>OU452181.1:5564031-15564031 GCA_911728515.1 Peribatodes rhomboidaria
CAGCAGTACGCTTTAGGCCTTTCACACGGCAGCTGACCTCTAACCCGGGTCCGAACCCGCGTGATGAAGTGACCACATTACCACCGCGCCTTGGGCGCGTGTGACATTCTTTAGGAACTCATTTGGTTGTGATCTAACGATAATTTTGATGTACGGGTTTATTTTGGAGCGTGGGAAATGATTTTGTGTCGTTTTGCGATAATTTGATGTAGAGAACAATTATGCGATATGCAAATTGGAAAACTGATTGTACTCAAGTTGCCTATTCAGTACATGCAACTCAAAAATAAAATTATGAAAAAATTGCTGATTCTTAATATCTTAAGAATCAGCAATTTCATCAGCGTCACTATTATCTATAGACAAAATTTACGAAACATTTTAATGTGTTCTGACGATTTCTCTGTGGATATGTATTATATTTCTACGTAGGTAGCTATATTAAATTTTTGTAACAAATAATATCGACACGCAAAGGCGTGTCGGGTGGTTGTAAAGGTGGTTCCCCCTCGGGGAAAGCCCCGAGGGGGCTGGCAGAGGTGTAATACAACACCCACATTTCGCCGGATATTCAGTCCCAAATGTGACAGGGGGCGAGCCTGTCGCCATACACCGGGCTCCAGTCATGTAGCAGATGACATTCAATACGCACATATGTTCACACAATGAACAAATTGGTGCGTGCCGTCGCCGCGTCGGCTGGGTTCGAACCCGCTCCCTCTGGCTTGAGAGGCGGACCTTCTCCCAACTAGGCTGCTTTTGTAGCGACAGTTAAACAATGAATTTTAACAGTTTTTTTTCTACAATGATTTAAAGCTAATTTATAATAATTACTATTAATTAAAAAACTGTAAACGTTATAACAGCCATTATAGTCGACACCTTTACTTTCAATTTGAAGTAAATATTAAAATCTTATTTTAATTTCTAACACAAAAAAAAAAACTAAACAGCAAGTCTAGAAATATTTCAAATGCAGTATCGTTATGAATATTCATCATTTTCCTGCAACGTCAAGTGTAACGACTTCACAAAAAGTCCAAGTTAACCGGCGCTTAACCCACGAAGGACAGGAAAAGACGCTCCACCCAGTGATCACATTAGCATTAAAACGGTCACACAATTACCCGTGATTAGTGTGTCGCAGCGAGCTGAATTCATTAGTTCAGCTCACCTGATTTTATTTAATTAAAACGTACGTCAGATGGTTGACTATTCGAATGAGTTAAACGAGAATTAAAAACATTATGATTTAAAACACGGGAAATTACTCACGTACGATTCAGTCGATTATTCCGACTATAGTTTCAACCGCATTCGGCGTTCTTCATCAGGGCCAGTGCGCGCGCGCGGCTGCGTCTCGCATAGCACTGAATTAAAAACATGATTAATGTTTTAGTAAATTAAATTCATCTAAAGATATTTTATATAAAGCACCTAACTTACAGCAACATACTAAATTAATTGTAAACTGATCATTTACGCATCCTAACGTTGCCTGGAAGAGATCGCTCTTAGTGATAAGGCCGACAGTTGTTACACTACAGTTTAAGTTTTTTCTGTTCTTTTGTTTTTTTATTTCTGGTGTGAACAATCAACTGTTTCAATCTATCATTTTATAAATAATTTAAATGGAAAAATAATTCATTTGTTGTAAACCAATACATGCATTAGATTCAAGTTTTTTTTTTTGTTTTAAAGTTTCAAATAGAACTTAATAAAAATATTTCACCAGATTATTAGTTAAAAATATTAACAAATACATATACACAAACGTTACATGAACACTTCTAACCAAGTAGCTACCTATAGCTATGGTTAATCCTATAACCAACAGTTTAACCCGAGCAACCGGTCTCCTGTAGTAAAAACTCCAGTGAAATGTCTCTGGAGGCAGCGAAGCGGCACGTTGGGAACCCTCTATGTCACCGGTCAACGACGACTTATGCTAATGTATGGATAATTATTCTTTCTTACATTAAAAATTTCATTATAAAGTGATGCTCTAACAGGTGGAACGGAGTCAAGTGGAGGTCGGCGCGATTATGAGTGCGATACATGAATAATTGTATGCTTGAAGAACAAGTAACTTTATTATGAGAAAAACAAAAACTTGTATTTGCTGTGTGTGTACCTTATGTCACTTCTACTATCAAGACGATTCAAATGACACCTCACATGTCGAAATTCATGAAGCTGTTTAGGCTGTAGGGCGTGCCAAATAAACCTCATACATACCCACATACAAACATACGTAAACTCGAAAAACATAACCCTCCTTCTTGCGCAGTCCGGGGTTTGAGTCTACTCCTGGGTTTTGTATTTGTTTGTAGTAAGTTTAGTCAGAATTAGCATATTGACAGTATTTGCAGCTAAATCCATCTACATACATATACCTATCTACGCTTCAGACGAAATTTTCCCCTTTGCAGTAAAAACGTTATTAAAACCTGGGAAAAGATAAACAGTGTTTTGTTTTTTCCGATCGAGTTTAAAATTGTAAAAGATAGAAAAAGACAAATTGTAAGACTAGTGACTCTGTGGGCTGTAGACCTCGTGACCGACGTTTGTCCTCTCATACAGGTCGCATTTCATAACCGATTCTCTTGAATTTGTGGGCAGTACCGTCTATTTTGCCAATTTTGTTTTTGAAAATTGTTTAAAGAGGAGGAGATATGACTTCTTTTCCAAAAACTATATCGAAAGATCGAATCAATTACAAAGACTAATCTCCTGCGAAATGCGACCTGTATAGCAAAACTATAAGATCTGGACAGTGTTTCGGACAGAAATCCAGACAGAATCGGACATACGAAAGCATTTTTATCGAAGCTGAAGAAGATACGCTTTTTGCACGCTAACGCTCTTTCGGTCGACTATTCCGAAGCTTTACAACGTTTATTAATACGTGTCGTAGATACTCGCGCATCCGTACGTCGTTTCGCAACGTAGAAGGGCGCAGATCGGCGATAGTCGTAACGTCGGTGGTAGCGGAAGGAAACCGAGGAAGTTACCTAACCTGCTGGCCGTCACGCTACCAGGGTTACGATGCGAACCGATTTCGAGCGCTACGATGTATAATATCGGATGTTGGGTTTACGTTGTATTGTCCATTCGGTACAAGCATGGACAAAGTGACGTTTTAAATTGCCTAATTCAGTACAAATTTGTCAATTTAGTCGATTTAAAACGTCAGTTTAAATGTCCATGATTGCACCCGCCTGGATAAAAAATTGAGTAGTAGTAACACAGTGATTTTCATAGAACCCACAGGCTTATCAGGAAAGGGTGTACTAAACAGAAAGGGGTCATATTTTTCATCATTATAAACAACGTTAACTATGAAGAAAACCCTGAAATTGCGAACAAAAAGCTATATAGCTGTTCTATTTAAAATTGTATTGTTCGTCGATAAAATGTATGGAACAGCTGTGTTTTTCTATATTTCAGGGTTGGCCCCATATTACAATAAACGTATAATCCTTACTAATATTATAAATGTGAAAGCGTGGATGTTTGTTACGCTTTCACGCAAAAACTACTTGACGAATCGTCATGAAACTTTGTACACATATTCTGGGAGGTACTAGAAATAACATAGGGTACTTTTAATCCCGAAAAAATAAACAGTTCCTGTGGGACCGCGGGTGAAACCGCGGGGTGCAGCTAGTATTATATATAGTACCTGGATGACCGAGCTTTGCTCGGTATTTTTTTTTTTGTTAATTGTGTTTTTTGGAAAATAAACAATTGATTTTAGTCTAACCTCAAAGCAAACACTCATTGACTTCGTGTTACTTAACAACGCCATCTGCTGTTGTGTCGTTAAAGCAATTTGTTGCTCACAAAAAATAGTATTATTATTCGCCAATAGATGTCAGGAAGAGTTAACGCCTCCTTTTTGTTATTTTTCTTCCAAGTTTATGTTTAAGTTGATTATCGATAAAACACGAATAAAATGACATTTTCTAAAAATGATTCCTAGCTAGATCGATTTATCGCCCCCGAAACCCCCTATATACTAAATTGTATGAAAATCGTTGGAGCCGATTCCGAGATTCCAATTATATATTAGGTCCTTACGTATGAAATTAGCGTTTTGTCGTACTGATCAATTTGATCTGAAATATCTCCTCTTTGGTTAAGAATTAGAAACTCAAATTAATAAATTCATTTAGCTGGTTTTTTTTTCTTTGGAATACAGTCATTCATTTGTTATTTTCCTCATTATTTTTTCTTTGGCGTCGCTTATTACCGCGCAATGGAAAACATGAAATATCGGTATATTTACGAGTACGAGTTCTACCGTGGCACCAGTGCTGCAGAAACAGCTCGAAGAATTAATGATGTGTACGGCGCTGGTGTCGCTAAAGACAGCATGGTACGTTTTTGGTTTCAACGTTTTCGTTCTGGAAATTTCGACCTTAAGAACCAACCCCGTGGACGGCCGGAGATCAAAGTGAAAAACGAAGAATTAAAGGCTATTGTGGAAGCGGATCCATCACAAAGCACTTCAGAGATAGCAGCAGTCTTCGGGGTAAGTGACAAAACTGTATTAATCCACTTGAAGCAAATCGGGAAAGTAAAAAAACTCGAACGATGGGTACCTCATGAATTGAGTGAATCGAACTTGCAAGCACGGGTCGCCTGCTGTGTTACTTTGCTCAACCGACACAATAATGAAGGGATTTTAAATCGAATCATTACTTGTGATGAAAAGTGGATATTGTACGATAATCGAAAGCGCTCATCGCAATGGCTGAACCCTGGAGACCCAGCCAAATCCTGCCCTAAACGAAAATTGACTCAGAAAAAGTTACTTGTAAGTGTTTGGTGGACTAGCGCCGGTGTCGTTCACTACAGCTTTCTTAAATCTGGCCAAACGATTACGGCAGATATCTATTGTCAGCAACTGCAAACCATGAAGGAAGAACTAGCTGTTAAACAACCGAGATTGGTCAATCGCTCTAGGCCACTGCTGCTTCACGACAACGCAAGACCACACACTGCACAACAAACAACCACTAAGTTAGCTGAGCTACAATTGGAATGTCTGCGACATCCACCGTACTCCCCGGACCTTGCTCCAACAGATTACCATTTCTTCCGGAATTTGGACAACTTCTTACAAGGAAAAAAATTCCACTCCGATGCAGCAGTCCAAACCGCCTTCAAAGAGTTTGTTGATTCTCGCCCCCATGGTTTTTATAGTAAAGGGATCAATGAACTACCCATAAGATGGCAAAAGTGCATAGATAACAACGGTGCATACTTTGATTAATTAAATATATTTTACAAAAAAAAATCGACTTTTTATTCCTCCCGTAGAAAACGCCAATTTCATACGTAAGGACCTAATATTTATATACAAGAATTGCTCATTTAAAGATATAAGATAAGATTATACTTAGTGTCAACTGGGGAAAATGCGTCTTTCTAGAATTACTGACAAACCCTTCACAAATAAGGCGCCACCTACATCTTTTTTTAGGTTAAGTTGCAATAATCTGTACTAGATGGCGTTAGTTTCCTAATTTGTAAAGGGTTTGTCAGTCATTCTCGAAAGACGCAATTGTCACACAGACGCATTTGCCCTAGTTGACCCTAATTATTTTGTTAACTATGTTACTTGAAGAGACAAATTAGGCTCTATACAACACCCAGTTTCGGAAATAGTTTTACAACTTAAACAATTACAGTTTTATGGTTACATCAATGAAGAATTAAAATTAAATTTGAGTCTCCCGTCATTGCGCTATTTTTATTTTAAACAAACGCACTAAGCATTTTATCGTATCATGATATACGTTAGACACGTAAAACATAATTGAAAAATTATCTAGCGATAAATCACAATAACAACGAATTCTCGCGTCTGTTTCAATCAATCAAATCAAACATGTTAATTCTGATAGGTTTCTATTGAGTTTATTGGTTTTTTTGCGAAGAGAAATTCTTGGATTTCGCGTATTAGTTTTATTGATTACGTATAGATTTGTTCATTATAATGATTGTTTATAATGACTTTATATAAATAGTGGTTTTTAGGGTTCCGTGCCCAAATGGTAAAATGGAACCCTGTATGTTAAGACTGCCCTGTCCGTCCGTCTGCCTGTCTGTCACCAGGCTGTATCTCATGAACTGTGACAGTTAGACAGTTGAAGTTGTCACAGATGATGTATCTCTCTCCCCCGAGGGTTCCCGCCTTGTCGTGGCGGGGGGGCTCAGTAGCCGTGGCTTCGGCATCCACGGTGAAGCCAAGAGGAATCCGAGGTGGGGCCGCTTCTTGGGGCTTTTAGCTCCAAAGCCCACATGGAAGCGGCCTAAGTAGGGTGTGGTTCTGTATGGGCAGACCCACAACTGAGGCGGGGTGCAGTGTCGTATGGGCGACACTGCAACCGAAGGCTGGGGGCCGCGGCGGGAGAGGACTGTTGGTGTGTCGTTGCCACTTTCCCTACCTTCCGCGGCCCAAACGGGGTCGCTACCGTTTGATGGCGGACGCGGTGGGGCCGCAGAGGAAGAGGCGTGTTGGTGTATCGTTGCCGCTCTCCCTATCCTCTGCGGCCGAAGTGGCAGGCGGCGGGGCCACTCATCTGACCCGTCGCATGGGGATCATGGGCGCCTAGACACGGGTGCTGTCTGGCGCCCACGGGCAAATTGGTCCCCGAGGAGGTGGATGATGACGATGTGTCTGGTGTTCGATACATCGTCATCGAGGGGAAGAGAGCGTAAAAAAAAAAGATGATGTATCTCTGTTGCCGCTATAACAGAAAATACTAAAACAGAACAAAATAAATATTTATACGAGGTTCCCATACAACAAACGTGATTTTTTCCGTTTTTATCCGTAATGGTACGGAACCCTTCGAGCCCGAGTTCGATTTGCACTTGGCCGGTTTTAAAAATTTAATTATGGAAATTATGCTACTTTGTTTGTGTCAGTACTTGTAGCAAAAAAATTACATAAATCAGAATGACTTTGCAAAATAATGTTGTTGCTATGAAAATATTGATCTGATTCGTTCTATGTTATTAGTAACGTTTCAGCTACTAGATGTTGGTAACCGATCACATCAATATTCTTAGGGTCATTTGCAGAAGCTCGGGTTATCTTTTTAACTGCTCAAATAAATAGTCTTGCGCCACCAAGAGGTAGAAGCTAACCTTGAGTTTGAGACATTATTAAAGTGACATTCATAAAATTTAAAGTATGAGTTAATTTACGAATTATATTTAAGCATTTAACTCCGTATCTTCTGCAAGTAGGCCTTATGTATGTTAGGCAACAGCCAACTACCAGGCCTAGCATATGCAACGTGACAAGGTTATGCCGACTCTTCTATCGAGACAGACGTATGTTTATACCTTTGTCACGTTCTCGCGCGACAAAAAGTGACGAGACGAATTTTGTCGCGCTCGCATGCTAGAGCTGATGCTCAATTTTCCGATGGGTGATTGAGGGTGGGATTTGCAATTGACCGCTGGAGGTTGGATTGACACTTTAAATTTTGACCATGGCTATTTGCCAATACTACAAGAACCGTCCAGACATATCAGAGGCATCTAACGACCAAATCACTCTGAGTCGTGGGCTAGCCAGTTTTAATCGATCTGCAAATAATAAAGCTAAACGACATAATATAATATAATGCCGTACAACCGTAAAAACTGAAGATCTGCAAGCTGCCCGTAAAACGACGACTTTTGATAACTATATGCAATGAGATGCGATAATAGTTCATATCAGTTCTCATCTCATCATATCACTTACACCTGTATGCAAAACATGTGGAGTTATAACATATATGCAAAATTTTAAGACGATCGGTTAAGTAGTTGAGACGCGAAAGCGTTACAAACAAACAAACTCACTTTCGCTTTTATAATATTAGTTAGGATTAAGATAGTGAACTTTGCTCTGAATATTTGGCATAAAACCGTGTACGATGGAGACTCCAGACAAAGAACGCCAACTCCAAGTAAATTGGAGTAGATCTGGAATTAAGAAAAAGCAAATTCTTCCTCTCCAACTTAGTCTGCAGCAGAATAAAGAAGGCTGGCGAATTCAATTCAAATCGTTTAATTCAAAGGAGAGAGCAGCAGAAAGTAGTAGAATGAGTGTTGTGAACATTCATATCACCTTTTTCGTTTATCAAAAGTCAAAAAAGTCAAAAGTCTAAATGTTTTTATTCAATTTAGGTATCAAAGATACACTTATGAACGTCAAAGAACAATATCAGTCACAAAACAACACAACTGTGACGACATAGCCACCAAAATAGGAGAGTGCTTTTACAAAATTAGGTATCCAGTGTGCACTCCAATCAAAAGTTATCGGAAACTGAGTGCCTCATACATTGTAGAGAAACGTAGAGTGAGTGGAGTCACCTGTACATATGGTAGAGACATTGTAGAGCCTTTGCTCTCACCGCCTTATACTAGACCAATAATGAACTCGCAAAGTACGTAATTATCGAGATGCCATTAAAAATAGGGTTTTTCAAGTCTGTAACGATGGGAGGATGTGAAAATGTTTTACAGTGTTTTTTATGCCTTGTGTTTTTTTTGTGTGATTATGATTATGGTAAAGGTGATTAACAAAACCTTGTTGGTGCGATCAAGCTTCGTTAAGAAATTTAATTTAATGGACAGAAAGGCAGCCTGACAGATTTTAAAAACTATGATACTTAGTTCTATTATTTATGTTCACAAATTTTTATTACACGACTGCACAGGAAGGAGGGTTATGTTTTTCGAGTGTATGCGGGTATACTGTGTGTATGTTTGTATGAGGTTTCTTTGGCACGCCCTACAACCTTGATATATTTCGACATGTGAGGTGTCATTTGAATCGTCTTGGTAGTGGAAGTGACATAGGATACAACATTTTGCAGCCGGATTTTTTGTTTTTCTTTTAACAATGTTACTTTTTATTATCTCTCACTAAAATTAACACTGTATATATTAATTTTATATATGGTAGAAATGATATATTACGCCCTATTCAGTACGCTAAACTGCGAAATCTTTGGCATATCCAAGTAAACATTAAACAGACCACCTGGGATTGGCATTCTAAATTACTATTTATTATTATGTACTTGTTTATTATTACAATCACTATTTTGTCGTCTGCATAATCTGTATTGTAATGAACCAGCGCTGGGTATAGGCCTATAATGCTTTTAGAATCATAAATGATCAGTTTTCTTATATATAGAATAAATATAAAGTGCTTTAGGTAATAGGGAGTATTTTGTGACCTACGAGTTGCATCAGTCAGTCAGTCACTGATGGCGTATAAGCAGTCGAAGATTCCAGTTCAATCTGCTAAGTGAACGCTAAAAAGTCATCAAAGCTTTTTTTATCGAGACCGAAGTATTACAAGCTAGCGTTGTCACGTTCACGCACGACAAAAAAGCTACGACAAAACTTTGTCGGCGCGCATTCCTGCAAGTGAACGCTAACTCTCAGTTGATCGAAACACATTGTTGCAACAATATCCAGCTAAAAACAGAGCACTCGAAGTATGACGTCGTAAAGGCTACCACACACCGTCGGACGTATTGCTTTATACCGTCGCGTCGCCGTCGGTCTGTTTGCTGAGGTCGAGTGTGTGCGGTGAGCCGCGTATCACTTTTTCTATTACGGCCGGTGTTTATGAGTTGTAGCGAAGGTGTAGAGTCGGTTGGGATAGAGACTTGGATGGGAATAAGATAGGTATAATTGACGACATCGGACCAAGTCAAGCTGTTGTCTCGGTTTAGGAAGAAGGAGATTTAGGGTAAGTAGGGCGCTAAGACAAACAAACAGTGGTTTTTGGTGCAAATCATTTTGAATTGAAAAGAAAGAGGGTGACTGCTACATGAGGCCTCTCGTGGCTAATGGAATCAATTTTATCAGTAAATGTTCGCGAACAATAATGATTAGTGTAAAGATGCCATCGTATGTTGTATTGTATATTAGTTATTTGTACATATATATTGAAGACATTTTTTTACGCAGATTGCGTCTTCATTCTAAAAAAAATACATTAAGGATTTTGTATCTCTTCAATTATTGCTGTCAATCTACTATCAAGTAGTATTGTAGAAATATAACTGTCTCCTTTATTCTGTACTTTTAGTCAGTACTTTTGTATTGTGATTTAAGAATTGTTTTGTCCAAGACGTCTCCACACCTTCCTCTGTCCATAGGGGCCATCCGCACGTAGATTGTGCAAGCGTTCTCTGTGACCACAGACCGAGACATATACATATTTATGAGGTGACTTTAATATACAATTTCTATGTATTATCTGTCCGTGTAATGCAGGAAGTGGCGGCACTTGATGATTGTCTTAACGGTCACCTGACTCGTCCGCTGATTCGGTGATAGAGAAGTAATTGGTCTTGCGATCTGGTGGAGCGGCTTGCTGTGGAGTACTGTGAACCTGTGAATTTCTTTGTTTGAGAATATATTGTAATATATTTCTTTTAATATATTTCTTTGTATGAAATATATTTCTCAGACTTTTCAAAAAGAAATGAAGAAACAGTAAATGAAAAGATTTTTTTACCTTTTTACCGATTTCAGGAGGAGGTCGAAGTTTCAGTCGGTCCAATTCGTCGGAATCTTTTTTTATGTGTGTTCATCGATTACTCGCTGATGGCTGAATCGATTTGGAAGATTCTTGTTTGGAAGATGATTCTTGGCTTTTCGTTGATAGCCTTAGAACCGGATTCAGAAATGGGGCTAGGTCATGAATCTCGATTTAAAACTGTTTTTATTCATGGTAAAACCAAGATGTTAAAATCGAGATTGAAGACTGATTGTGGTTTTAGCATGCGGGCCTTAAAATTTGATGAATTGAGACATAAAATTAACATCAAAGCCATTGCCTACAATACAACAAATGCCTATGCGTGAACGGTTACTTATAAAAACTCGTAAGGTAGAGTTGGGAGTGACTGAAATAAAATTTAAGATCGACCTAAGTTGCTTGACATGGAAATACTTTGGAGAAAAAACCTATTTCCAACATTAAACAGGTGTGAGCTTTACTTAATGTTCTCTTGATGACGTTTTATTTCAAACACTCTATTGCTCTTAAAACATTTTATGGTCATTAACGGGTCTTAAAAAACTAAGCAATAAACACATCAAACTTTGACACACCATTAAATCCATTTCAATATTCCAAAGAATCATCGTCTATTACTGTTTTGAGATCACCTAACGCCGACAAAGTGTTTGATTTGACAGCTATACGTACCCTCTGAAGCTAATTAATAAGCAGATACAACCACTTAAGATAAGTAAAAATATTTTCATCCCGAAACTGCACCGGATATAGATTGTATCGGCATGACAAAGCGTGGCGCCAGGAAAGTTTTACCTGCACCCACACCAAAATAGACCTTATCTTTATTCATATTAAGCCTGTATTCATATTCGACGTTATTAATTTCCACGTTATCATCAGCGTCCACGATGAAATCAACTGTAGCTTTTACGGTTTAGAGTTTGATTTCGCTTGTAGTGGTTCCATTTTCATTAACACTGCAGGATTTGTCAGCAAGATTGTCTTGCTTTTCAAATCTAGACTCTGTAATAGTGCAGTTACGGTTTATTTTCCGTTGGTGGCTGCTATCTGAAGTGGCACAATCAGAATCTATTGATGCTCCTCTAAAAGCTCCATCCACGTCTCAAGTGCAGGTGGTATGACTCCTGTGTCTCCGAAAATAAATGAAATGGTCATTGTGAGATAAGATTTCTGGGTACTCTAAGGATATTAGTACTTGGCTTCCAAATGGGCTTTCAGTCGAGGAAATACCGAAGGATAGCACGTGGTTGAGTACTGCCACGAATGGCTTTATGATAAGGGATAAATGTGAGTGATCATAAAAGGACTTTTGAGAATCGGGTTGATTGGTATGTTCTCTTTCTGTAGGTAATTTTGTAAGTATTTAAATTATTGTTACTTTTTTAAATTTAATATTCTTTCCCACACGTCCATGCTTGTCCAGAGTTAATTGTGAGTGATCATAAAAGGACTTTTGAGAATCGGGTTGATTGATATGTTATCTTTCTGTAGGTAATTTTGTAAGTATTTAAATTATTGTTACTTTTTTAAATTTAATATTCTTTCCCACACGTCCATGCTTGTCCATGTCATATTTTATTCCATCCAAAGGTTGTCTGGAAAAGACTGCTTTAAAGCGATAAGACCACCTATTATACTTAAATTTGAATGTTTGGTTTAGTTTTATATTTAGACTAAAAACTTTATTGCTGTCATAAAGTGTTTAGATTAGCCGGAAGTTCATGTGCTTAGAAATGTACGCCTACACGAAAAACGTCACCCTCTTCTATGGCAGTTGGACAAAAATAAAAGACGCTCGTTAATTACCTCTGTGCCCTGACCCCGGTCAATAGCAAGGTGGCTGTAATCCCGGCTCATGAGGGCTGGAGGCCGAGAGCTTATACGTGTAATAGAAGATAATAGCACTGCCAATCAATGTCCCCTCTTTCTATTGTGTTTAGTAGTCGGTTTTGTTCTAAATGTTATTGACTATAACTTTATTTGATAGGTAAGTAAAATTTAAAGGTATAACCAAAATTAAGTTTTAATTCCAAAAGTCAGCATTCTAATGTTTTTATATCGGCCGCGAATGTTTTGTATCGTCGTTATCATTTTAGCGAAGTGTGGGTGCTGTATTACACTTCTATCAGCCTTTTTGGGGAAAGGCGTGACGATAGGTATAATGTTTTTGGTATTTTTTTGACAAAATTAGTTTTAATATCTAATTTTTTTTAATTTAAATGATTAAGTACCTATACTAATTTTGGTTAACTCCCCTTCCTTTCTTCCCCCGTTTTTCTTTTGTTACTATCAAACAAGATATCAAGAAGACAACAAGAAGAAACACAACATAACAAAAAGTAATTAAAAGAAGGTAATATTTGGCAAAGGATCATTTTGTATCCTAACTTATAAACGAAAATGAGTTTGAGTTTTTATTCCGAAAAAGTAACGGCATCTGTGAGCTTGGGTGAAACCGCGGGGCGCAGCTAGTAAAAAATAAATTACTGCGAAACTATTGGCATATCGAACACGCATTTGGTTAAAAAGCTTCATTCTTTGAATGATCAGAAATCTTTGACAGTCTCTACAAGTGCCATTTGAAAATCTTCTTACCACACATTTCTTCTAATACATCCTATTTTATCTGCGTCCTATTATAATTGATTCCACTTCCCGCATATTCACCGAATAGCCAAAACATAACCTTCCACTAACACGCTTTGGACCGCAATCAATGTCCGACTGAGTGACGTGACAAGCCCTTATATGTGGCTAATTACACCGTGCCGCGTGACGTGACAGACGGACACACAGGGGAGCGTTTGTTTGTAGACATCGTCTTCTGAGAGTTCTAAGGATCTTGGAGAAGAGAACTTGATACTGAAATGTCTAGAGTAAAAGGCATGTACAGGTCAAACGTTACAAGTTAGTAAGCGTGGAGTTTAATAATTTCAATAACGTTTCCTGGTAAGTCATGTTTTTTTGTAAGTACGTTGTTTTGTTTACATCGTCTTCTGAGAGATTTCTGAGATCTTGGAGAAATGGAGATTCGAGAAAAGGACTTGTAGACTCTCTCTCTCTTCTTCCTCGACTTGGTGATGCACTGGTGGGGCACTCCAAATCTTAATAAGCACTCCCTCCTCATGCTCATGTAATAAAATGTCTAAAGTACAAGGAACGTACAAACCAACCGTTAGAACTGGGTAAATAAGCACCGAAAACAAAAACTCTGAAGTTCTGTTACCAGAAAAATGTTCAGGTCACTTAATAATCATGTTTTTATTGTAGAAAATAATAAGCTCTGACAAATATGCCTTCAAAAAGTAGCAGTAAAAAGTATCCTACGTGCTATTCCAGACTATGACCTATCTCTGTGCCAAATTTCATTCAAATCCGTTCAGCCGCTTTGGCGTAATTGTATAACAAACATCTATACATTCATCCAAACTTATGTTTGGATAGTGTGATATACTCTTTGAGTATTGACGAAAAATGGTAAAAAAAATATTGATAATAAAAAAAAAACTTCCCAACTTATTTTGAAGTCACTCCGGTGTGAATCAATAAATCGGAAAAACATCACACAACAATATCAGTTGAAAGTCATCATTGATAATGTCGCCGCAGAAGCTCATAACCAGCTTATCTCCCTAATAAAGCTGGAGTAGGCGAGATTACTTCACTAGTTGTCATTTAATATAGTGATCACTATCACGTAATATCACTGTAATCACTGTCCACTTGAGTTTACATCACGCATAGTTCCCACGATATGAAATGATAGGATTTTTCTATTAGACCAAAATCTGCGAGTGTTATCGTTTTCGCGTGATTTGTTGTTTTCACGTGATGCTCTCACACGGGGCTTTAAGGATTTAGATAGCTAAAAATAGATAGATAGCTATTAAATTTGCTCAAACCTGCATTTTCACATAATATTTCTAATAGTTTATGTATTTTCTTTACTGCCGCGGTGGCTCAGTTGGTAGTGAACCTGCCTTCTGAGCTAAGGGGCGACAGTTCGATTCTCACCTAGAGCAAACATTTATGTGAAGAAATGTTAAGAATTTTGTGTTCGTTCTATGTTTGGGAGTTATTATTACATAGGTAAGTATGTCATATTCATATAGATACCTGTTCATATAGATGTATATAGGTAGGTATCTGTCTCTATGGCAGTCGTAGTACAAGCTTTGCTTACTTTGGGGTCAGACGACCATGTGTGCTAAATGTCCTGAACATTAGGAGACTTTTAGGCTTTTTCAGGAGATGAACAAGCTTCTTAATTAAGCTGAATACCGTCCGTCTAAGTTTGTGTGGGTGTTGTAATACATCTCTGCCAGCCCGTTCAGGGAAAGGAGCGACAGTGTGTTATGTAATTAACTCAAATTGTATGTTTCCTGAACTGTAAATTTATTATTAAAAAACGTATAGTACCTATATTATTGTCGCTGAAAGGTTTTTTTTCTTTTAAGAACAGTTTTTCTGTATGGTAAGTGGATCAGCAATCATTCAGCTACGAAATTATCTGATAATATTATCGTATTGTCTTAAGGAAACGCAGGCTAAAAATAATTATAGATTCTTTGTTAAGCTCAATGAGTTACAGGACTCTTGGGCGTCAAGAAATAAATATAAACTTGAAGTTTTCAAGTGTAGAGAAGAGTAAGTACTAGAGTAAAGTAGTAGAGTAGAGAACAATAAATGTGTAAGAAACTGATCTCGTGACAAAAACAAAAGAAACCCCAATACTTTCGTTAATAACTAAAGGGCGTATGATTGATCAGCTGTTCGCAGTCGAAGACGACAGTTAAGCCTTGAATATTCGCCAAATGCGTCTATTCAACTCGTAATAGTGAAGAAGCTACGGACCCTACCGATATGAAAAAAATATCACCAATAAGATCATTCTGTTACCTATTAATTAGTCTAATTAAAATATTATATTACTTACTAGATAGCGAGTAAAAAAATATTAAATGAACGTTGTTTTCGTTCTCATGGCGTGCAATACCGTGCTTACGGAGATTACGTTACTATATATTTTTACACCTTCGGATAGGAAATTAAAAATATGATTGATCGTTCTTTTACCATATTTTTAGAGCTAAAATTGAGTTAGTTTAGTAATATTTTGTGTTATTTTGAAGTATTTCGTCAGATCACGTGACCACTGACACCCGCGAGCTCCTTTGCGGGGGACGGGCCAGTCGGCGCCAGCGCCTCACGAAGGAAGGACGTACTCGCCTTGCCGAAAAATATTTTCGCATTTTTTTTCTATTTGTACGTAAATCATCAATTAAACAGTGCTTAATTATCCAGAGCCAATCAAAAAAAGTAGTTTTTCAAGACATTTGATAAGTTTTTAGTGACTTTACTACTAGTGAAAATATTTGGACAATAATTGATCGCGTTGTGAGTAGAGGGTACAGAAGGTTGATCCGATGAAAATGGGAGATGTCACCAAGGCAGCTAGGCGTAACAAAAAAATTGGACTCCAACTAGGTAGCTAAGGGGTAAGTACCTACCTACCTATTAATATTTAATTACCACATAAATATTTTTACCCGTTTGTTCTTATTGTGTAGACTGAAGTGACTAACCCTAGTGTCTGAGTTTTTAGTGGCATATGATTCGGTCTGACGTTTGTTTTCCTGATAAAAATACTTAATAGAAAACTACAGACGTGTCCTCCGACCTATGTTAACTCTCAGTGCTTCACCGTCCATTACACCTTATTGCGATGATTGTTGGATTTACCCGCCGACGCTGTGCGACCATGAACCTTATTTTGCTGTGATACGAGCCGCGGTCGCGCAGCGTCGTGCTGTACTACAATCATCACGCCACGGCACGGGCCCCATTGTACATGTTGCTCATGATAATTATCCAAGTGCAAGACTTGTCAGAACTGTGCTTTTTTTCTTGTTATGTACAAATGTATATTACTATATGTGTCATATTAGTACATTGCACAGGGTTATCGGTATAGGGTGTACTAAGCCAAACGGGGGTCATTGTACTCTTCATTATAAACAACGATTACTTTTTAAACTTTTTTATTTGTAATATAAATCGGGGAAAAAAGCATCTGCTTACATTTTGTCGACGATCGATGAGCTTTTTGTATGAAACAGCTGTTTTTTTTCTCGTGATTTCATTTGATTCAATTATTCACAAAAGTTATACTAAGGTCAATATACCTAAGCCATTTCAAATTGAAGCTGTGGCATACTTGCTGATGCCCCAACACCTAGTTAATAACATAGAAATGGGGAGTATTCTATAGTTAATAATAATAAATAATCCTTCTTGAACAATCGGGTAAAAATAAAATAATGATAATTATTATGTGTACTTACGATGTCAATATCGGAAAGCGGTCGTTGCGTGCGAACGGTGTAAATGACTAATACTATTTTTTGTTTTTGGTATAGCACATTTCCTAAACTAACCTACCTAAACTAGAAACAATCACATTTTTATGTTATAGCTGACCAACCACGGTCCGCAATACATTATTATTTTTAGCAGTGTAGTGAGCATATTTTTCTAACTTATCCTGGTTTGTTAACCGACTTCAAAAATTAGGACGCACTCAATTACATTGTATAAATTTTACTAAATGTTTGTTGCAGCATAACTTCGTTATTTACTCATTTTTTTTTTTTGAAAGAATATGCTTACTAACACTCTGATCAGTCACTTTGATCAAAATAAAGTATTTTTTTGTAAAAATAGTATTTAATACAAAAATTCAAGCATTTGCATTCAGAAAGTAGTGTTCCGAGTTATGGCCATTGAATTCGAAAGAAAAGTTATTACATTTTCTTACAACAATAACCGAGCGAGAGATCGTTAGCGAGCGAAGCGTCTATGCTTCACATTCGACGAAAATGCTTTCGTATGTCCGAATTCCGTCTGGATTTCTGTCCGGATCTTTGCCCAGACCTGTCTTAATCTACAGGTCGCATTTCTTAACCTATTCTCTTGAAACTTTGTGAGTAAGTCCGATATTTAAAAAGAATTTTCTTGTCTAGGCGGTTATTGGAAATTTTTCAATATGACAGAGATGTGATTCAAAAAAGGATATATCTGCATAATTGGAAAATTTCCAAAAAACTTTTTGATCCGAGTCAAAACAAAAATTTATATAATTGTCAAACCTGCTCACAAAATTTCACGAGAATCGGTTGAGGAGTGTGACCTGTAGAGGAGGACAAATACAAATAATTTATTTGGGTATAAAATACATGTGACAATTTCAAATCGGACAGACATCGGTCACGAGATCTCCAGCTCACAGAGTCACTATTGTATGTATTGTTATTTATTTATATTTATTAAATACAACAATTTCTTTGGTAACTGATACCAACCTGCATCTAGTCTTAATAGTTATTTTAATCTAGTCTCTATTGCATGAAGACTAGAATAGTAATATATTTTAAACTGGGATTATAAATTGGTAATTGTTTTATATTTTATGGTATCATGGAAAGAGACAAACGAGACGCTTTGAGTAATATGAATATTGTGTAATTAATATCTTTAAATTGCTCTATTTCATTTTTTCAGAAACAGAGATCAACGAAATTATCAAAGTTTAAACACAAGCGTTCAGCCAACAAAAAATGCGAGTACTGAACTAAGGTGAGTTAAAAGACATTTAACATCTTATATTATTAGGGTGACAAGCATAGTGCATAGTCAGAGCTATGCCAAGTGGAAATGCTATTGCTAAAGTTATCGTATGTCCGGCGTCCAGCGTCTGATTGCACGGATGTCCGATTGTTTTCCACTACAGATCGCATTTCTCAACCGATATTTGTGAAATTTTGTAAATTTAGGTTTTATTTAAAATAGCGGAGATATGTAATTTGTGAGACGTTGCTCATAGAGCTACTACTTATAATCAGAGTGGCGCTGAACTGCTATGGGCATGCGTGACGCCAGTACAACCATTCACTTAGCGAGCGCGAAGCGCGAGTGAAAAACTTCCGTTTCAGTACTAAAAACTTATCCTATATTTTTATCTACAGATGCCTAGTTCAAAATCATCCGAAAGTTATCAGAGCATCCGAGGAACAGGGACTTTTTCACCTTCGAATAAACTGGTAATCATTTTTTTTTGTGTACACAATGTACATAAATAAATTATTGATACGAGCGTTGGGACTTAGTATGGTTGCAAATTAATTATTATTTAATATTGTTTTTAGGAACAACAATATCAGTCTTCATTGCCGAATCTCATCGTCGAAGAAGAAGCAGAACAAGAACAGAAAGACAAAAGTTATTGGCGTATTATAACATTAGCTTCTTCTTCGTAAAATTTAAGGAAATATCAAGACACAATGGATTTGGTTGCGCCAAACAATCGATAGACTTGATTGGAGAAAAGCAAACAGGTCTTGCTTCTAAATTCACCTTTTTGTGAATAAAGAGTAACAATAGTAAATTATGTACCGAGGGCACAAAGCAGTGCCTTACGTCGCGGGCGGCTTATTGTACCTTGAGCGTAACGAGGGAATCTAGAGTTAACTCCCGAGCGCAGCAAGGGAAGATGAGTCCTGAGGGCAGCGAGGGGTTCAAGCCGCCCAAGACAAAAACACTGCTTTATCCTAGAAGCGAATCCTCTTCTAAAAATACTGTCTAATATTATACTCTCTCATAACTAATAAAAAGGTACTAGTAAGGTACAGTCTTTTATTTTAAATTTCGTGCAGCTCGTGGAGCACGTGCTCGTATTTTTTTCTTGGTAGCTAGTTCAATTTTCAAATAAACTCTTCTTACAGTGCTTATTTTGAGTTTTCATTCAATGTTAATATCTTTGCTTGGAAACTCCCAACTGCAAGCTTCGCTCGAATTTATGTTTCATCTATAAAACCAACATTTGATTTTCATGTGTTAGATTAAGGATGTGTTAATCTGAGCGATTACTGCCTTCAAAGCATTTGATTTATTGATATTTTTTGATTCTCGGTTTATTTTGATTATTTTTTTGGTGTTTGCTAAAATCTAAGCACTATACATGTATTTCAGCTACAAAAGGTTTTTCAATATCCAATCTAAGACCCCTTTAGTCCAGCTAGAGAGGATTTTTTTACTATATTAACTACTAGCTGTTGCTCACGATTTCGTACGCGTAGATAAAAAAAAGCTCGTTCCGTTAGTTTCTTGTATTTGTCATTCACAGGTCCCACTTCGAACCTGCACCCTTCTCTCTACCATCATCATATTGCCAGACCATGGTACGGGCAACAGTTATCTAGTTGGCATTGGCAATTGTCTTTATACTGGGTTTGGCTGGCACTGTCCGATTAAAACGTCACGCTCAGACAGGTGTCTATGGCAAGGGTAGCGGGTAGGTAAGCCGTTAACTCGGCCTCCAAGCTAAATCTAATAGGTAGCCAAGTCTAATATGGAGTAGATAGTTACAATTTGTGTAGTAAGTAGGTTATATACTTGTTGGTAATAGGTAGAAGTACTAGGAGTTACTCGTACTATGCCAAATATTTCAGTCTGAATGTTTAGTAGGAATTACCTACTACTCGGAACCAGCCAAGCCAAGTAGGTAGTATATAGATACTATGTATATGTAGTAATTAGGTAGATACTTGTAAGTAGTATCCTTCTTCTTCTACCTATTAGACTTGGCTGGCACCGACTTCAAATAGATGGGTAGCGCTTATAATAATTATATTAATTAATATTAGTGCTTATTTGTGGTTTGGAAGTCGCTTTAATTTTGTTACAATGATCACTTAAAACATCTTCTAACTTGACTTTTATTGAAAATCAGTTTACTAAAAAAATTAAGTAAACAAAATTAAGTCAAAGTGTAGTTTTTTATATCGTAAATTATGACACTTTTGTGCTAAGATCATTACACTCGAGGCGGTATTATAGCGCGAGCCGTATGCGAGCACACTAATGGAGCCAATAGTGTAAATTATTAACGCACACGCGTTTCATGTGACGTTTTTCATCACACATGCGAGGGGAAAAAACACAGACTTGCATTAGTCAATACATTTTTCTGAAAATGTATGCGCATTTTGCTGCTTTTCCACTTATCAAAATTTTACTAGGCATAATAATAAAGCGAGTACTTTGTTTAAATTATCATACCTAATTAATTGTCAATATTTTGATAAAAAAAATAATGTTTATTTACTGTTATTACGTAGTTATGATACTTTAAATCAAGAATTTAAGAAAAGTAAAAAAAAACTCTTGTTGATTTATTTTAAAAAAAGTCTAGTTTAGTTACTAGTGCGATAATGGTAAAGTAACAGCACACGTGCTTAATAGCTCGGATTATAAGCTAAAACTGATGTAATAAAGTCCTTTTTACGAGTGAGAGTGATGAAAAAGATATTAAACACAAACGCGTTTTTAACTTCGAGTAGGAACATAATTATCAGCAAAATCAGGCAAGAAACTATCGAGATAATAATGAGGTTGTAAGTTCTAGGTCCACTATGTTTTGAATCATTTTAGTCATTTTTATACTACCTGCTGATTATGTAAAACAGATTAGTACTACCAACTCGTAGAATACATTTTTTAAGCGGGCCGTCGATTGAACAGCTCTGCTAGTCCTAGTAAATATGTTTTTTGTTATGAGATTTTTGAAATGTTGTAAGCATTGGTTTAGGATAGGTTGAGTAATTTATCCCTGGTACCGGAGTTCTTAGGATGCCCATCAGGAGCCCTATTCTTACGAAAGATATTCTCTGATCAATGTCTCTCTCGTTTTAAAAATCATAGTGAGAGTGACCAAGAAACATCTCACGCGTCAAGAATAGCCCTCCAGGGCTATTCTTACGATATTATATTATTTCCCCTATTCCTACGCACGAGATATTTTTTGGTCAATGTCTCTCTCGTTTGAAAAATCATAAAAGTGAGAGGGACCAAGATAATATCTCACACTTCAGAGAGTCCGTGGTCTACGATTGTTTTTTTTAGATTTTACACGCACGACCAAAGGGAATCAAAACCTTTAGATGCGGGATATTTGTGAGTACATACTTAATCTACCTATACTTATAAACAAACTACCGCGCTCATGCTGCTTATAAGGCTCAACTTTAAAACGCCGTTGGCTTCAAATAATTTAGTAAAAAAACATTACAATAAAGCATAACATCACAGAGGGCTTTCATTTTTAGGCAAAAATATTTTTTTCACGGTGTTTCGTCTGAATTTGTTTGTCTTTGAGAAATGCTAGCTCAATGTTCAAAAGCTTCGAGCGTTGATCACTAGAGGCGCTAAAACCAGCTGAGCGCCGAATGCCAAATGTCATTGGCGCATCTTAACCCCTTAATAATCGCACCCCCGACTTTGCTTGTAGGGCTAGTTAAGATATAAGAGATAGGGTAAATTAAGACAAGTTTTCTTAACGGAACTATGAGAAGCTTTAGATAAATACATTTGGTCAATTAATGTTAAAAATCTAAGTTTTATAAGGGCTCTAAGACTTGAAAAAAAAAATGCAGTGGAAAAAAATTGTCTGCTACTTTTTATTAGTATGAAACGGCGCGCGGACAGCTTATAAAGACAAAGACTAACTGATAACGTTTCGTCGAAGCGTATCATGTGCGCGTATCAATATGCCGTATCAGTTCAACGAGCCCGCGAGCCTGTCGATATTTTTGCCTACCCGTTGAAGCGCGCTCGCTGCGAGTAAGTCAAAGTGTCGATCGGCTCGCGTGCTCGCGGTTCCGATCGTTGGATTAAATAGCGAAATGTTACGGGAAAAAACGATACGCGTACTCGTTACGCTACGAGATTTGACTTCAGTCTGTCTCCGCCTTAAGAAAAAAAGCTGATGACAGTATTTTATTTAAAAAAGTGTTTTCGAAAGGAATTTTGACAAATGAATGTTTCTCATAACTTGGACCAACACAAAAATTACACCGTCTTGAAAGTGTTGACTGTCCGTTGACACGCAAAATTAATATTGTGCTCTGCCAAAATGAAATAAGGGAAAACTGCAGATGCCATTTAGGAGAAATTCACGTGGAAAGTGTAGTAGGCAAGTATATTAGTAGGTATGTATGGTAGAAGTTAGAAATTTCTAAAAATATATTTTGTTGTAAGATTTTTTTTTATCTAATTTAGGGCCGATTTTTCAATCCTTACTTTATTCGCCTAATAACTACCGAGCCAATAACTTTATTAATCTGTTTATTCGACTCATAAACGGTATTCGGTTTTTCAATACAATTTTAAATTGGGAATAACTATCTGACCATTTATTCAGTGTGTACAAAAGCTAACTTCAGACAGTTGAAACAAAACTATAAAATATCCACGCGTTAGAAAAGGACTTCGAATTTTCACTTTTCGCTTATGTCATTGTCTTGTCAGTTTTAGTCTAAACGTCACTGTACTACTAATCTGTGCAAAAGTCGTCGGCTGGTTTGGCTATGGTAAATAGCTCATGTAGTTTGTTCATGGTAGTTTTTTTAATTAAAATTAATTTAGTTTCTGCGTGTCGGAAATATCAATCTTTTTTTACAGTGACAACCCATAAGACCTTCATTTAGACAGTCTCAACAATTTATTCCATAGAATAAACTGCTATCTGGGGGGCTATTCCTGAGCGTGAGATGAGATGAGATTTTATCTTGGTCACTCTCACACCTATGACATTTTAAACTAGAGCAACAAGGACGCAAAATGGTGAGATGAGAATCTCAAATCTCCGAATAGGGTCCCTGGCCGTTCCACCGACAAATAAAGTTATACCTCAGATAGATGAGTTATTCGTCTAGTAAATGATACCTGACCATTGAAAAACAGAATAATTAGCTATCAGTTCAATAAACACTATTTGTTTGTTTATCTGACCATTGAAAAATCGGCCCTTAAAGTATCTACTAATAATAATCTATGAATTTGGTTTTTATGTTAGAAAAATGTTGAAAAAGTCAAAACTATTTTTGATTTAATCAGGCGTTACTTTGCGGAAGTTCATCTTCAAAATTGTTACTTGAACTAATATCTAGTGTAATTCCGCTTTAACGACGCATTAAGTGCATCAAGGAAAGTGAATTTCCTATTCTATTCTTAATTTAGAATTTGACATTTACTAGAAAACTTCATACAAATTGATATTTGAATCTAATTTAAACGTTATACAATTAGAAATTTCATCTAACGAATTTATCAGGCCTAATTTAATGAAATCTACTAAAAAACTTTATACAATTTGATATATTATGAAGCTAATTCAATAAGCAATTTAACAGAAATATTGTTATGAAATTTACAAGAAAATTTTATCGAAAAATTAATACAATTAAAAAATTATACAATAAAAAAGCAATAAAAAAATAAAAATAAAAAATCATTATTTTTCGAGCACTTCGTCGACACGTGTTTCGCCTCTCCACGAGGCATCTTCAGGACGTGTTGACTCTCCGAGCGCGTGGCCGAGAATTAGAAGAAATCAATTATTAGAATTAGAAAACTATTTTTTTTATGTCCTTTATTAACCCCCGACGTAAACACGACGGGGTGTAAAAGTTTGACGAGTCTGTGTGTGTCTGTCTGTGGCGTCGTAGCTCCCGAACGGATGAACCGATTTTGATTTTGTTTTTCATTTGTTTGAAAGGAAAATTAGTCTGGAGCATTCTTGGCAATGTTCGATGAAAATTGGTCTAGTGAGTTTTTAATTTTTTTGATTTCTTTACTACCTAAGGAAAAAAACTCACCAATATTTATTGTGACTCGTAAAATTTTTTAAACGTTTTCAATTCCGCCTAACCTTACAAAGTGTATTTCTAAACTTTCCTGCGTTCAGTATTAGAAAATGAGTTACACGCCACACTCCTGACCGCAAGTGTCGACCGTTTGTGTGTGTGTGTGAGTACGGCCGACAAATAAACACAAGACTTTGTCGTGCAGCATGCCGCCACCGCAAGATTAGCCGAGACATTGTCTTAGAGAACATTGAATAGGAATGAGGTGCAGCGTTGAATATTTGAAATTTTGCAAGGAAATGTGGTATTTGGAAATACTGACTAAAATAATTTGTCATGACACGGCGTGGCAAATTTACATCAAAGCAAAGTAAAGAGTATTTTTAGACTAGTATAGAGTAGTAGAGTTAGTTTGTGACGTGTAACTATAGGAATTATCAATAAATTCTGATTTCCGATTTCTAAGTATTTATTGAAAGGAAAATAAATAACCCAGCTACAAAATGTTGTACGCTATGTCACTTCCGCTATCAAGACGATTCAAATGACACTTCACATGTGGAAATCCATCAAGCTGTTTAGGCTGTAGGCCGTGCCAAAGAAACCTCAAACATACATACGAGTACATACATCCATATATAAATACCCACATATGTAAATACACTCGAAAAAATAACCCTCCTTCTTGCACAGTCAGGTAAAAATAAGTTTGAACTGAAAGACGAGAAAAGACAGAATGAGAGTGTCGGAAAGCTTGTAGACAAGCTCGCTCGGTACGGAATTGCTGCAAATTTGTATATTTTTGAGAGCAAAAATTCTCGGTGGTGACCATCGATTAAAATAAAAAAAATATGAAGATCAAAGGTGGTAATGCACAGACAGTGACAGGTATGGCACTGACCACCAGATGAACGTCTTGCTTGTTTCAACACCAGCAAACAAAACAAAAACGCATCAATTTATTACATATGGTGTTCATAACTCACTCTAAAATTCAAGATATGCCAAGAAATATAGAGCATTGTACGTAATAATGGTAATTGCACATACTGTGCCGTATGAACTGTCGTAATGTCCATCTCGATTGGTGAGGTCGCGTGATGCCGCGGTAAAAGTGATGCTTTGCGCAATCCATGTCATAATAGAGCTCTATTGCCCAAAGCGAGACAATTTCTGAAATCGGACGATGGCTCTTAATTGGAACAAAGTGCTATCGGTTGGGTTCCGTTGTTTTATTGCGAAAAGCCATTGTGTTTTTTACCGCACGACAGAACAAAAAATGGTAGCTATATATGTATAATAGATCCTATTTTGACACTGCCGTGACTCTGCGCGCCATACAGCGCTAGTCTTTTACGCTGTACTAGATTTGACAGACATCGGTTAATTATAATGTAGAGAGACTTTATTGGTTTTAAAGCAATAAGGCTTATCATCTTATATATAATATTAAATTGTAATGTCGATGTAGAAAACCAAGCAGGCAGGACCAGGCGGCCGTAATGTCATTATGGTCGCCTGGTCTTACACACATTTAACAAAAAAAGTTCTACTCAAGTTACTAACTAACTAAGTTCTTTAAATTTTTTTAAAGCTGAGCTTTTTAGCTTATGCCATACATTTCCGCACATAGGGTCAACTGGGGCAATTGCGTCTTTCGAGAATTGCTGACAAACCCTTCACAAATTAGACACCACCTACATCTTTTTTCCATCTTTAGTTGCAATAACCTGTACTAGATGGCGTTAGTTGCCTAATTTCTGAAGGGTTTGTCAGTAATTCTCGTAAGACGCAATTGCTCCACAGACGCATTCCACAGACGCATCCCAAAAACGCCGACCTATTCTAAATAAAAAAAAAAAAAAAAAAAAAAAATTTGCCCCAGTTGACCCTAAAAAAGTATCACGTATGTGCACAGTCACGTGCCACGAACAGTTCTTAAATCCATGGTGCTTGGCTCCAGAAGCCACGCCACCATGAGATTTTTTTTTTTAAATGTATAATAGGTCGGCGTTTGACCACCAACTTGCCTGATGTTAAGCGACGTTGTGGTCTAAGATGGAGCACGACGACCTATAAGGTACTTACTCACTCTAGCCTTGAAGTTTACTAGAGTGAAGAAGTACAAAGACGGCAGTTGAGTGAGGCGCTACAAGTGCGCTACTGCTCAGACCCGTCTTCGGAACGGTTACACCGGACTACATCCCGAAACACGACTAGGTCATTTCACGGCATGGCTTGCTCCGGTGGGTGGTAACTAGCCACGGCCGAAGCCTCCCATCAGAGTTTGCTACCCGATTTGCCCCAGTTGCCCCTACATATTGCTTGGTTTGCTGGTCAATTTCTACAGAACCTTAGGCGAAACTTTTCACCTGTCCTCTTAAAGTTTTCTTTGGCAACCCGCGCCCGTTCACACGGTCATTGTTGCGACAGTCCAGATTTCGTTGATGTCGACTCACGGAGATAAGAAAGGGACTTTTGTACTTTTAAATGTACCATTGTTTTTACTTGAGAATATTTCTGATATGCAGATTTGGTAATCGAGCTATTTGTCTTGCGGTATTTAAATGAACTCTTTGTTCGTTAAATTTTGATACCTTTTTAATAGAACGACATGGCTATTTATAAATTTTTTATTTTAGTTTTGGTAACAATAGTAGGTATGCTGTAAGCAACAAAAACTTCTCATATATATTTTTTAATACTTATTCATCGTGAAAAACAAAGCTTCAATACGTAGGTAAGTGATATAAGTTGTATAAAAACTATATAATGAATAGCGTTTAATAAGAAATCAATTGATTGCTTCACACGATGTGATTTGATAGGGACACACACGCTTCTAGCATAGTGTTATTAACGCTTAGATAGGACGAAGCTTCAAGAGCTTTGAATTTCTGCACCAAATATGAAACTACTTAGAGTTTTGAAGGTTTATCACACTACCTACTTTTCCCGTCTAGTAAATTATTTACACAACAAAAAAAATAATTAAAGAAACCTTTAAGAAACCTAAAATATTAGCCAAAACATAAAATTATTAAATAAATAAATAAAAATAAAATAAATAAATTCGGGACACTTCCACACACGGTCGCCTGACCCCAAACTAAGCAAAGCTTGTACTATGGCTGCCAGAGACTGATATACATCCTTAGATATTTTTAAATACATACTTAAATAGATATTAAAACCCAGACATAGAACAAACACAAATGTTCATCGCATAAATGTTTGCCCTAGGTGGGAATCGAACCCACGCCCCCACGCTCAGAAGGCAGGTTCACTACCAACTGAGCCACCGAGGCAGTCAAAAAAATAAAACCTAAAAACAATTTCTAGTCTTATTTTTATCGAAACATAAATATAGAAAGTATGTACTAGCCCCTGTTTGGTACTGGTATGTAGGTAAGTACATTTGAGGTAAGAATTTTCCATATTTAAAAATGCTGTATTTGTAAAAAAATGTATGGAATTTTTAGTTAGTGTACGATGTCATTTGATTTTTACTAAATGGCTAATATTAATTAATTCTACAAAAAAAAAAAAAAAATGAATTTTAGAATTCAAGAAATTAACTCGCAATACTTTTTATTGTAAAAAATTGTGATAAATCATATTTCAGAAAATACAGTCAACAATAAACATTGTTTCAATCTGTAAGTTCCTAAACCTCCAAAAATATCACGATGCTTGAAGGTCATCAGTCAGCTTTGACTGATGAATTGAAACAATGATGTCACAATTAGACGGACTTGTACGACTATACAACCTTCGTTAAAATAAAATTAAAAACATGATGTATAAAAGTTATCGTTTTATTCAAGTAGATAGCTATCAGGCAAAGAATATCATGATGGCGAAGGTCCTAGATGGGGGATTAAAAAAATTATAATTGCAAGCAAGTCTCAGCGTTTGTTATTATAACTTAAAAAACAAATATGGCACTTTTTATAAGTATCATTAACTTGCTACTTCATTAAACATTAAAGTTTGTAAGTGAATCAATTTTATGAAGATTTTTCAGCGCTGGCCCGCGACGATTTCCAATTTTCAACTTACTTTCAAACAGGAGGTTCTCAATTAAACTGTATGTACATATGTTACGCGATTACTCCGTCAGAAAAATAAATCGGTATTATGGTTCTTTTTTTGTTTGCTAGATCATACTTTAGAGGTAGTCTCAATTAAATTTTATCGAAAACGATCAAGCAGTTTACAAATTTCAACAATAGTGTAGAAGTTGTTGACATGGATGACGAGAAATCGTTTTTTTAAACTTTACTTTTGATAAATTATTAGTCATCAATTTTTCGTGACAAAAAATGTACTTGTGACTTTCAAGACATTATGTAATTAGCACTTGCAAGTTTTTTTTTTACAACAGACTAGACATGCGTTTGACCACTGACTCGCCTGATGGGTGTGTAAGGTAAGGTGTATTATGATATTAGTAAATTAGATCAATTCGATCAAGTACGACGTAGGAAACGTTGTTCTTCTATTCAGAATCGTATTACTCATGTCTAAGGGTAGTGACTACCACCTCCTTCGAGTAATTCCGCCGAAGTTTTCATTCAGTAAGCAACATTAGCATAACAGTATGTCGTTCTTAATTCCTCAAAGCCGGTACCTCAGTGACATTGTGCGATTGTATCTCTGAATAAGAAGGATGGCTTGAACTGTAGGTCAAGTGTCATAATGTTCAGTGCATCAATCTTTGGTTTCAATGTGTGATGCTAAAGGTAATGAATCGAGTGTGAGAGAAATATGTTTGCAAATTGAAAGATTTATACTGACATTAAGTCTGGCTTTACTTACTTCAAATGGGTATGGATATGCCTAAGTTAGATTTTGAAATTAGATACTAGTTTCCCATTTTATAAACTGATATCACTATATCACTGAAATTACATATATTATTTACATCTTTTTTCACTTTAATATGTGAGTGTAATGTGGGGATAATTTTAAAGTTTAAAAAATTTAAAATATTAAGTACAATCCAATATACTCGTACATGACTTAACTACACTGAAGCTTTTTTTTGAAGGAAAAGCTTGGATTGATTTTGATTTGATTTTGATGTACTTTGGTAGAGACGTACATATATAATATCTAGGTAGACTCAAGTGCTATACGAGTTTAAAATGGTCACACGTGGGTAACACGTTGTGACGTCAATCGATGCAAGCACGACCGAAATATGTAATTTACAACAAGTTCGAAAGAGACGATGACAATGACGAGTGACGTCATTCCGTGTCGGCTCTCAAATTGCTAGACCTTAGACTAGTGTGAGCTAACGATGATGGATTACACTAAAACGGACCTATAAAACTTGTCCTTCAAGATGACAAAGCAATAACAACAGAAAAAAATACCAACCAACCCAAAAGCTATAGTATATCTCGTTTTTTTCTCACGCGATAAAAACTATGAACAAATACTTAATCATATTTAAAACGATAAACATTAACATTTATCAAACGACACCAGACAAATATTTCCTACAAAGCGAGTCAAATAAAGCAGACAGTATTAATTACTATAATACGTAATGTCATCAATTTCGCCCACAATCTAACGCCTCGGGCAAAGATAGTCCAAACCAGAAACTATGTCAAGAGCAATACACACAATTTTATGAACGTTACCTGCAAACTAAGCTTGAAGCAATTCTAAATCTTACCTAAATTACAATAAGATCCAAGCAGATTAAATTGAAAGGTAAATTGAGCATAATTTTAGCAGATGAGTAAGCTTTTTGAAGGTACGCCTATTAAGGAATTGTCACGATCAGCTTTTGATGTTCCTCCACTAGAAGCCAATGTCACTTATCACTTAATGGATTACCTAATGAAGTGTTTGCCTTTTGACTTTTAATTAATAAGAGATGTGGACATTTAAATTATAGGTTTTAAAGAGCACATGTTTTAAAAAGGAGATGTGATGATAAAAATATATGTGTTGAAGACCTTGGCGTTAATAATCGTGTTTAATGATTTAGTTTGCAAGTAATTATGTATGTTACATTGTATAGGTAGGAAAACGATAGACAGGTCCTAAAATAAAATTAAAGGACATGATTTAAGGCTTGTGATGACACATATTTTATACTTAGATTTAACATCAAACATTTATTAAGACTAAAATCTTGAAACAATTGTGAATAGAGGGCTTGCATTAATAAAGAATTCGTTTATCATTTAATACCCTTTTACAACAAAGAAACTCTTTGCACAAATCACAGCCAAAACATTTCGAAAGCAGACTAATCACAAAGATAGATGATCTAAATATCCAAACAAATTGAACGGACGGCGTCGAAACGGCGCAACTGTGTCAAATGTAATTGAAGAACATGTTCCACAGTGACCCCGTCATAGAAGAATTTTCGTCAAGATGCTATCACAAAACATGACATCTTGAATCAAACGACAAGTATTGTCTAAAAGATTTTTACCGCTTGCTTGAACAAACGAAAACGACACACGAGTCTTGCGAAACTAGACTCTACTCACAACGATTTATGTGACATTTTGGAGGGTAGATTTGGATGTTTGTGAAATCGGCGTCAGAATGGTAGCTATTATCGGAGAGAACACACGTTCGGAAATGGTAAAAAAAGTCGGAATATGATTAATAGGGCGGCGGGATGAGACTTGGACTCGTGTGATTCTTTCGTTTGACAGATTGTCTCGACTCTCTGACCCGAGCACCCCGTCGAGTCTCTAATGATGTTGTCACACCACTGGGTTTTATCGATATCGATGATTTTAAAATCGATACTTTAGTTGGTTTGAAATGTGAATTGTTAAACCTTTTTTTATTATAGAGTGTGTGTGTGGAGTATAATCTCATACCCGTACTAACTATATGAAAATAATTATTGTATAAAATCGTAATACTTTGAGCTATGAATGAATTGAATTCGCTATTAGACCTTATTGTACTTATTTTCATAAAAACTACTTTAATAATCTTTACTTTTACGACTTTTGTCGATATCGATATTTCCACCTGTTTAAGTAGGTACATCACTAGCTACGGGGTCGCCTGAGATTACTCTCAGCACGATACTGTCCCGTCCGCGCTCGTTCGCGACGCTTTGACATCCCGACATACCAACAAATTTAACTACACACCTAACATACACTCTAAATCAATTCATTAAAGTTTAAAATACGTACATATTTGTGAAAGCAAAACATAATTCTCAGTACGTCATACGTTGATAGACGGCCCGAACGCACCAGTGTGAGAGCACACTTTTTTACTTCAATTTTGAATAATGCAATATGAAGATATTGAACGATTATTACTCACGATTTCCAATACATATTTTAGTGTTTGACGTTTGGTCATCGGGTCACACGAAAGTGTTATAACGAACTGTCAAATCATAAATGAAGTATCAATAAAAAGTTTAGTGCACAGAAGTCGAAAATAATGTTCCAATGAAATAGCGTTAATAAATAATTAATGGAGTGCTTTAAAGACGGAGTCGATAGTTTATCAATAAACGCATGTCTCACAACTAGATATTTGCGAAAGATTATTTTTATGTTAGCGGAGCAGAGCAATATTTAATTAAAATAACTGTTATAAGCAAATAAATATAAATATAATGATTGCTAAAGATATCGATTAAACGACGATCTTGAAACTGTTCTAAAGTTCACATTAAAGTCGAATGTCACAACATCTTATGGTCATGATGTACGACGACAGTGACACTCGACACTAATATCGAGCGACACCGCCACTGCTTGTGAACTAGCTGACGCGACAGTGTAGACACTCGTTTATACACTGACCCCCTTACTAATAAACGCTGTGTTACGTCGGATAAAATTAAGAGAAAGAAAAAAGACAAAACACTATAAGTATGTACTGTAAATATTCTGAGGCCATACTTACAATGATTATTGCTGAGGGGTGAGTGTCTAAGTGTTAAGTGTCGTCGAAGATTCTGACCCTTATGTAAAGAACAACTTGATCTATATTATCTAACCTAATTTTCAACCTATCAAAGAAAAACATGAGATCATTTTACTCGCGATTTCAGTGACATGAAACATCAAAATTATTCAAATATTTTTTATAGGGCCATGAAACACGTCGTTAAGCTGTAAAACTAAATGTTTATAAACTTTCTACATTCGGAACACATGTCTGGAGATGACAAATCTTGTTTTATTAGTTTTCTTACTCGATCTCGTACTGGTCGTCATTTGATAAAAATAACTTATCACATAGAGCTGTTTAGTTTACAACCTGCATAAAGTGCTGGCCAGACAGAAAAGATGATGAGGACGAAACACGGACGGAGCAGAGGCTTGGAACCTTCATACTAAACGAGAAGCGTTATATCCACGTGCTGTCTGCGCGTCCCGTCTTTTCTGTATGTATTGTGTCGCGTCTCTTCTATATTTTTTTTATGATAGTACATTAAAGACGCACGACAAGTCTCCGTCCCATCCGTGTCTTTGTCCATGTCTTCGTCTTACGTCCTTCCTGTCTGACTTGCCGCTAACACTTTTTATTTTTTCAATCTGTTTTCTCTCTCTATAACTTGCCATGATTGAATTGAATTTGGGGCTAGCCATGATTCCACCGAACGGTATATGCATACTCATCAGTCTAACTAACGGTAATATCAAAGTTGAACACAACTTTATTTTCAAATCATCCATTAGAGATGACAAAAATGTCAAGACCATTTCGTTATTATAAATCTTCGAGTTGGGCTATAAACTTCCGGAAGCTTCAACCAGTCCACTTTATCGGAATGAAACCTTTATAAAGTCACCAACTCACCGCATAATTACCATTACATTTGACACAATCCGTCCAAGAGAATAAGAGGACAATAAAGTTAAATCACAGAGTAAAAAGCAAAAGATATGCAACTTGAAGAACATCACATTTGTAAGTAAAACATAAGTGTATCGTCGATACACTTATCTATTTATGTATTTCTCTTGGTCATCGCATCACGCGTAAACAGATGGGACATTTTCGCAATTTTTTTTGTTGTGTTTATTATTGCCAGGAAAAGGATCTTATTAAAAAAAAAATAAGTTATTATCCCAAAAAAATAACGGTTCCTGTGGGACGCAAGTGATACCGCGAGGCGCAGCTAGTTGGGTTCATGAGAATGAAAAAGGAGTAAAAAAAATACACTATTTCCTGCTTATACTTGGTATACTCCCTTGTTCGGAACCTTGTTTTTTTTAAACGGTTTTATTTAGCGTGCCAAGTTTATTATCTCTTTGCTTTGCTAGCATCATTTTAGACCCACAATTAATGATCCAGAAACAGACCTGAAACAAGCTGGAAAAATTTAGTTTATTAAGCTTTATGTATGGAAAGAGTCACGTAACTAATGACATCGAAGGTAGAGCGAAGTTCAGATAGTTATGGGCCTATTCGTACGCGTGAGATATTTTCTTTTAATTATTTTTTTTCGTTTGTTAAGTTATAGGAAGGAGAGGGACCAAGATAACATATCACGCGTCAGAATAGGGGGCCTGACCTGATAATGAAGTAGAGGGATAGACATGAATGAAGCTATGATTACGATGCTGTTATGAGCAAGCAATAAAATATCTGGATTGAAGTATATGGAGCTACTTCTAAAAGTTGTCTATCTACAGTATTCTGTGCCTTAATTCCGAGCATTATACATCAATCTCCCACTTAAGGGGGTGTCACGGAGCATCAGAATGTGTCTCACGTAGACCTTGCGAGTGGGTAATGAAGTGTACTGGTTGATATGCGACCCGCGGATGGCATCGCCTTAATGATGCGATTGACAGTACAGTGGAGGCCGGGTTATTGTTTCTGTGCTGAAAGTTTGGGGCCAGGGAACTCGCGAATTTGATAAGAATAGAAAACTGGTTTTCATTTGAGTAGAAATGTAATATTTTATTCTCTTATTATTTTACTTATCTTTCATGCTCTTAATAAATATGTCAAGAACAGCTAATAATATTTACGTTCTGTTAACATTATTAAATTATCTGAAGATCGAACCTAGTATACTTACACAATTTATAGCTAGGTTACCAGTTGTTATGTTTTAGTTTTATAAGCTTTATACTACCCACAGGAATCGTTAGTTCTTTCGGGATAAAAAAGTACCCTTTATCATTTTCTGTACTCCTTACAACGTGTATGCAAAACTTCATGATGCTCGGTTGAGTAATTTAAACGTGAAAGAAGAACAAACAAATATCAGGCAAACGACCAAACTCACTTTCGCATTTATAATGAAAATTGTTTATTTCCAGATTTGAAATGTAATTGTTTATTTTCCAGATTTGCATTCATCAAATTATTTCTATATTAATTATTAAATGTCTTATATGATCATTAAAATTAAAATACAATTAAATAGTCATAAATAAAATATAAAACAAGAATCGAATTAAATAATATTGAATAAATTGAATAAAATTGAATAAATTGAATTAAATTAAATAAATGGGGTAATGTTGAATTAACTAGAATTTAGTGAAATTAAAAATTTTTTTTAAATCAAAAAATGAATAAATTAAAACTAGGCAATGGGCGCGTGATATGCTCTCCATGTATCGTACTCGTACATGTATCGTAGAGGATAATATTAGTTAAGATTTGATTAACTAATATTTTTTTGCTCAAACGCAAGAGCTGAATGCGGCATCTATTGATTTGAGACGCAAATAGCATATGAGCGGATTATTACCCCAAAGAATGAATTGCAGTTATTTTAAGAATCAGTATCGCCTCTGTACGCCTGTTTAATGGCCCAGCATAGCGTGGATGCCAGAAAAACGTACCTATTTAAATCTCATTGACGTCTTGTTCAGAATACTTGGAATATAATGGTGGCAGTTGGCTGGCTCTAGATAAAATGCGCTATTCCTTAAAGTTTTAATAAATAAATCAACCTATTATAAAAACGATTAAATCTTGAATGTTACTCATCACCATCATGGATAAACAATTTAATTTGAATGAGGTAAAAGCAATGAATGATTAAATGCGAAAAACCGCAACCTGCCATTTGGATGTCCCAAGCAAATTTCAGGCCCCAATTCAAAAACCATAATCTACTAAATAAATTGACTGACCGTTCGCAGTAATTTGTCAAATCCAATCACGAAGGAATCCAAATAAGAATTTCTGTTAGAGCATAATAACGGTGGTGTTCGCGGGGACTTTGGATTTTTTGTTAAGATCCAATTTGAAAACTAATTATGGGTCCCGATGACTAGGCCCGTAAAGAAGCACCCATGACGCTGACTTCGTCATGTTAACATCGGTGACAAAAAAATGTGATTGATGGTCACAAACGTGGTCATCACAAAGGAACTGTCTGTCAGACTGTTCGTCTTTATTCCGCTATTTTCGCCGCACGGTAAGCTTATTACGAATGTGTCAGTCATACAGAATTGACTCATTTTGGATGACATTAAAATTAGATATTTTGGTTAACGACTGGTTTGGTTTCCGTTGGCAATGGGAATGTACCTTCAACTTGGTGTAATAAATCTATGATTAGCTGATCTTTCGTTGATTTATCTTTAATATCTATAGATTTTATACAGGCTTCTCTATCTATACATTTCAGTAAACGTATGCTTTTTAAAGTTTCACTAGCTGTGCCCCGCTGTTCCACCTGTGGTCCCACAAGAACCGTTATTTTTTACGGGGATGAACTATACCTCATGTCCATTTTGTATTCTTGGCAACGTCTATGCAACATTTCGTAATGATCGGGTGGGTAGGTAAGACGTGAAAACGTAACAAACAAACTCACTTTTGCATTAAGAATCGACCAATCGAGCGTTAGAAAGCGAAGTGTTTCTTTGCTTCAGCTTCGACAGAAATGCTTTCGTGTGGCCGATTTCTGTCTGGATCTCTGACCGGATCTTTGTCTTCTTCTACAGGTCCCATTTTTAACCGATTCTCTTGAAATGTTGTGAGAAGGATCGAAAATTATTTAAATTGTAGAATTATCAAACCTGCTTACAACATTTCACGAGAAACGGTTGAGGAATGCGAAATGTGGAGAAGCACAAACGTTGGCTCACAAAGCCATTAGTATTAGTTAGGATTAGGATGTCACAATAAATAGAAAAAAATGCATGGATATATGTTACGTTTTTAAGTTTTCCAATGATTTGTCAGTTTGAATTTAAATATCTTACATTCAGTCTGCAATAGGAAGTTGGTATGCAACGAAGTATTTTCATAACAACAAATTGAACAATTTAACAATATTTAACGTGGACAATAACACCAAAAGCTCCATTACATAGCCCTGACCTTTATCAGTCGTGATAAAAATCGTCGAGCAATCGTGACATCTAAATAATCGATGCTGAGGTCGCAATCAATGACGGAAGCGATGGATCGATATGACGGAAGATATTGATTTTGACGATGTGTTGGACACGATAAGGGTGGTGAAGGTTACTGATTAAAGATCATTAATCGTTTTGGAGACAAGTAATGCTGATTGGTAAACTACGGTCGTTGCAATGTAAATTTATGCTAACAAGTTTTAAACAGATTATACTCGTAGTTACAGCTATAAAACTTTAGAAATTTATTTTGAAATACATTAAAGTAAAGGCTAATAAAGAGAGAGAGAGAGAGAGAGAAGCAGAGTAACTAACAAAAACTGTAAACGGTTGTCTGGAAGAGATCGCTCTTAAGCGATAAGACCGCCCATTGCGCCTATATTTTTGAATGTTTAGTTTAGATTTATTTTGTATTTGGTGTCAATAAAGAGTTTTTGAATTGTATTGTAAAACGAGAATAAAGAACCAAAAGATTATATCTCATTATCGAATACCACGTTTGGACAATAAAAAAAAATATAGTGAGTGATTCGCGGTGTAGCCCGCGATTAATAAGTAGCCTATGCTATTTTAAACTATAATCTGTCTCTGTGCCAAATTTAATTCAGATACGATCAGCTGTTTTGCCGTGATTGAGTATCAAACATCCATCCTTAAATCCATCACACTCTCGCATTTATAATATTAGTGTGATGATAGGTAGGTTAGTAGGTACCGAAGGAGGATATCATTGAAGGTGTTAGAGTTCCTAGTATGGTAATTGCACAGAAAAGTAGATTTTCCCACATTCGCACAACTGACACATGAAAAGCCCGAGTTGGCTTATCGATAGCCGCGCATTCCTCCGCGTGGCGTCATGTCACGACTCGGAGGCAATATAATCAGAGCTGCGCAGTGACAGTTGCACTGAATTATAGTCTATGATCTTATGGACAGTCCATAGCGGATAAAAACCAGCAGAAGAAGAACTTTGTACAAACTTTGGACCTGCCTTGATGACGTTGGATTTGATTGCTTTTAATTTCAGTCTAAGACTAACTAAAGACATAATCAACCGTTATGAAAAACAGGGTAAGTTTTGGAAGATGTAATAGAACATTGAAGAAATTGAAGGCAGTGGAACAGAACCAGAAAATATGACCCATTGAAGAGGGGACGACACTGTCATTGGGAAATGGTTTATGATTATGATAATTACGATGTGTGTTGTGTCACTAAACTTATGCAACCCGGATCTACGCAATACAAAGTTAATTCAGTGACTCAAAATCTGGACAAAGAACATTGCGGAAATCCATGGAAAGGTACCTACTTAACATCCATGATAAACAGTTTAACTTTAACCATTGTGGCTAAATGCGTTTGAAAGACATGAAAAACAGCACCTGACCAAACAGTCTTACTGCTTAGCTCCAGTACATAAAATTATAACCTACGAGTATGACAAGATCGTGTGGCAGATAGCGCCGTGACCACTATTTATCGGTAGATTGACGCGGAAGCGGCGAACTTAATAATGGGAGATGATGACTTTGCCCTTGAATGGCTTTTAAATAGTAGCTTACAACTTCTTGAGCAACAGGTGAGTGATGGAGAGAATATTGAAAAAATAGATTTTTTGAAAGTTCTAATAAATGCTTGTGCTTGGCCGCCATTTAGCCTGATGCTAGCTAGAAGCGATGCGGCCTACAATGGAGCACGCTTGCCTACACTACAACTATCAGGGAATACCCACTTAGGAAGAACATTCCACTCTTGTGGTACGCACATCATACGTGGAACCAAAGCGTCTTGTGCAGGTTTTTGGTTTGGTATGTCAACCATAAAACGATATCGTTTTTTAGTTCCCTTGGTAGAGTGGTGGTAGTAGTATTGCTGAGGTAGTAATGATCGAAAAGAAGAGAACGAAAGAGTGATAGAGCTCTTTTTTGTATTGGGATCTAGCTGCGCCGCGTGGCTACACTCGCGTAGTCCCAGCTATCTTCTCTTCCCTATATACATAGATTTAATTGCTACCAAACTTCACAGGATCAAAATCCCTTCAGACTTTTTGGAGTCCGGGAACCTCCATACACTCAACATTTTTTTTAAACAACGATAGATTCATGTTCAGCCATTAGCTTGCTTGACAGTAAACGATGGTGTGTGTGTAGCTGGTTTAAAAATCTAATCAATCTATCCTTGGAAACGTGTTTCTCATTAAAAATAAGAATGAGTTAGGTAAAGTGTGGTTGTAGAAGAATGAACATTTAAAACTCCATTAGCCAGCCAATTAGAAGCCTAGTGCATAGTTTTGCTTACAGATAATCATCCATCTATACTTATTATGAAATCAAAAGTAACTGTGTCTGTCTATGTGTCTGTTTATACAAATACAATCCAAAAAAAATATAACCTTATCACACAATATTTATAGGCTTTTCATGGCTACACGGCTGAACGGATCTTAATTAAATTAATATATTACTGTACTAGCTGTTACCCCGTTTATTATTTATATATATATAAATGTGAGCTATCATATCTGTTAAGTTAGATCGAACTGCACACGGTGTGCAAATTTGATTGAAATCGGTTAATTAGTTTAGGAGTCTATAGCGGACAAACAACGTGACACGTAATTTATATTTATTAAGAATTATATTTATTAAGAAGATATCACGGGAAGGTTTTTGGATACTATTTTCTGAATAAATACTAACGAAGTCGCGGGTAACAGCTAGTACCATAGTTGGTATATTTTTTTAATAAACAGTGATGTGTATAATTATTTATGAGTAGATGAATATAATATTTTAGTTTTCATTAAGTATTACAGGTGTTAAATTGATCAAGTGACCGCTAGAATCCGTGATCCGCATAGCGTATAATTTACTTGACGATTAATTTAATATGACCAGGAAGTTACTAATGAATCTAATGATATATTTAGTCTTCTTTAGTTCTCATTCCATTGAGATATAGGCCTTTCCTTTTATGCCATGTGAATTGTTCTTGTGTTTTGATCCAGCCCTGGTTTGACCCGGGAATATCTTGACTTCACTTAAATGATGATGATATTGTTATCATGTATGCTATTTTATTATCATCATGTATGTACGTATATATCTTGTATGCTCAGATAAATTTGTTTAATCAAAGCATGTATGATATGATATCACAGTTCAAATCCACTAAAAACAATAAAACACAAGGCAGCTCTACTCTCACCTGAGTTCTGGCCAAAAGGGCTAGTGTTCCGGCGCTACTGGGAGGCCGCACAGAGAGCAAAAGCCCAGAAGACATAGTTAATTTTATTAATTTCATTTATATTATGTATGTTAGTCTGTAAGGTATTTATTTTCTATGGGCCTCTATAACTTGCATTGTATGCAAGTTATATTGCCTGAAATAAATGGATATTATTATTATTATTATTATTATTAATAAACACCTGCTATCCAAAAATAACCGTTAACTTCTCCGAAAATAAAAGAGCTAATGAGTTAAACAAGGATATAAGCTACCATAGTATCAAATTTTATCCGAATCTTTCATAACATGAAAAAGGAACAAACACACACTCTCGCAAACTTTGGCATTTGAAATTAGTGCAAACGTAGTAAGATAACGGAAAAGTTAAAATCAATTTAAACCAAAGTCTCGTACAAAGTAAACTGACAACGCCATCCATTTACGGCAAAACCCAATCAAATAACACACTTCTTGTGAATAACTATGTATCAGTATCTATTCATAGCGATATTGTCATCGACAACCTCTTACGGAGTAAGTGTCACGATGTCACGAAGCAAATTACCCAGACACATGACATCATGTTTATAATCGTCAAGTGCATCATCATTAAAAATTCAAATTAATTTACCTTATTCTCAACGACCGGTCTCAATAAAAATCATAGATTAATTACAGAGATAAGTGACAATTAAAAGAGGTATTTACGTCATTTTCGTCTTTACATGTTTTCTGTTTCAATTAACTTTTTGCTGTCTATCTCCCATGAATGTCACTTTCAATTGTTTTGACAGTCTTGTTGGAAAGACAATTTTCTTGTTTTTAATGAAATTAATTTTAAGAATTTGGTGATTCTGGTTCTCAGATTTGGTTTACAATGTCGAAAGCTTATTTTGTCTAACGATTTATCAACAAAATCTGAAGAAAGTGATTTCTCCAAAATAAAGACAAGAGCCGTATTTCAGCCACTGTATAGACAGAGTATGTAGATAGTAATTTATACTTCTTATTTATTTATTACAGGACAAGCAAAATTCTGCCTTGTTTATAAAAATGGTATCAGCAGGTGTGAAAGCATTGCCAATGCATTGCATTAGTTGATATTTTAATAGACATTTAATTTTCTTTTTAAAATTGAATGTTGGTGTTTTTAATTCAGTTTTTTAATTGAATTTTTGTACGAGCTTGTTTTATTATTTTTGTCTCAAGTAAATAAATAATAATAATTGGTCGCTATGCTATTTTCCAACTAGTTTCTTAGATGCAATCTGACCAATAATTACAGTTCAAACGACGTGTCTCGATACATCGGAGACGGACGTGGCTATAATGACTAACAATCTGATGTGACCATCTTTGCTTCATCATTGAGTGGCCGATGGTTTGTCATTTTGTGATTACTAGCTTTGCCTTACAGTTTCACCTGCAGCTTCCTTTGTTTTATGGGAATAAAGTTAATGCTCTTTTGATCCTTAGGTTTCCCTTGTTTTATGGGATTAAAGTTAATGATCTTGTGATCCCGCAAAACAAGCATAGGTTCTTTTCTCATGAATTCATGAAGTATATTTTAGTCAGGTTCCAGCTAAATTGGTTTAGTCATTTTACTGTGAAAAGGAAAAATGATAAGAGATACAAACAAGTGATTTTTGTTGATAATTAGTCGGTGTGATATTCATAAATTGGCGTCCAATACAATACAAGAGTTGAAAGATAAGAAATAAAAGATAAAACTTTCACACATTCATGACATTGAAACAAAAATAGTTTTTAATACCAAACCGTCTCAAATCTTAATATCCTCACGTTAACTTTTTTGTGTCACGATAAGATCGGCGCGGGCGCAGGGACCGCCGCACAATAGCGACGTAATTGACAAACCATGACTGGATAAAGTCAAGGCTGGCCGGCTGCGACTCCCCGTGAACTAGCTTTGGATTAGATATCAGTAGATTAGCAAGGAAATTATGAAGAAATAGCTAGTAGTGACAATGACAATTGATTGAGCTAAGAAATTTGTCGACCAGCTCGACGTCATTGGGTCGACAAAATCCTAAAGAAATTATGCGGGTCGGACCTGCATCCCTTGCTTGCGCGCGTGACGAAATTCTTCTCGTCACTTTTTGTCATGCGAGAACGTGACAAGGCTATGTATTCATACGTCTGTCTCAATAAAAAGGTTGACATACCATTGTCTAGTTGCACATGCTAGTTCTGCTGGACGAGATTGACTTAGGACGGAGATGAGTGGCGTACAAGAATGGAGGCCTAAGCGCAGCAATGGGCCATAACAATTGATGATGATAACGTTAAAATTGCGACTTATGCCCACTTGTACTAAATTTGAGACAAGCCTAAGTCCTTGCTTAACTAGTTTAATCTAGTCCTAGCAATTTATTTTTTCACGAACCTTAAACTAGGAGAATCTCATAGGAGTATCCTTAAGAGATTCTGAACCTTATGTGCCCTATAAGTGAATATTTCGCTAGGAGTAGTCGAAATAGGAAGGACTTTATTTAAAGCAATTATTATATTTAGTTTAAGTGGCCGTTAGTGTTTTTTATATAAGATAGTTAAAATGTTTGTAATTTTTTTGAGATATAAAATTTTGTATGAAGGATGCGACGGATATGAGAGTAGCTTGACAGTTTTATTTTAAACTAGCTGCGCCCCGCGGTTTCACCCGCGGTTAAAAAGTCCTATGTGCTATTCTAGCCTATAATCTATCTCTGTGCCAAATTTCATCCAGATCTGTTCAGCCGTTCTGGCGTGAAAGAGTAACAAACATCCATACATACAAACTTTCGCGTTTATAATATTAGTAGGATACTGCTTGGTGCTGGCCCAGGATAGAGAGAAGTGGAAAAAGAAGACAGACCTTCAGCAATCAGGACAAAGAAAAGTGTGATGGAAAAACATAATAGTTTCAATAGAAGCTTATCATTTTCGTTTGTAAAATTTTTAGTAACTGTACTCACCTTAATATTATAATGGAAGGTGATCAATCTTGGCAGCCCTAGGTGAGGTAGGCGGTGCTTCGTACGGACGTGTCGCCAATTACCGTCGGAGTATTGACTCGGCCGAAACTAAGCTCTCATCATTTACATAATAACACCTTGTGCGGTCAGTTGGATGACCCAAGTTGTGGGAGAGAGGGATTTGATTATTCTATTTTTGAGTAGCTGTTACCCGCAACTTTGTTTGCGTTTATTTAGAAAATAGTATCCAGTGACGGATTAACCATTAATCAAATTAAGCAATTGCCTAGGGCATCACGTCTGTGGGGGCACCAGAAGAAACAAAAAAAAAGTCCTTAGGTCCTTAGGGCATCACGAATTACGTCTCACTCTCACGTCACCAAAAACCATACCAAAAAAAGTTTCTAGGACTAATTTGAAAATTCGCGCGTTTTAAGTTGACATAGAGTCCGACCTATAGGGCTATTCTGAAGGAGTGAGATTCAATCTCACCATTTTTCGTCCTTGTTGCTCTCGTTTGAATGCTCATAGGTGTGAGAGTGACCAAGATAAAATCTCATCTCATCTCACCTACATCAACCTACTCCACTTCTAAGGTACGTTACATCTCATCATCTTATTTTACAAAAAACTAATGTTTTTAGGCGGTAAAGGTTTAAAGACCGATTCTAGTTGACATACGGATAGGGGGGCCCACAGGCGTGGATTGCTTAGGGCATCAAGTAGTCTCAATCCGTTACTGATAGTATCCAAAAACCTTCTTTGTGATATACTGTACCGAGTATCCGTTTTGCCGTTTAGCCGTGAAAAGCTTACAAACAAACAGACATACAGAGGTACTTTCGATTTGATAATATTAGCGTGGATTGCCAAGGTTGGCTTGCTAGTGCAGTCTATTATAGCTAAGTATAGATCAGACCACCGATGGACAACTCTGTTGTTGAGTTTCTTAGCAAACGAGGGAAGCCTCTAGCATCCGACGTGTTCTTCTGTTCGTCGTCCGTCTGTCCATCGTATGTTTTAGCATGTCGCTTTTCTCCTCTGGAAGGCTATTCCTAAAATTCGAGATATTTTTGGTCTTTGTCCCTCTCGTTTGAAAAGTCATAGGAGTGAAAGTGACCAGATCTCATCTCACGCGTTAGGAATAGAGGTCCTGGTCCCATTTATTATGTTTCTGCAATTACACAATACAAATGAAGTTAGACGCAAACTATACATTAATAAATTGAACTAAAACGCGAAAAAAAAAAACTCAATCGGTAGAGTTAAAATCTACGACAGGACCAATTTTAAGAGAACCGTGAACCTAGAAGAAGATTAAACAAAATTTCTTTTTCAGCACAAAAAAACTCATTCCAGATCCTTGAGCTAGACATAAAATCGATCAGACAAGCGAAATTTTGGAGAAGCACCAGTTTCTGGTTCTCTTCTTATGTGTGTTTCTATTAAATCGCCACCTCTCATAACATGCACTCTAACCTTGAATATCTAATTTGGCTGTAGTTTCCCTTTAAAACGCTCACCCGAAATGCTACACGTTAGACACATAGATTTGGACCGATAGAGGTCACTATGGGGCATTGTTTCGTTTTCCTGTATTATTAAGGTATACCTTGATATTTTCTGTGGCGTTGTAGTTTTTATGATCATGATTAGACGTACATTTGCATGTCTTTTATTTGTCTTGTTTCGTGTCAGGGGTCACGTTTGATTGTTTTGTGTAAAAAGTTAAAGGTACCAATGATTATATTAAATTCAATCGTTTTCTTAGACAGATAGATAACACGGATAGAATAAGATGTAAGTTAGGTTTGTTAAATTTGTTTGTGTGTAGGTTGACATGATTGCAAGCATCATAATCACCATCATTTTATTCATTAACTCGGTTGTCATACTGATCACAACAATATTCCATAAATTATTTACTAGAGGAACTTTTGAGCGGAGTGCCACCTTGAATGATTCATGACTTAGCGTTTTAGAATATGGCCCAGAGACTTAAAGGGAAAGTTATGAGTGTAATATTTAACTACACTGTAATTTATAAGCAAAATATAGTAAGTACAGTTCTCCGATTCGTCAAATTAAAAGCGCATGCAACTTCAAAGCCCAAATACCACATACCAAGTTGTCATTAAGCAGCATGAATGGCATTCGAAACGTCATCAACTACTCTGAACATTTTAAATAGTGACCAACTTAACAGCACAGTTGACCAATTAGAGAAACTAAAATTTCGATGGGAAGTAGTCGAATTTCTTTTGGAAATGCGATGACGGCTCCCTCAGTTTACTCTACGGATAAATTGGCAGCACTGTGTTGGTAATGCGGTGTACTTTGTATTACCAGTAATGTGGTGTATAGAATCAGAAACAAAACTAATTCGTAACTGATGGCTTTGGTCGTGTTCGGGAGACGAACTTATGTGTAACAGTTTAATTACAAACGGCTTTTAGACCATCCGATTCTTCTAAGCTTGATAATGAAGCGGTGTGATACCATGGCTGGACTTATTTAGGAGAAACATTCATTTTCTTAAGAAGTAAATGTATTTTAAAGTAGTCGCTAGCATACTTATCAAAATTGGTACCTAATTTATTTATTTAAAAAAATCACGACTAACTAATAAAAGTAAAAAGTTATCAATGATCAGGCAATGTTGGCTAATTTGATAGTGTACTAGTACATATTAGCTGGTACACCAGGATTTAATTAGGAAAATCATCACTAAAAAATGATTTTGTAGTAAACAACAACTAAGACTTTTTTGGACGATACAGATTCTTTAATTTACAAAATCTTTACAATCTTTACAAAAAACTTGAATCATTAAATAAAAATACACAATCACAGCATTTTCACACACCTAAATCGTGTCGTATAAAAGAACTACCTCCGTTTGAGACAGATACGAATGTACTCCATTCAGAGTCCAGTTATAGTTTTGAGGTAAACAATAACTATTTAAGACTTTTTTGGACGACACAGAAGACACTACAAAATCTACAACTTGAATCATAAAATAAAAATACACAACCAAAACCACAGCATTTTCACACACCTAAATCGTGTCGTATAAAAGAACCACCTCCGTTTGAGACAGATACGAATGTACTCCATTGAGAGTCCAGTTATAGACCGCTACAATGCTGGACACCGGGTAACAGAGCGGCAAGATTTAATGACCGCGACTGTCCGCTGTTACACATGAGGTATGAGTTTCGTCATTGTCAGAGTCGACGGTCCAATAAGTCTTTGAAGAACGGATTTTTGGAGCACAACTGTTAAGAGTCCGGCGACCTAACTAACTTCGACCTAGGCGACCTTTTATTATTTTTTTTTTTTTTTCACCTTGGGAAAATCCTTTATGGATACCACCAACAGCCCCGGGTGCGGGCACAGAGTGGTTATGTGGGAATCCCGCCACTGACGGCCTACCCACTAAAAACCCAAGGGTGTTCCACCTCGGCGCAAAATGTCGGGGCAACGGGTACGCTTCCGGACTCCTCCGCAGCCCCGACAGCGCCAGCCCCTTCGGGCACCACCTCGAGCTTGCGCTCTCTCCCTCTCGATGACGATGTGTCGAACATCGACCTAGGCGACCTAGACTAACTTCGCATTGGCTTAAGGTATTCTATAGCCATTTCGTCTAGAAGAAGAAGATGAGCGAAGAGAGCGAGTAATGATACAGACGAGCCTCTAAAGTTACCTACAGCGTGACAAAGTGCAATTTCATTTTTTTTTATGACTTTTGCACTTCTGTCATCATTCTTAAATAACTAAGAATTTCACTTGTATTATGGATTCATTTAACAGCTAATGATGTAGACAACCTCCCTATGTAATGGAATTTTTGATTTGCTTTGTCTACCTATTGAATAAATCAGTCAAAAGTGACCCCCTAAAAATGCGGATATTTATCATAGCTCTATTTGCGCTTGAGAACGTTTTAAAAAAAAACCAAGAACATAGGGGCAGAGATATTGTTAATTTGATTGTACATGCTAATATGTATGTATATGATAATTTCATCATAATCTGAAAAATGGTTTTCAAGAAATTTGAGTAGCGCATTTGTATGGAAATTTCAGAGCGTCGCGGCCCACTTAATGGAAGACCTAGGCTGTTTTTGCTCTGGAGAATTGGTTGAGAAATGCGACCTGTAGAGGAAGACAGCCGGACAGAAATCCGTACAAACGACACCGTTTTTGCCGGAGCTGAAGCATAGACGCTTCGTTCGCTAACGCTTGATCGGTCGATAAATATGAGTGTTAGTTTGTTCGTTTGTTTGTTAAGCGTTTACGTCTTAACAACTTATCATAAACATACATAACATATCGTCACGCCTTTCCCCCAAGTGGGCTAGCAGAGGTGTAATACAACACCCACACTTCGCCGGACGATATTCAGTCCCAAATGTGACAGGGCTACTTATCAGGGTTACTTATATTAGGACTACTTATCCGAACATCATGAAATTGCAAACACGTTGTCAGGGGTACACAAAAGGACATAGTGTACTTTTTATCCCGAAAAAATAAAGTAGAGGTAGGCAGACCATTTCTCTTCACTTGAGTCATTTCATACATGCTCATCAATTCAGAGTACTATAGAACCAAACATAAACAGTTAAACTGGTAAAAAATATAAGGATAATAAATAAGAAAAAGAAAACAGCTTAACTAAACCAAAACTTAGGTAAGACTTGCACAGTAGGTAAGACCTAGCTGTTCTGTGGTTTTCTCTTTTTTTGATGTCATTTATTCTTAACTTGGTAAAAAACATTTGAAGTTACCTAAAGTATAATTTTTTTTGCTACATCCATTCTCAAAGACACATGACAAAATATTTGGATAACGTCATTACCAATACCAATCAATTGCGTACATTCTAATTAGCTTACGTTATGTCAAACCACAGAACAAGTTTCTTAATTAATCAAAAATTAAGAACAGTCCATAGCCGATGTTAGACGTTTCAAAACAACTAATAAAGTTAATAGTTCTCTTCATTACGATGTATACATACCTGCGTATATCTGTAACAATTTGTTATGGACATTAGTTTGTACATCGGCGCCGATTAAGCCTAGTTTCCACCATGGATGCTACGTGGCGAGTGTGGTGCAAGTGATAAGTGAATATACTCCGCTAGGTATAGCATTCAGCAACACGTAGTGACGTCAATCGATGCTTAAGCAGGATAGAAATAAGTCATTTACAACAAGTTCGAAAGAGACGGATGACGATGACGTCGTAACGTGTTTGCTGAATTTTAGACCTTGCTTTTTTGGATCATGATGATGGACTACTCGGAAGAAAACATCGTATAAAATTAGGAAATGATCCGGATCTGTAGGTAAAACGTTTGCATGTTAAAACGTTTTTAAATAGTGGCAATTACCCGAGTCAAAAAAATTGTGGAAGAAAGCATTTTTCCTTGACAACTCAGATTATGAATCATGAATAAAAAAACTCAGAGTGAATTTATTGAAATTTGAGGCTTATCTTACTTACCGTTCTTACTTCTTATCTTACTTTTTGTTTCTGTCCTGGCCCTATAGGTTTTGTTCGTCATAATTGTTTGATAAATATCAGACGTGATATTTATCAGATTTAGATTTGCCCAAAATAAACATTTTATTACTCTAAGGGTACTGTGCGATTTTTTATTGTGAGCTGTGAGCCAATGAGGAAAACCCATCGTCTCATTTGACATGTTTCAGCACCTCAATTTTTGACACAAAGGTCATCGCTCGCTCCTCTTCCTTTCACCCAACAAAAAATCGAATAAGCTACGGTCATTCCGACTTGTCCGATGGCTGCGTTATTCCGATATCAATAACGAATTAAAGACTGGATAACCGTTAATTGATCGACCGTGGTGACATTTCACTGCGGACGTCTCACACGCGCGGCTCCTTTGATGTCCATCCGCCATCTTGCATCACAGGGCCCACAAAGGAAGCCGCCACGATTAAATTCGTACGTACAGATATGTGACAGTTGTCTAGTTTCTGGGTACGACGTGGCAGTTGCGACTAGTTTTTATAAAAGTCGGTGTGTTTTGGTATTCATTAATTAGAAAATTTCATACAAGTAATCATTGGTAAGGTGGCAGTTTGGGATACTTGTTGCTTAATTGCAGATGACATACTTATTAGTGAAATTGCTGAATGTTGGAACGGCATCGGAAGCTTTGATGTCGTGTGGATGTGAATGATGTCAATTTTAAAGTTGTTTTGTTTGGTCAATAGATTTTAAGAGGCCGGAAAAGTTTCGCAATGACAGAGTTTATTTTATTGTTTCCAGTGAAAATAGCAGTTATTAGGAAGCATAGTGACTGACACCTTGAGTTGAAAAAATTCAGTAGATTTCAACTGACGTTGATATAAGAATCGGATATTTTTTACTAAATTTAAGGTTGTGTATGTATTTTGTTCACCTAGTAAAATTAAATAAACCTTTTAACCCTAATCGCAGTTAAATATCACTCCCACAGTTTAACCAATTATTCGTCAAAACGAGATCACGACTATGGCTTAAGCAAAACGAACATCTAAAAATCACGACACGACAAATGATTGCTTCGCAAAATAGAAATACTGATTAGATAGTTTAACCAAAATGTATAGAACTATCTCGCATCTTGCAATAAAAACTGAAGTTTACGAAGTAAGGCAAATAAATGGCTGAGAAGAGGTCTTTTAATATTGGTAGGTATCAAAAGAGATGGTCCGTGAAAAATAAAGAACTTGAAACATTGTCGACCGCCACACAAAGGTGACGAAACTGAAGTTTTAGATGGGGCATAATTACCCTGATTTCGCAATAGCGTAAAGGCTCTGCAACGTATTGTAAGAAGTCCATTATGATAAAAAGAATGGCATCGGTAAGAATAAAGATTATAATCTAAACACGTACCTAAATAGATGTGGTACAGATCTCTTTGAGTGATCGAGTGGTTATTTTAACGAAGTTGCATCAAGTTTCGACATAACGTTTGCTACACTGCGTCGAACTTATTTGCTGAGTTGAGTAAAGGAGCTACTACAGCATTTTCTAACTAAGACTGATGTAGCTTCTCATAAAACATTTTAGTTCTCTTATTTGATCAACTTCAGAGATAAGTTAGTCGTTCTGTAAGTACAAGTCAAATTGATGAATACAATCGACACTCGTAACATAACAGTAGCCGCCAAAGCAGTTCTTGAATTTTGCGAACAATTAAGATGATGAGATAATTTTGTCAGAACAAAAGAGTGGTTGAAGAATGTGATGTCATAGTTACGATGGGAAAGAATTAGACGAAAATGACAGTGTGTTGACCTCAGACTAGCCATTTGTTTGAGACGTGTAATTAAATGTTAATTTGAGTAATTAAATCTGTCACTCAAGTCACTGAAGCATATTTTGATCAAGACAGATTTGAATCAGTGACGTCATGGAAAATTCAAGATTAACGCTGCTATTTGGGATTTGTTATGGGAGGTTCTTAATTGTGCTTGTTGAGGGAATTGTGGGAGATTGTAGATCTTGGTATTAATTGATGGCACTTTGGCTTAAGTGAGTCAAAAGAGATCAAAGTTATTGACATGACGCACCTTTTTGGTCATCGTTTAATGGAAGCCGATACGGAGATGAGGAAGGATGAGATCACGGCTACATTATATTTGCGCACACGCACGGCCTGTCACAAACGTTTCCTTAATCGATATGGATCAGTAGATTGTTTTTGTATCAATAATTTCAAAGCTTAGAATCGTAATTACTACAGACATCATAGAACACAAAATGGAGAAGGAAAACTTTATGTTCAACAAACATAGTAGAAATTATTTTTGTCACTTTTACTAACTTCACATGATAGAGACAGTGCAGTCTTTGAGAATTATTTTAAAAATAAAAAAACTTCCAAATTGAAACGATTATTAAAATTCAGCTACAATAGCAGTTGGCAGAAGAAAAATAGTGTGCCCATTACGTGGAGTTAAGCACTAAACCAAACTATTAAAATGACCATTAAACGTCAGAAAATCGTCGCCATTTCATTAAGATTCTTGCCACAAGTGAAACAGTCCGTGACAACATAAAATAATTCCGTGGACACTGAATTACCGCACTTGTTACGAAGGCAGCCAATTATGGAGATTACGATCTAGATTCGTCCGTGGACATCCCCACCGTGACGGGGAAAAAACTCAATTATAGTTATTGTGGCCACTTGCCCAGGTAGAGTGACGATTGTTTTGAATCTTTTGTCTTGAGGTGCCTGCGACACGGTGCTTAACCTATAAGTTTTTCAAGGTTCGTGAAGCAACGATAATTAGAATAATAAGTGGTTTGGACAAAGTATGTGCTGTTAAGATTTTTTATGCAGTTGAGAACTGAAATAACACAACAGTGAGAAACTCACTCGTGTGATGGTTAACGCTACGCTTGCCAATTTATTGCCAGCCATAATTTTGAACTTTATAACGCGCTATTGACGTCTCAATACGGCACTGTGGTACTCGTATTTACCGTTGAATCTTTTATGGTATTGCTTGTCTGACAGCGAATTAACATCGATGCATAAAATTAATGAAATCCAATATCATTGCAAACATCTCAGTACTCCGCTTGTCCTTCCTTACTTGCCCGTAATACCACCAGTGTCATAATACCCGACAATGTCCCATTCATTCACATCCGGCGGCCACACGCGGCCACTTAAACGGGACATTCGCTCAGTTTAATGCGAATGCAGTCAGTTTAATGGGAATTCAGTCAGCTTCATTGGGAATTCGCGAAATTCACCGGAACGACGGCGACGCCACGCCTTTACCGGCCGTCGCGGAATGAGTTTACTGGGAAATCTGATAATATTGTCACTGACGTTGTCAGTTTTGGGACACTCCTATTTGTACACTGCTGCTTTAACTACTCACATTGTTGCAATCTTATTTGAATATGGTACAAAACCATTTTAGATTAAAGTATACTTCAAAATTGCACAGCCAAATAACAAGAATAGCAGTCGGCTTTCGCTTTAGCTTTTTAAACACATAAAAAGTTTTGAAAAATTAGCTTCTGTCAGACTTTTTAATTATTCAGACGTTTCATAAATAAGCTCGCAGTTAAGAAATCAGGATGTTCAATCTCTAAACGGCAACAAAATTCCAAACAATGTGATCTGTTCTTCCTATCTCACCGAATATTTGGCACACGTCTCCCATCGCTCCAATCCAAACACGAATATCGACAGCTACGGAAAAATCACTCCACGTCCGAAGAGATGTTACGCCGACCAGCGTCAATGACCCCACGTGGTAAGGTTAAAACAAATCTATAATTAGTGTACAAGCTCTTGCTCTGGTTTCTGTCGTGGTCGCTGTAAAAATTAATGTAAACAAATACTTGCTCTCACGCAGGGGTGGGCTGACAACCGACCGGTTTTAAACTACCATTTTGTGGTGAAAATGTTTCAGAACAATTGCTTTTTCGATTTGGTGGAGAGACGCATGTTTTTTTGGATGAGTTTTGTCATTCCATTGTTTGACACGGATTGTCGTATTTCAGTTGCGTCGTACAAACAAAAGTCATCAGTTTTCTTGTGTTTATCTTGAGTATTATTTTCATCGCTGCAAGTCGTGATGTGTTCTATTAATAATAGATTGTTTTGCTTGTTCCATTATTTGGAACGTCAATTCTTGTTAGTTGCATCTGGAGCTGTCAAATTCTCACCCAATCATGTATTTGCAGCGGGATTTGCTGTCATGTATCGATCATTGCAGAGTTTTGTGGAGGTGACTTTGGATAGAACAACGAATATTTGTGAGCCAAACTAGAATACTCATAACTCTGAAACGGACAAAACTAGAGTTTTGAATATATGAAGGATGCTTTTCAGTGTTTTTACAAAACTGAAAATTTTTCTTTGACTGTAATCAAAAAAGATTCCCTGAATGATTTTTTAATCTTAATTTTAGCTAGATTTCATCTTTAGTTGAACATTTTATGGAGGGCTCAACCTCTGCGCCCCGCACCGTTACCAGAGGTCAAAAAGTAGCCATGCTACTTCAGACTGCCAGTGCTATTCCAGGCTGCAATCTATCTCTGAGCCAAATTCATCCAGATCCATTCAGCCGTACTGGCGCGATTGAGTAACAACAACTTTCGCATTTATAATTTCAGTGTGATTAATCAATTGACATAGTACGTGTTAGGTTGGCTAAAGTTCTTCTTTATTGACCATCATCTTGGCCTTATTTCTTTAGATATATTATATATTTTACACACATAAGGTACCTACTAATATTTCCTTACTGTCCTATATTTAGTGCTAGGTACAGGCTTCATCATGCTATATAATTCTGTATTTTATGTACCTATGTTCTTACATATCATCACGCCTTTTCTATCAAGGAAAGGCAAAGGTGTAATACAACACCCACAGTTCGCTGGACAGTATTCAGTCCCAAATGTGACAGGAGGCGAGCCTGTCGCCATGCATCAGGCTCCAGTCATGTAGCAGATGACATACAATAACCTAATACTTCAAGAAATAAATAAATAAATTCAGGACATTGTCACACACGGTCGCCTGACCCCAAACTAAGCAAAGCTTGTACTATGACTGCCAGAGACTGATATACGTACATGTATATTTTTAAAAACATACTTAAATAGATAATAACACCCAGTCATAGAACAAACTCAAATCTTCACCACATAAATGTTTGGCCTAGGTGGTAATCGAACCCACGCCCCCAAGCGCAGAAGGCAGGTTCACTACCAACTGAGCCACCGAGGCAGTCATACAACTTATGTTCTTAACTTGTTATTTTCAAGTCTACGACTATGTCTCGTAAGTCTATGTCTATGTAAACACTCGTCTTCTTCACTATCATTATGTAAATCCAGCAACGGTCCTACATCACTTCTATTGACAACGTCCGCCTGCAAGCGGAAGTTTTGCGCAACAGGGCAGAAGCGAAGCAGAAACAATTAATGCAACCACTGTATGGATATCGTTCACGCATCGCGACTGCTGAAGAAAGTGAGCTTATTACGACACGGCTTGCGTGTTTATTTGTACTGTGTACGTGCATTGGAGATTCTGTTTGTCGTTTGTTCCTTATAGTAGGTACCTATTGTAGTATATGTAAATGCAAAGAGGTCGGAGTTCGTAGCCTATTTTAAGAATGAAGCTGTTCGTATTAAGAACGAACAGCTTCATTCTTAAAATAGGCTACTTCATTCTTAAGAGTCCGGCGACCTAACTAATTTCGACCTACGCGACCTAGACTAACTTTGCATTGGCTTAAGGTATTCTATAGCCATTTCGTCTAGAACAAGAAGACGAGCGAAGAGAGCGAGTGATGATACTGACGAGCCTCTAAAGTTACCTACAGAGTGATAAAGTGCAATTTCACTTTTTTTATGACTTTTGAACTTCTGTAATCATTCTTAAGTAACTAAGAATTTCCCTTGTATTATGGATTCATTTAACAGCTAATGATGTAGACAACCTCCCTATGTAATGGAATTTATGATTTGCTTTGTCTATCTATTGAATAAATCAGTCAAAATGACTTCTTAGAATGCGGATTTTTTCATACCTCTATTTTAGCTTGAGAATGTTTTAAAAAAAACCCAAGAACATAGGGGCGGAGATATTGTTATAATTTAATTGTGCATGCTATTTTTCATCATAATCTGACAAATGGTTTTCAAGAAATTTGAGTAGCGCGTTTGTATGGAAATTTCAGAGCGTCGCGGCCTTCTTAAAAGAAAGAAGCTGTTCGTACAAAAGACAACCTTACCTACCTTTACTAATTCTGCGGAAATGCAAAACAACACGGTGTATAGCAATTGAAGTCAATTTTTTTTACGAGTCACAGAAACACCTTCAAGACACAGCAAGTTTCTACACATATCATAAAAAATTACGAATTTAAAGCTAATACTCTACACAGTAGCAAAATATAAATAACTACGCAACAACAGTAGACAATGCGTCAAAGGAACCATAAACAACACAAAATATACAATTTTCAACAAAACAAGAACATTTGTCAAACCTACACGCGCTGCACACCTCATTAACTTCGAACAATAACTCTGAGAATTAAATTAAAACACATTAGCGAGCCATGATATTTAAACTGACGTTTATTATAAAACTCTTAACACACACACCTTAACATATTAACCCAAAACATAGATACATTGATCGAATTGAGAGTTATATTTTATTATTTTGAACCCTAAAACTCAGTAGAAAGAAAGGCTAAACTAAAAGTATTCATGCCCTCGTCTAATACGCAGCATATACCTACCAAAGACAGTAAAATTATTAGCTTGTTAGAATTTTTGCGTTTATATGGCCAATTGTCTTCTTTAATGTCTTAAAAAAGCCTAAAAATGATGTCTCTTCGAACATTATAAATTGACAGAAAAATATTGTCGATCGAATTTTACATCGTCGACCAATTTGACAATCACATTTTGTCACTAGGGAGTGACAAAATGACTTACTAATGTGTTCGACAGCCGCCGACATCACGTCGTCGGCTAAGTTTACAGATGACACAATAAAAAAAATCTAGACACACACGTCACGTCGGCTGTTATGCAAACTAAGTGCACATACTCATTAAAAAAATCCATAAAATACAAGTCTTTTCGATCCAATAAACCATCACATATTGTCACAAAACTTTTCTTTTCGATAGAGAAAGACCATAACATTTTGTCACTTTATAACATTAAAAGTGACATTTACAATTTCCTAACAGCCGTTTAACACACCGTAACATCTGTAGTCACTGATTTACATTCAAAAGACACGCTAAAGAAAACTAAAAGACGCTAATTGATTCCAATCAGATGTGACAAACATGAAACGTTAAAAGTGAGAAATAGTGACATGCTTCCGCTTTCACTAAACGCTACTATTATGAACTTTAAACGTGAACGATAGAGTTGAAATTAGTTTAGTAGTTTGAATGAAGTTGAAAACGGACTTTGAATTCGGAAAATTAAATTGGGTTATTTTGTTACACGTTATTTTGCATTTTTATGTGGACTACCGAATATTTTGACACTATAGTTTTAAATTTACATCATTAGTTGTATTTTTATTACGATGAAGTTGTTAAAGAGTTTCATAAAATTAATTATCAAACATGTTACCGGCAATCTGTATAATCCGGCATTATTATTTTTTATTCTATTCAATACCCAAGCAATGTATAGAATACCTAAAACGTTCAGGTGATATAAAAAAATATTATTTATTTTATACTTTGCCTAGGTATTCTTTACAATAACGATTGCGCAGCCGGCAATGTGTGAAAAAGACGAGAACGGGGAAGGGGAATATTTGAGTAGGAGAGGTTGTTATAAAAAAAAATACTACGAGAGCTAAGGCGGAAGCCAACTCAAGTCGGATTTGCTCCGATAAAGTAGTTGGGCAGAAGAGGTTTTAGGTTATTATAATAATATCGATTATTGTCTATCAGAATCACGGATTTTTGGATTTTAATTTTAAAAGTTATGTTGTGTTATGGATGATAATTATAGACCAAATCTATTTATGTCACATATTGCCGGTTGACATGCAGGTAATGTATGCAAACCCTGGGCAATGTATACATTACATATAAAAAAATGTAAGGGACAATATTTTTTTTAAATTGTTTATTTATTAATATATTTTATAATTTAAATCAGATTTCACATAATTACCACATAATCTAGAATTGTTCATAAAATGTCGAAACTTAATGAATATAATTACAAAATGTCAAATAATATTGTAAATAATCGTTTCGGTATATAAAATTCGCAAAATATCAACAATAAGTTTACTATCATAGGCCACATATCGCTAAAAACGTCACATCCGGATATTATATTAATGAACGCGTTGAGGTCACGCATGGCGCGGTGCATCGGGGTAAATTTCCGATGCTGTGTACGATACCAGCCTGGGCAGAAGAACTTGGGTATATGGCTAGGTCTGTGGCAGGTGTACTTATCAGGCACATAAATAGTACACATTCGATTGTACAGCTCCAGGAAATCTAAATTGTGTTCTATATTCATAACATTTCATACAATACCTGTAGCCTAAATTAGCTAAATTAGCCTGTATAATACCTAAATTGTACAGATTGCCGGTAACATATATACATAGAATCGGTAATCGTCACAGTCAAGAGACTGGCGTCATATTTAATAACCGTCACTTGCATTACCATTAAAATTTTTTAAATTTCTACAAAAATGAAAACTGTACAATACACTTTTATCTATACAATGTATCTTTGTTGTAGGTACAAAAAAAATTGTCCAAACAATACAATTTTCGATTATACAAGGTGTTCCTATTGAAAGGTATGTCTTTATCTTTTCATCATCATCATCAGCCTGCAATAGCATTCTTCGTTCCATCTTTCACGCGACCCAACCCGGTCCTGTGCCAATCTCGTCCAATTCCTCCTCTGAAACATTTAATGAAAAACAAAAAAAATATTTACGTTCCAAATGTAATTGCACCTCATTACAGTCCCGGATCCTCCGTCCGTTGTCATTAATCCCGACAACATTGTCATTAATTTGAAATAGAACGTTGTAAACGTGTGAATTTATTGTGATGTTTTTACAGCGGGACACATGTTTCACTGCTGTCACCGGCAAGGGATGAGCTGGTGCATGTGTTTGGAGATGGCTGGTGGGTGGACCTCTCGTGGCTGGGCAGTAAACACTTTGAACACTGTAACATAGAAGAAACAATCAAACAAAATAATGATAAAAGAATTTTTTTGGGATGGAACTATTTTGAACTAATACTGTTCCATTTTGATATTCAAGTAAATATCTTCGTTATTACTTTAACATACAACATAGACCTAGAAGGTAAAAGGTATAATTAATAATTCCGTACATTACAGTAACTTCGAAATTTTAATGTAAGTAATTGGTTTTTTTGCAAGGTACTTAGCCCAAGTAAAAATTAAGCAATTCTTATTTTGCAAGGACCGCGAAAGAGTGAAGGGACGGAGACATAAATGTAGATTACTTTGAAGTTAATTGCTCTTCTCGTTTCTAAATCTACTTCGTTCTAGGTTTGGCTGCAGCAACACAACTCTTCAAAAAAGCAGTCTCACCAGTAAGAATGATCTAACAACCAACCTCTCCATGAAAGTGGAGCTTAAAGAAGAAGACGCTCCAGAATCAGCCCGCACAGGCTCAGCCATACAGAACAATAAGAAAACATAAAAATATGATTTCAAAACATCACAATCTACGCTATAAAAACATCATTAAACTGTCCCATATATCATCCAATTTACATCTCTAATCGGTGTCACGGCAGCTCTAAATAGCTATAAATCTGATTCTACCACCGGCGTCGTTGTCACGATGCCAACTCAATCTGTCACTCGCCTCATTTGTTTACATTGTTCAGTAATCGCAGTGGATCCCGACCAACTTATTTCTAAAGCTGGTCAAATGAGAGGACTAAATTTTTCCTTGAGAGGCTATTGATGTTGCACAGAAATTACGAAGAGAGCTCAGCCACTCAACTGTATTGATAAGTTGGTAGGTTTGTAGCTTTAATGGATTTTGTCATTCGTTCCCCTGCCCCCGTTCGTAAGCGTTTGATGTGGCTGGCTGTTTACATTTGTAGAGACAAATTGGTGAGTTTAGTGGTACGGATGTTATGCTTCACGCGGTAGGAAATCACGTGAAAAATGTTGGAAAATAAGTTTTGTGGAAATGACTCCCACGCTGTCGGATTTTCATTCAAGTTCGAGATGGAATTGAAGAAAAAACTTCATTACGATCGAATTTACTGAGCGTTACTACGGCGCGGGCGCCATCCGGAATGCCTACTAATCTTTAGCTAGAAATAGATTTCTCAATAGATGCTTCTTATCAAGAAGTCTGTAAAAGATTTACATGCTAGAATTCCTTCATGAATAAATACAATAAGGCCACAGTTTTAGCTCGTATTGCATACATAAACCTAGAGGCCGAAAATAATAATGAATTTAGAGTTAATCGAAAAGACATCTTGGTAACAAAACTGAAACGCAGTTCCATTATGGACCATTAGAAGATAATTCCTATTATATTAGAAGACACGCAAACCAAATCTCCTTTTTACATGCCTGTACTTTGTAAGTATCTCACCTATCGCTGGTCTATTTCCATTCATCACGTCGCCGCGTCGCCAGCGTCCGTATGACATCTGCTCGTCCACGAAACATAAACACTGGCCCGTTTCGTTTCCAAGAAACTTTAACGCGGTTTCAAACATTTAAAACTTTTTTCCAGGAGACACTTTTGTACGCACTCGTTTTGTTGTATCTATTTTAGGTATTTTAAAAGCTTTCGCGGTGTTACTCGGTTTAGTTCTGCGAATGGCGTGGTGTCGACGGATTTGATGTTTTTGAAATAAAAAAAATGTTATTTGTGTGAAACGCTGTTGGGCTTTGTGTTTTCAAATTGCTTGCTTACTTTTGTAAATTTATAGTTTTTAGATTTTACTGGAATAAAAACTTGTCAAAGTCTGAAAAAGAATCGTGTTTGCTTAGATATTGTTTCTGTGCCTCTTTACCTAAGTATTACTTATGTAAAGTGTATTGCTTTTGTTAGCTGTCTGAAGCGACTTCAAAACTTGTCGTTAACCTATATAGGCAAAAATCTAGAAATAAAACGTAATCAAGCTATCAATTAAATTATTTCTTTTGTTTTACTGTAAATCGAGACAAAACACGCATTAGCATCGCTAACTCCCAAATCCCAAACTCGTTTTAAAAAACCTAATGCATCGTAATCGAATAGTCTGATCTAACCTGAGCGAATCAATCAGCCGTGTTTGTTTCCCCGTTCTGGGATATAATTAGAGGTGCAAGTGTTAAGCATCCTTCCTCGATGCGCTTCGGTGCTGTTTGTGTGAGCGGTCGCGTCCTGACGACGTCGCCGGCGCCGCCTGTCCGATTTACTTTACACCCTATAGACAAACGGCTAAACCACCTACAAATTATAACGAAACTTAGACTACAGATCGAGAGCAGTAAAGTCGAAATTGGTATGTCATATGCCTGCTAGCTAGACATGGACCAGTGAGTCCAAATATCAAAGATAAAACCAGGAAATTAGACTTTGTTTACGCTAACCCAAAAGACAAAATCCTTTGTTTCCCCAACGTTTAACAGATGAGTTGGAGCAAATGGTGCACGAACTTCTGTTTACAGTAGACGTTGACACGAGGAAATACGTGAGCGGAAGAAACCGCATTCGGGACGAGGACATAAATCCACAATGAGTGACAAGTAAAAGTTTATTGGTCCATAAATTAGGCAAAAATAGGACGCCATTGGAATACCTTGTAGTAAAGTGTGAGCTGTCGCACGCGGCGACTTTATGATCTTGAAGTAAAATCTATTGTTCTTACTGTTGGTTGCTGTTCATGTGGTATATTTAGATTTTCGTCCATCACCATCATGGCCTGTCACATTTGGGAATATCATCGAAGTGTGACTGTTGTAATGTAATACCTCTCTTCCAAATCAAAAGAGTTTATCCCAAAAGGGGATAGAGGCGTGAAAAGTCACCATACAGACACACACGTACCACATACTTAAAAAAAAACCTTCCTGTAACCATGCTGCGTTATATTACATAAGTATATTTAAATTTAGCTTAATTCGGTTGCTTTCAATTTGTAACATATAAAAATATAGTCACCGGTATAGGTGTATGTCTTAAGCGTCTTTTTTGTGAGTTTAAATGAGCTTTTCTGCTTCAAAGTTCTACCCTTGAGGACCCTCAAGAATCCACAGTGGTATACATCGTGTATCTTTAAACGATTGACATATTCTAGCATATAATTGAACTAATTATCATGACCAACATTGCCAAAAATTACAAAAAAAAAAGCTGTTCTATACATTTTGACGATGGTCAATGAACTTTTTTGTATGGAAACGCTGATTGTTTTTGTGATTTCAGGGTTGGCCCCGTAGTAAAAGTTGGTCATGATAATGAGTACAATGAAATCCTAGAAAATGTCCGTTGTACTTAAACACCCAATATAATTCGGCTTGGTCTCATAAGTACCTATTATTTCGGTTAGGTACTCAACCATCAAGCCTATTATATTATTATAGCCACGAATAAAAACTATCAGGCAAGCTCTCGGTGGCAACGAGTAGCCTAAAGCACTGCCAGTCATACCTTTAAAATAATTGTACCTCAACTCAACTCACATCCGTATAGAACCCTGCTGACACTTTATAATTGTACGTTTAGCTAGATTACGGACTAAAACAAAACAGAGTAGCAACTACAACGGAACTATGTACCTACATACTTGGTAGATGAACTTCAGCTGTACACTTAAAAATGGTTTTACAAACATAATACTGCTAGAAAAGTGCAGTGACACCGAAATTGAGTTTAGATACTGCAAGGTTTAGTTACTAAGTAGTTAATAATAAGTGCTATTTTAAAATAAATAAAGCTAGTTGGCACATAATTCTATAATGTCTGAGAGGTTTAGCCTAAAGTTTATTGTAGTTTGTTGTATGGTAGTTCGTTGTTTAGTTTGTTGTAAGTATTGTTAGAGGATTTTAACCGACGAATCGGAGGAGGTTTACAATTCGACGCGTTTATATTTTTATCTTTTATTTCTTTTAGCTGTTTTTTGTTTTGGAAAAATGTTTGATATACAGATGATAGGGATACAATGATTAGGACAGTTGATATAATGATTGGGGAATTTATCTGGAAGTAGTTTTAATGTAGACAAACGAAGAATCTCCGCTCTTTTGGTCGGGTAAATAAAACAAATAAAAATGTTTAAGTAGTGTCTCTGTCGCTTTCCTGGTTCGCATCTAGATCGTCTCTACAAGATCTGTCGCCCCAATCCATCCCATACAACTCATACGTGCCATTTGGTAGATTGCCAGTTTAATTTGATCGGTGTTTATGCGTACCGCCCCAGGACAATGCTCGTGCATGATGGGGATTCTAATTTCGTGTCATCGTAAACATGGCGGATGTTTCGCGTTTTTTCGTTGTGATTTTGAAGAAGAAATATTTTGGTCAGTAAAATTCAATTAAGCTTATTCTTTATTGCTCAATCATAGTATGTATGCATTATTATGTAGTGTCATTACATTACATAGTAATGTTTGTGTGACCATTTAAATTTAACGGTTTTACTTTACCTCATTTTCTCTTTTTTTTTTATTCTCATTACTTAAAGGTCTGTTCTTAATTTTAGTGTAATTTCCTATGTGTAATATTTAATTGTTTAGGTGATAAAGTTTCGTTTGTGGTCTCAGATGGTTATGTAAAAAATATTTCCTATTTTATTAAAGCAGTAGATATTTCATTTTATTTAAGTACTCAATTATTTTCTTGCCAATATACGAGTATGTTACATAATTTTGAAATTCAGTAGCAAGTCCCAACTTACAGTAGCGGAGAAGCAAAAAATCCGACAGAACTGAAAGTTATGACTCCGAGTTTTACTACTGTTTAGTTACACTGCGACAAGCTGCTCGTTTCCATTTTTTTATTACGTGATTAACTTTTTGTCAAAGCATGAGCCAAGCTTTGTTTGACGTGGACCAACCGAGCTACGTTAGGGCTAGAACCCACTGAGCGTAGCAAGCGTAGCAAGTAGAGCTTTCGTAGCAAATCTAGTGCTCTACCACAGAATCAATAGTTTACTCTATATTAGTTTACTCGATATTTATAGAGGGGGAGAATATTTTATAAAAAATACTTACCTACTTGAACGCCTAAATTGACGAGGTTTACATGTTATTATTTTATCCTTATAATTTGAATTATATTTCTTTTAATGTTAAAATTCATTTAGGATAACTTTTGCATGCTGTACTTTCTTTAACAGACGGCATTTTAGCTTAATTAGTTTGTTAGAAAATAGAGCATTTATGAATGTAGCTGTAAATGTGACGCCTTATTAAATAAATAAATATGTGATTTTTCAGTTTTTACTTTTTATTTCATGTCGTTTTTTTTATATCGATCAAGGATGTGATGTGTTGTTTCTTTGTTCAATTACATCTAGATCGCCTTAGCCATTTTTTTTTAGAAATCAAGTAATATTAAAATCTAGTATGTCTATTGGTAAAAGAGTTTTCCAGACCTACTAGAATAAAAATGTTTCACTTATTTCAGAGTGAGATGTGGATATCTGCCTTAATTTATCACTGCGATTTACGCGTCGCTTTAGATCTTTAGTATTAGGTATTTTTGAAAATTCTGGCATTGGATTTTGCTTAAGCGACGGCTCTCATACACTACTTGTAATTGAAGTTTTTCTACCAAAGCATTTCTTTTAAACTTTCTTAAGCATTTCTATTAAACTCTATTAAGTACATATTTACGATGGTAGTTTCTATTCAATCTTGCTATGCTCATCTGACTAATATAAATTTCAATGAGTATTTTTCGCAAGCCGGTTCATCGTTGTTTATTTAGCGTTTCTCATTAAAAATGATCTTAAATACATCTCGAATGGTGTCATAACGTACCCAACATTATACACCAGCAGTAACACATGTTACTATTAAAAAAAGTGTGAAAAACATCAAAAAAACAGTCGTAAAATGTTTGTCTTCTACTAAAAGTCACATATAATGAAAACAAAGATTATGTTTGCTTCAGATCTGTTTTTATTTGTATATTGCCGTTTTTATGTTACAATAAAATTTATGATTGTTCTGGTATTTATTGTAAGATTGATGGGCTGTCGTCGGATGTCTCTGTGAGGTCGTTACGTATACTGGGTGATTGGATGAACACTTTAGATAATTATAGAATGAGCTCAGTTCTCGATTCTCGTTCGAAATAAGTATATAAAATATTAGAGCTTAAAATATAAAAGCAATAATTCGTGCTGCGCGTGTTTAATAGTAAGCGATTTTTAAAACGGATGGTCACTGACATTTGCTCGCACTGCGCCGACGTCACATCAAAACCGTATCTTGGGCTTATGACCTTAAAATAAAACATTAGTTAAATAATTGCGTAATTTAATTACAGTTTTCTTTTAAGATAATTGATATTTTTATATTTAATTTTTGGATCATGATGATCATGTGTTTGAGTATGAAAGGCATTCAAACAGTCACCCTGTATAGGCGGACAGACGGACAGAAATATCTCAAATCTCAAAGATATTGTTTATTGATTCAGTCGCTGGAAAACGGGACATTATACACGTGACAAAATTAGACTTTTTGTTCTCGGACACGTGTTTTTGTTTACATGTCACGTCAGAAGACAGTATTTTCAGATTTTGAAATGAAGATTTCGTGATTCATCTAAGTGAATATGAAGGCTCGTTCTAATTTTTGCTCGAAAACATTTTTGGATAATGGGTCATGTTTTGTGATTGTGATGACACTATTTTTCAACTAGGGGATTCTAATAGATTGCTGGAGTCGGGCAGCGGATGACTCAGCCAGGATTTGGATGGGTGATCACAAAATAGCGCTCCAGTGTTTTAACTGAATGGCATGTAAAACTGTAATTAAAGTGTTACATAAAATCATAATTGTTTGTCTTAAAAAAAACATTATCAATTTAAGTTGGAAACTTTCAAGCAGACAAAATCTCGGCTCTATTTTAAGATTAAAATTTGAAAATATCCATAGTTTCTACAATTTGAGTTTTATAAATTTTTAATCTCACAATTGAGTCTTTTAATTAAAAAAAAACTTGTTAATAATAATAAACGCTTATTAACGTTTCAAACTGTTTTAATACCAATAATCCTAATAAAAATACACACTTTTACCTTTCTTGCTTATCTTTGTACCAACGCCTGAAACTGCATTGTTATTGTGGTTTACTTAGATGTGGTGACCGTTCCAATTGAATGCGAGGTACAATACCACTTATCGGATCGTAAAGTATTTAAAAACTCACTGAAACTTACCAGAACTTTATGAAAGACCACACACAAAAAAGGAATCAATTCTGAACTACAAAGTAAAGATAGAAAGGCATAATATTTTAATTTTTGATTTTTGTGTTAACCCAAAGAAATAAGGGAAAAATATCCGATTCCGGGGTTGGTGGTGCAAGCCCAAAATTTTCAGGCGAAAACTGAAAGAAATCTACATTTCTTTACAACATTTTTCTTCGCCAACAGCTCCAGGAGCCCGATTCACATTTATTATGAGATCATAATTACTTTTAATTTGATATAAAATAGTGTAGGTAATGAGGAGATACGAGTATTATCAATAGGTAGATAATCTATACTATCTATCTATATACTATATATCTATATACTAATATATAAAATCGAAAGTAACTCTGTCTGTCTGTCTGTTTGTAGGCTTTTCACGGCTAAGCGGCTGAACAGATTTTGATGAAATTTGATAATTAGTTACAGTGTATCACGAGGAAGGTTGTTGAACATTTTTTTTTTAATAAACGCAAAGTTTGCTGGTAACAGCTAGTCTACCATAAATGAGAACCGTTTTGCCGATCCCAGTATATTATATCTGACCATGACTTGAACAGGCGTTAACCTACAAGTGAAAACCGACCTCCAAACATCAAGTTATTAAACCGATCATAAAACTATATTTACACGGCGACTGTCCCAGACTTTGCCCGTGTTTTACGATAGACCACCCGCGCGTCAATTGATGCCGTCGTTAAATGTGAAGCGTTGAGAATAGTGGTTTTTGGGAATATTGACTAACACTCGTTATGTTTGGTACAGGGGACCTACCATGCTATATATATATATTTACTCATATTTTAATTTATTTGGGTAAGCAAACAAAAACACTATGCGCATATTAAAATAAAGTAACCTTATTACTAATTACCACAGTTTACTTTTTAAAATTAATAATTAGGGATCAAGAAATAGGTAGTACCTAAGTACATTTTAAAAATAAATACAGAGGTTTCATATTTTTTATGTAGAATAGGTCGGCGTTTGACCACCAACTCGGCGACGTTATGGTCCAAGATGGAGCACGACGACCTATAAGGTACTTATATAATCTAGCCTTGAAGTTTTGTAGAGTGAAGAAGTACAAAGACGGCAGTTGAGTGAGGCGCTACAAGTGCGCTACTGCTCAGACCCGTCTTCGGAACGGTTACACCGGACTACATCCCGAAACACGACTAGGTCATTTCACGGAACACATTTTGGAATTACTATGACAATAGTTCAACTATTTTATTTTTAAACTTACTGGGTCGTGTTGCCGCAATATCCAGCGAGTTGCAATTTTTATTAAATGAATGAACCATCCGATACAACGGAGCTGTTTGACATGATGGACAAGTTTTATTTTCGACCCTGCGCGACCATGGACCTTATTGCGCGGCGATACGATTCGCGGTCGCGTAGCGTCGAAAACAACAACACAACAACATAACCCTCATGGCAGTAAGATATCATGGTAGGCCCCCTGGAGGAGGAAGAGTTTTAGGGGAGGCCTTCTCCCCTAAAACTAAACGGGAGGGGAGGAAGAGTTTTAGGGGAGGAGGAAGAGTTTCAGAGGAGGGGAGGGGAGGATTCTTCCTTCATTATCAGCACTTTCTGCCCCAGTTGTTATCAATCTGTTTCTTCTAGGCAAGCGTGCTCCATCGTAGTCCATATCACTGCATCAGGCGTGAAGGTGGGGAAACGCAAGCCTATCAAACTATAAATAAAAAAAGCTGTCGCCTTTGTCAAGTTTGAACTGACACACACATTCATATGTACCTATCCATTAAATTTACTCTTTGTTGCTTAGGTCACATTAAAGTGATATTCTCTTCAACTGTATTTTCGTTCAACCCGTTCGGCGAAGTGTGGGTTTTGTATTACAGCTATGCCAGCCCCTTCGGGGGAAAGGTGTGAAGTTATGTTAAATAAAATCAAATTGCGACTAACAACGACAAACTTACTAGTTTCTACAGACTTGTGCCAGCGTGCAGGAGATATACCTACTGTAAACTCGTATGGTTGTGTGTGAAAATCAAAAACATGCTGTAATATTGAAACTAATGACCCTACTGTGTACCTTCAAAAGTGTAAGGTGTGTGCTTTCAAAACTCCTTCCAAATCAGAACTGCCAAGGAGTGGAACGCGCTTCCTGCCTCAGTGTTCCCCAGCAATGGATACAACCTGGGTATCTTCAAGACAAGAGTGAATAGGCACCTCATGGGCAAGCGTGCTCCATCTTAGACCGCATCCTCACTTTCCATCAGGTGTGTTGCGGTCAAACGTGGGCCCATTCAATCATAAAAAAAAAACCTAATGTATCTACTATTAACCCTATTTTGATTTTAAAGGTTCTCGTCTGTTTTATGTTGGTAGATATTTGTTCAGTGATCACATCCAGTCGCTCTTAACAGTGAATTCCTTAATTCTCATAAATCACACATCTTCCTCCCATCTCGTAATCGTAATCCGAAATAACCCAATACTTACAGCATTACGCTAAGGAAGTGCACCGAAATTAGCTCGGCCGTTGACCTCGGCACAGATTAATTGTTAGTTGGTATCTTGTAAGTACTGCACGTGTTTTCTATTACTCTTTGTCGTCAACTGTTTTTAAAGCATTAATTTTATGTTTGACGAGCGCTTTAGGGCTTCGTCACTTAAGTTTTATTTGCTATCCTAATCATAAAAAAATCATAACAGGTCTAATACTACTAAGAAATTCGATCTTCTTCTGGATGCGAGTTCATTCAAACAACTACCTATTAAATAATAAAAAAAAAGGTTTGATAAGGACTTAGATTGAATTTTCTTGTATCCAAAAATATTTTTAAAAAAAACATTTTTGAAACTAGCCAAATCTTTTTTTGAATACTAAGTACGAGAGTAAGTTAAGTTAAGTTACTTAGTAATAATAATAATATGTAATAATACTTACTTACATCTAGTTTTATTGCTAGTCTACCAACATGTAAAAAATTCAACTCGAACATTCTGTTCAAGACTCCACAAAGAGAAGATTAAAATTTAATTTTTCTTCTACCACACATCGTAAGCAAACAAGATTTTAATTTTCCTTCTACAAAAACTCCATCGTTGAAGGATCGAATTAAAAAAGCGCCCCTTTGTTTACGCTTCATATCAAAGAGCAGCCAGCGTCTTACAATTAACATTCCTTGTCCCTCGTTATGTCATACATTCACCCGTACTGCGCTATACAAACAGTAAGAGCTTACAGGGGCCCTATTCGGAGATAGGACTTTTTCATCTCGATCATGATTCCTAGAACTCGAGGGAGAATCTCCTAAAAACAAACCATGTGGTATTCTCAAACAAGCATGAGATGAGATGGGCTTTTCTCACTCAAATTACGTTCTATTTTACTCGACTGTGCTTGCTAAAAACCGGTAAAATCGATAAAACGTATTTCGGGACCATTCTGCTCATTAAATGCATACAATAATTAAATATCGATATGTTTAATCAAATGAACTAATATTATGATAATTATTACAAGTTATAAAAGTGAGAAGAATAAAATATAACATTTTCATTCCATAAAGGATTTGTGGGGAACGAAACGCACTTAGCCAAATAAGTCATTGTTTTGTTTACAAATAGAGGTTATTAAAATCTAAAAATCTTTCCGTCATCACTCCCACAAAAACTATCACGATTAACAACATTAAACACTTAATAGGAACTACTAAGGCTTTCGTTTGTCGTTAAACCCAATGGAATGGAAGATCGGTTTGGAAGTTTTTTCCGAATCAATCGCCCCTATGTACTAATAACATAAGACCTTCAAAATAATCTAACAGGGTTATTAAAGTGACGCCAGGATACTTGTTGAGATAATTGTAAGTATTAAGTACTTTCTTATCACTATATATGACCACATAATTTGTAAATAACCAAGGATAACTTAACCTAAAAGTCACAAACTTTTTCTTGTTTATAAATTGAAAAATGTTTCAGGTACCTACTGCGTAATTTATGCCGTTCGAGCCTAACACCTACCAACAAACAAGTCACCCAAGGACTCGTACGTGACTAATGGTTTCCAAGTTGGCTTTAGAAACCTGACTGTGGATGAGCTAAACAGCAATCACAACCACTATCAACAACAAATCTGTGGACTTAGTTACATATTTGTATGAACAAAAAAATTGAATTTTCTTAGACCCAGTAAGTAAGTATCTGAGAAATCACACTTTACACTAATTTTAAAAAGGCAAAAGTTTGAATGGAAGTATGTATATATTAGATAGATGATGGTTGTTCTGAATTAAATTTGGCACAGAGATAAAGATAGATACTATAGGAATAATCTGGATAAGCACATTTATACATATATATCAAGTAGCTGCGCCCCGCAGTTTCACCTGCGGTCCTGCAGAACCATTATCTCTATCATCCTCTTCATTGTCTTATCATCGTCCTTTTCTGTACCTCTGACATTGTGTATGCAAAATTTCATGATGATAGATTGAGTAGTTGAGGTGTGACAGCAGAACAAACAAACAAATTCATTTTTAAATTATTAGTTAGGATATCTATATTGCCAATCTACCTACCTTACACTCTGCATTAGGTAATATACTTACTAGCTGATCTCTGTACCTATAGCTATACTTCATACCCAGTGCGGTGAAGCTCAGCCCTCAGCTTCTTACATTTAGTGCTTTGCAATGAGGTTCGGCTAACGGACTATACAAACTAATATTACATAGAGAGTTTTAGGCAAGACAATCTAGCCATTCCCTAGTGATGCGTTTGCCAACAAAGGACAAATTGACTTTTATATATTTAATATACCGTTCACTTTGGGAAAAATTATAATCATTTTCTATATTTTCCCATAAATCTGTCCAGTATGTCCTAAACAAGATAATTTAAATCAGTCATGTAATGCAGAGCAAAAGTAAAATATAATGTTTGATTACTAAGTAATACATTAAGTAACATTGTGATTTTTTGTTTGCAGATTGAATTGTGATGGAAACCTACACTGCTACTTAAATTCAAGATGCTTTACTTAATATTTTGGAAGTAATCTGTTATTGTTTTAAGGACATTTTAATGAGTACAAACAGATTTTGAAAAAGCATGCAGCGGAAAAGATAAATAAATCAGTTTTTTTTATTGTATTATGTCTTGTTATTTAACATACTAGTGATGATAGCCTAGTCGCAGAAGATACGCCTCTCAAGCCAGAGGGAGAGGGTTTGGACACAGCCAAAGGCATGCACCAACTTATTCATTGTGTGAGCATATGTACATATCTAATGTCATCTGCTAAGTAACTGGAGCCCGGTATATGGCGACAAGCTCACCGCCTGTCACATTTAGGACTGAATATCGTCCGCTAAAGTGTGGGTGTTGTACACCTCTGCCAGTCCATTCAGGGGAAAGGCGTGATGATATGATATGTTATGTTCAACATGCAATGCCGAAAAATATTTGTATTGTATACTCCACTTTGGTAAATATACTAACCCCTTTAGCAATAAACAGTGTATAGCCTTGGGATAATTATACAGTGTTTTGTCTTTATCTTTCTTTGTTGTTTTTGAACTCGATCGAAAATGGCAAAAGACTTTAACTATTCTGAGGCTATACAACATTTATTGCTAGCTTCAATAGAGTTCAAGAATTAAAAAAAGACAAAACTATACAACTATTCCAAAGCTATACAACGTTTATTGCTAAGGGGGATAATATTTACAGCATAATATTATTTTTACAGACAAATTTACAAACAATATAATACAGCTTGGGGTGGGAGGAACATGATTGTAGATATTTGAAGGAAGTAGGATGGACTATGTCCGGGAGAGGATATCTTATAAGGAGGAAACTTAGATTGGGACAACTGAAGCAGATGTGATCTGTGTTATCTTCATCCAACCCACATTCACAGATTGAGTGCTCCCTGATCCTGAGTTTGGCTAAATAAACCAGAGTGCACGGGTGACTTAATTGGAGACAACATAAGATCATGCTCATATGTTTCTCGGTTGAGCGGAATTTGAAGAACTAGGGAATTGTAGGGATACCTATTGGGTTGGATATCAGCATATCTACCCTTGATGTTTTGGGACGTCTCCCAGTATTTTGACCATTGATTTAGGAGGAAAAATTTAGGAAGAAAAAGGCCATGCGAGTATAATTGATGTATTCAAGATTCCAAAAGCTGCTTACAATCTATCTTGTCAAACCCTTTTCACTCCTCATTTCGTTTCCCTGTAATTTGTTAAATTAAGGAATCCCTCATAAATTGTTGTAAAATAGGTTGCACTCTTGTGCAAAATTGGCCACCTATAAAGGATCTCTTAGTGTACTCAGAAAAGATGATAGAGTAGTTGAGATTATGCGACTTGACATAGAGGATAGCTTCTAGAAGGGCAATCGCTTCTCCAGTGAATACTGAGAAGTAAGATGGGCATTTATAACTAAGACTTATTCTAGCAGATAGTATGCAAACAGCTGCTCCCACGGCACTAACTGTCGATAACTTCAACGCATCAGTGAATATGTTTACGCCAACCAGCGTAATGCGATGCGATCCTTTGGTAAAATAGGATAGTCCTTGTCAGATCGAAATGAAGTGGACTATTAGGTTGAAAAGTGAGAGGCAATAATTTTAGGTTTAGACTACCAAACAAGTATAAACATTGACGTATAGAATTTTTTTTTGCCCGTAGGGCAGGCTAAAGCCAACATAGCCATACCGTCTTGTCATCCGTTTGATTTTTGTACATGGGTTATTAAATTTAAGATGATAGCGGAGAGGGTGATGAAAAATTAGATGAATCCCTCCCCTTTTCCCATTTCAGACGTGGATACTTTACTGAAACGTTAAGTCGAGTTCTGTAGAGAACACGAAAAGTTGCATTTCCTAATGTTTGTATCATTTGCTTACACTCGTGCACGTTAACGAACACGGCAAAGGTTACACAATTATTACACTTTAACACTCGAAGCATCACAAGTTTTAGAAAATAATACAAAATCACGACACCATCTTTTCGGTTCCCGCCAAAGACCCTCCTTGACGTATAGAAACGTATGACGTAGGTATTCAAATACTGAGTTGCCAGTTTTGTAGAAAAAATATATTTACGGGACCGAAGTGGCAACAAATGAGTCGCGACCCACTATCTCACTTACGTCTCGACTGCCTCCGACCACTCGAGACATCTCGGGCCCCAGCCATCGAGATAATCTCGATCTCTAGCGAAGAGAATAAGGCATCTCGATTTTAGGCATTTTTTTCGAGATGAGATGGTATCTCGAGTTGTAGGAATAGCCCTCCAGAAGCATTGCGACAGACGATCGACACCGAAATTGTAACGTCAAAATTGAAGACATTGTCACTACGGTACAAACTAGTGGCTCTATGAGCTATAGACCTCGTGGCTCTACGAGTTGCGGAATTAATTAATCGCATCTCGTGTTATTGTAGAGAATTAATTATAAAGTTTTTTTTTCCGGTTTAAAAAAAAATAACCATAAACGCAAGTCTTTGTGACATTTTACGGCTCGGCCCCCTATTATGTCGCAAAAAATTGCATCATCTTGGTCACTCTCACTCCTATGGCCAAGATAATATGTCCCGATTCGTAAGAATCAGGGACCTAAGTCCGGATCGATTTCAAAATCTGACGTGTCGTCAGATTCGTGTTAATTCTTAAAATGTGAAATTCAAATTCAATTTATATATTTAGAACAATTGTTGAAATACAATCATTGATAAGTATCAGTTTTTACATGCCTCTTCACAGCTTGTATGATTCTACATTAGTGTGCGCGCGTGTCATTGTATCTACAGTTTCCACTAACTTTCCTTACTGCTTATTCCACGGGCATACGTCATAAACAAGTACAGAGGGCTTTGAAGTAACTTTCTAGCGAATCGCGCACTAAAAGTTCAAAAACTGTTTAGTAATCCGGGGTTGATGTCCACGTGATGCGTTTGATGGGTTTACAGGAATGTCGCTTACATCGTCAGCACTTATCTAGGGCGGAAATTAAATGCTACTTTCCGTGTTTTCTGTTTTATTCTGTCAAAATCTTTAAATGCTGCTTTCCTTGTTTCTATTTTGTTCGATCAAATTTTTTTTGGCATAATTGAGATTTTAATGTTTGTTATTTTGTGTTTAAATAATGTTTTGGAATAAAAACCGGCCAAGTGCGACTCGCACACGAAGGGTTCCGTACCATTCGTTTGTTGTATGAGATCCCCCTAAATTATTAATTTCATTCTGTTTTTTAGTTATGGTTGTTATAGCGACAACAGAAATACATCATCTCTGAAAATTTTAACTGTCTGTCTAACTATCACGGTTCATGAGATACTTACAAACTGGTGACAGACGGACAGCGGAGTCTTAGTAATAGAGTTCCGATTTACCCTTTGGGTACCAAATCCTAAACAATAATACAGGTTCCCTACGTAATAGGTACTTACCTATACTTTTAGTGCAAAAGGAAAATAATGAAATCAAAGTTACCTTCTTTATCACTCAATTATCTTTAACTGGCTGCGCCCCGCGGTTTCACCCGCGGTAAAAATGTATCCTATGTGCTATTCTAGACTATAATCTATCTCCGTGGAAATTTCATCCAGATCTGTTCAGCCGTTCTGGCGTGAAAGAGGAACAAACATCCATCCATCCATCCATCCATTCTTACAAACTTTCGCGTTTTTATTTTTAATATGATTAGGTCATAGTTATTAATTAATTCTTTTATTTGTCCCATTCTTTTGCTTGAAATACAATTAATCAGTTTTGTTCTTCAGTTTATTTACAATCACTTATCAGCACCTTAATAAGAAATGGGTTACCTACAATAAAATAAACGTAATGTAGAATTATGCTAACTTTAATATTAAGTAAGTAATGCTTACGTGCACTAAATATAAGAATTGCTTACTTCCTTGCTTAGCTAGTTTAAACTTCTCTTAGCTAACTCCTACTTAAATTTTCTTTTACACTTGTACTTACACTAGTTTGCTTAACCATTTTTTAGGAGACTCTTAACTTAATGTGCTAAGCTTGAGCTAATATTTCGCTAGGATTAGTTTAAAATAGTTAAGTAAGGACTTATTCCCTTATTTGACATGATGACAATTTTGAGATCAACTGTTTTTTGTTATTTAATTTGTTCTTTTAATTATGTATATTAATTTAATTTGTACAATTTTGAAATTTTAATTTTATTATTTTGACGAGCATAGTGCCATCACTCTGACATTTGTACGCCTATCCGGCACAACATGCTTGAGCCTTTTTATGTCAATATTCCAACATCTTTTATAAGACCATGTTGTATGCAAATAAATATTCTTTATCTTTATCTTTTTCTTTAGGCAATTCTTAGATTTAGTGCCAGTATGGGCATAATATCTATGTCTTGATAAAATTAACTAAAAGACCTTGACAAAACTCACTGAAGAATGAACTAAATGGCGTGTGGTAGGTAAAATTAGTTTTTTGACAGTCTATTAAAAGACACGACAAAAAATCGGCCAAACATAAACGGAGGCGACCGTAGAAGTTGACATTTGACAAAAACGACACAGCGGACCTTATTCTGGCGCGATCGAAAATGCCTTGCTCACTATCATTCTCATGTATTTTGTAACGGGAGTGACAGAGAGCGAAAAAATGTCGCAGGCGCGAGAGTAAAGCGCAGTATCTCTTCGTAGGCATCGAAATTGTGAAATCTACCGTTTTGCGGACCCTACTGCGAACTGTCAAAGCCTTTTACCGAAAAAAAGGGACACATTTTAAATTAACTAATCAATTTTAAACCTTAACTCATTGCAAAATCGTTTATTTTTGCATGTGTGCGTGGCTAAAGAATATTTGCAAAATTTTATATCACCAGGCTTGAATTTACTGAGTTATAAAATACATTTTGGGTATTTTTTTGCGAAGAGCGTTTTTTAACGCTGACTGGACAATGTTCAGTGTATGTCGAAATTTCACTGCGAATGACCAGTCTTGCAAGAGATGAATAATTGTGGAGATTGTAGAGACATGCATTTTTTAAAATAACATTCGAACAATACATATTTAAGAATAAACTTCAAAAGAATCGTTTGGGAAATTCGACCAGCACGCCTAGCATGCGCGCGCGACAAAACTATTCTCGTCACTTTTTGTTATACGAGAACGTGACAAAGCTATGTGTAAACATACGTCTGTCTCGATACAAAGAGTCGACATACCTTTGTCGCGATGCTAGGCCTGCCGTAGGAACACAGCCGGACAGAAATCCGGACATCCAAAAACATTTTTGCCGACGCTGAAGCTTCGCTCGATAACGCTCGCTCGGTCGATTAAATAAATAATAAATAAATTCGGGACACTTCCACACACGGTCGCCTGACACCAAATTAAGCAAAGCTTGTACTATGGCTGCCAGAGACTGATGTACTCGTACATATTTAGATATTTTTAAATAGGTACATACTTAAATTCATATAACATACATAGAACAAACACAAATGTTCATCACATAAATGTTTGCCCTAGGTGGGAATCCGACCCATGCCCCCAAGCTCAGAAGGCAGGTTCACTACCAACTGAGCCACCGAGGCAGTCTTAGTATTCATCAAATAGTAACAGTATTTAAATCGAGAAGTTTTTGCTAGTCACTAGTAATAAGTACATGGCGTTGATAATAGTAAGATAGTAAGTTATTCATGAGCCTCTCCACCATGACGGTCACACCAGGCAGCGTTCATGAAAACACTCTATTGCTGCATGCTTTTCTGCTGTTTAACTAACTGTGCTGTCTAACTGCTGTCTTACTGCTGTCTAACTGCTGTCTAACTGCTGTCTTACTGCTGTCTAACTGCTGTCTAACTGCTGTCTTACTGCTGTCTAACTGCTGTCTAAGCAGTGAAATACTACTACTTAGTTGACATTCCACCAACTTGTACTAAACGGTTTGCCTCCACCTTTCTTATACGAACCGCTAGGGAATGGAACACCTTGCCATCGTCTGTATTCCCGACTAACTACAACCTGGGTATCTTTAAGACTAGAGTGAATGAGTACCTACTAGGTCTTCGTGCTCATCTTAGACCACAACGTCGCTTAACGTCAGGCGAGTTGGTGATCAAACGTCAACCTATATAAAAAAATGTAACACAGATTAACATTAATTAAAAGGAAGCAGAATTAAATTAAGATTTTTTTGTTTATTAAAAGGTTTACCTTGGGTAGACCGCAGAAGTTATTAGTCGAGTTCAAGTCGAGTACAGTTCGAAAGTTTTAAAAAAAATATACTAAATGGATGGATAGTTTTTTTTAAAGAGAATCCAAAATTCCAGGCCGCGTTTTCCCCTGAAAACTGACGCGAGAATTACTAATAATAAAATCGAAAGTGACTCTGTCAGTCTGTCTGTTTGTAGGCGTTCTCTGTTCACAGCTGAACGTATCTTGATGAAATTTAATAAATAGTTGCAGTATGTCACAAGGAAGGTTTTAGGATGATTTTTCTGGATAAATAAATCTTTTTGTCAAGAAATTCTGTAAATTAATAAAAAATAACGCGCCTCTTACCAAAAGCGTCAGACAACATCACTGAATAGTACATAGTTTGTCCCAAAATAACAAGTGACAACTAAAATTAAAACTCCGCTCAAAACCAGCCAGTATTTTTTTTAATGTTGAACTCTGATCTCTTTGGTAACGGATTATTATTCAAAATTTGATAATTAGTTACAGTTTATCACGAGGAGGGGTTATGGATACTAATGTCTGAATAAACGCGAATGAAGCATCAGCTAGCTATACAGGGTTATAGGCACAGATCTAGGATGTAAAAGATCGACAGTGACAATTCGATAGTGATACAAAAAAACATTTGCGCATGCGTGAGTAAATTAGTGTTGTGAAAAGTACTTATTAATTTATCGATTGACCAAAAATGGTCCTCCGGGTGCTTGTCGATAAATATAATCTTTCGCATACCAATTGAGTTGTTTTTTGTTCCAAGTAACAACCGCTGCTGAGCTAAAATGAATATTAATCACTAAACGGGTGTTAAGCTAGGCGGAAGAGTTAGATATCAGTGTCACCATGTATCTAAATTAACATAAGAAAAGTAAATAATAATATCAATATAATACTATCCTAGTAATTCGCTTTGAATTGTGACCCTTGACCAATTTTACTCGTATACGGATTAGGATAAGTAATGATACTTATCTCATTGGTTTTGTAAATTTATTTATAATTTACATATATATTATTTTATTAAATTAAATATAATTAAATTAGACTTGGATGTAAGACACCCAAAATGTGTAAATTGAATTAAAAATGATGATCAGAAATTGAAGGTACATACTTATATTTAATACAAAAATGTTTTACGCCTCATCATTCAGTACAAACTCGGAAGAATGTCAATTTACTTTTGATGGCATTGATTAAAAAATGTTTGCTTAGTTTATGTATTGCACCCATCGCCTACCTAATAAACTTTGATAAAAACTATCGATAATAATGACGTCATCTTTTTATCCATCTCTAGTGAAAATCGAGCGTAAACTAACTAATATTTTAATGCTGAATTTCATCACCAATTCTTCTTTCATCTAGGAAATATAGATGTTACGAAGAAACGACAACAACATACCGCTGGTAAATCGGTTTTTGGAACCAATTTATGTTATGTTTTAGACAAAATTTAGACAAAAACATCACAATAGAATTTTCATATTTACCCATGAAACGACAATGTTTGTGAGTTATATCTTGGATTCACATCACAATTGCTAAACTCACAAGATGACATAACTTCATTTAGTTACAATTGCTCTCTTTTGAGTCTATTTATAATTATTTTAGTAATATTAAAAATCATAGGAATTTTCGCGTGTTCCCAGGTGCCTCGCTGTCATTAATGACAAAAGAATTTTTGACTAACATTTTATTTGTAGGCGACCTCTTTCTCTCTTGTGGAGTTTACATTTCGATGGAGACTTCTCTGTCCCACGCTTCGTTGGTCTTTTCCGAAGCAAAAAAAAAAATCTTAGGTCTGTGGTTATAGGTAACTCAATAAAACCCTCTTATGGGTTCATTGTACTCATCAATACGAACAACTTTTACTATGAAGCTAATTCTGTAAACGCGAAAAAAAAAAACAGCTGTTCCATACAAAAAGTTCAATCACCTGAGACAAAGTTAAGTTTATTTAACCTTAATTATTATTATTTTTCTTTAGCACACACTACCGTCCATGCTAAATCATAATGTTTTAATTTCATCCAAAGGTTGTCTGGAAGAGATCGCTCTTAAGCGATAAGACCGCCCATTGCGCCTTTATTTTTGAGTGTTTAGTTTAGATTTATTTGTATTTGGTGTCAATAAAGAGTTTTTGTATTGTATTGTATTGTAAACAGCTGATTTTTTTTTCGCGATTTTGGAGTTCGCCCCATAGTAAAAGTGGTTCATATTCAGGAGGACAGGTGTCGGCTGTCTACAGCTCACAGCTACTAGTAATATTAGTTAGGACATCACGAACAATACCATAATGATGATTATAAATCGTAGTCACAAGTATTACATTATTAATACTATTCATGAGTCGCTCGGCCGGCGCGGTCACATCGAGGGTGTCGTGATCTGTAACGCAATCTATTTTCTAGAAAAGTTGTTGGTTGCACTGCATTTCAGTTTTTATGGAAAATGCCTAGAGTCTTGACAGAAACTTAAACGTAAGGGTAAGACGGAGACATTTGAAATCTGATTTTGTGAACTCTTTTTTGAAATGTGTAAATGTAATGGAGCCAAACGAATATGAAAAAAGTTTTCGTAAGTTTCAAAACTGGTATTTGGTATGATAAGGACCCAGGTATTTTTATTCGGGTACGTCCGTTTTCATCTAACTTTTTCATCTTACAAACATTTTTTTCCAATTTATTATTTTACTATCCCTCTTTTGCAAAAGTTTTTCCCTAATTTATTCTAGACCGTGCCATCTCCCAACAGATTCAAACAAACCAGTCAAACTATTGAGTAGGCTAATTAGCATACTAATCTTACTAATATTATAAACGCGAAAGTTTGTAAAAATGAATGGATGGATGTTTCTTACTCTTTGACGCCAGAACGGCTGAACAGATCTGGATGAAATTTGGCACAGAGATAGATTATGGTCTAGAATAGCACATAGGATACTTTTCAACCGCGGGTGAAACCGCTGGGCGCAGCTAGTGTCATATAATGTAATGTCATAGAATGTAATGTAATTATTAACGTCTAGCTAGTAGCTAGTCTAGTCTAGTCTAGAGCTAGTAATGACTAGCTAGATATTTATTAAAAATCCACTTTTCCAACTCTTCATGTGACTTGAGCTTCTTTATGTCAACATTTATGAACCGTGACAAATCCAGCAGCAAGGTAGGTATGCATCGTCGCGCACCCTCGCCTTCACACAAACGTAATGCTAACAAGTTAATGTCCTATTAGAAATATCGCTCTTTTATTAATATCTTTGGTTATAAGAACTCTTAGATTTTAGATCCTGTGTGATAATCACCGATAGTCTGATTTTGAATGTATTTTTTTTTTCATGTCCATGGTGTTTTTGTTTTTTTTTTTTCAAATAATAATTACCTACTTATCTTAGTAATTTTCCTTATAAATGAACCTTTCTTAGATATTTTAGTTTCATGTTTATTCTGTAATCATTAATCAAATACTTCGAGAGTCCCTACGTTTATGAGACAAATATAGGTAAGTAATCCATTTAGGAATTACATTGATTGGAATTCGAATTAAATAATGTTATAATTTTCTAAAAATTTGCTTACAAAGTTGTATGACATTGTATTTTAGTAAAGAGAAACAATAGTTAAACAGTCGAATACTAAATTTTGATAGAATAATTTTAGTTGTCGTTTTATTTAAGCTATTTCGTCTTAAAAGCGCCATCTAGAGTTTAAATTGTACTTCTAGATTTTGTACAGGTAATGAATACGTTTATAAATGTTTATAATTATCATCTGAACTGAAATAAGCAACTGTAAGTCCTGCTTTTTTTTGCAACCGTAGCAGCCAAAATTACTTTCTACTTATACTGAAATAACATTGCATGCTCCAGTATTACAGTGACACGAAATTGTGTGTCAATATAATTTATTAGTAGGCATTTCAGTCAGTAGGACAGTAGAAGCATCGCATGATCGCGTGACAATATACTTGCCTACGCAATTGTCGTAGCAAAATAGCGAACGTATGAATTAGGGCTGCCACATTTTTAACCCCCGACGTAAAAACGATGGGGTGTTATAAGTTTGACGTCTCTCTCTCTCCCCCCCTCTCTCTCTCTCTCCTCTCCTCTCTCTCTCTCTGTGTGTGTGTGAGTGTGAGTGTGTGTGTGTATGTGCGTGTGTGTGTGTGTGTGTGTGTGTGTATGATGTGGCATCGTAGCACCCGAACGGATGAACCGTTTTTGATCTCTTTTTTTTTTTGTTTTAAAGGTGAATTAATCGGGAGTGTTCCTTAGCTATATTTGATGAAAATCAGTGTTGATGAAAACGGGTACCGGGGTTATTTTTTATTTTTTTTATTTATACTTGTATTATATCATTCCAACTTTGAGGTACTCTCGCTTTCTTTCCTCACTGATAAGCCAACATTTTTAACATTACACTAAGTCATAGTGGAATGTTAAACATTTTATTGGTGACTTTGTCCCACAATCCCACTAATCTACTAACTAATTTAAGTGAGGTGGATGAAATACATATTTCATAAGACAATTTTTCCTGCAAAATTATGACAAGACTCCATTAATTTATACCATGGATTTCTCTGGTTACTTAGTATTATAATAATAATTTCAGAGTTCCAAAAGTATGAGAGTATTATTTGTCATCTGCTACATAATTGGAGCCCGGTGTATGGCGATAAGATCGACCCCTGTCACATTATGGAATAAATATCGTCCGGCGAAATGTGGGTGTTAAATACACCTGTGCCAGCCTCTTCGGGGGAAGAGGTAACGGTATGTATGATGAGTGAAAAAAGTCCTGTTTCCAGTTTTTTATAATTGAAAAAAGACAGCCCTACCCCGCTAATCGCTAGTAGGTAACGTTTTAATTATATCGAACTTCCTTTCTGCTAAGTTGTGTAAGTTGCTATGTTAATGTTGTGCGGAAAATAGGTTAGCCGGAAGGAGATACAATATTTTTATTTCGATATTTTGGAACATCCGTGTAGAAATATTAAAACTGTTAGTATTTAAAATGCTTCTCTACGTTTATACTTGACCAATTACGGAACTTGCTGTCCAAGTTTTATGACCAAAGTATCAACCCGATTTTGGGGGTTACCCCCATCGATTTTGAATGTGTAAAAGTGCTACATATTGATGTCACCTTTGACGGCGAAACTAAGCATTAGTTTGACTGTCGAAGATATTTAAATAGTTTTGCTCGAAAGAAGTGTACTTAAAAATTGTTACTTGAACTAATATCTAGTGTATTTCCGCTTTAACGACGCGTCAAGGAATATCATTTTGTTATTCTATTTTTAATTTTGAATATTTTGAATTTATTCGAATGAAATTTACTAAAACGTTCATACAAGGGCGTTTTTCAAAAAAGATGTACACGTGACGAACCGGAGTTGATTTTGATTTTTTGAAATTTTTTATGAATTTTTTTATCTTATTTGATAAAAAGTACTTTAAATTAAGTAAAATTCAAAAATAAATAACAGTATTATGAAACACATCGCGATAATCTTAATTTTTACGTAAGAGTTCACAGGCATTTGCTCCGGTTAGTCACAATAGCAAAAAGTTAATAAAATGAAAAATAAGAGTTGTTATATTAATTTATCTTGATTAATCATTAAATAACTTTAAAATCTTTGAAATACCAAGTCAAAACATAGATAAAACACAATAATTATTGCGTAGCAATAATTTTTCTTTCGAGATCGTCACAGTAGGAACTTTTGACCTTAAAAAGTTTACATTTACATACTTTCTTAATAACAGTCAACTTTAAGGCTAACAAATATTATAAATATACAACATCAGTGTCCTAAACAACCACATATATTAACAAAGAACTAAACATATATTGAATTGTATTTGTTATTGTCTACATAAAAATTTGGGACAGTGACTATCTGGAATTCTACGAGACTAACTGGAAAAAAATAAGCTATGTTTACACTTAGAGAACTGAGAGAATATTAACTCTTATTTTAATTATATAGTTATTTAGTTAAGTACTAGCATAGTATGTGGCCTACATAATTTTATTTTTAACAGTCTTTGTTTACGTTTTTTGATCACAACTTCTTACTATTTTACTAATTTGAATAATGCCATATACCACATACCATATGCCATATACCTATAATGCCATTCCAAATAACAACTTACCCTCATGACAAATCAATCAAAACTAAAATTGAATAAAATAAAATAATTTAGTTAGATTAGAACAAAAAACCTGTCGATAGCTTTCTATATTTCAAATTCAAATAAAAAGTTAAAATAAGTAAGTTAGCCGTTTCAAAGATAGTGATGACAAACATACATGTACCAAATTTTATAATAGAATAATTAAAGGATTTTTTTGTACTGTTCGTCAAATATAGCCCCAGCCTAATAGTTCCGGTGCGTCACAAAATGATTCCGTCTATACAATACGTGACGAACCTGACGTGACGAATTGATACCAACTGAACTTTAAACAATAATTCAAGCTGTTGTATTCATTTAACGGCTCCTTGCGATTTGTTATACAATAGTTTAATACCACATTTGTGATTGTATTACGGCAAATAACTTGATAAACTGCTACATACCTCATAAAATCCCGTTGCTATCTGGAACTTCAATTCGCAACCAACGTGTCGCGCCCGCTTTCGTCACAGATCCTGACTACACTGAGATATGTTTCAAAATACCGGTTATACTATAGTAAAGATTAATACTCCCAAAAACTAAAAATAACCATAGTTTATGGTAATATTTTGTCTAAGTATTAAAAAATGTATCGTGACTATTGCCGGAATTCCGGTTCGGCCATATTCCTGGGACAACACATAAACAGTATTTTGAGCTAGTTTAAGCTCAATTACGACATTATAGAGCTCTAAATCGTATTTACAAGTTCAACATTTGTCTACAGAATATAAGATAGTGGCGCTATTTAATTCGTGTAATTTTTTCTGAGACTTGAAAGTTCTAATCATGCAGGTGGGACATGAAGATTTTACACTTTTTTGCCGTTTGTTTTTATAATAAATTAATACTGACGAGTATTAGGTTGCACATAATAGTAAATTTGGTAACTTAAATATGTATTCATTAAACAAATACGCCGTTTACTCAAGTACGTAAATATATAAATTATAAAAACAGAACCAAAGTTTTGGACGCCATATATTCGCGAATGTACATCTTTTTTGAAAAACGCCCACAAATTTATATTTGAATCTAATTTAAACAATTTGACATTTCAAGTAACGAATTTAACAGACCTAATTTAATTCTTACGGAGTGAGATTAAATCTCACCATTTTTTGTCCTTGTTGCTCTCGTTTGAATGATCATAGGTGTGAGAGTAACCAAGATAAAATCTCATCTCATCTCACGCGTAGGAATAGCCTACTGGAGGGCTTTTCTTACGGAGTGAGATTAAATCTCACCATTTTTCGTCCTTGTTGCTCTCGTTTGAATAATCATAAGTGTGAAAGTGACCAAGGGGGCTATTCCTGCGCGTGAGATGAGATGAGATTTTATCTTGGTCACTCTCAGACCTATGACGTTTCAAACGAGAGCAACAAGGACGAAAAAAAGTGAGATGAAAATCTCAAATCTCCGAATAGGGTCCCAAGACAAAATCTTATCTCATCACACTCGTATTAGGAATAGCCCCATAGGAAGTTGAGAATTGGAATAGGAATTTGAGTCGGCGATATTGTCAAAATTGCACCGTTGTATCGCCGACTCAACGAGCTGGTTGCCAACCAACCTTATCAATTTCAAAGAACTAAATAGGTTCTTTGAAATTGATAACAAAACAAAACTGCTTTGTTGCATAATCCTTCAGCCAGTCCACAAATCCAGTTGAAGTTTCCATGTCAGCTCTGTGACAAAGCCGGAAATTGCTGCAGTTCACGATGGCGATGTGACGACGACATGGCGCCGTTGAAGCACGCGATACCATAATTGCATTTAAGTTTGTGAGCCATGTACCATGTTTTACTTTTCGATCGTTCTGGTTAGGCCACCTTGTATGCTTGACAGACTAATGAAGACCATTATATAGGGAAAAGTAACGTGTCTAGACCAAATGACAGATATTCAAAGAAAATACAGTGATGACTTCATACTTTATAATTAAAAATTTTATTACTCGTTATCGAATTAAAAAAAAAAAAACAAAACTAAACATAATATGTCGTCTCCCTTTTTCCCCGAGGAGGTTTCCTGGCAGAGGTGTAATACAACACCCACACTTATTTACACGATTTTACACGATATTCAGTCTCAAATGTGACGGGGGCGAGCCTGTCGCCATACACCGGGCTCTTAATCATGTAGCAGATGACATACAATACGCACATGAACAAATTGGTGCGTGCCGAGCTGGCTACGTGTACGGCTGGGTTTGAACCCGCTCCCTCTGGTTTGAGAGGTGGGCCTTCTCCAACTAGGCTAACATCGCTAAATATAAAAAAACATGCGCGTTATACGTTTAGCCGAAATTTCATCATGGCGTCGATTCTACTAGGCAAATGTTACCCGAGTGCGCAAGAAGGAGAGTTGTGTTTTTCGAGTGTATGTATGTATGTGTGTGCGTTTGTGGGTATTCATGTATGACGTTTCTTTGGCACGCCCTACAACCTAAACAGCTTGATGAGTTTCGACTTGTGAGGTGTCATTTGAATCGTCTTACTATTGGAAGTGACATAGGGTACAACATTTTGCATCCGGGTTTTTTGTTTTTCTTCTAATAATGTTACTTGTTTTTAAATTGTTAATGAATTGTTTACTGTTGTCACACATACAAAAAGTGACAATTTGAGATAAGTAATTCATTAACAATTTTAAAACAATTGGTTAGTAGAATTGGGGGAAAATGTGAAGCAAAGATGCTGCCTGCGATGGAGAATGCGTGCCTAGAAAACCGTTAAACTAAATACAAATTTTAACTTTTTTTTAATGTACAATAGGCCGGCGTTTGACCACCAACTCGCCTGATGTTAAGCGACGTTGTGGTCTAAGATGGAGCACGACGACCTATAAGCTACTTATTCATTCTAGCCTTGAAATTTTGTAGAGTGAAGAAGTACAAAGACGGCAGTTGAGTGAGGCGCTACAAGTGCGCTACTGCTCAGACCCGTCTTCGGAACGGTTACACCGGACTACATCCCGAAACACGACTAGGTCATTTCACGGCATGGCTTGGTCCGGTGGGTGGTAACTAGCTATCCAGAGTTTGCTACCCGGTTAGCACTACCCAGGGACTACGTGTAGAGAACGTAGTACGGACGTGGGTAGCTCAGCCCCCAAAAATTCAAACGTGAATTCTAACCTGTAAATACGTGTGATCTGTAATGGATAAGTTCTGTCATGACCCTATCTCTTTCCATGCCTTTTTATGTCCATAAAACCTGCCCTGTAATTTACCATATCGAGATCAAAGATGATAAAATTGATTGGAAATCCCTCTCTATGGTAGTAGAGTACCCTTCGGACGATTGACCCTTTTGATGGACCTAAAAAGAGCTACTTAGCGGATTGGTCCTTTCATGTAATTGCTTTCGTATGGGAGAAATAAAATTGAAAAGTAGAAACAGATAAGTAATACATTTTTCAATTTCGTTTGAAATGAAACTGAGTGTAATAGTTTTTTTTTTGTACAATAATATCCCTACTTTTTATTATGCAGGGTTATGATACTTTTTTTTCTTTTTCTTAAAATGTTAAGTATAGTACTTTTTTTTCTTTTTTTTCCCCTTTTTTTTTTCTCAATAACTAATTTTAATTAACCTTATTACAATGTATATGCCCTATTGTGTGTAATAGTAGCATTAGTAGTTGGACCTAATCATAGTTTTGTCTTAATGGATATAATTTATATCTAAATCTATCTAAAATCAGAAAGTATAGGCACGTGAGAAATAAAACTATTAAAATTGTATAGGTATCTAAGTAATTACTTGCGTGAAGCTAAATGCTAGTTGCTTTTGTGTGACATTAATATTTTTTACGATTAAGTTAAGGCCTTTGTCTAGCAGTGGGACCCTTCATAACATAACATACCATATCGTCACGCTTTTCCCCTGCAAGGAGCTGGCAGATGTAATGCCTTCAGAATAAAAATAATGATAATAATTGCATAATCAGCTTAAGTCGATGGCTTAAGTCTTAGTCTGTCTTAAGATCTTTCAAATTAACCTTCGCACCTAACTAATATTAGAAATGCAAAAGTGAGTTTGTTCGTTTGTTTGTAACGCTGTGTCACACTCTAGCTACTCAACCGACAGTTTTGAAATTTTGCAAACACGTTGTCTGGGTTACGGAAATGGACATAGGGTACTTTATATCCCGAAAAAATTAACGGTTCCGGATAAAACCGCGGGCGTAGCTCTAGCTCTTTAATTATAAAAACTTAAACACATAACTTTTAGGAGTCCAGGAGTCAAGAGTCCATAAACATACTTGTAGCTTGAAACGTCTTTAGATATAATACTTATTTGGACCTGACAAGACTTAGATACAATTTAATAAGGTATTAACCTCATACCTTTAGCAACATCCAACAATTAAAACTCATAATTGCCATTGGCTTAACAAAGAAACCTTTTCACGAGAAGCTCATAAAAGTTTGTTGGCTGATTAAAAATTTTTAACGAGTCGAACCAATTATGACCCCTCGACCACTGTAAAAAGAACTCCACTACTGCTTTCGTTTGAAAAAAATGAATGGTTTTGTTGAAAATGCAGAGGTCAGTTTTATTTGGATTTATGAAAGAGCGTCATCAACTCAAAAGCGGGGCGTGGCTTGAGGTGGTACAAAAAGCGAAAGGATCAAAGTTTTTGATTCAGTTTTTGTTTTTTGGCATCAATCATTTTACGGTGTTCACATTTTTTGCCGCTGGAAAAAATGTTCATGACATGCATGACACTGTAAGTACAATACAGGTAAGTATACGTTTTTATGGTAAGTACTCATTTTGGTTATGGGAATACTTGTAGTAAACAACAGTCTGTAGATAACTAGATACCTATAATTGTGACCTTTTAATACCATACTTTGGTTTGTTTTCAATGGAACTGTTTCAGTAACTCAAAATTTAAATTTGCATAAAACTTGTTGCACACAAACGTTGAACTGGCCCTCATTTGACTGACCCTTTCAATATAATTATAAGCACAATTAATTAGTGGCATATACTACCAGCAAAATTTCGAAATACTAAACTATATCTGGTTTGTTTCTCGCGGGAAAAGTGACGTAGGTATACCTATTATTAGAAACATAAAGTTTGTTTTAGATTTGGAACCTTTAGCTTCGAATGGTCAGCTTTACAAAAACTCAACAACAGTCAACTTAAAACTTCGATATCTAGCCCTGATTAAGCACGAATCAAAGTTTTAGGGCCTTTGGCTGCTTTTTAAAGTTGACCAGTCGAAGCTAAAGGCCCCAGACCTAAAACAAACGTTACATTTTTAATAATAGGTATACCTACGTCACCTACTTTAAAATAATTTTATTGAAAATCCCATACTTTGTGCAATATAACTTATACGTCTTAGATATAAATTCCAACCCTATCCAGTAAATTTTACGAGGCCTAAAGAATCGTCGGGACCCTCGACTTATAAATAGTACGCGATTTATAAAGGAGAATGACCATAAAACGGCTTGAAACGGCATCTGAATGATCGCCCTTAGCCAGTGGCACATTGCCATTTTGTTATTCATAAAAGAAGAATATTTATGTGCCATCGTCAAAATATTTATTATTGTGTCCGGTAGCCCTTCAGCCCTTTGTGGAAGAAAAAATTCGGGGGTGTGAACAGAACATGCTTGGTTAGGGTTGAGACGATTATGTCGATAGATATAACTGCTGGATATCCTACTTCCTACTATCCTCAATACCTACTAATACTTACTAATATTATAAACGCGAAAGTTTGTAAGAATGGATGGATGGATGTTTGTTACTATTTTGTTATTTATATAAATTTGTTACTACGCCAGAACGGCTGAACAGATCTGGATGAAATTTAGCACAGAGTTAGATTATAGGCTAGAATGGCACTTAGGGTAATTTTTAACCGCGGGTGATACCGCGGGTGAAACCGCGGGTGAAACCGCGGGACGCAGCTAGTTAAACTATATTATCTCTCTTTTTGTATAAGTTTGTTAATATGTTCTGCCACAGGCTTTGGCTGGGATCGAACCTGCTTACTCCGAGCTTAACAAATTTAGTCGTCGTGTTCTCCAAATGTTAGGAAGTATTGATAGTCTAGTTGGAGAAGGCACGCCTCTTAAGCTCAGAGTAAGCAGGTTCGAACCCAGCCAAAGGCTCTGGCAGAACATATTAACAAAGTTATACAAAAAGAGAGAAGTTATTAACTAGCAGCGTCCGCGGTTTCACCCGCGTTCCCACAAGAATCGTCAATTATTTCGGGATGAAAAGTACCGTATGTCATTTTCTGTACCCCTGAGAACATGTTTGTTAAATTTCATGAAAATCGATTGCGTAGTTGGGACGTGAAAGCGTAACAAATGAAAAAAACAAACGAGCGAATGACCTCACTTTTGCATTTGTTATGTTATTATAGTTAGCTAATTAACTAAGATCTAACATTTCTTCATAAATTGATCCATGGTTTCTGTCCATCTATCTTGAAAGAAATTTGTTTGCATGTCCCTTGCCGCTATCCTAGACACAGAATTTCTCGGATTTTAGGTTGGCGCCAAATCGCTAGAACTAATTTGGCACTCAACTCTCCCACGCGAAGGTTATGTCGCACTTATAACGAAGTCAACCTCTCCGTTGACGATTTAGATATATTCAACGATTCTATAACTGTTTTTAAAACCAAACTTATCAAGTCCCTTTAGATCTTTTTTCATAATGTCGCATTTGTTTTGTTTAACTTTCTTTTACTTTTGTTTCTATGTATTAAGTTTTTTTTTTTTAATCTTTGAATAATTGTTGTTGTTTTTTACCACTGTTTAATACAAATGCTATAAACGCCTATAAAGGGTGTTCATATCAGCTCCATGTATTTAGCAATTTAATTTTGAAAGTGTAATATGATCACTGTTGGCGTATCTTTATAAATAAATAAATAAGTAAACATTAGAACCATGGACCATGCATCTTAAAATGAATCATTCTTTACAAATCTTAGCAAGACGTTCGTTCTATCAAATATCGATAAATTCGATGTCGGCAGAAACTCCCAGACAACCCTCATCTCTAAACCAAGCGTTATGAAATATGCGATTCCTTATAACAGCGAGGTCCTTTATGTATCCCACGGGACACACTGGTCAAGTAGGTTATCACAAGAGGCCGTGGGCGAAATGAAAAATTTATGTCTCAATATACGGCCGGTGGTAGAGTTTTGGATCGTGTCTTGCATTAGAGTCTGGGCTATCTCGGGGGAGGCGGCGGCTGGGATTAAATTTTGAGATAGGTTAGGTGTTATTGGTATTGTTTGTTTAAATTTGAAAAAAGAATTAAGAGATTAAGTTTTTGTCGCAAAAGACGGCTGATGGTAGGATTTTGGATCGTGTTTTGTTTTAGAGTCTGGGCAATCGGGGGAGGCGGTATGGTAAATTAATAGATAAGTTAGGTTGTAATAGTATTTATTGAATGTCAAAATAAAAAAGGGATTAAAAATAAATTTTTCCTATCCAATTTACCAACTTTTGTGTTTTTCATATTTTCTAATTTAGGTACACTCAAAATATTTTTATTCTAATAAGCTCAAGTTCATTCCGTTGTGCATTTCTACAAAAAATATCGTAGCTATGTTAAAAAAAATTAATAATATATGTACCTTACCTACTACCAAAATTTTTAAATTACAAAAAACATTTTTTCATATAACTGAAAACAGGGTTTTCCATAAATAAACGATTGACCACTTGGACTAAATATGAGAATTGTCTGAGCCCTTAAGCTACTCCTAGCTAGCTCCTACCTAATAAAATTACACGAGCCTTTCTTTATGAGAATCTTAGGTCATTCTTTACAAGAAAGAAGGCGGTTGAGTCTATTTTATAACTTTACACAAGAAATGTATCTTCAATACCCAATTAAATAAAATCATTTTGACTTTGACTTTGACTTGGAATTTTAACTTTAAGTGTCCGATGAGCGCATATTTTGTTAGGAGTTGTTCAAAACTTAAGTAAGGATTTAAGCAATTCTTACATTTTTTTTTAAATGAAGTGGTTAACACATATTATATTTTTATGAAACGGGAATTACACACGTACGATTTAGTCGATTATTTCGACTATAGTTTCAACCGCGTTCGGCAGTCTATATCAAGGCGAATATGCGCGCGCGACTGCGTCTCGCATAGCACTGCGGGCTAAAAATCGTAATTTTTACATTTTAGTGCAAGTGGTTCTAACTACGATGATAACCTAGTTGGAGAAGGCCTGCCTCTCAAGCCAGAGGGAGCGGGTTCGAACCCAGCCGACGGCACGCACTAATTTGTTTATTGTGTGTATTGTATGTCATCTGCTACATGACTGGAGCCCGATGTATTCGGTCCCGGTCACATTCGGGACTGAATATCGTCCGGCGAAGTGTTGTACACCTCTGCCAGCCCCCTCGGGGGAAAGGCGTGACGATATGTTATGTTATAGCTCTAACTACGAGTATATTAGTAAGTATTTTTGCAGCTAAAAAAACAAAACATGACTGTAGACTTCTTTTGTTATTAAGTGCAATAACACTATTCGATTTTTGAAACTTTTTTTTTATCTCAAATATCACGTTTATTAAGATTGCTTTCTGAGATAACATTAATGTTATCATTACTAGTAAGTGGTGAGGCGACAGAAGAATCGCCAGTCACGACTAGAACCAGCCACAAAGAGCTATCAAGTAATGTGTGTTTGGTGAAAAATAAGCTTTGACACAAGCTTTGGTAGTCCTAGTTATGTTGGTCGGTATAATAAGGGAGCAAGTTGACATTTGACGTTGATTTACTATTGTCCTTTGAGATTTAGCTGACGTCATCGATAGAGAAGAGATGAGATAGAGATGAGATCTTGGACTTTTTAATTATTATACAACTTATTTTTTTTTCTTTTATAGACTGTCCTGTGTTTTGCCATTTTATTTTTTGATTTCCTAATGTTTTAGACAAAAAAAAAGAATATTCTTGCCTTTATGTTGGTGGCAAACGTTTTACAAAATCATATCTATGTAGGGCAGCTTTTAAAAAGTTATCAAAAGCTGGTATTTTAAGGAAATAAAACCTCGTAATAGAGCAAATTGAGCTTTAACATCTTTTTTAATAAAAGGTGTAAATATGCAAAATAATTGCTGTATGTCCATTTACGTGTCTTCTATTTTTACCCGACTGCGCAAGAAGAAGGGTTATGTTTTTCGAGTGTGTTTATGGATATAAGAGTTTTGTTTGGCACGCCCTACAGCCTAAACAGCTTGATGGATTTCGACATGTGAGGTGTCATTTGAATCGTCTTGATAGTGGAAGTGACAAAGGGTACAACATTTTGCAGCCGGCTCTTTATTCGCTCTGGCTCTTATTTTGCTCTTCTATTCAAATTTTCACAAAATGATGAAAAGCATCATTGTCAAACATAATTATGTTATATAGATACCTAATTCTAATATTTATTTACAGATATATGGACTCACGGGTGGTCTTAATCCCACATCTCAATGAATATTGAATTCTTATCATTATAACGCAAATGTTAGCTTAAAATAAATTAGACAGAAAAACAAATTCAATTTTCTTTGCAATAAAGTTGGAAATAGCTTGACCGAATAGTTGACAAGTAGAAATGGTACTGAGATATCAAAATAAGTTGACAAAAGAAATTGTCGCATCATCGGAGACGATACGCGTTGAGTACGAGTATGTTTTTAATATCATTTTGACATGTCGTGAAGTGACTTGGTGCTTTTTGAATGCCGACAAAAGAATTACATACCTACTCAAAAGTAGATACGAGTATCTACAGCTAACTATCTATTAGAATTCTTGGTAGGGCACACCAGCCACACGGGAAAAAAAATTAGCTGCTGTTACTAAATTTTAGTTGTAGTAGCAAAAATCCTTTCAAACTATAGGGACAGCTAAGTTTTTTGTTAGCGTAGCAAATTGTTTTTAGCTAAACGAATTTAGCTGTTGCAGCGAACAATCTTAACAATACTTAGCAGTAGTTGCTAACAATCTTAACAAGTTGTTAGCAATAGCAGGTAAATATTTTATCCTAAAGTAGTTAAAATATTTTGCTCTGATAGCTAATTGAAACATTCGAATTTGTTTTGTTTATATAGATAAAAAATTTAGTAAACTCAGTTAAGTAATTTGCAGTAACTGCAACTTGAGTGTGATTCTCCTAGCAAAATTTTATTTTGAATAGTAGCTAAGCAGTCTTCGTCGTAATCAACAAAACTTTGCCAGTGTTTCGAAGATATTTGGTGCAGCAGCTAAGACATAGGCAGCAAAACAGATTTACTTGCCACAACTAAACCATTTTTTTCCGTGCAGTAAGCCTTTACGGTGATAGAATAATAATGTTCTAGAATATTCGGCCAGCTATGCTGCTCACTTGGTACTCCAACATGTCAGTGGAGTTTTTCACTTTCTTCTCTTCTTTTTTTTTGAGTTTCATGTCCAAATAGCTAGACATAATGCTTTTAGAGTCGCTTAGTGTTAGGACCTGAAAGTACTACAGAAGTATCCTATTTGCGCATTTTCGACTTTAAGTCTACCAAATAAGACGTAGAATTATTTTCGTCATGATACTTCTACTTGGGCAACAAAGTATCTTAATACTTGATCTCGTAAACTCACTTTCTTCCTTAATATACTTTAATTCCTTCCTATTTTATTTAATATTTAATTCCTTAATATATAAATCACATTTTTCTCTAACCCCACACATGACATCATTCACTTTGCAGCATGTCTTAGCTTCATAATACCACTATTAGTACCCTTTCACAATCAAACTTTGCTCTCCACCTTTGACAGTAGAGAGCGAGCGGTAAAAATCTTAATTTGAAAGAGTTCTCAAGGGATGTTTACAAGGGTTGGACTCAGAAGCAGGTGCGTCGATCGATCAACGTCTGTGTCGTGACAATTTGACGTATGAGACAATCCGGCCCATGCAAAACTGAGGGGCGAGGTGAAGATTGCTGGAGTTAAGGCTTACATAGTGTTCATAATTCACTATGTTATAAGCGAATGACAAAAAACAGTGCAGTGTGTTTCTACTATGTCTTTTTTTTCAATCAACAAGGCGGTCGAGTCTATTTAAATAACTTTGACGTTCATAAGTGTATCTTTGATACCTAAATTGAATAAAAACATTTTGACTTTGACTTTGACTTTGAATCAATCCTGCATCTAATTGAGTTGCAAACGTAGGTTTAGGTCCACTTAAATGTCGCAACAGATTTGAAAGCAGACGTGAATCCTTTATCTTGAAAATATCAAAGTTGAATACTTAGTTGAATTAGGAGAATCCAACTAAGTTTTACACAAAATGCTATAACTTCCTAAAAAAAAACTAAAAAAAAGACAGTTTTATTGAGTACTTTATCATTATATATTCAACCCATGTAAGCCAAATCGTACGTCACTTTGACAATTTACATCGTAAATAGATGCGTGGTGTCATGTCAGGGGTCGATCAAAATTTCAAATAGACCCAAAGTGGATTTTTAGGGGTCCCTTCACAAACGGGACTGGAAATTGATGCTGTCAAAGGAGCTTCATTCAATTTGTGGCTTATTAATCAACAAGAGGGGTGCCAATTACTTGCCTAAATGGGCATGCTCCTTTATTTACTTTATAAATTGCGGAAGTTTAAAGTGTCTTTGAGGAATTGGTTTTAAAGTCTTGGGCAAAATTACTCTTTGGGTAGCTTCTGTTCTGTAGGTACCTTAATTCTCAGAGCATAGAAGAGAATCATGGGTGTTAATCATCGTTTTTTTTTAACTTAATAGGCTTGCGTTTGGCCGCCAACATGCCTGATAATAAGCAGTGATGTGGCCTACGATGGAGCATGCTTGCCTAGAAAAAACAGATTCACTCGAGACTTGAAGACACCTAGATTATAAGTGTCAGGGAACACACACTCTGGCAGAGTATTCCACACTCTAATCTATTGGGAATTGGTATTTGGGATCGAAGGTTGTAATATCTATTTAAGTATGTATTTGTACATATATTTATTATGTATTTATTTAATATGGATAATATTGTTTATCAGTTTCTGGCAGCCATAGTAGGTACAAGCTTTGATTAGTTTGGGGTCAGCTGTTCGTGTGTGCAAAAATGTCCAGATTACATATTTATATTTATTTATACTTAGATGTTATTTTTCAAGATGACTCAAATTTAAATTTAGAACAGCGTAATCTAAACGACAAATGAGTCTAGTTCGACAAAAAACTGTATTGAATTCCCATAATCGGAATGTCATCGAATTGCGTGGAAACCAATCCGACTGATTGGGGTATTATTACGGATAATCACGATTCAAAATATACGTATTGTCATCGAATCAAATTATGCAACCGATGTCGATTCGAACCGATTCGATTACTGGCGACAGATGTCTTCGGACGTGACGAATTTCGACTAAACGACTTCTCGAAATATCCTAAACACCCCAATGCCTACAAAAAAGAAATGTACTTTGTTTTTAGAGCGGTAGAGTTGAAAGTGTAGTGGTAAGGTAAAGTAGTATTTTCGTATTAGTAATCAGCTCGTTCGACCGCAAATTGTTGTCCCTCGATCAGACGTTGCCAGGAAATTACAATTTCGATTTTTATTTCACGAGTTTGTACAGTATATGCATTGTTTTCAGATTAGTAATTTTAGACTAATATTTTAATAAAAGAATTATGGTATAATAATAGTAAGTAGTTTTTACTATGGTATTAGTATGGATTGTATGGATTTTCTTCAAACGATTAATAAATAAATAAATTCGGGACACTTCCACACACGGTCGCTTGACACCAAACTAAGCAAAGCTTGTACTATGGCCGCCAGAAACTTATTTACAAACTTAGATATTTTTAATTACATACTTAAATAGATATTAACATCCAGACATAAAATAAACACAAATGTTCATCACATGAATGTTTGCCCTATGTGGGAATCGAACCCACGCCTCCACGCTCAGAAGGCAGGTTCACTACCAACTGAGCCACCGAGGCAGTCAATTCATTGTTTCTATTATTTTATTAGGTACGTAACTTTTGGCCAAACTAATATTACTATTTTAAAATGTTCCCTGAAAAAAACTGAAACTAAATAAGATTGCCAAATATTTGTAACAATATCATTCTCATTGTCACATCACTCTAATTTTTCTTTAAAAATTAGATTTTTTTCTCGTTTTTACGAGAGTTTGTAAGTGTGTATGTTTGTTACTTCTTCACGTTCAAATGGCTGGAACAATTTTAATGAAATTTGGTATGGAGGTTGCTGATACCTTGGATTATCAGATAGGTTACTTTTTAACCCGTTATGTTTTTTTATTATCACTTAAGATGGTGGCTAAACGCAAGTCTATTTTTAAGTAAAAAAAACTTATTTGAACGTGTGCTTGTTGTTTTATCTGTAGTTCTGACGTTGCCTGCTCTATGTATTGTTTTTGTGAATGTCATCCTGAGCAATGAAGGTCGTGCCGCAAACGATCGCGGTTCCCTTTGTATTTAGCCGTTGGGAGCTTGCTCTATTCGATAAGCGGTAGCGTTTAATTTAAGAAGAAGAAAAAGCGTAAAAACAAGACTCCACACAAATTATTGTTTCTCAGCAAGCAAGTGTGAAGCAACGTTCACACATTTATATTTTATAGATTTTTTTGGTGAGGCGTATCGAAACTACTTGCTCGTACAAACTAGTTTACACACACGTCATTACATCATTCGTTGATTTTATTGTATCCTGTATGACGTATCCATTAAAAAAGGTCTAGTAAGTGCGGTGTGAACGCACTATAAGTCTGTTTAATCCGATTTAGTCATTGAAACAGTCACGGGTGGTTAAGTTGTTAGGTAAAAACAAATACACTTACCTACCTAGGAATTCTTTGATGTACTTAATCCATTTTAATGTTTTCACAATTTTTTTTTTTGCTTTAGAATTTAAAATAATAAACATTTTTGTATTTTGTGCAATACACTAGTTAGTTTCTAATTTATTTTATTTATTGTTACCAATCTTATTTGGTTAAGTATATTTCAAACTGAGGTTTGGAAATATGACAATCGAAAAATTTGTTATCGCTTAGCGCTCATGTCTTTACTAACTGATGAAGGTTGATAGTATTGGTTCGTCAACTCGTGTGATATTGGTTCCAGCATGGTTCCAATAAGTAATCTATTTTTTATTTTATTTCTCAACAATTAAATTAGTTTCTATTGTCACACCTTAAACATTGATTGAAGCATTTTAGAATTTATCTATGCGAAGCTAACTTCTACGTCTCTTTACAAGTCAGCGAACTAATTTTTAAGTAATGTTTTCACTAAGTTTGTAATCACTTTTGTTTCTTATTTGTAAGATTTCCTTATTGAAATAGATATGATGAGAGTGACAGGGACGAATCGGCATCAATTTCTCTCAAATTAGTCCAGGCACTGGTAGTGCAGTTCCCTACATTTTTTTTATTTGGAAGTCAGCGAACTACCTAATTCTTAACTAAAGTGAAATACTTTTGTTACTTATTTGTAAGATATTTTTATTGAAATTGACATGAGAGTGACAAGGAGGAAAACATATAAGTTTCTCTCAAATTAGTCCAAATACTGATAGCGTAGTTCCCTACAAAAATTTAGTTATCTATTCATAAGTATGTACACAATGCGTTTCACATCCAAGATGACATGCAGTAGCAAACGCTTCACCCCAAAAAATAACAACAGACAATCCATCCGCCATTCGACCACCATCACTCAACACATTGTTGCACCGGATGTCACATCACTATCTACGGCTTAATGCCACACTGTCCTTTGTCCCGCCCAACATAAAAAGAAAAATATTAAAAAAAGTAAACTTATCTTAGAATTTGAAACATCATCGCGGGATATATTTCATCTTGTCATAACACGGTGGGTCAAAGGAGCGGATCAGAACTTGATAAATTGCAGTTCAAATTTGGTATAATGTCTTTTTCACTATTCACCCGGTACAGTTGGTGAAGTGATGACGTAACAGGATCTCAATTTTGATGGGGGTCTGAGTAATGATATTCTATGCGTTGGAGATTGGTTGGGTGAAATATTGAAATCTTTGCGACTATTTACTATTACTATAGCTATTAAATTTTGTAGCGAAGTTCGGAAGCGATGATAACCTAGTTGAAGAAGCCCGCCTCTCAAGCCAGAGAAAGCGGGTTCGAACCCAACCAAAGGCACGCACCAATTTGTTCATTCTGTGAAGATAATGTGCGCATTGTATGTCATCTGCTACATGACTGGAGCCCGGTGTAAGGCGACAGGCTCACCCCCTGTCACATTTGGGACTGAATATCGTCCAGCGAAGTGTGGGTGTTGTATTACACTTCTGCCAGCTCCTTCGAGGGAAAGGCGTGACGATGCTAATGCTAAGTTTTGTAGTTCAACCATAACTTCCGATGTAAGTATTCACAGATAGATGACGTCGATATAACTAGATAAAGGAGTATAATAAATGCAAGACCCTATCGTTATAATTCAGATGCATAAGCAAGACCGCATGCAATTTACAACAAGTTCGAAAGAGACGACGTGACGTAGTCAAGTCCTGGAACGATACCTTGTTTTTTTTTATCTTGCTTTTTAGTTAAGTTAGACAGAATACTCCTTAATCTTATCTTATACCTTTAAATGAGCAATTCTTGTAAATATATATATATATATAATTGGAATCTCGGAATCGGCTCCAACGATTTTCATACAAATTAGTATATAGGGGGTTTCGGGGGCGATAAATCGATCTAGCTAGGAATCATTTTTAGAAAATATCATTTTATTCGTGTTTTATCGATAATCAATCTGAACTGAAAAATATGACTCTTCCTGACATCTATTGGCGAATAATAATACTACTATTTTTTGTGAGCAACTAATTGCTTTAACGACACAACAGCAGATGGCGTTGTTAAGTAACACGAAGTCAATGAGTGTTTGCTTTGAGGTTAGACTAAAATCAATTGTTTATTATCCAAAAAACACAATTAAAAAAAAAAAAAAAATATACCGAGCAAAGCTCGGCCATCCAGGTACTAAGTACTTATTTGTGGAAAGAATATAATTATAGTTGTACTTTATTCAAATAGTATTTTTTTTTTAAATCGATGTACCTATCTAAGTAGATAAATGAGTAGTAGTTATTTGTAAGTACAAATAATGTTTTCTTCATTTTGCACTGATTAATAGTTTGGATAAAAAATTATCCATGGATCACAATCTCATGTACATAGCATGAAAGATCTCATTACATTCTATAACTACACAAATAAGTTCTACTAATCCGTATTACTCTTGCCCTGTTTCTCTTTAAATGTGTTCTAGAATCTCTCTCAAAGGCATCTTTCGTTCGTTTTTCAAGAGACAATTTCAAACTGCACCCAAAGTATCACTTATTAAACGTCTTTGCCTATAAATTTATCGTAACTTATCCTCAACTGGGTCTCTAATGGAGCTCGTGACAAATGATGCGGGTAATGATGTGAAACGGAGTTATTAAACCGAGATTACTTGCGTAATGAAAGAAGTTTTGGGTGGCCGTGTCCCCTGAAACATTAATAGTGAGACTGGTCTACCTTTGATTTTCCTATTTAGAATTGTTGTTCTTGGGGTTCTGTCAATTTTTCTGTCTATTTGTTTATTTTTTCCGCTAATGTCCTGCTGATAGGCTTCACTTTTCAAAATGTTTTTGCTAATCGTTCAAATTGGTTTGAAAAAATCGCGATAGCAAAGTCAAAGTCAAAATCAAAATGTTTTTATTCAATCGGGTGTCAAAGATACACTTATGAACGTCAAAGTTTTATAAAAGACTCGATCGCCTTGTTTGGCAAAAGAGGCCCTACTTAGAAAAACAGGCAAGAAACTGAGAAGCATATTTTTTTAAAAATAAAAATGAACTACTGTCTTACAAATGTTTGCTTACAAGTAATATCTATGTACTAGTGGCTACTTGGCGGACGTGGAAGGCTCCAGACCCAGACATCTTTGTCTTCTAAATAATTGTTAACTTTATAATATCCTCTTTTCATAAATGTAGTTTTTGCATGTGATTTGAATTTTCCTTCAGTGAGCCCTGTTATATTTTTCAGGATTTTTTTATTATAAAAACAAACGCAGTTGCCTAAAAATGACTTATTTGACTAAGTCAGTCTAAATCTCGGTACAGCTATTCTATCCTTAAAACGCTCAATAATCCTTTTTCTTTTTCATGTTTATTATCATGCCGTATTTAATAGTCCACTGTAGACCTGTCTTCTTGTAAGTCATTCATCCCAGTTTAGTGCCAATAGGATCAAAATTTGACCCGCGATATTGACAATCCTTTTTACTTAACTTTTTTAAGAACACCTGCATTTCAAATTTAGATGATCACAACACCCGCGATGATACGGTAGTTTTCTCAGATTGTCGTCTAATCAAGGATCGTGGAATGATGATAGCAAGTCGCCGGTAATGATCGGACGGCAGCTTTGACGGCTGTTATGATAATTTTTATAAAAGCCACCGCTTTGATTCCTTTGTCGTTGGCTGAGTGAAAAAAGTGGAAAAGGATTTTTGTGTGCTCCTACGGTTACAAGTTTTTGTAAGCACTGATTTTATCTTACACAGTGCTAACTACAAAAACGTTTGGTTTTTAGATAGATTTAGAGAGGGAACTTTAGATTAACCAAATAGGATAGATGGACTACGTGAAATATAAACAATAATATTCTGAAAGGGTAAACTCAGATATTGTAGATTAAAACACACACACACAACAGGTAAGGTCAACTGGGGCAAATGCGTCTTTCGAGAAGTACTAACAAGCCTTTCACAAATTAGGCACCACCACCATCTTTTTTCTATCTTTAGTTGCAATAATCTGTACTAGATGGCGTTAGTTGCCTAATTTGTGAAGGGTTTGTCAGTAATTCTCGAAAGACGCAATTGCCCCAGTTGACCTACAGGTTATACAGGTGGGAAAAGGTACGGGAAACATACGAGTAAACGCCAGAAAACGGCTTATTTATACTCATGGATATAACTAGCTGCGTTCCACGGTGTTACCTGTGATTATGAAGTAGTCCATGTGCTATTTCAGACTTTAGTCTATCACTGGCCAAATTTCATTCAGAACCATTCAGCCGTTCTGGTGTGATTGATTCACAAACGTTCCTTCATCTGTCCAAACTTTGGCGATTATAACATTAGAGTAATGTGATTTAATTTGATGCATTTTAGAATCGTTTCTGAAGCTTTATTACATCGTAAATTGTGCAGAAGACTTGCTGAAAGGAGACTTATTTTACAATCTAATATTTTATAACGAAAGCCATCTCTATACTTGCCTCGTAGCATCGGCAGGCGGTAGACACAGTGACGGAACCCGAACCATGACTTGCATCCCGCTGACTATGATGTATGTTCGGCGCTGGTAATGAGGATCTGTGGGTACGCGAGGTTTTACATAGATATGTATGTACTCTTAATAATGACATTCTGTGGCTTTTCTTAAGGCTTTTTGGGTGAAAATTTGGGTAACATATTGTTGGACCTACTGCAACAAAAAAAAATGAAATTATTTATTGATATCTCCAATAGTTACCTAGGTGTGAAAAGGTCTGGTTGATTCCACTAGTAGGGTCATTATGAACCTGTTTCTTGAACTAATTTCTAGTGTATTTTCGCTCTAATGTCGCATTAAGTACGTCAAAGAGTATTAATTTGTGAAATGTAATTCTTCGAGTACTTCTTCGACACGTGCTCGGAGAGTCAACACGTCCTGAGGATGCCTCGTGGAGAGGCGAAACACGTGTCGAAGAATTACATTTCACAAATTAATATTCTTTGACGTACTTAATGCGACGTTAGAGCGGAAATACAGAGAAATTAGTTCAAGAAACAGTTTGAAGATGAACTTCCGCAAAGTAACGCCTGATTCAATCAACTGGGTCATTATGATTCTTAAATATTTACTCATTATCCCACTTTGACTATGATCGTAATATGATTTTCTCAAAACAGCTAATTGGTTACGGACTGTTGAAAAATGTTATTGTCTCTATTGGGTGGGTATAAGAAGTAAGTACCAACTTATTAACAAACAGATTCAAAAATTTGTATTTTGATATTCGACATTTCGAAAAGGTGGGTTTTAAAAAAATACATTCTGGTGTCAGTTGCACTATTTTTGGATAACCATCATAAATTACGGTTGTGGTTTGTTATGTTATGGTTATGAAAACCTAACCGTATGTACTTGGCCAGTCAAGTAAGTTGAATATTTTGCCCACCAATTATTCTCTATCTCAAAGTACTAACGAACATTTTTTATTTATTTATTTATTTAGCCTTTATTTAATTCCTGAAACATTTATCAAGTACATTTCGACTTATCTTTAATTTATGTAACTAATCTTAACTTTATTCTCTGCTAATTTCTATGTATTTGCTTTTTATATATATATATTATATTATGTATCAGGAACCCGCTCCGGTGAAGGCCTCCTCCAAGGCCTGCCATCTCTCTCTATCCCTAGCTATTTGAATCCATTGCGGACCTGCATTTTTTTGATATCATCATCCCATCGAGCATAGGGTCTGCCTCTATAGCGTTTGCCTAACCTAACCTAACTTAACGAACATTATGTATCAATTAAAATAACGCCATACTACAGTAACTATACCACATTTGCACCACCCTTTAAATCTTATGTCTATCTTATTATTATCTACCTTATCAACACTTAATATCATCACAAGTCACAATCATCACCAGATTCCGGCTGTCATTTCCAGCAATCGTAATTAAAAACAAATCCTGCAGCCGAAAACCACACTGTCATCGCATAAATGCGGTAGGGGAGGTTTCATGAAATATGTATTTGTTACGTTTGTCCAAATACACGACTCACTGTTGTGATTTCGTGGGCTTGGATGTAAATGTCATCAATAGATTTTCTGGAATGAAACTTTTGAATCCGAGCTGATAAACTAGACTTTTAAATTATTATTATTTAAAAAAAAGCGATGATAGCCTAGCCGGAGAAGGCCCGCTTCTCAAGTCAGAGGGAGCGGGTTCGGACCCAGCCGAAGGCACGCACCAATTTGTTCCTTGTGTAAACATATAATTATATCATCTGCTACATGACTGGAGCCCGGTGTATGGCCACTGGCTCGCCCCTGTCACATTTGGGACTGAATATCGTCCGGCGAAGTGTGGGTGTTGTACACCTCTGCCAGCCCCCCCGGGGAAAAGGCGTGACGATATGTTATGTATTTTAGACATTTATCGAACTGTGACATGTAACTATTGGAGTCATCAATAAATTCTGATTTTTGATTTCTAAGCACTGCTAAAGTACGAGTAGTAAGCCAAACGCGTGCAGTTTTAATGTTTGGTGATAGATCTGTTTTCTTTTACACACTAGCTCACAAAGTGAGCACAAGGCTGTAATACGAGACTCTACCTTACTTGTAGACAATATGAACTTAGATTTCACCACCTTTAGCGTGGCGTTAAAAGACACCAATCACTGAGCTCTGAGCTTATCATTGCGCATCGCCACAAAAACTTATAGATAAGTATATAATCTGGAGCCTAACAATACAATACATCTTTATTGCACACCAAAAATACAAAGTAAAACAAACAAAGCAAATATTAAAATTAAATATCATTCGGCAGTACAAGGGCGGCCTTATCGCCCTTAGACAAGTTGTTATTGTTTCCTAACAACTCTATTTCAACAATCAATTATTATTGTTGATTAGACAAAATGCGAGCTACACATATACGTAAATGTCACATGATCTTATTGGAGCCCGGTGTATTATTTTTTTTGTACATCGCACTAGGCATACGTTTGACCACTCACTCGCCTGATGGGAAGCGACGACGTGATCGAAGGTGTAACACGTTTGCCTAGGAGATATCTATTCACTTTTCTCTTGAACATCCCAGGATTGTGATTGGGTGTATGGCTATAGGCTCGCCCCCTGCCACATTTGGGACTGAATATCATCCGGCGAAGTGTGGGTGTTGTACGCCTATGCCAGCCTCTTCTAAGGAAAGGCGTGACGATATGTATGTTATGTTATGATGATCTCATTGTCAACACGTCCAGTCAGCAACTAACGTATGAGCGATAGTGATTATAGAAATAGAATCGTTAGGAAGCCATTGCAACTTGTCTCGAGCCGTAATGGGTGAAAGCATGATCTAGAATATCCTAGAACGATATGGGAGATACCTTTGCCTAAGAGTGAGAGAGCATAGATTAACAAAAAAAGGACGATCAACCGGGGCAAATGCGTCTTTCAAGATTTATTTATTAAATTAAACACAAAATGGTTAACAGTAAAGACACCAAAACACCATATTGTCATACAATATCTAGATCCTACTAATATTATAAACGCGAAAGTTTGTATGTATGGATGGATGGATGGATGGATGGATGGATGGATGGATGGATGAATGTTTGTTACTCTTTCACGCCAGAACGGCTGAATATATCTGGATGAAATTTGGCACAGAGATAGATTATAGTCTAGAATAGCACATAGGATACACACACTTTTTAACCGCGGGTGAAACCGCGGGGCGCAGCTAGTGTATAAATAATAATACAATGTTATCAAAAATACAAAATATGTCATATTAGGTACTTAAAGTAAAAATCCTAGTAAAATAGGTTTAGATATGCGTACGCGTTATTTATAACTAAATTTACTGACAAACTCTTCACAAATTAGGCGCCACCTAATTTCTTATATCTTTAGTTGCAATCTATACTAGATGGCGTTAGTTGCCTAATTTGTGAAGGGTTTGTCAGTGATTCTCGAAAGACGGAATTGCCCCACAGACGCATTTATCCTAGTTGATCATTTATATGTAAGTAACGCTTATGTGCACAGTCACAGTACCACGATTCGTTCTTAAGTCCATGGTAGCTCCAGAAGCCACGGCACCATGGGAATCACAATGCCTTTTAACGCGCATTATGTAAGCGATGGCAGATAGATCTGATGGTCGATATGAGCTTACAAAAAACCTTGCTGTCTATAGCTGGATATCAGCTTCCATTTGGAAGTTCATTAGGTCCTAGCGCTGATGTTTGATAGATTGATGGAAAGCTGTGGAGAGGCTGATGAGAAGATCTCTTTTCGTTTTTAGTCAAGTTTAGTTTTCAAGCGATGGCAGCCTAGTTGAGAGAAGGTCCGCTTCTCAAGCAAGAGGGAGCGGGTTCGAACCCAGCCGACGGCACACACCAATTTGTTCATTGTGTGAACATAATTATGTTCGTATTGTATGTCATCTGCTACATGACTGGAGCCCGGTGTATGGCTCGTCCCCTGTTACATTTGGGACTGAATATCGTCCGGCGAAATGTGGGTGATGTATTTCACCTCTGCCAGCCCCCTCGGGGGAAAGGCGTGATAATGTTATGTAACTTCACAATTTTGCAATCAAATTGAAGGATTCTTGAAAACTACATACATAAGTAGTTTTCAAGAATCCCTTTAATTTGATTTTTGACTTCTTTAAAAACTCTAAAAAAAAAACAGTTTATAATGTGTACAGACTGAGAGTGTGTCTATGTTTTCTTATGGCCCTTCGTTTTATTTGAATCGAGGTTATTCAAAATTTTGTTAGTTCAATACTAATTTCTATAAGACAATGCATTGGACTTAGTCTTTTTAGACCTTGCCTAAAAAATTAAACTACGATTGTCTTCTGAAATTAATTGTCAGTTGCTGTGCCACTCCACACCACTTCTTACTCCAGAGTCCAGTTTCCCATTAGTAGCAGCACCCTTGCGATTGACGATTCAGTCTTTTGTGGTTAATTTTTTCCACGCCTTTCGTTAATGGAGATTTCTCTGATACGAGCGCCGTGTGTCAAACATGCGCCGACCAGCATAATGTCAAATCACTGCGATCAAAAGATGCGCCGGAGTTGAAAAAAAGACGCGTCAAACTCGAGAGTGTCCTGTCAATACGCTGGCTCGATTATTGAAAATTTGAAGTGCTTGTTGGAGGAAAAGGTTGAAAAGTTTATGTTGTGGTTTGAGTGGTAATTAAGGGGCTTGACAGGCTTGCTAATGAATAGTGGCCTGGGAAGATACGTGAACATTTACAACTGAGAGTTCATTTACACCACATTATGATATAAGCTTGCAGTATGACTATACTTGCAGGATTAAAGATACATACAATACGATAGGTTATTGTTTTATCTATGTCTCTTTATTCAAATTCATGATTATTGTAATAGAAACATTAAAAGCTATAAATAGGTATTTAAAACGCATTTCTCTATTGACCTATTTACTGATAAAAATGCTGCTCTATGCTCGGAGTTTAAGCATGTAAGCCAAAGTTCACCAAGACTTAAACAAATTTTGTAACCAGTTGTTTTTGACAACACTTTAATAAGTTAAATGTCAACAATTAACATTGAAATAAATACTCGTTCAATTAGAGTTTCGGTTAACATGAGCCCTGGTTTATGATAAACTAGCTGCGCCCCGCGGTTTCACCCGGGGTTAAATAGTCACACTTGTGCTATTCTTAACTATAATCTATCTCTGTGCCAAATTTCATCCAAATCTGTTCAGCCGTTCTGGCGTGAAAGAGTAACAAACATCAAACCATCCACTCTTACAAACTTGCTCGATTATAATATTAGTAGGAATAACAACATCACACTTAAGGTCAGGTGAGTTGGTGGTCAAACCTATTCAACGTAAAAAAAAGTAGCATATTTTTTCTCAGATAAAAGTCTAAACAGTCCTAAAAATATAAGTTCAACAGTGTCAAACATCGAATTAATGACAAACCTCACCAAAACCACGTCAAAGCGCGTTTGATTGACAATAAGATATTCTACAGATTTTGATTCCGAGAATTGCGAAGCAAATTGATTTGATTTACCTTTATATGTTTAGTCAATTATCGAAAAGGTGACTTGTCATCCATGATGATGTCAATGGTAAGAAAAGGTCATATGTTAATTCGCTTTTTCCCTATCTCGACTAACGACATCAAACATATTTGGTTAGCAAAAAGCTTTGTTGTGACAGGCTTAGCTGAATTGATGTTTCTCAAAACAAGCCGTGTTACCTAAATTCGTGTATTTACTTTACCTTTTACTTTCCTGCTAACTCACGTCTCCTGCAAAAGAGTATTTGCATATGTTTGGATATTATAATCATTGTTACTTACTTAGTTCTTAAATGGGATAAAATTGAAAAGTTAGTTATAGGTTTTTCTTGTAGTTTCTGCCAAAGTATACAAAAACTTTTAGTTAAATATTTACATCACGATCCATCTATATTTTTGATTAAGCATCAACCATTTATAGTACTCAACCACGGGGCCGCGGGTGGCATTAAAACTGAAAGCTACCGTGGCTCGGCTGACACGTTAAATTGTAGGCCCCGGTTGTTGTTTGTTGACAACAACCTCCAAGCCACGCCAGAGGCCTTCGAGCGGCCTAGAAGCTGTGTCGTCAGGGCCAGCCACTCGACCTATACGAATTTGCTTGCTTGCTTTTCTACCTACTCAACCAACTAATAACATTGCTACATTCCAAGAAATTTAAAATATCTATGTTATAAAAAAACTTATTTTAATTTGTCACTTTACGAGCTAATTTTGGTTATGTGTTTACTTATAGCATATAGACGTATTAAAGAAAGGCCAGGTCAAGTGTACCCGTAACCGACGAGCGTAGAAGTGGAAGAAGCGTGCCAGATGTGTGCCAGGATCGTGGCAAGTGGAGATAAGTTGTCTTTGCCTACCCCTATGGGAAAGAGGCGTAATTACATGTATGTATACATATATGTTATAGCATAATAAAATGAAAATTGCACAAAAGATCAAATACAATTGATTTTGGTTCAATACAATTATTTATGTCCGAAAACATAGGCCCCAGCCGCCCATCATCGATAGTGCAAACGGGAAACACGTCAACACCTCCGCTTTATGCATAATCGAAACGCGCGAACACCCGCCCCCGGCGCGTGTGTACTCAGCTCAAACTATGAATACTGTAGCGTGTTGGTGTGAAAACTGCACTATTTCATTCACGGAACTGTGGAACATATACCGTGATGCATAATGTATTTGAAGTCGGAGAAAAAAAGATTGATGTAAAATAATATCATAAAATTGTCAGAAACTGTCATTAAATTATGACGTTTTTTGTTGATACTTTGACTGTTATTATTATAGGTTTTCATTTGTGAAACTGAGTTAGGGTCATTCTTCTATGATTTTTAGAGTTCCAACACCATGCGCAATGGTTCACTCATTTTTCAGTCGTTGAAAGATGTTTAGTTGAAATTAGTTGAAAGATGAGTCAGCCTTACATCTAGAAACTGGACAATTAACACTTTGCTATATTTACTTTGGTATTAGTGTATATTAAAAGAGATGGAGTGCAATAAACACCATAAAAAAAGGATAGATTGTTAACTAACAAAGTCTTGCAAGTCTCTTTGTTTGTCTTATGTGTTTCTATATTTACTACAAAAGTGAAACCATTCTATACCTCATTTTATATATATATATATATCTTTAAATGAGCAATTCTTGTATATATATATATAATTGGAATCTCGGAATCGGCTCCAATGATTTTCATACAATTTAGTATATAGGGGGTTTCGGGGGCGATAAATCGATCTAGCTAGGAATCATTTTTAGAAAATGTCATTTTATTCGTGTTTTATCGATAATCAACTTAAACATAAACATGGAAGAAGAATAACAAAAAGGAGGCGTTTGAGTAGTCTCAACTGAAAAAATGACTCTTCCTGACATCTATTGGCGAATAATAATACTATTTTTTGTGAGCAACTAATTGCTTTAACGACACAACAGCAGATGGCGTTGTTAAGTAACACGAAGTCAATGAGTGTTTGCTTTGAGGTTAGACTAAAATCAATTGTTTATTTTCCAAAAAACACAATTAAAAAAAAAATACCGAGCAAAGCTCGGTCATCCAGGTACTGTCTAACTTATGCTTTCCATGTGAATGTTCTTCCAAAATTACTTCGCTGTCAAATATCAAAGCTAATTCAAAAATAGCCGTTATTAATATCCCATGCTAATCCACTCTTCATGCGTTTTAAAACGCTGATATCTCCCATTTGGCACTGTCAGTGCTACGTAATATAAAAGTAATAGTAATTTAAAGCAAGGTCTCTCTTTGATCCAGTAATAAAGACGTCTGCTTTAATTTTGATGGATGTTCCTTGTGATAATTGAGATTCAGAGTGACCAACGTTTTTTTACAGTTTGCAAACCTACAGATCTATAATTTTCTATGAGGAGCTTTTAGTTTTGGTTTGAAAATACGACAGTGGCACCCTCACTCAACTGTTAAGATAAGTTGGTGCTTGTAGAAAGGAATGCGATTTGTTTTGATTACCTCGTAACTGCTGGATGCTGTTCCGTGACGAAAGTTGGATGACATTGGATGGTTTTGTATGCTATGGACATGCTATGGATTAGAAAACCCTTATTACAAAATAGCATATCGTCACGCCTTTCCTTCGAGGGGCTGGCAGAGGTGTAATATAACACCCACACTTCGCCGGACGATATTCAGTCACAAACATGACAGGGGGCGAGCCTGTCGCCATACGCCGGGCTCCAGTCATGTAGCAGGTGACATACAATACGCACATATTATGTTCACACAATGAACAAATTGGTGCGTGCCGTCTACTGAGTTTGAACCCGCTCCCTCTGGCTTGAGAGGCAGGCGTTCTACAACTAGGCCATCATCGCATTATTATAAAATGACATGCTTATTCTTTCTTAAGTGTCTATTGCATCTACTTAAGTACTGCGATCTAATTCTCAGGCTATTATTATATTAGGCTATCAGGATATTCATTTATCACGATTAGACATTACCGAAAAGACGGAAAAAGACACTGTCAGACACGACAATTCTTATAGAATCAGCCTGTCACTATCCAAGGTGATTCCAAGATAAGTTATTTTCGAGTTTACGTCTAAGGTAAACCGAAATAGAAAAGCTAGGAGTACGGCTTTAAATGATATAACAATAATATTGAATTCGTTACCATTATCTACTCTTTATTCTTGAATCATGTTATTTAGAATCGAAAGTTTTCATTCAAGAAGTCACTATCTTAAAACGCAAGAAGTAAGTCATAAAATAAAGAAATTATGGTGGTCTCTTTAAGTATACCTACATAAAATGTCCCACGCTCTAACCACCATGCAATTTCTTTACTCACACAACATTAAGGCATGCAAATGATATTTTCCCCAGCAAAAGGCGCAAAAGCACGCATAATTATAAACGCATCAATCAGATGCGCGCGCGCTTGCCCTCCGGCAGCGGGTAAATGGTTATTAGCCGAGGTACTGACGACATGTAGATGCCGTACTTACAGACCAACTTACGTACATGTGAAGTTGACGGTTGGTCAAATGAGGGAACTACATTTTTGGATCCGAGAGCTGTTTGTTTTGTCCGGAAAATGCGATGGTGGCTCTCTCATCCAAATTTAAGTTAAGTTGGCTGCTGTTAACTTTGGTGTTGGTTGGTTGGTCTGTATAATGTAGGACGCGACACCTTGGGCGCTTTAAGCGTGAAGTATCACAATGTTTAGGTTATAAACATTTTTCATCACGAACCATTATCATTATAACCATCAGCCTTCAATTTGTCCACTGCTAGACTTATGGCTCTCCCACACATCTACCTACTAGACTAAACGGAGCTATTGTTTTTATTTGTATTCAGACGAGACTATCCAGGCGCGTATTCTGACGCGAAAGATCTTTTCTTGGTCACTCTCACTCGTATGACTTTTCAAACGAGAGAAACAATGACGAGAAGATTTCTCGACTTGTAAGAATACCACACATTTCCCACTGAGTAGAATCACGTCTGACATAGCTTGGAACCATTTTGACCTTGGAAACATTGGTACCAACATTAGCGACATTTGCGACCAATGTGAATGTTAGGTAATTCTCTATCATCATTCTTACATTTTCATTAATTTGCCGTATGTTAAGCATAATTTCAAAACAAACAATGTCCTAGTTCATAAACATTATTATTGGAAATTGAACCCACACCAAGCGATGTGTCCAAAAAATTGAACTATCATCGGTTCAAAACAACTTGTTGAATCTAAAATTAAGCTCAATTTGCAAACAGCAATTCTATTGTGCTACCGTCACAGCTATTCAAAGTATGCCGTGTCGTAAAGAAGGCGTGACATTTGTTGCGGTAGAAATGTCAAAGCAATTTGCAATCGATTCCGCAGGCGGCAGTCGGAAGGTCGGAGGGATCGGATTTGTTACTGATTTGTGGCTTAATGCCGGGCTCTGTGACTAGCATTAAGAGGGAATTAAATTACTATTTGCAGGTAATATTGGCATAAAACAATTTTGTGAAACAGTAAAATGTCTTTGTTTGACTAATCTATCACACTTCATGCAAAAAAAATCAAAAAAAAAAATCCTGAGCCACTGTCTAATTGTTTTTTTGACAAAACGACTGCTTTAATTTTGATGGAATTTGGCATGGAAGTAGTGGGTATGATGAACATTATAAACAGACACAACATTAAAGCCATGAAGCTCAATTACACACATTACAAAGCCACAAAGCACAATTTAGATTTGGATGATGTTATTAGTTCATGGAACTGAATGCAAAAATACGAAGTTGCAAATATAGAAGACATACGATTCTCCCTATCAAATAAAACTTTTTTGCTAATTAAGTAGGTACGTACTTTTGAATCAACTGTTCATTGTCTTCTTAAACTATATTGAAGTTAAATTTTTACAACTTCACCTCAGCCGACGTGCTCACCGAACCTTCTCGATTAAAACAATGCCTCTATCAGTTTATCACACATCAATTCTGCGACCACCTCAAAGGCCCGCATCAAAGACAGCTTGATTGTAAAGATTTCACCATGACCCATCTCCCAATGACACCTCACGATCGCGAGACAAAGGAACAAAGCTGCCCCATTATGTTGCACAAGCGTGATTTTGGTGTAGTGATGAGCGTAATACAGTAGACTTTGGTCTTAGTCTTGTTTTTTACGTCACTAGCATACCTACTTACTAATTCTTCATGCGTAACTACTTGAACTTTCAATCTCTGATCTCAAGCATCATGGGTGCTGTTGAATAATGTTGAACAATGTCATCGGTATTGACATAGTTTAAACTTTCATTTTGCATATAAGTGTGTTAAACCAAAAGCTTTAATAACTAACAACTTATTTTTTTTTACCTGTCAGCTTCAAGAGGGACGAAATTTTTTAATGTACCTACCTACTATTTTCTGAATTTGTTGTTATTGATTAAGCAGGTTAGCAATTTTCACTTTCGCTACGCAAGAAACTGATAGTTGTTAGTGAATTCCATAAATGGCTGGATGATTCAAATCCTAGTGCTAGTTCAAAACTGAAATATAATTTCTTCATGAAAAGCTATTTTCGATCTTGAAGACAGTCTTGTTGCTACCGGTTCTCTACTACATCACTACTTTATATTCACGCACTGTGAGCTACATAATGACATGTACTGATACGTCTCTACTCTAATGGCGATCGTCCAAATTGCTTTGACCACCTTTCACATACACCGTTCTATATTTACTGTGGTGGTATGGTAAAATGTGATCTATTTCATGAACCAAAAGATAGGAGTCGTCCGCATTTGTTTTGCTTGCATCCAAATCTTAGTAGATCACCAGTTCACCACGCCTCCTCTGTGACAAAATAGGACAGTTTTCTTGCTACTCAGTTTAGTAAAGCATGTTTTAAAATAGAGTCTATTATGGTTACGTTTGAGTTGAATTTTTATTGAGGTAACTTGGTAAACCGAAGTGTTTTATATAATTTGTGGTGATTTGTAGTACTGTTACATAACTTTGTGTTAGTGCATACCGTATTGGGACAACTTCCTAGTCGTCATCGATGAAAACTATAAGATTGAATATTAAAACACAAACATCACACATTCATACTTACAAAAACATTATATCAAGCTATGCTCTTATCAAATGCTAATAATAATAATTTATCATAATTGAAAAGGCACTGCTAGATATCTTCTTCTTCTTAATTAGGAACTCTTGGCAGATATTTTACCTAGGTCTTTATCACACCATTATTAGAACACTATTCTTTTGATTCCGCGCTGGCCTCAAAAGTCAAAACTCAAAAGTTTTTATTCAATTGGGTATTAAAGATACACTTGTGAACGTCAAAGTTTTTTAATAGACTCGACCGCCTTGTCCGACCGGAAAAAGAGCCACTACTCAGAAAAGCAGTCAAGAAACTGAGAGGCATTATTTAAAAAAAAAACATTAAAAACTTACCCTAGTCAATAAAAATATCCCACCATCAACACCCATGCATTAGTGGAAGTTCCTTTTTTACAGAACGAAAAAAAGGTACTAGAGGTATACAGCTTCATCAGGTCAAACGTCATAAGCAGAAATCAAAAGTAGGCGATATCTTAAGAAATAGTTTTCAAAAAAGTTTAGTTCCATTGCTTGCTTTTTTAAGTTTCATTCACGCTCAAAATCGAAATCGTCCATTCAAAACATGTTACATAAGCTAGTAGGAGACGGACATACATTCCACACGGCCGGTACAGTAATCATAGGAATTATAATAATTGTCTAAAAGGCGCGCGAGGCGGGGCCAAGTGACAATCACGCGCGGAGACCTAATGTACGGGTGCGCGTGCGCTGGTGCAGGTGGGGTGTAGTGATGGGACACGGGATTAATTACTATCGATAAAGTGTTTTTGTAGCAAATTTTTTGGATACTTTCTGAAAATGTTAACAGTCTTCGTTTACTAATCATTACGAAAAAGGTTGCCATTAGAAGATCACAAGTATTTGACGACTCTCTTAGCCTAGTCGGAATTCGACTTCTATATAATCAGGAGGTTAGGTTCCCGACCGGGCAGATGTTTAAATATGGTATCTCCGACACAACTCCCTACCATTGCTTTCCACTATCAGGGAATCCTAGTGCGGAGCTTTAAGCGTGAAACGTTATTATTGAATTATAAAATAAAATAGTGGATGTTATTTTTGCAAAGGACTTACATTCAAAACTTACAACATTACCATCATCTTTAGCAATGTCTGTCATCTATCTGTATTCCGCTAAGTTTTCTGCCTGTCGCTTAACGCTAACTGAAACAGTCTCCGACCTAGATTTCATCTACTCTAGCAATCTATTCTAAAACTAATCCCCGTATTCACAAACATTACTTAAGTAAGTAAATGCTAAGTACGACCCTTCTCATTACATTGACATGACAGCTGCCATACATTTTCTGTACCCTATGCTTTTGAGCGCACATAGTGTTAGGGAATACGGAGGGAACTCTATTTAAGTCCTTCGGTAAATACCAGACACTTTGAAAAACTCCTTTAAAATTAATAACATTAGTGCTCTGGTAAATATTAGTTAAATTACTATATCACTAGTGCTTATATTGTGAGTACAACACTACTCCTTCTCTTATGATGTCGAGTCATACATTAATTTTATCAGTGTCGTTATTCTCAGCGATAGACCGACCGTCGTAGTTTAATCCATCTTTGCCGTGGAACAATTATATTGCCTTAAATGTTCAATTGATGTCATTTCTGTAGGATCTGGCCTTAAAATAGTCTTCCCGTAAAAACAATAAAATACTATCAATATTTTAATGGCTTTGCTCATCGTACACCAGGAATTCATATACATATAATTAAGTTAATAGCGATGGCAGCCTAGTTGGGAGAAGGGCCGCCTCTTAAGCCAGAGGGAGCGGGTTCGAACCCAGCCGACGGCATGCACCAATTTGTTCATTGTGTGAACATATATTGTTTGTCATCTGCTACATGACTGGAGCCCGATGTATGGCGACAGGCTCGCCCCCTGTCACATTTGGGACTGAATATCGTCCTGCGAAATGTGGGTGTTGTATTACACTTCTGCCAGCCCCCTCGGGGGAAAGGCGTGACGATATGTATATGTGTAAGTTCAGCGATTGAAAAGATGAGGTTCAATGAATTGAAAACCTCCTGAAGTCGGTTGAAAAAAGTTTCCACACGTTTAGTTTACTTGATTTTATAGACAAGATCAGTAATGAACACTCAAATCTAGATGAAACAGATTACATAATTCTCGGTCATGCTAATTAGACAATTGCAGAGCTCTCATTGCTTTATTTTGAAAAATTGTACCACCTCTTTGGGTTTTTTTTGTATGTTCAGGTTTTGTCAGTTCTGTCTATTCCTTCGACAGATGTCGTAGACATGTCTAGTAAAACATCAGTATAATTATGATCTTATGGTTTTACACACCACTGCTCTAATGCTCACATTTCTGGTAAGCATTGTCCCAAGTGCTACTAGCAGCAATGGGTAATTCTGGGCTGTTAACAATGATGCTAATGATCCAATTCGCTTTTTGATAACAATCGCAGCTGACCATCCAATTCAAATACGAGTTAGAAACGCCAATTCCACCCATAATCATGCCACAGCTCAACGACAAAAACCAAACGCCGAAGCATCCGCAGCGACCAGCGAAATGACATTCATTTACTTTTAAGGACCCATAAAACAACATTACGACTTGAACACTATACTTACACACTGTTCATTCCCAATTATTGGTCATAACGCAGGTTTGATTCTTGACGATAATTATAACCGAGAACCTTAAACATAGTGGGTACATAAATAATGCTGTCGCTTTTGTCTTCTATTTGGTAGTTCGGTTAATTAGATGTCGCAGTGGGTTGGAGTAAAATAATTCTGTAATTTGTGGTCTTGCGTTGGATGGAGGTCCATTTGAAAACCAGATATTCATTTCATAGTGCGTAAAGTCGCGTTGCCACAAAAGCATTATGTGTTATTACAGTACTATAATACTACCACTCGTGCGTACTTTTAATACACAAGAAAATGCTGGTGATTTCTTTTTCGACTTACCTAACTGATAAATATATGTAAGGGTCTTAAAGGGGTTTTATTGGTATACAAGAAGTAGAATGATAGAAGATGTAGAATTACAACACATGGAGTTGGAGCGTGCTAGAAATAAATGTAAATGTTTGTGGTTTTCAGTCTTTTCTAAGAAATAAAAAAACGATTAAGACGTTTCTTTAAGGTCAATCCTACATTTAATTTCTATGGAAATATGTTAGAATTACAAAATAAATTATTTTGTACTTGTCTATCTTAATTATTTTTACGATCAAGTGTAATTCCAAGATAACTCGCAGAAACAACCTATCAATTTCATTCGGCGTCACGTCCCGCTGTTTTTTCTCTTATCGATTATTTCACCACTTAACGAGTCCCATTAAGCTGATCTCAGTAATTCTCGACTATTCGATGTAAAATTACATGACATAGCTCTAAAATATTCTCATAATGAGGCTGGCATTTCAATGAAACTGCAAACTCCTATCACCTGCGGGCAAATTGGATTAAATGATATTTTTTTAAATGAAGTACTTATTGCATATTTTTTTTAATTTAGTGCGAATTAGGTTGACGTTGTCTGTTTGCTAGTAGGTATTGCTAATAGGTATACATTTTTATTTTCCTGTTATTTTCCTGGGCCCTTACCATGAGTTTTGATCTTTACAATAACTTTTTTCGTTTTCATTTGTCTCCATACATTTCAATAAAGCGCCCCTGGCGGAAACATTAAAGAACTAAGTTAAATGTATGGAGCCAAAAGAAATTTAAAAAAAATCGTTAACTGTAAGTTAGAGAAGAGTAAGATGGACAGAACATAAGAACAGCAGGAATCATACTAAAAACTTTACTAAACTTTACTAAAAACGATAGAGGTGTACTACACTCACAATTCACCGGACGATTTTCAATCCCAAATGTGATAGGTAGCGAGCCTGTCCCCATACACCGAGCTCGAGCTATGTAGCAGATATCATAAAATACGCACATATGTTCACACAACGAACAAATTGGTGAACGTACCTTCCGCTGGCATCGATCCCGCTACCTCTGGCTTGAGAGGCGAGCCTGCTTCAAATAGGAAAAAACATCTCTGTCGATCGATAAAAAGAGGTAAAATTGCTTAAACACCAGGCCTTGAACTGTTTTTTTAAACCATTCAAATCAATAAAATATTTTACTAAATCGCAAAAGGTTTAATTCCAATCGATCATTGATGAAAATATGAAGTCCAAAAAAAGAGTTCTTGAATCTACTAGGAGATCATAAAAGATCCTAGGATTCTAGGATCTGTTAGAAGATCGATTAGATTCTCTGCAAATAGTCAATCAGTTCAACCTAATAGGGCTCGAGCGCAAACCCCGTCTGGGTTGCCTGGGCAAATCGACTCCCCCTCCCCAGCGACGCCCCAAGCCGAGGTCCGCACCTTAGTGGTGCCAACAGCATTAGTCATTCACAAAAAAAAAGAGTTCTTGAATTGAGTACGCACCTAAGTAACCTTAGTACTTATACAACCAGTGTATTATTCATTCTCTATAATAAATAAAGACACATACAAGTTAAATATACACTCACAAAGACACGTTACAGACAGCCAGACAATAAATTAATAGCTACACGAGACCACACATGACCATCAGACAAAATATCATAATGACAGCAATTGTAACCGCCTCTGGCAGCCAAATACGTTAGACCAACGCCGAAAGTAGGCAATGTCATTGACTTACTTGGCTCAGATACAAATTTAATATAAAGAGTAACTACATATACCTACCATCGACTAATTTTATGATTATTAGGGAGTTGAGGGATAACAACAAGTAACACAAAACAAACATTAAAATAAAAACAAAAAACTCGGCTGGTAAATACTCTATGTCACTTCCACTATTAAAACGATTCAAATGACACCTCACATGTCGAAATCCATTAAGTTGTTAATAGGCTGTAAGGCGTGCCAAAGAAACCTCATACATACATACATACCTACACATATACATACATACATATACACACATTCCATACATATGGGTATCTTCAAGGCTAGAGTGAATAAGTACCTTCTAGGTCATCGTGCTCCATCTTAGACGACAATGTCGCTTAACATCAGGCGAGTTGGTGGTCAAAAGTCGACCTATTCTAGATAAAAAAAAATACATACATTCTAACATACATGCCTACACTCGAAAAACATAATCATCCTTGCGCAGTCGGGTAAAAAGAACACCTTACCTTGAGACGTTCACATATACTGCTTGTCAGTAACTTTACCCACTACCTTCTCTTATCATTGTCATCGTCCGTCACGCCCCACATTCAATTACCACTTCACCTTGAGAAGCCATTAAAATAAGCGTTAATTGATCGCCAGGCGCCTGGCACTGAGAGTCACCGCTGATCGCGCGATTAACAACTTTGTCCTAGGCCTCACTGATACGTGCTGAATTGCTGGTCGTAGAGTTCGGAAGAGTAAGAATTGACTTGGAGAACAATAGGTTTAAGATTTTTTTTTCGTACAGGGTTATAGGTAACTCATCAAAAACCTTTTAAGAGTTCATTGTACTCATCAATATGAACAACTTTTACTATGAAGCCAATCCTGAAATTGCCTTATTTCATTGTTAGTTAGTTAGTTAATTGGCCTAAGACAAAATGTATGGAACAGCTGACTTTTTTTTCGCGATTTCAAAGTTCGCCCCATAGTAAAAGTTGTGTATTGATGAGTACAATGAACCATTAACAGGTTTTTGGTAAGTAACATATAATTATTTATAATATTCGGGACACTTTCACACACGGTCGTCTGACCCCAAACTAAGCAAAGCTTGTACTATGGCGGCCAGACACTGATATACATACATATATATATTTTTTAATACATACTTAAATAGATCATTAACACCCAGACATAGAACAACTACAAAAATGTTCATCGCATGAATGTTTGCCCTAGGTGGGAATCCAACCTACGCCCCCAAGCTCAGAAGGCAGGTTCACTACCGACTGAGCCACCGAGGCAGTCAAACTAGGGAAACTTCTGTTGTTTGTCGTAGGGCAATCAGTTTCCTTACATTTGGTGTCTTTTTAAACTAGGGAAAATTCTTTATTTTCCTGTGTTTATGTTTTATTTGGGATCAATGAAACATAAAAACATACATTATAGTTGCATGCCTTTTGGTCGCTAGAAGCATTGATTAGAATTTGATGAAGGAAGATTTTTCAATATTGTTTGAAGTCTTTAGTAGCGGTGTGTCTAGTGCTCGTGGATCTGAAATATTTATGGAAAAGTGAGTTAGGATCATTTTCAATTTCTAATCGCTGGTAAATTTTACTTAGTTTTATTTTATTTACTTAGTTACTTCATCTGTTATCTTCTTAAATTAAAAATAACCGCCTTATAACTATATTGTAGCTAGCACTGATTTTTTAAAGTTACATTTCTATTACAATTTTAATTTTTTTAAGTATCAATAATAACAAAATAAGCCTAAAATAAATAACAAATAATAAACAGAGCTCGAGTCAGTATCTGCGAGTAAAGCACTCAAAAGGCTGGCAACGTTACCTCGCTGAATAGCAATGCTAATTCTCTGACCGAGGTAAGCACCAGCCCTTGAGTCGTTTATATAAAACTTACTAGCTGTGACACGCGGTTTTACCCGCGGTCCCACAGGAACTGCAATTTTTTTCGGAATAAAAAGTACCCAATGTCCTTTTTTGTGACCCAGATAAAGTGTAGGCAAAATTTCATGACGATCCGTTGAGTAACGTCACAAACAAATAAATGTTAGCAACACATAAAATGAATGCAGTCTATGCTCTGCTGTGTGACGTTTTGTGAGCGAACTGTCAAAGGAATGTCAGTTGAGTAGCGCCTGAGTCGCCCGCCCCGCTCAACACGGTACTGGAGCACCGAAGAGGACGGATCTCGTATTGTTTTTCTTTGGTGTCTTTCTGTCGTGTTGATCTTGGTGTCCATTCGATTCATACTGAAATTGCCCACATATTGTACATGGCTTGGATTACTAGAAGTATTAGTGGTTTACATTTACATTAAGGTTGTTTTTGAATACCCCCTCCTTCAGAAATAGTTTACATAAACAAACAAACTCACTTTCGCATGTATAAAATTAGTTAGGATTAGGATTTAGTCGACAATTTTCCGATGTAACAAATAAAAGCTTTGAATATATAATCTAGGGTCATAATATTCTTCGTGCGTCTACACTAATACTACAGCAAATAACACAGTTTGTCTGTCCCTGTAAGTTTCCCGATTCAATTACAAAAGTTGGACGAGTTCGTCAGGTGTTCGATCTTGATTGCACGCCCACTCCTCAACTCATTTGGTGGTGTGTCGACTCATTTAGGTGACTTTGGAAGTTTTTTGGGGCCGCGGGTCGCTTTTCAATTATTGCTTGTGATACCACCTGCAAAAATGTGAAATATACAGTTTATAAACAAACCATAACATAACATATTATCACGCCTTTCCCCCGGGGGGCTGGTAGAAGTGTAATACAACACCCACACTTCGCCGGATAAAATTCAGTTCCAAACGTGACAGGGGCGAGCCAGTCGCCATACACCGGGCTCCAGTCATGTAGCAGATGACATACAATACGCACACACCTATGTTCACACAATGAACAAATTGCTGCGTGCCGTCGGCTGGGTTGGAACGCGCTCCTTTTGGCATGAGAGGCAGGCCTACTCCAACTAGGCCATCATCGCTTATAAACAAACTCCTTAATAAACGTTGCATAGTTTTGAAGTACAGTCTAATGTCCTTCCGATTCAGTTAAAAATTTGACAAAAAGAAAAAAGACAACACTATCAATACCTACAGCCTATAAATAAATCATACTTATAAGGATAATAAAAATGTATCATTTTAACATTCTCCCTCTAAGTACAGCAAGATTGTTGGTATTATTTATGATTCTCAGTCTCCATATTCAGACCATAAGGAGCTTGCAAAATTTAGAAAATATTAGCTAACTAAACTTTAAATTAAATTTAAAGATCTTAAAATGTCATGCCATTGTTAGAATGTCAATCTACGAATACAATCTTATTTTAACCCTCTGTTAGGTACCTACTCCGCGTATAAATGAGATTTTTCAGATCTTACAAGGTCAAATAAGACGGTGAAATATTTTCATAGTGGAACAGTAGATATAGAGACTTGTAACTTGTGTGTGGAATGGATATTTTCGCTCTTTTCTTGATCATAATTGCCACAGTCTCAGTCTTGCTCCCCTTCTCATGACTAAATTACGAAGCGTACGTTACAAAATTATGTATGTCATAGATTGTTTGTCATGTCGCGTCTGATCGAGCCCGGACCCTAAGCTGAGTTAGCATTTGTCTTCATTTCCTTGGATTTAGGGATGGGATAAAATTATAAGATACGAAAATATCGCCGGTTTAGGCCAATTTTTTTTTTTTCGTTTTATGCTATATTATATCGGCAGATGATAAACTGTTTTTAAAATGTTATTAAATGAGAATTAAGTTGTAAGAGTACTTTGTTACGTACATTTATTACCAAACATATGGTGTTACTAACTAGCTAACTTTTGTAACATTGTATTAGTAAGAAAAAAAGAAGAAAAAATTGATTTTTTAGTAGCACTATTAGTAGTCAAATAAAACCTTTTTAAGTTAAGATTTCTAGTTGTCTATCTAAACTAACCATCACGACTAATCTATACTAATATCTATACTAATACGAATAGGTATTACAAAATCTAAAATAGCTGTCTGTCCTGCTTCTAGACTTTTCAACAAAAGGCTGAACGGATGTTGATAAAATTTGATAATTTGTTACAGTATTTCACGAGAATGCTTGATACATTTAATCTATCCTATAAAATGATCTGTAAATATTTACAACTGTCGCTCGAAGGAGTGAGATATTCAATTATTATTTGAGACTTATGATTTGAAAATCACAAAGTTATGCATAAATATCTATTCTATCGATAGTTCGATACATTTTACTCTGCACGGCACATCCCTACCTCCACCTATCTAGAACAAAGAACATTGATATTAATTCCGCCTTCCCGTACCAAATCACGTCTATCTAATTATATCGAATCTGCGACCGGTAGATATTAAATTATGAAATTTCGCGACTTTTACCCTCCCAAGGGAAATAATCGGCTTGTTTTTAAATGAAATAAGGCGCGACGGGTTGCCGTTTACGGCACCGTCCCCTAAAATGAGTTAGGAGGAGTTTCCGATATTTAACGTCGTTTCCTGGCTTAATAGGGTAATGTATTACTTGCTTACTTCCATTATTTTGTTTATTAAAATTAGTTTTTTCATATTTCAAAGTTACTTTTTTGATTTTTTTACTTAACATAGGTAACATACCGTCATGCATTTCCCTAAAAGGGTTGGTAGAGGTGTGTTACAATACCCACGCTTCGTCGGATGATATTCAGTCCAAACTGTGACAGAAGGCGAGGAGCCACCGGGCTCCAGTTATATAATAGCAGATGACATTAAATACTTACACACAATTATGAACAATATTGGTGCTTGCCTTCGGCTGGGATCGAACCCGCTCCTTTCTGGCTTGAGAGGCGAGTTTTCTCCAACTAGGCTATCATTGCTGTTGCATCGCAGATATTTTTTAATGCAAAAGTAATTCTGTCTTTTAAAGTCTGGTATCTACCTTTACAAAAGCATACAGGATACATGAGCACAAAGATTAATGTTATTTTTTACACGAGCAGCTTGAACACTTAAAAAAATAAAAGAATTCGAAAATTACTGTTCAAAAATTATGATAAACGGACCAAATCACATACAGATTCTAACCCATGTCCCTTAACACCGTAATTGCCATAAGCGACGATTCCAAATTCTTTTCGAATAGCTTAAAAACTTAAACACAGTAATTTGTTTTGAAGCTTTAAAAACTGTTTAAACCACCCACTAAATCGGGACACCGACTTTTTCTCGCATTGTTAACAATTTGCGGTCAGCTTATACTGGTGGTTTAGTGATACAAGATCGGTAGCTATTAAATTATAAATTCTAAGGTAAAGAAAATGTCATAGCCTGAGGTCCAACATTTCTTAGATTCGATTTGAATATGTAACAGGTCATTAGAGTATTAAAATTAACGTTTTGGACGTACGAAAAGGTCGAGATAACGTTATGTTTATGGAAATTTAATTTTGGGTCTCATACTTTCTGTAATTTTCATTTGAATTTGAATGGAGTTATGCCCGTAATAATTAGTTACCTTGTTTTCAATATTTTGAATGTTAGCAGCTTAGACTTTAAAAATTATTTGTAAGTAAAATTATTTCTAACTACTAGCACTACAATACTTAAAAGTGGTAGGTATTTTTTTTTTTTTATTGGTAACAAAACGAAAATGAAATCATCGATTTCTTTATAAACAAAAGATATATTTAATTTTTTTAGAAATATTTAATTGTAGTTGTAAAACACTTTTATATCTAAAGTTATTGCAATTATTAACTTCTAAGTTGTATTGAGAATAAAAATAAAATAAATTAAAATACAATTATTCAATAGTTTAAGCGACTCAAAATATTGACCACCCTGACCTTACCCAACCAAAACATTGACAGCGCCAACCAGTTTGAGTGAAACTGTACCAACAGTCCAACACCAATCAGGTACATCAAAGGACTGGTAATGAATGGGGCAAAGCACGACGACCAATTACACCGTGGAAATGGAGCTAAAGGACTCCTGCCTGAGGGCGCCCGCGGGACTGCATTTGAATTTGAAATTTGGGTACCAATTTAGCTCGAGGTGCAAGGCGACAGACACTAAAATGTACTGGAAAGGAGTCGTCGAATTGTATTGTATATGCTAAAAATCCAGATGAAACAATTCCTTACTTTAACAAGTAAAAATTATAAAATTAAAAAAAAAACGCCTGACACCGATTTTTATCAACAGTGATTTTCATCAAACACAGCTAAGAACATTCCCGATTCATTCACCTTTCAAACAAAGAAAAAAACAAAATAGGTTCATCCGTTCGGGAGCTACAATGTCACAGACACACACAGACAAGTCACACTTATAACCCCGTAGTTTTTGAGTCGGAGGTTAAAAATACTTCCAAAGTTCGAAGTCCCGAAGTATTTTACTTAGTTCTAAAAGCGATGGTCAGAGGTCGCTGTGGGTAGAAAGACAGTTACAAGTTACAACACACCACAAAATCGCAAAGCCACGTATAATTATGGTCTCAGCAGATAGTAATCATGCTCCATCCAATAGCGCTGTCGCCAAGTTGAAAACGAAACTAATTTACCAGGGTTTCTACGACGTATCCAAATAAGTTCTTAAGTAGATAAACAGATTGCTGCAATCATTTTATCAAACCTTTATTAATAAAAATAATCATGACATTGGAAATGTTTTTGAAATTTCTTTGATCTCAGTGCAAATCATGTATCCTGTAAAAGGAAATGAACTCGAAATAAAGTATCCCACTGGTATACTAAATATACCATTAACCTTTACTAGAATCTTTATACTGAGGTTCAGTTTAAGGCTGCTAGAAGCATTATCAATATTACTCAAAGAATGATTTAGTTATATCTGCTATCTAGTCATATCAAGACGTATAATAAACGTTTAGCATAACGCTTTTCCTATTTCTATGCTTTTATCACTTCTAGGTTTTAAAGTTTAATCTGTGTTTTTAACGTGTACTGTGCAGAGTCACAATATTAATACCGGGTCGCGTCGCGCTCCTCCCGAGGGGTTTCTAAATCATCCGTCCCTGTCGCTCCCTTGCGCCAGGCGCTAGCTCGACAACTACCTGTGGATAAGACACTGTTTAGCATATTTTCTTAGGGTAGTCTTAGGCGGGCCATATTTTTACTTCAATGCTAGCCCGGCAATACTGGCTTGGCAATATTGCGACAATATTTTGAGTGTGGCCCGGCCATTTAGTATGGCTATGCAATGCTTTATGCTTTTCTAGTATTGCTGATGATGGCCTTGCTACATTATTCGGCAATATTCGATTTTTATAGCAAATTATGGTATCAGAAACAAAAACGAACTAACTATTCTATTTCTATATCGACTAAGAGTCAGGTCCCTAAGGTGCACTCTGCGGCAGTAAGCTTGTTGGTTTTTGGTGAGTTGACACGAGTAGTACGACGTCGACGGCACCGTAACCTCTTTTAACAATATGCCCCTACCACTTTTTAATTAAAGTAGGACTACGATGAAGTAATACAAACCTTCATGAATTATTTTACGACAGACTTTACTTTGACTGACGTCAGTAAAATAGTTTTTTGTATTTTATTAACAGCGTCAAGCGCAGTTTGACTTTGATTTATTATAGAAACAGGAATATCCACAGTAGCCTGTCACAGCCACAGCGCCTCCGGTAACATTCGCTTTACGCCGTAATTTTTCTTACGTTATTTATTTATTTATTACGTTGTGAGTGATCTATATCACGTCATATCTTACACTCTTGTAAATGGGTTGGCATTTATTCGACCGACTGTACCGCAAGCGTTTTGTCTTGTCGCTGTGGCTCAGTAGCGAATTAAGGATTATCTATGGGTTCAAATTTAAAGCTATCTACTGATGAAAAGTACATTATGTTATTGTTGGCACCAAAAACCAAACAATCCATGTTTTGGGAGTTATTCCTTTCATGTAATGTTAAGCTGAAAGTTAACAAGTATAAATGAAAATTTAAATATGGCTAAGAACACTCCCAACTAACACAAGCAAAAAAAACTTTATCAAAATCGGTTCATCCGTTCGGGAGCTACGATGCCACAGAAAGACACACACACACACACTCACACACACTCACACACTTACACACACACTCACACAGAGTCTTGTCATACTTATAACACCCCATCGTTTTTGCGACGGTGATTAAAAAGTATCTTCATCAAAACAAGTATTCCTTTTTAAAAGTCTTAAGTTAATGGTTTTAAAGTTTTGATCTTATAGTGTGGTATTGTCACGGGAACTAAATGTGTATGCAATTTCATAAGAATCGGTTAAGTAGGAGTAAGCAGTTGAAAACTTGCAAAATTTTAAAAAAGAAATAAAAGAAGAGAAACTAAATAAAACGCTGTTAAAAAACAAACAAAAACTACAAACACAAAAGTCAACATTAAAAATTAAAGCATTCAACATTTTGGTCATTATAGTTTCAGATGATTTGGATGGGGCTCGAGCCCCCTAGACGCTACCCCTGGATGCGCTACTGGTGTGCCTTTTACTTTCATTGTAACGTTTGATAGACTTTTAATCTAGTTTAAATATGTTTTGAATGGTAGTAATGGTGTTAATTAATGAGGGCCATTTTTCTTTCGTTCTTGTTGATATCTGTTTTGATATTTTACTGAATCATCAATTGTTGAGATTAGAAACATTTTTTTTGTAAATATTAAATGGGTTTTGTCAGCACCCAAATACGAATTTACTTAATGATTAATTAATTGATTCTTCTATCAATTGTTAGAAGTTTTTTTTTGCGTATATCTCGCTGTCTTCTCAAAAGCCACATAACGGATTGTGACGCGATTTTTACCATCAGTTAGATATTTTTTCATGGAAGGTTAGTTATATAAAAAAACAACAATCATAGTTTCCAAATCCTATCTAGAAGATATTTCCTAAAAACAAAAGTTAAAGATGACTCTACATTCTTTACAATAGCCGATGTAAAACGGCGTGAAATGAATTATCTTTTGTGGCTAAGGATGCTCAAAATTGGCTTCCTTACATCTGCTTATAGTGATGAGCTGAGTTTGTCGATATCGATATTGATACAATTTTGTCGATAATAGGTTTTGGCTTGATAACAATAAGTTTATGGTTATTTAGCTAGAGTTAAATACATCGTATGTTTTTTTTTTTTAATATTTGTATGTTATTATATTTTCTAAACCAATTATTATTCCAACCACACTTTTTTTAAGCATAGTTTGTACTAAGTAGTAATGAAAAAAAAAAAAAAGTAATCATTGTTCCTCACATTGTTCAAATCACAGAATTTCCTCCTTTTTCGAATTTATAAATGTAGAAGACATTGATTTATTATTCAAAAACGCCATAGTCGCAAAGCCCCTACCCTTATCTTACTTCAATTTTTTACACACTCAAGAGTTCCTCTTTTTACCCCTTTTTTGATTCATTTCGGACAATAAACTGACCGCAGATGTATTGAGCAGGTGTTTTATGATATCAGAAAGCTTATTCTCAGGCAATCGATATTCTTGCTGCCATCGGTTACTTTTATTAAAATAGCAATAAGATTGACGAAGACGAAATAATGTCGATTATCCGAGAAACCTTTAAAGAGTCCATGCCAACTCTGACGGACTCTTTAATCATCGGTGGGCAGACGCTATTAATTGCGTAGTCATTCCTTGGTTGTTAAGATTTTGTGGTTTGTTAAGCAAATTAGTCGTATGTCCAGCTGCTAAGGACCCTGAAAAAGGCTGGTTGGATGATCGTTATCACATTTTTATTATGATAGCGATTGTTTTTACGATCATCATCGGTTTGCTATTAAAAAGGGTGTTTTTATGCAAAGCTCGTAATTTTTAACATATAACTCAGTATGTCGGTAGATGTGAATTCGATTAGATCACATTGCCTGTGAACTAGGAATTTAAAATGTTTGAGTTGTAAAATTTGCAAGAAAGTTATCTTTTAGTTTGGCGTGTGAGATGCCACATCAAACGACTTCGACTTTTGACTTTTGAGTATCCTAAAAAGTCTATACTAGAGTGTTATAATTCAGTCCTAATGACAAGCAAGCAAACAAGCATTTTTTAGCGTACTAACTACTACTATTTTTTTACTAAGAGACAGAAAAAAAACAGAATAAGTACCTACAGTAGACTGATTTTAAGATTCCTTTCATTCCATCACCTAAAGATACTCGTACCAAACAAGGATGTGCCACCGACAGCTTGTCGATATAATTCACGCGATTTATCGACTATCGTCGAGTTGCGTGTCTCAATGTCACTTTATCGCGTATCGACAGAGAGACACCATAAACTTGCAAGTAAGTTTATGCGAGCCTTTCTATCTAAGGGAAGTAAGTCAGCGTTCTTGGCCTGCTAATTGATGTCGTGACAGGAATTGCATATATATTTGCATGTTGACATAAAAAAAAAAATATGTAGGTAAACCTGTAAAAAAAAACTCAAAACTTTATGTAATTTTTTTGCCCATGAATTGATAGAAAAATATTTACAATTATAGTAGAATACCTTTGCATTTTGTCGTATAAAACAAGAATTTCTTGACAATACGTTTTAATAATATTTGTAATGATTTTTTTTTTCATACAACAATTTATTGATTCATTTGTATTAATTAGCGAACAAGATAAACTTTATCAAAGAAATGAGGTGTGAGAATGTCGCCACAGTCGACAACTTTATTTCATCGATGTCGATACAATTCTTTGTGATATTGTCATCCTTATTTTAGGTACAATAAAGATCAGAATAGTTTTAAGTAGTGAAGAGTTAATTTTGTTTTATCCTATCAAATCAAGTGACAAGATTGATATATGTCAGGATTGTCACGTTTCTGGTATCATCGCGCTAAGTGCTTTAGATCCAGAGCTGAATGCAAATTAAGCTGTTACTGATAATGAGACCACTTTGTGAATATTTATTAGGTTAAGGTAATATTTATTTGGCGTTAGTAATCTATACTTAGTTTTCGTTATGTCATCAAAGTGGAAGATATCTACCAGCTTAGGTAAAGTTTAGCAATGTCGTAATTTTTATTCTATCCCAGTTTTTTCTTTCGGTAGCATTTTGACTACTAAAAATTATTTTTTATTTTTTGCGAACGTCCCAAAAATCGTGGCAAATAGCCACGATTTTCCAAAAACAAAAAACGACTATTTTTGATTTAGTACCGTTTATTACTTGACTGCCTCGGTGGCTCAGTGACTGCCTCGGTGGCTCAGTTGACTGCCTCGGTGGCTCAGTTGGTAGTGAACCTGCCTTCTGAGCTCGGGGGCGTGGGTTCGATTACCACCTAGGGCAAACATTTACCGACCGAATATCAGTCTCTGACAGCCATAGTACAAGCTTTGCTTAGTTTGGGGTCAGGCGACCGTGTGTGGAAAAGTCCCAAATTTATTTATTACTTCCATCTTTGGTCCAAACTGAAATATTAAAAATCAGTCTTCTCAGGGCCGTGTTCAGAAACGACGCTCAGTGATGAACCTCATTTTAAAAATGTTTTTATTTATGGTAAAACTAGTTTTAAATCGAGATTCGAGACTTGGCGTCGTTTTAGCATGCGGGCCTAAATATTTTGTAAATCGAAAAACCTTTTTTTTTTCTTAATCTCAAAGTTAGTTCTGAATAACACTTTAACCAACAAGTACAATAACAATTTTCATCTCAGTACCTTGAAACTTCTTCCGAAATTGTACCCCTTGTAGAGCTACCGTCAAAAGCAGAGTTTACTGCCAAGGATTTAAGAGCGACAAACATATCAGTGGACATGGTATAATGAAAGAACTAGAACTTCGTTCGCGAGGCTTCCGATTTAATTCAAGAAACACGATGGTAGCTCCCTCACCAAAGTTTACTTGGAAGTTGGTAGCTGTGTAAACAGCGCGAGCCCAGCAAAACAACAGCGCAGAGCGACAACATATCCCTTTCTTAAAATTAATTTAATTACCAGGCAACACGAAAGAGACAGCCTCATTTGATTAGTTCCCCGGAATGTTCACAAGAAAGACTCAGAGCTCAGAAGCCTATAATTATCTAAAGCGAAACCATTTTCGGAGAGAAACGATGATTTAGTTAAACGTTTTTTTAAGCCCTGTTTTGATTTGTTGCCCAAACATTATATAGGGACTGGCGGGGGATAAGGTTGGCGAACATTGCCACTGGAGTGAGAAACGGTGACGTGACGATCAAAGAATTTTTGGGAAGGTTTTTCGTGGGTTTTAAATATTTTTTTCTTTACAAAAATTATCACCCATAATCATATCGCATTAAAAAGATCATGTGCAATTAAAAAACATCGCTATAACTTGTCATTTGACTCACGGTAAATGTAAATGTCATACGGTCACCTATTTGAAGACCGACGTATCGTACGATAGCGTACTCTGTATGGTATATAGGTTACTAGCTGTTCCCGGCGACTTCGTTCTCGTTTATTCAGAAAATAGTATCCAATAACCTTCCTCGTAATATATTGTAGCTGATTATCAAATTTCATTTAGATCCGTTCAGCCGTTTAGCCGTTAAAAGCCTACAAACAGACAGACAGACAGAGTTACTTTTGATTTTATAATATTATATAGTACGAACTAGCTGTTACCCGCGACTTCGTTCGCGTTTATTCAGAAAGTGGTATCCAAAAATGTTCTTCGTAGTAAACTGTAGCTGATTTATCAAATTTCATCAAGATCTGTTTAGCTATTTAGCCGTCAAAAGCCTACAAACAGACAGACATATAGAGTTACTTTCGTTTTTTTTTTAAATATAAGTAAGTATGGATGAACACCTACCCCTAGGTAATAAATGTTGTAAAGCCTGGGAATAGTTATGTAGTGTTTTGTCTTTGCGCGATTGAGTTCTAGAATTTAAAAGGACGAAAAAGGCAAAACACTGTACTATTCCGAGATTAAATAACGTTTATTGCTAAGGGGCAGGAAGGAGGAAGTCTAGCTACGGTAAAAGCGCTATAGTTATTCGATCAGTAATGAGATACTTAGCTAAAACATAGCGGTTTCACTTACTTCTAAGACTAAGAGGGGATTTTGGGCGCGTGTGTGGGCAGACTAGGGAGTCTGACCACCCTCTAAAACAAGCCCAGGGAAGACGCGTGGCCCGCATCGTTGTGAAGATGGATGAGGGACTAACGTCCGGGACAGTGCTTCAAGCAACTTGTTAGGAGGGCATCGGTGCGTTCCTATGGAGATCCCGGTGCCCTCTGTTAAGCAAAGAAGCTGGTCACCGAGGGGGTTCTAGTGGATTTTAGTTTACCCCAGGGGGTTTTAGTGGGTCAACCCCCACATAATCCCCACATCCCACATCACATCGGATTTCCCCCCGTCACAAAAAAAGGTAAGCGCTTTCCATCATAAGCCGCATCGCTGCTTAACATCAGGTAAGCTGGCGGTCAAGCGCAAACCTATCATAGAATTTAAAAAAAAAGATGATCAAGACTCCTGCTCTCTGACTAGGAAGCCAGTGTGTATCATCAAGGAGGCTGAACCAAATTGCCGGTTCTCTTGTCATGTTACAATGGACACTAATTAAGAGCCTCTTGGTTAATTAGATTCAGAGTTTTCGGTATTCGAATGGAAGGTAAAGTTTTCGGTTTTGTCTTGAGGTTTGTCTCGTATGGGTCAGGACTTGAGAGGCAATTTGTGTGGTGGCTTGCGAACGATTTTTATGATTGTGGTTTCTGAATGCTTCTTCAAGTTTGTGTCCACAATTTTTTTTTATTTTTCATCGTGGACAAGGATCATGAAGAAGTAGAAATAAGGAAGAAATTAGAATTAAATAATAACAAATAAATAATAAATAAATTCGGGACACTTCCACATACGGTCGCCTGACCCCAAACTAAGCAAAGCTTGTACTATGGCTGCCAGAGACTGATATACATACTTAGATATTTTTAAATACATACTCAAATACATATTTACACACCCAGACATAGAGAAAACACAAATATTCATTACATAAATGTTTGCCCTAGGTGGGAATCGAACCCACGCCCCAAGCTCAGTATGCAGGTTCATTACCAACTGAGCCACCGCGGCAGTCAAATCATTTTAACGCTAGGGCTACATTATTTAGCGGCCTTTCGCGATAATTCGGGCTATCGCGACAACTGTAGCCGGTTAGTTCGTCTCTCGGCGATGTATTGGGAGAATTATCGCCCACGTCAACTCCGCAGAAAGACGACGAGTTGACCGCTAATGTAGACAAGATCATTGTCGATAACCAATAACGATGATTATAGCGGCAACGCGACACGAAATATTGCGCACTAATGTCAGAGTAATATAAGCCAGTATCCAGCCAGCCAGCCAGCCAGGCAGCCAGCTAGCTAGCTAGCCAGCCAACCAGCCATCCACCCAGCGCCAGCATCAGAGTAATCTAAGCTCGATACTAAATTTTTCTGTCATGATAATCTTTGAATATATTATTTTAGTAACAAAAGAATAAGGGGTGACGCACAAGCCTGAAAGCCCAGAAAATGCTGTGTCGGCGATCTTAACACATTCCAACTAGATTGCCATACGGTATACGAGTATAGTTAGTACTTGTCTGAAATCCTACTAATATTATAAACGCTAAAGTTTGTATGTATGGATGGATGTTTGTTACTCTTTCACGCCTGAACGGCTGAACAGATCTGAATGAAATTTGGCACAGAGATAGATTATAGTCTAGAATAGCACATAGGATACTTTTTAACCGCGGGTGAAACCGCGGGGCGGAGCTAGTGATAATATAAATGCTGGAGACTATAAATAAATGTACAAAATATTGGTAATTTATTGTACCTCCTGTTTTTATAAGACAAAATGTGAGATGATTCAAATTTTATCATCCACGAACAATCCAATGTGACATCATCAAAAACACGTGAAAATCTAAATTTAAAAAAAACTTGACAAAAAATTAAATTAATCTTAAACGCGGAACTCAAAGCAACCGCCCGCGATCGTCGCCGCGATAACTCGACAACAATGGCGGATCCCATATAACAATTTGTATGCAAACCGCGGGAACTCAATCTCTTAATTCGTTGCTTGTCTTTGTGATTCAACGTCGTTGAGGAGGCATAATAATTGGAGACATAGAATCTGAAATAGTGACTAGAACAGTTTGATGTGATCGGACCTATTGTGTCAGCGACCCAGATTTTTTTACAACGGACTAGGCATGCGTTTGGCCACTAGCTCGCCTGATGAGGAACGACGACGTGATCCAAGGTGTAATACGTTCGCTTAGGATATACTTTACCTATCCTACCTAATTAAGTATTCACTTCAACGCTTCACTCCGGTATTTCGAGGACCTGGATTTGGCTACAGTAACCCTGGCAGGAGAACGCACAATATATTGCATGCGGGACCTCGGCGCAAACCAAATCCGTTTCTCAAATAGAAGTAAGAATATAAATTGTTACTAGCTGTCACCCCGCGACTTCGTTCGCATTTTGAGCTATTCTATCTGTTAAGTTAGATCGAACTGCACACGGTGTGCAAATTTGATTGAAATCGGTTAAGTAGTTTAGGAGTCTATAGCGGACAAACAACGTGACACGTAATTTATTTATATTAAGATTACGAAAAAGTAAAATAATCAATTTTCTTTTTAGCAGAATTGATTAGACCAGAAAACCTAAGCTTCGTGGACATTCGCTACGTGCCACATCATATTGGAAAGAAAGAATTCGTCTTGACAGTATCCTCAAATTTCGGGCTTATTATTATGTAGGTACACCAAAATAATCAATAACGTTGTCTAACAACGAAGAACACCGACGACGGTACGACGATTTTGTTACAAAAGACTTACACGCATTACTGATGAATGCTTACTGTTTTGGAATCTATGTTACATCTCAGTACAGCGTCCGATATCGCCTAGCTATGAATATAACTTTCAAATGAAAGCCAGCCGTTAGAGTCATTTGCACCTTATTCATTACACAGGTTCCTTCCACACATCTTTTCTTACCAAAGTACATCAAATTACTTCCTTGAATGCCTTCTCCATCAAATCAACCATCGCCATCAACCACAGCCATCGTGAGAGAAGTGCGTGGGGACGCGCGACTGTCGCGCCACTGTTGCCGATACACATCGTCGCCAGTTCACATAATGTATTGCGCAATGAGCTTGAATGGACAGCTGTTGCTTAACCGTTTTGTTTTGTAGTCATTTGAGTTTTGATACTGCAAATGATAGATAATAAAGTCTCAGTTCTCACAAGTGCCAGTTTTTTTTTTTTTATTGGTTTAGGTACAAATATAATTAACAAACTACACTTTTAGACTTAGATAAAATATATTTTTTTACTTATTTTACCTATTTATAAATGTTCAAACATCTAGGTAAGTATTTTTATCTTTTTTTATCGGTAAGAAATACTCGGAATTTTGCTGAATAATATTGTGACTTAAACTTTTCAAAAACAGTTAAGTTATACATATCGTCACGCCTTTCCCCCAAAGGGGTTGGTAGAGGTATAATACAACACCCACACTTTGGCGGACGATATTCAGTCCCAAATGTGACGAGGGGCGAGCCTGTCGCCATACACCGGGCTACAGTCATGTAGCAGATGACATACAATACTCACATATGCTCACACAATGAACAAATTGGTGCGTGCCGTCGGCTGGGTTCGAACTCGCTCCCTCTGGCTTGAGAGGCGGGTCATCTCCAGGCTGCCATCGCTTTTATACTCATATATTTTTTTAAGTTATTAGATAGATAGTTAAACTCTTTATTGTTCATACCACAAAAATAACAAAACAACTACAGAATAATTATAATAAATCTACATAGTGTACAAACTGGCGGCCTTATCACTAAAAGCAATCTCTTCCAGGCAACCTTAGGATGGAGAGGATACGAGATTAGTGTAAGTATAATATTTATTTGATTAGCGAAAACCTACATTTACAAGATTTCAATAGGTTTGAGGAAAATTTTACACATGCAGTTACCCAAAATAGTTTCAATTACTAACCATGTTTTTTGTTTTGATGAATTACAATCGAATAATTGTTTCTTGTCCGGGTTTTTCCAAACCCTGTCACGCGTGTATATCAACACAGCTCTAGTGACAACTGTACTCATTATATGCAAATTTTGTACCGCTCTCGGGCAATCAGTCGGCGTAATTAAGCCATAAATAATTTTATAGCATAATGACGGTAGGACGGGCGTGTGACAGGTTCGGTACGAGGCACATAGTTTGATAAAAGGCAGAATGCAATCTTAGCTTGCGGCATGATCCAAAAAAACCAGGTCTAGCATTCAGGGAGCAAACACTTACTGACATCACTCGTCATCGTCATTTGTCTCTTTAGAACTATTTGTAAATGACTTATTTTGGTCTTGCTTAAGCATCGATTGACGTCACTGCGTGTTGCCCACGTGACCGGAATGCTAAACCTGGCGGAGTATTTTATTATACCAAGCTTGCGGTTAATTTTGCCAACTTATTACTCTATTTCACATTGATTGGTAACAGATTTCTTTTTGTGTTAAAGCGTATGGCTGAAATATGATGATGGATGGTATGAGCGTGGGAAGGCCTCTCGCAAGGTGGACTGATGATCTGGTGAGGGTCGCAGGAAGCCGCTGGATGCGGGCAGCGAAGTACCGGTCGTTGTGGAGATCATTGGGGGAAGCTTTTATTTATTTTATTTATTTAAACACAAAACAGAGTACAGTCAAATACAAAGTAGTAAATAGAAGAAAAAAAGACAGAGCTGGACCGTACTCCAAAACATGTGAAAATACATAATTAGTGGCAGACAAAAATTAAACATAAAATAAACTATAATAGGTAATAAAAACATTTTTTTAAACTAAAATAAAAAACATAAGAGAAATATGAAATAAAATATAAAATACAATGTTTTAAATTTTACTCAGCAGTGGACTTCTAACGGGCTGACATGATGATGATGATGTTGTATGGCTGAAAATAAAGACGTAGAAAACTTCTTAAGAGTAATCCTACTTCTTACTTATTTGACCAGGCGAGCGTTAGCGAGTGAAGCGTCTGTTTTTCAGCTTCGATAAAAATACTTTCGGATGTCCGAATTCGGTCTGTATTTCTGTCCGGATCTCTGTTTGGATCTATGTTCTACAGGTCGCTTTTCTTAACCGATTCTCGACATTTTGTGAGAAGGTTCAATAATTATTCGTAGTACCTGGAAATTCGATTTAAAAATGTATTACGTAAATAAGAGACTGAATTGAAAATGGAACAACACCATTATCTGAAGTAACGTAACTAGAAACTTCTTTTTTCATTTATTTTTTTAAATGTTAGGTACTAACTAAGTATTTATCCATAAAAATTATGACAAGGGTGTGTCTGGATTATAATTAGTCTAAAGAGGTGTCAACCAAAATTACTATACATACTATCATGAATTCAAAATACTCAATTGCTAATTGAATCACATCATTAACAAGCCAATGGTTCAATTAACACATTAAGGGCCATCGGTACACGCTCTTATTAAAATAATTACAATAATAACCGGTTAATAGCACCGCATTGATTCTGAATTTGCATACAATAATTCTGAATAACAACTACCAGTCAAAACTCAACTGAACTTTAACAATTTTAAAGTACAATTTTGCTTGATTCAGGCTCAGTTAAAGTGTGTCTAAATGTCACAGAACCATAGAATTGGCCATGAAATTAATTGAGTACGGACTATCTGTCTGTGGATCCCACGATTATTTTAATAACTTCAAATATTTTCGATCATTTACCTGTTTTGTTTGTCACGGCGATGAATTAAGTCTGGGAAGTCTGAGAACTAACTTGGTGGTGCCGGTTTTTTGAGAAATCGAGAAATTTGCAGCTTGCATTAGGTAGTTGATTTTGTTCGTATTTCTTGTCAAATAATGCTTAGATTGCTGAAGGTAGTAATGAAAAAAATAAAATTTAAAAACTGAGAAAGAGAGAGAGAGAGAGAGAGAGAGAGAGAGAGAGAGAGAGAGAGAGAGAGAGAGAGAGAGACAGACAGAGACAGAGAGAGACGAAAAAAGGTCGGTCTGAATGCTGTACCTAACTTGGTAGAGGCCTTTATCTAGCATAGACTGTTTTGGTTCAGCTGATGATAATGGTCAGGGGTTTTGGCTTATTACAAAAAGTAACAAAGACCATTTTGCTTTGGTTTCAAATATCTTGGTATTCGTCAGGAGTGCTGCCAAAATGTTATCAAAAACCACTTCCTCCCAAACTTAAAACAATATCCAGTATTTTACCTGCAGTCACGCAGAATTTTGCACAGCATCCGTTACGGTAGGATATCTATTTTGAGTTCTGGCAACATTGTCATCTTGCCACCGGCCGAGATGGCGACACCGGTTTTGGCGCCAACGCGCGTGCCGCCATTGTAAACAGCCAATTGCAGGACGTTCGGATTTCAAAAACATCGCCAACCGACGTGACGTTGTATCCGGTGACGATCCGTTTTAGCAAATCTGTTAACAGAGATGGTTGAGTTACGGCGGTTGAATAAACAAATAACAGTTTATATGAAAGAAAGTAACGACTCAATGTAATCGTGGTAATTTAAACGCTTATTTTATGTTCTATTATCCTACTTCTATGGTTTCTTGTTCTTTACTCAAGGAAAAATAACAGTCAGTCACTTTGGAAAAGAAATCCTACTCCGTTGTTTTTAGGGCTTAAATTATTGTATTACACCTTTACTAAAAAAGTCTGGATAGCCTCGGAAGTGATTTGTCTTTTTCGATCGGTTAAAATACGAGTAAAACAAAAAACCCGACTGCAAAACGTTGTACCCGATGTCACTTACACTATCAAGACGATTCAAATGACACCTCACATGTCGAAATACATAAGTTGTTTAGGCTGTAGGTCGTGCCAAAGAAACGTTATACATACATACATGCATACATAAATACCCATATTCATACGTAAATACATACATACATACCCATATTCATACATACATACTTATATACATAAATACATACACTCAAAAAACATAACCCTCTTTGCGCACTCGGGTAAAAAGACGAAACACTGTAACTTTACTGCTCCAGGGCTATACAACATTTTTTATCAAGGGGGTGAATATTTAGAATTAAGAATGTTCAAACCTTGCCTTAGAAACGATTGCCTCAATACAAAAGGTATATGACTACACGACCATCAAAAAGCAGAAATTTCTCAGAAACCCTAAAACAAGACCAAAAGCAGTTGTCGCGCCAGGACATAGCCTATGGCAAATTTCATTTATATGAGACCCCAAAGGGCTCGAAGGAAGTTAATAATTGACCGGTGGATTTATAGAATCACACTAATGCAAATGTTCTGTATGCCTTTTGTAAGTTTAAAAGCCTGTTAACTGTAACTGCTCAACGAATTTTGATGAAACTTGGTCTGAGAAAAACTTACACGGTTTTTATTTTTGACTATTTGCGATTTTTTTTAAATTGTCAGGAAGTAAACTATACTCAATAATCATGCTCATAAATTAAAAAAAAACCTTTACAAGTACTTAAGTACTCGTAGCTAGCCTATCTAGGTAACAAGCTATGTGCTAACTACTTGCCGTCACCCATGATCCAGCAAAACAAGGTCTAGCATTCAGCAAACACATAATGACGTCATTGTCATCCGTCTCTTTCGAACTTGATGTAAATGACTTATTTCGGTCTTGCTTAAGCATCGGTTGACGTCACTGCGTGTTGCTGAATGCTATTGGTACCTGGCGGAGTATATTACTGTACCATGCAGTCACCAAAAACTAAAACTAACAGTGTCTGAGAATACTGATAATCTACGTACGAGTACGTATGTACGTACGTACGTAATAAAGCACTAAAAACCTCCCTTAAAACGATTACTATAAGGTTGCAGGTAAACCAGAGGCTCGCAACTAGTCTTACGATAGGCGGGGACAGGCGCTTATGAGTTTTCGTTTCCTGTCCTTTTCTTTTTTCGTCTGGGAGCCAAATTAAATTGACTCAGACTCGGGTTGGTACAGTCGCCGGGCGGAACCTGGGAGGTGACAGTTGACCGCCTGAGATTAAAAATTTAATGGGCTTTATGAAAAATGGGTGCGTTGTTTATTGTTATTAAGTATTTTATTTATTTGGGATAACAAAATTATGCGTTTTGAAGTAATGTTGCTGTTGGTTTGGTTATTTTCTCAGTAAGATTTGAGATATTTGATATTACTCACATCATAAGAGCAAGCGAGAAGGCTTACGATTAGCATCGCTACCGTGCTGTACCAAATCACATTAGTATTATGAATGCGAAAGTTTGGATGGATGTATGGATGTTTGTTACCTCAATCACGTCAGAACGGCTAAACGGATCGGGATGAAATTTGGCACAGAGATGGATTTTAGCCTGGAATAGCCATAAGTTACTTTTAAAACGTAGGTTACACAATTGGGCGCTGCTAGTATCTTTTAATGTCTTTGTACAAGTTTAGCCCGCAATTAAGGGTCCGGCGACCTTCGGATTGGCTTAAGGTTTTCTATTTCCATTTCGTCTAGAAGGAGATGACAAGCAAAGAGTGCAAGTAAAGATACTGATGCGCCTCTAAAGTTATGCACAGAGTGACAAAGTGCGATTTCAATAATTTTTTATGACATTTGCACTTCTCTAATCATTCTCAAATAGCTAATAATTTCCCTCGTATTATGAATTAATTTTAAAGGTAATGATGGAGACAACCTCCCTATATAAAGAGATTTTCTTTATTGGTTTATCTACCTATTATTAAATAAATTAGTCAAAAGCGACCCCTTAAAAATGCGGATATTTTACATAGGTCTAATTTCTCTTGAGGATATTAAAAAAAACAAAAGACATAGGGGCGGAGATATAGGTAGTTCATATATCGCACACCCAGAACAACACTGAACTAACTCAAAAAATTACTTTTTTCAGGAGAGCCAAAAAACCGTTTCCTCTTAGTGTATCAAAGTTATTGCAAAGATCTTAAACATTTCGTGTAACGAATCTAATGTCAATCAGTATTTTGTGGGTACCTCGCGTCAATGAGCATAAATAGAGTAAATAAATGATTTTTTTTTACTTAATTCACTATTGTCCAATTACTTAATGAAATAAAAAGGATTATTTCAAAATAGGCGTTTGTTACTCGATGATTCAGAAATAATTCACCATTAATCGACTACTTAATGGGTTTGAGTTATTATTCAATAGTGATTTATCCGTGTTTTTTTTAAGAAAATACCTGTTAAAAGTAAAATAAAAGACAAAATTTAAGAAAATCAGTACTATATTATTGTCTGTTTGAAAGTTATAATCAATCAAGGTACCACGTACGAAGACAATAATAAAATCATTATCTGTATAATGTAGTACTTTAGAAAAAAAATGACATTTTTAAAAAATGACATTTTTTAAAAAATATTCCTAGCTAGATCGATTTATCGCCCCCGAAACCCCCTATATACTAAATTGTATGAAAATCGTTGGAGCCGATTCCGAGATTCCAATTACATATATATATATATATACAAGAATTGCTCATTTAAAGATATAAGATTAGTATTGAACCCTAAGTTTAATGTTTATGTTATAATTATGTATAATCTTATAAAAGGATCTTACTCAAATCACAGCAATTAATAATTAGGATTTACTTGAACTTAAACATCAACAAGTACTTAATATCTTATGTAATATTATTATTATATCAATATAAAACAAATAACAACGGTACGGATAACGACTAAGAATCTTGAACCCTGTGGTAGAATCCTTTAAAAGTAATAATTATGTCATAAGTTATATAGATCACAGCATTATGCATTAAACTTAAAATTCAATAACTACGTTGTAATTTATTATTTTTCTAAAACTAAGCCAGGAACTCAGCGTTTTGTATAATCAATAAGTGCTGCTACTCTAAGTTTAAAGCATTCTTATAATAGGACGCAACGTAGATAGCTGGAATTGTATTGTGTCTATTAAATCCAGAATATCTCTCTTTTTTTTTGAGCAACAGAGGAGAAAAACCTTGATCTTTGTTTCGTTTTGAACGATTTTGCACACAAACTTGTTTTTAATCTCCTTATTTTCTCCAGGATTTGGGATACTTTTTGATACTGCAATGGCTGACGGTCCAATAGTCGATGATGCAATGGGTTTTGAATTATTATTATCGACATCCTTTTCAGCACCTATTTCCATACTACTTTGTGGAAAATCAGCAGTCAGCACCCGCATCCACACTGTTTGACGAAAGAGTTATCCGGGGTTTTGTTGCGGTTGCATCCAATGTCTTTTCAAGCAGCAATAGGCCACGGCCTTTCATAATCTGCGAAATAGTTAACAAAAAATTAATAAATTCAACAATAGTGCATTATCTAAAAAAGCAATTGGTCTGCCCATAAACAAAGACATAACATGAATTAAAAATACTTTTCTTTGATTTTAGAATCTACGTAATAATTTTGAATATAAAAATTACATTTAGCATTAATTTTGAAGAAACTAGGAAGTAATTAAAATCTGCCGTTAATACTGTATCATTTCACTTTTTTTAAACAACATTGAACTATTTTGGAATAATCAAAAAATCGAACATACCTTCGTCGACAACACTGTAATATTTCGATATAACGAAATATTACCGTAATTGTCAAAATCAAGAAAGTCACCAACACTGAGTTAAAACAAAATAACTACAAAAAAAAATTCTCACTACACTCGACAACACTAAATTATCTTGTAATGATTCAGTGTAGTATAACGGAATTATGTGCGCTCCCTCGAACAGACAAGTAGTAACTAGACTTAAGATCATGTTTATGGCATGACTCTACACGCATTCATTCGCGAACAGAGACTTACTGCGCCATCTGTTAGACACTTTTGTACATATTGATATGGCTGTCTTCGTAGTATATGCGGTAAGATTCTGCCGATTCGAATGTATAAAAAAGTCGATTTTGAAAATTTTTGACATAATTCAGTATTGTTCTGGGTGTGCGATATGTAGTTGTACATGCCAAATTTCGTCATAATCTGACAAATGGTTTCCAAAAAAATTTACAAGTGCGTTTGTATGGAGAATTTAAAGCGTCGCGGAACTCTAAATAAAAAAATTAGTAAAGTAGAAAACAACTTTTTAACACAGAAAAATAGAATTTATTCGACTTAAATTAAATAATTTCAAATTCGCCACGCATACTTTTATTCCCATTGACCAAAACGATTTAAATCCAATCAAATCAATTATTTATTTACATAATTGCTCCCATGACAATTTTGCAATCACAAGACGACAAAGGTCATGGTGTTGTCAGACGTAAAAAATCTATCATTTGGTCTAAATTAACACTTATATTTTACAAGCTAGGGTTTAAAATAAGTTACTGAGATTTTTAAGAGAATTAACTGAAGATAAAGTTAATTTGCATATTAAAAACGATTACGTCGTTTCTATGCAAATTAAACAATAGAATGTCGTGTGACAAAGATGACAAATGACAGCGGTAAGTAAGTAGAGATTGTAAGATAATAATGAATATTGAGAAACTAAAGTTAAGTACTAATAGTAGGCTATTTAGTTAGGTACCTACGCTAATAAACTATCTGCGCTGTTAATGTTTGTATAACGACTAATATGTAATGTTAACGACGGAACGCGCACAAAAACCCTTGAATCCTTGAAGATTTAGATTCGCACCCGAGCTCCAAGTTACAAGCCTCGAGCTTAGTTTGCAGCTCACTGTCACAGCAATTCCGTGTCTTACACATTTTTCTTTGTTATCCCATATATATCTGTAGTATTTAAGCACCTATGTAAGTTTCGTTCGATAAAATTAAAAAAAAATCTTGAGGAAGTTCGATAATCCTGGGCGTACCTAGGATGGGGCACGGCAGAGCATCTGCGGTCTGCCCCACCCTGGTCCACAACTTGAAGCTCAAAATTTAGGTTATGTACAATTGTACACGCGTTAGAAGTTATAGGTACTTCTTAACCTCAAATCTAAAAATGCACTCAAAACAGTTTATTCAAATCAGTTTTATCAATAATATTCAATATACATACTCGTATATAGATACCTATACTAATAAATAATAAATTATTAGTAAAACTATCACCGTCGTATATGAAATTGATTTAATAAAAACACCAAAATAATATTTATTTATTCACTGTTTAATTGTACTCTTACGAAACACGTGTTCTAAGTATAAAAATACTAGAATACACAACTTGAACATAGTAATCAATTTTCATGCCACCTAGAACTAACTTCACGATGTAGAATTTAGGTGTCGGTGTGCTCGCGCATCGTAAAAATTCACTCTCATCATTTTTCTCTATCGCGCCAAAAGAAGTATAACTTCAAAAAAAAAACCTGAATAACCTTGTTGACAAAAATCATTGACTTACTAAAGTAGGTAGTAGGTACCTATGTATATCCGTCCATTCGCTTGACGATAGACGGATGAAATTTAGTTGCTTATACCTTGGATTAACACATAGCCTACTTATTAATTGCAAGTACACCGCAGGCCCTACTAGTTTTTCATAAAACATCTCCCAAACGTTTTCCTCAAAGTTTGCCATCATTCCCGCTCAAACACAAACACGTCACAGTATGTAGGGCGCAGTAAGTCACCTATTCTAAAACGTCCGCAGTAAACCTCTCGGCTATACATCTAGTCGAATTAAACGGCTGTAAATCCGTCGAGGTGCTTTTAGTTCGCTTTATTTAGTCCGCGGAAGTACGATGGCCTACAATCTACATGATGTGGTTGCTATCTATCAACGTTAGTACTGATCATTCTGAATAAATTTTACTATGTACCAACGTTAAGATTGCGAAAAAAAGGTGTTTCCAACATTTTGACAGGTGTCAATGACATTGTTTTTTTTTTGCTTCCTCATCCAGGGGAATTTGGCGTCGCACGTCTTGTGCATTTGCCAATGTCAAATAAATATGATTTTTTAAAGATGATGGAGTGATGATAAGGATAATGAATATCTCCTCTTTCCCCATTTCAGTAAAGTCATGAATACAAGTGAAGTTTTTTATAGAGCACGAAAAGTTAGTATTTATTATTATATTTAGAAAACAATACAAAGTTACGACAACATTTTAACGGTTCCCGCCAAAAACTTCATGACTTTGTTCTATGACAGATTCAAAATTAAATCGGTTAAGAAATGACTGAGATAAGCTGTAACAATCAATTTTTTAAATACTTCGATTTGAGAACCTCCTAATTTCCTAATTTGGCTTAAAAGAAAAGGTTAAGTCTTAATACATCCATCATTAAAGAAAGAAAGCTGACTATGACAGCCATATTTATTTAGTTTAATGCTTAATTTATTACAGTTATTGATGACTCCGAATCTTAGTGTAGTACCTAACATTTAGGGCTCTGCTGAAGTTTTAGTGATGTTTTAAGTCAAGATTTTGAAATCGCGGCAACATAAGAGCGATAAGGAACGACTTGTCTAATGTCGCCCGCACCATCCTCCAAGGAAAATAGTGCTTACAGTGAGATTAGTCACCGTCACCTTGTGGTAACCCTCTCTCGACAAGACATAAAAACATGTTTTTCCACTAAACGCTGAGCTTGAACAGAGCGTACCATTTCAGCGACTACATTAAGACATAAACCACGCGTCTGATAACAGTAACTAGGGATGGGCGTTCGCGAATTAAATTTATTCGATTAATCGAACAGAAATCGATAGCAATCGTTTCGCGGAGCAACCACACGTTTGTGTTGCATTGGCGTACGGTAAATTGTATTTGATATTCGTTAATTTTATGAAATAATAATATGTTTTTAATTTTAGAAAGTAGTGATTTTAAAATTGGGACGTACTTAGTCAATTTATAAAATCTTTCAGCTAAAAGTGGAGTGGAAAAAACAAAACCAAAATTCATTTTGCTGGTAGGTACTATGATTAATAAATTTATTACAAATTATCATAATGTTAGTTGATTTCTTATCAAAGGTGAAGATAAAATACCACTTTACAAAATAAAGTTTGTAGTATCTACTTAAGGATAGCAAACAACTTGTTTTAGACAGTACATTCAGTAGTAATTTCTTAAAATTGAAATGCCTAATTCTAAATCGAACAAAGTAACGTTGGTAAATGAATAATCGAAAGAAATGAGTATTCGATTATTTATACGCAAAACAGCGCATCACTAATCGGATTCCTCTGAAATTGCTCATGGACTGTGCCTCACGGCATTCTATAAAATCGGACGCACTCGACGACCGTTCGGTTTCTATTTCGGTAAAAATAAATAAATAACTGAGCGTGTGCCGCACTTGTATCGAAATACTTTGATCTGAAGACGCTGGAAATGTACTGTATGAGAGCTTTCTTTTGTCTTCCTTCCCTGCGTAAAATAATAACTCTACGACGCCGTAAACGGACGTCTATCTTACCGGATTCATTCCTTACAAAAAATTTGCTTCGTATCAGATGAAAAAAAAATTAGAAATAAACTGAAAAATAAATACGCGATTTCTTACATATAACGATGTCAGTATAACCGGATTAGGTCTTAGGGCTATCTAGTAACGAATATTTGTTTTTAAACTCTATATCGCACTGAGTGGACGTCTTTATAACCGGATTCGTTTTTACAAAAAACAAGGTTCGGATGGTATTACAAACTTAATAGATGCCTTGAAGTCGATTTCTTTTAGTTAACGATGTCAGTATAACAAGATTATGTAATTATCTAGTAATAAATATTTATTTCAAAATCGACGGTTTATCATTAGTGACCCCACCTTTCATGTTATTAAGCGGACAGTCCCGCTAATGTCAAAGAGGCCGTTAAATTAAAACCGATGCGAGACTCAATAATCGACGGAGGAGTCTTGGTGACGCCCATCGCGTTATACCGGCTCCCTGGTAGGGTGACAATGTGTTTGACAGCTTTAAATGTCACAGATTTTTTTTTCCCAGTCTAGGTTATATATGCATGTCGGCGTTGTTAATATACTCGTATTGTAGTTTAATAACTTTACATTTCTGTTTTACAACTTTACAACGTTCCGAAGACGGGTCTGAGCAGTAGCGCACTTGTAGCGCCTCACTCAACCGCCGTCTTTGTACTTCTTCACTCTGCAAAAATTCAAGGCTAGAGTAAATAAGTATCTTATAGGTCGTCGTGCTCCATCTTAGACCACAACGTCGTTTAACATCAGGCGAGTTGGTGGTCAAACGCCGGCTTATTGTACATAAAAATAAAAAAACATAACTGAGTTTAGTTGTCATTTGGCATTTTGCTGTGGGGATCAGCTGCTGAAGTGGAGGCCATTTTTATTTTGCAAAAGCGAGCGGTCCGCGCTATCTACGGAATGGGTCCCCGTGAATCATTGAGAGATTTATTTAAAGAAATAAATATTTTAACTTTACCTTCTTTATATATCTTTGAAAATATTATGCACGTTCGCAAAAATCTACATAAATTTAAATTGAACAGTGACTATCACAATTATAACACTAGAAATAAGGATAGGATAGCTGTACAGAGATTTAGACTGACTAAGTCAAGAAAGTCATTTTGAGGCAACTGCGTTAGTTTTTACAATAAAATTCCGAAAAATATAACAGGGCTCACCGAGGGAAAATTCAAATCACATGTAAAAACTACATTAATGAAAAGAGGATATTATAAGGTTAAGAATTATTTAGAAGATAAAGATGTCTGGAGCCTTCCACTTCCGCCAAGTAGCCACTAATATTTATAGATATTACCTAGTTGTAAGCCAAAATTTGTGAGACTAATTTATTTATTATTTGAAAAAATAATGCCCCTCAGTTTCTTGCCTGTTCTTCTGAGTAGAGGCTTTTTATCCGAACAAGGCGGTCGAGTCTATTTAAATAACTTTGACGTTCATAAGTGTATCTTTGATACCTAAATTGAATAAAAACATTTTGACTTGACTTGACTTGACTTGACTTGAAGTTATGATTTAGTGACGCTAAATAACTACAACAGTATTTAGTATTTTATTGATGTGCTAAGGACCGACTTGCTTTATAAATAACAAAAGAAATAGTTATAATGTGTTTTAATGGGTTTTTTGTATCACGATTAATCTACCTAAAGATGACATTCAGAACAGTTAAGCCTTTAACTGTTTTGCATAAGGCCAAAGTTCACCAACACCTAAACAAATGATTAAATTTTTAACAGACTGTTTTTGAAAGCTATTTAATAAGTTAAATGTCAATAACGGACAGTTATGATATATAAAGCAATAAATAATCACCCAATAAAAGTTCGATGAACATGGGCATAAGTCTACCTGAATGTTTTATGGTAGGTATATTCTATTTGGTTCACTTGGGTAGGTAACCTGGTTAGGTAATAATTTAATAAATTAATTACGTATGATTAATAAACAATAAAACGACGTTTAAGATAGCTTGCCGCTAGCATTCTCGAATTGCTTTTACTAAGGCGGTAATAAATACTTGGTTGTTGTTTCAAGCAACTCATGGTCACCCTACGCAAACGTGGGAACAGTATGCGCACACGCAGCCAAACTCTGGCAGGCGTGGTCGTGCAAGTGCTTTGTTTTTCAAATGATTTCCGGACGTCATTTAAGAAAATTATCATTTTTCTTACAAACATTAAGATTTATGCCACGAAATTATAATGAAAGGACACTGCAGTAGATTTTGTTAGTAACTGTTTTATTTATCATAGACTTTTTATTACTATAAGTAAAGTAGTTTTGTTGTGCGTACACAAAAATCCGACTTATACTTCATGACTGAGGCAGAGGGCTGACAGAGGTATAATGCAACACCCACACTTTGCCGGACGTTATTCAGTCCCAAACAGATGTGACAGGGGGCGAGCCTGTCACCTTACACCGGGCTCCATCAGTCATGTCGCAAATGACATTTAATCCGCACATACCTATTATTGTGTTCATACAATGAACAAATTGGTGCATACCTTCGGCTGGGACCGAACCCGCTCCCTCATACTTAAGTAGTGTTTTTATGATGACGAAGAATGAAATACTTACACTATTCAGATTTCATTATGACAGATTGATAAACTTGAATATTAGTTCCTAAAAATCTATCTAAAATACCATAAATAAAATCAAAATAAGATTATAAGAAATTCAAAGGTCTGCTGTTTTTCGCAGACGTAGCGCTATAGCGCAAATTATGTACTTACGTCATTTTGAAAGGCGTTAAAGAAAAACTGGTTGTTTAAAAACTATACCCACTACAGTGGCCCTATTCGGAGATTTGAGATTTTCATCTCACCATTTTTCGTCCTTGTTGCTCTCTTTTAAAACGTCATAGGTGTGAGGGTGACCTAGATAAAATCTCATCTCATCTCACGCGCAGGAATAGCCCCCCTGAACATTACAAAATGAGCTATTTTCCTAAGTTAATTACTTGGGTCTATAAAAACTGTCGCCATTTTTTTGAGTTGACCAAAACTATTAATCATTAAAAAAAACAATCACCAAATTGTCCCAAAAGCCCAACAAAAAATCACAAAAGCGCCGGCCTACAACAAAAACTCATAATCGATTACGAGGCTCGATTATAATTTGAATCGATTATCCAATAACTCGGGCTTCGTGTCACCCGAAACAAATCGATGAAGTGCCCAAACAATGGTATTTCTTCATCAGGGACAAAAACGCGAGTGTGCGGACGAAATATGGGATTACGGAATTATAGATGGTGATACATAAATCGGGATTTAAACAGGGTGTTCTTTTAACAAACAAATAAATAAAAGAATTGTGTTTGTGTTTTCATAATAAGTACCTACGCAAAGTTTTCATAGTGCGCTGCCCACAAAAACTGCAGCTATAAAAACTAAAAAACTCAAACATTGTTGTTGGCACTAACCGCTAAATACTAACGAACAGTTTTTTTTTTCATTTATTATAATGTCTTAGAATAAATTCATTCTAACTAAATCAAGTAGGTACCTATAAAGCTTTAACTGGAAATATAATTTGACAGGAAAATATTTAAAAACCATAACGCCATCTATGAGAACTTGAATTCAATTACTTAATAAGAAAGCAACTCGTAAATGATTAAAATTGACAACAGTATTCAGACGTTAGTTTTTTTACAATGTAGCCTTTTTTGATATTGCTTTTTGTACAATTTGTACCGTAAGAGAGAAGATTTATAGCATAAAGCTGACTGTAGATGATGATGACTATTTCAAATTCGGGAACCTGAAAAATAGAGAGCGAAAAAGTAATTTGAAAATTAAGAAAATTACAAACTAAGTTATTATTCATTACTTCATTATACTAGCTGAATCGGCAAACTTTGTACCGCTATATATTTTTTTCACTTTTAAATAATATTTTAAAACAAACCTTATCCTGACAACAACAAAAGCAAAAAAAAAGAATGATCCATTTCTGTGCAGTCGTTCGGTAGTTAGACTTTTGTGTATGTGCGTACATACATTTCAGCGATTCATTTTTATTTAAATACATTTTTGTAACATCCTGTATATAGAATTGTCCCGTCCATGCCTCAAGCCAGCGGGGGAGGGCGTTTAAAGAGCAGTTCGCCAGCGGGGCGCGGGCGCCGGCGCAACCTTTGAGCTTTTTAATTTTTACTTTTAATTTTATTTTTTAATTTTGTTTTTATGCTTGTCTAGTGGTGGAATGAGCTGAGAGGTGACGGATGATGTTCTGAAATTGTTTGGTGTAATCATTTTATTTTGTGTGATATTGGTACTTTTGGTTTGGTTACTTTCTTCTTAGTTAGGCACTTAACTTATACTTAGGTGTCATTGAATGTAATGTCATAAAATTATGAGTACCTAAGTATCAGTAAGGTACGTAATTAAGTATGAAATAGGTATGTTATTTTCAATTAAAATTTGTTCACTTCTGTTATCATACTTAACAGAAGTCAGTAAATTTTAATTAAAATTAACTTTTTAACTGAAACTTTTTTGGAGGAACCGTATTTCAAAAACGTAACCCTAATAAGACATCGATACTAATTAATATGGTAACCAAAACAGTTCAGATAAAAAAATCTATTCTACGATCCCAACCATCCGATAAAACAATAGGTTAAAAGTAAAACATCCAATCAATCCGTCCAATACCATCAAAACGAATGACGACAGACCAACGTCTATTAAACAGCCGTTTAATGTTTATTTACTCTACCTACAGCTGTGTCGGCGACACAATTAACGTTGCCAAATGTAAATTAAAAAAATAAACACAATTCGATAAAATGGGCCGGTCATTCAACACCGGGTGAAAGTCCCGGTTAAGGTCAGGTCACACTAGATGTGCGACGCGACACGAGAAAATAAAGACGGGTATAATTAATATTTTCCAACATATTTTTTAGGGTGTCTTTATCAATCCTACTAATATTATAAACGCGAAAGTTTGTGTGTATGGATGGATGTTTGTAACTCTTTCACGTCAGAACGGCTGAACAGATCTGGATGAAATTTGGCACAGAGACAGATTATAGTCTAGAATAGCAGATAGGATACTTTTTAACCGCGGGTGAAACCGCAGGGCGCAACTAGTTTTTTTTATAAATTAACATTAATTGTAGGGATAAATACATCCATACACAGAATTTCTGTCTATGTACTAATTTCTTTCAACTCTTATATTTTTCAAAGTTATACAGTAAAAGGTAGAACCTATAAAAACAGAAAAGTAAGTAAAGCAGGTAATTTCTGTAAACTGGTAGATAAATTAATGACATAGTTGATTTCTACCATGCTAATGTTTTATTAGAAAACGAATTTTACTTATCTAAGTTTGGTCACGTTGTGTCGCGCTGCGCAGTAGATCTATAGTGGTCATGCCCTAAAGCTTTTAAACGTGACAACTGACAGTGACAGAAGTGACAAGTTGACATCGACGTCCGTCGGAGACGGTTAATTTAAGTCCGTGTGGGTGGCACGAGGTAAGATGGACTTGGTGTTTAATGCCTGATTAAATGGTTTCAGTGATGCGTCGGTTATAGGTAAACGTTAACATTTTTTAACGGTTAGTAAGTATTTTTTTCTATCTAAAGAAAAATATTAATTTAACGTTTATCTTAATTTAAACTTAACTACTGTATAACTTTCGGCGAGATTCTAAGCATACCTATGTTTTTATCTAAACTACTTTTTTTTTACCGAAAGTGGTTACATACGTTACATTACGTTGTTAACATACTTATTTAATGTAATGTTATTAAATGTAATGAGTACACCAAATATAGAAATGTGTCTCGCTTAATTCAATAAAAAAATGTAAAACAGTCTGTTATAGTATTTGGCAAACCGGCCCAGGGCGGCTGAACGCCGATTTTCCGATTTGAGACGCCGACATGGTGTCTGGTCACAGACTTTGTGTATCTGGTTGTATTCCTTTTTCGACGAAGTGCGAATGACCTGACATTCTCGATTCGAAACGGTAATCGCAGGTGACAAAGATTTAAAAAGGCAATTTAAATTTAATGTGTCTAAAGACACATTAAATTTGTATTGCTCTCCAATGTGAAGTGTCTTTTCTCTCTTGAATTGACAAAATTATACTTACCAGTAGTGCCTCTGTGAGCTGGAGACCTTGCGGCCGGCGTCTGCTCTCCTATACATGTCGCATTCCTCAACCGATTCTCGTGGAATTTTATGAGCAATACAATTTTTTTTTGCCGAGTCCGTTATTAATATTTATTCAATCACTTAAATTGTAATGCACTTGTAATTTCTTATTTTTGTTAGGTTTATTTTAGGCTTACATTGTTATTTAAGTTATTGAATAAACATTATTAATCATAATTATCTCCGCTATTTTGTCAATTTTCCAAAAACTGACCTTACAAAATAAACTACACTATCGAACCTACTAACAAAATTTCAAGAGATACGGATAAGAAATGCGACCTGTTGACCATGCGAAGACAGAGATCCGAACAGAATTCGAACATACGAAAGCTTTTGTGTCGAAGCTAAAGCAGAGACGCTTCGTTCGCTGACGCTCACTCGGTCGATTTTTAAATGTCTTACTTAATACCTCTCAGATTTTCGCGACATTGGACGAACAATGTCGTCGGTAGGTATACCTACTGACAACATCAGATCGGTTTGAAGATCTCTGCTAAATAATTCATACCTCTAACGACTTTCAGTCTATTAAATTTTGTCTTTTTATTGTCGCCGATTGTGCTAGAGTTTAATTTGAGGAATTAAAAGTAAAAAAATAGAATGAATTTTTACTTTTTAAGTCGTCGCTAAAATTCCTGTTAGATTTCATAATAGCCTGTTAGGCATTCAACCAAAAGTCTTAAGTATTCTTATCATACTTATTACTATCAACGCTATAATTTATTTTTCGTTACTTATCAAAGTATAATATTCGAGCAGCATATCCAACCATCACCAAACAATAAAATATTAATAACAGACCCAAGCTTTCCTTTAAAAATCATCCTCGACTTGAAAAAAATCAATCACACGTCCTTTGATGGCGCGGGTCACTCCGGGGCCTTAATCAACGTCATTAGGCCTTTATAATTGTAGACCGTATGACAATGGACATGCCACAGATTAGTGTAGAGTTGCTACGGCGATAGAGTGACCATGGGACTGTGTTATGATTGGTAAGTATAGTAGCTGTTTTGGCGGATCTAGTCTAGCTAGTGGCTTGCTTCAAACTGTAAGATTGTAACCCTCCATAAATTTTATACCCATACTAGCTGCGCCCCGCGGTTAAAAAGTATCCTATGTGCTATTCTAGACTATAATCTATCTCTGTGCCAAATTTCATCCAGATCTGTTTAGCCGTTCTGGCGTGAAAGAGTAACAAACATCTATCCATCCATCTATTCTTACTAACTTTCGCGTTTATATTAATAGTATGATAGTAGGATTATTCGAACTATAAAATTGGCATAATTTGTAAATGAAGTACTTGTCTGCAAAATTATCTAAATGAAGACCGGATCAATAGTACCTACTCAAGTTATCGACTCAATTTCGCTCGTAAAATATTTATGGAAACAATATGGAGGCAATAAAGTTTAGGTAGGGACTAAAAAGTATGAATAAAAAACGTAAACCTGTTTATGATTTTTCAAATTATTCACAACGTAAGCTAAATTGGACGTAGTTTCTGAAAAACGTTCCAACCCACAAACCAGTCAAAATTGAGTTAAATATGCCAATCTTCTCATGTCATTCATATTTATTACCTCATAAAATAAGGCAACCCTCTCCTCATTCTAAATATGAAATCAAGACATAGTAGCCCAACCCACATGTATGAAACGCGCAAATATTAAAAAGCAAAAACAGCCCAAGTATCTTGAAACGTTTTCCCCTATTTATTTACATTACTAAAACACTCAAAATTAAAATCACTAAAATGATCCAATCCACTTGGAACGTTTTAATTAATAATTCTCAAAAACGTTCCAAAGAAATTAATTTAGTTTTATCAAAAAAACTAGCTAGGTTGTAAAATTAAAGCAAACATTAATTTAAAGTGTGTTACGATATGTTTCGATAATTAAAGTTAAATATTAGATAATTACACGTTTACGCTGAGTAATACCGGATTGAACTTTAAACGCGATTTCCCAAAAACTTAACCCATGTGGATTGGAACGTTTTTCAGAAACAACGTCCAATTGATCTTTAAAAAACGTTAATATTAAGTACCTAATTGATTGTAGTATACTTTTATGTTCCAGAATAAATCGCATATCAATCCCCAGCTATTGGGAAAAACAAGTTTCTCTTTTATCCGACTAAGCCTCTAACTCATGCGCACCCTACACCCAATGTCATCTAGTGTCACAAAAAGCGCTCTTATGTTGTGTCATGGTGTTTGATGAAGAGACGCGGCCCTTTGTGTCGTTGTGCGTATCATCCGGCCTGGGTGTGAGGCGCTGGCGGCGCTTTGACGGCCAGATAATGATGCTGCAGTGTGACGTTTGGGATACGAGGGCTGTTTTGAAGGCGAAAGAAGTCCATGAAAGGTGAGTGTTAGGCCCTAAATGCAGAGCGTCATGACCTTAGATACGTAATCGCATGTTTTTACCATTTAAACTCAAGGTTTCGTCGTGGTTTTGTCTTCTAGTTTGATGAAAAGCACGGCTCTTTGTGTCGTTGTGCGTTGATACGCACAACGACACAAAGACACAAAGAGCAGGCTGGATGATTTCGGCCTGGGTGTAAAGCGCTGGCGGCGCTTTGACGGCCAGATAATGATGCTGCAGTGTGACGTTTGGGATACGAGGACTGTTTTGAAGGCGAAAGAAGTCCATGAAAGGCGAGTGTTAGGCCCTAAATGCAGAGCGTCATGACCTTAGATACATAATCGGATGTTTTAACCTATAAACTCAAGGTTTCGTCGTGGTTTTGTCTTCTAGTTTGATGAAAAGCACGGCTCTTTGTATCGTTGTGCGTTGATACGCACAACGACACAAAGACACAAAGAGCAGGCTGGATGATTTCGGCCTGGGTGTAAAGCGCTGGCGGCGCTTTGACGGCCAGATAATGATGCTGCAGTGTGACATTTGCGATACGAGGACTGTTTTGAAGGCGAAAGAAGTCCATGAAAGGCGAGTGCTATGCCCTAAATGCAGAGCGTCATGACCTTAGATACGTTATCGGATATTTTTACCCTATAAGCTCAAGGTTTCGTCATAGTTTTGTATTCTAGTTTCATGAAGAGACACGGCTCTTTGTGTCGTTGTGCGTATCATCCGGTCTGGGTGTGAGGCGCTGGCGGCGCTTTGACGGCCAGATAATGATGCTGCAGTGTGACGTTTGGAACACGAGGACTCAATTCTGAAGGTGAAGTAAGTTTCATACTCCGAGTGGCTAGCCACTCGGCGTCACAACGCTCTACATTTGGGGCCTAAGAGCGTTGTGACCTATAGATACGTTATCGGATATTTGCTCACTAAACTCAGGGTTTCGTTGTAGTCCCGCCTTAGACTGGCTGAATGCAAAGTAAGTTAAAGTAAGGTAAGTTGAAGTTTACTTCAAGGCTAGAGTGAATAAGTACCTTATAGGTCGTCGTGCTCCATCTTAGACCACAACGTTGCTTAACATCAGGCGAGTTGGTGGTCAAACGCCGACATATTGTACATAAAAGAAAAAAAAAAGTTCTAAATTCTTTTTTTTTGCCACCAACAGCCCCAAGGTGGCCACAGTGGTTATGTGCGACTCCCGCCACTGACAAGCCTATCCACTAAAAACCCAAGGGTGTTCCTTCGGCGCCAAACTTCGGAGCTACGGGAACGCTCTTTGCATACGACCGCGGCCCCGACAGCAATTAATAAATACTTATTTAGGCAGAGTAGCTAGACCCTGCTTGGCACAGCAACTCCACAGCTAAAAAATTTTTGGTCTGATGAATGACTTTTTTAGATGTGCTCTCACTTCAATCAGGGCGGTAACCCTGAGTGAAGTTTGAGGATTGCCTGTAACCACTTTTCCCTAGTTCATCATTTCAAGGCTAGGTCTGTTTGTGCCAAACTTTTTAGGCCATCCGAAAGAGTTTAAAGATAGTTTTTTTTTTTTAATTTAACTAGGCTTTAGTACACAATTGAGAAGTAATTATGTATTACTAGATGCGTCCCGCGGTTTCACCTGCGGTTATTAAAGTTAAAAGTATCGTATGTTCTATTCTAGACTATAATCTATCACTGTGCCAAATTTCATCTATATCTGTTTAGCCGTTCTGGCGTGAAAGAGTTACAAACATCCATCCATCCATCCATCCATCCATCCATCCATCCATCCATCCATCCATCCATCCATCCATCCATCCATCCATCCATCCATCCATCCATCCATCCATCCATCCATCCATCCATCCATCCATCCATCCATCCATCCATTCTTACAAACTTTCGCGTTTATAATATTAGTAGGATATTTAGAGTCAAGTATAAAGGTCGTAGCACACAAACCGTCTTTTAAAAACAGACTAAAAATGAAATATCATGCAAAAAATTCAAAAAACAGAAAATTTTTACGTGACATTTCACTATAAAAAATCTATTGTAGTCTGCTCCAATTTCCATGAGAGTTTTGGGACGATGACACTGCTAATTTTTTCACACTTTTATTTAAAACAACAACTTTCATTCTTCCACTAGTAAATCCTTTCTCTTTTACAAGCTCCAATTTAAGGCTTATTTTAGCATAACATTTCTTCTTTTGACTGCAAAGTAAAGTTTGTTTCAGCTGTCACCAAACTGTTAAGTTTAAAAACCGTTAGCAAAAAAAAACGAAATAAAGGCCTTACCCTTCACACGTATGGTGACAAAAAAGGATGGCATGTTAATTTTGCATGAAATTACTTTTTCGTAAGATAGAAAAAGAAGTTGCTTCGTTGTATTTTGGACTAAATGTGATTCAACTGAAGGCTCCACCGGAAGATCAGCGCTGTTGATTAAACAGCTTATGCTGAGGTGGAGCCTTTTTTGAAACACATACATAATTGTAATGATTGTTTATTATTTATATAAGTATCTACTTTGTTTTATTGCTTTTATTTGTCGTTTATATTGTTAATTGTATGTATGGCTTCAAAATAAATTTATTTCTTCCTTTCTTTCTTTCTTAAATGGTATTTGAAAGTTTCAAGGTAATTATTAGTTACCTTCTTGAAATGTTTTTTTTATTCTTTAGCAGTTAAATACTTACCCACCTACACAAATTAGTATGTAAGTGGCTGAGTGATGAGCCCTATCGTCAGATTCTTTAAAAGGATAGTCAAAAAGTCTCCGCGGGTTTTATTTACTAGGGTTTTATACCGTTCTTGCCGTAGGCTGATTCTAGAAAAAAATTGTTAGACGTAAATATTGGATAAAAATTTTAGTATCGACTCAAATTTTGTCTTTACAACTTGAGAATTCTAATTGGTATCTTTATAGGGCTTTTTTTACCTATAAAAAGGTCCAATTAGACTTTTCACTGACTATTCTGATTGTTTACGTGCATAAGTACTAATCAGAAATAAGACTAAAAGAATGGCTTATTGAGGAAGCTATTTAAGATTTTCATAAATTTGCATAAGCTTGGACATTATAAGAATAAAAAAAGGATAAGAATAAAAATAGTTTATTGACAAACACAACATAATTAAATTATACACAGTTGATTACAGAATATATAAACAAACAAAAGTGTTATGATTATATTAATAATTTTAATTGTTATCATTATTATTTATTGTAATTTTCAAACTTGACATTTATTCTGTATTATTTTTTACATTGATTGTTATATTATTTACACTGACATATCAAATTGCATTTTATGAATATAATAAATTTTAATATCTACTTAGATAAGATTTAAAGGTATATTATAGAAACATGCAGGTAATTTCTAGAAAACAATAAAAAACAGACTGAAAAATACTTAAGTTTCATCTGTTGTAAGTATTCCGATTATCAAGACGAATAAAAGACACTTCGCTTTAAGCAAAAACCAATCCAGCTTTTAGCAATACAATTGGTTGTGACATACAGACAGACCGACATCGAAGTCTCCCGATTTTTTCCATTTCGATACAAAACCCTAAAAATGGACAAAAAGCTCTAATTTTCTAAAAAAACGAATAAATCGTACGTGAGTAATTCCCGTTTCATACATCTTATTGTGTTAAAACCACATCAGTTTCCATAACTGAATCACTAAAAAAAATGACATTCCAAAAGAAATTTCTAGAAATCCTGGAATCTTTAATGACGTCACAAACCTTCCCTCAATATCCCAAAGCTCATTTCATACTGGTCGTCGTTTATAGCACAACAAAATCTTAATTGGGGAACATTATGTCGCGGCCTCCTCTAATTAAATCTTAATCCTAAGGACGTATAAAATGTAAATTGCCATGACAACATCTTTATTATTGAGTGGAACTAGGGATGCTGTTATTTAAGCTGTGGTAGGACTTTTTCTTTTTTTAACCGACTGCGCAAATAAGAGGGTTATGTTATTCGAGTGTATGTATGTGCTTGGTCAGTGCAATATTGTCCCTGTCACTGTCTTTCTCGTTTAAAAAGTCATTTGCGTGAAAGTGACTTTGATACTTTTTATCGTGTGCCAAAGTATTATCTATAAGTACTATAAGTATACAGTACCTGGATGACCGAGCTTTGCTCGGTATTTTTTTTTTATTGTGTTTTTTGGAAATTATATTTAAGTACGAATCATTGACTTCGTGTTACTTAACAACGCCATCTGCTGTTGTGTCGTTAAAGCAATTAGTTGCTCACAAAAAATAGTATTATTATTCGCCAATAGATGTCAGGAAGAGTCATATTTTTCAGTTGAGACTACTCAAACGCCTCCTTTTTGTTATTTTTCTTCCAAGTTTATGTTTAAGTTGATTATCGATAAAACACGAATAAAATGAAATTTTCTAAAAATGATTCCTAGCTATATCGATTTATCGCCCCCGAAACCCCCTATATACTAAATTGTATGAAAATCGTTGGAGCCGATTCCGAGATTCCAATTATATATATATATATACAAGAATTGCTCATTTAAAGATATAAGATACTTATATAGTGTGTATCTTTACTGGGACCAACTTTTACTGAGGGGCCAAACCTTAAATCACGAAAAAAAAACATCAGCTGTTCTGTACAAAAAGTTCATTGACCGTCAACAAAATGTATGGAACAACTGACTTATATTTCTGGATTTCAAAGTTGTTCCCATATTTAAAGGTAGCAGGTACTATTATTTTAATCTCTTACTTCAATTTCTCTCACTTCTATTACAACGAGCACTATGGTCTACCCGTTAAGTTGTAAGTGACAATGATCTCCATAAAACAGGGTATCCTAGTATGGAGATCATAGTCCACCCTACATACATTTTAATGTGTAATGTGTACTAGCTGTAAACTTAGAATATAATAATAATGTATTGTAAATGTAATTAATTTTTTTGGGAAATAAAGTATTATTATTATTAATCTGTGGTAAAAGCTGATCGTAATGAAAAGTATCCACTTACAAACAACGATATCCTAGAATATTTCCGTTGTTTAAAGATGTCACATTTAGGACTGAATATCGTCTGACGAAGTGTGGGTGCTGTATTATACCTCTGCTAGCCCCGTCGGGGGAAAGGCATGACGATATGTTTTGTTATGTTTTAAAGATACACGGTGTATAGCCAAAATATAACCTAAATACATACTAAATACATCTTAATCTTAATCTTAATCTTAATATATATAAATCTCGTGTCACAATGTTTGTCCTCAATGAACTCCTAAACCACTTAACCGATTATAATAAAATTCGTACACCATGTGCGGTTCGATCCAACTTGAGAGATAGGATAGCTCAAAACGCGAACGAAGTCGCGGGGTGACAGCTAGTACCTATATATAAATTACGTGTCACGTTGTTTGTCCGCTCTAGACTCCTAAACTACTTAACCGATTTCAATCAAATTTGCACACCGTGTGCAGTTCGATCTAACTTAACAGATAGGATAGCTCACATATATATATATATATATAAATAATAAACGCAAACGAAGTCGCGGGGTGACAGCTAGTACAATATAAAAATTAAATACTAGTGACTCCGTGAGCTGTCAACGTCTGTCCTCCTCTAAGCTCGCATTCCCCAACCGATTCTCGTAAATTTTCGTAAGCAGGTTCGATAATCATAAAGATCTTTTTGCCGAGGCATTCTTGGGAAATTTTTCAAACCTCCTCAAAGTCCTCAAATCAATTCAATTCAATTGATATCTCAAATACACCACTTAGAAAAAAAAAACAAAAACAGAAACGCGACATGTACAGGAAGACGGAGATGCGGGGGGCTATTCCTGCGCGTGAGATGAGATGAGATTTTATCTTGGTCACTCTCACACCTATGACGTTTCAAGCGAGAGCAACAAGGACGAAAAAAGGTGAGATGAAAATCTCAAATCTCCGAATAGGGCTGCAGGATAGAGAACCGGACAGAGATCCAGACAGAATTTTGACATTCGAATTTTTTTTTGTCGTAGCCGAAGCATAGACGCTTCGGTCGCTAACGCTCAGTCCATTATAGGTTGCATGATACTCAATACCCTATACTTACTAAGTACGAACTGAACTATTATTTTGACAGATGATCCTCGATGCTATCAGCCACCTACAGGGTAGCCTGAGCCAGGTTGCCAGCCACTTCCGGTACCAACGCCGCGGGCCGCTATCACCACTTCCGGTCGGATCAGTTTGCCGTGTTTGCATTTTATACCTACCTGAAAAGGGGAAGGTAGTGGCGTTATTTATTTAGAATAAATATTATAGATAATTAAATACGTATATTGTAGCTCATAATCAAAATTTTTTCTAGATCTGCTTAGCCGTTAGCCGTGAAAAGCCTACATACAGACAGACAGACAGAGTTACTTTCTATTTTTGTGATATAAGTAGGTAGGTGAGTATAGAAGACTAGCTGTTACCCGCGACTTCGTTTGAGTTTATTCAGAAAATAGTATCCAAAAACCTTTTTCGTGATACTTAAATTGTAACTAATTATCAAATTTCATGTAGATCTGTTTAGCCGTTTAGCCGTGAAAAACCTTTAAGCAGACAGACAGACAGATAGACAGACCGAGTTACTTACGATTTTTATACTATAAGTAAATATAGAATACTAGCTGTTACCCGCGACTTCGTTCCAGTTTATTTAGAAAATTGTATCTAAAAACCATTTTCGTGATATATTGTAGCTAATTATCAAATTTCATCTAGATTTGTTTAGCCGTTAGCCGTAAAAAGCGTTCCGTAAGCGTTCCGAAGACGGGTCTGAGCAGTAGCGCACTTGTAGCGCCTCACTCAACTGCCGTCTTTGTACTTCTTCACTCTACAAACTTCAAGGCTAGAGTGAATAAGTACCTTATAGGTCGTCGTGCTCCATCTTAGACCACAACGTCGCTTAACATCAGGCGAGTTGGTGGTCAAACGCCGACCTATTTTCTACATAAAAAAAAAATATGTAGAATACTAGCTGTTACTCGCGACTTCGTTCCAGTTTATTTAGAAAATAGTATCTAAAAACCATTTTCGTGATATATTGTAGCTAATTATCAAATTTCATCTAGATTTGTTTAGCCGTTAGCCGTAAAAAGCCTACATACAGACAGACAGACAGAGGTACTTTCTATTTTTGTGATATAAGTAGGTGAGTATAGAAGACTAGCTGTTACCCGCGACTTCGTTCCAGTTTATTTAGAAAATAGTATCTAAAAACCATTTTCGTGATATATTGTAGCTAATTATCAAATTTCATCTAGATTTGTTTAGCCGTTAGCCGTAAAAAGCCTACATACAGACAGACAGACAGAGGTACTTTCTATTTTTGTGATATAAGTAGGTGAGTATAGAAGACTAGCTGTTACCCGCGACTTCGTTCCAGTTTATTTAGAAAATAGTATCTAAAAACCATTTTCGTGATATATTGTAGCTAATTATCAAATTTCATCTAGATTTGTTTAGCCGTTAGCCGTAAAAAGCCTACATACAGACAGACAGACAGAGGTACTTTCTATTTTTGTGATATAAGTAGGTGAGTATAGAAGACTAGCTGTTACCCGCGACTTCGTTCCAGTTTATTCAGAAAATAATACCTAATAACTTTTTTCGTGATACTTATACTGTAACTAATTATCAAATTTCATCAAGATCTGTTCAGCGGTTTAGTCGTAAAAAGCCTACAAACAGGCAGACAGACAGATTCGATTTTAAAATATGTAAGGATTTGATGATAAATTAAACTCTTTTCGATTTTATAAAACTAGAGTGTGGAAGGATGATTCATTGATAATAGCCTAGTCGAAAAAGACTTGACTCTCAAACCAGAGGAAGCAGGTTCAATCCCAGCCGAAGGCACGCGCCTATTTGTTCATTGTGTGTATATAATATTATGTCATATACTATATAACTGGAGCCCGGTGCATGGCGACAGGCTCGCCCCTTGTCACATTTGGGACTGAATATTGCTCGGCGAAGTGTGGGCGTTGTAGTATATGACAACACCCACACTTCACCGGACAATAGTCAAAGGGCTAGCAGAGGTGTTATGTGTTAATTATTTACACTATTCACACCAAATATTGGAAACAAAGAAATAACCCTTAGGAACGAATTAGCCTAAAAACATGGCCATATTGCTACTAGCAATCTTATGAGAAAAAAAAACAAAATTAAATTACTACATAGTCACTGAAGATCAAGTAAGCTGTCTTCAGGAGCCTAGACTGCTTAAAAACCGTATAAAAATAAACTGATAGGTACCTAATGGCAATTAGCTCAACTTTTTATAAAAATGTATTAAGAGTTCGGCGACCACTTTAGACTAACTTCGCATTGGCGTAAGGTTCTCTATAGCCATTTCGTCTAGAAGAAGATGACGAGCGAAGAGAGCGAGTAAAGATACTGACGAGCCTCTAAAGTTACCTACAGAGTGACAAAGTGCAATTTTTTTTTTTGACTTTTGTATTTCTCTAATCATTCTTAAATAACTAAGAATGTCCCTTGTATTATGGATTCATTTAAAAGCTAATGATGTAAACAACCTCCCTATGTAAAGGGGTTTTTGATTTGCTTTGTCTATCTATTGAATAAATCAGTCAAAAGTGACCCCTTACACATGCGAATATTTTTCATAGCTTTATTTTAGCTTGAAAACGTTTTAAAAAAAAACCAAGAACATAAGAGCGGAGATATTGTTAATTTAATTATACATGCTAAATTTCATCATAATCTGACAAATGGTTTTCAAAAATTTGAGAAGCGCGTTTGTATGGAAATTTCAGAGCGTCGTCGCGGGCCTCTTCAAATATTTCTATACTATTTTAAGAATGCATTAACTCCTGAAAAGTAGGATGGGCCTAAATCTAACAGCTGAAAATTCACCGCAAACTAAACTCTACCTTAGCTCTACGGTTTTACGGTCCAAAGTAGAGCAACACGTGAACTGTCAACCAACCACGTGACAATTCGGGCGTTGACCTCCCGTGTCCCGTTGTCACCAGAATGTCATTGGGTGCGCACGACGTCCCCTATTGGTCGAGATTGTCGCGGGCGGTCGTGCGACATCTCTCATTGGTTGCATTTGTCACACGCAAGGAGGAGTCTCGGTGCTCCAGTTTTTTAAATTAATGGAAGCACGTGGTTTGTTAATTTAATTTTCCTCGTTTTCTATTCATCACTTTCCTACCAACCAATGGGGTGTACGGAATTTTCTTATTTTTTTTTTCTGACTGGCCAGTGTTGTCAACTTTTTTTTTGTTATGTTGTGTTCTTACTGGCCAGTGTATTGTTTTATTTTACTGGTCAATGACAATTAAAAAAAGTTCGACTTATTTTAAGCCCACCATTAATTAATTATTCATTAAAATAAAATTGATAGTGATATTTAATGTTATCCTTAGTTACCTACCTACACAATGAAAAATATTTTTTCACAGCACCTGCTCGACAATAACCAATTACATCACGTCTATTACAGTCTCAATGTAAAGCAAGGCATTGCCTCCCTAGGGAGATAATGTTGTTAAAATCCCTAGGGAGTTTTCAAGCAAAGAGGTTGCAATTAAATTAAAACTGCATACCGGCAAGAAAGAAGAATTTATTCAAATATTTACTGGCTACCACAAAAAAAAGTATGCAGCTGGTCCATGAGCTGTACGAGCTTTGCAATTCCACTACACGTGCTAAAATTATTATTTTTCTTGTCTAATTGGCAGCGATAACAAAGAAATCAATAAGTAATAAAATCTATAAATTTATATTATGTATAAAAATGTAGCAGGTAGTACTATTTTGACTTAAAAAATAGAAGTACCTAATTCACCTACAAAATAAACTTATAAGTACCTACTTATATTAATTTAATATTCACTTAACTTTGTAGAGTTTATTTTAACTGTGTATAGTTTATTAAATTTTCAGATCTTTAAAGCATTTTTTTTGTATTCTAGTACATCAGTAGTTTTACTAGTATTTGGTACCTATCCCGTTCAAAAAAGTTAAACAGATTGTGTCTCTATTTTCATGTCATTGTATGACTCTAGCGTAAGTATACTAATCGTTTTTTGCAAGTGTGTCGGTCCCAGGGCGCGTGGCGCGGGGCGGCTGTATTGATCGCGCCCGCCCGAAATATAGCACACGACGACGGGAGCGAGGGGATTTGCCGTCAAAAATATCCTTTTTAACCGACTGCGCAAAAAGGAGGGTCATGTTTTTCGAGTGTACGTATGTATGTCTGTCTACAACAACCTGCCAGACGATGTTACTGCAGCTATTAGCTTGCAATCTTTTAAAAGCAGACTTAAAAAATGGCTCATTGAGCAAGCTTTTTATAATTTTCATGAATTTGTATAAACTCGGACATATGATTCTATTAATAATTTTAATTCTTAATATTTTTATTTTAGTTATGTGTTCTTGTGTTGTGTAATTTTTTGAATTTGACATTTTTACTGTATTTTTATTTTTTGTATGTTATTATACTTACATTGATTGTATTATTATTTTTTAAATTGACATGTAAAATTACATTTTATGAATAAAATGAATATGAATATGAATATGTACCTATGAGGTTTCTTTGGCAAGCCTTGCAGCCTAAAAAACTTTATGTATTTCGACAATTGAAGTGTCATTTGAATATAATTAATACTAGCTGCACCCCGCGGTTTCACCCGTGGTTAAAAAGTATCCTATGTGCTATTCTAGACTATAATCTATCTCTGTGCCAAATTTCATCCAGATCTGTTCAGCCGTTCTGGCGTGAAAGAGTAACAAACATCCATACATCCATTCTTACAAACTTTCACGTTTATAATATTAGTAGGAAGGATAGTAGGATTAAGTCGTCTTGATAGTCAGTCAGTAGTGTTGATGGTGGCGGGATTTCCACAAAACCACTCTGTGACCGCACGCGGGCTGTTGGTGGTATCCATGCAGGATTTTCCCAAGGTAAAAAAAAAATACAAGCTACCTCCATACTAAATTTCACCAAACACCGTCAACCCGTTTAAGCGTGAAGAAGTAACAAACCAACACATACACACACACAAACTTTCGCCTTCAAAATATAGGTCGAAGTACTTGAAGTGGTATAAGTGCCCACCTAGTTTTTAATACATGGCAGAAGCTTGAAAGTAACCTACATATTAAATACCTTTCTTTAACCAAGGAAGGTAAATTACTAGATTTTTGGACATAGGACTATTTTTTAACTAACTGCGCCCCGCGGTTTCACCTGCAGTTAAAAAGTATCCTATGTGCTATTCTAGACTATAATCTGTCGCTGTGCCAAATTTCATCCAGATCTGTTCAGTCGTTCTGGCGTGAAAGAGGAACAAACATCCATCCATCCATTCTTACAAACTTTCGCGTTTATAATATTATATATGGTAGGATTTGGACCTTTTTTCAATTTGGATATTGTACCTAGGAGAGTGCGTCAATTTTTTTAATAGAGTTATTCAAATTCACTATAAAACTGGCGTGTTTTTTTTTTATTATTCTGTACTACTTAATTAATTACTTAGTAGTAAGTACTTACGTACATTTAGAAAAAATTGTGCAGTAAATTTTTTTGTAAGTGGATAGGTAATAAATACGTCATAGTTTACTAAACCTGGGCAAAACAGCTGTGGTCCAATAATAAAATTCTAACAGATAGCAAGCAATAACTTGCAGCCATAATATTATTTACGACAACTACTGCTCATTGGATTCCTAATGGAACACGTAAATAGCACCAGCACTTGCTTGTGGTCATCGCTCATTACACCACCTCGACCGCGACCAAACACTGTACAGATCCAAACTCAGTATTTAAATAGGTATGAGCTATGTTTCGTATTATGTTTTATTATTATGATTTTATGGAACCTCATATCATAAGTATTTATTTATCTTCTTAGTAAAAAGGTATTTATCTTAGTTTTTACTATTCTTACTAGGTATGAATTTTAAACAAAAATACTTTTTTTTTTTTTAAATTAACGTAAACTACTCATTTATAATTAGTTTTGTGTAGCTTTAATTTATTATACAGCAATTTCAAATGTAAAACTACATGTCTCTCTGTATTAAGTAAATTCTTGGGCTTATTTTAAAAGTTTGCTATGCTATAAATTATACAAAACATGTAAGACTTCCATCTTAACGCTGTATTTTTCATTTGTATTGAGTTGAAATAATGGGTGATGACCACAAGTTTTATGTCACCACTCTTTAACTGAAAAACTAATTACTTTTGTCTTTAATATTCGTTCGAGTAATTTTGAACGTTATCGACAAAAATAGCAAGGTTGATTTTAGAGTAAGTTTATAAAATCTATAAGATCAATACAATCATCTGACTTAGCTGGCTTACTGTGACACTGTCGTGTATTTTAATACATTGTAATTTATATTTTAATATTATATTTTCAGTAGATACGACTATCACTCTCATTATAAAAAAAAAAAACTTAAATATGTCTTATGACTAAGTGACTTGATTGACCTTGTGACTAAGATTTTTTTTTTTTATGTAGATGTTAAGCGACGTTGTGGTCTAAGATGGAGCACGACGACCTATGAAGTCACTCAAGCCTTGAAATTTTGTAGAGTAAGGAAGTACAAAGACGGCAGTTGAGTGAGGCGCTACAAGTGCGCTACTGCTCAGACCCGTCTTCGGAACGGTTACACCGGACTACATCCCGAAACACGACTAGGTCATTTCACGGCATGGCTTGGTCCGGTGGGTGGTAACTAGCCACTGCCGAGGCTCCCACCGATAGTTTGCTACCCGGTTAGCACTACCCGGGGACCACGTGTAGGGAATCAGAATAGAGTTCACTCCTACGGACGTGGGTAGCTCAGCCCCCAAATTTCATTATTTTACCCTAGTTCATTAACCTTAGTGTTAATTATTAATTAGGTGTACATTATTAACCCCCGAAGCAAAAACTACGAGGTGTTTTATGTTTCACGTGTCTGTGTGTGTGTCTTTCTGTGGCATCGTAGCGCCCGAACGGATGAACCGATTTTGAATTTGATTTTTTTTTAATTGTTTGAAAGGTGAATTAGTCGGGAGTGTTCTTAGCTATGTTTGATGAAAACCGGTGTTGATGAAAATCGGTGTCGGAGGTTTTTGACGTGACAACGTCTTATAATTCGATAGAGCCGGCTGCACGCACGAAAAAATGCGGCGTTACCTCGCTCTGAGGCGTTCCATGTAAGGCTTGAAGTGCAAGCGAGAGCGCGGAACGAGCGACAAAGAAGCACAATCGGCCTTTGCGTTCGGCAGCGTTCGACATCCGTCTCTCTCCTACTTGAGTGAGCACGTTGTCACGTTCAACTATCGTCAGTAAACCGACTTTACAGACAAGCAATTTTTTTTTAATTTTCTAATTTATACTTGTTAAGCTTAGGTTAGGACCCGTGTTGACCGAACTTTAATTAGGCGATTATTTGCTTACCTTTCCATTGTTGATATTTAACTTATTGTAGAGCTGTCAGAAACAGTCGGTTAAATTTAAATCGTTTGTTTTGGAAAAGTTTTGGAAAACTTTGGTCTTAGTCGCTTGTGAGTATAGAGCAGAGGGTTTCAAGTGTCAACACTTTAATTATAAGTTTCTAAAAACTCAGAAAATACTTGTTAATGTTTTTTTGAAGTCTAATAGGAAGTAGAAACAAATCAATAATTGATTAATAATCGAAAAATTACCTACCTACTTGCGCAATCTGATGTTAATCCATACAGTGTACTACCTACGTGTTTATGTGAGTAACTGAGTAGCTATATGTAAAGTGACAGGCCAACTTTTATAGAATAGTGTGTGTGACAGGTACGTTTTTTACTAGGGTTACGTCATACATTTTGTTTATTTAGAACCTAACAGTGATGGACTGTTAGATTCTAAACCAACAAAATGTATCATTAATCAGGTAAATACTTACATAAATCTTAAACACAACAACAATTATAAATGTTACATATGTACTGCAAATCGAACTCATTACGCGACGTTGTAACACCCCGCCGAAAGACGAAGATCCGAACCATAAAATCAGTAATAAAACAGATTGGTTCGAGTCTAGGACGCGACGGTGGCGACGGACGCGGCGGCGCGCGGAACTAACCACATTATCCGTCCCTTGAGTGCTAATTTATCTGCATTTGTACGTAATTACGATTTTAATTGGTAAAAATAGTTTGACGGGCTGAAAAAAGTTTAATTGAAGTTGAGGGTTTGCAAAGACGTAGAGTTTTCTGACACAATATCTTAGAACTTACCTACTAGTAAGTAACGTAGTAGTAAGTACGGTATTCATGTAAAAAAATAAATTTAAAACCGGTTCATAATTTAATAATTGATGAAAATACGTACATAAAGAGGAACATAGAACATCATATTTTTTTAAAAACAAATAATAATGCTTGATTAAAAAATTGGTAGGTATTTTATACAAAGGCTCATTTTCACTGAACTTTAATGGATGAATATTTATTTAACTCTCCATTGTTGACATTTAACTTATTCTAGAGCTGTCAAAAACAGTCGGTTAAAATGTAATCAAATTCAATTCAAATTCAAAATGTTTATTTGGGCTAATAAATTTACAAAAACATTTAGTAAGACCTGTGAACCCCAAACTCGGCACAGTCGGTATCTTGGGGTTCGGTGTTAGAATTTTATACAATAAAAAAGTAGTACTAGCGCGCTTACATAATAAAGTTAGCTTATATAATATTAAAGAAGTAAGTAAGAATAAAATTGAGTAAATAGTGAAAAATAATTAAATAGATATAGCTGCATTAAACCACTGATATAATTAAATTAACAATTACAATTAAATTAGCAAATAACTAAAATTTTAAAATACAATTGAAAAACAGGGAAAAACAAAATTTTAAATGAAAAATTAGGGAGTAGGTGGTGATTGTGTACGTGATGGTGACTGCTGTAGGTATGTGAGGTGTTGATTGGGCTATCACCGCGTAACGACAGCCTCGACCGAGTTGCGGATCGCGACAACACCCGTACAGTTAGTGTTAGGGTGTGTGTGGGTGTATGACTGTAGGTGTGTGGGTGAGTGTGAGTGTGCTGTTATTGGGTGCACAAGTTGTTGGTTTGGAAGGGAAGATGAGGGCCGCATTGTTGCCCAGGTCATAGACTCTCACTAGGTCTTCAGTTTTCTCGTAAGTGAGGTCGAGTAGCCATTCTTTAATTTTTGCTCTGGCTTTCCTGTGTGTGATTTCTGTCCGACCTATGTATTGGATTACAGAGTTGTATGCAAACCTGTGTATGAATGGGGGAAGTCGTCGTGCGTTCGAATCGAAATTGTGTGCGAATCGTTTGTTTAATTAAGATTTGGCGAACTTTGACCTAAGCATTGACAATGAGATATTTTATGGTGTAACTTTTCACAGCAAAATTTTATTTTTCTAAAATTATTTTTTCTAAATAGCTCATTTAAGATTTAGGTTAGGTTACGTTAGTACATTTACTCATTAGTTACCTACTGTTAATTTAAATTAAATTTGTTTTTGTTTGGAATTTTTAATTAGGTATACTTTTTCAATGCAAAACACCATTAAAGTGTCACAGATAGGTACTTCCCTACTTAAGTGTAATCTACTATTGTTTACTACCTACTCTATAGACTACCTATACTACCTATTATCTAGCTCAGATTTAAAAAAAAAAAACTAGTTAAATATTGTACTGTACAGATAATAAAAACTCCGATCGACATCGAGACACCTCAATGACACAGCAGACATTGCTAATCAAACCCATCGAACAAGATTAAAAAAAGCTCACCGTTACAGATGTTACACACCCCACTACAGTTCAAGCACACATGGCAACACCAACAATAGGATATTAACAATAAGCAGATGCGTACGAACCACCTGAGTGGAACGCGTGGCGATACTAAATCATAATGTTTAACTGTAATGACGCGATAAAATATCCGAACGGGTACTGGCCGAAAATACGCGGCAATAAAAATAAAACAATATTTTTAAAAAGTTCTACACGAGTTAAGTACAGTCAGCGTGTAAGTACTTTTAAAAACTTACTGCGCCAATGCGGTTCCTGTTAATTTCAGCCACTACCTAACAGAAATTGTAATTTTATCACGCTAAAAGCGAAAGCTAAGTATGTATTTCCTTCATGTGTTTTTTCCATGTAGGTATCTAAAACATTCAAAACATGTGAAAAAACTGATGTTACAGTTTTTTAATTAACTTGTCAACTGCCCCTTAGGTTTTGGGGCAATAAAATAAGCTATTTTAAATTATTTTACAGTCAAGTCATTTCAGCTTGAAGAACTCACAAATAAACTCACGCATTCATTCACAAACTTCAATTATTACTAAAATAACTTATAAATAATATTCTAACCAACTGTGCCCCTCGGTTCCACCCGTGGTTTAAAAGATTAATTCTAAGTGCTACTTCAAACTAGGTATAATGTATCTCTGTGCCAAATATCAGTCAGATCTGTTCAGCCGTTCTGGCATGATTAGGTAACAAACATCTATGCATCAAAAACGTTCATATTTATAATATTATGTAATGTGATTGCACTATCAGCAAATGTTACAAAAAGGTTCTTTTGTAATTTTTATTTTTGCATCTTCTTACAAACTGCACAATCTATACGTGATCTATGCCGGATGATCGGCACAAAAAAAAAACAATTTAAACCTTTTACCCCAAATATTAATCTATTCAATCCAATGCAATGACGACGTAACAGATACAACCCTCCACGGCACAATGGAACCCGTTAGACGCATTAATATATCTCCAACAACACTATTATACATTCCCTATTTATTTCTCCTTTTTGTGTGCTGACAACACCGAAAATTTCGAATGTCACGCCTCGTTCATCGCGGGAGCGCGGGAAAATAAACGAGGCCGTTCTTTTTTCAAACTGTAGCGCCAGAAAAAGTTTATTTAAGTTTGGAACGTTCCGTTATATCCTCACTGAGAAAAAAATGATACGTATACGTAGCTCTCCGTAAGCCCATTACCACGTAGCTTGCAATTTTACACGTACTACGTGAACTGCATAGGTTATTTAGCTGTTGCATATTTACTAAAGAAGATACATACTGATGCGTAAGTAAGAGTCATACATCCCGAGAACGGTCACTCAGTGAAGCTCGTACAAGGATGCCGCATCATTCTTAATGGTGTTCCTGCAGGAATTTACGTACCCGGCTTGATTACCTCGTACACAAGTATGCGGCTACATTTTAAGAACATTAACGCTTATTATGTTTAAAATGTAATTTCACTATGTACTTACAAGATAGCGTCTCCTGTTACTTATGACTGGATTATACATATTGGTCGGACGTAACTAGATAAAATAATCTGTACTTAATTAAATTTTTGCATTGAATATGCCTAGTTCATAATTCTATAAAAGCGATAATAGCCTAGCCGGAGAAGGCCCGCCTCTCAAGCCAGAGGGAACGGGTTCGGACCCGCCAATTTGTTCATTGTGTGAACATATGTGCGTACTATATGTCATCTGCTACATGACTGGAGCCCGGTGTATGGCGACAGGCCTGTCACATTTGAGACTGAATGTCGTCCGGCGAAGTGTGGGTGTTGTACACCTCTGTCAGCCCCCTCGGGGGAAAGGGGGTATGTCATAATTCTATACACCACACACACACACACAGATTAACACCTATTTAATTATATTTTGTATGGGACAACACACTGTACGTAAGCTGCTACATTAGACGTATTTGGCGTACTGCCCAAGTGTGGGACTACTTATAGGGCGTAGACAGCTACACCGTAAGTACCCGGTGTATCGTTTTTGCATAAGATTACAAAATGTACGGACGTGGCCACATTATACATAACCGCGATACTGTTCCTGTACTGCATTACATAGTTGACTGCCTCGGTGGCTCAGTTGGTAGTGAACCTGCCTTCTGAGCTTGGGGGCGTGGGTTCGATTCCCACCTAGGGCAAACATTTATGTGATGAACATTTGTGTTTGTTCTATGTCTGGGTGTTAATATGTATTTAAGTATGTATTTAAAAATATCTAAGTATGTATATCAGTCCCTGGCAGCCATAGTACAAGCTTTGCTTAGTTTGGGGTCAGGCGACCGTGTGTGGAAGTGTCCTGAATTTATTTATTATTTTTATTATTATAAGCGGCGACATTGTAAGTATTCGGTATACTGCCCTTGTGTGGTACTACTTATTGTAAGTATGCGGTAGCATACATACTACGCAGTCCCGATATTGTTAAAGTCGATGTTCGATTTACAATGGCGACAACACATTTAACATTAAAAAGTATTTTTTAGGGGATTCTAATAAGTTCTGGGTTCCTTTAAAAAAATATATTTTTGAGTCGTCGATGAAGCTGATGGCAACCAAATGTCTTGTTCTAGTCCACTCCATCGGATAGAATTTGGGTTTGTACCTACACAGCTATCATTACAATATTTTATCTTTAATTTTAGTAAAGTATCTTTTCAAAAAAGTAGCTGTCATTATTATAAGCATTGATAGTTTGTAGCATGGTTTATAGGTTCCTTAAAATGATTTCAACCAGCTTCCAACCGAGTTGTAATGGCCATGGGGAATTAGAATTGTAAAACCTGCGGGAAATCTTTCATAACTCCTAAAAACTGCCTCAACGAAAACACTATATACCTACTCGTAACTATCGAACCTACTCCCACTTTGTCAAGAGAATCGCTTAAGAAATGTGACTCGTACTAGAAGACAAAGATCCGGACAGAAATTGGACATAAGAAAGCATTTTTGTCGAAGCTGAAGCAGAGACGCTTTGCTCGCTTACGCTCGCTCGGCACATTAACAAAAGAAAAGGTAGGTCATATGAAAATATTGTTAAGTACCTATGCCTCAACTTTTTCTGTTGGGATGGTTGTGTTTGTGGTGCTATGACAGTAGGTAGGTATATCTATGTCGGAGTCTAAATTTAAATTTTTGTGTTCTCCCATCTACATCATTACAGACGATCTTCTGTCCGAGGCTTTGTCCTCGTGGCCTATACGAAACTAATGACATATTTACCTACCAATTTTTCTTTACAAACAAACATTGTAAGCGCTCTTAGTACCTCTCAATTGAATATGCAAACTGACAATAGGTAGGTAGGTACCTATTCCAAACAAAGCAATAAGTAAGTACTCGGTAAAACTCGAGTTCTCGGTAAAACTAAAATAGTCTCTGTTAATAAGTTTATTGCAAATATTAGTTCATAATGATTACCTCAGACAAATCCCTAATAGGTAAACAGTCCCGTGCCTCATTCCCGCGCTCCACCGCACGCCCTGCCGTGTAAGATTTTCGGAGGTGTTTGGTGGGGGACTTTCACTAAAATCTGCATACTCTGATTGATATATACTCAGGTCTAAGCATCTAAAAGTGCGGCAACCTCGCAACTCGTGACCATGTCAGCAGATACGGGACCTTTTTGCGTCGAGGTAGGTATCTTGATTTTGTATGTGAGTCTACGTATAGTACCTACCTACCAACCTATATACATATGTATTCGGAGTACTCACGTTGTTTGTGATTAAGTTTGTACGTAGCCCGCGAAATTATCCGTAATCGGGGTAGGTACTATCCTTGTTTGCGACTACGTACATAAATATGCGCTTGCATTTAGTACGTAGGAGGAGTAAGTCTTGTTTGGCGGGAGCCTGTTTCATCGCGTTTGCGGTGTTGCCAATTTGTTTTTTTTTTTTTGGCAGTTTTTGGCAATTTTTTAGATAAGTTAGTTATCAGCTAGATAGCTCAATGATTATTAAAGCATACAATTTGTTTGCCATTCCTGAAAAATTAAAAAATTAAGGCAAATTAAAAAAAAATTAGTGACACGGCAATGTAGGTATTTCACGGCATGAAATTCTTAAGCTCATCGTTGGGAGTCGAAGTTTGAACCCACGTCATATTGATATACACCAGCTGAACTAGATCGGACTAGATCTAGCCCTTTTCAAGCTATACGAAATTTTACCTTATCCTTACAAAATTTTTTTTTTTTTACAAAATTTTCAAAAAAAATACTAGTATTTAAGTTTCAAATAAACAATGTAATTTGTAATTACATTGATTTGTAATTATATTTTTAACTCTTTCTAGCACCTCTATATATTATGGTAAAATGTGCTAAATCTAGCTCTTTCTAGCTTGTCCGACTGCCTCTTTTCAAAAACCAAGGTGGCAACACTAGTCTTGTGTAGCGAACGAGTCGTGAACGGTCGAACTACGAGTGAGAGTTTAAAGGTTTTTCCTGTGGTAAATTATTGACATGATTGTATGTTCAGATAATGTTGTGAGTGTTGTCAATTTGTGTCGGATAGAATTAATTTACGAATTAACTTTCAAACGAATTAGAAAATCAGCTACTCATATCGTTCCTGCATTGTGTCTTTACAACTTCAAGTCAGACGCAGGCGCTTCAAGGACAAAAGCAGGAGTTTTAAAACGCGTGGGATGCGACGATCTTCTAACAGTATTTAAAGGTAAGTTTATTTATTAAATCAAGCGTGTACGTACCTACGTAAAAATCTTTGTAGTACTATGAAAACGACGTTAGTGTTCGATCTACGATCACAGCCTACAGCCTAGGTAGCCTATTGTCTTGGTACCTACCTATCACATATGTGTTGAATTGATAACCACTTTTTTAGAATCTCTTAAATTGTCAGTTTTAGAATACAAAAAAGAACCACATACAGTACCATATGAACTCTTAATATGTTAAAGTGGTGTTTGATAAAGAGTGTAGCTTAAAAACATTAGTAGTGTACAATTTTACTGTGCACGTTACACACGGTTGACTAGTTTTATTACATTTCAGGCAAACTACGATGGTCTTCTGGAGAGCAATTTTACGTGAAAACTGACGAGGACACAAAAGCTACTGACGGAAGTGTTACAGAAGAAACTTAGTCGGCTAATAACCTAACAATCATATTATGGAAAAATCCGGGAAATCCGAGGATTTCTATCGCCTGGCTTCACACATCTGCTTCTTGTAGCTTTTCCACCTTGTAAGCAATGTCATATTTATGTTACTCAAGAATAGTGTAGCTTTGTATTGGTGAATGAAAATTTTAAGTTTTGAATCGGACCAGTAGTTCTGGATATTAACCCACAACAAACAAGACTTTGTTTATCTTTGTTTGACTTTGTTTTTGACTAAAATCTTTACCTCTTTGAGATATGACTGAAGATGTATTTATTTTTTACTTCTTTTTAACCGACTGCCAAAAAGGCTGTATGATTTTGTGTGTATGTTACGTGATTACTCTGCCAATTAGGAATCGATTTAGGTGATTCTTTTTTTTTTGTTAATTTTACTACAGAGGTGGCCCCATATATATTTTATCGGAATTGGGTTGCGGTTTTTATAAAATCAACAAATATCTAAAAATTGTTTACAAAATGCAATTGGGATGACGGGAAGTCGGTTTTTTAATTTAAGACATTATAATTAATATAAAATAAACCACCATAACAGACAAACATGTTCTTTATTTACAGCTGTTGCAAGAGTTTCGTCGTATGCACCCGAACAGTGACGACAGCCTATTTTCGACTATAACCCTGAAAAAACAAGATGTCTTGACTACCAGAGATTCGCAGTCGCAGATGGTACGTTAATACATGATTTATAATTAAACACATGTACTGTAATTTGCAGTCAGACCAAATAAAGCTTTAATTATATTACTATTTAAAAATGTATAATGGTATAACTGACAGTAAAAAGTGATGATAGCCTAGTTGGAGAACGCTTGCCTCTCAATCCAGCGGGACCGTATTCGACTTAATGTCAACTGCTATATAAATTGAGCCCGATGTATGTTACTGGCTCGCCCCCTGTCAATTTTGGAACTGAATATTGTCCAGCAAAGTGTAGATGTTGTAATACACCTCCACGAGTCCCTTCGGGAAAAGGTGAGACGACAATATTTAAATAATAGGTACTATTGATCGATTATGTAAATACATGGGCTAAATTGATGTTATTCAAATTTTACAGATTGATGCTGCTGCCATTTGTCATCAATATACCACCAGCACGCAACCTCAAGGACCAGCCAGCTTAGAAACCGTCGGGTGCTGAGATCTGTGATGGCTTTCTATGAATAAATCCTTTAATAATATAATTTTATTTTTATTTCTATTATAGCCAGATATTTAGGCTTACAAGTGCATAATAATTCCAGTAAGTGTGATGTTAATTGGTTTGGCTGTGTATAAAAGTACTACTTGTTCGTACCTATCTAACTGTTTATAAACGAGTTTATTTTAATGTTACAGACTAAATCACGATGCTATTTAAATGAAATCTTCTTTTGTGTTTCAGATACTTATCATTATGTCACAGATACATGACAGCTTGGATCCTCACACGTTTGATACTGGTGTTTCGAACATACACCTTGGTGTTTGAAACGTAACGTAATGCTTTTATTACAGTTTGACACTCCATGCGAATATACTGGTTTCTCATACGCAACCAATAGGATTGCAACATTACAACTAGGCGCGGCGCACGTATACCATGTGTTCATGTTGATGACATACATATTCTGGGATATTATCGTACTCATCATTTACAACATTTACTATAGGGCCCACCCTGAAATCTCGAAAAAAATCTGCTGTTCCTTAGAAAAATTCATTGACTTTGGACAAAATGTTTGAAACAGTAAATTTTTGCTTTGGAATTTTAGGGTTGGTCCTTTAGTAAAACTTTTTCATAATGATAAGTAATATGATATCCTAGAATATGTCTGTCGTCTAGATGAACAACCGGTATATGTATGGCGTGCCAAGTTGTAATGTAGCAATCATATTAGGTTGCGTAAGAGACACCAGTACATTCGTATGGAGTATCAAACTGTAATAAAGCAATACCATTACGTTATGTATCAAACACCAAGGTGTAAGTACGAAACACTAATATCAAACGCATGAAGTTCCAAACTGTCATGTACCCGCGTCATTTCAATAAGTATCTGACATCAATCCGCATATACGAGACACCAGTAAAGTACGTATGAGGTTCTTAGCTCTAATGTAACCGAGTATTTATGATAAGTATCAAACACCAATCCAAACGTACACGACACCAGTAGAATACTTATGTAGTTCCAAAATGTATAGTACCCGCGTCATTACGTTACGTATCAAACACCGATTCATACGTACAAGACGCCAGTATAATACGTATGTGGTTCCAAGCTCTGATGTAGCCGCTCCATTACGATAAATATCAAAAACAAGTTCATACGTACGAGGAACCATTATAACACCTATGCGGTTCCAAGCTCTAATGTAACCGCGTCATTACAATAAGTATGAAACATAATGCCGTGTGTATTAGACACCCGTATCATACGTATGCGGTTCCAAGCTGTATTGTACCCACATCGTTACAATAACTACCAAACATCAATCTATATGTACTAGACACCCGTATCATACGTATGCGGTTCCAAGCTGTAATGTACCCCCGTCAATACGATAAGTATGGAACATCAATCCATACGTACTAGACACCCGTATCATACGTATGCGGTTCCAAGCTGTAATGTACCCCCGTCAGTACGATAAGTATGGAACATCAATCCATACGTATGCGGTTCCAAGCTGTAATGTACCCGCGTCAATACGATAAGTATGGAACACCAATTCGCATCATGACAGTTGTCATGAAGCGGGCTACGTAATGCTCGCTACGTACGCAACATGAAGGCGCTTACAAGCTTACGAGTGGTATGTTTTTGTCCAGACGTACGCAGCGCGTCTCATGATTTACGTAGCATTTTTTTCTCAGTGCTCATTTAATCGAAGGATGCGTTCCTTTCGCCATATTGTGTGTTTTTAAGTTTTTTTTTTCTTTTTGTCGTCGAAATGGACTTAATCGAATTTTCGACATACAATATGGGACAAAATTGGTTCTTTTATTGATGTGCCTTTTGAAGAAAATTAATGTTTACCTTTTAGTTTCAAACGTTTCAAATTAAATAAGGCCATTAAATAAATGTGAAGAAAACAAAATTAATGTTACGGTCAGAAAAAAGGCAGAAACATGTTTTTTTTTTGTAAAGTAATTTATCTAAATATTTTTTAGGACCAAATAAACGTGTTTTTAAAACCGTAACACAGGAGTCTTTAGGCGTTTGAGTCTCCAAAGCCATTCCAAAGCGCCCCTGGCCGAAACAAGACGCATAATTATACAGATCACATTTACGAATGTAAATTCACTCGAATGTACCATGACCTAAACAAACTTAGCATTAAAATACCTTGTCACAATAAATGCTTGATATTTTCTCAGTTGTTTTATTAATATTTTTAATATGTTCTAATTTTGAAAAGGGTCTAAAGTGATGGTGGAAAGTACCCCGTCATAAATCATGTTGCGGTCATCTGCCGCGCCCGCGGGGCTGCCGACGCAGCCGATCTTTCCACCACCATAACATGACCCTTCAACGGAAATTTTAGTTGCGTACGCGGATTTACTTCTTATCCTGCAAGAACAGTTTTTTTCGCTAAAAGAGCTAAAAAATAATCCGAGTATTCATTTAAGCTAAAAAGTACTTCGAAATAATAAATAAATAAATTTGGGACATTGTCACACACGGTCGCTTGGCCCCAAACTATGCAAAGCTTGTACTATGGCTACCAGAGACCGATAATTACATGTACATATATATATTTTGAAATACATCCTTAAATATAAATTAACACCCAGACATAGAACAAACACAAATGTTTATCACATAAATGTTTGCCCTAGTTGGGAATCAAATCCACGCCCCCAAGCTCAGAAGGCAGGTTCACTACCAACTGAGTAACCGAAGCAGTCAGTCTAAAACTAATTATGATTAAATCCATTCTGTATTCCAAAATTTCTTAAGGATATCCAAAAAATTCAGATTTTTTTTTACCGAATGAACCTTTCCATTTTGTAATGCTAAAGGTACTATGATTTATCCAAAGGCTCAAGAAGTTTTGGGTGTGTTTAAAATATGTATCAACGGAACGTATTGTGAGTTCGTTCTTTTTTCGAATCGCGGCGGGCGCGCCTGACAGATGCAGTAATGTTGCCATGTGCGTTTGATTTGGTTTTCCTTTTTTTGTTGCAAAGCTATCTATTAACGGCTATTTAATCCTTAATCGATAAACGGCAGGCGCCTAGAGTTAAAAAATAAAGAGGAATAAGAATGGGTTATCTTACTTTTTTTGTAGTAAAGCAAGTGAGTAGATAAGTTAAGGAGTAAAAAGTATTCATTTCTTTTGTTTTTTAATTTCGTAGACGTTAGAATTAAAAAAAAAGTTTAAAGTTGTAAGCTCCAGTTAGATGACGTAGTGATTCGTCATGAGCTAGCTTTTTCATAGGAACGTGCATAAGTACTTACTGACTTCTCAAGAAAACACAAGAAGTATATCAACAAGAAGAACACGATCAAGATTAACACACACACACCGATAAGCAAACGATCAAAACGGTTCCATCGCTGTTTATATAATGGTATTCCAGCAACTGTCAACACTGCGAATCGCGTTCAAAAACCGTAACAAGGTGAACATGAAGCAATTCAGACTTCCGAGAAGGTGACTGCTTATCTCGATGATCTCCTGGTACATTCAACGAACCAACTACCTATTAGGTACATGAATCCAACGAAATGGATAGAATTGAGGAAGTTATCAGTGTGCTTACTAACTAAACAAATTACAAATTATTTTTAGAGTTTAAAATTGGAGTTTTGACATTTTTTTTTCATTACCTTATGAAATTAAGTTTTGGACCCCGGCTACGTGAGGACTTCAGTCGGTCTGATAATTCTGCACGCGGGCTAGTCAAGCGGTTATTACATTATCCAATTTGCGGTATGCTAGGGGAGCTAGCGTGCTAAAATTGGATAGTCTAATGGCTGATAGACAGATAGCATTCCATTTTTTTCTATTGCATGGGCTTAGCTACGCTAAGTTACCATACTGCAAATTGAACAGCGTAATGGCCGCTTCATTCGGCCTAATTATACGAAATTCATTTGCAAAAAAAATTTTTAAAGTATAAGAATAAGAATCATTTATTTGCAGAACTGTGTACAATGGTCCTAATTTAAGTTTCAACAGTAGACCCAAGTCGGGTGTGCAACATGATGTACCTACATAGATACTTATACCTAAATGTAGTTAATCAACATGAAATAAACAACACTATCAAAATAAGAGTAAATAATCGCTATTTCTATCATTAAAAAACTCTTTCAAATCGTGAAAAAAGTATGTAATTTTTATAGTTAAAACGTTCTAAAGCTGGCTTCAAAAAATTGTGGACAGTCTGGTTGTATGGCATCACAGTCGCCTGTGAATTCATGAAACACCGTAGACAATGTAGACATAATTGACGAAGGACTACTCATAGACATCATGAATATATCTTCAAAAGCCAAAACAATAAACTTTTCTACATTCTTTCAATCCCAAACACTTGAAACCCCCACGTTGATTAACCCTACCATCCCTAATAAGCGCACCAATTTTGCTCGCGCGCGTTTTTTTATTTGCCCCGTCCAAATTCTGCGAGGGTTCAAATGTTTGGTCATGCGATCAACCGAGAGGGACCAAAATGGCCGCCACTTGATTAGACGAGCTTTTTAATTGCATGCTTGCTATCGAGGGGACAGATTCATAGGTACTGTTCCTGATTGATACTTGGCTAAAACTTGGAGTGCAGAAGTCAAACAATGACAGAATTCGATATACGATTACGAACAGAGAGCTAAAGAGTTGCAGTGGAAGAAAAGGTTTGAAATTACATTCCTGCCATTATACATATCGTCACACCTTTCCCCCGAGGGGCTGGCAGAGATGTTATACAACACCCACACTTCGCCGGACGATATTCAGTCCCAATTGCGACGGGGGCGAGCCTGTCACCATACACCGGGCTCCAGTCATGTAGCAGATGACATACAAATTATAAAGTGGTAAAAAGTTTGTAAGTTTTTTTGAAAGGGGTAATCTTTGTAACTTACTAATTCGATAATTTTTTTCACTAATAACAGCTACAAAATCACTGAGTTCCATAGACTATAAAACGCGAGTAAACGACAGCAGCATCTTGCGAGCAGATGAGCAAGTTGCAAATAAAAAAAGTGTCAAATCTATGAGGTGCAAAACCTTTAAAAAAAAAAACTGCCATAATCACGCAGACGTCACCAACTTTAATTTATTTCCCACCTTACTAACCTTTCCTCACCAAATCGTGTCACATCAAACTGAAACTTTTCCAGTACAATAAGCAAGGTAATTCCCCGTCAAATCACCTGGCTTCACCAATTTGGGGCACAATGAGGCAATTTGGGGCGACAACGTGCGACGCGCGACACTGATTAATTGTACTGCGGTGTCGCGATGTCGCGTACCAGGGTACGTGTGAACTCCGCCTTATGGCTAAATATGGGGTGTGACTATTTTTGTTATTACCTAAGGCTAGTTTATTCTGAAATTTTGCTGGAAGAGATCGCTTTGAGCGATAAGGCCGCCCATTAAAAACTTAGTTAAGCCTTATTTAAGTACTATTATAATATTTTATGTTTTTAATAAAGAGTTGTTGTTGTTGTTGTTGTATTCTTGGTAAAAAAAAATAGCATTGATGAATCTGAGTTAGACAGTTAGTAAATCAGTTTTTTTAGGGCCTTATTAATCATTTCTAAAGCCATATTGCAGTAGCTAAAGTAAAAAAAAACTCAATTGGATGTTAAAAAATTTACTGAATTGTTTTTCAATTGTTGTCGAATTAATTTAAATCTTACAGTAGCTAGGTAATTCTTTCATTAAGGATCGGTCATTTCACGATTATCTACAGTCTACACATACGTTTACGTAACCCGCTTTATATACTTATAGTTGAAAATTGTAAATAATATTTGATGGTATAATGAGATCGGCGCCTAGAAATAATTATTTTTACCGTTTCTATTGGTATTCATCGTAATAAAAACACAAAAGAATAATTTGGTCCGTTAAACTGTAGAGAACCTGTAGGCTATTAAATTTAATAATCGAAAAAAAAATTATGGAATCTCTGAAAATTTAGAGAACTACGTTCTGATAGTTTTTAAGAAGATACTTTTTGTGATTTTTTTTTCCAAAATGAGAATGATTTTCAAAATTGTACTTCGGTTAAACTCAAGTTGGTTGTTCTTCTACCAGCTGTATTTTTTTGCTCCTGATCATCATAATTCTTCATATCAAACTAGGCGCAAAAACTTGTCTTTGGTGATTTCGTATAATACGGGGCTTTAAGTTCAAAAACTAATTTACACATCCTGTATACGTAGTAATGACAATGAGTATAATAGTACAAAACAGGGGAGTGCGACATGTGAACGACAAATTGAAATTCCCATCGCTTTATTCCATGGAATTGTCTATCAATTGTAATTATTTGTGTACTTAATTACGTTAGTTAAAATATTTATTGAACATCCAATTAGCTATGAATTGGATGACATAAAATGACTAAGAAAAATGGACGGAACGAAGCTTAACAGATTTAAGAGCTTCTTTAAAAAATGAGCTCTTTGAAAATACTAGTTGTGGCCAGCGGTTTCACCCGCGGTCCCACAGAAACAAAGTTTTCGGGATAAAAAGTACCTTATATCCTTTTCTGTACCCCTGACAACATGCTTGCAAAACTTCATAATGATCAGTGGCATAGTTAAGGCGTGAAAGAGTAAAAAACAAAAAAACAAACACACTTTCGGATTTTTTAAATTTTTTTTAAAATGTAGAATAGGTCGGCGTTTGACCACCAACTCGCCTGAAGTTAAGCGATGTTGTGGTCTAAGATGAAGCACAACGACCTATAAGGTACTTATTCACTATAGCCTTGAAGTTTTGTAGAGTGAAGAAGTACCTACAAAGATGGCAGTTGAGTGAGGCGCTACAAGAGTGCTGCTGCTCAGACCCGTCTTCGGAATACCTACTACTATACTATACTATTGGTTAGAATATGGATAAATTTAGTGTTTAAATAACGTTTCAAACTTTTGGCTTCCAATAGGTAACCCTGTATAGGGAAGCCAAGGAACACACACAGACTAGACTAAACTAGACAGCTAATATTCAGACCTAGAACAGACACTTAAATTGGTTGCCTAGATTATGCTGATTATCGTTGTATAACTATTTTCCCCTAAAGCTGCGTGCAAAACAGCGGTTTTCTAAATACAGACTCTCCTCTCCTAACTCCATTAGTAATGGCAGATACAGAGATTGACTGGTTGTCGTAACGTATCATGATCGCGTATCAACTCGCCGTATCAATTCAGTGAGCCGAGCCCTGAGTCTGTCGACGTTTTCGATGAGCCTCAAGTCAAGGTTCAAACAGGCTTTTTTTAAATGTAGAATAGGTTGGCGTTTGACCACCAACTCGCCTGATGTTAAGCGACGTTGTGGTCTAAGATGGAGCACGACGACCTATAAGTACTTATTCACTCTAGCCTTGAAGTTTTGCAGTGTGAAGAAGTACAAAGACGGCAGTTGAGTGAGGCGATACAAGTGCGCTACTGCTCAGACCCGTCTTCGGAACGGTTACACCGGACTACATCCCGAAACACGACTAGGTCATTTCACGGCATGGCTTGGTCCGGTGGGTGGTAACTAGCCACGGCCGAAGCCTCCCACCAGAGTTAAAAACCAGAGGTTCAAACAGATTCGCGTGCTTACGGCAAACAGCTCGACTCATTGAATTGATACGATCAACTGTTACGGCCAAACGATACGCGTACGCAATACGTTACGAAGTCTTCAGTAAGTCTCCACCTTAAGACTCTTATCTCCACTGTACCTGCTAAATTATTTCTTAAAACATGACAAATTTAATCACCGCAAATTGATTAATAGCTTAACTAATGGAATACACAAACACTCGCGCGCTGGTAATTGTCACTCGTCGCCCGAAGCCGTCACCTGTTCCCGTCGCAATCATGCAAATTTACTGGAAAATTACGCCACATTGCAACGGCCCGTGTAATCGTGGTATTGGGGAAAACAGTGTTTGAGCTCACTCTTTTTACAATCTTTTATTTATTATGTTAAAATAACGTTGTGATGTGGTAGAAGATTTAGTGTCAAACATCGAGAAAGGGATGCTTAGATGGTTTGGGCTTATGTGCGTATTGTATGTCATCTGCTACATGACTGGAGCCCGGTGGATGGCGACAGGCTCGCCCCCTGTCACATTTGGAACTGTAAAAATTATATGTAAAATTAATTTGTAGGAAATAAAAGGCTTTTTATTTATTTATTTATTATACCTATGTTACCAGTGGCTCTGTTAGCTGCAGAATTCGCAGCCAACGTCTGTCTCCTCTACATTCCTCAATTTAAATATCCCGAAATTTTGTGAAAAGAATCAATCATTATACAGATTTCTTTTGCCGAGTCAGTTTTTTTGAAATCTGAAAAAAATTGAGAAATCTGTCGGAGATATGATTTAAAAAAGAAACCATTTATTTGCCATTTTCAAAAATTTCCAAAAACTCACAAAGGGAATCGGTTAAGAAATGCGACTTGTAGACGAAGACAAAGATCCGGAATTCGGACATACGAAAGCATTTTTGTCCAAGATCGAAGATCGCTCGCTAACACTCGTTTGGTCGATAATGTTTATTGTTTTAGAAACACCTCTAAAGAGTTATACAATACCAAATTCAAAGTCTAAAGTTTATCACAAAACTATTCTTCAAACAATCCCTAGAAGTTTATGTACTCACTGCAACTCGACTGTCACATAATCGTGTCGCGCGTCTCGGACCTTTTCTCGTTACGGCCGTCATATTAGTGTGGACACAGCCTAACAGCGAACCTGAATAATGGACGTAAGAAAGTATTAAAATTATATTATTCATCTTTCAAGCTAATACATATTATTTCTTAAATGTAGATAATAATCACGTGTTCGTTCAATTCTCACACTCTACATATGGGCTCTATTCCTATAATTCGAGATATTTTCTGGTCTTTGTCTTTCTTGTTTGAAAAGTCTTAGGAGTGAAAGTGACCAGAAGGGCTATTCCTACCCGTGAGATGAGATGAGATTTTATCTTGGTCACTCTCATACCTATGACGTTGCAAACGAGAGCAACAAGGACGAAAAAAAGTGAGGTGAAAATCTCAAATCTCCGAATAGGGCCACAGATCTCATCTCACGGGTTAAGTATAGCCTTCGCGCCCCTATTCTGACGCGTGAGTGTTATCTTGGTCACCCCACTCCTACTTTTCAAACGAGAGAGACAATGAACAGAAAATACCGCACGAGTAGTAATAGGGCCACACGTTGGGTTTCTCAACAAAACAGCTCTTCACAACCAATTTTTTTTTTAACGTTTACGACATGTGTCCATCGAAAACTTCCAAAATTTAAAAAACGAAGTTAATCGACCGCACATTAACGGTATCGTAAATTGCCAAATAAAGCATTGTAGCCACGTGCGCGTACGACAAACTGCGACATGCGACGCGACCGCAGAATACTCGTCGCACAAATGGCGTCGCGACAGAATGTCGACCACTAATTGTAATTTCAGACCGCAAAGTTCGAATTCATTTCAATTTTCGGCATTTTTATCAATTGTATTCGATGATACAATAGTATCGGTTTTGGTTTCCAGATCACGCGATTCATTACATTTTTATTAACTTTAGCTACAGTTGTTTCTTATTTTCCTGTTAATCTTTTTTTTTTTTTAAAGTAATTCGTAAAATTACTGCCATAAATAACCTTGCAGATCATTAAAATCGTAAGATGATGTACAGTGTTTTGCTGAACAAAGTCTCCAACTTATGTCGGTGGCAGAAGCTGAATATACAAAAAAAATCATTAACGCCTTTTCCACACCAACGCGGTGGTACGCAGTAGTGACATTTGGGTGTGTTGCATCTCGCTCTATCTGTCTGTGATTTCACTACAACTGCATAGTGCATCTCTGTCTGTATAGTATCACTACGCTGCATCGTCGAAGTGAAATCAGCGTAAAAAATGCACAAGTATTTATCAATATATTTCTTCTCATCTCAAACACACGCACGCACCCAACTGTCAAAAAGCCCGCCATTTTGAAACGAACTTTTTCAACTACCTACATAAAACCGACCCTACTTGCTTGCACCCATAGCAATTAACCCTTCGGCAGAGCCTGTTCACAGCCCTTTGTTAACCCTTTACTACTCTATACCTATTGTGTCAAAATGTCATCAATGAAATATTTAATATAAAAAAAGTGGGAGGTTATTTTTTTTAAGTCGTTGACATGAAATTGCTAGGGTTGTTAGTGGGGTAATAATGGGGTAGCCATCAAAATGACAGCCATTTAGGCATCTTTTTAACTCTGCTTCAAAAGCACTATGCAATTTGAAGTAGTAATTTAGCTTTAATAGGGTATGTTTGTATTGCTTTGTGGTATCAATTGTGCTTTGTGAAAATTGTTGCCCCTTTTTTATGCGAGTAACCGCCACACTCGAAGACGTTAATGATTAAGTACTTAAACTAAAACTGTAATTGTTTTTAAATACATATACTGTAGATATACTCGTATGTGTCTAAAGACTACATTCTCATAGGAAATCTTTACTCAGTGATAGTTTGAGTAAGCATTGAATGGGGCTGTAAGTAGGTAGTCTATCTTAGAACAAGGTACGAGTATATGAGTACTTGTATGTCTAGAGAGAGTTCCATAATGTTTAAATCGAAAAGTGACAGGCCAACTTTTTTATACTAGTGTGAGTGACAGGTACGTCTTATACTAAGGTTGCGTGCGTCATACACTTTGTTCATTCAGAAGTTAGACCTTAACAGTTGGCTGTTATTATTTTTAGCTCGTGCAGCGTTTTTTCAGTCCATCTGGACATATCAATTATCAAAGGTATATATTTACTTTAATCTCATACACAACCTTATTTAATCTCTACGTAGTATAAAACAAAGTCGCTTTTTGCAACTGTCTATCTCTGCCTGTAAATAACTCCTCTTAAACCACACAACAGATTTTGGTGTTGTTTTCACTATCAGTTAAAATACTTTTCAAGGAACATTTTAATCAGTTTGGAGGTTTTAATACTTTTTTTAATATTCTTTCTTACATCCAGACATTGGCTATTTAGCTAACTGTAAAATGAGAGTAGTAAACCGTAGAAACGCCTGCATACAGATCATTAGCAATACAAAGTAATCGCTCTACTAAAGCCAAGTGCACACGGTAGCTTCGTGACGGGTTGGATGTCGTGCGTAACCTACCGTCGTGTGTATACCCACCTGTACTGTACAGTGCACACTGTTTAAAATAACAACGATTGTATGTAAGTATAGTGCAAAATATTTTAACAAAATCAATTTCAAATCTATGTAGGACCAGTCAAATTCTCGAATTTGATCTAAATTTGAACTGAGAGTATTATTAATTTTAACATAAATTGTACTATTACTAAAATTATTTTAAGTAATTAACTGCTAAATACATGTCAAATAAATAAATTAACAAACCCATTAAAAGCGGGCTTGCTCCTAACGACCACCTAAGTTCGGATTTGCAGAATGACATACCGTGACCTACAATACAACCAAAATGTGTCAAAACCAGGCCTACTGTCAGAACAAAATTTAAAACTGACAGACAATAATTCAGTTCTTCGTTCTTATTTAGTACCTCAGTACTTAAATAAAACATAAAATATTAAATTAGCTTTTATTTTTCACGATCCAAATATTACTATAATGTACAATAAGCACTAGTAATTATACTATTTTCAATCTTAATAGGTAATTAGGTACTTTCAAAAAACGTACTAAATCTGCGTTTATTTTTCACGATTCAAATATTATCTACGGTAAGCACTAGTAATTATATTATTTTCAAACAAATCCTATGGCTTACGTGGTACAAAGCGGCCTGTCCCTCGACTAGTAATGACGCCGCTCGGTCCCGATCACGCAAGCTGCTCGTCGTGACGTGCGCCCGTGTGAACACGCCTTACGTTTACTTGTAGCGGTAGCAGGGAAAGATGATAATTATAGCCAGACCTCGAATAGAGCTTACTGAGTACTATAGTTTTTTTAGAGTCGCTAAAACAAAATTTAAGAAGAAGACTGTTCTAATTTACCTAGTAAAATATTTGCAATAAGACATAAAAAAGCATCAGGGAATGTGAACGTTTTAATGATTGCTTTACAATTTATGTTAAAGTCACTACATTATTTTTAGATGTAAGATAAGATGTAAAATCGATTTAGATCAGCAATGTAAACACAGCCTAACATTTTCATGAATCAGTCGCTCCCATTGACCAATTTAAGACGGTGCTGCATCCTTATCACTTTCATACGATTGTGCAAGGGAGAGGGCGCCATATAAGCTCCTTTCGTTGAACAAGGTATAGAACAACAAATGAAAACAATGTTATAAGCGCTTACATACTCCACATCGTTTCAGTCGCTAACCCAAAAATTAGCAAAAATAAAACACAACTTCATTTGAAACTTTCGCGGTTATAATATCTATTTATTATGCTGGGGCTACATTGGCGTGCCATTGCAGTTGAAGCGTAACAAACAAACAAACGAACAAACTCACATTCGCATGTATTAAGCTAGGAAGTTAGATTTGATTTCAATGTTCTCTACACAACGAACATTATTTCAAGCTCGTCGCTATTTTGCTGACTGTACATAGCAACGAGGTAGAGTACTGGCGCAGGTTATCTCATGCACCATTGGCAGTACATAATTGAAATTATTATTTACAGTGATTAAATGCACAGAATGGACTCACCGTGCAATGACTGATGAGCGTTCGGAGATGTACCTAACCACTGTTCAAATAATTCTCAATTCTCTTCAAGCTGATGTGTGTTAGAATGACATGTGTATGTGCACCATAACACAACCTGTAGGTGGGCAGACTTAGATAATGAGCACGATTAAAAAGTATCCCTGCATAATAGACTATATAACTAGACCCTTCTTTGTCGAATCTTTTTATCGAGACAGACGTATGTTCGGACATAGCCTTGTCACGTTCTCACACGACAAAAAAGACGAGAAGAATTTGTTCTCGCGCGTGACAGCGCCTTGTGTCACAGAATCGTTGATAGTTACTATTAATGGTGCCCTGCTCCATAGATTACTTCATTGTTAGTTTGTAATAGTTATTATAAACAAATCAGATGTTTCATGAGTAGTCCGCTAACGCTTTTGATGTAAATAGACGCTGCGCGCTGTGAAAAATTCATAAGTTGTTAAATTATTTTCCCTTACCCATACCCTTCTGTCATGCGCACGCCAGGCGTGCAGGTACGAGTATGTATGCTATTTCGGCTTATAGGCTTTTCATCTATTTCCGTTCAGCCGTTTCGTGTGATTGAGAACAAACGCCCATCCATACATCCATCCAAACATAGTCACATGTCATAGCACCTACTTATATTTACTTATGTACTTACTTCAGCCTAGTTGGGAGAAGGTCCGCCTCTCAAGCCAGAGGAAGCGGGTTCGAACCCAGCCGACGGCACGCACCAATTTGTTCATTGTGTGATCATATGTGCGTATTGTATGTCATCTGCTACATGACTGGAGCCCGTTGTATGGCGACAGGCTCGCCCCTGTCACATTTGGGACTGAATAACATCTGGCGAAGTGTGGGTGTTATATTACACCTCTGCCAGCCCCCTCGGGGAAAAGGCGTGATGATATGAACTTAGGTGCATATTGACCATTATAATTTTACATAGTCGATTCCGTCAACGCTTCTATTTGCTTCTAATTCTGATTGAAGCCCCACGGCCCCACCAAAAGGAGCATCTCAGCGAATATCAAAATTTCGGATGACTAAATACGAATCCTTGCTCAAACAGGGTCGGGAGCGACCCCTGATTTCTATGCAAACATCTCAATTACGAGGTTATTAGCTGGGGGTGATTATTAATCAAGCCGTTTTGTCTCGGCAAATATGCGAAGAAGGTTATGTATCTAGCTGTAAATAATGTGACGATGCTGCTACATAAGGTAAGGTTTCTTGCATAATTAAAATATAGAGCACTAGCTGTTACTCGCGACTTCGTTCGCGTTCATTCACAAACTAGTTTCCAAAAACCTTCCTCGGAAAATACTGTAAATAATTATAATATTTCATCAAGGTGCGTCCAGCCGTTTAGCCGTGAAATCCCTATATACAAACAGTCCGACAAATAGGTAGACAAACATAGTACTTTAGGTTTTATAATAAACTAACTAACTGTTACACGCGACTTCGTTCGCGTTTATTCAGAAAATAGTTTCCAAAAACTTTTCTTGTGAAACACTGAAATAATTATTAATTATCATTAAGGTCCGTTTAGCCTTTTAGCCGTGAAAAGCCTACAAATAGACAGATAGAGTAACTTTAGTTTTCATGGATTAATATGCATTAGTAGGTATAGACAAGAGACAGTAGCAGTTGGTATGAGTGCCATTCGATGGTACACAAACAAGCCGATGTATCTAAATAATGATGGACAGTGTCTGTTTTTTATAAACGACTAGGCATGCGTTCGACCACACGCCTGATGAGAAGGGACGACGTGATCGAAGGTGTAACAAGGTTGCCTAGGAAATACCATTACACTTCTTGTTGGTAACATTATATATTACTAGCTGCGCCCCGCGGTTTTACCCGCGATTAAAAAGTATCCTATGTGCTTTTCTAGACTATAATCTATCTCTGTGCCAAATTTCATCCAGATCTGTTCAGCCGTTCTGGCGTGAAAGAGTAACAAACATCCATCCATCTATCAATCCATCCATACATACAAACTTTCGCGTTTATAATATTAGTAGGATAATAATCCACAGTATTTTACCCACTTTTGCTGTTTCTACCTCTCTGTTGCAGTGCCAGCTGTCTTAGTCGTAATCGGAACGAAGTTCGACTAGCGATTCATAAATATTCAAACTGATATTTTAAATCGAAAGTTGCTTTGTCTGTCTGTTTGTTTTTAGGCTTTTAACGGCTTAACGGCTAAAAGGATGTTGATGAAATTTGATGATTAGTTACAGTATATCACAAGGTTTTTGGATACTGTTTTTTGAATAAACGCGAACGATTTCGCAGATAACAGCTAGTATAACATAATTATAGGGTCAACTGGGGCAAATGCGTCTGTGGGGCAATTACGTCTTACGAGAATTACTGACAAACCCTTCACAAATTAGGCGCCACCTACATCTTTTTTCCATCTTTAGTTGCAATAACCTGTAGGTACAAGAAGACGCTAGTTGCCTAATTTGTGGAGGGTTTGTCAGTCATTCTCAAAAGACGCTATTGATACAGACGCATTTGCCCCAGTTAACACTAAAGAAAATACTTATGAGATAATATTAATGGGAGATAAACGAAAGAAATGAAATTACAAAAGGTCCTCCAGTCCAATACGAAGTACTTCATTAAAAATTTCTTCCACTTAGCACCAATTTACACCCTGCGGTCCTAAACTATAATAGCCATCTGTTATTAACTTCATCCCTTTGCATACTATATCACCCCTAACGAGACTTCATTAGGTGCAGCGCAAATTGCATCGCCTATCGGGTTACCTATTAGGGATCTATACCTGATGGTAGGTATAGATGTAGGTATGTACCTAGGTTGGTTTAGTCTGTAATGTGTGTGTCGTTAGTCATGTCTTATATAAGATGCTGGTTTTTGGTGATGTAATACTTAAGGGGGTTGTTCTAACCAGTTAAGCTGAACAATTTTTAGAACACAATTTACAAAATTCGAAAAAAAAAAACATCAAGTCTTCATACAAAATTGATCACAAGACTAGTTATTTTGAATGGATACCCCATTATTTTTTTCTTTTCTGTTTTCTTTCCAATTTTGCAAACTTATGTTCTAAAAGTAGTTTACTGTGACTGGAAGAACAACACACATATGTATTAATACTTCCAAAACCTGCACTTTGTAAAGGTATTAATGTAGCATGTAATAGGTGGACATAATTAGGTACATGCCTACCTAAAACATATTATAAATTTCTAAAAATTTGAGAGGCAATATTTAAAACAGTTTTCTTTAGTTTACTCCTTGACAAAATCAAAATCAAATCAAAAACCAAAAACCATTTTATCATATTGAAAAATTACAATATCTGGCACGGCAATAGCCACCAAATCCTTTATTTTGGTGGGTAGCCTTCCCATCGTGTTATCATTATATTATGCATTACATCTTATTTTAAAAAGTCTAAGAAACTGTCACATTAAATATATATACATCCATATGTATATGCTATCACTTAAAATTGTCTCAGGATTCAGTAAATTCTACGTCCATGATTTAGTCTAGTTTCTTCTACAGAGAGTGCAAAAAAAAAATCATAATGTAATTGAAATAATAATTTTGTATAGTGAAATGTCGAAGGGGTTGTAAGGTTTGTGTACATTTATTGCAATGTAAATAATTATAACGTAGTAAATACTCAGCATATTAATCGTGTTCACTAAATACTTGGTTAACTATGGACGTATTATTATTATATTATAGTATTATTATATAGACTGCTAGCTGGACATAGATGGCGTCATCTACCTAATATCTGCCAAAGACAATGTTAGAACTGGAAAAGTATGCCATGATGCTAATTCCGTCATTACATTAAGCTCGTTTTCACCAAATGCAAGCCTAATTCTGAAGATAAGCTAAAAGTAAATTCCATAGAGCTGCCAAAATCTAGACAAGAGATAGCTGTGAGTGATGGTCCCCATGTCCTGGGAAATAACAGCTGGTTGTTATGATAACGGAAAGGAATTCCTTTTGTTGGTTCTCTAGAACGTAGATGGTCTTTGTGGGTTACTTATACACTCGACAGACAGCATAGTAGAGTAGCCCGCATATTAGAGCCCGCAATTTTGATAAAGTATCTAGCTAAGTAAGTACCCATAGATAAATACCTCCTTAGTCCTTACTAATAAACGTTGATGGCCTCGGAATAGTTTTACAGTGTTCAGTTCGATCAAAATTATACCTACACAGATTCTAATATGCGCAGCTAGTATTCTGGCTTATTCTATGATAGTATTCTAGTATTTTGACTGCCTCTGTGGCTCAGTTGGTAGTGAACCTGTCTTCTGGGCCTAGGGGCGTGGGTTCTATTCCCACCTAGGGCAAACATTCATGTGATGAACATTTGTATTTGTTCTATGTCTGGATGTTAGTATCTATTTAAGTATGTATTTAAAATACCTCTATATATGTATGGATATCAATTTCTGGCGCCATATTACAAGCTTTGCTTAGTTTGGAGTCAGGCGACCGTGTGTGCAAAAATGTCCCGAATTATTAATTTATTCGTAATAATGTTAGCATATAGAAATTAGTTCTCGGTGGATTTACCTAATAAGATTGCCATATCACACACCTTACTTTAAGATACTTTTGAGTATTCTTTATTCGTCTCTCTACTCTTCATCTCTGTTTGTACTTCCTTCTTCTTCAAGTCATCTTCTTCTTTGTTCATCTACACTTTCTTCGGGCTTCCTCTACTACTATAGCCAATTTGTAGTGTATACCTTGCAACTCAATAGACGAATTATTTAAAATAATTATGCTGGTTTTTTGGTCTTAAGTTTGATCAAAAATATCTATTTCAATCTATTCAAATTAATTTTATCATGTCTCGTCATCGTGATATTACCCTTCCGTCGCCGTCGCCAAGGAGTCGCTAATTTGTTTTGCAAATTGAGGGTGTCGAGGAAGGGGTTCATTTAACTAAACATACCCACCGTTCGTACAGCTATCCAGTTACTGTTTATAAATTTGGAATCGATAGGAGTTTATAGCAATTTACGATAGAAAGAAGAATGAGTTCACATTCTGTCAACGCAAGTTGCATTAAGTACGTTATAAATATTTTTATTCTGGTACAACTTTTTTTTTTTAACACAAATAAGTCTGCGGTTGATCACAAAGTTGTCTGCTGGTAAGCGATGATGTAGTCAAAGATGAACTTAGAAGAGTCACAGATGCAGAATTCACTCGAGTCTTGAAATGGATGATTATAACTCTCAAGAAACAAGGAAATCGGCAGGTGTTCGAATTCTTGTAACTCCATCGTTAGTTGCTTATAAGTACAAAGTAAACGTCAGTTACCTTTTTTGTCATATTGTAATCAACATCATTAACTTATCACCTACGCCTGAGTTTCTTCTCCATGGTGCACCATCTCTTTTCAATCTTTTACCAATCTCATCTACTTTTTACCCGATTGCACAAGGAGGGTTACGTTTTTCGAGCGTATGTATGTTTGTACGTATTTACGTGGCTACTAGCTGCGCCCCGCAGTTTCCCCCGCGGTTAAAAAGTATCCTATGTGCTATTCTAGACTATAATCTATCTTTGTGACAAATTTCGTATAGACCTGTAAAGCCGTTCTGGCGTGAAAGAGTAACAAACATACATAAATCCATCCATCCATCCATCCATCCAACCATTTTTACAAACTTTCGTTTTGTATGAATGCGTTTATAATATTAGTATAGGATGTATGCATGTATGAGGTTTCTTTGGCACGGCCTAAGACTAAGGCCACGGATGGATTTCGACAGGTGAGGTGTCATTTGAATCGTCTTGATAGTGGTAGTGACATATAGGGCACAAAATTTTGCAGTTCTTAAATTTAATAATATCATTCCCTATCGTATAATGACTTGTGTTAATATTTACATTAAAATTATTACTTACTTCTTTGTCCCTGATTTGTTCCCTAACGACTGTTAAATAAAACGTTTCTACTTCACAAAAAATAATGAACATCACTACTTGAGACATGATGATGTCTCATAATCCACGTTTCGCGTGTCAATAGTCTATAGTTGCAACAATATTTTAACCATCGTCTTCTAAGCTCCGTCCTGCTACAAATTTTGAAAGGTACAATAATAGGTTTAGGAGATCAAAACGTCTTGGTCGAATATTTTTATCGGTCCGAGTAGCAACTTCGATGACAATTAAAGAAATGTTCTAAAAAGAGTTTTTTCTTCGAAGAAGAAGGAAACTTTAATAATAAAAAAACACGTAGAAGCTGAAGGTGAATTTACTTGAATATTTGTATTGTTTTAAAATCTAAAATAGATTCTAGAATAACAAAGATGCGCATGACGAATAAAAATGTAGAGCAGGTAGAGAAAACAAATTCTAAAGTAAATAGCTGAAGTCTTGGTTTCTTGTAGAACGTTATCGTCGTTACTAATAAACGTTTTGTAGCCTCGAAACAGTTAAACAGTGTTTTGTCTTTCTCTTTCTTTAAAATTTTTCATTCTATCGAAAAAGACAAGACACTGCAGGTATATTAAATTATTCTTCTATACAACGTTAACTAGTAAAGGTAGTAGTATTTGCTTAACATATCGTAGTCTCACAATGCGGTCACAAGACCACAATGCCACACAAAGCACACAATGAAACAATCGTGACATTACAATCACACTTCAAACTCACACCGATCACAAACAAGCGACAGACGACACTATCACACATACGATAATTCGAAAACGATACTTATTCATTATGACAACGCCAAAAAATCGTGATAATAATATTGTCGCTCAACATTACGTACATACCTAAGTACTTAAGAAAAGACACCAGAGCAAACTCAACTCTAAGGCATAAGATATAGTGTTAAAGCTCGCAAGTGGAGTTGAAGTTTAATGCATTGAGTTTTATTACTACGTATGGAGAAGAAAGCGTACATCACTACTGTGTTCCGTTCAAGTGCAGCTATCCGGCCATACTTTACTTAGTTGCTTGCTAGCTCTCGAGCGCCCAAGACGTGTTTGAGTCTAAACGAAAACACATTCAACTAATTAATTATTCAAATTCAAATATTTTATGATATCTACTTTCTGATATTTTCGGATATCTACAAGATCCATGGTTTTAGTACGAACTTACAAACTAAAGTAAAGTTAAAGTAGCTGCGCCCCGCGGTTTCACCCGCGGTTAAAAATCCTATGTGCTATTTTAGACTATAATCTATCTCTGTGCCAAATTTTATCCAGATCTGTTCAGCCGTTCTGGCGTGAAAGAGTAACAAACATCCATCCATCCATTTCCAATTAACTTTCGCGTTTATAATATTTTATTTTACATTTACTGGAGAATTTACAGCCAATTGATAGTAAAGAATTAATATTGTATCTAGTTTCCAAGGCCAATTAAAAATTCCCGCCAATAGATAGGAACTTAGAATGGAGCATAGCAGCAGCAATGTGCTGGGTATAATAAGTAATGTAGGTAATACATAGGTAATGTAGGTAGGTATATTAGTAGGATTAGATCATACGCCCTCGTGTATAATAATTGTATAATAATTCAAGTATAATTCAAATATTATTGTTTCAGCGCTGCAGCAAACTTTAGTTTAAGCTCTCAACAAAATGAAGCATGACCTTGCCTTTTTATAGTTTCTCTATACGTAGAAATAAAACTCAATGGTTTAATGTTGTATTGTCCAATTTATATTCAACAATTCGACTGTCGCAAAGAATTGTGATTGTGATGTTTCATTTAGCGTGTGGATACAAAAATACGTTCTAAATAGTTACAATTGGTAACATAATCGACTCAATGCGTATTCGATCATTGTGTTGATTGTTGAATTGACACTTTGTTCGATGTTTAGTTAGTTTTGTAAAGTTGGTACTTTAAAAATTTGAATTGGTCTGTCCATATTACTTTAGATTTGCAATTAGCTGTTAGTTATTACGTTAATATACGCAACGTAGTTCGCGTTTATTCGGAAAATAGTATCCAAATACCTTGCTCGTGATATAATGTTACCAATTATGAAATTTCTTCAAGATCCGTTAACGGCTAAACAGACAGCCTACAAACAGACAGACAGACGAGAGAAACTTTAGATTTTTTTTATTTTAATATATTAATATGGAAGTATGGATTACGAAAAAGGTTTATTTTATTATTTTGAAAGAAATATACTCGTATAATAAATATGCATTTTCGTCAATTTTTTTAAGATTTCTAATTTTTTTCTTTTTTTTGTTAAGTAACAGTTCCTTAGCAATTTTAGCTAAAAAATGAATTAAGGATGCTCCTATAATGGACTATTCTACTGGTAACTAATCTAAGGTGACTAATATAAGGTAAGGTCTATTGGTAAGTAAGTACTTATATTTACCTAGTCACCTATTTATTTTCTACATTACCAAAACTTTTTAGCATCCTATAAAATAGCCACACAAACATTTTCTGTTCTGTTTACTTATTTGCTATTTAGTTTCCAAACATATTTGGTTCAAAATGTAGAGCACCTTCAAGTGACAAATAAATAAATAGCTGCCATATACGGCCATGGGAAAATATGTCTATTCAGAAGCAAGTGGCTGCTAAGATGGTCAGATCCATAAATATCGATCCGTAATAGGTTCAATAGCCATGGCTTTATGGACTCTTAACACTTCTGAGATGACACCGGGAAGAGTGTTCACTGGCTTAGCGTTCGTTGGATATTAATCCTAACGAACACTAGTCGCTCTGTGAGATGGAGACCTCGCGACCGGCATCTGTCTGCCCCTACATGTTGCATACTTTACTCACACTTATGCAGATTTTTTCTGAGGCATTTTTTGGATTTTTAAATGGCTGAGATATGATTAAAAATATATATGTCCGCCATTTTGAAAAATTTCCAAAAACAGTGTAGACAAATAAAAAAATATAAATTATTAATGAACCTATTCACAAAATTTCAAGAGAATCGATTAAGAAATGCGATCTGTAGACAAAGATCCGGACAGAGGTCCAGACAGAATTCGGACATACGAAAGCATTTTTGTCATAGACTCTTATCTTATATCTTTAAATGAGCAATTCTTGTATATATATATATATAATTGGAATCTCGGAATCGGCTCCTACGATTTTCATACAATTTAGTATAAAGGGGGTTTCGGGGGAGATGAATCGATATAGCTAGGAATCATTTTTAGAAAATGTCATTTTATTCGTGTTTTATCGATAATCAACTTAAACATAAACTTGGAAGAAAAATAACAAAAAGGAGGCGTTTGAGTAGTCTCAACTGAAAAATATGACTCTTCCTGACATCTATTGGCGAATAATAATACTATTTTTTGTGAGCAATTAATTGCTTTAACGACACAACAGCAGATGGCGTTGTTAAGTAACACGAAGTCAATGAGTGTTTGCTTTGAGGTTAGACTAAAATCAATTGTTTATTTTCCAAAAAACACAATAAAAAAAAAAATACCGAGCTAAGCTCGGTCATCCAGGTACTACTATTTATAAATGCGAAAGTCACTATTTTCATTTGTTTGTTAAGATGTTTGTTATGGTAAATTTTGCAAACACATTGCCAGGAGTAGGTACAGAAAAGAACATAGGGTACCTATCATCCCGCGAAAAAAATGGTTTATGTTGGACCGCGGGTGAAACCGCTGGGCACAGCTAGTTTTTTATCCATTATCTATCAAAAACCTAGCAATTATTTTTCAACATAAGTCATGCTAAACCAACAGAGAATTAAAGCGGCCTTCACAAAACTAACTTAACCCTCACCAGCGTGCCGGGCCCTCTGTCCCTCGGATAAAAACTGTTTTAACCCTTTAGCCTGGTCTTAAGTGCCCAATTAGCATCACAGTGTGAAAACGACCGCGGCGACACTGAGAACCCGAATTTACACTTCGATGTACAAAGAAGGCTTTGATGCATTTTGTAGAGGCTGGTAGAAATAGACAGGGACATTGCAGGGAGAAAAGAATATTTTTTACTCTCGTGAGAATTAAAGTCATTCAGTAGTTTTTTAGATCCTTACAGTAGATCCAAAAGGCAGTTGAGTCAGTTTTCAACAATTATAATTATTCAATATTATGTGAGAGTCAACTAGCTTTGAAACACGATTTCTAATGCTACAATACCATGAAATTTACTTGCATAGGTAAATATTGGACGCGCCGCAAATATTCCTCCGCATTTCTTAGTCAAAAATATTTCTTAATTACATTGATAAGTTAATGACGCTATAACATAATATTATAATTTATTTTTTATTGAGTATTTAACTTTTTATTTTCTTCGTTTTTAAACCTTTTTCGTAAGTCAGTCTTGTCAAATTGAAATTATGAGAGCTTTTTGAGATCTCTTTCATTTTGTAACTCTTGGAAGCGGCACCACAAGGAAGACTGTCACAGTCCGATGCAAAATGCCTTCTTTGTCCTGTGTTGTCCTTTTTAATTCGTGACTCTTATGTGTCAAAGTGATTCACTGGATTTTTACCACAAACCATAAACGGATTGTCACTTAAAACCACCCGTATATGTTGGTCTTTATGGTTCACTTTTACAAATCAAGAATATTAATGTATTTTTGCTTGGTAAAGCACTAAAAGTGACCAATCCCTTTATTGGTACAGAGTTAAAGTGACAAAAACTGCACTAAAAAGTTTTATGCCAGTTTCGGAATAACAATTCTTATAAAGTAAGTATGTGGAAGTTTTCTACTCGTAACATTGTTGGGTTAACGCCATGTAGATAACTTTCTATTTGGAAGATTCTAGGCAAAACCTTCAGAAAGGACAACGGACGAGAGCGGTCCAGTTGTTGTACTTACGAGATTTGCGCAAGTCGTAGTCAAGTAAATACTCTTTAACATTGCATAAAAAATCTGTCAATGAAAATCAAAAATGAAATTGGTATGATACACTAAGACTAAATAGTCCAAAATAATAATAGCTGAAAAAAAATAGACATAAACATATTACATACATCATGTCGTCACGCCTTTCCCCAAAAGGGGCTGACAGAGGTTTAATTCAACACCCACACTTCGCCGAACGATATTCAGTCCCAAATGTGACAGGGGCGAGCCTGTCGCCATACACCGAGCTCCAGTCATGTAGCACATGACACACAATCGCACATATGCTCTCACAATGAACAAATTGGTGCGTGCTTGACTGGTTTTGAACTCGCTCCCCCTGGTTTGAGAGACAGGCCTTCTCCCAACTAGGCTGCCATCGCTTTTTTTTTTTAAATTAGACCATTCTCAATACAGTTGAACCCATTGTCCTTTCGGTTAGTAGAGTAGATAAACGCATAAGTTAAACCAACTTATTCAAACACCATTTAATATAAATCAAAAAACCGCAAACTCTAAATCAAAGCAATTAAAAATAAAAGAACAAGCTAATTAAGCCTCTGACGACTTACTCGAGCTAACCAAAATTGTAATCAACGTTTAATGCTTTACTAAAACCATGTTTAGGAAATTGAAAGTTTATCATAATTGCGGTAGTTGGGCATTACGTGGTATTATTTTAATTTATATGCCATTGTTTTTTTCGGTTACATGTGATCTGTCATTCCCATGGTTGGAAGGAGATAAAGTGACTGACAACAATAATGTGAAAAATAGTACAAAATGTCGTAAATAATTTTCTTAGATGTTACAACTGATTTTTTAGCATTCTGCCCGCCCATTGTCTGTCAACGTGTTAGGATTTTGATGTAAGGAATGTCACACACTGTCGCTAACGGCAAAACTTCTTTGCCGTACCGTCAAAGCTTTTTTGTCGTTCGAAATTTAAAATGATACGTCAAAGTTTGCGGCGGTAGATGGCGGGACATCTATTAGCGGGGTTTAAACAAACTGTTTAAAAGCTACCGGACTTGGCTCGGTCAATGTTAGCATTGGATGTTGACTTGAGTCAAGGGATGAGATGTGTTACTTTTTGCGTGTGACTTAAAACAAGACTAGATGCTTCTAAAATAAACTGTTAAACTTTATTTTGTTTTGCCGTCAGTTTTAATGGTCTCTCAAACTGAACATTGGTCATTTGGTAATTTAAGTAACTGTCATATTTTACTCTAATGAATTAAGTTTTAAAATTCAGATGTTAGAGATATATCGCCTTCAACTCTGTAATTGAATTGCACTTTTTTTTTGTACAATAGGTCGGCGTTTGACCACCAACTCGCCTGATGTTAAGCGACGATGTGGTCTAAGATGGAGCACGACGACCTATAAGGTACTTATTCACTCTAGCCTTGAAGTTTTGTAGAGTGAAGAAGTACAAAGACGGCAGTTGAGTGAGGCGCTACAAGTGCGCTACTGCTCAGAATAAGTAAGCTTAAAATATAAGCACTTAATTAAAAAGCTTAAAAAACAGTTACTGCTAGTTATTCGGTTTTAGTACAGTTTTATTGTATTAGTCTGTTTTTAACCCCCGATGCAGAAACGACGAGGTGTTATAAGTTTGACGTGTTTGTGTGTGTGTGTATGTCTGTGGCATCGTAGCTTCCAAACGGATGAACCAATTTTGATTTTGTTTGAAAGGTGAATTAGTCGGGAGTGTTCTTAGCTATGTTTGATGAAAATCTGTGTAGCTGAATATCAGTGTCGGGGTTTTTTTTTATTTTTTTGTTTTTATTTTTACACCGTTTTTATATAAGACAAAAGTCGATCACCAGACTAACATTGGCCAGTAATCATTGTTGACTTTAGAGTATGTTACCAATCTATAAAATTTAACTGAACATTTATTTCGTCATACCCTGAGTGCAGTCGCAAAGCGCCACAGCGGAGGTCCATCCGTCCCACTAATCAGTCTAACATACAGTCACCCTTTGCCGCACCGCTTGTATGTACACTCCTTTAAAACTTATCCCACATTCAAATATAGAACGTCTTAACTCAAGCTTTTGAAAAGAGAACTTACGTCGTTTTAGTTTTAATTTTTTTATGCCAGGACTAATGTTGTTTAGACACAAGTTTCTGAGACCACCATCGTATGTTTGTTCCTTGCTTCCACAGATTAGTGGCGTATGAATGTACTGGCTGCATTTAAAATAACAATGCTCTTGTAATGTGTGTACGTACTGGCCACAAGGTAAGAAAAAAAACGTTTACGTGAAATACTCGTTAAAAGTGTCTCGAAAAGATCTTGAGTGCAGCCGTACATATACCTACCTACTTACTAGATTATACTGGACCACCTATGATGATATCAAACTTAGTAAAAATATTGAAGAGAAATTTCTAATGCGACTTCAACGAGGTTGCGTTAAACGTTTAACGCTCCCGGGGAGTGGGAATAGAAAGAGACAGAGCGAGAGTGAATGCGTGAAAGATACTACAGAAGTTTTACTTCTTCCGCGCGGAAGGACTAAACGCACTTTTTTTTAAATTGCGGGCTTATACAGCATGTTACAAAAATCGTGTTATATTATTAATGGGCATGTTTGTACACACTCATAAGTATTCATGCAAAAATACCAAACAAAAATGCACGTTAAAATTAGCAAGAATTATGACCAGTTTAGAAACGCAAGAAAAAAGGAAAAATTTCAGAAATGCTAACAAATCTGTATCATATGTCGGCGGCTTTAATTTTAAGAAAATAGCGGCATGACGCGAAAAGCTTACAAAACCGACGCGATTAGTGTCTGGCTGTCTGCGTTTGCACTTTTAGGAGAGCAGACCGTGATGTGTGTTCAAAATTTTGAAAGTCAATATTCATTTTAACTGACATAATTTCATTCTCTTGCCGATACGGGATGCGCACCTCGCGAATATAACAGGGTTTTTGTAACACCCTGTATAGTTTCTGCAACTAATGTCACAATGTATTGATATCAATACATTACCTATAACTATAAATATTTACATTAAAAATCCCACAAATCTGTTGCACTTTACTTAGACGATACATTCATAGTTAGTCATAGATTCACCTTCAGTGTCAACAACAACACAAAAACCGACTCAATTGTACGTGAGTAATTACTGTATCATAAAATCATAACAACAGAATAGCATTCATAAATTTAGAAAAATATTGTTTCTATTTAATTGATTTACGTAATGCGGCTGTTTTTTTTTTAACTTTTATTACTTTGAGAAACTTGAAATCTAGCCTTGTTTCTTTTATAAATTATATGTCCAGATGGACTGCAAAAACATTGCATAGGCCTAAAAAAATAACAGCCAACTGTTAGGTTCTAAATGAACAACTTGTATGACGCAACTCTAGTAAAAGACGTATCTAAAACGCACACTAGTATAAAAAAGTTAGCCTGTCACTTTTCTTTCATAAACAGTATAGAACTCTCTCTAGGCATAAAAGTACTCATAGTCTTGTTCCTAGCTTGAAATAAATAAATACATTTTATGCGCAGATCTTTGCGTTGTCAGATAATTTTAGTTAAGTAAACAAAAACAATATACACCAACGACAGATTACCAACGTACCTCCGAATCACTTACGAGTATGTAGCTACATAAGTACGCACGTGTGTACATAATCACCCCTCAAAAATACCATCAAAAAAATCGTCCCACCCTTTTAATCAGTTCAGCCCCCGTAATGAAATCTGGTACGCCATTAAGGGATTAAAAATAATAGCAGCCTATAGAGGGTTGCGATTGGACCGTGGTCCAGGGGCCTTAATGAACTATTGACACGACATTTGAATCACTGCTGCGATTTATGAAGATGGTCAAGAAGGAAGTATACTTACCTACGAGTATAGGTGATGGAGCTTTTTGATAGCTTGTAAGAGATGATTTCTTTGTACATAATTCGCCTTTGAAGAAAACGTCAAGGACGACGCGTGTCTTGTCTAGCTTGCATGCTGATTGCTCTCATTAGACTCTCGATATACACGGGTGACTAAACCCGCAGCTTCAAAATGGCAATTCGGCTAGGACACAAGATTAGTGACTAATGCCGCAAGCGCTAAGGTTGGGTGACATCCTTCTTTGCCAGCTGCGCAGCGATCGGCTGCATGCGACTCTCAAGCCAGAGGGCGCTCCCGAACCCAGCCGACGGCACGCACCAATTTGTGCATTATGTGAGCATTTGTGCGTATTGTATGTCATCTGCTACATGACTGGAGTCTGGTGTATGGCGACAGGCTCGCCCTCTGTCACATTTGGGACTGAATATCGTCCGGCGAAGTGTGGGTGTTGTATTACACCTCTGCCAGCCCCCTCGGGGGAAAGCCGGAGCGTCTAAATGACAATTCGCCTAAGTCGCAAGTGACTAATGCAGCAAGCCCCAAAGTTAGGTAGCATCCTTCTTTTCCAGCTGCGTGGCGACCGGCTGCGTGTTGCTGGTGACTAAAATCGACCGTGTCAGTTTCAACACTTTGTTCAAAGCTCAGGGCACCTACAATGACATCTTAATGCGATGTTAATTTTCGTTGTCAACGCTGCGCGACCGCGAACCGTAACACCGCGCTATAAGGCCCATGGTCGCGCAGCGACGAAAACAAAACGTAAGTAAGATATCTTGGTACTCGTAGGCCCCCAGCACATTGGACGTTCGAATTGCGACTGCCACTTGCAGTTGCAAAGCTGAAAACAATTGACAATCGAGTCGCGACTGCGAGCTGTCTCAGATCCGTTGAAAAATACATATTATGTTGTAAATCTTTCTCTTGTTTAGTAGGATTATTATTATGCAGATGATAAAATGAATACAGCATTGAAAAGTTCCTCATAGGCTTCAGTTTTAATTAGAGTTGCGTCATTTGATTTAAAACGCTGACTGGCCCTTGTTATATGCAAACAAAAACCGTGATTGGCAAACAAGGGGTCGATTTGTGGGTAGGATTTCATTATAGGGCATCTCTTCTAGGATATTGTTGTTTTGTGTTTCAGGAATAATAAAATAAACACGACTTTAGTGGGAGTTTTTAGGCCGTCTATTGTAAGTGATTTGTCACTGATGAAGCTAGGTTATTAAAGATTAGTTAAATCCTAACTAATATTATAAAGGCAAACGTGAATTTGTTTGTTACGCTTTCACACCTTAACTACTAAACTGATGATCACGAACTTTTGCGTAAGTACACATTGTTGTACAGAGAAGGTCATAGAGCACTTATAAAATCGAAATATAAATTAATAGCTAAACATAATTTTTAACTATTTTAACTAAACTTAACTGTAAATAACTGTAAAACTGTAAATAGCGATGATGGCCTAGCTGGAGAAGGCCTGCCTCTCAAGCCAGAGGGAGCGGGTTCAAACCCAGTCGACGGCACGCACCAATTTGTTCATTGTGTGAACATATGTGCGTATTGTATGTCATCTGCTACATGACTGGAGCCCGGTGTATGGCGACAGGCTCGCCCCTTGTCACATTTGGGACTGAATATCGTTCGGCGAAGGGTGGGTGTTGTATTACACCTCTGCCAGCCCCTCGGGGGAAGGCGTGACGATATGTTATGTTGACTGTATAATGACATTAATGAATTATTTTTATTTTTGATGTAATTATCAACTAATATTGTTTTAACATTCGTTTTTATTGTAAATATTTAACTGTGACGTGTAACTGTAGGAGTTATCAATACATTCTGATTCTGATTTTAACAAAAAGTAAGTTTTTAACCGCGGGAAACGCCGCGGGGCATCCCTAGTTATCTATATGTAATGGATAGGTACTTTATCTTGACTGTATTTAAATTTTAAAAAAATCGCTAATTTTAAAACCTAGGGTAGTCTGTTGAACTAATTTAGATTTTCAGCATTCTTGAAGACTAATAACGCTTAAAGTTTGGTAAAAACATTGCTCAATTTCTAATAAACAAGGCAATACAAAGCTTTATTAAATGGGAAAGTAGAGAAAAACAGAATGTACTCGTACCTAGCCGCTAGAATCGACCTCAAATTAGTTTTTTCCCGTGCAGAGAATTTGGCACCGCACGTCTTGTGCATTTGCCAGTGTCAAGTATTTTTATTTTCTCCCGTTTTAAAAAAGTAAGTACTTTACTGAAACTTTAAGTGCAAATCGTCACGCCTTTCCTAGGCTGCCATCGCATTATATTCATTTATTACATCGCATTATTATCGTTTTGTAGGAAACACGAAATGTTGGATCGTTGAGCGAGTCGAATGCGTTCAGCAATGAACGAATAATGCCCCTCAGTTTCTTGCCTGTTCTTCTGAGTAGAGACTCTTTATCCGAACAAGGTGGTCTATTTAAAATAACTTTGACGTTCATAAGTGTATCTTTGATACCTAAATTGAATATAAACATTTTGACTTTGACTTTGAACCGTTAAACGTTAATAATCCACCACTATTACACTTTAACACTCTACGAATGACAATTAAAAAAAAACACGTGTCACCTTTTTGGTTTCCCGCCAAAACTCCATCGCCTATTTAAAAAGTAAGCAAAGCTAGACGTAGCACGTAATGTGTGTAGAGACGTATTCATCATTCCAACTGACGTAACGTCTCATCCTCTCATCCGTTCCTCATTCTCAGCATAGAATGCGTATGACGTGTGGCGCCTCCCGACGTTTAATTTTAACCAAGGTTCAGTCACTCGGGATTGGGACGTCACTCCTTAATCTTCTTGATATGAGTGCGTCAATCAGACTACAGATGTGATTTATGCTTTAAGCTAGAAATCTAGATAACTAACTACCTACTTAGTAGGTATATCATCTTTTTAAAATATTTAAATTACGTGTCACGTTGTTTGTCCGCTATAGACTCCTAAGCTACTTAACCGATTTCAATCAAATTTGCACACCGTGTGCAGTTCGATCTAACTTAACAGATAGGATAGCTCACATATATATATAAATAATAAACGCGAATGAAGTCGCGGGGTGACAGCTAGTAGTATATAATATTAGTTTACTACTAATATTATAAACGCGAAAGTTTGTAAGAATGGATGAATGGATGTTTGTTACTCTTTCACGCCAAACAGGCTGAACAGATCTGAATTAAATATGGCACAGAGATAGATTATAGTCTAGAATAGCACATAGTATACGTTTTTACCGCTGGTGAGACCGTTGGGCGCAGCTAGTGGTATAATAAAATACTCCGCCAGGTATAACATTTATAAACACGTGGTGACGTCAATTGATGCTTAAAAGCATGACCGAAATAAGTCATTTACAACAAGTTCGAAAGAGACGGATGACGATGACGTCACTATGTGTTTGCTAAAGGCTAGACCTTGTTTTTTTGAACCATGGGTGGTATATTTTTTGATCATCTATCTGCTTTCATTATTTATTGTAAATTTACTGCTCGCGGTTTTGCTCGAATTTCACGTATGGCTTTTGGTGATTAAATATGTATGTAGCTTTCCGAAATTTCCGATTAGTATCATCAGTTCCAAAGATTGCACCATACATCAAAATTTTTTTTTTTTTATTAAGTATGGATAATTATAAATAGGTGATACATAGAAAATAGCACATCACAAATATTTCAATCATTATTGTTATCAAATCCCACGCACCCCATGAACATGCCCATAAGGGATGAGAACAATCACGGGGTGTAATTCCATCGTTCCCATGTTCCAGGCACGCCCCGCGGAATTAAAATTACGGACGACGTCGTGTCGTCGGGAACGATGAGATGCAAAAGTGTGACATTAAGTGAAATGGAAATAAGTTATAATGTTAGTACTTAATTTAAAAAATCTATTTATCAGGTTGCCTAGAAGCGTCTTCAACTAAAGAAGCGTTCGCAGTGTAGGTCGACCAGAAGCCCTAGTCTGGCGCAAACGATACTGTCTTGGTCACTTTCACTCACATGATTTTTCAAAAGAGGGAAACGGTGACGGAGATATTATCACTCGTCTTAGAACCAGGTTCCAGTGTTAGTCCACCAAGACCAATATTAAGCAACGGCCAATACGGTCAGTCTTCAGGCTGACTGACTTCACAGTCAGTGACATTTGTAACTGAGCGCTACCGTGGGTCAGATGACTCGTTAAATAATTGGCCTAAATTGTTTTTTTGTTCTATAAAACCAATCGCGAAGTTATGTCAGAGGCACTCGGCTTAGAAGAGATAATGTATCTATGTTATGTTTATTCTTGCAAGTGTGTCTGCAAGAGAGTGTCTTTAGTGAAATTCAGAAGGTTGTTTTCGAAATTCAGTGGTATCTATGGCCACACTATTACCGCGAACTCCCGCGAAGTGTTCTTGGTTGTTAATGACTTTTTGATTAATAGAAACGGCGGATAGCCGCTTTTGAAGACTTTCGCGGCAACAGTGTAGTGCCGGTATGAGATGAAAAAAACTTTTTTCTGAAACCTTAAAATCGATAAAGTGGAGTTTGCAAGTACCTTTGCAAGAAAAAAATATGTCCAAAGCTTGGCACATTACCGTCCAACACATTGCCCAACGTAATCCACGCGCTAAGTGCACTTGTCAATACGTCCACGGGGGTATACGCCGCTCTATATCTATCCACTTTCCAACTATTCAAATATACGCACAAACTTTACAAACTTACCGGAATTCAAACTCAAACTCAAATTCAACCTTACTACGTTAGAATAAAAGTAAGTTCGTGTCAAAGTTGTTTTTGCGATGGAAAGTTAAATTGGTGCAAATAGTTTGACGGTTCAGGCGCAGACTGCCATTTTGTAATCCAAGAGCTAAAGTGCACTTTGTCAATACGATGGGGTAATTACAGCTCTATGGTGTATGTGTTTTATGTCCATGTTGTAATAATTTGCACACTAAGATAATCATCATCATTATTTGCCAGTCTTTTGGCACGTTACTTGCAGACACTGACTTGAGCTATTATTTTGTATTATTATTGCTTATAGGGTAGGTTAATAGGAAAAACCTTCGGATATTAAAAGCTTTACATTTCGTATTTTCAGTGCTGTCGAATTTCGAATAAACACGTAGCATTATTAAAAGAATAAAAAAGTCAGCTGCGAAATATTGTACCCTATGTCACTTCCACTATCAAGACGATTCAAATGACACCTCACATGTCGAAATCGATCAAGCCGTTTAGGCTGTAGGGCGTGCCAAAGAAACCTCATACATAGATACGAGTACATACCCACATATGTACATACATACTCTCGAAAAACATAACCCTCCTTTCTGCGTAGTCTTTTTTTTTATTACTTAATAGGCTTGCGTTTGGCCGCCAACATGCCTGATGATAAGCAGTGATGCGGCCTACGATGGAGCACGCTTGCCTAGAAGAAACCGATTCACTCGATACTTGAAGACACCCAGATTATAAGTGTCAGGGATCACACACTCTGGCAAAGTATTCCACACTGTAGTCGGGTAAAAAGAACAATGTCGTCATCAACATCCGTATTTTAAGAGTATGGCGGCCTTCTGCTATTGTTTTTCTATTTTAACTGACTTCAAAAAAGGAGGAAGTTCTCAATTCGGATGTATGACTGTTTGATATATCATAGTTCAGTGGTATGGTCGCTTAGAAATATTATGATTGTTATAATAACAAAAGTCTAATAGTTGTCCAAAAAATCCAATTCGTATGGCGGAAAGTCGGTTCAGTTTTGAAAATTTAATTGAATACTTGCTTAAGTTTTAAGCTTTCAAATTCTTTACCAAAATTAAAACGCTCAAATTAAACAAGGAGGCGGCTTGCACAGCCATTAACGTTGTTTGACTTCCGACTGGCGAATTAAATGGCAATCGAAGACCCTACCACTTCATATCGGGGAAGTCTTCTCGTTAATGAAGGAATACAATTATTTATGCCACCGAAATCAAACGACAGAGTTTTAGAATGTACATTTATCGAGCGAAGCGTCGACAAAAACGCTTTCGTCTGTCCGAATTTGGTCTGGATTTCCGTCCGAGGAGGAAGTCATCTCGATAATGAAGGAATATAATTATTTAAGTCACCGAAATCAAACGACAGAGTTTTAGAATGTACATTTATCGAGCGAAGCGTCGACAAAAACGCTTTCGTCTGTCCGAATTTGGTCTGGATTTCCGTCCGGGGAAGTCTTCTCGTTAATGAAGGAATACAATTATTAAGCCACCGAAATCAAATGACAGAGTTTTAAAATGTACATATGTAGCGACAAGCGAAGCATCGACAAAAACGCTTTCGTCTGTTTGAATTTGGTCTGGATTTCCGTCCGGGGAAGTCTTCTCGTTAATGAAGGAATACAATTATTTATGCCACCGAAATCAAACGACAGAGTTTTAGAATGTACATTTATCGAGCGAAGCGTCGACAAAAACGCTTTCGTGTGTCCGAATTTGGTCTGGATTTCCGTCCGAGGAAGTCTTCTCGTTAATGAAGGAATACAATTATTTATGCCACCGAAATCAAACGACAGAGTTTTAGAATGTACATTTATCGAGCGAAGCGTCGACAAAAACGCTTTCGTCTGTCCGAATTTGGTCTGGATTTCCGTCCGGGGAAGTCTTCTCGTTAATGAAGGAATACAATTATTAAGCCACCGAAATCAAATGACAGAGTTTTAAAATGTAAATATGTAGCGACAAGCGAAGCATCGACAAAAACGCTTTCGTCTGTTTGAATTTGGTCTGGATTTCCGTCCGGGGAAGTCTTCTCGTTAATAAAGGAATACAATTATTTAAGCCACCGAAATCAAACGACAGAGTTTTAGAATGTACATATGTAGCGACAAGCGAAGCGTTCGACAAAAACGCTTTCGTCTGTCCGAATTTGGTCTGGATTTCCGTCCGGGGAAGTCTTCTCGTTAATGAAGGAATATAATTACTAAAGCCACCGAAATCACTGAGTTTTAGAATGTACATAATTATGTAACGACAAGCGAAGCGTCGACAAAAACGCTTTCGTCTGTCCGAATTTGGTCTGGACTTCCGTCCGGATCTCAGTCTGCCTTACATAGGTCGTATTTCTTAACCGATTCTTTTGATCAATTACAATTTACTTAATTTTTTTTGACGAGTCAGTTTTTGAAAATGTTTCAAATTGCTGCTAGGATTTAAAAAAAACTTATCTTCGCCATTTTGAAGAATTTCCAAAAAAATGATTGGACAAAAATTCTGTAATTACAAAATTATGAGACCTGTAGAGGAGAACAGAGGTCCGTTTTTTTCTCTTTTCTTTCTCTTTTTTTCTTCAATAACTTAATCCAGTTTTATCGTATTGTATATCATTGTAGTTTTATTTGACTTTAAATTTGATGATCCCAGTTTTAGTGCCCCGTGAGGCTTTCACGCGCCTTAAATAGAAAAATTAAACTCTATCAGGAAGACTCGGCCTAGACAAACTTTATTATTGTTTGTTACCTACTTAATTTTTGTAACAAGGTATTACATACTAGAACATAACATGTCGTCACGCCTTTCCCCCAACGGGGCTGGCAAAGGTGTACAACACTCACGCTTCACCAGATAATACTCAGTCCCAAATGTGACAGGGGCGAGCCTATCGCCATTCACCGTGCTCCAGTCAAACTCTGGTGGGAGGCTTCGGCCGTGGCTAGTTACCACCCACCGGACCAAGCCATGCCGTGAAATGACCTAGTCGTGTTTCGGGATGTAGTCCGGTGTAACCGTTCCGAAGACGGGTCTGAGCCGTAGCGCACTTGTAGCGCCTCACTCAACTGCCGTTTTTGTACTTCTTCACTCTATGAAACTTCAGGGCTACAGTGAATAAGTACCTTATAGGTCGTCGTGCTTCATCTTAGACCACAACGTCGCTTAACATCAGGCGAGTTGGTGGTCAAACGCCGACCTATACTACATAAAAAAAAAAATGTAGCAGATGACATTACCAAAAAACTGGCTAAAAAGGTCCATATCAAATATGGCCACACGAACGAAACTCCGAAACTCTCAAAGAAAATATCCTAATTAAATATGGATGCACCCTAATGAGTTATGCAAATATCGTAGACGGTGGCTAACGATCAAGAGGGAGACGGGGATGAAAAGGGGGTGTTTCAGGAGAGGGAGTGAGAAAGACGCTCCGTACTGTAGGAAAAATCATTTCGAGTATTTAAACAATTTTCGCTTTCTTTGGAAATTGTTTGAAGGGGTAGCTTTATCTTATTCAGAGTTTTGAAGAAGGTGATTGATTTATGTCAGTGATTCTGATATTATAACCAAAGAAAATAGTCTATAATTATAATATAAGTGTTTTAATAAAAGGCTACCTAATTGAAATTATTTTTTTCTCGTAGATTAGAAAAAAAAAACATCACGCTTAGATTTACTCGTACTTTTTCAACAATTGCGAACACCTTTATCAGAATGCATGTCGTTGCCAAAAATACATTCATCAAGCATTGCACAAAAATGTATCCACTAATATACGTTGTAATTTTAGTAATCGTGTTTTTTTTCTTATTTTTTTATCTTTTAACTCGATCGAAAAGACAAAACATTGTATAACTATTCTGTATAACTGTGTAACTATGCAACGTTTATTAGAATGGAACGACGCACGGTATTTCTTCCGAAGGAGACCGCGGATGGCATTTACAACTGAGCGCTACCGTGGCTCGTATGACATGTAAAATTGTAGGCTCGGTTGCTTGTTAAATAACTACAATCGGCATGTCAGAGGCCTTTGATAGAAAGTCTGATATCAGGGCTAGTTACTTACCCTATACTAACTCGCTTGCTAGCTTTTATAATAAGGAAGATAAAGATAAAGATAAAGATAAAGATATTTTTATTTGCAATAACAATGGTATAGCATGCGTTTGGTGGTATACAATTTGAGATTATTATGTCCTGCAATGTTATGCCTGAAGAGGCGTGCAAAATTATGGAGATGGCAACTTTACTGTTACATTTATATAAAATTTTTAGTTACTTGAATGTCATCATAATTAATAAAATTAAATAATAATAATTCACAATGTCACAATGTTACAAAAATATATGTCAATAAATAAAAAAGAAAATGTCAATAACATAAAATATAAATAAATCATATTGTCATGTCATTTAGGAAGTCATTAATATTGTAATAGCTTCTTTCAATCAGAATTTTTCTTAATTTTGCTTTAAATGGATCACATTTTAAAATTCTTATAGGTTTCGGCAGTTTATTAAATATCACCGGTCCCATACACACAATACTTTTTCTCATTAGAGATGTTTTAGATGGAAAATTTCGCAGCCGGTTATTGTCTCTCCGATTTCTAATCATTGAGTCAGCAAGCGTCGGAAATAGTTCAGGATTGTTTTTAACAAAAACAGCTGATTCCATTATGTAAAGGGACGGAAGTGTAAGAATTTGATGCTTTATGAAATATGGTTTACAACTGTCAGTTCTTTGAAGTTTAAACATAGCTCTAATACACCGTTTTTGCCTTTTGAAAGCTATCTCTCTGTCAGTCGAATTGCCCCAAAATATGATTCCGTACCTGAGGACAGACTCAACTAGACCATAGTAGGCCGCAAGGAGTGCATCTGTGTTTAGGGTACCTGCTAGTTGATGCAATAAGTAAGCTAAGCTAGACAATTTCTTTGAGAGATTGTCTATTTGTTTTTTCCAATTCAACTGTTGGTCAATTATTAGTCCGAGAAATTTAGCACTATCAACTTCTTTTATTATGTTAAACCCATGATTAACTATAATATTAGATATTTTTGGTCCTCGCTGTCTAAAATGCATAATGTTAGTTTTGCCTATATTAATTTTTAAATTATTATTGTCTAGCCATGTAATTACAGATGTCAAAGAATTTTTTATGTCAGATTCATACGAGTCAATTTTATTACGTGCTATCGCTATTGTACTGTCATCAGCAAAAAGTGTCATAGGTTGAGTAGTAGCATTCGGTAAGTCATTAATATATAAAATAAATAATAATGGGCCTAAGACACTACCCTGAGGAACTCCATATTTCACATTACGTTCGCTTGATTTAAATATTTCTTCACGTTTAGATTTGAAATTTACTCTACAAATTTCCGTAAACTGTTTTCTGTCAAATAAATATGATCTAACCAAATCTAAAACATTACCCCTTATGCCGTATGCCTCAAGTTTACTCAATAAGATTTTATGATCGACGTGGTCAAATGCTTGTGTCATGTCACAAAACACAGCACATATTGGGGAGGTTTTGTCTACTCGCTGTAAAACTTCTTTCAAAAAATCATATATTGCCATATTGATTGTTTTCTTTTTTCTGAAACCTTTTTGCTCTTTACATAAAATATTATGTTTTTCTAAATAGCAATTTAATTCATTATAAATGTATTTTTCAAAAATCTTTGCAAATATTGATAGTAATGCGATAGGTCTATAGCACTCCATTTTATCTTTATTATCTTTTTTAAAAAGTGGCTTTATTATTGTGGTTTTAAAGCTTTTGGAAACGTATCTGTTGAAATGCATAAATTAATTATATAACTAAGAGGCACACAAAGTTGTTCATTTACTACTTTAATTACTTTAGTTGTTATACCGTCATACCCTACACTATTACTATTTTTGAGATTTTTTACAATTTTATTGATATTTTGTGGTATACATGGAGCCATAAACATAGAGTCAGTTCGGGTTTTTATGTTAGAGGTCACTTGTTTTCCAGAGCCTACAACAGGTACTATTTTATCCACGAAGTAATTATTAAACATATTGGCTATTTCTTGTGGATTGGTAATGTTTCTATTGTCATGATTTATTTTATAAATGGACTGTTTTGGAAAATTTAATCTATTTTTATTGATAATGCTCCACGCTGTTTTTGATTTGTTATCAGATGTTTTTATCTTATAGTTATTTTGTGCTCGTTTAGTAAGCATTATAATCTTTTTGAAAAGTTTAGAGTAGTTAAGATATTTATTTTTATTTGATTGTGTAGGTTTTAATCTATAATGCCATAAAAGTTTCCTTTTGTTTTTACTGCAAATTTTGATACCATGTGATACCCACTTTGTGGGTTTCATAACATTTTTGAAAACTATCTTGTATGGGAAGCATAAGTCATAATATAATTTAAAGTTCTCAAAAAAATATTCATAAGCAGTATTAGCATCATTGAGTTCATATAAATCTTCAAACGCTATGCTTTCCATACAAGTCTTAAATTTTATCAGATTTTCAGAGCAATAATCTCTTTGGTTTTTCCGCCAAAACTTAAGTAATGGTCGTGTACGAACTGGAAATTTCAAAACTAAAGCACTATGGTCTGATATAGCCAATTCATGCACTTCCGTCTTGCAAGTTACATTTGAGTTGTAAGCCATGTTATCGATACAAGTTTGACTTCTAAATCTCGTAGCTTGTTTAAATGCTAGTTTAAAGTTAAAATTCTGTAGTATACATTCAAATTCAGATGATGCTTTAGAGTCTTTTAACACATTAATATTGAAATCACCTGCAACAACAACTTGTTTATATTTTTTGTTACAAGTCAAACTTAACATTTTCTCAAACTTGTTGAAGAATGTTTTAAGATTAGAATATTTAGGTACTCTATAAACACTTATTATAACTAATTTATAACTGATTAATTCTACTGCACAACATTCGAAAACACTTGTTAAGGATAGTTTTTTAAATTCAGGTAGCTCTCGCCACTCATGGCCATTTTTGACCAGTATGCAAGCACCGCCTCTAGATATACCTTCTCTGCAAAAGGATGTGGCCAATGTATAATTTGGCATATTTAAGTATTGTTCATAGCCAATCTTCATATTATGTTCAGAGCAGCATAACACGTCCACTGTTATGTCTTTTTTAATAAGACCCTCCATAGCAACTACCAGTTGATCATTTTTGCTCACTAGACCAGATATGTTTTGGTGTAGAATATGGAGATGTTGAGTGACGAAAAAATTTGGACTCTGATTCTATTTCTTCATTATCCGTTTCATCTATGTCATGCTTTATGTTCCATTTTTGAATACCAACAATATAGTTTCTTAAAGTTCTGAAGACATAACTTAATGCATGGTTGTTCATTTTCCCAGAAAATCTATGGAACATCGTATTGTCGTACTTCAGTTTCTTGTTTGTGTCAAATACATAAGCATATTCATGCATCAATACATCTTGATATAACAGGTTATTAAAATTTTCAACTCTTCTATTATACAATAAATAATCAGCCATGTTACTGTATTTATACGATGGAAGACAGACTATAATATTGGTATTTTGTATTTTCAGTAGAGTCTCTCTTATTTCCATCACCAGGTCAAAATAGTTGTTAGTTGTATTAAAATCATCTTCTCCTAGAAGTATAATACAAAAATCTTTTTTGGTAAACTTAGTAAGCTTTTTGTCAAGCCCTTTTATAAGTTCGCTTATGTTTACATTTGGATACAAATAATGGCAGAATTCAGCGCCTTGGTTCCATGTATCTTCGGCAATTGAGAGTAATTTGTTATTTTTATTGCAACTCAAAATGCAAATTTTCTCAGGCGAAGTTGACTGTTTCTGTTGTATCGTTTTGGTGTTTTGTTGTGTTTTCCGTTGAGTATTTATCGAGCCATAACCATAAGTAGTTTTATTGAAGTTATTTGTTATAGGAGTTTTTTTGCTTGTTAAGGTTTTTTGGTCGTTAGATTGTTCTGAAACACATTTTTTGGTTGGTTTCTTTTTTGGTGATATCTTCTCTCGATTGGGAGTATTTTTTAAAACCAACATATTACTGCTTTGTAACTCTTCATTCATATGCTTTAAGTTTGTGAAGTAAGGGAGATTATGTAGAACTGGCCTTCTTCTAAAACTAAGATTAAAAAAATATCTTGTTGCTTCCAAGTAGTACCTACTACTAAAATAGCAGGTACTATAATACAAATTAATACAAAAACTCTTTATTGACACCAAATTCCTATTTTCCTACTAATATTATAAAAGCGAAAGTTTGTAAGAATGGATGGATGGAAGGATGTTTGTTACTCTTTCACGGCAGAACGGCTGATCAGATCTGGATGAAATTTGGCGCAGAGATAGATTATAGTCTAGAATAGAATAGCACATAGGATACTTTTTAACCGCGAGTGAAACCGCGGGGCGCAGCTAGTGCAAAATAAATCTAAGCTAAGCACTCAAAAATATAGGCGCAATAAACTACTTTACCTACGTAGCTTAGTGTAGCCTTACGTTTTATTGTAAAACTTCTGTAAAAAAATCACAAAATAGTCATAGTCATAGTCATAGTCATTTATTTCGTAAAGCCAATTTACAAGTCAAATATGAATAATAATTAAAAATAAAGTGCAAATAATCACATTATTATCAGATTATACATAAAATTAGAATTACTTGCAAGTAATTAAATCACGAACTTACAATATTCGTCATAATGATAAAACGTTTGCTCAATAAGCCAGCGTTGTAGCAGGCTCCTAAAACCTAACAGGCTAGAGGCTTCTGTGATATGTTTTGGTAGGCGGTTATACACATCGGGGCCCATGACATGAGTGTTCGTGAGATGCCGGCAAGTTTGTTCGCATTGCTCGTGGGGCGCTGATGAATACATCTCAAATATTCATGCTCTATGGAATGCACTATGGAAGGCATCTTCTTGCGGCGACGTCGTGTGTCGGGTCGTTCTCTTCCCTCAAATATGGTTGAGGAGAGCGATGGTTGGCACATGCGTCATACTCGTGATCGGGTGCTGCTTGCGGGTCGCTGGTCTGCTCGTGGTGTACTCACAATATACAAATATCGTCTTTGTTTGTGTAGTTTATTAATTTTTTATTGTTGTTATTCGTTTACATTTGTTTTTTTTTTTGTATACTTACTTACTTGTTTTTTGCTTACAAATAAAAATTGTCTATTGTCTACAAAGTAACCAGTAAACCTGATAGCCTTTAACCTAACCTTAGATTAAGACTTAACAACCCCCCCCCCCCCCCTCTACCTGTTTTCCCTCTTAAAAAAGAATTAAGATTTGTGTTAACAACGTCACGGTCCCCGGAGTCCGTGGAGTGTAATTTTTAAATTAAAAAAAACTCAAAATACACGAAAAAATCACTTAGCCTACCTGAAAACTGTTCAAGCAACGCTTCCCTAATTTATGTGTTCATATTCTCTCAACCTTTTTTGTTTTCAGTACTTTTAACGCGACTTGGGAAGAAAAAATGCTTGTTGTTCAGCCAAGTCATTACAATAATGTGCGTCGCCATTTGGCCGGCCAAGTTCGGTATGCATTATTGAATAGATTGCGGTAAGAAGCTTAACTTAATCTTAACTTTCTTAATGACCTTGTTAAACAGTTTTGTGAAAAAATACTTCGTCTCTAAGTTTTTTTTTTTTACGTTTTTATGTTACGCAATTACTCCGCCAACTCTGATCGATTTTAATGATTATTTTTTGTTTGGTAGATCATACTTTAGAGGCGGACCTATATACATTTTGTCAAAATTGGTCAAGCAATTTTAAGTCTAAAAATGTTTACATGGATGACGGGAAGTCGGTTTTTTAAGCTTTGCTCTTTATATTAATAAAACTTTAGAACCTTCCACCAACCCTCATCTCCTTTTTAAAACCTTTTCAGGGACTATCAAATCGCACCGATTTTTGTTGATCTGATCACTACTTAATATCACAGTAACACACGCTTAGCTAATCTGACGATTGCCAGAAAATATCATCAAAATCATGCTGTTTTGGAGTCCATAGCGAAATACATACCTATAAACAGCGATTTTTACACTCAAACAAATTTATTGATAGACTGACAAATAGATAAATGGATAGAAGAATGTACCTATATCATTTTTATTTTTATTTTGTTCAGTGAAAAATAAAATTTCAGGTAATCTGGACTGCAATAAAATGTCAGCTCCACGGAGTAGATAAATAATTTGGCTGAGTCGAAATAACTAGCTGAGATTAGTTAAATAAGAATACCTATAAGTTTTATTGAAAATTAAAATTTAGTAAGATTCGTAATTAAAAGGACCAATTTGTTTGTATGTACTATATTTCGTTAACAAATTTAGGATCTCTAATAATAATAATAATCATTTATTATTTGCTTATAAAAATAGTTATACAATTACATGAGATTTCCTGTCTCCCAAACTAGGGTGATCCTGTGCTATGGGAGATAGTTAGTTAAATACAAAATAGTCTAAAAACACATGTCAAAATTTTCTCACGTGTTAAAATAAGAAAAGACGCAGATTTTAGTCCCGGCGGATAAGATTAGTTTTGTAGGTGAGACAATAAAATCAACACCAAATTCGACTTTAGTTTAGTATATGACTTTGGTTTAGTTTAGATGGATACGAGTAAAAACTTTAAGTAGACAAATTGAAAGCTATTGAAAGTGAAGACAAAATAGCGTGAAAAAATGCATAAATGGAAGTTAAGTTACGTGTTTAAATTTTATTACAAAACCCATAACTTTAACAACCTATCTTGTTAAAAATACTTAACGAGAAAGTGAGAGTAGAAAATGAAAATATTGTGGTATATCTATTATTAACTTTCCATACTAAACACCATGTTTGTAAAAGTAATGTACGTAATAATTTACATGTTAAATACTTATGCATAAATTAGAAAAATAATTTTAGTTCACTCTCTGGTGCGCAAAATTGGTAATTAATATTTATTGAGAAATACAATAGGGAAACAAGTGTGGTCTTAATCAATCTGATAATAGTACTTGTACTTATAATATTTGTAACTATATAGCTATACAAATAATATGTCACCTTGTTAGTGGAAAATGAAACAAAAAATACGCATTAAAACACAGTAAAAATACATAACAAAATACACTGATATTTTTTTTGGAAAATAAACGCATAATCAAAAGGATACCGTCTACCAGCAAAAGGTAATATAGGGTTTTTTTGAGTAATAAGGTAGGTAATAAAGTAAAATTACTAAAATTTTTAAAGCCGTTTAAAAGTTACAGCAACGGATGATGGTCGTTGAAGGTGGGAGACAATGGCGGCAGCCGGCAGATTATTTTAGAAGTAGCAGCTGCTTACAATACTTGCCTCAGAGTTAAAATACAGGTGCAGGTGTAAGTACAGCAGTTACTGTTAGTCTAGCAAACACCTTATCCATGTTAATTACTTACACCTCTACCGATAAACGTTGTATAACTTCTGATACAGTGTTTTGACTTTTTCGATCGAATTCAATTTTTTTTATGTATTTCTTTTTAACCTCCGACGCAGAAACGACGGGGTGTTATAAGTTTGACGTGTCTGTGTGTTTGTCTGTCTGCGGCATCGTAGCTCTCGAGCGGCTGAACATAATATTATGAATTTGTTTTTTTGTTTGAAAGGTGAATTAGTCGGGAGTGTTCTTAGGTATGTTTGATTGAAATTGGTTTTTTAAGTTTTTTAAATTTATTCTTGTACTACATTTTAATTACAGTACCTGGATGTCCGAGCTTTGCTCGGTATTTTTTTTTTATTGTGTTTTTTGGAAAATAAACAATTGATTTTAGTGTAACCTCAAAGCAAACACTCATTGACTTCGTGTTACTTAACAACGCCATCTGCTGTTGTGTCGTTAAAGCAATTAGTTGCTCACAAAAAATAGTATTATTATTCGCCAATAGATGTCAGGAAGAGTCATATTTTTGTTATTTTTCTTCCAAGTTTATGTTTAAGTTGATTTTATCGATAAAACACGAATAAAATGACATTTTCTAAAAATGATTCCTAGCTAGATCGATTTATCGCCCCCGAAACCCCCTATATACTAAATTGTATGAAAATCGTTGGAGCCGATTCCGAGATTCCAATTATATATATAAATATATATATATATAAGAATTGCTCATTTAAAGATATAAGATTTACAATTACAATTTATTCCTAAAGGTATTTTCTTTTCAGCCTTCATGGTATCAATTGAGTTCAAAATTAGAAGAAAGAAAAAGAAACAAGTAACATTTAAAAAGAAACAAAAAACCCGGCTACATAATATTGTACCCTATGTCACTTCCACTTTCAAGAGGATTCAAATGACAACTGTCGAAATCCATCAAGCTGTTTAGACTGTAGGGCGTGTCAAAGAAACCTCATACATACGTATCCAAATACATATATGTACACATACTCGAAAAACATAACCCTCCTTCTTGCAAAGGCTTGCAAAAAACACTGTATAACTATTCCGAGGCTATTTATCCAACGTTTATTAGTAAGGGAGTTACTGTTTTAAAGTTATTAGTTATTCCAGCTAACTAGTAAATATGTAAGTGGGTACCTCTGGTCCTACCTGCCCTATCTACCCTGCTACAGTCCAAGTACTCGCTCGTACGCCAGTGCTCGTCATTTAACCCTTAAGCGACGTAACATTTTAATAAAATTCTTCAGCAAACATTAATGAAGTCGGGCCCCACAGGCCCATTGTGACCCGCGACGCACCATTATGATTTTAACCGAGATAATGTACGGGAAATGACGGTAAAAGAAATTTAATTCGCGTAACGATGAAAGGGTTATGTGGGGTCGGCTTTGATAAATAAAGCGAGAGGGACCAACCGGGGCCCTAAGGATATTGCGGCCCTTTTTTGCTCTACATATTGATATTAATGCTTGTGAAATTTTGACAAAATTGCGCGCAGGCCTTTGTGGGGTGCCGGCCGGTTTGATTTTAAAAGATTTATGAACGGGCTGTTGTCTTTTTTGGGTGGAAACAATAGCAGCCATTTTAACACGACGACGCGGTGACGGTATGGATAAAACTGTGTACTTTTTCGTGCTGTTCAACTCAATCAAGCAGCTAATTTCTACAGTATGATAGACTTTCCGCTTGGATTTATGCGAAACTAGTTCAAAAACTTTAAAATGTAATCTAATCTTTAAATCTTTTATACGATTTAAATATAACTTAGGCCTCCTTACAACCTTCAACCTTCCAACCAGCCCTTCCAACCTCATCGTTAACCTTTACACTGAGTAGATGTCTTTTAAATCTCTAAGATGTGTTATCGACCAAGTTGTTATAGTAATCAAATGTCAGCTCATATCATATCATACCCAATATTAAGAGTTATGCACACTGGTAAATTCATCTTAGTACCTTATATACTGAACCCTGTGAGACGATCGATTGACAATAATATGCCTACGCCCAGGAAGCAAATATTAACTTAAAATTAAAATTTATGTTGAAAGTATATTCGTTTTATTAAGATTTTAATGTACTTATTGTTGTGCAATAAAGAAATATTGTATTTTAAGAAGAATGATGAGATAGAAGTAAGAAGCGATAGCCTAGTTGGAGAAGGCCCGCCTCTCAAGCCAGAGGGTGCGAATTCAAACCCAGCCGACGGCACGCACCAATTTGTTCATTGTGTGAACAAATGTGCGTATTCTATGTCATCTGCTACATGACTGGAGCCCGGTGTATGGCGACAGGCTTGCCCCATGTCACATTAGGGACTGAATATCGTCCGGCAAAGTGTTGGTGTTGTATTACGCCTCTGCCAGCCCCCTCGGGGGAAAGGCGTGACGATAATGTTTGTAATCCACTTGACAACGTATATAAAACGCGAACCGAAAATTTGGCTAACATAGGTAAGTACCGTGCTTTAGGAAAGTCTAAGGCCAAAAACCTACAAGATAACTTCCGCAAGAAGTGTCTTGGAAGAAAAAAAGTAATGTCACGACAGCAGCTGCTCTGGAGTTTACATGCAAGTCGTTGTCGAACAGACTTTTTTTTTTTTACAACAGACTAGGCATGCGTTTGACCACTGACTCGCCTGATGGGAAGCGTCGACGTGATCGAAGGTGTAACACGCTTGCCTAGGAGATACCTATTCACTTTACTCTTAAACACCCCCGGATTGTATTTAGGTGGAAAGACAGACACAGGCAACGAGTTCCACACCTCTGCAGTTCTTACAAGAAAAGTTGACTTGAAACGCTTAGTGCGTTTTAGCGGAATTTCCACCATAAGAGACTGTCTGACTTTTCTCGCGGAAGTTTACTTGCAGGTACGAGACCTTAGTCCAGTAGTGAAGTGAAGTGGATTGTTAAACTACACTATAATAACATTATAAAGACCGGGAAAAAAATGGTATCTTTGTAATATGATTATGTTTGTAACGAATAAACCCGATTTCAAAAAATGGTGTACTGGTGCGATTTCAAATTTTTTTTCACCATTTGAAAGCTACATTATCTAGAGTCTAGAGTGACAGGCTATGAAACGTGAGCGAGTACGCGGGCAAAAAAAAAAGCTAGTACTAAATAAAACGACTAACCTTAATTTTGATTTTGAACGTAATTCATGAAATTTGCTTCCATTTAATTTTAAAGCAATGTTAGGATAATTATGTGAACGTTTCCTGTAATTCGTTCTTCTTTGTCTCCTAACCCTTCGCTTGTAAATTAATAAAATCCTTTACGAGCAAGTCTCGCAACATGTCCCTATCAGATACTTCATTAATATTTTACAACCTTCCGATGTAATTAAGCTGGTCCCTCGGAGATTAAGGGTTGCTTTTATTTAGAAATTCCTTGAGTTGTTTTGAAAATATTGATCGGGAGGCTTGCCGTTACTGTACCCGTTGTAACGGAGTAACACAGAGTAGTCAACATATTTTGGTATGAAATTGTTTTTGACTGCCTCGGTGGCTCAGTTGGTAGTGACCTGCTTTCTGAGCGTGGGGGCGTTCGATTCCCACTTAGGGCAAACATTCAGTGATGAATATTAGTGTTTGTTCTATGTCTGGGTGTTAATATCTATTTAAGTATGTTTGTTTTTAAAAATATCTAAGTATGTATATCAGTCTCTGGCAGCCACAGTACAAGCTTTGCTTAGTTTGCTGTCAGGCGACCGTGTGTGCAAGGCCCGAATGTATTATTATTAATTATTATTAAACTTGATTTAGAGTTCTGTTCAATAAAGTTTTGTTCTATACGTGGCACTGAATGTTTTATTGACTTATAATTGTCGAGTTCTTTAAAGCTGGACTGTATGTTGTAAAATATTGTAGAGTATTTTGAATAAAAGTAAACAAAAGTCTCTTGTGGTAGGTGGTACGAGTATGATCTCAAATCAAAATTTGAAGAGTTTATAAGGCACCTGAGAAAAAATTGAGTCTACCACATAATTAAAACTGAAAATTAGAACCAGGACAAAAAATACAATGATCGTTTGTCCTTATTTGACAAAGCTGTACTTAGAAGCTGCTAATGCATGCAATGCGAAACTAAGGAACTTAAAAAGGGATCATTATCCAGTTTTTACTAACTAACACCGAAACAAGTGGTTTTAAAAAAAGGCCTATTCTTAGCAGTAGACGTATACCTACAGGAAAATAACTTATCAGTTCCTGATACCTACTAAATTAGACGAAATCCTACTTAATATTATAAACGCCAAAGTTTGTAAGAATGGATGGATGGATGGATGGACGTTTGTTACTCTTTCACGCCAGAACGGCTGAACAGATCCGGACGAAATTTGGCACAGAGATAGATTATAGTTTAGAAGAGTACATAGGATGCTTTTTAACTGCGGGTGAATCGCGTTTAATAAGTTAAGATCAATTCCTTCAAAGTTAACCAAAAACGAATTTAGAAAATATATAATCACCACTCGAGTAAACCAGTTCAAGAACATATTTCAGTAACGTACCTATCATGCTAAATACCTACTTCTGCAATGCTGTTTAACTAACTTGTACCTGCGTAACTAATAATTTTAGTCATGTCATTATGAATACTGAGAGCCCTGCTAAATAATGCTTTCGTATGTCCGCCTGTCCAGCCGGCGTCTGTCTGGCTGTCTTCCTTTATCTACAGGTTGCATTTTTCAACCGATTCTCGTGATATTTTTCAAAATGGCGGAGGTGACCTATTTAGAGGAGAAGTCGGGAGAACAGCCGGACAGACGTCGACCGGACGGACGTACAAAAGCACTTCACGAAGTCTTTAGCTCACTCAATTTATGAATTTCCTTAGGCCTTGCCTAGTTTTATCTATATTCGCTTATCTGGCACATCAAATTAAGAGTCTCCTAAGGACTAGCATAAGGTTCTTGAAGACTAGCTCCTACCGAAATTTTCTTCACCAACCTTAAAAGACTCTTAAGAGTCCCGCGACGCTCTGAAATTTCCATACAAAAGTGCTTCTTGAGATTCTTGGAAACCATTTGTCAGATTATGATGAAATTTAGCATGTACAATTAAAATAACTATATCTCCGCCCCTATGCTCTTGGTTTTTTTAAAAAACGTCCTTAAGAGAAAATAGAGCTATGAAAAATATCCGCATTTGTAAGGGGTCACTTTTGACTGATTTATTCAATAGATAGACAAAGCAAATCAAAAATCCCTTTGCATAGAGTTGGTTGTCTACATCATTAGCTTTTAAATGAGTCCATAATACAAGGGAAATTCTTAGTTATTTAAGAATGATTACAGAAGTGCAAAAGTCATAAAAAATAGAAATTGCACTTTGTGACTCTGTAGGTAGCTTTAGAGGCTCGTCAGTATCAAACCGGACTCTATCATCAACTGTGCCACTCTCGGCTAAAGGAGCTAGATTTCCCTACCGAGCTCTCCGGATGTTGTGACGGAAGGTGTTCTAATCTAGAGCACCGACGTATTCTAGAGTGCCTGTATTCGAATATTGTTACCATTTTGTCAGAGGCCGCATCGAAATCATGTAAACGTGAATCAGCTCGAAGGAGAGGAGGATATATTGTTGGGTGGAATAAGCACGTTGCAGAATATCATAGAGAGGCCAGACTTAAGTTCCTGGCTTGGGTTCAAATGGGTAAACCAAATAGTGGCTACTCGTATGTAGAGATGTGTGAGAGCAAGAAAGCTTTTAAAAAACAGCTAAAATGGTGTAAAAGTAAACAAGACCAGATTAAGGCAGATAAACTTGCTTCACATCACACCGCCAAGGACTTTAAAAACTTCTGGAAAGATACGAATAAAAGTAATGTTAAGCCTGGCCTCCCTGTGAGTGTGGAGGAGGTGAGCGACCATAAAATGATCGCTGATCTCTTTAAAAACCATTTCAGGGTAACTCCGGGTGCTGAATTAACTGGCTGTAAGTCGTTCGATGATGGGATTGTCGGTCCAGAACGAACTGTACGTTTTACGGCAAAACAAGTGCGAGAAATTATTCATGCGATGCACAGAGGTAAATCTCCTGGATACGACAGTCTCAGCATCGAGCATCTCAAATATGCGGGAGTTCATCTGCCGCGCGTGCTCTCTATGTTTTACAACTTGTGTTTGTGTCATAGTTTTTTACCCGATGAGATGACTAGAACCATTGTGGTACCTATAATAAAGAGTAAGACTGGTGATGCGTCTGACAAAACTAACTATCGGCCCATTTCTTTGGCAACTGTGCTAGCAAAGGTCTTTGATAGCTTGCTTAATGACATCCTGTTGCAGCATGTTAAACTGCATGATGCACAATTTGGCTTTAGAGCAGGACTTTCGACAGAAACCGCGATTCTGTGTCTTAAGCAGGCTGTCAGGTATTACACGGACAGGAAGACACCGGTTTATGCCTGCTTCCTAGACATGTCCAAAGCCTTTGATACTGTGTTGTATGGAAGACTTTGGAACAAGTTGGAAGCTGCTGGGGTGCCAAATGAGATCATCTTGGTACTCAAAAACTGGTATAGTTGTCAGCGAAATCAGGTGCGATGGGGAGGGATGTTGTCTGACGCCTACGGCATGGAGTGCGGCGTGCGGCAGGGGGGAATCACATCTCCTTTGCTGTTCAACATCTATGTGAATGATCTCATCGGCGAGCTCAGCAGTACGCATACAGGGTGTATAGTAGACGGGGTATGCGTGAATAATATAAGCTACGCAGATGATATGGTGCTGCTGGGCCAGTCGGTGGGGTCCATTCGTAAACTGATCTCGATTTATGAAACATATGCGGTGGAACATGGACTGAGGTATAAATCTAAGAAGAGTGAAGTACTCATATTCAAGAGTGGTAATATTAAACCAGTGCATGTTCCGCCGATTGTAATAAATGGTGCGGCTCTACCAATTGTAAGTAGCTTTAAGTACTTAGGACATATTGTCACAGAGGACCTTAAAGATAATGCAGATGTAGAACGAGAGCGTAGAGCGCTGGCAGTTCGAGGAAATATGATCGCGCGCCGGTTTAGTCGCTGCTCGAGAGAAGTGAAAATCACTCTATTCAAGGCTTACTGCCAATCCTTCTACTCGAGCAGCTTATGGGTTAATCATACTCGGCGGGCTGTCAGCGATTTACGCGTCCAGTATAACGATTTGTTCAGGGTGCTGATGCGGCTGCCTCGCTTTTGCAGTGCATCTACGATGTTTGCTGAAGCGCGCACGGACGACTTTCATGCAATAATACGCAAGAAAGTTGCATCCCTACGTCAGCGGGCGCGAGGCAGCAGCAATGGCATCCTGCAAATGATTATTGGTCGCTTGGACTGTCCCATTCAAGACAAATGGATGCATGTAATGATGGGCAAAAAGCTGTAGCTATAGTTTATTTATTTGACATTTTTTTTTTTTTTTATTTTAAATTTTTATCCAAATTATCCAATTTCATGTAACTAAATCTAATTTTAATGTATTCAAATTTTAGTAATTATGAGTTTTTAAATGTTAATCAGTATTGAATTTAATTAATTATTTTGTGTTTATTAAGTAATTTTTAAATGTGATTTTATGTTTTATATTTTATGTGATGTGCGACTGAATTTCTTTTTGTAATTATGGACATGCTTTCTGAATTAAAATTATTATTATTATTATTAGTATCATTACTTGCTCTCTTCGCTCGTCTTCTTCTTCTAGACGAAATGGCTATAGAAAACCTTAAGGCAATGCGAAGTTAGTCTAAAGTGGTTGCCGGACTCTTAATTTTATGTGCCAGATAAGCGAATATTTCGCTAGGAGTAGATAAAACTATTTAAGCAAAGAACTAGGCAGTTCTTAAATTCAGTGTAGGTGTCCATTATGTAACTGTATCTTTGAACATCCATTGATTACCTACCTTTAACATGAGTTCGAGATCATCTCATTACATCTCACATCTCAGCTACCTAATTCCCAATTTCGACACGTCCAGTGGCTCTGGTTCGTGATTAGAAAGCGCATGTGTTTCGTACATGTACAATAATTAACATGGGTTGGTACACGACTCTGGCCTCTAGAGACGATCCGGAGCTGGACATCAACGACCGCAATGATAGCTTGAAGGTTCTGTAAGGTTAGTGCAAAAAGATGTTCGTATCTTGAATTAGGATTTTTGTAGAAACGTCTCTCTACCAAAATCCTAATTGGGTTTAGCTGCGCCTCGCGGTATTAGGGTGCGGTTCCACTGATGCGGAGCTGAGCGGAGCGGTGCATAACTGACCAATCACATTGCGTTCGCTGAAGTAGAGCAGAGATTTCGAGCGTTGTGATTGGTCAGCTAGGCACCGCTAGTCAGCTTCGCTTCAGTGGAACCTGCCGTTAAAAAGTAATCCGTGCCATACTTCATTCAGATCTATTCAGCCGTTGGCGTGACTGAGTAACAAACATCTATCCACCCATCTATCTAAACTTTCGCATTTAGACATTAGTGTGATGGATTCATTTGAATTGCTTGCCAATATCCTAGCTGATCTTGTTGATGTAATAAGTACTGTATTCGTTTGTGCACAGGTAGGTACAGTCTCAAGATGATGAGACCCCTTACAGAGAGCAGTTTAGAGCAACGATACGTGACACGTTACATAAATTTGTTTTTACTGCGTCGAATAACCCACAGTAATCCTGCCAGCGACCTTGTACTGTAAAATACTCCTACTTTTGGTATGTTATTTTTTTTATTGAATTTTATTTTTTAACTCCGGTGATGTCATCTGCTACATGACTGTAGCACGCGGTAAATGGCGACAGGCTCGCGCCCTGTCAGATTTGGAACTAAATATCGTCCGGCGAAGCGTGGGTGTTGTACACCTTTGCCAGCCCACTCGGGGGAAAGGAGTGACGATATGTGTGTATGTAGAAATACGTACTAGAATTAAGACGTTGAATAGATTTTGGCAACGCGGCACACTGTCCAAGGAACCAACTAAGGATATAGCCATAGGTATATGTTTTTATGCCAATTTATAATTTAAAGGTCCATCTCCGATTAATTTGCGAACGCTACTCGTCAGTAGTTTCGTACAAACATAATATTTCACTATCAAATTCACACGATCGCGTCCGAGCATCTGTCACGATCTTCGACATACGCAACTTGTCCTGATGCATCCACTAGGTTAGCAAGTTGCATAGGCGGAAGCGATAGCGGAAAAACAAATGAACTGTCTTTTTTTACGGAGAATAAAGCTGTATGCGCGACCGCAAGATATCCTTGGAGTACTGCCTGGGAAATGGGATTGGATACCCATACTAAAACCCCCTAGACAAAGACATACTGATTTCTAAGTCTTTCGATCAACTTGCGTTTCTTATTTCTTAGTTGAATTAATATAGTTTCACTAAACACATTTCATTTTCGCTTACACCAAGATTTAAATAATTTGCAAACCTTATATTCATCTCTTATGTAACAAGAAATTGAGTTTTTTATCTCCTAAATGGCATTACTATAGTGTTTTGTGATTTATTTTTGAATTAACATTGCTATTGTGTAAGGTGTACATTGTTCAACCCCTGTTATTTTGTTGCAAATTAACGTATGTGACAAAAAACCTTATTTAGATTTACACCTTGACTCATTATTCATTACTTGTTTACACCTTAGTTGCAAAATCATAAACTACAAAAAATATTATATTTACAAAAAAGTCAATTTATTTTGTGTTAATACATCGCCTTTAAGTATAAGTAAAGTTTGCCGCAGCTAGCTTGTTTAGTGGCTCCACAGGCAATGACCATCGCACCTAGCACGCCTCACTTGTTTAACAGGCTCATTATTTTTTATCCACAATTTTATGATTAACTGTACTTTCCTTTTCGGAGATTGATTATTAAAATTTCGTTCTTAGCTAATTACACGGTCGAGTTAATTGAGTAATTTATAGAGGACGCCTTAAAAGCTTGTGACTTTGTGTTATTAATCAAAGTGTGGTTGTGTTGAAGTATTTAGTTGCGTACCTACAGAAATTTCACAGGGTTCCAAAGCAGCTTAAATTTCAAAGATTTTTTCAAGGTTTTTTTTCAATTTAAAATCACAATTTTTTCAATGTAGAAGCAGGTATAGGTACATGTAGTTTGTTACAGTCAATTGTGTAAGCTAGTTTCATTAAATATGTTGATGAGCATATTCAGCATAGAACGAAAACATGTTTTTAGCTCCTCCCTTTAAAAACTTACAAAAATTATAAGGCCACGGATTAGTATGGAGTACTTTGAAAATAACCCATTCTAAACATCACTAACGACCAGCTGCACTGAATATAAAAATTGCCTGACTGAATAAAAAATATAAAAAGTCCTAGTTTACTCTACTCCTAGCGAAATATTAGCTTACGAACACATACAATTAAGAGGGCCGCGACACTCTAAAATTTTCATACAAACGCGCTACTCAAATTTCTTGAAAACCATTTATCAGATTATGATGAAATTTTAGCATGTACAATTAAATTAACAATATTTCCGCCCCTAAGTTCTCGGTTCTTTTTTTTGAAAACGTTCTCAAGCGAAAATAGAGCTATTAAAATTATCCGAATTTTTAAGGGGTCACTTTTGGCTGATTTATTCAATATGTAGACAAAGCAAATCAAAAATTCCATTACATAGGGAGGTTGTCTACATTATTAGCTGTTAATTGAATCCATAATACACGGGAAATTCTTAGTATTTAAGAATGATTACAGAAGTGCAAATGTCATAAAAAAAATTAAAATTGCACTTTGTCACTCTTTAGAGGCTCGTCAGCATCATTACTCGCTCGCTCTGTTACTTACTTACTGTCGCTCTCTTCGTTCGTCTTCTTCTATTAGACGAAATGGCTATAGAATACCTTAAGCCAATGCGAAGTTAGTCTAAAGTGGTCACCGGACTTAAGATTCTCCTAAGGAATGGCTTAAGGTTCGTGCAAAAAAAAATTAGGTACGACCTAACTAAGAATAGCTAACTAGTCTAAGTACACTAGTTAAGCAAGGACTAAAGCAATTCTAATGTACTTTACCAGTAGACAGCTACATAAGCTACTTTCATACCTCTAACAATAACAGGAACCTAATCCATTCTTTTCAAAATCCAATTAAAGTGATCAACAGGTCTCGGTCTTGTTTCGCCCTTCCGAATCGAACGAAGTGCAATTACTACACGTAAGGAGTGCAGACAATCACGACCGACCCGCCCCCGCGCGCCGATGAGATCGAGATTTCAGGGTGTGGGGTAAGAGATAAGCTTGGGGAGTATTTGATTTTGAAGCGATGATCAAGCTCTTGAAGCGATGATAGCCTAGTCGGAGAAGGCCAGCCTCTCAAGCCAGAGGGAGCGGGTTCGCACCCAGACGCGTCTGGGTCCGAACCCGAACAAATTGGGAAAAATGAAGAACAAATTGTGAAAAGTGAACAAATGAACAAACAACAATGAACACCGAATCGCGATTCGGACCAATTTGTTCATTGTGTGAAAATAAATGCGTATTTAATTTCATCTGCTACATAACTGGAGCCAGGTGTGTGGCGACAGCCTCGACCCCTATCACGTTTGGGACTGAATATTGTCCGGTGAACTGTGGGTGTTATACACCTCTGCCAGCCCCTTCGGGGGGAAGGCGTGACGACATGATTGATCTCTTATAGGCGTATAATGTTAACATTAGTGGTTAACTGTTATAGAATAAGTAATGTAAGTATAGGCTGAGTGGCTAACTTATATTTATAAACAATGCTAAGTGCGATCTTTGGAGATTGAGATTATTTGAGATTGTTATTGGACAACTCTTTTGGTCGTTTCATTAGGAATATTAGTATTGCATATTCATGGGTTTTTTTCACACATTTTATTCAACAGGCTGTATTTACAGGTTCATAAGAGAGAGTAATTGGAGGTGGTGGTCACGACCCTGATATGAAGAATGCGACTTGAGGAGGACGATTTACAGGTTTGTAGTTTTTATGGCTGGATACTTGGAAATGTTACGGGTTGCGGGCAGTTTTAACAGTACGCGCAATTTCTGCGAGATAAGTCTGCGACAGCTCTCAGTCGCATCTCGAACGCAAAGTGTGCTGAGCTTTCCGACTGCGTGTCGCAATTAGTTAGTTAGACCTAGTATGTATAGAGATTCAAACAAAACGTATGAGAATTATCGGCCGTAGCCTGTCGTTGCGTCTAGTCGAGCTGTCGCAGACGCATGTCGCCCAATCTGTAAAACTTGCCCCGCTCGCGCTCCAAACTTATCCCACACAAAAATCGGCACGCACAAAACGCCTAATATCATCATTAACGATTGCGGGGCTAATGCCTAATGATTAATGATAGGTTTATTGTCTTTAACGAGAGATATCGACCACGATTTCTTAATTCGGTAATTAGATGTGAGGCAACCGTGGCGGATTTAGTTTGAGCGATCAGAGAGTGCTCTACATACTAGCGGCTTTTCGTCTGTGGGAAAGGGATGGCTTTTATAAATTACTGTGGGCTATTGACATTTCAAATAACAATTTATATATTTGTTTAATTTTTGTTTACTAATAGTCTGTATCAGGCTTACTATTGAACTATAAAAACAAAATTGCAAGATGTAGTTTGTTCTATCGCCACAAAAACCAAAGTATAGTTTTTTCTGGCTAGAGAAAGATTATCTAGTTGGAGGCTTTTTTTGGACTCAGACGTACTTACTATATAACATGACATGAAAGCCTGATGAAGCTATTCCCCCGAAAAGGCTGGCAGAGGTGTATTACAACACCCACACTTCATCAGACGATATTAAGTTCCAAATGTGACAAGGGGCGAGCCTGTCGCTATAAACCGGACGTATTACAAAGCATTTTACAATATACTCAGAAGAGCATTCTATCCGAGTCCGAATTTTTTTCTTTGCACGTAGACTCAAAACTAGGCTAAAGTTACAATTCTGCTTTACTGAGAATTTTCTAACTACCTAACTAAGTATATACTAGCCTACTGAAGCTGAAAACTTAGTAGGTACCTAAAGCAAAAATTTCTTGCAGAGTAATCCCTACATTAGTAACATTTTTCGAGTCGTGGTCCAACGCGAGGGTTGCCACCGCCGGCAGTCACCGTACCCACATCAAATTTTCAGCTGCGCAGCATGTCCGCACATAAATCAGGGAGAAAGTGTAATGACAGCCCTGGACTATTGACGAGAAAAGTCTTCCACAAACAATTTTACTAGGTAAGTAATTATCATCTCTGCTGTATTCAAGTGACAGTCTTTTTTGGAACTCTACTAATCATAAAGGTTTGGTGTCATTACGGAATTACTAAAGACGCAAAGTAAGAGTGAGAAAACAGGAAACGCGAATTTGGCTTTTCTAACAAAATTAATCAGTCGTAATACACACATGACAGGTAAACATTTAACATCATTTAGGCAAACCTTAGTTTTGTTTGTAATTTCTGGCGTGAATAGAACACTAAAAAATGTAATTGTCTACCATCATTCATTAATTCACAGAGTGCAGTATCCTAGAACGCCTAGTTTACTAAAACGTCAAATGTCTTATTACGTTCAGTCAAACAATGTCCAGCTTCTCATAGTGACTAGTGTCCGAAAAGTCCAGCGTACGATAACGTCCAGCGTATTAGAACGTCTAGCTGCCGTCTTGAATGTTCTAGTAGTCTATGGGATATCACACATTTTTTACGAACTTTTAAAATAACATACATGTTGCTTTTTAATTTTTTACGTAAGATCTTTGTCAATTGTGGACCAATTTAGACTGGTCTTCATCTATAAATGTATCTGTCCAATTAAGAAAAATAACTGTGAAAAATTTGAAAACCTGGATAAGATTTTTCTACCCAACTGTATTCTCCAAGACGAGCCCTATCCACCAGCCCACATCTGTCTATATACGCAACTATACGTACATGGTACACATGCATGTGTTTGTGCGCCCTACTGCCCTCCAGAGGGCACGACTGACCTATTTGGAGGGATGTACAGGACTTATTGCTTGGGGTGATGAAATGCACTCTTTTTGTTTGGGGAATCATTGTTCGAATTTTTGCTCTGCGTTATGTTATTCATTTTGATCGTGTTCACCTAACTGTTATTTTTCATTTGCATAGAGCTTGTTATTTTAATTATGGAACTATCTAAATTTAGACACAGTTTACGAAAACTAGTCAATCCAATTTGTATTGGCTGACTGTTTTTAAAAACTATTGAACTCAATCATAGGTAAGTGCCGTGTACAATTAATAAACATTAATTGCCTCTATTTTTTTTTATATAAAACTAGTAAGTACATTTATAATGTAGGTGCACACTGCGTAAAATGTATAGCGATGAAGTAGACATTAATAATTAGAATAGACGATTATTAAAAGATATTCACTCTATGCTTACACATTGCTTCTTTTTTACCCGACAGCGCAAGAAGGAGGGCTATGTTTTTTTAAAGTAAGCATTTAATGGGTAATGTGTTCCAAGGATTAATGTAATTTTAATGGCTGCTTGCACTAAATATAAGAATTGCAAAAGTCCTTGCTTAACTAGTTTAATGTACTCCTACTCTTATCATTTTTTTTTTAAACGCACCTTATGCCATTTCTTAGGTAAATTATAATCTAATGTGCCTGATTAGCGAATACGAGTATTTCGCTAGTAGGTACGCCATAAGACATAAATAATAAAATACATAATAAGAATAAAAAACAAACAAAAACTTACAACCACTATAACGACTGTCTCAAATTTACACAACACAACACACTTTAATATCACATCCTCACTCTCAGGATCTTATAAAACTCAAGCACTTCACCTTAGGCCAAACACACATCTGCCATGTCCCTTGCCTTTAAAAGGATTAATAACGCACTTACCTCTTTAATAAAGAAAAAAAAAACAAAATGGCGAATAAAGCAAGATGGCGGGTTGGGTGCTTTACCTTGGGGTGAGATGTTCGTAAGTATTCAAATCTTGGATTTGTAAAGCAGGAATTTGATAAAAAGCTTTAACCCTTTAAAACTGGTAAAGGTTAAAGATTTGAACTTAATGCTTAAGGAATTAAGGCTTTTTTTGTGCGTAAACCAAGTGCATACAATTGTTAGTAAGTTTTAAACTTACCCTGGATCAAACAAACAAGGTGTAGCAGTCAGCAAACACACAATGACGTCATTGTCATCCGTCTCTTTCGAACTGGTTGTAGATAACATATTTAGATCTTGCTTAAGCGTCGATTGACGTCACTATGTGTTGCTGAATGCTTGGCGGAGTATTTACCATGAACTTATCAACATACTAGGTAAGCGTATGTCATCGCTCGTATGGTAAAATTGCTCTAGTCACTTTATTGTTATAAAAACAAATCCTAAAGTTTAACTAAGTATACCTACGTTCAAAATGGTAGAGATATGATTTTTCTTGCGTTTTCTCAAAGTATTCAGCTTATAAAGTTACACGAACAGATAGATAATGTGAAATTGTTACACAGTGACTTTTGTGTTACCATAGATTTGTATCACCACTACTGCTGGAAAATTTGGTGATCGATTGGAGTAAGCCAGTATACGTAGTTGTAGGTAAGTATTGAATCCATTGATCCACATAAATACCTAGTTATGTGTACTTCAACGACCTCAATGAATCTCAATACTCAGATACTACAGCTACTAAAGTTCAATTCAATTCAATTCAATTTCTTTATTTGCTCGTCAATGTGTTACAAAGATCTTAATTTAGGTTTGAACAGCCAATAAATACCTCACATTAGTGCAAATTAATTATGTCAATAAAATGTTATGAAATTAAATTAAATGTCAAATAGAAACATGTATAAATACTTATTAAAAAAATGAAATAATGAGAATCATGAAAAGTTAAGATAATAGGTACTAAAACCTACCACCAACATTTCTATCAACCAAAATTTTTCTATGTTTGCTATTGCTCAAAAAACATCAAAAACTCACATTGTATCAAATGTACACAGGAGGCGTGCTGTCCCGGTGACCGCTAAAAGGCTGGCACACCGTATCGATAAAAAACACACAAAACGTCTTTTTTACCCTTAGGGAAGAGAACAGCTGCACTTTTGTATAACAATGATACAGCCATGTTATTTCCACCGACCCGGGGCAATCGTCGCGCTGGGCTCCAAACCGGCCAAGCGAAAAAGGCCTTAAACGTTTCAGTAAGAGCTTTTTGTAAAGGTTTGTGCATTTGGTCGGGTTATACTGATCGCTTGGGCCATACGCGATGCCCTTTGTTAAAAGTCACGCTTGATTTGGGGCGAAATTGTGTCCTTTTTGTTGTTTCATTCCCCGTGATGAGTGTAAAAGTCCATGGTATTATGCTCGCGTCGTACGTTTTACTTCCAATTTTATTCCCTTTCAATTTTGTTACACGGCTGTCACGAATTTCGTAATAATATGCCTTTCAACTAATATTATCTAATAAATAACATTATACTTAGCGCAAAACGACCTACACAGCCCGCCATGTTGGAAAAAAAATTAAATTCAAAGAGCGTTACGAACACAAAAGAAATTGAATACATAGAGCGACGACGCGGTGACATTTTCAATTGCGTTCCAATTTCAAAACGAGCGCTCTCATTGGCTGGGGTTTGGTGACAAATGGGCGACAAAATCGTGAAGCAGCCAATAGGAGAGCAAGTTTACCGAAACGCTGACGAAATAGCGTGGCGTGAATAATCAACGATGTCATTTGGAGTCGTACGTTGTCGTTGGAGAGAGTTTTCTATGTGTGTTACTCACACACACAGCACACATGTAGCCTATTATTATGCGTAATGTGTTTATAAGTAGGCTTATCATGTTCTATACAATATCATACTTACGCATAAGGTTAATGCTACAGCCAACGTATTTCTATAAAACGATCCCAATTAAAATGAGCGTTCTTACAAAATACGACCTATTATTAACTTATTATCCTTTTAGTGTTTTCATGTAGGCATTTGGTATTTGCAATGCAAACTAAGTAAGTAAATACATGATAACATGCTTTATGGAAAATACAATGCTTTTTGAAGATCTTTTTAATTCTAATTTGCATATCTTTTAGAGCCAATTGGATCAAATTGCCTATCACTAGCACTTTCAAAGTGATTTTTAAAATATGGTCAAATAAATAATTCTAGGGCAATCTAAAGATTACCTCAAGTAATCATTAGATAAGGCTCTAAATCAAATAATTTATTACAAATGTCTTAACAACGGTAACCCTAGAAAGAAAGATATAACCTAACCAGCCCCATTATTCGTGAGCGTAATGGCAATAGGTCATCGTGTGCCCTCACGCTCACTCGTATGACGCGACTAGTTAGCGCGAACGGGATGACACGCGATGACCATTGTCATTACGCTTAGAAAAGAGCCCTGTTCCATAACCTACAAAACTAAATGAAAGAAGATAAAAAAGAAGAAGAAGAAAGTTTTTTTTTTATATATAATAGGTCGGCGATTGACCACCAACTCGCCTGATGTTAAGCGACGTCGTGGTCTAAGATGGAGCACGACGACCTATAAAGTACTTATTCACTCTAGTATTTTTAGAGTTCCGTACCAAAAAAAGAACTGTTAAATTTCAACCATGTTATTCGTCATTGTGTGCCCTCACGCTCACTCGTATGACGCGACTAGTTAGCGCGAACGGGATGACACGCGATGGCCATTGTCATTACGCTTAGAAAAGAGCCCTGTTCCATAACCTACAAAACTAAATGAAAGAAGATAAAGAAGAAGAAGAAGAAAGTTTTTTTTTATATATAATAGGTCGGCGTTTGACCACCAACTCGCCTGATGTTAAGCGACGTCGTGGTCTAAGATGGAGCACGACGACCTATAAAGTACTTATTCACTCTAGTATTTTTAGAGTTCCGTACCAAAAAAAGAACTGTTAAATTTCAACCATGTTATTCACATTCAGTGACTGTATCTACAATACCAAATAGATTTGACTTCCCAACTGATAGAAAACAAAATAAAAAAACTTTCAACTCCTCCCCCACGCGTAAAGATTACAATTTCGATAAGCCAGTGTCATTTGTTACTTTTTCGTGTGTTGACACGGAACCGACTGAAGCGGCGGTGATAATGTTGATTGCGGTCATTATTTCTTACGATTGCGTCCGATAACGGTTGTAAATCGCCTTTTGGGAATATGAAAATAAGCAGTTCGTAAGTTGTAATGACGGTAATATGTTGCTTTATGGTTTGGCACGCGGCTTGTTAGGAAACTCTGTGTGACCTCACAAGTTGACTTTTGTTCTTACTTGAATTCAAAGTCAAAGTCAAAAGTCAAAATGATTTTATTCAATTTAGGTTTCAAAGATACACTTATGAACGTCAAAGTTTTTTTTTAATAGAGTCTTGTTCGGATAAAGAGCCTCTACTCAGAAGAACAGGCAAGAAACTGAGGGGCATTATTTTTTTAAAGAATAAATAGATTACAGTCTCACAAATTTTAGCTTACAACTAGGTAATATCTATAAATACTAGTGCCTACTTGGCGGAAATGGAAGGCTCCAGACATCTTTGTCTTCTAAATATTTTTTGACATTATAATACCCTCTTTTCATTAATGTAGTTTTTACATGTGATTTGAATTTTCCCTCAGTGAGCCCTGTTAAATTTTTCGGGATTTTATTGGAAAAACGAACGCAGTTGCCTAAAAATGACTTATTTGACTTAGTCAGTCTAAATCTCGGTACAGCTATCCTATCCTTATTTCTAGTGTTATTATTGTGATAGTCACAGAATGATTCAAATATGCAATGGGGTTTTCTTTGTTTATTCTATTGATTTCATTTGTGACAAAGAAATATTACTCAAATGCATCCCGCGATTTCTCCCGCGGTCCTACGGAATCGTTATTTTTGACCCACGACGGGAAGGAGATAGATGTAATGGAGGTTCTTAGGGTGAGAGGATGTTCGATTGTTTGTTTGTTTGTGCAAATCCATGTTGCCATTTTTCTCCAAAGCTATTAGTCCGATTTTGATGACGTTTTCAGCTATAGGTTCGGGTTTGATTGGTGCATGTAAGGTACTTGTGATAAGGTAGGTTGTACTCGTAGGTGTAATGGTAACAACTAACAAGGGGCGGTGCAGCAAACATTGTTTGTGCAAATCCATGTTGCCATTTTTCTCCAAAGCTATTAGTCCGATTTTGATGACGTTTTCAGCTATAGGTTCGGGTTTGATTGGTGCATGTAAGGTACTTGTGATAAGGTAGGTTGTACTCGTAGGTGTAATGGTAACAACTAACAAGGGGCGGTGCAGCAAACATTGTTTGTGCAAATCCATGTTGCCATTTTTCTCCAAAGCTATTAGTCCGATTTTGATGACGTTTTCAGCTATGGGTTCGGGTTTGATTGGTGCATGTAAGGTACTCGTGATAAGGTAGGTTGTACTCGTAGGTGTAATGGTAACAACTAACAAGGGGCGGTGCAGCAAACATTGTTTGTGCAAATCCATGTTGCCATTTTTCTCCAAAGCTATTAGTCCGATTTTGATGACGTTTTCAGCTATAGGTTCGGGTTTGATTGGTGCATGTAAGGTAATAAGGTAGGTTGTAGGTGTAATGGTAACAACTTACAAGGGGCGGTGCAGCAAACATTGTTCGTGAAAATCCATGTTGCCATTTTCTCCAAAACTACTAGTCCTATTTTGATGCAGATTTTACCCTTTTTCATTTACTTTTTGACAGTTGTAGGTTTTTTCAAAATTTTTAATTTTGTCGCTTGTTCATAAGTATGCCCTTTATTACCTACGCCTAACAACGTGTATGCAAAATTTCATAACAAAAGGTTAAATAGTTAGAATTAGAATTAGGATATCATAATATTGGTCAGTTAGTTGTGTGGTTCCCATGGCCTATTGTCACGTAATTTTTTTTGTTTTTGTTTTTGGACACTTCCACACACGGTCGCCTGACCCCAAACTAAGCAAAGCTTGTACTATGGCTGCCAGAGACTGATATACATACTTAGATATTTTTAAATACATACATAAATACATATTAACACCCAGACATAGAACAAACACAAATGTTTGTTCTATCTCTATCTTTCATGTTCATTCAATAGTATGCTTTTATGTGTACCGAGTCTTGACCAGAATCAACTTTTCACAGATCTCCGTTTTCATTCTTAACCAGTGACCTCATTTCCATGATTACATTAGTACAGATTCCCTCACCGGACCACGGAACCTCGTCATTACCACCATCAAAGCGAGATCATGACTCATTATCGTTCCCTGTATTGTCTCAATGATTGACACTGAACATGTACTAAACAAATCAGTCCGAACTCGATCCAAACTCGTCCGTCACGAAGCCATAATTAAATGGACCATGTCTGTCCGTCTGTACGTCCGTAATGCTAATGATGGGCATCATGTGCTCACTAAGTGTTGGTAATGTGCGTGCAAACAAATGCCCGGTTCTATGGCGTAGTGATGGGGTGTATGGATGTCCGTAAACAAGTTTAACGGAAAGGTTGGAAAAAAGAGTTGAGCTCATTTCGGACAATGTGTCCGAAATGATACTAAAAGTTACCATTTCTCTGATCTTCTTGTGTTGTTTGGCTGCTTGAGACTCGTCAGGATTTTTTGTAGAGCTGCTTCAGATTTCAATGTGATCATTTTATTAGATTACGCTCTCCTGAGGCTCTTTTTGAATCTCTTTCCATTTTGTTATAGTAATTTAAGAAACCGTTAAATTTATTATTATTTTAATTGTAATGTATGTTCATTTTTGGACAGTACTTTCGCGGCCAAAATCGGCTGAGATGGAGTCATCATCATCTAAATAGTATTTTTAGTTACTATAAAGTGTAAAAAAGTATACATAAGTGTAGAGTAAATAAATCTACTCAACAATAACATCTATGTATGCCACCGACCGTTTGTCATATTTCGTTCTGTCCTGTCCATCCAAAGGTTGCCTGGAAGAAATCGCTTTAGGCGATAAGGCCGCCCTTGTACTGCCGAATGATATTTTTTTTTTAATATTCTCTTTATGTTGGTTTTACTTTGTATTTTTGGTGTGCAATAAAGATGTATTGTATTGTAATAACATATCGTCACGCCTTTCCCCGAGGGGGCTGGCAGAGGTGTTATACAATATCCACACTTCGCCGGACGATATTCAGTACGAAATGTGACAAGGAGCGAGCGTCTCCATACATCGGGCTCCAGTCATGTAGCAGATGAGATACAAAACGCACAAATGTTCACACAATGAACAAATTGGTGCGTGCCGTCGGCTGGGTTTGAACCCACTCCCTCTGGCTTGAGAGGCGGGCCTTTCCGACTAGGCTGTCATCACTTACATCGTTTGCTACAATACATACAAATAAATCTTCTTAAACCTATAACTACAATAATTACCACACCTACAACTAATTATTAATTTAATTTCGAATCAACAAAGTAATTGCAAACAACTAATCTTAATAGCAGTACCTTTTACTGCTATGGATTTGCGCCCTGAACTTTGCCCTTCCGAAAAATAATATCCGTAACAGTACTACAGACATCACTAGAGGTCTAATGTTATGACAGTCCCACGGAAATACCTGTTTGGTCATGTTTAGCGACTGTTCTTACATTCCATATCAGTTTCTGTAGCACACGGACTGGGCTGGTAACGTGTGAAAATGATAAGACAAAGAACGGAAGATTTAGTTTGAAGGCATTTATAGCAGAAAGTGTAGTAGGTTTTCACTCAATGTCTGTATAAAATACCTTGGAAAGAACTTCTCATAGTTTGGGATAAGAGGATTGAAGATTTTAAGTGTTCTAAAAGTAAATTAATCAGCTCAGTAAACATTTGGGCTTGTAGAGCTGTTGTTATGGAGATCATTGGGAGGCCTTTTTTAGTACTGGACTTCTTCCGGCTGAATGATGATGATGATGATGAGTGAAGGAGTTAGATATTAAAGATAATTATGGCGAAAACCTGCCCAAGGGATTTATCTCACTGCAACTACGTTTTCGATGTTATACCAAACGTTGTTAATCGCCTTTTCGTTTTTTTATGCCCTAGCCATTGATGGTAAACAAGCAAACGGGCCACCTGATGGCAAGCGATCACCATCGCCTCTGGCCTTTGCCTAAAGACTTAAAGACTGTATTGACAACCCTTATGAAGAAGCCCATGCTGTAGTAACTCGCACAGATGCAGGTGTGTGGTAAAAAAAAATCGCTTAAAACGCACACTGTGCGATTTCCACCGATCGATGTGTGTGGATGATCTTTAAGGCGGTGTCGGCTAGAGCGATGAAAAAACCACGACGTAGGTATTACCTAAGTCAAACAATTCTTCAGAACACTCCCCGTTGTTTGGATGTTTGGATAAAAGTTCAATTCTGTCATTGACGCCAGTGTCGCCAACCTACTATTATTTATACAGTTTCCAATACATTTTATTTGAATGGATGAGGCGTTACTGTCGCCTACGACACTGAAACCAATGACAGAATATTAGCGCAGAGCAGTTGGATAATTGCCTAAGTGAGACACTGTTCTTAAAAAAGTTGTTAACGCTTCAACAATAAAAACCGTAGCCTATTTTACACTTCAAACCACAAGCGAGCAACAGGTCCCCACTTCGACATTAACACATCTGCTATGTAATTGTAAATAAATAAATATAACAATGTTTATTGTGTCACAAGCTTATTTTTAAGACCAAAACTTCAAAAGCTCCCACCCCAGTCTGAGACAAACGTGTGATGGAATTTTTGAAGGGACCAGACCAGATAGTGAGTTCAAGTTATGTTGGTAGAGCGAGACCTTGTCACTGGCTGTCGTGGCATGTGGTTCCATTTGTTTGGATAAATAAAGCCGTATTCACAACGTTGGTCGCTGGCCATATGTCGGTAATCGTTAGGTGCCAGGTCTTAATAAACACACTTCGGTCTCGCCATGTGAACTCTGTAGGTATAATTAGACTTGCAAAGAAGGGATTGGTGACAATTTGTACATGCATATTTATATAATTTCGCATGTGTCAATTTGCGACCATTTTACTGAGCGGAGTTGTGGTTGACATCTATGTATGAAGAGATACCTTTTTTACATGAAGATTCAAGGCACACTGTTTAAGTCCCTCCCGCCTACCCTCCCATCCATTTGAGACATTTAAGTACTAAGCTTTTGCAAATTTTGCTTAACTCTTAGGGATATATTTCTATTTTCGTTTAGCTTAGCTTGGTTTTGCTGGCTTAGTTTAACTTCAGCATAGCTTAGCTTTCGGTTTGCACCCCGTATTAACATAGAGTTTAATCATGATCTAGCGTGACACATAAGTAGATAGATATACTAACCTTCAAATAGCCAAAAATTTCAAGTTACAGCATACACATATCGTCACGCCTTTCTCCCGAGGGGGCTGGAAGAGGTATAATACAACACCTACACTTAGCCGGACGATATTCAGTCCCAAAAGTGACATGTGGCGAGCCTGTCACCATACACCGGGCTCCAGTCATGTAGCAGATGACATATATTTCTCAAAAATGTTCACACAATGAACAAATTGGTGCATGCCGTCGGCTGGGCTTAAACCCACTCCCTGTAGCTTGAGAGGCCCTTCTCCAACTAGGGTATCATCGCTTTTTAACAGCATATAACTGTAAAAATTAACCCATTCGCTAAATCGAGCTCCACAGTTCTCACCCAGTCATGCAAGGTTCGCATAAATTAAAATGGCAGCGACAATCGCGGCATTCCCTCGTGATACTATCGCAATGGGCACCGCCCAGCAATGCCCGGGGATCGAGTGACCCCGATGGTATCGCGAGGGGTTGGCAAGACGCAAGACCTTTTCAGGTTTTAAATCGCGACTTTTGTTAGTTATTTTGTTTTGAACGTACTCATACTTTTTCCATTGCCCACATTTTGTAGAGCTAACCCAACCCTTGCTTCGAAATATCTGCTAAAATATCTTCGTTAGTGTGATGATACCTTGGGCTGAAAAAAAATCTAAATGGCTATCAGTATTTGTTGGTAATAGTATTTTTAACCCCCGGCCCAAACACGACGGGGTGTTATAAGTTTGAAAAGTTTAAATTAATGTAATTGATAAAAAAATGATCCCAGGAAGATTACTAGCTACCGCCACTCAGGGTATCCTACCGCGGTGGCTAGTGACCCTAATTAAAATTTTCTTTCTAAGTATTTGTAAAAATTTTAAAATGATTGTAATGTGTATTATAATGTAGCCAGAAATAATTTTATCTTAATTAATCTTAATATCTTAATTTTGCTTTATACAGGCTGTTTCTTATAACAAAGCACATGTTCTAGGATACCCATGATCTTAACTGGCTCAACAAATTGATGTCCTAGCCTAATACGCTGCAATCACTAAGACAGGGACTCAATTCTACCAAGCAATTGCTTTAAAGTTGGAATTTTTTTATTTTTGACACTTCTGACATAGAAAAAAATATAATTAAATATTAAAAATTGAAAACAGTTGGTTAACAGAATTAAATAGCAGGTACCTACCTATATTTTAAGCTTGTTTAGATTTAGCAATTTAGCGTTCTGAATAGTGCCTATTGTAAAAAAAACTTAATCAACTGTTCCATACATTTCCTCGAGGTTGAATGACAGAGCTGTTTTTTCATTAATATATTTTCGTGATTTCATTGTTGGTCCCGTAATAAAAATTGGTCATAAAGATTAGTAGGTACAAATATATCCTAGATTACGAGTACGTCCGTCCTTTAAAGAAACATCGTGTCAATAAGTATTTAGGTACCTACTTATATACCTGTGAATTGAATATTTATGTAAGTATTTATTTATCTCTTTAATAGCGCAATAGCGAGCATCTATGCTTCAGTCTCGACAAAAATGCTTTCGTATATCCGGTGTCTGTCCAGCTGTCCTCCTTTAAGGTCGCATTTCTCAACCGATTATTTTGAAATTTTGTGAGTAGGTTCGGTAAAAATAATCATGGTTTTTATGTCGCCTCAGTTTTTGAAAAAATCTATATTTAAAAAAAAAATGTTATTCCTTTCGGCCCCTGTGGGGGCGAAAAGTAGGAGCCAAGAGGAACAACCCTAACATATCTACTGATAATAATATTACCCAGTTTTTATAAACATTACTATGAGCGTTAGAACGCACAGGATACTAACAAAAATGTATCGCTGTCATGTCAATGTACTAAGGCCCTTTCTCAGTACTTAGCCTTTACTTACATAAGTAATGTTTGTGAACAGGGGTTTGACTTGTCATGAAGTAGTTGAAGTATATCTAGAATAATTATTATTGACTGTAAGTTTGAACTTGGTAAAGTTGATTTAACTTAGAAAATAATGACTAGAGTTCTCTACAAGTCTGAATATTATATTCAGACTTGTAGAGAACTTTTACTTGTAATGATCTTAGGTATTTCATCCAATAGAAACTTCGTAAGAAAATTCCCTCAATATATGAGTAACATACTAATTTGAATACCTACGTATTTACAGTTATTAATACAGCCGCTTGTACGCACAGGTTACACAAAAGTATGACAGCTGTCATGTCAATGTATACTGAGGAAGGTCGTACTTATTCGTATGTGGAAAATGCGTCAGTCATGCAAAGCCAAAAAAAAAGAAAAAAAAAGTCGCACTGCTAACATTTACTTACATAAGTAATGTTTATGAATACGGGGATGACCTATCCGACTTTTTGGGTCACAGACGAAAATAGAAAAATTTATTACAACCAAAAATTTTGACACAATAATTTTCTCCAACTTTCCCAAATTCGAAAACACTTCTTGCGTTAGAAAACCCTATAAATTCCCACGTCCACTTAAACCCCACCCCGTAGCGATCGTATCCGTCACGGCACGCGAAGGCTCGCACTTTGTATACAACTTCCGGTCCGTGGCACTTCCGTTACGGACCGGACAATTTCACCGGAAGTGGCTCGTTCAGCTCTATGTCACCTGAAGTGGGTGAAATAGGCCCAGTGTTGTGATTACCTGAAATTTATAGCTTTTATAAACGACGGGGGTGTAATTATATCTTTATGGGTGTAGTGATTTAAATAATGAAGGCTTTGCGGTGTTTTATATGGGGACTTTATTATACGGTTTGCAGTCGGGTGCAAATTAGTTATGACTCAATAGCGAGTGTCGTCGGATGAGGAAAAATGAAGAACTTTGAATTATAAATTACAAAATTCCAGAGATGTTTTGTTTTAAATTTGTACTGGCAGACTAGTTCGTTTTAGGTTAGTAGAAGTTTGTAACTTTAAATTTGTAGATAAAATTTATTACGTACCTACTATTTTATTTTATTTATTTATTTAAGTACACAACACAAATTACAATAATTACAAAACATAAGATCAACAAAAAAAACGTATGATCTATGTAGATTGTAATTCAAGACGTGTGTACATAGAAAAAATAATATTTTGATGACGAGTTTAAGTTAAACATTAAACTATTAGGTTAAAATTTCATGAATTTCACATACAATTTCATAATGACTATTGACTACAGCAAAGGTGGCAGGAAGGCAGAGAATGAGACTTGCACAGGACGGCAAAAATGGCGCGCAAAAGAGGATACTAAAACGGCTAATGATAATGATGACCATATTTTGCAGTTCTAAACTTAATAAAGCGATTGTTGACCTCCTGTTTAACACGTCTCATGCTCCAGTTAAATCTAATATAGCTTCACAAAAAGCATCCGCTAAAAACACTATAACACTTTGATTATTATGTTAAGAATTCCTTTACGGCCGATAAATAACACGTTTCAAAAGATCGTTTTCTCACATTAAACATACTTCAGTCGAGTCTTCGACCTCTATTCATAACAACTGTCCTCAACTTGAATCACACACTCAAAAACATTTTCGAAAACGTGAAACTTACGACATTGAACTCTAAAGTTGTTTAAATAAGATAGATTTATACTTATTTAAATGTTAACAAATCTTGGTCATGTTGTGACTGTAATGTTTATAATATAAACAAATGTCGATCGGGAATAGATATTGTCGTTGTCAATGCGAGGCGTTAAACAAACGAACTATCGAGTTAAGAGTATGGAGGTATAAGTTTTTGAGATATGGCACTTTTAAAGCTGACGGCGGTTTACATTTGCAAACAAAACTGGTAGATTTTAGTTTTAGATGATGGATAATAACAAAAAACACTAGACTAAGGCATGCTCGCAGAAGATACGGAGTTAAATTAAATTACTCCGGGTTATTAACTCCCCCCGAGGCTTCCCACCTTTTTGTGGTGGCCCAGTAGCTGTGGTCTCAGTAACCATGGTGAAACAAAGAGGAATCGGGGTGGGACCGCTCCTTAAGGCTCTCCGACCAAAGCCTGGGAGAATACTGTTGATATGTCGTTGGCACTTTCCTAACTTCCGCGGCCCAAATGAGGTCTATTGATGGCGGATGCGATGGGGCCGCTGAGGAAGAGGCGTGTCGGTGTATCGTTGCCGCTCTCCCTGTCCTCTGCGGCTAAAGTGGTAGGCAGATCCACTCATTTGACCCGTCGCATGGGGACCATGGGCGCCAAGACATGGGTGCTGGCGGGCGCCCACGGGAAAAATGAGTCCCGAGGGGGTGGAAGATGGCGATGTATCTGGTGTTTGGCACATCGTCATCGAGATATAGAGAGCGCAAGGTTGGAGTAGTGCCCGAAGGAGCAGGTGCTCTCGGGGCCGCGGAAAAGTGCGAAATCATCCCCGTAGCCCCATTATAGCCCGTACCATTTTGCGAGTGGTGGAGGAACACCGAGGTGGAACACCTTTTGGTTTTTAGTGGGTTTGCCGTCAGTGGCGGAAGTCCCACATAACCACTCTGTGCCCGCACCCGGGCTGTTGGTGGTATCCATAAGATTTATTCTGAAGGTAAAAAAAAGTTTAAGAACTAAAATTTTATGAATGCCACTCTAATATGGTGTCACTTAAGGTTTGGGTCCAACTCTTGGTGGTGCATGACGATTTACCAGTTTAACCTCTGAAGAGCAGTTAACTTCGAGTTAAAAAGAGAACCCGAGCAACTGCAATAGTGTGCTAGGTACAGTACTCAGATTCACCTGTTTCGATTACTGTTTACCTGTTTGTTTCGACTCTTTTAGAAATTTCCGCGTAACTTATGGTAAAGTAAAGTATCTAAATGGAAAAATGCTTGTGTATTCAAGCAAATATATAAAAACCTTCAATGCTATTAAAGTAAATAAACAGACTTGCGACAAACGACCGAAGACATATTCTCAGAAAAGAAAGTGAAGAATAAGAATTTCCCGACGCTCTACCCACACGGGCGCTACTCTGCAAAATGAATAACAATCTCCTCGCAGACTCTACATCACGACTATGTAAAGCTGACTAAATGGAGGTACTAAAATTTTCCATTCGCGGCCAACAGTTTTGTCCACAACGCACAAAATATACGATGGTGGCTCCCTCATTCTTCTCCAAAGATAAGTTGGCGCTATTCCCGCCTGCATAGATCTAGGCGACGACAAACACATAATAATTAGATGCTTATCACACCACCCACATGGCGGCTCGACTGCGACTTGCGACACAGCGTGAGTCAGCGCGCGACTTTCTGCCCGAGTGGGTGGAACAAAATGTGTTGTAATTGTTGATGGTAATTGATATTTATTTAGGAAGGGTATTAATATAACAAAGGCTGTGATCTATTCTTGTTACGAGACTAGCTGTTTCTGGCTATTTCGCTCGTTATCTTACAGGAATCTTAATTTCTCGGCATAAAAAGAAAAGGAAGTATGAATTTGGAAAACCGAACAAGGCGGTAGAGTCATTTTTATAACTATGATTTTTAAAAGTAAATCTTCGATACACAATAACTATATTTTATTTATTCAATCTATTAAGTTCAATAAAAAATCTTAAAAACATTTAACATGCATATACTCGTACCTATAACTAAATTCTAATCCAGAAATTGAGCATTGCCATCCAGCGTGGCAATGCTGCTAGCATTCTGGGCACCTATACCCAATTGAATAAAAACATTTTGACTTTGACTTTGAAATTAAATTTGTGCATACTAGCTGCGCCCCACAGTGCTACACGCATTACCTGCATAAATTTTTAGTAGCCTACGTACCATTCCAGGACTGGGACCAACTGGGGGAGGCCTACGCCAAGGAGGCGACATCTACACATGACTGCATTAGGTATGTGACAATGGACATTTATAATTAATTAATTGAAATTAAGTGTAATTGAAATAAAGGCTTTTTTACTTTTACTTTTTACGTACCATTCCAGACTATTATCTATTTCTGTATCAAATTTCAGCCAGATCCGTTCAACCGTTCTAGCGTGATTGAGTAAGAAACTTCCATCTAAACTTTCGCATTTACAATATTAGTGATCAGGCAAGGTTAAATATTCTTATTACTAGATGTGAAAAAAATCAAAACAATTACTTAGATTTATTATTGAATGATGTTTTTAAGTAGATTTTTTGGTATGTATAAATGATAATAGACATCCTGATCCAAAAGTGTGTTAAAGAACTTTTAGACTCTAAAAAGTAGATAGCTTTTTCAACAGCTAGATTATGTACCAGGTACCTAAAACATCTTATTTGTTTAGTTTAAGTACGTCTCAATCAACACTAACTATATTCTTGCATAATAGAAGAATCATAATAGATCGGTCCGTTTGATGTTCCAATAATATTATCTCAAGTGACCATTGACGTAGACTAAAAAATCCTTGGCAGATTCATTGTAAGTTTGACAGTGAATCGTTTTTGCTAAATGTGATTTACGTCACTTGTCATGGCACAACACGTGTGCCTGGCATAAACAGGATTTCCTGAGAAAAAACTGTATGGTTATTAAGCAAATGTTTGTGCCTAAGGGAATGTTAGTTAATGCGAGCAGAAGGGAAATTCAGGTGGTACTTAACTGAACCGTTGATATTGTAGTGAAACTGAGTTGTTTCCCATCCGTTTGTTAAGGCGAACTCAACGTCAACGGTTCAGTTAAAGTCAAAGTCAAAATGTTTTTATTCAATTTGGGTATCAAAGATACACTTATGAACGTCAAAGGTTTTAAAAAGACTCGAGCGCCTTGTTCGGATAAAGAGCCTCTACTCAGAAGAACAGGCAAGAAACTGAGGGGCATTATTTTTCCAGAGAATAAATAAATTATTGTCTCACAAATTTTGGCTTACAACTAGGTAATATCTATACATACTAGTGGCTACTTGGCGGAAGTGGAAGGCTCCAGACATCTTTGTCTTCTAAATAAGTCTTAACCTTATAAGTTAATAATAAATACCCCCCCCCCCGTTAATATTATAATACCCCCTTTTCATTAATGTAGTTTTTACATGTGATTTGAATTTTCCTTCAGTGAGTTAAGTATTAATAACTTTAATAATAATATTCGGGACACTGTCAGACGACCGTGTGTGCAACATGGTCGTCTGACTCCAACAAAGCAAAGCTTGTACTATGGCGGTCAGAGACTGATATACACATATAAATATTTTTAAGTACATATTTAAATAGATAATTAAATTCCAGACATAGAACAAACACAAATGAATGTTCACATGAATGTTTACCCTTGGTGGGATTCGAACCCACGCCCCCACGCTCAGAAGGTAGGGTCACTAACTCACTGTCAACTGAGCCACCGAGGCACATAGATCTATAACGGTTTTGTTCACCAACTTGAGCCTGATAAAAATCCAGGGTGTAGCCTAGAATGAAACATCATCGGTCTATTAGAAATTCAACCGCTCTAGCCTTGTTAGGCTAGGTTCCGTGCATCACCCCCTAGATGTCAGGCAAGTCCTTGAGTCTTGAAATATTTGTGCAATTTTCATTGTTTTATCAGTAGCGTGCAGCTAACTACCATCTACCTTGGTACTAGCCATTAGCAAATCATTGCTTACAGTTTAAAACTACTTCGCTGCAACAATTTTGGAGTTACTGTAGACTTGGAAAAGACTTTGCTAAGGTATTTATTTTGACAGAGTTTTTAACTGGCTGCTTAATAAATAGACAATGTTTCTTATTAAGACTTTAACGTAAGTATTTAAGAGTTTTTAATTTAACATAATATTTGAATAAATCTTTAGTAGATTTTACGTCGTGGTCATCATCACATAGCTTTTTATATCTCAAATTCTAAAGTTTAAGGGTAAGGAAAGTTGTCTGGAAAAGATCACTCTCAGCCGTAAGACCACCAGTTGTTACGCTAGTATTAAGTGTTATTACCCTTTGCTTTTGTTATTATTAATCAAACTTCACACTAATATTATAAATGCAAGGTTTGGATGGATGAATGTTTGTTACTCAATCATACGCCAGAACGGCTGAACAGGGCTAGATGAAATTTGGCACAGGGATAGATTATAGTCTGAAATTGCACAAAGGATACATTTTAACTGCTAGTGTAAATAAAAAACAAGTTTATCTTTTATTTACTGTCTCGGTGGCTCAGTTGGTAGTGAACCTGCCCTGTGAGTTTGGGGGCGTGGGTTCGATTCCCACCTAGTGCAAACATTTATGCGATGAACATTTGTGTTTGTTCTATGTCTGGGTGTTAATATCTATTTAAGTATGTTTTTAAAAATATGTGTATAAGTATGTATGTATACCTACCTGGCAGTCTCTGGCAGCCATAGTACAAGCTTTACTTAGTTTGGGGTCAGACGACACTGTGTGAAAGTTTCCCGACATATATTTATTTAATTACATCTATTACCATCACGAGTGATGATAGCCTAGTCGGAGAAGGCCCGCCTTTCAAGCCAGAGGGAGCGGTTTCAAACCCAGCCGACGGCAAGCACCAATTTGTTCATTGTGTGAACATATGTGCGTATAGTATGTTATCTGCTACATGACTGAAGCCCGGTGTATGGCGACAGGCTCGTCCCCTGTCACATTTAGGTCTGAATATCGGCCGGCGAAATGTGGGTGTTGTATTACACCTCTGCCAGCCCTCTCGGGGGAAAGGCGTGACGATATGTATGTATGTTGTATTACCAATACCCTTAGACAGCAATGCCTATCTCCAAAACAACGCCAACGTTGTGGACGACCCAGTAGATATCTTAATGTCTTTAATTTTCCCACTTATTGATAAGGAATGCGTATACATTATTTATGCAATCAACGGAAGCTCTCACACTCAGTAAGGGACCACCCACACTGCGCCGATAAACGCGACGTTTTATGACGTCGATAATAAACGCGTGTTTACACTAGCGGTCGAGCCGATGCGCGGTGTCATAGTGCGGGTGTCATACAGTAGGGAAACTACGCTCCCCTTACCAAAAAACGTTGTACAGCCTTTGAATTGTTGAAAAGTGTTTTGTTTCTTTCTTTCTTTAATTTTTTAACTCGATCGATAAAGACAAAATACTGCAACTATTTGGAGGCTATACAACGGATATTGCTAGGGGGGTGAGACCTTAATCGGATTTGAACGTTGCGTTAGTCGCCAGCAGCGAGGTGGGTCTGGGCGGTGGAAAGTTTGAACACATCGCCGGTTGAACCTTGAGATTTAGATTGAACCTATACATGGTTACAAGTAACTTACCAAAAACCTCTTATGGGTTCATTGTACTCATCATTATGAACAACTTTTACTATTGGCCGACCTCTGAAATCGCGAAAAAAAATCAGCTATTCCATACATTTTGTCTCAGGTCAATAAACTGTTTGTATGGAACAGCTGTTCTTTTTTTCACGATTTCAGGATTGGCTTCATAGTAAAAGTTGTTCATATTGATGAGTACAATGAACCCGTAAGAGGTTTTGGTGAGTTACCTATAACCCTATATAGCACACTAGATGCGCCCCGAGGTTTCACCCGCGGTTAAAAAGTATCCTATGTGCTATTCTAAATTAATATTATAAATTAATAATATTATAAATTAATCTATCTTTGTGCCAAATTTCACCCAGATCTGTTCAGCCGTTCTGGCGTCAAAGAGTAACAAACCATCCATCCATCCATACATACATACAAACTTTAAAATTAACAATACAATAACAAATTAAAAATAGCATAATACATACAAATTTGCTGTTGGTCGTGGTGTCCACAGAGATAGCGACGTATGAAAATATCGACTAAGACAAAGTTAGGCTACTGGCTGTGACATACTGTGGCAACGTATTGTCAACCGCGTGCATGACCGGGGTGGAAGTATTTTCGGTTTGTTTGGATAATGCATTATGGACACGGCATCTGTTGTGTTCGGGGCTTTACGTGCGTGTTCACTTTAGGGCCAAGTACGTAATAGGCACTTAGGTATAGTTTTTTAAGACAATGTTGGTTATTTAAGTAAGGAGGTATATAATTATATTATTAAGTAAATTCGTGTATGCCGCATATACTCTGATTTTAGAGTTTTTAGGCTTTCTGATATGGCTTAGCGATTGTTATCGGCTAAACAATGGTGTCTACCACGTCCGAACTCCGAACCAAAGTACGGCTACCTTTTACGGTCACCCATCCGAAGCCTGACTGTGCTGTCCGTTACTATATGATCCGTTAATATTTATATGTTGCTAGTTCTAAGCCAAAAATATTAAAAAAGCAAATTTTCTGAAGAAAAAAAATGCTCTTACTTTCTTGCCTGTTCATCAGGATAGTGGCTCTTTTTCCAAACAAGGTGATAGAGTGATTTTTATAACTTTGATGTTCATAGGTGTATCTTTGTTACCTATATACCCGATTAAATGAAGACATTTGATTCAATTTTGATTTGATTTTAGATCGATGTTCGTATACAAGCACCAAGTCGAACTATGTGACAAACACTATATTATACATAACATACATAACATTACATATCGTCACGCCTTTCCCCCGAAGGGCTGGCAAAGGAGAATAACACCTACACTTCGCCGGACGATATTCAATCCTAAATGAGACAGAGGGCGAGCCTGTCGCTATACATCGGGCTCCAGTTATATAGCAGATGACATTATGTTCACACAATGAACAAAGTGGTGCTTGCCTTCGGCTGGGTTCAAACCCGCTCCCTCTGGCCTGAGAGGCGAGTCTTCTCCGACTAGGCTATCATAGCTATATCATACTGGTTATAATAACATGCGAATTAACGTGACTCGTAACCGAACAGAGCAATTATTTTTTCTCCTATTCTGTTGAATCCAAGATATAATTTGACGTAACAATAAAACCACTAATAAGGCCGGGGTCACACCTATCCCGACTAAGATTAATGGCTCGTCTCTTTGTTCATTTGTCTTGTGCTACTTATTTAGACATTAATTTGCGTATAATTACGCATCAAGCAAGCCTTGGAGCTAGATTGTTTCGTAATTTGAACTTGATTCTGTTTTTACTGAAGCAGCTTTTTTGTTTGACGTTCCTTTTTGTTTTAGAAGCTCAAAGTTTGTATAAAACTCGTACAAAACTTGTAGATATTATACATAGATAAACACTATAAAAAAAAATAATAAACACTTAATACTAATACTTAATACTAATAAAGATAAACACTTTATTGTTCACACCAGAAATAACAAAACAAAAGAACAGAAAAATCTTAATCTGTAGTGTAACAACTGGCGGCCTTATCACTAAGAGCGATCTCTTCCAGGCAACATTAGGATGGAGGGGATACTTATGAAAGAGTATGGAACATGGGTGTGCAAAAATGGGTGTGGGTTTTAGATAGACGCTTTCGCTAGAATTTGGCCCACTCTAGTTAGTTTTAAAACCTTTTTGCTGTAAAACTTAAAAAAATTCTACTCATGAAAAACGTATAGACAACTACCTGCGCCTCGCGGTGCTCCGTGCTGTTGAAGTAGCTTATGTGTTATTCCAGGGTATAACCTGCCTCATTACAAAATTTCATCAGAACCCGTCAATTTCTTTAGGCGTGAAGATTGAAACAAACACACTTACAAACTATCGTCTTTATAATATGGGTAGCTATATACGGCCAGCTATATACGGCCCGCGGTGTTACTCGCCGTTAAAAAGTAACCTATGTGCTATTCAGACTATAATACCAGGCGCACTAGTAAGAGACACCCTCATATGGTGGAAATTCCGCCAAAACGCACTTAGCGTTTCAAGTTAACTTTTCTTGTAAGAACTGCAGAAGTGTGGAACTCGTTGCCTGCGTCTGTCTTTGCACCTAAATGCAATCCGGGGGTGTTTAAGAGTAAAGTGAATAGGTATCTCCTAGGCAAGCGTGTTACACCTTCGATCACGTCAACGCTTCCCATCGGGCGAGTCAGTGGTCAAACACATGCCTAGTCTGTTGTAGAAGATAAAAAAAAAATCTATCTCTGTGCCTAATTTCATCTAGAGCCGTTCAGCCGATTGGTGTGATTGATTAATAAACATCCACATAGAGTTTCGTTTTTGTAATTTTAATGTGAAATAGAATTTAGCAAAAATGCCCACTAGCACACTGTACTTTGTTGTTATGGAAGCTAAAAGTATAGTGAGAACTCATAAAACATCCACTACCTCATAAAGTCACTCACAAAGTACCCATAAATAAATAAATAAATAAATAAATTCGGGACACTTCCACACACGGTCGCCTGACCCCAAACTAAGCAAAGCTTGTACTATGGCTGCGCCAGAGACTGATATACATACTTAGATATTTTTAAATACATACTTAAATACATAATTTTAGATGTTTAATGTACGAGTATGGGTTATTGCCTGAAATAAAAATTATTATTATTATTATTATAATAACACCCAGACATAGAACAAACACAAATGTTCATCGCATACATGTTTGCCCTAGGTGGGAATCGAACCCACGCCCCCAAGCTCAGAAGGCAGGTTCACTACCAACTTAGCCAACGAGGCAGCCAATGCAATGTTACATTACTAGTCATAGCATTGATACGTAGACCGTAAACGATTTCGCAAAATTCCCCTCCCCCCACACTTTGCAGTTCCCAAGCTTGTAACTTGGATGATCTCGCAAAAATTTCCCCCCTGCACTAGCACATCGCAGTTCCCAACACACGACCCCGGATACACGAGATCCACAGCGTTCCACAGATCCTGAATATCAAAGATCATTTCGATCAGAAAATAGCTCCGAATCGATGTCAGCGGACAGCTCTGAACAAACAGACCTGACAGAAATAGTCGAATGAGTGTTTGGATTTGGTATTACCGTGGACTGTGGTGTGTTGAACTCGGCTTGGATTCTTGAGATTGTTGTAGAGTTTTAGTGTTGAGTCATTTACATCGTGATTGTTTGTACCTACTCGTACTATTGTTTTCTTTCAAAAATCTTTCTTTGTGTGCTTACGCATTTCATTGATTTTATAAATAGCCAAACACAAAGATTCAATTGATTTGATTTGACTGCTACTGTTTTTTTAAATACAGCACGTTACAAGGGTTAGAAGGGCATGTACACACACTTATTAGAATGCATGCAAAAATACCAAAAAAATGGCACGTTAAAAATAGCAAGAGTTATGACCGGTTTAAGAACGCAAGGAAAAAGGAAATTGAACAAAAATGTTAAAAATCTCTATCCTAAGGTGGCTTTTATTCTAAGAAAGTAGCTGCACGACGCGAATAGTTTACAAATAAAACTGACGCGATTAGTGGCTGCATTTCGGCTTTTAGGACGGCAGAGACTGATGTGTGTGCAATTTTTTATAGTCAAAATTTAATGAAAACTAGCATAACTGCATTCTCCAGTCGGTACTGGATGCGCACCTCGCCGATACAGCAGCATTTTTGTAACACCCGATATAAGAATGAGAAAAGTATTTACTTGGCGGTTTAATTTATATTAGGGAAATCATTATAAATAGCTTATTATTAATTGTCTTCTTTAGGCTAACTAGTATAACAATAGTATAACTGGCTAACTAGATAACAACAACTACTCTTTATTAAAAACATAAAATAATTACAATAGTACTTAAATAAGGCTTTTTTAATGGGCGGCCTTATCGCTCAAAGCGATCTCTTCCAGGCAACCTGAATGGACAGATAAGTCCATTCAGGTGATAAGACAGATAAGTAGGTATACAAACAAAATATAAGTCAGATTATAAGTGTATGTCCAGGGTTGGTGCCAGGCAGGCGGCTGGCCGACTGTAATATGATGCCAGTGAGTAACCTAAACTGGGGGCTGAGCTACCCACGTCCGTAGGAGTGTACTCTATTCTGATTCCCTACACGTGGTCCCCGGGTAGTGCTAACCGGGTAGCAAACTCTAGTGGGAGGCTTCGGCCGTGGCTAGTTACCACCCACCGGACCAAGCCATGCCGTGAAATGACCTAGTCGTGTTTCGGGATGTAGTCTGGTGTAACCGTTCCGAAGACGGGTCTGAGCAGTAGCGCACTTGTAGCGCCTCACTTAACTGCCGTTTTTGTACTTCTTCACTCTACAAAACTTTAAGGCTAGAGTGAATAAGTACCTTATAGGCCGTCGAGCTCCATCTTAGACCACAACGTCGCTTAACATCAGGCGAGTTGGTGGTCAAACGCCGACTTATTTATTGTCCATAAAAAAAAAACTGAAAATAAATAAATTGCTGGTTATGTGCATACTGCGGACTGTACCGAACCCTGCTGAGCAGGATAAGGGTAGGAAGAAGAGAAGCTATCCAGTGGGTATGTATCTATTTAATTAATTAATTCACGACACTTGCACACACGGTCGCCTGACCCCAAACTAAGCAAAGCTTAGTTTATGGCTGCCAGAGACTGATATAAGTACATAAATATTTTAAATTACATACATAAATAGATATTAACACCCAGACATAGAACAAACACAAATGTTCATCACATAAATGTTTGCCCTAGGTGGGAATGGAACCCACGCCTCCAAGCTCAGAAAGCAAGTTCACTACCAACTGAACCACCGAGGCAGTCAACTATCGCGTGGTAACTATATTGAAACCCATTTCAGACATGCCATTCCGGTATTTTAATCTTCAATTTTTCACTTTATCTAATCTGAGAAAATATATATATTTTCGCCACAGTGATGACTAATCATTTTGTACGTCTGTAGTGTCCAGTAGCCAACAGAAAGTGCAATCAATATCTCTCGCAGGTAACAATAGAAAATCAATTAAAGCAGCGGTTAACCTCTGATCTTTAATCGCATTCGCGTCCTGTCACACTAACGAGCACTACCTTTTCCACTTCATCTGCATCACCGCCATTTTCAACTTTACCATCATCGTTATAAGGGTTAGGAATCCCAAGTAATGGTGAGTTGTAAATATTCTTCTCAGTTTTATGATCACAATCGACTTTTATGATTTTATTGAGATTGTTGCTGTCAACTTCTGGGAACTTTAGACGGGACTTGTCATTAGTGATTGTAAAAGGAGATGACAGAGTGGCAACTAGACGGTTAATTAGTCGGTTTATGGTCGATTGCGGAGGATTATTAGTGGGATAGGTTGATGTCTATATTTTGTAGTCGCTGGTTGTTAGCGATGGTCAGTAACTGCAGTCTATTGCGGTAATATCTTGGGTGTTAGTTTCTTTTCCACTTTCCAGATATTTCTAGATACGTTTAGATTTTTTTTATTTATATCCACAACGTCGGAGAATATGATCAATCTAAGTATCAGCTTTACAATACAATACAACTTTATGGCACACCAAAAACTACATGAAAATCTTAAAAACTAAAATATATATTTCGGCAGTGCAAGGGCGACCTTATCGCCTCAAGCGATTTCTTCCAGGTAACCTTTGGATGGACAGGAGCTTAAATAAATATGAAAAGGGCAGGTGGTGTACATAAAACTAAATTAAAATTAAAAAAATAATAATAATAAGTACGTTCCAAAGACGGGTCTGAGCAGTAGCGCTCTTGTAGCGCCACTCAACTGCCATCTTTGTACTTCTTCACTCTACAAAACTTCAAGGCTAGAGTGAATAAGTAACTTCTAGGTCGTCGTGCTCCATTTTAGACCACAACGTCGCTTAACATCAGACGAGTTGGTGGTCAAACGCCGACCTACTCTACATTAAAAAAAAACTTAAATAATTGTTTATTAATTGGTTTTATATTTGGAAAGACCAGCATTTTTAATTTTATACCTACTATAATATAATTAAATTGGATACTCAGTAGGTACTTCAATTATTTGACTCCCTTAACTTTTATTTAAAATACCTCATTTAGGATACTTGCAGAAGTTCAGGTTATCTTTTTAACTCGAAGTTAAACTCGAAGTTAACTGCTCATCAGATGTAGTCGTAAACTGGTAAATCGTCTTGCGTTACCACGAGTTAGAAGCTAACCTTGAGGTTACACAATATCAGACCAACATTTTTTTTTTAATTATATAATTACAGTTTAAACTAAACATACCCTTAAAACCAATGCGGTTTGTCTAGGACAAACAGTTCTCACCCTTAATTAGGTTATGTATGCCATATTATGCCCATCCCAAAACAGCTGTTGTAGGTATCGGCTAGTGCCGTTTGTCATCACCAAGTTCAAGTTCATTTAAAACATTAAAACTCTCAGATAATAAACATTACCTTTAGGCGGCCTAGAAACTTGGACATTAGGGCAAGCTACTCGGTCTTTACTAATTTGCGTGCTTTAACTCTGCGTTTAAGAATTTAACGCCTTTTGTATCTTCTGCAAGTGGGCTCTAGGGATATAATTTTTTTAAGTTTTAACCATTATACATTGATAATTATGATACCTTCACAGCTCTTGTCGTTCCGGATATCTATTATTATTATCTATTTTCTGAATAACATATTCCATCACAATAAAACATAGACAACTTTCAACATTAAAAGCGCATTTAAATCATAAAATCACAAGCTGCACCGACGCCAAAGCACCTAAGGCGCGGAGATCGCGTTACGGATACGATGACAAGCGTAGGCGCATATTCTTTCAACCACTTTACCTTTACAGTTACCTTTTACCTTTCTACAAAAACCTTAAGGTCTACATTTCTGTGTTGGAATCGAAAGGTTCAGTTTGTGTTATCAACAGAATCATTCTTCAACCATTTCCAACAATGGACCTCATTGTGCTGCAATAGAGCTTCTTTCCTTTTGCCATCATATTCTATGACAGTGATATCGCCTTCTCTGATTGCAGCGTTACTTATGCCTTCTATTTCTTTCTTATTGTTATGATCATTTGGTATATTTTCGAGTGCTTCATATGATTTGAGATTTTGGTTTGTTATTTCGCATATGCGTCCCCAGTAGGCTCACGTATGACTTGCGTTGCACAACGGTCCCTGTTTTGATCTTAGTAATGTACTATGTAATTTACTTGTAATGTAAGCCACTTTGAATCGAAGAGAAAGACTAGTGACGTTTATAGTGGTGTTTATAGAGCGATATGGACTTATCTATCTCCTATAGCTTTGGTCAAGGTTCTGTCACCACCGTTGATTTTGGTTGGAAATGTGCAGTGATTTATGTTCTTAAGGCCGTTTTCAAAACGGCACTTGGTTATGAATCTCGAATTAATACTTGTTTTACCATATTTAAAAACAGTGAGCGTGGCCCCAGTTTCTAAACACTATCATAAACTATGTTTGTTTTTGACAAATACGTTTATTTTCATTAAATATCACACTTGTTTTACTATGTCTCCCAGTTAGAAATTTTACGGTGTTGTCACTTTTACGTGACAGAAAGTTTCAATGAATGTATGTAGAAGTTACACATATTTATTTAAACTATTGAGAAAGAAACCCCCTGAGAAAGTTTTGAATTTGAACACTTTAAAAAAATTATGTTCACTGCGTGATATTTACTTACTAGTAAGCAAGCAAGCAAGTTCGTATAGGCCGAGTCAAGCCCTGATGTCAGAGTTTCTTGGCCGCCCGAAGGCCTCTGACATGGCTTGACGATTGTTTTCAATAACAATCAACGGGTGCCTACAATTGTACTAGTTTATTGCACTGGTCTGATTTTTTTATTCTTAATGTTTTCATGCCTGATAATATGATAAACGTTATATTTGATGCTCTAAGCTCAGAATTTAACATGGTAATAAATGCAGCATATTAATTTTAAATTCAATGTTTATTTAATTTAAAACTGATATTGTTAGAATTAAAATTATAATTAACGTATAAGTAGCATTGCTATTTAATTTTCAGTTTAAAAAATGCAATTTTTAGTAACAACAATAACAACAATAACTTAACTCAAAATGTACTGTGATTTATTCTAGTTATATATCCCCACTTCTGGGTATATGCCGAGCTCTTTTTGTGTCATCTGATCACCAGATGGCCGAAGAGGGCTATTCTTACAAGTCGAGATATTTTTTGTTATTGTCTCTCTCATTTCAAAAGTCACAGGAGTGAGAGTGACCAAGAAACATCTCACGCTTCAAGAATAAGGGGGTTTGGTTCGACACCTGAATTTGAAAATAACGTTGACCCAACTCGCCGTCGCGATGAGGAGGTCGATTTTGAGGGGTGTAGACGGGTCGATTTTCGTCGTGCGTCTAGTCGCTTCAGAAATCGCCTCACCAAGCCGCATCGCTATCCCATTAACACAGGCGACTAAAATCGCTTGCAACTCGGTCATTCGCTCGTGCGAAACACTCCTTCATGCGGTCAATCGTCGCGCAGCCAAAGTCGGATACTAACCAACTTCAAATTTGGGGCTTCCGGCTTAAGTCACTTGTGACTTAGCTGAATTGCCATTTAGACGACCCTAGACAGCTTTTAGTCACCCGTGTAAACCCATCATTAGGGTACATCTTGCCACCTCAAAAACCTGGCCCATGGGCGAGATGATAGCTCAAAAATTTAATACGTACTGACTAAAACTATTCCCAGCAAAGTTACTTAGAACATGACCTTTAGTTTCTTTAACACTTATAATGACCCTCTAGACTAGACGCATGATGGAGCATTAGCAATTTGGCAATTAATTCGGAGTCAGCGATTGAATTAATGTTTGGATCGCACATATTCGTGATGGCTAAATTAATGTGTCTACCTACCTATTTGGAAGCTTGTCTGTCGAGGGGTCACTGTTAAGACGCGGTTTAAGGTATAAGAAATACATAGGATGGTGTTTCGTTAAAAAAGTACCTATGACAAAAAAACATAACTCCATTCAGAATATGCATGTAATTTTTTTATTTTTGGAGTATTTTAGAGAATGTACCTACTGTTTTTTGAAAAGACATGGAACAAAAGTTTTAGGGAAGCTGCTTGCGAGAGGTTTTTGTTTAATTAAAATTAAGTCTCTACAAAATCAAGGACTAGGTACTTACCTACTTATGTAGAATTTAACAAAATTATACTCCAAAAACACTTTTATAAAACAACATAAGCATATTTTTACAGCGCATAACATAGAAAAAACATAACATATCCGTCATACCTTTCCCCCAAAGGGGCTGGCAGAGGTGTAATAGAACACATTTCGCCGGACGATATTCAGTCCTAAATGTGACAAGGGGCGAGCCTGTCGCCATACACCGGGCTCCAGTCATGTAGGAGATGGCATGCAATACGCACAATATGTTCACACAATGAAATTGGTGCATGCGTGCCGTCGCCGCGTCAGCTGGGTTTGAACCCGCGCCCGGTTTGAGAGGCGGGCCTTCTCCAACTAGGCTATCATCGCTTCAGTAGAAAAGAAAACGTCGCTTCAATCTCAACGCTTGTTACCTTCCTTAAGTTAGACTATATGAAGCCATATACTTCCCGATATGGAGTTGCTGTGGATGCTAAACAACTTTTACCGAGACTTCTATGCTTTATGCTTAAAAATAAATCCACATAAATATCTATATGTACAACATACGACGGTTATTAGCTACTTTAGTTTATTCTTAACTACTCAACCGATCATCATCAAATTTTGCATATACGTTGTCAGGGATACAGAAAAGGACATAGGGTAAGTAATTGTTATCCCAACTAAAATAACGATTCCTGTGGAACCACGAGTGGAACCGCGGGGCGCAGCAAATATTCTATAAATATACTACTGTCTGTATGTCTGTACTGTGTGTATAATGATGGGAAAGTGGTTGATTGACTAAGTAAGCAAGTGGCATAAGCATATATTGGATTCCTACCGAACAAGGCGGTAGAGTAATTGTTAAAATCTAACTTTAACACTAACTTCAACCATCCCAATTAGGGCCCACGAGCAAACCCCTTCTGGGCTGCCAGGGCAGTTCGACTCCCTTCCCTCGGCAACAGCCCAAGCCGTCGTACCGTAGAGGTGCCCTTGCGCTAGTCATCCATAGTTATAAGCAATGTTTAAGGCACTGCGTCATCTGCGCTTGCCTAATGCCCGGTACGCTGTAGAGGCCTCAATGGCTAACAGGATAGTTAAAAAAAAAAGTAAGAAAAAGTGTACTTTGGAGTTAAAATATAGAGTAGAATTAGGTTAGAGAGCTTTACTTTGATATTTTTACTGAAGGAGGCTAAACTCCTACCATTTGATAATAAGGACAGTCTCTTCAAGGACTGCGATACTTTACCTTTGATAGTGAGTTGAGAAATTAATCAGAGTAGTAGGTTCAAATTGCACTGGCGACAATTTGCTGAAAAGTTTAGTAGGCCTATTGTTTTTGTTTAAGGGCGAAAGTGAAAACTTTTAAAGAAGCCCTGCATGCCGGCTGCATCAGTGGGTCTTCAGGTAATTACCAAAGTTTTAGTCAAAAATGAGAACCAATTATCTTTTAAATAAAATACTTAATCTGAGTTATGTAGTTTGACTACTTTAATTTTACGACGTTAATACCATGATTTCTATGATGCACATTGAAATCCTAACTCCAACTAACTTGTCACGAACCGCTATTCTGATTGATTCGCGGCAACACTGACAACGTTTGACTTCCGCCCGCCCTATCCGTTTCCGGTAGATTCACTTTTCACGTTTTCCCGTTTCCTGCGTCACGATTCACGTCACAAATAGTGAAAAGGGTGGAAATTTTGACAACTTCCACTAAAGTAAAGCCTACTCTATACACGAGGAGTTGTACCTTCAGTTTTGCCTGACCGGACATACTCGTACCTAAATCCGTGCCGTGTATGTATGAAAAAGCCTTATGGCTTTGTGCACCAATGCGTTCAGTCTATAACTGACGTAGATTTGACTGTTTAGTTAGACCTCATCGTGTGTCGTGTTCAATTTACTTGAAAACCGAATGCCTCTAAGATTTAGTTAAGACGTTAAAGCGTAACATAAAAACGAACAAACTCACTTTCGCATTTAAAACATTAATTAGGATGAAATGTATACATAGATATTTAAATAACACTCGTACATCTGCCCATAAACCATATCAAAACAATTCGTCTTCTAGCTAACTAAACAAGAGCCCGGGGCTAATTGCGACAAGTAGCTACCTGTACTATAAATCCTAGCCTCGAGTCGTCAATAAACAACTCCTCGCGTAGGCGAACATGGGAGGCAATCTGTGATGCGTGTTACGAGGCGCCATATAGCTCAGTAGATTAGGAGATATTTATTTCAAACTGCAGGGCCCTATTCGGAGATTTGAGATTTTCATCTCACCCTTTTTTGTCCTTGTTGCTCTCGTTTGAATAGTCAGAGGTGAGAGAGTGACCAAGATAAAATCTCATCTCATCTCACGAGTAGGAATAACCCCAGGGCTAGTACGGAGTGGAGACAAATTGTCTTGCCACCGTTTGTGATAAAGCTACAATACGGATATGTTTGTCTCTTTCTCGCGCGAGGAAAATGGTGGAAAGACAATTTGTCTCTGGCCCGTGCTAGCCCTGCTGGATTAGAAGAAAGAAATACCAGATTCAATGACAGCTGAATTTTTTGTGATTTCAGGGCTGGCTCCATAGTAAAAGTTGTTTACAAAAATTAGTATAAATCCTCCTTTTTTAGCTTATACTAATTTGTCTAAGTAAGAACAAAGTCGCAAAGCCTACCGTTCGAGGCGAAACCTATACTATTCCGAAGAGGTAAGTTTGTATGTTAGGGAGTAGGTAATCCCTGTAAATTTCCTTTAGGGAGTAGGTAATCCCTATAAATTTCCTTTAGGGAGTAGGTAATCCCTATAAATTTCCTGTTCCCTAAAGGAAATTTACAGGGATTACCTACTCCCTAACTATTTCTGCAACACTTCATTGGCCAATTTTAAAAATTCTAACGCTAGTAGAAAAACTACACTATCACTGAAACTTGAAATGAAACGTCTCTTTGTAAAATGATTTTTTTATTATTAATACAATTACATAAATAATATTATTATTATAAGAAAAAACGTAACAAAAAAGGTACACATCTGAATTAATTTTAAAGCAATCTTGCCAATTGCTATCGTTTTATTTATTTATTTATTTATTACAAAAAGAACGGCATGCACCAATTACACTTATCATTAAAAATTTCAGAGCAATAAATATTATGTCAAAAATACAATAAAAATAAATGTCAATTCAAAATGTCAAATTCAAATAAATATAAATATTAAAATCATTACAAAAACACGACACATTTTTATAAATTATAGGTCAAAGAAAAATTATGTAAAACAGGAGGTTTTCCACAAAATGTCAGGAGATATTATCATTACAACATGCCATCTGTCGTCAAAAATATCACAATCAGGGCTCTGTTTTAGGAATGAAATCAGAAATCAGAGTTTATTGATTACTCCCATAGTTACACGTCACAGTTGAATATTTATAATTAGAAACAAATATTAGAACAATAATAATTGATAATTATGTCAATTATAAAAATAATTCATCCTAATGCGTTGAGACCACGGAATTTAGATAAGATGATGATGATCACATGATGGCATTTTGTAACTCAAATTAACTTGTTTACTTGACTGTAACGCGCAACATATTACTTCACTTAACACATTATAAGCGCTAAAACATTAACATTGTTTATCTGTAAACAAATCACTTGCATTCTTACAACGGTCGTGCCGTTCAATTAAAACACCAGAAATTACCGCAACGACATTGGCACAAAAATCATAAAGATAAATAACTCAGATAGTAAAATCTCCAATTACAGTTAGTGATAATGATAAATTATACGAATTAAAAGGATGTATCGACCTTACTGTCAAACAGACCGGAGCCACGACCAAACTCGGCACGCGCGATTATTTTTGTAACCAACTAAGTTAGACCTCTTCCGATACTGCTAATACTTTCAACGAGGCAGCTCAGGTTATCTGGTTAGGATGTTGCGTAAATTTGAAGTGAACGTGATTCTAAAATTGCCTCATGACATGACAAGCGGTAGAAGATCCCGTCTAATGCTTCTTTCGTAATAAACTACGTTTATGACAAATAGCTGCAATTAAATGTTTTGTAAGTGAGCTGAAGTAGCGGCTGTCATGTTGGGATTAAGATTGTTAAGTTATTATTTAAGTACTTAAGTGTAAAGTAAATGAAGGTTTGAAAAAGGTGCAACATTGGTTTGTATGACAAGGCTAATGTTAATGTTTTCTTTTATTTCAGCTTAAGGTCCCGTATTACACGAAATCACCAATAACAACTTTTTTTCGCCTAGTTTGATATGAATAATTGTAACGATCAGTGGCCCTATTCGGAGATATGAGATTTCATCTCACCTTTTTTCGTCCTTGTTGCTCTCGTTTGAAACGTCATAGGTGTGAGAGTGACCAAGATAAAATCTCATCTCATCTCACGTGTAGGAATAGCCCCCCAGGTACAAAAAAAAATACAGCTGGTAAAGAAACAACCAACTTAAGTTTAACCGAAAACAATTTTGAAAATCATTCTCATTTTGGAAAAAAAAATCACAAAACTATCTTCTTAAATAAACTATTATAACGTAGTTCTTTAAATTTTCAGCGATTACACTACATATTTTTTCGATTATTAAATAGCCAGATTAGTTCTCTAAAGTTTAACCGAGCAACTTATTTTTATTTATGTCCTTTATACCAATAAAAAATTCAAAAAAAAAAAATTTTACGCGCCGATCTCATTGTACCATCAAATATGATTTACGATTTTCAACTCTAAATGAAGCTGCATAAGTAAACGTGTGTGTGTGGGTGAAAAATCACGCTATGACGGCGCCTTAAGAAGGCCGCGACGCTCTGAAACTTCCATACAAACACGCTACTTAAATTTCTTGAAAACCATTTGTCAGATTATGATGAAATTTAGCATGTACAATTAAATTAACAACAACAACAATATCTCCGCCCCTATGTTCTTGGTTCTTTTTAAAAACGTTCTCAAGCGAAAATAGAGCTATGAAAAATATCCACATTTTAAAGAGTCACTTTTGACTGATTTATTGAGTAGGTAGACAAAGCAAATCAAAAATTCCATTGCATAGGGAGGTTGTCTACATCATTAGCTGTTAAATGAATCAATAATACAAGGGAAATTCTTAGTTTCTTAAGAATGATTACGGTAGTGCAAAAGTCATAAAAAAAAATGAAATTGCACTTTGTCACTCTGTAGGTAAGTTTAGAGGCTCGTCAGGTATTATTACTCGCTCTCTTCACTCGTCTTCTTCTTCTAGACGAAGTGGCGATAGAATACCTTAAGCCAATGCGAAGTTAGTCTAGGTCGCCTAGGTCGAAATTAGTTAGGTCGCCGGACTCTTAAAAATCCCAGCATAACAGAGAGCGTTGTCAATCTAGTAACACTCTTAGCATTTTTTCAACTAAATAATCAAAGTAAACTACGGTAACAAGTAACATTAGTGAAAGAAAAACAAAAAACTCAGCTGCAACATGTTGTACTTAGGTCATTTCCACTATCAAGACGATTCAAATGACACCTCACATGTCTAATTAACATGTCAATCATTCAAGCTGTTTAGGCTGTAGAGCGTGCCAAAGAACACTCATACATACATACCCACATACATACACACATACATACACTCGAAAAGCATAACCCTCTTTCTTGCGGTAAAATAGTTAAAAATATGATTTTTCGTATAACTCTATACGAAGTATAAGATGGTACGCTATATAAGATGGTAGGATGATTCCCAACAGCTAAAAACCAGCATTCCAGATTGAAACCCGCCAAAACCATATCTCTCAACCGTAAACCAAAACTTCATTACCCAGCAGCACTCTTGGCCAATCCGCGTCAATCTCATAACTTTTTTTTACATTTACGACAATGACTGGCAATCTTTCAAAGGTTCGAGGGGTGGAAAAAAAGGAAAAAGTTTGAAAAAAGAAGCTTTTCCTCTTGAGATATCAATTTAGGAGAATTACCGGAAATTACCGGTTAATCTGTCACATCTAGATACGCCTGGGGCCGGTAATCTTGTCTCCCCTATTTTTTTGGAAAAGAAACACGAGGGGACAAGCGACGTCGTCGATCTTGTTAATTTATCAATTGTTTGTTTAAGTGGAAGTTAAGTAGGAGGAAAATGTGCTCTTTTAGGAGTGCTTAGATATTTATATTTCATTTGACTGCCTCGGTGGCTCAGTTGGTAGTGAACCTGACTTCTGAGCTTGGGGGCGTGGGTTTGATTCCCACCTAGGGCAAGCATTTGTGTTTGTTCTATGTCTGGGTGTTAATATCTATTTAAGAATGTTTTTAAAAATATATTTGTATTTATCAAATCAGTCTTTGGCGCCATATTACAAGCTTTGCTTAGTTTGGGGTCAGACGACCGTTATTGTGCAAGTGTTCGGATATTTATTTATTTGTATGTTGGCGTATATTTTTCTATTATTCGGTAAATATACTCTTTTTATACTATTATTAGGAAGGTACGTTTTAGGAACAGATAGGTAAAGAAGTAAACTAAAAGTAGTAGGTAGTCAAAATATTTGTCTAGAAAAATACCAGTCGGGATCATTTCGACATTCTCGACGCTCAGGGGCCCTATTCCTAGCATTCAAGATAGTTTCTGGTCTTTGTCTTTCTTGTTGAAAAGTCTTAGGAGTGAAAGTGCGAGAGGATGTAAGCAAGCCTAGATAATTATGTCCTTACTTAATTATAAAATCGAATGTAACTCTGTCTGTTTGTAGGCTTTTCACGGCTAGACGGCTGAACGTATCTTGGTGAAATTTGATAAATAGTTGCAGTATGTCACAAGGAAGGTGTTTGGATACTTTTTCCTGAGTAAATAAATATTTTTGTCGTGAAATTCTGTTAATTAATAAAAATAACGCGCCGCTTATCAAATGCGTCAGACAACATCACAAAATAGTACGTACGTACGTACTAAAATGATAACTGACAACTAAAATTAAAACCTCTCTTGGACTCTGATCTCTTTGGAAACGGATTATTATTCATAATTTGATAATTAGTTACAGCATATCACGAGGAGGGTTTATGCATACTATTTTCTGAATAAACGCGAACGAAGTTGCGTGCAACAGCTAGTATTATATAAAAGTAGGTCGGTACCTAAGTACTCACATTTTTCATATAAAATAGTGATTTATTAAATAGGTATTTTTTGTCATCTTTTTTTGTAATTATAAAGTCTTTATAAAGCCTGATTTGAATCGAATTTACTAAGGACTCAATAAAAATTTGTAAGTCCAACTTTTATGTTACTCTTTTTATTCCTACAATAACTAACCGAAAACCAAGAATAATAACAAAATTTACCCGAAACGATAAAGAAGCTTTATAAAAACAACTTTGTACCTTCACCGCGGGAGAAAATGTTTACCATAACTTCCTATTACAACGTCTTACTACAAAGAGCGACCGTTTAAAAAGACAAAGTATCACACGAATAATCCCAGTTCCCCTCGCGCTAAAATCTTTTATCACAACCCCCCGGGGACTGTGCTTTTTTATTACTTCTCCCCTTCTCCCCTATCTTTCCATTACCCGTGTTTTGGGGTAAGCAACGTGCGGGCAACACTGGGATGGCGACAGGGGTAATTGGTTCATTGTTTTTGGCAATAAGTGACGTTCAGTGGCAATGGTCTTTTTTTTACCCGACTGCGCAAGGAGGGTTGTTGTTTCTGGTAATTCGTTATTTGTTATTACGCCGAAGAAAAGCATTGAAATAAGTAAGGTAAGGTACAAAGAATAGAGCACGTGAAACCCGTAAGGAACAACCCAAACGAAAGCGTAATCTGCTAAATTATTATACAAAAGATTATGATAGGTAAATGCTACGTGCTACTCTATCATATCATTTTGTATACCTACCTACTAATTTTTTTAAATTCTTTATAATATAATTTCGATCAGTCTAATTTTACTAGTATTTGGTACGAGTAAGTGTGTTCATAAACATGTAAAGAAATATCACAGTAGTGTCGTTTCTTGTATTTTTTTTTATTATCTACAATTCTTTATGAGATGTCATTGTCATGCCAGTGACACCGACTGTCAGTTTTAAGGTTGGTTAAAAGAAGCTAAAGTTAGGTTATGTGAATTTACAAAAATGTGCAAGAGAAATAACTTCCTGTCCATTGAAAAGGAAGTATAAAAACTAAACTAGAAGTAAAGGCTTTAAATGTTGTTTTTTGTTATTTCAGGTAAGTTACTCTGTTTAGAATGTGTAAACTGTGTTAAAACTTTGTATTTAGTTGTGTGGTGAATAAAAGTATTTTGTTATTTCAGAAAACGCAATTTCGTCTTTATTTCACGAAAACATATTACTATTATAAAACAACATTTTCTGCAAATAATTCAACAAGTATGGAAAAGTTAAGATTTGATTTTTGTGTGAAAACAGCTTCAGATGGAAAATCAAACATTATTTGCATAACCTCAATAGGAACACTTGATGGTCGAACTTTTGGCATACCGGCCGAATATCAAAATGCAAGTGTACATCAATTAATAACAAATACATCTAACTATGCCAAGATAAGAAAAACATTGAATAAAAGACATCAGACAAGGAAAATATGGATAACTTTAACCGATGAGATATCAAAAACATATTTAGATGGAGAACAAAATATACAGTTCAATGATTTTTACCTTGAAGAGATTATGGAAAATATAAATGATCAAAAATCTTCAACTAAAAGCTCAAACGAAACATTGGAGAAACTTTTAGAGAAATTACTTGAAGAAAAGCAAATAAAATCTGAAACTCAAAATTTGGGAAAGATTTCAAAAGATTTTGTGATTGAAAAGTTCACTGGTAGAAATGCAAATGCTCACCAATGGATTAAAGATTTCAACAAAGAATGTGAACGTTTTCATATTGATGAAGACAGAAAAAAAATTGAAATTTTAAAACAATTTCTAGAATATTCTAGTGTGAATTGGTACAGTTGTATGTTGATAAAATTCACAATAGAATCAGAGTGGATTAAATGGGAAAAAAACTTCTGTGACACATTTGGAAACAAGGGTTGGTCGCCGATCAGATATGCACTTGGATTTAAATATCAAACGGGGTCATTGCTTGAGTATGCATTGAAAAAAGAAAAATTGTTATTAGAGGTTAGAAAGACAATTGATACTGGTACTCTTATTGACCTTATAGCTGCAGGCTTGCCTAATTACCTAAGTGATAAAATTGACCGAGAGACATTACAAGAAACCGAAGATCTCTACAATGAGATAGGCAAATTAGAACATCTTGTTGGAAGGAACAAATATGAAAAAAAGAACTACACATACTCTGACATAAAAACAAAAAAAAATGAAGAAAAGAAACCATGCCAAATTTGTGTTACTGAGAAAAAAGGAAAACGTTTTCATCCTGAGGAAACCTGCTGGTTTAATAGTAAAAATCAAAAATCAATTGTGAAAAGTGTAAATAACTCTGAATTAGAAATTGAACTAAATAAAGAGAATCCAAAAAACTAGAAGTACCGCCATTAATAAAAGTAAAGTTATTATTAAATGACACTCTAAAAGTTACAGCAATTTATGATTCTGGTTCAAATGTGTCGTTAATTAATGCAAAATTACTGAAAATACATGAAAATGAAGATAACACACTTAGTAAGCAAACAGCAAACTTGAAAACTATTAATGGTGAAAAGAAAACAAAAGGTATGGTAACATTGAAAATAAAAATATATAACATTGAAAGAAAAATGAATATTTTTGTGATAGATAATGAAAATTTTCACTATGATTTTCTCATTGGTTTGGATTGTATAAGAAAATTTAAATTAATCCAAAATGAAGAATTGAATATCATACAATGTAATAATCCACAAAAAGAAAATAAAATCCAAAATGCAGAGGATAACAAAAATAAAGACTCCGAAATGAACATTTTAAATTTAATGAATGTCGAAATTCCTGATGTACTAGGTGACAAAAATGAAAAAGATATTTGTTTATACTCTGAGGTACAGGAAAAAGAAATGAACCATATAAATAGATGTGAAGTAAATTTCAATGAACATATTAATTTCAGTGAATTTGAAATTTCAGTAAACCACCTAGATTTATGTAAACAAACTGAAATTGATGAATTAATAAATAAATATAAATCAGTCTTTGCTAAAGACAAATATGACGTTGGTATGGTACGAGGTTATGAAGCTCATATAGACTTGATAGTAGATAAATATTGCTACAAGCGCCCATACAGATGCACAGCTGATGATAGAAAAGAAATTGAAAATCAAATATCAAAACTTTTGAAGAGAAACTTAATTGAGGAATCATATAGCCCTTTTGCTGCTCCGGTTACCCTGGCTTATAAGAAAGAAGATGGGAAAAGATCAAGGTTGTGTATAGATTTCCGGGAATTGAATAAAATTGTTGTCCCTCAATCACAGCCATTCCCCTTGATTGAAGACCTGATGGTAAAGACTGTAAACTGTGAGTATTACTCCACTTTTGATATAAATTCAGCGTTTTGGGCCATTCCGTTAAAAATTCAAGATAGACATAAGACAGCATTTGTCACGCAAGAAGGCCATTTCCAGTGGACATGCCTCCCATTTGGTTTAAAGACAGCCCCAGCTATTTTCCAAAGAATATTGAGAAACATAATAAGAAAATATAAACTCTCAGATTTCGCAGTGAATTTCATCGATGATGTTTTAGTGTTTTCTAAAAGCTTCAGAGACCACATAATACATATATCAAAACTACTTGAGGCAATACAAACAGAAGGATTTAGACTAAAATTCTCAAAATGCACTTTTGCAAACAATCATGCAAAGTATTTGGGACACATAATAGAAAATAATTCAGTTAGACCTCTCAAAGATTATTTAACAGCTGTCAGAAACTTCCCCATTCCAGAAACAAGGAAAAATATACGCCAGTTCCTTGGGAAAGTAAACTTTTATCATAAATTTGTACCACACAATGCAATTATCCTAGAACCATTACACAATTTACTACGGAAAGATGTAAAATTTAGATGGACCAAAGAATGTCAGAAATCATTTGATACAATAAAAGAATTACTATGCTCGAAACCAATTCTAAAAATATTTGACCCTGAACAACTAATAAAAATTTACACTGATGCCAGTATTAAAGGAGTAGGAGCTGTATTAAAACAGGAAGATGAAAACGGAATAAACAAACCTGTAGCTTATTTTTCAAAAAAATTAACAGACACTCAAAAGAAAAAGAAGGCAATATATTTAGAATGCCTGGCAATTAAGGAAGCTGTAAAATATTGGCAACACTGGCTTATGAATAAGGAATTTATAGTGTTTTCAGATCATAAACCACTGGAAAATCTGAACATCAAGTCTAGAACTGATGAGGAACTGGGTGATTTGACATATTATTTATCCCAATACAATTTTAAGATAAAGTACAACCCGGGACAGTCAAATCAAGAAGCAGACTGCTTAAGCAGAAATCCAGTCTTAGAACCTCATGACAATACGGAAGATTTTATAAAAGTTGTGAACTTAATCAACATTGAAGATATAAAAAAGGACCAAGACACAAATCTAACTCTACAAGATGGAAAATCAAAGTTCATACTGGAGAATAACATCTACTACAAAAACAAAAAAAGAAGAAAAAAAATTATCCTATCAGAAGCATTTAGCAAAACACTAATAAGAGATGTCCACAATACTTACTGCCACATTGGGAGAACCCAGATGATAAATAAAATAACTCCTTTCTATACAGCAAAGAATATCATTACAAACATAAAGGAAATTTGTGATAATTGTGACATTTGTATAAAAAACAAATCAAGAAGGAATTCAAAATTTGGTTTGATGTCCCATTTAGGCCCAGCAACACGCCCATTTGAAATCGTATCAATTGATACAATTGGAGGCTTTGGCGGATCACGGTCTACAAAAAAGTACTTACATCTCCTGGTTGATCATTTCACACGATATGCTTATATTTTGACATCGAAAAATCAAAACTCCAATGATTTTATCAAGTTGATAAAAAATGTGACACAAAGCAATCACATTGATATGGTATTAACAGATCAATACCCAGGCATAAACTCCAAAGAATTTAAAGACTTCCTGAAAATGAAAAACATAACAATGGTATTCACTGCTGTGGACGCACCATTTTCAAATGGACTTAATGAAAGGCTAAACCAAACTTTAGTCAATAGGATAAGGTGCAAAATAAACGAAGGGGATAAGAAAACTGCATGGACAACGATTGCACAAAAATGTGTAGAAAAATATAACGAAACAGAACATACAGTTACTAAGTTCACTCCAAAATATCTTTTGGAAGGAGAAAAAATTGATATTTTGCCATTAGAATTAAAATCAAAAGGCACAATAGAAGATCTCAAAAGAGACAGAGAACTAGCATTTGAAAATTCAATAAAATCTCACAACTATAATAAAAAAATATATGATCTTCACAGAGAAGAATATAAATTCGAAGTGGGCGATAGAGTATATGTAGAAAACGGAAACCGGCTAAATAGGAAGAAAATGGATGAATTAAGGATTGGACCATACAAAATCCTAAGAAAGATTTCAAATTCAATCTATGAAGTTGATGCTGGACATAAGAAGGCAGAATCAAACTTCTACCATGTTACAAAGTTATCTCCAGTAATGTTTAGCACTTAATCGAACAATCATTTTGATTGATTCTCTCTGAGGGTGGGAGATGTAAAGAAATATCACAGTAGTGTCGTTTCTTGTATTTTTTTTTATTATCTACAATTCTTTATGAGATGTCATTGTCATGCCAGTGACACCGACTGTCAGTTTTAAGGTTGGTTAAAAGAAGCTAAAGTTAGGTTATGTGAATTTACAAAAATGTGCAAGAGAAATAACTTCCTGTCCATTGAAAAGGAAGTATAAAAACTAAACTAGAAGTAAAGGCTTTAAATGTTGTTTTTTGTTATTTCAGGTAAGTTACTCTGTTTAGAATGTGTAAACTGTGTTAAAACTTTGTATTTAGTTGTGTGGTGAATAAAAGTATTTTGTTATTTCAGAAAACGCAATTTCGTCTTTATTTCACGAAAACATATTACTATTATAAACATTTTAAAAATAGCGAGGTCACACTCACAATTTAATTTAAATTGTATGTTTTGTCGTTGTCGGTCCAAATCGATAATTCTGATTTCAGGATCAGCTTTATCATTTTCTCCTAGAAGGTGACTAGATATAATCATAAATAGATAGTACTAGCTGCGCTTCCCGGCTTCACCCGCCGCGGTCCTATAAGAACTGTAATTTTTTCGGGTTGAAAGGTGCCTATAAACTAATATCCTTTACTCTATGTACCTCAGATCACGTATTTAAAAATGATGTTTAGTAGTTAAGAAAGTATTATATGTAATAAATAGTATATTTTATGAACTATAGGTATTCTAAGTTCCGAAAGTCGTTCCGAAGACGGGTCTGAGCAGTGGCGCACTTGTAGCGCTTCACTCAACTGCCGTCTTTGTACTTCTTCACTCTACAAAACTTCAAGGCTAGAGTGAATAAGTACCTTATAGGTCGTCGTGCTCCATCTTAGACGACAACGTCGCTTAACATCAGGCGAATTGGTGGTCAAACGCCGACCTATTCTACATTAAAAAAAAAAGTATTAGGATGTATTATATTAGTATGACTAGTATGTTTATGTAAGTATACTTGTAATTTAAATAGGTGTAAATAACACTCTTATTTTTGTTAATAATATAACTTTTTTTTTGTTAATTTTTGCACACCATGTCCCATACTATTTCATACGTATCCTCCCCATCCTAAGGTTGCCTGGAAGAGATCGATCTTAGGGATAAGGCCACCAGTTGTTACACTACTTTTGTTTTGTTATTTCTGGTGTGAACAAGAAAGTGTTTATCTATCTATCTATCTATCTATATATCTAAAGTAAGTAAGTTGAGTGAGGCGTGAAAGCTTATAAAAAAACGAACGAACAAACTCATTTTCAGTTTTTTTAATATTCAAAGTTAGGATGAGGGTTATATAGCCAGCTTAGAAACCCTGGCACTTTACACATTAAAGAATAGAGTGTAGTTAGTGATGGTGAGTCTAATTAAAAACTTTAAAGTTCAAACCATTACAAAATTAATTAGAACATCAATTTCCCTTCCGGTTGTCACAAAATTAAATACGAAAGAGTTACTGCGCGAATATTCCTCCATAAACAGTAAATCGATTCACCTCGACGGGTGATTGCTTTAATACCATCTCCGCAAACATTAAAAAGCTTAATAAAATAATAAATACCTGGGACCGGTTCTTAAGAAGCTTATGAGAGCTTAAAATGTAAAGTTTGCAATGTTGAGAATGCTACTTCAACATTTATTTTATGCCTCTGTCTAAATAAAAAATAGTATCACTTAAAGGTTTTTAAAACGGGAATTACTCACGTTCGATTTAAGGCGGTTACTAAGACTGTAGTTTTAACCGCATTCGGCGACTTAATCCAAAAAATATTTTTTTTCAAAATACAAACTGCAAAACAAGTTCAGAACTAAAGCTACATACAAATTTGTCGCAGTACTCTCAGTAGACATCTTTAAAATTCTCCAAAATGTAAACACGAAAACATTAGAATAAATTACTTCAACAAAGTAACGTATAATAAATAAATAAAATAAATAAATTCGGAACACTTCCGTACACGGTCGCCTGACCCCAAACTAAGCAAAGCCAGACAACACCCAGACATAGAACAAACACTAATGTTCATCACATGAATGTTAATGTGCTAAGATTGTTATTAATTTTCATTTTATTAAGATTAATTCTTTTTTTTTATTTGATTAAAAATTAAATTGGGCTGGTTTTACAGCCCTTGATGCAGTGCATGATGTTTTTTTTTTTTTATGATTGAATGGGCCCACGTTTGACCACAACACACCTGATGGAAAGTGAGGATGCGGTCTAAGATGGAGCACGCTTGCCCATGAGGTGCCGTCTCACTCTTGTCTTGAAGAGACCCAGGTTGTATCCATTGCTGGGGAACACCGAGGCAGGAAGCGCGTTCCACTCCTTGGCAGTTCTGATTAGGAAGGAGTTTTGAAAGCGCTTCGTGCGGTGATGATACGCCGCGTATGATACGATAATCGAATTACACGCGGTGACAAGATGCTTAATAATGGTGGTCGATTAAAGGATTAGGACTGCATTCAGACTAACTACAACGCGTCGCGTCGCGTCATCGTCGGGCAGAATCTCAGTTTTTTTTTAATGATTGAATGACCACAACACACCTGATGGAGGGTGACGATGCTGTCTAAGATGGAGCACGCTTGCCCATGAGGTGCCTATTCACTCTTGTCTTGAAGAGACCCAGGTTGTATCTATTGCTGGGGAACACCGAGGCTGGAAGTGCGTTCCACTCCTTGTTTCTTTCAGTATCTACCAAGTTGGCAACACTTCTACGGTATTTCGTTAGAGGACAAGATTAAATAGACAATGCTGAGCTAAAGTCCGCATGATAAATCTACACTCCACTCAGTATTGAATCTTGATTTAAAACTGGTTTTATCTTGTGTAGATAAAAACAGTTTTAAACCGATATTCATGACTGAGCATCATTTTTGAGTAAGTACGGCCAGAGATTATTTTTTATGGAATTCTAAAGCTATTTTTAAGCGACAAAGAAAGGAGAAGGGCTCAATTCGACTGTCTGTTTTTTTTTTTGCATGTACATACATGTTAGGTACGCTATTACTTCGCCAATATTAATGATTATTTTTTATACAATACAATACATCTTTATTGCGCACCAAAAAAACAAAGTAAAACAAACATAATGAAAATATTAAACAATAAAATATCATTCGGCAGTACAAGGGCGGCCTTATCGCCTAAAGCGATTTCTTCCAGGTAACCTTTGGATAGATAGGACAGAACGAAATATGACAAACGGTCGGTGGCATACATAAATACAATAGTAAACAAATAAAATATAGTAAAACATATCTACACATATACCTTTAGGTACACATAATACATAAACTAATATATAATTTGTAAATAGTATATATAAATAATTATATGTAAGTACCAATTAACAAAGAGAGAGATAATGTTTAAAAATAAGATTTTTGAAAATAGGCAATGATTCAGCCTGTCTGATTTATTTGGTAGATCATACTTATATAGGTCCCAAATAAATTTTATTTAAATCGATAATGGAGAATGGATGACGGGAAGTCCGTTTTTTAAGTTTTGCTTTTTATATTATGCCACATTTGATTGAATACTAAAGTAAATAGTAGGTATTTTTATCATCATCATGTAATAAAACATGAAATACTTGGTTACCGCTTCAATGAGCACATACTTATCTATCATCAAGCAAGCTAAAACCGGCTTCAATAATGGCATCTGGCAATAATGCAATTATGTATATCCTACTAATATTATAAACGCGAAAGTTTGTATGTATGGGTGGATGGATGTTTGTTACTCTTTCACGCCAGAACGGCTGAACAGATCTGGATGAAATTTGGCACAGAGATAGATTATAGTCTAGAATAGCACATAGGATACTTTTTAACCGCGGGTGAAACCGCGGGGCGCAGCTAGTTCATTCATATTCCTAAACTAGATGAGCCCGCGATCCCACAAAAATCGTATTTTTTTTCGAGATGTAAAGTACCCTATATTCTTTTTTGTATCCTTGACAAGGTGTATGCAAAATTGTATGATGATAGGTTGAGTATAGTTAAGGCGTGAAAGCATAACAAACAAACGAACTCAACACACTTTTGCATTTATAAAATTAGTTAGTATTATACACCACACCTACAAAAGATCAATAAAAACATAATTACAAGCCAAAACAATGACGTTAAACAACCCTTGTTACATTTCTGGATAGTGGGTATCCATCTGCAACTTCCCCTAGTGCATCCCTTGACAGGGCGAGTGGTCGAACAATGGACTATTGTCTATAATGCAACACATGTTGGCGTGTGTAATATTGAAGGAGAAATACTATAGCTGACATTGATTATCGTAGTCTTCTCCTACTGTTTAGTCTTATACGGAGTGTAGTATCTTTAAACGACGGATATATTCTAGGACTAGCTGCGCTCCGTGGTTTCGCTCGCAGTTAAAAAGTATCCTATGTGCTATTCTAGCCTATAATCTATCTCTGTGCCAAATTTCATGCAGATCTGTTCAGCCGTTCTGGCGTGAAAGAGTAACAAACATCCATCCACCCATCCATCCATCCATCCATTCTTACAAACTTTTGCGTTTGTTATATTAGTAGGATTTCATTGTACTCATAATTATGACCAACTTTTCCTGTTAGGCCAACCCTGAAATCGAAAAAAGCTAAGTATTCTATACATTTTGTCGACGATCAACGACCTTTTTGTATGGAACAGCTGCCATTTTTTTCCGCAATTTAGGGTTCGCCACATAGTAATATAAATACCATGATATCCTAGATTATGTCTGTCATTTAAAGATAGTACCTATATAATTTTATTCGGCAAATTTTTGGACACGTTGCCGTCTGACCCCAAACTAAGCAAAGCTGATTTACAAGAACATAATTATCATATTTTAAATAAATACTTACTAACAAAGATATTAAAACCCAGACATAAAACAAACACAAATTTTCATAACATGAATGTTTGGCCTGTGTTAGAATCGAACCTATTAACTAACTCGAAGGCAGGTTCACTACCAACTAAGCCACCGAAGCAGTCACACAATCAATATTGGTAGTCGCGTTTAATATACGCAGAAAATTTAGGTTTTCGCTCATCCGCTGGCAGAAGGGCTGAGACTAAGCAAGCATGTAGCTTTAGTATGTGTAACTGCCCTTTCGAAGTAGAAACACCTCGAGAAATAATTTCCACACTTTCCCCTTCCTTTATCTCCCAAAATATGTTTTTCTTATCTTTCATAGATAACTACGAGAAAACTGTCAAAGACTGTCATGTCAATCGTAAAATTATTTACAAATCTTCCTTTGGATGCGTCTTGATATGAATTACAGTTTCCAAGATAATTAATTAGTTTCCGTTTAATTAATAAAACTATATTTATAACTTAACATAAATAATAATTTGGCATTCTTGTACCTACACCATTCTCTCAAAACCATTAGGTACATGAAAAACACACGTAGGTATATAAGATAAGCTAACGAAAATAACTCTACATTTTCTCGGAGGCACGTGTAAACAAATTAGAGAAAATCCCTTACAGACGGTAAACGAGCGTTTACGTTCCAGCGTCTTTTTTTTTTTTTTTTTTTTTATGTAGAATAGGTCGTCGTTTGACCACCAACTCGCCTGATGTTAAGCGACGATGTGGTCTAAGATGGAGCACGACGACCTATAAGGTACTTATTCACTCTAGCCTTGAAGTTTTGTACAGTGAAGAAGTACAAAGACGGCAGTTGAGTGAGGCGCTACAAGTGCGCTACTGCTCAGACCCGTCTTCGGAACGGTTACACCGGACTACATCCCGAAACACGACTAGGTCATTTCACGGTATGGCTTGGTCCGGTGGGTGGTAACTAGCCACGGCCGAAGCCTTCCACCAGAGTTTGCTACCCGGTTAGCACTACCCGGGGACCACGTGTAGGGAATCAGAATAGAGTACACTCCTACGGACGTGGGTAGCTCAGCCCCCAAAAAAAAAGTCTTTCTGCTAACATTCAGACATGTTACGAGTATATTGAATTTTCATTCTATTGAATTTTGAAAAAAAAAACTGTTTATATAGCCTTGTTGAAGAAACCTCGCCTCTCAAGCCAGAGGGAGCAGGTTTACTCCTGAAAAGGTGTATACATTTCACAGGTTGAGTAGCTAAAGCGTGAAGCGCAAGAAACAAATTATACGAAACAAACCAACAAACTCACTTTCGCATTTATAAGATTAGTTAGTTAGGATTAGGTGGCAAGCAAATATTTTCTAGTATGTTCGTGTGTGTGTGTGTGTGTGTGTGTGTGTGTGTGTGTGTGTGTGTGTGTGTGTGTGTGGTATAGGGCGAGCCTGTCGCCATACACCGGGCTCCAGTCATGTAGCTGATGACATACAATACGCACATAATTATGTTCACACAATGAACAAATTGGTGCGTGCCGTCGGCTGGGTTCGAACCCGCTCCCTCTGGCTTGAGAGGTGGACTTTCTCCCAACTAGGCTGCCATGAAATCAGTTGATGAAAATCAGTATCGGGGCTTTTTCAAATTTTTAATTTAAACTTGTATACTTAGTAGTTAAAAGTCTCGAGAAATAATGTATTTTATACTTAACTACAAACAAGAAGTACGTAACCCGTTGTCGCCCCGGCCAGGGCCCGCGCGGCCCCGGGGTACTTCGCCCTGTGATCTCTGACGCGTGTGATCCGCAACACTAATATTATTCAGATCAGAGCGTTGCTCCTACGGGCACGAGTCGGCGTAGTGCTGGAGTTAGTCGATTGTTTTGTTACGAGTGTTTTCTAAGCTTAAATCTTGACGACTACCGTAATAATAGCAAGTGGAGAGCAGTACGCGGAACGGGTTTGATTTCCTTACTGAATTAGTGGTTGAAACTGCAACTGTTATAGATAGACAAGTTGTCCGTAGGCAAGCACATCCGTAGGTAAGTTAACGCCATATCCTTATACTCTTAGTGTCATTCAAACTTACAAATAAAATTAGATTAGATTATAATAAAAATAAAAAGCATAACTTAATCTTATCTTATCCAACTTCATGACCCAATGAAGATGATATGATCCATGTAAACAATTTTTAAAGCTTTGTTGATAATTAAAAATTGCTTGACCGATTTCGATAAATTTTGTATGGGACCACCTCGGGAGTTTACTCCTTTAACTCAATTTTTTTTTAATCGGTTTAAAATTGAAAAAAAATAACGAACATACACAAATAAATATACAGACGAACATAGAACGTCCTCCTTTTTGGTAGTCGGTAAAATAACAGTTTTATTGAAACAACTAAAAAGCCAGTACAATCAGACATATAGGAAGAGTATTAGCTATATTCTTCTAAAATCTAACTCGATATAAAACGAACCCTTAGCTCCCAGACTACTCCGCAACTTCCTGTGGCCACGACAGCTTTGACTTTTAATCAGTTGCCAAACATTACCAAAGCAGTGCATATCGAGGAGGCCTGTGCAATTGCGTTAGAGGGTTAAGTCACGCGTCACTGACTTCCGAATTGCCCGAATTGCCCAGATTGCCCCGAATCGCCTTCGGTTGAACGAATCGGTATGTCACTTATCAGATGCAAAATGAGATATTGTTGGGGCGGAATTAAGCTTTTGGGCAATCAAAGCGGTTGTTAACTTTGATGACATTGTTTCATGTTGTTTGAGGTGAGGGTGGATGGGTCTGGGGACAAACGAGCTTTGTTTTGTAGCGGTTGTGTCTATCTACACCACAAAAGATATAGAACACATACCTACAACACGCACGAAACGCTTTGGTTCCTCGTTTCTCATACGGACCGCTAGAGTGTGTGTTCCCTGACACTTATAATCTGGGTGTCTTCAAGTCTCGAGTGAATCGGTTTCTTCTAGGCAAGCGTGCTCCATCGTAGGCCGCATCACTGCTTATCATCAGGCATGTTGGCGGCCAAACGCAAGCCTATTAAGTAATAAAAAAAAAAAGCAACGTTAGATATTCCGCTTCGATGAACCTGATGTTGTGATGATGGTCCAGAATAAAAGAATAAACTGATATTGTTTAATGTTAACCTTCATTACGGGAGACATTTCATGGCGTTAGTGAGCGAAGCATCTCTGCCTTAGCTTTGACAAAAATGCTTTCGTATGTCCGACTTCTGTCTGGATCTTTGTCCGGATATTTGTCTTCCTCTACAAGTCGATGATTATCTTGAAACTCTGTGAGTAAGTTCGAATATTATATGTATAGAATTTTCTGTCGACACAGTTTTTGGAAATTTTAAACAAAAAAAACATCTTCGCAATTTAAAAAAATTACGTAAACTGACTTGGCATAAACATTCTGTATAATTATCGAACCTGCTCACAAAATTTCACGAGAACTGGTTGAGCCATGCGATCTGTAGATGAGGACAAACGTCAGCCGCGAGGTTTACAGCTCATAGAGCCACTAGTCACATTAGTGAAATTCTTTGCCTCATGCGATCAGGCTCTTAAGAGTCCCGCGACGCTCTGAAATTTCCATACAAACGCGCTTCTCAAATTTATTGAAAACCATTTGACAGATTATGATGAAATTTAGCATGTACAATTAAATGTACTATATCTCCGCTCCTATGTTCTTGGTTTTTTTAAAAAACGTCCTCAAGAGAAAATAGAGCTATGAAAAATATTCGCGTTTTTAAGGGGTCACTTTTGACTGATTTATTCAATAGATACACAAAGCAAGCCAAAAATCCCTTTACATAGGGAGGTTGTCTACATCATTAGCTGTTAAATGAATCCATAATAATATCTGTAGGTAACTTTAAAGGCTCGTCGATATCTTTACTTGCTCTTTTCGTCATCTTCTTCTAGACGAAATGGCTATGGAAAACCTTAAGCCAATGCGAAGTTACTCTAAAGTGGTCGCCGGACTCTTAAGACCGAATCTACAAGGATCAACTCTTCTAAATGTTAGTACATGTACATATAATCTATAGCAGATGCTCGCATACGGCATGATGCTCATGTGGCTATTACTCACGGTATGCTGATTCCAATCACGATGCATAAAGACAGTAGCGCACAGTCGCGGCTCAATTTACGCGCAGATTTGCTCACGTACGATGCTACGTTTTGTCATTAGTGCGCAATTGCGTACGAAAGTGGCGTGTTTGCGCACGTCGATGTTCCAATGCTGTGTGACCATGCTTTAGATAAGATTGTAAGAACAACAAATATTCAATGTATTGTAAAATAAAACAAAATTTACTGTTACATCAAACATTTGAAAATCCTACTCATTAGCAATTCTATCCATCATTCATACACAGTTCTAAAATGTGCTGTTAAAAAAAGTTGGTACTATCAACAATCCTATCCTACTAATATTATAAACGCGAAAGTTTGTAAGAATGGATGGATGGATGTTTGTTACTCTTTCACGCCAGAAAGTCTGAACAGATCTATATGAAATTTGGCACAGAGATAGATTATAGTCTAGAATAGCACATAAGATACTTTTTAACCGCGGGTGAAACCGCGAGGCGCAGCTAGTATTGGTATGAGCGCGAGTGGGGTCACATAGGCCTCAAGCAACACGTAGTGTTTCATACATGCTTAGGAAAATTGAAGACCATATTTCCAAAAAAAATGTGTTGATAAAACACAGTTCAATATTAACACAATTGATAAAGTACACATCTTGGGGCGACTCCAACCAAGATACCTAATTAGTGTAAAACAATGAAACGTAAGTAACTTTTATCCCAATTTTGGCTAACATTTCATGGTGACAGGGCCTGGTGACGAAGCCCCAGAATACGCAATAGTACGTTGCGTGGACGCAGCCGACGCGACGGCGCGACGTGCGGTACCGTGCGATTGACGCACGTACACGCTGTCATTATTTGGACATCTCTTGTATTGGGTACAGGTACGACGAAAAGTGTACTCGAGAGAAACATTTCATTTTTCTACTTTGCGGTAAGTGTTGTATTGTTGAGCGTCAAATTACTAAAACAAAAAAAAAATATCCGTAATACTACTACAAAATTGTATCAAATTGCTTCGGAGAAACTGAACAGCCTGGCAACTACACAAACTTTACCAAAATTGTAAATGCATTGTCTTCTCAGCAGTACTCACGTTTTCAATCGACTGTCGTGTAGCGCGGAGTGCTGTACGAAATATGATGAGACAATGGCCACCAGCCACCGATTTCCAAGCGACCAACATTATTCTTTCAACTCAATCGTTTTATAATGGAGCACGCACAAAAAACAATAGAATGAGGAAAACGTATACGAAGACGAAATACAGGTAATATAAAATATAGTGAGTACATAATACAAAAACTGCAAGGTAGCAGTAAATAAGAGCGAAAAATAACAAGGACCGTGATCTGACGTATCTTGAGAAGTATCTAAATCCTACTTCTTCTTCTTGAGGCTACATCTCCCGCCGGAGATAGCTTATCATTAGGCTATGCTACCCTAGCGTTGGACATAGCAGCGCGGAACGAAGACCTAGTACCTAATTACCTACTCAGGTTGAACCATGTCCTCAGATTCTTAATATCCTTAAGCCAGTAAGTACGCCTTCTTCCAGGTGGTCTTTTACCTTGAATCCTACATAAAAATTGATTACTCTCCAAACCTATTTGAGTGACACGATTGGTAAGCACAAATGTTTGTAAAAGTTTTTTGATAATTTCTGATAATTTTCGTATTATTTATAGAACTGCATTTGTTTAATAAGGGAACGTACCCATACTACGTGACCATTTCTTAATACAATTTTTTAACCCCCTTCCCCTCCCACTCGGTCAACATCTGTACTCTATACTACTCTATTCTAAGACCTCCTCCCTCCTACTCTAGTTTTAAGTAGTAATTCATAGTTTTGAATCTTTTTTAGCAAACAAAACATTAAAAAATCGTATTCCCCCCCCTAAATGAGTCACGTAGTATGGGTATGTTCCCTAAGTTGCTGGTGAAAGTCCTAAATCATCTACATCGGAAGCTTTACATTACTATTAAATCGACATACAAAGTTGATAACAATTCAATTAGCATTGTGTGGTCCGTCATCTCTGCACTATCATGAATCCATGACTAACATCATGCATCTAATGATACTCCCGTAATTCAGCAAATTAGATTTCCCATAACCAGCCAAAACAAAAGACGAAACATCACGATGATTACATATACGCAATCAGTCTAGGAATGCCACAAAGGATGCGCAAGATCCCAAGGAATTTTCCACAATAACACTGCAGAGGCAGAAATTGACACTTAGATACCTCACGACCCGGCAAAATTGACACTGGCAACCTATTCGATTCTAATTTTTATATCCCATCTCTTTCTGACTTGTATTAAACGAGAGAGATAGAAGTCCCGTTGAAAAGTCTAGTGGTAATAGGACAGAACCCAATTCAATTTCAAAATCATGATACAATCGGGTACTTATACGCTACCAATATGAGAGGCGAAAATTGGATGTCCATGATAGTATGATCGGAGCTATACTTACTTTTGAGACGCAAAGACGTTCAGAATGACTAGCATATTCCATTCATAGCACTGCGGAAACTACAGATACTTTTGAATATATCAATTGAATTGACAATAGCAAAAAACTGGTTTGATTTTGAATTTACGAGTATGTCTTCATTGCACTAGGTTTGCTTAGCATCGTTTGCTTGTTTGTGTGCAGAATCTCTTTCTAAGCCAGTCTTGTCGCCTTGTCTTGTTGGCTTGTTTTGTTGTTGTGTTGTTGACGTCGCTCGTCCCGGCTATGTACCTATCTTATCCAGGTTCGATTAGGAATTTAACTACCAATGGGTAAAACAAGAGACAACCAATGTTGTTTAATGAGCTGAAGCAGTAAAGAATGCACCTATTATAGGGATCGTGGAAGTACTTTATGACGAAGGGGGGTGGGGGAAATAATTTAGTCACGCCTTTACCTCAATCTTCGGCCCCGGCTTAGTAGGTAACAGATAAAATTAGTAGTTACATTTGGGGTCATTTGGTCCCTTCTAGTCCCCACTTCCGCGGCCCCTAACCCATTAGCTCCAATATCTAACCGATAATTGACCGAGCTATATTTTGACATAACATATCGTCACGGCTGGCAGAGGTATAATACAACACCCACACTTCGCCGGACGATATTCAGTCCCAAATGTGACAGGGGGCGAGCCTGTCGCCATATAATACGCACATATGCTCACACAAAAAACAAATTGGTGCGTGTCGTCGGCTGGGTTCGAACCCGCTCCCTCTGGCTTGAGAGGCGGGCCATCTCCCAACTGCCATTGCCTTTTTGCAACCAAACAAATTCTAAATTTGAAAAATTCTCACAGAATCACAGCCAGACAGCTCGTCAGTCTTCCTCCCCGTATGCCACCACTCCACACCTTAACTCGACTCGTGAGCGCTACAAACTTATCACCACCCAGTTATTTGCTCTCGAATCGTGTGAGAAAAACATTACAAGCCCATCGAGAACACCGAACCAGCAATTTGGCCGGTATGTCAAATGTTGAGAAACGCTACGTGTTGTCGGGACGTGAGTGTCGTTTGTTTGATTCCGGTGTTAGCGAGAGCCAATCGGTTCGTAACAAGCTACGAACGGGCATAATTTTGTCTACAAGAAAGAATTGAGATAATAGCAGTGACTTGAAGTTAGTGTTTTAGTCGTTAGGCGAAACAACTATAGGTTTAAAGTGCTGCAGATAAATGTGTATCCTACTAATATTATAAACGCGAAAGTTTGTAATAATGGATGGATGGATGTTTGTTACTCTTTCACGCCAGAACGGCTGAACAGATCTGAATGAAATTTGGCACAGAGATAGATTATAGTCTAGAATAGCACATAGAATACTTTTTAACTGCGTGTGAAACCGCGGGGCGCAGCTAGTACAAATATATTTTAGGCAGTCACAATGAAATTAGCTCTATGTAAATGAAAAATAAAGTAAGTACCTAAGTCTTCGTTTTAGACATTTAGTCTAGCATCGGAATAGTTATACAACGTTTTGTCTTTTTCGTTATTTTTTAATTAAATCAAGCAAATTACATTAGTAAAGAAAATAAAAAACCCGACTGCAAAATATTGTACCCTATGTCACATCCACTAATAAGACGATCCAAATGACCTCATATGTCGAAATCCATCAAGCTGTTTAGGCTGTAGGGCGTCCCAAATTCACCTCAAACATACATAGCTACATACGTACACTCGAAAAACATAACCCTCCTTCTTGCGCAGTCGGGTAAAAAGACAATACACAGTATATATAACTATTAAGGTATACTCGTACATACAAAGTTTATTAGTAAACTTAGGTTTTTTTTTGTCAAAGTCAAGTCAAAGTCAAAATGTTTTTATTCAATTTAGGTATCAAAGATTCACTTATGAACGTCGAAGTTATTTAAATAGACTCGACCGCCTTGTTCGAAAAAAGAGCCTCTACTCAGAAGAACAGGCAAGAAACTGAGAGGCATTATTTTTTCAAATAATAAATAAATTACAGTCTCACAAATTTTGGCTTACAACTAAGTAATATCTATAAATAAATCAATAAATAAATCTATATTTAAATAAATTTGGATAAAATTACTAATTTTGCATAATCAATAAATAGCTGATCCTTAGCTTATTGCTTTCATTCATTTTCGTATTTGCTTAAGCCTAAAGTTCACATAAGCTTTTAAACCTTAACAATAACAAAGTCTCTCCATTACATACGCTTGTCTTCACCTCTTTTAATTCATTACGAAGTTTTAGTTAACCGTATGAACCACGAGAAACTCCCGCTTCACAATCTCCATAACATCGGCATTATCTGTCGCTTACCAACTAAACACTAACTAACAAGAAGTCATCACACTTGACCGCCTTGAGCGCATTTGACAGCCGTCATTTTGACGGCGTCTTTTGGACCACCTTCCGTTATAGAGTTCACATCCATTGCCGTTGGAAAATGATCTTTATTAGAATAAAATAGAGCCTAAATAGTGACGCTGGAAGTTGGTCTATCTTGGCCTTTTACAATAGCCGTGACGGATGGTCACTTAACGAATTCTTCTGATATTAAAATTAGAATGATTAAACTTTAATTGTATGCTCTATCTGTTTTGCTTAAAGATGATTTTCGTGTATTTTTCGGCTTGCCCTTTAAATTCTTTCGGCACTGAAGCAGGGATCATGAAGATGTCAGACAATGTATCGAATGACACACGGTTGGAAATTTAAATATATCGTGCTGAGAAGAAATTTCACTATGTTTGACAGGTTTGACGGGAGGCACGTAGGTCTCTGGCGAACGTCACAAGCGACAGACAGACAGACAATGACACGCTTTTTGTTAGTATAACACTTGAATACGAGACGGTTATGCATGTGGCGTGATGGATGTATTTTCCCACTTGTGGTTAGGTTAAAAGTTTGAGATTATCTGGGAGCTGTCACTTTCATGTCATATATTGTAGCTGCAAATGTTTAGTGATAGTTTAGACTCAGCCTACCACAGGTTAGTGACGAATAAATGTACTTAAGGTTTAAAGACATTTATCACATCACACTAAAATTACAAAGGCGAAAGTTTGTAAGTGTGTGTGTTAGTGTGTAAGTGTGTATGTTTGTTAGTTCTTCACGCTCAAACTGCTGCACCAATTTGAATGAAATTTGCTATGGAGGTAGCTCACACTTTTTATCCCTTAAACATGTAATTATACACCAGTAATGTATAAATTTTACCCGCGGGTAGCACCGCGGGGCGTAGCTAGTTCTCAATAAAGTCATTACATATCACTCACTTGAGAACAATACTAAACATCAACAAAATTACAATGTCGTCGTATCTAGCAAGGCTACAAACCCTCTCAACGTATTCATTTGCTTAGAGGACTGTGATCGGCTATCAGATATTGAGCAACTTGTTTTTTGAATACGTTGAAAAAATTCAATTTTTTATGCGTGAGGGTATCTTATTATTAAGTTGTGCTCCTTCAAAAGTAAGTATTTTTTGCCTAGTTCTAGCTTTTGGCAAGACTAAAAGGCTAGCTAGTCGGGTACTTCGCTTTGTGGTTTGTTTAATTTTTGGAAAATAAATACTTACCTGGATTGAGGTGGTTTTTATTAATAGAAAAAAATTCTCCACACCAGTTCCAGCTCAGCAAAGAGTAACTGTATTAGTCCACCTTGAAATTAGTGACTCTGTGAGCTGGAGACCTCGCGGCTGGCGTTTGTCCTCCACTACAAGGCGCATTCCTCAACCGATTCTCTTGAAATTTTCTAAGCAGGTTCAATAATTAAGAAATGTAGAGAAAGACAAAGATCCGGACAGAGATCCGGACAGAAATCCGAACAGAGATCCGGGCAGAGACCCGTACAAAGATCCGGACAGAAATCCAGTCAGAATTCGGACATACGAAAGCATTTTAGTCGAAGCTGAAATAGAGACGCTTCACTCGCTAACACTTGCTCGGTCGATAATTCCATTTTAAACGGATTGGTTGATCGAATAGATTTAGATTGTATCCATGTTATGAGGTATGTTTTTTATTTTTATTTTTATTCAGATTCTTTTTTTTCAAATTGCTGGTGTTACAAACCCTCTATTATTCTCTCATTACTCTATTACTCTACCAGAGTGTGTATTCCCTGACACTTATTATCTAGGTGTCTTCAAGTCTCGAGTGAATCGGTTTCTTCCAGACAAGCGTGCTCCATCGTAGGCCGCATCACTGCTTATCACCAGGCATGTTGGCGGCCAAACGAAAGCCAATTAAGTAAAAAAAAACAATCAACTAACTAAACTTGTATAAGACGACAAACAAACAACAAAAAACACTATACCAGTATCCAGGTAGGTATGTTTTTCAAAAACCGTTTTACTAAAACTACTATATTTACGCGTATATGCTGAGTAGGTAGGTATCCTTACATATTCTCTCATCCAAGCGAGCTGAATTTCCATTATCACGTAGACGTAGTTTATACTAACCTACCTCTAACGACATATCGTTCAAGATGATTCAAGCAATTTTCTTGTACAAACTAATCATGGTGGCTGGCACTGGACAATTTGTTCGTTCAAACTGGTCATTGAAGATTATATGGACACAGGACAGTCTCCACTCTGTGCTATATTATTCTCTGTCACTTTAGGCTTAAGGCTTTTGTAACGAGAAAGACAGAGACCGAAATAATATCGTAAGCACCAGAATTAAGGCGAGGCTTTCCCAGAACTTTAGGTATTTTACTCTACCTCAGGCCGCACTTTTTGGGAGCGCGACGTATTCATTCACGCGACACTAAAGTTGTGTGCGATGCGCCGCGCGCACGTCTTTCACCCGTCAGTCACGTTATGGTATCGAGTACCTAAACACCCATTTTTAGGAAATCGATAAAATAATCCGTCCGTCATTGTACTCATCCATTTTATGAACATTTTTTATTTGATGCCAAACAAAAAAAATCTAAAAAATGCCGTTCAAGCCAATATAGGTACAACCAGTCTCATGTCCACGAGTTGTTGTATTTTTGATGTGTGAGCAGTCGTGGCATTAGTTTCATTTTACCGGTAGTGTCATATTTCCATTTTATCACACTTCACACTCATAAATACAAAAGATTGCGATTGTGTGTGGAAGTTAGGTACTTACTCGTATTTCACTTATTCACACCTAAACGGCTAGACGTATGAGGATCATATTTGGAACGGAGTTAGCTTATGCCCTGGATTGACACATAGGCTACTTGTTATCCTTATTAGGACAAATATTTATACAGGGTGTTGGAATGATTGTGTAACTACCGGTATTCATTAAATAATACAACATAGTAAATTTCATTATTTTTGGGTATATTGTATAACAATGGTAATAACAATTTTAATTACCTTACTTTACCATTAGGTGCGTACTAATAATATTGTATGGTTTGTTAAATGTTACAAAGTTAAAAAACTGCACGATTCAGATATAATTTTGAACAATAATTATGAAAGAATCGAGTAAACTTATACCGGATATATAGGTATACATACCCTGGGTACGAAGTGGCGGACATTCTGCTAGTACTAACAAAACATCCAATACAAAAATATACATTCACAATATTTACATTTATATATACAATTGAGTACGTAGTATTATTATTTGTTCTGTGATATAGTTGTAGAATCGATGGCAGCCTAGTTGGGAGTGGCAATTTTGCTCTGCTGGGTTCGAACCCAGCCGACGGCACGCACCAATTTGTTCATTGTGTGAACATATGTGCGTATTGTGTGTCATCTGCTACATAACTGGAGCCCGGTGTATGGCGACAGGCTCGCCCCCTGTCACATTTGGGACTGAATATCGTCCGGCGAAATGTGGGTGTTGTATTACACCTCTGCCAGCCCCCTCGGGGAAAAGCGTGACGATATGTATGCATGTCTAGCCATAAGTTCTGTTACAAATGAAAATGCATTTATTTTTTAATACAGTAATGTAATGTTAATAAAAGTTATATTTACATATGTATTGAAGTCTTAACAAAAATATAACTATTATTTTATTCAAAATTACCACATTTGGCCTTGATAGAGGCCTTTAGTCGGTCTGGCCAAGAATCTATGGATTTACGGACTGTTTCCATGGGAAATTTAGCCACTGCTTGCTTCAAAGATTTCTTAAGTGACTCTATGTCGGCGTGTCGTTTAGAGCAGGCCATGCCCTCTAAACCTGACCATAATTTGTAGTCCAGGGGGTTTTGATCTGGGCTAGAGGAGGGCCAGTCTTCAGCCCTTATAAAGTCCGGAACATTGGGTTCCAGCCAGGCTTGGGTAGTTCGCGCCTTGTGACCATGTGCAGAGTCTAGTTGGAAACTCCACGGTAGATTTTTAAAAAGTGTATTGCTAAGGGGTTGTACAACACCATATAAGACGGTCTCTTGATACACTTTGGCAGAAGTTTTAACCCCCTTTTCACAAAAACTAAGCTTTGTGACGCCGTGATAGGATACCCCCCACCAAACCATGACTGACGCAGGATGATAACCACGCTGAGTGAAACAGGGTCAATGTCATCCACGTGCCTAAAACAAAATAAAAATAAATATTTATAAGTATGATGTCCAAAAGTTCAAAATATAAAAATTCTAAAAAACCGACCAAGTTCGAGTCGGACTCGCGCACGGAAGCTGTCGTTCAAGCTTGTTGATATGTATGTACATAATTATATAACAACTACATTATAAATAAATGAGCTTTCAAATGACACCTCAAACAACTGATTTGATGAGATAGAACTCGAGATATAAGCAATAATCTACAACGGTCGGCGGCCATCTTTGTGACGTATATACATAGCTTCGCCTGTCCCCGCTATCGCTTCTTACAACCGGCAGTTTCGAATTTCAAAGGCAACGACGAACACATCCATACCAGTCGTAGGTTTATAAAAGCCGTACTTACAAGATTTACCGAAATGCTCGATTTTCGCTAATCGTTAAAAACGAATATACAACTTTACGAGTTTTCTTCAAAACAGCCAAAATCACGTTGCAGTACTAATCAGGCCTAGATGTGTTCAAATCATACGGCTATAACTCAAACGGTACCAAACACTCGTGTAGTACAGATTGTTCAGTCAAAAATGAAAGTATGAACGACGTCCCCTATCTCACCTAACACCCTATATAATTTACATACATACAGTCAAAACTTAGCGAAGATCCGCCACCTTGCATGTTACAAAAAGAAGGTAGGTACTTACGTTTCGTCAATTGCAATGTCATCAGAGTTTATTACATTCTCTTGAAGTACTCTTCTGCAAAAAAAAAACGAAGATAAGTATTCATGTAGGTAAGTATAACTACGTAAATATCACTACTAGATATACCACTAGGCCGGGTATTTACTCGTTGTGCAGTTCAGATTGCTCAGTAAAAATGAAAGTATGAACGTCGTCCCGTATCTTACCTAACATCCTGTATAGGTAAAACTTAGCGAAGATCCGCCGCCCTGCATGTTACAAAAGGTAGGTAGGTACTTACGTTTCGTCAATTCCAATGTCATCGGAGTTTATTACATTTAGTTGTAGTACTCTTCTGAAAAAAAAAACAAAACTGTAAGATAGGTATTCGTGTTAGTAGGTATAACTATATAAATATAAATATCACTGGTATGCCACTAGGTCGGGTATTTACTCGTTGTGCAGTTCAGATTGCTCAGTAAAAATGAAAGTATGAACGTCGTCCCGCATCTCACCTAACATCCTACATACCTATATAGTCAAAACTTAGCGAAGATCCGCAGCCCTGCATGTTACAAAAGGTAGGTAGGTACTTACGTTTCGTCAATTCCAATGTCATCGGAGTTTATTAAATTTGGTTGTAGTACTCTTCTGAAAAAAAAAACAAAACTGTAAGATAGGTATTCGTGTAAGTAGGTATAACTATATAAATATAAATATCACTGGTATGCCACTAGGGCGGGTATTTACTCGTTGTGCAGTTTAGAATGCTCAGGAAAAATGAAAGTATAAACGTCGCTCCGTATCCGTATCTCACAAGTTGTCTGGGTGAAATAATAAATGGTGACCGACATAGTCAAAACTTCGCAGAACACCCGCCTCCCTGCGTGGTACAAAAGGTAGGTAGGTACTTACGTTTCGTCAATTCCAAAGTCCATTGGAGTTTGTTACGTAGTAGTCTTCTGCAAAAAAAAACTGTAACTGTAGGTAGGTATAACTACATAAATATCACTAGTAGGCAAAAATTTGGCACACGTCCGGCGTCGACGGGGTCTGCGGGCGGACTGGCGGTCACGCAAACGTGCCTTTTTACCATGAATTCGTGATAAAAAAATCATATAAAATTACCATGTTAACTTTTTAACATTTTTATTTATGATTCCATTTTTTTATTGCATTGTTATTCGTAAAAAAAATAAAAAAGCAATATGATTTGTAAAAATTAAGTCGCAAATCGTGTTTAAAATACCAAATAGAGGTGACTTTGGATTTTTTTTCTATCGAGTGAAGTTATTCATTACATGTATCAGATTTATGATTCCACTTAAAAACATGCTTAAGAATAACATATTTTTTTTTACACAGTAAAAACCATGGTTTATCTTAGAGGAAAGTTGATTCTTGCTAGACGTTTTCTGGCCAGGCTCGCCTTAAGGACTGGGATTGCATCTGATGAGCTCACTTCGATGGGATAAGTCACGTACGACGTCGAAGAGCTATCGGATAGATTTTATATAATTTAGATTTATAATGTAGAGAGTGTGGGCAATACAGTCTTGCTGCCTCAGATCAACCTAGAGAATAAGATGGCGCATGGCGTATGATTTAGGTGAAGCCAAAAACCGTCCAAAAACTACGCTATTGTCGTATACCGGGTGTAAGGAGACCGTTCTCGAAGCCGAAACGCCGTTATTATACTATCTATACACAACCCGAAACCACTAACTATTAGCCATATAACTGTTATTTTAAACTTTTAGAAATTTGCAAACCAGCAATGTAACGCGTTTATATCGCGGGGGTCAATGGTCGGCGCCAGTACCTACGGAAAGTGCGACGACGCGCCGCCGCGGGCCGCGCGCGCGCCGAGACAGCGGAGGGCGCGGGCGGCGCGGCACCTAGGTCGCGACCGCGCGCAGCTGTGTGCGGGCGTTCACCTCTAGCGTCAGCTGTTAGGCATTTAGTATTAGACTGCCGTTAGGGTAAATTTTTTTTTTTTTTTGGTAATTGGTGTTTAAACTAGCTTTTTAAAGCTTGTATAACTTGTGTCGATGTTAAAATATCAGATTTTAAGTTTAAAAAAAAAGTCTTTTTTTCGCGTTTTTTTTAGTCGCTTTGTATTAGTAATCCCCACCACTATTCCCAGTTTTCGTTTTCGAGAACGGTCTCCTTACACCCGGTATGTACACAACACACACACATTGACGCAATAAAATTACGCTACTCACTTGGTCATTCTTACTTCGACATTATGTGCATTGGTTTATGGTATAATTTCGTGTACATAAAAATATTTAGTGCAATATAAAAGTGTGGCCAGGACTACACTTTGAGGTTCTTTTTAAAAACTGTACAGTTTTTTTACAAGTCAATTTTTAAAAGCCGTAACATTAAACTCTTACAAATGTGTGCAGTTTTAGAATATTAAATCTACTAAGGTTGTATATTGGAGCGGAAATGGATAACGTAGAGTTTGGGAATTAATTCTCGTTTCCGTGCTATTGTAAATGTTTTCCATGGAAACATTACCACGCGCACACGTTTAAAAAGAAGTGGCTTCAGCGAGATATAACGCAGTGTTCCATCTTTTCCTCTAGGTTGATCTGAGCTTGTTGCACTAAATATAACAGAATTGCCCAAGTCTGATTAATTATGTTTGATTAATTTATTGATAATTAAGTTTGATTAACTATTTTATACTACTCCTAGCGAAATATTCGCGTATCGGGAAAATTAAGAGTTGTGATGTTCTGTGAACGCGCCCTTTTTTTGCCTTTACTTTATTTAAGCACTAGCAGCGCCCCGCGGTTAAAAAACGTGGTTAAAAAAATCCTATGTGCTATTCTAGACTATAATCTATCTCTGTGCCAAATTTTATCCAGATCTGTTCAGCCGTTCTGGCGTGAAAGAGTAACAAACATCATCCATCCGTCCATCCATTCTTACAAACTTTCCCGTCTATAATATTGCATTCAATTATTGTTCTTGAATGTACAAGAAACTTGCACTGTGTAAATTGGCCTTTAGTATATGAGGCCGAGGAGCAATTAAGGTCACTTTGCCAACAAAGTTAGTTGGAAAAAGAGTTATCAAAAATTAAACTAACAAATCTAAGCAAAATGTTCCTTGAACTACATAACATAAAACAGGTTTTCTAACATTGTTATCCAAATGTCTTAGCAGTTTGAAAGATTTGGACGTAAAAACAAATGAAATGCTAATCACTCGTTTTTTTTTACTCGACATTAGAAATAACTGCTTTCCATCATCATTTACCTCAGTAAAAATAATAGCTTTTGTTCTACTTAGGGCCACTTATAACACGCGGGTTATTCTTTTTAAGTCGGAGTTAGCTGCTCGTCAAAGGTTAAACTGTTAAATCAAATTATGTGATGAACAATTGTGTTTGTTCTATGTCTGGGTGTTAATATCTGTACAGGGTTATAGGTAACTCATCAAAAACCTCTTAAGGATACATTGTACTCATCAATATGAACAAATTTTACTATGAAGACATTCCTGATATCGCGAAAAAAAACCAGCTCTTCCATACAAAAAGTTCATTGGCCCGAGACGAAATGTATGAAACAGCTGTTTTTTTTTTTACGATTTAAGCGTTAGCCCTTTAGTATAAGTTATTCACATTGATGAGTATAGAGAACCCTTTTTTGGTTAGTAACCTATCCTATAACCCTGTATAAGTATGTATTCAAACTGATCTATGTATGTTTATGAGTCTCTGGCAGCCATATCACCAGCTTTGCTTAGTTTGGAGTCAGAGGACCGTGTGTGCAAGTGTCCTGAAAATCCCGAAAGTAAATCGTGATACATCGCATTGCGTTATACCAAGTGCTAGAAGCTAAATATTTCTAAGAACTAAAAGTAAGTTGTTCTTAAATCGATCATGCTTCAACCTAATCTTTAAATTCGAAAATAAGTTTATGAGAGTAGGGTCCTGGGATCAAGTATCTAATTCGAACTCTACAATTGTCAAGTAAATGTATTTTTGGGCTTATGTGTTTACCTTACCTTGCGGTAATACACCAACCATCAACCATCAATCACCCTCGCGGGGGCAGATAGCCATAAGTGTTACCGTCTGCCACCGCGTGGGGGCAGGCCGCGGGGGCAGGCGGTAACATTTCCTTGATAATGGTTACCAAGTCCATACCTAACCGTACCGTATAAGGTAGGTGAGTAAGTACCTTTTTTTGTCCCAGGAAAAACCTTTTATAGGTACTACCCTGCCCCGGGGGGAGCACTGTGGTGATGGGCTCCCCCATCACCACACTGCTCCCCCTATCTGCCCTATCTGCCCTAGTGGTGGCATACCCACTAAAAACCCTGGGGGGTGTTCCTCCTTTGCGCCATTAGTCGGGGCCGCGGGTGCGCTCCCGCACTCTTCCGCAGCAGTACCTTGTTATTTTTCCACAAAACTCAGCCTGCCTACAAACATGGCAAACGTTAAAAATCGCGTGCAATTCCGTATTTAACTTTCCATCAGTTGTGAGATCGATATTGGCCCATCTGCACCCTTTCACCTCATGAACCTGTTCTGATGATGGACGGCCTCCGTCTAATTAGCCGGACGATCGTCGTGACATCAATTTACACGCCGCGCTGCGCCTGCGCAGGTACAGTCACGAACTGAAATCTTTTCAATAGCGAACTGAACAGTCAGTAGATTCTTAAATCAATGTCAGATGAATGGTTATTATTATAATATATTTTAGTTACTTATAATTATGTACATAGTTTAGTTTCAGTTTTCTTGTACAACATTTCTTTTGTTAACAATAGACCTAAATCTAAAGGCTTAGTTGATTGATCTGTCTATACAAACTAAGTTAAAATATTTATATGCTTGCAGCAAAAACATAATACAACAATGTATTAGTAACTATGGATCTGGGGGCTTACCATGAACTTTTACAAAAACATCATTGCGCAGGAACGTTTTGTTACATTCCTTAATAAGTATTGTTTTGTATCATACCACAAGCATTGAAAACAATAATGTTTTAAAACGTTTTTACTCCTGCTACAGTGACGTCAAAAGAATGTACGATACAAGTGCCTTTATACACTCTGTGGTACTTTTGCGTATTTTGGAGTATGGTGTTGCCAGATGTACGATGTCAATCGTAATTATACGATTTTTGCCATGTAAAAATCGTACAATCGGGGTCGTACATTAGTATGACCGCATAGCGAAATCGTGCCTACAATATCCTATCGATACAGGGAAATTACACTTACGGTTTTTACAAGTTGCAAGTAAAAACACTATGATTTCTTATTATTTTCTTCCGAATTTTTATTTTCCTCACCCGCGTACAATCGCTCTTAGGAAACATCTGGCGACACTTGGTTGTATGAACAATGTCAAAAACGATTTTTTTTTTGTTTTGTCTCATAGGGCAGGCTAGAGGCAACATAGCCATACCACCATAGTCTTCCGTATGTTTGTCATAACATTTTTCATTAAATCTCTGATGAAGATGATGATAAATGAGATAAATCTCGCTCCTCTTTCCCTCTTTCAGTAAAGGCGAGTTTTCGTTTTAGAAAATAATACAAAATCATGACACCATTTTTTCGGTTCCCCTCAAAAACGTAAATTAAATCTACCTATGATCATGAAGGTAAATTAAAATTCAATTGCTGTATCCAATTAAAGTTTGTGAAAATTATTTTGGTGATATCTAGAATTTAATGCTTAGAATAATTTGTCACAGCGGCCGCAGAGTCTCAGCGAAGCAGTTCGATATCATGTGAGACTTTTTAAAAACCCACAGTGAAATCGCTGCGGGCTTTAATAGGAGTCTGCAGGCGAAGGCTCACTCTAAGAAGAAGCAAGTGCAACAAAAGGAGCTGACTTAGCCAACAAAAAATCTATGTGAAAATGGGTTGAAATTTATTCTGGAGCCCGTCCGAAGGCGTCCTTCGTAGTACGGAGCTTCCATTATCTGCTTCGAGAAACTCGAAAGTTTCCAAATCATCGGCCATCTTGCTAAATATTACAAATAGAACCTCAGGAACACAGCAAAAACTCACTTAAAAATAGAAAAAGTTACACGGAGAGCAACTTTTTAACAATCGTTGTCATTTGTATCATTCCTGCTATTTTGACAGCTCGGCAGGAATACTTTAGAGGTCATGGTACGGTTTTTAAACAAATGTTCCTTGGATTGAATGAACGAAATCGAGTGACGTCAACAAAACTGCTAAGCGATATCAAAACTTAACAGGAATACTTTTAGGGTGGTCATGGTACGAAATTAAGAAGTAAGGCTTAATTAATGATGTTTTAAGAGGTTGTGGTAAGCCCCCTGTTATCTAACTTCTATAAATACATTTATTGAAACTATAGTGGGTCTGTGAGCTGAAGATATCGTGGATGGCGTCTGTCCTATTCTAAAGGTTGCATTTTTCATAAAATTCCACGGGAATGGGCTGAAAAATGCCAGACAGAAATCAGAACATACGAAATCATTTTTGGCGAAGCTGAATCATATATGCTTGGCTCAGTAGCACTCGCTCGCTCGACTAGCATTAAATTGTATCGTATAACATTTCTCTATGTGACTGTACTTAACGTGTTAAATTTAATGAACGCTGGATTTGTCAATGTAATTTATCGATTTATAGTTTTACGGCTAGTCAGAGTTTACTACTACATTTGTTTTCTATATTTTTTGCATAGTTTTATGGCCTCGTCTTAGCTCACGAGGGATTTTACCGCTTTCTATGGCTGTTATGCGAATTTGGTTTATCTTACGGAAATACGTAGCCTACCTAGATATCTTATTGATGTTAGGCCATGATGGTTATGTTTTGTTGCCGACAGTGAGCAACCGCGAATCGTATTGCAATAAGGTTCAAATTCGCGGAGCATCAATTACATGCCATCTGACTTTGGGCTCGTAGGTGGGCAGATTTGGAGATCTGACCACCCTACCAAACGAGCGAGCCCGGGGAAGACAACGGTGTGGCGTGGCCTGCATCGTTGTGGTGAGAGACAAGAGATCAATCTCTGGGAAAGGTGCTGTTACAAGCAACGTGCTAGGGGGGCACCGGTGCGGTCCTATGGAGATCCCGGTGCCCTCTTGCTATGCACAGAGGATGGCCACCGAGGGGGTTTTAGTGGGTCAATTCCCACATAATCCGGATGCACCCCAATACATCCGGGCATCTTTTTGAACCCGTCAACAAAAAAAAAAAGGCCCCGTGGTAGCAACTTAACGTGGTAGGCCCCCAGCGGTGTCATTCGTAATCATTCGGAAACATTTCCGATCGGATCACAGAAATTTCAAACTCAAATTGTTCTAATCTCAGTCTACTTTTATACATTTTGGAATAGGGAATCAGGTATAAACCCGATCGGAAGAATTTAATCACGTTTAAAAACTTATGAATATAGACAGATTCGAATAATTTTGGCTTAAAATTTTTCAAATTCGAACGGAAACGTTTCCGAATGGTTGTGAATAGCCCTGCTGGTCTCACTATTAGCGCACCGCGATTTCACCCGTTTTTATTACTGAATAAGTAAAAAAAAATATTAAGTATAAATTTATGTGCTAATCAAAGATTTAAGCCACCTCATTAGTCATTTTATTTAAATCCGTGAAGTCTTTTCAGTACGAAGAAGTAAAAAACAAACTCATTCACTCTATAATTCTCGCATTTATAATTTAGTTTGATTTGTAAAAGAGAAAGTGGATTCTCCCTAAATATCTGCCTACTAGAATATATCGACCTAGCTAACGTCAGTGAACGAAGCGACTCTTCTTCAGCTTGGGAAAAAATGATTTCGTATGTTCCTCTGTCCGGCGTTTAAATCTGTCCCGCTGTCCTCTTTCAAAACCGTGAATCGGTTTAGAAATGCGTCAAATGAAAAAAGTGTTGAAATATAAGTAAAGAAGTAGGGTCAACTGGGGCAATTGCGTCTTTCGAGAATTACTGACAAGCCCTTCACAAATTGGGCAACTAACGCCATCTTGTACAGATTACTGCAACTAAAGATAGAAAAAAGATGTAGATGGCGCATAATTTGTGAAGGGTTTGTCAGTAATTCTCGAAAGACGTAATTGCCCCACAGACGCATTTGCCCCAGTTGACCTTACATCATTTTAATTGTGATCTATTACAAGGACCGAGCAATAGCAAGTTCTTTTGGGACGCGTTGGCATTTGTTTGTCCGACCATAGCTTGATTACTGCTAATCAGATTTTCATTAAATTCGAAGTTCAAGTCAAACCATTTGGTTTTTTGGTGCAACACCTAAATATAATGATGTACAATCATTTTAAGGGACAAAAAAAAGTATGAGCTATATCGGATGAGGGGTTCCGGAGAAATGTGGTGAAGTCTCCTTTCGCAGCGAATTAATTAAAAAAAAAAATATACAGTAATTATTATCAGCTCAATGATGTTCTAAAATTATATCATCACAAATTCGAAGGTAGAGTAAACGTTGTTTCTATTTCTTCATATTTTAATTAACTTGTCAAGTTTCGTTAAAAGTAAAAGTGAATAACTATAGATAGATCATGATCCAAAAAACAAGGTCTAGCATTAAGCAAACACGTAATGACGTCATCGTCATCCGTCTCTTTCGAACTTGTTGTAAATGACTTATTTCGGTCTCGCTTGAGCATCGATCGACGTCACTACGTGTTGCTGAATGCTATACCTGGTAAAGTAGGTATATTATTATATCTTAAGATAGATAGGTGGGTAGGCACTGTTTGTTTTATTTGGTTCGTTTATTATCATTATTGAAAGCTATTAAATAACTGACAGCTCTGGTCTAAGACGACTGAATGTATTAGATGTTTAGACTGCAAAAAGTTGTGTGATTAATATAACCAAAACTCGTTATGTTAAAGCACTTATTACCTTCTATAATAAATAAAATAAAATAAAAAACATGTAGCACTGGGTTTTTATGGGAACGGCTCAGTGTCACTTATGACTCACAAACGTGCCAGCGGTGACAAGTCTGTGAACAGTCTGTGACAGTCGTTCTGAAGACGGGTCTGAGCATTCTACATAAAAAAAACTTACCTAAAAGAAATCAAATTCGAAAATAGCATACCGAGAAAACATCTTTAGTAATTATGTGTGGTCCCACACACTATTATGTAGGAGTCTGATTACGTCTACGATCTATGTAAATCAGTATTTTGACCTCTCATCCATCACCGACGCTGTCTAGGCGATTACGCATAAATACTCCGTTCACTTACAAGTACAGCGCCTCACCGCCAACCAATGATATAAGCGAAAAACGACCTTAAACTTTGCACTTTAAAGTCCTTTTTAGATCGACTCGCCAAGCTGCTGGCTGACCGCGATCGACCCGCGCGCGCCCCTATCAAACAACTGACAATCTAAAAAGGACTTTTTGCAACAAAGTATAAGTTCGTTTTTAATTTAAACCATTGCAAGGTGGCTTAGATGCTAAGCTTGTAAGTGGACGGAGTCCTGCACCTAACGGTGTTTTTAGTAATGTCTCTAGTGGACGCCGAGGACGTCGCAATTTATTAGTCAAAGATGATTATTAATTAGTAAAAAAATTGATTTATAAGTTCTTTACGGTAAGTCTAAGTTAGGAACTAGACTTAACTGTTAAGTAGCAGGACTTGAAGGACTAAAACTGTCTTCTTTTGGTCGTAAATCACTAATTTCGATTTATTGCTTGGTCGTTCTTATTCTCTAATAAGTACCTAATTAAGTATACATCCATACTTACTAATATTATAAAATCAAAAGGAACTACCTGTCTGTATGTTTCAAGGCTTTTCACAGCTAAACGGCTGAACAGATCTTTATGAAGTTTGATAATTAGTTAGAGAAAATCACAAGGAAGACTTTTAGATACTATTTTCTGAATGAACGCGAAGTAAGTCGCGGGTAACAGCTAGTATATAATATAATAGTAATTATCTTAAAAAAGCTATGATAGCCTAGTTGGAGAAGGCCTGCTGGAGCGGGTTCGAACCCAGCCGACGGCACGCACCAATTTGTTCATTGTGTGAACATAATTATGTGCGTATTGTACGGCATCTGCTACATGACTAATGGCCGGTGTATGGCGACAGGCTCGCCACATTTGGGGACTGAATATCGTCCGGTGAAGTGTGAGTGTTGTATTACACCTCTGCCAGCCCACTCGAGGGAAAGGCGTGACGAAATATGTTAACAAGACGATGTTCATGCTAAAGTGTTATAAACTTTCTTTATATTCAACTTATTATTTTTACAAAAAAGGTATCAGTTCAATATAAGTTCATAAGGTACCTATTTATAAATAATCCTATATAATTAAATAAATTAACCTAACCTATATAAGATAAAATAACATTTATAGTCTTATACACCATCTAATGCCATCTGCTTCTTTACATCAACTGAGCTTGAGTCAAACGCCCAGCCTGTCAGCCATGAAAAACCTACCTAAGTATCCGTAAATTGAACTTTTCGATCGCCCATAGCGATAATATTTAATGACTTGTCTACACGAAGGCCAAGAGTCCCCATCTTTGCATTTCCAATCAAGATTGGCCTACGGTCCATTATGGCTGTAGTACGCTGTACAAATACCAGTGTTACAGTGTAACCTGTCACTTATTCACCGAAACACTGATGACATTTTGATGTGGACGCTGCATTTGCTTTACATTTATTACTTCTCAGCGGGTATAGAAACTCGTTATTTACAAAGAGCGCGATGTATCCTGGATATGGTTATCATACTCATAATAAATATATCCTGTCCATCCAAAAGTTGCCTGGAAGAAATCGCTTTAGGCGAGAAGACCGCCTTTGTTTTGCCCAAATGTTTTTTTTTTCTTTGTTTGTTTTTTATTATAATTTATGTACCTACTTATATATGTAGGTAGTATAAAAAGTAAGCAATTAAGTTACTATAAATATACAAATGTATTGTATTATAACAATTGCACATTGGATTAACACAAGGCCGCTTTTTAACCGACTTTCAAAAAGGAGGTTCTCAATTCGACTGTATGTTTTTTTTTGCATCTACGTTCGGCGATTTCTCCTTCAAATGTGAATCGATTCTAATTATTATTTTTTTGTTTGGTTGATCAAACTTATGAGGTGGTCCCATATAAATATCGAAAACGGTCACACAGTTTTTAGAACATCTACAAAAGTCTAAAAACTTTTTACATGAATGACGAATTACAGGATGGGAAGTTTTTTTTTATAATATTTAACTGAATAATTTAAAAAGCGATGATAGCCTAGTCGGAGAAGACTCTCCTCTCAAGCCAGAGGCAGCGGGTACAAAGCCAGCCGACTTCACGCACCAATTTGTTCATTGTGTGAACATATGTGCGTATTTAAAGTTATCTGCTACGTAACTAGAGCCCGGTGTATGGCGAAAGAACGCCCCTTGTCACATTTGGGAGTTAATAACGTACGGCGAAGTGTGGGTGTTGTTCACCTCTGCCAGCCCCTTCGGGGGAAAAGCGTGATAATATGTATGTAATATTCTTCTTCTTTTTACACTTATTTGTATACTAGCTGCGCCTCGCGGTTTCACCCGCGGTTAAAAAGTATCCTATGTGCTATTCTAGACTATAATCTATCTCTGTGCCAAATTTCATCCAGATCTGTTCAGCCGTTCTGGCGGGAAAGAGTAACAAACATCCATCTATCCATCCATCCATCCATACATACAAACGTTCGCGTTTATAATATTAGTAGGATTACCTCTTCTAGCAACATCTACATCCAAAGTTTCAAACCTAATAATAAACAGGCAAAAAAGTCACGCGTCCATTGCGCCTCCGATCGCACCGATAATTTTTCAACACACCATCTACTTATTACGATCATAGGTAGAGCATTAACTAACGCATAGTTTCATAACAGCCACACCCGAAAATAGTCTCTACTCATCTCAGAACAACGACGAAAGTAGGCTGATACGGCAATGCGGATATTATGGGGCTTGCTAACGTAAATTGAACTTAAAGATCGGTGACACGAAGGTCGATTTTTCGTTGTGGAACAGTGCGAGTCTTCAGCTAGACATCGGTCAAAGAATCGTGACCGGACCGTCCCAGGCACCTGACGTCCAGTACTTAATGTAACCTCATCCGAAGAACAGTTTAAAGATAGACTGCTTAAATGCCGGTGTTGGTTTAAATGGCAGTCACATTTTTAGATGGAGAGTTTTTGATTTGAAACCTTGGGCCTTATTCGGAGATTTCCATTTCACTTTTTGTCGTCCTTGTTGCTCTCGTTTGAAACGTCATATGTTTCACACATAGATGACCAAGATAAAATCTCATCTCATCTCACGCGTAGGAATAGCCCCACTGCAGGCCTAGCAAGCGCAACGCGACAACGGTATATCGAGTCTTTTTATCGAGACAGACGTATGTGTGCACATAGCCTTGTCACGTTCTAACAAGACACAAAGCAACGAGAAGAATTTTGTCGCTCGCGCGTGTTAGGCCAGCTGCTATATACCTATACCTTTGTAAGAAAGTTTTGTACTGCAAAACTTTATTGAAGTCTTGAGTACAACAAACATCTTTGTATACTGTGCGTACCACATTAGGCCATAATATTCGGAACGTTAAATTGCTAAATCTTAACGTAGCTAAAATTATTGCTGTCATTGTCTAATACGCAGCTATAACAAAGACGGGTATATTTTTAGCTTGTTTTGATTTAGCAATTTAGCGATCTGATCTGCGCCAATTATACTAATATGAGACTAAATACCCACACATTTGGAAAGCCTAGGAGTTGTTGAATCAAATCTCGCCTGACATCTTAGCGGTAGCGTAAGCGGTTGACGAATAATTGACATCTGAGGGCTTTTAAAAAGTATTTAAACTTTTATTTTTTATCGGATGTAAAAAAGGGTGACTGCAAATTCTGTAGGTTCTCATGAAGCTGATTTCAGTGACATTTTTCTAAATGATATTTTTTCCAAACAATGTAAACAAATAACTTAGGTAATTGCTCTATTTAGGTACACTAGCTGTTACCCGCGACTTCACTCGCGTTTATTTAGAAGATAGTATCCAAAAACCTTACTAGTGAAATACTGTAACTAATTATAAAGTTTTTAGCCGCTTAGCCATGAAAAGCTTGAAAACAGAAAGACAGACAGAGTTATTTTCGATTTTCTTATATTAGTATGGATGGATGTAAACTTTTTCCTGTAAATTTTATTTGTAAATCACTGTCGATATTCTGGCGTTATTTTGTGGCCTTTTACAGCCAGGCTTTGGCGGTACCTTGGTCAAAGTGTCCATTTAAGCCAATATAAGTTAATCTCTTCACTGAACGTCAGATCACGTCACCAAGTCGTATAAATTATAGCGTCGCCGTATATTTTGTACCATAATCTTTATTACTTGGTGACCGCGTGAGATTTTGACAGATTGCTCTAAATCGGGAGGGCTATTGATGTGTGAGATGATTCTTGGTCATTCTCTCTACTATGACCTTCCATGTCATTGACTATGACTTTTGAAACGAGAAAGACAACGACAAAAAAAGTCTCGACTTGTAAGCACAGCCCTCCAATAAGTATTTAATAAGTGATAGTGGTAATCTTAAAACTCACATATTCACAAATATTACTTATGTAAGTAAATGCTAAAAGTACGACATTTCTCAGTACATTTACGTAACAGTTGCCATACATTTTATAAACCCTACGCGTTCGAGCGCTCATAGTAATGTTTAAATACGGGTGGTAGTTGCTGAGTGTGTAAGTTAGCGTAGCCTGAAGAGGTTCAGATTAAGCTATGTTTAAAGGCATTTGCTTCAACATCGTAATGATACTTACCTACTGGCGACAGACTAAGCCAAATGAAGCCGTTGATCTTAATAATTCTCGGTTGTCTTGACTTACCATTTGCTGCTTCACGATTGCTTGATTTGCTACACCATACATTATAATTTGGATATTTAACACTGCAAGGAAGTCAAACTCCTTAGTAAATTCTATACCTAACACTTCACAGTTCGCAAAAGTTGTAATGTTAATAAGCAAAATACCCATTAACGTGATTTTTCCAACAGGTGTTATGTATCCATGTGGTGACTTCGTTGAAGCCAACCTACTTAAAAAGTATCGCTTCAATTCATATCCCACTATGAAAGTACATCCTCTCTCCACGTCCACCTTACCCAATGATTACACCTCTGCCGTCAGGGCCGCTCATTCCGCAGGTTCCCATAGGTGCACATTTTTTCATAATACCCGCATGTCGTGACCGCCCGTGACAGCTACTTTTATCCTGCCTTGCTCGTTTTGCGTAGATTGCTCTCTTTGTCTACTTTAGTTTACGTGCTCGCCGCAATATTCGCGTGAGTAGTCGGTGAAGTACAGAAGGGTGAAAGGGAAGATTGGGTGAGGTTGCAAGGTTTTGGTAACCTGAATAGTGAACGACAAAATTAGTAGTAGCTAGTAGGTTGCCTCGAACTGAGACTTCGAAAATTTTCATAAGTTCTCGTCCGATTTTGCTCACATTTAATCTTTTTTTTATTTTATTTTTATGTAGAATAGGTCGATGTTTGACCACCAACTCGCCTGATGTTAAGCGACGTTGTGGTCTAAGATGGAGCACGACGACCTATAAGGTACTTAGTCATTCTAGCCTTGAAGTTTTGCAGAGTCAAGAAGTACAAAGACGGCAGTTGAGTGAGGCGCTACAAGTGCGCTACTGCTCAGATCCGTCTTGGGTTATGCAATTGTATTTGCATGAACTGCTTGTTTTCAATATTTCATGGAGATTGGATCAACGGATACGCGAGTTGTCGTCGAACAATCAAATGCGGAGATGTCACAGTAGATTATGGGATCTCGCGTCGTTCGGTCAGTTAATGTCACATAATTATGTTAATATGTAATTTTATTCCGAATATGTTTCAAGACATTTTACCGGTTTTCAAAGTTTCAACGAATGTGACAACTCTGCATTATACCTAACTTCAATTAAAAAAATTAAACAGTTCTTTGAGTCCAGCCCTTTTTATTCACTGATTGAAATTATGAATATGCGGCTAACTGAATCTTCATTTTTTGCTTAGTTTGGGGTCAGGCGACCGTGTGTGGAAGTGTCCTAAATTTATTTATTTATTTTTGAACATTGACTAGATTAGAATAAATTATCCAAACTTCATTTAAAAAACATTATGTACACATTTTATTTAATCTGTAATTGCCTTGCTTAGTGTAACATTTTGTTATAAGGCAAATAAAGCACTTTATTACTCCGTACATTGCTCTACCAACATCGTCGTACCTACATAGAGATACTTTTCTGTTATTACAGCGATGAAAATCAAGCACTGTCAAGCGCAAAGTTTTGATGGCACCCTCACCCGTTCTTACCAAAAAGTAAGTATCAATTACACAGTAGGTAACTCATCCACCGCCTCCCTTCCCAATCACTGCAAATAACACCACCATGTCCTTTAGGAATGCCATGGGAACGGGTAGCAGGGCCGAGTCTCGACTCGCCACGACACGAAATTATTGAGCACTCACTATTACTTGGCAAACAATAGGATATTGCAGATGGAAAACTTTAACTGCTCGGTGGCTCAGTTGGTAGTGAACCTGCCTTCTGAGCTTGGGGGCGTGGGTTCGATTCCCACCTAGGGCAAACATTTATGTGGTGAACATTTGTGTCTGGGTGTTCAATATCTATTTAAGTATGTATTTGAAAATTTATATGTACGTATATCAGTCTCTGACAGCCAGAGTACAAGGTTTACTTAGTTTGGTGTTAGGCGACCGTGTGTGGAAATGTCCCGAATTTATTTATTTATTTATTAAAAAAAGAGCCTACAAAATTTTCGAATGGTGCAGAGAAGAAATCTATACTAATATTATTAATCTAAAGTAACCACCCTATCTTTCCGTCTTTAGGCTTTTGATGAATCTTGACCAATTTTGATAATTAGTTACAGTATTTCACGAGGAAGGTTTTTGGATACTTTTTTACTGAATACCCGCAAACGAAGTCGTGGGTAAGGTAAATAAGAAGTAGTAGATAAATTCAAACGGCTCAAAATTAAAACAGCCCGCAGTTATGGCTGAGATGTTTTCAATTAAAAAACAAAACAATAACAACTCTTTATTAAAAACATAAAATAATTACAATAGTACTTAAATAAGGCTTAACTAAGTTTTTAATGGGCGGCCTTATCGCTGAAAGCGATCTCTTCCAGGTAACACAAACGAAGCATCAGCTTTTTAATAGTTAAAAATATGAGTGATCTAATTTTAAACTGCTTCAAAGTCTACCGTTAATTGACGTTTCTAATTTTAAACTGCTTCAAAGTCTACCGTTAATTGACGTTTCAGTTAATCCTGCGTGCCACGGATTTAGGTGTGTGAATGTATTACAGTCTTTTTGAAATTGACCCTCTAGATGTTTTTATTCTGTGCTATTACCCCATTACACTCGGACGTCTATGTTTCAACAGTGTGTAGGGCACTTTATTATGTCGCAAAAACGTAATTTTCATGTAAAGTTTTCTTGCGGTTGGTTTTCCAATGCGGCTGTCGTGGGATACGGAATCAAAGTTCCTTATAGATAGGATATCCTATCTAAAACATGATATAAAAAAACACCTCAGCAATGTTGAAACATTTCTAACAACTGACTCGACAAAACAAATCTGTATAATTATTTATTGAACCTACTCACAAACTTTCAAGAGAATCTGTTAAGAAATCCGACCTGTAGCGGAGTACCTACAGAGAAAAAATATAAAAATCATATTTTTTTTTTTGTCGAAACAGAATCTGAGCAAGATGCTACGCTTGTTCAGTAGGTAGATGATAGAATGAAAAGCGTCAAAGGAAACCTACAAAAACCAACCCAATTCTCCGTAAATAGAAAATTCTCGAACAATGTGACCTCATTGTGTGCCAAGTGCCTTCGCATGGCCACGTCAATCGTTTATGACTCGTATCGCATTGTCTTCTAATTACCGGAGGTTTCAGAAAATTTGGCACTGAGCTCCGACCAGCGTAACTAGAGCTCCGGGTAAAATGTACTCGTATTGCTGTGTAGAGAAAATAATAGGTTTTGTTTTGATAGTTTATTGGTTTGAGTTTCCATTTGAAAAATAAAAGAAGAAAATCCTAGTCAATCATCATTTATTGTGCTACTGACGTATACATAGGATTACATTTGTTTTTCTTAATGATTTATGATAGAAATTATGCACAATTAGTACCTACACTTAGATTGAAAAACAAAGAGAAATTATTATTGACTTAAATCCCATTTTATCGCTACAACTGTATATTAGCAGTCTGTATTTCTGAAAAAAAAAAGGTTTGTAAAATCCATGAAGGAGATAATATTTTGTAAATTGTAACATGTAAGTTAGTTTTCTTTGAACTGTATGGAGATAGCATATTTGAATACTGCAGTTAATAAAACACATTCTTTAGGTTGACTTTCGTAGTGTTTTTTCGAAGGTACGAAACTCGAACAGTTCTATTTTGAAACACGGTTCAAGTTAAACTGGCTGCCAAAGAGGGGTAATTAGCGAGAAGGCCCGACGAATTGCATCGCGAAGTGCCGCTAACACGTTTTGTTTTTGTTCTTCGTTGTGTTAAGGAAGGACAAAGAGCCGTTGTACTTGAAATTCGATCGCACGCGACATCGACCGACGTAGGGGATGAAGGGCTAAAATGTGTTCAAAGGGATAATTAAGATTGGCTTGAATTCAACAGTACAAGTTTTTTATCAGATACAAGTAAGTATACTAGCTCATCTTCTAAGCATATATTCGTCTTTTGCGATTAGTACTTGGTACGAGTGGCTGATTCTTTGTGCGAGTAGGCATATACGAGTACATTAAAAACTATGAGAAATTCAATTATGCCTCATCACATCCATTTTTGTTCAACTATGCCTGCCATATTATTACCATAGAAGTGCTATGGTAATTTTTCAATAACTGAAAAACGTAATCGACTTCAACTTCAACTTCGACAAAAATGCTTTCGTATGTCCGAATTCTGTTCGGATCTCAGTCTTTGTCTACAGGTCGCATGACTTAACTGATTCTCTTGAAATTTTGTGAGCATGTTGGATAATTAAACATTTTTTTTTAAATAGTCACATTTTAAAAAATCCGAAAAAAAATTGTTAAATTATCGAATCTGCTCAGATTTCACGAGAATCGGTTGAAGGATGCGACCAAAGGACACCGAAAGGACCAAAGGGCAGACGCCGGCCACGCGGTCTCCAGCTCAGAGAGCCTCTGAAGTCTGTGAATTTTAGAGACTTAGAAGTAGGTTTGTATACTAACTGTTCGCGTTATCTGATCCCGCAATTTTATACCACAATTGTTTAAAACTACACGTATCTAGCTGTTAAAAGACAACATTCTACTGCAGTGTCTTTTTTTGTACGTCTGCAGTACAGCCGACGTCACCCCACTCTCCCCTGGCCGTACAAGGCACTATTGTGCGCGACAGTGCAGCACTGTGCCTCGACGCTAATCACTTTCACGTGCTGTCACTGACTGCTGCACTTCCTCGCTCTTTGATGATGCCGCATTTTTCTGAAAGATAAATAGGTGCGTGTCTCACTACGCAAGTGGGTCTAATAGATAGATCAGCCCGGTATGTCCCATTGTTGGGCAAAGGCCTCTCTTCCTTCTTTCCAGTTAATATAAAATAATAAATAATAAATCGGGGACATTTAATATTAACGGGGGTGTTTAAGAGTTAAGTGAATAGGTATCTCCTAGGCAAGCGTGTTACACCTTCGATCACGTCGACGCTTCCCATCAGGCGAGTCAGTGGTCAAACGCATGCCTAGTCTGTTGTAAAAAAAAAAAAAAACATTTTGCACGCACGGTCGTCTGACCCCAAACTAAGCAAAGCTTGTGCTACATACAATTTATATTTATAAATACATAGATAGATAAATAACACCCAGACATAGAGCAAACACAAATGTTAATCACATAAATGCTTGCCCTAGGTGGGAATCGAACCCACGCCCCCAAGCTCAGAAAGCAGGGTCACTACCAACTGAACCACCGAGGCAGTCAAAAGTCGAGTCAGTTGTCCCTGTTTTTGGCTTTGGTGGGCCAATCTTTTTCATGGGCGTCAAGCTCGTCTTTCCATCTCTTTCTGGGTCGGCCTAACGACCGTTTAACTTTTGGAACCCAGTCGGAGGTGGTTTTTGCCATAGTTCGTCAGGCATTCGGCAGACATGTCCAGCCCAGTCCCACTTCAGCATGGCTGCTTTCTGCCAATCTGCTTAGATCTAATAAAAAATTAGAAAATCCCGACTGCACTTATCTGTCTAAGGATACTTGGGTTTTTAAGACGAGTATAACGATCCCCCCCCCCCCCCCCCCCCCCCGCCCCTGTCACATTTGGGACTGAATATCGTCCGGCGAAGTTTGGGTGTTGTATTACACCTCTGCCAGCCCCTTAGGGGGAAAGGCGTGACGATATGTTATATGTTTTTTTTATAACGATCCCTTTCTGTCAATATTCATTCTTTCAAGGTGTTTGGGAGATACGAGACAGTAAAAATAAATTTACAAACATAGGTAGGTATACAATATACGCGCGAGAAGCACAACTTCTCCTGGCAGTCGGGTAAAAATTAGGGTAAAACCTTTTTTTTTTAATTTACGTTGGCATGTGATTGTATACAGACTTTTAATTCTTAATTATTCTTATACTCGTAGTTTTCACATTCAAAACCTTAAAGTCTCGATAGTACATTTTCAACGCAGTGGTCTTAAATTCAAGGTTTTGCTAGAAATTATATTTGTTCAAATTGTACCTGTAAGTAGATCGAGGTAAAACTAATTATTACAACAACAATCCATTAAACTAACCATAGCATAAACTCAAGTAGATAATTTCTTAGCCTAACCACAAAAAAAAATTTAAGTAGGTAAAGGAAATTGGGCCAAAATCGATATTTTTCACGACAATTTAACTTCTAAATGTTGAAATAAGTATCCAAAAAAATCATATTAAAACTCATATTTGCAAACAGGAAACAAGCCCTCCAACATTGTACAACCACTCAATTCGAGCACCAATTCGATTGTAAAGAAATAAATCGGACTTCCAAACATTTTCCAAACGACCCTCGACCGAAAAAAATGGAACAAAAACCCCAAAACTTAAACGGTGCGTGAAATATGGAAAAAAATTACGCAAGTGAACAACGTTCTATTGAATGCTTCATAAAAATATGATTGACATGTTTCTTAATATGACATCTTTTCTACCGGTGATATTTTTTTGTCGTCTGAATGTGCCCTTACATCCCCTACGGTTCAAACCACCATACTCACCACCGCCTACACAAACAAATTACAACCTTATTTAAGTTACTTTACATACACTTTTTTGTAACGTGTTCTTGGAACTTTAATCTTTAAATTTCGGGAAAAATGTATTAGAAAGGAGATATTAACTGCTCAGTAATCCAATTACGTCTTTTGTCGTTGCTAGGATGTGGATTATGTTTCTATTGAGCGGCCATGTTTTACCCGAATGTATGATTATGTACAAAGGGATATGTCTATTGAAAGTTTTGTCCTTTGTCCGAGATATTGTTGGAGTTAGTTCGAAAGACACCGCTGGTAGCTGTATTGTATGGTTTGGCTTGTAACGTGTGTTGCATAACTACTTAATATTTAATACTTAATATTTACCTATTACTTGCCAGTTGTGGAATACTCTGCCAGAGTGTATGTTCCCTGACACTTATAATCTAGGTGTCTTCAAGTCTTGAGTGAATCGGTTTCTTCTAGGCAAGCGTGCTCCATCGTAGGCTGCATCACTGCTTATCATCAGACATCTTGGTGGCCAAACGCAAACTTATTAAGTCATAAAAAAGAAACGTAATAGCTTTTAAATGCTATGGATATTGTTTGACATGCCTTATAAAAATAGCATTGGATTGGAGCGATTTAGTTTAAAAAAGTAATAAATAAAAAGACAAACGAAAGATAGACTGCCTCGGTGGCTCAGTTGGTAGTGAACCTGCCTTCTGTGCTTGGGGGCGTGGGTTCGATTCCCACTTAGGGCAAACATTTATGTGATGAACATGTGTGTTTGTTCTATGTCTGGGTGTTAATATCTATTTAAGTATGTATTTAAAAATATCTAAGTATGTTTATCAGTCTCTGGCAGCCATAGTACAAGCTTTGCTTAGTTTGGGGCCAGGCGACCGTGTGTGGAAGTGTCCCGAATTTATTTATTTATTTATTTATAGACAGAAAGAATTCCTTTCAGAAAAATCAATAAAAAGTAAGTTTTATTGTTGCGTAAGGAGAAATCGGTGTTTTTTCAATATTTGTTTAATAATTATTAATTAGTGAATAACAATAATAAGGTTTAATTTGTGTGACACAATAAAAAAAAATCTTAACAATTTAAAATATGAAAAAGAGTCAATCCGTCATAGAACAAGTAAATTAAAAAAAACGCTTCACACACATATCTTCCTACTAAGTTTCCCTGCGTCATGAATGGCATTCATGACGCAGGGAAACTTAGTAGGAAGATATGTGTGTGAAGCGTTTTTTTTAATTTACTAACATATTTCAAGACATAGACAACTAACCCAAAACAGATAACACAAAAAAAAAACGAACACAAATGTGACAGAGACAAACAATACAAAATGTGACAGAGACAAAGTGACAGTCCCAAATCAAAACATCTAACAACGAATGACATCATTCCCTCACACGCATTAATTACAGTTTCCTAGAAAACGGTCCATTTATTACAATTTGCGGCGATAACGACGATAAATACCGGAATACGCATATCGGACCAGTCGGTCCTTATTGTGTCTTTGGGTCAGGAGTTTGATCGACGCAATAAGGTTATCGTAGCGAAATGTCACTTCGCGATATGTCTAACTAGAAATCGTCTTGTGATGTTCCCGCTCTGACATCATTCAAATCTAGCCGTTATTTTGAGTGACAGAAGTGACAGTATTATCAATTACAGAGCTTCATAAATTAACACATTTATTTGCAAAGATTATTTCGTTTGAGGGTAGGCTTGGTATAATAACTCTCTACATACTACACCAGGTCTCGGTCACGTGGGAAACACGTAGTGACGTCAATCGATGCTTAAGAAAGACCGATTTAAGTCATTTACAAATAGTTCGAAAGAGACGGTTGACGATGACGAGTGACGCCATGGTGTGTTTGCTTCCGGAATGGATTTTGGAACATGAGAGTAGGTATCATAATGATTTAGGTGCAGTATTTTTCAAAAAGTTTTACAGAATGTTTGAACTAAAGCTTACTTAGAGGATCGACTCAACTTCCTTTATCATGTTTGGTATTTTTTTTAAGCTAAAAAAGAAAAAACACACCGTTCATTGTGTAACCGTTCCGAAGACGGGTCTGAGCAGTACCTAGCGCATTTGTAGCGCCTCACTGAACTGCTGTCTTTGTACTTCTTCACTCTGCAAAACTTCAGGGCTAGAGTGAATAAGTACCTTTTAGGTCGTCGTGCTCCATCTTAGACCACAACGTCGCTTAACATCAGGCGAGTTGGTGGTCAAACGCCGACCTATTGTACATAAAAAAAAAAACATACGTATTAGTCATCATCCAGTGGGTTCGGTCATACCAAAATATCTTGCACAAGTATATAAACAGATCTTTTTTTTTTTTTTTTTTTTTTTAATCTTTATTTAAGCGTTTTTTCGCGTAGCGAATATGTCACGCTAATAGTAACAAACGAATTGGTACCTATAATAATTTTAAAAAAAAACAATACCCTAATATATTATCAGTCAAGGTTCGTTCTGAGACAAACCGCATTTTACCATGTCTAGTACCCCTTTCACGGCATTCGCTGTTGGGTGAGCAAGAAATGAGTTACATAATCCAATGGAACTGTCGTGGAACAAAAGTCGTCTGGGAACGTCGTTTCGAACACATTCCATCAGAATATGGTAGGCATCTTCCACTCTCGGACAGTCGGGGCAAAGCGGAGACTCCACTTTGCGCATGAGGTGGGCAAACATATTCAACGGAATGTGTCCGGAACGGAGCCGCAGCAGGAGGACTAAGTCCTGCCTACATAGCTGGCTACTATCTATCCAAGGGAAGTTTAGAGGCTGTGACTGGATTGTTTTGAACCAAATGCCTTTTTCTTTTGACCTCTCGTCAAAATATTCCTTCCACAGATCACCGCACATTCTCTTGACCAAGAATAGACAGTCATTATAAGTGGGAAGAAGGGGGAAATCAATACCGTCGCTACAAGCTTCCTTGGCTAATCTGTCAGCTGCTTCATTGCCTTTAATACCGACGTGTGAGGGAATCCATTGCAATATCACTATCTTAGATTGTGACAATTCTAAGAGTGATTTAATGATGGCATAGGCGATCGGTACACCTCGAAAAGTCGAGGTGCAGCGAGCCAGATGTTAAAGTGCGCTTTTTGAGTCAGTCAGAATGACAAATTTATCGTGGTTAATGGATTCAACGTACGATAAGCCTTCCGCAATAGCAATAAGTTCCGCATGCATAATCGAGACGTTACAGTTAATTTTAAATTTAACATAGTGATTAGTTATATCGTCGAAAAAGGCCGCCCCGATGCTATTATCAAGTTCTTTCGAACCGTCAGTAAATATCCTGTAAAAATCTTTATACTTAGCTAGTGTTTCGTTGCAAATGTTAGTAATTTCCAATCTATTATAATTACGCTTGGCTCTAATCATTGGGTCGATATATTTAATAATGTTGCGGAGGTCTATGTTACTAACCCAGGTGCTAAGTGAATACATTTCCAGCTGTGGACTAGAATATACTGGAACATCTTTGAGAAACTCGTGTAGCGTAATTAATAAAGGTAACTTCTTTCCATCCCAAAATGGCTTATCTATTAGATGAGACAATTCTCCTAAGGCTGAGTGCATTGGGTTATTAGTAAGCGAACCAGATCTAAGTTTAAATTTTCCTGCTAAATACTTCCTACGAATATCCATCGGCTGCAGTTGTAGATCTACTTCCATCACATGAATGGGTGTCGTTTTAATGTAACCGCCTATCACTCGCATAGCTTGATTCTGTATTCTGTCAACTTTAATTAAGTGACTTTTGCAACTAGTGTCGTACAGAAAACTCGCGTAATCAAGTCTACTTCGGATTAGGGATATATACAGGCGCCTTAAGTGTTTAGGGTGGACCCCCCACCCCGGACCTGACAACACTTTAAATAGCTTGATGTGCTTAATCACTTTTTGACAGAGCTCATTGATGTGCTTCCCCCACCGCAATGAGCTGTCGAGCCACAAGCCGAGATATTTCACCGAATCTACCGTCTCTAAGCGCGTGTTGCTGATTTTTAATTTAATGTTCTGAGTCACATGTTTTCTTTTTCTAGTAAATAAACAAACTTTGCTTTTAACTGGTGAGGCTTCCAACCCGATAATTTGAAGTTGTTCCGAAAAAATATTCAAAGCATTTTGTATCTTAGAGCGAGTAACTGTGAGTCTGTTTCCGCTATGAAATATTACGAAATCATCTGCATATTGAGAAATATAAACGTTATCTATTTGTTGACAAATTTTAATAGTAGCAACGTTAAACAAAAGACAACTGGCGGGGTCACCTTGAGCCAAACCTTGGCTTGTATACCTACAAATGCTCTTGTTAACATCTATTCTAATGGTTAAATTTCTATAAATCAAAAAATTCCATAAGTAATCGCATACTTTTGCGCCTACGTCGAGTCCGTTTAGTATCTGTAGAAGCTGTCCAATATCAACATTGTTATAGGCATTGTTTATGTCAATAAAGCAACCGAGAGAAAACTGCTTCTTACTAAAACTGCTTTGTATTTTAGTCACTATGTAACTTAGATTATCGAGACATGATTTTGATTTTCTAAAACCTACGGTATTATCGGAAAAGATATTTTTACTTTCTAAAAACCATTCTAATCGTTTAGTAATAATTAAATGAAGTACTTTGCACAAACATGATATCAAAGATATAGGCCGTAGTGACTCGGCAGACGTCTTACGTTTACGTTTACTTATTACGTTTAAGGACGCTCCTGGACGGGCCATATTTTTACTGCAATACTGGCCTGGCAATAATGCTGCCTATAGCCCAGCCATCATCAGCCATGCTAGAAACATACCGAGCCACGCATTTAAAATATTGACTTAAGAGGGCCGCGACGTTGTGAAATTTCCATACAAACGCACTACTGAAATTTCTTGAAAACCGTTTGTCAGATTATGATGAAATTTAGCATGTACAATTAAATTAACAATATCTTCGCCCCTATGTTCTTGGTTTTTTTTTAAAAACGTTCTCAAGCGAAAATAGAGCTATGAAAAATATCCGCATTTTAAGGGGTCACTTTTGACTGATTTATTCAATAGGTAGACAAAGCAAATCAAAAATTCCATTACATAGGGAGGTTTTCTACATCATTAGCTGTTAAATGAATCAATAATACAAGGGAAATTCTTAGTTACTTAAGAATGATTACGGTAGTGCAAAAGTCATAAAACAAAATGAAATTGCACTTTGTCACTCTGTAGGTAAGTTTAGAGGTTCGTCAGGTATCATTACTCGCTCTCTTCACTCGTCCTCTGTTTCTAGACGAAATGGCGATAGAATACCTTAAGCCAATGCGAAGTTAGTCTAGGTCGCCTAGGTAGAAATTAGTTAGGTCGCCGGACTCCTAATGCACTGTCGCAGGAAAAAATCATGTCCACTTCTTTCATATATTATAAACTATATAAAATAATTATTAATCTAGTTCACAGGTCAAAACGAACATTTCTCTCCAATATCGAAGTAAATGATTTATTTACAATTAAGTGCCAATAGATGTCGCGATAAAGATTCCTGGATGTCTCAAGTCAACCCACTTATGATTGCTATATGAGAACGGCCCCAGGCGTAATTATATGTTGTGAGATATAAATTAAGCTCAAAATTGATCGGAGATAATGTGAACCCGTGAAACAATGATCACCAAATCATGTGCTTTGAAATATAATAAGATGAATTATTATTGTGAGAAAAACGAAATGAATTGCGACTGAACAAAATTTATCCAAATAAAAATTCAAGAGATGATGATTATGATGAAATAAAACTAGTAGTAAATAGTTATAGTAAATGGTGAAGCTTAAATTCTCTGAAAATGCAATTTATCTATTTATTTATAAAGACACGCCTAAAAATATTACACATTCAGAATTTAACTATTAAATACATGGAACTGATGTGTCTGACTGAAACTACACCTTTTAGCGTATACAGCATACACTTAAATCAGAGATACAACAATTACTTAATTTTTTTTTAACCTAACAGATTGAAAACAGAAATAAAAGACAGTTAAACAAAACTAATGCAATTTGGGTGTATTTGAATAAGTACTACAGCTAGTATAAAAATAAAATTATCAAACTTAGTGAAAAAGTAGCTTAGAAATTAAAGTACTAAAATAAATAAAATATGTAAATTAATAATAAACGTTAAAGTAAAGATTGCTTATAAAATTTTTAAATAACTGCTAGTAATTAAAATTAAAAAGGATTACACCTATCTCAATATTCGCACTTCGTAAGTGCCCATCTTGATTTAAATTGTCATTCGAAGTTCAAAAGGTATTAACGTAATAATTAGCAAATTGGTCACAGAGAAGTTTACGATTGCGAATGGCTAAAACAAAATTATAATTAGTCATAAATCGGACCGTGGCGACTGAGGCTCGATTCTCAATAACACAGATTATGAAAGGGCAGATTGACAAAAACACTGAGGCTGGTGCACACCAAATTTAGGTGCAGTCCAGTCAGGTGCAGTCCGTGTGCAGTCCAGTCCGGTCTAGACACAGTTTGCGAGGACCAATAAAGTAATGATTAATTTACTGCACGCATACTATCTTTAGTACTGCACGCTGTCAGTAAAAATCATTTCTGATGCTTTCAGTCGGTGCTACAAACGAATTTAGAAATTTTTAATTTGTGACTTGTGGTTATTGTGGTTTCATGGGCGTTACGTAAAACCGCGACAGACGGAAAGAAAAAAACGTTTTGCTTTAATAACAATAGTATGTATATAAGTTCCAAATCTAAATTTACAGAAATAAATTTACTTCATAGGCCCTTCGACAGCTTTCTCCACGCTTCCCAGATCTCCATCTGATCTTCTTCTAGTTTGTGATTACGAGTACTTATATCGTTGTGTGAGGAGCTGTTATGGGGATGTAGCTGTGTGCGTGTATAGGAACAACAGATTTATTGTTAATGGTGTCCCGAACATAATTAAAATGGTTGATGTTTCGCCCGGCCCGCCGCGGCCGACGTCCTTCGTCAGGGTTACAGATCAGCTCGAATTTAGAGACAACAATATTCATAATGACAGTTTTATTAATTAAATTTTTTTTATTTACTCATAAATACAATTATGGAAACTGTTGGATCTACGATTGAACTAATCTGTAACTCTGTGTTGATTTCAATACAATATTATTATTCTGAAATATGGATTTGAATCATAACCTCTATTTAACTGGACGTAAATGTTGTCATATAATATTGAACAATAGTTAATTTTAGGGTTTTTGAATTGTACTAGCATAAGTTTATGCGAATTTTGCATGACATAAATAACAGACATTGCCGCAAGCTCCAATAAACAGCCGAAGGATTGGATCTATGACACTATTTGTTATTTTATAATAGCAACTCTTTTGAAAAACACCATATGCATAGTTACGATATGTTGCGACTACTGTAACTTTATTATTGTCAATTTCAAAATTTCTCTGACAACTTCTACTCTGCCTCCTCGCAACGTAGTGGTGTTATAGATGATGAACGATAAGCCGGACTGTGGGATCTCACCTTGTGCTATATGAACTGTGGCGCCATCTGTTTCTGCTTAGGATGTACCTTTTGTACTTTTATATAGGTTTGAATCTTGAATAGATTCATTAATTTTGTATCACCACCTTGCTATATTTAGTTATTGATATTACAGAGATAAATAGAATAGATATATTAATAAAATTTCCACCGAAATTTCTAAATCAATTTAATTAATCTTTCTTGTCAATTCCGTTTTTAAAATCAACACAATATTTTCGATTTTAAGAACGTGGAGCTACAGTTTCTAATTGTTTAATCACTTAATGAAATAATTAATTAATCAAACCAATATCAAATCTGGATTGACTTAATTCTTAGATGATACCTTGAATCTTTTGTATCTTTAGCATGCTTAATTCCCTCATCATCACACAAACTTTTCATTACTCTTTCGAACTCCTAACCTCCTACATTATCCCCGAACCTTCATTTTACCGATGTACGATATTAACCTTTGCTTTTGTTTAAACGCGTAATAAGTGCGTTCGTGATACCGTATGATATACGAGCGACCGTCCATTGGGTAATAGCTGGGCGGAGCACTACACCGCCATCGTACACCGGGACGACCCATAACGTATTGGACACCGAAATAAATTAAATAAACTCGTGTCTAATAATTAAGGATGAACGGTGGAATTTTGATTAATCGACCCTTCGATGATTTGGGGTTCTGGGAAGTTGACAATGTTGTGGTTGAAATGTTGATAGGGCATTGTGGGGCTGAAGTTGGTGAAGTTTTTGGTGGTCTATACCAAATTTATAAAACGGGACTCCCTAATATTAAGACTTCAACGTCTGTATGTATGTTTATCTGTATGCCTAAGCCGATTAATTCATTTTACTTGTATGAATATTTTTAAGCAACAGCTTTAAGTTTATGCCTTCGAACCAAATTATTAGTCACCAAAAAAAACGGTTAGCGGATGATGCCACTGCACTCTGAAAACAAGATGCCTAATAGAGACGAACCTATGAAAGCATAAATTACATAAAGCTCGATATAATACCTCATTAATGAGATTAGATTTCCTTCTTATGTAGGTTATTATTTTGTTAAAGCTAGATTAAACTTTAGTAAATAAAGCACTAACTGTTCCTAACAAATAAAATAATACCCATATAATACTTGCTATTCCATCTCTTCCAACAAAACAAATGGCATACAGTCACCAGCCGGCACCAAACCGAGACAATATCTCATAACCGAATACAAATCGATATTTTTCAATCGGCTTTTATCAGCCCACAATTAATAATTCGTAAAAATCATTAACAAGCGAGACAAGAGAACAAAAGTCGCCGTCCTTTGTGGCATGTGAGGAAGAAAAAATAAAGGAAAAAACGAAGATGATGGGATCCCTGCGGTGCACCGGCGAGCGGCGCTGTGTTCCACTAAACCAACACGGTATGTGTCGACGCAGGGAACCCGTGTGATATGGCCGCGATCTCTTGGGCGAATAATGATGCCGATGTGCCTTTGATTTGATGAAAGAGCTTGGGATTTTGCTTTGAGTTGGACTGAATCGAGGGGTTTACGGTTTTGACTAATGTCCTGGATGACCTGGTCAAAACAATGCAATATCAAAACTATGTTATAGAGAAACGACAAAATTTAAAGAAAATGTAAGCCATCACACATACATATAATCGTCACGCCTTTTTTGAAGGAGCTGGCAGAGGTATATTACAACACCCACACTTCGCCGGACGATATTCAGTTCCAAATATGTGGGGGTGAGCCTTTCGCCATACACCGGGCTTCATGGATGTAGCAGATGACATTATTATGATTAATGATTCCATTATCTCCATAATTTATTGTGTGTCTATAAATCGAACGGGATGGATGCGCCTGACATTGCACACAAAATAATGAAAATAAAGAATGGTCTCTCCCTAACAGTAAGTAACCCAGATCATGAAAATGCAGATGAAATAAAATTAAAGCAATCATTTGTTAATTAATACAATTAAGGCGCAGGTTTTTATCTACCTAGTTAAATCAACGGATAAAGCTTATAATTGAAAGCTTTCCTAATTAAGTTTCTTAATCTGCAACAAATACACATTCAATCACATCTACTACAAAACCTAACAAACCAAAACAATTACCAATCTCTCCAGTACTCAAAGGTGAAATTGATGAAGTACCATAGGAAACAAAATAAACCATCGTGGGTTCTAATAGCGAATCAGTCGGGTGCCATCAAGCGGTATCACTTTACTGATGGCTACCTCCCGCTGGTATAGTGCCTGGTGACAGCTTGGACACGCAACGAGGATGGGCTTGTGCAGCTTTAACTGACGGCTAAATAGGAGGAGGAGGTTCTCGAAACAACTGTTAACTTTTAACAGTTTTTCTTTGTGCATATTTAATTTTCACACTACACTTCTGCCAGCCCTTTCTGAGGAAAGGCGTGACGGTATGTTAAACAGTTTTATTTAACTTGACCTAGTTATAAGTACATACGGGTACCACACATTAAGTGGGATCACTTTACTGATGCATACCTGCCGCTGTAGTGCCTGGTAGAATGCCTGGTGACAACCTGGACAGACTAGACACGCAACGAGGATGGGCTCATGCTTTAATTTACTGGTAAATAGGAGAAGGTTCTTATGATAATTTATTGTGTATTTTTTTAAAGTCTTTATTAGAATGACCTAGGTTTTAATCTGGTGACCTGGTGAATCACTCGGGTTATAATATCATATGATATCACTTTACCTTCGCTTTTACGATATTATTTTCCGGGTTTCTTTTACCTTGATTAGAAAAAATATAAACGTAACCAAACACGAAATGTCCAAAAGACGATTTGAACGCTATAAGTAGATGTCTAGTTGTGTTAGTAAATATTTAGAATTTCACGTCTATATAACCATTAGAACCCTATTATAAAGCAAAACTAAATCGATCTTTCTCACATTACAAAAGGAAACCACTATCTCCTACATCACTACGAGTAATAAACACATCGTGGAAACATTCGCGGAGTCGTACAGGGGTCTGTTCTAAGCCCTGCGTGTCTCCTCGTGGTCGCACCGTAGTCACTATTATACAACCTGTGGTCGTTACGACTGCCCTGTATTTATGCGCTTTTGTCACGACACGGCCCAATTGGATGTCCCGATAATTTACTGTAACGTGACGACATTAATATAGGGCTAAGGGCGGCTTGATGTAGTACCTTTTAATACACCGGACTAGCGCAGTATAAAAATCAGACAGTATCGCAATTATATCTTATAAAAATCTAATCATGTCATACATCAAAATCTTCATGCTTTAATAGGCCACAACGACGATTCACTTCTTTAGGCGAGTTGGTGGTCAAACGTCAACCATATCAAAAGCTTAGCTAGGTTCTGTTTACCAACTCATGTATGACGTATGTACTGAAAAACTCAGCACGTAGTAAACGCGACAAGAGTTTTTAATTTGTATTCGTGATGTACCTCAAAATTGAGCACAATATTTTAGCGCTACCAAGGCGACAGAAATTTGGCTCTCAAGTCAGTGAGCTGAAGTTTGATTGAACATGGAATTTGGACATGGAATTGAACATTGAACCGCTGGCTGAAACATTCGCAAGCTTTTGTTGATTCTTGAAGACTCCATATATGAAACCAAAAACCTAGTCCGAATGATGATAAAGAAAACAAGGTCTAGCATTCTGGGAACAAACACGTAATGACGTTACTCGTCATAATCATTCGTCTCTTTCCAACTATTTGTAAATGACTTAGGTATATCGGTCTTGCTTATGCATTAATTGACGTCACTACGTGTTGCCCACGCGACCGGAATGCTATATCTGGAGGAGTATATTATTAAACCATGGCCCGAAGTAAAAACCTAATGTTTGCATAGGCTGCGCAATCTGTATAGCTGTGTATATTCGTGAGTTGATCTACTGCCTTTTAAGTCGTACTATTGCTCCGGTCACGTGCTGTGACAATATTTCCTGTCAACGATTCATTCGATGTTTATTTATGTGGAATCTTTAATTGAAAGCTCCGAGTTTTGTTGTAACGTACTATAGTAATTACGTTTCTGTCACAACTTCCTTGTGTGGAGATTTATACGATTATAAACAATGAAAGGGTAATCTTTTGTTTATTGGTCCTTCGAGCAATTTATCAGTTTTATGCTTTTATGATTAACTCAATTGAACAGAATTAAGTGTTTTCTACTTGATTGCGCAAATGAAGTTTATGGCTCTCGTGTATTTATATCTGGGAATATATTTCAAGATCAAAGTTGAGTAAACCTTCCTTCGTCTACATGAGTTTGGGTAGATTTTTTTTTTGATAGAGAGGTTTTACTTTCCCCTATCTTCATTGACAGTTAGTGATTTGATGTCTTGGTACTTAGGTTCATTTAGGGTTTTTCTATATCTAAGAATATTATTCATAATAACTTTTGCCTTTTCCTCACTTTGATAGAAAAAAGGTCTCAATAAAAAGTTGTTTTAAGCAAAAAGGGTAAAGTATTTTTATACACCTTGTGATTTATAAGTGCGTTAATATATCTATGTTTTTTAAAGTTACTTAATTGTTAGCTTTATTGGGAGTCTTAAAATTGCATATTATTTAAAAAGAATTTCTTTACTTTAAACTAATTTTTACGGTAAAGAAGTCCTTTTTTTTCGAGTTTATTTTCTAACTTTAAAGTAACATTAAAACCATTATTGCTTATAATGTTCCACGTATAAGTACTATTATTATTTACTATTATTAATCAGCGATGATAGCCTAGTTGGAGAAGGCCCGCCTGTCAAGCCAGAGGGAATGGGTTCGAACCCAGGCGTGCCCGGCACGCACCAATTTGTTCATTATGTAAACATATGTGCGACTTGTATGTGATCTGCTACATGACTGGAGCCCGGTGTATGGCGACAGGCTCGCCCCCTGTCACATTTGAGACTGAATATCGTCCAGCGAAGTTTGGGTATTGTATTACACCTGTGCCAGCCCCTTCAGAGGAAAGGCGTGACGATATATGTTATTATACTCGTAAGTGTAATTACTTTTAATAATACATAAAACTTAGAAAATAAACTCGAATTGAATGTTTCTCGGTGTGAGATTGCCACAATCCAGCCAACACTTTCCTGATTCCAACTCAATTATTTGTGATTGCGAAGCTTATTGTTGCAATTGCGAATCCAAGGGATTGCAGATGGAATCACAAATTGATAGCTCGCGAACTGGTAGCAGATTTAATGGCAATTTCATTTAAAATACTAACTTTAATAGCTTACTGCTGGTGCTATGGTTGCCTTAGTGTCTCAGTTGCTAGTGAAACTGTCTTCTGAGCTTGGGGGCGTGGATTCGATTCCCACCTGGGGCAAACATTCGTGTGATTAACATTTGGGTTTGTTCTATATATATTTAAGTAAACTAGAAATATGATATAATGTATGTAGGTCCTAAAAATGACCCAATTTTTTTTATATACTTCTATGAAAACCGATGTAATTTTAACGCATTTGGTTTTAATTCAGTTACACGGGAATAAGCACGATTTATTTCGAGGAGAATAATAGGTAGTATCTATAGGTATATCCCACCCGTATCCATTTATATTATACTCCGATATCGGATCCATACATCCATCCATCCATACATATCCGATTCAAAACAGTAAACTTGCTTTAAAAATAATTATGTAAGCTATGAAATTCATAAAAGCTCGTTACACCAATGAATACCATAAATAGGTGATGATGATCGTTTGCCATTAGGCAAGTGGATAGTGTGCCACTACCCTTTGTGTTGTGTGTCTGTGTATACATATATATATACACAGACACACAACACAAACGGTAGTGGCACACTGTCCAGTTTTGTTTTGTTTGGCAGTATTTTTATGCCATAGGCAGTACATATGGACCGTTTGTGTTGTGTGTCTGTGTATGTATATATATATACACAGACACATAAAAAATACTGCCAAACTGAAATACAAATACTGTATTTATTATCATATTAATTTATCACACTACAAAATTTTAAACGCGAAAGTTTGGACGGATGGATGTTTGTTATTCATTCACGCCAGGACGCCTAAAGGGATCTGGATGAAATTTAGAACGGTTAGAGATTTTAGTCTGGAATAGCAAATAGACTACCTACTTTTGTAACCAACCGTAGCCAGTACCGCGGGGCAGCTACCTAATTCTACTTGAAAACCCAATTCTTAAACGCAACATTTATATCACACAAGTTCCGGATTCTACTAAAACCTCTATAATTAAATTTAACTTAAGTTCGTGCAAAAAGTTTAACGACAACAATTATACTACTTTAAGCAATACTATATAATTATTATCAGTCACTAGTCACCGAACTAATACCGAGAACTGCACAATACGGATGTGTTTACAGAGTTGTGATTGGTTTGACATGACAGTCCATTAATTTACAAATGGTTTCATCTAAAATGGAGTCAGCTTTAAAATCTAGTTCAAGTGAATAAGGAAAAGTTTGGATTATTGTGATGTACCTACTTGATAACAAAACGCTTAAAATTCGTTTGAAAAAAATTAGGTACCTACCTACTATACCTACCCTAAAAATTGATTTCTTATAATTAAGTTTACGTCATCGTCAAATCGAAGAACTGTTTTGTTAGAGGTAAAATTTAGGAGAAAAAAAAATTTCCAACGGTGTTAGTAGTTAATCTTTATTTTCCTATTAGGTTACACCTCAAATCACACAAGTGCTACCGCGCATTTTCCTGCTTTTTCCAGAATGCAATTCCAATGTCGTTTTCAATCCTTAGGTATAGGTTTAAGACCTTTTTTACAGTGCCTAACATTGGTTTCTTTGTACCAATCTAAATTTTGGGCATAGTCTTGAGGCCAAGACACCAATATGTTTAGACACATAGTTGATTTTGAAACCAATGTGTCACAAAATAAGGTTCAATATTGACCATTTCATATTGAAGCCAAGCTTGGACTCAAGTCGAGTCCGGACAATTCAGCCAGTAAAATCTAAGAAATAACAGAAGTCCCGATTTTGTTGAACCACTTAGGTCACTGACTCAATTATGGTTTGTCAAGTATGAAACGCACATCAAAAATATTGTTCATAGCAGAGGGAACACAAAATCGATCTTATTTTCATAATGTTAAGAAAGCAAAGATTCCATGACAACCATGCGCTAAGAACTCTCCACCAGACAAAACTTAGAAAAGTGAAGCAGAATCATCTGAAGATCAAGCTTTTTTTTTTTAATTTACACTCCGCGGACTCCGGGGACCGTGCCCTATTTTAATAAAAATCTAAATTATTATTTAATGGGAATACAGGTAAAACAATAAAAAATAATAACAGGAATAAAAAAGAGAAAAAAAAAAGTCCAAGTAATCCTTTCAGATGCTACAGCATAGTATCAATGTTCCTTGTTATCCCGATGTCGATCGATGAAGTGATCTCGGCTTTATTACGCCGCTTCTATCCGCTATTGCGATTCCAATAACCGCTCGTCTGCACACCCCAACAATTGGCTAGCTCGAGCCTACTCATGGTGTGGTGGGAAGAAGTTAGAGTTAGTAACAGAGGTAGGCCCTCTTAACTAGTACTCTTTTTACTAGTTAAGAGAGTATACGAGTTACTAGTATACTTACAATCTTCTTAATTTGTGCTAATTTCAAAAACATCAGGTCTTGTAAAAGTTTTTAGTTACGATTCAACATTAAACATACCGTCACGCCTTTCTCCGGAGGGGCCTGGCAGAAGTGTAATACAACACCACACTTCACCGGACGATATTCAGTCCCAAATGTGACAGGGGGCGAGCCTGCGTCGGCATACACCGGGCTCCAGTCCATATGTTCACATAATGAACAAATTGGTGCGTGCCGTCGGCTGGGTTTGAACCCGCTCCCCCTGGCTTGAGAGGCGGGCCTTCTCCAACTAGGCTATGATCGCTTTAAATATTAAAGTGAGTAGGTAAATGGTGTAGGTAAGTCATAATAGTACTTACCTTCTTTAATACCTATCTTATACATTCTTATAAATGCAAAAGTGCGTGTGTATGTGTACATGTGTATGTTTGTTACTTCTTTACTGACTTTGACTGTCTCGGTGGCTCAGTTGGTGTAGTGTAGTGAACCTGCCTTCTGTCTCATAAGGCAGGTTCACTACCAACTGAGCCACCGAGGCAGTCAAATGCGTCCGATTCTCACAGCCCCCGTTACTAATCAACCGATCACGTAACCGATGCTATAGGAAGTCGTTTGGAAATTCGTCTCGGCCTTTATATAAAGCGATAACAGCAAATAGCCGACAATTGGGCTAGATAACAGGCACAATTGAATTGGATCTTGACGCCTCAATTAAATATCGCTTTGTTAATAAACCTTAATTACGCTAAAAGCTTTTTAAGTCGTAGTTAGATAAAAATAAATGATCGGTGCGTAATTGGGGCACAGGTTAAGTGATAGTTAGTGTAGTCTTGCTATTTGTGATCAAAACAAGAGGTTGGCAGTCAGGGAACGTACCCATACTACGTGACCATTTCTTACCATTTTTAACCCCTCCCCCCCACCTCGGTGAACATCTGTACTCTACACTACTCTATTCTAAGACCCCCTCCCTCCTACGTTTACGTCGTACACTCTCGTTTTACGTAGTAATTCATAGTTCTAAATCGTTTTTTGACGAAACAAAACATTAAAAAATCGTATCCGCCTATTATTTTTTGTAACGAACTAAGATTTAACAACTGCCCTCTGAGATACAGTTTTTACTAGTTCCGAGGGCAGGGTTAATAATATTAGTGTACTTAATTGTATTAATATTCAGTTCTAAGTTGTAAACCAAATAAATGTAAGTAGGTACTTTTAATATTGTAATTTTTAGCTCTAATTTTTTGAACAATAAAGTTATTTGTATTTGTATTTTTATAATTTCAACAAAAAAAAACTTAGTTGAAAAATACACAGAGAGGTACTTAAATGTTTCAGTAAGTACATTTATTTAATCAGACTTAAAGTTAAAGTTTCCAACTTGACTCCTCGACTCTACCTTGAAACAAAATGTTCCCAAATTGCTTTACTTAACGTTTTTTACCCAACCGTAACTTAGTTACCATAATGTTGTTTTAATAGCTAGCTTAGACAAGTGCTTTACCTAATATCGTTAAGTCGAAGTCAGTTATTTATTACAACAATCTCCATTGTTTCGTTATGACTGATGTGCCCTAATGATCTCAGATTATCGGGTGTCATTTGTTTTAATTTAAATAAATTAGTTTTTATTTACATAACGTTAGAGTTAAAAATGTTATGGTCACTGATTTTTAAGGTGTTGTTGGAGTTACGTTAAGGGTTTAATGACTTGGGTTTAATGAGAAACTATTGATACTTATGTTTAATGTATATAGTTGTGTATTTAAATTTGAGTTCCGCATTTTCACAAATACAAACAAGTAAAGTATGAAGGTAAAAATAAAGTACGTGGTAGAAAGTATTTGCGTTCGTATAACATAAGAAATTGTCACGTATTTCCCTCGAAGGGGCAGAGGTATAATGCAACATCCCACTCTTCGCCGGACGATATTCAGTCCCAAATGTGACAAGGGGCGAGTCTATCGCTGTATATACCAGGCTCCAGTCCAATACGCACATGCGTTCAGAAACATTAAAGTACGACTGCCTCGGTGGCTCAGTTGGTAGTGAACCTGCCTTCTGAGCCTTGCCTTTTGGGCGTGGGTTCGATTCCCATCTAGGTCAAACATTTATGTGATGAACATTTGTGTTTGTTCTATGTCTGGGTGTTAATCCTACTAGTAATCCTACTAATATTATAAACGCGAAAGTTTGTATGTATGGATGTTTGTTACTCTTTCACGCCAGAACGGCTGAACAGATCTGGATGAAATTTGACACAGAGATAGAATATAGTCTAGAATAGCACATAGGATACTTTTAAACCGCGGGTGAAACCGCGGGGCGCAGCTAGTATAATATAATATTATAAACGCGAAAGTTTGTAAGAATGGATGTATGGATGTTTGTTACTCTTTCACGCCAGTACGGCTGAACAGATCTGGATGAAATTTGGCACAGAGATAGATTATAGTCTAGAATAACACATAGGATATTTTTTAACCGCGAGTGAAACCGCGGGGCGCAGCTAGTATGTATCTATTTAAAAATACCTAATATCAGTGTCTGGCAGCCATAGTACAAACTTTGCTTACTTTGGGGTCAGGCTACCGTGTGTGGAAGTGTCCTGAATTTATTTATTTATTCATGTTCTTGGAACCATAAAGAAATTGTTGCTATTTGTTTTTTTTTTTTTTTTTTGATAAAGCTAATAAGTTACCTACTTGGTTTTCAAACAGTTCCCTTTGAAACCAAAAAACATACTGTTAAAATAATTCTAGTCACCATAAAACCTCACATCAAAAAAAAGGTTTTACTTTTAATTAAAAAAAAAAAAAACAAAGACGTCTCTATCGCAACATCTGCACTAAAATACGAAACGAGCAAATTATACCAAACGATTCCGATACAGGCTGACACGACACGCAATAAAATGTATAACAATATTCTCTATCCCAAAAAAAAAAAAACTCGTCACCTGTCGTGTCATTTGGTCCCAATAAACGAACCGCCAAAAGAAAACACGAAATAGAAAAAGGGAATCGCTCAAAAGTGACCGAGACCTCGCCATGACAGTTTGACTTTATACCCTTAAGCCGACTAAACAAAAAAAAAAGTTTAAAAGATTTCATCCTTAACTCTAAAGCATTAGAATACATATTTCTTTGCAGGCTGGTTTTTTTTCCAAAGACATTTTTTTTTTCAGTGCAATCGTTGTGACTGACGAATATTTACGATGTGAATATGCGGCGAAATAAAATTCGGGTCTGACTTCATTAGTCGTGTTTTTGTTGTGGATGAAACGCTTTGCCAGTGAATGTGTATTTTAGGTTGTCATTTGCGTGATTGTACCTTCTAAAGTAGTTAAAACTTAACTTACCACCTTAAGTAACCCCTTTGACGTTGTAGAGCCTTAAAATAATTCAATATTTCAAGTATTTTAAATAATAGCAAGCAAGCAAGTTCGTGTAGGCCGAGTAGCTATCCCTGATGCCAGAGTTTCTAGGCCGCCCGTTGGCCTCTGACATGGCTTGACGATTGTTGTCACAGAACAAACAACCGGGGCCTACAATTTAATGTGTCGTCTGAGCCACGGTAGCGCCCAGTTGTAAATGCCACCCGGTCACCCATCCTAGGACAGACCGTGTCGTCCGTTGCTTAGCATCGGTGATCGACTACGAACACCTAGTCACGCCGTGCTAAGTTCTAATATAGTGTTTTGTCATTTCGATGGACTTAAAAATGTAGATGAATGAAAAGACTGTATAACTATTTCGAGGCTATACAACGTGCATTAGTAAAAAAGGCAGAGTAAAATAGCGTTATTCCACTTTAGTGGTGTACATACTTTTACATTAAATGAAAACTAGGAAAGTGATTAATTTTTTGAAATCAAATAAATTTTACATTTCAAGAAATGTTAATCGTTTTATTTATACTTATCTAAGTTATGGTTTACGGTTGTATTATACCTACTAGGAAATTCAATGACAATCAGAATTTTATTAATAAGTTATGCTATGAAATGTAGATACTTACATTAAACACATACCAACCTAAAAACTTACATTTACAATAACTTTACATAAATACATTTTTATTTTTATACTCATTGTTTTAACAATAATAACGTACCTAATGAATATTGTCCAAATCTATAACAGCTCCTGTGTGTTAAAATAATAAAAACGTAAACTTTCATATTCTACCAAATAAGTGATATACTGCGAATAATTAAGATTCTTTTAATCAGTCCATCTTGAAACTCTCTCAATTAATTAATCTATCAAAAAATATTCATCAAAACATGGGAAACCAGCGAGTCGCGTAATTTGCATAATTTCCACATTTCTAAACTCAATCTTAATCGGCTACTGCCAGATGATCCCATAGATTATTTCACGCCAGTACAAAAAAAAACTATGTGGGTGGCCAGCGACATTACCATCCTAACTTTATTAAAAAAAAAACGCAACAAGATTACGGATTTACTGCGCAACCAACTTATCGTTGCATGCGATCAAAAGAAAAAACTAACACTTATCATAGGTAGCTTTCAGCTCTCTTTGGAAAATGCGCTTGTAGCGCCCTCATTCAATGCTACAGGTAAGCTCGTCGCAGTACAAAAGCGACAAAGTAATGTTTCCGATTCAGGCCAAGCGAAACAAATACAGCCCCTGTGGCCCGAACAATGACAAGCCGAAATGTCACAATCCCATTGTGCTGTAATTGTTCGGTGGCGCTATCCAATTGTACGACAATTGGATGATCTTTTGGCGGCAAAGTTAGTCCCAACTTTTTGCACGCATTAAACTCTCGTTAAAACATTTGCATTTGCGAATCGAAGCGACACAAATGCAACCCCTGTGGGCAGAAAAATGACAAGCCAAAAATGTCACAATTGTCATTGTCGAATAATAATTGTGCGGTGGCGCTACCGCTTTGTGTGAAATAGGGATGAGCTTTTGTCGGGAAAAAGTCATTTTTTGCTCAGTCTCGAGATGACAAGTGACAGAGGACAAGTGATTTTCAAAATGGATTTTGCATTGTGATAGACGCAGCAAAAAATGTTGTAGCAAATTCAAATTATTGAACAGGTTGTTTTGATAATGTGACAAAAAGCTTTGCTTATTTTCCGAACAGCGTACTGGAAACTGCATTTTTTTTTATTCGGAAAACATACAGTGATAAAATTTTACTACCTACTATAATGATGATTATAACGATATTTGAATGAGCTTAGTCATTTGCATTCTGTAGAGAATCAAAATGTTGCAGCACAAGTTATTAATTCATCAGCTTAAGCACGAAAAACGAGTACAGTACTCAGAATTCAGCATTCCTTCTACATTAGTAATGCACAAGTACGCTACTGAAAAACCGACATCTGCGCAAAACGTCACACAAATCCGCAGCACCGCCGGCAGCTCCTGGCTCATCCGGCTTGTCCCTAAAAAGCGCTCGTGGTGACACCTCCCCGTCCTCGTCCCACCCCACGCGGCACGTGTTCCCATCCCGCTCGCACGCCCGCGCCGTCGCTTCAAAAGCGACAAAACGCGACACACACTTTTGCCACCAGACGGCCGAAGCGACGCGTCTCGCGCGCGCAATTCTAACCTCTACACAACTTAGTTTTAAAGCTAGCGCCCCGAACTGCGCGACACATTAGAGGACATCTACCGCTCACTAACAAAACGGCGTAAGTGAAATTTCGTTCAAAGAAAACGGAACCTTAAAAGCTGATATAAAAGAGCGAGGTCTACGAATGAATGGAAAAGGTGTTGTAAAGACACAGTTTTCAAATGTCACGCAGTGTAGTCGTCTCTTTTCTCCGGAGTCCTGTCGCATCTGGCCGGCTCCTTTGGCATCCTTCAGCATGCATGTGTCCCCCCGCGTATCTTTCATCCCGCTCTGCGGCGGCTGAAGCCCAGTGTCCGGTCTCGCAGACTGTTAGGCGGTCGTGTTGCGCCTTCTTTCACACGATATAATCACGAATATATTTGTGTCGTATATGTACTTACATGTCTTGTATGTGTAGCGGATGGTATTAGATGTGAAATGTACTGTGAAGTGACGCTCAGTGTCGTTTGATGTTTGTTTGTGAGGAAGACACCTGTCAGGCGCATTCATGATTCAGGTTAGTTTGCGAAATTCACGGTTTTCTTCAACATTTTACAGGTATCCTGTAAAACGATGAATGTTTTAGAAACTTTCAAGAATAACTTATTTATGAAGGTAGTAGGAAAGTTCGACTAGAATACATACATTTTATACTGAAATACTGAAAACTTACTTAATTTTTTTAGGTATCGAGAGATTTAATTGGATTTCTAATTATTTTTATTACGTTGTTTCCGCTTATTAGTAATGCATGTAATTTCATAACAATATTAATAATCGTACTCTGGCGCTCTTTAATTAGATTATTTCAATTGGAAATTGAAAGACCAATTGCGTTTGCTAAAATTTTGCTGGCAAACTCTTAATATTTTTTGTACGTAAATCGTTTCTTATTGCGCTCCTCAATACGAACTGGCCTATTAGTTTTCAGCCTGTTATTCTGTGATCAGGTGAATATTTATGCAGCTTTTTCGTTACAACAAAAGTGTCCGTTTGCTGCAAGAGCTTTTGGTTGATCTTTTCGTTTTCAGTATTTAAGATTTTTTTCTATTGTTTTAACATTTTCCTACTTTTCTACTGTTCAATGTGATGCAAAATAACTCTAGTTGAGTTAACTCTTTTTTTTCTTCGCGAGCTTTTTAGTGGATAATTTCGTTTTCAGTTTATGTTGTTTTTTCTTTTGTATTAGTTTACTTTTGTTCTTACTCTATCTCTTTGATTTGGTGTATACTGTGATCCGAGTAGAGTCAATTTGGTGGAAATGGTCCTTGAGTAGACTTGCTAGAGTTTTGAACAGAGTTAATAGCTAATTAAAAAGTATTACTAGCTTTTGTCTATTTTTTATTTTCATCTTGTTTTACTCACATTTTGGGTAATTTACCCACAGATGACGTGAGTTCTGTTTTGTATCTTTAATATTTATTTTTATCTATAAGTATTTTTATTTATATTTCAGCTCATGAACGCAATTCTTGTTTAGTTATAAATACAGTTTTTTACTAGGTGGCAGACAAAATTAATGACCGTAGCGAGTGCTCTACATTAAACAACGTTATTTTAATTTACTTTAAATGTTATGTTATTGTGTGACCTCCAACCGTTGAAACGGCTTGACTGATATTGAGCTAGGTATAAGGTTTCCTTAGATTCATCTTTGTATCATCACATGGGGTATATAAATGCATTTAGCAAGTAGGTACCTATTTAGCACTATTTTTATTGTTTTGTTCAAAAATTGCGGTTGCAGCGCATTGTTCATTGCCCAATCTCTATTTGACACCATGGGTGCTGGACCCTATTCTTAGGCGTGAAATACTTTCTGGACATTGTTGTTGTCGTTTGAAAAGCCACAGGAATGAGATTGACCAGGACAACATAGAAATAGGGGGCTATATCTTTGAATATAATATTTTTCAAAAAATTGAACAGACTTTAAATCAAGAAAACAGGACTGAAAAGCGAAAAATTACTAAACCCATTTAAATATTTGAAGTCGGTGCTAATTCATAATTGGTAAGGTACGTAACAAACATAAAAAAACATATAGCTGAATTGAGAACCTCCTCCTTTTTGGAAGTTGGTTAAAAAGCATAAATAGAGCTTTAAGTTCAAGTACGGGACGACAAGTGTAATACGCTTGATCTATAACTATAACCTCTATAGCCACAAGGTTCAGGCGCAGATATCAATACAAACTGATCCTATTAATATTTACTCCATAGTAGTGTCAACATATTTAGAGTGAGGCAATTTAGCTTTTTTTTAAAATAAATTCGAAATCTGAATGTAGAGTTTTGATTGCGTTCCCACCGGCCGGCAGTATTTTCGAGTAACTACAGCATAGGTTTTTTCCAAAGGGAATCACCTAATAGAGCCAACAAGAAATACGAAGAAAGTAGAGATCGAACCTACTTATCGATCAGAAATCAGTACTGTACCTATTAGGAATGTCTCCAGTGTTAGACGTAGGTAGATGTCCACAGGCAACGGAATTGCTTTCTCTATGAAACGACCTGTATTCTTGTTTACCATCACACATATAAAAAGCAAGCATAAATTATTGAAAATGTCCGATAATCTTTGCTCAGAGCACTCTTGATGAAATCACCTTTCAGACAAAAAAACAGAATTAAAATCGGTTTTTAAATCCGTTTTGAAGTTTCAATGCCAAATACACACAGACATACAGACACAGACACACAGTTCCATGGATACAGTTACATATATTGTTCAGTGTGTTGCAGTTGAACTTCTGTGAATCACTATCAATCTATTACTAATCAATATTATTTATCACGATAAATAATATTTAAAACATTTTTCACACTTCCGTTCTGTGTCCTTGAAAATAGTATTATACATAATTCAAAAGTGCCGTTTCGGACACAGTGTCCAAAATATCGTATCTGAAATGGCCCAAGCCAATCTTTTAGCACCGCTTTTGCGTCGTGTTTTTTAAAGTTAAATTCATAGAGGCCGAAAAGCTAACCCTGTCAGAGTTTTAAAGCCACCTGAAGGTCTCTAACATCCTTACTAATTATTTATAAAATCGGAAGTAACTCTGTCTGTCTGTTTGTAGGCTTTTCACGGCTGAATGGCTAAACGTATCTTGATGAAATTTGATAAATAGTTGCAGTATGTCACAAGGAAGATTTTAAATACTTTTTTTGAATAAATAAATCGTTTCGTCATGACTTTCTGTAAATTAATAAAAAATAACGCTCCGCTCACCAAATGCGTCAGGCAACATCACAGTTTAGTTGGTACTAAAATAACGACTGACAACTAAAATTAAAATTCCGCTCAAAACCAGCCAGTATTTTTATTTTTTTAATGTTGGACTCTGATCTCTTTGGTAACGGATTATTATTCAAAATTTGATAATTAGTTAGGTACAGTATTTCACGATGAGGGTTTATAGATACTATTTTCTGAATAAACGCGAACGGAGTTACGGACTACAGCTAGTAACTAATAAAATAAGGTAACCAGAATAAACTACTTACTTGAACCTGCAGCAGAGTACCGTGTTAAAATTACTGCAGAAACCCTGGCAACTGGCAACAGATGCCGCGCCGTGACGCGTTTGTTCCGTGCTCGGGCGCCGATCGCCGCGGGCAATGCTGGGACAGATAGCTATTAGCTGAAATGTAACGTGAAGGCTTTGAGATTTTACTTATACATGATATCATATTATCTGTGACTTAAATCGCTAGGTAAGAGAGCAATTCGGTATTCTTGCGTCAGTACCTACAAAGAATAATTGTCTCCTTGCGTTGCGTGATCACCAGTATTTGTATATGCTTGTTTATCATCGTCTATAGCTTCCTTCATCCCTTTGGTGGGTAAAACATATTCCTCTGTCTGTTCTCTCTGCGTTAAGTGGATTTTAGTTAATACTATAGACTAATTAGTGGGCTGAATATGCTTGCCCGAAGGGCAAGCATATTCAGCCACGGCAAGGGCCACGTTTTGGGTACGATGCTATCTGGTAGTGGTTTTTTATTTTAGGCTTTTATTTAATAAAATAGTGTCCAAAAACCTTCCTCGTAAAATAATGTACCTAATCACCAAATCTCATCAAGATCCGTTCAGCCGTTTAGCCGTGAAAAGCCTACAAACAGATAGATAGAGTTACTTTTGATTTGATATTTTTTAGGATAATTTAATAAAAGGATAGTTTAGTTTGATTCGTTTAGTATTACATCTTAGTTTATAATGTACCTATATTTATGCTTATTTTTCCTCTCATAACTATTTCCCTACAAATAAATATATGAGTATTTGTTAATACAAAGAACTAGGTTATTTTTATTGTGTTCATAACTTTGAACTTGCGTTCAACGTGAAAGCCGTTTAAAAATTTAAATCGTTTAAAAGTTGACTAACATAAATATGTAGGTAATATACCAGCGGCATGAAAACCGTTTGGTTAGTAAGTAGATGCAAAACCGAACAAACTGATTGGCTGACAAAATTACTTACATACGATAGGTAGGTACATTATATGAAAACTAAAGTTACAAATAAGAAAATAAAAGGTTACTTTCTTACTAAAATTAAAAATAAATTTTAAGTTGTTTCAAATAACAGCTTTAAATACATTTAACGAATCATAAAGAAGCTTCGATTTCACAATTCATGTTCCCCAGTTAAGTATCAACGTTGCTGTTGCTTGTACCTTTTCACAAAATCAGTTAAGGGGCAGGTGGCCATCATTATACCCTTCTTAGGCCCCAAGCTCAGTTCACAGAGAACTTACCGGTTTCAGAGACAACCTAGACTTAAGCTTTAGTAAGGACAGTAAGGGAATCTTAAGTTACTCTTACAATACAAAACTATTGACTCCAAGTAAAATATAAAATTCAACTTACCTTTCAAACATGTATTTTATAGGTGCAAAGGTGGTCTTATTGCTTAAAAGCGGCTTCTAACTGTACATACATTATATCGTCGTGCTTTTCCCCCAAAGGGGCTGACAGAGGTATTATAAAACATCAACACTTCGCCGGACGATATTCAGTCCAAAATGTGACTGGAGGCGAGCCCGTCGCCGTACACCGGGCTCCAATCATGTAGCAGATGACATACAATACGCACATATGTGTGAGCATATGCTCACACAATGAACAACTTGGTGCGTGCAGCCGGCTGGGTTGAACCAGCTCCCTGTGGCTTGAGAGGCGGGTCTTCTCCCAACTAGGCTGCCATCGCATCCTCCTAACTGTAACACTTACTTAATAAAAGTTCCAGATATTCTAAAGCCCACTTGCAGAAGATACTGAGTCTGAATTAGAGCTTATTATACTGAATTTAGTCATACAAATTTAGAAGTTTCTAAATGATTCAGTCAGTCACTAGCCATCCTTGCTTCTGTATTTAGGATGCCTACCTTCCTGAATGCGACTTACATAACATATCATATCGTCACGCCTTTCCCCCGAAGGGGCTGGCAGAGGTGACAACACTCACACTACGCAGGAGGATATTATATTGAATGCGACTTATATTGGACTAAATTCAGTAACAACTGAATTAAGATGATCAGTCAAGTATAATAAGCGCTTAAATTAGATTTCAAATGATAAAAATGTCACTCTAAGGCCCACTTGCGGAAGCTTAAAAAAACTTTGACGTTCGTAAGTGTATCTTTGATACCTAAATTGAATATAAACATTTTGACTTTGACTTTGAAGCTCGGCTTATCTTCTAAACTCGGAGTTAACTCATCATCAGAAGAATTTATGTCCGCGTCTTCTGCGAATAGGGTTAAATGTCCCAAATGTCAATAGCATACCTTTTAAGGCTATTTTCTTGTATCTAACCGTCAAAATTCGATTAAATTGCGCTCATACTGACTCTAGAGATACCTTGATATTTTCTTAAGCTAAGCTACAGAGATATAACACAGTCTATGTTTCTGAGGCATCAAAGTTAATGCAATATAATATTCGTGCCCTTCCCATCGCCATTACCCGCGGTGGATTATTGAAATAAATCGCGTCTCATCAGCGAAATGCATAGTTTGAGCCGGGCCATTAGGCGGATTAGGTCCCTTTCCTGGGGAATTTGTAAGAAACACCAACGTGGAAAGGAAAAAATCTGTTCAATATGAGTTTTTCTCCTCTTTCTTGGGAGCTAACAACAAGGGCCTAATTAAACTTTGTATCGCCAATCCTCGAAAAGTACTTAGTTCATGTGAATACGTGGGTTAGTATACCCACTGTTTTTAATCATATTTATTTCTCTTCATTCCACTGACCAAAAAAATCTCTTTTTTTTCTACTTTCTTCTATTGTTTTTTTTTTTTTGTAACTTATAAGGCTTGCGTTTGGCCGCCAACATGCCTGATGATAAGCCTTCATGATAAGTGATTCAGCCTAAGTGAAGCACGCTTGCCTAGAAGAAACTGATTCACTCGAGACTTGAAGACACCCAGATTATAAGTGTCAGGGAACACACACTCTGGCAGAGTATTCCACACTCTAGCGGCCTGTATAAGAAAGTTTTTTTTTTCTAATACTATTGGGAAGAAAAATAACTTGCAAACTACGCTCAACCGCATCCAGATCTTTTGATCGCTGCAATAATTTGCAAACTTCAAACCGGCCGTGTTGACCACACCATCTGATTTTCAACTTCAAGTTCCAATTCAAAACTACCCTCTAATGAATGTGCGACTGTCTTTTGACTGTTTAGTCGATTCCCACAAAACTCGTTTCTTTTGATAATACCTGACCCCATTGAACTGACTTTATTATGTCAATGTTTAGCCCTTGGAACTCTGTGGTCGTGTTCTGGCTTACAGTCAAGACAACGCTGATTGTGTCAGAAGCTTTTAGTTCTGTTTTCTACATTTAAACGTTAAAGGCTTGTTTAAACGAAAATGAGAGATCTGTGAAACTTTAAGGCAGTCCTTCTACTAGCTAGAAGATTAGGATGCCAAAAATTACGAGGAAAAACCAACCAAAAAAAAATTTCTTTTTAAAAAGAAGTAATTTCATTGGTGGATTTTTTTTTTTTTTGGTACATGCACGTCTTCGCACAGCTTATCTTGTAATGTAAAGGCAGTATATAAAGTGCTAGCTCTAAAAAGGTCAAAGAACTACTCTCAGAAAGTCCTACACAAAGAATATAGAGAACAGCGGCCTTTATTTAGGTACTTATCCTATTTCCTACTAATATTATAAACGCAAAAGTTTGTAAGAATAGATGGATGGATGGATGTTTGTTACTCTTTCACGCCAGAACGGCTGAACAGATCTGGATAAAATTTGGCACAGAGAAAGACTAAGTCTAGAATAGCACATAGGATACTTTTTAACCACGAGTGAAACCGGGGGCGCAGCTAGTTTGTTTATAATGTCCTAGTCCTCAATTATCCTATTAATATTCTTAAGGGCAAATGGCAACCTAACTATAACAAATTACATATTTTTATTTATGTTTATGTTTTTTTAGGCTTATATTGTTTTTATTAAAAAAAACTCATCTTCTTCTTTAAAAAAAATGTTTGGGTACGGGTTTGTAACTTCTTCACACTCAAACGGATGGACGGATTTTGGTGGAATTTGGTATGGAGATAGCTTATACTTAAGATTAAGACACAGGCTACTTTTTAAGCGCGGAAAACGCCGCAGGTCGCTACTAGTAACAAACAAAGCCCTTTCTGAGTCTGTTTGTGAATCTCTAATGCTGTTTATCTCTGAGGCCTCTACAGCAAGCCGGACGCTAGGCAAGCGCAGCGCAGGTGGCACAGTGCCTTTAAGTTTGGTGGTACAGGGCCTTTAGATTAGAACGACTAACTCAAAGCCACCTCTACGGAGCCCTTTCCATATATACTTTTCTATATATCTAGAGTACACTCCACAGAGTACACTTTCCTCGTAAAATCGATGGCTCCAAGGCCAGCCGGTTCAAGGTCGAATAAATTGTTTACTTGAGGCGTCGTGCTTGTCTTAGTAACAGGTAATGATAGTTGTATAAGAGATCTACTATCGCTTTACTCGGCTTCGATGAAATGTTTCGATTAAAAAACATAGATAAGATATTCTAAAATCAAAATATCTAGCTATTTGCAAATAGTCCTACGTATTCTCAGATGACAATAAACAAGCTTAAATTAAATCTAGAACATTTTAATAGTACATAAAGAATTATTATTGTTGTATGGTAGAACTTTAGTTGCAAAATTTTGTTGAATTTCGACCTACTAACGCCATCTATGTTTCGCCTGCGGAACTAAGGCTGCTATTGAAGTTTGCCGTTTTCGTTACGCCGTTATTTTCGTTGGTAATTACGGTGTGAAATAGTCATGTTTATTTTTTTTTTAATTAAGAACTAGTCTAAATTAATTATGCTTTATTGTTAATTAAAAAGTTACCTTAAACATTTTGTTTATGGCTTTTAAGTGACTTACCAATTTACCTTACTCTTTTTCAATTATAAATGGCTTGCTCCCAACGACTATCACCAAGACAGCCACCAGCGGTGGTTGTGAGGACTGATTTACGAAAACAGGTAAGTTCTATCTGCATAACAGTGTCAACTATACTTCTATATGACAAATAGAAGGAACAAACTTCCAAGACACAGATTTCTAACAATTTGGGGGTTAGTGTCCGTCGGTAATAACATAGATTGTTTTATTTCCTGAATACTTAGAGTATTTTGAATTTTGACTGAAGTTTAAGTGGAACTAGGTAAATCCTACTAATAATTATAAACGCGAAAGTTTGTAAGAATGGATAAATGGATGGATGTATGGATGATTGTTACTCTTTCACGCCAGAACGGCTGAACAGATCGGGATGAAATTTGGCACAGAGATAGATTATAGTCTAAAATAGCACATAGGATACTTTTAAACCGCGGGTGAAACCGCGAGGCGCAGCTAGTGATCTATAAATCTAGACAAATTAAGTATGAGAATAGATCTGTGGTCTGGTAGAGTGAAAATTCACGACCCCTAAAACATACAAGAGGTAGGTAGTCTCAATAGACTAATACTTCTCTAGTCTAACGATCTACAATCAAACTGCTCGATTGTTCTCTCTCAGTTATATACTTGACAGTTCGTACATGAGGCGGCCAAAGTCGGTACCAACTGACTGTTAAATGACTACCTACTCTAGTTATTTTACAACTCTAGGTTATTATGTCATTGTAGAAGATTACTACTAACATAACATATCATATCGTCACGCCTTTCCCCCGAGAAGGCTGGCAGAGGTATACAACACCCACACTTCGCCGGACGATATTCAGTCCCTAATGTGACAGGGGGCGAGCCTGTCGCCATACACCGGGCTCCACTCATGTAGCAGATGACATACAAGATTACTACTAGGTACTAGCTACTAATATGGTTTCTGGCTAGTATTTGCTTTGAAAATGAGCCTTTTTTTTACAATTTAAACTAAAAGTCAATTCAGTGGCAAACAAGCGAGCAACAATAGACACAATCTACACCTGCTCTACAGTCTCTGGTCTATTCGGTCGATGACTTTCGTCACCTCGTGTACAAACAGCCCTACATTACTTATACTCGTAAGTGAGAACAGTACAGTCTACGGTCGGTTACGATATACCTTTTGCTACAGTATTGGCTAACAAATCTCTGTGTGTATCCGCCTACGTGCTGCTTTCAGACTGAGTCCACAATGCGATCAATTACGTCCTCTGTATTCAATACACACTTAGCTGCATACATGTGTGGTTACATCTGAAAGAGAGACACGCCTGGCTACGTATAGGTAGTATTTCACTTGTTGTAGCGGTTGGGTTTTTGTTTTAACTTAATAAGCTTGCGTTTGGCCACCAATATGCCTGATGATAAGCAGTGATGCGGCCTACGCTGGAGCACGTTTGCCTAGAAGAAACCGATTTACTCGAGACTTAAAGACACCCAGATTATAAGTGTCAAGGTACACACACTCTGGCAGAGTATTCCACACTCTAGCGGTCCGTATGAGAAATGAGGAACCAAAGCGTTTTGTGCGTGTTGGTGTAAAATATGTCTGATTACTACCTTACTATTACTGTACCAACAAAGTATACTTAAATAAAAGTTAAATATTTTAAAATAGATAATTACTTACTTAGATCTTTCATTAATTATATTTTACTTTCATACTCATTTTACAAGTTGTTTTCTCATTGGATAATATTTTTGTCATATTAACCCCTGCACCTAATAAGTTCTAGTACCTTGTATAACTCCGATTGAAAAATACATACGTAGCATGTTTACAATCTTAATCCTAAATGTAAAGAAAGTTAGTTCGTTTCTTTGTTTGTTGTGCTTCCACACCTCAACCACTCCAACGAATCATCATGAAATTAATTACACGTTGTCGGGTGTACAGAAAGAGACACTGAAACAGGTACTTTCAACCCCAAAAAAGTTTCTGTGGAATCGCGGGTGAAATCGCGAAACGCAGCTAAATAGAAAAAATAAGGCAGTTCCCATTTACACCTGATAGGAGAGCTGTTCTGTTCCTTCATACATTCTCCTATCTAAAAACTATGAAGCATATGTACTTATCTAAGTATATTTTTAGACAAAAACTATCAAAGAAATGATTATATGTATGAAAAATAGGCCCTTATTCGTTTTCATACTCACAACTAAAACAAAGTAGGAATAACAGCGCGAAATTTATAATTGCCTCAAATTATTAGGTGCAACGCAAGAGGCGAGCGCGAGCTATCTGATGCACTCGCCGACAGTGTGATGCGTGATTGGAGACGAGTTATGGTCGCGAGTGTACCTCGCTGTCGTGAAGTTAGGAAGTAGTAATTAAGTTTGAGTTAAGTGAGGGTTTTCTTAGCTTTGGCTGTTGTCGGCATTATCTGTAGTTATTTTGAAATACTTCCTACTATACCAATCCACACTAACATTTTGAATCGAAAGTAACTCTGTCTGTCTGTTTGTAGGCTTTTAACGGCTGAACGTATCTTGATGAAATATGATAATTAGTTACAGTGTATCACGATGAAGGTTTTTTGATATTATTTCTGAAAAAATGTGAAAGATGTCGCGGGTTTTTTTTCTATATTTTTTTTTGTGAATGACTAATGCTGTTGGCCTCTGAGGCCTCTTCAGCGTACTGGACGTAAGGCAAGCGCGGAGGACGCAGGACCTTCAAAGTTTAAATTCGCGGGTTACAGCTACATAGTTTTATAATTAAGTTTGTATTAAGGGGAATCTCTGGGACTACTCGTCCAATTTTTATAACTATTTTACTAACGTAAGCTAAAAAGCGCTTATTACTTACTAAGCTATCTGATGTAGGCGCCAACAGTATGATGCGTGATTGGAGATGAGTTATGGACTCGAGTGGACCTCGCTGAAGTTAGGAAGTAGTAATTAAGTTTTGAGTTAAGTGAGGGTTTTCTTCCCTTTGGCTGTTGTCGGGATTATCTAAGTTATTTCGAAATACACACTTAGTTCTGTCTGTACTAATTTTACAAGGTAAAGTTTGTATACAAATGGTAGCCTAGACATAGACAATCTTCGGATCTGTTTATTTAAAAAAATAATATAAAACTTACTACAAAAAAGAAGAAGACATTTCTGTTGAGCAAAAATAATATCAATTCACACTTGTTTTAAGTTGTTGATAAAACAAGTGTGTATTATTATTGTTCTTTTTTTGTCTAAAGTAAGTATGCACAAAAATTTTGTGGTAACACTGTGTGTGGTTTTATGTTAAAGTTTTCCTAGCTTTAGCAGGTTGTTAGGATTACTTATACATTTATTTTGAAATACTTACTTCAACTTACCAATGTTATAAAGGGCTAACGTTTGTAAGTACTTTATGTAAGTATGTTTGTAAGGGGTAGATAATCTTCGGAACTTCTGGACAAGATTTTTTTAAGAAAGCTACATAAAAACCAAGCTAACTTGCTTAGTTTACTCTACTTTTAGAAAGTTTACTAAAACAAACATCTTGCTCTTATAGCGGTTACGGGCGGTACGGATTTTAAAAAGAGACAAATCACACTGCGTAATTTTACAAAGGCGAAAGTTTAGATGTACAGATATCAGAGCGCTTAGTGTGAGTTGGTCAAAGTAAATCGAATAACTTTACTACAGCGTAAACGAGTTTACGTCACACGGATCGACAATCGAAAACGAGCGAGTGTGAGTGCCAATCGAGCTTGTCACTCGATTCGCGTAAATTCACCGTGAAAAAGTAAATTTTTCATGTCAATGTTGGCAGTAAACAAAAAAATCGCACTCACGATTGCGGTTTCTCATTACTCCCACTAGGTGGCGCTTTTTAATTTTCATACAAATTGGAGTTACTTTTACGCGATCGAAAAGTAAGAAAAACTCACACTAAGCACTCTGTTACTCAATCACGCCAGAACAGCTGAACGGATCTGGATGAAATTTGGCACAAAAATAATTAAAAAATAAATAAAATAATTTGGAACAGCACATATACCTCAAAGCTACGTGTACTACATGGATTTTTGAGAAAATAAATTAAAACATTTCTAAAACAATTCAAAGAATGTAATAATGGCCTTTTTAGCGAACAGCCAAATTTGGCTACACACAACATACCTTATCAGCAACAATCCTTTGTTTACCTAGAAGTGTAATAAACATTTATTGTTTACGTGCAAAGAATAGTCAATAGTTTCTATGTGTCTCACATACGGTCACCTTCAAAAAAGCCGACCAATTTTCTCAGGAACCTGTCATTAAGAGTATTGTAAATTTTGAAGCTTTTGTATGAACATTTGGACTTTTGAATTGTTAGGACGGAGAAGCTGGAAACGAGTTGCCAATGTGTTTCTAGGGAATACCTAAATAGTTGGTGCAAGAATTTGTTCTTGGAAACGAAATCGCCGCTTTAGGCTTGTTGGTCTAGTTATGCGTTGAGAAAAATGTTAGGTAGGTAAGGCATGTGTTTTTGTAAATCTTGGTACATCTTCTTAGAAATATAAGATTACTAGTTGCGCCCCGCGGTTTCACCCGTGGTCCCACAGGAACCGTTGATTTTTTCGGGATAAAAAGTATCCTATGTCCTTTTCTGAACCCCAGATAACATGTATGCAAAATTTCATGATGGTCGGTTGATTAGTTAGGGCGTGAAAGGGTTACAAACAAACAAACGAACAGACTCACTTTTTCATTTATAATACGAATATTGGTTAGGATACTTTTTTTGTTTCTGAGTTTGAAATGTCAAAGAGTATAATTTTATTCTAAAACAAACATACAAACTCATATTTGAATTAAAAAAATATTAGTTAGGAGGATTAAGGACTTACGAACTGTAAAGTCGTTTACCAACTAGTACATCCGGGTGACATGACGTGGACGACTTGATTCCCTTGAAATTTGGCCGCCGACTTCAAGAAACTTAGCCGCCGACACCATATCGGTGGCTGTCGGCAATTTTGGTGTGCAGACTTCTTTAGGATTAAATAACATTAACCTATGTGAGGCCTATGTAAATCCTTAATAAATTATGGGTAATTGTGACATTTTTTTTCGTTTTCATCATTTGCAGTAATTTAGTTAACAAACCATTTCGTGTGATACCCTATCCTATGCTTTAATTAATTCAGTTAGGTACATTCGTTTTTATTTAAACCATAGACATTTTTATTCGAAAAGCTGAAATACAAAAAAAACAAGAACCATATAAACTTACTAATAAACTCTAACTCGTAGACGGAGTCGCAGAAAAATCATTTCGAAATCATTTTGAACATACATCAGTATGTTCCAACTTTGATAAAATGATGTCGAATTTTGCATATCATATCAAGTAACAATATTGGTAGTTAATAGAAAGATCAAACAAACTCAAGCGAAACCCGTGCACGTGGCAATCAACTAAATCCCTCCACAACAATCAAACCGTCACCCAGGGGATTAGAAACCACCGAATTTGCCCCAATTACAGACCCATTGTCTTATTTAGAACAATTATTACCCAAGCAACGCCGCTTCTGCACATACCTACATTACCTACCCATTATCTTTTGTGAACGAATTCTGAGTATGAAACCATGAACCTACTCTTTGTGGCAGCTAACTATGTAGTACCTACTATCTGTAGTGCACTGCAGACGCTATTGTGATTTCAGAGGAAGTTTTCAATTGTTTTTCTCAGGTAGATTAGGGTTGGTGACGCCTGCTCTATTTCCCCTTCTACCTCGTCGGCTTCTTTGAGGTTTTAACACTTGTGTCACAGGATAATCTGGATTAGTTTAGTCGTGGTCGTGTTAAGTTACCGATGACACCTCAGTTACGGAATTTTCGGACATTACGTGAAATGTGTTGAAGTGGGAAAATTGTTGTCTGTTAAACTTTAGCTGTGGTACTTTAGTATCTTCTTAGTTCTAGACTAAAGTTTGAGTGGAGAATCTGTTATGTTTTAGACATCTGTAGTTTTGGTGAAATGTATTGGCAAACGTGCGGGGAGGGCATGAGTGAGTGTGAGGACGGAGGCGACCTCAATGAGAGCCATTTGAGGAATCTAACTCAGTTCGTGAAGCGATGGTGGGAGGATGATTATAACAAGGTTTGTGGACCTTTTATAGCTCAAATAGGTATTTTGACTAGAAAAAATCTAACCAGTAGGTACCCCGAGTATAAAATTGCAATTTTAATTTGATGACTTACATCCGATAAGGGTGGGACTCTACTATTTTTCCAACAAATTTTCTATCAATAATGTTTTTTTTATATATTTTATAGTTATGCCTGGGTACAGTTCGAGTAATTCTAGGACATAAAATCATAGAAGTCATATTGTGGGTATCTACTATGGGTACCAATCAACTTCTTTTGGTTCAGTACAACCGTTCTTCGTACAACACATTTCGTCATATTTAGCCTGATTCTGGTTAGTATACATATCTATTTGCGATAACAGCCTTTACGCCATCTCATTTCGTTGTCATTTATCAAAGTCGCCACAAGCACCTCCCCGTCTCAAAATCTCCGATCGATATTTGACCCCTGGCTTATCCAATTATTATTTAATACCCATAACGACGCCGACAGGCTTAACTCAGATTAAGATAAGCTGAAAACACCGTATATGCCATACGCCGTATGCACCATATACCTGCGTACAGTCAGATGCACTAACGACTACCAAATCCTGATTTTTAGTGTCACTGGTTATTTTGCACAAACATTTTAAGAATGTTAACTTAAGAATTCTTAACTTAAGGAGGTTTATTAAGAAATTAAGCGAGCAGCATCATTTACGAACAAAGTTGCGGGCATCAGCTAGTCTTACTACAAAATTAAATACCTACATATAATATAATTTTAAATTATGTGAAAGGTTGTGACAGATTGTATTGATGTAAGTGTGTTTCTTTCATTTTCACACTAAAACAGCTTAATAGATTTGAGGTAATTTAATAGAAGAGGTAGTTAATACTCTTTATTAATACATTAATTAATCCTAATAAAATTAACAGTTTCTGTAGGATAGCGAGATTAGCGCGCAATATCGCGCAGGCGTAGCTAGTTAGATCACCACACATCTTTTCAATACATATTTTTTAAAAGCGATGGCAGCCTTAGTTGAGAGAAGGCCCGCCTCTCAAGCCAGAGGGAGCGGGTTTGAACTCAGCACGCACGGCACGCACCAATTTGTTTATTTTGTGAACATATGTGCGTATTGTATGTCATCTGCTACATTACCCGAAGCCCGGTGTATGGCTACAGGCTCGCCCCCTGCCACATTTTTGACTAAATATCGTCCGGCGAAGTGTGGATGTTGTATTACACCTCTGCCAGCCCCTTTGGGGGAAAGGCGTGACGATATTTTATGTATTTTTTTATCATTTAAATTAAAGATTAGTGCTCATGAGTGTACACCGTACCTATATACGAGTAGTATAGCCGTATACGGAGTGTCCACAGCATATCATTACACTTAAGAGAACCGATCTTCGACAGGATTACACGGCATCTAAATTGTATCAAAAACCCATTTGAACGTTTAATAGGTTTCGTGGACAGATTACAGTGTCGCCATCATAATATTCTGGGCCAATAATTTAATGTAATGGACAATCATGGAGGAAATGACCGTATACGGATTACTGTGGTTAACTTTGTAAGCGTATAAAAGTTTGTTAGACGGACATGTAAGTTAATTAAATTTGGCGTAACTTGTTATTAGGATTTATTGGCTTTGGGAATTTAATTTAAACAATGTTTTGGACCTTTTAAAGTTTTCTCTCTTTTTATTTTTAGGTGCAAATGTCAGGCTAACCTTTGTCCGTGTCGTGCTCGTTTCTGTTGCGTTTGAAACCTTGTGACATTATTGATACCCATTTATATTTTATGTTTTCACGTGGATACAAAAGCTTTCCTCTCCAGGCTGAGCATGGACGGGAGACAAATTGTCTTCCCACCATTTTTATCTGCGCTTAGATGTGACAAAGCAAGAATACGGATAGCAAGAATATAAAAATACGTTTGTCTATTTCTTGCGAGATAGAAACTGTGACAATAACAATAAAAAATTGTTTTGTTAACAACAACAAAGACAATTTGTCCACGGCTCATGCTAGCCCGTGATAAGACAATGAAATACTGTAGGTCTGATTATATAGGCCCATCTTACTAGATGCACCATGTTAGAACACCATCGTCTAATTAGACGGTGGTGTTTTCATACAGCGGTACGGGCGGTAAGGGTTTTAAAAAGAGACAAATCACACTGCGTAATTTTATAAAGGCGAAAGTTTAGATGTACAGATATCTGTTACTCAATTACGCCAGAACAGCTGAACGGATCTGGATGAAATTTGGCACAAAAATAGATTATAATTTGGAACAGCACATACGATACTTTTTAACAGCTAGTAACAATAGGGTAGAAATAAATACCTCAAAGCTACGTGTGCTACATGGATTTTAGAGAAAATTAAAACATTTCTAAAACCCAGATTCAAAGAATGTATTAATGGCCTTTTTAGCAAACAGCCAAATTTGGCAACACACAACATACCTTATCAGCAACAATCCTTTGTTTACCTAGAAGTGTAATAAACATCCATTGTTTACGTGCAAAGAATAGTCAATAGTTTCTATGTGTCTCACATACGGTCACCTTCAAAAAAGCCGACCAATTTTCTCAGGAATCTGTCATTAAGGGTATTGTAAATTTTGAAGCTTTTGTATGAACATTTGGACTTTTTAATTGTTAGGACGGAGAAGCTGGAAACGAGTTGCCAATGTGTTTCTAGGGAATACCTAAATAGTTGGTGCAAGAATTTGTTCTTGGAAGCGAAATCTCCGCTTTAGGCTTGTTGGCCTAGTTATGCGTTGAGAAAAATGGTCGGTAGGTAAGGAAGTTTTGTTTTAATAAGAATGCATGTGTTTTTGTAAATCTTGGTACATCTTCTTAAAAATATAAGATTACTAGCTGCGCCCCGCGGTTTCACAGCGGTCCCACAGGAACCGTTGATTTTTTCGGGATAAAAAGTATCATATGTCCTTTTCTGTACCCCAGACAACATGTATGCAAAATTTCATGATGATTGGTTGATTAGTTAGGGCGTGAAAGCGTTACAAATAAACAAACGAACAAACTCACATTTATAATATTAGTTAGGATACTTTTTTTTGTTTCTGAGTTTGGAATGTCAAAGAGTATAGGTAATTTTATTATAAAACTAACATACAAACTTATATTTGAGATTAAAAAATATTAGTTAGGAGGATTAAGGACTCTACGCATTGTAAAGCCGTTTACCAACTAGTACATCCCCTGACATGACGTGGACGACTTGATTCCCTTGAAATTTGGCCGCCGACTTCGAGAAAATTAGCACCATATCGGTGGCTGTCGGAAATTTTGGTGTGCAGACTTCTTTGTGATTAACCTATGTAAGGTTAATGTTATTCAATCCTAATCCTTAATAAATTATGGGTAATTGTGACTTTTATTTTCGTTTTAATCATTTGCAGTCATTTAGTTAACAAACCATTTCGTGTGATACCCTACCCTATGCTTTAATTAATTCAGTTAGGTACATTCGTTTTTATATAGACAAAGGTAGATATTTTTATTCGAAAAGCTGAAATACAAAAAAAAAACAAGAACCATACAAACTTACTAATAAACTTTTAACTCGTAGACGGAGTCGCAGAAAAATCATTTCGAAATCATTTTGAACATACATCAGTATGTTCCAACTTTGATAAAATGATGTCGAATTTTGCATATCATATCAAGTAACAATATTGGTAGTTAATAGAAAGATCAAACAAACTCAAGCGAAACCCGTGCACGTGGCAATCAACTAAATCCCTCCACAACAATCAAACCGTCACCCAGGGGATTAGAAACCACCGAATTTGCCCCAATTACAGACCCATTGTCTTATTTAGAACAATTATTACCCAAGCAACGCCGCTTCTGCACATACCTACATTACCTACCCATTATCTTTTGTGAACGAATTCTGAGTATGAAACCATGAACCTACTCTTTGTGGCAGCTAACTATGTAGTACCTACTATCTGTAGTGCACTGCAGACGCTATTGTGATTTCAGAGGAAGTTTTCAATTGTTTTTCTCAGGTAGATTAGGGTTGGTGACGCCTGCTCTATTTCCCCTTCTACCTCGTCGGCTTCTTTGAGGTTTTAACACTTGTGTCACAGGATAATCTGGATTAGTTTAGTCGTGGTCGTGTTAAGTTACCGATGACACCTCAGTTACGGAATTTTCGGACATTACGTGAAATGTGTTGAAGTGGGAAAATTGTTGTCTGTTAAACTTTAGCTGTGGTACTTTAGTATCTTCTTAGTTCTAGACTAAAGTTTGAGTGGAGAATCTGTTATGTTTTAGACATCTGTAGTTTTGGTGAAATGTATTGGCAAACGTGCGGGGAGGGCATGAGTGAGTGTGAGGACGGAGGCGACCTCAATGAGAGCCATTTGAGGAATCTAACTCAGTTCGTGAAGCGATGGTGGGAGGATGATTATAACAAGGTTTGTGGACCTTTTATAGCTCAAATAGGTATTTTGACTAGAAAAAATCTAACCAGTAGGTACCCCGAGTATAAAATTGCAATTTTAATTTGATGACTTACATCCGATAAGGGTGGGACTCTACTATTTTTCCAACAAATTTTCTATCAAAAATGTTTTTTTTATATATTTTATAGTTATGCCTGGGTACAGTTCGAGTAATTCTAGGACATAAAATCATAGAAGTCATATTGTGGGTATCTACTATGGGTACCAATCAACTTCTTTTGGTTCAGTACAACCGTTCTTCGTACAACACATTTCGTCATATTTAGCCTGATTCTGGTTAGTATACATATCTATTTGCGATAACAGCCTTTACGCCATCTCATTTCGTTGTCATTTATCAAAGTCGCCACAAGCACCTCCCCGTCTCAAAATCTCCGATCGATATTTGACCCCTGGCTTATCCAATTATTATTTAATACCCATAACGACGCCGACAGGCTTAACTCAGATTAAGATAAGCTGAAAACACCGTATATGCCATACGCCGTATGCACCATATACCTGCGTACAGTCAGATGCACTAACGACTACCAAATCCTGATTTTTAGTGTCACTGGTTATTTTGCACAAACATTTTAAGAATGTTAACTTAAGAATTCTTAACTTAAGGAGGTTTATTAAGAAATTAAGCGAGCAGCATCATTTACGAACAAAGTTGCGGGCATCAGCTAGTCTTACTACAAAATTAAATACCTACATATAATATAATTTTAAATTATGTGAAAGGTTGTGACAGATTGTATTGATGTAAGTGTGTTTCTTTCATTTTCACACTAAAACAGCTTAATAGATTTGAGGTAATTTAATAGAAGAGGTAGTTAATACTCTTTATTAATACATTAATTAATCCTAATAAAATTAACAGTTTCTGTAGGATAGCGAGATTAGCGCGCAATATCGCGCAGGCGTAGCTAGTTAGATCACCACACATCTTTTCAATACATATTTTTTAAAAGCGATGGCAGCCTTAGTTGAGAGAAGGCCCGCCTCTCAAGCCAGAGGGAGCGGGTTTGAACTCAGCACGCACGGCACGCACCAATTTGTTTATTTTGTGAACATATGTGCGTATTGTATGTCATCTGCTACATTACCCGAAGCCCGGTGTATGGCTACAGGCTCGCCCCCTGCCACATTTTTGACTAAATATCGTCCGGCGAAGTGTGGATGTTGTATTACACCTCTGCCAGCCCCTTTGGGGGAAAGGCGTGACGATATTTTATGTATTTTTTTATCATTTAAATTAAAGATTAGTGCTCATGAGTGTACACCGTACCTATATACGAGTAGTATAGCCGTATACGGAGTGTCCACAGCATATCATTACACTTAAGAGAACCGATCTTCGACAGGATTACACGGCATCTAAATTGTATCAAAAACCCATTTGAACGTTTAATAGGTTTCGTGGACAGATTACAGTGTCGCCATCATAATATTCTGGGCCAATAATTTAATGTAATGGACAATCATGGAGGAAATGACCGTATACGGATTACTGTGGTTAACTTTGTAAGCGTATAAAAGTTTGTTAGACGGACATGTAAGTTAATTAAATTTGGCGTAACTTGTTATTAGGATTTATTGGCTTTGGGAATTTAATTTAAACAATGTTTTGGACCTTTTAAAGTTTTCTCTCTTTTTATTTTTAGGTGCAAATGTCAGGCTAACCTTTGTCCGTGTCGTGCTCGTTTCTGTTGCGTTTGAAACCTTGTGACATTATTGATACCCATTTATATTTTATGTTTTCACGTGGATACAAAAGCTTTCCTCTCCAGGCTGAGCATGGACGGGAGACAAATTGTCTTCCCACCATTTTTATCTGCGCTTAGATGTGACAAAGCAAGAATACGGATAGCAAGAATATAAAAATACGTTTGTCTATTTCTTGCGAGATAGAAACTGTGACAATAACAATAAAAAATTGTTTTGTTAACAACAACAAAGACAATTTGTCCACGGCTCATGCTAGCCCGTGATAAGACAATGAAATACTGTAGGTCTGATTATATAGGCCCATCTTACTAGATGCACCATGTTAGAACACCATCGTCTAATTAGACGGTGGTGTTTTCATACATGGCTCTCTAATCATGATCTTCAACTGTTTTCCACCCACTGAGAGTCCTGAGTAAATACTAAATACTTTTTACTTACTCACTTACATACACTTACTTATTGGCGCAGCGACTCAAACCGTGTCTTAGCCTCCGATACTAAGACGAGCCTCTCTTTCTCTTTCACCACTCTGTTTTGAGCTACTTCATGCCATGCATCAATTTCAAGTTCTCGCAAGTATTTAGCTATTCAATCCTTCCGTCTATACTTGGGACGGCCGACTGGCCTTCGACCTGTTGGCAATCCCAGATTAGCCCTTTTTACGGCACGATCCTCTCCCATCCATTCCAAATGTCCAAGCTAGCAGAGTCTGTGGGATTTAATCTCAACAGCTTTATTGGGCTCCGCCAAGGTCTCTTTTTTAGCGCGCCATTCTTTTCAGTCCCTTGCTAGTTTCATCCACTACATTTCCACCACCTCCACTATTTTGTCCGTCCGAGCTTACCATTCCACGGCCACCATTCTGTGACTGCTAAGATCCACCGTCCGAATTAACACTGATCATTGAACAAGTCAACGACACATCATCGACTCTTATCGTCCACCAAATCAGGGCATGGCTTTCTCCACTGATTCATGACTCCACTGCAATGATAATTAAATTAATAGACATACACGAAGCGGCCACCCACACGGCATGATCCATTGTTAAACGAACGACAAATATTGATACATGCGCTTTGTTTGATGTCGACATTGTAGACATGTGTGCTCGGCCGAGCTACGCGATTTTGATGATCTTTACTGAACTAGAATAGAGATTTTGCTCATATTGTATTCTTATAAATTTAAAAAATTACACTCCACGGACTCCGGGGACCGTGACTTTTTTTAACATAAATCTTTAATTATTATTTAAGGGGAATACAGGTAGACAGTATTCTTATATAACACACACTTAAATAATTATGTCATGTTATTATTATTCACATGAGCGACTGTATGTTTTACCAAAAACTTAAATAACGTAAATCCGTAATTGGCCTTAAGTTATTTTTTAAGAATTATTGTTTTTAACTAACGGCTGTGGATTTTGTTTTACAAATAAAATAAAAATAAATAAAATATTAAATCTGTTTACCTGAAAAACGCAAGTACAATTTACTCTTAACGGCACACACCAATTTGTTCATAGTATGAACCTAAGTGCGTATTGTATGACATCTGCTACTTGACTGGAGCCCGGTGTATGGCGACAGGCTTGCCCCTGTCACATTTGGGACTGAATATCGTCCGGCGAAGTGTGGGTGTTACACCTTAAACCTCTAATAGCCCCTTCAGGGGAAAGACGTGACGATACGTAATGCATCTAGTATAGAGCTACACAATCACTGGGTTTGGATCTAAAGTCATTGAGTGCTATTAGGCTAAACAACACAAAACCACTTTATTGCAAACCAAATACTACAAACTACTACCTTAAAAAAATGTACATAAACATAGTTATATTTATAGACAGTACAAGGGCGACCTTATCACATAAACCTACATGACATAAAAGCGATGCTACGAGCTGTTGAGATACTTGCCACTCTACGACGTTAATGATTACTTAAACTATCACTGAGTAAATTTATATCCCTACTATATTTCCTACAGAAACGTAGCCCCGAAAGTCGGTAGTGGTCAAGAAACATAGCCGCGATCATCAGTTCAGCGGCTGTACGCGACTTTGATGATAAGTCTCCCCTTATTATGGTTTAAGTAATTATAAACATCTTTCAGTGCGACGGTTAGTGTTCAATATAAAGATTTTTTTATTTTTTTTTAATGTAGAATAGGTCGGCGTTTGACCACCAACTTGCCTGATGTTAAGCAACGTTGTGGTCTAAGATGGAGCACGACGACCTATAAGATACTTATTCACTCTAACCTTGAAGTTTTGTAGAGTGAAGAAGTACAAAGACGGCAGTTGAGTGAGGCGCTACAAGTGCGCTACTGCTCAGACCCGTCTTCGGAACAGTTACACCGGACTACGTCCCGAAACAAGACTAGGTCATTTCACGGCATGGCTTGGTCCGGTGGGTGGTAACTAGCCACGGCCGAAGCCTCCCACCAGAGTTTGCTACCCGGTTAGCACTACCCGGGGACCACGTGTAGGGAATCAGAATAGAGTACACTTCTACGGACGTGGGTAGCTCAGCCCCCAAACTAAAACATAAACATAATATTTTTATTATAAAACTAAAACATAATTTGACTAGTTTTTTAAAGGTGAACATAAGCCTAACGTATTATTTTTTTCCACACTCGGTCGCCTGATCCCAAACTAAGCAAAGCTTGTACGATGGCTGCCAGAGACTGATATACATACTTAGATATTTTTAAATACATACTTAAAAAGTATTTACACCCAGACATAGAACAAACACAAATGTTAATCACATAAATGTTTGTCCTAGGTGGGAATCGGACCCACGCCCCCAAGCTCAGAAGGCAGGTTCACTACCAACTGAGCCACCGAGGCAGTCAACAAAATTCAATGGAACTTTGAAATGGCGAGGCGCAACTAAAAACTATTCAAAACAAACAAAGTAGTTATAGACATACCGAGCTGTATTACAGTATCTACTTACCTGAAACAAGAAAATAATTATCTTATTTTGTGATCTATAAAACTAGCATCTTTTTACAAACCTACTACGTAGATGAGTATTCAGTCATATACTTAACTGCCCATTTTAAACAAAGTTGAAATTAGTGCAGTCGTGTGCAAAAGCGCTATTATTGTTGTATAGCTATTAATAAACAACGGCGACTAACGAATGACGTTCAACAGAAAACCAATTAGAACGTGTTTTGTTTGTCATCTTGCCTTATTTAGTTTCTGCGTTTGTAAACGTAATTATAAGTCAAATTAAACGTATGGTTTTTAAAAGGGACACCAAAGTTTAATTTAGAGTTAAGTTTTAAAATTTAAAGCAGCTTTAAAATGAGGTACAGAGCAAAAAGAAAAAGTAAATCTCAATAAGAAGATAACAGATTACTCTTCCAAATAATTATGCGCCTACACATGCGGCGCGCCGGATAAAAGAAATTGAACGTTTCCCATAAGAAAAAGGCTCGCTCCCAAGCGCGTTTAAAGATCATTAAGCAAAACGACTACGTATTTTGCGCTTCACTGTACGCAAACCTGTTTACTTACTTCATGTATCATACCCTGAACAATATGGCATGTCACGACACCGAGACAGCGAAAAACGATCAACGTAAAATGGACATTTTTAAAAAATAACACACTCTACCGGCCACTTTGAAATTAAACCGTAAATCAACGTTTTAAGACGGGATTTTGTATGATCTGCACAGTAAAAAAATGCCATGAAATATGCCCGCTTGTCCATTGCTGCGCTGGTAGGCGTGGGTCAGATATGTGCGCAAATTTATGTTTTTCACTTGGGCCATTCGAAAATGCTACGCTTTTGAGATGTAATAAGAGTAACTGTTGATATTGGCGTAGATTTCGTGGGTCTTTGACCTCAGCTTGGTATTACTTGAGACTTTTTGCTCGGTAATTTTTTTTGCTGTTGACAATTGCTTGTCACATTCCCACAGTCAGTTAGCATCTTTTTCCTTATAACAACGTTGTTTGACAAAATAGTCAATAATGCAAGGTACTCGTTTAGCATTAACGAAGCCTTGTTTAGGCTATTTCGCTAAATTTTAGCACGTTTGACATTGACGTGTTATTTTAAGAGGTTTAGTGTTAGAGTTTCGCACATCCTTGATTAGGTATATATATCTATAGTAAACTTTTACGTATTCACGTGGAAAACGGCAAGACATTGATTAAAATTTCATTGACTTTACGCCAACGCACTTATTCATCTGCAGTTCTACACTAATAATCAAACTTGTAAAGATTTATATTTTTGTATGATGATAGCCTAGTTGGAAAAGCGAGGCCTTCTCCAACTAGGCTATCATCATACCTCTCAAGCCAGAGGGAGCGGATTCAAACCCAGCCGACGGCACGCACCAATTTGTTCATTGTGTAACATATGCATGTATTGTATGTCATCTGTAACATATGCATGTTTTGGGGGCTGAGCTACCCACGTCCGTAGGAGTGTACTCTATTCTGATTCCCTACACGTGGTCCCCGGGTAGTGCTAACCGGGTAGCAAACTCTGGTGGGAGGCTTCGGCCGTGGCTAGTTACCACCCACCGGACCAAGCCATGCCGTGAAATGACCTAGTCGTGTTTCGGGATGTAGTCCGGTGTAACCGTTCCGAAGACGGGTCTGAGCAGTAGCGCACTTATAGCGCCGCACTCAACTGCCGTCTTTGTACTTATTCACAAGTTTATTGCTAGAGTGAATAAGTTCCTTATAGGTCGTCGTGCTCCATCTTCGACTACAACTTCGCTTAACATCAGGCGAGTTGGTGGTCAAACGTCGACCTATTCTACATAAAAAAAAAAAAAAAAAAAAAAAATCTGCTACATGACTGGAGCCCGGTGTATGGCGACAGGCTCGCCCCCTGTCACATTTGGGACTGAATATCGTCCGGCGAAGTGTGGGTGTTGTATTACACCTCTGCCAGCCCCTCTGGGGAAAGGCGTGAAGATATTTTATATAACGAATAAACTCAAAAACTACTGGTCCGATTTCAAAAATTATTTCACCATTTCTTTCATCATTATCCCTGAGTGGCATAGGCTATTAAGCGAGCGAAACCGCGGGCAAAATAGCTACTAAGTATATTATACGTTTAAATGTGACTTGAATCAATTAGTCAAGTGGTGTATTAAAATTTTCTCTCTTTTAGAACAACGACTTTTTTACACTTTTATTACCTAAGAATAAAAAATCGAAAGTCCATCTCTAAAAGTTAACTAAATCTCTTTTCAAAATAAGACAGCTAGTCAAACAAATCATAAAATTAATACACGTAGTCAATGACAGTGGAATAAATTGTAACACAGATAACCAAGAGTTAAGATTAATACCAAGTTAAGACTAAGACCAAATTTCACCAAAACATGACAAGAAAAAGCAACTCTTTTTACAACTCTGAACAAAATCTATAACAGGCACTAGGTCACAGCTAGTTTATTAGGTTGTCACTTACTCTATTTTTTTAACAATTTCAATGTCTTCATCATTATAATGCGTTAATATGTATTTATTTAAAAATATCTAAGTATGTATATCAGTCTCTGACAGCCATAGTACAAGCTTTGCTTAGTTTGGGGTCAGGCGACCGTGTGTGGAAGTGTCCCGAATTTATTATTATTACTTAGATCTCGTTTCTCACAATCCCTATAACCCTTTCATCAAAATAACTCTTTTACAACCATTTCATAATAACAGTCACAAAAACGTCCCAGTTTAAAACAGAATCAGAAACAACTGCACCGCAAGAAAATTACATTCAACGTACCATAATAACGCCGTGTCCCAGACGTATACTTTTCTTAAACGACACTTTATTATCCCGCGCTTATCCGTTTTAGTAACATTAGAAACGAAAGAACCAAATATTTTTTGGATAATTGCCAGAGTTACCGAAATTGCCCCCGACGCGCCGCGCCGCCAAACGACAATTTAATTTTCCCGAGAAATGGGGTAATGATATGGCAGCCCCGTCGGTTACACGGCATAATCGAGTGACAAACTGTTTTAAACAGCCGCAATCAAAGCGATTGTATCACGGAAGGGAAGGGTCGGCGCCGCTGACGTACGGACAAACTTTGATTAGACTACTGATTATTTTGAAGTGTCGGGAAAGTTGGTCTACTCAGTTGAAACACTGCATGTTTACTGACAATTTTTTTTGTTAGAAATCAGAAATAAGAATTTATTAATAACTCTTATTGTTACACATCACAGTTGAATATTGTTGTAACTGTAGTTCTAATTGTTGTGGTCAATTTTAGGAAATGGGCGATATTAGGGAGTGGACTACTTTGGCAATAAACAATTAAGAAGTGGTCCAAGTCCAAGGACGGATACTTTTGAACACATCTTACAACATGACTCTGAAACCTGAAAACGAATGGTTTTACGAAACAATAGGAATATTTACGAATGTAATACTTAAGTTTGTTGTTATGTTACCTTTTCACTCATCTGAGCTTTTTTATAACAACATTTTGACAACAACATTAATTTTGAAAGCTTTGCATTATTAAATATCAAAATCCGTTTTGAAAACAAAAAATAAAAAGGCCTCGACATTGAAATTCCTTTGATGCTATTTCGTTACTTGCTACGTAGTCAATTGAACGTTTTTTTAATACTATGTTATAATTATGCAATATGTATAGTAGTTAGTAGGTAAACCTAAAATGTTTTTCTTATTAATACTGTTTTATATTTGTTTGAAAATAACTGAACTATGTGTTAGATTAAAATCAAAACTGTTACGGTTATCTCTAGGTAGGCTCTTAAATTAAAAATTATTTTTTTATCTTTGGTAAATTATGAATGACTCTCCTTCTTTATTAATGAACATTCTATGGACTTAGAATAATTATACAGTGATGACAAAACACTGTCTATCTATTCCAAAGCACTAGCAAGGCACATATTAATACAACATTTATTGGTAATGGGGAACTGTGTTATAAGTACTTAGCAGTATATTATTTAGGCAGTACTATTTTAAACTTAGGTACTTACTTAAAACTTATTGAATTGAATGCTACATTGAAAGCAAACGTGATTTGCGGTTTATTTCTTTGGATAGGCTCTAGGGTCAAAACTAATTTAAAATTATCTTTGTAAATTCAAAATTAAAACGATGACTCTATGCTTGATGATACCTTACATTAATTCTTTCATTTATTTGTTTCATTCCACGTTCGATGGTCTATCCATATTTATGAATAGCTCAATAAAAATCAAGGTTTTTTTAGTTCCGCATTAAATGAGTTCAGTTAAGTGCCCGAATTAACTCGACTTTAAGTTTGACATCGGCGGCTCACCCTCTACAGCTAAATGAATAGTAATTTAGTTTCGGAATGAAATCGTTTCGAACACGCGACACAAAACCACTTTTCTATTCTCGAGCGGAGTCGAAACCGTCATTTTACACAATTTTACCCAATTGCTCTCCGTTCTCGGAATTAATTTGATATTAGCCTTTGAAAACGCAAGGTGTGGTTTTGTTATAGCCTTATATTTATACTGAAGAGGCAATCCAACAACCCGTGGTTAAGGCTCAACTCTAGACTCGGTAATCGTTTAGAATTAAAACTTATTCGTCAAATTAAATGTTTTGTAAGATTGTTCGCAGCCCGTTTGAGGTCAGTCGGGACAGTTTCAACATTGAACATGTTTTACTCGTTAAATGCTAATTATAAACATGAGTAATTATTAGTCGGTAGGCGCTAATGTAGTGTTTGTTAAGAGTAATGACACTGCATGACCAACGGACACTAAACTAACTATTACAACTATTTACATCTCTATAAACTACAATGATGACATAAATACTTCAATGCATTTCTACAGCAACTTTAAATAAACAACAATGACCTAAAACTTTTTTCAATTGTTACAGGAATCGAGCAGCGCGGAGAGATGGAGTGGGAGAGGTCCAGAACACAACATGGCTCTGCAGCAGATACTCAAGCTGCAAGAAGCCAGAGCTCTTCACAAGACGTCTCTTCTTCCAATCTACAAAAAGAATGGTTTACCCTCACCTCCAGGAGGCAGCCAAGACTACGACGCAAAGAAAAAACCGGATCAACCCGAATCCCGAGTGGAATCAAATCTAGAAACGGAATTTAGAAAACTTATGGAGCAATCTAGTAGAGACAACCGCACCGATGAGTCTCTAAAATATTTACAGCACATGATGGAAGCTAAACATCACTATGAATATTTAAAACATATGCAAGAAAAAGAGGCAAAAAGTAATGCAGAAGAGAGAATCAGCGTAAAGAAAGAAACGCTTTCACCACATCACAACTACAACTCATCGCCAATTCGAAACCAATCGCCCCATAACAGAGTTTCGTCGGCTGAAGATTCACCAAATCACAGTGTACGGCTATCTACCTCATCTAGCCCTCTCTCAACTACTAGTCCCATTAATTCGTCACCGCTAAGTCACCTCCAAAACATGCAGCCTTTCGATTTTCGAAAAAGCAAACTAACCGAACAAAATGAAAAAGAAGAAGCTCGAAAATCCTATGACTTGGCATCGGCTGAAAAAGCAACGATGGAGTTGATGAGAAGTCAGTTCTTCAATTTTTCTCTGCCAGGTAATCTTCCAATGCCACCAATGTCGTTGCCTTCATCGTTCAGCCATCCAGCTGCCATGGTGGCTGCTTTGAGTCAGAATCCGATGGGATTAGCATCACTCCAGGCACTACTACCCCAAATGTCAGCTAAGCCTGTTGAAGCTCCTGAAAAGAAGCCCAGTAATGTACCCAGTAAACCGAGATCAGAAGAACAGAGACCAGAAGATATCAACGCTCTCAATTTGAGCAAAGATGCCTACTGCGAGCCTCCTTCACATCCCCGAAATATGATGTTGAGTAAATGCTTGAGCCCACCAAAAAGACAATGGGGTGCAACACAATTACCGTTGAACCTTGGTACCCATTTTATAAATCCTGCAACAGGCAAGAAACGAGTACAATGCAATGTTTGTCTGAAAACGTTTTGTGACAAAGGAGCGCTTAAAATTCATTTCTCAGCTGTACATCTTCGTGAAATGCACAAATGCACTGTTGAAGGATGCAGCATGATGTTCAGCTCTCGGCGGTCTAGAAACAGGCATAGTGCTAATCCAAATCCAAAATTACACTCTCCTCATATGAGAAGAAAAATATCTCCACATGATGGCAGAAGCTCACAATCGCATCCAGTTTTAATTCCACCTCATGCTGCAGGCTTAGGATTACCACCTGTGATGAACCCAATGCACGCATTTGGATCCTATCCACTTCTGAATACGTCACAAGGGATGAGACAGTTTCCATCTAGCATGTCACTAGACTACAAAAATATGAATTTGGGATTCTCTCCATACGATCAAAGACAACCGATGCGCAGGGAATCTGACTCAGTAGAAAATAAAGACGACACTCACGGCGAGTCGGATGAAGATGATGGAATAGTTGTGGTAGCTGGAGACGACGACGATGATGATGGCGATCATATTGATACAAGCGATTATTACTCAAACTTGAACAAATCTACTGGATCTGTGGAAGACTCAGAAACTGACTATGATCAGAGAAGTGTCAGTGATAACAATGATGCTGATCATAGAAAAGATGGAACTACTAGTCCTGAAGTGCTGAAACGTAAACGTAAAAACTTAAACCCCACCCGCCTAAATAATTATGTCACTGAGAATGGTTCGGCTGACAAACAAAACCATCAAGATGATACTGAAGAAGTTGCCATCGATCTAAAAAGGGTAAAAAGAGAAAACGATCAACCAGATGAAAATTTCTACACTCCTCCAAAAAAGCTTGGTGAAATCAAAATAAAGCAAGAAATAGATAACAAAATTGATGATCCAAATGACTCAAATCACGGTATTCAAGACTTGCGAGTAAAAGAAGAGCCTTTAGAGCCTAAGGAAAAAACAAAGACTTGCAATAGCACAGAAGCACAATCAAGCTTGGAGCAATTTTCTTCGGAAAACGCCTTGAAACGTCTAGAAAGCTTATCAAAGGGTGACTTCCCTCATATGCCTAAAAGAGTAGATGGCCCATTGATGGGCCCTTGTAATTTATCAATGAATGAGTCGATCGATTATTCTGATCGATCACCATCGTCTTCAGTATCAAGTTACGATTACTCAGCTGAAGAAAGCCAAGGGCAAATCTTTGGACACTTCGATAGCGGCTTTTTTGTTAGCACCAGTGAAGTTCCAACTGATCACGAAAACCCACACAAATGTACTGTCTGCGGAAAGATATTCCAAAACATCTACATTTTAAAGACGCACTACCAAAACGCACATTTGAAACTAATGTACAAATGCTCAACTGATGGTTGTAGAGCTGCATTCTCGTCAAAAAGAATTAGGGATAGGCATAGCTCGAACGCTAGTCTTCACAGAAAAATCTCCGAAGAAGTGCGGATATCAGACGAATCTTCAAGAGTATTGGATAAAATACGAGATCAAATGGAGATCATCTCGAGATACGATGAGGTAGAGCGAGCTGTTCCGTATGTAGAGTCCCACGTATACTACAGAGTAAAAGATTCGGACAAGCTTAAAAGTCTGAGTCAGCTGCCTTTCGGAGCCCCTTACCCACCATTATTGCCTGAAGCTTATTTGAACAATCGAGACATGTTTCACCAACACCCATTTCTATTCGCACCTTTTGGAATGCTACCAAATTTTCCTCCCTTACCACTCGGATTCTTACCACCAAGTCTAAACGCATTCAACTGCCAAAATCAAAATTATTCACCCCCGTTATCCCGAAAAATAAATTACTGCGTTGAAGACGAAGCTCCACGACCAAACAAAGATGGTAGCTATCCATGTCGGGGTTGCAGAGAAAACTTCAAAGACCTGGCGAGTTTGAAGAATCATTGTGAGAGCGTCCATGCGCAATCTTTGCATCGATGCTCAGTCAATGGGTGCAACGCTGCTTTCTTCTCAAGAACCAAGAGGAACATGCATTACGAGTCTCACATGGCTCGGAGACAAAACGGTAGAAGCATGCACGTTCCATCATGACCGTTTTATCTTCACTGAATACGAAATATTATCCAGTGCATTTGTGATGTCATGTAGATTTACCAAATCTCCTAGTTAGGTCGTTTAGAATACCAGTACCTTTAAATTCTCAATTTGTTAGCGTAATGGTTGCTGTACCTAATGTATTGTGTAAATATTCTTTCCGCCAGTGATTACATAGTTAATGTAATTTGTTAACGTAAGTATTGTGATTCGAACTGCTATTAAGTATTAATATTAACGCTGTTTAAATATGTAATGATTTGTTTTAAATTTAAGGTCATATTTGTATAAAATTTCCAACATTCCATAGTAAATAATATGTGCAATAATCTTTGTGAATATAAGCTAAATGTACAAAATTTTACTTCGCGTAAGGACTCTATTTTATAAATCGTCCAAAACTTACCCCTGTTTTCATAAAAATTACTCGAGTAAGTAAATGCTAAGTACGTCATTTCTCAGTACATTGTCATGACAGCTGTAAAACATTTTCTGTGCCCCATGGTACCATAATATACTCCGCCAGGTATAGCAGTCCAAGTCAAAAATGGTCTCGTGAGCAACACGTAGTGACGTCAATCGATGCTTAAGCAAGCAAGACCGAAATATGTCATTTTTAAATAGTTCGAAAGAGACGACAACGGGTGACGTCATCATGTGTTTTCTCCCGGAATGCTTGACCTTGTTAATTTTATCATGCCGTGCCCTATGCGTTCGAGCGCTCATAGTAATGTTTGTGAATACAGGACTATTTACTTGTAACCTTGTCTATGTTTTGGTGCTAATTATATATGACAAATTGTAATATTTCATTCTAAATTAATTCATTCTCGCGACTGTTTAGGATCTTAGTCAGCAGTTTTATAATTATAAGAACCAAAAAGTATTACTGTATAGTTTAAGTTAACTGTATATTACTGTACGTACTTCTATAATATTACTTCTTTTTGCCAAACGATAAATGAAAGTGTAATAAAATGTTTAAAAATTATATTTGACTTATTTTATTGTACCCCATTGAATAATCGACTTATTGAAGCGTCTCTGCTTTAGCTTCGACAAAAATTCTTGCATATGTCCGAATTTGTCTGGATCTCTGTCTTCGTATACAGGTCGCATTTCTTATAAAATATATAAATTCGGGACACTTCCACACACGGTCGCCTGACCCCAAACTAAGCAAATCTTGTACTGTACTGCCAGAGACTGATACACATACTTAGACATTTTTAAATACATACTTAAATAGATATTAACACCCAGACATAGAACAAACACAAATGTTCATCACATAAATGTTTGTTCTAGGTGGGAATTGAACCCACGCCCCAAAGCTCAGAAGACAGGTTCACTACCAACTGAGCCACCGCACGGAAAAAAAAATTAGCTGCTGTTACTACATTTTAGTTGTAGTAGCAAATATCCTTTCAAACTATAGGGACAGCTAAGTTTTTTGTTAGCGTAGCAAATTGTTTTTAGCTGAACGAATTTAGCTGTTGCAGCTAACAATCTTAACAATACTTAGCAGTAGTTGCTAACAATCTTAATAATTAGCAATAGCACGTAAATATTTTATCCTAAAGTAGTTAAAATATTTTGCTCTAGATAGCTAATTGAAACATTCGAATTTGTTTTGTTTATATAGATAACAAATTTAGTAAACTCAGTTAAGTAATTTGCAGTAACTGCAACTTGAGTGTGATTCTCCTAGCAAAATTTTATTTTGAATAGTAGCTAAGCAGTCTTCGTCGTAGTCAACAAAACTTTGCCAGTGTTTCGAAGATATTTGGTGCAGCAGCTAAGACACAGGCAGCAAAACAGATTTAGTTGCCACAACTAAACCATTTTTTTCAGTGCGAGGCAGTCAAATACTGTTTACAATTTGATCGTTGTGTTCACAGTTCACACATAAGTGCTACATAAATGAAACTGTACGGCGACAGTCAGATCAAATCGGACGATATTCAGTTCTAAAAGTGACTGTCGCCGTACAGTTTCATTTATGTAGCATTTATGTGTGAACTGTGAACACAACGATCAAATTGTAAACAGTATTTGACTGCCTCGGTGGCTCAGTTGGTAGTGAACCTGCCTTCTGAGCTTTGGGGCGTGGGTTCAATTCCCACCTAGGACAAACATTTATGTGATGAACATTTGTGTTTGTTCTATGTCTGGGTGTTAATATCTATTTATGTATGTATTTAAAAATGTCTAAGTATGTATATCAGTCTCTGGCAGTACAGTACAAGATTCGCTTAGTTTGGGGTCAGGCGACCGTGTGTGGAAGTGTCTCGAAAGCGTAAACCTGGACGGACGTAAATTGTAAATTCTCAATTGAGCAACGCTGCAGCAAACCTGCAGTCAGCCCACGGTGGAAAGGTCCACTAAATTTAGCTGCGTAACGTTTTTTGTTTGGACCAGCGCGCTGGTCCAAACAAAAAACGTTACGCAGCTAAATTTAGTGGACCTTTCCACCGTGGGCTGACTGCAGGTTTGCTGCAGCGTTGCTCAATTGAGAATTTACAATTTACGTCCGTCCAGGTTTACGCTTACAGCGCCTCTAGTACGTAATACATTAATCTCGTTGGGTATAAGACTATACTAGTATACTCATCTCGCTCAGCACACCTTCAATAGGAGAATCTCAACAGCGTTGTTCATGCTAACGACTGTGTTCATATTTTCCTAAAGAGAGCTCAGAATAAACAATACCACAGCAGGTATCTACAAGATAAGAAGTAGGTAAGTTTTCATTTTGTTATACAATAGCCTAAGGGTGCCAGAATGTTCAGAAGCAAAATACTTTGTGTTAGGTAGCAATTTAGGTGATTTATGAATACCATGTACCCAAGAGCCACCTACTTATTTGCATGTTTTAAACTAGGTAATTGTAGGTAATATACCCGCGAGTTCTTTCGCTTGAATAACGTTTAAGACAGAATACAAATTATTTTGCTAATGGGTCATAGCTCTATTAGCAAATATGTACAAGGTGCTGGTTTGTGTGTAGTAATACTCAAGGGTGTGACTCTACCCGTCAAGTGAACAACATTTATAACACAAGTGTGCAAAATTCGAGACGAAAAAGCAAGTCTTCATACATAATTTTATGTGACTAGTTATTTGTGTCGATTGTTCGAATTATTCATCGAGCAAACGTTAACGAGTGAAGCTTTGACAAAAATGTTTTCGTATGTCCGAGTTTTGTCCGGATCTCTGTACGGATTTGTCTTCCTCCACAGGGGGCTTACCGCGAATTTTGTTGGTTAACGAAAACTTTTTTCGTTTTCGTTTGGCGACGTTAATGGATTAGGTTAAATGTATGGAACATTTAACAAGAAATGTATGAAGCCAAAAGAAAACGAAAAATGTTTTCGTTTACTATAAAAACTCGCGGTTAACCCCCAGTGGGGCTATTCCTGCGCGTGAGATGAGATGAGATTTTATCTTGGTCACTTTCACACCTATGACGTTTCAAACGAGAGCAACAAGGAAAAAAGGTGAGATGAAAATCTCAGATCTCCGAATAGGGCCCCAGGACGTACACTATCACTGGTAATGCGGATACGTAATAACTATTATCCTTCAATATTTTATGCTATTATCTAATCTGTGACTGCAGAACTAAAAACGCTTGCCTAACAATTCATCAGACACCAATTCACAGAAATAATTCCTGTCGGAGTATTGTCAATTCTGTTATTTTCGTAAAATAGTCGATTAATTCAGTGAACCATGCCCAATTCTATTAAGCATTGGATTATTTCTCTTGATTATGTTCCAAAACAAACAGCGAAATGATTTGCAATGTGATTCAGTGAGAATCCGAAAATTGACAGTTTTTGATCCTCTCTACAACGTAACTTTACGAGCAAGTAGGTAGAGCCTCAAAAAAAAATACGGTCTTGCGTTCCGGGAGTTGACACCCGACTACGTCACTCGTCATCGTCTCTCTCGAACTTGTGTATTACTTATTCCTATCTTGCTCATATATGCATCGATTGACGTCACTGCGTGTCACTCACCACGTGACCTTTATTCCTCGGAAGTCTATACCTACCTGGTGGAAAAGATTATTACCTATACCAAGGAAGTAGGTATGTACGTAGTGTTGTCCAATCCCTCGAAAGCACGTGATTGTCACGTTGACATTTACCGCGTCACGTCACGCGACATTTCGCTGTCACTGGGAGTGACGTCGCGTGCACAACACTAGTAAATTTTTAAACTTCCATTATCGAGGGGACGGCAAATTGATTTTGTGTTTGGATACAGAATACTTTATTACCGGTCTTGGTCATGATATTGTCGTTCTTGTTTAAATTAATTGATAGTTATAACGATTAAAAGGTAAAAAGTAAAAATGTAAACATATCAAAAACAGCTAATATTTTTTGAAAAAAATTGCCCTTCAGTTTTTTTTTTTTTTGTTATTTGGACAATATCTAGTGTAATTCCGCTTTAACGTCGCATTAAGTACATCGAGGAACATGAATTTTTTATTCTAATTTTGAATTTTTTAGAAAAAACTAATTTAATGAAATTTACTAGAAAATTATACAAATTGACATTTGAATCTAATTTTAAACGTTATACAATGTAATATTTCAACAAACCTGAAAAAAAAAAAAAAAAAAAAAAAAAAAAAAAAAAATTAATGTACCTGAAAAAATTAAAATTTAAAAGAATTAAACAAACCTGAAAAAATAAAAAATAATGAATGTACCTGAAAACATTAAAATTTAAAAAACAATAAAAAATCCCTGTTCTTCGAGCACTTCGTCGACACGTGTTTCGCCTCTCCACGAGGCATCCTCAGGACGTGTTGACTCTCCGAGCGCGTGGCCGAGAATGAGTCCGCTCCACTGCCACGGGTGCTTATATAGCCACTCGTGTGCGTCATCTCGGGGTGGGGTGACGCGCACCAAAGCATCGTATCAATGGCGATGTAACAGTAGTTTGGTCGTTCAGCAGTGAATAATCCATTCCCTCTTCTTTAAATATCTCCAACTGTTCCAGAACACTCATACGGAACCCTTTTTCACACACATGCAGGACCTTGAATGTGTTGTTATCTTGTAATACGTGACCGTGAGAGTTACGTGCACAGGTTAACAACTACTCCACTTTCGCCAGAAAACTACAGAAAGGAGTTAAATGTAATTTACCACATTGCGACAGCTAATGGATATAGCAGAAAAATGGTTGATAACTTAATCAAGAAGAAACAAGAAATCAAAATAAGATCGATGCTATACCCCTATCCACCGGAAAGAATCAACAAATATGTGGGTAGTTTAACATATCTGGGGCCAACGTCAGAAAAAGTCGCAAAAATTCTAAAGAAGAACAACGTACAAGTTGCTTTCCGGACCAGCCATAATATGCGAAGACTATGTAACGGTAAAGACACCATCAACAAAGAGTGGAAGTCAGGAGTTTACAAGTTGACCTGCGATGAGTGTAATGGTGTTTACGTTGGACAAACAGGGAGAAACTTTCAAACCCGCTACAAAGAACATATTTCCGCGTACAGAAATGACCATCCAGAGAAGTCACATTTCGCAAAACATCTATTAGAAACCGGTCACGTATTACAAGATAACAACACATTCAAGGTCCTGCATGTGTGTGAAAAAGGGTTCCGTATGAGTGTTCTGGAACAGTTGGAGATATTTAAAGAAGAGGGAATGGATTATTCACTGCTGAACGACCAAACTACTGTTACATCGCCATTGATACGATGCTTTGGTGCGCGTCACCCCACCCCGAGATGACGCACACGAGTGGCTATATAAGCACCCGTGGCAGTGGAGCGGACTCATTCTCGGCCACGCGCTCGGAGAGTCAACACGTCCTGAGGATGCCTCGTGGAGAGGCGAAACACGTGTCGACGAAGTGCTCGAAGAACAGGGATTTTTTATTGTTTTTTAAATTTTAATGTTTTCAGGTACATTCATTATTTTTTATTTTTTCAGGTTTGTTTAATTCTTTTAAATTTTAATTTTTTCAGGTACATTAATTTTTTTTTTTTTTTTTTTTTTTTTTTTTTTTTTTCAGGTTTGTTGAAATATTACATTGTATAACGTTTAAAATTAGATTCAAATGTCAATTTGTATAATTTTCTAGTAAATTTCATTAAATTAGTTTTTTCTAAAAAATTCAAAATTAGAATAAAAAATTCATGTTCCTCGATGTACTTAATGCGACGTTAAAGCGGAATTACACTAGATATTGTCCAAATAACAAGTTTGAAGATGAACTTCCGCAAAGTAACGCCTGATTCAATCAACTATCTCAAGACAGCAAGTATAGCTGAGCAGGCAAAACTATACATCAAGTTGACCAAGCTTCATCGTTTAGCAGCACAGAATGTTTGGTTCAATCAGCAGTGCAAGAAGTCACAAGTTATTCCCAATTACATCAACATACGTACCAACACACACAGCAACGCCAGTGACGTAGCAGTGAAAAAGGCAAAGACAATATGGTTGAATGAAGAGTGCAAACACTGGTTTTCAGTAAGAGATAACCTCAAGCTACACCTCAAAATATTACACTCCGAACTGAGCTACAACCTACATAATGTGGAATTCGACGTGTTAGATGGCAAGGCCCGGGATTTGGCCTCAAGATTAGCCCACGAGAAGTACGTTTCACAAACTAGGAAGTTAGAACAGTTGACTAGACCTCGGATACAAAGAACAGAAGATTCAGATAGTCTAGAAACCACACATGCATTCTATCCAAGAGTGAAGAACTTGTCAAATGTTCAGTTTCCTGTCTCGGAAGTTACACTGTTAGAAAAGGGACTGAAATACAATTTTACGCCAGGAACAACACAAACAGCTTTACAAGAATTGGCGGTTGACACGGAAATAGCATGCATCAGAGGAAAACAAGACATAGCTGTGAAACATCAAGTAGCTAATGAGATAAAGAGAAATTTGCGATCTCCAAGAAGACCAGACGCAGAATGGCAATTACATCGCGCTATACAAGACCGGTTAGAACAGAACGATCTTGTCCTTTCAAAGGCAGATAAGGGAAATACCATCGTGGTCTTGGAAAAGGAATCATATCTCCGAAAAGTACACGACGTGATACATGGAACAGATTTTCAGCCCATAAGCTCAGACCCAACGAAAAAGTATACACAAGAGCTAAAACAGGCAATTAAGAACATTGCCTATATCGCGCCGAACACTTTGAAGAATATTGTGCCTATGAATCCAAGGCCACCACTTTTATACGGATTGCCTAAGTTACATAAGGAGAACATTCCTATACGGCCAGTGGTGTCTTATATTGGAGCCCCTGCTTACAACCTCGCTAGAACACTGAATAATTTGCTCAAGGAGAAATCATCGTTTAGACCGAAACATAGTTTGAAAAATACACAACACCTATTAGAGAAGATAAAAGAAGTACGAATCCCACCAAATGCTAAGTTAATGTCATTGGATGTCGAAAGTTTGTTCACCAACGTGCCAATCGAAGAAACAATGAAAATATTGAGTAGTAAATTGGACAAACAGCGTTTACACCCAGGAGAAATAGAAGATCTCATGACGTTAACAAGCATTTGTATGAAACAAAACTACTTCCGGTTCAATAATCAATTTTACTCACAGAAAGAAGGTCTTGCGATGGGATCACCATTAAGCCCACAAATGGCCGAAGTTTTTATGGATGATTTTGAGTGCAAACATATGGTCAACGAGCCAAATATCCACTTCTACTACCGATACGTGGACGACATTATTATATGCTGGAAGGGAACGCAACGACAAGTAGACATCTTTTTGAACAAGATCAACAACATCCATCCGAAGATAAAGTTTAAGCTAGAAATGGAAGAAAATCAAACACTTAATTTTTTGGACTTGTCAATAACAAGAACGGACAACGGACTGGACTTCCAAATTTATAGAAAACCAACACATACGGACATAGCAATCCCTGCATCATCCAACCATCCCATACAACACAAGTTGGCAGCATTCAAGAGTTACGTGCACAGGTTAACAACTACTCCACTTTCGCCAGAAAACTACAGAAAGGAGTTAAATGTAATTTACCACATTGCGACAGCTAATGGATATAGCAGAAAAATGGTTGATAACTTAATCAAGAAGAAACAAGAAATCAAAATAAGATCGATGCTATACCCCTATCCACCGGAAAGAATCAACAAATATGTGGGTAGTTTAACATATCTGGGGCCAACGTCAGAAAAAGTCGCAAAAATTCTAAAGAAGAACAACGTACAAGTTGCTTTCCGGACCAGCCATAATATGCGAAGACTATGTAACGGTAAAGACACCATCAACAAAGAGTGGAAGTCAGGAGTTTACAAGTTGACCTGCGATGAGTGTAATGGTGTTTACGTTGGACAAACAGGGAGAAACTTTCAAACCCGCTACAAAGAACATATTTCCGCGTACACAAATGACCATCCAGAGAAGTCACATTTCGCAAAACATCTATTAGAAACCGGTCACGTATTACAAGATAACAACACATTCAAGGTCCTGCATGTGTGTGAAAAAGGGTTCCGTATGAGTGTTCTGGAACAGTTGGAGATATTTAAAGAAGAGGGAATGGATTATTCACTGCTGAACGACCAAACTACTGTTACATCGCCATTGATACGATGCTTTGGTGCGCGTCACCCCACCCCGAGATGACGCACACGAGTGGCTATATAAGCACCCGTGGCAGTGGAGCGGACTCATTCTCGGGCACGCGCTCGGAGAGTCAACACGTCCTGAGGATGCCTCGTGGAGAGGCGAAACACGTGTCGACGAAGTGCTCGAAGAACAGGGATTTTTTATTGTTTTTTAAATTTTAATGTTTTCAGGTACATTCATTATTTTTTATTTTTTCAGGTTTGTTTAATTCTTTTAAATTTTAATTTTTTCAGGTACATTAATTTTTTTTTTTTTTTTTTTTTTTTTTTCAGGTTTGTTGAAATATTACATTGTATAACGTTTAAAATTAGATTCAAATGTCAATTTGTATAATTTTCTAGTAAATTTCATTAAATTAGTTTTTTCTAAAAAATTCAAAATTAGAATAAAAAATTCATGTTCCTCGATGTACTTAATGCGACGTTAAAGCGGAATTACACTAGATATTGTCCAAATAACAAGTTTGAAGATGAACTTCCGCAAAGTAACGCCTGATTCAATCAACTGCCCTTCAGTTGTTAGTCAGCCTGTTAGATCTCCTGAGTAGGTAGGGTCGGGCTTTTTCTGAACAAGGTTGTAGAGTCATTTTTATAACTTTAACGTTTACATCGTGTATACATAAGTGTATCTTCTATATCCAATTGAAACTAGTAACTAAACAGGTAAAATTATTAAAAGAAAAACAATAAACCAAGCTGCAAAATGTTGTATCCTATGTCACTTCCACTATCAAGACGATTCAAATGACACATGTCATGTGGAAACCCATCAAGCTGTTGAGGCTGAAGAAACGTGCCAAAGAAACCGTAAACACTCAACAAAATATGACCCTCCTTCTTTCGCAGTCGGGTAAAAAGACATTTGATTTGATTTGTTTGCTTCGAAATGCGTATTTTTTTATAGAAGACTTGATGTTACTGTTTATTAAAAAAAGTATGCAAGTTGGCAAGTAAGTAAGCTCGACCACATCAAATCGCAAAAAAAAAAGTATTGCTGTTCCATAGAATAACTTCATTCAACCTCGACAAAATGTATGGGTTTTTTTGTTTTGGAAATTTGACTGTTGGTAATAGAAGTAGTTCATTCATAATTATGTACAAATTGTAAACAATTATACCAATACTAGGTCCGTCATTCAAAGAGACACCTAATAAAATTAGTATACATGTATTTTTTATTGGTATAAGGTGGTATGAAGGAATCATATCTTAATTAACGCTCATCAAATTCAAACTAACTCTACTTACATATATTTGCATCAATACAAACTAATCATTACACAATACAGTCTCATGCACAAACCAATAAAAATATTCTTTAGCGATCAAGATTCAAAATAATAAAACATATTGTTTAGAATTGCGGTTACCGAATTCAAAATAAGAACTCGAACATCCCGCTTGTCAGCAATTTGTTTTGAAGAGAGAACACTTCTAATTCGCAAAAAGAACGAGTGTTCTATGTTTAAAAAGAATCGTCACGCAACCTATAAGGCGGAGTTCACAATAGAATAAAAACTTCTTATAGCAAGGAGGTAGAACCTACTCACGCACTGTGTCTAGATGGATTCAATTAGTATGAGTTTTGATATTGTACGTAAACTTTTTTCGTATTTCTTTGGCTCCATAAATTAAACTTATATAACTTATAGTTAAATATATGTGTATTTAACTTGTAGTTAAATGTACTGGTTTATTAGTTAAATGTTTATATGTTCTTCAACGTTTACCCAGAGGCGCTTTATTCAAATGTATGAAGCCAAACGAAAACGAAAAAAAATTACGTACGTAACTATCAAACCTCATACCTAGCTTGCTGATTTTACAGTTAGCGATAAAAGATAGGTTCTTTTCTATAGATAAAAAGATTTTATTAATAACTAGACATAATAATTAATTGAAAATGTTACTCAGAGTTTATATTAATAGCTCAGTAGCTATTAAACAGACGGGTGTTCTACAAAAATCATAAGCATTTTAATCCACAAAAATGCTACCTTACCAGACCAAAAACTTACTCAATATAGGTACTTCCGTAATACCTACTATACTTACGCCAAAACAAAAAATGAAAAAAAAATATACATGGCAAATTTGGCAGACTAAGTTTATGTGCACACTCCTTTACAAGGTCCGAATTTGAATTTCAAAAGTTTGAAATGGGGGCTTTCTAGAACGTTTTTTTTTTTCGTTAATGAGCGTGTGGCTTCTTAGGGAGCCATCAGCCAGCCAGTGTGCTTATTATAGTCGAACCGTCTGGCTAACTCGCGCTGTATTTTACTCTAAGGTTGTTTTTTTAAAATTTTGGCTCTACTTTTTCGGTGATAGCACGTTTTAATTTTGATAAAGCAATAATAAGTACATTGTTTTTTTTTTTTGTTTTTGGACATCTTGAGTATCAAAGTAGGTAGACAAAATATAGGCTAGGTAGGTACCTACCTATATTCACTTCAATTGAAAAGTACCTACCTACTTTAGTTTTAAAGTATAAATTGAAATGTTCTAAATTTATGGCAGAAATTAAAACTCCTATGAAATTATATTTTAGACTAGCTGTGCCCGCGGTTTCACCCGGGGTTAAAAGTATCCTATGTGCTATTCTAGACTATTATCTTTATCTGTGCCAAATTTAATCCAGATCTGTTCAGCCGTTCTGGCGTGAAAGAGTAACAAACATCCATCCATCCATCCATCCATCCATTCTTACAAACTTTCGCGTTTTTATTAGTAGGATGTACTTTACCGATTGAATGGCTGATGTTTTAGGCAAGTATGTACCTATTACTACTAACATTACATCAAGTCAAATTAAAGAATTGACCGAGTGAAGCGAGTTCTCAGAATGTACTCGAACAAACTGGCATTTGTTTATTTGACGATAAATTATGTATCAATGATTCGATATTCATGACATTGTATAACATCATATACAATGATACTGATACGTCACGCCTTTCCCCCGAGGGGGCTGGCAGAGGTGTAATACAACACCTACACTTGGCTGGACGATATTCAGTACCAAATGTGACAGAGGCGAGCCTGTCGCCATACGCCGGGCTCCAGTCATGTAGCAGATGACACACAATACGCACATATGTTCACACAATGACCAAATCGGTGCGTGCCGTCGTCGGCTGGATTCGAACCCGCTCCCTCTGGCTTGAGAGGCGGGCCTTCTGCAACTAGGCCATCATCGCTATATACATTGTATAGACATGTAGTTAAGTACTATATACATACATAGAGTTATTCAAATTTTCAAGTTCATTTATGAGCTAATCGGATATGGGGTTGTGGAGACATGCAAGGTCTCCGTTCGAGGCGACCTACTGGTAATAATCTAGTTCAGTAGTAGCTGAGTAGGTACAGAATATAGGTATGGTAAAGAAAAAACCTGAATCTACGCAATCTTACTTCGAAAGTTGCTTCCAGTCGAAACTGCACAAAGACCAACCTTTATTAAAGATCATAAAGCACCTACATTTCTGAGATACCATTGTCCAAAGACTTCATTGTTTCCGAAGAGGTCGTTCGATCACGCGAGTGACTGGCCACAAGCCCGCGGGTGCGAAATACGAAATTCGAACAAACGAAATAACAATATGAATTTTGAATTTGGAAGCATCGCTTGGGGCGCCATCGCTGCCATATTGCACGCGATGTCGAGGACTGTCATTAAATAATTTGAATTTGTTTTTTTTTTTTTATTTGAAGGACTTGTCTAGGCCAAGGCGATTGAAGCATTATGCCATTTCGTACTACATTTTTTCGTGTATGCTAACCTATGCTAATGCAGACGAAACCGGAACTAGAGCAGACGAGAAGGGAGGTTTTTTTTTAAGTTTCTTTTTCTGATTTTTTACGTGACAATGTACTTTCAGATTAGGTACCTATTTTGTTTGTTTTTTCATAGTCATAGTCATAGTTAATAGCACATATTAGTAGTCACTAGCTGCGACCCGTGGGTTCACCCACGGTCCCACAGGAACCGTTGATTTTTCCGGGATAAAAAGTACCCTATGTCCTTTTCTGTACCCTAAACAACATGTATGCAAAATTTTAAGACGATCGGTTGAGTAGTTCAGACGTGAAAGCGTTACAAAGAAACAAAGAAAATGAACAAAGACTCACTTTTTCATATTATGTGTAGTACCTTTGATTTTAGTCTAACCTCAAAGCAAACACTCATTGACTTCGTGTTACTTAACAACGCCATCTGCTGTTGTGTCGTTAAAGCAATTAGTTGCTCACAAAAAATAGTATTATTATTCGCCAATAGATGTCAGGAAGAGTCAACGCCTCTTTGTTATTTTTCTTCCAAGTTTATGTTTAAGTTGATTATCGATAAAACACGAATAAAATGACATTTTCTAAAAATGATTCCTAGCTAGATCGATTTATCGCCCCCGAAACCCCCTATATACTAAATTGTATGAAAATCGTTGGAGCCGATTCCGAGATTCCAATTATATATATATATAATTGTTGTATATATATATATATATATATATATATATATATACAACAATTGCTCATTTAAAGATATAAGATATATTTCGGAAGGGGAGAAAAGTATTTTAGTGCCTATTATTGCGTAAAGATTTTTAAAAAACGTTATCACAAGACAGGTTGCCAGCCATCGATCGATTTAGCTACTCAATCAGCTGTCTGTCTGTACTGTAGGTACAAACCACATGTGCTAAAAAAACATCCTAAGTACCAACTAAAACGCTTCGACCACGGAAGCCAAAGGCTAAAATTTTGCTAAAATTAATCGAATTACACTTAATATCGATTTTCAGAAGCTCGTGTCGAGATTTTGATTTTTTATTTCGGAGGATTATATCTCGGAGGCACGCTTCTAAATTTTAACACGCAGGTTTAATTTGTAGGTAGCTTTGATACGTTTCTGAAACTCGATTGATTCGATATTTTTGTTTTTTTAAGCAGGTGGCCTGTTTGGCTTATGCGAAAAAAAGTATGCAATTGACAGCCAAGGAAGTATAAAGGAATAAGTTGTCAGACCTAAACCTATTTACATAAATATAGCTGTCCTTGTAATTGTACATACTATATAGATAAACAAGGACATGAATAATTTCAGCAGGTTTTGATTAGTCTATAAAATTAAAGCCTTCAGCATTCGTATACAACATTATATATCTTATTACTGTGCCTTAAATAACAAAATATGCACTGAACACTCGCTTCGCTTATAGATATTAAATTCTAACGTAACGTACTTACTTCTTAGCCTTACTATGTAAAGTTAACATCTCTACATAGTATGGAAATATTATTACAACCTTTAAGGATTTTATAGCCAACCTCATAAAAGGAACCTTTCTCCAGCAAAACCTTCTAATATCTCTTATCTCGCTCACTTTCTTAACCTAGTCTTATCTTGCCTTCCTCTTTTAACGGGGTATGCGACATACAATGACATCTAGATGACAGTGAGAGCCAATGAAAAGGCTTCCACTTTTCTATTGGAGGGAAATGTCGCATTGTCCTGAAATGTTTTTAACATAGCATAAAGGTTTTAATACTTTTAGTAGAGCTTGAACGTTAAAATAAACTTTTTATAGGTAGGTACGTATGTATAATAGTTTTGAAATAACTCTTAATTTACCTGGTAGATCTTAGATACTATTTTCTAAAATTAAGTAGAAAAAAAATGTATTTAATAGACACCCACCAATACTGCCTTCTGTATTCTTTCCCACGAATGTTATTACATTTACAGACACCAAGCTTTTATGGCGCTTAGCTGCGAGTAGGTGTACCGAGTAAGAATTTTAGAATCTATTTTCATTTCCATCTTCTCTCGAAATTCAAACAAATTACAGTATCCTTCAAACATAAACATCGTGGGCGGGCTCACCACGGTTGGCTAAAAATGTCACCGCCACCTACGCACCGCGCTGCGGCATTGGCGGGAAATGTCACAGTGTCGCAGTGCGTGACAACTCCTATTGGTCGAAAGCTTGGGGCACGCCCTGGCTGAAAATAGAAAAGTAAAATTAAAAAGTTAGCTGTATTTTTTAGAATGCGTTTAAATTTATTTCGTAATGTTGTCAGTGAGATGAAATTAAGTCAGTTTTACTTTTTAAGTTTTTAAACTTCTGAAAATAAAATAAACCATCCAACCACAACCGAAAAACGAGAAATAAAGTTCAATCTAAAACTTGCTCATTGTTTAGTACTACGGCTTAGGCATAAAAAATTTAAGTGGAAAATTACTTACTTAGCAAAATAATAAAAAATTCGCCCCTACTCATTTAAAAAGTTAAATTAACATAATATTTTTTCACAGTGACGTTTATACTTTTTAATTTTACTTCGTCTAGAAAATGGCACTCCGAACATGAAAGAAGGTTAGGTGTGATATCTCGCAGGACGAAGCGTGGAGTTTGCGCGGAACTATTGATTGAGACGCGGGGCCGACGCCCGGAGTTGTCTCGAAGGTGACAAATGATGGCCCCTGTCCGATATCGGGATAAACTAGACTGGGACTGGATTATAGCTAGTTAATGGGACGGGGAATGAGAGATAGATGGGAATGAAGCTTGGAGAAATAGAGTAGGATGATCTTATTAGAAAAGTACTTAGATAGGCAATCTTTGTTCAATATAATTACCTATAATTATTTGAAGTAAATAATAAAATTATTATGGGTAAGTGATCAAACCGGTTTTTTTTCGAGAATATCATCACAACATTTAACGTATTTCAGATTTTTTGCTTATTTGACAATAATTACTATTGCTAAAATAAGCTCCCACCCAAGAATACGAGTATATTCTAAAAAAATACTCAATGACATTGAGCTAGTTCACTCGCTACTAGCTAGCAAGTTTACTATCTGCTTGTAAACTTGCCCCGTGGAATTATATCACTAGATATCTAATATAGCAGCTTGTTGTAAACATATATATATATATATGTATGTATGTAAGTACCGTGAATCTCTAAGCGACGAATATATTCTAAGATATCTCTGTCCTCATCATTTTGATAATTTTTTACTATGGACCAGCCCTGAAATAGAGAAAAAAAAAACAGCTGTTCAACAATGTTCACCAAACCATGAACTTCATGTAACCTGACATTTTCGCGATTTGAGGGTTGACATACTAAAAATTAGTCAAAATGATGATGTAATTACAATGGTATTCTGAAATATGTCCGTCGATTAACGGTAAGCTATATGAGTACTTAGATCTCTAGATAGAGTTCTGTACATATTAAGAAAAAAAGTGACAGCCCATCAACTTCTTTATACTAGTGTGCGTGACAGGTACGTCTATTACTAGGGTTGCGTCATACATTTTGTTCATTTAGGAACTAACAGTTAGCTGTAATTTTTTTCGCCCGTGCAATGTTTTTTCAGTCCATCTGGACATATAATTTATCAAAGATATTTATTTATTATTTGCCAAAATACAGTGCTGCATAGTGCTTAGACTAAGTGCAAGTACAAAGACCCTGTAAAGGCGCTGCAAAATAGGTTTAAGTATTAAAATCTTACAAATAGTATAACATCATTCTAACGCAGTATTATACCTATCATACTCAATACTTATTTTATTTTAAAAAGTTTTTTTTTTAAAGATTAAGATATTTAAATTATTTAATAATTAATTAAGATATTAATAATTATAATAATTAATTAAGACTAAGATATTTAAATTACTTATTTAATTAAATATTTTTTTTAAAATATTAATTAATTTATTATTAATTCATTAATTAATAATTATTTAATTATTTATTGTATGTTTAATAATTTAATATCTGTATTTAAGTAAGTATAATAGTATAGAGTCCTTAGGTAAGTATAAGCCTCTTATCATGTCAAGGCTCCTCCGTTAATAAAACAGGAGTGGCCATTAAAGCCGTGGTAATTGAAACCAACTTTTCAATGGTCGGAACTCAAACTCCAATTAACTAACTAACTTTGTAAAAATGAAGGTTTCGTTCAAAAACGAAGAGCTTCATTCACGTTCAAAATTCAGTTTATTAGCAAGTACTTACCTGAGGACTGAGTCTACTCGACTCTCTTGGGTTCTGAATTGAGATTTGCATTCGTACAATGTAAGCAGTGGTGGCTAGTTGGAAGAAGGCTCGTCTCTTAAGCCAGAGAGTGCGGTTCGATTCCAGCCGAAGGCACGCATCAATTGGTTGATTTGTGAACATTTGTATGCATTTAATGTCATTTGCTATTTATGCTTGTGCCCGGTGTATGGCGACAGGGCTTCCCCCTATCACATGTGGGACTGAATTTCGTCCGTCGAAGTAATCTTGTAATGCACCTCTGCCAACACCTTCGAGGAAAGAAAAAACCAGGAGTGGCAAACCAGGAGGGCTATTTCTACGCGTGAGATGAGATGAGATTTTATCTTGGTCATTCTCACACCTATGACGTTTTAAATGAGAGCAACAACACACACACACACACACACACACACACACACACACACACACACTTTTACTTTTTGGGGAAGTCTAAAATAATAACCATGTTTTAATCGTCAGATCAACCTAGAGTGTAAGATGACGCACGGCGTATGATTAAGGTGAAGCCAAAAACCATCCAAAAACTACGCTACTGTCGTATATATACACAACACGCACACATTGACGCATAAAACTACGCTACTCGCTTGGTCATTCTTACCTCGACATTATGTGCATTGGTTTATGGTATAACTTCGTGTACATAAATATTCATTGTGCATTATAAAAGTGTGGCCAGTACTACATTTTGAGTTTCTTTTGAAAGTCAATTTTGAAAAAGCCGTAACATTAAATTCTTACAAATATGTGCAGTTTTAGAATATTAAATCTACTAAAGGTGTTTAATTGAACGGAAATGGCTAATGTAGAGTTTAGGAATTAATATTATGTTTCTTGCAATTGCTTTTCATGGCAACATTACCAGGCGCACACGTTTAAAAAGAAGTGGCTTCAGCAAGATATAACGCAGTGTCCCATCTTTTTCTCTAGGTTGATCTGAAGTTTTAATCACTGAAATGGAGATGAAATGAAAATGACGCTTTTTCTACTTGCGTTTAAAAAAAGGTGTGCAGCCAGTAAGTAATTGTGTGGGGTTATTGCGTCTTTCGAGAATTACTAACTAACCCTTCACAAATTGCGCCACCTACATCTTTTTTCTGTCTTTAGTTACAATATTTTGTACTAGATGGCGTTAGTTGCCTACATTTTTTTTTAAATTTTATTGGCGACTGGATACAAAGTCCTTAATGCCTAACTTAGTTATTCTTGTATTATTTTTTGCAGATGGATTATTTAATCTAAGATGAAGATGATAGAGGAGAGGGTGATTAAATATGATATGAATCCCTCCCCTTTTCCCATTTCAGTAAAGCCGTGGATACTTTACTGAAACTTTAAGTCGAGTTTTGTAGAGAACACGAAAAGTAGCATTTCCTAATGTTTGTATCATTTGCTCATACTCGTGCACGTTAACGAACCGGTAAAGGTTAATAATCCACAATTATTACACTTTAACACTCGAAGAATCACAAGTTTTAGAAAATAATACAAAATCACGACACCATCTTTTCGGTTCCCGCCAAAAACTCCTTAGTTGCCTAATTTGTGAAGGGTTTGCCAGTTATTCTCGAAAGACGCAGTTGACCCTACATATTAAGATATAATACAGTCAAATAGTTAAGAAGTACTTACTTCAGTAACCAAACGGTTCCTGGTACAAATAAAATTTTACGGTTGGTCATAAAGACCAAGGTGATATCAACAGGTATAATAACATACGTTACGCGTTTTAGGGTTATTGGGGTTTTAACCCGTGCATAGTCGCAATGGTCTCAATTTCAAAGGTAAATAAACTACACAATATTTTATCGTTTGTTGTAAACAAAATCTTCATAAACACATTTTACTAAAATATTAAGAGTAAGCTAAATAGCTACTAGATTGTTTTTTAGAAAAATCTTTTAATTACTTTTAAATTAACCTACCTTTTTTTGAAATTACACTTATTTATTTTTACACCGGAACACACAGAAACGTTCATCACATGAATGTTTGCCCTAGGTGGGAATGGAACCCACACCCTCAAGCTCAGAAACCAGATTCACCACCAACTGAGCCAGCGAAGCAATCAATAGTTTTATTTTTTAATAACCATTATGTAACCTCTACAATTTTTTTTTAACTAAATATTTTTTTTGCTCTTAAGTAATTTTTCGTACGCAATTCCTCCCTCTATTCTAAATCTTGTCTCAAAATACGTTGTCTTATTTTACCTACTAAACAAAGTACCTAATTAACCTTACCCCACAGAAGTTTCAGGACTTTAGGTAATCACGTTTGATTACTGAAGTTTTTTAATCTAACTCTACATAAAATGTAGAGAAGGTTACGTTACCGAGAGCGAATAAAACTTTATGTACAGAGGTGTAAAGCCACTCTCTCGATGAGCATTACTCTACCTACAGAGGCGGAATACTAGCGGGCCTGGGGCGGCTTAAAATCAGGGGCGGCAAGCCGAGAAAAAATAGACTGACGTGGCAACAAATTGGGTAGAAAAATGTAATCCGGAGACATACATTTCTATTTTCACCTGCTTGCAATTTTCGTATGAAATCTTTCAGATCATGTTTCATCATGTTTAGTTATCAGACGCGGGGCACCCTAGTGTGGTATCCAGTGTACACCTTATATGATATAAGTTACTGTAACTAAGTTTTTGTCAGTAAAAATTTTAGTATTTGAAAGGGAAAGTTGTGGTTGGTATCAGACGGCCCAGGGCGGCCAAGATTACCAGTCCGCCTCTGTCTACCAGCCGTACACGAGTCCTCTAAAATGTGTACATTACACAGTCCCTGCAAGAAGTAATACAAAGTTTTCTTTCTATACACGACCTCAGACATATTGAGAACTTTTATGTACTACCAGAAGCGAATCTAGGTGGAAAGGGGCTAATGGGCTTCAGCCTTTCCCTCCCTCGACTCTCTTCCCCTCCCCTATTATATTCAAATACAAACACAAAATGTGCTATTCAGTGTTTACTTTGATGCAGACTTTATACCTCAGCTGTTAAGCTCCCCCCAAACCTTTATCCGCCACTGTGCATTACTAGTTTTCTGCCTGCAGCTTAGCCCTAATCATACAAACACTTTTGTGTACGTTTGTATATGATGCACTCCAAGCCGATTTCAGCTACGGCGACCAATTGCTGTTACTGGGAGGCTGCTGACTGTGCGTCCTCACATGGCTGATATACCCAATTTTTGCAGTAAATGTTCGAGAACAGAAGCAACATGTGAGGACGTTATTGACGGAATTGTAGGATGTTAGAAGGCGGTTTGCTCCTCAGTCAAAATCCTCAAAATGCGTGGCTTAGGAGCAGTTAGCGGATATACAGACAGGAAGAGAGGCAGACGCGAAGAGCGACTTTGTTTTACGAGTATTATACTACGTAGAGAGAAGATTAGTGAGAAGTATGATTTTAGACTAGCTTTTTCTGTGAGAAATAATAACTAAGTACCTATTTAGGTAAGTGCTTGTTTAGTGTAAAATACACATAGGCCTGCATGCCAAAACGACGCTCAGTCACGAATCTCGATTTAAAACTAGTTTTCCCATACATAAAACCAGTTTCAAATCGAGATTCATGTCTGAACTGTCTGAATTCATGTTTTTGAATGCGGCCTTAGTAACTAAAAGTTTATCCTTATCTCATTCCTCCACCACATAATTCCCGAAGTCAGAAATTACGATATCGCTCAACAAATCAATTCCATTTACCTGTAAGCCGTGCGTATAAGAAAATGGTCTCTAAACGCAACCCCTCATCCCATAAACCCAAAAAACAAACTAGCCTCTCCAACCCTTGAAATAAAACGACAGTAAAAAACGTATAAAGTGTCCGCCGTCCAAATGAAATGGAATGCAAATTTGACGGTAGGCAGGAATAAAGTAAACGATGCGGGTAGTTGTGAAAAAGGGTAGCAGTGCTTTAGATTTTATTTTGTTTTTACTGTCAGTTTCTAGGCGTCTTCACGGGATCCGGTAGTTAGACCACTGGTAGAAATACATGACGGGGAAAGCAGGGAAAGGCCGCCGCGCTGTTACATCTCACTCCTGATGACGGGGAAAATCTAGTAGGCCGAGGTGTTGTATCTGATTTCTGATCCGTGAATTCGCTATCACGGACATTATTTTATGGTCGGCGTCAAACTTCAGGAACGTTGAAATAAGGGGACAGCAGTGTGGGCTTTTCACTATTTTAATTATACAGTCACTTAGACTACTTATTTAGTGAATGATCACAAAGATAATTGTCGATTTAGAGTAATGGGTTTACGAATGACCATTGCGTGCGACCGCTTTCAGCCCAGCCCTGTCAACCACTGTCTGACAGACATGACGTTCGCCCGAAATCCCAAACGCAACTCCATTCGGTGTTAACCGCTCTAAATTACCATAAACAAATCGATTAATCGTCAAAAACAACAGAATTAAACTATCGATTAACAACTCGGAAACTGATTTTCATTATTTAATGATATCACGCGCCGTCATACATATATACCAGCGCGCGCGGCGGAGACTATTGGTACTAAGACCACGGGAACATATAGCGACATATAGCGCCACTGACAAAACGGTAGTTGGACCACTGGGTTCAACTACCGGGTATGAGGGAAACAGTATCTCTAGCAAATCATCCGTTGAGAAACAGCACTGTTTTATCGTATTGATAATCTACTTTTTTTTTTAAATAGATTTACCACGGGCTTTGATGTGGAACAGTTGTAGCTCCCTTGACTCCGAAAAAGTTTTACTTACAGTTTTTTTGCCTTTTTCGATTAAGTAAAAAAATAAAAGAAAAGACAAAATACTTTACAACTCACAGAATACGCCCTATTGCATAGGTCCAGAAGGATAGTCTTCATATAAAACACGATTTTAAAACATGTCAAATTTATTTTGGTACCTTAATAAAACCTTTTTTTCTATACGTGATGAACTTGCCATTAAAAAGTGGTTACCCGATTTAGTTGGGTAAATTACAACGATCAGAGTTATTTCAAAGAAATAACAAAACCGGAAACAAAGTATTAGGCCAGCTTAGGCCAGAGCTAAACTACACACAAAGTCTTACACACATCCATTCATGACACTGTACTACAAACTTGTAAATCAAAAATCAAAATAATAATGTTGTAGTTATGTAAATCTTAACTAAAATCAGAGTAGGTAATAGGAACGAATTGAAGTAAAAATCAAGGGTACGAATTTGAGTTAAAATCAGTAGTAATCCCTTTAATCTTATTTACACAATATATTTACACATTATTAATTTTACATCACACATTTAAGCTATTTTTCGGCAATAAAATAACAAAATGCGTAGAGCAAATTGTTAAAAGGCGATGAGGTTTCCACTAATTTTCATTTTTACTTAGGCGAATTATTTTTGTCCACTGATCGGCTAAAACTGGATCCTTAAGAAACCTAAAGATAATATATAGGGAAAATATAAAAATACCTTGTGGCAACACTTTTTTCAGCAACTTTTCGCTCTGTTGACATTAAGAATTAATTACAATTATTAGCTTTTTAAAGCACATAAAAATGTATTTAAGACTTACGGGTGATATGTGACGTTGCCTTTTTTTACTGTTTTGGATATTCTGAAATTTCGACATGAATTGACTACACACAGTTCACCATATTTATTGGTTAGAAGAGAGACGTAAGCGCTACTGGTTGACATCGAAGACTGACTAGTGAACTGGTTGACTTTCAATGGTTTGGTTTACTCTTTTTGGAATCATTATTTTTGACCGATTAAGGGTCTTTCCTCTATGTCTATGTTTACAACTATACAAAGGCTTATAACGTTTATTAGTTTATTTTAAAGAAATAAAAGTCAAGCATAAATCCTACAGAGAAATACGTAAGTAAGTAAGCGCGCAGCGGGCCTAAATAGAAATTACATTTTCATATTTCATTCATAACCCAAAAAAACAAGATCTGGCATCCCGGGAGCAAACACGTAATGACATCACTCGTCATCGTCATCCGTCTCTTTCGAACTATTTGTAAATGACTTATTTCGGTCTTGCTTATGCATCGATTGACGTCACTACGTGTTGCCCACGTGACCGGAATGCTATACGTGGTGGAGTATATTATTAAACCATGACATCATTATTCTATCGAATATCTACATAGGTAGATACTTGCTATTTCTAACATGTTATTATAGAGATCCAGAGCAGATTCTACCACGGACTTAACTATTGTAAGGAAATTACGTAATCAAATTACTTTTTATTTAACGAAAATTAATTAATTAATTAAAATTAATTTATTTACCAAAAAATAATTTATTAATTAAAATTAATTTATTTACCAAAAAATAATTTATTAATTAAAATTAATTTATTTAACAAAATCATTGTAAGTACTTGGCCCTCTAATAAGCCTAACAAATTACGCCTATAATACATGAATAAACTGTGATTGTGAAGCGTTTTTACTCATTTTATTTGCAAGTCACTATATTTGCTAATATTTTGTCAATAAATCAGTTGAGGTTTGCGTGTGACGGGTTCACGCGACATTACCACCTACCCTTGCGAATGGGGTGAGCGACAAAATTGTTTTATTCTCATTTGGTAAACGTTTAAACGTTTTCTTTGTCGTGTCGTTGATCCGTTGATGCTCAAATTATTAATAACCATTAGCGTGTTACCATTTTGACCACGTAAGCAGAGCTTAATAGCTTATAGGTACTAGTTAGCAGTTTGCATACACCTTGCATATGAGTATCTCTATAACTTTGGTTTGATTTTTTAACATTACATATAGTCACGCCTTTCCCCCGAAGGGATCGGCAGAGGTGCATAACACCCACACTTCGACGGACGATATTCAGTCCCAAATGTTAGAGGGGGCGAGCCTGTCGCCATACATGCCGGGATCCAGCAGATGACATTAAATACGCACATATATTCACACAATTAACAAATTGGTGCGCGCCTTCGGCTGAGTCCGAACCCGCTCCCTCTGGCTTGAGAGGCGGGCCTTTTCCGACTAGGCTATCATCGCTTTTTTAACGGTTTTTTTTAGTCTAAAGATAATTGCAAATTCTATAATCATTTACAATAGTAATCAGGTCTAGGTACAAAAACAAAAAAAAAAAATCAATATTCAAATTGCGCGCCATAATGGGTTCGATTCCCACCTAGGACAAACATTAATGTGATCAACATTAGTGTTTGTTCTATGTCTGGGTGTTAATATCACAGCCATGGTACAGGCATTGCTTAGTTTGGTGTCAGGCGACCGTGTTGATTTATTATTTTTATAAGCGAAACGTTGGCCCTTCATATCCGTAACCCTGTACTTAATAGTTAAGTTCAAAAGCTAAAATTACTTCAGCATTTGAACTTTCATCTGAGGAGCGAAACACTGCTGTAATTAAAACATTAAATCGCAAATCTCAAGTGCGTCTAACGCATGAGAGATCGTAATTTGTCTGTCTATCTCTCACTGGTCTGGAGTACTCACCCGTTTTAATAAAACCAACTGTAAGTATCCCGCTGAGAAGAAAATTCAGAACGAACTAGGTATGTAACATCGAAATAATTTAAGGAAGAAGCGGTACGAGTCTTATTTCTAGTCTCAGATCAATTTAGAGTAAAAGATGGAACACTGCGTTATATCTCGCTGAAGCCACTTCTTTTTAAACGTGTGCGCGTGGTAATGTTGCCATGAAAAACATTTACAATTGCACGGAAACTAAGATTTATTCCCAAACTCTACGTTAGCCATTTCCGTTCCAATATACAACCTTAGTAGATTTAATATTCTAAAACTGCACATATTTGTTAGAGTTTAATGTTACTGCTTTTTCAAAATTGATTTGTAAATAAAACTGCAGTTTTTAAATAGAACCTCAAAATGTAGTCCTGGCCACACTTTTATAATGCACTATGTATATTTAAGTACACGAATTTATACCATAAAGCAAGCAATGACCAAGCGAGTAGCGTAGTTTTTTGCGTCAATGTGTGCGTGTTGTCTACATATACGACAGTAGCGTAGTTTTTGTATGGTTTTTGGCTTCACCTAAATCATACACCGTGCGCCATCTTATTCTCTAGGTTGATCTGAGTTTCTAGTACAAAGCACGTGGAACAAATACAATAACAAGCAAACAGACGCTACACAGCTCCGTTGACAGTATTGTTACGTGTATCAATAACAATTAATATAATTAGATAATAATTAAGATAGAAGAATTTAGATTTTATAAAGAATGAATACTTTGTAGTTCACTACAAACTTACCTACTTATTAATCAAACTGGTTAAAAAAAAGATTAAAAAGGTATGGCAGCCTAGTTGAGAGAAGGTCCGCCTCTCAAGCCAGAGGGAGCGGGTTCGAACCCAGCCGACTGCACGCACCAATTTGTTCATTGTGTAAATTTAATTATGTGCGTATTGTATGTCATCTGCTACATGACTGGAGCCCGGTGTATGGCGACAGGCTCGCTCCCTGTCATATTTGGGACTGAATATCGTCCGGTGAAATGTGGGTGTTGTATAACACCTCTGCCAGCCCCCTTGGGGGAAAGGCGTGACGATATGTTAAAAAAACAGAAATTACTATGAAATCAAATTAAAAAAAAAAAAACAGAAAATACCTTCTTCCTAATATACTATAACTATGTGATTTTCAAATTTCATCAAAATACATTCAGCCGTTTAGCTGTAAAAGCCAGACAGACTTTTACAGAGAGTTACTTTCGATTTTATAAAATTAGCATAGATAACTTATGATACCACTAAATTACCAATAAGTACTTACTACGCTTATAATTATTATAACTATAATTTGCTAAATATTAATTCTCTATGTTTTCACAAGATTGTGTGTTCTAAACTCTAGCTAGTTAGAGTCAGGAGTGTCTTTGCCGAGCAATTATTAAAGCTGGAAATCTAACTATCCTAGGTACCTACACTGCCGTCTCAGTTCAGTGTAACGTGCTTGCCTGTATGCGAAGACAGTTTAATTTGTGTAAAGACCATCTAATTTTAACCTGCTTTGGAATAACGCTTGTAATTTAACGTAAATTTCCTACTTCTATTAGCTAAGTAATAGACTAATACTTAGCAAATGTACTTTGGTTTTCTTTTGGGCTAAAAAACATTTCCGCCTTTGCCAAAAGCACTTAAAAATTACAAGCGTCATTTAAAGAAATCTATGGTTAAAGCCATCTGTTCACTAGGCGACGGAAAATGGGGAAAATACGTCCTCAGTCGTGTCGCCGGAAATCGTGCCGAAAAATGACATAGTAATAGTTATTAGGTTCGATATGTTTAAAAGAAAGAAAAAACTAGTTATTAAGTTATTTAGTTATTACTAAATAACTTTTGTCATTCGTTCTGTTCTAACACAGAATAAATAATGGTAATATTGGTTCTAGTAACTAACTAGCAAACGTTTATTTCAGTCACTAACTTACTTTTGCCCTTTCCTTAGTAAATAGACATATTATTAGTCATCCTAAAGCCTAATACTGTTTGATAAAGAAATACTAACAATAAGTACTTTCTACAGTTCTGTAACTTCACTTGCAGATGAAACTACACTATGAAATTGTCGTTCTGGTTAGTCTATCTATGACCATTCCAGTGAATAAACAGTTTTTTTCTGCCGATGCGTGCAAACTGTAAGTCACTGGCAGGTTCGCGGTAACACTTCCATAAACAATGCCATTAGTGGGTAGCGTTACGCGGCAGATTTTAAATTTGGAACGAGAGCGCGGCTATTCGTCATGTCGTCGTCGCCGCGCCAGCCAGCGACACTACGCAAACTTTCGCGGTGTAAGAGTTGATAGATCTTGATACTTTACCAAAAGTATAACAGACGTTGTCCTGAGATGACAATTACTACGAAAATGCAAGTTTTATGCTAATTAGTGTTATGTTTTACCCAGTTTGAAAGTTTTAACTGTTCTGTAAATTCTACGGCTTTTTTGTAGCTCTACTTAGAGATTTAATTCGTCTTAGCGTAAACTAGAACTATTAAAATATAACTTTATAAGTAGTTATAAATATCAATCTCATTGGGACAAATAATATGGATTTTTTTTTAGCAAACTACAGTACAGTGAATTAAAGTCGAAATAAGACGGTACTTACTTACAAACATTTTTTTTTTTGAAAACGATATTTTAAAGGATCAAAATGTTCCACACCTATCCCCTGGCTGACTAATGACGTCATGTGTCCCGCGCAGCGACGATGGCAAATGGCTCGAGATGATTTTAAAATTCGAACTTAGAACGCTAACGAGGGAGGCGGTATTGGTGATTTCATGATTTTGTGAGTTATTGCTTTTCTGTTGCAACATTTACAACAGTCATTATTGTTTGGTTTCTTTTTATTGTTTTTTTTTTTTTACTTTTGTACTTTACTGGCTGAAATGAAAAGTTATGGATTGGGGATTCTATCCTTCTGATTTGTTAGGTATATTTAAAAAAAAATTATATTCCAACTCAGACCTACTTGCAGAAGCTCAAATTATCTTTTTGAATCGAAGTTAACTGGTCATCAGAGGCTCTGCTAGTAAATCGTCTTGCGCCAAGTTAGCGCGCTTGAGTTTGCACGACGGTGTGCAATCGGTGTTGGTTTTTAAAATTTTAAATTTATACTTGTTTTAGTGAACTACGTCAGCACAAAAGTTCAGAAAGCACCTACCTAACGAAGCTTTTTCACTATTCATACGTAATTATAAAACACTAGCTGTACCCCGCGCGGTCACCCGTAGTTTCATATATGCTATTCCAGACTAACCTATCTCTATGTCAAATTTCATCAAAATCCGTTCAGCCTCTCTAGCGTGAAAGAGTAACCAACATCCATACATCCATCCAAACTTTCGCACTTATTATATTATTATTGTGATATCTCAGTTATTAATAGCAAAAAAACATACTTATTTACCATGTGCTACCATTTTTCCAATAAAAAAAAAACAGTCACATCGTAAAGTTTCTCAAATATTGCTCGTTTCTCGAGTTAAAAAGCTAAAAATAGCGAGTCAACGCGGGTGGCCGTAGGAAATCAATTATAACGTATTAACACGTGGACCAGGAAGCTCGTATGTATGTACATATTTACACAAGTTTTACGCCTTTTATAACTATGAGAGCTAAAAATATTTATGTCTTGAGTCTTCTTGGATTTTTGTTTCTCCCCTTTCAGGGGAATTTGGCGTCGCACGTCATGTGCATTTGCCAGTGTCAAGTACTAATCATTCGTTGTCACAGATGATGGGATGATGATGAAGAGGATGATAAATCCCTCCCCTTTCTCCATTCCAGTAAAGATATGGCTACTTTGCTGAAACTATACTTAAATGAAGTTTTGCAAAGAACACGAAAAGTATCGTTTCGCAATGTTTGCATCACATGCCCACACTCGCGCACGTTTACGAACCGGTAAACGTTAATAATCCACCATTATTACACTTTAACGATCGAAAAATCACAAGTTTTAGAAAAAAAAATACAAAATCATGACACCATCTTTTCGGTTCCCGCCAAAAAAACTCATGATGCTCTCCCTATCCTCTGCAGCCGAAGTGGCAGACGTGACCACTCATCTGACCCGTCGGTCGCATGGGGACCATGGGCGCCTAGGTACGGGTGTTGGCTGGCGCCCACGGGCAAAATTGGTCCCCAAGGAGGTGGATGATGATGATGTGTCTGGCGTTCGACACATCGTCATCGAGAGGGAATGAGCGCAAGCTCGAGGAGGTGCCCGAAGGGGCTAGCGCTGTCGGGGCCGCGGAAGACTGCGAATACGTCCCCGTAGCCCCGATATTTTGCGCCGAGGTGGAACACCCTTGGATTTTTAGTGGGTAGGCCGTCAGTGGCGGGATTCCCACATAACTACTCTGTGCCCGCACCCGGGGCTGTTGGTGGTTTCCATAAAGGATTTTCCCAAGGTGAAAAAAAAGGTAGTTTGCGATCGGTAGCAAATAATTAGATGCGGATCTAAAGAAGAAAATCGTATGACGTGTGATACAGCTGCATGGGGACAAACATAAGTAATCTACTTAAAACTGATTGATGATAGTAATGATACAAATTAATTCGTTTTATTTTGTACTATCAGTTAATACCGTACTTATCGAGTTGATTAGAATAATAATAGCAATTTTTAGTGTCTTGCGCCTGATATTATGACCTTAGCAGATAATCGTCTAATGCTAAATGGTTGAAGTTGACTAAGTGAGTATTTTTGGAAAATATACTTAAAAACTATTTTTCTCCTTGATTTTATTCTGGCGAAATGAGAATCCGACCATTTGCGAATTCGACCAATTGCTAACAAATTAAAATAAGTGTAACTTTGGGCCCTTGGGGTCCAAGCGCATGGTTGCTCTTCAATGAGCTGTCAAAGCGTCTGATAGAGAGAACAAACGACCAAAGGGCCGGTGCTTACCTCGGTCAGCGAATTAGCATTGCTATTCAGCGAGGTAACGTTGCCAGCCTTTTGGGTACTTTACCCGCGGATACTGACTTGAGCTCTGTTTATTATTTGTAATTTGTTATTTTTGTTTGGTTTATTTTTTGCTGCAGTAGTTAATTATAACATGTTATTATGAGATGTATGTTCTAATAATAATATCATTGTAATAAGTATTGACAATAATAATAACTTTATTTCATACATAGTATACCTAACTAATAACTTATTTATTATTAAAGAGGTGGCGTAGGCTTCTTACAATTAGTCAAGTTATCATTTAATTTTGTTTACGCCAGTTTTCCCTAAAGTTGTCAAGTTTTTCCCAATTATTCTAGTATTAAAGTATGTTCGTCGTACTTTTGGCGTATGTATAAATATAAGTACACAAAGGACCATTATCTCAATCGTATGAAATTTTAAAAAACTGTTAAGATCTTTAAACTGTTGTTTTATCTGCCGGATACTGCTGAGTTGACTAATGATTATTGTGCGTGTCGAGTATTAACGAGTAAGTAGATACAATAGAAAAACTCACTCTGTATGATACATAAATTTAACATGTCTTACAATTTGATCAAGTATCTACTATTGTACTTATTAACAGGCATCTACCACAAAAATAACATAATTTACAGGTACTTCATGCAAGAGAGGCTGTTTTCTGGGCGGCCTCTACCTCACCCCAGAAACTAAGACGGTGAGGTAACTTGGATGAGTTCCTGTTCTATGAAGGAAAGGGCTTGGGCAGGACACAGTAACGAGATGTAGGGTCAACTGGTACAAATGCCTCTGTTGGGCAATTGCGTCTTTCAAAAAGATGTAGGCGCCACCTATATCTTTTTACTATCTTTAGTTACGATAATCTGTACTACATAGCGTTAGTTGCCTACTTTGTGAAGGGTTTGAAGGGTTTGAAAGACGCAATTGCCCCACAGACGCATTTGTACCAGTTTGACCCTACCTGTATAAAAAAACTCATTTTTTCAGTTGACTAGTACTAGTCAATTGAGGAAAGAGTTTTTTTTTACTTCAGTTCAAAATCCTGCGAGCCAAATTATTGCCTTACCCTTGAGTTATACTCACTAGCATGGGCGTACCCAGAGTTTTTCAGGGGTAGGCAGAAGAAATGCACTCGTTATGAAATATTTTATATTTACTTACTGATCCTTATAATTCAACAATAAGCTGCAAAGGTTCTGTCAAATCGGACCATTATTAAGTGGTGAAAAGAGGTTTCTCTTTTTGTATGAGCTTATTATGTACGAGCTTTACGATTGTCTTAATCTAGGTAAACTTCGTTTTTCATTTATTTTATAATCCTCTTCCAATCAAACTCATCATGCAGAGGCAGAAAAACCGGTTTTCTGTCATTGTCGACCGCAACCATTATTTTTTAAAGAAAAGTCGAAAGACCTAAATTTTAAGCTTCGAGTTAGGGCCCACGGTGGGGCAGATGGGTAAGTACGCTCAAAGGTACTAGGTATTGAATCTTTTTTTTTTATGACCACGCTGTTGGCCACTGAGGCCTCGACAGCGTACCGGGCATTAGGCAAGTGCAGATGGCGCAGGGCCTTAAATAATGCTTACAGCTAGTGGAGACGAGCGCAAGGGCACCTCAAAGGTACGGCCTCGGCTGGGGCTGTCGCCGAGGGAGGGGCGTCGTATTGCAAAGGTACTGAATCTCTGTCCTCTTCACTAAATTACTAGCCCGGCCACAGCCAGCTAGCTGCCTTGACACACAGTACCTTGTTAATTACAATCCACATTCAACCTGTCATTGAGACTACGAGACAGTGATTGATGTTACAGTTTTTATCAACTAACGCCCATTGAATATTCCAGGAAGTTTGACCAAATGTCAAGGTCTACCTCGTCAAGGGGAAAATAATGGGTGTTTCTAAAGCCGGATATTCACTAGGAAGCTTAGCTAGACAGCAATCGCCGCGATGTGTTCTACAACGTGTTGCTTATCATTTTGAGCTACGACGCAGAAGTTTTGCTTTACTTGTGTTATAAGCTCAAATCAAATCAAATTCATTTTTTAAAAGAAAAGTACATACAGACAGGTTGACTTAAAATAGGATTAACTAAATCAACTAGTACTGAACTAAAGATTGACAGTGACTCTAGGCCAGTTGTTACACTATTTAATAAGTTCTATCATTATTTTTCTCTTGTTGTTTTGTTATCTGTGGTGTGAACAATAAAGAGTTTTTCTATCTATCTATCTATCTATCCTGGGGCTCGGTGCGAAGTTACAAGGAGACACTCTTAGGTAGACAGAGAGTACCCTTAAACATAAGACATACCTTTAAAAGTAACAGCAAATTAAAACAAAAACGTTAAGAAAATATGTAATGTATGATGTATGAGTGGCGAAATGAATGTCAGCGTGTGTGTCAGTGTGTGTGTGTGTGTGTGTGTGAGTGTGTGTGTGTATACGAGCGTCAAGTTACGTACAAGCTATAGGGTCTGTTTATCTATTGCGTGACCACTGATTGATCAGTCAGTCATGTTGCACATCATCAGCAAACGTCGCTCTCTCTTGTGCGATGATGCCAAACATGTTGAGCGTCACTTGTGGTACCTCAATAATTGCCTAGTAAATAAAGCTATGTATTCACAATGCCCGAGCCTAGTGAAGACATTCCTTTCCTCCTTAACTTATTGCGTAATAAATCAAGTGATTGACCTGTCATAGATCTACCATTTTTGACACATGACCCCGACGCTTCAAATCATTGGCAGCTATTGATTGTTGGTACTTACATACTTCGGTGTGGTGATCGATCTTGTTAACATAATTGTTTGGACTGAGTCACCTATAATTGAAAATTAAGTACTTACTAAGATAGCTATTTGCTGCAGCTTTGTCTCATGTCTGACTAGTGTAATTAATAATAGAAAAACCAAAACCTCAACTGCATCTATACACACGAAAATAATATTTTTCTGGGTACTCGTATGTATGTTCAGTTAAACTTCCAAATAACGTGCGCTTGTAATGAATTCCCAGAGTCTAACTTTTATTAGTAAAGTAGGTTGGAAATTAATATGAGTAGAAGAGGTAATTTGTGTGTTCGTTTTCTATGTCTTGGGTGTGAACGCACTGCACTCACCGAGCTGCTCCAGCCAGGTTTAGCCGTAACGGTCCAAAGAGCCATTTTTTCAATAATGCCACATTACCAAACGCGCACCTATTATTTAAAAACTATTTTAACCAAATACTCGTAATCTTTACATAAGTCCATTGTGGACTTGCTCTGTGCTTTGGCTTCGCTGTAAGCACAGCAATGATCCACACTGATATTAAAAATATAAAACAACTCTGTCCGTTTCTAGGCTTTTCACGGCTGAAAGGATCTTCACGAAATTGATAATTTGTTACAGTATTTCACAAAAAAAGTTTTGGGTTAGTTTTATCTGAATAAACGCGAACGACGGCACATGTAATAGCTAGTTTGAAATAAATTTTAATTTAGTGTCAGGAATATACATATAGGTGATACTTAGCAGCCCTAACAATTTATTAAGAAAATATACTTACTCCACCTTCTCGGAGTCATAGTCTTAAGAGTCCGGCGACCACTTTAGACTAACTTCGCATTGGCTGAAGGTATTCTATAGCCATTTCGCCTAGAAGAAGAAGACGAGCGAAGAGAGCGAGTAATGATACTGACGAGCCTCTAAAGTTACATACAGAGTGACAAAGTGTAATTTCAATATTTTTTTTTGACTTTTGCACTTCTGTAATCATTCTTAAATAACTAAGAATTTCCCTTGCATTATGGATTCTTTAACAGCTAATGATGTAGAAAATCTCCCTATGTAATGAAATTTTTGATTTGCTTTATCTACCTATTGAATAAATCAGTCAAAAGTGACCCCTTAAAAATACGGAAATTTTTCATAGCTCTATTTTCGCTTGAGAACGTTTTTAAAATACCAAGAACATAGGGGCGGAGATATTGTTAATTTAATTGTACATGCTAAATTTCATCATAATTTGACAAATGGTTTTCAAGAAATTTGAGTAGCGCGTTTGTATGGAAATTTCAGAGCGTCGGGACCCTCTTAACAGAGTAATCAGCAGACCCAGCATGAGACCGCGACAAATTTATTCTCGTCACTTTTCGTCGTGTGAGAACGTGACAAGGCTATGTGGAAACATACGTCTGTCTCGTTAAAAAGAGTCTACATACCATTCGCGCATGCTAGACCTGCTGGTAATGTTATGTTTTCAGAACATTTTCCATTTCATTGTTCGCCTAAAAATAATAGCATAGGTTTTCTAAACATTCGAGCTGTAGTTCAAAGAGTTGGAAGTATACATGGATAGTATACACGGTCAACTGCTAATAGTTACAATAAGTAGGGATGAAGTAGGTACTTGTTGCATTTTGAAGCCTAGATTAGATTATGCAGTATTTAAAAAAAAACTAGGCTTTTTGCGAATAAATCCGCTTTTATTTAGACGCACTAAACAGATTAATTTTTTATAAGAATCTTATCTATTTGATAAGAGTTCCAACAAAATATACAAATATTAATGTAACTTTTTGATAGAGCCAGCACGTAGCGTCTTCGTTTTTGCTATGGCATAAATGATTTTGCATAAATGTCTGTCTAGCGGACGTCTGGCTGTTCTCCTCTAAAAGTCGCATTTCTTAACCGATTCTTTTGAATTTTTTTGAGCAGGTTCGATAATTACTAGGTCTATGGATTTTTCTCGATTTAGTTTTTTTTTAAGGCGGAGATAATATGTGTAAGATATATAGTGAGGTCTACGGCTTATAGAGTCACTAGTTAATAAAGTTCTCATAAAATGTACTTGGATAAGTGCCAAAAGGAGAAAAATACCATAACCTAGTAGGTATCAAAGTCAAAATATTTATTTGCATGATAATGGTACATGGTCTTAAATATTACGTCCATCCTTTATCAGCCGCCAGGCGTGCAAATTAATACATAACATCCATCCCGAGAATCGGATTATACATTGTGCGTGTGAATTATTTTATTAGAAATTAGAATTATTTTAGACATATTATATTATACATTATATTACATCATTATAATTAAAATTTGACAATTAAATTTTATTTGAGGCGAGAAACCATTTTGCCATTATTTAAACTTTAAATACCTAATGCTAAGCTATGTAAGAAATAATTATACGATACTTTGGACTCTGAAGTACCTATCGTGTGTTCATAGAATAAGCAACGACGTACAAATACACCTAGAATGGTCAAACCTAACAACATTCGTAAGTGTAGGTACATTAGTAAGGAAGTAGCTCCAAAGACAATGGATGAGAATCGCACAGAACCGGAAAGAATTTCCGGTAAACACTCTACACTTCTACAGCACCCGTCTTAGTAGGAGCGTAGGTAGAGTAGATCATTGATTGTTGCTTTTCCTACTGCTTAGCCCTACTGGTAGTAAGCTAAGGAAGTTTGACAAAATACACATCGACACGAAAAAAAAATCTATTATCAAATAGTAGAGTGACGTGCAAAATATTATTTCGTAGCCACTCGCAGAAGCTCGGGTTATATTTTTTTACTCCAAGTTAACAGCTTATCAGCAGACATGAAAAATCGCCTTGCGCTACCTTAGAAGAAGAATAAGCCAACTTTGAATTAGCGACAGACTTTCATAACATTTTAACTTTTAATTGAGTTAATTAACCTTGCGTTTAAGAATTTAACTCCGCATCTTCTGCAAGTGGGCCTTAGTAGAACCATGGTATAATAATAGGTAGGCGACTATACTCCTGGGCCCATACTGGCTTTCCGAGACAAAGGTCTGTGTGTCTGGGGGCACACAGTGACGTCAATCGACGCATTAGCAAGACTGGAATAGTAATTTAGAACAAGTTCGAAAGAGATGATGAGATGAGATGAGATGCAGTCGGGTGTCAACTGCCGGAAGACTAGACTGTTTTTTTTAAATCTTTAGTAGAACTATATCGCAGAGTACGCAGACATCGACACCATTTCAAAACAATTGATATGGATGTCTACAGACCTTATTGTCAATTATTCTTAGAGAGAACACTTCTTTCAAAGAAAAATGTTGTCTCAAGCATTAACAAAATTTGAAGGAAATACACAACATGTCTGAATAACTATGTTTTGTTCCTAATTAATAACCTGTACTGTAACTTTGTTATTAGATAGATGTGTGTATGTATTTGTGTGTTTAGGAATGCGTTTTTAATTATAAATGTATTGTATAGGCTAGGCATTAAATGATCATAATGATTTCTGATTATTATTATTTTTGAATAAGTAAATGACTGGCTTTCCGAGACAAAGGTCTGTGTGTCTGGGGACACACAGTGACGTCAATCGACGCATTAGCAAGACTGGAATAGTAATTTAGAACAAGTTCGAAAGAGATGATGAGATGAGATGAGATGCAGTCGGGTGTCAACTGCCGGAACACTAGACTGTTTTTTTTAAATCTTTAGTAGAACTAAATCGCAGAGTACGCAGACATCGACACCATTTCAAAACAATTGATATGGATGGCTACAGACCTTAAATGAGATAGACAGATATCATAGATGCCTGTTACTTGTGATAAATCATTAAAAATTGAGATACGTTCTTTTTTCAAAAGGCAATGTTCGTTCGTCCCACCCCTGCTTGCGATTGGCTGATAAAAGCGCACGTGATGATGCGCTTGCGCTGATAACTTTTGAAATACACATTTGAGTCATGCCTTTTTAGTACAGCCGGTACTTATACACTTTTAACATAACATATCGTCACGCCTTTCCCCCGAAGGAGCTGGCAGAAGTGTTATACAACCCACACTTTGCCGGACGATATTCAGTCCCAAATGTGACAGGGAGCGAGCCTGTCGCCATACACCGGGCTCCAGTCATGTAGCAGATGACATACAATACGCACAAATGTTCACACAATGAACAAATTGGTGCGTGCCGTCCGTCGGCTGGGTTCTTACCCGCACCCTCTGGCTTGAGAGGCGGGCCTTCTCCCCAACTAGGCTGCCATCGCATTTAGTAATAGTGCATATCGCACACGATCACAACCCTTTATTACTCAGTATAAAGTTACATGATCTCGTATTAAGTAATTAGATTAGTTTTAAAAATATTACGTCTCACATGGCCGGGGGTTGATGCAAGAAGAAAGCCAAAAATAAATTCCTACGTCACCTTGCATTTTTAACAGCTGGTATATTTACAAGTGACATTGACAGTTATGAGTGTTTGAGACATTACTTTCTTTCAACACTTTACTCCACTTTCCTAGTGACATCGACATACATATACAGGGCGTAAGTAAGCCAAAAAGGGGCATTGAAAAATCATCACAAAGAACAACTTTTGCTGTGGAACAACCTAAAGTCTCGTAAAAAAACAGCTGTTCCACACAAAAAGTTCATTGATCATCGACAAAATATACGGAAAAGCCTTTTTTTTCTCGATTCCAAGGTTGACCCCAGAGTACAATTTGTACATAATGATGAGTACAATGACCCCCTTTTGGCTTAGAACACCCGTCCTGATAACCCTGTTTAAGCAGACTGATAATTTTATTATGATTGGAATAGGACTCTTGGTTTTTGTACGAAACCCAAAAAAAGACAATTATATTTGCATTACGAACTATTTATTAAAAAAATAAAAGTGTAATACAATAACAGTTATGTATTTAAAAACTCACAGTTATAAGAACATAAGTTAATATACGAAAAGCTACTAGACGGCTAGGCCGACTCAATAAATACTTTTAATTTACTTATTCAAATATAATAATAATCAGAAATCATTATGATCATATAATGCCTAGCCTATACAATACATTTATAATTAAAAACACATTCCGAAACACACAAATACATACACACATCTATCTAATAACAAAGTTACAGTACAGGTTATTAATTAGGAACAAAACATAATTATTCAGACATGTTGTGTATTTCCTTCAAATTTTGTTAATGCTTGAGACAATATTTTTCTAGGAAAGAAGTGTTCTCTCTAAGAATAATTGACAATAAGAAAAACAAAAACATCTTCTAACCTAAACTAAAGATAAAATATGTTTTCTAAAATGTGTACCATTTTTTGCAGTAGGTAAAGGTACCTTAAAAATTAAGGGTATTGTGAGCCGTTAATATTTTTGTTCCATACAAAATTTTAATACTTAGATCAATTTTGAATCCTGACTAAGATTATAAATGCGAAAGTGACTTTGTTTGTGTTGTAACGCTTTCACACCTTAACTGGCGATCATCACGAAATTTTGGATACACGTTGTCTAGGATACATAAAAGGACATACAGGAAAGGACATGTAGGGTACTTTTTATTCCGAAAAAAATATTAGTTCTTATGGGTTCACGGGTGAAACCGCGGAGCACAGCTAACAGTCTTATATTTTTCTAGGCACAATGTTAACCCAAACTCCGCCTTTAGTAGCGAGAAGCGTGTTCATTGGTTCATAGTCTTCTATCTTTTTGGTCTTCTGGGATGGCTCAACTCTGAATTTGGAGAATATCTTTACCATGGCAGCAAAGAACTGAAGTTTCGCGAGTTGTCTTCCTATAAACAGAAATAAATGTTTAGAATCATTATAGCCCTTTGCCCAACAATGGGACATACCAAGCTGATATAGGGATATAGGGAATGATTAAGAGGGCCGCGACGCTCTGAAATCTCCATACAAACGCGTTACTCAAATTTCTTGAAAACCATTTGTCAGATTATGATGAAATTTAGCATGCACAATTAAATTAACAATATCTCCGCCCCTATGTTCTTGGTTTTTTTAAAAAACGTTCTCAAGCTAAAATAGAGCTATGAAAAATATCCGAATTTTTAAGGGGTCACTTTTGACTGATTTATTCAATAGATAGACAAAGCAAATCAAAAATTCCATTACATAGAGAGGTTGTCTACATCATTAGCTGTTAAATGAATCGATAATATAAGGGAAATTCTTAGTTAGTTAAGAATGATTACAGAAGCGCAAAAGTCATAAAAAACTGAAATTGCACTTTGTCACTCTGTAGGTAACTTTAAAGGCCCCTCAGTATCATTACTCGCTCTCTTCGCTCGTCTTCTTCTTCTAGACGAAATGGCTATAGAATATCTTAAGCCAATGCGAAGTTAGTCTAAAGTGGTCTCCGGACTCTTAGGGCGGATATCAGGATGGCGCCGTATCCCGTTGCGGTGTGCGGAGCGGCGAAATTTGCATGACGCTTCTCCGCACGGAGACTCGGAAGCCCTATTCTTGCAAGTCGAGGTATGTTTTGGTCATTGTTTCTCTCGTTTGAAAAGTCATAGAAGTGAGAGAGACGAAGGAACATCTCACGCGTCAAGAATACGTGCATGCGGCTTTTGTAGACAAATCGAAATTTTACAGTCAAATTTAAAATCCGCATCACCGCACACCAGAGCGGTGTCCGGTGCAGTGTGATTTGCGCCTAAAAAACTACAGACATTCCGAGTAGAAACAAACCTAGCGATACCTTGCAATGCAAAATCGGTCAAGCCGTTTATGTTGAAGAAGGTGCCAAATATTTAGACAGGCATATATTTTATACATACAATAATAATATATAAAACATACATATGCTTAAAAACCGTTATTTGCCTTCGGCAGTCAGAAAAAAAATACAGGATTGGAAAAAGAAAACTATTATTTGTATAATTTAAGAGTCATGTGACTTTTAAAATAAATAAAGTAGGTTATATGATCGATCAATATTTGAAACCTTCGGAGACAGAATGATAAAAAACGGTTTTACCACCCATTGTATAGGTATCTCTTCTTTTGTTTTGATTGAATTAGTTTCCTGAAATGATTACTATCTTTAATATAATTAACGATGAATAATTATATTTTATCGATTTGTCATATTATCAGATTTTTGAACGTTTTTCCTATCACGCTGAATTAAGCTCTTTAGCGTGTTATTCATGCTGCATACAATTAGATTAGTTTGGTTTATTTTAGGCATAAATTGTTTCAAATCAAATAATTTTTTTATTAGATTTCATTCAGAATAAAATTATTTAAAACTTACCAAGACAAGATCTAGGTCCTACTCCGAAGGGCAGATACGCGCAAGGATGTCTGTTTGATGAATTTTCTGGTGAGAACCTTTCAGGATCGAACTTATCAGGGTCAGGATAAAGGTCTTCATCCCGATGAATGGCATACGGAGATATTATGATCGTTGTTCCTTTCTCAATTACTATATCTGTGTCAGGAATGTTGTAGTTCTTCTTAGCTGATCTCTGTATTGAATTTGTTAGTGCATTCATACGCAATATCTCAGAAAACACTTTATCTAGATATGGCATTTCTTTTACGGCATCATATTTTAGTTCCCCATCATATTTTACTAGGACTTCATCGATTTCTTTTATTAATTTATCTTGTATATCTTGATGTTTGGCTAGTTGAAACAAAGCGTAAGACAAACTTAGAGAATTATTTCCGAAGCCAGCTGCGAAGAATATGAACACTTGTCCCGCCATAACGTGGTCAGTCAGCTTAAACTTTACTTCTTTTTCTGTGTTTTCTATTTCTTGTTCTTTTTTCATAGCTAACATCGCATCCATAAGATCATTACGGATCGTGGAAATTCCACTCCTTTGACTCATCGCCATCTGGACGACTTCATAACTAAATTTGTTCACCAACTTCGGATATAAAGACAAATTGATTTTTCTCCAAATGTTTGGCAATAACATATCCACTTCGGCAGCGTAAGTTGATCTAAAGATGTAATGTCCAGCTTTCTCTATGAAATCTTGATTTTCTTCAAAAAAATCGATGTCTAAGCCGAATGAAGCAGCCATGATTGAAGCCATCGTGTATTTCCGGAAAACTTTATGCATTTCTTGCTCCTTGTTTTTAGCAGTAGTGGTTTCTAAATAATTGACCATCTGATCAGCATATCTGTTAATTAAACCCATAGTATTTCTCATTTTCCCAGTAGTGAATAGAGGAGTCAATCGATTGCGTAACGCTTTCCATGTTTCATTGTCGGAGTGGAACAGGTTATCACCGAGACCTTCTTTGCTGAATTCGACTCCACGATCCGGAAAAATGTCAAAATCCTTGATGAGTATTTGCTTCACAATATCCAAGTCACGAACAATGAGAGTGGGATTGGTCATACGGTAAAATCCGATAACATTCTCATACGGAAACTGGTCATAGATTTCTTTGTAAACAATCCCAAGGTGCTTGCGTCTGAGAGCGCTATCCTTCAAGTTACCAAAGAACGGTATCGGCTTAGGTCCTGCTATTTTCTTATCTCGCCAATAATTGAATGTCCGTGTGAAGTAATAGTATAAAAAGCAAACGACGGCCGCTACTAAGATTGAAGTTGAAATCATTATCGGAACTTTGCTTTATCCAACCCAGAACAATAACTGAAAGTGCTAACGTACTCTGCTTATATTGGTGGTAAAACACCGATAAGCGACACACGTTTGGTGAATTACGAATTAGTCTGAGATTAAGCTGTTCACTCTACTGCAACGCATGATTACTTACACGGATTTATTGGAAATCCTCTTTAGTTTTTAAATAGAGGTCAATATGGGTAACAATAGAGGTAATAATAGAGGTAAGTAAGGGTAACCGTAAACAAATGTTTCTGTTTCACTTCACAATCAATAATTTTCTTAGTCTGATTGAAAAAAAAAAATTGCACTGCGTCTTTGCTACAAATTAATTATTGTCTATTGTGTGTTTCTTGTCAACCGCTTATATATGAAATCTTGCTACCATATCACACTCAAACATTATTTTGCTTCATCATCATTTTCTTCTCTTTCATGAGTCGTGAGCTCATAATGTTTGCCAGTTTCTTCATAATTTCAAGAGCATCGTCACTTTTATCGCAAATTAAGTCATCTTCTGAAGTGGCAAACTGACACTGAATTTCACAAGAACTTTAGAGGATTGCTTGAACCAGGTGCTCACCCACACACTTAGCTGATTTTTAACACTTGATCACTTATTTAAATACACTGACTGGAACGATGGTTAAGAACTTTTGTCTAAAAATTTAATTATATTATTGTCCCTCCTTCAATTTTGGTAGGTTTTTCGTCAGTTTTTCTGGTTAAAGTGTTTAGTCCGAACACCGTCCACCACCATTGCCAATGCTCGTACTGGACACCTAACATCGATGGTGAGTATAAAATCAGATACGCTGTGACGTTGGTCTACGATAATATTATTAATTTGTCATATAAACATAATTATGTGTAGTAGTATAGTATAAGTAGGTATTTTCATTGTGATTTATTTTAGAAATTTATTTTTTTATGCGTGATAGCAATCAACGCAGAAATTATCAAGTATTTCAATCTAAGTTTTTTTTTTTATTTGTAATTACTCAGAGTTTTCAATTGTATAGTTAAAAAACCAATTTTGCTTGCCCTAATTTCCTTAAAACAAACAAAGAAACGAACATTTTCTTACATGTCCTTAAAATAGTTCAAAGAACGATTTTTAGAAAATGTAATTGAAAGTAACTACTAAGTAAAAATAAATAAATACATATTTGGGACACTTGAACATGGTCCTCTGACCCAAAACTAAGCAAAGCTTGTACTATGGCGGCCAGAGACTGATATACATACATATTAAATACTTTTAAATACATACTTAAATAGATTCGAACACCCAGACATAGAACAAACACAAATGTTCATCACATGAATGTTGGGAATCGAACCCACGCCCCCTAGCTTAGAAGGCAGGTTCACTACCAACTGCGCCACCGAGGCAGTCAATTGACAAGTACCTCCATATTTTGAACAAAGTCACTTTCCGTTTTACAGTACCGTTAAATATAATAATATATACAGGTAATATGTGCGCGTATGTAATTAATAAGCCGTTAATACCCAGCATTACAGACTTACAATCTAAAACATTATTAATCAGTGCAATGAGGCGTAGTAAGTACATATAATCCGAAAATTAGTTCACGAATTCTTTTCCTGCAAATTATCTGTATCACTCGTATTAGCATTAATATCAAACGACTTTCGAATGCTCTCGTATCTTTGAGTTTTTTTTTTTTTATTTAAATCAAGGATTTTTTTGAACTTTCTGAGCATTCACAAATGCGTCAATTTTATAAGGGTCATTATCAAAATAAATGACTATGCTAATTATATTTATTTTTTGTTTAGGTACCTAACTAGGTAAGTACATCTAAATTTTATTTTTAGTCTACTTGTTAAGTACTAACTTTTTACGTTCAGTTAAGGTGTATGTTAGGCGCGGCAGAGGTCTCACTCGCTCGCGACACTATTATAATTTATATAAAATTATAGATTGTATTTTTGATAAATTTGCTTCTATCAATGCATTGAATACAGTATCACAAAGTATTCAGAATAATTTCTATGTTAAAATTTATAGTTTTAACTTAGGAAAACGTGACCACGTAAAAAATACCTGTTTACGTTTCTCTGAGCACTTATTAATCACTCATCAACATGAAAATTATTCTGAATACTTTGTGATACTGTTTTCAAAGCATTAATAGAGGCAACTTTATCAAAATGCATTCAATAATTTAGTACCTAGTATAATATTATAGTGTCGCGAGCGAGCGAAACAGCTGCTGTGTCTTACTATACACCTTAAAAAAATTGTTGTACCGGTTTACGGTAAGTAAGTAGGTACAATATTCTAATTTGCTCTAGAACTTAGTTACATTAGTTAGTTAGGTTAGGTATACTAGTGAATACGAATTGGCGCAAAGATGAAACCTTACCAAGGTTTTAGTGGGTATGCTGCCACTAGGGCGGAGACTCCCACATCACCACACTGCTCCCCCCGGAGCGGGGTGGAACCTATACAAGGTTTATCCTGGGTCAAAAAAAAGTTACACTAGTGATAAAACGCACTACTTAGATGCAATGCAGATTTAATTATAAGTACACAATTATGTCTAGTGAAAAGACTGGAACATTAAATCTGATGTAAACAAATAAATTAATGTTCTTAAATAATTTAATTTAAATTGGATGATGTCCATCGAAATAACTTATATTTTATTTAAAAATGTATACTATTATTTAAAACTTACCATTACATTGCTAAATAAAAGACAGGTAATGGGTCATGCTTATTTTAATCAACCTTGTTTTTTCATCGGATTAATTATATTCTTGTGAACATAATCCAAATTGATGATTACATATTTAGCGCGCATATTTATACGAATTATGTAGACTATCTACCTACCTACATTGTCGTGCATCATGTTTACAAAAATGGAATGCTACCTCGATAAATTTAATAAATTTATCTTAACTTATCATTCAGAATTTATTTTAATCACAAAATACAAGTATTTTGTATTAATAGTAAGTTTGTATAAAAAAATATATTTATAAAACAATGCTTTCTAGTAGGCATTTAGGTATGTTCTAACTAAATGCTACTTAGTCTACCTAGGTCTACCTATTTATTAAACTTGTGTTGTATTATTAATAGGTCCTTAGTGCTATATGTGACGCTTAAACTACCTAACCTATTCCAAATCTATATTTCACAAGAATATCATTATGAAATTAACGAAATCATTATCTTTTTTAAAAACGCGTGCTGAGGAAAAATAAAAAAACGCTCGGGGTCAAATTCTGAGAGACGAAATCTTACAAAAAGGTTTTGGTGGAGGCATTCTTTCATCGCACGCAACGAACCAAATGTGGTGTTATTTAGAAATCGTGTGTATTCGCAACAATGCACGCCGTAGGGCGCTCGCTATTGTTAAGTACGTTATCGATGCGCGCATGACATTTGCATGGATCGTGCTCACACCGAACTGTAACATGAAAGTCGGCTGATAAAAACGAGAAAGTCAAAACTCATAACTTTAGAAGCCATACTTGCAGCAGTTTGACAACTGACTGTCAAACGAATCTGGACGAGATTGGCACTGGATGGGATTAGTGATGAATCTACTAATAAGAATAGGGACCTATGCTTAGAAGAGGACGATTACAAACTGATGATGATGATGGCAGTTAAAGTAATAATAAATTAATTTATTTTATTTTTCATTGTTCGTGAAAAGAGGATAGAGAAAGATATGTAAAATTGACTAGGCTCTATATTATCTGAAGTCAAGATATAACTAAACCGGTACATGTTTTTAAGGAATGTTTCTACGCAACAAACTAAGTAAGCCTTAATATACCTATATTATAATTTAACGTTTATTAAATTTACTTTTAAATTACACTCCACGGACTCCGGGGACCGTGACTTTCGTCAACTTATATCTTAATTATTATTTAAAGGTAAACCAGGTAGAGGGGGGTAAGTTATTAAGTATACTCGTATATACTTAATCTAAGGTCACTTACTGCTACATTGTGAGTAAACTACGAGTAGATCAGCGACCTGCAAGCAGCACCCGATCACGAGTATGACGCATGTGCCAGCCATCGCTCTTCTCAACTATATTTGAGGAAAGAGAACGACCCAACCCACGACGCCGCTGCAAGGAAGGTGCCTTCGATAGTGAGCATGAATCACGAATGAAATTGTGGATACATCTCGAGATGTACTCACAATTTCTATAAAACGCAAAATTGTAACAATTATTATTATCGTAACATCATGGCCTCCTCCCGTCCCAGAGCCTGCGTCACCACCGCGTTCCGACCTCTGATGGAACGTTCTCATATTTGACACATTACATTGTAACAAACGGTCACATAACCGTTCCCACAATCAAGCGACAGGGCAGGCACGTCTGTTCGCGACCGCTGCCGCGAGGCAAATGATCTGTTTTTGTACTTTTTGTGTCGTTCTTGCGGGTAGTCGGAGAATGTGACCGACTCGCCGAAGAAATGAGGTGTGCGATATGCTGAGCCTGAGGGCGTGAATGTAATATCTTTTTGTATGGATGGAATAAATTGCTGTCTGTAATCTCAGTAGAGATGGTCAATGACCAATGAACCGATGCTCGTACAATTTTGTATGACAATATTATTGGTAAGTATTTTTAAACCTAAGAAAGTAGTTAGAGATCAGTCAGTTTTTCGTAGATGGACCACGAATGAATGGCACTTAAAACTGCGCTCTATAGATTTTTCTAATGATACTTCAGACTACTTGAATGCATTTCACTGGCATTGAAATGTAAGTATCTATACCTCATAATAGTATAAATTGTTAATAAACGTCGGAATGCTTAGGGAAAGTCGCATAGCTCGAACTATTTATGCTTTACTGAGCTAAAATTTAAGAAAAAATTGCAATAAGGGCGCCATCGTCCTTTGTTCCACGACTTTTAATGACATAATAACCCTTATAAATCCTTGTTCATAATTTCCGATGTGAATAATAATCAGTTATTTTTTTCTATTTCAAAGCTACATGACTGTCTGTGTTTAAGTTTCAACTATGAGATCGGCATAGACATAGAGGAAAGACCCCTAATCGGTCAAAAATAATGATTCCAAAAAAAGTAAACCAAACCATTGAAAGTCAACCAATTCACTAGTCAGTCTTCGATGTCATCCAGTAGCGCTTACGTCTCCCTTCTAACAAATAAATATGGTGAACTGTGTAGTCAATTCATGCCGAAATTTCAGAATATCCAAAACAGTAAAAAAAGGCAACGTCACATATCACTCGTTAGTCTTAAATATATTTTTATGTGCTTTAAAAAGCTAATAATTGTAATTAATTCTTAATGTCAACAGAGCGAAAAGTTGCTGAAAAAGTGTTGCCACAAGGTATTTTTATATTTTCCCTATAAATTATCTTTAGGTTTCTTAAGGATCCAGTTTTAGCCGATCAGTGGACAAAAATAATTCGCCTAAGTAAAAATGAAAATTAGTGGAAACCTCATCGCCTTTTAACAATTTGCTCTGCGCACTTTGTTGTTTTATTGCCGAAAAATAGCTTAAATGTGTGATGTAAAATTAATAATGTGTAAATAAATTGTGTAAATAAGATTAAAGGGATTACTACTGATTTTAACTCAAATTCGTACCCTTGATTTTTAGGTCAATTCGTTCCTATTACCTACTCTGATTTTAGTTAAGATTTACATACAACATTATTATTTTGATTTTTGATTTACAAGTTTGCAGTACAGTGTCATGAATGGATCTGGGTAAGACTTTGTGTGTAGTTTAGCTCTGGCCTAAGCTGGCCTAATACTTTGTTTCCGGTATTGTTATTTCTTTGAAATAACTCTGAACTTTGTATAATTTACCCAACTAAATCGGGTAACCACTTTTTAATGGCAAGTTCATCACGTATAGAAAAAAAGGTTTTATTAAGGTACCAAAATAAATTTGACATGTTTTAAAATCGTGTTTTGTATGAAGACTATCCTTCTGGACCTATGTAATAGGGCGTATTCTGTGGAGATCGGTAGGTTTACTTAAAAATTTAAAAATTAATTGATAAAATTATGTCTATCATATCAAATCAAGTCAAATAATTTACTTTGCAAAACATGGGTTACAAACAGATATTTCTTATAAATAAAATTAGTTCCCCATGGTTTAACCGCTTGGTATGCAAAAGTTTACAGAATACAGAAATAATAATTAGATTGGATTAATGTCAAAGTAAAAATATTATACAAAGTCAATGTCAGTGTCCTTCAAATATACGTCAATAGTATGCCTTGTCAATAAGATATTTTTTAAGTTAAATTTAAAAATATTGTAAGTCTAGTCTAGATATTATGTGTACCTAATATCAGATTTCCTATGAAAATATTATTCATATAGCTACTCCGTATAAAATAATGTTACGTGATAACGTTTTCAGAAATAAGTAAATGATGTAATAATAGTTAATCAGACAACAGAGTACCTACCTATACAATCTGGGCTGACAAAGATAATCCAGTTGACTTGTTCTTTTGTGTAATTATATAATTATATTAATTCTTTAATTATCTATCTAGGGAAAGATTTTTACCCGACTGCGCAAGAAGGAAGCTTATGTTTTTCAAGTCTTTGTATTTGTGTACGTATGTACATAAACATATCGTCACGAGGGGGCTGTCAGAGGTGTAATACAACACCCACATTTCGCCGGACGATATTCAGTCCCAAATGTGACAGGGAGCGTGCCTGTCGTCATACACCGGGCTCCAGTCATGTAGCACATGACATACAATACGCAGTTGGGCGAAAGCCCGCCTCTCAATCCAGAGGGAGCAGGTTCGAACCCAGCCGACGGCACGCATTAATTTGTTCATTGTGTGAAGATATGTGCGTATTGTATGTCATCTGCTACATGACTGGAGCCCAGTGTATGCATGGCGACAGGCTCGCCCCCTGTCACAGTTGAGACTGAATATCGTCCGGCGAAGTGTGGGTGTTGTATTACACCTCTGCCAGTCCCCTTGGGGGAAAGTCGTGACGATATGTTGTGTGGTGTTCATCGACAGTTTTTTATGTAGGTTTTTATAACTATACTCATAGGTAGCAAGGTACTTACGAGTATCATTCATCATTTCTCATCTAACCGACTAGTCAATACCGGGATACAGGGTGCCTAATAATCCAAAAACAGTAAGGCGTAAACATGAATGTAGAAAAAAAGTAAATTAGGAACCAACTCAGAAATTTCGAAAAAAAAATCAGCTTCGGAAAATGTCATTGACACTTTATCAAATCACATGACACTAATACTTATCATAAATGCAAAAGTTTGGATTAATGGATGGATTTTAGATACTCTACCAGAGAGAAAGGCTGAACAGATCTGGATGAAATTTGGCACAGAAATAAATATTATAAAGTCAGAATTATAGTCTGATATTACTGACTCAATAGCACATATGATACTTTTTAACCGCAGGTCAAACTGCGGGGGCAGCTAGTGTTCCATTTAATAGACATTTTGCTATGGAACAACTGAGTTTTTTTGCGCTTTTAGGTTTGAACCCTGAATGAAGGATTGCATAAAATAATGACTACTTATACTGATGGGTGACCGCGGGTGACATTTACAACTGAGCGCTACCATGGCTCGGATAACACATTAAATTGTAGGCCCCGGTTGTGTGTTCCATAACAACAATCATCAAGCCATGTCAGAGGCCTTTGGGTGGTCTAGAAACTCAAACATCAGGGCTAGCCACTCGGCCTATACGAACTTACTTGCTTGCATTTACTTAAACTTACGTCTGCTTCCGTTCAGTTTAACAGATACAGTTAAGCAAGTAGGTACATCTATATTAATGCAGCATTTAAAAAGTTCTGCGACTGAAATCACGAAAGTCTTACTAATTGTTGTAAAGATCCTCGAGACCGTGGGAAACGCAAACTAGTTATTACTGACCGGTGTAGAATAAGTGACGTGCAGAGGCTCAACTTTTGAAAAGATCACGAAAAAGGCCACCGTAGATAATTAGAGACGTATAAATCGCTGCGACCCTAGACAAGTGGCATTTGCTTTCAAATGATTCTATTTCTACAATAATAATGTAGGATGGGTGAAAGAGCGTTATGCAAGTGAGCAAGACAGGAATAGTATGCTAAGATGAGTAAAAGAATGAAAGAGCGTTATACGAGTGAGCGAGAGGAATACATGCGGAAAGGAGCGAGAGGTTTTTTGTGAGAGAGAGAAGAGGACGATGAAAAGATGGCGATTGTGAGAGTTTAGTGAAAGCGGGATTAAATGTTTAAAAATATTAAAAGGAGTAGAAAGGTGTTAAATTAAGTGAAAAACAATAAAAACTGTTGTGAGCGATCAGGACAAAGTGTTTCTCTTTAAAAGCCCGTCTCGGGGACTACAATAATATTAATAAAAATTAAAAAATATATCTTTTACATTTTTTTTTAATAAATACCTTGAATAACAATTTATTTGCTTATAAAAATTGTTATACAATTACATGAGATTTCCTGTCTCTTAAACTTGGCTAAGCCTGTGCTATAGGAACCAGTATAAACTATTTCTGAAGGGACGGTATTCAAAACCACCTTAATGTAAATGTAAACAACTAATACTTCTAATAATCCAAACCATGTACAATATGTTAGTAATTTCAGTATGAATCAAATGGACACCCAGATTAATACTACAGAAAGACGCCAAAGAAAAACAATACGAGCTCCGTCCTCTTCCGTGCTCCAGCACAAAGTGCCGGTTGTCGGGGCGGGTGACTCAGGCGCTACCCCACTGATATTCCTTTGACAGTTTACTCTGAAAACGGCACACAGCAGAGCATAGACTGCATTTTTTTTGTATGTGTTGCTAGCACGAGTTAGTTCTTCAGTAGAATGGGTACATACGAGACAACTAATTGTCAGTGTTAGGATAAGGACAGTGTTAGGTAACAAATAGGTAAAAAGGGAATACCGTGTGAATACAATCGCTAACGCTCGAAACTTAGCTGCTGATTGGACGAAATATGAGCTATAGTAATGTCACGTGATCTAATTGTCATGTCAACTCATCCCAGCAGCAGCTAACGTTAGAACTTTAGTGATTGTAGAAATACAATCGCTTAGGAGCGATTTCTATTTGTCTATAAACCCTCTTTGGTCTCTTATTACGTATTACACTTTGATAACCTAGTAGAAGTACGCAAGTAAAAAACGTATGAGCTCGCACTAACTAGCACTAATCAAAGTGTAATCAGGCCTTTAAGTAAGAGCAGAGCAATAGCAATAATAGCCAGTGCGAACTGATAACTCCTAAAATGTTTGCTACGGAATGTAACAGGCTCTATTTGAAGACAGGTAAAACTAAAAATTTTGTGTAGAACCGGTTGTGTTGTAACCAACAACAACCGGATGTAGACCGGTGTGTTGTAGAAACGGATATTGAAAACCAAAACTGGGTGACATTGTATCCATTGTAGCCAGGATCTCTATTTTTTACCTACTATCTCCAGTATTTAAATTTATGGCTTACATACGTTAATTTACACGATACAGAATACTAGAGCAATCATCTGTTCTGTTTGTCAACGGCAATAAGCATTTTCTGATCCATAATTTCTAAGAAATTTTATTTCGCAGTCTAGTTCTCAATACCAAATTAGTAAATAAATTCAAAGTTGACAATCTGTACATTTTTATTCTGCAGCCCTGTGTACCCGGTGCTTGTAAGTGATCGCATAATTTGCACTGATTTTACGTTCCATGCTATCATTTAGGCACAATGTTAAGAGAGAACTTAATGGGGTAGAAGTTGAGAGAATTAGTGTGGTTTATTTTTGGTGTTTGAAAGGCAGGTGGTTAGTATTTACGCACAAAGGCGAAAGCATTTTTAATTTGACTTCCTAAATCTTAGTCTAAGCAGTTGTTTTCTGCTGTAAGGTTTCCTGCAATCCTTTAATTAGGTTGCCGAACATTCTCTTGATAAACCAGGGTTTTCGGTGGGTAGGTTAGGCCGCCACGGGTAGCGGAGACTCTCAAATAAACCGCACCTATAGCTCTCCCCGGGGCGGGTGGTAATCCATAAAAGATTTTCCCTGGAATAAAAAATGGTTTATAGATTCATGTCCTCTCGGTCTATTGGGGTTTCGATCATGTTGAGATACGCCTTGAAAAATTACGGGAAATTAAAAGAGGTGATACGTCTCGCTTTTGGCGTGAAATTGAAATTTTAAACAGTTTTTTTGTGAACTAGGCTCGTCAGTTTATGGGCTTATTTAACTATCTGATGCATCATATGCATCATGTTATGCATTATGTTATGTTGAAATAGTAAATGATAGATCATGTCAAGTCGATGGCCGCAAATTCCATTTTACTGGATTTACGTACCCGCTCTAAAACAAAGAAAAGTATGGAATTTAAATTTCGCGCCATGAGCGAAATGTCAGTGGGCATTCGCTAAGATTTTTATCTTTTTTTAGGTAAACATTGTGACTGAAATACCTGAGCAGTCATTCATTATTTCCAGGTTATCTTATCTTATCTACAATAGATAATATAGGTAGTGAATAAAAATATTAAATTATTTAAAATCTTCAAGCAAATAAATTGCTAAGTACAATTTCCAGATTTTGTGCTATGACGTTTCTAGAAATACCTACATAGGTATTTGTATATAGTCACTTGTGATTGTCACATGTTTTTATACTTATCCTAATAAATTTGTTGAAAAAGTACCCACTGAAACACTATAAGTACCTGAGTATTTCATAATCTTTCAGGTACCTAAGTTAATTTCTGCACCTAAGTTTGGGTATCAGAAACTTTATGACTTACTTACATATCTATACAGGGTTTATCACAAAGGGTGTACTAATTCAAAGGGTCATTGTACACATCAAACGAGCGAGCGTTAGCGAGCGAAGCGTCTATGCTTCATATCGTCACGCCTTTCCCCCGAAGGGGCTGGCAGAGGTGTAATACAACACCCAAACTTCGCCGGACGATATTCAATCCCAAATGTGACAGGGGGCGAGTCTGTCGCCATCCACCGGGCTCCATTCATGTAGCAGATGACATACAATACGCACATATGTACAAATTGGTGCGTGCCGCCGACTGGTTTCGAACCCGCTCCCTCTGGATTGAGAGGCAGGCCTTCTCCAACTAGGCTGTCATTGCTTCAGCTTCGACAAAAATACTTTCGTATGTCAGAATTCTGTCTGTATCTCTGTCCGAATCTTTGTCTTTGACATCGAATCTACTCACAAGATTTCAAGAGAATCGGTTGAGAAATACAACTTGTAGAGCAAGACAGACGCCGGCCGCGAGGTCTCCAGCTCACAGAACCGCGAGCCAATAAACAACTTTTACTATAGAACCAACCCTGAAATTGCGAAAAAAATCATCATCAAATCCTTGATCGTCCACAAAATGTATCGAGCAGCTGTTTTCCCGATTACAAAGTTGACCCCATGGTAAACTAGGTTCTGAAGTATTAAGAAAAGCGAAATTATTAGGCATAGAGTCCATGCTTATAAAAGGACAACTGCACCTCAGTTGTCCTTTGCGTACATCTTGTGCGTATGAACGACTCCAGGTTGCCTAAAGCTGTATTTTACTCACAGCTGAAGGAGAGAAAGCGCAAACCTGGCGGTCAATTTTTGCGTTACAGGGATGTTCTGAAACACCATCTCACTGCACTTAACATCCCGTGCGAAGGTTGGGAAGAACTTGCACATCAGAGAAGGGAGTGGCGCAACCCTGTTACTAGGGCTGTCACTAAGTTTGAAGAAAAGCGCCTACAAGATCTAGATGCAAAGCGCCTTATCGTCAAGACCCGTCCGAAGGCTTCCTATACCTACACATACAATCTCGACGGTCAGTTGTACTGTGCGCCCTGCAACCGGACCTTTAAAACCAAATTTGGATTTGCGAGCCACATCCGTGCTCACAACCGTATCTAGCCAGGTTCGCCATTGACGGATACGTCAAGGAGGACGTCATTCATTCATTCAAAATAGGTTCATAAAATCACAATTACCCCCTTCAACTTTCAACACCCTATCCTGCCATCTCTGTTAGGTATAACCTTCCCATTGCTTGGAGATACCTACACAACGATGTGGATGCACCTCAACCCAAGTCATGTACCTACCATGGGAAAGCCCCTCCAATGGTAAGTGTCCCCCTGGGAAGGGGGGCAGGGGGTCTGTAAACAGCCCCGGGGCAATTTGCGTATCGAGAGTTGCCGCAATCGGCGCGGCCGGTACTTAGCCGCTAATTGCTCGATACTGCCTGCAAGAAACTATACTACTATAAAATATTTAAAAAAAAAAAACCTCGAAAAAAATATACAAAAGGGACAAAAAAAATAACAAAATCTTAATCGGTTCATTCGTTCCACAGCCACACGCACACACACACACACACACACACACTCACACAGACACGTCAAACTTATAACACTCCGTCCGGGGTTAAAAACTCATTTGCATTATGTTAATTAATTTGGCAATTCTTAAATTCAGCTCAAGTGGGTACTACTGTTCTTATTTGAATATAAGGTACTTAGGTTAGTAACTTCATTAAACACTAGTGGCTCTATGAGGTGAAGACCTTGCGGCCAGCGTCTGTCTTCCACTACAGATTGCATTTCTCAACCGATTCGTCTTCTTTTGAACTTTGTTTCACGAGAACACAAAGTTTCAAGAGAATCGGTTACGAAATGCGACCTGAAGAGACAACAGCCATCATGACAGAAATCAGGACATACGAAAGCATTTTTGTCGAAGCTGAGGCATAGACGCTTCGCTTGCTAACGGTCGCTCGGTCGATAAGGTTATATACCCATGCCATACAAAACACAGTTGAAGGTGTTGGTGGTCACAGCGTTATCTATCGGGCGGAGACAGCCAGACAAAGGTTTTGTTGGGATTCCCCATCGAAATAATTTAGGGAAGAAGTGACACGAGTCTAATTTCTAGTGCACAGCGCGTGGGCCCTATACAACTACAAGCAAACTGATACTACACAGCTCCGTTGACATTATTATGTTACGTGCATCAATAACAAAGATAGAGAGACGTACCAGTGGCTCCCAAAGCTGCCAGATATCTCATGATTTCTCTGATTTCTCTTTATTAACAAAAATCAGCTTGACAAGAAAGGACTTGGCGTTTTTTGTCAACCGTACCTACGGATCAGTTCATTCGGTAACCAGAACGTTCTTTCAAATGGGCTTTGAGTCTGACGAGATTCCCGTAGCTTGTTAAACTGCGCTACAGAGCTCAGTTGCTAACATTTCATTAGTTAATTAAAGAGTTGAACCAAGATTGGTGCCTATTTGACTTAACTTCTGTGCAATAATAACGGACATAGCCATCCTACACATTTGTAGGCTACACTGCAACTTTTTTGAGGGCCGCGACGCTCTGAAATTTTCATACAAACGCGCTACTCAAATTTCTTGAAAACCATTTGTCAGATTATGATGAAATTTAGCATGTACAATTAAATTAACAATATCTCCGCCCCTATGTTCTTGGTTTTTTTTAAAACGTTCTCAAGTTAAAATAGAGGTATGAAAAATATCCGCATTATTAAGGGGTCACTTTTGACTGATTTATTCAAAAGATAGACAAAGCAAATCATATATTCCATTTCATATGGAGGTTGTCTACATCATGAGCTGTTAAATGAATCCATAATACAAGGGAAATTTAAGTTACTTAAGAATGATTACAGAAGTGCAAAAGTCATAAGCACTTTGTCACTCTGTAGGTAAGTTTAGAGGCTCGCCAGTATCATTACTCGCTCTCTTCGCTCGTCTTCTTCTACTAGACGAAATGGCTATAGCATACCTTAAGGCAATGCGAAGTTAGTCTAGGTCGCCTAGGTCGAAGTTAGTTAGGTCGCCGGACTCTCAGTATACTAGGTAATAAACGCTGTATAGCCAGGTAGTAGTTAATCAATGTTTTGTCTCTTTCTTTCTTTTAAATTTTTAATTCGATCGAAAGAGATAAAGTACTTACAGGCACTTGCACTAAATATAAGAATTGCCTAAGTCCTTGCTTAACAATAGTTTTAAATTACTCCTAGCTCAGATCAACCTAGAGAATAAGATGGCGCACGGCATACGATCTAAGTGAAGCCAAAAACCATTCAAAAACTACGTTACTGTCGTATAGGTACACAACACTCACACACTGACGCAAAAAACTACGCTACTCGCTTGGTCATTCTTACCTCGACATTGTGTACATTGTTTTATGGTATTATTTCGTGTACTTAAATATACATAGTGAATTACAAAAGTGTGGCCAGGACTACATTTTGAGGTTCTTTTTAAAAACTGTGCAGTGTTTTTACAAGTAAATTTTGAAAAAGCCGGAGCATCAAACTCTTACAAATACAAATGTGCAGTTTTAAAATATTAAATCTCCTAAAGTTGTATATTGGAACGGATATGGCTTACGTAGAGTTTGGGAATTAATATTAATTTTCGTGCAATTCTAAATGTTTTTCATGGCAACATCACCACGCACACACATTGAAAAAGAAGTGGCTTCAGCCAGATATAACGCAGTGTTCCACCTATTTCTCTAGATTGATCTGAGACTCCTAGTGAAATAAATCTTAACTGTATGTGCCCGATAAGCGATTATCGGGCACATACAGCCAATGTAACGTTCCTAGTTGTCCTACCTATTTAGGCGTAGTAGGTAGCATAAAGAACAACTAGGTAGTTAAAAAAAATACAGAAAAAATGAGGGTAGTTAAAAAAAGAACAGTAATAGATAATAGGGTCGGGGTAAGGTTAGTGTCTTGAGTCGAATTACGCTACACGACTATTACGACACACTGGCCTTGAGTTTTCAGCGCACGGAGTCCACGGTGTGACATAGGTAGGTAGTGCCACAGGTAGCAGGTGCGGCTCTGCACTGGAGACCTCAGCGGCAGGACAGCAGGGCCGATCAGGTCAGTCGGTATCAGCCGGGAAGTCAAGTGGAGAAATCTTAACTGTATGTGCCCGATAAGCGATTATCGGGCACATACAGTTAAGATTTTCCTAAGGAATGGCTTAAGGTTCGTGTGAAACTATTTAGGTAGGAGCTAGCTAGGGGTAAATTAAACAAGCTAGTTAAATTTTCGGGTGTACAGTTTGATGAAAAAATTGCAATGATAGCGAAATTGTTGTTTTCGGAAATGAAGTCTGTTGTTATAATATAATGAAGGCGCAAGTTTGTGAGTGTGTGTTAGTGTGTATGTGTGTATGTTTGTTAGTTCTTCATGCACAAACGGCAGGACCCATTTAAATGAAATTTGGAATGGAGGTAGCTCACACCCTGGAATTACATATAGGTTACTTTTTATTCCTTAAAAATTTAGTTATGTACAAAAGTAAGTAAGTATATGCACTTATATTTTTTTTTTCTATTAAGTGTGCAGACAAAAGGATAAGAATATCTATTCATAGAAGCATGAAAAATGATCAAAGTAGCGTAAAATTTAGTTTTACTTTACAAAACCTTTGTTTGATAAATACGTTGGCGTCATGACCATTCTCTTAAATTACCACATTAAATACCGACAGTCTCAGCAAAAATAAACTTTATTTCCTTTACGAACGGGTCCAGAGAACTTTGCCACCGAAATCTTGTCTTGGTTATTTCAATTTTTGCATCGGGGAGGTCCAATTGTCATACCCTGTCATATTTAGAGCATTGTTCAGTGAACATCATAAAATGCATAATTGCATTATAATTTCAGATAATTGGTGTAACAGAAGTCGATTTGGATTTTTGATATTTCTCTTTTGTATTGTATCGATACAATGTCAAAAAAATAAAAGTTGGATGGCCCATAGAGTATTTTTTTAATCTTAAAGTCCAATTAAAAATCAGAGTCACTAATACAGAGATTTATAAGATTACTTATCCATATATGTACATATTTCTGTCATAGCACTGTGTCACGATACAAGCACATACACAGTACGCACTACAAAATGATAATAAATAAAATACATAAAGATAATAACAAAAACTACAACAACCATAATAATAACACAAAATAAACTACAAAAATTCAATGTACACTAAAGGGATGTATTGATTCAAATGTTTAATGCAAAAATTATTGCAATTAGATTGTTGTATTGCACTGCTTACTGGACAGTATTGCTTATATTACACTCGTGTCGTGTTTAAGAGTTTCCTGCTGTTGTTGATGTGCAGTCATAATTTTTTTTAAGTTTAAAATTAAAACTTTTAACATTTTCACTTTTTTCACTTTTAACAATAGGGTCCATTGTCACGCAACAATACAATACAAGACAACAACTTTTTACTAAAAACATAAAACAATAATTACAATAATACTTAAATAAGGCTAAACTTAGTTTGTAGTGCGGCCTTATCGTTCAAAGCGATCTCTTCCAGGCAACCTGTCAAACGCAACGTCAAAAACAAAACGTACCTAACCATTGTGGCAATAAATATCATAAATAAAAGGCCCCCAGGTCAAGAGTACCCTTAACCGACAAGTATGAAAAGACTCATGGAAGTGGAAGAAGCGAAAGATGTCGTAGCAAGTGGATAGAAGTGGTCTCTGCCTGTGCCTCAGATCAACCTAGAGGAAAAGATGGAACACTGCGTTAAATCTCACTTGCGTGCGTGGTAATGTTGCCATGAAAAACATTTACAATTGCACGAAAACTAATATTAACTCCCAAACTCTACGTTAGCCATTTCCGTTCCAAAATACAACCTTAGTAGATTTAATATTCCAAAACTGCACATATTTGTAAGAGTTTATAATTACGGCTTTTTCAAAATTGACTTGTAAAAAAACTGCACAGTTTTCAAAAAGAACCTTAAAATGTAGTCCTGGCCACACTTTTATAATGAACTATGTATATTTATGTACATGAAATTATACCATAAACCCACAATGTATTAACGTATTAATTTTTAGTAATTATTAATATTTATCTTATACCTTTAAATGAGCAATTCTTGTATATATATATATATATAATTGGAATCTCGGAATCGGCTCCAACGATTTTCATACAAATTAGTATATAGGGGGTTTCGGGGGCGATAAATCGATCTAGCTAGGAATCATTTTTAGAAAATATCATTTTATTCGTGTTTTATCGATAATCAATCTCAACTGAAAAATATGACTCTTCCTGACATCTATTGGCGAATAATAATACTACTATTTTTTGTGAGCAACTAATTGCTTTAACGACACAACAGCAGATGGCGTTGTTAAGTAACACGAAGTCAATGAGTGTTTGCTTTGAGGTTAGACTAAAATCAATTGTTTATTATCCAAAAAACACAATTAAAAAATTAAAAAAAATACCGAGCAAAGCTCGGCCATCCAGGTACTTAATTATTATTTATTAATGTATTATTAACCCATAAACACATAATGTCGAGCGAGTAGCGTAGTTTTTTTGCGTCAATGTGTGCGTGTTGTGTACATATACGACAGTAGCGTAGTTTTTGGATGGTTTTTGGCTTCACCTAAATCAAACGCCGTGCGCCATCTTGTTCTCTAGGTTGATCTGAGGCCTGTGCCTACCCCTATCGGAAAGAAGCGTGATTGGCGTTTGTATAATAATTTATTTTGAAGTGAGTAATTTTAAAGTACTTACCTACTTACATTTACTTGTTAGAAGTAAATAAGTGCACATGTTAGGGTCTATTGTAATTTCCAACTAACTACAACCTGCTTTGAAAATAGCTTCATTTACAATGTAAGTACTAACTTACTACTTACCATTTACTTTCACCACTTATCCTTAGCAATGTGCAAGTTTAGTGCCAAGTTGAGTTAAAGGTGGTAAGAGCCACAAGTTTAATTTAAGATAAAAACACGAGACATTAGTGGTGCGGCAATGGGAAATACATCGATTCCCAACATCTCGACGACTATTAAAACTAAACGCCATATTATTGTGCTGCATGGTTCAAGTAATAGCCTCGAAATTGTAAAAAGTTGTAAGTTTTCAAATCAAACCTGAATTGGTTTGATTTGAAAACTTTTATTTTAATGTCTTTTTACAATTAGGTAACAAAGGCACGCTTACAAACGTCTCAGTAATAAAAATTACTCTACTAGTCTCTCTATTGCTCGGAAAAAGAGTCAGTGCCCAGAAGAACAGGCCAGAAACTGAGAGCCATTTTTAAATGCTACAAATATTTTAAGTTTACGATCAAGTACCTACGTACATCCGTGATATAATGTCATATTCGTTGAAATAAATGTTTTGCTAGAGTAAAGTTTCTAATAAGTAGAGCCCGGTATCTTCAAGCTGTTAAAGTTTTATGACCATCATATTAGCTGCACCCCGCGTTGTTACCCGCGCTTAAAATGTAGCCTATGTACAACTACAGTATTATCTCTGTACAAAATTTCATTCCGATCCGTTTAGCCGATTTGGCGTGATTGAGTAACAAACATCCATCCAAACTTTCGCATTTATAATATTAGCGTGAAGTGTAATTTTAATAGTCTTTAAAAAAATAATAGTTAGTTATGAAAACCCTGTAGGATATATTTTGAGGGGGGCAGGTACACACACTAACTTATATGTATCCATTCAAAAGTACCATAAAAATGCACGTTAAAAATGTAAGAGAAAAAAAGGAAATTTGGCTGAAATGTTAACAAATTTGTATCATATGTTGGTGACATTTAATCTATGAAAGTAGCGGCACGATAGATAGATAGATAAACTCTTTAATGTTCACACCACAGATAACAAAAATAACAAGAGAAAAATTATGATAAAACTTATTAAATACGACGCGAATAGTTTACAAATAAAATCTACGCGATTAGTGTCTGAGTTCGCGCTTTTAGGAGGGCAGAGCGCGATGTGTGATACATTTTTTTTGAAGCCAGTATTTGATTTAAAGTAGCATAATTGCATCTTCCAGTCAATACTGGATGCGCACCTCGCGGTAACAACAGGGTTTTTGTAACACCCTGTATAGCTTAGACAATTTTTTTAATTCTCAGCAGACTGTTTTTGACAGCTTGTAAATAAGTTAAATGTCAAAAATGGACATAGTAAAACAAACAATTGCCCAATTCAAGTTCGGTGAACATTGGCCTAAGCCAAGCCAAGCTTATGAAATATGGAGGTTCATGGAGCCTCGTAATATTTACCAAAGAGTTTCCAAGCCCCGCTCAAACCTCATCGCTTGCCTCTTCCACGCTAGTGTCGGTATCACCTCCGCGATCGGGCGTTGGCAAATGATGTTAATTTTCGAGTTTTACAGCGAAACAAAGCAATTGTTATCTGGCGAGGCATCGCTCACGAACCGCGGCGTCGCTATCTGTGCTGTGGGTGCTCGGACTCGGGTTAGGTTGTTGGTGTAGGTGGGTTAGAGTGGTAACATTTTTCGAGCGAGCTTTAGGTAAATGTGAACCTATTGGGGTCGGTACCTTATAAAACTTTGTGGGTCTGGAATAGTGCTTAATTATCGCAAGTGCTCAATTTTTTGAAGACGAATAATGAAGTCAGAACGAAACCACACCTCCAGAAAATTACATAACTTCAAAATGGAAGCTATAGATATACGAGTATATACATACCTACGCTACAGCTAGAAATAGCTATAAAATTATGACTAGCGTTGCTACAACTAAGTACATATATCGTCACGCCTTTCTCCCGAAGGGGCTGGCAAGATGTTCTACACCTACACTTCGCCGGACGATCTTCAGTTCCAAATGTGACTGGGGCGAGCCTGTCACCATACACCCGGTCACCGGGCTCCCGTTACGTAGCAGATGACATTCAATACGCACATAATATGTTCACACAATGAACAAATGATTGCGTGCCTTTGGCTGGGTCCGACCCCGCTTCCTCTGGCTTGAGAGGTGAGTCTTCTCCGACTAGGCTAACATAGCTTACCTAGTAATGAAACTATCGCAACTAAATAAATAAATGTTTAAAGAAGAAAAACATCGCTAGAAAATAATGCAAGGACATGAAAGTATTTTAAAATCAACGTTATTTTAATGCACGATAAAAAATACAACATTATTTTAATACACGAAGCAAAGAATACAAATTACAAATTCCTACATGTGACTGCCATGTCCTAAAGCTCTGCTTAAAATTCCGTGATAACCATTCTTTCGTGTCACTAAGGGCCAATTTAATATACCCATCTCAAACCACAATTTATAGAATTTCATATTCCAACCGTTCTTTTATTTATTGGTTACTGAGCACGCGTCCAAAAATCCCTGCAGCATATTTTTCGTGAGAACCAAATTCAAATCAACTAATTTTAGATTCCGTGACAGTTTGATGCAATGCAAATGACTAAAAATCGATTTAAAAATTGCTACCGAACGGAATTTCGACATCAGACATTCGAACCATTTTGCGAACGAAATTAGCAAAATTCTCGAACTGAAATTCTTTGTGAAATGCATACAGTTGCGTGCTGTATGGTTAAAGGGTGCATGAATACTTTCGCCACGGGCTTTCATTGTGTATTCCCTGAGAACTTTATCTCGTGCCATCATTTAAATAATGAATGATCGACGAATTACTTACACCACTCCGACTGTGGAATTCTGATTTTGGAAGTTTTTCTTAAGAGTCCTGCGACCACTTTAGACTAACTTTGCATTGGCTTAAGGTTTTCCATAGCCATTTCGTCTAGAAGAAGATGACGAGCGAAGAGAGCAAGTAAAGACACTGATGAGCCTTTAAAGTTACTTACAGAGTGACAAAGTGCACACAGTGACAAACTTTTGCACTTCTCTAATAATTCTTTAATAACTAAGAATTTCCCTTGTATTATGGATTAATTTAAAAGCTAATGATATAAACAACCTCCCTATGTAAAGGGATTTTTGATTTGCTTTGTCTATCTATTGAATAAATCAGTCAAAAGTGACCCATTACAAATGCGGATATTTTACATAGCTCTATTTTAGCTTGAGAACGTTTTTTTAAAAAAAACCAAGAATATAGGGGCGGAGATTTTGTTAATTTTGTTGTACATGCTAAATTTCGTCATAATCTGACAAACGGTTTTCAAGAAATTTGAGAAGCGCGTTTGTATGGAATTTCAGAGCTTCGCGGGACTCTTAAATCTTATGCTCAGAATTACAAAGCATTTTCAGTATTCAATTCCTGGTAACATGGTTAATTAAGAGAGAGTTTTGTAAGATATTTTTGAGGAGCATGGATCCAGTATGCCCCAAGCCTATCAAAGCGCAATCGCGTTGACTACAGTGCAAGCACGCACGGCAGCGGCCGAATTACTGCCGCGATACAATCGCGACGACAAATCGCACGACGACTGCCGCGTGCGCCCGACCTTAGCTTTCTAGACAGCATGATGGTAGCTATGCACTGAACAGTGATTGAAGTGATAAGGACTAATGTGTGCTAATCAAAGAAAACAGTCGTACATAAGAATCGAAAGATAGGATCATCATATTCATATCTGTAGCAGCTAAGAAACTATGCCCTTACCGTTATCATAATGATACATCCTGTTTTTCTTTTCTGATACTAGCTAATTATCATTTATTTCATATCTCCAGGAAACCAGATAACTGGTAAGTAGATTCTGGTATAATAATAAGTGTTAGACAACCACCATCTACAGATGCTACCTAACTAACTGTTGGGTTCTGACTAGAACTCAGCAAAAAAAGAGGACGCTGACGTCATCGTGGAATACTTGTACCTATCAAAAATTACCTACTGTAAATGCACGATCTTTCTCAGTACATTTGACATGACATGACAGCTGTCACGCGTGCGCACATTTATAGGCACAGAATACGCCCTTACAAAAATAAATATACATATGTATATGTTACGGGTACTGCTAGAATACGAATTTAACCTAGGTTTATGCGGGCTAACTTAGCATTACCTACCCAATTCTGTTGAGTAAAGTTCGAAAGGTTTATCGCACTGTATGAAGTATGTTCAAGGCTTATAAGTGATCGATTAGGTACCTACTGTATCCAGGTATTGTTAAAATCGGAACACGTCAAATGTACCTACAACATGATCAAGTACCTAATCATGATCATTATCACGAATTAATCAGAATTAATCTAATCAATTATGTCTTTATTATTTACTACTATCTATAGTATTCTTCCACAAACTCCATGTCAGCGTGACCGAATGCAGTAAAGAAATAGCTACGTCGTGTGACTCGAAGTACTAAGTAGTAAGTACTGGTAAGTAGGTACTATCTGATCTGTGTGGTGTGACCACGATCACGAGGGTTCATTAACGCTGAGCTTGTGAATGCAAGTTCAAGATCAATCTGAGACGATGCAACAAATTGCTTGTTTTGTCTCCGCTAAGGCTATTTTACCCGACTGCGCAAGAAAGAGGGTTAAGTTTTTCGAGTGCATGAATATAAGTATTTATGTATGTAAGTATGTGATGTGGGTATGTGTGTACCTAAGTATGTATGTATTAAGAAGTTTTTTTGGCACGCTCTACAACCAAAACAGCTTGATGGATTTCGACATGTGAGTTGTCATTTGAATCGTCTTGATAGGTAGTGGAAGTGACATAGGGTACAACATTTTGCAACCGGGTTTATTGTTTTCCTTTTAATAATGTATAGTCACACGGTCTAGGTATCTTCAGATAGGTAGTCTTTGTATGGATGAGCGCGGGTGGCATTTAGGTAGATGCAACGGAGTTCTACCTACCTTAGGTCGGACATGACTATGACTTTTTTGAGTCGTGCTTTTCGTATCAAAAATCTTTGAAACTGATTATATTTGCTTGCCCATTATTACTCACTGAGTACCTGTTTACTCTCTCACTAGTCGGGGTTAACTCTTTAATTTTTTTTTAAATTTCGGGCAATCGGTACAATATTATCTAACGACTTGCAGAATACGGTAAGTACTAGAATAAGAAATGAAAAGTAAAAAAACTTTTTTACTAACAAGCTTTTATACAAGCGACGGCACTTTATTTTTCGAGTTATTCTCAGCAAGCCCTTTCATTTGATACCCATATTGTAAGAGCACATTAAAAATTACTTGTCAGCCATTTTAGGTGTTCCGCTATGTTGAATTTAGAGTGACGTCACTTCGTTTTTCGAGCTACTCTCTGCAGTTAAGCCCTTCCATTTGAAAGTCATATTGTGGCCGTTTATTAAAAATAATTCGTCCGCCATTTTGGGTGTTTCGCCATGTTGGATTTAGAATGACGTCACATAGGTAATTAATTTTATGCATTTTCATCCAAGCTAAACGTGTATAAAACATTTCAGCTCAATATATTGAACAAATTTGAGTTGCAAGATTCCACCCGAACAAACTTAAATACTTACATTACATACAAACATATATGTACTTACTGCAATTTAAATAAAAGCTTGTGAACGATCGTTCTCATAAAAAATCTTTCAAAATCAAAGTTGACACCTAAAATTAAATCGGTTAGAATTTTCTAGAGAACATAAAGTACGGGCTTCTAATAGAGCAAAGTCTAAAAAATATATGGGTAAGCAGGTAGTCTCTTTTATTACAAGTTAACAACAAAATATTACATGTTATTGAAGACGGTAGCATAATTATTATCTAAAGCTGTTATGTGGGAAATTTATTTTTTATCAAATAAATCCGCTTATTGCATAAGTGTCTGCGATTGTACCGAACTACTTACTTAAGAGGGCCGCGACGCTCTGAAACTTCCGTACAAACGCGCTACTTAAATTTCTTGAAAATCATTTGTCAGATTATGATGAAATTTAGCATTTACAATTAAATTAACAATATCTCCGCCCCTATGTTCTTGGTTTTTTTTAAACATTCTCAAACGAAAATAGAGCTATGAAAAATATCCACATTTTAAGGGGTCACTTTTGACTGATTTATTGAATAGGTAGACAAAGCAAATCAAAAATTCTATTACATAGGGAGGTTGTCTACATCATTAGCTGTTAAATGAATCCATAAAACAAGGGAAATTCTAAGTTACTTAAGAATGATTACAGAAGTGCAAAAGTCATAAAAAAATTGAAATTGCACTTTGTCACTCTGTAGGTAACTTTAGAGGCTCGTCAGTATCATTACTCGCTCTCTTCGCTCGTAGTCTTCTTCTAGACGAAATGGCTATAGAATACCTTAAGCCAACGCGAAGTTAGTCTAGATCGCCTAGGTCGAGTTTAGTTCTCCCCCGAGGGTTCCCGCCTTGTCGTGGCGGGGGGGGCTCAGTAGCCGTGGCCTGATCAGCCACGGTGAAGCCAAGAGGAATCCGAGGTGGGGCCGCTTTTCTCGGGGCTTTCTCCTGAAAGCCTTTGTAGAAAAAGCGGCCAAGGTAGGTTGCGGCACTGCCGTAACTGAGGCGGGCTGCAGTGTGGATTGGGTGGCACTGCAGCCGAGGGGTGGAGACCGCGGGAGGAAGGGCGTTTTTTACTGCCTGCCGCGGCCTCGACGGGATGGGGCTGCTGAGGAAGAAGAGCACGGTGTGGTGTTACACCACTCTTACTGTCCTCCGTGGCCGGTGTGAGAGGCGGACGAGGCGTGGCCGTTCCTGCATTCCGCGTAGGACTCTGGAGGACCTCGTTGGGGACCACGTTGGAGTGGCCTGCTTGAGGCTGCTAGCTGAGGGGGGCCCCGGTGTGTCACCCGCTGGAGTGGCCTAGGACCGCTAGCTGTGGGAGACATCCTTTGGGTCGGGAAGTCTCTGCTGGAGTGGCTTAGGACTGCTAGCTGTGGGGTGGCACCTCCCGGTGTCCCCGCTGGAGTGGCTGAGGGCCGCTAGCTGGGTGGGATCCTTCGTAGGTTTTAAAGGAGGCTACGTAAATGTTGTGCGGTCGAGGTGGGGCAGCGGGGGAACTCGAATGTGGTGCAACGGCGCTCCATTCTGAGTGCCCTCTGCAGCCAAAGTGGCAGGCGGCGGGGCCACTTACCTGACCCGTCGCATAGGGACCAAGGGCGTTAGACACGGGTGCTGTTTCACGCCCATCGGCTGAGTTGGTCCCCGAGGTGGATGATGACGATGTGTTTAGTGTTCGATACATCGTCATGGTGAGGAAGAGCGTAGGCTCGAGGAGGTGCCCGCAGGGGCTGGCGCTGTCGGGGCCGCGGTCGTGTCTGAGAGTAGTTCCCGTTGTCCCGACATTCTGCGTCGAGGTGGAACACCCTTGGGTTTTTAGTGGGTAGGCCGTCAGTGGCGGGGTTCCCACATAACCACTCTGTGCCCGCCCCGGGGCTGTTGGTGGTATCCATAAAGGATTTTCCCAAAAAAAAAAAAAGGTCGAAGTTAGTTAGGTCGCCGCACTCTTAAGTATTTCCATTTATTGTTGTCAGTTCAACTGAACGACGCCATTTTTGTGTTATCTACTTACTCTTTAGGATTTACTGATTTTTCAATCATCTCCAGTTGAGACGCCTATCTACCAGCTGACCTACCAGCAGCATGCATTGATGCTGTAGAATAAATCTTGTAAAATCTATATCCTTCACAAAAAAAGTTAGTAGGTAAGTTTCATGTTTTTAGACAAGGAAGTTCCTCAACGCACAAGTCAAATCGCCAATGTTGCAGGCAGACGTAAAACGTGAAAATTGTACCCAATAGCGTAGCTTTAGCCGCACAAGAATATCCACCTTTTCGAAATTCCATCTCTATGTTACTAAAATGGCATCCACTCTAAAGAATTTACGGAAGTAATCATGAAAATAACAATAGGAAGTAGGTAGTTATAATTAGCGATGGAGCCGACGTTCCTGTTATACTAACTTATTACGGGTGGACCCGAGTACGGCAGGAGCATACGTAGCCGCGTGTGTCAAGAAAAGGCTGAGAGAGAGACCAGTCACTCATGGTAGATCTGTACCTCCTGGAGTCAAGTTTAGTGCCGGGAAGACAGCTTCAAATCCTACCTACTAGCTCCGAGTTCCCGTGAAGTACAAAGGTATCATTCCGCGCCCGACTGCAGGCCTTGTCTGCTGCTGCATGTCAGCGGTCAGGCGCGGAGAACGGTAAGTACCTCAAGAGCGCATACCTCTACCCTGATTTCTGGCCCAAAAAGGCTGGTGTTCCAAATAGTTTAATTTCATTTTAATAATAATGTAATATATATGTTAGTCTGTAAAGTATTTATAACTTGAGCCTGCATCTGAATTACATAGACAATTATTATTATTGTATAAACAGGTAGGTCATATACAGAACAGAATGCTTCATAAGGGTGTTATTCTTCGAATTAAACAAACTTATGTTCTTGAAATTGTTCACAGGTAACAATACCCTTAAGTTTTACTAAACCTTTAAGATCCTCCTGCGCCTGAGCATCCTGTGTAACCCTGTGTTTGTTAAGTCAGTGCAATTTGGCCGCATCACGAAACCACGACTCGATCACTCTCAAGATAACCCTTCAGCCGCCCTGATTTACCCACAAAATTATTTCATTAAACCACTGATACAGCTTCCTACGTTGACAGGTTGACGGGCCAACTCTATGCTTTTAAACAACAATAAACTCACCTTAGATGAGCAAATAACAACCTAAATACAAGACAATAAGCTTGAACAAGATAGTAAATACAAGTTTGCGTCGGCTTAAAGCTAGAGGTTAGAAGTTAACCACTCATCTGCTGAGCTCTACGCGATCATGTTGGTTTTGATACATTTCATGTGGGGTAGCGGTGAAATAAACGAGCTAGCTGTAAGCTGGATACTGGATACTTACATACCTACTTACCTATCAACCTTTTTTTAATATGAATTGAACTTAAAGCTTCCTAAATCTGTCTTGATTTTTACTAACGAGACTAGAATGTTCTCTGCAAGACCTAGTTTCTTGCCTGTATACCCTTACCATGAGTTTTGATCATTACGAAAACTTCTTTTTCGTTTTCGTTTGACTGCTTACATTTCAATAAAGCGCCCCTGGCGGAAACGTTAAGGAAATAAGGTTAAATGTGTAGAGCCAAACGAAAACGAAAATAGTTTTAGCGTGGTAAGCCCCCTGCAGGGCTATTCACAACCATTCGGAAACATTTCCGTTCGGATTTCAAAAATTTTAAGCCTAAATTATTCGAATCTCAGTCTCCTATATTCATAAGTTTTTAAACGTGATTAATTCTTCCGATCGGATTTATACTTGATTCCACATTCCAAAATGTATAAAAGTACTTAGACTGAGATTCGAACAATTTGAGTTTGAAATTTCTGGGATCCGATCGGAAACGTTTCCGAATGATTGTGAATAGCACCGATGTTCTTCTGGGTAGAGTGGTGGTAGAGTCAGTATTATAAAATTGACGTTCATAGGTGTATCTTCGATACCCAATTGAATAAAGGCTGGCATTTAATTTTGATTTTTTGACTGATGATAATTACCTTACTTTCGCGGAGCTACAGAACATATAATAATACTACGCGGAGGGTTGCTCGTCCAACGGCGAGATGGATCGGAGACATCATTATAAAATAATATACTTTGCCAGTTATAGCATTCCGGTCATGTGGGCAACACGTAGTGACGTCAATCGATGCTTAAGCAAGACCGAAATAAGTCATTTACAAATAGTTCGAAAGAGACGGATGACAATGACGAGTGACGTCATTACGTGTTTGCTAGACCTTATTTTTTGGATCATGGGGTGATCTGCCTCGGTCCTACACGCTCTCTCTCTCTCTCTCTTTTTCTTTGCCCTCTCTCTTCTACGCCAATCGGGTCTAGACTCGGTCTATACGTAGAGAGGTCTATACCTACCTACCTTGTGAAATAAAGTGGACTGCGGACAATGGTAATGATAAAAAAAAAGAATTGCTACCTACCCACCTTAATTTTGAAAACAAACTACTAATTAACTTTTGACTTTAGAACGATGTCTATAGTGTGATAAGCGTTGGAAACATTTTAACCATTAAGTATTATTGTTATTATTTTTTATGTGATCGACCAGAATGTTCCAAGGCTAGTGTCCCATCGCTTGATGAGTTGTATCATGGCTAGCTATAATCAGTTTTTTTCTTTCAGTTCTTTGCTATTAATATTTGCGTGAAAGAGTCGCTTTAGACGATAAGCATAGGTATTCATAATCATTCGGAAACGTTTCCGTTCGGATTCCAAAAATTTTAAACTCAAGTTGTCGAATCTCAGCCTATATTCATAAGTTTTTTAACGCGATTAATTCTTCCGATCGCATTTATACTCGATTCCATATTCCAAAATTTATAAAAGCACATATACTGAGAATAGAACAATTTGAGTTTGAAATTTGTGAAATACGATCGGAATCGTTTCCGAATTATTACGAATAGCACCGCTGGTCACCCTTGTACTGCCCTATGGTGAAATTAGTTTTTAAGCACTTTTATTATATTCAATTGTTTTGTGTGAAATAAAGAGTAAGTACCTACCTACTTATTGTATATTTTGTGGCACAAGAAAACCGAGTTCATTATAGCTCTACTCAGCGGTCAAACACCTTTATCAATTTACCTAAGGCCCTAAGCTATAAGATAACTATCGCCAATCTACCTAATTATTAGATTAAAAAAATAGAAATTTTAATACAACATGTTATCATTAGAAAATCGATTTAATCCGTTTGACTGATTTGACTGGATTTATTAGCTTTAAAATTTAGTTACACGTGTCGGTTTAATGTTACCTATAGCTACATAATTATAATGATTGTCTGTACCCTTAGTCCCTTACCCTGAATTTTGATGGTTAACGAAAACTTTTTTCGTCTTTGTTTGGCGGTATACTTTTCAGTAAAGCGCCCCTGGCGGAAACGTTAAGGAACTAGTTTTAATGTATGGAGCCAAACGAAAAAAAAAAAGTTTTCGTTAACTATTAAAACTCATGGTAACGGTACGGTGGTGTAGTCGGGGTAAATACTAAGAAATATAGAAAGGGGTAGTAGATCAGTTGCTTTGCTTTCAAACGATTCTATTTAAATTTAAACAATCGCATAACGGTCGACCGTCAGCTGCTGGTTGGACGAAATAAAGAGACATACGAAATACGAAATCTAGACAACTGTCACATGATTCCAATCAACAGCAAGCGTTTGAGCGTCACTGATTACATACATAGAGTCGCTTGAGAATCGCTTGGAAGCGATAGCGACTTGTCTACGGTCTGTAGATTATCATACATTATCAAAGAACGTAGCCAAGCTCAATACTGTCCATTGGTATCTTCGATTACATAATTATACAGATGTCAAGTCTCAATCTCAGATCAACCGAGAGGAAAAGATGGAACCCTGCGTTATATCTCGCTGAAGCCACTTCTTTTTAAAACTTGTGTGCGTGGTAATGTTGCTATGAAAAACATTTCCAATTGCACGAAAACAAATATCAATTCCCAAACTCTACGTTAGCCATTTCCGTTCCAATATACAATCTTAGTAGATTTCATATTCTAAAACTGCTTATAAGTATTTGTAAGAGTTTGATGTTTCGCCTTTTTAAAAATTTACTAAAAAAACTGCAGTTTTTAAAAAGAACCTCACAATGTAGTCCTGGCCACACTTTTATAAAGCACTAGGTATGTATATTTATGTACACGAAATTATACCATAAATCAATGCACATAATGCCGAGGTAAGAGTGACCAAACGATTAGCGTAGTTTTTTTGCGTTAATGTGCGCGTGTTGAGTACCTACATTATACGACAGTAGCGTAGTTTTTGGATGGTTTTGGCTTCACCTAAATCATACGCCGTGCGCCATCTTATTATCTAGGTTGATCTGAGGGCTCAATACGAAAAATGAAACCTTGAAAGGCTTAGATCATGATCCATCAAAACAAGGTCTAGCATTAAGCAAACACGTAATGTCGTCATCGTCATCCGTCTCTTTCGAACTTGTTCTAAATGACTTATTTCGGTCTCGCTTCAGCATCGAAAGACGTCATTAAGTACGTCTACGTGACGAGCCTGGCTACTATTTCCTAAATAAAAGCAAATGAAGTCGCAGGTAACAGCTAGTATACTATATGCAGTTACGCAACTGCTTATGGTAGGTAGTCTTCGTTCACACTTTCACGATGTGATCACGATATCACCCTGTGCGTTAATGTGCGATTGTAAAACGTAGTCGCGACGCCTGCGGCAGCTCACGATCGCATGTCTTAAGGGTCCCGCTGACACTTCTACCTAACACTGCTACCTAACAAGGATGGTCCCGCTGACACTTCCACCTAACACTGCTACCTAACAAGGATGGACAAGCAAACAAATGGACGGACTGAGGGTGTAGCTGTAGTACTGAATAGGATTTACTTTTGACATGCTATGGATAGGTAAGGTACGCGAACATGGCCTTGAATAAAACATGTTTCAAATGTATCATCTTTATTTCATTTTACATCTTTAAATCTTTTTTTCATTTCATAAACATTAATTTCATTTCATTTTACACCCTTTTCTATGCTTCAAAATCTCTACCGGCGTTAAATACAATATTTCACTGCAAGTCTCACACTTATACTCCTTCGCATTAAGTTTCTTTTCCCTTGTCGGCTTCACTTCTTGCTTTATTTTTTCTTCAGATTTTGCTGAACACGTGAAGTGTTTGTGTTGTAATCTTTCTATAGGGGAGAGACACACTGTGAGATCACAGTTGGGGCATTTCCAGGGTTGGTTGAAAGTTTCTTCATAGATGTTGTAACTCCATTCCGTGTCCACCACACTGTAATAAGTTAAGGATTTTGTTGCAAACAAATTGAAAGAAAATACTATAATATCCATACACCCACCCTATCGAGTAGGTATTCAACATTAGAATCGCTTCTCTGATGCTGCGGTCACACCTTGGTCGTCCAAGGTGTGACCGCAGCATCAGATTTGAACCAATATAGATCTAGGGGAGACACCAGTATATGTCAGTCTTTAGACTTTAAGCATTGATATTGAAGCCAATGTGTCCCGCAGTAATAAGGTTGAATATTGGCTGTGTCAAATTGAAGTTTGGACCCAAAGTTAAACCAAAGTGACGTAGCGGGATTACAAGCCTACGGCAAAAAGAGATACGGACTATTTTTCGAAAAAGTATTCCAGTTTAAAATATCGAAATTTAGAAAGTTTTTTATCTATCGATGTTCGCCTTCCTATTCCCTAGGGCTCGGCTCAGACAGAACGGAAAAATCACACTTTTTTTAGTCATTGAAAAATGAACCATATCATCACCATAGCCTAAAATACAAAATCACATAATATCGAGACGACGCAGACTTCTCTGTTGAAGAGCCTAACGTTTCGCCTCGTGGCTCCAGGGCCTAGATTCTGGTGCGTGCCATATAATCTCTGTTACTCTCATTGTCGTGGGTTTTCTTACGACAGAATCGAACTATATCTCACGAGTCAGAATCAGGCCTCAGACCTTGAAATATCAAAATACTTATTATGTAGGTAAGTACATTTCTTAAAATTATTGAAAAGTCCTAAGTCTCTTTGACGGTGACGTATAGTGACGTCAACATCCGGTCCCAACGGAAGACCAGTGCCGGTTGTCTACAGCAGCCGACATTCTGAGTAGGGGCCGGTTTGTGGCAAAAAATATATTCTACAAAATTGAAATTGAAAGTTTGTTGAAAGAATTGAAGTGAAATTGTTCTTTTTTTGGGTTTTGCTTCAAATACATATTTGTCAATTTTTTTTTTAATTGATACTTAATATTGTAAGACTTTAAAAAGAAAATTGACATACCTACATAATAAGCTTAGCGACATAATTTGCAGAGTATTAAAAGTCTTACCAATTAAATACAACATTATCCGTAACGTGCACGCCTCCTTTCCTCTCGCTGGCGACGCACTTGAAACTTTCATCGAAGGGGTTAGGGTCTATACTGCCGTGTAGTTCCTCACCACCATGGTAAATGACCTTCAAGTCGCCTGAAAGGATATACATATATTGCTAATATTACGTACGTTTTTTATATATAGGGTGTATTCTTAAAAAAAAAGCGATGATAGCCTAGTTGGAGAAGGCCCGCCTCTCAAGCCACAGGGAGCGGGTTCAAACCCAGCCGACGGCACGCACCAATTTATTCATTGTGTGAACATAAGTGCATATTATACGTCATCTGCTACATGACTTAAGCCCAGTGTATGGCGACAGGCTCGCCCTCTGTCACATTTGGGACTGAATATCGTCCGTCGAAGTGTGGGTGTTGTATTACACCTCTGCCAGCCCCTTCGGGGGAAAGGCATGACGATATGTTATGTATTCTTAAACGACAATTCGAGACTAACTGCTTACTATGGTATGGTTCGTGCCATATACTCATAGATTGAGGGAGAGGTTAATTTTTCGCTGACCTATTCTGCCTTATAAGTTAATTAACCCTTTGACCGTCTGATCACGGTTTGAAAGCATTTATCACAGAAATGATAAAATTATGTTTGTCCATTTGGCACGAACTAGTAATATAAGAATATGATATATTCTATATCATATTCTTGAATATATATAATAAAATATATATAAAAATATATATAAACATATATATAATAAAAAATATATATAAACATATAATATGATACTAGAAACAACTCAGACGCCATCACAATGGTCGCAGTCCAATATTATCCTGCTCTACAAAAAAGGAGACCCTAAAGATATAGGCAATTACCGACCAATAAGTCTACTACCAAGTTTGTATAAAGTCTTCTCTACTATAATAAACCAAAGAATAAGCGCAACCTTAGAACAGCATCAACCCAAAGAACAAGCAGGTTTTCGGAAAAAGTTCTCTACAGTGGACCATATACATACCTTAGAGATAGTAATAGAAAAATATCAAGAGCAACAAAGACCTCTCTACGTTGCATTTATTGACTACCAAAAAGCATTTGATACTGTATCTCACGAAAGTATATGGGTAACACTAAAAACACAAAATGTAGAGGTCAAATACATAACTATACTAAAACATATATACGAAAACAGCACTAGTAGAGTGAAGTTAGAAACCATGGGGCCAAGCTTTCCAGTACGTAGAGGAGTCAGGCAAGGCGACCCACTCTCCCCAAGAATTTTTATTGCAATATTAGAATCCATCATAAGTAAGCTTGACTGGAAAAATCAAGGCTTGTACATTCAAGGCAAATATTTGAACCACTTAAGATTTGCAGACGACTTAGTATTGCTATCAGAAACAAGCAGTCAACTACAAAATATGATAGAAGCTTTACACAAGGCTAGCATACAAGTAGGTCTGCAAATGAACTTTACTAAAACAAAAGCCATGACCAACTACATAAGATCAACTATAAAAATTGGAAATGACGAATTAGAATATGTGGAAAGGTATACTTACTTAGGTAAACAAACCGGATTCAACAGAGATAGTAATGACCAAGAAATAAACAGAAGAGTAAAAAGTACGTGGAATAAATATTGGAGTTACAAAGAAATATTTCAAAGTGATATGCCTATGATGCTTAAAAAGAAAGTTATGGACTCTTGCCTTATTCCATGTCTAACATATGCATGCCAAACATGGAAATTTACAAATAAAACTAAAAATACTATAAATACGTGCCAAAGAGGTATGGAACGGAGCATGTTAAACATTAAAAAACTACACAAAATAAGACATACAATTATAAGATCTGAGACGAAAGCAATCGATGCACTAAGCCATGCACAAAAACTGAAGTGGAAATGGGCGGGTCATGTAGCGCGCCTCACAGATCACAGGTGGACAAACACAGTAACCACATGGAGTGGCCCACCAGGCAAACGCTATAGAGGCAGACCCTACGCTCGATGGGATGATGATATCAAAAAAATTGCAGGTCCGCAATGGATTCAAATAGCAAGGGACAGAGAGAGATGGCAGGCCTTGGAGGAGGCCTTCACCGGAGAGGGTTCCTGATACATATAATATATATATATATAAAGCAAATACATATAAATCAGTAGAGAATAAAATTAAGATTAGTTACATAAATTAAAGATAAGTCGAAATGTAACTTGATAAATGTTTCAGGAATTAAATAAAGGCTAAATAAATAAATAAATAAAAAGTATATTCAAGGTTCAAGTGCTCCTAATTTTTCCTAAAGATTTTTAATAGTTTTTCGGCTAACACACGTTGATATGATTGCTGGGCTCGTCTGTGGCTTTAGTAAACGAAAATATTAAAAACGTTCGAATTTTATACACAGAATAATTTTCAAATTAATTTGAGGGCCGTATTTCTACTACAATACTGGCCCGAGAATATTTGCAGGCTGGCTATAGCCGGCAATTATCAGTATCCATTATCATCCATTTTATGATGAATGGGCCCACGTTTGACCACAACACACCTGATGGAAAGTGAGGATGCGGTCTAAGATGGAGCACGCTTGCCCATGAGGTGCCTATTCACTCTTGTCTTGAAGAGACCCAGGTTGTACCCATTGCTTGGGAACACCGAGGCAGGAAGCGCGTTCCACTCCATGCTAGAAATGTACGACAATATGGCCGGGCCACGCTCAAAGTATTGTCGCAACATTGCCGGGCAGTAAAAATCCATCTAGAAGCAAAGTAATATTACCTGGGAGTAACCTCTTGATAGCGTAGTACACTTGTGAGTTCATATAAGAGCTAAGATCGCATGACAATTCGTACTGAAGTTCTTCGTACGTTCCGCTGTGTTTTTGTTTCTCGAGCTCACTTTCAACGGATTTATTCGGATTTGCATCTGAAAAAAAGCAAACGATTATTTGTTAATTAGTCCTCACTAGAATGCCTCGCGAGTGATGCTTCTATCTCTGTCTGGAGTTAGGTAAGTTTAGCTGCCAGAGTAAGATAGGATATCCCACAAATGAAGCGGATGTAGCGGTGGCCACAATAAATTAATTATAATTTAAGCTCTACGTTGATTTCAAATGACCCGATTGTCTAGGCGGGTGAAGTATTTAGAATGTATGTAAATAGGTGTTTTTTAATGTATTTATTTATAAGTTAATAACATACATATACATTACTAGCTGCGCCCCGCGGTTTCACCCGCGGTTATAAAGTATCCTATGTGCTATTCTAGATTATAATGTATCTCTGTGCCAAATTTCATCCAGATCTGTTCAGCCGTTCTGGCGTGAATAAGTAACAAACATCCATCCATCCGTCCATTCTTACAAACTTTCGCGTTTATAATATTAGCAGGATTATACACGTCTGCCAAACTGCATAGCAGTTTGTATAGGCAGAAATATACTCTCATTTCATATTTACATTATATTATTGTTGCAACGAGGCATCATGAGGTATCTACACGAATGGGTTTATTAAAAACCAATAACAATAATAACTTTTAACATTTTACAAATGAAGTTAACTATTATCTTAATATATATAAATCTCGTGTCACAATGTTTGTCCTCAATGAACTCCTAAACCACTTAACCGATTATAATAAAATTCGCACACCATGTGCAGTTCGATCCAACTTGAGAGATAGGATACTTTTTAACCGCGTGTGAAACCGCGGAGCGCAGCTAGTATTATTATAAGAGTTAAAAACCTTACTATTTTGTATAGTAAAGCAGTAGACAATTAAACTTTCTTTCCCAACAGTAGCTTCTTCAATGCAACCTTAAATCCACTTATGGTCCTGAACCCATCCTCAAACTCCGCCGGCAGATCATTGCACAATCTTGGCACTACCCACCTCTTAGTACGCGTCCCATATTATTTATTTTTTCTAAGGTGCAATTTTAGTTTTAGCCTAGTTGCTCTCGGTTCATTACAATAGTTTTTGATTTGTATAAATGTGTTACTTTTGAATTGTTCTAATAATATTAAATAGTCGACTTTAGTTTAAGGCGCCGTCATAGCACGATTTTTTAACCCACACACACGTTTACTTAAGCCGCTTCATTTACTCGTAGAGTTGAAAATCGTAAATCATATTTGAGGGTAAAATAAAATCGGCGCGCAAAATTACAATTACGGGCAATTAAGGGCACAAATAAGAATAAGTTGCTCGGTTAAACTTTAGAGAACTAATCTGGTTACTTAATAATCGAAAAAAATGTAGTGTAATCGCTGAAAATTTCGAGAACTACGTTCCGATAAGTTTTTTTAAGACGATACTTTTTGTGTTTCTTTTTCCAATATGAGAATTGTTCTTCGGTTAAACTTTAGTTGGTTGTTTCTTTTTTTGTACCAGATTTCCTTAAGTAAGGCCTAAATATTTAACTTGGGTTGCTTCTTCTTAATATGCACAACCATATTAAACGATATTATCATGAAAACAGAAATAGGAATGACCAACAATGTGTGTAGTTGAATGTCTGTTTTTATTTTACGGTGAGTACAGACGAATAATTTTTTTTTTATTTATATTTATTACTACGAGTAAATATATATAAAACAAAGATATATATTTATTACTAAATATAAATAAAACAAAGATTATTCGTTGTTTAACAATTTACTCAGGACAAGTGTGTGATAATATGTATCTTGATCCATTTTAGAAGCATCCTCAAACAATTTATATCCTATTTAGATAATGTACAGTATCTGCTACATGTTTTTCGACATATTTATTATCTTAGCTAAATTGAGAATGTTCTGTGTCCAACATAATTAAGATTGTATCTTTCCTAAGATATCTTTTTACAGGATTAGCTGAAAATTGACAGTACCGTGCCGTTGAAATTGAAACCATATTTATAACACCATACAGAAACATTTTATTCAATAAGTAATGATAACGTTCCAAACTCATAGCTTTCCACTAGGTTTCCCTGAGTCGGGAGTTTTATAGAACACTAGCTGCGCCCCGCGGTTTCACCTGCGGTTAAAAAGTATCCTATGTGCTATTCTAGACCATAATCTGTCTCTGTGCCAAATTTCATCCAGATCTGTTCAGCAGTTCTGGCGTGAAAGAGTAACAAACATCCATTCATTCTTACAAACTTTCGCGTTTATAATATTAGCAGGATTATACACGTCTGCCTACTAACTGCGTAGCAGTTTGTAGGCAGAAGTATACCCTCATTTCATATTTACATTATATTATTGTTGTTGGACATAAAGACAGACAGGAACAACTAACACCTAGACCTAAAATATCGTCACGCCTTGCCCCCGAGGGGCTGGCTGAGGTGTAATACAACACCCTCACTTCGCCGGACGATATTCAGTCTCTAGTGTGACAGGGGGCGAGCCTGTCGCCATACACCGGGCTCCAAATAAAATAAACCTAATATAATACCCAAAATATATAATTTTACTAGCCGCGCCCCGCGGTATCACTCGCGGTTTAAAAGTATCCTACGTGCTATTTTAGACTATAATCTATCTCTGTGCCAAATTTCATCCAGATCTGTTCAGCCGTTCTGGCGTGAAAGAGTTACAAACATCCATACATCCATTCATACAAACTTTCGCGTTTATAGTATTAGTAGGATTCATCATTCAAACATCTACCCAGTCGGGAATCGAATTTCGGTTAGTAGTAAACCTATCCTTCTGAGCGTGGGTTTGATTTCCATCTAGGACAATCTAAATTCGATTATATTTCTGCAATATCTCCGCTATTTTGAAATTATCAAAAATTGAATTTAAGTACTAAAAAATTGTAAAAAAAAAAAAAATTCAAAAACTGAATCAAGTAGAATATTGTAAGTATTTAGTTATCAAACCTGCTCACAAAATTTCACGGAAATCGGTTGAGAAATGCGACCTGTGGAGTAGGTACAGCCGGACCGACACTGAAGATAAGAAATCGATTTTGCTGGAGTTTACAAATATAAATACAAATATCTTTATTAGCCAACCATTTTCACAATATACAAGCACTGTCGACCCCACACTTGGAAAAACCAGTATCGTGGGCGTCCACTTGAACGACACATTAAATTAAAGGCAGACCTAAATTAATTTTTTGAGAAATAATCTAATAACAATGGTTAAAAAACCAGGTTGGGCAGACTGTATGAGAGACAAACAGGATGATTTTAAGTATGGGTGTGTGAGTGTGAGTGTGTGTGTGTGTGTATGTGTGTGTGTGTGTGTGTGTGTGTGAGTGAGTGTGTGTGTGTGTGTGTGTGTGTGTGAAGTGCGTAATGTTGGGTAGAGTAGGTAAGGAGAGAAATTGTAAAGGGGAATGGGAATTTGTGATGTAACAATTAGTGGGACGCAAAACATTGAAGCAGAGACGCTTCGGTCGCTAACACTCGCTCGGTCGTCAAAAGTCTGTGGTGTCAGTTACCTGCAAGTCTTCGATTGATGAGTGCATCCCACCGCTGCCTTAGTTTTGTGGCTTTCATCAGTAAATTGAGTCCGTCTTCAGGGTATGGAAACTCCAATAGTAACCACGAATCGCATACAATCCTGGAAGGAGAAAAGTTTTAATTTAAAAAAGTTTTCAAACCCAAGAATTAGAAGTAAGTTGGTTAAAATTTACTACTAACATATCGTCACGCCTTTCCCCCGAGGGGGCTGACAGAGGTGACAACACCCACACTTTTCCAGACGATATTCAGTCCCAAATGTGACAGGGGCGAGCCTGTCGCCATACACCGGGCTCCAGTCATGTAGCAGATGACATACAATAAGCACATATGTTCACACAATGAATAAATTGGTGCGAGCCGTCGGCTGGCTTGAGAGGCGGGCTTTCTCCAACTAGGCTATTACAAGTGAAGCTGATAAAAGCATATTAATAAAATAGAAAAGGCTTTTGAGGAAGTTATTAAGACTTATTCAATTTAATATTACCTAGAGAACCCAATGTTCGTGTCAATGGAATGTGCTAGAAGGAGCAAAGTCTGCGCTGCGGGCATCCGCATCGAGTTGACCACGTACGGCTTAGTGGTTTCCAACAATGACCTGTAATGAATATTATAATACTTTAAATCAAAATGTTAAGAAAAATTTACTATGGAAATTGACGTGGTTTTCACACATTATCCTACTAATATTATAAACGCGAAAGTTTGTAACAATGGATGGATGGATGGATGTTTGTTACTCTTTCACGCCAGAACGGCTGAACAGCCAGATCTGAAATTTGGCACAGAGATAGATTATATTCTAGAATAGCACATAGGATACTTTTTAACCGCGGGTGAACCCGCGGGGCGCAGCTAGTGCCTAGTTAAGGCCCGGTATTGCACGAAATCAACGAAAACAAGTTTTGTTTGCGCCTAGTTTGATGTGATCAATAATTGTGATGATCAGGTGCAAAAAAATACAGCTGGTTTAAAAAAAACAACCAAAATCAGTTTAACCGAAGTAGAATTTTGAAAATCATTCTCATTTTGGAAAAAAAAATATCAAAAAGGATATTGTTAAAAACCATCGAAAATCGCCTAGAAAAACATTTTTTTGCGGGTTTTATTAGTATTAGTCGTAATAAGAACAAATATAAGAATATGTTGCTCGGTTAAACTTTAGAGAACTAATCTGACTATTAAATATTTAAAAAAAATGTGGTGTAATCGCTGAAAATTTAGAGAACTTTCTCTAAATTTTCAGCGATTACACCACATTTTTTGTCGATTATTCGTTAGTCAGATTAGTTCGCTAAATTTTAACCGAGCAAATTATTCTTATTAATACCAATTAAAACGGCAAAAAAAAATTCTAGTCGCCGATCTCATTTTACTATCAAATATGATTTACGATTTTCAACTCTAAATGAAGCGACTTAAGTAATCGTATGTGTGGGTAAATCGTGAAATGACATGAAAATTGAGCGAGAAAATAGTCGATAGTTCGTCTCCTTCTCGCCGACGGTGAGACAAAGACAAGTGGCGCTAGACAAATTCTGGCATTTAAGTGTCAACCCTATATTGTGTACAGTACAGTAGAATTTACTTTAGAAGTCATCATTTATGTCTTCACATTAGCAAAGATTCGTTATTATAAAAAAAAAAAACAATCAAATAACTTACAGATAACAGAGTATTTGGTGCGAGTGAGACAGCGCCAGTTTCCCAGTGTAGTGCGCGCAGTGAGTGTGTATGTCTGTCTCTGTCAGTTGCAAGGTTCGAGGCTGTTTGCCGAAGTACGATGTGGGGTGTAGAAAAACGAACGGTTTGCTCCAGGTATGATAGAGTTGTTCTGCTACCGACTGAAATGGATAACGACAATGTGTTAAAAAAATATATTTGAAAATTAAAAAAACAACTAAAAAAAGAAAAAAAAATTCGGGACACTTGCACACACGGTCGCCTGACCCCAAATTAAGCAAAGCTTGTACTATGACTGCCAGAGACTGATATACATATTTATATATTTTTTTAAATACATACTTAAATAGATAATCAACACCCAGACAGAACAAGCACTAATGTTCATCACATTAATGTTTGCCCTAGGTGGAAATCGAACCCGCGCCCCCACGCTCAGAAGGCAGGTTCACTACCAACTGAGCCACCGAGGCAGTAAACCACTAACCATGTGTGAAAACCACGTCAGTTTCCTTAAAAAAAATAGTAAAAACGCTTACAAATGGTCAAAAAATGGTTAAACCAAATTAATATACATGAAAATTGAGTATGACAGAGTCAACGATTTTGTTAAAGCATTACAGTCACTAGCTGGTGTTACCCGTTGTAAAATAGTAGCCTACGTGTTAATCAAGGGTACAAGCTACCTCCATAACTTTCGTTAAAATCCGTCCATCCGTTTGAGCATGAAGAAGTAACAAACAAACAGACTCACAGAAACTTTCGCCTGTGTAAAATAAGTAGGAAAATAATTGACCAATTTAGCTTGCAGCACTTATGCTACATGCAAAAGTTATTCAAAAAGTTATTATGATTTAGCCTTTTTAACCGACTTCCAAAGAGGAGGTTGTATGTTTGTTAGTAGTTCGTATGTTTTTTTTTATGTTTCGATACTTTTCGGCGCTGACCCGAAATTCCTTGTTTTTTTTTTAACAAATCTTATTTCAAATTAGAGCATAAGAAATGGCGCGATCAGATTAATTTTGAGTGCACTGAATCTTCACAGCGATGATAGCCTAGTCAGAGAAACTCTCCTCTCAAGCCAGAGCAACCGGGTACGATCCCAGCCGAAGGCACTCACCAATTTGTTCATTGTGTGAACATATGTGCATATTTAATGTCACCTGGCTCGCCCCCTGTCACATTCAGAATTAAATATTATCCGGCGAAGTGTGGGAGTTTGAAACTTTTGTGACACCTCTGCCAGCGCCTTCGGGGGAAAGTCGTGACGATATGTTATGTGAGTTTTCAGAAAGGCTCACGTCAGATAAAACACAGAGACAATGCGAAAAAGAGGTTATAAAACAGTTCAACCTGCCTTACAGTGGTTGAATTCATCCGCTACCGCCACTTGAGGGTACAATGCGCGACACAAGACTATCTGGAAAAAATAAAATAGAGTTAACAGTCACCGCTGCCTATGGGCCTACACATTCATATTTTTACATGGCATAAAGATAAAGATACATTTATGTGCTTTAAGAGTCCGGTGACCTAATTAATTTCGACCTAGGCGACCTAGACTAACTTCGCATTGGCTTAAGGTATTCTATCGCCATTTCGTCTAGAAGAAGAAGACGAGCGAAGAGAGCGAGTAATGATACTGACGAGCCTCTAAACTTACCTACAGAGTGACAAAGTGCAATTTCATATTTTTTTATGACTTTTGCACTACTGTAATCATTCTTATGTGACTAAGAATTTCCCTTGTATTATTGATTCATTTAACAGCTAATGATGTAGAAAACCTCTCTATGTAATGGAATTTTTGATTTGCTTTGTCTACCTATTGAATAAATCAGTCAAAAATGACCCCTTAAAATGCGGATATTTTTCATAGCTCTATTTTAGCTTGAGAACGTTTTTAAAAAAACCAAGAACATAGGGGCGGAGATATTGTTAATTTAATTGTACATGCTAAATTTCATCATAATCTGACAAATAGTTTTCAAGAAATTTGAGTAGCGCGTTTGTATGAAAATTTCAGAACGTCGCGACCCTCTTAAACACGAGTAATACTTAATATTGTTGTTATAGTAAATTAGAGACGAGCTTCGTGTTATGCCTGAAGAGGCGTGCAAATTTTGGAGATGGCTAGGTATAAAAAAAAAATGTCAAGGCTAATTGAATTTAAATGAATCTTTATACTACAAATTAAATGTCAAAATTAAAGTTTAAATGTCAGCGTTCAAAAATAATAGCTTACTTAAATATAATGTCATATGAAAGAGAACCGCAAGTCATATCTGATTTGATAGTTAAGTACGAGTATGTATAGAATGTGTGTCAATATTTATTAAAATGTATCCGGGATACATTTAAAATATGTAAGGCATTCCACAATGTGTGTTCGTGGATGGTACGATATTGCATTTTTAAACAACCGCTGGAAGACAGCTTAAACATTAATGTGAAGGTAAAGGAAGAGATGACCAGAATACAAGACGTAAGAACAAGGCCGGAACGTAGGAATCTAACAGATGATGTTTCCGATCGGATCCCACAAATTTTAAACTCTAACTGCTCGAATCTCAGTCTACTTTTGTTAATTTTGGAATAGTATAAATCCGTACAGAAGAATGAATAACGTTTTAAAACTTATGAATACGGACTAAGATTAAAATAATACGGAAACCTGCCCTCTCCTAAATCCGGCCCTGATTGTAGTGTAAAAGTTTAGGGCGGACGTCAATACTTTTTGGTGTTTGTGCGTTGTCGTCTGTCCTTTTAAAAATATATTTAACATATTATTCTTACCCTTTTCCCACCTGAAAAGTACCCTATGTCCTTCCTCGTAACTCTGACACCTTGCATGCAAAATTTCAGAATGATCGGTCAAAAGGTTACCTGGAAGAAATCGCTGTAGGCGATAAGGTCGCCCTTGTACTGCCAAACAAATTATTTTAGTTTTTAAGATTTTCATGTAGTTTTTGGTGTGCAATAAAGATATATTTTATTGTATTGTATCGGTTAAGGCGTGATGCGTTAAAAAAAAAAACAATAAGCAAACAAACTCATGTTTGGAAGTTAAGATGTGGATATTCAGCCAAATAAATACCTTTAACATAATAAGGTCTCGTCCGCTAGAAGCGCTAGTGCCAGATATTAGCGCCTGTATCCTCTGCGCGTCGTTCGTCATTCTGAACTCTATGTCCCTTATGTCTAGAGTCTTATCTTCATCGTCTTTGTTTTCGTCGACTATCTCCCAAGAGTCGACTTTGAGTCGTTTTTTGCGCTTCGAATCTTCGGCCGCTTTCTGTTTGTATTGCCTGAAAGGGGATGCAGATTTAAGAACGGCGCGATTGCGTTACAACCCTTATTTTTAACCCTCGACGCAAAAACGACGGGGTGTTATAAGTTTGACGTGTGTGTGTGTGTGTGTGCGTGTGTGTTTGTGCGTGTGTTTTTGTTTTTTGTGTGTGTGTGTATTTATGTGTGTGTATGTTTGTGTGTATAGGTCTGTGTATATGTGTGCTCGTGTGTTATGTGTGTGTGTGTGTGTTTGTGTTTCTGTGGCATCTAGCTACTGAACGGATGAACCTATTTTGATTTTGTTTAAAATGTGTCTTAGTCGGGAGTGTTCTTAGTGTTATGGTTGATGGAAATCGGTGTCGGAGTTTTTTTTTTTTAATTTATAATAGGTATGTACTTGTGTAAGCGTAGTGTTGATGGTCATCGCGTGTCATCCCGCTCACGCTAACTACTCGCATTACACGAGCGAGCGTGAGGGCACACTTGGTACAAAATATGAAGGTTGCAGAGAATGACAATACCTTTAGAGATGTTGTGATTGTGATTATGATACTGATAGCATACCGTCCCGTTTGCACCAATACATTTGCACTATGCGCGTTCTCGCTCGCACTCAATTAATATCCTAATCAGAATCACGGACTTTTTATAGAGTGCTGTACATCTAGCATAACTTCTGTAGTAAAATACGTAGGGTCAAATGAGGGAAATGCGTCTGTGGGGCAATTGCGTCTTTCGAGAATTACTGACAAACCCTTCACAAATTAGGCGCCACCTACATCTTATTTCTATCTTTAGTTGCAATAATCTGTACTAGATGGCGTTAATTGCCGAATTTGTGAAGGGTTTGTCAGTAATTCTCGAAAGATGCAGTTGTCCCACGGACGTATTTGCCCCAGTTGACCCTACATGTCGTGTTTTTATTATGACTTGTGGTTCGACATTAATAAACCTACAGGCCTCTAGCATACGCATCGCGACAACAGTATGACGACTCTTCTTATCGAGACAGACGTATATTTACACATAGCCTTGTCACTTTCTCACACGACAAAAAGTGACGAGAAGACTTTTGTCGCACGCACATGCTTTTAGGCCTGGGGTTTTATATTAGCACGGAGGCGCTAATCGCGTGTCATCTCACTCGCTCTTTCGGCACCTGTGAGTTGGTGAGAGCGGGATGACACGTGGTCCCTGCTTACCTTCTCATATCCTTCAGTTGTTTCAATTGTCCATGCCTGACCGCTCTCTCAGCTGATGACATTGTGTCAGGTTCAACCGTCTCCATCAAATTGTTATCCTTTAAAAATAACAAGATAAAGTCATATTCTTTTCTACAGGTTTAGAGAAGAATAAGAATAAAAATTAATTGAGTTAGATTGTACACAGTAAGGTACAATAAGATCTGACAAGTACCTATTCACCCTGATTGTCAATGGATATGTTTTCTATGTTAAAGTTATCTCAAGATGCAATTGATGTTATAATCGCTGAAAATGAATAGTTATTTCTGACCTGTCCATCCAAATCTGGGTGCCTGGAAGAAATCGCATAAGGCGATAAGGCTGCCCTTGTACTGCCGAATGGTTATTTTTCTCTATGTGTTTTCTTATTTTGTATTTTTTGGTGTGCAATAAAGAAATATTTTTTGTATAGATCCTCAGAAGCGGTTACACTAAACCAGATAAAAAAAAAAACAATTTACGCACTACTTTTGACAGTTCCCGATCATCAATCTTTTCGTTTGCACTACGACCTAACACAGTATCGCAATAACAATACTTATCCCACCTGCAATAAGCTCCTCAGTTGCGCAGCAAGTTTCGTAAGCTCATACAATCGCTGTTCTTCTATTCCCCTACGTTTGCACCAAGCTCTCCCGCCTCTGTTCTCAGCTTTGACGGTCAACCAAGCGCAGTATAAAGAGAGCAGGGTTAGAGGATCGCCGTGGTCGGATTCATCGGGTTTCCTGGCGTTCTAGAAATAATTGAGGAAATATTGCTTAAGGTTGGAACTAGATGGCGCTAGCAGTTGACTATTCAGCCAGTGTCAAAATTTGGGACGCTAGAATTATTTATAAAAAAATTCTAGAATGATCTAAATAAAAACTAATCAAATAAATCAAATTCAAATACCAATTTTATAAGCAAAGTACCGCCAAGTGCAAAAGGTGGGAACTAGATGGCGCTAGCAGTTATTTAATAAGGCAGTGCTAAAATTTGGGATGACGCTAGGAATTATTAGGACAAGGACTAGATATCAGACAAGCTTAATAAGAAAAGAAAAAAAAATCTTGAAAAATCTAAATAAAAACTAATCAAATTCAAATAGCAATTTTATAAGCAAAGTACCGCCAAGTGCTAAAGGTTGGAACTAGATGGCGCTAGTAGTTATTTAATCAGACAGTGCCAACATTTGAAACCAGATAGCGCTAGGAATTATTTATTTAGACTAGATATAAGACAGAAGCTTGAAAACAAAAGAAAAAATACAAAAAGGATCTAAGTAAATAAAAACTAATCAAATAAATCAAATTTAAATACCGATTTTATAAGCAAGGTACCGGCCAGCATTCTGGTCACGAGATGATTGAACTAGATGGCGCTAGTTGCTGGTTAAACTTGTAAGATCTCTATTTCACTACCGATTTGCGAGCGATTCCAAAGCGAGGCGATTACGTGGCGATGACGCAGCGAGTTTACAAGATGCCACGACGTAGTAACTATCAAGTACCTAATCTGTGGCTTCTCGACCACACCACAATGTGAAATCGCTCGCAAATCACAAAATCTAGTGTGACAGTTCAATATTTATATTGCGAATAAGTTCGTTTGACCACCAACTCGCCTGCTGGCCAGCGACGATGTGGTCGAAGATGAGGCACGCATACTTAGAAGAAGATACCTGAATAGGTATCTTCTTCTAAGTATGCGTAAGTACTCTGGCCTTGAATAGGCCTAGATTATAATTCTCACGAAACAAGGAAGCTTGAGCCGTATATTGCCCTATACAAACATACTTTTTAACCCCCAACGCAAAAGCGATGAGGTTATAAATTTGACGTGTGTTTGTATATGTATATGTGTGTGTGTGTGTGTGTGTGTGTGAGTGTGTGTGTGTGGCATCGTAGCTCCCGAACGGATGAACCGATTTTTTTTTAATGTTAAATTTTAAAAAACAACCGACAACAAGTCAACAGCAATTTTCATCAAACATAGCTTAATAGTCACCAAAATAGTCTCTGTTATAGTCACTTTTACATCAGTGATATATCACTAACCTCGCACTCGAAGTCACGGTGCGCTCTCGTAGTGTAAATGGAGCGAACGCCGAGAGCGGCCGTCAGCGCTAGCGCCGAGTCGCGCTTGTGAGGCGGTAACGTGGCCGCGCCTATGACTATGGCCTTGGCTAAAGAAACTTCGACGGGCAGGTTGGCTAACGCTCGACCTAGGGACGTTAGCTTCTCGTTGGCTGTTAGAGCACCCTGTAAGAAATAAATCTCTAAGTACCTTCAATTATATTTTAGTGGTGCGGTGGAACTTGTTTGGAAGGAAATTAAATAAACAAGTAACATTATTAAAAGAAAATTAAAAAACTCGGCTACAAAGTGTTGTACCCTATGTCATTGCTACTATCATGACGATTCAAATGACACCTCACTTGTCGAAATCCATTAAGCTGTTTAGGCTGTAGGTCGTGCCAAAGTAACCTCATACATACACTCAAAAAACATAACTCTGCTTCTTGCACAGTCGGGTCATAAGCAGCTATTTTCATCGAAGACATCTAATGTACGAGTAATGACGTAAACTAAAAGTTATGGTTGTAAATGTGACGTTTCTACTAATATGCAATTTCGGTGCCACAGTCACATCTTCGGTAGTATAGTGGTAAGTATCCCCGCCTGTCACGCGGGAGACCGGGGTTCGATTCCCCGCCGGAGAGATTCTTTTTGCACTTTTTTTTCATGAAGTAGTTTTTTTATAGTAAAAATTTTTAGCAAACGAGTTAGCTGACCTGAATTAGGAAGCGAGGCGAAAGTTTCAACACGAATAAACCACAAAAATGTTGTAAGGAAAACTCATGGAAGTACCTATTAATTTATTGTGCGTTATTTACCTATTAACGTTGCTGAAATTTTTCCCTAATAATAGACTCCATTCAGTATGCTAAATTTATCTAAACTAGCTAAAAATATTTTTTATTTATTTTACTTTTATTTTTACTTTTACTTATATTAATTTGATATTAATAACCATACTCAAGTGTGTACAATCATCACGTCAAGTATTTCAAATACGAATTACAAATTACATTTTAGGGAAGTAATTGAAATACAAATACCAAATACGTCCCTATTTGTATTTCAAATACGTTTTTAATTACAAGTAATTCAAATACTGGCCAACCCTGGCTATGAGGGTAAGAATTTTTTCATCTCGACCGTCTCTTACATGTTGTTTCAACTCCAGGATAGCATTCTCGACAGCCTCTTCAGGCGGCGCGTCTAAGAACGGGAACCGCCTAACGTCATTGACGCCAAGCGAGCTCATGAGTAACAGCAACGAGGCTAGCGGCACGCGCGATACTTCAGGAGTGCTGAACGGCTCCATATCGGTGTATTGCTGGTCGGAGTATATACGATAGCAAACGCCTGGACCTGAAAATGGGACAATAGAGATTTCTGTAGTTTTGTAAGAAAAACAAAAAAAAATACTGTCGAAATGTAGCCTAATTAACTTTTACAAAATACTAAAAAAATTATAAAACAAGTAGAAAAATTTAGGAAGAGCAGCAAAAAGCCAACATTACGCGGTGTTCCCAGGCGGTCACCCATCCAAGTACTGACCGCGCCCGACGTTGCTTAACTTCGGTGATCGGACGAGAACCGGTGTTTTCAACGTGGTATGAACGTTGGCAACAGCCGTGCCGAAAATTTTATACGTCTCGATAATGTAGTCAAAATACTCAATCAGAATCAAAAACTAGACAAAATCTGCTCAATAGAAACTGAGATTAACTTTTTTTTTAAAGTTAAAGTTTTTTAATAGCATATTTTGATTCGCACGAATATTTTTAATGAGTTTTATCTAAGAATCGCCTATAAATAATTAAGATTTTTACCCGTTCTCCCTGCACGCCCTTTCCTCTGGTCGGCGCTAGCTTTTGAAATCCAAAACTCTTTCAGCCTCTGCATTTTAGTTGTAGAATCGTAACTCATCTCTTTTACCTGTAAAAAGCAATTTATTGAGTACTTTTTCATAAATTTAATCTATAATAAAAAATAGATTTTAAGCGCGGGTATTACCGTGGAGAGCAGCTATAACTTATTTAATATATGAGTCAGTAAGTTCGTATCTTTCTATTAGTTTTTCTTTTAAATCTGAGCAATATTTTTGGACATGGTAACATCCAAAAATATTTTTTATTATCTATTTATATTTATACAAGCTGCGCCCCGCGGTTAAAAAGTATCCTATGTGTTATTCTAGACTACAATCTATATCTGTGCTAAATGTCATCCAGATCTGTTCAGCCGTTCTGGCGTGAAAGAGTAACAAACATACATCCATCCATCCATCCTTACAAACTTTCGCGTTTATAATATTAGTAGGATAGGATATCTTTAATATCTAAAAAAATTAGGTTAGGGGTACCTAACCTACAAATTTTAGCACTTTTTGTTATCAGTATGGGTAGTAGAGATGTATATTTTATTCTCCATCCTTATTTTAGATTTTAGCGGTCCTTAAATCTATGCATAGGATTGTTTAACAGAGTTTTATGAGTAGACTAGCTACGCCCCACGGTTTCACCCGCGGTTAAAAAGTACCCTATATGCTATTTCAGAATATATTCTATCACTGCGCCAAATATCACCCAGATCCATTCAACCGCTCTGGCGTGATTGAGTAACAAACATCCATACATCCATCCAAATATTAGTAAAGTGATTTTTAGAAGTTTACCTTGCCTACCCGGATATATGCGATGATAGTCTAGTTGGAGAAGGCCCGCCTCTCAAGCCAGAGGGAGCAGGTTCGAACCCAGCCGACGGCACGAACCAATTTGTTCATTTTGTGAATATATTATGTGCGTGTCATCTGCTACATGACTGGAGCCCGGTGTATGGCGACAGGCTCGCCCCCTGTCACATTTGGGACTGAATATCGTCCGGCGAAATGTGGGTGTTGTATTACACCTCTGCCAGCCCCCTCGGGGGAAAGGCGTGACGATATGTTATGTTATACGAGTATGTTATGATTTTTAGAAGTTTACCTTGCCTGAATCGACTACAAATCTGATTCCGTCGATGGTGACAGACGTCTCCGCTATATTAGTTGACACAATACATTTTCTTACACCTTCTGGTGGATAATCGAACACCTGAAACAGTTTAAAAAAAAACTACTGTACTGTCCCTTTCTGTTGCTAGCTTTCGACACAGAACAGAGAGGTCTTATAAGTTTAAGGATTTGTCACACTGGATGCGTTCTGCGTCCTGGGGCCCTATTCGGAGATTTGAGATTTTCATCTGTGAAAGTGAAGAGGGCAGTCCGTGAATGGTTATTAACTTTGTCCTATATACGAAGACACCGAAAACTTCATTACCCGTGTTCGTACGGAGCAGTGAGCATACCTGATTTTCAACATTCCTTTACACAATTTCAAACTCAGTCACGCACACACACACTCACTCACTCTCACACACACACGCACACACACACACACACACACTCTCTCTCTCTCTCACACACCTCCAACGATTTTCATACAATTTAGTATATAGGGGGTTTCGGGGGCGATAAATCGATCTAGCTAGGAATCATTTTTAGAAAATGTCATTGTATTCGTGTTTTATCGATAATCAACTTAAACATAAAGTTGGAAGATAACAAAAAGGAGGCGTTGACTCTTCCTGACATCTATTGGCGAATAATAATACTATTTTTTGTGAGCAACTAATTGCTTTAACGACACAACAGCAGATGGCGTTGTTAAGTAACAGCACGAAGTCAATGAGTGTTTGCTTTGAGGTTAGACTAAAATCAAAGGTATATAATATGAAAAAGTGAGTCTTTGTTCATTTTCTTTGTTTCTTTGTAACGCTTTCACGTATGAACTACTCAACCGATCGTCTTAATATTTTGCATACATGTTGTTTAGGGTACAGAAAAGGACATAGGGTACTTTTCATCCCGGAAAAATCAACGGTTCCTGTGGGACCGTGGGTGAAACCACGGGTCGCAGCTAGTTTTATGTATAAACTGTGAAAATGTAAATAATTCGTGTTTTTGGAAATAAATTATCTTATCTTACCTCACTTTTCTTCGTCCTTGTTGCTCTCGTTTGAAACGTTATAGATAAAATGCAATAAACATCCCTATTCTTCGAGCATTTCTTCGACACGTGTTTCGCCTCTCTACGAGGCTTATTCAGGACGTGTTGACTCTCCGAGCGCGAATTAATAATAGCAATAATTGATAATAGCATAAAAAATTCACATTCCTTGATGTACTTAATGCGACGTTAAAGCGGAATTACGCTAGATCATGTAACAATTTTGAAGATGAAAGTAACGCCTGATTCCATCAACAGTGTTTTTTGTCATTTCATTTTTTGGAATTTTTTTAACATTGCAGAGATATGTTTTTTTTGCCGCTAGCCACGAGACCTATAGCTCACAGAGCCACTTGCTTTAGTAATAGTTACCTTATCTTGTTCAGCAAGAGACAGCCCGCTGTGCAGCGGCATAACTATCCAGTTCTTGGTTTTCTCCGCGTACTGTTGAGCGGCGTCGCATATCGCCGTGATCTCTTGAACACCCGACATAAATATCAGGAGGTCGCCTCTTTCTTCCTCTGAAGGTATAGTAAGAGTTTGTTTTAGAATTATTATAGTTAGTGCGTATAAGTCGCCTGTGTTGTGTACGAAAATGTGATCGAAATTTTGCCTTATGTCGCTATAAGCAACGTTGAAAATCGAAACCATTTTGGTAAGATTAAAGACCATCATATCCCATAGATTTGTACATCTGAAAATATATTAAACATATATATTCAGCTATGGCTGCGTTCGCTGAAAATATGTATAATATGTTTTTAACTCATTAGGTACCTATACTTACCTATATGTATTTTACATTTTACTTTAAATTAAATACATTATAAAAAGTGCTCAGTTATAACTTGCTTTTTACAGGTAAATAAAAGAGATAAGTTATCGTTCGAACCAAACAATATGCTATTAAAAAAAACGAAAACTAAAAAAAAAAAGCTCATCTCAGTTTCTGATAGAGACTGTCTGTTTTCATTAGGTAACTACATCATCGACATGTATCAAATTTTCAAAACATCTGCTGCCAACGTTCATACCACGTTGAAAACACCGGTTCTCGTCCGATCACCGAAGTTAAGCAACGTCGGGCGCGGTCAGTACTTGGATGGGTGACCGCCTGGGAACACCGCGTAATGTTGGCTTTTTGCTTCTTTTTGTGTTCTACTGTACTTCTTACGACGTATTTTTGACGCAACAAACTACATTTACTATTAAGACGTATTAATTTTATTCCTAAAATGTAATTTTTTTTAACATATTATTCACATTTCACTGATATTCCCTGACATCAATTCTAATTCCTCAAAATTATGTTAGCATTGAGTTTTTGACTTTATTTTCTATGTATTTTAAGTGAATGTGTTAATGTTTAACATGTTGGTACCCTAATAAAATAAATAATTAAATAATTATACTTGGTATGCCAGGTCCATTCAAAGTAAAAAAAAACTGTCACGTGGGCAACACATAGTGACGTCAATTGATCCACCACAAGCAAGGCCAAACAAGTTTAAAAAAGACAATGACGATGACGAGAGAAGTAGTAGGATGTCAACTCCCAGAACGCTAGACCTTGTTTTTTTGGATCATGAAGGCAGCTACTCGTAACAAAAAAACATAGAATGCCCTTAACCATTACACCCAGTGCCTAACATTTTAACAAACAACCAATTGGATTTTGAGCAATCTACTGGATGCATTGAACTAATAAATGTGAGCATTCCCTTACTTGGATATTTGCTGTCGATCAGCTGCAATATCTGAACATACGGCTGTGGGTCAAGCCTATCATTTCTCGTCGGCTTCTCTTCAATAAATATTGGCTTGTAATTCAACTCTATAGGGTACAATCTCCCTGGGACCTAAAATAGAAAAACATTATTAAATAGTATGAAAACATTATTTAGGAACAAGGTTTGGGCAGATTTCTACTACAAAGTCTAAGAGAATTTCAGAACAAACAAAAATCAGAAAAACAGAACAGACAAAAATCTATCTATCAATGCATGGTAGATACTTTATGGACTGCCTCGGTGGCTCAGTTGGTAGTGAACCTGCCTTCTGAGCTTGGGGGCGTGGGTTCGATTCCCACCTAGGGCAAACATTTATGTGATGAACATTTGTGTTTGTTCTATGTCTGAGTGTTAATATCTATTGAAGTATGTATTTAAAAATACCTAAGTATTTATATCAGTCTCTGGCAGCCATAGTATAAGCTTTGCTTAGTTTGGGGTCAGGCGACCGTGTGTGGAAGTGTCCCGAATTTATTTATGTATTTACTTATTTATATATCACAAAACAAAAGGAGATTAATTAACAAAACTAGCGTAACTTTTAGCTAGTTTAAATTTATCAATTTACCATCTATATAATAAAAGTGAAAAACCAGAACGAGATAAAAACGCAAGATGGAGTGAGATGGCGCTCTACAAAACTTCCTTTACATGTTTCTCCCAAACAACTACCTGTTTTTCGGGAATTTGCATGTAATTCGATTCCTTGACCTCGGGAGTAGCGACAAACTTAATATTTATGGTTTTGGATGTGTAATTTTTGTATAATAAGCAAGATAAAATCGCAAGTTCAAATTGAAGAGAATACTACCTCATTGGATAGTTTCGTAGAAACTATCTTATTGAGGAAGTTCTTTTTTAAACAGTGTCAATCCAGCAGTGTCAGTGTGAAAATTCTATTAATGGCTAATGTCTGTAATTCTGTATAATATTAAATAAAGCCTGTTAAATAACGTGTCGTGCTTATAAAGCAGATATTATTGGAAACCTTCCTCCAACATAAGGTTATGGGCCATTTTAAAGGATAAAGGTGAGAAAATAATATCTCAAAAGTAAAATGTACACAAACGTCAATATTTTGCCAATACTAAAAGGCGAAAATTATTCTAACTGGAAGTTTAGAGTAAAATCCTTACTAGAAGAAAAACAGGTTTTACAGATATTAGAATACGAAAATAAAGATATCCAGCATGAACAAAAACTAAAATTAGATGACTCAAAAGCAAAGGCTATAATAATTCAATGTATAACCGACAAACATTTATCGATCATACAAGATTGCCAAAACGCAAAACAAATGTTTGAACAGCTAGATTCTGTTTTTCAACGGAAAAGTGTCTTTACAAAACTAACATTAAAAAGGAAAATAAAACAATAAACAAGAATACTTATGTTTTTGCTCAACATTTTATTATTTACATCACTGTACTATTAATTTAGTAGGTAACTGTTACTTAACCACTAAAACTACTGAATGGATTTACATAATAGGTAATTAATTGCTATGCAATAGATTCCACGCGGGCAGAGCCGCGGGCAAACTCTAGTTCTAAATAAGATGTAGAGTTTAAATAATACGGAAATTAAGAATTGCAGACCTTTTGTCTTCGTCAGAAAGAGAACTTTACCTGAATAACAGCCGCAGATTCAGCTTTGAAGTAATCCTCAAACAATTTGATGTTTATAGTGGCTGACATCAGTACAAGCTTGATGTCGGTCCGGCTGTGGATCAGGCACTTCAGGACGCCGAGCAGAAAGTCTCCCATCAGATGGCGCTCGTGGATTTCGTCCAGGATTATTACGTCGTAGTTAGGCAGGTTTTCTGAAGACATCTGGAATGTGTAACATACATTAGTAATTAATTTAGTAAAATGTCATCTGCTACATAACTATAACTGGAGTCCGGTACAATGGCGACAGGCTCGCCCCCTGTCACATTTGCGACTGAATATCGTCCGGAGAAGTATGGAAGTTGTAATACACCTCTGCCAGCTCCTTTGGGGGAAATACATTTTTTTTTTTTAATATATTAGATAGGTGCTGTTAATTTATGACATTTAAAAATATGAATTACTTAACTGAAATTGTTAAAATTATTTTGTCTTTTTCTAATATGCAGCAATAACTAAGAATATTTTAATAAGTGTGAGCTATCAACTAAATTCTATAGAATTTAGCCAAAATTTTTTTTGTATGTTAATTTGTGTTTGGTATTGTGTTTTTTTTTTCTTTTTTTTATTCAATTAGGCTTCACATTTACAGCTACATTCATACGTGTTTGTTTGTCTTCATGCTCAAATGGATCATCAGATTTGTATGATATTCAGAATACTTACTCATACGCTGGATACTACATACTCTACTTTTTATTAATAAAGGCATTATAGGGCCAGGTTTCATTTCATTATCAGGAAAGGGTGTCCTAAGGCAAAGTGTTTTTTCATTGTCCATTTGTGGATGATCAAAAAGAAACTTTTTATATGGAACAGCAGGTTTTTTCGCAGTTTCAGAGTTGGCTCCATTGTAAAAGTTGTTCATAATAATAATTATGAGCACACAATAAACCGCTTACAGCTCAGTATACCCTTTCCTGATAACCTTGTTTACCTGACCTGTCTAAGTAGAAGTCCTTCAGTGATGAAGACGATCTTGGTATCAGCAGTTTTGCTTTTTTCAAACCTGATCTGGTAGCCCACTTTTGATTCAAACTGTGTCAGCATCTCAAATGCTACTCTCTTGGATAGCGACACACACGCTATTCTCCTTGGTTGGGTGCAAGCTACAAAAAAAGTGTATTAATGTTATTTTCTCTCCAGTAAAAATGTTACAAACCAAATCCAGGCCCGGTAAATGTTACATTATGATTTTGGCTTCCCTGAATCTGCCCCTCGAGGCAAGGGCCCCCTAGATCTGAGCCTGACCAAATCAGACCCAAAAAAATGTTTTTTAACTGATCAAGAGAGTGCCAACAGATGAGACTTCTGCAACATAATTTTATGGTCTCTATGTAACATTTCACTCCTAATAACAAGTTTTTTGTGTTTGCTTACCAATATTTTGAAACCCAGCCTCGTGTAAGTACTGAGGTACTTGTGTTGACTTTCCACACCCAGTATCACCAGCAACTACCACCACTCTCTCATTTTGTACTGCTGACACAATTTCATTGCTGAAAAATATAAATTGTTCATGTCATGACATGGTGAAAGCAGAAAGAAAAGTTACTTCTATATTTTAACAGTAAGTAGTAATTTAGTATACCTAGTACTTTTACATAACTGAGCACCTAAATGTCCTTATGTAAGATTTAAGTCAAATGTGATTGCTTACCGATATTTAGCAACTGGTAATTCTCTTTGTGCTTGGCGTAATTTTTTTAGCTTTTCAAACTTTTCTTTGTTTTTAAAATCAATGTAAATTGAAATAATATTAAGAAATGAATCAAATATGTTCTTATCAAGCTTCCTTCTTTGCCCGTCATCTCGGACTACATCAACATACTTTATTTGGGTTGTGAAATTTATACAATCAAACTTGGAGAAGCTATTGCTTGGTTTAATATCTTCGCCTTGTACATCTACTAGAGGTTTACCAGCTTTTTTCATAGTAGCTTCATATTTTTTTATGAACACCCAAAAGTCATCTAGGCTATTTGCAACAGTGTTACTTTCACTGCTGTAGAGAATGATTTTGTTTAAGTCTCGTTTATAGTGAAGAAAACTGAAATCTTCATTAGGACTCCTCGAAGTAGTAGGAATAGGGCTGGTTTTCCGGATTTTGGGCTTGTCCCGCTCGCGAGAGGGTGACCGTTTACGTTTGGAATACTTTTTCGATCTTGGACTGGGTGATCGCCCCATAATACAAAACCGTAGACAGTACAAAATTGAATCAATAAAATAAAATTGGTAAATTCAATTTCTTAATTTTTATGAAAAGGTTGAAAACGTAAACAAAAACAAACATTATCCTTACAAACTTCAATCAAAAACACTTATTTTGACAATGACAACACAAAATTTTAAATTGACATATTGTATTGCACCAATTGCGAACCTTGTGCCCATCAGTCAACTGCTTGACCAACTCAGATGATCAGTCTAGTAGCGCGAGTACCGTACACAAAATGCCGGGAATTTAATGATCCAATAACTTTACAAGCGTTTCAAATTCTACATCCAATTTATAATAATTAAGCAAGGACTTACAGTTCTTTATTTTAAGTTTGGTTTTAATTTTAAGAGCCTTTAACGGATGTTATTGCTTTCTTGCTCACACAAATTAGCGTTTTTAATCCTACTAATATTATAAACGCGAAACTTTGTAAGAATGGATGGATAAATGGATGTTTGTTGTGTGGCTGAACAGATCTGGATGAAATTTGGCACAGAGATAGATTATAGTCCAGAATAGCACATAGGATACTTTTTAACCGCGGGTAAAACCGCGGGGCGCAGCTTGTAATAAACGAATTTAAAATCCCCAACATCGATTTTTGTCAACACCGATTTTCATCGAGAGCTACGGATTCCAGAGACACAAACATACAGAGACACGTCAAACTTATAACACCCCATCGTTTTTGCGTCGGAGGTTAAAAATGACTGAGTGAGCAATTGACAAATGATACAGGGTAACTATTTAACTAATAATACAATGGTTAACGATAATAATGGTTACTTTATACTCATTCCAAAAAGAAAAGAAAATGGGAAAAGGGAGGAAGGGAAAAAGGGAGGGAAGGAAGAAAAATATTTATTTAAAATTTATGAGAAAGGTATGAAAACTAAAAAAAAGGTTATAATAACCATTATAGTTAATATATCTACATATTACTAATTACTAGTTGCTGGAGACCTCGCAGCCAACGTCTGTACGCGTCTACATTCCTCAATCGGTTCTCGTGAAATTTTGTGAGTAGGATCGATACAGATACAATTTTTTTGCCTAGTCAGCTTTAGATTTTTTTTTTTCAAAATAGCAGTAATTGTTCGATCTATTAGTTAAATGACTATCGTATAGCATATTCTATTGCACACCCAGACATTTTTTATCACTAAGACGCTGAATTGTGGGAGCGAAAAAGCAACCGTTAAAATGCTCTCAAGTCAGATTCTTGTACAATTGACTGACTGTCCTAAGAACGCTTTAGCAATAGATGGTCATAGATTTTTAAACATATCTAGAACTTAATGAAACTTTTTGGAGATATTAATTTTCTCTATGGATATCTTTCCGCCATTGCGTTCCGCCATTTTGCTTCTCTGCAAGTGAATGTAAAATTTATTCCCATGTATTTTACCGTGTATTGCAAATAATCACTTTTATAATTAGTGTTTAATAACACTAATGGCTTGTTTAAATACACTCAAGTTAGAAATTAAGACTTTGGAGCAAGTGTTTCCAAAAAACCATGAAAGGTTTCAGATAATGTCAGCTAGTGTCGACGAACTGACCTGCAGATTCGTTGGCAGAAATGGAAAGAAATATGAAATACACGCAAATATTACGGTAAGTAATCAGTTAAATTTGATTAAGTTGCGAAAAAGCAAACCTCTAATGTTCTGAGAGCTTAATATTGATTAGTTGAGGTTGGACAAAGGGTCGTTGTTTATGAGGGCAGGGCTGCTGTCAACAATGGATTTACGGAAGTCAAATTCACATTTTCCAGTTGTGGCTTGTGATAAATGGTGTTCCTGATTTTTCATGTTTCGTAGCGTGTTATTTACAAATCAATATTATATGGATTAAGTACAACTAGCGCCGCGCGTTGCTGTTTTCAGCTAATCACCTGCAATCATTGATCGCGCGGGGCTGTGACGAATTCTATCGATAATTTCGGTCTTCAGAGCGTCAGGAACACTGCATTCGTGAATCATTACAGCTAGTGTGAAGAGAGAGTAACACTAACATCTGTTTTGTTTGGATAACGGTGTTCAGGCGCGTTTTGGGGACAAAGGCTCAGTCTACCTGCTTTTTGTTGATAATTTTTTATTGATGCTTGCAATAAAAATAATAAAAACATCCTTTTTGCCTAACTTCAAGTTTTAAACATTTTGATAAACATTTATTGAAAACTGCAAACAGGTCTACTTTGTAGTTAGTTATTCAATACTTTTGGTAAATGATTTCCTTGTTTATTACTTTACATTGTAGACAATGCAGTGATAAATAGATACCAATAATGATTGTACTTCCTTATCACTAAGTAAACTAAATAACAGTACCGTGCATTTAAAACAAAACATTGATATTAGGTATGTAAAACAACACAATACTGTTCAAAACATTTGGGTTAAATAGGAACCTGCACAATTATCAGCTTAGGTACATTTCCAATGCTGTTTATGCACTCAACTCATTTTTGTAAAAAAAATTCTCCAAACAGAATGTGTTTAAATTTGTATATAGGTAGGTGCATTTTCGGAAAAGAAAAGAAGTCTACAGCAGCTATTTATCTTAAAAAAAAGGAAAAGCTTTTTGAGTGTTATGTTCCTGAAACCTATACATGTGCAGTACATGTTGCAGTTTGATTTTTTGTTTCTTTAAATCTGTATTTATCCCCCAATGCAGAAACAATAAGGTGTTATGAGTTTGATGTGTCTGATTGTTTGTGAGTGTGTATGTGTCTGTCTGTGCCATCATAGCTCTCAAGTGGATAAACCGATTGTGAATTAGTTTGAAATGTGAATTATTTGGGAGTGTTTTTAGCTATTTTTGATGATAGTCAGTGTTGCTATAAATCAGTGGTGATAGTTTTTTAATTTTAAATTTATATTTGTTTAAAATCTAGTTAAATCAATTTATGAGGGCAATTTGTAACAACCTTGCCTACTTATGAATAAAGATCAATTTTATGTAGTTTATCTAACCTTACAGGACCTGTTTCAGAACTCATGGTAGATTTCTCTTGACTAGTGAAATTAATGACTAAACTTATAACTTTAGACATCACTAATAATCACTGCTAACTCACCAATAACATTGTTTTACCTACATAATTTCTCAGAAAACAAATTTTAGATTTCAAATGCTGAGTAAGAAATTATGAAAGTTGTTGATCTAAGTATTTAAGAAATTGAGACTAGTAGGTACAACAGATTTTGTCTTTTCTGACTTTTTAATGACGGCATTCTTAAGATGAAATAGGATTTAAATTACTTTGTTCTTATATCTACAAAATGGATCTACTTAAGTTTAATACTTAGGTAATATCGGGACATTGATGTCATCATATTTAATTACAGACTCCTGATAATCTAACTATAACTATTATCTAACAAGTATTAAATTAGCAAATTTTGTTTGCAATTCTCTAGGAAACCTACCCAACCACACCTCCTGTTTGGTTCGCTGACAGTGAAGACCCAATCGTGACAAATGCTGTCCAGATCCTCACCAACACACAGGGCAGAGACAATCATGTTATCAATCAAGTAAGTAACTATCTTGCCTGTTGATTGTCTTTAGGAACATCATATCCAGGCCAGCACCAAGTACTCAATAAAAACAAGTCTTAATTTGTCTCAGTAGAGTTTCAAATGACAAATCACAGTCTCAATGCTTAGCTGGAACGGATGACAATTGGAACATCCATTCAGAGTTTGTCAATTGTAATTGTAATGCATGTAACAAAATTTAAGGCTCACTTTTGAATGGCTACCTGTAATATGGCAGGCCCTGTGGTTTATGTACACATGATCACTCTACTGCAAATAAGCTTGGTGTTCTGCCATTTTCCGATTTCAGTCTAAGTTTTTATTGATTGGGAGCTCATTAATTTAATTAGTTTAACTCTTAAGTTTATTTGTTTGTTTATTTACTTTTTCAAATCTTGCGACTATTTTTCAACTATTTCTACTTAACCAATTTTTATGAGCATACATTTTAGTTTCTGTGATAGTAACCATAGTACTATCATGATATAAGAGATTAAAACCATTTAACTTGAAAGTAATTTGAATATTACTTGTTTAGTAATATTCTAGTAATACTTACTTGTACTTGGATATTAGTATTATACTTTCATTGTACTAAGGTGAAGGGGGGCCATTGTACTCATAATTATGAAAAACTTAAACTATGGAGCTGTTGCTTACAAATAGTTCATTGAAATTCGTCAAATGTTTGGAACAGCTGTTTTTTTATAAATTTCAGGGTTACCCCGTAGTAAAAGTTGTTCATAATGATAAGTACAATGACCCCGGTTCGGTTTAGTAGCATCCTTGTCTGGTAACCCTGTAAATAATTATGACAACTCTCTGAGTTCTGTGGTTTTCTTATACTTTACCATAAGAACCTCTTTTATTTTTGGGATTGTATGTAGCCTATTTAAAACAAAAAAAAGACATGTTCAGAAACTACCATAGTATTTATCATTCTAAAGTGCTTTTTATGTACTTACTTGTGTTTGAACTTTGAGGAAAGAATCAATTTTGTTGAAGAATAACTTTTTACAATAGTAACAGCTGTCAGTAAAATAATAATATTATCAAACTAAGTACATCAATACTTTATTGTTGAATCATGATGCACAATGTTAGGTAAGTACATAATTATTTAATTAGGTACTTTAATTACTACTTAACCTATATTTAGCACATATACTATTTGCGCAGCTACAACATTGATTGATTTTACCAAACAAGGTCATTGTTTATCATTGATTGAAATCTGTTTTGTAAATCAGGAAGTAGGCATTTGCCTTGCATTATACATGATTACATTACAAATTCGATAATGTGACATTCCTAGGGGGGACTTTTCGTTTTGTTTTTCATTTCTATAGATAATCTAGCATCTCAATTTGATATTTGTGATTTAAATGACATGGCCTTTGGCTTCATAAGTACAGAAATTTTTATAAGAGGTTCTTTTCAATGATGCTGACTCAATACTTGTTGAATCGGTGACATCCTCTTTTGTTTGATTATACCTATCTGATTGCCCAAGAGGATGGGATGGATGGTTATGTTTTTGGGGTGGATTGTATGTTATGTATTGTGTCTTTTTCTTATGTAATATGTAAACAGCTTGATCCGTTTTTGTAGTGTAAAGTATTGTGAAGCCCCATACAGACTCGGCGTGACACCTTGTGAACCTCGGTGAACACTCTTGGTTTTTTCAAGTCCTTGAGGACGAGACTTCTCGTTGTGGGTCTGTAGGGGGATTCTTCTTTCTATTTCGAGTTTCATTTCAGTTTTGTTTAAATTCACTGTTCATTAATTTAAAATCTATCTATGATTGTAGAGTTTACAATCATTCTCAAGGTTTTAAAGTGTTAGCAACACACACGATAAAGAATGCAGTCTATGGTCTGCTGTGTGACGTTTTGCGAGCGAACTGTCAAAGGAATGTATTGAATGAATGAATGAATGAATGTAGCATAAGGAATGAAGGAGTAGCGCCTGAGTCGCCCGCCCCGTCCAACCGGCACTTCTCGCTGGAGCACGGAAGAGGACGGACCTCGTAGTATTTTTCTTTGGTGTCTTTCTGTCGTATTAATCTTGATGTCCATTAGATTCATACTGGAATTACCTACATATTGTACATGGTTTGGATTATTAGAAGTATTAGTTGTTTACATTTACATTAAGGTGGTTTTGAATACCGTCCCTTCAGAAATAGTTTACATCAGAAGTGGTATCTGCCTACCCCTATGGGAAACAGGCGTGACTATATGTATGTAGATAACCTGAAAGACGGCTATAGGCACTCGCCAGAATAGAAGTAGTGAGTTGAAGCAGTGACTTCCTAAGACTAAAGGAATGATCTGGACCAGGCACTACTTCGGATTAAGGGAGTGAGCTAAGATAGCTGAACAGTAAGTGAATTAGTAGCTGATAAATGACCTAAAAGGTTGCTATAGGCACTCGCTAGAATAGTGGTAGTGAGCTGAAGCAGTGACTTCCTAAGACTAAAGGAATGATCTGGACCAGGCACTACTTCGGATTAAGGGAGTGAGCTAAAATAGCAGTCGTACAGGGAATTTCTAAGCCTAAATATATATCAGCTTTGGTTTAGATGGTCAGTACTATTATAAAAAAAAAGATACATTGCAGAACTATTGAGAAACCTAAAAGACCTTTCTTTCGGTGTTATGATTGATAATGAAGTTATTGAATGAGATAACTAGTTACAAAGTGGTAGAAATTTCCAAGTCTAAAGGAATCAAATGACGAAAAGGTTGCAACAGAAGTTCTATCTATTTAGGACATCATGAGTCATGATAGGCCGAGCTTAAAGATTTTAACAGCCTTTGAAATCATGTGTGTGTTGACAGATACGTAATTCATGTGCAGAGTTGGAACCAATAAAAGAAGCGTGCCTGAGGGCATGCACGGCGCAGGAGGGCCGTGTTAGCAACACATACAAAAGAATGCAGTCTATGGTCTGCTGTGTGACGTTTTGCGAGCGAACTGTCAAAGGAATGTATTGAATGAATGAATGAATGAATGTAGCATAAGGAATGAAGGAGTAGCGCCTGAGTCGCCCGCCCCGTCCAACCGGCACTTCTCGCTGGAGCACGGAAGAGGACGGACCTCGTAGTATTTTTCTTTGGTGTCTTTCTGTCGTATTAATCTTGATGTCCATTAGATTCATACTGGAATTACCTACATATTGTACATGGTTTGGATTATTAGAAGTATTAGTTGTTTACATTTACATTAAGGTGGTTTTGAATACCGTCCCTTCAGAAATAGTTTACAAAAGTAACACTGTTTAGACTCAAATTAGCTTACCGTTAACTCTTGCATAGCATTTTATTTGTTCATTCATTGGCCTGTCTCTAGAGCATTGAACCTTCCTTATAATTGTAAATGACACAGACCAGATATATACAGATGAATAATTCCAAGATACAGAGAGGATGCAAATCAGGCTGGACCATGCAACATACTATGTAAAAACATAAAAATTTGAACCTTATTGCTATCCACAGTAGACTTTTAAATGATGAACTATGGACACTCATTCATAAAAATATGTAAAATGTACTTATTCAAGAATGACTTGTTCGATAATGCAGTTCTAAAAGTTGGTTTATAGTACTCAGGATAAGGTTTACAATGCAATGATAGGGTCCAGGACAAGACATGGTTCAGTACAGTGTATTAACGGTTGTAGTTTGCCCATTTATTCTATTGTATTCTGTGTAATTCTGTAATTGTTCCATTTAAAATTATTTCACACAAGTACTACATTGTTGTCAGTTAATTGGTCCAGTCAAAAATGGTTGTAAAAATAGTTGTTAATTTTTTCATGGGTTTACTATTAAAGGTGAAGAAACCTCTCCAGCTGCGTGCTACGACTTCACTCGTGTAGACTGTCAGTTAAAACCATTTTTAACCGGTACTTTTCAAAAATTGCCGTTCACTTTCCGGTTTTTGGCTTATAAACCATGCAAAAATTACCTCGAACACTTCCTCTGTAACTGCGTGAAAGAGAACCATACACACTTTGGCATCTAACATTTCAAGTAAGATTATGCAACCTAACAGTACTTACGATGGTAAATTGAACACTACCTCTCCAGTAATAAGGTTCAGAGACTTCTTGTTAAAAATCAATAATGGTGATTTTCAGGTGGGAATATTGCTGAGAGAGCTATGCAAGTTACACGGCGTGCCGGAACCTCCAGATTTGGACTCGCTCTCATTACCCGTGCACCCAGTACCCCAACACAGGTGCATAATTAAACATAGGTGCTTCTATTAGATATATGTACATACTAACCGCGCCCGCGGTTTCACCCGCGGTTAAAAAGTATCCTATGTGCTATTCTAGACTATAATCTATCTCTGTGCCAAATTTCATCCAGATCTATTCAGCCGTTTTGGCGTAAAAGAGTAACAAACATCCATCCATCCATCCATCCATTCTTACAAACTTTCAAATTACTTACAAATAATATTATTAGGATATTAGTAGGATAGATGCCGTGTCTCCTTAAAAATCAGGCTTTTATTGTGGTGTCGCAGCCAACTATATAGCTTAATTCGCCGTTCAAACCGCCTACCTTTTTTTCTAAGCGGCGAAGTTCAATTAGCTTCTTTATGATATTCAGCCATTCAACCAAACGGCTTGGCAAAATGGCTTGGCCGATAACGTTGACTACTTGTCTAGCCAAGTCATTTAACCACAATAAATGTATAAAATAAAATAACCACGTACCTAACCTCTGCCACAATACCACTTCTACCCTAATCAATCCAAGTCGGATTTTGTCTGATATATAGGTTAATTATTATAATATAATGTCCATCAGAATTGCGGTTTTTTTTCTTTTTAATTTCTTTGGTCAAAGATAGTAATTTTGGCAAATAGATTATATGGATGGCCTAAGCATCAGCCAGCCAGTTTATTAAATGATTTATTAGACGCTACGGCTGAATATCATTCAGGAAGCTAGTTGAACGGCGCCGTTTAGTGAAATGACTAGGTTGTTAATTAAACGGCTGATTAATCAAGTTGGCTGCGTCAGTGGCACTGCATCGACACATATTTGTTTATGTGTGTTTACCAACGTTCTATTAAAAATAATCAAATACATACATAACCTCATTTGAATGTAAGCCTTATGATTCCGTAATAGCGTTGATGGTGTTTTTAGCACATTTAGGCGTCGTGACACCGACGCGATCACAGAGCGACTGTCAGCGAGACAAGGCTTAAAACTTGATCTAAGCCTTGTTTTCGAGGTGCCATTTTAGTACAATGTTCTGTTGTAATATGGTGGTCAAATTTCCAGACTACCAAGCGTGACGTCGAACGGAGCGGAATCTGGCACCGAAGAGGAAGAAGAGATGGCCGAACAGGAGGACGAGTCGGAAGGAGAGGATGATCTGCCTCTCGAGATGGTTGAGGACGCTGGACGCGGCAATAAGGTACCTCACATAAATCGTCATTATAACTCAGGTAGCTATAGTCCCGAGTTTGCACTCTAAGGCGCCAATTAAGGCAGAAACACATTAATAGACACGTGACGAAACGTGTCGACAGCCGATGTACACCTTTTTTTTAAAATGTATTCTACATTTAATAAAAAGGTCGGCGTTTGACCACCAACTCGCCTGATGTTAAGCGACGTTGTGGTCTAAGATGGAGCACGACGACCTATAAGGTACTTATTCACTCTAGCCTTGAAGTTTTCTAGAGTGAAAGAGTACAAAGACGGCAGCTGAGTGAGACGCTACAAGTGCGCTACTGCTCAGATACGGATCGGAACGGTTACACCGGACTACATCCCGAAACACGACTAGGTCATTTCACGGCATGGCTTGGTCCGGTGGGTGTTAACTAGCCACGGCCGAAGCCTCCCACCAGAGTTTGCTACCCGGTTAGCACTAACCGGGGACCACGTGTAGGGAATCAGAATAGAGTACACTCCTATGGACGTGGGTAGCTCAGCCCCCTATGCACCTTGCACATTACGAGTTGCATTCAATAAGTACCTAGCCTCATCGCCAGAGGGCGCTGTAGTTTCAAAAGAGTTTTACAACAGTGTGTAGCACATTCTTTTTTAATTTTTTTTTCAAATTTTCATTCTAATCCCTTCATTTGTTTTAATTTGACAACTTTTACAAAAATGGAAAAAGAGCAATATCGTTCGGTGATTCGATTCCTATTTTTGGAAGGGAAAACGCGCATCGAAATCAAAGAGCGCTTGGGTGCTGTGTACGGTGACTCTTCTCCATCGATGGCCACCGTCAAGAATTGGTTCAACGAGTTTGCACGTGGCCGTACTTCGGTTTTTGATGAACCACATCCAGGTGCACCGAAAACAGCTGCTACGGAGGAAAACATTAAAAAAATCCATGATTTCGTATTGGCAGATCGCCGATTGAAGGTTCGGGAGCTGGCTGAGACTGTAGGCATTTCAGAAGGAACAGTGCATCATATTCTTCACGAGGAACTCGGCATGAGAAAGCTGTCGGCGCGATGGGTGCCGCGTTTACTCACACCAGAAAACAAGCGCAACCGTGAGACCACACGTGTTTGGCGCTGTTTAAGCGGAATCCAGCGGAGTTTTTGCGTCGTTTTGTGACCGATGAAACCTGGATCCACTGGTACACACCAGAGACCAAGGAGCAATCAAAACAATGGATCCAGACCGGGGAACGTGCTCCAAAGAAGGCGAAAACTGTAAAATCGGCCGGAAAAGTTATGGCCACCGTTTTCTGGGATTCACAAGGTGTGATCTACATCGATTACCTCGAGAAGGGTAAAACAATTACAGGGCTTTACTATGCCGATTTATTGGGCCGATTCGACGCCGAATTAAAGAAAAAACGACCCCATCTGGCGAAGAAAAAAGTGCTGTTTCACCACGACAACGCACCGGTTCACACGTCTGCCGTTGCCATGGCCAAATTGGTCGAATTACGCTACGAATTGTTGCCCCATCCACCGTATTCTCCAGATTTGGCCCCTTGTGACTTCTTTCTGTTTCCTAATCTGAAAAAATCACTCGCCGGGAATAGATATGGATCGAATGAGGAGGTCATCGCCGCCACGGAGGCCTATTTTGCAGAGTTTGACAAAAACTATTTTTCGGACGGGTTAAAAAAGTTGGAGCATCGCTGGGCTAAGTGTATCGATCTAAAAGGAGACTTTGTTGAAAAATAAATTGCCACTTTTCCAAAATTTTCGTTTACTTTTTGTAGGCTAAGTATTTATTGAATGACCCTCGTACCAACAGGCGATGCCCACACGTCACAATTTCTTGACGTTCAGTACCCAATTGAATAAAGATATTTGAGTTTGATTATCTATTTAGTTTATTACATTACGTTCTGCAAAACTTCTCAAACTAACGGGTGTCGTCGGGTGTTGCCTAGAAACACACAGCGTGGCCGCGTCGGGTGGCGTGTTTATCATGTATTATTATCACCATGTGTGTATAATGCTACTACGCTGCTGCAATACGGTGATAATGATAACTTCGTTAAAGCGATACACAGTACACACAGAGTTTTAAGTAACACTTTGACGTAATATCCGAATTTGTCATAATGGGTATGCACGTCGGTAAACTTTCGATGAGAAATATAGGAACTAGAGGCCCACAGATAAAATTCCAGGGTGAAGTTAACAGGATCTATGTTATAATTTGTTTTACTTATTCTTTGACCAACTATGTTGAACTTTATAACCATGACGATACGTTTCAATTTCCAGGACGACATGGAAACAGAACACTTAGCGACGTTAGAACGGCTGCGACAGAATCAGAGGCAGGACTACCTCGCGGGCAGCGTGTCGGGCAGCCTGCAGGCCACGGACAGACTCATGAAGGAGCTGAGAGACATATACCGCTCCTGCTCTTTCAAAAACAACATGTACTCTATTGGTAAGGGATAGAGGACTTTTGCAAGATTTTATATTTTACTAACTGCGCCCCGCGTACTTTTTACCCGCGGTGCTACCCGTGGGTAAAAAGTATACGTTACTGGTGAATAATTACATTTTTAAGGGATAAAAAGTAGCCTATGTGTTAATCCAGGGTGTAAGCTACCTCCATACCATCATCCAATTTCATTTATATTGGTCCAGCCGTTTGAGCGTGAAGAACTAACAAACATACACACTTACACACTAACACACACTCACAAACTTTCGCCTTTATAATATTAGTGTAATGGGGATTGTGTCACAGGTAGTTTGTAAATCACGGTCAGACATATGAATGACATTCTTTGACAAACTGTTCCTGTTCTTTCAAGAACAACATGTCAATAGTCAATAGTAATTTTTGTGCAAAGACTATAATAATAATGTTTATTGATTAAAATCAACATAGTACAGTAAACATGCTTAATTTAACTTAAACTTAATACATATAGAGTACAACATGTACTCTATATGTGTCTTACAATACAATACAAAGTGTCTTGTCACAAATTTTCACCTGGGAAAATTGCCCTAGTCATACTCAATACGTTATACTACATACCTATCTGTCTAGTTGATTTGGCGTATTAGTACAAGCCTCTAGCCATATACGATTCTTTACGATGGTAGCGTAGCGTCTTTTCGAATTCATGCTGCCATATTTCAACACTAGCTGCGCACCGCGGTTTTACCCGCGGTTAAACAGTATCCTATGTGTTATTCTAGACTATAATCTATCTCTGTGCCAAATTTCATCTCAGATCTGTTCAGCCGTTCTGGCGTGAAAGAGTAACAAACATCCATCCATCCATTCTTACAAACTTTCGCGTTTATAATATTAGTAAGATAATCTCTAAAGCACAATATAATTAGGTATATGTTACTAATATTTTTCCTTTCCTTTCCTTACAGAGTTAATAAACGATTCACTATATGAATGGAACATCAGGCTGCGTTCAGTGGACCCCGACAGCCCTCTACACAATGACTTGTTACTACTAAAAGAGAAGGAAGGAAAAGACTCGATCTTACTAAACATAATGTTCAAAGAGACGTATCCATTTGAGCCGCCGTTCGTCCGTGTTGTGTATCCTATTATATCAGGTTTGTATGTTTTGTAGAAAGATAATTTTGGTAGGTTCTCGACTGGCGACGGCGATTATGAACCGGATGACTTAAAGGTCGTTAAAAAGTCAGAGAAAGTAACATAGAAAGTAAAAAGATATACAGATATATGAATATCGCAAGCGCGAGAAGAATCTCAGCTGAGCTTTAGAAATCCTGTGTTGTGGCATCCCGAATCGTGACGAAAGCAACCGAATTTCGCTCACTCATTCAGTTTAGCACTGTATTGCTTTAAAGTAAAGCCCATGGCAGGTCGCGACGATGAAGCGACGTGGCGCGGTATCACATAAGACGTTTCGGTTTATTCATGTTAAAATAAAGAAACTACTACTGTTATTGGAAAAAGGTAAAAAAATATTTGTCCGCAAAAAACATCTTTAGACGCGTCGTCCCGTGTTTCGCCGTTGTGAGCACCAGCTCTAAATGTTGACAATGCAAGGACTGAACGTCATACCGATTGCCATAGAACATTTTTCACATGCTGTTGATTGCCATAGATATTATGCTCGTCACGTGACCCTGCTATTTGGTGCGGACTCTAGAAATTCAAATATCAAATCACTGTTGTAAAATTGTAATTTTTTTAACGTTTTTGTTTCTGATAAGTTTTTTTGCATAACAAACTTGGAACAGACAGTATAATTCGGTTCTAATGCTTTTAAAGAAAAGTAAACATTTTTGAATTGAGTATAAATACATTTTTTTGTAAATAAATGCTTACAACTCATGATCAAACAGTCAAAGGGCCAAGGATTTTTTGTTTCAATCTACAACCAAACAAGGCCTTAAATTGGGCACAGTAAGGTGGAATGGGACAAAGTAAAATGAAATTTTCCCACAATCGTGAAGAAAGCTTGTGTTGGTTCTATGTCTGGGTGTCTATTTAAATCTTATCTTAATATATATAAATCTCGTGTCACAATGTTTGTCCTCAATGAACTCCTAAACCACTTAACCGATTATAATAAAATTCGCACACCATGTGCAGTTCGATCCAACTTGAGAGATAGGATAGCTCAAAACGCGAACGAAGTCGCGGGGTGACAGCTAGTATGCATTTAAAAATAAATTATGTATGTATCATATTGGGTGCTTCCTCGTGGTCAAACTTGATAGTCTTAACAGATTTATTAAACAGGAAAAAAAAAAAACAAATTGTCTTCTTTGACACGTGGTACAGTCATTATAACAATAAATTTAAATGTACGTGTGTAATTCAAAACTACAGAATCAGAATAGGCTAACTTCAAACAGCCAAATTCTATACGAAATTTATCAGTCTCTGGCAGCCATAGTACAAGCTTTGCTTAGTTTGGGGTCTTGTGAATTATGACCTGGCTCCCACCGTAGGCTATAAAGGTCAAGAAAGTAACGATAGTCCAGGCGTCTACGTGCTGGTGGGCGGCGCCATCTGCGTGGAGCTGTGAAAAATGTTCCAATTTATTATTTAATCTTTAAGGCTCCAACCATAATCTACGAAGGTCATCAAAGTAATTGTCCCATTGTCCATGGAGCTGTGAAAAGTGTCCCTATGTATTATTTCAATCTTTAATGCTCGAACCATAGGCTACGGTCATGTAAGTAACGATAGTCCCATCCGCAGGCGGCTACGTGCTGGTGGGCGGTGCCATCTGCATGGAGCTGCTGACGAAGCAGGGCTGGTCGTCAGCCTACACAGTGGAGGCCGTCATCATGCAGATCGCCGCCACGCTGGTGAAGGGCAAGGCGCGCATACAGTTCGGCGCCACCAAGCTCGTCTCGCAGTCGCAGTACAGCCTGGCGCGCGCGCAGCAGAGCTTCAAGTGTCTCGTGCAGATACACGAGAAGAACGGTCGGTACATGCTCCTAAACAAGGATTAATTAAAAAACCTCTAACACCGATTTTCATCAAACATTGCTAAGAACACTCCCGACCAATTCACCTTTCAATAAAATCGGTTCATCCGTTCGGTGGCTACGATGCCACAGACACACACGCACACGCACGCGCACACACACACCCGCACGCTACTACTTGGGGGCTGAGCTACCCACGTCCGTAGGAGCGTACTCTATTCTGATTCCCTACACGTGGTCCCCGGGTAGTGCTAACCGGGTAGCAAACTGGTGGGAGGCATTGGCCGTGGCTAGTTACCACCCACCGGACCAAGCCATGCCGTGAAATGACCTAGTCGTGTTTCGGGATGTAGTCCGGTGTAACCGTTCCGAAGACGGGTCTGAGCAGTAGCGCACTTGTAGCGCCTCACTCAACTGCCGTTTTTGTACTTCTTCACTCTACAAAACTTCAAGGCTAGAGTGAATAAGTACCTTATAGGTCGTCGTGCTCCATCTTAGACCACAACGTCACTTAACATCAGGCGAGTTGGTGGTCAAACGCCGACCAATTCTAAATAAAAAAAAAAAACTTGAGAAGGACAAACATCGACCGCGAGGTCTACAGCTCGTAGAGCCACTAGATTACGGTAACTTCATATAATATACTCCGGGTTGAGAAGCATTGGTATTCATGCTAGGAATGGTGTTTTAGCATAACAATACTCGTAATCGTACAGCTGCCAAGCAAAACAAAATTTTCAGAATCTACTGTGAACAAATAAGTATTTATTTGTCCGACGCTAGCTAGTGCACCGTTTATCTGATATTCATGAAATTTTGTGGACAAGTAGTTTATCTCAGTAATTTTTTTAAGTTGGTAAATGAGCAAAATTAGACGTTGGAAATGGAGAAATTTTAAGTGTCCGTTCGAGGCAAACTACTTGTGTTATGAGTAGTAACCAGTGAACCAACGAATGAATCAGCTAACACACACAGAAAACAGCTGTTATAATCCACAGAAAAAAAAAATTTGTTAAACTCGACGAAATGTATGATACAGCTGATTTTGTTTTCACGATTTCAGTGTTGGTCGCAATAAAAATTGGTCATAACGATGAGTACAGTGATGTCCTAGATCTGAGAATATGTCCTTCATTGAAATAAACTTCCGGTAGTCACAACATCTTAACACATGAAAGCATTATTTAGAACTAGTTTAGCGTTCGTAGCGTATCTCGATTAGGCGATAGTAACTGATCATCGATGTTCAGCAACGGATGATTCGGCCTGTTTTTGGATGGGTGACCCTGACCACTGACCACTGACCATGGGTACCATTACATTTGAACGGTAACAGCGTTACGCTAACTGCTCTAAGTCAAATGATACGTTTATGCCCCAATTTTTGGTTCTATAAAGCTGTATCAGAGGCCTCCTGGCGGCTTAAATACTGACTTCAGAGCCAACTAATTGACCCAAATGAATTTACTTTTTACAAAGTGTGTCTAACAAAAACATTCATTAGCACACAAAATTATAAATTATCCGTTGAGACAGATATAATTTTCAACTATTGCTTACAAAAAGATTATCAAGTATTCCGGAAGCGATGATAGCCTAGTTGGAGAAGGCCCGCCTCTTAAGCCAGAGGGAGCGGGTTCGAACCCAGCCGACGGCACGCACCAATTTGTTCATTGTGTGAACATATGTGCATATTGTATGTCATCAGCTGCTATATGACTTGAGCCCGGTGTATGGCGACAGGCTCACATTTGGGACTGAATATCGTCCGGCGAAGTGTGGGTGTTGTATTACACCTCTGTCAGCCCCCTCGGGGGAAAAGCGTGACGATATGAGAAATAAAAACCATGAAAATATTAATGCTTAAGATGTATAACAATGCTAGTGCAACAACTTCTAGCTTTATCTGTAAAAGCGACCTCTTCCAAGCCAAATAAATAATCTTTCAGTTAATAAAGTTATTTTACTTTGTCCTAACAATATGTTTTATATTTCCAGGATGGTTCACACCGCCCAAAGAGGACGGCTAATGCGAGCCGAAACCGCGCCGTTAAAATTAAGACTAACGTGCAACAATAACGCCCAAAACACCTATTAAATCTGACAAGTGACTCTTAAGGAGTAAAGCGTGAATGTATACAATATAATTCCAATGAACGCGTGAACACAGCAGTTATTGCTTGTGCTAGTACGACTGAAGACATTTGTGGGTGATCATGCGTTTTGAATGTGTACTTTGTTGAGTGATGATAAGGCTCCGCCAGATTGAAAGCGGGTCAGGAGAAACGCGCCTCGAACGCTGGCCCACGCAAGTTATGATAAGTACGTGTTACCGCCAGTGCGGGCGGTTACGTTCCGCCGCCGCGCCGCTTCTAATCCGCTTTCAGTGTGGCGCGGCCTTCAAATGTTCAGCACTAAGTACGGGCGTTGAAAAGAGACTTTACAAGACTTATAGGAAATGTGTAAACGTTTTTTGTAATCAATTGATTTTCTCATAAAGTTATCTGTATGGTAGCCCTAGACGTTACTGAAGTGTAAAGTTAAAGAAATTCTTTGCATTTCTCTTTAATTATGGAAATTAAAAAGAAAACCTGTGATTCTTAAACTGTTTGTCATTTATTACAAATCTAATCAATATCCATAGAAATAGTTCTATCAAAATCTTAAACGCTCCGTTTACAATTTTGTAAGACGTTTGAAAAAGGAAGGTAGTTGTTTTTTTTTGTCGTAACATCACAATTTTACATTTTAATTAAAGCGAGTGTTAAATTTGCTCAAATTAGTCAGATAATTGCGCTTTGACGTAGTAAAATGTAGCAATGGATTGTAAAATGTAAAGGTCTTTTCTAGTTTACAACCAAATTCAATATTACAATATTGAATTTAAGAAAAACCGCCTCTATCCATGAAAATGTCAAACAAGCCCTGATTTACTCTTAAATGCATCAGAAATACATTAAAATGCTGCTTTAATACTCGGCTATGATAAAAAGTCCAAAAACGTTTTAAACCAATCACAGCTTAGATTTCATATTTTCTTTGTTGTACAGCATTAGAGCCTTCAACCCCATTACGTGTAATTCGCTTCCTGGCGCGTTGATTCTCTTAGAGACGTCTTTGTCGTTCATCGTAGATAGCCAGCGATGTAGTTTTGGATATCTGAAATTAATATAATTGAATCAATGAGCAAGTAAATGACAGGTTTTCGTTAATTAATCAAGACAACATTTGAAATGTCTTTTTGCTCGCTCTGAACCGTGGTAAGCGTAAAGCCAGAGCGAGATATAAGTATGCTTTGCAAGACACATGTTTAGTCCACTCAGCACGGGCCGTGGTCTTTTGACCGTTTCAATCCGCGCGTAAATGTGACAAAGTTAGAATACGGATATGTTTGTCTCTTTCTCGCAGAATAAAAACCTTGGCAAGACAATTTGTTCACGGCCAATGCCAGTCTTGTAGGACTGGTAAGCGTAGCAACCATAACGATAAAGAATCGTGCCTCAGTAGGACAGAAAGTGGTAACATTTGTCAGTTTGTTCGTAAGGAGTAGGTAATCTCGGAACCTATAGAATCGATTAAAAAAAATAGTACAAGACAGCTACATTACCGAGTGTCATAGACTATGAAACGCCCTCAACAGAACAGTGGCCCTATTCGGAGATTTAAGATTTCCATCTCACGTTTTTTCGTCCTTGTTGCTCTCGTTTAAAACGTCATAGGTGTGAGAGTGACCAAGATAAAATCTCATCTCATCTCACGAGTAAGAATAGCCCTCCTGTTCAGTTGAATAGATCTGTTGACAGAACTACTAGGGATTTTTTCCCATTAGTCCTGTCCACAAAACAAATGGAATACAATTCTCACCTGGGGGGCTATTCCTGCGCGTGAGATGAGATGAGATTTTATCTTGGTCACTCTCACACCTATGACTATTCAAACAAGAGCAACAAGGGCGAAAAAAGTTGAGATGAAAATCTCCGAATAGGGCCACTGTTCTGTTGAGTAGTTCTGTTGACAAAACTACTGGGGTATTTTTCTTTCTCATTAGTTCTGCGACTTAAAAGACTGCTTTACAACAGAACAGGTAGGACTCCCAGCAGCAGAAATAGGCAGGAAGGAAAGTAAACGTGAAACGCAAGCAGAAGAGCTAGGATCTAATAATCTGAATAGAAATACCAATAGGTAATCGAAAATACTACCCAAGAATTACCTTTTCTCATCTATAGGCTGTAGTCCACACAAGGACGAAATCGTGGTCAGCACGCTGATGTCGGCAATCGTCATCACGTCATCAGCCAAGTACAATGAGTCTTCGAGATAAACCTCCAGCATTCCGTAAGCTTCATCTATGTTTTTGATCATGTACTTTGTCAGCTCTGGTAGTCTGCCGGCGTAAGTAGGCGCCTAAAATTCAGAATGTATCACAATATACCAAGGGTTGCGTTTTGTTTTCGACGCTGCGCGACCGCGAATTGTATCGCCGCGCAATAAGGTCCATGGTCGCGCAGCGTCGAAAACCAAACGGAGCAATTATGGTACTGAGATTTCATGGTAGGCCCCCTTGGGCTGGTTTAAACCAATACCTAAATATACCGATACCTATCTATACTTACCTAAAATAAAATCGTCGACATAAAAATGATCGAGCTTAATAACTTTTATTTCACTAACTTTCTGGATTTCTCTGGATTCCAGCTGTGCTATTCACAATCATTCGGAAGCGTTTCCGATCGGATCCCAGAAATTTCTAACTCTAATTGTTCGAATCTCAGTCTACTTTTATACTTTTTGCTACAGGAAATCAAATATAAATCCAATCGGAAGAATTAATCACGTTTAAGCACTTAAGAAAATAGACTGAGATTCGAATAATTTAGGTTTAAATTTTTTGAAATCCGAACGGAAACGTTTCCGAATGGTTGTGAATAGCCCTGCTGGTAGCGTTGGATGGGATCGGATGTCGTCATTGAAAATCAAATTAAAACAAAAAAAAAGTTGATTATTAATGAAAAAAGAGGGAATTTTCCTGCTTGCTATCACTCTAATCATAAGTTCAAACTCTCGTAACTTGTAATTTCTTGTTTATTCTTCCAAATTGACTTACCATAACTGCTCGCAGCCTCGGAAAAAGAATTCCGCAATCGAAGAACAACCTTTGATTAATTTTTGCTCGCTTCCTCATATCCTTGGGGTAAAGTTGTGAATGTTCTGGCTTCGCATATTTGTCCAAAAGGTATATTATTATTGCATGGCTAAAAAACAACAAATGATTACAGCATCGGAGAAAAATTGGGTAGGTACTTTAGGTGTGTTTCGGGTTGTTAGTATCTGGGAAATACATTTACGGTTTTGAACATCGATGTAAGTAGGTAGGTACATAGAATAGTACATTATGCACAGAGAGGACAAAGCAGTGTTGTGTTGATCACTGGCGGCTTATTGAACCTTGAAGACAACGAGAGTTAACTCCCTCACAGTGCACTGTGCATAGGTACATAACAACACAAGTTTAGGGCCCTGAGTGAAGTAAGGGGTCCGCTATACGATGTACTTTTCACACCTGCAAGGCAATACATGGATAAGGTGGTGTGAAAATCAGTTTTCCAGTCGCCAACAGTGTCAAAACAGGTATCGACGATTGGGAAGATATAAGTAAGCATAGCATTTTATTCGCTATGTCATGTAATTAGTCAATTACTTATTATTATTTATTCGATCGTACCTGTCCGCTATTGAAAAATCACCTTCGTCTAATAAAGGGACCGTCTTCATAGGGTTTTTCTGAAATAACAAATGCGATTAGTTTGATTTCAGAGGCAGTTTCGGCAGAATAAATTGGAGTACACAAATAAATATAGCCTACATAAGTGTATGACCAAGTACCTACAAGCTATGTAGGGTCTAATTCTAATTGTACGTGAGTAATTTCCCGTGTTTTAAATCATAATGTGTGAAAACCACGTCAGTTTCCATAATAAAATATGTAGGGTCTGTTAGTCTATGTCTGTTCTCTATGTCTATAGGTTACCTGTCTCATTTTCTGTGAAAAGAAATTACTATGAATTCAACCTTCCTTCTTGCCTGTCGTGGTTAACAGTAGCTTAGCTCATAAAGAATTTAGTCAACTGAAAAGGACTCAAAACATAATTTGCCAGTTGTTTCTTATGCAATGATAGCGTAGTTTAGTAATTGGCGCTACGGACGTCATTATTGTCAAGTAAAAATTAAAAACTATCCCCGAATTATGGGTTCGATTCGCGGCCGGCAGATTGTTTGAATTATTAGTTTTAAAAATCTGTTTAGGGGATGGTTCTGGTTTCGGGTGTTAGTTTTCCATATCTCTGAATAGAAAAGAATAGAATATTTTTTATTGTGACACTGTAGGTACAAGGTGGTGTGTTAAGATTCGTAATAACAGTTTTGTTTAAAACGAACATTATGTACAATAATTTAACTTGTGAGATCTTTTTTTATCTAACTAAATTTAATGAGCTTATAAATACTAATTAACAACAACGTAAAGACAAATCAAGCAATTATCACAAAATCTTAGTTCTGCGTGTTCTCTCTATAGCATCTCCGACACAGTGAAACCTAGTGGGGAGCTACGAGTATGAGTGTAAAACGTTGGTTTTATCAGTGGGTACCTTTACTAATTCTGGTGTGTCTTGCTCCCGTAATATAGGATTCAAGTCTCGCATCTCGACCTCTACTCCAAGAATATCTAACACCATCATGACAGCTCGCGCCGGTGGACTGCCGTCCGTCTTGTATAGGATCGGGAGAGATGACATCGCTGCTAGAAGGCTCTTTCTTTCTTTCTTTTCTTTCAAAATTCAATTGAGATAGGTCACGTTCTGCTTTTGATTTTTAGCTTTAAAACATTAACTGCAGCGTTTGATTTTTTGAGTGTGGTGACGAAAACTGAAATCGACGTAAAAGAACTATAATAAAACATTTTCGCGCGTCTCGGGTGTGCAGTCGCACTGGCGTTGCCAAAAAAAACAACGTAAGTAAAGTAAGTATGTGTTTTCAGCGCAGTCAAAGTGGTCAGTTACTTGTTAGGAAATGTCAGGCTTCTAACAGACTGATGCGAATCGCTCGCGTGCCGTGTCACGCGAGTAGTTGCGTTTCTGTTCATACTTTATGGACGAATAGAGTTATAATTGATCACATTCCGAGTAGGTACCGCGCGGGATTCACGTAAGTGTGCACTAAGCCGTATGAGGATCGAAACTAGAAAACTGCGAATAAAGCCTAAAAGCAGCTACTGACAGACAAGAGCATGCTAGAGTACCTACCTATTAAGTTAGATACAAACTCAAACTCAAGAAAACTTCTACATTGAACAATTTCAAATTACGCGGGTAAATTCTTTTACGTACATTATATTATCTAACTGTTAAAACCAATAATCGCTCCTACAAAAAACCCTATGTAATTCCTCATAATTAATAAATTGGTACATACCTTAACAGTATATAGACACAACTAGGCACGGCACGACTACTTTATACAGGCACTTCACTGTTTTCATAAACTCAGCTGTCTACACGACAAAGAGGTTTGTTATGATTAAATAGAAAACTATCGTTTTATCGGGTCAATGTTCTGTTCCAAAGTATCAACAAGGCTGATAGGTACTACGTCAGCTTGACTGGTTTGCTTTAGTTATTATTCTGAGGGGTGTCGTCCGCTTGTTGTTGCTTGGCAATTAAATCAGTTGATAAGAAAGTGCGTCAGGTTTTAGCTAGATGGCAGCACTTAAAATTTTAAGTGCTGAATCTAGCATAACAATAACTTAGCATAAAATTATTGTCACGCATTTTCTCCGAAGGGACTAGACGGTTGGATATTTCTTAGCCAATCACGCCATAGCGGCTGGACGGATCTGGATGAATTTGGCACAGAGATAGATTATAGTCTGGAATAGCACATATCGCTCATTAAATTCAAAAGGGCCACATTCCAAAAACTTCATTTTTTACAGGAGAGCGTTTTGAAGTTTTGGCCGTCGTTTTTTCGTATTATTTTTTAAATCATATTACATATATACATGTGGGATATATCATTCGATGCGTATTTTAAACCGTTATTTACCTAGAGTATTATAATTACTGTAACTTTCACCCAGAAGCGTACAAAGTCAAATAAGTCCGTAGTGTATATAAAAAATGTAAAAATGTCATATGAATTTATTAAGTGAAAGGCCACAAATCATACAAAAAATAAGTTTATTTTAATATTTTACGTCGCAAAATTGTTAAATGCTTTATAAAATATGAAATAAAGAATCACACTCTTGTGTTACAACAAAAAACACATACAAACATGCAAAAACAAACAAAAATCGTTTAATTGAAACAAGAAAACATGTAAGAATCTAAATAGTAATTGTTTTTATAGTGCAAATGCTATTATTTCTGATACTCTTTATGTCTAATTATTATTAGTTATAAGTCTCTTTAAGTCTATACTTATTAACCTTTTTACGAAATTAATCAATAAAGGTGACTATGTATTATTAAATAACTAATAAAAAGACTGAAAAAGAAAGAAAGAAAGAAAACAGCAAAACAGGCAACATGCCGAAATTATTACACAAAATTAAATTCTTAAAAAAGTAAATAACAGAACACACCATGTCAACAAACAATTAACGAGATCAATGTTGTTACTACGAGTAAATGCAGCAAGAAACAACAACTATTACATCTTTATTCAAGCTATGTCACCTACAAAATAAGTGCTTTATAATCCTAAAACATCTTCTAAATTTGTAGAACCGCACAAACTTACCTACATAACATAACAGTTATATTAATTAAAAACTTGTTTATTAAACAATATCACTCTTAGGAACCTAATAAAACATTTTATAGATTAAAAAAAAAAATTCGTAGTATTTCGGGATCACATCCTTTTCAATAAGTTTAAGAATATCCTGTTTTTTTGTCTCAGCAACTTCTAGCTCATTGTTTTCTTGATGTCCGCGTAGTACCAGACACATTTTGTTTTTTGTAAGTGGTAACTTGGGAAAAAACTGTATCCTCTTAGGAACTTATGTATAACATTTATTTTTATGTTATTTGTCAATTTTCATGACTTTAGTGTCGACCCATTTCACTTTTTCACCATCACCATTGGTTGTGTAGTTTCCAACCGCCAGCAATTTAAAGTTATCATGTGCAAGTTCCTTAACAGTGTAGGGTATTCCTTTCTTTTTTGTGGTTTTTATTAATATGATATGCTGTGCAGACTTTAGCGCTTTTGAGATGTTCCTCTGAATGACGGAGTGTATAGAGTCACCCTCATTTTGGGTATGCCCCTTGATTTAGAATTTATGGGTTATAGATTTCAGTTTCGGAAACTCATTTATGGAGTGTTGATATACTGCTAACGTGAATTTGTTTTTTAGCGGGCCACAGCAATAATCGCTGTAAAAAACCACGTCAAAATCTTCGGTGGCTCTGTCATGCAAACTTTTTAGTTGTTAACATACGCATGAACCTATCTCGTTGGCACCTCGAGTTCCTTCTCCTTAATGCCAAGCAAAACAAGTTGTGTTTTTAGTGCCAAGCTCAGTTATTGTAAAATTTAATAAATTAAACTTTAAAACGTAATAGAAACTTGATATTTCACCTCGTGGACAAAGTATTACCGCTTGTAAGTCGTAGACTACGACGACAAAGTTTGTGCTAACATTTTCTTTGTCTCTTTCTTTTTCTAGAATAAAAATTAAATGAAAAGTACATTACTGCTAAAACAATCCTTGCCAAAATTAAGTTTATTTTATACGTAAAACAGACATAATTATTCGAAATACTGCACTTTTTATTCAATAAAATAAAATTATTAGCAAAATCGGAGTATTTAAAAATCAAAAGAAAAGCATTCCAAAATATGGCACGTTTCCTTATTAATTAATATTGTATTTACGTGTTTTCTTTACTAAAGACGGTCACATTTCAGATTATGGCACTTTTCACTAAAATTTAATACTTCAACACCGGTTGCTTTCCGGAATGTGGCCTTTTTAAATAAAGATGACGCGCGTTTACGCAGACTGCCGGTTCGCAAATAATAAAATGGCCGTTTTGCCCTGAAGTTAGTCGTCAATGTGTGAAAATGGCCCATGGGCAGTTGTGTGATTGGACCATTTTAAACGCTAAAGCAATGGGTGTCTTTTCGAATATAAAAATTTGACCAATTTTGATACGTTTTATGCAATAAAAACGATTTTGACTTTTTTCGGAATGTGGCCCTTTTGAATTTAATGAGCGATATGATACCTACTATTTAACCGCGGATACCGGGGCCTACAATTTCACGTGTTATCCTAGTCGGGCCACGGTAGCGCTCAGTTATATATAACCACCTGCGGTCACCCATCCTAGGGCTGACCGTGTCGCCGCTGTTCCATCATCATTATTTCAGCCTGGAAGACGTCCACTGCTGGACAAAGATCTCACAAGGACCGGTCTTGCACTACTCGCATCCATCGGCTTCCAGCGTCCCTCACCAGATTGTCAGTCTACCTTGTGGGACGCCTTCCCACGCTTCGTCTTCCGGTTCGTAGTCGCTACTTGAGAATCTTTCTGTCTGTCTGTGTACAAGGGTAGGTACAAGAAAGAAACAAGTGAAAAGAGAGAAAGCATTTAAATGGTATCGTAAAGATTTTCAGAGATGCTCTTTACCGCCTCTACCGAGTATACCGGTACCGGTAGGGACCTGTGTCCCTTGATATGAGTAGCAACATTTTGCAACATGATAACCACACTTATCTTATATTAATTAGAGACTTGGAAAACCATATTCCATACATTGTCGTGTTAATTAGCAACAGTATGTGATTCAAATTAATATGGTGTTGATTTATCGAACAATGATAATAGGGCGTTTAAAAAGATTTATTTACAAAGCGATTTTGTCTAAAAAAAGGGATAAATTTAGTAAACAGTCCATCCATACAGAGACGAGTGGCGCGTCTAAGGTCAAAGTTCACCAAAACTTAAACAAGAGATTACATTTTTTACTGTTTTTGACAGCTCTTTAATAAATTAGGTAAATGTCAACAATGGACAGATAATTATATAATTAGGTACCTAATTTAAAGTTCGGTCCGGCTGGGTTCTGCCTTAGTATCGGTCGCCAGAATATGGTTTCGGTTGTAGTACTAACAGAACTTACGTAGAGAGTACTGGGGGGCTATTCCTGCGCGTGAGATGAGATACGTCACTTAATAACATACCTACATAAGTTTATCTATACAAACTAACAATCTCGTTTTATGTTCCTAGGTACTTAGTAAGTCCGTTAAGTAGGCATTGGTAGTGAATTATCTTGTTCCTAGACTTACAATGTAAGTGGCCATGTTTTATGATAATGTAGTATTCATTAGCAATAAACGTTGTATAGCCTCTGCATAGCTACACAGTCTTTTGTCTTTTTCGATACAGTTCAAAAATGTAAAAGAAAGAAAAAGACAAAACATTAAGTATATAATAATTCCGAAACTATATGCATAGTTTCGGAATGATTATACAATGTTTTGTTGTATAAATTGTTCGTTTATTGCTTAGAGGGCTAGGCTATAACTTATCTACTTAGGTATACTTTACCTAAGTATTTAGCTTAGAATAACTAACCTCTTTAGTCTTTACCGAGTTAATATTTTAATCTATTGTTCGAAAGTCTAGAGCAACAGATTAACTTGTTCATTTATTATATAACAAAAGGCTTGTGTTTTAACTGTGGAACTAAGAATTATACTACCTAAGTAATTAGCTTCACAAAAGGTTTCAAGAAGTTTGCAGGAAATTTACAAATTTATTATCGTGAAAACATCACGTTAAATTTGAACTTAATCTAAGAGTGTTTTCAATTTAATACGGTACATTTGTGAAAAGATAGGAAACAGATTCTGCGTAATGCGTACGTCTAATAGCTTCTGCTAGCATTACAGAAATGTCAATAGTTTGCAATTTTGGACACTGCTTCATGTTCAGGTCTTGAGGAATCGTGTTTGTTACAACCAGAGCTTCCAAACAGGACCCGTTTATTTTCTCTATAGCGTTGCCGGCAAAGACTCCATGCGTACAAAAAGCGTAGATAGTACTCGCTCCCGCTTCACGCAAAGCTTCAGCTCCTTTCACGATTGTGTCGCAGGTGTCAGCTAAATCGTCAACCATTATTGCTATTCTATTCTTCACGTCTCCAACAAGCACGGTCGAGTCTCCATCGTTCGCTCTCTGTCTCTCCTTGTGAATTATCGCAAAGTCAATGTCAAGTCTATCAGCGATACCCGTCATTCTCTTCACTCCGCCAGCATCAGGAGATACCATCACACTGCTTTTCCATTCGGGAATGTTCTCTTTGATCCATTTTGTGATGGCTGGTTCGGCGTACAAGTTGTCTACTGGGATGTTGAAGAATCCTTGGATTTGAGATGAGTGTAAGTCGATGGTAATGACGTGGTCGGCTCCAGCTACGGAGACTAGGTTAGCCAAGAGCTTGGCTGTGATTGGCGCACGGCTCTTCTCCTTCTTGTCTTGCCTAGAGTAAGGAAAGCTAGGAATGACTGCGGTGACGCGAGATGCTGACGCAATTTTGCAAGCATTGATCATTATGAAAAGCTCCATAAGATTGTCGTTGATTTCTCCACAGCCACTCTGCACAATGTAAACATCTTCACCTCTCACCGACTCTCCGATCTCGACGTTAGTTTCCTTATTGCTGAACTTCTTAGTGGTGGCCCTTCCTAGGTTGAGATTGAGCCTTGAAGCGATTTTCTTCGCAATTTCGGGATGAGAGCTTCCGGTGAAAACTTTAATGTTCGGCATTCTTGCACCTGGATTCAAGAAGTTCCTGGTTTGTCGATTTTCCGTGGAGTTAACTTGAGTTTCGTCCTTATTCATTAGAGGTATTTCGAGAGAGTCACTTCACCGCTCGAGTGCGGGTTATGAAATAAGTTGTTGTTTTCTGTTTGTTTTAAACGCAATTATCTCGGATCAAGAGCGAGGGGTCAGGTCGATATAACGTAATATTTGTAATGTGATTGTGTCCCCCGCAATGGAAGCGTACTGTTGCTTATCTCTGTTTACTTCGCACACATTCTTATGGTACGGCTACATTAGCGGCCTTCGGTGATAATTCGGGCTATCGCGACAAGTGTAGCGGGTGCATCGGGCGAATTATCGCCCACGTCAACTCAACGTCAGACCGCCCATTGTGCCTTTATTTTTGAGTGTTTTGTTTAGATTTATTGGTACCTATTTGGTGTCAATAAAGAGCTTTTGTATTGTATTGTATTGTATTGTCAACTCTGCAGAAAGCTAGGTGACGAGTTGACAGCTAATGTAGACAAGGACATCGCCGACAAGCCGATTACGACGATTTTAGCTCGACAATATGACACGAATTATCGGGCGCTAATGTAGCCGTAGCATTAAACATCACTATGATAACTTCTGCTTACTTAACTTTGCTAAAAGTGTCTAAAGATTGTGTCCAAATTAGTTTTATTTATTTTAAAATGACATTTGCTAATGACTGGAAAGTTTAAGTTGGTATAAGTATGTTTATTTGTTCCATACTGCGCTAACAAAGATAAATTTATCCAGAAGATCAATTGCCTACTTCTTAACTTTGCGTCACACTTGCATCATTAGGGTGACTACATGCGTTCGGGATTCCGTCTCGGAATATTAATTCGTACAAAACATAGGTACTTACAGTAGTTTTACGTTTGCAATTTTGTCCAATTCGAAATTCCGCAGCCTGTGTTTGCAGAATTCCGCAAGGAAGACTTATTTTTAAAGCATATTATTTTGCTAATTTAAACGGAAATAAACACTAGCGGATACAGCTAAGAGTCTCAAGCCAAAAAGGATCTAATTCACACAGTGTATAATAGTCGCAAATGTTTTTCAAATGTTTTATAGTGATTTTGTGTGTATCCTTGGTACAGGCTACCCTCAGCCAAGTAAAGCCCCCCAAACCAATAACTTACCTAACTCGATAAAGTCTACCTTCAGCTAAGTCAAGCTAAATCAAACCAAACCATAATCCTGGATCTGCCACTGAAAATAAACGTATGTGAGTGATGCATTTCCGAAATCCCGATCGTGATTTCGAAACGGAATTCCTAATGTATGTCCCTGCCCTAAGAATACCTACCTACCCACAAATAACAAGTATCCGAAATTACCATTTTCTTTAATTAGAATTACTTAGTTGACAGAAAGGCCAGTCCAGACGCATTAGTACCACAGAATAAAAAACAGTACGTATTAGTACTTGTCAGCCACTCCAGCCAGTGATGAGACAGCTGACTCGTCCACGTTAAAACTTTCCGAACCAAATGCTGGGACCCTATTCGGAGATTTGAGATTTTCATCTCACCTTTTTTCATCCTTGTTGCTCTCGTTTGAAACGTCATAGGCGTGAGCGTGACCAAGATAAAATCTCATCTCATCTCACGCGTAGGAATAGCCCCACTGGTCAGCATTTTCAACGATAGACAATTTTTCGATCGTTCAATGGCCTGAGTGGCAGAGCGTCTTACGACGATCAATATCTCAGACTAGAGCTTAAATATTGTTAGTTACATTAATGTGGAGTTAAACTCAGAAGGGATTTAGGTATAAAACAGTCCACAGAAAGCTTTGATCATTTGTCATGTAACCTACTAATGTAGGTACGTAGGCAAACGCTTTTATACTAAGGGAAAGGCCCAAATCCAAGGGTGGAATCTTGAATATAATTTAACGGGTGAAAATTCCACGAGGGACGTCCTGAATGTTCTGTGGACAGAATAAATTTAAGTATAATTTAACTAAAATAAGCCATATATACCTTTACGTATCATTAATATCATTTGAATTCAACATGAAGGATATCTTATCAAACTTATTCAATGAATACTTCCTACTAATATTATAAACGCGAAAGTTTGTAAGAATGGATGGATGGATGTTTGTTACTCTTTCACGCCAGAACGGCCGAACAGATCTGGATGAAATTTGGCGCAGAGATAGATTATAGTCTAGAATAGCACATAGGATACTTTTTAACGGCGGGTGAAACCGCGGGGCGCAGCTAGTAAGACTATAATTTTCTAAAGCCCGTAGTAACTACTCAGGTTTTCATCCGCTATCATAGGGAGTCTACACACCAAACTTGCCGACTGCTGTCGACATTTTACTATTTTGATGCGTTGATGTCGACGACTTTATTTCAAAAGAAACCAATGCTCATTAAAGATTTTGTCTAATTTAGATCATGAAAAAAAAAATAATCCACCGTTTTTATGCCTGGGGCCCTATTCGGAGATTTGAGATTTTCATGTCACTTTTCTTCGTCCTTGTTGCTCTCGTTTGAAACGTCATAGGTGTGAGAGTGACCAAGATAAAATCTTATCTCATCTCACGCTCAGGAATAGCCCCCCTGATCATCTGGTTTTTTTTTTTGGTTTTGCCCTGTCTGTTGGGCAGACTAGAGCCAACCTGGCCATACCGCCTAGTCATCTGTATATTTTGCGTACTTTAGTTGTTAAAGCTATGATAAAGATGATGGAGTAGAGGGTGAAGATAGATGATATGAATCCCTCCCCTTTTTCCATTTCAGTAATGACGTGGATACTTTAGTCGTGTTTTGTAGAAAACACCGAAAAGTAACATTCCCTAATGTCTGTATAATTTGCCCACACTCGTGCACGTTAACGAACCGATAAAAGTTAAAAATCCACCATTATTACACTTTAAAACTCGAAGAATCACAAGATATAGAAAATTACACAAAATTACGACAACACCTTTTCAGTTTCCGCCATAAACTCCCCTAACAACACCTTCTCAGTTCCCGCCAAAAACTTCCATTCTCAACTGTTTTTGGCTTCGTGTGAATGACGCATTTGCCTTAAACACAAATGAAATAAAAACATTTTGACTTTTGAGGGATAGAGCAGATATAGGATACTTGTTTTTAAATTGGGTTCTGCCTTCTTTGGGTTTTGGGGCAATTTTGCCAGCAAACCCCTTTAGAATTAACAACAATATATTATTTAGGAATACTCCGACAGAAATATAGTCACAGTGCCTAAGCACAGTATCATTTTTCTGAGCTTAACTCCGTGTTTTTTTTCTTCTTTGTTTTTGTTTTATAATTTTGTATTTTTTGATGTGCAATAAAAAAGTATTGTATTGTGTTTTAATCACAAGCATTGCTATGAGCGCTCAAACGCACAAGGTACAGAAAATCTATGGCAGCTGTCAAGTCAATGTAACTACTGAGAAAGGTTGTCGTATAAACCTTAGGGTCAGCTGGGGCAAATGCATCCGTGGAACAATCGCGTCTTTCGAGAATTACTGACAAACCATTCACAAATTAGGCAACTAACGCCATCTTGTACAGATTATTGCAAGTAAAGATATTAAAAAGATGTAAGTGGCACCTAATTTGTGAAGGGTTTGTCAGTAATTCTCGAAAGACTTGACCCTACTTACTTAAGCCACGTTTGTGAGTAGGTACGGGTGGCTAAAAACGCAAAGCATAACCATGAGTAGTCTTCGTATTTACTAGTAGTTAGTGGTGATGTTTGTGGTTTAAAGTACCTCTCAACTTAAACGAAATCTTGCTTAGATCGTGAATCCCTAATAATGACCGGCTGGAAAGTTTCCACAGACAGAATTGAATTTGAAATCAATACCCAGAGGAGTTATAGTCTGTACAATATCTGTCTACTGAAATACAATAAATACAGAACAACCGTTGTTCTTTACACACTTCACCGGGTAACTAGCTAACTAACTAGCTTGGGGGTATTATAAACTTTGAACACAAAAATAAGTTCGTTAGGGGTACCTGCACATGGCTAACACTAACTTTAGATGTACGAACTACGTTAATAACAGAACTGAAACATCCAATTCTGTTGAGTAAGATCAGTTTGTATGAAATACGGACTATTAAGCTACGTTTTGCGATGTCGCCTACATACTCAGTACTGAATACTCTACTCAATATTTGTTTACTTTCAACTCAGATCAATCTAGAGGAAAAGATGGAACACTGCGTTATATCACGCTGAAACCACTTCTTTTTCCACCACCACTTCAATGTGTGTGCGTCGTAATGTTACCATGTTGAAACCGCTGGGCGCAGCTAGTTTACATCCATATAGTATTTTAAATTGAATGTCCGAATCACGTATACTGAGTACGCGCGCATTCTATGTATTTGCGGCGTTTCAGAAGTCAGAAATCCGAAATTAGAATTAATTGATAACTCAAATAGGAACACGTCACAGCTAAATAAATGTCAAACAATACAAGAGTCTAAAAAGTAAATGTCAAAACAGTAATTAAGTACTTACATAAATAAGCAAAATAAGAAATAAATAATTAATGTCAACAAAACACATTGCACATTTAGTAACAATTTAGCTATCACTTTATAATCAAAATAATTTCAAAGTCTCTTTTAAAATAAGATTCAAGGTCATGTCACCAGGGCCGGATTTAAGGGAGGGCAGGTGGGGCCAGCCCCCGGGCCTTCACAAGAGAGGGCTACAATGGAGAATAAAAAAGAAATTTCCTTATAATTATTTTTACTTTAATACCTACTTGTAGTCAAATAATTTAATTTGTTTCTTGTAATAATTTTGACTGTTTTTTTCTTCTTCATTTTATTAATGTTATAATTAGAGGCCTCCACTTTTATGTTGCCCTAGGGCCTCCACACCTCTAAACCCGGCCCTGCATATCACATCCTTACTAATTATAAAATAGTAACTCTGTCTGTCTGTCTGTTTGTAGGCTTTTTACGGCTAAACGGTTGAACGGATCTTAGTTACGGTTTATCACAAGAAAGGTTTTTGGATACTTTTTTTTCTGAATAAAAAAATGTTTTTGTCATTAAATTCTGTAAATTAATAAAAATAACGCGCCGCTTACCAAATGCGTCAGACAACATCACAAAACACCACGTAGTTGGTACTAAAATTAAAACTCCGCTCAAAACCAGCCAGTATTTTTTTTAATGTAGAAATCTGATCTCTTTGGTAACGGATCATTATAAATAATTTGTTAAGTAGTTACAGTATATCACGAGGAGGGTTTATGCATACTATTTTCTGAATAAACGCGAACATAGTTGCGGGCAACAGCTAGTGTAGGTAATATATAACTTGCAGACAAGCGGCTGATTTGCATTTTGTTTGCTCCAGTTCGCTGTTTACGCTCGACATTGAGTTTTGAGCAAGTCGGACAGTAAGCCGCTTACAGCTTGCTTAACCACGGCGAAGCCTTATTCCTGGGGGGCTATTCCTGCGCGTGCTAAGAGATAAGATTTTATCTTGGTCACTCTCACACCTATGACGTTTCAAACGAGAGCAACAAGGCCGAAAAAAAGTGAGATGAAAATCTGAAATATCTGAATAGGGCCACTGTTCTAGAACTTCCCTTCTACTCTATTTTACGTTCGTGCTAAGTTGAACAAATATTTACTCAGCTTACAAACTTGTACTCGGAATTATGAAAGTGATTTTTTTATTTACAACAGACTAGGCATGCATTTGACCACTGACTCGCCTAATGGGAAGCGACGACGACGTATCGAAGGTCTACCTTTCGTACTATTACGCCAGTCGCAGCCGATGAAGAAACTATACGCTAATCTGTGGAGATGTTTACAACTACCAATAGATAACACAGATTAGGCAATAGTAGCCGCTCGAGTCACGCGTCCCGTTTTTAAAATACGGAACAAAAGAGATCTTTCTGGAAAGAAATATTTGTGCACCGATTTTATGATGTTTTTATCTATTGAATAATAGGGTGTTTATTTGAATGATAATGATAATATCCGGGACAGTTGCACACACGGTCGTCTGACCCCAAACTAAGCAAAGCTTGTATTATGGCGGCCAGAGACTGATATACATACATATATATTTTTAAATATATACTTAAATAGATGATAACACCCATACATAGAACAAACACAAATGTTCATCACATGACATTTGCCCTAGGTGGGAATCGAACCCACGCCCCCAGGCTCAGACGGCAGGTTCAATACCGACTGAGCCACCGAGAAAGTCATGGCAGTCAATCTTTTGTACTTCCTATCCTACTAATATTATAGGCGCGAAAGTTTGTAAAAATGGATGGATGGATGGATGTTTGTTACTCTTTCACGCCACAACGGCTGCACAGATCTGGATGAAATTTGGCACAGAGATAGATTATAGTCTAGAATAGTACATAGGATACTTTTTAACCGCGGGTGAAACCGCGGGGTGCTGCTAGTGGTGAATAAAGTGAATTTTTGGATACGATCGACGTTTCATTCCTTTTATCCCTACCCAGCGTGTAACAGTACGCTTGCCTAGGAGATACCTATTCACTTTACTCTTGAACACTTTGATTCTAGTGAAATTTTTGCGAGCAGGTTCGATAACGAAATTGTTTTTTTTTTCTTGTCTAAGTTGGTATACTTACCTACTTAGACAAAAAAATGTGTTCTATACAGTTTTGGGACTTTTTCTAATACTCGACGATATTAATTTTTTTCGTTCTCGCGAGGCCATCACTATCGTCAGCTTACAAAGCCACTATCAGAAACAGTAATTATTTATTGGTCCTTAAAAATCATTTCAATGTAGTTAGCTGCCATAGACGACAATGAAGACCCACCATGTACCACCATCTTAGTGACCACGACCACTCTGCCAAGAGTATCCCGATTAAGAAGAAAAAGAAGATAGACTGCCTCCGTGGCTCAGTTGGTGGAGAACCCGCCTTCTGAGCTTGGGGGCGTGGGTTCGATTCCCACCACCTAGGGCAAACATTTATGTGATGAACATTTGTGTTTGTTCTATGTCTGAGTGTAAATTATCTATTTAACTAGGTATGGATTTAAAAAATATATATGTATGTATATCAGTCTTTGACCGCCATAGTACAAGCTTTGCTTAGTTTGTGGTCAGACGACCGTGTGTGTAAGTGTCAAAAAAAAGATACAAAAATTTAAGATACACTACTTTCAGAAAACAGTTAGCATAATAGTTAATATTATATTATATTTAAATAAGTTAAGATAGTCAATCGCAAACTTCGTAATCTAGGTCATATTCTTTTACAGTGAGACGAACACGACGTATTTTCATAATGCGCAAGGAACGAACGAGAAATGCGATTTATTTAGAAATTTGTCACAGGTCACCTCAGATCAACCTAGAGAATAAGATGGCGCACGGCGTATGATTTAGGTGAATCCAAAAACCATCACAAAACTCCGCTACTGTCGTATATGTACACAACACGCACACATTGACGCAAAAAAACTACGCTACTCGCTTCGTCATTCTTACCACGACACTATGTGCATTGGTTTATGGTATAATTTCGTGTACATAAAAATACATAGTGCATTACAAAAGTGTGGCCAGGACTACATTTTGAAATTCTTTTTACATACACACACACACAGTTTATTTGATGCAGTTTTTTTACAAGTCAATTTTGAAAAAGCCGTAACATTAAACTCTTACAAATATGTGCAGTTTTAGAAAATTAAATCTACTAAGGTTGTATATTGGAACGGAAATGGCTAACGTAAAGTTTGGGAATTAATATTAGTTTTCGTGCAATTGTAAATGTTTTTCATGGCAACATTACCACGCACACAAGTTTAAAAGCGAAGTGGCTTCAGCGAGATATAACGCAGTGTTCCATCTTTACCTCTAGGTTGATCTGAGCAAGTCATATGAAATTCATACAAGAAATTTGACATGGCCTACGTTAATCTCGGTTCTCAGAACTATTATTACGTAACCGCTACCCTTTTTGGGTGCCCCGAGAAATTGGATTCAATTTATCTTCACCCATCGTTTCAACGGAATTCTGTCTACCATCAGATAAAACCAAGATATACCTACCTACTATTTTAAATTGTCTTATTAGAAGATTGGACGTATTTAATAAAAATATTTTAAAATGTATTTAAGTTTAATAAAAAAAAAGCGATGGCAGCCTAGTTGGGAGAAGGTCCACCTCTCAAGCCAGAGGGAGCGGGTTCGAACCCAGCCCGACGGCACGCACCAATTTGTTCATTGTGTGAGCATATGTGCGTATTGTATGTCATCTGCTACATGATTGGAGCCCGGTGTATGGCGACAGGCTCGCCCCTTATCACATTTTAGACTGAATATCGTTCGGCGAAGTGTGGGTGTTGTATTACACTTCTGCCAGCCCCTTCGGGGAAAAGGTTATGTTATGTTAATTTTAAAATTGCATTTTTACAAAATACCTACCTACTACTATTTTAAATTGCCTCATTATAAGATTGTACCTACATATTTAAGTTTTAAATTTAAAATAAATAAAATTTGTAAATTGCCTTTTTACAAAATATATTTAATTTTGATCTATTCTAAACATAATTGACCAAGCGAGCGTTGGTCAGCGTAGCGTCTAGCCTCAGCTTCGACAAAAATGCTTTCGTATGTCCGAATTTTATCCGGATCTTATCTTCGGATGTCTTCCTCTGCAGGTCGCATTATTTTACTGATGGTTGTGAGATAAAGTTAAAAAAAAACTCCGCCATTAAAAAAAAACAAAAACTGATTCAACAAAAAAAATCTGGACAAAATTATTGAACTTGCTTACAAAATTTCACGAAAATCCGTTGAGGAATGCAACCTGTAGAGGAGCACAGACGTCAGCCGCGACGTCTACAGTCCACAGAGCCACTGAGACACAGAGATACTAAGTTTAAGTAATAAGTATGTACAAGAGCCGTATTGACCGAGTGGGATGGACCGCGCCTTCCAATCTGGAGGTCGTGGGTTCGATCCTGGACGTGCACCAATGAACTTTAATCTCGTACAAAAAGTTTATGTGATTTTAAAAACACGTACTCTACTACGTACGGTGAAAGAAAATATGGTGAGGAAACCGACAGGTCCTATAAGAATAATTTAATAGACATGTGACATCCACCGCCCTGCACTTAGCCAGAGTGGTGCATGGATAATCGCTCAATCGTCCTCTCCGTAGGGTAGGTCGGTGTTCCTGCAGTGGGACGCAAAAGACTGTAATGATGATGAAGTATGTACAGATATTCTCTGATAAGTATACCGTTTAAAAGATGTTCAAGAATTCTAAATTTATAAACATAAAAATTATGGCACGTAAAACTATAACGTAAAATATATAACTACATATAACTATAACGTATAACGTTTATAACGTAAAATTATGGCACGTAAGAGACTATAATGATGATGAAGTATGTACATATGTATATTCTCTGATAAGTACACCGTTTGAAAGATGTTCAAGAATTCTAATATTTACTCTTTATTTGCTGGTTAATTTGTTTGAGCCCGTGTCACATCAAAGAGCTCTTGAACAAATTGAGCTCTGTTAAAACTAATTCATTTGTATAATACTCTGGCTTTTAGTTATATTCTTCATCACATTAAAAAACGAAAATACAAACAACGCAAAGCAACAGTAATCTAACAAAATTTAACTGTTCAAATATTTGTACACGAAAAAGGATACTTTTTTACGTGATGAGTGTTAGCAGAGTAAATTAAAAGTTTTTTTGCTGCTAAGTAATTGAAATAGGAATAAAATGCAATTGAACATAAGCAATCAACCTTTCCGGAAAAAAACAAACATAAATACATTTTATCATGGTATGTTTATTCAATAAAATATGTTTAATTGAATTTCCTTTGCGGAACGTTATGTCCAAGCGCTGACTCTTCATTCAAAGCAATTTCATTTTAAATTCTTTCTTTGTTTGTATACATAGGAAAAAGACCCTCTCATCTAACATCGTGACCGTGTTATTTAGATACGAATGAAGAAACGAAATTGTATACAATTTCTTTCTCCGTCTCCAATTCGCACAAGTCTATTGCTGCAGTGACGTATCTCATGTCATCATAGTTGTTCATTTCGTCCTGTAATCCATAGATATTTATGTCATGTATCAAGCGAGCCCACGATGGGTTAGAGGCGCAGAATACGTCATAGTCTCCGTCGGCAGTGATCCGTAATCCTTCACCGTCAGCCTCCAAATTGATGCTCGTGTTTGGAGCCATGTACAGGGTTCCAGATGCGGAGCACTTAGTGGAATTTTTCTGCTCCATTTCGTTTGTATAGTAAGTCTTACAGTCTAATGCGACTGTCAATGAGAAGTTGGATTGAGATCGAGTTGCCTCCGCCGTGAGGCTGACGTCCTGGAAAATAAGTTCATGTTAATTTGGATCTTGGGTAAACAAATCCCGCTTGTTGGCAAATTATTTGCTCGTCACACAATCGGTGCTTCAACCGGTTGAACGATGGCCAAAATAAGCAAAGCAAAACAAACTCAGATATTTAGTGAAAAGTTAACAGTGAAATTCGTGTTAAATCTACTAAGCTGCCGAAACACGACGTCTATTTTACTAGGATTTAAAAATTAAATTATTCCACTGATGATTCTCCGGTGTTGTTGCTTGTTCCAACAAACCTATAGGAATAAGTTTGTTGGAACAAACAACAACACCCCGGTTTGTTTTAAGAAGCAAACAAAGCAATCCGCTCCTGTTTATTTCTTATTAGAGATTCCTTTTAACATCAAAATAGTCGGTGTTCTATGGTTTTCTATGGTTCCTGGTGTTCCATAAAATATATAAAAGTACCTACCTACTTAAAGATAATATTTTCAAGCTTAGATTAATGTAAATTACATGAATACTCATAGTACCTAAATAATAAATCACGTATCACGTGGATTGTTCGATACAGCGGACCTACGGTGATACGCGGATTCGCAGTAGTCGCTAACCACTCAGGCCGGTGCTTGGTAAATTTCAAAGTTCGATAAAAAAAAAACAATTTTTTTATTTTGGCACGAACAATAAGTACAACATATGATGTGAATCCACTGACTCTGAACTAGTGAAAACTGTGTCTCGGTAGCCAGTGGCTACTCCCATTAATAAACCTAAGTTTGTTATGTGCCTGGTAAAACAGATGGTGTGTGTGTGTGTGTGTGTGTGCACGCGGGCGAGAGATCGATATGTGTGTGTCGATGCAATGATATTAAATAAATAAAATATATTTGTATGCTTTAAGGACAGATGCATAATTTTACATGTAAAATACAGTTACATAAATTTTAAATACTTTCAGTAGTCAGGTAGCAATTAATTAATGGGGGGTAGATGAGTGGACTGTATATGAGATAGTCCGGCCCGCCGATTCGCTGAGTTGCCGGGTTGCCGCCACGAGGAATTGAATAACACGCAGACTTTGGATGACACGGTTGGGAGTGGAGTTTTCTGAGAATAACTGCCGCTTGATAAGAGTTCTTGCTTCGTTGGTATCCTGATCCCGACTGCCTTTCAAAAATACGTACCCTGCATCTTTTAAACTAACACACTTACAAAATATTATCTTCATAATATTTAACTTCCACTCTCGCTTAAAAAATGCTTTAACTACTGGTATGAGTCTCAAAAAAATACCTTTTGCAGAACAACGATAGATCCCCCTCGAATCAAAGTCAAGAAGTCCGCTTCTGTCGTAGCCAAGGTCGCTATCTCGTCTTCCTCTGCATCTATTTTCAATCCACTCCACATTTCATACCACACTCCCGGTGGCATGGTGACATGCACCATACTCTGACTCGGCTGCAAGTTCGGAACTATCAGTAGATCATTTCCCACGCTGAACTGGCTAGTCAAGTCTTTCAAAACATCTGATACTGGGAACTGGTAAAACATAGGTCTGAGAATTGGACCTTCTTGAAGAGTCGTGTAGAAATAGGGCGAAAACATTAGCCTGTCTCGGAGCGCGTTTATCATTAGAGTCCTGTGAGTGCCGACAAATGAAAGAGGATCTCTCAGCGAATTTTGGGAATGGATTTTAATCATAGGCAGGTATGTTGCTGCCAAATACCATTTCACACAAAGGCTAGCATGAATTTCGCTGTCGAAATTATCTGTGTTGCCGCATACAGGCGAGGCCCAAAGCCAGTGCCCTGATACGCCTCCCAAAGCTGCTTCAACGAGCTCCCTTTGAAGATTAGTCCAAGAAGTTGCGATATTTTGTCTGTTGACGTAAACGTTTCCATTCATCCATTGGCTGGAGGCTCCAATGGGTGTAGACGTCATATTGTCAAAGGCTTTTGAGAAACTGTTTGCATACTCGTTGTGTTTGTAAAGATAATTGTCTCCGTTAGCGCTTGTCGCGTTCCATTCAGGGGTGTGCTCAAAAGCCTTTTCGAAACTCTGGAAAAGTAATTACATAGATGTTTAGCAAGAATGTTAAACACAGGTATAAATAAAAAACCTCCGACACTGAATTTCATCGACACTGATTTTTATTAAAGCTAAGAACGATCCTGACTAATTTATCTTTCAAACAAAAAAATAATCTGAATCGGTTTATCCGTTTGGCAGCTACGATTCCACAGACAGATACACACACACACACACACACACACACACACACACACAGAGAAGACACGTCAAACACCCACACACGTCAAACACCCGTTGTTTATGCGTCGGGGTTAAAAACAAACAGAAAGAGTAATTTATTTAAATGTACTGTAGAAGCTAGATTTCAATTAATAATTTAATTTCTGATGAGAACAAGTAGGTAAAAGCTTTGTTTACGAAATGAAAATATGTTTTCTAAATTCTAATCAAAGCTCGTGTATCCGGAAAACATGAAATATTTGTATACTTTATTGAAGTAGGAGCTTAATAAACATTTTACACGTGCCCAGACTTTAAGGGTCCGGCGACCACTTTAGACTAACTTTGCGTTGGCTAAAGCATTTTCTATTGCTATTTTGTCTAGAACAAGACGACGAGCGAAGAGAGCAAGTAAAGAATAGATATTGACGAGACTATAAAGTTATCTACAGCATGACAAAGTGCAAATTCAATATATTTTTTTTACTTTTGCACTTCACTCATCATTCTTAAATAAATAAAAAAATCCCTTGTATTATGGATTAATTTAAAAGCTAACGATGTAGACAACCTGCCCCTTGTAAAGGGATTTGATTAACTTTGTCTATCTATTACAACATAAATCAGTCAAAAGTGACCCCTTGCAATTGCGGATATTTTTATAGCTCCATTTTCTCTCACAGACGTTTAAAAAAAAACCAAGAAAATAGGGGCGGTGATTTAGTTAATCTAATTGTACATGCCAAATTTCATCATAATCTGACAAATTGTTTCCAAGAAATTTGACAAGCGCAAGTATGGAAAATTCAGAGCGCCGCGGAATCTTTATGTAGCCACTCTCCTCGTAGCCCAGCTATTTTGTATACAAAATTTAAAAAAAATGGCAAAACACACAGAAATTTCAGCCTGGAAACACGGTCTATAAAAAGGTTCTGTATTTTGAGAGTACTTCAGTCAGTACTCACACTTGTAGGGGATTATTACTGTTGACGAGTGTTATATGGATCCAAATCCAACTTTAAAACAGTCGATGTTATTTTTAAACTTTAACGCACAATGTTTAAAAATGGTAGTTGATATTTGCAACAAGATACTTGAAATATTGAATTAATGGCCTAGTTGCAGAAGGCCCGCCTCTCAAGCCAGAAAGAGCGGGTTCAAACCCAGACACCACGCTAAATTTGTTCATTGTGTAAACATATGTGCATATTGTATGTCATCTGCTACACGACTGGAGCCTGTTATCTGGCGACAGGCTCGCCCCTGTCACATTTGGGACTGAATATCGTCCGGTGAAGTTAGGGTCTTGTATTACACCTCTGGCAGCCCCCTCGAGAAAAGGCGTGACGATATGTAATATTCGTAATAAATCACGTTAAAACATTATAAATGCTCTTACGCGATCTGACTTTTATTCCTAAGTCCAAACATTAGTTTGCAAGTATCATAACTCTACTTACCTCGCTAAAGTACGGTAAAAACAGATTTGTTTCATTAACCATCTTATCAGACTCATCCAACGGCCAGTTGTTTTCTAAGATCACTCCGTCTATTTCCCTAGTATATACCCAAAGAAGATCTAGTAATTCAGTTGTTCCATCCTCGTAGTTAGGATACACTACTTGGTCGCTTCCAACTATGCCTTTATACATTCCTGTTGAATTAGCATTTTGAAGCATGAAATCTGAATAATCCTTGATATCGTAGGAGCAGTTTGAAATAGGTACCTCCTCAGCACGAGTCGTTATTATCTCAGATTCATTAGTTTCTGTGTTTGTGTCGTAGAGTATCTGAAAATTAAAGAATACATATACCAATACATATACAACAATACAATGTATAAAAGTACATAATAACAAAGGCAGTTAATTGGGTGTTTCTTTAAGCCACGGACATTTTCTAGAATATTTCATTGTGCTTATCAGAATGACCAACTTTTATACTTTGTAAAAACAAAATCATCTAGTCTATACATTTTTTTTAGGTTGACGAGATTTATCTATGGTAATTTTGTTTTTTTCGCGATTTTGTTGCAGATCCCATTGTAAAAATTGACCATAATGACGAGTATAGTAATTCTAGAATATGTCTGTCGTCGTTTAAAAAACATCTAGTATTTTGAATATTACAAAAAACCATCAATCAGTACCTAAAAATGCTCTTGATCAAGTTTTCTTTTAACAAAACCACTCAATTAAAATCAAATTTAGACAGAGGCACGTCTAAAAGCTAGAATCCCAAATACACAGATGGATACTTTAAACTTATAATACCCCATTGATATATAAATAGAAATAATGGCTAGTTAATTAAATTAAGTTGAAATATTTATTTTATGTTTGATCTTATGACTGTGTGTAAATGAATAATAAAAATATAAATGAAAATGTACTAAATGGAATACCCGTCTGATTGCGTTGGCGGTTAAATATCGCTCGAAATTAAATTTACATATTTTGGGCTGTGAACATACAAATTAAGAAAAATGATCAGGTAATCAAATTGTTAAATAAATACAGATCACATTCAGCAACGAAAAAAATGTTTTACGCTTGGAGTCATCCAATTGCTTTTATTTTTTATAAATTGCTTTTTTTTCTGAAAGTTGTTCCCAATAATTGCGATTTGTTTATTAAAGCCAATTCATCGTCTTGCTCTTTAAGTTTTTATTTTATTGAAGAACGCTTGCGTCTCTTTTCATATGAGAAAAAGGTTACAATAATTTAAGAGGTTTGACTTAGTTTAATATTCGAAATGGTAGAACGGAAACCATTGTCTGCACGACGCTAACCGGGAAGAAAAACCTAGCCTTTTTGTGAAGAGGCCGTGTATGAATGAAATGGCCTTGCATATCCCATTCGGCAGAGGGTTGGCGGAAGGGTACGCCCGGCGGTAGGCCCTTGTGAGCCTCTGCGTCTGTCTGGAGGGTCAACCTTGCTGACCAAGGTAACCCCTTGACTTGTAGGGCCGTATAAGCCGGCGAAGAGTCCCTTGACTCTCCACCAGTGACTCCAAGGTAGGAGGAGGAGGCTGGAGAACCGTCTCCTTCTCCGCCCCTTTCGTCTGTACCGGATCAGGTCAGATTGGACATTGTACTCCCTGACTCGCCTTCTGCATCATCACCTCTCCACAGCACAAAAACTAACCTTTATCGTGGCGTTACTCTAATCTAATGTAATGAGTGCTAAAGTGATAGATCGCTCACTCTTGCCTTCTCACACGCATTGCGCGTTTGTGGATATTTATCGCGGGCGTTGAGGAATTATAATTTATCAAGGATCACAGGTACTTTAGTTACCCTTCGCTGTGTGTATTAAAACTCAATACTATTGTGACGTTGTGAAAGTCTTCTTATCATCACATCACACTAATATTATAAAGGCAAAAATTTGAGAGTGTGTGTGTGTAAGTTTGGATGTTTGTTAAATCTTCACGCTCAAACGGATGGATGGATTTTGATGAAATTTGGTATGAAGGTAGTTTATACTTTAGACTATATAGTGGCTCTGTGAGCTATAGACGTCGCGGCCTCTGTCCTCGCGAAATTTTGTGAGCAGGTTCAATAATTATACAGCTTTTTTGCCGAGCCAGTTTTTTTGATCTTTATCAAAATAGCGAAATCGTATTACCGTAATTTTGTAAACTTATAAATGTATAATTATTGAACCTACTAACAAAATTTTAAGAGAACCTGTTAAGAAATGCAACCTGTAGAGGAAGACAGAGATCCGGACAGAATTTGGACTTACAAAAGCATTTTTGTCGAAGCTAAAGCATGGACGCTCGCTAACGCTAACGGCCCGCTCGATCAACACATACGCTACTTTTTAACAGCAAGCAAAACCGCAGGACGCAGCTAGTTTCATATAAATCTCAGTGAGTCGTCTGTACTTGCTCTAATTTATTCTGTGACGTAGATACTTACGTAAGGCGAGACATGAGGGACAAACTTCTTTCCGGCATCTCGGAGCTTTGTGACGCTCTCATTGATATGCGCGATTCTTTCCAGCTCACATACATTGTCAAAAACAATTGGCTTCACGCAGTGGCTTTCAAAGGGCATATTGTGCGTGCTTGCCTCATCTATGAACGTGCTTATGTCTGTGAAATTTCCTGTCTCGTCAGAGAATTCGCTGAAAGTTAATTTGAAATTAATTACGCAAAAAATATCCGATTACATGGTTTTGGGCTAAAATCATGTTTAAATCTAATTTGTGCGATTTTTAATAATAAAGTTTGTTGACTTCTTTTCCACTGTCTCGTCCCAATAATAAAAAGTATTAAAATATACATTAAACGTAAAAGATATCTCTAGAAAGATTTCGGGGTAAAAACCTGATCAGCGTGACGTAAAGCTTTTCTCACAGATCAGATGAAGCTACTTATTGAAGTAATGATTTCTTTAATATTCAGTTCATGTACCTCTACAACAGAATGCCTAGTAAGTAAATAGTATCCAACTCATTTCTTACTGGCTGCCCCCGCGGTTTTACCCACTGACCGACAGAAATGGTTAATTAATTTGGAATGAAACATATCCTATGTCCACTTCTGTAACCTTGACAACGTGTATGCAAAATTTCATGATGCTCGGTTGAGTAGTTAAGGCGTGAAATGGTTACAAACAAACTTACATTTACATTTTTAGTAATAATAAGGATTAGGAATTACAGTAAAAAAGAAACGAAAAAACCGACGTTGTAAAGAGACTCAAATTGGCTCTCTATATGGCATTATAAGCTTAGGATGTACTGAGTCGAAAATACGCACTTCTCATACTCATAGTCACGGAAAAAATATCCTTACAAAGGCCAACCAGAAACCTTGACATTACGAAAACAAATCGATGCGTGTCAATGACATTTCTCTAAAAAACAGCTGATTTTGCGCGATTTCAGGATTGATCTCTTACTACAAGTTCGACAATATGAGCAACACGTGTTTTGGCTACGTACACCCCAAGCTTAAAGCCGTGGACTCATTTAGAAAGGGTGATAACCCTAAAGGGTGTCTATTGTATTCCCCACGCACCTACTAGATATAGTTGGTCTGTATGTAGGTAAGGAACGATTCTAACGGATCAGAAGGCACGTGATACTATTCAAGATGTTAATTGTTTATCTTGATGTCAAAGGCCTTTGAGCAGCCTATTATCTATCCCATTTACTAATAAACGTTGTATAGCCTCCGTTAGTTGTCAAGTTTTCTGTTCTTTTCTTTCTTTTATTTTTTTAACTTGATCGAAAATCACAATACACTGTAAACTATTTCGAGCATACAATGTAATGTTACATACATACAATAAAATGTTACCTGCACACGTGTGCTCCCAGCATCCAATACTCGATACCTCTGTCAAATCTGATGTGCTTCATGACATCCTTCATTACATCAGCTGGCTTAGGACCCACGAACAGATGGAACTTCAGACCAAAATTCGTTATACTTCTAATAGTTATCACATTTTCTTCACGAAACGTAACTTCAGTCGGATTTACTGTGTCTATTAGCAGTCCGTGGTAAGACTCGTTGATTTTTGCGTATATTAGCGGGATTGAACTCAAGCCACCTCTGTGGTTGTATATTATTTTCACTGTGCCTGCTTTAATGGGTATCTCGCCTAATCCGTACATAGATTCGTTAGTCAATTTCAGGGCCATTTCCCATATGTTCTCTGAAGCTATTACTGGACCGCGCATTGTGTTGAATATGTTCCCTTGTGTCGCGTTCACTAAGACGTTCATCTCTCGGGATTCGACTAGATATTCATACTGGTTGTCCACATTCCTGCGGCCGACGAGAATCTCATCAGAATTGTAGAAAGTTAGAGACAAATGCGTTGATGACACTTCGTCTATCGATAGTCGTATGTTTGTCAAACTGTTCTGCATTTTGAAAGGTACAGTGGCGACTCGTGGTTTTAGTGAGACGGTGTCTGTCCATTGCCGGTCCAGTATGTAGGAAAATCGAGATGGGAATCTATGAAAGCACATGAGGTTGTGGTGATCATAGCAGCATTGGTGGTGGCATTCTTCTTGTGACACGTTTCCGATTCCGCATGGGAGTCTCGCGGATCTTGCTACGAGGCAGGAGCCGAGGGAATATCCATCTGGAGACATCAGGTCGACTCCAGCGTAGAATATATACTGGTACAAAAGTACAGGAGTAAGTACGGCGGCCAGTAGCAACGATAGTACAACTTTCAGCGTTCTGTTCAGTAAAACTTTGTGATACCATTTCACATCTGTAAGGAAATAGAGTATATTTTGGTCACCAGTTAATGCAAATTACTAATTTTAAAACCATTGTTTTGATGCCCTTATTTTATCACTCTTAGTAAGACAAGCAAAGGTGTGACAGGGACAAAACCATGCTCATTCCAACTAATATTATACAAGTGAGAGTGAGTTTTTTTTGTTCGTTTTTCCGCTTTCGTCTCTGGCTACTCGACCAATCATCATAAACATTTGCATACAGAAGAGAAGTACGGAAAATAGGGTACCCCTTAACCACGGGTAACACTGCGGGCCGCAGTTAGTTCCAAATATTTGTCCAGGGTTCTATAGCAACAAGATCTTTAGGGACCTACATAAACATTCAAAAACACCCGCGGTCCCTCAGGACCTGTTATTTGTTTTCTGGTAAAAAGTACCTTTGTAGTTTTCTGTATGCAACATTTCGTGATGATCGTTTAAGTAGTTAAGACGTTAAAGCGTAACAAACAAACTAGCAATCTCAGTTCGGAATTATTATAGATGCTTAAATAAGTGTGTGAGAGGAGGAAGATGTGTGTACGTATACAATACTACATACAACGTGTTGTTTTACATTCCCGCGGAATTTGTAGAGGTAGTTATACTCCACTAGCAGAGCACGAATAAACTATGGGGAAACCTTGAAATCGAGAACAAAAAAACAGCTGTCCCGTACAAAAAATTCGTTCATCGTCGACACAATGTTTGGAACAGCTGCTTTTTTTTCTATTTCAAAGTTGACCCATAGTTTATTCATGCTCTGTTAGTGGAGTATAAACCAAAAATAAACCTCTATAAATTTCGCGGAAATATAAAACAACACATTGTATATAATTTTATAATACTGTTTGTCAATCTTTCACGCTGGTCTTAACGAAATTGAGTGAAATTTGGAATCAAGTATAAATCCTAGATTAGTATAAGCCGTGAACATAGCCAAATTTTTACATCAAAAAACAGCGCTTGATACGATAGTGGGCGAAACCGTAAGACGCATTCTGTAATAAAGACCCGATTTTCCTTTTCTTTGCCAAGAGCCTAATGGTGTTTTCCGGCAGCTTCACATAAGAGGCAGGTCCCGTTTCAGACAAGATAACCTTTAACCATTTATTTCACATCAGCTGAGCTTTGGTCAAGCTCCTAGTCTGCCAAAAAACTACTCGCAAATGATAAAGCAAGATGTTTACTTACGTTTAGTTTTGTCCTTGTTAAACGGTGAATCGACGTCTTCTAAACCATTTTTTGATTCTTCTACGTGTGGCAACATTTTCTATATTTGTTTGTTAATTTGGGTAGTAACTGAAATTGGAATAAAAAATTTGAAAAAAAAAACTTTACTGTTGTTTGGTAAAAGTATAAACTGTCATCAACTTAAAAAAACACTCCAACCAATAGAATTGCATCATCTGAAAGGCTAGATAAATAAAACGATTCTATTGGTTCTTAAGAAACACATCCCGAGCTTTGCATCCTCGAACATTTATGGCGGAAACACAGCCTTAACCGCGTCTGCAGGTCGTAAGTGGTTCGCTGCCGGCAACAGCGGCTAACCGCGGCAACACTAATGGCTTCTAAGTATTTATTTTGAACCGACTCCAAGCGTGTGACACTGCATTTAGCAAAGCCAATTTTAAACTTAGACTCTATTTAAGATTATCTTTGGAGGAGGCCTTTACTCAATCAGGGGTTCTTGCTTGCTGACAAAAATCTAAATTAAATATATACTATCAGAATGTACTTAAACTTTTGTTAAAGCAATAAATGGCTTATTTAGTAATTTTATTAAGAGTGTCTTTCAGGTCAGAGTGAAACAAGTGTTTTTAAGGACACGGTCTGTAGTCTTTTTAGGCCATAAACAGCAACTTTATCATCTACATCATCATTACAGTCTTTTTACGTCCTGCAGGGACACCAACCAACCCTACTTCGAGCGGGATTGAGCCGTTATCACATGTCTTTCAAATTATTCTTCTAGGACATGTCGGTTTCCTTACGATGTTTTCCATCACCGTAAGCCGCTCACTACCAGGCAATCAGACGAGCAACGTTGACCTATAACTTGCCTGAACGTTGTGGTTCTATTTATAAAATATCTAAACATTAATTAACCTTTCTATAACTTTATGCTACTAAATAGTCCGTCAACAAATCAGTTCATTCTTCCTTTAGATCTTCACAAAGCCTGAATATCTTGAAAACAAACGACAGCTATTTCATTCCATTAAATTAGCGGAATCGCTGTGTAATGTCGGGCATAAATTTTATTGTGCTGTGGCACTGTTTCGTTCACAGTACTCTTATCTTGGGTAATAAAGGTTAATGAATGGTGTTAATTAAAGAATAAGCCAGTTGTTGTGCAGTAAACCACTAAACATGCCATACGATCGTGCGACCCTATTTTATGCAAAATATTTAACTGCAGGTAGCGTAAATTTTACTCTATTGATTGTAGCCCAAGCGTTGCTCTGTCCTGATTTAGGTCATTCAGCCTGACCCCACATGACTGATGTAACCAATTTTTGCACAATTCGAGTATTTAGACGTAGCTATGCACATAGTTGCAAATGATGTTGGATGTTTTATGGAAATTGATGTGGTTTTAAAAGAATGGGAATTACTCACGTACGATTTAGCCGATTGTTCCGACTATAGTTTCAACCGCATTCGGCGGTCTTTATCAAGGCGAATGCCCGCGCGCGCCTATGCGTCTCGCATAGCACTATATACCAACTACAACAATCAACAATCAACTAAATCGTACATGAGAAATTCCCGTTTCACAAAATCATAAAATGTTGGATGTTTGTTAAGGTGTACGTTTTATCAAAGAAACTACCTTAACCAACTAAAAAAACCTGCCAAGTGCGAATCGGACTCGCGCACCAAGGGTCCCTTACCATTATTAAAAAAAAAACGTTTGTTGTATGGGAACCCCCTAAAAATGTATTTTATTTTGTATTTAAGTATTTGTAGTTATAGCTTCAACAGAAATACATCATCTGTAAACATTTCAACTGTCTAACTATCACGGTTTATGAGGTACAGCCTGGTGACAGACGGACAGACGGACAGGGGAGTCTTAGTATTAGGGTCCCGTTTTACCCTTTGGGTACGCAACCCTAAAAACTAACTTAATTTGTTGACGAAGCAACCTACACCGTGTCCTAGCCCCTGGTAGCTTTAGAAGCGGCACTCTTCTTTGTCTAGAGCAAATTTATGCCAAGCATGAACTTCAAATTCTCGGAGGCTTTTAGCAACTTCATCCTTCCATCTGATTTCTGATTCTGATATCATTTATAGAGACTTGGGACGGCCGACGAGCTTTCGGCCCAACCTAATCAAACAATACCTCTAATCTAAGTATTTACTATGCAGACTATGGACGTACTCTAGTTTTTAGCTAGTTCTGGGGGTTTATCACGAGTTTTGATAGTTAACGAAAACCTATTTTGTTTTCGGTTGACTCCATACATTGAACCTAGTTCCTTAACATTTCCAGGGACGCTTTTTTGAAATGGAGCCAAACGAAAACGAAAAAAGTTTTCGTAACCATCAAAACTCGTGATAAGGACCGCTGTCTACACATTAGTCAAGGTCATAACACACACAGCTCTCAATCCGATACTAATGCGTATCAAATAAACCTTTGAGAGCTGAGAGGATCCTTTCAGTAATGCACTTTAATGCTCACTTCAAATATGATTCAATTTAAAATCAATTTTAGTATTGACATTCAAACTATTTCAATTTTCGTTACTGAGTATAATACATAAGTTTTCAAAGGTAAAAAGGTTACACGCACTTACGAACTTTTTTTTATCCTTTGAACTGCACTAATCCAATAAAAAAAAAATAACACACTAACTACTCCGGTCTCACAGGTTTACTTAAATCTAAGATCTTTTTACTAAGATCTAGATCACGAGGCTTAGTATTTTTCTTATCCCAATATTCTATTTCCACACATATTGGTTTACTTTGTTCAAACTAAAAGTAATTAAACAAATATTTTGTTCCGCAGCTTATCAGTATGACATATTGCTAAATGTTGATTGGATAGATTCCAAGGATATGAGATAAGATAGCGACATTAAAGGAATTCGCTAAGAATTGATTAGATTATGATCGATAATTACGTTTTCATTTGGAGGATTATTGCAAGCGTATTTCTTGAGAATTTATTTTAAAATACAAATCAATGTTGCCACAATAAATTTAACTTTAGAAGATTTATTTATTATTATATAGAAGATATAGATATATAAATATAGAAGATTATATTCATAAACTAAATTGTCACGCACAATGGCTAAGTGGCTAAGTGCGGATAACGCACCGCTAAACAAACAAACAATAACTACATATATTGTATATGTAGGTACTAAGAATAGCGTCAATGGTTGGAAATATTCGTACAATTTCTCTGGTGGGAGGCGTCGGCCGTGGCTAGTTACCATCCACCGGACCAAGCCATGCCGTGAAATGACCTAGTCGTGTTTCGGGATGTAGTCCGGTGTAACTGTATCGAAGACGGGTCTGCGCAGTAGCACACTTGTAGCGCCTCAATCAACTGCCGTCTTTGTACTTCTTCACTCTACAAAACTTCAAGGCTAGAGTGAATAAGACCTTATTGGTCGTCGTGCTCCATCTTAGACCACAACGTCGCTTAACATCAGGTGATTTGGTGGTCAAACACCGACCTATTCTACATAAAAAAAACAATAAGGTTTAATAAGGTTTCCTTAATCCTAACAAATATTATAAATGCGAAATTGAACTTATTTATTTGTTTGTTTGTAACGCTTTCACGTCTCAACTACTCAACCGATCGTCTTGAAATTTTGCATACATGTTGTCTGGGGTACCGAAAAGGACATAGGGTACTTTATATCCCGTTACTTTCCGTCTTTTCTCTTTTTCAAGCGTATGGTTAAGTAGCTCTTAATCACAACAAATTTAATTTAAAAGAAAAATAAATAGCTTCTATCTATTCGCCTAATAGTGTGTCGTCTATATTTTTCTATAGAACCTATTAAAATTAGCAAATTATTGCATTTCAAGACAGCATCAGAAGTCAGCAGCAGAAGACAAGCATTTCATAGAAATTCAAATTCAAAATTAAAATCATTTATCCGCTTCGAACATGGTACATACAAGGTATTATAACTAATAAATGAACATTTTGCCTGCGCCGATTCTGGCGTGAAAATAAGTAATAACTACTTTTACACGACTACTACTATATTCTACTTTAGTGATATAGTGGTATACAGTTTAGGAAATATTGAAATCTTTCTTTATAACGCTTTTGTACCTAAAGATATGACAAAATGTAATTAAGTGGAAGTATTTCTCTGGGATATAAATCTGAGTTTTCACGATCTTCCGGAAATATTGCTAGTCTCAGCCGAGCAGCCTCCCTTTGTAGACGTGCTACGGAGCTACGGCACACGCGCCGTGGCTACGACTCGCAGATCCGCTACGAGCCCGCGTAGACGCGCTACGAAAGGAAGCTTAATCAAAAATATAATTTCTCAGCGTTGCTAATGGAATTTTGTAGTCGATGAAGAGCTGCCAAAGTTCAGTGTGTCGTGTCGAAATCTTTAGTGAAAATCGTTTTTTAGGAAATTAAGTATTGAGAGACTTTAAAACTTGATAGAACTTAGAACTTTTTTAAATTAGGAACTTCTTCGTGCAAATGTATTTAAAAAAAATGTGTCCAAGCATTTTTTTTCTAGAATTGTATTAATTCAACTCGTCAGTAAATTCACCCAACTTTTGTGAGTTCCTCAAAATTGGATAATTTTATTGGTTGCTGAACATGAACGGTTTATCAATAAAGTGCTTTTTCCATCGAGAAAAAGACGAATGAAATGTTGCAAAGCGAGTCCTCAACACCTTTAGAGGAAGAAGAAAAGTTTTGGGACTACTTCAACATGGATGTGCCGAGTGATTTGAACGTCACTGACAGTGACGTCACGATTCCCTCTCCTGAGCAGGGTTTAGTGATTGGAGTGTACAGTGCGTTGCTTGTGATTGGTGCAGTCGGGAATATTGGGGTGTTCGTTTCTTTACTGCGGTCGAGGCGACGCAAGTCTCGCGTCAACTTGCTGATGACGCATCTCGTGGTCGCTGATCTGATGGTCATCTTTATTGTCATACCATTAGAGGTAAGTTTTGTCTGCATCAGAAGTCCTATGCTAGCGCGTGTGGCATTATCTGTCATTCTTACTCTTACGAGTTTTCTAACGAGAGAGAGTGTGAGCGAGATAATATAGCATGCGCTGTTGAAGAATGGGTTTCCAGAAACTGTAATTACTTACTTGATCAGTGTGTTTGTTTTGCACCCAATAAATCCTACTTAATCCTAACTCTTAACTTAATCTAACCTAACTTCTATCTAATATAGCTATCCTAAACCTTACCATCCTAATCCCAACTATTCTAATGCTAACTATTCTAGTCCTACCCTTTTCTTACCTTTTTTTTAAACATTACATTTAAAAAAGCGAAATGTTTTTTTTTTATTTGTTGCGCAATGAGCCGTAACTACTCAACAGATCATCATTAAATTTAGTTTTAGGTTGTTAGAAGTACATAAAAGGACATATTATTATGAATTTGCCTTTTGTTTCGAAAAAACTAACGCTTCCTGTGGGACCGCGGGTGAACCCGCGGGGTGCGGCTAGCTTTGTTTGGAGCTCTGGTTTTTTTATATACCTCGATAAGAATCCGACCGACTAGTCTTATTATTAGTTGTGTTACGAGAAGTGGGAACTACAAAGATCTTTTAGCTACTAGGCTACTTGTTAAGTACCCACTTATTACATTAGTTAATTAGGATAGTAGGTAGTAACCAAACCATGCTAATGTTTTTAGTTTGTCAATACTTAAAGCTCAAACCGTCGCAGTAAGATCGAGTGCCGCTTCACAATATCAAGACCAAAGTCTTACCTACCTTGATACAGCTTACACTCAACTGGCCTCAAACGATTCCAAAAATACTGGATCCGCCATTGCAACTAGACTAATAATTTGGTTAAGTTACGTTTTGTAAAAAGGCCACGTCAGGAGTACCCGTAACCGACGAGCATGCATGAAGGACTCATGGAAGTAGAAGAAGCGAAAGATCGTAGCAAGTGGAGAGAAGTGGTCTCTGCCTAACCCCTACGGGAAAAAAGCAATAGCTCTCACTACAACATTATTGAGGCTCGTAGTACCCGAACTATGATAATGTTTTTAGCCTGTCAGTACTTGAAGATAGCTGTTAGCACAATACAATTTGGTGCTGGTTCAAAATATCTAGTACTTTTGGGATTTTTGTCGTGCATTATTTCAACGTTATTATGCTATTTTACTAACGTTATTTATTTTATTATTTTGCATGATCATCGACCGAGTGAGCGTTAGCAAGCGAAGCGTCTCTGCTTCAGCTTTGACAAAAATGCTTTCGTATGTCCTAATTCTATCCAGATCTTTGTCTACCTCTACGGGTCGCATTTCTTAACCGATTTTCTTAAAATTTTGTGTGTAGGTTCGATAGTTAAATGTATGTATAACATTTTTATTTAAACAAATTATAGGAAAATTTTCAAAAAAAAACTCCGCATTTTGGAAAATTTCCAAAAGCTGACTCGGCAAAAACAAATATATGTAGTTGAAACTTCGTAGTAGTGCACTGTAAACTAAAACAATGTATTACTACCTTTATACTAACTCCCATTTTTTCTGAAAAAAGGACAGGGTTTTTATAGAATAGCGGGTAAAGCCACAGGGCGTAATTAGTTTAGTACCAATAAAACAATTAGGTACGTGTATATTGCTAAAGCCAGCCTGAAACAATTTTATACGTATTGCTTCAGCAGCTATTATTTCCACAATAAATGTTCTCAGACCGACTACTGTTCAAATAATGGCCTAAAGTTAACGGTGCATTTGTATGACTTCTTTTATGGTTGTATTTTTATGATCATAACCACCTGTCTCTGTCGTATCCCTATTTTATGTCAACTCACCTTTAAAAACAGGTTTTGAATCCCTGACGCTGAGGATGTTATAAGTTTAAACTTGTGTCTGCGCATCTTTATTTTCTAGTGGGTTGGTTAAAAAAAGAGTTGACCTATGAAAACGAAAAAAAATCGGCGCGAATACAGACAAACAGACATCGAAGTCTTACCATAAGGGTTTTTATACCAATTTGGTAAGGAACCTTAAAAATTAACTTGGATGGTTTTTACTCTTGGATTGGTAAACGCAGAAACCACTGGCGCAATTAAAAATAAAAACACTAACAAATTAGAAAAGCCACAAAATCACTGACAACCTTACTGATAAACATTGTATACGAAATCGTTATACAGCTTAGTATATAACTAACTTCTGCCCACGGCTCTAATCACGTAGCATTATTAATAAACATTTTAAACCCTTGGAATAGTTGTACAGTGTTTTGTCTTTTTCAATCGGGCTAAAAATTTAAAAGAGAAAAAAGACAAACCACTGTATAAGTATTCCGAGGCTATACAACGTTTATTATTAAGGGGGTGAATGTCTTAAGCTATACAGCTACGTAAGTAGAGCCATGGGCAGTAGCTAGTTATAAATACTAAATTGATTATCGGTCCGTACGGTGAAACCAGGTAGGCTTGAACTGACATCCTATCCGGTGACCAGCAGATTATAACATCAAAGTTTGCATGCGAACTTAATTTATTACCAGTTTCCCCTAAGATTTCGTAGCCGTATCCTACTAGTTTATAATAGGTAGCTAATAGATACATACGTATACAAACTTGATTATCTCTCAAGCAAACCTGTTTACGCAAATTCAAGGCTAGTCGAAATGGGTATGGTAAACTCATAACATATCGTCACGCCTTTCCCCCAAGGGGGCTGGCAGAGGTGTAATACAACACCCACATTTCGCCGGACGATATTCAGTCCCAAATGTGACAGGGGGCGAGCCTGTCGCTATACACCGGGCTCCTGTCATGTAGCAGATGACATACAATACTCACATATGTTCACACACAACCCGCTCCCCTCCGGCTCGAGAGGCGGGCCTTCTCCCAACTAGGCTGACATCGCTTTAAAGTAAACTCACAAGGAATATTATCGCTATGTAAACACCATAGAGATTGTGTAAGCAGGTAGTAAACACCAACCGTATTTCACCAAAATGTTGACTAAGATGTGTACAATTACATCCTTTCGACTTAGAACCCTACTAACCCTAAATTTTGCAAACCCCAAAGCGCTCCACAGTATAATCATTAACGCAACCCTTGTAATCTTTAAGCAAATACTCGTTAGCTGAATAACGTAAGGGACATGTGGAAGTCACCTTTGGTTAGTTAATCCGCGGTGCCTTGTTTACTGATTGGAAGTAATTAGATGTGACGCAGGTCCTCATTGTTTTTCACCTGTGGGCAAAGCCGGATTAAGCTAAACAGGTCTTGAGTGTTATGCAAGTTTTGGTGCCCCTTTCTCTAGGTATCTAGGTTAGTATTTGAACATCAATTGGAGTAGGTATAATTTATAAAAATGAAACTTTAAAATATGGTACATTTTAATTTTAATTAAAATTTAAAAAAGGAAATTAACATTGCCATTCAACTAGGTGACGTTGCCAGTCTTTTAAGTAGGAATTTTACCCGCAGGTAGGTATAGACTTGAGGTTGAGCTCTGTTGTTTATGAATAATATTATAATTAGTAGTTTTTTTTTACAAACAAATATCTTTGTTGTTTAAAAAATTAGATCAAAAAATTGCAATATTAAAAGTATCTACTTACATTTATTTGGTTTACAACTTAGAACTGAATATTAATACAAGTATTAAGTACACTAATATTATTAACCCTGCCCTCGGAACTAGTAAAGTTTTTAAATATCGTTCTACCATCGCACAACCAAAGGATCATTTCAAATTCAAAGTCAAAACTCAAAACGTTTTAGTCAATTGGGTATCGAAGATGCACATAAGAACGTCAAAGTTATAAAATAGACTCGACCGCCTTGTTCGGAAAAAGAGCCACTACTCAGAAGAACAGGCAAGAAACTGAGAGGCATTTTTTTTTTTTTTTTTTTTTTATGTAAAATAGGTCGGCGTTTGACCACCAACTCGCCTGATGTTAAGCGACGTTGTGGTCTAAGATGGAGCACGACGACCTATAGGGTACTTATTCACTCTAGCATTGAAGTTTGTAGAGTGAAGAAGTACAAAGACGGCAGTTGAGTGAGGAGCTACAAGCGCGCTACTGCTCAGACCCGTCTTCGGAACGGTTACACCGGACTACATCCCGAAACACGACTAGGTCATTTCACGGCATGGCTTGGTCCGGTTGTCCGGCATTTGTTTTCTTATAAAGATTTAGAGGAGCATTCCTTCGGGTGTGCGTAAGTAGAACAAGATTTAAAACCACACAACGTGTGAACCATATTATAACGTATTTTTCATTACAAGCGACATCGTTATTAATTGACGTAAGTATCAATAATTCGCACGAAACGCTTGGATTCCAGGTTTATTGCGCGAACCGGTAGCGTAGGACAGTAAGCACAGTAATGAATGCTCTGCTTAACTGGGTATTTCCAGATGGTTTATAGTTTGCGTGACTTCAAAACTCAAGAAATGGGTTTTTCTGTAAGCGTTAGCTACTGCCAATGCTACATCATAGGTCACATCATTGCTAAACATTAGAATCAGGCTTGGCCACAATCTATCAAGTCTTAATAATTACTTAAGGGTCCCGCGACGCTTTGAAATTTCCATACAAACGCACTTGTCAAATTTCTTGGAAACCATTTGTCAGATTATGATGAAATTTAGCATGTACAATTAAATGAACTATATCTCCGCCCCTGTGTTCTTGTTTTTTTTTTTAAAAAAACGTCCTCAAGAGAAAATAGAGCTATGAAAAATATCCGCATTTTTAAGGGGTCATTTTTGACTGACTTATTCCTGGACGTCTTTGGAGGAGGCCTTCACCCTCAAATGAGGGGTTCACGCTAATTAAAAAAATAAAAATAAAATATTTATATAAATAAATAGTAAAATATAGTATGAAATTATAGTATAATATTTTGATTTTAATAACTTAAATAACTTAAAAATTAATTAATTAAAAAATTTGAACATAATAAAAATTGAAATGTAAAGAGATCTATGTAATACAAAAAAATATAATATTTATTGATTAAAGTGAAGAAAAATAGTATTTTATAATAAACTAATTGTAAAAAATGTGTTAAATTTTGGTGTGAAATAAAAGGCTTTTTTTATTTTATTTTATTTATTCAATAGGTAGAAAAAGCAAATCAAAAATCCCTTTACATAGGGAGATTGTTCACATCATTAACTGTTAAATGAATCCATAATACAAGGAAATTCTTAGTTATTTATGAACGATTACAGTAGTGCAAAAGTTATAAAAAAAATTGAATTTGTACTTGGTCACTCTGTAGGTACCTTTAGAGGCTCGTCAGTAAAGAGCAAGTAATGACTTGCTCTTTTCGCTCGTCGAATTCTTATGGACGAAATGGCTATAGGCTTAAGCGAATGCGAAGTTAGTCTATAGTGGTCGCCGGACTCTTAATGATTAAAAAAAAACTGAAATTTTGAATTCAACCTAGGTACCTATAATTTTATTTTTCACGTTGTTTGCGGGGCCCTTATATAACAGTGTCCTTATGCCATAGCCTATATTGCCCCTATGGACCATGCAGCCCTGCTTCTTGTTCGTAACAGGTGATAATCAGTTCAGACAACACACGTGTACTAATCATATCTGCATGAATAGTGACAATGCAGATTTCATTTGAAATTACTGAATAGGTTCAATCTGACTAAAGCTATTCAATAGACTAGCCTAGGCTGAAACTCCGATTTCAATTGTTGCTATTGGCTATTGCAATTCTGTGGCAGTTGACGGGCATTTGCTATTGTTTTGGTACGTCATTAGTTACTGATAGGTATCTATATAGGTATGATAGGAACAGAGTAAGTATTAAAAAACAACCCACGCAAAATAGGAACAGAGTAAGTATTAAAAAAACGCAAAAACGATCTTAAATTCCGAAAACAAATTGAAAGTGGGATGTTAACATTTCAAGAACTACTTAAACTAAGAAATTTCTTTGTTTTTGACTGTCTCGGTGGCTCAGTCGGTAGTGAACCGGTTTTCTGAGCTTGGGGGCGTAGGTTCAATTCCCACTTAGGGCAAACATTTATGTGATGAACATTTGTGTTTGTTCTATGTTTGGGTGTTAATATCTATTTGAGTATGTATTAAAAAATATCTAAGTATGTATATCAGTCTCTGGTAGTCATAGTACAAGCTTTGCTTAGTTTAGGGTCAGGCGACCGTGTGTGGAAGTGTCCCGAATTTATTTATTTACCAGCTGTCACCTCGCGACTTCGTTCGCGTTTTGAGCTATCCTATCTCTCAAGTTGGATCGAACTGCACATGGTGTGCGAATTTTATTATAATCGGTTATGTGGTTTAGGAGTTCATTGAGGACAAACATTGTGGCACGAGATTTATATATATTAAGATTAAGATTATGTACCGATAGTCCTTCAGAATATTTTGACGAATGAATGTTAAGATTTTGTGATAATTGCTTAATTTGTCCTTACGTTGTAGTTCTTATTAAAAATAAGTATTTATAAGCTCATTAAATTAAGTTAGATTACACTAGTTAAATTATTGAATGTTCGATATGAGCAAAACTGTTGTTACTAATCTTTACACATACCACCTTGTACCTACACAGTTTCACAATAAACAATATTCTATTCTATTCTATTCTTCCTAAGAGTGACAAGGCCAGGTTTGCACGCAATTTTCCACAATTTCACCCGCTTTTGATTGTTCAGTGACAATGGAAATTCTCTTTAAATTGAATCTAATAATAGATCATCAAAATACACTTCATTAATAATACCAATATAACGAGTATGTCCCCGCAAAATTAATCAATTTTGATTAAAACAAAATTGTTTCCTGCCTACAAAAGGCTTATCGGGGTCTTCATAAACCAATATTATCATATTGTAAAAGTAAAAGAAGGTAAGTATGTACTCATCTATTTAAAAATAATTGCTAAGGTACGCCTGATGGTATTTTTAATGATAATATTGTAATGCAGGAAATTTCTGTCCTTTTTTTATTTTTATTTAATTACTAGCGACCCGCCCCTACTTTGCACGGTTGCAATGCAGTACAGAAAAACTGTGAACGTTGTATATACAAATAATTAGTACATTATTTTGATAGTAAGCGGAAAAAATTTATAATGAACGACATCACATTAGAAACCTCAAAAATAACAGTATTTCTCCAGTATTTAATGTATGTTATTATACATATAAACCTTCCTCTTGTGTCAGTCTATCTATTAAAAAAATCCGCATCAAAATCCGTTGCGTAGTTTTAAAGATCTAAGCATACAAAGGGACATAGGGACAGAGAAAGCGACTTTGTTTTATACTATGTAGTGATTATCATTAATGTAATTACAGTTTACTAAACATGCCCTTAAAACCAATGCGGTTTCTCTAGTAGAAACAGTTCTCACCCTTAGCTTTAGTATGCCATATTGTGCCTAAATATAAATACTTAAAGTAACAATGATTAATAGCACATCGCGCCGCGCTCACCCAACACAGCTGTTGTAGGTATCGGCTAGTGCCGCTTGTCATGTCTAACCAAGTTCAAGTGTGCCTACTGTGTGTGTTCTAACCTACTTGTGCAGCCGTCGCAGTGAGAACGGTCGCGATACAAATGAGGATGCTCACGTCTATTTATTGCTCTTTGTACGGAAAAAAGCTTTTAGTTTGTGTTTGAATTTTTTTTTATTTAATTCATTTTTTAGCTCAGGCGGTAATTTATTAACTAGATTCGGGACAATGAATTTAGAGTATTGTCCTTATTGCGTTGTTATTGTTGAACGTCCTTGTTGTCGTTTAATAATTACATTCCATTTAATTTTTTGGGCATCTTCATCATTATCCTTACTAATATTAGTACCTGGATGACCGAGCTTTGCTCGGTATTTTTTTTTTTTAAATTGTGTTTTTTGGAAAATAAACAATTGATTTTAGTCTAACCTCAAAGCAAACACTCATTGACTTCGTGTTACTTAACAACGCCATCTGCTGTTGTGTCTCACAACAATTAGTTTTTCACAAATAGTTGCTCAATTAGTTGCTCACAAAAAATAGTATTATTATTCGCCAATAGATGTCAGGAAGGGTCATATTTTTCAGTTGAGACTACTCAAACGCCTCCTTTTTGTTATTTTTCTTCCAAGTTTATGTTTAAGTTGATTTCGATAAAACACGAATAAAATGACATTTTCTAAAAATGATTCCTAGCTAGATCGATTTTATCGCCCCCGAAACCTCATATATACTAAATTGTATGAAAATCGTTGGAGCCGATTCCGAGATTCCAACTATATAATTATATATATACTCGTATATACAAGAATTGCTCATTTAAAGATATAAGATAAATGTGAAAGCGTGGATGTTTGTTACGCTTTCACGCAAAAACTACTTGACGAATCGTCATGAAACTTTGTACCTACACATATTCTGGGAGGTACTAGAAGTAACATAGGGTACTTTTTATTTAAAAAAAATTACATTTTTTTTTAAATATATTTCTATTGTAATTATAATGACTTCTGATACTTATTTAATGGATTCGATGCTAGCGAAGCCGCGGGTAAAAGCTAGTTTTCTATATTTCTGGGCGTCCCATTTGCAAGAAAAAGACGTCAAATTTGACAGTTTCAAAAGTCATTTCGATACAAAATTCTTGCAAAACATTTTGATTGTGTATTATGGAAAATATGTAGCTACGTCTTAGTACCTAAATACTAATAAACTAATCGTACCACTTACTACTATATGGAAGTTATACATTAAGTAGGTGAGGGAGTAAAACAGCAAAGATCTGCAAATTAAAAATATCTAAAAATATTATTAAAAAAAACAAAGCTTAAAAAACAGACGTCCCGTCATTCATGTTAACAATTTTTAGACTTTTATAAAACTGCTAAACCGATTTTGATAAAACTTATATGGTTCCACCTCTAAAATATAATCTACCAGACAAAAAAATAATCATAAAATTTATTCATAATTGGCGGAATAATCCATCATCATACACCCATTAAAAAAAAAAACAGTCGAATTGAGAGTCTCTTCCTGTTTTGATGTCGGCTAAAAACTAGCTAGTCAGCCAGTTAAATCTTTTAAACGGAATTACAACAAAAGAGAGTTAAAAAGAAGAAGAAAAAAAGCTAAAACAAAAGAAAATTGTGTGCAGTGTGCTAACAACAACAGCAGAAATTTCAGACGCGGGCATATCTCGATTTTCCACCCGCACACACCTTTACATAAGCTGCATCATTTATAGTTGAAAATCTGAAATCAATCTTTGATGGTAAAATATGATCGGCGCCTAGAATTGTTTAATGATATTAATATTAATCGTAATAAGAATAAGTTACTCTGTCAAACTTTAGAACTAATCTGACAATTTAATAATCGAAAAAAAAAATGTGTTGAGATCGCCGAAAATTTAGAGAACTACACTCAAACAGGTTTTTTAACAAGATATTTTGAGAATTATTTTCAAAATTCTACTCCGGTTAAACTATATTAAATTTGTTTGTTGTTTATACCAGCTGTACTGTTTTGCACATGATCGTCACAATTCTTCATTTCAAACAAAGCGCAAACAAAATACTTGTTTTCGTTGATTTCGTGTAATACCGGGCCTTAACACAATAAATAAATTAGTCGCGGTGTTAGTCAGCTTCATATATTATGGTTTCCATGGTTCATTCACTTACAAGGTTCCAATTTATAGAACCCTACAAGCCATAGTAATACCCTACAACTTATTAGCCTAACGGATCATTTTATAGTCGAGCCTATTACATTTTATGCATTGCTGATCTAGCAAATCGTAAATGACGTCCTTTTTATGGAACCTAAAGGTACTCATGGGTTGATAAGTACTAGGAACGGGTCTCAACTAATCGATATTAGAATTCCGGGTAGTTTAATTTTGCCCTATTAGGGGTCGCTTCACTTGCAGATGCTCGGGCTATCTTTTTAACTCGGAGTTAACTCCTCATCAGAGGTTAAATTGATAATTCGTCTTGCGCTACCAAGAGATATGTAGTAGCTAATTTTGAGTAAATTATTAGAGTGACATTTATAACAATTTACATAACATACATAGCATAACGTGACGCCTTTCCCCCGAGGGGCTGGTAGAGGTGTAATACACCCAAACTTTGCTGGACGATATTCAGTCCCAAATGTGACAGGGGCAAGCCTGTCGCCATACAACGGGCTCTAGTCGTGTAGCAGATGACATACAATACGCACATTATGTTTGTATGTTCACACAATGAATAAATTGGTGTGTGCCGTCGGCTGGGTTTAAACCCGCTCACTGAGACTTGAGAGGCGGCCCTTCTCCAATTAGGTTATCATCGCTACCAAATCCAATACAATAATTTAACACTAAGTTAATTAACAGAAAAAAGTTAGTTGACAAAAAAATGGGAACTGATTGGAGAATGTTGAAAATTTTATAGGTTTACTTACTTTACAAGGTTTTTTAATTTTTAAATTTTGTGTTTTGTTGTGATTCCCTTGCAACTTTAAGAACTAAAAAAAAAAAAACTTACGCGTAAAAATATACTTTAACCCTACCTATATTTATGTATGTACCTATTAGTTGCGCCCTGCGGTTTTACCCGCCATATAAAAAGTAGCCTATGTGTTAATTGAAGGTACTTAAGCTTTATCCATACCAAATTTTATTCAAATCCATTCAGCCATTTAAAAGTGAGAAATAGATATAATTAGATCAGATTACCTAAAAAAGGCACGAAGTATTCCGTAAAAAATCTTACTTCCTATACCTACACAATTTCTGCAAGGTCCAAACTCTATGGCGCCATAAAGACTAAAACTACTAAAACTGCCTTAACCAATATAATTAACTTCTTATTTATTCTTATGCCAGTATTTATCTTTCGCTAAATCTCGATAATGAAGGCTTGTGATATTACAGTACATGAGTACAAGTTGGAAATCGCCAGTCTTTCACCATTATGATATCACAGTACATGAGTACAAGTCGGAAATTGCCGGCCTTTCATAATGGTCAAGATCGCAAGGGGCTGGAACACAGCCAATGTTATCCATAACTTTGTCGACGACAAAGTTAGGAACGTGACATCACTTAGGTACCTGCTATTAAAGCTTACATTTTGTTTTTTAAGGGTTCCACGACGCTCTGAATTTTCCATACAAACGTGCTTGTCAAATTTCTTGGAAACAATTTCTCAGATTATGTTGTAATTTGGTATGTACAATTAAATGAACTACATCTCCGCCCTTATTTTCTTGTTTTTTTTTTTTTAAGTTCTTCAAGATAAAATAGAGCTATGACATTATCGACATTTGTAAAGGGTCACTTTTGACTGATTTATTTAATATCGACAAAGCAAATCAAAAATTCCTTTACATAGGAAGATTGTCTACATAATTAGCTTTTAAATTCATCCATAATACAAGGGAAATGTTTATTTACTTACGAATTATTAGAGAAGTGAAACAGTTATAAAAAAATATTGAAATTGTACTTTGTCACTTTTTATAAAACTTTAGAGGCTTGTCAATATCTTTACTTGCTCCCTTCGTTTGTCGCCTTATTCTAGACGATAAGGCAATTGAAAACCTTGTGCCAATGCGAAGTTAGTCTAAGTGGTCGCCGGACCCTTCAAGCTTGAAAATCGACCTTCTAGGAACACGAAGGATTCTCTCGAAGGACTCTCAAAAAGTCAAGTAATATTTCAAGAAAATCGGTTGAGAAATGCGACCTGTACAGACAGCCGGACAAAATTCCGGATATACGAAACTATTTTTGCCGAAGCTGTAGCATACACGCTCCGCTCGGTTGAAAATAACCTTATTTCGATTGAATAAGTTCAATATTTATAAAACATTTAGAATCCCATCCCCGCCGTATGCTTGTTTGCGCCGACCTTTAATTATTGTATTGGTGGTGTATTATAAAATGAGACGACGGAGCTCACGGCTTGAAATCAGTGTAAGGCTCAATTTCATTGGTCGTTTGGCCATGCAATCGGGGTGTAATGTGGGGTACCCGCACACTATAGCACCTTCCGTTTTCATTAGTCGATACATGCTGCATGCACGTGCAAAATATTTTGTGTTCTCGCATCTCATTGGTCAAGGCCGTCTTCTTCAATACCCTCATGCGTTGTATGGACCGAGGCATTGATTTCACTCATTACTCGTTCGTTCCTTGATCAAAAAAAGCAAGGAATAGCATTTAGCAAACACATAATGACGTCATCGTCATCTGTCTCTTTCGAACTAGTTGTAAAGAGTTATTTCGGTCTTGCATTGGCGTCACTACGTGTTGCTGAATGTACTCGTACTACCTGGCGGAGTCTATTATTGTACCATGATTCGTTCATTATAATTCTGCCGTTAGCCTGCATTCCGGAAGACTCCTCACATCCGGGATAACGACAAATGAATGACGATTCATTTGGGGAGTCTGCCGGAATGCAGGCTAACGACCGAGTTATCGACTGATGAAGTTGGGCTTCATGGATATGGAAAGGAACGTGACCTTTATGCCGAAAAAAGGGTTTCAAGCGACCACATGAATCGCGTTATACCACCGCTTAGGGACGACTCGCATTAGACTAACAGCCTGTTTTATACACTACCATGGCTTTCGCTGTTTTTTCCTGTTGTTTTTGTAGCCTATTATGAAATTACTCTCTAAGGCTTTCGTGTTGAAAATTTTTGCTTTGTGGTTTTGGTTTGGAACAAGCTAAGTAATTGTTAAATCGTTTTGTTATTTCTTTTGTTTTAAATTTTTTGTAGGCATCAGTAGCAGTAAGCTTTACTGAAGGCTTTTTCCTCTAGGTGCGGTTTTAATAAAACGATGAATTTGTTTGTTATATTTTCATTCGAATGTTTGGTTGTTAAAACTCTACAAGATAGATAGGTAGATAGAGAAATTCTTTTTTGTTTACACCAGAAATAACTATACATAAAAAAATATCACTCAAAACTATGGTGTAAGAACTAGCGGACTCATCACTAAACGTGATCTCTTTGAGGAAACAGGATGGAGATATAATAGGACAAATATGATGAATATGTATAGAACGAGGTTTACAATATTAGCAAAATAAAAATAGAATAATTACACTAATCAGAAAATTCCACTCATTATAATAGTTGGAAAAGTTTGGACGGATGTTTGTGTCTCAATCTCTCAAACGGATCTGGGTGAAAATTGGCACAGAGGCAGATAATAGTCTGGAATAGCATATGGGCTACTTATTAAGTGTCAGGCGACCACTTTAGACCAATTTCGCAATGACTTAAGGTATTCTATAGCCATTTCGTCTAGAAGAAGACTACGAGCGAAGAGAGCAAGTAATAATACTGACGAGCCTCTAAAGTTACCTACAGAGTGACAAAGTACAATTTCATTTTTTTTATGACTTCTGTAATAATTCTTAAATAACTAAGAATTTCCCTTGTATTATGGATTCATTTAAAAGCTAATGATGTAAAACTCTCTATGTTAAGAGATTTTTTAAATTTGCTTTGTCTATCTATGGAATAAACCAGTCAAAAGTGACCCCTTAAAAATGCAGATATTTTTCTCTTGAGGACGTTATTTAATAAAACCAAGAACATAGGGGCGGAGATTTAGTTCATTTGATTGTACATGCTAAATTTCATCAAATCTGACAAATGGTTTTTAAGAAATTTGACAAGCGCGTTTGTATGGTATTTTCAGAGCGTCGCGGGACTCTTAACACCAGAACGAAGCTACCAATAACATAAAATCAAATACACACCACCAAAACAGTGAACTTGCAATTTGAGTTAAGAATAATGGCTACATTTTAAAGCCGAGCCCTTTGAAGGAGAAGAGGGTCAGTCATTATTAATCTTTATTTCTTTTCGCAGATTGGCTGGCGGACAACAAATGCCTGGCTGGCTGGCAACTTGGCGTGTAAATTCTTCCTTGTCTTGAGAGCGTTTGGTCTGTACCTGTCGTCCAATGTGCTGGTGTGCATATCTGTGGATAGGTGAGTAAAACACTATTCTTACTAATAAACGTTGTATAATCTCGGAATAGTTTAAAATGTTTTGACCTTTTTTAATTTTTTGGCTCAATCGAAAGAGACAAAACACTGCGTAACTATTTCGAGTATATAAAACGTTCATTACTGAAAAGAGGGTGTTATACGGTTAAAAATTATTTATAAAACAAAGACGTCGGGAGCCTTCCACTTCGGCCAAGTAGCCACTAGTATGTATAGATATTACCTAGTTGTAAGCCAAAATTTGTGAAACTGTAATTTATTTTTTTGAAAAAATAATGCCCCTCAGTGTCTAGCCTGTTCTTCTGAGTAGAGGCTTTTTATCAGAACAAGGCGGCCAAATCTATTTTAAAAAAAATGACGTTCATAGGTGTATCTCTGATACCCAAATTGAATAAAAACATTTTGGCTTTTGACTTCTAAGAGGGGATGTCGATTCTAGCATTCATCATTATCATTTTCATCATCACGTAAGCCGCCACTGAGCGTTTTCTCGTATATTTAAAACATGCATACGTAATTTTTTCGGTTAGCATGATTACTTCTCAACCAATAATTTAAGTATACTTACTAATTAAGAATTAATTACTGGTAATTCCCTAAAAGAAGTTTTTGAACGACGAAATTTTTTTTTTACAACAGACGAGACACGCGTTTGACCACTGACTCGCCTGATGGGAAGCGACGACGTGATCGAAGGTGTAACACGCTTGCCTTGGAAACAAAGTTCTTAAAAGTATTTTGTTTTTATCAGACTTTATTTATGGTGTGATTGTAAGAAACAATCAAATGCAACAATCATTTAAATTTGTGATTAAAATCATAGGAAATTCGTTTAACACAATAAACCAATTCTCAGTTTGGTACCGGTAGGTGCGTGACGCTATAACTAAGTGTTTTTGGTATTGATATTACATTATTTTTTTGAAAAATATGCTTGCCAGTTTCTAGTCTGTTCTTCTGAGTAGTGGCCCTTTTTCCGAACAAGGCGGTCGAGTCCATTATAAAACCTTGACATTCATAAGTGTATATTTGATACCCAAATTGAAAAAACACATTTTGACTTTGATTGTTAAAAGTTTTTCAATAAAATATTTTCTAGGATACAGCACCAAAACAAAAACAGATTAAGTATGCGCAAAAACGATCTTAAATTCCGAAAACAGATTAAAAGTGGTATATACTAACATTTTAAGAACTACTTAGACTAAGAAATTCCTTTGTATTTGACTGCCTCGGTGGCTCAGTTGGTAGTGAACCTGCTTTCTGAGCTTGGAGGCATGGGTTCGATTCCCAACTAGGGCAAACTTTCATGTGATGAACATTTGTGTTTGTTCTATGTCTGGGTGTTCATATCTATATAAGTATGTTTTTAAAAAGCCATAGTACAAGCTTTGCTTAGTTTGGGGTCAGGCGACCGTGTGTTCATATTTCCCGAATTTATTTTTATTATTATAATATTTTCAGAGAAAATTATTTAGCCGTCCTTAGGTTGTAAAAACTCGTTTAGAAACACGTCAAAAAATTAGTTTTTAAATTCTAATGTTAGAGTCAAAATTTTCAAAAACAATGTAGCTGAGTATTTAATTAATAAAGAAATAACTTGTTAGATAAGTACACTTAGGAATTTAATTACTTTTAAGGGAAAAATTCTTCACATTATTAAACTCATTATTTGTATTTTACTAAAGCTTAATTTTCGAATAATAACATAACCCAAACAAAACATGTTAATCCAGTAAATTATTATTCATTGACCGTAAAAAACATAAACATTTCCGGCAAAATGTTTTTTACGTTACGCTTTTGTTTATTATTTCGATTATGATTGGTTTATTAACAAATTATGTCAATAAACTGTTATTGTTTATGTTCGTTGTTCCGCGAATTCTAATTTTACCGCCCATAGTAATCTCTGCATAATTTGTAGTTAAATTTGATAGATTACTTTGTAGTATGTACCTACATTTCTTAGTATATTCCGTCCACGCTGGTATTTGCTCAGACATCTGTGAATCTGAATGAATACAAAAGCATATCGACTACCCGGCTTACATTATTCCAGTCCAGCGATCGAATCCAGCTCTGGAAAAAATGTAAGCCGGCGGCGCTAGAATGCACTGAATCTAGTGAGCAGTCCAGTGCAAAAACTGGATTGGCAGTCTACTTTTGAATCCAGCAGAACCATTCCAGCGCAACTGGAATCATGTAGACATTCAATTCAGTGCCATTCCAGCGCTGACGGAACAATTATTTTTTGAATTCATTGTCATTGTTGTCTTGCCGACTCGACAGCTTTTTAATGACTGGAATCATTTAGACGAAATCGCCAGTCCGGCCTATTCCAGTCCTGCGCTACTGGGTTACTGGACTGGAATTGGAATGACGTAAACCGGACTTATTATTCAAAAGAGTTTTGATTAGTGGCACTGATCAACAATGCTTATAAGTTTTCATTACTTATTCGTTTTTATTCCTTTTCATCATATTTATTGTAGCTGTCTGGCAAATTTTTGCGTGTACCATGATCCAAAAAACAAGGTCTTGCATTCCAAGAGCAAACACATAATGACGTCACTCGTCACCGTCTCTTTCGAACTATTTGTAAATGACCTATTTCGGTCTTGCTTAAGCATTGATTGACGTCACTACGTGTTGCCCACATGACTGGAATGCTATACCTGGCGGAGTATATCTTATACCTTTAAATGAGCAATTCTTGTATATATATATATATATAATTGGAATCTCGGAATCGGCTCCAACGATTTTCATACAAATTAGTATATAGGGGGTTTCGGGGGCGATAAATCGATCTAGCTAGGAATCATTTTTAGAAAATATCATTTTATTCGTGTTTTATCGATAATCAATCTCAACTGAAAAATATGACTCTTCCTGACATCTATTGGCGAATAATAATACTACTATTTTTTGTGAGCAACTAATTGCTTTAACGACACAACAGCAGATGGCGTTGTTAAGTAACACGAAGTCAATGAGTGTTTGCTTTGAGGTTAGACTAAAATCAATTGTTTACCAAAAAACACAATTAAAAAATAAAAAAAAAATACCGAGCAAAGCTCGGCCATCCAGGTACTTATTATACCATGGTGTGGACCAAGTGTAAGAGCGTTAAGGAAAAATAAAACTGAAACCCCGCGGCGCGCCTTTCGATCTTTCAAAGTGACATAATGACTGATGTTACACTTTAGCGCTCAGGTGTGCTGAGCATACGGGTTTTTTTATTGGCACGGACAGGACCAGAATCAAGAAAGACTAGGACTTTTATGATTAAGATTAAGACTAAGACTAAATGATTAAGACGGGGATTATCCACGTTACTACGTATACGTGAGTACTTCCCGTTCCATAAAATCACAATGTGTGAAAACCACGTCAGATTCCATAACAAAACATGGGGATTATGTTTTAATTTTTAGATAGCAAAGTCAGATAGTGTTTTTAATCACACCAATATTATATTTGCGAAAGTTTAGATAGCTGAATAGATGAAACTTAGCACAGAGATAGTTTCTAATCTGGAAAAGTTTTCGAGATTTCTTGTTTACTCAGTATAACTGTATTGAGTGTACTGTACCGTACTGGAGTGACCTTTCATTACATTACACTGGCCTACACTCATTTTGGTGCCTACGATTTTAGACCTCATTTTGGGTATATTTTGTGAGCTGATACGAGAAAACTAGTCACATTTTTCATAGCAACTCTTGTTCATGAGGAAGAAAGTACACAGAATACAAGCGAATTACCGTGTCATTAATCGGTTTCCGTTGATTTTTCATTATTTACTCACCGCTTAAGTAACAAAACATATCAGGATCGTTAATGCAACTTCTTGAATTACTTGCATTCATACATTTATACGATTAATGTCATAAAAGTAGTTTTAACATGGACTGATTTTGAATAAAACCGTAAAAAAATTAAAATAAGAATTTTAGGTAAACCAGAGCTGTCAGCTGACATCTAGTAGCAGCAATGTTTCATACTACCTACTTTACCGACTACAGATGCGTAAAGAGCTGCACCAAAAAGTGTAGTTTGTAGGCCAGTGTTATAAACTAAATAAGTTTGTGTGGGTCAAGTGCCTAGCCCTCGTATCAGTTACTTATTTAAAAGGTTGGAATAAAATGCTGTATTTAATTCACTCAGTAGTTTTGACTTTTGATACATACTCAATACTCAATCAAATAAATGCTTCCATTATGGTACATGCAGTTCTTAAAGGTAAAACACATAAAATTGTATCACATAATGACCCTGATAGGGTATGGCAACATTGTTCGGACTGGATTTATTCTGAGTTTTTGACGGGAACCGAAAAGATGGTGTCGTGATTTTGTATTATTTTCTAAAACTTGTGATTCTTCGAGTGTTAAAGTGTAATAATTGTGGATTATTAACCTTTGCTGATTCGAGTGTGGGCAAATGATACAAACATTAGGAAATGCTACTTTTCGTGTTCTCTACAAAACTCGACCTTAAGTTTCAGTAAAGTATCTACGGCTTTACTGAAATTGGAAAAGGGGAGGGATTCATCTCAACTTTCACCACCCTCTCCTGTATCATCTCATCATCATCATTATCAAGACATGATAATTACTAAGTTAGGCATTAAGGACTTTGTATCCAGTTGCCAATAAAATTTAAAAAAAAATGGATTTATTCTACCTATTAATATTTGTCGGTTAAGAATTCGTTGATTGAATCAGGCGTTACTTTGCGGAAGTTCATCTTCAAACTTGTTACTTGGACAATATCTAGTGTACGTCGCATTAAGTACATCAAGGAATATGATTTTTTTATTCTATTTTTAATTTTGATTTTTTTTTAGAAATTAGTTTTTTTTTTAATTTCAAAATTAAAAATAGAATAAAAAATTCATATTCCTTGATGTACTTAATGCGACGTTAAAGCGGAATTACAATAGATATTGTCCAAGTAACAAGGTTAAGAATTCGTCTAGAGTATAAAAACATTTTTTGATCAATATATCTTTTAGCGTTTTGCTCTTATTACATTGACATAAATGTGGCATTTATTTATGTTTTCTTTTCAGATTTTTCGCAATAATTTATCCGTTGAGACTTGCAATTGCAAGAAAGAGAAGTAAAATGATGCTGTCCTGTGCTTGGATAATCGCACTTATTTGCAGTTTGCCGCAGGTTAGAATTTTTCATACTGTAGTTTTGACTACCGCGGACGACAACAGCAGACGACGTGTCGTCGGCGTCGGCGTCGTCACGACACCACTAGTTTTTATGTATTTCTATGAGATACATTCCGTAGCAAGCGATGTGAAGCGAGTGACACATTTTATAGAAATAAATACACAGAAACCGGTAGTTTTTATTAGTACAATCGGTATATAGTAGCACGACGATACGTCGTCTGCTGTTGTCGTCTGCGTTCGGCTACGGTATCATAATTATAGTTATTTAAAAAACACTGTCACACTCAAAGGTACATCCACAACCAGACTTAAAATTGCAGTTTTTAAATATTAGCGGACACATAAATGATGACAGACGTTCTTGTTTTGTATATTACTATTAAATGTTATTGTGTTGAAAATGTTGCTTCACGAATAGTAACTTTGTGGCGTGGGCGAACCTTTAAAGTTTCTTACTCTGATTTGAAATCACTGTCTTTTCGTTGAAATTACGTCCGTTAATATTAATTTTATACCGTACTTTGTAAGTAAATATATCCTGTCTAAACACCGAAAAACTTTCTCTTTTATCCTTTTCTTTTGTTATTTCTGTTGTGAATTATAAAATTCTCTATATTTATAAAAAAAACTCGTTAATAGGCTTGCATGTTTGTCACCATTGTTGTGGTTTCAGCTTTTCTATGTTTTTTCCTTACTTCTATCTCTAACCTCGGAAAATTGTTCACATAAAAAATCTCGACCTCTTATTCTTCAATTTGCTATAAGTCGAGCAGCCAATGTTTTTTTCTGTTATGACATTTATAAATTACTCTGAATAACAAATTAGGGACAAATTTTTCCTTAAGATGACAGGGCATTATTAATACTCAAAGATATAAAAGTCTTCCAGGGCGAACTCTTTTTTTAAATTATTTTGTAAAACCATTTGAAGGTAGAAATATGAGACGTCATTTACTTTACCTCTACCGAATGCTTTCAGGAAATGGGTGAGGTCAATTCTAAACGATGTTGTTATTTAAAGCTCCGGCCCCACAGCGAGCGGTTTAAAATTCTGAGTTCGGCGTTCCGCGTTCACTGTAAAGTATGCGATCGCTTGGATGAATGCACACACAACAGATGTCAGATCGTAGTGGTGTGTGTTGTTTGATGAACGCGAAACGCAGGACTTGGAACTTGAAAAACACTAAACCGCTTGCAGTGAGGCCGTGACCTAAGTAACAGTAAAATCTTGGCTTTGTTGTATTTAGATAATTGCTTTCTGTAAGTCAAACTAGCAGATATTAGCAACAAGGACATTGACGAGGGTCCAGCAAGGTTTTCCCTTTCCATTATAATTTATAAATATATTCAATATGAGCATTGTTTACGATTTTCGTGCTTTGACACTTTGATCTGTGCCTTGCAAGGTCCAAGAAAGAAAATAGACAATAGACTAATATTTATTGATTGAGTCAAAATGACTTTGTTAATGTATGCGTCTTGATATGTGGGTAGAAGAACATTAGTCCTAATGTTCTTCTACGACGTATCAAGACAATACCACACTTTGGCTTACCTACCACCTTGGCTTTTATAAAATATCTACATAGCGGCGAAAACTTGAAAAAATACAACCTCGAATCAAATTGCTAAAATACAGCAAGAATAACATTTTTTTTTGCTTTTGAGGTTTAATAAAAAACTGATGATATCTGTTCTAAGAAAAAACCTGTTAAAAAAATATCAAACCTTTTTACTTCTCGCTCTGAATAGATATCCTCAATTCCTCGTACTTCTTCCTTTTCACATCTACCCTATACCATAGAAATACATGTTTAAGAAAACTATTTGTACAATCTTCACCCGCGATCCCACGGGAATTGTTAAATTTTCGGGATAAAAAGTACCCTATGTCCTTTTCTGGACCCCAGACAATCTGTATGCGAAATTTCATGATGATCAGTTGAGTAGTTAGGTCGTGAAAGCGTTACAAACAAACAAACAAACTCACTTTTTTGCATTTATAAAATTAGTTAGGATTAGGAGGCGAAAGTTTGTATGGTTGTTTGGATTTGATATCCAATCACTATCAACTACTATCAACACTACTTTAAAGGCGGGTAAAACCGAAGAAGCGATGGCAGCCTAGTTGGGAGAAGGTCCGCCTCTCAAGCCAGAGGGAGCGGGTTCGAACCCAGCCGACGGCACGCACCAATTTGTTCATTGTTGTGAACATATGTGCGTATTGTATGTTATCTGCTACATGACTGGAGCCCGGTGTATGGCGACAGGCTCGCCCCCTGTCACATTTGTGACTGAATATCGTCCGGCGAAATGTGGGTGTTGTATTACACCTCTGCCAGCCCCCTCGGGGGAAAGGCGTGACGATATGGGTAAAACCGTGGGCGCAGCTATTAGATTTAAATTTCAAACTAGTAGAATCAAAATATTCCTCAGGGAATGCACTCAGTCTGCGTTAGTTACTCACTTCGTCCCGAGCATACTCGTTAGGTACTCGATAGGTTTCCGATATTCTCGCATCGGAGTAGTTAAATTGAAATTCAAACATTGTATTTCAGATAACAATCTATAGCTCTACTAGGAAAAATAGTAAATTGAGACATTGTTGTGAGTTGTTCAACAGTATTAGTTAGCGCTGGGCGCCTTTATTCGTATTTTAACCTACTTCAAAAAGAAGGTTTTCGGTTCGGTTATAGTATATTATTAATGTCAAGTCCTGTACGTACGTCTGTCTATTTTACGCCTACATTTTTAGTTGAAACGCATGCCATTTTTATTTTGTCTGCCATAAAAATGTCTTTTATTTTATTCGGGCGGACATTTTAATTTTAGCACACTATTATTTTGTACATTCTTTCTTCACTTGTAATTATAATGACACTAATATTAATCTTTATTTATCTATGATCACTATTTTTTTTTATATTTTGTAATGGTGATTGTAACATTATTATCTTACAGGTATACAACGTGTTGGTTTTGGGTGTAGCAATACTTAGGATGTTGAACGTAACAACTATGTATATTAGTTTCCAAATTCGAAAAAAAAAAATTACGTCTTCGTACAAAATAGATCACGTGACTAGTTATGTTGTATTGAGACTCGATTATTGTTTTTCCAAATTTTGGAAACTGATGTCCTAAAAGTGGTTCACTTTGAAGGCTAGGACAACACCCTTATGTATTACTGTACCCGAAATCAGCACCCTGTATATTAGTCCTCTTAGCAATAATCGTTGTATAACCTCGGAATAGTTTTACAGTGTTTTGTCTTATTCTTTCTTTTAAATTTTTGAGCTAGAGCGAAAAAGATTAAAAACTGTATGACTATTTCGAGGCTATTCAACATTTATTGCTAAAGAGGCTAGTGTATGGTGGGTACAATAAGGGTCACTATAGGTTTCGTCAGAGCCTGTACTGCAGGGTAGATAATAATATGGTTAATAATTTTATTCTAAAACGCTGTAAAATGAAAAAAATCTGATTCTTTAGGTATACGCTTTAAGAATATTTTTATTTAAGAATCCGCTTTAAGAATATTTTTATTTAAGAATCTGCTTTAAGAATATTTTTAGTTAAGAATCTGCTTTAAGAATATTTTTATTTAAGAATCCGCTTTAAGAATATTTTTATTTAAGAATCTGCTTTAAGAATATTTTTATTTAAGAATCTGCTTTAAGAATATTTTTAGTTAAGAATTTGCTTTAATAATACTTTTTTTTTCAGAGTCTCGTATTCCAAGTCATGAAACATCCTCAAGTACCGGAGTTCGAGCAGTGTGTGTCATTTGACGCATTTGCAAGCCAACGACAAGAACTAGCTTACAACGTGTTCTGTCTTTGCGCGATGTACTTCCTGCCCCTGCTGATCATTTGCGTCTGCTACGTCTGTATCTTTTACGAGATATCGAAGAACTCCAAGGAATATTCTGGTGAGCATATTTTAATAAATAGAATTAATCGACTCAGGAGCGATAGTGAGAGCATCTCTGGTTCAGTTTTGACTGAAATGCTTTCGTATGTCCGAATTTAGTCTGGATTTCTGTCACGATCTTTGTATTCTTATACAGGTTGCATTTCTCAACTGATTCTTTTGAAATTTTGTGAGTAGGCTAGTTTAAAAAAAAATCTAAAATGACTGAGTTTTTTTTAATCATAAATTTTAAATCAAAACTCAGCAATTTTGACAAAATTTTGAAAACTGACTTAGCAAAAAAAAAAAAAAACTACATTTACCGAGCCGACTCACAAAATTTCACGACAATCAGTTAAAGAATGTGACTTATGTAGGAGGACAGATGTCCACCTAGAGGTCTACAGCTCAGAGTCGCTAGTCATCATATGCAAACGAGTATTTTTTTTTTTATATAGAATAGGTCGACGTTTGACCACCAACTTGCCTGATGTTAAGTGACGATGTGGTCTAAGATGGAGCACGACGACCTATAAGGTACTAATTCACTCTAGCCTTGAAGTTTTGCAGAGTGAAGAAGTACAAAGGCGGCAGTTGAGTGACACGCTACAAGTGCGCTAGTGCTCAGACCTGTCTTCGGATCTTAAACTATAAGAATGTTGCTCGGCCGCTCGAATTTTTACTCTCTACTCTTTCTGATTCGCTAATGAGGCTCAAATCAAATATTTTGCTTCACGTGGCAACTAACTTTTAATGTGAATTCCAAAAACTTTGAATGGTATTTTTACTGGGATATTTGATTAAAAATCGAAGGGCTTTCTGCTTCCTCATAATTTATGAACTTGCCTAACCTATTTACGTTTATGTTTGTTAATTTTTGGGTTTATTTTTTTATGTTTTTTTCTTATTTCTTCCTTCTTTCTTCCTAGTTTTTGTTGTATATTTAGGCCTACGTGCAGACGTAGAGGTTAGAGTGTAACAATGTCATCAAATAAAATCTTATTCAGCACAAATAATAATAATAAATATTAATAATAATCGGGACACTTGCACATACGGTCGTCTGACCCCCAACTAAGCAAAGCTTATACTATGGCGGTCAGAGACTAATATTCATACAAATTTATTTTTATTCTCATCCATAAATAGATAATTAACACCCAGACATAGGACAAACACAAATGTTCATCACATGAATGTTTGGCCTAGGTGGGAATCGAACCCACGCCCCCTAGCTCAGAAGGCAGGTTCACTACCAAGTGAGCCACCGAGGCAGTCAAATGTTACCAGATTCTTGTAATCTACATACCTACACTTCCTAGATATTTACTAAATTTTGTAATTAGTTCTAGATTAAACGATAGTCTAAATCAAAGAACCGACAAAAAATCCCGCTGAATAACGCCGCGTAATCGAAATTCAGCTAAAACGATGTTTTTGTCGAGCACTGCTTAATAGGCACTTAGCTAAACTACAGAAGGTCAGCGCTCACATGTTTGCTTAGCAACATTTGCCTAGCAGCAATCATTTGAGCTTCGTCACAAACGTCTGCTGACCTAGTTAAAAGGCTTTTAATTAAAATAATCTATTTTAGGTCGTGTTAATAGTATGGATGGGCGCTTACCTTTTAAGTTGCTCATCAGCAGCATTCGCGTGTAATGTAACAATACATGCATTCTGTTACTATACTGCCTCTCTGACTGACGAACGTTTGCTTGCAGTGATGTAACCCAATATTCTAATGTTACAATTATTTTCGGCTCTCACTCACCACTGGGTATCTGAATAAGTATACCTAATAGGTAGGTGTTTGGGCTTCATCTTAGGCCACAATGCTTCAAACCAAGAGAATTGATAGTCAAACGTCAACCTATTCTTCATTTAAAAAAGTAGTATTCCACATTGTATCATCATAGGTGCGTACTGTTAAGCTAACATTTTGTCATTGGCTCCAGCGTGACACCGCGTCAATTCAAAGGTGTATTGGATACATGTACACATGTACAAATGTATAAATAGGAACCAGAAGTGACAAGGCGTCACTGACGCGGCTGCCAGTGACACTGTCGCAGGTGACGCTGAAGCCAATGAGAGATTTGACCCTCAATGCTTAGTTCTCTTCCCCACTGCTTGAAAGCTCGCATTTGAACTGTTACATTACACGCAAATGCTCCCGGTGCGGAAGCACCTTTGGCAGCTTCCTTTCATTAGTCAACGTCGATCACATTCCACGAAGTAGACATGCTGGTATTAGATAGACGCGTCTTTAAGCTTATCATTTTAATCTTACAGCCTTATTTTAATCTTACATAACACAAAAGCTGAAAAATAAAAACATTTTTGACTCAAACGTTTTGTACAGTTCATGTACAGATGTAACAAAATCAAAGGAGAATAAACATTCGTTACGCAGCGGGTTACCCTTGTTTAGCGGGCGTGGGCGTGTACGGGGTCAAGATGGTGGATTTCACTTTTATCAGCTGATCTAGATGACTATCATAGAATCTGTTTAATGTGTTTCTCTATTGTCAAAATAAAAACGTTTGTAGTTGGTTATGTCACATTGGACACATTATGTCATCATGTAGTGTTGGCAGATTGACTTTTGACTGTTCCGTTCTGAAATTTGTTGTTAGTCTCCCACTCTAACCAAAAGAAAATGTTTCCCACTAAATTGGTTAAAAATAATATCAACGAATTTTGAACAAGAGATTCAAAAAACAACAGCAGATTAATATGCCTTTCCTTAAACGTAAATTGTATGTGCAATATTAATAATTAGTGAGTTTCCTTAAAAAATAATAATTAAAAACTATTTGGACGAAACAAGTTTCTAAACGAATTCACCAAAAGTTGTCAGACGAAAAAGAAAAAAGTGCGTAAAAACCCTATGCCGATTCACACTTTATTGCTTAAACAATAGTTACACATTTGTATAGCGCTATTTACTTGCTACTCAATGTCTAACTGAACATTGATTTAACAGATGTACATTTATGTTTTTTTTTCTAACTATGTAAATGTATAAGGCTGTTAGAGTAGAAAATATATACATACCTACTGTACGAATAATACATTGTGAAAGTTAAACTAAATGTAGTGAAATTGAACCTTTCAGTTTTCAACTAGACAAAGTTTTTAGACATAAATCTTTATTACTCATTCGTTAAAGGATTTAGTATTCTGCGTGCCTAGATACATTTTGCGTAGGCGATGTCTACGTTTCGTAGCTCGTAGTTGCTACGACGCTCTCGTAGGCTTTTATATTATATTTGATTTAAATTCAGGGTGACCAGCATCATTTATATCACGTGTAAGGGATTGGTTGGTCATTAGCGTCGATCACTGAACCACATTAACGCGAGTGTCTATCTCTATCATCTGAAATCTGGATTCCATTAAGGTAAAATCTATTTGAAGTAGAATTTCCTTTTGTATCTTACTATACTATGAAAGAGATTTCTAAAATCGGTTCCCAATTTTTAAAGATATTAATAATTGTATCATAAGAAAATCGTACAGATGAAAATAGTATTTCCTTCTTTTACATAAGGTTAAAAATTGCGTTATTTTGACAACTCAGGTTTTATTTAATTTTAGTCCGAACGTGAGTATCCCGTGTCATTACATATAATAAAAACCTTAATTGCACAATTAACCCTTTAGCAATAAACATTGTGTTTCCTCTTTAATAGTTACACAGTCTTTTTCGATCCAGTTCAAATAATTAAAAGAAAGAAAAAGACAAAATACTATAAAACTATTCCGAGGCTATAAAACGTTTATTGCTAAAGGGGTTACGGTTTACTGATTACAATATTATGGTGATTACGAATACAAAGATTGAATGTAACATTCATCTTGTTTGCTTGTATGTTTTAACAACCGCTATTAAACTATAATATACATAATATTTAGCTTTTAATATGTTTACATTTGTCAAATCATTACGCGTAATGGTAAGGTTCGATTTCAGTCTGATATCCCATTTGTCGAAATGGGATGTACCTACGGCCTATAATGTCCCATCATCGAATGGAAATATTTCCTCAGTGGTAACGTTGCCATTCGATTATAAACCGAAACTGTAACCAAATAGGGTACAAGAGCAAACCCCTTCTGGGCTGCCAGGGCAATCCGACTCTCCTTCCTCGGCGACAGCCCAAGCCGAGGTCCGTACCGTAGAGGTACCGTTGAGCTAGTCGCCCATAGTTTTAATCATTCTAAAGGCTCTCTGCCATCTGCGCTTGCCAAATGCCTGCGCACGCTGTAGAGGGCTCAGTGGCCAACAGAAAAAAAAAAGACAAGACAAGACATGGCACTCATTTACGAGTATTTTAATGCGTTTCATTATGGGCCATGTTTCGTAGTAGTAAGGTACATAGTATGAGCTAAGGTCTTACAGGTGTATTTAATCGAAATAGAAAATTGAGTGTGACAAAGACTCAAGGATTAAAATCCTATGGCATGGCATAGTGCGCAGATTAATTTTTCTTAACATTTTAACATTAACGTCTTAATTCTATCAAGCAATTTTACGAACTGATAAAATATCCGGTAAATACAAAATTCAAATATCACTCATAATTGATAAAAGGATTTTATCAAAGAAATAGATTTACAATCGACGCGACGTACATTCTTTGATTCAATTTTGAAAATGTAACTTGAAAATGTGAAGTTTTTTTTTAAATTAATTTGTAAGGCTTGCGCTTGGCCGTCACCTCGCCTAATGATGCAGCCTACAATGGAGCACGCTTGCCTAGAAGTATACGATTCACTCGAGACTTGAAGACACCCAGACTTAAACCATCAGGGAACACTCACTCAGGTAGAGCATTCCACATTCTAGTGATTGGTGGAATCAAATCGTTACGTGCGGGTTAATAATATACAATTTATACTATTATCGAGACTACTACTATCGATACTACTACTATAGAGACTACTACTATCGATACTACTACTATCGATACTACTACGATCGAACTACTACTATCGATACTACTATTATCGAGACTATTACTATCGATACTACTACGATCGATACTACTACTATCGATACTTCTACTATCGAGACTACTACTATCGATACTACTACTATCGATACTTCTACTATCGAGACTACTACTATCGATACTACTACTATCGATAGTTTGTGTGTATGCACGTTTGCTTGTTACTTCTTCACGTTCAGACAGATAGACGAATTTCGATGTAATTTGGTATAGAGGTAGTTTAAACCCTGGATATACTTTCACCTCCGCGGGGCGCAGCAAGTCTACCATATGACGGTGACACTTTTTTTTATTTCCTTGATTGTTCGATAGTTGAAAAAGCTTGGAGTCGGTATTAGCTCAAACAAAATATTGTACGGGGGTAAAATATTTTCTTTGACCTTATGTCGACTATCAACAGAGATCACTTTTAGTGATAAGCCAGCCAGTTGTTACACTATAGTAGTCTATAGTTTGTGACTATGGATTACTATAGTTGAGATTGCTTTTAGTGATAAGGGCGCCAGTTGTTACACTATAGTAAGCTATAGTTAGAGACTATGGATTGTTATAGTTGAGATGGCTTTTAGTTATAAAGCTGCCAGTTGTTACACTATAGTAATCTATAGTTAGTGACTATGGATTACTATAGTTGAGATGACTTTTAGTTATAAAGGCGCCAGTTGTTACACTATAGTAATCTATAGTTAGTGTCTATGGATTACAATAGTTGAGATTGCTTTTAGTGATAAGGCAGCCAGTTGTAAAAGCGACCTAAATTGTAATATTGACTTGTAATATAGATAGCTTTCAGAAAAAACTAAACATAATAAAAAAGGTCTGTTATTTCTTAATAAGAAAAGAGAAGGAAATAAGAAGAAGTTTAAAAACGCACAATATATCACTATCAAGTGATTTATTTCTCTTTTAATGTTTTGTTATTTCCGGTGTTAACAATAAAGAGTTTATTTAGCTATCTATCTAGCTCGTGGCTCTAGTTCTAGCCCCTAGAGACTGAGTTTTCGTTTTCTCATTTCAAGAGATTTGTTAATTAAGGACCTTTTGTTTTCCGATTCTATTGTACTCGTAGTACAGAAAATACGAATACCTTTATCGTTTACCAGATGGAAATCTCAAAAAGTACTGCTTTTGTTTGTTGGACAACAAACGATGCAACTTGTTGACGTTTTTAAATTTAATCACTCGTGAGTGTTATAGCCGTGCTGGTACAAGCGAAAAATTCAGTCACATTTCCAGGTCATAACCTCAGATCAACGTGATCATAGATCTAAGTGAAGCCGAAAACCATCCAAAAACTACGCTACTGTCGTAAAGGTACACAACACTCACTCATTGAATCAAAAAAACTACGCTACTCGCTTGGTCATTCTTACCTCGACATTATGGGCATTGGTGTATGGTATAATTTCGTGTACATAAATATACATAGTGCATTACAAAAGTGTGGCCAGGACTACATTTTGAGGTTCTTTTTAAAAACTGTGCAGTTTTTTTACAAGTCAATTGTGAAAAAGCCGTAACATTTAACTCTTACAAATATGTGCAATTTTAGAATATTAAATCTCATAAGGTTGAATATTAAAAAAAACAAATAAATAAATATTGGAACGGAAATGGCTAACGTAGAGTTTGGGAATTAATATAATATTAGTTTTCGTGCAATTCTAAATGGTTTTCATGGCAACATTACTTTGCACACAAGTTTAAAAAGCGAGATATAACGCAGTGTTCCATCTTTTCCTCTAGGCCGATCTGAGCCTACAAGTAAAAATAATTAACAAACCTCATCAATATCAGAAAATCGATCTCTGTAGTTCCGTAATTAAGAAACTTCGAAGTTATACTCGTATATTATGAGAACGCCGGAAAATAACAAGTTACTAAGCCCACGTGATGTATTGCTTATGTATGCATATAAGCACTTTTGTACAGTACTGTACCAGGGCAGAAAGATTAATTCATTTGGCGTAGCAACCGAAAATGTACATTAAAGCAACGACTTTAGCGCACTATTTCGTTGAGCAAACTTTTGCTAAAAGAGCTATTACGAAATATTTTTGACACTTTCCTGCCGTTGAAAATATTCGATGCTCTCGTTAACGTCGGATTTTAAATCTATGTTCCAGTTTTGGTTTAGTTTCGTTATTTTACTGTATGTACTCGTATTTGGCAAAGACAGGGATATTAAGTAAGCCAAGAAATGTTGCAATAGGTCATCGAAATAATACATGGAAGAAGCGGCACTAGTCTAATTTTAAGTACCCAATATAACAAGCCTAGTTGGGAGAAGGTCCGCCTCTCAAGCCAGAGGGAGCGGGTTCGAACCCAGCCGACGGCACTCACCAATTTGTTCATTGTGTGAAATATATCATTTTTGTAATACAAAACCCACACTTCGCCGAACGATATTCAGTCCCGAATGTGACAGGGGGCGAGCCTGTCGCCATACACCGGGCTCCAGTCATGTAGCAGATGACATATAGTACGCACATAATAATATGTTCACACAATGAACAAATTGGTGCGTGCCGTCGGCTGGGTTCGAATCCGCTCCCTCTGGCTTGAGAGGTGGGCCTACTCCAACTAGGCTATCATTGCTATAAATGAGTAAGTTAGTACTAGTAAAATATTCTCTCAACCACGAGGCTGAGTTCTCGCAGTCGAGAGTATTTTTTGTGACAAAACTAACGTGACGTTCCGTAACTTTTTTACTCCATAAAAACGCTTTGAATTTTTCAATGTCCGCGACTTTCCGGGAAACGTGTCAGAGCTTTTATTTACTGTCATGCGTGAGCGCTTTACTATACCAAGCTATGCCAGTTGTCGAGCCGTAGTTGCTAAAAAACTGAGTGGGGCCTTATTCTAACGCTTGCGCTTTTGTGACAATTTTTTCGCTTAGAAAATAGGCACCTGCAACTATGTTGATGACGAAAACCCGCTATAGCCACATGTTCACCACGCTTGACAAACATATTAGCTCAAGCAATGGGGTGGGCTGAAAACCAGCTCTGCGTGGACCTCGTCTACTCAGAACAGTGCTGAGCCCACTCCAATTGCCAAAACAATTTATTTAAATTTTTAAATTATACTCAGTTTAAGTGTCATGATATAAGTACTTATAGTTTTCTTTAATGTAATATTAAGTCATAGGTTTTGGCAATAAATACATTTTTTATTTATTTATTTATATATGAGAGTAAGAACGACCGAATGAAATCACATGAGCTGGAATATGACCCCTCATGACATACAACTATGATCTGGATACTTATTGCTTATGACTATTTCGTAAAAGCTAGCTTCTAGAGAATAGCAACAATATTTCCTTTTGTTTTTACATTTACAACTGACCACATACCGTATGTCAAATTGTCGGAAAATGAAATGTAAATTACACACACGTTAAATGAAAGCCCCAGTTACTTGTACTATTATGGCAACCTTAGAATAAATAGAAGCGATGATAGCGTAGTTGGAGAAGGAGCGGGTTCGAACCCAGCCGATGGCACGCACCAATTTGTTCTTTGTGTGAACATATATGTGCGTATTGTATTTCATCTGCTACATGACTGGAGCCCAGTGTATAGCGACAGGCTCGCTCCTTGTCACATTTAGGACTAAATATCGTGCGGCGAAGTGTGGGTGTTGTAATACATCTCTGCCGGCCCCCAGGGGAAAGGCGCGACGATATATTATGATATGCAGAATAAATAGCCTATTTATTCGAAGATAATAACCATGTAGCGCTGTCGGAAGACTCCCGGCGGCCCAACAACTCTGACATTGACACACGTAGTTGTGTTTATTATTGCCAGGAGAAGGATCTTATGAAAGAAAAAATTAAGATAGTATCCCGAAAAAAATAACGGTCCTTGTGGGACGCGGGTGAAACCGCGGGCACAGGTAGTTATAGAAAAAAAAAACACAGCATCAGCATATCTCATTAATTAAAAATCCGGCATCAATTTACATGGGATACGTAGTATCAAACGTCGTTTTCGCACAAGGAATGTAAAACGCGTTATGAGGATTTCTATCTGATGAAGAAATTCTGACATAAACTACTTCAGTGGATGGTTTGTTTGCTACATAATTATGTAGGACTTGTTTCTTAACCTTGATGGGTATACTTTGGGCCTCGACTCGACTGTGATCAAATTCCTGGTAAAAACAAATCAGTAAAATTTAAAATGAGTAGTGTTTCTACTCATTTTAAATTTTACTGATTTTTTTTGTACCCTTGAAAGGATACGATTTATATAGGACTAGTTGTCACCCCGCGACTACGTTCGCGTTTATTGTTTGTAATATATATATGTGAGCTATCCTATATGTTAAGTTAGATCGAACTGCACACGGTGTGCAAATTTGATTGAAATCGGTTAAGTAGTTTAGGAGTCTATAGCGGACAAACAACGTGACACGTAATTTATATATAATTACTAGCTGTCACCCCGCGACTTCGTTCGCGTTTATTATTTATATATATATATATATATTTAAACTATCCTATCTCTCAAGTTGGATCGAACTGCACATGGTGTGCGAATTTTATTATAATCGGTTAAGTGGTTTAGGAGTTCATTGAGGACAAACATTGTGACACGAGATTTATATATATTAAGATGATAAGTTTGAATTCCAATTACCATGTATAATGTAACAACTGGCGCCCTTAACAATAGTAGGTATTTAAAATTCACGCTCAGTTTTTATAAAACTTGTTACATTTTACTTGTTTACGTTGTTCGTCCCGGATGACCCCTGGTTGCCGCGCCTGATCTCTTTTACGCGAATCAGGGTCGTACGGTAGCGCGATCTAAGTCTCCTTTGGTTCGCGTCCGCCGCCATTTTAATGCGCTCTTGGACGTCAACACTGATTTTGACCTATTGACGGATAATTGGACAAATGTATTAGGTCCTTAGGTATGAAATTGGCGTTTTGTACGGGAGGAATAAAAAGTCGTTTTTTTTTTGTAAAATATATTTAATTAATCAAAGTATGCACCGTTGTTATCTATGCACTTTTGCCATCTTATGGGTAGTTCATTGATCCCTTTACTATAAAAACCATGGGGGCGAGAATCAATAAACTCTTTGAAGGCGGTTTGGACTGCTGCATCGGAGTGGAATTTTTTTCCTTGTAAGAAGTTGTCCAAATTCCGGAAGAAATGGTAATCTGTTGGAGCAAGGTCCGGGGAGTATGGTGGATGTCGCAGACATTCCAATTGTAGCTCAGCTAACTTAGTGGTTGTTTGTTATGCAGTGTGTGGTCTTGCGTTGTCGTGAAGCAGCAGTGGCCTAGAGCGATTGACCAATCTCGGTTGTTTAACAGCTAGTTCTTCCTTCATGGTTTGCAGTTGCTGACAATAGATATCTGCCGTAATCGTTTGGCCAGATTTAAGAAAGCTGTAGTGAACGACACTGGCGCTAGTCCACCAAACACTTACAAGTAACTTTTTCTGAGTCAATTTTCGTTTAGGGCAGGATTTGGCTGGGTCTCCAGGGTTCAGCCATTGCGATGAGCGCTTTCGATTATCGTACAATATCCACTTTTCATCACAAGTAATGATTCGATTTAAAATCCCTTCATTATTGTGTCGGTTGAGCAAAGTAACACAGCAGGCGACCCGTGTTTGCAAGTTCGATTCACTCAATTCATGAGGTACCCATCGTTCGAGTTTTTTTACTTTCCCGATTTGCTTCAAGTGGATTAATACAGTTTTGTCACTTACCCCGAAGCCTGCTGCTATCTCTGAAGTGCTTTGTGATGGATCCGCTTCCACAATAGCCTTTAATTCTTCGTTTTTCACTTTGATCTCCGGCCGTCCACGGGGTTGGTTCTTAAGGTCGAAATTTCCAGAACGAAAACGTTGAAACCAAAAACGTACCATGCTATCTTTAGCGACACCAGCGCCGTACACATCAATAATTCTTCGAGCTGTTTCTGCAGCACTGGTGCCACGGTAGAACTCGTACTCGTAAATATACCGATATTTCATGTTTTCCATTGCGCGGTAATAAGCGACGCCAAAGAAAAAATAATGAGGAAAATAACAAATGAATGACTGTATTCCAAAGAAAAAAAAACCAGCTAAATGAATTTATTAATTTGAATTTCGAATTCTTAACCAAAGAGGAGATATTTCAGATCAAATTGATCAGTACGACAAAACGCCAATTTCATACGTAAGGACCTAATATTATTAGCAAATTTCTCTAAATATTGTGAAAATCTGACTGATCAGTGGAGCACAAGAGGCTAGACAGTTCAGATAGCTTAGACGATGTTTCTTACTGACTTGTGAATTTTTTTTCTTATTATTTTATTTTTATTGTTAACATTACTATTATACTATTACTGTTATTGTTATTTATTTTGAATTTGACATTGTTATTTTTATTATTCTTATTTGTATCATCGTGTGACATAAATGTAATAATTGTTTGTTCGTATCTGTGTCAATGAATAATTTGAATTTGAAAACTGGACGCCGTTCTAGTGTCTAACCATGTACGTACCGATTTTCTTAAGTAGAATAAAATAAACTTCATTTGCATTTAACCTAGCTCGTCTATCTCTAATTCTCTATAACTCCTTTAAACAAAGCTTACGGACTTCTGTCAGTAAAAATATATAAACCAATAAAAACTCCTTATATAGCTTAAACCCTTAGTAAGTAAAAACCTCAATAACTCAAATTATTTAACGTCTCCCTTGTTTTTTATCTGTTCGAGGTTCTACTGTAGTTAAAAAGGCGGTCTGTTATAAGCTCAGATCAACCTAGAGGAAAAGATGGAACACTGCGTTATATCTCGCTGAAGCCACTTCTTTTTAAACGTGTGCGCGTGGTAATGTTGCCATGAAAAACATTTACAATTGCACGAAAACTAATATTAATTCCTAAACTCTACGTCAGCCATTTCCGTTCCAACTGCACGTATTTGTTAGAGTTTATGTTACGGCTTTCTCAAAATTGATTTGTAAAAAAACTGCACAGTTTTTTAAAAGAACCTCAAAGTGTAGTCCTGGCCACACTTTTATGGCACTATGTATATTTATGTTTACGAAATTATACCATAAACCAATGCTCATAATGTCGAGGTAAGAATGACTAAGCGAGTAGCGTAGTTTTTTTGCGTCAATGTGTGCGTGTACTACATATACGGCAATAGCGTAGTTTTTGGATTGTTTTTGGCTTCACCTAAATTATACGCCGTGCGCCATCTTACTCTCTAGGTTGATCTGAGGTTATAAGCTGACTTGTTTTTCAGAAAAGCCACACACGTCGCACGACAGCCGGGTGATGCTCCGTCGCTCCGACCAGAGACCGCTGGCTCGCGCCAGGAGACGGACTCTCCGCATGACTGTCACGATAGTAACTGTGTTCGCTTGCTGCTGGCTGCCGTACGCTACCATGACTTTGTGGTAAGTTGACCTCTACGACATCCGTACGTGACGTCACCTGCCGGTTCCAACGGAAGACCAGCGCCGGTTGTCTACAGCAGCCGGCATTATGCTGAGTTGGGACCGGTTTGTGGCAAAAACTTTGTTCTTTTTTTATAATTGTGTAATTTTTTTTTGTTTTTGTATGTTTTTGCTACAAATAAATATTTGTCTATTGTCTCTATTCGTTCCAGTGAGAGTTTAAATTGGCGGAACAAAATTTGCTTGGTTTAACTTGGTCAAAGATTTGAACAAATTTCAAGCTAATGGTGTTTTGTTTTCATCTGCTATTAAGTAAACACCGCATGTGTTTAGAATAAAAGCTAGTTTGTTTATTTAGTAACTGGGTTAAGGCTCGAATCTTTTTTTACCGTTAGGTACTAGTTAAGTTTACACTTCTTCTATGGCACTAACGCTATTTCATAATAGGTACAAAATATAAAAGTGTTATTAAACTGGTTTAGCGAAAAAACAGTGTTTGTTCTGTTTAAAAAAGCGATGACAGCCTAGCCTCTCAAGCCAGAGGGAGCGGGTTCGATCCCAGCTGAACGCACGTTTGATCGTTTCTGAACGTATGTGTGTATTTAATGTTATCTGCTACGTAACTGGAGCCTGGTGTATGGCGACAGGCTCGCCTTCTGTCACGTTCGGGACTGAATATCGTCCGGTGAAGTGTGGGTGTCGTAATACACCTCTTTGTGTCACGTTCGGGACTGAATATCGTCCGGTGAAGTGTGGGTGTCGTAATACACCTCTTTGTGTCACGTTCGGGACTGAATATCGTCCGGTGAAGTGTGGGTGTCGTGATACACCTCTTTGCCAGCCCTTTTGGGGAAAAGCGTGTAGATTTGTATGTAATGTTTAACTGTTTACTGATTACTAGGTACCTAACCCGTAACTATAAAATTATGATATACCTATTAAAGTAAGGTTGCCTGGAAGAGATCGCTCTTAGTGATAAGGTCGCCAGTTGTTACACTACAGTCTAAGTTTTTCTGTTCATTTGTTTTGTTATTTCTGGTGTGTACAATAAAGTGTTTATCTATCTATCTATCTATCTATCTATCTATCTATCTATCTATCTATCTATCTATCTATCTATCTATCTATCTATCTATCTATCTATCTATCTATCTATCTATCTATCTATCTATCTATCTATCTATCTATCTATCTATCTATCTATCTATCTATCTATCTATCTATCTATCTATCTATCTATCTATCTATCTATCTATCTATCTATCTATCTATCTATCTATCTATCTATCTATCTATCTATCTATCTATCTATCTATCTATCTATCTATCTATCTATCTATCTATCTATCTATCTATCTATCTATCTATCTATCTATCTATCTATCTATCTATCTATCTATCTATCTATCTATCTATCTATCTATCTATCTATCTATCTATCTATCTATCTATCTATCTATCTATCTATCTATCTATCTATCTATCTATCTATCTATCTATCTATCTATCTATCTATCTATCTATCTATCTATCTATCTATCTATCTATCTATCTATCTATCTATCTATCTATCTATCTATCTATCTATCTATCTATCTATCTATCTATCTATCTATCTATCTATCTATCTATCTATCTATCTATCTATCTATCTATCTATCTATCTATCTATCTATCTATCTATCTATCTATCTATCTATCTATCTATCTATCTATCTATCTATCTATCTATCTATCTATCTATCTATCTATCTATCTATCTATCTATCTATCTATCTATCTATCTATCTATCTATCTATCTATCTATCTATCTATCTATCTATCTATCTATCTATCTATCTATCTATCTATCTATCTATCTATCTATCTATCTATCTATCTATCTATCTATCTATCTATCTATCTATCTATCTATCTATCTATCTATCTATCTATCTATCTATCTATCTATCTATCTATCTATCTATCTATCTATCTATCTATCTATCTATCTATCTATCTATCTATCTATCTATCTATCTATCTATCTATCTATCTATCTATCTATCTATCTATCTATCTATCTATCTATCTATCTATCTATCTATCTATCTATCTATCTATCTATCTATCTATCTATCTATCTATCTATCTATCTATCTATCTATCTATCTATCTATCTATCTATCTATCTATCTATCTATCTATCTATCTATCTATCTATCTATCTATCTATCTATCTATCTATCTATCTATCTATCTATCTATCTATCTATCTATCTATCTATCTATCTATCTATCTATCTATCTATCTATCTATCTATCTATCTATCTATCTATCTATCTATCTATCTATCTATCTATCTATCTATCTATCTATCTATCTATCTATCTATCTATCTATCTATCTATCTATCTATCTATCTATCTATCTATCTATCTATCTATCTATCTATCTATCTATCTATCTATCTATCTATCTATCTATCTATCTATCTATCTATCTATCTATCTATCTATCTATCTATCTATCTATCTATCTATCTATCTATCTATCTATCTATCTATCTATCTATCTATCTATCTATCTATCTATCTATCTATCTATCTATCTATCTATCTATCTATCTATCTATCTATCTATCTATCTATCTATCTATCTATCTATCTATCTATCTATCTATCTATCTATCTATCTATCTATCTATCTATCTATCTATCTATCTATCTATCTATCTATCTATCTATCTATCTATCTATCTATCTATCTATCTATCTATCTATCTATCTATCTATCTATCTATCTATCTATCTATCTATCTATCTATCTATCTATCTATCTATCTATCTATCTATCTATCTATCTATCTATCTATCTATCTATCTATCTATCTATCTATCTATCTATCTATTTATTAATGAACATAAATTGACTTATATGTTGAAATTCAAATTCAGATCAAAATCCCTAAATTCATTGCCACGAACAAGTAACAAATTTATTCCACCTCACAACTCCTGTGCCTTATAAATCATTCAAAAATGACAGAGGGTAATTCCAATTCCAACTTTGAGTTGGCAACTTAAAGGTAACCGAGTAAGCCTTGCCACCTTTCAAGTTGTTAGACTTTTAAAGGTTTAGGGAAATGTAGTACAAATTTAGTACTTACTAGCTGCGCCCCGTGGTTTTACCTGCGGTTAAAAAGTAACTATGTGCTTATTCTTGCTTATTTCCACCTATCCCTGTAAAGTTTCATTCAGTTCCGTTCCACCGTTCTGACGCGATTGACTAACAATAACAAGTTTAAATTAAATATTAATAAAACCCCCAACACTGATTTTCATCAACACCGATTTTCGTAAAACAGCCAACTCCCGACTAGTCACCTTTTAAACAAAAAAATAATGAAATTCGAATCATCCGTTTGGGAGCTACGATGCAACAGACAGACACACTCTCACACACACACACACACACGAACACACACACACACAAACAAACACACACACACACACACACAGAGAGAGACACGTCAAACGTATAACACTCCGTCTTATTTGCTTTGGGGGTCAAAAATCCATATATCTATACAATCTATACCTACATCCATCTAAAATTTTCCATTTATAATATTAAGTAGTAATTAAGAAGTGAGATAAAAAACTACCTGCGCCCCGTGGCTTCACCCGCGGTCCCACGGGAGCGGCTATTTTTTGTCGAGATAAAAGTACTCTGTCAGGATGCCATCGGTGTCTTTTGTGATCTTTCCAAAGCGTTTGATTGTGTAGAACACCGCACCTTGATCCGTAAATTACACCACTACGGAATTCGTGGAATCGCTCTAGATCTTGTCGAGTCATATTTAACTGATAGACAACAAAAAGTGGGAATTAATGGCGTCACATCTTCCGGATCTTTAGTTACAATGGGAGTACCACAAGGTTCTATCTTAGGCCCGTTCTTATTTTTGGCGTATATAAATGATTTGCCGTATATGGTTAAGGACCTTACAGACATAGTTCTATTTGCTGATGATACATCTCTTATTTTTAGAACAGATAGGAAAGATAGTGAACTTGTGCATGTGAACAACGTACTGACTATTATTTCGAGATGGTTCGCTGCGAACAATTTGTTACTAAATGCAAAAAAAACTAAGTGTTTAAAGTTTTCCATGCCTAATGTTAGATATATAGAACCAAACGTAATGCTTGAGGGCGATAAACTTAACATAGACAAGGCGACGGTGTTCCTGGGTATAAGCATTGATTCCAAACTGCAATGGGGTCCACATATTAGTGCTCTGTCTGGGAGACTTAGTTCTGCTGCTTATGCGGTTCGCAAGATTAGGCAACTGACGGATATAGCTACAGCTCGGATGGTTTACTTTGCTTACTTCCACAGCATAATGTCATATGGCATTTTGCTGTGGGGATCAGCTGCTGAAGTGGAGGCCATTTTTATTTTGCAAAAGCGAGCGGTCCGCGCTATCTACGGAATGGGTCCCCGTGAATCATTGAGAGATTTATTTAAAGAAATAAATATTTTAACTTTACCTTCTTTATATATCTTTGAAAATATTATGCACGTTCGCAAAAATCTACATAAATTTAAATTGAACAGTGACTATCACAATTATAACACTAGAAATAAGGATAGGATAGCTGTACAGAGATTTAGACTGACTAAGTCAAGAAAGTCATTTTTAGGCAACTGCGTTAGTTTTTACAATAAAATTCCGAAAAATATAACAGGGCTCACCGAGGGAAAATTCAAATCACATGTAAAAACTACATTAATGAAAAGAGGATATTATAAGGTTAAGAATTATTTAGAAGATAAAGATGTCTGGAGCCTTCCACTTCCGCCAAGTAGCCACTAATATTTATAGATATTACCTAGTTGTAAGCCAAAATTTGTGAGACTAATTTATTTATTATTTGAAAAAATAATGCCCCTCAGTTTCTTGCCTGTTCTTCTGAGTAGAGGCTTTTTATCCGAACAAGGCGGTCGAGTCTATTTAAATAATTTTGACGTTCATAAGTGTATCTTTGATACCTAAATTGAATAAAAACATTTTGACTTTGACTTTGACTTTGACTTCTGTCTTTTCTGTACCCCTAACAATGTAACGTAACAAACGAACAAGCTCACTTTCACATATTTGTAACCAGCTGTTGCCCGCAACTTCGTTCGCGTTTATTCAGAAAATAGTATCCATGAACCCTCCTCGTGATATACTGTAACTAATTATCAAATTATGAATAATAATCCGTTACCAAAGAGATCAGAGTCCAATATAAAAAAAAAATACTGGCTGGTTTTAAGCGGAGTTTTAATTTTAGTTACTGTAACGTTGTCAATTGTTATTTTAGTACCAACTACGTACTATTCCGTGATGTTGCCTGACGCATTTGGTAAGCGGCGCGTTATTTTTTATTAATTTACAGAATTTCATGACAAAACGATTTATTTATTCAGAAAAAAGTATCCAAAAACCTTCCTTGTGACATATTATAACTATTTATCAAATTTCATCAAGATACGTTTAGCCGTGAAAAGCCTACAAACAGACAGACAGAGTTTCTTTCAATTTTATAATTAGTAAGGATATTAGTTAAGAAGTTAATGGTTAGGATAGCTTATAGATTTCTTGGGATCTCTGAAAGTATTCACTCTCATGGTTAATTCAGTCATTTCACAATACGTAACGCAAAAGCCGTCTTGTCTTCCTAAATGAAGGTCTTAATTTCTTGACACAAGATTAATTTTAATTAACATAGAGTTTAATTTACCCGCCCTGGATCTCTAAATTAAAATTAAAACATTTAATTAAAACGGAGGTTCTAGAACATCATGTTTTGAAATTTTAAGCAGTAATAACTCCCTTTCTCAATAGTTGAGTAATTTTACCGAAGTTTGAAGGAAGTACTTACTTGTATAAACATTGAAATGATTGATTGTTGTTCCGAAGTTCTAAACCAAACAATAGCATCTTACATAGTAAATTCAATTGTATACTCTACTTACTTCCGTTTACGTTACGGCCACCTGTGTTGTTACGACCACACTAACGAAAAACGCCAACGCCTATCATCGCGACAATTACATATTTCGTTTACTAGTGCGTTAACTGTTACACGATAAATTCAGTGGCCTTTACACATTGGCCCAATCAAGTAGAAAAGTGCGGAAAACGCCCCGCTAAACAAACACATTGCGACCTAACTAACTTCGACTTATGCGAGAGCGAAGAGAGCGAGTAATGATATTGACGAGCCTCTAAAGTTACCTACAGTTGACAAAGTTGACAAAGTGCAATTTTTTTATGACTTTTGCACTTCTGTAATCATTCTTAAATAACTACGAATTTCCCTTGTATTACGGATTCATTTAACAGCTAATGATGTAGACAACCTCCCTATGTAATGGAATTTTTGATTTGCTATGTCATTATTACCTATTGAATAAATCAGTCAAAAGTGACCTCTTAAATGTGGATATTTTTCATACCTGCTGTTTTAGCTTGAGAACGTTTTTAAAAAAAACCAAGAACATAGGAGCGTAGATATTGTTAATTTAATTGTAAATGCTAAATTTCATCATAATCTGACAAGTAAGTTTAAGTAGCGCGTTTGTATGTAGATATCAGAGCGTCGCGGCCCTCTTAAAATTAGTTTTCGTGCAATTGTAAATGTTTTTCATGGCAACATTACCACGCAAACAAGTTTTAAAGGAGTTTTGGCGGGAACCGAAAAGATGGTGTCGTGTTTTTGTATTATTTTCTAAAACTTGTGATTCTTCGAGTGTTAAATTGTAATAATGGTGGATTATTAACGTTTACCGGTTCGTCAACGTGCACGAGTGTGGGCAAATGATACAAACATCGCGAAACGCGATTTTTCGTGTTCTCTACAAAACTTCACAAGTTTCAGTAAAGTATCCATAACTTTACTGGAATGGGAAAAGGGGAGGGATTCATCGTCTTCATCATCACCTCATCATCATCATCCCATCATCTGTTACTGAAGGAAAAAATATTACTAAGAATCCGACTGAAGGACGAGTATCCATGGTCATGAATAAATTAATTTAAAAAAAAACATGTTTTAAAAGAAGTGGCTTCAGCGAGATAACGCAGTTTTCCATCTTTTCCTCTAGGTTGATCTGAGCTCAAATTAAACATTTATGCTCATTGAAGATGAATGAATGAATGAAAACGAAGTCGACTGGGACAACCCAGCATGATTAGATTAGATAATAAATTAAGTACCTTTTTCTAAGTGAATTTTCTTTATGACTAGAGTTTGCCCGCGGCTCTGCCCGCGTGGAATCTATTGCATACCAATTAATTACCTATTATGTAAATCCATTCAGTAGTTTTAGTGGTTAAGTAACAGTTACCTACTAAATTATAAGTACAGTGATGTAAATAATAAAATGTTCAGCAAAAACATAAGTATTCTTGTTTATTGTTTTTAAAATGATACAAATACATCTAAGAAACGAATACGTACACAATATATACCTAGGTAAATTTTAAAATATAATTAAGAAATTAAAATATATTGATAGCCTAGTTGGAGAAGGACCGCCTCTCAAGCCAGAGGGAGCGGGTTCACCCAGCCGATGACACGCACCAATGTGTTCATTGTGTGAACGTATGTGTGTATTGTAACTATGTCATCTGCTACATAAATTGAGCCCGGTGTATGGCGACAGGCTCGCCCCCTTATACATTTGAGACTGAATGTCGTCCGGCGAAGTGTGGAGGTTGTATTACACCTCTTCTATCCCTTTAGAGGGAAAGGCGTGACGCTATGCTATGTCATGTTTATTTCACAATTATCGGTAGCTTACAATAACTACATCGAGAAGGTAGGTTTCCAAATGACACCTCAATATGCAAGTCACAAATTCGCTAAGTGTGCTGTATTTATTTGCCTTATCACGCACACAGACGCAGACATAATGTGGTTAGATGGTTAAAATATAATCTTCCTGTAAGATGATTAATTGGTTGATTTCTTCCATTTCAATTGTGAAAAGCCTGGTACCGTTACTTAGTCCTTCTTTTGTTACCAAAATTTTTCAGTAATATAATAATTGCACCAACTTTCAAATAAAGGCATACCAGATGAATTAAAATTCAAAACAAACATCGAAATTGTTTTTTGTTTCTCTAAGCAGTGTTGCCACATCATATTTTCGAAAACGCAGTGCTGTCTTCATTAATATACAGTTTAGCGAGAAAAGTACACTGTTTGATGAAACAAACACCTGTACAAAAAAGAAGTCATTGTTTTCCTAAGTAATTTAATATTCTCAAACTAATATTTCAGCATCTTAAACCGATTATTCTACTTAAAATCTTATCTCTTTGCAAGACCATGACTTCGACTTGACTCTGAATACAATACTTACTTAACTTTGATTGTGACTATCAAAATACTTGACATGCCACTGGCTTAAATAAATCCACTAAGATGCTACTTTTTTTGTAAATTTGCATAACATTTGCCCATTTTGAGCCAGATAGAGCAATAACGTGCAACACTGACATAGACGTTCTAGACGGGTGCGTTCTATGCAAAGGATAGAAACCTGTTTCTCCGTTGTTTTCTAACGGCTCCGTTGTTTCACTCGCCTTACGAAACGACTAAGTTGTTCTATAACTTTGCTTGAAAATATGTTTTTTTTCAGTTGTAATACAGTTTAAATTTATTCAATGTAATTTAGTAATTTTTACACTTATGTTTGTTGCTTGCGGCCCACAAGGAAAGCCAAGTTGTTACACGTGACTTACCCCGCAACTCATGGTTATCAGATGAGACATGGGACATTATAAGGAAAAGGAAAGACTTACTGAAAACTCTCTCAAATGATGACAGTCGTGAGCGGTATAAGGTTCTCTCGGCAGAAGTGCAGCGTCGATGTAGGGCAGACAAGGACCTGTACTTTAACAACATCTGTACCGAAATTGAGGGTCACGCCCAAAAGTTGCATACGCGAGATCTTTTTATGAAAATAAAATCTATTACGCGGGATTTTAAGGCAAAAACATGGGCTGTTGAGGACGCAAGTGGAAGGCTGCTCACTGAAATTGATAAGGTGGTAGACAGATGGAGAGGTTATTGCGAAAGCCTGTACGCAGACGCAGCAGCAACATCAATTACCTTTCGACACAGCTTTACCGATGTACCTTTAGAACCTGACATTTTAAAGTCCGAAATTGAGTTGGCTATAAAGAAGCTCAAATCTAATAAATCGGCCGGAAGCGACTGTATTTTTGCCGAAGACTTGAAACTCATAGGGAATAGAGGTATGGACGTTCTGCAAAGCCTATGCAATCAGATATGGAGAACTGGTGAATGGATCAGTGAATGGCAGGAATCCATTCTAATACCATTACACAAGAAGGGTTCAACTAAGTCTTGCGGTAACTACCGAACTGTGGCTCTTATATCCCATGCGAGCAAAGTGATGCTATACGTCATCAACGAACGCCTTAAAGCATATCTGCAGTGGCAGATTCCAGTAGAGCAAGCAGGTTTTGTCAAAGGAAGAGGGACAAGGGAACAGATCGTGAATGTCAGGCAGATCATAGAAAAGTGCCGAGAGTTCAACATTCCAATGCTGATGTGCTTCGTCGATTACTCTAAAGCATTTGACTGTGTTAGGTGGGAATGTCTCTGGGGTATCTTAGAAGAAATGGGAGTTCCCCAGCATCTCGTTGTCCTAATTGCAAACCTCTACCAGGATGGCAACACAGTAGTAAAGGTGAACAATGTCTTGTCGAAACCTTTCAAACCGCAAAAAGGGGTCAGGCAAGGATGCATTCTATCTCCGATTCTGTTTAATATCCATGGCGAATATATCATGAGACGAGCTTTGGAAGGTTGGAAGGGTGGAATATCTGTTGGTGGTAGGAAAATCAGCAACCTCAGATACGCAGATGACACTACCCTTTTTGCATCGTCCGAGCAAGAACTAGCTGAACTCTTTTCTAGAGTAGAGAAAGAGAGTGAATTAGTTGGCCTTAGTATAAATAAGGCTAAAACCAAGGTGTTGGTGGTAGACAGACCGGGAAAGCTAATTCGCTCCAATGAACTCAAGGACCTGGAATTTGTTGAACAGTTTGTTTATCTGGGCTCACTTCTTAACAGCGAGGGTGGCAGCGGGATGGAGATAAGTAGAAGGATCCAAATGTCTAAAGCAGCACTTACTAAACTCGCTAGGATATGGAAAGACCGCAATATATCCCGGAAAACTAAAGTGAGGTTGATGCGTACGCTGGTCTTCTCAATCTTCATCTATGGCGCCGAATCCTGGACGATAAGACAGAAAGAAAGAGTGAAAATCGACGCTTTCGAAATGTGGTGTTGGAGGCGTATGTTGCGAATTCCATGGACCGCACGCCGAACCAATATGTCGATTCTAAAAGAACTCGGAATAACCGTAAGGCTGTCCGCTATCTGCTCTCAGCGGATACTAAAATATTTCGGACACATCGCTCGTCGGAATCCTGACAGCTTGGAAAAGCTGATGGTAGTTGGTCAGGTCGATGGGAAAAGACCACGCGGGCGCTCACCTACCCGTTGGTCAGACCTAATAAGGACGCTCACGGGCCTGGCAATACCTGAAGCGATTAAAACCGCCGAAGACAGAAACTCGTGGAAGAGCATAGTGCATCGTGTGCACTCAATCAAACTGGGCACGACCTTCAGCAATGAAGATGCCGACTAAGAAGAAGACACTTATGTTTTGAACGGCAGGGTTGCACACGGGGTGCGCTGAGAGCCTATCCTCTGAACGCGACCCCGACCCCGACCTCGAGCAAGCCGGCGATTCTATTGGCTTTCTAATATAATCTCTATTGGCTCGAAATTTGAACTTGCGATTTTATCTTGCTTATTATACAAAAATTGCACATCCAAAACCATAAATATTAAGTTTGTCGCGATTCCCGAGGTCAAGGAATCGAATTACATGCTAATTACCGAGAAACAGGTAGCCGTTTAGGAGAAACGTGCTATGGAAGTTTTGTAGAGCGCCATCTCGCTCCGTCTTGCGTTTTTATCTCGTTCTGGTTTTTCACTTTTATTATATAGATATTTTGCAGGCAAGACGTTAACGCAAAGACTATTTTTAATGTTGAATATGACCAAAATCGTATGTTACGTAAGCGAGCTCTCCGTTTAAGGCGAACTACTTTATTATGAGAATAGGTAAAAGCGTCTTGATTCGCGTTCTTTCAATTATATTTCGAGCCGCGCACCGCTCCGCGTTTCCTTGAACGAGCCCTTGGGACTGTGGTATACCCATTACTCTATCTTACCGAAACTAATTAATACTCTATCTTACAAACCTAACCAAAGCAATAACACACACACACACACATAATATTAATTACACATTGTGTGTCTTATTGCTCGCGTGTTGTTTCGGATGTGTGGTTAGTTTCGGTTCGCTAGAGTAAGCGCATATCTTTGTTAAGGTCAGAGGTTAGCAGGAAGTAAACATATTTTGAGTGTCGAAGGGACGCCACTTGAACTCACATACTCGCGTGACTCACGCCTAACTTCCACGACGTCAATAAGATTTGCGCGAGGTATATCAAGGCCTAAGTCAGCGATCAAATATTCTAGGTCGAGATGTCAGTTCCAGTAGAATGATCAATTACGTTGTCATAAAACATGTCTACGTCTACACGGACACGTTCAGTATCCCGCGACGTGACAGATCTTGTGTTTCTTTAGGACGGCAAAAAGTATTGGATGTAATGTGTATGATCACGTTTACAGCAGCCTTTCCATGTTTTTGTTACGTGCTCTCTTTCCGGAGTATTTGTTTTACCCGCCTGAATTGTTAAACCAATTTAGGATTGCGAAATATTGTAAGATTCGTCGTTGTATTCTGAGTACATGACCTACATTTTGCCTCAGATACGCTAACTCCACTTATAATTTTAATACTTAGCTTAGCTTATTTGAGGAGCTCGGTATATTAAAATGTTGTTTGCTATACTAGTATATTCTTCTTCCACTATCTTATTTCAAGATAAACAATGTTTGTTGATGGCTTCAAGGCTGCCAAGAGCTTGTACTCTCAGTTGGCATAAAACCAATTTAAGTCTGACAGCAGTTTTAAGTTTGTGGTTTGTTTTTTATGAGTGGCACTTGTGTTTTGCAATAAAAACTTAATGCTGTTGGTTGGTAAGGTCATCGCTGGAGAACCACTTGAGAACGGACGCACTGGTTTATAAAACCTTTTTATGCATGTGCGAAAGTTGAATACTATTCTTGAAGGTCGCAGGCCCAGCTGCACTGCATTGGGAACGAAGTTCTTGCTGATTATACTAAGCTTACTTAGGTACCTATATTAGAAATGTGTATAAACAATTTTTGTTGTTATAATTTTAAAGTTGTTAAAAACGCTCACTAAATGCGCTAGTGTCGCGTGAGTTAAAATCCTGCATCGCGGTGGCAAGATTCTCCGTGCATTAGCAGGCGTGAGGTTGCCGGAAATAAATTAATCTCAAATCTGAGCCCAAGTAAGGTGTTTCACTTGAAACCCTAAAAACTAAGGACGGTTGAAGTTTGTTCAAAATGTAAAAGTTTGTGTAACTGTGTGTGTATGTGTGTGTTTGTTTGCTACTTCTTCACGCTCAAACGGATCGAAAAGTTTGGATAAAATTTAGAACGTAGAAAGCTTATGCCCTGGCTTATACACATCCGCTTATTTTTATGGGTGTTGTATTACTCTGCCAGCTCCTTCGAGGGAAAGGCGTGACGATATGTTGTTGTGTTATTTTTATCCCGATAAAATTAAGGATTCTTCGCTATCGCTGGACGCAGCTTGTATACAGGGTGGTACAAAAACCCTGTTGTATCAGCGAGGTGAGCATCCAGTATCGACTGGAGGATGCAATTATGCTAGTTAAAATTAAATATTCACTCTAAGAATTTTGAACACACATCACGCTCCGCCCTCCTAAAAACACGAACGCAGCCACTAATCGCGTCGGTTTTATTTGTGAACTATTCGCGTCGTGCCGTTACTTTCTAAGATTATAAGCCGCCAACATATGATACAGATTTGTTAACGTTTTTGTGAATTTTCCTTTTTTCTTGACCTTTTAATCGGTCATAGCTCTTGCTATTTTTCACGTGCATTTTTTTGGTATTTCTGCACGAATACCTATAAGTGTGTGCACATGCCCTTCAATTATACAACAGGGTTTTTGTAACATTCTGTATTATAATAGCATCAAGGAACTTTCAATATCGTTCTCTCCTAAGAACGTTTTCCCCGTTTTTAGAAGATTACCCTCGCACTAGAGGTGTGAATTATCACTTTCAATTTCCTGTAACAGTAACCAATTTACTTCTAACAATTGCTCTGAAATCCATGGAAAATTACACAAAAGGGATAATTTCAGGCCCCGTCTTATCTTATTTTCCGTCACAAGGGAAACATTAAGTAGATATTCGCATTTCTTTTTATCTCGAGAGATTTATGAGCTCAAAATGTGGGAGTTAAATGTGAAAAATGCAACAGCAAAAGGTTAAAGATAAAAAGTGAGCCTACTTGGACTTTATTTGTGCTCTGTTCCCTTAAATTTCCACTTCTTAGGGTTCCGTACCCAAAGAGTGAAACGAGACCCTGTTATTAAGACTCCGCTATCCGTCCGTTTGTCACCAGGCTTTATTAAAAAATTTCAACAGTCCAACTGGACTGTTGAAATTTTCACAGATGATGCATTTCTGTTGCTGCTACAAAAGAAAATACTAAAAAACAGAATAAAGTAAATATTTAAGGGGGCGCCCATACAACAAACGTGATTTTTTTGCTCGTTTTTATAGATACTGGTACGGAACCCTTCGTGTGCCATTCTGAATCGCACTTGGCCGGTTTTTTTACAACACTCGCTGTCTTGATCTTTATTGCCTCTCTATGTCTATTTTTTCGTAGTCGTTGGTAGGAGTAACGGTCGTTTTATACAATTAAGTGACGAGATGAAAAAGTAGGTTGTTAATGTAATGATAGGCCTGGTCTACTTTGGGAAAAACTTGGCTAATTAATTATATTCCATACATACATACATATCGTCACGCCTTTCCCCCGAGGGGGCTGGCAGAGGTGTACAACACCCACACTTCGTCGAACAATATTCAGTACCAAATGTGACAGGGGGCGAGCCTGTCGCCACGCACCGGGCTCCAGTCATGTAGCAGATGACGTTACAATACACACATTATGCTCACACAATGAACAAATTGGTGCGTGCCGTCGGCTGGGTTCGAACCCGCTCCCTTTGGCTTGAGAGGCGGGCTTTCTCCCAACTAGGCTGCCATCACCTCAATTATATTCCATTATTAAATATTTATTTATTGGCCACTAGCGACTCGCTCTAACTTTGCACAGATGGTAGACTATGCACACTATGGATATACCTATCCATAAAACCTGTTTTGTCCGAACGTTAGATATTGGAACGTTGGAAATGGTTGGTTTATCCAAGAGGTTTTTTGGAAATAAGGCTTGGGGGCGTGGGTTCGATTCCCACCTAGGGCAAACATTTATGTGATGAACATTAGTGTTTGTTCTATGTCTGGGTGTAAATATCTATTTATGTATGTATTTAAAATATCTAAATACGTATATCAGTCTCTGGCACCCATAGTACAAGCTTTGCTTAGTTTGGGGTCAGGCGACCGTGTGTGGAAGTGTCCCGAATTTATTATTTATTATTATTCAAGATATTTATTTTTCTTCTTAACTTCTAAGTTTTTTACAATACATGAATATAAAAACAAATACTAAGTATAAAAAACTTAAAAACTAGGGTGCCGCCGGCAGCGGGGCGAGGCCCAAGCTACCGGTGGTTAGGGCTGCAGAGTGAGGAACCTCCTGACAATACGGCACGTGTCTAGGATCACTGCCTTTTGTATATGGCCCTTGATCCAACCGTCTAACGAGAGCCTCTTGAGATGTTGGTCGAGGCTCTTCGCTATGAGACCGTTTACCGTGACGACTATCGGGACAATGATCGTCGAGTCAACATCCCACATGGCGGTTACCTCGTGAGCCAAGTCAAGGTACTTGCTGAGTTTGTCCTTCTCGGCCTTCACGAGGTTCTCGTCATGTGGAATGGTGATGTCGACGAGCACTGCCCGGCGCTGGGACCGGTCGACCAGCACGATATCAGGCTTATTGGCAACAATAGTCCTGTCCGTGATGATAGAGCGGTCCCAGTAGAGCAAAGCACGGCCATTCTCGAGAACTGACGCTGGTGCGTACTTATAGTACGGCACCTCGGACTCGACAAGACCGTATTGAAGGGCAAGTTGCTGGTGGATGATCCTGGCTACTTGGTTGTGCCTGTGCAAGTACTCGCCGTTAGCAAGATGCGAACAACCGGAAATGATATGCCTGAGTGACTCTCCGGGACGGTGGCATGCCCGACAAATGTCGACCGTACCGTCCTTCAGGATATATTTCCGATAGTTGTTCGTCTTGATAACTTCATCTGCAATTGCACAGGCAAAACCCTCGGTTTCCCCAAATAGGTCACCGAAGCGTAGCCAGTTCACCGACGCTAGGAGGTCTACATCGGGCCCTGTTAAGGCCCGATAGAACCTCCCATGCAGCTCCTTGCCCTTCCATACGTTCTTGCGGTCCTCGGTGCTCAGCACCGATGGTTGGCGCCAGTTCTCGTTTGCCAAGGAGAGCGGCATCAGGCCCTTGTCAACTGCTACAACATCGCTATGCATCCCACAGTCGTTGTTACGGAAAAAACTCCGGAGCCTGTACACTTCGCGGTTGTGGAGGTTCTTGGCATTTAACATGCCACGACCTCCCCACTTCCGCGGAATGTACAGTCTCATAACAGACGACCGTGGGTGTAGCATGCGGTGTGTTGTGAGCAGTTGACGGTTGACCCTTCTATCCAGGGCGTCTAGCTCAGTCTGAGTCCACCTCAGTATGCCAAAGGAGTATATCAGTAGTGGCATCACCCAACCGTTAAAGGCGCGCACCTTATTGCCGCCAGACAAAAGACTATTAAGTACTTTTGTCAAGCGACAAAAGAAGCGCTCCTTTATCGATTTCTTAATGTCTACTACTGATATACCCAACGACTCCGACATACCGAGGTACTTGTAGGTCTCGACTTCGGAGAGGGATCTAAGAGTCATTGTCTCAGAAAGTTGAAAATTCGGTGAATTTACAACTTTCCCCCGCTGTACATGCATGACCGCACACTTGTCTACACCGAACTCCATCTTAATGGCGCTACTAAAAACCTCTGTAGTTTTTAGTAGCTCCATTAAGTCTTGGCGTTTCGGTGCAAACAGCTTGAGGTCATCCATGTAAAGCAGGTGAGAAATGACCTCACCCCCCCTACGAAGTCGATGGCCTAGTCCTAAATCCTTCAGCAAGGTACTGAGAGGATTTAGGGCTAGGCAAAACCACAATGGACTCAGACTATCGCCCTGGAAGATGCCTCGCTCAATCCTTATCAAGTCCTGTGGATCAACGGAGACCTCTCCACCACCTGGTTGACAAAGGACTGTGGTCCATTGCCTCATGCATGCGCATAAGAATGATTTTAGAGTTATATCGATTTTTTATAACTCTAAAATCCTCTCCAGCCATGAATGAGGCACTGAATCATAGGCCTTCTTATAGTCAATCCAGGCGACAGATAGGGCTCCCTTGTTCCGCCGGACTTGCTGGCTAATGGCCATGTCGATGAGGAGGAGCTCCTTAGTACCACGGGACCCAACCCTACATCCATTCTGAGCGGGGGCCAAAACATTATTTGCAACAATGTGCGTATTAATTTTGTTTCTCAGAATGGATGTAAGGAGCTTGTAGATGGTAGGCAAGCACGTGACGGGTCTATAGTTCTTTGGATCCGTGTGGTACTACCGGACTTATGGAGCAGGAAGGTGACACCGGTGGTCATAAAACTGGGCAGGGAACCGAGCTCGAGGGCTTCCTGGAATTGAATTGCCAAACGGTCATGCGAGCATCGAATCCATTTTATCCAAAAGTTGTGCAATCCGTCCGGTCCAGGACTTTTCCAGTTCTGAGCCGTGCGGATTGCACAACTAACGTCTACGGAGTCTATTAAGATAGACTCCATGGATTCGATAGACTCGCACTCCCGTTCGACAATACGCATCCACTCACCCTCAGTGTGCTCGACGGGCACCGACCAGATACCACGCCAGAAATCAATCATGGCGCTAGCATCCGGTCGGTGTCCGTCGATAACACACTGCTCGGTTCCCTCCCAGCCTCGGTATACCTTCCTTTGGTCACCTTGGAAGAGGCGATTTTGCCAGTATCTGTCCACACGCTCCCTGTAGCGACGAATACGGTTTGCCCATGCATAGACTTTCTGCTTCAGATAATCAATGCGTTCCGTAACGTTGGCCAAGTAATACTGGGGCCTTATATCGGTCCCAGCGAACGCCTGCGTTACGAAACGCATGACTCGGGGGCGAGTATTCCCCCGGCTGAAGCAGAGTAGCTTTGCAATGAGAGTCCTGAATGTGCTGATACGCCGCTCGATCCGCACTTGCCATGCAGGCACACCCCCGGCAGGTCGCGGTGCACGGCTAGTGTCCGGAAACTTAACACGTGCAACGCGACATGCCGCGATGGCACCGCAGTACAGGATCGAGTGTGTATCAGTCAAATTTTCGCTAGCCCGCAAGTACGGGGCTAGCAAAACATTCAGGGCTCCCATTAAAGCCATGTTACGTCTATGCGTAGGCAAACGTGGTAATCGCGGCCTAGAGTCGGGTGCGTACCTATACTGGGAGATCGCGTCTTCCAAAGTCCTCCTCAAATGCTCACTTACCTGACTAGAAACGCTCACGCTCGTACGATCCCCGTCAACATCGGTATCAGCCAGTGTCGCTAGTGTCGCCGCCGACGCCGGCACTGAAGCCCATGTCGGGGCTGACGAGGCAACAGGCCGGTCCCTCGTCGAAGCAGGAGTCGGACGAGCGCGAATCGCTTCTAGGCAGAGCCGATCAAGCACGGACTGATCCAGCAGCTTACACCGGTGAATAGCCCGCACTTGATCCGATAGCCGCTGGGCGGAAACGGTGACGGTCGGTTCAAGGACCTGAAACAAAGACAGCATCCTAACACGATACGCAGTCAGGTTAGTTCCCCCCTCTGTAGCCCCATAGTAGGCGCGCATGCAGTTCTCATTTATAGTTCGAGTCCATCGCATGCGGCACACTACACCACCGGTAGCGGGAGCCGTAGGCGGGGCAGATCGCCCCGCAGGCCCCAGGCGTGCCGGCAGCGGAGGACGTCCTCGTCGCGCAGGTGGTGGTGGCGGCGCTGGCGTCGGAGCGGCCTCCTCGTTACTGTCCGTCGTGTCCAGAGGTGTTGCGTACTCGTCCTCTTCTGACGACGGGCACTCAGATGACGAGGAGGGCGGAGGTGGTGGGCGTGTGCTTCGAGTATCAGCTTCTTTTTTCGTATTCGACCTCGTTATCATGTTAAATAAATTTATTTCTCAATTTTTTGTGTTTTGAATGTGTCGTGACATCTGTCAATTTTGTTCAAATCAATAAATGTTGTAAAAATTTTCATGTTGAAGTATTGTTTCTTCGCCGTTTTATGATTTGTGCATGCAATTCCAAAAATACAATAGAAAAATGGTCGGAAAAGCCAAAATACTATAAAAGATCACAAAATATTTAAATAACGGGTAAATAAACGACTTGCTTGACAGCTGTCTTTTTTTTTTTATTATTATTATTATTATATGTTAGGGTGGTGCACAATTCTGGCCTTAAATGTGTTTATTTTGTTGGATGGTGAAATTGCATTAAAATCCGTTGAGTGATTAGCGGAAATTTAGACAGACATTAGACAGAAGCACTGAAAGACGCGGAAGGCGACTTTGTTTTAGAGTATGCAGAGATTTTTTTTGTTCGACTGATTTTATGTTTTAATTTATTCCAAAATTTCTACATACATAATTATCATCACACCCTTCCCCAGAAGGGGATGATGGTAGAGGTATTACAACACCTACACCTCGCTGGATGATATTCAATCTCAAACGTGACAGGGGGCGAGCCTGTCGCCATGCACCGGGCTCCAGTTATGTAGCAGATGATATTAAATTCGCAGTTATGTTCACACAATATACCCCGTTCTTCTATAAAACAACCAAGATTACAAAAAAGCGGCATTGTTTTATGGTCGACATACCTACAACGCGCACGAAACGCTTTGGTTCCTCATTTCTCATACAGACCGCTAGAGTGTGGAATACTCTGCCAGAGTGTGTGTTCCCTGACACTTATAATCTGGGTGTCTTCAAGCCTCGAGTGAATCGGTTTCTCGGCGTTCTGTATTAATCGGCGTGCTCCATCGTAGGCCGCATCACTGCTTATCATCAGGCATGTTGGCGGCCAAACGCAAGCCTATTATGTATTAAAAAATAAAAATACAAATTGGTACTTGTCTTTGGCTAGGACCAAACCCGCTCCCTCTGGCTTGAGCGTAGAGCCTGCTCCGGCTAGGCTATCACCGTTTTTTTTTTCAATCGTTGAATAAAATGGATAAAATCGTCTAGCTTTCACCAATTACTCAAAGTTTTCTCTAATGCCCAGAATTTCAAGAAGCTCGCTGAAATCTCGAATACTATCTGCTATAAGTACTTTTGAAGTAATCCTGTTAAGTTATTGAACTGAATAAATTGGAATTTATTCAATAAATAATTGAAATCAAATTATATCTATCCCTCTGTATACGTTTTCGTAGGAGTGGTAGGACTACGAACCAATGCTAGGTAGGTAATTTGAAAAATTTTTTCATACTTATCAGAAGCTCATCAGAGAATGAATAAAACTCATTACTTATACTAAACCAGGTGTAACGTTGTACCTTGACTCTCCTCACGTATCTATAGTTCAACAAAATATTCAGACTCCTATTTTTATATCGGAAAGTTTGTTTGTGTGTGTTTGTACCCACTCAGCTCGTACCAGTTGCTTCCGAAATGGACGGCTTTGGATCAAATCGAAGTTCATAAGAAATTTAATTAATGCAGTGTAAATTATTACGCCTAAGCAGCGTGGGAATGCTCGCCAGAAGGTAGACCGATGATTCAGTGAGGGTTGCGGTAATCCGATGGATGCGGACAGCGCAAGACCGGCCTTCGTGGAGATTCTTGGGGCAAGCTTTGTCCAATAGCAGCCGTCTTTCGGCTAACATTTTCGATCAAATGTAGATAGTTGTTTCAATAAGCAAAATGGCACCTCGAAAACAAGGCCTAGATCAAGTGCACGCCTTGTTTCGTTGTCAATTGTTTTGTGAGCGCTTCAGTGTGTGCTTAAATGTGCTATAACACTTGAGCAAATGTCATCAACCCTATTGTGGAACGAAAAGGCTTAGTGAGATTTAAATGAACATTTTTGTTACTGATTATTTTAAATAGAACGTTGGTGAACATACATAAACAAATAATAAGTGTAGCTTCGGTCCCATAATATATCGAGGCCTGATTTTAAAAGAGACGAGACATCTATATAATAAATCTAATCGAAGGCTAACATGATAATGGAATTACGTTACTTTGAAAAACAAAACACTTTGAAAGAAAATGCCACCAAGTTTCTTGCCTGTTATTCTCAGAAGTAGTAGCTCTTATTCCAAACAAGACGGTCGAGTCTATTATAAAACTTTGACGTTCATAAGTGTATCTTTAATACCCAATTGAATAAAATATTTTGACTTTGACTCCGACTCACATTCACTGCTGGAAAAAGGCTTCCGTTGGTTAATAGATTACTAAAACCATTAGTAAGTTTTTATTTCTGTTCCCAGGTACATGGTCGACCGCAAGTCAGCAGAGCACGTGTCTTCGCGTCTCCAAGACCTGTTCTTCGTGATGGCTGTCTCCAACTCCTGCATGGATCCACTGGTCTACGGATCGTATGCGATAGACCCCAGGACTCTCACCAGGACTTTGAGGAAGATATTCTGCATACATACAAAGCCGTCTGAACTACCTGGTAAGGATTTATGGAAAACTAGCTGCTCCCCGTGGTTTGACCCGGGGTCCGACAGGAACCGTTATATTTACAAGCTTTTTAACCGACTTTAAAGAAAAGGAGAAGGTTCTCAATACGACTGTAAGTATGTTTTTTTTGTACGTAGGTACGAGTATGTAATGTAACTATTTATGTTCGGGTGGAATCTTGCAACTCAATTTTGAAGCAGAATCTTCAACGAATTGAGCTGAAATTTTGCAAACACGTTTAGTTTAGATGAGAAAGCATGGGTAGTTGTGTGACGTCATTCTAAATCCAAAATGGCGGAACATCCAAAATGGCGGACAAGTTTTTTAATGCACTCCTACAATATGGCTAATAAATGAAAGGGCTTGCTAAAAGTAACTCGAAAAACAAAGTGACGTCACTCTAAATCCAATATGGCGAAACACCCATAATGGCGGACAAGTGATTTTTAATGCACTCCTACAATATGGGTATCAAATGAGAAGGCTTGCTGAGAGTAGCTCGAAAAATATTTTTGCAGCGCAATAAAGGCTTGTTTTGTCAAATACATTTTTCAACAAAAAAACTTATTAACTCCAGCAATGTGACGTAATGTTTGTTAATCGAAAATAACTTTTACGACCATCAGTCAGTCCAATTATGTAACCGGGCGTGTCAGTCACGCGGTAGTTGTAGAAAATCGGTAGGTCTACGTCGTCCATATCATGACAATACAACAATCTAATATTATATAGCTGACCTTTCTGAATTCTATGCTGATTGTACCTAGACTGATTTTAGCATTCAGCTACATAATAATATTATTATACCCTTGAACCGGCTAAGGCGGATTTATGCTACAGGGTAATCAGGAAAGGGCGTACTAAGCCGAAAGGAGGTCATTGTACTTCTATGCGTATCATTGTATTCATTGCACGACTATCCGACAGAGGCTTTCGCTGCCTTACACGAACAAAATAGTTTCAGGCGGAATTGGTTCGAAAATCTTTGGTGCAATACTGAAAGCAAGAATAAAAAACTGGCCAATTGCGAGTCCGACTCACGTATGAACGGTTCCGTAAAAATTGTCTAAAAAACAGCAAAATAAAATCATGTCTGTTGTATGTCCCCTTTACGGGGAGCCCCCTTAAATATTTATTTTATTGTTTTTTTTAAATATTCGATGTTATAGTGGCAACAGAGATACATCTTCTGAGAAAATTTCTAGCTATCAACTTTCAACTGGATACAGTTAAGCATAATGAGTCCAAGCGCCAAATTCCATTATTTTGATTTTTTTGCATTTTTGTAATCCTTAGGGCATAATTTAGCCATAGAAAAAGCACTCTTGTAGCAGTTGAACTCTTAAGTGGTATTTTTTGATACCCCGTCCAAGCGCCTTCTATAGCAAATGGTATATTTCGATACGCAACACAAGTCCAATAACCAATTTAAAAATAACAACCAAATTGTATAATAAGAAAACACATTTCCATTTATACATTACAAGCCCAAACGACGTAGTGTTATGCATAAGTAGTCCACGCGACATTTGTTTGTTACTTGGACTAGTTTTGCAGAACTAGAAACGTAAGTTTGATTCCAAACGCAACCCAATAATTCAAGCATTTGTCGCATAGGCTTGTGATGCATAAAAATAGTTGAAGTTAACTACTCACTTCCTTCTCTCCCTGCCGCCACAATTAGAAATAACTCAGCAGCAGCAAAGGTATATTTGATTACCATCTACGCCACTGGAGCAACTATGCCAGCGCCCCAGAGCTTCACTCCGGTATTTTAAGGAGTTGGGTTGGCTCGGGTAAGTGCTGGCAGGGGGAAATGCACAAAGCACCCCAAGTGGGACTGCGATCAGTGCAGGACTTAACGCCCTCACCTCGAATAATAATAAGAATAAGCTGAGATGATACTCACAGGAGCCCCCTGGAAGTCAACAGGAAATACTACGACGAGAATAGCTAACGACCAAATCCGTCCAAGATCCAGTCATGCGCCTTCCATCTCCGAAACCGTCAAGCCAGGCGCTCACTCTACATATCCTGGCGAGACATCGCTATAAAGCACTGTTACAGCACAACCAACCTAGGAGTAAAACATGACAGGCCACTGACTTACAAACAGCACTGTATGAAAACAAAATTAAAAGTTACCAGGAACAATTTACTCTCCCGCCTCATTTCCACCTCATGAGGCACCTCACCTCAAGTACTGCGCACATCCGGGCTAGCACTCTGTTTCTCAGCTGGGAAATACGCGTGTGACACCGTTCCACCCATGCTAAGGAAGTAGATGTTGCACTCAATGAAACATGCAGAAAATAACTGGCTGCTTGAAACCCACCCCCTAAAATCCTTTTACCCTCTTGCCGGCATTGTTCCCCTAAAATTCCGCAGAACTGTCGATTGCTCCTTTAAAAAAATAAGCAAAAACAAGACCCAAGACACCCATTCTACAGTTTTTTACCCCCCGGTCAACCGCCTCAAGAGTCGCAAAGGTTTTCTCAGTTCCACAAAGGCGTTACCCACCCATCCCCGAGAGTCCTGCTACAAACTGTGGCTGGAAAGGTGCGCACCACCACAAGAGTTCGTAAAACCGGCAGAGGAACTCCCCCCAGGCAACGACTTAACGTAGCCCACGTGGAACTCGCTAAACGTTCTTCGCTGCTAGTTAAACATGAGCAAGTGGGGGTTCTCTGACACGGGTTCTCACGAGTGTGGCTGCGACACAACACAAACCATGGGACATCCAATGTCCTGCCCTCAGTGCCACAAAAGCTGCTCTCTAAGTGACCTGATGGAGGCCTAAAAAAAGATCATGCATTTAAAATAAATGTCGAGACAAGTGAAGAAGAGGAAGAAAGCGTAGAAATTGATGTAGAGAGAAAAAAGGTAGAAGAGGACACAAATGTTTTAAATAAATGGTAACGCTATGGGCTACTGGAAAGCCTGTTTCAGAAAAAAATTGGAAGATTTAAAAATCACCGTTCCCCTATATTCCAAACGACGCTATGTCATTTTATAAAAAAAAAAATATTTCAGACGACACGATTGATGATTATATTGAAGGTTTTGATGGTCATTTAGATTTTGATCCAGATCATGTCTAGAGTAGATTTAGTATCTACCTACACTATCTTACTCGATATGTTCTTATCAAACATCTGTCTTATCATCAAACATCTGTCCGTCTAAGTTAATATTATCCTGTCTGTAATATAATATTATATATTACCTGTGCCATTTTCATAGCTTTTCATTTATTTTTCTTAGTCCTCATTATCATCTACCAATTTATGATGCTAAGCAAGTACGGAAAAATATATATTTTTTATTTAATCGATAGGAAATTGACATTAATGTCCCTTGGACTCGTTTTGCAAAATGAGAACAGCATATTATTGCGAGTCCACGTGCATTTTCAGCTATTTATGGCCCTTGGACTCGTTTTGCAAAATGAGAACATCATATTTATTGAGAGTCCAAGTGCATTTTAGCTATATCTTCCAAAATAAATACTTATTTTGTGTTTTTTTCTTGTAATATGTTAAATTACAAATAGAAGCTTCGATATAAATAGATTTACTTTCAGACCATACAAATGCAAAGCTCCTGCCAATAAAAACGCGTTTATGTAATTTCCCAAAAAAACGAAAATGGCGCTTGGACTAACTATGCTTAACTGTATCCAACTGTCTCACTATCACGGTTCATGAGATACAGCCTGGTGACATACGAACAGACGGACGGACAGCGGAGTCTTAGTAATATGGTCCCGTCGTTTTGCCCCTTAGAAACGAAACCCTAAAAACAGCTTCTCCATATATTTTGTCGACGATCAATAAACTTTTTATGTGGACCAGCTGTTTCTTTTTCGTAATTTCATGGTTGACCTCATACTAAAAGCTATTTGTAATGATAGGTAAAATTCCCCCTTTCGAATTAGACAATTACACCCTTTCCTGTTGAACCATTTCCGGCTAGGATAATTTTGTTCGTGTAAGGTAAGGTGACGAAAGCCTCTGTCGGAGAGTCGTCTCTAGAAGTGAAAGGTTAACATCCGGACTTATATATAAAAGCTGAGCTCATGAGAATACGTCCGACTAGCGCCTTTGTCAAGATCAACTTCCTCATAAGTCACACGTGTCTTGTATCCACTCGCACATAAAACACAAAAAGCGGCAGGTTGCTTTAAAAAAAAACATGAATGCAGCGCGTCGTGCGCTGTACCTTTGGCTCACGTCAACGTTTCTGTGTCATTCTGGCCTTAAATCAAAGTTACTTGGAAAATACACGATCTACACATTACACTGCCGCATTTGTCTTTTACCCGACTGCGCAAGGAGGGTTATGTTTTTCTAGTGTTTGTGTGTATGTATTTATTTATGTATGTATGTATGTATGTATATAGGGGGTATGTATGTATGAGATTTCTTTGGCACACCCAAGAGCCTAAACAACTTGATGGATTTTAAAATGTGAGGTGTGTTTGAATCGTCTTGATAGTGGAAGTGACTTATGGTATAACATTTTAATGATATCAGGAGTATCAGGCTACATTTTGTCGGGTTTTTTTATTATCATTATAATTTAACTTTTTTTAACAGGCCTCGTATAAACATGCAAGACCATAATCTGAATCGAAATATGTACGGTCAAGGCCAAATCAATCAATCAATCAATCGAAATATCTACGTCTACTCTTTTATAAAACCAGCATGAATTATTGAGTTGCAACCAAAACAACTGAAACGCAAAATTATCAGAAAACTAGATCAGTTTGTTGAGTGTCTGCTGAGTAAACACTCAGTAAATCTGACAGCCTTGATGGCAGTACCAAAACTTTATAATTTGTTGTTATAGGGTACTCAGTTACAAATTATATTATTCAGTGACTCATGACTCAAAGACAAGACAACACACTTTCATTTTTTCCTTCATTTTCTCTGTAGTAAAAATAGCTCTAGGGACGTGTATTTCTAAATAATTATCTGGGACGCAAGTTTTAGTGAAGTCAGTTTGGCATTAATTAGTCAAAACTTAAGAGGTAAGGCTTGGCAGCTGTCTTGCTCACTCACGACGCTATTCTAATAGATATTAAATTATATAATGTATTTTTGATACATTTTCCTGTATTGATGACTTGAAAACCGTGTAACAAAATATTTATAATACATTTCATGTTGATATTTATAGTTTTTAACTTACAAAAACGTAAACACGTAAAAAAATACGTGTTTCTGTGAACACCCATTATAAATATCAACATGGAAATGGTTCTGAATACATTGTAGCACGGTTTTAAAGTCATCAATACAGAAAAACTTATCAAAAATACATTCTATCATTTTATCCTACTAATATTATAAACGCGAAAGTTTGTAAGAATGGATGGATGGATGGATGGATGGATGGATGGATAGATGGATGGATGGATGGATGTTTTTTACTGCCAAACTGTTTCACTTTTCACTACTGTTTCACGCCAGAACGGCTGAACAGATCTAAGCGAAATTTGGCACAGAGATAGATTATGGTCTAGATTAGCACATAGGATACTTTTTAACCGCGGGTGAAACCGCGGGGCGCAGCTAGTATCCAATATAATAATGTCGCTAGCGAGCGAGACAACTCCCCATACCCCTTAATGTTAGCAAACAAAATGTATTTGTTATTTTGTTTGATAGTGTATTTTAAGAACAACACTACATTTAGCTCTGTAATTAATTTCTACTCAGCTCACAGTTAAGCTAATCGTAGGTTGAATCAGGATCTCTGATTATCATCTTCGTCACGTTATTGTTATCAACACTTAGAAATTAAATCAAGTTCACGGCTTACCGAGCCAAGCAGCTTTATTGTTAATCCTATTACCTATCTAATATCGGACGGAACCAGCATCTACCAGTCTGTCCAGAAGGTCAAGCTGATAATGTATTTACTATTTGATATAATATATACTATATGATTAATGAAAATACTATATAATCTCTATAATCCTACTTCCTACTTATTTAATATTATAAACGCGAAAGTTTGTATGTATGGATGGAAGGATGGATGGATGTTTGTTACTCATTCACGCCAAAACGGCTGAACAGATCTGGATGAAATTTGGCACAGAGATAGGTTATAGTCTAGAATAGCACATAGGATACTTTTTAACCGCGGGTGCAACCGCGGGGCGCAGCTAGTATAATATAAAAATGAGTCGCTGAACGTGCTAAGCGCAAATCTCGAGAACAGCTGAAACGAATTCACTAATTCTTTTTTAGAATATTCCTTGAAGTATGAAGGTGGTTCTTACGCAGAGAAAACTAAAAAAAAATGCCTGAAATAAAATATTTAAGAATCGGCTGTTTGGCCGTACGAAGTTCGCGGGGTCTGCTGGTATAGGATTAAAAAAGAGTTCGATATAAGGGAATAATGAAATTGAGTTTATTAACTGCTTTCTATGCACCGATACATATAGAACACTAAACCGAATTATTTTTATGCCGATGTTTCTATGCTAGACATACCTACTCGTACTCTTTTACAAATAAAAGTCACATTATAAGTTATACGAGTGTGTATTGAATAGCATCTTATTCCTTATAAATATCTAAACGAATACAACTGACATCAAAAAGGTGGAGAGAGGAAAGAGATGGATGATTTAGAGCTCAGTATTTCAGAGTACACTCAAGTGTTCTAACTTATTTATGGCCTTTTCTAAGGAAATAAATATACTTACGAATACCACGAAAAAAGGAGAAAGTGCGCAGATGAGATTTTACGTCTCCATAGGGAAAAGTTAGGGTTGCTTAAAAATTCCCACAATGGCGTTAAAGAAGTTTTGAATTCTTATCAAGCTTCTTTGTCATCCCTTAAACTTGTTCCCATAGTTGCATTTTTTTTCACTTCCACACACGGTCGCCTGACCCCAAACTAAGCAGAGCTTGTACTATGGCTGCCAGGGACTGATTTACATACTTAGATATTTTTAAATACATACTTAAATACATATTAACACCCAGACATAGAACAAACACAAATGTTCATCACATAAATGTTTGCCCTAGGTGGGAATCGAACCCACGCCTCCAAGCTCAGAAGGCAGATTCACTACCAACTGAGCCACCGAGGTAGTCGGTAACTGAATGGTCAGTAGGCAGTTGGTAACTAAATTGATCTTAATTAAATCGAAATTTCACTGAAAGAATCTTTGACAAGGTTGAATAATGTGCCAGATTGTGTGCAACCAAAACACCTCGAATTATACAATGTAGCTGTTGAATAATCTTTTAAGACTTTGAAAACTTTTCCGTCACCACAAAAGTTTTGGAATGAATTCGTTTTGCAAACGTTTGCGAATTCAAACCGCAGACAAGACAAAAATATAGAAATTGAACTAAGGTAAAAGATTTTTTGAAATTTAATAATATTCAGTTGTATGTCAGTGAACAAAGGAAAGCTAAAGGTATGAGAAATTCTGGGTTTAAACTGAAATTTTGAGTGAGATTTTGGAGAGTGGTTAGAGGAAACTGTTACAACAAAAGCACATACAAGAAATAGAATAGCATTTCTGAAATACACCTCGTTTTACTGAATAACTCAGAACTATAATTTCGTGCTCTAACTTTGGTTTGGTTTACTACTCAAACTGTCTTCTTTATGTTGTAGCAGAGGTAAGTTTATACGGTTTATTTTTGTTCTTGTTTTGTGGTTTACTATTTGGTTACTATACTGTTTTCACAAGCTTTTAATTAACTTGCAATGTTTGTCTGTAAATAAGTTGTTCGTCTCAAAATTCAAAAATTGCTGCTGATAAGTCAAATAAGACTGACTAAGTCAAATAAGTCATTTTTAGGCAACTGCGTTCGTTTTTACAATAAAATCCCGAAAAATATAACAGGGCTTACTGAGGGAAAATTCAAATCACATGTAAAAACTACATTAATGAAATTATTTGTGTATACAAATAACTCAATATTTACATATCAATAAATACTAGAAGCTCTATGAGCTGTAGACCTCGCGGCCGATGTTTGTCCTTCTTTACAGGTTGCATTCCTTAAAAAACTAAAAAAAACTACATCGGAAAATAATCATATCACGAGAAAGGTCTTGTGATATGATTATTTTCCGATCGATTTTCATATTTCCGCCATTCTAAAGAAAATCCAAAAACAGTCTCAACAAAACTGACGCAGAGACGCTTCGCTCGCAAACGCTCGATAGGTCAAAACTATCTGTTTTTCTAAGTGTTTTTGTGTTTACTTACTTTCATAAAGCTACTGAAAGCCCACTACTGAGTCAAGCCCCCAAACCAAATAATATACCTAAATATTATATACTTTAAATACTTTAGTTATATACTTTGTTAAAGCTTGCTTGCACCTAAGTCAAGCCCCCACCAAAACCCTGGATCCGCTACTGTGATGAAGTCTTTTTTATTCCAAAAACCTAAATGAAATCTCTCGAAAGTCTCGTTGTCAAGGCTTTTTAGTATTCAGCCGATACAAACTTCATCACGACAAGCTTGGATATCCACACGTATTGGGTCCATTCGTTTCTTCTTCACCTCATTTGTTACTTTGAGACCTTGTCATGTAAATTGAAAGTATTTTTTGTTGAAAAAAAGCTTTGATCCAGATATCCTTCATAGAGATCCAGATATGATTTCGCGACACAGGTTTGCCTAGTGCGAAATCTAGGGTACTTTAGTCATATTGCCTCCTTTTACTTGAACCTTTATATTTAGATATCCATTGTATTTGTACTTCAGGTAGAAAATTATTTCTTCACCTCACAAGTTCGGAAAGTTTCCAATAACCTAGAAATTGTTATTCTTTTTATTTTTTAGTTAAGAGTTAATGTCTAATTTAGCTTTATAATGCGATACCCTTACAGGGTAAGTATATGTACATATCTAGTAATAGTTACATATTTTTAATTTTATATAAGATCAGGGACTACATTAGCACTGATCTTCGCATAATGCTCGTAGACTCGCTTGTGTTGTCCAAGTTCAACTATGTTGATACAGTGTACGGGCCGTGTCTTTTCCAAAAAACCTCACGTCTCATTCAAAGAGTACAAAACGCTTGTGCTCGATTTTGCTTTAAAGTGCCTCCTCGTAGTCACGTTACTCCTTTTCTTGATACTCACAATATTCTGAAAATGGAGCACAGGCGTACACTTCATCTAGCCACTTTAATGTTTGGCGTAGTTAAATTTAGGTTGCCTCCTTATCTCTTCTCAAAGCTCAAATGGGTTTCTGACTACAAACCGGTTAGAACCACCTGTAAGCTACTGTTGAGAACGCCGAGACATGGTTCTGCCGCGTTCCGCGGTAGTTTCAGGTTTAATGCGACAAAATGCTGGAACTCACTGCCACCGCCCATACGGGAGCTTCAAACAAAATTTAGTTTTAGGCTGAAACTTAAGAAGCATTTGCTGGAGTTGCAAAAATCTAGTAGGTAACATCCGGCCATACTAAATGCTTCTTTAGTTTCAAAAAACAAATTCTTTTAATTTTATTTTTATTCCTCCAGCAATAGTATCATTTTATCATTATTATTATCATGGAAACTCAGCCCTATTCTTAATATTCTTCGTTTTATGTCTATATAATTAACTTAGTAGTTTATGTATTTTATGCGCGTATGTTTATTTATTTATTTTACTACTTTCTTTTTCTATCTTTTTTAACAGTCCTGTGCGTCTCCGAAGGTTAGTGCTGAAAACCAGCGCTGCTAAGAAATTAGCAGCACCATGCTGAGCACTGACCTTTTTTGTCGCATTGGACATTGCAGCGACAACTGAAACTTTAATTGTTTATATATTTGTTTCATGTCTTAATGTAAATATTTAATTTATTATATTATTGACTGTTACTGTTCTATTATGTATTCGGTTTTTTGTTGTTGTAATGTTTTGTGCGACTAAATAAATTGTTTCTTTCTTTCTTTCTTTCTTTCATATAAGGCATTTACAAACAAATGTACGTTATTTGAAATTCAGGTAAAAAAGGTAAGGAATATACATATTTCAAATCCCATTTGGTCTGCAGCGTTTCTCCATTTACTGAATGTGTAAAAATTCACATAGATATGTATTTCGAAACCCAGTCTTATTTGCGGTTGTCAACAAACATAAAACGTTGTTGGTTTTTGGGAGCACGACTCTAAAACGAGGACGGGTTGACCACAGATAAAACTGGAATTGTTTTTATTTTAATGATGACAACAAAAAATTGAATACATAAGTCTGATTGGCAATAGGCTCGCCCCATGTCACATTTGGGACTGAATATCGTCCGGCGAAGTGTGGGTGCTGCATTACACCTCTGCCAGACCTCTCGGAGGAAAGGCATGACGATATGTTGTAAGTCTAAGTCAGGTTGATAAAAAAATATTTGCAAGCGTTCATTCTTTAATTTAGAAATAAAAATGTGGAACAGTTTTTTCTACTTCTCCGCGAGGCTTGGCAATTCTTTTTTGGTTTGTTATTTACGGTGTTTATCCTTATAGGTAAAGATTCCCGGACCATAATTATACCCAAATCGCTAAAGCCCGCGAAAGCTGCTTTTGGCCAATAGAAATGCCGAACAGACGCTTACACGGACTTTCGCGGAAATATCCTAAGAACAAAAATCCTTGTTCCTAAGGAATATTGCAAATCAGATGTAAACAAGTAACTTTATTAAAAGGAAAACAAAAACTCGGCTGCAAAATGTTGTACTCTATGTCACTTCCACTATATCAAGACGATTCAAATGACACCTCGCATGTCGAAATACATGAAGCTGTTTAGGCTGTAGGGCGTGCCAAAGCGACACCTCATACATACTCACATATGTACTTACTCGTACTTACATATATACACCCGAAAAACATAACCTACCTAAGAAGGAGGGTTACATTTGTCGAGTTTTTGAAAGTTGTGTTTTTCGCAATTGTTTTTTTTACCCGACTATGAGCAAGAGCGCAGTTGAGTAAAAAAACAATCGCGCGCGTGACCCGCCGCTCGAAGCAAATTGAGATGCATGATCAAGTCAAAGTCAAAGTCAAAGTCAAAATGTTTTTATTCAATTTAGGTATCAAAGATACACTTATGAACGTCAAAGTTATTTAAATAGACTCGACCGCCTTGTTCGGACAAAAAGCCTCTACTCAGAAGAACAGGCAAGAAACTGAGGGGCATTATTTTTTCAAATAATATATAAACTACAGTCTCACAAATTTTGGCTTACAACTAGGTAAAATCAATCAATTTACCTATCAAAGCGGATGAAGTTAAATTGACGACAATATATGACTATGGCAGCCATATATTGTCGTCAATTTCAGTTCAGTTTGTTTCAATGTCATAGCGTAGATCATAAACGCTAACCCTCTTGAACGAATGTGTACCAGTAAACGTCGTATAGCCTATGAATAGTTTTACAATGTTTTGTCTTATTCGATTGAGTTCATAAAATAAGAAACTAGCTGCGCCCCGCGGTTTCACCCGCGATTAAAAAGTATTCTATGTGCTACTATACACTATAATCTATATCTGTGGCAAATTTCATCCAGATCTGTTCAGCCGTTCTGGCGTGAAAGAGTAACAAACATCCATCCATCCATTCTTCCAAACTTTCGTGTTTAAAATATTAGTAGGATACAACGTAATCGTAAGAATTACATCATATAACTATACAACGTTTATCGACCCAGCGAGTATTAGCGAGGAAGTGTCTATGCTTCAGCTCCAGCAAAAGTGCTTTCGTATGTCCGACGTCTGTCTGGCTGTCTGTCAGACAGACGCCCGGGCCGAGGTCTTAGGTCACAGAGCCACTAATCATAGTAAGGGAGTCATATTACACATTCTGAACTCTGAATTACTCCGAGTGTTAGTTTACTTTTTTCTTCTAAACGGATAATGCTTGAAGAAACTTATCAAGCAAGTATATTGTACTTACTTATACAAGACTAACAGAAAACTTCTATCTCGAATACGAGGGAACCTTATATCGTGGGTGAGACCGCAAGCCGCGGTTAGTTAGATATACATTCATATATCCTAACTAATATAAAAAATGCGAAAGTGAGTTTGTATGTTTCTTGGTTTTTAGGGTTCCGTACCCAAAGAGTAAAACGGGACCCTTGGCCCTATTCAGAGATTTGAGATTTTCATCTCACTTTTTTTCGTCCTTGTTGCTCTGGTTTCAAACATCATAGGTGTGAGAGTGACCAAGATAAAATCTCATCTCATCTCACGCGTAGGAATAGCCCTCCCTATGACTAAGACTCTGCTGTCCGTCCGCCAGTCCATCTGTCAAGAGGCTGTATCTCATGAACCGTAATAGTTAGACAGTTGACATTTTCAAAGTCAAAGTCAAAGTCAAAGTCAAAATGTTTTTATTCAATTTAGGTATCAAAGATACACTTATGATCATATAACAGTCACCTAAAACAATCGCTATAACACTTTTACAAAAAAACAGAATAAAATAAAAATGGAAGGGGGCTCCCATACAACAGACTGTGAGGGTGTACGAGACCCTTCGTGCGTGAGTCCGATTTGCTCTTGGCCGGTTTTTTATTTATTCGTTTCTTACGCTTTCACGTCTTAACTACTAAACCGATAAATCATGAAATTTTGCGAAAACGGTATCTGTACGCGCCACTTAATTAGCTTAAGTTATTTTTTTTATCTGTATTATGTTTGGTATATCTGTTAACACTCGCACACTCACTCATTCACAAAAAAAAAAATACTGTTCCCATCCCCACTCCTCTCGACGGTGCGCGTCGAGACACCGTCGCGTCGCACCAACGAATCACGCAAAATGAAGTTCGAAATATAAATCGATAAAAAATCTAAATAATCGCGGCCCCCTCAGTTTCTTGCCTGTTCTTCTGAGGTGAGGTTCCCTTTCCGAACAAGGCGGTCGAGTCATTGTTAATAATAATTAATTTTGTTTTTAACCTTAACTTCAACCGTCCCCGTTAGGGCCCTAGAGCAAGCCCCTTCTGGGCTGCCAGGGCAATTCGACGCCCCTCCCTCGGCGACAGCCCAAGCCGAGGCCGTTACCTCAGAGGTGCCCTTGCGCTCGTCGCCCATAGTTTGTAAGCATTTTTGCGGCCCTGCGCCATCTGCGCTTGCCTAATGCCCGGTACGCTGTCGAGGCCTCAGTGGCCAACAGCATAGAGTAATCCAAAAAAAAAAAAAAAAACTTAATAATCGCGGCCGCGAGTGCATAATCTAACAGAATTCTATGAATTCTATAAATGTGATGAAGGAAAGTTAACTGTGACCTAAACAGCCATATTGAAGGAGTAGGTACGCCTAGGATTTGCAACACGTGAGCCCATTCAATTTCTCTCCATCCCGTAATCCTAGCCTACAGTATCAAGACTTCAGAAAAGGATATACATATCGTCACGCCTTTCCCCCGAGGGGGCTGGCAGAAGTGTAATACAACACCCACATTTCGCCGGACGATATTCAGTCCTAAATGTGATGTGTGTGAATGTGGGGGCGAGCCTGTCGCCATACACCGTGCTCCAGTCATGTAGCAGATGACATACAATACGCACACAATGAACAAATTGGTGCGTGCCGTCGGCTGGGTTCAAACCCGCTCCCTCTGGCTTGAGAGGCGGACCTTCTCCCAACTAGGCTGCCATCATACCCAACTAGCCATATAGAGTACTTATTATCTCGCGACCGCGGGTGAAACCGTGGGGCGCAGCTATTACTTACATAAAGTGGCTTATCTCAAAATCTCATAAGCTTTAGGAAGCTTCTTAGCTTTCTTCAAAACTTACGCGTCGAGGAAGTAGAAAATGTTTACATTGAAAATGAGAAATTGCTACTAGGAAAAGCGATTCCTTTACTGCATCTTTAGTTTCTTGTTGCTACTCAATTTAATGAAAGCATTTTATCAAACGACATGCTGCTAATTGCTATATGACTCCGCTTCCTTTAAAAAACATGCAAAAGAACATTTTGAAGCAAGAAAATTCAGTTGCAAAACTAGAATTTAATGTCTTCTTTTCAATTCGTTAGAACATATAAAACGAATAAAATAAACTGAAATTTAATGACTGCTTCAGGATTAGTACTTCTGGGGTCTTTTCAGCAATTTCAGATTGTTCAAACTACCAGATAATTGTGATAAAGACAACGTCAGAACATAATATATGCCTTCTGAGCGTGGGGGCCCGGGTTCGATTCCCACCTAAGGCAAACATTCATGTGATGAACATTTGTGTTTGTTCTATGTCTGGGTGTTAATTATCGATTTAATTATGTTTTTAAAAATATCTAAGTATGTATATCAGTCTCTGGCCGCCATAGTACAAGCTTTGCTTAGTTTGGGGTCAGACGGCCGTGTGTGCAAGTGTCTAGTTTTTTAAAATATATTTTTATTAAATCATCACGCCTTTTCCCCGAAGGGGCTGGCTCAGATTTACAACACCCACACTTGGCCGGACGACATTCTGTCCCAAATGTGACAGGGGCGAACTTGTCATCACACAACGGGCTCCAGTTAAATAGCAGATGGCATTACATACGCAAATTTGTTCACATAATAAACAAATTGGTGCGTGCCGTCGCTTGGGATGGAATTCGCTCTCTCTAGCTTGACCTTTCCGGTCAGAGGGAGCGGGCCTTCTCCAACTAGGCTCTGATCGCTTATTACTACATTTAAAAGAAAATCATTTACTGTTGTTTATTTCATAGAATTTACTATAGTTTTCTTTTGCAGGAATCAACGGCAACGGTACAATAAAGGCCAAGATTTCACTGATGGATTCGGAAAACGTTAATAGTAATGTAAGTTATTTTCTACTTTAATATTTTAATACGACTATAACTATTTGATTTTTTGATACGGGTATTAATAACGTACAATCAAGTCGATTATTCCGACTGTAGTTTCAACCGCAGTCGGTGGTTTTAGTCAAGGCAAGTGCGCGTTTCGTTTAGCACTTAAGCTCTCTTTTTTAAGCTTAGCTTAGTGAGTGCTAAATGAGACGCAGCCGCGCGCGCGCTCTCGCCTTGACTAAGATCACCGAATGCGGTTGAAACTATAGTCGGAATAATTTACTTAATCGTACGTTAGTAATGCCCGTATCACAAAATCATAATGTGTGAAAACCACGTCAGTTTCCAAATAAAACTATACCTTTGTTTATAATACAATACAATACAAAAACTCTTCATTGACACCAAATACAAATAAATCTAAACTCAAAAATAAAGCCGCAATGGGCGGTCTTATCACTTAAGAGCGATCTCTTCCATACAACCTTTATATTTTGTTTAAACAATGTTTTACGGATTCGCGATTAACAATAGGCATGATTAGGATTATAAAGCTAACTTCCGTCTTAATTAACTTTCTAACGAATTATAGTAGCAATATTTCAATGAATTCGCCTAAAGCCTTGATTTACCCTTCTATTGATTTATTGCAGTCAATAACAAGGATTGATTGATCCCCAGCGTCCTGTTTCAAAGCCTTTCTTCAGACGTTGATTGAATACGGTTTTAAATTTATACGACGCAATAAAAAATCAGTTTCGACTTAATTCTTTGTAATTTTTTTAACCAGTAGTCAATTTAGTAGCTGGTTTATTTTTAACCTTCTATTTTATTTACTCGTATAAAATTTACAATAGTGCACGTATGTGAGTAATCGTACGTAAATAAATCACGTATCATAAAATCATAACAATAATGCATCTAGTTTATTGAATCAGGCGTTACTTTGCGGAAATTCATCTACAGTAGGTACACTAGAAATTGGTTCAAGAAACAGTTTGAATAGTGCATCTAAATCAATGTACATACATTTAAAAAGAAGAAAACAATAATTTTTCAAAGAAGCTCTATTCGGTCGGTGAAGCTTATTTGGTAGCTCTGACGTGTATTAAAGTCATTAACATAACCCATTATTACTAAATTAATCAATGTATGATTAAGTCATAATACTACATATCTAACATTATGGCTGATTTAGACATCAACGAGTACCTATAGCCTGAGTTTGGATAGTTACGAAAACTTTTTTGTTTTCGGTTGGGTTCATACATTTCAATAAAGCGCACCTGGCGGAAACATTAAGAAACTAAGTTCAAAGTTTGGAGACAAACGAAAATGAAAAAGTTTTCGTTAACTAACAAAACTCGCGGTAAGCCTACAGTAGCGAGTTAGAAATCAGAAATCACAAATCAGAATTTATTGTTAACTCCAATAGTTACACGTCACAGTTCAATTCGTCACAGTTCAGTTAACTTGTCGTTTAGTCACGTGTACGTCCAAACGTTGCTATGTCGCGTCAGAACGCGCGAAGCGACTAAATTCACTAAAAGAGATCACCCAGGACCACTTTTTGAAGCGCGTTTTGTGAACGCGCATCTGCATCGCGTTTGCTTCACTACTTTTTCCTTTGATTATGACAGTTTTGCGTTTGTTTGGCGTCTGCATAGTTACTAAAAGTCGTTGTGGGCACTCTCCCTACTAGACCCACCACACCCACAAGCTTCACCACACTTTTAACTGTGCGTACTTAACTGAGGATTGCGCGTACTTAACTGAGCCGTGTGGTAACGATACGATATTTTCGACTTGCGTAAATAGTCACAAGTAGTTGTAAGTTAAAAATTGCGCAAGTCAAGCCGTAGAGTTGGCACGGTGTACAGTTTAACCAACCGTGTGGTTGGTTGTGGTGTTTCGTGTTCAAAAGTCTACTCTGCACAGTTAAAAGTTCGGTGAAGCATGTGCGCGTGGTAGGCCTATAAGACTGCAAGTTAACTCGCTACTGTTGTCATTGATGTGTAAATTAACCATTACGCATATTGTGGTTACGTGTGTTGTTATATAACAGGTTGCGTATTACGTTTAATAAATGACCATAATGAGGTTGTGGTATGGACTTGTTAAAGGGAAAGGAAATGAAGCAAAAACAGCATTATCTAACGGAGAGACGGTGGCAGCTGTTCTCCGTCATTTGTGAAGCAAGCTTCGGAGTTTTTATTTCCATTAGGGTCGTCTCTTTACTTAGTAACGCTGTCACGGTTCGGTCTCATAATAGTGATTTTGTACTTATTTTTAAAAAACACCTTGTTAAATGAACATAATTATTGAGCGTGTGTAAAATTAAATAGTTTAACAATACATACCACATTCCTAGTTATCGCATATCTTATTTCTTTAAATGAGCAATTCTTGTATATATATATATATAATTGGAATCTCGGAATCGGCTCCAACGATTTTCATAAAATTTAGTATATAGGGGGTTTCGGGGGCGATAAATCGATCTAGCTAGGAATCATTTTTAGAAAATGTCATTTTATTCGTGTTTTATCGATAATCAACTTAAACATAAACTTGGAAAAAAAAAAAATAACAAAAAGGAGGCGTTTGAGTAGTCTCAACTGAAAAATATGACTCTTCCTGACATCTATTGGCGAATAATAATACTATTTTTTGTGAGCAACTAATTGCTTTAACGACACAACAGCAGATGGCGTTGTTAAGTAACATGAAGTCAATGAGTGTTTGCTTTGAGGTTAGACTAAAATCAATTGTTTATTTTCCAAAAAACACAATTTAAAAAAAAAAACCGAGCAAAGCTCGGTCATCCAGGTACTTAATATTTAAGAATTAAGATAAATGTAATTTGTTCCTTTCATGCAGACAAGATAAGATAGATGTAACAGTTTTTAAAAATCTGAATTTGAGTAACAAAATTAATTTCTTATTTAACAAGCTATTTTTCTCGCTGCTTCAGGGCTGATATAATAGTTGGGAGAGAGACCTTTGTTCAGTAGAACAAAAAGGTTACCTATCCTACTAATATTATAAACGCGAAAGTTTTTAAGAATGGATGGATGGATGGTTTGTTACTCTTTCACGCCAGAACGGCTGAACAGGTCTGGATGAAATTTGGCACAGAGATAGATTATGGTCTAGAATAGCACATAGGATACTTTTTAACTGCGGGTGAAACCGCAGGGCGCAGCTAGTGCTCTATATAATATCTAGTATTCTGTGGTTAACCAATAATAAAAACTATGTTCTTAAAGTCGCGGTTTGAATTTCGACTCCATTGGCAGTACCGACAGATGGCACAGCAAGAGTTAAGATAAAAAACGGCTGTGAATATCGATGATGATGATGTTTACTACTTCTGATTTCGTACAAAAACATCATCTCTAGATTATCTCTAGATTATCTCTAGATTGTCTCTAGATTATCTCTAGATCATGTCAGTAAATGAAAATGATAGTTTCAAATCGAATTTTACTAGCATTTTTAAAACAAAATCAAAGCTAAAAACAACACACTATAAACCAAATAACGTAGAATCCTTAAATAAACTAATTTGAAATTACCACAACTAACTAACTTAAAAACTAACAAGCATAAATCCAACTTTAATTAAAGCTAACTCGAATCCGCACAGACGCTAGGACGGCAGTGGACGAGACGAGAGTAGCACAGGGCCGGAAAAGATGATACGCTAAAGAACTTAAAGAGGATACCTCAGATTACTCGACAATGGATGGAAAATGGTTGATGAATAATGCGTATGTTATCCACCAAACCCGCACTGAGCCAGCGTGGTGGATAACAGCTCAATCTCACTCGACGTAGGGTTTGTCGATGTCCCTCAGTAAATGATTTAATTATTTTATAAAAAAAAACATGACTCACTGAGGGACACCGAGTGACAGTAAGTCATAAGAGACTGTAATGATGATGAAGATCATCGACCACAATAATATGATAAGACGGGCCCGCCCACAAGTACAAGTAGCGTTTTTTTTGAAGCCGATCAAATGGGCTACGGGCTCGCATTACATCTCACTCCTTCTCAAGACGTAAGAAGTGCGACACGTCTTTATTGCTTACTAGGGGCGACCCGCGGTTTATTCTATGCTATAGTATATGTATTCTAGACTATAATCTATCTGTGTGCCAAATTTCATCCAGATCTGTTTAGCCGTTCTGGCGTGAAAGAGTAACAAACATCCATCCATCCATCCATCTATTCTTACAAACTTTCGCGTTAATAATATTAGTAGGATTTTTCAAGTCGTGATTTGTGTTTGCTCCTTTTTGTAAGGATCTAAACATACCCGAGCAAACATGCTTATTGAGTGTATTGAAGTAAAAAGTCTGATGGTTTCGACTTAAAGTGGCTGAACAGAATCAACGGCTTAGGCCCCTTCCGTTTATTTAGTTATTGTCGAAGATCACGATAACAAGCGTGAGCCCTTCAAAAACTCCTGACAAAATAATTGTTTTTTATCTCTGTCTGTTATTGCTTTTTCACTTGATACTCGTGTTTTGCTCCGAGCTTAAAAGCGTTTCGATTGAATTTTGTTTTGCACGAGCGTGATATTTCTGCGATATTTTTTGATCAGTGTTACTGAAGTGACTTCCTCTTTGAAGAGTTTTTACATAAATTATATTTTCCCGGAATATTCTGTATTAACGCGCACTATGAATTAGGAGCAGGACTCAGTATCATGGGGAGATAAACGTTTAAGTGAAATCAATATCCTACGTTATTTAAATTATCGACCAGGCGAGCCTTAACGAACGAAGCGTCTCTGCTTTAGCTTCAAAAAAAATTCTTTCGTATGTCCTAATTCCGAATCTCTGGTTTACAGGGGCCCTATTCGAAGATTTGAGATTTTCATCTCACCTTTTTTCCTCTTTGTTGCTCTCGTTTGAAACGTCATAGGTGTGAGACCAAGATAAAATCTCATCTCATCTCACGCGTAGGAATAGCCGTCCAGGTTCTTAACCGATTCTCTTGAAACTTTGTGAGTAGGTTCGATAATTATAAAGATTTTTTTGTCGAGGTAGTTGAACAGCTCACAGAACCATTAGTTATGAGGCGAAAGTTTGTTTGATTGTTACTTCTTCGTGCTCATTTGAATGGACGGATTTAAATAAAACTTTGTGCGGAGATAGCTTATACTCGTAACCTGGATAATACAAAGGCATTTGATTTACATTCTTTTTGACAGCGCGTACAACCGCGGGGTGCGGCTAGTTTAGGCACAACCCAAAAACGTAGACAGATAGACTTGTTGGACTTTTGCTCTTTTTTTATAACTTAAATAGGCTTGCGTTTGGCCGCCAACATGCCTGATGATAAGCAGTGATGCGGCCTACGATGGAGCACGCTTGCCTAGAAGAAACCGATTCACTCGAGACTTGAAGACACCCAGGGATAAGAGATAAGTGTCAGGGAACACACACTCTGGCAGAGTATTCCACATTTAGCACTTAACATATCTGCGTCCCATTTCTGGAAAATATGTAGGTACATACCTAACATTACCACCAAAACAATTGAATTAACAATCAAACAATTGAGAAATAACAACCATCAACAACAACATCAACAACCATACTGCTGTATGGTTGTTGATGTTGTTCAAACATTTAATCAACAAAACAACTTAGTAAAACAATCAATCTTCTGACATCTTTAAAAGTTTCTGACCCCATACTTACAGCTAGGTAGAAACATGTATAAAGATAACAATTCAATTTGAAAATATGTATAACAGATACATATTTCCAATCTAATTTAAACCTGGGTAAGACAAGGTACGTTTTTGGTATAAACATGTTTTCGGAAACTAAAATTAGGTCCACAAGGCCACAAGATGTTATACCTACGCAATTCCTTGTAAAAATTGTAACCTATAATATCATACGCAAAATTTTCTAACGAGCTTTTTATTTCAAAAGAAAATCCAGCCTTTGACATTCGTCTTAAAATAAACAGGCTAGAAATCCTATTTCGTACAGCCTAGATATTTAGCTAATCATGTATTTGACATATTTAATGACGAATTTATAAATGAACTGTTTGTATAAAACTATACCAGGTATAAAATTACTCCCTGCATCACGGAAAAATTGTGTGTATTTATTTAAGTTTTATATTTCAGAGGCAAGTAAGTCGTCGATATCCTCGGTTTGAAGAATGCTCATCAGTGCGCCCGAGCGTTAACTCAGACCCTATTCCGATATGGAACGGACGTACCAGCACCGATGCCTTGGAGCTGGTCATAAAGCAAGCTCACAGCTGCGAGGTTTTTGTGCTCCATTCACCTCCAGAGAGGACGTTTAACGTAAGTCAGCTGTAGGATGAGGTTGTGAAAACGTCAGTGACAGAAGACTTGGACGTCATTGAAGATTATTGTGAAGCGGTGTTGTGATTTGTTTTAGCTTAACTTGATGTCGTTAACTTGAGCGTCGTTTGTTTATTTAGATTTAAACGTTTGCTGTTTTAAATGTAGGTAGGTTTTTGTACGTGTTACCTTTTGTACGAGTGAGTGCAATCAAATTTGTTTAGAATAGTGTTGTACAGTATTTTGTAGACAATACTGTTTTTGAACAGATAGAACAGATTTCGTGCTACGATATCTTTTTAGTACTAGTAATAAGAAAACTTTGTTCTTCTCAAGGCAACATTGTTCTCATTTTATATGTATATCACAAGAATTTACGCTTTCATAAAAATGACAAACTAGTAAAATACAATGTTTAAAAATATAAAATCGTAGGGATTTATCTTGGTTTTTCGAGCTACTTCTTTAAGAAACGTTTACCTTCGACTGTGCATTGTGTGGGAGGTCGAGTTAGCTACCATAAAATAATATAAATTATGAAAGGTGGCGTCTCGACCGCGCGGCCGAGTTCTTCGCGGTCGAGTTGACTAACAACTCGAAATAAAAGTAAAACAGTTTCAGTTGTTAATTGCAACAGTTCACTGTCCTTAGCCTAAATAAGTAGATAAGTCATGATGTTCTATTTTTCTCTGCCAACTTTTTCTGATTAATATTACATCGTTGCCAAAACCATATTTTTTGTCTGTATAAGTGAGCAACGGAGAATATACCATTAAGTAAAATGTTTATGAGTAAAATAGCCTGTAAAATGAAGTAAATCTTAAAGGTTACATTGAACTTTGTTCAATTCAAATTTTCAAATTTCAAAATTCAAATTTGTTTAATTGTTTTGTTTGTGAGTTAAACTTCTATTTATAATTGTGTAGATGCACTTTCTTCTAGATAGGGTTTTCAAATAATACTTGAAGAAAAAAATAATTGAATTTGATTTTGTATAACTATTGATACAATTTCACACAGCGTCAGTCGTCAGTCACTGTTGCACTCAACTTAGCGTAAATATAAATAGAAAAATATGTTATAAATGATTTCTAAAGAGTGGCTGTATTCACAACAAAAATAAAAATAATATTAGAATACAATGTTTTACAACTTTACTGCACTTTAAAATGCAAATAAATAAACACAAAGAAAATATTAATACATACTACCAAGGATACTGCCAAAGATAAGCGTTAAGGTGCCCTTGTACAAGGGCGACCTTATCGTTTAAAGGGCTTTCTCACATTCAAATATTCGTTAATATCACGTACGAATAGTAGTTAATTTTACGTTGCTACCACTTACATAATTATTTTGAATTACTTAAAAATATAGAAAAAAATATTTAGAGTTTCTGCAATAAGCACTTGAGAATATCATAGTTTAGTTTAAAAAAAATCAAACTAAGACTTATCATATTCAAAAGTTGAACATACTTATCACGAAAAAAATCTACGTAAAAATGTATAAATAATTCTCATGGTTGTAAGTATACGGTTAAAGATAGAAAATGTGTGAAGTTTAAAAACACTGGATTTAATGTTGTATATTTTTGTATCTGTATCAAGTACCTATCTACTTAATTTAACATTATATTAAGATTATGGAAGTTAAGCTAAGAGTTCAAAATTTTAGTAATTTAACTAAGGGCCGATTTCACCAGTGAATATAAACGCGATTAGCTCATTTTAAACTTGGTTTACGTGAAAAACTGAGGTTAAACAGTCATTTTGCATTTCACTAAACTTAGTTTAATAAACCTCGATTAGTAGCATAATTGGTGAATTCGGCCCTTACTCTTGTACAGAATAAGCACTTGAATTTGTTTGAACTTTAAGTTAGTATGTAGTTAGCTTTAAACCGAAACTTTGTATCCTCACAATTTCTTTACCAATTTGGCTCATATACAATTGAGCCATTTTTTTCTTCATTTTATTGAAATTAATTTCTTGCATGCAATCTTTCCTGTAAATCTATTCAACTGTGCTGACTGTGCAGAAGCTATCATTTGACAAATATATCCGTGGCACGCAGGAATAACTGAACATCGCAAAAACGTCAATTTTTCAGGGCAGCCATTTTAAAGTTTGACATTTTCTGTTTAGTCGGTAAGTTAGTTAAACGATGATGTCAAAGTTATTTTGAGGGTTACTTGAGGCCCTCTTTCGTATGGTTTCAAGAATTTAACGAAACAACTTATAGTTTACATAATAATAGACTTGTCAAACAGCTGAAATGCCTTGAATAAGTTGATAACTCGACTTGTAGACCAAGTTTTGGCTTTTAAGAACATTTATCCAGTTATTCACCATCTGAGTACGGATCATTTTTATCGGTTACCTTAGTTATTTCAATGGAAAAAGCATTATTTCTCATTAGTAAACCAATGACAACTTCAAACAGATATAGTTTGTCAAGTAATTATTACTACTTTACAAGATATATCTTACTTTTCAGCATATAATGCAAAATGTAAAAAAAGTCTTAGTATTTAAAATATATTTCTTTTAGAATTATACGCTCATTTACATAATCTAAAAACTATTTTCACTAACTTATTAAAATTATTTTTAAAACATATGGGAAAAACACAATGGAAACGCATTTGTTTCTAATTAAAATGAATTATTTAGAGTATACACTAAATTAACACATAGGCTAGACTTATTATCCCGAGAAATCAACAGTTGGCAATCGTTGAGTTCTACAAATAAGAAAATATTAATCAAAAACATAAATACATACACAAGACATAAATACCTAGTCATAAAAGGTCTTATTTAAAAAAGCTTCTCTAATTATTATTTTAAACGACTTCAAAAAACCGTTTTAAAAAATCTTTGAAAATTTTTGTAATCTTAAGTGGCTGTAAAAAATCTGTAAAAATGTCTGATGACACACATGCTTAATACATGTTTTGTTAGATTGCTTACACATTACTTCGATCAATAATAATACTAATAAATAATAATAAAACCCTTTATTCAGACCAACTTAGTATCTATAATATTTACAAAGTATTAAGAACTAAAAACTATGAGCGTGGATTTACAAGTATATTTTGGTAGTTAAACTAATCTTAATCGAGTATCGAACACATGACAGATGATGAGAATCGAGTACATGACAGGAGCATTCCTAATACATTGTAATGAATTATTATGAGTGTGACTTTATGACAATAAACTTTTCTATTTTATTCTAATCTATTCTAATACTTAATTATTTTTTGTAGGTGTGTTTGCCAATCGGCAAAGATCTCCTCCAACCTTTTTCATTCCTGTCTATCTTGGGCCACTCTATTCCAAGTTACTCCTGCTACCTGTCTAATGTCATCATCCCACCTTTTCTGTGGTCTGCCCCTTTTCCTTTTCCTAGGGCACCATCGTGTCACAATTTTGCTCCATTTCTCTTGGCTTCTTATCATATGCCCTGCCCATTGCCATTTGAGTCTTCTGATTTTACATAAAACAGGTAGTACGCAGGTGTTGAAAAGTTTTTTCTTTACATTAATGTGAAGAGTTTTATCTTCCATGGCTTCTCTCAGACTCCAGTATCTCTTTCAGCCATTTGTTATTCTTCTGTCAACTTCTTTGCGTATAGGGACCTCTTGTGTTATTAGCTGTCTCAGGTAATCATCAGGTAAGGTAATTCATCAGTGTAATCAATTTGGTTATTTCCTAGATGTATGGTGGTTTTCTTCCCATTTGTCCTTACCTTTGTTTTCTCTGGGTTCAACTTTAAACCTTTCTTCTCACTTTCATCCGCTAGTTCAAGTATCATTTGCTATATGTTTTTAGGTGTTTCAGCAAATAACATTATATATATATCGTCTGCGAATCTCGATTGTGTTAGGGAGACTCGGTCGACAGTGATTCCGAGGTTTTCCCAGTTAAGTCTCCTAAAGATTGTTTCGACAACCGCTGAGAATAGTTTTAAAGGTAGAGGGTCTCCATGTCTGACACCCTTTCCTACTGGTTACGGTGACTAAATGGTTTACCTTTCTTTTCTAGTTGGATTCTCGCGGTGCTATGACTATAATTTTAATTAAATAAAGTGAAAAAAAAAGGAACTTCTTATTCTGATTGGCCATCATTGGTGTTTTTCCCCAAAAACCTTAAAACACAGATTTAAAAAATTGTCAGTCTTCGTCTTAGACAACCATGGCTCTAAAGGGTCTAAATGATCTATGCTAGCGTCTCTGTACGGCTTTGCACTCCGCTATCAATCAACCCTGTATTGATTTGAATCTTTTGTGTAAGTATGCATGTAGGTAGGTACATAGTACACCAATGATAGTAATAGTCACCAATAATGTACAGCATTTTAATATATTTTTTATATTTACTTCACGTTGTTGCATGGCATGTTTGTTGGCGTTTAGGCTCCAGTAGGTACATAAAAAATATCCGGCTCGGGTAGATAACAACTTGATATCTTGCTATTGCAGATGAAAACTAAATCACCACGGCAAAGGTAAAAGTGAACATGTGATAATATCACTTTTTAAACAAAAATATTTGGCTTGCCATAACTTGACATCTCGATTTGTCAATGGAGGCAGAAACAGGCTATGTGTATAAGTCGAGATATCCAGTATTTTGGATGTGAGTGTAAGTTGATAAATCAAGATGACAATTATTCATACACAAACTTATGCTTGACATCTCAATTTGTCAAGTTAAAATTAATTTTTGCAGAAAAGGCTTAGGTGTATAAGTCGAGATCTTCAATATTTTGAACATGTGTTGATGTTGATAATTCAAGATGTCAATATTAGTAAGCAAACACACACTTGATAAGTCGTTTTATCAAGTAAAACACCATAAAATGCAAGGGTGTCGAGATGTACAAAACGCGATTGCTCTAAAACTATTGTACATTTCGGGCTGATTTTTTTATACATAGTAAAGCGCATACGAAGGAAGCGTTTAAGCCAATAAAAAAAAAAACATGCAAGTCCAGTTGTTCAGTTATTCCTACGTGCCACGGATATATTACTTGACATACATATTTAGACAAACAAAAAAAAAAACTGTACAAGTACAAATTCTAAGTTATCCCAGTAGATTTTATTCGAGAGCGATAAGAGATTATGGCTTGCTCAATGATTGTAAAAGCCCCAGTAAGCAAAACTTCAATTAGATGGCGTACCACAAGGTCTTCTCTTTCTTTTTCATTGCTTTCTAAAGTCAATTTGTTTAGTATATTCGTGAAAAATCTTTTGATGTTTTCCTCAATTAACAACCGTTTTATCGTTCAAAGGCAACATAGAATTGAGATTACAACCTCAATACGTAAGAATTGTGGTTGTAACTTCAGTTCTTATCTTGGACTATTGTTACTTGTGCTATATTTCTGTGCTATTGTTTGGACTATTTTTATGTTTTGTCCCTTTTTTAGGGGTGTCCATAGTCGGCTTAGCAATTATTTTGATAAAAACTGATTATTATTTACTTATATATAATAATAAGTTTCTATAGTACCTCAGAGCCTTGATTCTAGTGTAGGACCGCAGGTAAGTATGTCCTGTCATCATTATTTCTAGTGTTTTTTTTTAATGTAACTAATCTATATTTTTGGAAATAAATTATAGGTAAATTTTATCCAGCTGCACGCCATGGTTTTACCCACTATAGTTTTAGTTAATAATTCTAAAGAGTTGGATTATAAACACTTTATTACTGTTATAACGGTGACAGGGTGTTTTAATTTTTTTATAAAGTAAAGTAAAAATTTATTTAACATTGGACTAGTTTACATCAGAATAACAAGAAAAAAAGACAAAAAGACGCTTAGATATATTATGTTTATTATTTATTTATTATATTTATTATGTTTCACAAATTCCACAATACAATTTTCTGTAAAAGATGGTAGAGGTTCTATACTGCCCTCCCGAACTTAAAGTGCAGTAAGAGGAAAAACACGATTTTGAAATAAGCGCGAATAAAGATTAAAAACTAAAAAAAAAATGTTAAAAGAACTTGCTTGATGAAATTTTGAATGCGAAGTGAAACCAAATGTAAAAAACAATATTTATTTGTGTTACTAAATTATTTTGGTTTTAAAAAACAGAAATTATAGTCATTATTTATTTTTATACCCTCTTACTACAAGTAATTATTGAAGAAAATCTGTTAAAAATCTAATTAAAATGCAGTAAATTCTGCTATTACTGCACTTTCGACTATTAAACCTTAATTTTTACTGACTAAAGTGCAGTATTTATTTGAAAATACTGCTGTTTAATAGGTTTTTGATAATAATATACCTTTGTTTTTCAAGTGTAGTAAAAGAAAACCACCTTTAAATTTAGTAAAAGTTTGTATTTCTTGGTCATTAAAATTAAATGCTACTTACCATATTTAAATTGTATCAAAACATTGTATTGAAAACAATATAGGAAACTAAACACTAAATACGTTTAAAAATACTAGTCTTTTTGAAAATCTTAACAGTAAATGCAACTTTAACAGAATCAAGCAATCAGAAGCACTCAAAATCAACAACTCTGTGATTTTAAATGATTCTGATTATGTATTAGCAAGTATCTTTTATCAAAAAGCAAAGTATTAAAATTAATATGAACGCTTGTTTAGTGAAGAAAAATTTCATTAAATTAACTTCTGCACTAAACGAGCTTTTATTCTTAACAATTTAATTATCAGAATGAAGTAACGTTCTAAGTATTAGAAAAGGTTACAACCCACATAGATACAACAAGATAAAATCTATCACTAACGTTTAACTTTAGCACAATTTAAAACAACCACTTTATTATATCACTTTTGGTAGGTGATTATAATATTTACGTGATCAGTCTTTATATTATTGATAAACTTTTAACCTTCATAGTTTTACAGACCACCTTCCCCGACTTGAGTGACTCTTCGACCGCGTTGACAAAATCTCTAAAATCATAAACTGTCGGTGTACATAAAATTATGACCGGGTTCAAAATATTTCAGCGTAATTTTATTGGCAGCAATGTCACAACTATTTATAATTTGAATCAGAAATGTCCGCAGGCACCAATTTTTATTTTGTGCTGCACAGCTGTTATCCAGCCATAGAGTTATTTGCTTTGCATCACGTTGACTTAATAAAAATGCCCTAAAGGTACTTACAATATCTTCTTGTTTCCTCCTTCACTTTCTCTTAAATTTCCCGTCAAGTATTTGACAAGTAGAATTTCTCTTTCTTTCTGGTGGAATAAAGAAACTTACATACATAAGTACATGATACATAAGCTCTGAAAACATTACACCCCTTTTTTGGGCAGTCATGTATAAACATCGACAGCTCTATTAAAAAAACCACGACCGAATCATTCTAATCGTTTGGAAATTACTATGCCAAAGACAGACATAGGCGCCAAAATTTACATTTGCTTCCCAAAGCCATGAAAATTATTGCTATGAAAACCGCATGAAATCTGCCTAGTATAGTTTCCATTAATTAATTAAACCATAAAAAATAGTTTAAACGAATAAAAATAATATTTTGTTAACAAACACTTACCTCAGAGTTCCCCACTCAAATACACAGCACCACGTCCGCTTCCAACTACTACGTCAGCGACGCAACTGACAGAGCTGCTTGCGAGAAAACGAAGCAATTGGTCGTCTGGCGACACTATTTCGCAGTGTTGTCCTAGCCCGGCTTAATTATTTTCGTAAGGTTACCAACTGAAACGCAGTAAAATGTGTAAAGACTGTAAATTATTTGGATTTTACAAAGTACCATATGCAGACTAACAAGTTAAATTGCAGTATAATTTAAAAATACTTCATTTTATTTGGTTTTCCACAAATATTATAAAATTCCAAACAAGCTAAAGTGCAGTATTTGCAGTATGGACTGTACTTATACTGCACTTTAATTGGGGATACAAATAAAAATAGTTTTTTTTAAACATCTGCAGTATTATCAACTTGTATGGAGGCAAATAATACTGCACTTTAATATGTTTCTTTATTTCATATTCTAGATAAAACTACCACTTAAATTGTTACAAAATGTGATGAAATACTGCACTTTAGCTGGGTAACTCAAAAAAATCTTGTGCAGTATGTATTTTACTGCGATTTAGCTGGTAAACACTGTTTATTTTTTTTTAAATGGTCATATTTTTGCAATTTCCGTTTTCTAAATATATTAAAAAAAAATACTTCTATAGTTGTTTTTAAAAAAAGAACTTATTTCGTTTGTAGGTTTTAAAATGGTGTTTCAGAATATGTGTTTAGCTTAAAACTAACAAAATGTCTATTACTGCACTTTAGGCTCGGGTGGGCAGTATAGGACTATACAACATGAGACACTGCTGTTACCTAATTAATTTTTGACACTGAATATAAATAAAAATTAGCACTTCCAAATATAAAATGGTTGCGTACTTATATTTTGGTATCTTGTATAATTTGTTTTTCAGCATGAGGGTTCTGATAGTTGTCTTCTATTAGTTGCTGTATTATTGGCCAATATAATTATACTCAATAACAGACAGCCTGTACTTCCTTCCCGTATCTTTATTTAGCTTAATAGGATAGAAGTATTTTGTATAGTACTTATCTTGTTGCGTTACGAGAGGATACGTTTTTCCTCTATTGTTGGTTTATTAATAAATGTGTCAGGCTTTTTCACCTGCCGTCCTACAGGTTCCGTAATTTTTTTCTAGATAAAAAGTAACCTAATTTCTTTGTTTTGGTTATCTCAGGATTGAGAAAAAAAAGTTTTTTTTGTTGAAATCATTACTATTTCATATCGTTTTTAATTTAATATAGTTTATGGTAAGTACATCATTAACTAAAAGTGTAGATGTTAGTTTTATTGTTTTGTCTGACTATCCGAAAATGAATATATTTGAATTGGAATTAGTCCGTTTTTCCTTTTCACATTTATAAAATTATTAAGATAACGCATTATATAATAACTATATTATTTATTATTCATGTAAAGATTTCCAATCTGCTACATGACTGGAGCCCGATGTATAACAATAGGTTCGCGCCCTGTCACATTTGGGACTGAATATCATCCGGCGAAGTGTGGGTGTTGTATAACACCTCTGCCAGCCCCCTTGGGAGAAAGGCGTGACGATATGTTATGTTATGTAAAGATTTTCTGAAAAATTGTGATGTAACCAATATCTACCAATGAATAACATTTATACTTATCTAATATTGACGACTTTTAAACTTATTTACCTAATAATTCTTTTATGTTTCGTTTTAATTACCTAGCACTCTAGTATTGATATAAATAGATAGATAGATGTTTGTAAATATTTTTTTGACTGTTTAGTAAAAATAAAAATATGTTGTTTATAAAACGGTGTTTGATTAACTAAAATAACCTTTTAATTTACCTTTAAGCTATAACATGTCGTAACAGTAAAACCAAAATGTGTCGAATCTAAAAATTGCTCCTTTAAAACACGTTTTATAAGCTACGGAACGCAGAAACTGCACGAGCTGAATATTCACGCTGGTCACCTCTGCCTATGTCATAGAGGCTAGCTAGCTAGTGACGAGAATTCTTGATTGAATGCGCTGCAGGGACGAATTGGAATGACAGACTTTTATGTTCTCGCTAGAAGTTTTTAATATAGCTAACTAAGTCGCTATCTACCGGTGTAACGCCAGCATCCGTTTTTTGGGCTTTTTAAGGCTTTTAATTACATATCATGCGTAAAGTATGCCATGAAATGAATATTACTTAGTATGCGGGTTACTGTCAGCTAGCTACTGCTAGCTTATCGACAGACCGAGCGTTAGTTAGCTAGGCTTCTATGCTTCGGCTTTATCAAAAATGTTTTTGTATGTCCGGCATCTGTCCAGCTGTCTTCCCTTACAGGTCGCATTTCTCAACATGTTCATCATTAATCAGATTATATTAATCAGTAATTAAATATAATGAGAATAATTAAAGAGAGAGAAAAAACAAGAGTTCAAACAATAGTAGATTGTGATCATTGATACTAGTGCGGAAAGCAGCTTATTGTAAACGAGTACACAATAGGCACGACCAGGGGGCTTACCATGAACTTTTACAAAAACATCATTGCGCAGGAACGTTTTGTTACATTCCTTAATAAGTATTGTTTTGTATCATACCACAAGCATTGAAAACAATAATGTTTTAAAACGTTTTTACTCCTGCTACAGTGATGTCAAAAGAATGTACGATACAAGTGCCTTTATACACTCTGTGGTACTTTTGCGTATTTTGGAGTATGGTGTTGCCAAACGTACGATGTCAATCGTAATTATACGAATTTTGCCATGTAAAAATCGTACAATCGGGGTCGTACAATAGTACGACCGCATAGCGAAATCGTGCCTACAATATCCTATCGATACAGGGAAATTACACTTACGGTTTTTACAAGTTGCAAGTAAAAACACTATGATTTCTTATTATTTTCTTCCCTAAGAATTTTTATTTTCCTCACCCGCGTACAATCGCTCCTAAGAAACATCTGGCGACACTTGGTTGTATGAACAATGTCAAAGGAGTTTTGGCGGGAACCGAAAAGATGGTGTCGTGTTTTTGTATTATTTTCTAAAACTTGTGATTCTTCGAGTGTTAAATTGTAATAATGGTGGATTATTAACGTTTACCGGTTCGTCAACGTGCACGAGTGTGGGCAAATGATACAAACATCGCGAAACGCGATTTTTCGTGTTCTCTACAAAACTTCACTTAAAGTTTCAGTAAAGTATCCATAACTTTACTGGAATGGGAAAAGGGGAGGGGTTCATCGTCTTCATCATCACCTCATCATCATCATCCCATCATCTGTTACTGAAGGAAAAAATATTACTAAGAATCCGACTGAAGGACGAGTATCCATGGTCATGAATAAATTAATAAAAAAAAAAAAATGAACAATGTCAGACACTGGAGTTTTGGCGGGAACCGAAAAGATGGTGTCGTGTTTTTGTATTATTTTCTAAAACTTGTGATTCTTCGAGTGTTAAATTGTAATAATGGTGGATTATTAACGTTTACCGGTTCGTCAACGTGCACGAGTGTGGGCAAATGATACAAACATCGCGAAACGCGATTTTTCGTGTTCTCTACAAAACTTCACTTAAAGTTTCAGTAAAGTATCCATAACTTTACTGGAATGGGAAAAGGGGAGGGGTTCATCGTCTTCATCATCACCTCATCATCATCATCCCATCATCTGTTACTGAAGGAAAAAATATTACTAAGAATCCGACTGAAGGACGAGTATCCATGGTCATGAATAAATTAATAAAAAAAAAAAAATGAACAATGTCAGAGAGTTTTGGCGGGAACCGAAAAGATGGTGTCGTGTTTTTGTATTATTTTCTAAAACTTGTGATTCTTTTAGTGTTAAATTGTAATAATGGTGGATTATTAACGTTTACCGGTTCGTCAACGTGCACGAGTGTGGGCAAATGATACAAACATCGCGAAACGCGATTTTTCGTGTTCTCTACAAAACTTCACTTAAAGTTTCAGTAAAGTATCCATAACTTTACTGGAATGGGAAAAGGGGAGGGATTCATCGTCTTCATCATCATCACCTCATCATCATCATCCCATCATCTGTTACTGAAGGAAAATATAACTAAGAATCCGACTGAAGGACGAGTATCCATGGTCATGAATAAATTAATAAAAAAAAAAAAAAAAAAATGAACAATGTCAAGGTTTTTTGGCGGGAACCGAAAAGATGGTGTCGTGTTTTTGTATTATTTTCTAAAACTTGTGATTCTTCGAGTGTTAAAGTGTAATAATGGTGGATTATTAACGTTTACCGGTTCGTCAACGTGCACGAGTGTGGGCAAATGATACAAACATCGCGAAACGCGATTTTTCGTGTTCTCTACAAAACTTCACTTAAAGATTCAGTAAAGTATCCATAACTTTACTGGAATGGGGAAAGGGGAGGGATTCATCGTCTTCATCATCACCTCATCATCATCATCCCATCATCTGTTACTGAAGAAAAAATTATTACTAAGAATCCGACTGAAGGACGAGTATCCATGGTCATGAAAAATTTAAAAAAAAAAAAAATGAACAATGTCAAAAACGATTTTTTTTTGTTTTGTCTCATAGGGCAGGCTAGAGGCAACATAGCCATACCACCATAGTCTTCCGTATGTTTGTCATAACATTTTTAATTAAATCTCTGATGAAGATGATGATAAATGAGATAGATCTCGCTCCTCTTTCCCTCTTTTAGTAAAGGCGAGTTTTTGTTTTAGAAAATAATACAAAATCATGACACCATCTTTTCGGTTCCCCTCAAAAACGCAAATTAAATCTACCTATGATCATGAAGGTAAATTAAAATTCAATTGCTGTATACAATTAAAGTTTGTGATTTTTTTTATTGTGATACCTAGAATTTAATGCTTAGAATAATTTGTCACAGAGGCCGCAGAGTCTCAGCGAAGCAGTTCGATATCATGTGAGACTTTTTAAAAACCCACAGTGAAATCGCTGCGGGCTTTAATAGGAGTCTGCAGGCGAAGGCTCACTCTAAGAAGTAACAACTGCATCAAAGGAGCGGACTTAGCCAAAAAAAAATCTGTGTGAAAAAGGGTTGAAATTTATTCTGGAGCCCGTCCGAAGGCGTCCTTCGTAGTACGCAGCTTCTATTATCTGCTTCGAGAAACTCGAAAGTTTCCAAATCATCGGCCATCTTGCTAAATATTACAAATAGAACCTCAGAAACACAGCAAAAACTCACTAATAAATAGAAAAAGTTACACGGAGAGCAACTTTTTAACAATCGTTGTAATTTGTATCATTCCTGCTATTTTGACAGCTCGGCAGGAATACTTTAGAGGTCGTGGTACGGTTTCTATACAAATGTTCCTTGGATTGAATGAACGAAATCGAGTGACGTCATCAAAACTGCTAAGCGATATCAAAACTTAACAGGAATACTTTTAGGGTGGTCATGGTACGAAATTACGAAGTAAGGCTTAATTAATGATGTTTTAAGAGGTTGTAGTAAGCCCCCAGGCCCGAGTTTGCAATAAGCTTTCCGCTCGTGTAACACACCAGGACAGGAAATACAAGTATCATAAATGTAATCTAAAAAAGACCAGGAATGACATGAAAAAATAACTATAATTTATTAATACTTTCATTTTAAGCCAAAGATTTCCTCAGAGTTCGGTTTTTTAGGTACAAAAACTATTTTATTTTCGCGAGTGTTCTATGATTTTTCACAGCGCTCTGCCCGTGTACAATGAACTTGCGAACAATGACGACAGCCACACAAGTACACTTTTCGAGCAAAGCATAATGACAAAATATTTTCAATTACATTAGCCAATATTTTTGAAGTAAAACTTCTAATGCGACTTCCAACAAGGTTGCGTTAAACGTTTAACGCTCCTGGGGAGGGGGAATAGAAAGAGAGAGAGCGAGAGTGAATGCGTGGCACTCGAACGCATGCGCGTAGTAAGATACACAAAAGTTTCACTTCTTCTGCGCGGAGGGACTCCTCGCGCACTATTTTTTTAATCAGTTTTTTCTAAGAAGTCCACTGCTTATATTTAAAAGAAAAGAATCTGGTTTTTCTATGACAATATTTTATTTCAATTAACCTCTTACATTATATTTATCTAACTACTCTAATCTACTTATAAATAATGTTTTTACGTTGCAGCTCCATCGATTGATTTTATATAAAAAAACTCAAAACGACTAGATAGACTAGGACTAGAATACATTTTAATTAAACTAACATGAGTTTTCCAAAAGCTTAGATACTAGATTTTATGTTAAACATTTTCACAAATAAAAACTTAGGTAAATAATCTCGTAAATAATTAAACTAATTAATTTAAGGTTAATTTTGATTAACTAACGAGTAGGTCTATAGGTCCCTTTTCACACAACGAGTAAACTTTTACCTAAAGTTAATAGATAGGTAATTATCAATAATTTTATAGAACCAAGATTTTTTTGTACTGTGTTGTTTGTGTTTTTATGGAAATCTGTTTGACTTTACAACATCTGACATAAACGATGAAGATGCTACAATATTTTATTTGCAGACAAAATATTATAATAGTAGCTTTAGCTACCATACACAATGAAGGTATGATAGTACACAAAATTGTCTAATCCCGGCGACATCTTCTTTGAGATGTAATTATCTGTTGTCATATTTACCTATGTTAGGATAGTCAAATAAACATACTCGTAAACTTGCGTTAGCTCTTATTATTGCGTATCTTAAAAACACTTAAAATATACAATAATATCTTTGTCACGTGTGTTGCTACATTCATATGTATGGCTGGCGATATTTAAATTATATTCTAATACACAATAGATATCTTCGATCAGATTTACCCGCCTACATAGGTTTCAAGTCTCATTAAAAATGGCACTGCGTCGCACTTATCGTTCTATAAAAAATAATCAAATACATATAACTTTATTTGAGTCCAAGCCTAAACATTCTGCAATAACGTTGATGACATTTGCTAAAGTGTTTTTAGCACATTTAGACGTCAAGATACCGACGCGGTCACAGAGCGACTGACAGCAAAACAAGGCATACACCCTGATCTGAGCCTAGTAAACAAGGTTCCATTTTGCACATTGAGACTTGACATCTGTGTATATCTGATATAAGATAAATAGCATCTTCATCGTTGGTAAGTAACGGCTTTTAGCCATTACTCTGGCCGATGTCAATACGTCTGTATCTGGCTCTTTATTTCGGTGAGACTCCTCACAATCGGAAGCCTGCTGAAGTAGAATCAAGATGCCTTTAATTTTACAAACTAAAAAAATAAAAACATCTGTTTAGAAAGTAATTTATTAGTACATGTCTCTCACCTTCTATTTCTAACCTACCAAAAAATATTGTAATGAATCCATCAAGGATATTTGCCTTTTCATGATTTGGTAACCTGACCTTGTCTGGCTTTTTGGTATGGTGTATATAAAAAATAATATGAGCGTCGGAATATTCCTTTAATAAAATAATAAATATAGGAATATTTCGACGCTCATTCATAGAACCAGTTTACTGTTTATTTGTCCAAGTTTTTGATTGAGTTATTATAAAAATTTGATGAACAGTTTTCAGCTATCGCTTTTTCGCGCATTTAAAATCACTGAGTGGGAAATTAAAAATGAACAGACAACAGTACAGACATCCAATGTTACACACAGTAACAGTTGACAGTAGAGTTGCCCGAACAATTTCGCAAAGCCTAGGGCTGCAATGGAACTTTAAGCACAGAGAACAAAATGTACTGAAATTTTGGTACATAATAACTAAAAAAACACATGCAATAACTATATGTACAATGAATATTGTCGTTTTTTTTTTTAATTTCCTGGTCAGTTTTGTAGCTTTATCTAGTTGGTAACTTAAGGCATAATTTTGAAAACCACCGTTTTTTCCACCCTCTATGTAGGGTAGGAAGGTGTCCTGCAGTTGTATTCAAAAGACTGTGTGATGAATCATTCGTTCAAATGTTATTTGCTCAACAGTAAGATTCGCTGGTTATAATATATGGCTGGTTATAATGGTTATATATAAGTCGTATAAACTTTTTTACATAAAATTCCGGTAAACATTTTCACAGTTTAACGTACGTTTAACAGCCTGCAGTGAAACTTGCAAAGCTGCGCTTAACTTAAATTCAAGTAAACAAGCTAACTTTGAAATAAGGTTTCACTTTTGGTCTACTTTTGTCAAACTTGCCAAGGATTTCCAAGTAACCAACAGCTGTTGCTAACGATCCAGAAAATCTGAAATATTGTTTGGAAGTACAAAACTTTGTAGGTGTTGTGCTCGCTCAATAAAAGCTGAATGCGCTCAATTACGTCATTGGCTTCAGTGTCGCCGGCGACAGCGTCACCTGGCACCAGTGTCGACTGGAAATTCAAAGAAAATGACTTTTTTTTAAATATATAAATAGTGGCTTCTGGCCCTTAGGGTTTTGGGACAATTTTGCCAAAAATGTCATTTAAACCTACACAATATATAATAAAATAATAAATAAATTCGGGACACTTCCACACACGGTCGCCTGACCCCAAACTAAGCAAAGCTTGTACTATGGCTGCCAGAGACTGTTATACATACTTAGATATTTTTAAATACATACTTAAATAGATTAACACCCAGACGTAGAACAGACACAAATGTTCATCACATGAATGTTTGCCCTAGGTGGGAATCGAACCCACGCCCCCACGCTCAGAAGGCATGTTCACTACCAACTAAGCCACCGAGGCAGCCAATACATAAAAATACAATCTCCCTTACCAATAAAAGTTATTCGCTTCAGAATAGTTCGTCAGTGTTTTGTTTTTCGATTGAGTACAAAAATTTAAAAGAAAGAAAAAAACAAAACACTGTATGACTAGTGACTACTCCGAGGCTATACAACTATTATTGCTAAGGAGAAATGTGTGTGAAATTTTCTTTGAATTGCGTGGCGACATTGTGCCGGGCGACACTGAACCCAATAGAACATAATAATAAAGCATAAATCATAATAACCTTTGATAAAAATAAAAAACATTGGACAAACATTGAGAATCAATAGTCAGCACTAAAAATATCTAAACTAAAAATAAAAGTTAATTGATCTAGCCTGCAGGTCTGGTGTATTTAGCCTGCAGGGGCTTCAAGCTAAATTGAGCATTTTCATAACGGTAGAGAGTTTAAAATAGTTTATATAGATCTTTTTTAAAATTGTTAACTGAGTACGGGTGTGTTTATACCTCGGTTAAGTACTTTTCCGTGATAAAAGTATTTTTATTTGACTCAATTATCTATCATTGTGTTTTGAGTTCTTTGAATTTTAGTAGATTTTTTTTTTAATTCGGGACATTGTCACACACGGTCGCCTGACCCCAAACTAAGCAAAGCTTGTACTATGGCTGCCAGAGACTGATATACATACTTAAATATTTTTAAATACATACTTGAATAGATAATAACACCCAGTTATAGAACAAACACAAATGTTCACCACATAAATGTTTGACCTAGGTGAACCCACGCCCCCAAGCTCAGAAGGCAGGTTCACTACCAACTGAGCCACCGAGGCAGTCAATTTCTGAGTTAGTTCTAACCTACAAGATACAATTTCTTGGTTACGAGTAATAACGGTAACCTTGTAGTCCTATCGTACTTTTAAATGAAAAATTGTCTCTATTTATTATTTTTTTCCTTTTTTCAGAGCTTTAAGTTCCTTAAACGAGTTACATACACTCATTATCACATTCTAAATAAAAAACAGTTTAAAAAACTTTTGAATCACAACTTTAAAAATAAATAGATTTAGTTAAATTATACTTTACACAAGATTGGTCTTATTCCACCGTTGTCCATATCTTCAGGGTTATTTTAATGTAGTTTTTTTTAAATCTTAAGTTTTGGGAAAAACAGGACTAATTTTGCTAAAAATAATTGTACTAAAGTCGGATATCATCTATAGACCTACCAGCGAGAAGTTTTGGGCAGCTTAAAAATAATTTTGTAAAAAAATATATGGTGATTACGTAATTGAGTGCGTGTTGCGTGAATTCGTGGTTGTATCACGTAGGTGTATCTTTGTATTCCTCTCAAACGTAGGAGGGAAACGGGTAAAATGCCCGTGTCCCTACTTATTATGCCACGCGTGAGTCATGATTTCCTATTCTTAATATGATCAATTACATCCCATAACACTCCCACAGAATTGAGGAAAATAATTCCTCAAGCATATGAAAAGGTAGATAGGTAGTTGCGTAATATATTAGGAAAGGTGTTGGCGTGGAATCAATAAGTAACCATGAGTTCAAGATCAGAGTTGCCTTATTGTATTGGGATTATGGATTCTAATTCCTGATTTGATCTGCGAGATCGAATCAGGAATGAGGAGATCCGTAGACGAACCAAAGTTACCGACATAGCCCAGAGGATTGGCAAGTTGAAATGGCAGTGGGCAGGGCACATAGCACGAAGGACTGATGACCGATGGGGTCGAAAGGTCCTCGAATGGAGACCACGTTCCGGCAAGCGCAGCGTAGGACGTCCACCTACAAGGTGGAAAGATGACCTTGTCAAGACCGCAGGATCGCGCTGGATGCAGGCCGCTACCAACCGGTCTTATTGGAGGTCTATGGGGAGGGCCTATGTCCAGCAGTGGACGACCTATGGCTGATGAATGGATGGATGGATGGATGTATTCTAATCTTGCGCTCTTCCGCTCACTCGTATGCAGCTGCAAGTTAGTAGACGCGAGCTGATGTCACGCGATGAACATTACCATTGCGTTTTTCAAAATAACATGGCAGGTTAGGCTAGTTTTAGGTAATTTAGAATTACGCGATTTACGCGTTCCGATTATCTTTAGATTTTTTAATTCGTTGATACAGGCCTGCCCTTGACCACCATCTCGCCCGATGTTAGGCATTGATGCGGACTACGATGGAGCACGGTTGAAAAAACCCATGATCCAAAAAAACAAGGTCTACCATTCAGGAGCAAACACATAATGACGTCACTTGTCATCCATCTCTTTCGAACTACTTGTTAATGACATAATTCGGTCTTGCTTATGCATCGATTGACGCCACTATGTGTTGTCCACGTGACCGGAATGCTTTACCTGGCGCAGAATATTATTTTACCACGAAAAAACCGATTTAAAGTAAATATCCCTATTTACTTTAAATCGGTTTTTTCTCATAAACGTGCGTTTTGTATTTTTTCTTTTAATAATGTTACTTGTTTGTGTTATTAAAAGTGTAACTGTATTGTTTTAATAATAATATAATAATAATAATAATTGGTACTGATTTACCACAGAACACAGTTTTTATTATACTAATAATATGATCTTATGGATTGAACAAGCTGTGTTGATGTATTAAGTTAAGGGGGATGAACAGTTCCTCCATGGCCGGTGGAAATAAGACCAACCTAATTAACCTATCTAAGTGTTCGTAAAATTAATTAGGCATAGGCGAGACGGATCTTCGGGCTTGGAGCGCTTTGTTGTTGCAGTACTCTCGGATGTCCGCGATCGGCATCATCAGGAAGACGGGGACGTCGTCGTCTCGTTTCTGAAAGAAAGGAGCAGTGAGTTATCCCTGTACTTTACCCCTTGGGCACCCCTAAGGGGACTTTTCACCTTTTCCCTCTAGTATTGGATAAGATGGAAAAAAAAAAAAACTGAATGGATTGGCCTGCTGCTTAATAACTAATGATGACGGACTTGTGAACACTAAATCGACATCGTCTGCGAAGGCTTGACAGTAAACTCTCTCTGCCTATAGCAGTCGCAGCAGCGAGTCCAGGATTACGTTCCAGAAGGCAGGTCCTCCGATAGCTGACATTTTATCATGATCAAAAAACAAGGTCAAGTGTTCCGGGAGCCAACACCTGATGACGTCACTCGTCATCGTCATCGTTTCTTTCGAACTTTTAATCTCAAATTATAGTCGCAATTTTAATTATACATATATAAATAATAAACGCGAACGAAGTCGCGGGGTGACAGCTAGTAAATATATATAGCTAAGTGTTTCAGTGATCGTAAATACATTTTTCATCTTCCTACACTTTAATCACTTGCACTGTCATCGAAATATTTTTTACACGGAAATTTTGTAAATCTCACCTGAAATAAAACTTCCCCTTCGAAGTACGTCAGTTGGTGCTTCCGCGTCCTAATCAGAAGTCCGACGAGCTTGTCGTTGATTACTGTGTATATCTGGAAAAAAAATTTGTAAAGTAAGGCCTCGTCCTCATTAAGCACACTGTCAGCTTTGACTGTCTACTGTGCGTGACTCTTAATCGCATTTTTGGTAAACTAAATGTTGAGCAAACGGCAAAATGAATTGCGAATCGGGTGCTCACTGAATGAGTTAGCAAGCGATACGCTACAAACTGCCTAAAGAACACGCTGTTTAAATACTCCATTAAAATTATATAAGGTAACTACCTGGAGGAAAACAGTTAGCCGTTTACAGTTTGCTTAAAAACTTAACGGAAACAGAAACACACAAACAAACAATTTATGTATTTATTTTTAGGTCGGCGTTTGATCACCAACTCGCCAGATGTTAAGCGACGTTGTGGTCTAAGATGGAGCACGACGACCTATAAGGTACTTTATGAGGGACCTACAAGGTCTAGCCTTGAAGTTTGTAGAGTGAAGAAGTACAAAGACGGCAGTTGAGTGAGGTGCTACAAGTGTGCTACTGCTCAGACCCGTCTTCGGAACGGTTACACCGGACTACATCCCGAAACACGACTAGGTCATTTCACGGCATGGCTTGGTCCGGTGGGTGGTAACTAGCCACGGCCGAAGCCTCCCATCAGAGTTTACTACCCGGTTAGCACTACCCGAGGACCACGTGTTGGGAATTAGAATAGAGTACACTCCTACGGACGTGGGTAGCTCAGCCCCCAAAAAACTGTTTGCTTTGGTTTACAAAAACTTTGTTATATCCGCAAGGTGTGCATCCAGTATCGACCGGAGGATGCAATAATGCTAGTTTAAATGAAATATTGACTATACAAATTTGCACACATCACGCTCAGCCCTCCTAAAAACGCGAAAGCAGGCACTGATCGCGTCGATTTTATTTGTAAAATATTCGAGTCGTGCCGCTACTTTCTTGGACTAAAAGCCGCCAACAAATGATATAGATTTTTTAACATTTTTGTAAAATTTCCTTTTTTTTCTTGCATTTAAACCGGTCAAATCTCTTGCTATTTTTACATAACATATCGCCACGCCTTTCACCCGAGGGGGCTGGCAGAGGTGTACAACAGCCACACTTCGCCGGACGATCTCAGTCCTGTCGCTTTATACCGGGTTCCAGTCATGTAGCAGATGACATACAACACGCACATTTGTTCACACAATGAACAAATTGGTGCGTGCCGTCGGCTGAGTCTGAACTCGCTGCCTCTGGCTTGAGAGGCGGGCCTTTTTCGTGTTGTTTCTAACGTTTTTTTTTTGTTTTGAATGAATACCTATAAGTGTGTGGACATGCTCTTCAATTATAAAACAGGATTTTATACACATGCTGTATAGACCCATAATTTAACGCGAAACTGCGTAATGTTTTCAAGCAAAAAACCACACCCAAATTCGATAAAGTACATAATTATTATTCCACAAGTTGGTTGATAAAATTTGAATCCAATCCTGTGGTGAGGCATCCAATTATAAAGCGTCGCTTCAAAATAGATTTGAGCGTAATTTCAGTTCAACGTCAATCCAGATCCACCAATAAACTGGAATAACTTTTAAATAAATATCTTCGATATTTTCGTCTCCGTCTTCCGTTTCCATATTGGGACGCGGCCGGCGTGTTTATGTTGCTAATTACGCGCGAGTGAACCGAGGGTATAGCAAACAGATTCCAAATTTAAATTTACATCTTGGCCGTGACGGTCCGGACGCGGAATGTGTGACGTCACAATCTTGGACCGAACGAGTTCGATGTATCACACATGTCCGATTTATGATCTATGAGTGATCTATTGCCTCCTGTTTATTTGAGCACTTTTGGTTTAATTTATTGGGACTAGTTAGTTCTCGTGGGTGATAAACGATTTTCTTGTTTTCCTGTATACATCTGTTATAAAAAATTGTAGTTAATACTTGAGCTCGCAGTTAAGGGTGGGCGTAGTAGTGCCTACCCTTCAACCCCTGTTTGACGAGCCGAGACTATAAACCTTTTCTTAAAACGTAATGTATCTTGTCTTTTTTCTTTCTTCCAAGTTGTGAGCTCGATCGAAAAAACAAAACACTGTTTAAAATAGGAACACTCGAAATAGTAACAATTTCCCCGTTACAAATTATAGTTAAAGTGTTACTTTTAGAACATAACTATGCTACTTTTCGAGAAAAATAATCAAGTCTCCATACAAAATAACTGACCAATTTTGTGTGTGATTAATCTCTCATAGTATCGCATTTCAACTGTTCGGGCTGTTCGGAATATTCGAAATGAATTGGAATACCTATTGTATAAATTTCGGATCAATTTATTTGGCTACCGGGAAAATTGTTAAGCATCTGTGTGATCCATAATTACTCGAACAAATCGTTTCAAAAATAATTAAAGTACAATCAGAATAAAATTGCTTCGTCTCTTTTAAATGCAAATATTATTTCAAAGACAATTTATTCGAATAAATCGCATGAAGATTTTTTAAAAGAATCTGTAAACGTTCCGCATTCCCGGCATCTTAGCATATTCTTCTTCATAAAGATTCTTCTAACGTTCTTACTGGATTCTTTAGATACTTAGTAACGTACTTAATTGTTTCTTAAGAACTAAAGTTAATGCTTTTAAATTTGTTACTTAAAAATTTTCAATAACGAGGTACAAGACCTTCTCGTCATCTGAAATTAAGCGGGCACTACATTTTCGAATTTGCAGTACGCAAGGTGAGCTAGCGTGCTAAATTTGGATGGTGTGATGGCAATTAGACAGTTAGAATCCAATTTATTGCTATTGCTTACTGTCTTGTACTGCCACACTAAGTGAGCATACTGCAAATTGGATGGTGTAATGAGCGCTTACGACTAATTCAATACTGATTTCTCTATATATTTATTTTTATGATTGAATGGGCCCCAGTTTGACCACAACACACCTGATGGAAAGTGACGATGCGGTCGAAGATGGAGCACGCTTGTCCATGAGGTGCCTATTCACTCTTGTCTTGAAGAGGCCCAGGTTGTATCTATTGCTGGGGAATACCGAGGCAGGAAGTGCGTTCCGCTCCTTGGTAGTTCTTATTAGGAAGGAGTAAGTACCTACTATATAGTACTATATAGTAGTACTATACCTAAGTACACCCCCGTGTCTCCTGTATTACCAAAGTTGAATCTGTCAACAATAACAAACATACACCATCACAAAGCTTAGTGCGAAATATCTCAAATTTCACAATACATTGACTAGATATAGGAATGTGGGTTGTCCAAAATAGCCACTACAAACAATACTGAAATGTAAACGTAACTGCATTTAGGTACATTTTTCTACTTTGTTAAATAAGGAAAAAAAAATGTAATAATTGTTGTTTCCCGTTCACTTTATTAGGAAAACTTTAGAAAGTGCACCAACTGAAAAGGATTATTTAAAAGCACATTTAGCAAAATGCATATTTTGGATCCATCCCAAAAGGGGCGAGGTGTTAACTCAATTGCCTGAACTATACCAGTTGGTAGTATAGTACTCGCTCGCTGCACGCTATCTACGCTACGTGATGCAATATCAATCTCGTACAATTCCATTGTGTAGCAAAGCTACGAGTACAGTGGGCCTACTATGACATATTGCCACGATTGTTACGTTTTGTTTTCGATGCTGCGACCATGGACCTTATTGCAAAGCAATACGATTAGCGGTCGCACAGCGTCGACAACAAAATGCAACGGTCAATGCAACTAGATGTCATGCCTGTACAGTACGTCAATTTCGTACAGTCCTCTTGGTTTGTAGAGATACGTTTCTCTCAGCTTTATTGGATATCGAGCCTAAGGCGGAAGATATTTTCATATCTCTTACATGTGTCACCTATTGTAGCATGCCAAGTTTGCATACGTCGAGGAAACTGAAATATTGACGACCTTTCGTTGCCGCCAAATTGCTTTGGACCGCGCGTGGAGAAACTAGGAAGATAGGTTTGAATTAAGAATAGGTGCCGACTATGAACTGTATAATAATGAATTTTGAGAACAACTTCAAAGGGTGCAGCCGCTTCTAAATTCGCTTATGTTTTTATTATGTATGTCGCCTTATACGACCTATAGCTATAGGTAAGTATATCATATAGATCAAAGGCTACAATATCTATAAGATATCTCCGTCATGATTCGATCACAACCACATTTCAAGCTCTAATTTTGTCCTTACCTACGTTTAAATGTCTGAAAGTTTCTTTATATTTCACTCTTACTAAGAACTAAGCATTATTGTAGTAACTCCTTTTTATCAGATAAAAGATATTGAAAAGTTATTAAATCCTCAGCTTTGCCTCCATAAAACTAATCCAGTTCTATTTTTTTACTTGTGTCTTCCTTTTGAGCCCATCGCTTGGGTTTATCACTCATCTAACTACCGAGAGTCTCTAGGGATTAGGATACTTACCCTTAACGGTTCTTTTAGTTGAAAAGATTTTTTTTTTTTTCTTTTTAACCCCCGATGCAAAAGCGACGGGGCGTTATAAGTTTGACGTATGTGTGTGTGTCTGTCTGTGCCAGCGTAGCCTTCGAATGATAAGACAGATTTTTTTTAATTAGTTTTGAATTAGTCGGGAGTGTTTTTAGCTACGTTTGATGAAAATCAGTTGGTAGTGAACCTGCCTTCTGAGCTAGGGGGCGTGGGTTCTATTCCCACCTAGAGCAAACATTAATGTGATGAACATTTGTGTTTGTTCTATGTCTGGGTGTTAAATATCTATCTATGTATGTATTTAAATTATATCAGTCTCTGGCAGGCATAGTACAAGCTTTGCTTAGTTTGGGGTCAGGCGACCGTGTGTGGAAATGTCCCGAATTTATTTTTTATTTTATTATCGGTGTTCATAAATCGGTTTGATGATGAATTCGGCCAAGGGTTTTTTTAATGTTTAATAACCCGTTGACATTTGATTTGGCACTTGTTTTTTTTATTTTCGGCAACACTCCGCGGTTTCTCCTCCTGTCCCATGGGAACCGTGAATGAGATTTTAGTAAAAAACAGCCTATGTCTGGATCTATATGTATAATAACTATTTCCGTTCCGAATTTCATCCAAGTTCGTTGATCCGGTCCAGCGTGAAGAAGTAACAGACTGACACAAACCTCCTCACAAGCATTCACATTAATGATAATACTACCTAGGCCTTGCGGTTAAAAAGTAGCCTATGTGTTATTCCAGAAGTCCTAAATTTCACCCAGATCCGTTCAGCCGTTCTGGCGTGATTGAGTAACAAAAATCCATCTATACATTTCAACTTTCTTCTTTTGATATTGTGATTATTTATTTCAAAATAAGAAAGTAATACTCACTAAAACTATTTCTACATTTACACTAACGATGTAAAGTGGGTCCAGTGGCCCTATTCGGAGATTTGAGACTTGCATCTCACCTTTTTTCTTTCTCGTTGCTCTCGTTTGAAACGTCATAGGTGTGAGAGTGATCAAGATAAAATCTCATCTTTTCTCACGTGTAGGAATAGCCCTCCTGGTAAAGTTAGTTTCTAATGGGTAAGTAAATCTTTGCAAGTACACTAAACCAATTCTGACAAAACTTTTTCTGATGAAAAGACTGTCACAGGCTATATTTTATTTACAAACACAGACGAATCTTGAATGACAATTTAGTTTATAAAAAGTTGAAAAAAAGCGCATTACGGAGTTACAAAACACACTTACATCAAACTTAAGTAACTAATATTATGCATGCGACCGAGTGTTAAGTGAGTTTGTTTGTATGTTGGTCGTAACCAAATATGATCATGATCGGTATGAGTCGTTTAAGCGTGATAGCGTAATATCACGCTTATCATAAAATGAAAATTTGCATAAGTACACGTTACCAGGTACAGAAAAGGACATAGGATACTCTAAAGAAAAACATTAAACGTTCCTCCTTGACCGGCTCCCTGATCGAAAGTGACCGCAGGTGAATCCGCGGGGTGAAGCTAGTCTACGTAAGAAATAAGTTGGTATACTATTATCTTTTTATTTCAGTATTTTTTGCCAGTTTTAACTAGAATGTTACCTACAACATACCTATATTACCTATACCTAGCATTAGTAGGTCGGTAGGGTCAATTGGGACAATTGCGTCTTTCGAGAGTGACTGACAAACCCTTCACAAATTAGGCAACTAACGCCATCTTGTACAGATTATTGCAACTAAAGATTAAAAAAATATGTAGGTGGCGCCTAATTTGTGAAGGGTTTGTCAGTAATTCTCGAAAGACGCAATTGCCCCACAGACGCATTTGCCCCAGTTTACCGTACTGACCTACTAATGCTACTAATGCTTCATGAAACCTATTTAATATTTTGCTAAACACATAAAACCTTTAAGTAAGTACTTACATTTAGTTACAGATCTAGTGGGCGATTCACCAGAATGAGCTTAACGTTTCCAAATATACTAACCTTGTAAAGTGCTAATTTAAGAACAATGTGCTTCACGTAATTTGTTTGCTATTTGTCTGGTTGGAATTGGAAACCTACACGCAAACACGAGGACGCAAGCGTTAGTGTCTTGATACAAATGAAACGTGAAAAAAAGTACCTACTGGCTTCCGCCTACGCAGTGTTGGATCTAGGAATTTGGTTTACCTCCCTCCCCCTTCCGTTAATCCACCATAAATCCTTAGATGAACGTAAGCTTTATTAAGACGGGTAAGGTTTTGGATTGGGGAGACGCTCGACTTAGCTGAGGGTAACCATTATCGAGGTTAGTATTAACAAAATAAAAAAAAAACGAAATTTACCGCTATTGTATTGTGAATTAGATACTTTTAGGGAGGGGCTTGAGCCCATAGCCTCCTCACCTGGAACCGCTAATGCTACTACGTTTGGAATTTTACGACAATTTCCTTTCTACGTCATATTTAAACATGACAAGAAAATTCTACGGAGCCAATTATTTTGTAAAAATCCTCCTCATAACTAGCTCCGCACACTGTGCAACATATCACACTGTGCAACATATGTATGCGACAGATCGACAACTAGACGCAGCGACAAACTGATTTTCTCATACATTCTCATTTTTACTGCCGCGCTGACTCAGTTGGTAGTGAACCTGAGCTTGGGGCCGTGGGTTGGATTCCCACCAAGGCCAAACAATCCTGTGATGAACATTTGTGTTTCTTCAAAGGCTTGGGTATTCATTATTTAAGTATGTATTTAAAAATTATATACCTACTTATCTCAGTCCCTGACACCCATAGTAAACGCTTGCATAGTTTGGGATAAGACGACCAAGTGTACAAAAATTGTAACGAGTATTTATTATTGTTTTGTTCTTGCAGTCGCTCGAATCTCGGGCGTCATTCCATAAACTTGACGTCTGATTTGCAACTGCGACTCACGCATGTCGCATAATGCTGAACTTCTCACCAAAAAAAGTCGAAGTCAAAAAAGCCTGGGCTCTACAATTTGACTGCTCATTAGTTTCAGTTTAGTGAGTGAGAGTTCAGTTGAGTGATTCTATATCAAAAATGTGAAAATACGCTATTAAATAGCCTCTGAAGAGAATTATCTCTTAAGGCCTTGTATTATACCGATATCGAAGAATTATGATGATCAGGTGCAAAACAATACTGTAATACGAGTAACTATTTTTATATTTAGTATTTTCAGTTTTGTACTTAAAGGTGTTTTCGTAGTTACCATAGAAACGAATTTAAATAACTCTCTCTTGATTTTCTCGTTCCATTATAAAGTAATCAGAATAACCCTTCGAAGTTCATTGAAATGTCTTCACCAAACGTAATTCTGATTTTGAAACTGACATTAATGTCAGTCCACGTCTACTCGTAACAACTATATTAATCGGAGTTTTTGGCGGAATCAAAAAGGTGTTGTCCTAATATTGTATTATTTTGTGTCTTGTGAATTCTTCGAGTGATAAAGTGTAACAAAAGTGTAATGATGTGGGCAAATGATACAAACATTGCAAATCATGACTTTTCGTGTTCTCTACAAAACTCCACTTAAAGTTTCAGTAAAGTATCCATCAATTTACTGTAATGGGGAAAGGAGAAGGATTCATCTTCGTCATCATCGCCTTATCATCATTAATCCATCATTTGTAAAAAACTATATTAATAACTTGACACTGGCAAATGCACAAGACGTGCGACACCAAATTCCCATGGAAGGGAAAGTAAAAAAAAAATTTTATTAACTACCATAATGTCCTAACTATGCTTATCCAAATTCTTCCTACTTATCTGATATTATAAAAGCGAGTGATTGTTTGTTTTCAGTTGAGGATATAGCGTTCACGCGCTATATTCTCAACTGATCATCATACAATTTTGCAAACACGTTGTCAGGGATACAGAAAAGGATAAAGAGTATCTTTCATTGCGAAAAACGGTTTCTTTGGGACCGCGGGGCTTTTCCTGTACCCCTGACAACGTGTTTGCGAAATTTCAAATTGATCGGTTGAGTAGTTATGGTGTGAAAGCGTAAAACAACAAACAAACGAACAAACTATGCCAACGAAGTAATGTACGAACAAACTAACGAACGTCAAGTTAATTAAAGTTTATATTATTTTTAAATTTCAAACTAGACTATAGAGATCAGGGTGAAAAAGGTTGCTAACACCTTCCCCATAACAAAGTTTCTGATATATCGCCCTCTCGGGACATGTTATTAGATATTGATACAATCTCCAATTAGATACACACTCCTTCACGTATAAATCAACTTTATGAAGTAAACGTAAGGTCGATAATGCTTTGAGCAGGTGTGCAGATGAGCAATGGTTTGAAGTTTATCAAATGCAGCATCAGGGTAGGTTCAGACCTAACGGCAAAATGCTATCGAGCTATTTTTGACGTCATTGTCAAATGAACCATAAAATATATCCCCATAGTATAAAATACAAAATCGTAAATCAACACAGAAATCAGCGTCGCTTTTGCCGTCATTGATTTAGTGTTTTAGGCTATGGTGATATGGTTAATTTTTCAATGACGTCAAAAAGTGCGCGGGGATTTTTCAGTTCTATCTAAATCGACCCTTAGAGTTGGAGGAAGCCAACCGGATTACATAGACCTACTGGCATAGAATATGGCTTTGAAGATTTTAAGATTAACTATACCAGCATAGTTAGGCGGTGGTTACCTATTACGATCAGGCTGGCTTTTCAAAATCAAAATCCCAAATGTCCAACTGAATATCGACCGACAGAATATCGCCCGGCGAAGTGTGGGTTTTGTGACGATATATTAGCAAGAGTTGGCAATTTTCGTTTTTTGAAATACGGCTAACACGTTTTCCTTTGCTTAGGTCAATATATTGTTCGAACACATCCAATCTATGGTTTAAATACTGAGTGATAAATGAAGTAATTACCAAATAATTCATACTTCTATTCTAATATCACAAAATAGAAAGGAACTCTGTCTGTCTGTTTGTAGGCTTTTTACGGCTAAACGGCTGAACGGATCTTGATAAAATAATTAAAAATAAATAAATTCGGGACACTTCCACACACGGTCGCCTGACCCCAAACTAAGCAAAGCTTGTACTATGGCTGCCAGGGACTGATATACATACTTAAATATTTTTAAATACATACTTAAATACATATTAACACTCAGACATAGAACAAACACAAATGTTCATCACATTAATGTTTGCCCTAGGTGGGAATCGAACCCACGCCCCCAAGCTCAGAAGGCAGGTTCACTACCAACTGAGCCACCGAGGCAGTCATTAGTCGAGTAATTAGTTACAGTATATCAAGCACGAGGAACGTTTTTAACAAACTATATTTTGAATAAACGCAAGCGAAGTTGTGGGTAACAGCTAGTTGTCTAAATTTCATGGCTAAAATTATTTATTATTGATATTATTTATAATATGACTGCCTCGGTGGCTCAGTTGGTAGTGAACCTGCCTTCTGAGCTTGGGGGCGTGGGTTCGATTCCCACCTAGAGCAAACATTTATGTGATGAACATTTGTGTTTGTTCTATGTCTGGGTGTTAATATCTATTTAAATATGTATTTAAAAATATCTAAGTATGTATATCAGTCTCTGGCAGCCATAGTACAAGCTTTGCTTAGTTTGGGGTCAGGCGACCGTGTGTGGAAGTGTCCCGAATTTATTTATATGTATTTATTTATTATTTATTCATGGCTAAAATTATTACATATTTATTATAAATCTTGCGTTATGTTAATATATATAGGATACGCTAAACCATAAAAAGTTAGAAGTTAGGTAAACAAATAAAATAATGAAAATTAAGACCATGGTGTAACACATGTAAATCTTTTTGAAATCGGTTAGATAATCGACCGAGCGAGCGTTAGCGAACGAAGCGTCTCTGCTTCAGCTTCGACAACAATGCTTTCGTATGTCTGAATTCTTTCGTCTCCGTCTTTCTCTACAGGTCACATTACTGTTAAGAATTGCGATCAATAAAAAGAAAAAAAAAATTGGTTGTTTGTAAAGTCGGTTTACTGACGATGGTTGAACGTGACAACGTGCTCACTCAAGTAGGAGAGAGACGGATGTCGAACGCTGCCGAACGCAAAGGCCGATTGTGCTTCTTTGTCGCTCGTTCCGCGCTCTCGCTTGCACTTCAAGCCTTACATGGAACGCCTCAGAGCGAGGTAACGCCGCATTTTTTCGGGCGTGCAGCCGGCTCTATCGAATTATAAGACGTTGTCACGTCAAAAAGAAAAGGAATTCTGTGAGTAGGTTCAATAAATTAAAAAAAAAATTATAAAACTCTGCAATTTTGAAAAATTTCCAAAAACTATCGGAAAAACAAATCTCCACAATTATCAAACCCGCTCACAAAATTTCACGACAATCAGTTGAGGAACACGACCTGCAGAAGAGAGACATCGCGAGGTCACAGAGTCACTGTATTAGAAGGTAGAATAGAATACTCACTGAAAATAGTTCTCCGAATGAAATGACTTTCGTGGCACACTGCATTTCAGGCGGAAGCAGTCCTTTGCAGGGGTTTTTCCCGTACTCGTTGATGATTTCGCACAGCTCCTTCATTTCTGTGCACACTCTCGCTTGCGCTTCGGCCCCTCGGAACTCTGTCATCGATCCGGGAATCGGCCTGAAACAATGACGTGTCATTTTCAGAGTGAACCAAAGTTATGATCTGAGCTGAAAGTTATGTCTTATCTCTAGCTGGTAGTGTAATTGCCGGCAGAATGGGAGTATAAATATTGTAGGGCTATATAACTACCTACATAACTCCACGAACGTAACGCGATATGAGTATATGATAGCATAGACTAAGTCATGCCCATGATCCAAAAAAAAACTAGGTCTAGCATTCTAGGCGCAAACACGTATGACGTCACTCGTCATCGTCATCCATCTCTTTCACACCATTGGTAAATTACTTATTTAGGTCTTGCTTAAGCATTGATTGACGCCATTACGTGTTGGCCACGTGACCAGAATGCTATACCTGGCGGAGTTTATTATTATACATATATTATGTATATTATTATGTCATACTCTCATATATTAGTCCTAAGCTAGCGTCCAAGTAAACCAGTCGTTTCGGTAAAATGAGTTTCATTATAACACCACCACATTAGGAGTCATTTAAAAAGTGATTAGTGAGAGTGACACAGATAGGGTAGTTTCACTACTATACAACTCTCCCATCACATTCATTTACCCTACAATATAATAAATATTCGGGGTCGTCTGGGGTTGTCTGACCCCAAACTAACAAAGCCTGTATGTAGTGTAGACGTGTGACGAATAAATACGAGTACATTTAGATACATACATAATATGTTTGTAACTCAATCATGCAGAACTGCTGAACGGATCGGGATGAAATTTGGCACAGAGATGGTAAAGGCGCACCTAGTATTTTTTTTTTACATTTACATACATTAATTACTTTAATAGATATTAGCACCCAGACAAATTGTTCTTTGTGCACAAATGTTCATTACATGACTGTTGGGATAGAAACCTACGCCCCCAAGCTCAGAAGCCAGGTTCACTACCAACTGAGCCACTGAGGCAGTAATATATTTTATTTATCGAGTTTATTGACCACCAAAAACGTTTACCATTCCGATTTATCGTATTTGAGGGTTGAAAGGTCGATGACACGGTAAAAAGCGGTCGGAAGCTACGAGTACTTTCCGGAAGTCGTTTTCCGATATACATGTTTGTAGGTTTTCTGGGAAACATTTATTGATGTGGCAACAAGAGGAAAAAATGTCAAAGGTCCAGAATTTCTTTTTTTTTTTGTAGAAATCACACAAATATCAGGGGCCTAACATTGCATCTAATTGCCATGATGGCTATGTTTTGTTTTCGACACTGCACGACCATGAACCTTATTGCGTAGCGATACGATTCGCGGTCGCTCAGCGTTGGTAACAAAACGGAACCGTCATGGAAGGCCCTTTGATTTGTTTATTTTAAAAAAGTAAAGGTTCACAAATTAGGCAAGAACAATATAATACATTTTTGTTTTTTTTTTAAACCGTTTTATTTAAGCAAATCTTGTACTATGGCTGCCAGAAATAGATTATTTTGAAATAACATACATATCGTCACACTTTTCCCCCAAAGGTGCTGGTAGAGATGTGTTCCAACACCCACACTTCGCCGGACGATATTCAGTCCCAAATCCCAAATTCAAGCCAGGGGGAGCGGGTACAAACCGAGCTGACTACACGCACCAATTTATTCCCAAATGTGACAGGCTCGCCCCTTTCACATTTGCGACTGAATATCGTCCGGCGAAGTGTGGGTTTTGTATAACACCTCTACCAGCCCCCTCGGGGGAAAGGCGTGACGATTTGTTATGTGAAGATATAATGAAATAAAAAGTTGACCCTTTGAACTCGTTATATCTTCGATGTCAAAAAGCTTTTTTACACCCTAGGGTAAGATAGATTACCAGTAAAAACTTCTGTCGGATCCTGGAACTTTGTCAACTTCGCTCCTCGCTTTAAAGCTCTACGGCTAACTTTAATAACTTTAATGACCAAGTTTGAAATTTAAAAACTTAGTTTGGGAATATTCATGTTGATCAAAAATTTGTACTTTATCGACTGCCTCGGTGACTCAGTTGGTAGTACCCTGCCTTGGGGCGTGGGCTTGGGGGCTTGGGGGCGTGGGTTCGATTCCCACCTAGGGCAAACACAATGTTATGAGAATTTTGCTTTGTTCTATATCTGGTCGATTTCTGGCAGCCATAGTACAAGATTTGCTTAGTTTGGCGTCACGCGACCGTGTGTGAAAAATGTACCGAAATTTATCATTTATTATTTAAAAGAGGTAATCGGGAACAAACTATTTTTACATAAAAGTAAAAACGACAAATATCTGATTTCAGTCTCAATTCATTTTGCTTGTAAAAACAAACTACAAAAAATACTAATACCATCTAATAAAATCATATTAATATTTATCTAGTTTGTAAAATGAACTTCTTGTTTATTCTAAGAGATTTATGTTAACCTAATTTATTTTATTGAATCTATTCTATTTTTTGGATGAGGATCGTTCTGATACAAGACTTAGATAAATTTCAAAAAACAATGATACCGGTTGATTTTTTATAGTCATGCTCTCTAGCCGTTCGTGAGCCTGTGAAAAGATCGAATAAATAAATAAATAATAAATAAATTCGGGACACTTTCACACACGGTCGCCTGACCCCAAACTAAGCAAAGCTTGTACTATGGCTGCCAGAGACTGATATACACACTTATATATTTCTAAATACATACATAAATACATATTAACACCCAGACATAGAACAAACACAAATGTTCATCACAATAATGTTTGCTCTAGGTGGGAATCGAACCCACGCCCCCAAGCTCAGAAGGTAAGTTCACTACCAACTCGGCCACCGAGGCAGTCAAAAATAAGCCGACGACACGTCCGGCAAGTACCTAATTACCTAACCAACTAGACTAGGATCGCGCTAGGAATTCATCAAAAGTTCCGCGCTTTGAAATAAGAATGGTACCGGTTGATTTTTTACAGTCATGCTCTCTAGTCGTTCGTGAGCCTGTGAAAAGATCGAATAAGCCGACGACACGTCCGGCAAGTACCTAACTACTTAACTAACGAGACCGGGATCGCGCTACGAACTCATCAAAAGTTCCGCGCTTTGAAATAAGAATGATACCGGTTGATTTTTTACAGTTATGCTCTCTAGCCGTTCGCGAGCCTGTGAAAAGATCAAATAAGACGACGGCACGTCCGGCAAGTATCTAACTACCTAACTAACTAGAATAGGATCGCGCTGGGAATTCACCAAAAGTTCCGCGCTTTGAAATAAGAATGACAACGGTTGATTTTTTACAGTTATGCTCTCTAGCCGTTCGTGAGCCTATGAAAAGATCAAATAAGCCGACGGCTCGTCCGGCAAGTATCTAACTACTTAACTAACTAGAATAGAATCGCGCTAGAAATTCATCAAAAGTTTCGCGCTTTGAAATAAGAATGATACCGGTTGATTTTTCACAGTCATGCTCTCTAGTCGTTCGTGAGCCTGTGAAAAGATCGAATAAGCCGACGGCACGTCCGGCAAGTACCTAACTACCCAACTAACTAGAATAGGATCGCACTAAAAATTCAACAAAAGTTCCGCGCATTTAGTAGCGTGGTGCGCATGATTATAGCTTCGATATTTTTAATCAATTTTCTTGATAAAAATTCCATACCACAGGTTTTCAGTCTGATGACCTATTTTCCTTAACTTGTTTTTTTTTTAGAGTTGGTAAAAGAAATCAACCGGTATAATTAAATAGCTCAAATAACGAATACTAAAGTAAATATTTGAAAAACAGAGCAGTTAGTTCCAGTAGTTATTTTTTTACCATAGTATCTATTCACGGAATACGGTACGCAGTTATTTGAAAACCCGACACGTTTCCGGCAAGTGAAGTGAAATTCTAGAGATTCACTGATTCATGAAAACTTTTAAAAATATTTTATGGCAAAACGAAATTGAAAATCCAGAATTTTAATGTTATACAAGTTGAAATACAGATTAAACAACGTAGTGGACCTATGGTACGTTTGTCATATTGGTGTTTTTTTCTAATTAAAGTTTTCTGAATCACAGCTTTCTGAAAATGTAATAGCAGGTAACTAGTAGGTACTCTGATATCCACACTAAAATTATAAAATCGGATGTACTTCTGTCTGTCTGTTTCTAGGATTTTCACGGCTAAACGGACCTTAATGAAATCTGATGTTTAGTTACAGTTTATCAGGAGGAAGGTTATATGATACCTACTACATATTTTCTGAATAAACCAAACGAAGTCTCGGGTAACAGCTAATACCTAATGTAATAGTGATACACTTACAAAGTTTATGTATCTTAACGTAAACTCTATTCTATTTACCCTAAACCTACATCTTTGTTTATAAGACAAAGTTAGGTCGTAGGCCGATTGGTTAGTCTCAAAGTCTTATGGTACGTTGAAGCGGAGGCGAGCGGAGCGGAGCTCAGCAGTGCACGAATCGACCAATGTCTAATAATCTCTCGTAATCTCCGACAATCGCAGCTCCGCTCATCTTGATTGGTCAATTGATACACCGCTGAGCTCAGCTTCAGTTACTGGGACCCTATTCGGAGATCTGAGATTTTCATCTCACCTTTTTTCGTCCTTGTTGCTTTCGTTTGAAACATCATAGGTGTGAAAGTGACCAAGTTATAATCTCATCTCATCTCACGCGTAGGAATAGCCCCACTGAAGCTAAGCTAAGCTGAGCTGTAGGACTCTCACAACGCACACTCACTCATAAGACCAGCTGAAGGTTTTTTCTTATAAATACTTCTAACAAACGTGTAAAAGTTTAAAGTGTATAAGCGTTGAATAAATAAAAATATTTCAAAATACTTACTTTCCATATTCGTCTTTTGAGAATGTGGGCTTGTGATTTTTGTCGAAGCTTCCACTGAAAGCTGTGACTTTTTGAAGGTCGCTGTGCGTCTGAGCTTTTGTATCAAACGCTGATATGAGGTCTGTCAGCGATGAACTCTGCAACAAAAGTCAAATTATAACCAAAATATCGATAATTAGCAGTGCTACCTGTTACACGTGATTAAAAGGTACATAGCGTAAGTGTTAATTCAAGGCGTAAAATATCTCCGTTCAACCAAATCCGTCTATTCGTGCAGGAAGGAATAACCATCAAACACACACGTGTACGACCAAACTTTCGCTATTTTAATATAAGTAGGATAAGAACTGTAACTAAGATTTGTTCTTCATTTAGGCTTATGCTTAACCGTCATCTCGCCTGAAGCAATGATGGAGCACGCTTGCCTATAGGAGATAGTGTGCTCACTACATTTTAAAACCTTTAGGTCTTTCAACCTCCACAAATACAATAAAAATATTATTATTGAATACACTGTGTACAGAAACTGATCTTAATTTAGTTACGAGTAGTTTAAAATGATACGAGATCCAAATCAATAAAAAAACTGAGATATGGAAGTTGTTCATCACAAAAGACTTGAAATAGAATTCCAAGAGGCAGATAGCTAGTTCAATGCATTAGGATTGAAGGTGCGATTTCACTGAACCGGAGACGATCGGAGTGGAGCATGTATTGACCAATCGCAATGCTTTCACTAAAGTGGAAATTTTTAGCATTGTGAATTTTCCTTCGCTGAACTCCGCTCCACTTAGCTCCGCCTCAGTGGACTCCGCCCAAAGTCTAACAAAATCAGAGAATGATGACAGTATGTCATGGCCCTGATGTATATAGCCGCCTACCAAAACACATCACAGAAGCCCTAGCCTGTTAGATTTTAGGAGCCTGCTACAACGCTGGCTTATTGAGCAAACGTTTTATCATTATGAAGAATATTATAAGTTCGTTATTTAATTACTTGCAAGTAATTGTACTTGTATGTATAATTTGATAATAATGTTATTATTTGCGCTTTATTTTTAATTATTATTATTATTGATATTTGACTTGTAAATTGGCTTTACGAAATAATTGACTATGACTACGTAGTCGGCGATTTAGTCTAGGTACTATTTATCTAGGTACTAGGTCTATTTATTCTGTAATCAAATTATTTTTTAAACAGCACGTACTTATAAAGCAAAATCGGTTTTCTAGAAATCAAATCCTTCCGAATTTATTCTTGCGCATTAGTTTTATTTTCTCGTTATTCCTTTGTCGGTTTTTGGATTGATTAAATGCTTAACAATTTGAGAACGAAATGCTCAATATTAATAAGATTAGTAGACTCCTCGATTTGTTGGATATCAATTTTTTGGGTTCATTCTGAAAGCGCTTTTATTCGATTTTAATAACGAATATACGAAAAATACGAATTAAATACCTGAAAACAGCTAGTCTTAGGATATTTGAGCCGTAGTAGATTTCATCATACCTACCCCATTTCAATTCTACATTCTTTTTGAAAATCTTAAAGATCACGGATTATTATTACCTATTCAAATAATCCTCCTATACTCTATATAGGTATTTTTTGACAGTATTTTCTTACTTTCTTGTTTTCATTAGAAATCAGGAATCTTTATAAATGAGTAAGTATATCCAAACAAAAAAGTTCAAATTGCTTCAACTTAAGTACCTAATTCAAGCATTTATTAGGATTAGTTTGGTAGAAAACATACATACTTCACTAATAATAAATAATAATAATACGAGTAATATTCAGGACACTTGCACACGCGGTCGTCTGACCCCAAACTAAGCAAAGCTTGTACCATGGCGGCCAGCGACTGATATACATACATACATATATTTCAAATACAGACATAAATAGATAATTAACTAACAGTTAACTTTTCACTAAAATGCACCTACTTAGGTTAAAAATATTTGGTTGGTTACAATTGATTATCGTAAAGTATTAATATCTTTCTAAAATGTAGTATCTTTTGTAAAGCATTTTATTTCTCAAAAGAAAAAAAATTAGTTCATTGTATTAACGACTCATAAAACTCGTTGCTAAAATAAAAGACGGTATTTAGTGCTTCCGCGAGGTATGTGTACTTACCTACTTTTATAAAGAAATCTAGAGTCCTACACATACCTACTCGAATAGTGAAGGAAAACAAATACCATCGTTTGCTTAAAATTGTGTTTAAATATACTTAAAGTAGCATAATACTTAGGATAAGACTAACCTAGCAAACTTATAAGTATCGGTTTATTATTTACTACCAACTTGCTCCGGCTTCGCGCGGTGCCTACATACAAGGTTATAGGTAACGCATCAAAACTGAACAACTTTTAATATGAAGCCAATCATGTAATCGCAAAAAAATAAAACAGCTGTTCCATATAAAAAGTTCAATCACTTGAGATAAAATGTATGGAGCAGAAATTTGTTCGCGATTTCAGAGTTCGCCCCATAGTAAAAATTGTTCATATTGATGAGTACATTGAACCCTTAAGAGGTTTTTGGTGAGGTACCTATAACCCTGTATAACTGATTGTGAAAACCAGATCAAAATCCGTTGTTTGGTTTAGGAGAAGTTAGCCGAGCGGATAAACACACAGATTGTTTTATACCAAATAGAGAAGAAGATAGAGATGTTATTATTACTGACAAAATAGGTACAATTAAGTAAAATTTAGACTGATTCAGTATTTGTTATTGTTTCTTTAAAAAAAATCTTGTCCGTTTGTTTGAATTTCAATAGTTACTATCATACAACCGACTATACTAAAGTTTTCTCTACATACACAAATGTAGCATAACCACTATTTTTAACCTGACAGCGCAAGAAAGAGGGTTGTTTATCCAAATTATACATATATAAGGATTATGAGTTGTATTTATATAATATTATGTATTGTGGGTATGTATGCATGAAGTTTCTTTGGCACGTCCTACAGCCTAAACAGCTTGATGGATTTCGACATGTGAGGTGTCTTTTGAATCGTCTTGATAGTGGAAGTGACATAGCGTACAATATTTTGCAGCCGGGTTTTTGTTTTTCTTTCAATAATGTTACTTGTAGGTCGTTTGTTTATTCAGAGATATAGGGACATTTCGGGCAGTTGTCCAAAGTTGCTTGCATTCTGACTCTATGAATTGGTACAGACTCTCAATAGGATGTAAAATTGACAAGACAGTGCGCAGTATCAGCAGTCAGTCTACTCGCTTAGGTATATCTAACCAAGACTTGGCATCGTACTACTGACAAATTTTATAAATAAAAACAATGTAGACAATGGGTGCGGATTACGTCTGGGCTTTTAGCTAATGTACTTTTTATACTAATTGACTATAATAAACGTTAATTATAATGTCTACAACTTTGTCTACGTCTGCACCTTTGTCTATTGGAGCGGAATCAATTTTATTTTTAAACCAAACTCAATATGATAATGTGCACCGATCATTTATCAACTAATCGTATTGTGAAGAGAAACTCCATATGTCACTGCGCCCAGCATTGCTTTTATTGTTGTCATTAAATTAGATTGATTTTTTCGCGTAACCGACATCATAATACTTATCATCATTTCTGTAAGTAATCGCAAAAGTGTCGCTTAAGCGAAAAATCAATGTGATTACTCATAGAAATGATGATAATTATGATGCCCTTGACGTACCCGTCAATAGTGAACCTGGCTAGAAATGGTTGTGAGCACGTGGATGTGGCTTGCAAAACCTAATTTGGTCCGGTCGCAGCATGCACAGTGCCTACAATTGACCGCAAAACGGTCTTCGATTACTTATACCTACTAGTTACTTTGTGAGTTAACTCGCGAAAACATAATAAAATCTTGTATCCGCCATTTTGAAAAAATAATCAAAACTGATTCGCGAGAAAATTTATAATTTAATTATGGAACCTACTCACAAAATCTCACCAGAAATGCGACCTGTAAAGAAAGACAGCCGGACAGACGCTGACCGGACGGACCAAAACATTTTTATAAAAGAAATGGAATACAGCCCACACGCACTACGACAGAGTACTCTGTAGACTACTTATAGCTTCATTGAATACGATTTTGAGGAACGATCATGGCGCTATACCCTATTTACTGGAGCATTGTGCGGGTGACAGCCGCATTTTTTTATTTTACCCGCGTTTATTGCTTAATTTACTACAGTTAGTGATGATTCCCTATTTTAGGGTTGTGATATTTACATAGATAAGCGATGATAGCCTAGTTGGAGACGGCCTGCCTCTCAAGCCAAAGGGAGCGGATTCAAACCCTGCCGACGCACGCACCAATTTGTTCATTGTGTTAACATATGTGCGTAATGTATGTCTGCTACATGAGTGGAGCCCGGTGTATGGCGACAGGCTCGCTCCCTGTCACATTTGGGACTGAACATCGTCCGGCGAAGTGCGGGTGTTGTACATCTTTGCCAGCCGCCTCGGGGGAAAGGCGTAACGATAAGTCAAGTCAAGTCAAAATGTTTTTATTCAATTTGGGTATCAAAGGTACACTTAGAACATCAAAGTTTTTTTCAAAGAAATATGTTATAGATAATATGTATGTTATGTTATTTATAATGCTGCTGAAATTTTAAGCCATGATTTGTAAATTGTGGCAACTTTCACGGGGAACGGATCCAAGTCTCTAATGTCACCTGCACCACCAAATATACAGCGTTGCAGAAAAGCTATTCTGAACCTAGTATGCAGTTAGATAAATCAACTGACTGAAACACGCTTCTATCTCGCTCTGGCTGCTACAATTACCACTCTCCAGACTGAGAAAAAAGCGTCACTCGAGAGCGATAATCGTTCAGCGGAGATGCGACTGTTGAAGTCTTTCCATTGTCTAATAAAGGTATTTCATTATTGATGTAATACAAGACTGTGACAATGATTGCAGTTTAGTCTAAAATTTGTTTATTATTGATGGCAGCCCAATATCGATGCATTAGCGTGAGTGACATTGTATTTGCAGATGTAAAGGTAACTGCTTGCAGAGTGTAATTTGGCGATCCGCCAGCAATATCGTCCATTTGTCTTAAAGCTCCTTTTAGGTTTTATGTTTATCGTTTTATAAATGCGTACGGAATGATAATGGCCGGGAGTTTCAAAGCTTGATGAACAATAAAAAGGCCATCTATTAATACATCTTAGTAAGTTGAAAATAAATGGATTAGTACCATATTTCTGTAAATGAGTAAAGCTATACCAAGAATAAAGTTTTTAGTCCATTCTGAGTTCGTTACCAGAAACTTTTGTGATTTTTCAAAACTTTTCCTTTGTTCAGTTCTCAAATCCGCTCGTTGTGTCCTTTATTCATTATCCTAATTTAAAAATTCATGGAAAATTCAGAGTTATTTTCAATCTAATTTTGACACACTTCAAAAAGTACGGGTAAATTAATTACCATCTAACCAAAGGCTGGCCTAGCCTTTTTGATCGCAAGATGGTTACGTTTCAAATCAAATCAAATGTCAATTGGGTATCGACTTAGAAGAAGGCATCGAAGATATGGTTATGAACGTCAAAGATAGCCCATAGCCCATCGAAGTAATATAAGGAACAAGCGGCACGAGACTAATTTCCAGCACACAGCGCGTGAACCCAATTTAACTACAAGCAAACTGATACTACACAGCTCTGTTGACAGTATTATGTTACGTGTATCATCAATAACAAAGATAGAGAGACGTACAAGAGACTATAGCGAGAACGAGACAACAATAATTATCGCTGCTGCGACTGGTTTCGTATGTTTATGTATACGGGGAATTGTGTGCAGCACCTAATTTATGCGGTTCATTTTTATGTTTTCTTAGCGTGTCTCCCTCATAAATAATCGAAGCCATAGCTGGTACAGTAGTAAACAAAATTCAAAACTTCCACAGTTCAAAATCTGCACGGCGTTATACTGCATCCTCAATCTGCGATATTAGCTGCTAAACTACGAATTACCTAATATTCTGCTTTCATCTGACATAACCAATACATTTTTCCACAGTCATTAAATTATGCCAAAATTTTAATGCGAAGCGTACTACGTCACATGATAACAAAAACAAGTCTGCGTGGAAACATACCAGATATTTACGATCTCGTATTGTAGAGCCAAAACACGCTAGCGTTTTTTAGCTGCGCGATTCAATTATGATTATATTATTCAGTTCAATATTCGCGGTTAGACCGTGTCTACATGTTTGTACCGTTTTGCGGTGGATATTTTAGGTCCGTAGGGCCCAGTGACCCTTTCTCTCTACAGGGATCTGGCTAAACGGTTGGTGGAGGCGTCAGGTGTTCAGAATGCTGGCATTTATTTCGGCCAGAAATTGAGCATTGCCATCCAGCGTGCCATCCAATGCTAGCAGGCAATGCTGCTAGCATTCTGGGCACCTTTCCCCCTGCCAATGTGGCCTTTTAGATTAAAATTTTGTTTTATGTTTATGCATGTAAAAATGTTTATAATTAGATTATAATAAAAGGTAATTACTTCATTATGTTTTATCTGTATTTTTTTTAGGAAACATCTAAATGTTATCCTACTTCATATACCACACTTATAATATTTTATAGGTGAAAGTTTGTGTGTGTGTAAGCGTGTACGTTTGTTACTTCTTCACGCTCAAATATGGCTGGACCAATTTTAATGAAATTTGGTATGGAGGTAGCTAACATCCTGAAATATTCATATTCATCAGCTATTTTTTAACTGCGGGAAAATTTGTGGAGCGCAGCTAAATTATAAATGCGAAAGTGTCTGTTTTTTGTTGCTTCTTCACGCTCAAACGGTTAGACCGAGCTTGCTGAGATTTAGTATGGACGTAGCATTTACCTCTAATGAACACATAAGAAGAAAAAAAACAAATTACGAACATTGACCACGACCACGACACATTGACATGCTAGCTGCCATGCATTTACCACCCTGTGCGTTCCTCATAGTAGGTAATGTTTGTTAATACGAGAGTTATCTAAACTATCACTACTAAGTACTAACTACTACTACATTTCCATACAGTATTTCTGTTATTGTTGTGCACCCTGTCCCATACTCATTTGTCGTATCCTTTCAATCCTAAGGTTGCCTGGAAGAGATCGCTTTTAGTGATAGGGCCGCCAGTTGTTACACTATATAAAAAGTTTATAATTTTTCTCTTGTTGTTCTGTTATTTGTGGTGTGAACAATATTATCTATATTATCTATCTATATTTGGCGATCGTTTAACGTCTCTGAAAGCGGAGGTTAGCAACTTCATTCACACAGTAAAATAGTATGTTGCGTATGACAGACAATCGTTAGTCTGCAAAAGCCGTACGCGAGACTTGTAGTAGGTACCTATTTAAAACGCTTTAGATTTGTGAATGATGGGGATAAACAAACGAATAGACACATGAGCCAAAATCGAGATCTAAAAGCTTTTACCAGTTTACGCGTTAGTGCTGAAACAATTTGCATTTTGCTTAAAGATTTTACAAGCCAGCGCCGTATCTTAATTCTTACTAACTATTGCCTAATCTTAGGATTGGAATTCGGAATTAACAGTTTTTTTTTTAATCGAGACATTTTTTCACACGCGCCCGTGACCCTAAAACTAAGCAAAGCTTGTCTGCCAGAGATGAATTCATAGAAATACATATCTATATACATTAAAATATTTTTTTTACAAATTTAATAGATAATTCTAATCTTATGCTAATTCTAACTAATATTATAAAAGCGATAGTGAGTTTGTTTGGTCGTTTGTTTGTTAAGCTTAACTATTCAACCGATCTTAATAACGTGCAAGGGTACAGAAAAGGACTTAGGGTACTTTTACTTCAAAAAAAGAACGGTTATTGTGGGAGGTCGGGTGAAACCGCGGGACGCAGCTTGTATATACGATTGCCTTGATTGATTGATTTGTTTGATTGTCTTGATTTATTTGATACGGATCTATCAAAATTAGATCTACTATGTAGACTTTGTTCACCTACCCCCGTATTTACAAACATTTTTTTTCTCTCCCTCATTCAGGGGAGTTTGGCGTCGCACGTCATGTGCATTTTTTCAGACATGACAATTAGCTATGTCCACACTGTGCCTTTTTTTGTTCATTAAGGGCATGCGTCATAGCGCAGTCAACAGCGCACGTGAGGCATGCCCATAACGCATGCGCAACCTCGTATCCAAAACTTTCTCTTGGTTCTCTTTTTTCTGGAATTTCTTATGACCAAGTAAGCCGCACTTATTCCACCAAGTAAAATATTCTCATCACACATGTTTCCCAAAGCTGACAGAAACTACGACTGAACTAAATTACCATATTGACGTTGCGTTCGTTTACGCATTCAACTATTGAAAGCGCCAAACGGAAGATGAATAGCAAGATGAAGACGAAAATTGAAGATGAAAAGGCACAGTGTGGACATACCTATTATCCGACATCTCCTATACATTTCCTGTGCGTTCGAGCGCTCATCTCAGATCAACCTAGAGGAAAAGATGGAACACTGCGTTATATCTCGCTGAAGCCACTTCTTTATAAACGTGTTCGCGTGGTAATGTTGCCATGAAAAACATTTACAATTGCACGAAAACTAATATTAATTTCCAAACTCTACGTTAGCCATTTCCGTTCATACGACCTTAGTAGATTTAATATTCTAAAACTGCACATATTTGTAAGAGTTTAATGTTAAAGCTTTTTCAAAATTGACTTTAAAAAAAAGTGCACAGTTTTTAAAAAGAACCTCAAAATGTAGTCTTGGCCACACTTTTATAACGCACTATGCATACTCATGTACACGAAATTATACCATAAACCAATGCCCATAATGTCGAGGTTAGAATGACCAAGCGAGTAGCGTAGTTTTTTTTTGCGTCAATGTGTGCGTGTTGTTTACATATACGACAGTAACGTAGTTTTTGGATGGTTTTTGGCTTCACCTAAATCATATGCCGTGCCCCATCTTTTTCTCTAGGTTGATCTGAGGCGCTCATAGCGTTTGTGAATTACAAGGATTAGATTCGGTGAAATCAAAGATAACGGTTTTATTTGTTTTTCATCTGTTTCAGACTCTAGTGTCCTGTAGAAAATATAAAAAGCATTTTTTATCACCATCTTATTAATTTTTTCAATCATAAAGTTTGTTTTTTACGTAACATGATCTGGAAACGTAGGTACATTTTATCATAATTCTGTGACTGGAAGTCAAAACAAACGTTATACATATTTAATGATCTGCGAAATGGAATATAAAATCTTGAATCAACAAACGCGGCTTCTGCCCGGTTACCAACAAATTTAATGGTTTCATTCTGTTTAATTTAAAAGATGAATAAACGACATAAACGTCGTATCAACGTTTTATTACAAAATTGTGTTGAGCTAATTACTAGGTATTTTTGCTTAGAAAACTACTATAACCACTTTTATTGTAGGATGGTGTGGGTGACATTAACCAAATATTTCTTTTTATTTTGTAGCGATGGCAGCCTAGTTGGGAGAAGGTCCGCCTCTCAAGCCAGAGGGAGCGGGTTCGAATCCAGCCGACGGCACGCACCAATTTGTTCATTGTGTAATATGTGCGTATTGTATGGCATCTGCTACTTGACTGGAGCCCGGTGTATGGCGGCAGGCTTGCCCCCTGTCACATTTGGGACTGAATATCGTCCGGCGAAATGTGGCTGTTGTATTACACCTCTGCCAGTCCCCTCGGGGGAAAGTCGTGACGATATATGATATGTTTTAACCCCCGACGCAAATACGACGGGGTGTTATAAGTTTGACGTGTCTGTATCTGCATGTGTGAGTGTGTGTGTGTTTGCTGTGGCATCGTAGCTCCCGAACGAATGAACCAATTTAGATTTTTTTTTGTTTGAAAGGTGAATAATTAGTCAGGAGTGTTCTTAGCTATATTTGATGAAAATCGGTGTTGATGAAACTCAGTGTATTGTAAACTATTTCTGAAGGGACGGTATTCAAAACCACCTTAATGTAAATGTAAACAACTAATACTTCTAATAATCCAAACCATGTACAATATGTAGGCAATTTCAGTATGAATCGAATGGACACCAATGAAAAACACAACGAGATCCGTCCTCTTCCGTGGTCCAGCCAAAAGTGCCGGTTGGGCGGGGCGGGCAACTCAGGCGCTACTCCTTCATTCCTTACGCTACATTCATTCATTCATTCGCTACATTCCTTTGACAGTTCGCTCGCAAAACGTCACACAGCAGACCATAGACTGCATTCTTTTGTATTTGTTGCTAACAGTATGTTTTTTCTATTTTATTTTAATTCATTCTTGTCACCCTTGGAGGTTGAACACAAACCATGATTTAAAACTTCAGCAGCACCCTACATTAATTCACAGTAAAATTCCTAATTAGTGAGCAGTGGGTATATCAGTTACTTTCCTTAATTATACCATCAAACTCGATCATAATATTAAACAATCTGTTTGAGACACATTAAACAATCGTCAAAATTATCCAACATTGTTTCGACTCGCTGCAAAATACTACGGCATTCAAAAGTTTGAAAATATCTCACTTTATTGCCAGAGGAACGGTACGAAATTAATTGTTTGAGAGTTCGCACACATTACATCTGTGTAAATGAATGGCGCGTCAAGGTTTGCTCTTTTTAAACTCAGCCAGGTGGATACTCTCAACAGATGTAATTATTTAGCAGTGCCTGATTGGATGCGTTTTCTGTTTAATGTTGTAGGGACTCTTGTATTTGTTTTATCATTATCGTCATTAGTCTGTATCGCCGTGGGGTAAAAGTATGTAAAAGTAATGTATAAGTTTGTATATACCTAAGTAGGTATGCTAAAGCTTACTTATAAAAGTATGTATAGCTTCGACTCTACCTATATTGTCATTGTGTTCATTGTGTCATTTACTGTTTGTTGTTTAACATTAAACGCATACTTCGCATCTATTTATTTCCTAGTCTTTTAAATAATGCTTGCTTCTTAAGCTAAGGGTGCAGGTTCAATCCCAGTCGAAGGCAATATCCCAATTTGGTAATATCTGAACACATTTCCGTAAAATAAGTTCAATATACAGTTTAATGTCATGTGCCATATAGCTTGAGCCCGGTGTACGGCGACAGGCTCACTCTTTGTCACATTTAAGGACTACCATCCAGTGAAATGTGTGTGTAATACACCTCTGTCGATCCCTTCGAGGAAAAGATGTGATATATCCTTTTACGGTTCGTTTATTCATAGTAGCGGTAGGTATTCGTAGCGGTGTTTGATATTGTTCTGGTTGAATAATTTTAAGTACCTACTAGGTACTAGGTTTAATAAAAGATGGTGAGGAGTGTAGGTGGACCCATACCCAACCCGAAATGTAACGTCGCACCTAAAGTCGAAATCACGTTAAATTTGAACAAAACTGAAATCCGACATCAGTCTGTGAGCGGAAATTTGCTGTTGATTTATTTAAACGAAAAAACTAAAACGAATCCAATATTTTTGATATTCCAAATTAAAATAGCTTTAATCAAGTCCTTGGCCTGCTTTTATCTAAAATTATCGGAAACGTTCGACTAGACGTGAAGAATGCAGTTTCATTCACATTTTTGTCTATTTGGCACGGTCTACTTCAATCAAATAGTTTAAGCTGACGTTTCAGAGAAATGACCAATACTCGTTGGAATCCGAAATATGTGACCCAACACCAGAATACACTTTCTTTTGAATAGAGCAAATAATAGATACGTGACTAGGAATCCTATTCTCATTTAAAATGAAAGACGATAAAATTACGTTAACCGTTCCGATGACGGGTCTGAGCAGTAGCGCACTTGTAGCGCCTCACTCAACTGCCGTCTTTGTACTTCTTCACTCTAAACTTCAAGGCTAGAGTGAATAAGTACTTTATAGGTCGTCGTGCTCCATCTTAGGCCACAACGTCACTTTACATCAGGCGAGTTGGTGGTCAAACGCCGACCTATTCAACATAAAAAAAAATAACACTAATGGCCGTTTGCACTGAATATAAGAACTGCCTAGGTTCTTGCTTAACTACGAGTAGTTAAATCTACTGCTAGCGAAGTATTCGCTTATCGAGCACATAAAATTAAGAGTCTGCTAAGGTATGGCATAATATTCGTGCAAGAAAATATAGGTAGGAGCTAGCAAGGAATAGTTTAAACAATAGTTAAACCAGAGCAGTTCTTTTATGCAGTGCAAGTGGCCATAAGCCTTACCTACCATTAAAATTAAAGGCTTTAGGTAAGTATTTTAGGGTTTTTTTAAGTGGTGAGAGGCCAACCCCAAGCACTCAGATTAAGCTTTCTATTTTCAAGACAAAATAAATCAAAGACGGTAAACTTATATGACGGGGAAAGTCGGCTAGGCCGAGCCGTCACATCTCACTTCTTATGACGGGGAAAGTCGGGTAGGCCGACGTGCCGTGCCTGAATTTCTGATTCATGAATTCGTCATCACGGGCATCTATGGTGGGCGTTAGACTTCAGGAACGTTGAAATAAGTCGACTGCAGTGTAGACTTTACATTATTTTAATTATACAGACATTAAGATTACTTAAAATTACACTGGCCTACACTCATTTTGGTGGCTAAGAATTTAGACCTGATTTTGGGTATATTTTGTGAGCAGATACGAGAAAACTAGTCACATTTTTCATAGCAGCTCTTGTTCATGAGGAAGAAAGTATACAGAATACAAGTGAATTACCGTGTCATTAATCGGTTTCCGTTGATTTTTCATTGTATATGTACTCACCGCATATGTAACAAAACATATCAGGATCGTTAATGTAACTTCTTGAATTACTTGCCATCATAAATTTATACGATAAATGTCATAAAAGTAGTTATAACATGGACTGATTTTGAATAAAACCATACAATTTTTTTTTAAGAATTATATTGTAGGTAAACCAGAGCTGTCAGCTGACATCTAGTAGCAGCAATGTAGTTCATACTACCTACTTTACCGACTACAGATGCGAACAGAGATGCACCAAAACAATTTTTTTTTTGTAGGCCAGTGTTAGTGAAGGATTAAAACGATTCTTGGCGATTTAGAGTAATGGGTTTGCGAATGACCATTTCGTGCGACCGCCTTCAACTAAGTCAAAACTCTCAAGACAAAAAAGTAATAACTCTCAAAACAAGCTGATTTTCTTGATGCAATGATGTCAAGCGCCGTCATTTATAGATAGATATACTCGTATCTTGGGCCGTAAGGAATTTATTTTAAGTAAGGACCTACAAGTTAATTCTCAATCTGATCCTTTAAAAGTTCAGTCGCTGTCATTCAGTTAAATTTAGCCAATTAACCTTTGAGTTATTCCCTTGCCTCATTTTCAAATGAGTAAGACACTTACAAACTGCTCACAAATTAACCGTTGAGCTTAAACAGAATTTCATTCAAAGTTCAAAATGGGCCATTTAAATATATCTCGAGAGAGTTTCAAACAGATGCATGTCAAATTATTTCATTTGCGTTTATTAAGGGTAGGTGCGAGAAAGTTGCGATTAAAGATCTTTTAACTTTGTCGTAACAGCAATTTGTTAGCGTAATCTAAAAGTGTCGACGCTTTTTTTAACTTTTTTATTTCGTCGGATTCTTTTTTTGCAATTGCTTCAATCTTTTCCCGCATTTTCACTTTGACCTGAGGGTATAGCAGGTACAAGGATACCTGCCCAAGATACGAGTATAGCAGGTACAAGGGTACCTGCTATACCTGCTAGCAATATTACATCTCAAGAAACATATTGCTAAGGATGAACAACATCATCATCATTGTCTTTTTTAGTATTTTCTGGATAATCCAGTTGAAGAAATAAAAAAACTTCCTAGAATCCCATTATGTACTCTTCAGATGCCAAAAGCAAGTTCGTATCTTGCACTATTATTTATTCTGTGGTGTAAGCCGAATAGCTAGCCCTGACGTCAGAGTTTCTGGGGCCGGGGCCTCTGACATGGCTTGACAATCGTTATTTTGAAACCAAAACTGGGGTCTACAATTTAACGTGTCCGACGGTTGTGCTCAGTTGTGTATGCCGCCCGTGTTCACCCACCCGGAGACTGACCGAGTCATCCATTGTTCAATATCGGTGTTCGGCTACGAACTGCTAGTTAAGCTACGCTTTAAGCGCTACGTAACCTTCTTCAGTTACTGTGTACTTTTATTGAGTTTCACTGAGAGTAGGTAAGTGTGACATATTCGTTGGAATTATGCAGATGGTCGTAGGTATGTCATGTAAATTGTTGTGCTCAAAAACTATATAAAAGGAGTGTAAGCGAAATACGACGCGAGAAACGCTTTAATAATATTACAATGTCTGAAACCTAATTTATGACGTCCATGCGGTATTTGGCTGCAAGCTCTGATAAGAATGTCTGGAATGCAAATGGAAGTAATAACGCAACGTACGAGAGCATGATTTACGAAACACCAGTGCCCTAATTAGAACTCTAGATTTATACGCCTAAGTCTGCGTCTCTGTGGGATGACTCTATAGCAACGGGTCTGGCTAATCTGGTCAATCTACAAATCAAACCGATTGTAGTGGGCATAACAGGTGTAAGTAAAAAAGGTCATAGAGCTCATAAGGAAAGACTGCGATAATAAATTTTATTGTGATGTTAAATATAATCGTGTAATTGTAATGAAGCTTACTGTTGATAGTGTTGTAGTTAGTGTTTACTGTGTAAATCTTTGGTTTCCTTTAGGAAAATCAAAAAAAGAAAGTCAACGAGAATGACTAATGAGTAATGTAAGAAGTTAAATACGACCAATCATAATTTATCCCATTTTTCTGCACAATTCTTGCTGAAACCTTTCATATTATAATATAACTAAACAATCTGGGCCAAAAATCTTTAAACAGTTGAAGTTAGAAGGAGGTCTTTGCTCAGCTGTGAACAGCTTTTTACCAGGCTTTGAACATTCTGAAAATAATATTGATAAATAACAGGCGTAAATAAATACGACACAGCTAAAGTAAAGTATTAGGGTCGCTTTAGGTAAGAATTCAGGGTTCACATTTGTTGAAACGCCCATTATTTTTAACGATTAAAATGCTCAGGCAGGTAAGTAAGTATAATATCTTTGAATGTCGTCGGCGATAACGAGACCCGTGCAAACGCTGCCTTAGTACGTCTGACAATGCCACACCTGTCCCCGTTGCGAGAATTGTGGCGCATTCTTGCAACGTGACGCAGACAGTCGCGGAATTTCTCAATTGTTTTTCCTAGCATGTGGTAACAGTTGAGCAAATAATTTAACATAAGTGCATGATTTCTTTAAAAAAATGCTGAGTTAAAATCTGTAACGTGAATTATCCACTTTTCTGGTTTTGAAATAGGTTTTTTTACTGCTATCATGCCAGACGGTCTACCGTGCTTCATGGTAAACCGCATCATCTGACATGATCCACGTCATCTACCGTGCTTCATGGTAGACCGCATCATCTGACATGATCCGCATCTACCGTGCTTCATGGTAGACCGCATCATCTGACATGATCCGCATCTACCGTGCTTCATGGTAGACCGCATCATCTGACATGATCCGCATCTACCGTGCTTCATGGTAGACCGCATCATCTGACATGATCCGCATCTACCGTGCTTCATGGTAGACCGCATCATCTGACATGATCCGCATCTACCGTGCTTCATGGTAGACCGCATCATCTGACATGATCCGCATCTACCGTGCTTCATGGTAGACCGCATCATCTGACATGATCCGCATCTACCGTGCTTCATGGTAAACCGCATCATCTGACATGATCCACGTCATCTACCGTACTTCATGGTAGACCGCATCATCTGACATGATCCGCATCTACCGTGCTTCATGGTAGACCGCATCATCTGACATGATCCGCATCTACCGTGCTTCATGGTAGACCGCATCATCTGACATGATCCGCATCTACCGTGCTTCATGGTAGACCGCATCATCTGACATGATCCGCATCTACCGTGCTTCATGGTAAACCGCATCATCTGACATGATCCACGTCATCTACCGTACTTCATGGTAGACCGCATCATCTGACATGATCCGCATCTACCGTGCTTCATGGTAGACCGCATCATCTGACATGATCCGCATCTACCGTGCTTCATGGTAGACCGCATCATCTGACATGATCCGCATCTACCGTGCTTCATGGTAGACCGCATCATCTGACATGATCCGCATCTACCGTGCTTCATGGTAAACCGCATCATCTGACATGATCCACGTCATCTACCGTACTTCATGGTAGACCGCATCATCTGACATGATCCGCATCTACCGTGCTTCATGGTAGACCGCATCATCTGGCGTGATGGCAGTAAAAAAAACCTAATTAATAACAAGAAAAGTGGATCCTACACGTTATAGATTTTAATTAAACATTTTCTTAAAGAAATAGCTTGCCTTAAAGAACCAAATTCACTGACTCAAAGACACTCATGGCCACTTGCACTAAACATAAGAATTGCGTAAGTCCTTGCTTAACTAGTTTTAAACTACTCCTAGCGAGATATTCGCGTACACATAAAGTTATGCGGGCCATTGCACTTTTCAATATGCAGTATGCTAACTTAGAGTTGAAGCGATGATAGCCAGTTGGAGAAGGCTCGCCTCTCAAACCATGAGAGAGCGGGTTCAATTTCAGCCGACGACGGCACGCACCAATTTGTTCATTGTGTGAACATATGTGCGTATTGCATGTCATCTGCTACATGACTGGAGCCCGGTGTATGGCGACAGGCTCGCCCCCAGTCACGTTTGGGACTGAATATCGTCCGAAGAAGTGTGGGTGTTGTATTACACCACTACCAGTCCCCTCGGGGGAAAGGCGTTACGATATGTTAACTTAGCGTGGCTAAGCCCGTGAAATATAGTAAAAAAACCTGGATTACAAACTGTCTCACGGCCATTACACAATACAGTTTTAACACGCTAGCTCAGCTAGTGTACTACAAATTAAAAAATGTAATGACCGCCTTAGGATTCTCCTAATGAATGTCTTAAGGTTTGTGTAAAAAAATGTATGTAGGTAGGAGCTAGCTAGGAGTATATTAACACTAGTTAAGCAAATATTTAGGCAGCTCTTATATTAAATCCATCAGATTCTAAGTATCAGGGAACAAACACTCTGGCTTGTTGGGTTTTCTATTCAAAGTTTGAACAATACTAAGGCTGTGAGTACCTATTGAAATGACGCAAATATTATTGTGAACTCATTGAAACTTTAACAAATAACTTGGTTTCCCAATGTGGTTAGCGATACTTAGTAATCGCTTAGTTGTTTATGTTATTGTTTAGTTAAGCTTTAGGTACAGTTTATTAGTTAGGACTGTATGACGTTTAGCTACCTTTATGTAGGCAAAATTACGTAAGGTCATTGAAATTCTAGATAGACTTCAGTTTAGCAGATACCTACTAAAGTATAAACTAGTAGCTTCTGTGAGCTGTAGTCCTCGCTGCTGATATCTGTCCTCCTCTACAGGTCTCATTCCTCAACCGATTCTCGTATTTTTTTTAAGTTTATTCTATTTTTATAAAAAATAGTTCTGTGACTCAGGTTTTGGATTTTTTTTTAAATGACGGAGAAATTATTTAAAAAAAAACAGATTGGTTGAAAAATGCGACCTGTATAGGAAGACAGAGATCCAGACGGAATTCGGACATATCTTCACCATTTTGAAAAAAAAAACAAAAACTGACTCGGCAAAAAGATAACTGTACAAATTTCGAACCTGCTCACGAAATTTCACGAGAATCGCTTAAGAAATCTAGATGATGACAGAGATCCAGACAGAGATTCGGACAGGAATCCAGACAGAAATCCAGGCAGAATTTGGACATACGAAAGCATTTTCGTCGAAACTGAAGCATAGACCTTTCGCTCGCAAACGCTGGCTCAGTCGAATTATAAGTATACCTATACATACATTATACACATAAATAGTCGTCATTGTCTTCGCCTTCAACGATGAATCGCCAAACGAGCAAGTCTATAGACATACCTACCTGCATACTCACAGGCAGGTATACACATATCTATATATCTTTAGCTAAATATAATTTTTTCACCTCTTCTTCTAGTGACAACGTTAAATAACAAAGAGACATCATCGCTGACCGAAATAGCCCAATATTTGTCATAAGGCGGGTGAACAGACGGGATGTGCCTTGGCCATGCGCGTGCGCAGAGCGACCTTGCGCTTAAAGATTATAGGGAATTGTACAGAGAAACAGCTCTTGAGCGCGGTACTTGTACTTTGCCTACTGTTAACGGAGGCCTCCAAGTATTTGTAGAAACTACAAAATACACTTTTTACGAAACAGTTTCGTTTTAAAGTAACTATCAATTAAGCGGCTTAAGTAAACGTATGTGTGGGTAGATAATCGTGGAATGACCGAGCCTTAAATAATGCTTATAACTATGCGAGTGGCACAAGGGCACCTCTACGGCACGGTCTCGGCTTGGGCTGTCATCGAGGGAGGGGTGTCGAATTATTGCCCAGAAGGGGTTTGCTCTAGGGCCCTGTCATCTTCAGGGGGGCTATTCCTGCGCGTGAGATGAGATGAGATTTAATCTTGGTCACTCTCACACCTATGACGTTTCAAACGAGAGCAACAAGGACGAAAAAAGGTGAGATGAAAATCTCAAATCTCCGAATAGGGCCACAAGGCATTCACGCTTGTTCTTCTATCTCGCTCAGCCGCGAGCGCAAGCAGTGAGGTACCACAGCCGTAGTGCAGTACCGATAGCGAAACATTAATCGGTCCTCGTTCGATTAGCAAGACACTCATTCGCTTTGAGAGATGGATGTGTGTGTGCCGATTTGTTCATGTACGGTAAGAGAGATAGTAATGAAGTATGCGCCAAGGATAGACCTATTTATAGGTGAATAGGATAGATGACAGTCGTCTGTTGCGTGTTTATTTCAAGTCTTTGTACTTTATTGTATTCTAAACACAGCAGAGTGATGTGGGCACGTGTTCGTCAAATGATTTTCGCCAGGTTACGATCTTTGTTGGAATACACCTATGTGCAATATTGATAGCACCAAAAGAATTGATAGGGTTTGTTAATGGTTTGTAGGTACTATAGAGCGGCCTACTACTTGTTTGCAGATTTAAAAATAGGCAAATTTTCCATACAAAAATACTGAAACCTATTTCAACAACTCGTGTAAAGTCGTATTAAGTCGGTGCACGTACTCATTTTATTTTTTTCAGTCTTTACGCTCTACAGGCTAGTTGGCGGCATTGTACGAAGCTGTTTCTTTGTGGTATTTTCTGCTTATTCCTGCGCTTCATCTCGTTGTGTTTGAATAATTGCTGTTTTGACGTTCGCAATGACTCATGACTCACTTCCGTCTGCTCGAAACATTTCAAGGTATTTAGAAGTCTTAAGTTATGACAGCTCTGTGCGTAAAAGCTAACGCGCATTTGCGCGGTCTTAATGTTATTTATGCCGTACATTTGTAGCCATTTAGTTATCTATTTTCAGCGTTTACTACGCCTTTCTGAAATACGTAAGCTTGTTACATTAAAGGTTGCCTGGATGAAATTTATCTAAAAGACTGTATTTATACTGCCAAACATGCCTGATGATAAGCAGTGATGCAGCGGCCTACGATGGAGCACGCTTGCCTAGAAGAAACCAATTCACTCGAGACTTGAAGACACCCGATTATAAGTGTCAGGGAACACACACTCTGGCAGAGTGTCCACACTCTAGCGGTCCGCAAGAGAAATGAACCAAAGCGTTTCGTGCGTGTAGTTGGTATGTCGACCATAAAACGATGCAGCTTTTTTGTACTCTTGGTTGTTTTATAGAAGAACGGGCTAGGGAGAATAAGGTCATGCAAACCAGATGCACACTCCCGATAAGAAGAAACCGATAGACTCTCCGAGTCTATCGGTTTTTTATCGGATTCATTTCGGATTCATTCATTGTCTTAACAATGAAAGGTTGCAACTAGTAACCTTTCTTTTACAATGAGGCTATGGTACTTTTGCTATCTGGCTCAAGCCTTTGAATAAAATCGGTTACGTGGGAACGTAGTAGGTTAAATAGTGGTGCTATCTACTGCATGAACGCCTGGATTAACGAAATAGCCATTTTGACAATTTATAAAAATAAATAGTATGTATTATGATAATATTAGATAATAAATAATTTGGAACAATGTCCCGAATTCTGTTAGAATGTTTACAAACAAAACTGTCTGCGTTTTTTATTAATGTAGAATAATTGATATGAATATTTGGCTCCTTTCCATTCATTGCGTCACAGAGAAACATTGTTACATAAAACACGCTGGTTCCATGATTTTTGTAGGAATGTGTTCGTATTTATGAAGATACTATAATATATACAGTTTGGTGCAATTTTTCGATTTTTGACTACTTACTTTGAAATGAGTCACAATAAAACCCCATAAGTAATATTAGTTTTTTTGAGCAGATAGTTAAGAAACTGGCAAGTTAAGGCCCGATATTACGAATAATCGAAATTAAGTATTTTGTTTGCACCTATAGTTCGATATGAAGAATTGTGATGATCAGGTGTTAAAAAAAAAAAAAAATGGTGAAAAAAAAAACACAAATTCTTCAGTAGTCTTAAGTCTAAGTCTTCTTCTTCACTTATGAACGTCAAAGTTTTTTAATAGACTCGACCGCCTTGTTCGGAAAAAGAGAGCCCATTTGTCATTTTGACATTTGTCTCACAAATGTTGGCTTACATCTATGTAATATCATATTAAATCTATGTAATGGTGTAAATATGTGTGGCCGTAGGTCGGAGTGGAAAGGACACAATTTGGACCGCTGCACCAACAAACTTAGATTTTGTTAACCTAATGTCCATCTTGGTGAGGTTATTACTCCCCTGAAAATGAACTTTACGTACTTAGTAGGTATAGTTCAGATCCCTACATAAACGTAACAAAGGAAACTCGAAACCTTACATGGAAACCATCTTTTACTAAGGTTACCTTTATTTGTTCTCCATATCCTTCAAATTTGGCACTCCAGGCGTCTTTCAAAGGAGCACAAAATAAGTAATTACGTCATATCATATACTAGCTCTTTTGCCCGCGACTTCACTCGCGTTTCATAGCCTATGTCACTCAGGAATAATGTAGCTTTTTAATGGTGAAAGATTTTTTTAAACCGAACCTGTAGTTTTTGAGCTACAAATCATTCATTTTTATGATAATTTATTTATGTATTAGTAGACTAGGACGTCATGAGTTGAAGAAACTTTCAAATATTTTCTTTTATATAGGTGGGTAGCCTTATAAAAAAAGCTTTAGTTTAATCTGCCGACTATAAATTCCAAAATTTGGTTTCAATGAAAGGGTTAGTAAAGGTAAGTGATCGGCGAGATGTAATTAATTATCTGAGTATAAAATTGTTATACTCAGATAATTAATTTATATATTATAAATTTTTTAGTTATAAAAAAAATAAGTAGTTACAAGTTTACAAGCTTTGCTTAGTTTGGGGTCAGACGACCGTGTGTGCAAGCACATAACACACATAAAGTAGCTGCTCTGACAAAGAGGTCGATTTATCGCATTTAAATTATTATGAATGCGATGTGACACCCGTTCTCTTACGTTGCTATGCTGAAATGTCAAGGATTCTGCGACTCTCTGAATTTTGCATACAAAGGCATTGTTAAATTTCTTGAAAACTATTTGTCAAATTATGTGGAAATTTGGCATTTACAATTAAAATTTAATAAACTAAATCTACGTCCCGATGTGCTTGTTTTTTTAAAAAAAACGTCCTCAAGATAAAATATACCTGCCTTTGCACGGGGTGACTTTTGATTGATGTTTTTAATAGATAGACAAAGCAAATTTAAAAACCGTAAGGAGGTTGTCTACATCATTAGCTTTTAAATTAATCCATAATACAAAGGAAGTTTTTAGTTATTTAAGAATGATTAAAGAGGTCCATTCATAAAAATGATTGAAATAGCACTTTGTCACTAACTTTAGAGGCTTCTCAGTATCTTTACCTACTTGCTCTCTTCCGCTCGTCGTCGTCTTCTCCTAGATGAAATAGCAACAGAAAATCTTCAGCTAATGCGAAGTTACTCTAAAGTGGTCGCCGGACCTTTAAAACTAAAAGTCATAGTTGTTATTTTAAATAGCACAGCTTTATTCCCATAACAGCACATTTGCAAGATATCTGAGGTAGATAATACCTACTTAACAATAACAGTAACGAAACCGTTATTCCGTATTAATAACACGAACAATTCTCTCCTAGTTATTTTAAACGATGCTTTCCTTGCTTGCCATAATATTATGCTTTTTCATGCTCCACGGGTTTACTACGTGCATTAGATGAGGATAACCTGTTGTTATTAGTCCTACCTTGTTAGTCTTAAATTTTTGCTTCACTAACCGGTAAAAAAAAAAAAAAAATGTTTAATCATTTACCAGACATAATTGCAGCAAAAAATAAACCAAACAAAAATACATAAAAAAATAAATAACATAAAAAATAAATAAAAACCGGTAAATACATTTTTAACCGACTTCCAAACTTCCAGACTTCCGGGTAAGTATTTTCCCCGACTGTCCAAACAAAGGGTTCCTTATATTTTACCAGTAAATGTAAATTTGTCTTTGTTTACGCGACCTCCACCGCCTAAAACAACTTGACCTATTTTGAATTGCAAGTAGGAATTTTTAATTAATCTTTATACATAGTTGGTAAATAATTATTATATTTTTCCGTCCGAGTGTCATAGGCTATGGCTTGTATTTTTTGTTATAAACATTAATTACTACTTATGTCATTGTTTCAGTCATGAAACGGCAGTAAAATTTGCCAAACAAAAGAAAAGTACTTTTTGATTTATTAATGTAAGCGTAAAGACCTACATCGGTGCACTGGTAAAATACTGTAAACTAGTAAGTAGTGTGAAGTAATTTACTTCATACTACTTAACTAGTATGAAGTAATTTACTTCATACTTAAATTTCTGTGAAATCAAACGGTTCAAACGGTTTGATCAAACGTTTGATTATAATGGTTCTGTGAGCAGAAGACATGACGGCCGGCGTTTGTCTTTTCTACAGGTTGCATTGCTGAACCAATTCTTGTGAAACTTTGTGAGTAGGCTCGATAATACCGAGCAAGCGATGTCGAGCGAAGTGTCTATGCTTCGACAAAAAAGCTTTCGTATGTCCGATTTCTCTCCGGATTTCTGTACAGAACTCTGTCCGGAATTTTGTCTTCCTCTTCAGGTAGCATTCCCCAACCGATTTATTATGCAGGTTCGATAATACATTTTTTTTTGCCGAGACAGTTTTTGGTCATTTTTTCCAAAAACTACCTCGACAAAAAATCTGTATAATTATCACACCTACCTACTTTCAAAGATTCAAGATAATCTTTGAACAAATAGAGCTTGAACTCATACATATTGTCACGCCTTTCCCCCGTAGGAGCTGGCAGAGGTGTTTTTTTTTAAATAGCTTAATAGGTTTGCTTTTGGCCGCCAACATGTCTGACGATAAGCAGTGATGCGGCCTACGATGGAGCACGCTTGCCTAGAAGAAACCGATTCACTCGAGACTTGAAGATACCCAGATTCTAAGTGTCAGAGAACACACTCTGGCAGAGTATTCCACACTGTAGCGGTCCGTATGCGAAACGAGGAACCAAAGCGTTTCGTGCGCGTTGTTGATATGTCGACCATAAGACGATGCCGCTTTTTTGTACCCTTGGTTGTTTAAGTGGACCTACCACATACATTATTATATTCCTTAAACCGTTTCCATGACATTAATAAAGATTAACTCAGCTCGAGTACACACTACACACGACTAATGCTTGATCCGCTGGATGATAAGTATTTAAGCCAATTTGCGGCCTGGATTCCCTTAATCCTCTGATTCTGGTAGGACACAGATTAATTATGGTGACTATTACGAAATGGTGAGAAATTAGATCATTAAGAAAGTAATATTACGTTCTATTCTATTACGCATCAGCTGTTCTACCCACGGCTTCGAGGGCTTTTTTCGTAGCTTTCTAGTCCCTAGTGAAAGAATTTGTAGGTCGGTTCAGTAGTTTCAGAGCCTCTTACAAACAAACTTACTAACTTACAAATGTTACTTCTTTATAATATTAATTAGATATAACCTAAAAAAAGTTACTGAACAAGTTTTTATTTTTTAAAAATATCGGCAAACGAATTAAAACTGTATGTCGTCAAAACAAATGGTCAATTTAGTTTTTAGCGTTTGCGAGCTTAAGCCTTGAATATTCGCCAAACGCGTCTATTCAACTCGTAATTGTGAAGAAGCTACGGACCCTACCGATATAAAAAAAATATCACCAATAAGATCATTCTGTTACCTATTAATTAGATTGATTAAAATATTATATTACTTACTAGATTGCGAGTAAAAAAATATTAAATGAACGTTGTTTTCGTTCTCATGGCGTGCAATACCGTGCTTACGGAGATTACGTTACTATATATTTTTACACCTTCGGATAGGAAATTAAAAATATGATTGATCGTCCTTTTACCATATTTTTAGAGCTAAAATTGAGTTAGTTTAGTAATATTTTGTGTTATTTTGAAGTATTTCGTCAGATCACGTGACCACTGACACCCGCGAGCTCCTTTGCGGGGGACGGGCCAGTCGGCGCTAGCGCCTCACAAAGGAGGGACGTACTCGCCTTGCCGAAAAATATTTTCGCATTTTTTTTTCTATTTGTACGTAAATCATCAATTAAACAGTGCTTAATTATCCAAAGACAATAAAAAAAAGTAGTTCTTCAAGACATTTGATAAGTTTTTAGTGACTTTACTACTAGTGAAATTATTTGGACAATAATTGATCGCGTTGTGAGTAGAGGGTACAGAAGGTTGATCCGATGAAAATGGGAGATGTCACCAAGGCAGCTAGACGTAAGAAAAAAATTGGACTCCAACTAGCTAAGTGGTAAGTACCTACCTACCTATTAATATTTAATTACCACATAAATATTTTTACCCGTTTGTTCTTATTGTGTAGACTGAAGTGACTAACCCTAGTGTCTGAGTTTTTAGTGGCATATGATTCGGTCTGACGTTTGTTTTCCTAATAAAAATAATAGAAAACGACAGACGTGTCCTCCGACCTATGTTAACTCTCAGGGCTTCACCGTCCATTACACCTTATTGCGATGATTGTTGGATTTACCCGCCGACGCTGTGCGACCATGAACCTTATTTTGCTGTGATACGAGCCGCGGTCGCGCAGCGTCGTGCTGTACTACAATCATCACGCCACGGCACGGGCCCCATTGTACATGTTGCTCATGATAATTATCCAAGTGCAAGACTTGTCAGAACTGTGTTTTTGTTTTGTTATGTACAAATGTACCTTTATGTGTCATATTTGTACATTGCACAGGGTTATCGGTATAGGGTGTACTAAGCCAAACGGGGGTCATTGTACTCTTCATTATAAACAACGATTACTTTTTAAACTTTTTTATTTGTAAATTAAATCGGGGAAAAAAGCATCTGCTTACATTTTGTCGACGATCGATGAGCTTTTTGTATGAAACGGCTGTTTTTTTTCTCGTGATTTCATTTGATTCAATTATTCACAAAAATTATACTAAGGTCAATATACCTAAGCCATTTCAAATTGAAGCTGTGGCATACTTGCTGATGCCCCAACACCTAGTTAATAACATAGAAATGGGGAGTATTCTATAGTTAATAATAATAAATAATCCTTCTTGAACAATCGGGTAAAAATAAAATAATGATAATTATTATGTGTACTTACGATGTCAATATCGGAAAGCGGTCGTTGCGTGCGAACGGTGTAAATGACTAATACTAATTTTTGTTTTTGGTATAGCACATTTCCTAAACTAACCTACCTAAACTAGAAACAATCACATTTTTATGTTATAGCTGACCAACCACGGTCCGCAATACATTATTATTTTTAGCAGTGTATTGAGCATATTTTTCTAACTTATCCTGGTTTGTTAACCGACTTCAAAAATTAGGACGCACTCAATTACATTGTATAAATTTTACTAAATGTTTGTTGCAGCATAACTTCGTTATTTACTCATTTATTTTTTATTTGAAAGAATATGCTTACTAACACTCTGATCAGTCACTTTGATCAAAATAAAGTATTTTTAGTAAAAAATAGTATTTAATACAAAAAATCAAGCATTTGCATTCAGAAAGTAGTGTTCCGAGTCATGGCCATTGAATTCGATAGAAAAGTTATTACATTTTCTTACAACAATAACCGAGCGAGAGATCGTTAGCGAGCGAAGCGTTTATGCTTCAGATTCGACAAAAATGCTTTCGTATGTCCGAATTCCGTCTGGATTTCTGTCCGGATCTCTGTCCAGACCTGTCTTAATCTACAGGTCGCATTTCTTAACCTATTCTCTTGAAACTTTGTGAGTAAGTCCGATATTTAAAAAGAATTTTCTTGTCTAGGCGGTTATTGGAAATTTTTCAATATGGCAGAGATGTGATTTAAAAAAAGATATATCTCCGCATAATTGGAAAATTTCCAAAAAACCTTTTTGACGAGATCACCAGCTCACAGAGTCACTATTGTATGTATTGTTATTTATTTATATTTATTATATACAACAATTTCTTTGGTAACTGATACCAACCTGCATCTAGTCTTAATAGTTATTTTAATTTAGTCTCTATTGCATGAAGACTAGAATAATAATATATTTTAAACTGGGATTATAGATTGGTAATTGTTTTATATTTTATGGTATCATGGAAAGAGACAAACGAGACGCTTTGAGTAATATGAATATTGTGTAATTAATATCTTTAAATTGCTCTATTTCATTTTTTCAGAAACAGAGATCAACGAAATTATCAAATTTTAAACACAAGCGTTCAGCCAACAACAAATGCGAGTACTGAACTAAGGTGAGTTAAAAGACATTTAACATCTTATATTATTAGGGTGACAAGCATAGTGCATAGTCAGAGCTATGCCAAATGAAAATGCTATTGCTGAAGTTGTCGTATGTCCGGCGTCCAGCGTCTGATTGCACGGATGTCCGATTGTTTTCCTCTACAGATCGCATTTCTCAACCGATATTTGTGAAATTTTGTAAATTTAAGTTTTATTTAAAATAGCGGAGATATGTAATTTGTGAGACGTTGCTCATTGAGCCACTACTTATAATCAGAGTGGCGCTGAACTGCTATGGGCATGCGTGACGCCAGTACAACCATTCACTTAGCGAGCGTGAAGCGCGAGTGAAGAACTTCCGTTTCAGTTAATAAAAATACTAAAAACTTATCCTATATTTTTATCTACAGATGCCTAGTTCAAAATCAGTCGAAGGGTATCAGAGCATCCGAGGAACAGGGACTTTTTCATTTTCGAATAAACTGGTAATCATTTTTTTTTTTTTGTGTACACAATGTACATAAATAAATTATTGATACGAGCGTTGGGACTTAGTATGGTTGCAAATTAATTATCATTTAATATTGTTTTTAGGAACAACAATATCAGTCTTCATTGCCGAATCTCATCGTCGAAGAAGAAGCAGAACAAGAACAGAAAGACAAAAGTTATTGGCGTATTATAACATTAGCTTCTTCTTCGTAAAATTGAAGGAAATATCAAGACACAATGGATTTGGTTGCGACAAACAATCGATAGACTTGATTGGAGAAAAGCAAACAGGTCTTGCTTCTAAATTCACCTTTTTGTGAATAAAGAGTAACAATAGTAGATTATGTCCCGAGGGCACAAAGCAGTGCCTTACGTCGCGGGCGGCTTATTGTACCCTGAGCGTAACGAGGGAATCTAGAGTTAACTCACGAGTGCAGCAAGGGAAGATGAGTCCTGAGGGCAGCGAGGGGCTCAAGCCGCCCAAGACAAAAACACTGCTTTATCCTAGAAGCGAATTCTCTACCAAAAATACTGTCTAATATTATACTCTCTCATAACTAATAAAAAGGTACTAGTAAGTACAGTCTTTTATTTTAAATTTCGTGCAGCTCGTGGAGCACGTGCTCGTATTTTTTTCTTGGTAGCTAGTTCAATTTTCAAATAAACTCTTCTTACAGTGCTTATTCTGAGTTTTCATTCAATGTTAACCTCTTTGCTTGGAAACTCCCAACTACAAGCTTCGCTCGAATTTATGTTTCATCTATAAAACCAACATTTGAGTTTCATGTGTTAGATTAAGGATGTGTTAATCTGAGCGATTATTGCCTTCAAAGCATTTGATTTATTGATATTTTTTGAATCTCGGTTTATTTTGATTATTTTTTTGGTGTTTGCTAAAATCTAAGCACTATACATGTATTTCAGCTACAAAAGGTTTTTCAATATCCAATCTAAGACCCCTTTAGTCCAGCTATAGAGGATTTTTTTTCTATATTAACTACTAGCTGTTGCTCACGATTTCGTACGCGTAGATAAAAAAACCTCGTTCCGTTAGTTTCTTGTATTTGTCATTCACTCGAGGAGGTATTATAGCGCGAGCCGTATGCGAGCCCACTAATGGAGCCAATAGTGTAATTATTAACGCACACGCGTTTCATGTGACGTTTTTCATCACACATGCGAGGGGAAAAACACAGACTTGCATTAGTCAATCCATTTTTCTGAAAATGTATGCGCATTTTGCTGCTTTTCCACCTATCAAAATTTTCCTAGGCAAATTAATAAAGCGAATACTTTTTTTAAATTATCATACCTAATTAATTGTCAATATTTTGATAAAAAAAAATAATGTTTATTTACTGTTATTACGTAGTTATGATACTTTAAATCAAGAATTTAAGAAAAGTAAAAAAAAACTCTTGTTGATTTATTTAAAAAAAAGTCTAGTTTAGTTACTAGTGCGATAATGGTAAAGTAACAGCACACGTGCTTAATAGCTCGGATTATGAGCTAAAACTGATGTACTAAAGTCCTTTTTACGAGCGAGAGTGATGAAAAAGATATTAAACACAAACGCGTTTTTAACTTCAAGTAGGAACATTTCAGCAAAATCAGGCAAGAAACTATCGAGAAAATAATGAGGTTGTAAGTTCTGGGTCCACTATATTTTCAACAATTTTAGTCATTTTATACTACCTACTAATTATATAAAACAGATTAGTACTATCAACTAGAATACATTTTTAAAGCGGGCCGTCGATTGAACAGCTCTGCTAGTCCTAGTCAATATGTTTTTTGTTATGAGATTTTTGAAATGTTGTAAGCATTGGTTTAAGATAGGTTGAGTGATTTATCCCTTGTACCGGAGTTCTTAGAATGCCCATCAGGAGCCCTATTCTTGCTAAAAATATTTTCTGATCAATGTCTCTCTCGTTTTAAAAGTCATAGTGAGAGTGACCAAGAAACATCTCACGCGTCAAGAATAGCCCTCCAGAGCTATTCTTACGATTTTATATTATTCCCCCTATTCCTACGCACGAGATATGTTTTGGTCAATGTCTCTCTCGTTTGAAAAATCATAAAAGTGAGAGGGACCAAGATCCGATGAACCAAGATATCTCACACTTCAGAGAGTCTACTACGATTGTTTTTTTAGATTTTACACGCACGACCAAAGGGAATCAAAACCTTTAGATGCGGGATATTTGTGAGTACATACTTAATCTACCTATACTTATAAACAAACTACCGCGCTCATGCTGCTTAAAAGGCTCAAGTCTTTAAAACGCCGTTGGCTTCAAATAATTTAGTCACAAAACATTACAATAAAGCATAACATCACAGAGGGCATTCATTTTTAGGCAAAAATATTTTTTTCACGGTGTTTCTTCTGAATTTGTTTAGTCTTTGAGAAATGCTAGCTCAATGTTCAAAAGCTTCGAGCGTTGATCACTAGAGGCGCTAAAACCAGCTGAGCGCCGAATGGCAAATGTCATTGGCGTATCTTAACCTCTTAATGCAACAATAGATTTCTAAATAAAAAAAAATTTGAGTATGAGTTTTTTAAGGTTTCAGCTTTATATTTCTTCAGATATTTTCAACCTGTCTCACTAGTAGGTACATGAAAACGGGTTCAGTTTGATACTCTAAGGGCCGCATGCTAAAACGACGCTCAGTCTTGAATCTCGATTTAAAACTAGTTTAACCATACATTAAAACAGTTTTTAATCGAGATTGAGCTATGTCAGAGGCCATTGGGCAGCCTAGAAACTCTGACAACAGGGTTAGCCACTCGGCCTATACGAACTTACTTGCTTGCTGGCTTTTTAATCGAGATTCATGACTGAGCGTAGTTTTTGAATAAGGCCCTAAGGGCCGCATTCTAAAACAATGCTCAGTCATAAATCTCGATTTAAAACTGGTTTTACCATCAAATAACATAATTAAAGCGATACATATGTATAGACAGTTTTAAATCAAGATTCAATATTGAGCATCGTTTTAGTAAACGGTCCTTGGTAAGTTCCAACAGCCAGAATAAAGCCCATTTTGGTTACCAGTAAGACAATAAGACCACATTATTTCATCTTGAAAAACCGTGGAAAGCAGCCAGTATTATCCCTAAAAAGTTGTCATGACGCATTTAAATTAGGAACTAGGACTGACCAAAAAATACTACGCTGAAACGAATGCGACGTTTACCAGCTGTTTTCAGATCTCAACACTTTATCATGCCACTTTTGTTACAGCGCTAATTTTTTTTCCGGGAATTTAGGCGAACTACTTCAGCGTCTGCAAATGAAACGAATAAATAATTTCGCGAAACTGCTTTAGGGTTCTGAACTTTGTTAACTGAGATTTATTTTTAGCACCCAAGGAAGCTTTTTCCATTTAGCACCCGAGCCCTACATTCCATTTTAGAAAAGTTTCTGTAACATTGCGATAGATGGCGTTTTCTTCTAACTCTATGATAACGAAGGTTCTAATTTAAAATCAAGCCGTTCTCGGATCAAGTCCAATTTAATACAGAAGATACACTTATAAACTTCAAATTCATAAAAATTGCTGTTTCATCTTGTTCGGAAAAAGAGCCTAGAGGAATAGGCAAGATACCGAGGGGCATTTTTTGCTTACCTAGGTTGAATTTGAAGATTTTTCCTTTGAACTTTAAATATTGAAGTATTAGTCAACACCTCAGTTTGTTTTTGTACTTATTATAAATATTAGGACGGCACTCCACACGTTACCTACATACAGGATTTTATCTTCGAAATCTGTCAATTACAATCACAGAATACATAGCACTTTGTACGAGAAGCGAGAATGTTATCTTTTCCGTAACTTTTTGAATGAAGTGCGTACTTACGCGCGTCTTTCCTACTTTAGAAGAATATTTATAGATAGATAGATACTTATTTGTGTACATGCACGTTGTATACATAAGAGTTTGTTAATATTAGCAAGTATTTTATTCTCAAACTTGTAGTTTTATTACATTGCCTCATAGTTCACACAAAGTAACATCTAAAAATAACAAATTTCATGTCACAAATCTACAGATGCACCCATTTGCGCTAATATGATTGTCATTAACCTTCATTCTCACTTCCTCCGACTGCATTGTTTACATAACAGAAAGCATGAAGCCTTACCCGTGATCGCCTCTGGATCGCACTGTCGCCAGGTACCATCAGAAAATTCCCGCTCATTTTCACTGCTAGACAACCACACAAACGAAAACACAAGCGTTCTCTGCGCCGTTTCAAAAATAGAGTTTCTGGGGCGTGCGTACGCGACTGAATTTCGTGGTAGAATGCCGCACACCAACACTATTACAGTTCATGAATGAGTGACGTTTTTAAATAGCCTCCCCTCTCTTGTGACGTCACGTTACGTCTGCGTTTCGTTTGTTACGGAAATACACGGAGGTATCAGCTGTGGAGGATCTTGGTGATTCAGACGTTTGGAGCTTCGATACGGAGTACGTGATGGAAGGTCAATGGCAATACCCACGTTATTAACGTAGGCATTTGAGTAGGTCGAAGCCATATTTGAATGTACCGGTTGAATTCGCTGACGAAGCTGTATCTAATTGTAAGTGTAGTCTAATTTTTAGCAAATTAGTCAAATTAGAAGTGAGCGTAAAATTACATATATCGTCACGCCTTTCCCTCGAAGGAGCTGGCAGAGGTGTAATACAACCTACAAATCACAATCCACACTTCGCCGGGCGATATTCAGTCCCAAATGTGACAGGGGGCGAGCCTGTCGCCATACACCGGGCTCCAGTCATGTAACAGATGACATACAATACGCACATACATATACATAATGAACAAATTGGTGCGTGCTGTCGGCTGGCTTCAAACCCGCTCCCTCTGGCTTGAGAGCCGGGCCTTCTCCAACTAGGCTATCATTGCTTACGAATGTTAATTAAAAGTTAGCAGCAAGAGTATAAAATTGGGTTTGTGCAATTAGTTTTCCATTAAGGCAATCACAATAACTTAATTTACTTTTGTGTAAGTTTTTATGGTAAGTACATACTTCATACTATTGCTCCGTTTCTTCATTCATGATAAATACTTGTCTCAAACTATTGTAGCTAACAAAGGACTAACTTTAATTTCTCTAACTAAGTAAAAATTTCATGTCTTACTAAATGTATTTTATCATAAATAGCAAACTACGATGCGCCTTGAGAATACGTCACGTAGACTGAACAGCTGCTCTGTTTACATTGTCCTAGTAACATATTTCGTGAATTCGTATAAATTGACAATAATGAGTGCTTTGATGTCCATTTTCCTTGAATCGCTGATTTTCTAGAGATCGCTTACGACTTCTTTCCTGTTAGATGACGCCACAGTTTCATAAATATGATTCCCGCTTCCAAAATAAACCGAGTCTCTTATAAATATTGCTCTTGCAATCCAATCACAATATTTATACGCGTAGAAGGACAAGAGGAAAATCCCACGCCAAACCACGAATAGGTAAAAAATATCATGAAAACAAACAAGAATGAAACGAAACGAAATATATTTGAAATACGGATATTTATTTATTTTTTCATAAAAATTCTAAATTCAATAATGTGTTTAAACATGTAACATTTACATATATGCATTTATACAAAGATATATGCAATGTTTAGTGATATTTAATACTAGAATCGGAGCGTAACAGACTTACAACGATGCCATATGAATTTAACGATCACATTTTTACACTTACAAAATAATATTTACCAAGTATTGTCAAATGGTTAAGGATTGTGTTCCGATACGATAATTGTTAAATGAGTTTACATGAATAATGTGCGCTTCTCTTCTATACTTATCTCGAATCGCAATATCTTCACAAACGACATCGACGGTCACAAAAATGAATGAATATTAAATTAAGACATACATATTTAAAGTAATACTGACATTTTGGTTTATGTAGATATCACACGATCCTCTCGACGTCGCAGCCACCCTTTCACAATACGATGGAAAAATGATTTGTAAGTATTTACAAATGGATGATCATTTTTCATGAATTATTATCATCAGTTGTGGACATTTATTAATGTAGATTAAAATTAAAAAGAATAGTAAAAGTAAAAATGATTGATTAGTAAAAAGATTTTACTATTTCGCCAAATATTATCAGAATTATACAGAAGCTCTATTCAACGCAGTAATGCACCTATTGTAAAAAGAATGTGAAGTCAGGGAAGATATATCAACATCAGAACATCTTTAGGTTATTTTCATTTTAGAAATTTTATTTGTTTTCGTAAATTTCCATTATAAAGTATATTTTTTTTAGTTAGTTAAAATAAGTTTCACAAAATTTGTGTGTTACATTTTTTGTATATATATTTTGATGTAACTATAAGTATTTGATTCGAAAAAGATAAATTTTAATTATTGAAACGGCAAGGAACTGGTTCACATTCTCTTTACAATCGCTTGATTACTTATAAACTGTGGACAAAGAATGTACTAGATCTAATACAAATATTAATTATATTCCACAAATTTTATTGCGTACATTAATACATTGAATAGACATAGTTATCACAACGTAAATATTAAGATTTAATATTGAAATTTCCTATTACACTATTATACACAGATTCAGTCAACTCGGAAAATTGCAAGTTAAAAATAAAAAGACTTAGTAATTTAGAAAGACGAGATATAATATGTTTTAATTTATTAATATATATTATTGAGATTTGGACTAGACAAACCACATTCTTCTATCTACAGATATGTAATCCATGATAAATGCTAATATTTAGAAAATCTAAGTCCCGTGTCATAGTGATGTGCTTCGCTACACATCGTGTTTATTTTCAAAACTAGTCGATTTCGACACCAAATTCTAGATTAATTAGTAATCTGAAGTATTTAAATTGAGAATGATATTACGTTGGAAATGTAACATTGTATTGTAGAGATAATTTGAAAGATTGAAATCTTTTTATAAATTTTCAAACTAGCATTGAAAATAAACACACACTAAAATTATTGTGACAATTCAAACACTGTGTTTTGAAGTTTGGACTGTGATAAAGTTTTAATAATAATCCATAATATTTAAAATTTATATAAAGACAAATCAACAATAATAGTTATTGTTATGTCTTAACAAATAACTTTTGAGCACGTGGGCCTTACATTGAATTGTTAACAACTTTTATAATCCATGAATTAAAAATAGTCTTATCACAATGTGTTGAATTACAAAGTGAAAAGATTCAATTACGTACACCATTTAGTACAACTTAATATAAAAACAGGAAGTATAAATTTATAACTGTAAAATTTAAATTTGATTGTTTCGTTTTAATAACTCATAAATAGTCACTCACTCTAAAAGCCTTAGTATATTGATAACAATCAATCTGAATTTTGTATAAAATAAATTTGTGGTTTCACATTTTAGTAGCAACAAATATCTGACAATATAATGATTCAGATAAATGCAGATTTGCTTTTATTATATTCACGATAGTTACAAGTATGATGTATTTTAATTTTTATAACAATATCACAATTTTCAATAATATACAAAAATTGGTGATTTATAGATTACAATGATAAACAGGCCAAGCTTATTATAAAGTAAGAGCAAAGATCGTGATATACAATACAATATGTATTATTTAAATAACATTTTTATTTACACTTCTGTATTATTAACAAATGGACCACAGATACAATGTAGATCACTCAAAACGGGACAAGAAAAACAACGTTATAAAAGATGAGAAGATCGTACTTTTAGAATAAACTGTAGCTATAACTATATTCCATTTTATATAACACTCATCACCTAGACGAACATGCTTTACGAACTTCGCATAACTCTATACACCACGCAAATATACATTATAAAAAGAAAAGATACGTTTTCTCCCAATATTTATAGGGTTCGTGACATTTTACACAATTCCATTTCGAAAGAAGCAAAATATACCAACAAAGGAAATAATTTACATAAGGCCATTTAATTTACTGTACACGTATAACGAGTAGATGATTAAATAGATTAATGTTGCATTAATATTAGGGATTAGGATTTTAATGCGTCCGTTATTTACGACAGTTTTGGTCCATATAAATATTATTACATAAATCGTGTGTCGATTGGCCCACTTTCATTCTTTGGGTATTCAGCAAAGGTTGAAATGACTTCTCAGTATACAGAATATGTAATCAAAAAGTTGTTTAAGTATTGGAGAAGAATTCTAAAATCATAACATAAAATTATGAAGTAAATGATGAGAGATAGGCGGAAGTAAGAGCACAAGGCGTATCTAAGTAATAAGAGTGATTGCTTAGTTACTGAATGCCCAAGAGACAGTGGTCGATGGTGCGGCGCCCGCGGCCGCCTACGGTCAGTCTTTTCTGCTAACGTTTACGAATTTGTGCAAAATATTCTACCATACGCGTAACTTAACGACATTAAAATTTTATTTACAAAATGCATCTCCACAACGAGATGAATATATGAAAATGAAATGACGAGCACTGACCGGAAACCGCCGGAGCGCCGGATGTCGTATTCAGTTTTCTGTTACAGCGTCTCTTCTCTCTGTTTCACGCGAAAGAACGCGTAAATTTATCTCGCTCACACATGTGTGACGTGGTACTACTCGGCATACGAGGCCTGGCACCCATGGCGCTTAAATCGTCAATTCGGTTGCAGTCCTCGAGTTGGAAGGTAGTTTCTAGCGTTAGCTGAATTGTGTGACACGTTAGATTATTTCATTCGGTTCATGAAGGTCCTCCGGGTGCTCCGGCTGGCGTTTCCGTTCGCATTTCCGATTTGAGCTTTACAAACTCTCTAGCGACTTCATCACTATGCCGCTGTGATAGAATCCGAAGTATTGTCCATCCAGTCTCGTCCATTCTGATCCTCGAACCGAGAGGCCGCCAACATGCAATGGAGCCCTAGACAGATAGAAAAAAATTAGTACGTGACATATATTCCACAACGTCTACTAGTAGCTGGATACTGTGAATAAGGAATGAAACTATAATTGTTATGACTTTGAGCGGCTCTTGGACTAATGGCATTGTTAGTGCAGGAATTAATAAAAGTGTCCAAAATGTTAACTGATCTTGCTCGTGCCCATGGGACTTATGACATGTTTGTGATTCAAGTAGCGTGTTTCAAACAATTGTTTTTAAAAACTACATTACTTATACGACATTAGTATAAAAAGGCTTATAAACAGCAATGGGATGTTAGGAATGGAAACAGTGATGGTGATGATGGGAGTGCTATGGATAATGGATATGTCACAAAAGATTTAGACAGTACCATAGATATTGAAGCAATAGATCAAAGAGGTACCCACCACTTACACACGAAGGGCGAGATGTTTTGAAACAACTACAGGTTGAATAGTTTTATGAAGTAATCCGATCAGGTTTCGAGCATACAAACCAAATAGTTAATGAAAAGTTAAAAAAAAAATAACAAAGAAAAACAAAACAAATATTCTTATAAATTTAACCAATAATTAAAATTCTATCTAATCATGTCCATCAAAAAAAGATTTGAAAATTGATAAAAAAATATGAAATATTAGGATACCAAAAATGAAATCAGTGTTCATTAGCTAACTAAACACAATAGACTTGCCAAAAGATACAAACCAAAAAGCTAAAATAAACGATTATGCTCAAAACAAAGTCGGGGCTTGTATACAGATTAGGGAAAAAAACAAGGAAGATGGTGTCAAATTACGTGTTACAAACTACATAGTAAAATGACAGAACTCACAGTTTCTTTTTTCAAACTCAAATCTACCTGATCTGCGATGTCTGCTAGGCGCATGAGGGTGACGCCTACTAGCCGGTCTTCTCGGGCAAAGCAGTAGTCCCGGACACACACATGGAGCTCAAACAACTCCAACTGCTCCGTTGCGCTCACCATGCTGAAATAAAAAGTTACACTTTATGTTTTATACGAATAAAGTTGTTAAACACCATAATACTTAACATACCGTCACGTATTTCCCCCGAAGGGGCTGGCAGCGGTGTATTTCGACAACCACACTTCGCTTGACGATATTCAGTACCAAATGTAACAAGGGGCGAGCCTGTCGCCTTACACCGCGCTCCAGTTATGTATATAGCAGATGACATTACATACGGACATAATATGTTAACACAATAACAAATGGGTTTGGATCCAGCTGGAATCGAACCTGCTTTCTCTAGCTTGAGGATCGAGCCTTTTCTGATTAGGTTATTATCGCTATGCTAATCATAATATGCAATGTAGGCTTTGTTTTAGTCGACAACGACTGTGAATCAAAATTAGAGCAATTTTTACAGTTTCTATATTAAAATTCACTTTATTCGTAGTATTTGTATTTAACATACAACCGAGAGCAAGAAAAGTGCATTATTATGATAATTAAATTCTTATGATAAATAAAAATACTCACAAGTGAAATACTTCGTTGAACTTTGGACTCCAGTTGTTGCTTTTCGATTTCGTAGCGTGTTTTCTCTTTTTATCGGCAAGATGTGGGCCAATGAGATTCACTTCGACGAACGGACGGAACATGCCACTCGCTATTACCCACTTGAGGTCGTTGCAAGCTAGTACTGAAATTTTAGAATAAGGTAAATTATTTGCAGTGTTAGAAAGTGGTCACAATTTAAATTGTCAAGAACAGAACGACTGTTACACGAGGACGTATGTAATTCACAACAAATTATATTTGTAATTATTATGTATTACTAGCTGCGCCCCGCGGTTTAACCCGCGGTTAAAAAGTATCCCATGTGCTATTTTAGCCTATAATCTATATCTGAGCCAAATTTCATCCAGATCTGTGCAGCCGTTCTGGCGTGAAAGAGTAACAAACATCCATCCATTCTTACAAACTTTCGCGTTTATAATATTAGTAGGGTGTTGTTGGTTTATCTAAAATAAAATATTTCATCACTACTTACAGATGTAAAGTATTACAAACCTTTCACGGTGATCTTGTGTTCTCCGGTACCCGGATGTGTAAATAAGTCCACTTGGAGAGATACTTCCCCAACATTCAGTTCTTCTGCTTCTTCTTCTGTTAATGCTATAACAAATGGGAATAATGAATAGCGATAAGTGTATGATCTTTAAAAAAAAAACTTAAATCCAACAAAGTTTGAAATCACTAAAAGATCATCGTCAATATAACGTTTAAAGTAACATTATTTTTTAATTTAAATTTAAATTAAATTTTAAAAATTACTGAATCTATATTTTAATTATGGCACTCCTAGACGGGCCATATTTTCACTGCAAAACTGGCCCGGCAATATTTTGTGTGTAGCCCGGCTAATACATTTCTGCCATGGCTGATGATGGCCAGGCAATATTGCCAGTATTGCAGTACAAATACATACATATATATGGTCCGTCTATGAGCACCCTTGGCTTATATTATAAATCAAGAGAACAAAAAAAATACATCTGTAGTAAAAATACCATATTGATCTCAGAGTATTTGATAATAACCCTAATATGAAGCCATAAAAAAGATTTCTTCTTACCTTGATTCAACTGACTAGTAACGAAAGTTCTTATCAGTGTGTCAGTGGTCTGTGTGTACAGGCTGAGTGCGTATCTCAGCGACTGTAGTTCTGGGCTCTTCTCTAAGAATGTCTTCTTGAGACCGTTGCCTCCTGCGTGGAAATACAGCTTAATGGTGTCGAGAGCTGCATCAAGGACTGCACACTGCTTGGGCGTTAACGATTTCTCGGCTGATAAATGCTGGAAGATAAGTTACAAGTTATTAATAATGATCATAGTTTATAGCAAAGTTTTTATGGCACTTGTGTCGCTTCCTATGATGGTTAACAATGGTAGTTGATTCTACTGGGTAATAATAGGAAGTACATGATTTTTCAGTCTTACAAATTAACAATGCAATAAGTTTTAATCAAAGAATGTACTAGATAGTATATTTTTTGAATATTTATAGCATTGCAAGTACCTCTTTAGAAATGTCCATGACACCGGACAGCGCGTGCTTGACGTCCTGTTTACCAACGGTACTCTTGAAGAGCTGTGTCATGTCCTCTATCTTTGCGTTGGCTGCCAAGTTCTTGGCGTTGTTTGTGAGGTTCTTCAACATCATCTGAATTTCAAATAAAAGAGTGTTAAGCATCACAACTTAGAAAATCATACCTTATAAAATTGTTGCAGTCAACATCGGCAATACATATTCGAAAAATAAAAACACTAACCGTTTTATCAGTCATAGGCGGAAGCACAACAGTCTTTTCGAGTATTTTCATCACAATCTTCCACAATTCCTTTAGCAGTCGTTTGAGAACAGTCTTTTCGCAGGACTCGGCATACATCGTTAGAGAACCATCCTGAAAGAAAATATTGTAGCGATTTTAGTAACGATGTTAGAGCATTTCGACAAACCTATGTAGTGCTGTCATAAGACCAGGACATTATATTTTTTAATGACTACAAAATATCCGATTCTTACCAATATATCCATCAGTGGCCGCAGCACCTCATCAGCTTCGTGGTGCGCGGGTGGCTGCGGCTGTCCTGGAGCACCGCCGCCTCCAACTTTTTGTAACAGCTCACCCAGCTCTTTCACACTCGCTGTTATCCTCGTTTCAAGGCTGTTTATATAAGAATTGAATTTTGTAAACCTTATTAAGTATTAATATTTTTATTCAGTCAGTTTGCTGACAGAGATAGGAAGGAAATGTAGAACTAACAAACAAAACCATACCTAATAGCAAACATGGAAGCCAGCTCATCAAGCGTGCTGTTGAGACTCTGCTGGAGATCGTGCAAGATGTCAGCCGCGTCTCGCTCCAACTTTGTGCCGCCCATCGCTTCGAACATTTTCTCTAGCTGAACTCGAAGTTGTTGTATGTTGTTCATCAATATACATGCCTGTGAATTGAATTTGGCAATTTGTAGTAAATATTTTTAAAAACTGGCTGTTGAAATATAAACGGAACAAATAATTACCACTCGTTCCTCCTTCAAATGTTCAGGGAATTCCTTCTTCACGATATCCGCATACGCCACCAGCACCTTCACGATGGTCTTAGCGAACCTCTTCATGTATCGCTTCCAGATCTCAGGGTCTGGACATTCCAGTCTCGAGACCACGTCGAAGCATTGTGTCAATTGCGTAAAGACATCCACTACTGAGTTACTGAAGAGCGCGTGCTCGCTTGATTTTTGGAACTGGAATTAAGACAGGGTTTATTTAAAATATGTGGTTTACTCACTATCTCTCACTTACTTTTTAGAAGCTATCATTCGTCTCTTAGCACGAAAATAACGAAAGGTTTTTGTCACTCTACAAATTGGCATTGATGTTAAGAAACCAACCGTATCCCAAGGAGGAGAAAGAAATAGTGTTTTTAATAATTTTTCAAAAAACTTTTTTGACTCACCCCATCTCGTTTATCCCTGTTGAAAGCACCATTTAGATATTCGAGCGAGACGTCATCGTTTTCGTTCAACCACTGCATGACGAAGGGTTCAAACCACGCTGGATACTCAGGCACCGCCCCACAGTAGGGAGGGACGTCCTTCACGTAGTTTGTATGGAGCCATTTCACCTGGAAAGGGTAAAAGATCCTAAATGTGATACGGTACTAAGCTCTGTCAATATGAGGTGGAAAAGACAGCGAATATCAACAGCAAAATTTTGGTAAGTTTAATTTGTGTACTTGTAGAAATAGAAAAGTAACACGTATTTAAATTCATTCTTCACCTTGGTAGTTATTTCAAAGATTCTTTTCAATTTGGTTTTAGTCAAAGGTTCAGACACAAATCACAGATATCTTTATGGTTTTAGAGCCATTTTTCAAATCCCAAATTCGTAGAAAACTTAAAACGTAATCTGATCGTCGCTGTACAGACTACATATTAGATGTTTAGTTTGTTAGTAAACCGTTACCTTGAAATGCAGGTTCATGTACGCAGAAGATTTGCAGAGTCGGTGTTGTTCGTGCTCTTCTAACGCATACTTCATATCCACGGCAAAAAGAGACCACATCGTGGCTGCTGATAGCTATGAAAGAAATAATGATTTAGATGTGGCTTGCCTTTGGTTGCAAGTTGCCTAAACATTGCTGAAACAGTTGAAGACTTTTTATTAGTATTTTTATATAGTTGATTGAATCAGGCGTTACTTTGCGGAAGTTCATCTTCAAACTTGTTACTTGGACAATATCTAATTTAACTTAATGTTTAATTTTTCAGGTAAATTCGTTATTTTTTTTTTCAGGTTTGGTTAAATTCGTTAGTTGAAATATCAAATTGTATAACGTTTAAAATTAGATTCAAATATCAATTTGTATAATTTTCTAGTAAATTTCATTAAATTAGTTTAAAAAAAAATAAAAAATTCATATTCCTTGATGTACTTAATGCGACGTTAAAGCGGAATTACACTAGATATTGTCCAAGTAACAAGTTAGTATTTTTTAGTCTTTACGAAGTAGTATAACTAAGTCAATGGCTATTAGTACAACGTATACGACAGTTATTAGTTATCAACAGTATAATTCACGTCATGTAAGAGATCTTTAATTTTGTAAAAAGAAAGATTGATCAGTCTTTTCAGTGGTATGAGGTATGGAAGTACCTACCAATAACCAATATACAAAGCCCGCGAGCAAAATAAAACAATAGGCCTAGTTATAAAAAAATAAAACAATAGGCCTAGTACTTTCATGCACGAGTGTGACAATGCGCAAACACACCCCGTCCAATTTCTTCCAGCGTTATTTTTACATGACGCGAATTATACCTCGCGCTGTTACGTCACTTCTAAAGAGAGATAGGGTACGCATTCCAGCAAAGTGTACATTAAATTGTACGTTTAGTAGTAAAATTCCGAAAGGTCATTACAGCAGTTTTGAATCTTTAGCTAAAAAGATAGCCAATTCAAATAACGCCAGAATACATCTACAAATACATCTTTGGACAAAAGATGTATTTGGCTCACCTGTCCAATATTCAACTCTTGCGGAAACTGATTTAGAACAGGCGCGTAGCTAGTCCTGTCTTCTTCTATCACAGACACGATGAGCGCTATGAGCTTGTGCCAGAAGTCAACAGAGTCCAATTGCGGCCCGTGGTCGGCGGGGTCGCGCTTCGCTTCGTTTGGATCCACCTAATGAAAGACAAGTAGAATATTTATATTAAATATAATTGGTACGTTGTTTCATACCAACACAAATCTTCATAAACATTCATCAAATATTTTTCAAAGATAAAAAACATAGTTCTCGGAAAGAATCGCCAAAGTTCCCAAAAGATTGGTGACGTTGCTTGTACTACGCTGACCTATGTATTAGGGCATATTCTGTGGTACTACGTTGGATAGTTATTCTACTTCTAGGGCCTACAGCATAAAATCAATTGCTGCTTTTCCGAATCATGTACTAATTTTATTCAACAAAATAAAATGTAAATCTTAGCCAATAGGTACCTGAAACTCCCTGCTGTAGAGCTCGTAACAATTCTCGAATAGAAACTGATATGTAGATCTAAGGCATGCCTTCACGCAGTCTTTGACGACGGTGCTGGCGCGCGGTGGACTGCTCAGCTCTTGAACCTGGATAAAAGAGGTGAATTAAAAAAAATTGCTTTGACATACATGTTGCAAGGTTCCTCTTTACAATTTTGGCATTGAGCTCTTAAAATAAAGTAAATTACACTGTAGGTTCGTTAATAATATAGATTATTTTTTGTGCTATATAGGAAGACAGAGATCCAGACAGAATCCAGATATACGAAAACATTTTTGTCGAAACTGAAGCATTGACGCTTCGCTCACTAACGCTTCGATTTATTATAGACGGCATTAATGAGTAATACCATATTATATCGTAAGCATGGTGTTATTATCATCATTGTTGATGTCTGTGACAGCTCTTTTTGTGAAGTTGTTTTTGGAAAATAAAAGTATTATTTTTACTAAGACAGTTGTCCGACCGCCGGTGACGAGCTAGTAGCGAGTGAATAAATGCATGTAAAACACTCGCTCGGCGATGCTCTCAACTCGCCGAGCATATTTTACTTGCTACTCGCTCATCGCCGGCAGTTGGACAACTGCCTTACGCAAATAGGTTTCGACTTTCATCATTATTTATACATTGAAATTGAGGGCAAAATATTAAATAAAATTATTGTGACCACTTTCGTATTTTGCAATGTTCGTTCGTCTAATTACTGCCATAATAAAGTAATAATTATTTAATTCAGGTACAGGATGTTTTAAAATGACAACACAGACCATACCTATTAAATACCTACGTTAAAAATTGCGCCTAAAATTACACTTGCTCTGTGAGGTTTTCCAACTCCTATATTTTTTATTTGTTCTGTGATTTTACCAACCGAAGTCTATTTTATCCGACCCTCACTTTTCAAATCAATTAGAAATGAAAATAAGCACCGAGCACTCACACTGAAGTTATTTCAATACTACCTACACATTACTTATTCACATGTAAGGTAGTCAATTAGTCATTTCTATTTCCGTCGAATATAAAAATAATAGTCCAAAAATTGTCGACAAATATCGATGTTAAAAATAATTGTCATTGATCCAAAGTACGTTCCATGTACCCATATTGGGAACTGATATCATTAAAAGTTTTGGGAGAACCCAGAAAACTGCGTCCTTTTGTATTTCCCTTTTCATACATGATTGAAAAACTTTGAACCTACTTTAAGTATATATTTTATAAGAAAAATAATATTATTTTTGATAGGGTTTGATATCTGTGCTATATTTATAAGAAAAATAATCAGATAATTAAATATATTTTGCGAATATTGAGAAAACTATGAGTCAACATCCAGGTAGAGTTGTCCTTAAGACATTTCAGAACTTTCGCCAGTAGTTTCGAGCGCTGCTAAGACTCTTTATGCTCTGAATCTTTCTCAAAGTATCCAGTAGTTCGACTGACAAAATTTTATTACTGAAGACGTATTTACCTTCATCCTGAAGAATGTGATACTGGTCAGCAGGTCGACGGTAGACTTCAAGTCCATCAGCTTTTCAGCACTCGAAGCTGGGAAGTTGTTCCGGTACATCGACAAGTCTATCCGTAGCGAATTGTGCAGCTGATCCAGTAACTTTACGAACTTCTCTTTCTGTTGGGAGAGAAAATATAAGAGACAAACATAAAATTTACAATTTAACTTTAAAATAAATCACACTAGCTTTCTGATGTTCATTTAAGTTTACTGCAGTAGCGAGCTACACATGTCTCTTGTAGGACGGTTGAGGCTTGTAGTAATGCATCATCGTAGAATTTTCTTTACTTCTTTTATTAGGGGACAATCAAACATATATCGGCTCTCCATGTAATAACCAATCACCAACGTCTTATGTTCTAGGAAAATCTGTTACATTCGAAGAATAACACATTTTAACTTAGCTAAAGATTTCTATTTCAGTTCCGCTTAGTTTATGGTAAAATATCAACGAAACTTACTCCAAAGTTGGAAGCAGCGAATCGATCTGACGCTGACACAGCAGACGAGGCAGTGGTATGCGCGTAATATGCGTTGATGTTCGCCAGTAACGTCGACATGACTGCGGGGACTCCTGCGCACAGGTACTTCGTCGATAGACAGTGGAAATGCCTGAAATTACAACAAAAGTAAACTGAAAATTTAAATACTTACTTGAATGTTTCTGAAAATATTTTCGGAAATCAGTCGATTTAATTGTAAACAATAAATAAACAATTATAGTTACTGTATTAGGTCAGTTAGTTATTACGAGTATAGTGCAGTTCCAAATGATTCATTTATCATTTTCAAAACCAACTAAAGTTACTAAAATCGTAATAAAAGATGTTGAAGTCGGTTCTGGGGAGTACTTTTAATAAAAAAAATCTTTCAGAAGATTTCTCGTCATCCTTCATAAAATCCTAAGATGAACTTAGCAAACAAGGAAAAACTTTCGAATGGTATTATAAAAACTTGGTAAAAAGCTAACATCAAAATAAAAACTCAAATTAGCCGTCCGTCTGTGCTAACGACTTTTTAACGAGTGCAGATAAACCTAGGTATCTAAACACTTGAGAGTTGAAACTGCTAAAAGCTGTCGAGGAAATGAGATACTTTAGGCTTTTACCTACAGACGATACGGTTCGTAGATGGCAGTATAACGTGTACTTCGTCTAATGATGGTCTAGACGTGTGTGGTGGCGTTTTAATAGTGTATCGAAATAGTTGACACGTAAAAAATGATACTACGATTCAAACTATGGTGGCTTTTTCCGACTATAGTTTGAACCGCATTCGTCTGTGTTTTTCAAGGCGAGCGCGCACATGCGGCTGTTTCTCGGTTCGTGAAATCACTCGTTTCATAAAATCATAGTGTGTGAAAACCACGTCAGTTTCCATAATAAAATGGTTCTATTGTTTGTTTTTTACTGGAAACATTTTACTGGAAGTAACATATTAGGAGTAGCATATGCAATTCCTTTTTTTTGTAACCAGTACTTTACTATAAATATCGGCAGGTATCTTTATTAGTCCGTAGGTGTAGTTACGGGATGCTCCTAAGTCATCCTATGATGTCTCATCTCACGTCTTATTTTTTAAAACTCAACCCATTTCTATTCCCAAGTATAAAGCGCTTTTGTAGAGCTAAAGTAATGTTTGGACTATCATCCATTGCAGCAAATAGTTAATTCAACTAAGTATATAGGTTTGTCCACAATGTTACTAATCTTAGACCAGCGTAACAATAAGTTGCTCGGAAACTAGAATCGCAGTGCTCCAGATTAGGTTTCGTGTTTGCGAATCTGTATTGGACTTAGTGGTCTCGGTATCGAAACAACGATCTGGAGTTCACGTAAATGGGAATCGGATATTGCCCTGGATTTTGGTCATATAGAATATACCTACTGTTCTAGTTTGCTAGAATACTGAAATTAATGTTAATTTTGTAGGATCAGATTTGAATGCTAAGTTTTTTTAATGCTGAACTTACGCAAACTTTACTGTAAAATAATATATTATTAGCTGGAAAAATGACAATGAAAAATCAATAGATTGAAAAAAGGATGTCAGCTCATTTTAAAAAAGCGTTTAAGGCAAGCGTGCTCCATCGTAGGCCGCATCACTGTTTATCATCAGGCATGTTGGCGGCCAAACGCAAGCCTATTAAATAATAATAATAAAAAAAGAGATTTTCAGTGAAGATAATATATTTCTAAAAAAAGAGACAATTTTTAGCTTCATTAAAGTTAAGTTGCATACTTATTTTTCTGGTAATAAGGAGGCACGTCATGGCAAGATAACAACATAGAACTTATTGCAATGTTGATAATCAGAGACACTTACGTCATAGCCTGGTAAATAGCTTCGATGCCGTATCTCATGGCGAATTCATCGACGATCTCCTCAGGGTTTTCGTTGAAGTAAACCTTCCACGCATCGTCACCGCGCGCTGCTGGTAATGTCACCGCTCCTCCATTCTCTTCACATAGATAGTGGAACAGGTTCTCATGAAGACAGGTGTACTGAAAGAGAGAAGAAATTATTTGAATATTTTGACGAATTGGGTACTTTGTTGAATAATTTGATGAGTGTAATGATCTAAATGGGTAAGTGTTACTCACTATCTTTCAGAAGCGGAATCTTTGAGAATATCTTTTAAAATTATCTTTGAGGTTTTTCGGACAAGAAATTCGGTATCTTTTAGACTATTTTCAGGATTAATAGTGTTCCTAAATTGCCTATCTTGAATATTTAATACGCATAGACTATAGTAAGCTAAATAGGTTTAGATTGAACATAATAAAAATAATAATAAAAAAATTCGGGACACTTGACCACACGGTCGTCTGACCCTAAATTAAGCAAAGCTTTTACTATGGCGGCCAGATACTGATAAATTTTAATATACTTAGATATTTTTAAATACATACTTAAATAGATAATTAACACCCAGGCATGGAACAAACACAAATGTTCATCACATGAATGTTTGCCCTAAGTGGGAAACGAATCTACACCCCCTAACTTAGAAGGCAGGTTCACTAACAACTGAGCCACCGAGGCAGTCATGATTATTACAATAGTAGTACTTCAAGTGGAACATTTACTTAATCAAATGATTGACTCAATCATATGAATTGACTTCATTTATAAAGCATTTTAGCCTAGTAGCTACACCGAGATTATAATTTATACCTAATACTATACATATCTCTTTTTTCTCCTTAGTGCATTATTTGGCCATATATCAGCACAAAAATGTATTTATTTAGGTAGAGTTCGTTACCAAATTTCAGATAAAAATTGACAACAAAATTGTGTTTCGCTCAGGAAAAGAAATTCTTGCACTAAAATACCCAAATTCAATATAAATAAATGTTTGCAAATCCTAACCCATTCCCGTATAATATGTAAGCGAATGAAAGTCGTAATCCTTTCCAAATTCATACACAAGGGTGACAAACCATTTTGTTAAGTACTACGTAAGAAGATTACCGAAACGTCGCACATTTATTACACAATTCTTGCCATACTAAAGTGCCTCGCGTTTTACTTACCGTTTCCATTTGGAACATTAAGATACGTAGATATGTTAATTGATTTTCAAATAAGAACAAGCTTGTAACGGGGTTCTAATTCACAAACGTCATAATGGTTTATGGTAACATATTAAATTTCAAATTTGTCAAAATTTGTGAGTAAGATTTTTATTACACTAACGATTTGCGAGCGATTTCAAAGCGAAGCGATTGCGCGGCGTGATCTCCGCGAGCTGGCATCTAGAGCGCGGCGATAACGCTGCGAGTTTACGAGATGCTGCGAAGTAAAAACTGTTTAGTAATCTGGGGCTTCGCGCCCGCTGCGTCATCCCCGCGCAACCGCCTCGCTTTGAAATCGCTCGCAAATCGCTAGTGTGATCGCTCTAAAACGTCCTTGCAATTATTTACTGGGCTGGGCACCCTAGTTACTGTTTAAGATACCAGCAACCACTAAAGGATAAACTCCGCATTGGCTTAAGGTTTTCTATTGCCAAGAATTTCCCTTGTATTATAGATTCATTTAAAAGCTAATGATGTAGACAACCTCCATAAGTAAAGGGATTTTTAATTTGCTTTGTCTATCTATTGAATAAATCAGTCAAAAGTGACCCCTTACAAATGAGGATATTTTTCATAGCTCTATTTTCGATTGAGAATGTTTTTTTTATAAAAACCAAGAACATAGGGATGGAGATATTGTTCATTTAATTGTAGGTACATGCTAAATTTGATTATAATCTGACAAATGGTTTCCAAGAAATTTGACAAGCGCGTTTGTATGGGAATTTCAGAGCGTCGCGGGACTCTTAATATTTTTCCTTAACGACCCAGGCGGATTAGTAACAAATCTAGCCAGAAACGTCGTGACAAAGTTTGGGAATAAGAGGCGCGATTACAAATTTCCAACAAATTACCAAAATCGAGGCAACTTCTGCGAAACGGGAAACGAATTGATTTTACAGTAGCTAGCTTTAATCAAACCCTACAAAACTTTCCACGTTTTAACTTGACGCTTTCGCGTAATTGTTATCATTTTATTAATTACTTTCTGCCCCGTGGTTTTGAAACATATTTTTTTCTTACTTACTCCGAACATTTTCGGTATGGAAATATCCTCTGTCCATACAGCACACGATTTTTTAAGACTTTATTAAGTTTGGCTTAGTCGTTTAGCGACGAAAAAATAGCAAAAAGGTGAGGAGATAATTAGAAAACTATAAGATGTTCTTAACATCCCAGGATTCCGAGGTATCATATTATTAAAGTGATTGTTATATAATGCGAAATGTGATTGTTTGTTGTAAAAAACATCCACAAAATTCTCTCTATTCTTCTCTTACACTTCATTTTATAGTTAGTTAGAACAGCGTCAAACTTTTTCCCAAAAAATCTTTTACAGCAACCATGCAACAGTTTATTCCATTTTTTCAATTCAAACACATAAACAAAACCGAACTCGCATGGGAAATCGCAGAGCAAACCGAAAATAAATTGAATCCAGCTTGTATCTAACACGGGAACTGACAGTGATAAATATATGACAGAATATAGTGTACGGACCAATGATAGAATGTGTATTCCGTACATTCCATTAGGACGGGAATACGGTGAAATGTTTGCTGAGTATTGAAATCACAGGGAAATTGGGACGAGTTTACGCCAATGTCATAAGGCCTGCAATACAGTGACTGATTTACTACTGATTGACGTTTTAAGATAGAGGTTCACGTCGAGACAGAGAAAGGAGACCGGAGATTGAGTCAGGAGACCCATACTGTTCTTAAGCTTTTGACTCAGACCCACTTTTGACTTGTCTCGGTCATGTACCCGAACTGGCAGACTTACACAGAAAAGCCTAAATTCAATCAATACGGTATCGTTCTCCCTTCTCTATCTCTGGTCTTCTGATCCGGTCTTGACGCGAACTCCCACCTTTAGTCTATCCTATCCTAATTGCCTTTTGTGTTCCAGGGTTTATGCTACCTCCTTACTATTGAACAAGAGATACAGGTACTTACTGAATATGTACCGTCTAGTGCGTTTAGCGCAACTCGGAACGATTTGAAGCTGATTAAAAGGTAGACGTCAAATAGACTTTAGAAAAAAGCAGTTAATGAATAAAATACACTAAATTTAGAATAAGAAATAATAGATAGATAGATTAACAAACTTTATTGCTCACACCAGAAATAACAAAACATAAGAAGAGAAAAAACTTAAACTGTAGAGTAACAACTGGCGGCCTTATCACTATGAGAGGCCTTATCCTTATCGTTTATCATTTAAAAAAGCACTAGTTTTAAATGAAAAATCTTTGCTATAGTATACTAAGTCCACTGAAACTTGACAAGGCGATTAAACTTTCAATCAACTGTTTTAGACCATTAGATAAGTCAAATGTACAATATGTACATACAACAATAACAACAACAACTCTTTATTAAAAATTAAAAACATAAAATAATTACAAAAATACTTCAATAAGGCTTAACTAAGTTTCAATGGGCGGCCTTATCGCTCAAAGCGATCTCTTCCAGGCAACCTGAATAGACAGGAGCATTTATATAAATAGAGGCCTCGGAAGTCATAAAACATAATTGTACAAGATACATACATATATAGTAAGCATGGCATAGGTGAACCCTGTCGCATATTAGTGACTACTTTGTGTCCTATAGGTACTTAAGTACCTATTATTATAGTAAAGTAAGTCACACACTAGACACAAAGTAGACAGTTTTCCAATAATATATGTGTACAGTAGTGGGACACTGACCACATAATTGCTACTATAATCGATTGATTGATCATAGCCACATATCATAAAAACTGTATTTTAAAAAATAAATTACCCTTAGTATGTATAACTTCGTATTTAGGAGCTGACCTGATTATGTAGCGAGAGGAGGTTGAAAGCGTTATTCGTGTTTTTTTAAACTATAAGTATTTGTTTGTTGTTCATGCACTGTTTTTGTTATTGTTCAGAATTGTGTTGTTTTGTTTTTCTAAATTTTAATTACCTACCTACAAAATTTTTGTGCGATGACTTACTCTTTTTTTTACTTACTACGATGTATTCATAAGTAAGTGATTCAATAATCTTTAGTGAGAATAAATTTCTTTAAACCTAAAGGACCCATGCCCCCATTATACAATGTTCGTTGATCTAAAATCGGTCGAGCTTGTTCACTGTTTCCGCCACCACTCCGTGCCAATACGTTATCTTTAGGACATCTCGGGACGGGCGACCCTAATCGCAAATCGAGTTGTGTTTGTAAAAACAAAACGTAATCCGTCGACTTTTGTTCTATTATAACGCTTTCGGGAATTCTCGGGAATTCAATTTGTTCCAATAAAAATATTCGGATACGGCGAGTTATTTCGTTTTTCGTTTTAAATATCGGATTAACGTTTTATCAAAAGTTTGTTTAGTATGTCCGTTAGCAATGAACAATAACGTTGAAATCAAAAGTATACAACTTTTTTTACCTATTTAGTGTTTGATATTTAATTGTTTGCTATATTGTGTATGGTATTGTGGTCAAGATTCCGGCGACCACTTTAGACTAACGCAGCATTGGCTTAAGATTTTCTATAGCCATTTCGTCTAGAAGAAGAAGACGAGTGAAGAGAGCGAGTAATGATACTGACGAGCCTCTAAAGTTACCTAGAGTTACAAAGTGCAATTTCAATTTTTTTTATGACCTTTGCACTTCTGGATTCTTCATAGGGAGGTTGTCTACATCATTAGCTGTTAAATAAATTCATAATACAAGAAAAATTCTTAGTTACTTAAGAATGGTTTTAAGTAACTAAGAATTTTTCTTGTATTATGAATTTATTTAACAGCTAATGATGTAGACAACCTCCCTATGTAATGGAATTTTTGATTTGCTTTGTCTACCTATTGAATAAATCAGTCAAAAGTGACCACTTAAAAATGCGGATATTTTTCATAGATCTATTTTTGTTTGAGAACGTTTTAAAAAAAAAGAAGAAGAAATTGTTAATTTCTTAACATGTACATTTAGCATTTGTACATGCTAAATTTCATCATAATCTGACAAATACTTTTCAAGAAATTTGAGTAGCGCGTTTGTATGTAAATTTCGGAGCGTCGCGGCCCTCTTAAATACTTTGTAAGCCAAAAAAGCCAATGGTAATCGAAATGTAAGTAACAGCAATAATTTATTGAAATTTCAACTGTCTATGGTTGACATTTAACTAAGAGGAAAGTTATTTTTTTATCATATTCATACGCCAACAGTAAACACATCAAAAAGCTATCAAAAAGAGTCAATTAAAAATTAATCATCGAGTAAATTTTTCAACTTTTCAAGCTGACTTGTTACTAAAATTCCTTAATTAAATTTTTCAACTTTTCAAGCTGGCCTTGTTACTAAAATTCCGTTGGTGTAATTTTTGTGAAAACCATTAAAATGTATAGTGGTTAAATTAAATCATCCATTTTTTTTTAAATATTTTTTTACGAACTGATTTCAATTTCAGTAATTTTAAGGTCTATTAATTATGATTTATGTAACGGGAATTACTCACGTCCGATTTAGTCAATTATTTAAAATAAAATAAATGTATTTTTAAAAAAAACTTTGACGTTCATAAGTGTATTTTTGATACCTAAATTGAATAAAAACATTTTGACTTTGACTATTCCGACTATAGTTTCAACCGCATTCGGCGGTCTTCATCAAGGCGAGTGCGCCTTCACTCACTTCACTCGCTTTGATGAAGACCACCGAATGCGGTTGAAACTATAATCGGAGGAATCGACTAAATCGTACGTGAGTAATTCCCGTTACATAAATCATATGACGTGAAAACCACGTCAGTTTCAATAAATAAAGTCCTATTAATTGTAAAGCTGTATTGAAGGCTACGAAAGATTTAGCAGCCCGCATATTCCTAGCCACAATATTTTACTATCTCACACCTAAATGTCTAGGTACGTAAGAAAAGTAAAGACACGAAGATTGATTACAATGTTGGCGAACGATAAATCTTCTCAAGCATCAATAAATGTAAGTAGTTAAGTGGTCGATTCACATGACAGGATCCCTAAACGCCCTAGCTCAAAATTGATGCTATTTATCAGAGCTCACGAGACAGTGTGACCTATTTTGTTAACATCCACACTAATATTATATGATTGAAAGTAACTCTGTCTGTCTGTATGTTTGTAGGCTTATCACGGCTAAACCATCGACATAAAAAAAAATTGGGTTCATACGGCTAAACGGTTTAACAGATCTTAATAATTATTTGAAGTATTCGTTACACTATATCACGAGGACGGTTTTTGGATAATATTTTGTGAATAAAAGCAGGCGAAGTCGCGGGTAACAGCTAGTAATAAGTAATATGAAGGAGACATCGACTCAGATTCTATAAAAAATAAAAGACGAGAAATTTCTAGATTGCTCGTCATCTTAGTAAATCTTGAGATGCTGTCTATTTCATTCAACGTCAATCATAGAATGTAATTTACTAGCCGCCTCCTGCTGTTTTACGTGTCATCCTACACGACCCGAAATCGTTTTTTTGGGATAAAAAGTAACATATCGTCCCGCCTTTCCCCCGAAGGGACTGGCAGAGGTGTAAAACAACACCCACACTTCGCCAAACGATATTCGTTTCCAAATGTGACAGAGCGAGTCTGTTTGCTATACACCGGGCTCCAGTTATGTAGCAGATGACATTATATTTAACGCAACAAAAAGTGACCTATGTACTAAATCTACCCCTATTCTAATAAACGTTGTGTTGCTTCGAAATAGTTATACAATGTTTTGTCTTTTTCTTTCTTTGAAATTAATTCGATCGGAAAAGACAAAACGCTGTATAACTGTTCCGAGACTATACATCGTTTATTAACAAGAGAGCTAGGGTACAAGCTACTTCCTTCATACATAATTTCATTCAAACCCGTTGCGCCGACTTGAACCATTCAACCATTCAACGTGAAAAAGTAAACATACACATATATACACACAAACTACCTCAGCATTGAACGTTGTATAGCTTTTAAATAGTTAGACAGTGTTTTAATTGAATTTAGAACTCGATCGAAAAACACATTTCAAAGAAAGAAAAAGACTAAACACCGTATTACTAAATCCTAATCCTAACTAATATTATAAATGCGAAAGTGAGTTTGTTTGTTTGTTTGTTTGTTAGTTACGTCTTGTTTGTTACTTTTACGTCTTAAGTACTCAAACGATTGTCTTGAAATTTTGCATACATGTTGTCTGGGGTACAGAAAAGGACATAGGGTATTATTTATCCCGAAAAAATTAACGGTTCTTGTGGGACAATATGGGAAATAAATATTTGGGATGTTTGCACACACGCTCGCCAGGCCCCAAACTAAGCAAAGTTTTTTACTTTGGCTGCCAGAGACTGATATACTTATATATTTTAAATTACATACTTTAGATATTATCACCCAGACATAGAACACAAATCCATCCATCCATCAGCCATAGGACGTCCACTGCTGGACATAGGCCTCCCCCATAGATCTCCAATAAGACCGGTTGGTAGCGGCCTGCATCCAGCGCGATCCTGCGGTCTTGACAAGATCATCTGTCCACCTTGTGGGTGGACTTCCTACGCTGCGCTTGCCGGTACGTGGCACACAAATATTCATCACATAAATGTTTGTCCTAGGTGGAAATCGAACTCACGCCCCCAATCCCAGGAAGCAAGGTTCACTATCAACTGAGCCATACGCAACCGAGGCAGTAAATTCAGTCTATTCCGAGGCTACAATATCCTACTTCCTACTTATATTATAAACGCGAAAGTTTGTATGTATGGATGGATGGATGGATGTATGTTTGTTACTCTTTCACGCCAGAACGGCTGAACAGATCTGGATGAAATTTGGCACCGAGATAGATTATAGCCTAGAATAGCACATAGGATACTTTTTAACCGCGGGTGAAACCGCGGGGCGCAGCTAGTAAAGTATATTGTTAAGGGGGTAAGTCCCTTAATCACAGAGAAGCTTTCTTTATAAAGTGTGATTACTTAGAAAAGTAGCTATAGATGTTTTCCAAGGGAACCATTATTTCGATAAATTGCCAAAAATGTTTCGGCTAAAACTCACTCAGTAGTATTTTAGTCAAAATTGTGGTAATCCACTCGAGGGCTCGCTAAGGGTCGGAACACACGTAGCGTAATATGAAAAAATTTGAGACATGTTTCAATTAATCACTGCAAAATGCCACAGTAGAGGATTCATAAACGAAATTGGCAATAAAATAAAACTGGAAAACTGTTTTGTGAGCAAAAAAGGGCAGTTAAGCATTTTTTAATTTATTATTAACTCGACCCGCTTTAAATCACGTGTGTGGGTTGTCATTACTCTTTATTTTAATTTCAGCTATTCTAATCTGAATGTATTGATTAAATGATTAAGATGATTTGCAAAGAATAGGCACTATTCCGAAGTTTCCGAAATATTTTGTGTATTAATTTTTCTCTGCGTAAGAACCATTCTCGTACTTCAAGGAATATTCTAAAAAAAGGATTAGCGAAGTCGGTTCAGCTGTTCTCGAGATTTGTGCTTAACAACACATTCAGCGATTCATTTTTTTATTTTATACCTACACTAGCTGTCACCCAGCGACTTCGGTCGCGTTTATTATTCTATCCTATCTGTTAAGTTAGATCGAACTGCACACGGTGTGCAAATTTGATTGAAATCGGTTAAGTAGTTTAGGAGTCTATAGCGGACAAACAACGTGACACGTAATTTATATATGTTAAGAAAGAAAGATACTCGTAGATAGACATCTCGCCGGCACGCTTTTGTTGAGTATCAAATCTAGAGGCAGATGTTCAACTTTTTGTTTCTCTATATTTAGGCTCTAATGTATCCCTGGCTTTTTGTAAAGCTTTTTTTTCAGCTGAGCGTCGAGGAAACTTTTTGTTTAATAATTGTTTTTTATAAAGCTCTCATCCTGAGAGCGGAAAGCATAATAAAGAGTGCTGAATAATGGCCGTCAATTTTTTAGGCCAAGCAAAAAATATTGTGTTGATAATCCAAAATGGTGGATAAATGAGAATTGAAATATCGACAGGTTATTTTGTAAATTTGTGTTCTTTGCTACTATAAAAGGTAAAGAGAAGTTACGAAAATTAATCGAATCACCGATTTTTAACTGGTGAAAAATACACCGTCACGCCTTTCCCCCGAGGGGGCTGGCAGAGGTGTAATACAACACCCACACTTCACCGGACGATATTCAGCCCCAAATGTGACAGGGGGCGAGTCTGTCGCCTTACACAGGGCTCCAGTCATGTAGCAGATGACATACAATACGCACATATGATCACACAATGAACAAATTGGTGCGTGCCGTCGGCTGGGTTCGAACCCGCTCCCTCTGACTTGAGAGGCGGACCTTCTCCCAACTAGGCTGCCATCGCTTCAAAATCGTAAAAAATATTACGTAATTAATTTAATAGTAAGGGCCACTTGCAGAAGCTGGGGTTATCTTTATAACTCGGAGTTACTGCGACGTCAACTTACAAATTGTCTAGCGCCAACTAAGAACTAACCTTGAGGTAACACAAAGTGTCATTATAAATGTCACTTTGAACACATTTGAAGTCTGAGTTATTTAACCCTGCATTTTTCAAGAAGATTCGGAATTAATTCCTTAATACGGGTTAGTGACTTAGCTAGCTAGCCCTAGTGACATACTATCCTTCCTACTATAATATTATAAACGCGAAAGTTTGTGAGAATGGATGGATGGACGGATGGATGCTTGTTACTCTTTCACGCCAGAACGGCTGAACAGATCTGGATGAAATTTGGCACAGAGATAGCTTATAGTCTAGAATAGCACATAGGATACTTTTTAACCGCGGGTGAAACCGCGGGGCGCAGCTAGTACTACCTATATAATATCTTAAAATCGAATTGAACTCTGTTTGTCCGTCTATTCGTAGGCTTATCACAGCTAAGCGCTTAAACTGGTCTTGATAAGATTTGATAATTAGTTACAGTATATCGCTAGGAAGGTTTTTAAATACCATTTTCTGAATAAACGCGAACGCGGGTCACGACTAGAATGAAATAATTCCACAAAACATTCCTCGAACCAAATCCACGCTTTTGCGACATAACTTTTCCCATACGCCACCAAAGTTTACTCCAAACTCAGAATTGGACCAACTCTGCATTACTCCTGAGTTGGATCTAAATCCAGACCGAATTGGATCTGCATTGTGAATAGACAGAGCGTATTTATAGCCGATCGCAGGTGCGACCCAGTCCGAATATTAGCTATAAAGTTCCGGAACTATGTTATGCAGTTTTATTGCAAAGATAAGACGCGATGCAGAGTGCACTGGATGCATAATGCATGTTTGAACTACTCTATCGGTTTTTATAAAGACGGAGTTCGTTTATTTCTAGAATAAGGCAAACTTTTCAGAGGAAAGCTATATTGTTTTCACAGAGCACCGCTACCTATTTGGAAAAGACATCTACATAATGTAGTTGAAGTAAAAATTGTAAATGATAGTATCTACATGGCAAGAAATAGTACTTGATAGTACTAATAGTAGTTGATGTTTAATTTTATTTAAACACGTAAGGAAATCAAAACCATGTTAGTAATTATGTTAACACTTTTTATTACAATAATATAAAAACAAAGTTTAAAAAATCCGACTTCCCGTCATCCATGTAAACAAATTTAGACTTTTGTTAATAGCAAAATTGCTACACAGATTTCTATAAAATAAATATGGGACCACCTCTAAAGTTTAATCATTCAAATCGATCAAAGTCTAATTCAAGTCAAAAAGATCAAAGTCTAATCATTCAAATTGATTCACAATTAGCGGAGTAATCGCGTAACATACAAACAGTCTAATTGAGAACGTCCTCCTTTTGGAAAGTTAGTTAAAAATGCTGCGCCCAGCGGTTTCACTCACGGCCCCAGGATAAAATCTTATGACCTAATCTCTTGCTAACGTGAACATAAGCAAAATTTCATGATGATTATTCGAATACATAGTTAAGTCGTGAAAGCTCAACAAATAAACAAACGAACGATCGAACTTAATTTCGCAATTTCAATATTGGTAAGGATTATAATTCCAACGAAATACACTTTTTTTACATTTACTCACGCGTTTGCCGCTTGGTTTATTACCCGGCTGCGCAAGAAGGAGGGTTTTGTTTTTCGAGTGTATGTATGTACAAGGTTTCTTTGGCACGCCCTACAGCCTAAACAGCTTGATGGATTTCGATATCTGAGGTGTCATTTGAATCGTCTTAATAGTGGAAGTGATATAGGGTACAACATTTTGCAGCCGAGTTTTCTGTTTTTTCTTGCAATAAAATTACTTGTTTCGACCACAATATCACTTGGTCAGGTAAAGCTTGAGTCAAATTTCTATATAGCCTGTCAGTAACAACCTTACATTCATAAATGTCATAATTCCCCCAGAAATTCAGCCTTTACCTGTCAAAAAGTTCATGCATCGTTACCTCGTTAAAACAAGCTTCAACTTAGCATACTTTCCGTCATTTACTTCAAAAAGAAAAGTTTCACGGGTCCCTTAATCCTTTGCACGTATAAATTACCTTGGTCTGTAAACCTACGAAAAGGTGGGAGGGTTCCATTTAAACCAATTTATCTTTCCTTGATTTATTACGGGGACCTTTAATTAAATGGCACCCAAAATATACCCCGCCCTAAACGAGTTAAGAAAGTTGCAAATGTAGAATAGAGTAGATGTAGGGACTGGTTATTGTAACTAGCACTGACTAGTAGATAGGTACTAGTAACATGTAACTGTGGTTAGCAGTTACAATACAATACAATACATCTTTATTGCACACCAATACAAAGTAAAACAAACATAAAGAAAATATTAAAAATAAAACATTATTCGGCAGTGCAAGGGCGGCCTTATCGCCTAAAGCTATTTCCTCCAGGCAACCTTTGGATGGACAGGCCAGAACGAAATATGACAAACGGTCGGTGGCATACATAAATACAATAGTAAACAAATAAAATACAGTAAACACATATACCTTTAGGTACATATCCTACTAAATATTATAAACGCGAAAGTTTGTATGTATGGATGGATGGATGTTTGTTACTCTTTCACGCTAGGACGGCTCAACAGATCTGGATGATATTTGGCACAGAGATAGATTAGAGGTATAGTCTAGAATGGCACACAAGATACAGTAATACATAAATTATTATATAATTTGTAAATATATATAAAAATAATATATTTACATATGTACGTACCAATTAACAAAGAGAGAGAAAATGTTTAAAAATAAGATTTTTGAAAATGGGCAATGATTCAGCCTGTCTGATGGCAACAGGCAACTCATTCCACAGCCGAACAGCTTGCACAGTGAAACCCTTACTGTATGTTAAATTGGTTCTGGACCTGGAGTCAGGGGGCCTATTATGATATCTTATTGCCATTGCCATCTTATTGCCATGATGTTTTCGATGCTGCGACGACCATGAATCATGCTGGTCAGCGATACGGTTCGCGGTCGTGCTGCGTATGGTAGGTCATGGTAGGCGCTCTACTTATTTTCAGGTAAATTAATCGTGGATTTTGTATTTTAATGTTATGGTTAATTTTTCGATGAAGTCAAAAAGTGCGCGACACTTTTTAACTGTGCGTACTTAACTGAGCTGTGTGGTAACGAAACGATCGGCTTAGTTAAGTACGCGCAGGCCTAAGTTTTGTCGAAGTCGTCGGCGTCTTCCCCACACTTGTAACTGCGCCGTCCAGGCTTGAAAGCGGAATACCGCGGGTGCGACTGTTATAACTGTACACTACCGCGCCAACCCCATGCACGGCACGGCTTGCGCAATTATCGACTTGTCTTCGCAAGTAAAAAAATCGTATCGTTACCAAACGACTCAGTGAAGTACGTGCAGGCCTCGGTTAAGTACGCACAGTTAAAAGTGTGGTGAAGCTTGTGCGTGTGGTAATTAATAGTAGGTAGGTAATTAGGTAGTATAAGCCTTGGTATATTTTCCTTAACACGTAGAAGGACGAACGTAGCGAATTAACAACAAAACCAATCAGATATGAATATCCGGGTTCAAAATTAACGCGTGTATTCATCGATTTAGTTAATCGTAATTTACGTTACTTTATGGAGAAACTTTTTTATTCATTAAAAGCTAAAAGCAAAGTATTGAATCATTAATGATCCCATTTACTTTTCCAAATCGACTTGCAAGTTCAAGTTTTTATTTCAGTGAGCGTATATTATTATTTAGGTAGGTGTACATACAAAATTAGACACGAGCACTAAAACTACTAGGTATATAGAGATTATTCACATACACGACACGATCAACAACCGATACACAATATACAACATGCGATACACGATATACATATTATATTATAATACGATTAATCAACAACCAATTTTAGCATTGGTAAGTCCAGCGAAAACTAGTAATATCAACGTAATCCTAACTCAATAATTGTAATGATTATTGTTACGAGTACTATTTTTTTTAATGTAGAATAGGTCGGCGTTTGACCACCAACTTGCCTGATGTTAAGCGACGTTGTGGTCTAAGATGAAGCACGACAACCTATAAGGTACTCATTCACTCTAGCCTTGAAGTTTTGTAGAGTGAAGAAGTACAAAGACGGCAGTTGAGTGAGGCGCTACAAGTACGCTACTGCTCAGACCCGTCTTCGGAACGGTTACACCGGACTACATCCCGAAACACGACTAGGTCATTTCACGGCATGGCTTGGTCCGGTTTGGTTGATTATAAAAGCGAAGTGAGTTTATTTGTTTGTTCGTTTGTTCCAAGATCAATCATGATTTTGATGATCATGATAGCAGGTGCTCTATAGACACGTTGCAATCCTACAATCGTAAACGGTTGAATGTCAGCTGCTGATTGGACAAAATACGAGCTTTAAGGCGTCGTTATAGCATGATTTTTCACCCACATACACCTTTACTAGCCGCTTCATTTAGAGTTGAAAATCGTAAATCAAATACGATCGAAATCTCGAAATCGAATACTTTAGTAAGTGAGCGAGTTGAGTCGATCCATTTTGTTCTATTTATTTTAGTTGAGTAGCGCCCCCACCACGCGTTTCAGCCGTGTGTGTTTCGTGTGTGTCAGCGTGTCAGCAGTTTTTTTTTAACGAACCAGTTCGTTAGCTAAACAAATCTGAACCTATCGTTTTAGTCGAGTTGTAGTCTTTTCAACTTGAAAAACACTACTCACTTGTGTACTATACTCGATTGTAATGCGAACGATTTTTGGCTATAGTATCGAGTATGTTAGTCACTACATTAATCGGCAGTCGGCTAAATTTTTTATTATTATTTTTTTACTTTTCCACACACGGTCGTCTGACCCCAAACTAAGCAAAGCTTGTACTATGGCTGTCAGAGACTGATATACATACTTGGATATTTTTAAATACATACTTAAATAGATATTTAACACCCAGACATAATTGTTTGCCCTAAATGGGAATCGAACCCACGCCCCAAGCTCAGAAGGCTGGTTCACTACCAACTGAGCCACCGAGGCAGTCAAATTACTAACATTACAGATTACACAAATTACAGAATTTATCAATTCTAGAAACAGAATCGTTTGGAAGCGATTGCAACTTTTCTAGGGCCCCTGATATTAGTATTGGTACTTTTAACCCTATTTAGTGTTTCCTAGTTTATGTGTGTGTGAGTTTGTTACTTCTTCACGCTCAAACGGGTGGACGAATTTTGTTATTTGCCCCCTAACTTAAGTAAAAGTTGTAAAGCCTCGGATTAGTTTAACAGTTTTTTGTTTTTTTCTTTCTTTAACATTTTTTAATTCGATTGAAAAAGACGAAACACTGCTATACTAAGGCGTAATACTAAGGCTTTCGAGGCTAAACAACGTTTATTACTAGGGAGGCAAATATCAAGATCCATTCACCCGTTTGAGCGTAAAGAAGTAACAAACAAAATCACACACAAACTAGGAACTAGGTAGTGTGGAGGTAGCTTATATACTGGAATAACACATAGGCCACTTTTTAAACACTGGTGCGCGGAGGGGACATGAAATAATAATAATAATAAAATTCGGGACACTTCCACACACGGTCGCCTGACTCCAAAATAAGCAAAGCTTGTACTATGGCTGCCAGAGACTGATAGACATACTTAGAAAATATAAATACATACGTAAATAGATATTAACACCAAGACATAGAACAAACACAAATGTTCATCACATAAATGATTGCCCTAGGTGAGAATCGAACCCACGCCACGCCCCCAAGCTCAGAAGGCAGGTTCGCTACCAACAGAGCCACCGAGGCAGTCAAGGTAAATAAGTACTCTACAAAATTACCCAATGAAAACTTTAAAGTAAATTACGTCATCAGTGGAGGTGTAATTATCCAATTACCTAACACGCAACTGGGTCGGTTTACCTATTTAACTCCTAATTGCAATGTCCAACTGCAGTTCTATTACGTGTTGGAACTAACAACACGAATTAACCAGCAAGCCCCAAAGATCATTACAGGAAAAGCAATAGTTGAGAAGCTAATGTCATTTCTGTAACTAGATAGTGGGTAAGATTAAAGCGTCCCGCGACACTCTGAATTTTCCATACAAACGCGCTTGTAAAATTTCTTGGAAACCATTTGTCAGATTATGATGAAATTTGGCATGTACAATTAAATTAATTATATGTACGCCCGTATGTTCTTGTTTTTTTAAAAAAAACGTTCTCGAGAGCAAATAGAGCTATGAAAAATAACGGCATTTGAAAGGGGTCACTTTTGACAGATTTATTTAATAGATAGACAAAGCAAATCGAAAATAGTTTTACATAGGGAGATTGCATATTTCATTAGCTTTTAAATAAATACATAATACAATGGAAATTTTTAGTTATTTCTAAATTATTACAGGAGTGCAAAAGTCACAAAAAATGAATGAAATTGCACTTTGTCACTCTGTAGATAACTTTAGAGGCTCGTCAGTATCTTTACTTGGTCTCTTCGCTCGCCGTCTTCTTCTAGACGAAATGGCAATAGAAAACCGTTAGCCAATGTAAAGTTAGTCTAAAGCGGTCGCCGGACTCTTAAGTGTTAATCTTAGCGAAATGTAGCTTTTGTTTTGTGACCATGTTTTTTTGTAGAAGTTTATAAATTACTTGCTGCGCCCCATGGTCATACCCGCGGGTAAAAAGCAGTCTATGTGCTTAACCTGGGTATAAGCTACTTCCATACCCAATTTCATCAAAATCCATCCACCCGTTTGAGCGTGAAGAAGTAACAAACACACACACTTACACACTCACAATCTTTCGCCTTTATAATATTAGTGTGACTAGTGACCTGCCTAATTTCTGTTGATCTAATCGCGACCAAGCTTTACAGAACCACCCTTGTAGTAATTTGCAGATTACTGGGCCTCCAGCCTCCAGCCTCCTCCTTGCTCCAGCCTTTTTGGAGTCCATAGGTAATAATCATACGCATCGATTTTTTATAGATTTATAAAATAAAGATAGATAAATTGTTTTTATAAAAGGTAAATCGTGAACATAGCAGGCATTAAAATTAGTTAACATCAGTAACAATTAATGACACTGAACTCGAATTTTTATTAATAATATTGATCAAGCAAGTCCTCTATTTCTCCGTAATTTTCCATGACAACGGCTATCGTGCTACAATTTTAATTTCCAGTGAATTGCTTCCCATATAAATATTCCCACAACATTGTAAAAAATATACGACGTTTTAAGTGCGGAAAACACGTTCTCTGGCGCCTCACGCCAAGTTATTTACGATTTGATAAGCTACCTTAAATGATTTCTTGCCTACCGAGCACCCTTTCAACGTCTTGCTTACCCTTTGAAAATTTCCTCTTTGAATTTCTATTGAATGTAAAATGTACTGAGAAATGGTAGGCGCGCCAGTCCCAAGGGTTTTCTTGTTACATATTCATTTTAATATGTTTCGAAAGGTACCTAAAGGTGTTATTAAGATAATTGAAGTCATAAAATGTAGTTAGTTTCTGGTGTAATTTGGATATCACGTGGGAGTAAACAGGTTGTCAAGTCATTAGTAGGTAGGTATGTATTTTCAAAATAGGTAGGTGATATTCGTACTCTAAGGTGCAAAGCACACTGCACCGGATACCGCACCGGTGTGCGGTCATGCAGACTTTAACTTTGACTGTAAATTCTTCATAGGGGAGGTACAACACAATGACGCCGCGTCTCCGTGCTGTGAAGCGCCATGCGAATTTCTGTCCCTCCGCACACCGCAGCGGGATGCGGCGACAGTAGTAATATTCTCCCAAAGTTTAATTCTATTTTATATCCACTATTTACCTACATTAACCTCTATAATTATTACACCGGTAAGCATCGTACCCAAACGCTGGTCGCATTCCTGCGTTAAACTGCAATACTAATCCTTTGGGCAAGGTGGCCAGCATTTTGTTCATTTTAATTAAATTTAGAATATTATTTTATTGGTAAAACTACTGGCTCTGTTAGCTGAAAACCTCGCAAAAAATTTAATTTCCGCAAATTTCCGCAAATTTTAAAAAATTACAAAACTGGACTGACTCGTCCAAAAATTATATGATTGTAATTATGATAATCGAACTTTTTCACAAAATTTCACGAGAATCCTACGAATTGTTAAAGTATTTTTTCCGAAGGTGTAGCAGAGACGCTTCGTTCGCTGACGCTCGTTCGGTCGAAAAAAATGAAAATAAATAAAGATTATGATACTCGAGAAGCTACTTTGCTAATACTTAGGGGGTCGAAGAACAATTTCAAACACTGATTTTACTTTTAAATAGATATTTTGAATTTAATAGATATACCTACACGGAAAAGACCTACTAGATACGAGTAGTTACTTTAAAAAAAAACATGTCAATTTGAATTCATTTTTCAATCAATGTTCTCGGTATTTATCACATTCTTAGGAAGTTAACGGAAGTATCTATTTTGCTTATCAAAGTGACAAAGTGGAATTCCGCTACTAATTATAGAGTGACACTAGATTGATTTAAAGCCGTGTTCGACGGCGGGCGACGTCACGTCCGGCTGTCCGTCAGTCCGGTCGACTGATACATTGTAAAGGAGGCTTTACTTTAAAATAAAGGAAGGTTTAAAGTTTAGTTAAGTTTTTACTTTTTTCTTTTTACTAAATCTATCTAAAATTTTGGAAAAAAGAAAAAAGTATGCTTAGTATAGTATCTTAGCATCTTTTCGTTCAGTATTACATTTAAAAAAGTTTAAAGAACCTTTTTGAGTTGCCTGTTGCCATCAGACAGGCTGAATCATTGCCTATTTTCAAAAATCTTAGTTTTAAACATTTTCTCTCTCTTTGTTAATTGGTACGTACATATGTATATATTTATATTATTTATATTTATTTACAAATTATATATTAATTTATGTATTATATGTACCTATAGGTATTTGTGTAGATATGTTTTATTATATTTTATTTGTTTACTATTGTATTTATGTATGCCACCGACCGTTTGTCATGTTTCTTCTGTCCTGTCCATCCAAAGGTTGCCTGGAAGAAATCGCTTTTGGCGATAAGGCCGCCCTTGTACTGCCGAATGATATTTTATTGTTTAATATTTTTCTTTATGTTTGTTTTACTTTGTATTTTTGGTGTGCAATAAAGATATATTGTATTGTATTGTAAGAACAAAATTAAAAAAAAAAACCTGCGCGTGGTTCCACCAAAGTAAAATTAGGGTCACAAGAATAAACTTAAAAAATCTTTTGGTCTACAGGGGAATAAAACAGTGCGCCAAGCAGTACATAATCAATATGAAATTAATTTATTAAGTAACAGTAAGCTGTTTTATCGTACATTTTAAAAATAGGTATTCAAAATTAAATAATCTTACTCTAGAAAGGAAATAATTAAGGGGCTTACTTAATTATTGTAAAGGAAAGTTTGCTCTAACAGCCAACATCCTGTATTAAAGGGGAAAGGTTTGGAAGGTAGACTTCCGAGCTACGCAGCTTGCCGTAGCCGCCGCCCGGCCGTAGCGATATAGCGACGCTATAATGCGTAGTGAGTGGGTACGCACAGGCTGCGTATGGTGATTTCGACAATGCTTGACGCCACACCACGCAGTGTGAAAATCGGTGCGTGGAACTTCATTTTTTAATATTGTACAGAACGTTTTTTAATGTACTATTATATTGCTTTTCTCATGTCCAATATTTATATTTTATTTTTATTTGTGTGTTTCCTTTGCTTTTTTTATCCTTTTAATTGTACATTATATTCCCGTTCGCTCTCAAGGTTAATGCTGAAAATCAGCGCTGTGAAATTTTTTTCCAGCATTATTGCTGACCATTGACCTTTTTTGACGCACTGGACACTACAGTGATAACTCTGTTTTCTTTAATTATAATTGGGGATTATGTAATGTCACCGTTTTTGTAGTGTCTTGTGTGTCAAAATAAATATATCTTTCTTTCTTTCGTTAAAGTTGTCGAATATGTTTATAAACCAAGTGTAATCCGAAGCGTTTCTACACCAACTTATACAACCTCGACGGTCAGTTGCACTGGGCGCCCTGTAACCAGACCTTTAAAACCAAATTTAGGTTTGCAAACCGTTACATCGCTACTCACAACCGTCTATAGCCATGGTTATCATTCACCGATACGTCAAAAAAGACGGTAGGTATTATTTAAAACACGTGTGGTAGAACATACTAAAATCGTTTATCCAAGCAAGAGAATAGGTTTGTCAACCCGCGTGCAGACGCATCGTGCGCAGTAGCGTCGCTAAGGCCACTGATAGATTTGCCTTACTTAAAAAATCTACCTTAAAGAGAAATATAATTTCTTCATAATTTTTACATTCAGCTAGGCAAAAAGTGTTTTAGAGAAGTAATCTACATAATTTTGGAAGCTCAGACGAGCACAAAAGGAATACCAAAGAAGGATTACCTTTGAAACATAGCTCAAAACTTCCCCACTGTTGTACTGTACTTAGTTAAGTACGAACCTAGACAGTAGACATGTTCTGGTATATAGCTAACTCCTGTGAGTAGACAATTGGATTATGTTCTCAGTGAAAACGCCAGCGGGTTTAGTTACAAAGAATTGCTTCATGCTTCTACTGTTTTATTTTGTTTGTGTTTTTACCTCATTGTCTAGCTTGCACTGAATACAATAAATACTTGTTCATTTTTACTGCAAAGTTTTTGTATTACCAAGGTCGTGTTAAAAAATGTTCTTAGGAAAATATCACACCCTTTTGTTAATATTGGGTACAATAAGTAAAATAATGTTATACTAATTTTTACCCGACTGCGCAAGAAGGATGGTTATGTTTTTCAAGTGGATGTATGTAAGTTTGTATGTATGTATGAATGTATGTGGGTATGTACATGTATGTATGAGGTTTCTTTGGCACGGCCTACAGCCTAAACAGTTTTATGGATTTCGACATGCGAGATGTCATTTGAATCATCGCGATAGTGGAAGTGACATAGGATACAACATTTTGCAGCCGGGTTTTTTTTTTTTTTTTGGTAATATTACTGGTTTTTTTCTAGTTCTTGGACGTTACGAGTTTTTCATTTTATGATAAGCAATGATGCGGACTACGACGAATCAAGCTTTCCTGAGCGAAACTCTATTTCAATTTAGATACTGAGTCAAACTATGTATTTCGTCTCATCATGGATTCTGGATCATCTACTTTATACATCGTACCTATGCAATAGAAGCTGTAGAAGCTCCGCAGATTAATTAGAGCGCTGCCAATAAAGTAAATGCAAACAGTGTTCAGTGATCCGCGAGAATATTGAGTATAATAAGTGGACATATACAAACGCTTCTTGTATAGAAGTTGTAATGTGGGGTTTGTTACACCAGTAACTGCTATATATACACTAAGTATACACTAAGTGTAGTATACACTAAGTGTAGTATACACTTAGCGTTTCGAGTCAACTTTTCTTGTAAGAACTGCAGAGGTGTGGAACTCGTTGCCTACGTCTGTCTTTCCACCTAAATACAATCCGGAGGTGTTTAAGAGTAAAGTGAATAGGTATCTCCTAGGCAAGCGTGTTATACCTTCGATCGTGTCGACGCTTCCCACCAGGCGAGTCAGTGGTCAAACGCATGCCTAGTCTGTTGTAAAAAAATAAAATAAACTGCTTTAATGATGACCGGTTTAGTAGTTAGGGCGTGAAAGCGTAACAAACAGACGAAAAAACTTACTTTCGCATTTATGATATTAGCTAGGATTAGGATTTTCGTTGTTTATAGGATGGTGCAGGTGACATAGGACAAATCCTTTTTTTTTTTAACGTTTAAAATAGCTGCGAATTAAAACTGCAGCAGCACCCGAATATCACAACACTCAAATACGGAATCCTATCCTACTAAAATCCTACTATGCTTACTAATATTATAAATGTGAAAGCGTGGATGTTTGTTACGCCCAAACAAGCATAATTACATACATACATTGCAAGTTTTGTCCGAAGTCATCTTGAATTTGCTTCTTCTGCTTGGAACCCTCTATACATTTGTCATTCCCAGCGCATCGAGAGCCTACAGCGTTCCTTTACCAGATCACTTGCGTTTTCCAGTAGCGGCATATCTCACAGGATTGACTATAACAGTCGCCTGGCGTTTTTCGAAATTTTTTCGCTTCGAGTGAGACGTAAACAACGCGATTTACATTTTCTGCACAAGGTCATTCACGGTGACATCGACAGCCCATATTTGATTGAAAACGTAAAACTACGCGTGCCGCTTCGTTACCCCACGAGAAACAAAATAAATAAACCTTTAAGTTGTACTTTCTGCCGAACTAATCTTGGTTTAAATTTACCAATGGTGCGCATGTGCTCTTTTTACAATGACGTTAGTAGTAATGTGGATATTTTCTCTGGCTCCTTGAGACATTTCAAGAAGGAAGTTGCCAAAGTGCTAGTTCCGTAGGATAAGTACTTTTTTAACTTGTTTTTGTTGTTTTACTTTTTGTACTTTTACTGAATTTTTCTATTACTCTCTTTTTTTTCTTTTTTTTTTAAGTGTATTTGTCGTTACTTAGTTTTTAAATTTAGTCAAGCAAATCATAGAAAATTGTTGTGTATGCCTATAATTGGCGCATGTATCAGATAGAAACCATGAGAACATTATTTATTGTATGTTTAATATGTGCGCTGTTGGCTTACCCTAATAAATAAATAAATAAGTTAAATAAAAGCTTGTAAATCCCGACTTCCCGTTTTCCATGTTAACGATTTTTAGACATGTTGATGTTTTAAAAACTGCTTGACCGATCTCGTTTATATGGGACCACCTCTATAGTATGATCTACCAAAAAAAAGATCATTAAATTCGATCCATAATTAGCAGAGCAATCACGTAATACACACACAAAAAAACAAACAGACGAATTGAGAACCTCCTCCTTTTTGGAAGTCGATAACACACTGGATTAGAGAAGACAAGACAGTACCTACACTTAGTGAGCTTCACCTTCACTCAAGACAGTATAAATTAAAAATAAAAAAAAACCCCGACACCGATTTTCATAAACACAAGTTTTCATCAAACATAGCTAATTATTAGCTATTAGCTAAGAACACTCCCGACTAATTGTCCTTTCTAACAAAAAAAAAACAGAATTAAAATCGGTTCATCCGTCCGGGAGTTACGATGCTATACACACACACACACACACACACACACACAAACACACGCGCGCGATCGCACACACACACACACATACATACATACACATACACACGTCAAACTTAAAACACATCGTCGTTTTTGCGTCGGGAGCATCGACTTTAAAAAATGATATTTCATAAACGCGTAAATTTAATTCATATTTATTGCAGATAATTTAAAAGCCGAATGAGGCAAATTTAAATAATTATAACCAGGCCTCAATTCGTGATAAAATAAGTTTACCAGATATTATTTCCCATTTGAGTGCTACACTACGTGTACTTATTTTCAATATGTAAATATATATGACGGCGCGTGACATCATTACATGAGTGAATATCGGTTTATTTAAGAGAGCCGCGACGCTCTGAAATTTCCATACAAACGCGCTACTCAAATTTCTTGAAAACCATTTGTCAGATTATGATGAAATTTAGCATGTACAATTAAATTAACAATATCTCCGCCCCTATGTTCTTGTTTTTTTTTTAAAAAAAAACGTTCTCAAGATAGAAACAGAGCTATGAAAAATATCCGCATTTCTCAGGGGTCACTTTTGACTGATTTATTCAATAGGTAGACAAAGCAAATCAAAAATTCCATTACATAGGGAGATTGTCTATATCATTACTGTTAAATGAATCTTGTATTAACAAGGGAAATTCTCAGTTACTTAAGAATGATTACAGAAGTGCAAAAGTCATAAAAAAAATTGAAATTGCACTTTGTCTCTCTGTAGGTAACTTTAGAGGCTCGTCAGTATCATTAGTTGCTCTCTTCGCTCGTTTTCTTCTTCTAGACGAAATGGCTATAGAATACCTTAAGCCAATGCGAAGTTAGTCTAAAGTGGTCGCCGGACTCTTAAGAGTTGTTGATCGATGATATTATTGTTCTGTTATTTTCGACTAATCGATTTGTTGAAGGTAATTTAGAGCGGTTAACACCGAATGGAGTTGCGTTTGGGATGGTGGGCGAACGTCATGTCTGTCAGTCAGTGGTTGACTGGACTTAGTTGAAAACGATCGTACGCAATGGTCATTCGCAAACCCATTACTCTAAATCGCCAATAATCGTTGCAATCCTTTACTAATTTAGTAATCTAATTATCTGTATTATTAAAATAATTTAAAATCAACATTGCTGTCCCCTTATTTCAACGTTTCTAAAGTCCACCAAAGATACCCGTGATGACGAGTTCACGGATCAGAAATTCAGACACGACACCTCGGCATTACCAGTCTTTCCCCGATGTATTTATATAATTAAACACTTAGTATTCAGTAGGTACCTACGTTTTTCGTCACATCAACTGCGATCAAACATCCAACCCATTCTCAACAACAAATAAAGCAGCTCTGTTTCTTCTCAGTACATTAAATAACGTTTCCGGGTTTTCCTTTTCCACAAGAGCGCACAATCACATTCCCTTGATGTTAATATACGAGGAACAAAGACGAAAGGAAAGCAACAGAGCTACATTAATTGCAGCCTAAACAAATAAACGCAAAAAATGTTTCATTAAGCAAATTCGTAGGGGCCTTCCCATCTATTAAAGGGGAGTGACAATAGTAAAAACTCTTCGTCCAGTTACAAGGCCTGACCACCTCGCAATGGTATGAATAAAGATTCAAGATTCAAGACTTGAATCTTGAATCTTGATTCATTTATTTGTCAGAACATGGAGTTGTTATTTATGGAGTTTTTATTTATGAGTATACAACCTACAGGATAGCATACTAATAATTATTACTACTTTTAAAATAATTTTAAGATCTGAACATGAAAAATGAATGCTTTGTGACACGAAGTCTTTTTTGGATAGTCTGTTTACCCGACTGCGCCAGACGGAGAGTTATGTTTTTCGAGTGTATGTATGTATGGATGTATACATGTACGTACGTACGTTTGAGGTTTTTTTGGCACGCTCTACAACCTAAATAGCTTTAGGTATATCGACATGTGCGACATGTGAGGTGTTTTTTGAATCGTCTTGATAGTGGAAGTGACCTAAGGTACAACATTTTGCAGCCGGGTTTTTCGTTTATCTTTTAATAATGTTACTTGTTAAGAGAGGACCGCGCGCTAGCCACTCGCAGTCATCGCTTGCTTGCAGCTTGGTGAGTCGATATAAAAAGAGCTTTATTTCACAAACCATTTTGTTATTTTTTTGTTTATACTATTGCGCGGCAGTCTGGCACTGAGCTTGTAAGTGGACGGAGAGCTGAACCGTAATTAACGAGAGCCGTATATACGGTGATTCAATATGCGCCTTAATTGCGAGCGATTTGTTCTCTAGGGCAAGTTGGCTGGAGGTTAGAGCAATGGCATCAGACGGAAATTGTCTGGTATAATTTTATTGGATTTGAACATCTTTCTTTAAGAGTTGAAGATATTTTTCAAATTGCTAGTACATTGAATTTATAATTGAGTTCATGCAATATTGGCACTTTGATTTTTAATTCAAAGAAGGTTTTTATTCCACAGAATTTATAGATTTAGGGAACGTACCCATACTACGTTACCATTTCAAAATTTTTTAACCCCCTTCCCCTCCCTCTCGGTCAACATCTGTACTCTATACTACTCTATTCTAAGACTTCCTCCCTCCTACTCTAGTTTTACGTAGTAATTCATAGTTTTGAATCGTTTTTTTTCAAACAAAACATTAAAAAATCGTATCCCCCCCCCCTAAATGAGTCACGTAGTATGAGTACGTTCCCTTAGCAGAAGCAGAAAACCAAATGCCACTTCATAGCAAGAATAGAAACAATACTGGTGCCATTCGTAAAATTATAATTAATAGATGTTTATGGGTTTAATCCAGATTTGTGCCCAAGTTGGATTTTGACTGGTACTTATCAATCAGTAAAGTATTTCCTCTAGATATTTTAGTACATACCTGAGCCTCAATTCTAATAAACCAATTGTTTTTAAATTGTAAATGAATTGCCACAAATTGTCACTTTTTGTATGCCACATAAAAAGCGATGTTAGCCTAGTAGGAGAAGGCCCGCCTTTCAAGACAGAGGGAGCGGGATCAAACCCAGCCGACGGCACGCACCAATTTGTTAATTGTTATGGAAACTGACGTGGTTTTCACACATTATGATTTAAAACACGGGAATTACTCACGTACGATTCAGTCGATTCAATCGTACGTGAGTAATTCCCGTGTTTTAAATCATAATTTGTTCATTGTGTTAACAAATGTGCGGATTGTATGTCATTTGCTACATAACTGGAGCTCGGTTCACCCCTGTCTTATTTGGGACTGAATATCGCCCGGCGAAGTGTGGGTGTTGTATTACACCTCTGTCGCCCCCCTTGGAGGAAAGACGTGACGATTTTTTATGTATGTCACAAATGTAATATCAAAAGTTTTAAATTTATTAACAATTTAAAAACAATTGAATTAGTAGTATCGAAGCCCTGTAAATATTTTAAACAAGCATTCATTTTAATTATAAATTGATTTTAACAAACCTGTTACAGAATACTATTCTTTCATCAAAGGGACAAGCAAAAAATCTCCAACCGACTTTTACACGCAAGACAAATGTAGTAAACGCCAGTGGTCCAACTAACACAAATTCTTTGGAAAGCTTCAGTTTTTTCGTATCAAACGTCGAGAAAATAGGAAAAAGGAGACTACTTTCGTGGGCAGAGAAGTTTTTTTGTCGTCTGAGGGTAATTGGGATTACTCGAAATTTTCTTTGCTTGGATTTACTTTTGCAGCACTAAATGTAATAAAGGCTTTCTCGATGAAGAAAAAAGTTTTACTCGATGTGTTTCAGCATGAAAAGTTAAGTATTGTCTGGCTGTTTGGGTGGCTTCAATAATATTGTTTTTACCGGATTGCCTAAAACGTGTTTTAATGCAAATATCTAATACTGTTAGAGGCCAACGTTTCACGTTTGGCGCGAAATTTGAATTTTAAACAGTTTTTTTTTGTTTTGTAGCTAGACCGGGTTCTACATAATGATGAAATAAAATTTGCGGTTATTTTAGCCTAAAATAACCGCAAATTTTATTTCTTTTTTTAATTTTATTTTATTTGTCTCGTTATATTACAGACATATTTGACAATATGCACATGATGTCTAGCGCCGAAAACAAAAACGCTGTTTGAAATTTAAATTTTCTGCGATTTTGAAACGTTTCCCCTGAAGGCCATATTCAGAGCGCTAAATTGCCAAATCTAAACTAGCTAAAAGTATTTGGAATCCTTACACGCAGCAATCAACTAAATAAATAAATAAATTCGGGACATTTTCACACACGATCGCCTGAGCCAAAACTAAGCAAAGCTTGTACTATGGCTGCCAGAGACTGAAAGGTATTTAATAGGTAAGTATTTTACCAAATTTCAGAAAGCTGAAAGTTGAAGCATGAAAAAACAAAAAAACAGACGAAAAGAGCTATATTTTTCCGCTACAAAACTCGTGTCATGTTTCATATAAAGTTCACGAGTATTATTTGAATTAATATTGAGTCTTCGTTTGTGTCGAAATATCGTTTATCCTGAGGCCCAATTACTGATCCGAAAACGAGTAGAGTGCGGTTCAATCGATAGTGTTCAATTGAATTTTTTAAATTAATATTTTGCTCTCCATTCGAAAATTATTTCTGCTGTAAATTGACCTACTTTTTATTGAATATTCACAAAATATTTTTCCATATCGTTTTATACTTTTTTTTTCTGGATTGCATTGGTATCTATTCTGTTAGACTACTCTCTCAACTAACTAACATTAAAATGAAATGACTAAAATTGACATTTGACTTTAGATGACATCATTCACAATACAATACAATACATCTTTATTGCACACCAAAAATGCAAAGTAAAGTCATAGTCAAAATGTTTTTATTCAATTTAGGTATCAAAGATACATTTACGAACGTCAAAGTTATTTAAATAGACTCGACCGCCTTGTTCGGATAAATAGCCTCTACTCGGAAGAACAGGCAAGAAACTGAGGGGCATTATTTTTTCAAATAAAAAATAAATTACAGTCTCACAAATTTTGGCTTACAACTAGGTAATATCTATAAATACTAGTGGCTACTTGACAAAAGTGGAAGGCTCCAGACATCTTTATCTTCTAAATAATTCTTAACCTTATAATATTTTTTTTTCAGTAATGTAGTTTTTACATGTGATTTGAATTTTCCCTCGGTGAGCCCTGTTATATTTTTCGGGATTTTATTGTAAAAACGAACACAGTTGCCTAAAAATGACTTATTTGAAATTCTGCTAAGTTAAGTTAATCTGACAAGAGAATTAACGTAACTGTCTAATATACTATAGCAAAAAAGGATTGCTATAGTTAAACCAACTAAGTAAATATTACCATAATTGCAGAATTAGTTATACATGTTATAGAAGTTATAAAATCAGAAAAAGAGACCCAAAGAGAGACAAAATAAGAACATGATGAAAAACCATTATCTTTAACTTCAAACGTATAGAAGTCACAAATACAAGTGAATTTTAAACTTAAACGACACCATCAATTTACTTAAAAAATTACTTACATAAAATCCTTCAAAACAGACCCATAAATCAGGCAACCCACGATCAATGTTCAAGTGTACACGCACACCTAAAGTTGCCATAATTAGGTCATCGTGTCACTTCGTCCTTGCGTAATTACGTAACAATTTAGAAACTCAATTTTCAAGTGTCAAACTTCAGAGGCTCGGCGTGGGTCATGCAATATTCATGTGAATCATTGGAAGAAGTGAGATGGGGCTGACGGAAAAATTACACGTCGGCTTGTTACGGTAGTATTGTGACGGGCCGTCCAGACGTCGGCGTTGTGAGTTACCTTACGTACATATGATATGAAGTAGGTATACTTATAGGCACCAAGGTACGGTTAGACATGGTAGATACCGTACAGTTTTACTTTGGCATTCTGGATTTTAAGGAATTATTTGAATGACTTTGTTTGCTTACATTTTTTTGTTTACCTAAAAAAAGAAGTAGCTTCGTATAGAACTAGTAGCTGAGAGCAGTGTGAGAGCTTTTAATCCGTCTTAAAACCAAACTATTTTCCTTTCCTTAAAAGTATTTTCTTAGTCAAATTCTAATGCTTTCTGACATCTACTTACTGGCTTTCACCAAAGATTTTCTTAATAAAATAATTTACGTATAAATAATAATTTTATTACCAAACTTTCCTCGCTCATAAACGGGAAGCTTTCACTAAGTTTGCTAAGTTAATTACCCCACACTTCTACTAAATAATGCTCATTAAAGCTGCTCGTATCAAAGTAGGCAATTAGGCTTAACTTTTCCCCACTATTATAAGGTAAAATGACCAATTAAGTTCGCTCTCAACATGTAACCACATAATGTACTTCACGTGCATGAAAGTCATCATGGCGACCCACAGTATTTGTAATTGATGCAAGAGGTCACATGCGAGGCGTAAAGGTGCAACCACATAGTGCTCTTTACTATGGAGCTATCTATCCTTCTATATACTCATGTTATAAAGCGGTAAAATTGTGAGCACATAATATTGTATTGTTTTAAGGGGTAATCCCCGAAACCGAGCCTAATCGATATTTGGCTCGAATTTTCAGTTCGTTCATAGCAATTTTACCTCTCTCTTTGTCTCTGTCTGTCAGTCGGCATCACTTGCTGCCAGAACAAGAGGCAATACTATGGCTAGAAGTAAAATAACTGTAAACGGTCTGTGCGCTTTGATTTTCAACGTCATAACAAATGTTTCACAACCAGTTATTTTTGTATTGGCATCCTATTTGTCGTTTTCAAATTGAATTTACTAAAAGTAAAACGGAGTAAAGTGAATGAAGTAAAAAGAGAACAATGTGAGTTGACCTTAATACACTTTTAATTGCATTACACCACCGCGGGTCGGAAGGAGCAATTTTATAGTTTTCAGTTTTCAGAGTAGTGAAAACACTCCACGCGTAACTTTTACGACGTACGTAGGGCTAATGGAGGCTTGTGTTGTTACTGTTTTGGTTATATCATAAAGATTTATTAAAATTAATCAAGTTGGTTTACAGTGACTGTACTTATGGAAATATGTAAGTAAGCGGCCTCCCGCGGTGTTGGTCGCGATTAAAAAGTAACTATTTATTTATTTTTGGAAAACATACAGTGTTATCCATACTGTAATAGTAAATTAGAAAAATAGATTGCTATGTGCTATTTCAGTTTATAATCTACTAGCGACCCGCCCCGGCTTCGCACGGGTGCAATGCTGATACTAAATACACTACAGAAAAACTGTGAACGTTGTATATAAAAACATAGCGGCCCGCTCTGGCTTCGCACGGGTATAAACAAAAAAATGTTTTTGTGGGATATCCATAAGAGATAGACATATACCATCGCGGAGTTTTCTGTAGCCCTTTTCAATGTGTACAAATAATTAGTATATTATTTTGATAAATCTCGTAGGGTTCAGCCTTCGTTTGCAATGTAAGCGGAAAAAAATGATAATTAACGACATCACATTAGAAACCTCAAAAATAACAGTATTTTCCATTATTTAATGAATGTTTTTATACATATAAACCTTCCTCTTGAATCACTTTATCTACTAAAAAACCGCATCAAAATCCGTTGCGTAGTTTTAAAGATTTAAGCATACAAAGGGACATAGGGACAGAGAAAGCGACTTTGTTTTATACTATGTAGTGATTCTGTTCAGTTCATAAACTTTAATCTATCTCTATTCCAAATTTCATCATGTACCATGTCGGGATTGTGACAAATATCCACCCACCATCAGATGGATTAAACGCGAATTCGCATATAAATGCGAAATTTATAACATTCGTGTGATAGATTTACCGTGTTTTGGGAGGCACGTTACATTTTAGGCTCTGGCTTTTAGCAATATTTATATTTTATTTTTTATTCTCACTTATGCCTAGGTGAAGAAGGAACCCTGTTGGTTAGACTTCGATATTTGCCTTTCTGCGTTATAACTATGGTATTAGGTCACAACCGAATGGAACATATTAATGACGGTTGAGTGGTTTTTATATCGGTCAGTGTCATTAGGCAATTTTTTACTACATTCGGTTTATTTAAGCAAAATTATTAAAAAAATAAACAGACTGCCCAATTTCATGACATCCGCATTTAAGAGTCAGTTTACTTGCAGATCAGCTTACTCAATGAACTTAAAAAACAGAAGCCATTTCTTTATACTACGAGTATACTGATGCAACCTAAACTGCAACAGCCATTCATCATTGCTGTACCTTTATTCGTTGTATTAATCTTATCTTAATATATATAGATTACGTGTCACGTTGTTTGTCCGCTATAGACTCCTAAACTACTTAACCGATTTCAATCAAATTTGCACACCGTGTGCAGTTCGATCTAACTTAACAGATAGGATAGCTCACATACTCGTATATATAAATAATAAACGCGAACGAAATCGCGGGGTGACAGCTAGTATTACTATAGAATTTTATGATTTATACTCTTTGATTTCGTCCATTCTAGTTTATTAATTAACAATGTATTTCTATTATTCTGTTAATTATTCATGTGGTGCAATTTATGATGAAAATAATGTGACTGTTACTCCGATTATTTAATTTAAACTTGTATGAGTTGATACTTGATGAATAAATGATTTATTTATTATTATTTATTTATTTATTTGATAGACAATTCTCGTATATATTAGGCGTCTCTTCTCTATCTCTACATAGTATAAAATAAAGTGACGCTTTCCGCGTCTGTCCACCTGTCTGGCTATACAGGATGTTACAAAAACCCTGTTATATATGCGAGGCACGCATCCAGTATCCGCTAGAGGATGCAATTATGCTAGTTTAAATTAAACACACATCGCGCTCCGCCCTCCTAAAAGCGTGAACGCAGCCACTAATCTTGTCGGTTTTATTTGTAAACAATTCGCGTCGTGCCGCTACTTTAAGCCAACTTAAGACATAGATTTGTTAATTTTTTGTACATTTTCCTTTTTTTCTTGCGTTCTTAAACCGGTCAATAGCTCTTGCGATTTTTAACGTGCATTTTTTTTGGTATTTTTGCATGAAGTCTTATAACTGTGTGCACAGTTAAATGCGCTTCAATTATACAACAGGGTTTTTGTAACTTGCTGTATATACTCGTACCAACCCCACCTAAACCACACAACCGATTTTGATGCGGTTTTTAGTATCAGTTAGATAATGTTTCCGAAACAGACAGACAGAACAGTATGAAACCCAGACGGGTCGCTAGTAAAATCCCACTAATATTATAAACGCGAAAGTTTGTATGTATGGATGGATGGATGGATGTTTGTTACTCTTTCACGCCAGAACGGCTGAAAAGATCTGGATGAAATTTGGCACAGAGATAGATTATAGTCTAGAATAGCACATAGGATACTTTTTAACCGCGGGCGAAACCGCGGGGCGCAGCTAGTCTATAATAAAAGCGTATTAGGTTTTAATAGAAGTTACTACACCGTTACGATTATACCATTTTAATATTATTTATACATAATCTTCAAGTAGAGGTATGCTGTGCACGCTTTGTTGAAAAAACACAGTTTGAAGGGCAAAGTAATAAATAAGTAACTGGCTACATAACTAAAATAGTTGATTTTACTAAAACTAGTAAAATATGTAAACGGTGCGTGTTTCAAGTCAATCGGCGTATTTCTTTGGTAGATTTTTTAAGCCACCTGCTGCTGGCAACATTCATAACTTATCCTAAATAAACGAAACTTTGTGTGCTTAACTATTAGAATATTTGAAGCATTATACCTAACTAAGAAGAGAAGATATTTCCAAAAGGTTTTAGTGGCAGCAAATCTGGAAATATTATGATTTATGAAACGGGAATTACTCACGTACGATTTAGTCGATCAGAGTCAGTTTAGTCAGTGCTATGCGAGACGCAGCCGCGCGCGCGCACTCGCCTTGATAAAGATCGCCGAATGCGGTTAAAACTGTAGTCGGAATAATCGACTAAATCGAACGTGAGTAATTCCCGTTACATAAATCGTAATGTGTGAAAACCACGTCAGTTTCCATAATAAAATATTTACTATTAATTAACCCTGAAATGTACTACTGCTGGTCCTTCTTTCTTCTATACTGCACTGTTTTCGGCTTTTGTGGCCCAGTCTTTGTCGTGCCAGTTTAGCTCTTCACGCCACCTTCGTCTGGGTCGACCCTGGGCTCGTTTAGATTTTGGGGCCCAATCTGTAGTGACCTTTGCCCAGTGGTCGCTTGGCATTCGACATACATGACCCGCCTAGTCCCATTTTAGTTGTCCGGCTTTTAGATCGACATCGGCGATTTTGGTTCTGGAGCGCAGTATAGTATTTATTATTCGGTCTGTCAATTTGAATGCTAGGATACTGAGCTTTATGGAGCGCAGTAAGCCCCGAGAGTGGAGTTCGGGCGTTTGACAAAGACCAAGGCTGTAAAATAAGTAGTAATTTTTTTCTGTAGTCAATATTTCTCACGATAAAATTAAACATTTTAATGCCTTGACGTCGTTAATCAGCACAATTTGTGATAAAAGAAGTTTGGTTAGGAACCATGCGCGCTTAACAAAAAACTAGGACGGCGAAAAATAAAAGGAGAAAATTTAATCAGCTTAATGTTGAAGTGATTCGGTGGCTCAGTTGGTGGTGAGCCTGCCTTCGGAGCTTGGGGGTGTAGGTTCGATTCCTACCTAGGGCAAACATTCATGCGATGAATATTTGTGTTTGTTCTATGTCTGGGTGTTAATATCTATTTAAGTATGTATTTAAAAATATGTATGTATTTGTATGTATACTCGTATCGGTCTCTGGCAGCCATAGTAAGCTTTGCTTAGTTTGGGGTCAGGCGACCGTGTGTGACAATGTCCCGAATTTATTTTTTGATTTGATTTATTTATTGAGTGTCCATTTCTGTAGTAATTACACAGCATGACATAACAGTGCCAATGTTAATCTTAGATGAAAAAAACTCATCAGCCAACTGAATTACTGTAAAACTACATAATTTTAGCATTCCTCATCGCAAGACCCAGCCACTGGGAATTACGAAGTTTCCAACTAATTCTGCTGTCTGCAGGATGGAACGTAATTAGTAGCTACCCATTCTCGAGGTACCGAGGCCGTTTCATACACTATGGTTCCAAATGAGAAAAAACTTTTGTCATTGACCGTACGTTAAATGCCAGTCGCAGTGACAATACAGCCAAGCGATCACGATTTCACGAGGGCTATTTTACATTATAATGTCTTTCTTGTATATTCTTAATAGGTATATCTACAAAGTGTAAAACAAAGTCTATTTCTGCGACTATCTGTCTTTCTGTCTGTATACCGCTAACTCCTCCTAGACCATGTACCAGGTAGTGATGCGGGCTTCATAACCGGTCAGATATTTTTTACGGAAGGTTTATATGTAGGTACCGCGCTAAGTCGGAGCGCGTCGCTAGTAAGTTATAAAAAGCTTAATCTCTTCCACCACATAACATGAACTTCGAATTAACCTTCCCCTGAAATTTGACTCTGTTATTGAAACCTAAAAACAATCAAAATTTTACGTCCACACAATTTATCCAAGTTTCCCATTGATCCCCAAAGGCACCGCGCCAAAAACGAGAGCCATAAACATGAAAAGCAACAACCTCCAGCCGTCGGTTTTATGCCACAGTCAAGTTCGGCATATTATTATAATGCAACGAGATATCGCAACACCGACGTAGGTACCTACATTTCGTGGGACAAATCTCTAGGGACCTGACCTGACACAGCAACTTTTTTCTATTAAAAAATCTGAACTCAAACGCCGGCAAAATGTTAAAGTAAACAAAGTTGAAGAAGGCTTGCCCCTTCGCGTGAGATTTAATAACATTGGATTTAGCTTAAGAAGGGGTACAAGTAATGGAATTTTCCTCTGTGGAAATGTTACGTTGTTTTTGCTCTCGACTTTGTGTAATAGATATTGGACTTGTTTTGCTGGTGTTACCGTAAATTTTATAATTTTTTGCGAAGTTTACATCTTACTTGAACACACGATAATAATATGTCATTATACAGGTATTTTATTTGGAGCAAATATGTTCTAGCATGTACAGTATCCTTAAAACTAGCGGAAACACAAAAATGACAGATTTTTTTTTTATCTAATCTCATATCTCATCTCACCTCACTAATAATTATAAATACAAAAGTTTGGATGGATGTATGGTTGTTTGTTACTAAATCATGCCAGAGCGTCTGACCGTTCAGGCCATCCAAATCATCCAGACCATCCAGATCCTTATCTGGATGAAATTTGGCACAGAGATAGATAATAAATAGTTTGGAATAGCACATAGATTACTTTTTAACCGCAGTTAAAACCGTGAGTTGCATCTAATATGCATTAAGAAAAAGGCAATCATTGTTGAATAGCAAAGAAACTCATTCAAAACTCTATGACAGATTTTGCTGACCTATACAAAACTATTCAACTAGTATTTGTATAACTAAACTGTAACTGAACTGTGACTAAAAAGAAGATAAGTAATTCCAACTCGAAGCTCAACAAACAGCGAAAAGTAAAGGAAATGCTCGTGAAATCCCTGCCGTCCGACGCACTCCTAGCATTATACTTGCATATCACCTGCAACCTTCGCCGGCCGTGCGCCGAGCTACGCCCGTCCAAGGCAAACTTTCTGCATAGATTTTCCAGTAGTTTAAACTCATTGTAAACCTACTTATTGTTTGAGCTTTCTCTGAATTAACATTATTTTGAATAAATTTGCCAAATTTCTGCGTATGTTATTTCAGCCGTGACTCTGCCATTACGTGGCTAAAGCCTCCGTTCCCTTCCTCCCTAATACTTTTTAAAGACATTAAATCCAAAACCTGTATAATAATATTTAACATAGCTTAAAATTTTAATTTATGAGATTACTGATCAAGGTTTTCAGCACATGTTGACAAAACATCGATTTTTTTTTGTTTGTCATCAACTATTTGCCCAATAATGAAAATGCAATTATTAAAATTAAGCTCTCTAGTATTAAGTAAGTAAGTAGTAGTTAATATTATTTTAATAAATTTAGTACGGAATTGAAAAAGTGGCTAGTGAGCGAAAGTTTTACACAACAAAAGAATTCTTGGACAAGGCATCGTGTCGCTACCATATTTATGACGATAAATATTAAGTTTTTTTGCCAACATTCTCATTATTATTTTTTTATAAGTATTTATATATGTTTCTATTTGACATTTTATTTTAATTTCATTAATTTTTATTGACATACCTAATTAATTTGTACACCTAATGTGAGGTAGTTATTGGCTGTTCAAACCAAAATTTAGATCATTGTAACCCATTCACGAGCAAATAAAGAAATTGAATTGAATTGAAATAAATGGAATTGAATTGAATTGAATTGAATTGAATTGATTTGAATAATCAGCGTACAAAGATAGCACTAGATGTTGGAGAGGCGTACAACACAAGGAGCAATTTGAATTTATTTCGTAGAATTTCTACTCTATAGTATTGTTTCTCAGTAGCGCTAAAGTAGCTCCATTATTTTCCTAAATGCGTATTCAATTTTCTTAAGAACTTTTCCTCTTTTTGTTCAAGAATTTTGGTGAAAGCAAAACTTAAATACTTTCGAAATATATCTACATAATATATCGAATACTATCGATGCTTTAAAAAACTCATTAGAAAACTGTTAATTACGTCAACAAGATAATTAACAACAATTTATCAATGAGAATTACATAAGAAATACTTTATAATGCAAAATTACCCCCTAAACGTCAATAACGTTATTTTCTTATCGCAGTTTTTAACTTGTTTGCCAGGACATTAAAATTCAGTATAATAGCTTTCCCTTACAAAATAAACACGAGAGCATTTCAAACCCACATTTTGGGTCGCACCAGCAAACATAAACCAGACCATCTGAATAATTTGCATCACAAAACTGCCCACTGAGTACGTCCCCCAGGGCCGAATGTGACCAAGAAATTATACTTTTGCATTAGCTAGCAGTTTCGCTTAGTTAGTAGCCGCAAACTTTTCGCATTTATTTCTAAAAGTTGCTCCATCCCGCATCTGGGGTCTTTGCCTCGTCGGACGTTAGTGCCTGGTTCTTAGCTGAGTCGGCTATTCTTTAGGTAAACGCTAAACGCATATGATATGTAACTCTAAAACTTGAGAGCCAAAGTTTGTTACGTCATGAACATAGTAATTTACCTTTCTTGAAAAACCAAAAAAAAAATCATCACGATTCTGTTGGTAGCAAAGTTTTTTATCTTTGTACTAGCTATGCCATATGGTTAAAAAGTATCATATGGGCTATTTTCGACTACAATCTAGCCTTGTGATAAATTTCATCTAGACCCGTTCAGACGTTCTAGTGTGATTGATAAACAAAGATCTATACATCCCTCCATCCATCCAAGCTTTCGAATTTATAATATCAGTGAGTTGAGATTCGTTGTATAAAAGTATGTTAACCGTTGTTTGTGACAAGCCACTCGCGTTTTTCCGCAACAGTAACTTTGTTTATACGCGCCCAACTTGTTGCCCAATGAACCTATTAACATCTCCATGTCCAATGAGCAGACCCACTGAGCATGGGCTCTCCCTTCCCAAAAATTCCACAACTGGGTTTGATTGTTTGAAAATGAACGAGTTTGGAATAAGCGATATCGAGTTAATACGAATCATTGTTCTGAAATAATGGTTTAACCGACTTTACGGAAACTTTTGAGACTTCTCCGATTTTAATTACGACTAAAGAATTCTTAAATAGATCAACGAGTTCAAGGAATTGGAAAGTGATAATTACTATTGAAAATAAATAACTAAGAACTTATTGACTTGTTGAAAGATTCTTGACTTGTTTTCAAATTAATAAATTGTTTTTAATCGATCATAAAATTAAAATTCGTCTTTCTCAATGACATGTTAGTCATCAAACTTGGCAGGAATATCCTTATTTTGCGAAAGTGTGTTTGTTCGTTTGTTTGTTTGTAATGCTTTCACGCCCTAACTAATCAACCGATCATCATGAAATTTTGCATACATGTTGTCTGGGGTACAGAAAAGGACATGGGGTACTTTTTATCCCGGAAAAATCAACGGTTCCTGTGGACCGCGGGCGAAATCGCAGGGCGCAGCTAGTAAGACATAAAACTGTTGCTACTGACTATTCCAGCTTTAAAAAAAATACATTAAAACCCTAACCAAAAATCACCTTAACATTTCCCACTAAAACGCGAAACCGATAAAACAAATCATTACAAACAGTATCCAATTACATTTGTCAAGGGAAGTAATTGCGTGAAACAACATGTGATTACGGTTATTGGCCTTAGTCCAAGGGGCATGGTGCCAGGTCTCGGGGACCTGTTGATTCATCATCACCTCGGTAACAATGTTCTTTTTACATCACAAACTGTAATGCTGACAGGCAGTACCATAGTACCGGTAAACGCAGAAGGCAGACCGGACTGTCTTTGAATGAATACTTTCTACGTAACCCTTACTTATTAAGAGTTCCGTGACACTCTGAATTTTCCATACAAACGCGCTCGTCAAATTGCTTGGAAACTATTTGTCAGGTTATGATGAAATTTGAAATGTACAATCGAATGAACTACATATAAAATATTTCCGCACCTATGTTGTTGGCTTTTTTTTAAAAGCATCCTCAAAAGAAAATAGAGCTATGAAAAATAATGGCATTTGTAAGGGGTCACTTTTAACTGACTTATTTAATAGATACTCCTAGACAGAGCAAATCAAAAATCTCTCTATAATTACAAACAAGGAGTCTTTAAATATCCCTCTAAATATAGAGGGATTTTTGATTGGCTCTGTCTTCTTGTTTCTGTTTTTTTGAGGTTGTCTACATCATTCGGTTTTAAATATATCCATAGTACAAGGGATATTTTGAGTTATTGTTCAATTATAAGAGAAGTACATAAGTCATAAAAATTATTGAAATTGCATTCTGTCACTCTGTAGATAACTTCAGAGGCTCGACAGTTTCTTTATTTGCTCTCTTCGCTCGTCGTCTCCTTCCAGACGAAATGGCAATAGAAAACCTTTAGCCAATGCAAAGTTGGTCTTAAGTGGTCGCCGGACCCTCTAAAAAAACATCTCTTTCATTCACAAATAATTTGCAACTATTGCAGTGAGAATTCGTATCTATTAGTTTTCAAATTAAGAAGCTTGCCGGCTTAAAGATAAATGTCATTTTTATCAAAAGACGGTTAGATTTGTCAGCGTCTTCGTAATGATATAGACTTATGGTAGTATTTTATCAATTCCTGGAATCAGATTTTCTCTTCATTATGTATTTTGATGGAATCGTGGATTCGTGAGTAAGCCATTTCATAAAGATTGGAACCTTTTTCCTCTTCGGGTAGAGAGATACGTTTTATTTTTTCTCATATACTTCCAGACGATTGTTTTCTTTAACCTTTTTGCTTTCAATATTTTCCGTTACATTACCTACTTGATATTACATATTCAAGAATATTTCAAATACTGAAGTGAAATGAATAATCACAACAATTGAGGCTTTTTGTCTTATAGATAGGTACACTTACTTGAACATGGTACGGTGCCACCTTTTCTTCTCCCTTGATCTCGACATTGATATGTAACCTGATGGCTCCGGAAACCGCTGATTTGTCAGTTCGCTTCTCTAGATTGTACCACACGTCCATTTCACCCGACAGCGTTCGTACCTATTTCAGAAAATTGGTTATCTGTAAACACGGTTTACGGACTATAGTTTAACGTGACAAAGTTATAACAAAACATTGATGAACATTTTTCCTCGGACGCATAGGCCAATCCAGTGGAAGAGAGATAGATGCGGCGCAAGCCGAACGCTGAAGCCGATCGTGCCTTTTGCTCGCTCCGATCGACCGAACGTAACGGGACAATAGAGTCATCCTTTTTCGTGCGTGCAGCCGGCGTTCATCTATTTATTTGACGTTGTTACGTCAAAAAATAAATATATTTATATTGAATTCAAGTAGATTTGGTGTATTTAAAGATTGGCATTTACCAATAGATTAATTTAATATAAATTTATTATTTTACTAAATAAGTCTAACCTTAACATTAATTTACTATTAAGAGTGTAAATGGCTGAATGCTCACAATTGATAATGTATTTTGATTTTATCTCTTTCATTTCTTTTAATGTATGTTTTCTTACCTCGATGATAGTTTGACCCAAGAAGTCGTCCGACTCTCGCGTTAGTTTTTGTCTCAATTTTGATTTCAGGTCGTTATCTTCATCCCATACTCGAACTTTGATGCGATCGGACGAGTTGTGACACTCGCTGTGTAAGAAAAATATGGTTTAAGTAGGTGTTTTGTCATTTCACCCACTGCTTTGCTGGGCTGCTTTGGTAAAATACAAGACTACAAATCTCCTACTAATATTATAAACGCGAAAGTTTGTAAGAATTGATGGATGGATGTTTGTTACTCTTTCACGTCAGAACAGATGAACAGATGTAAATGAAATTTAGCACAGAGATAGATTATAGTCTAGAATAGCACATAGGGTACTTTTTAACCACAGGGCGCAGCTAGTTATGACAATCTACGAATAAGTATTTAAATGAATTGGTATTATTTTTTACAGAAAAATGTTAAACAAGCAGTTAGTCCGCCGGATAGTAAGCAACAGTGGTTACAGTAAACAGTTTTAATGTAACACTTACAAGTAAAACTTCTCGTTCCAGACAGGGTTCAGCTCTTGAGGCATTGTTCGCGTCCGTTTCTTCACTTTGCTCACTTGAACGGTTACGTAGGGGTCTGAAGTTCCGCTCTTGTCCTTTGCTATCAGTCCTTGAGCACAAATAACTGCCCGAAAAGGGCTAAATTAGTAAGTGAATTCGTAACAAAATTCTACAAAGTTTACAAAAAAATATAAATACATTCTAATTACTTAACTACTTAGAAACCAAAATCCACTGATCGAAATACATAAAAAATAGCACTTCAGAAAATAAGTGGTAAGTATGAAAGTCCATTTCAAAACATTGCGATGGTTCAGTGGATTTCGGCCAACGGATCCTGCTAAATCTTTCGCAAGTAATATTCCTTCATATTTATGGTTATTTTATTGCTTCATTTCTTAATATTATTTTTCGTACGCACACACTATGTTACTGAGTAAATATTGCTTATAAAAGTTATAAAATTATTACTACGTATCCTATGCTTGAAGCTCACCTTTTACCATACTTACCAATAGCAATCAACGCTAATAGGACCTTTTGAATCTATGAACAGGGTATCGTGTGATCAAACGGGTTGGGGTCAGGAGAAGACTCTAGCTTCAAACTACCAAACTTTTTATCTATGCCGAATTCGATTTCTAAAACAACTCGAATATAGCGCCTACATAATCGCAACTTCTAATGCAAACTTCGACCAAGAGGAAAGTTTCAAAGAAGAAGTGTAAAGATATGCGCGGGATTCAAGTCTAATGGTACTGGAATTTTCACGAATCGAAAATTTATTGACAGAAGTGAAGAGATAGAGAAGTTTTGGGATAATTGGGATCCTTCATTCGGCATGCTTTAATTCCGTCTAATTCATTCCCTTACAAAACTCTACAAAAAAGTTATCTATTCCTTGTAGGTATGCTCTGGAAAGATATAAATGCAATGATGAGTTGTCAGTCATTGATAAAGTAGACTTGTACCTGCAAAACTGCCATATCTGTAGTGATGACATGCAAACTGTGTCAATGCAGCAGACGTGCTCTGCCGCGTGGTATCATCAATAATTTATTAACTTGGTGAGTAAATTGTGTTATTTCAGTGTTGAGGGAATTAAAACTTGTGTGCGTGACTAGGGATCATTGACGTTGTAGTATCATTATGATTAATTTGAGTGAAGTGTTAGATTCGTGGAATTTCCTCCGTGTTAATGTTAAAACCAAGCTACGTTTCATCAAGTGATCATAGGCGGTGCATTAACGACCGTGATTTCGGGTTAGTATTTGAAGTAAGAAATGCAATAGAGTGTTTTTGACATCTGCTTCTTTTCTTTGAAACGTTTGCAACACCGAATCAAAGTACAACGTTAAACTCTCTTCGCTTACAGTTTTATGTTAAGCTATTTGATACTTAATAAGCGGCAAAAAGCGAAGCTCGTACCCAAAACTCTTACTAACTTTAAGCAGATATCAAAATACAGTTTGAAGAAATTCAGGCGAAGAGAGTTTGTCTAATAGAGTCAAAGTTGCGAGCGTGCGGTTCGTAGCCGCAAAAGACCACCGCAAACCTGTAATGGCGATCTTGCAAGACCACTTTGAAGTCCCTTCTATAGTGATTTGTTCGGCTTGTTCAAGACTGTCTATGTGAGTATCTGGGTCGACGTTAAAAGTCCGCCTGGCCGCCACATGAAACGAAAGACGGAACGCAGTTTAGTGTGTTGTGTGTGCTGTGTTTTCCTCTTGTCTTCTCTCCTTCCCTCGTTCTGTTGCTCCTGTATCCTGTATGGGAGAATGGGCGTATCGCGTTAAGTCATCGAACCTGTGATTGCGATTTTGGCGCTCCATTTCGACGTGCCATCGAGGACTGATTGCTTGACGGTGCTCATGTGTGCCGCGTGCCCCTCTCCCTCGATGCCAAACACGCGTCTGTTACATACACACACGTGTCAGCTATTGCTCTTGATATGACGATAAACTATTGCTCAAGAAGTGAGTGATATTAATTAAATCATATAGTTGAAGGTGTGACTAAATATTGTATGATAGTAACTCATCAATTCTTAGTGACAATTTTTTTTACGAACTGACGAATTGAATGTGCAAAACTAAATGTAATAGCGCATAAGACTAACACTACAAAAATATCATTAACATGATACCTGTTCAATCCGACCTTTAAAAAGCAATTCACAATTAAACATTAAACATCAGTTAATATTTCGAGTCGAATATAGCGTTACCTGATTAGTTCAAAGATTTCAGGCATATCGCGTTCCCTTTGCTTCATCCTTTCTTTCATTGCCGTGATGATTGAGTTGGCTTTGTCTTCGGCACCGTGTTTGGAAGACTTCTCGGCAGCCCCTGCGAAACACACTGCTCAGGCGGTGCCAACACTGTTCCTGGTGTAGCGGGATGCGCCGGGAAGGGCCCCCGCCCCGCGCCCACATCCACCCTCGGCAACTCTCAACCACAACCTGACTAGACTCCAACTACTCTTTTCAAACCACTACAACTTAGTGGAATAAAGCCAGATCTGATCAAGTCGTTGACCTCGAGCGGCGCGAGCCGGAGTGGATCTGAGCACGGCGCCTGTCGACCAAATCTAATACATTCCAAGTCATTTTATTAACAAATTCTTCTGCTCATGGCGGATTATTAATTTCGGACCTATCAACAAGCCGCCAAATCTTCATAACGCTTGGAATGTATTCATCAATTTGCGGATTAATACTCTCTGTTCTATATGTTTCGGTAATGTAGGTTAATTCGTTTACTTATTTACAAAACATTTCAAAATTAGCGATTTTAATTTACTCAAATCAAAGACTTTAAATTATTCGAGCACTGCTCATATTTCCTATGCGAAGATAAGAGTGAACATAAAGATAGTGAAAAAATACAGGATGTGGAAATCTATAAATAAAAGAGGAACAAATAAACTAAAGGACCACATATAATATTGAAGTGGACAAACATTGGATTGCGTGCACACATTGCTAAACAGGCACATTTTTACACATATTGTGATTTGTTGTCGGATTTGTTTGTGTTACTGAAGCTTCATACCGGTTAGGAAGAAGACAGTGTTAAATAGTGTAAAATGTAAAATTGGGTAAGTATTAGAACAGCTAGTAGAACGAGTAGTTTTGTCAAAAGGCTTTAAGTTCGGCGCTGGGCGGGGCGACCCGGAGACTGGACCTAGATCCCTAGCTACGAGTACGTGATCTACAGTCCACACTTCGAAAATATCATCAACTTTACAAAATATCTCTTCTTTAAATTAAATAAATACTGACTGAACTTAAAAAAATACTATAAAATTAGCAATAGTTTAAAAATTAGTTATAATTGTAAATATAAACATCTCTAGTAAATCAGCAATAATTCTTACCATCCAACGTAATGCAAAATATAACAAATAAATAATTAAACAAAATTATAAAGTTATCCAAAAGTACGAACAAATATGAATTTAAAATACATTATTTTACAAAATCCCTAACAATTTCAAAGTGTAGACTAAAATGAGGACGGCGTGCAGTCGATGACATTTTAATTCAATAATGACACCAGGATTTTAACTTTACTGTGCCAGAAGACGTCAATTTGCCTAAAGACTGCCCACCTAATGATCGTGCAAATGTCCACTATAATCCATAACCATTGGAATAAATTTGGAATACTTTACAAAATTTTAAACCAATTATAGCCATGCACACCGACGAAGCAACGGTCATATCACGGATAAGGGAACTCATGCATATTATATGAGGTCAGAGTAACACGAAGAGTAGATAAAAATAAAAGTCACTGAAAATAATGATAACACATCAAGGAATTAGATAAGAATGATTTTTACTGATCTCTGAAGTAGCGTGAATCTGTAAATGTCGCTATCAGTGTAGTTGTTATCAATAACAATGATTTTTCGTGACGCGTGAATCATGTTTTACAATATACAGCGACCGATTCATGCAGTATTAACTCATGCATATAAATTTAGCTAATAATAATAATAGGGTTTGTCACTACTATGACATGTTGTTTTTAATTTACCTTCCAATTTAGACATCACCTAGATAGGAATCTAAACATTTTAGAAAGCTAAAGATCTTGAGGTCCGTCAAAATGTTAGGGATAAAAACCGTCACTTTACACATACACCTGTAATAAATACATGAAATTTAAAAATTATAATTTTTATTTATCTTCAATTCTTAACTCTCAAGTGAATTCGATTATTCAAGACAAACGTGCCGCTAAATTGCCAAAACACCAGGCGAGAGAGATGGCGGCTAAGCGCAAACCTACTATCTAATAAACTAATCTAATTCAGCTAGAGATTGATATCAAAAGTAGCTTTGCGATATCAACTGCATGCTTCGTTTTGAAGTCTAAACGTACAATATACGAGTACGTACAGTATTAAATCTTTACTAAAGACTTTGTCAAAGCGCGACTACAATAGGATGTAACTCTCAAGAACTCTACCGATCTACAGAGCGCTATTCAAAAGCACTTCGTGTGATCTTCTAACACATTTATTAATCTGAATATTCACTTAGATATGTAGCTAATTTAATTTTGTTATAGCTTAATTCGTTTTATTCCTTTCTAGAGTAACTGCAAGCATAAATATTTTTGAAGCCTTAAATGAAATGCACAAGTACTTAAAGAAAAGATTAGTGAAACTCACATAACCGTGAATCTAAATCCTTCAAATGTTCCCAATTTGGCTAACTCGATTGAAGACAGATGCCTCAACATTACGTAAATAATTAAATTATCCCAAGTAAAACAGTCCAAGTTTCTCAGTAACAAGACCGAGTAAAACGCTTTGGTTTAAGGAAGGGAAAAGAGAAATCTTAAGATTGCATTTACTTAATATTGATTTTGTTCGGTAGAGTTGTGTATTTCGAGAGCTTGTCGCCAATGACCTTTGAAGCACCACTTGACTGCTTTTCAGCTTAATAACAAGATACACCCTGCTGTCAGTTTTAACGCTAACCACAATATTGATTGGCAACAGTGACTACGTAAAGTGACGGTCTTTTGAAAATACCAGAATTTAAATTTTTACAGAGTTATTTACTGAGATTTTTTCTTTCATTCATTTTTTATTGAAATGAACACAGACATTTGCGTTATTTCACTATTCTGGCGTTCCACTTGAAAAAATAATAGACACTGATGAAATAATTCGAAGAGACTTGTTTTTTACTGATTTGGAATTTTAAATTATTTTTCATACACAAAAAAATTCTCACTAAACATAGCACAAAAACACCAACCTTCATCAAGGAACCCCACTTACTCTGTAGGCAGTCAGCGTTGAGCAAATCTTTGCACTTTTCGTGGCACTTGACACCGCACTCTGTACACCTGACGCCTTGCCTGGCGATGCCCCACAGGAGCCCTTCGCACTCGTAACAATAGGTGGGGGAAGTAGCGGTCCACAGGACGAAGTTATGAGGGGTGGTCGACGATATCGGGTAGATGAGGGCTTGCAGAGTCTTTTTATAGACGTGCATTTTCTGCAAAAAAATTTGAGACTTGATACTTGGACTTTGGGAGAAAAGGTGTGAATATTTTAGACGGTAATGACACGGTGAGGAAATGCGATGCTTATTTACACCTATTAGATGATTTATTTGGTTTAAAGTGTGTTTTCACTGACGCAAAAATAATCCAATTTCAAAACGATAGTCAAAAATACGGAGTCACCTTTTTTCCATATTTCGTTAGTACCATCCATGTACTGCTAATTAAGAACTTTTTAAAATTTTGTTGAGTTTTACAATATTGTCATGTACGTAGTTATAACTCACCAATTCTTCATCGTTCAACGTTGCTCGATGTACAGCAGACGTCAAACCAGCGTTCCTCTTCGTAGCAGCCATAGTCTAAAGAGTATAATGTATAAGTATCAGATGTTAGTTCATTAACTGTAGTAGCTGCGAGAACTCTAAAGCAAAGCCTGTTTGAACTGCCCCTTTGACTACTTGTATTAGTTTGTGATTCAACCGAGATATCTTTAATTATATCTCTTTGATACCATCTACTCATGCCCTTAGAAGCTGTTTCAAAGCCTAGTGTAATGTGATAATAATCTACAAATTAAATTTATAAAGTAAAAATGCATTGTTATTAGTTAATATACAAATGTTAACCTTAACAAAATTGCAGTAACACGTGCGTAAATGTTATTAAATAAATTGTGTGAACGTTGAATGTGTCGAACATTGTGAGACGGCTTGAATTTTGATAACGTTACAAAAGATTCTTCGAACGTAAAAGTAAAAATTCATGTGATATCGAACCTTTGCAATGGGAAATAAATTTACAAGCACGTGCAAGTTTCATCACTTGACTGTCGGATCCAATTCCCGTTCTTGATAACCTCATGTAGCATTGACACGAAAGTATTTGGCAGAATCTTCTTATGGAGCTTAAAGCGAATCATGCAATGGCGAAGCCAAATCATTCGATAAAATCATCATATTGCAAGCCACTATGTACAGTTAGCGAAAAAAGAAAAATGTTACCAATTTTGCTGAAAATACAGTTTAGTTTTGAATAACATTAATCTTGTTTTTCACTATAGATTTGCATGCATAGAAACAGAGTGTTATAGGGAGAGAAATACCTTGAGAACCTGCAGGTCCGTGGTTAGGGGGTAAAATGGAATATCATTAATTTTTATCAGGAAAAAGAGATATTGGTTTAGTGGTAAAGGCTCCGCTACAAGTTGCTCTCGGTGACCCCTAAATTCCTAATCGGGTTTGCTATAGTCTAAGAAAGGTTGAGGCCATCTAAGTAGGGTTAGAAGAGAACACAAATAGGGTAACATTAACACATCAATAAATAGAGGGAAAGACGCCATTTGAAAATCTTGATTCGAATTTTGACAATATATGGAGAGTATTAAATAAATAGATAAATTTAAAACTAAAAATTGTTAATTATAGAGTAACGTAAAGTGGCAAATACTTACGGCAATTAGTGGTTGTAACGTATTTTAGCAAAATAATAACTTTAACTTCAACCATAAAAATACTTTTCTGAAATTAATCTCTACAAAACTGATAAGTCTCTCCATAAACTGTACAAAATATTTAACCATGTGGAAGAAAACATTTATTATGCGCCTAAAATTACTAAGCCTCACTAAGCAACGTCGATGCGAGCTGTAAACATTTACGATCAATTCCAAATATCTACCTTCCCGCCTCCAGTACACACCCAAGGTGAATCCAACCCATGACCGAGACTTTATAAACACCACGATCCAAAAAGGGTATATTATGTCCGATTGATATCGAATTTCATTAGGCACTGCGATAAAAGGCGCTGTGACCGTTATAAAATTTGCATAGTTAGATAGCAGTTAATTTTAGCGGAAATAGCATCGTTGTGTTAAATTTTGATAGCTAATTACCGATTTAAATTATTCGCTCGGCCTTTTGATGTAGGAATAGTATTTTCAAATAAAAGCAGGAAAGTTTTTGCTATACCTATAATATACCGTCAATGGATCGTGAACAATAAGATAGTATTGAGTACAAAATAAGAAAGTTCGTGGAGTTAGTAGATAATCTCATCGTATGGTCTAGAAAGTTACTTACGAGTTCCGATACGAGTGGTATCGACTTTCTTCTCGGCCTGATGTCCGGCATACTGTCGATGTTGCTGTAGAACGGATTGTCTCCGGGATGTCTATAATAGATAAATAGTTTGATAAATAAACTATGCCACTCAAATGACTGTATTTTAGCATAACCCCCCTTACTTATAGCCTCGGAATATTTGTATAGTGTTTTCACTTTTACGATTTATTACATAAAAATATAGAAAACAAAAAGTCAAACACTGTTTATCTATTCTGAAGCTCACAACGTGCATTAGTAAAGGAAAACGTATTTTATTATTATGGTTTAGCATATGATAGCTTTTTGGCAGTTTCGTTACAAAAATATCAGATATTATTCTGTAAAATTTTTGTGAAAAGTCTATAATATCTAGTAAATAATAGGCCTTATATCTTGTAAAAATTGACTGATTTTCTGAAAATACAACGTGTTGGTTTTGAGTGTGGTAATACTTTCGGGTGTTACTCTAACCGTCAAAGTGAACAACTTTTACAATACAAGTTTGCGAAATTCGAGAAAAAATTATCGAATCTCAGTCGACTCGAGAATCCATACAAAATTAGTCACGTGATTAATTTTGTATGGGTCTCAATATTTTTTTATTTTAAAATTTTAAAAACTTGAATTCTTAAAGTTGTTTATTTTGACGGTTGGAACAACACCCTAAAGTAGTACTACATCCAAAACCAGCACGGTGTCTAATAAATAAATAAACTATAAAACTCAACAATTAGTTAACCCATTTGTAATTTTTACATACCCATTTCCTCGGCCACCTTGGTCGTTGAAGCCTCCCGAGCCATTCTAAAAAAAAAAAAAATTAACAAAACAGAAACAAAAAACTAAACAAAACGCTAACATTTTATTAGAACCAAATAAAACAACACATGACATACATTTTTTGAGTCGATCAATTTTTCATGTCTCTATATTCTATGTAATGAAATCTGTATTGAAAATTCAATGTTTTTTTTCCTATACACGTGAAGAGAAATAGTAAAAATCCATCGACTCAAATTCAATACAATAATATTTTACTATGGAGAATTAATTTCAAATATATTTATGTTTCGCAATTGAAAATGTACTGCTTGATTACATAACTCTACGTAACATATCACAAAATATAGCTATTATTTCGTTTTCAAATTATTATAAATCGTAAATAAGCCTAAATTCACGCAACACACTATTACACTGTCCCATTGCTACGACAAACATTTCGTTAAATTAATTTTACTAAATTTCAGCTAAAATAAAATACCCTATTCGTATAATGTCCGTATATTCATAATGATTATTAATTTCAACATCTAAAATCTGCTAAATAAGTGCGAACTAATTTTTTTTGTGAGTGACAACAGCTAACGTCAAGTCTATATCAAATGACGTAACATTAATTAATATTAACTTATGATTATGTCTCAATGTACTCTTTTGATGTATTTTTATTAATTATGACTATAACTGAGAAATTATGAAATGGAATACTGACCTCTATTTAAGCGACTGGATTATAAATCGTGGTCGATAGTAATATGAATATATTTGTCAGCTCTATTTTAGTAAATATAATTTATTATACTTGTCGATGTTATCGACAGTAAAATATTAAGTATCTTTGCTCGTGTGATATGGAACGATATGGTAATGAATGAGTTTTGTACGTGAAGTGCTTTCAAAGCTTGTATAACCTTTGAATAATTATTACGATTATAGGTATATTAAACAGCGCAATGAAGTTGATTCAATAAACACGTTGAAAAGCTAGCATTCCGATACTCTAATATTACTTCCTACAATACTGAATATTCACGTGATACTAAACAAGTAAACATTTTGAATAGGTACAAACATTTTTAAGCAAGTTACAAACAGTATAAACCGCTGTCGTATGTCTGCGAAAATTCTCGATTCATATTATATAAATCCAATAATAGTAGATATATACTATAAAACTTACATCCTATTGCGTTGGTTATCTAAGTTATTGCCTCAATATAGAAAGGGTAATTAGCAAGTAGGTATATTTGAGTATATTTAAAAAGAGCACCCTAATTCTATGTCATAACTTTATTAATATAAAAGTTGTAGGTGAAAAAGGGTTGAAAATAAGATTCATTTTTCACAACCACGTTTTAGTTTAGTTGAGAATTCGTATTCTTTCGTTTTTTGGACATAATTAATGCAAAAGGTCTCATCACGATAGCTGTGTATGGCAGAAATATCGCTACTGCATTATATTGTAAAAGGTTATATAATTTTAGGTTTCGTAACCATTTTACAGTAATTTGCCATACTACTATTTTCAACACTATTATGAAATAATAAGTAACACCACACACTACGTCTATAATTGTAAATACCTATTATACTTAATACCTAAAAGTTAACGGTTATTTTAGTGGTTAGTATATTTTTGTAAAGCAGATTAAATATTTTTGCAATGGCAATGAGTATATATCAGTCTAACTAGTTTTGCTGAGAAATGATTAAGATTTAGCAGATTGACTACATTTCGTTACTTAACTCTTAACTCTAATTTCATGAAACTTTTGCATTAGGTAACTTACACTAGATGCTACTTTGTCTTTTTCAGATGATGGCGTCGCTTCAGAGGCCGGCGTCTCCGGTGTTTTTTCTTCCGCTTTTCTATCTTTCAACGCTTTTAGAAGTTTCCATTTGCTGCCAACCGGTGCATCTTGAGCTGAAGAGGGCTGTGAAGGAGGAGCATGTCTAACCGGAGAGGGATCGTCGTGATGAATTCGAGGCATGTCGAAGTCATCATCATACTCATCACCACTCATAACTGGGCTGTCAGGGCCAGATGTTTCACCAGAGCCCGAGTCAGCAAAAGATTTGTCATCATCGTAATCATCGTCATCTTTAGAGTCAATTCTTGTTTCAGCGATAGATGGAAAAGTAGTGATGTCTTTCCATGTATCTTTCACTGGTGATGTATCGTATTTGGTTTTAACAGTTGCCGTTTTTAGTTTTAACTCTCTGAGTACAAACGACATTTTTTCCTTTAAATTTTCTTCTGGCTCCTCAAGTATTTCTTCAAACTCTGGCTCTTCCGGTAAAGTTTGCTGTCTCTCAGCCTCAATTTGAGACTGATGTTCCATTTCTTCTAACTTTCGTAATTCGTAGCAGTACCACTCATCTTCAGAATCTATGCTATCTTCTGTACTCTGCCTTCTAGATGAAACTCTGGAGCCACTTCTCCACGAATGCGTACTCCTACTATCGTCGTCGTCGTGTTTATTTGGTATATCCAAACTTTGCTGATGCCTTGGTTGGAATTTATTTGGCAAAGTACGAGCACTTTGCATTGATGGACTTCTCTCTTGTTGTATTGAATGTTCTCCAGAGCCAGTAGTACTTATGATTTCAGGAGTCGGTGGAGTAGTTTTATTAGATCTTTTTTCTTTTTGATTATTAGTTTCCTCAATTAGTTCTTCGCTCGTTTCTGTGTCGTGTCTTGGCGGTGAAGTATCAATTTGTTCATCAGAAACTGAAGTAGATTTTCTAAGACGGTATTTTCCCAAGGCTCTTGACACAGCAAACTCTTGAGAGCTTCCACTGTATGGCTTGCTGTTATCACTTTGGCTGTCATCAGATGGAGCAGACGCCTTTTTAACATCACCAATAGTTGCAAATAGCGAGGGAGGCGATTGATTGTCTTCTTTTTCTTCGTCTTCAAAAAGGTCAACGTTTGAGATGTCAGTATCGATATCTAGTTTCTCGAGTTCTTGTATGTTGTCTTTCTTCATTTGACTCACACGAGCAAAGTGAAAGTCAATATCGTCACTTTTATCTCGCGGTAATGGGAGGTTTGGAGTCAATTCATTTTCTTCTATGATACAATCAGTATCTTGATCGTCATGAAATCCTTGTTCTTGAAGCTCTTGTATCAGTTGCTGTTGCTCAATAATATCTTGGTTATTCATTTTACGCTGTTTAGGCTTTGCTGGTACTTTGACAAACATATTGCTTTCGTGGGTGGAATCTGAGAACACACTGTCACTATCTTCAGATTGAGCACTTGATCGTCCTCCTGACCACTCTGTTTCAGATGTTTCAGGGTCTGACAATGATTGATGACTGGCTTGGTTTTTTCGTCTTGCTTTTTGTAACAAACCTGACATTGATGCCACCAAATGATATTTCTTTTTCCTTCGCTGTGCTGACAATATTCTTTCTTTTAATGTTTTTTCTTGTTGTGGCTGTTCAACATCATCTACACCAGATGGTAAAGAATGAGATCTATGTTTTTTGGGCAAATGCAAATCTGGTAACCATTGACTCATGGAAGACATTGCTGATTTTAAAGAAGATGTACGTTTCGGTTTCTTGGGTTGTCTATCGGGAGCTTTACCTTTGAGATTAGCCGATATAGATAAATAACCAGATTCAGACACCAAAACTCCACTTGAATCTACGTATTGTTCTTTTCTAATTTTTGACGGATCTGCTCTTTCTTGGCTTTGATTTTCATACATGATATTGCCATTCCGTTGATCGTATTGTTGTTGCTTAAAATATTCTTGCTGAAGTTGGTTTTGAAACTGTTTTCTTTCTGTTATGCTTAGCGAATGCGATTTCAAACTGGATGTTTCCATAGAACTGGATGGAGAACTTCTGCCGCCTTGCCAAGAAATTTGATCCTCAAGAGATGTTCGTTTGGGTGAATCATACCTACTAGACGTGGGATAATATGAAAGAGCATCAGTAAGATTACCAGGCGGATAAGCAGCTGTTCGTCCTGTAGGTTTATATCCATTCTGATAGAATTGAGGATCATTTGCTCCCATAGTATTTGCTCTCACTAAAGGTCTTTTGCTGGTATTTGCCGCTGACATAACTACAGTTTGGGCGTGATAGCTAGGTTCAGGTGGATATGAATCTCCTGTAGGCCTTGCAGCAGATTCAGTAATTTCATTTCTATCTAATAAATCGGAAAAACTCCTTTCTTCAGACAACACCCCTCGCGGTGTACTGTACACAGTAGTGAATATGGGTTGTCTATTTCCAGCAACAGAATATATTGACGGAGCATCATTACTGTAGTAATAGTCAGCTACACTACTAATTTGTTGGTTTTCTTCAGCAATCGAATATGACAATTCGGTTTCAACTTTTCCTTGAATTTTAGTCAAGTCTCTCGAACTACGAATATCTTGAGATGCAAGGTTTTCTTTCATCAAATTGTAATCACTTTTTATCTTATTGCCATCAAATAAATAAGAATCAACAAGAGTCTCTAAGTAAGGCTTAGTAGAATCTATCTCATATGACATTCGCTGAACAGATTGTGGGGAAGCGATTCTTATTTTATGAGGGTCATGACTTCCGTGAGCAATTCTACCCGTCTTTGGTGACCCAGGGCTTTTTTCTAAACTCGACCATCCGCTCATTGATGATAAACCAGAATCTGACTTAGCAGCCACAATATTTGCACTATCCCTTTTCAAATGTTTTGGGGACGTCTTAGGCGATTTGGGTGATCTTGGACTTAACCGCATGCTGTCTACAGGCCCTTTGCTGTTAGCACTTAGCATGGTTTGATGAGAATTATTATTTTCGATAGAAGGAAATCCGTTACCACCATTTGGGGGAGCCGGCGGTGGAGGGCTGGGTGATTTTCGTAATCTGCATTCCTCATACGCTAGTTCCAGTCTATTTTCAGCTGGTCCGTTGTAAATGTCATGTATAGATAAAGGGGATGATAACGGTTGATCTGTGTTCGATTTATAGATGTCATTTAATGGCTGTGCCATACTTTTGTTGACATAGTAACCATGTCTTGAAGACTCTGGTATTTGATAGGATGGACTATACTCAAACCGTTCCCTAGATAAAGCACTAGGAGATTTATTGGCTTTAGCTGCGTTTATTTCCGCATTTGCCACAGCAGAACTGTATGCAAGACGTCCTGTTACTGTAGTATATGGTTCTGTTGATGTTCTTTCTGGTACAAACTTTCTCCGGGGAGATAAATTCGGCTGTAAATATTCATTTTTTCTATCCACTAATGTGTTATCCGTTAGAGATAGCCGTGAAGGAGACTTTTCTCTAGCAATTGACTCTTTTGGTGTTGTTAACATAAAATCATCAAAACTTTTCATCATTTCGTTTATGCCCCAGTTATCACCACCTGAGTAAACACTTTTTAATTGTTCGTTTATAATATGACCGTCTTCAACAAGTGCTTTAGCTTCAATGTCTCTATCTCTTTCATGTTTGGTAGATCGTTTTGGTTCAGGGCTAAGAAGTAAAGTTTTCAAGTCTTTCAGGTCTCTGGAATCTTTATGTAACTGGGTTGTCAATCTATCTAATTCATGTAATTTATCTACAGTTATTTGATCTATTGTACTTAGCGTTGACAAGTGCACCAAATCTCTTTCACTTATTTCGGGGCCACCTTGCATTCCACAATAATCTTTGTAATCAGTTGCACTGTATACTTGCCTTGAACCGGCAGATATCATTTCTAAATCTGGTTCTTCAGGAGCTTCCCAAATCATGTCTAATTGAGAGGGTGGTCTAGAGGTTTCTTCACATACAAGGTCATCGCGGTAAGCTTGGTTTAAACTCTTATAGAAGGCTTCGTTCGATTCCATCACTTCATCTTCAGGAACTAATAATACAGAACTTCGTCCAATATCTAGGCCTTCTTCTATTCCATCTTCAACGCTGCCATTCCCTAAAATTTCCCTAATCACCTCTAATCGTGTCATCGGATCTCTACCGGTGACGGTGCGACACGTATAGAAATCAAGTAGAGTTGATATAACGCCTTGTTGGTCTGCGAGAAGAGCCTCCAACCTCTCAAGACGCTCCCACATTCTGACATACTCCTGGCTGAGCAGATCGAGCGCTCGCCAGGCGTACTTGAGCTCCGTCTCGAGAATGTTGAGGCGTGTGCCAAGGCGCTCCATGTAGTCGCTGATGATGTAGTCGCCGGAGTAGGGGGGCAAGTCAGGCGGCAGCGCGAGAGAACCACACTCGTCCATATCGGCCTCGGCACCCCCACTCCCGCCGCCCTCGCTTCCCTCCATCGCGCCGCTTGCGCTTGCCCCCCCATTGTCGTGAATATCGCGCATCATCTTCTGATCGGATAGAGGGTTGCACATAACATTTTTCACTATGAGTCATCCCATATCGTTTTATCGTAAACACTTTTCACATGAAACCGTCTCTTTTTTGCAACGGTCACTAAAATCATTTTATCACTTTAGTTTATCAGCACATGTTCAATTAGTTTTCCTTTTTTAGCACTTTTGTCACTATTATTTTAATTGTTTGACTCTTAACGTTTTATTATATTTTGTACTTCGACGGAATAATTGTAATTAGTTTTACATCAAAAATATACTTTGAGTTTCATTTATCACTTTACTGTAATCGAAAATCAATAGTTAGGTATGTTTTTGGCTCCACTGGTTTGGACATAAGCGGGCTTATGTTCACTCCAGTGTCAGGGGTTAAAAGGAATACCTCGTCGGGACACGTAAACTACGAGTCTTTAGCGACCCAATTTGATCGGGAGAGAAAATGTTGTATTGAAAATATTGGGCGAAAGAGATTGACTAAAGTTGACGTGTCCCTCAGGGAGGCAGCTAAGCGGTTCGAGCTCGATTCCACGTGAGCATGTGTCTCAGAGGTGGAAGGCGACGGCGGGGAGAGGAAATAGGATGAACGAAAGGAAATTAACGCCGAGTTTCGCCACCGCTTCGCTTAAATTGACCTTGGGTTTATCGGATTAGGAAAGTAAGCATAGATTGTATTGATTCGAAGGCCCAAAGAAAAACTTTGGAATGTTTTCATATTGACGGCATGGTTTACGTATTTGTTTCTTCGAGAGGTGCGTGCCAAAACCGCGCTTTCTTTAGCACCTATCCCGTAAATGAGAAATGTCTATAAGGCGAAACGTGCCCGGCTTCCTAAGGAGAGAATGCCTTTGACACCATATAGAGGAATACTTGGAGGGGCATAGATAGCGCGGCATGTAGAAATACCTATCTAAACAATGTAAGCAAGCGCTGTGTTATGCGATCGTGAGGGTAAAATACTTTATGAAGGTATTGTTTGCAGAAGAAATATTTTACTACGCGTACGTTTACCTAAGTCACTATCGCCTAGACAAAACAGAACCTTGGTGGAGAATACGTAGAATATATAGCCAAATAACTAGACTTGAGCTTTAAACATAACAAATCATTATTATATTAATACAATTTGAATAAATTATTCCTTAGACAACGGTCGATAGTCTGCTACTTATTCCAAAGACAATATTAGTATTGGCCCTATAATTATCAACTAAACTTCAGACTTGTTAACTTTTATTGTGAAAATCTTCGGACGAGGGCGTTGAGATCTGTGACTCAGTTTTACACTTCTGCAGGTGTCATCGATCGGTAAATTTGTAATACCTTGTGTTGTTTGTTCCATAATAAACGTATTATTAAACGTATTATTAATTGTTATATAAAAGGTTAAATTTGTCAAGTTGGCACAAAATGAGGGCAAAAATGTGTCCTTTTTATGACGGTAGAATACCTTTCCTTTGAAAAAGCGAAGGAGTATATTGATTTATTATTCCAAGGCCACATATCAACAAAACGTAAAGAAACCTCGACGTGACTTCTTAGAAACACAATTTCCTTATGAGAAATTCGTCGAGGGTTACTGTTATTTAATAATCCGCCCTTACACGCCCCATAGGACAATAAAAAGGCCCTTTTTAATAATTAAATCGATGGCATATTTTCATACTAAATTGAACTCTGTTGTAAAATTAAAAGATTAATTGATGGTTTTGGTTTACATTTAATATTTATCTCTATTAGTCTCTCTATATATAGGTATATTATAGTTCTTTGTGGTCATTATTAGAAAAAAGAATGTCATTAAAATTGAAAGCATCCTTTAGTTTTGAACAAAGAGAAGTTAGTTCATGAGTAATTATAAAACCTAGACAAGATTTATTCAAACTAAATGTAAGTACCTAAAATAACACATTTATACAACGACATCTAGTCTCAAACTCGTTACCAATACTAGAAATTCGAATTTATTTTGATACACTTCCTCTTTAAAATTTGATTCTTAGTACTTGTAGATACTCGCGTGCAAACAAACACAACCAGGTAAAAGTAGGTAACCACCCTTCTCCCCACTAAAACAATTAGTAACCTTTTACTGCCAGCAGTAACAGTTCCAATACCATAAACGGCTTTAACAACCGAATGCAAAGTAATCACCACGAAATTGTGTTTCTTCTCACGGAACCGAACTAAGTTACACCGACCAACTTTCTCTGCAGAGTTGGCCAAATGAACGAACTAAGCTCTTCTTCTTCTACGAGAAGCGATCAGCTTTGTTCAGAAACAACGATGGTGGCTCCTCTATACAACTTTACAGTTATGTTTGTCACACAAGTAGAGTGAGCCGAGAATCTGGGAACTGAGTCCCTCGAAACGGCAATCTCGATTGAAACAGTTGGAAACTGGCCAAAATTTACCAGAAGTTTTGCTTAACACTAATTGGATTTACAGACCACGGTCTATGAGGAGGGTAAAGAAACGGAACAATTTTCTTAAAAACTACATGAATTACAGATAAAGCCATAGATGGACAAAGTTACAAAACTCTGCGAAGAAATAACTCTTTGTATACTTCCGAAAACTTACAGAACATTAATGTAGAGTATTTAGCTCCAATAATTGACATAGTAAAGTTTCGTGTTATAATGTAATTCATAGCAATTTGTGCCAATATGTTAGGAGTGTGTTGGCATCCTAAAATAGACTATACAAAGTCGAGTCGAACTGTGGAGTTGACGCCTGAGGGGTAGGCTAGACCCTTTAATATTTATCGCGATGATCCCATGAATCGTGATACGGCTTACAGCGTATAGCCTAGTATATTGATGGATCGTGTCGTGGTAAAGAACCTGATAAATAGTAAGCATCTTACGTTCACTTGGTGAACTCTCCCTCTTTTTGTGACTATGACATGTATCCTACATAGTGGGGTCCGCTTTCCTTACTTTTTCCCTCTGCTTTGCTTTACTTACACTAAGGCGAATAGAGAGTCTTCGCGTTAGTGAAAATTAGTGACCTATAAAGTTATGACTAATTAAGAAATTCATCGATCCGGTAAAAAACAGCATTTTCTATTTAAGAGCGTGCACACGTGTACAATAAAATTTACCCAGTCAATTTGCACTTGAAAAGAAATCCATTTATAAAACCCTCTGAGCTCTTTACCGTAACAATAAACGCGTCAGGGAAAACACTTTTATCACTCTTCAAAAACAATTGAAAAGGGCACGATCAAACAGCTTCCCCTTCTACCTAGAAGGGCTAGGAGACAAGGGTCGATGATTACCTGCAGCGATACTTTCAATTCTCCGCCCGGAGGATCGGGCCGTACCCGTAGTGGTTGAACATAAATTGGGTTGCGTTTTGTCAGATTTATGGCTTGGCCACTCTATTAATTTGTAACTAGAAACAGGCAATAAATATTTATGAAAAATTATTTGGTGATACCTTCGTTAAAAAGTAATGAAGTGAATTTGCGGGTGATAAATTATTGAGTATTAATAATCCATTATCGTCATCAACAACTTTTCCTGAACCAGTAGGTGAACGAATTTCGCGTACGATTATGATCGTGGATTTAGTAAGATTTATCTAAAACATGCTGTCAGTTAGAAACAAACTGAAACTTTACAAATTTATAAGGCACAAGACAACATTCGCGGTGCAGATGGCGCAAAATTATAAGTAAACAACCTAACCAGTTTAATTCCGCGAAGAGAATTGCGAACTTCGAGTTAAGAGTTTTCGATTTACGACAAGACACAATGTAAATGTTGATATTAAACTTTTACGCCGTCACTATACTCGTATTTTACGTTCTGTTTTACGCTGAAAACTAACAGCGAGCATCACATAAATTCTGGAACAAATTGGAGCTGTGACGTGCATCGGAAATGCGTTATCAGAAAATTGAACCAATCAAAATGTGACGCTCTGACTTCTATAGGAGCAATCAATGTAGAACTCAATTTAGGAATAATTTTGTATTGTTTTAATTATATTACTCTACATTGCAATGTTTTAGTATTTTAGCCGATGAGCGACAACACTGAAACTTTTTACGAAAATCTTTTTAAAAGTCACGAGTAAATAACATACTAAATACCGGATATTTTCGGTGACATTACGTTTTGTAGGACATAGTTTTATAGGTCATGTTCACCATTTTATTATCGTGTGTTTAATAGTAGTATAATAGTGGAAGAACTAAATTTTGGCCTTTTGTCCTATTTGTACCGAACTTACTCTGCCTAATTTGACACTGCGTCGACTTCCTGTACAAATGGACCGTAGAATATTATGCGAGGGAAATAAGCAGCGAAAGGCGGATGCAGATGTTGGCAATTGTTCAAATCCGCCCAGATGTCGCTCCAGCGGGTGGCTCGACGATTTTTGCGTAACAATCTGTACTTAAATGAGACTATATTTTGTGTTTATGTTCCGCGACGCGTGGATGGAATTCGAGACAATTGGCAACCAGTTTAAGGATTTAAATTGAAACCGGTGTTTCTGTACTCCATTTCAATGTTTGAATTTTCTCGGTGAATTTTTTTGTCAATCATGAAAAAAAAAATTAGTGCATTATGTATTTTGAGGTTAGGATATGAACAGTAATTTAATCTTTATCGGGTATGTGTTTGCATAGTTTGTGATGACTTACACTGATAGCATAATTTTAATTTCAATGCAACTGAAAGAGGATATAACTTAAAATCTTCACGAAAGCCGTCTCTTATCTCTTAGTAACACAGACACGGCCAAATCGCAAAATATAATACCGAATTAATTAATAACCGCTGCTGCCAGCACTAACGAGCACTAACTTTTGGGATGTAACAACTAACATTACTGGCCAAGTTTAACTTTGTGGAACATTTTCAATTTAAAACCGTCAATGAACGACTAGCTCTATATTTCGTTGCCCAAATAATGTAAGGCACCCTCGAAGCGAAATTTAAATTGCTTTTCATTTTCTGTAGTAGTTACATTTAAGAAACGACGAAAGTTAAAGTGAATTCAAATAACATTCATACTTTAAGCAAGTCTCTCCAACCTTACCGGGGGTATTAGAAACTTCTGACATGAATTTTTCGGTAAAGAAAATTCGGAAAGTTCCTAAGGAGCAATTTTTTATCAAAGACAAATAAACAATTTTGTTATGAAATGAAAAATTGTAATTGTAAAGTCATGTTAATTTTTTCAAAGGGAAATAAGAAAGAAATACCTTAATTTCTACTTCAAAAGGAAACAAAAAAAAAAAGTCTTGTTCAACAGACAACCGATAAAATCGGAAAACAAAAGAATGACAACGATTAAGACAATAAAAATGTTTGAATATAAAGTAACAGAGAACGAGATGGGACATGAAAATCGTCAAACGTAGCAAAAATATGAATGTTATCTAAACAAAAATGTGAGTGGAAAACGCAAAAACAAATGAAAGAGCCCGACTACAGAAGTACCTACGTTTGCGCGGGACGTCAACAAAACGATTTCGAGCGTGCCTTCATCTGTCCACCTTCACGCCTAGTCATGACCATTTCATTCAGTGCTATCGTTTTTCACACCCCATTTTTGCAGACATACGAAAAAAATAAATTTACCCCATCACGTCGATCGAATCACGTAAACCGGAAATCGGAAAATAAAAATATCGATATCAGAATCGAGCCTTGGAAATACGACACTAAATAACTTTTTTGTATATCACATAATAGTTTGCGTAGCGAATCTAAAGAAGTAGCTTGCAAACGAGCTACGTGATAGCAATGTTTAAAAGCAAGCTAAATAATTAGAATCTTATCACACGCTCGGCTTGCATGCAAATTGCTCCCGTTTCACCATAATTCCGTGACAAATTAAAAAAAAACCCAAAAGGTCCACGTAAAAGGTCGTAAACCTCGTAAAGGTGCTGTCAAAACGCAACCCTTGTTCTAAAAAACCCGTTTTGACCCTTTTTTTCGCTGACGTTTTTTTCATCAAACGGACCACAGGCTCTGTCAACAATTGTTCAAATGACCTATTTTTTTCGGATACATGTTTGATGACCGCCGGAAAACATCCGACCTCAAACTAGAGTATAGAATAGAAAATCAAGTCACATTTATAGTTCTCGAAACAAGACTGAACTGAAATTGGACCAAGTTTTATTGGTATTGCTAAAGTTTCAGGTATTATATTGGATTGACTGGCATTCTGCTAGTTTTACTGACAACAATGTAGGTACATATACGAGAATAAATCTTACTCAACTTACTTATTGCTTAGTTTGTATTTAATGACATATCCTGTGATGAGTCCGGCGACCACGTTACTTTACTTACCACTTCACTAACTTCGCATTGGCTTAAGGTTTACCATAACCATTTCGTCTAGAAGAAGATGACGAGCGAAGAGAGCAAGTAAAGATACTGACGAGCCTTTAAAGTTACCTACAGAGTGACAAAGTGCAATTTAATTTTTTTTAATGACTTTTGCACCTCTCTAAACGTTCGTAAATAACTAAGAATGTTCCTTGTATTAAAAGCAAACGATGTAGATAACCACCCTATGTAAAGGGATTTTTGATTTGCTTTGTATATCTATTGAATAAATCAGTCAAAAATGAACCCTTAAAATGCGGAAATTTTTCATAGCTCTATTTTCGCTTGAGAACGTTTTTTAAAAATACCAAGAACTCAGGGGCTATGGTAAATTTAATTGTACATGTTAAATTTCATCATAATCTGACAAATAGTTTTCAAGAAATTTTAGAAGCGCGTTAGTATGGAAATTTCAGAGCATCGCGGCCCACTTTCATTAACTTGAAGTAAAATCAATCGATTGAACTGAATTTTACTAATCGATCGACTGAATGTAGCGAGCGAATTTATCTGTGCTTCAGGTTTGACAAAAATGTTATCGTATTTCCGGATTTCTTTTCCATTGTCTGTCTTTCTCTACAGATCGCATTTCTCAACAGATCCTCTTGAAATTTGGTGAATTATTATAGAACCTTCTCACAAAATTTCAAGAGAATCGGTTAAGAACTGCGACCTAGGGGGCTATTCCTGCGCGTGAGATGAGATGAGATTTTATCTTGGTCACTGTCACACCTATGAAATTTTAAACGAGAGCAACAAAGACGAAGAAAAGTGAGATGAAAATCTCAAATCTCCGAATAGAGCCACTGTAGAGACAGGGATCCGGACAGAATTCAGACATACAAAAGTATTTTTGTCGAAGCTGAAGCATAGACGCTTTGCTCGCTCGGTCGATTACTTTTTTTTTACATTATTATTATTGATATACAACGTGTTGCTTTCATTCTCGCGGAATTTGTGGAGGTAGTTATACTCTACTAGCAGAGCACGAATAAACTATGGTAAAACCTTGAAATCGAGAAGAAGAAAAAAAAGTTTTCTATACTTACAAAAAATTCGTCGACAAATTGTACGGAACAGCTGTTTTTTTTTTTCATTTTTAGGTTTTTCCATAGTTTATTCGTGCTCTGCTAGTGCAGTATAACTACCTCTACATATTCCACGGGAATGCAAAACAACACTTTGCTTATGATGGATAAAAATCTGGACACTAAATCATTTCATTTCTTTTTCATTACATTCGTTACACAATTGAGTAGTGTACCAGATAGATGCCTATGTATGCATATACGTGTATGTATTTTACTTCCGTGCCTCAAAATATTACTATGAAATACGCAGATATGAATGTGCTATAAATATAACGTCCGTTTTATAAATAAAAAATCCGTAAATAACACGTCGACAAAAAAGGCGAACGATATTATATTATGTCTCTATTTATACAGTAAACGTAATTCAGAAAAAAGTAATAAAAATAGAGGTGTCTGCGCGAATCACATTTTTAACCGACATCCAAAAAGAAAGGGGTTCTCAATTCGAGTGTATGTTTTTTTTGTATGTATGTTACGCGATTACTCCGCACATTGTGAATTGATTTTAATTATTCTTTTGTAGTTTAATAGATCAAATACATTTCACCGAAATCGGTCAAGCAGTTTTAAAAATATCAACAAGTCTAAAAACTGGTTACATGGATGACGAATGTATGGGAAGTCGGTTTTTAAGCTTTGCTTCATTTCTTCTCTTTATATAAAAATGAATCACTGTTTCCCTTGGTCATCGCATCACGCGTGAACAGATGGAACACTTCCGATTTTTTTTTGTTTTTTTATTATTGCCAGAAGAAGGATCTTATGAAAGAAAAAGATTAGGATATTATCCCAAAAAAAATAACGGTTCCTGTGGGACGCAGCTGAAACCGCGGGGCACAGCTAGTCTTAATATATATAAATCTCGTGTCACAATGTTTGTCCTCAATGAACTCCTAAACCACTTAACCGATTATAATAAAATTCGCACACCATGTGCAGTTCGATCCAACTTGAGAGATAGGATAGCTCAAAACGCGAACTAAGTCGCGGGGTGACAGCTAGTATATTATAATCAACTAGCTGACCCCGCAGACTTCGTACCGCCTCATTAATTATTTTTTTTTCAAAAAAAACTCTCTGCCTAAGAACCATCCTCCTACTTCAAGGAATACTCTAAAAAAGAATTAGCGAAATCTGTCCAGCTGTTTTCGAGATTTACGCTTAGCAACACATTCAGCGATTCATTTATAAATAATTATCATTATTTTTACTAATTATTATTTATAAATATTAATTTATAATTTATTATCATTATTTTTCTATTGTATTAATTATATTAGTTATTTTTGTATTTAATATGGATGTAACAATCCGGAATAAAACCAATTTCATTTCATTAAATTTCATTTTCATATTATAGAATAGAAGATAAGTAGCAATCTATATAACATAGGTAACACAATATTCTAAGCTATCAATACTTGTATGTATATATTCACAAATAAGTGTAGTATACATAGAAATCTCTTAAAACACTCAGTGGTAATACTCACCCAGTAAATATTTACTTCTATCGAAACAATTACTGAGACAGCTTTTAATAACACGTATATTGAATCCCCAAATACGTGGTTATTACACCACTAAGCACCGGTACCACACTAAATCTAGTTATTAACTCGTTTAGCGATAGGACATTAGACCGCTCGTTATTGGTGACACAAATTGAACTCTAGAAGCATTCTATAGATCTGCTGACTGCGTTTATATGCCTAGTATTGCCTAGATTTTACAAATGTGTTATTTATAAAGTACTAGCTATGCCCGCGGTTTCACCCGCGTCCTACACTAACCGTTATTTTTTTCGAGACATTATCTTAATTTTTTCTTTCCTAGGATTCTTCTCCTGGCAATAATAAACACAACAACAATAAAAAAATAGCGAAAATGTTCCATCTGTTCACGCGTGATACGATGACCTAATGAAATAGTGATTTATTTATATTTAAAGAGACGAAGACAATTTTGGTCTCTTTTTAACTTCTGTAAGCTGTATGTTATCAGCTACATGACTGGAGCCTGGTGCATGGCGACAGGCTAACCCCCTGTCATATTTGGGACTGAATATCGTTCGGCAAAGTGTGGGTCTTGTATTACACCTCAGCAGCCCCTTCGGGGAAAGGCGTGACGACGTTGTATGTTTAACTGACTTCAAAAAAGGAGGAGATTTGTCCGTGCGTTTTTTACGATTACATTAAGGAGTAAAATTAAAAAAATCGTAGGTACTTACTAGTTATTGCTATTTAGTTATTGGGGCATCGGACTCAGCGTCTTATGTTCATACAGTCATGCTTTGCTTTGCTAGATCCTAAATAGTACAACATAGTTTCTGAAATTATGTTATCCAATTAGTCGGAAATAATAAAAGGCTATATCATACATAAAAATATTTAAATACGAGTCGACGCGTAAACCTCCTCCGTTTCGTAGGTAACAAATAATTTAATAACCCCAAAAAAACTGCAATAAACCTTTTCTTTTGGTATTTTTTTTATTTCCTAACATCCTAATCCTAATCCTAACATGATTGGTCGGGTGTACGTTAACTAGTAGAATAGTCTACAAAACAAATAATGTGTACTTCTCACTTTAAGCATAGCAAAATTGTGTGAACAGTAAATGCTGAAATTGACCCCTAACAGATAGACGTACAAGTTAACATTTGCACAACGAATACTAGTATTTCCGACGCATCTGCATCCGGCACCGCGGAACGACCATTAAGCCCCATTAGCGGTCTCTAGCGGCGGACCATTTACTGGCTCTTTTATCTTATTAACAAGCTTATAATGTTGATCGGAGATAATACAATTACGTATGTTTGGTAACTATTATATTAATACGATGGTATGAAGCTATTCGGGTTTCAATTTTAATAACACTAGAAATAAGGATAGGATAGCTGTACTGAGATTTAGACTGACTAAGTCAAATAAGTAATTTTTAGGCAACTGCGTTCGTTTTTACAATAAAGTCCCGAAAAATTTAATAGGGCTCACTGAAGGAAAATTCAAATCACATGTAAAAACAACATTAATGAAAAGAGGGTATTATAAGATTAGGACTTATTTAGAAGACAAAGATATCTAGAGCCTTTCACTTCCGCCAAGTAGCCACTAGTATGTATAGATATTACCTAGTTGTAAGCCAAAACTTGTGAGACAGTAATTTATTTATTCTTTGAAAAAATAATGCCCCTCAGTTTCTTGCCTGTTCTCTTCTGAGTAGAGACTCTTTATCCGAATAAGGCGGTCGAGTCTATTTAAAAAAAAACTTGGACGTTAAGTGTATCTTTGATACCCAAATTGAATAAAAACATTTTGACTTTGACTTCAACGTATTATTTTGCCAAAAAACACAACAAACAAACGAAACAATATTAAAATGTAACTTCTTTCTTTAATAAGTACACGTTTCTACCCATCCAGCTCCACGCAGCTTCAGTAAATATCCGCATTAATACATTATACAGTTTCTTTCTTTAATTTCCGCTCTTTCTGTAACTGCAAACGTACCTACTTGGTTATACATACGTTTACTTGTAGATACGTACGTATACGGTAAAGAAAGTTATCCGTATACCGCATAGAGAGAACGTGATCGGACTATTGGGTTATATTGGCGCGCCTTACAACAGTTTTATAGTTTGTGAACGCATTACGCTTCGAGGTTGAGCGTTGGCAACCATTAGAATTTCCGTAGACGTGCTACGACCCTACGAGCGTAGTGACTCTACGGAAATGACGTAGCACTAAAAAAAAAAACAAAATACGCTACCCGCGTAAGGTTTTTACGAAAGTGACGTAGCGCTATATAAACCAAATTTCGCAATCTCGTAACAATGCAATGGCTACGCGCGTAGCATTTCTACGAAAATTACGTGGGAGACACAAAAGTATCAAAACCAACATTCATTCGCTTTTAGCTCTATTGTTTTGTTCGATTTTAGTATCTTTGTTTTTGTTTGTTATATTTTCTTAACTCAAACTATGGTAAACAAACCATCATCCAATTGGTCGTCATCTCTTATTTGTCAAAATTTTATTAGAGCTCATTCGAAGGAGTGTTAATTTATTCAAGAGACAGTCTTTATAGCACGTGTCCGTTTCCTGACCCAAAGACTTCCTAATAAGAAGTACCTAATTTATAAAGACAAAGGGTACATTTTTGATTGGCTACAGAATGGTTTCTAATATACTTTGAGCATAATACGGATCAAAAGCAGTAGCTCTATTTCATAATAATTCAACTTTTGAAGATGGGCCCTCACTTCTTATATTCGGCTAAAAAAATAAGAGTATACTTTTTCGAAGTTAAGCTAAGTTTTGTATGTAAAAGATAAGACGTTTTTTTTTTTTTTAAATTTGAGTATCTATTAAGTATCTTGAACTGTCAAATACTTATAGACAATACACGCTAAAGCGCAATTAAAACGTATTATATCAAATTTCATGTTAGAATATTCTGATTTCACTAAACAAAAAGCCAATAAGATACAATCAATCGCAGTCTTCTGATTCAATGGCAGACGCTGTGAACGTTGTTTGGAGTTGATTTACAGTCTATACCTTGCACACCTTTGTCCTTAACGACACCCAGCTCGTTTCCTCGACGGCAATTTCATAAATTAAACCGTTACACGATGTATTATGAATGGGAAACACGACACGTGAACGGAGTCTTGTTAATTGTTTCTTGGGAAAAATTGAAGCTTTTCAACAAATAACAACAAGTCGTAAATGTAACCCTTTATATTGATTGTCGAGAACCCATGGCTTGGATAAACTAAATCTAGGTTAACAAGTGTTCCATAATTGGGTCATTTTCTTCGATATTCTGTTTATGTAGGTTATTCTAGTTTCGTTTTTTTATGGCAACAAGTACCTTTTTTTTACAACAGATTTGGAATGCGTTTCACCACTGACTCGCCTGATGGGAAGCGTCGACGTGATCGAAGGTGTAACACGATTGCCTAGGAGATACCTATTCACTTTACTCCTAAACACCCCCGGATTGTATTTATTAGGTGGGAAGACAATGCAATTGTTTTGTCAATTGTTGTGTGCAATTTTGTTCATCCTAGTATTATATACCTTAATAAAACGAATCCTTACTAATATTATACTAGCGAAAATGAGTTCGTTCGTTTGTTTGTTAGTTACGCTTTCACGCCTCAACTACTCAACCGATCATCTAGAATTTTGGCATACGCGTTCTCGGGATTTACGGTTCTTGTGAGAAGGCGGGTGAAACCGCGGGGCGCAGCTACTATTATATAAGCTACAAATACTCTGTTTATCTGTCTGTCTGTTTGTGCGTTTTTTTACATCTGAACGAATCTTAATAAAACTAGATAAAGCGTGACTGTATATCCCACTGCATAATACTTACGTGAAAATAATCAAAATTATAATATATTAAATTACAAGCCAAAGAAGTTACGTCCAACAGCTAATAACAAAAAACAATTTAAACATTTAACAACCTCACTATCTTCTAGCCTTTGTGCTCGTATTATATTAATCCGATGCCGAATTTACTTTGAACTCCAAGATTCAGTGAACACAGAAAGGTAAGCGCTGATGTTGGATTTCTTCACCCGCACAACGTTCGCAATAAAACTTTGTGGTCCAAATCTAAACTTATCATATGCATTTTCCAAACAAGCTTCTCATTAACTAGATATCGGGAAACTTTAGTTCAACTATATGTATACATTGGTTTCGCCTCACGACTTTACCCGCGGCCCTACAATAACCGTTACTTTTCTTCGGAATAAAAAATACTCTATGTCCTTTTCCGTACATTTGACAACGTTTAAGCAAAATTTCATGATGCTTGTTGAGTCGTTAAGGCGTAAAAACGTAACAAACAAAACAAATAAATACACGCACAAACTCATTTTCGCATTTCTATTATAAGCTAGGATAGATGGTAGCTATTTTGTTTTGAGAAGGAAGCATTTGAAAAGGATCAAACCACAATCATTCTGACCACAAGAATTTTTTAAAACTATTTTCGGAAAATAGCATAACATATCGTCACGCCTTTCCCCCCGAAGGGGTTGGCAGAGGTGTATTACAACACCCATTTTATGATGCTTCGCCGGACAATAGTCGATAATAATATAAAGAATTGAAAATTAGCCTAATATAATATGCCAGCGGCATAGCTAACGCCATTAAAAGATTGTAGAATTGTTTTTTTGAATACATATTTTTTTAATATGCCAGTCGTTAGGGAGATTACCTCGACATGTTAACTTATCCTTTTTTTATAATATTAGCGTAGAAGCATAGAACAAAGGGATCTCAACTTCCTCATAGAGAAGAAAAGTACTGCTACATTAGTTTGCTATAAGTACATTATCCACGTTGAAAAATAAACGCACATTAATGCACCAAGTTACGTGTTAGCATGAAAGGCATGAAGCCGGTTGTTGAATGTTTCTTTTTTCTTGGTTAGTTTGCTGGTTTATTTAGGTCAGCGTTTTCTTATTTCTGGCGCACTCAGCAATGTGCATTACAAAAAGCGAATTCCTCAAATTGCTATTTGTGTTTTAATAAATGTTCCGCATTGTGTTATGAAGTTGTTTTTGAGGAGTTCATTTTGCATCGTTGATGTGTTTTTGACTGCTTTTGAATTACTTAGTTTTTTAACTGTGCTATTTTTACCTGACTGCGCAAGAAGGAGAGTTATTTTTCCGAGTGTATGTAGTGCATGTTTGTATGTACGTGGATCTGTACGTATGTATGTTTGAGGTTTCTTTGGCACGGCCTACAGCCTAAACGGCTTAATGGAATTCGACATGTGAGGTGTCATTTGAATTGTCTTGATAGTGGAAGTGACATAGGGTACAACATTTCGCAACCGGGTTTTATTTTTTTCTTTTAATAATGTTAGTTGTTAAACGGTTATTTGAAAACAAAAAATGAGTAACTAAGTTTGTTGGCTGACGAAGAAAGATCTTTACAAATCGATTTCTGTACGTGTTTGTTTATTATTTGTTGATGTGATCTGCATAAAGTTTTACAGGCAAGTAGGCCAAATACAATATTTAAGTTCGAATTGAACCAAATCGACCAAAGAAGTCATTTAAGTAATTAAGGATTTAAGATTTTATTATAATATACAACATGTATATTATTTATTAAATATTATTTTATTTTAAGATATTTTATTTTAGGTTGTCTGGAAGAGATCGCTAATATAATAAGACCGCCCATTGCGCCTTTATTTTTAAGTGCTTAGTTTAGATTTATTTGTATTTGGTGTCAATAAAGAGCTTTTGTATTGTATTGTATTTATTTTAATTATAGGTCAAGTCACGGTTCGAGGCAAATAACTAGTAGGTTTTATTTTATAGCCTCACTTTGCTATTTTAACCTACATTTACTAAAATAAGTTGTTATAAAAATATAAGAAGCGAAACACGCATGCTAGTCCGTCTAGCCCTCGCCACTTACAATAGTGACACAAACGAGTAAGCCAACGTTTACATTAACCTAACCAAGCAATAAAATCTCTAACCTACTCTTTTTGTCAACCACTTCAAATAGTTAAATATCAACAACAGACAGTTAAATAAATAAACCACGCGGTAAACATAGGCCCTAAGCAGTGGAGAGTAAAATTTTAATAAAGTGCTTTCCAAAACACCCATCCACATATTTGTTTAAAAAAAGATGACCCAAACTGTCAAAAACCTTATAAAAGGTAAAGAACCACACTCTCTGTTTAAAACAACAAAATTAGCCAAAAACCGAAACATTTGCCAAAACAAATTAAATCACGTAAATCTAAAAGCAAACCGTCCGTGTAAACGTCCAATAACTTATAAAAAATGACTTTTAATTTTCACCCAGGTCACGTTGACACTCTTTATTAGGTCAGGGTACGTTGAATCGCTTTCTACCACCGAGCATTGGGTTAAATTGTTTTTTCTTGTGCCTTCAAACAATATGGGAAAGTACAAAATCGTTTTGCACTATAATGAAAACAACAATTGAATGTCAATAGTTTTTAATATAAAATTAACGGTTCCTATGATTTCGCAGGACGACTCAAACCCGGACCACGCTGCTAGTTTATAATAAATAAGTAAATAAATTCGGGTCACTTCCACACACGGTCGCCTGACCCCAAACTAACCAAAGCTTGTACTATGGCTGCCAGAAACTGATATACATACTTAGATATTTTTAAATACATACTTAAATAGATATTAACACCCAGACATAGAACAAACACAAATGTTCATCACATATGCGCCCTATGCGGGAATCGAACCCACGCGCCCAAGCTCAGAAGGAAGGTTATCTACCAACTGAGCCACTGAGGCAGTCCAATTAAATAATTAATTTGATATTATTGAAAATAATTATTTATTTTGTATACTTGCATTATTTTTACTTTTTTATCGAGTAGGTATAGGTAATTTGAAAGTCAAATTGGAAAAAAAGGTGTTAACCGAAAACAGCGACAATGGATAAACTAAGGACAAAGTGCGACAAAAATAAGAAAAGAAAAATGTAAATAGTCGACTTTAGATACGAATTCTAAATACAAAACAGTAGATATTGAAACGGGCAGGTTTCTCGTTACCGCCCTAGAGCCCCAAGAGAATGGCTCCGATGCATTGTGGCAGTAACTGGCTGAATCCGGCTCTCTCCGGTTCTAATGAGGCGCCGTCACGAACCGTCTACAATCAATGCGCGGTCTCCGCCTGTCTACCTCACCTCGACCTCACCTCAGATGAGATGCTACTCATCTTAGAATACTGCCCAAAAACCCATCAAAAAATAAAGTTTGAATTTATAATCATTGAAAGTATTACAAATATATAAAATAAATAAATTCGGAACATTTTCGCACACGATCGCCTGACCCCAAACTAAGCAAAGCTTGTACTATGGCTTTTAGATACTGATTTACATACATATATATTTTTCAAATACATTCTTAAAAAGAAATTAACACCCAGACATAGAAAAAACACAAATGTCCATCACATAAATGTTTGCCCTAGGTCAGAATCGAACCCCGCTCCCAGGCTCAGAAAGCAGGTTCACTACCAACTGAGTCAAGGCAGTCGAGACATTCGATTGGCTCAAGACCAAAGCAAATGCTATAGCAAAAGAAAGACCTACACCTTCGATCATATATAAGGGAAGATCTGATTCGAAAACCTAATCATGGAGTGCATAAATTAGGTGCATGCACACAATTCACCGTAGAAACAAACGAACGCAACAGTGATAATTATTATTGTCTCGTTCTCGCTACAGTCTCTTGTTCGTCTCTCTATCTTTGTTATTGATACTTAACACAATGCTGTCAACGAAGCTGTGTAGCGTCTGTCTGTTGCCTTTAGTTCACGTGCTGTGTCTTAGAAATTAGAGTCGCACCGCTTCTTCCTTATATTATTTCGATGGCCTACACTCATCGGATAAACAAGGCATTGGATGTTGTTCAAGATGAATAATAAAACATACTATTTCCTCAAACATCAACTTTATAACAACGCTCTCTGAAAATCATTTCCCTTGCTGACAAGAAATCGAATGTGAGTAAATAATTCAATATTTACTCTATTTCGTAGCCCGATAGTAGGCAGTAACTTTTGTTTCGAACGGGAATTTTCAATATCTTATTGATAGTTATTTACATTCCCCCTTACTAATAAACGTCGTATAGCCTCGGATTAGATATACCTACGCCCCGAAATAAACGTTGTATAGCCTTGAAATAGTTATACAGTGTTTAGTCTTTTTCTTTCTACAATGTTTAACTAGATCGAAAAACACATAACATAACATATCGTCACGCCTTTCCGCCCTAAAGGCTGGCAGAGGAGTAATACAACACCCACACTTCGCGGGATGATATTCAGTCCCAAATGTGACAAGGGGCGAGCCTGTCGCCATACACCGGGCTCGATTCATGTAGCAGATGACATCCAAAAAATACAAAACACTGAACAAAACCGAAGCGATGATAGCCTAGATAAGGCCCGCCTCTCAGGCCAGAGGGAGCGGGTTCAAACCCAGCCGACGGAAAGCACCAATTTTGTATCAACATATGTGTATTGTATGTCATCTGTTACATGACTGGATCCCGGTGAATGGCGACAGGCTCGCCTCCTTTCACAATTAGAACTGAATATCGTCCGGCGAAGTGTGGGTGTTGTATTACACCTCTGCCAGCTGCTTTGGGGGAAAGGCGTGATAATATGTGTTAATAACTATTTCAAAGCTATACAAGTAAACAATGTTTATTAGGAAGGGGAATTATATTCTAGCTACTCGTACCACTCTAATATTGTAAATGCAAAAGTTTGGATGGATGTATAGCTGGATGAATGTATGTTACTCAATCACGCCAGAGCGGCTAAATGGATCTGAATGAAATTTGGCACAGGGATAGATTATAGACTAGAATAGCCACATACTTTTTAACGGCGAGTGGAATTACAAGGCATAGCTTGTAGGGTCAACTGGGGCAAATGCGTCTGTGAGGAAATTGCGTCTTCCGAGAATTACTGACAAACCCTTCATAAGTAGGCAATTAACACAATAAAAACATCTTGTACAGATTATTGCAACTAAAGATAAAAAAAAATTTAGGTGCCGCATAATTTGTGAAGGGTTTGTCAGTAATTCTCGAAAGACGCAATTGCCCCACAGACGCATTTGCCCGAGTTGACCCTTTATCAATAAATCATAACAGCATTAAGCAATGAAAACAAGTCGTCGGAACTGAGCCAAATTACACCATGCATCATAATAGCACTCCACTTGTTATTAAGTAGTTGTTACCTATATCCGTTTCTCATTAAAATTCTGAGTACCGAAACACAATTGCTATGAAACCGTCCGCGATCCAAACCCAATCGTATTCCAATTCAGTTAAGTCTTAATTTACATCTCTCTTTAATTTATCGACGTCTTTGAAATGTCTTCTGAAGACGAGATAGGAAATACCCTATTCCAACTGGAATAGGGTATTTCCTATCTCGTTAATATGTTACGCATTTGGACGTGACCGATACTCCATATTCAGACCTTAAGAAAAGCCGTTTCAAGTGCCCGAAGTAATCCACGAGGACGTCACAAGATCTGAGTAAATAACGATACGTACAGGGTTAATTTTTAATTTGCCAAATTTTCTTGCAAGCACTCATAAAAGCTAAGGAACTCACGTCAAAATCTGTTACGTAGAATTTTGTAAATAAGAGTCCTGATTGTTTGCAAAATGCTTAACAACTTTTCATCTATGAATTGAAATAAGTGAATTTCTTTAAAAATGCTAATAAAAATATTTGAATATTTTGCCTTATATCTTTTAATACGCAAGCATTAGCCCCTAAGCTCCGCTGAGGCATTCAAATTTCAAGTAAGTTAAAAATAAATAAATATATTTTACTAGCCGTTGCTCGCGACTTGGTTCATGTTTATTCAGAAAATAGTGTCCAAAAACCTTCCTCGTGATATATTGTAACAAATTATCAAATTTCATTAAGATCCGTTAAGTCGTTTACCCGTGAAAATCCTACAACAGACAGACAGACAATCTTTCGATTTTACAAAATTAAGTATGAAGTACGAATTTGCACGCAAGAGGTTCTTAAATATTAGTCTTATTATAAGGACAAACTTACTAACAAGTAAAATTATTTTTTTTTTTTAAACCCGACTCAAAATACATAACAGACTGACACTCCAGATATACCTAATTAATAAAATGTTGTATCCTATGTCACTTCCACTATCAACACGATTCAAATGACACCTCACATGTCGAAATCCATGAAGCTGTTTAGGCTGTAGGCAATGCCAAAGAAACCTCATACAGACATATATATACATACCCGTAGATACATACAAACACTCTAAAAACATAATCCTCCTCTTTAAAACAACCCTGTAAGCGCTCTAGAATCTGCTACTTTCAGGCTGTTATCTATTGCCATAATAATATAAGACGGTTTCTGTCGGATAGAAACAAATATAAATACAATATCGAAGTCACAAGGGTGATGCCGCCTCAATGTCAAGTATCCTTTCAATATAGGTATATCTTCAAGGCAACTTCGTCTTTACAACCCTAGAGATTAAGTTCCTTTTTCTCAAAACTGAATCCTGCTCGAGCCTAATAAAATGTTATGTAATAACGTTCGCGCGGAATTATAATAGAATTTAATTTCCAGTTTCAGTTATTACGAGTACGTAATTTCTTCTTGATGGGACGATTCTTATGGCTATAAAAGGGAACTGACGAACCGTTTGGAATGTTACAAGAATAGAGTATAAGCTATTTCACGAGCGCAGCCGCGAGCGGCGACTAGTCTGCTGAGCTGCCACTTTTCTGTCAATTATTTTCTATTCCGAATCATATTAAAACTTCTTAGTTCGAAATAAGCTAAAAAGGAAGTATTTTGCTTTGAGTTCTTTATCTTATGCGATTCAACGACATTTTCTGTGCTATCTTGTATTGCATTATTAACCTTATTTCAACAAAAAAAGTTTTCTTTGATTCTTAACTTAAGTACTTACTCATTTTTTATTGTAAGTTACTTGTAGTATTTAGGTGCCTCTCTTAGATATACGTGTATCTAAGACTTAAAAAAATGTATACAAGTTTGCATTAATTTATCACTTCTTTGTTTCAAAAGGAAAAAGCCTCGTAATTCATCGCGTAAACAGAGCTTGTAGTAATAAATGTGTTTAATTTTTAGGGTTCCGCAGGGAACTAAGAAATCTTTATTTTCTGGGTAAGAAAGATAAAATTGCACGATCTCAAAAATCCTACTAATAATAAATACGAAAGTTTGTAAGAATGATGTTATATGTAAATTATGTTACAAGATGGATGTTTGTTACTCTTTCACGCCAGAACGGCTGAACAGATCTGGATGAAATTCGGTGCAGAAATAGATTATAGTCTTGAATAGCACATAGGATACTTTTTAACCGCGGGTAAAACCGCGGGGCGCAGCTAGTACTAACATATTATTACATATCGTGACGCCTTTCCCCCGAAAGGGCTGGCAGAGGTGTGCAACACCCAGACTTCGCCAGACAAGATTTATAGTCCCAAATGTGACAGGGGGCGAGCCTGACACCATACACCGGGCTCCAGTTGGCAGCATAAGACATTAATACGCACATACTAAGTAAGCATAACTCCCTCCTCTATCTGCTTACACATCAAATGGAACCGAAAAACAAGATTTATTTCCATGCGCCTTCTCATCGCTCACAAGTTTATTCTCTCTAAGAAAATGTGGCCGAAATAAAAGAATTTCACGCAAAAGGAGCGCAGCAGCGCTAGTGTCACGGAAATACTTCCGGGGACGAGATAAAGGCGTGAAGAAATGTAGCTCATAAAACGTTTCACATCTAGGGGAATATTAAATCTCGCGACTGGGGAGACTATTCAATGTTTTATGTATTAAGGTGTAATCAAAATCATATTCATCGATTGCCACGTGCGCGAGAACACGTACCTATGCGGAAATGTATTCAAAGTGCGTGATACTTTATTTTTCAGCCTTCCTTTACGATTGAGTTTGATCTAACATAAAAATTACGATAAAACTGTTAGAAAATTTGTTTTTAAATCAAAACTTCTCTTTGACCGTAACGAATAACGTATCGCTTGAAAAGTTGATCCGATGTTACCAAAAAAAATGGTAAACAACACGGATAGGTGCAATTAGCAAACTGAAGTAACTGTACGATGTACTCGTATAATGTACTACGTAGGTACTAAGTAACTGAACAGAGGAAAAAAGGAAAACAAACAAAAGAGAAAAAAAAAAACAAATACAGTACTGTAACGATCTTTTGGGTCTTGAGTGAGGCACCCGGTGTCATTTTGTCGTATCGATAATCTCCTTCTTTAATAAGAGGAAAAGAAAGATGCTATCAGAAATTTATATTAAAGGATTTGTAAGTGTAGGTATGTTTATGTCAATTTTATAGGATACATCCAAATTCTTAATTTCATTGTTTGTGCCGATTTTGGCCGCGTCCCAAAATATCCTTGGAGGTCTATACCTACCTAACGAAACAGTAGAATTATTCAAGAGTGATAATGACACGCCAAATTAGTTACTACATTCATAAAAAAAAATGCCCAAAATCTTGTAAAATATTGTATTCTCATCGCGTTAAACTTTCCCAGATGTGCTCACGAAGCAAAACGCAAATTCATGCTCATTTGATAGATTCCAAAACCGAGCCAAGTCAGTAAACCTTGAAACTTCCGTCGTATAAAAACCGTAAGTATCAATTCTGGAATATTTTATATGATTATATTTTGGATCAGTACCTACAACAAAGTAGCCTCCTAAAGCCGAAGTTGTACAAGAAGAGTTATCTGTTGCGAGCGGAAGTTTCTTGCTTTGCAAAAACCTATCACCTATAAATAAAAGGTACTACTTTCGCCTCTCAAAAGCAATTTTCGCAGCAATTTTACTATTTTTTAATTTTTTTAATAACTAGATTCGATTGCTTTGAGTTTTGACAATGAAGTAAGCAACCACAGAAAATAATCCCAAGAAAGTTCCTTGCGTAGGATATGACTTACGAATTTCCGCCGTTCGCGTACAAGAATCTCTTCTGGTGTAACTTCGATAATAATTTCCTAATGTAACCTATATCAACAAAAGTTTCTCATTCATGAAAACAATTTAACAGAAACATTTTCTCAAACAACACAAACAGTTTTTTGCGCACAAAATAAAACAATTACCCATCCGAAGCTCTTTTGCAAATGTTTGAAAAAACTTTGTACCTTCTTAATGTAAACTCTGCAGAATATATAAAAGATAAGTAAGTATAAAAGAAATGTTTAGAAGTAACAGTTATTATTATTAGTAGGTATAAAATTAGTGGCATTAACTGATCTCAATCAACATTATAAGGAGGAAAAAAGGCCATAATTGTTAGGTAAATGATGATGTTGACTTGTTCCAAAAAAAAAAGTGAAATAGGTGCATTCAATTCGAAACAAATGATTTAGAAAACACGCGGGCTCATGCTCATATTTAATTATAAGTATTACAAGATATAACAGAATGGACACCTAGATTCCAAACAAAGAGAAAGAGAGGAAGACAAAGAAATCGTTGGTCTGATGACATCAAGAACATTGCGGGTCCGCTGTGATACAGAACGACTCAAAAAAGAGTACACTGGAGAGAGCTGGAGGAGGCCTTCGTGTCGCAAGGACACGTCGACACCCAAAATACTTAATCATGAATTGAATAAATAATAGCATTGTAGTGAAATTGAAATAATGTCGGCAATAAAGGCTTAATAATAAAAAAAAAAATTACAAGATCATTTAATTCATGAACATATAACTTTCACGATCTCATCTGGCAACAATAGGTTTAGAGACGTAACTTAGTCAATTTACTCAGTAACTAGATAATCAAAACTGAATTCCTAAGTCTTCAGTGACTGACAGAGATGGAGCTAAATGAATTGCTAACCTTAATACTAGGTTTAAGACTTATCCCTTAATCCAATAACTTGACTGCTAGCTAGTTAAACTCAAGTTAAGGTGAGAACTCTAAGTGCAAGCAGCACTTATTTAGAAGCTTAGGTTTTTCACTTAAAATTAACAAGTTTGAGTAAAAGTTTTAATGAACTCTAGTTTGAGCAATGTTAGACATTCCATGTCATTGACAAAGTGCTAGCTTTCAGTGGTCGTGACCGACTACGTGATGTCAGCAAGTGAATGATGACCAGACAAAACCGTAATGTCATTCAGTGACATTGGTTAAACATCAGTCTATGTAGATTAATTTAAATTAGGTGGCATATGGTGACTCCATTTAATTGTTTGGGTATTTTCCATGCCTATGCTTGCAAATTAATAAAAGATGAATCGCTTGATAGTAAGCCATCGCCGTCGCCTATTAATACTCGTATCTTTTTTTTCAGAATGGGGGAGGGGTTGGGCGAAAATGTCCCTACTTTCTATAAAATATCTCGTTCGGGGAATTGGAATCATCTTTTACTTGGATTTCTTGGCTGCTCGTGACAGCTGACTATGCGAGAAAAACAAATAAACCAAACTTGACTGCCTCGGTGGCTCAGTTGGTAGTGAACATGCCTTCTGAGCTTGGGGGCGTGGGATCGATTCCCACCTAGGGCAAACATTCAAGTGATGAACATTTGTGTTTGTTCTATGTCTGGGTGTTAATATCTATTTAAGTATGCATTTAAAATATATATATATGAATGTATATCAGTCTCTGGCACCCATAGTACAAGCTTTACTTAGTTTGGGGTCAGGCGACCGTGTGTAACAATGTCCCGAATTTATTATTAATATTATTTATTATTAAACTAAGTAAAAACCGTTTAATATTAAGAGCTACTAAAATAGACTCAATCAAAAGCAATTTAACTACGTTTACCCCATGTTACAGTGTTAGTGTGGTGTTAGCTAAGGCATCCGGTCATGGCCGTAATCCGGCTAATTGTCCGCAGACGGATCGGTCAGGGCACATTAATTATACGAACCTTCAAGATAATCGATCAATCATCCCCTCCCCTTCCCACCCGACTCCTCCAACTTGGAATAATACCCATTAGTGTCAACTTGATCTTATAACCGCTTCAAGGCGTTTTTCGAGAAGCCGAAGGTTTTATTTCAAGCTTATTATTTGTTGATTGATTAATCGGGCGAAATTCTTTTCCTTAGACCATGTCAAGATGTTTTTAGAAGAGACAACGGGAATGAATAAGAATTCTTCGGTTTTGTTTTTGTTCCAAGTAATTCTTTCGTGAAATGATTCCATGCCATGTCACATACAAATAAAATATGGACAAGGGTATGATTAATTTCTGTAAGTGCTTTTTCTAATGTTCAATACAGTTTTATTGCGGTCAACCGCTCCAATTGCTTGTTAAGGTACAATAGTAGGTATTTTAGAGTAATTTTCCGTAGATTATTACAATTGATTTTCTGATTGTTATTTTCTGGGGCACAAATATTTATCTCCTCTATTTTGCTGAAACCTTTTCTCTAATTCTTACGATATACAATAAAATTTAGTGAAAATTAAAGAGCTCGAGGTCTAATCATTGATATTATTTTTTAAGTTGCTCGTATTAACTGCACCCGTAAATTAACGCGCGGTTAAGCGGTTAAAAAGTATCCTATGTGCTATCCAGACTATCCAGACCATAATCTATCTCTGTGCCAAATTTCATCCAGATCCATTCAGCCCTTCTGGCGTGATTTAGTATAACCATACAAACCCATACATCTATCCATCCATTCAAACTTTCGCATTTACGATTATTTGTGTGAAATAGAATTTAAAAACAAAATACTCGTGTCGAAATAGTGTCTGCCTACCTTCAAAATAAACGTACAGAGAATAGAGTGCGCTATTTTCCTTTATAGTGCGTGAAATGAAGAGGAACTGTGTTAAATGAGATATATGGGAGACGAGGGTTGAACCAACAATTAGTACAATATTAAAGGCATGGTACATTAATTCTGAGAGTTACCCGAACGCAACGACATTGAACATGTTCGTATATTTACCTACAAGATTTATGTATATTGGGAATTTCATCACTGACGAAATAATAACTTTCCTGTATCCTTAAATAGATAGAAGAATTGTTTAGAACTTAACAGTTCTAAACAATTCTTTTATCAGTTCTAATGAACTGGCATTAGTTTGATTCTAGTAATTTGAAGAAAATCTCAACTCTCTTAAAGAGAAGACAGTGTGTGTCCTTATTTTGAAAGTATTGTTTTTTTGTTACTGCTACAAAATAGGACAATAATTTATTCAAAACTAACAGAGAACAAAATTAAATTAAATAATATACGGTCACAAATATTTTAAGTGCTAAGGTTTGTGAAGAGTGTGTGTTTGTGGGACTGTGCGTGTGTGCGTTTATTACTTCTTAAACGCTGAAACAGTTCAAAAGAATTAGACGAAATCTATAATGTCTAGACTCTATAAAAACATTATATTTGTGAGTTTGTAAGTTTGTTTGTTGAAGGTAGTCTCCGAAACTACTGAACTGATTCAAAAAATTGTCACACCAATAGAAAGCTACATTATCCCTTATTGGCCTAAGCTATGAAATGTAAAAATATTGTATACGATAAGTTAAACACTGGTATTACAAAATAATCACTTTTCAACTGACAAAAATGAACAAAGCCTGTAGAATAACGAATCAAACAGTTGGACGCGACTATATGGCATTATGACGTAGGTCACACAAAAATTAGTAATAGATACAGGCATGTGTGTGTACATCTATATTATGACATGTATGTCTGGCTCGCTAAACAAATTGTATTTGTAATCTGGAAAATTATTCCAACGCAGCCCTCGCATGATGACATCACAGAGATTAGGTAACTCAAAGGGTAGAGGGATGACTGGAAGACGTAATTTGATGAGAATTTTGGACAAGATTATGCAAGGATGGGTCTGAACATTACGACAAGGGCAGACGTCTGCAAGATTACAGATTTGAATCGAACATGGTAACATTTTTCTGTGGACTTAGCAAAAATTGGTTTTTAGAGCAAAATGATGGAACAAGTAACCGCTTACTGTTAAAGCAATAAAATAAGTACATTAAAAAAAAACAAATTCAAAGTCAAAATGTTTTAATTTAATTTGGGTATCAAAGATACACTTATGAACATCAAAGTTTTTTTTAATAGACTCGACCGCCTTGTTCCGATAAAGAGCCTCTACTCAGAAGAGCAGGCAAGAAACTGAGGGCTATTATCATCATCATACCATTCATAAAGTTTCGTCTAGATTTTGTCCGTTATTTTAGGTTTTTTTACACTATGAAAAGCGTCTATTTTAATCTAGAGTATAAGCTATCTTTGCAATTGTTTATCCAAATCAGTTGAGCCATTTTAGCCTGAAAAAGTAACAAACACGTCCTTACTCACCCTCTTGCAAACTTTAGCAGTTATAATATAACTGTAACAGTATAACTGTAAACACTGTGCTAATACCAACAAGTAACATTGTTAGAGAAACATAAAACCCGGCTTCAAAATATTGTACCCTATGTCACTTCCATTATCAAGACGATTCAAATGGCACCTCACATGTCGAAATCTATAAAGCTGCTTAGGCTGTAGGGCGTGCCAAGAAACCTCATATACCCACATACATACACACATACATACATACATACATACATACTTAAAATACAATACAATACAAAAACTCTTTATGGACTCAAATACAAATAAATCTAAACTAAAAATATATGCGCAATGGGTGGTGTTATCGCTTAAGAGCGATCTCTTCCAGACAACCTTTGGATGGAATAAAAACATTATGATTAAGCATGGACTTACATACTTACATACAAACAGAAAACTATAACTTGAAAACTATAACCCAACTTCTTGCGCAGTCGGGGAAACAATAACACGGCTAGTTACATTGTTCACATTTTTAAAGGACACAAAAAAAATCTAACTAATGAAGAATTAATGTCAACTGCTATAACTTTAACAAGAGCCCGGTGTATAGCAACAGGCTCGCCTCCTGGTACATTTAAGACTGAACATCATCCTGCAAAGTGTAGGTGTTGTAATACACCCCTGCCAGCCCCTTCGGGGGGGTCACGCCTTAGCGTGACGAAATCATCTGTAAAAGTAACGAATCCCAAGATATAAAAATACTGCTAAATCTGACAAGGCTACCCTACTGCTGCCAGATGTCTAGACAATCAACTGAAAGAGGTCATAAGATCCGCAAATGGCCTATAATAATAAGCTGTTCCTGAAATCACTCATACATGTAATCTGTAGGTCAAATCTCCATACGAACGACCGGGCTAAATAACGGCTAGCAATGAAGGCAAAAGCAACGATTTCACTGTTTTATTATTCTAGGTGTTTTTAGAGGGTTCTCTGGTTTTCCTCTATTCTTACAAAGTAAAAGTATTTTATATCCATTTATCTAATGCGAGGAAATTCTTTGAGATCGAGATGAGATAGTTACTTACTTCAATAATTTAATTTTAATAAGTTAATATTTCGTCAAGTCTTTCCCCCGAGGGGGCTGGCAGTGTAATACAACACCCACACTTTGCCGGATGATTTTCAGTCCCAAATGTGATAGGGGGCAAGCCTATTACTAAGTTAACACACAACATAATATAATTATTCTGAGACAGAGTTGCTTCACAGCTTTAATACTATTTATTTTGTTAAAATGACGTCATAATTGGAGTATCAACAATTTCACAAGGATATAATTATAATGACGTTGTTAAATACAGTATCACTCGTATTTACGTAAGTACCAAAATTTAGGAAGAGCTTCAATTTGGCAAACCCATCCTCCCTCAGAGACGAAACGCAAACATTAGCGAAAGCTTTAGACCGTAACCACGTCGTGTTTGTTTTTTAATATGTGTAGGCCTGTTCTGAATAATAAGGTCACGAAGGGCCACCTACAAAAACTTTGCAGGAAAATTGGGCAGGACAGCTAGAGCCGTTTGTTGTACGTCAAGCCTCAAACGCTTAGTTTTGTCGGTTACGAGTAACTTGAAATTGTCTGTGAATTTTTACGTGTTTTCTTTACAACTAAATGATGTGACGAGTAAGAAGCTGCCCACGTCATATTTGCTTGTAGCAGTTAAATTGCTATTTGACATTTTGAAAGGGATAATTTGAAACGGTAATACACAGCCCGGCACTTTAAATCTCTTTATTTCCTGTAATTAAAGCGGAAACATTGCTCTATAATCCGCAACAGTGCAATTTGCACACTATAACTGCGTTGTGGTTGAATAGCTGGCTAAGGTATCGTATTTCCGCAGGCGGATTGTGAAAAAGAGTTCTGCTGCTGAATATTATACTGTCTGCTGCTAATAATAAAGCTCAAAGTAACAAGGCTTGCATGATAATATTATTCAGCCGTGTGAAGTTGAAGCCTAGTAGATACAAACACCCTATGAAATTAACATCGTGCATATTTGATGATTCTAGAAACTCAACAGAACATTATATTTGCCGCATAGAAAAAGTCACGTAACATAACTACGTACGTGACTTTTTTTAATGAAGATTGAAACCGCAAAATTGAAACGTGTTCATCACAAATGTTATTATTCAGAGCCAGCTACACTACTTTTAAAACTGACGATGTGAATTGATAATTTTCTGTGGTAAAAAGCACATAGCTATTACTAATAAAACCATCGGTAGCAAATAAAATCTTCAGTCATTTTGCTCCCCACAAGCGTGTGACAATTTTGTTTTTTACCTCCACAGTAAAATTCTGTGTTCGTATTGACGACAGATAAATTCGAAACCATGATACTAATTGTCTTTTGTCAAAAAAACCTGTAAACATTTACAAAGTTAGTATTCAGAATTGTACCTCTATACTGATTGCCTTCCTAAATATGTCCATTGCTTAACTAAAGATATAAAAGAAAATGAAAGAATTAGTGAAATGAAGTATCTTTATAGCATTATTCCTTTTTTTGCAAACGGCTCAAAATATTTAAACGAACCGTAACAATTTTTCGTATCATTATATCCCATATTTACGCAACGCAACGGTCATAATGTGAAATTTGTCTTGACCTAATTGCGGGCGAGACGAATGTAGGGTCGAATAAGGAAAATTCGCTCACGGGCACAATTTTCTAAACAATGGATGTATCAGAAGACCCTCGGACAGATGACATGCAGGTATATCGAAAGATTATGAAGACCAATCAATTGAGGTCCAATGAGAGAAGGAATAAAGGATATTGGATCAGATTGCCATTTATGTTCAAGTATAATTAAGTAAATAAGTTCAATTATTATAGAAATCTGAGCAGTAATATAAAAGTTGAAAGACAAGCTCTTTTGGACTTAATAGTGTTGATTCTATTCTAATTTAAAACAAAACTAACCTGTTAAAACTTATCTGCATCTTTTTATTTTTATTTTAACATCTGCAAAAAGGATGTCAACAGTTTCAAAGCTATTAAAATCAGATTAATTTATAAACTGATACAATAGAAAAGATTTTACCTACTGTGTTAGGTACACCTACTATGTGTTAAGTATTTAATTTAAAAACAATTTGATTAAAAAATAAAAGCTGAACCTCTCCAAATGAAGTGCAAATTTTAAGGATTTAAAGTCCTTAGTAGTTTTAGAAGAGCATCTAAAATAATAAGAAGACATTCACTATGCGACTATTTTCACTGGAAATTGTGCCTTTGAAATCCAAGCTGAGATTGAAACTGGATTTCTTCAGTGTAATGCGCCCCAGCTCTTTCCGACACTGAAAATCTGAAATCTGTCTGAACTATCTTTGCGACGCTGAAAATCTGTCTGAGACATCTATCGTTTTCAATTACGATTTTACAATAAGAGTGACGGCGGATTTTTAGATTCTGAAAATTATACGAATCTGTAAAACAAACGGAGAATTAGTTTTTCAACTTTTTTTGGTGAGTGAATAAATTATTTTACTGCTGGACAAAGGGAAACATTCGGAATTTATTCAAGTTTTCTATTTTAATGATAGCTAGTGTCTTGTTCTGGTTAGTTTACACGGTAGCTACACACTAGCTGGAGCTATACGCTGTATGTTAGTAGAAAATGTTATCTGAATGATAGTGAAAACCTCGTCAAAACCATTGCGTTAAAAGTTTAAAATTTAGAAAATTTAAGCGTCAATAGGGACAGACAGCGAGAAACAACTTTATTTTATACTATTTAAGGATAAGGATTCGTTGTAGTATAGACATTGAAAGGAATGTTTAAGTTCACTTATAAACATTTTCGCATTGTTTTATTTTAAATGTTTTTGTTTTTGTTAATTAATTGGCATTTTTGGCATTGAAATTCATGAGAGAACCCACTGACTCTTGAAATTGTATTTAACGAGTTCGAAATCAATGGGCTTAAAACACAAACATAATGGAACGAATAATAATATAATGATCAATAAACCGATTTGTATCTTAGTAACCATGAAGTAGCAATTAAAATTAATCAATCAATAGAAACTCCTTACTCAATAAAGGAATTTGTATTCTAAATGAATTTCTATTCCGAAGAACTGATTTCACCTAACCATGAAGAAGCAATTAAAATTCATTAATCAATTGGGCCTCCTTACTCATATTCAATACAAGTGAAGGATCTAAAAATAAAACGTAGCAGTAAAGCAGCTTGATTGAAGCCGTAAACTGCTTCTCAAGCGAGAAGGCGAGAGAAGTTCGCCAACATAACTTTTCATATCGCATGGGTGCCTCTCCCGAAACTACCGGACTAACTTTTATTAATATTCACACTTTGGGTAAAGTAACTCAGAAAATAACGGCTTGGAAGAGCCGCTCCGAATATTTTGTCGCCATTTAGAGGCTATTTGTTGAAGCCAATGACTTTACTTATACTATATCCTTGTTGCTGGCGAGAAATCGCTACTAGCAAAATCGATAACGCGAGTAATTAGCGATAAATGCCTCTTTATGCAAAGCGATGTGTGAACCCTTTAAGTTTAGAATGATTTCATAGAAATTTTAGAATTGAATAGGTTTTATTAAACAAAGAAATCAGCTAATTTCAAACATAAAGTAATTATGTTCCTACAAAATGTTAAATTGATCGCAATATCTCTAAATATTGAGGGCCCTTCCGGGAAAATCTTAAAAGCTATTATTTCGGTAGAAATCATAATGGCGGCCGCAAAGCGTTCAATTTGTTAAAGGTCTTTTGGACCCTATGAGTAAGCTTTTAAAGAAAAGGGCTTTGAGGCATTACTAAATATCGGTTCCTTTATTAGGTGTCAAACGTCAACTAAATGTCCTATTTTTGCTTTACCTATGTATTTTGATATAAATATCCGTTAAAAATAACGCTGTTACATAGTTAATATAGTTCTGAAAGCAATGAACATGGCATAAATATTAGATTACTCGTAGCGTAGCATTAGCGTAGCTCGTAGCAGGTGCTACGAAGTTACGCTTTCAGTTGTAATGGAGCTAGTTGGTAACTATAAAACTATTGAAACTATATCACACTCAGTTGACAGTCACTTGACAGTGACTTAATTCATGGTGCTAAAGAAAACGCGGCCTTCGTTGAGACATTTCAGGTTTTTAAAAGTTACTATTTGAGTCATCTACGATTATACGATGAGAAGTTATACCGGCCTGAATAAAAACACAATCATAAATTATCATAATCAATAGATCTTAGATCTTCAAGGTTTTATAAGTAAAAAGCCATCTAAAAGTTGTATCATTCACAAAATGAAACCGCAAAAATCCGTTTTTTTCGGGATTAGGCGGCGCGTCATGATATAACGCGGATATTTCGGCGTCCTCATCTATCCCCATACATTATACACGGCATAGTAAACCACTGGAAAGCTCCGTCATTACTACAGTTGCATAATTGATCAACTAATTACACTACACATATATAACGGCGGTCCCGTGTCACGTCACGTGGTTCAATTAAAATTTGTCACTTCACAACACTCGTCGCATTCCGGAGTTTCGCTTCGGGGCTCAGTTACCGGTGGGATTATGTAGGGAAGGGTTTGTATTTTTTGTGATGCGAGTGTGTCACGCGCTCGTGTGATGAGAGCCGGCGCGAGGGAGCTCTGAGGTTCGAGACGAGCTGCCTGGCCGCGCGCGCCCAAGGCACTGGTGCGCGCGCCGTCCTCCCGCCCGCGGCCGCCGCTCGCTCGATACGCCGCGCCCTACACAACCATTATACCACCTGTACGCTACCACTCAGTCAAAACACCACGATATGCTTTTTGTCAGCGTTGTCACTGTTGTCAGCGTAGTCAGCTAACTGCCCACCGTGTAGTAAACATCCACTGTTTGCCTTCGCGATTAAATGTAACATCGCCTCACGACACAAAGATATTTAATCGGAGCACTTTCATTACGGCATTGACTAATTGGTTCCGTGTTCATATAAATTAACTTTCTATTAACTCTATTTTTAGTAACATGTAGCATAATCAAAAGGATTTATGAGGCTGAGGCCTTCTAGTTCCAAATTCGGCCTTCAAACTATCCCAAAAATATCTACTGGGAAATTCTGAGGATTCAACAAAAGCTTCCGTATCTATGAAGAGAGCGATGAGATCACAGCATCCTCTATTGATTCCAGGCGAGTGGTTTGGCTACCCGTAAAAGGATTTGCGTCTTGAAACGTAAATATAGGAAGAATATAGGACATGGCTCACACGCTGAGCTCAAAACACAACGGTCGTTGCGACATGTGTGTATATTAACTTCACGTCCACTCCCAAATACGATGTGTCGAATAATTGAACCATACAATTAAGTTTTAATACTTTTCAAACTAGTCATAAGCGCTTACGATTCTGATTCCGATTTAAGATAATTTATTGCAGCAATAAATGTCGATCGGATTTAATATAACTAAATTGTGTAACGTCTGTGCCAACAACCTTTGAATATTTAATACCAAATAATTTCTGGAATATGAATCCCTAAAAGCATTTCTATGAAAGTATGTCTATACATCAGAGCTGTGAGATAAAACTTGGGTTAAGGCGGAAATCTTCGATTAGTAAGTATATTATTTATTCACTCGAAGAATATCGTGCCGAGGGCTTTTTACTTTTATCGCAACGATGGATCAATAAGCAATTTCGATTGCTTCTTCATTTCAAAGTAGTTAAAATTTGACTGTTAGTCTAGAGCAGCCATACTCAAAGTGTATTCCGCGGAACCCTAGGGTTCCACGAAATCCCTGTAAGAGCTCCGTATGAATTTAATAATTATTAAAAACACCTCTCTCTGTCTCTCTCTGGTCGACCGTTCCTTACGCGCAATTCGGGCGACTGTTGACGCGGTTTATCACGAGACGCTTAATAATTAACTGTTACATTGTACTTGTATTATGCTTATTAATAAAGAATACACATAAAAACATGTTTGTTATATTGTAGGGTTCCGTCAAGTATTTCGCTTTCCAAAAGGGTTCCGCCACCAAAAAAGTTTCGAGAGCCACTGGTCTAGACAATCCAATCCCACACAAACTACTTTAGTCGAAATCTGTTACGATTGTTTGTACCCTGGGCTTTGGTTTTACTAAATAATTGTTTTTAAATAATAAATGAATTTTCTATTTTTGACACTTCTAGCTAACAAAAATTGTAAATTTGAGGCAATTAATTAAAAATTTAAAAACAATTGGTTAGTAGAATCGGGGGGCTGATGTTGCAGACTAGCTAGATGTAGTGGACAGTATGTTTCGTTTGTGGAGTGAAATAATAATGATGGAGATGATGAATATAAAAATCGATGGCAGCCTAGTTGGGAGAAGGCCCGCCTCTCAAGCCAGAGGGAGCGGGTTCGAACCCAGCCGCCGGCACGCACCAATTTGTTCATTGTTTGAGCAAATGTGCGTATTGTATCTCATCTGCTACATGATTGTAGCCCGGTGTTAGGCGATAGGCTGCCCCCCTGTTACATTTGGGACTGAATATCGTCCGGCGAAGTGTAGGTGTTGTATTACACCTCTGCCAGCCCCTTGGGGGGAAAGGCGTAACGATATGATGGATATTGGTTTAATTTTCTTTGTGCAGTAGGAAAGCAACTTAGATTTTGACATCGAATCGAAAAGGAAAGATTGAAGAAGTTTGCGAGTTAGACTCGAATATTATAGAAAAGTAAACTTATTTAGTATTTTACTATGTTGGGTTACTATACACCATAAGCATATTAAAAGCTTTTTTGTACACCTACAAAATGTTCTTCGTATTTTTGCAGATACCTATTAAAGAAATTGTAAAACAGATTATTCTACGTCCAACATTTTTTTTTGCAAAAAGCGTGTAACAACTAATTAGGTTCCGTAAGGATAACATGAGTGAAGTAGACGTAGCAGGAAAATGTTTCAAAATATTATTTTTGGGATGAATATAATAATTTCCTTGCTCCTTTGATGACGATCACGCTATGGTATAATGATCTAAATTATTCATGGTTGTATAACGCAACCTAGTGTAAGCAAGATAAATATTTAAGATTCATTAAGGTGTCATAAATATTATTAGGTGGAATAATATTATGGAGTGGCACAGGGCCGGACAAGATGGCGCGCTATCATATGGAAGACCCAAACTCAGTAGAGTGTAGAAAATGGTTGATTAATAATATAAAAAGCAAAGCTCATAAAAGAGACTTTCCTTCCTGTAATTCGTTATCCATGTAAACAAATTTTAGACTTTAGTTGATATTTCGAAAACTGCTTGACCGATTTCGACAAAATGTATATGGGACCACGACTAAAGTATGATCTACCAAGCAAAAAATAATCATTAAAACCGATTGCGAGCGTTCCGAAGACGGGTCTGAGCAGTAGCGCACTTGTAGCGCCTCACAACTACCGTCTTTGTACTTATTCACTCTAAAAAACTTCAAGGCTAGAGTGACTAAGTACCTTATAGGTCGTCGTGCTCCATCTTAGACCACAACATCGCTTAACATCAGGCGAGTTGGTGGTCAAACACCGACCTATTCTACATAAAAAGAAAAAAAAAGATTGACGGAGTATTCGCGCAACATACGAGTACATACAAATAAAAAAACATACAGTCGAATTGAGAATCTTCTCCGTTTTGGAAGTCTGTCTGTTTGTTTAAATTAACTCAAGACTTCTAGACGAAAAAAAATAATGTTAGAGTTTAGAACACGCATTTGGTTTGTAAGGTCATTTTAGCAAATTTACACGTTTAGTAAATCACAACCAGTTTACGTTTAGTAACAACGTTTAGTTGTGCTTTGCGATTTCACCCCATACTCATCCGAGACCGTAAATGCCTCATCTATTAATCATCATAATTATCTTGTGTCTATACAATTATATACGCTCTTACTTCCAAAGCTAATTATTCAAATCCACTCACTAGCTTTCAAATTAATAATTTGAGTGTTAAGACTGTTTGAAGTAATTCGTATTGGATCATAATGCGGAAGCTCTCATAGTCTCAAAGCGGGAGCTCATCTTGACCGATAAACATGAACGCGAGTTAAAAACGTCGTTATTTACACGAGCAAAGATAAACTCAAGATACTACATTACTATACTACTAGCTGCGCACCGCGGTGTGACCCGCGTTTACTAAGTAGCCTATGTGTTAATCCAGCGTATATAAGCTACCACCATACAAAATTCATCAAAATACTTCCACCCGTTTAAGCGAGAAGAAGTTACACAAGAATAATAAATAAATAAATTCGGGACACTTTCACACACGGTCGCTTGACTCCAAACTAAGCAAAGCTTGTACTATGGCTGTCAGAGACTGGTATTTATTCATAAATATTTTTAAATACATACTTAAATAGATTTTAACACCCAGACATAGAACAAACACTAATGTTCATCACATGAATGTTTGTCCTAGGTGGTAATCGAACCCACGCCTCACGCTCAGAAGGCAGATTCACTACCAACTGAGCCACCAAGGCAGTCGAAGAACGAACAAACACACTCACATACCCATACACACAACTTTCGCCTTAATAATATTAGTAGGATTATTACAAAAACGAAGGCTTGGTACTCTGCTCCAAATGGAGCCACACGAGAAGTTATTTTCCCGTGCAGCGGAGATAAAAGCCGTTGCTAGTTTATGGGGCTATTAAGCAGTTCCAAGTTACGATTTAGTGATTCGTCCATCGTCGATTGTGCCAGCTGCACTGTGACCTTTCTCGGACGGTTTCGCTTGTCAACTTGTCACTTAGTATAGGGGTTGTCTGGAAGACTCGGATCTCGTTCTACTTGAGCTATTCTAACTTGCGAGGTTTCGTTTTTAAAGTTTGAGGGACAAGTGCTGTATTGAAGTGTGTCAGTGTTTTGGGTTTCCGTTGTTTTTGATTTTATTGAAGGACCACACAGATACCCCTTTAGTTATGAACGTTGTACAGCCTAGAAATAGTTATACAGTGCTTTACCTTTTTTGATCGAGTTAAAAAAAAAAGAAAAAAAAAACAATACACTGTATTACTATCCTGAAGACAATATTTATTGCTGAGGAGGAAAATCTTATTTTTTATGAATTTACCAAAAACGAAATGTGGTATAACATTAAGTTTTCAAAGTTAACGAAATGACATAGTTGGTTACAAGTCTAAATTTGCATTAGGTATAATAATTATTTATTTTAAATGTATGTTTATATGTAAATGTGTAGCTATATTTACTATAATAATGGTTTAAGGTTGTTGGACGAGAGTTTTGCAAAGTAAAAAAAACATGGTTTAAATTATAACGAATCCTTCTAGTCTAATATTTCCGACTCTCTAAGTTATATAACTTCACAGAAAGATAAATATTAATGTCTGAAGATTAAGCATTACTGCAAATTGTTGCCACGCTCGTAGCTCGTCGTAGCGCCAGCGCCGTTTACAAAAGCTACGAGTTTTGATGGGATCATTTTCGTAGCAGATGCTACGACGTTTAGTGCTGCTACGAATATTTTTTTTCTTTTAAATAGAACCCACATTTTCATGTTAATAAACATGTTAAAACCATCTTTACCCAACTGCGCAAGGAGGGTTGTATTTATCGAGTGTATGTATGTATGTTGGTAAATACGTATGTATGAGGTTTCTTTGGCACGCCCTGCAGGCTAAATAACTTAATGTATTTCGACATGTGAGGTGGCATTTGAATCGTCTTGATAGTAGAAGTGAAATAGGGAACAACATTTTACAGCCGGATTTTTTTGTTTTTTTTTTTGTTACTTTTTCCGTATAAAATTTCAATACTAACAGTAAATGTATTTTTATTTAGAATACCTCGTAAAATATATTGTACCTTTCACTTAGTTTTTATTACAATTTATCCCACATGATAATGGGTCAGTCTTTTCTGCTTTTTGCTTCCACTTTGGTCAATTCTCTGCATCGTTTTCCAGTACAATACAATTTGTGGAATTTATATTGGTAATAACAAGGTATTGGTGAGTAATTTTTACTTGACTTCGCAAGGAGGGTTATGTTTTTCGAGTATGCATGTATGTAAGTATGTATGTGGGTATGAGGTTTCTTTGGCACGCCCTACAGTCTAAACAGCTTGATGGATTTCAACATATGAGGTGTCATTTAAATCTTCTTCATAGTAGAAGTGACACAGAGTACAACATTTTGTGGCTGGGTTTTTTGTTTTTCTTTTAAAAATTTTGTGTTACTTGTTGAATGTTTGTAACGAATGAACTCAAAAACTTACTGGTTTCGAAAATTCTTTTAACATTAGAAAGCTACATTATTCCTGAGCGACACAGACTATAAAACGTGAGCAAAGCCATGGGCAAAACAGCTAATGGAATATTTTTATATTTAAAAATTTGTTGGGTTTTTTTATGATCATTTATTATTACTTTAAATAACTAAGCATACAAATGTCAACAAAAACGTAACCCTCCAAATATTACGACCACGCGCCACAACTAACCGGAAATAATCGTAAACTACCCTCACCACGGAAGTAGTCATAAAGTGCAGCCAACAGATACGTAAATACGTGAGCACAATATAAATTGACATCCCAAATACAGACAACCAAAACTACACAGATGTTTTATTCACAAACTTTTTTTAACCGACGCATACGAGTAACTGGCGAGCACGATATGTACGAAAATACTTACGGAAGTAGAAGAAGCAAAAAATTAGATATGTGTCAGGATCGTAGCAATTGGAGAGAAGAGGTCACTATGCCTATCCCTATGGGAAAGAGACGTGATTACAATTTTGTATCTAAATATGTAAAATTGTATACACCTGAGTGTGTGTGTGTGTGTGTGTGTGTCTTTGGCATCGTAGCTCTTGAACAGATGAACCGATTTTGTTTTTTTTTTGGTTGAAAGGTGAATTAGTTGGTAGTGTTCTTGGCTATGTTAAATCAGTGTCGGTGGTTTTTGAAATTTTTATTTTATAAATGTTATTATTTTATTAGCTTATGCTATCCCACTCCTAGGCAAAGGACATCTCATCTCATTCTATACCGTACATACAGTTATCGATGAACTTATTCAAAAATAGAATTTTCTTCAATTGTGTTGCTTTTAAGAACATTATCTTGATCTGTGCTAAATTTCAACCATATAAGCGAAATATTAAATTGTAGTCCTCAGTTGTTTGTTCTATAAAACAGTCGTCAAACCATGTCAGAGGCCTTCGGGCGGCCTAGAAACTGACATCAGAGCTAGCCACTTGGCCTTAGCAACTTGCTTGCTTACCATATAAGCTATTTTAAACATAAGGCTTTACCTCTTTAAATTACTCAACTTGAAGCACACTTACCACCAATATCAGTAAGTCAGTGTGTTATTGTAGTTATACTTGTACATAAAAAAAGAAATATATAAAGAAAGGAAATGCTGTTTCATTTTTGATACAAATTGCTATTTTATCGAAGTTAACCGCAGATAACTCCCTATAGATCGCATAACGAGGTATTAATACCGCGAATTGTAGCATCTAATATGTTACTTTATTTTAGTGACATGTTACAATAGTATGTTTTATTAACTATAGGCATTTTAAGTATTAGAATGATTATATTAGTATGACATGTATGTTTATGTAATTTTAAATTAAATAGTTTATGTAGGTTAATTTAACACTTGATTTTATTTGTCTATCTTATGTTTTTTTGTTATTTTTGAACACCCTGTCCCATACTCATTTGTCGTATCCTCTTCATCCTAAGGTTGCCTGGAAGAGATCGCTTTTAGTGATAAAGCCTCCAGTTATTACACTATATGATAAGTGTTATTACATTTTTTCTCTTGTTGTTTAGTTATTTGTGGTATGAACAATAAAGATTTTTCTATCTATCTATCTATTTTTCAGTATAAAAGACGCTTCGAAATTAAAGGAAGCTAGAAGACGCGACAAGCAATGAACCAATTATAGCGCTTGTTTTTATGACAAGTGTATTGTTATCGATCGGTACGTAGAGTGTTTCGATCGTTTTGAGTAAAGTACTCTATAAGAGGTATTCTGCGAAGTTAGCACTCTGTGGTACTCTACGCTCTCTGCAGCACTAGCACAGAATTGACATAGAATAATGCAATTTCCCTGTTCGCGACAGAATGCAGCTTTAACAAGCCGCAAAATAAAGCACTGCTATTGCGGCCAGAAATGGAGATTTAATTTTACACTCAACTTTTGTATTCGAACGTAATTGAGTAAAGAGCTGTTCGTTATTTAGTTTTCTGCAACAAGTAACATTATTAAAAGAAAACCAAAAACTCTGCTGCAAAATTTTGTACTCTATATCACTTCCACTATCAAAACGATTCAAATGATACCTCACATGTCGAAATCCATCAAGTTGTGCGTGCCATAGAAACCTCATACATACATACATACACTCGAAAAACCTAACCCTCTTTCTTGCGCAGTCGGGTAAAAATACGCATTATAAATACGTACCTATATTAAAATATGAGTATAAATGACAACATCTATCATATCATCAGACCAATATAAATGTACTTATGTATCTTATGAAAATAATTCTATTCTGTACTTTAAATGGATATTATTTTTATTATACGTCACTTTCATTCATATACCGATAGGATTTATGGGGACATATGGAATGCTCAATTGGCCTAAAACCAATTCACATCCTCCCTTACAGAGTATAAAAGGAAGTAGCTTTCCGCTATCTATCCCCTATGTACGCTAAGAACTTCTAAACTACCTACGCAACGTACGAGTATTTCAATGTGGTTTCTACTAAATTCCTTCCGCATGATCTAATTTTACACGTACGGTACGGGTGCTGAGGCGGGCTGCTGGTGTAATTACAAAAAAAAACGGCAATAAAAAGGTAGCATGTAACAAGTAATGTTATTTTTAAAAAAAACCCGCTTGTAAATATTGTACTTTATGTCACTTCCACTATCAAGACGATTCAGATGACACCTCACATGTTAAAATCCATCTATCTGTTTAGGCTGTAGGGCGTGCTAAGGACCTCAAACCTCAAAAATACATACATATGTACACTAGAAAAACATAAATAATTCTAACGCGGTCGGGTAAAAAAAATCCCTCAAATCAGTGTTCCCTAAGTCCTCAATTCAAGTCTATTTCGGGGTCAATAAAAATTACAAAATTTATAACATTTCGCTATGCGACTGAGTTAATAAACAGCTAATCTAATAAAAGAAGCGCGCAATATTCCCAAACGTGGCACAAAATAATGTAATATTAGAATTCCGAGTCAACCCGAAGGGATAATTTCCTTAACCCGAGCATTCATGTAGGGACTAGTACATTGAAGAACCGTAGGTTTTTCTTTGAATTCAGCAAGTAAATGTGTCTATGACCGAAATATTAATAAAATATGGTATTAGAAACAAAAAAAAAAAATTATTAATGTATCGAACTGAAAGTCGAGTCTGAGACTGGGACATCTCGGTATTTGTTATCCGGATGTTTCATAGACCTAACATTATCTGGTGAGGTCGTTTCCGTTTCAAAAAAGTATTTTCGTTAGCGGCTACAATTTTTCAAAGTTGAACACGCTTGTATAAAGTCGGTCAGGAAAGGGTACCTTAGCAATAAACGAAGTATAGCCTCGGAATATTTTTTTTTTTTTTTTTATGTAGAATAGGTCGGCGTTTGATCACCAACTCGCCTGATGTTAAGCGACGTTGTGGTCTAAGATGGAGCACGACGACCTATAAGGCACTTATTCACTCTAGCCTGAAGTTTTGTAGAGTGAAGAAGTACAAAGACGGCAGTTGAGTGAGGCGCTACAAGTGCGCTACTGCTCAGACCCGTCTTCGGAACGGTTACACCGGACTACATCCCGAAACACGACTAGGTCATTTCACGGCATGGCTTGGCCACGGCCGAAGCCTCTATTCTACATAAAAAAAAAAGAATTAATCGATACCTAAAGCTTATATAATAACCATTTGAAAAATCCTCTCGCCGCTCTCAATTCAAGGATTGCCAGTGCTTCAAACTGTAGGTGATAACGAGTTAAACGACCATTACGTCGCTCGTTCGACCGACACGCGAAAAATCAGCAGATTTCTGCTCTTATAAATTAGATTCTAGAATTGTGAAAAGTACTTTTGCTAGTCTTACTCGCTAAAGGTGACAGAAACCCTTATCCTTAAAGAAAAATATATTCTTTCTCTGTCAAGGTGCATTTTATCTAACATTTAGCGCAAAATTATGTAACTTTGGATATTTATTAGATGTACTGTTTTCTCTATTGGAATCTATCACTGAAAAGTAGATACAGTATGGGTAACTTTAAATATACCTATAGAGTACAGGATTCTCTATCCGTGATCGCATAATCGCTATGTTACGCAGAATGTGGTCTAACGCAAGCCTATTTTGAATACATACTAGCTGACAATACAATGTAAAGTAGTCGTGTACTCATATAATCTAATCTAACATACCTATAAACTTCTATATATTTATTTTATATGTATCATAATTTATGCCCGACGTAAATAACCCACGTATCTCTACAATTTTTTCCTTCCTTATTATTATACAGATGAGCAGTCAGCACAAATCATACATAACAGTGCATCTTGTAAACAGCACGGCAACGAAAGCAATTCTCTAGCTTTTCATTTAGAAAATAGAATGACAAACGCAATGCAGTCTCACGTAGAGTGGTTGAGTGAAAAATTCTAGAAGGCATTGAGTTAAAGTGGTACGAGTTGTGCATTTTTCACAGTGCACGGAGTATTGGCAAGTGTCAGTGAGACCGTTTTGTTTTAAGTACTAGCAATTCTTACATAAAATAGGTACTGGCAATATAAATTGTGATCTACATAGTTCTTGCGTGTGCAACCAGAATCGCCTTTGATTCAATCAAAGGCGATTCTGGTTGTAAGGCGTTTTTTAAATTCAGTAAAACCTAGATCTTTGCCAAATTTCAAGTTTTATGATTTCTGAGATAATAAACGCTGACACACAGACAGGCAGATATGCAGCCATGGAAGGTGACTTTGTTTTACACTACGTAGAGAAGAGAAGATACATAGTTCATTGTACAGTGACATAAGAGAAGGTACTCGTATGTCACTGTACAATGAAATGAGAATAAGTGATTGAACTTGTATTATATTGTATTATCTTTAATTTGAGGATACACAAAAGCTAAGCTAATTACAGCTGGGTTTATAGGAACAGTGACAGTTTAACAATTGACTGATTGAACATGTTATTGGAGCGTGAAATTGCTCTTTCGTTAAAAAACGAATTGCAGTCAAGAGCAGCTGACTCCGAAAGCTTCGAACCAATATAATTTATTCATTCAGGATTTTTGCGTTTGCCAAAAAGTTGTTTCATGTATTCGTTTTTAACAGCAGTATGGTAAGCTTTTTTGCTGATACTTTATCAGTACTTGTAATAGAAATATCCCCATCATCTATTAAATAATATAAAATGTATCGCTGAATGTGTTGCTAAGCCGATCTCGAGAACAGCTTACGCAGAGAAAATTTTTAAAAAAATCCCGAAAAACTAATAATTAAAGAATCAGCTGTTAGGTGGTACGAAGTTCGCAAGGTCAGCTAGTTGTAGCTAAACATTTGCCATTTATAATAAAAATAAACCATTTATTTCAAGCAATATAACTTAACTTGCAAGTTACAGAGGCCCATAGAAAATAAATACCTCACAGACCAACACAGGTACATTATTTATGAAGACCAATGCATTGTGTATATAGTGGTTCCTTATTTCCGTATTACAATTAGTAACTTGCTGTCTCTTGGAATTTGGGATACTTTCTAAAAGATGATGACATAATCATATTAATTCTGCTTAAGACGACCTTACTCAATAGTTCCTCGCTTAATGTTATTTTATTGTCATATTCCCAAATAACATTATTCACAGTAAGAAGGTTTAAGGTAAAATTTGATTAAACAATATTAGATTTTATCAAAATTTTTGATGATCAATTTCATTTGTAAGAATAACGTTCACATTGCTTGATTGCTTCTCATTTAGTAATGCTAGTAAGACGTACAAATTGGCACTATGAAAAATGCAGTGAAATTGTATTGGCGTAGTTGAAAACGTAAATAGTGAACGCAGCCCATCGGCTGTCACAGTATTTACTCTGTACGCTTGGCCAAGTAAACTAGAGCTTAACTGACCTGTTTGTCGTCCACTAGGTACAGGAGCCGAAAGGTCTCCGTCCACTCACAAGCTCACTGACTAACTGTGAAAATATATAAACATAATTTATTTTGTTTAATTTTTATTTACACTGTTGCGAGGCGGTGAGGAGCTGAGCTTGTAAGTGGACGGTAATCGTGTGCTATCCCCTTCGCTCTAACTTACTCGACGTTAGAAGAAGCGGGATGGCACACGATGACCACTACCACCACGCTTGCAAAACAAAGCCCCTGGTTTAGGCACTACACGTCCAAAATTAGGTACCGTATTAGTTATGTAAAACCGAAATTTGAATACGAAAACCGTATCCCAACAATGTAGTCGTCAAATTTCTCTTAGTTGCACCGCAATTTCCGGAAACTGTGATACGGGTATCATGTGAGAATCGAGTGCTGAATTTTGAACGTCCCAAAGGTAGGCTAAATTGTCTAGCAATCCGCCAGGAATTACAGGGTGATACCAACTTGATGAAGTTTGCGAACGTTTAATATATAAATCGTTACGTTTAAATGACATGGAGGAAATTACTCGTAACTAGGTATTTTGGAGTGTTCAGTGGAATTACGTAATTTATCCTACAGGAACTGTATTTTTTTTTAGAATAAAAGGTATCCTATGTTAATTTTTTTGTAACCCAGACAACGCATCTCCGAAATTTCATGATCAATTGATTGGTAAGACCTTGAAAGCGTAACAAACAAACGAACATACAAACTCATTTTAACTTTTATAATTTAAGTTAGGATTAGGATGATGTTTACTCGTATTTGCACAAAAAAATATTTGTACACAATAATAAAATTTAAATTTACTCACTAACTTAACTAAAAACTTATAATTAAATCAGTTAGGTTTGGTTAAGTAAGTACCAATTTTTCGAAAATATAAAAAGAAACCCAATCTTCGAACCTGGTTAAGAGAAAGGTTAAGTCTTACTAATATAGTAGTCTTAGTTATATAAAAGTTTAGTCATTAAAATAAAATGAAAAAGTTCATTTTTTAAAGCAGTGCTAACAGCGTTTAACTGAAGAATGAATTAGCATAAAAATTTTGATCTCATTCTGAAAATAGGTCACTCTAGATGTTGCTAGCTTGTGAGAGCAAAAGTTTAATGGCTTAAAAATTTAAATTTAACGTGTGCTGTAAAGTTTTGGGTTTCATAAAAACTTGCCAGACACGTTTGTAATTTTTTTAAAGTATTTCGTGTATCTCTAATCTAACGAGGTCTAATTGCTGACGTGTTAAGTTCAACTCGTCTTGAAAAAGAGACTTTAATTTAAATTAGTAGGTATGTCACCTGTACAGAGACGCATTATTATCTTAAGAGGCCTATCGCCGTATAGGGGTCCCATCTGTCTGTCTGTATCTATAAAAATCGATGTGTGTATGTGTGTTCTATATGGACTTCAAAACGCCTGGAGCGATTTTGATAAAACTTTTAGGCAATCTACAGATAAACCCAGCGGGTGATCCTGTGAAATTTGATAGCGAACAGAGAAAAAAAATGAAATTCCGCCCAGAGATAGCTGGGACCCCGGGGGTGAAACCGCGGAGCGAGCTGTCAAGAAGTTTTTTTTATAAATGTCGTACAATAATCCTAATTTGGAATTAAAAAGTACCTATCTTTAACCTAAGAAGAGGCGCCCGAGACATTGCCTTAAGTGCCTAAAGCAGCCAGGACTGGAATTAGCTAGACCTGGTTAGAAAGTGCGATAGGCAGCCCTATCGCGCTTTCTAATAAAACATGAATAAATATTACTGTTTGCATTCGTTTGCGCATATTTTTTTCGTTTCAGATATAATCTTAATACGAATGCTGCTACGTTTATTAAACCTTCTAACAGGTATCGCATGATAAAATTCCATAAAAGGTTGATGTTCTTAAAATCACATGAAAGGGTTACGATCCTTGTATTTAAAATATTATCTCCATGGCTTCATTTTGCCCCTTCCGTTGGCTTTACGAGATTTGTATGTGAAACTCAAACCTTGCATTACAGAAATGAGCATTCCGTTCATATTTTATGAATATTGGAAAACCAATAAAGATGCTTTTCGAAGCGAAAAATGATAGCAATTTAGATTTCAAAGAAACATGTTTCTATAGAAAAATTAGCAATCAGTAACTTTACTTTTTACCCGACTGCGCAAGAAGAAGGGATATGATTTCGAGTGTAAGTATGTATGTATGTATGTATGTATGTATGTATGTGGGTATGTATAAGGTTTCTTTGACTCTACAGCCTAAACAGCTTGATGGATTTCGACATGTGAGGTGTCATTTGATTCGTTTTCATAGTGTAAGTGACTTAGGGTATTTTGCAGCCGAATTTTTATTTTAGTAATGTTACTTTTTGCTTTTTTGTCTTGCATTTCTAGGAAAAGACATTTAAACATTTCATCATAATAACCTACATATTTTATATACTTACATTAAAAGGTGAAAGTGTGTTTGTGTGTGTGTGTGTGTTTGCGGTTATTTATTAAGTACTTCTTCATGATAAATTGAAATTTTTTTTTTGTGGCAATTTTATTGTGAAATTAATTTAACGATCAAGCAGATGGTCAAATTTTGATAAAAAATAGGCATAGAAGTAGCTTATCCCTTGGATTAAACACATAGGCTAGTCAGTAAAATAGATTATTTTATTTTTTTGTTTACAGAAACACTGGAATGCTTTTCTTTAGTTTACTTTAGTAAATTAACTCAATTAACTCCACTTTACTTTTACAAAAGTAATTTTAATATTTCTAGGTGAAACATAATATTATTTACATTGGCAACATTATTTTATGAGTCTCCATGCAAAGAACTCTATTTGAAATGGCAAATATAGCCTTGCGTAAAATGAGCAAAAAAATATTTAAAGCAAAAAATCCGCCAATATAAAACTACCCTCCAACCATTACCGTAAATACGAATATTACCAAACTTGGCCGGAGATTTATCACGCTCTATCAATCAACTATTACCGTACCTGTCAGAGAAACATGTCTGGCGTGAGTAACAAAGAGTTACGCATCCCTTTCCCGCTTGTTCAGTGAGACGTATAGCACTATTCATATGTTAGCAGCATTGTATTGCAGACAAGCCATTGTAATTTGTCATCAAAGCAAGACACGTCGTGGTATTTGCGCGGCATCCCCGGTGACTCGGGAGTTGTTTATGAATATTACTCTTGCACATTTTGTAATATAAATTTGCAATTTAGAATAGTAATAAAGTAGTTTACATATAAAATCATAGTACCTGGATGACCGAGCTTTGCACGGTTTTTTGTTTTTAATTGTGTTTTTTTGGAAAATAAACAATTGATTTTAGTCTAACCTCAAAGCAAACACTCATTGATTTCGTGTTACTTAACAACGCCATCTGCTGTTGTGTCGTTAAAGCAATTAGTTGCTCACAAAAAATAGTATTATTATTCGCCAATAGATGTCAGGAGGAGTCATATTTTTCAGTTGAGATTGATTATCGATAAAACACGAATAAAATGATATTTTCTAAAAATGATTCCTAGCTAGATCGATTTATCGCCCCCGAAACCCCCTATATACTAATTTGTATGAAAATCGTTGGAGCCGATTCCGAGATTCCAATTATATATATATATATATATATACAAGAATTGCTCATTTAAAGGTATAAGATAAGATAAAAAATTTCTTAACAACTATAACACTTCTTTTTTCGAAAACAATCTATGTCTCAATGTTTTTAGTTTAATGCTTAAAATACACGGTCAGCTACAGATTTTTTTTACAAAAGTGACATCTTCACCTAAATTTTGTTTAAGACATTTCCTGAAGATGATTACAGAGTTTTAAAAATAGGTATCCAACGTTGGAATAAAACGAATTGTAAGCAATAAACACAACATTGTCTCAGACGATAAAAATAACAGCACCTTACCGTAGCATTAAGTTTATTGTTTTACGATTACTTGTGCTAATGTTAGACTTAGACTTACAACCTACGACTTAAAACGGCACATTACAAGTCATAATATGGCCACCGCTTTTGACCAATACATTGGCACAAATTGTACCTAAAAATACATTTTTCACCAGTATTGTTGTGTTAACGTTGCGATATAGCACTTGAATTGTGTCGTTGGTATTTTTATTATCCTAACTATCTAATCTTAACCAATATAATATTATTAATGTGAAAATGAGTTTGGTTTCCTGTTAGTTATGCTTTCACGCCTTGACTACTCAACAGATCATCATGAAATTTTGTGTAGACGTTACCAGGAGTACAGAAAAGAACAAAAGGTACCTTTTATCTTGGAAAAATTAACGGTTCTCTAGTGACCGCGGGTGATACCGCGCGGCGCAGCTAATACGAGTATCTTCGTACATCTAAGTTTGGATAAGTAAAACCAGGATATTTACTATTGTGAATTTCGCTCTGAACCCTTGTCTCGATTTTGGTAAATCTATGTTCACAATCTTGCTTGAGGAGCTTTTAATTTTCTCTTTGGGTATGAACATTTCTTAAAGTGGAGCGTTTTCCAACTGAACTAGAATTTATGTATGCTCCCCATAACTAATAAACGCTGAACATAGTCTCATTATAGTTACAGTGTTCTGTCTTTTTCGAACGAGTTAATAATTTAAATGAAAGAACAAGACAAAACATTATATATGTAACTATTCCGAGGCTAGATAACCTTTACTAGTAAGGAGGTTAGTTTATACCTATAATGTAGACAAGTTTTCATTTTAGCTTAATAATAAGTTGTAAGGAAACCAAAAGATCGTTCAAAAATAAAATACTCTTACGGAATTTAGATGGTAGATGATATTTCTGCTATTTTATTGTCAAGACCAAAAACTGACGAAGCCTAAAGAAAACTAGTCTATTTTCTAGAACAGTCAACATGTCCAATAGAAGTTACATGACGTTTCAATTAGCAGAGTAAGCAGGGTTACTGGCCTTATCTAGAACGACGCTAGTTGACTTTTGCGACTCAAGTCATAAGAAGTTATAGTTTTGACTAGCTTTTTCTATCCGTAATCGTTGACTGAATTTAATATACATACATTTGTACATACGAGTACATATCGTCACGCCTTTCCCCCGAAGGGGCTGGCAGAGGTGTACAGCACCCACACTTGGCCGGACGATATTCAGTCCCAAATGTGACAGGGGGCGAGCCTGTACCATACACCGGCTCCAGTTACATAGCGGATTACATTACGATCGATTGTTCAAACGATGAACAAATTGGTGCGTGCCTTCCGCTGGGTTCGAACCCGTACCCTTACTTCGAACTTGAAAGGCGAGTCCTGTCCTACTAGGCTATCATCGATGTTATGATCGATCGATGATCAAATATAAAGCCTACAATACACGTACGATAAGGCCAAACTCATCAAGAGAGATCAAAATAAGGATATCAAGTAAGACGCGCGACCAAATTATCCTGAAGTCGTTTCCTCGCAAGAAGAACGCGCGAACACATTTACGCGTTTCTTTAAAATCGACGCAGGTTGCGTCGATTCTCGTCACTTGTACCCCACAGATGTTCTTAGTCCGAGCTGTAAATAACAAGTTGAGAGCGACCCGGAGTAAACTATAATCGATAATAGCCGTATTAAATTAGTTTCCTAGATCAGAATCGGAAAGATAAATGCTATATACGTACTATATACGGATGGAGAGGACGTTAATTAATGTTTCGTGGCTTAGGAAACTCTATCCTATACAGGGGTACTGGTAATCAATTAACATCCTTTTAAGAGCATATTCTGTACATCAAAGCAAACATCTTATGTTCTAAGGTTTCTTAAAATTCATATGTATTTTTTCCATACAAAGTTTAAAAAATTAATTTGTCCGGCCCAAACATATTAACTCTATGTAAAAAACGCGCGCGCACTTTGAGGCGCGTGCCCACGAGCCTACAAGTGAGCGGCGACACCTCGGATGCTATAAAGAATTATGAAATGTTAGAGATACAAACAAAAACAAGTTTAGCTAAAAGGGGACAACTGTAAAGATTATAAACCATTGATTACACATTACACATAAACGATGATAGCCTAGTTGCAGAAGCCCTGCCTCTCAAGCTAGAGGGAGCGGGTTCAAACCCAGCCGACGGCACGCACCAATTTGTGCATTGTGTGTACTTAAGTGCGTATTGTATGTCATCTGCTACATGACTGGAGCCCGGTGTATGGCGACAGGCTCGCCCCCTGTCACATTTGGGACTGAATATCGTCCGACGAAGTGTGGGTGTTGTATAACACCTCTGCCAGCCCCCTCGGGGGAAAGGCGTGATATGTTATGTTATGATTACACATTGTTTTTCACTATCACTAATGTATTAAAATGGATCTAAAAATATTTTCTTCTCTAGTAAACATAACCTGAAAAGCGGTTTGTTCCAACGAACCAAATTAAAAGTTCAGCCAATATCTACCAGATTTAAGTTTTATTGAATAAACATTCGCTTCGATTCAACGCTTTAAATAAAATAAGAAAATATGACCAGAGCAAATATTTCCAGAACCAGATGAAAGAAAGTAATATTTTGATCGCCAATATTTGGAATACCAACGAAATAATTGTGTTTGTACTACTAATACAATACATTAGTATAATAGTAAATACTATACATTACAGCGAGAATTTCAATTAAGTCCATTGGAAAAAAAAACAAATAAAAATTTGGAAGAGAAAAATAAACGCGTGCCAAAAAAAGGAATTGGGAATCAACGACAGTCTGCGCAAAACTAAATTTTTATCAAGAATAATCAAGCATAGTACAATTAAGGCCAATTGCCTAATTTTGACTTAGAACTCAAACTTTAAGACATTGCCTCCGAGTTAATTAATCCTGCTTTTAAGAATTTAACACGGTATCTTGTACAAGTGGAAAGACGACGTTACTTCGATGAAAACTCCAAAATGGCAACAAGTAACATTATTACAAAACCAAAAACCCGGCTGCATAATGTTGTACCCAATGTCACTTCACTATCAAGACGATTCAAATGACACCTCACATGTCTCAAGCTGTTTACGCTGTAGAGTGTGCCAAGGAAACCTCATTCATACACACAAACACTCGATAAACATAACCCTCTTTCTTGCGCAGTCAGTCAAAAACAAAAACTGTCTCGCAATCGCTGGTTTTTAATCTACAAATAATACCTTCTCCAGCAGAATTCCAAGAATGCAGGAATCATGGTCTTGCCAACACGGCTGCTGTTTGGCAGTCTGTGGCAAGCAACAAGTGAAATTGCCTGCCAGATGCAGCGCCTTGGCTATTGGCACAGGCGTGGAATAACATTTGTTCAAGTTATTGTTTGTTTGATGAAGTAGGAACACGGAAGATGTACCTATGTATGAAAACTGCCAACTTTGCGGGAGCATCGGGATTTCGTCAGGAGTTTGCCAAAAAGTTGGAACAAGCATTGCAGCTGGTGTTCCATGCTCAATATTGGATGTGCCAGCTAAATTATGAATTCTTCAAAGTGGTAGTGTCGTATGTTATTTTAAGATACTCCTTATCCTAAATATCTCTTATTCTATATATCATAGCATATTTTAGCGAAAGTTAGTCTGTGTGTTAATTTGTTACTTCTCCATGATTAAACGGATGGACAGATTTAAAATTCAGGTATGAAGGTAGCTTAAACCCTGGATTAACATAATAATAGGCTACTTTTTAATCTCGGGTAACAAACACAGCGGATCGTAGAAAAGAAATGTTTAAGTTGTTTTGCATAAATTGTTTTCGATAGGTAAGCTACAAGTGATATCAAAACCAAACCATTCAATTTATTGGTAAGCCTGGTAATGGTACTTGAAGTCTTTCAAAATCAAAAATACACATGTTGATAGCGCTATTTTCTTTTTTTATATCCTTAGTCAAATCAAGGCCATGTTAACATGTCCAATTTTACGACGCTGGCAAATTTATCTAGACCTACAAACCTACATGTCTCAGATAAGACGTCAGGTAAGGTAAGCGAAACAGACGAGAAATGAAAACGCTATCAGCACAATTTCATTGGAAATACTGTATCGTTGATGGAAGATTTACGGCGTATGTAAAAATTGTGGAGTGTCCAAACCACGACCAAAATAAAATAAATCGACGAGTTGATTGTGTTCAGTTAAATTAAGTTAAAACCATCAGGCTATGCTTTAAAACCTAATTTTAAGCAAGAATGCACGTCTAGAGTATTTTTGTATCAAAAAAAGAGGTAGTGAGTACAAATTACAATATGAAAAAACAACTACTAAAGACGTGTCGCGCTTCTTACGTCCTGAGAAGAAGTGAGACGTAATGCGAGCCCGTAGCACATTTGATCGGCTTCAAAATGTGCTTCTTGTTTTGATAATTTCTGAAAACTGATTTGGCAAAAAAAAATGTATAATTATTGAATGTTCAATAATTATACATTTTTTTACACAAAGTTTTACGAGAATCAGTTGAGGAATGCAATACGTAGAGGAGTTAGACGTTAGCCGCGAAGTCTACACATAAGACTTAGTGTAGACACTACACGCTATTGGCTCACAGAGCCACTAGCTTTATTCGTTTGGTCGAAACCAACGTTCGACCAAAACCGTCCACACTACAATTTACAGGCTCTATCGTACAATTAAATTGAAAATCAAATTAATTAAGCAATCTGAACAACAAAGACATGGCTGCGGACATCCGGATATCGCGTGACAGAAAACAGAGGCCAGCATAAGCTGAGCCCCGGACTAAATGAGCTCATTTGTCGTGTGCTGCATGAAAATAAGGTTTTCGATTTACTCACAGCTGTTTTGCTCTAGGCTATTTATTTAGCAAAACCCGAGCTGGTACAGCTAAAATGTATGCAAATACGAAAATGAGAATTATAGTTAAATAGCTGTGACTCGCTGTTAGTTTAAATCAAGATATCACCGTTTCATTTTCATCGATCCATCCATTTTCATCCTATCAATTTCCATTCAAATCCGTCCACCCGTTTGAGCGTAAGAAAGTAACAAATAAACACACACACACACAAACAATCTTGCGCATTTATAATCGACCGAGCAAGCGTTGGCGAGCGAAGCGTCTCTGCTTTAGCTTCGACAAAAATGCTTTCGTATGTCCGAATTATATCTGGATTTCTGTCCGGACCTGTCATCCTGTTTACAGGTCAAATTTCTGAAATTTTAAATTTTTCCACAAACGGACTATGCACAAAAAGTTCAGTATAATTATCGAACCAGCTCACAAAATTGCTCGAGAATCGTTTGAGGAATGCGACCGACAGACAGACACACCGAGGAGGATAGACATCGTTAGAATCCCACAGCTCACAAGTCACAGCCACTAGTACACCAGCTCTACCCCGTCACAGCCACTAGTACACCAGCTCTACCCCGTTTACCCGTGGTTAAATAGTATTCTATATTTTATATGCTATTCCAGACTGTAGTCTCCCTGTGCCAAATTTCGTCCACATCCGTTTGGCTATTCTAGCGTGATTGAGCAACAAACTTCCATCCTTCCTTTTGCATTTGTAATATTAGTGTGAAATGTTATTGCAAGCTTTTACAGCTTTTTAAAAACATAGTACGTTTATATTACGCCAATTAATTGCATGTAAATTAAATTACACAAACGTTATAGAGAGGAAGAATTTGTATTTTTTAATGTTTGTAATAAATTAACTCAAAAAGTCCTAGTCCTATTTTAAAAATTCTTTCACCATTAGAAAAGTTACATTACTTGAGCCTACATCATCACGCCTTTCCCGTGAAGGTGCTGGCAGAGGTGTAATGCAACACCCACACTTCACCGAGCGATATTCAGTCCCAAATGACTGAGGGCGAGCCTGTCGCCATTCACCGGGCTCCGGTCATATAGCAGATACATAGGTTTTACGCCGCTAAACGCAGGCAAAGCCACAGGCAAAACAGCTCCTTTCAAATAAAATAGCTTGGCTGGTATATCTCACAAACAAAGTAAAAAGCTTTGATCTAAAAGCTTGGAAAAAGTACAATTATCAAGTTTTTAAATCACAAAGCAAAATTGTTATTTCGCTTTTTAAAAACACAAAAGGATCCTGCAGAAAATATGAGTAAACGGGCATTTCTTATTAGAGAAGATAATTGCAGACAGAAAAAGGATTCCCTTTGTAACAAAGCTATTTATTTCCTATAATAACTGTGAAAACATAGCGTAGGTAGAACCGGTAATTATTTATGAACTTGTAACGAGAAAAATACGCCTTCTTTTATGAAATGAAGTCTTTGGGAAAAGAAATACAGACATCTCATCGAATAACATGAAAAAAATCATTCCACGAACGGTTCTACGAGAATCACAGATCGGTACTCAATTATGTTTGAGAATTCAGCCATTTGCTTGCTTGGAAAATAAAAGTTAACATAAAAAAAATTGGTTGCCTGTAAAGTCGGTATACGGGCGAAAGTTTTACGTGACAACGACAGGGACGCGTGCCTTTCACTTTTTATGTCTGTCTCTCTCGCTCTTAGGCGGGCTAACCATGCCCGAGTGGAAGGGACGCGTGCCTCTCACTCGCTCTCATTGTGAGCGCATAACGTGAGCGGAGCGTAACGCAGTTTCTTGAAGTGTCACCCGGCAAACCAATTTATAAGACGTTGTCACGTCAAAATATGTAAGTTGATACGTGACGTTGATGTAAGTAAGCTAATTTTAATTTTTGATGATGAAAAAACCCTACCGCAACTACATTTATACGTTTTTTCGTTATCAATAAATTCGGAGGTACTTAAATCAAGTCTGGTGAGTATTTTATTTATGTAAAATATTTCGACGTTTGACCACCAACTCGCCTGATGTTAAGCGACGTTGTGGTCTAAGATGCGGCACGACGACCTAAAAGGTACTTATTCACTCTAGCCTTGAAGTTTGTAGAGTGAAGAAGTACAAAGACGGCAGTTGAGTGAGGCGCTACAAGTGCGCTACTGCTCAGACCCGTCTTCGGAACGGTTACACCGGACTACATCCCGAAACACGACTAGGTCATTTCACGGCATGGCTTGGTCCAGTGGGTGGTAACTAGCCACGGCCGAAGCCTCCCACCAGAACATTTTTTTTCAACAGTATATTTTTTTTCAGACACTTGTATCGCATTTATAGTTTTAGGTATACGATACAATATAAAACTCCATGTTGACACCAAATACAATTTAAAAATAAACTAAACATTCAAATTTAGGTGTAATTGGCGATCTCATCGTTTAAAAGTAATCTTTTACGGCCAACCTATATACCTACGTACAAATACGTTACGTATACCTAATATCGTATTACCTACCCAATATAATATCCTACTAATATTATTAACGCGAAAGTTTGTAAAAATGGATGGATGTTTGTTACTCTTTCACGCCAGAACGGCTGAACAGATCTGGATAAAATTTGGCACAGAGATAGATTATAGTCTAGAATAGCACATAGGATACTTTTTAACCGTGGGCGAAACCGTGGGGCGCAGCTAGTTATCGTAATAAGTTATTGTAGTAGTCATTGTAAATAATATGTAATCGGATGCAATAAATAATATTTGATTTGAAAAAAAAAAAAAAATGTTTTCCTCTTCTATGAAACCGTACTAAAACTTATTTAGAGCAAAAGCCCCAGACTTATAACACCCCCCATTTTTCAACTTCGGTGGCTAAATCTGTCAAGGAAGTATTATACTCGTATTATTACATCAGTAGGTCCAAGTTTATTGCCAGAGTCGAGCATTTCCTCACTCCGAGGACTTTACAAAAGTCATCAGAGCCGCCCAGTTTTCCTCAATTAATTCGGGATCAACATAACAAGTTGCTGTCGGGTCTTGAGGACGAGGGACGCTATATGGACGGGAAAGAAGATGACGTATATCTACTGACTTCGTCGTATTTCGCACTTTACTTCGGAAGATTTCGATTTCCTTATGAAAACGAGACAAAAAGCGAGCTCTGTTTGGGCATAAATTACTCAAAATATCGGCAGGCTCGTATTATAAAAGTATGCAAATTTTGTTCGTACAAATTTAACTTATAATTATGAGGAAATTGTTCATTTTTGAAAAGTCTGAAACAGGGTTGTTTCTGAAACTCCTAAGCGCTCTCTTTTTTCAGTAAATCGCAATGTTACGAACACATAAAATACAATGTAAGAGGGCCCATAAGAGAGAGTTACAAGACCCCGCATAAGTTATAGTTCTTGAAAAGCAATTAGGCGAACCACATCACGTAGCAGCCACAAATCTTGCACTGAGGACCAAAGAAATTGTTTTAATACCTCTTCTAGGACAAAATATGGTTGACAATTTAAAACGGGTGTGCGTGCTGGCTAGTCAGAACCGAGTTTCGTGAACTTTGCTTTTATGAGTACTTTGATCAAGATAGAGATATTTGACAGCTGCATTAAATGTTACCAAAGGTTAAACAGTACACTACTATACAGAATATACCGGCATGAGTACAGTACGTTTTGTATAGTAAAGAGAAATGGGAAATGTTTAGGATAATTACATTTAAGGCCCGTGGGCTATGTGCTTTAAACATGTCAACGCTTATAAGGGAAGGTAGCTTCAGGACAATTTGCAAATTCAATTTGTGTTTATGGCGTTTCGCTCCTGTTGAAACATTTGGACTTTGTGCATTTGATAACATGTTGTATATGTAAGTAAAAAGGTATACAGTATACTTCAGTTAGTAGGTAACTATATTATAACTACCTACCGTTTGCATTTTATGAATACTTTACGTTTTGTTAAATTTTACAAATAAAAAAGTTAATATTCATTGACTAAAAGCTTACACTGAAATGAATACTCGCCAAAAATAAATGTCCCTTTGCTGACGAAAGAACAGACTCTGAGAGGTAGGTACTTACCTATTTACGTCGTCCTAACGAAATCCGAGCCTTCTAAGCTGAGTCAGTCTCTTGAAATTCTTCTTCAGTTATTTCAATTTAAGGTATTTGCTTTTTATACTCACGTAGAGATGAAACAAGGTTGTATGTAATTGAAAATGATTAAGAATGGTGCTTAAGTAAGATATCTAAACGGTGATTGTTTTAGGCTCTTGTTTATGGTGTAATTTAAGACAAGGACATGCGTGCAAGTGAACGATGCATCCACGTATAAAACAATACAGATGCTGTATATTTCTCAAGTTTCGCAGCTTTTCTGCATCGCGTGCAAGAGGTATTTAACAATTGGAAAACTTACTATTACCTGCTTAATCAGAGTCGAGTGTTGAAAGTGGTTCTGTTTCAAATTATACGACGACGTTTACTAGTATAGAAAAGAGTTTAGGAAAAAAATCACCATGAGAATGAAATTATCTCTACGAAGTATTTCAACACAGCAAAAACACTTCTCAAGCTCGTGCTGAGATAAAGGGTAGGAAAAACAATTGAAAGTTTTGAAATTTGATAACGTAACCAAATTTCTAAACAATAAATTCAGAGAAACGTGAAACTTTTTTGTAACCTTTCAAACAAATAAAACAATGGCACATTGTTTTACATTGTCACATTTATTATTGTCAAACTCAACGTGTTTTTTAGAAATATTTCGTATTAGATAAGTCTTTTTAAACGCCATAGAAGTTATAGAAATCCCAAAAACTCTTAAGGGCTGTTATATCTGATTCATCTTAATTATAAGCAAAGAAATCGTAAAAACTTTTTCTTGCAGAAAAGTTTAAACGAGTAGAGAAGAATGACAACTTTCTTTTGACATATAATAAGGTGTATTCGAACAATGGAGAGAACAATTTTCTCCAAACGAAGCTTCCGTCTCCAAGTGTTTTTTGCCAGTCGCCTCAGTGTCGAGGATTTTTCTTGGAAGAAAAAGTAACAAAATTGGAGGCGGAATTTGAATTTACAAAATGTTTTTAACCGCAGTTGGTGTCTATTGCTTTGTGAGAATTTGTATGCATGACTACGTAATCCTTGCTTATATTATGTCAAAACGATTTTTCGAAAATTATTATGAAGTCTAGTTTTCAATGAAAATTTACCGTAAAAAGTAACAGAACAAAAGTCGTTTTCACTATTTTTCAAAGTTCAGCAATGTTTTAATATTACAAAAAAAAAAAAAAAAACAAAGCTAAACAAACAGACTTCTCGTCATCCATATTTTTGGACTTTTGTTGTTATTTTAAAAACTGCTTGACCGATTTCTATAAAAGTTATATGAGTTGTAAAATATGATCTAACAATCAATAAAATCGATTCATAATTGTCGGAGTAAACGCGTAACAAAGATACAAAAAAAAAAAAGATACGATCAAATTGAGAACCTCCGCCTTTTTTGAAGTAGCTTAAAAACGTTATGTTACAACACAAATAACTCTCATTTAATTCTAAAAAACTGGTTGCAATAATTTTAGCGTCCGCTCTCACAAAATAATTTAATTTATTATTTTGCATTACAATCAAATACCAGCCTTAATTATTTGATTTCACAGTAATGTCACGTAATCTAACTCGGTAGAGTCTAATATTCTCTATTCGTTACGATGGTTTCATGCTTCTAAATACAAAACTTAATTAAAATAGGTATCTGCTTACACAATAAGCATTGTGGTTTCGAAACTCGTAGCAGTGTTGCTTTCAACATTTTGCTCTTAGAATTCCCTCGAACGACGTCTGAGCCACTGAACTGAAAATTGTGGCCGACAATTTTCTTTGGTATTCCTCAGATGCTTAGCAACCCTGAGAATAATTATGAGAACGTTGTATTGCATCGAAGCAGAGATGAAATTGCCAATAAAACCTAAAAGCATGTACACACTATTTAAGCGTGCCTAGTTTGTAAGTTTGTTCTTACTCGACTTCGTAACAGCTAAAAGTTAGTATTCATTGAAAGTCACTGTGATAATAACTTATATAAAAATAATTTGTTTTTTTTTTTAAATAAAATTAATTAATTAATATCGTCACACCTTTCCCTCGAAGGGGCTGGCAGAGGTGTAATACAACACCCACACTTCACCGGACGATTTTCAGTCCCAAATGTGACAGGGGGCGAGCCTGTCGCCATGCACCGGGCTCCAGTCATGTAGCAGATGACATCCAAGACGCACATAATACGTTCACACAATGAACAAATTGGTGCGTGCCGTCGGCTGGGTTCGAACCCGCTCCCTCTGGCTTCAGAGGCGGGCCTTCTCTGACCAGGCTATCATCGCATAAATTAATAAATAAACCTCATATTTTAGCAAAAGCAGTAAAGATCATTCTATTCTATTTCACGGTTAAACTTTTAAATACCGAAATGTCATCTGCTACATAACTGGATCCCGGTGTATGGAAAAAGGCTCGCCCCTGTCACATTTAGGATCGAATAGCGTCTATATCATTCGGCGAAGTGTGGGTGTTCTAATACAATTTTAGCCCAGCCCAGCCCTTTAATAGCCGAACACACACACTACACATACACTTATACCTACATTTATGCTAGTAGAAATTAGATGTAAATATCTAAGTAAAGTCGCCGTGTTTTACTACTCTATACTCCACTATTATCGTACGTCTTTCATTTCAAAGGTAACAAAGATCAATTCTAACGCCAACTCTCGATCTCGATAGCAAAGTAACAAATCACTTTCAATAAAATTGTTTCCGAGAAAATTCGAAAGTCAGCTCCAGTTCGATACGAAATTAATTGAAGAGAAGGCTGCAGCAGTCGTAATTGGCAACCAATCAAGGAGTGAACGTTGGTAAGGCGGGTTATTGTTTCCTATCTAACTGCTTTACTTTATTTGTAACGATTGAGAGATATACTTCAAGACAGTACTGAATGTTGATACAAAAGTGTTGTAACAACGATCTCGTGTTTGTACAAATATGTTTGGGGGCTGAGCTACCCACGTCCGTAGGAGTGTACTCTCTTCTGATTCCCTACACGTGGTCCCCGGGTAGTGCTAACCGGGTAGCAAACTCTGGTGGGAGGCTTCGGCCGTGGCTAGTTACCACCCACCGGACCAAGCCATGCCGTGAAATGACCTAGTCGTGTTTCGGGATGTAGTCCGGTGTAACCGTTCCGAAGACGGGTCTGAGCAGTAGCGCACTTGTAGCGCCTCACTCAACTGCCGTCTTTGTACTTCTTCACTCTAGTAAACTTCAAGGCTAGAGTGAATAAGTACCTTATAGGTCGTCGTGCTCAATCTTAGACCACAACGTCGCTTAACATCAGGCGAGTTGATGGTCAAACGCCGACTTATTGTAAATAAAAAAAAAAAAAAAAATGTAACAACGTAAACTGCAGATTTGATATTTTATATAACAATCTCCGTTGTGTTACTCGACGAATGTCATAACCACATATTTTACGAGTCGATTTTAGTTTTTTTTTTTTTTAATTTATTATACTCTCCATAAAGATACGAATAAATGGATAGCCCTGTACCTTTTGTCGAACTTTTTGTTGAATGATCTTGCGTGATGACAAAGTAATATTTTTTAAATGTTAATTTCATGCAAACAGTTTTTTATAATACTCGTAATAAATATAAAAAAGGAAAAAGGCGATGTAAATTTAAAAGGATTTACAAATTTTACGTTTTTTTTTTTATTTTTAAATTGGATTCTGGTACATACATATCGTCACGCGTTCCCCCGAGGGGGCTGGCAGAAGTGTAATGCAACACTCACACTTCGCCGGACGATATTCAGTCCCAAATGTGACAGGGGGCGAACCTGTCGCCATACACCGGGCTCCAGTCATGTAGCAGATGACATACAATACGCACATATCCTCACACAATGAACAAATTGGTGCGTGCCGTCCACTGGGTTCGAACCCGCTCCCTCTGGCTTGAGAGGCGGGCCTTCTTCAACCAGGCTATCATCGCTTCATACTGGTAAGAGTAAAAATATACCTTTGGTACTGATTTGGTAGTACAGAAGCCGTGTTGAATTTCAGATTGTTTGATGATTTAATTTTGTTTATAGCAAGTTTGACTAGAACTATTCGGTGTTTCCTCTAATTGGATCCCAAGCCAAGCTCGTAATTTCATAATTGATTAATGCCACTGAATAATTTGGTAATCATCTACAATAAACTGATAGTCAAGCCATTATGGCCCGTTATTAATTGTTTTCGTTTTCTTAGCGGATTGTTGACTAAGTTAATTTATGGTGAGTATAATTTATTAATTCTGTTCTCTGTAGTTTTACTAAGAATTTTCTCGTCTTCTAAGGAATAAAAGTTCTACGCCCAATCCCTTCATGCATTGTTAAGACATAAATTCGTTTAAAGGCACTCGTAACAATCAATAACATAATATTGTCCAATTAGGTTTCATAAGCCTTGTATTACGTTTGAAGAAACAAGAAACATTATTAAAAGAAAAACAAAAACCCAACTGCAAAATATTGTACCTCATGTTACTTTCACTATCAAGACGACTCAAATGACACCTCACATGTCGAAATCCATCTAGCTGTTTAGGCTGTAGGCCGTCCTGAAGTATCCACATATATAACATACATAAATACCCACACACGTACATACATACACTCGAAAGATATAGCCCTCCTTGTTGCGCAGTCCGGTTAATATACAAGTTTCAACGTTTTTAACACACATCAAAATGCTGAATAGAAAATCAAACTTTGGTTATGGGCGTAGAAAAAAATATTACAATAGCGGAGAGCAGTGAAGTGCAGCGTGTGAAGTGAATAACCAATTTTACTACAAAAATCAGCAAAAACTTGCGACTTAAGCGAAGCGACTTGCGACGAAAGGATTGGAAAAGTCACAAATAGCCACGAATTGTGATTTGTTAGCCAGCAAAGCGTTTTTCAACATATTGCTTGCAAGGTAGAAAAACATGTATTTTCCAGACGTTAGATACTTCAAACTGTCTTATCTCGGAAAGAGTATTTTGCAGCGATTTTCTAAAGCTTAGAGAATAAAATAGACGATACGTGCATGAATGATTACTTTATTCTTCTTGGAATCGGAAGAAAATCTTCGTTTACACACTACGATATAAAATTAAACATTTAAAAATATGGTTGTGTTTGTTTACGAAACGCAAAACCAAAAAGTTGAATAAAAAACAAATAATTTCCATACAAATATTTAAGAACATCAATCACCAAATTCGGCACAAAAGACGTCAGTGAAGCGGAAACCAATTGAATTCATCTCCATATCTATTAACCTTGTTATTTAACGTGAAAAAGGGTAAATGGAAAAGGTGTAAACCGGGACATTTCATTTGAACATTATACCCAACCCGATTCCATTTCCCGGTTTTCTTTTATAGAGAAAATAGACCAACATTAAAATCCTGGAACGACAATGGAAGCGCAATAAAAATTCAGTCCCAGATTCCACAGAAGAATGACGTCACTTGCTAAAGCGAGCTCTTCATGGCCATACCAAACTTATCCAAACAGATCTGAGATATTGCCTGACTAGCAGCCCTGTCACGTCTGACACCATTGACACTTGACGAGTGACGTCACGCTCGCATTAATTCAGCTTAATTAAAACGTAGTGATAATAAAGTTCACTTAGAGCCAGGACAAGAGCCATGCATGAGAGAGTGCTTTCAGCGAGTTCAGCTGCGACGTAATAACTTTGCAGTAATATTAATTTATCTGGACAAGTTGGGGTCAGGATGGCAATATGAGGGGCAAATAGTGTTAAATATTTTATGTAGTCGTACAATATGAAGTGGTCTTGGTCATGTCTAGAGTGGCTTATTGCGGAATGTAGATTAAATTGCGTTTTCTCTTGATAAAACACTTGGATGTAAATTCAAACACAAGTAATGTCTGTGTTTAACAGAAATATGCAACTCTATGAGAAAATATTCTGCATTGCGTTTGAGTACAGTCAGTGTCATGTGTTGAATTTATAGAAAGTAATGCTGGCTGTTCACGAGCGAGCTGTAACAAGAACCGTTGCAATAATATTTTCAAGCATTGTGTACTTGTACCAACAATGTGTAGTAACACCTTAAATCAGCATAATTTATAGAGTTTATAATTATAGAAGACAGCTATAAAAATATTATGTAATTTAAAAAAAAACTAAAAAATGCTCTTTCCACTTCCTAGCTCCATCATCAGGTTAGGTCCGAAATATCAAATAATAATTTTATCACCCGAACCACACATACTCGTACATACACAATTTAATTTCTGTACGACAGTTACAAGAAGCTCAAATGGTACAGTAGTTAATAATAAATAAATAGGCAACTAACGCAATCTAGTACAGATTATTGTAACTGAAGATAGAAAAAAGATGTAGGTGGTGCATAATTTGTGAAGGGTTTGTCAGTAATTCCGAAAGACGCATTTGTACCAGTTGTCCCTAGATGATTAGTAAATTTACTTCTAAGACTTTATTACATACTTTGCTAGTTACAAATAAAGCAAATAAAAGCGTGTTAAAAAGGAATATCTGTGTTTTCTCTTACTAAGAAAGAGCTTACTAAAATGCTGCATACTGTAATAATTATTAACCTATGCTTTTTGGTAACACAAACGTTATTAATTTAAATGTAGAATAACATTCCCCAATGGAACACTCATCGTTAAATACATATATTCTCTAACATTGTTAATTGAGAATTCCAGAAAGCCTTATTTAATAACTCGTACAATGAGTATTTACATTACTTCAATTAGAAAGGTATTTAAATGAATTCTCAACAAATTTTAATTTAATTAAACAGGTAGGTAGTTACTGCAGACATAATATAAAATTTAAATTTCGCTCGTTTATTTCTTTTACAAAACGAATAGTTTAACAATATTCTGTGTCTAGTGCGAAAGTAGATAAATTTTCAACCAAATGAAATTTTTCTAGAAAAATAGTAAATAAGTATAAGGTCGAAGAAACTATCTCTATTCTAATAACGATAAATCTGTTAGCCAGCGGATATACCTATACTTTCTCCTTACTTCGTAGCCAATGCAATTTACAGTAAGTTATTGCAATGGCCATTCATATGGAGAAACTATCAGACCATATTTCTCTAGAAGACATTGCCATGCGAAATAACAAAATTGAAATTTTACGTCAGAGGCGGACTTGCTAAGACTGGCTAGGCCCTGCCCCGAATATTGGGCAACCCTAGAGCTGGGCCTAGGGTGGCCCAATATTTAGGCCGAACGGTTGAAGATAAAAAATGTAATGACGTAAACAACAAATAAGTGATGATAGCCTAGCTGGAGAAGCCCCGCCTCTCAAACCAGAGAGAACGGGTTTAAACCCAGCCGACGGCACGCACCAATTTGTTCGTTGTGTGAATATATGTGCGTATTGTATGTCATCTGCTACATGACTGTAGCCCGACGATAGGCTCGCTTCCTGTCACATTTGGGACAGAATATCGTCCGGCGAAGTGTGGGTGTTGTATTACACCTCTGCCAGCCCCCTCTGGGCAAAGCGTGACGATATGTTATGTGAACAACAAACTTGGCAAGAGAGATAAAGAGCATCGCGATTAATTTTGTACCAAATTTTCGAGAAGAAAATCTAAATTAACCTTAGTACCTGCCTAAATAAAGAAATAGGAGTAACTCTTATACTCTACTCGTACATCCTAGAGTGCTAGTCCGCCCCTAGAAATACTTTACTAGAATCATAAAGGCTCTTAGTAAATAAGTTTAGCAAATACTGCTTGTATTTCCTAGCCTAAAATTTACGACGACATGAAATAAGCTCGTTATATAAACACGAAAAAATCCATCTTAATTTGACCTATCCCTGTCTGGAAAAAAGCCCACGTGACGAAAGTTAGATAAAGCTGAGTCGAAATCCTCGAACGTTTCAAAAGCCGTACAGATTTAGCCTTAATCCTGAAGCCGATAAAAACGTAGCTCTTTGTCGGTGCATCCGAAGAAAAAAGATACGGTAATGGAGTTTTCTAGTCATTTATTTTAATCGCATTTTTTTTAAATAAGATACTGTAATTTTAAATGTCAGAACGTCAGAGACGGAGATAGTTTTTTTTTATTAAGCTAGGGTGTCGCGCTAAAGTCATCGCTATCGGTTATCGGCATTGTTCTTGTCTACATTAGCAGTCAACTGCTCGCCTTTCTGCGGAGTTGACGTGGGCGATAATTCGCCCGATACATCGCCGAGTGACGAACTAACCGGCTATACTTGTCGCGACAGCCCAAATTATCGTCGAAGGCCCTTAGCGTAGCCGTAGCATTAGAAACAACTATTTTGGCACATGAGATACTACCTCCGTCACTGTCACTCTCGTGAGAAAAGTCATGCAAGTTAGAGCTAACAAAATATCACACTATACAAAATAGTTCCTGTACCTACATTTATACCTAAATAAAATTGTTGAAAACGACAGGAATAGTCACCAAAGTGGATAGAAGCACGTACTCTACCAAGACTAATATCCGCTTAGGAAAGTGACTGGATAAAATCATTTGCTCAACACTTAGGCCCGTAATGTGACAAAATGCAGAAGGTAGCCAACAAAGACATTTCCTTTTCTAACGTAAATTGGAACCTTTTCAAGCACTATAGAAATACGAAAACCACATCTGGCACATAAAGATACGCTGATGGTAAATATCAACCTAGATTCAGTGAAGCGTATATTCCAAGACATTATTTGCCAAGAAAATACAGATATCTAGAAATCTAGAGGTTTTATCTCCGATAACGAGCAAATAAAATATCGCGTATCGGAAAACTATAAACATTTTGTCTACGAGTACACACAGCATCTAGACCAAAACAGCTATAAACTAAGAGTAGTTTTTAATTATACTAGCTCATCTGCCTGCGACTTTGTTTGTACTTCATAGCACTCATTGTGGTGCTTTTTATTGGCAATATTATTTTTTAAACAGGCCTTCAGTTCTGGACATTTAGACTTAAATCCCGTTGGCAATAAACAACTCGGAATAGTTTTATTTTACAGTGTTTTTTTTTCGCTCGAGTTCTATCCAAAAAGCAAAGTGAATAGGTATCTTCTAAGCTATTCGCTAAGCTAAGCTATATACCAAAGTGAATAGGTATCTTCTAAGCCTGCGTGCTTCATCTTTAACCACATCGTTGTTTACCAACAGCCGAGTTGCTCGTCAAACGCAGACTTTTTCGCAAAAAAAAAGAGAAAAATTAGTACGTGGAGTCCCTCCGCGGGGAAGAAGTGAAACTTCGTAATGTAGAAATGAAAATAAGAAGGAGGCACGCTTGGTTTCGCTCTGTCTCTTTCTATTCCACCACCCCAGGAGCGTTGAATGTTTAACGCAACAGTGCGTTCATACCCCCTCCATGGTAGCGTTAAACGTTTAACCAAACCTTGTTGGAAGTCGCATTAGAAGTTTCACTTCAAAAAGGCAAAAATTAAACATTTACAATACAACTTTTATTGATTGATATCATTTATCATTGATATTAGCTACATTCAAACTTCCAAGATTTTTTCTTTTTATAATATTACGTGCTCCATCGTAGGCCGCATCACTGCTTATCATATTGTATCACTGCTTATCATATATTATGTACTATTGTATTTATGAGCATATTGGCGGCCAAACGCAAGCCTATTAAGAAAAAAAAAAACGATTTAAACGATTTTCCAGTTGCTATTCCAGCTTTCTAAATGGTCGGATGTAGACTGCAGCTGAAGGGGTCATGAGAAAAGGTAGCAGTATTATTGCGGGTCGGTGTGCCCCATTGTGCGGTGACGTGACACGCCAGCGGAGCGTGTTATCCCTGGAGTGACGACGAGAAAAATAAGTTGACTGCCTCGGTGGCTCAGTTGGTAGTGAACCTGTCTTCTGGGCTGGGGGGCGTGGGTTCGATACCCACCTAGGGCAAACATTCATGTGACAAACATTTGTGTTTGTTCTATGTCTGGGTATTAATATCTATTTAAGTATGTACTTAAAAATATAATTATGTGTATGTGTGCCTATCAGTTTCTGGCAGCTTAGTACAAGCTTTGCTTAGTTTGGTGTCAGATCGTGTGAGTAGACTGCATTGGACCGTAGGGATCTCTGATAATTCTCGATCGATAAGGACATTTATATAAGCATCGACATATGTAAATGGTTTTGGTCCATGATTTACTATGTCAAATGCTTTGTAGCACTGTATCGTACTTGCACTGTTGGTTTTTTTATCGCATGTCACTTACCAAAACTTTATACCTAAGTAAGTATTATTTTGATAGATAAAGCAATAAATAAAATACACTTTCAATTTTTTACGAATTTACAGTAAAAGCGATCGCTAAAATGTAGGCTGATATTATATGACATGTTACACGATAATCACACAAAGATAATGTTGTTCGTGACCTAAAGAAACTACAGTCTATATACAATGTAGGTAAACACAGTTTAACTTGCTAGCTTAATTATAAAGTGAACTTGAATAAAATAATGATTTGGTTTTCTTTTACAAAAGGCGAATTCGTGTCACATTTTCATTTTTCCTTGAAATTTCAAGTACTTAGCTAAAAATTAAACTGAAATCGTGTTTAAAAAGAACATTGACACACCCCAAGCTTTGCACGCTTTCAATTGTCCACTTGCGTTTTTCCCGTTTCATAGCAAAAGGTTAAATTAGTCGGATGCAGACTGCAGTGCATGGGTCACGGGACAAAGTTCGCTGGCTGTGTTATTGCGGAACAGCGTGATCCATTGTGTGGATCACAAGCAAGGTTGCTCGCTGGCGGGACGTGTGACTCGCTAGCGTGACACATTACAGATATTATAAAGCAATATTGTTTTTGCAAATGACTCCCTTGCTTTTGTTTCTATTCAATTGCATTTTTTTTAAACTGCTGATTGTAACATAACATATCGTCACGCCTTTCTACTAAGGGGCTGGCAGAGGTGTAATACAACACCCACACTTCACCGGACGATATTTAGTCCCAAATGTGACAGGCGAGTCGTCGCCATACACCGGGCTCCAATCATGTAGCAGATGACATACAATACGCACATTATGTTCATACAATGAACAAATTAGTGCGTGCCGTCGGCTGGGTTTGAACCCGATCTCTCTGGTTTGAGAGGCGGGGCTTCTCCATCTAGGCCATCATCGCTTTTTGTAATATGCTGATTGTAATAGCGATAAAAATATATTTTAGTATTTCTTAGTATTTTTTCGATTTTTTTTTATCAACTAACCAAAAAGTAGAATAACGCAGTGGCGCAAAGTAAATAAATGATAAAAGGTACGGTATTTTGTTGCAATATTTTTACATGAAGTAATTATGTTACGTTAAATTGTTGTTGAAGCTGTAACAATAGTTGTGTTGTTGTTGTTGTTTATCTAAAACAATTACGTTACGTAAAAATTGTTGTTGAAGATGTAACAAAGTTGTGTTGTTGTTCTTGTTTATGTCATAACAATAACTCTAAGCTACATAAAAAGGCTTAAAACTAGATATAAACTGGCTGAAACCAAGGCTAGCCCAGGGCCGGACTGGCCATTTAGTCAGGGTGGCATTTGCTAGCCGGGCCCCAGCAGACGCGGGCCCCCCTTGGATCCAGACGGTAGGTAGGTTGGGGGCTACACCCCGTCTCGGGCTTTTGGCTTGTGGCGAGCCAGCCGGGCCCTTCCAGCTCAGTCCGACCCTGGCTTAGCCTAGATAAATTTTAGCTCTTTTGATGATAATTCTCCAATATGTAATGTGTGCGCGCCATTAGATAACCCAACTATATAAGTTAGCTAAGCCTAGCTGTAAGTATATTGTGTTCTACAGATTTAATCTTTGATTTGCTTTGTAAAGTCGAGATTAATTCTTTCATCTAATAAATTGTATCCCAGCTATTTTGCAATTCAATTAACCCTTTGTAATTGATAAAATGCAGATACGTTTGTATAATCTGCATGGATTAAGTATTTTATTGCTTTAGTTTCTTTCTACCGCGTTGAAAAGCAATCTTTTAACAAAATAAAAAAAGCTGTTACATTTTATTTTATTCTTGCTTAACAGTAGTACAAGCTAATAAAAAAAGTTAACAACTTTATTTGTATTATGAGAAGCTACTATTTTAACACACATAAGTGAATTGCAACACCCACACTTCACCAGACGGCATTCGCGAGTTCTTTAATTAAGTAGGTAAGTACTATTTTTATGTTAATGACATAAAATGAATTCCTGAAAATATTGATCTAAGGTATGGTTACTTACTACGTTATTGTCATACAAGAGATGATTATTTTGTAGCGTCCGATGGATTTTATCTGCGCTCGTGGCTAAACAAGTCTATACGGGAGCTATAGATACAGCCACACTTTTGGCAGGTGAATTAGGCTTGCAACGAGGTTTGCAATGAGTTACTGAGGCCCACTTGCAGAAGAACTAAATAGACTTGTTATGTTAACAGTATCACTCTAGTAATAAAAATGTGTAAACTCAAGATTAGCTTAACTCGTGGTTGCTCAAGACAAATAATCAACACTTAGCTTAACCTCTGATGAGAACTCCAAGTTAACGAGGTAAGTCGAGCTTTTGCAACTGACAAGGAGTACGTCATGTAAAACACATAACATATCGTCACGCCTTTCCCCCGAACAGGCTGGCAGAGGTGTATTTGACACCTACACTTCGCCAGACTGTATTCAGTCCCAAATGTGACAGGGGTGTCGCATGGGACTGAATATCGTCCAGCGGAGCCCGGTGTATGGCGTTATACATATATATATATAGGCTCGCGGGGGCGAGTCTGTAGCCATCATATTGTAGCATCATCATAGAGATCTCAATCATGTAGACCGTGCTCCAGGCATGTAGCAGATGATATGCGATACGCAATGTGTTATTGTTTATTATATATGCATACAAATAAAACTAGCCCAAAGCCAAAATACGTAAACAAAACATAAAATTTCATACCCCCAGAAATCTAGTTAACGATTTCTAAGTATTCGGGAATGTCAATACACGAATAACGACCAGGGGTTTTAAGCGAGCGATTTGTATTCAGAAAAGTGTTATTTTGGCATGATTCGGCCTCCCGAGACTATAATAACTCAGGCAAATGACTCGATATCGGGACATTCCGATGGTTCGGCAATTCGCACGAACTTCAGACGTGACAACGATGATTTTGGTCGTATTTTGTAGGGCTATCTCAAAGGCTAATATAGCGTCTGTGGCAATTTCTTGACACGGGGGCAATTTAGCGAAGCTCAGCCGATGCTTAACTGAACCGTTGATGTTGCGTTTTTCATTAAAAATCGGACGTGGACCGGCTCAGTATCAGTAATGTCTCACAAACGTACAAATTAGACGTCGGACGTCTCACCTACCGGTGATACTGACCGTCCGATTTTTTATGACATACGCAACATCAACGTTTCACTTAAGCATCGGTTGAGCTTAGCTGCATTGTCCTCCAGTTTAGCTTATTTATTTAGCTTAGTTTATTTATTTATTTAGCTTATACCCACTCGCTTGCTATAAGAAGTTCTCCGAGTGCAAAAAAGTTCCGAATATTTATTTATTTATTCAACTGTGGAGTAACATATTTTATTATTTAAACAAGTACAGTATGAATTTCGCTCGAATACAGAAATATTAATTACATTTATATCGTCACGCCTTTTCCCCGAAGGGGCTGGCAGAGGTGTATTACAACACCTACACTAACAAAATTAATTACATAACATACAACGTGTTGTTTTGCAAATGCAAATTCCTCGGAAATCCGAGGAATTTGTAGAGATATACTCCACTAGCAGAAAACGAATAAACTATGGGGCAACCTTGAAGAAAAAAGCAGCTATTTCATACATTTTGTCGACGATCAACGAATTTTTGTACGCTGTCTTAACAGCTGTTTTTTTCTTCTCGATTTCAAGGTTGCCCCAATTTATCCGTCCTCTTCTAGCGCTAGAGTCTATTATAAAACTTTGACGTTCGTGTATTTTTGATACCCAATTGAATAAAAACATTTTGACTTTGACTTAGCGGCGTATAACTATATACCTCTACAAATTCCGCGTGAATGCAAAACAACACGTTGTATTTAAATATATTTACTTTTAAACATAAGTAAGAAATAAAAGAAAAGTAGATAGCAAAATTCTTATATTACAAAATGTACCATGATATTGTATTTGTATTACAAACTCGGTAATATTTACTGGCTAAAAGGTCAAAGGAAACTTTTGTTTTAAAAACCAACCAATTTGTCACAAAACGTTTTATGACCATCCTAAAACGTTTTTGGAGTTCCACAGGGCGTTGTGGAACTCTCCGCAGTTAGATTTATTCCCATTGGGAATATAAAAGAACTCTTGTCTTTCATTTGCTTAACCCTTTTTTACAATACAAGAATGAGAATTACTTTTGTCTGAGTTTCAAATGGAGTTTTGTATAATGGAATCGTTAAATATGGCCTTTCCTTTGGTGGTGAATCTGATACATAAATAATTTCATCTTGAGAAAAGTAGTGAAATTTTAAATTGTACTGTCGGTACTTTGGCTAGACTGCCTAATTTAATTATCTGTGCTTGTCTTAGTTTTCATCGCTGTGACATACCAGTTTAAGTTAGGCTTAAAACCAAGCAGTCGTCTAGACGTTTAATTTCAACCCCAAAATGTATTAGAAAATCATTTTTAAACACCGACGGAAAAACGACGGAGTAAGTTATTTATACCGGACGGTTATAAGTTTGACGTGTCTGTGTGTCTGTCTGTAGCATCGTTGCTTCCGAACAGATAAACCGATTTTGAGTTTTTTTTGTTTTGTTTTATAGGTGAATTAGTCGTGAGTGTTCTTAGCTATGTTTGAAGAAAATCGGTGTTGATGAAAATAGATGTCGGGGATTTTTAATTTTAAAATATTTAGTGGATTATTGTTATGCGTGCATTGTGACTGGAAAATATTTTTAATTCAAATATATTTTTTTACTAAATATAAATAATCATCACTTGGTATTTTCGTATAGGTTTCGATCTAGAAATCTTGATACAGTTTTAATAAATTACAAAACAAAAAATGGAACCTTTTTTTTTTCTTTTATCGTCTCAGGTTAAAGGTAAACAAAAATAAAGTGACGATCAACAACGAGGTTGATTAAATTATTGCGTTCATAAGTTAAAATTTGTAACATTGAATCGGGCGCAGCAATGGAGTTAACCGACGATCTATAAAGGAATTAACTCCACGGAGCATTCTGAACTTTGTTAATTATCCCGCCTCGCTTCCGTGCGGAACTTCCTTGGTGTTCCCCGGAACAACTTTACCGTGGAGTGGTCATGCGGCGAAGATTCTTCTCGCTAAACGTTTGACACAGTTCCATCGAAGCCTATGTTTAGAAGTATGTACCAGAAGCTGCCTTTGTATGCATATAAACCATAAACATCTAAGCATAAAGTTTGTTTTTAAGTTTTCCTTTTCCGTGATGAAACATATGAGATGAACAATAATTCTTCTAAGTAGTGACTCTTTTTCCTAACGAGGCGGTCGAGTCTATTAAACTTTGACGTTCATAAGTGTATCTTTGATACTCAATTGAATAAAAACATTTTTGACTTTTGCTTTGAACCAGTGAGTATTATTTAATTTAATTTATGATTAAAAAGTGCCATGGCAACATTTTATTTTTCTATAACTTAACTATGTTTTAGGCTCTAGTTTTATATTACCTCACAACTACATACATAAGTGATGGAACAATTTAAAATTGAACAGCCTTAGAAATAAAAAAATGCATAAACATCTGCTAAACCAATGTTCAGTTAGACATTGAGTAGTCGGTAAATAGCGCTACACAAACGTGTAACTATTGTTTGAGCAATAAAGTGTGACGGCATTGGGTATTTACACACATGCTTAACACTTTTTTCTTTTTCGTCTGGCAACTTTTGATAAATTCGTTTAGAAACTTTCCGTCCAAATTTTTTTTAGTAATTATTTTTTAAGAAAGCTCCCTAATTTTTAATATTGCACGTACAATTTACGTTTTAGGAAAGGAATATTAATAAACTATGTTGTTTTTTGAATCTCTTGTCCAAAATTCGTCGATATAAACTATTTTAGAGGAAAACATTTTCTTTTGTTTATAGTGGGAGACTAACAACTAATTTCTGAACGGAACAATCAATGTCAACACTACAATGTGTCTAATGTCACACTACCAAATAAAAACGTTTTTATTTTGACAATAGAAAAACATTACACAGTTTCTATCATAGTTACTGAGTCTAGATCAGCTGTTATAGTGAAATCCGCCATCTTGACCCCGTACACACGCGCTAAACAAGGGTACCCGGCCGTGTAACGAATGTTTATTTTCCTTTGATTTTGTTACATCTGTACACGAACTGTACACAACGTTTAAGTCAAAAATATTTTTATTTTTCAGCTTTTGTGTTACACAATGTGTGTACACATGTTTTAAAACTTTATTTCTAAGGCTGGAAATGTTTAAGTAAGTCGTTTCCAGTTTAGGTTAATCTAGCAATAGATTCATCTTCATGTTTATTTTATCGCTCTTATAAAACTCTGTACTTAATACAATTTCCAAGTAATTAATAAATTCAGGACACTTCCACACACGGTCGCCTGACCCCAAACTAAGCAAAACTTGTACTATGGCTGCCAGAGACTGATATAAGTACACACTTAGATATTTTTTTAAAACATACTTAAATAGATATTAACACCCAGACATAGAACAAACACAAATGTTCATCACATAAATGTTTGCCCTAGGGGGGAACCGAACCCACGCCCCCAAGCTCAGAAGGCAGGTTCACTATGAACTGAGCCACCGAGGCAGTCAAATGCTGTTGCTGGAAAAATCGTAAGGGTATTCTATAGCTTTGATTATCCTTGACTTTATTTAAGACGTTTATGTGACAGGTTGCTGCCAGTGTTGTTAGTTGAATTCTAAGAGCGGTCAACGGGAATTTAGTGCATGATTTTGGTACAGAACTTGGATAGTTTCTATCAAGTTTCTAGAGCATCTCGCTCTATTAGATTGTACAAGTTTGCTCAGCATGATCTAGAGAAAGTAGGTGAGTGGTCTACGAAAGCTAGTTAGAAAACAGTTAAACTAAGTTAGGCACTAGTAAGTTAATAAAAAAACTAGATTTAAAAAAAAACTTTTAACTGAAATATTTTCGGAAAGATAACGTTATGTACAATCTTCATTTTGTACGCCGAAAATAGGTTAAATAAAAAAGTCTAAACTATTGCTTAACCTTCAACTTCAACTATTTTAATGCATTTCCTGCAATGACCACAGCTCGGTTATACGTTACCAAAGCTAAGATTGGAAGAGATTACTCATAGTAATAAGGTTTTATTACTATGAGTAATAAGGTTTTATTACTATGAGTAATCTCTTCCAATCTTACTAATAGGAACAAACCCTTATTACTTTGAGTAATCTCTTCCAATCTTACTTAGCTTTGGTAACGTAACCTAGCTGTGATCATTGCAGGAAATGCATTAAAATAGTTGAAGTTGAACATATGAAGGTTGAAGGATACGCATACTCATAGTAATAAGGTATTATTACTATGAGTAATCTCTTCCAATCTTACTTAGCTTTGGGAACGTAACCTAGCTGTTATCATTGCAGGAAATGCATTAAAATAGTTGAAGTTACATACCAAGTATCCAGTTACCACAAACTTTGTTGTTTACAAAATTAATGGTCCCTTAAATATTTCCTTTGGTTTAAGATTGAAGTTTGGGGTCCGACAAGATTCCTAAAACTTTGAAACTACTAAACAATTATAGTTTCAGAAATACAATTAAATTCATGAAAATTCAAATTCCTATCCGCCCCAATTTGGTAACAAGCATTTATGACAGACCAGAATAAACCAAAATATGAGATCACCAGCAATTTGCCTGCAGGTTTGCTCGCGTTTGAGACTGAGGTTGAGTCAAAGTCAAAGTCAAAATGTTTTTATTCAATTTAGGAATAGGAAGATTTAGAATAAAACTTATGAACGTCAAAGTTATTTAAATAGACTCGATAAAGATGATGTTCGGATAAAGAGCCTCTACTCAGAACAGGCAAAAAACTGAGGGGCATTATTTTTTCAAATCAGAGTAACTCAGCGATTGTATAAATTATTGTATTGTATAATTAGTAAACGAATTTCAAAATTAGAACCTACTTAGTAGTTCCGGACGATACTCCCGCTTTCGATGTCTCCAAACACACAAACATAAAAAAATTAGGTACTTATAGTTTACGTCACGTAAAAGAAGCGCTGGCAGTCAAAGCTGCACATTAGGCAATTTATCGGTTTATTTGGTAGTATGAGGTATGTAGTAACTACCAATAACCAATATACGAAGCCAAGTACTTTAAAACTAAACCTACCTACTAATAACCAAATACTTACATGAGCGAGTGTATCCATGCGCAAGCACATCCTGTCCACTTTATTCCAGCGGTTTTTTTAACCGACGAAACGGAGGAGGCTTGCAAGTCGACGCGTATTTTTTTTTAGTTGATTCGAACTATACCCCTTTATGATATTAGTGCTGAGCGGTGATAGCCTGGTTGGAGAAGGCCCGCCTCTCAAGCCAGAAGGAGCAGGTTCGAATCCAACCGACGGCACGCACCAATTTGTACATTGTGTGACCATATGTGCGTATTGTATGTCATCTGCGACATGACTGAAGCCTGGTGTATGGCGACAGGCTCGCCCCTGTCATATTCGGGTCTGAATATCGTCAGGCAAAGTGTGGGTGTTGTATTACGCCTCTGCCTATGCAGCCCCCTCGGGGGAAAGGCGTGACTATGTCATATAATAGTGTAGATAGTCGCATATTTAAAATGTATAAAACTCTACTAATTTTACATTTCAAGAATTTTGCAAACGTATTTTATCTTTCTAAAAATCTAATATACCTGCCATTTCATAGCATACCACATCTATCATTACACATTACTTTATATTAGTTCAGGTAAACTTTCATAAGCTTTCATAATATGAAAGTTTTCCAAATTCATATTTTTCTAACAAAGAAAATAATAAGAGCAACTTACAACATAAAACCTAATAATTTATAGGGAGGCGTAAACCATTCGGCTTTTGTCAGTACCCTTTCGGTTTATACAAAGAGAATAGAAGGAATAAAATCTGAGCTTCACAAACAATGATGTCTTTTTTTATCGAAAAAAGCATAACATATATATTGTCACGCATTTCCCTCGAAGGGGCTGGCAGAGGTGTACAACACCCATACTTCGCCGGACGATATTCAGTCCCAAACGTGACAGGAAGCGAGCCTGTCGTCATACACCGGGCTCCAGTTATGTTTTCCGAAAAAAGCAGAGCACATAATATTAATAAGCCAAATGTGCTATATCACATTGTTATTATAAATGCCAAATAAATTAAAGCTCGTCACACACTATGAAGATGCTATAATATCAATAGAATCTTAGGCCGCATTCTAAAACGACGCTCAGTCATGAATCTCGATTTAAAACGACCCACATTTCACATCATCAATAAAACAACGCACACGAAGAAGATAATTAATGTTTTAAGTATCCTCAACTTAGTATACTGAGCAAACATCCTACTAATATCCTACTATCCTACTCATATTATAAACGCGAAAGTTTGTGAGAATGGATGGATGGATGGATGTTTGTTACTCTTTCACGCCAGAACGGCTGAACAGATCTGGATGAAATTTGGCACAGAGATAGATTATAGTCTAGAATAGAACATAGGATACTTTATAACCTTTTTTTTATGCCAATAGATAAATTGATTTCAAAGAATATATGTTAGTCTCTGTCGCAGAATTGAGGCGATTTTGTATATTATCGTATCTGCATCGTGTGTTACCGCCATATTATATTTTTAATCGGTCCTATAGAACAACAATTCATGACTAAAAAACTAAATAAAATTGAGTAAAAACAAACTGTAAACAGTCCTAAAGTAGTGAGAAATGAACACGAAATCTCTACATTTGGCAAATACGGGAAATGAAAACTACCGTAAAATCGCTCCACTCAGCTAGTACCTACAGTAAAATATATTATAAGCTATTAACAATTTATGTAGGGGCCGGCGTAAAACAAAGACATAACCATAACACCACCATAACCGTGACCATTTTAGTTATCAGAACCCGTTCGCTGCAAAATTTATTTTTCCGTATAAGAATGTATAATTCATATTTTGTATATCACAAAATCTTAACGTTAAATGAGATGGATAAAAACGGTATAAAATACTTATCAAATTTATGTTTAATAAAAATATCTCGATATAAAATATCTCAATCATAAAACTTATTCGAGTACTTTGTTCGTGGAAGAAGATATTGCAATGTGAATTCGTTATGGAGCTTATTCTAAAAAGCTATACAAAGTTTAAACGTTGAAACCAAGTAAAATTAATATAATCTACCTCAGCGCTTACTTCCCGGATTTGAATTAAATTGCTTCCTTTAAAATATTGAAGCCTGCACAACGGCGGCGTGCTATGTAATAATTACGCGGCGGTGGCGATCAGCAAATTCCCAATCACCGTTCTCGGAGCATTGACGTCACGGGCAGTGATTGAACGTCTGTTGAACGCCACTGCGTGATCGTAACATCAGTTCAGCTTGTATTTTTAACGCTATTTCAGAGATAAAAAACACAAAACATTGAACTGCAAGTATTGAAAATATTCGCTAAAAAATAAATTTCGTGAGAAAAAAACGTTTGAGTAGAAAAATTATGACTGGAGGTACAAAAACTAGGCAACCTAAATGTTACGCGCTGATAGACCTAAATTGCCCAATTTGTACCCGTTTACGTAAAAAACGCGAACCATATTTTTTTCAGCTTACGCCAAACACACCGATTTTAAATTCGCTCGAATGTAAAACTGACGAGTGCCGTTAAATAAATATAAAAATAAAGATAAATAGCAAACTACTATTTGAAAAACGGTAACGGCTTACAGTCGTGCCCAACGGGTTGTTTGCTTGTTGCAAAACATACAAAAAACCATGGAAGGGTTGGGATTACTGGTTGGCAAAACCAGCAGTTTCTTTTTTATAGGCGGCAATACACTCATAATGAGAAAGGTCCGTGTAATTGCATCTCAGAAAGTAAACTGGGGAGAATGCACTTTTATTGCCGTATGGGGGTAAGGATAGGAACGCACTAAGATGCATTTGCACGACGCTTAGCAAAATTAACTACGAAAATTGAACTCTCAACTTCAAAATAGTAACACCGTTACTTTCCTAACCAACAATTCACAACTTTAAAATCACTCAGCCAATCTGCTTTTATTCGTGTTTGGTTTAGGAAAAACACGCTTTAAAATTTACTAGCTAATACTCGTAGTCTCCTAACAAAACATTCTCGTGGCTATTAAAATATGATTGCAAGAATAACGTGACAGAAACTACTATCAAAATAAAACGTGTTATTGCGACACAGCGTTCAAAGCAGAAGCCGCGTCATATCGTGAAGTGCCTTATCACCCCAGCGTGATTTTACCTTTTAAGGGAGGAAATCTCTCGAGCCACGAGTAAAGTGGGTCAGGGCGGGAATAAAACCAGCTGCTCAGTATCCTGGTGTGTATAGTCAATGATTTATATTATGATCCGTTGTGGAACTAAAACAGTTAAACAAACGCTCAAGTTTTAAAAGTTCTCTCGATTAACAAAGGAAATAGTTCTACGCGGTGTAAATGTTTGACAGTTATTCCGTTGTTGAGAAATAAATATCTTTAGATCCGATAATGGTGAACGTTTATTTTGATGGACAAAGTTTAATCTTTAGATAGTATTTTATTCGACTAAAAGGTCTTAATTTGTATTTAAAAACATATTCTGTAGTTAATCTTAATGACATTGACATCGCTTCTTCATAATTTTCCAAATTAAACGTTAAGTATTTCTCTAAAACTTGTAGTCCCAAAACTGTCACCATCCTTTTCTTACGCAATCAAATGAAAAAGACGCAGATACTCGTAGCTTCAACCCTGTCAGATTACATTAAGTTTAGCATCGTCACTGACGACCCCTTGTGCCCTTAAAATATATTACAAACAGACACAAAAACTTCAAATTAGGCTAAGCAAGAAGCGTGGACAAAATAAATGAAATCTAGCCATAAATTGGAGCTAGAGTTTTTGACGACCGTTTTATCTATTGAATTGGTTCACTGCTTTTTATCGCTTGATAAATTAAGCTTAGCTCAGCAATAAATATCACGTATTTATTTTTTATTAGCCGCCACTAGGTTTACGAGTTCGGTATCGTTAGAATGTCTTGTTGAAGAATCGTCTGTTTAAATCGAATCTTAAATCTGTAGCTATATCTTATGCTATAATAATAATATTTATTTCTTAAAAGTGTACAATTAATCTATATATATAAAATTCAAAGTCCTGACTGACTGACTGACTGATATATCAACGCACAGCCTAAACCGCTGGTCCTAGAAACATGAAATTTGGAGGATATGTTCTTTGTACAGTGTAGGCATCCACTAAGAAAGGGTTTTTCGAAATACTACCCCTAAGGGGGGGAAATGGGGGGTTCAAATTTCTATGAAACTTTTTATTCTCTGGGTCAATTGACTCAAAAATTGGTACAAATACTCTTCAATTAAAATGATGAGACACGTGTATCACAGTTTTTCCAAAATCATCATCATCATCATCCACCGATAGAGTCTAATGGGGCTTCTTTTTACTCCGAAAACTTTGTTGAGAAAGTTATTAACCCACTACAAACAACGCTGTTATCATTCTTAGGGTTCTGTACTAAAACGGTGAAAGGAACTTTATCATGAAACTCCAATGTCTGTCTGTCTGTATGTCTGTGAGCTGATTATCTTGGAAACTGTAATAGCCAGCAACTTGGAATTTGGCACAGATCTAGATAACGGTAGTAGCTACGTACGAGTATAGTAGGTAAAACGTCACGCCTTTACCCTAAGAGGTGTATTACAACACCCTCGCTTCGCCGGACGATATTCAGTCCAAAATGAAATAAGTAGCGAGCCTATCGCCATACACCGGGCTCCAGTCATGTAGCAGATGACATTAAATCTATATATATAAAATTCAAAGTCCTGACTGACTGACTGACTGATATATCAACGCACAGCCTAAACCGCTGGTCCTAGAAACATGAAATTTGGAGGATATGTTCTTTGTACAGTGTAGGCATCCACTAAGAAAGGGTTTTTCGAAATAATATAAAATTCAAAGTCCTGACTGACTGACTGACTGATATATCAACGCACAGCCTAAACCGCTGGTCCTAGAAACATGAAATTTGGAGGATATGTTCTTTGTACAGTGTAGGCATCCACTAAGAAAGGGTTTTTCGAAATACTACCCCTAAGGGGGGGAAATGGGGGGTTCAAATTTCTATGAAACTTTTTATTCTCTGGGTCAATTGACTCAAAAATTGGTACAAATACTCTTCAATTAAAATGATGAGACACGTGTATCACAGTTTTTCCAAAATCATCATCATCATCATCCACCGATAGAGTCTAATGGGGCTTCTTTTTACTCCGAAAACTTTGTTGAGAAAGTTATTAACCCACTACAAACAACGCTGTTATCATTCTTAGGGTTCTGTACTAAAATGGTGAAAGGAACTTTATCATGAAACTCCAATGTCTGTCTGTCTGTATGTCTGTGAGCTGATTATCTTGGAAACTGTAATAGCCAGCAACTTGGAATTTGGCACAGATCTAGATAACGGTAGTAGCTACGTACGAGTATAGTAGGTAAAACGTCACGCCTTTACCCTAAGAGGTGTATTACAACACCCTCGCTTCGCCGGACGATATTCAGTCCAAAATGAAATAAGTAGCGAGCCTATCGCCATACACCGGGCTCCAGTCATGTAGCAGATGACATTAAATACGAAGCTATCATTGCTTTTTCCATATGAATCTCCGTGTAAAATATGTGAACTAAATTGCTGACATTCTATCAGATTTCAAACCTACTTTATCAGTAAGGGAAAAATACAAGAATTAAGTCCAAGCCTGTCAGAAGGTTACAAACGGCAAGTGAAGAGATTATCTGATAGATCAGGTAGATGAGCTAGGAGATGAAATTTATAATTATGTCTGTCTGATCTTAGAAGCAGTGTTTAGTAAAAATAGACGAAGTCAATAGAAGAAGCTGCTTTAGTATATAGTAGGAAGACAAAACCTACTACGGGTTGTCTTTGCTTCGAAGGTCTTAACTAAAGGTCTGCCAGCATACTGACTGGTGTAGTTTCCGAATGAGTCTGTGTTTATGCTGAGGATTCCTCTAATATCTCTAACACCACCGAACTACCCCTTCGAGTTAAAAAGAGTGCAGTTTCCCCTCAAAGTCTGCTTTGCCATGACCATAAATAAATCTCAAGCCAAACTCATAATTGACTAAAATGCTTTTCACACGGTTAGTTATACGTGGCCTACTACAGAGTAAGCTCATGGAGCAGCCAAGTGTTTCTAAAAAAGATAAAAATTATAATTAGGTTTTCGTTGTAAACATTATTAATTGTCAATTATCTACTTTCGGTTGTCTTCTAATTGTATCATTTCACACACGCTTTAAGTTCTGTTGATCTACTACTACTACTACTACTACTTTTCTCATTCCAGAGATAGTTTAGTTAACTAAAGAACTTCGTCCATATTGCTCTGCTTGGGATATTGTCAGTTTGTGTATTCAATTGAGAGCGAGTGTGACCGCTTATAATTTTTATTTCTGAAGATAAAAACGTCGTACATTTTCTGTAAGCCACGCGGGCGAAGCCGCGGGCAGAAGCTAGTCTTGTATAATATTGAGGCTAGCTTAATAACTTTAGGCTTAAGTTTACTGTTACCGAACTAGACTTTACGCCTGTGTTTCGGCATACAGCGCCCTCCCCACAGGGATTGTGGTCAACATTAGCCTATTCAGTTTTAACTTAACAGTAGGAAATTAACTTATGTAGCTATATTTATCTTCTTAGCTATAGCTTATCTCATCTCATGCTATAGCTATATCTAGCTATATCTTAGGATTTAGACTGACTAAGTCAAGAAAGTCATTTTTAGGCAACTGCGTTAGTTTTTACAATAAAATTCCGAAAAATATAACAGGGCTCACCGAGGGAAAATTCACATCACATGTAAAAACTACATTAATGAAAAGAGGATATTATAAGGTTAAGAATTATTTAGAAGATAAAGATGTCTGGAGCCTTCCACTTCCGCCAAGTAGCCACTAATATTTATAGATATTACCTAGTTGTAAGCCAAAATTTGTGAGACTAATTTATTTATTATTTGAAAAAATAATGCCCCTCAGTTTCTTGCCTGTTCTTCTGAGTAGAGGCTTTTTATCCGAACAAGGCGGTCGAGTCTATTTCAATAACTTTGACGTTCATAAGTGTATCTTTGATACCTAAATTGAATAAAAACATTTTGACTTTGACTTGACTTTGACTTTGATTAACATTTTAACAAAGTAAGGCTGGTTGATAAAATCTATTATAACTATCTATTTCTTGCATATTTTTCTCAATGACAACAAAGTCACGAAAACAAAAAATCGCAGGCAGATTTTCATGCTGAAACTCGCTTCCACGGCAAACTAAAAATAATGAAAAGAATTAATGACGCGCAGTTTCTCGTCTCCCGAAAGCGCACTAATGAGAAACTAAGTTCAGTTGACCTGAGACGAATCATTTAGAATGCCTCTCTTTTTTAACTAACAGTTAAAATGCTAGGAGAAGATGTCTTAAACAGCTTAAGACATACCATTTTCCAGCAGTTTTCCTGCAACAGTGTTGTCGGGACAGGTTTGGATAAGATTACAGCAAAAAAGTTTACGAAATAAAAGGGGAAGGGATAAATAAAACATGCAGATAGATTCTAGTTAGTTAGCTACTTTTTATACTTTGGTAGCATAGTTCAAGCTTTAGTAGGTACTTTATCCTATCGCGTTAGTGATAATGTTTTAGGTACCTGTACTATTGTTTATCTCGTACCACTTTACAATTTAGGTAGGGTCAACTGGGTCAAATGCGTCTGTGGGGTAATTACGTCTTTTGAGAATTACTTACCAATACATAGTATAACCATAATACAATTACAAGTTTGGGGTCAGACGACCGTGTGTGCAAGTGTCCCGAATATTGTTATTAATAATATATTATTACTGACAAATCCTTCACAAATTAAGCAACTCACGCCATCTTGTACAGATTCAACTAAAGGTAGAAAAAAATATGAAGGTAGCGCCTAATTTGTGAAGAGTTTGCCAGTAATTCTTGAAACACGCAATTGTCTCCTTGTACTGCCGAATGATATTTTATTTTTAATATTCTCTTTATGTTTGTTTTACTTTGTATTTTTGGTGTGCAATATAGATGTATTGTATTGTATTGTATTGTATTGTATTGTATTGTATTGTATTGTATTGTATTGTATTGTATTGTATTGTATTGTATTGTATTGTATTGTATTGTATTGTATTGTATTGTCCCACAGACGCATTTGCCCAGTTGACCCTACATCTCTTGTACACAAACTTTTGTAAACAACCACTTAAACTGAGTTTCCTTACTTTTGGCATCCAATCACTTGGTATCAAAAGGAAATTAGGCGAAATTATATTTCCAATTTGTACCCTTCAAGGGTTAATGAAGAAATTACTCACCTCGGCCATAATAGGACGTTTGGAGACCCATCGTCGAGTTTTAATAGGGTAACTGAATGTTGAGAAGTAGGTAATTTTTAATTCGACCAATTTTTATTTTTCACGAATTGGAAAATCTGTGGCCGTAAATATTTGTAACATATTTTAAAATAATTCGAAAGTGTAAATCATCATTGTCGGTTTGTTCGCATGTTAAGTTCTCTTTCAACCACAATACGCTCGTTTTTTCTGCAACTATGTTAAATAATATAAGATTAAAACAGCAATTTTTGAATAGCGATGATGGCCTAGTTGGAGAAGGCCCGCCTCTCAAGCCAAAGGGAGCGGGTTCAAACCCAGCCGACATCTGCTACATGACTGGAACCCAGTGTGTGGCGACAGACTTGTCACATTTGGGTCTGAATATCGTCCGGTAAAATGTGGGTGTTTTATTACACCTCTGCCAGCCCCCTCAGTGGAAAGGCGTGTGTATATAAAAGCAATTTTTGTTTTGATGTCAGCTAGTCAGAGTTTTTCTAGAAATTTTGCTTCTAAGGCAAATGACAACTCATCTTAATATATATAACTTACGTGTCACGTTGTTTGTCCGCTATAGACTCATAAACTACTTAACCGATTTCAATCAAATTTGCACACCGTGTGCAGATCGATCTAACTTAACAGATAGGATAGCTCACATATACCTATATATAAATAATAAACGCGAACGAAGTCGCAGGGTGACAGCTAGTAAATATATATTTCTATTGATAAAATCTAGTCCGTGAGTCATAAACACAGCCACTTAGTGAGATTTCCTAATCTAGCAGATTAGGAAATCTCCCTAAGATCCAAGATCACTCCTGCTCTACAAGCTTTATTATCGCGGAGAATGTAAATAGGCCATTAGTCAGTTGCAATGGCTCTTGTAGTGGGACGATTAAGTGGGCCCATTACGAACAGCCTCGGGTAGAGGAGATTTTTTATCACGTTAACTGAACTGTTATTCAAGATGCGTTTTGAGAACTGTGGGAAACTTTTATATGCTTCCATAGAACTTTTCATGAGCGTAGCGACCAAGAAACAGATAAAACATTCATGGTTGAGGGGCTTGTCTCTCAAATTTTGTATTTGCTATTGATTGGGCGGACGGTCGCGAGATTGGTCGACGCGTGGTAGACGATGTTATACAATTCTCCGATTTGTATAATATCGTAGAATTGTATTGTGTGAATTGGCTTTTGCTCACCCCTTGTCACATTTTGGAGTGAATATCGTCCGGCGAAGTGTGGGTGTTGTATTACACCTCTGCCAGCCCCTTGGGGGGAAAAGCGTGACGATATGATATGTTGTGATATGTAGAATTGTAGTATTGTAGTACAAACGTATGCGTTGCTTGATGTATGCGTGCGACTATGGAATTCACTCCCAGTTAACATTAGATGTGCTCAATCACTTCATAGCTTTAAAACGTAGCTCAAAGTATTCTACCTTTCCAAACTGGCTCATCATAGGCAGACTCGATTCCTTTTTACTATCTGTGATATTTCAATGTATTTATTAGTATATTTATTGATGTAGGTACTTGTGTATGTTTATGACTGGGTAGTTTATTTGGATATTTAGTAATTATTTATGTAGGTAGTAGTATGTATGTTTATTATAATTCTCAAATTTGTAAGTACATTTCTTAAATTTTTTTTTTCTATAGCACACACCACCGTCCATGCTTAATCATAATGTTTTTATTCCATCCAAAGGTTGTCTGGAAGAGATCGCTCTTAATCGATAAGACCGCCCATTGCGCCTATATTTTTGAATGTTTAGTTTAGATTTATTTTGAATTTGGTGTCAATAAAGAGTTATTTTATTGTATTGTATGCGGATAATGATGAAAATATATATGAAAAATTAACGTATTACAGCTTACAGCACTAAAATGACCGAATGTATCTAAATAGAATGTGTAGTGCAGTAGTGTATAGGTTGCTTTTATGGTGCAATGGTCCTGTTTTTAATTGAATCGTGCTTTGAATGATTTCGCTAGAAGTAACTCTACAAATAGCTACTTGTCCAGTGAAAGCGCATCGTTACCATTGTTTAAATTTAGGTTTTAAAATAACATTTATGTCTAACATGTTATGTGTAAGTACCAACATAACAAAATAATATTTTAATAGTCATTTCCACAAGCTACCAATTTATAAAAAGAGAAAAATATTTGAAAGCGTAAAACTCCTCGAGGGCAAAAAAGCGTCTTAAGTAATTAATTAAATAGAAATGTAAACATAATAACAAAGTATTATTTTACCTAAGCACCGAGATAATTATGACGTGAAATTATGAAATTGTACTCTCTGGCATTATTCACCTTTGAAGTTGATTAGCTAGTCTGATTATAGTAGAATTAAGTTAATGTTTTTTCCGCCTTGCGCGAAACAGCGTTCTTGTTAAAAAGTAAAATTTAATTTAGCTTCTATAGGTTTTCGAGGGCAATGTTTTGCTAGCAAGGTTTTTGTAGAAACATTTTTGTGGTAATTGCGAACGGCTTTTTTGGTACAATTGCATTTTTGATGAGTAAAACTCGAGTTTCCAAAGAATTTAAATGACGTAATGAAAGTTTTGCAATTATTATATTTTTTTTTAAATTACTAGTACCTATTACCAATCAAAAAAAGGAAGAAAGGGAAGTCAAATGGATGTAAAACAGTCCATCTAGCAATTTAACCAAGTTTTCCGTAACTTTGTATCCTACAGAAATCATAATCAGACTCTCCTATTATTCAGAGAGAACTGTGCCAACCCAGTTAATCAGTCAACCTTCTCATTAAATTTCATCAAATTCAAAGCCATTATGAATTTGAATAGGATCAAACTCTCTGACACATACAATTTTGCCTTCCTAATTACATAAAAGCTTCAATGATATTAACAAATTAATACCGTACGTGAATTGTAAATGGACCTCTGTAGCAATATTGAAAACACACCTCACCTCTTACACCTTTATCCCTTTTCATTATTCGAAAGCAAGATCTGAATATCATGAATTTAAATTGTAAACTGATTAAATTTTCCATTCGGAGTGAAGGTATCAAACGAATTTTAAAACTCAATTAATGGAAAAACAGCCATTGCAAAAGTGGAATAATATTGTTTTGATAAAATGTACAGTTTTTGTACATTCTACATTTTCATACGGAAAACCTAAAACAATCACTTGATAGTAATTGTAGTTGACAGTAATTGTACTGATAGTAATTGTTGGTAGTAAAACAATTACTTGATAGTGATTGTTTAACAAGAATTGAATTTAAGAAATAGTTCTTTCAACAAGATTTTACAAAGAAACGATCTTCTTTGTTTTTAAGATTAGTTTAGGTCTATTTTTTCTCATTATAACAGACTTAGCCTTAGAATACCTAAAACAGAGAGCAGCTTAATGTTGAAATCCTAATTCGTATTTTTATCTCCGAAAATCCACTTACCACTTGAATTTTATAGATCCTAACAATAAACAAATACCTACTATAACGGTTACGAGCCGTAAAATGCACTTTATTGCATTATTAAAACTAAAATTATCATGTAAAAAGCACTTTAAATTTTACATGGTACGAACTTTTATGTGAAAAGGTAAAATTAATGAGCGCAGGCAACGTAATAAGCCTTTCAGCCACATACTTCTAAATTTATGATCATGAAATGAAGAAGAAATATTACAGTATCATCCCGAATAACAGAATTAAGTCTACTGTATGTACAAGTTTATGTTATGTACTACTTATGCATAGGTGTTTATTTGAAACGTCATATCGAACGTTTTAAAAATCGTAATTATTGTGTTTATAGAATATTTTTTTAACTCTCTTCGAGTTCAATCGAAGTTGTGATTGATACTACATACCACTTAAAATACTTCAAGCGACACTAACTACTTGATACTTAATACTCAACTGTCAGATATTAAACTCCCCACTATACTTATTGACGTGTGAATCAGCCTTACGAGCTCAAAGTTCACTCATGAAGCTTTATTCCGTTACAAAAAGCTGCTTTTACAACTAACTTATAATGAATGCAAAAGGGAAAGAGTAATCCACGCTTGCATTTTTGCAACTGCATTGAATGCCTAAAAGTGTTCTATGGCTTTTGTACCTACTACTGTTTATATTCAACGGTAATGTCAAAATAAGGAAAGAATTGCAACACGGTATAGCAACACTGAGTTATGTGAAATTCCTGCGTATGGTGACCACAGCGGTTTCGTTCTGGCTCGCAATTTCACGTTTCAACATCAATGCCTAGCCTATCAAGCCGTTCCGAAGGCGGGTCTGAGCAGTTGCGCTCTTTTAGTGTCTCACTCAACTGCCGTCTTTGTACTTCTTCACTCTACAAAACTTCATGGTTAGAGTGAATAGGTACCTTATAGGTCATCGTGCTCCATCTTAGACCACAACATCACTTAACATCAGGCGAGTTGGTGGTCAAACGCCGACCTATTCTACATAAAAAAAGCAAGTACAAGCAAGCTGCACGTACTCTACTACATCGTCCAACCTTTGAAACTCTCAACAAACTCTGGTTTCACTCAAAGTATCAGAGAGGATATACACAGTAACGGTATCATGATCCAACCTGGCTAACGCAAACAGATTTTCAGAATCTTACCTACTTATGCAAGTTTCCTGAATACATTTAGGTCAGAGGATAGGTTTCACAAAAAGGTTACTGAGAAAGGGCAACGTAAGCTGAAAAGGTATTATGTATTCGATAAATCTTACTTTCGTTTTGATATCTTTGATCCATATTGTCGATGTCGGTACTGAACATACCTAGTTCATGTAGAATAGGATTTGAAGCTTTTAAAGGTTGTATCTATTTTGATCGAACAACAAGTTCAAAGGCACAATTGAATACTGTTAGTATCTTTCCGCGCTGGGCCGGAACACCCATTTAAAATGAACATTCCCCTCACAGGTTTACGGAAACTGTCTGTCTCTGTTTGGCTCACTACCTGTCTCCCTCACTATCTGTTATTTTGGTTCACTGAATCTTTTTCTGTCGTCCTTCCGTTTGTATTTTTGGACCCAATCTAGAAGAATGTGGTAAAAACTGTTTGATAGAAATTAGCGCAGAATAGCTTTATCTCAGAAAAAAAACCTCGTGAAAATCGTGGAAAAAGCTTCATCAATATTAGAATTTCAATTTAAAAAACGTTCTATACGATTTCGTATCTATGTTTATTTTAGCAAGCAGAAAATTTGCCTCAAATAGCTGATGTTAAACTACAAGAGCTTTTTAGTTAACTCCACAAAAGCCTAGGCGTTCGTAGGAATTAGAAGCCACGGCGGTATTCACGGAAGCATTAGACAAAGAGCAGGAAACCTCGGAAACCACCCGGCTATTGCATAACAATACACGTTGCTGCCTCTTAATCTAGATATACCACAACTATAAGAGTTACTATACTAAACTATACGAGTTAAATAAAAAAGGTAATAAAGCTTTACCAATTTGTTCATTGAGTGAACATATGTGCGTATTGTATGTCATCTGCTACATGATTGGAGCCCAGTGTACGGCGACAGGCTCGCCCCCTGTCATATTTGGGACTGAATATCGTCCGGCTAAGTGTGGGTGTTGTATTACACTTCTGCCAGCCCCCTTAGGCGAAAGGAGTGATGATAATGTAACAATGCTAAATATTGACACCGTTAAATGTAGCAAAATTTTTTTTTGTATCAAATTTGCAAGTGTGACATTGTGAGAGTGTGACATTGTCCAAGAGAATAAAAATAACGTTACGTTGAGCTAACGCGACATTTTAAGAACGTGACATTGTAGAGAGGAAAAAAACCTAATCAAACTCTAATTGTAACATTCCATTCTTGAAAATTCATATATTCGTCACGCCTTTCCCCCGAAGGGGCTGGCAAAGGTGTAATACAACATCCACACTTCGTCGGATGATATTCCGTCCCAAATGTGACAGGGGGCTAGCCTGTCGCCATACATCGGGCTCCAGTCATGTAGCATATGACATACAATACGCACATATGTTCACACAATGAACAAGTTAGTGCGTGCCGTCGGCTGGGCTTAAACCTGCTCCTTCTGGCATGAGAGGCGGGCTTTCTCCAACTGGGCTATAATCGCTTGCATGTACAATACAATTTCATACAATGTTTAAAAAGTATGTAGTGTTAAAAGAGCCAGCATTACAGCTCTAAAGGCAAATAAAATTATTTTCCATCGAACTCGAGAGTTACTCCAAATTGACCTTTATTTGTTGAGAGCTTTTTATTGGAAAGGTCGAGGATAGGTCGTAGAATTCATGGGATATAATTAACCTTGGTCCAAATACGTCCCAGGCTCAATGCTGGTCCATAAAACGAGAAACAAGGCCACCACCAAGAAATAAAGCTAAGATAAACCATGAACACAATGTAAGACAGCGTTTTATCTCCGCGGGAGATGTTTTGCTAAAAACAACAGTGTGTGTGCACTTCCCTTCAGTTCACATTATGTGACATTTTGTGCAGAGTTTGCTGGTGTGAGTAAATGTTGTACTAATCAAAATGTTCGTAATCTTTTTAACCTATGAGGTAGGTAGAAAACATCACCAAAATTATTATACGGACCAAAAGTATTCTATACTTTTAGTGCAATTGAAAGTAAAAGTTATAATTGATGCTGTACAGAAAATACTCTAGAATCATCTTGTAGATATTTGCATACTGCATTGAAATATTGGTGAAATATTTATTGTTTCTGTTCCCATCATGTTTATTATGAAAAAATAATGAGGTATCGAAACTTCCTGTGAATAAATCTCTCAAAAACCAGACAAGACTAGATAAGAACAACTATTGCTAACTAACCTAACTTCCTAAGTAATATTTTAAAGTAAAAGTTAATTTGTTCGTTTGTTGGTTTATTTGTTTGTGTGTTACGCTTTCACGCTTTAACTACTCACCATGAAGTGTCACCATGATGTCATGAGTATAGAACAACATACCATGTATGTACATGCTACTTTTTTCTCCAAAAAATATATCACGATTCCGTGTGGGACCGCGGAGCGCAAATAGTCAAATATTCATTCAAATATATATCAAAATCTGTCAATTAAATAAAAGATTCCATCTCAACTACTGCTAACTTTATTGCACTGTCATAGATAAACAGTGTTTATTACAAACCGATACTGGCCTATAAACCCCTGTTGATGACTTGATGCCTGCAGTATGCCAGCGGTACATAATAAACTCCTTACTCTGATTGATATAAGATTCATTTTACGATGTCATGAATTTAAAAGATGCCAGTTTATGTGAAAAGAATGGAACAATGTTGCTTGTTTTGCATACTTGACTTAGACTTTGTTTAGATATGACATTTTAAAGTTGAATCACGTGAGTTCTACTTACTATTCTTAATGTTATAAAATTAAATGTTTGTGTGTTTGTTGTATGTTTAGATGCTTGTTACTGAGCGCATAAACTGCGGAACAGATTGGGGTCGTTTGGTATGGAGACGGCATGTAACCTGGATGAACACATAGAATATTTTTTCTTTTCTGTAGAATAGCCGGACCCAGGTAGTTAAGCCGTTAATACGAAATTCAGAATCAGAATAATTTATAGTTAAATTTGCGTGTTATGTCTTAAAATGTCTTCTTAAAATTCAGGGCACTTGCACACACGGTCGCCTGACCCCAAACTAAGCAAAGCTTGCACTATGGCCACCAGAGACTAGTATACATTTTTAGATATTTTTAAATACGTACTCCAAAACATATTAACACCCAGACATGGAATCAACACAAATTTTCATCACATGAATGTTTGCCCTATGTGGGAGTCGAACCCACGCCCCAAAGCTCAGAAGGCAGGTTCACTATCAACTGAGCCACCGAGGCAGTTAAAAATTTAATTATAGAATCAACAGCAGGAAAAGTTTGTCTAAATGTGTCTGTGAACAATTAGCTTTGGGATCATTGCACGGGTTTGGATTGGATTAGACTGAAAATAGGTTGTGTCCTGAATTCACAAAAATAAGCTACTTTGTAACCCGGAAAAATGTATCGTCTATAATACGATAGCAGGTTAAAAGCACACTGTATATAGTGGTATAAGTACCTATTTACATTATGTTATTTTAAAAAAAAAGAACGACCTTTTTAAAATGCAACATTATCGTAACCACATAAAGATTATTTTAGTTTGTTTTCTTTTTCCAAATTAGGTATTACCCAAAATATAAACCCAAGTGACGCCATCGCGGCGTCTCTACTCTATAATTATCCTAAATTTTGTTAGTAATTAGAAATTTAAGCTCAGACACATTTTTGCTAATTTTATTCTGTGCCATTTTCATAAACATTTACGAGAGTGACACTATCATTTTCTACCATAAACCTAATAATAGCTGTTATAAAATAAAGGCTTTGCATTTATTTTAGGTCTATGAAATATTTTGTACTTTATTCTGTTTATAATAATATCAATTTTTATAGGAACGTCGCGGGATTCAGACTAAATGGCACGCCTAACTATTGCTTTTGAAATTATTTGTTACTTTGATTTACTCAGTCAGTACAGTACGGTCTGTCTTCACTATAATAATTACAATAAATTGATGCATGTGAACCAATAATATATTTGTGAAATACACACACGTGTTCGAAGTTTTAAATGGCCCAGCCGACGGCACGCACCAATTTGTTCATTGTGTGAACAAATGTGCGTATTGTATGTCATCTGCTACATGACTGGAGCCCTGTGTATGGCGACAGGCTCGCCCCCTGTCACATTTGGGACTGAATATCGTCCGGCAAAATGTGGGTGTTGTATTACATCTCTGCCAGCCCCTTCGGGGGAAAGGCGTGACGATATGTTATGTTATGTTACGTTATTTAAAAGCTCGTCGTCAAAAAATATCAACAAAACAAAACAATCAGACGGGTCTACTAAATCATCGATAAAATATAATATCATCCTTTAATCTGTTGATATCATACATCACTGTGAGAGAATTCACTCCATTCTCTTATAGCTATCTATGAAGGACGAAAAATAAGATATCAACTACTATAGTGAGACGTGACCTAGTCCACCGCGACTCCACGACTATCGTCCACCCTATTCCTCTAATCCTATTCCGAACCCATCAACATAACCCTATTTGACAAAGTCTGATCCCAAAACCCTGCGTGACTCTGTTTGGTGTCTTCTCAAATCACCGATAATTACGTCCACAGATAAAGTTACTGAGTGTTATCCAACAAGGAAATAGGTCGAGCATAAAACTTCGCCGTACGTCGAGTGCCTTTTTAGTGGCTTCACACTTGAGAAAACGAAACACTTATGCCGTTGTTGTCTAGTGTTATTGCTGAGCTCCGAACACTTAAGAGATTAGCGTGAATGTGGGGTCAGAGAGTACAATGAGCACTTTTAGACCACACATTAATTATTTAAATCACACTGTTTGAAATGAAGAAGCGAGGTCTTTGCTTTCAGCGTGACAAGCATGGGTAAAACAATAATTTTGAATAAGTACTTTATTAATCTTTATACTATGCCCAACTGGATCTGTCTTACGTAAAAGAGGGGAAATGTACAAAATACTCAAATGTAGAACATACAAATCAGATTTGTCAATTTGTCAATTTTAATTTATAAATATTAATTAGTTTCAAAGAGTGTTACTTTTACTTTACTTCGCCCAAAGTTTTTTGGTGCCAAACGAAAAACCAGAGCCACCATTAAAAAGATAAAAGATTTCAAAGAGTACAATTTCACTAGAATAAATCACGGAGAATATTTCAGTCAGATAAATATTAAATTCCATTTTGTTCTTATAGGAATTTTCACATAAGTTTAGTTAAAGCAATTTTCACAGCGCGGAACAATGAATATGGAAGATTTATAGATTTGAATGCGCATACTGAAGCAGTAAAATCAAAATGCATTATGATGAAAACTTCGAACAAAATTAACAGTCGTGGAAACTTTTTCGGTTCCAATAAAATAAATAAATTTTCACACTCCGCACATAAAGGAAGCACATAACCGCACAAGGACAACTAACACCCCAGACCCCGAACATAAATTCAAATTCACCATTGACAATCTGTTCGGTTAGGCATCTAATTATTTGTCATGTAAATTTATTTAATAATTCTAACAATTAAATTGTTGTAAATTGTGGTTCTGTTAATTGAAATCCTTTTTCTAAAACGCATGACTCCAATTGATGCTAAGTAAGTGTGCAATAGTTTTATTTTTAAGCGGCAACTATTTTGTAAAGTGGATGAACCAAAAAGCGTGGCGAGAAAACGTACAGCACCGTGACATGCAACGTGACAACTAACACTTTCAGAATACTTTTTAGCTAAATCCCGGTCTCGTGCCAAAACCAGTTTGAACGCCTATCTTATTCAAGCTATGGCGCTGAAAACTGTCTTTGTGCTCGAAGTTGCTAGCGTTATGCAGTGGACACAGAAATAGAAGAGGTTACCGAACTTTACAGTTTTCATTTTGTATGATTTCTATTCAGAAATAGTATATTTAAAAGCTTAAAAACTGGTACTATAATTAGAAAAAGTCATTTTCATTTCTGCAGGTAGATATTTATGTAAGGTATAGAACATATTCCTTTACATAATTTATCACACTAATATTATAAAGGCGAAAGTTTGTGAGTGTATGTGTGTTAGTTTTTAGCGCTTAAACGGATGGACGAATTTTGATGAAATTTATTATGGTAGCTCATACCCAGGATTAAAATATAGGCTACTTTTCAAGCGCAGTAAAACCGCGGGGCACAGCTTGTTATCATAGTGCAAACAAGTAACAATTTGGTTAAAATCACGTCAGTGACTAGAGGCAAATTTTACAGGAGAGCAATAAAACTGTAACTGTAACTTTTGTTCCAGCCGCGGTTCTGTCAAATTAACGCTTTGTCCTATTTTGTCGCTGTCTGATTGGATCTATTTAAACGGCTGTCAAAATTATCCGATGCCAGTCAGCACAGCCCTCAGAATAATAACTTTAGTTATTATTCTGAGGCACAGCCAGTCAATGCAAGCGAAACATCAAATTGCAACTTTTGTAGTTACGCGGTTTTAACCATTGTTTGTTACGTGGTTTTGCACAATCATCGACAAGATATATACAAGTGAACAGCTGTAGTACTTGTTACAGCCAAACCTGAAACCCCTGAGGTAAACTTATGTAATACCTATACTGTTGTTTTCGAATTAATGACATTCTGAGGTAAGTAATTGCAAGTAATTATAATCAAAAAAAAATTAGGAAGAATTTGTTTTTATTAGACGCAGTGCATTTCTAGAAATTTATTTTCTACACACAAAGATAAGTAAACTACAGTTGTATCCTAGTAGAAAGTTGTGTGTTATATTTACCAATTTAAGTTCCCATTTATTTATTTTTTTTACAACAGACTAGGCATGCGTTTGACCACTGACTCGCCTGATGGGAAGCGAAGGTGTAACACGCTTGCCTAGGAGATACCTATTCACTTTACTCTTAAACACCCCCGGATTATATTTAGGTGGAAAGACAGACACAGGCAACGAGTTCCACACCTCTGCAGTTCTTACAAGAAAAGTTGACTTGAAACGCTTAGTGCGTTTTAGCGGAATTTCCACCATAAGAGGGTGTCTTTTACTGGTGCGCCTGATACAATTATAAAAGAACGGCGATGGCTGGATCAGGTCGTGCAGTTCTTGTGCACACTCGCCGTATCTGTCTCGTCTGTCACTGGCTCGTCGCCATTATTTACAAACTAATCTTAGCTAGTCAAGATCTGGGAGCGCGACTTTATGTTTTTTTAAAGACAATTATTTGATTTAAATATTTATTTTGTCCGATACAAAAGGGAGTTGAATTATAAATAACTTTAAACTAGCTTAAAACTAAGGCACGAAGCCTCCTTGTCAGTTATGCGTCCGGTGCAACCACCGTGGAGTCAGACGCTACCTCAGCAGTTTAGCGGGCTACGGTTGTATGCGTATGGTATCGATACGCAGGATGCATAACTGGCTATTACCAATGTGGCAATAATGTGGCATTATAAAAACAGTTTAAAAAAAGTAAATTGTTGGAAATTGGCCAACTGGCAGCGGCAACAAGTGCATTGGCACCAGCAACAGTTTTTACACCAGACTTGTGAAGAGAGTTATGTCTTTCAGGAGCTAATTCTTCATTAGCAAATTTTTTGCAACCTACTTTTCAAAATATTTAGAGATCGTGGTGCTCAAATTTAATATCATCTTTTACGTAACTGGAGCCCAGTGTATGGTGACAGGTTCCACCTCTATCACGTTTGGGACTGAATATGGTCCGGAGAAGTGTGGGTGTTGTACACGTACGCCAGACCTTTTGGGGGAAAGGCGTGACGACATCACGATAAAATAACATCTCGTTTATAGATAACTAGCTGTTACCCGCGACTTAGGTTAGGTTAATCGTACGTGAGTAATTACCGTTTCATAAATCATAATGTGTGAAAACCACGTCAGTTTCCAGAATAAGACTTGGTTAGTGTTTATTTAAAAAATAGTATCCAAGAACCTTTCTCATAATACACTGTAACTAATTAGTAAATTTCTTCAAAATCCGTTCAGCCGTTTAGTCGCAAAAACCCTACAAACAGACATACAGAGTAACTTTCGATTTTATAACATTAGTATGGATAGTACGAATAATATAGAGAATCTCTATTTCTCGAATATCTTGACATCTATCTTGCCAGCACTTACTCTCCGGCTACTCACTCCACCCCGCACGCCCCTATCGTGTCGGAGTTGTACAACAGTTTTGATTCGTGCTAGCGTCTTTATTCACATTTTTCTAAAAATGGCAAGAACTTTTAGACTCTACAACCACACAAGTTTGTCAAACAAACCTTATGTCACTGAAACTACAACAGTCCAACAGTCCACAGAAAACTTCCAATAATCGACGAAAACATAAAAGCAGAAGTTTTTCACACTTCCCTTTAGTTCATAAAGGAAATTCCACTCTGCACAAGCACGGACATCATTCCAAACGGAAAGGAATGTCCGTCTAATAAAAGTTATCTTACAAGCCAGCACTAATAAAACGGGGCTCAAAGTTTAACTGGCACATTATTGGGAGAAAACTCCGTTTCCTCGGATCCATTGACCAAACTCAAGGAGAAAGCAAGATTGTGTTGCTATTCAAGCGTAAACGGTCAGTGTTATGTAGAGAAATAGCATGAGGCAACTTGAATAGAGTAAGTACTACTTATTTAGAAATGTGACCTACTTGAAGTTTGTACCAACAAGTTTAGAAGTATTTCGTAGAAGGCAGTTGCATAATGATGTCCTTAGCAAACTGTAAACCGTTCAACCAAAAAATTCAACTCCAGCGGCATGATTTCGCTTTTGTTATATAAAATCCATTAACTTTCGTACCACTGCCTGTCAACTGAATACATTTTTCATCACAACATTCACGAGCCCAAACATTTCAGAAAAGATTTCTCAAGGAAATTAAAAAGGCAGCAAGAAAAGGTACGGACTCCGACAATGGGGTATATCAGTAAATATTAATATTTATGGGGTCACGTCACATGATTTATGTCAGTTATGGGTCTCAGATGGCTCCGATGGGCATTTCAGGAGGTCTGATAGATGTCATGGGATTTTTAAGCCTTCCCAGCTGGCGTTACGGTGAGACTGCACATGTTGGTTCCTTAGTATATATGTTTCTACAACAAAATGAAAACCAACCCTCGCCACCACCGTATCTCACAAGTTTCGTGAAGTGGAACGCGTTTCAACAAAATGTTGAATACCTCTACAGCTTTGCAGAGACAATTTCGCTTTAAAGATAGAGAGCAAATTTAATTTACTCTGTAATTTCCATCTAAGATAGTGAGACAAAAGCTTTTCATAGCAAATGCAGTAATGAACTTGCAGTTTACGTTTGTTTTTTTTTACTTTTACCTAAAAATTTGCGCGAATGTTTTTATGAAATTCACAACCTTTTTCATTATTTGTGTTTTCAAACACCAGATGTAGGTGGAACTCTGAAAATCCGATACGTGAGTATCGAATATATCCCAATCCTAAGGTTTCGAATCATAAAAAATTAATAGGGTTGCTACATTTCGAGATGATCAAAGACGTTGTCGTTTTGTGGAGGCTGTGTCAACAAACGTGGGCGAAATAAGACGTTCATTTGAGGGGCGAATATCTCAAACAGAGTCTAATTATAATTTTTTGTAAAGATAAGGAAACTTGCTTTTAGTCTTTTAAAAAATTACATCATATCTTTGTCATAAAATCATATCTTGTACAGAACTACTTCAGATATAAAAACATCTAAAAGAGTACATCATCTTTAATTTAAATTTCGAGTTATAAAATGTGTTTTCGAAGGGTTCTCTAGCAGCTTTTGGGGTTTTTTATGGAGTATGGTAAACAAATCTGTCACGAACCAATATACAAATCCGAAAGAATCAGGGTAAAATGGGGTGAGTAGTTTAGCTCTGAACGAATGACTTTTTTTGGGATACGGAAAAAACTAACGATCTTCGCCTGATTACGCCCCTGCCAGAGCCACTCGTTATGTATGCGTATCGCGTTAATTTTGCGACCATGCGGAACACTCGCACATTCTGGGTTTCGCATTGAGAATTGCGGTTTCTCGTATTTTTATGCTCGTAAATTTAGTAATGTCTTCTAATATAATGTTCAGATCGTGAACCAAACAAAACGATAAAGACTGTATTATTTATCTTATGGCAAGACAAAAGAATAAGATTTTTGGATATTCTGTACATAAGCGTGACCCATTTTTAGCAAAACACCATTTTGAGCAAATGTAGGTTACATCTGAAAATATGGAGGTCCAAATGCGACCCCAAGGACATTGGGTAAGAATTTTATGAATAAAAACTCAAGGTCCACAAATAAAAACTCAAAGAATTATCCATCAACACGATTTCTAAAACTCTCGTTATAATATTTATTGCCGGCACATGCGGGAGTTTTGTTGAGTGTACGATATTAATGTTAAGGCCCCGTTACCGGTTTGAGATTTATCTTTCACGGATTCTTTTCTAAGTTTTGGGCGTCGCCATCTTAAAATAAAAAAGAGTACATTTAGAAAAATCTTTAGATTAACATTACGAACGTTTTAAAGCAATTTTCATAATGACATGTAATATTTTGGCAGAGAAGATCGAAAAACAGACCTCAGTTATAATTATAGACTCAGAAGATGTCTATAATTATAACGCTTAAAAAACATTTACATGTTATTCTGAAGACAGTTCATTATAATATTACGCTATGAGTATATGAAGGAAGCGGGGTCTTAAAATAGGATTACAGCGTGAGCTTCCGGTTTCGCTGGATTCCCATAAATAATTCACCGGCGAGCCTTGCTCTGCCTACGGCGACTTGAAAACGATCGATGCAGTTTGACTCCACGATGTAGATAAAAATAGAAGCATAGGTTACTTTCATGCTTAGTGGAGAAACGCAAGGTAGGCAAGCTAAACATAATACGTAATACTTTTCCCCCTATTAGTCTAAAAAGGTTGAGCTGCGTTTTTTAAAATCATAATTATATCTTTCTATTGCTAATGTAACTGGTTTTAATTGTGTTGATAATAACATGTAAACAAGTTATCTTTGTTTTATTTCTAATGTGAACAATTTTGGCTGTAACAAAGTCTAAAACATGTAGTTATCTCTTAGGCTCTAGGTGTGCTCCGCAGTTTCAGCAGCTGTCATACAGAGATCGTTATTTTTCGGGATACAAAGTACCCTCTGTATTATTCCAGAAAATAAGCCATCTTTATACTAAATTTATCCAAATATATCCTTTGATTTGAGCGTGAATGAGCAAGACACTAACACAACATTGAAAAGACTCGGATCCTATAAAGAGTTATGAAGTGTTAAAGAGAGCAACAAAAACTAAAAAAAACATTGTTGGGAAATTGTCTAGTTTTGGGAAAAGCTGTCAAACAAAAGTTGTTGGTTTTGATGAACAGAATATGTTCTTAAAAGGATGCTAATTGATTACTACTTGCTTACAATAAAACACATACCTACAACACGCACGATACGCTTTAGTTCTTAATTTCTCATACGGACCGCTAGAGTATGAAATACTCTGCCAGAGTGTGTGTTCCCTGCAACTTATAATCTAGGTGTCTTTAAGTCTCGAGTGAATCGGTTTCTTCTAGGCAAGCGTGCTCCATCGTAGGCCTCATCACTGCTTATCATCAGGCATGTTGGCGACCAAACGCATAAGCCTATTAGGTAATAACAAAAAAAAACTGCCGAATGATATTTTATTTTTTAATATTCTCTTTATGTTTGTTTTACTTTGTATTTTTGGTGTGCAATAAAGATGTATTGTATTGTATTGTATTGTATACCTAGTATTAGTGTGATATGCCTATGCCTATAAAGAAAACGAAAGGAAGATCTGAGTGTACTAAGACAACTAGGCTTTTGTACGTTTGTATGTAGAAACGTTTTTCATGATAAATAGAATATAGTAAATAGGGATCTTCATGAAATTTTCAGGCAAGTCGATTTTAACACAGTTTTTAAGTTCAAAAATGAAACAATCAGCCCAGCATTTGCGGAGATTTGGTGTTCACGAGGTCTCAGTTTGACGCGAACTACTATTTGAGCTATTAGTATAGCTCAATATCAAAAGCCTGTGGCAATCGAATATTTACATTAAATACAGCTGTAAAACCCGAGAGACCAGCAATACCCATCGTTCCACGTATACGTGATATCTGTACGATATCTGTATTTGTACAATGAAATTGAATTTTAAAGGGCGACTTGTATTTGCGTTCATTGCCAATACCAAAAACGTATAAAAATAACAGGTAGATACGTGTCGTATGTAAAAAGACATTTGAAACAGTTCTTCGTTCTTAGCTACAAATATTAAACAGGTACTATAATACCCCGTTACTAATAAATGTACTTACAGACATTTTGTGACAGTGTTTTGTCGTTGTTGATCGAGTTTGAAAATGTAAAAGAAAGAAAGAGACAAAAGTTTATTAGTAAGAGCGTAACTATAATAATCTACATTTTAAATCGCTAAATCTTACAAATGTCACAAGTCTTCTGGAGCACAATTTCGTTTTCATATATTTTTTCATTCATAAATATTGAATCTCAATCCTCAAACGAGTATGCACGAAATCATAACTTGCATAAATCGGAAATAAGTAAAATCATTAAACCATAAAAAATACCAAAACCTAAATACAAATCAAAACCGAGAGTAGAAACTCAAAACTACTTTATTAACCCATTAAAAATCATACCATTAAGGTTGAATTTTACTTTTTATAAACCAGATCAGTCCAGTCATGTAACAGATGACATACAATACGCACATTATGTTCACATAATTAACAAATTGGTGCGTGCCGTCGGCTGGGTTCGAACCCGCTCCCTCTACTATACTATAATACACTACAAAAACTCTGTATTGACACCAAGTACAAAATAAATCTAAACACTAAAAAATTTAGGTGCAATAGGCGGTATTGTCGCTTAAAAGCCTTCCTACCTTTATACCTACAGATATACCTATGAAGTCATAGTGCCTAACTCTCGGCATTAAACACAGTTGTGTACAGAAAGTTACTCACAATCTCTGTGTAAACGACAAATAAACCTTATTGTGTTAAAAACAATGTCGCTAAGTCATAAAGACCTTTACAATGCTCCACAGCGGCAAAGCCTTGAATAAAATTAAAAATAAATTAGCATTAATTCAAGAAGGATTGCGCTAAATAGCATTAAAATGGTCTTAGCATCAGCGAGGTCACATTTAGGTGGTTCTGATGGTAAAATTATTATGACAGACGTTTTTAAAAAAAAACCCTGGTATGCGTTTGTTTAGGAACACAGTAAAACGTCTACAAATTGTAGAGAACAACTCTAAAAATAAGTTCAGAAACCAGGCAGGTCAAAAGAGATTTTCATCCACTTTAGGTTGACGTTTGATAAAATATTACCTGCTCAAGGTAGAATCAAAGTGGTGACGACGTTTGGATTCGACGATGGACAGCTTTTGATATAAAAGTCGTATAAAGTGTGTAGGCAGTTTCTCAAATGTCGATCTAAACTTTGATGTATATTATCTCAAACAATTTCAAACGCTAATTTCTAGGACACATTGATTACATTGATTACATTGGTCAATTCAACAGATTAACGGGATAAATCAACGGTATCGCTTAGGCCTCAATTTCGACCACAAATCTATTCAAATCACAGAGCGAAATTCAATTTATTGCACGAGGACTCTGTACGCAGCTACTGAATTCACATCTAACTGAAATATTTGGACCACTATTTGGGAATCTAAATTGTTCATTTTATGTCTTTGAATGAAATAGAGCGCCAGTCGTTGACCTAGTTTTATAATAGACTTACATAATTTCCGGTGTAGCAATTAAGAGCTTTTGGCTTACAATTATACTGAGCAGTATATCTTAGTCCAAGTTAAAATTTCAACCAATCAAGCAACAACAAGAAGTAATTATTTGGTACGAGGATACGTTACCGAACTAAATATTTACGTTACAAAACTGGACACAAAGCCTCCTCTATTCACACTATCACAACTTGGACAGGCCTATCAAAACATTTTCCGGGCGACGATACGATTCCCTTAACGACCAAGCGATCACTTATACATGCTGTACTAGCTATACGATAATGTTACCCGCTTAGCATATAGGTACCTAACTCGATTATTCAAGCGCCAAGTTTCTTACTAAGTGACTGTTTGATATTCTATATTCGTATTCTATTAAAGGCTCTCCAAGACATAGATAGGCACATGACAAACTTCAGCTAGATTCGTTTATTTTCATCAATGCTATGCCTACATTTATCTGGTCTCATATCCCAGGAAATTGTCACATACAAACACCCAATATGCGCCCGAAACGTAACCTACAAAAAGTTGTAGCGCACCCGTGACCCGCCGATCCTCATCCGTTTACATCACATCATCCTCGCCAGATAATAACGTTGCCCGCCAAAAATCGCAACATAAAAAACTGTGGCTCAAGCACACATCAGGCAGAGTTTAGGCGGGCGGGGAGGGTTGCTCTATTGATTTTGCCCCGCGTCCCGCTCGGTCCTGCACGCATCCCTCAACTGTTGCTTAACTTTTACCAACATAATTATAACTGTTGTGCATATCTGGCCTCCGCAATCAATTGGAGTACTTGAAAATTTGGCCGTCTCGAAACGTAGTCAAATATTAACCATACCGACCTGACGCCACACAACGAGACTATCTAACTAACACAACTCAATCGATGTTCAACAAACATTTTGTTTATTCAACGATGAATTGTAAAATGTGCAGTAACGACAATGACCTAAATGTAGGCACCTAAATGAAAATGACAGTTTTTACAACGTCAGTGCATTCAGCCATATTTAGCTGATAACTATCTGAACACGTTTAAAACTATTGCTTAATAACATCAAACATTGAGTTAAATCGAGACAGTTTATTTTTATTTGCAATTTATACACAAAAAAACTACAAAAATAGTACCACCACGTACAACACCAAGAAGTTGGTATCATACATTGGTATTATGGAGGACAAAATGCTTCTACTACCAAAAATCTAAATAAATTGATTTTTTTTTCTTGTTTTGGTAAAGTGAAATTTTAAGGCAATTAAGATCTAAGTAAGGCAATTACATTCCGCAGTAGTAGGTTTTATTAGGTATTGCCTACAGTCTAGAGATTCAATGGTTCAGTGCACGTCAAAGAGTTTCAATTTGAAACGCTATCGCTTCCGAGGATTCAATATTGATGCGTGTTTTGGAAATGGCTATTGCTGTTTGCGAAGATTGATTCAACAATCAACAACACACTTGAACTATCGATTGATTGCCGCTAGGTTCGATGCCAAATAACTAATATTGTTCTTTGATGGTAAAAATTAAGCTTGATAAAGATTAGTTTAGATTCTCGTGCTTCTCTCGAATAAACCGTTAGGTACTTAAATATTTACCGTTTTTCAAGTTTATTAATGATCAAACGAAGTTTTGAATTCATTATTGACTACCTCGGTGGCTAAGTCGGTAGTGAACCTGCCTTCTGAGCTTGGGGGCGTGGGTTCGATTCCCACCTAGGACAAATATTTGTGTTTTGCTGTGTCTGGGTGCTAAATATCTATTTAAGTATGTATTTAAAAATATATATTAGTGTATGTATATCGGTCTCTGGCAGCCATAGTACAAGATTTTCTTGGTTTGGGGACAGATGACCGTGTGTGGAAATGTACCAAATTTATTTATTAAATGGGGATAGAAGTCAATTCGAAAATTCAGCAAATGCCTGGCTTCAAATCCACAATGTTTTACGCATAATATGTACCCATTACATCCAACTCTCGTCCAATTGAAACGTCTAGCACACCACCGAAAATTCCAAACTGCCTACATAGCCTTGTAGATAATTTTAAGTAACCCTCAATAACATTTAAAATTAATAAACCTAAGAGCCGAAGTATTTTAATAAAATTTACTTGAAAAGCCCATCGCCTACTCGCAGGAAGTGGCCGTGATTTGGCTAACTTGATAAAGGTCAAACTAAGCCAACGCTGATAGCTTTACAGGCATTGCTTTAGACAGATGCCTAGTAATGCCTACAGCTACTAAATCTGACAAGATAGACTACATTGCGAGAACTTAGCAGACTTTAGAACAAATTTTTAGAGGTAGAGCTGAAGCTGGTTCATAAATCACGAGGCAGAAGAGGCCAAGAAGCGTGCCTTGGGGAACACCTGTGATTCAGATTCTAGGTATATCTTATAGCTCATGTGTGTAGATGTCAATCAGTGAACTTTTGCAAGCTGACAAACACTGTTGCGAGCACAGATCAACCTAGAGAATAAGATGGCGCGCGGCGTATGATTTAGGTGAAGCCAAAAACCATCCAAAAACTACGCGTGGCCCGGACTACATTTTGAGGTTCATTTCAAAAACTGTGCAGTTTTTTTACAAGTCAATTTTGTAAAAGCCGTAAGATTAAACTCTAACATTATGTGCAGTTTTAGAATATCAAATCTACTAAGGATATTGGAACGGAAATGGCTAACATAGAGTTTGGGAATAAATCTTAGTTTCCGTGCAATTGTAAATGTTTTTTCATGGCAACATTACCACGCGCACACGTTTAAAAAGAAGTGGCTTCAGCGAGATATAACGTAGTGTTCCATCTATTCCTCTAGAATGATCTGGTTGCGACCGAAGCTTCTTTGTTACAATTGGTGTTAGAGTGAAGAACGAACCGAACTCAACCGATTCTTGTGAAAGTTTTGGGCAGGTTCGATAATTATACAGATATTTCTGTCAAGAGAATCAGTTAGGAAATACGATCTGTAGAGGAAGACAGAGATCCGAACAGAACCCAGACATAAATAAATAAAATAAAAAGCCTTTTATTTCTTACAGCTTACAAAACATTAAGTTAGATTCGATTAAGTTTAGTTTGCAATTATTAGTTTTGTGAGTAATTAAGTTTGGTTCCTAAATTTACTTGTGTTAGTTATTCCTTAATGCTATGCTATTATACTATAGTTCTTTATTCTGTAAGAATTCCTCTGTAGGTGAAGGCCTCCTCCAAAGATAACCAGTCCTCCCTAGATTGAGCTACTTGAATCCAGTTGGGGTCCTCTGTTTTTTTGATGTCGTCTTCCCAACTAGCTACAGGTCTACCTCTCTTTCTTTTTCCCTGTGGACCCGCCCATGTGGTTACCGTTTTCGTCCATCTCTTGTCACGTAGACGCGCCACATGTCCGGCCCACTTCAACCCAGACATACGAAAACATTTTTGTCGGAGCTGAAGCATAGACGCCTCGCTCGGTCGATTATTGACTAGCGACCCGCATCAGCTTCGCATGGTGACTATACAGCTTCCGTAAAAATATCTAACTGATCGTGAAGAAGGCATTTGTCCGTTGCGCGGTTTAAAAGTTAGAAAGACTGACAGATGCGGAAAGAGACTGTGTTTTATACTAGGCAGAGAACATAAATGATAGAGAAAATAGAGATAGAGAAGAGCTGAAAAATATTTTGTGAAATTTCTATATTATGCTGTTGATGTGATCACATAATTAAATGTTGTTGTTTTATTGTGAAAACTGTGTCCTCACGACACAGGTAAACCTAGTGTGGGGGACAGGGTTCCACTAAGGTACATAATTGTTTTCTTTTTTTAGCACCTCAAATATTTTATAAAATTTGTATTCTTTCTTTTTGTATTTCTTCTGTTTCAAATCTTAATTTTGTATTATAATAGTTTAATTAAGATCTCTGTACCCAACAGAAAAGCAATAAAAGTTATTATTTTTATATATTATTATTATTGATCACGCTGACAATGGTGACAATAAGACAAAAAACAATTTAAATACCTATATTTTACTTTTAGTTATTATTCTTACAAGAACTAGTATGAATTTCAAATCCACGAAGGATAAATGGTTGAGAAAATCATTTAAATTCTGAACCATAAAAATTAAGCGAAGGAATCCAATGGCTCGGCCCAGGGATGATTATAATTCACTGGTTATTGCACGTAAATGTCCCTTTTGCACCGTAAACCTGTTACTGAACCTCTGGACGGAATATGTATTGAATTGCTTTGGACTGTTTTTGTGAGACAACTCAATTTTTTTTCTTTGTAGAACATTTTTCATTCTCAAACTAGACGAAACCTGAATAACAGTTTTTCAAATATTGAAATTTGTACATTTTTACTGCCTTAACTATTTATTGCTTACTAAAAACTAAATGATTTTCTTTTTCAGTCACTCTATTTTACGGATGGAATTCAATTATTTGATGTTAGTGTACTGTAACGTATGTTTCTCGTTACAGTATTATTTTTGAAAAACCTTAGTTTATGTTCCATACTATTAGAGCATTATGTTGTGTTCCAGTATTTTTTACAGATTTTTAGCATCGGTGTAACAATATTTTAGACTGGTAACAGTGCTTTTGATCTCGTAATCGTAAATTTGATCGTTTGTAATTGGTCGAGAGAATTTGTTAGCAAGTCCAAATTTATTATCTGTCCTTGTCAAGCATCAAGCCGTATGACGTTAGATTTTTTTCTTTCTCCTTTTCGTCTGTCAAATGTCAGATATGACAGACAGATAGTTTGTCTATGGGACGATTGTCAATTTTTTTTTACTTTCCGCCTCGCTCTCTTCATGGGAGGTTATTTTTTATAAAATGTAATTAGTATCGACTTATTACCGCAGACTTATTATTGTCTAAACAAATATCACAATTTTTTGTTATTACGCCTACCTTATGGCATTTAAAACAAACCGGACCGGGTATGACGGTACAATTCCTAAAAGTGTGGTCAGATGATTTGCATTTCAAACAAGAAAGATTTTTATTTATTTCCACTGCGTGAATGCGTGGTTTGTCTAATTTTCGGTTGACCAAAACTTCCAATTCTTTTCCAATGTTTATAAACTGATCGATAGAATCGATGTGTTTCCCAAAGAGAAAAGGTGTGTAAACTGGCAACATATTGTTTTTAATAATAGTTATCAATGTGGTATCCGAAGTAGGAGTACATAAGCGACTGGACATATCTAATATTTCAGTAATAAAATCTCGAAGAGATTCTTTCTGTTTTTGTTTGCGAGTACGCATATCATATTCACATAACTTTAAATCTGGTTTTAAAAACCATTTTCAATAAAAAATCCACGAGATTTTCGTCGATACTAATTACATTTTATAAAAAATAACCTCCCATGAAGAGAGCGAGGCGGAAAGTAAAAAAAAATTGACAATCGTCCCATAGACAAACTATCTGTCTGTCATATCTGACATTTGACAGACGAAAAGGAGAAAGAAAAAAATCTAACGTCATACGGCTTGATGCTTGACAAGGACAGATAATAAATTTGGACTTGCTAACAAATTCTCTCGACCAATTAGAAAAACGAGATCAAAAGCACTGTTACCAGTCTAAAATATTGTTACACCGATGCTAAAAATCTGTAAAAAATACTGGAACACAACATAATGCTCTAATAGTATGGAACATAAACTAAGGTTTTTCAAAAATAATACTGTAACGAGAAACATACGTTACAGTACCTACCTTATTATTAAATTAAATAAGTGTAATTATTTTAGAGCATATCGAATACTAGCTGTTACCCGCGACTTCATTCGCGTTTATTTCCAAAAAATATCCAAAAACCTTCCTTATGATAAATGTAACCACAGACAGTAGCTAATTTTTTTAAATTACGGAGCTATGAGCCATTTTGAAACATTTCCAAAAACTGATTTAACAAAAAAAAACTGTTTATTTATTGAACCTACACACAAAATTTCAAGAGAATCAGTTAAGAAATGCGACCTGTAAAAGAAGACAAGGATACGGACAGAATTCGGACATACGAAAGCATGTTTGTCCGCACATGTGCGTTGCACTAACACTCGCTCGGTCGAGATATCTCCAGAAACGAAGACTCAATGGAAAGATTGGTAGTCCAAGGTCAGATAGCAGGAAATAAAGGTAGAGGCAGATCTCCTACACGCTGGACCGATCTCATCAAGACAGCCACAAACGCTTCCATGACGGAGTACTGTCGTAATGCGACGAACCGACTAAAATGGAGAAACATTGACGAGAGCAATGGTTACCGCCGCCGGGAAGACTGACGACAATGTAGACCCACCATATACCACCATCTTAGTGACCACGGCCACTCTGCCAAAAGTGCCCGATTAAGAACTACAGACTCACTTTCTTACTGTTACTTAGCTCATATACTTACCTAACTTTTTATTTTCGGAAAAAAGTTACTCGGCCTAAGTAAAACTGCCGTACACAACTAGCTGTTCATGTAAATCCATGTTCGTCCTAGTTAGTAAGAAGTAGGTTTATTTATGAGAACGTTTTCCTCAATTATTTCCCGATCATAACAGAGTAACTGTTACAAGTTGCTTCGAACAAACACTCACTTCCGCTTCCTGTCAAAAATAAACGATGATAATGTCAGTTTGATAAATCAGCGTCTGAAGGTAATACCGGTATGGAGAACTAACTATTTTCTTAGAATAAATAATAGCTCTAATATGGAAACTGACGTTGTTTATATTTGACTCGTTATGATTTTTTAAAAGGGGAATTAGGATGCTCATGCTCAGTCAGATGAGCCATATTTTTACAGCAATACTGACCCGGTAATCCTGGCCCAGCAATATTACGATAATATTTTGAGTCTGGCTCGGCCATTTAGACATTTCTAGCATGTCTGATGGCCGAGCTACAGTCGACAATATTGCCAGTATTGCTCACGTGCGATTAGTTTCAACCGCATTCGGAGTAACTGACTTAAATCGTTAGAGTAATTCCCGTTTTATGAAATCACTAGCTGCGCGCCACGGTTTCACCCGCGGTTAAAAAGTATTCTATGTGCTATTCTAGTCTATAAGCTATCTCAGTGCCAAATTTCATTCAGATCTGTTCAGCTGTTCTGGCGTGGAATAGTAACAAACATCCATCCATCCATCCATCCATTCTTACAAACTTTCGCGTTTATAATATTAGTACGAAGTAGGATAAATTATAGCGCCATCCATTCATGGTTGATCATTTTTTAATTCCATCCAAATGTTGTCTAAGATCGCTTTTAAACGATACGAACACCCATTGCGCCTATATTTAAATGTTTCAGTCTTTTTTTTTTTGTGTCAATAAGGAGTTTTGTATTGTAAGTTTCGTATTTTAATAAATCAAACCTGGTACTAACAAAAGTAAATTCGTACAAGCCGAGTGGAGAATCTATTGTCAAAATTGTTGGCCTTCCGATAGTATCTGACATGTCTTGACGGTTAAATGAGTAAAATGTTCAATCATACTCTCAGATCAACCTAGAGAATAAGATGGCGCACGGCGTATGATTTATGTAATGACCAAAAACCATCCAAAAACTACGCTACTGTCCTATATGTACACAACACGCACACATTGACGCAAAAAAACTACGCTACTCGCTTGGTCATTCTTATCTCGACATTATATGCATTGGTTTATGGTATAATTTCGTGTACATAAATAAACATTGTGCATTAAAAAAATTGTGGCCAGGACTACATTTTGAGGTTCTTTTCAAAAACTGTGCAATTTTTTTACAAGTCAATTTTGAAAAAGCCGTAATATTTTACTGTAACAAATATGTGCAGTTTTAGAATATTAAATCTACTAAGGTTGTATATTGGAACGGAAATGACTAGAGTTTGGGAATAAATCTTAGTTTCCGTGCAATTGTAAATGGTTTCCATGACAACATTATCATTTAAACGTGTGCATGTTTAAAAAGAAGTGGCTTCAGCGAGATATAACGCAGTGTTCCATCTTTTCCTCTAGATTGACCTGAGGATCTAAACTTATGAGTAAAAAAAAACAGTTTCAGTTTTTTATAGTTGCGAAAGAAAAATTAGTGGAGGCAATTATTTCAATTTCTTGCTAAAAAATCTTCAAGTAATGAACTTTCAACATTAAAAAATTCTTTGAAGGTGTTTTCAAGTTTCTGTTGAATATAAAAGAGAACTCGCTGAAATACTACTTTAAAAACGTAATAAGAGCAATTGTTCACAAGCAGTTTCAAAAGAGAATGTTGGCAGGAAGCTAAATGAACGTTGTATGATTCACGACCTCTGCTACATATAACTACAGCTTGTCTTCTCTACCGTTAAGACCTTTAGAAAATGGGTAATAAGTTACATTGCGCATTGTAAAAGAAAAATACCTACAAAATTAAGTAAAGCTTAATCCTACTAATTATAAACGCAAAAGTTTGTAAAAAATGGATGGATGGATGGATGAATAGATGGATGGATGTTTGTTACTCTTTCACGCCAGAAGGGCTGAACAGATCTGGATGAAATTTGGCACAGAGATAGATTATAGTCTAGAATAGCACATAGGATTTTTAACCGCGGATGAAGCCGCGGGGCGCTGCTTGTGCTAAATAATCTTAGCTCTTTAAGCACTACGGCGGACTAATTTAGATCACACTAATATTTTTAAGGCGAAAGTTTGTGAGTGTGTAAGTGTGTTGAGTTTGTTAAGTATTCATGCTGACACGGATGGACGGATTTTGATAAAATTTGGTATGGAGGCAGCTTATATTCTGGATTAACACATAAGTTACTTTTTAACCACGGGTGTAATTGCAAGCGATTACCCCAAGCAATTGTAATTGGAAGCGATGAGAGCCTAGCCGGAGAAAGCCCGCCTCTCAAGCCAGAGGGAACGGGTTCGGACCCAGCCGAAGGCACGCACCAATTTGTTCGTTGTGTGAACAAGTGCGTATTGTGTGTCATCTGCTACATGAGCGGAGCCCGGTGTATGGCGACAGGCTCGCCCCCTGTCACATTTGGGACTGAATATCGTCCGGAGAAGTGTGGGTGTTGTACACCTCCGCCAGCCCTCTCGGGGGAGAGACGTGACGATATGTTATGTTTTGTTATGTAATTGCAAGGCGCAGCTAGTAGACAGATAAATCCCTCTTAGCAAAAAAAATGGGGCAGCCTCGAAAGAGTTACACAGTGTTTTGTCCTTTTCTATCGTGTTCAAAAAGCAAAAGAAAAAAGGAAACACCAACTATTCCAAGACTATATAACGTTTATTGCTGAAGGTAAGTTTAATTAAGTTAGAGATCACAAAACAAACGGAAAATAACGCTTAAAACTAGTGTAAAACTGGCTAATTTATCACAGAGCAATTTCTTCTAGGCTACCTTGTGAATACCTATATTTTGGTTGTAGGCAATATAAATTAACTGTAACACGTGCATGTCAAAATAGTACAGTAAGGAGATAACAAGTCATCTATTGTTATAATTTAGATGTCTGAATATCGTTTATAACAATTATATGAATAAACAATTTAATCAAGGCCGTCAAAAATACCTATATCCACCAAAATCCACACGAATTTAAAATCCATACCATGAATTATTGAAACGACGAGTCCGCAGAGATTGTCTACGTACGAAAATACTTCTTAACCTTTTAATAAAAGAGCTGCTTTTCGAGAAAGTTAGTGAAATATATGATCGACCCATTGACTTCCGAACTTCCTGTGAGGACCTTACACGTGCGGTTTTAATCACAGATTCGGCTCAGCCTCAATAACTTTAAAAGGTTTTAGACTCGGTTGAAGATTATTCACAATTTACTCAATGATCTGTGAATATTAACGGGGGCTTCCGAAATTAATGTATAGTCGAAAAAAAGACAACTATTTCGACTGTTTGGAATAGATGTTTATTTACATATGTATATGTTTAGACATTGTAATTTTGTTGATGTTTAGTATTGTTCTCAAGTGAGTGATATGTAATGTCTTTATTGAGAATAAATGTCTTTAAATCTTCTATATTTGTTTAGGAAGTATAGTCGTATAATTTAGATGTTTAGAACAGATAGAACCAAAATAGCAATAGGCAAAAACCCCTAACAGTTTACGTTGTATGGCCTCGAAATAATTTTACAGCGTTGTGTCTTTTGACGTGACAACGTCTTATAAATTGGTTTGCCGGGTGACACTTCAAGAAACTGCGTTACGCTCCGCTCACGTTATGCGCTCACAATGAGAGCGAGTGAGAGGCACGCCCGCGAGGTTAGCCCGCCTAAGAGCGAGAGAGACAGACATAAAAAGTCGTTGTCACGTAAAACTTTCGCCCGTATACCGACTTTACAGGCAACCAATTTTTTTTTGATTGAGTTTAGCAAAAGCAAAACACTGTATATCTATTCCGATGAAAAAGGCAGTGATGAGGAATCACCGCCTTTTTCATAATCTGAATGAGTAATTAATTCATGTCACCACAACTAGACAGGTTTTCATCGTCATTATGCACGTTACTATCTACGCCACTGGAGCAACTATGCCAACGCCCCAGAGCCTCACTCTGGTATTTCAAGGAGTTGGGATGGCTCGGGTAGATGCTGGTAGGGGGAAATGCACAATACTTACACCCCAAGCGGGACGTCAGTGCATGACTTACCGCCCTCATCTCTAATAGGAATAAGAATACCTATTCCGAGTCTATGCAACGTTTAATAGTATAAGAGACTAGTTCTGGTTTCCGAGTGTCTATGATGTAACACACATACCATTTGACTGCCTCGGTGGCTCAGTTGGTAGTGGACCAGCTTTCTGAGCTTGGGGGCGTGGGTTCGATTCCTACCTAGGGCAAACATTTATGTGATGAACATTTGCGTTTGTTCTATGTCTGGGTGTTAATATCTATTTAAGTATGTATTTAAAACATCTAAGTATGTATATCAGTCTCTGGCAGCCATAGTACAAGCTTTACTTAGTTTGGGGTCAGGCGACCGAGTGTGGAAGTGACCCGATTTTTTTTATACTTACCTATATAATGTAAAAAATAATTGAACAAAAAAAAACTCTATTATTATAATACAGTTTAGCTTTTAGACGCTATCTAGCCAAAACAACGTTGAAACCTTGATTACCTTCTTTTGTTATGATAACATTTGTATTTTAAATAAAACACTTGCCCAGTAAAAAATAATCGCACGATTTATATTCAAGGCTAAGAATATTTTAAATAAATGCAAAGTACGCCAAGAAGCTGTTGAAACTAATTATAATGAGAGCAAAAAATATGTAAATCAGTACAAAAATATTACCACCTAAAGTTTTTGAAGTAAAAACTTTGCCACTGGGAAGTTTAAGATGAACTTTTATGAATAAATATTGCAGAACTTAGTTTAAATTTTAATCCGACGACGACGCTACAGAGAAAATGCACTATGCTCATTTTATATTTTCTAACTTGAAATCTCTCTAGACTCTTACTCTTAACTAGAGGACGAGTAGACATAATATTCCTGACTCTAGTTTGGACTTTTCTTGTATGAGTGTTTGCTGTTTGGCTCAGATCAATCTAGAGGAAAAGATGCAATACTGCGTTATATCTCGCTGAAGCCACTTCTTTTTCAATGTGTGTGCGTGGTAATGTTGCCATGAAATACATTTACAATTTCACGATAACTAATATTAAATCCCAAACTCTACGTTAGCCGTTCCAATATACAAACTTAGAGATTTAATATTTTAAAAATGCACATATTTGTAAGAGTTTAATGTTACGGCTTTTTCAAAATTGACTTGTAAAAAACTGCACAGTTTTTAAACCTCAAAATGTAGTCCTGGCTATACTTTTATAATGCACTATGTATTTTTAAGTACACGAAATTGTACCAGAAACCAATGCACATAATGTCGAGGTACGAGTAAGAATGACCAAGCGAGTAGCGTAGTTTTTTTGCTTCAATTCGTGAGTGTTGTGTACCTATACGACAGTAGCGTAGTTTTTGGATGGTTTTGGCTTCACTTAGATCATACGCCGTGCGCCATCTTATTCTCTAGGTTGATCTGAGGCTGTTTGGTTGTTACTTCTTCACTGATAAACGGATGAAGGAATTTGAATGAAATTTGGATTGAAGGTAGTTTACAACCCGGATTAACACATAGGCTACTTTTTTTTCGTGGCTAACGCCGAGGGATGAAGCTAGTAACAGTATAAACGTAAGTTACAATCCTTTCACTAGAAATTTCGTATTAGAATTTAAAAAAGATTTACAGACAGTGAAAACTCACACCAATCAGCCACTCGAATCCGATCTATGCAAACCACCTTTTTAATGAAAAAGAAACTCAATGCTCAACGCTCTTAACACGAACACTGCTTAAAGCGCAGCTTTGAAATTTGAGTCGCGCTGTATTTACTTAGATCAAAACTTCAAGTACCGAACATAAAATAACATGCCGGTAATAATAATAACCGGCCGCTTCCCTTCTAACATACAAGTCCAATTTACGTTGTAGTTTACAGATTGAGAGCTCTATGCCACTAAAACTGGCTCTGAAAATTCGCAACACATTTTCCTGTAAATTTTGACGTCGTGAGCGCAAATAAATCACTACGACACGGTATAGATCCACGTAAATTGACACATTTCCCTGTCCAAATGGACGGCGGCACCGTCGGCTCCCGATAAATAGGATAAATCGCCTTTTCTAAAGCAATTTAGAAAGAATTTTGTACTATTATTAAATAAAAAACGTTTTAGACTAGACTTTGATTATTTTATTTGGTTATGGTACAGTCACAGACAAAATGTTAATTTGGATACATCAAAAAGAATCTCTATTAACTAATAACGCTAACTACGACAAGACAGAACTTACAATTTAAAACTTGACACAATAAAACATGAATTGTTTAAACCGTTTTAATGTATTTTTGAAAACACAATAATAATTTAAAATAAAAAATTTGAATAAAAACTAATAATTTTAAACTTTGACTATTAAGTTATTTAAAATAACAAATTTAGTTCATGAATGCCAAAAAAAAATCTTTCTCTTTGCAGACAAACACCTTGAGGAGATTCTTCAGGGAAACGTAGGCTATTAAAAGTGTTACACATTCTGTATAAGGGACTATACCTATACTTTCAAAAATTGTTACCAGCGAGTGGAATAAGAAATAACTGCTGTATAATAGATGAGTATTCTAGATGAGTAGGACGGGTTATCTTAAATGCAAAGTCATGACCAACTACTGAAGTAATTCAGTTACAGTATGGGAGTATCCTGTCCAAATTTAGCGTGCAACAGACTATGCTATGTAAGCGTTCAGAAGCAAAGACGTTTAATATCAAAATTTATATTACGAGTATGTACCATGTGTGTGTAGTTCTAAGGCAATGTGTGTAAGCGTTTGGTGACGCAAAGATAATGCTAACTATAATTTATATGTAGATGAGTTCTGTGGTACGTTTAACTGTACGAAAGATAGGCGTTATTAGTTGATTTTTATCTTTTATTTTTTATTTACAAAAGTCAGCGTTTGACCACCAACTCGCCTGATGTTAAGCGACGTTGTGGTCTAAGATGGAGCACGACGACCTATAAGGTACTTATTCACTCTAGTTTAGAAGTTTTGTAGAGTGAAGTAGTACAAATCTTTGTATCTTTGCACACTTACTTATAATATCTTTATCTTTATAATCTTACTACAAAATGACGACCTACGAGTATCTGAACTAGCTGTGTCAGGAGGTTTATCAGAAACTCGTTCTTTACTTTGAGATTTTACTAGAGATTTTAAAACATAATCCAGGAAGCCGTAGTTTCAAACAATAATCCGAAAAATGACAGAAAAATCCCGCAACAAGATTTTCATGTTTGGACGTTTCAGACATTGAAAAATAGGCGGACTAAAAACTGCACCGGCTGCATTTTTTGTTCGCTTCAAATAAACTCTCGTTTGATATAATGGCGCTCGGTCTGAGATTTTACTTTTACCAAAACATTGTGCATTTGCTATTTTAAGCTCCAGATTTGAACGACAAACAAAGCCAATCATAGATATTAGAAACGGACTTCCCGCTCAACATTCTCAGCTCGAGTCAAAATTGTTCGTCAAAAATCTATCAATTTCATACATATCGTCACGCCTTTCCCCCGAGAGGGCTGGCAGAGGTTTCATATAACACCATCAATTTCAAATCAAATCAAATGTTTTATTCTATTGGATATCGAAGATGCAGTAACGTCAAAGTTATTAAAATGACTCTACCTCCTTATTTGGAAAAAGAGCCACTACCCAGAAAACAGGCAAGAAGCTGAGGCGCATATTTAATATCTGAACTATTTTTTTTTAGTACAATAATTCATCTTAAGCCTGCGCTCGACAAAAAGTAAATTGGTACTTATATAGAACTATAAAAACAGCTAACTACAGTAAATGCACATGTTTACAACGCTCACGAGGAGACGATATAACTCACTAGCGCTCTAGAATTTAATAGCTCCATTTGATTCCAGAGCAGGTAGCCAACGTATCCGAGTACAACTTAAAGGAAGTCGGTCGTCCACTTCCAAGCTCAGCGTCTGACCGCCTCGCTATGATACATAAATGAAAAACGAGCTTATACTTAGTGGCATATAGACTGTATTAGATCGTCCTTTTTAGAACGAGCCATGCGGGACACCAGCGATCAGCTCGCCTGCAGATCGCTGAGTCGACTTAAAATGGACCTCAGGCCATAAACCATAAGTTCATTTTTCATTTATACCGCAGCGAGGCGGACGGTCGCTGAGCTTGTATATGGACTACGTCCTTAAGGCATACTTGGAGTAAATGCACCTAATTACAATTTACGAGTTTTTAAACAGTACCTAGCTTCCCAGGGACTTTTATCAGTTAATTGCGGTACGTTTGCGTTCTCAGTCCGTTGTAATAAACGTTTATTTTAATTACGATCTTATGAGCTAATGTTTAATGGCTAGTGTTCTAGGTAGATAATATTTTACCTCAAACTTTGCTAACTAAAAGGTATAAATCTATCTTATTATATAAAAATAAATCACTGAAATGTATGTACGCGCATAATTTGCGAACGACTGCACTAAATTGGATACTTATTTTTTCTTGCATTTGCTATTATAGGTACAAGGTTTTTTAGAAGAAAAATTAAGAAGTGGAAAAAAAATGACAGTACAAATTCGCCGGGTCAGCTAGTAAGTAGAATATAAATAACGTGGTTTCACTAAAAAGATAAATTATTCGTGGCCTTGATTGTTCTATAGGAGTAGGTACTGGTACTTTCTCGGTTTATCTATTTATTTATTTTTAAATTAAATTCAAAATGGTTTACAGTCTAGACACCAAAACACCATATTGGCATCTAGATTATTATATAGTGTATTGAAGAACTTAGATGAATTTTCATCATATTTATTTTCTTAAGTGACTCCATAAGCTAACAACTACTACCTTAATTGCTACGCTATATTTTTTACGCACTGTCCCTAATTAATTCTGCTCTAATGGATTTTAGGTTTCCATAGCGCGTACTATTAATAACTGGGTACCTACACGTATAAATGCTTTGAACCGTAGTTGAGGCCCTTTTCACATCCTGTGATAAATACAGAGATATCTGAGTCCAACGGACCTTTTCGGTGTTTCCGTAATAGTTAGACCACACCGTTCATTTGGGGCGTACATTGCCGTTTCCTACGCGGTCTGCATAGTACTAAATGAGGTACTAAGTAAGTTATATCGTACAATTACAGTTAATATCAGCTTAGTATAATTGCTGTCGTACAAAAGCGAGCGATAGTTGGACCAAAATTGAAGATGGGAAAGAGTACATGGCTACGAGCACTAGGTACAACTTACACCGTTCAAGGCAGGATGTACTCGTAAGATTAAAAACTCAGCGTGTAACGTCAAAAAGAAGTGACAGAATTAAAGCCTCGGTGTTTGACCACAGCTATGTAAAGGTAACCATTCACCATCCTGCCTTGCAGTCCGCCGTGCAGGATTGCATAGCAGGATGCAGCTCACACACACCTATCCTACACGTCATTGCCGGACGCGATGCAGGCTGTGACAACATTCACCATTCGGCACGAAGCGGCGGACAGCAAGGCAGGATGGTGAATAACTTCTAAACTTACGTGAAGAAACAAAAACATCTGTTTGAACAGTATTTCACTACGATATTTAATTATCTTGTTCTCATTTTCTCTGCGAGCTGACAAGCTTTAACTAGTACCTAACCAAGTACAATTATCTCACAAAACTAATTTGTAATCGTGCTGCTATCGCTTAAAACTTGCGATCCGCGCAAAGGTTGTTGGTGTCCGTCCACCTGCAAGCTCAGTGCCGTACGTCCAATGGTATAAAGGAAAAATGAATTTAATACTTTGTAATTTAAAGTATAAAGTACTTTTAGATCGACTCGGAGAGCTGCCAGCGAGCGGTAACAACCGCGGGTGGCCGGCGCACAGACGGCTCTAAAAAAGACGATTCAAAACATATACCCCTTTATCAAATAAACGTTGTATAGCCTCCGAGAGTTTACGCTGTGTTTGAGTACAAAAATATAAAACAAAGAAAAATACAAGACGTTTATTTCCTAAGGCAGACAAAGTATTAGTTGTTTACGAATACCATTGCGTAGCGATCAAGCGCTTAGCTTGTAAATAGACGACACCCTATACTGCTTGAAAGCTCCAAGGTTCTCGAGAGGGGAGAAGTTTCGAGACTGCCTCCATTGATGGATTTTGAAGGGAACTTTACTTGTAACACCAAATAACCTTGTTGGTGAGTTAAGCAGTTATGAAAGAGACAACAGAAGGGTTAGTGGGGCACTGAGATTGATAAGGGTACGTGTTGATAAGCTGTTGAGATTATGCAAATAGAGTTTGAAATAATGCTTGTATTAATTATTATGAAGTCTGAAATTCAAAGAGATAGCAGAGTCATCGTCATCACAGCTTTCCTTACTCCGCTGACACCTTGTATGGACCTACTCTCTACATAAATAGAGATACGTCACTCGTATCTCTATTTATATGAATTACTAGTTCCGCCTACGGTCTCACTCGCGGTCCCAAAGAAACCGTTAATTTTTCGGGATAAAAAGTATCCTATGTCATTTTCTGTACCCCTGACAACGTGTATGCAAAATTTCATGATGACTGGTTGAGAAGTTAAAACATTAAAGCGTTACAATGCAAAAAATACTTTGGCTTTTAAATTATTAATTAGGATTAGGGTATGTATAATATTTCTCCACCTGCTTCGGTCCTGTCTAATCCGGTCCAGATTCGACCTTTAACCCCACTAACAACAACTGGACGACTAACAATCCGGATAGGTTCTGACTTAAGGTCTCAGAATAGATATCGACTTTCCTAGTCTAGCCTAGTAGGTAAATATACTTACCATTCCTAACTATGCACTGTTTGTTCATCACGAATGTTATAAATACGAAAGTTAGTTTCTTCATTTCTTGGTTTATTTGTTGCCCTTTCACGCCTTAACTACTCGACCAATCATGATGAAATTTTGTATACACGTTGTCAGAGGTGTAGAAAAGGACATAGGGTAACTTATATGCCGAATAACTTAACGGTTCCTGTGGGGCCGCGGGTAAAGCAGGGTGCAGCTACTACACGATAGAACCTCTACATAGGATAAAACAGAGTCTTTCGCCGTGTCTAACTCTCTGTCTGTATATATGCTAACTCCTTCCAAACCACGCAACCGATATTGAAGCAGTTTTCACCATCAGTTTATAATCAATTATCAAAAAAGATTTATAGGTACAGTGCGAAGCTGAGTTGCTAGTCTTTAAAACTATCTAAATATAAATACTCTGCAATATACGAGAACTACATTTCATAGACGAGATACTCGTTTCCTATTATCTTATATTACCCTATATCGTAGATATGTAAAGTGCATGCATTCTGGATCACTATCGCAAATGCTACGACGTAATTCCTTGCCCCACGCAAGCGGTTTACGTATTTATGTCCACTCACCGTAACGACCTCTGTATTAACTATTATTAAATGTGCGCCTGTTGAACAGAACGACCGTAATTTATACTCATTATTCACGGGATTAACCGCAGCTCAAACAATTATTAATGCATCGTGTTGCGTGACAGATAGCCTAATAATAATAGTAGTAGTTTGTGATTCGGTAATAATTGTTTTGGAATGTCATTGACAAGGATAGTTCTAAACTTCTAATTTCCCGCACAGCTTAGAAAAAATATTTAGAAAGAATAGAGCTACTTATAGTGCGCAGTTTGCAACACAGCTCTTGACCGAACGGGCTGTGTAGGGCAGAGTGAGTATATTTTACGTGGTACTTAGATTTATTTAATCAATGCATATTTACTTACAAGGCATTCTGAGACACTTTTAAGGCCCACTTGCAGAAGCTCAGGTTATGTTTTCGACTCAGAGTTCACTGCTCATCAGAGGTTAAACTGGCAAATTGTCTTGCGCCACCAAGAGTTAGAGCTAACCTTGAGTTAACATAATATTAGAGTGACATTTCTAACATTTTCACTCTTTTATTTAGCTATGCGTTTAAGAATTTAACTCCGTATCTTTGCAAGTGAGCGAAAACCGACCACAAAAAAAAAAAGTATGCCATTTCTATTAGTCTAACTTTTAACAACAAAATAAGAACACTTTCCCAGGCGTTCGCAGCAAAAATCTGGTTCCGGGTTTAGAAGTTACACAATCACAAGTTACACAATGGGTTTAGAAGCCACGCAAAATTTGGAATAGTATCTGCTGGTCTACAAAATAATCCCATCTGGCAGTCATAATGGCTCTATCAGCGCTAAACATGTAACCAACCGATTTATCATAAATTCGATGACAACAGAGGGCATATTCTGGCGCGTGGAATCTCGATCACTTCAGTTTCTTGACTTTTCTACGAAATAATCAGTGACCGAAATGAAACTAAATTGATTTACAGTTACGGTATTATTTAGTAACAATTACGTCACATTTGATTTTATTATCATAGTTTAACTCACCAAGCAGCTAACTACATAGAATAGGTTAAAACATGGCGAATTAAATTGTACCTAATAATTAACACTATCTGTAACTAGCAACCCATATTTTGCGAAATAGGTAAATTATTTGAATTTAAATCTTAGGTTTTAACGTTTTAGTTCTTCATACTTACTCGAGTTTGAAGGTAGATGATAGCCTAGTCGGAAAAAGCTGTCAAGCCAGAGGGACGGGTTCGGACCCAGCCAAAAGCACGCATCAATTTGTATATTGTGTGAGCATATGTGCGTTTTGTATGTCATCTGCTGCATAACTGGAGCCCGGTGTATGGTGACAGCCTCGCCTACTGTCACATTTCGGTCTGAATATCGTACGGCGAAGTGTGGGTGTTGTACACCTCTGCCAGCTCATTCGGGGGAAAGGTGTGACGACATGTTGAAGGTAAATCATTGTTATTCAAACTAACCTACGTTTTGGCATAATATCGTCTGTGTCAGAATAGAGCCCATGGTTTAACCAAGCTTAGATATTAATTATAGACAAGGCAATTATAGAGAGATTGAGATTGATCGCTATCTATTAACTAATAAGGTTTTGTCTCCATAATCTCGCTTAAAGTAGGGCATGGAGGCAGTTTCACAACCTTGATGATGGCTTAATTATGTAAACAGCATAAATACATTTTAACGTATACAAATATTGCTTACCCTTGGGAATTTAATGAAAATTTAGAAATTGGGTTGTTCGATAATTATATTATTTTTGTACTATTTTTTGGCATGAATTTATTTTTAATTTGAATGTTATGTGACTGAAATTGTATTTTTAACTGACTTCCAAAAAAGAGGAGGTTCTCAAATCGACTGTATGTTTAGTATTGTATGTATGTAACGCGATTACTCCGCCAATTCCGAATCGATTTTTTGTTTCGTAGATAATAATTTAGAGGTAGTCTCATATAAATTTTATCGAAATCGGTTAAGCCATTTTTTAAGTTTTGTTTTTCATTATATTTGGCATTGATATGATTAATGTTGAATACATACTTAAATATAAAATTTTATCCCAATTTCATCATTTATTTTCGAACTTAATAATTATAAAAGGCCCTAAGTCATCCATCCATCCGCCATAGGACGTCCACTGCTGGACATAGGCCTCCCCCATAGATCTCCAATAAGACCGGTTGGTAGCGGCTTGCATCCAGCGCGATCCTGCGGTCTTGACAAGGTCATCCGTCCACCTTGTGGGTGGACGCTGCGCTTGCCGGTACGTAATAACTATAAACTAATTTTCAAAGTAGACTTTAAATCAAGCTTTAGACAAAGTACCTATTGCTATACTATCCTTAGTACTACTCGTAAAATCAAGCTTCCAATTATTCTACAAACACGCGAAAAGATCTACAACTCGATTTCGCGCCTCAACATTCCTTTTGTTCGCCTAATCCGAATCCACTTTAAGTCGAACACGACGACCTTGAGCCGACACTTTTTAACGAAAAAAATGTATAAAAAGAACTCGTAAAATATTAAAAGGAGACAGAAAGACACTAAGGTTCGGTGATCTCGTAAAAGTATTTCCAACTGCCTTTTAATTGTGAAATTTATGAGTCGGTGTAGCGGCTTTGGGTGTTTTCTCGTTCTTTGGAAATAAGATTAAGCAGGCAAACAAAGGGCCGAGATAAAGAATTGGGGCCGATTAGGGTAGAATCAGACTTAGCTAATAAATAGCTAGACATGTTTTGTATTGTTTGTCATAATATAATGGTGAAATATTTATTTTATAGCGGATTTAAATACGTGAAAATTATTTTCGATACAAATTTATAGAAATGTATTTTTAGAAAAAAAAAAATGTTTATATTGATAATGAGTCGTCAGATAAACGTAGAGACGTACGAGTACTCGTATATTTTTTATGGTGACGGTTTCCTTCATGAAAACTATAAATATCAACATGAAAATTATTCTGAATACTTTGTAATACTGTTTTCATTGCATTTGTAGAAGCAAATTTATTAAAAATATGTATATTCTATAATTTTATACCTAACATAATAATGTCGCGAGCGAGCAAGACAGATGCCGCGTCTTACCACCTTAAGTTTTTTTGGACCAATGTTTCTTTATTGTGAAGTTTATTTACAATGAGAAATAATAACATTACAAAAGCCTCTTATAACATAGTGAGACAGTTAGGCACTTGTCCGACCGCCTACAATGAGCGATTAAGGAGTAAATAAATGCATGTAGGACACTCGCTCGGCGAGTTGGCGAGGATCGCTGAGCGAGTCTTAAACATTTAGGTACATTTATTTACTTACTCATCGCCAGCGATCGGACGACAGTAACCCTGCGCATTTATAAAATAAAATGTAACAAGTAAATATTTTCATTTAGACTTATTCCAATTGTTTTTCCATAAAATCTGCCTCCACCGTGACAAAAGGCGAGGTTGCCATGATCAAACCTAATCGTAATAAAGTCGTTTAAACCCGGCTTTACTTTAAGTGGTCCAAGTTTGAGTAGCATAATTTTATTTTTAAAGCGCTTGTCCGGTTTAAAGGTTTATGCTACCTGGGGCTCGTAATTATTTGGGACAGTAAATAAAACTTTGTGAAAGTTATTCTGGAAACGTTTGTTTCCGCCCCGAGAGACTATGAAAAATTCTACCTAGCGGCATGCTGGAATACAAAATTACTATTGCAAATTTTCTTTTAATTAAGTAGGTAAGAGTACACGTTAGGTACTGCTTCTTAACCAACTTCCGTGAAGGTTTTCTCAATTTGACTATGGTTTTTTTATGTTAGCAAGCAAGCAAGTTCGTTTAGGCCAAGTGGCTAGCTCTGATGTCAGTTTCTAGGCCACCCGAAGGCCTCTGACATGTCTTGATGATTGTTGTTATAGAACAAGCAACTGGAGCGTACAATTTGACCTTTTTTGGTGTAAATCTGTCGGTGGCAATAATGCTGACGACCGCATTATATGGGAACATTTGTATTTTCTTTGATTTATCTACAAACAAACCAAGAACAAGAATATTATTCTGATCTAGCACAATGTTTACTATCGTTATGATTTTATAAAACGGGAGTTACTCACGTACGAAATATGAGCTGGTTAACTATCGTTTACCGTTTTGTTTTTAAAACTGAGTGAGTGACTCCTTAAATTTAGTTTTTAAGTAATTTACAAAAATGTATATTTAGAGTAGATATGTAGATACATAAATATAAGGGAAGTCGGGAGAGCAAAATCACAAAACATACCTCAACCAAAACCAAAATTAATTACTAAAACCGAAGAAGTATTTACCGAGTCTAATCCTTCCATTTCTAATCTAAGCCGTTCATAAATTACGTAGAAACATTTACAAAAGTAATTAACCAAAAATCTTTGGCACGACAGTGACAGTTCACAGATAAAAGGTCTCTTATCTTTCTAATCTAATTGATGTAGCCACTACAATAGCCGCTATCTCTTCACTTGGCTGAACTATTTCTTCAGATGCTAAGTTACATAATTTATCATGACTAGATTTAACCTAACAGTCTTCAGAATATCAACGGAGAAATGTGAATAAGTTTGTGTAAGATGTCCAATGGGCATCTTACACAAACTTATTTACATTAGCTGGCTAAAATAACCAGATTTTAAATCGTTATTTTCATTATTGGTAATACAGGGAGTTACAAAAACCCTATTGGATAATTGATGGGCAGGTACACACACTTATAAGTACTCTTACAAAAAAACAAAAAAAAAAGCATATTAAAAATAGCAAGAGTTATGAACGGTTTAAGAACGCAAGAAAAAACGAATAACGGAAATTTTACAGAAATGTTAACAAGTCTGCAATATAATGTTCGCGGCTTTTATTAAGTCTGTAACATATTGTTTTTTAAATCGACGCGATTAGTTTCTGCGTTCGCGCTTTTAGGAGGGCGGAGCACCATGTGTGTTAATTTTTGTATAGTCAATATTTAATTTATAGTAGCATAATTTTCATCTTGCAGTCGATACTGGATGCACACCTCGCGTATACAACAGGGTTTTTGTAACACCCTGTATATTTTTGGATGTTCAATGGACATCTTACCCAAACTTATTCACATTAGCTTACTAAGATAACCAGATTTTAAATCGTTATTTTCAATTTTCATTATTCACATAATAATAATAATAATGTGAATAAGTTTTTTATTACTACTTACTTTTTGTCCAACCCTAGAGGTCTTAGGCTACGTTAATGTTTTCAGCATGTTGAATTGGTTTGCTAATTAAATTTGTACAGGCTAAGTTTTTACTGCCATACTAAAGTACTACTCTGAAAGTTTTTAGCCCGCCTTGAGACCTCTCCCAAGACTTAGTAAAAACTTACACTAAAACTAGTCAAGATAATTAAAAATCAAAAATATTTATTGGTATGGGATAGAATTGTTATCATATTTAAGTCGCTTTTCCAAAAAACATTTTAGAGTGTAGAGACATTTTGTAAGAATTTACGAGTACCTAATTTATGGATACAGACATAAGACAACTTTGTTTACAAGACACTTATCCTACTGTAAGAAGAAACAAAGCGAGAAAAACATATAAATCACTTTTGTATTCACGACGTTTTGTTGCATTCAAAGTTTAAGCTCTTATACATTCTGTGCTTAACTTTCAACTTCGTGAACTCATTTATTGCTCTTGGTATTTTCTGAAGTTTTGCTGGAACCATTTCAAATGTAAAAAATGTTTCTTTCTCAGGTTTCATAACATAACTTAGGACAAATTACAAATCGCTTTATACTTAAGGTCAAGACAGACAGAAAAGACGTAAGAAGCGGACGAGACACAAAAAATACGCAAACGCAGCGTCCCTTTAATGTACTCGCATACAAGCTTAGTAATTAACGTTGGAAGCCTTGGAATAGTCAAACAATGTTTTGTTTTTTTCTTTCTTTAAATTTTTTTAACTCGACCAAAAAAGACAAAATACTGTATAACTATTTTGAGGCTACTAAGGTGGAAAATGTACTGAAGACACGTAACTCTACACATACAGATAAGACGAGGCACTGACGGGACGCGGATGCGACGCTTCTCGTTTCGTATAAAAGTGACATACATGTATAGGTTACCTGGAAGAAATCGCTTTAGGCGATAAGGTCGCCCTTATTCTGCTGAAAAATGTATTTTAGTTTTTAAGGTTTTCATGTAGTTTTTTGGTGTGCAATTAAGTAATATTGTATTGTATGTATCCGCTCTCTCCGTGGTTCGTCTTCGTCCTACGTCTTTTCTGTCTGGTCTGCGCCTATAGCTCGTCATCGTCTAGCAAATGGTAGGTTCATCAAAATCAATATTATCATATTCGAAAATAAATTTTGTACCTAAGTTTTTATCATCAACAATTTTCCACCCACTGTTGAATATAAATCACCTCTCAGTCGCACTATCTTTTCCGTTCTTATGCCAGTCTCCTCCACTGCCTAACTATTATTTATGTAGCTATGTATTGCTACGAATATGTAGCGATGATAGCCTAGTTGGAGAAGGCCTGCCTTTCAAGGTAGAGGGAGCGGGCTCAAACCCAGGCGACGGCACGCATCAATTTGTTCATTGTGTGAGCAAATGTGCGTATTGTTTGTCATTTGCTACATGACTGGAGCCTGGTGGATGGTGACAGGTTCTACCCCTGTCACATTTGGGACTGTATATCGTCGTAAGTGTGGGCGTAGTATTACACCTCTGCCAGCCCTTCGGGGGAAAGGCGTGACGAAATGTTATGTTATGTTATGTGTTGCTCTACAACTATCTGTATCTAGTGGACACTACGATAATATATCTACTTTCAATTTCGATCAATAAACAGTTAACAACCTAATTCCTACAAAGCCTTTACAAGCTAAAAGGCACGATATTTTTTGAGCACGAATAAAAATCAGTTTTGTCAGCTAGGCCAAGTCATTCCTCATACTAACAGGGCAAGCTCCTCGGGAGATATTTATCAGAGAAAGTGGAGCAGACGAGGTCCCTATGGGAAACTACAGGTCTAATGCTGATCTAATGTACATTTTTATACCTCGTTTTTGTTGAGATATTCACATGTTTACGTTTGAAGAGTGAAGTTTTGCTATGAATAAAGATTGGTATAAAGTAAAAAAAATATATCAATGATTAATTGGATCGCTTAAGTACATATAGAAAAGCTTATCGGTAAAATTTATTTTAAATTTACTTGAAATAACACAAAGCAAAATGTGTACATAATATGTATGTAGATATTTACTATGGTAAATCACATCGCATCATTTATTTTAAAAAAAAATTGTTTGTCTGTAAAGTCGGTTTACTGACGATAGTTGAACGTGACAACGTGCTCACTCAAGTAGGAGAGAGACGGATGTCGAACGCTGCCGAACGCAAAGGCCGATTGTGCTTCTCTGTCGCTCGTTCCGCGCTCTCGCTTGCACTTCAAGCCTTACATGGAACGCCTCAGAGCGAGGTAACGCCGCATTTTTTCGTGCGTGCAGCCGACTCTATCGAATTATAAGACGTTGTCACGTCAAAAATTAATGATAAAGTGGATCGCTTAAGTACAAATAGAAAAGTTTATCGGTAAAATTTATTTCAAATTTATTTGAAATAACACAAAGCAAAATGTGTACATAATATGTATAGATATTTACTATGGTAAATGATATCGTATGATTTATAAGAAAAAAAAAAATTACAGCTTTACTGTCGTATCTAATCAACTCTTACTACTTATTTATTTAGATTACACTTTATACATTTATTCATGAAGTGAAAAAAATATATTCTAAATGAAAATGTATTATTGTTATATATATCTTCTAAACAACAAATGCATAGTAAAAGAAAACATCGAATGTTAACAATACAACTACTTATAGGAAAAGCATTCCGTTTATCGATGCTACTTAGAATTGATGGATAGTGAGTCCTTTCGTACACAAAGCGATGTCAATACGTTACGCTACGACTCTTTAAGTTGAGAGTCTATTTGAAAGCTTGATATAGACCTACATTGACGCTGAGCATCGCTGCTATTTTTGTCGATACGAACGTGAAGTTGAAAGTACATTCAGCACACTACGGAAGCCATACAAAACACCGACGTGACGATACTCGATTCATCCAGAACCCAGATAAGTTAATCGCTTCATGTACGAACGGTCTTACGATCTTTTTACTACCCGCTTCTTTTGTCTTGGGATATTAAAACCAGGATATTGATGGAGCACCATTTCCAGCGTTTTATACGGAATTTGTATCGTAAAATATCGGCGATGACCGGCTGAAAGCTGGATTATTGCGGATGAAGGAAAGTTGATGAATTTAGGATGAGATTTTAATTTCCTACGCTGCATAAAACAACGTTTAATCTATTTATGTACTTATCAATGTTTTTTTTAAGTAAACCTACACAACTCATCATCATTATCATTTAAACTGAAAGACAGCCACCGCTGGACAAAAGCGTTACATAATGATCTTTACAATGATCAGTCTTGCGCTATCTGCATCCAGCTTGCTGCGACTCTCACCAGACCTTATCAGCGATTTACCTACACATCTACAATCTACGTATTCCTACCTACATACATAGTTAATTTGTTTTACCCACTTAGTTAATAATGGACGCTGAGAATAGATAATAATGTCTAACCTAACGAAACATGAACTCAGATAGCACATCTGCTAGCGGGCCGAGCTTACAATCCGAGTCTACATCTAGCCCCACCTCGCGTTAACGCCTGTCTTGATTTACGCCCGACGTTTGCAAGATATGCATCGAATCAATTACGCCTGTGCTAATTGCTGTGTTGGGTTAATGAAACAGCTAAGTGGAATCGCTTACTTCTATTAGTTTTTGAAAGGCTTTTGAGTAGATAAAATCATTTAAGGTTTTGAATAAAAGCCTTTTGACTAAATAAAATCATTTAAGGTTTTGATAAAATGTTTGTGCTGTTTTTCTTTAGAATACCGGTCCCACAACACCTTTACGAAATGTTCCATATTTGAGTTCTAAGTGTAAAATATATTACTTATACGTGTTGCTCATCTCATAAACATGAACCTGTCTACCTAAAATACTCCCTGCTGTAATGAAGCAATTTTATTTTCTTACACATTTTTAATAGGAAGGTAGTAAACGCTTTCTTTTCTGTGTTGCTGTATTGTACTGGCAATCAGTTTTTTACTAACTTTCCGATGAGCTAAATGCTAGATGATAACATTGTGCAATATAATGTTGCACGTAAATGTAAAAAAAAATGCTAAGAAGTGATGAATGATATGAAGTTGGTTTTTAAGTATATAGTAAATATTAAAAAAAAAAAAGAAAATGCTAAGTCATTCTTTTAAAAGATATTTTTAGAAACAATTGACATATTGTAAGCCATTTATTATATCGTAAGGACAGGAATACAGAATTTGACGTCACTACATTATTTAACATATTATATTGCTCATTACGCCGAAACTGGCAATACAATCACACGGAATGACTGTGTTGAGTTTTTGGCGGGAACCGAAAAGATGGTGTCGTGTTTTTGTATTATTTTCTAAATATTGTGATTCTTCGAGTGTTAAATTGTAATAATGGTGGATTATTAACGTTTACCGGTTCGTCAACGTGCACGAGTGTGGGCAAATGATACAAACATCGCGAAACGCGATTTTTCGTGTTCTCTACAAAACTTCACTTAAAGTTTCAGTAAAGTATCCATAACTTTACTGGAATGGGAAAAGGGGAGGGATTCATCGTCTTCATCATCATCACCTCATCATCATCATCCCATCATCTGTTACTGAAGGAAAAATTATTACTAAGAATCCGACTGAAGGACGAGTATCCATGGTCATGAATAAATTAATAAAAAAAAAAAAAAAAAAAAAAAGAATGACTGTTAAAATACATTTTTGCAGCGTAACGGGAACTCGATTACCTGGGGCATAAAAAATAAACACGTATACGTAAAGCAATGCTGCCAGTATAGTCTTCAAATTTCTAGAAAATTGAGTAATCTGATTCCCAATCATGGAAAGTGTGTAAAATGTTTCTATGCCTTTTCAAGTGCATTTTTTAAATATAAATAATGGAAACCAAATTTCTAACTCGTTAATAAATAAGTACCTAGTAAAACAATAAAGATCAAGGCTATTATCATTAGAAGACTTCTTCCTAAGACTTATTTTTCCATTTAAAATTGTTAACTTTATACGATATTTGATGACATACACATTTGGGACTGAATATCGTCCGGCGAAGTGTGGGTGTTGTATCACACCTCTGCCAGCCCCCCGGGGGAAAAGCGTGACGATATGTCAGTACTCGTATTAGTGCAAACTTACACTAAATATAAGAATTGCCTAACCTAAGTCCTTGCTCGTGTGTCAGGTTTAAGCTTATAACAGTAATTCTGGTATCTTATTGTCTTTATTAAAGCCTTGACTATTTTCCCTTCTGTTTAGTAAAACCTGATTTTTATGGCAACACAAAAGTATAGCCAACAAAGAAACAAGAAAATAGCCCCTCAGTTCCATGGTTCCCATCGCAGAATCTTAATTAGATGGCAAAAGTTCCCAGAAATGGGCGAAACGTGACTTTTCTTAGGAAATTGGACGATATTACCGTGGATTTAAATAATAATGAATTTTTAAATCTGATTTTTATCGCTCGACTGTGTTTTCTAGCTAGATATTTCCACATAAAAAACTCAAACTTTACCTAAAAACCGTCTATTTTCTGACAAGCTTTTCAAAATTTTGATCGCTTTGATACAAAATGTTTCTACAAGTCACTAGAACATAGATTTTTAAGAAAACGGCCAAAATTTAGGACCCTACTACACTGTATCATAAAAGTTGATTTTATTTATTCGTGCCATAGTTCAAATTTAAAGTTAATTTGATATCTCGCGGGTTATTAGAGTGCTCGGTACTAACCGTAAATCTAGTTTACTATCATACTGATACCTAAAAGGGAGTAAAACTCGGAAACGCGTAGTTTATAGGCATCACACAACTACAGATAAATCTTCATGAAACGAAAACCTTTCACCGAGAATTTTTATAAAATCTGCAGTTTTGAATTTTATTCTACGAATTTATGTGTTGTAACATTAAATCTACGGTTTTCATAAAACTGGATGGATTTACATGTTTATTTATTAGTCGTAAAAGAGTTAATGTTTTCTGATCGTTATCGTCTCTACATTCTAGCTTTCGACATAATTATTATGTTTTGCAAAATTTATATAACCTACCGACACTTCTTTAGTTATAAGAATGTGATACTTATACCAACGTTGATAGAGTTTATATTCGTTCAACTTTTTAGTCGCAACAGCCGACATAGTACATGTACAGAATACAGTTCAATTCGATTACTTTGGGGTCGGATTAAGGTGGGGTTCGGTAGGTATTCGTTGAGGACAAACAAACGCGGCTCGAGCAATCAACGGCCAAATTAGTGAGGATTCCACTTGTATTGGTGAATACAATGAAATCATTTCGTCACACGGTGACTGATCAGTTTTGCTTGCTAATAAGCAACAACAAACAACAAAAACTCAGTATCAAAGTTATGATAGTTAAAGACAATAGCGCTGCTTTAAACAAAAACTTTCCACTTTTAACTAAAACCGAAAGTAGGTCAAAGCTTTAAGCATAACTCACAGTCATGCATTGAAAACTCTATCCTTGTTCGCCATAAACTTGAATTCAACACCTAAATACCACATTTGAGCATATCCTCTACGACCGAATTGAGGTAAATTGCCTCCATATAAGGCTGAATATCACAAGTCTGTTCAAAGCGTACTGATTAAATTTGCATTGGAACCCGGTTGTATTTTAAAGCTGTAGCGGCCTGGTTATCTGGGCGCCTCTGCAGCTGGGTATTAAGGGAAAATAAAATATAAATTCAAGCGATTTCGTTCGATTCTGTGCGTGTCTCTTGGAAATACGTTTTAGTTAGTTTTCTCTTACTACGTTTTACAATTATGTATACTTACGAGTATATCATATTAAGCTAAACAAAGATTTTGTTGCTAACATACAATAGTTTTTTTTTGACACTTGCACACACGGTCGTCTGACCCCAAACTAAGCAAAGCTTGTACTATGGCGGCCACAGACTGATGTACAAACATATATATTTCTTAAATACATACTTAAATAGATAACTTACACCCAGACATAGAACAAACACATATGTTCATCACATGATTGTTTGTCCTAGGTGGGAATCGAACCCACGCCCTCTAGCTCAGAAGGCAGGTTCACTACCGATTGAGCCACCGGGGCAGTCATATTAAAAGAATTGTACGCAGCAGAATAAATTCTATGTAACTCCGGAGGAATCTAACGACATCACATCTAGTATTCTAATATCTGTCAAGCTTACAAAAGATTACAGAAGGTAAGACAGCCTCCTTCAAGGCTGTCGGGTAAAACAATCTCAGTCCCAAACTATTCCAACTAGATATTTGAATAGTTGCAACAAGTATACCTACGACCGAGAATTTTCAGCATTTTCTTGTAAGTTTTGCTTATGTCACTTTTCTTCTTTTTTTTAGGTCGTGTAGAAGTTTTTATACGTACTCATATCCGTGGCTTGTATGGATGCAAAACTTTATTATAATACTACTATAAACTTACTATTGTAAACTTAAAAACATTTTATTACTTAACCAAACCAATTTTAGTTTTTTACTGAATTCGGGCGGTATGTTGTGAAGGTACGTACTTCATACCCGGCTGTGCACTTTATCCGGTTGTCCGAACACCTGCGCAATACACTTGTTACGTCACAACACTGTTGTCACGAATAAAATTGAATCTATCTCATACAGTGAAATGTGGGAATATTGTATTTCCATCAATAAATAAAACGTATACGTAAACGTATAAAATGTTATATACAATACTGCCAATAAAATAACGTGGGGTCAACTGGAGCAAATGCGTCTGTGGGGCAAATGTGTCTTTCGAAAATTACTAACAAACCCTTAACGAATTAGGCAACTACTGCCATCTTGTATAGATTAGTGCATCTAAAGATATTAAAAATGTAGGTGGCGCCTAATTTGTGAAGGGTGTGTTAGTAATTCTCGAAAGATGCATTTGCCCCAGTTGACCCTATAGTTTTGTAAAACTCGGTTACACTGCAACCGAATTGTTTAAAACAATAATTTCCTATGAAAATCTTTTACCGACAAAGAAAACAAACATTTAAGCTTACAATAATGTATGTTTCAGCGGAAAACCTGGCTATTATTTATCAAAATTATCCGGCTTTTATTTCGCAGGCGGTAACGTTGTGCACATCGCGACGTCCGGTTTTGCTCTCTGTGTTTACTATACAAACCTTATCCGAGTTTAGTATACCTACTCTGTGCAGGTGTACTACGAGTATTGCTGCTTTGACAGAATATAATATTCCATATAGAATTTATAGAATGGGTACTATATCTATCTAGCCTGTCCGAGTGTACGATACCCACTCCATGGTATAATTATATACTCCGCCAGCTAAAGCATTCCGAGACAAAAAAAATCACGTGGGTGACACGCAGGGACGTCAATCGATGCGTAAGCAAGACCGGAATAAGTAATTTACTGCAAGTTCGAGAGAAACGAAGGCGACAACGAGTAACGTAGTCGGGTGTCAACTCCTGGAACGCTAGCCCTGGTTTTTTTATCCGACTGCGCAAGAAGGAGGTGTGAGTATGTATGTATGAGGTTTCTTTGGCACGCCCTACAGCCTAAATAGCTTGATGGATTTCAACATGTGAGGTTTCATTTGAATCGTCTTAATAGTGGAAGGGACATAAGGTACAACATTCTGCAGCCGGGTTTTTTGTTTGTTTCTTAATAATGTTACTTGCTATAATGATTTATGCTCTACTATCCAGCTGTACTATGTTCTAGTCTATCCGGGTATACTATTATCACACTGTCCGGGTATTTTATACGTGGTTATTCGAGCTCATGTGACTGCAGCCGTTACTACGCTCGCATACTGTAGATATAAATAAAATTCAATCTATTCCACATGTCCCGTATAAAGTAGGACGCGTTTGAAATTCAGTTGAAGAGGATATTTTTATTGCTTGGCTTGTTTGATGCCTACCTTTTTATATTTTGTACCTATCGAATTTCTGTATGTAGTCTGTGTATAGTTCTGTATAAATACGCCCTTGAAAAAGCCGGTAAAAAAATTAAATCACACATCATCAGTTTCATCTACACTCATATTATAAAGAGGAAAGATTTGAATTTTGATTTTAAACTCAAAAACTACTGGTCCAATTTAAAAATATCTTTGACCATTAGAAAGCCTGGCATTATGGTTCCTCATTTCTCATACGGACCGCTAGAGTGTGGAATACTCTGCAGGAGTGTGTGTTCCCTGACACTTATAATCTGGGTATCTTCAAGTCTCGAGTGAATCGGTTTCTTCTAGGCAAGCGTGCTCCATCGTAAGGCGCATCACTGCTTATCATCAGGCATGTTGGCGGCCAAACGCAAGCCTATTTAGTAATAGAAAAAACTACATTTTCTCTGAGTGACATAGGCTATGAAACGCGAGCGAAGCCGCGGGCAAAAGAGCTAGTTTATAATAAATTTAGAATTGCTTTCATCTACTTACAGTATTCCATTGACTTGTAGATAAAAAATTCTTGCGCCGTTTCTGAAACAAGTATCACAAAAACAAAATAAAAAATAATAAAATTGAAAATTGCCAAAGTCGCACATTTTATGGGGCGATAAAACAAAATTTGATAATTACGAAATTAATAAAAAGAATCTTCTCTGTCCATTAAGAGTAATTTACAGACTACTTATATTTTTATGCAAATGATCAAATTTGATAAAACACACGATTTATTTTGTCAAAAATAATCTAAAAAATATTAAACGAAACGTCTACTTATACTGTATTAGACAACATAAAAAATGTTATCGAGCAGAGGAAAAGGCAAGATTTTCACGAAATGTTGACAGGTACTGTGAGTCAACAACAACATGTTTTCTTGTTAAAAAGTTTTTTCAAAACAACCTTCTAAGACGTGTACATCTAACTAATGATGATGATGGAGTCTTCAGAACAACTGTCAGGTGATTAAAAGGAGCCCAAGACGGCCAGTCCACTATTTACCATACATCTACATCTCACCATATAATTGCATTGTCATCGACTAAACTTAGTCCAATTAAACGTCAGAAAGTGATTCTCAGTTTAGATTTTAAGATTTGACCCACACACATGACTAACATGGCAAGTTAATGAAAGCTTGTAAAAAGATGAAACAATTATTCGTTCAAATCATAGCAAAGGTACCTAAGTTAGGATACGGTTACATAACAACTCTGGTATGGGTCAGACGCGGCTTTAGAAAAGCATAAAACACAGGCAGCAGTGGGAGTACTAACTACATATCCGCTAATCCCTTCAACGTAAAAATGTACGGTTGAAGGTAATATTTTTCAACCCAGTTTTTTGGTATGCGAAAATGAGGATAACTGTAACCTTGAATATGACTTAGTAACTTTTTCAGTGTTTCATATAAAGGGTTTTATATACCTTACCTTCTATTCTGTAATAGGATTTATTTTATCGTTCTGTTTTTTACTTTATCAAAGGAAATAAACTTGGGCTGCGTTTACATTTTTTGGCAACACGTCATACAATACTGTGAGCCATAGTAGCCTATTAAACTTTAAAAGATAACTTACCTAATGCTGGTGTGAGTCTTAACTCAATCTATTCCTAGGTTTTATGTTATTTATGTGACTTAAGTTCACTTGCAGAAATACGGAGTTAAATTCTTAAGCACAGGGTAAACTAACTCAGAAATAAAATGTAATAAATGTCTCAAGGTTAGCTTCTAACTCTTGGTGGTGCTAGACGATTTATCAGTCAAACTCTAATGACCAGAATGACCAGTTAGCTCCGAGTTAAAAAGATAACCCGAGCTTCTTCTACAAGTGGCTCTTAATTAAAATAGAGTAAATAAAGTTTAATTTAATAACTCAGTCTTACAGATCCAGGAAGCAGAAACTTAGGTACATTTCGCACTAGACTTGAACTACTATAGCTTATACAAATTTTGCAGTTGGATGCAAATTCCTAACGAACCTGTCCTTGGCCAGTGCAAAGTGAACCTGGCTTTACTGTGAAACGTCTCCGTCAAAATGTAATCCGACGGAGTTCCCGGAACTGGGAACTTACTCGTAATATCGCTCGAGAAATTCTCACTTGGTTTAATCAATCTCCTTGAAACGGATCACGCTTCAGTTAGTCTCCGCAATTTATTATTCAATAATAATGTATCTAATTTTCATAATGTATTCAATATCATATTTGATTTAATTACCTGATTTTAATTTGATCGCTTCTATTGATAGTTGTGTGAATGTGTAAGTACTTATCTGTACTGGATGAATACCTAAACTTTGCGAAGCTCTAAATCAATAAAAAGAAACACACAGCTGTCAAAAGGTGCGTCAATGTCAATTTACAAGTATCTTCGCGCCAAAAGATATTTTATTTTCGTCTCAGGTTAAGCTTACGGTAGAATCCTGTCTTGGTTTTGCTTTCTGGTTTTATTCTATAAAAAAAATACATACACATTTTACAATTGCGACTTGAGGTACGCTCTCTTTTTACTCCGGACTTTGCAAGGTTGCTTGAGAGCTACACTATTTTTATCTAGAAATTCATGCTTCACAAAAGCACTGTTGAATTCTAAGTTCCACTTAAGCAAGTAGTGGAACATTTTAATAACATTTGAAGACAATTTTGAAAGGCTTACTTTCCAACTTACAAGTTTTTTCATTGCGATGAAAATTATTCAAGGCGACTAAGTAAAACCTGTTCTATTAGTTGGAACAAAAATGTGACAACGTTAAATTTTTTTTAGTACTGACACTTTTCTACCATGATTTAAAATTAGGACCTGCCAAGCATCAAAATCTCCCAAAGAAATACCAAGTATCTCATGTAAAAAACTTACGCGAAAGTTTGTGAGTAGAGTAAGTAGAGAGAACGAATAAATGTTTTGTAACTTCTAAGCGCTGAAATAGCTGTAAAAGAATTTTGGTATGCAAATAGCTTATACCCTTTTTTTTACAATACTTTTATCCCAAAAAAATAAACATTCTTGTAAGTGAAATTGATAGAACTGATAGAAAGCACTGATGAAAACTGCTCAGCTAGATATCAGTCTCGAGATATCTACCTACTCTTAATTAGCATCGTATTTCCATACAATAAAGTAAGAAATCGAAAAACAAGCCATAAAAAAGCCCATGAATTACCATGAAGTTATTTCCCATATAGCAGCAAAAAAGTTCACATGTAGCGTTCACAAGAGCGCAATAACGAGACGATTCGCGGCCGGAACGAGGGTTTCATTACGCACGCTGTAAACAAAGAAAACGAAATGAACAATACACAGAACAATCTAGGCAGTAGGCACGCTTATGACCTTGTGTATGTAACATGCCTGGAATTAATACTGCAAATGTTTGAGCATTGTGAAATCTTGCGTTGGTAATGTTGGTGTGAGTGACAGAACGAGAAAAGCCTTTATCTGGTGGTAAGAATCGGGGCTTACAAATTAATTATCGTCACTCCTTTCCCTCGAAAAGCGCCACGTACTACTCCTTCACCTACCTACACCTACGTACTATACCTCCCCTTTCAGCAGAGGTGTAGTACAACACCCACACTTCACCGGACGTTATTCAGTCCCAAATATCAAAGAGGGCGAGCCTGTCGGCACATACCGGGCTTACAAATTATAGTCTTCTAAAGCTTGCGTAGCATACTACGTAGCATAGATCTTGTGACGTAGCAGAGCTACGAATGCTACGACAATGAACACATTATCCATAAGGAAATAAAGTGCGGCTAAGCCGAATTTACATGAAGATAGTTGCTACGCCGCGAAATCCACTTTTGCGACAGCGCAGTGCTGAGGTAGAATAAACAATTTTGGCGGCAGATTACAGTAGGTTAGCATAATAATTTTAGTATACATATCTGCTAAATCTCATTTTTAAATTTTAACAAACATTTGAATAATTAAACACATATCCTTGCACTTATTATTATCTGCTATTTAAAATTAATAAATTTAAACAAAAACTTAAATTACACCTATCTTTAAGCCTCTAAAATGAAAATGTGGTTTAATGTAACACTAAATTACTTATAGCGTGTAGGAAGCATGAGAGCGTTGTATTGAGACGATTCGCGGTTGAAACGAGAGTTTCATTACAGGGCTGTAAAGGATGAAACAAAATGAACAATACAATAGGCTTTTAGTACTTACGTAGTACGCAAGATTACGTACTAAGTACGTGATGTACATGGGTGTATAAATTTTGGTCTCCAGTGTACTTAATGCTTTAGAGCTCAGTTATTTCCCATCATGTCGTTACACATTTGAGAGTTTCGTTGACGGGAATCGTTCACGACTTTGCAAATTTGATATTTTTTTTTTTTTTTTTTAATGTTGTGAACGATTCCCGTGTTTACTCAATAATTTAAAAAGCAAAACCTAAAAAACCGGAAGTCGGTTTTTTCATCGTCGTCATCCTTGCTAACATTTTTTTTGGACTTTTCTTGATATTTTAAAAACCGCTTATCCGATTTCGATACAATTTATATGGAACCACCAATAAAGTATCATCATCATCAGCCCGTAATCGCCCACTGCTGAGCATAGGCCTCTCTTCTCGTACGCCTCTCATCCCGGTCCTGGGGGGCTATTCCTGCGCGTGAGATGAGATGAGATTTTATCTTGGTCACTCTCACACTTATGACGTTTCAAACGAGAGCAACAAGGAGGAAAAAAGGTGTTGAAAATTTCAAATCTCCGAATAGGGCCCCTGTGCCAATCTTGTACAGGTTCGACCCGCGACATTTACAACCAACGCTTCGTTTGCCGACATGCAGCCATCAATCCGTCAACATTTTAGTCCACCTACCATCACTCTGCCTGGCAACATGATAAAGTATAATCTACCAAAAAAAAAAACAATTAATTAAGTTGATTCACAATTGGCGAAATAATCGCGTAACATTTATACAAAAAAAACATCAGTCAAATTGAGAACGTCCTCCTTTTTGGAAGTCAGTTAAAAAAGTTAACAGCCACCAACTTAACGCTAGCCTACAAAAATCGATATTTTTTTAGTAAAAAGTAATCTTGGTTTAAATTAAATTAAATAAATTATAAAACCAAAATGGCTAGACTAACAATTTTAGATAAAAGTATCTAAAAATTTTATTTTTTTTAAACTATAATACGATCCGAAGAATAACTTCCAATGAAAAATGCTAAAAGATTTTAAGAGTTTTGAAATATTATTTGACTGGTTAAATTAAAGCTAGACTTTTTTCTGTTTCATTCTGGACGTTGCGCAAATAAAAAGATAACATTTAATAGAAACTTATTCATTCTAAATTTAAAAATTTCGTTTTAGCATACATTTGATTGCTAAATAATGAAATTTTATGTTTATTTAGGCCGCTATAGTATTCATTACCATAAATTTAATGCTAAATTGTACCTACACAAGTTATTAGTTAAATTTAAAGAGAAAATAATGAAAAAGTTTATGTAGGTGTATAGGTATAATACTCGATGTTTTGTTGTTTCTTTGTATCAATCTTATGTTTATTTTAGTTATTTTTGCACACCCTGTCCCATACTCATTTCTCGTATCCTCTCCATCCTAAGGTTGCCTGGAAGAGATCGCTTTCAGTGATAAGGCCGCCAGTTGTTACACTATTTAATAAGTTTTATCATTATTTTTCTCTTGTTGTTTTGTTATCTGTGGTGTGAACAATAAAGAGTTTATCTATCTATCTATCTAAAAAGTACTTAATATAACCCTACTTAGCAATTTACGTTGTATTGCCTCGGAATAGATAAGCAGTGATTTGTTTTTTAATTTATTTTATAACTCGATTTCAAAAGACAAAAAACTGTAAATCATTACGAGGCTGAACAACGATTATTGCTCATTTGAAATGTCTAAAAATGAATAATAAAGAATGTCGCGCTTAGAAACAGTTCGTAAAGATAGCTCTTGGTTGGGTGTAATAATTAAAAAAAAGAAATAATTTATAATTATCAAGTACTCTGACAAATGATTAGGTGGACCATTTCGTGGCGTTTTTTATCAATACTAAAATCAATCATGTTGATATTGTTTATTTTGTTCTAGACAAAATCCTCAGATTATTTGTAAAGTGTATCTTTTTGAATTAAAAATATGATAGTAAGAAAAAGAAAAAACGCTCTCGAACTATTCCTTGGCTATTCAACATTTATTGCTAAGGATGGATATGTTTAAGGAGTACGCACAGGTTAAAACGGTGCCATCATTGGTACCCTTTTAACCTGTACCTACTCGATGACATCCTGTACAGACAACAATAGTTGTAATATATTCGGTAAATACACTTTACAGATTGCAAACATTGCTGTTTGCTGTTACAAGATTAAGATTCGAAGTTTGTAACTCTACGTAGTAAATCTTGTGAAGTTTGTTTTATTTGCGGTACTACTGATTACTTAAATAGTTCTCACAAACAAACTAAGTTGTGACTTTGTAATTTTGCGTTGTTGTTACGAGTAATTCTGTTAAACTTTTGTGAGTTTGTGATAGTTGGTAATTTGAAAAATTGAATCTTAAATTACTCGTATTCTCTAGGAGAATTTCTATTCAAAATCGACTTAGAATAAGGGCCAGCTCAGGCTTTCTTTTTAACACGGAGTTAGTTGCTCATCAGAGGTTAAGCTGATTAATTTAACCCCTTACTCTTGTGTTTCAAGCTGGTCTTGAGCTAACAAACATATTTGAGTGACATCTATAATATCTGAAGTCTTGAATGAATTAGCTCTGCGTTTAAAAATTTACCTCCGTACCAAGTAACAAGTGCAAGCTCCGTGCTCCGTAGCAAGTAGGCCTAAGTGATTGGATAATGGTTTTTAATTTACAGCTTTAAATAAATTAAGACAAAGATTTTTTTGGTTTGACAAACAAACATGTCTCCAAAACACATCAAGCAAATAAACAATTAACGTTTTATACTCATTACATAGCAGAGGTAGGTTTTTTTGATTCTAGAATGGAACACACATAAAGTAATTGATAACTAGCACCCAAACGAAATGTCCTTACTCCCTACATTACAGAAAACCATTTGCACGTAAGCCATACTTTTATCAGACTGCAACCCCATTAATATGCATGGGAAATGCCGGATTGGATGGGACAATGAGGTTGGATTACGTGATGCGGCTGGCAATGCCTCCGGAATTCCAGGTAGAATGCCAGGTGGTCAGCAAACGATAAATATTGGAAACGAAGCCTGATTGGTGTTTACAATTAGTAGAATTGGATTTCTTTTTAGTTTTTTTTTCGCAACTACTGAGGTAGGTTGATACTTCTTTGCCTTTGTTAAATGGACGCTGGAGGGCTAATTGGAGGTAGCGCAGAAATTAACGCTTTTTTAATTAAGAAACGAGCAAAAGTAAAATTTTATAAAATTAATGTCGGTGAAAATTATGCGTAGGTACTTTGTAGTTAAGTAAATGTTCTTGTGCAAAAAAATAACACTTTTCTCAGAAATCAGAATGTATTGATAACTTCTATAGTTACACGTCACAGTTCAATAAATCAACATACTCAAACATGCTATGCTTAGTAATTACCGTCATGTCATATGTTGAATTTTACAGCTTTTCAGTGTGTTTGCCTGGGATTCGCTCCTGGCCTAATTTGCCACGTTGATTCATCAAACGTCTCTACTGCCTGCCGTGAGACACTATGTACACACGGCTGTGTCAAACTACTGAGTTACAAACCAAACGCAAAAAATTACTAACCAGTTTTTAACTTTGTTTATTGCAAATAAAAATATTTTCATTTTAATTTTCTTTTATTCACTTGATTCAATAGAAGAAAAATCGTTCAGTAAAGTAGTTAATCAGTAGTCAAAAGTGTAAAGATTGTACTTCTGAAGGATGTAACGTGTAAGTTTCAATTCAAATAGTTTTTTCTAGTTTAAAAATCATATTCATAAAATAATGTATCTTGTTAAGGATGTAATTTAAAAACGATGGTTGTAACTACAATTTTACTACTACTAACCAAACTCAAAAGTGTCCATTATTAACCGTTCGCATTTACAGTGACCCACTGTCCTCGTTACGGAAGCAAATGGCAACTCTGCTCTGTCTTTGTCTTCGGACGAAGGACGAAACAAGGACCATTCTGTAACCGAGTCGTCACGATTGACAGGACACAACGAAAGGGAGCCGCTTTCAAACTACCTTTGCTGCGGAGTGATAGGACACAAGACATTTGTATATAGGTATACGTAGAGAGATTCGTTGTTTACTAATTCAACAATCAAATTTCTATATCTATAAGTAGTACAGCCATCTGTAGCTGTAGCACTCACAAAGTAGCTCTATTATGTGTTCGTAGCCGATCACCGATGTTAACCAACGGACGACACGGCCAGTCCTAGGATGGGTGATCGTGGGTAGCATTTATAACTTAGCGCTACCGTGGCGCGGATAACACGTTAAACTGTAGGCCCCGGATGTTTGTTTTATTACAACAATCGTCAGAGAAGAAAGTGTAGAAATTATGACATCAGGTCTAGCCACTCGGCCTATACAAATATGCCTGCTTTTATCTAAAACTGTGATAGCTACACCATAGCTGTACCTGCATCGCGTAATATATCGTAATATCTCGTAATAACTATGTCACTCAGAAATTGTTTAGCTTTCTAGTAGTTTCTTTTAAATACGGACAAATAGTTCCTTATACATGGTTATTTGTAACTTACCAGAAACCTCATAAGGGTTCATTGTACTCATCAATATGAACAACTTTTACTATGGGGCGAATTCCGAAATCGCGAAAAAAAAATCAGCTGTTCCATACATTTTGTCAAAGGTGATTAAACTTTTTGTATGGAACAGCTGTTTTTATTTCGCGATTTCGGAGTTCGCCCCATAGTAAAAGTTGTTCGTACTGATGAGTACAATGAACCCTTAAGAGGTTTTTGATTAGGTACAAATAACCCTGTATATAGGTCCAATACGATACAGTAATACAATAAATAAATAAATAAATACATTTTCGGGACACTTGCACACACGGTCGTCTGACCCCAAACTAAGCAAAGCTAAGCTTGTACTATGGCGGCCAGAGACTGTTAAACATACTTATGTACTTTTAAATACATACTTAAATAGATATTAACACCCAGACATAGAACAAACACAAATATTCATCACATGAATGTTTGCCCTAAGTGGGAATCGAACCTACGCCCCCTAGCTCAGAAGGCAGGTTAACTACCGACTGAGCCACCGAGTCAGTCAAAGTATAAAATAGCTATTACATTCCCCCAAAATACAAATAAACCTTAAAGAATACACCTGTATTACGCAAATTTATTACCAAAATACCAAATTTTAGAACAGTAAAATAAGATAATTATTTACTTATTTAAAAGCCATTTTAATTGAGATAAACGACTTACAATCTAAATAGCATCTAGAATTCTATTAAGCTTAATTTATTTATTAAAGTCTAGTTTTTGAATAAAAAGGTCGCAGCCCAAAAAAACTAAGGTTTCATTTTTCATCATTTTCATGATTCATTATATTTTTATACGAAATGGCAGCTGAAATTGCATACGTCGGAATAATCCGACATTGCGACTGGCACAAGCATAATTTCGTTTGCATTGTTCGTTGCCACAATCATACGTGTTGTCATTCCTGATGGAAATTTATCTGCGAACGTGAATGCCAATTTGCTATATTTTTTTTCACAGACGCAATAATTTTATTAAACTTGATGTTTTTGAGAGCAAAATATGTTATGCTTGGATAAAATTGCAAATTTTTAACACGATGTCCAATTTTCTTATAACGAAGACCCAAAATTGAAGGTAGATTTAAATTATTTATTATCCAATTTATTTACTTCGAACAACAAAAAATATATCACTTTATACTAACATTATCTTATCTCATTTATCACTTAATACTAACATTACACTACAAAAATTATAAACTAAATCTTAAAACATTTCATTTCATAATAGGTAGTATTTACTCGTACCTTGGCTTAAGGCGAGCCTGGCCAGAAAACGTCTAGCAAGAATCAACTTTCCTCTAAGATAAACCATGGTTTTTACTGTGTGAAAAAAAATATGTTATTCTTAAGCATGTTTTTAAGTGGAATCATAAATCTGATACATGTAATGAATAACTTCACTCGATAGAAAAAAAATCCAAAGTCACCTCTATTTGGTATTTTAAACACGATTTGCGACTTCATTTTTACAAATCATATTGCTTTTTTATTTTTTTTACGAATTATAACGCAATAAAAAAATGGAATCATAAATAAAAATGCTAAAAAGTTAACATGGTAATTTTATATGATTTTTTTATCACGAATTCATGGTAAAAAGGCGCGTTTGCGTGACCGCCAGTCCGCCCGCAGACCCCGTCGAAGCCGGACGTGTGCCAAATTTTTGTGATCTCCGCAGTGCCGCACACACCAACACCAACCAAGCATTTAGTTTTGCCATAATGGGTAACAAACATAATAAACGAAAAAAATGCTCAAGTCTGGCTTTTAGAAAATCGTACGAGTCAAGGAGCAAACGTCGGTAAGTAGATAAACTTCTACTAGATTAAATTGGTAATCATTGTTTTTATTTACTAGTGTGAGAAACGTTCAACATAGACGTGATTTTCGTGCCTGCCGCTAGATGGCGTACAAACCGGAGGAATTTGAAAATGGCGCACTTCATTCTTAATTCAAACTTATTTAACCGGAAGGCGCTGCTTGTCTACAAAACCAACTTTAATTCACTTCCTTGAGTAATGGTCGCCAAATCTATTCGGACGAGGGAGGAAACATCCGTTTCGGTCAACCAATCGTGGCAAGGCACCGGGGTGTGCTTGGAAAAAAACGTGGTCGCGCCATGGCGCGCCACTTTTTGGGCGCGCTCCTCACTTTGCTTCGTGACATCGCATCGGCAGCATTGGGATAAAAGTATAAAGTGGAATAATAAGCCAGATAGGCATAGAAGTTATAAAGTGAATCTATCTGAACTAGTGAATCTAAAAGCTAAGTAATAATATCTAATAAGTTAAGTAATTGAGCTTAAGTTTATAAACGTGAATTGCTACGATAGTGTTAACAGTTGATTCCTTGTGAGTTTACACGATTTTGGTTACAATATGTTTAAAGTTTTGCTAGTATAAAATGCGTTATTAAATTAGTGCCCGTTGGTGATAACTTTAAGTTTGTGATAGTAGATCCTTTGAGTTTTAGTAACAGCATTCTTATAATTTCTCATTTATACCTTTTGTGTTTTATAGCACATTATACCTGGGGCCTATTAATTATTACTACTATTGACTTAGTTCACATCTTACTATACTATGATTTATGGTTGTGATTACTAGTTTTATGATTATTAATGGCTTATGATTAGTAATTGCTGATAAATAATAAGTGTTATTATGTGGCAGGAATTAATATAAAAGTAAATGATGATCATTACTACTGGGTGATTTTATTTCTAGTCCTAATGTCTTAACAATTTTCAGAAGTGGGATCACTCTCGGTCACGCAGTTGTGTGGTGAGACTCGAAGAGAGAACGAGGCAGAGTTAGAGGAGCTTCATGCAGTCGATCTCCTAGCGACAGTGCATCACGCCGCGAGTCGAGCAGATGGCGGCCGCGACATCCAGAAGTTCCCGAGCCGCGGGCCTCCTCGACGCCTAACTTCAGGGATTATCCGGATCAATCTGGTAGGATCCATCCATATCTGTCTAATATAGTAGTGAAAGCTGACATAGTGCCAGAATTCGATCGTGGAAAAACACTACCCGCTTTATAATGGTTAAAAAAAAATTAACAATGGTTAACAATGGAACGTAAAAAGCTATAATATGCAAGCTCGATTATCTGGACTGGCAAAATTGTGGCATAATGCGTTAAATTCTTACGAGTTTTCTTGGCATGAATGGAAAAAAAATTTTTTTTTGAAGCCTTTCCGCAGAATACAGACTTTGCAGCGTTCAGAAAAATGTTAGGACGAAGAAAATAGCCCAATGAGACTATGACTCATTAAGTCATTACGGTTTATTCGAAAACCAAATTTTGCTTTGCTTTTGCTTAACAAATGTGAGGTAGTAGGAGAGAAGCCGTGTCCTGCATCATCGAAGTGTTACCTTTTCACCTGAAAACTTTAGCTAGAGTAGGAAATCGTCGGACTCCAGGAGAGTTGTTCTTTCAGGATCTCGGCATGAATAATGACAAGCGGTGGTTGCCAGCTTATCCGCAAAATATTTTTCATCGATTTCCTGATTCAGCCAGATATAGCAGCAGCTGCACCGTTCAAGGACCCAACCGTGCCATACACTCGTTTGAGCTCAATTGTAAATTGTAATGCTGTAGATAATGATAGAAAACCTGTCCTGCTATCTTTGCAACGAATCTGGTCACATTGTTCGATTCTGTTCAAAAATCCTCTGCTAAGCCTGCAACTAGGTGTGGTAACTGCGGGAAAGGCAATCACAAAACTGTTTCTTTAAGAAGGTGAACGTCGTCGAAATTTCGCGGGTAAAGGAGTGCTATTTTAAAGATGTAACTCTTAATGGTTCGAAGGTCACTACTTACTCGTATATGGAAACTGGGCGCAGATATGAATGTGCTGTAAGATTAGGCGTACCATTGGCCACGTGAGATTTTTTTAGTAAGAGGTTTTAACGGTCTCCCTATAAAAGGTTCGTGGACAAGCGGCGGTCTCCGTTGTAATTGATCTAAAATTCGTTGCAGACGTTGTCGTTACTGATGCGCCTCTCAATTTTGCCGACGTTTCTATTAGTCAACCAATTTTTAATAATGAGCAAAACAGGTTCAGTGGTTGGAACGCGAGTTACACTTGAAAGCGTTAAAAGCATTGATTCCGAAATTAGCATGATTGGTACTTTCACAGAACTCGATCAAGTTTAGCTCTTTTCTTTCAGGGATAACGCTATTCTGCCAAAGTCTTTAATGTACGTGGAGGTTTACAGTGACACTCAACTCGAAAGTCCAGCGGTTATATTTGTCGATTCTCGATTATGTTCTTACAAAAATACTAGATATTCCTACGTCGGTATTTTGCTCTCCAGTTAAAACTGTGCCAATCACTAACTACTGTGATAGGCCCTTTGCCGATTAAAAAGGGTTCCTTGTTAGTATTTATTTCAGCTGAAGCTGATGACCGTGACATGACAGGGACTGAGGGACTGAGGAAAAAGACTCTTGATGAGATGCAATCTGTTATCGGCATTGATATCGATAAGGTTAACTGCGGCTCTACTGATTCTAAGGTCACACAAGAATTGACCAAATATTTTCAGGAACCTTCAGATTGGTTTTTCGCCAGATACGTTGGAGCTAAGTGCCACAAACAATCTTTAGAGCTCAATTCAGACAGACCTTTTTGTTGCAGACCTTAGCGATTGTCGTTGGCAGAAAAAGCGATTGTTAGGGAAAAGATTGACATGTTAATAAATGGCATAATTAGAGAATCATCATCAAATTATGCTAGTTCTATAGTTCTAGTTAAAAAGAAATAAATTTTACCGAATTCCAGTTGCTGAAGACTCTATGTATAAAAACTGGTCTTGTCACTCCAGAGGGCCATTTTGAGTTTCGGTGAATGCCTCTTGGTTTGACTTAACTCACCGGCAGGTTTTCAGCGACTCATTGACAAAATTTTCGCTTCCCGGCGCTCAATGCTTATGGCAAGGTACTTCTAAATATTCTCATATTGACGAAGTATTATTACCTACTAAGTATTACGGCCTGGATCTTTTAAGATTAACTTTAGAGATCATTAGAGACTTCAACTTGACTGACTTGACTTGATTGACTTTAAATTTAGAAGTGTTTCTTCCTGCAGGATAAAATCGACTATTTAGGTTACGAGATCAATGCAGACTGAATTAGACCTGGAAGCAAAAAGATTGAAGCTGTAGCAAATTACAAAGAGCCAGGTAATCAACATGAGTTGAGAATGTTTCTTGGTCTGACATGCTATTTCAGGAAATTCGTTCAGAACTACGCGAACATAAGTTTTGACTTGTACAAAATTACTGAAAAAATACGGTGTGGGGGTGGGGTCTGGAACAACAGGCAGCATTTGACAAGCTGAAGGAGGTACTAACATCAAGGCCAATACTGTCTCTTTCGTAGCGAAGGTGACATCGAAGTTCATACGGACGCTAGCAGTAAAGGCTTGGCCGGCATTCTTCTGCAAAAACAATATGGTCATTTTAAACCTATAGTTTATTTCAGTCGTAAAACTAGTAAAGAGGAAGCTATGTACCATTCATATCAACTTGAAGCAGTGGCGGTCGTTGAATCAATTAGGAGATTTAGAATATATTTGTTTGGTAAGAAATTTAAAGTCGTTACAGATTGTGCAGCTGTAAGATATACCTTCTTAAAAAAGGATCTAATGCCACGTATAGCGAGATGGTGGCTATCAGTTCAGGAGTTTGACATGGAAGTCGAACATAGACCTGGTAAGTCACATAGCCACGTAGACGCTCTTAGTCGGTTTCCAGTAGATGCAGCTCCAGTGGTTGACGTAAACGTTCTAGATATCTTTGATTGGATTGTATGCCTTCAAAATCAAGATGATAAAATTCGAATAATCAAAGCTAAGCTTGAGTCCGGTAGCGATGAAGTGTTGAGTAAAAATTACCTGATAAACGATGGCAGACTTTACAAAATTATAAAAGATGGCGTGGAGCGATTGGTAGTACCTAAATATGCAAGGTGGAATGTATTGAGAAAGTATCACGATTGTATAGGGCATTCAGGACTAAAACGCTGCGAGCAGATCATCAGGGAAACATTTTGGTTCGCGGGCATGACAAGGTTCATACGTAAGTAATACGTTAATGCATGTTTAGATTACCTTTACAAAAGGAGTCAGTACGGGCGCCCCGAAGGAGAACTTCACCCAATACAGAAAGTCCCAGAGCCAATGCACACTGTGCACGTGGACCATTTAGACCCATTCTGCAAGAGTCGAACAGGTAATAGCTATTTATTGATGATGGTTGATTCATTTACGAAATTTGTATGGTCTGTCCCAGTTAAATCCACAAAAAGTCTCGAAGTAACTACATCGTTGGAAAATGTATTTTGTTCATTTGGTTACCCAAAAAAGAATATTTCAGACAGCGGGTCTTGCTTCAAAAGTAATCGTTTCACGCAATTCTGCTTGGATAACCAAATCAAGCACATCCTCAATGAAGTGGCTTGTCCACGTGCTAATGGTCAGGTTGAAAGATATAATCGGACTTTACTTGATTCGTTAAATACAAGTGTAGAAAACGAAAGGAAATGGGATATTCGAATTCCAAACATCACTTGGGGGATGAATAACTTGCAACACTCATCTACGGGGTTTTCACCCTACAGGTTAATGTTTAGCGCATCCCGGAGCAGATATCAAGGTATGGGTAGTAATTATTTTGATAGCGAGAGTTCGGCTGAAAAGGTGAAAGAGGCAGCTTCTGCAAATTTGAACAAAACTTCAGAAAACATACGTAAGTATTTCAACGATGAACGCAAGCCGCCAACCAAAACAAAGGATTTACTGTCTTAGTATCGTCTGACTCAATAAAGAGATTCGAAGGCATTCGTTCAGACTCTACCACAGGTGATAGTGAAGTAGACAGTACTGAAGAGTTAATATAATAGATTTATTAGAAAGCTAAACCTGATCATAAAGACGACTACGATGAAAATAAAACCAAAATAGTTGATTTATTGAAAGACTAGTTTTATAAGATTGGACTGTGAAGTTAACATGGTGAAGTTAACATGGTGAAGTTAACATGGTGAAGTTAACATGGTGAAGTTAACATGGTGAAGTTAACATGGTGAAGTTAACATGGTGAAGTTAACATGGTGAAGTTAACATGGTGAAGTTAACATGGTGAAGTTAACATGATGAAGTTAACATGGTGAAGTTAACATGGTGAAGTTAACATGGTGAAGTTAACATGGTGAAGTTAACATGGTGAAGTTAACATGGTGAAGTTAACATGGTGAAGTTAACATGGTGAAGTTAACATGGTGAAGTTAACATGGTGAAGTTAACATGGTGAAGTTAACATGGTGAAGTTAACATGGTGAAGTTAACATGGTGAAGTTAACATGGTGAAGTTAACATGGTGAAGTTAACATGGTGAAGTTAACATGGTGAAGTTAACATGGTGAAGTTAACATGGTGAAGTTAACATGGTGAAGTTAACATGGTGAAGTTAACATGGTGAAGTTAACATGGTGAAGTTAACGTGGTCAAATTCTAGAGCTCAAAATACTGTAGTTGTTGTTAAGTTAATGGCATAAAAAAAAATTATTTGTTGCAAGTTTGATTAACAATGAGACTACGTTAAAAAAAAAGATTACTGGTATACTTATATTACTACCTTTGCATATTTACCTAATTACAGCATTTCAGTGAGCTTATTAAAATGAATAGGGTGTAGATTTTTTTTTTGTATGATATATGTACCCCATGTTTCTTTCTTTGCAGAGACGCAAAGATGTCAGGATGGACGAGTGTGAGAAACGTTCAACATAGACGTGATTTTCGTGCCTGCCGCTAGATGGCGTACAAACCGGAGGAATTTGAAAATGGCGCACTTCATTCTTAATTCAAACTTATTTAACCGGAAGGCGCTGCTTGTCTACAAAACCAACTTTAATTCACTTCCTTGAGTAATGGTCGCCAAATCTATTCGGACGAGGGAGGAAACATCCGTTTCGGTCAACCAATCGTGGCAAGGCACCGGGGTGTGCTTGGAAAAAAACGTGGTCGCGCCATGGCGCGCCACTTTTTGGGCGCGCTCCTCACTTTGCTTCGTGACATCGCATCGGCAGCATTGGGATAAAAGTATAAAGTGGAATAATAAGCCAGATAGGCATAGAAGTTATAAAGTGAATCTATCTGAACTAGTGAATCTAAAAGCTAAGTAATAATATCTAATAAGTTAAGTAATTGAGCTTAAGTTTATAAACGTGAATTGCTACGATAGTGTTAACAGTTGATTCCTTGTGAGTTTACACGATTTTGGTTACAATATGTTTAAAGTTTTGCTAGTATAAAATGCGTTATTAAATTAGTGCCCGTTGGTGATAACTTTAAGTTTGTGATAGTAGATCCTTTGAGTTTTAGTAACAGCATTCTTATAATTTCTCATTTATACCTTTTGTGTTTTATAGCACATTATACCTGGGGCCTATTAATTATTACTACTATTGACTTAGTTCACATCTTACTATACTATGATTTATGGTTGTGATTACTAGTTTTATGATTATTAATGGCTTATGATTAGTAATTGCTGATAAATAATAAGTGTTATTATGTGGCAGGAATTAATATAAAAGTAAATGATGATCATTACTACTGGGTGATTTTATTTCTAGTCCTAATGTCTTAACACTAGAATCGACATTTCTTGCATTGCTTTTTGTAGTCAGATGATATATCAACAAATCTATTAGTACCTACTTATATTCGTTTTAGTGTTTTCAAATATTATACTCATCATCATAGATACTTTTTTGTCTCGTTACGTGTATTCACGATGTAAATACCCGGCCTAGTACACCTACTAGTATACCTACTAGTATACCTACTAGTATACCTACTAGTGATATTTATGTAGTTATACCTACCTACAGTTACAGTTTTTTTTTTTGCAGAAGACTACTACGTAACAAACTCCAATGACTTTGGAATTGACGAAACGTAAGTACCTATCTACCTTTTGTATCACGCAGGGAGGCGGGTGTTCTGCGAAGTTTTGACTATGTCGGTCACCATTTATTATTTCACCCAGACAACTTGTGAGATACGGATACGGAGCGACGTTCATACTTTCATTTTTCCTGAGCATTCTAAACTGCACAACGAGTAAATACCCGCCCTAGTGGCATACCAGTGATATTTATATTTATATAGTTATACCTACTTACACGAATACCTATCTTACAGTTTTGTTTTTTTTTTTCAGAAGAGTACTACAACCAAATTTAATAAACTCCGATGACATTGGAATTGACGAAACGTAAGTACCTACCTATCTTTTGTAACATGCAGGGCTGCGGATCTTTGCTAAGTTTTGACTATATAGGTATGTAGGATGTTAGGTGAGATACGGGACGACGTTCATACTTTCATTTTTACTGAGCAATCTGAACTGCACAACGAGTAAATACCCGACCTAGTGGCATACCAGTGATATTTATATTTATATAGTTATACCTACTTACACGAATACCTATCTTACAGTTTTGTTTTTTTTTTCAGAAGAGTACTACAACTAAATGTAATAAACTCCGAAGACATTGGAATTGACGAAACGTAAGTACCTACCTACCTTTTGTAACATGCAGGGCGGCGGATCTTCGCTAAGTTTTAACTATACAGGATGTTAGGTAAGATACGGGACGACGTTCATACTTTCATTTTTACTGAGCAATCTGAACTGCACAACGAGTAAATACCCGGCCTAGTGGTATATCTAGTAGTGATATTTACCTACATGAATACTTATCTTCGTTTTTTTTTTGCAGAAGAGTACTTCAAGAGAATGTAATAAACTCTGATGACATTGCAATTGACGAAACGTAAGTACCTACCTTCTTTTTGTAACATGCAAGGTGGCGGATCTTCGCTAAGTTTTGACTATACAGTATGTATGTAAATTATATAGGGTGTTAGGTGAGATAGGGGACGTCGTTCATACTTTCATTTTTGACTGAACAATCTGTACTACACGAGTGTTTGGTAGCGTTTGAGTTATAGCCGTATGATTTGAACACATCTAGGCCTGATTAGTACTGCAACGTGATTTTGGCTGTTTTGAAGAAAACTAGTAAAGTTGTATATTCGTTTTTAACCATTAGCGAAAATCGAGCATTTCGGTAAATCTTGTAAGTACGGCTTTTATAAACCTACGACTGGTATGGATGTGTTCGTCGTTGCCTTTGAAATTCGAAACTGCCGGTTGTAAGAAGCGATAGCGGGGACACGCCAAGCTATGTATATACGTCACAAAGATGGCCGCCGACCGTTGTAGATTATTGCTTATATGTTGAGTTTATCTCATCAAATCAGTTGTTTGAGGTGTCATTTGAAAGCTCATTTATTTATAATGTAGTTGTTATATAATTATGTACATACATACCAACAAGCTTGAACGACAGCTTCCGTGCGCGAGTCCGACTCGAACTTGGTCGGTTTTTTAGAATTTTTATATTTTGAACTTTTGGACATCATACTTATAAATATTTATTTTTATTTTGTTTTAGGCACGTGGATGACATTGACCCTGTTTCACTCAGCGTGGTCATCATCCTGCGTCAGTCATGGTTTGGTGGGGGTATCCTATCACGGCGTCACAAAGCTTAGTTTTTGTGAAAAGGGGGTTAAAACTTCTGCCAAAGTGTATCAAGAGACCGTCATATATGGTGTTGTACAACCCCTTAGCAATACATAAAAATCTACCGTAGAGTTTCCAACTAGACTGCACATGGTCACAAGGCGCGAACTACTCAAGCCTGGCTGGAAACCAATGTTCCGGACTTTATAAGGGCTGAAGACTGGCCCTCCTCTAGCCCAGATAAAAACCCCCTGGACTACAAATTATGGTCAGGTTTAGAGGGCATGGCCTGCTCTAAACGACACGCCGACATAGAGTCACTAAAGAAATCTTTGAAGCAAGCAGTGGCTAAATTTCCCATGGAAACAGTCCGTAAATCCATAGATTCTTGGCCAGACCGACTAAAGGCCTCTATCAAGGCCAAATGTGGTAATTTTGAATAAAATAATAGTTATATTTTTGTTTAAGACTTCAATACATATGTAAATATAACTTTTATTAACATTACATTACTGTATAAAAAAATTAATGCATTTTCATTTGTAACAGAACTTATGGCTAGACCTGCATACATATCGTCACGCTTTTCCCCGAGGGGGCTGGCAGAGGTGTAATACAACACCCACATTTCGCCGAACGATATTCAGTCCCAAATGTGACAGGGGGCGAGCCTGTCGCCATACACCGGGCTCCAGTTATGTAGCAGATGACACACAATACGCACATATGTTCACACAATGAACAAATTGGTTCGTGCCGTCGGCTGGGTCGTCGAACCCAGCAGAGCAAAATTGCCACTCCCAACTAGGCTGCCATCGATTCTACAACTATATCACAGAACAAATAATAATACTACGTACCTATAGCTCAATTGTATATATAAATGTAAATATTGTGAATGTATATTTTTGTATTGGATGTTTTGTTAGTACTAGCAGAATGTCCGCCACTTCGTACCCAGGGTATGTATATATCCGGTATAAGTTTACTCGATTCTTTCACAATTATTGTTCAACATTATATCTGAATCGTGTAGTTTTTTAACTTTGTAACATTTAACAAACCATACAATATTATTAGTACGCACCTAATGGTAAATTAAGGTAATTAAAATTGTTATTACCATTGTTATACAATATACCCAAAAATAATGAAATTTACTATGTTGTATTATTTAATGAATACCGGTAGTTACACAATCATTCCAACACCCTGTATAAATATTTGTCCTAATAAGGATAACAAGTAGCCTATGTGTCAATCCAGGGCATAAGCTAACTCCGTTCCAAATATGATCCTCATCCGTCTAGCCGTTTAGGTGTGAATAAGTGAAATACGAGTAAGTACCTAACTTCCACACACAATCGCAATCTTTTGTATTTATGAGTGTGAAGTGTGATAAAATGGAAATATGACACTACTGGTAAAATGAAACTAATGCCACGACTGCTCACACATCAAAAATACAACAACTCGTGGACATGAGATTGGTTGTACCTATATTGGCTTGAACGGCATTTTTTAGATTTTTTTTTTGTTGGCATCAAATAAAAAATGTTCATAAAATGGATGAGTACAATGACGGACGGATTATTTTATCGATTTCCTAAAAATGGGTGTTTAGGTACTCGATACCATAACGTGACTGACGGGTGAAAGACGTGCGCGTGGCGCATCGCACACAACTTTTGTGTCGCGTGAATGAATACGTCGCGCTCCCAAAAAGTGCGGCCTGAGGTAGAGTAAAATACCTAAAGTTCTGGGAAAGCCTCGCCTTAAGACATTTTGTGCAGACGAATTCAAACTTCCTAGTTTCCTCCTTTCTGATCATCGTTTGCACAAAATGTCTAACCAAGGGCGAAACGTGGTCCTTTGCTATTATCTTAATTATGGCGTTGGAATTACCCCGCAGTCTACGCATTACGAACGATGGTAATTCTATAGTTTCTTTGTGTTTTTGTGTGGATTCAAATTTCATTTACATTATAAGCTTAAGGACGTAATTTGGCATAGATTTTCGTAGATAACTCATAACATGTAAAATTTAAATGATCTAACAGATCAAAAATTTGAAACTTTTGCATTTAAATTTCATCTTAATCCAGTAAGTAAGTACCTAAATTATCCGGCGCGTAAACAAAATTCAAAATTACAGCGACTTTTCAGTCCTGCAGTAATTTATCTCAATAAAAGCGGCAAATAAATGAATAATACAAATAATTGTATTCACCACTGCCTTCGCATTACGCCTACAAATCTATGTAAATAGTTACTTTATTCAAATTCTTAGTATTATCAGCGGCTAACATTATCACCTATATTACGACGGCAAAATGTAAGCTAAATAAGTATGTTTCAAACAACATCACGTGTTTACAAACGTTGCTAACTAAAATTTTCAGCATGACGCCCTAAACTACCAGCAAATACTTTTCAGAAATGTGAAATTACAAAATGGTTCCAAACGAGAACTGCAAAACGTAAATCCGACGAGAAAGTCTCATAAACGACTCATAACTAAAATTGAACAAAATATGAGCATTTAAAACAGCACAGCACAAAATGGAAACAACTGTAAACAGGGGCATTCTACATTTTTAGGCACGGAACAAGATTTACTTGCCGTATGAATATTCTATGTTTCATATCGTTGAAATTAACTAGATAAGAGTAGAACGTGAATTTTGCGTGTTCAGCCTTTAGAGATTTGTCAAAATATTAAGGAGAGATAGCTTGTAATCAGGGGCAAAATATTTGCCTACAGCAATTGTAAAGTTCTGTCAGTATCTCTCTTAAATTATCAGACAAAAATCCTTGTAGCTCCCATGAGAAATGTTATCTCTTTTGTCTGTAAAACTTTAGGTTTTAACAAAAAGTTTTTCATTAATTTATACTATCTCACTCCTCACCCCATCTCACTCCAGACATGTGAAATCACCCGCTCTAAGTATAGCTAGAATTATAAGTAACATTTTTAGATGAAAGTCACGAGTAACATAAAAATCTCGCAGCAACATGATTTTCAATCCAAGGTACGTTCTAGTACATTCTTTAACAGAACTTTTTACAACAACATTCCTTTACAAAGGTTCACAAATGTCTGCGGTAACCTGCGTGTCAGAATTCCCGTTCGTAGGTCCCCCAATAATAATTAGGTCGCGTCGCGTCGGGTAAAAGTTTATCTCTGCTCGGCCAAACGTTCCATTTGTCGCTTGGAAGGACTCGTTGATAGGAAATATTGTGCCGAAAATCCGTTTTATCCATAAAAGCGTCACAGGGCTTGGCCTAAAGCGTGGTATAGTGCCATTTATAAATTTACTGAAGACCCGGCCTTGCACTGAATCATGCTTTATATGGTTTTGCCCGCAGATTTGCAGTTTTTCGCATTTTTCCGGGGTGAAAAACAACTATGCAAATATAACTCATTCAAAACTTCAAAAATAGTATGGTTTACGTTAGAATCGTAAAAGTACTAATAGAAATAGAACTACAGTCGATTCTTTAGTATTTTTTAGGCATTTAGCTAAGACTTTCTGCGAAAGAACCATCCTCGTACTTAAAGGACTATTCTAAAAAAGAATTAGCGAAATTGGTTTCGCTGTTCATTTTTATAGTATCGATTAGACTTATTTTCGTATTTAGAAAATTAGTGTTATATTATAACCATAGTAGGTACAGTAGATACTAACAACCGATTACAAACCCTGAATTCATATATTTTAAATTATTATTTCCCATGCAAAAACAATACTACAGCTACGCAGAAAATAACGTCTAGACAACAGGCCGTATTTCTTTGAGAATAAGCCTACCTCATCCTGAAGATTAGCACGACTTTGTTTCTTCTTTACGACGTGACCCGCTGTAATTCACAATTTGAACCAAACCATAAAGGCAACCATGGCCCAGCTTAAGGTCGTCTTAACATTACTAATCCTCCAAGTACGAATTAACCAGTAATTTGCTCGCGACTTGAAAAGGGTTCGGTTATATCCAGATTGGGATAACTTACATAAACGTATCGCTGAAATAAAGTATACGTTTTATTACAGCCAAAAACTAAGCCAAATACTGATATCTTTTATGCGCAGCTTTCATTAAAAGCTTCATTTCAGTTAGAAACAATTACCTTCTTCAATTCTAATAATATTACATGTTGTGTACTAAACAAAAGTTAGTACACTTGATAATAAAACAATTCTTTAAGGCACGGTCATGACACGATTTTTCACCCGCACACACGTTTACTTAAGCCGGTTCATTTAGAGTTGAAAATCGTATTTCAATTCATTTAATGATAAAATGAGATTGGCACCTAAAATTACATTTCTTGCCCTTTTTTTTCTTGAAAGAAAACAAAAAAGGATAAGTTACTCGGTTAAACTTTAGAAAACTAATCTGGCTATTTAATAATAAAAAAAAAAGTGTTGTATTAACCAAAAAATTTAGAGAACTACGCTCAAATAGTTTTTTTAAGACCATACTTTATGTGAGTTTTTAATCCACAATGATGAGAATGATTTTCAAAATTCTACTCCGGTTAAACCGTTTTTGGTTGTTTTTTATACTAGCTGTATTTTTTTGCACCTGATAATCATAATTCTTCATATAAAACTAGGCGCAAACAAAATTCTTTTTTCGTTGATTTTGTGATAGTACCGGGCCTTAAATACATCGTAACGTAAGTCCATAAGCTACCTTCATACTTTTTATAAAAATCCGCTGAGGCATCAATTCTTGTAAAAGTAATAAACAAACACACACAAAGAACTTACTCTTTAAGAAATTTTCACATCCTAATATTAATCCTATTCTCATAATATTATAAAATCGAAAGTTAGTTTGTTTGTTCGTTTGTTTTAACGCCTTCACGCCGATCATCGTGATATTTTGCATACACGTGTCGTTTTCAGAACAAAAATGGATGCAGAGTAGATAGACCCCACGTCCTTTTCTGTACTCCTATCACGGAAATCACCGCGGGGCGCAGCTAGTTTATTTGCTAGTAATCATTTGTAGGTAATTACGACTATGTTGTACTAGTATATAAATGAATACAAGAACAAAGGCCACAAGCAGTGTCCCGCCCTTGCCTAGAGCATAGTAATTGGCTTGGGAAATGTAGGGACGGAATATGTTATTATTTTTCCATTTATTTTCTTAATGATACGAGTACGACAGTTTGTTAATTTTGTCGTAGAACCTCGTTGTTTTTTTGGCTATTAATATTTACTAAGTATACCAATACCAATAATTTTTGTAGTACGTTGTTTAGTGGAGAGCTAGCCGCGTTCCGTGGTTTCACCCGGGTCCCAACGGAAACCATTAAATTTTTCAGGATGAAAAATGTGCATGTCCTTTCTGTACCCCTGACAACGTGTACGCATTTTTTTTAGGACGATCGGCTGAACAATTCCGGCGTGAAAGCGTAAACAAACAAACTCACTTTCGCATTTTAAAAATTAAAGTCAGGAAGGATTAGCCTACAAGTTATGTATGTGTGTACATTATTTTCGTGTAGCTTTTATGGTAGAAATTCTTTCGAACGTTCTAGCAACCAAGACCACTTTTCTCCATGAAATATCAATATCACGCTCATTGAATGTAATAACGTCGATCTCTCATGGGGCGTTGAGAATGGACAAGGTACAAAATGGCAAAGTGCTAGATGCTTTTACTGAAAATGCATATGCATTTTCTTTAGACGATATTCAATATAATAAATAGCCTTACGAGACTCACTTTACGCTAAGACTGGTTAGAAGGTATTTAACGATCCAAACTGAAATTAGCTTGGTCGACAGCTTTAGCTTAAGTGATGGAAAGTCATTGTCTAGCAACTGGCTTGCAATAACTATAACATAATATTAGTCAATACCAACAAATACTCGTAGTCCCAGTGGACTATTTGGGACTAAAGTGAAACGTCTTACAGTGAAACTATAGGATGAACGTAGAGTATGGAAACTGACGTGGTTTTCACACATTATGATTCATAAAACTGGAATTACTCACGTACGATTTAGTCGATTATTCTGAGTGCTTAGTGTGAGTTTTTCTTACCTTTCGATCGCGTAAAAGAACTCCAATTTGTATGAAAATTAAAAAGCGCCACCTAGTGGGAGTAATGAGAAACCGCAATCGTGAGTGCGAGTTTTTCGTTTACTGCCAACATTGACATGAAAAATTTACTTTTTCACGGTGAATTTACGCGAATCGAGTGACAAGCTCGATTGGCACTCACACTCGCTCGTTTTCGATTGTCGATCCGTGTGACGTAAACTCGTTTACGCTGTAGTAAAGTTATTCGATTTACTTTGAGCAACTCCCACTAAGCACTCTGACTATAGCTTCAAACGCATTCGGCGGTCTTCATCAAGGCGAGTGCGCGTGCGTGGCTGCGTCTCGCATATCTCTATACTGTAGTCGGAATAATCGACTAAATCGCACTTGAGTTATTCCCGTTTTATAAATCATAATGAACGTAGAGTACTTTATTTTCCTATATACTACTTTTTCTTAGCTTTCTTCTTCTTTGTACCAAGCACTAATAAGTCAGCATACATGACAGAATTGTTGTGTGTAAGCTACTGCGCTTTTTGTGCGTCGATAGAGAAATTATTAAACTGTATGCCCCAACGGCGTTCGACCTAAAAAGTTCGGTGCAGCTTAAAGCGGTGCGCTGTAGTCGGCCAAATTCTCACGGAGATTGAAAGATTTTTGTCCGGCAAACAAAAAGTTTGCCATGTACCTTGGCCATTACAAAGTTTTATACTTAACAAAACATTATCAAAACTACTAAGTTTTGTCGCTCGGTCGACAGGGAAGCTGCAAGCGACAGCGCAATTTTATTTGAAAAGTTGTACCTTTCAGCGGATACTTGAAAAGAGGTTATAGTTTCTTTGATATGACGTAGGACGTTAACAAATATTTAGAGAATGTTTACGTAGAATGGGCTGTGGTCTTTAGTATTGCAATAAGTTTGATGAAAATATGATTTCAGCCGTAACAAGTAGCGCAGTTTAGCTAGCCACTGATTGCGGATAGATTTATGATACCATTCGTTTTTGGATGAGTGACCGGAAATAGCAATTACAATCGAGGGCTAGCGGGGCTTTGATATTACGCACACACAGCTAATCAGCGAACAACAATCGCTAACCCATGTCAGAGATCTGGCTTCGGGCGACCTAGTATTTAGCTTAACCAGTCAGCATTAACAAACTCACTCCAGCACATTTAATATAACGAATGTCTAAATCCAGACGAATCAATGAAAATTTAATTCTAAATAGTAAAAGCCAATACTGCTTCTAAATAGTTCAATACAGCAAAGTTAATAGTTTGTCCAGTTTAATGTTCTAGTTGCCAATATGCAATCAAACTAGTTTTCACACTAGAATTTAGTGTTAGTGTGGTTGGTTATGCAACTAGCATCGTACCTAGCAAACCCAAGCTCCTAACTTCAATTCCAGTGGAAAATGTAGTTCAAGCCGAAGCAATAAGGTTTATAGTCCAGTAAATTCGTCACGATATTTCCCAGAGGTGCAATCAAATAGGACCCCAAAGGCGAAATAATACGATTGAACAATCCCTCAAATATTGAACTTTGCCCAAACTCATGAACTGAAAACCGAACGTAACTTTGCAAATATATCGCATACGGTACGTTTTATACCTTATACCTTTATACATACGACATAGCATCGTAAGAAATGAAGGGCTGGTTAATCTTTATCGTAAAATGTTCTTTATCATAGCACTAAGAAAGAAGGTTTAACGGAATTTGTTCAGAGAGGTGAGTATTGACAGAAATTATGAAGGTATCGGCTTTGGTTTAATTAGAACCTATTTGCTCTATAATAATTCTAAAATATAATATTTTTCTTGGGTGTGGATTCGATTTCCATCTAGGACAAACATTCACGTGATAAATTCGTGATGAACATTTGTGTTTGTTCCATGTCTGCGTGTTAATATATTTTTATATTTAAAATAATATGTATTTTAAATATATAAATATGTATGGTATATCAGTCTCTGGCAGCCATAGTACAAACTTCGCTTAGTTTGGGGTCATGCGACAGTGTGTTCAAAAATGTCCCGAATATTTATTTATTTATATAAAAAAGAAATTATAGTTAATATAATTATTTATAAAAAGTCGAACTTATGGTATAGAATTTCCTTCAGGCACGGAAAGTTCAATTTGCCAAAACGATGTTTTTTTTTTTGTTGAATGTATCAAAACATTGAATTCTAACATGTTGAATTCCTAAAAAATGATTTCCAAAATGTTGAATTCCCATAATGTTGAAATTACGTGAAAGTTTACCGCTGTGAGCGCCAACATGGACATTGGACAGCCCGTCTTGGTTTGGCCTTTGCACACAACCTCGTTTATACCTCGATCGGTGTTTCACCCTCGTTCTAATCGGAAAGCGATCGCGTGAAACGATGCGACGACGATTATATCGAGTACGAATGGCGAATGATGTTTCGATTCTACGCTCAATCGACTCGAATGAGAACCTGTTACCATGTGAAGTTATTAGATGAGTAGAAGAGAGCGTTTGTAACTAGGTGAGGTCGAGAGTTTTGGAAACGATTTTCGGAAATTGCGTGAAAATGTTCCTGAATTGTTTCAAGCAAAAAGGATTTTTGTTTTTGGCTGTACTATTATCTACCGCCTTGCCTTATTTCATGTCGATTGGTTTAATGATACAAGATTAAAAAGAAATAGAAGAATAGAGTAACTTTTCACATTCCCATTTTATGATCAAAATTGACAAACACTTTCAATCTTTTTCTGAAAAAGAAAACTGAATAAAAGATAACTTTTATAACATCATGAATTTATAAAACAGGAACTATTCACGTCCGATTCGACTATACTTTGAGTTTTATATTTCAGACGTGAGTAATTCCCGTTTTACAAAATCAATGTATGTAATATTGTGTAAGCCCCGTCAGTTTCCAAAATAAAACTTTCATAACGAAGAGAAAGCACAGCAAAAATGCAAAACCGATAAAAATATTATTCCCCAAGAGATTTCAGCTGTATTCAATTTAACAGAAAAAACATATGCAAAATAATCTCTACCTGAAATGGAAAAAATCTAACCAAATTATTGAGCTACGTCTCGTTTCTAACCCCTATGTTATCAAATCAACCTTTGTATTTCAAGCGTTTGCACTTGTATTTGAAACCGGAGCGATTAAACTTGGCTTAGTCTCGCCTGAAGCGCAAAGTTAATATCATAGAGCTCCTCTTTGCTGTAATTCAGGAGCTAAATGAAAATCTCATCAACCCTGCCAGCTTAAATTGGTTTAAGGCGGTTTTTTCCAGTGCGAATCTAGTTTTGGCGAGTTTTAATTCGGAGAATTCGGATGATTTTTAATGAGAATTAATGTTCTGATAGGTATTCTGGTGTGTTGATTGTTTAGTTTCGTTTTACCATCAAGACATTTCTAATGAGAGAGACAGTGACGGATATAATCCTGACAGCGCCAGAGAAGCCTCCTACTGCTTTCAAAGGTTTCCTAAGATTTCATACTTTAAGTTTCCGACTTGTCTACTGCTAACTAAAACAATGGTTTATATCGAAACAACTATTTTTTGTTTCCCTCGTTATGCCTGGTCGCTTCCTGGTTAATTGGTGGCTTCTTTTTTTTAATCTAGGAAAGGTAGACGTTTGACCACCGACTCGCCTGATGTTAAGCGACATTGTGGTCTAAGATGGAGCACGACGACCTAGAAGGTACTTATTCACTCTAGATAGGCCTTGAAGATACCCAGATTGTAGTTAGTCGGTAATACAGACGTTGGCAAGGTATTCCTAGCGGTTCGTATCAGAAAGGTGGAGGCAAACCGTTTAGTACGAGTTGGAGGAATGTCGACTAAGTAGGGATGGTACGTATGCGTTTCGTGAAGTACGCACGTACTCGTACATACGTACTTCAATATAATTCTAACTTTCAGTAACTTCACTTCCCGTCAAATCTTTATTTCAGTAGAAAATAATGACCAAATAACAATACAAGCAAAAGCTTTCAAAAGAGCCCAATCCGAGCATTCTGTTAGAGAAACACTTCGTCTCACAATAAACAAGGTGGGTACGAAACTTTAACTTACTTTATTGTATCATAAACTTTACTGCCTGTTTAAACGAAAAAGTTAAGGACTCATGTGGACGGGGAGTTAAGTAAATGTTTGAATAAAAAAAATGGCCTGAATAGATTTTATATAAGTAGGAATCTAATACTTCGACGGAAGATGGAAAACTTTGACGAAAATTATTTGAGAGAGGAGTTGGAGGTAGTGGCCCTTAGGCAACCCTTAGGCAAGAGGAATACGACTTGAGGAGGGGGACCATTACTTTTTTTTTCAATTTTTTTGGCTTTAGTCACTGTACTGGGATAATACCAGTACATTTTACATCTTAATAAAATATACTTAACAATCACAACACCAATATTTTTTTAATGGAATTTTTATCAATGCAGCCGACTTGTTTTGAGTATAAAACAGATAGGTATTTTAACTGCAGTTTTTCAAGTCAAACTTGAGAACAAAAATATGTAGTCACAGATACAAAAATAATTTCTAGCATAAGCCAATTCTAGTCTTCTTTCACAAAAAAGGCCCTTTGTGTAAGACAGTGTCATAGTTGAAGATATCTCCATACTTAGCTCTACATGGGTCTTTTTTTGTTTCAAAATAGACCTTCCCAAATAATTTAGGTAGGAAAAAACTATAACATTTATTCGACATTTTTATTTTATTTTAAGTAAACCTCTCTAAATAAAATTAAATTCTCTGTTATATAAAACGAAATTCTCGTTTTGTATAAAACGATTTGTTATACCAATGCAAACGTCAAAACGCATTAGAACCACGTTATCTGTTTGCATTGGATTCTAGGACGTGCAATAAATCGATTCGTGATGGAATACCATTTGGTACAATGGAACCGTCCGTTTAGCATACGTGCCAATACGCCTTTGTTTTACCACTGCGTATGTTGATACGAAATATTCTAGTTTTAGTGGTCTTTGGGCAGGTCTGCTGCAGATCAAAGGTGACCCCTCGACATTTCCAGTTTTTTGGAACTTAAGTGAGTCTGTAAAGAGCGTTGAGTTTATTCGAACATCTCGATAATTATTTTATATGGCATTACCGAGCATGGCAATACACTTAGAGATGTTTCGTTTTTAATTAAAAGTACGTTAGAGTACTTTTAAGTACTTCAAGTAATTTTAAGGTACTTTTAAGTACGTTAAAGTACTTTAGGGTTTTACGTAGCTGCCGCCCATGGTATAACAACATGCTCCGCTATATAGGTATAGTGCCGAGACAGAAAAAGTCACATGAGTGACACGCAGTGACGTCAATCGATGCATAAGCAAGACTGAAATAATCATTTACAACAAGTTTGAGAGAGACGATGACGACTGACGTAGTCGATTGTCAACTCCCTAGACCTTGTTTTTTTTTTATCAAGCTTGTTCCTAACATACAAATCCACTGCCCAGCAGACCCATACAACTGTTGGAACTATGATCAAACTTTACCAAAAATATAAACTTCCTGATTATTTTGACAAGATTCGAATTAACTCGTAAAAATAAAAATAAAAGATAAGTTAAGAATACGTGCGATACTTATCACTCGCGGAAATAAAAAGACTCTTTTATTGTTCCCCATTTTATATAACAAATTACCTCGGGTGTAGGGAACGAAATTTATATTATACGATAAAGGCATGTACACATCTTTGTGAATTTATTTTAACTGGACTCAAACTCAACGGGACACACCAACTGGATTTTTAAAACAAATTTCTATTTAATTGCGTTAAAAAGAAGGTTTTTCAAGCTACTTCCAGCAAGCCCTTTCATTTGACACCCATATTGTAGAAGTGTATTAAAAATATCTTATCCGCCATTTTGAGTGTTCCGCCATGTTGGTTTTAGAATGATGTCACACAACCAACCATGCATTGTCATTGCAATGCAATGTCATTGCCAAACTAAAATAGTTTACAAAATTTCAGCTCAGTCGGTTAAAGATATCTGCTTCAAAATTGAGTTGCCAGATTCCACCCGGACATACGTAGCTACATGCATACATTGCAAGTTAAATAAAAGCTTGTAAAAAAGTAGCCTTAAACTGCAATGTGACATCCTAAAACTTTCTAAAATTTAGCAGAGACGTTTTTACGTACTTATTTAAAGTACGTAAAAAAATCTTTAAATTGTGCAAAATTTGATTACGTTTTTCCGGAAAACAGTAATAGACAATCAGCATCATCGTAAATGACAGACCGTGGTTGTGCACAACAACAAAGTCAGTGAAAAAAAATCTCACAGTGATTTCATTACCCGTGTACATCTGCCGTTAAGCAATAATTCGTAGATATAAAAACCGCTACACGAGCTCTCGGTTATGATTTAGCCTCGTGTGTGGAATGGCAAGCAGACTATTTCCCCAGAAAGCTAAGCCGAGGTAGTCAAAGCGTTTTAATACAACCTCCAAACGGTTAAACGCTTACTAAAAAATGTTACAGCGCTGCTACAAGCATGAATATAAAATGTAAGGAGAAATGTCACAGCCAACTAGCTTAATTCGCTGTTCAATTAACAGCCTAGCCTTTTTTTATAAAAACCCGTAAACTCCCCTACTTAAATGACTTGGTTAGGCAAGTAGTTATTGTTTGTCGATCTAAGTCATTTTGTCTAGCCGTTAGACTGAATGGCTGAAAATCATCAGGAAGCTAGTTGAACGGCACTGTTTAGTAAAATGGCTAGGCTGTTTATTGAACGGCTGATTAGTTGAGATGAGTAGCCCCAACCTATTAGCCTGTGACTCCAATAAATATGATTATCTTTACAACCCTTCGAACAATTTTTAACCGAATTGAAAATTCTTAATTAGACTGTACGAGTAAGTATGTTTTTGTTAATGTTTGTTGTCTTATATTCTAATTTTAATATTTAAATATTCTAGTCCGTCCGATCTGATCGTCCGAAGAAGTGTGGGTATTGTATTACACCTCTGCCAGCCCCCTCGAGGGAAAGGCGTGACGATATGTTTTATTCTTATTTTCTAAAACATTTTTTGAAGATGGGATCAATCCTACTCAAGTTCTCTTTAAACGAAAATATTAGTGTGATACTTTTAATATTAGTGTGATACTTGTAATCACACTAAAAAAATTCTGAATGTGTGTGTTAGTGTGTATGTTTGTTAGTTCTTCACGCTCAAACGGCTAGATCAATTTAAATTAAATTTGGTATGGAGGTAGCTAGTACATAATAAGCATCTATCTATTCCAATAAACTCCGATACCTTCGCTTCATTCCGTCAGTGTGTCCAAAAATACTCTACAGAGGAACATTGGACACAGTAACAAGTCCCAGTGGAGATGACGGCAAAAACCTTACATCATACTTTAACCTACCATAGCTACAGTAACTACACCGACGCTAAGTGCTCTGAAAGTATGCCAAAGTTTGCTTTGCAACACATTACAGAAGCAATTATAATTTTGAATATTCACCACGTACCTACTAACACATTCTGTAAACTAAAATGCATACGAAATTCAACTGAGAACTGCAAAACCTCTTACGTCTCATACTTAGGTGCCACGAAACACATTCACTCCTCTAGAGACAAATATCACATGCTCGCATGAGCATTTACATCGAAAAAGCAATTTGAGCATCTATAAAGGAGAACTGGGAATATATTTTTGCTATCTCAAATACTTAGAAGTCACTTTATGTCGCCGTTCGTCCTGATAAGCACAGATATTTGGTAAAACGATAGTGAGACCAAAAAAATCGCTGAAATTTTGTGGCATAGTGGCTTTGAAGACTATGCAATTCTAGCTAATGCATACTAGAAAATCATATCACTTCTTTTCGCAAGTCGAGTCATACTTGAGTTTAATATCGTTTCTCATCGTGAATTAGTTGAATAAAACAAAGAAAAAAGATCATTTTTACTTTATGATTGTGTTAAAAGTTTTACATTTTTCATAACGACAACGGATAACAATATCTGAGAAACCTTTTGTTTCGAAAAACGATCAAAAGCCCCCGGGTTTTTTTTTGTGCCTAGATTATGTACAAGAGTAAATCAAAAAAATTTAATAACACCCGACACTGATTTTATTAAACATAGTTAAGAAATCTCCTAACTAATTCACCTTTAAACAAAACAAAAAAAAGTTCGTAAGCAACGATGCCACAGACCGACACACACATACACAGACACGTCGGACTTATAACACCCCTTCGTTTTTGCGTCGGAGGTAAAAAATATGATTTTAAAATAGAATAACCTAAAATCACAATATTATACACAACAGTACATAGTATAAAAAACTTTCTTATGGTTAATTGTAATTGTCTTTTTTTGAATAAATTATTTGTATTTGTACAATGTATGATTTCTACAATACATTGTAATTATCCCGACACAAAATGAATTGTAACGAATAACATGGAAGCTAAAATAAATATGTCCATATATAGTATCGGAGTTTCGGCTACTGACTCGAGCATTGTCTAACCGCAATTTCATCGTGTTTAGTGCAACTAACCGGAAAATGTATTTCAACAGGAAAGCGAAATGACGTGACCACATGTTGTCAGTCATAACATGAATATTGGAAATGATATACAGTACACAATACAATACAATATTACTTTATTGCACACCAAAAACTACATACAAAATCTTAAAAACTAAAATACATTTTTCGGCAGTACAAGGGCGACCTTATCGCCTAAAGCGATTTCTTCCAGACTATAGAAATATATAGAGACTATAGAAATATAGAGAGAGACTATGCAGTACAAACCCGAGGAAGGTGTAATCAGTTCATATCATATTTATTGCCTAACTTGTTTGGTCAACATTTCATGAATGAATAAGCTCAGATTTTGTTTTCAAATTATAGACAATGTCTTTTTTTTTTAAACAGTCTAGGCATTCGTTTGACCACTGAATCGCCTGATGAGAAGCGTCGACGTGATCGCAGATGTTACACGTTTGCGTAGGAGATACCTATTCACTTTACTCTTAAACACCCCAGTCTTCGTGATAGTTTTAACGTTGTAATAATACTACTATACTTTACTGGCATGAAATCTGATGAAAAGGTGAAAGAAAAACCTTACTTAGTACATAAAACAGTCCATAAAAACCCTGCCCCTTACCTAACAAAATTACATTAGTTTATAACTTCCCCAAGCCGCTCAAGAAAACCTTTTCTAACCGTTACAAATCACCAAGTCTTTAACTGTTCGATGCCATTTGCTAAGCGATTATGTGCTTAACACAGTCGTCGTAAGGGTGTTTTTAATTTCGTGGCCGGAGACAGTGGTAAACTACTGCATCTGTATGAAAACAAGCTATATGGACGCGAAGGGAACACGTGTAGAATACCTATGTGGTATGTGGTCCAAGTTAGAAAAGGAAGATATATTTTTACGTATTTTGTTTTCGATTTTAATTCATTAAGGCAGAGATTCTAAATTCATTAATCTCATTAATCAAATCAAAGTCATTAATCTCGATTTAAACGTGTTTTAATGTATGGTAAAACCAGTTTTAAATCTCGATTCACGACTGAGCGTCGTTTCAGAATCTCGGCCTAAGAGTTGGAGGATAACCAGGTTACAGGATAGTTTCTCTACTCTCATGAGCATAACAAAAAAAAATGTTTCAATATGCGAAAACAGATAAATGGTGTCTAACTATTTAATTTATTAGTAATCTTGGTACATAACACTGTATGTTTTCCGAATAAAATACAAGAATACAGCAGACAAATAAGTGGAAGAAAAGTTTTGAAATGTCGCTACCTTACCTAACAACGTACATCCAAGGATTACTCCATAAATTTGTTGTTTCCTTTCTGTCATAATTGTATGTTATATTATGGGTACCTAGCATAATAATTATTGACATAATTATGCTAGGTGCGTACCTAGCCTAATTCTGTCAATGCTTCTGTTTGCCTTTCGACACAGTAAATAAACGTTGCACTTTTTACAATCCATGTAAATAAATAACTGCTTGAAGGGAGCCAAATTCCTAATCCTATTCATCTTGCATCATTCTCTCTCTTTCTACCATCTATCTTAGACAGGTTCTTGAGTACTTCGGCCACATTGCTAAGAAACAAGGCGACAACCTGGAAAAGTTGATGGTAACATGGAAAGTCGACGGCAAAAGGTCACGAGGCCGCAGCCCGATACGTTGGTCCGATCAGATTGGCACCGCTCGCGCTCTGGACACTTCAATCTACGAAGAGCTACATGTTGCGGAAGACAGGAAACTTTGGCGGAAGATCATAAGAAAGAGAGTAATTGGAGGTGGTGGTCACGACCCTCAGACCTGAGGAATGCGACATGAGGAGGAGGATTCATCTTGCATTGGTTTACGAGTAAGTTACATTTGCTATACAGACGAGATTCATATCATGTACCTACCTCAATACAAACCCGATACTAAATCGCAATCTCGAACAAATCGCTTGGTACTACATCCACGCTACCACTTATGAAACACACAAATCGTCTGAACTGTATAAATGCAAGTATACATGTGTGTTTATGTATTTGTGGTAGTAACAGCGAGAAACAAAAGTTCGCGGCTCTATCGACCGGTCGGTGCCACGTTTTGGCTCTGCTTTGCATTAATATCAATGAACTTCAATATTGGACTTCCATCCAATATTGTTGGAATATAGCAGCCGAAGTTTGTGTTTCTCAATAGTTAAAATTTGTATGACTTTAAGTTGTTCGTGAATCAGTTTCATCTAGATAAAAAGTAGGTTACTCTAGTTAGATACATATAAGTAGGTTGCTAAAAGTAAGTTACATTTGGACTGTTTTGCTATTTTTGGTTAATAATTAAACAATTGAAAAGTAAAGCTAAAAAAACCGACTTCTCTTCATCCGAATTGGATTTTGTACTTTTCCAATTTTTAGATTTTTGTTGATATTTTAAAAACCGCTAGACTGTTTTTGATTAAATTTATATGGGACCATTTCTGAAGTATGATCTATCAAACAAAGAAAAAATCATCAAAATCAATTCATAATTGGCGGCATGATCGCGTAACATACAAACAGTCGAATGAGAGAAAAAGTAAATAAGAACCTCCTCCTATTTTGAAGTCGGTTAAATAGACGTCAATGGCAAGCAATACATGTAATTTCTAAACTTATCCTCCATTTAAGTATCTTACTTATCAAAAACCAATTTGACAAGAATGACTTCAACGAATTTTACTCAGAATTCTAAAGAAATTAAAGTCTCGACGCTTCGGATTTGTACAATGAAAGTAAGGGACATTCATTGTAGAAATCGTGACCATTCATTGTACACCGCAATCCAGATTTTACATTGTACACCATTGAGCGAAGACAAAACGGCAAGGTTGAATGGCTCCTGTGGAATGATGTCGCAGATATTCTTTGAAAGAAACTCATTTTCGAGACGAGAATATGGCTCTGGAAATAACTGAAGGATCGTATCTTGCATTTGATTAATATTTTTAGTTCGAGATACATTTTGGTAACATTTGTGTAAAGTTTAACTATTCATGAAACCAAATAATCAGGACATTACGAGGAACTGATTTTGTCCAATCTATACTAATTTTATAGAAGTTAAGTTTGTATGTAAGCGAGCAACCACGAAACGAATGGTCCCCTATTCTCACGCGTCAAAATAGGGGGCATAAGGAAATAATAATTAATATTTTTTCACGGTGAGATGTAATCTTGGTCACTCCCACTTCTATATTAAATAAATAAATAAAAAATTCGGGACATTTTGCACACATGGTCATCTGACCCCAAACTAAGCAAAGCTTGTAGTATGGCTGCCAGAAACTGATATATACATACATAAATATTTTTAAATTCATACTTAAATAGATATTTAACACCCAAACAGAACAAACACAAATGTTCACCACATAAATGTTTGCCCTAGGTGGGAATCGAACCCACACCCCCGAGCGCGTTCAGTACCAACTGAGCCACCGATGCAGCCGATCATATCATTAAGAAAGCTATATAAACTCTGAATGTCATCAATTAAAAACGCGAGCGACACCGCGGAAATAGATGAGCTAGTACATTACAAAAAAACAAGCTAAAAAACAACCAAGGCAGCTCTAAAAAATATTCAACCTCAAGGAAAAAATATAACCAATACATTTACAATGATAAGGACATATCGAGTTTCTCCAAAGATAGGATACTTCGATATAAATAAGGAAAACCTTACAAATCGTAGAGGCGTGGGAGTGACAATAGAAACGGGGCAAGACAATACAACTCATAATGGTTAGGATCGTCTGTAAGAAACTTCAGTTCTTGTACAATCCTTGAAACCTACTAACTAAACTAATTATACTGTTCATTTACTGGTATTAGAGCATTGTTAAATATTGTTAGAATAATACGAGATGTTATTTAATTTTAAGCTAATGCGTAGTGCGTTTCCGCGGCGCATAAGCACTCTCTCTCTCTCTCTCTCTCTATCTTTTGTTTGAAAATATCGCCGATTTCTAAAGAAAAATGTATCTTTTATCAAATGTTGCGTAAATTTGTTTGCACTTAAAATATTTCAAAATATACATAGTGTATCTTGACAATAGACTAATATGTATTTTCGTCATAATACACTTTGGAAACGTCAAAAATTATAATGACGAATACTGTCACTTATAATGATGTCAATTATAATGATGAATAGTGTCACTTCCGCTATCAAGACGATTCAAATGACACCTCACATGTCGAAATCCATCAAGCTGTTTAGGCTGTAGAGCGTGCCAAAGAAACCTCATACATACACACCCACATACATACATACATACACTCGAAAAACATAACCCTCCCTGCGCAGTCGGGTATAAACAATGTCGCTTGCCGTTTCTGTGTGTATCTTTGTTTGTATATCCGCTAATAACTCCTCCTTAACCACACTAAGGATTTTGATGCTGTTTTCACTATCAGCTATATTATTTTTCACTGAACGTTTACAGGTACCGTGCGAAGCCAGGGCAGGTCACTAAATAACAACATAAAATTGCGAATTCAACATGCGTTTTGAACTCGCTTAAGTACTTGAATGACTACATAATGCAAATTAATATAAATTGCTAGTACTTTACGTTCAAATGACAGCGCTATTCACTTGCATATTTAGTTGAAATTCCCAGTACAAATTAATTCCTACCGGACTGCCTCGGTGGCTCAGTAGTGAACCTGCCTTCTGAGCTAGAGGCCGTGGGTTCGATTCCCACCAAGGGCAAACATTCATGTGATGAACATGATGGTGTTTGTTCTATGTCTGGGTGTTAATTATCCATTTAAGTATGTATTTAAAAATTATATATATGTATGTACTAGCTGTCACCCCGCGACTTCGTTCGCGTTTATAATTTATATAAACTATAAATAGCGACTATAATTTGAGATTTAAACTATCCTATCTCTCAAGTTGGATCGAACTGCACATGGTGTGCGAATTTTATTATAATCGGTTAAGTGGTTTAGGAGTTCATTGAGGACAAACATTGTGACACGAGATTTATATATATTAAGATGTTTGTATATCAGTTTCTGGCCGCCATAGCACGGGCTTTTCTTAGTTTGGGGTCAGACGTTGTCAATAAGACGTCAGAGTATTAAAGTTGGTGTGTGCAAGGTGTGCAATATTATTTATTTATTTAATTAAAACTCAACTTTATTGTAAAACCAGCTGCGCCCTCGGATTCACCTGCTTTTCTACAGAAACAATTTTGACGTGACAACGTCTTATAAATTGGTTTGCCGGGTGACACTTCAAGAAACTGCGTTACGCTCCGCTCACGTTATGCGCTCACAATGAGAGCGAGTGAGAGGCACGCGTCCCTTCCACTCGGGCATGGTTAGCCCGCCTAAGAGCGAGAGAGACAGACATAAAAAGTCGTTGTCACGTAAAACTTTCGCCCGTATACCGACTTTACAGGCAACCAATTTTTTTTTTTACCGTTATAAGTACCTAATATTTGTGCTAATCTAGCTCGAGTATAGGCTACTTCATATCGAATTACATCCAGCCGTTTTTGCGTGAAGAATTAACACACTGTTTTCGCATCTATAATAAGTAGAGTTAGTTTTTAGTTAGATTCTCAGTACAAAAAGACTATTAACATCCGGCTGTATTTTTAACAATGCATCTTTTTAATTAAAACCTATTATGCCAGTCCCGGGTCAGCAGGAGCCGTATTAAAGTCGTTAACGTCATTTCATAATTAAAAAATAATTAATAGCGGCGTTGACTCAGGAAGAGTATTAAATTCCATAACAGTGTCGTGGTAATGACGTATAAACTAAGAATGTGGAGATCATAAAGGGTAGTAAATTTATCTAAACTAATTAATCCTATTCCTACTAATATTATAAACGCGAAAGTTTGTAAGAATTATGGATGGATGTGTGTTGCTCTTTCACGCCAGAACGGCAGAACAGATCTGGATGAAATTTGGCACAGAGATAGATTATAGTCTAGAATAGCACATAAGATACTTTTTAACTACGGGTAAAACCGCGGGGTGCAGCTAGTTAGTAATGTAGGTAGTTTGGATCCGTGTCCGCGTCATCTCATATTTAACGCCCGACGTAAAAATGACGGGGTGTTATAAGTTTGACGCGTGTGTGTGTGTCTGTGTCATCGTAGCTTCTGAATTAGTGGGGAATGTTCTTAGCTTGTCAGAGATTTTAAACGTTTAATGTAGGGTCAACTGGGGCAAATTCGTCTGTGAGGCAATTGCGTCTTTCGAGAATTACTGACAAACCCTTCACAAATTAAGCGCCACCTATATCTTATTTCTATCGTTAGTTGCAACAATCTGTACTAGATGGCGTAAGTTGCCTAATTTGTGAAGGGTTTGTCAGTTTTTCTCGATAGATGCAATTGCCCCACAGACGCATTTGCCCCAGTTGACCCTACCTTGTTAATACATCTTCTATCAAATACGCACAGCGCATTTTCAATTGTTTCAACTCCAGTGTTGGCGCAATGCTGCTCGTAGGTTTTACGTAAACTTGTACCATTGTATACAAACAGTGCGGTGAAGTGTACCTACAAACACCACAAAGCTTTGACCGCAAAAACAATATTGAAGTTTATTCTACAAAAGCAACGTCTTCAAAGAAAATAACTCGAGTTTAACTCATTGAATGCAGCTTTGTTTAACAGAGCAAAGATATAGGAAGGAATTGAAACATTGCCATGATTTTTCTACCTGGTTTTACAATACAATACAATACATTTTCATTGCATACCAAAAATACAAAGTATTGCAAACAAAGAAAATATTTTAAAAAATATATCATTCGGCAGTACAAGGGCGGTCTTATCGCCTTAAGCGATTTCTTCCTGCTTATTGTTTTGATTATTCTGCAAAGGAGATGTTCTAAGACTAATCATCCTCAAAACTGCTTTTCTATCAAATATCTAATGTATTTCCTCTCGAACAAGCGTGTTAGAGCGGAGATATACAACATATTTGTTAAAGTAACAGTTTTGAAGATGAACTTCCGCAAAGTAACGCCTGATTCAATCAACTAACTAATTATCCTTTTTATGCTACTTTTGTATTATACGTATCGTCACGTCTTTCCCCCGAGGGAGCTCACAGAGGTGTAATACAACACCCACACTTCGCTGGACGATATTCAGTCCCAAATATGACAGGGGGCGAGCCTGTCGCCATACACCAGGCTCCAGTCCTGTAGCAGATGATATACAACTTTTGTATTATAACGACGAGCAATGTGTGAAGGGACTCGTAGAAGCAGAAGTTGTGTGCCAGGATCGTAGCAAGTAGAGAGAAGTGGTCTCTGCCTATCCCTACGGGAAAAAGGCGTGACTATATGTATGTCTGTATAGGCTTGTAAAGGCGAAAGTTTTGTGTGTGTGTTTGTTACTTTTTCACGCCAATTCACGAATTTGTGAGAAATTGTGAGCTAGGTTAGGTTTTAGGCTACTTTTACCCCCTTTATACGTATGTACCACATTTAATACCCCGAGACGTTACTAGTACGTTATTGAAAGAAAAAGAAAGCCTTAGTGTAAAAAGTAGGTAGCTTAGCTGTGTCAGTCTTAACAATAAACCCAAAGGCACTGCGCTTTGTAAAACCAGACATTCACGACACATAAGGTTAAATAGAAACACATAGTCAAACATACTTACACTCGAAAATATTACCCTACTTCCAAAGTAGTTATGTAAAAAAATAAACGCCAAATTTGATCTTTTAGACATTTAGTTTTCTGTCTGAAGGTTGATCAAAGTTAAATTTAACTAGACAACACGATGAAAAAGTTTTACTGCATCATACTCGTTAGTAAACACACTCTACGAGAACTTGTTATATTATGTGTTAATTAATGAACACCTGTACTCAAGCTCAAGTTTTTATTACGTTTTAAAGTAATTCCCACTATTCACACTAATTTTACTAATGCGAAAGTTTTCGAGTAAGTAAGAGAAGAGTGTGAGTAAGAGTGTGTGTGTGTGTGTTTATTTCTTCTTCGTGCTGAAATGGTTCTATAAATTTGAGTTAAAATTGGAATCTAGATAACTTTATCTCGGTCCAAATTTTTATTCAAATTTATAGAACCGTTAATTCAAGGTACACCATGGATGAACAAGCTCATTTCATTTTATTATGGAAACTGACGTGGTTTTCACACATCATGATTTAAAACACGGGAATTACTCACGTACGATTCAGTCGATTATTCCGACTATAGTTTCAACCGCATTCGGCGGTCTTCATCAGGGTGAGTGCGCGCGCGCGGCTGCGTCTCGCATAATACGAATAATCGGAGACGCAGCCGCGCGCGCGCACTCACCCTGATGAAGACCGCCGAATGCGGTTGAAACTATAGTCGGAATAATCGACTGAATCGTACGTGAGTAATTCCCGTGTTTTAAATCATAAAGCTCATTTCATATTTCAGTACTTATGTAACATTTACAAGTTATACCGAATAACGATTGCAACCGTGTGGCATAACTAGTTTTGCCGGGCAGCTAAAGACAAGTATAAATTAAAAATGTAAAAAAAAACCCGACAACGATTTCCATCAAACAATTCAACTTTCATTAAAAAAAAAACTTAATGGTTCATCCGTCCGTGAGCTACTACGATACCACAGCGCACAGATACACACACACACACACACACACACACACACACACACACGTCAAACTTATAACACCCTATCGTTTTTGCGTCGGGGTGTTTTTTAAAATAGCACCCTTTGCTTATCTCAAATTCCTAACGCGGTAATAGTATATTTATTAATTTTCAGCTGATGAAAACCATAGGGTCAATTATGGCAATTGCGTCTTTCGAGAATTACTGACAAACCCTTCACAAATTAGGCAACTAACGCCATCTTGTACAGATGATTGCAAGTAAAGATGTAGCACCTAGTTTGTGCAACTAGCGCCATCTTGTACAGATTATTGCAACTAAAGATGCAGCGCCTAATTTGTGAAGGGTTTGTCAGTAATTCTCGATAGTCGCAATTGCCCCACAGACACATTTGCCCCAGTTGACCCTACCTCTTTATTTACTACAGCAGCGTCCGCAGCCAATGGCCATTAGCCATATCCGATCTAAGCGAATAGCCGTGGTTTAGCAAACTTAAAGGCTAGACTGAATAAGTACATTATAGGTCGTCGTGCTCCATATTAGACCACAACGTCGCTCAACATCAGGCGAGTTGGTGGTCAAACGCCCATCCGATATTCTACATAAAAAAGCACTTTTACGCTGCACTAATATTCAAACAAAAGTAGGTAAATCTCACCTACATATACACGTATTATGCAAATAGGATCCAAGCCATACTATAAGCTCAGCCGTTAGCGAATACCGTTAAAAAGCTAAATAGCTTCAAGCGCTTTCTGCAAACGTTGAGCTTAAACGCTCTAATTCCTAAAGCGAGTTCAACTATTCTACAATTAATCGCTTTGTTTAACTCCTTTACCAATAACAGGGTTCCGTTGTGAAACATTAAAACCCTTTTTACGGCGCCATGGGGTTTAGCTAAGTGCAGATAAAGATTACGATTAACTTGGAGCTTCAGCGTTTACCTTCTAAAACACTTGAGTCTTGGATCCTTGGAGATGGTTTCATATTGAATTGGTAATAAAATATACGGTAATATGCAGTGCTGATATCGTCAGCGCTCTATTTAGTAAAGTGCCTGCCTACATTCAGTTTAAATTGCAACATTCGGTTTTTTCGGCTTTTCTAGTGGTCTACGATTTTTACATCTCGATAATAATGAGATTAATTTTATATTGGATTTCATTAACTCACCATTTATACGACTTTGTGAGAATTGAAATGTTTTATGCTTTTAATTGGTAAGTACTACAATCAATTTTAAATATACTGCGTCGGTGGTTCAGTTGGTAGTGAACCTGCCTTCTGAGCTTGGGGCCGTGGGTTCGATTCCCACCTAGGACAAACATTTATGTGATAAACATTTGTGTTTGTTCTATGTTTGGATGTTGATATCTATTAAAGTAAGTAAGTAAATATCTAAGTTTGTTTATCAGTCTCTGGCAGCCATAGTACAGGCTTTGCTTAGTTTGGGGTCAGGCGACCGTGTGTGAAAGTGTCCCGAATTTATTTATTTATATGGTTTATCAATAACCATGAGACATAATTATATTAAGAGAATTATTGTTTGGGGACTGAGCTACCCACGTCCGTAGGAGTGTACTCTATTCTGATTCCCTACACGAGATCCCCGGGTAGTGCTAACTCTGGTGGGAGGCTTCGGCCGTGGCTAGTTACCACACACCGGACCAAGCCATGCCGTGAAATGACCTAGTCGTGTTTCGGGATGGTCCGGTGTAATCGTTCCGAAGACGGGTCTGAGCAGTAGCGCACTTGTAGCGCCTGACTCAACTGCCGTCTTTGTACTTCTTCACTCTACAAAACTTCAAGACTAGAGTGAACAAGTACCTTATAGGTCGTCATGCTCCATCTTAGACCACAACGTCGCTTAATATCAGGCGAGTCGGTGGTCAAACGCCGACCTATTCTACATTAAAAAAATAAATATAAAAAAGCTGGGCTACGTATTAAGTAAGTGAGTGGCTCACAATAACTTTTTTCTAACCGCCATGTCTACATAATACATCACACTCGTAATGATTACCATCTTTCATACAGTCCACACACGCTTCCGTGCGTTATGTCCCCTTTGAAATGCTAAAAAAAAATACGCCAACAATTTCAAAAACAATTTTCCAAATAAAATTCAGCACATACAATGAAATTCCCGCAACGCTGTCAAAGCTGTCGCACGCACGGTTTGTGACAGCGAGGTGAGGATGGGTTACCTTTGAACACCGCTCGCGGTTCAGGAGAATCGCTCACTGTATCAGTTTGATAGGTGACTTTGTTTTATTTTTAACACGCACGAAACGCTTTGGTTCCTTGTTTCTCAAACGGACCGCTATAGAGTGTGGAATACTCTGCCATAGTGTGTGTTCCCTGACACTTATAATCTGGGTGTCTTGAAGTCTCGAGTGAATCGGTTTCTTCTTAGCAAGCGCCGTGCTTCATCGTAGGCCGTATCACTGCTTATCATGAGGCATGTTGGCGGCCAAAAGCAAGCCGATTTAATAATTAAAAAAGAAATGGCACGCTTTTAGTAGCTTTAGTTGAAATTAACTAACAAACAATGTTAGAAGCACAGATTAGTCCCTGTGTCATTTTTTACTGTATACTTACCCACTTCTATTAAAATTGTCGTATGGAAATGCAACTTTGTGTGTACATGCAGTACAGATCACAAAACTATAATTTCGTATTTGGTATTTAGGATTAAGATAGTTAGAATCATCTTAATATATATAAATCTCGTGTCACAATGTTTGTCCTCAATGAACTCCTAAACCACTTAACCGATTATAATAAAATTCGCACACCATGTGCAGTTCGATCCAACTTGAGAGATAGGATAGTTTAAATCTCAAATTATAGTCGCAATTTTAATTTATTGCTAATTAAACGCGAACGAAGTCGCGGGGTGACAGCTAGTAGTATAATAATATACTCCACCAGGTGTAGCATTCCAGTCACGTGGGCAACACGCAGTAATGTCAGTCGAAGTATGAGCAAGACCGAAATAAGTCATTTACAAATAGTTCGAAAGACACGGAAGACGATGACGAGTGACGTCATTACGTAATGCTAGACCTTGTTTTATTGATCATGGTTAGAATTAGGAATTTGTGTTTTATTTATGAAGACGGCGGCACGGCGGCTGCATTGCTATTCATTTATAGAGATAGAGCAACAGTATGTCTCTTCATATTTGCAACTCACGGAAATGACTGCGAGAGAAATATGCTATCGATTCCTCCAGAATGAGCCCGCAGACAAATTAAGTTTTCAGAACATAAATCCGTGAAATACACATAAAATGAACAGCGTGACTCAAGATCATAACTTCGAAATGACTGTATTTTATAATAACTCTATTTTCCTTGACTTTGTCGTCGTTATACGTAATGGGAAGTGCTGCGGAACCTTGGTCTAAGTTAATGCTCTATGAACCCTGAAGCTGAGGTTAGACGAGCAATTTATCAGTCACTTAGTTTACATTGCGTAATTTATGTGGCGTTGTCATATATTCTTAGTAGTTCACTCAGCAAAGTAAACTGCGTTTAAAATACATCGTAGTATATTTAAACGATGGACATAATCTAGGATATCATTATACTCGTACATGTGACGAACTTTTCATAGTAAAAGTTCGTCAAGGTAAGACTGCCCATTGCACCTATATTTTTGTATGTTTAGTTTAGATTTATTTTGTATTTGGTGTCAATAAAGAGTTTTTGTATTGTATTGTATTGACCGACACTGAATTCGACAAAAAAAAATAACAACTGCTCCATACATTTGGTCGACGATCAATAAACTTGTTGTATGGAACAGCTGTTTTTTTGTCGCGATTTTAGGGTAGGGCCCTTAGTGACCCTAATTTTTTTTTAGTACCTGGAGAAACGATAGACACATCGGGTATCGTCTAACAATACAGTCTAATAGTTTTTGTAGTTTAATGCAAGACTTTATTTTCGTACTATAAAAAGCAAATCAAATAAAAGCGGGTAGAATGTTGCTAGCTCCACTTAATCTAAATAATGGCAACAAACGCACTTAAATTTTTAAGTGCGTTTGTTGTGTAAAAAAAGTTTCCAAAGAAATTTATAGGACATTTCAAGCTCTACGATTCAGTTGCCATCATTTTTAATCTATCATTGACCATTAACTTAATATTTAACAAACACCATATAGAAAAAAGTTTGGAGCGCTATAATTAAAAACCTATGCGATATACAAAAAAAAGTTTCAAATAAAAAAGATGGGAAATATTATTATCTACAATAATGATCTCTGCAATTTTTGTCGTACGATGCGCGGTTCGCGAGATATTTGATAAAACTCGTTTTTCAAGATGGCGGCTGACGCTGGGGTGCCACCCCGACGCCAACTTGGATTTACATTCCGGGGACACCCCTGCACATATTCCAAAAAAAAATAGCTGGTCCCGTACGTTGCAAAAAAAACCCCGGCGCTTGGCCTACTAATTAGAAAAAAACTTGCGTTGAGTTGACGTTTGTTTAATTGTTTGTTTCGCAGACAGACGCGTGGCCATGCAAAAGTCCATTGGTCACCACTGCAGTCCGCTACTCAACTGATCATCGTGAAATTGCGTACACATTGTCAAGGGTCCGGAAAAGGACATAGGGTACACTTTCGTCCCGAAAAATTAACGATTCCTGTGGGATCGTAGCTTAATCCACGATATGAAGCTAGTATCATTATTAAACGACAGCTTGGTAAAAATTTGCTGTACTCTGTAAAATGTAAAGTAACATGTAATACTAGCTGCGCCCCGCGGTTAAAAAGTATCCTATGTGCTATTCTAGACTATAATCTATCTCTGTGCCAAATTTCATTCAGATCTGTTCAGCCGTTCTGGCGTGAAAGAGTAACAAACATCCATCCAACAGATGAAAATCAGTATTGATGACAGTTGGTGTCGGTTTTTTTGAATTTTGAATTTTTAAACGCGGGTAGTACCGCGGGGCCCAGCCAGTATTACCCATATAAATTAAATGTAAGCTCTACACAGCATATTATTTATTATGGACTCCCTTTTAAGTACTTACCTATTTATTTATACCTAATGATATTATTTAGATGTTTGGTTAGGCCGCGGGCAACGTTTGAATATTGTTAGAGTAAACCCATATTTTCCAGAAATAAGGAACGTGTTGTATGTATGTCAATAATAATTATTTTCTTTTCGTAAATATCTATTTGGTATTTACGAAAAATATTCCGGTAATTAATTTTTTAGCTTTACACAAAGTAAATTTGTAATTGGGATTCGTAATTTTCTTTACCGACTTTAAAAAAGGAGAAAGTTCTCAATTCGGTTGTATTTGTTTAATGTATGCTACTTCAGTCTCTACTCCGTCATGTACTTCTTAGACAAAAGGACTTTTAGTTTTTTACCCGACTGCGCAAGGAATGTTATGTTTTTCGAATACATGTATGTATGGTTTCTTTAGCACTCCCTACAGCCTAAACAGCTTCACATGCAAAATGTCATTAGAATCGTCTTGATAGTGGAAGTGGCATAGGGTACAACATTTTGTAGCCGGATTTTTTGTTTTTCTTTAAATAATTTTACTTTTTACTTATATTATTTGAAGGCAAATATTAAAACAAACCCTTCGCCAAGCACCCAAGGATACGCTGCTGTATGATGCAGCAATAAATTTCTACCAAGAGTTATTATTCAAAATTTCTTTTTACCGCTGACCACTAAAAATAATTTAGGCTCGACAGCCCGCTAAACTTTATTACGCTGTAAACTAAAACACCGGTTTTGTAAAACCATAAACTTTGCCAACAAAAAATTTTAGGACCTAGGTGAAGGTAATCTTCCGGTCCCGGCGTGAAATTTGCTTTATATGCCTCAGAATGCAAAGATTAATAAAAACTTTGCTGTTTCCTTAAATCTTCAGGTTTGATTAATAAGTTTGAGATTATTGACTAAGCGAGCGTGGGAAGCGAGAAAAACATTTAACCGTTAAGCGGAAACCGTTTCGAATAAAAATCCATTCGTATGTCTGGATGTCCAGATATCCGGCTCTACTCTCTACAGGCATTTCTCACGCGATTCTCATAAAATTCTGTGAACAAGTTTGATAATTATTTTACGAATACTTTTGCGTTTTTACATATTTTTCAAAATGGCAGAGATATGTCTTTTATTTACGTTTTCACGAGGACTTCTGCTTACAGAGCAACTACTCTATTTATTTATTAATAGTAGCTAAATAAGTAGGTAGGTTTAGTATTACCCTTTAGGTTCAGGGGGCTATTCCTGCGCGTGAGATGAGATGAGATTTTATCTTGGTCACTCTCACACATATGACGTTCCAAACGAGAGCAATAAGGACGAAAAAGAGTGGGATGAAAATCTCAAATCTCCGAATAGGATCCCTGCACCCTTACCATACGTTTTGACAGTTACGAAAAAGTTTTTTCTTTTACGTTTGGCTCCACACATTTCAATAAAGTGCCAATATTAAATGCGGTTAAATGTATGTAGCCAAACGAAAACGAGAAAACTTTTCGCTAACTATCAAAACTCGTGGTAAGCCCCTAATTAGATCCTACTAACATTATAAACGCGAAAGTTTATAAGAATGGATGCATGGATGGATGGATGGATGGATGGATGTTTGTTAATCTTTCACGCCAGAACGGCTGAACAAATCTGGATGAAATTCGGCACAGAGATAGATTATAGTCTAGAATAGCACATATGATACTTTTTAACCGCGGGTGAAACCGCGGGGCGCAATAGTATTGTATAAATAAGTAGATAGGCATATCCAAGTCGCAGAAGCTTAAAAACAGCAGCAAAAATTAGCTGTCTACCTCACTCTTTTCTCATTTCATTTCAATACGATAAAAGTGCGACAATAATTCTGGCTACGAGTATAACTAGCTATACTAAAATAAGTACTATAGCAAAGCTTTTTGTCATTTATTTATTTTTCCAGTTAAATGACACCCTAATACACTGCACCATGATCAATGGACAAAGAAATAACATTAAATCAATTATTGACTCCTCTCTTTATAAGCTACACGATATATATCGTAAAGTCTTCTCGCATCCTATGAAGCAAAGCCTTTGTTTCAATCAAACGCCACCCGCTGACTATTGACGGTAATTTAACCATACCTATTTAATGACACCAGCAATTCAACTTCAAACGGTAATAACAATAGAGTGGTTTATCGAGCTGCCCTAATTGTCTATTAAATAACAATCAAGTCATTGAATATTGTAGCTAAAACGTGAATTGCACTTTGATGATAAGCAAAACAACGCTGTGTCGGACGAATTTGAATGAAATACGTGGCAAAATGCAAATTTCGTCCGGTCAGCTAACTGATGACGTTTGGCCTACGCTAACCAACTAATTTAGCAACCAATCGTCAAGCTCAAATCCCGAAAGCCGAAATGGTATAAATTAAAAACGAACTTAGCCTACTGAAGCTTAAAGTACTAAAGCTTAAAGTACTGAAGCTTAACTGTAGCTTAAAGTTCTTTTTAACTGTCTTCAAAAAGATGAGGTCGGATTTTTTTTGATCGATTTTTCGAACACGCGTGAACCGATTTGTTTTTTTTTTTTTTTTTGTTTCATAGGGACATCCCAAATGTTTACAAAATCCAATGCGGATTTAAATATTTTAAAAGATTATTTTTGATCGTGCTTTTAGAGCGGGCCGCGCGCGGGCCACCCGCGGTTTCTTCGACAGCAGCTCGGCAAGTCAATCTGAAAAGAACTTTAATCCACAAAGGATGAGTCTTTTTTTTTTTTCATTTACATCATCATGAAGCGGTCGCGCTCTGAGCTTGTAAGAAGCTGGCTGTGAAGTTAGGCGCAAAATGCTGTGCAAAGACGAAGTTTGCGCGGGCGTCATAGACTCTAGCCACCGCAAAGTCTCTCTTGCGACGCACTTCACAGTCGCCATTGAGTTTGAATCGGTCCCTAAAAGAATAAGACCGGAGCTGTCAGAGGCAGACTGGCGGAAGACAAGATAGACCTGCTCCCGTATCGTGACATCGCATTAAGATGATTCATAGGCAAACGCTGCGTGACCAAGAACCTTATTGCCCGGCATTACGATACGCGGTCTCGCAGCGTCAGCGGCTGAACCTAAAATTAATCGCAATAAGATGTCACGGCATGGGCCCTGTACTCAGAAGTGAGTGATTACGGTGATGATGATGACACAAGACACACGTTTGCTTAGAAAAATTACTTTATTTCATACTTTGTCCTTCTTAAGCGAATATAAGCGAAGCGATGATAGCCTAGTTAGAGTAGGCCCGCGTCTCAAGCCAGAGGGAGCGAGTTCGAACCCAGCCGACGGCACGCACCAATTTGTTCATTATGTGAACATATGTGCGTATTGTATGTCATCTGCTACATGAGTGGAGCCCGGTGTGTGGCGGCAGGCTCACTTTCTGTCACTTTTGGGACTGAAGTGTGGGTGTTGTATTATTTTATTTTATTTTATTTTATTATATTCGGAAAACATACAGTGTTATGTACCAAGATTACTTATATATTAAATAGTTATACACCATTTATTTGTTTTCGCATATTGAAACAATTTTTTTTTGTTATGCTCATGACAGAAGAGAAACGTTATTATTACAACAAAAAAAAACAACTACTTACACTAAACTAACACAGTCAGGGAGACACACAAAACCAGTTTTTAGCTATCTTTTGTCTAATTGAGTTCAGGGATGTGTTGAACAGGTCAAAGTCGGGAAAGTCGACCAGTTTGTTTACGGAGTTAGATGCTCTTAAAAAGAAAGAGTTTCGCCTGTATTTAGTCATACTACGGGGTACATGTAAGGATTTAGGATGTCTTGTAGCTATTCTAGGGACGTTTAAATTTATGTTAGAGAGGAGATGTGGAGAGTCAACATGACTTTGCGCTATTTTAGATAAAAATAAGATATCAGCTATTTTTCGTCTCTCACGAAGTGGTAGCATATGATGTCTCCTGCATCTCGCCTCATAATCATTGTCATATTTTTTGCACTTGTATTGGAGGTATCTAACAAATCTACGCTGGATTGATTCTAGTCTGTTAATATATATATCATACTGAGGGTTCCAAATTTGAGAGCAATACTCGAGTGTGCTACGAACATAACTACAATATAGCGTTTTAATAACTTTGAGATTAGTAAATTGGGAACAGGATCTTTTGATAAATCCCATGGACTTGTTGGCCCTATTAGCAATATCACCAATGTGTTTATCGTATGTGAGCTTAGAGTCGTGAATTACACCTAGATCGCGTATCTCATTTACAGTTTTAAGTGGATGACTTTTAAGTAAGTATTTAAATTCAACAGCTTTAGCTTTACGACTAAAAGTAATAGAATAGCATTTCGCAACATTCAGGTCTAATTTATTGAGGTGACAATATTCTTCAAATCTACATAGATCTTGTTGTAGCAGATGACAATCACTAATATCACAAATTTGTTTGAAGATTTTCATATCATCTGCATACATCAAGAACTCCGAATGTTGGAAACAGACTGCTATGTCATTGATAAAAAGATTAAACATGAGAGGAGCTAATAAGGAGCCTTGAGGTACCCCAGAAGGTACATAATTCCACTCTGAAGAGTATCCGTTCAGAACTACAGCTTGCGATCTGTTCTCGATGTATGAGGTAAACCACCTATATAAGTTGCCATGGATTCCGGCCGAGAAAAGCTTTTGGAGTAGTAGAGTGTGATCGATACGATCGAATGCTTTGCTGTAGTCTGTAAAAATGGAGTCCACTTGACCTCCAGAGTCCATGTTGAAGGTTGTGTAATTGACGAATGATAATAGATTAGATGTAGTGGAGCGATTTTTAATGAATCCGTGCTGCTGGGGAATAAATGATGCTGATAAAGTGTTATAAACTTGGGTGTGAACTAATCGTTCAAGAACTTTGGCAAATAAACATAATTTAGAGATCGGCCTATAATTTTTGACATCGTTTCTGCTGCCACTTTTGTGTATAGGGGTGATAAAAGCAGATTTCCAGATTTTGGGGACGATACCTTCTACTAAGGAGCGTCTGAATAGTATTGTAAGAGGTTTCGTTAAAACATCTGCACATTTTACTATGAATAATGGAGGAATTTGATCAGGTCCTGCTCCCTTTGTGAGATTTAGTGATTTAAGCAGTTTATTAAGGGCATCAGGTATTATTTCTATTTCATTAATTGAAAAGTTAGAGCTTGGCGGAGTCCCACTCTGGATATTTTGATTGGTAGTAGATGAAAGAAACGTAGATTGAAAATAAATCGAAAAAAGGTGACAAACTTTTTCTCCTGTGTCCGCCGATTGGCCTTCATATGAGAGAGAGGAGGGAAAAGTATTGGAATTGTTTTTTGTAGATTTAATAAATGACCAGAATAGTTTAGGGTTTTTTACTATTGATTCTTCGCATCGTTTAATATAGGTTTTATAGCATTGGTCTTCTAAGAGTTTCGCTCTCTTACGAAGCAAAGAAAAAGTATCATAATCAGATGTATTGCCATATGTATTGTATTTCTGTAGAAATTTAAATTTTTCTTTGAGGATCTTTTTTAATGATGCGTTGTACCATGATGGAAAGCTACAGGGAGATGAAAGTTTACGAGGAACGTGTTTTTTAATGACATCATTTAAACATTCGTAAAAATAATCAACCGCCTTTTCTATGGGGATACCTAGCAGATTGTCGTCCCAGTTCACCTCACCTAAAATTAATCTAATATTATCGTAGTCACCTAATTCATACATATATTTCTGTCTTTTGTTTACTTTTAAGGGCTCAGTATTTGCCAAGTTTAGAATTAAGTTTAAAGATTTATGGTGGAGGTCTTCAGGGACCAATGGGTCATCACAAGGGGAAACTCTAAGGTAAGTGTTACATAGCACTAAATCTAAGACCCTATTGTTAATGTTATAACATAGGTTATATTGTGTCAGGTTACATTCTAATACGGTATCAAAGAAGTATGTTTGTGTTTCACCTGTGACACCTGAATATTCTGGAAGGTCGTGACAGCTAAGTGACCATTGTATATTACTTAGGTTAAAGTCTCCCATTACGACAAATTTATCATTTGGACAAGAATTAATTATTAATGACAAACTAGCTGTGAAATTATTAAGTTGTGAATTGAAAGAATGACCAAGGTTTTCACTACAAAGATAAATAGTGCAAAAATGCACTTTAGTGACGCTGTTTTTGTTTCTGAGTGTGATTGTGACCCATATATCTTCTGCTGAGGAGCGCCAGTCCGGGCGCTCTTCTGCGGTAATCCCGCGTTTTATAGCCAATAGTACCCCCCCGCCATATTTTTCGCCTGTAGCAGTATAATTTCTGTCCCTTCGCCAAATAACATATCTATCATCAAACAATTCACAATCATTTACGCCGCCAAGCAACCATGTTTCCGTCAATGAGATGACATCGTAAGAATTAAGCTGTAAATTCCTTTTAAATATGTGTGTTTTTGTGCGTAGCCCTCGAGTATTTTGGTAGTAAACATTAAAACTATTAAACGCCATTATTAATAGTCAATTACAAGTCTGTAGCATAAGCGAATCAGTATATAACAATAGTAGCATAACAAGCCGTTAGAGTTTTTATTATTAACAGCATTTAGGAAAATATAAATTAACAGCATAATTAACTCCAATAGAAGCGCATTTGTATGACAAATACAACTGTTTACAACCGATAATCGTGTAAATAAATAGCCCAAATCGTAATTTGACTTTAAAAAAAGATGTAAATATAAGGTAGAAGTGAATATTGTTGTGGCGAAAATAAAGACAGGCTCAGCAAGCCAATTTAGGCGCACGCGCCTATGGTCTGTGCAAACTATAGTAGACTTTAATAAACAGCAAATGTATTCATATCTGAGCGCTAATCGTATGAACTGGTGTAAACTTACGTGCGTTAACCGGTTGACTATCCCGACGACACTTGACCTTCGATAAGGTAAACAATAGACAATGGTTATACTTGTGTTTCCCAAACTGTTGATAGATGATTTATGTGGTTGAATAATTATTTTCACTGAGTAACTTAAGCTATTTTTGTGAGATCGTTTTCGCACTTGATAAAAAATATTGGAGAAGTATCCGATCTTCTGGCCATTATCTTACAATGCTTGACCCATATATACTGGAAATTCTTTTCCTTTGCTAATGCTCTGGCTTTACTCAAAAGAGTCTTGTTGCGCTGCGTCAGGTGGTCGTTCACGTAGAAGCTGCCTGCAGTACTAAAGCCAAGATTAGTGAGATTAAGTTTCTTGCTCCGACGTGAGGCCGCTACCAGTTCCTCCTTGGCATAACGACTGTTGAAAGCGATCACTATTGATTTCTCGGTGTTGGGCACGCGTGTGGGTATGCGCGCTATGTAGTTGATTTCTTCTTTTTTTATTTGGAAATCGCAGATTTGGCCGATTTTTTCAGCTATTTCGTACAGATTCTCGGTTTTTTTCTGGGGAATTCCTCTTATCTCCACGTTGTTTGCTCTTGCCCATTGGTCTCGTTCTAGCAGATCTCGATTGAGTCTGGCGATTTCATTCTTTAAGGCAGGGACTTCCTGCGCTGTTTTTTCGGCCGTGATAACTCGAGACTCCAAGACTTTGACCTTTTCAGAATGGTCACCAATGAGCTGGTAGGCCATCTCCAGTGATTCCTTCATGTTGGTTATCTCGCTCTTTATTGTCTTGATATCTTCCAGCAAGGAGGTCAGTGGTTTCAACTGGAACATAATACTATTCAGTTGTTCTTGTATTTTATCCAACTGATTCGGTGTTGGCGATGTTGCAGCTGAAGACGGAGATAGGTTGGTTTTGCATTTGGGGCATCTCCATGTACTCTTCCTGTCGCCGAGTTTGCGGTAGCCAACCTCAGAGACTCCTGAGCATTGGAAGTCATATCGTTGCTTACAGACGCTGCAGACCGTTCCGTCCGAGTGTTGCGTTCCACAACTAGCGCATGCGAACATTTTGTCGAAAGTTTGAGAAACACTGAAAGTGCGACTGCCGAGCGTACGTGCGTTCTTTAGTAGCTCTGAGCGGTGAATGATGAATGAATGAATTAATTATACCTCGGAAAGGTGTGAACACGATAAATGTCCTTCCTAAAATTAGTATGTACGCCAGAGTCGATGCAGCATGTTTGCCATAATCCCGTAGAGAATGTTCCAGCTACACTGAAACATCGTAACTGCTATCTCACGAAATGTCGAATCAACAACGAGGTTATCTGAACAACGCCTAACACACGTCTTGCCTTAGAAACGTTTTGTACACGAATGTTCAGCTCTACCAACTTAAATCTACAGCTGGTCCGATGAAGGAACTAATAGTCTTCCCACAAGAAGCCACATTTTTTTCGGTAACAACGTTAGTGGCTCCTTCACTCAACTTGAACGATTTGTTGGTCGCAGTGAACGGGAATTCCAATTTGCCAGGATTTCAAATGCAATGCGCTCAGGTGTTATGTAATAATTAATTGTGCAAGAGGCAGCTCGTTAGAGATAAATGCGTAGTCGAAATGACAAAGGAAAATAATTAGGGATGCTACAAACTATTTAAATAGCCGTGAAATTAGTTTGTCTTCTGTAGGTGGTGTAAATATTTGTCCAGGGTAATAAGTTGACGAGTAACATGACGCACTTTAATAGGAGTACTCTTTTTTTTATATATTTTTATATTGCTTAATAGGCTTGCGTTTGGCTGCCAACATGCCTAATGATAAGCAGTGATGCGGCCTACGATGGAGCACGCAGAAGAAACCGATTCACTCGAGACTTGAAGTCACCCAGATTATAAGTGTCAGGGGACACACACTCTGGCAGAGTATTCCACACTCTAGCACTGGGAGGAAAATAGATGATGATGTATAGTAGATTTATACACAAAAGTATTTTCTAATCCTATCTTATCCTACTACAGTTTGTTCGTACTGTAAAATTACTAGCCCTAAATACTCCACGGTCATCGTGAAATTTTTCATTCACATTTCTAGGGGTGCAGAAAAGGACAGAGACCTCATCCCGAAAAAGTTAACAGTTGCCGTGGGACTGCCAGTGAAACCGGGGAGTTCGGCTAGTGTACCTAACTTTTTCTTTTTTCAATGTAGTATTTGGTTTTTATATCAACCTACATTATCCCATTAATAGGCAAATTGAAAAAAAAGTAAAAAAAAATTAGAGGTTGAAATAGTATCTATCAATGTAGTGGTTATAGAATAGAAAATAATTATCAACTTTGTACACTGTGTACATTCCTCGTTAGTACAGTAACCTAACTTCTTTCAAACTAAAGAAATGAAATAAAAATAATGTCAAGCCTATATTTTAATGTGATAGAGCAGAAAGTTTAAAAGCTTTTTAAAAGGGTTCCGTCCCAGCAGGCAACCTGAAAAAGATAAATAGCCGTATAAAACTTGGACCTGTCACGTATCACGCTGATTTTGCTGGGGTTTGCTGGACAGCGGAGAGTGAGCTGTGTTCGACGGTTAACGGCTTTTCTATCTCAAGAGACTGGTTTTCGTATAGTTATTGTAAGATAAATTATTTGGATAAAGATTTTTTTCCAAATTCCAAATAAGTAGTTGTATTTTTAGGGATCCGTAACAAAAACAAAGTAAAGGGAACCCTTAAAAGATCACATTGTTGTCCGTCTGTTCGCCTTTCAAGATCCTTTTTCTCAGGAACGCGTAGAGGTATCAAGCTGAAATTCATACCAAATACTCAAGTCTACTTTTCCTTGGAGCTGTGAATAAATCAAACTTCTAAGCCAACGCAATCAAAAGACACAGCCGTTTAAGCTACATATTTTCGACACTCGCAAGGGAATCAAAACCTACAGGGTACTTCCCGTAAAACCAGCACTCCTTATAGCACAGATAAAGGAAAAAATGCAAAAAGCATAATTTTTTTCTTACATCATTGAATAAAAATAATTTTAAACTAACTACCCTTTTCCTCATGAATTACGGAACCCTCGGTGCGAGAGTCCGACTCGCACTTGACCGGTTTTTTTACTATCAAACAACTTCAAACAGTGCAAGTATGCACTTCTTGACCGGGTGTACATGTTTGCTCCGTTGGGTTTGAGACCGTGAGTACGTGAGGGCCGATCGCTTTGAGGCTTTATGGGATCTTGGCACGGCGTCTGGCAGAGGCGTCAGGTGTCCAGAATACTGGCTTTTACTTCAAGTAGCTGAGCATTTCCTTTAAACGTGGTAATACTGCCAGCATTCTGGGGATCTCTCACTCCACTAATTGTTTTTACTGTTTATATCTTATTAAGTTAATGTATAATATAAATGTAACTACAATATTCTTATTCACCTTTGTGGTGCGAATGTCTTAATCTATTAGAAGAAAATTATTTATTTAATTCAACGTTTATTACCAATTAACTTTGAGCGCCGAAAGTTATTTTCCAGAGTGTTTTAATTTATTTAATGTTCGAGATCTTTCTTCGCTTTATCGTTAGAACTAAGTAATTAAGAATCTACAGAAGAGAAATTTCGCTTTATACCATGATCTTTGCCTAAACGTTGTGAAATATTCACTCAATTTTATGAGGATCATTGCTTACCTATGTACCTACCTATAAAGGCAGATTTGCTCGTCAATATGTACAGTGGCGAGTTAAGAAATCTGACAGTGCAACAAGTAGTCAGTTTATAATGTCAGTCTCGCTTGAAGAGTCCAAACGCGCATAAGGCATCTCCCAGACCGACGCGGCCTGCAGTGGCGGCCACTCTTGCACTGGCGGCCACTGGTGGCCCATTAGCCGCTACCGCAGGCCGCGTCTGTCTGGAAGACGTCTGACAACCAAACACGTCAGGACGTCATGTTAACTCTCCGCTTCAGTAGTTTTTACTGTCCCAAATGAGATTTTATTAATGACATTTCTACCTAATTCCGTATTAAGTTGAATTTTAATTTTAAGTTTCCTCTTTTAGAGTAGTATATTTAAAGGACTTAGAAGTAAATTTAGAAGACTTTATTATAATTTTTTTTTTTACAACAAACTAGGCATGCGTTTGACCACTGACTCGCTTGATGGAAAGCGTCGATATGATCGAAGGTGTAACACGCTTGCCTAGGAGATACCTATTCACTTTACTCTTAAACAACCCTGGATTGTATTTAGGTGGAAAGACAGACGCAGGCAACGAGTTCCACACCTCTGCAGTTCTTACAAGAAAAGTTGACTTGAAACGCTTAGTGCGTTTTGGCGGAATTTCCACCATAATAGGGTGTCTCTTACTGGTGCGCCTGGTACAATTATAAAAAAACGGCGATGCCTGGATCAGGTCGTGCAGTACAACTTAGTAGGCACAGAATCTGTGGAAACTAATCAAGTACTTACCCTTGATTTTATAGTAAATTTTTCATTTTAAAATCATAATTATTTACTTTTTCCATGTTTAAACTTACACCGATAGAATCGTGTTTCATTAACTACTTTCCAGCACGCCATTACATTTTATAAAGCTACTCGATTCATATCATTCAATACGATCTGCTTTACAATGCTTCGACGATGGCAAAAAAAATAGTTTTGATTGTTATCTCACGGAACAAAGCGTTTTCTTTGACAACAATGTGAGGCTTAAAATTATCAATAATATATATTTTTTTTATTACTTAATAGGCTTGCGTTTGGCCGGCAACATGCCTGATGATAAGCAGTGATGCGGCCTACGATGGAGCACGCTTGCTTAGAAGAAACCGATTCACTCGAGACTTGTAGACAATATTTACAAGATATGTTAGGGTAATTCGTCATCGATTTTAAGGTTACGTATTCAATTAAGGAACCGGCTTTAGCTTTACATGTCTGTTTATTTGTACGTTTTGTATGGCACAGGCTCGCCCCCTGTCACATTTGGGACTGAATATCGTCCGGCGAAGTGTGGGTGTCGTATTACACCTCTACCAGCCCCCCGGGGGAAAGGCGTGACGATATGTTGCATTAAATCGCAATAATTAGTGTTATGAAGAGATTAGAAAGACTTTTTTATTCTTAACCTATTCACAAAACACTGCTAGAAGCATGATACATCACGCACATTACGTAGTTCCTTAATATGAAATATTGTAGAATACTACTACTAGCGCCATCTATCCAACGTGTTGTTAAACCCGCGCAGTATCCTGAAAACCCTTTTGTTTCACGAAGGTTGAAGGGCCTTTGAGCAATAAAATACGCAAGGTTTTTCAGAGATGGCGCTGTACAAGAGAAAAATTAAAAGTGTTTTCCTCCAAAATTCTGGATAGGTTAAAAAATAACTTTCTATCAACTTAAAACTTTGGAAGTGATGCTAGATAACTTAGAAAGCGATGAACCAAAACTAATAAAATTAAACGTCAACTGAAAATAATATTTTGGTTTTTGTAATTGGGTTAAAGACCTAACTTCATTTGGGATCATTTCTTTAGTTAGCTCTTATCTAACTGCGTAAATTTCAAAATGCTTTAAAACTACCTAACTTAATTCATACTTATTACAAATTTTTTTTTACTAAATCTCTGAGGTTTTTCCACTTTAGCGTGCTTTAGAACTGTTTTAAAGATGAACTTAAAGAAACGCCCGATTTAATCAACTATCTAACACATATCGTTACATTTCAATTTACAAACATAAAATGCCACTGCTTATAAAGAGCCTACAAACTCCAAAGGCGTCTTTTGTCATCTTGACAATAAGCATAGAAAGTGTAAACCTCGCTAATTTATTTTTGTACGGCAGATGGAAACATCAACACCATCTTATAAACATCCTATCACAACGGGGATGTTTAAACAATGTTAATGTTGGTAAGCGTGAACGCGGAAACGTGATAAGGATTCCGTATGTAAAATGGTAGGAAACTACATAATATTTTAGTGTCACGCCAACCTTGGTAGAGCGTTTTGTGTATTGTGTAAATTCATATTGATTATGTAGGTGCAAAATCTATTTGTTTTTTGCTAGTATTTAATTTCTTGCGTAGAATTAATATGAACGAACAGGCTATTTCATTGACTTCCCAAAGATTTTTTTTTCTTCAATATATTTACTTAAGGGTTTCCAAGATAAGCTTCTTACATACCGAATATCTGTATAGTTGAGCCGCCTTAAGAAATGTAAAAATAAGTAAAAACAAATACTTAATTCACAGTTCGTTCAGTACTAAAATATTATTGTAGTCGACTTAGATATTTGAGATCTACAATAATTTAAGCGATGATAGCCTAGTTGGAAACGGTCCGCCTCTCAAGCCAGAGGGAGCGGGTTCCAATGCAGCCGACGGCAGCACGCACCAATTTGTTCATTGTGGGAAGTTATGTGCGTACTGTATGCTACATGACTGGAGCCCGGTGTATGGCGACAGGCTCATCCCCTGTCACATTTGGGATTGAATATCGTCCGGCGAAGTATGGGTTTTGTATTACACCTCTGCCAGGCCACTCGAGGAAAAACGTGACGATATGTTATGTTACAAAATTAGTTTTTTTCTCTTCAAATTACATGTTTTTCAAAATTGTATTGTAATAAATCTGTATTATTCCCATCCATTGTCACATCGCACAACCCTAACACAGCATGAATGAGGAGTAAATCAGTCTGCGTTGTTATCATAAACAATCGGTCACCGCACTAGTCATCAACTCACCGGCCGACTCAGTTTTGTCCAAAACCATAACAAACACTAATCAACGAGCAAAATAACCGACACCAAACACTCAGTAGGTTACCACTAACCATAGAGGTAGCATTTTCCCGCGCGGATTTATTAAAAAAAAATCAAGAAAATTTCAACATAAAAACTTTCCAAACAAATATAACCATTCCTGTGATCTTACGACGGATTTTAACTAAGAGCTAAATTTGGAAACCAAAATTGAGTGAAAATTGTCCGTACAGAAAGTATAAAACTCTCAAGTGCAACTCGATTATGAGCGACGCAAAAAAACGGAAATGAATCGTAGAATCTTTTTTGTGGTGCTCGTGATTTTTATCGCAGTCAGTTTGCAGGTTTGTATTGGTTTTGTTTATACTTTTACATCCTAGAGCCATAGAAAAGTCGTGTGCAAAACGAATCTAACATTTTTTATTCCGGATGTGTGAATGAAATTTATGACTGAAATATTGACATTTTAATTAGGTTTCTAACTAATTCACAGACCAAAAGCAAGTGACTTAATTTTATAGGCACCTCATTAGTAGTAGGACTAATATATGCGTGCAATTAGTTCTCCCAGTTCTACATACTTAATACTAACTATGTTTTTTCGTATTTTTGTCAAAAACCAACCCACTCTTGGTTACTCGCACAGAATCTTCACAACTATAATATAAACCTTCATTTAAATCTATTACAGTGAAGTAAGTGCCTGGAGAGAACAATTTTTGCATAAAATGCACTTGCAGTAAGACTAAGTTTAATGGTAGGTATTAAGTTTTGCGAGAATGTGAAACTAAGTTGCAGAATTAAGTTCATCCGAATGTATCCTCTAGGTGTCGTTAGCGTATTTTGACCCACTTACAAAACAAAACATTTCAAGCTTCCGTATACTCGTAGCTGTAAAAAAAATCAAATAAAAATTGTTATGTAAATGATATCTTTGAAATATCACACCAGTGGCTAATTAAAAGAGACACATTCATTTTCACATTGAATTGGAATTGAAATGCAAACAAAAAAAATAAGTAATAGGAAAATCTCTATGAAAATGCTTTAAGAAATACATACAGACGAACATAGAATCTCATCCCTTTTGAAGTCGGTAAATATACATTCAAATTATTTCTAAATTGATCAAAATATCCATTCACATCCTTTCTATATTATAACCCCAAACACAATTCTAGTTTTCTTTCTTTGCACTCATGCCAACCCTATTTATCATCACATTTCACGATAATTATTACAACTTATAAAGCCCGTGAAAACATAAGAATTTTAACCATTGCATTATCTTTTCAGACAACAGATTTCCAAGATAATCTTATAAATGGCTACCGAGCCCTCATCGCCGACATTCAAGTCAGAACGCAGAAATCTCGAGAGGACATGGACACGCTGGTCTCGCAAATAAAACTCCTGATGAAGAATGAAGCCGACAAGGCCATCAACTACATGACTGTCTACTTAGAACAGATTTCACTTTACTTCCAGGTGAACTTCTTAATAGATTACATTCCTAGATAAGGAAGTATGCATTGTTCATTCTTGCTTTGCTATTTTTAATTCCCATTCCAACCCTGCCCATTCCGCCCGCCTATATTGGAATCAATTCTTCCGAGACAGACCCCTACCAATATATTCCGACATTTCTAGCCAACAGCTATACAAAACCGTACCTAATATGTTCACAGGTAATAATTCACGATAGGAAGCCACGAAACGGCACGTACTGCAAGGAGAGCATAGTAAAACTGCTCGGCGAAAATCTGCAGCTAGCCGACGAAAATGTTACATTGTGCCTGGCGCTGGGTTACCAACGGGTCCAGAGATTACCTGGTTAGTACGAGAATAAAGATTACGTAGTGACAGGTTAAGCCTTCCTTACACTCCGTCGCAACCTGCGCTGGTAGTCGTGGTAATGATAAACGGACGACCAATCACCGTTCTCGGTCTACTCTTTTCGGTAACGGTGATTGGCTTCAACGCCTTTAACGTTTAAGGTCAGGTTATAGTGCAACTATTTACACTTTGACTTCAACTTTTCACTGACGTGAGTTTGTAGTATAAATTGCCTAAAACAAATTCAGTACTATATAATTTCTAATCATTTAAAACTAAGTTTGAATATCGCGTAGAAATGCATAAAATATCAATGCATTAAAACTTATGACGACAAAAGAGAATTCTCGTATATCCATTTATTTGGTTGAGTAGAAAGATGTCAATAAAGATCTTCGACAAATAGGTCAATTCCGAAGAATGACAACGTCTTTCCTTTGTGAATAGAAATTTTAAAAATATTTTCTTATCTAAAAGACGAGCGTTTTGATATAAAACCGTATCTAGTTATTTCAAATAGATATTCCTAGAGACGTACCGTACGTAGATGTAGAGTTTTTATAACCGAATTTCCTTGAATGTTCAATTTATTTTTCGAAATCGAAAAATATGGCTAGGAGTCTCTTTTAAATATTTTTTTTTGCGAATAAATAAATAAAGTAAGTACCTGCTTATTTATTTTTTCGTTTGATTGTAAAATGTATAATTTATTCGAAATATTATTTGTATGTACATTCGTTACGCCTTTCCCCAGAGTGGGCTGGTAGAGGTGTAATACAACACCCACACTTCGACGGACGATATTCAGTCCCATAATGTGACAGGGGCGAGCCTGTCGCCATACACCGAGCTCCAGTCATGTAGCAGATGACATACAATTCGCACATATGTTCACACAATAACAAATTGGTGTGTGCCGTTGTTGGCTGGGTTCGAGCCCGCTCCCTCTGGCTTGAGAGGCGGGCCTTCTCTAACTATGCTATCATCGCTTATTTGTATATGATATTATTTATTGTGTATGGAGTAATATTTAAAATAATTGAGTTGCAAATTGGTATTTTGCCTGATTGACTAAGGTAATTGACGGTAAGAAAGTAGTAAACTAGTCAACTAGACTTAATTATACGAGTACATTATTAATAATTCTAGAAAAGCTACAAGTCCACTTCGAGACCCTGGAGAATCTGAAGAAATATTCAGCCTCGAAGCTGTTCGAGTGCCAGAAGCAGCAGCAGGTCGGAGGGAACTGCTCGCATGAGAGCCAGGACCTGGAGCGGACAGTCGTAAGTATTTCTTGACCTCATGGTTTTCTTACAAAAAAATATATACTCATACCTACATAATACAGACTAGCATAGAACCAACTATCATTTGCTATGCTAGGTTGCCTGGGAGAGATCACACTTAGCAATTTGACAGCCAGTTGTTACACTCACTGCTAGTATCATTTTATTTTGTTATTTTCGGTGGTAATAGGAGTTTTTTTAACCTATGTGAATAAAAAGATTGTGAGCAATGTGATGTGAGCGAAATAAACATTAATTGGTAAACTAATTAATATTATTTGCTTTGGTGCGAAGTGTTGTCTTAATTACAAAAATGGTCACGCCTTTCCTCGGGAGGGGCAGACAGAGGTGTATTGTAACACCCACACTTCGCTAAACGATATTCAGTCCCAATTGTTACAGTGGGCGAGCATGTCGCCTTACTTTGTTAGTTTGTTACGCACATTTTTTTTTATGTTCAATTTAATTTCTTATGTTCAAATTAGTGGCTGGGATTGAATCCGCTGACTTGAGAGGCGAACTTTCTCTTACTAGGCTATCATCGCTTTTGTCTTAAGTAAATACACATACTAGAAAAGAACATACCGACGAATTAAATACCTCCTCCTGTTTTGAAGTCGGTTAAAAACAATATAACTTCTTAATGACCAAAATTCAACAAAATGATAATTTCTGAAAAAATGATAAGCTTTTGAAAATATTAACAAAAGAATTTAAAACGTGATTTAAACTTAATAACTTAGTTTGCTTTTAGTGAAAAGGTAAATAATAATTCTAATTTAAAAAAGAAATTAAGAAACTCATTTTTTATGATCACTGCTATTTAATTTCAACTTATGTTAAGAATTTGATTTTGGTTTTTGAAATGTTATATTGATTTATTATCAATTGAAATCGAATAAAAATCGAAATGAACTATAAACCGGCTAGCACTTTTGTATTTTCTTTTTTAAACCTAGCCGGTTTAATAGTTAAAATGAAAATTTCTTAATTTCATTATTTCATAATTTCCGGAAACTTTAATGAATAAATCTATTTTTTTTACATCTTTTTAACTAAAACGAAATCAAAATTTTTGACGTTAAGGTACTTAATAATTGACATATTATTTATTTGATTCAGTGTCATATTATGTTCTGAAACAATGATGTACTTACAGCTGTTTTTTTACAGTTCCTCTACGAGACTTTGTGGTACTCAATAATTGACATAATATTTATTTGATTTAGTGTGATGTTATGTTCTGATACAATTACGTACTTATAGCTATGTTTTTTTACAGTTCTTGTACGAGACGTCACCATTCCCAGTGGTGATGGCCGAGATAGCCATCCACGGTTTCAAGGAAGTGTCCGATTTAAGCGTCTGCCTCAAGGACATCATATCACGGATGATGACCCACTCGGTTAAGGTCATAGGCGACTTCAACAGATGTATTCATAACATAGAAATGCCAAAACTGAAATACTTGCTCAAGTTCATGAAGAAGTATGCGAAATAGTTTAAATTGTCAGAGATATAATTACAAAAACGAAATAGATCGGAAAATTGTGTTCTTAAAGTCAATTTCTTTAACGCTAATTTGGATACGTTTAAGATATTGAGGATAATGTCATAAAATAAATTCGTTTAAAGCATTTATTTGTTATTGAGTATAATATTCATCTGGTAACAAAATAATTTTGCTAAGCGTTTACAAATTCTGCTAGGACAATAATAGATTTTGCTGAAGAAATATAAAGTTTTCTGCTGATCGTTTAAATAACATCCTAATTAGATCTTGATGCATTAAAATGCCTAAAGTTTTTAGTAGTTATTCTAAGTCTCGATTCTTTATTATTTCAGTGAGTAAACAGTATCAATTAGTTTTATTTGTAATGTAAATAATGATAACATTAAGTTAGATGATATTTTATGTATTGAATTAATGAAGAAATTCTTAGGAATAAGAACTAAATAGATATCAGAAGTTCTTCTGAATTCGTTTCTTTTTCACATTATCATTGGTATGTATGATACGTGTACTTTCTAATAAATAAATACTGTGATTAAGTTAATGTCATTGTTTTAATTTGATCTAAGCATTTAAGTACCTATTTTAATTTAAATAACTGATACGTATATACCAGACGCATATGCAATAGTTATTTCCTCAACTTTGAGGCGGTAATCTCTCTTGACCACATAACACATTACATACATTAGATACGTAGACCCATTTATTTATTAAGAAAACATAGGAACAAACATACATAATCAAATATGCACCCAAAAATCATTATCTACTCCCCTGAGGCAATCGGCGATGGGAAAAAACGAAAGACTTAAGACTCTAGGACTATAAGACTCAAGTATATTCTAGAGTACAGTAGAACAGGCTAGAAGTTCATGCCATGTGGTTTTGCCTCTACTAACTGTACTCAACTAGGCTAACTATCGCCATAAAACTGGGCCTCATTATTAGTCCTGTCTGCAAGCTACATTGCTCAGCTCTAATCCAATATGTATGGATTTCCGAACCAAACCATAATTTAAAAGCTTATCCTCTTAGAATAATGCATATTATAAACGAGGGCTATACAAATATCTATCATTTTCTTGCCGATGAGAAGTTTCACACGTGGGAGAGAGAGACATTATTTGAGGAACAAATAATGTTATTCATAGAGTGTTTAGGAAGAAGAAAAACAAATTTACATTTAACGATATTGTAAATGATGTAAGTATAATTTGTTAATAAACTATCTAATAATAACGGTTATTAAGCCATATTATCAAATATAGCAACGTACCTACTTACCTGAATAGCGTGATATGGTAACGATATAAGTGCTGATAACGCTGCAACCTTTTATGAGGCTATTAAGAGAGCTTTGTACGAACCGTTTGCCGGCAACTAACAGGCATATAAGTGCAATATAAATACCTACAGATACCCGTATAAGAAACCCTATAAAAGCCCTGGGCAGTGGTTACTGAACCCGACCTTCGCCTCGACACATGAAAAGGGTAAATAAATATTGACTACAAATCAAACTCGAAAACTTTTCACTCACCAGTGTGATGATTACATCTGTGGAGCAGGGCTGATATTTCAGTAACCTGCTGAACCTCAGCGTTCGCTGGGCCATCGTCAAGGGACCTACGGGTCGGGACACGTGGATGAGAGGCGAGGACGGTGGCCGCGGCGGAGGGCTCGACACCGGTTGCACATTGCGACGCACCGTCTCCAAGGGCACAGTCCGAGCGACCAGCGAGTCACTGCCCACCGAATTCACACTTCCACTGAAAATGTTCATCAAATCGCCAATCGAACCGCCCCCGCTTGACCCACCACCGCATCTCAACTTGTCCAAATCAGTCAAACTCGAACCGCGACGAACGCGGAGGCGCGATCCGGTGGGCGCGACACGATTTTGAAACGACTGATCGCGGCGGACATCCGCCTCGCTGATCGCTTGACCCTTCCTACTACGAAACATGTTTACAACATAACACTTCAACAGTTGAAAAAACACTGATCACTTGCACCTGAAGCGGAGGAAATTTGCATACAAATGTTAGGTGTTCGATATCAATTGGGCCACGGTCGCCCGCAGGATGCCACTATCGCGTCCTCGCTCATTTCCGTCGCCATCGCTTGCGCAACGATCTCAGTTCTAGCCCTAAGCGTGTTGAATTACAACTTTTTCTGAAATATTGCAAAGGGGTGCGTACGCAACAAAGTCTGTTCGCAGACTGAGTGGTTTCGTATGCGTGAGGCTGGAGCAGTGAGCTGGACTAATGAGGTGATCGAGTTCAAAGCCGTGCGCCTCTGCAGGCGGTCGCCACTTAGCTAAATACTATTACAATGCTCTGACAAACAAAACCGATCGCTATTCTGTGTTAAAATAAACGAATAACGTGTAAAAGACGGTAAGTGGGTACATAATTGAGGTAGAGTAAGTAACTGGTATAAAGAAAAGGTTTTTTATATCGTAGCGAAGCCGTTTCCTTGATTAGCTCGGGGCGACCGACAACGTCAGATAATTTATTAAAATAGGTTGGTAAAATTAAAGGAGGTATTTTACTTTCAACATTACTTTTCCATGTGAAATATAATTTTACTAAAGAAATTTTGCTTTTGAAGAAAAGTTTATACTACGCAAATAATTTTGATATAAGTTGTAAACTTTTAGAGTAAGTAGGTACTTATAATAAAACCTTTTGTAAGTTAAACATAATACTTATAGAAAAACTTTCATAAAATTGTGTGTATCTACACTACTTTTGAAGGCAATAAAGTAATATCATATCAAAGATAGTAGAGCTATAGTTAATTTAGAAGACATAAAGTTAATGAAGCGTTATTTTACGAGAGCTTAGCGGTTGTTTAGGCGTGTTCAATCAATTAAGATTAAGTAGGGACGAGACAAGTAGTTCCGGATACATAAGTATACCTACCATACTATTATTAGCACAAAATAATACCCTATTTTATTAGTTATTAATACAAATATGGTTGAAAATGTGACAGGAGCGGTGGTTTAAAGTAAACTAGCATCTTGCCAGGCATCTTGGCAAGTAAATATTTCCCTTTATAGGTTAACCGAAACAATCCAGTAGAGCCGTGAATGTTTATTTAAATATTTCAAAATAACTTGTAACTCTATCTAAATAAATTAAAAATACTTTTTTTCTCATCTGCTTCTACAAAAGTTATTATGGTAAATATTTTTTTTTTTTAAATACTACTACTATTTATCTAAGTACTTCCTACTAGCAACTATGCTAATATGAGATCAAAATCAAGGGGTCTAACAGGAACGGTTAAAGTTCAGCTAACTTGTAACATCTTAATCCCACGTGGGAACTTTAACTAGAGTTCTGTTTGTACAGGATTATCGGAAACCTCTCGGTGAACTTTAAGGCGTAAATATACAGGACGGACGTAGTACGAGGATGCTTTGGACACGCTTCAGGCGTAAAATCGCCTGTGTACAATTTCACAAGTTTAAATTCCAAATTTAAAAAACTCCCGACACCGATTTTTATCAACAGTCAACACCGATTTTCATCAAACATAGCTAAGAACACTTCCGACTAATTAACCTTTTAAACAAAAAAAACAAAATCAAAATCGGTTCATCCGTTCTGGCGCTACGATGCCACAAAAAGGCACGTCAAACTTATAACACCCCGTCGATTTTGCGTCGGTTAAAAACATGTCGCTTTCATACATTTAAAATTATGAGTTTTAAGGCGGCACCGCGTGGCTTCCTCGCGCCACATTCTAGCCTTATGTCCAGCCTGTATAATTTGCGTCTAAGCTTGACCGTAGCGTGTAATAATTGCCGTTTATACCTACTTGAGAGGTTGGTAAATGTGTGGGCTTTCGTGAAATTTAGTTACGTAATGTGATTTTATACCTCCTACAGACTGCGTGGTTCGGTGATTCAACAATACTCGCCTCTGTAATAAATTATACTCAAATATTGTTTCAAAAATTCGGGATGTTATTTTGTACCAGTGCTGCGATATTGAAGGAAGGTATATAATGTGGCCGACACTGAATTCAAATCTGTAAAAAATACTTATTTAACCTTTTGGGCTTTGCGGCCGTCCCGGGGGAGGGCGGCGTTATGTAAATTTAGTATTCAGAATCAAAGGTAGACATCTGTACAAAAAGTGGTGGGTGATTATCAAATGTCAGTGTCACACACCACTTGCGGCTTGTGCCTTGAGAAAACATGTATAATGTAATTGAGTGTTAAATTCTGGGACAGTCTTTCTATTTGGGATAGTCTAAGACGGGTTCCTCCAAAACATCGTAGATTTCTGAAAAATTATTTAGGTTACTAGCAGTAACCTAAAGATTTAGTAGAACAACGAAGATTTCTGAAAAAATCTACGTTTACTAGTACGGTTACTATTAGTAAACTAAAGATTGTTTCAGAAATCTACGTTGTTCTAACGTAAATTAGAGTATTACGTAATAGTCAATAGTCACGTATATTAACGTAGATTACACTACATTACATTGTTTTAACAACGTAAATTTATGAAAAAATCTGCGTTGTTCTAAGCTAATCGAAGTCTTTAAGTAAGGACTCTAAGTAGTAAGTTACTACTAGAATATTATAGAATATTACAAACTTAATATTACAGGGTTGTTATTCAAAGTCTTGTATTTGAGACAATCACAATAAACTGTGTATCAATTCAACACTTACATTCGACCTTGTGATTTATAGATAGTAGTTCTATAAATAGATTTGTTTTTAAAAGTTTAATTACGTGAGGTAAATACGTCTTTCATGCGATGAAAATGTGTCTACCCTTAATTGGAAGCGAAATTAAGAAACAAAAGTAAATAAACTTGAAATTCAGTGAGCACTCTTAAATTAATTTGAGTCGATCTTCTCGTCGGAGCATATTAAAATAGCAAAATAATACTTCAACATTTCGATATCGTCATTATATTGCGAGGTGGTCTTAAGAAGGTCAGAACACGACATGGTAACAGCATTCTCCCATTTACGCTGCGGGAAGCGATGTAGTTTTTGTTATCCCACTGGGAATCTCACTGCTCGCTTTCGCTGTTTAATGTATATGGTTCAGTTATACAGCCAAATGTCCACATAACAAGCTTGAGTTCAATCGAATACATATATTTAATTGTACTAAGTGGTTATTACGAATTCTTGTTAAGGATTTCAAACTACCGTGTGTATCAGAATAATCGAATCAAATAGCTAGTTTATTATTACCAGTTATGTCAGTTGTTTATACTGGGTTAAACTACAGAAATACTTTAAAAATCAGAATACGATTCTAACCCCACATAAAAATAATTATGCAAAAAATTATCACACGTCGTGATCCGGTAGCAAATTGCCGAGCCAGTCTATTAACAAAGGCAGTCAGTTATGAGAAGGCAGTAATTAACTTAACTAATAACTATCAAACTGCATCGACTCTCATTTTTCATATTTTTTGTTTTACACTAGAGAACATAATAGCCTCCTAGCGACCGATAAATTGTTTTAATCACACATCCAGACGTATCAATGAACCTAGTCTCGTCCATTAAATCCGTCCATGAAAGTAAACCATATGATCATTGGGGGTCTAGCGCCCAGGGGCGGCATTAGGGAGGGTGGCAAGTAGAGCAACCGCCCGAAGCCTCGCTTTGGCAGGGGCCCCGCGCTCGTTTTGTATGCCTCAGTTTAACGTCTTTGACATTTGTCGTCTTTGTGCTGATTAGATTTTTTTAGATCTACCTTAAAATTTTTAAAAATCTATAATTTGTACATAGAATCAGAAGCATTTTATGGTTACTACTGAGTAGAATGAGATAAAATAAAAGTTATTCCTTTGACGAAAAACAAAGGCCTCCCCAAGATATTCCGCCCGGGGCCCTTCGCAATGGCTCAAGCCGCCACTGCTAGCACCCTGCAGTGCTAGACGTTGTCAAATTGTTACTATCCTTATATCTTTTATTCACAGTAAATAGCTTTCTACGTCGTCTAAGTAGTAAAATGTGGATTACTTAGAAAAAGAAAAATAATAAAATTTTGACTAAAAGTAAAATTGTGTTTGAAGGTTTAATGCTTCATTGTCATTGTATTTCTCGAAAATACAATCCCCAACCGAACATTTCGCAATAAATACCCAGAGGAAGTCTTTTAAAAATAACTGAGAGATTAGAATCGCAGGTTTATCTCAGTGAAAACTAACAATTTTGATTAGATATTTTCGAAATCCAATAAGATGACATATTAGGATGCATTTCTCCTTGTCAAACTATAGCAAATATCGAAAGAATTCTACAATGTCTGTGCAGATATCCCCATAAAATGAAGGAAAAAGTTAACGGTTGGTTGAAAAGTTTTACAGTGATTTTGCGATTCGGATCCCATCAATCGGAATTAGAATGTGATAATAAAATGTTAATACGAGAAAATAATAAAATACCTAAGCTCCCTAAAATATTTTTGTTCTCACGATTAATTTTACTCAGTACCTTTATTAGTCCGTAGTGGAAATTCTCTGTAAATTTGAAATTGGTTCACAAAACGCTCAAGGCTGTTATATTTGAACGAAATGAACAAATATGTGTGACAATATGTAACCGTCGAAATGAAGCCGTCAATCGTCAAGGTCGCTTTCTGAGAAATTCTCAGAACAAAGTAATGGGAAAAAGTTAAGGAAGTGTATCGTATTCTTTTGAGATTCGTTCTGGTTTTAGATACGTACCTTCGTTTGTTTTAGATATAAATTTGATGCAAAGACGTTCGATTTTTAAATATTAAAAACGTATTGTCAAAAACTTAAATACCTAGATTATCCTTAGATTTATTATAATAAACTCTGTATTAAATTTATTTCAAAATAACATAAACTTAACATATTACAAATTAAATAGAGTTCAAGTTAGTAACCGCGAATAAGGTACCCAAAAATTTAAAATAGTTTTTTTTTTGTCTTCCAAACTAAGTTACTCTTCGATTTTTACATTTTCTAAATTGACTACAGAATGGGACAGTGTAAAATGTTCCTAATTTTTAGTTTATGTTAATTACCGCTGACGAATTTTATCACTAGAGTTTAACCTTAATTTTGTCGCATGTAAATTGCTTAATTAAATATTTATGTCAAGATAGCACTCACCTGTTTCCATAATGAAAGCATTAATTCTCCATAGTAGTTGTAAGAAAATTGATAAAGTACACAAATTCAGAAAACAATAATCCCTGAAAAAATAAAGCAACGGTGAATTCAGATCAATCTCAAGTAGAATATATTTGTCACAAGTAGACTTTTTAGTTCAATATCATTGATTGATGAAAATAATAAATAAAACAATTTTTTTACATTTTGATACCAAAAATCAGAAATCATAAAATTAGTCATGATAATAAAAACGCTGAATAAAGAAATAAATCAAAATCAGAAATCTCAGTAAGAATATATCCGTTCCAAAAATAACCATCACAAATTTTAAATTATCTGAATTCATCGCCAAAATTCAAAAGGACTCACATTTAGCTGCATCACGATCTTATTGTACGCCCGATGCCATCTCTGCTTTGGCGTCAACTTCGGCTGGTCCTGGAACTCTTCTCTTCCCTCTTCCGCCCTCTCTTCTTCCTGAAATACCTCTTCTTGGTATTGTTCGTCGTTCTGTTCGAATTGCTCGTCGTTTTCATCTTCTCTGAAGCTCTCGTCTTGGTAAGTGTCATCTCGGTATTCTTCATTGTCGTCGTACGGTTCTGGGGCTGGCTCTTCGGGTACTTCATGGTAGGTTGTGCGGGTTTCTTCTTTAAAGGTAACTTTTGATTTTTCTGTGATCGATTCTGTGGAATGATTGTAACGTTTAACAAAAACTAGCTGCGCCCAGCGTTGTTATACCCACGGCTAAAAAGAAGCATTCGTGTTATCTAGAGTCTAAGCTATCCCCGTACCAAAGTCATCAAAATCTTTCCACTCGTTTAAGCGTGAAGAAGTATAAAAGAAAGATCACACAAACTTGTGTGGTCTTACGCTTAAACGAGTGGAAGGATTTATAAAATAAAAGTAGCAAGTAAGATATCAGATACTATAACGTAAAAGACTGAAACAGATGGTAGAGTGTGTTTTATTCGTAGTAAAAGGATGATTTCTAGAGAAGAAACGTTAGAAAGATAAAACCTGGATAATGGTCTAAAGCCCTCATTCGGGGGTTACTCAAATTAGTGCATTTTTTAATATTTTGCTAAAAAATATGCTTTGTATGGCTTAGTTTTAGAGTTCAGAAAGTTAAAACTAACCATAGAACAAAAACACTTACCTTCTTGCGTCGAAGGAACAGAAAGTTTTTCTTCGGGATGAAAAGAACTTTGTGATGTTCTCCGATCTATTATAGAAGGCGTTTGACTTATGTGGCTATGATAACTATCCACTGACGGTTTTCTCACCGACCCCGCCGTCCTTATCGGCGAAGTCTTCTGTAGACTAGGGCTAGTTAACTCTGATAGACGCCTATCTCTCTCTCCAGTGGCCTCTTCGTGAGTAGTCGCGGGATATTCATCATCCCGATACCTGTCCAAAGAAGACCTGTCTTGAGATTGATCGTATTCAGTCTTATGATACTCGTCATCGTAGGCACTTTCGTCGAAACTCGCTTGCATATCCTCCGGCGCGTCTGGTAACGTCCGCGTTCGACGAACCGAAGGCCTCTGTATCGACTCCTGTCTTCTGAGTGAAGGAGTTCGCGGTAACGTTATTGGGGCTGACGTTGTAACGGTTGATACCGGCACTGAGGCCGTCACTTCTGGGACGGATGCTGTAGCGACAGTTGTACTTGAGAATGGTGTGATGGGAGCTATCGATGATGAAAACTGATTTGTAGGAGCCGGTATCACGGTACCCGGTACATGCTGGCTTGGTGTTGGTGCCGCAACGGCAGCGGCAGCGGCTCCAAACAAACTTCCTAGTTTCTTCGCACCACCAGCCATAAAGGATCCTAACGTTGCAGCGCCACTTAAAACTGTCGTCTGTAATTGCTGCGTAGGCGCAGCTTGCTTCGCTTGTTGTTGCTGCTGAAGTTGTTGTTGCTGCTGTAATAGCTGCTGCTGCTGATGGTACTGTTGCTGTTGTAATTTTAGCTGTTCATCGTCTATATATGGCTGTTGTTGTTTAAATTGCGAGTCCTGTGATAGATGCTGTTGTTGCTGGTGGTATTGCTGTTCTTGTTGCTGATATAGTGGCTGTTGTTGAAACTGGAATTGTTGTTCTTGCTGTAACCGTTGCTGAGTTTTTTGATCATCTTGATATTGCTGATCAAACTGATGTTGCAAGTCTTGTTTTTCTTGGTATTGTGGCTCTTGGTATGCCTGGTCGAGTTGATCGTATTGATATTTTTGGTCCTCATATTGCAAATCGTACTGTTGATAATTTTTATCTAAATAGGTGTCTTGTTGGCTTGTAACAGGCGGCTGGGGTAAGTATGAAGAAATGGTTGATGGCACTGACTTAGGTAATAAAGTGTCTTCTTCACTAGTCACTGGGTATGAAAACTGTGTGGTGGTTTCTGATTCAGTCCATGGGGTTTTTTGAGCTGAAAGTTTAAAGAAAACACTGAATATGTTAAACGTTAAGTCTTCATATAGAGTGTGAAGCAAACGGCACGCCATTGGCATGTGTCAATGTGTACTGATTTCAATGTCAATTCTGTGAGATATTTATGCTTGTACCGGATGGTGTTATCGCTTATGTAATGAATGTATATTAATGTGAACTGATAGCTGTTCATCTGAAGTATCAAGGGCGTGTTTAATGTAGGTCGTATGTTGCAGTTTTTGAGGAAATGGTAGAGTTATATTTTACCGGCTGCAGGCGGAGTGGCGTGTGGCGTTTCGTCGAAGAAAGGTTGCATCCCATCCTCGTCATAACTGTAATAAAATCACAACTTGTTGTATCGAGCTTCTATAAACATACAGATTTTTTTTTTATATTTGTCTTATAAAATTTTAGAAAGAACGACTTTCAAAAATAATTCATGACAAATTTAAAAAACTTACTGTCATTTTAAAACATTTAAAGAGTCTAAGAGTAGAGCAGGCAATTAAACAAAAATAGACTTGGATAAATATATCCATCAAATCTCTATAGTAATGTCTCATTATCAAAGTAAAAAACAAGCCGGATGTCTGCCAGCTAATAATCAGAAATAATAAATATTCTAGATATACAGACTTATATTTTAATAAAAATAATGTTTAATCAGTAACATTTACTCACCTAGTACTATAATTATTATCTTGATAATGTTCAGTGGCAGTATCTCGGAACTCAGGGTGATACCCGTAACTATCGTAACCGTAACTCACTTCGGGAACAATCTTTTCGGGTTCTGCAAGAGATACATAAGTATATAGAAACTCATATGCACTTAAAATTACCCCTATAACGTATGTCCCCATCCTTCTTTATAATTGACCACCTGCCTTCCGTGTATTGGTTGTACCTTTCTGTTCTTTGTGAGATAGATAGATAATAATATTCGGGACACTTACATTCGACACAAATGGTCATCTGACCCCAAACTAAGCAAAGCTTGTACTACGGCGGTACATAGTACATCCATAAGTATGTATATCCATGTATATCCATATGTATGTATATCCATATGTATGTATATCCATATGTATGTATATCCATGTAATAAAATTTAATTAAACATGTAAACATAGCATGTAAACAAAAATATTTAATTGTATGTAAATACATAAGGATATATTTTGAATTAAATATTTTTTTAATATATTTTAACGTTTTATTTTTATTTTCCAGTTGACTGTACTTGTTCGTGTAATGTTATGGTTTCTCACCAGGTATGTAAGGCACGTGCGTATGCGCGGGCGCAGGGAGCGGCGCGGCGAGAGGCGCGCGCGGCAGCCGGCGGCCGCGCGCGCCCCGCAGCGAGCCCGTCTCGCTGCCGCCCGGCGGCACGGGCAGCGCGCGCCCTCGCTTTGGCGTTGACGATGGGGTGGCTGGAAGTTCCATAAAAAAACTTTAGGTCAAAAATCAACAAACTCTACCAACGACATTGTATCGTGTTGAGGTTATCTTAGGCTAAACAAAGGCCCTTCTTCCCTCCAAGGGTTAGACATGGGTGCTGTTTCGCGCCCATCGGCTGAGTTGGTCCCCGAGGTGGATGATGACGATGTGTTTAGTGTTCCATCGTCATGGTGAGGAAGAGCGTAGGATCGAGGAGGTGCCCGCAGGGGCTGGCGTTGTCGGGGCCGCGGTCGTGTGTGAGAGTGTTCCCGTTGTCCCGACATTCTGCGTCGAGGTGGAACACCCTTGGGTTTTAGTGGGTAGGCCGTCAGTGGCGGGATTCCCACATAACCGCTCTGTGCTCGCCCCGGGGCTGTTGGTGGTATCCATAAAGGATTATCCAAGGTGGAAAAAAAATCCTTCTTCCCTCCTTCCAGGCTGCCTAGATGTTGGTTTTGGCCTTGTATTTGTCGCGCAGATTTTTAGCTCTTCGTCTGGGTCGTCCCTGATCTAAACATAAGTAAATAAAAAAATAAACAGTCAAAGAACTGCCCAGCGAGAATCGAACCCGGGCCGTGTTGAAAAGGCATTTGCTCCACTATCTAAGCTAGCAGGGTCGTCAAACCGTGATCTAGTCAAAGGGTTGTGACGGTCAAAATCAGTCTTTGGGGTTCCATTCTTGAATATTTTTTAGAATAGAAATGTCAACAGTTTTTGCTTACCTGGAAGACTAGCTGCCGTCCGTCTCGGTCTCGGTCTATATGGAGCCATCTCATTGTAGTCCGAGTACCGAGATGATAACGGCATCTGCAAATATAACGACATAAGTACCATTAAACAGATTCAAAAGTGGTTGATTGAATCAGGCGTTACTTTGCGGAAGTTCATCTTCAACTGTTTCTTAAATCAATTTCTAGTGTATTTCCGCTCTAACGTCACATCAAGTACGTCAATGAATATTAATTTGTGAAATGTAATTCTTCGAGTACTTATTCGACATAGATTCAAAAGTTTTGAACAATAGTTTTTCAGATTTGCCAGTTTCCTCGTAAGAATGAGTACATGTTAATGAACTCCTCCTCCTCAAGTCGCATTCCTCATGTCTGAGGGTCGTGACCACCACCTCCAATTACTCTCTCTCTTACGATCTTCCGCCAAAGTTTTCTATCTTCTGCAACATGTAGCGCTTCGTACATTGAAGTGTCCAGAGCGGTGCAAATCCGGGCAAAAAAAAAGGGCTGCGGCCTCGTGACCTCTTGCCGTCGACGTTCCCTGTCACCATCAACTTTTCCAGGTTGTTGCCTTGTTTTCTAGCAATGTGGCCGAAGTACTCAAGAACCCGTCTAAGATAGATGGTAGAGAGTCTAGTTGTGACCTTGAGTTGTTAATGAACTACTGTGGAGATTTAATTTTTTAATATATTTAGTTGTGTTATGTTTTACGACTTCACCTCCGTCCTAAGACTCATTAGGAGAGAGGTTAGGATTACGATTTACTTGGTTAGTTGGAAACGGCAAAATTAATTGTATAGTTCCATTGCTTATTTATTGCTTACACACACACACACACACACACACACACACACACACACACACACACCTTCTGATTTACTGGTCATAATAAACTTAGATTTATAGGAGAACCTACTGGCTACTGTAAACTAGTTAAGAGGCAGTGGATTCTTATTACATGTTGGTACTCATTGTTTGTGCCAAAATAAACATACCTATTTGTTCGAACCATTTTAGTTAGTTCACCAAAAATCCGTTAGATGGCGGTGTACATCGTTAACATGCGCAAGCGTTTGTTGCATGAATATCATAGGACTCGTTCGAATATTTTGGTTTGTTAGTTCTGGATATACATGGATTAAATAACTACAAATATACTGAGTGTTTCTGTTAAGAGGGCCGCGACGCTCTGAAATTTCCATACAAACGCGCTTCTCAAATTTCTTGAAAACCATTTGTCAGATTATGATGAAATTTAACATGTACAATTAAATTAACAATATCTCCGCCCCTATGTTCTTGTTTTTTTAAAGCAAAAATAGAGCAAGCTAAAATAGAGCTATGAAAAATATCCGCAGTTTTAAAGGGGTCACTTTTGACTGATTTATTCAATAGGTAGACAAAGCAAATCAAAAATCCCTTTACATAAGGAGGTTGTCTACATCATTGTTTACTTTTACGTCATTATTTGTTTTAGTATTATTTATGTGTAGTATTTGTTGTAATAAGTGATATTTTTTTGTAAAAAATTATAATTAAAAATGTATTAGGATGCCTCCGAAATATATTAATATCTCAAGGTACTTGATGTATTCTTAGTCTCCGCGATACGGGCCTTGTGCCTAGTGCGGGGCCGCAGGAATCGGTCGAAAAACTATGTCTGCTTTTCTTTTTACTTATGCTATATTAATGTCATAACTCCTAAGTTTTTTACTTATTGTATTTTTGGATTTCGGTATTGGTAATAAAACATTTTTTATCTTTTTTTATCTTATCTTATTAGCTTTTGAATTGAAATTGAAATTGCACTTTGTCACTCTGTAGCTAACTTTAGAGGCTCGTCAGTATCATTACTCGCTCTCTTCGCTCGTCTTCTTCTTCTAGACGAAATGGCAATAGAATACCTTAAGCCAATGCGAAGTTAGTCTAAAGTGGTCGCCGGACTCTTATGTGGTTCCAACGCGCGAAAGTAAACAATATTTGATTTGATTTGATTGATTCTCTTACATGCTTAGGCGGCACTTGAGGTAGTTGCACGACGGACGAGCGTCGTTTATTCACGATGTTCTCGTACTCCGTCGGCGTCATCCCGTAGCCATCGTCGTAGAAGTACTGCCCGGCTTGTCCCCCACTGTCCCACTGCTTCGTCTCGTCCCCCAAGTACGAGGTCTGGTAAGGAAAGCTACTGGAGTCGAAGTACTCTTCGTAGCTCGGCTGCTGTGAAATGTGTGATTGTGAATGGTCCCTGGAAAAAAAAATCAGGATTTGTAATTAAGTTTGTCCAGGGGAAGGTATGTAGGTGCGCTGGATGCGTACGTTGTGGAGATCATTGGGGGAGGCATTTGTCCAGCAGTGGACAAATTTTTGACAGTTTTCCGATTTGACATAGTGATGAGGGTCCGTACCGTGACATCTTTATCATCATCCGGCAACGTGTGGGTGTTGTATTACGCCTCTGCTAGCCTTTTCAGGGGAAAGGCGTGACAATATGTTATGTTATGTTATGCTATGTTTTGTTATGTATTTGCTGAGCTAGTATTGCAGTTTTAAAATACCATGTTTAGAAGCACCCATAATTTCTTACAACAAAATACTTTGAGTTTTTTTTAATGTCTTTGAATGTTTATACATACCTAATGTGCGTGCTAGTTGTGTAGGGGTCGAATGCGAAGCCCATATTGTCGTCGTACAACGTCGTCTGTCGTTCAAGACTTGGTCGCCGTTGCTCTTCTGAAAAAAAAAAACAGAAAATGGTATTCAAAAACCAAAAGTAACTCTATCTATCTGTTTGTTGAAGGTTAAGAATTATATAGAAGATAAAGATGTCTGGAGCCTTCCACTTCCGTCAAGTAGCCACTAGTAGTTATAGATATTACCTAGTTGTAAGCCAAAATTTGTGAGACTGTAATTTATTTATTATTTGAAAAAATACACGGAAAAAAATGGTTTAGTTGTGGCAACTAAATCTGTTTTGCTGCCTATGTCTTAGCTGCTGCACCGAATATCTTCGAAACACTGGCAAAGTTTTGTTGACTACGACAAAGACTGCTTAGCTACTATTCAAAATAAAATTTTGCTAGAAGAATCACACTCAAGTTGCAGTTACTACAAATTACTTAACTGAGTTTACTAAATTTGTTATCTATATAAACAAAACAAATTCGAATGTTTCAATTAGCTATCAGAGCAAAATATTTTAACTACTTTAAGATAAATTATTTACCTGCTATTGCTAATTGACATTATCTACATTAACCAGTCTTTTCTATTACTGTTATTTCCATGTCGTATGTGAAATTTTAGACGGCAAGCGGGATATTTTGTGCTGTTCCTAATGTTGTGATCTAATAGCATTGTGTGAGACATATCATTATGTAAAGATGATGAAGATATGTTTTAGTAGGTATGTTGTTGTAGCAAAGTATGATAGCTGTCTTAGTGAATTAATATTTAGCTGCACCTCACAAGAGTTTTAACTGTGGTTATAAATTTTGTTTCATACTGTAACAAAACTACTTAGTTGCGTGATTAATTTCCTTTTTGCAAGGCAGCAATTTAATTAGTGGCATAGAAGTTAGTAGTAGCAACTAAGTTAAATAGCTATCCCACGTTTATATGTAACCGAACGTATCAATTGTTTTACTTTAAAAATAAGTAAGTAGTAATTGAATTTGTAACTGCTACTAAGACTTTAATTATTCGACCAAAATAAATTTTATGAGATACTAGCTGCGCCCCGCGGTTTCATCCGCGGTCCCACAGGAACTGTTTATTTTTTCGAGAAGTACCCTATGTCCTTTTCAGTACCCCAGACAACATGTATGCAAAATGTCAAAACGATTGATTGAGTAGTTGAGACGTGAAAGCGTTACAAACAAACAAACTCACTTTCGCATTTATAATATTAGTTAGGATGTCTGGCGCTCACCGGTCGAGCAAGGTAGATGATGATGACGATTTGTCTGGTGTTCGACACAGGCGAGGAAGAGCATAGGCTCGGGGAGGTGCCCAAAGGGGCTAGCGCTCAGGGGGCCGTGGTCGTCTATAGCGTTATATCTAAGCGTTCCCGCTGCTCCCGCAGCAGGAGTTTGAGCTCCTCAGCCTTGAAAAAGTAGCCTATGTCCAGGACGTAAGCTATATCTGTGCCAAATTTTATCCAGATATTGAATATTAATTATATTGATAAGAACCAGTAAGTGCGCTGGCGAAACGTACCTAAACTTCGGAGTGACACCTCCCTGGTAGTGTTTACTTACTTATAAACATTTTAAGCTTGTTTCCCAAATTATATTTAAGTACTCGTACTCCCTAAACACGTAGGTAACCATTGGAAGAAATGAAATTGTAGCTCAGAATGTACCTAGGTTATCTTAAATAGTAAATACACATCGCCACGCCTTTCCTCCGAAAGGGCTGGCAGAGGTGTATTACAACACTTAGACTTCGCCGAACGATATTCATATGCAAATATGACAGGGGTCTGTCGCCTGTACACCGGGCTCTAGTTATACAATATAGCAGATGACATTAAATACCTACGCACATATTTTCACACAATGAACAAATCGGTGCGCTCTTTTGGATGAAATTGAACCGGCTCCTTCTGAGTTTAGAAGCAAGCCTTCTCCAACTCGGCTAAAATTCAACTAGCGAAAATGCGTAAGAAAAACAGAAAGCAGAGCAATATAGGTTCTCGCTCGCTCTACTACGACTCATGTTAGCCTGTCTGGGCTAGTGTGTGAGTAGTGTGATAGTAGTGAGAGAAGTGTGAGAAATTAGTTAAGTACATCTTCATAAGTCTTCGCGATGTGAGCTTTTCGTAGGTAGGTACTTATTTCTTCCGCGTTGCAAGGGCACAAACGACGGGAGGGCAGTCCGCGTCACCGCGTCATCTCTGCGCTCATTATTATTGTTAGGTAGGTAGGTACAATAACCTAACTTAGGTAGGTACTAACCATTAAGCATCATTTTATTGACGAAGACAAGAATATTTCATACCTACGTAGATGCATTTATGCGTACGTAAGTTGATTGTTTTCTTTGAGCTTGTACTTATTACTTTTGTTCCTTACTTAATCGACCAAGCGAGCATTTGAGCAAAGCGTCTATGCTTCAGCTTAAAAAAAATGCCTTTCTCCACAGGCCGATACAAACGGAATTTCCTAAAATTTTGTTAATAGACTCACTACTTAGATAGATTTAAAAAAAAATCTGTCTAATCATCGAACCTGCTCACAAAATTTCACGTGAATCGGTTCAGGAATGCAACCTGTAGAGGAAAACAGATGTCGGCCGCGAGGTCTACAGCTCACAGAGCCACTAGTTGTTATTAGTGTCTTACCATAGTATACCTACATACCTACTTAGATATTTTTCAACACATAATTAAATATATTTTAACACCCAGACATAGGACAGACACAAATGTTACATAAATGTTTGCCCTAGGTGGGAATCGAACCCACGCCAACAAGCTCAAAAGGCAGGTTCACTACCAACTGAGCCACCAAGGCAGTCGGTTGTTTTTGGTTTTATTGGTTTTCTTACAAAAATATCTATGCATGGGTAAGTAAGTAGGTATACAGGTAGGTATAGGTAATTAGACTACTTAGGCGTTAAACTTCGAGGCTTAGAATTTATAAATTCTGAAATGTTATTCTGTTAGCATTACTGGCCTCATGTCTGCCATGCATGATGTAAACTTCGGAGCATTATTAGTGCCTACCTGACAAGTGACTTATGTAGTTATCTAATGCGGGACCTACATAATGAGTACCTATATCCATCATCACTATAGTTGTGCGACACACAACATTTAGATGTACCTACCTGTGAAGTTAGTAATACTAAATAATTCATAATTGGTGGGTGCCGGAACTGTACCATACATATACTCGTACGGTCTACCTACGTAGGCACAAGTACGTATAGACGCACACAATTTGTTTACCTACCTAACTAGAACAGAATACGTTTTTCTGTACCTACCGCGGTTTTGATAGATTGGTAGATAGGTACCTACTTCTGATCCGTGCCTAAGATTTTGCTAAACACGCTTATTAGGTACTTTACCTAGGTAGGTATATTGTATACTTGTAAAAAAATGTTAAGCTATGATAACCTAGTTTGAGAAAGCCTACCTCACACCAATGTGCGGATTGTATGTCATCTGCTACATAGGTACATGACATGACTGGAGCCCGGTTTATGGCGAAAGGATCGCCCCCTTGGAACACTTGGGACTGACTGTCGTCCAGCGAAGTGTGGATGTTGTATTATACCTCTGCCAGCCCCTTCAAGGGAAAGGCGTGACGATATGTTATGTTTTGTTATGATAAAAACATAAATAGGTTTATAAATATTTATAGATTCATTTGTCGAGCCAGTTTTAATTTTTTTTTTAAATGGTGGAGATAAGTTTTTTAGCGATTTTGAAATATGTACTAAAAATACATGAATATATACATATTCACTTACAAAAAGATTCATTTCATTTCGTAATTCGTATCGTATCGTAACGTGTGTGTTCACGTGAATTTGGTTGCGTTACGGCGTTAAAATTGGAAGAAAAAGTGATTATAGTGTTAAAAAAAGGATTTTTCATTTGTGGAAAGGAAATCAGAAGAAGTGAATTCTAGGGCTACAATGCCGCCCAAAGATAAATGCAAAAGTAAGTAAGTACCTACTTTGCATTGCATCATTTTATTATGAGCTTTTATACCTACCTACTATGAGTGCTTGCGTGTCCAGATACAGTAATCTATCTACTGATAAGATTTTCCGTTAGAAAAGTGACATGCTGCAAAAACCTAGCCGGCTGTACAGGTTTGCATCGCACTGACATCTCGCAATTGATGTATGGAGTTGTACCGATTTTGCCCATATTCACACTTTAGAACCGCGATCTTTCTATTGCCAAGCTTGTAAATTAGCCAAAAGTTTGATGCCTTTATATTGCAAGTTGTTTACGCCAGATATCTGTAGGCATTATAGATAGAAAACGATACCTACGAAAGCCGGCGGCATCCACAAAGCCGCGAGATACTTGTGAGGGGGAGGGAGACGTAAACTCCCGGCCTTTCGGCGTGCGAGCATCGCACGCGCTAAATCAGTCATTCACTGCGTGCGAGCGGACGCGAGAGCGTCCGCTCGCACGTAAAATTTCGGCAAACTCTAACTTCGCATTAAAAAAGTTTAAATTGTTTATATTGAACTAATAGTGCTTTTATCAGTGCATGGTGTACACCGGGTCCAGTGGCGTGGAGTGTCCAAGGTGAGTAGTAGGCTTTCGTTATCGTCTGTAGAGCCGAAAGAGAACCTGGCGTGAACTTAGCACCCCTGGCCGAAACACAAGTACTTAGGTACCTATAGAACACATGTGTTGCAAAAAAATAACGTAAGCTTTATTTTTACAGATGAAAATATAGAAGCTCATCACCTACCTCTATTGACCGAGTATTTTTGGAAAAACTGTTGCCGAAAATAGGACAGCGAACTACATTTGTCACTTTAAAAACATGCAGAAAGTAACTATAACTTAAGTACTTCTAATTGATGTTTAGCATTTTAAATCACTAATAATTGTCGAGTCCTAACATATATGCTGTTTACAGGTAATTCCTAGAAAGAAAGAAAAATTGTTGGGCGCAACAAATGTGAAGTGTGTACAGTGTAGTACAACACCCATACTTCACCGGACGATATTCAGTTCCAAATTTGACAGGGGGCAATCCTGTTACTATATATCGGCTCCAGTCATTGGTGCGTACCTACCATCGGCTGGTATCACTCTTATTTTGAAACAAACTTAATGCATCAAACAGGACTACAATACAGTGAGTATATTTGTGATTTAAACGATTCTGTATGTGTTAATTGATTCTGTTTTGGTCATTATAAATATGCAAGGTTTAATGTAGGGTGCGAAGTGGTGGCGGCGGCGACGGAGTGAACTAGCAACTCCGATTCGAGGCGACTGGAAAAATGTACCTAGATATTGCCGTCTCTGTTGCGTATGTGCATGATACGCAGCCTAGTGTGAAGAGCCGGCCGGCGTCTGTCCTTCTACTGGTTACCTACATTTCTCAACCGAATCTCGTGAAATTTTGTGAACAGGTTCTATAATGATTCAGAATTTTTTAGCTGTCAGGTTTCGGTTTTTTTCAAAATGGCGGAGATCTAGGTAGGTAATACGATTTTATTTTTCAATAAAATGCGAGCTGTATAAAAGACAGATCCGAACATAAGAAGCACAGACGCTTCGTTCGCTAACGCTCGCTCGGTCAACTATGTTTGCTGTCTGACAGTAACGCAACACGTATAAATAACGTATACGCGCCGCTATACAGACAGTCATCAAAAGCGAAATACCTATACCTACTTACCTACGTATGAGCGTAGAGGATATCTCTAATTGTAGGTATGCAATGGCAAGGGTACCTAAACCTAAAAAGTATTAAAAACAATAGTAGTACCTAACTTCTATCTCTATTCTATTTGTAGCGTTTCCAAGGCCAAAACGGTTGAACGGAAACTGACGAAACGGAGGAGGTTTACAAGTCCAAGCGTATGTAAATAGGTACGAGTATATACCTATTACTTATATATTTTTGATAATGAGCTAAGTGCCGTGTTATACCTACTCCCTGTTTTTTTTTCGTACTCGCGATCAGAGTTTTACTGATGAACATCGTTTATTTTAAAACATTATATTTTTATGTCAGTACGCCGAGTAGTACCTACCACGGATTACTTACTTAGTTTCTACGTAAGAGATAAATCACTTCGTCAGAAATTGTCAATACCTATTGTTGTAATAGCCTATTCTTTTGAATCACTAGACGCTGTGAACCAAAAAGACCTACGACCGTAAAGCATAGAACAAGTAATAATAGCGTAAAGTGAGTTTCGCACCGTGCCGCCCGCCGCGTGTACTAACTATTTGGTAATCTGTTACACGGCTTTCGGTAATCAGCTGGTATCGGCTGGTAGTTAATCAGCGCGCAAAGTACAGGGGGTCTACCATGATGGTTTTGGTTACGTTTTGTTGCCGACGCTGAGCGCCTGTGAGTCATATCGCTGTCCAATAAGGTTCACGGTCGAGTAGCATACGCGCTAAGATCAAATTGAATTGCAATAATGTACCGCACGGAACGGCAACGCCGCTTTTAAGCAAAAATTTGAATTTTTGGGCGCGAAAACTGTTTTTGATTATTACGTGGAAACTACGAGGTCTAGGAATCTGAAAATTTTGCTGCCTATGTCAGCAATCATGCTTTAATGTAGGCCCTTTAAATGAAAACTCTACGTTTGATAGTTTCGTCGATTCAACATGTGTCAGCTGATGTGACGTAACTTCAGCTTACACATAGGTATTAGCTTATAACTCGGAAAGTATATGACCCAGAGACTTGAAAATTTTGCTGCCAATGGCAGCAATTATGCTTTAAAATTTGAGCTAAAATGCATAGTCATACCTTCTTTCGTTCGGAAGATATGAGATGAGTAGCAATCTATAAATGGGCAAACCGTGTGTGGTTAGCACACAACCACATCTCGTTTAGGTTTTATGTTATTTTTATTTAAAGCCAACAATGTTTTATGGTTTTGATGATTTATTTATTAAGTACCCACCTATGTTTTTTTTATTTACAGATGGAAAAAAAGTGAAAATGTTTAGAGCAATGACAACACTATTTCCTATAAAAGCTATAGTCATGAAGAAGAAACGGCAATGGAGACCGTCCCGGTTTGGACACAAAGGCTGATGCAATTTTTAAAAGTAAGTATATTATAGCTACAATTCTATAAATATTTGAAACTGTGTTGATTATCATTTCAGGAATAATGAAAAATTTTAACGTTAGCTTTATTGTTACCTTAGCTGTCAAAACCATATAAAACCAAACTACTTGGGTACATGTATTTAATATGTTTTTTTTTTCAGTCTGCCGCCGAAATCAAGTCGCATACCTAAAAAAGAAAAGTTTCGAGGGCTGAATGTTGGGCCCCAGCTGTTTGCCGTTTCTCCGGATGAAGACAAAACCTCTGAGTGCTTTCTGATATTTAATAACATTACAGCCTTTGACATTTTTTATAAATCATTTCATGCCTTGAAGGCTTAAGTAAAAATTTAAGTATATAATGGAAGTGGTGTTCTTATTATTAGTTAAAATCAATTAGAGGAGGGATATTAATATTTGTACTGAATGCAGTCAACTTGTTTAATAACTTGTTTACTTGTTTAACAACAACAGACTTAACAACAAACTTGTTTGTCAATTATTTTTGAGAAGCATTTATTAAACTTCATAAACAATTGTTTTTTTTTTTGTTAGAGCTTCTATTCACCGAATATGCGATGTGTATAGGTACATATATATACTTGAAGCATGATTGTTAAGTATTAGTAGTAAGTAGTAACAGCTCTGTTAATTAGCTATTCTATTACACCACAAATTGCATTTGTCAAGTAGTTTGTATAGCTGTGGCTGTAAATTGTTTGTTACTTGTGCTAAGTGATTTAGTTGCGTGATCTAAAAGCTGCAATTCTGCACATCGAACGTTGATGCGACGCGGCGACAGATTGAGTGCGTAATTTAAGGAAATGTGCCATGCGTATGCTTTATACATTTCCTTGTACATATTAAAACTTGCACAGTCTCACGCCTTATCTGCTGCCACTTCGCGTCACATTCGTTATGTAGACAGAAGCCTTAATAACACGCCACTAAAATCATTAGCATGAGCCGCAAACTACTCACAGCCATAGCTAAACTACTTATCAGCTGCAGCTACGGTGGTGTAATGAAATAGCAAATAAACTTAGCTGCTACTACTAATACTAATAGTTCAGGCTTCAAAGTATATTAGCTGCCCCAGATAAAAATATTAGGTCTCGCAACTAAAACCCTTAGCACAGGTAACAAACACAATTCACAGTCACAACTAAACTACTTGTCAGCTGTAGCTACGGTGGTGTGATGGAATAGCAAATTAACTTAGCTGCTACTACTAATACTAATAGTTCATGCTTCAAAGTTTATTAGCTGCCCCAGATAAAAATATTAGGTCTCGCAACTAAAACCCTTAGCACAGGTAACAAACACAATTCACAGCCACAACTAAACTACTTGTCAGCTGTAGCTACGGTGGTGTGATGGTATAGCAAATTAACTTAGCTGCTACTACTAATACTAATAGTTCATGCTTCAAAGTTTATTAGCTGCCCCAGATAAAATTATTAGGTCTCGCAACTAAAACCCTTAGCACAGGTAACAAACACAATTCACAGCCACAACTAAATTACTTGTCAGCTGCAGCAAAGTCTTGTTAGTAGTTATCACTAATATTGTTAGCGACCACAGCTAAAAATAGATAAGATCGTTAGCTGCTATAGCAAATATTAGCAAATAATATTTGCAACTACTGCTAATTATTGTTAAGATTGTTAGCAACTACTGCTAAGTATTGTTAAGATTGTTAGCTGCAACAGCTAAATTCGTTCAGCTAAAAACAATTTGCTACGCTAACAAAAAACTTAGCTGTCCCTATAGTTTGAAAGGATTTTTGCTACTACAACTAAAATTTAGTAACAGCAGCTAATTTTTTTTTTCCGTGTAATGCCCCTCAGTTTCTTGCCTGTTCTTCTGAGTAGAGGTTTTTTGTCTGAACAAGGCGGTCGAGTCTATTTAAATAACTTTGACGTTCATAAGTGTATCTTTGATACCTAAATTGAATAAAAACATTTTGACTTTAACTTCGACTTTGACTTTGTTGATAGGCTTTTCACGGCTAAACGGCTCAACGGATCTTGACAAAATTTTATAATTACGAGTAGTTACAGTATTTCACAAGAACGCATAAGTATCATTCCTACTTAGTCGATATATCACCTACTCGTACTAAGCGGTTCACCTCCACCTTCTTAATACGAACGGCTAGGGACTGGAATCGTTTGCCAGCATTTGTTTCCGACTAACTACAACCTAGGTATCTTCAAGGCCAGAGTGAATAAGTACCTTTTACCCTTCGTGCTTCATCTGAGGCCAGAATACGCTTCACATCAGGCGAGTTGGTGGTCAAATGTTGACGTGTTCTTTATAAAATAAAAACCTAGAGCTTAACTTTTTTCTGACACTATGGCTTGTCGTTTGCAAGCATGAAGAGTAGAAAAGACTTAGCTAATTGACCGGAGCGAAGCGATTTCATAGTATAAGGGACGTCTTGACATATTTTGTTTGTCCAACGATAACTCGAGTACCATTGACCGAATCCTCATGAAGTTTTGCAGGCAAGTAGTTCATGCAAATACCATGTTTAAATTTGAATATGATCGAAATTTGACGAAAAGATAAGGGGATATGCGTAGTCTTCGTTCGAGGTGAACTACCAGCTATCTAGTTTTATTATTGAACAAAATATTGTGAAACCATTGTCGTAGCGCCGTCGCTGCACCGACGTAGTCAGACCTGGGGCCCTATTCGGAGATTTGAGATTTTCATCTTACTTTTTTTCGTCCTTGTTGCTCTCGTTTGAAACGTCATAGGTATGAGAGTGACCAAGATAAAATCTCATCCCATCTCACGTTTCAAACGAGAGCAACAAGGACGAAAAAAGGTGAGATGAAAATCTCAAACCTCTGAATAGGGCCACTGCTAGCTTAGTAATTCAATATGAAATATTAAGGTGGCACCACAAATCCACCGGATCTGTGCGGTTTAATTGAAATATCTCATTTTTTCTAAGGAAATTAATAAGAAATAAAATGAACAATTAAAATTTCAAAAATACATTTTTCTAGGTAGGCAGATTCCATACAACCTTTTGCTCCTACTTTTTTCCGTAGAACAAAAAATATTGCTACAGATCCAAGGTATGTATCTACTACTCATCATTCAGAACCGTATTTTGAGATCTGCTGAGTATTTTGCTTGTCGTTCTAAAAAACTTACCCCGTTACTAATAAATGGAAATATAGTCTTGGAATAGTTATGCAGTCTTTTGTCATTTTCGATCGTATTAAAAAAAATAAAGAAAGAAATAAGAGAAAACACTACATAGCTATTTCGAGGCTATGCATAGTTTTTTAGTAAGATAGATCATGTTTATAACTTTAGATGATTAATTACCTCCTGACTGCCAATCAGTCGCGGTCCGCCATGATATAGCGGATTCGACGCTCGCCTGATGCAATTGAGACCATGTGTCGATCCTGTCAATTTATAAAAAAATAAATTAAACTGTCAAATTATACTAAAATAGTCATAAATAGTCAGTTCTAAAATAGACTAAGGTCATTTATACAATTTCTGTAATTTTATTAAACATTTTTAAGTGAATTTGATTTAGGTACCGTTTCTTGACAAAAATACATTCTGCACTTCTAAACTTATTTAACAAATTTAGAGGTAAAGTTTCTATGTACATAGGTGGTAATCTCCGGAGCTATATACCCGTCTCCGTCTACGTATAAATCTTATTATTTATGAATTCACTAATAGCATTGTGTAATAATATACTCCGTCAGGTATAACATTCCGGTCACGTGGGCAACACGTAGTGACGTCAATCGATGCTTAAGCAAGACCGAAATAATTAATTTACAAATAGTTCGAAAGAGACGGATGACGATGACGAGTGACGTCATTACGTGTTTGCTCCCGATATGCTAGACCTTGGTTTTTTGAATCATGACTAATAGAAAGCCACACAACCACTGAGTGACATAGGCGGACACTCAGAATAATAACTAAAGCAAGGCGGACAGCAGCAATTGCTGTCACAGCACTTGCTGCTGCCAGCCTATGGCAGATGGTCAGACAGACTGTCGGACATTTTCGGGAGTGTTCTTGCAGGTAAAACGTGGCCTGTGGCCCTATTCGGAGATTTGAGATTTTCATCTCACCTTTTTTCGTCCTTGGTGCTCTCGTTTGAAACGTCATAGGTGTGAGAGTGACCAAGATAAAATCTCATCTCATCTCACGCGCAGGAATAGCCCACCTGGCCGTATCTTGATCCGTGAGATGTTTCTTGGTCACTCTCACTCCTATGACTTTTGAAACAAGAGAAACCAAGACAGCCCTCCTGAGGCTATGAAAAGTAGCATAACTGCAGACAGATGAGCTAGTTGTTTTAATTTACCTATTACTTCTAGGCTGGCTATTGTAGTAGAGGGGGTCGGTGTCGCCGTGAATTTGGTACTCTTCTCTCTCGTACGAGTTCTCTCGCGATACCTCAAGCGATCTCTGAAAGTGGAAACAATGTAATGACTTAAAGTTAGATGAATTGATTTATTGTACAAAAATTATAAGCAAAAGGACCCTGTCAAAAACTTGCGACCCTATTCTGACGTGTGCGATATTGACAAAAGACTGTCGATAGAGTCCTCAGAGTCGGCAATGCCACGTATCTGAGATACCCCTGGTATTGTAAGTATCGGTGGGGTCGGATCAGGTAAGGTGATCGCTTACCATCAGGCGGCCTGTTAGCATATGTGCCAATTAATTTTGGCATAAAAAATAATATGTTTCGGTCACTCGCACGACCTAATAATTATAACCTCTGGTCTGTGAAATTTTACCTGTTCAGCCTGGTATTCACCAAACTTCAGCCGAGTGGATAAGACCAATAAGGTTGTCAAAAAATCATATGTCGCTACGTATCAATTCTATACACTTCTGTCGAGAAACTCATTTCGCCTCCCTCATTACGCTCTCGTTTAACTGTAGGTGTATATCTTTTATTTTCTGTTTTTTTTTTTAACACTTAACATAACATATAGCCACGCCCCCGAAGAGGCTGGCTGTACACCACCACGTGGTGTGTAGTGGGTGTGGTGAAGTGTATAGACTTCGCCAGACGATACTCAGTCCCAAATTCGACAGAGGGCGAGCCTGTCGCCTTATACTGGGGTCCAGTTATTTAGCAGGTGATCTATAACAAATGTTTTTTAACCATTAAAATTGTATGATTTATGTTACCTGCGGTGTGTGCATCTGATGGGCCGCACTCCGGAACTGGGAGGCGCTGCAGTTAGCATGCTGCCCCACCGGGTAGTTGAGGTCCGACGTGTAGTCTGAATCCTCAGAGTACCCCGCTGGAATCAAAAAAAGAGCCATTTAACTCACAGCTACACATACGAACTATTGATACGCCAAGCAGTGCGGGTAAAAATTCGCTAATGTACTACTTAGACCAAAGCTCACAAAATTTTCATAAGACGATGAAAGAAAAGAAAAAAAATTATCAATTGATTTGATAACTATTCAATAAATCAAATGCAATTAGCATAACATAACATATCGTCACGCCTTTCCCCCGAGGGGGCTGGCAGAGGTGTAATACAACACCACATTTCGCCGGACATATTCAGTACCAAATGTGACAGGGGGCGAGCCTGTCGCCATACACCGGGTTTCAGTCATGTAGCAGATGACATACAATACGCACATATGTTCACACAATGAACAAAATGAGGCGAGAGGTGGATGTGAGCACCAAGACAAACCATTTGGTTTTTGGTGCAACACCTAAATATTTTTTTGTACCAAAATTTTAAGAGACAATAAATAATAATAATAAAAACAACAAATTGGTGCGTGCCGTCGGCTGGGTTCGAACCCGCTCCCTCAGGCTTGAGAGGCGGACCTTCTCCCAACTAGGCTGCCATCGCTTGTGAATAGTGGAGCTTTAAATAAGTCATCACCATGGGAAATTGTGAACACAATGTCTCAGGTGTGTATAGAGTCAGTTAAGCTCATCATAGGTCATAAACATTCCATACAATGTTAGTAGTAACAATTTATGGTGCAAGGGTTGGCCGGTGAGCTCTACGATCCTCGTTTTAATTAAAAATTGCTTTAATTCAAAACTAATGATAATCTATAAATTTCAGAGCTTGATTTCAGAGACAGAAAAACGCAGCTCTATAAAGTACTCAATACGCAATACTGAAATATTTATTGCTCATATTAATTATGTAGTCAAGCAGGTCTTATAAGCATGTGATGTGTAAGTAGACATAATCGCCCTGTTAGGGTATGGCAATAATTTTTACGGAACGTTTTATTCTATGTCATCAAAAGTATCTAAAAAAAATTCGTCAAGATTATACGCGTAGTAGCATTTCGTTGTCAAAAAGGATTTGAAGTTTTTTATGAAGGAGTCATACTTATTTATGTTTTTAAATTGATTAGGCAATTTTTTACTATTTTTAAATACCATCAGTATATAAAAAAATATAAATCAGTACTAACAATGAGCAATGTACTGCATCTGCCTGCGCGCCTGCTCCGCACGCTCTGCGTCCGCCAGCGTACCGTTGAGCAGATCCAACTTGCGCTGGAGATCTGCTCCGCCGGTCCCTTCTGCATCTGGAATTCAAGTATAGCACGTATTAGCAATTTCATAGCAATATCTTTCACACATTTTCATAAGTCTAAATAATAAGTAAGACTTAACTCAAAACTAAGCTTTGCTAAGTTTGAGGTGAGACGACCGTTTTATTTATTTGTCCACTTAATATGGATGCAGAGGGCAGTCTTAAAGCACTCAATTAGCCCGATTGGATTACCTTCCCAGTCACTGCTATCTTGCTTCCGAGTATCGTTTTAATCACGTCTCAAGTCGTCCTATAGGTACACTTCGTTTGCCGATTCGTGCTCTCCACACTATACTAGATTATTTTCTACTCCAACCATATAATATGTTATCGTATGTAATATGCTTGCCAACTAATATTATAAATGAGAAACTGAGTTTGTTCGTTTGTTACGCTTTTACGCCTTAACTATAGTCAACCAATCATCATGAAAATTTGCATACACGTTGTCAGAGGTACAGAAAGAGACAAAGAGTTATTTTGTTTTTTAATCCCAAAAAAAAATGATTCTTGTGTGACTGCGAGAAAACCGCTGGTGAATTCATACATATCGTCACGCCTTTCCCCCGAGGTGGCTGGCAAAGGAGTAATACAACACCCACACTTCGCCGGACGATATTCAGTCCCAAATGTGACAGCGGGCGAGCCTATTCGCCGGGTTTCAGTCATGAAGCAGATGACATACAAAACGCACATACATATATGTTCACACAATGAACAAATTGGTGCGTGCCGTCGGCTGGGTTCGAACCGCTCCCTCTGGCTTGAGAGGCAGGCCTTCTTCATTTAGGCTGTCATCGCTTATAACAAATTTATGGCATGGTGAATTTAAAACAAATAATTAGTTATTTAGTTATTTTAAGTTCTAGTTTTTAAACAAATAATTATTTATACTCTACAAAATAACCGAGAAGCAGCGGAACATCTGTATGCCTAACAGGCTGGACTTTAATTACAGCTCTACTAAATGTTAAGTGATGATGTGGTCAAAGGCGTTCTACATTTCCGGCTCTAGCCGAATTAGGAATGTATGTGCTGTGAATACGAGTAATGTATTTCAGTTAAATGAGTAGTACCGCAAGGGCACTCCTAAAAGACCATGGTTTTACTGAGATACTGGCCGGCAATATTGCAACAATATTATGAATGTACTCGGGCCATATGACTGCCTCGGTGGCTCAGTTGGTAGTGAACCTGCCTTCTGAGCTTGGGGGCGTGGGTTCGATTCCCACCTAGGGCAAACATTTATGTGATGAACATTTGTGTTTGTTCTATGTCTGGGTGTTAATATGTATTTAAGTATGTATTTAAAAATATCTAAGTATGTATATCAGTCTCTGGCCGCCATAGTACAAGCTTTGCTTAGTTTGGGGTCAGGCGACCGTGTGTGGAAGTGTCCCAAACTTATTATTATTATTATTATTATATAATCACGCCTAAGAGTCATACATTTCTAACATGGCTAATGACGGCCGGACTACAGACGGTAACATTACCAGTATTTCCAGGCCAACATTGAAGTAAAATTAGTATCTAGAAGCACCCTAACATGATTTAATTACAATTAGAATCTTGAACCGAGGCTTACAGCTTACGAGTAGCGCTTGGTGGAGCCCCAATCACCAGCCTATCTTGCTCAGCTAATACAGTGTCTTCCTGCGACCCAATTTCTAAGATTAAATTTATTTCCCCCGCGACTTCCACGAGGGTATTATAACCGCAGGGAATTATGAACATAGTTCTAGAATGCTAATCACTTTTTATCGTGCACAATACAAAGTGAGTTGATTTCGTTGTGAGGACGTATTTATGTCGTTGTATTTTTATAACAAACGGTTTTATTAGTATTTCGGTTGTGTTGCTATTTTTATGTTTTATTGATGTATTGAAACCATCGAAATAATATGAGGAAGAACCGGCACGAGTCTAATTTCTTGTACACAGCGCGTGGACCCTATTTAACTACAAGCACACGGACATTACACAGCTCCGTTGACATTGTGTTACGTGTATCAATGACAAAGATAGAGAGACGTACAAAAGACTATAGCGAAAACGAGACAACAATAATTATCACTGTTGCGACTGGTTGCGTTTGTTTCTGACTACGATGAATTGTGTGCAGCATCTAATTTATGCGGTCTATTTTTAGGTTCTCCCTTATACATTTTGATCGAAGATTGAAACATAAAATAACCATAAGTATGTTTTAGTCTCTGTGTTGAAAAATTAAATTTACATTAGGAATATTTTTCTTTTGTAACCTACGAGTATATAGGCTACACCTAACATCTAAGGCACAGTGTAAATAAATAAATTCGGGACATTTCCACACACGGTCGCCTGACCCCAAACTAAGCAAAGCTTCTACTATGGCTGCCAGGGACTGATATACATACTTATATATTTTTAAATACATACTTAAAAACACATAACACCCAGACATAGAACAAACACAAATGTTCATCACATAAATGTTTGCTCAAGGTGGGAATCGAACCGGTGTGTCTTGTGTATTTCATTAAAACAGACACGGATGCTATTTAACCAGTTCGATTTTTTTTTCTTAAATGGCGTTTGAGCCTGAAGTTAAAAACCAGTTAGACCGTATTATTCATGTCAAATACTAACAAGCATAATTTAACGTTAACACAACAGAAGAACATTAAACTTCGCGCACTCCCTAAAAAATGACGTAAAATCTAAATTTTTCGAAGCAAACCCCATAAAATTTTTACCGTCCTAATCTCGTGACCCCTGTTATATAACTCAGTCGCCAAATCTCCAAGTCCTAACATAAATAAAAAAGACTCCGTAACTCATAATCCCATCAAAAGTTACTACGTAATCATGGGAGTTTTAGGTCGTAAAATTAAATGCTTTTGGGGACAAGCGAGAGCCAAAATCTTTCGTTTCCCTTTGAAAGGCTTATAGCGGCGCAATAATTTTATTAGGATAGAGGTAGTAAGGACAAAAAATAGATAGCTAAACTCTTTATTGTTTACACCAAATATTACATCGAAATTTAAAAAAAAAAAACGACAAAGTTCAACAAGAGATATTGCAAATTAAAACTGCTTGTTTCTTCTATTAACGCTACAAGTACCTAGGTAAGTAGGTATATTTGGTCATATCTGGTAAAAAGCTATTTTAATAAATACAATAATACAAGTTTTGCCTCACACATAATAACATCTACATTGTTGACGTCTAAAATTAGTTTATTACTCTAAATGCGTACTCATAATACGTATCAGTAACTAGGTTGCCGTACAACTTTTTATGGCACTTTTCCCATGAGGTCAAAATTTGCATATCAAAAGTCCCTTGGGTCACCGGTAATCATGGAAGAGTGACGTGAGCAATATTACTAAAATGATTTATGCTCCAACCCATGATCAAAAAAAAACAAGATCTAGCTAAGATCTATCCGGGAGCAAACACGTGATGACGTCATCGTCATCCGTCTCTTTTGAACTATTTGTAAATGACTTACTTCGGTCTTGCTTATGCATCGATTGCATAAGTTACGTGTTAAGGGCTACGTGTTGCCCACGTGACCGGAATGTTATACCTGAAGGAGTATATTATTATACCATGCTCCAACCGATCTAATTACGGTAAAAACCTACGCATGCAACGTGACTACGGAAGCAATGAAATTTGCTTTACATGTTTCCGTACCCATTTTGAATTTAGAATGAACTTTTATAAACGCTCTTTTTGACGAATATACGAAAAAAAGGTTTTCATTTTAAATCTTACCGGCATGACTTTGCAAAATTTGTCATGAACATTTTATGTAAAACAAAATTGCCAATTGTATTGTATTGTTTTTAGTCGCACAGTCAATTCTATCGTGTAGGTGTATGGATAAATTAAATTGTAGAGGACTAATCACGGGCTATCTATAACTAGGTTGAAAAACGCATTCGTTATGGGTATTACTTATGTAAAAAATTATTAATTGAATGCCTTGGGTTTACGACTAAGTGGTCAATAGCTTATAGCTTCATCAGCTGTATTCTTCAGTTTCGCCTGTTATCTTAAAGTAGCCAATATTTTTTCCGGAATATAAAATATCCTATCCGATAACTCAGAGTGTAAGCTACTCGTATCTCCGCATCGAGATTCGGTACGAAAATGTACGAAAACGGTACGCCGTAGTCAGAATCAAACGCAATAATTATATCGTAACAATGATAATTGTTGTGGTCTCGTTCTCATTATAGTCTCTTGTACGTCTCTCTATCTTTGTTATTGATACACGTAGTATAATACTGTCAAAATAGATGTATAGTGTATGTTTGCTTGTTGTTGTATTTGGTGCACGAGCTGTGTACTAGAAATTAGACTAGTACAGCTTGTTTGAAGTATCTCCATTACAATTTTCACTCAATGTCATACGTATATACGTTATGTAATATAGTCAAGTCTACGTGGAGAATTAACAAACACTAGCTGCGACCCGTGGGTTCACCCACGGTCCCACAGGAACCGTTGATTTTTCCGGGATAAAAAGTACCCTATGTCCTTTTCTGTACCCTAAACAACATGTATGCAAAATTTTAAGACGATCGGTTGAGTAGTTCAGACGTGAAAGCGTTACAAAGAAACAAAGAAAATGAACAAAGACTCACTTTTTCATATTATATGTAGTACCTTTGATTTTAGTCTAACCTCAAAGCAAACACTCATTGACTTCGTGTTACTTAACAACGCCATCTGCTGTTGTGTCGCTAAAGCAATTAGTGGCTCACAAAAAATAGTATTATTATTCGCCAATAGATGTCAGGAAGAGTCATATTTTTCAGTTGAGACTACTCAAACGCCTCCTTTTTGTTATTTTTCTTCCAAGTTTATGTATCGATAAAACACGATTAAAATGACATTTTCTAAAAATGATTCCTAGCTAGATCGATTTATCGCCCCCGAAACCCCCTATATACTAAATTGTATGAAAATCGTTGGAGCCGATTCCGAGATTCCAAATATATTTATATATATACAAGAATTGCTCATTTAAAGATATAAGATACACACTCACATACAAGTCATTCACAAACTTTCGCTGTGAGAAGTGTGATACGATGCAAATTTAATATCGTGTAATGAAACATGAATGAAACAAACTGCGCATTCACAAATAGAAAAATGATGGAACGTTTTTCAATGTGACTCATAAAGTGAGTGAATCATAGTCTATAGCTTTATAGGCTCGATAGATTTCAAGAATGAATCACGCGTACGCAACGGTCATTATGTTACAATAATATGTAAAAAATATGCCAATAATGTAAAACTTGTGCAATTAAAAACCAATAATAACTAAGAATTGTACTAAAATTAATCTTCTTAATATATGTATATAAATTACGTGTCACGTTGTTTGTCCGCTATAGAGTCCTAAACTACTTAACCGATTTCAATCAAATTTGCACACCGTGTGCAGTTCGATCTAACTTAATAGATAGGATAGCTCACATATATAAATAATAAACACGAACGAAGTCGCGGGGTGACAGCTAGTAATATGTAAAAAATTGTACCAATGATGTAAAACTTGTGCAATTAAAAACCAATAATAACTAATAAATTGTACTAAAATTAATATTTTTTTTTTTTTTTTTTATTAAAGTGTTGTGCAACTTTTATCTAATATAATTGCAGCACAAAATAAACCAAACAAAAATAACAAATTACAAATAATAAACAGAGCTCAAGTCAGTATCCGCGGGTAAAGTACCCAAAAGGCTGGCAACGTTACCTCGCTGAATAGCAATGCTAATTCGCTGACCGAGGCAAGCACCAGCCCTTTGGTCGTTTGTTCTCTCTATCAGACGCTTTGACAGCTCATTGAAGAGCAAGAATTAGTAATTAATAATTATATTAAAATCATAAAACCAACAAAATTAAAAAAGACAACCAAATTGAGATCCCATCTATTTTATTTAATTCGTTAAGTCCGGCATCCTAAAATGACGCTCAGCCTTGAATCTCGATTTAAAATTGGCTTTACCATACACAAATGAAAACAGTTTTAAATCGAGATTCATGACTGAGCATCGTTTTTTAATACGGCCCTAAAACTTGGATCTAAAACCACAAGGTCCAGCCTTCCGGGAGTTGCACCCAACTACTTTAGTGTATCGTAAGCGTCTCTCGAACTTGTTATAAATTACTTACTCTGATCTTGGTTATGCATTGATTGACGTAAGCGCGTGTCACTCATGACCTACGTGACATTTTTATGTCGGAACGCTTATCTTATACCTTTAAATGAGCAATTCTTGTATATATATATATATATATGACGGCGCGAGATATCATTGGATAAAGAAAATCAGTTTGAGAGTTGTTAATCGATAGTTTTAATCTGTGGTTTATGACGATTAATCGATTTGTTTATGGTAATTTAGAGCGGTTAACACCGAATGGAGTTGCGTTTGGGATTTCGGGCGAACGTCATGTCTGTCAGTCAGTGGTTGACAGGACTGGGCTGAAAGCGGTCGCACGCAATGGTCATTCGTAAACCCATTACTCTAAATCGCCAACTATCTTTGTGATCATTCACTAAATAAGTAGTCTAAGTGACTGTATAATTAAAATAGTGAAAAGCCTTCAATGCTGTCCCCTTATTTCAACGTTCCTGAAGTTTGACGCCGACCATAAATGATAGCGAGTTCACGGATGAGAAATCAGACACAACACCTCGGCCTACTAGATTTTCCCCGTCACCAGAAGTGGAAGGTCACAGCGCAGCGACCTTTCCTATGTTTCTCCGACATCAGAATTGGGATAAGACTAATGCCCACAGTTAACAAGATGAGTGCTGAAGATGACGACGAGGACCACCGCTCTCTTTCCCCGACATCAGAATTGGGATAAGAATAACGTCCACAGCAACAAGATATGGCTCCGTCTTTGGCTAAAATTGTGCAATGATCTGGAAGCGAAGTGGCATAGCAACAGATGGCTGATAGGGTCGCCCCTACACTGAGAAAACTGTGTACGTGCTATTTTTGTGGAGTGTGCGGACTGTTTCTTCGTGGTGCATGAAGGGCAGCAGGGCGGCAATGAGAGAGTGAGCATCGAGTAGACGTCTGCATTATCTCGACGGCGTTTGATTACACCTAGTCTATGCTATGTAACGCAACTAACAAACAACGAGAGACGAAGGATAGCAGTGTACCGAACAAAACGTCGACGCCTACGTGTTACTACTGCAACGAGGTTACATCGCCACTCGTTGATCGAAAAAGTGCACCAAAATTAGCAGCAGCAACGTGCGAGATCCGGTCAATGCCTGGAGGGCTATTCTTACAACTCGAGATTCCATCATACCTCGAAAAAAATGGCTGAATTCGAGATGCCTTATTCTATTCGCTCGAGATCGAGATAATCTCGATGGCTGGGGCGCGAGATGTCTCGAGTAGTCGGAGGCAGTGGAGACTTACAGGAATCGAGATCGAGATGAGATGAAAATCTCCTATCTCCGAATTGGGCTCCTGCACTATGAAGCAGCCATTGATCACCTACGAGTAGCAATTGAATCCGGTGAGAAGTTTTCATTTTGTTTGATATTCGTAAACGGTGTATGTCAGAGTGCTATTTTCTATTGGAGTTGCTTAAAGTTTAAAAATACCCACAAACAGTTTAGTCATACTGCCGCTTGCGGCACATGTGAGTCATGCAGTTAATAGATAACTTACTAAGTGTCAATGCTTTTGGTAAAACTAAGCCTGAAGGGCAGTAGCCGGTAGGACAGTAGCCTGTGTAGTAATAGCCTGTGTGGCAATAGCCTGTGTGGCACTAGCCTGTGTGGCACTAATCTGCAAGGTACTATCCTATGTGGCTCTAGCCTGTGTGGCAAGCCTGTATAGAAATAGCCTGTGTGGCAAGCCTGTGTGGCCAGCCTGTGTGGCAAACGTGTGTGGCAAGCCAGTGTGACAAGCCTGTGTGGCAATCCTGTGTGGCAAGTCTTTGTTGCAACCCTACTTTTGTTGAATTATAGTCTGAGTGACGACCTAGCCTGTGTGGTGAGCCTATGTAGTAAATTCCTCCCGGTGTAACATCATAGTACGAGTTACGGCCTAGCCTGTGTGGCAAGTCTAAGTGACAACTTTAATGCCATGTTTTTCGTTTGAAATTGGACACAGCAGTTTACATGAGTCCAAACCGCGTATGTGTACCGCCATTGTATTTTCAATGTGGCTTGATTAAATTCTTGGAAAATTGGATGTATGATTAATAATTTAGTTTTAGCCTCGATTATTCGATTGGTCTCAATACAATTTATTTCACTAAAAGTCAAGTTGCTTATTTCAATTATCATGACAATTTATGGGGATAGGTAACGAATATGAAGTTACTGTTGGAAGAGTCGATTATACTCTGGTACGATGTTTATGGTTGGTAGGATAGTGGATTTAATTTTGTTGTTCTATAATCGTGATCGCTTTTTGTGAAATTGTGGAGGTAGATTTGAGACGGTCAGAATGACCGAGCGTTAAGTGGTTACTTGAGCACTTTTATGATTGTCCACAGATGATGAGATGAACTATTCACGCGAGGACGTGTGAAAATGCAGGATGGCCGTGACGGCGCGAGATATCATTGGATAAAGAAAATCAGTTTGAGAGTTGTTAATCGATAGTTTTAATCTGTGGTTTATGACGATTAATCGATTTGTTTATGGTAATTTAGAGCGGTTAACACCGAATGGAGTTGCGTTTGGGATTTCGGGCGAACGTCATGTCTGTCAGTCAGTGGTTGACAGGACTGGGCTGAAAGCGGTCGCACGCAATGGTCATTCGTAAACCCATTACTCTAAATCGCCAACTATCTTTGTGATCATTCACTAAATAAGTAGTCTAAGTGACTGTATAATTAAAATAGTGAAAAGCCTTCAATGCTGTCCCCTTATTTCAACGTTCCTGAAGTTTGACGCCGACCATAAATGATAGCGAGTTCACGGATGAGAAATCAGACACAACACCTCGGCCTACTAGATTTTCCCCGTCACCAGAAGTGGAAGGTCACAGCGCAGCGACCTTTCCTATGTTTCTCCGACATATATATATATATAATTGGAATCTCGGAATCGGCTCCAACGATTTTCATACAAATTAGTATATAGGGGGTTTCGGGGGCGATAAAGCGTCAAACAGACAGAGGCGGCCTGACAAGGCGGCCTACTGTCACTGACTGTCAGCCGCAGCTCCAGCCGCGGCGACAACACACTGCCGCGGCCATTGACAGAGGCGGCCGGAAGCGTCAGCAGTGTTGCCACATTGGGTTTTGAAAAGGCCTAGTTGGACAAGGTAGAACGGGCTAGATATACCAAATTTTAGCATCAAAAGTGGTGATAGAAAAAAGAGACTAAAAAATAAACACTTTTAACGGGGGAAAATCTGCATTTTGTGTTCGCATTTACATAGGTATATTTCGGGCAATTACAAATATAATACATTACTTACAAATTGATTTTCGAAGAATGATCACGATCCATACAAAATTAACCCAGCCCCGGCGCAAATTAATCATATCGAATAAATATAGTTGTTTTGTTATTTTATGTAGGTAAGTACTTACATAAATTTTCAGTAAAAAAAATTATACAATATTTCTGTGGCTAAGTTACTAAAGTTGCCAAAGTTAAGATGTATTGTCGTTGACAACAAATGACGAAATCAAGAAGACAAACCACAAACCGATACGTAACTACCATCTCCCAATCGAACACGTTATATTTCGGTCGGACGAGGTTGGGCATGGTGTTCGTCTTGCCGGATTACAGAAATCTCAGTATGTCTGGTGAGTCGGTCTGATCTCTGAAAGTAAGTATTTTTTTTTTTACTAGGTATATAATAAAAAGCCTTTTAATCCATGCAAAAACTAAGATGCACACAAAGCTTAAAGAAAGAGAAAAAAAAGATAAGAAAAAAAAAAATTATTTACACGTATTTCACTTATTTTTGAAAAAAAAACAATTAATTCTAGATAATAATATTGAAGTTTGTTTGCCTGAACCCCTCCTCCAGTGAAGGTGAAGGCCTCCTCTAAAGAATACCTTGTGTCTCTGTCTTGAGCTATTTGCGGCCAGCAGGTACCAGCTATTATTATCAGTCTAGTCTCGTACTCGTCAGCCCTTCTCATGTGGGTCTGCCTTTGAGACGTTTGCCGATTGGACCCTTCCACGTTGTTAGCCTGTTGGTCCATCTCTCGTCCTTTAGCCTCGCTACGTGCCCAGCCCGCTTCCATTTTAGTTCGTCACTTTGGTGGTTTCTCTAATTTTTGTGTGAAGAATTTTTTGCATCTTTTTAATATTGAGCATACGCTATCTATTCCGCGTTGGCAGGAGTTTGACATGCATAGGTTAAACAAGGTAGGAGGCATGATATCATGACTTCAGTTTTGATGTTTGTTGGCATGTTTTGAATATTTATTTTAAGGACCAGTACTTTTTCCAAGTATTTATTTATTTATTAAAATAAGTAGTTTCAGAAAATGTAACAAACTAATGCACTAGCATTAGTTTGTTACATTTTCTGAAACTCCTTACAGAGCCACTAGGCTCTGTATGCTGTAGAGCTCGAGGCTAAGTCTGTCTCGGCTGCAAGTTGCATTTTTCAACCGATTCTCATAAAATTTTGTGAGCAGGTTTGATAATTATGCCGATTTTATTTGCGTCGAGACAGTTCTTGGAATTTTCAGAATAGCGAAGATATGATTCGAAAAAATCATCGAACCTACTCACAAAGTTTCAAAAGAATCGGTTAAGAAATGCGACCTGTAGACAAAGACTAAGGTTTTTATTTAGTAAGACGGAATTTGGACATACGAAAGTACTTTTGTCGAAGCATAGACGCTTCGCTTACTAACGCTCGCTCGGTCGAAAAACTAAGTTATTATTAAATTGTTAAAAGTCGGAATCTTCATCAAAATCTTCTTAAAATAATATCTACTGGCTGAAGTAGAGCAAGTTGATGGCTGATTGACATCTGCTTTTTTTGACAACTTATAAATTATTACAAAAACACAACATTAAAAATGCTAGATCTAGCCCGAAAAGTGCTAAAGTGGCAACATTAAACGTCATTCACCATTTGTCAACGCGGTACTAGAGATGAGCAATGAATAATTTTATTCAGTTAAATTAACGCGTTGAAAAAATATAACATTTACATCGTTAAAAAATATTCTTCAAAACGTTAATCGATAAAACCAATTTCCGGTTTGCATTTCTTAGAATTTAACGTCATCTATGAGAATATTGGTACATCATTCATTGATTGGGCCACAAAAGTCTTCGAATTGTTGTTATAATTATTATTATTATTTGTTTTATTTTATTATTAACATAAATTTAACTACAATATTACCATAAATATAACTAAATATGCCCTTAAAACCAATGCGGTTTGTCTAGGACAAACAGTTCTCACCCCTAATTAACTTAAGTATGCCATATTATGCCTAAAAATAAATATTTAAAGAAACGTTGATTTATCGACCAAGCAATTTTAAACAACATGATAATTATTTTAAACATTTTATTCAAAATGTTTTTTAACAGTTATCAGTTTATTTTTTTTAACGTTTAATCCCATTTCTACGCGGTATCCGCGGCTGACGTAGCTTGTTGTAATAAGTGGTCAAGTGCAAGCCGGGCTCGCGCACTAAGGGTTCCGGTCCAGCTTACCAAATAAAATACAAAAGTACAAGGTTGGTATCGAAAATTAGACAATACTAGAGTCTTGCGCAATTAGTAATTACCTAAACTTTTACAGTTATCTTTTCACAAACGTAACTTGATATATGTATATTATAGTACTTTAAAAAAAAAAATATTATGTACGTATTTCAGTCTCTGGCAGCCAAATTACGAGCTTTGCTTAGTTTGGGGTCAGATGACTTTGTGTGCAAAAATGTCTCGTTTTTTTATTTCAAACAAAGATAACTGACCATCACTTCATGTCTCTCACTCATCCGTCTGTCTTTGAAGGACAGGCAATCAGACGAAGGGACGGACAGAGGGCGTAAGCTTAATAATATGGTTCCGTTTACAACGTTAGGGTACGGAACCCCAAAAATGTTTCCGACGCGCGGCCAGCCGCCTGCAAGCCGCGTGGTGGCCGCGCCTGTGTGAAGACTCCCATACATTTCAATGAAATACAACTGGCCGCTCTGTCAGCCGCCGCGCCAGGCCGCCTCTGTGTGTTTGACGCTTAAATCGATCTAGCTAGGAATCATTTTTAGAAAATATCATTTTATTCGTGTTTTATCGATAATCAATCTCAACTGAAAAATATGACTCTTCCTGACATCTATTGGCGAATAATAATACTACTATTTTTTGTGAGCAACTAATTGCTTTAACGACACAACAGCAGATGGCGTTGTTAAGTAACACGAAGTCAATGAGTGTTTGCTTTGAGGTTAGACTAAAATCAATTGTTTATTATCCAAAAAACACAATTAAAAAATAAAAAAAAATACCGAGCAAAGCTCGGCCATCCAGGTACTTCTACATTACATTCGCATTCAATTACAAAGTCCAGGCAAAGCAAAATCTTTTATCTTTTATCCTGAACCTCACAATAAAGAATTAGCATTTATTTTTCAGCACAACATTTCAGCGAAATTGTTGGCTCAACCTCATTCGTCACATCACAGAACATTTGTAACGGGCCGGGCAATAAAACATTTATTAAATGGAACAAACATCTCTAAGGAAAATATTTTATTATGTAGTAAACATCTTTGAAGGTCGGCGCTTAGTAATCAACTTCGTTTTAGGAACGTTTTTATGTATATTTGATACAGTAAGTGTTTTTTGTTAAATAAGCCGATGTGTGAAAAAATCTTTCCAAAAAGTATTTCATATGTTTGTTACTACCCAAAAGCAGTTTGGATTTGTTTGAAAAAACTTAAATTTTAACCAACTACAATCTTACTCAAAATATTGACTATCCAACAACAGTTTTTCTAGCAATGCACTACACCATAATAAGTAACTATAAAATAATTTAGAAAAACAATGGCCTACATAATAACAAAAAGCAATACGTACACGTAGCCAGCTCGTAGCGTCGTAGCTCCTGACCGTAGCTGCTACGCCGTAGAGACATTACAACGGACTATGTTGCAATGTGGTTTAAAATTTATTATTAGAACCTGGGTCATCATGACAGCTCAGAAGATGCCCCCGTTTCGTCGTAAACAACCTGCCATTTGACTTGAACCCAGAGAAAAGAGACAAGCATCTCTATCTTGCTGACAACAGAAGCCATTTTCAAAACAAGTGGACCAAGCAAAACTGGTCGGTGGTTGAGAGTTGTGCCGATTCACAAATAGTTTTTCTAGATCGCTATGCGTAAAGCCGCGTAACTTCTACTGTTTAAGGTTTTAACGAGTATTACACGTGTTTTCATTTTCCAGTTGTGGCATTTCTTGCAAAGTTTGACGGGACGTATATTTATGTGTAGACTTTTAAAGACTTTTAGTATGGTCTCCTTCTGCCTCTTGGAGTTGGCCTATTTTCAAATGTGAGGTTTCACTAGAATCCTAATCCTAACTAATATTATTAATGCGAAAGTGAGTTTGTTCGTTTGTTTGTAACGGTTTCACGACTCAACTACTCAACCAATCGACTTGAAATTTTGCATACATGTTGTCTGGGGTACAGAAAAGGACATCGGGTACTTTTTATACCGAAAAAATAAACGGTTCCCGTGGGACCGCGGGTGAAACCGCGGGCGCAGCTAGTCGTCTATAACTCGAAAACATTTTGAGTCAACCTCAATAGTTTTTATTTCATTCAGTGACAATCGCTGGAAACAATTCCAGCGATTGTCACGACTAATGATGCTTTTTCTAAAGCATTCAAAAAGCCAGACAAATAAAGTTTCAAGCTAAGGAGATCCGAGTCTCATAATTCTTACTGAAAGCGCTGTGAAAAATGAAATACAGTTGGCAATATGAAATATTTACATTTAAGGACGGGCCGTCTGCGAGCGATGTAATCTCCGACGTTCCAAAGCCTTAGGCGCTCTTATATTATGTCCCTGGAATTCAGTTCAGGACAACTTTTTAAACTAAAAAAGAGAAACAAATGAGAGTTTTGTGTTTTCGCAGCGAAATGTTTCATAACTTTGTGTCACATGAGTTTCCTGGAGCATTTATAATTCATTTTGATCTCGTATTCTCGGTGTAACGAAGGTAGCCGCAGAGGTTGAGAGAGGTAGACGCTGGGTTTGCTTTACATTATGTGTAGGTGTTATATTCAGTAAACCACATTGGTAGCCTGTAGACGTGGAAAGAGCAATTTTGCATAAATAAATAACCCTACTGAATCAGCCTTCTGAGCTTGGGGGCGTAGCGTAGGTTCGATTCCCACGTGTACACAGCCATAGCGTAAGCTTCGCCTAGCTTGGAGTCAAACGGCCGTGTGTGCAAGTGTCCCGAATATTTATGTATTTATTTACATATCGTCACGCCTTCTCCCCGAGGAGGCTGGCAATGGTGTGATACAACACCCTCGCTTCGCTGGACGATATTTAGTCCCAAATGTGACAGGGGGCGAGCCTGTCGCCATTAACTTTACATTCTACGAAAAATTGTATATTCGGAAATGTATCCTATTTACACCATTTTAATGAATCAATTTTACTGTTGCTGTTTTCGTTCAATACTATTAATTAAACTGTTTTGTTTACACAAAAAAAACCTATCAAAGAAGAACACTCTTCAAACACAATCTCTGCAAAATTATTTAATTTAAACAATTCAAGTGTTTATCCCTAACATATCATAAGCATTTCGTCACGCCTTTCCCCCAAGGATGCTGGCAGAGGTGTAATATAACACCCACATTTCGCCGGACGATATTCAGTCCCAAATGTGATAAACGAGCCTGTCGCCATACACCGGGGTCGAATCATGTAGCAGATGACATATATAATACGCACATATGTTCACACATTGAACAAATTGGTGCGTACCGCCGGCTGGGTTTGAACCCGCTACCTTTGGCTTGAGAGGCGGGCCTTCTCCAACTAGGCTATCATCGCTTCTGTGTTTATAGTTCAAGTGTTTTTACGTAAATAAATTTTGTCAGTATAATAGTACTAGGTATTACCCCGTACAAAAACAACACAAACTTACAAACTTGACTTCTTCATAATATTAGTGTAAATGCATTAATAAATGCCTCTACGAGAAATCTGTTTCCTTTCTCTATACTACAACCCTTCCTTGTAGATCGTTAAGGTCAAGCACCTCTAAACTAAGCTCCCCTGACTAGCTTCTGACTAATTTAAATTAGTTAAGTTCAGGCTGAGTCGAGTACCTTTCTAGCTAATGTGCAGCTGGCCCAATTTACTTTGCACCCGGTTATAGCTCGCAGGTTCCTCTTCCTAATGTAGAACAATATATCAGATGTACTCAGTTTCTTACCTTGGGAGAATTAATCTCTTCTCCCCTTTGCTTAATACACTTTATGTCTCTATTTTTCTCTGTATTTGTTTTAGACTAATTTAAACAAAAAAAAATAGAATAAAGACTTCTGATGTAAATGCTTTCTACGACGCAAATCTTTTGAAATCAAAAATGATAGTTTTGGCGAAAATTATGCATTGTTCAGAAAGCACGAATCAGTGCAAAAAAGACTTTTTTGCGGACTGAAATACGCACAGCATTAATGTTCTTAAAATCTACTAACTTAAGATTCAAGAATTATTCAATAATCTACTAATTCAAGATTATTGACCATTATCATCAGCGCTACTGTTTAATAATCTATGAAAGAAATTTGTAGGTCACTATAATATGATAAATGGGTTACAGCCTCAGCCTTTCTCACTAATAAGTGACCGCCCTAATTTCCAAGCCTGTCTCTTGGGACCGCAAGAAAAGCGGATCAACTGTACGTCAAAACAAAAGCGGTAATATGTCATGGTTTAGGTAGACTTAACATTACTGGAAATGGTGCTAAACGAGAAAAAATATGGGCTAATAAATGTTGCCACAAAAAATTCAATTTCAACCCTTTTCAACCGATGGTGATTTTTGTGTGTGGTGCACTGCGGTGAAACTCACACCGAAGCAAGAGTATGAATCCCACAATGAATAAATTTAAGAAAACCCATATCATACTGTTATGTGACTTTCATGTAGCCTAATATCTCTTATTGTCTTTTTGTGAGAATTCATTTTTGTGAGAGATAATGATAAAACACAACTATTCCTTGACATTATTTTGTTTCCATAAGATGCTTATGACAGTCTATTAATAAGCCGTTATTAATGGTAGTAAAACATCTTAACATTAAGCAAGCCACTTGCTTCCTTCAAATTAAATAAGACAAGTATTTTAACTTAAACAATCTTTTAAGTTAAGCCGTTTTAATCTTAGGGTGTTGTATTGTCATTGCGACGGGACCTAAATGTGTGCAAAATTTAGAACTGGTTAAGCAGAAGTAGTCGAAAAATCTTTCCCGAGATTTGAAACAAACAAGCATGCAAGTGAAAACTAACTAAAGCCGTTTAAAATAAACTTTTAATCCGAAAAAGAAAACCTATAAATTTATTCCCCTCATTATAGTACGCTTAATAATCTTTGTGAAAAGACAAATTGGGCTCGAGTAGCGTCACTGAAATAATTATTGCTTCTAAATAAACCTGAGCTTTTATCTCAGGAAAGCTTTGCGTGAAAACGAGAGAGGCAATTAGCTACTTTGAATACATTTATTCTGTTTTCAGCTTGAAATTTTGTTGGATAAAGTTGGGCTATAGTTTGTTGAGAGTGGTACTCGTGCTAAGTGCTGACAAACTCTGAAAATAGCTGAAAAATGTGTGGTTACCGTGTTTGACCGTATTCTAAAACGACTCTCAGTCATGAATGTCGATTTCGCTAGACTAGATTTCGAGACACAGGTCCGCCTAGTGCGAAATCTAGGGTTTTTGTTTTTTTGTTTGGTTTGTTTGTTTCAAATAAGCTCAAAAACTACTTGTCCAATTTCAAAAACTGTTTCACCATTGGAAAGCTACATTATCCCTAAGCGACGCCATGAAAAGGGAGCGAAGCTGCAGGCAAAAGAGCTAGTAATATTATAAAGAGGAAAGATTTGTATTTTTGTATCTTTGAATGTTACTAAATACAAAAACTACTAGTCCGATTTCAAAAATTCTTTTACGATTAGAAAGCTACATTATCATACCGAGTAACATAGGCTAAGAGACGCGAGCGAAGCAGCGGGCAAAAGAGCTAGTAAGAATATTTTATATTGCACTCATAATGCATAAAAGGTATGGATAATAGTCGCTGAATGCGATTCACACATGATCGTCCGTATCTGAATTGAATGATTAGGGCTTAAAATTTTATAATTAAACTGACGGTTTGACATCACCCGCGTGTTGTAGCAAAATGCTAGCAACCGATATTACTCTGCGTGCATGATCCAAAAAAAAAAACAATAAAATCATTCCGGGAGCAAACACGTAATGACGTCACTCGTCATCGTCATCCGTCTCTTTCGAACTATTTGTAAATTACTTCCATCAGTCTTGCTTTTACATCGATTGACGTCACTACGTGTTGCCCACGTGACCGGAATGTTATATCTGGCGGAGTATATTATTATACCATGTCTGCATGTTTTGGGCAGATCTACTTACTTACATTCTATATTCATGGTCCAGCTATACCTAGAAGTCTTCCAACTTTAACTTTTAACAAGTCAAGTTAAAATGTTTTTATTCAATTTAGGTATCAAAGTTACACTTATGAACGTCAAAGTTATTTAAATAGACTCGACCGCCTTGTTCAGATATTGAGCCTCAGAAGAACAGGCAAGAAACTGAGGGGCATTATTTTTTCAAATAACAAATAAATTACAGTCTCACAAATTTTGGCTTACAACTAGGTAATATCTATAAATACTAGTTAGTGGCTACTTGACGGAAGTGGAAGGCTCCAGACATCTTTATCTTCTAAATAATAAAATAGTAAAATAATGATTAATGTATAGACCTTTTTGATTGCGTCATAAAAATTGCATTTCAAATTAGAATAGCAATTAAAAGTACATTACTTTTTCTATCTCCGTGCAACCTCAATAATAAAATAAAGGGTGGATTTTCCGTGATGTCGAAATAATGTTTTTTCACACATATCTCGTGACCTAGTTACGTCATTGTAATAAAATATTCCCTTTTCTTTTCCGTGAAAGATATTGTAAAGTACTTGTAATGAAATGTCGAGATAATCCACACGCTCACGCTCACATACGGAACCCGAGGTATGTTGTCATATATGGGTTCTTAAGCATTTAACTCAATAAGAACCTGTTTCTACATAACGTAATCGATATTGTGACTCAGTGAATAGCAAAGAAAGAAAATGTAAAAGGATGTACAAAATATGAGCCGAGTTCTAGGTATTACTCACTCAAAAGGCTATTTTATTTACTTTGATAAATGAAAATAGTGGCTCAGTGAACTGAAGATTTGGCGGCCGACGTTAGTCTCCTTCTACAGGTCGCATTCCTCAACCGATTTTCGTGAAACTTTGGGAAAGTAATTTCGTGAAATTTAAAAAAAAAACATATCCCCACTATTAAAAAAAAAATCAAAAAACTGCCCGATAAAAACAAAATTAATTATCGAACCTACTCACAAAATTTTAGGAGAATTGGTTAAAAAATGTAACCTGAAGAGGAAGACAAAGATCCGGTCAGAATTCGGACATGCGAAAGCATTTTTGTGGAAGCTGCTGCAGATAAGCAAAAGAATCATTGGATATGGTTTAGCTAAATAGTTTTCTCGTAAATGATCAAAAAGCGTTCCAAAATTTACTAACCATAACCAAAAACAGGGACAACTTGAAAGAGGGAAGAGAGGCCTTTGCCCAACAATGGGTTATGCCGGGCTGATCTATCTATCTATCTTGCATCAAATAGGTACCTTTTTTTATAAAACATGTTTCAAACATGCACACAGGGAATTAAAAATCCCTAGAATCAATAGACACTCCGCAAGCAATAAAAAGAATTGGCACAGAAACGTTCGCGTCCCTCCGCTACTCCTCTTGAATTCTTATAAGCTTACAAGGAGGAATTTGGAACGACCTATGGAAATTCCACGTTATTTCAACTTGCAAAACGCAGTTACGGAAACGAAGCGGTTAGCCCAAATGTTAGAAATGTTTCTATTTAATTCTGATAACATTTTGTCATGTATTTTTTACTAGCTGCGCCCCGCGGATTCACCCGCGGTTAAAAAGTATCGTATGTGCTATTCTAGACTATAATCTATTTCTGTGCCAAATTTCATCCAGATCTGTTCAGCCGTTCTGGCGTGAAAGTGTAACAAACAACCATCTATCCATCCATCCATTCATTCTAACAAACTTGCTCGTTTATAATATTAGTAGGATGATCGACAATATTATTGCCATACATACCTATAGCACACTGTCACGTCTTTCCCCCGAAAGGGTTGGTAGAGGTGCACTACAACACCCACACTTCACTCCGCAATTTTCAGCCTCAAATGCGAAAGGGGCGAGCCTATCGTCATACACCCGGCTCTGGTTATACAGCAGACGAAACACTAAAAACGCCTATGTTCACAAATGAACAAATTGGTGCGTACCTTCGGCTGGGATTGAACCCGCACCCTCTGGCTTGAGAGGCGAAGCTTCTTCCAACTAGGCTATCATCAATAACACTATTAAAACATTATTAAAAATTATAACACATTATTAAAAGAAAAACATAAAACCCGGCTGTAAAATATTATACCATATGTCACTTCCACTATCAAGACGATTCAAATGAGACCTCACATGTCGAAATCCATCAAGCTGTTTAGGCTGTAGGGCGGGCCAACGAAACGGAAACGGCATAGAAACAGCCTAACACACTTTACCTACATATTAATAATAAAATAAATAAATATAAATATCCGGGACACTTGCACACACGGTCGTCTGACCCCAAGCTAAGCAAAGCTTGTACTATGGCTGCCAGACACCGATATACATACATATATATTACATACACCCTAAAAACATTTCCTTCCTTTTGGTCAGCATGGAAAAGTAAGACAAAAGCTAAGATACTGCAATACATTAACCCTTCCATTGTTCGCTACAACACAAATCCCTATTGAATTGAGTAATCTTTTCTTCAGCATAGTCGATCCCAATTATCCTATTTCGGATAAAAGGTAATCCTTTCCGAGGCAAAAATAGATGTAAGAATAGGGAATAGTCACTATACGTCACGGAAAGGCTTTTTGTATCAATAACGGTTTAGGGACAATGCAGAAATAGCAAAATTGAGTTCGAATTTAGAAATTCGAAATATGTTGTATTTTTGATAACTGGAAAATCGTTTTATATACTCGTACGAGTACAAAACAATGATCTGAAAGAATTGAAGTAAATCTTTTTCAGAAAAATGAAGTAAAACGATGTTAATAGAAACGTCTACATACGAAAACGTTTTGATTTGAAATGCCTAATTTATTTATCTATACTTAGTGCAAACATAAATACATTAGGCATTTCAAATCAGAACGTTTTCTTAAGTAGACGTTTTTATTATTATAGAACTAAGAATTTCAGACAATTTATAGAAGTAAAAGCAGGAAAACTAGGAAACTATACAACATCACACTAGGAAACTATTGGTCCATTTTTTTATTTTATTTTTTATTACTTAATATGCTTGCGTTTGACCGCCAACATGCCTGATGATAAGCAGTGATGCGGCCTACGGTGGAGCATGCTTGCCTAGAAGAAACCGGTTCACTCGAGACTTGAAGACACCCAGATTATAAGTGTCAGGGAACACACACTCTGGCAGAGTATTCCACACTGTAGCGGTCCGTATAAGAAATGAGGAACCAAAGCGTTACGTGCGTGTTGTAGCTACGAGTATATCGACCATAAAACGATGCCGCTTTTTTGTACTCTTGGTTGTTTTATTGGTACTTATTAAGTTTTAGTGCAATACATTAATGTAAGTTATGTAATTAAGCAGTACTTACCTACCACGTTTAGATACAAATATCAATTCAGCTCGTACAAAAGCTTCCAAGCATAGAAAGGCAACATAAATAGGACTACATTGAAATGGAAGCAACAAAACGACACAAGCGATGGGTGTAGGTTCGATAAACATCAAAGGGCGGTCCCACGCTCAAGTGAACACATTAAATGACATGACTTGTGGGCGAACCTATGACGGTGCACCAGCAGCTGTAGAGGGAAATGTTTACAAGTATTTATGTGGAAGATGAAAGGGTAGTTTGATCGTAGGACGGAATATATAGAACGCATAAGAATCGGTTTAGAGGAAGTATGACAAAAAGCAGTTGCAAAATTGAAACAAAGATTGTAACAAACAAACAAATGTACCGATCGAGCTAAAATACTGTTTTATAAAAATATAGTAGAGCTAATCAACAAAAGAAAATAATTCGCTTATCGGTTTTTATTCTTAATACTCGGTTAAATTTATCAAAGTCAAAGTCAAAATATTTTTGTTCAATTTGGGTATCAAAGATACACTTATGAACGTCATTTTTTTTTAAATAGACTCGACCGCCTTGGTCGGATTAAGAGCCTCTACTCAGAAGAACAGGCAAGAAATTATATCGTGAGAAGTCTTGCAAAACAATACCCAAGAAATTAGCAGAAGTTGACATAAAATCGTTACAATAAAACTGTTGAAACATTTAAATAATAATAAGAAAAGAAACAGTGGAAGACCATCTGAACGACAGTTTCTATGTGGAAAGGACTAACTGCGTAATCAAAGACAGTAAGAAGGTAAGGTTTATCTAGAAACGCGGTCTTTTTACAACTTCGAAGCAAATTATCACAAAGAAAGAAAATGCAGTGCAATTTACAGAAAAGACGGTGCAGAGATTATAATTGTATTCCCACAGGACTCCCCAGAGAAAATAAAAAATACAATTTATCGTGCGCCAGAGGAAAGTTCTCGGAGTGAAACCGGAAACTATCTGCTTAATAAGGTTCTGCACGTAACTGCATTTTAACTGAAATATATAACCTCAAGGGAAAAATAAGAAGAGTTTGTCCTAATATTGCGTAAAGAAATCGCTGGTAACAGCTGCTTGCTATTGAACAAATGGCAGGATCATGGCTGTAGCGCCAATGCATTAGACTCGTGTTTTGTGTCTCACAACTGTTGTCTTCTTTGATCGGTTCAACCCTAATAATAATCAGTAAGTATAGTCGTCAGAATGGGTATTCTACCATTGAAATTACATTGTTTTTTGGTAAATAAATAGGATGCGAGTAGCTCAAGACCATTCGTTGTGGAGATTGTTGGGGGAGGGTTTTGTCGAGCAGTAGACATCTTACGGACTGACGAGATGATGAAGATAAAATAATCATACTATATTCTCACTAACAACGACTATTTCTACCATAACTAAGTAATTTTGGAATACGACTGAAATAAAATCAAATTGATAACAAATATATCGTCGAGCCTTTCCAGTGAAGGGGCTGGCAGAGGTGTTATACAACACCCACATTTTGCCGGACGATATTCAGTCCCAAACGAAACAGGGGGCGAACCTGTCGCCATACACCTGGCTCCAATCAAGTAGCAGATGAGATACAATACGCACATATGCTCACACAATGAACAAATTGATGCGTGCCGTCGGCTAGGTTCAAACCCGCTCCCTCTGGCTTGAGAGGCGGGCCTTCTCCCAACTAGGCTGCCATCGCTTTTTATATCCATCATCTCCATCATTATGAACACAAACGAACCGTACAGTTCACTACATCTAGCTATCGAGGCTGCAACATCAGCCCCCGATTCTATTAACCAATTGTTTTTAAATTGTTAATGAATTGCCTTAAATTTACAATTTTTGTTTGCTAGAAGTGTCAAAAATAGACAATTCATGAAAAATTTAAAAACAATTGATTAGTAGAAATCAAATTGACTGTCTTTATAATATAAATTGGATATCTAAGATACACTTATGAACGCCAAAGTTATAAAATTGATTTTATTTTCGAAAAAAGAGCCACTACCAAGAAGTATAGGCAAGAAATAGAGGAAGATATTTTTTTCAATCTATTATTTTCAATAAAATCTTTGACTGTTTACTTAACTTACTTAAAAAATGAATACGTAAGCCTAAGAAAAACTAATCAATTCCTATAAACAACAAAATTATCGCATCATTTAAATGACTATAGTAATTGATATCATAAATTATATATATTATATCAAACATTAATGTAAATTCCATCCTACTTGTCATTTATAAATGGAACTCGTAAATTCACCTTCCCTTTCCCATATTTCACTGACCAGTGAATGGCTTCACATCCATCTAGCCTAAGGGAGTGATTAGAAATCACTTGGGCCCTTTTCACATTAAACCTAAGACCCTGGATACTAAGAGAGTAACGAAGATTTAAACGCAACCACACTAACGAAAACATATACCGGTTAGTTTCCTTTACCGTCTCGAAAATAGAAAAGTTATAGGTAAACGGAGTAGAAGCTTATGGCATAAATTTTTTTTATTCAATAAACTATTAATAAGTATCGAAATTCAAATCAAACACCAAATGACCGTAATATTTAATGAATTCGTAGCGCGATCCTATTCTTTAAGCCAGTCGAGAGGTAAGTGCTCGCCACACTACTTTGACAACGCCTTTGGCCTCTTTGATATTAGGCGCACGAGCCGCTTGCGCGTACCCGCCCGCCCGTACTCCGCACTCTTTACTAAGCAAATATTCTTGCGTATGTCTTTTACTCTACTTACACAACACACCAAAGTATTCTCGAGACGGTAAAAAAAATCAACCGGTATTGTTGGATTGATACGATACTATGTAGCAGTGTACTTTTCAATATGGAAGCACTTACATACGTATAGATAATTAATCTCACGATTTAGTATCGATGATTACCTGTTGATTTATTAGCATAAATAAAAGTTATTAAAATGTATACAATGTTGCACAACATAATGAAACTTTCACATATTTTGATGTGTACTGTATGTTACACACTTTTGTCGATAAACCGCCACTCGTTGTAATAAGAACCTAACGTGGTGTTAAATAAAGTATAATTTCAATTACTAACTCATGACAACTATTGAGATAGACAACTAACGCCCGCCGCCGATCCAATGCCACATTTTCTTACACAGAAGTATCAATCTATGAAATGTCACACCTAAAGTACTGTCTCACTTTCCACACGTTTTATAAAGGCCTATTTCTGTGAAGCTATCTCGAACCGGAGACAAGCAGCGGATGTGTAGGCTCCTTTACGTTCGTACTTACACGCCACGTATACTTGTGTTATTGAGTTTTAACATTTTGTTTGCCTGCGAAATTGACTCAAATGCTACCTTTATCTGTATAGAATTTGTAGAGCTATAGGTATAATAGAAATGTTGAGAAATTGACTACAATCAGGATCTGGTGATATGGAAGGCCAGTGAATTGAATATGTACTTCTAGTTGTTTGTTTTTCAGACCAGAATGTCGTTTTTCATCTGGCTGGTTGTTGATGTCGATCTATTCTATTTCTATCCATATTTTTTTTTAAATGTTTCGATCTACCTAAAAATCTAACCGTAACTTTTTGCCTTTCAATAAGGGAATATAACCTTTACAATAGGTACTATTAAATAGTACCTTTATAATACAAAACTTACACAAATATACCCATACACACATCACAGAACACATGCATTGTAATTCCTTTATTATCATTTCTGAGAACATTTTGAAACGTCGTGAGCACAATTTTTGTCTTTTGAAATTTGAAACTCATGTTAATTGCGTACCTATTTATGCATACTTCCAATACAGGACTTGTTAACTTGTCCAGTTAGTTACGCACAGCCTATCCATTCACGGTGGTAGTTGAATGGTGACACGGTGACCTTGATAATCCGCCCACAGCCATTCCCGCCCAGACGGCGCCAAGGCATCGTCTGATTATCACTAGAAAATCCGCCCTACCCCGTAACGCGTCCTGACAACTTCGAGGATTCTTAAGTATAAAAAAGCTTTTTTTTTTGGTTTGTTAAGACGTCGGTATCGGATTTACTGTGACAAGGTCATTGCCAGTTTTTCACTATTAGGGAATGGACATCTTACTACACTTACACTACACTTACACATACACATATACACATCTAAGCTTACACATCTACACTTGTATGTGTACTTACACTTAATGTGGGCGACAAACTACCATAAAACATTGACAGTACAAGGGTGAGTTCAATCCTGGCCATGCACTAATAAACTTTTCTCTCGGATATAAGATTATGTGTACTTAAATATGACACACGCTCTAACGGTGAAAGAAAATATCGTGAGGAAACCGTCATATCCTAGCAAGACCTGTGACGTCCACCGACCCGCACTAAGCCAACGTGGTGGATAACGGCTCAATCCCCCTTGATGTAGGGAGGTCTTTTAAAAGGCTGTAATGATGAGTTGTTAAATAAATATGTACAATATATTCTATAAATGGTGTATGGCGACAGGCTCGCCCCCTTTCACATTTGGGACTGAATATCGTCCGGCGAAGTGTGGGTGTTGTATTACACCTCTGCCAGCCCCCTCGGGGGAAAGGCGTCACGATATATTCTTAGAAAATAACTATCATAATTCTTAATTTTTTTTTTACATTTGAAAATCTTTAGTTAGTGTTAGCGTAAGAAAACATTTTACACTTTATTGTCTACCTATGCCCAAAATCAGCAACCTAAAAAGTTTATTTAGGTTTTTTAGGTATTCTATGACGTTACATAAAATGCCAATATTAATATCCTCGTATTGTTATTGCTAAATTTAATCATTTTTATTGTTTACCAGCTCTTTTGCCTGCGGCTTTGCTTGTGTTTCATAACCTATATCACTCAGGAATAATGTTGCTTTCTAATGGTGAAAGAACTTTTAAAATCGGACCCGTTTATTCGTTACAAACATACAGAAATACAAATCTTTCCACCTTTTAAAATATTAGTGTAGACGAGACAGAAAAAAACTTATTGTCAATTTCAGCGGTAGACACCATAAAAACGGGTCAGCCATCACGCACGAATTGTCAAATATTTCAGGCCCTAACTAGGACGTTCTAGTTGGCAGCGTCTTGGGCTCCTAGATATAAAGCCTTTATTCTGGACAGACGGGCGCCACCGTGGCACACTTGAGTCCTGTGCCAAATGGCAGCTTTCCTTATACTCCTTGTATCGATTGCGAAGCGTTTTTATGAAGGGATATATGGCAGGAATGGCAATGGGGTTTTCAATGGCGAAGGGAGAAAGTCGATAGAGCGGAATTGAAAGTGGTTTGCGCATTTGATTATTTTTGGGATGTTTTATTGTAGTTTTTGTCCACAGCTGCAACGAAAAACACTAGTTGTGTTTTAGGTCCAGGTTTAACGAAAATCCTTCTATCCTACTATAATATTATAAACGCGAAAGTTTGTAAGAATGGATGGATGGATGGATGGATGGATGGATGTTTGTTACTTTTTCACGCCAGAACGGCTGAACAGATCTGGATGAAATTTGGGACAGAGATAGATTATAGTCTAGAATAGCACATAGGATACTTTTAACCGCGAGTGAAACCGTGGGGCGCACCTAGTAGTTAATAAAGAAGACGCTATAAAGTACTGATAATAAGTACTTGAAGTGTTCTTTGTAACATGATTGTATCTTTCACGGAAAGCTTAAACTTGTTATTTAAAAGTAACCTTTTAATTTTATTTATACTTTTAAGATCATACTAAGCGATGAGATCACGATTTCTACCCTACACTAAATATACGTGATGATATCCTTTTGTAATTTCAGGTGTAAACAATAAAGAGTTTATCCATGTACTCATTCAACATACCTATAAATTATATTCCTAGGAACTGGAACATCTAAAACACTAGATCTGGCAGTGCATGGCTTACGCCAATCTAAAGTAAATCAATCATGACCATCTTACTGAAGTTTAGAGGTCAGGAAGATGACATTCTTACGATCTCATGTACTTCTCTTCTTTGTATGTGTATGTACTCTACTTACGATCTGATGATCTCATGTTCTTACGATCTTATGTATCGTGTTTTTAAAATGCTGATAACTTATAATCTATTTTCTGTAGCATGCTGCGGGTGACAACCGCATTTATTACATTTATTGCAAAATTTCTTGCAGTTATGGATATTTGGGGTGCTACTGGAGTTTTAAGTCACGATTTGTAAGAACTGTGAGTCGGAGTAACTTGCATGGGTTAAAAGGAACGATTTGTCTAATGTCACCCGCACCATCCTATAATGAAAATAGTATAGTTCACTTCTTAACGAGTAAATAAAGGTGCCTTACCGAAAGGTGGTTCGAATCTGCAGTCGAGCAGCAGCGCATGGCCGGTGGGTCCGGTGGTGCCGACAACAGCACCTCCTCGCATCATCAGCTGAGCCTCCAGCTCCACCCAACGACCGCCACCGCCTCCGCACTCCTGGGGGTCGAGAGTATTTGGATCAGGACTCTTATTTCCATGATGGTTACGTTTCCTTTCCGACGTTGCGCAACCGCGAATCTTATCGCCACGTGATAAAGTTCAAATCGCAATAACCTACAAATTGTACCTGTTTTAAGTTTGAAAAACCTTTGAGTCATTTCGAAACGAAAACTTTGGCAAAAATAAAATAAGATAAACTAATTAAAACACTGTAATACTTAGTCCTAACTAATATTATAAATGCAAAAGTGAATTTGTTCGTTTGTTTGTTTGTAACGCTTTCACGCCCTAACCAATCAACCGATCACCATGAAATTTTGGATACACGTTGTCTGAGATACAGAAAAGGACATGGGGTACTTATTATCCAGAAAAAATAAACGGTTCCTGTGGGACCGCGGGTAAAACCGCGGGGCACAGCTAGTACTTAATATAAACTTCAAGGGAACATCGGGAATACCTTTATGCTTGATCTCATGCAACACATCGCGCAAGACACAAGACATTTATTCTAGTAACTCGATTTTACTGAAGTCAATTATCTTGAAATCAATTTAATAATCTATATAAGGTACATTCTTCACATTGTGTACCATGAATAGGTTTTATTGGTGGTTCCATCCCCATTTATAGACATGTTTGGTTGTTACTTTATCGCTCTAAAGGGCAGAAGTTTCACTGTATATAGCACTGCTATTATGAGTAGGTATATTGTTATTTTCGTTTAAGCTTTCGATTGTAAAAGATGAACGCGTAAAAAGAGAATGGCCAAAAAAACTTTAAAAAAAAAGAGTTTTACCAGGCTTATCACTTGATGCGTTCTAAATAATGATTTAAGTATTGCATTTTCATCTATGGGTCCGAAAAAATCTGTTCCATAGAATTGTTTTTAGTCAAAAACTTTTACAAAATTCACTTATCAATAACTCGCTAGTTGTGAGTTTGATTTTGATGGGCTTTAACATACATAGTCGGTCTATTACTATAAATATGATATTGGGAACAGCTGCCAAATCGGACCAGAGCTCATACAAAATTAGTCCAAAAAAAACATGTAAAAAAGAAGAACCAAGTGAATCGTGGTTTACGTATTCAGTATAGCCAAACCAATCAACAATAGTTTATATCCAGAGGACAGCTGCTAAATTCTTGGACCAGAGCCCGTACCAATTTGGTCATTCTCCTTTCATTTTACAAATATGCATGCATGTACGCATATGACAATGAGACGATAAAATTTTTATTTCAAGCAAATAAAAACTGGTGTCAGTGAGCCAAATACCTCGCTGATGACGTGTTCTCCTCAACGCCTTCCTCGACAGGAAGAGAAGAGGAAGAGATGCGGACAGGCGCCAAACAATTAAGCATAGATTAAGCTTAGAGACTTGGGCTCACTAACGCTTGCTTGGTTTTTTTTTTATTACTTAATAGAGTTGCGTTTGGATGCCAACATGCCTGATGATAACCAGTGATGCGGCCTACGATGGAGCACGCTTGCCTAGAAGAAACCGATTCACTCAAGCCTTGACGACACCCAGATTACACGCTTGCCTAGAAGAAACCGATTCACTCAAGACTTGACGACACCCAGATTATAAGTGTCAGGGAACACACACTCTAGCAGAGTATTCCACACTCTATTTAATATCTATTTAAGTATGTATTTAAAAATATCTAAGTATGTATATCAGTCTCTGGCAGCCATAGTACAAGCTTTGCTTAGTTTGGGGTCAGGCGACCGTGTGTGGAAGTGTCCCGAATTTATTTATTATTTATTTACTCTACGAGTATAAGGTAAGCAAAATGATTCACCTAGCTAAAACTTAACGCGTGAGAAATAGAAAGAGAAAACAATTTATTATGATGCTAGATAAACCAAACGAGTGAGTGAGAGAGCGATTTATTATGCTATTCAAAACCAACAACCTAAAACGTAGTACGCAAACTGCGTACCGCCACGCTGCTAGTAGAGCTCAGCTTACTAACAAATTGTCGACGTCCCATGAATATTTCAGCGTAATCTGATCAATTACGGATGCGCGATGACCTTCTGCAGCAATTACGTGCAATTTCAACTCGAACAGCGTAAATGGAGTTAATTTTGTGCGGGTAAACTCACTGGGTATGGGATAACGGAGTAATTTTTTACAGGGCCTACGTTTTGATGAACAGGATGTTTTAAACAATTTGTGGGATAAATATAATTAAATTGTTGTTTTTCTTTGTCAATTTGAAATTGTATTGTCGCATTGCGAAAATTTCGTATAAATTACGTTTGTCATACATAAAACATTTTATAGTCACGCTTTTCATCCGAAGGGGCTGGCAGAGGTGTATTATAACAACCACACTTCGCCGGACGATATTCAGTCCCAAATGTGATACGGCGAACCTGTTTCCATGTACCGGGTTTAAAAATTATAGTTTTCAAAATCCTGCGTAGCATACTACGTAGCATGTCTCGTAGTACAGCTACGAATGCTACGAAAACGTAGACTTCCATAAGGAAACCGGGCTTCAGTTTTCGAGCGAGCGACCGTGAGCAAGCGAAGCGTCTACGCTTTAGCTTTGACAGAAATGCTTTCGTATTCGATTCTTTTGAAATTGAGTAAGTAGGTTCGATAATGAAATAGATTTTTTTGTTTTTTTTTTTCAAAATGGTAGATATATTACTTGGTTTTGGAAAAAAAATCATATCACAGAGCCACTAGAGTTATAGATTATTTTTGTCATCGTAAAAATAGTTGCGGGTAAGATGTTGTTGTCTCTTTTCCAAACTCAACATATCGACCCCTCTGGGATGAAACGTTGTAAAAGCCAAAAGGCCATTTTTCAGTACGGCCAAAAAACAAAAATGGTAAAGTTTATTTCCTGTACATCTTTTGATTTACTAAATCTATAATAAGCCACTGTAACTCATTAAGCTTAGGTTTTCGAGTTCTTTACTAAATAGAAACTCAAAATAACCTACATTCATTAGTTCCAGAGATAGCATGGCTTTTACTACAAAAAAAAAAGTTGCAAATGGCTTCTACGACATTTTTCTTCTGCTTGGCAACTGTAACCCTTTTTTTATTAGGTTGCATAATACTTTATATTTGTTTTATTGAAAGAATTTTTGAATTAAAAGACAATTGTTATAAGAAGAAACAAATTTTATGTGGCAAATGCAGCACACGTTTATGACTAAAATCATATTATTTAAATGTTTTTTCATTATTTAAAAGTAGTATTATACTTTTTCTGACAAACACTAATAAAATTATCAAACTAAAATCAACACAACCTCTAAACTATGGAAAAATAGGCAGTAACAGCGAACCCAGTAATTAAAATCTTCTAATCTTATGTTTTATTAAACTACGAGATACAACTGCGCGTTTTACGCACACGAAAACAGGTAAGTATTCAACAATAACATCTCTTAACAAATCAATTTCTTAAAACAATCAGTTCTTTGTAATGCATGGCTAGGTAATTAATATTTTTGAGGAAAACTGCCTAAGTACATTTTCCTAAACTTATTTAAGAAATATAATTATCATCAAACTATCTTAGGTTCATAACTAAAGTAAATTTTATGGAGACTTTTCATCTTTGGAAATAATTGTAAATGGCACATTATTTTATACTAAGAAACGTAGTTTTATATGTATAAGAAGAAATTTAATAACATCCGTAACGTACATAACATACACACGCAACATACGTAATTAATTCATTCTTCTTCTTCGTCTTCTTCATCGGTCTCAATCAAAGTATCATTTTTATAACCGCTGTAAGGCATCTCTAAAAAATCCTTGTGAAACCTTTTTTTTTTCTGTTATAGTGTGATGGACACACTGGGAGGTTTCCGATGAATTTCCGCACATTTTGTTTCGCAGACTCTGAATATTTGCCCTCAGCAGTTCGCTTTCTTAAATCTATTTGTGACATGCCCTCCAATGCATTTAATGTAATGTTATTTAAATGTCTTTGTGTTATATCCAAAGTACTAAGTAAACAATTTCTGGCATACTTTTTTATGGTCTTCATTGTAGTTGATAAAATAATCAACTATCAATTTTTGTCTGTCAGAGTCCACTCTCTTTCTTCTAATGCCATCGACACGTGCACAGCGAACTAACCAATCTCGTCGTCGTTTAACATCTAGATTCCAATAAAATATAAAAATACTTTTCCTACGATCCTCGATCTTACTGCCTCGGATGCTCAGTTGGTAGTGAACCTGCCCTGTGAATTGAACCCACATCCCCACGGTCAGAAGACCGTGGGGATGTGAGTTCAATTCCCACCTTCGCAAACATTTATGTGAAAAACATTTGTGTTTGTTCTATGTCTGGGTGTTAATATCTATTTAAGTATGTATTTAAAAATATCTAAGTGTGTTTATCAGTCTCTGGCAGCCATAGTGCAAGCTTTGCTTAGTTTGGGGTCAGGCGACTGTGTGTGGAAGTGTCCCGAAATTATTTATTTATTATTTTGTAACACCCTATCTTAAATATTTCAGGAATGTATGGATTTCTTTCATTGATTTAGCTACGATAACTTTTCCTTTTGGTGTTACATACTCTTACTCTCGTACTTTTCAATAATCTCTTAGTAATAAAACGGTCGTAGAAACCATATTTTTTAAAACTTGTGGATTTTACGCCGTAAATTGACATCGTTCATTTGCAATTTTTGACTTGAAAATTGTCGTAAAAGCCATTTTTGATGATGTCGTGTCTTTTACTACAAAATGTTCAGTAGTATTATTTTGTAATACTGTATTATATTATGTTGTATTAACCATGAAATGAAAAAATATGTCTCTTACTACATAAATTTCATAATTTATTTAAAAAATTGCTCATTACGACATTTAAAAAAAAGAAAACTAGGTTTAGAGAGTCAATCGGAGCGTGTTGTAAAAGACATTTTTTCGCGAATTTGAACATTTTAAATATACAGATCGATAGAGCGCGCGATTCTGAATAAGAAACCGTTGAAAACAGATTTTGGCCAAAATGGCTTTTACGACGTTTCATCCCAGAGGGGTCGATATAGCAGGTTTAAATAAGTAACATTTTTATTTAAACTAACTGAACAAAAATAATCATAACTGCAAAAAAATCTCTAAAACATATTCAGCTCTGCCACAGTTCTCACCGTTAGACGTGTTCTGTGAAATTAAGAACGATTTCTATAAAATTAACTACCTTTGTCTGGCCACAGCAGTGCAGAAAAAGCTCACTTTTATTCGTTTTAATGATTTTAGCTTTGAATTGTTCGTACGTCTATTCTTGTTCGTTTTGTTCGTTCATTTTAGAACATGTTGCTAATTTTAAGCCCCGACGCGAAAAGGACGGGGTGTTATAAGTTTGACGTGTCTGTGTGTGTCTGTCTTTAGCATCATAGCTCCCGAACGGATGAACCGAATTTGATTTTGATTTTTTGTTGTTTAAGGTGAATTTTTCGAGTTGTGTTCTTAGCTATATGTGATGAAAATCGGTGTTCACGAAAATCGGTGTCGGGAGTTTTTTAAATTTTTAATTTATACTTGTATTCTGTGCCATTGGGTTTGAGCGACGTGTTTTAAAGAAACTAATTTTGATAGCAATAAGTTGATTGAATTAGGTGTTACTTTGCGGAAGTTTCTTTGCCAAGAAACAAAATGAATTAAATTTTATTTTTTATTTAATAATAACATAACAATAGGTAAACATACTAAGAGCTAAATTAACTAAAAGGATAAGCTGTTGTTTTTGAGTGAGTTATATACAACAGAAAAAACGCCTGCGATACAGGTTTTGCACTGGCAAAGCCTGTATCGCAGGGGTCTGAAAACCAATTAACTATGAACTTGTTTAAACCTTGAGTAACTAGCAGTTTACATGTTACAGTTTTGAGACTAATGTTGATTAATGTTGACTTCGGTGGACTAACTATATGATGAAGATATTTTATATATATATATATAAAAACGATATTTAAAAATTGGAAACAAATTTCTGTGGTAACGAAATTACGCCTAAATTATTAAAATACAACCACAACTTTCTTTTTCTTATTTGTTCCTGTGTGTGATATTGTTGTTACGCAACTATAAGTTATGTAAACGAAAACAAGTTGCGATTACCTAGCATTTCATTTAGTTTTCTTGATAAGATATGTCTGTCTCACCTCGTTGTATGCGACGGAAGTGAGAGGTAGGTAGTGGTAGCCCAACGCGCGGTCCCAGATGACTCCTTTGTTCCACACCTCCACCAACAGGCCCAGGTTGATATCGTTGATCTCACTGTAAGAAAAAGATCAGTTTTAAAAAACAATTTCTGCAAGACAAACACTAGGAGATTCAGGGGTCTTGCAAGGGTGTTGGAAATGGTCATCACTTGCCATCCCGTTTGCATCAACTTGCTAGTGCCCTACAAACGAGCGAGACGACACATGATCACCATTGCCACTTCGCTGTTAAAGGGTATAGACAGATCTATGAACATAACGAGAGCCGTACTTGGTTGCAAAGATTATAGTTGAAACGCACGCTGTTCCAAAAAAAATTGACTACCACTTTAGGAAAACTTGAAGTATAGATTACCTACTACACTACACAGAGCACTATACACTACACTATAGTTAGCCTAAATGTTTCAAGCCTTGCCTATATTAGGATAAAATACCAAGAAGGCGAATGTTCGGGAAACGTAACCAGTGTTGTAGCTTCGTAAAGAGTACCGGGAATAACAATTAACATTATTAACAACACAATTAAAACAACAAAACTCGGCTGCAAAATGTTGTACCCTATGTCACTTCCACTTTCAAGACGATGTAAATGACACCTCACATGTCGAAATACGGCAAGATGTTTGCAAGATGAAACATACCAACATACCCACATACATACATACATACTTACATACACACATACATACATACTTACATACACACTCGAAAAACATAACCCTCTTTGCGCAGTCGGGTAATTATAATAGACCACTTCCTGCTAACCATAAATAATAGAACAGGAAGTTTCTCTCAGGCAATATTTCAATATTATTTCAGTCACCAGACATTCTCATTAAGACTGTAGTTTTTTTTTTCATGGGTATAGGAGTGAAGGAGACATAACAAGGCCGACTGGTTACCTCTAGCAGAAAAGTTACATTTTCGTTGTAAATAGGAAGCAATCGTTATCAACATTTTAGTAATATTGTTAAGAAAATTAATAAAGCTTACTTACGGAAGCCTTTAAGAAAATTTGATCTTTAAAAATTGGGACATCAAATTTTTGTTTCATTATCGTCTCTTCAGCGTAATTGATGTCCCAAGAGATTTCCTTGTTTCGCTTTCATTAAATTAATTTGAGAGATTAAATAGAATAAATCAACCTTTTTCTCTGGTCCCTAACAAGCAAACGGCAAAGAATTAAAAATTTAGGTCAGACTGCGTGACCTCATTACTCAGAGCCTAGTTTATTATGAAGCTAACATCATTAACGTTTTATATAAATGTACTAGCGATGAAAGCTATGATAGCCTAGTTGGGAGGGCCCGCCACTCAAGCCACAGGGAGCGGGTTCGATCCCAGCCGACGGTACGCACCAATTTGTTAATTATGTGAACATATGTGTGTATTGTGTGTCATCTTATGCTTATGCTTCATGACTGGAGCCCGGTGTATGGCGACAGGCTCGCCCCCTGTCACATTTGGGACTAAATATCGTCCGGCGAAGTGTGGGTGTTGTATTACTCCTCTGCCAGCCCCTTCGGGGAAGAGGCCGTGACGTGACGATAAAAGTAATCTTAGTTTTGTAAGCTTAGATACTGAGATACTTGTACCGTATAAGTTTTCGTAGTTAGCATTTATAATTTGGCTCGTGGCCACGACTATTGTGATATAGTCGGAACGCGATAAGTCCCGTTAGATAAAATTAAGCACTTAGATAAATTTAATTAGATAATAGGGTTTCTTAATTAGTTAGGTCCACTAGCAGTAGCACGGATTATCTTTTTGCTCGGAGTTAATTGCTCATTAGAGGTTAAACTGGTTAACATTAAGAGTTAGAAGCTAACCTTGGCCTTATAAAAATTCTAGAGTGACCTTTGTTACATTTTAACTTTGAATTTATTACCTGCACTTAAGAATTTAACTCCGTATCTTCCGCAAGGTGGTCCAAGTAAGTTATACGCAATTTTTCAGTCTCTTGCATTTTATTTCAGTCTAACACAAAAAAACAGTTTCAAATCCGAATAACCAAGAAAATATAAATCAACAATTTGTATTGTTTAGTTTACAACAGAAAAGAAGGTAAAAAATAACATAAAGCTTTATTACAGAAAACCAACTTCACAAAACATTCGTCACAGCAAAGAGATCGTAAGCAATATCTTTCAATTTCTCTTACCAATGTCAAAACCAATACTGCCCACAAATATCTACTCGAGAAAAATCCCTACTGGCGCAAGCAACCTACTGGACCGATTACTGGAGCCAGCAAACGGTTCCCGCACAAACAGCCAGTAAAACCGCATCCCCAACACATAAAACCTTAGTTTCCTTCGCAGAAAGTATATAAATCTAACCAACTGCGTCCCTTAGAGCGTAAACAAATCAAGCTCACTAATCTTGGTTTAGTAAGCGGTAAAGTCTACAGATCTTGGAGCTAGGGTACTATCAGAATTAAGTTTCGAGCAATACAAACCGCACTAGGCAAATATGTTAACAACTACTAAGTCACTTACACCTAAATTATAAATGCTAATGTAGGTTTGGCTCTCTGTTTCTATTTAATATTTTGTCTGTTTCAATCGACCTATTTGTTTCTTTGTTAATGTTTCTTTGATTCTGCTCTCTCATGTCTTTCTATTTTTCTGCCCTATATATCGCTTTTCCTTAGTTTCCCTGCTGCTGTATCTGTCTTACGGAATCTTTGTGACTGTTTGACATTCTATCCCTCTTTTTCCCTGGTTTCACTGCTGCTGTATGTCTCACTGAATCTTTGTGACTTTTTGACATTCTAACCCTCTTTTTCCCTGGTTTCACTGCTGCTGTATGTCTTACTGAATCTTTGTGACTTTTTGACATTCTATCCCTCTTTTTCCCTGGTTTCACTGCTGCTGTATGTCTTACTGAATCTTTGTGACTTTTTGACATTCTATCCCTCTTTTTCCCTGGTTTCACTGCTGCTGTATGTCTTACTGAATCTTTGTGACTTTTTGACATTCTATCCCTCTTTTTCCCTGGTTTCACTGCTGCTGTATGTCTCACTGAATCTTTGTGACTTTTTGACATTCTAACCCTCTTTTTCCCTGGTTTCACTGCTGCTGTATGTCTTACTGAATCTTTGTGACTTTTTGACATTCTATCCCTCTTTTTCCCTGGTTTCACTGCTGCTGTAAGTCTCACTGAATCTTTGTGACTTTTTGTTATTTTATCTCTATCTTTCTGGCCTTCTATATTTCTGTCACTCTGACTCTAGTTTAACTGCGTCTCGGTCATTCTCTGCTTTTAATCTCTCAGTGATTAAATTTTAATATGTGTCACAGAAGAATGCATGAATGTTTTATCCCAAAATATCGCAGAAGTATAAATTAAGAATTTATAAAACCCTCGACACTATTTTCATCAAACATAGCTAAGATCTCTCCCGACTTATTCACCTTTCAAAAAAAAAAAAAAAACCGTTCGGGAGCTACGATGCCACAGACAGGCACACACACACACACACACATTCACACACAGAACCGTCAAACTTAAAACACCCTTTCGTTTTGCGTCAGGGGTTAAAAACTTTATAACGAGTACTTACACTTATATCATAAATAAGTTTGTCTAATAATTATTAATTAATAATTGGTATGATATTCGGAACGAATTTAGCTTATGTTTTCTGAAAACAAAAGCTACTTTTGAACAGCGGGTAATTTCGTTTTGCGCAGCTAGTTGTTAACAAAATAGCGTCACAACGTTCACTAAAAAACTTTAACCACAACGACGTAATTTAGTATTAAGGGTACCGCGACGCTCTGAAATTTTCCACACAAATGCGCATTCCAAATTTCTCGTAAACCAATAGTCAGATTATGATGAAATTTGGCATGTACATTTGTATGTATGCATTGTATGCTCAGAATAATAACTAAAGCAATTAGTTATTATTCTGAGCATTGTAGGGGTCACTTTTAACTGATTTATTTAACAGATAGACAAAGCAAATCAAAAACGCGTTTACATAGGAAGGTTGTTTACATCATTCGTTTTTAAATTAATACAAAAGAAATGTTGAGTTATCTAAGAATGACTAGAGAAGTGAAAAAAGCTAAAAAATGATTGCAATTGCACTTTGTCACTCTGTAGATAACTTTAGAGGCTCATCAGTATCTTTACTTGCTCTCTTCGCTCGTCGTCTTCTTCTAGACGAAATGGCAATAGAAACGCTAATGCAAAGTTAGTCGAATATGGCTTAATTTTAATCGCAATAAAACTGACAGATCCCCAATTTAGAACAACACTAAACCGGATTATGTTCGCATCATTCAGTAAACAACAACGTAACTGCTACGTTTAATTATAACACCTACTGCCACTCCCATGAGGCGCGATTTACTGCCTCGCACCCCACAACCCCTACAGAACACCCCCCAAAGTTATCAAAACAAACAAACACCGTTCCGTAAATATTTTGGATATAGAAATTCGCCGTAAACGGTATACTGAACTATTGATACTTTGTTGACGATAACGTTGTTTTTGTTTTTATTTCAAACACCATCAAAAACAGTTGGGTAATAACGGTTTGTTCGATGGAAGTTTGGGTGTTTTAAGTTGGTAATTGCGCCTAATTCTACACGTGTGTGGTTTAGCTTACAACCGAACTAAACATACAACAAATAGTACAAAATACTTCTGTATTGGTTTCGAAACTCTCTTAAAGTTATTGATAGACTTTTTGGACCGAGCGAGCGAGTCTAGAGTCATCATTTTTGACATGGGTTTCTATGAATAAAACTAGTAATTTATTTGTAGGTAATTTTAGCTTTAGTAATAAAACGTAGGGGTAGATTTTGGGAACGACCGTGTCTAAAACATTTAAAAATTATATAGTTAGACGTGTTATGCGAAACACGATCTTCTCATTTCTAATACCAAAAACGAATACCAATGGTATTTGTTTATTGTCGTAACAAATCTAATCCTAGCGAATCCCAAATTTTTAATAAACAAACGGTTGCTATTAGTTTTTGGTATAAGAAAGGAATAGATCCCTAACACGGTAGCATCACAGCCTATAAATTTATGTTTTGCACTGTGATAACAGCTTATTATATGGTCACCCATCGCATAACTGACTAAACAGACCATTGGCATCACTGGCTACTGAAACACAGATTTCACTAGTTCGGAGTCAGTTGATTGACATCATATTTCGTCGTATCCTCTCCATCCTAAGGTTGCCTGGAAGAGATCGCTTTTAGTGATAAGGCCGCCAGTTGTTACACAATATATAAAAAGTTTTATTATATTTTTTCTCTTGTTGTTTTGTTATTTGTGATGTGAACAATAAAGAGTTAATCTATCTATCTATATATCTATCATTATTGTACTTTTTTTTCGTGCCAAAATTTAAAAAAAATTATTTGATTTGATTAACAGAAGTATCTGTTGGACCGCCCAATCGTGGTACGACATCAATATCTCTTTGTCATACAATATCTTCACATTCTAATAGCAACCAGACTCTGGTTCCGACGAAGTAAACAATACACGAAGTGCTCTCAAAGTTACGAAGCACCGACCACTTCCTAAGGATGCTCCAGAGAAACTTCCCCACTAGATACACATAGACGCTCATTTTACAAACAAAACAGATCTCAGTTCTAGTTTAACTTTCAAAGGCAAACGCAAATGTGCTTCTATGATGCCTTAACCGCAATATCTCATACGAATTATTTACCCAACATCAGAATGTGATAGACATCAAAATATATTCCCTGTCCTAATAAACGTTGTTTAGTCTCGGAATAGTTATACAGCGCTTTGTCTCTTTCGATCAAGTTTAAACATGTAAAAGAAAGAAGAAGACAAATCATTGTGTAACTATTTGGAGGCTATACAACGTTTATTGCCAAGGGAGTACAAGGGTGATAGAGACAAAATTTTACGAACTAAATGACGCAAGAAATAATGTGAACAACATGAGCTTCAGACAGACAATAAACACAGTTTTCGTCGAGAACGATCAAAAATGTGTAGATAATATTCAAAACATTACCCTTATCATGTATTATTGTATTACATGTAATACATCAAAAATTTAACCCTCCTTTTTGCTTCGCCTTTTATTGGAGTAAAAATATTATACAGGGTGTTTCAAAAACCCTGTTTTATCGGCGAGGTGCGCACTACTGGACTGGAGAATGCAGTTATGCTATATTAAATTAAATATTGACAAAAAAAATTGCATACACATCGGGCTCCGCCCTTCTAAAAGCGCGAACGCAGCTACTAATCGCGTCTGTTTTATTTGTACCTAAACTATTCGCGTCGTGCCGCTACTTTCTTAGAATAAAAGCAACCAACATTTGATACAAATTTGTTAACATTTTTGATAAATTTCCTATTTTCCTTGCGTTCTTAAATCGGTCAGTACTCTTGCTATTTTTAACGTGCATTTTTTTTTGGGTATACTTTATAAGTGTATGTACATGCCCTTCAATTATATAACACTGCTTTAGTAACATGCTGTAAATGCGAAAGTGAGTTAGGTAATTTGCTTACCTACTCAACCCAATCATCATGAAATTTGGTACACACGTTGTCAGGGGCACAGAGAGGAGGTACTTTTCATCCCAAAAATATTAACGGTTCTCGTCGGACCGCGGATGGAACCGCTGGGCACATCTAGTTTATTAGTTTCACCTCTATGTACTAAAGTGTGTATATCCATCCATACTAATATAACTGAACGTCGAGATCTGTCTGTCTGTTTGTAGGCTTTTCACGACTAAGCAGCTGAACGGATTTAGACGAAATTTGATAATTCTCTACAATATTTTAAAAGGAACATTTTTCAATACAATTTTCTTAATAAACGCGAACGAAGCCGCGCGTTACAGCTAGTGTGTTAAAAAGCATTGAGTTTCCTTCTTAACTTAGTGTTTGCTCCTCAGTGCCTTTCTGCTGGAAACCATGTTTCCAGTGTTCGAGAATGTGTTCGTGAAAAGTTCGTGAAAAAGTTCGTGTTTCCAGAAATCGTGGTTCATCGCCAAAATTATCCACGGAAACTAGCAGTTCATGCTAATACCTTAGCTGCAAAATTAACAGGTTCCGGAAAAATACATTAAGTACACAAGACTGAGGAGGAACAGCGTTCCGAACCATTTAACAGATTCAACAAAGATTCGTGAGAGAGGTGTCAATGGACAGCTCCTCACTGCTGTAAGACACAAAATACACAGAAAAGTTCGGACACAGAAACAGCTAAATGTCACCCGGCAGATTGCTGTGCTTCGCGGGATTTATAAGAGAAAAAAAAAAGAGTTGAAGCAGAGACGCTTCGCTCACTAACGCTCGCTCGCTCGACTAGCTGGCCCCGACTTGTGTGTCAATCTAGAGCATAAGCTATCTCTATATATTTTATTCAAATACTTTTTAGCACTCAAACGGTCGAACCGTGCTAAGCATAATAATATCATATCGTCACGCCTTTCTACCGAGGAGGCTGGGCAGAGGTGTCATACAACACCCACACTTTACCGCACAATATTCAGTCCCAAATGTGACAGGGGGCGAGCCTGTCTCCAAACACCGGGCTCCAGTCATGTAGCAGATGATATGCAATACGCACATATGTTCACACAATGAACAAATTGGTGCGTGCCGTCGGCTGGGTTTGAAACCGCTCCCTCTGGATTGAGGCAGGCCTTCTCCAACGAGGCTATCATCGATAAATAAAGACATAGGATAAGTAGCATAGTCACTTTATTCTTGAACACACCTGATCGTTACCATAAAGGGGAGCTGGGTCTAAAGCCGTTTTAATAGACGGTACACAAACCACGACTGAATTTGACGTCGACTATTACTGAGCAGATATTAAATGAACAAATAAAACCAATCAACCCACTAATCGAAACGTAAATATGCGTACTAACCCTTCCGACCTATAAAATACGTATTTAAATAGAATCAGGGCATAGATTACTGCCTTTTGATTCCGCACTCAAGCCAATGGAAGAGCAGTACATACTCGTATTTCACAAACTCATAACGTCGTAAATAACTTTAAAAATTAACGTTCATATGTTAATTTTTAAAGTTATTTACGACTATATCAAAATTCCAAAACTTCTATGAAGAAGTTTTGGAATTTTGATATAGTCAATGCAAAGTGAAAGTCAAAGTCAAAATGTTTTGCGAACGGTTTGTCACAATCCCTGCCATTCTCTGTCAACTAAGCCCACGCTTTTAGCAATCTTTGGTGCATTATTGACAGAATAGAGATCTCAATGCGGTATCTTTAGTATTTTTTTTTTCGGTATTCCCACTGATTATTATGCAGGGTTATGATACTTTTTCTTTCCTAAAATTTTCTTCAGAAATTAGAAATTTGAATTTATTGATAACTTCAATAGTTACACGTCAGAGTCAATAGTTAAATGTCAAACAATACAAGGGATTATGAATGTCAAAACAGTTATTACATATGTCAAATAAGAAATAAATAATACATGTCAACAAAATAAGTTGCACACTTAATAATATAACTATCATTATATAAAATAGTCATAATGTAAATGTCTCTTATTTTAAAATAAGATTCAAGGTCATAAAATAGATTATCTAGTAACCAAGCTCTGAGTTTGGTTTTGAAACACGCGGTAGATGGTGCATCCCTAATGGTAGCCGGTACACGGTTAAATTGATTGACATTTTTAATTGTAAAAGTTGTTACTTTTTTTCCCTATCTATAGTAGCGGTATCTATAGTAGTGGGGTAGTCTGTGAGTCAGGGCTTATCCAAGCAGAGGGCGAACGACGCCGATTTGGCTCGAGCCTCCTTTGCTACTAATTGCACCATTCATACTCTGACAACGGCTTCATAGCCCATTATGACGTTAACTGCGCATATTCTGGAGCTAATTTTAGAGAGGTACAATGCTCATTCTGATAAAGTTTCAAATTGGGAAAACATCGTACTCGTACATAGCTATAAAAACAGGTAATATGTATAATCAAAGATAGGGTCAACTGCGGCAAATGCGTCTGTGGGGCAATTGCGTCTTTCGAGAATTACTGACAAATCCTTCACAAATTAGGCAACTAACGCCATCTTGTACAGATTATTGCAACTAAAGATAGAAAAAGATATAGGTGTCGTCTAATTTGTGAAGGGTAACTATGTCAGTAACTCTCATAAGACGCAATTGCATTGCATAATTGCAATTGCATAAGACGCAGATGCATTTGCCCCAGTTGACCCTATATTACAATCAAGATCAAGTGTATCAAGTTATTATCAATTGACTACCAATGACTGTAAATAAGAAACTTGTAACGATTTACCGTTAGAAATACTACTAATTTGACGCTAAAAACGAAATTAAGTTGAAAAAATGTTGGTCACGAAAGTTGCTCAACGGCTTTTATCGGGTTTGAAGAAAATTTGGAATGTAGGATCAAATAAGTAACTTTTTCTCTTGGTAGCACCTATTTCCTGTATAATAGGAAGCCTAAATACGAGGTGAAACTAGTATTTTTTTTACATACACGCGATTTATACCCTTATAAATACAATGCAGATATGCAACAAAAACAGACTACCTCAGAGACAGTGTAACAAGTAACATTATTAGAAGGTAAACAAAAAACCCGACTGCAAAATGTAGTCTGACACTCCGGATTATAAAAATAAAAATGTTGTACTCTATGTCACTTCCGGTATCAAGACGATTCAAATAACACCTCACATGTCAATCCATCAATATGTTCAGGCTGTAAAGCCAAAGAAACCTCATACATACATGTAGGTACTAACCCACAAACATACATACATACATACATACTCGAAAAAAATATGTGTTACCCTCCTTCTGCGCAGTCGAGTAAAAATAGACAAGAACTTTAGTTTTTTAATATCTTTCCGATTTTATAAATCGGTTGTTCGGGGCTTGCATGTCGCAAACTTTTATAATGACAAGTAGAAAACATGCTCATAGCCTCAGTTCTTTTGCACTTAACCCATGTCATCTAGCATTGAACCAAGAATCAATATTCAATACCAACCCCAACCAAAAGCTCGTTTGCTAAATTGAAATCGTGTTGCACTATCGCGAATTCATAATGACCGGTGATGGCGTTATTCTGCCGTGTGCGAAAATATACCGGTCACTGTCTCTCTCGTAAAGCCCGATCCACATTATAACTGTGACGTTCGCAAAAGCTTTTTCAGCCAATAGGAACGGCGTATATGCGCGGCAATCGTATAGAATTCTAGATTAATTTAGCCGGTGTTTAACCCGTACGAAACTATTGCTTGAACGCACGCGAAAGTGTTTCTATTGGATGTTAGATGATTTTTGAACAATACAAAATACAAATACAAAATATTTATTGGTTTCAACACATTTACACAATACTAAATTAGGACCCTGTCTGCTGCCGTAGCGTGAGCTGTGTTGCAGCAGCCAGTGTCATAGGTACGGTGGCCCTATTCGGAGATTTGAGATTTTCATCTTACCTTTTTTCGTCTTTCTTGCTCTCGTTTGAAACGTCGTAGGTGTGAGAGTGACCACGATAAAATCTCATCTAATCTCACGCGTAGGAATAGCCCCCCTGGTTGTTATTGACTTTTTGAACCATAGGAAATGCGTATCGGTGCTTTCGCGGGTGTTCGCGGCAATAGTCTGGTAAGAACTTTAAGAGTCACCGATATTATACCGCACGCTCCAGAATAAGGCCCTGCACACGCTGATATCAATCTATGACACAGCCGATCGATGGCCGGTGAGTAAATATCGCGATAGCGTGTCACAACGGTGCATACTGACGACGTGACTAGCTGAGGCACGCGATGGCATCCGCTGTCCTGAAGGAACTGTAAGTTATGTTTGGGACGATAAATTAATGTCTTTAGTTTACAGTTTACGATCAAAGTATTTTAGGCTAGGTATGTCGCTTCAGTTTTTATCCGATTTCAAAAAAGGAAGAGGTTAATGTATGTCAATGTCGGACTGAAAGTTATTTTTTAATTTATTTTTTTATGTTTGTTACCTCATAACTTTTGACTAGGTGAATCGATTTTGAAAAAGCTGACGCTTCTCATGTGGTCCCATATACATTTTATCGAAATCTGTTAAGCAGTTTTTAAAATTTCAGCAAGTCTAGAAATCGTTTACATGGAAGATGAGAAGTCGGTTTTTTAAGGTTTGCTTTTATTATTTTTAACAAAAATATGTTGTTTGTGAGGGTTGTTATGGTATACACAAATACAGACAACTGATCAAAGTCCAAAGTAGATTTTGAAATGCTTAATTCAGACATGTTTCCGACCAGAATCCAACACTAAACACTCATAAAGCAAACGTGCTACACTTCGCCAGCATTCGTTCCATCAGATCAAAAAAAAATGAATTGTAGAGCATCAAGAGCGCAAAACGTTAATATCGCAAAATGACAGAAACGTAAACTTTATCAAACATGTGGAAACTCAAATTCACTGTAAGATTTGCAAATATGCGTATTTAATTTTATCAGTTTGTGAAAACGTGATAGTCCCTTGATTGGCCGAGCGAGTACAAACGCGAGCGAAGCATCTCCGTTACGATTTGGGCAAACATGCTTTCATACTGTCTGTACTATCTGTACATACTATCTGTTCGCCTGATGTCCTACAGATCATTCCACAGGTTCTCAAATGATTCTCGTGAAATTGTGTGAACAAATTCGAAACTTATATAGTTTTTTTGTCGATTCAGTTTATCAATTATTTTTTGACCGAGATACTAATTTTTACATGTTTTCGTAAGGCCTTCAGTGCACAGAGTCACTAGAATTTTACGTGTTTGACTTATTGCCTTCATGCAGGTCTGCGACTGCGAGTAATCCCAAACATTCTGTCAAAGATTTAAATGAAAAACGAGGAGAGTAGGTATAACCATGTATAAACGTATGATTGTGTAGATGGCACGTAAGCGAGTAACTTACTCATACGTAGAATCTAATAAAAGTACAGGAATTCATGTTTCGGGGTCTCGACGTGCTTATCAAATTGTAGGTAAGTAAATGTTCGCATTATTAATACGAATTTTTGCGTAGACATGAATTCGTGCGTACTCATGTACGCAATCTAGGGGATTTTATTCAGACCCATATATTATTAAGCCCAACACTTGTTTATGTCAAATATAGAGATATTCTAGAGCTATAATTCTTAATTAAGAGAGTATCTTAAAAAAGTAATTGAGAGGTAATCTTAATTAAAGTTTGTAATTTTACAAAGAACCTCACAGCCTAAAAGCTAAAGCTTCAATACCAGGGCTACCAAGCAGGACTGCCAGCTACTCAACCTATACCTACATAACTTACTCGTATTAAAACAGAATACTTATTAAAAACAGAATTGAAAAATTACTAAACGTATTCCTCGCGTCTGCAAGGTTTTTGCAGGAAAACATAAAAGCAATATAATTGATATCATCGGCAGCAACGATGGAAATGGATTTATTCGACAGATGGAAGAGGGGAAGCGACGTAAGTTAAATGGTTTATTTGTTTTGGAAGTTCTTTCTGTTCTGTAAAGTATAAGGATGTGGAGATAGTCGATTAAAAGTTGCTAATAGCCAATCTCAGATCAACCTAGAGAATAAGATGGCGCACGGCGGATGATTCAGGTGAAGCCAAAAACCATCCAAAAACTACGCTACTGTCGTAAATGTACACTAAATAAAAACTAAAAAACTACGCTACTCGCTTGGTCATTCTTATCTAGACATTATTTTCATTGGTTTATGGTACAATTTCGTGTACATAAAAATACATAGTGCATTATAAAAGTGTGGCCAGAACTACTTTTTGAGGTTCTTTTTAAAAACTGTGCAGTTTTTTTACAAGTCAATGTTAAAAAGCCGTAACATTAAAATGTCACAAATATGTGCAGTTTTAGGATATAAATCTGCTTAAGTATATTGGAACGGAAATGGCTAACGTAGAGTTTGGGATTAATATTAGTTTTCGTGCTTTTGTAAATGTTTTTCATGGCAACATTACCACGAGCAGACGTTTGAAAAGAAGTGGCTTCAGCAAGATATAACGCAGTGTTCCATCTTTTCCTCTAGATTGATCTGAGTAGCCAATCTGTTGTAAAGCTTCGTGTATCCTTTGATCATATCATGATCCAAAAAAACAAGGTTTTGCATTCCGGTAGAAAACACGTAATGACGTCACTTGTCATAGTCATCCGTCTCTTTCGAACGTTTTGTTAATGACATATTTCGGTCTTGCTTAAGCATCGATTGACGTCACTACGTGTTGCACACGTGACTGGAATGCTATACCTGGCGGAGTATATTATTATACTATGGATTATTTAATAAGCATGTATATTTTAGCACTCGCAGGATACTGCTTACAGTGTAGGTCAACTAGCTGTTCATACCCGATAACATACAGCAACAAACGACTCATTTTTCGTCCGGATAGAGAATCGCAAATGGCATTTCCAACTGAACACTACTGTGTTTCGGGGGACACGTTATATTGTAGGTCCCGGTTCTTAATACTTTATCAGTAATCGTCAAGCCATGCCTTTTGACGGCCTAAAGAATTTCTGACATCAGGGTTAGCCACTCTGAGTGGCAAAAGCCTGAGTCAGGCTTTACGAACTTGCTTGCCAATGTGTCTTTTTTGGTGTGAAAGTTCTTTTAACCTAGATCCCTATTTTCTGTATCCTTTCTTATTATAACATCGGAAGTAACTATGTCTGTCTGTCTGTTTGTAGGTTTTTCACAGCTAAAATTTGAACGGATCGTGATAAAAATTTGTTAACTAGATAAAAGGTTTTGAATACTAAGTATTTTCTGAATAAACACGAACGAAATCGCAGGTAACAGCTAGTTGTAAATACAGGACAAGGCAGCGTGGCAGTTCTCGCAGACATTGTTTTGTTTCCGTCGCTGTCATCCCCATTTCAAGGAGAGTGACGGATGATATAAATAACGTAATATTTTCCCCACAAGTGAATTTCTCAAACCAACCTGCGGGACACGTGCTTGGCTAAACGCTGACAGACGGACTAGCATACAGGGCCGGATTTAAAGGTGTGGAGGCCCTTGGGGAACAGAAAAGTGGAAGCCAATAATTATTACATGAATAAAATGAAGAAAAAAACAGTCAAAATGTATTGTAATTTTATTTATTGCAAGAAACGAATTAAATTTATTAACAACTTGTTTTTGTACAAGTACCTAGGTTTTAAATTAAAAATGTTTTTAAAGTAAATTTCTTCTTTTTATTATCTATTGAGGGGCCCTCTATTGTGGAGGCCCCGGGGCTGTAGCCCCGTCTGTCCTCCCCTAAATCCGGCCCTGTATATAGCGATAGAGTTGCTTTGAGCAGTGAATGTTTCTCTAGCAGCCGAGATCTAGACGCGTACGTAATACCGTAGAGTAGTTTTACTGATAGACGTCCCTATAGACCTACCCACTAAATGTCTTTAGGGCCCGGTATTTCCACGAAATCAACGAAAACAAGTAATTTGTTTGCGCCTAGTTTGGTATGAATAATTGTAATGATCAGTTAGTTGCGAAAAATTACAGCTGGTATAAAAATAACCTAAAACAGTTTAACCGAAGTAGAATTTTAAAAAATAATTCTGATTTTGCAAAAAAAAAATCACAATAATTAACTTCTTTAAAAACTGTTTGAGCGTGGATCTCTCAATTTTCAGCGATTACAACATTATTTTTTTTCCGATTATTAGATTGCCAGATTAGCTCTATAAAGTTTAATCGAGTAACCTATTCCTCTTTCAATTAACATTTACCAATAAAAATGGCAAGTAAATGTAATTCTAGGAGCCACTCTCATTTTACCATTAAATATGATAAACGATTTTCAACTCTAAATGAACGTATGTGCTGACAGGAAATCGTATGACCACGCCCTAGGGCTGGTATTACAGTACTTAAGTTATTTGATAGTATTTCGACCGTGGAAAGGTAAACGGAACGTTGATTGACTAATCCTTACAAATTACAAAATCGAAAGAAATTCTGTCTGTCTGTTTGTAGGCTTTTTATGGCTAAACAGCTTTATGAAATTTGTCATTAAATTCTGTAAATTAATAAAAAATAACGCGCCGCTTACCAAATGCGTCAGACAACATCACATAACAGTACGTAGTTGGTACTAAAATAACAACTGACAACTAAAATTAAAACTCCGTTCAAAACTAGCCAGTATTTTTTTTTTTTTTTTATGTTGGACTCTGATCTCTTTGGTAACGGATTTTTGTTCTTAATTTGATAAAAAATTGTTGTTTATCACGAGGAGTGTTTATGGATATTCTTTTCTGAATAAACGCGAACGAAACTGAGAGGGCAACATCTAGTAATAATTAATTCAATAGAGATGTGCTGACCGATATTTTCAAAAAAATTGCATGTCCAATTCTATGAATTATGTAGAGAGAACGAATAACAACAATCGAATGAGACCTACTGCAACAGCCAGTCGAGTACACTAATAAATAAATAAAACCGGGGTATGACATTTTATTTTCGTAATATAAACCTGGTAAATAGAAGTGTACTCGAAGCATGTCTTTGACGGGCGTCATCTCTTTCACGGAACATCGCCTCTTCATTTATCTTCCTAATCGTGCCGGGCCGGGACGTATTTACCGTGTTTTTCTCGGGCACGTATTGAGAGAAAAAATCGGATCTTGTCCTTAGAACTTTCCTTTGATTAATCGATTTGAGCGCAATTAATTAGTTTGCTAACGTACCTGCTAAGTATGCGTACTTTAGATACTCATCGGTGTCAATTAAAAGAGTGCCTACTGTCTACATTTGTTTACGCATTATTTGAAGATGTATTTTTTCCCGACTGCGCAATAAAGAGGGTTATAATGTATGTATGTGTGTGGGGTATGTATGTGTGTGGGGTATGTATGTACTATGTATGGGTGAGGTTTTTCGACACGCCTTAAAGCTTAAACAGCTTGATGTATTTCGACATGTGAGGTGTCATTTGAATCGTGTTGATAGTGAAAGTAACTTTTGGTACAACATTTTGCAGCCGAGTTTTTGTAATGTTACTCGGTACAATAATATTATCCCTAAAGGGGTGAAGTTTGTGTACAGGCTCCGGAACTGTTAGTCTGGTTTTTTAACTATTTTTGATTAATAGACAGCTACATAGTCATTGGGTACGATAAGCTAAGAAACGTGAGCAAAACCATGAGCAAATAGAGCTAAATAATTATATTTTAAAAATTAAACTTAGAACTTAGGCCCCTATTCACCGAACTTATAATTGGGCGATTAGGTATTTATTGAACTGTCCGTTGTTGACATTTAACTTTTTGAAGAGCAGACATAAACATTCGGTAAAAAATTAATCATTCGTTTAAGTTTTGGTGCACTTTGGCCTAAGTGTATGACCACAAAATAGATCGGGTAAAATTTTGATTAAATTCGATTTCTAAGATGGTTTGGAAAGCATTTCTCTCAGCTAAAAGAAAACTGATCCATAATTTTAATTTAGGATCAGTGCACATGATATCCGAGCCGTCTTGGCCGGGGTCAAGAGCTACGTCCCGGGTCCATTATAACCCAGACGCTACAAGCATCCTCACCTTGAACCTATACACAGTGTTAAGGTGAGGCCGCACTCGGATACACTGCATGACGTCATAGGGAGGAAAGAGGAAGTTAGATTAGATTAGATAGATAGTTAGATAGATAGATTCAGAACGAACGGAGCAACTTTTGAAAAAAAAATTGACGTTATTGACAAATGAATCATATCACCATAGCCTAAAATACCAAATCGTATAATATCAACAGAGAAGTCAGCGTCGCTTCGATGTTATGCAATTTTGTATTTTAAGCTACGAGTATGGTGCCATTTTTGATGACGGCAAAAAGTAAACGAGAATTTTTCCGTTGTGTCTGAAGCGAACCTTAGAATCTTGAACACATACTTCTATCTACTATAGAATATTTTGTACACAATTTTTTTACCCATAGTTTACTCTGTTTACTAAATTTTTGTTATTACAATTAGGCGATTTGGCAAACCTCTTAGCTGCTCCCGACCGCTAAGATCTCCGCGATTGTTTTGCGATCTGCGAGCTGAAGCTTGATGTTTGAAATGGCCTTGTTTTAATCTAAGTAGCTATTTTTATTTAACCTTAGGTCCTGAGGTCCTTAAGTCCATTGTATTTTTGTTTTACTTGAGTTTCCACTCAAGTTACAAATTTACCGTATCGTAAAAAAACCCCAAGAACATTAATTATAATTGTGTGTTTTTGTTTTAATAAATTATCCGTATGTAAATTGTATTGTGATTTCAAAACAATTTACGAATGGTTAAATTAATAAACAATCCAATTTTAATAATTAATCCAATTTTGTAACTTATTTACGCAATTAAATGAAATGGAAACGCTTTATTGATGTTCGTGCCGGCAATACACTTATCCCAGTGTAACCCTACCTTGAAACAATGTAAAAATACTCACAAAAGGAAGTCTTGCTCCCAGCTCGGGGTGGGACCCTTAACTGTCACCGTCGTCGACTTGACATTCTGTAGCTTGAGTGTCACGTACGTGTTAAATTGTGTTGCTGCAAACAAAAATGAGACTTATAAACTCACAGCTATAATACAAATTACACCGAGCTGAAAGTGGAAATGAGTAACAATGGATGAAAGAGCTTACAACAGGCGTCGGGTTACGGCGCAACCAACTTATCCGTAGACTCGATTGGGGGAACCACTGTCGTGTTTTCTGAATGAAACTAACAGACATTCTTCGAAATTCTTAAGTTCCCCCATTTGACCAGCTGATGGAATAAATTTGTCACGCTATTTAGTAGACTATGTGTAGTACAGGCTTTTTTCACGGTATGTTTAAAAGAGTTAGTGTGGATAGCAAACATGTGTTTTATTTTACTATTGGAGTTTATAATTAAGACTTGTTTGAACAGCGAAAAAGTGAGTGAAGATTGATAAAACGGGAAGTGAGCTATATTAATATATTAATAAATAAGTGATAATTAAGTGTAGATATTGGCTCTTACCTTGTATACCAACATAGCGCGCCTTTTTTACTGTAACAAAAAACATCACTTATTAAAAAAAAAACTTAAATATACCATTTTTTAACATCATAACAACAACAATATAGATGTACTAGCTAAGTAGGTCCTCAATTCATTAAAATAACCAATTAAAGAAGTCATCATCATATCAGCCAGAAACGCCAACTGCTGAACAAAGACCTCCACTAATGATCTCCACAATAATACTACGCAGTGATAAAAAACAAACACAAAATAACCTCCTCCATTGTTTGTTTTTCGTAGGCATAACCACGATCCGCCTACTTTAATATGCTAAGATTTATGCATGTAACAGAAGGGAGTTATGGGCAAAAATGCCTTTTTTACAATCTGCCACCTTCGCAGCGCTTGCGTGCCACACGTCAAGTACAAAAATAGTAGCACAATCGATGGAGCTCCTGTAACTTACTTAAAAATGCTTAAATGCTTTGTGGTCGTTATGAACGTTAATGTTGCAAAAAAAGCTGATTTCACGCTAAGAATCAGCGATAGAATTTGGTCAGGATTGTGTTGGTAATTCTTAGTAGAAGGAGTAGAGAGGGGTAACTATACATTAAAACAGATGATTAATCAAATGGGTTGTCCCTTGGCCCCTACTCTTCGCCCTACTGGGGGCAAAGAGAAATAAAATGTTCTGTTTTCCCTTCAGTTTTCTTTTTAAGAGGAAAATTAGTTAAGGGTCCCGCAACGTTCTGAAATTTCCATACTTGTCAAATTTATTGGAAACCATTTGTCAGATTATGATGAAATTTAACATGTATAATTAAATTGAGTATATCTCCGCCCCATCATGTTTTAGTTTTTTTTTTTTTTTAAAAAAAACGTCCTCAAGATAATATAGAGCTATGATAAATATCCGCATTTGTAAGGGGTCACTTTTGACTGATTTATTTGATAGATAGACAAAACAAGTCAAAAATCCCTTTACATAGGGAGGTTGTCTACATCATTAGCTTTTAAACGCATCCATAATACAAGGGAAATTCTTAGTTATTTAGGAATGATTACAGAAGTGCAAAAGTCATAAAAAAATTGCTCTCTTCGCTCGTAGTCTTCTTCTAGACGAAATGGCTATAGAGATCCTTAAACCAATGCGAAGTTAGTCTAAAGTGGTCGCCGGACTCTTAATGACTCTCAATTTCTGATGTAAAGGTCCACTCTAATCTTATTGAAAGGACGTGAAAGAATACCAGTTACATTTACCGATATCACCCGTGTCTAATCAGGTACACAAAATACTAGGTATACAATGACGACATATTAAGTCTTATTATTAAGAAAGTTAGTGGTGCGTTTCCCCTGACATAATTCTAACGAGTTCAAAAGTCAACCTAACAAAGTTTATTTTACTGCACGCAGTCATTTCCTGGGTTCTAACTTCTTTCAAACCGCGTCGTTCATCATAAGTTAAGAAATAACTTAGCAACCATGCTTTTATAGCGACACAGGGTGCCCATCCACCTGCAAGCTCAGCGTCCGACCACCTCGCAGTGGTATTCATGAAATATGAACTTAATGCTTTATGACGCAAAGTCCCTTTAAAGCGTGGTAACACCACAATTTTCCACCCGCACACGCGTTTTTAAGCCGCTTTATTTAGAATTGAAAATCGTATATCGTATTTGATGGTAAAATGAGATCGGTGCCTAGAGTTACATTTTCTAGGCGTTTATTGGTAATAATCATAATTAGAACACAAACAAGAATACGTTATTCGGTTAAAGTTTAGAACACGAATCGGGCTATTTAATCATCGACAAAAAATGTGTTGTAATCGCTGAAAATTGAGAGAATCACGCTCAAACTGTTTTTTTTTTTTAATGCGCAATCAAATACTGGTTTTCGTTGATTTCATGTTATACCGGGTCGTAAATCGTATTTTTAAGAGCGGGCCACTTGCAGTCACAACTTGGTGGTAACTCGGCGAGTCGATCTCTAGAGAGAGCTCCAGAGAGTCGATCTCGAGAGAGGGCTCCAGAAAGTCGATCTCGAGAGAGGGCTGTATGACTGTATGTCACAAATGTGCGACCATTTGTGACTGTGTGTCACATATGGTCATGTTGCGAGGCAGTCAAGCATTAAACTTACAGGTGAACGGACACCCAAACTCTACGGCTGACTCGGTATGTGACAATACTTTACAACTTGGCTTCGTGACTTGGAGAAAAAGGAAACGATGGTTTCTAACTATTTGATTGGATAAACGATAAGAAACCTGTTCAGAAAGTTTCAAAGATATGGAGTTATTTTGTTTAATTTAATGTTCTCTTCTAGAGAAGTAAGTAAAAGGAACAATAGAACATTTACATTACGTCATATAAGCGGATACTACGAGTATAAGTTATCATAATGACAATGCATTTTGAATAAGATGCCTACTGGTAGTGGTTTATTGAATTAGCTTTTCATTTAATTTAGTTTAGTTTAGATTAATTTAGTTTAATATATTTTATTTGGGGTAAATTAATAAAATTATTTTGCTATTACATATAAGTAGTTACTTAACTCATTTTCTACTTCAAAGCCTTATTATTTAAAAAATCTAAATAGATTTAGACAATCTCTTTACTATTAACACCAACATTGCTTAAAACCCAGTGGATTAACAACTCATTTAATCAACTCAGACCAAAACCTTTCAGTCAAATTAAATTACAACAACGCGAAATTAATCCAAAAGATAAATATATTCCATTGATAGACTTGCATTCAAATCGCGGAGTATCATTATTCAAGTCAGGATAGTAGAAGCTAATCTCTGTGGGCTGGAACTATAATGCAAAAACTTTAACTACCCTGCAATCTGTATCAATTTATCAACCCTTGGCAACCGGGTAGCCACCCTTATCTTGGAGTTTGGAAGTTAGCTCATTGAATCCCGCCCGCCCCTTGCCGACGGTAGCAAAAACTTAAGTTTTCGGAAAATAAGCTAAAGTTTAACTAAAATAATAATTTGGTTTGCAGTGTATTTTTATTTTGAATCGATAAAATCCATGAATTTATCACGCATTTTTCAGTGAAAAATTGTTTATTTTTCGATTGGTTCAATGGTTCAATGGGATTATTGAATATTTGGTGTAGTATGTAATAGAATAATGGGTAATAGTAGAATAGTTTTAGTGACCTTTGGCTTTGTACCTCAAAGTACTTTTTTTAAATTTTAATTATAATTATTTTGAGTAGAGAAGAAAATCCAATCCTACTCAACAGTCACAGTAATATTATAAAGGCGAAAGTTTGGAAGTGTGTATGTGTGTTACTTCTTCTCCGTTTGTTGTTGTTTCGCTTGGATAAACAAATTTTGATGAAATTTGATATGGCGCTACCTTATACCATAGATTAACACATAGGCTACTTAATGACTGCGAGTCACACAGCAAGGCGCAGCTAGTCTCGCAAAATTCTTTCACACTATATCTGTCACTCGTAAAGTTTCCGCCAAAATCACCATGATGAATAAACCCTGATTCCGCAAACTTTTCCCGAAATATTTCAGAGTTTTCTGTCGCATGTTTCTAAATAAAAATTACCGCAACGGTCACAAAGGCGAAACGCCGAGTCGAGTATAAGGTATGTAAATTTGTTCTACCAGAGGAGTTTGAATATAAAGAGGAATGTCAAATATTTTTGCTCCCAACATTGTTAGGGGGACATCGTTAAAATAAAATTGTTAATGCCTGTTCGGGCGTTCGGTAACATCTTTTGGTGCTTTAGTTAAATGGTTTCAGTGAGAATTGCTTGTTAGTTCTCGTCGGGTCTATGTCTTCAATAAGCGATTCCGTTTTACGGGTTCCTAAAACACTGAAGACTGTATTTTAATACGGTACGATGTAGTAACGATAGTACGATTTAAAACAGTACTTATTTTAGACTGTGGGTTTTATTTAACTCCCGACGCAAAAATGACGGAGTGTTATAAGTTTGACGTGTCTGTGTGTGTGTGTGTTTGTCTGTACCATCGTACCTCCCGAACGGATGAACTGATTGTTTTTTTTTGTATGAAAGGTGAATTAATCAGAAGTTTGCTATCAGCTTTGTTTGATGTCGATGTTGAAAATCGGTGTCGAGAGTTATTTTTGCAATTTTTAATTTTTACTTGTAGAGCTACTTTATTTTTTTATTTTTTTCGAGTTGCACAATGTGGTTAATCGAATGAATTTTTGGTTTGTTTTTCGTATTTTACACAAAACAGTAATCCAGTAATCAGATTGAAATTGCAACTTCAAGACTACGAAGATAATAAAATGTAGTAAATTTTTAGTTAGATTGAGTTTTGTTTTAAAGGCTAGAAACGTGTCTTTCTTGAATCTCGCTGCAACGAGAAATTAAGGAAACATAAAGACACGAACGCGGAACAATTAGTTACGTCATTTAACTCCTCCCAGAGTTTATTAACCAAACTGGAGGCAGCAAGAAACACTCAAGAACGAATAGCTCGGAATATACCGGACCATTTTGTTACGAATAAAAGTTACAGTAAATCATTATAAAACTTGTTACAAGATAAAACAGAGTAGAGTGGCGCTTCGTTTGGGTAGCTGTGACAATGAAAACCAAAAAACAACCTTTAGGTGACAAATTAAAAAAAGCATTGAATACTTATCCGATAAAGGCCAAATGTTTTTTTATCGATCAATATCGCCATAAATCACTAAATTTTGAGTACTTAAAACCTCATAACCACACTTACAGCACCCGATCACAAAAACTACTGAATATTTAATTTAATTAAATCGCTTGAGAATCAGTTTTATTTGAATCTACCTATTGAGGACCTGTGGACTGTATAGGTAATTATTTTTATGAAATGAAACGAGGGTGGTAAATTAAAATTGTATTACACGAGATAAGTATAACAGGGCTTTTTTGTGACAGACAACGAACAGAATACTAGTCAAAAACAAAAGCTAAAACAAAAAACATGACATCTGCCTTTTAAAACAATATTACCTGTAAAAAATAAAGGAGGCTTGTTGTTGTTGTTGTTGCTTGTTGGAGGTTGGAGGTTCTCCAACTAGTGGAAGAAGGCCGACCTCCAGCCAGTCGCTAACAATAGTAGTAAACTTATTCAGTCTCAATATCTTCATTAAATATTTGATAGTTTTAGAAACAATGTCTAGTAATAAGACTATCCCGATGTCTCCCGAACTATGGCTCCAACGCTTCCGTAACCGGATAAACGAACGGGCGGAACACAGATCGCCGGCAAAAAGCAACTGTTGCCACGAATTTGAAATAAGGGCTGGTGTATAATAGCCTCGAGCTTCAACTGTAAGGGTTTACCGGGCGATTAAAGGATTTCAGAGTTCAACTTAAAATACAACTTAATAAGAGATAATGGAGTTTTAAAATTACAGCTGGATGAACTGAGACAGAGAAAAAGGTGATTGATGATGAACGGGAAAAAATGTAGACCGAGACACAGCTTAAATAACAGTACTGAATAGAAGAGTCACTACGAGAGATGACAACTTAATAGCGACTCTCTCTGCGTTTCAATAAAGTTAATTTCAGCTTGCAGAGCGAAGGGTGACTACCCTCGAAAAATACCTGGTGGTGCATAATTTGCGCGAAAATGTGAGAGTTCTCGCCCCGTTACTTTTGCACTCCTTAAGTTAGATGTACATAAAAAACCTGTCCGCTTGGCTCAAATACTTGCAGTAAGACAGGCTGCGGTAAACAATGCCTAAATCTGTCTAATACACTTCAGTGGGTCCACTAAAAACTTACCTCCAACTAACTTAACTCCCAAAACTTAACTTACTTCCATTTGGCAAGGGGCGTCCTAAAGGTGGAAATAAAGAAAACTCACACGTCTGGAAGATGGTATGTGCCTTAGTGCCTCTCCCTCCTGTACACTCTCTCATACTTACACACACACACTTGTACTTGCATTAATTACTTAATTGATTTGGCGTAGTTTAGTTGTTAATATAAGAAATTGTAAAAATATGTTTGAGTAGTTTTTTTTAATAGAATGTAACCAGTTTGAGTCATGCTAAGAAATGTATCATTTTTGTATTAAATATATTTTTGTACGTAACGCTGTTGATTACACGAAATAAATATAATAAAATAAAATAAAACAATGATGGCGCTAGACGAAGCGTGGGCGTAAGCGACATCAGCTTTGCCAGGCCTCTTTCATTTTCCAGTCAGAAAGAAAATTAATGTGGAATTAAATTAGCTGAACCCTTTTTTGTTTCGAGGGAAATCTTCGCAAGATAACCGACTACCAGAGGAGACGCAACCGAGTTGTGTGGGATTGTACTTACATACAAAAACTCCTCCGGTAGCTTAAAACAAGTGTGAATTAAGAACATATCGAAGGGGCTGGCAGAGGTGTAATACAACACCCACACTTCACCGGCCGATATTCAGTCCCAAATGTGACAGGGGGCGAGCCTGTCGCCATACACCGGGGTCGAATCATGTAGAAGATGACATACAATACGCACATGTGCTCACACAATGAACGAATTGGTGCGTGTCGTCGGCTGGGTTCGATCCCGCTCCCTCTGGCTTGAGAGGCGGGCCTTCCCCCAACTAGGCTGCCATCGCTTGAATAAATTAAAAATGTAAAAAAAACCCGACACCAAATTGCATCAACACCAATTTTCATCAAACATAGTCTTCGCTATGTTTGGTGCAAATCGGTGTTAAAATGGTGAAAAACAAAACAAACAAATCAAAACCGGTTCATCTGTTCGGGGCCTACAATGCCACAGACAGACACATGTCACACACACACACACACATCTCACACAATACACACACTCAGACAAGTCAAACTTATAACACAATTTCACAAATTCACAAATTCACAATTGAAAACGACTTTTAAAACTTTGTGAGCCCCCACAGACAACACTGACAGTCAACGCCTAGCACCGCCATAGTAAAATTAACCTTAGAATTGTATAAATCTGTAGCTTTCATTAAACATAAAGCCTACTCCAGATGACTAATCCTTATTGTGATTTTGGACATGGATAAACGTAACAAATTATGACTAGTGTACTAGTTTAGCTATGTATTGTTTTTATTAATAGCTCTTTAGCACGCGATAGTAGTGTAAGGGTATATATGAGGTATACAATGTATAGTACGAGTAGTGTGTGATTTGTGATTGAGGCACCTACCTACGTTTTATACTACGTGAGCAGGCAAGCAAGGTGTGGTATGCTACGAGAAGGCACTAATGCTTGAATGACAAATATATTTTTTACAAAATAATAATTAAATTAGCGTGATATTTATTTTGTAGCGGTAATTTGTCAGTTGTACAATAAATAAATTGAATGAAAACTTTTTTCCTGCCAAGAATGCCTCGTTGGCTCAGTTGATAGTGAACCGGCCTTCTGAGCTTGGGGGCTTGGGTTCGATTCCCACCTAGGACAAACGTTAGGTATTGTGATGAACATTTGTGTTCGTTCTATATCTGGGTATATCAGTCTCTGGCGATCGTGTCTGAAAAATGTCCCGAATTTTTTTTTTTTTTTATTTACCTACTTACTTAAGTTTTCAATGAACCAATTAGCTATATTTGTATGCAGTAGGTAACTAGGAGTATTGAATTTGTTTATTCGGTATAAACTTAGCAATCAATTTAAAACTTTATTCCGTGGGGCCCAGCGGCCCTATCTCTCTACAGGGACCTGGCTAAACGGTTGGTGGAGGCGTCAGGCGTTCAGAATGCTGGCATTTACGAGTATTTCGGCCAGAAATTGAGCATTGCCATCCAGCGTGGCAATGCTGCTAGCATTCTGGGCACCTTTCCCTCTGCCAACGGGCTTTTAGATTAGAATTTAGTTATAAGTTTATGCATTTTTCTTGTTTGATACAGTTTTGTTAAAAAAAATCCCAAGACAGTGGAAACTCTCCTCTTCGTAAATTGTATTTGAAACTTATTTCAAGAAATAAGTTTCAAATACTCTTGTTTTCAAGAAAACAAGAGAGTTTTAAGCATTTAAATAAAATATCATCAATGTAAATATGTGTTTATTGTTCTACTTTATCTGCAGCAGTAAAGATTTTCTTCTTAAAAAGATCCGCCCATTTTTTACGAAGATTTACACAATATCAGGGGTCGCGTTTATTTATTCTCCAAATGCGAGAAAAAGGACGAGAAAGGGGCTAATAATATATCGGGGTGCGAAGTCAAATGTTCAAATTGTACTGCTGAGGGATTTATAGCTAGGTATAGGTGGCCCTTATTCTCGTATTACTAGCACGCAACAGAACAATGACCTGGCCTTAAAGTGAAGTAGGTAAGTAAGTAAGACGCATTTCCATCCAGCGTGGTAGGTAACGTAGCCAATGCTTAAAAATAAATCCTACTAATATTATAAACGTGAGAGTTTGTAAGAATGGATGGATGGATGTTTGTTACTCTTCCACGCCAGAACCACTGAACAGATCTGGATGCAATTTGGCTCAGTGATATATTATATTGTAGAATAGCACATAGAATAATTTTTAACCCCGGTTGAAACCGCGGGGCGCAGCTAGTAAATAAATATTCGGGTCCCTTGCACACACGGTCGCCTGACCCCAAACTAAACAAAGCTTGTACTATGGCTGCTAGAGACTGATAGATATTAACACCCAGACATAGAACAAACACAAATGTTCATCACATAAATGTTTGTCCTAGGTGTGAATCGAATCCACGCCACCAAGCTTAGAAAGCAGGTTCACTACCATCTGAGCCACCGAGGCAGTCTTGGTACTCTGGTACTCTTGGTACTCTGTGAACTTGCAGTAAGATATCATGATCAATGATATCATCATCTGGAAATCCCCAGCAGTAAGGCTTCGTCCTGATCGAGCAAGTGCCTCTTTTTTTCAAACAAGGTGGTAAAATCTTTTGATAACTTTGACGTTCATAAGTATATCTACGATACAACAACAACAACTCTTTATTAAAAACATATAATAATTACAATAGTACTTAAATAAGGCTTAACTAAGGCCTTATCGCTCAAAGCGATCTCTTCCAGGCAACCTGATAGCCAATTGCATAAACCCATTTGATTTGATTCAATCTGTGAGCGACTGACTGTCCGCTGGCTTACTCTGAGACGCGTATTGGGCATACAATGTCGAGCGGAGAACTGTAGTTAACAATACGCGAATCAGGCATCAGCCGTTTGTGAGCAAGCGATACACCGCAAACTGAGTACGCGTACTCAGTGAGCGCTGTTCGAACACTACATTTAGAATATATAGGGAGGCAAAGTTGAAAAACAGTCAGCCACTTGCTCAGTTAGGACGATGCCTAATGGATACCTTGCTAGGAATGAGTGCTGTACTTAGCGGAATTAAGTAAAGCTCAATTACTATTCTAGAATACTGAACATGTAGGTGAGGTAGTTAGATTATTATAGTAAGCACTCCTTTACACATCATTCCCAAAGCAGTAAAAACTATTAAAAACCTTGTCTCTACGCAGTTAAATATCAAAATCCTTTTACGAAACTCCATTAGGAAGGCCGTAAAATCAATGTTGTTGTTTGGAAGAGAATGCAAATGAGACCCATAACGCAGAATCGCGTAAAGACAACGCTATTACAATTCCTCTTCCTGGATATAAAAATATTTACTGTACTGTTAAAATTTACAGACGGGAATAAAAAAGCACTTTTTCATTAAAATTTGGCTGAAGCTAAAGTGTGAGTTTTCCTGCTGTGATCTCATTATTTTTGCATTCATATTATAAATACGAAAAGATAATGTTATGTCCTTTGCTCAATTTGTGCCTGAAATCCTTCTTACAGACCAGTAGAGCTATTCCTACACGTGAGATGAAATGAGATCTTATCTTGGTCACTCTCACACCTATGACATTTCAAACGAGAAAAACAAGGACGAAAATAGAAGAGATGGGTTGCAGGCCGCTGTTACGCAGTTACGCTGTTATCCTCTTGTTTTGTAGTTTTTTAGATTTAACATAAAGAGTTCATCTACCTTTTTCACAACGAAAGTGATCTTTAACTAATTCTTATTAAGAGCGTTGACCCATTCAAAGCTCTTGATAAGAATTTGTTAAAGATATTGCTTTCTCGCTCACACATATCAGCGTTTTTAATAATGAAAAATGATAGGGTGTACAATTGAAACATATTCTCTGATAACTATTTTGCTAATATTATAACGGTTATTTTAAATTAATTTTAGTTTTCATGCCTTTTTCTTAGATGGAGAAAAGGAACATCAATTTTTTTTTTATTATTGATGTTCGATTTTTTCTTTTACTTAATTGAGAAGTATAAGTAGTATAATTTGTTCAAAATAATCGATATAATTAAAAGCTAAATAGTTAACAAGTAACATTTTTCAATTGCACATTCAGCCATTGTTTATTTTTAAAAACGTTGAAATGTGCAAGCGAGATAGCAAAAACGCCTGTTAAAACTTTCCATTGGCTTAAGGTTTTCTATTGTCATTTTGCCTAGAAGAAGACGCCGAGCGAAGAGAACAAGTCAAGATACTTAGCCTCTAGAACTTCTAGAGACTGACATTTTTTAAGACTTTCACACTTGCCTCATTTTTCTTAAATAATTAGGAATGTCCCTTGTATTATGGGTTAATTGAAAAGCTAGTGATGTTAGGCAATCGATCTAAGGAAAGGGATTTTTATTTCCTTTGTCCAAAGTGACCTTCGTGGATAGTTTCATAGCTCATTTTCTCTCGAGTACGTTTAAAAAAGACTAGAGAGAAGCTGTAGCTTGTTTTATTTCACATGCCAAATTTCATCACAACTGACGAATAGGTAGGTAGTTTCTAAGAAGTTCGACAAGTGTGTTTGTATGAAAAATGTAGAGCTTCCAGGGACTCTTAATTTTATGAGTTCTTAGTAGACTATTTTTAACTAGCTGTGCCCCGTGGTTTCACTGTTAAATGTGCTATTCTAGACTATAATCGATCTCTGTGCCAAATTTCATCCAGATCTGTTCAGCCGTTCTGGCGTGAAAGAGTAACAAACACTCATCAATCCATCCATTCTTAAAAACTTTCGCGTTCATAATATAAGTAGGATGTTTAGGTTGTGAATGTGAATGAAACTATGAAAATAAATGGTAAGTATTCTATTCTATTCAAAGAAATTTGACGAAAATTTCTACCGATCGCTCTTCGGGTAATGTGTTTACATCCAAGATCGATTGCTAGATAATTGACGCTACAGTTTGTTCGGGAAGAGAACTGTTGTGAGACATGGGGCGCCAATGTACTTGATCCTTTATTTTGTTTGACGAGAATTTATTTGGTTTTGTTCGAGACGTTAGTTCCCATTTTCGCAACCATAGGTACCTTTTCGACTAGACTCTTCCAATGTTTCTCGAAAGTGCGACGGTACTTCACGCTGGAACAGTTGCTTTCTTTATATAAGACACAGGTTCGGTCGTGCATGGAGTACTGTTCGCACCTTTGGGATGGATCGGCCAAGTATCAGCTCGAGGCGTTGGAGTCCATCGAGAAACGTGCGAAAAAGCTCATTGGCAACGACTCCCTTGTCCAGAACAAACTTCAAAGTTTGGATCATCGACGCAAGGTTGCTAGTCTAACGGTTTTTTGTAGGATACATTTCGGGGAGTGTGATTCTGGTTTGCATGACCTTATTCTCCCTAGCCCGTTCTTCTATAAAACAACCAAGAGTACAAAAAAGCGGCATCGTTTTATGGTCGAAATACCAACAACACGCACGAAACGCTTTGGTTCCTCATTTCTCATACGAACCGCTAGAGTGTGGAATACTCTACCAGAGTGTGTGTGACACTTATAATCTGGGTGTCTTCAAGTCTCGAGTGAATCGGTTTCTTCTAGGCAAGCGTGCTTCATCGTAGGCCGCATCACTGCTTATCGTCAGGTATGTTGGCGGCCAAACGCAAGCCTATTAAGTAATTTAAAAAAATGTTAACTGGCATTGGTTGTCATATTGACAGCTTAAAATATCACAATAGAGCTAAATCAAATATTACTGGTTGGTAATTTAACAAGCATAGCATCAGGGTCATAATCCCATAGACATAATATGTATTTCATACTAGCCTTGACATCTCGAACTGGCATAGTTAGTAGTACACCTTGAGGATGCTACCTAGCACACTCTCGCGTATTAACGCACCCGAAAAGGATAGACGCGCTTTGTGTTAAAAGTTGCCTCATCCAAAAAAGGAAAAATAAATAAAAGACGAAGTCTCTTTTCACAAGTTAGTTCCAATTTTCAAAAAGAATACACAATAAATTCATTGCTCCTGCGTGAATTAGTCGTTTGACAAAATGTGTTCGCAATAGCAACTCTATTTTATTTTCTCAGTGTCGATCAACTATTTTTGAATTTACTTTATTATGATCAGCAACATCATTATCAATCACTTTCCACCCACGACTGAGTATATGTCTCCACTTTAGTGCCTAAGTAATCCTTTTTGGTCCTGTGCCCACTTCACCCACTACCTACCTACCGCCTTCACAATGTCATCTGACATTTAAGACTAATAGTGGCTCTATGACCCCACAAAAACCAAAAAAATAATATCTCTGCCATTTGGAAAAAATACAAAAAGTAAGTCGAAAAAATAATTTATAAATAACTAGCTGTCACCCCGTGACTTCGTTCGCGTTTATTATTTATATATATATATGTGAGCTATCCTATCTGTTAAGTTAGATCGAACTGCACACGGTGTGCAAATTTGATTGAAATCGGTTAAGTAGTTTAGGAGTCTATAGCGGACAAACAACGTGACACGTAATTTTTATATATTAAGAAGAAGAAGAAGAAGAAAATTGTACTTTCTCATAAAATTTCGCGAGAATCGATTAAGAAATGCAACCTGTAGAGGAACACAGCCGTAAAACTTCCCGGGCCGAATGGAGATAATAAAGCTGACGCAGAAACGATACGCTCGGTCGATCGATAAATTTATCCTAAAAACTCCAGATCCAGCCCAGTCAGCTCTATTAAATCGGTTAACCGCAAAACGGGATTGTAATTTTAACAAAAACAAAGCCTTCCTAAGCTCTGAAAAACTTCATACGTTATAACTACTTAGTAATAACACTAAAAATTATGTTCATCGTCCAAACAAGCTCGGCTTAAACTAGACTGAGGTGAATTATTTATGCAATAGGTAGTACCGAATTAGATGAACCAAGGATGAGAGGATGACCCGGCTTGAGTTTCAGAGGTGGATCAATATTGCTACTCTGGGTATAGCTGTTATTACTGGGGCTTTTATGCGACCTGTGGCATGCGATCTGATTTGGAAGCGTCTTCGATCAAATACATATAAGGGAGAGACGGTACGAAAACCTAAAAATGGACCGAATAAATTAGGTGCTGCACACAATTCATCGTAGTCACAAACAAACGTAACCAGTCGCAACAGTTATAATTATTGTTGTCTCGTTCTCGCTATAGACTCTTGTACGGCTCTCTATTATTGTTATTGATACACGTAACAAACTTTACACGGAGCTGTGTAGTGTCAATTTGCTTGTAGTCATATTGGGTCCACGCGCTGTGTACCAGAAATTAGACTCATGCCGCTTCTTCCTTATATAATTTTGATGGGTAGCGTAGTGTAATAAGAGAAAGGTAGATCACTGCCGGTCCCCTATTTGAAGTTTCTAACGCATGCGACTCTTATATTGATCACTTTCACTCCTATGGCTTTTCAAACAAGAGAGAAAAGGACCTGAAAACATCTCACGCGCAAGAAAGGGGACCAGATAACCAGACTAATAATCACATACCCCAGATCACATGGTGTAATAAATAGCCCCTCACAAAAGTAAGCCTAATCCCAACTATTTAATATTTTTAATGCGAAAATGAGTTTGTTCGTTTGTTTATTTGTTACACTTTCACGCCTCAACTACTCAATCGATCATCATACAATTTTGCATATACACGCTGCCAAGGATACAGAAAATTATATAGGATACCTTTCATGTCCAAAAACTTAACATTTCCTGCAAAACCGCGGGTGAAACCGCGGGGCACTGCTAGCAAACAATATTAACTGATAAAACAAAGGCTTTATCTTATTTTCTACTTAATTTAGTAGAGTTCAGAAAAGTAAATGCCTTCCTATATTTCGCCCGCCAACTCGCTTGATGTTAAGCAATGATAAAGTCTACGATGGAGCACGCTTGCCTGGAAGCGTTAGTCATGTAATCGAACACCCTGTATAGGCACAGATTAAAAATGTTGCGTAACCTTCGCGTTACGTCAAAGGGTCTCAATCTTCAGGTTTGTGTCAATATTTATTGAAGGTCACAATACAAGGACAGTAGACACAGATTTGCTTTCCGGCAGGTTTGTGTTGGCGTTACATATTGTGTCTTTTATGATTGTTTTACGAGCATGGACTTTTCTCATGTCATAGATGACCCCCAATAGATACCGCATAACGAGATATTTGTTCTAAAAAAACGCACCAAAAATTAGAGGGAAGTTTAAATTGCGAAAGATAGATAAACTCTTTATTGTTCACACCACAGATAACAAAACAACAAGAGAAAAATAATGATAAAACTTATTAAATAGTGTAACAACTGGCGGCCTTATCACTAAAATCGATCTCTTCCAGGCAACCTTAGGATGGAGAGGATACGACAAATGAGTATAGGACAGAAAAAAACAAAAAGCTGTAAAAAACTGTATGAAAGTCACGATAGAAAGATGATTATACAAGAGACGTGTTTTTTTATCGTAAATGCATGAAAACCTATTAATTTTGGAGTAAATTCTGTTCTATAAATACATTTACAAAGATATTCGTTGCAATGAATAGAAGTTTAATCTTAAAGAGGCTTGCACGTCTCCATTTTTGTTGGCTCGTTGCCATAAACCGTCCATATTACGAAAACTTCCTGAAAGCAACTGTTGCGATATTAAACCTTAACGCTTAAAGTTTAAGGACCAAAATACCTTGTAAGCTGTTACACGTTTAGAACAACGGGTGCTTCTGTTACGTTCGGGAATCTTCGTTCTTTTCCATATTTCGTAACTTTAAGAAATTATGGTAGAGACGCAGACTTTGAAATAGTTTTTTACGTTTTGCCTTTTTTTTACAAAATTAATTTACAATTTAGCTAAGGCAGCAAAATGTCACAAACAATATTTGATTTCTATCTATCGAGTAGCAAAAGCTTCAATTGTTAGCAAAATTTCTTTAAAGAAATACATTCGACCCGAAAAAAAAGAAAGAAATGAAGAAAGGACATTTGAACACTATCCTACTATCCTACTTCCAACTAATATTATAAACGCGAAAGTTTGTAAGAATGGATGGATGTTTGTTACTCTTTCACGCCAGAACGGCTGAACAGATCTGGATGAAATTTGACACAGAGATAAATTATAGTCTAGAATAGCACATAGGGTACTTTTTAACCGCGGGTGAAACCGCGGGGCGCAGCAAGTATACTTTAAGTACTACTCATACATACATCAAACTCTTACATACTTTAGTGCCAAAGCCAACTAAAGCTTAACAAAGTTCAAACAGGACTCCTAATAGTAAGTCTATTAAGAGTCAGAGTTTGATCTATATATTACCAAGTAATCTTGGCACTTAGGAAACTTGTTTTCGAGGCAACTCCCGATAGATTCACAAATCTTCTATTTCGTATCACATCTGCTTTTCTTCTTACTCGTCTTTTTTACGGACTTAACATTAAACCGTCGATTAAAAAAAAAACTAATTACTGATGCTCTATGGTTCACAAATAATTCATCTGACAGCGATTCTTAGAGTTAATAATAATTCTGACAGATTTATTTTTTTATTCTGATTATTTTCGTAAAATAGTCAATCCAATTATTTGAATAGTCAATAATTTCAAGTCATTATTGAGTTTATTTTTATTGATAACATTGTAAGACGGAAATAGACAGCGAAATAGTCACAATAGGATTATAAATTATAAATAATAAATTCGGGACACTTGCACACACGGTCGCCTGACCCCAAACTAAGCAAAGCTTGTCCTATAGCTGCTAGAGACTGATATACCCATACATGCTTAGATATTTTAAAATACATACTTAAATATATATTACCACCCAGACATACTCGTAGAACAAACACAAATGTTCATCACATGAATGTTTGCCCCAGGGCGGAATCGAAACCACGCCCCCAAGCTCAGAAGGCAGGTTCACTACCAACTGAGCCACCGAGGCAGTCATATTACATTAAGATTTAAAATAAATGGCCGCATAATACCCACTGCAAAGTAATCTCGGACAGTTCATTTCTTTTCCGCACTAAACATAAATCGGTAAAGTTCGGTTTCAATGATTTTCGAATCGGTAAACTCGGCCCGCTTGCTACTAATTTAAACCTATTTCCGTGATCACATAAAGGGTAAACGGGATGTGTCCCGTGATAAACATAGTAATAAACGACGCTGCTGGCGTCATTCCAACCGCTATTCTGTTATTGTCGAGTTACCATATAAAGTATTGGATGAAGCAAACATACTTTGTTGTTTGTGATCTTTAGTTCGTTTGTCTGGTTTTTGGGTTCTAGAAGATTTTTGTTCTGTCAGTAATAGCACCACATGACCACGAGCGGAGTTTTCGGCGGGAATAGAGAAGGTGTCGTCACTATTTGGTATATTACCGTCTGCGTAATATACCAAATAGTGACGACACCTTCTCTATTCCCGCCGAAAACTTTGTGTTATTTTCTAAAACACTTGATTATTTGTGTGTTAAAGTAAATACCTTTATCAGTTCAAATTACACATGTTTGGGAAAATTATACAAACATTAGGAACCGCATTCTCGTCTCTTGTGTCGTCTCTCGTCTCTTCGTGTTCTCTACAAAACTCGACTTTAAGTTTTAGTACAGTATCCGTGGCTTTACTAAAATAGGGAAAGGAAGGTATTTATTTTATTTATCATCACCGTTTCCCTACATAAGAAATCTGTAATTAAGTTTCCGACTGAAGGACATAGTAACCATGGCTAAAAAAATCATTATTAAAAAAAAATACCACGATCACTCTATCAAAAGCGTAGCGACCAAGATGAAGAAAGTGGTAATATTTCAGCAACATTTTTAAACGTGAATACTCGATGTTTTACCTCCAACGACCATTTTCCGATTTCACTCCCGATTTTCTGGATGAGCATTTTTCAAGATCAAAGTATACTCTCCTTATCCTCATGCTCTAGACTACCTCATAGCCTTTCATCGCGATTGGTTCAACCATTTTGAATGAATGGACTTTTTAATTAAAATCTACCGTCAATCACTAATGAGACTCTGCAGTTTTGAGAGCCTCTTTGAGCTTGACTACAAACTCAAAGTATTGAAATATTCAATGATTACTTTATTTACCCGACTGCGCCAGAAGATGGGATTATTTAGTAACTATCACGCGTAAGATTTTACTTGCGTCGAATGAGGTTATATAAACTTCGATCATTCTAGTTTAAGGGAGACGGTACGAGAACCTAAGAATGGGTCCATTCTTAGGTGAAGAGGTGGTGAGATTTCTTAGGTGCTGTGCAAAAATTAGGTGCTGCATACAATTCACCGTCACAAACAAACGCAACCAGTCGCAACAGTGATAATTATTGTTGTCTCGTTCTCGCTATAGTCTCTTATACGTATCTCTATGTTTGTTATTGATACACGTAACATAATACTGTCAAATCATCGAAAAATCGATTTGGCGGAAAGTTTGCATAACACACATACACAAATTTTATTTTTTAACTCATAATCGGATTGAAAACTTCCTTTTTTTTTGAAGTCGGTTAAAATCCGTGAAGTTTCGTTATTTATTTTATTACTTCTGCCTTGCGGTTTCACCCGCGGTCCCATTGGAGACGTTATTATTTTCGGGATAAAAAGTATCCAATGTTCTTTTCTGTCCCTTAGACAATATGTATGCAAAATTGTATGATGATCTGTTAAGTCGATGAGGCGTGAAAGTGTCACAAACATACAAACAAACGGATGACCAAACTCACTTTAGCATTTATAATAACAACAACAACAACAACTCTTTATTAAAAACATTCAAAAGTAATTACAATAGTACTTAAATTAATTAATTAATTAATATTAGTAAGTGGTTCGTACAGAGCCACTTCCTTTACATTTATCAATTTTGTTTTAATTTGAGATTCGCGCGTTCAAGCATTCCTTATATCACGTGACCAAGCATAGACAAACATTAGTAGAAGAAGTAGAAGTAAGAATTTGTTAATCACAAACGCTAACATTTAATAACATACAGACTGAGATTTATCAAGGAGCCTGCAAAATTAAGCGTTCCGCTGCCACGCAAGTTGTACGAGGAGATTCCTCACGAGCCACGGCTGTCAGTTGGCACACACTCGGGAACTTTTCCTCGCAAGATGGGGAAACTTCATTAATTACATCAACGCCGGTCCGTGTTTAATTAATCTTTCTATCTCGCGATCAATGCCGACCTGATTTAACTACCTTGTCCCCGAATGCTCTTTATTTTGTTAAAAAGGACACAAGAGAATTAAAGTCTATTAAAAGAAATTAGAATACACAAAAGAAAGGAGAGCCCTTAGAAAAGTTTAGCTTAAAGTAATTACAAAACACAATTAGATCAACAAATGTGTCGTATATTATTAACTTTGACCATTTTAACACAAGGACAATCGATTAAAAATAACCCGCTACTTTACTAAAAGGCATAGCGCAGACAATAGATATAAATAAATGAATATTAATAGTAGAGTTTGAACTTATTTGCCATAAATAGATACTTTTAAATAAATAATAAAATCGGGATATATTCAGACACGGTGCTCCGACCCCATACGAAGCAAAGCTTGTACTATGGCTGCCAGAGACTGATATACATACTTAGATATTTTTAAATACATACTTAAATAGATATTAACACCCAGACGTAGAACAAACACAAATATTCATCACATGAATGTTTGCCCTAGGTGGGAATCGAACCCACACCCTCAAGCTCAGAAGACAAGTTCACAATCAACTGAGCCTCAGAGGCAGTAAAATTCTTTGAAAACCTGACGACAAAATTAAATAGTCTTCAATAGAGCCGAAAAATGACCTAATATTTGTATTCATTTGTTTGATTAATAACATTTATAGCACTTTACAGCACGTTTACCGTACAATATAAGCAAGAAAGCCTGTTTATAATTTGAAGCGCTTTGTGGTACAAAAAGGTTTTTTTTAATGTATTTTTTTAATGTAGAATAGGTCGGCGTTTGACCACCAATTCGCCTGATGTTAAGCGACGTTGTGGTCTAAGATGGAGCACGACGACCTATAAGCTACTTATTCACTCTAGCCTTCAAGTTTTGTAGAGTGAAGAAGTACAAAGACGGCAGTTGAGTGAGGCGCTATAAGTGCGCTACTGCTCAGACCCGTCTTCGGAACAGTTACACCGGACTGCATTCCGAAACACGACTAGGTCATTTCACGGCATGGCTTGGTCCGGTTGGTGGTAACTAGCCATGGCCGAAGCCTCCCACCAGAGTTTGCTACCCGGTTAGCACTACCCGGGGACCACGTTTAGGGAATCAGAATAGAGTACACTCCTACGGACGTGGGTAGCTCAGCCTCCAGATATTCAAATAATTAGCCCCCAAAATATTCAGCATATCAGACTTTTTAATATAAATTTTAGCTACTTATATGATTTCAGTTGGCTTCAGAGCGTGCCTCGGCTGCAAACTGTAACAGCTGGCGGGCACGCGAAGCTATTTGTTATTTTTATTTTTAGCTTCTGCTTACCTATTTTATTTACTTTTGTCATATTTCTGTATACTTGCCTATTTAGTGAAAGTTTTATTATAGATAGAAGTTTGTTTGTAAGCCTCAAGTATGAAGAAAGAGCGATGTCTATATCAAATACACTGAGAAAAATGGCTTTCGTAATTCCGGACAGTTTTAAAGGAATTTACGGACTTTTATCCGTATTCCTAACAAAATGGTACCAAGAGTTCTTAATAGTGTTTTGTGCGTAATTCACCAAAAAATATCGTGAATAGTCGTCACCCATAAATATTAAGAAACATCACGACGGCGACGTTATTATGTGCTTTAAACTTATGTTTTATCGTTTCGCGTCATGACATTTTGTCATGACAAACACTCTGAATACTTACAACGTCGATGACGAGAAATTATGATCGGAATGATAAATATTGTAGAAAACTGGTAGAGTACTATTATTTAAATGATGAGTCTAAGTGAACATCATGATAATTTATCGGACTTTCCTAATAATTGTAAGGGAAACCATTGAATGGTTTTCGTAATTTCATGACAATTTTTTGAGCTTTCTTGTATTTTATTATTATGAACTAATAAGATTTAATTACCTATTCTAATGGTTTATTGGTTTTGGAAGGATAAATGCGACCTGCATACCTTTAAAATAACAGTACCGTCATGACAAAGCTGTATGTTTTTACATACCTATTATAGGTATTTTACTGTCAGCTTCTAAATAATATTTCTGATAGCAGGCTGTTTTAACTGGAAATATCACTAGAAATTCCTGATCTATAAGGTTGTGGGTCTCTGAGGGTGGGATAAATGACTACAACAACTTAATTCAAAAGGGTACTTATAGCATTTTATTTAACAAAGTTACAGATGGGAAACATGAAACAGTTTTTAGCTAAAATAATTAATATACTTGCGCGAGCGCCTTAGCTCACGTTACATCCTCCCCCTCTAACCTAGGTAAAGCGCACTCGCGACTAAAGAGCTTAGGTCTACGTTGTTTATGCTTCTCATGGATCGGTACGAGTGGTACTTCACCTACGAATTGGTCAACTGGAAGAGATGATAACGATCTAAAATCTCACTGGTCTCACTGCAGGTCGGATCGCTACTGCCTTGTGTTACGCTACTGGCATCATGTCTCTGTTCTTCTTTTCCACCAGATTTACCTGAGGATGGTACACCGGCGAGAGACATTGGGTAATGCCGAATGTGTGGCACATACTGTTTCATTATTTCGCTGATAAACTGAGCTCCGTTGTCTCTTAAGATTCGCCTGGGTACTCCGTATCTTAGGATCAGGAATTCAAAGATAGACTCGCCCATCCGCGTCATTATCCCATTTTATCCCATCAGAAAAAGTAAACACGTCATGCGTCTGCCTCTTCTCTTTAGCGCGGTTTCTCGAATTTGATTTTGATTTTGGGTTAAGAAAAATGGACTCGCCCAAGTGTTTCGCAAATTCTTATTAACACTATTTGTATTAAGTTCCCACATAAATGCACTATCGGAAAGGGTTCACAAAGTCTATGTTCACGATAGGGATATAGCACATTAAGTCACTTTAGTGTACTCATTCACGTTTTTAGCGTTTTTCATTTTCGATCGCGCCCGCGAGTGTGCCCCGTCACTATAAGATGAGTTGGTTGCGGGTCTCTGAGGGCGTTATAAATGAGTTCAACAGACGATTCAAAGCGGTAATGCACTGTAATTAACCAAAATTACAGATGGAAAACGTCAAACAGTCTTTAAACCATAATTATTTATCAAAATAATTGCGCTAGCGCCTTGTGACCGGCGAAATCAGAAGTCTATCGAGCACTGGTTAAGCCTGCATTATATTTTTAATTTTCAAACGTACAACAACAAAACGTAATTTTTAAACCCATCTAATAAAATTACATCATGATAAGGTAACGATCAAACCCAATAGATGTTTGTGAATTCTTGACGAAGCATCAAGAGATCATGATATTTTCTAAATAATTAATGACGCCTTGTGCGTCGTACCTACCATTTTTTTGTCATGCAGTCATGATATTATTTTATTCCGCTTACGGACTATTCCAGGTTACATACCTCTAAATTGTCGTGCCTAAATCTGTGTCAGGATAAACTCTCAAATCGTCGTGAACTTCACCATAAAACCTTAGGCTAGGACCAGGAATTTAGAATTACGTAATTTAATATTTTAATGATGAAGAGTAATGAAAATCAATGATTAAAATCCCTGCAATTTATAATAATGTAATGTTAGTTTAATCCGACTGAACTATAATTTACTATGCACATAATAATATTAAAGGAGCCAGGATTAAATGATGTTATTCATGTATTTGTATTTTATGAAGGACGGAAACCATTTTTCTCAGTGTATGAACAATTTCTCAGTGTATGAACAAAGGTTTGGTCCGGTCGAAATAATGATAGTGCTAACTAAATCAATATTATAAACGCGAAAGTTTGTAAGAATGGATGGATGGACGTTTGCTAATCTTTCACGCTAGAACGGAACGGAACGGAACAGATCTGGATGAAATTTGGCACAAAGATAGATTATAATCTAGATGTCTGTATATATCTTGTGCTATCACAAAGGATACTTTTTTACCACGGCTGAAACTGCAGGGCGCAGCTAGTATCGTAATAAAACCGAAAAAAGTTTGTTTGTTCTTTTGTTTTTTTTTTGTAACACTTTCACGCTCTAACTACTTCGAACCGATAATCATAAAATTAAATTTTGTATCCACGTTTTTAGGGGTACAGATAAGTAAATAAGGTAATTTTCCCGAAAAAATAACGGTTCCTCTGGGGCCGTGGGTGAAACCGCGGGGCGCAGCTAGTAAAGTAGTAGCTCTAAAGAATTTTAAGACAAGCTTTTAAATTATGAGGTTCCATTCTCATCATCATCAGATCAACTCAATGGATTAAATGGCATTCTCACCAAACTTACATACTCGTAAGTAAACCAAATTTCAACTCAATCGCATACCCTAGCAAGTGATTAAAAATTGCTTGCAAATTTTGAAACGGAAAACTCAGTTACGAACATTTCAAGGTAGATAAGAACTCATAAGAACCCTCTCAAAACATACTTTGTACGATCGTATTTACTCAAGAATAACATCAATGCCTTGATCAACGATCTGAATCCAAGATATGAAACAACTGAGTGAATATTTGATATCGTACTCCGAAATTCGTAATAACTACCTGCGTTCGTGATACTGGAACAAACCCATCTGGTGTTATATTTTATTCAAACGTACGTCCAATTTTGGGGGAGAATTAATTACCTATACCCTATTGAGATTTATGGATATAGTCGGTAGCTGGAGCGAACGTTTCTTAACTTAACAAAAGTGAAAATACAATTAAACGCTACCTGGGTCTGGTGACACGTGAAATTGTATGTCAGGTTGTTTGTCCTATAAGCGCCAAGCCAGACAGAGAAGCCGTAAGACGAGGACGAGATACGAATGAGACGCAGACGCGGCGTCTCTGCAATGTACTTTCATACTAAATGTAAATGTATAAGATGTAACGTAACACATATAAAGAACGACGAGGCGCAGATTGGGTACGAACGTGAAGCTTCTCGTTTTGTATGACGGAGATATGTCTCCGCTCTGTCCGTGTCTCGTCGTCCTACGTCTACGCATACGTCTTTTCTGTCTGGCCAGAGCTTTACAGCGAGTTCACACCACATTTACGGGACCGTTTTTAACGAATACGTCATACAGTATATAGGACAATGAATTAATAATGCAATGATGTGTATACACACAGTTCATACAGCGAGTCCATTGTATTACAAACTCACTCGTTCAACTCCATACGCTATCGCCCAAACGATAAAATGCCTTGCTTCCTGTCACATTTGGGACTAAATATCGTCTGGCGAAGTGTGGGTGTTGTAATAAACCTCTAACAATCCTTTCAGGGGAAACAGCGTGACGAAATGTTAAGTTATGTAATGATGTAACGAACCTGTGAAACGGATCGTTATATGAACTTTACAATAATTATTATGATGGGCGGCCCAAAGTCTCCGATGCTAGGGGCTAGACACTCGGTCTATACCAACTTACTTTTGTAGAGAAAACTTGGGTAGGCAAGTGAGAGGTCGTCAACTTTACTGTTAGAGTTTTCAGGTCGCGCGAATGCTTTTGACAGGGCTCAACAACTCTAACGCTAGAACGAATAAGTAGGAGTTTACAGTGTCATAGTGAACATTATAACGCTCAACTCAACTTTTCAGATCCTGAAAGTATCGTTGTTAGTTGTTAGGATGGGCCAATAAAGTGAGCCATCTATGCTGCTTTTTTTACCTTGACTGCCTCGGTGGCTCAGTTGGTAGTGAACCTGCCTTCTGAGCTTTGGGGGCGTAAGTTCGATTCCCACCTAGGGCAAATATTCATGTCATGAACATTCGTGTTTGTTCTATGTCTGGGTGTTAATATCTATTTAAGTATGTATCTAAAAAAATATTAAGTATGTTTATCACTCTCTGGCAGCCATAGCACAAGCTTTGCTTAGTTTGGAGTCAGGCGACGGTGTGTGCAAAATTGTCCCGAATATTTATTTTTTTATTTTATCACTCGTGGGTCTGTGAGCTAAAGACCTGTATGGATATACATTTATTTTCCAAAAAAATATAAATCCCTGCCATTTAGAAAAGTTTCAAAAAACTGACTCGACAAAAATAATTATAAATAATTATCTAACTTACACACAAAATTTCAAGAGAATCGGTCAAGAACCTGTAGAGATATACAGAGATCCGATCGGAGATCCGAACATAGGTAAGGACATAAATCTAGGCAGAATTCAGACATACGAAAGCATTTTTGTCAAAGCTGAGGCAGAGACCCTTCGCTCGCTAACGCTAGCTCGATCGCTAAGTTATTTTAACACTGACAACTCTTTTCCTCTTAAAACATTGTCAAAAGATCAGTATCATATTTCCGCAACAAAAAAAATGTATCGACTTACGCTTGATCAACGTTGGGAAACACTGAAAACTTAAAACCAAAGCAACTGCTGTATAGCCGAAATATTGCAAATTTTGAAAATAAGCTCGGTAAATCTTCGGTCTTGGCGATGTTAATTGGCCACTGCTGTTGAATTTGGTAGGAGCTGCAAGACTTCTTTCTATAAGATACTTTGAAAGATCAATGTTACCAAGATAATCCACAAACGATTCAAGTCCTTAAGTCGAATATTAACCGAGCCATTTATAAGATAGAGGTCAAAACCATCAAATAAGTCTTGAAAGTTGGATTGACAGGATGCGCTCCTGGCAAGCCAGCAGAGGCATCTACATTATCTTGTAAAGCCATAACATTTGGATTAAGAAGTATTTTTGTTAACTGTATTAAACTATAATGAATGTACGAAGCGATGATAGCCTAGTTGGGGAAGGCCCGACTCTCAAGTCAGAGGGAGTGGGTTCGAACCCACCCGACGGCACGCACCAATTTGTTCATTGTGTTAATATATGTGCGTATTGTATGTCTTCTGTGTATGGCGACAAGCTCGCCCCCTGTCACATTTGGAACTGAATATCCTCCGCCAAAGTGTCGGTGTTGCATTACACCTCTGCCAGCCCCCTCGGGGGAAAGGCGTGACGATATGTATGTATGTATTAAACTATTAAAAAGAAACGTATATTTGACCTACCATACAAAATGCTACGATATTCAGCCTACTTCAAAAAAATAAAGTTCTCATTAGGCATGTTTCTTTAGATTAAACAATATCTCCATCAACTATGAAACAGCTTTGTTTTCACTTAAGTAATAGTACCTCCATGTCATCCCAAAGAAAGCTTATAAAAGCAAAGTTTACTCTATCAATTTACTCGTTCACGTGTCTACAACTCGGCCGACTTAAGTAAGGCCCGCCATGTTTTGTCTAAAAATAAAATTATGAAATCTTGGCTGTTGTTACGCATAGCCGGATAGAGGGGCGGGACAGCAGCGGCTTCCAAGGCCGGGTCACGGTCGGTTGCGTTAGGCAGTTGTCCGACCGTCAGCGATGAGCGAGTAGCGAGTATACACTGTACGCAAAACACTCGCTCGGCGAGTTAGCGATCATCACTGAGCGAGTGTTTTACATGCATTCATTTATTGGTTACTCGCTCATCGCTGGCGGTTGGACACCTGCCTTACTTGCGTCATCGCATACCATGTGTACTACTTTAGGTTGTTCTCACACAGCTCTGCACCACTAGACAGTGGGCGAGACGAGAGGCTAAATCTAGCGAGAAGCGTTATCAATGTATCTTACTATGTTTTTTTTTAAACTAAATACTTCGGTATATCGTTAGAAACTCGGTCATGCGCACCGTCTCGTGGCGCAGCGGTGTGAGAATAACCTATTGCGAGCCACGTGCTTCGGACTTGCGATGTGAAGTTTGTGTGATTAGCGAATTGGATTCTTCGTTGCATGAGTTCTGGTAGTAAAACGGACGTTTGACGTCATAATTATGGAAAGAACTGACTCTTGGGTAAAGCATTACAAAATATATTATAGCTAGTTGCGCCTCGCGGTTTCACCCACGGCTAAAAAGTATCCAATGTACTATAATCTATCTCCGTGCCAAATTCCATTCAGATCCATTCAGCCGTTCTGGCGTGATTGAGGAACTAACATTCATACATCCATCCAAACTTTCGCTTTAAAGTATTACAAGCTGCGCCTTGCGTTTTCACCCGCAGTCCCGGGATAAAAAGTACCCTACGTCCTTTTCTGCACCCTGACAACGTGTATGCAAAATTTCATAATGATCGATTGAGTAGTTAAGACGTGAAAGCGTAACAAACAAATCAGTCGAAATGGTATGCTAACTAATATTATAAACGCGAAAATGAGTTTGTTTGTTTGTTTTTTTTTAATTACAGTCCTCGGACTTCGTGGGACCGTGATCTTTGTTAACATAAATCTAAATCATTATTTAAGGGGAATACAGGCAGGTTTATATTAGTTTGTTTGTTTGTAACGCTTTCACGTCTCACCTACTCAACAGATCGTCTTGAAATATAGCATACACGTTGTCTGGGGTACAGAAAAGGACAGGGTTCTTTTTATCCCGAATAAATTAACCCTTCCTGTTGGACGCGTGAAACCGCAGGTCGCAGCTAGTTAACCTATATTGCTCAATATTTCTTATTCGAACTATTTAAAAATTTTAGTCATATTTAGTAATCTAAGTTGCAATCTGAAAAATATCTGCGAAATTAATGACTTAATATCTATTTGAGCTTTAACCATAATGTAAATAGATGGATCTATTCATAAAGGAAAAGCAAACAAAATCGCTCTCCGAATGATTCGAAAAAAATCGCTATCTCTATTTTAATATTATTATATCGATTGTTCTTTATCGCATTGAAGTGGTGATAAATAGAACCAGTCCGCCTAAGTGGTTTATTATTATAAACACGCAAGTACTTTTGTGGGATCACAAGTAAACAGTCATGAATATCGGACAGAAGAATAACTTTGTCGTTTTAAAATTCATCAGAACTAACCAAGGCGCTCTCTATCTCCAGTCTCCACACTACATTCAAACTGATTCACCTATGACTATCCTACTATCCCACTAATTTTATAAACGCGAAAGTTTGTAAGAATGGATGGATGAATGTTTGTTATTCTTTCACGCCAGAACAGATCTGGATGAAATTTAGCACAGAGATAGATTATAGAGTAGAATAGCACATAAGACTTTTTAAACACGGGTGAAACCGCTGGGCGCAGCTAATAACTCATAAACATACAAAAACATTACTCACAGCTGTGCCGATTTCATACTTTAGAGTAGTCTGTAAACTTTTTACAAATCTCGTAGAACATCGTAGCATCTGAATGTCGTAGACGATACTACGACGTGTCACGTAGCGAGTTCGTAGCATAACGACTTTCAAAGCACTCCCAATAAGATAAATAAGCAAAGTTCTTTCATTTTACGTCTACTTGCAGTTTATACGGAGTGTTTGATCGCCAGTTCTCAAGTTGACGGGAAAGTTTGCTTTCCAATACTGGGTGGTACTATTCATATTTCTCGGAATGAAGTCACAAAGAGTTTTGATAGCTGTGGACTTGGAAACTATTGCATTGTGTCAAATGTGTTTACAAGTTCTTAGTCGTAAGTACATAACTTTGTTGTATTTTTATTTTTTGTTTTTTATTATTTAGAAATGTATTTTTGTTTTTGTGATCTGAAAGCATCTTTTCATGAATTTGTTTTGATATTTTGACATTGTTCCAAGTTGTTTATATTTTGCTAAGAGCAACAACAAGATCTAGCCTTCCGTGAGAAAACACATAATGACGTCACTCATACTCGTCATCCGTCTCTTTCGAACTTTTTATAAATGACATAATTCGGTCTTTCTTAAGCATCGATTGACGTCACTCTGTGTTGCGCACGTGACCAGAATGCTATACCTATACCTGGCGGAGCATATTATTATGCCATGGATGTGCTTATTTTTGAATTACAAAAAAACATCTAATAGCGACATTAATAAAATACTTATTATATTGAATCGTATCAGAATAGAAGTGGATTTAAGCTTGCATTGAAGAAGATATTGTTAGAAAGAATGACGTAATAAAAAAATAAATTGTCAATAAACTGCTTTACAATACATAGTATTAAAGTTTAAACTCTTACAGTCAACTTAATTCTTAAAATGTTAAAGTTATTATTATTATTTTTAATTTATTGGTTTTTGACAAACTCAATTTATAATATCTATTTAAGTATGTATTTAAAATATCTAAGTATTTATATCAGTCTCTGGCAGCCATAGTACAAGCTTTGCTTAGTTTGGGGTCAGGCGACCGTGTGTGGAAGTGTCCCGAATTTATTAATTTATTATTTACTCATTCGTATGGAAACCTCATGATGCATCGTTGCAACAATAATATAATGTAAATATGAATCGTATGTCTGCCTACAAACTGCTACGCAGTTTGTCAGAGTTATACAATAATGCATATGTATGTATGTTATAAACTTAGAAATAAAAAATATAAAAAATAGCACAGAAGCCATGATGCTACGTAGCGTGGTCCGAAAGAGCATTTAATCATACATTTCATGGCATGTTAACGTTATTAATGTATGCACGCCAGCTTGAGTGCAGCCATTTCATCACAAGGTCACTACTCATACTACTCCCGGATAGCTTGCGTAATTACTCGGCCCATTGGGCTCACTACAGACTGATACCAGTAAGGGCAGAGTGAAAACAAGTATAAATTCAACTTTTAAAATTAAATACACCCGACACCGAATCGATCAAACATAGCTAGAAGCATACATATCGTCACGCCTTTCCCCCGAGGGAGCTGGCAGAGGTGTACAACACCCACACTTCGCCGGACGATATTCAGTCCCAAATGTGACAGGGGGCGAGCCTGTCGCCATACCCCGGGCTCCAGTCATGTAGCAGATGACATACAATACGCACATATGTTCACACAATGAACAAATTGGTGCGTGCCGTCGGCTGGGTTCGAACACCCGTCTGACTTGAGAGGCAGGCCTTCTCCAACTAGGCTGTCATCGCTTTAAGAGTCCGGCGACCACTTCGCATTGGCTTAAGGTTTTCCATAGCCATTTCGTCTAGAAGAAGATGCAGTAAAGATACTGACGAGCCTTTAAAGTCACCTACAGAGTGACAAAGTGCAGTTTAATTTTTTTTATGACTTTTGCACTTCTCTAATCATTCTTAAATAACTAAGAATGTGCCTTGTATTATGGATTCATTTAAAGCTGATGATGTAGACAACATCCCTATGTAATGGGATTTTTAATTTGCTTTGTCTATCTATTGAATAAGTCAGTCAAAAGTGACCCCTTACAAATGCGGATATTTTTCATAGCTCTATTTTAGCTTGAGAACGTTTTTTAAAAAACCAAGAACGTAGGGGCGGAGATGTTGTTAATGTAATTGTACATGCTAAATTTCATCATAATCTGGCAAATGGTTTTCAAGAAATTTGAGAAGCGCGTTTGTATGGAAATTTTAGAGCGTCGAGGGACTTTTGTTTATTTTTTTTTTGTTTAGCTAAGAACACTCCAGACTAATTCACCATTCAAACAAAAAAAAAAACAAAATCAAAATCGGTTCATCCGTTCGGGAGCTACGATGTCACAGACAGACTGACACACACACATACTCACACACACACGCCGAACTTAGAACACCCCGTAATTTCTGCGTCGGGGGTTAAAAACATACAATTACTAGCTACACCTCACGGTTGCTCCCGCGCTTCACAAGAACCGTTGATTTTTTCGGGATGAAACGGACCCTATGTCCATTTTCATACTCCTGGCAATGTGTTTGCAAAATTTCATGTTGCATGGTGATCGGTGTAGATGTGTAAGTAAGACATGAAAGCATATTAAACAAACAAATGAAGAAACTCACTTTTGTTTTTTTGCATTTATAATATTAGTTAGGATTAAAAAGAACTATTAGAGCATGGTGCAATTTTTCTATTAACATTTAGAAATTTTGTTTAATTTATGCATTTTATCAAATTTTGCTTCAATGGACGTTCAATACACGAGTAACAACTCAAATAACTATTTTTAATGGCCTTTCATCCATACAGTAAAATTAATTAAAAGTCACTGAGTAAGTTTATCGAATATGATGACTAACTAGCTAGGCCCGCGGTTTCACCCACTATCCTACTAAAACCTTTTCCTAAGGTTGCCTGGAAGAGATCGGTTTTAGTGAAAAGGCCACCAGTTGTAATACTAATACTACTAATTTAAGTTAGGTATTTATTTTTCTATTTATGTTTTGTTATTTTTGGAGTAAACAATAAAGAATTTATCAACCTTTTTTACCAAGAGAAATATGTTAATTAATACTAGGTACATCAGCCAAATCCATCCATTCGTTTGAGCGTGATGAAGTTTAAAACAAACAAACAAATACATTGTAGAGTAAACCGTTCGGAGACGTTGCCGCACCGTGCACCACGCGGGCATATTCCTGCGCGTTTTCGCGAGTAGGTGCATCTCGTTCGCACTTACACTCGCTGCGTACCTGGCATCCCCTTTTTAACGTGCGTCGTTGCCGGTGACGAGTTTTCCCGCTCGCGCCGCTGGCGCCACTACCGCGAGTCTTGACAAGTTTGTACGCTCTCGCGCCGAAAATATTTTATGTAACAATGTAAACTTAACTTTTAAGTGTCTTGTGAACCAACAACGTACATTGTCCTGGACACTTTCTTGTGTTCTTGAGGTTTACAAGTCGACGCGTATACCTACATTTATATTTTTTTATGTATGATCATGCATAACTTTTTACTGAGTAGTCCGATTTTGATAATTCTTTTTTTTTTGGATTAGATTTAGGTATACCCTATACCTAGAAATTGGTCTCATATAAATTAGGGAAAAAAACCTACTCTAAGGGTGGGAAAATAGGGGTGATTTACTCTCACAGGTTTCAATGCTTAGTTTAGACCAGTCAGTCTATTTGACATACCTACCCACAAAAATTATAAAATATTTTTTTTTTAGCATAAAATTAAACCGACGAAAAACCTGAAAAGCAAAAAATAATTAATAACCAAGTTCATAAACTAATGTAGGTAGGTATACCTAGGTAATTTTGAATCGGCGCCAAACTTAGGTAGGTACCTTTACTTATCACGCCTTTACTTATTGAGAAAAGACATACAAAAAGCATTTTTGCCGAAGCTAAAGCAGAGACGCTTCGCTCGCTGACGGTCAATGAGCGTAAAAAGTAGGAAGAAAGGATTACTGCAATGTTTTTATATCGCGGATATTCGTAACTCACCCCTGCCACCCCTATTCGGAGATTTGAGATTTTCATCTCACTTTTTTTCGTCCTTGTTACTCTCGTTTGAAACGTCATAGGTGTGAAAGTGACCAAGATAAAATCTCATCTCATCTCACGCGTAGGAATAGCCCCACTGGTCACACGCTTGCTTTGCATAAAGAAACAATTTAAAATATGACTTGATAAATTACGGAATAGAGTCGTGTTTCCAGTAATAACATTCGGATGGCCAGTCAAAACAAAACTTATAGTGATTCAATTTACACTATTCAGCATAGAATTTGCATAACTTAACTATTTATTCATGTAATTTTGTATCTGATCCTTCTTAAAGTTGCTTAGTACAAAATTTCTGCCTAACAATTGTTTGAAAAACTTTGATATAAACATGATCGTTAGCTTCATTGAAATAAAGACGAAATTTATTGCAACGGTTTTTGAAAAATAATTGCTTGTCTATCAAAAAATGTTAGTTAAAAAAACATTTAGACTGTAAACGTTCTTGTTGTTCTCGGTCTCGTAATGATGTGTAGAAGTTACTGATCTTATTAAATTATGGACTTAGGCCCGTATGCTAAAACGACGCTCAGTCATGAATCTCGATCTAGAGCCTGTGGCCCTATTCGGAGATTTAAGATTTTCATCTCACTTTTTTTCGTCCTTGTTGCTCTCGTTTGAAACGTCATAGGTGTGAGAGTAACCAAGATAAAATCTCATCTCATCTCACGCGCAGGAATAGCCCTCCAGATTTCTTGCCTGTTCTTCTGAGTAGAGGCTCTTTATCCGAACAAGGCGGTCGAGTCTATATAACTATGACAATCATAAGTGTACCTTTGATACCTAAATTCAATAAAAACATTTTGACTTTGACTTTGACTTTAGAGCTGTTTTATACATGGTAAGTTTTAAATCGAGATTCATGACTGAGCGCGTATAAGTAAATGGACGTTAAAAACATGGTTTTACAAAATCTTAATTCAATGTACCCGATTTTTGATTTCATTGACCTCTACATAAGTGGGACGACTTTTCCACACGTCTAAGAAAAAATGGAACATCTTTTTTAATATCTGAGCTTTTCTGTGCAGATGCGGCTCGTTTGTACCCGACGTGACCACCTTTCTAAGCACCCGTGATCTATCAACTCTATTCAACATATCGTTGGTAACACTTATTATAAAAAAAACTTACTTTTGTAAAGAAAATTAAACCGCCGAAAAAAACCGAAAGCAAAACAAAACAAAAATATTAGCATATAGTCACGCCTTTCCCCCGAGGGGGCCAGCAGAGGTGGTGAAGAACACCCTCACTTTGCCGGACGATATTCAGTCCCAAATGTGACAGGAGGCGAGCCTATCGCCATACACCGGGCTCCAGTCATGTAGCAGATGACACACAATACGAACATATTATGCTAACTTAATAACTTAAATAACTTAATTATTAAACTAATGTAAGTATACCTAAGTAATTTTCAATCGGCGCCAAACTAAGGTATCTATCTATAATTATACTAGCTGCGCTCCGCGGTTTCACACGCGGTTAAAAAGTATCTTATCTCTCAAGTTGGATCGAACTGCACATGGTGTGCGAATTTTATTATAATCAGTTATGTGGTTTAGGAGTTCATTGAGGACAAACATTGTGACACGAGATTTATTTAGATTAAGATAATTAATAATATAATAAATTTTGGACACTTCCACACACAGTCGCCTGACACCAAACTAAGCAAAGCTTGTACTATGGCTGCCAGAGACTGATATACATACTTAGATATTTTGAAATCCATATAATCTACTAGCTGCGCTCCGCGGTTTCACACGCGGTTAAAAGTATCCTATCTCTCAAGTTGGATCGAACTGCACATGGTGTGCGAATTTTATTATAATCGGTTAAGTGGTTTAGGAGTTCATTGAGGACAAACATTGTGACACGAGATTTATATATATTAAGATACGGGTTATGAGTTATGAGTTATGAAAATAATTTGTCAAATAACTCTATCACTATTGACTTTAATACTTTTTACTGACCTGCAAGAAATGTTTCATGTTTTAAAAGCTTCAAAGCGGCTGTTTTCTTTTCAGGTGATTACTCAAAGATTTTCCGTCATATTTTTGCATTTTCACCCGTAAAAAGTGTTTTTTTTTCTGCCCATGTGATGAATACTTTTTGTTCAAGTTGCATTAAAATAGTTTTACCGATTAGTCGTAAAAGGGTAACAAATAGATAGACATAGGAAGACTCAAGATATCAATAGCTATACAATAGGTATAATAATGTGAATTTTAGGTTGTTGCCGCGATTGATTCGTTTGTGGAAACGCTCACTTAACAGACATACGCAAACATGATTGGCGTTCAATAAAGGCCGAGAGATGGCACGCAATCTCGATTCGAGGAGACAATTTCTTCAAGCATGTCTAATATACACGGTATTGTATAGAAGAATATCATTTGGCTGTGAAACGTACCGTGAAAAAAATAGACGATGTCGAACAAACATGATCGTATTTGAGAAACGAGACATATTGGGACGAATTCAAGGACTTTTCTCCCGGAAAATGTGAGTGAAATGAAAAAACGCAAGCACACCAACTTCATAATTTATTAAACCTATCGGCGAGGTAACATGCACAGAATACGCCCTATTGCATGGTAACATGATAACGAAAACTGTTGAAATCGATAAGGAATTTACAGATGTCTTCCGATTTTGGTAAAAATGCTAGACAATAAAAACATCGTCTAAGTTCTAGACCAGTGATTTCCAAAGTGGTATATATCAACCCCAAGTCGACGACGGCCTACAAGGGATCTATGTGAGTAAAAAAAACAATTAGGGTTCTGTGGGATATACACGATAGTCGATCGCGTTTAAGTACGTCTCGTTTATGTTTTCATTACTAAACTATCAATACTATCACACTTTTACACAACGTTGTTACTGAATGTGGTCAGTAATCTATAAGGAATCATCAGTAAAGCCAGAACGGGGGAGCGGAGGACAGGTGCAAGATGATGCGTAAAAATCTGTCACCGGAAGCAGGGAATCTTCAACCCAAAACTGAAAAACATTGCAAGTGGTCTACGAAGCAAAATAGTTTGGGAACCTCTCTTCTACGCTATTTTAGAAGTTTACTGTCTCAATCTCAAATCTCTACTAAATAAAAATATTTCATTAAGTTTATAGAATTGCATCTCGAAATCGAATAGCAAACTCATATTTCTTTCTTATTTCAATACCTTCTTACTAAATCTGGCAATATCTTGGACTCTCTGCAAATAGCTACGTGGAACTAAAATATTTCACATTTCCTTCTTAAATCAAATTCTTGCGCCATTTATCAAAAACTATGAAAATTGTGAAGCAGAAATCGTGCGCTAAGATCAGGTGCATTTTATATCGTACATGCTATCTTTAGACGAGAATAAGTACAAGCAGCGTAAAAACTTAGCTACTTTAGTTTCCTCTTCCTTTAGTGAGTCACGTAGAGACTATTAGCGAGGGTCGAGGATGCCGATATGATGTTATCGGCATTAGCATGCTGCCAACGCTGCGGACTCCGTGTTAATACCACAACGAAATATAAGTTTATGAGTGCGAGTGTACTTAAGTTACCGTACTAAGATTTTAGAACCCAAAATTTGTTTCTTGTTGATGTTTTTGAACTTTAGGCACCTTGAGTAAATTTTATATCGTCTTGAAAACGTTTTTTTTTTAATAAAATATATGATTTATGAGTGTGATTGTACTTATCGCGTTAAGATTTTGGTACTGGGCATCTTGTTTTAGGAACTGTTTCTGTTATATTTTTTATTTTATAAAGGATTTTTTTTTAAAAGCCTTAAAGGTGTTTAAGTGAGGCTGCTAAATCTGTAATCATTTCACCTTCTCATTCCGCACTCCCATCACTCTCTGACATTAATAATATGTTAAACGTCTGTCATTCATAACATTATGTTAAACTGTGACACTTATTTAAATTATTACCTACTCATCAAATTAAGTTAAAAATTTAGAAAAGAAACTTGCTGTACAAGTAACTCCTTCTTAGGATATGCAATAAAGTTACTTATACACTAAGTTGGATAGCTCTTTACTTCGATCAATTAATAAGGCTCTTTACCCCAAACAGATCAATTTTAAAAGTTACACTTAATGTTGGACATTTTGCGAATTGTTCAAAACGAAATAGAATAGACAATAATGACTATACCTATATACCTACATCAAATATAATCATATTTACAACTAAGTAGGGTCAACTGGGGCAAATGCGTCTGTGGGGCAATTGCGTCTTTCGAGAATTACTGACAAACCCTTCACAAATTGACCAACTAACGCCATCTTGTACAGATTATTGCAACCAAAGACAGAAAAAAGATGTAGATGTCGCCTAACTTGGGAAGGGTTTGTCAGGAACTCTCGAAGGACGCAATTACCCCACAGATGCATTTGCCCCAGTTGATACTACCATACAATAGATGACAGATACTATGCTACAGTTTTTAGCAAATGATAGAAATGACTGTTTCTCCTATTTTGTTTTTTTTTTTTTTATATTTTTTTATTTATTCATAACACACATTACAGAAATTAATAAAATAGTACAACATTATAGTGAACTTAAAACAGATGTATATTAATTTCCAATATTATGTATGTCTAGGAGCATTTTAATAACAAGTTAACTTATCACTAGCGAGCATAAAAGAACAGAATAAAATTAAGTAGTGAGTTGAAATTTAAACAATTTGATTTTAAATTGATTGCTAAATTATTATAGATTAATATTCAGTAAGTAATTAAATGAAATATGAGAAACAGAACAGAACAGTGTTAAAAGTTAAATCCTAAAATACTCTTTATTTGTCTTTGGTTTTGTCGCATTTATAGTATAAAGGAAAAGTAATAAGCTTTAATTTTAAAGGTCACATTTGAATAGATCAAAGCAAGATTATTCAAACACCAAAGGAACTTAAATGTATCAGTTAACCAATGTTTCACATAAACCTTAGAACTTCCTACGGCTAAATACGTTTTCGCCCACAGCCAATATACATCCGCCCACCAAATGTCAAAATAAGGCGTAATTTTCCTAATTATTTTGCTACTAAAATGATTTAGAGCAAAAACCGTAAAAACAAAAAATATATTATTTCGGATCCTGTAATATTGCGGTATTATTTTAAAATGGGATCTTTAATTAAAATGGACCAATGGCAATGAACAGTAACAAAACGATTTCGAAAGGATTTTGGTACGATAATCTCAGATCTAACTAATACTTACTAATCATTAAAACAAAACAAGAAAAAACTCTAAAAGAAAAATGGTCATCTGCGACCAAAGCCTAAACCAACACGACCAAACAAAATATATCTCAGTTATTTTGTATACATCAATTTTTATTATCAGTAAAAGAAATACTATTTCTATGGCTAACATAGTTAAATTGCCTTAGTTAAGATGCACTGTCTTTGCCATCGATATTTTATGTCCTACGTTCCAGATTACATCATATAAACATTCCACTGCACTAAACTGCAATCCGTACACCTTACGTGCGTGTAGCTTCGACACGCACGCAGTGTGGTCGTAACAGAGCGAACGAAACGATATAACGTATATTTTAGCGCTGCAGCAAACCTATAGCCACTCTAAGCGGGCAAGCCTTTTTTTGTTTGGAACAGCTTCTCTAGTACGTAGTACGCTGAGCCTGGGTTAATTTTAAATGAATCGTGACCATTCTTGTTTAACAAATTTGGGAGAATATATAAATGACAAAGCGCATACAAATAAGAAACTAACTATATTATAACTCACACCATAGTTTTTTGAAATAATAACCCCGTACTATAGCGCTATATAGGGGCTATACAGCGCTATACAGAAATAGTTATTCAGTATTTGGTATTTTTCTTAATTTTTTCATTTTTCACTCCATCGATAAAAACAAAGCACTTGACTATTCCGAGGGTTTACAACAAATTTTAGTAACAGGGTAAATCTTCAATCACAGATGAACAAAATCCGACCAAAAAATCTAAAACAACAGTAAATAACAACAACAACTGTTTAGTGTTTTTTTGTGTTATTTTCAGGACCATGGCAATCTATTCTAGAACTATAAGCCACTGTGTTGACTTCCTTTAGTCTAAATTGTGTATGTTATTATTATGAGAAAACTGCCAGCCTCCAACTTAGATCAATCTAGAGGAAAAGATGGAACACTGTGTTATATCTCGCTGAAGCCACTTCTTTTTGTACTTGTATGCGTGGTAATGTTGCCATGAAAAACATTTACAATTAATTGCACGAAAACTAATATTAGTTCCCGAACTCTATGTTAGCAATTTCCGTTCCAATATATATATATATAACCTTAGTAGATTTAATATTCTAAAACTGCTCATATTTGTAAGAGTTTAATGTTACGACTTTTTCAACATTGACTTGTAAAAAAACTGCACAGTTTTTAAAAAGAACCTCATAATGTAGTCCTGACCACACTTTTATAATGCACTATGTATATTTATGAACACGAAATTATACCATAAAGCAATGCCTATAATGTCGAGGTAAGAACGACCAAGCGTGTAGCGTAGTTTTTTTGCGACAATGTGTGCGTGTTTTGTACATATACGACAGTAGCGTAGTTTTTGGATGGTTTTTGGCTTCACCTTAATCATACGCCGTGTGCCATCTTATTTTCTAGGCTGATCTAAAGCCTCCTACTATTTGGTATTCTGTGCATTTTCCTGCAAATGTTGCCATTTATTTCCTAACAAAATTGCTTGACTTCAGTACCTCTATATATTTGTTCAAGACTTAATACTCCGGTTGTTTACGTTTACTGAAGATTATTCTCAATTTGTTTGAACTCTCGCTGATCGAAAACACAAAGATCAAGTTGTAGCTCGAAGGTAAACAAATGCAAATTACCAGTAGGTAAGTAAAATAAGTATAAAAGTCTGCTATTCACATTCAAGTTATTTTGAAGGAAAACAAAAATACACTATCTTACTATTGCTATCTTATCTCACTACTAGCTGCGCCCCGTGGGGTTACCCGTGGATAAAAAATAACCTATGAGTTAATCCATGATCCAAAACAAGGTCTCGCATTCCGGGAGCAAACACGTAATGACGTCACTCGACATCGTCATCGTCTCTTTCGAACTATTTGTAAGTGACATATTTCCGTCTTACTTAGGCTTCGATTGACGTCACTACATGTTGCCCACGTGACCGAAATGCTATACCTGGCGGAGTATATTATTATACCATGAGTTAATCCAGAGTTATGGGGACTACCTAGTCGTGTTTCGGGATGTAGTCCGGTGTAACCGTTCCGAAGACGGGTTTGAGCAGTGGCGCACTTGTAGCGCCTCACTCAACTGCCGTCTTTGTACTTCTTCACTCTAGTAAACTTCAAGGCTAGAGTGAATAAGTACCTTCTAGGTCGTCGTGCTCCATCTTAGACCACAACGTCGCCTAACATCAGGCGAGTTGGTGGTCAAACGCCAACCTATTGTACATAAAAAAAAAAAAAAAAAAAAAAAAAAGTTTAAACTGACTTCATACCAAATTCAATCACAATCCGTCCGCCTGATTAAATGTGAAGAAGTGACAAATGAACCCACACACACAGACACACACAAACTTTCGCATCACACTAATATTATAAAGGCGAAAGTTTGTGAGTGTGTGTGTGTTTGTTACTTCTTCACGCTCAAGCGGATGGCCGGATTTTGATGAAATTTGGTATGGAAGTAGGTTTAAACCCAGGAGTAGCGCTACTTCTTGACCGCCGGTAAAACTGCGGGGCTCAGCTAGTTCATAATAAAATCATTAGTAAGATTTCTCGCTATAGGTTTCGAACGGGTTATATTTTTAAGCGAGCCTTTTTATTCTGAGATCCATACAATTAAGCAAGGCTACACAAACAACTGTTATTTTCATTGAAGTTTTTCATTATAATTCTCTCCACTGGAAATTCTAGGAAAACATTTAGTTTTTTTTTTTTTTTTTTTTTTTTATGTAGAATAGGTCGGCGTTTGACCACCAACTCGCCTGATGTTAAGCGACGTTGTGGTCTTAATAACTCTTTAACTTTAATAATAACATTGCCTCGACATTTAAGACAATAGATAACCTTTCAAAGGGTTTATGGAAATCAAAACTCAAAGCGGTAGTAAAATTAATGTCGAAATTAATTATTACATGACTTATTATTTAATTAATTCACGGCGGAAATATTTACTAACTACTTTAGCGACACGTGTACTGATTTCGGTCAAATTAAAAATTTCGAAGACCAAGTTTAGTTTAAAACTTGCAAAGAGTTTCCAACACGAACCTACCTCTCGTAGCAGCGAAATCGTTGTTCGTCGAAATATAATCCATATCTCGTGTTTCATAAAACAGAATTTCAAATGATACACGTCGTCGGATAGGACATATGACCAACGCTCTGTTGAAGTTTGTCATTTGAAATTCTGTTCTACATAACACGATTTAGGTTGACAATACAATATAGGTTTCCATGTGCTATGACTTTATATCACAAGCGAATTAGTACCTTAAAAGCTTCATATAAGTAAAGAAAGACGTATGTTTTACGATTTTATTTAGTTACTAGCTGACCCCGCGAACTTCGCACCGCCTAACCGTCGATTTTTTAATCATTATTTCAGACAATTTTTTAAATTTTTCTTTGCGTAAGAATCTTCCTCGTACGATCGTTAAAAATATAAAAAAAAAAAATTAACAAAATCTGATTTATATTAAAAATATAAAAAAAAAAAAAATTAACAAAAGCTGTTTGGTTAGAAGGTATAAGTAGAAGATAGATAATCCGTGACCAAAGAGATCAGAGTTTAAAATTTGAAAAAAAAAATACTGGCTAGTTTTGAGCGGAGTTTGTTAGTTTTGGGGGCTGAGCTACCCACGTCCGTAGGAGTGTACTCTATTCTGATTCCCTACACGTGGTCCCCGGGTAGTGCTAACCGGGTAGCAAACTCTGGTGGGAGGCTTCGGCCGTGGCTAGTTACCACCCACCGGACCAAGCCATGCCGTGAAATGACCTAGTCGTGTTTCGGGATGTAGTCCGGTGTAACCGTTCCGAAGACGGGTCTGAGCAGTAGCGCACTTGTAGCGCCTCACTCAACTGCCGTCTTTGTACTTCTTCACTCTACAAAACTCCAAGGCTAGAGTGAATAGTGATATCTTATAGGTCGTCGTGCTCCATCTTAGACCACAACGTCGCATAACATCAGGCGAGTTGGTGGTCAAACGCCGACCTATTATACATAAAAATAAAAAAAAAGTTTTAATTTTAGTTTATTATTTTAGTACCAACTACGTACTATTCTGTGATGTTGTCTGACGCCTTTGGTAAGCGGCGCAAATGTTTTATTGATTTACAGAATTTCATGACAAAGAGATTGATAAATTCAGAAAAAAGTTTTCAAAAACATTCCTTGTGATATACTGTAACTATTTATCTAATTTCGTCGAGATCCCTTCATCTGTTTAGCCGTGCAAAGCCTACAAACAGACAGACAACAGAGTTACTTTTACTATTTTATAATTTATACTATTTTATAATTGGTATAAGGATGATTTTATGAAACGGGAATTACTAACATAAGATTTGAGTCGGTTACTTTCAACCCCATTTGGCGATTTTTATCAAGGAGAGTGCGCTTTATTTTACGATGGTTTTATTTAGCTTCGCGTTTTTCAGTTTCTTCAACTACTCAAACTAAGCCAAATCTAATGAAACTTAGGACATACATTTAGTTCCAGTGACAATACGGAATTATAAGATTATGACCTTAACTTTAAAGTTTATTAAAGTGATATTTGTTTTCACAATACAATACAAAAACTCTTTATTGACACCAAATACAAATAAATCTAAACTAAACACTCAAAAATAAAGCCCAATGGGCGGTCTTATCGCTTAAGAGCGATCTCTTCCAGACAACCTTTGGATGGAATAAAAACATTATGATTTAGCATGGATGGTGGTGTGTGCTAAAGAAAAAAATAATTAAGGTTAAATAAATATTAAAATACTAAACTTACTAATTTGAGAATTATAATAAACTACATACTAATGCCTACATAAATAATTACTAAATAGGTATACAAATAAACTTCATAACTTAACTAAAAAAAATTCACTAAGCTTCATAACTGATTTAGAGGCCTGGCCTAATCGTATATTACTTTTTAACTTGCAATAAATTGCAACTTCTCCAATAAAACAACGAGTAAAACCTAGAAGCGCAGTTAGTAACACAAATCCGATAATTGTTAGAAACGCAGTCAAACTTGTACGAAAAAGAATTTCCAACTTTTTATATCAGAGTCAATCAAATCAAAATATGCGAAAAATTTAACGAGAAGATTGGAAATTTGCAAATGAAGTTCAGAGTTCAAAACGACAGATCTTTTCATGTCATAAAAGTTTTGGTAATTTCAACGTCTGATTCGTTCGTTACAACTCAAGTTTTGATATGAGGACTGGAGCATAATTTTAACTGCGCCAGTACGTAAGAGTTTTAGCGAAATGGCAAATTTTGCTTAAAGTAAAACTTACTTTACATACATTAAAACGTGCATAGTTAAACGGGCCTCCGTTTAACTTAACAAAATTAACTATCTCTTTCCAGTTATCATAAAATATACTTCATCTTTATCTATCCTACTAATATTATAAACGCGAAAGTTTGTATGTATGAATGGATGGATGGATGGATGTTTGTTACTCTTTCACGCCAGAACGGCTGAACAGATCTGGATGAAATTTGGCACAGAGATAGATTATAGTCTAGAATAGCACATAGGATACTTATTAACCGCGGGTGAAACCGCGGGGCGCAGCTAGTATTTCATAATTTTACTTTTTTTTTTAATGGATCAAAAATTAAACAAGTAACTTTTTAAAGTTAAACAAAAAGCCGGCTGCATTATGTTGTACCCTACGTTACTTCCACTATTAAGACGATTCAAAATTCACGTCACGTGTCGAAATTTATCAAACTGTTTAGGCTGTAGGGCGTGCCAAAAAAATCTCATACGTACATACACCTTCTTGCGCTGTCGGGTAAAAAAAATATTAAAAACGTTTCTCTTATTAAAATACATATACAATTTTCCGCTACCCTCTTCCCAAAAAACGTGGGGTTTTATATTTTTTTTAAGTATTTAACTCGATCGATACAGGATCTGTTTCAACTATTCCGAGGCAATAAACAACGTTTATTAGTAAGTGGATCAAATAATAAATAGATATAGGAGGATGCCAGGACTGCTCGTTTTTATTCAAAGCTTTTTAAGTATGAGCTAAGCTTTTCAGGGCACGGAAATCCGGAACACCTTTTGTTTTTGGAGATCCTGAGAATTTTTTCATCTTTTAGAAAATACTTTTTTAAATTAACTTAAGTCCAGAGAGCTGATTCTTCAGACACCTATTTATATAACTCTATTTAAATGATGATAGAATGTCTTATCCAGGGCCTGATTTAGAGTTCTGACCGCCCTAGGCTAACGATGAATATGCGCCCCCCATCCTGTCCTGTTCTACCTTTTCATTCAATTTTACAGGTGCAACTAATTAAATTACTAGTATAGAAGAAAGAGAGCTTACGTAACCTAACATCTTTGAATCAAACTGTCAGGAGGTAGGTCAAAGTTTCATCAATTGTCGCTAAAACAGCCTTCTCCATGTCTTCGCCTTTATGTCCGCAATTAGCTAAAAATGTGACAAAGCGTTCAACGGGCTCTCCGTCAGGCAAAACATAACGAATTATAAATATCAGCTGATCAGTGTGTGAAACATCTGGTGTGGAATCGATGCTAATTGAATAATACTTTGCTTTTTTTACCTCTGCTATAATGGACAGTCGAACTTCGTCAGCGAGCAAAAGAATAAATTCATCAATTATCGTAGATGATAAGTATGATGGAGTGCCACTACCTTTATGTCCAAATCTGGGGGCTATTCCTGCGCGTGAGATGAGATGAGATTTTATCTTGGTCACTCTCACATCTATGACGTTTCAAACGAGAGCAACAAGGACGAAAAAAAGTGAGATGAAAATCTCAAATCTCCGAATAGGGTCACTGACCAAATGTTCAGCCATGAAAGGATCAAATTTAGATATGAGCTCAATACAGCCAAGGAAATTTCCATTTTGTGAAGATTCAATAACTTCATTTTGACCATGAAATGGAAGCCCACGAGAAGTTAAACATTTTACTGTTTCAACTACACGTAGTAATACGTTACGCCAGTAAGATACCTCTTCATTATATTGTTTGACTATTTGTGTATCCATTCGTCCTAACAATTTTCCTCTAGTTGCATACGGTGCCAAACATTTACGATGTTCGGGAGAAATGTCATGATCAAATATAGCGTTACAATTTTTCCAATCATTAATTCCACTTTTAGCAAACACCGTTCCTCCTCCACATAATTTGCAGGGACCACAAAATACATAGCCGGTAGATGCGGAGTACACTAACCAGTTCCTTTTAACAATTTCGCTATTGGCAAGTTTTTTTTGGGACATGCTTTTGGTCAAAAATCTTTTTTGGTTTGTATACTGCCTTTCTGATTTAGAAAATTCTACCTCATCATTTTGTTTAAGACTGTTTTCCACGATAAAATCCCGCAACGCGTCGTTTATTTTCCACAGTGCAGGATCAGTTGACGGAGTGAACGGTTTATCTTCAGGCATTTCCTCTTCGTTGGAGGTCGATGAAGGAGCGCAGGAACAATCTGCGGTAGCGGGTGCAGGCAAACAAGTACTTGGTGATGGTGTTGAACTTGTGTCCACATTTTCTTTGTCCACAGAGGTCGTGAAAAATGTTTCCAATTTTGGAATATGTTTTAAAACATTTTCTCTCTTTTGTTCTTCCTCTTTCGCTTTTTTTCTATATTTCGCTCTACTTGGCTTTTTTGCAGTCGAAGTATTCTCATTACTACTCATTTTATGTTTTAGATAAAACAAAACAAACGAAATTAACGAAAACGTTAAGAAAATATATATCAAAATGAAGTCGCGAAAAAGGCAAGCGTGTGGTTATCATTAAAACCGTAGTGAAAACTGTTCAGCAGTTTTCACTACGGATTTTATTTTTTTATATTAAAGACGATTAATTACGCATATACCCTATTATTATGCAATCATAAACAATAACAATAACTCCTCACTGACCTAATGACCTCTCTTTTTCTCACTCAATCTACCTATCCTACTATCGCACTCTCGCTGGAGTGTGAAACGAAATGAAAGAAAGAGTAAGAAATAATAAATAGCCGAAAAAACCGGTTTAAACTTGAACGCGGTGCTTGGCGCCGTGGCGCGGCTGTGCCGGCCGCTGCAGCCGGGCAGCGCGCCATGAGCGGCGGCAGAGCGCACGCAGGAATTTTATTTTCCCAAAACTACCAATTATTATTGTGTACAAATAAGTCTAGTCTCATTGTCAGCTCAACGCCGCGCCCGCCGCCCCCTTGATCCTTGCGCCCTAGGCTTCAGCCTTATTAGCCTGTGGGTAAATCAGGCCCTGGTCTTATCGTTTGTTCTACAAATATCCCTCAATCAATATTTCAATCTTAAAAATGAATTTAAACATATTTCTATAGAAGCTAGAATTGGATGGATGGATGAATCCGCCTGCCTCCAGCTTATTTTTTTACAAGCTTTCTATTTACTTCTATTTACTTTTTAGATGTCTCTATTTATAATAATGTTTAGTACCAGTGTAAAAAGTTCGCACGATAAAAGTAGGTGGTAAAATGTGAATAGAGGACACTTATACAAAAGTAAATAATAAATGGAACCCTAAAGTACGTTACACTTTAGGGTTCCATTAATATCCAATCCAATAATAATCCAGAAATATTTAAAGGTAAAAATCGCCATATGAGAACAATTACAATATTTTGTGTGAGTGTGGTACACCTCTGTCAGCTGCATAAGGAGAAAAGGCATGGTGATAATGTCATGTTACAATATTTAAAAATACATTATCTGAATACAATTCACGGATTTATATACGAAATTATATTCACGTAATCACTGCATCTTTAATTATTTTCATATTTATAAAGTTCTTTACTTATAAATATATCGAGAACGTGACACTTTAGGGTTCATTATACTTAATTATTTTTTTTATAAGTGCTCCCTTCCCACAAATAAATACTACTTCCATCGTGCTCGGAAAAAAAGACGGCGGCGTCAGGTAGATATGCCACTGACGTCCTAAACTGTTTTTTTTTTAAATATTTAATCACCAGTATTATTGTCACATTCCCTCCATGAGTCCTTACTGTTCCATCGTGCAATCTAGTTGATGTAAGTGCAAAATCCGTTGACCCATTTGGCTTTCAAAGAAACGTACCTACGCATATACGTACTCGTATATACGCGGCGCAAATAATGGCAAAAGAGAGTGGAATACGAAATGCTGAGTCAACAGCACTTTATATTATACCAAAGGCTTGTAGAAGTTATATCAATATAATATATATGGAAGTAGGAACCGAGTAGTTTCAATATTATTGTTATGGGCTGTGTAATGTAAATTTAGTGAGATGGTCAATCGAATTCTAAAAATCGCTGATATTTGATTTACACACTAAGTACATATCAATATAAATTGTGGATAGGGCATCCACACTTTAGCATAACATATAGTCGCGTCTTTCCCCCGAGGGGCTGGCATAGGTGTTACAACACCAACACTTCGCCGGATGATATTCTGTTCCAAATGTGACAGGAGGCAAGCCTGTCGCCAAACACCGGGCTCGAATTATGTAGAAGATGACACACATGTCCACAGTTTAGAACCAGAATAAATCAACAATAAAAAAACCTGTGAATAAGTTTGGGTAATCTTGAGAAATTAAATTTTTATTAATTTTTACCGGTCTCAATAAGATTCACTAGAAAAAATTGCAAGAAAAATAATTCACGATAAAATTTTAAACAGTTTTTTTAAATAACTATTTAATTTTCCGGGTATAAAAAATGGAAATGTTATACCTTCCGCGTATAGTCCATGTTATTCTGCAAGCATTATAAAGTTCTAACACTCTATTTTACTGCAGACCCAAAAACAGTAAATGTCTGATGTTCATTTAAATTGTAATTCCCAGTTGACCACTGAAATAAAACGTACGACTAACATAACTTGCGAATGCCGAGACAATTTCTTGGAATAGAAGCCGTGCAAGTGCGTCGACGTTAGTGCGCCGCGATTAAAATGGTCCATCTTGACATACTTCCAGGAGTACACCTGGAAACCGGCGCAAGTCACAAGCTTATGATTAATTTTAATTAATTAATTCCATTTTTTATTTCAACTAAATTTTTCATCAAATTCCAAGAAGTTGAAAATTCCGGCGAAGATCCAAAGTGTTGGGACAGAAATGTGAGAATCCGTAGTATGTAATGAAATGAATCCTAAGTGAAGCTGTGTAGGAGACGTTGCTTGACAGATGACAACTGGAGTAAGTCTGTGACAGATTAGTGGTGAAGTCAAGGTAAACAGAGCATTTACCGTCCATCCCACAGACCTAAGATTTTTTTTTGCTTCGCAAAAGACCAACGAAGCGTGGGACAGAGAAGTCTCCATCGAAATGTAAACTCCACAAGAGAGAAAGAGGTCGCCTACAAATAAAATGTTAGTCAATAATTCTTTTGTCATTAATGACAGCGAGCCACCTGGGAACACGCGAAAATTCCTATGATTTATATTTTTACTAAAATAATTATAAATAGACTCAAAAGAGAGCAATTGTAACTAAATTCAGTTATGTCATCTTGTGAGTTTAGCAATTGTGATGTGAATCCAAGATAGTAACCCACAAAATTTGTCGTTTCATGGGTAAATGTGAAAATTCCATTGTGATGTTTTTGTCTAAATTTTGTCTAAAACATAACATAAATTGGTTCCAAAAACCGATTTACCAGCGGTATGTTGTTGTCGTTTCTTCGTAACATCTATAATTTCCTAGATTAAAGCAGAATTGGTGATGAAATTCAGCATTAAAATATTGGTTAGTTTACGCTCGATTTTCACTAGAGATGGATAAAAAAATGACGTCATTATTATCGATAGTTTTTATCAAAGTTCATTAGGTAGGCGATGGGTGCAATACATAAACAAAGCATACATTTTTTAAACCAATGCCATCAAAAGTAAATTGACATTCTTCCGAGTTTGTACTGAATTATGAGGCGTAATACATTTTTATATTAAATATAAGTATGTACCTTCAATTTCTGATCATCATTTTTAATTCAATTTACACATTTTGGGTGTCTTACATCCAAGTCTAATTTAATTATATTTAATTTAATTAAATAATATATATGTAAATTATAAATAAATGTACAAAACCAATGAGATAAGTATCATTACTTATCCTAATCCGTATACGAGTAAAATTGGTCGAGGGTCACAATTCGAAGCGAATTACTAGAATAGTATTATATTGATCTTATTATTTACTTTTCTTATGTTAATTTAGATACATGGTGACACTGATATCTAACTCTTCCGCCTAGCTTAACACCCGTTTAGTGATTAATTTTCATTTTAGCTCAGCAGCGGTATTACTTGGAACAAAAAACAACTCAATTGGTATGCGAAAAATTATATTTATCGACAAGCACCCGGAGGACCATTTTTAGTCAATCGATAAATTAACACAACACTAATTTACTCACGCATGCGCAATTGTTTTTTTGTATCACTATCGAATTGTCACTGTCGATCTTTTACATCCTAGATCTGTGAGTCCATCCGGAAGATGAATAAATCCATGATCCAAAACAACTCAAGAACTATTTGTAAATGACATGATTCGGTCTTGCTTTAACATTGATTGACGTCACTACGTGTTGCCCACGTGACCGGAATGCTATATCTGGCGGAGTAAATTATTATACCGTGGATAAAGTAAAATATACTTAACCTCAACGCATGACCTCAAAGCAATAGAGAGTCAAAATAAGACACAATCAACATATTACACGAGGTTTTGGCGGGAACCGAAAAGATGATGTCGTGATTTTGTATTATTTTCAAAAACTTGTGATCCTTTGAGTTTTAAAGTGTAATAATGGTAGATTATTAAACGTTTACCGGTTCGTCAACGTGCACGAGTGTGGACAAATGATACAAACATTGCGAAACGTGACTTTTTGTGTTCTTTGCAAAACTTCACTTAAAGTTTCAGCAAAGTATCCATAACTTTACTGGAATAGCGAAAAGGGAGGGATTCATCATCTTCATCATCACCTCATCATCATCATCTCATCATATGTTAAAACAAATGATTAGTACTTGACACTGGCAAATGTACATGACGTGCGACGCCAAATTCCCTGAATGGGAGAGAAAGAAAAAATACACTGAGGCAGATGACATTAAAAAAACTATTCTCATGAGTGAAATAAGATAGACAACATAAAGATGATGATATTGAGATGCAACAAAGCCTTAAAAAGCGTTAATAAAATTTTACGTTAATATATCAATAAAAAAATTGTAAATAACAAAGTCGTGAGGTCCGGATATCCTATCCTACTTCCTACTAATAGTATAAACGCGAAAGTTTGTAAGAATAGATGGATAGATGGATGGATGGATGAATGTTTGTTACTCTTTCACGCCAAAACGGCTGAACAGATCTGGATGAAATTTGGCACAGAGATAGATTATAGTGTAGAATAGTACATAGGATACTTTTTACCGCGGGTGAAACAGCGGGGCGCAACTAGTTTGTTATATTCTAATTTTTTACATGATCTCTATCTCAAACGGTGTAAGCTTCGGACAACCGATGTAGAGTCACGAATTCGCTTCACATATTGCCATGCGTGGCCTTCCCGAGGGAAATCTGATATCTTCTTAGAATTCCAAACGAGCAACTTCAAAACCACATTCTGATTCTGACGCATGAACGTCATTGTTAATATTAATGATGTTAGTGACGTCAAGCACATTATTGTCGAAAGTGTGTCGAGGCAGGCCTATGTAGAAGTGCCGTAGATGCATGCCCCCTTACTGATAAAACTTGAATAGACTTGAAATAGATGTTCTTTCTGATAGTGCTGTTATTTCTTTCAAATTATTTGAATGAAAGAAAAAGACAAAGCACTGAAGATCTATTCCGAGCCTGTACAAAGTTTATGAATAGGTAAGAGGGTTGGTGTTTAAAATGCTAAAAAGAAGCTTAAAGACCTCGAAGCTGATGGCTGTCGTCCTCTACAGATAGCATTTCTCAACGAAAATATGATTTTTTTTAATCATGTTTCAGCCATTTTGAAAAAATTCCAAAAGTAAAACTGACTCGAAAAAGAGATTCTATTTAATCATTGTACCTACTCACAAAATTTCAAGAGAATCGGTTTAGAAATACAGGTCGCATTTCTTAACTTTCTTCTAGAAAGACAGAGATCCAGACAGAAATCCAAACAGAATTCGGACATACGAAAGCATTTTTGTCGAAACTGAAGCATACACGCTTCGCACGCCAACGCTCGCACGGGCGATTGAAATATAGAGGAATTATTCTCACTCAAAAATATTTCTCTTTAAAATGTAAGTGATTCACGATACTTTCATACAAAGTTCCATCATGACTGATTCAGTTGTTCAGTCAAATATAAGTAAAAACAGAGACAGAGCTACTTTCGCATTGTTAATATCAGAGAGCAAAGTGTGTATGATGCCTTTGAAGCTAACATGTTTTTGCACTTGAATTTTCTCTTGAAATTACCTAATATGAAACCAAAATAGAATATGGTAATATATGTTTAAATTTACACAATAATATCATCAGATACGTTATTTACGTATCTGATAACCTAATGTTTGAATGATGGCTGAATACATAATGAAGTTATGTCAACATGATTGAGTATACGAATCAATCTTGGTTTTGTATTTGTTTTATTGGTCGTTTAAGTTACATACCTAAAAAATAAAACAAATACCTGCGCTCGGTTTCACGAGCATATTTTTCGGGATAAAAAGTAGTTTATAATAGTATATCCTTACCTACTCTACCTACCTACCTAATTTTGCCAAAACTCCTTGAGCAGAATCAATGCGACAAACCAACAAACGTACACATTACACACAAAATATAACATTCAACCCATACCACAACTTTGAACCCCAAACGTTCAAAATCCTTCGCAAACATTTCTTTTTCGTTTTTCGGTTCACGTGTTTCAAGTCAAAGTTATGATTGCGATGAGCTTAAAAATAACACATTTACGAAATGAGGGTCCATTCCGACTACATTACAAACTTTGGAAACGACCCTCATCTGGCTGGAGATCAATCCCTAAAGAATTTATAAGGAGCCCCGACAAGCTCCTTAAATTGTACCTGTAATAAATATTAGGAGAGTTTTTATACAAGACAAAAATTATGAACTTTTGAAGTTGTCATGCGTTTTATAGGGTAAGATAGATCTGATAACCGATCCGATCATCCTAAATAACATTATTTTGTCAAATCGGATCGATTAGGTGATCATAATCAGTTTAGTTGTAAAAAGTTAATTAACAGACATAAAGACAGATTACTTAGATTTATTTTCAGAAAATATTATGGGAGGATGACTTATTCAAAGAAAATAATCATAATAATGATCAGGGCTATTTTGAATTCACCAAAAAACTTCTTACCGGCTTCTCCTATATGAAAATTAGGTACGTGCCGAGTTAAGACTTTAATAAAATGGGAGTATTTTCTTTTTCTAATAACAAAGCGATTAAAACCACGAGACGCAGCGAGTATGTCTTATCATTCTTCTACTCAGTGCGTGCCCTCAATGTGCCGAAATATATTTGCACATACCCAATTAACATTTTACACCCGCGTCCTCTTTTATCTCGGTCCCACAGGCTTTAGTGTGTCAATGCGAGCTTATGCTCATACGAGAATGTAGGTAGCTGACGGTACACTCAGATGCTGACGAATTAGCCGAAGTAAAACTAGTACTTCGCATCGAGCGCTGACCTCACATCCTAATCCTAACTTCCTAACTAATACTTTAAATGCATAAGTGAGTTTGTTTGTGTGTTTGAATGTTTGTTACGCTTTCACGCCCTACTCAACTGATCATCATGAAGATTTGCATACACGTTGTCAGGGGTACAGAAAAGGACATACGGTATCTTTTATCCACAAAAAATAACAGTTACTCTGGGCACTAAGTGTTTCAAGTCAACTTTTCTTGCAAGAACTGCAGAGGTGTGGAACTCGTTGCCTGCGTCTGTCTTTTCACCTAAATACAATTCAGGGGTGTTTAAGAGTAAACTGAATAGGTATCTCCTAGGCAAGCGTGTTACACCTTCGATCACGTCGACGCTTCCCATCAGGCGAGTCAGTGTTCAAACGCATGCCTAATCTGTTGGAAAAAAAACATCTAGTATCACTTATGGATCCCCGTCCCCTCGTTTGATTTAGCTCTAATTTGATATTAATTATTGTGATTGTAAGAACTATTTTCCTGCAAGATTTCACGAAGATCAGATCGACGGTACTCACGTTATCGTCGGACAAACTAATACCGTTTTGTCCCAGTAGACTCTGAGAACTCATTTTCGCTGGGTCAAAAATAACATAACATATCGTTACACCTTTCCCCCGAAGGGTCTGGCAGAGGTGTAATACAACACCCACACTTTCCTCGACGATATTCAGTCCCAAGTGTGACAGGGGACGACCCTGTCATCATACACTGGGCTCCAGTTATGTAGCAAATGACATGCATACAATCCGCACATATGTTCACACAATAAACTAATTGGTACAAATTGGCCGTCAGCTGGGTTTGAACCCGCTCCCTCTGGCTTAAGAGGCGGGCCATCTCCAACTAGGCTATCATTTGGTCATGGAGTCTTAAAAGTGCAGACTAAAAGATTGAAAAACTAAACTTTAAAACCTGAACATAAATATGCAACGGCACTAGTATTGCAGATGTCCATAGGCGGCGGCGGTCACTGTTTACTGTGTTTAAAATAAAAACTGTAGTATTGTTGTTATGTTGTTACAAATAGTTGAAAAGAAACTCGTGTCTGCCTTTACTTTTCGCATTTAGAAAGGAAATTTACCAAAAACCAAGAAATAAAATGAACTATTAAAATAACAATACCATCATGTATACTTGAAAGCTTTTACCACCAATGTTGTACGCTGTAGTATTACTGAACGTAGCCAACGTAGAAAGATTAGATCGCGCATGTTTTCGTAGTGCCTCGTAACTGGTACTACGAGTAGTCCGTCCGATTAATGAAACGAAAAAGTATTCTACCTTTTATGTACCTACTTAGTACGAGTATCTACGCTTGTGTAATCGGTATACTTCATGGGTATACTCACAAAGGTTTGTTGATGTCAAATAGAGTGTATCGTATTTAAAAGTGAACTTAATAAGGTATTACTGGCCACTAATGAAAAAAGAAAGGTATTACTGTAGAGTACTTTTAAAATAAATAAATATTTAATGCCAATACTAAAGTGTCTGTTAAATATAATATTCTCTTTGAAAGGAATAAGTCATTAAGTCCTTTTTGTGAATATTTTATTGATTTAAATCATGGATAGCCCCGGTCAAAAGTACGAGAATACCTACTGTATTATATACGTGATAAAATGTATTTACTTGGATTTATTTCATATAATTATTTATAAATGGATTTATTTACTTTATTTTCTAGATTAGGTTTTGTACATTTTAAAAGTTATTTTAGCTTGTAATTTTTTTACATGTGTCATGTTTATTCAGGAAATAAAACTCTATTTACTTGTAAGTGTTGATTTTCAGATTTTTTTAGTGGTATTGTTTTTTTTTTTTTGTTTGCGCACTTTTTTTTCGTACGGATGTTTGTTGTTTTTTAATTCAATTCCATTGTGAAATACTTGGCATAGAATCAAGCATCCGCATTTATGCTGAGATGGCTTCTTTTGACGCGAATCTTTTCCTTGTTATCTGTTTTTTATTTGTAGACTTTTGTATAAGTAATTTTAGACTTTTTATTTTTAGCACTGTCATTGTGTCAAACAAATTTCTATTTTTCTATTATCTATTTTTTTAAAACGATGTCGATACAAGGGCGTTGATAAAAAAAGTAAAGAAGGCTGCCGGGCTGACCGTTCACAATGTAGGATACATAGTCGGACAAAAGAGAGAGAAAATAAAATGTATCCTAACCCTGCATAAGGAAAAGTGGGGATACTAATTTGTTGTTGTAATTACAATTACAATTGTAATTGCTAAAAAAAGAGAATAAACACTCAAGTAAATACTTGTATGTGTTTGTGAGAGTGAATGTTACTTAGCCACGCTCAAACGGATCGATGAATTTAGATGCAATACGAAACGGAGATAGCTAGCCCTGGACACATCGGCTACTTTTTTACAACGGGATGCGGCTAGTAAGGGTAGGTATTTGTGAAAGCTTGCATACATGCACATTAATCTACCTACCTAAATCTGTACAACATACCTACATAATGAAAGACAAGAGGGGGAGACGCGCGGGACGCAGGAACCGCCGGCGCCCGCAGCTCTCTCGTCGAACATTCCAGTCGCAATAAAACAAACAAGCGCGTCGGACGTACCACGCGCTATCGCGGCCGCGAACAACCAACAAAATATAATACAATTCCGTGAGTATTCGCTACTGTTAGTTGCACCGATGCGCTTACAGTATTTATTTTACAGAGAAAACAGACGGCTGCTAATTTTAAACAGTAGATAGACGATAAGAATTAACACATAAGCCAAAGAAGTTTTCACTTATAAACACAAATAACACACTTATTTCTATTATACCTTTCAAATAGATTTTAAATAGGTATCTACAGATTTTTAAGTATCTATTTACAGATGTTGTCTATGCTTTAGGCAAAAAAATGCAGAGTAACCTAAAAGCTTAGGTACTACAAAAATATCTAGTTATTATGATTTCATAATGCGGCAATTTTTCACGTACGACTAAGTCCCTATAGTTTCAACCGCATTCGGCAGTCTTTCGCAAGGCGAGTTGCGCGCGCGGCTACGTCTCACTTAGCACTGATTACGTGAGTAATTCCCGTACTATAAAATCGAAATGTGTGAAAACCACGACAGTTTCCATAATAAAATATCTAGGTACCAACCTATTAAAGATAATAGAGTAAAATAAGTTATCAAAAATTTGCGGGCAAACTCGCGTAACTTAGCCAGTATTACATAATCCTATTTGGCAATATCTATAAATCTTACTTAGCAATGCTAGCAGAACACGCGAAATGAGGTATTAGGCGTGACCAAAAACTAAAGTGGGATTTCCCAACTCTACTCGACGTAGCCGTAAGTATTATTTAGTAGGTAATAATTCGATAAAGTTATACGCTCTCAGCAAGACAGTCCAAAACTGACAATTTACGAAGAATCGCGAAAGTCTCCTTAACTATAATATAAAATATAATTTATCCTACTTCCTACTTCTTCTAAACTAATATTATGAAGAGGTAACATTTGTGAGTTTGCAAGTTTGTTTGTCGAGGGTAATCTCAACACTCTCTTACTCGTTTTCATAGAACAAACAAAGCGGTATTTTGCCACGTGTTGCGATTTCCCACTAATAACGGAAGTACCTAATTTATATTTCTCTAAATTCTGTTCGCTTATTAAATTTTATTATTTTATGCCTTGTTTTTGTCAGCCAAATGAAAACGCTAAAATGTTAAGGAAGATCATAAAAAAAAATTAACTTTTTTTTGTTATAATTTTAATTTGCTGCAACGTAACATATGAATTAATAATTGCAAATGCATTTTTTATAGAATAAACATTGAATTATTTTTTTTACATATTTTTAGGGGTAAGCCAAAACGAAGCCTCGAGAAGGATTTGGAGTGACAAAAGCTTACACAATTTACACCTGAACAATAACTTGCAAGTAAATTAAAATTAATTTAATTAACATTGTACCATTATACATTTTTGTAACATTGTACATTTTTTGAGCAATTTACTAATTCCACCTTAAGGAATCCTAATTATCATCCAATAATATATTACTTTAATTTATAAACCCTAAACAACATTGTTGATTGCAGTGCCAAATGTACAAAAGTAGACTCTAAGACCAATCTATCGGTAAAATATGTACGTCTTGCGAAGATTGCCTAGATATAGTTTAAACGGGTTAAGACTAGCTAATATCAAACACTTATTAACTTCATGAATTAATAAAAGAAACTTAAAAGTTTAAGAAATTTAATTGCTCCCACAAATTACAGTTGTTAGAAATTCTAACTTAAGAACTACCCCGACGACTAAAACCTTTGAACCCATCGCCGAAACACCGAACTTCCCATGAATAAATAAGCACCAGTTGTCCGAAAAGAAGCCTCTATCACATTCAATAGATTAATTAATGGTAGCTTACTAGAAACAAGTTTTAGAATTAGGGCAAGACTAGATAGCAACTGGTAATAAAAGAGAACTATCCAACTATCATTTTATTGATTGATAGTTCTTTAATAAACTAAACTAGGCAGTTAATTGGAGTATTTCAACTTCAGCTGAGGATATGAATTGTAATAATTGAACCGTTTGAAATGTCATCAACAGTGCTGAAAATTGATCTACTAACTAGCAGATGCATGCGACTTTAACGCAGTCTAAAAACGTATAAAAAGTTACTCTAGATTCTAAACATCCCTTACTTTATGACCAATCTGGAAAAAACTGGCTGAGTACAAGTCGGACTCGCGCACGAAGTGTTTATACCATACCATTATCTATAAAAACGGAAAAAAAATATATTTGTTGTTAGGATCCTTAAGGAGAGTTCCATAAAACAGAGAAATTATTTTTATTTGTGTTATTTTGTTTCTTAGTATGTCTCATTAAGCGGCAACAGAATTACATCATCAGTGAAAATGTTCACTGTCTAACTATTACGGTTCATGAGATACATGAGGGTGCCCTTTGGGTATGGGACCCTAAAAATCGTCCAAGTTTATCTGACCAAAGTAGGTAAAAATTAACTGTTCTATACATTTTATTAGGTGTCAGTGACATTTGCTGTTTTTGATTCGCAAAAACTTCACTGTAAAAGTGGCTCCCATTATTTTCTAAATTCATTTTATTTTTCAGAATAACAACTTTGTAACAAGTTAAAATATAGGTAATATCTACAATACAACAACACAATACAAAAACTCTCTATTGACACTAAATACAAAATAAACCTAACTAAACACTTAAAAATATAGGCGCAAAGGGCGGTCTTATCGCTTAAGAGCGATTTCTTCCTGACAGCCTTTGGATGGAATAAAAACATTACGATCAAGCATGGGCGGTAAGCATCTGCTACAAGCAATGAATTCCCTAGTATCTAGCACACATTTTTTACTTATTACCTTTTAATCAAGTTTTGCCCATGTTTTATTAAATCGAAATAAATACAGCTAGCAATACATTTCTGAAACCAAAAGTCAAGGTAACCACGACTTTGGGAAAACCGAGAAAATCGTAATATTATTTCACAATTCCCTTTAAGGCTTTCCTTAAAAGGTCAGGGTCGTATATCCACACGAGCCCAGCAAACCAACGATTGGAAAACGTCATTCGAGAAAATAAATTACATTCTGTTACTAGCTGCGCCCTGCGGTTTTTAACCCCTGACGCAAAAACGACGGGAGGTTATAAGTTTGACGTGTCTGTATTGTGTGTGTCCGATTTTGATTTTGTATTTTTTTTTTTTGTCTGAAAGTTGCATTAGTCGGCAGTGTTCTTAGCTGTTTGATAAAAATTGGTCACGGGGGTTTCTTAATTTTTTTTTACACTTGTATCTACAACTACAGGCACCGGTCATTTTTCCGGGACAAAAGTATGTATTAACTCTAGTCTAAGCGATGATAGCCTAGTTGGAGAAGCCAGTGGGAGCGGGTTCAAACCCAGCCGACGGCAGACACAAATTTGTTCAATGTGTGAACATATGTGCGTATGTCATCAGCTGTATGGCGACAGGCTCGCCCCCTGTCTCATTGGGACTGAATATCGGCCGGCGAAGTGTGGGTGTTGTATTACACCTCTGCCAGCCCCCTCGGGAGAAAGGCGTGACCATATGTATGTAACTCTAGGTAAATTATTATATTACAGATCAAATGCCTCTTTTCCCGCCTTTCATCCCATCCTAGGTATAAACTAACTTGATTCCAAACTTCACTTTCTATTGAGCCATTTCAGCGTAAATAGGTAACAATGATACACACATTCACTTTTAAAGTTTCGAATTTATAAAATTTGTGCGACTACGTAAACTCACGAACATTAATTATGGTACTCGTAGCATAGATCGGACTAATTATAGAGTAACGTTTACCGACATGTCATACTTTGGAATATCAAAATAGCAAGCAAGTTCGTATGGGCCGAGTTGCCAGACCTAATAGCAGAGTTTTAGGCCACCCGAGGGCCTCTGACATTGACTTGACAATATTTACCTCAGTCTCGTGCATACTTTACGCAATGTTAGTTCTTCAATTAAATAAATAAATAAATTCGGGACACTTCCACACACGGTCGCCTTGACCCCAAACTAAGCAAAGCTTGTACTATGGCTGCCAGGGACTGATATACATACTTAGATATTTTTAAATACATACTTAAAATACATATTAACACCCAGACATAGAACAAACACAAATGTTCATCACATTAATGTTTGCCCTAGGTGGGAATCGAACCCACGCCCCCAAGCTCAGAAGGCAGGTTCACTACCAACTGAGCCACCGAGGCAGTCACTATTAAATATTATAAATGTATTTTAATATTATTATTAGTATTTTATTATGTATTAATATTGTAAATGTATTTTAAAAACTTTTTTTAGAATCTGGTTTTTGCCACTCCACTCATCAATTGTGGCCACGCTTACTATGAGGGAAATTATTTTAGAATTATTTAGTTGCAATAATATTATCGTTTATCATCATCCCTTATCACCCGTCGAGATGGCAACCAAACTCAATCATCGAAAAAAAAAGTTATTGCAAAGTTGAGAATTTTTAGGAAAACTGAAAATAGCTACACAAAGTTGCCAAAAATCAAAGTCAAAGTCAAAATCTTTTTACTCAATTTGGGTATCAAACATACACTTATGAACGTCAAAGTTTTTTTTTTTTAAATAGACTCACCGCCTTGTTCCGATAAAGAGCCTCTACTCAGAAGAACAGGCAAGAAACTGAGGGGCATTATTTTTTCAAAGAATAAATAAATTACAGTCTCACAAATTTTGGCTTACAACTAGGTAATATCTATACATACTAGTGGCTACTTGGCGGAAGTGGAAGGCTCGAGACATCTTTATCTTCTAAATCATTCTTAACCTTATAATACCCTCAAATGTAATGTACGTTACGAAAACTCCTTCAGAAATCTAATGGGAAGGTACTTTGCCCTTTGGTATTCATTTAAGAATCCCGACAACAGAAAACTTAATAGCCTACAAAAACTCATTAAACCCATAATACACGGTCGTAACTCGTTTATGAAACCAATAAAACGTAGGTTACTGGTTTCAGTTTTCTTGAAGCTTTTCTAGTTATAATTGTATCAAAATTGACAGAAAATTAAAAAGAAAACGATCTAAAAAGTTTTTAAAGCGTAACCCTCCTTCTTACGTGGGCAGGTAATAACCGTACGCGTAGTTTTTTGCGTTATTTTTAAAAACACATAAAAAGTAGAGCATTCCAAAGACAATTTAAAAAGAGAAGTTGGCCACCTTGTACAGTACAAGATACTATACAAACTATTTTATATATTATATACATAATTATAAGTCATGTACACGTTGCACATGACATAAAATTAACATGTCGTCACTCCCTTCCCCCCAAGGACCTGGCAGATGTCTGAATATTGAATACGATATTCAGTATATTACGACATTATTATTATTAACTAGCTGCGCCCGCGATTTCACCCGCGGTTAAAAAGTATCCTATGTGCTATTCTAGACTATAATCTATACCTGTGCCAAATTTAATTCAGATCTGTTCAGCCGTTCTGGCGTGAAAGAGTAACAAATATCCATCCATCCATTCTTACAAATTTTTACGTTTTTAATATCAGTAGGATTGACTTTTATTTTGACTTTATATTGATTATTAATTGACGATATTCAGTCCCAAATGTGACAGGTGGCGGGCCTGTCGCCAAACACCGATATCCAGTTTTGTAGCAGATGACATGTTTACACAATTAACGAATTGGTGCGTGCCTTCGACTGGGATCGAACCAGCTCCCTCTGGCTTGAGAGGCGAGCCTTCTTAGGCTATCATCGCATTTATTATTATGACATGACGATTTTATTCAAACGAGAGAAAACTAATACTAGAGCAATTAAGAGGAGCACTTTGTTAAAGTCGATTAGTTCATAATAGACTAGTGTAACCACAGCTTTACCCACAGTTAAAAAGTATGCTATTCCAAACTATAATCTATCTCTGAACCAAATTTCATCCAGATCCGTTCAGCCATTTTGCCGTGATTGAATAACTAACATCCATTCACGTCCATCTAAACTTTCAAAGTGTGTGTGCGTGTGTGTGTGACTGAATCGAATTACAAAAAAAATATTACCTATAATCAATATTTCTTATCGTTTTGTGCGGCGATCAGTCAATGCTTGCTCTTGATTAGTCAGCAAACAGGTCATTTGCCTGATAGCATTTACTAAACATAAAACGATACTTCCATTTACTAGGTATTCATTATTGCCCCCATAACAACCCTATGCATAGTAAATTAGTTGTATGTAAAACACAAAACAAGAATTTCATGCTTGACTTTTGTTCTAAAACATTTTAAGCCTTAAATTTCTCAAAATAGAGTTCTGTTTCGCAACTTATTTCGAAGTCTGCACATAAATTGCATTTCCCGGTACCTAGTCAGATATTGAACAGCACCGGTATAACTTTTAGAAACCAAACTCCGTTCATAAACTGCGGGACGAGTTGTTAGCCAACTTTAGACTGGTTTAGAAAACTGCTTAGGTATAGCTTAGACTTATTGCTCGGAAGTTTTGCACAAGTTTTACACGAAACTTGTGTAAAAACTTGTACGAATTCGTTTGTATATGTTTTTGCTCTGACACATAAATTTAGTGACGCACCTATGCTCAGCGGTGGGTGATTAAGAGGGTGATGAAGATGATGATGGTGTGCTGAGACGAATTAAGCAATGTCGTAGGAATCAATGCCGCTAGTTAATAATATATATTATTAACTAGCTGCACCCTGCGGTTTCACCTGCAGTTAAAAAGTATCCTATGTGCTATTCTAGACTATAATCTAACTCTGACTCTCTTAATCTAACTAGATTATGATTTGTAGCTTGTTACGAGTAAATACGGTTATGTGCTTAGTTAGATATATGTATATAGCAAAACTTTTAACTTTGATTCTAAGTTATTTAAGAATGATTGGAAAAGTTCAATATAAATATAGTTTCACCTTAAAATATATATATATATATATATTAGCTAAGTAAATGATGTTAACTCTGTGCCAAATTTCATTCCGATCAGTTCAGCCGTTCTGGCGTGAAAGAGTAACAAACATCCATCCATCCATTCTTACAAACTTTCGCGTTTATAATATTAGTAGGATCCTATGGACACTAGCACTAAATATAAGAATTGAAAAAAAAAAGCTTGATCCTTGCTTAATTATTTGTTTAATCTACTCCAAAAGCTAGCTCCTAAAAAAAAATTTTTTACGAACTTTAAGCCAAGAGAGAGAGCTTTAGGAGAATCTTAACTTCATGTTCACGATAAGCAAAAATTTCGCTAGGAATAGTTAAAAACTAGATTTGGGCAATTCTCATATTTAGTGCTAGTGGTCATTAGTATGTGCTGTGTCTAATTAATGTGATAATACTTGTCACGTAAATAATTTTGTTAAACGTTTATTTTATGATAGAATAATTATTATTTAAAATGACTTTACTTCGAACTTCTCACATCCTTGCATGAAATATTTTTCTTCGTAGAACATAATTGTTTTATTAGATAATTTTCATAGAGAAGAAAACAATCTTAAGTAATATTTATGTGGTCATAGCATTGGTACGCACCCACAGACACAAATGGTACAGAGCAGTGACAGTGTGGTATCCAAGAGATGGGAAACATAATCGAGGTGGACAACTCAGGTGATTAGAAGATGGCCTTAAACTAACTTGCAGGTCATCTTCCCATCTCCTCAACATCCAGCCGGCCCCAACTGGAAAAGAGTAGTTAGTACTGGACAGAGCACAATTGAAAGATATGTCAGAAGACAGTCTGAGATTAGAAACATATTTTAAAACTGGAACCAACACACAACATAACATATCGTCACGCCTTTTACCCCGAAGGGGCTGGCAGGGGTGTAAGACACCCACACTTCGCCGGACGATATTCAGTTCCAAATGTGACAGGGGGCAAGCCTGTCGCTATACACCGGGCTCGGGCTCCGGGCGCCATAACCAATAGTAATTGAAACCAACACAATCTCAGATAAAAGGCTTATTTTCGCCCAAGCATTTTTTGAATTTCTATTCAGCGTCCGAAATAGGAATGGAAATAGTATTAAAATTCGAAATTCTCGTTTTGGAGCGTGTCCGAAAAAGGGTACAAGCCTTATCATTTAATTTCAAAAAATTGCAAACTAAAAAGAAACTTCTTTTTTTGATGTCAGCACAAGGTTACAAAAACTCAACTGATTCCGATGTAGCCAACTAGCCAACGAAGGAGTCGCAACGCAAACAACAATATTTGTCGATTCGTGGATTTGTTATTCAATCACGCGAATGAAGTCGATTTCTACGTAGAGTTCATGTCCTGAAGTAGTTTAAGTCAACAGTCGTTGATTACACGCAATTCGTCCGTTTTTGCGGGCAGTGGCGTACGAATAGGGGTAGAGAAGGGGAAGGCAAGACTTCTAAATAGATCCTGAATTTGACGCTGCCGTAGCACCTGGATTTTTAATAGTATTTGTTCATACTCGTACCTAAATGGATACGAACGAACACACGTGCCTAATACACACTTACATTTATTTATTTACTAGCTGCGCCTCGCGGTTTCACTCGCGGCTATAAAGTATCCTATGTGCTATTCTAGACTATAATCTGTCTTTATGCTAAATTTCATCCAGATCTGTTCAGCCGTTCTGGCGTGAAAGAGTAACAAACATCCATCCATCCATTCTTACAACTTTCGCATTTATAATATTAGTAGGATTAGTAGGATTATTCATTTACACAAATAGTAAGTACAAACCAACATATCGTCACGCCTTTCCCCCACGGAGGCTGGCAGAGGTGTACAACACCCACACTTCGCCGGATGATATTCAGTCCCAAGTGTGACAGGGGGCGAGCCTGTCGCCATACACCGGGCTGCAGTCATGAAGCAGATGACATATAATACGAACATATGTTCACACAATGAACAAATTGGTGCGTGCCGTTGGCTGGGTTTGAACAAGATACAAAATTTCAACTTCATTAATACCTTTTTTTATGTAGAATAGGTCGGCGTTTGACCACCAACTCGTCTAAAGTTAAGCGACGTTGTGGTCTAAGATGGAGCACGACGACCTATAAGGTACTTATTCACTCTAGCCTTGAAGTTTACTAGAGTGAAGAAGATACCTTAACTAGCGTCGTATATGATAATTACGTTAACAAATGTGAGAGCCAAAAACAGCAAGTAAGTACAAGTAAGGAACGTATATAACAGTACATGTTATTTATACGTAGGTAGGTTCTATAGGTAGAGTAGGAGTGTTACTTAAATAAAAAAGAGTGCAAGTCCAATTTCGATGTTTAATGCGGGCGTCACTTTTCTTAGGTACGCCACACGGGTAAACGATGTAAACGTGCGGGCAGAGAGGTAAAGTTTGTAATGCTCTTGCCATAATAGTAAATCATAACAACGTTTGCGTTAACGATTCCGAGACGCTGACAAAGAGTAGCGGCGGTGGCCATCGAAATGTGAGCCCTAAAATTATGTGCCGAACAGCTGCATTTCAAGTGACAAACTTGACAAATGGTACAAATAGCAAACGCGTGAAGCGCTAAAGCGACACCCTCATCTGTAATTCAATAAAATTTTGCCGAGCTCATGCTATTTTTTTTTTTGCTGCCGTGCGACTCTTTGTCACATTGACTTTTTGCTCTATTAGCGGAGGTCCCTACAAAATCCGGTAAACAAGTTTCTATGAAAGTTGAATTTAAACGGGATGTACCTACGTTTTTAGTTGACGTCTCAGATCAATCTAGAAGAAAAGATATATCGGGCTGAAGCCACTTCTTTTTCAATGTGTGTGCGTGGTAATGTTGCCATGAAAAACATTTACATTCTCTAGGTTGATCTGAGGTTGACGTGAACTGTTTTCGAAACTTCATCAGCATACTAGATGCTGATTGCATTGTTGAGTATAGCTGTTTACATATACGTAGAAATAACTGATAAACTTGTAAATTCATAAAATATGAAATATATTTTGATGTAACTGTAGGCTGTAGGTATCAGGAGAGTTCAAGTATAAATCTTCGTAAGAACTAGCTTGATTTATTATTCAGAAAGGGTTATGACATATTTATAGCGGGGCTAACCTCTGACATATCTGGATAAGATCTCTGTGAAATGTTAGACTGTTGAGTCCTGAATAAGTGTAAAAACATACCTAAATGTTAGTTGAAACCTGTACACGTGTAAAACATACACAGGTAGTGAGTAAAACACAGATCTGTATCTAGTTAGACGCCGCATGTGTTCCTACTTAGCGTGTCAATTTCCGATCATTATTTTCATTTTAGCGCCAACTAGAGCTTCGCTATATTCGATCAGGTTTCTCTCGAGCAAATAAATAGATGGATAAACGCTTTATTGTTCACACCAGAATTCACAAAAATATAGGTAAAAGAGAGAAATATATCGCTTGAAGCTATAGCGTAAAAATAGAGCCAAAACTGGCGCCTTTAACTAGGTAGGTTTATATTCTAAATTTAGGGTTCTCGGTTTTTATACAACTTGACGCGCTTGTGGCATCTACCTAAGTTAAAAGTCTGTGGAGAAATGTATGAAGTAGTATCGCGTTTCTCCAAACGTAGGATGTAGGTAAAGAGGTACTGTTGATCACAAAATTGTAGAGCCATATTAAAAGGTAACCGTAAAGTTGTGTATTCCGGAAATAAATTATCAAATGCAACTTTTGAATTGGCGTAGATATCACATTGGCGTAGATATATATATTTTTGCTTTAAGTATATATAGTAGAGAAAGCTTAAAAAAATAATTTGCAACATAAAGACTGCAACATCCTTAAAACGGTAATAGCAGTACGGTTAATAGGAGCCCTAAACTAGTTTTGGGTGCGTGTGAGGTGTATTTCGACCTCATATTACCCCACGGGGGATTAGTCCTCGCACCAGGGTGCAAACCCGCGTTCACCTCGTTATATTCATGTTGAGCCAAGTATGACACACATACACAATTACACACATTAACACTAAGACATGGGAGCATGAGGTATAGTATAGTTTAAAAATATACTTATTTAAAGACTTTCTCAAAGACTCGATTTGTGAAAACGTTTTTATTAAAACGTATAAATGGTAATTTTTGCAATAAAAAGAGGTTCTGTCTCAAATTTTGTTGCCGACTGTCCTGATCACCAGGAAACGTAACGATTGCCTCCGAAATTCGTTACGTGGGTATTAAAGAATCTATACAACGCTACAATCGCTTCGCGAATGCCCGCAGCTGACCTTTTGTTTCAGTACTTACTTATAGGTCGCCGTAGAGGCTAAGAACACGGGATTCACTCATAAGTTACGCAAAATAAACACACAACCAAAAGCTACGAGTACGTGTAGGTACGTGTGTGTGCCTTATCAAAATTGATAAATCAAACTTCACTCAGATATCAGGAAAGCGAACGTTCTAGGAACGATATAATTATAGGTAGGCACGCTGTCATCGGGAGTATAATGCAATCTCGATTACGTGAAATAAAGACCTTTTATCTTTTAATTGCAGCCCTATTTAAGCCGTCTCAAACCTGAGCAGCACAAATACCTCGGCGGATTCAATAGGCGTCCATAACGACCACAAACAGCGTAACTCGAAGGTAACTCAGAGGCGGTCGAAGCACTATCACTACACTACCTGTGACGCTGAGCAATGACATGTTGGGACATCCGTCTAGGCTGGCCCGTCGACCCGGGGCGGTCGGCGGGGCCGCCGCCTCACCGGCCGCCACGGGGCGCCATATCTTCACGCGCGCCCGGCTTCTCGCGCGGCCGGCGACCGACTGCCGCCCGCGGCCCGGCCGATGCCTCGACTCTCTACAACCACTACTCAAACTTCGAACCTCTTCCATCTTTCATCCCCGTCTTACGCCTCCAACGCCCGCGTTCTAAACAAGGATGGCGTAATATTTCAGTGAGCTTATACGATGGTAGAGAACCAAAGAGAACGCGCGCCGCGCATGCGTGTTGCGATACTTCTGACATCACTACCCGGATTATTTTCGCCCGGCGAGGTAAATACCCTCACATTGATCGGGCCCGGTTAAACTTGATGCAATTATTGCACTGCCCTAGTCCTGGATGCAGTTTTATTGGTCGTTATGGTTAAGGGGCACTTAAGACTCGGGCTCACGGACTTATTGAAAATTAAAAATTCTATTACATTTTTTACGTAAAAAAATATTTTTATATAATGCTTTTTTTTTACAAAAGACACATCGAATTAAACGAAATAAACATCACAACAACAAAAAATAAAACTAAAATGCAACGCGAAATTATTTGCAAAATGAACTCTACATAGAGATTTAATATGAATGCTTAATCATAATGTTTTTATTCCATCCAAAGGTTGTCTGGAAGAGATCGCTCTTAAGCGATAAGACCGCCCATTGCGCCTTTATTTTTGAGTGTTTAGTTTAGATTTATTTGTATTTGGTGTCAATAAAGAGTTATTGTATTGTATTGGATGAATAATAGGAATGAATTCTATATAGCATATCTTCACGCCTTTCCATGTTTAATTGTTGAACCTACTCAGAAAATCTCAACAGAATCTGTTAAGAAATGCGACCTGTAGAGGAAGACAGAGATCCGGACAGAAGTCGGACATATGAAATCTATTTTATGAAGCTGAAGCCTAGATAGCTCACAGACGCTTTCACGTCTTAACTACATGACCGATCATCATGAAATTTTGCATACACGTTATCAACAACACAAAAAAGGGCATAGGATATTTTTTATTCCGGAACCGCGTGTGAAACCGTGAGGTTTCGGCTAGTAGAAAATAAAACGCATAACAATCACAGGCTACGACGTAGCACGAGCTACGATAAACGTAGACATTTCTACGTAAAGTTCTGCCTCTCGTGGCCTAAGGCAATGCGCTCGAAAATAATGCTTATTGCTTTGTTTTCAAGAAAAGTAATAAAAGTTTTCATAAAAGTAAAAAAATAAAAACATTTTTCAGTTTCACAACACAATTTCGTAGCTGGTTGGCTACGTCGTAGTCAATTTGCAGGACTACGTGCTACGTCGTAGCTACATTTTGCGTAAATGCAACTGACGTGTTTTTGACATTATTTTCGCGTTCAACAACTGCAACTTTCATGGACTGACTTAGGTAGCTTAACTTTGAGTATGTATCGCGACCGGCTTAGTGAATTCTATACGAACGTGACACGTATAGATCTTATAACCAATTCTGTAAGATCTTTTTGTCTATAAGCGCATAGTAAATACCTACGAAATCAGAGCAGCTATATATAAAGACTTCTTCAGAGTACGCTATAATTAAATATATCGCTTTTTAGCTCACCTAACCTGTCCTAAATATATATATCGTCTATCGTGTCTAAATGTAAGGATAATTTTAAATCTAAGTAAGAATTTTTTAACAGAAGAAATTCTAAGACAGCTATATTTCAATGAAATTGTATTAACTGTGGCTTATAAGTATAAAGTACCTGGATGGCCGAGCTTTGCTCGGTATTTTTTTTTTATTGTGTTTTTTGGAAAATAAACAATTGATTTTAGTCTAACCTCAAAGCAAACACTCATTGACTTCGTGTTACTTAACAACGCCATCTGCTGTTGTGTCGTTAAAGCAATTAGTTGCTCACAAAAAATAGTAGTATTATTATTCGCCAATAGATGTCAGGAAGAGTCATATTTTTCAGTTGAGATTGATTATCGATAAAACACGAATAAAATGATATTTTCTAAAAATGATTCCTAGCTAGATCGATTTATCGCCCCCGAAACCCCCTATATACTAATTTGTATGAAAATCGTTGGAGCCGATTCCGAAATTCCAATTATATATATATATACAAGAATTGCTCATTTAAAGGTATAAGATAAGAAGTTATTTACTACTTATTACATAAGAGCTTGTAAGATTGCAGGTACCGGAGACGAAGATAGTCAGTTCAATGCATTTCTTTAGGGTTTTAGATACAATACACTTACATCTATCGATGCATTAGCAAGACCGGGATTAGTAATTAACAACAAGTACGAGAAATACGATGACGATCACGAGTGACTACTCTATGTGAACTTTCGGATCGCTAGACCTTGCCTTTGTTGATCAGATCGTCATCCCAGCCATTTCAGAGAGAAAGTCCTCTGAAAAGGCTGGCAGAATTGAACAACACCCACACTTCGCCGGACGATATTCAGTCCCAATTGTGACAAGGGGCGAGCCTGTCGCCATACACCGGGCTCCAGTCATGCAGCAGATGATAAACAATACGCACATAATATATGTATGTTCACACAATAAGCAAGTTGGTGCGTGCCTTCGGCTTCGGCTGGGTTCGAACCCACTACCTCTGGCTTGAGAGGCGAGCCTTCTCCGACTAGGCTCATAATCATGAGTGATACTAAATAATTTTACGTGAGGCGGCGGCGGTGCGTTTGGTACGAAGGTATAAAGCGTCAAACAGACAGAGGCGGCCTGACAAGGCGGCCTACTGTCACTGACTGTCAGCCGCAGCTCCAGCCGCGGCGACAACACACTACCGCGGCCATTGACAGAGGCGGCCGGAAGCGTCAGCAGTGTTGCCACATTGGGTTTTGAAAAGGCCTAGTTGGACAAGGTAGAACGGGCTAGATATACCAAATTTTAGCATCAAAAGTGGTGCTAGAAAAAAGAGACTAAAAAATAAACACTTTTAACGGGGGAAAATCTGCATTTTGTGTTCGCATTTACATAGGTATATTTCGGGCAATTACAAATACATTACTTACAAATTGATTTTCGAAGAATGATCACGATCCATACAAAATTAACCCAGCCCCGGCGCAAATTAATCATATCGAATAAATATAGTTGTTTTGTTATTTTATGTAGGTAAGTACTTACATAAATTTTCAGTAAAAAAAAATTATAGGTACAATATTTCTGTGGCTAAGTTACTAAAGTTGCCAAAGTTAAGATGTATTGTCGTTGACAACAAATGACGAAATCAAGAAGACAAACCACAAACCGATACGTAACTACCATCCCCCAATCGAACACGTTATATTTCGGTCGGACGAGGTTGGGCATGGTGTTCGTCTTGCCGGATTACAGAAATCTCAGTATGTCTGGTGAGTCGGTCTGATCTCTGAAAGTAGGTATTTTTTTTTACTAGGTAAATAATAAAAAGCCTTTTAATCCATGCAAAAACTAAGATGCACACAAAGCTTAAAGAAAGAGAAAAAAAAGATAAGAAAAAAAAATGTTATTTACACGTATTTCACTTATTTTTGAAAAAAAAAACAATTAATTCTAGATAATAATATTGAAGTTTGTTTGCCTGAACCCCTCCTCCAGTGAAGGTGAAGGCCTCCTCTAAAGAATACCATGTGTCTCTGTCTTGAGCTATTTGCGGCCAGCAGGTACCAGCTATTATTATCAGTCTAGAGTACGAGACTAGTCTCGTACTCGTCAGCCCATCTCATGTGGGTCTGCCTTTGAGACGTTTGCCGATTGGACCCTTCCACGTTGTTAGCCTGTTGGTCCATCTCTCGTCCTTTAGCCTCGCTACGTGCCCAGCCCGCTTCCATTTTAGTTCGTCACTTTGGTGGTTTCTCTAATTTTTGTGTGAAGAATTTTTTGCATCTTTTTAATATTGAGCATACGCTATCTATTCCGCGTTTGGCAGGTTAAGTTGGACGTAAATTTCCAAGTTTGACATGCATAGGTTAAACAAGGTAGGAGGCATGATATCATGACTTCAGTTTTGATGTTTGTTGGCATGTTTTGAATATTTATTTTAAGGACCAGTACTTTTTCCAAGTATTTATTTATTTATTAAAATAAGTAGTTTCAGAAAATGTAACAAACTAATGCTAGTGGCTCTGTAAGCTGTAGAGCTCGAGGCTAAGTCTGTCTCGGCTGCAAGTTGTATTTTTCAACCGATTCTCATAAAATTTTGTGAGCAGGTTTGATAATTATGCCGATTTTATTTGCTTCGAGACAGTTCTTGGAATTTTCAAAATAGCGAAGATATGATTCGAAAAACAAAGTTTCAAAAGAATCGGTTAAGAAATGCGACCTGTAGACAAAGACTAAGCTTTTTATTTAGTAAGACGGAATTTGGACATACGAAAGTACTTTTGTCGAAGCATAGACGCTTCGCTTACTAACGCTCGCTCGGTCGAAAAACTAAGTTATTATTAAATTGTTAAAAGTCGGAATCTTCATCAAAATCTTCTTAAAATAATATCTACTGGCTGAAGTAGAGCAATTTGATGGCTGATTGACATCTGCTTTTTTTGACAACTTATAAATTATTACAAAAACACAACATTAAAAATGCTAGATCTAGCCCGAAAAGTGCTAAAGTGGCAACATTAAACGTCATTCACCATTTGTCAACGCGGTACTAGAGATGAGCAATGAATAATTTTATTCAGCTAAATTAACGCGTTGAAAAAATATAACATTAACATCGTTAAAAAATATTCTTCAAAACGTTAATCGATAAAACCAATTTCCGGTTTGCATTTCCTAGAATTTAACGTCATCTATGAGAATATTGGTACATCATTAATTGATTGGGCCACAAAAGTCTTCGAATTGTTGTTATAATTATTATTATTATTTGTTTTATTTTATTATTAACATAAATTTAACTACAATTTAAACTAAATATACCCTTAAAACCACAAACAGTTCTCACCCCTAATTAACTTAAGTATGCCATATTATGCCTAAATATAAATATTTAAAGAAACGTTGATTTATCGACCAAGCAATTTTAAACAACATGATAATTATTATAAACATTTTATTCAAAATGTTTTTAACAGTTATCAGTTTATTTTTTTTAACGTTTAATCCCATTTCTACGCGGTATCCGCGGCTGACGTAGCTTGTTGTAATAAGTGGTCAAGTGCAAGCCGGGCTCGCGCACTAAGGGTTCCGTTCCAGCATACCAAATAAAATACAAAAGTACAAGGTTGGTATCGAAAATTAGACAATACTAGAGTCTTGCGCAATTAGTAATTACCTAAACTTTTACAGTTATCTTTTCACAAACGTAACTTGATATATATTATAGTACTTTTAAAAAAATAAATATTATGTACGTATTTCAGTCTCTGGCAGCCAAATTACGAGCTTTGCTTAGTTTGGGGTCAGATGACTGTGTGTGCAAAAATGTCTCGTTTTTTTATTTCAAACAAAGATAACTGACCATCACCTCATGTCTCTCACTCATCCGTCTGTCTTTGAAGGACAGGCAATCAGACGAAGGGACGGACAGAGGGCGTAAGCTTAATAATATGGTTCCGTTTACAACGTTAGGGTACGGAACCCCAAAAATGTTTCCGACGCGCGGCCAGCCGCCTGCAAGCCGCGTGGTGGCCGCGCCTGTGTGAAGACTCCCATACATTTCAATGAAATACAACTGGCCGCTCTGTCAGCCGCCGCGCCAGGCCGCCTCTGTGTGTTTGACGCTTAACGCAATATCATATAGCGTAGTCTGAGACCTATATTACGTACAAAGACGCGGTAAGCAGCTTAACAAGATCTGTACAATACAAAATTACCCAGTAATCTCATCTGATGGGATTATTTATTCATTGTAAGACCATTAGAGGAGTACCATTATTTTAGCGCGAACAGATTTTTTATGAACTTTCGTCATTTTTAAGATCTAAAATGATGATCATGACAATTTTAAAGGCATCCTAAGGTTGCTAGGAAGAGGTCGCTCTTAGCGATGTAATGATCTGTGTATTTTATTACACAAGTTTCTAATGTTTTTGCTATTATAATTTTTGGTAGAGTTCTACTTACTACTAACCTACCAAAATGTTTTTTCATCCCCGTCATCAAAACATTAACTAATCTACTTACTTTATCCCTGTAGTTATATTCTAAGAGATCTATTTAATCTTATCTTAGATCTTCTTCTTCTCATCATTTATCTGCATTTAGACTGAAAAAACAAAGAACATTTTGTGGCCACCTGAGTCCCAATTTATCTTTTAATTTTAATTTTTAAGCGACGTAGATTTGATTATGTCTAACATTGTCTTTGTTTCAGTAAACGTTTTTCATTGTAAAAAGTTAAACATTTTTTAGCTAAACTAGCTGCGCCCTGTGGTTTCACCCGCGGTTAAAAGATTATAATCTATCTCTGTGCCAAATTTCGTACAGATCTGTTCAGCCGTTCTGACGTGAAAGAGTAACAAACATCCATCAATCCAATCATCCATCCATCCATCCATCCATTCTTACAAACTTTCGAGTTTAGAATATTAGTAGGATAGATTTTGTGTTGTCAGTTTTTGCTTGTATTTTGCTTAGGAAAAGTACATTTCGTACGTCGTCATGGCGGATATGATATTTTTGACAAATTTGGTTAAAATCGATGAAGCTATTCAGTTTTAAAACAGGTAACCGAGAGCCCCAGTTGCTCTCATATTATCCTTATAGAGAACAAGAAGTTTCATCCAAATAACTTCAGCTGAAACTAGAGTGGTAGCAAACACGCCATCTACTCCGTAGGGTAATTTTTATCACAAAAATATCTAAGTACATTTTTCTGGTATCAAGACCCACATGCGAATCGCATTTATTCTAAGGGCCGCGTGCTTAAACGACGCTTAGTTATTAATCTCGATTTAAATCTTGTTTTGTAGACGTATTACTACGTCATATTACGAGTACGTTACGTTGACGTTACGTTTATTATATTATAACTCAATAATGTAGGTAAGGACTTAAAGTATGTTTTGTAAGCTTGAGTCCATTACTGAACCTATATCGCACACATGTTCTAAGTTACAATCCAGATCTAATCTGTATTTCTGGCGATCCATTTGGATCCATAACTTAGTACTCTTAGATTGTAATTTGTTTTGTGTGTTAAATAAATAAATGAAAAAAAAAACGGTAAAACCAGTTTTGCCATTAGACCTCTTTTGAAAACTTCTGAAAAAAGGCTCGAAAGTCTGTCCGACAGTATCTTGCAAATATAAAGTCCGTAGCAAGTGCTATCGAACAGACTATCGGCTATTTCTCGCGGGAGTTTTCTTGTATGTCAAACACGAGAATTAAAACAGAAATGTACTAATACGGATTTAAAACTTAATCAAACTAAAGTAAATTACAACTTACCCATAAACACAAAGAAAAACCTTCAATCGGAGTGTAGTTGTTAACAATTCTCCGCACGAATACGAACACTCTACTTCCAACATTTTACTGTGAGAGAAATCGACGTGTTTCTAGACTATTTTTAGCTCGTATGTATGGCCGATGCAGTTAAGTAAGTTAGTTAACTGTTGAAATACACAGCTATTTGAACAATGCTTTTCTTGGATGCTTTATCAGTTTAGGTATCTAGTTTGAAATAACCAGTGTGACGGTTTGAGAGTATGATCTACACAGCTTACCTGATAGTGATAGTAATAAGCCGTATCATAGGTCACTCCATGATATAATAATATACTCCGCCAGGTATTCCGGTCACGTGGGCAACACGTAGTGACGTCAATCGATGCTTAAGCAAGACCGAAATAAGTCATTTACAACGACTGCGAAAGAGACGAATGACGATGACGAGTGACGTCATACGTGTTTTTATGGATCATGGGTCACTCTATCTGTCTTGTAATAAAACTTACATAATAATAGCCAACGGACATGATTTCCCATTTTACTAATTAGATCTACTTTTATCGAGCTCTGTGTGAGAAAAGTATGACCAACTCTAAACTAATCTCCGTGACGAGGAAAAACATTGAAAGATGCAGTTGAAATTGCACAAAGAAGTATTTAGAGCCCGGAGTGCAGTTGTAAACAATTCATTCCACGGCGCACTCCGTACGAATCCATGCTTTATGTAGTTTCTGTAAAACTAAGTAGATATCTTATGCAGTAGGATTTGTTAGCTTTGTGTAGAGCTATATAGAGTCTAGTTTAAAAAAGACTTGTTTCTGGCAAAGCCTGCAATGGTTACACGTTCTCAAAAATTAAATGATATGAAAATGCTTTCCTACAAATACTCTACAGAAATGAACCAATAACGTTTTACAAACATTGGACGTCCTGTGTCGGGGTTGCTATGGAACACTAACAAAGACTGCACTAATAACCACATCCGCAGCCAATTTTTAAAATAATTATTCAAACATCTGCCGATCAGTTATAGAGCCCAGAATCTGCTGTTGAAACTTCATGGTTCACACAATGATCCAAAAAACAAGGTCTAGCATTCGGGGAGCAAACACGTATGACGTCACACGTCATTGTCATCCGTCTCTTTTGAACTATTTATAAATGACTTATTTCGGTCTTGCTCGATTGACGTCACTACGTGTTGCCCACGTGACCGGAAGTTTATGCCTGGTGGAGTATATTATTATATTATACGATGTTTCAGACCAAGTTTACGACCCATGGTAAAGTAAAAAGTTTTGTCCCACTCGTTCATAATTACAGATTGCTATGATACTCACACCTATGATAGTAATTATTGGAGAGGTACCAACCGGCTATGATGCCTAGCCGGAGAGGGCCTGCCTTTCAAGCCAGAGGGAGCGGGTTCGGATCAAGCCGACGGCACGCACCAATTTGTTCATTGTGCTGAACATATGTGCGTACTATAATTATGTCATCTGCTACATGACTGGAGCCCGGTGTATGGCGACAGGTACACCCCCTGTCACATTTTGGGACTGAATATCGTCCGGCGAAGTGTGGGTGTTGGACACCTCTGCCAGCCCCTTCGGGGGAAAGGCGTGACAATATGTTATGTTACCAACCGGCTAAGGAAATTTAAATTTAATAATATCGAATAAATTACTGAAAATCTAGTCTAGGCCTGCAGCCAAGTGCCTAAATACAAGTTGACTGCCTCGGTGGCTCAGTTGATAGTGAACCTGCCTTCTGAGCTTGGGGGCGTGGGTTCGATTCCCACCTAGGGCAAACATTTATGTGATGAACATTTGTGTTTGTTCGATGTCTGGGTGTTATATCTATTTAATTATGTATTTAAAAATTTCTAAGTATGTATATCAGTCTCTGGCAGCCATAGTACAAGCTTTGCTTAGTTTGGGGTCAGGCGACCGTGTGTGGAAGTGTCCCGAATTTATTTATTTATAATAAAACAAATTCTGCAAAACACTTACTCTCCTTCTACAAATACAAAAATCATCTAAAAGCGTTGATATCATATATTATTTCGATGCCTCAAGTCTTTTTATTAATTAGAAGCGGAACTGCATACTCTCAAAATAAATTAAGTTCCGTATTCACTGTGGCAGTAGGTCAAGCTTGTAAGGTGGGCCTACGTAAGCAGGTATACATAGCCTCTTTAAGCAACTGCTCCCCGCCTACGACCCTTTTGTTAAATTCGTGAAGGCAAGACGCTTAGCGAGTTGAAACTTGATCGAAAATAGATTAACTTGGATAGAACTCCTGGGACAAACTTGGTGATACATGCTAATAAGAATTCTTACGAAAATAGCAATGAAGTTTTTTTAGGTGTAAGTATATGTAGGTGTCTATAGGTACATTATTTTTGCTATTATAAAAAATATTGGGAGTAGATGGGTAGGTTTAAAATTATGATTTTAAAACTATACAGCCAGTGTCGTTTTTATCATAGGTAAAAATCTAATAGAAAACTATAGACTTGACTGCAGCCTATAGACAGCATATGTTTAAAGGGCGTGGGAACGCTGACTTCTGCAGTAAGTATAGCCTACAAAAACTTCTAAACGGTATCTAGCTAAATTAATTTGTACGTATATAAAGTATCTAAGTATAAGTCCCTACTTTGTGCAAGCCTGCTTAAAAACAAAGCAGAAAATCTTGCTTTTCAAATCCGTAATCCTATAATCATAGTGAAAGCTCTACGAGTAGGTAGGTATAACCTATGCGTTCAAATAGTTTTTCATCAAATTGTCTGTTTTACGATCAGCCCTACAATCGCTTGCCCGGCACGCCTCCGCTTGTTGAGCATCAAGTCTTACACAAATAAATCTTTGTCAATGAGTGCCGTTGTGCTCAACATTACGTAACGAGCACGTGGCGATCGGGGCCGACCGACCGCGGGAACGGCCGAGCCAAATTCAAATATCGATCGCGAAAGAGCGACACGCTGTGACGTCAGTGGGAGGTGACTACCCATGACGTACAACTGCTGCCTACCCTCATTTCGAAAATCGACCTTACGTTTCATTACTAAAGTTAAGCTTACGTTGGCGGATGAATGGCGGTTGTATTGTTTTATTTTTGGGTAGTTGTTGTGGGTGGCGGGCGATACAAGCATAGTACACAAGCCTCCTGACCCACATCGGGTTTAGATGAAGCGTAATGCGTATGCACCTGTGTTGGTCGATAATCACGTGCTGCATGCGAGGGTTGGCGGTGTGTGAGTATTAGAAGGATCGAATACCTACTAATCAACAACTTCACTTAGTATGTTTATCTTGGATAAAGATGTAAATCGGAATTGTTGGTTTTCTTTTTTATCATAATGATGTTTCTTTTTATTCTCTCTCGACTCAATAGTTTCTCGGTAGTGTAAGCATGAATCTAGACGAGCACTGTTTCGGTAGCCGTAATAGATGCCGGTAGACGAGCCGCCAGTGGTCGCCAAAAGTGAATTGGCCGCAGGCCGTGTCTGTCTAGGAGATGCCTTATGCTGTCTGCTGTTTGTATAAGTCAATTTCGCAAAGTATATTGCCCAAATCGACCGTTACAAAACCGAATATTATAGGTTACTACTACTATTAGTACAAAATATGACTATTCTGTCTGACATCAGACTTAAATAAAATGTACGTTTTAAATAATAACTTACATAATTTCTACTAACAAATTAAACCAATATATTCTGGAAATTACATAACAAATGTTTATTGGAATAGAAAATGTCTTTCATAAACAGATCTTACAATATAGAATATCTAAATACTTTTTACTTTAAAATTGAACAAAAATAGATTACCTTTAACACATGCATAGGACAAAGGAAATCCTACAAATCCACTTTGAAATTAAATAATTATTTGGTAATAATACATCATATATTACATACTTACAAACTATGTAATAATTGAATATGAATTCCATCTAGCTTCATACTTATTTAAATACTTTTAAAATGTGTATTCTATGCATAGTTATAAAACATCTATAAAAGGCTGGAAATGCCATACATTGCTTAAATACATGCTTTATTTAAATTACATTACATAGTAACTGCTAAAAAAGTTACATAAAACACACTGTAATAAATCCTACGCATTTAAAACTCATACCCTCTTAGCAATAAACATTGTGTCGCCTCGGAATAGCTGCATAGTCTTTTGTCTTTTTCAATCATGTTAAAAAATTTAAAGAAAGAAAAAGACAAATCACTGCATGACTATCAAGAGGCTATACAATGTTTATTGCTAAGGGGAATAAATGATAAGCAGATGCCTTTCAAAAGATGACCAACCTCTAATTTGAAACCAACTGTGTTGAAACCAACTATGGTTTTAAGAAATGTCATCAATCTTCTGGGCAGTTTAGAATTCATTTCTATGACAATATTTAATACATAATTTATTTATTGCGATTTACAATATCCCATAAATTATTGTTTATTAATTAACCCTCTTACTAATAAACATTGTTTGGGTTTAGAAAAGTTAGTGTTTTATCTTCATCTTTCTTTTACATTTTAAACTTGATTGAATACTGTTATACAGACAACATACTGTTATAAATAAGTATTCTGAGGCTACACAACATTTATTAGGAAGCTGGTAAAAATATAGCTATATAACACTCACAAGGCTAAAATGATCTGCCCTTCTTTCCATTTCAATATTTTAGAAAAGGATGGCAATAATTATAGAGTTGTCAAATTTGATATTATTTGCGAAATCGTAAAACTGAGTCAAAACTATTGTAACAATTTTTATCCACAAATATAAAAATGAAAATTTGCTCTACATTACATTATTGAGACCTTCAACAAATTTCAAATATTTAATGTGTCTGTCTGCATAATTATCTCCATCCCTGCTTCTCTCCTCCACAAACAATTTTTCGTGACAAGTCAGTACTTTGAACAAAACACTGGAATATACACGGTTACAGTCATATCGAACCATCTTTGCCTGTTTCTGTCTCAAATCATCTGTTTTACATTTCTGACAACTTTTCTTAACCAATGCACCATTCTGCCTCACAAGTCCAAAGTAATCAAACATAACCTGAACTATTTCATGTATAACAAATCTTCTATGATACCACAATGTTTCATGAAACTTATAAAATGTTAACAATTCATTATTCAACACCAATTCGTAAAATAACAATTCTATTTTATGTGTAATCTGCACATTTGGAGTACAGTTGCAAGTTTTGTGTGAGTAGCTTAAAAGTAAGTTGACTAAGTCATCTTCGGAGTATGATAGAAGGTCATCCTCAGTTGCATAGACTGTTACATCTTTTGGGAAGTTGGAAGCGAGGACATGTGCTAAACTCTTCCGCAGATTTGTGTCTTCTGAGCCTTCAAATGTTTTCCAACTAGCACCGTCTATTGCAAGAATATTTTTAATGCAAAATTGACGATAGTAAAAACAACTGAAGTCCGACACATGTTTTCCGGCCCACCTTTCAGAAAACCCATATTCTTTTATGAGCAGAAATACAATATCATAATTCTGTTTTAAATTTTTCATGGTGTTAATGATCCACATGCGATGATTCCAGCTATGATAATTGTTAGGACTTCTTTCTGATGCTAATTCGCAAATCCGAAGTTCTTCATTTATTAGATTTTCTATGGTATTGTTCATGAGACTGTGATCTGAAAATGATGGTAAAAGAATGCTGTTGTGAGTTATTAAATAAACAATAATGCACCACACCTTTATTCTTAGTTTTTTTTTTATTATCAGGTTACTTTATCCACTGTTAGTTATAGGCCACTTACAATCCATTATGCAACTCAATTACTCTTTGATTGTACACTTCCAGAACCTGCCTTTAAATACATAACTACATTGAATTTCAAGGTCTCCCCTCCCAATCATGTCAGTCTATTACAAGCAAGCTACTATGAAATGATGCCTGTAATGTATTTTAAAAAATTACTTAGCATAATTACCTTGCAAGATTTTTTCTAGTAGCCACCTTCTGTATGCAAAAGCATCATTGCACTTCGGTTTCCTAGACAATACTATTTTAGAGAATTGTAGTTCTGACGACTTTTCACACAAATTTTTCAGTACCATCTCTCTTCTTTTATTCCATAGAGAGCTTAATTCTGGATTCAATAACAGTGTTAGATTCAACAACTTCGAGAGTCTTTCAGAATTGACTGACGACGGTTTAGAGCATTTACGTTTGGATTTCATGAAGTAATTGTCCATTACTTCGTTGTAGCAATACATGTAGACGTGTTTCACGCACCATGACTCCAATCCAAGACAATTCTCAAGATGTAGAACTGGTGATTTATTTCTAAAGTTACTCTCTACCGGTACAATGTCGAAAGCGCATCTGAAAAGTAACAGAATTACGCGTAAATTTATGGACATACAAACAAAATAGTAATTGAAATCGTGCCAAAATTTAATAAATATTTACAACTCAGCATTTTTTGACATAACATTGTCTATATCTTTAATAATTTTCTCCACGAGTGCAAATTTATCTTCATCCATCGTGAGAAAATTGTTAAAATCGTGGCTTAAGATTATTATAGTAAAGCTATAGTTCACATTTTCTATGAATATGAATTATTTAAAAAACTGTATCAACAACAACTTAGATTTTGATTTTTGAATGAAAATGAAAATTGAATGTTGATTAACCTGACATGGACATACCAATTGGATTGACGATGACGACTGTCGGTTCAATGTTTTTTATTTTTTTGCCCGTAGGGCAAACTAATGCCAACGTGGCCATACCGCCTTGTCATCCGTTTCAGTTTAGCATGAGTTACTAAAATCTAAGATGATGATGATGATAGAGGAGAGGAGGCCTTTTCCCATTTCAGTAAAGCCGTGGATACTTTACTGAAACTTTATATCGAGTTTTGTAGAGAACACGAAAAATAGCATTTCTTAATGTTTATATCATTTGCTCACACTCGTGCACGTTAACGAACCGGTAGAGGTTAATAATCCACAATTATTACACTTTAACACTCAAAGAATCACAAGTTTTAGAAAATAATACAAAATCACGACACCATATTTTCGGTTCCCGCCAAAAACCTCTGACGGCTCAATACGGTGCTTGTGTCAAATAAATTTTTATTTGGCTAAAGGGCAAGCTAGAGCCAATAAGATCATTCTGATTTTAAGGTTTTTTTTTAATTTACCTAATTCCATACAAAACCTAAACAATTATTAGAAGACCTGGGGCGTCCTGGCAATGTATGAACTGCATAACTCTTTGAATTATAATTATAAAAAGTTAATATATTTCTTGCACTTGTGTATAAAAATGCATTAAATTATCTCTAACATACCTACCTGATAGGGAAGTGTGCGTATTATAATCACAAGGCAAAATGGTGAATGAACAAGGTCTAGCATTTACGAGCAAACACGTATGACGTCACTCGTCATCGTCGTCCGTCTCTTTCGTACCATTTGTAAATGACTTATTTTGGTCTTGCTTGTGATTGACGTCACTACGTGGTGCCCACGTGACCGGAATGCTATATCTGGCGGAGTATATTGTTATACCATGGGTTACCATAATATGTAGATACATAGGTACTATGACAAGCAAGTGGACCTAATTTACTCCCTTAAATAATAATAATTATGTAGGTATTAATAAAAAATAGGTAGATTTAAAAAAAGTTTATTTTATTTCAGGACATAATTTCCTGTTTAAGAAGTCCGTAAGCTTGGTCTAAGACCGCTGTTAAGTCCTTGGCTGGTTTGTCGTCGATCGAAACCCAGACAGAACCGCATTCGCCATGCTTCATCATGTGCTCCATGCACAATACTGCAGAAACAACTCTGGTAACAAAATCAAAATTATTAGAATAGGAAAAAATATCAACATTGTTTAAACATCTAACTGGGCAGGAAACGGGAACTAATTATTATATGTGTAATTATTCGGCACGAATTCCGACGAAGTATTCTAGCTCAAATTCCAAAAATAAAATAAATAATGTTTCACTAACTTTAAGATTTTTTAATGCGTATTTTTAAATAAATAGATAAAGCTGAAGTCCGGTGTAAATGGCGACAGGCTCGCCTCTGTCACATTCGGGACTGAATATCGTCCAGAAAAGTGTGGGAGTTGTGGCTTCTGCCAGCTCCTTCGGAGGTCCTTACTATAAGTAAGTAATATTGTAAAATCGAATGTAGCTCTGTTTGTCTGTCTGTCTGTTTGTAGGCTTTTCACGACTAAATTGCTGAACGGATCTTGATGAAACTGGATAATTAGTGTAAGTACATCACGAGAAAGGTTTTTGGTTAACATTTATGAATAAACGCAAACGAAGTCGCGAGAAACAGCTAGTAATTAATAATAAAATGAGTAAAAAAAATAAAGAACGCACTTTTGATAGCTAATTCCATATTCTGGGGAGTGTTCAATAAATTCCTTTGATAGTTTCGGGTTGTACACCCGAGACTCCAAATCGTGCAACAACGGCGTGTCCGTGGGCCCGAAGCACATGCACAAAATCCTGACGCCCGTTGTGGAGTAGAAAGGGTCCATCTAAAAAAAGTGTGACTTAAAAAATTAATAAACAATTTTTTTTTGTCGAATTGCTTCAAAATAGCTAAGAACCACATTAGACACTAATTTTTTTACAAAAAAAAATATTGAAGGTAATATAAGGTGGTAGGTGGAACAAAATCATAAAAGAATAAACTAAACAATAAAATGAGTAAGTAAACGAGGTAGGAATGTGACTAGGTGTGTACGTACCTATTTTAAACATAAGCATACAACTTTAATTAAATTGAGATTTGAGAGCAGTAGTAGCAATATATAATAATATTTTAACTAAATAAAATAACCTACCTAAGTTATAAAATAGGGTAGACCGGGAGCGAAAGTATCAAGGTACAGTAGTATCATCAAAATATATCTACCTGTCCCGCGCACGTCCCGCCTGTCGTATACGTATGTCCTATTTGAACGGGCGTTATTGCTTTCTCGCTCATACATTTCAGCGTTTTTAATAACAAATTAAAATTGATTGGGTGAGGATTTGAAAATCAGTAAGTATATGATAATCTAATAATCTAACGGTAATTTTAAAGTATTTTTTCTTAATAACTATTATTCTGTATAAAAACTCAGCCAAGGGGCAAGTTATTCGAAAATCGAACTGGCCACCACAAAAAAGTAATAGGTACAATAGATTTCATCTTATAACTAAAGCAATATTATTCTGAGGATTTCATATTCATTAGTTGAAACAACAAATTCTATAACGTTTAGATTAGATTCAAATATCAATTTGTATAAAGTTTTCTAGTAAATTTCATTAAATTTATTTAAAATAGGTATTCAAAATTAAAATAGAATAAAAAATATATTCCTTGATGTGCTTAATGTTACGTTAAAGCGGAAATACACTAGATGTTAGTTCAAGTAACAATTTTGAAGATGAACTTCCGCAAAGTAACGCCTGATTCAATCAACTATCTTAAAAACGGTGTTTGACGTACTTATTACATATTTTCTCAGTTCCTTTTTATTGCCCCGCAGAACGTGTGAATAGTATTCACCTCTGGGGTTAGCAATGTCTTCGTCTTGGGCGACTTGAACTCCTCGCTTCACTCAGGACTCTACATAACTCTAAACTCCCTCGTTACGCTCAGGGTTCAATAAGCCACCCATGGCATAAGACACTGCTCAACTCCCTCGGTGCCTCGCAGAAGGTGTGAAAAGTAGAGTATTTACCTCTGAGACAAAGAAGTGTCTCCAACCTTTCGCTTCACTCAGGACTCTACAGTACTATAAATTCCCTCGTTACGCTCAGGGTAAGCCACCCGTGACGTAAGACACTGCTTAATTCCTTCGTTGCATAATGTACTTATTCGTTTTCATACCTTTCTTCCGTTTTTCATTAAGCGATGGCAGCCTAGTTGGGAGAAGGTCCGCCTCTCAAGCCAGAGGGAGTGGGTTCAAACCCAGCCGGACGGCACGCACCAGTTTGTTCATTGTGTGAGCATTTGTGCGTATTGTATGCTACATGATTGGAGCCCGGTGTATGGCGACAGGCTCGCCCCCTGTCACATTTGGGACTGAATATCGCCCGGCGAAGAGTGGGTGTTGTATTATACCTCTGCCAGCCCCTTCGGGGGAAAGGCGTGACGATATGTATGTTATGCATACCTTTCTCTCAGACGGAGAAAAAGATAATCAAGTTTTAAATTTTTTGATGATCTTTTTCTCTGCCTAAGAAAAAGGTATGAAAACTCAAATTACTTTAAAATAGCCGTTATATTTTTAGCTAAGTAACTGTAGTTAAATAAATATTCCTTGATTCCAGTAATATACGAACCGTGATGCACCGGGTAAAGTGTACGACGGCACTCTTGGCGCCGCTGTAGATGGGCACCCCTGCTACTCCATAGAAAGCCAACGCGGACGCTATGTTAACAATAGTACCCCCCGCGCCTCCCTCACTTTTATCCATGTGCGTGATGCCTTTCAAAGTTAAAGACACAACACCTTGCTGTAAAAGAAATTAGTTAATGTATTTACATTGTACTAAAGTTGGAAATAAAATCCACAGTATTTCAAGTCATAAATTATAGTAGGTAATGATGTTAATTATGACCTAATTACTTTGCTTTATTTGGAATGAGTCGGCTGTGAGTAAAAAAATGTCACATTTTTTTTAAATTATCAATTTATCATCCCTACGAAGCAATGAGGACTATCAAAAAAAGGTTTTTTTAATCATCTTTTTATGGTTCCGTACCCAAAGGGTAAAACGGGGCTCTATTACTTAGTCTATTACTTAGACTCCGCTGTCCGTCTGTCACTAGGCTGTATCTCATGACCCGAGATTAGACTGTTCAAATTTTCATAGAAGTATTTCTGTTGCCGCTATAACAACAAATACTAAAAAACAGAATAAACTAAATATTTAAGGGAGCTCCCATACAACAAACGTTTTTCTTTTCTTCAGTTTTTATAGATAATGGTACGGAATACGGAACCCTTCGTGCGCGAGGCTGACTCGCCCTTGGCCGGTTTTTTAAATATTAATTCTAGCTACTTGCAGTCCACGAGAACTGTAATTTTTTCCGGGATAAAAAGTACCCTATGTCCTTTTTGTATATCTGTTATTGTGCACATGCAAAATGTCATGCAATAAAGGCGTGAAAGCGTAACACAGTTTTCCCTGCCTGTCGCGGCTTCGCCGGGTAGGGGCAACAAGAGTGCGGTGTGGTGATACACCACTTTTACTGTCCTCCGTGGCTGGTGTGAGAGGCGTGGCCGTTTCTGAAGTCAGCGTTGCACCCTGGAGGACTTCGTTGGGGACCACGTTGGAGTGGCCTGCGTGAGGACTGCTAGCTGTGAGAGACATCCTTTGAGTCGGGAGACCTCCCGGTGCCCCGCTGGAGTGTCTGAGGGCCGCTAGCCGTGAAGAAGGCCACGTTAATGTGGTGCAGTCGAGGTGGGGCAGCGGGGAACTTTTAGTGCGGTGTAATGACGCACCACTTTGAGTGCCCTCTAAAACCAAAGAGGCGGGCGGCGGGGCCGCTTACCTGACCCGTCGCATAGGGACCAAGAGCGTTACACACGAGTGCTGTCTGGCGCCCACTGACTGAGTTGGTCCCCGTGGTGCTGATTACGATGTGTTTAGTGTTAGACACATCGTCATGGCGAGCAAGAGCATAGACTCGAGAGAGTGCCCGAAAGGGCTAGCACTATCGGGGCCGCAGTCGTGTGCAAGAGAGTTCCCATTGCCCTGACATTTTGCGCCGGGATAGAACACCCTTGGGTTTTTAGTGGGTAGGCCGTCAGTGTCCGGAGTCCTACATAACCACTCTGTGCCCACCACGGGGCTGTTGCTCGTATCCTTATAAGATTTCCCCAAAAAAAGGATTAGGATTAATAGGAAGTTACGATTTATAGTAAGTAAAAAATATTATATAAAAACACATACGTAATTAACATTTGAGGCTGTCCTCCAAATATGAGGTGCATCGACCAAGATACCAGCGTTGTTGATTATCACGTCTACTTGGCGGAACTTTTGAACTACTTCCTGAAAAGCCTTTTCAATGTCCTCTTCTATAGACATGTCACATTTTATGAATATCACCTGACCAGGGTGAGTTTTCTCGTACTGCTCAGCTAAAGCCTTCCCAAGGTCCACCGCTACGTCCAAAATCGCTATTTTCTGTAAGTTAAATATATTAGAGCGCTCCTATAGACGGGTTATATTTTTACTGTAATGTCCGGGAAATAGCCATGCCAAAAATGGATGACTACGGCCGGGCCACACTTAAGATATTGCCGAGCCAGTGTTGTAGTGAAAATATGGACCGTCTAGGAACGCCATTAGGAATAGGGAATACTTTTAACAAACTAGTGTGTAAGACGAAGAAGATCGAAGTTTTAAAATTTGGCAAATGAGAGTGACCAGTGCACCAAACCCTCTAGTCTAGATTAGCAACTAGAGCTTGAGACTCTCCGTCGATAGTTTCGATTTCACTTACCTATCGTTAGGTCTGAGTTCAGAACGAACTACGCATAAGAATTAATAATTGGATATCAATTCATTGTCGAGGTAAAGTTTAAGATACAAAAATAACAATAAAACTAGTTATTGAAATTGATTTGAATGGAACGCCTTGCCACCCGTCTGTATTCTCGACTAACCACAACCTGGGTATTTTCAAGACCAAAGTGAATCTATCAAAATATCCTTAGACCAGAACGTCTCTTAACATCAGGCGAATTGGTGGTCAAACGTCAACTTGTTCTATATTTATAAAAAAGTTAACAAACCTTTGCTCCCTGCTCCATAAATGTTCCAAGATACCTCGCTCCCAACCCAGAAGCTCCGCCGGTTATTACGAAAGTTTTTCCCTTTGCTTCCCAAACCATCTTGTTATTTGTGACAATACCTAAACTGTACTAAACAATGATTTTATTTAACATTGTATTTATTTATTGTATTTATCTTTTATTCATTTTTTATCTTACATGCTTAGAGTTTTTGTGGTAGGGGAGAATGAGGCTGATGTGTAACTTTTTTTCAGTAAAGCTTTATTTTAAATTTTATTTTGATTGTTATATAGGTATTTTTTTATGTCTGGCACAGTAATATACATAATTTCTACTAATCGAGCATCTCTTTTTTTACTCTTAAAATTACCTACGTCATCTGAAATTCAAGTTACACTTCTAAGTCTTATTTGACCTATGGGACGTTGGCGTTGGTTCGAAAACTTTTACGTCGATACGATAACTAATATTCACTATTATAATAATATCTCATAATCAACATAATATCTCTAGGGGAGCTCTATAAATAATATTTAATCTAATCTAAAATGATGATCGCGACTTTACAATAATTAAGATTATACTACCTATTTTCACTATCTTTATTATTTATATCTATACAGAATACTATCAACTGAAATCATCAAGTTCTCATAAACGCGTGACATTTGTCTTAAAATATTTTTATTTCAGGGTATAAATCCGTATACTTCTTTTTCAAGAAGTCCGTAAGCTTGATTGACGACCGCAGTTATGTCCTTAACTGGTTTGTCGTCGTTTGAGAGCCAGACAGAGCCGCAGGCACCGTGTGTTAACATGTGCTCCATGCTTGATACCGCTGAGTCAACCCTGATAACGAAGTCACAAGGTAAGTACTTAAAATGCAATCAATATCTATTACAACAGAATAAATAATAGTCCTACGTCTATTACGTAAGAAAGATGTGTTGCAAATGTAGGTTTTTTTAAGTGTTTCAGAAGGTTGGCGATTTCTTTGTTGGAATAAATACTTTTTTTTTAAAAGGAAAACCAACAGTAGGTTTACTTGCATAATCCAATTTATAAGGTTTAGGTACAGCTACAGCTAGTAGGTACATGAGTTCTGATATGTACCTATCCCCGTAGTAGGTATTCACAACATTGCTTATTATATCGATTACCTAGAACCTAGATGGTTGTTTACTTCCATCAATGCTTCCCAGCTTTCTTTGAGATCTAGCAATTTACAAACTACTCGTATGTTTACAGTCAAATAAAGCTAAAGAACTCACGTTTGGTAGTGGACTCCATTTTCTGGAGTAGCTTGCGCAAATTCCTTCCCGTATTTCGGATCGTAAACCCGTTTGTCCAAATTATGCAACAACGGCGTGTCCGTGGGACCAAAGCATATGCATAAAATTCTGACACCAGTGTTGGCGTAGAACGGGTCCACCTGAAAATGGATTTTGAAAAGAAATTATGTGACGTATACAAATTGGTCTGGTTCATTGGCTAAAATCCTATCCTATCCTACCAATATTATAAACGCGAAAGTTTATAAGAATGGATGGATGGATGGATGTTTGTTACTCTTTCACGCCAGAACGGCTGAAAAGATCTGAATGAAATTTGGCACAGAGACAGTCTAGAATAGCACATAGGATACTTTTTAACTGCGGGTGAAACCGCGAGGCGCAGCTAGTGACACATAATGAAATCAAATCAAACAATACCTACATACTGTCACCATTTTAATTAAAGTTTATGTAGAAATTAGTGATCAAACAAAGAAACCTAAGGTTAATTAAGCAAGAGTTATTTTCCCTCAGGTGCCTGCGCGAGGTAAAAAAACCTGTACTGTACTGTACTGTACTATATATAATGTACATAAACAACTTTTATCTTCGTATCAAGACCAAAATTATCTATTCAGATAAGCATTGTCATTTTAGTCATGCAACGAAGATAGTGAATCACGTAAGTAGGGTATAAAAGGGCAAATTGGGCACTATGGGTGAAACCGTAACAACAAACAAATTAACAAACACACAAACTTACTTTCGCATTTAAAATATTAGTTAGGATAATGATCATTGTAATATACTAGCTGCGCCCCGCGGTTTCACCCGCAGTTAAAAAGTATCCTATGTGCTATTCTAGACTATAATCTATCTGTGTCCCAAATTTCATCCAGATTTGTTCAGCTGTTGTGGCGTGAAAGAGTAACAAACATCCATCCATCCATCCATCCATTCTTACAAACTTTTGCGTTTATAATATTAGTAGGATAGGATTATAATGTATTCATTATAATGATCATAATACAAATAATTTATTTCAAAAAAGACAATTACAATTAACCATATCAAAAGCTTTATGTAGTTAGAGCTTTACAAATGGAAATGGTTACTATGTTGCACTAGGTGACATTTGTCTACGTTGTTTAGGAACGTTGTCTAGGATACAGAAAAGGACTTGCCTTAGCAGCTAGTAAGCTAAATTTATACTCTTTGGCACGTAAAAAATATACTTAGTTCTTCGATGACTTAGGTTCTTACTAACTTAATTTAGTATATTATTAGTGGATTTTCCAAATACATAATTATTATTTTAAAATACTGGCATATTTATGTATTTACTGGCTGCACCTTGCGGTTTCACCCGCGACTCCACAGGAACCGTTTATTTTTTCGGGACATAAAGTACCCTATGTCCTTTTCGGTACCTCAGACAACGTGTATACAAACAAATAAACAATCGAACAAACTCACTTTCGCATTGGATAATAATAAATAATAAATTCGGGACACTTACACACACGGTTGCTTGACCCCAAACTAAGCAAAGCTTGTACTATGGCTGCCAGAGACTGATATACATACTTAGATATTTTTTAAATACATAGTACCTGGATGACCGAGCTTTGCTCGGTATTTTTTTTTAATTGTGTTTTTCGGAAAATAATCAATTGATTTTAGTCTAACCTCAAAGCAAACACTCATTGACTTCGTGTTACTTAACAACGCCATCTGCTGTTGTGTCGTTAAAGCAATTAGTTGCTCACAAAAAATAGTATTATTATTCGCCAATAGATGTCAGGAAGAGTCATATTTTTCAGTTGAGACTACTCAAACGCCTCCTTTTTGTTATTTTTCTTCCAAGTTTATATTTAAGTTGATTATTATCGATAAAACACGAATAAAATGACATTTTCCAAAAAAATGATTCCTAGCTAGATCGATTTATCGCCCCCGAAACCCCCTATATACTAAATTGTATGAAAATCGTTGGAGCCGATTCCGAGATTCCAATTATATATATGTGTACAAGAATTGCTCATTTAAAGATATAAGATAAGATTAACACCCAGACATAGAACAAACACAAATGTTCATCACAATTTGGATGTATAGATATACGAACCGCTATACACCGGCAAAAATGCATGACGGCACTTTTAGCCCCGCTATAGATAGGCAGGAACGGCACTCTAGTCAGTGCTACTGTAGATGCAATGTTAACAATAGTTCCTCCCGCGCCTCCCTCGCTCTTGTCCATGTGACTGATGCCTTTCAAAGTTAAGGCTACTAGGCCTTGCTGTAAATATATTCAAAAAGTATCAATATTTATCATATGTTTACCTAATAGTATAAAAAAATATAAATCTTTAAACCAATCGTTAATTTAAAATTGGAGCTATGTGGAGAGGTTGTGGGTTCGATCCTGGCCGTGCACCAATGAATTGTTGACTTTTTTCTGGTAACAACGTTTGTGCGCCTTTAAATTTGACACGTGTTCTATCGGTGAAGGAAAAGATGATGAGGATACCGACATGTCCTAGAAGAATATTTCGAAAGACATGTGAAGCCAGCATAGTCGGTAACAGCTAAATCTCTATCGACGTAGGCTTGATCAGATACAGAGACACTGATCAACCCAACGTCAAGGTGTTGTGAGTGGGTTGTAAAAGACTGTAATGATGATGAATCGTTAATTACGCACGTTAACCCAATATTAGGTTTGACACAGAGCACAAAATGGTTGATAATGACGATGATCAAATACAACAGGCATTAGGTAATGAATAAAATACCTATTTGCATCTTAATCTTAGCAAAAGGGTTGATACCTACAAAGTTAACGTCAGCTGCAGTCTTCCAGACACCAGGTGCATCAACCATGATGCCAGCGTTGTTGATTATCACATCTAATCGCTGAAACTTTTCAATAACTTCCTGGAAAGCCTTGTCAATGTCTTCTTGCTTGGACATGTCACATTTGATGAAGATCACCTGGCCAGGGTGGGTTTTACCGTATCGCTCAGCTAAAGCCTTTCCTTGGTCCACCGCAATGTCCAGAATGGCGATGCTCTGTAGGTAACATCTTATTAACAATGTATATTTTATCCACATTAACAAATAATCGGATTTTTGTTTTAATTTCGTCAAGTTAATGTAATATTTTATCCTAGATCTAGACGCAGTATAGCGCTTGTTTATTCAGTTTAGTGTTTAAAAGGTTAATAAGTTAGCCTTTGCTTGAATGAAACATTTGAATTTATAAAACAGTAGTACAAACCTTAGCTCCCTGTTCCATATATGTTCCAAGATATCTCGCGCCCAGTCCAGACGCGCCACCCGTTATCAGGAACGTTTTCCCCTTTGCCTCCCAGAGAGCCATCGTGTCCGTGTTTATCGCAAGAAACTATTGAAAACAATGATTTTTATCTCTAATGATTGGCGTTTATAAGCGTTTGTATATTTATTGATAGGATTTGACTTGATAACGCTGCTGACGTTGAGGCAAAACACGAAGGAACCTAAATTATGTAATTTATAAAAATAAAATATTGCGAAGTATGGAATTGCTTATTTATATTTACGCTTAAATAGTAGGTATGTACATTGTACCTACCTACCTAACTACTTCCAAGTAGGCCAATATTTCTTCTTGCTCTTGCGCTTGTCTTGTTTTATAGGTAAGTAGGTACACTAGGTTTTGTTTACTTTGTTAGGTATTAACTTTTGAACAATGGTAGAGTCAAGTGTTTTTCACTCTTTATTTACCTAATTGATAAGCAAAATATAGGTAAATATCCATCTAAGTCAACCAACCAGTATCTACCAACCAAGGCTTGATCTAAAAATCAGTGCTTTATTTCGGTAGGATAAAATTATTGAATTTGAAATAGCAGAAATGTCATTACCTTTTTTTCTTCAATGAAAAACAAGCTACCAATAAATAGGTAATGATGGTCTTTATTTATTTCTTATTACAAATTAGTAAGTAAGTACTCACATAAAGTTCGTTAAACATATCTTTTTATCTAACATATTTGTCATCTTGGAACACTATCAATTGTTATTTTGATGTTTTTATAGTTATAAAAATGTCATCTTGATGGCTGTCCCGCTATGTTTAATCAAGCTATGTTTATCGAACAATCTTAATATATATAAATCTCGTGTCACAATGTTTGTCCTCAATGAACTCCTAAACCACTTAACCGATTATAATAAAATTCGCACACCATGTGCAGTTCGATCCAACTTGAGAGATAGGATAGTTTAAATATATATATAAATAATAAACGCGAACGAAGTCGCGGGGTGACAGCTAGTATGTATATAAATATGTGATACACAGATTACTCCCTACCTCTAACATTATGTTGTGATACATTTTTCTTGGAAACTGAAGTAGGTTCCACTACCTACCTTTTGCTTAGCATTATCGGCTACTACTTTAACAAACATTTCAAATGCCTGGTCCACAATTGTTGTTCTATCCTTAGCTGGCTTGTTGTCTGTAGAAAGCGATATGGAGCCATTTTCACAATTCTTCAACTTCATCAAAAGCCTTTGAGATTTCGTCCTCATTTGAAACGTCGTATTTAGTAAAAACAATTTCAATTCAAGCAGAAGAATGCTTTAATCGGCATAGAGAGATCATTACGTTTTTTCTATCATGTGTATGTAAAAATAGTATCGTACCTATTACAAAGTAGCTTATTCCTCAGGCATACCTCATCTGTATCTACCTATACCTTCCCCGGCTGATCCAGAGGTATGTTTACTTCGAAAGCCAGGAGGGCTACCGAAATTCTGATCTGCATTTTAACTGACAGAAATCATGCATTTGACAAGTTTGTTATCTCACTGGTTGGTGTTATTAATATCGTATTAACGTATGGATGTTTCGGAAAAGCGCGAACCGAGCAAATGCTCGTGACTTAATTTTGTTTTTGGTGGTTTTGTTTAGAGAGTATTTCTTACTTTTGCTCTTTGTTCTAAGAATTTTCCGGAGCTAAGGAGCTCCCATCCCAGATGCACCCTCCCGTCACAATAAAAGTTTACTCTTTTATTTCAAAAGCCATTATTACCTATTGTGTTGCTCGCTTGAGCATTGATACTTATAAAACTAAATGATAAAATTATTTGAATTTCATTTAAATAGGTACGAGTAACTATCATTTATATGATAATTGAGGATCCGTTTCAGGTTTGGATTCATGATAGGTAGCAATATAAAGTAGTAATTAGTCTTACCTATCAAATAATATGCATAAGGATTATGCAATCTACTTCTAGGTATCTATTCGTAACTAACAGGATTCACAAGATCATAATGACTTAGCAAAAACGTTTTGCAAAACAGCAAAGCGATAATCATGATAAGTTTGCACTATTGCTTGCCTAAATTTTGGCTACTTCTTAGTAAGAAGGTACAATATTACGATTAAGTATCTACTCTACTATCACCTGATGTTATCACATAATAGCCTTTTCTCGGTATTTTACCCCAAAACGGTAATTCATTACGAGCACTAAACGTTGTTTAAATTTAAACGTTGTTGTGTCTTATTTCGTCGATTCCGTGGTCGGCTACGTCACGTCGCGCCAATACTGCAAAACACGTCGTCTACTTGTACGTGTCATTTAAGTTTTTTATTTTATTTGGATATGTATGTTAGTCTGTAAGGTATTTATTTGCTATGGGCCTCTGTAACTTGCATTGTATGCAAGTTATATTGCCTAAAATAAGTGAATTATTATTCCAAAATATTTTTTTTCAATTCAAAAAAACAAATACTATAAAAAACTTAAAAACTAGGGTGCCGCCGGTAGCGGGGCGAGGCCCAAGCTACCGGTGGTTAGGGCTGCAGAGTGAGGAACCTCCTGACAATACGGCACGTGTCTAGGATCACTGCCTTTTATATCTGGCCCTTGATCTAACCGTCTAACGAGAGCCTCTTGAGATGTTAGTCGAGGCTCTTCGCTATGAGACCGTTTACCGTGACGACTATCGGGACAATGATCGTCGAGTCAACATCCCACATGGCGGTTACCTCGAGCGTTACTTGCTGAGTTTGTCCTTCTCGGCCTTCACGAGGTTCTCGTCATGTGGGAAGGTGATGTCGACGAGCACTGCCCGGCGCTGGGACCGGTCGACCAGCACGATATCAGGCTTATTGGCAACAATAGTCCTGTCCGTGATGATAGATCGGTCCCAGTAGAGCAAAGCACGGCCATTCTCGAGAACTGGCGCTGGTGCGTACTTATAGTACGGCACCTCGGACTCGACAAGACCGTATTGAAGGGCAAGTTACTGGTGGATGATCCTGGCTACTTGATTGTGCCTGTGCAAGTACTCGCCGTTAGCAAGATGCGAACAACCGGAAATAATATGCCTGAGTGACTCTCCGGGACGGTGGCATGCCCGACAAATGTCGACCGTACCGTCCTTCAGGATATGTTTCCGATAGTTGTTCGTCTTGATAACTTCATCTGCAATCGCACAGGCAAAACCCTCGGTTTCCCCAAATAGGTTCACCGATGCTAGGAGGTCTACATCGGGCTCTGTTAAGGCCCGATAGAACCTCCCATGCAGCTCCTTGACCTTCCATACGTTCTTGCGGTCCTCGGTGCTCAGCACCGATGGTTGGCGCCAGTTCTCGTTTGCCAAGGAGAGCGGCGTCAGGCCCTTGTCAACTGCTACAACATCGCAATGCATCCCACAGTCGTTGTTACGGAAAAAACTCCGGAGCCTGTACACTTCGCGCTTGTGGAGGTTCTTGGCATTTAACATGCCACGACCTCCCCACTTCCGCGGAATTTACAGTCTCATAACAGACGACCGTGGGTGTACCATGCGGTGTGTTGTGAGCAGTTGACTGACCCTTCTATCCAGGGCGTCTAGCTCAGTCTGAGTCCAGCTCAGTATGCCAAAGGAGTATATCAGGTTACAAAAGGAGTATATTGGTCGACGCTAGAGGGCGCTACACGGTTCACATCGGCTCCCGTATAAAAATAATTTTAAAAATAATTTAGGCGCTTATTTTAATAACCAGTGTTTAAAATTAGTAAATTCTACTCCAACACGTAAGTGACTACATTTATCAGTGAATAAATTCAGTGATTTAAGTGAAAACTAGAATACAAATATGACAAAGACTGTGAGTAATAAACACGTATAAAATAAATCAAACAATAGTGAACAAACATTCCAAATAAAATATAAAGAAAAACAGTGTTTAAACTAATAATTTCGGTTCGGTACTTTCAAAGTTATTAACAAAACAATAAATTTATCTGGCCGTTGGTGACATTTCAACCGGTTTAAAAAAGTGACCTTTGGACCTAACACTTACAATGAAACAAAAGACCAACTACGAGTAATAAGTGTAACCGTTTGGCTATATAATAAAACTGATCGTCAATTTGGCCATTGTCAGATAAGATACATTAGCCTAAACGGTAAGGACTGGTGGTTAGTAACATCGAGGTTCCCGGTTCAAACCCAATGACGTGAAGAGAAAGTTGCATTTTTGCCGTCTTTTTTCTTGCGTTTTTCTCATTTGACAAAAGAAAAATATTCACAGCACAAGGAAAGACCTATTATTATTTTTTTTTTTAACGTCAGTGTTTCAAAGCACTAAAATGGCGTATGTAACAGTACGAAGGCACCAAAGAGCTCAATCTGAAAATGGTATACCGAACTTAGAGCTATCACAATCTCAATCAGATATGTCTCGATCGCTTATCCACTCAACATTATTGGATATTACAGCACAGAGCGAGCCACTAAATGGTGCTTTTAACAATTCGTTGGTCTTAACTCTTAAAAAGAAAATAGAAACCCAGTTAGAAGATTTGAACTCCGCCCATGAAGAAATCGCTAATTTAAATTCCGAAATGAATAATCTCAAGAAAATTTTAGCAGACAAAGAGAGAAAAATAGAGGTCTTAAAAAAACTAATATCAGATACGGGTGTGTGTAGTACACCTTCAAGGAAACACACAATATCAACACCTATAGCTAAGCGAATTATGAACATTCAAATGAAAACACCTAGGATGTCGCCATTACACTCGAACACTACTATCTACAAAAATCAAAAATCATTACCAAATAATCTGAAGAGCTCACAATCGGCTGCATCACCGAGACTCTATCACAAGGGTGAATTCCCGGTCGATAATGACCAAGAACTTAATATTATACAAGAAGGCTCGACAAGAAAACAAAAATCCCCAAGAAAAGAACCCCAAATCATGATTTTAGGAGACCAACAAGTGACCAGTTATGCTGAGAAAATTATTGGCCAGAGAAGAAACAATGTATGGAATGACATATACTGCGTAACTGCTATAACAAAGCCTAATGCAACGACATCTAATATACTCAACAACATAGACAATATTGCAAAATCCATAGAGAAAGACGATGTCGTCGTCTTAGGCTTAGGCGCTAATGATAAGAACCCTTTTTTTGGTGTATTCTAACCTTTGCAATATCCTGTACAAGCTTAAGACATTTTAATGTTGTATTGCTCAGCGTTTTATTTAATCCGCATCTCAATGTAACCTGGTTAAACCGGAATATACACTTGTTAGTAAAAAATTACAAAAATTGCAATTATATTAACCTCAACGAGTTTATCACTAATAACACAATTACACGAAATTTTGTTTGCCAAAAAATTAATATTGAAATAGATAATATTAACTGTAAAAAACGAATAATAGAGACAAACAAGAATGTAATACAGATCAGCAAGAAAGCAAAATATATTTCCCCGGTAAAAACGACTGTCTGTAAGAGGGGAACTATTCCTTTTTAGATGCAAAGAAGCAAAGATGATCCGTCTACAACTAGTGTCGAATCCATAAAAGTTGACGATAGGGTACATAATGCACCTGAAGAGATTGCTCAATTATTTAACGACTTCTTTATTAATCTGACAAATAAAAATATCTTAAGCACAAATAATAATAACTACCCATATGACATTCCCAGTAACCCTAATACTATTTTTCTGACTCCCGTAGATGAATTTGACATTTATAAGATTATCATGTCTCTAAATAATACCAATGCCACAGGGTATGATGATATTACTACAAAAATGATCAAAGCCAGTTCCAGGATACTAATGGGTCCTCTGAGCCACATCATAAATTTATCCCTCACACAAGGTCTATTCCCGGATCGTTTAAAACAATCTATTGTTAAACCTCTGCATAAAAAAGACGCAAAAGATAACATGAACAACTATCGTCCCATAACACTTATCCCAGTAATCTCTAAAATATTTGAGAAGATTATGTTTGTTAAGATTTCCAACTTTTTATTCTCAAATAATATACTTAAACCGGAAAAATTTGGATTTAGGAAAAATATGTCTACAACACTTGCCTGTTTTTCTCTTATGAAAATAATTACAAATTGTTTAAATAAAAAGAAACCTATCGTCTCTGTCTTTCTTGACATGTCTAAGGCATTTGATTGTGTTAGGCATAGTTTAGTACTATATAAATTAGAAAAATATGGTATCAGAGGAAAAGCTTTGGAATGGATTGAGAGTTACCTAAGTAATCGTACACAATGCGTTGAAATACCAGCATTTTTAGGAAAGGATAAAACAATGTGTAGATCTCTGTATAAATTAAATAACAGAGGTGTTCCGCAGGGAAGTATTTTTGGGCCCTTAGGTTTTATATGCTACATAAACGATCTTCCTGATATAACTAAGCACAAATGTGTTCAATACGCAGATGACACGACTCTACTAGTAGAAGGTAAAGAAAATAATGTTCAAACGTTAGAACAAGATATAAATGATGCTCTTAATTCCATCATAGCCTGGCTCAAACATAATGACCTTTGTGTTAACATTAATAAAACAAAGTTAATCCATTATCAGACATATAATAGTACTCCTTTGCAATTTAATGTTTCCTCTGACAATAATATTGTAGAACAAGTAGAATCAACAATATTTTTAGGTCTAACTATTGACAAATATTGTAATTGGAAGGATCATATTCAGAAACTGTGTTCAAGGCTGGACCGCTATGTATATGTATTGCGTCGGATGCAACATGTAGCCACGCCACAAGCCGCACTTACTGCCTACCATGGTTATGTGTCATCTCTGTTACGTTATGGTTTAATCATGTGGGGTTACTCGGTAGACTGGGAGAAAGTTTTTAGGGTGCAGAAGAAGTGCATCAGAGCATTATGTGGTGCACCTTTTCTCGAACCATGCAAGCCTCTGTTTAAGAAATGTAATATTTTGCCATTGCCTTGCCTTTACATTTATGAAATGTGTATTTTTGTAAGACGAAATCACACGCAATTCCCATTGAATAAAGACGCACCTGGAAGGGATAGACAACAACGACGTAAGCATAGATTACTGGTTCCAGAACAAAGAGTACGAGTGCATAGTAGAAATGTATATTGCATGGCCATCACCATTTATAATAAATTACCTGATAGCTTTAAGGAAATTAATTATAATAGTTTAAAATACAAATTATTTAAATTTCTAATTGACAAATGTTATTATACTGTAGATGACTTTTTAAAAGACAAAATTTATGTACCCATGACCTTTAATGATTAATTTTAATTACTGAAACATTTGGACACCTTATTAGGTACAATATTTGATACTATTATTACTGTACTAGACCTTATGACAATATTCTTCCAAATAAAATTATTTTGATTTTTGATTTTTGATTTGATCAGTAGTGGCATCACCCAACCGTTAAAGGCGCGCACCTTATTGCCGCCAGACAAAAGAATATTAAGTACTTTTGTCAAGCGACAAAAGAAGCGCTCCTTTATCGATTTCTTGATGTCCACTACTGATATACCCAACGACTCCGACATACCGAGGTACTTGTAGGTCTCGACTTCGCACAGGGATCTAACAGTCATTGTCTCAGAAAGTTGCAAATTCGGTAAATTTACAACTTTCCCCCGCTGTACTTGTCTACACCGAACTCCATCTTAATGGCGCTACTAAAAACCTCTGTAGTTGTTAGTAGCTCCATTAAGCCTTGGCGTTTCGGTGCAAACAGCTTGAGATCATCCATGTAAAGCAGGTGAGAAATGACCTCGCCCCCCCCTACGGAGTCGATTGGCTAGTCCTAAATCCTTCAGAAAGGTGCTGAGAGGATTTAGGGCTAGGCAAAACCACAATGGACTCAGACTATCGCCCTGGAAGATGCCTCGCTCAATCCTTATCAAGTCCAGCGGATCAGTGAAGACCTCTCCACCACCTGGTTGACGAAGGACTGTGGTCCATTGCCTCATGCATGCGCTCAAGAATGATTTTAGAGTTATATCGATTTTATATAACTCTAAAATCCTCTTCAGCCATGAATGAGGCACTGAATCATAGGCCTTCTTATAGTCAACCCAGGCGACAGATAGAGCTCCCTTGTTCCGCCGGACTTGCTGGCTAATGGCCATGTCGTGAATTATTATTATTATTAAAATCTGTGAGTGTAAATCACCCCTATTTTGCGACCTTTTAATTAATTTAATTATTTATTTTTTAATTAAATTAATTGCGACTTTTTAACTGCGGGTGAAACCACAGGGCGCAGCTAGTTTACAATATAAAAATTCTGAAATAAATAGGTACTTAATACTTATTAAAACATCACTTGGCATTATCAGCCACTACTTGATCAAAGAGCGCGAAAGCTTCGTCAACGACGGGAGTGATGTTCCTGGCTGGCTTGTCGTCTGTGGACAGCCAGATAGAGCCGTTTGCGCCGTGTTTGATGGCATAATCTACTGCTTCCACTGCAGATTCAGGTCTGGAAAACACGGTTTTAATCATATTATATCTTGGATTATTCCTTCCTATACAGGAAAATAAATACACCGGACACTAATTGCACACGCGATCGCTAAATAAGTCCTATTTAGCTGCAAAATGACGACAGAGACCGTCTCTGGACGTTTTATTTAAAGATTGAGTTACCTACTATTTTTGGTTTCTCTAAATTGTGGATGAGTAAGTAGGTATCCCTATTATAAATTGAATGGGACAAATAAGAAAAATCTGGTCCCCTTTATACTAGTTACAAGCTTTTATTTAACTTGCAATGTGTGACTGTATGTATGTGTGTATGCATGCAATGTATGTTTGTTCGGGTGGAATCTTGCAACTCAATTTTGAAGCAGATATCTATATCTATTGAGCTGAAAATTTGTATAAGTATGCGTTTAGTTTGGATAACAATGCATGGTTAGCTGTGTAACGTCATTCTAAATTTAACATGGTGGAACACCCGAAATGGCGGACGAGTAATTTTTAATACACTTCTACAATATGGGTTTTAAATGAAAGGGCTTGCTGAGAGTAACTCGAAAAATTAAATGACGTCACTCTAAATCCAACATGGTGGAACACCTAAAATGGCGGATTAAGTTTTTTATGCTTCTCTACAATAAAGGTGACACATTTAATGACTTGCTGAGAATAAGAATGCGAGTTCAAATTCAAAATTAACCGGGAAACGACCTTGTAACAATGATGCGTTGAACGCATGAATGAGATGAACAGACCAAGAAACCTCTCCAGCGATAACTTAAAAGTATAAAACAAGCTTTAATTGCGCATAATAAAATAAAATAAGCTTTTCCTTGTTTAACAAGCTTCCTTCGACCCATAAAGACCTACCCTACGGAATCTTCCGGAGGAAATTAAAAACATGGTTATTAGACAAAAGCTTCTATAGTATTAAAGACTTTTTAAAACATTGTTGTTACACACTTAATATAAGATTTAATTCAGAATATTATAGATAAACTAAATAAATTTAATAATAAAATATAATTTTTAAATTTGACTTGAATTTTCTGACATAACTTAAATAATTTTAATATACTAATATTTCGATGGTAATTATATTAATTGTAACATATTCACATAACAGATTATCTGACAAATAGGCAGAACTAAATTATATTTTGAAGAACTGTATGTTTATACTTACCCTATTTAAGTGAATAAATATTTTGACTTTGACTATTTTGACTTTGACTTTAAAACTTTTACTATTAACTTGTAACGTCATTTCACAATTTGTGAATGAAAAGCTTGTCGCAAGATTCACCTGTGTGGATAAACAAGTAGGTACCTTTTTATAATTTTGGAACTATGTAAATACGAGTACTTTAATTTCGCGACAAGCTATAAATAATATACATTTTGTAATGACGTTAATAGTTAGTAAAAGTATTAAAGGAAAAGTTTATTTTATTGACTTTTTCGCAATAAAAGCTTGATGTTAAAAAAAAAATTATAGTTTTAATTTATTTCATACGTTTTCTTTTGAAACCTGAACTGATACCACAAGTATTTTGAATGAGCGAGAAAATACTCGAGGAAGAAAGTCGCGGGTAACAGCTAGTTGGTAATAAGTAGGTGTGACATAAATAATAATAAGCAAGCCTTACTTTTGACAAGAATTAGCAATGCCTGTTTCTAAGAATTGAGACAAAGTTTTCCCCATCTCTGGGTCTAAGGTGCGCTTTTCCAAGTTGTGCAACAACGGCGTGTCTGTGGGGCCGAAGCACATGCACAAGATTCTGACGCCTGCGCTTGCGTAGAATGGGTTCATCTGAAAAAAGTTGTTGTATGTTTTAACTTCAGGGCATAATATGATGTGGGTGCTTATACACCCACACATATGATGTGGGTGCTTATACACCCACTTCGACTATGTCTATCCTGCTTGAACTAAGGGTTTCAACTTTAAACGCAAAAATAATGTTTTTGATTGTGAGCAATGACGTATTAAGGGTGGTGAGATATTGGGAACAAACTAAAATATTTGGCAACTAGTGTCTCAACCGGTTAGGAAACGTTTCAAAGCCTAGCGCACTAACATCATGATTTAATTTTATTACGCCCGTTGACCGTGGATACTTTTTTTCATATTTAAAAAAAATGTTCCTTGAATTTATTTTATTGTAACTTCTCATAAAGAAAACTAGAAAAGTGTTGTTTTTTTTTTAAGCAAAAATTTACAAATAATAATAAAGACAATATGGCAAAAAAATATCTCAGTGTGCCATAGGGCCTAGATGGGCCATAGATTTACTGCAATACTGGCCCGACAATATATTGAGAATGGCCCGGCTACATCGTCATACACTTTTAGCATGGTTGATGCGGCCATCATCAACCATGCTAAAAGTGTTATAATTAAAGTCGTGGTTGTGGCTATATAGTCGGCGATATTGCCAGTATTGCAGTAAAAATGTTGCCCGTCTAGAATCGCCTCTATTTATTTTCTTACCGCAAGGCACTGGCAGAAGTGCATAACGGCGCTCTTCGAGCCACAGTACATGGGCAGATAAGGGGTCTTTCTCAAAGCCGCTGTAGAAGCAATGTTCATTATAGTGCCGCCTTTACCACCTTCACCCTTGCTCATGTGCTTGATGCCTTTCAGAGTGAAAGAGACTACGCCTTGCTGAAATGAAAACATCCAGTACTTATGGGTAACACAAAAAACCTCAAAGTTGCTGCCCTGCGTTGGCGAAACGAGCTTTATCTTTTAATTTTTACTTAAATTTACTGAGCTTGGACTCTGCAGCAATAAGTAGGTATCTACATGCAAATTTTAAGTAAGTACCGAACCAAAAATAAACCTACAGAAAAAATAAAAGTACTTGCTTACCCAGTTGACATCGCACGCCACTCTCCAGACTTGCGGCGTATCCACCATGATTCCAGCATTGTTAATGATCACATCGATTTGGTGCAACTTCGCGACCACGGAGTTGAATGTCTTCTCAATTTCATCTTCTTTGGAAACATCACAGTGGAAGAAAACAGCTTTGTCAGGATATGTTTTGTTGTGGCGCACAGCTAAGGCTATTCCTTGCTCCTTTGCTATGTCCAAGATAGCTACAGCCTGAAATTGGTTATAAAACTCCCTTGTGAAGCTGCGCAAGTGAGCTATGTATATAAGTGTAGGTATGATAGTAGCCGTGCAGCCGTCGGGCAGCCACGATGAGGCTACGTGGAATTCGGCACCCATATTCAAAATCATTCGGAAACGTTTCCGTTCGTATTCTAAAAAGTTTAAACTCAAAGTATTCAAAGATTCAAACGGTATTTAAAAACGGTAAACCCGTTTGGTTAAAAAGTAGCCTGTGTAATATTCCGGACCATAAGTAGGTAGATATATTATTCATCTCAGTACAAAATTTCATTCTAGAGCCGTTCTCTAGAACTTATAATATAAACTTAAAACAATTGCATACACGCAACTGGCGCACGCTGAATAGATATTGAGTGAGTAAAGTGATTTGATTATGAGTGATAAGTGATTGATTAATTATCTACATATATCCATCTATCTACCCATCCAAACTATCGCATTTATAATTTTCTTGTGTTATAAATGTTTACGACCATTCCAGAGTCCTACCCTGCTCGAAGTTTCACTGCTGGCTCCCAGGTTGGATTCCCGGCTGGGCAGATTTATTTGAAAAATGAATTTAAATGTATTTGTTTTGGGTGTGGGAGTGGCAAGTCTTTGTGTTTGTTCCATAACATCCCCGACACAGGGAATCCAAGAAGGAGTTATGAGTGTGAAACGCTATTTATTTTAAAATATATTATTATTATACACATATATTAGGAGTCAAACAGGTGGGTAATAATATTGAGGAAAAAAATGTATGCTGACCTTTGCGCCCTGATCCAGAAACTTCCCTACGTAGATAGCGCCCATGCCAGAGGCACCTCCCGTCACCACGAATGTTTTGTCTTTAGGATCAAATACCGCCATTGCTGAGGTGCTCTACCGACAACAATATAGCGTTAAGCAGGTCCATTCCGTTTTTATACGTCGAAAAATTTCAAAATGATAAGGAATAATCAATTATACGAGTACCCACTTATATCTACTTAAGGAAATTCTTATTTTTCACACTTTTGTCAATCATTGTGTTGTTGTTTCATGAGGGCAACTAAATAATAAAAATAGAAGTCACTACATAGTTATTTTAACGGAATGATAGTTATGCTTGTCATTTTCATGCGTATTAATTGATGTGCGATGTTATTATTATGCTGATACTTTTTATGCAGATTTTTTTTCGGCATAAAACTGCGGTTTTATCGTTACGCGTAATGTTTCTGCGTAAAGTTGTTATGCCTAAAAAAATTCGAACACTTAATATTCAGCGTGCCACTATGGACCCGTTTCATGACTCAAAGACAGTATCTTCGTTGGGGGAGTAGAATTATATCATAGTTGTAATTGCCGCGTAGTCATGTTACATAATACCTACCTATTTGTCCTTCACTTTCTGATAAAATTTGATAAGGGAATTATTATGCATTTCTGCATGTTAGATACGAGTAGAAAGATAATTAAAAATAGGTATAAAGATTTAAGGTTCAACTCTAATTTCTAAATTTTAGTAAGAAATTAGAGTTTGAAGAGGTATTTTGAATGAGTTTTTTATTTTAAACCAGGGGTGGTGGGGTTACTCGGAGAAACGCTGTGGCCCAGTCTCCGGTGAATGTTTCCTGAGGCGGGATAACTTATACGACCAAACATAGGACGATCATTATTCTTATCTCATGATAAGGGTGATTCGTGTGATATTCTCAACCGTCACCACACGGCAACTAATTACTTACCTACTTTAAAATGCATAACACAATAGGCTTATTTACACGTGGGTAAATATCTTGCACTAGCTTCGGAAAAAGAGAGAGTAAAAAAAATCATGACACGAATCGTGACGTACTCGTACCTATCTAAAAAACATTATGGAGTTTTTGGCGAGAACCGAAACAATTATGTCGTGACTTTGTATTATTTTCTAAAACTTGTGATTCTTTGAGTGTTAAAGTGTAAGGTGGATTATTAACCTTTACCGGTATGATAACGTGCACGAGTGTGGACAAATATTAGAAATGCTACTTTTCGTGTTCTCTACAAAATTTTCTGAGCCAAACGAAAACGAAAAAAGGTTAAGTTAAATGTAGGTATATTAAAACTCAAATTAACCCTACCGAGCAGCTCTGAAAACAAAATTAGTTTTGCCATCCGAACAACATAATAGGTATACCTAGGTAGGTATAGGTACACACAAAGTTTCATAGGAAAAAATGTATTTCTAATTTTATTTCATTGTCTGTTAGTTAGTTACGAGTGAAGCTAATAAAAGCGTGTTAATACAACCGAATTAAGAACCTTATCCTTATTAAGTCGATTAAAAACCTTAAAAGACATAGAACAAAGGATATTATAAAATTTAAATATTTATTGAATTTATTTATTAAGTTTATTTAAATGCATCTAACTAACGGTCTTAATACTAATTACTATGACATGTTTCAAAACATAAGCATCGTAGGTACCTAATCAAATATTTAGACAACAAAAACTTAGTTTAAAACGAAGTTAATTGTACATAAACAAAAAAATAAAAATGTAAGACAATAAAAATGTAACCAACAATATCAAAATTACATAGATCCTACTAATATTATAAACGCAAAAGTTTGTAAGAATGGATGGATGGATAGATGGATGTTTATTATTCTTTCACGCCAGAACGTCTGAACAAATCTGAATGAAATTTGGCACAGAGATAGATTATAGTCTAGAATAGCACACAGGATACTTTTTAACCGCGGGTGAAACCACGGGGCGCAGCTAGTTTACAATGTAAAAATTCTGAAATAAATAGGTAAGTATTTAATACTTGTTAAAACATCACTTGGCATTATCAGCCACTACTTGATCAAAGAGCGCGAAAGCTTCGTCAACGACGGGAGTGATGTTCCTGGCTGGCTTGTCGTCTGTGGACAGCCAGATAGAGCCGTTTGCGCCGTGTTTGATGGCGTAATCTACTGCTTCCACTGCAGATTCAGGCCTGGAAAACACGGTTTTAATCATATTATATCCTTAATAAATAGGAAATCCGGACACTTATTGCACACGCGGTCGCTAAATAAGTCCTATTTAGCTGCAAAATGACGACAAAGACCGTCTCTTGACGTTTTATATACAGGGTGACTGGTTGAACACTTTAGATGTTCTGGATTATCATAGTACTCATCATTATGAACAACTTTTATTATGGGACCAACGCGGAATTCGCGAAAAAAAATTCAGCTGTTCCATAGAAAAATGTCAATAACACTCGACAAAATGTATGGAACAGCTGTTTTTTTTTTCGCGAATTCTGGGTTAGTCCCATAATAAAAGTAGTTCATAATGATGAGTACTATGATAACCTAGAATATCTAAAGTGTTCAACCAGTCACCCTGTATAGATTAAATTATAATTTTGGAAATGTGTAAATACGAGTACTTTAATTTCGCGACAAGCTATAAATCAGATAAATTGTGTAATGACGTTAATAGATAGTAAAAGTGTTAAGGGAAATGTTTATTTTATTTACTTTTATGCAATAAAAGCTTGATGTTAAAAAAGATTTTATAGTTTTAATTTATTTCACGTTATCTTGAATGAGCGAGAGAATACTCGAGGAAGAAAGTCGCGGGTAACAGCTAGTTGGTAATAAGTAGGTGTGACATAAATAATAATAAGCAAGCCTTACTTTTGACAAGAATTAGCAATGCCTGTTTCTAAGAATTGAGACAAAGTTTTTCCCATCTCTGGATCCAAGGTGCGCTTTTCCAAGTTGTGCAACAACGGCGTGTCTGTGGGGCCGAAGCACATGCACAAGATTCTTACGCCTGCGCTTGCGTAGAATGGGTCCATCTGAAAAAAGTTGTTGTATGTTTTAACTTCAGGGCATATACTCGTATTATGTTCTAGCGCGCACTTCGGGTGCTTACACCCACTTCGACTCTGTCTATCCTGCTTGAACTAAACAAAACTTTTACTAAAACTTGGTTTTAAATGCAAAAGTAATGTTTTTCAAAATTGTGAACAATGACGAATAATGGGTGGTGAGATATGAGGAACAAATTAAAATATTTGGCAACTAGTGTCTTAATCGCTTAGGAAACGTATCAAAGCTTAGCGCACTAACATCATGATTTGTTATGCCCGTTGTGACCATGGATACTTTTTTCCATTTTATAGAAAAAATGTTCCTTGATTTTATTTTATCGTACTTCTTGATTTTTTATTATATTTTAATGAATTGAAAAATGTTTTGCCGAAAAAAATAACTCTGTATGCTCCTAGATTTCTTGCAATACTGTGGCCCTATTCGGAGATTTGAGATTCTCATCTCACCTTTTTTCATCCTTGTTGCTCTCGTTTGAAACGTCATAGTTGTGAGAGTGACCAAGATAAAATCTCATCTCATCTCACGTGTAGGAATAGCCCCCCTGGCTCGGCAATATTGGCTCGACAATATTTTGAGAATGGTCCGGTTATATCGTCAATTCGTCATACATTTTGAGCATGGTTGACGATGGCCAGGCTTATAGTCGGCAATATTGCCAGTATTGCCAGGCCAGTATTGCAGTAAAAATATGGCCCGTCAGGAGCGCCTTCTTTTTTTTACTTACCGCAAGGCACTGGCAAAAGTGCATTACGGCGCTCTTCGAGCCGCAGTAGATGGGCAGATAAGGGCCCTTGCTTAAAGCTGCTGTAGAAGCAATGTTCATTATAGTGCCGCCTTTGCCGCCTTCACTCTTGCTCATGTGCTTGATGCCTTTCAGAGTGAAAGAGACCACGCCTTGCTGAAAAAAGACATCAAGTACATATAGGTAACACAGCAAGGTAAAAGTCTGTGGTAGAGTTCGTAAACCTCAAAGATGTTGCGCTGCGTTGGCGAAACGAGCTTTATCTCTTAATTTACTTAGCTTGGACTATGCGGCATTAAGCCTACATGCAAATTTTAAATAGGTATTTAATCAAAAATATACCTAAAGAAAATAAATAAAAAGTACTTGCTTACCCAGTTGACATCGCACGCCACTCTCCAGACTTGCGGCGTATCCACCATGATTCCAGCATTGTTAATGATCACATCTATTTGGTGCAACTTCGCGACCACGGAGTTGAAAGCCTTCTCAATTTCATCTTCTTTGGAAACATCACAGTGGAAGAAAACAGCTTTGCCAGGGTATGTTCTGTTGTAGCGCTCAGCCAAGGCTGAGCCTTGCTCCTTTGCTATGTCCAAGATAGCTACAGCCTAAAATTGGTGACAATTATATTTGGTTACTAGCTGCGCCCCACGGTTTCACCCGCGGTTAAAAAGTATCCTATGTGCTATTTTAGATTATCTATTTTAGATTATCTATTTCTGTGCCAAATTTCATCCAGAACTGTTCAGCCGTTCTGGCATGAAAGAGTAACAAACATCCATCCATCCATACATACAAACTTTCGCGTTTATATTATTAGTAGGATATTGGCCTTGTGAAGCTGCGCAAGTGAGCTGTGTATTTAAGAAGTGTTGGTATGGTAGTAGCCGCGGTCGGGCAGCCACGATGAAGCTACGTGGAATCCGACACCCATATTCAAAATCATTCGGAAACGTTTCCGTTCGGATTCTAAACAGTTTAAACTCAAATTATTCAAACGGTATTTAAAAACGGTAAACCCGTGGTAAAAAAGTACCATGTGTGCTATTCCAGACCATAGGTACCTACCTATGGTCTGGAATAGCACACATGGTACTTTTACAGATACTCGTAAGTATCATTCATCTGAATACCAAATTTCATTCAGAGCCGTTCCCTAGAACTTTTTTAAAATTTAATCTTACAATATAAACTTATGATAATATAATAGGGAATCGAACCCGGGATGGGATTTGGATGGGTAGATAAATGGATGTTTGATAATAAAATCAATCACTTATCACTAGAGTGATATCCATCTATCTACCCATCCAAACTTTCGCATAAATAATATTATTATATTGTGTTATAAAAGTTTACGACCATTCTAGAGTCCTACCCTACTCGGATTTCCAATGCTGGCTCCCGGGTTCGATTCCCGGCTGGGCAGATTTATTTGAACGGTGAATTTAAATTTCTTTTGGGTGTGGGAGTGGCATGTTTTTGTATGTGTTATATTGCATCCCCGACACAGGGAAACCAAGTGGGAGTTATGAGTGTAAAACGTTATTTATTTTAATGTATAATTATTTACATATATTAAGAGTCAAACAGGTGGGTAATAATATTAAGGAAAAAAATTTATGCTGACCTTTGCGCCTTGATCAAGAAACTTCCATAAGTAGATAGCGCCCATGCCAGAGGCACCTCCCGTAACCACGAATGTTTTGTCTTTAGGATCAAATACCGCCATTGCTGAGGTGCTCTGCCGACAACACTATAGCATTTAGCAGGTCCATTCCGTTTTTATACGACGAAAAATTTCAAAATGATAAGGATTAATCAATTATACCTACTCATTTCTGCCTAAGGAAATTGTTTCTCATTGTGAACCTTTAAAAATCCCGGTAGATCACCATGAATCAGCAGTGGCAACAAATAGAAGTTTTAATTCAAATTTTAGAATCCACAGTGGAAAGCAATCAATATTTACGTTGGAACTCATAATAGGTAGGTAATTAGAAAGGTATATATATATTCTCTCTTACGATCTACCGCCAAGGTTTTCTATTTTCCGCAACGTGGAGCGCTTCGTAGATTGACTGCTTAAGCATGGCTCAAAGACAGTATCTTCGTAGGGGGGAGCAGAATTACCTAGGTAAGTATATCATAGTTGGAAATACTGCATAGTCATGTTACATAATCCCTATCTACCTATTTGTCCATCACCTTCTGATAAGATTGGATAAGGGAATCATTATGTATTTTTGCATGTTAGATACGAGTAGAAAGAAAAATAAAAATAAGTATAAAGATTTAAGGTTCGATGCTAGATTAAGAAATTAGAGTCTGAATAGGTATTTTGAAAGACTTTTTTATGTTAAACCAGGGGTGGTGGGGTTACTCGGAGAAACGCTGTTGCCCGATTTTCGGTGAATGTTCCCCGAGGCGGGATAACTTTTACGTCCGAACAGGATGATAATTATTCTTATCTCATGATAGGGGTGATTCGTGTGATATTCTCAACCGTCAACACACGACAACAAATTACTTCTTCCTAGTCGTTTTTTTTGGCGGGAACCGATAAGATGGTGTCGTGATTTTGTATTATTTTCTAAAACTTGTGATTCTTCGAGTGTCAAAGTGTAATAATTGTTGATTATTAACGTTTATCGGTTCGTCAACGTGCACAACGTTGACGAACGTTGTGCACGTTGACGAACGTCGTTGATACAAAAATTGCGAAACGCGACTTTTTGTGTTGTCTGCAAAACTTCACTTAGAGTTTCAGTAAAGTATCCAACACTTTACTGGAATGGGGAAAGGGGAGGGATTCATCATCTTCATCATTACCTCATCATAATCATCCCTTTATATGTGAAAACGAATGATTAGTACTTGACACTGGCAAATGCACATGACGTGTGACGCCAAATTCCCCTGAATGGGGGAGAAAGAAAAAAATAAAAAATCTATCTATCATAACAGGGAGTTTTTGGCGAGACCCGAAAAAATGGTGTCGTGACTTTGTATTATTTTCTATTATTTGTGGATTCTTTGAGAGTTAAAGTGTAAGGTGGATTATTAACCTTTACCGGTATGATAACGTGCACGAGTGTGGGCAAATGATAAAAACATTAGGAAATGCTACTTTTCGAGTTCTCTACAAAACTCGACCTTAAGTTTAAGTGAAGAATCCATTGTTTTACTAAAATGAGGAAAGGGGAGGAAATCATCTCATCTATCATCATCCTCTCCTCCATAATATTCATCATATATCGACTAAATTACGTAAAACATATGGATGATTAGGCGGTGTGGCCGTGTTGGCTTTAGCCTGCCATACGGGGCAAAAGCAATAAAATATTAGGAAATGTCAAATCTTTTTTCGGTTTTGAGAGTTTTTGGCGGGAACCAAAAGGATGGTGTCGTGATTTTGTATTATTTTCTAAAACTTGTGATTCTTCGAGTGTTAAAGTGTACTAAAAGTGGATTATTACCTGTACCGGTTTGTAAACGTGCACGAGTGTGGGCAAATGATACAAACTTTAGTGCTACTTTTCGTGTTCTCTATAAAATTTGAACTTAAGTTTCAGTAAAGTATCCACAACAGAACTTTACCGAAATGCGAAAAGAGGAGGGATTGATCTTATCTCTCATCACCCTCTCCTCCATCATATATCTAACGACTAACACACGGAAAACTCGGAGGTAAGGCCATGTTGGCTCTAGCCTGCCCTACGAAGTAAAACAAAAAAAAATATTTTGACATTTGCGGCAAACTCCAAGTGGCAGATTTTGATTTGAAACAAAAACAAAAAGTAACCAAATAATACTTTGAAAAAAATATTCATCGGCACGATAGAGAAGTGTTTTTTGGATGAAATTACAAAGTTTAACTCACTCAGAATGGTAAGTAGTCCATACGACATCAAAGCATAAAACTATGAAATCAAAATAATAATTGAGAACCTAGTCCATCTAACACATTTTTGTTTTTTTCAGAGCGCTATATTCAATTTCCAAAGTTTGTTATCCGTAATACTTCTTCTGATATGCACCTGCGCTTATTTAAGATCATTTTTCCCTAGTATAATGGACCGAAATAAGACTGGGTATGTACTTATCTGGTTTTCTTACACTGTAACAATACTAATGTTGTAATTAACTTGAATTCATATCATCTAACCCTAGTCTTGTTATTTCAGGTTACTGGGAACTTTCTGGAAATGTGCAAGAATTGGAGAAAGGAAGTCGCCGTATGTTGCACTGAGCTGTGTTTTGATGGCTTTCTCAATACTATTCCTCACATAGTTAGACAATGACTCCATAAAAGTTTGCATTTAAGAGACCAATCTATGATATTTATCGTTATTTTTTAAGTAAATCTTTACAAAGAGTTTGAGCCTTTTTTTACCCAAATGCTGAGCTACCCACGTCCGTAGGAGTGTACTCTATTCTGATTTCCTACACGTCGTCCCCGGGTAGTGCTAAACGGGTAGAAAACTCTAGTGGGAGGCTTCAGCCATGGCTAGTTACCACCCACCGGACCAAGCCATGCTGTGTAATGACCTAGTCGTGTTTCGGGATGTAGTCCAGTGTAACCATTCCGAAGATGGGTCTGAGCAGTGGTGCACTTGTAGTGCCTCACTCAACTGCCGTCTTTGTACTTCTTCACTCTACAAAACTTCAAGGCTAGAGTGAATAAGTACCTTATTGGTAGTCGTGCTCCATCTTAGACCACAACGTCGCTTAACATCAGGTGAGTTGGTGGTCAAACGCCGACCTATTCTATATAAAAAAAGAAAAGCTAGATACATACAAAGCTTACATTTTTTATTTCACATCTCTTTATGATTGAATGTAAAAATTATAAATTAAACCAATGCATTTACATTGGATTTGTATATTCGGAGTTTCTAGCACATTTTTATGAAGAGTAAAAAATGCTATGGGAAGAATAATGAATTCCAAAAACAGTAAAAAAAAGCAAGTATATATATTATATATTACTGCATTAAAACAACTCAACCACTGAAAAGTGACGAGGTGGATCAAAGATATTGTTTTGGCTTGACAGAGCCTAAAAACATACCAGACTGAAACAAGAACATTGAGAACTATTGTTGAGTCAGATGCTTTTTTAGGCTCAACCCCGAACCAAGATGTAGGCTGTGTAGGTATTTCATTAAATGTGCAAATTAAGAGTACCAATACTTTCAAGAATACGGCAGGTTGCAGCATATTGAAGGTAGTAAATGAAAAACTTATAAGTATACAAATTGTATATTTATGTGTACTAGCATCAGTGGTGTGACATGCGAGCAATAACAAGTGCACTCACAACACAAACTGTGCTTTACAATAAGAATGTAGTCACTTATTCTTACTAATATTGCATTGAAATTAAACCTGTAAATAAAATATGAATCTCAATATAAAAGTATAATAAGAACTTATTGTACAAATGCTGTTTTAGATTGTTTTGCTACAAAATTACCACATTAAAACTGGTAAATACTATTCTATAACATGTATATTATGGATATATTCTCATGAATTTCAGTACAAAATTTTTATCCAATGGGCCAAACTTTTAAATTTTTCTCACATTTTTTTGTCACAATTTTGGTGAAAAATCTAATGCGTAATATAATACATAACTAACGCATCTAATTGGAGCTTGGTTCAGTCTAGACTTTTCTTCTAATACAAGCTAATTCACACTTAGATACCATGACGAGAAGACAGCTAAGTCTATCAATTATAGTTTATATCTATAACATTTATTGTTAATGTACCTACTTTGATGCACTAATTGCCAAATCAATGCTTTATGAACTCGTTTGCTATATGGTTCATGGCCATTTTTGTAATAATATATAGCAAAATGATTCTAGATAATTTCCATTAGGCGCATTCTTGTTCCTTCATATAGTCTGATAATAGCTGCAGAAGTTGAAGCATTGTATAAAGAAACAGATTTCATCACCAACTAAACGAGTGGGTAGTTTTCGAAAACAATCTGAAATCTCTGTTATTAATTAGCTGAATAAATAATGGATAAGCATCGCATAGCACCAATGTGCTTGTTTTAAAAGAAAAACCACTGTCTAAATGTAGGGGCGAGATTTCTTTAAACTTCTTGTTTTTCTGATACTCAAATCCAATATAAAGCATATCTAGTCTTAGCAGGGAACATGATTTATTCTCATAAAAACAGTAATTAAAATTGTATATTTATGTTTCCACTCTCTCTCACATCACCATGAAATCATTCTTTCATGTTTGCCATTTTATGCTGAGTTGGTAGTCTACTTTGCCCATTCTCCTTTAGCATTTAGTCTATGTAACACACAATTTTATATTCTAGGCCTCCTTACTAACAAAAGTTCCAGTATTCTTTCAATGAAATTTCTAACTCGATCGAAATAGACAACTCTATTCTGAGCCTATTCAAGGTTTATTAGAAAGGGGGTCTACAACATATCTATTTCTATTACTGGCCGACACATTACCTTATACTTTTTACACAGTATATTAAATTGTGATGTACAAAGCAAGTGCAGTAAGTACAGTGTATATGGCACTAGAAATGTAAACTAAGAAATTTTCTTGAGCAAGACAGGAAGTATTTGATAGACTATAATGTACAGAAATCTAATTACAACTAATTTTTCTATTCACTTCAGAGCCATCATCAGACGACGAACTAGTTGGTAGGCGTATCAAATCTTTGCAGGGGTGAGAGAGCATGAGAAATTACGCGTGAGATCGAGAGAGAGAAAGTACGCCGGCCAAACGACTGTCGTCTGTGGTGGTTTATTTATGGGACCTGGATTTTGTTTACAAACCTATTTCTTAATTAAATTGATCAAATCCATTTGAGTTGTCAAACTTTACTCTTTCAATGTGAGAGTTCATACTTAAGCCTGTTGAACCACTTGAAAACGAATTAATTGAATTTGTCAACTCCAAGAAACTCATTTTGTTGATTAGGGCTGTTTTCATGTCATGCAGATTACCGATCGCGTGCGTGTAGCGATAGCAGAGGTAGGCCGATAGCAAGGGTTGTGCCAACGGGTGACCGGCCCGCGTAATAGGAAAATGATTTATGAAATCTTCGATCAGATATACATAGATGTAAAGTCTCAGTCCCAATACGCAAAATGGCACCTTGAAAACAAGGCTTAGATCAAGTGTAAGCCTTGTTTCGCTGTCAGTAGTCGCTGTGATCGCGTCGGTATCATGAAGCCTAAATGTGCTAAAACACTGGCAAATGTCATCAACGCTAGTGCGGAATGATAAGGCTTAGATTCAAATGAAGATAAATGTATTTGATTATTTTTAATACAACGTTTGTACATATTGGAACATACATAATCATTAATGTCGATGCGTTGCCACTATGGAGGCATGATTTTTAATGAGACCCGACATCTGTGTATATCTGGTATGAAATGTTAGGACGCGGGCGGTTGAAGGTGAACGCGCATCCAGACGTGCCGCAGGACCCTCACACACCGCAGACATTGAATTTTTACTAAAATGCAGCGCGGATAGGTGCCAAGGTGCATAAGATTCCATATATATAAAAAATTGGGACTCTTGCACACACGGTCGTCTGACCCCAAACTAAGCAAAGCTTGTACTATGGCGGCCAGACTGATATACAGTACTCCGCGATTTATTTTGCACATCGACCTTTGGAAAGAGACTTTACCTTAGTAGAGCGTTATCTCTGTCGCACACTAAACAAAACTGTCGTACGAAAGAGATAACGCTCTACGAAGCCAAGTCTCTTTCCAAAAGTCGATGTGCAATATTCATCGCCGGGTACTGTACATACATATTTATGTTTAAATGTATACTTAAATAGACAACACCCAGACAGGACAAACACAAATGTTCATCACATGAATGTTGCACTAGGTGGGAATCGAACCCATGCCGCCTAGTTCAAAATGCAAGTTCACTACCGACTGAGCCACCGAGACAGTCAATAAATAAATAAAAAATTCGATGATTGCGGCGCGTTTAGATGCGTGTCCACCTTATGCTGATTACAGACCAAGCCAACGAATGCCAAAGACTACGCTGCGTCCCATTTCGTTTCAATAAAATAACAGCATGTCGTTGGGCTTCGTTTGCTTTGGTCTGTACGCAGCGTTAGGCGCGGACTATAACCGCACGCAAGCGACAACCTGCAGCACAGTAAAAGGGTCCATAAAGTTGGCTACCAAGGGCGACAATCATATTTATAATTTTTTTTTGTATAAAATTGAAATTGAGTAACTGGCAACTTAGAACAAGCGTAAGGAAACGCGTCGATCGCGCTTCCATACGCTTGTTAGCTCGTGTCAATGTACTATAAAATAATTCCAGTATTCAACAAACAGAAAAATGCAACAAGAATGTACAGAATAGTTTTTTTTTTTTTTTATCACAGAGTATTAATTTTATAGAGGTGCACCGCGTATTTTAAGTGCGTCGTCATATAAAAGTTCGATTCCTAAACATCGTTCCTACACACCTATCACATTCATAACTACTAGATCATTTTTGGTGTCTTTTTAAGTGATGTTACTTCCATAACTAAATACGCAGCAAAACATGGCAACACAAAAAAAGTCAACAAATGTGGTAGTTTTTTGTATTGCTACACAAAAAGCGGTACTTGCAACAATTTTTATGATCTGTGGCCGTCAGAGAAATTTTGGCAAAGAGCCCATTACCAAAAATTTTAGACTAGGGTCTCTAATTTGGCCATCTATAACCTTGGTGACACTGTTTAGAATAATATGAGTTTTTTTAATCATTTTACTAGTGTTGCCATGTTATTGCCACGAAGTGTAACCGTATTGAGTTACCTTTTTATTCTAAATCGAGACTAAGACTCGAGTCCTTACATATTTCAAACATAGTGGAAGATTATAAAAGGAGAAAATCAGTATAAACCTTAACTATAAACATTCTCATTTAAGGTCTAAATGTTTCGATTTTAAAGCATTTTAGTGAGAGGTATTTCTATCAATTTTGATTTTTTTTTTACCTAAATTTATAATAGCTTCGAGACAGATAAGGTGCAATTTTAGTAATACTTTCAGTCATTTCCAATACTTTTTTTCCAAATTCGCCAAATAAATGTCATAGAAATTACCTCTAATACAAATAAAAACCTTACAAACATATTGTGACCAATTCTAAAGGCACACATTTAGTTTTAAAATCAATAAAAAACAGATCGCAAATAAATGTTTTGTGATGATTTCGTTCATTATTACGTCGATTATAAATCTTTACTCGTGCACCTAAAATCTAAAGTATGTGCCAAAGATCTTTCAAACTATAGATCCAACATCGACGTGGCAATCGATAACAAAATGTTTACAATAGCGGGAAAAATGCCATCATTTACAGTCGCTGATTTGCCTTTCATTATAATGTGACATCTATAGCTTTAAAAGGTCTTTGGCAAATGCGTTATGTAACATAAATAGCGTTGCTACAAACTAGAGAGCTTCTCATTAAATAAAATTATTTAGGCATTTTAAATTAGTTTTATAATTACTACATAATTCGAATATAATGTTTATATAAATAAATACGCAGCACATGCGATATTTTGGCACGAAAAAGCTTTAATAAGTCATAAGACACTTATTGTGCGCCAAAATAATTCTTATAGGTAGTTTACCTTACTCTAAAGACGATGAGTCACTTCACAAAGACAAACCCGGCTCAAAACAAAGCATTGAAATTTGAGCTCTATCTCGCGTGAAGAACATTTACATTACAAGTGACAACCGTCGAGTGTACGACGACGATTTGTCACTCAAAATGATAATGTACGCTTTTGCTTTTGGTTTCAACCGCATCTCGATGTGTAAAAAGATCCTAGGATCAGTGTGAAGCGTTTCGCTTGCTTGCGCATTGAAAACGCACAAATAAGTGTCGAGTCCGTAACATTTCAATTCAGTGCGTACATTATTATAATCTATAAACTAAAGCTAACAATGACTACGGTATGTACGACTATGGGGAATTCTTAATTCTAAAAAACTCCGATGTTAGGTCGCGCGACCGCATGCAAATATCCACTCTACGGTCATACAATAAGGTCGATTAAAGCGCGACGTGTGACGTCGGTCGCACGACCCAGGTTGCAAATTTCGGAAACACCATCTTCCCGCAGTTGTTTATGTTTTACTTTTACCGCTCCGATTGTGTTATACTGCTTTTACCCTGAAAAAAAAAAGTTAAATTTTGTTAACACTCATCTTTGACCGACGTTCTTTCAATTTTGAGAACGTATCCTAAAGAGCAATGGGGTCAGCCATGGTCTCATCGCACAACAATGGTGGGTGACACGCACTTACGTCAATCGATGCATAAGCAACAAGAACTGACCGCAACAAGTAATTTACAACAAGTTCGAGAGAGAGACGATGACGAGTGACATAGTTGGGTGTCAACTCCGAGAACGCTAAATCTTCATCGTCTTTTAAAGCCATACTCTCTTAATTCTCCTATCGCTACACCTTCCAACCTTGCCTTAAGTCTGTCTCTGGATCTTCGACCGGAGATTGAAAATTCATACACATCGCAATTCATCATTAAACCGAACAAGCGTAAAGACATTTGCTCGAAAACATTACGGTACTTTTGGGTAAAAATTAAACTCTAGTGTTCACAAAACAATAAAAAAGAATATCGTCTAAAACTACAGTGTAAGAACTGGCGGCATTCTCAAAGAGCGGTCTTTTCCTGGCGAAGCGATGGCAACCTAGTTGGGAGAAGGTCCGCCTCTCAAGCCAGAGGGAGTGGGTTCGAACCCAGCCGACGGCACGCAACAATTTGTTCATTGTATGAACATATGTGCGTATTGTATGTCATCTGCTACATGACTGGAGCCCGGTGTATGGCGACAGGCTCGCCCCCTTTCACATTTGGGACTGAATATCGTATGGCGAAATGTGGGTGTTGTATTACACCTCTGCCAGCCCCCTCGGGAGAAAGGCGTGACGATATGTCTATATCTACATATGACGTGTCTATTCAGTCTTGAAGAGACTCAGGTTGTAACAATTGCTAGAAAACATGCAAGCAAGAAGTGCGTTCCACTCTTTGGTAGTTCTTATTAGGAAGAAGTTCTGAATGCGCTTTGTGCCTTAAGATACCTTAAGATCGAAAAGATGTTTCGAATGCGTTTAAGCTCAATTAGTTGTCAGTCTTACCTGTTATAGTGAAAAGGCGTCCCTTATCTGATCATCTCGAGGTACTTGTGCTTGTGTTTGGTGAGCATCTCTGTAACGGTGACCAGTCTCCGGATCGCCGGCTGACTCTTGGACAGCGTTTGTAACTCGGTCAGGTGAGACACGCAGATGTGATGGAGCGTCGCTAGCTCTTTCGCTATAAATAATAACGACAATAGATTAGTTAGCCATAGATTTTCATACAAATTTGGTTCACCAGGAGTTACCAGCACTCCTGGTGAACTCCGTGGCACTCCGTTCTTTGTTGATCGGTAAACCAACATTTCTAATCCAGATTTTGTCTGTGGTCACTTCAGGCGCTACGCTGGATGACATTCAATTCCAAACGTGACAGAATTTAATTTGTGTAACTGTGTTTTTAAATAACTTTTTCATTCAAGAATATCTGATTAAGATAGCAAAATACAAAAAACTTTGTAGTTGTTATACTTGTGTTAAAGATATTTTTTTTAAATAGTGATAATTTGATGATACTATGGGTAGTCGATCACTCAATAAACAACGATGTTCTTCAACACAAACAAGGACTTTAATTTGGAATACTACGCTAGTAAATATAATAGTTGTACAAAGAAGCGTGCGCTCGGCGTCGCGAGGGAATCGAGACTGGTTGGACATTCCATCCAACACTGCGCGTACGCCGGCCGGTCGTCAGGCCGAACAATGGGTGACGTAGGTGCGCACCGTGCGGCTAGGGATGGGACGTAGTCGATAGCGACACCCAACCAGCCGGCATTTTGCCGATAAATGCTATGAAAGAATTATGTACTTAAATATTTATTAAGTTGTGTCAAGTTGTCTGTATGTTGCATATATATGTAAAATTATTGTATTGTATATATATAAATGATAAACTATATATTATTTTATGAAAATAAATAAGTATCTATAAAGTGTTATTATGTGTATGCGTATGTATGCCTACACCACCCCCCTCCAGAGCCCGTCAAGGGCGATAAAAATCTGGGAATCTAACCTGTCGCCCGGAACGAGTCACAAATTTTTCTGGGAGTCTTAATACGGGTTCTGTTGGAGGTTCTTCAATTTGAGGGGACAGTATGAAGGCTGGCTTTAAACGGTCAATCGAAACTGTCATTTCCTTATTTTTAACTATAATTTTAAATATTTTATCTCCTCTGCTAAGTACTTTGTGTGGCCCAGAATATGCCGGTTGAAGAGAGCCCCGCGTTGCGTCTTCGCGAAGGAATACGTGATCGCAGGTATTTAGCTCCTTAAAAATAAATACTTTAGGTTTGCAGTGCCGAGAAGTAGGTACGGGTCGCAATTTCTCAGCAAAATTCCTGAGTCTAGCAGAAAATTCAGAAATGTCCGTGGTACCACTGGCAGTAGGTTCAAGAAATTCGCCAGGGAGTCTCAGCGACTCTCCGTAAACTAATGCGGCAGAGGAGGTTTGCAAATCTTCTTTGAAAGAAGTTCTTATACCCAGCAATACCCATGGCAACGATTCTGTCCATTTGTCATTGGAGTGGCATACTATTGCGGCTTTGAGTTGACGGTGAAACCGCTCAACTAGTCCGTTGCAAGCCGGGTGATAAGCGGTCGTCCGCTTATGTTCAAAACCAGCTAGATCCGATAGATGGCGGAACAAGGCTGATTCGAACTGCCGGCCACGGTCGGTGGTAATTACCTCCGGGCAACCTAACCGAGCAATCCATGTTGAAATCAATGCTTTCGCAACGGTTTCCGCTGTGATATCTGCGATAGGCGTAGCTTCTGGCCAACGAGTGTAGCGATCCACTGCTGTTAAGCAGTAGCGGTAGCCTTCTGACAGAGGGAGAGGACCTATAAGGTCGATATGTATGTGACGAAAACGAGAGCGTGGTAAATTGTAGCTGCCGAGCGGTGCAGTCACATGACGATTGACTTTTGCGCGCTGGCAAGAGATACAAGCTCGTGACCATTCCCGACAATCCCTCCTAACTCCTGGCCAAACAAATCGCTCAGCAACTAACGTGGCTGATGCATTAGCGCCAGAATGACTTAGGGAATGCAAGCTATCGAAAACCTGTCTTCTAAAATTCTTCGGGACGAAAGGCCTGGAAGCTGAGGTACTGGTGTCACAATACAAAGGAACTTGGCTTCCAGGAACATGCAGCTTCTGAAGTTGCAGTGCTGACCCTTCCTTCAAAAGTTTTTCGAGTTCCGGATCAGAAACTTGATTTTGGGCTAACGTTTCGAGGCTTACTGGTGCTTCCAGCTCTTCAATGCGCGACAAGGTATCTGCCACTACGTTATCCTTACCGGAAATATGCCGGATGTCGGTGGTGAACTGGGCTATGAAATCCAAATGCCTATACTGCCTGGGCGAACAATTGTTTTTCCGTTCGTGAAATGCGAAACTGATCGGTTTATGATCAGTATATATGATAAAATGTCTGGCCTCAAGCATGTGCCGAAAATATTTGATAGCCTCGTATATGGCTAACAATTCCCTATCATAAGGCGAATACTTCGTTTGAGAAGGGCTCAATTTGCGAGAGAAGAAAGCTAATGGTTCCCATGCCTCGTTCTTATACTGCTGTAGAACCGCGCCGATAGCTTTATCGGACGCGTCGGTTACAACGGCGAGTTTGGCTGCGCAATCAGGGTGAGCTAATAAGGCTGCATTAGCTAAGCTTTCCTTACATGCCTGGAACGCGGTTAAGGCTTCTCCTGTGAGCTGAACCGGTTGCGACCCTTTAACCGAGCCTGTTAACAAAGCATGCAAAGGAGCCTGAATCTGAGCTGCTTGGGGAAGGAACCTTCTATAAAAATTCAGCATACCCAGGAAGCCCCTGAGCTGACGCACATTGATGGGGACAGGGAAATTTTGTACTGCCTGAACCTTTGACTCTAGCGGCTTTGTACCGCTCTCTGAAATTGAGTACCCTAAAAATGTTACCTCTCTGGCGCCAAACACGCACTTTGATGTGTTCAGCAACATGCCGTACTGCTTCAGCCGTTTGAAGACTTCACGCAGGTGCTGCTGATGCTCGGATTCACTTCTAGAATAGACTAGAAAGTCATCTAAATACGAATAAACAAAGTCTAAACCCCTAGTCATTTCGTCTACGAACCGTTGGAATGTTTGACCCGCATTTCGGAGACCAAAAGTCATGTACGGAAATTCAAACATTCCAAACGGTGTCGTGATGCTCGTCTTAGGAATATCCGCGGGATTAATGGGTATCTGATTATAAGCTTTTTCAAGATCTAGGGTACTGAAAACTTTACAACCGGTAATGCTATGTGTGAAATCTTGTATATGCTTGATCGGATACCTATCTGGGATTGTACGGGCATTCAATTTACGATAGTCACCACAAGGACGCCAACCGTTATTCTTTTTCGGAGCTAAATGCAAGGGTGATGACCAAGGGCTTTCTGAAGGCCTAGCTGTACCGCACGCCAACATAGACTGAAATTCCTTTTGGGCAATTTTATGTTTATCCGGAGCTAAACGACGGGGAGGAGAAGATACTGGAGGGCCTGGTGTGGTTCGTATGTGATGGACTGTGTTGTGTGGTGTAGTGTGATGCCTGCCGGCTGGTCGAGTTATTTCCGGAAACTCATCAAGAATTTTATGAAACGATGTCTCACCAGTCACGACTTTTACAGAGGATACGTTTTTACAGTTAGCTAAAGTAGCTGTGGCTGTTACAGAAGTAAGGTTATCTATTAAGCGCTTATTGCGGCAATCTACTACAAGGTTGTAATAATTTAAAAAATCTACGCCTATTATCGGCTTAGTTACATCGGCAACTACAAAACGCCATACAAAAGTTCTACGCAAACTGAAATCTAGGTCTAAATTAATATAACCGTAGGTAGCAATATTTGAACCGTTCGCTGCACACAAATTATACTCAGTCCGAGCACGACGATCACGAAGCGCCGACCGTGGGAAGACGCAGAGGTCGCTGCCTGTGTCGACCAGGAACTGGGTCTTCGATACTCGATCGGTTACGAACAGGCGACCAGTAGAAGTTGAGGGGCAATCGTTAGTCGCCATCACCGACCGCCCGTTGAGTTTTCCGACTTGAAGTCACAAGGTCGGACGCATGTGTGAGCCTTCTCTCCAAACTTGCTATGGTACCAACACACCGGAAATTTCCTGTAGTTGGATTGCGATCGCTGGCGCGAAGAGTTTCGGTTGCCCTGTGATGCGCGGGCGCGTGACCTGCTGTTCCGTCCTGTTGCCAACTGCTGGACCTGCTTCCGGAGCTCTGCTACTTCCCTAGTAAGGTCACTGAGAAGTGAAGTAGGTACCGCGTTACTCACGGAGGCGACCTTCGGCGCCGACGACGCGAGGTCATTCACCCTATCCGCTAAGTCGGCCAAGTCTTCTATTGAAGTCGTTGTCGGTTGACCTGCGAGCACCGTCTGAATGCTGTGCGGGAGGCGGCTAATCCAGATAGTCTTAAGGAAGTCACTTGGAACCTCGGATTCTGACAGTCCTTTCAGGTGGCGTAGAAACTGCGAAGGCTTACGATCGCCGAGCTCCTCGTGCATCAACAACTGTTTGATTTTGTTTTCATTGGACGCGCTCAATCTTTTAATTAGTTCACTTTTAAGTTTCTCGTATTTATTTGAATCCGGTGGCTTGACTATAATATCCTTAACTTCTTTCGAGTGCTGGTTGTCCAGGTGGCCGATGACGTAATTAAATTTCGTGGCGTCACTGGTAATACCGGAAATAGCAAATTGGCCCTCTACTTGGGCAAACCAAATTTCCGGCTCTTCCGGCCAAAACGGTGGCACTCGTACTCCCACTTTAAAAACATCGCTGCGATTTGTCGACATCTTCTCATCACTAGTGCCGGCCGACTGTGACATCGGCGCTGCATTATGTGCACCTCGCGATCCTTTTTCCATGTTCAATATAAGGGGTCACCAATATGGGTAGTCGATCACTCAATAAACAACGATGTTCTTCAACACAAACAAGGACTTTAATTTGGAATACTACGCTAGTAAATATAATAGTTGTACAAAGAAGCGTGCGCTCGGCGTCGCGAGGGAATCGAGACTGGTTGGACATTCCATCCAACACTGCGCGTACGCCGGCCGGTCGTCAGGCCGAACAATGGGTGACGTAGGTGCGCACCGTGCGGCTAGGGATGGGACGTAGTCGATAGCGACACCCAACCAGCCGGCATTTTGCCGATAAATGCTATGAAAGAATTATGTACTTAAATATTTATTAAGTTGTGTCAAGTTGTCTGTATGTTGCATATATATGTAAAATTATTGTATTGTATATATATAAATGATAAACTATATATTATTTTATGAAAATAAATAAGTATCTATAAAGTGTTATTATGTGTATGCATATGTATGCCTACAATACTAATAAAAATAACTAGTGCTGTGCTGGAGTTTCTTCATTTATCGTCACTTCTTTCCCCGAAGGAGCTGGCAGAAGTATTACAACCAGTTTTATATTGTAATTTTATGAAGTTTCTTACCGATATCAAAGTTGTTGTTGGGAGTAGGCGGCGTGTTACCGGGGTCGGGAACGTTGCTCAGCTGGTCTAGAAATACGACCATACGCTCCTTGTTCTTCAGGATGAAAGGATTCACCACCTCCATGTATGGCTCCTGGAAATAAAAACATTACAATAACAATACTGTAAGTGCGATAGATATAGAAGAGAAGCAGCTTCAGGCATGCGTTTCCGCCAGAGGTGTGCCAACCAATAGAATCGTTTCATTTTCTAGCCTCGCTCATATGAAGAGATTCTATTGGTTCTTAACTCCGTCTCTCGGTACGCTTACTCGCAATTATCTAGTGGTAACGCAGCCTAATTACATCGTGCGCTCGTCTGCTTGCATTTGAATACACAATAGAATCACAAACACATAGTCTGTAGGCACCAAATTATGTACTTATGTAACATACAAGTTACATAAGTACAATCGTCAAGCCATGTCAGAGGCCTCCGGGCGGCCAAGAAACACTGACATCAAAGCTAGCCACTAGGCCTATACGAAATTAAGCTTCAATATTTTTTAAGTAGCATCGTTCGGGTTTTTCCTGCCATGTGCAGCTATTATGCTTTAATTTTCTAGCTATTGTCCAAAACCCTAACCTAACTGGTTTGCCTGTACTGGATGGGCGAGCTGAGGTTATGTCACTCCAGCTGACACATAGTAAATGGCTTACAATAACGAAGTTCTTGTGGCAGCTTAACTAAGACTGGTCTTGATTGCAGCTATTATGCCTTAAATATTGGCATAAGTAAAATTATTCTATCACCTATGAGGAAGCTGTAGTTACGCACACGGAGTCTGATGTGATGGTGGAGGATGGGGCAATTAAACTTGTCAGTGATTGCGTTTAGAATGCTGTTGTTACTTCCACGTATTCTGCATAACAAGGAGGCAACCTTTTTTCGCAAAATAGCAGCAAATCAATACAATATACTACAAAAATTCTTTATTGACACCAAATACAAAATAAATCTAAACTAAACACTCAAAAATATAGACGCAATGGGCAGTCTTATCGCTTATGAGCGATCTTTCCAGACAACCTTTGGATGGAATAAAAACATTATGATTAAGCATGGATGGTGATGTGTGCTAAAAAAAATAATAATGATTATACAATACAATACAATATAACTTTATTGCACACCAAAAACTATATGAAAATCTTAAAAACTAAAAATACATTTTTCAGCAGTACAAGGGCGACCTTATCGCCTAAAGCGATTTCTTCCAGGTAACCTTTGGATGGACAGGAACTTACAGAAATACGTGGTGTACATAAAACTAAATTAAAATTTAAAAGATAATAATAAGTAATATTAATAATAAGTACTTAAATAAATAACCAAAAATAAATATAATATATATGAATAATTATAAATATTATAAATAAATATAATAAAATGTAGTTTTTATATATATTTTAATAGATATAATGTAGTTTTTAAGATTTTCATGTAGTTTTTTTGGTGTGCAATAAAGTTGTATTTCAAAGTCAAAGTCAACATGTTTTTAATCAATTTAGGTATCTAAGATACACTTATGAACGTCAAAGTTTTTTTAAATAGACTGGACCGCCTTGTTCGGATAAAGAGCCTCTACTCAGAAAAACAGGCAAGAAACTGAGGACCAAGAGCTGTATTGTATTGATTCCAACCACCAATCTTTTAGTTTACCTTAGCACCAAACTCGACGAGATTCGCAAGGTTCTGCAGACATTTGGCGACCATTAGTAGAGACCGCTGCGCGTGCGGCGGAGGAGCGCTCGACACCAAGCCCCAAGCGCGCGGCTCTACCAACGCTGGGCAGATCAGCCGGAGGAAAATGAACCCTGACCACAAGGAAACAAAGATCACTTCAGTTCAAATGAGGAGCGTTGGAAGTCTTAATTATTGTTTAGACATTTCGAAATCATTTTGTTGTTTGACATTGGAGTTACAAATAAATTCTGATTTCTTAAGAGTGAAGTGAGTCTTCGATATTTGTATATTAATGGTATAATTATAGCGATTATAGCCTAGTCGGAGAAGGCCCGCCTCTCAAGCCAGAGGGAGCGGGCTCGATCTCAGCCGACGGCACGCACCAATTTGTCCATTGTGAACATAAGTGCGTATTGTTTGTCATCTGCTATATAACTGGAGCCCGGTGTATGGTGACAGGCTCGCCCCCTGTCACATTTGGGACTGAATATCCCCCGGCGAAGTGTGAGTGTTGTATAACACCTCTGCCAGCCTCCTCGAGGGAAAGGTGTGACGTTATGTTGTATATCTTTCTAATATTATAAACGCGAAAGTTTATAAGAATGGATGGATGGATGTTTGTTACTCTTTCACGCCAGAACGGCTGAACAGATCTGTATGAAATTTGGCACAGACATAGATTAGTCTAGAATAGCACATAGGATACTTTTTAAGCGAGGGTGAAACCGCGGGGCCCAGCTGGTAAGTAAATAAATATAGTACCGGAGACCACCCTGGTGCGCACGAATCTCTCGGCGGGCCACTTGGCGACGGCGGCGCGCTGCAGGCAGCCGCACAGGTAGCGCACCGGCCGCGGACACGCCTCGGGGGACGTGAAGATAGACAGCGTGATCTGGACCAGGGGGGAAGAGATATCTTTACACACCATGATCATTACCGTAGCTACCTTACTAATGTGGGGTAGTAGGAGGAGATATCTTGATAGTTGCCGTAGCTACCTTACTAATGTGGGGTAGTTTTTTTTTATTTTTTTTATGTAGAATAGGTCGGCTTTTGACCACCAACTCGCCTGATGTTAAGCGACGTTGTGGTCTAAAGTGGAGCACGACGACCTATAAGGTACTTATTCACTCTAGCCTTCAAGTTTTGTAGAGTGAAGAAGTACAAAGACGGCAGTTAAGTGAGGCGCTACAAGTGCGCTACTGCTCAGACCCGTCTTCGGAACGGTTACACCGGACTACATCCCGAAACACGACTAGGTCATTTCACGACATGGCTTGGTCCGGTGGGTGGTAACTAGCCACGGCCGAAGCCTCCCACCAGAGTTTGCTACCCGGTTAGCAGTACCCGGGGACCACGTGTAGGGAATCAGAATAGAGTACACTCCTACGGACGTGGGTAGCTCAGCCCCCAAAAGTAGTAGGAGATATCTTGATAGTTGCCGTAGCTACCTTACTAATGTGGGGTAGTAGGAGATATCTTGATAGTTGCCGTAGCTACCTTACTAATGTGGGGTAGTAGGAGATATCTTGATAGTTGCCGTAGCTACCTTACTAATGTGGGGTAGTAGGAGATATCTTGATAGTTGCCGTAGCTACCTTACTAATGTGGGGTAGTAGGAGATATCTTGATAGTTGCCGTAGCTACCTTACTAATGTGGGGTAGTAGGAGATATCTTGATAGTTGCCGTAGCTACCTTACTAATGTGGGGTAGTAGGAGATATCTTGATAGTTGCCGTAGCTACCTTACTAATGTGGGGTAGTAGGAGATATCTTGATAGTTGCCGTAGCTACCTTACTAATTTGGGGTAGTAGGAGATATCTTGATAGTTGCCGTAGCTACCTTACTAATTTGGGGTAGTAGGAGATATCTTGATAGTTGCCGTAGCTACCTTACTAATGTTATAAATGCGAAAGGAGTTTTTTTGATTCGTTTGCAACGCTTCAACTACGAGTATTCTACCGATCATCGTGACATTTTACATACACGTTGTCAGGAATAGAATAGAATAGTTTATTGTCATAAAGTCACACCAACTATGCAACCGATAATTATGACATTTTATATATTTGTCGGCGCATAGTTTAAATATTGTAATTGTTTAGTTAAGCGCCACCTAGTATTGCTTTGGTGAACTAGAGTTGTGTAAAGTGGCGCCAGCTCTGGTGTAACTCTTTGTGACGTGCGCTGTTCGCTGATTGGTTGGCCAGATGTCGCGTGAGTCAGGCAGCCAATCAGCGGGTGGCAATAGTTCGGCGGTATTCGTGTTCCGTCCGAAAGAGTGCGAGTGGAGGGGGCGCTAGTATAAGTGCGCGGAAATGCTCCGAGGAGCTCACTTTGAGTTGGGACGTTGAGGAGTGAACAGTGCGCGTTACTAAGTGGAATACCTTGTTCACAATTTATATCGAGACAAATTATAATCTACCTACTGTGTAAATTAATTGTCGGTCATTCAAATAAAAGTTGATTTAAAGTACGCGCGATGTCTCATTCTCCTCGCCAGCTATACCCACGCCGTAGAACCATGTCTGATGCGAAACGGATACCTTTCGATTTCCGATATATTTATAAATAAAACATAAATGTCGTGTACGTCAGAAATAGAAAAGTCTAGGTCATTAAGTCACACTCTAATTTATTATATTGTTTTAGGCACAGATCTGTGATTTTAACTATGGTATAATAATACACTCCGCCAGGTATAGCATTCAGAAACACGTTGTGACGTCAATGTCACAATGTGCCGTTCAATCATGTCACAACGTGAATTTCGGTCTTAATTAAGACCGAAATAAGTCATTTACAGCAGGTTCGAATGAGACGGACGACAATGACGTCATTATGTGTTTGGTGAATGCTAGACCTTGTTTTTTTGGATCATGGATTTGTCATGGAGTTGACCGACTGTCGTGTCGCAGATGGCTCGTCTCGGCGGCAACCCTCAACTAGAAGCCTTACTGGACGATCTTCTGAGCTGGCGGCGAGACGAGAAGAATAACAAACTAGACGCAGGCACGGTCTTTAGTATTTTAAGATATCATAGTCGGTTCTTGGGTTTTTTACTTGTTCATTTTCTGCCGATAGTGCTTACACGTTTGTGAAGATTTTTTAAGTATTGCGTGTTACGCGCTGCCGCGAAGCGAAGCCCTACAAAAGCCCCTTTCGGTTTATCATACTCTTTCAAATTAGCCCTACACAAGCCCTTTTCGGTTTAAGATACCCTTTCAAATTATCCCTACTCAAGCCCCTTTCGGCTTATCATACCCTTTCAAATTAGCCCTATACAAGCCCCTTTCGGTTTAACATACCCTTTCAAATTAGCCCTACACAAGCCCCTTTTGGTTTAACATACCCTTTTAAAATTAACCCTACACATGCCCCTTTCGGTTTAACATACCCTTTCAAATTATCCCTACACAAGCCCCTTTCGGTTTATCATACCCTTTCAAATTAGCCCTACACAAGCCCCTTTCGGTTTAACATACCCTTTCAAATTAGCCCTACACAAGCCCCTTTCGGTTTAAGATACTCTTCAAATTAGCCCAACACAAGCCCCTTTCGTTTTAAGATACCCTTTCAAACTATCCCTACACAAGCCCCTTCCGGTTTAACATACCCTTTCAAATTATCCCTACACAAGCCCCTTTCGGTTTAGCATACCCTTTCAAATTATCCCTACACAAGCCCCTTTCGGTTTAACATACCCTTTCAAATTAGCCCTACACAAGCCCCTTTCGGTTTATCATACCCTTTCAAATTAGCCCTACACAAGCCCCTTTCGGTTTAAGATACCCTTTCAAATTAGCCCTACACAAGCCCCTTTCGGTTTAACATACCCTTTCAAATTATCCCTACACAAGCCCCTTTCGGTTTAACATACCCGTTCAAATTAGCCCTACACAAGCCCCTTTCGGTTTAAGATACCCTTTCAAATTAGCCCTACACAAGCCCCTTTCGGTTTAAGATACCCTTTCAAATTATCCCTACACAAACCCCTTTCGGTTTAACATACCCTTTCAAATTATCCCTACACAAGCCCCTTTCGGCTTATCATACCCTTTCAAATTAGCCCTACACAATCCCCTTTCGGTTTAAGATACCCTTTCAAATTAGCCCTACACAAGCCCCTTTCGGTTTAAGATACCCTTTCAAATTATCCCTACACAAGCCCCTTTCGGTTTAGCATACCCTTTCAAATTATCCCTACACAAGCTCCTTTCGGTTTAACATACCCTTTCAAATTAGCCCTACACAAGCCCCTTTCGGTTTATCATACCCTTTCAAATTAGCCCTACACAAGCCCCTTTCGGTTTAAGATACCCTTTCAAATTAGCCCTACACAAGCCCCTTTCGGTTTAAGATACCCTTTCAAATTATCCCTACACAAACCCCTTTCGGTTTAACATACCCTTTCAAATTATCCCTACACAAGCCCCTTTCGGTTTAACATACCCTTTCAAATTAGCCCTACACAAGCCCCTTTCGGTTTATCATACCCTTTCAAATTAGCCCTACACAAGCCCCTTTCGGTTTAAGATACCCTTTCAAATTAGCCCTACACAAGCCCCTTTCGGTTTAAGATACCCTTTCAAATTAGCCCTACACAAGCCCCTTTCGGTTTAACATACCCTTTCAAATTAGCCCTACACAAGCCCCTTTCGGTTTAAGATACTCTTCAAATTAGCCCTACACAAGCCCCTTTCGGTTTATCATACCCTTTCAAATTAGCCCTACACAAGCCCCTTTCGGTTTAAGATACCCTTTCAAATTAGCCCTACACAAGCCCCTTTCGGTTTAAGATACTCTTTCAAATTATCCCTACACAAGCCCCTTTCGGTTTAGCATACCCTTTCAAATTATCCCTACACAAGCCCTTTTCAGTTTAACATAACCTTTCAAATTAACCCTACACCACCCGGAACCTAAAATCAAACTTCCCATCCGGACCCGCGACGTCGAAGTGAAGAAGTAATGCATTTCCGAGCCGCTCCAGCAGTGGAGCGGCTCGGAAGCTTCCAGTATATTAGGAATATACTTATTGCACTAGATGACGATGCCAGGAAAGAAGTAAGCTATTTATTTCATTCAATTTAACCACCGCCCCCTTACCCCCCTCCCCCTATCCTTAACAAACAAACTGCGTACCATGACATTTTATTGCCATGATGGTAACGTTTTGTTTTCGACACCGCGCTACCATGGACCTCATTGCGCGGCGATACGATTCGCAGTCGCGCAGCGTCGAAAACAAAACATAACCATCATGGCAACCCCCGTGAGCTGCTTACCCCGGGGCACTAATTGAAAGTCAATTGTCTAAAAAAATTCGTTACTTTTTTTCATAATTTTTACAAATAAACCGTTGTTTATTTCCACAGTGTTCGAGAAAAGTTGAGAGAAAAACTCATTAGACATTGTTTATGCCTTCAACTACATTCGCGTTCATCCATCGTTAATCGGCCGTCACCGGTCCCCCACCGTCTACACTACGTCCGACGGTCTACAGCATTATAACATTTAAGCTAATAGACACCAATAAAGTATAAAATAAGCTTAAAACATACCAAAAATACATAAAACAAACAATACGTAAACGATTCGCGCCAAGAGTCTCAGCTAGTCACAATCACGATTTAACTTTTCACGATTTTTATGTGCAAGTGTACCAAATATTATATTATTATAACCACAGAATGAAACGTGAATGAAGAACGTGAAATGACCTAGTCGTGTTGTAGTCCGGTGTAACCGTTCCGAAGACGGGTCTGAGCAGTAGCGCACTTGTAGCGCCTCACTCAACTGCCGTCTTTGTACTTCTTCACTCTACAAAACTTCAAGGCTAGAGTGAATAAGTACCTTATAGGTCGTCGTGCTCCATCTTAGACCACAACGTCGCTTAACATCAGGCGAGTTGGTGGTCAAACGCCGACTTAGTGCACATAAAAAAAAAAAAAAACCTAAGATATTTTTGGTTCGCAAAAGACCAACTAAGAAAAAAAATCTTAGGTCTGTAGTTTTAGGTATGTAAAGTGTCAAGTACATGGCGGGAACATGTATTTAACATTTTACAAACATTGGTTTTTATGCGTAGGAGTACGAAAGGGACCTATATACTTCTATATAGACACATTTCGTCCCGATAAAAACTGCGGTTCCTGTGGGACCGGGAGTGAAACCCTGAAGCGCAGAAAGTATCATACAATATTTACAACAGAATAACATTGTATTTTGATAGTCAAATCACGTGTCTTTACGAACAGTGAGAATAGATAACTTGGTAAGTATGAAAACAAAAAAAGGTTACTTCTGAGTGCTTATCAAAAACTAATAATAATAAACTAATACAATGATGTTAGTAATATTTTGGCTAAAATAAAAAGTGTCGTAATATTTACCTGATCCAGTACCATAAGCAAAAATTCAGCGTTGTTGCAAGCGTCATCGGGCGAGTCCATTTTTGTGGGGTTCAGCTCGGCGGACTGTTTCGCGTCTATTAGCTTTTGAACTGTCTCAGAGATCGCCGCCTGCGGAAGGTTTGGTAAAGATTAAGAAGTAACATTTTTTAACGAAAAACAAAAATCCGGCTGCAAAATATTGTACTCTGTCACTTCCACTATCAAGACGATTCAAATGACACTTCGAATGTCGAAATACATCAAGTTGTTTAGGCTGTAGGGCGTGCCAAAGAAACCTCATACATACACTCGAAAAACATAACCCTCCTTCTTGCGTAGTCGGGTAAAAATACAAGGTCTAGTCTAGTCATTCCGGGAGCCAGCACGTAAGAAACGATGACAAATGCATCGTCTCATTCGAGCTATTTCTCCATTTCGGTCTTGCTTAAGCATCGATTGACGTCACTCCGTGTTGCTCACGTGACGATTTTTGACTACATATACCAGATTTTAAACCAGGTGAAGCATATTACTATACCACGCCTCAGACTAAGAAGTATCACTGCCTGCGTGTATTGACTGCCTCGGTGGCTCAGTTGGTAGTGAACCTGCCTTCTGAGCTTGGGGGCGTGGGTTCGATTCCCACCTAGGGCAAACATTTATGTGATGAACATTTGTGTTTGTTCTATGTCTGGGTGTTATTATCTAATATTTAAGTATGTATTTAAAAATATTTAAGTATGTTGTACGTAGGGAGTATGTATGTATATCAGTCTCTGGCAGCCATAGTACAAGCTTGCTTAGTTTGGGGTCAGGCGACCGTGTGTGGAAGCGTCCCGAATTTATTTATTTTATTTATCTGTCACAGCGTGCTAGAGCCAAATTCGGAGATTTGAGATTTTTATCTCACCTTTTTTCGTCCTTGTCAAACTAGAGCGTTTGAAACGTCATGAGAGTGACCAAGATAAAATCTCATCTCATCTCATCTCATGCGTAGGAATAGCCCTCCTGTTATTTACGCCTATCAGCTTAGCACATAACGACTTGCCTGTAAGAAGGGCTTGCACTGCGCGTGCATGAACTCGTCCACGACGGCGGTGGCGAGCGAGGCGCCGCGGAACATGGCGCGGTGGTCGTTCTCCTTGCCCACCTCCGCGCACACCAGCTCGCGAGCCAGCTCCGCGCCGCGCCCGCACTCGCTGAACGAATGTAGCACAGCTGCAAGATAAACATTTCATCTATAAAATAAATAAATTCGGGACACTTCCACACACGGTCGCCTGACACCAAAGTAAGCAAAGCTTGTACTATGGCTGCCAGAGATTGATATACATACTTAGATATTTTAAAATACATACTTAAATAGATATTAACACCCAGACATAGAACAAACACTAATGTTCATCACATTAATGTTTGCCCTAGGTGGGAATCGAACCCACGCCCCCAAGCTCAGAAGGCAGGTCCACTACCAACTGAGCCACCGAGGCAGTCAATATCTATCTGATACTCGTGGTACTGATATTCGTGGAATCGCTCTAGATCTTGTCGAGTCATATTTAACTGATAGACAACAAAAAGTGGGAATTAATGGCGTCACATCTTCCGGATCTTTAGTTACAATGGGAGTACCACAAGGTTCTATCTTAGGCCCGTTCTTATTTTTGGCGTATATAAATGATTTGCCGTATATGGTTAAGGACCTTACAGACATAGTTCTATTTGCTGATGATACATCTCTTATTTTTAGAACAGATAGGAAAGATAGTGAACTTGTGCATGTGAACAACGTACTGACTATTATTTCGAGATGGTTCGCTGCGAACAATTTGTTACTAAATGCAAAAAAAACTAAGTGTTTAAAGTTTTCCATGCCTAATGTTAGATATATAGAACCAAACGTAATGCTTGAGGGCGATAAACTTAACATAGACAAGGCGACGGTGTTCCTGGGTATAAGCATTGATTCCAAACTGCAATGGGGTCCACATATTAGTGCTCTGTCTGGGAGACTTAGTTCTGCTGCTTATGCGGTTCGCAAGATTAGGCAACTGACGGATATAGCTACAGCTCGGATGGTTTACTTTGCTTACTTCCACAGCATAATGTCATATGGCATTTTGCTGTGGGGATCAGCTGCTGAAGTGGAGGCCATTTTTATTTTGCAAAAGCGAGCGGTCCGCGCTATCTACGGAATGGGTCCCCGTGAATCATTGAGAGATTTATTTAAAGAAATAAATATTTTAACTTTACCTTCTTTATATATCTTTGAAAATATTATGCACGTTCGCAAAAATCTACATAAATTTAAATTGAACAGTGACTATCACAATTATAACACTAGAAATAAGGATAGGATAGCTGTACAGAGATTTAGACTGACTAAGTCAAGAAAGTCATTTTTAGGCAACTGCGTTAGTTTTTACAATAAAATCCCGAAAAATATAACAGGGCTCACCGAGGGAAAATTCAAATCACATGTAAAAACTACATTAATGAAAAGAGGATATTATAAGGTTAAGAATTATTTAGAAGATAAAGATGTCTGGAGCCTTCCACTTCCGCCAAGTAGCCACTAATATTTATAGATATTACCTAGTTGTAAGCCAAAATTTGTGAGACTAATTTATTTATTATTTGAAAAAATAATGCCCCTCAGTTTCTTGCCTGTTCTTCTGAGTAGAGGCTTTTTATCCGAACAAGGCGGTCGAGTCTATTTAAATAACTTTGACGTTCATAAGTGTATCTTTGATACCTAAATTGAATAAAAACATTTTGACTTTGACTTTGACTTTGACTTTGACTTTGATACCTTTTACAATTAACATAACATCAATGCTGAAAATCAGTGCTGAGAAGAGATTTTCAGCATTATAGCTGAGCATTGACCTTTTTGACGTACTGGACACTACAGTGACAGCACTGTTTTCTTTAATTTGTCTATTGGTATTAAATATTGTTACCGTCTTTGTAGTGTCTTGTGTGTCAAAATAAATGTATCTTTCTTTCTTTTCTTTCTAACATACATATAGTCACCCCTTTCCCCCCGAGGGGACTGGCAGAGGTGTAATACAACACCCACAATTCGCCGGACGATATTCAGTCCCAAATGTGACAGGAGCGAGCCTGTTGTCATACACCGAGCTCCAGTCATGTAGCAAATAACATACAATACGCACATATGTATGTTCACACAATGAACAAATTGGTGCGTGCCGTCGGCTGGGTTTGAACCCGCTCCCTCAGGCTTGAGAGGCAGGCCTTCTCCAACTAGGCTGTCATCGCTCATCAAATAGTCAAATAGTCAAACCATAGAAGAAATATTTTGGGATTTAATAACCTTTCGAGGTGTTGTACCTAACTTTTGCAATAATCAAAATTCAGTGAAAGGAAGTACGTTTGTTTGTATGTTGCTATTGCTTCCAAAATTGGGACTATTTGCTCTACTCTCTTAGGTATCGAGGTAGGGAGTATGTATCGTTATGTACGCTAAATTTTATAGTTAAAATTTCATCAAAATCTGTCCATCCGTTTGAGCGTGAAGCAACAAACATAAACAAACTTTCGCCTTTATAAAATTAGTGTGATTTTGTTCGAGAAGATAATGCAGCGCCTCGCGCCTAACTTCACAGCCGTCACTGAGTTTGAATCCGTACTGTGACAACGTAATTAAAGAAACATTTGGAAGTAACCAACTTACAAGTGGCCAGCGGTTGTCTATCCGTGCGGCAGAGGTCCGAGAGCGCTTTCACAGCCGGCAACCCGGGCTCCAGCAATAATTGACGTAACGGACTGTACTCTTCGCGGGGCATCACTAGTTCTTGCATGTACCTACAAATAACATACAGTAACATTTTATTTTATTGATATCACAAGCACTGAACACAAAAAACATACAACACTGCATGTAACCTTTTGACTCTAATGACACTAATATTTGACAAGCGCTAAAGGACTTCGTACGCTAAGCGGACAACCGGACAGAAAAGACATAAGACGAGGATGAGACACGGACGGGATGCATACGCGGCGTTCCTTCAATGTATTTACAATATGCATGCAAAATGTATCGAAAAAACGCGACAAAACACATACAGACACGACGGGGAGCACACGGAAAACGGACGTGGCGCTTTTCGTCTTGCCATGAAGACCCATTGTCTCCGCTCCGTCCGTGTCTCCTCGTATTACTTTTTTTCTGTCAGGCGCCTAACGAAATCGAACTGTTCCATTATAAAATATTTAAATTACAAGCAAAACTTACACTAAAAAGAAATTATTGGTATTTTGATTATATGGCTTAGCATACGAAACACAGAAATGCGTTTTGATGAAGCTAGCGCTCAAGAGGTTCAAAGTGATTTAGCACTCAACAAGAGATTAATTATATCTTTGAATTAAAACACTATATTTTCCAAACTAAATTATTCTTAAAAACAAAAAACTTTTGTAGAATTGTTTACCTAATCCGCAGCCTCAAGGACCCCCACTCCCCGATGGGCGTCATGCCGGCGAGCGGGTACCACTCTTCTATCTCCTCTCCGTTGGCCAGGTTCGCCAGCTCGATCGTCAGTTCCGCTACCTGATATATACCACTGAATTTAGAAAACTGATTAAAAAGACGTCATTATGTAAAGGAAAGCAATCTGCAGTGCAAGAATAGAACATTGAAGTGTTGTGATTGAAGTTGTTTAAAAGTGCAGAACATTGTTGATTGATATATTGGATTAACTGACGTTTAAACTTGACAAGTTTATAGATCGACTAAGAATGTACTTGTTTACACTGCTGGCAGCACTGAAATTTGTATGAGAAAAGAATGGGAATACTTTAGAGACGTCTAAGAATCATTGTGGTAAAAACAGAGACGCTGTGATTTCTAAATTGGATTTTGAGAAACTTGTCAAGAACCGTCACTTTAACATTTGCCCCCTTACTAATGACCGTTGTATAGCCTCAGAACAGTTATACAGTGTTTTGTCTTTTTGATCGAGTTTATAATTTAAAAGAAAGAAATGACAAACACTGTATAACTATTCCTGAGTCTCTACAAGATTTTTTAGTAAGGGGGTTGAACTATAACTGACTAATCTGATCTAGTTACAAATTTCATAGTGACCAAATAGTACAATGAGCTGTGAATCGTTTACTCACTTCAGACTCTTTGCCTCTCTTCCCTGTATTGTGTACGGTGAGAGTGAACGAGGTCACATCTGGTGGTACGTCGCTGTAAACAAGCAAACAGAAGGTTGGTCACACTTCGACGTTAACAGAACGAAATTAGCAGTAATTTCGGGACCCCGCGGTTCCACCTGCTATCCTAAAGGTACCGTTTTTTTTTTTCAAGATAATAAGTAGCTTATGTTCAGCCTGGGACATCTAGATAAGACAACTTCATACCAAATTTCATACGAATTCATTCAGGCGTCTGATTTAGTAATAAACATTCAAATAAAACGGTTTTTATTTATTTAAATTTTTTTCTAAGTTTTTTTGATGTGACAACGTCTAATAAATCAATGAACGCCGGCTGCACGCACGAAAAAGGATGACTCTTTGTCCCGTTACGCTCGGTCGATCGGAGCGAGTGCGCTACACGAGCGAACGAAAGACACGATCGGCTTGAGCGTTCGGCTTGCGCCGCATCTATCTCTCTTTCTCGATTGGCCTATGCGTTCGAGGAGAAGATTTCATCAATGTTTTGTTATCACGTTGTCACGTTTAACTATCGTCCGTAAACCGACTTTACAGACAAACCCAGTTCGAACCCAGCCGACGGCACGCACCAATTTGTTCATTGTGTGAACATATGTGCGTATTGTATGTCATCTGCTACATGACTGGAGCCCGGTGTATGGCGACAGGCTCGCCCCCTGTCACATTTGGGACTGAACATCGTCCGGCGAAATGTGGGTGTTGTATTACACCTCTGCCAGCCCCCTCGGGGGAAAGGCGTGACGGTTGTTTTGATAACCTCAGATGACCGACAATCGTGTGTACAAAAATTGTGTCGATTTTTTCTTTCAATTGTTTTGTAATTAGTTTTGGTAGGTAGATAGCTACTCACTCGAAGACGAACTCGTCGTCCCAGTGCGGGTCGGGCGAGGGCCGCGGGCGCGTGCGCGCGACGGGCGCGGCGCCCAGCGCCAGGCGCAGGTGCGGGCGCGGGGCCAGCCGCGCCGGCAGCCGGTGCGCCGTCAGGCAGCGCACGCGCAGCGCGCGCAGCCACACCACGCGCGGGACCTGCCCACCACAAACACCATGTATCAACTTCACAAAAACGTCTAGAAACGGAACTAACGCATGCGTTCTCTGGACGAATTTAAAAATACTACCCGCGGCTGCGTCTCGCATAGCACTGCTATGCGAGACGCAGCCGCGCGTGCGCTCCCCTTGATGAAGACCGCCGAATGCGGTTGAAACTATAGTTGGAATAATCGGCTAAATCATAAGTGAGTAATTCCCGTTTTATGAATCATAATAATGTGTGAAAACCTCGTCAGTTTCCATAATAAAAAAAAACAAAAATTATTCAAAAATGATTTTTAAATGAAAGTCACTAGCTACCGCGGGATACCCTGAGTGGCGGTAGCTAGCGGTCTTCTCAGGAACAATGTCAATTAATAACAAGATCAAATGTATTCGTGAATGGCCGCTTATGTATCCCCACTTTGTGCCGTAGATCGCAATGCGTTTCAGTGATACAAAAAACGCATGCGTTCAGATCGCGTTGTCGCATCACGGCGGGCAGTAGTTGGAACTGTTGGAAGCACAACTCTCGCGCCCGCAGAGATATAATACAATAAGCATAGTGTCACCTTGCACTGGTGCCTCGCCTGCTGCGGCACGCAGAGCGGGCGCAGCGCGTCGAGCCAGGCTCGTTCTTCAGTGGCGCTGTTGGCCGCGAGGAAGGTGTGCGTCGAGAGACACGGCAGCGCGCGCTCCACTAGTTGGAAGCAGAACTCGCGCTCCCACAGGGACTCGTGGACCTGGGACGGTTGGATGGTTAGAAAAACATGTAAGTCAACACACAACACAACAATCACCAGGCAGCGCCAATGTGGTTGGAAGACAGCTTGAGTAGAGTTGTGGAACAATGTTAACAATGCGCTTAAAAAAATATTACCAATTTTCTATTTAAAGAATAACACTGTTATACAAAAGGGGAAAGTTTGAATGGAAGGATGTTCGTTAGTCAATCAAGCCAGAACGGCTAAACGGATCTAGGTGAAATTTTACACAGACAGATTATTGTCTGGAATAACACATAGATTACTTTATCTGTTTTCGGTATTCTATTCTATGACCGCGGGGCTGAGCTAGAACATATTTTTCAATTATAGATACTAAATAGATTCTATTTTTTTTTTAGAATGTATTAGGCATGTTAGTATTAAAAGCAAAGTAATGTGTGAACCTACTTGATAGAGGTAAGCACAAGACAGGTCAATCAAACCCTTCGGCTTGGTCCTCTTCGGCGAATCGTAGAAATAGAGATGCGTGTCCGTTCCCTCCTGCAAAAGCACAAAGTACAGCGCCTTCCATTTCTTCGTCGCTTTATCAGACTTCTTGTTCAAGTAGCCTTGGTGCTTGATGCCCTTGGTTTTCTTCAAGCCGATTTGATCGCGGCACTCGCGTAGGGTTGCGTAGATCTTTTCCGCTGCAGCGCCTGTTGTACTCTGCTGGGGTTCGATTTGATGACCCTCGGCGATAAGCTGAAAGAAAGAAAAAATGAAGTTAACTTAGTCTACCAGCAGCGCAAATTAATTGACAATCACTATTTTGAAAAGTGTTCAAACGAAGAACATAGTTCTTTTGGCATCGTCAAAGACAAACTTCTGGGCAAGCATGTCTGTTCTAAACTTACACATACATACACACACACTTACGTAGAGTAAGACAAATTAAAGCTTGGAATTTTATGTGTTTTCTGTAATGGGCGAATCTTAATTCGCTATACGGTTTTTTTTTCAATTACTTAATAGGCTTGCGTTTGGCCGCCAACATGCCTGATGATAAGCAGTGATGCGGCCTACGATGGAGCACGCTTGCCTTGAAGAAACCGATTCACTCGAGACTTGAAGACACCCAGATTATAAGTGACAGGGAACACAGGGACAGTATTCCACTCTCTAGCGGTACGTATAAGAAATGAGGAACCAAAGCGTTTCGTGCGTGTTGTAGGTATGTCGACCATAAAACAATGCCGCTTTTTTGTGCTCTTGGTTGTTTTATAGAAGGTCGGGCTAGAGAATAAGGTCATAATGTGGTATGCTAATAATATCGTTGAATGAACATTGGTGTTTACAAACACTATTATCGTAAAAACAACGATAACAGCTACAAAACCCAGCACAGCACCTATCAGGTTCATTGATTTATAATGATACTTTTAAAATATCTGAAAACTGAGTCCCTTTTTATTTGTAACGGTTTATTTTAATCTATGTTTCTAGTGACACAAATCGTTCGCCTGATGGTTAGCGACCCATTTGCCTATATTGCATTGGCAACCTAAATTACGAACTCTTTTAGCTGTTCATGTCACGACCACTAAACTTACGTGGCGAGTTCTCATACTACTATTAATTCTACTAATATTTAAACGCGAAAGTTTGTAAGAATTGATGGATAGATGGATGGATGGATGTTTGTTACTTTTTCACGCCAGAACGGCTGAACAGATCTGGATGAAATTTGGCACAGAGATAGATTATAGTCCAGAATAGCACATAGGTTACTTTTTAACCGCGGGTGACACCGCGGTACGCAGCTAGTTAGTACATAAACTTTGCGACAGAAAACAAATGTAACGTAAAATAATCTTCTATTCTACTTACCCGATTTTTAAACAACCCAATTACAAATATAGTCCACTTAGGCATCGCGGAAGCAACTAAGCAATGCAATTTTATTCGACGCTATCTAAAGATAGCTATCTCATATCTTATCAAGAAAGCCAATATTGTACTAACTTGGCCTATATTTGGTTGTAAAAAGCAGTTATATCGTAATTGATAGTTCAGTAACTTCCTCGAAATAAATGATAGCATGCTGATATAATAACCTGTTAGAAAATAGCGTAATGATCTTCAAGGTACTTTGAGGATGAACTTATTCTTTTAATTGCAAGGCTTGATAGCTCTCTAAAAAACATGACGATCTACACAATTATAAAAGGAAACTGCAACCTAGCCTTATTAGGGCTCAATTTTATTAGTCGATAACACTGTCTTTAGTTAGCACGGATTCGGGGGACTCCTTGCATGTGAGGTAACGATTAATGAAAGTTCGTCATCTATACCTTGGTCTATATACGGCTTGAGGGTATTGCCCGACAGCGGCCTTGACATGCGACAATACAAAATCTCTTGCACGCACATGCAAGCCCCTTCGACTAATGAAAACGGCTCTCGCATATGGTTGTTATGGCAAATTGGAGCGCGTCGTACTACACTAAACTTTTACCGTGTCCTGTGCATTGGCTATACCAATTCTATGTTCTATTTTGAAGAAGCAGTTAGGGTGAGATTTTTGAATACGACGTCGAGGGTAGAGCGAAGTAGAGAAGAAATATGAAAAGGCTGAGCCCAAGACCACGTGGGATGCATAGTCGAAAAGAGATAGATTTTAAAGCAGATGTACCAGGAATCTCTAAAAGGCGCAAAATATACAGGCCAGAAATAGTACATACCTTTAGTGTCCATTGAATTTTTGTAGTTTATTTTGTGTTATTATTATTATTATTGTTGTAGTTTATTGATAGTTTTTGTTTTTATCTTTATGTATTTTATTTATTATCATTTTGTAGTATGTACTGTGTATGTGCTTGTACCGTGACATCACCGAGCGGTTCCAACGGAAGACCAGCGCCGGTTAACGGCCAGCATTATGCTGAGTTGGGGCCTTTTTGTGACCTTGTAGATTGTAAAATTCCCTAAATGTTTTTAATTTTAAAAGGTCACAAATAAACTTTTTTTCTTTCTTTTCTTTCTTTCTTTAGACGTGAGGCGAGGATTCGGCTCGGACACAATTCAGGCGTGAAAACTGTGAAGCGGCGTGCCTGCGCCGCGTCGCTTGTGTATAATTAAATACACGTCGCTTACATACATTTTACATGAACAAGTTTTTAAGCGGCACTGCGCCTGAATCTTGTCCGCGCCGCATCTTTGCCTTACGTCTAGCCTAAAAAAAAATCTAACTCACCGGCTGCCCCAAAGTATGTCCTTCGACGATCTGCTCCTTCCTGTATCTGTTGATGACAGCGTCCAAGCATTCGAACGTACGCCCTCCCATGAGATACCGTACTCCTTTCTTCTCTATCCGGAACCTTTACAAAGAGAATATTTTAATGTTACAGTGTTAATAATATTACTACGCATATTTTACTCTGCAGGAAAATAAAACTACGCGGTTGTATCATTTTGGAAACCTACGAGAGCGTTCATATGCGTTGTAGGCAATGTGTAGTTTGGAACTTGAAATATCTTCCCTGCCAATTCTAGTTCATCAAAAGAAGTGTTTGTCAATTCTGACATTCTCAAATACATTCTTAATGCTATGTAAAAGTCGGGAACCTAATTGATGCATCCAATACTCGCAATTCTTTTTTAAAAAGTCTGGTTTGAACCTCTTTTGACTTTGGACTTTATGCATTTATGACGTTCTGCGGGTAATCCCTTACCTCTGTATCTGATTGTTAATATGAAAGAAGAGCGAATAGTCCCCGGGCGAGTTGTCCGAGGGTCTGACGAGGAAGCTCCCCGGGCCGGCCTTCACCAGCATGTCGACGGCCTCGCTCTTGGAACAGCTCGGGTGAAACCACGAGAACACCGTGTTGGGGTCGATCGCCGGGTCCAAGTCTTCCACTAGTTCGCGGAAGATCATGCCTTGTTCACCCGTCCTGAGGGGAGAAAATTGCTTGGCATATTTATTGAACGACAAAGGGTTATGGCCTGTAACTGCTGGTGTTCTCAAAACATTATTTGTATTTAATTTCAAGTGTTTTGGTAGAATATCTAGCAAAACATTCGAAACACAAAGATAAATTATTTTGTTTAGATACTAATTTTCTTATGAGGATTGGTTGGTAGATTTTTTTATCAAAGTGTTTAAAAGTTACCTACTAGTAATTTTTGAAAAGACTAGTTACTTGTTTTGTAATGTAGGTTAATATTAGGTTAGGTTATTTGTTGGGCTTTTTTTTCTGATAAAGAATTTGTTATTATTATACCATATTCTATGTTCTGTTTCATTTCTGTGAACCTACCTTCTGAGCTTGGGGGCGTGGGTTCGATTCCCACCTAGAGCAAACATTAATGTGATGAATATTTGTGTTTGTTCTATGTCTGGGTGTTAATATCTATTCAAGTATGTATTTAAAAATATCTAAGTATGTATATCAGTCTCTGGCAGCCATAGTACAAGCTTTGCTTAGTTTGGGGTCAAGCGACCGTGTGTGGAAGTGTCCCGAATTTATTTATTTATTATTTATTTATTTATTTCAATATGACATACTCTTACATAAAAAATATCTGTTTTTATTGTATCATGGAAAGAAGATTGAGGAAGGACAACTGAGGTGGGAACATACCTGTGTGCAGTGACCCAAAGCCAGCCATCGCCCATGTCGTTGTGGACAAAGAAAATGTCCCCCTTTTGGAAGGTTAGCTCATCCGTGTCGGGCATCTTGGTGTAGGGCAAGATTGCTACCACCCTCTAGAGGAGAGAAAAAAACCTAAATATGTAGAATTTAAAGAAAGACATTTCGCGAGAACTCGGTATTTATTGTAGCCCGGTGTATGGCGACAGGCTCGCCCCGTCACATTTGGGACTGTATATCGTCCGGCGAAGTGTGGGTGTTATATTACACCTCTGCCAACCCCCTCGGGGGAAAGGCGTGACAATATGTATTTTTATTTTACATATTAACTACCAACAATTGATCATACTAAAGGTACATGTTCTAGGCGTTTTTTCTTTGGTATTGTTTGTTATTGAACTACTAGAACAATTATAAATAGGTGTTAAGGAAAAGTGTAAGTTTTACATAGAGGTACCTATTATTGTTTTTTGTCTAAAAAAAATTATGAGTTATGAGAAAATCGAGAAAAAAAAACAGAAATCTGAAATCATCGTAAAAATTGCTATTCCAAACATTTTGTCGACGACCAATGAACTTTTAAATGGAACAGCTGTTTTTTTTTTCTCTGCGATATCAGAATTAAAGACTCCATAGTAAAACTTGTACAATGACTCCCTTTGGGCTTGGTACACCCTTTTCTGACAGTCCTGTATTAATGCATCATCTTGAAGTTTTAACAGCAATTAGCATACCTTTTTATCATTAACAGGTTCTGGCGGCGCGACCGGTTCCACAAGTCGCTCGCGCTTCAGCAGATCAGAGCAATGGCTGTAGAAGCCGACTAGTTCGGTCAGGGAATCGAACTGGCGACCGCCGATGTAATAGTCGCCGCATACTGCCGTTATCCTGAGGAATTAGCTTAATGAAGTATTTGCTATAGGACTAGCTTTTTTCACAGAATTTTTCAAGGTGATTGATTGGGCATGACAAACATGTATGACGGGACTCAGTAGAAAAAGTGAAAGGTATGTGCCAGGATCGTAGCCAGTGGAGAGAAGTAGTCTCTGCCTACCCCAAGGTGTGATTTTATGTATAAGTCGCGGCACGAGAGTTTAGCGCTGAGGGTAATGTGGAGGGGATATCTGCGCATGGGTATAGTCGTGAACATAATACAATTGTAACTTTAATTAAAAACACATTTGAATAAATAGTAAGTCTATCACTAAGCAAAATCTGGAGGATATTACTGTCACAAACATTAATAAATAGTTAGTGTTAAAGTTTTGCATAGCTTGTAACAGGTAGTTTTACTATTCAAGACACAAGTTATTTTAGGCATATTCAATATCACTAAAAATACACTAGTATAAAAACTTTCACTAAATAAGAAAGGAAAAAAAAAAACAATAACAATGAACGGCAATAACAATACACTTTAGAACGCGACTGTACAGTCAGAAGTCTGCGGAGCGTCGTATCGGGGCGGGGGACGGAATACGAGTGGCTAGCCAATCGGCGCTACGCACGCGCAACCTTCGTCCCTGTAGCCCCCCTGTGATACCTAATTTTTTACTTCTGCGCAATAACGGTCAGCGCTAGACTTTCGTGCCGCTACCTATATGTAGTGATTGGGTGTTTCTTTAAATGACGTAAATATTCCAGGATATCATTGTGATTATGACCAACATTTATTAAAGGACCAACACATGAAGATTAGCCGTTTTTTCAATTCATACAAAAATCTGGTATTAGATTTGTTAATCTATTAACATTAAATCTAATACCAGATAATCTATTAACAAATCTACCTAAATATATAAAATGAATAAGTCAGTGTCACACAATAGGTAGTGTTGCAGGTACAGCATAGTGAAGTATTTTCACATTGCTCATTTAAAAGTATTTATAAAATAAGGAAGGAAAAAACAGTTGTTGATAGACTACTTTTTATTTTGATATTATTGTATTGATAGATTGTAACCAACTATAATTAGTTTCATGACTGTCAACAGGAACTTACCTAAAATGATTGATGCCAGTTCTGCCCAAGTAGCTCAGAACGTAGGACCCTGGTTTTCGATCACTCTCCCTGACTACAAACATAAGAAATATTTTGTTATGGCTGCAATTAAATATGCATGATTTTGACAGCCACTGGTAAAACCATGAGGTGCAGCTAGTTATCAATCCTACTTATACTATAAAGAGGAAAGATTTGTGTATTTGATGTATATGATGAATAAACTCAAAAACTACAGGTCCCATTCTCAAAATTAAAAAAAAAAATGATTACAAGCTACATTATCTCTGAGTGACATAGGTGAACCACGAGTGAAGTCACAAACAAAAGAGCTAGTTTTTTATAAATACAGATGTTTGTGTAGTTGCTTTTTTTACTTCTTCCCACTCCAATGAGTGGATGGATGGATGGATTTTAATAAAATAAATAAAAAATGTATTTATTGCCAAAACCTAATAAAATTGGGTAAGAGCCTGACAGGTAGCTCATGTCCTGAGTTAACAGATAGGATACTTTTCAACTGTGGGTAACACAGGGTGCAGCTAGTAGCATAGCAAGGCATTGGTTAATACAAATAGTACAGAAAAATAATAACACAACTTAAAACAGCAGTGGGAAAATCTGGCCATGTAAGCATTTCTTTTCACATTGTCTTGTACAACAATTACTGATACTGCCTATAGAATTATGTTCAATTAGAAAATTAGACATGGGTTATGTGTATAGGGAAACTATAAACAGAGCTTCATTGTTTTCTTTATTTACAATGTAAATGATAAAATTTTAAGGAGAAATTTATCACAAAAAAATACATACAGATGAACATAGAACCCCCTCCTTTATGAAAGATGATTCAAAGTCAAAGTCAAAATGTTTTTATTCAATTTAGGTATCAAAGATACACTTATGAACGTCAAAAAGGTTAAAAAGGTAGTGTGTACTAAAAGGTAACTCTACAACTTTTTTACATTGACTATAATTTTTAGTTATAGCTGCATTCTGGCCTATTGTGATTTTCAAGTAGCTGTTACTATCTTATTGTGAAGTTATTGCTAAAGATCATCTATAAACCCTCATAGTAAACTCTGCTGTTAAGTTGCAAGTTACAAACAGATGGGAGACATGTTTATTTTTCTATTTGTTCCCTTAGAATTGGTGTGGTTACAAAAGATTTATTGTTATTCTTAGTAACACATAGACATGATGAAACCTTACCTAAGTAACTGCCAAGTTTGCCAGCTGCCCAGAGCCTTTCTTCAGAGGTGTACCTGTCGAGACGACCATGGTACCATTCAGTCTCTGGAGGAGCCAAAACCGCCTGTCTTTCACCTATCAACACAATACTATGTAAGCTCTTGGTCTGATAATTTTTTTATTGGTTTAAAAACTGTTTAAAGTGAAAAATACCGTTGGTACTAGGCCCGTCTGCTTCGTCGAGCTCCAGATCAGCGGCTAGCTCGGCGATGTCGCCTCCACCGTCTTCTGACTCCGTTGAAGGCGAGCCCAGTTTATCCTTCACAGGGGGTCCCATCGGTGCCCCCATGGCGCGTATCATATCAGCCATTTTTCACAAACAAACACTGTCGAAACAGTTTACATAGATTCGATACAGAAAAACGAGTGACTCATAGTTCATACACAAACGAAAAAAGATAAAAGTTATACAAAATACCTCAAACGTGTTTACAATTAAAACAAAAAGACGATACGTATTATTTCCATTAGTACAGCTGTTTACGAGCGAATATTTCAGAGAAAAGAGCCAAATGTAAAAATCTCAAGAGTCGAAACAACTACACGAGAATCTGATAGTGGAATACCGACAAAGCAGAATATGTTAACAAAAATATCTTCAGAAACAGCGGATTTCGCCTTCGATACGATACGATACGCCCGTCGCCCATGACAGTGTTACCATCACAGAAAACAAAAATTAAAACACTAGCGAAAATTTTGCCATTTTCATCAGATATCCATCAATAAACTGCTTAAAATAGTGTTAGCCAGGTGCTAGTCGTCTTATAATCTCTATTTGAATAAACACAAACGTATTTAAATGAATTTCATTGTTAGCGTGAATATTTCATATCTCAAGTCAAGTGTGAAGTGACATTTTGAAGACCATTCGAAAATTCACGACTTTGCGCTAGCCCCACATCAAAACAGAGCATTCACTCAAGACCCCATTATTGTTATACTGGGGGCCTTGGTGGAGCTGTTAACCACCATAGCCGCTGGAGGCAACCTCCAAGCAGCAGCGTTGAATGGATTGTCCTCAATTAACGGGTGTCTGTATGGATAGGTCCAATCTACGTATATTATATTGGAATTCCGGTGGAGTACGTGATAAAATACCTGCTCTTCGTACTCTAGCACAAGAACAAAATGTACATGTCATACTTCTGGGCGAAACCAAGCTTCGATCTTCCATCAACCTAAAAATCCCAAATTATTTCACGTACAGAAGGGATGAAGTATCAGCATGTAGCCAGGCCTACAGGGGTACGGCTGTTCTAGTCAGGAGGGACCTAATACATGAAGATCTTGAACACCTTAGTTTCGATTATATTCGAACAACAGGGGTTAGAATAAGCATGCAAGGTAGAGAAGTCAAAATCTTTGCAGGCTACCGACCGCCAGTATCAGAATTCAGTACCAGAGACCTACGTAAAATTTTTGATGGACGATCTTCTACACTTCTTGCAGCAGATCTCAATGCCAAACACACAGCTTGGGGATCAAGACTCATCTCGCCAGTAGGAAAGCGCTTGTATGAAGACGCCGAGACAAATGGCTATGAAGTGATTGGACCGGACTCGCTTACTCATATCCCCACAAATCCCAATCACGCCCCGGATGTATTGGATATAGTGCTTCATCAACATCTTAACTGCCCAATTAGCCTGGAGGTACTGTACGACCTAAATGAACAGCACTTCCCTGTACTAATAACACTAGCTGTAGGAGCCGATTTTGCTGCCCCAAGACCGATGAGGCTAAAAACAGATTGGGCCAAATTTCAAGCCGATATAAACAAAATTAATGTCGGCCCACTGCAATCCATTGAAGACGTGGAAAATTGTGCGTGCTATCTTACTAAGGCTATAAGCATAGCTAAAGATAACGCTTCCACCCTAGTTCCTAATACCGCACGAAAAGAACAAATGCCACAAAGACTCCGAGCAATGCACCAAAGGAAGAGGAACCTCCGCAAACTATGGGCACATACAAGATGTCCACGAGTGAAAAGAGAGCTGAACAACCTCACACAAAGATTGGCAGCAGATGTCCAGACCTGGAGGGGAACTTCATGGGACAAAAGAATAGAAGAGATAGCCGAAGATCCCACACAAACCAGCTTGCATCACCTAAATCGCCAACTCACACAAGCTAAGGTACCGATTTGTCCATTAATGGACGCGACTGGACAACGCAGGTACCCGGCTTTAGCCGGGTCTAGTGGTTTAGTTCGGGTTTAGTGGTCAGCCAGTATCGTCGCTCTCTCTTTAGAGAGAGCGACGATACTGGCTGACCACTTGGAAAAACAATTCAAGCTCCACAAAACGCCGACTGATGCAGCAGAAGATGTTATAAACCATCATCGAACTGTAAATGCCATAGTTAAAGAATATCTTCAGCTACCCACAACTCCACTTGAGGGAGAAGATTTTATTTCTCCTGCAGAAGTGGTAAGGATCGTCCGACACCTACCCGCAAAAAAAGCTCCAGGACATGACGGGATTACTAACGCTGTCCTGAAACAAATGCCCAGGAAAGGTCTGGTGTCGTTGGCGCGACTCTTTAATGGGATTCTACGCACTCAACACTTCCCAACAGAATGGAAGATCGGAAAAGTGATTACCTTGCCCAAACCTGGAAAAGACCGGAGGCAAGCAGCGAGTTACCGCCCTATTACACTGCTCCCTCACATAGCCAAGATATTTGAGCGCCTGTTGCTGCGGAGGCTATCTCCACACATACAACCAAGAGAGGAACAATTCGGTTTTCGCACCAGACACTCGACTACTCTACAACTGACCAGAGTTATACACCACCTTACGGAGGAGCTGAACAAAGGCCACCGCTCCGTCTGTGTCTTTTTAGATATAGAGAAAGCTTTCGATCGGGTATGGCATGAAGGGCTGCTATACAAAATGATTCAGACAACAATGCCCTCGGCATTTATCAAGATAGTAGCGTCCTTCCTAAGCAATAGGAAATTCTATGTTTCGGTTGAGAAGGACGTCTCTACAGAAAGACCAATATCTGCCGGAGTACCTCAAGGAAGCTGCTGGTCACCAGCTCTATACGGTCTCTATACAAACGACATACCAACCTTGGATGAGGAGTACCTCAAAGAGGGAGAGCAGGATGTTATGCTTGCGCTGTACGCGGACGATAGCGCATACATTGCCTCTTCAACTGATTCCAACGATGCAGTTCGCAGGGTCCAAAGAGTGCTAGATCTTCTCCCAGAGTGGCTAGACAGGTGGCGGATGGCCGTTAATGTAGGCAAAACGACCGCGCTGCTCGTCAGTGCCCAACGTAAACTGCCCCCGCAACTTCGACTCAGAGGTCAAACTGTTGAATGGCAATCAACAGTCAAGTATCTGGGTGTTCGGATTGACAGATCACTAAGAATGTGCCCCCAGGTGGACCACGCCATTCACCAAGCAAAAGCCGCCCGTGCACTCCTCCGCCCAATTCTCACTTCTAAGTTGCCATTAAAAACAAAACTGGGCGTGTATAAAACCTACATCCGCTCACGGTTAACATATGGAGCGGCCGCATGGTACGCCCTTTGCTCCGTGACAAACAAGCAAAGATTGCAGGCAGTGCAGAACGTCGCTTTGAGAATGTGCACAGGAGCGGGCAGATACGTTCGTAACGACGTGATTTCTCGCGACACTCGCATGGAATCGGTGGGGGAGTTCGTCACTCGCTTAGCGCGTCGCATGTACGACAAGGCTGACAACGGGCCATACCCCCACCTGCACAACATCGCGCCATATCACACACGTCCACCCGATGCTCCGCAAATGCGCCCGCTTCCACGAGAAATCGTACCACGTAGTAAAGAAAACTCGGAAAAAGAAAGAGAAATACCTACACAGCCACACATAAATCGTGGCTAACGTGACCGCGGGGTAGTAGCCCCGTGAGCTGAAGCCAGGGCAATGGGCTACATTATGCCCGAGGCCCTAACCTACTACCCTACTAAAAAAAAAAAAAAAAAAAAAAAAAAAAAAAGGAGGTAGAAGATCCAAAAAAAAAAAGACTTTGCGCAAATGGCACAATCTGTCACAAATGGTCACACTGATCCCTAAAAATATAGACTAAAAAATTTGATTGATCGACCGAAACAGACTAGACTGCTAGTAACTGTCAAATTTTATGTTACAGATGACACAATCAACGTGGTTTGAAAAGAAACTGATGAAAAACTGATGGCAACCAAACAATTTCACTTCACTAGCATCTCTATAAAAGCGCTTGTTTCGTTCATATATTCATTCATTCAATTTTTGATTTGCGTTGAAAGAGCGTCCTTAGTTTGTCCGATTTTTGTTTTGTGTAATTAAGTTTTTAATTTAAATTTCTAATTGTTAAGGATTATTAGACTGGTAAGTATTTTCTATATCACCTTTTTCGTTGTGTACAAACCTTGTATTCACTTTTAATCCCCACATTGACGTCCTTCTTTTCATCATAAACGACGACGCCATTTTGTAATGTTCGCGATCTTTCTTTGTTCCTTTGTTCTTTGAATTTTTATTAAACGCATTTTCTGGTACACGAAACTAAATTAATAGTTAAATATACCATCCTCAAGCTCTGTAATCGATTGTTACAGATCTCATCATGCAGATTTTTGTGAAGACCCTCACGGGGAAAACCATTACGTTGGAGGTCGAAGCCTCTGACACCATCGAAAACGTTAAAGCTAAGATTCAAGACAAAGAAGGCATTCCTCCAGATCAGCAACGTCTGATTTTCGCCGGAAAGCAGTTGGAAGACGGACGCACATTGTCTGACTACAACATCCAGAAGGAATCTACCCTCCACTTGGTCCTGCGTCTGCGTGGAGGCATGCAAATCTTCGTCAAGACACTTACTGGAAAGACGATCACGCTTGAAGTTGAAGCCTCCGACACCATCGAAAATGTAAAGGCTAAGATCCAAGACAAAGAAGGCATCCCACCAGACCAGCAGCGTCTGATCTTCGCCGGCAAGCAGCTTGAGGATGGCCGCACACTCTCAGACTACAACATTCAGAAGGAATCCACCCTCCACTTGGTCCTGCGTCTCAGAGGTGGAATGCAGATCTTTGTCAAGACCCTTACTGGCAAGACCATTACTTTAGAAGTTGAAGCATCTGACACCATTGAAAATGTGAAAGCCAAGATTCAGGATAAGGAAGGTATCCCACCAGACCAGCAGCGACTGATCTTTGCTGGCAAACAGCTTGAGGATGGACGCACCCTCTCAGACTACAACATTCAGAAGGAATCTACTCTTCACTTGGTCCTGCGTCTCAGAGGTGGAATGCAGATCTTTGTAAAGACCCTTACTGGCAAGACCATTACTTTAGAAGTTGAAGCATCTGACACCATTGAAAATGTGAAAGCCAAGATTCAGGATAAGGAAGGTATCCCACCAGACCAGCAGAGACTCATCTTTGCTGGCAAACAGCTTGAGGATGGCCGCACCCTCTCAGATTACAACATTCAGAAGGAATCCACCCTCCACTTGGTTCTGCGTCTCAGAGGTGGAATGCAGATCTTTGTAAAGACCCTTACTGGTAAAACGATCACGCTTGAAGTTGAAGCCTCCGACACCATCGAAAATGTAAAGGCTAAGATCCAAGACAAAGAAGGCATCCCACCAGACCAGCAGCGTCTGATCTTCGCCGGCAAGCAGCTTGAGGATGGCCGCACACTCTCAGACTACAACATTCAGAAGGAATCCACCCTCCACTTGGTCCTGCGTCTCAGAGGTGGAATGCAGATCTTTGTCAAGACCCTTACTGGCAAGACCATTACTTTAGAAGTTGAAGCATCTGACACCATTGAAAATGTGAAAGCCAAGATTCAGGATAAGGAAGGTATCCCACCAGACCAGCAGCGTCTGATCTTTGCTGGCAAGCAGCTTGAGGATGGACGCACCCTCTCAGACTACAACATTCAGAAGGAATCCACCCTCCACTTGGTCCTGCGTCTCAGAGGTGGAATGCAGATCTTTGTAAAGACCCTTACTGGCAAGACCATTACTTTAGAAGTTGAAGCATCTGACACCATTGAAAATGTGAAAGCCAAGATCCAGGATAAGGAAGGTATCCCACCAGACCAGCAGCGACTGATCTTTGCTGGCAAACAGCTTGAGGATGGACGCACACTCTCAGACTACAACATCCAGAAGGAATCTACCCTTCACTTGGTCCTGCGTCTCAGAGGTGGAATGCAGATCTTTGTTAAAACGCTTACTGGTAAAACTATCACTCTAGAAGTTGAAGCATCGGACACCATTGAAAATGTGAAAGCTAAGATTCAGGATAAGGAAGGTATCCCACCAGACCAGCAGCGACTCATCTTTGCCGGCAAGCAGCTTGAGGATGGCCGCACACTCTCAGACTACAACATTCAGAAGGAATCTACTCTCCACTTGGTCTTGCGTCTCAGAGGTGGAATGCAGATCTTTGTTAAAACGCTTACTGGTAAAACTATCACGCTAGAAGTTGAAGCATCTGACACCATTGAAAATGTGAAAGCCAAGATTCAGGATAAGGAAGGTATCCCACCAGACCAGCAGCGACTCATCTTTGCCGGCAAGCAGCTTGAGGATGGCCGCACACTCTCAGACTACAACATTCAGAAGGAATCCACCCTCCACTTGGTTCTTCGTCTTCGTGGTGGACATTAAATACTAGTAGAAACTTGATCTGTAGCAATCTTCACTCTTGCTTTGTGTATTCATTCCATAACTCAATAAATAGTAGCTGCTGATTAATTCTTATGTATTATTTCCTGACCAATTAGATATGATGCCCAATCTCAAAGTCAAAATGTTTTTATTCAATTTAGCTAACAAAGATACACATATGAACGTCAAAGTTATTTAAATAGACTCGACCGCCTTGTTCGGATAAATTTTCTATAGAAAACTACAGATCTCTTGTGCCCACTCACACTAAATTTAAAAATTGCGTATATTCTTGCCTAGCTCCTACTTAAATTTTTAGCTAACTAGAATATAATTCGCTAAAAAATGGATCGCACTTTATTCACAAATATTTAGCTAGTACTTATTTCAAAATAGTTATGCAAGGAGGATATGGTTCTAAAATCCAGAAGTGGGCCCAAGTCAGTTAAAAGTTCTGCTTACCTCATATATAATATAAAAATACAGGTCATATAAAATGTTTTTAATGACTAGATTCGAACTGCGAGAGTCGCCATGCTATTGATATAATTTTCACTTTTTTTTATGCGTTTAGTAGGAGGAGGAGTGCGGAGAATTTGGGTGTGTAACTACAGCTTCCTCATAGGTGATAGAATAATTTTACTTATGCCAATATTTAAGGCATAATAGCTGCAATCAAATATCCCAGTCTTAGTTTAGCTGCCACAAGAACTTCGTTTATTAAGAGCCATTTACAATGTGTCAGCTGGAGTGACATAACCTCAGCTCGCACATCCAGTACTGACAGGAAAACTTGTTAGGGTTTTGGACAATTGCTAGAAAATTAAAGCATTATAGCTGCATAAGGTAGGAAAAATCTGAACGATGCTACTCAAAACATGTAGAAGCTATGATCAAAAAACTGTGTAAGCTGGTGCGATGTCACTTCAGCGACTCGTCTCGTATCTTTCAAACGAAAGAAGGTATGACTATGCATTTTAGCTTAAATTTTAAAGCATAATTGCTGCCATTGGCAGCAAAATTTTCAAATCTCTGAGTTATATACTTTCCTAGTTATAAGCTAATACCTATGTGTAAGCTAAAGTGATATCAATTCAGCTGACACATGTTGAATCGACGAAACTATCAAACGTAGAGTTTTGATTTAAAGAGCAAAAATTAAAGCATAATTGCTGCCTTAAGCAGCAAAACTTTCAGATTCTTAAACCTCGTAGTTTCCACGACATTACGTCATTGTTTAAGTTCAAAAGAATCTACCTTCAAATTTTACAGGTGCATTCTTAGTTCCGTATATAGTTGTAGTACTTAGTAGTTACAGCGGCTCTCAGTCTAAACAAAACTAAAATAATTTTTAACGCAAGTTAAAATGACTTTTAACATTATACGCGCCAATACCAAATTGAATTGCAGTAATGTACCGAACGGCAACGCCGCTTTTAAGCAAAACTTTGAATTTTTGTGCGCGAAAACTGTTATTTTATTATTACGTGGAAATTACAAGGTCTAGGAATCTGAAAATTTTGCTGCATGGCAGTAATTATGCTTTAAAATTTGAGCTAAAAGGCATAGTCATACCTTCTTTCGTTTGGAAGATATGAGACGAGTCGCTGAAGTGACATCACACCAGCTTACACAGTTTTTTGATCTTAGAATACCAAATCTAACCAGTGGGTTTGCCTGTACTAAATGAGTAAGCTGAGGTTATGTCACTCCAGCTGACATAGTAAATGGCTCATAATAACAAAGTGCTTGTGGCAGCTAAACTAAGATTGGGATATTTGATTGCAGCTATTATATTTTATTATGCCTTAAATATTGGTATAGGTAGAATTATTATATCACCTATGAGGAAGCCATAGTTACGTACACATCGCCGGAGTGAGCGCATATTCATACAAGTTATGTAAAGAATACTAACAGCGCCAGACGAGTCTGGCTGCTCTGGCCCTTATTTTTGCGCGTGAGATATTTTCTAGTCATTGTATCTCTCGTTTTAAAAATCATAGGAGTGACAAACTTACGAATCTATCTTATTACATTACGCTATACCTACCTAGTAGATAGTCTACATATTGCATAGTGTAATAGGAGCTTTAAGACTATTTGGACTGCAGAAATAAAACTCCACAAGGTAATGTTTAATTGTTAACATTTTATTAGGAGGCGAAAACGAGCAATAAGTTTTGGGATAAATTTTAATACAAATTAATGGTATTTGCATTACATCTCGTAAATCGTCAAGTTATTCTATTATATTACAGTAGTTTTAAGATTACAGTAACATGAACAAGAATAATACATCTTAACAGACATCTGTGTCAATAGCAAAATATTTGAGAGCCAATATAGGTATTATCACACCTGGTACAAACTTTACATTCTATACTTTAGTGCGCTAACATAGATAATGCTGCTTAGTGCCGTCACATTAGTTGGTACTTGTTTGACCTAATCACGCAATCAATCTATTCCCCGTAACAAGAGCCGTTACTTAAAGATTCATGAATCATGACGCCATCTAACTTTGGTTTATGCTACAAAATTAATCTAAAAAGTTAAATACAGATGAAATGCTCAATAGTAATGCATAAATGCTACTTTAACTAACCAACAACCGGTTTTTAAACGCTAATTATCTCGATTTACTAATCGTTTGTCAAATCTGTTTCACGAAAAATACCTTTGCGCATTGGTGACATTAAATTGCACTGTATTTTATATAAGTCAAATACCTAAAGCTATTTTGACAATAATTGAACGTTTGTTTACATTTAGTAAATCAGGTTTGACAGACAATTATTAAATGTTCGATCTAATCAGCGTTCGCGAAACCAAGCGTTTCGTGTGGCAAGTTTCATGAACCCTTAAATAACAGCGCTTGTCTACGCTACGCTAATACAAAACAGTCGACTTTCGGCGACGAGCATCATTATCTATCGAACTAGTGTCCTTGCACCGTGTACTCATGTACTGCAACACTTCCCCAATAAATTGCTCTATAAAATATGTCCTCTCAATACGCTTACACACTTCCACAAGCCGTTAGAAAACATTTTAAAACAACAACAGTCTAAAACATCTCAATAGGACAGTGAAGTTTTAGGCGTACAATTAAATTGTATGAGAGAGTAATTAGCGAAACTGAGGCCAAAGGCGCACAGTGGGCTCGTTTTTCTTTAGCTTTCACATTTAAACATTGAATGAGTAGTAACATTGATTGTATTACTCAAAACTTACATTAGGAGACACTTGAAGATAGAACAATTACTTTATGACCTTACATACGACTAATATTAGATCTAGGTATTGTCCTTTGTATGCCAGAAATGTGATTACGATGGGCTCTGATATTACTAATGAATGCGATTCAAAATTATGTTCGATATTACTGCGACACCGATTTTGGACAAAGATAATTACACAAATGACAATTTTAAAGACCTTAGCGTAAGTGCATTACATTTAACAATACTATTGAATAGAGGCCATGTAAAATTACTAATGATTTTTGGTATCGATATAATTAATAATAAAACTAAAAATACGAAGTATTTGTTTTATTGCTGCGATGAAGTATATTAATTAAGAAAATAAGATAAACGAAAAACTAAAAAATGCTAACTATTCAGTAGTATAAGGACGACGCACCAGTAGCATGATATTATCTATAGTTATCATTATCACAATGACATAATATATTTATCTATATAATTATAGCTTGCCAATAACACATCGAACATTAAACGCCATGGATTTCTGGCAAGATTATAACAACTTTTACACTTCCGTCAAAATTCATTATTACTTTTTAATATACGTTATAATGTATACATTCTCCATTTAGATAAATAATTACCCGCAAAGATTACAACTATAAAATTCTAATCTCATACGTAAACTATATGAATATACTTAATAAAGATTAATGTGCTTTTAATTAAGGAAATTAACTGAAAGCTACTTTTTATAGGTGGACACTAATAAATAGATAACGGAGCGCATCTACAAAAAATAGATACACGATTTATTTTAAAATATCACCATTTAGAATTGATGCTGCCCGAGCCGTGAAGCCTTTTACAATAATCTTAAGTGGAGTTTTCAACATCTTACCCGCTAGTCTCTATAAACACTAGCATAGGGATCGATATCGTATAACAACAGTCACCATACCGGCTGTTTTAAAATCGCATTTTGCATTATCTAATGCCTATCAATTTTATGTGAAAGAAATAACTAGACAAACATTTTATGGGCGTAGCAGAGATAAACTATTAGCTTATCAGTTTGTTTCTTTTACTCCCATCAAATGTATGTCTCGCTATCCCTTTCGCATATCAAACCAAGGCTTCAGACCATGCCGTATGTGGATTTACGTAAGTAAGTTACGCATAAAAGTTATATACCATGGGATAGATTGAAAACACGTCCATTTAGATATCAACCTTATAGCCTGATAATAGGTACAAAATTCATACAGAGCGAGAGCGTAGACAAGATCGCACTATCGCGTTGACGCTTTGTATGAATATAGACTTAATTCTCAGGAACATAAGGTCAAAATTGGAGTGGATGGGTTTTAATTAATCTCATATGAAAGAGTAATAGATCTATGAATCTCTGTTGTTATACTCTGTCCCGGTATACTTATAACTTACGCGAACTTGACCAATCTCGTCCATATCCGAGGGATTCAACTAAACGTGACTAAAATTAAAATAACTATTTGCTCCCAACTCATCAAATTCATAACATCTAAACAAAACTATTTTATTTTGTCGGCACTCGACATTTCTCAAAGCCAATTGTTTTTACTACTTTCATTGTCTTTTCACCCCTTAACTAGCAAATGCATAACTTGCTAGCTAAAAATATTTTTTGTTAACTTTTCGCTTATAGGGAATTTCATAAGCTAAAACGAGACAAGGCATATTTCGGCTAGCGGTGTCTTTCGTACGTAAATGTAAGACTGCGTGCTCCGATTCTAAGCCGACAAAATAAAATAGTCGTTTTGAAATAATGATTTTTCATTACCACAAAAAAACATGGCAACATGACTACTGACTACATTAAAATAAACCTAAAATTACGTCTTTTTAAATTTGGCAATTAATTTGTAAGTAAATAAATTCAGTAATTCATAAAATCATTTTGTAGAGTTTTACGGTCAATATTGTTAAAAAAATTAATTGCATTAAAATGGAATCTCAGAAACGCTACAAAAGCTAGAAATAATATTTGAGATAAAATATTGACAATACGGAAGAAAGAGAAAAACATATTTCTTACTTGTTTTTTTTATACTATTTTTGGATTTATCAAATAGCATTTCTACTCTTGTAGCGATTTTAGGCAAGGAAATCTGGAAGACCAGATTATTCTAAACATTTTGTAAAAGAAAATGACAGTACAAATAATTAATTTATAGTATTTTTCATGTAAGGAAATGAACCAGCAGTCTGATCCCGTAAGCTGTCACTTCAAAGTCGCAATTAAATTGACGTCATCACTTAAAGAGCGTCCCTATTGGCAATCTACGAAAATTAGGTCCATATTTTTAAAAGGCGTGAACGAGACGTCACACGCTCCGTAAAAATATCAAACTTAACATTTTTGACAATGAAGTTAACATTATGCGTTCTTCTTATGACGTCATCCCGATTGCGATTCTAAAACGATATCTATCGGAATCACCCAGTAGTTCCTGTTACATTGATCTTGAGCTTTTGACAAGAATTTAAAATACATAAAATTTTACTTAATACTGTTTACTTAATAGTGAAGTAGACAATCAACTCGATACAATACATAATCTTGTGTGGCGTGTAACGCAATTTTTTTTTTTAATTTATTCAATAATAGGCTTGCACCTGGCTACCATTTCACTCTGATATTAAGCAACCATGCTATACAATCTGGGTTTTCAAATCTTGAATGAATCTGTTTCTTTTAGGCAGGCATACTCCAACATAAGTCTAATCAGCGGTTAACATTAGGTGAGATGGCAGATAAACGCAAGTCTATTATTGTCTAAATGACAAGAGATGACCATACAACGTCCAAATTATGTGACTATGTAATAATTATGTAACGTCCGATTGGTTGCATCGCGCTCATTGGTAAATAAAACGCGGTGAAGTTTGCTAAAAGTTGCGTTACACGCATGAATACGTTGGGTGTACGATAAGGGCCTGTTTACATGTTGGGCAGCGGCACGGTGACCTGCACGTAGCTGATGGGGAAGTAGCCGGTCTTGCCGTGCACCTGGCCCTCGAACCAGTTGTCGTCCACTTTGCTGATCAGCGTGATCACGTCGTTTTCCTGAAACATACGAATTAAGCATCATTAATATTATAAACTAGCTGCGCCCCGCGGTTTTATCTGCGGTTAAAAAGTATCCTATGTGCTATTAATTAGTATAAGTATTGTAATAATTTCAAACTCACATTTTCAATTTTCATATTATAGTGTTAATAATTTAGTTTCCTAAATAATGTAGATAATTACATAAATAGGCGAATGCGTAAATGTGTCCACTAACAAGCACGGAAATTGTATTTGGTAAACACTATCACTGGGTGCCCAAAATACAGGCGTCGCCTAGTTTGGGACCCACTGTAGTTCATTTTGAGTACTCGAACTGAGTATTAAGTGTCATGTATTTGAATATTGTGTTTTTGTATGTATACTTTCATTATGTTCAATAAAATATTATTATTATTCTAGACTATAACCTATCTTTGAGCTAAATTTCAACCTGATCTGTTCAGCCGTTCTGGCGTGAAATAGTAACAAACATCCATCCATCCATCTATTTTTACAAACTTTCGCGTTTATAATATTAGTAGGAAGGATAGCTGTGCCAGAATGTGTATCCTATTTTTTTTGACTGGGGTGTATAGTAAGGCGCGGCAGCTGTGTCGCACGTTCGTGACATTATTTTATTGGATTTAAATTTTAGAATATTTTTTTGATAAATTTGCCTCTATCAATGCATTCAAAACAGTGTTATAAAGTGTTCAGAATAATTGTCATGTTAATATTTATAATGAGTGCTCAGAGAAATGTAAACACGTGATTTATTTTATGTGGTTACGTTTTTCTAAGTAAAAACTATAAATATCAACTTGAAAATTATTCTGAATATTTTGTTTTCAATGCATTGATAGAGGCAAATTTATCAAAAATACATTCTTTAATTTTTTAATATTAATTAAATTAATTACATTTAATTTTATTTTTTAGTGTCGCGAGCGAGCGAGACCGCTGCCGCGCCTAACTATGTACCTTAAGGCATTGTCCGATTGCCAGCGATGAGCGTACAATCCTATCCTACTAATATTATAAACGCGAAAGTTTGTAAGAATGAATGGATGGATGGATGTTTGTTACCCTTTCACGCCAGAACGGCTGAACAGATCTGGATAAAATTTGGCACAGAGATAGATTATAGTCTAGAATAGCACATAGGATACTTTTTAACCGCGGGTGAAACCGCAGGGCGCAGCTAGTTAGCAAATAAATGTATGTAAAACACTCGTTACATCGAGAAGTCTTTTGCATACATTTATTTACTCGCTACTCGCTCAACGCCTACGGTCGGACAAGTGCCTACGGCTTTGAGACTTAGTTTAATTAACCTGCAATTTTCAATTTTTCAGTCATTTTCCAGAATAAAACACATCTAACGTTTTCAATCAACTCAACAACTTTTTTTTTACTGGTGACAATATTATAAATGTTTACTTCTTAGTTCAGTACAGCTAAGCTCACTCTTTTTTTACAGTGAACTTATATAAAGTAATCTTAATCCTAACTAAATCCTTATCGTAACTTTTAATTGCAAAAGTAAATTTGTTTGTTACGCTTTCACGCCATAACTACTCAAATGATCATCCAGAAACTTTGCAAACACGTTATCAGAGCTACAGAAACAGGCATAGCACTTTTCATCCTGAAAAAATTACCGATTCTTAAAGGACCGCGGGAGAGACCGCCTGGTCTGGTGTCCTGGCATCTTGTACAATATCTTTGAAGTCAGCTTACCTTGAATCCCAGCTCGCCCTGGTTCTCAGCATCGAAGTCGTAGAGAGCGGTACAGCACGGCCCTTTGGGGCCGGAGGGCGTCGCAGAGGGCGTCCGCGCGGGAGTATTCACCGGCGACGGCAGGGGAGACGCTACAGCCATAGAAATGGTCAACAGGGTATTGGCTGATCACGTGTAAACTTGCGCTCAATTTATCAGTACTCGTTTGATAATAAAATAAAGAAAGAATACAAAATAAGAAAAGCTGAATTGGAAATCATAGTGCGGTCGGTTGGTTCCGATTTTGTATGTAGTAAATGGTTTGGTATCCAAAACCGGAATTGCCCGACTACCTCTTTTCATTTTTTCTCTCCGAGTCAAATTAACAGCCGCGTTTTTATAGTTTAACGTTTAGGTATACTGTTTCCTCGGTTGTACAGTCATCTCGAGTTTTTTTTTTTTACGAAGGCGAGCCACCATAAATTGTTTCATAAATTGTTCAGTCTCCAATGGCCGCGAAAGGGGAGCCAAATCCCCCCCTAAATTTTTTTTTTTTCGAGTACTGACAAAATAAGACCAAGTCGCAGTAAATACTATAACGATTTAAAAAGTAAAAAAAAAAACTTTAAATTCAGCCAGGATTATAACACTAAAAGCAGTGTAAAAATAATAACTAAAAATCGGAATAGTATCTACTAATTTCTTCAAGTACTGAAGAACAAAGCTGGATAGCGCATGACATAAATGACAATGAAAGTTGTGCTGCATCACATTTTGAAAGAAACGATAAGTAGCTTTTATGCTGCGTACAGACCAAAGCAAACGAAGGCCAACAACATGCTGCGTCTCGTTTTATTTTATTGAAACGAAACGCAGTTTCGCGCTTTTTCTTTGGCATTAGTTGGCTTGGTCGCTGGCCCTTGATGCTGACCCAGCATTACACAACAACTGACAAACATAGATGATAGCTACGGGTAGGGCACTAGATTAAAACAGTTTCGTTCTATGAAACTTTTGTCACGAAGGTTCAAAATAAATTAATGTATAGTGGTACCACTCAAATGAGTCCTCAGTCGCGCGGTACAGAGGCGTGGAGATCAGGGGTCAATGGAAATCGAAGTAGGAGCGCGCGGCAAGCTCTGCCACCTGCCTTACCTTGATTTCTTTGACGCCGCTTACCCCCGTTGCCCTTTTATCCTTCTTTGTTGTCCTAATTTGTTGAGAACTCCTTGAACTGGTACCACTATAGATATTTGAATCCATGAAAAACTGCTCTACGCTTTCTGTTTACTTTCAGTGCAAGTATGCTGAATTCTTTAGTCTATTTATTCTACAAAATATATAGGGCTTCTCGGTATGCGCACCCACACTAAGATGCTCTCACAGCCCACTTGCACTGTAAGTTATATATGAAACAAGGAGACAAAGTGGGATGCGACATCAAGTGTAAGAGACGAAAGAACATGGTAATGCGATGATTGATGTTTAGATTGATGTCATTTGAAGTATGTTCAGTTTTCTATCGAATATAACCGACTCATGCACGATGATTTCAAGCCGTATTTAGGTAATGCCACATTAACAGTAAAACCACGCTTAAAACCAAAACAAGCCAACTTTTTAATTAAAACGTAAACTCGAGGAAAGAATGAAAACCTACTTAATATTTAATCCGTGTGTATTTGTGTGTGTGGTTTTATTATAAAAAAAAAAATGTATTAACAAATACTTACGATTTCTACATTCTATCTAACTATTGACAAATCATTGTGTATGTGTGTGTGTTTTGTGCAAAGTATATGCATCCACGAACACCATTACACGGATTAGTGATGGGGTAATTGGGGATGTTGTGTAGTTGTTTATGTTGGCGCGGGTGGTAGGGTGAAAAAGTATGTGAAGTGTAGTTGAGATATGGTTTAAATCATGCACTGAATTATGGCAGCAACTTGATAAAACTATGTTTACGGGAAAACCCAAGTCAGGCTGTGTGTATGTGGAGAGATTGGTGTGTAAGTAAGCATAATATCCTTGAACCCCCAAAAAGCCTTTAATCTGTAACTCGTTAGGAAGTCCTCAAATTATTAACACAAAGTTTAATATGAACTATGAGTTACACATAATATTAGCGTTTAAATACTATTTTACGCTTAAAAGTGGAAATATTTGCCATGAATTGTCTTGCCACGTTTTATGTTCGCGATCATTTCACTAATAAGCATGTTCAATAGGTTATCCCTTGTTTTTTTGTAAACTTAATTTTAATAACTCTTTCATTGGTGAGAGCGATGTCTCATATGCAGGGGGCTGAAGGAAATTAACCTGTGTGTGTGTGTGTCAGAGTAGTGTTTGTTAGGTGTGAGTTACGCACGCCCAGGCAGGTGTCTTACGCACGCCCATACAGGTGTGTGCTACGCACGCCCAGGCAAGTGTCTTACGCACGCCCATACGGGTGTGTGTTACGCACACCCATACGGGTGTGTGTTACGTACGCCCAGGCGAATGTGTATTACGCACGCCAGGCGGCTGTGTGTTACCGTTGTTGGAGCGTTGCATGCCGCCGCTGCCGCCGCCTGGGAACAGCTCCAGGTGCGAGGGCGGCTTGTGATCCGGCGAGCTGGCGTGCGAGTCGCTCTCTCCAGTCGCAACAACACACATCCATACTCAGTACACGGGGTTTTACTCTACTCTTTTATATACTCAGTATACGGAATTTTACTCTACTCTTTTATAAGCTAGGTCCGAATAATCAATAGAAAACACATTTCCTCGTTTGTACATGTGTACACTGCGTATGTGACGTTATTATAGTTTTTAAACCCAACAGCTCGGTACGTTCTTCGGTTGTTGTTCGGTACGGTTACGTGCCTAGTTATGTGCTTGGACTAGAAGCCTATCCAACTCGAGTTTTACAGATTTTTGCTTCGCGAGGTCGCATTACAAAATATCTTTGCAATAACCCGATCGCGACCTAACTATTCGAGTTGCATTCAATATTTATTCGCGTAACTTTGAAATTCAGTGTCCGCATAATAACAACGATATGCATGTCAGTTTGTTCGTCTGTGACTGAACATTAGAAGGAGATAGAGACATCAAATATCGACTACTTACACTCAGATAGGTATAGACGACAAGCATACGGACTTCATAAAAAACAGTTATATAAATACGACATTTATTTATAAGCAAAATTGTGGGTCCATTTCTTGTTCGGTAAATAAACCGTTTATCTATAATACTAAACGTGGCGTTCTAAAAATATCGGCATCTCTTTGTAATTCTTTTATAACTATTGTCAGTTAAGGAGTTATATAGCTAATTTATTTAGTTAAAATGAATGGGTATTGTGTAATTTCAGCATCTTAAAGATTCAAATTCAAGTACTGATGTAAATTTCACAAGAAAAGGGCCCATAACCTTTGCAAAATCTTTAACTTAAGCTTAAATCTAAAGGTAGAAATCTTAAATCTTAAGGTAAGGGAATTGAGTTTTGGGAGAGGAACATCGGCAATCTGTGAAAGAACTGTACAAACTGCACTACGTCGTGTGCGTGAAATTCTAGTACCCTGAATTAACACAAGAGAAAAAGCTTTTAAATAAAAGTTAACAATGTTAATACAAACTAAATACTAGCCATATTAGCCATAGACAGAGTGTAAAACAAAACGCCTTTTAACTATCAAAGGTTTGTTAAAAGACTTTACAGGCGTTATTGCTTTTTCGCTGACATAATTCAGCATTTTTGATAATAAAAATTTAGTGGGTGTGCAATTGAAAAATGTTCTCTGATGACATTTTTGGTAATTGTAAATGTAACGGTTATTTTAAACTCATTTTAGTTTTCATACCTTTCTCTTAGACGGAAAATTTTGTCATCAAAAAAAAATGTTCTGACTCTCCGTTTAAGAGAAAGGTATGAAAACTAAAATAAGTTTTTTTTTAATGATTGAATGGGCCTATGTTTGACGCACACCCGATGGAAACTGACGATGCGGTCTAAGATGGAGCACGGTTGCCCATGAGGTGTCTATTCACTCTTGTCTTGAAGAGACCCAGGTTGTATTTATTGCTGGGGAACACCGAGGCAGGAAGAGCGTTCCACTCCTTAGCAGTTCTTATTAGAAAGGAGTTTTGAAAGCGCTTAGTGCGGGCTGTATTAAAGCTGACGAGATATTGATGGAATGTCTGCCTCGATGACCTGTGGCGGAAGTCAGATGATGGAATCAGCTCGTATAGTTCCTGTGCACATTCTCCAAAATGGAGGCGGTAAAAAATTGACAAACTGGCTACACGCCGCCTGTGCTGGAGACTGTGCGCCATCTTCTTCTTTACCAGCGCCTGGTCATTGATTAATGGCGCGTTGCTCAATTGAGTTCAATGCTTGAAGCTGGTATTTTGCAGAGCCGTCCCACAAGTGGCTACAGTTAGTTAAAAATAACCGTTATATTAAAAAAGTCAGAGAACATTTTTAAATTGCACACCCAGTAATTTTTTTATTTTTAAAAACGCTGAATTGGCTGTTAAGACGATTCAATTTTTATATGAACAAGAGGTTAAGTTTCTACGGGTGCTTCTAGCTCGACTCACAATTGGCCTGGGATTGAGAGTAGCAAATAACGAATATCCCTAGCGTTAGGTAACTGTGTCTGTCTGTCTGTTTGAAGACTTTTCAAGGCTAAACGGCTGAATGGATCTTCATAAAATTTATAATTATTTACAGGTTATCACGAGAAAGATTTTGGTTAATATTTTCTGAATAAACGCGAACGCACTCACGGGTAACAGCTATTACAAAATATCTTTCAGATAAATAATATAGTTGTAAATTTTGACACCGTAGCAATTTTTACTACACTACACTACGCGAATACGTTCGCGTTTATTCAGAAAATATTATCCAAAAATCTTCGTGATATAGCCGTGAAAAGCCTACAAATAGACAGACAGACAGACAGATATACTTTCAATTTAATAATATGTATTAGTATGGATCAGTACCTAGCTACTTTTTTCAACACAATTTTTTTTTCAAACAATTTCTGACAATACTGAAATTTTGTTTAGTACACAAAACTGTAAAAACGTCGTTACAAATAATCTGAATAGGGTTGGCAAAAATGATGTAATTTGCCCAGGCCAATCGCAATCGATCGATCAGATAATGAAGCACCTTACATTTATTTACTTGTACTTATGTTCTCTGTTATGTACTTTTCATCATTTATTGTAAATAATTTTGAATTTGAATTTGCTAGCGACAGTTTGTATCTTTTTTTTTTTTATTGCTCAATAGGCTTGCGTTTGGCCGCCAACATGCCTGATGGATGATAAGCAGTGATGCGGCCCACGATGGAGCACGCTTGCCTAAAAGAAACCGATTCACTCGAGACATGAAGACACCCGGATTATAAGTGTCAGGGAATACACACTCTGGTAGAGTATTCAACATAATATTAACGACGTAATATGTACATGTGTGTGTGTGAAACCAAATTGTTTGTGTAACCGACTCAAGGGCAGTCAACTCGAAAATAACTGGTATTTTCATATGTTGCCTAAACTAATACGCAAATCTTTGTTTTCAAAAAGGTTATATAAAGTGGCCAATGTATTTACGTGTAATCTCTTGAATTATGGAAATGTATAATATTTCTCTATCTATCCTTCTTTCTTTCCGTAAGAAATTTCTGCTTGATGACTCTTAATAATCTAAGAGATTTTTTTATTATACTCCTCTAGTTGTAGACTCAAAATTGTACCTTTAGTTTAATAGTTTAGTTTTAACCGGGCGTCAGAATAATTTGAAACATATGGTAAACCGGGTACAGTTACATTTTCCACAGTAGCTTTATCGCATTGACTCTTTGCGTTGCCGTTTAATCTTCTTGTAAGGGAAAACGCGTGCTGTACTGGCTGTAGACTGTAGAGACTTATGAAAAGCGCCATCTAGTTTCATTTTCTTCTAACTAAAACATTCTATCTATATTGTTGTTTACGTTAAGTAGTTTTGAAGTTACTTTGTTACAAAGCGACCGTTCACCGTAGAAAAGTTTGATAGTCCTCCACAAGTGATATGAAATATGTGTGAAAGCGTGAATGCGCTTGAAAAGTGATGTGACCTCGTGAAGAGTGAATAGATTTTGACTATGCACTGCTTTTAACAAAATATATTTCCTTGGTACCAAAGAAAGAAGAAGGATCAATCTAGTACAATGTTAGACATACTCACCAATTACATAATAGATTTCGAGACTAAACTTTTTGAAAAAAAAACGATTTGTTATTGCCACCCGTATATCGCAGCCATATATATATCGCAGCAACAGTGCAGTGCCTCACAAGTAGGAATCGATTTCACAAAGTCGATGTTTGAATGATGAGTTTGAATATAAGCTGAGTCTGACTATATAATTATAATCTTTAGGACGGGTATACTTAGTTATAACTTATATAGAGTTATAACTGTCAGTCTCTTATATTTTTTTTATAATCCCTAGTTTATTTCGTCATCTTATTATTTTCAATTATAAGTCTTAAAGCTATATAAACTTAACAAAGCAAAGATAGATTTGTCTACATAAACAAAGACCGACTCATACCGCATTGATCCTTCACACTGCATCAACCAACCATACCCCCATTCCACCACCAAAGCAGTCCACACTCAAAACCCGTAAACAAAAACGAACCAGCAAATAAAATATACCTGACCAGGGGTCCCTCAATCCGTTGAAGTGATTGTGCTGGTTTTGGTTCCTCGGCGCGGGGTGCGGTTTGAACCCGGGCGCGGGCGCTGTTCTTTGCATTTTCGTTCTGTTAGTCTGTACTGGTGCTTCCCAAGCCTTGAAGGGGTCTGTGCTGGACAGATCGCCGACGGAGGAGGAGGGTGGGAGGGTGTTGCGCGGGCGGGGGAGGCTCTGGGTGGAACCGTAGCGCCTACCGTGGTTGAGGTCGTGGATGCCTTCGATGTGCAGGTCGGCCAGCGTCTTCGGCACGAACTCCAGCTTGGGCCGGTTCACGGCCTCCTCTTTCCTAGAATTGTACGAACATACTGGTTTGTCAGCAAATGAATACTAGATGGGAAGATGATAAAAAAACTTTGACGTTCCTAAGTGTATCTTTGATACCCAATTGAACAAAAACATTTTGACTTTGACTTTGATATCAAAAAGGTAGCAGAAAGGGCTTGGACGAGGAAAGCAAAACATAGATCGTTATAGAGAACACTTGGGGTCACCTATGCTAGTAAGACAATCAAGTTACCGGGTTCTAATATGAAAAAAATATTATTTACATTTAGTTACATGCATAAACCAAACTTTTTTTCTAGAAATAAGATTAAATGTAACTTATAAGATTGTTAATAAAGGCTATTATTATTAAGCAATTTAAGGCGACTCCATAAAGGCGCAGCTGCGAAATCTTAGACAATGGATTGGTACGAAACTGAAAAAAACATACTTAGGCTGTTTTAGGCCTCAAGGTTCATTCAAGGTGGCGCAGTGTTAAGATAAATATCTAATACATATTCATTTTAAAGAGTTTCAATCATTTGAATAATAAAAATACTTATGGCTGATATACATCTCTAAACAACGGACATTTTCTAGATTTTCATTGTAGTCATCTTTATGACCAGCTGTTACTATGGGTCCAACCCTGAAATAATTAAAAAACAGCTGTACCATACTTTTTGTCGACGTTCAATGAACTTTTTGTATGGAACAGCTGTTTTTTTTTCGCGATTACAGGATTGGCTTCATAGTAAAAGTTGTTTATATTGATGAGTACAATGAACCTTTAAGAGGTTTTTGGTGAGATACCTATAACCCTGTATAAATTGTTTTAGAGATATCTTGTATTTAAACAGAAAAACGTCTCACTTCTCCATAAGCTGCGCGACGAGGCCCTGGAGAATTTCCGTGCATTGCTGGTGATACTCCAGCAGTCCTTCGGCGAAGAAACTTAGCTGCGCCACTTGTTCAACCTATAGCATTACGGAAATTATTATTTTTAATAACAGCCTGTTCTATTCCCTTGCTGGACGAAGCCCACGCTATTTTCCTTCAACTCCTTACGGTTTAAAGCTTTTTATTCAGTCAAATATTAAGAAGAAATATAAAGAAGTCAAACGAGACTGTAAACTAATTCTCAGACATAGTAACTAATACTAACATAATACATTTCAAGAATACATAATTGCTAAATAAAAAATATCATCAACAATCAAAGATCAAGTCCTGTCCACCTGCTAAATTGACCAAAAAATATCCTTCTGCATCGCGTTAGTCACCCTGAGATACATATAAGCTGATCACAATTATAATAATATTGAATGTTTACAGTTGACCAATAGTAAGACTAGTAATATGCAACTTACGTCGTTGTCGAGTAGATTGAACATGCCAATCTGCGCAAGATGGAGCGACTCCGCGAATTTCTCCTCAGCCTGTCTGATCTCGTCGTCTGGAATGTGAGCACCTGATGTATGCATACTTCACAAACGTATACGCACACACCCACGCACCTCCACACAAACACGCACGTGGGATTACACGTAAACGTCAGTGGACAGGTCAATATGCATACAAGTTGTACACGTTTATTAACGTACACGTGAGTACGCATACAAATTGCACATATGCATACATATGGGCGCATATCGTACACGTTCGTTTACGCATACGTAAAGAAGTATACATAAAGTACACGTTCGTTTACGCATACATAAGGACGCATACATATCGTACGCGTTCGTATACGCATACGTAAGGATGCATACATATCATTTACGTACACGTAAGCAAGCATAGCATTCATTCGAGTCCGTTTACGCACACGTAAGTACGCATACAAATAATTTGATCACATGCAAGGTAATTATATGCATAGACGTTCAAATTAAACACAAGTTTAAATACATACACAGATAATTGTACAAGGATGAGACAAATAAAAAGAACCAAAAAATATACAGACCAAACGTCGGAAATAATACTCAGGCGGGTAAAATGAAGTTGATGAAAAGACCGATGCAGGCGGGGCAGGAACAAAATCATGTAAAAAAATGTGAGCGCTTATTATAGGACTTATATTTACATGTGTGTTAGCCTAGATGGATGTAATGTATGTGTTAGGACCTACAGCTTATTGTAAATGTGTGTACTAGCGTCTATAGTATTGTGTCCCTACATACCCTGTCTTGTTGATCCGTGACTCGGGCTCATATAGGGACTTGGGGCCCTACCGGGGCCTTTGATTTGAACAAAAGAAAAAGACATAATCAAATTTCGAACAGAAAACATCTTTGAGGAAATTTAACTAAAAAATAGGAATAGTTCCACAAGTGAAGAAAGAAACTTAATGAATGTAATTTTTTCTATATTAACATGCGAATATTAGTGTGGGAATAATCACCTTTGGCCTGTCTTCGCCGTTTGCAATCGAAATCGAGCCTACGTCCCTGTAGTTTCTTGCGGTGATGCTGAAAACAAAATCACACATACACATATCAGGAAAGGGTGTACTAAGCCGAAAGGGGGTCATTATACTCATCATTATGAAGAACTTCTACTATGGGATCAACCCGGAATTCAGAACAAAAACCAGCTGTTAAGAACATTTTGTCGACGATCAATGGCACATTTTGTTTGGAACAGCTAATTTTTTATTCAGGAGATTTTGGGTTAGCTCCTTAGCAAAGGTTGTTCATAATGATGAGTACAATGACCCTCTTTTGGATCAAAACAAACTTTCGCATTTGTAAAATACAGATATTACAAATGAAATAGATTGAGTGAGTGAATGAGTAGGCATAGTCTTATTATCTAATCATATATCTGTCCTTCTTTAGCAAATTATTTCTAAATCAAAATCTTATGCCACAAAAGTACGTTTTTAGTTTTTATCCATTTTGTTTACTTACTAAAGGCCCGTAAAAATTAAAATTCAAAAAACGAATGCGATGTCAGTCAACTTGAGTACGTGTTCCTCAATAGTTATTTTGGGTGACTTTAAGTCTCATGAATCCTTTATCCAGGCCTGCCCCATTGTATGCCGCAACATTTCTTAACATTAGGCGAGATGGCACCAAACCGCAAGCCTATTATCGAATAAAAATCGTTGAATGCTTTATTAGCTTGTAGGCTTAGTATACGATTTGATAGTTACGTACTTTCTTTTTCCGTTTTCGTTTAACTCCATACATTTCAATAAAGTACCCCTGGCAGAAACGATAAGAAACTAAGTATGGAGCCCAAACGAAAACGAAAAAAGTTTACGTAACTATCAAAACTTATACTGAGCCTACTGTATTTTTCAGTATGCTTACCATGACTTCCTTAAGGTCCTTGGTCTGCAGGTGGTGCAGCGGCTCCAGGAAGCTCTGCTTGATGTTATCGTCCAGAGAGTACTTCACGTCGGCCATCTGTTTCAGCGCCTCGCCCATCTCGATCATGCATTGCGCTGCGAACAATTGTTTTTATCAAATCAAATTTTACCATATTTAATTTATCAAAAATGCTGACAGTAGCACTTACAGATAAACCTTAGGTAATTTAGGGTTTGGCACATAATGTAATGAAGATAGGATACAGAGTTGAATAAATAACAAGGAGACACAAAAGTGATATCTCGTTCGGACAAAGTTATAATGTTTTATAAACTGCTATACATACGAGTATTATAGCTGTGATGTGTTGTTTTTAGGTGTGACAGTCTTTTCTATATTAGTGCAGCTATAAAAGATTTACACTATAAAATATGCAGGCACTTACCGGTTTTCACTTATTTCAGGCATATTAAGTTTTTATCAACGAAAGAGTCAGAGAAGTTGATTTTGAAGAACTAACTAATTTGCGGAATAAAACTAATTCAACTATCGCTGTCTTTTTCATTACAATCTATAAGACAAGAACAGGACACGTTTTCGTTATGTTCTTGTAACCGTCATGTAACCTTCGATGTTGACATCGTATTACAGTAAATTCAAGTGACAAGATAAGAGAAAAGACACAATTACAAATAGGAGCAACAAATAATTCGCCTCATTCAGAATTCTCTGTGCCATTCGGCAGGTGTAATTTGTTGGCTTTGCTATCTCTAGATCAGAAAGCTCCTCAAAGGCGCAGAATAAATATAAACAGAAGGGCAGCTTTAGACTACGACGTAAAACTCCATACCACGAACAAAAAGTCGATCGTGCATTTATACCACGAACAAAAAACCGGTCGTACATCCATACCGCGAACAAAAAGTCGGTCGTACATCTTATACCACGAACAAAAAGCTGGTCGTACATTCATACTACGAACAAAAAGCCGGTCGTACATCCGTACCACGAACAAAAAGCCGGTCGTACATCTACACCGCAAACAAAAAGCCGGTCGTACTTTCGCCGAGATCTTCATACGCAAACGTGTATGTGTACGCGTCTGTTATCGCTCTTAGTTCAGAACTGGCCTTCTGTACCTATTTTACGCCGAAGGCCTGTTTAGTTATTCACAGAATTGCCCATTAATAACATTAATTGGTTCACTAGAGACAAGAAGCCCTAACTTCTAATTACGAAGGCTAGGTACAAAGTTACATACTGAATTGAGACAGTTTCTATTATAGTACAATCTAGGTATGGCATTATGGTACACTGAAAATAAAGATGACGGCTGATAAAGAGACTTGTTAATGTTCCGATCCTGTGTCCTAGAGTAAGTTGGGTACGGAAAAGATGCTTATAATACAGGGTAGTGAGTACGTAAGATATTAAAATTAGTCACCACGCGCCTTACAACTGGTTCCAACAGCTGTTTGAGAATCAATTCCATTTAAGATGTATTGTGATTTGTGGCCAACCTTTTGACCGCACCATGGGAAATACACTTATGCTCATTTGCACTGAATATTAGAATTGCATAAGTCCTTGCTTAACTAGTTTACACTACTCCTAGCGAAATATTTGCTTATCAGGCACACGTATAAAATTAGGAGTCTCCTAAGGCTTGTGCAAGAAAATATAGGTAGAAACTAGCTAGGAGAAGTAGCCAGTATTCGTATATTCAGTGCAAGCGGGCCTGTCAAATATGGAAACAACTTACAGAAAATGGAATCCTCTCCGAGTTTTCTTCCATAGAGTAGCATGCAGTCTCCGAGCACGCCCTCCGGCTGTGGGTAGGTGTTGCTCTTGGCTTGCCCGCTCAGTTTGCTGATGCCTTTGACTGCTGCCATCTTGGCGCGGGCCGTAGGGTTTGGTTGCAGGAACTCTTTTGTTTTCGTTTGTAATTCTTCTACGAGCTCACATGTTACGTCTGTTTTCTAAAAGGAAGGTACATTTAATACGTTGCCTTCTGGAGCCTTAAATTCTTGTACCATTGCGAAAGCGAATTCACCATACTTCTTTAATTGCAAATCACTATCGTGAAGTTACAAAAAAATATTTCTAGAAAATGTTTGGGGGATCAACCTCTGCGAAAGGAATGAGTTGATCAAGATCTATTTCGTTACCACAAAACGAAACAACGTCGACCCAGACGATGTCGTGTATTAGATAAATCTGTTTCATGTAATGTAATAAGTGAAATCTAAATAACCGTACTTACTCTTTCCATTTCCACGAAGTCCAAATCCAATTTTGTGCCCTCGGCACCTCCCATCTTTTCTGTGACATACTGAAACCAAAAAAGAATAAAATGTTACATAATATTTTTAAAATAAAGAAACCAGGGAAATGCATAACTAACACGGAAAAGAAGAAAGAACAAGAACGCGCCATGTAAAGAATCTGAACCAAAAGCCCAAAACCAGCCATATCATTGCCACGAAAGGCAAAAGTTCGGTTTTTGTTATACCCCAAACTTTCTGCAGAAAAAGCAATTTCGTGGGCAAACTTCAGTCAACTGATCGGAAGCGATAAGTTAGGAGAATTGCGTTTTTCACCGATACATTTAATCGATTTGATTTTTCAAAAGCTTTTAGAGAAAGGATAAACCGCTGGAGCAACGGGAAGGCCGTTAGTACAAAAGCGCAGGTCGAGGTCTAGCCTTGGCCGAATTGCGCTCGCTCTCACTATGAGCGAAATCGAAATTGTAATATAAGCGAAAATTGTAATATCACGCTGAAAGCTTCTGCTATGAATGGCCACAATTAGCGAGTCTCGGTATACTTAATTACCGTCAATTAAATTACTGCTTCCATTTAAGTTAAATTTGGCTTTCGAGGAATCTTTCTTAGTTTCAGGTGAGTGAAATCACGACGGCAGCGTGATAATGTTATCTCGCTTTCCCTTGCAAATAGGAGCTCGGTTCGCGCTTATCTCCGTTAAATAAGAGCGAACAATATAATTTATTCCTGTACCGTCTAAAAGAAGCCTATTTACGTTTACCGGGCTATTTTATGAACGGAGAATGGGCGACAAACGGATCGGGCGAATAGCTTTTGAAATGGAAACCCCTGTACTCGTCAGTTGAAACACTTTATAGTCTTTATCATGCAGTAGGGTCGTAAAAACGGGATTGCTGTTCCCCTTTCGCTAAGGTCCTTTGCGATTCAAATCAAGTTTTTACGACGTAAATTAAGATAAAGCAAAAAATGTTATTTCGTGTAAAAACGCTAACAACGTCAAAGCGCGGTCGGCAAAGGGAGCGGATGGAAAATTAGTTGCTGAACTACCCAAAGAGTTCGTTACACCTAACCCCTTTTTAATTAGCTAAAAGCAACAAGCTTTGGCTTGTTGTGTTGGATTTCGTCTACATTCTTGTTACGTAACCATCTTTAATAGACAGTTTTTTTAACGATCATTCTAAATAAATTAAGTACATCTGTTCAAACAAGCGATGTACTATATATGAAAATAAAATGTTTTCTTTTATTACACAATAGGCTTGCGTTTGGCCGCCAACATGCCTGATGATAGGCACTGATGCGGCCTACGATGGAGCACGCTTGCCTAGAAGAAACCGATTCACTCGAGACTTGAAGACACCCAGATTATAAGTGTCAGGGAGGCACATACTCTGGCAGAGTACTCCACAACAAACGAATGTAAATCATATAAGCAATTTCCGTGCTTACTTACATAGCATAGGTATGTACTACGTAATTCCAACGTATAAAGTTAAATTTGCAGGACCGCAATGAAGCGCGGCCATACAGTGAACTCTAGAATTCCATCTCAATTTCCTCCTAGTAATAAACGTTATGAACTATATGCAGCTGCAAGGTCTCGACGCATAGTTCCAATGTCGCAGGACCTCGCCGCGAGGGGGACCGAAGGCCGGAGTAATTGGGGCAGAGCGCAGGGAGTAGGTCAAGGTTCATCTCGCGATTGTAGCCTTCATGATGCGCGGATAGAGAGTTACTTCACGAATCGCGGTCACGATCGATCAGGTGTTTAAGTGCTATTCCATGTAAGGAATATTGGTGATCGTTCGGTCGAGTTTGCGTGATTCGATTATAGAATTGCAACGTGATAGCGCATCCTAAGTAAGTTTGTGCGATCTGTTGAACGAAGCGGTATTTTTGAAGATACCCTAGTAAAATAATTAATGCTACTATCTGAAATATTCAGGTCTACAATGATAGGGAATCGGGAGCCACAATTACACACAGCATGACATTGTGAAAAACTGTTTATTATGACGGTGGTAGGTACCACCCAAAATCCTAGGCCTACCCACATAATTGAGTAACTAACTTAAAACACTACAATCCTTCCCACTTAATTAAACCATATCCTAACTTAGCAACAACATTATGACACATTATAACTTAGCAATCTATACAGGACGTAGGTGTTATGTGATAAGCACCCTGCGACTAGTAAGCATAATTTACAACAAAATAGGTAACAATATTATATGCTATATAATGCTAAATATATTTTAAAATAAATACCGACTATTAGTTAACAGTTATACACTTCTTAAACCCTAGGTTTATTACTAAATCTAATAACTTATTTTTAAATCTTAGTTTACTTCGTAAATTAAATTAAACAAAACCTTATCTTAGAATTAATTACTACTAATTGTAATACAGATACAGAATGTTAATATTAATTTAAAACAGACGTGCTAATTTAAAACAGCAAATGCAGTTAATTTAAAACAGTGCGTTCGCGGCAAAATTCCTGTACCACACCGGATCCCCCGGGGTGAATTGTCGCGATCCCTGTGCCTTCTCTAATACTACAAGCTCTTTGTCCCGTACCCTTCTGCCGTGCTCAGGTCTAACTACGTCTAGCCGCGTCCTCAGTCGCCGACCTTGTAGCATTACAGCTGGACACTCACCTGTTGCACAGTGTGGCGTGTTATGATAAACTAACAAGAACCTCTGTATTGCTATCTCGGGGTCAACGCCCTCATAACGTGCTTTCTTGATTACGTTTTTTATAAGTTTTACCGCGTTTTCTGCCGCGCCATTGGACGATGGATGATACGGCGCGGAGAAGGCATGGTACACGCCATTATTTTTCAAGTAATCCGCGAACTGCTTACTAGTGAAAGGCGGCCCATTATCCGTTACTAGCTGCTTTGGAATTCCCCATCGTGACCATGACTCCCGCAACTTTGCTACTGTAGCTTCCGCTGTGGTGCGCCCCATTTTAAAAGCCTCGACCCATTTAGACCTTGCATCTACAGAAATTAAGTACGTTTGACCATCGATGGGCCCGAGAAAATCAAGATGCACCCTTTCGTAGGGAGAGTTCGGCCACCGCCACGGCGCGACTGGTGCAGCGGGCGGCGCCGGTGCCACCGCGGCGCATGTACCGCACGCTCTACACTGTGCCTCCAACTCCTCGTCAAGGCCCGGGTACCACACGTAGGAGCGGGCGTATGCTTTAGTCTTAACGATTCCCATGTGGGCCCCGTGGAGTTCTCTTAGAACCCATTGCCTACACTTTAGCGGAATTACTACCCGGTGCCCCCACATAACGCACCCTAACTCTGTGTATAGCTCCGACTTCCTAGCTAGGTACGGCTCAAGCTGCTTCACGTCGACGTTTCGGGGCCAGCCGCTCTCAATATACCCGTAAACTCTGCTGAGTATGGGATCGCGCGCCGTTTCTTTTTTTATTTTATCGTGGTCTAGCAACATAGCATCCGTCGCGAAATGTAAGTATGTCTGCTCGGGTGGCTCGTAAGTGGTCTTTTCTACTACGGGTAGACGCGATAAAATATCAGCACCATTGCTACTCGTGCCTACGTATTCTATCTCGAAGTTATACGCGGAAAGAATTAGAGCCCACCTCTGCATTCGACTTGCGGCCATAGTAGGAATACCCTTTTGCGGACCGAATATACTGACTAGCGGTTTATGGTCAGTTTTCAACCGAAATTTCTTGCCGTATAAATACTGATGAAACTTTTTAACGCAATAAACAATGGCGAGTGCCTCCCTATGTATCTGGGCATAGGCCTGCTCGGCCTTGGTGAGTTTCCTCGAGACATACGCGACTGCGCGTTCTACTCCCGCGGCGTCCCGCTGCGAGAGCACGCCACCGATCCCGACCGCGCTCGCGTCGCACGTCAGCACCAGGTCACGTCGCGGGTCGTAGTGCGCCAGCACATCGCTGCTCACCAGTAGCCGTTTGACTCGATTGAAGGCACGCGCGTGCCTCGTCGTCCAGTTCCATCGCACGTCATTCCGCAACAGCTCATGTAAAGGGTGAAGCATTTCGCTCAGATTTTTAACGAACCTTGCATAGAAGTTAACCATACCTAGGAATGACTTTAACTCCGTGACGTTTCCCGGACTCGGCATATTATTTATCGCGTTTAGTTTTTCCGGATCGGGTCGAATACCGTTCTTATCGACTATAAATCCTAAGTACTTAACCTCTTTTTTTAAAAACGAGCACTTGCTCTGTTTGACCTTCAGACCGGCCGCTTCTAATCTCTGGAATAGTGTCTCTAATGATCGCAAGTGATCCTTTCTAAATTTTGCAGTTAGGATTATGTCATCAGCAAAACACTGGACGCCTGGCACGCCTTCCACGACACTGCTGATGATTCGTTGGAAAATTCCACTACTGGAAGCAAGTCCGTAAACAAGACGGTTATATTTAAATAATCCGCGATGCGTGTTGATTACCGTGAACTTTTTCGAGTCCTCAGAAATGACTATCTGATTATAGGCCTGAGATAAGTCAATTTTTGTAAACTCCTCCCCTCCAGCTAAGTTCGCGAGCAACTCATCTACCTTCGGCAGCGGATACCTATCGACCATTAATACGGGATTGAGCGTTACCTTAAAATCGGCGCATATGCGCAGCGCACCATCACCCTTAGGTACCAACACTAGTGGCGTGGCCCAGTCCGAGCAGTCGACGGGCTCGATGACGCCGTCGCGCAGCATGGCGTCGAGCTCGGCGTCGACGCGCTCGCGCATTGCGAAGGGCACGGCGCGCGCGCGGTGAAACACCGGCGCGGCGCCCTCGCGCACCCGCAGCCGCGCGCACTCTCCCGTGTACCGTCCCAGGCCGCTGCTCAATACCTCCTTATGTCTGTCGAGAATAGCACGAATCTCGTCATTAATTGGCTCAATTTTGAAATTATTCCCGACGGCCTTTGCCGGATACCGCAATACAGGGAGCTTTATTTGCAGTTCAGCTAGCCATTGTCTGCCAATTAATGACGTCACACCGTTTTCAATTACAAATAGGTCTAGTTGTTTCTTATTTCGCCCGTACTGGACATTGACTTTAATGCTACCTAATGGTTTCACTTTAGATTTGCCGTCATAAAAACGAAAAACATATTTCGATTTTTCTAGCCTTAACTCACTAAATAGTTCTCTGTACGTCGCTGCACTTATACACGAACACGGAGTTCCCGTGTCGACTTCCATGTTTACACTGGCACCATTAATGCTCACATTGAGACTCACCGGTGTATAGTCACCTAGGACCATTTGAAACAGGGGTTCAATCTCTTCTTCCGAACTCGAACTTCCCTGCTCATCTGTAGACTGCTTCGTCCCGGTCGCTGCCGCCGCCGGCTGCACGTAATGCGTTTCAAAGGAGCGTCCGCCGCCGCCTCCCCGCTTGCCACCGCCGGAAGTCTTGTAGGGACACACCTTCTTCAGATGTCCCTTGTTTTTGCAGCTGTTGCACACGAAATGAGCATATCTGCAACAATCCACCGTATGCTGGCCACCACATGCTCCACATCTCGCGCCAAACTTCTTCCCCGTCGCCGACCCGCCACCGCCCGAGCGGTGCGCGCGGCCGCGTGACGACACGTGGAGCGCATGCACCGCGCTCGTGATAGCCGTCGTCGCCCCGCTGCCCGGCGCCGTTGAGTCCACGGCCGCCGCGTCTCGTTCCGCAGCCTCCAGGGCTGTCGCCAGCGTCATCGCCTTTTTGTATGTCAGATCAGGCTCAGAAAATAACCTCTGCCGTATCAAGTCGCTGCTCACGCCGCACACGAACTGGTCGCGCAAGTTCTCGTCGAGCGCACTCTTAAAATCGCAATCTTTGGCCATCTTCTTCAGCGTAGCCACGTACTGCACGATGCTTTCTTCTCCCGCTTGCCGCCTCTGACGGAATTTGTAACGTTCCGCCATTACCGAGGGCTTCGGTTGTAAATGCCCCCGGACCAACTCGACGACTGCCTCAAATGTAAGATCCGTCGGCCTCGCAGGGCTCGCTAGATTTACAATGAGCTCGTAAACTTCGTCACCCACCAGCGAGATTAATGTTGGAAGCCTTAGATCGTCTTTTATTGCATTCGCGCGGAAATACATCTCGACCCGCTCACAGTACAAAGTCCAATTCCCCGCACTCACATTAAACTCCTTTATTTTGCCGAGAGACATTGTTAATTAATTAACCACTGAGGCACTGGGAACCGATAACGTGATTTTATAACTTTTAGCTCGTCGCCATTGAAATATTCAGGTCTACAATGATAGGGAATCGGGAGCCACAATTACACACAGCATGACATTGTGAAAAACTGTTTATTATGACGGTGGTAGGTACCACCCAAAATCCTAGGCCTACCCACATAATTGAGTAACTAACTTAAAACACTACACTATCCTCGTGAAATTAAAACAAAACATTAAGAAGACGTTTACCTAATAACAGTTTTTCATTAATTAACTAAAATCTTTGGACATTTCAAACGAAGACAAAGTTGTAATTAAAATTCTTTAATGAACCGTGCTCTTCAAATACTTTTATTAGTCACCCTTAGAAGACGGGAAAACCGTCAATAAAATTGTTCAAAATCCATTCTACAGGCGTGTTATGGAATTACCGATTAAAGTAATTATTCTGGAGTAAATAGGTCAAGCCTTGGGTCAAGGTCCCTCGCCGTCGCTACCCAACTCCTTTATGGGTCCTTTTGGATTACACAGATACCTTTGGGCGATACATTGGTAAAGTATTTGAAGCGTATTGATTTACTTGTTGAACGTTGTGTATTACGTACATAATGCCTAGTAGCTAAGTTATTAAACTTATAGTACCTGGTTGACCGACCTTTGCTCGGTATTTTTATTTTTTTTTAATTGTGATTTTTGGAAAATAAAGAATTGATTTTAGTCTAACCTCAAAGCAAACACTCATTGACTTCGTGTTACTTAACAACGCCATCTGCTGTTGTGTCGTTAAAGCAATTAGTTGCTCACAAAAAATTGTATTATTATTCGCCAATAGATGTCAGGAAGAGTCATATTTTTCAGATGAGACTACTCAAACGCCTCCTTTTTGTTATTTTTCTTCCAAGTTTATGTTAAAGTTGATTATCGATAAAACACGAATAAAATGACATTCTAAAAATGATTCCTAGCTAGATCGATTTATCGCCCCCGAACCCCCCTATATACTAAATTGTATGAAAATCGTTGGAGCCGATTCCGAGATTCCAATTATATATATATACAAGAATTGCTCATTTAAAGATATAAGATATAACCTTCTAATAGTGGTGTAGTGTGGTATATTAGATGAAGGCAATTAATGATTAATGATATACCGTTTGTTAGCTAAGAAATGCTTGACATTTCTACCTGTTATTAACATTTTCTATCTTCTATATAATTTTGGTTCTAGCAGATAACCGGCGTTATTGCTATCTCGCTCGCACAATTCAACGTTTTTGAAAATAAACAATGGCTGAGTTGGCATTTGAAAAATTTTGCCTGATAACTATTTAGTTTATAATATAACGGTTATTTTAAACTAATTAAACTATCATCGCTTGTAAGGGTGCAAATGTTTGAAATTTTAAGGGTACAAATGTATAAAATTGGGCAATGGGTCGACGTTATGACCTTTTTAAGCTAAAAATGTCTCGACTAGAACCTAAATCGGTAGATCTTATCAATTAATTAGTATTCCTCATAGCTGATAACATTATATATGGTTTATATTTTAATGTAACATATTCGGTTTTCAAATTGATATGAAAGGACTCAATGTAGGCATTAGTACAATTATGTATTAAAACAAAGACTTCGACAAAGACCTTTTCACGTTACACAATAGAATAGAATACACAAACTGTGCTGACAATAGGTACGCCGTTACAGTTAATTGGGCTCCGAGGGCGTTTGGTCGATTATTAAAACTGTTAACACAATTTTGAACATCGAAACCGACGTCCCAATAAATTTTAATACTGCTCAAATGAGTAAGAATAAACTTGTAACAAGATAACATTGTACATCGTTCACAATTTTTCCGAGTACACCCTCTGCCGCAGTCGAATACGCCCACGCTCACTTTTTATATATTTGACCCGAAATAAACGACAGTATCTTTAAATACAGAAAAAAAATAAAGGTACAAAAAGTTCGTAATAAAAAGGAATTCTTTTTAAAGAGAAACAACGATTGTTGAAAATTAAACGAAGTAACCTTTTTCCATTGGGCAAGCTTTGTTGATGGTTATTCAAAATATAAAACGATGTTTTCTAAATCTCTTCCCAGTTTATTTGTCAGCTGAACAAAATCCCTCGTAACTAACTGGAAACAATAGTAGCGCGTAGCTGTATCTCGAATTTCCTTTGTCATAGCGTCACAGAGAGGAAACGGGCGTGTTGAAAACAGAATTGCACGAAACACCGCATGTTGCATGTTGGGATAGCGAAGTCTTATCGGTATTTTGGTAGCAGCATAACTGCTATGCAGAAACGAAATTTCGAATTTGCAATTCTATGAAACGTACGGAGGGGCTGAAAAATGATTTAATTTGTTGCTTGGCTAATCTAACTAATATTATAAATGCGAAAGTGATTTTGTTCGTTTGTTTGTTTGTTTGTAACGCTTTCACGCCCTAACTAATCAACCGATCCTTATGAAATTTTGCATACACGTTGTACACGTTGTTGGTACTTTTTACCCCGAAAAATGTAACGGTTCCTGTGAGACCGGGGGTGAAACTGCGGGGCGAAGCTAGTTATTGATAAAAAAATAAACCTTACCCCATGCACGACGAGTACATAGAAGCTTTTTAAAAATTTAACAAACGCACCGATCATTAGAAGGATAAACATTGTTCCCAACAAAACAAACGTTTTGTTTTTACTAGCCTCCGTGGGCGTCGTAAAAGACCATTATAAAGTAGGCAACGATAATTTACTAGTAAACTCCCACCGGTAAACTTCAGAAGCTGCCATAAAGAGGAACCCGCGAAAGTTGAAGCATCAGCGGCCGATGATCAGCGATAAATCTCGAGTTTCCCCAACGTCGGCAGATTCACTTTATAAATTGATTAACAAAATTATCTTCGTAAACAACGAACTTCCCGGTTTAATAATTCAATTTGAGCCGGTAGAACGCTATTTTAACGGACAGGTGAATTTTTTAGGATATTGAAAATCAATTTGGTGCGCCGATGTGATTGTGAAGAAAGGTATTGATTTGGTGTGATTATTTACAAAGTAAATGCAATAGAGATTACGGTTCTCCACATTTAGAAAAATACGTGTGCAACATTGTTTTTTACGCAGTTGCGCGACTAATCCCATCTGTCCCCATAGTCACAAGCTTCTTAAAAATGGATAGAGTCTGAATTTTGTAATGGACAAGGGCATGCAATAGCTAAAGGACATTGACTGCAAAAGGCTTGCTCATAGTCAGGGTTCGGAATCGAGGCTCGACCTTCGGCTTAGAAAATGCAAAGTAGATAGATAGATAAATAGATAAACACTTTATTGTTCACACCAGAAATAACAAAACAAAAGAACAGAAAAATCTTAAAATGTAGTGTAACAACTGACGGCCTTATCACTAAGAGCGATCTCTTCCAGACTAAAACAGGGAAAGTAAAGTTTCTATAATCGGATGAACGCTCAAGGGATGCTGAAGGGACAAAAAAAAAAGAAAACTTTGGTTTTTGAAACGTACAGTATTTTAGTCAGTTTCGGATTAATTTATGCTTTTTTCTTACTATTCAATATTGTTTTACAAAGTCACTTCCAATAATGACAAAAATACTAAATAATATAAATAAATTACATTCCGACCTAAAATCTTTTTATGGATTCTGAGATGGAGATAATGGGTTTGAGAGCTTTCTTTCAGCGGCCGGGCTGGGGTTGGGCGGATTATTCGAAGCCCGCCTAATATCGTGTCGGTATCAACTTCTACGGTGATTTATTATTCATTCTGTGAGTAATTACACCCTATTTTCTGGACTATAAGGATTCAAATAAAATTTAAAATTACTTGTAGTCATGCCTTCATCTGTATTCCCGTAAAGTATCAGAATTCATAAAGGTGAGTATCCTAGAAGAGTATACCTACCTGTAGAAATTCTGCGGGAATGCAAAACAACACGTTGTACATAGTGGTTTTAAGAAGCAAAAAAAATATCTGTCTAAAATTGTCTGTGGTTTTTAATAATATTCTTTGATCGCGCCAAGCTCGCTGTAAAGGGACGCGGAAACAGGATGCAATATGCAGAAGACCACACTAGAATATAATAGAATAAAATTACGTACATCAGAAGTGCCCAGCAATGGAAATATACGGTTGATTAACTTCGGCATAATTCTGTATCTTGAGACAGAAGATACGATTACGTGACCGATGTGTCTATTTATTCTTTCCTCAAAGCGAGTTTCGTTTTCCCCCTCATACCGAAAAAAGCAGACATTTCTTTCAGATTTTTGAAACAAAAAGCCAGAAAGCTTATTAGCCGATCCTTCTATTATTTATGAAAAGGGCAGATCTTGTCTGGAGACGGGGCTAAAGGGGCGGCCCATTATTCGGCCATCAATCACGGAGCTCGCGGCTGAACGCAGTCTCTGATATCATGATATCGACATTGAAGAAACGGCTTTCATCTGAGGAGATTAGCTAATTATCGCACATTATTGTCTGATTCAATAATGTTATTTGAAAATGATCTGCAATATTCTCTAGATGATTAGATAGATTCGTTTTTATGGCGCGGTAAGTAATATTATGAACCATCCGGTCGTATATTATCATAATTTACAACTTTCTTTTTCCCATTTCCGGAAATTGTAATTTCTAATACTCCCATCTTGATTTTGTGCTAATCGGGTCAAGTCTAGACTAATCTCTTAAGATATTGTCTTAGATCCCGATAAAACCATAGTACCTCTTGAAACTAATATATATTCAAGTTGTGTCAATCGATTACAGTACGACTTCTCAGAATCGATTTACCATGTTAACATATTAATTATATCGGTCTTACAACACGTGAACCTAACATCAGCTAGTTACAAATGCGAATGTAAGCTTTCTTGGAAATACAAATGTCAAGCAAACAAGCATTATGTATCGTACTCGTAAATTATTCCAAAGTATAAACTACCTACGCGAAGTACTGCTACCAAACGAATGAAGTCATACAGAGTCGAATTGCTCAGCTAGAATTTTCAACTAGACTTTGTTTCTGTGCTTCAATGAATTCGTGGGTCGGGGTAGCGGATAAATAATTCAATCTCATCTTCGTCACTGCGTTTCATTTGCGAGAGGAAGTACGAGTTTAGTGAGAGGAAACAAAGCTTTGGAATGGAGACGAAGCGGTAATAGAATTTAAGCAGTACTCAAGCTCAAGAGATTTCTCATATTTCCAAAGGAAAAGGAACTAATTCTATGAGTAAATATAAGTAAGTAAAATGATTTTACTTCTATCTTTAGGCTCATACAGGAACGTTTATAATTATATATATATATTTTTTTTACAACAGACTAGGCATGCGTTTGACCACTGACTCGCCTGATGGGAAGCGTCGACGTGATCGAAGGTGTAACACGCTTGCCTAGGAGATACCTATTCACTTTACTCTTAAACACCCCCGGATTGTATTTAGGTGGAAAGACAGACACAGGTAACGAGTTCCACACCTCTGCAGTTCTTACAAGAAAAGTTGACTTGAAACGCTTAAGTGCGTTTTAGCGGAATTTCCACCAAAAGAGGGTGTCTTTTACTGGTGCGCCTGGTACAATTATAAAAAAACGGCGATGGCTGGATCAGGTCGTGCAGTTCTTGTGCACACTCGCCGTAGTGTATTCTGTAGAATACCGACAGGCTGGCCACTTCACGCCGGTGAAAATAATGTCCTTCAGGTTCTTGCCTGTTTTTCTGAGTAGTAGCTTTTTTCCGAACAAGGCGGAGTCTATTATAAAACTTTGACGTGCATAAGTGTATCTTTGATACCCAATTGAATAAAAACATTTTGATTTTGACTTAGACTTTGATATAAATCAGGACTAAAGGTCACTGAGCGCCATTAGAATCCGTCCTGTCATTACCGAATTGAGTGGGTACCACATAGGTACACACTACTCACGAACCCACACATTCGTGTTCGGGATTCTAACTGTTCTGTGGAAAGTGCTGATCTGGCAACACAGAAAATCTTGCACGTTCGAAACATGGCATCAGGAAAGTTACGGTTATTAACTTTAATACAATCCGGGGGTATCCATTCGTTTAATTGGAAAATATTTCAGGCGAACTGCTGTCAGTGTTGCCATATCGTATCCTGTAAAATGCTGATGCCGGTACAACACCCCATCGCGCCTGAACAAAATGGATGGGTAGAGCTTTTCATACGCTTCATGGGTTCTTGTGAAAAAGATAATGTTTTTATTTGAGTTATTGTAGCTTTTCATTCAAAAAGGTCCGTTTATAATGCGAAAGACATACAATAGGCAGGAAATCTTACGAGAGTTTTAAAATTTTCAAGTGAGCATCAGTCGGTCTAACGCTACAGTATTTAAATTTTACAAAGCTGCTACAGTTTTTAAATTTGCTACTATTTGGACGGTCTTACACTATCTGCCACAAGTATTTCTCATGTTTTTACTTTAATAAATAAATAAATTCGGGACACTTGCACACACGGTCGCCTGACCCCAAAACTAAGCAAAACTTGTACTATGGCTGCCAGAGACTGATATACATACTTAAATATTTTTAAATACATATTTAAAATAGATATTCAACACCCTGACACTAACAAACACAAATGTTCATCACATAAATGTTTGCTCTAGGTGGGAATCGAACCCACGCCCCCAAGCTCAGAAGGCTCAGGTTTACTATCAACTGAGCCACGGAGGCAATCACTAATAAACAAAAGTATTGTATACCCTACCCTACTACCCACTCCTATCTAGTGCCGACCTACGCGGTATTAAGCCACTCGGAACCCCTTCTAACAGGCAGTAGGCGGGAGCTTTTATCATACAAATAAAAATATAAGCCATATTTTATTTAACTCCCAGATATAAGATGTTTTATTCACACAAGGTGTTCAAGACGCTGTTATAAATAGGCTATTGAAGGGATTTATTTATACTTAACTTTCTTACGTAGGTGGTAGGAAAACTAAATGTAAATACATCCCTAAGAATTACCTACCTACCCCACTGTCAAAGTCAAAATGTTTTTATTCAATTTGGGTATCAAAGATACACTTATGAACGTCAAAGTTTTATAATAGATTCGACCGCCTTGTTCGGAAAAAGAGCCACTACTTAGAAGAACAGGCAAGAAACTGAGAGGATTTTCAAAAAAGAAAACTGTCTTAAAAATTTTTGCTTACAACTACATATGTACATAGGTAATATCTATTGTACTAGTGGTTACTTGGCGGACGTGGAAAGCTCCAGACAGCTTTGTCTTCTAAATAATTGTTAACTTTATAACATCATCTTTTTATTAATGTAGTTTTAGTTTTAATGGGATTTGAATTTTCCTTCAGTGAGCCCTGTTATATTTTTCGGGACTTTATTATAAAAACGAATGCAGTTGCCTAAAAATGACTTATTTGACTGAGTCAGTCTAAATCTTGGCATAGCTATCCTATCCTCATATCTAGTGTTATCAACTGTGCTTCTCCAAACCTGACCACAAGTAATTTAAGTTCGAAATGGGGCAACCAAGAATAACAAGGCATGGAACTTTCTCGAGTGGACAAATAGTCTGATATAATCTCCTCGTTCGTCCGATAAGTCGTTTGTCATATTTAGCCAGACTACGAAAAGCTTTCTATAGCTAGCTTAGATTTTAAATAAGCTATCTGAGATTTCGTTCGAAGTTTTTAATCACGACTCTCTTATTTAGATTAAAGGATATTCTCCACTGCTTTTATCGAGAGTCTTAATTCCGAGCAATTTTTGCTTAATTGCTTTTGGATTTATTAAATTGTTGATGATTGAATTCTTACCTGATTGGCTTTATTAATTTGTTTCTTGAGTCCTGCGAATGCCATGGTGGGAACGTCAGTCTAGCAGCTTACACCGAATAACCTGTAAAAAAAAACAATGATAATAGATCGGTCTACGCATTTAAATAAAGCCCTATTGTTAAGTCGAATTCTCAATTGCATTTTTTAAATTCCGGTATTATTACCGGAATTTTTATCGGAATTTAAAAAATGCAGTTGAGAATGTTCGACTTAACAATAAGGCTTTATTTTAAACTAGGGCACGGTTTTGTGAGCTGTAGACCTCGCGGCCGACGTGTCTACAAAGTCGCATTTTTCAACCGATTCTCGTGAAATTTTGTGATCAGATTCGATAATTACACAAATTTTGTTGCTGAGTAAGTTTTTGGATTTTTTTCAAAACCTCATTTCCAATCTACTCAAGATTAGAAATGAGGCGAAAAGTTTTGAAAAAATTTCAAGAGAATCGGTTAAGATACGTGAAATGTAGATAAAGATAAAGATTCGGACAGAATTCGGACATACTAAAGCATTTTTGTCGAAGCTGAAGCTTAGACAGTTCGCTCGCTCGGTCGATAAAAATCAGTACAAATACAGCTAAATTAAACTGCCTTCCCTGTTTGTAACTAATAACAATGACCATGTTTTTACCGTGATTAGTATTCCGCGCTAGCTTTCCTCTCAAGCGAAGCGATTTGGTCCCCCAAACAATATAAAATTACTTTTTAAAACGGAAAAAGAAAGACCCGCGAGTTTTGAAAATAATAAAAGCCGGTCGAATGTACTTTCAATGCCGACCTAAACGAGGCGACAAGGATTTTTAGAATGTCTTGTATTACGAACCCCCTTTACTAATAATCGTTGTTTAACCTCTGAATAGTTATTCGGTGCTATGACTTTTTCTTTCTTTTACATTGTTAGTCGAAATAGACAAAACACTGTATAACTATTCCGAGGCTACACAACGTTTATCAGTAACAGGGAAAAACCTTAGAATGTTGATTAATGCTTATTTGACAGGTCAGAAGAAAATTGCCTTGTAAATGAACGAGGGTGGCGTTTCTGGAGAGCATCTAACTTTTTCTGGGCCACCAAATGTTGGGCACTTTTCAATTCTACGCAAATTTCTCACGTAGTCGCCAACACTGGCGCAGCAAAGTTCTTATTGTAATAAAACAGTTTTAACACTGAAACTTGTGAACGGGCACAAGTTCCTACTTCTACCAGAGTAGAGGTACAGTGGAGTTTGTTATTGGCACAGTGCCACAGGGTCGGATCGATACCCGCGCCGTAAGTAATGTTACGTAATGTGAGCTTGTTCAACAGTAACCCGATTACGGACCTGCAAAGTGCACGGTGACCAGTCTGGCATTAAGGTCAGAGCAATCTCCTATGGGGTGATTGCGGTCCAACCCACTTCGAATGTTTGAAGAACTATTAACCTGGCTTTATTGGATCCGATGCTACTGGATTGTATGTTAAATGTTACTGTGTTTTTAGGTGGCTGCTAGGAAAGGTAAGTTTTTCGAGTGCATTTTTACTTTTTCGAAATATAGGTACAGTTCCCGAGTTCCTGTCCATCGGGTGAATGTGATGAAACATGCACGGCTTATTCTATTACAAATTCAATGCTTTTATTTCCATTTAAAATTACAATTTTGAATTTGAATTAGGTTCAAATTCAAAATTTGAAATTGCAGAATGTAGTGTAAAAATCACAAGTACTCCCGACCCCATTTAGCTGTAGCTGTAGCACAATGTGGGGTCAATAGAATTTCTATGGGTTGTTACGTAATTTCCGCCTGTTCGACAATGGTCGTGGAATGGGTGCATTAGGAAGGGTAATTGGGCACCGTTCTGTCTTATTAGGGGTCACTTGACAGTTTGAGGCAGTAAAATAAACTATATACTATATACGACTCAGGTTCACCTAGTCTGGGGGACAGGGTTCCACTAAGGTTCATCATTGTTTTTTTAAATCCTCAAAAACTTTACAAAATGTGTCTTGTTGTGTTGTGTAAAATCTAAATTTTTCGTATTATAATTTCATAAGATCTCTGTACATTTCTGCATAACAGAAAAGCAATAATTTATAATTTATAGGTATGGCAAGAACTCGGCATTTTCGTATATAACTAATATCTATGAGAGACGTTTGACGTTTCTAGAGCAAGCAATGCTAGACTTCCATTCTGGGTTTTATAAAGGTAAAAGCCCTTACTACTACAAAGTATGCAATAAGACAGTTGTTTGGAGCTAGTAAAAATCACAGACAAGACAACAAGTTACAGTATCAACAATTTTATGTACTTACAAATATAATTTAAATCAGGCCTAAAGAGAATGCACACTGTTTCACACAAGCTTTTTAGCCAGATTTAATATTCACAGAGGAAATAAACTTTCGTCCCAACATTTTAATTATGTACCAGAGGTTCGTCAACAAAAGCATACATTACCGCAGTGAGGCAGTAACGTATCCAGCACACTAATATTTTAAATTTTAAACATAGAGAGCGAGTGGATATTTCTTATTTCTTCACGCACGCAGAAACAGGTTAACGGATGTGAGTAATATTTGGAATATATTACCACATGCTTATGGGATAATTAATTTTACGTACAAACAAATTATAATCACTCTCCCGTAGGAAGATGAAGATAATTGTATTAACTAATAGAAATTTACACAGGAATAACAGGTGCTAAAACCTATTTTGAAGTGAAACTTCTAATGCAACTTCCAACAAGGTTACGTTAAACGTTTAACACTCCTGGGGAGGGGCAATAGATAGAGACAGAGCGAGAGTGAATGCGTGGCACTCGAACGCATGCGCGTAGTATACCTGTTACAGGCCAGCGCGAGCGTTAGCAACGAGTAGCGTCCAATATTCCAACGCCAGAGCGAGAGAGAAAGAAAGATACACAGAAGTTGCACTTCTTCCGTGCGGAGGGACTCCACTCACTATTATTTTTGGCTATGACTGTGAGCCCCAAACTAAGGTTGAGGCTTGTGACTTGGGGCTTGCGAAACAAAAAGAGTGTCTGTGCGTGTTCCGTCGTTAATAAATCACCACTTCAATTATTTTTTTGTCATTTTAAATTAATTTTAAGTGATAAAATTCCTGTAAGACAGCAGGCACAACCGTTTGACATTGCTAGTTATATCTATATATGGGACATAATATTCTTAGTACTTGGGGGGATAATATTGGGTGGTACTTAGGCGGCGGTACAATGGCGGACACGGTTGACCGCGTTCGTCTCATTAGAGGTCACTCCGCAAAGAACTTTGAATAGAAACGCGTAGGCAGTTGAAGGAACTTTCCTAACAATTCCATGATGGAATGAGGTAGTAAGTTTGATGAATTTTTTTGTTTGGCATTATTTAACTTCAAGGCTAGAGTGAATAAGTAGCTTAAAGGTCGTCGTGCTCCATCTTAGACCACAACGTCGCTTAACATCAGGCGAGTTGGTGGTCAAACGTCGACCTATTCTACATAATATATAGTCAGTGCTTTTATTTATTTTTTTGTCAAATCAATTTTTTCGGCATCTCGTAACGTGATTCATTTTTGTTTGAGTAGTGTTGTTTTGTAGTTTGTATCCCAGGCTGTTATTATGGTTTATTTATTGTTCTGAGGTTTTTTTATTGGTTCGATGTATTCGTATTTGTGTTTAGTTTGTCATTTTTATTTTTAGCCCACATTTTAATAAAAATGTGAAGATCTATAAATAATGTGCTATATAATAAAATTGAGACTCGAGACGAGCCAGTCATTGTAGAAATATAATTACCTAATTTTCTTTCCGAATCATTCTTTCTCAGAAGCCAAAATGATTAACTCTTAAAAAAACCCGTGGAAACTTTCTTATCCAGATATTTTCGTCGCTAGAACAGCGACTGTGGGCGTACCCTCGTATAAGAACTGTAAATATCAACGCCTTCGCTCGCACGCTAGAGGACCCTATACGAATAATTCTTAGTTACTGGAGTTCAGAAAACAACCTCGAGGCAAAGAAGCATGTTTTTGAAACAACAATGTATGTAATATGAGAAAACATGTTACTTTGTCGTCGTGTCGGGCGATAGCGTAATATTGCCGACATTTTGCTCCTTAGGGGCGAGAAGGGTTAAAACGCGGATAAAACTGTTGTAAAAATATTGCTCGATCTAAAGTTTTATAGCACTGAAGCGGGGCTACGATATCTCATCTGTCTATATAAATGAATATCTATTTATTTTATACAGACTTTCCAGTAGAGGGTTTCATGTTACGGGTATATGTATGTAAGTATTTAAGCTTGTCTTTTCTTATGTTAGCGACGATAGCCTAGTTGGCTTGGCTTCGAAGGATCGAACCCGCTCCCTCTGGCTTGAGCGAGAGGAAGTTCATAAGTGTATCTTTGATACCTAAATCGAATGAAAATATTTTGATTTTGACTTTGAAGCGGGTTCGATCCCAGCCGACCAATTTGTTCAGTGTGTGAACATAATTGTGTGTTTTTAATGTCATCTGCTGCATAACATGAGCCCGGTGCATAGCTACAGGATTGCCCCTGTCACGTTTAAAGAAATCCTACTAATATTATAAACGCGAAAGTTTGTATGTATGGATGTTTGTTACTCTCACGCCAGAACGGCTGAACAGATCTGAATGAAATTTGGCACAGAGATAGATTATAGTCTAGAATAGCACATAGGATACTTTTTAACCGCGGGTGAAACCGCAGGGCGCAGCTAGTAAATAATAATAATAAATATTCGGGACACTTAAACACACGGTCGTCTGACCCCAAACTAAGCAAAGCTTGTACTATGGCGGCCAGAGACTGATTTACATACTTATATACTTTTAAATAATACTTAAATAGATATTAACACCCAGACATAGAACAAACACAAATGTTCATCACATGAATGTTTGCCCTAGGTGAGAATCGAACCCTCGCCCCCTAGCTCAGAAGGCAGGTTTACGACCGAGTGCCACCGAGGCAGTCCAACTAAATAAAAAATTTGGGACTAAATATCGCCCGGCGAAGTGTGGGTGTTTGTAATACACCTACCAACCTATTTGGAGGAAAGGCGGGGGTGGGCGTGTGTTATAGCCTTATATTACTTCTTACAGCGTATACGGAATGACGAGGTTTTTCCTCTTGGCCCTCAGTAGGGTCAAAAAGTAGGGGACAAGAGGAACAACCCGACTGATGATCGTTGGATTGTTTGATTTTGTCTTTACATCCAGACTATCTTAGGCTACATTTTGCAGTTGAGTCTTTCGACAATTTTAATAACTTGTTTTCTTTTTCCTCTCTAATTAAAGCGCGCTGTCTATTATTGATCGAGACCCGGTATGACCTTTTGTCTCAGTTGCTATTTCTGTACGCGCCATACATAATGGTAATACAATTTCATTAGTACGTAGAAAGGTCAGACAGTTTGAACTATGACCCGGCAGTGGATAGCTGTATCGTAGACGTTTCCGTTGCATCAACGATTCTAGGTATTTCCGTGCACATTGATTTGTGCCGACAATGCTACCAGATTGCAAGAACGGAAACCCTTATGGTAGTAAACACATATCGTAGACATTTTTTCATGTTAATATACATATTGATTTGCAGCCTAGAGCTATAGGTCTAGGATGCCAATGCTAGTTCTGTGAGCTAGAGCATATTAAATAAAGTGACAGTAAAGAGCAGACAAATTTATTTCATATTAAATAAAGTGACAGTAAAGAGCAGACAAATTTATTTATTAAAAAAAAATACAGTTAAATTGATACTTCTTTCTTGACATATCAGATGTACGAAAATATACTTATAAATAGAAGGCTCGTTTCAATGAATTTGATCTGAAGAATCGCTAATGTACGAAAATACACTATAAAAAGAAAGCTTGTTTCAATTGAATTTAGCTAAAGAAAATTCTAGCCTGAGTACGATCAAGCAATTCTATTATTAGCATGTTAAAGACTTTTTAGAAACACTTTTTAACAAATAGAATATGTGAACAATTAATGTTTGTGTGAAAAGATATTTCGTACCATTTTTTTTTTCCTAATTATACGATTCTAAGGGGCTAACTCTACATAAATTATGTGAAATTTATGAATGTTACGAAAACGCTACGGGGGTACTTCGATTAATGATTACTACGTTTTAACACTGCGAGGTGCGGCGAATCAAAGTCATGCAAGACTTAATTTTAATGCAGCGTAGCATTTCATTACTATTGAAATGCTACCGACCATGTTACCAATGACCGTGTAGCCTGCTACGAAAATAATGAGTTTTTATGCTACGAGCTACGTCGCCGACATCAGCTAAATTGGGTCAAAAGGTCTACGCACGTGATTGCAGGACCACAGAATAGTAATAGTATTGCTACGAAGACGTGCTACGACCGCTACGGCTGCTACGCGGTTAGTTCAATATTAAATGACAGCTTATTGAAGCTACGAGCAACGTCGTAGACTACGTAGCTACAGATAGCTCTTATCTTGTGCTGAAGGTTTTTTTATGCCAACGTATCTGCAACGTATCTGTGATGCCAACGCATCACAGATCGGTAGCCTATGGCATAAAAAATATACTATAATACTAGGTGCATCACAGATACGTTGCCGACTTTTAAGGACTCTATTGAGAGCCCTGTTGTAGTTATCATCATGTTATAGTTACTCGGAAATACTGAACTGAAATAAGTGTAGTAATAGTTATATTATTTTTACTTGAATAGAAGTTACTGGTATATTGTGCAGGAAATTTTAAATCACGCAAAAACAGGGTTATTACAGAAAGTTTATGATATATTTTTAATTATTTATCAAAATTGGCTTCAGCACGCAAAATAACCCAACTCGGCAGCCTATTACTAGAAATCTAAAGCTTACCTAAAATTCGTTACCAAACGTTACAAACTCAACTAATCATTTAATTTAGTCACGATTACTTAACTTCTCAACTAACTTATCACTGAAATCTTATAAAAGTTAGCGGGTAGACTATTAGCATAATTGAAATTGTTAAGTAACTCCTTGTGTAAGGGTTGTACACCGTCTTAAGGTCTCTTACGTGGTTTTATAAAATAAGACTAAAGACCAGCATTAGAGCTTAAACAGAGAAGGGCTTTGTATCTATTAATGAGTCACGGTGGACCACTCAAATCAGCGCCGATTGTTGGGGTGGGACATTTTGCACACACCTTTTTTTATTGGTTCACAAAACGACACACACATTTTGGCACATTTTGTAGTAGTGTAGTGTATAGCTCCTTCGTATTTAGTTTTTTTCTAGCAAATTCAAGAACTTTATGAAAGAAAAAGACAAATGCCAGTAACTATTTCTAAGCTAAAGAGTTCCAGTTCAAGGTGATTAATTTGATTCAGGTCGACGTTCTCGACGTTTTAGGTTTTACATATCAAGGTAATACAAGCCGGTTTTCAAAAGTATTCTTTACTAGCTGCGCCCCGTGGTTTCACCCGCGGTTAAAAATATCCTATGTGCTTTTCTAGACTACAATCTATCTCTGTGCCAAATTTCATCCAGATCTGTTCAGCTGTTCTGGCGTGAAAGAGTAACATCCATCCATCCATCCATCTATCCATTCTTACAAACTTTCGCGTTTATAATATTAGTAGAAAGTAAGAAGTAGGATAGTAGGGTACCACAGTTTCCTTATTTCTACAGTTTCGAAAAGCTAGCAAGCAAAGGTAGAATAATAAAGAGGAGCTCGAAATATTCAATATTATTTGTCGTTGGATTATTTATTATTCATAATTATATTAATAGGGCAGGGGAGGACTTCTGGAGGCTTTACAGGACTTTGAATCGTAATAACGGGAGGCAGTTATAATTAGAATTCTTAATATTTGTAGACTTAGTGAAGACTGTATTTCGATTTTAAGTCGGTTTTCAGTTTAAATCTTAAAATCGGTCCACGATTGACTAAGATATTGATGAACATACATAAGAAAATACATACAGAAGAACATACTTTAGAACCTCCTCTTTTTTTTAAAGTAGTTCAAGCATGTGTGGCAATTGATACTTTTGGTGCCACTTAGCAAGTAATTTTCTCGTTTAGTCACTCAATAAAAAAAATTAGTAGATAATTTATTCCAGTTCTTTTTTTCTCGTTATGACTTTTAACGACTTCAGCGTGAACTTTTGTCCCCGGCGAAATATTATACGGCTAATTCCAAATGAGAGTATGAAGTGCGGAATTAAAATTTTTCAACTTTTATTCAGAACTTCAAAATTCAGATTGAATGTCCCGAAACTAGGCAATTCCGACGTACCACTGACTAAAACCAAACCAATTAGGAACTAACATTATTTGCGTCCCTTTCTATTTCGATACGTATAAAAAGAAGCTATAATTAGAGAAAGCTAGTTGATTGACTCAGGCGTTACTTTACGGAAGTTCATCTTCAAACTTGTTACTTGGACAATATCTAGTGTAATTTTGATTTTAGCGAAATTACACTAGATATTGTCCAAGTAACATGTTAGAGAAAGCTGTCAAATTTAATTAAGCTTAGAAAACGTTCCAACAGAATCGATGACATCTTTTGTTCACTCTAAGGCGGCTGTTACAGTACTTGAAATTCATTATTATTTGATTACTCTTTACTATCGCACAACTATTTGGTACAGCAGATTAGTCTTGGTTTGAAAGACTAGTCTTTGTATAGTAGGCTGGTCTTAGTATGCAAAGTCGCAATAAAAATGTCTTTAAAGATACCTTTTACACTATAGCAAACAAGATCAATACTATGTCTATTCATATATTCGATGTTCATACTTTTCTACTTGTTTCAGTTTTCAATATGAACTTGGTTTAATTGAGTCAACTCAAAACGATCTCTCAACTCCAAAAGGGACAAGTCAGGTAGTCACAACAATGTAGCAGGTGCGACATTGTTTATTTAGGGCACAGATAATGCAGTGTGTGGGCCTAACTGTATTATCCCGAAGATATACTTCTATTCGTGTTACATCACACAGGTAAACCAAAATACATCAATGAAAAATCACGTAGCCGTATTCTTTTTCCAGTTATGTTTCTATTGAACTCTATTGTTTCTGTAGTTTCAATAGTTCCAGCGAGACGCAAACGAGGTGGAAGTAACGAGAATATTTGTCACAAAACAATAGTAAAGGCTTTCGAACGTCTAAAATCTCACTATAGCTACTCGGCTTACAAGCAAATATTTATCTTATGAAAAAACAAAAGAGTGCACAATTGCATAATGTATATTTCATCACATTTTGATGCATCGATAGCTGCAAAGGCCGCAGACCTTGGTACGGTTCACGACGTCCTATTCATCTCATTACGAGCGTATCGTATGAATGTCATAAAGATATAAGAGCGAGAATCCTTCGGCTGGATATTACTGTCATCGCATCAATATTATACGGAGAAAACGGGCATTTGAGGTAAAAATTATGGTAATATCTTAAAACTAAATGAAAATTACCTTCGATTGATTAGTTGGAAGTGTAAGAGCCTTGATTCTTGAGATCACAGCGTCACAAATACACTGAAAGTCTGTCAGGATGGATTGCTACGGCGTAGCGGTCTCGTAGCGTCGTAGCCCGTTAGCGACTGACTCGTAGCGCTACGGAGGCGTAGGGTTGCGCGCGCAGCCTCGCCCTCACATATGAAATGAGACCGATATCAATTCACTACCAAACAATTTCAAAGCGTTTTCCGAAAATTAGATTCAAATCCAAACGTCAGCCGTAATCTGTTTGATTCATAGTCGTTTGTTGAAGACAAACATGTTTAAACATTGTACTCATTTTTCCTGTTTTTTTTTATCCGTTAAATGTTAATTCTGACCTCATCTACATCTCTTAGAATCTACTGAACCCACGCGGAGTCCAAAAAAAGAACTTAATTTATTTGGATCTACAATTTTACCTTTACTAAAAAGACAGGTTAGTCAGCGACAAAATGCTGTCGCTGCTCGAAAACATCTATCTAAAATACTTTATGTACGAGTATTCATTGATCTCAAGTTCTATTTCTAGTTTTGACCCATTTGTAAAGATAAGGTCGCTCGTCAGACAGTCACGTTTTCCAATTCCAATTTGGAACCAAATTATCGTGATAACGGACCCAAATCTCAATCTAATTTATTCGTGTTAAATTCTATTAATATTTCTCATTTTTGCAGAAGATTATGACAAATTCAACGATCAACAAGTTAAAATATTAAGATTAAGTATATTTCTTACTTATTTGCGTTCAAAATCGTGTCCTGATTACCCTCCCAAAGTTTGTCTCTCGTCTAACCGAACGCGTACTTATATTTAAAATTACTTTCTTTTAAAATATGCTACGTCAATCTCCGTTTCACAAATACGCAAACGGATTTCAAGGAAACATTATATTTTCAGAATTCTTAGACTGATCGTTATTTTCTATTCCGAGTAAAAATACATTACTTTATTTTAGTATAAAGTGTCGCAGTTAGCTAGAAATCATGAATAATAAGCTGCAAGAACTTGGCAACACTGCTGAATTAATAACGAGCAAAATGGACTATTTGAACAAAAATAATTCGTTTTAATAAGTATTTTTATAAGTATTTAAAATGCTTACTTACTCGTAATAAAGGGTATTTTTTAAAGCAATGTGCATATATAACGTTTTGATGACAGCATGAGAAAAAAATATTTAAATACAGATTTTTTTCTACTCATTCGACAAATTTCTCATTCGTATGTTAAACTAGCGAAAGAGTTAGCTCTAACCTAGAACCTTAGCGCTAAGTAAGACTATGTTATGAAAGACCCAAAAGTACGTTTAGTTAATTAGATTATGCTAGTACCTAGTTCACGAAGTACCGAACAGTATAATGGAGTTTATCCTGCGCCAACTAAATTCATTTTCTACGTCGACCGACAATACCAACTTTTTAATTCAAAACTTCTGTTGAAAACAACAGCGACAATGTAGAAACTATCGTACGTCTGTATTGCATATTAGAAACGTGGAAATACCCGTTTTTTAGGTTTTAATACAATTTTTTTTCCCGCATAACGACAGCCATCGTACTAATTAATATTCCGCCACGCTCGTTCCAATTCATCTTAATTTTGGTCGACCCTTTATCAACTTTAAACGAGATCTATAGAATTCACGTAATTTTCCAAAATAGCCAATGTTCAGAAACAGCAGGCAATAGAGCTCCGTTATTATTTAAAGATAAATCCGCCCACACTGGGCAATTAGCCTTCTGCCACTGACGTCGATCTGATGTCGCGGACCAACCTTGGCGTAATTGGACGAGATAAATACAAAAGGAATAATTTAAAACGTTCATTCACTGTACCAGGTGTATTTTTAGTTTAACAAGCTAATCCAAGTTGCAAGGCTGAGTTAGGCTGCATGCGAAGGCTTCTTGCAAAGTTCACTGACGTAGTGCAGTGAACTACACTTGGCTAGACACAATCAAATCATACAGTTAATGCTAGCTTGTTTAGAAATTAATGCACGAAGCAAAATAGCATAGATACATAATAGAGGTATAATTAATATCGACGTCTCAAGCTATTTCTTGCTCAGGATTCGGAATTGGACGTTTTTTTTTTGCAAACGGAAAGAATTCGGAAAGAATTCAGTGTGCGAGTTTGTTAAGTAAGGTAGTAGTGACACTGTGAGTGCAGTAAGCAATTGTTTTACTAATAAATAAATGATCAAGTATCATTTTTAAGGGTAAACAAGAAACCCGACTGCAAAACTTAGTCTGACAATCCGGATAATTGTAACTAAAATCTTGTACCCTATGTCACTTCCACTATCACGACGATTCAAATGACACCTCACATGTCTCAAGCTGTTTAGGCTGTAGGGCGTGCCATAGAAACTTCATACGTACATACCCACATACATACAAATATACTTACATACATACATACATATACACGAAAACTTAACCCTTCTTTTTGCGCAGTCGGGTATAAAGACTGCTTGCTAGTAGAGTTGCGAACAGTTCTGAGTATGAGAATTGAACTTGAATCATTTTTCAAGTCGTTACTGACAATCCTACTCGATTAAAGCCATTCGTATAAAAACCGAGACAAGTATCGTTGACTCGAATACAGTCGACGTGACTCTTGAATTTCTCGAGTATTTTTCGAGTTACAAGTACGATCCGATACTTAAGTCGCCTTGTGAACGAAGAGCCAGTCAATCTCTATTTATAAACTTAACAAAAGAATTTCTTAAAATAAAAAACGACAATTTCATTTGGACGTTAAATATTAATTAATCGGATCAGAATAATTAGAGGGCTTTGAGCGTCAAAGGAACGTTATTGAGGCAATTACGACGGGCAGGTTTTTGTTATCGATAAAAAGCTTTTGTATAAACAATAAACAAATTGAGTAATAAGAACATATCGTCACGCCTTTCCCCCGATGGAGCTGATAGAGGTGTAATACAACACCCACACTTCGCCGGACGATATTCAGTCCCAAATGTGACAGGGGGCGAGCCTGTCGCCATACACCGGGCTCCAGTCATGTAGCAGATTACATACAATACGCACATATGCTTACACAATGAACGAATCGGTGCGTGCCATCGGCGGGGTTCGAACCCGCTCCCTCTGGCTTGAGAGGCGGGCCTTCTCCCTAGGCTGCCATCGCTCTGAGTAATAAGAATCATTCCATTATAGAGCAGAATAACTAGATTATAGTGAAAATGGCTCTTTAGTTATAACATTAGTGCATGTCACGTGTGTTGTGTGTAAAGTAACACAGAAATTATACATATAAATGTAAATATAAATTTACATTTACGTGATTTTAAAACATTACTCACTCTTTGTGTGACACGATCATTAGCGTGTTTATGTTTAATATTCATCACGCTAAAACTAATATTTTAAAAGGTCGTCACTACCGAAATATTACAATCAAATTAAATCTTTGTTTGTCAGATGTTAAGATCGATTTTCAACAACTATAATAATATCTCAGATCAATCTAGAGGAAAAGATGGAACACTGCGTTATATCTTGCTGAAGCCACTTCTGTTTCAATGTATGTGCGTGGTAATGTTGCCATGAAAAACATTTACAATTGCACGAAAACTAATATTAATTCCAAAACTCTATGTTAGCCATTTTCCGTTTTTATATACAAACTTAGGAGATTTCATATTTTAAAACTGCACATATTGGTAAGAATTTAATGATACGGCTTTTTCAAAATTGACTTGTAAAAAACTGCACAGTTTTTAAAAATAATCTAAAAATGTAGTCCTGACCATACTTTTATAACGCACTATGTATATTTAAGGACACTAAATTATACCATAAACCAATGTACATAATGTCGAGGTCAGAATGAACAAGCGAGTAGTGTAGTTTTTTTGCGTCAAAGTGTGAGTGTTGTGTACCTAAACGACAGTAGCGTAGTTTTTGGATGGTTTTTGGCTTCACTTAGATCATACGCCGTACGCCATCTTTGAGAATAATATGAAGATTGATCAACATCATCAACTAATCCTCAGTACTTATCCAGTCGCTGAACTGCCTTCAATACTATTACACTAGTATCTTTACTCGACGTAGATGCAGTCCACGTTTACAGATTTATGATGTACAAAGATCCTTATTAATTATAAAATCGAAAGTAACTCTGTCTGTCTGTCTGTCTGTTTGTAGGCATTTCACGGCTAAACGGCTGAACGTATCTTGATGAAATTTAATAAATAGTTGCAGTACGTCACAAGGGAGGTTTTCGGATACTTTTTTCTAAATAAATAAATCTTTTTACGCTTAACGCTCACAACAAGCCAGTACTTTTTTTAATGTTATCTCTTTGGTAACTGATTATCGTACTATATTATAAACGCGAAAGTTTGTAAGAATGGATGGATGTTTGTTACTCTTTCACGCCTGAACGGCTGAACAGATCTGGATGAAATTTGGCACAGAGATAGTCTAGAATAGCACACAGGACACCCGCGGAATTTTTAACCGCGGGGCGCAGCTAGTTATTCATAATTTGATAATAAATTATCAAATTATCAGTTAAGTATTAATTAATTACAGTATTTCATGAGGAGGGTTTATTATACTATTTTCTGAATAAAAGCGAACGAAGTTGCGGGCAACAGCTAGTTATAACTATATATTTGTATCGTCACGCCTTTCCCCCGAAGGGGCTGGCAGAGGTGTCCAACACCCACACTTCGCCAGACGATATTCAGCCTCAATTGTGACAGGGGTCGAGCCTGTCGCCCACACACCGGGCTCCAGTTACGTAGCAGATGACATTAAATACGCACATATAAATGTTTAAACAATAAACAAATTGGTGCGTGCCTTCGTGTGAGTTTGAACCCGCGTCATGGCTTGAAAGGCGAGTCTTCTCCGACTAAGCTATCATCGCTTATGAACGAAGAATGCAAAGATTTTGGAAACTATTACCCAGACGTCAGTGACTAATCTTAATTACGGATAGACCATTAGCCTATCTGATGAAAGCAAGATTAGAGACCAGCTCTAAAGGCAAAAGTTCAGGTCCCTTGACCTGAATCAAGGCCAACTAATACGTCCTAAATCCTAAGACAAAACCTCCTAAACAAAGGTAGACATCTTGTAAGACGAAAAGGTGACGTATTCAGGATCTCAGTTAGCTGTAGGCGAAAGGTGTAAACCAGAGGTCACATACTCATTTTAAATTCATATTACTCTATGCAAGTACAGGCTTCATAATATAACCTCTCTTTGGAAAAATCTGAGCGAGTTAACTTAAATGGCAGACTCAGTAGGTACCCGTCATTTAACTTGCCCACATATACTTGCTTACGCCCACGTGGGCTCAACTTAAGGTTCGAGCCACACCGCAAGTATCTAAAACGCGGCGTAGATGGTGTCTAACTCGTGCGAGTTCACAACTTCTTCACTGCTCAAAGGAGTTGAGCAGTTCAGGATCACATCTATAGATATATAGAGTGAATAGGCACCTCATCGGCACGCGTGCTCCATCTTAGACCGCATCTTTCCATCAGGTGTGTTGTGGTCAAACGTGGGCCCATTCAATCATTAAAAAAAAAACATACAAAAAGTAGTAAAAGGATTAATATTAGACGGACAATGTTGAACTTCCAACGATCTGAAACATGATTTTTCGCGGTTCATATCGATCTTTATGGAATTAGCCCAACTTGTGCAATAACGTTGCAATACGCGATTATACAATTAAGTGGACGCCCAAACATCACTTGCACCTCAGCGCTTCATCAAAGCGATTGGGGGATCAAGCACTTGCGTAAGCCCGTTCTACGTCAGACCAACACCCTTTCAATTGTGGATTAGGCTTTAATTATCAAGGCCAGTTCTTAAGGTCAAAAGTTACTGTTAATGAGGCGTTTGTTTTCAAAGGATGAGGTCGATATAATACTCGTACCTTGTTGATTTTATTCTATTTTCTTGTTTTCGGCCTTTAGAATATTGTGGAAAAAAAAACATACACTGTTGTTATAGCAGTTACTGTTGTTGGTAAAATCATAACTCTCTAAGAAATTTTTCCGAATAAGGAGTCTTCACACTACTCCGCGCCCCGTCGCGTGGCGCATAGCGCTGTGCGAGTAGGTTTATAATATTTTTTATAGATTAGTAAAAGAAGCTTGTATAAATGGCTAGTAGACAAAATGAATTCAAAGATTCTGTTTAAATCTTAAGGGTTTCCTTAGTATTACTACTGAACTCTAAAACGGGGTATGATAGCATTCTACAAAATGATAATAGGCAATTTATCTACGCTTACTAGAAACATGTATATAACGGCAGACAACAAAAATAACATAATTCGCTGGTTAATGTCGTTTATTTTGAAATAACAAATTTAAGTCGTGTTTTTTTTTAATTATTTAATGTTAGTTTATACATCCACCGATAATGTTATCGCGTGGCAGTTTAGTAATTATTTTTCTAAACAAAAACAGTAAGTGTGGCAATGGTCCAAGGCTAGAAAACGAATAAATACCACTGCTGTCGTATATCAAGTAACTAAGATTAATTTACAAGAACATTTCCAAAAGGTTTTGTAAAAATGTCCGATGTTACAATACAATACATTACTTATTATTATTTATTGCACACCAAAAATTCAAAGTAAAACAACATAAAGAAAATATTTAAATAAAATATCATTCGGCAGTACAAGGGCGGCCTTATCGCCTAAAGCGAAAACTAGGTTTTATTATTGATGTTTTGGAAAACTAGGCTTTTTATTTCTTAAAAAATAACATATAGGTCTTAACTCCAGATCTTTTCAAGATCAGGGTGAATATTTTTCTAGATCTGTGTATCATCTCAATTTCATGACCTGTATGATCTGTCCATGTTCAATCACATTGTTGCATACCATCACAGGCTTTGTTCCCGCGCGTACGATTTCGGTAACCCTCACACGCATCACTTTTTAACCGACTTCCAAAAAGGGAAGGTTATCAATTCGACTGTTTATTTTTTAAATTTGTGAGTGGATTTTAATGATTCTTGTTTTGTTTGGTAGATCATACTTTTGAGTAAAATTTATATGGGAGCACCCATATAAATTTCCTCGAAATCAGTGAAGCCGTTTTAAAATTTCAACAAAAGTCTAAAAATAGTTTTTTTTTCTTGCTTTGGTTTTTATATTATCTAACAGGAGACTCAGTAACCGAAATGATACAGCACACGCCAGAAAATGACCTCAGAACGATGAATGCGGAGAGTTGCAATCAGTAACAATGACACCAGATGGGAAAATAATCCCAACAAGTCACAGAGTAACTTGCTCGGTGTGCTTGATTGGGAACCCACCAAAAAACTATCTAATAACTGTAACAGCAACAATAACGAGAATCTATTGTAGGAACCATGTTTTGTGCCAATTTACCTTAACGATAACAATGGGCCATGTTTTTAATACAACCTACGAACTTATTGAGGGGGGAAGTAATTAGAAAATTGGAACCTTTAAAAATAGACGAAAATATCCGGATAGAGCATTTTAGAGTAATTTTTATACATTACTTCAATCGTAGTTTTTTGTTTAATTTTGAAGTAAGTAGATATGTTGAGAAGAAAGTGTCTTGAAAGAGAAAGGAAAAGAAGAAAATGCAGATCGAATCTCGACTAAAAATGGTTTGAAGATGGGCACAGAACCGATGGAGATGTAATAGAAAGAAATAAACCTTTACCCAACAGCTGGATAAGAAAGGCTATTGATGATATTACATAAAAACACATACAGTCACGCCTCTTTCTTGTAGGGGTAGGCAGAGACCACTTCTCTCCATTTGCCTCGACCCTGGTATACATCTTTAGCTTCTCTATCTTCGATGATATTCACGATGGCAAAACCATTCCTTCTTACCCGACTGCGCAAGAAGATAGGTTAAGTTTTTCGAGTGTATGTAATCTATGTATGTATGTATGTATAAGGTTTCTTTGGCATGCCCTACAGCCTAAACGCCTTGATGGATTTCGAGATGTTCGGTGCGGTTCGACATCATTTGAATCGTCTTGATAGTGGAAGTGACATAGGCTACAACATTTTGCAGCCGAGTTTTTGGTTTTTCTTTTAATAATGTTACTTGTTACAACACCAAATTCGGTTGCAGTCCGGTCCGTGCAGTGCATTTCATTTGCATGTAGGCATGGGTGTTGTCCGTAAGGCGTCACATGGGTTTTCAATACAGAGAACCCTTAAAACCTCTGAAACAAGGTTAGTGACCTTATATCGAACTTACATTTACTTTTAATACAGAAACTGTAAACACAATAAATAACATTAAAAACACTTATCGCACCAAAAACATGACTCGTTATCAATGTCGCCGTACAAATATAAAACGAGCTATCTGCGAATGAGCAATCATTATATAGTCAGATAAAAATTATAAACAATGGTTTGCACGACAATGAACGTTATGATAATGACGAGGTTGTACGCGAGCGGTCGCGACTTTGTGTTTGTCATACTTTCCACATCAAAAGCAAGCATCAAATTTCGTCGGAAATTTTTACATGAGAGGGCTTAACATACGCAATACACATTCTATCCATCTCCGTTTCGTTACATAACAGATTTTATAGCACACTCTATTACGAAATATTACGAAAAAAAAAGTAGCCCCATGTAGTATGTTATTCCGTATAACTAATGTAATGCAACTTCGTAGGTCAAAGTTTGCTGTTTACAGGTTGCCTAGAGGAGATCGCTTTGAGCGATAAGGCCGACCATTAAAAGCTTGGTTTGGTTAAATTCTATCGTAGTTATTTTATGTTCCTCTAGTTTTAAAAAAATAGTTGTTGTATTGTATTTCTGTGTTGTAGCAAGCAGGTCACATTGGGACATACTTTGAACGGTAAAACCTACTTTAGCCGATCTTACGTATATTCTTGGCTTTATCCCCCCTAGGAGAGTTCAGTACAGTGCAGTTAATTTTATCCACTACACTCAAAGCAGTCGTTATCTCTGCATTCACTCCCCTCTCACAATTTATACCAATGTCTGAAGCCATAGCTTTATTGATAGAAAAAATATTTCTGATATTCAGTTCAACGCATACAAAAATGGGTCGCAGAGCCAAGGCAGTTTTTTACCCGAGCGTTCATTGTGTAACACGAGCACTTTACATTCTAGACGACCTTAATGACGCTACCGCAGTGGATATTAGACAGATTCCGTATTTTGAGCCATATCCATATGGCAATAAAGAGTTATATGGATATGGGGATCGGAGACTGAAGCTTAAGGAAGAATGAGGAATCTGTCAAACAGATAACATGAAAGGCAGCTATTACCAAAGAAAGTAATGAGATTCTAGAAGTTTAAGACAGCCTGAATGTCACTGGAGGATTTGAAATACCTTGGGGTTAATGTTGACGAATTTCATTAATTTAAGGCTAACATAGTTTTAACTTTAAAAAAAACCAGGAAGCTGATTTACGTTATGGAGTTACTCCGCAACTCTGCTAGCGATAGTATTCTGCAGCTAGTCTACTCAGCTCTTTGTGAATCCGTGACCAGTTACTGCATTTCCATCTGAGGGGCGCATGTAAGACTTCACTGCTCTTGCTAGAACGGGCTCAGCGCTCGGTACTAAAGGTGCTCTAAAAAAATGCTCCGGAAACCCTTCAGATATCCCACAGCGACCCTATACTCCGAAGCTAAAGTACTTACAGTACGTCAACTTTACGTCAGGAAGGTTGTCTTGTTGATGCATGGATCGGTATTAAATTCACACGAATAATGTTAAAAAAAACGGATCTTCAGGGTACACCCAATCAGTGTGAAATCGGTATTCTCTCTGCGCCTGCCAAACTTCTTATTTGCAGCTGTTTACAATAGAGTACTTCGACTCTGTGACATTCGACATAGCACTATCCGTGAGGCTAAGAGAGTTACTGAGTGTAACCTGCGCTCACTGTTCTACGACAAAACGGAAAAACTTATAACCATTATCAAGTAAACTCATATTTTGATCATTGATACCTACCAATTCCCATCCTACTTTCCTCATCTACTCACTCACCTCCTCAACACATACAAACACACTTCACACACACACATACACTTACACACTCACAATCACCCTGTTTATCTTTCAAATAGTAAATCCGATTTTATTTTATTTAAAATCAAATTTGTCTTTAAATTTCTAAATTTAATTTGTTTTAGTCTGACATTAATTTAATGTAAAGACGTTCAAGTGGACGCCCGCGATACTGGGTTTCCAAGTGCGGGGTCCTCAGTGTTTGTATATTGTGCAAATGGTTTAATAACAAATTTATTTGTATTTGTACTGACATGGCTTTTTAGTTTTCATGAATTATAGTTTTTACAAGTACTTTTTTACAATATTTAAGGAAAAATATATTAGTACTAACACTCCGCGGGTTTGTTTGAAAAGCTTCCTCATGCGGTATTTCCGAGTAACTTCAACATGGGGTTCTTTAAAAGGGCTCTCAATAGAATCCTTAAGGGAAAACGAAAACTTCTACTAAAACTTCTACGAAAACGTAATGTAAGGGTGCGATGTCCCTGGTTTTACAGCCTGGTTTTATATTGTATTGGCGACGGTGATCGCTTATCATCAGGCGGCTCGTTAGTTTATTTGCCACCTATGGCATAAAAAACTGGTATAGAAACATCGAATCAGAATTCTATATTATTCCCAAGCCATGATAACATTTTACTCGTACTTTGTTGGTAACTTAGTAGGGTTAACAGGGTTAGTAGGGTTACAGTACCGGTTTCAGAAACCATATTAAGAGGGCCGCGACGTTCTGAAATTTCCATACAAACGCGCTACTCAAATTTCTTGAAAACCATTTGTCAGATTATGATGAAATTTAGCATGTACAATTAAATTAACAATATCTTCGCCCCTATGTTCTTGGTTTTTTTTTAAAAACGTTCTCAAGCTAAAATAGAGCTATGAAAAATATCCGCATTTTTAAGGGGTCAGTTTTGACTGATTTATTCAATAGGTAGACAAAGCAATCAAATTCCATTACATAGGGAGGTTGTCTAATGTCTACATCATTAGCTGTTAAATGAATCAATAATACAATACAATTCTCTGTTACTTAAGAATGATTACAGTAGTGCAAAAGTCATAAAAAAAATTGAAATTGCACTTTGTAGGTCTGTAGATAAGTTTAGAGGCTCGTCAGTATCATTACTCGCTCTCTTCACTCGTCTTCTTCTTCTAGACGAAATGGCGATAGAATACCTTAAGCCAATGCGAAGTTAGTCTGGATCGCCTAGGTCGAAATTAGTTAGGTCGCCGGACTCTTAAGTCTAGTAACTAATAACTAATCAGAGAAAAGAGTGATTCATCTACAATTTCGCCCTTATAATGCGGATTACTCTACATCGGCTGATTGAGCAATTGAACACGCCTAGGCGCTAGTTCATGGCTCAATCAGTTGACCTACGGTCTAGCCTACAACTGTTATGGTCTGATTGAATGATGGCTGGACTAGGTGTGGAATTAACCTAGCACAGATATTAAATCACTCGCACATGAGATAGGTATTCTATTCTCTTCCAATGGTTTCAAACATATTATTGGTAGTTTCTAATTTGGTGTTTATTGCCTACAATAAAAGCAATCCTTTGAATAAACTTGTCTCATAACACTACAGTGATAAAGAAACTCATATCCACCCTCAAAATGGGACAAAGCTCGGTAGGATGTAATAAATGATAGGTCTGTCGCTAGAACAGCAAAAACGGCAATAAAGGCTAGCACACACGTGCCGCTGGCACCAAGCAACGGCACATTGAGTGACCAATCTTTCATTCAGAGCCAACTCCGATCGAAGAGACTGCGCGCGCATCGACTACGGTACAGTCAAGCCGCAAGGGTAAAACCGATGACTTTCTACCAGATAGATACAGAGCGAGCACTTTCAGTCAACACATTTGCACAAGAACGTCCATAACAATGCTCCGCCCACCTTTTGGCATCCCAGTATCGATGTCGTGTGACATTGAGCGTAGTAATTATTTGTCCCAGTATCACGTTATCTATTTTACAAGCTTTCTATTAACTTCACATTTGTATATTTATATTTAGACCAAATCTCGCTTAAATATTGCGAATAAATTTGATGAATGTCTTTGGTTGGAGTATCACGCCGTTGGCCACAAAGTACAGACGAGACGTCGTGTCTTACGCCGCTTGGAACGAGGCTGGCGGGATTAGAAGGATATTACGTTTATAGCTATCATGTTATTAAAATATACGTATACGCTGCTTTAATATATGGTGAAAATGATATAACATGGCAACAAAAGCCAAAAATAGAAATAGACACAGTTACTTTCAGCCAAGATTATTAAATAAATAACCATCGTTTTTACTTGTTTATTCGGTGTACTCTTAAATGTTCGATACATTATCGATCACCTCAGCGTTTTGGCTTAAGTAGGTCGCACGCACCGTCAACCGCGGACCGGGCGTCTTACTCAAGCCAGTGCATCGCCAATAGCCACATCATTCATACTCGATCATTAACCCTAATTAACCGAAGTAAACACCTGAACAGACAAGCGTCTTTTTATTACCTCGCATCGGTTGCAATCCTATCAGTATCAGCAGCAAGGGTTTTGTATTGTCACGCCTTTCCCCCGAAGAGGCTGGCAGAGGTGCAATACAACACCCACACTTCGCCGGACGATATTAAGTCCCAAATATGACAGGGGGCGAGCCTGTCGCCATACACCGAGCTCCAATCACGTAGGAGATGACATACAGTACGCACATATGTTCACACAATTAACAAATTGTTGCGTGCCATCGGATGGCTTGAGAGGCGGGCCTTCTCGCAACTAGGCTGCGCTTTTTCAGCATAGGTTTTAACCCTACAATAAATACATATAAAACAAAAGTCATTAAGATTTAACAGAAGCGATTACTGTTCGGTGAGTAGGAACGGGTCGAGCGATCCGAATGTGAGTCAATGTGTCAGGGGCGTAAATCGTGCACAGTGGCGGAATGCGGGCAGGGATCCCAAAGGGGCACCTTATAACTCCTGACTCGAATAACATGTTGTCAATAAATCGTAAAACGATTTTCTTAGAACAGCATAAACATTTTCCTATCAGAATCGATTGTGACTACAAGCTTTCAACTCGACATACTCGTACCTACTCAAAAAAACTAAGCTGTCCAAATTCATCGCTAACAGTAGTGTCTCCCTTATCCCTTAAGCTAGCACAATTAAATAGGCACTCTTTTAACCGGCTTAGCATGAATGAGGCACGTCGCCAAAGCGATTCGTCAGCGAGTAAACAAGGCTCCATAAATGTGTTTCTAGGGCGGCGCACAATAATCTAGAAGTAGGCAGTACATAAACTACTGTGCTAGCTAGCCTACTAAACCTTTTTATCCTCATAAACGTGAAAGCCGCGACACGGCTGAGATCCACAAGTATTTGAAAAAAATAACAGTCCATAAAGTCACGTACTTAATGTAAATTGACATCATCTCAAAATCGAACGTAGGGACTTTTATGTCAAAGATTTTACAGAGATATTTTTAATATCCCGAGTTCTTTGAACAAAAGTAAACACAATTAATGACATACCTACGTGCAATGCGGTACATATTTGTGGCTACGTGCTTTGAAATTAAGTTTTGATCTACATATTTTCCTACGTGATGAGGCTCTATTGTGTAAAGAAGGCTGTGACGGCGCCAGGATGTCTGGCGGCAAACACTAGTAGTAGTAGCCTAGCCTAGATACCATGGCCAAATAGGCTAAAGAATGTTGGGACGAGACGGCACCATCTGTAATAATGTTGATTCATAACTAATAATAATAATAAATATCAGGACACTTATACACACGGTCGTCTGACCCCAAACTAAGCAAAGCTTGTACTATGGCAGCCAGAGACTGATATAAATACATATATAGTTTTAAATACATACTTAAATAGATATTTACACCCAGACATAGAACAAACACAATTAATGTTCATCGAGCCCTATTCTTACCAGTCCAGATATTTTTTGGTCATTGTCTCTCTCGTTTGAAAAGTCATAGAAGTGAGTGTGATCGAAAACCATCTCGAGCGTCAAGAATAGAACGACCAGCATAGGTATTAACAATCATTCGGAAACGTTTCCGTTCGGATTCCAAAATTTTAAACTCAAATTATTTTAATATCAGTCCGTATTCATAAGTTTAATAAACGTTATTCGTTCTTCTGATCGGATTTTTACTTGATTCCCTATTTCAAAGTTAATAAAAGTAGACTGAGATTCGAACAATTTGAGTTTGAAATTTGTGGGATCCGATCGGAAACGTTTCCGAATGATTGTGAATAACACCGCAGGAGGGCTATTCCTACGCGTGAGATGAGATGAAATTTTATCTTGGTCACTCTCACACCTATGACCATTCAAACGAGAGCAACAAGGACGAAAAATTGTGAGATTGAATCTCACTCCTTAAGAATAGCCCTACAGTACTGGTTGAATCGGCCGAGTCGAGACGGCTAGATACATAGAAGGTTTACAACCCTGAAGTAATTCGTAAACACATCAAAAGAGATATGGAGATGATTTAGGCTGATGAACCAATCTGAAGGCGATGGATGACTGTAAAACTAATTTTGTGATACTACGCTGGCATCTCTGTCATATAGATAAATGCAATTGCGCAACGCTAAGACTTGGGGGCTTTTGGGGACTTTTGGGGGGCTGAGCTACCCACGTCCGTAGGAGTGTACTCTATTCTGATTCCCTATACGTGGTCCCCGGGTAGTGCTAACCGGGTAGCAAACTCTGGTGGGAGGCTTCGGCCGTGGCTAGTTACCACCCACCGGACCAAGCCATGCCGTGAAATGACCTAGTCGTGTTTCGGGATGTAGTCCGGTGTAACCGTTCCAAAGACGGGTCTGAGCAGTAGCGCACTTGTAGTGCCTCACTTAACTGCCGTCTTTGTACTTGTTCACTCTACAAAACTTCAAGGCTAGAGTGAATAAGTACCAAGGTCGTCGTGCTCCATCTTAGACCATAACGTCGCTCAACATCAGGCAAGTTGGTGGTCAAACGACGACCTATTCTACATTTAAAAAAAAATCATCATCGCAAATTATACCATGGGCGGATACAGAACCATCCATGGAGCGGATACAGGATTTAAAATTAACCTCATTTCCTTGGTGTAAATTATGGGAAAATAAGAGATGAAAAATGTCATATCACATTTCTGTGTAATCACGTCTCGACACGGAAGAACACTCAAGTTACCTATAAAGCGTGAGTTATGGCAAGGAGAAAGTCTTTAAACTACACAGAAACAAAGTTTTTCTTTCCGGTCTCGTGTAGACTTTGCGAAATCTATTCAGAGATACCTCTGTATGTTTTTGCTCTACGGTTTTAACGAAGTATTGAGGTTTGTGAATTTTTTTGTAAACGTTCATATTTTCTCCATCCTAAGGTTACCTGGAAGAGATCGTTTCTAGTTATAAGGCAGCCAGTTGTGACACTAAGTATATTTAATTAAGTTTATCTAAGGTATTAATTTAGTGATGTTCTTCTTTTTTTTTCGACCGAGCGAGCGTTAGTCAGCGAAGCGTCTATGCCTCAGTTTCGACAAAAATGCTTCCGTATGTCCAAATTAGCCTTGTGCGGGGCCGCAGGAATCGGTCGAAAAACATTTTTTTTTTTTTAACGTAGAATATGTCGGCATTTGACCACCAACTCGCCTGATGTTAAGCGACGTTGTGGTCTAAGATGGAGCACGACGACCTATAAGGTACTTATTCACTCCAGCCTTGAAGTTTTGTTGAGTGAAGAAGTACAAAGACGGCAGTTGAGTGAGGCGCTACAAGTGCGCTACTGCTCAGACCCGTCTTCGGAACGGTTACACCGGACTACATCCCGAAACACGACTAGGTCATTTCACGGCATGGCTTGGTCCGGTGGGTGGTAACTAAGCCACGGCCGAAGCCTCCCACCAGAGTTTGCTACCCGGTTAGCACTACCCGGGGACCACGTGTAGGGAATCAGAATAGAGTACACCCCTACGGACGTGGGTAGCTCTATATATATTTATATATTATATATATTTTTTCTTTTTACATATACTATATTAATGTCATAATTCTTAAGTTTTTCACATATTGTATTTTTGGATTTCGGTATTGGTAATAAAACATTTTATCTATCTATCTATCTGTCTAAATTCTGTCTAGATCTCTTCTTCGTCTACAGGTTGCATTTCTTAACAGATTCTCTGGAAAGTTTGTTATCTCCACAATTTTGAAAAAAACATAAACTGACTCAGTTGAGGAATACGACCTGCAGAGGAAGACAGACGCCTGCTGCAAGGTCTCCAGTTCACAGAGCCACTAAATATATTGTTATTCTGGTTAATTAATCATTTATCTATCTACCTTATCTATTAAATGTTCTATGGTAAGTCGTTTGCATTTCAGGCAGTCCAACTGTGGAACGAGCTGCCCGTCGCTACTAGACATGCTCCCTCACTTGCTATTTTTAAAGATGCCGTAAAAAGCTTTATCAAAATTGCCTTGATTGTTTTATTTATCAGTGTTGTATGTATGTAATATTAATTATATGTATTTAGTGATATATGTATGTAATAATTCGTATATTTTATTAACTATAGGTATTTTAAGTACTAGAATGTATTATATTAGTATGATGTCCTTTCATGTAAGTTTTATGTAAAAAGTTTATGTACTCGTAGGTGTATAGGTATAATACTCGATGTTTTGTTGTTTCTTTGTATCAATCTTATGTTTATTTTAGTTATTTTTGCACACCCTGTCCCATACTCATTATTTGTCGTATCCTCTCCATCCTAAGGTTGCCTGGAAGAGATCGCTTTTAGTGCCGCCAGTTGTTACACTATTTAATAAGTTTTATCATTATTTTTCTCTTGTTGTTTTGTTATCTGTGGTGTGAACAATAAAGAGTTTATCTATCTATCTATCTATATACCTTTAGAAGAAAGGCTTATTTTACCACAATATGAGATACAAGTAGCAAGATAGATATTATGTAACCTTCTTCTAAACAGGTCACACCGAGACTTAACATTGTAACAATATCTTGTAAGCATAAAGCGAACTTTATCTTTACAATTCCCCTGAGCCTCTTTGGCTTGGCTAGCCTGACGTTAACGTATACTTAATTGAAATATACGCACCTACTTTACCTAATATTGTGGGAGTATGTATCTATTTTAAGAAGCTCTTGTGTTTATACCTACTTCATTGTAATACACGCACCTACTTCACCGAATATTGTGGGAGTTTATATCTATCTTAAGAAGCTTCTGTGTTATAGAAAGCAGTCTAATTAAATCGGCAAGCATTAGCACAAAGTATTAAATTGCTTTGTTAATATTGCTAACTTGCTCTATACAGCGTAAATGAAACGTTTGAAATGTGTAGTATGGGAATAAGTTATTAATTATAAATAAATAATTTTAAAAGCTAAGTGACACAGAGTAGGTTCTTCAAAATTAGTTGAATCTGGCAAGTTTAATGGAATATGCATTAAGTAGATTCATTAAAATGTTTAGTTAAAATTATCAACAACTCTGTTTAATAATCAGATGATTTTCAGACATGTATGTCTTTAAGTGAATTTTCGTCACAAGATAATTGGAAAATTTAAACATTTGACTCTAATTTTACATTTAACCGTGAGTAACTATCACTACGTCTGTTATTACCTCCTCACGATTAATCGGCATTGATATAATTTGGAAAAGAAGTACTTATTGTAAAAACGAGGAAAATTTTGAGTTGAACCGAAGCGTGTAGGTAGCAGCTAAAACCTACCAAACTACGAGTAAGTCCACATTTTTCATAGGACTGCATATCAATGTATATATCATTAGCTGTTACCCGCGACACCGTTCGCGTTTATTCAGAAAATACTATTCAAAAACCTGTATTAACTGAAACTGAACTGTAACTAATTATCAAATGTAATTAAGATCCGTTCAGCCTTGAAAAGCCTAAAAACAGACAGACAGAGTTACTTTCTATTTTATAATATTACATTTCTAGCTGACCACGACGCCTTGTTCACTCAAGCACTCATGTCCTCAACTGGTGATAAATCGAATGCATTTTCCTTTGAGCAGTACCTAAATACCCAATGCGGGTAGTTCGCTGGCGATAAGCCAAAAAACGTACCACCTTTTGGGCACTTCAATTAAATGTCATACGACCTTGACCTAGGAGAGAAGATGAGTGAAAAGTAGAGCACGTTTTAGCGCAGCCTTGAGGGCTTGAAGGTGGAAAGTGAGATTGCAAATACCGAGTACTGTTACGCTGTGAATCATAATTGATACCGAACACGATTGTATCGTATTTTCTATTATCACTACACAACCGATAATATAAGTTGAATAATACCTACGGTATCTCACTCACTCTTTCATCTGCTTGTTAAGTTTACACGTCTACTAACATATGAACTTGATGAGTGGCAAGTTAATAGTGTCCATTTTGAAGAAGTGGGATAATAAAACTTTTCTTTATGGAAAAGCGCAAAGAAGAAACTCAGAATGCGGCTCGGTATCCTATGGTAGGAGGCCAATGCCACGTTGAGTCACATTACCTAGCTCTTTCGTTTTAACAATATGTTTCAGAATAATCTTTTTTAAAAAAAACGACTTTCCGTCATCCGAATTGAATTTTGTAAAAAAAAAATGAGACCAATCTGTAAGTAGCATAAGGAGGTACATTCTTTCAAATAAAAATACAATTTTCTTCTTCAAAATTTAAGGATTGAATTTAATTAAAAATAAGGTTCTTAATAACGGGGTTATGTGTCACAAACATTTTTAAAAATTTAGCAGAACCTTTTTGAAGTCATTTAAAATAAACTATAGTCCAAATAAATACAAAATAGATAACGGCTGTGTAAAGTCACAGTATCAAAGAACCAACGAGATGAATGTTGATGATGCCTTTTTAAATTGAACTCTATAAAACGCGTAAAAAATGTCGCAGCAGAACAATTTGTCTACAAGCAGACAGGTTCCGAAATGGGCCTCACTCGTCAGAAGGAAGTACCGTCAAGGGACTTGCGAGAGACGAATTGGTTCATTCTCATTCGGAGTAAGGTTACGGTTACTACCAAACGAAATAGATTCATGAATGTATAGCACTGTGGCTGTGGCATATGTGGAACGTATCTGATTGAATTACATCACAATTGTACATCGTGTCTGTTTGAAACTAATGACAATGCGCTGCTTTTAAAATTAGCATTCTTCTGGTTTGCTAATTATTATGGCTTTTATAAAAAATTAAAGAGAAAATCATGAATATGAAACGAAAAGTGGCAAAGTACGACTCGACTTTTCTTGCGTTATGAAAAACCGTATAAATATATTATACCTACGCGCGTTCCCTTCGATCTTTCATGACTATAAAGTCGGGCATAAAGTCAATATGAAAATGTTTTTCAAGCAGTCTTCAAAAAATTATATCGAGCAGTATCTACTCGTACCTCAAGGCTGGCCTGGGACGTCTTATATAAATTGTAATATTTCAAAACCTACTACGAAGTTAGGATGATAAAGTATACCATGTAATGCTCGAGGAAGCCACAATTTTTGCCAATAACAACCTTACCTTGGCAATGTACTTACTCTTAGAAACTCAGGCGTAGGATATATGTTGCGCTAGTTACTATAATAACTGGTAGTAATGTAAAAAACATTTTATTATCATCTCGATTGCCTTTCGTCTCCGACTGAAGATGGACCATCGCAGATACCGACTCCAGTTTATCCGCAATGCGGTGTTTGACTACTCAAGAAAGTATTACGTAATTGCCTATCTTAGTTTTCAGCTATTTTCAAACCAATTTTTTTGCTCTTTTTCGACATTGTCTAGCCAAATTTCTTCGTTACCTAGGTAGCCTTTTCAAGATCAAATTCCAAATTCGCTTCTTAAACAGAATATAACTTACCTATGAGTTATTGCGATATTTTTTCAATACATCATCGTAACTTTAAGCTTTATAAAAAACCGTTTTGTAAACTTTTTCTTCGCAAAGAAATAAGTTTTAGAAAAACTTTCATCTCTCGTAGAAATATTTAAATTCAAAGAAATTATTCAGCGAGAAATCCCTAAGTTTCGTTGAAAGCGGGCGAATTTATCACTTACCTTGGTAGTTTTAGTATTTAAATTATCTAGAAGTAATTACATAGTTACGGCAACAATTAAATTTTAATCTTATTTTAATGAAAATGCCTTTGCCTCTATCTTATTTTTATCAACAGCAAAAATAATATTCATAACAATAGTTAACAGTTTTTATTATGAAACATATCGCCATAAAAATAAAGCCTAGTTTAATTAACCTTTGTGCTTTTATGATAGTAAACGAAAAGAGGCTACTTTTTATGCTAAAGCAGCCTACTTTGCAAATATCCTGAACAAATAAGTTAAATGAAAACAAGACTTGAAATTATTTTAGTAAAAATGTTATTTTCACGTACAATTTCGTATATATTTTTTTCGTATTGAATAAGCATCGAAAATGTTCTTTCTACTTAATATCCTACAATAAAACAGAATACTTTTACAGAATCTCACTGATCCTTACTTATTATAAAACCGAAATTAACTGTGTCTCTCTGTCTGTCTGTCTGTTTGCAGGCTTTTCACGGCCGAACGGATCTTGGTGAATTAGATAATTAGTTACAGTATTTCACGAGGAAGGTTTTTGGATATAATTTACTGAATAAACGCGAACTAAGTAGCGGGTAACAGCTATTATCCTCCTACTAATATTATAAACGCGAAAGTTTGTAAGAATGGATGGATGGATGGATGGATGTTTGTTACTCTTTCACGTCAGAACGGCTGAACAGATCTGGATGGAATTCGGCACAGAGATAGATTATAGACTTGAATAGCACATATGATACTTTTTAACTGCGGGTGAAACCGCGGGGCGCAGCTAGTCATACATTTATGCGAAAAAAGTTTGAATGGATGGTATATGGATGGTACTTGTACTGCCGAAAAATGTATTTTAGTTTTTAAGTTTTTCATGTAGTTTTTAGTGTGCAATAAAGATATATTGTATTGTATTGTATTGTATGGATATTTGTTACTTGATTACGCCAGAACGGATCCGGATAAAATTTGGCACAGGGGTTGATTTCTAGTCTACTCTAGAATAGCATATAGGATACTTTTTAACCGCGGGGCGCAGCTAGTATGATATAACCGTACAGCCGTTTTTTCGTTACCAGTGTGACCAGATTCAGTATTTTAATACTTTTTCAGTATATTTCAGCGATTTTTCCGAACATCAGTATATTTTCAGGTATATTGCTGGCAGTCAGTATTTTTGGGTATATTTTGGTTGAAGTTATGGCAACACCGTAGTGAGTGATCGTCTTTGCGACAATGTTTGCGGAATTCCCCGAAACGCGAACATTGGGGACTTTCCCGGATTTAGTTTATACTTATACATGTTATCTATGAGCAAAGATGAGTAAGCTACAGATATGACAAGAAAGACGGCCAGTGCCGGCGTTGTAGTATTGTCATACTACATATCCAATTATCAATCAATACATAGTATTAATCAGACTTGCAGAATGTATGTTCGCCAAAACTTTACAACTGCTGGACCGATTTTAATGCGGTTTGCACTATTAGATAGAGCGTAATTTCCAGATTGCATACATTCAAATTCGTTGTGTTTCATGAATATCAGTCTACCCGGACGAATTTGGGACGGGCCGCTAGTTTATCTATAATTTTCAAAATAACGTCTAGTTTTTAAGTTTTCAGTTGCATAAATAAGTAGTAGTTAAAGTTAAAAGATACTTTATTACTAGTATCAAATCGTCTAATACGGTTAAGTGAAATGATTGTCTCTTCTGCATTCGACTTAATCTTTGAGGACTTTCTTTCGATAATTCGGGAATTTCCCCAAAATAGGTGATGTTTTTGTCATCATATAAATAGAACGCGATTATTGTTATTTTTATTTACTTAGTTGCATTCATCCGGACAGCATGTCTAGTTTTCAGCAAAGTTATTTAGCTAAGTGGGAACAAATTCCGGAATTTTCTTCGTGGCTTTCACGTTATAAAGATGACGAATTCACCGCATTTTGCAAAGCATGCAATGCGAAACTGCAAAGTAGATTAGCGTCTATAAAACAGCATGCACATACTGAAAAGCATAAATCGAACTTGATAAAATATAAAGGACAGTCAAAGGTAACTCGCTTTACTTACCTAGTTCAAGGAGTTTGGATATATTTTAAATTAAAGTTAATCATCCTAGTTTTGTTTCTCAAAATCAGTTAGGTAACAGCTATGAAATGCGGCGCTGTTATAAAAAAAACTAAGCAACCAAGTATTTTTTAAATTTTCAGGTTGACACATTTTTCAAAAAAGCCCCACTGAAAGACGAAGTCAAGAAAGCTGAGCTGCGTTTATGCAGTTTTCTGTCGGAACACAACATCTCATTTAGAGCTATGGACCATCTTAGTGATGTTCTAGTGAAGTGTTTTACCGATTCCGATATTGCGAAAGAATTTTCCTGCAAGAGAACCAAAGCAGCCGCTATAACTTATAATGTTTTAGGACCCAATTTCGAAAAAGATATGATTGAAGACATACTTGGTACTGCGTCTCCTTCAGGTAAACCAGTATATTCAATTATAATCGATGAGAGTACAGATGTTGCAACAGTCAAAGTATTGGCAATAGTAGTTAAATACTTCTCTGAAACTAAATGTACTGTACAAACCAAATTCCTTGATTTAGTTGATTTAAGTGGTGAAACCGCAGGTCATTTATTTAATTCGTTGTCATCAAAATTATCCGAATTAGGTTTAGAAATAAAAGACGTAATAGGATCCGCTGCTGATACTACGAATGTGATGTTTGGTCAACATTCTGGCATTGTTGCAAAAATTAAAGAAGTAAACCCAAAGTGCTTTTTCTTATAATGTGTTTGTCACTCTGCAGCATTAAGTGTTAGCCACGCCTGTAAAATACTGCCTAGAAATTTAGAACAAATAGTAAAAGAAGTATATGGATATTTTTCTCAAAGCAGCAAGCGTCAAAGAGAATTTGCTGAGTTCCAAAATTTCACAGACACTGAAAATCACAGAATTTTGCGTCATTACGACATAAGGTGGCTTTCACTTCATGCCTGTATTAGTAGAATAATTGAGCAGTGGAGGGCATTGCAATTGTTTTTTCAAGACCAATACTTGAGTGATCGCAATATGTCATCAGAATTTTTATTTAATTCTTTTACCACTGATACAAACAAATTGTACTTTTACTTTTTGGACTACATTTTGCCGATTGTAAACAAATTTAACATAATTTTTCAAGGCGATTATCCGTGCATTGATAGACTGTATGATGATGCATCTAGTAGGTATGTACTTGTCGATTTTGGGTTGCTTCATGAAAGCTAATTACATCAAACGTACGGACAATGTATTTACGTTAGACCCAAAGTCTAATGTAAATTATTTGCCATTGAAAGATATGTACTTAGGCATTCAAGTAGGCCAAGAATTAATCAAACACAGAGACAATGTTAACATGAAAGAACAGATTGCTGAGTTTTTCAGAGGGTGCCAATCATTTTTAATTGAGTTGAGCACGCAATTGAAATCACGTTTGCCTTTTGAAAATCCAGTTTTTCGAGAACTGAAATTTCTTGACCCACACACTGCCGTGCATAAAGAATTTCGCAGTTTACGAAATGTGATAGAAACTTTCCCATGCGAAGTACAGCCAGAACAAATGCAGTTAATTGACGAAGAATATAGAACCCTAAAGTTTGATCGCGAAGTAAGTGATTTGTTACAATCTTCCAGTGGGGCTATTCCTACGCGTGAGATGAGATGAGATTTTATCTTGGTCACTTTCACACCTATGACGTTTCAGACGAGAGCAACAAGGACGCAAAAAAGTGAGATGAAAATCTCAGATCTCCGAATAGGGCCACAGCACTGGCTCACCCATCTCGTGTGAACAATTTTGGGTGGAAGTTGGGAAAATTTCTAACAGTGATGGCATGTTAAAATACAAAAATTTAGCTAGTTTTAGTAAATCTCTTCTATGTATACCGGTGTCGAATGCTGCATGTGAGCGCATATTTTTACAGATAAATTTAATAAAAACGGACCAAAGAAACAGGTTTATAAACAAAAATGTGTCAGCTACCTATTTTAAAAACAAAGCAAGGTGTTAAGGATGAAGGAGGTTGTGTAAATTTTAATCCTTCGAAAAGGATGTTAAAATATAACTCTAACATTTATTGTGAGTATGAATAAATAAAACGTGTTAAGAAAATCAGTATTTCTATTGGTATATCTGTCGTATGTAAGTCGGTATATTTCAGTATTTTTTCGAGGTGCCTCGGTATTTTCGTAAAATTTAATTTGGTCACACTGTTCGTTACATCCAAAGTTTGACTTACGAACCATTTAGCGGAGGTGGATGACCGCAACTTCTGTATGTGTATAAACAAAGCGAGCAAACATCGTAAGAGTTTAAACTGAATGAGTAAAAAACGTTGTTTTCCAGCCGGGAAGCGGGCCAGGCGTTAATTGGATGGACTGGAGCTCTATGACGCGACCAACTAATTTCTAGAAACGAGTGTAGGAGCTACCATCGCATTCACTGAGCTAAACTAACAGTCAGCAGTAGTAACTTTTTAATTCCGTGAGTCGGCCAGCTGTAGTAGATAACTTAGTCACATTCTATTTATGGACGGACCCCCGCAGCGCCGCCGTCAATGTCAGGGACTTTAATAATGCACTTCGTGCAACCATCGCTCGGGATAAAGATAGAATACTTCAAATACGCGATATTGGAACCGAGTATTGATCGGTCTGAGACCATTGTCCTCTACAGATGTATTCCTCTCTCAATTCCTTTCAACAAACTTAACTGGAAAAGGAATTGGGGGATATCTGCTTTGCAATGTCGGTTTAATATAAATATGTAGCTCTGTAAGTAGGATAATTTTTTTCTTAGTAGATACCATTAAAGAATTTGTCTATTACAACATTTCATCATCATGTCAGCCCAGAAGACGTCCACTACTGAACTAAGTCCTCCGTCAATGATCTTCACGATCGGGCTAGCGCTGCCCGCATCCTGCGGCTTCCCGCGACCTTCACCAGATCGTCGGTCCACCTTGTGGAGGGCCTTCCCACGCTGCGTCTTCCGGTTCGTGGTCACTACTCGAGAATCTTTTTGCCCCATCATCAGTCATCTGTCGTGATGTAACTGCGCACTACTACTTCGATTGCGAATTTATCTGGGCTATTTCAACAATTATATTATCTATACCGAAACTTTTAACTTGATAACTTAAGCATTACCGCTATTAGTCACGTAAAATAAGATCTAGGCTCTAAAAGCTCAAATTATCACGAGGAAAGCAATTTTGGAAGACAACTAAAAATAATAGTCACTTGCTATTTACTTAATGACAAGTTATTATTGCATTTTTTATTAACTGTTATTGCAGCTAGGTCGAGTAATCTCTCATATTACTTTGCTCATACTAGAACTTATAAACTGTGTTTGCATGAACTACTAGCCAGAAAAAAATCATAAAAATTGGATTAATGGTACTCAAGCTATCATCAGACAAACAAATGCCGGTTTTTACCAGTTGACTCTGAGGCATCACTTTCGTTTGGTGGATTATATACACAAAGCTTTAATTCCACAAATTGTTCAAGCCAATAAGATATCTAAAGAAGTTTTGAAGTCATCATCCACAAACCTGTCTGATGTACACAGACCAATTAAAATATTAGGATACCAATTTGTTCTAGTCTAGTATATTGATTGAGCAGTCTTGCTCTATACTCAATAAAAAATAACTCCTTACTACAATCATTCTTTCCAAAGTTAGTCCATTATAATGCATACTGGTTAGCTTTACACAATTTACTGGTATTTTAACAGGTAAAAGTACATTTTTATGCAAAATTACTTGCTTAAAATACAAAACTGCAAGACAAAATGACTATTCTATCACACATTATTATAACCTACCATTATAGAACACATCCTTACATACTTAGTAATACTAACTGCAAAACAATCAGATTCCATAATACCCATAATCCATACTATCTTTTTTCAAGTCAATGTCTTATCATAATACAGAGAACTATTTCAAAGATTACAAGCCAACGGACAAGTAACATTAACCTGATACACTTGGTAGGTAGGTACAGGCACCTGTTTGGACAATGATAACACTCCTACTAAAATCAACTTCTTGGTTCTAAAATAATCATTAATTTGATAAGAAAATGAGAGAGAAGTGTACTAGAGACATAACAGAGAGCAGTGTAGTAAGTTTGTTATGCCTTATTTCTCTTGATGGCATAAGCAACTCATTCCCAACCCTTTAGCTTCATTCTTAATTATATGATGCCAGACATTGTCCACGGATTGCCAGGTACCCTAAGTAACATTAGTAGATGGACTATGTACTCTGGAAAACATCTACCTCTTCAGTGATTGTTTTTATGGCCAATAAAGAAGGTGCCACTTCTGTTTATGATGCATTAAGCTGGGAATAACTCTTGTTCTCATGCTCCAAAGACTGAATAAGTGATACCTTGACATTATCCTCTTTTTTTATTAAGCCTTTATTGTCTGAGAAGTTTGTTATGAGATTTTATAGTATGGCTATAATGTTATCTTTGTTCAGAGCATTTGGAGATGCAAAGGCTTCCTCCATTCATCTCTGTCTCTAGCAATTCTTGTCCAATATGGCCCCACCGGTGCTCTTATTGCGTCTGTCCATCTTCAAGCTTGTGCACCACTTTTCCTCTTTGTCTTTAATCTGAGTGTCCATTCGACCACTACCCTTGTCTTCTTTGTTGTTTTTTCTCTTAATATGTGTCTAGTCCATTTCCATTTCAGTGTTTTTGTTTTTACTATTACATCCTTTATCTTGTTTTTTTTTCTTATATCTGTGGCTCCAATCTTGTCTAGAAGTTTTAGTCTTAGTATGCTTCTCTCCATTCTTCACTGGCATGTTCTTAATTTTTGTATGTTTTTCTAAAACATTGCCCAAGTCCAACACCCATATTATAAGCAGGGGAGAACACAAATGTCAAGGAGTTTCCTTTTTGCAGCAGTGGGATATAGCTGTCATTTTTCATGAATTCTTTCAAAGCCCAGTAACTTTTCCATGAGTTGGCTCTGTGTTTTTTACTTCTTGATCCATCAATAAATGATATGAGTTGACCAAGGTAGTTGTATTTTTTACATAGTCAATGATAATCCTGTTATCAGCTTCTTAAATCACATGCACTTGACTAAAGATTAATCCAATGTTTGATTACAACTTAAAGAAGCAAAAAAATTCCATATCACTATAATGCAACCTTGACTTTTGGAAGGAATAATCATGACATCATACAGCAAAACAATTCCTTCCTGTCAATGTTAAAGTACAACCCAAAAAATCTACTAAGTTATAAGACATAAGGTTCAGATCTGTTTGATTACACCAGATTTTGATGGTGAACTATAAATCATACATCTGCAAAGCTAAATTAGTTTCAATTAGGAATGAGTGTCTGGTCAAAAAGTAGCAACTTTATTAGTGAATATGGTTTGAAGCGGCTTTGTAACTCCAATGATTCACATGTGTAGTAGGTAATATTTAGGTATTATTAAGTTCTGGTGTGCAACAATAGAGTATTTTTCTATATCTATTGAATACTCATATTATGAAATTAAAAATGTTGATTGAATAAGTTATTTTTAAATATTGCTTTAATAACTTAATTTGATTTTGTACTTGTACTAATCCTGCTTTAAACTACTACCAGCAACTTTTGGTGTGACCCACATGAATTATCCTAGGTATATAAACCAATTCTTTTTAATTCAGTTAACTATCAAACCACTTTTACCTCCCCAACTAGTGCTTTTCGTCTAACAAATTAATAGAAGTCAGAAAATATCGATGGGTAATTATTTTTATAATATGTGATTTAACAATTGTTAAGTGTGCTGTAACTGAATTAAACTACGTACATAAGCATAAACCACGCATACGCATACGAAATTGTAGCCTTATGAATCCAAAAAACTTAGCTTACCTAGAGCCTCCGGGAATTCCACTCTGCTTTGGTGTAATCTCTCGTAATTCAAGGCCACAAATCACAATGGGGCTAAAGTTCATTAATTTTAATGAGAATTATGTATTTCGCAAAACATCGGATCAATACACAAAACAAAAAACAAACTTTCGCACAGTGATAGCAAAGAAAGACGTTCACGAATCATGAAAACGAAATTTATTTGATTGAACGAAAATTGAACATTGTCATTGTCAAATCAAAAAAATATGTCTAGTCAATGTCAGTTCAACTAATTAATCAAAGTCAGACACGTAAAGCGGCTTGTTAAAATTGATAAAAAAAATTTGCTTCCAGAAAGGATACCACAACTTTGTAAAAATTTTACCCTAACTTAGAGCAAAACCAAAAACCTTACAAATGTGTGTCACATTTGTTTTCAATTTTTTTTAAAATTACTAACACATTTTGTATAGCGCACACGCGAAACGTGGTTTTTCATATTTTTCCAAAATTTTTCATGCAGGCCCCCTATTCTTGACGCGTGAGATCCGCACACATACATATAGAGGTATTCAAAATCATTCAAAAACGTCTCCGATCGGATTCCAAAAATGTTAAAACTCAAATTATTCGAATTGCAGTCCGTATTAATAAGTTTTTAAACGGATTTATCCTCGATTCCACATCCCAAAATTTATAAAAGTGAACTGAGATTCTAACAATTTGAGTTTGAAATTTGAGGGATCTGATCGGAAACGCTTCCGAATGATTTATTCATAATCGTTCGGAAGCGTTTCCGAAGCACCGCTGGTCACTTTTACTCCTATGCCTTTTCGAACGAGAGAAACAAAGACCAGAAAACACCGTGTTCGCTTGTTTAACGAATTTGTTGAATTTGGTCACACCCTTTGTTGTGATGTTTTTGTGTAATTTTCGAAAAAACACGTGCATCTGCGAGGCTTTTAGAAACGAGAGGCTAATAGCTTATAAAACAGATGAGTAGAGTTAGCTGAAAGAAGGAAATAAACAGATACTGCTTTTCGTCTTAAAGGATATTGAGCTTGCGTATCGCCCTAGATCAACGTGGGTAAATTTCACCCGGAAAACATCACCCTCTTTTTTAGTAGGCGGGTCAAATGGGAAAAATAGGTTTGGTCATTAATATGGCAATACTATGCATAAGTTGCGTTCTGAACCTGAAAATGAACATTAACTTATTCTCTCTTTCATTTTTATAATTATTATTTACACACGCGTACCTTAATTTTCTAAATTGTACAAGTCATGATCAATTTGTGTTTTTTTTGTAAATTATTTTTATTTTAATAATTTATTGTAAATAATAGCTTTTCTCAAAAACTTGTTCAAATGATTTGATCCAAATATTACATCTTTGAACACGAGTCGTGCAAGTCTTTTTCTTCTATCTCTTTCTCTCACACTTTACGTCATTTTCTTACGTTCGATGTGAGGTGTCAAAGAATTAGTTCGCGATAAAATCATCAAAATTAATCAAATCTATAGATGCTCGGAGAGTTTAAATATTTCGTGTATAATGTGCTACTTTACTAAAGTAATGTCAGTGAAGTTTGGTTGCGTGGATTTTATATAACGAAGTATTTTTTGTTTTATTAGTTCAATATGAACTGTCACCAAGTACTGAGTGGTGCCTGTAATTCAGGAGATCAATGTTTTGCTGTTGGTTCCGTGGAAGGAATACCTTTTACAGTGAGTACAACATTCAAGGACTTTCCGCTGTTCATAGTCGTGTCTCGTGACCCAGGGTGCTCAGTGGCTGAGGTGGTCTTTGAGAAGTAATGTCCCTAACAGGAAAATGTAATTTAGCTACCTTGATAAGCATAAAATAATTTTCGTTTGGACACTAAACATTACTATCTTCAGTTGTTTGTCTATGGATTTAACCTCATTCCATTGAATTAGATACAGTAGTTCAAACAAAATTGTGTTTCCTTGAGACCTAATTTGCATCATTCATTTATGGTTTTTTAAATAACCACCTAACATGGATGTGAAAATTGTTTATGATCAAATGCCTCAATAGTCTTTTTGAAGTATTGATGTTGTTTCATAGTTATATCAGTCTTGGCTACATATTTTAATCCAAGTTTCTAAGAGGATAATATTTTGCAGGTGTAAGTCCCTATGTACATATTTGTGTGCTCTATCTGACTTCTTCTAGCTTAGTCGGGTTGACCAATTATTTTATTGAAATATATCATGTCATTAGATTTGTCTTAATTTGCATGTTATTTTATTTTTGCAACTTTTACCTGTAAAACGTTTTAATGTATTCAAAGTAGTTATCATTTGTGTGACCTGTAAACAATGGATATTTTGAAGGCTTTGAATGTTAATTTTAACACTAAACATTTTTTTAATCATTCTAAAAATGTAACAATTTTTGTTTTATGTTAAAGTCCTTACTTAAATTCAATAAATGTAGATATTTGATTAAAACATTCGGGGAACATTAGTTTTGAAACAGATCAATTATACAAATATAAAACTATGGATTCAACATCACTGTGATAGAATGTGCAAGGTGAGTTTATAGCTGCATCTTCAGATTCACCTGCTAACATAAAGAAAGGAACTGTAATTTATTTCTGGATAAAAATTAATACATCAGGATAATCTAACTCCATTTCAATTTCAAAAATCCCATTAAGCTGTTTGAACTAATAAAAGTAGGAAGAAAAGAACACACAAAAATTTTCTCATTTAAATTATATCTGTGCGAAGTGTGATGAACATACTTACTTACCTACATTTTAATTTTGTGTAATATTAACTACTACAATTCATTTCTGGGTCACTACAATTTATACAAAATTGTACTTGTGTTTCTAGATTTATTCACTACTAGCTCTTCTGCCATCAGCTTCACTCGCATAACATAGCAGCTTTTTAAATTTGAAAGAATTTGTAGAATCAGTTTAGTAGTTTAGGAGATCACCCCTGCCCTGGGACAAATAAACTCACAAATGTAATGTTACCTCTTTATAATTTCAGTATAGATTTAGTAAGTTAGATTTTATTTAGAACAAGCTGCTTGCCTACTCTTTTGATCTGTTTTACAGGACTTGCCACTTGTCCAGTTGGACAAGTAGCTTGGGAGTCCATTGGGAACATAGATACACACATCAATTATTATAGATGGATAGGATAGGTACATAACTACATGGTTAACAATTTATGTGATAAATAAAAATAACCTTGGGTTATATAAAACCTCATTGATATAACATTATTCATGCATGAGATTCCATTGTAGTATCCTATTCCAATGGATGTTTTTGTTCAAATATTCATGTAATTTTTCCAAGTACTCTATCAAAATAGAATGGGTTCTTAGATTGGTTTTTCTATTTGAATACACACTTAATGTTCAGTTTCCTTTGTGATCTAATTTGTAGGTAACTGAAAGGTTTTTAAAAATGTCTAAATTTTTAAAATTTTTTTTAATTTATTTATTTCATAAAAAATATATACATTTTAAAACACAAAGTATTGAAAAACTAAACAGTTTGTATCAATGCTCTTATCGCTATATGCTATATTCCTTTAACAACTAACTTTCCTTTACAAACTAAACTACCTTAAAAACTTCCTAACCTTACAACTATTAACATCTTTAAATTAGTAACAAATTATTAGGTAGTGATTTGTTAAGGGTAATAATTTATTTATTTCTTTATGTACACGAGCAAGCATTCTGTTTATCGCAGTTAATTATTCTACCTCATTCTACCAAATCAAATCAAGGTACAATAAATGAACTACCAATTAACACAGGTACCTACAAAGAAGGTTTTTTGCTCTCATTGATTCATCAACATTATGATAATAGGCCTTTTTACTTACATAATCATGTCAGATAATTAAAGCAGTGTCAAGAATAGTACTTCCTAACAAATGTTATAAATGTAACTAGCTTCACCCATGGTTAAAAAGTAACAACCCTTATTACTTAGGGGTATGAAAAATAGATAGTAGCCGATTCTCAGACCTACTGAATGTGCATATAAAATTTTATAATAATCTGTCAAGCCGTTTCGGAGGAGTATGGTAACTAACATTGTGACACGAGAATTTTATACATATAGAGATAAATGTAAATGTTCGTTTGTTTATTATGCTTTCACGCCTTAACTACTTAACCACCATCAAGCAATTTTGCACACACATTGTCAAGGGTACAGAAAAAAGGACATGGGATGCCTTTAATCTCAAATAAAATAACGGTTCCTGTTAGACGGCTAGTGTAACCGCGTGACGCAGCAAGTAGGTGTATATTAACGATTAATTTTGTTCCACAGGCCTATGCGGCTGGATGTAACATAGTAATCTTGGCATCCAACTTCGACCGGGTCCAGATCATACCCGGCGCTATCCACGGCTATGTCCGGATCGGTTCTTTGGACTGCAGCACGGATACTGGCAAGATCGCAGCGGCTTATGGCTCGGAAGTCTGCATTTTCGAGCCGACCCCTCTCATTCATACGGCGAATACCAGTCACGTAAGTACCTACTTAACCCGCCCGCCTGGTGCTTAAAAGAAACTATTCTGCCAACATAAGGTAGATCTTTTTGATTTTTGAAGTTCAAGGTCAATTCTTGACCCATGCGATAAGCAACTCTGCATTGCGTAAGCGAAGGTCGATTTGTGGAAATTCGATATTTGCTGACCAGGCGCCCCACGGGTGAACAGTAACTCTAGCGGCGCCTCCAAAATACAAATAGTACTCGGCGCTAATCATGGTTACGTCCGGATTAGATCTCTGTACTAGGTACAAGCAAGTACCGGCAAGATAGCAGCGACAACAGCTCCGAAGTGTACCTAATTTTTCAACTACGCCGCTACATATTGCCAACACCAGCTTGTATGTAATTGTAATCCTAGCGATTACGTACGGACCATACCTATCTATAGCAATTGTAGCTGCGTTTACATACAAGTTTTATTAGGTGACTCTTTTGTTATTTTCGTTCGTAAACTATGCCAGGTCAAATTAGTCCACTCTACTCTGACAAAGGACATACCTAGACATAATGCGCCGAGAGGGACAGTATCACACCCACACATTGATAATGAGTTTCATATAATGTTATTATCTATTAATAGTAAACACAAACCTGTTTTATATAATCCCAAGTTTGTTATCTTAATTGATGCGTTGTTCTCTGTTATTTTTTTTTTTCATTCAACATTCGATTAGTTTGTTATCAGAATGTTGTTTCCGATCAATGACTCGGACAAAATTGTTCAAGTTGTTTGTCAAACCCGGACCTGCCCCTGAACCCTGCTGTCAATCTTCAATGGCGTTAGATTGATGATCAACGCTCATAATTAGAATGATATTTTACAAGCCAAATATCAGTGGAGACTTTCTCGATGAATGCGAATGTGATTTACGTGGAATAACGTTCAAGATCATGCTTTATTAGGGTTTGAATATAAAAGTTTTGAAGTGAAAATGTAGGTATGCAAAGTGGACGCCAATGCGCATTGACGTCGAACTGCATAACAAGCACCTACTCTGGGTCTGTTAGCATTGCTGATAGGGCTCTTCGACGTATTTCCAGATACATCTGCATCTACAGGTGACTCACTCTCCTTGATCAGCCCTAAAAACAGGCCCCTCTCTAAGGCAAGGCAATGTCAACTCCAAACTCTCCGTCATCATTTTGCTACATGTATTTCTTTATGAAAGGACTAAACATTCAAAATCGGCTGATATTCACGTGACAACAGAATGGACAGATGGTTGGATGGTTTGTTTAATGACTCTTTTACTACGTATTGTCGGAGCAAATTACTGCACTTATTTATCAGCAAACAGTCGTGACGTGCCTAGCATTTACTACGACTGTTTATATTTACAATCGAATCTATTCTGTGTTCTGTTTTATTTACTTCTCTGTATTTTAACGTAGCGCTGACATAGATCTCATTAATAGTTGAATTTGAAGCTGCGCAAAATATTTTAGTCGATAAATGAATGATGCCTGATTTTTATTCTCCAATGACGTCAAAACCAACTCCTATGGAGTTTGACGCCTATATTCTTCCCAAAGTATGTGTCCTGTTGCCTTTGGCTTTGTAGGTCCTAAACGTATAAAACGATTAGGTACAATAGGTTTCTTAAAATTGAAAACTTTAATAGATAAAGTCAAAGTCAAAATGTTTTTTTATGTGTTGTATGTTGTTCAATTTTGGTATCAAAGATACACTTATGAACGTTAAAGTTTTAACATAAACTCGACAATCGATAGATAGGTAGGTATTTATTTGTTGAAAATCTGAGGTCTTTTCCGAATTGGATACTCAACATAAAAGGTAAAAGGTTTATAAATTATGTAATCTTTTTCTCAGTTTAGTAGTCATCTATAAAATGTACTGAGTTATTTCTGTGGGATAAGATAACTTATAAGGAGTTTTTTAGGATAAGGAGAATCGTGTCATTAAAGAACGTTGTAGTGTGATAGATGATGTAGTGTTAGAAGGGAGAAAGAGATGCTTAGATGGTTTGGACACTAAAAGACAATGCATGAAAGGAGATTGGCGAAATAGATCTACAAGGCGAGTGTGAATGGCCATTCACGCTCGCCTTTTAAAGTTTAGAACGTTTTTAAGAAAGGTCAGGAGTACCCGTAACCGACGAGCGTGTAAAAAAAAACTCATGGAAATAGAAGAACTGAAAGATGTTCCTATACCAGGATCGTATCCAGACTTGAGACGATCCTGGCATAGGGGTTCATAGGTACTTCTCTCTACTTGATAATAAAGTGGAGAGAAGTAGCTATGAAGCCCTATAGAAAAGAGGTGTGACTGGCCACATGTATGTAAGGAGAATACATCTTTAGCTTACTATCTAAAATTGGTTTGAATCTCGAAGATACTAGTTTCTCAAGAGAACTGTGTATAAAGTTTAAATATTTCATTTATATAGTGTCCTTGTTTATTTTCGTACCACTAACAGTCGCCATCGAGAACGTCAATGATCTTAAATGCTCACTGAACTACACACTTCACGATATCACTCGCATATGAAATGTGGCACAATTACACACATTACGCCCGGAGATTTATGGGTATAACTTTCTGGAAAAACTTGAACGAATTCTTTCGTATCGCAACAAGAATTCGATAGGAACTTTTTAAACAATCACGCAAAGTCGACTTTGATTACAACAATGCTAAATTAATGAGGCCATCATAATAAATCTATCGTGTAAATGTTTCGGCTTTCCCTTACTTTCACGGGTTTTAGTCGCGAAGTTACGTGACAATCACCAAATAAAATTATTTAAGACTAGCTGCGCCCCGCGGTTTCACCTGCGGTGAAAAAGTCCTATGTGCTACTCTAGACTATAATCTATCTCTGTGCCAAATTTCATCCAGATCTGTTCAGCCGTTCTGGCGTGAAAAAGTAAATAAATAAAATAAATAAATAAATTCGGGACACTTGCACACACAGTCGCCTGAACCCAAACTAAGCAAAGCTTGTACTATGGCTGCCAGAGACTGATGTACATACTTAGATATTTTTAAATACATACTTAAATAGATATTAACACCCAGACATAGAACAAACACAAATGTTCATCACATTAATGTTTGTCCTAGGAATCCCACGCCCCCAAGCTCAGAAGGCAGGCTCACTACCAACTGAGCCACCGAGCCAGCCGAGGCAGTAACACATCCATCCATCCATCCATCAATTCTTACAAACTTTCGCGTTTATAATATTAATAGGAAGGATAATGAGCAGAATTTCTTCACCATGATGAATACTAAATTTATCATGTCAGCCCGTAAGACGTCCACTGCTGGACAAAGGCCTCCCCCAAAGATCTCCTTAACGACCGGTCCTGCGCTGCCCGCATCAGATCCTCACCAGATCGCCAGTCCACCTTGCGGGAGGCCTTTCCACGCTGCGTCTTCCGGTTCGTGGTTGCCACTCGAGAATCTTTCTGCCACATCGGCCGTCGGTTCTACGAGTGATGTGCCCTGCCCACTAGCTGCCACTTCAGTTTGGCAATACATTGGGCTTTGTCGGTTACTTTGGTTTTCCTACGGATTTCTTAATTTCTGATTCGTTCTCGCAGGGAAACTCCGAGCATAGCCCATTTAGAAACGTTTCCGTTCGGATTTCAAAAATTTGAAGCCTAAATTATTCGAATCTCAGTCTACATTCATAAGTTTTAAACGTGATTAATTCTTCCGATTGGATTTATTCTTGATTCCCTATTCCAAAATGTATAAAAGTAGACTGAGATTCGAACAATTTGAGTTTGAAATTTCTGGGATCCGATCGGAAACTGCTGGAGTCTTCTTATAAGAACCATCGTAAGCGACCACGTCTCAGTTCCATAAGTCATCATTGGCAACACACAACACAGACTTTTTTTTTTTTTTTTTATTTAAAAAATTACACTCCACGGACTCCGGGGACCGTGACTTTTTTTAACAAAAATCTTAAATTATTATTTAAAGGAAATACAGGTAGAGGGGGGTTAGTTATTAAGTCTTAATCTAAGGTTAGGTTAGACTAACACAGACTTTCGACTTGAGACACTCGACTTGACTTGAGACTATTTGGGACGAGAATGTTCCGCAGCTTCAGTTGGATAAGTTTCGAGTTCTAGACCTGAAGTCGGACTGACGTGTTGGCGTTTTCGTACAAACACTTTAACACATCGACGTACCGATAGTCAATTTGGCACCTTTGAAGAGATCTCAGCACGGCCCATGTTTCGATCGAATCGAAGGCTTTTTCGTAATTCCCAAACGCTAAGCATAGTGGCCGTTTATACTCTTCAGTCTTCTGTATAACTTGCCGCAGCGTATGTTGTATGGTCTATGGTACTGAAGTCTTTTCGGAAACTGGCTTGGTCGGGAGGCTGAAAGTCGTCAATTCTGTGCGCAAGACGATTCGTACAATGTAGTAGACATGGCTCAGCAGTGAGATGCTGTGCTATGCCTGTGGCGTTCGACCTTCCAGTATAACGGAATTAAATACCTTCTGAAGGGCCCTGGGAATCGGTGTTATATTAGTATTACAACAATGTAAACTCTAAATTGCTAGTATAATAAATACATTGTAGACTACGCTACATGGATATGGTTGCATAGTGTTTGCAGCTGTTTTAATCCATGTAAGAGGCCTTGGGGCGTCCTCACAAACTCTACTCTAACACTAGGGCTGGCTATTCAGCTAGTCAGTTTACTTACTATCCGCTGCTTATTTAGCACTATTGTCCCAAAAAAAAACAACATTAAACCATTAAGCTCGCATATTTTTTTATTTGTTCACTCTTTGCGATGCATTGTGTAATATCTAGGCAACGGAGATCGGTGTGTCAAAGCTATAGGGCTATGATGTGAAATAAAGCGTAGTCTGAATAGGACTTAATCGTTATGTTGTCGCCAGCAATGCGGAATAAACGTTTACGTCATTCATTAACTTAAGCATGCGATGTAGAACTAAACGCGAATCTGATTGAAAACGCGTTTAAATCCTGCTCTATTTTACTCGAGTAAATAGGTACGATCGACTCGTGTGTCAAACAATATCAATTCTAGCGTCGTCAATACTGAAGAATTATGTAATCAGCTAAATTAATCGTCCGAAAGAATAGTTATGGCGTAACTATAACCATACGTACTCGGACACGTGTATAGCAGTCGCCTTGATCGACGAAATGAAGCAAATCATTAGAGTAGCGAAGGTCATTATCAGCTGTTAGCTGTATTTCGAATACCTCTATAGAGATACTAGTTACTCTAGACTAGATACTAGTTATACAATTTGAAGTTCCCTCACGATTTCTCGGTTTAGACTAGTTTAGAAAGTGTCCTACATCGCATGATCCTCACTACGTCCTCGCCAATTGTAATCAATATCAACTCGATCGTTTAGTTACAAAAATCATTTTCTAATTATAATATCATTGTTGTAAAACATGTTTAATAACCGCGTAGTATAAAACATAGAGGTAACAGTTACCTCCCTTTAGGACTAAAGGGAGGTAACTGTTACCTCTAAATTGCTAGTATAGTAAATACTAGCAACTTTTGTTGTTTGAGGACTCAAACAGTTGGTAATAGGTCTCCGAATCTACCACACCGATTTCAGCAAGTGATTTCAATTGACCAATCTTTGCTGTGTGCAATTCCGGTCTTTATAACTGGGAAAACGGTTGATTATTCAATTCGTGCTTGTTCGCAGGGTCTCGAGTACCGATGGGTGCAGACAGGGAAGTTGGTGGCTGATGGGCCTATCACAGCGCTGTCGTGGAACCTTGAGGGTACCAGGCTCCTGACTGGCGGGAAGATATTACAGCTTTGGCATCAAGCGTCTTTGTACCAGGATGACAGCCAACGTAAGCCTTTTTGTAGTTTTTTTTTTTTGTATGTAGAGTAGGTCGACGTTTGACCACCAACTCGCCTGATGTTAAGCGACTTTCTGGTCCAAGATGGAGCACGACGACCTAGAAGGTACTTATTCACTCAAGCCTTGAAGATACCCAGGTAGTTGTACTGTTCAACATCATTTAGACGGTTTCGTCAGTCAAACGCAAAATAGCGACCTATTTTGATCGTAAGGTAGAGGTAACTTTCTTAACCATGGTTCTAGTTTGATAAGATTTATATGGAACCACTTTGAAATGATAAATACGAGTAGGTACTAATAAACTCAATTAAATAATATTTTAAATCGGTTTTTGGTTGACGGAGATATCGTAATAAATTTTAGCAGGTATATTTTATAAACCTTCTCATATTGGTTAAAAGGAACCTATTTGACGTAAGTACGTGTGTAGTAAGTACCTACTGGTTGTAAACTCTAAGCTGTTATCCTATTTCTAAGTCACGCTGCGCCATTCTCGGCTTAGTTTTATATCACCTCACTTTATGACGCAATTTCAGTGAAGCTTTTAGCTACAGAGTTTAATAAGAATATCAGATAGTCCCTACTGTATGGTTACGAGATTAGGTCAGGCATTAGTTGCACTTGTACTGATTTGGTACAAAAATTGGAATCAGTGTGGCTCACGAGCGTTATCATTAGACGAACCCATGATGTCTTATCAGTAAATCACGCTTGGTATCAGTTTTAGGGCAATGTCATAAATCATCACCCAACATTTTTTCCGAAACATTCTGCAAAATAATGTAGGTTAGTTAGTTAGTTTAAACGGGAGACACGTTAGGCATTTCGTCGGTTATGGTAATAAGCGCTTTATTGTCTGAAATAGGAACTAGCTCTCAAGGGAGGCTCAGTCCCGCCATGCTGGCCCAGTACGGGTAAAGTTTTAATGTGTCTATATATTTTGCTGATATTTTGGAATGCGCGCGCACTTATCGACAAGTCAGGTTCGCAGACGATGGCTTGAATATCCTAGCCGTCGTGACGCCAGCCAAAGTTGCTTACCAAGTAAGAGTATGTTTTCGTTAGTAAGATAAGTCCAGTAATACGATTGAATTTTAAACTTAGATCAAAGCTAGATAATTGAGCGCTGCCTGAGTTCGACTAACCTGTTGTTTACATACATGTTTCCCAATTTTTATCTACTATCACTTATTTATCACACGTCCCTGAGATAAAGTATGCAAAAAGGTATAATCTCGTACTTAATCACTTAATCTTATGGCTTTATTGACATAAAGTTATTCAACTCGATATATTACTGTTTGGTGGTCGAACCGTCGTTTACAGATAACTAGGTACCGAAAAATACTCATGGTAGTTGGTCATGTTTTCTATCTTTTTTGTTTTATCTGCGCAGACATTGTACCTCTCACTATCGTAGAGAATTTTGTAGATATCTACTAGTTGATGCTTTGAACGTCGTTCCCGTTTTGATGCTGCTCGCGGCCTTCGGCCTCGCGGTTTGAAGGTCGGGATCGAGGTTCGACTTACGGCGTTGCAGATACAAAATTGCAGCTCTAACAAACAAAGGGTTAAATAATGCTTGCGGGACCAACAACGCTACATTATTTTTAAAAATAAATACTCAGAGAATAACATTTCGTTGTCTGTAGTGACAATATGTAGATGCTTTATGTTGTGAGTTTAACAGTATCTAAAAATCAATATTTGACGAATCTATAGATAAGTAAAAGTCATTTCGTGTTAAAAAAATAATCCCTCCTAACAATGATAATAGGATTTTCCCTCGGACTCGTCTACATTATTTTATTCATTTTTGTTACGAGTTCAGCAACATAGGACAGACACTTATAAAATCCTTCTGGATTACTTACTTTTGGTTACGCAATACGCCAAGAACGTAGACGCCTACTACAATCTCTTAAATTAATTCTCCCTTACCTAATATTGTAGATGGGGCCAAAGAAGAGGAAGTTAGAGTTAATCCATACTATCCATACTAATATTATAAAATCGAAAGTAACTCTGTCTGTCTGTTTGTATGCTTTTCACGGCTAAACGGCTAATCAGATCTTGATGAAATTTAATAATTCGGTACAGTATTTCACGAGGAAGATTTTTGGATATTATTTTCTGAATAAACGCGAAAGAAGTCGCGGATAACAACTAGTCCATATTAATAATAAAACATCTAAAGTAACTGTCTGTTTGTAGGCTTTTCACGGCTAAACGGATCTTGATGTAGTATATACAGGGTTATAGGTATCTCATTAGAAACCTCTTAAGGGTTCATTGTACTCATCAACATGAACAACTTTTACTATGAAGCCAATCCTGAAATCGCGAAAAAAACAGCTGTTCCATACAAACAGTTCATTGGCCTAAGACAAAATGTTTAGAACAGCTGATTTTTTTTTCGCGATTTCAGAGTTCACTCCATAGTAAAAGTTGATCATATCGATGAGTACAATGAACCCTTAAGAGGTTTTTGGTAAGTTACATCTAACCATGTAAATGTATTTATTATTTTTTTAATTTGACAATGTTTTATTGCAGCTAGTTCCGGTGTCACATTCCAAATCGGTGGCGATCGAGATGAGAAACCTAAACAGACCGACGAAGATGAGCCTGTAAGTGTTGTTTTGTAATTATGTATTCTGTTAAAGTGCAAATAGGTAAACTTAGCGTATGAACTCCCTCCTCCATGGAGGGTCCATACGACATACTGAAGACAGTGATGCAAAGATTAGCAGTAACTAGGGATAGAAAAAGTGAGAACATTATGATTTACTAGCTGCGCCCTGCGGTTTCACCCGCGTTTAAAAAGTATCCTATGTGCTATAATCTATCTCTGTGCTAAATTTCATTCATATCTATTCAGCTGTTCTGGCGTGAAAGAGTAACAAACAGATGGATGGATGGATGGATGGATGGATGGATGGATGGATGGATGAATGAATGGACGGATGTTTGTTTCTCTTTCACGCCAGAACGGCTAAACAGATCTGGATGAAATTTGACACAGAGATAGATTATAGTCTAGAATAGCACATAGGATACTTTATAACCGCGGGTGAAACCGCAGGGCGCAGCTAGTACATCATATTTCTTTTTGTTTTTTGTTACGGAAGTCTTGTCATTGCTCTAAGAAATTGTAATCGCAGAGTTCGGGAATGGCGATGTACTTGTATGTTGTACCATACGTGATAAGATAGCAGATACACTTGCTCCGCTGATAGCAATGTTTTGTGTGTATGTATTACAAATGATACTCGCCTGTCTAATTATAGCGTAAACATTAAACAAATTTGGTCAGAGGCGAAGTATGTAATTTGTTGCATGTGAGTTGTTTGTTGGAGAAGGCCCGCCTCTCAAGCCAGAGGGGGCGGGTTTAAACCTAGCCGATGGCACGCACCAATTTATTCATTGTGTGAACATGTGCGTATTGTATGTCATCTGCTACATGACTGGAGCCCGGTGTATGGCGACAGGATAGGCCCTGTCACATTTGGGACTGAACATCTTCCGGCGAAGTGTGGGTGTTGTATTACACCTCTGCCAGCCCCCTCGGGGGAAAGGCGTGATGATATGTTATGTTATGTTAAAATACTCAATATTTATTAATCAACTAGCTGTCACCCCGCGACTTCGTTCGCGTTTTGAGCTATCCTATCTGTTAAGTTAGATCGAACTGCACACGGTGTGCAAATTTGATTGAAATCGGTTAAGTAGTTTAGGAGTCTATAGCTGACAAACAACGTGACACGTAATTTATATATATTAAGAAGATTAAGATATTGAAAATTCAATACTTTTGTCTGGAAGAGATCGCTTTTAGTGATAAGGCCGCCAGTTGTTACACTATTTAATAAGTTTTATCATTATTTTTCTCTTGTTGTTTTGTTATCTGTGGTGTGAACAATAAAGAGTTTATCTATCTATCTACTTTTTCGTCTATCAGAACTGCAAATGGCAGTCTTTTCTGCAAAGTGCTGTTTGTAATTTTATTGAACACTAGCTTTTCGCCCGCGGCTTCGCTCGCATTTCAGCTAGCATTTCGCTAGCCTACGGCACTCAGGGATAATGTAGCTTTCTATTAGTGAAGGAATTTTTAGAATCGGTTCAGTAGTTTCGGAGATTACCCCTGACAAACAAACTTACAAAATGACAAACTCATATATCTTTCCTCTTTATAATCGACCGAGTGAGCGTCTGCGAGTGAAGCGTCTATGCTTCAGCATGGACAAAAATGCTTTCGTATGTCCGAATTCTGCCTGGATCTCTGTCTTTCTCTACAAGTCGAATTTCTTACACGATTCTTTTGGAATTTTGTGAGTAGGTTCAAACCTGCTTACAAAATTTCACGAGAATCGTGTGAGGAATGCGACCTGTAGAGGAGGACAGACATCGGCCGCGAAGTCACACACAGAGCCACTAGACTTAGTATAGATAGACATAGATTGAAACATACTTACAGGCTGAAAATTTGCTCCGAAGGGCGCCCTAAAAGATAATGCAAATACATTGGCAACAATCTGGCGATAACAAGCAGTCCAAGTAGACTCGCGTAAACTAGAGGCGTCTCAACGATTACGGTTTCACTCGAGATTTGCAAGTTTTCCCGCAGTTTCCTGAGGTAAAAGTATGTTAAGGGTTCCGCGACGCTCTGAATTTTCCATACAAACGCGTTTATTAAATTCCTTAAAAACCATTTGTCAGATTATGATGAAATTTAGCATGTACAATTAAATGAACTATATCTCCATCCCCATGTTCCTGGTTTATTTAAAAACGTCCTCCAGAGAAAATAGATCTACGATAAATATCCGCATTTGAATGGGGTGCTACTTTGACTGACTTTTTTAATAGATAGACAAAGCAAATCAAAATCCGCTTACACAGGGAGGTTGTCTACATCTTTAGCTTTTACATTAAACCATAATACAAGGGTTTTTTTTTTAGTTATTTAAGGATCATTAGAGACGTGCAAAAGTCATAAAAAAATATTGAAATTGCACTATGTCACTCTGTAGATAACTTTTGAGACTCGTCAGTATCTTTACTTGCTCTCTTCGCTCGTCGTCTTCTAGACGAAGTGGCAATAGAAAACCTTAAGCCAATGCGAAGTTTGTCTAAAGTGGTCGCCGGACCCTTAACATACCCTTAAACTCGTCCTATGTAAGTTCTTAACTTACATAGGACGAGTTTAAGGGTATGTTTACTACTATCTCGATACATTTTAATACGATCGTTTGCGTTGAGAAAGTGTAACAAACAATTTTTCGCTCATACATACAGATAGATAGACAGACTGACAGAAAAAGTGGCAATAGAAAACCTTAAGCCAATGCGAAGTTTGTCTAAAGTGGTCGCCGGACCCTTAACATACCCTTAAACTCGTCCTATGTAAGTTCTTAACTTACATAGGACGAGTTTAAGGGTATGTTTACTACTATCTCGATACATTTTAATACGATCGTTTGCGTTGAGAAAGTGTAACAAACAATTTTTCGCTCATACATACAGATAGATAGACAGACTGACAGAAAAAGTTACTTCCGCATTATTTTTAACACAAACGATCATTCACTAATCGCTGTTAAATTAACCGACTTTATCAGGCCGGTATCTCCCTAACGAGGCGCTTCCTCGATGTTATCTCATCATATTCGGCTATAATTAGGTGTAATTTATTCAATTGGATAACTACCTCTCCTTCGCAACGTGTAAACAATTAGTTTCGCACGATTGGTCGCACAACGTACAGGCAATTTGAATATATTGAAGGATTTCTTCGACATGACAGCCGCGTAAAATGCTGAGGGTACGGTAAAGTGTTTGCTGTTTTGAGAGGCAGAATATTTGTGTTATTAGTACTCGTGTTGTAATGGCATCAGTACCGAAGCTAGTATTTTGTGCCTGTATGATCCAAAACTTGGTCCTGGGTCTGTACCCTGACATATCATTGCGTTGATTTTTTTTTTTTTATGAATCCATGATTAATTAGGTTCATGGTCGCGCAGCGTCGGTGACTGAACTTAAAAATCAACGTAATCGTGCCCTGTGCCTGCGCTCGGCTCTGCTGGCACCGCTCTATTAGCTAGTTAGGTACGGCGCCGGATGACAGTACTAAAAATAAACTTCGGTACTTCATATAGTCTAAAAAATCATTAAAAACAAACTCTTAGCTCAAGAGAGGGATGAGTATACAGAATCAAAAAAGATCCCAGGCTTTTTTTTACAACGGACTAGGCATGCGTTTGACCACTGACTCGCGTGATCGGAAGCGACGCCGTGATCGAAGGTGTAACACACTTGCCTAGGAATGACCTACTCACTTAAATTAATCTAGGCTATAGAAAGTCACATGTTAAAACTAATGTGGATGACTATTTATTTTTAACCGACTTCATAAAATTAGGAGATTCTCAATTTGTCTGCATGTTTTTTTTCTATTTATTTTACGCGATTACTCCGCCAATCACGAATCGATTTTAATGATTCTTTTTTTGTTTGATAGACCATACCTTAGAGGTGGTCCCATATAAATTGTATCGCCATTGGTCAAGCAGTTTTTAAAACAATATATTAACAAATTTATCAGTATATTAACAAATGTCTAGAACTGTTTACATGGATGACGGAAAGTCGGTTTTTTTAAGTTTTTATTGTTGTTTTGAGTAGTCGATAAATAATAATAATAAGTTTATTTGATATCTGTACAGAGGTGTTGGTAACATTGTTTTCTTTTCTTAAAAGTGTGTTAATATGGGTACCATAGTAGTCGCTGTACCCTGCACTAGGTCTCGTCAGAGCCTGTATTGCAGGGTACAGTTCCTCTTGGCCCTCTGGCCATTTTATATAATAATAATTATACCTAAGCATGCAAACTAATCTATAATTTATTTAAAAATATAAAATACTTAAATAACTTAACTATTTCAGATAAAAGTAGGTAAAACAATGAAACACAAACTGGAACAGTATTTGTGTTGTGGTATTTCTTAGTTCTATTTTTAATTTATAATTTAAGTCGTGGTGTAAGTGAATGAGTGTGTATATAAATAAAGTAAAAATAATAAAGTTAAATTATGGGCTTACTTATAAAACCGATTACAAAAATAGATACTTACGCTAATTCGTACTAAAAATACATCACAACAAGTTATTATCACCTTGACATTCTTGTTGCTAAAGGTTACAACGGTATTTAGGTTAGTAACAAAATGTCATCTATAAATATGGGGAACAGAAGGATCTAAGATTCCGCCTTCATTCAGTGCATTCCAGATTTATTGAGACAAATCCGATTTCTTTTAAACTGATTTTTGTCACTTTTTAACTCCTGACGCAAAAACGACGAGATGTTATAAGTTCGGCGTGTAATCTTAATATATAGTACCTGGATGTCCGAGCTTTGCTCGGTATTTTTTTTTTTTTTTTTTAATTGTGTTTTTTGGATAATAAACAATTGATTTTAGTCTAACCTCAAAGCAAACACTCATTGACTTCGTGTTACTTAACAACGCCATCTGCTGTTGTGTCGTTAAAGCAATTAGTTCTAACTCACAAAAAATAGTATTATTATTCGCCAATAGATGTCAGGAAGAGTCATATTTTTGTTATTTTTCTTCCAAGTTTATGTATAAGTTGATTATCGATAAAACACGAATAAAATGATATTTTCTAAAAATTATTCCTAGCTAGATCGATTTATCGCACCCGAAACCCCCTATATACTAATTTGTATGAAAATCGTTGGAGCCGATTCCGAGATTCCAATTATATATATATATATATACAAGAATTGCTCATTTAAAGGTATAAGATAAATTACGTGTCACGTTGTTTGTTCGCTATAGACTCCTAAACTACTTAACCGATTTCAATCAAATTTGCACACCGTGTGCAGTTCGATCTAACCTATCAGATAGGATAGCTCACGTAAGTATAATATATAAATAATAAACGCGAACGAAGTCGCGGGGTGACAGCTAGTAAGTATATAAGTGTGTGTGTGTGTGTGTGTGTCTTAGCTTCCGAACGGATGAACCGATTTGGTTTTTTTTTTTCGAAATGTAAATTAGTCAGGAGTGTTCTTAGCTGTGTTTTATGAAAATCGGTGCTGGCGTTTTTTAAATTTTTAAATATTAATTGTGTCCAATGAGTTAGCAAATACAAGGAGAGGATTCTTATAAAATTATTTTTAATCACTAGCTTGCACTACTATTTCGTGTTTTATGAAACTTTCACACTAATATTATATACTCGTATGTAAAAGTTTAGATGGATGGATGTATATGTATTACTCAATCACGTCAGAATGGCTGGACGAATTACCATTAAATTTGATGCAGAGATAAAGTCGAGGAAAGTATATAGGATACTTATTAGCCGCGGGTGATACCGCGGGCCGTAGCTAGTAAGCCAGTTATTGCGTAGCTTTATAACTCTAATCAGTAGTTCCTTTTTTTTGTTTTGGTTGCCCAGGGAAAACCTTTTATAGGTACCACCCCACCTCGGGGGGGCAGGGTGGTTATGTGGGAGTCTCCGCCCTTGTGGCGGCATACCCACTAAAAACCCTGGGGGTGCTCCACCTTTGCGCCATTGGTCGAGACTACGGGTGCGCTACTGCACTCCTCCGCGGCCCCGACAGCACTTGTGTCCCATCGCGGGAGCTTTAGTTCCTGAGTTAACCCCATACAAACAATCTACCTCTATACAATATTTCGTAATATAGAACTGTAAATGTCGTTTCAGGGCTGGATATGCGTGTGGCAGTGTCAAACCGCGACTCCTGCGCACCACCTAGCGTTCTCCCCCGACGGCGTTCTGTTCGCTACATCTGGCGTCAACGATAGACTCGTCAAAATATGGTATCAGAATAAAGGTATGGATTCAAACATGATATCGATTATGCTGCTTTCATTTGCTTTTATATTAATCTTATTATGATGAAAGCAGAATGTCTGCGCCGGTGTTGCTCACATCTTGTCTGCACCTTATCCGCGTGACTTTCCGTCAAACCGGTAGGGTCAACTAGGGCAAATGCGTTTGTAAGGCAATTGCGTCTTTAGAGAATTACTGACAAACACTTCACAAATTAGGCACCACAACAACAACAACAACAACAACTCTTTATTAAAAACATAAAATTATTACAATAGTACTTAAATAAGGCTTAACTAAGTTTTTAATGGGCGGCCTTATCGCTCAAAGCGATCTCTTCCAGGCAACCTGAATGGACATAACACCACCTACATAATTTTTCTATCTTTAGTTGCAATAATCTATATAAGGTGGCGTTAGCTGCCTAAATTGTTAAGGGTTTGTCAGTAATTCTCTAAAGACGCAATTGCCTCGCAGACGAATTTGCCCCAGTTGAACCTATATTTCAGGCCTTAGGATATCTTCTCTATTCAACTTACAACTCTGCTTCTATAACTTACTTTCTTCAGCTTGAAAGGTACTGACAGTCATCATAATTTGATCAACCCTCTTGGACCGATCATTGATAGGTGATATAAGGCTATGTATCCACTGGAAATATGCGTGCGAAATGAGCGATACGCGAAAAAACATGATCACTTAGCACATCTCTGGTGAATACACAGTTTGAGGATTGGAAGATGAAGATCATTGACTGCCTCGGTGGCTCAGTTGGTAGTGAAACTGCCTTCTGAATCTGGGGGCGTGGGTTCGATTCGATTACCACCTAGGACAAACATCATATAATGAACATTTGTGTTTGTTCTATGTCTGGGTGTTAATATCAATTTAAGTATGTATTTAAATATATATATGTATGTATATCAATCTCTGGCACCCATCCATAGTACAAGCTTTGCTTAGTTTGGGGTCAGACGACCGTGTGAAGGGTTGGACTGGGCACATATGTAGTTAGGGTGGAATTTGCCAGCCGGCGCGGGCCCCCCTCAAACTTGGCTTTCGGGCTTGCCTCAAGCCAGGCGGTAGGTAGGTTGGAGGCTGCACCCCGTCTCAGGGCCCTAACTTGTGGGGAGCCACCCGGGCCCTTCCAACTCAGTTCGACCCTGACCGTGTGTGCGAAATTGTCCCAAATATTTATTTATTATTCAATCAAGTAATGAGTAACGAGAATAATGTACTACGTACTAGAGCTGATCCAAACAAAAAACGTTACGCAACGTAATGAAGTGGGGACCTGCCCACCGTGGGCTAACCGCAGGTTTGCTGCAGTGTTGAATAGTAAATTGCTAATTTACATCCGTCCAGGTTCACTAAATTAGCGCTGCTCCGTACACAACCACACTGCACGCGTGTCGGAACCACACTAATGCAAGGTGCAAGGATTTCAGTACACTGGTTTGGATGAAAGCTTGTGTTCGGATGATGAATCTAGTACTTAACGTAGTACATATATATCGATAGTAATGAAAGGAACGTTTTCTATTCACAGTGCTATCTCAAACGCAAGGCGACCACTGCTCTCCTCAGTTAAACTATACGTTTATCTATGTTGCTCACCCGCGGGCAGTCACGCATCTGTCATGGCGGAAGACCAGCAAGTACATGCCCAAGTGAGTCAAAAACGTATTTTTTTTAAACAGCTGATCAACTGACTTACTACTCAATCCAATACAAATGTACTTACAAGCTGTACATGGGGTACTTATTTAGTTTAATATTCTACAAATTGGGGGTCTCAATTAACCTTTTTGAAAAAACGGGTAACAGGGCAGATAGTAGGCGCATCACTCAAAGCAGTCTCTACCATGTTCTCAGAAGTCAATAGAAAAACATAGCAGCGTTGTCTAGAGTCATTTTATATTGTGTTGAATATGAAGGGGATAAGGTTGATATTTCTTTGAGAAGACGCGTCCTGTACACGTTCTATCTAAACGCTTTACTTTTTGATTCCTTTCATCATGGCCCGGGGGTCCTCGACAGCGACACAGACTAGTTCTAATCGCTTCCATTGATTCTATTTCTACAAACGCTAGCTGCTGATTGGACGGGTTGACAATAAGATCACGTGACATTTATATAGCTAGTATTTCGTCCAATCAGCAGCTGCCATTTGAGCATTACTGATAGCGTAGAAATATAATAATTTGGAAGCAAATGGAACTTGTCTAGGGCCCCAGTAACATTCTAGTCGCATTTGTGTTTAATTTTGAAACGTAATCCCTTCCGTGTTACGTTACAGTTTACAGCCAATCTGTTGAGATTAACCGTCTTACTATCGGCCAATAAATGTCTGCGGTTGTCTAATAAACACATCACGCGGTAACTGCCGGATGAGAATTTTATTTTTAATTTTACTACGAACGCTCTATTTAGTATGAAATGATAAACATACGCTACTCTGTGTTTACGATAACGTGACCGTTTTATTTATTTTAAGTGCTTTTAGTACTGCAGTGAGTGATATCGCCAAGTGTCAGGTCATAAATGCAGCCTTTTAAGTATGAAGTATTGATAGACGTGGATCGATTGATTTCTTATACTTAAAAGAGGGTTATACAACAGTCTGTTTGATAAATTTCAGGTTTAAATTGCGTGCGCAATGCGCATAAAATATGACCGACATACTATGTCATGTTTATTGGAAGGATGCGCACGCGCAGTTAGTTTGAAAGATCTTCACAAGACTTGCTAATAGGTACTATCATAATAGGTAAATGTCTGTGACTGGTGTGTTTTGTTACTTTGTATTGTGACGTCAGTCAAAGGCACTGAGTACCTTTTTATTTTCTAAAGGCGTTTTTTATAAAATCATAAGGTATATAGCTAGGTACATTTACATACACCCTTGCTAAGTTCTAAACACATGACCATCCCTAGTACAAAGTGGATATTTCCCTAGTCGTTAGTAGCATGTGCGTGCTTACGTGTCATGGTCCGTGTCGAACTGACGAGGTACCGACAGGGGCAGCGTGGGCAACGTGCTCGTGACGTCGTCGGTGGACAACATCTGCCGCGTGTGGGCCGAGACGCTTCTCCCCGAGGACGAGTGGGGCGGCGGCTGCGTGACGTCACACTCGCGCTCGCCGCCGCGCCGCCAGCGCGCCACGCACCGCCACAAGCACCGCTTCATGCAGCGCCTCAAACATATGAAGTGAGTATGTAATGCTCGTGCCGTCATCGTGTGCACTCATTACAAAATTGACCAAATTACAAAATCATTTATTTGGAACTATTATAAAGATACATTAATAAAAGTGTATCGATGCTACCCGCAGTAGTTAAAAAACTGAGTCGCAGGTAACAACAATTAACTCCGCGTACGTACTTTCATACAGTCTCTCTCTCTGGTCGATCCTTCATGGCTGAAGATCGCGATCTCCATTTTCCTTCACCCAGCGATTTGTAAGTATCTTCTACTTGTTCCTGTCTGTAGCCATTCGACTTACAGGGAGGGACAGACATGACATTTATCGGTTCGTTAACGTGCACGAGTGTAGCCAAATGTATAGTAGTGTAGCTGTGTCCTGGCTGGGCCCGTACCGTAACATCTTACTGCGATGTTTTTTTTATAAATTAAGTCCTCACAATAAGAGGTTACATTACGGGCTTTGGCTTCTGATACTAAAAATGCCACTTTTCTCTGCTACTTACATACTCGTACACCCTAAAAACATAACCTTCTTTCTGAGCAGCCAGAAATGTCATCGATTCGTACGAAGGTTACAGGTGCAAGCTTACTAGATTTCAGACTAGTCGCTAGATTCAACTTAACCTTTGAACTAAATGTAATTCTTCAGGACATGTTTCCACATCAGAAGGAACGCGCAGTCGTCGAAGCAGCCGGGCGCTCCGATCCCCACGCTCCCCTCCACTTACAGCGCTCACGACTTCCACAATCCCTATCACGCCACGTCTTACACCGGTGGTGAGTGTTCCTACTATTAATAATACTAACCTCTACAGCAATAAACGTTGTATAGCTTTTATATTTTGTTGTTGAGTGTTTTGTCTTTTTCTATCGAATTTAAAATTTAAAAGAACGAAAAAGACATAACACTGTATGACTATTTCGAGGCTATACAACGTTTATTGCTAAGAGGTAACTGTTTGTCGAGGATTTTTTTTGGAGGAAAATTTTTTTTTAACGACTGAATATGTCTTGTTTCCGTTTAAGCTACATTCAATATTTCTGGCAGTCTACTTAGTGAGTTCTCAAATTAGTTGCTTTCAATATTGCAAGTTGAATGGCTTATGAAGTGGATAGTCGGACTTTGGTTACAAAAGCATTAGTACCAATTTACAAATACGATGATAACTAAATAAAAGTTCTGTATGTACTATTTTCTCTTTGCCACAACACCTTTTCGATAGTTGATAGCCTTGTTAAACGAAAGCTCGAAAGCACGGCTGTCACATTTGAGACTGAACATCATCCGGGGAAGTGTGGGTGTTCACACCTTTGCCAGCTTCTTTAGGGGAAAGGCGTGACGATATGTGTACAACACTTTTTCTACCTCCAGGTCTCCACTTCCACCTAGCGGCATCAATAAACGCCGAAACAGATATCCCGCTGGTCCCGTCGCTGGCCGGCGGCGGCCGGTTCATCTTACACTGGCTACACAACAAGGAGATGTACTTCACTAGCCAAGCTGAAGCTATACTACACGACCTTACTAAAAAGGTTTGTTGTAACATGGAACGCTTACATTCCACCTTTATTATGTGAAGCGCTTGTGTGTAATGCTCTCCCTGAGTGAGTGTTTCCTGATGGTTATATTCTGGGTGTCTTCAAGTCTCAAGTAAATTTATTACTTCTAGGCAAGCGTGCTACATCGAGATCTGTCAAACCCAAAAGATGTGTAGAATAGTACCTACAAATTGATATTCGCTATTATACAGGGTTTTAGGTACATTACCAAAAATCTCATTAATGGTTCACTCATCAATATAAACAACTTTTATAATGGGGCGAACCCTGAAACCGCGAAAAAAAATCAGCCGTTCCATACATTTTGTCTCAGGTGATTGAACTTTTTGTGAGGAACAGCTGTTTTTTTTCGTGATTACAGGATTAGCTTCATAGTAAAAGTTGTTTGTATTGATGAGTACAATGAACCCTTAAAAGGTTTTTTATGAGTTACCTTTAACCCTGTATAGTTTTCAAGTATTTGTTTGGGATTTAAATAATTTACTCCTACTTAATTTTTACATACATACAATAACGCCGCTTTCCCTTAAGGGTAGCCAGAGACACTTGTCTCACACACTACGATCTTGGCACACATCTTGCGCATTTTCTACTTTCATAAATTTTAATATTACATAACATACTATGTTACATACATTATATAAATAAAATAAATAATAAATAAATTCGGGACATTTCCACACACGGTCGCCTGACCCCAAACTAAGCAAAGCTTGTACTATGGCTGCCAGAGACTGATATACATACTTAGATATTTTTAAATACATACTTAAATACATATCAACACCCAGACATAGAACAAACACAAATGTTCATCACATAAATGTTTGCCCTAGGTGGGAATCGAACCCACGCCCCCAAGCTCAGAAGGCAGGTTCACTACCAACTGAGCCACCGAGGCAGTCAATTAAATAACCCAAAAATATTATATTACATGTCGGTTACGGATACTCTAGGTCTGGCCTTAACCTTTTCTAGATTATTGTGACCGGATAATTGAGCCCTACGGCGAGATTTAATAATATATTCTCTTTATCAGGTTTTAGACAAAGAAGAGACCGAGGAAGGTGGATCAGGATCGGAACACACCACACATCCAGATGGAGAAAATGACCCAAGTAAGTACTCTCACTTGTAAAAATTACACATTATTTACTAACAAAACTTTCGATTTCGATATCAAAATTAACATGTTACTTATTTTTGTTAGCTCCAAAAGCAGCGAGAGGTAAAACTTGAAATTCAATAACTTAATTTGTAACCAGCCAGTAAACAAATAGTTTGTATTATCAAACGCAGTAAGGTTGAAAATCGGTTAAAAACAAGAGCGCTTACAAAAAACTGCGAGTATTCATAGCTGCTGTTGAAGGTGTATTCAATTGTAAAGCTTTAAAACTATTCAGAACGTATTTAATCATTTCGTGGCTTCATGTTAAGTATCATGCGCTGATGTATGATTTGAAAATACCGTAATGCTTATGTACGTTTATTTCAGCGTAAATGACTATTTAGGTACAAAGTTGAGCTTATTATTTACGCAGTATTGCTTTGTCGGTAATTCCATGCTGCTTAGGACATGCAAATAGGAGGCCGAGTCAGCACCTGACTAAAGCGCAGTCAGAGGACAATAGCAACAGTGACGAGCCACCAGGTAATGTGATTTTGGAAGTAGACAGTGTTGTGAGTACGTATGTGAAGTACTAACAGAGAAACGGGTTTTCACTCGCTGTTCTACAATTTAAATAAAAAAATAAAAACTTTATAAGGATGTGTCAATACAAAATTGTAAGATTATGTCTTCAAAGCAACATGCGTTAGAATTTATTGAGGTTTTACCTCAGATCAACCTAGAGGATAAGATGGCGCACGGCGTATGATTTAGATAAGCCAAAAACCATCCAAAAACTACGCTACTGTCGTATATGTACACAACACGCACACATTGACGCAAAAAAACTACGATACTCGCTTGGTCATTCTCGACTCGACATTTATGTACATTGGTTTATGGTATAATTTCGTTTACATAAATATCCATCCAAAAAACTGTGCAGTTTTTTTACAAGTCCATTTTGAAAAAGCCGTAACATTAAACTCTTACAAATATGTGCAGTTTTAGAATATTAAATCTACTAAGGTTGTATATTGGAACGGAAATGGCTGACGTAGAGTTTAGGAATTAATATTAGTTTTCGTGCAATTGTAAACGTTTTTCATGGCAACATTACCACGCGCACACGTTTAAAAAGAAGTGGCTTCAGCTAGATATAATGCAGTGTTCCATCTTTTCATCTAGGTTGATCTGAGGGTTTTACATAACATAAGTACACAAGACGTGTAACTTTGGAAATTATATTAAGAGGGAATAATTTTAACAATTATGTAATATAGAAAGTAAAACCGGCAGCATTCAAAAATTCAATGGCAATTTTGCAAAGAACGGTAAACAAGGAAGACAGAATGGAAGGCTATGGGGGAGGCCTTTTCATAGTACCTGCACTGAAATATTGCTAACTGATGTAGTACAAAAATAAAGTTACCGGGACTGTTGAATCCATTACTTGGTTCCACTAGATTTTTTTGAAATCGGATCATGATTTATGCAAACAACTAATTTTACAAAACTACAACATCTACAAAAATACAAAATCCTCATACTATCGTATCTTACAGGTAGCGGCAACCACAGCCACCCCAGCCTATCCAACACGACTTCAATAAACTCCATCGCGACCGACGTGACGTGCACTCACCTGCCTGACTCGCTCGACGCTAAGATCGACGCGCTACTGAGGGACTGGCATCAGAGCCCTGACTTGCTGTTCTCTATACACCCTGTCGATGGCAGCTTTCTTATATGGTAAGATTGAGGTCTCACCGCTCGACCACATGCCACTTTACACTTAAAGGAGCTGAGAATAAAGTAGCAAATTGATAAAAGCATTCGTGTCTGATCGGTCTTCAGCATCGGTGGTCCTGTGTTTGTCGTAAGGGCTCACATGCCACCTCCGTGTGAAAGGAGTTCAGAAATGTAAAAGAAAGAAAAAGATAAAACACTGTATACCTATTTTGAGGCTATACGATAGTAGATTGTTAAACAAGGGGCTAAAATGACTCGTTATAAACGAGGTATTTTTACTTCCGAGCTTTAGCGAAGGAGTAAATAAAAACCAAGTTGTAATGGGTTTTTAGCCCCATGTATTACACTCTTCTTTTAACTTCGATTGCAAGAAAATAAAATATTAAAAATAAACTACAGTTACCAATTCAATTTGTAATTAGAAAAAAAACAAAGATAATAAAAGACAATGTCTCTTTTAAAAATTTCTTCTGTAGTCTCAACAATACCTGCATTCCACCGAAAAGGTCGCCTCTTTTAGTTCATTTCAGAAAAATAAAAATAAAACTTTTTCCTCTAGAGCGAAATATGGCCATCTTCGCTCTGGTACGCTAAAATTACGGTATTTTTGAGCAAGTGAAGTGAAAAGCTTATTGTTAAGGGAGTTAGAGTGCAAATTCACTTTACAAACAAGCCAATTACACAAAAACTTTTAGTAAAAGATTAAACTGAAAACTGAAACGCCGTAAAAACTGAAAGGCAAGAAATAATTAATACCTAAGTTCTTAAACTAGTGCAGGATAGGATGCCCAAGTAAGTTTGAGTCGGATTTTTTAAACTAATTTAAATGGACTCCCTTGGAAGTATACCCTTTCCAATAAAAAAAAGAATTGTCATAATCGGACTACTCTGTAAAAAGTTATGCGTTATCATACATTAAAAAAAAATATACGCGTCCACCAGTGAACCTCCTCCGTTTCGTCAGTTAAAAAACACGACACCATCTTTATTGGTTCATTCATAGTGCAGCAGACCTAAACCTACCTCTATCCTTCAGGGTCTGCGAATGGCTGGACGAGCTCCAAGCGGGCGCGATCCGCCAAGCCCAAGTATCGTTCTCGGCGCGGATTCCCTCCGCGTTTCCTCTGGGAGACGCCACGACGATGTGCACTCCAGCCGCCCTGTACCACGCCGCCGCGCAGCCGCTGTACGTGCGGCACAGGACGAAACCCGTCACTCCTGGTATGTACATACTGTGTCCACACTAGGTACTTTGGCACAGTGATTGATTGGCGAATGGATCAGTTGCAGCCATTTTTTTTTTGTACTTTTGTGATTTGTTGACTATGTTTTGTTTTGTTTTATTATGGAAACTAACGTAGTTTTCACACATTATGATTTTTTGGAACGGGAATTACTCACGTACGATTTAGTCGATTATTCCGACTATAGGTTCAACCCCCTTTCGGCGATCTTTGTCAAGGCGAGGGCGCGCGCGCGGCTTCGTCTCGCATAGCATTGCTATGCGATGCTATGCGTCTGTGCTACGCGAGACGAAGCCGCGCGCGCGCACTCGACTTAATAAAGACTGCCGAAAGGGGTTGAAACTATAGTCGGAATAATTAATTGACTAAATCGTACGTGAGGAATTCCCATTCCATAAAATCATAATACACTGTTATGTGTTTTATATTTAAAAACAAATATTGGACTTGCCTAATAAAATGGATCTTTGTTATAAGACCAATAAGGAATTTAAATCATAATAAAATTAACGAGTTGCCTTACTCTCAGATTAACCTCTTGTAGCATTCTCATATCAGTTTGAACTTTTTAGACGGAACGATATTGCAGAATCTACATCAGTCTATCCCACTGACTTCACTAATGTTCTAGAGAAATAATGTCTTTATGCCAACACCAACCCATAAACTAAAAGTCTATTGTACCGACTTCACTATTATCACAGAGAAGTAGTTTCTTTATGCCAATACTAACCCATAACCAATCAACTAATTACAGTTTTTAGTGTGCTGTTTGCTTTATGAAATGCATTATTTTTAAAGCAAATCAGCAGCAACAGCCCGAAACGGTGACCACTCCGTTAGCAAGCGTCCAAGAGGAAAAAGAAGAGACTGAATGGCCGCAGAATGAGGAACAAAATCAGCCTCAAGAAAACGGTAAGAAATTGACTAACTCAAAGTTATTGCGGCTAATCTTTTAGCTATATTTTTCCATTTGTAGTTTAAAAATACAAGTTTAGGTACCGTCCTAATGTAGGTGATCATCAAAAACACGGTTGTGTTTTTGCCCTACCCAACATCTACTCTATTTCAATGGCATTGGAGTATGAAGTGTGATTGGCAAGCTGCAAAGTCTATTGCTGCATCAAAATGTTACTATTACTCTAAGTTTAGGTGGTTAGAGTCTAAATTCGCGTCCAGGCGGGCGGATGCTCCCTAGCACGATCCAACATTAGCATGGTAACTTTAGATCTTGTGGTTGTGGTACAGTCAACAAAATTTTATCTAATGCATTTTCCAGGTGCAAGAGAAGAGAACAATAACGACATGCAGCGGAAACTGAGTATAGCAACGGAAGACTTAGAAAACCAGGAAGGTGACGTTCTAGATTCAGCGCCCGTCATATCCATGGTCACCAACCATACTAACGGCACGCTCAATCTTTGGCAGCTCACATTCGATGATAAGTCTAAGTTTACACAGGTAAGAAAAGTTATACTAGCAAGCACTATTCTTATTTTTTTTTTATTAAAGTGCCAATAAAAGATGTCTGTTGTTGGACAAAGTGTCGTTGCAGTTTTATTTAAGATGTTGTGTATCTTTTCAGGTGTTATCAATAGGGCACGCGTCAAGAGCCTCTGGTCATAGGTTTAGAGTAAACGACATCACATGCCATCCAGTATTACCTCTCCTACTCACAACGAGTCACCATAATATTTCAGGTATGTATTATTGAATTTTTTTTGAAAAGAGATCAATGACAAATTCACCATTCACTCTCGCTCTGTCTCTTTCCATTCCCCCTCCCCAGGAGCGTTAAACGTTTAACGCAACCTTGTTGGAAGTCGCATTAAAAGTTTCACTTCAATAGAAACGCTTCGTAGCAAATGCAACTTGGATAGAGGGGCAGGTGTGATGTCATATTCGGCAGTAACTAGTGCACTGCTCTTCGACAGACAACGAAAGAGACCAGCACAAGTTCGAGGACGACAGCGCTCGCGGCGGGCTGTGCTCGGAGCTGATCATGTGGCGCGTGGAGTGCGTGGGGCCGCTCGGCAAGTCGGGCGGCGTGTCGGAGCTGGCGCGCGTCAACTCGCCGCACCTCTCCGCCTTCAGCAACGTCGCCTGGCTGCCCACTCTCCTGCCCAGGTAATATTGTAGAGACCGGCACAAGGTACGTCGCCTGGCTGCCCACTCTCCTGCCCAGGTAATATTGTAGAGACCGGCACAAGGTACGTCGCCTGGCTGCCCACTCTCCTGTCCAGGTAATATTGTAGAGACCGGCACAAGGTACGTCGCCTGGCTGCCCACTCTCCTGTCCAGGTAATATTGTAGAGACCGGCACAAGGTACGTCGCCTGGCTGCCCACTCTCCTGCCCAGGTAATATTGTAGAGACCGGCACAAGGTACGTTGCCTGGCTGCCCACTCTCCTGCCCAGGTAATATTGTAGAGACCGGCACAAGGTACGTCGCCTGGCTGCCCACTCTCCTGTCCAGGTAATATTGTAGAGACCGGCACAAGGTACGTCGCCTGGCTGCCCACTCTCCTGCCCAGGTAATATTGTAGAGACCGGCACAAGGTACGTCGCCTGGCTGCCCACTCTCCTGTCCAGGTAATATTGTAGAGACCGGCACAAGGTACGTCGCCTGGCTGCCCACTCTCCTGTCCAGGTAATATTGTAGAGACCGGCACAAGGTACGTCGCCTGGCTGCCCACTCTCCTGTCCAGGTAATATTGTAGAGACCGGCACAAGGTACGTCGCCTGGCTGCCCACTCTCCTGCCCAGGTAATATTGTAGAGACCGGCACAAGGTACGTCGCCTGGCTGCCCACTCTCCTGCCCAGGTAATATTGTAGAGACCGGCACAAGGTACGTCGCCTGGCTGCCCACTCTCCTGTCCAGGTAATATTGTAGAGACCGGCACAAGGTACGTCGCCTGGCTGCCCACTCTCCTGTCCAGGTAATATTGTAGAGACCGGCACAAGGTACGTCGCCTGGCTGCCCACTCTCCTGCCCAGGTAATATTGTAGAGACCGGCACAAGGTACGTCGCCTGGCTGCCCACTCTCCTGTCCAGGTAATATTGTAGAGACCGGCACAAGGTACGTCGCCTGGCTGCCCACTCTCCTGTCCAGGTAATATTGTAGAGACCGGCACAAGGTACGTCGCCTGGCTGCCCACTCTCCTGTCCAGGTAATATTGTAGAGACCGGCACAAGGTACGTCGCCTGGCTGCCCACTCTCCTGCCCAGGTAATATTGTAGAGACCGGCACAAGGTACGTCGCCTGGCTGCCCACTCTCCTGCCCAGGTAATATTGTAGAGACCGGCACAAGGTACGTCGCCTGGCTGCCCACTCTCCTGTCCAGGTAATATTGTAGAGACCGGCACAAGGTACGTCGCCTGGCTGCCCACTCTCCTGTCCAGGTAATATTGTAGAGACCGGCACAAGGTACGTCGCCTGGCTGCCCACTCTCCTGCCCAGGTAATATTGTAGAGACCGGCACAAGGTACGTCGCCTGGCTGCCCACTCTCCTGTCCAGGTAATATTGTAGAGACCGGCACAAGGTACGTCGCCTGGCTGCCCACTCTCCTGCCCAGGTAATATTGTAGAGACCGGCACAAGGTACGTTGCCTGGCTGCCCACTCTCCTGCCCAGGTAATATTGTAGAGACCGGCACAAGGTACGTTGCCTGGCTGCCCACTCTCCTGCCCAGGTAATATTGTAGAGACCGGCACAAGGTACGTTGCCTGGCTGCCCACTCTCCTGCCCAGGTAATATTGTAGAGACCGGCACAAGGTACGTCGCCTGGCTGCCCACTCTCCTGTCCAGGTAATATTGTAGAGACCGGCACAAGGTACGTCGCCTGGCTGCCCACTCTCCTGTCCAGGTAATATTGTAGAGACCGGCACAAGGTACGTCGCCTGGCTGCCCACTCTCCTGTCCAGGTAATATTGTAGAGACCGGCACAAGGTACGTCGCCTGGCTGCCCACTCTCCTGCCCAGGTAATATTGTAGAGACCGGCACAAGGTACGTTGCCTGGCTGCCCACTCTCCTGCCCAGGTAATATTGTAGAGACCGGCACAAGGTACGTCGCCTGGCTGCCCACTCTCCTGTCCAGGTAATATTGTAGAGACCGGCACAAGGTACGTCGCCTGGCTGCCCACTCTCCTGCCCAGGTAATATTGTAGAGACCGGCACAAGGTACGTTGCCTGGCTGCCCACTCTCCTGTCCATGTAATATTGTAGAGACCGGCACAAGGTACGTCGCCTGGTAGCCCACTCTCCTGCCCAGGTAATATTGTAGAGACCGGCACAAGGTACGTTGCCTGGCTGCCCACTCTCCTGTCCAGGTAATATTGTAGAGACCGGCACAAGGTACGTCGCCTGGCTGCCCACTCTCCTGCCCAGGTAATATTGTAGAGACCGGCACAAGGTACGTCGCCTGGCTGCCCACTCTCCTGTCCAGATATTACTAAAACGACCATCATTGTATTACTTATCGAATGAGTTAAGTCAGATCTTAGAGTCTACTGGGACAAATCTGCATTTGTTTGTCCGACGATGACTGAAGCAATATGCAAATGCACTCATCATGTTCATGCAACATGCATGCAATTTTGCAGGCAAGTAGGTCATTTCAATACAATGTTTACGTTCCAATTTGAGCCAAATCGAACAAGGTTCTGAGTGGTCTCGCGACCCCACATGGGTCGCGTTCATCAACATTTTAGATCTAGTTTTTAGTTCATAAGGTCTTTCATAACTACTAATTATTTTTAATGTGAAAAATAATGTGTGCTTGTTGATAGGTATTTATCTTTATTAGTACATTAGCACTGTCATAACCACAGTGTTCTAAACACCTCATGGAGTCAATTTCTTTCCAGCACAACCCTAGGCAACCTGTCCAATTCTCCGTCAGCTTGTTTCGTGGCGAGCGACGGTGAAAGCCTGCGAGTATTCCAAGCCGTTATCGACTCGAGGACTCTTCTAGCTGAAATCGCTACTTCGGAAAGACGGCATAAAGATGTAAGTACAAAACAATAGAAGCTAAGATGTATCTTTTGCTCAATAACGACGACAATATAATAAAATAATAGCAAACATTTGTGTGATGATATGTGTTTATGTGTTTGTTTTATGTCCAGACATAGAAGTGTTAAATATCTATTTAAGTATGTATTTAAAAACAAGTATATTTATAAATATTTTTATTTTAAATATATTTTGCTTAGTTTGAGGTCAGGCGACCGTGTGTGACAAATATCTTGAATTATTTTATGTTTATTATTTAAATTACAATGTTGAAATCAATGAAAATGAGTCATAAATTCACGGTGTGATGGACCTGGAAAAACACGAACAACGGTCCTAAACGCATTTTTTATTAGCTTAAAATACTCCTGTACTCAATTTTTTTTTTCAGCACGCGCATGATACGCTGTCAATGTCATCCGAGTCGACACTGTCAGAGAGTGGCGGCGTGCCGTTACACGAGCGGATTCGCATCGTGTCACAACAGTCTACGGCTCGTCCCGGCGCCATCATTCAGCTCCATGCAATCGCAGACGCAACTCACGACTGGCACAACACGCAGCTGTTACACGTTTTCCAGGAACAACTTATTACTGGTACTGTATTAACTCAGAATATACGAGAGGGCTCGTATATAGGCTCGTATATTATGTATTAGGAATAGGGATTCTTATGCGTGAGAGTTATGTTGGCCACTTTCGCTCCAATTACTTTTCAAACGAGAGAGACAGTGACCAAGATAATATCTTAGCAGTATCTGATGCTTTAGCAACTCATTCCTGATGCTCCAGCAACTTATCCCAGGTACTTCAGCAACTCATTCCGGACTTCGCTGATACTTTAGAAACTCATCACTTATACTATGGGATATAGCAACTATCAATGATACTAGCAACTCATACCAGGGGGGGCTATTCCTACGCCTAAGATTTGATGAGATTTTGTCTTGGTCACTCTCACACCTATGACTATTCAAACGAGAGCAACAAGGACGAACAATTATGAGATTGAATCTCACTCCGTAAAAATAGGCCTCCAGGCCCCCTATTCTTGACGCGTGACATGGGGTCTTATCACTTTCACTCGTGTACACTTTGAAACGAGAGAGACAAAGACCAGAAAATATCTCGAATTATAGGAATACGGCACCTGAAACTTTAGAAAAATAATTTCGAATACAACTATAGAATATATTTGAATAGCAACTCATCCTTGATACTTTAACAACTTTTCATTGACACCTTAGGAAGTCATCTCCGATGCTTAAGCAACTCATGCCTGACAATTTAGCAAGTCATCCCTCACATATTAGCTACTAATCACTAGTAAAATAGCAACTAATCAAAATAACGAATACCCATCTAAACGAGTTCTCATTTTTAAGGTGAAAGAACACCTCCTGACTCCGAAAGCACAGACTCTGGTGTGGACGCGTGTGATATCAACACCATTACTGAAGCTGGTCTTGAGGCTATAGTCGACTTACGTAAAGCAGCCGTGTTCAATGAACCGTTTTATATCGTCGTGCTGGAGAGGACTGACGGAGGATCGACTGTGCATATGTGGCGGTTGACTGTCTCTTCGCAGGCTGATCCTAATGGTAAGATTACTTACTACATGCTTTGACAGATTACTCCGCTGTCTCCTATTTCAAATTGCATGCAAAAAGGATTTGCTCACTTAGGGGCGTATTCTAAAGCGACGTTCAGTCATAAATCTCGATTTAAAACTGGTTGTACCATAAATAAAAAATGAGAAGGCCCGCTTTTCAAGCCAGAGGGAGCGGGTTCGGACCCAGCCCACGGCACGCACCATTTTGTTCATTGTGTGAACTAAAATGTCATCTGCTACATGACGGGAGCCCGGTGTGTGGCGACAGGATCGCCCCCTGTCACATTTGGGACTGAATATCGTCCGGCGAAGTGTGAGTGTTTGTCACCTCTGTCAGCCCCCTCGGGGGAAAGGCGTGTGACGATATATATTATTAAAAACTGTTTTAAGTCGAGATTCATGACTGAACGTCATTTTAGCATGCGGGCCTAAGAATTAGAGCTTAGATTCGCTCCACAAATTTTAATATCAATTCTACAAAAATAAGATCTGATTTTTAATTGCGGGTCCCGGATTTGCTGCACTAATCATCTACGTTTATAATTTACTAGCAGCGCCCTGCGGTTTTACCCGCGGTTAAAAAGTAGCCTATGTATCAATCCAGGGTATAAACTATCTCCATACCAAATGTCATCAAAATCCCACCATCCGTTTGAGTGTGAAGAAGTAACAAACACACACACACACTCACAAACTTTCGCCTTTATAATATTTGTGTGTTTTTTTTAGCAGTTGACATGTTTATTTCCTTTCCAGATGATTTAACAAACAGCATGATGTACGTGCCAGATAGTGCTTTAGTGCAAGAGGATGAGGGAATGGAATCCCGCAAGAATTCCGTGTCAATGGATAATGAACGCGCCGCACCGCCTTCGCCGCCCAACTCTCACCTTAGCATCACTACTAAGAAGGTATTAACTTTTCAAGGCTTCAACATCTCTTATAATATTAGGCACAGGTTGAAAATATACTTATTTTAAAACTAGAACTATTAAGTGAAGAGGCAAGCCCTAATGTCGGAGTTTAATACCACCAGCCCCTGCAGCAAAGTTGCAATTCTATTTCAATAGTTGTTTGTTTTCGCTCTAATGAGCGATAGCGAAAATCGCGTCCCCTATTTTTTCTATTTAAGGCTATTTTTATGTCTTCATAGTCCTAATAATAGTCTAAATATTGCGTTCGCCGCCATCTAGATTTGAAGTTAAATTTTTTTGTTTTTCTGAAATAATTCGTTAATTTGCAACTTTAGAGCAAAAATGGTAGCATCCAAAGTTGTTGGAAATTTAATTTCCCACAAGTTTAGTCATGACCAGTTTTACGCTAGGATCAATATTTGCGGAGTTGATAATAAGATCACGTGACATTTTAACTCGTCCAAGCAGTAGTCTATTCTTCTTGTATCTTCTTCGTCCAAATAAAATCCCTTGCATTTGTTGAAAGAGGCTGAAGATCTCGTACATTGCTTGACGGTTGTCGTTCTATTAGTTTCACAAAAGCGTCTTCAAATGTAATGGTTTGATGGCACTCACAAAACCTTTTTGTTCTAGGTGTGCGAATGTCCCTTGGCACTTCCTGACGGCGTGGACGTGATCCACGCGGCCCCCGCGGCCGGCCACCTCAGCTCAGCGTCCATCTACCCAGCTTGCCTGGCGCCCTACATCCTGGCAACAGCTTGTTCCGACAGCACCTTGAGATTCTGGAAATGTAACGTCACCAAAACGGATAAGAACGAGATAGAATACACGTGGAACGAATGGGAGATGATGAACAAGGATCAAGAATCCACTATAGACATTCCAGGTAAAGTATCAAGATTGTTTTTAAGCGACTTCCAAATGTTCGTTCTATGTTCGTCTGTTTGTATTTTTTTTTTCATTGACTAATCATGTTAAGGTTTATAAGCCTGCCGCATTATGTGATCATTCTTTTGTCATCATTGATTCATCTAATGATTGGATTTATGGAGATTGGAATCGTTTGTAGAGCAGCGAGACTCGCAATGACATAATCCAATTTTTGACATTTGATAATTCCACCAAAATGTACAAATAAGTTCAGTACCGTGTGTCATTAAGTTGAAAGTATTTATCAGTTCCCACGATATCAAATGATGAGTGTTGTGTTTGGTTTTTTATTTGAACCTATTCAGAGCTTTACATATATGTGCGTTCAAATAAGTTTGCAGCCTGAGACGGCACGCCATGGCTTCGACTAAATAAACAACACACATTTGCGACAAACAAGATTAACGCTTCGCACTGAAATGGACTTATCGCAATATTTCAGGCCAACCGCTTCACATAAGCGCGGCTTACTCGGGCCGCATCGCTTGCGCGTACAAATGCGGCCGTTCCTTCACGCGCCCTAAAGGCGCTAGCACATCCACAAACAACATTAGTCCGGACGCGCGTTTCGTCAACTTGTGCGTTTGCGTGTACGAGTGTGAAAGCACCGGCGGCGCGGAGTGGCTGCTGGAAGACACGATACCCTTGAGGAATGTCAGCCTGCCTCGGGTCGGGGTTTGCGCCGATACGCAGATAGATCTGTCGTACCTCCACGATACTTCATTTATAGCTAAGAAACAGAGGATTAATCAGGTTTGTGGTTACAGTATGAGTTTCTCTTATTAGACCACCAGAATAAACACAGATTAAATTTAAAGCTAAGCAAAATGATTAGCTTCAACGTGTCAGAATTTCAAAGTAATGATAATACATTTATTTCCAAAAAACACAGCACATAAGCAAATTAATAATAGAGAAGAACCCAGAAAAATGTTTTGGATAATTACAAACGAGATACACTTAATATGAAACATTTAATTTGAGCAATAAATATTTGAGTATTGAATATTGAGGTGTGGTCAAACACTTTGTACACTCAATGTTCGTCACTTCAACTCAAATTCCACTGTACAGCATACGATATAGCGTTCGCATTTATATGCCGTCTGTTTCTGAGCTTTGCCATAATTAGCCAAACCCATAACATTTGATGATAACGGTTTCTGATCCTATGATTTGTTATCAACTCTATTGTTATCTTCTCACAGTTTACATGGCGTGTGTATTTGTCAGGTACTACAAACTCTATCGTCAGACGAGAGCCGCAACAACCGCAACGGTGAAGCCGACACGGGCAAGTCCGCGGGTCTTCTCGCCGTTCCCTCGTTCAGTACTTTGCAGTCGTTACGCAGGTACGCTTACAGAAACTTTATCTACATTTGAATACTGAAATTAACATACATACATATCGTCACGCCTTTTCCCCGAGGGGGCTGGCAGAGGTGTAATACAACACCCACACTTCGCCGGACTATATTCAGTCCCAAATGTGACAGGGGGCGATTCTGTTGCCATACACCAGGCTCCAGTCATGTAGCAGATGACATACAATACGCACATATGTTCACACTGGTCAAATTGGTGCGTGCCTTTGGCTGGGTTTGAACCCAACCGAAGCTCCCTCTGGCTTGAAAAGCGGGCCTTCTCCAGCTAGGCTATCATCGCTATTTAAGAGGGTAGTTTGAAACTTTTTTACAGGTAGAGCAGTAAACAGATGTACTGTCACAATCTTAAAATCTGATTAATGCTGACAGTGTTAATTTTAGTATTCAACCATATCACAGAAGGTATACACAATAGTAGAGTCGACTCTATATACTTCCTAATATTCACAATTTATGTTTTAGGAGCATAATGGAAAACGGAAACACGTGTCCACTAACACAGAAGCATCTCGTGCAACTGGACTGGGTGTCCAAAGAAGACGGCTCGCACATTCTCACCGTAGCCGTGGGGTCACGGGTCCTGCTGTTTACACCCGTCTCCAGTGATCTTGCACAGGCCAATTTAAAGGTTAATGTATCAACTATAAAGTTTATAATGGTTTGCACCTCGGACAACTAAATGAATCATTGATAGAATACTATAAATCCCTCACTCTCCCATTGCCATCGGCTCGCCTGCATTACTCACCGTTTGCATTAATCTCCAGCGATGTGGCGCATACTGACCTAAAGTAAAATTACAAAGTCATAAGGTTCTAAATCGTTCGAACTTGTGTGTCTAGGCTTCTTTAAAAAATGTTTTACGACTGCCTCGGTGGCTCGGATGGTATTGAACCTGCCTTCTGAGCTTGGGGGCGTGGGTTCGATTCCCACTTAGGGCAAACATTCATGTGATGAACATTAGTGTTTTTTCTATGGCTGGGTGTGTCTGGGTCTATTTATGTATGTATTTAAAAATATATAAATGTACGTATATCAGTCTCTGGCAGCCATAGTACAAGCTTTGCTTAGTTTGGGGTCAGGCGACCGTGTGTGAAAACGTCCCAAATTTATTATTATTCTTATTATTAATCAGCCACAATCCTCCATTAATTCCAATATCAATTAATTAATGTTTTTGTTCCATCCAAAGGTTGTCTCGAAGAGATCGTTCTTAAGCGATAAGACCGCCCATTGCGCCTTTATTTTTGTGTGTTTAGTGTATATTTATTTGCATTTGGTTTCAATAAAGAGTTTTTGTATTGTATTGTATATTGTATTGTATTCCTCCACAGGCAATGAAAGAGTCCATAAACAACAACCGTCCGATCCTCCGCAAGGCATCCTCTCTCGCCGCGCCGCTATTCGTGGAAGAGATCCGATGGATGCAGCTGCGTCGTATAGAGCTGAAGACTGCGGACGGCTTGCCGCCGCTGCCGATGCAGATATCGTGGGTTCGAGACGGGATACTAGTGGTGGGGATGGACTCGGAGATGCACGTGTATTCGCAGTGGAAGCCTGAGAATCCTCAGGTGGCGACTGGGCAGATAGGCGGACAGGTAAAGAATGATATCCTACTATCCTTCTTTCTGCTAATATTATAAACGCGAAAGTTTGTAAGAATGGATGGATGGATGGATGTTTGTCACTCTTTCACGCCAGAACAGCTGAACAGATCTGGATGAAATTTGGCACAGAGATAGATTATAATCTAGAATAGCACTTAGGATACTTTTTAACCGCGGGTGAAACCGTGGGGCGCAGCTAGTGCTCCATATTGTCGCGTAAAACAATATCTAAAAATAATTTGATGAATCTATACATTGATCGTTTTGTTCAAAATTGTTAAAAATAAGTTAAAGCGGAATTACACTAGATATTAGTTCAATAAACAATTAATTCAAGTAACAATTTTGAAGATGAACTTCCGCAAAGTAACGCCTGATTCAATCAACTATGGTCGTTTCGTGGTACAAAAATAATCCCTCCCTACAATGATAATAGGGTTTTCTTTCGCTCTTGTCAATGTCTTGGTGGATTGTTTTATTCGTTTCTGTTGTTGTTTTGGCGGCGCAGGAGCTGGAGGAGGGCAGCGAGTCCCGCGCGCTGCGCGACTCGGACCTGCGCGTGTCGGCGCCGCACCTGCAGCGCGTGTCGTCCATCAACCTGCAGCTGCTGGAGCGGGACGCCAGGAGGCGCACCAAGACACAACCGGACCAGCCCCAGGTACATTCTACTTTTATTGTTTAAGGTACAAAAATAATTAACAAACTTAAACAAAATAATTTGGGAAAAATCATTATAAATTTGCTGATTCAAATATTGTACACAGTGTTGTTAAGATGACTTAGATTTTCTTAATATAACGAATTTTAATTTTACTTAATTAACGAATTTAATATCCGAATTTAGATGAAATATATCGAGTTCATCGCATGCATCATCAGTGCATAAAATAGTATAGTACACATTATGGTCTCAAGCTGTCTCTCTCTGACTCACGCAGCTTGAGTAAATTTTACAAATCGGAGACTCATGTTTAAATCATTCATTTGATCAGATCAGATTAACTCTTTCATACATCAAATTTTATTTCTGGACTATGGTAAATAGGGTTATTTACCACAGTCCAGAAATAAAATTTTTCGTCTTCACAGACTTTTTGAAAGAGTCGTGATTGATCGCTATGATTGGATTTGACATGTTTTTATTGGAAAGGCTCCAACTGGAAATACTACATAAAAATATGTATAGTATTTCGACTCTGATAAAATGGTTGTTTAATGTGTGTTCTGTGTAGTGTAATATGTACTGCAAAAATTGGGTATTTTAGCCATGTGGGAAGCACCATCAGCAACAGCAAATGGTCGCCATAGCCGAAATCTTCATCGAATGCATCATCATTGTGTTGTTCCAGCCTCTCCTCGACTACATGCCCGACTACGGTCTATTCGAAGCGTCTCAGATGGCGTGCCCCGTGCTGCCTCAGTATCATCCCAAGCAACTGATGGAACTACTCAACAGCGGGAAGATTAGATGGGTCAAGGCTATATTAGCACATCTTGTGAGGTGAGTCTGACAGTTACAACTTTACAGGTGTAAGGTAATGTTAGTTTACGATTATCAGGTACAGTGTGAGGGTTTTGCTACACCGGGAGTTACTAGCACTGACGTCAAATGAAACGGTGGTTTCAATTTAAAATAGATAAGTTAAATATTTAACTTTTTTTTACGAAATAGTCTCTAATTCTACTTTCTACCAATATTATAAACGCGAAAGTTTGTAAGAATGGATGGATGGATGGATGGATGGATGGATGGATATTTGTTACTCTTTCACGCCAGAACGGCTGAACAGATCTGGATGAAATTTGGCACAGAGAGATGTAGATTATAGTCTAGAATAGCACATAGGATATTTTTTAACCGCAGGTGAAACCGCGGGCGCAGCTAGTCTGAAATATAAATAACCGCTTGCTAGGCCAGTGCGCAGTAACTGGTCGAGTGCCTCTCATCTTCTCGCATGCACACAAAAATGCTGACACAAAGCTCATTCACACATACAATATTGTCCCTACACAGGCATCTTATTTTATTTAACACTTGACTGTTTGAGCGTTAGAGTCTGCATAACTTATTCGTCAAGTGTGTTGCGATGTCTTTCAAGTCTGTCCTAGTCTTCTACTTTTTCCCACAGACTGCCATCGACTTCCAAAGACTGCCAACTGACATATACGGACATATACGTATGCGACTACACCTGTCTTGAATGCAATGGCTATTAAACATATTATGGTGATTTGAATATTATGTCATGTCAGTTCACATTTTCCTTGCCATCAGGTGCATAGGAGGTACTTACACTGGTCGCAGTTCGCAAGGTGACGAAGATAGCTTGTCGAGACAGGTAAAACAAAATTATATAGTAAACTATGTATTCTAAAAATATTTGTATTGTTCGTCTTTAGTCTAGTGACCGCATACAGTTACTTGTTAGCATCTTTTTGTCATGTAACAGAAATAAATAAAGGCTGAAATAAGAATCGACGCCATTGATTTTGATACTTTGGTACGATTATGTAAATAAAATGTACTATGAAACTGTTGCCATCCTTTTCTCGCACATTGTAATGGAAAGACACGCTGAAAAATGTTGTAAAAAAAATTGGACGCTAATTATTTTTAATAAGTCTTAAGAGTTTATAAATGTATGCCGTCACTTATTTGATAAATATTTTGTCGTCGCCAATGTCTTCATCGTGTTATTTTCATATCTTGACAGTTCAGATTCGTTGTGCACAGAAAACACGCGACTAATATGTGCACATACTCGTTTTCTATCTTCAGATTTCAGATATAAGAAAATGAGTCAAGCTTATGTTCTAAGCAATAAGGTCCACGTTCGATAAAAAAATAATCTCAAAACTCATTATCTATGTTATTGCATTGTTTGCATTTTGAAAAGCACATACTATCGGCGCCAATGGAGTTTGTATTGTACTTTAGCATGTCCATATCGTTCGCTTCATTCAAGCTCGCTTGAGAATCTTGAAATCAACATATGAAATTCTAGCGGTTTTTTCTATAGGTACAAAAATGGTAATAATATTTTTCCAGTAAATGTTAATTTATTTACCTTAATCTTTTAATGAAACAGCGAAACAACCAAAATACACATTATTTTATGCAAATACTAACACACGTCATGTAAACGTCGACAAAGGAATAAAAAAAATCGGTTTTGGTGTCCTATATCAATATTTTTTTCTTGGTTTACCCAGTCGCAATCAGCATGTATTGTTATTTTGTTTCTTTAGGATCACTAATAAACCATTAGAGTCACTAGACCCTGCAGAAAAGTCATTAAGTTAATACAAATACATTTTTATTAAACACCAAAGATTAGAATTAAACATTAGGGTGTGTAACAATTGTGACGTGTAGCTTTCTGTATTTGCACAAGGGTATTCGCACAAGAGCACAATCGGACAAGGTAACACAAAGGAGTTAATAAGAAGAAAAAATATTACTTTAGCACACAGTTCACAGAAAGACAGCTGGTAAAAGCTCAAAGCCAAAGTACTTAAACACATACACAGTGCTTATTTGATTAATTAAAAGAGTGATATAGAATCTAGTATTCCCTTACATTTTTGCTGGGACCCTATTCATGGACGATCGAGACTCAAAAGAAACAAACAGAAGAGGAGTCGGTCAACTTTGTCAGACAGTTGACCGTCAGTCTGTCTGTCTAATTGGAAACGTTATAAAAATGCCTGACATATTACAATCTCAAGGCCACATAAAAAGGGCTGCTTCTTTGATATAGCACTTTACACATAACTGCGCATGTAGTGATACGTACACTTGCGTTTTTGTCAGCTTTTTCTCTTAGTCCAGTCGGGGTAGACATTTAAATAGAAAAAATTCCGGGGAGCGATTTTTTTTTTTTAAACGTCTTGGGGGGTGGTTGGAAGTATAAATCTCGATTTTCTAACTAATCCCGGTAAAGGGTTCGCCGCCATCTTGTTTTAAAGTTCAATTTTTTCGTTTTTCTGAAATAACTCGTTAACTTTCAACTTCAGAGCAAAAATGGCGTTAGCCAAAGTTGTTGGAAATTTAATTTCTCACAAGTTTGCAAATATTGATCCTAGCGTAAAAATGATCATGACCAAACTTGTGAGAAATTAAATTTCCAACAACTTCGGATAATGCCATTTTTGCTCTAAAGTAGATAATTAACGAGTTATTTCAGAAAAACGAAAAAATTGAACTTTAAAACAAGATGGCGGCGAACCCTTTACCGGGATTAGTTAGAAAATCGAGATTTATAATTCCAACCACCTCCCCCGACGTTTAAAAAAAAAATCGCACCTCGGATTTTTTTCTATTTCAGGCTAGTTTTATGTCTGCCCCGACTGGACTATCTGTGCACTCTGTGGGTACAGTACGATATTGAATTCCCTTGTCCGAGTCGTGCGAGCGAGGTTCGCTATTGCTTGCATGTGGCACGTTGTTACAGCGCGGCTGGTCGCGCTCGCGAACGCTATCCGTGTCCTTCGCGGCCGGCGCCGCCTCGCCGATAGATGGCGTTGCACAGGTAACAAACAAGCTCTGTATTCAGACTGCATAAGGTCGTGTTTAATTTCAGCGGGCAGCGGGCAAAACAACGACACGGTGTAATTTGTATGGAACCGTTTGCGACTACTGCAGGACGATTCCATACAAATAGAGCAGCTGTCACTGTTGTTATGACTTTGCTGCTCGCGAGAAAATAAAAGTCGCTTGTCGCGCAATGTCGTTCAGTATCGCTTGACACTGCGTTTTCTGGTACTTTTCAATGTGGGAGAGGTTGAGGAAAGGACGTCCGAGATCGCGCGACAAGCTTGACAAAACGATTTACTTGATCCTTGTCCTCAAGGATCGTTTGAATACAGGGCTTTAGATTACACTAATTTTATTTAGTACGTAATGTATTATTTTTGAGGAAATACTATTTTTTCTGATACTTTTGTTCTAATTTACAAGTTTCCTATTTTTTTTTTTAAACTTAAACGTGTTTTCAATTTGTAACAGTCCAGCGCTTCGTTAGTAAATTTTACGTTTTTACAAGTTTGTTAGTTATTTAAAGCAGAGTTTAGACTATTGTGCGTAGACACTATTTTTTTTTCTATTTACACTTATCAATTCACGTTTCACTCTAACTTTATAGCATTCTAATAACCTTTATTAATGTAATTGCACCTGTAAAACACGACCTAAATCCCTTCTTGATAAAAGACAACGGCGATCAACCATCGCTTGATTCTTAAATTAATATTCATTTGACGCTAGATTTCATTACATTCCAAATAAACCTCGTTGAATCTATAAACCCTCTTAGCAATAAACGTATAGCCTCTGAATAGTTATAGAATGTTTTTTATTTTCTTTCTTTTAACTCGATTGAAAAAGACAATAGTATGTGTAACTATTTCGAGGCGTTACTATACAACGTTTATTGCTAAGGGAGTATATTATGAATGATCTTTTGTAAACGCCAATGAAGGTTAAAGGCGTGACAGACGAGAGATTTGCGGGTATCGACTTAAATCAGGGAATAGAGATAAGTCAAAGTCAAAATGTTTTTATTCAATTTGAGTGTCAAAGATACACGTGAACGTCAAAGTTTTTTTAAATAGACTCGACCGCCTTGTTCGGATAAAGAGCTTCTACTCAGAAGAACAGGCAAGAAACTGAGGGGCATTATTTTTTCCAAGAATAAATAAATTACAGTCTCACAAATTTTGGCTTACAACTAGGTAATATCTATAAATACTAGTGGCTACTTGGCGGAAGTGGAAGGATCCAGATGATGAGATAAGATGAGATTTGTGTTTGTACATACAGGCTGTAATCAAACTCGTCTAGTCATTAGGCTGTTGTATAGATTCATTTCTGTGATATAGATAACAGAAGACGTCCAGTTAGACTACGCAGAGATAACGTCGGTACCGCCGCTACCGCTATGGACCTTGCTGGTAGCTGACAAGGAATCTGCACATCATCCGTCCTCTATTCAGGAAGCTAAGGTAAATTGGGAACACCCAATTAAAATAACCAACAGTTTGTGAATTTGAAGAAGTTGCTGGAAATAAGCTCATCATGTTACGATTAAGGCGTCTCCCAGATAGACGCGGCCTGCAGTAGCGGCCAATAAGCCGCCGGCCCATTGACCGCTACCGCAAGCCGCATCTGTCTGGGAGACGCCTTAATGGAACAGTAAGAGAGATACCTGTACTCAGTAAAAGATATATAGAAGACTGTGGATGATGCTGATAACGATTTGGCTCGGTGGCTCAGTTGGTAGTGAACCTGCCTTCTGAGCTTGGGGGCGTGGGTTCGACTCCCACCTAGGGCAAACATTTATGCGATGAACATTTGTGTTTGTTCTATGTCTGGGTGTAAATATCTATTGGAGTATGTATTTAAAAATATAAATGTATTCATATCAGTCTCTGGCAGCCATAGTACAAGCTTTGCTTAGTTTGGGGTCAGACGACCGTGTGTGTAAGTGTCCTGATATTTATTTATTTATTTATTATTATTAGCAAATAGAGAAGGAATATAACGCGATGAGGGTTTTTGTGCTATGTGGTTTTAAAGTTGTGACATTTCTAACATCTTGAACATTTTTAGGATTACAACGAGTTATTCGAAGGCACGATACAGGACCCAGACGACGATTTAGACGCCATATTGTTGGGCGACGAGGAAGCTGTCAATAGGAGACCCTCAATGCCAGAGAGACAACCGCTCTCGCACTTTGGACCTAGACAAGGTAACGTAACGTATCAGTTACGAAGAAAAATAACTTTTTTATGTGACTAAGTGACAAGCTAAGCAAGTCCGCTGGCATGTTTTTACCATCATGCGAGCGACTTGTTCGTCGCGCTTGTCTGTAACACTTCAGCGCATAAAAATCCTGCAAAAATACACTGTCACCGTCTCCGTCATGCGCCCTCGTCACCCTGAGATATTAGATTATCTTGGCGTGATTCAAATAATCTTTCACCTGGCGGAAAGTTAATTTTATGGCCAAATACACTTTTTTTTTTCAGTTAATAGGGTTCTTCAATTCATTCATACATTCATTTGGGAACGTCGTCGCCAATGCAATTCAGATTCTAAAGCGTCAGCGTGTATAATGGTTTTTAGCGTTAGAATAATAATAAACCTTAGTGGCTTAGCAAATGAGTTCTCTTTCAGGTCGCATTCTATCCCGCCTACTGACCCACACGCACCTGCCCGGGTTAAGTTCGCTCGACCAGATGCATTTACTCGCGTTAGCCGACACCGTGTCGACTTGCGACGCCGACGCCTCCGAGAGACTCGCGAACAGCGCCCGCGTTGACGTCACGCAGGGAAGCCAGCGCGAGATACTTCCGGGTGAGTGGAAGGGAGAAGGGTAATCTTTTTTTTTCTTTGCATCCAGGGGAATTTGGTGTCGCACGTCTTGTGCTCATTTGCCAGTGTCTAGTTAATTTAGTTATTTACAAATGGAGTGATGATGATGATGGTAATGGATACTTTACTGAAACTTTAAGTGGAGTTTTGTAGAGAACACGAAAAGTCACGTTTCACAATGTTTTTATCATTTGCCCACGCTCGTGCACGTTAACGAACCGATAAATGTTAATAATCCACTGTTATTGCATTTGAACACTCAAAGGTTCACAAGATTATAAAATAATACAAAATTACGACAACACCTTTTCGACTCCCGCCACAAACTTAGGGTAATCTTTCTTAATAGGAAGAGACGTTATAATTCTGAGGCTACATTAGCGCGCGATAATTCGTGTCGCATTGTCGCGCTAAAATCATCGTTATCCATTATCGTTGATTTTCTTGTCTACTTTAGCGGTCAACTCGTCGCCTTTCTGCGGAATTGACGTGGGCGAGAATACGCCCGATACATCGACGAGTGACGAACGAATTAACCGGCTACACTTGTTGCGATAGCCCGAATTATCGCTGAAGGCCGCTAATGTAGCCGTAGCATATGAAAGAGATGGCTGTAATTATGAATTTTCTTTCAGAGATGAAGTCTTTTCATTTCACAAGCTATTTAAACAAGTACCTATCTAAAGCTTGTCGCTTTTCTAACACCAGCCAGACGCATTTACATTCTAAAAAATATTTTGCTCTCAACAGATGGTAAGTAATACTCATTAGAAAAGTACGGTTACGGAAATGTACAGCTATCATATTGCGTCGAAATTCTACTTTGACTAGTAACTAAACGATAAATGATATCAGTGGTTTTAATGTTTAAATCTTTGTTATTCATTTCACTCCTTATTTTAAAACAGATTCTCTAGACGACTGCGGTCTACGTTTCCTGCTGGCTATGAAACACTACGGCTACCTACTTCGCTGCTTACCGCTCGCCCAGCGCGCTAACCTGCAGCGCAACGGCGTCGGCACCTGCAACCTAGTGTGGGCCTTCCATTCAGAGTCGCACGAGCAACTGCTGGCGCTCATACCGGGATACGCGAAAGGACAGCCGAAGTGGACAACTATGAGAGAACTAGGTTAGTGTGCTATTGATCAGAATTCATTAACTTCTCTTTCATGCTCGTAATCGCCCACTGCTAAGCATAGGCCTTTCTTCTCGTACGCCACTCATCCCGCTCATGTGCCAATATTGTCCTGCACACGAGCATGCGCGTGCGACAAAATTCTTCTCGCCACTTTTTGTCGTTTGAGAAGGTGACAAGGATACGAGTACGTGTAAACATTTTTTTTTTTTTTGACATCAGTCTAGGCTTGCGTTTGACCACTGACTCGCCTGATGGGAAGCGTCGACGTGATCGAAGGTGTAACACGCTTGCCTAGGAGATACCTATTCACTTTACTCTTAAACACCCCCGGATTGTATTTAGGTGGAAAGACAGACACAGACAACGAGTTCCACACCTCTGCAGTTCTTACAAGAAAAGTTGACTTGAAACGCTTAGTGCGTTTTAGCGGAATTTCCACCATAAGAGGGTGTCTTTTACTGGTGCGCCTGGTACAATTATAAAAGAACGGCGATGGCTGGATCAGGTCGTGCAGTTCTTGTGCACACTCGCCGTAGTGTATTCTGACACACAAATAAACATACGTCTCGACAAAAAAAAGTCGACATACCGTTATCACGTTGCGCATGTTAGGCCTGCAGGTCGGACACGCGACATTTACAACATCGTCGGCCAAACGTGCTGGAGGTCGGCCGAACATCTCTTTATGATCTTGCAATACAATGCTTTGAAGGACATGTCACTTATAATGGGCCGTCTATTCGGAATAGCGTGAACAACTCCTTGCACTCATACGATTACTGTGAAAGTATCAGGTTAGGTTACAAAATAGTTTAAATGCGATTCGATTCGAAAATTTTCGTTAGTGGTTGCCATTTTATGTCACTTATGGCTGCACTCTAACACGGCGCTCAGCCATGAATCCTGATTTTAAACTTGGTTTACCATACGTAAAAACGGTTTCAAATCGAGATTCATGACCGAGCGCTGTTTTTACATACGGCACTTAGTGTATAATGTTATTTTATTTGAACTTTGTCCAGCAATCAGTAAAGTATGGTATTTTTGGCCACATACATTTAACTTAGGTATTTCTGGCTCTATAAATCGCTTTTAAATTGCATTTGGATCCATGCATACAGTCTTATAATATGTTTAACTGTATCCAAGGTGTCGGATGGTGGGTCCGCGGCGACCTACTCAAGACTTGCGTGGAGAAGCTCGCCCGCGCCTCGTACAAGGCCAAACAAGATCCGATGGACGCTGCACTCTACTACCTCGCCATGAAGAAACGTATGTTGCTGTGGGGGCTGTTCCGCTCTAACTGCAACGAGAAAATGACTTCGGTACGTGGATCTTTAAATTAAAGTTTTAACCAAACTTTCACGGAAATGATGACACTCAAACGGTACTAAGGCGTTGAAGAAAAACGATTTTTAATAACAAGCAGTGTTGGAATCTGTCTTTGGAATATATCAATGGAAATATTGTATTTCAAATAACCTCCCAACCTGGAAGGCTATTCCTACGCGTCAGATAAGATTTATCTTGGTGAGATATATCTCACTCTCACCTATGCTGTTTCAAACAAGAGCAACAAGGACGAAAAAAGATGAGATGAAAATCTCAAATCTCGGAATAGGGCCCCAGTATCTCTTTGAAAGAAAATGTGTACATTGTCTGCAGTATCACTTTGAGTATCTTGGTTTTCGTTCTAGGTGGTGGAAACGCCACTCATTCCCCCTTACTAATAAACGTTGTATACCCTCAGAATAATTATTTAGTGTTATTTTTATCAAGTTAAAAATTTAATAGAACGAAAATGTCAACACACTGTACATCTATTTCGAAGCTACATAAAATTTATTAGTAAGGGGCAGAATGTTTAACCTCTATATCACGTGCGAGCAATCCATTGCTTGATTTATTGTTGCAGTTTTTCGCAAACGACTTCACCGAGGATCGATGGCGCAAGGCCGCGTTGAAAAATGCGTTCGTGTTGCTCGGTAAGCAGCGGTTCGAACACGCGGCCGCCTTCTTCCTGCTGGGAGGGGCGCTGAAGGATGCTTTAGAAGTGAGAATGAATTGCCTATTTAAATCTGTTTAGATATAGAAGAAAAAAGTGTCGGCACCAGTCAGATGTTACGTCGCAAATGTTAACCCACCCACCAACAACAAATTCGCGCGATCAAACATCGGACTGTCAGCTTAACCAACATTATGGTAACTGCGCAGTCTAAAGAATGGAAAATGTTTTAGGTTCTCATCACGCGCCTGGGAGATTTGCAACTGGCGATGATAGTCGCGCGACTTTATGAATCGGATAGTGCGCTACCGGCGAGCTTGAGGAAATTGCTCATGGATGAAATACTGGGGTGAGTATCAGAAATCTTTTTTTTTATTTTATTTTATGTAAAATAGGTCGGCGTTTGACCACCAACTCGCCTGATGTTAAGCGACGTTGTGGTCTAAGATGGAGCACGACGACCTATAAGGCACTTATTCACTCTAGCCTTGAAGTTTTGTAGAGTGAAGAAGTACAAAGACGGCAGTTGAGTGAGGCGCTACAAGTGCGCTACTGCCCAGACCCGTCTTCGGAACGGTTACACCGGACTACATCCCGAAACACGACTAGGTCATTTCACGGCATGGCTTAGTCCGGTGGGTGGTAACTAGCCACGGCCAAAGCCTCCCACCAGAAAATCTTCATCCATAGGCATCATACGAGACAAATTCAGGTTGACAATACATAAGCGCGCTTTTGCTAATGTATTGTCCCCGTTCACATACACACCTATACGTTAAAACCGATATCGCCTGGCACCATCCATTTACGTTCCAAAATCCTTTAAATTTTCAGTGGTGTCGAAAACGCTGACGGCGAGATAGATTTGGAGCAAGCTCATCCTGACCCATTCATCCGTTCCATGGCGCTATGGGAACTGAAGCGGTACCCAGCCGCGCTGGACACGCTGCTAAACCCTGCGGGAAGGTACGATACATCACTTTTTTATACGCGAATTTTAAACAAAAACAAATTTTAATTTTTATTATTTTTCTTTAGCACACACCACCGTCTATGCTTAATCAAAATGTTTTTATTCCGTCCAAAGGTTGTCTGGAAGAGATTCTTAAGCGATAAAACCGCCTTTATTTTTGAGTGTTTGGTTTAGATTTATTTGTATTTGGTGTCAATAAAGAGTTTTTGTATTGTATTGTATTGTAAATTTTCGAATTCTGTAACAAAAATGTTTTTCTTGTAGATTACACGCGTCCAGAGAAAACAACAAGGAGAATACGGATCCAATGCCGAGCGTGTTCAATTTCTATGTGTATCTACGGACGCATCCGAGGTTGAAACGAAGCAATCTGCCAAGTCAGGTAAGTTAACTTTGAACTTAAAATCGATTAATTTAGAACTGAACTTTGTGTGATCAAGAAATTTTAGAGTAATGTCGGAACCCAGCTTGATTTCTATTTTTACCTGATTGCGTAAGGAGCGTTATGTTTTTGTCGAGTGTAGGTATGTATGTATGTAAGTATGTGTGAGGTTTCTTTGCATACCCTACAGCCTAAACGGCTTAACGGATTTCGACTTGTGAGGTGTCTTTTGAATCGTCTTGATATTGAAAGTGACTTAGGGTACAGCATTTTGCAGCCGGGTTTTTGTTTTTCTTTCATTAAAGTTACCTGTTTTTAAGATTTTTTAGTTTGTTACTTCTGAAAGTTAAACAATTTAATAATCAACCTATTTTTTGCTATAGAACTTATTCAGATTAGTATTCTAGGATGGAACTTTTAACAGCTCAGTTTCAGTCCTTAAAACTAGAAATTCTATCCAAGCCAATATATTGCTAAACTAAACTCTTGTATCGATTTCATATTTCGTTCTTCTAGGGCGGCACCTTAGCCCTCCTCCAAAAAGAAGACGACGAAGGCATCACCCGGCTCGAGCGGCGCCTGTACTTCCAAACGGCGCACGGCCACTTCAAGGCCGGCTGCCCGGCCCTAGCGCTAGAAGTTCTTTCCAAGCTGCCGGCGCGCGTCCGCGACGAGCGGCCCAAGGCCTCCGTGGAGTCGCCGCACGAGGCCGTGCACACCGGACAGCTGACGGACTCAGCCAAAAGTACGACACCTTCTCAGTTTGTACGTCGATGTGCTTTTGTTTTACTTGTGTACGCTTCCGTTTGCCTTTTTGAATCGGTTCCGAAATAACTCTTTCTCTAGATCATGATGCAGAAAAACAAGTTTTAGCATTCCGGGAGTTGACGCCCAACTGCGTCACTTGTCTTCTTCTCTTTCGAACTTGTTGTAAATTACTTATTCCGGTCTTGCTTATGCATCGATTGACGTAAGTGAGAGTCACCCACGTGAACGCTAAACTTAGCGAAGTATATTATTATACTATTATCTGTCTCAAGTCGTATTCCTCAGTAGTGAACCTAATGACAACTGCTTCCGAATCTGTCTCTGATGATCTCCCGATAAAGTTCCTCATTCTCAGTAATTTTAACCGCTTCGTAGATCGAAGTGAAGTAATATTAAGCTTTTGAGAATAATTCTCCTGTCAAACTAAAATGATAACCTACTAATACACAGATACAGGCTTTGCCTAGTGCAGGAATCGTCGTTATTATCAATTTGACTTATACATCCATAAACATTATCCTTAAGTACTTGTGTGTATCTGGTATTCCTGTTTTATGTGTAGATGCATGTTTATGCTAAATAAATATTTTTTCATTTTTTTTTCAATAATTGCTAAAGCTTTAAAATGCTTAGTCACTTATTTGAGATAATATAATACTATGTCATTAACACACCCATTTAACACGTCATCTTCGCTACTCACGTGTACAAGTTACATAATTATTATTTTTGCTGATGTAGAATATAGTTATGCTTCTCCTTATTCTACTGTATACGCTCTATGTACTCGAAAATCTAACTTAATGTTCAGCGTCTTCAGTTATTTTATCTTTTATTTCTTGTAAGACTCTTAAGGCGCTGGCCCACCGCGGCGCACGTTTGGCACGGCCACGCGGCGCATTTTAACTGCGTGTCTTCGTTTGTTAGACAACGTGGGTCTACGGTTCCACCGCAGCACACGCTATACACGAATATGAACCCACGAATATGTACGACTGTAGCGCAGCACAGTTTTAAATCATATGCCAGGCGTCGCTTACCCAGTCCCGGTCCCGGATATTGACAAACACTTTCTTGCAAAGCGAAGCCAGACACGTGCGTAGCCTCTCCGTGCGCCGCAGTGGGCCAGTGCTTATTCTACAGCATGTAAAATACAAAGTGACCGACTTGTCCGTAAGAGTGATAATTGCGTAACGCTCGCACAGACGGCGTCATTGCATCTGTGCGAGCGTGACGCAATATACTTCCGCAGGAGCGATAGAGACAGGTCAAAGTCAAAGTCAAAATATTTTTATTCAATTTAGGTATCAAAGATACACTTATGAACGTCAAAGTTATTTAAATAGACTCGACCGCCTTGTTCGGATAAAAAGCCTCTACTCAGAAGAACAGGCAAGAAACAGGTATATGACAAGTCAATGTACGAAATTCTACCTGCTCCGCGATCACACTTTAAATGAAATCGATGATACTTCCAGAATATTGATGCTTTAATTTATCTAATCTACTTTATATTTTACTGACTTTTGAATTTAATATAGTGACACGAGCATAGTGACTTCTCTCTGATATTTGCAAGGCTTTTCGGCACAACAACCTTTTGCGTCTTTATCACATACTTTAACATCTTTTGTTGCCATGTTGTATGCAAATACACCTTTATCTACAAATAATTCGGTCGACACTTTAGGCAAACATCCCATACATTCTTAATATAAACATTTTAAAAACATTAATAAGATACCGCAAAAAATAAGGGGCCTTAATACAAATCTTTTCAAAAAAGAGTTTAAGAAAATATTGACTGCCAAATGCTATTATTATAAAATTGATGACTTCCTCCGGGATACATTTTAATAAATATTGACTTATATTCTATTCATACTTAACAAATGAAATATGACTTGCGGTTCTCTTTCATGACATTATATTCAGGTAAGCTATTATATTTGAACGCTGACATTTAAGCTTTAATTTTGACATTTAATTTGTAGTATAGATTCATATCAATTCAATTAGCCTTGACAATTTAATAATTTTTTTTTAAATTAGCCATATCTCCAAAATTTGCACGCCTCTTCAGGCTTAACATGAAGCTCGAATCGTCTATAATTTACTATGACAACAATATTATGTATTACTCGTGTTTAAAGAAAATAAATGTATCTTTATCTTTAGAAGAAGAAGCGACTTCAGTGGATTGGGGCGCATCGTCGGTAGATTGGAGCGCGCCGGTCGCGGCCGCTAAAAATGAAGAATTGGATTTGGATTGGTCAGCGCCAGTTTCTACGACAAAGTCTGACGACCTACAGCTTGATTGGGGGAACGATGAGGATGATCAGGAGTAAGTATTTTTGGAGGCTGGAGAATCAGCTTTGATGTACAACTTGTGTACTATAGATTCATTGTGAGTGTCTTTGCGTCTCGCTTTAATGTATCTGATTAGTTAAGTTTCTTCGTACTTTGTAAATTTAAATTGACTTTGAATAGCATGAAAAAGTTAGTAAAGTAACCCCCGTAAACCCTACGTAAGTTGCACATAACATAACATAACATATCGTCACCTTTTCCCCGAAGGGGCTAGCAGAGGTGTTTTACAACACCCACATTTCCCTGGACGATATTCAGTCCCACATATGTCAGGGAGCAAGCCTTGCACAACGGTGTAATATTGTTATTTTTACTATATGGCTCAATGTTTTTAGGTCCGACGCGTCAGGTGCATCAACGCCTCCGCTAGAAATGAAGATAGGTAAATCCAAGGAAGAACCATTAGTGAACGGTCTCCCGGAGAAAGAGAAAGAGAGCGAAGAAGCGCCATCTGTCGACATCATGGCGCAGCAGCTGAAGTTTGTCGCCTGCTTGAAGATATTGATGGAGGAACTGAGTACGCTGGCGACTGGGTTCGAAGTTGATGGTAAGTTTTTGTACATAGGTAAAAGAAAAACAGTAACGTAAAATCAGTAGAGTTCACTATGAAAATAATGGAAGCTATCACCGTATTGACGAAACCAAACCGATAGCAACTCTTTAATTTTTGTATGACTGGAATACAACTGACTAAAAACAAGGTAGTCCAACGAATGGCAGCATGACGTGAATGGCTGAAAAATTGACTGCCTTGGTGGCTGGTGGTAGTGAACCTGCCTTCTGAGCTTGAAAATCGAACCCACGCCGGGTTCGATTTCCAGGGCAAACATTCATGTGATGACAATTTTCGTTTGTTCTATATCTGGGTGTTAATTATCTATTTAAGTATGTATTTAAAAATATCTAAGTTTGTGTGTATACAGTCTCTGGCAGCCATAGTACAAGCGTTGCTTAGTTTGGGGTCCGGCGACCGTGTGTGTGTGTGTGTGTGTCCCGAATTTATTATTATTATTAGTTCTTCCACAGCGATTGATGAAACTGTTGATTGATGAAACAGTGCGCGAGATGGAGGCGTTAGGTAAACGGAGTGTAGTTTGGAGAGTCATTTGTCTACATCTCGCAGGCGGGTACCTCCGCTACCAGCTGTACATCTGGCTGGAGCGCGAGGTGGAGGCGTTACGTAAATAGAGTGTAGTTTCGAGTCATTCGTCTATATCTTGCAGGCGGGCACCTCCGCTACCAGCTGTACATCTGGCTGGAGCGCGAGGTGGAGGCGTTACGTAAATAGAGTGTAGTTTCGAGTCATTCGTCCATATCTTGCAGGCGGGCACCTCCGCTACCAGCTGTACATCTGGCTGGAGCGCGAGGTGGAGGCGTTACGTAAATAGAGTGTAGTTTCGAGTCATTCGTCTATATCTCGCAGGCGGGCACCTCCGCTACCAGCTGTACATCTGGCTGGAGCGCGAGGTGGAGGCGTTACTTAAATAGTCGAGAGTCATGTGTCTACATCTCGCAGGCGGGCACCTCCGCTACCAGCTGTACATCTGGCTGGAGCGCGAGGTGGAGGCGTTACTTAAATAGTCGAGAGTCATGTGTCTACATCTCGCAGGCGGGCACCTCCGCTACCAGCTGTACATCTGGCTGGAGCGCGAGGTGGAGGCGTTACTTAAATAGTCGAGAGTCATGTGTCTACATCTCGCAGGCGGGCACCTCCGCTACCAGCTGTACATCTGGCTGGAGCGCGAGGTGGAGGCGTTACTTAAATAGTCGAGAGTCATGTGTCTACATCTCGCAGGCGGGCACCTCCGCTACCAGCTGTACATCTGGCTGGAGCGCGAGGTGGAGGCGTTACTTAAATAGTCGAGAGTCATGTGTCTACATCTCGCAGGCGGGCACCTCCGCTACCAGCTGTACATCTGGCTGGAGCGCGAGGTGGAGGCGTTACTTAAATAGTCGAGAGTCATGTGTCTACATCTCGCAGGCGGGCACCTCCGCTACCAGCTGTACATCTGGCTGGAGCGCGAGGTGGAGGCGTTACTTAAATAGTCGAGAGTCATGTGTCTACATCTCGCAGGCGGGCACCTCCGCTACCAGCTGTACATCTGGCTGGAGCGCGAGGTGGAGGCGCTGCGCCGGCTGTGCGGGTACGCCAGCACGCGCGGCGCGAGCGCGGACCGCGGCGCGGGCGGCGAGCTGGTCTGCGCCGAGGCGGAGCCGGCGCCGCTGCCCGACCGGCCCACGCTGCACCAGCTGCTGGTCCGGGAGAAGGCGGACTTTGAGGCGAAGGTGCAGCGCGCTGTCAGCAGGAAGAAGTGGCTTAAAGGTAACTATAGCTAGATAATATAAAAGCAAAGCTTAAAAACCGACGACCCATTCTGTAGTTCTAGTAGTCTTCTATGTAGACTATTTTTAGACTTTTTTAAAACTGTTTGACCGATTTCGATAGCATTTATGTGGGACCACCTCAAAAGTATGATCTACCAAACAAAAAAAGGTTTATTAAAATCTATTCACAATTGGCGGAGTAAGTGTGTAACATATTTACAAAGAAAAATACAAATAGTTGAATTGAGAACTTCCTATTTTTTGGACGTCGATTGAAAATAAGCTCTATATTGCCAGGTTTAGTCTGGTTTCATTTTGCTAGGTTCAAGAAATAAGAAAATGAACAGGATTTCTTTAATCCAGTAGTTCGATTGAAGTCAAAAGGTTAATTAAAAGTGAGTTCGTATAGGCCGAGTTCGTATAGGTTAGCCCTGGTGTCAGAGTTTTTAGAGGGGAATCTATTTTTAAACTTTTCTTTTTCTATTATTCTAATCTTGCTTTTGTTTGCCAGCCAACGAAACCCTGCTACGCACGCTACTCTCGTACTGCTCACTGCACGGCGCCGGCGGCGGCGGCCTGGCCTCCGTCAGAATGGAACTAGTCCTGCTTCTCCAGGAGCTGGGGCAGGACAAGCAACATCAGCAGCTGCTATCTCCGCTTCCGTTCCCGACCACGCTTCCGCTGTTGGCGGCCGCTGTGGCCACCAACAATACTGTGGTCGCTGACCCCGTCAGGCATTTACAGGTAGGAAATAAGGGTGTTTTTTAAAGTTGTTTTAGACTAGTTACGCCTCGTGGTTTCACCCGCGGTTAAAAATTGTAATACTTGCTATTTTAGGCTATAATTCCTGCTCAAATTTCTACTCATCATGTAGTATTACATGGACATTATATGATAGTACATAGGAGTAGATAATACTAACATTGTCCCGTTACGCTCGCTAGAGCGAGAGCGCTACACAAGCGAGCGAAAGGCACGATCGGCGAGCGTTCGTTGTGCCGCATCTATCTCTCTTCCACTCGATCGGCCTATGCGTCCGAGGAGAGGATTTCATCAATGCTTTGTTATGGCGTTGTCTCGTTAAACTATCGTTCGTAAACCGACTTTACAGACAACCATTTTTTTTATTACTTGCAGTCGGTTGCCCACGACATGCTGGGCACGATAGGCGAGCTGGGAATCCCCGGCGGCTCCGCGACTAGGTTGCTGCACACCCTGCGAGAGCTGGCCGTGGCTCTCTCCGCCTGCATCTACCAGAGCCTCTGCGACTCTGACACCTTCAGCCTGAAGCACACGCATCACCACGACGGGTGAGTTGAACTTAAAAACGGTTCTATCGAATTCGGAATAGTCATCTGAACTGACTACAAATCAAGAAGTTGACAAAAACTTACCAATTTATTGAATAAATCTCTGTTGGCGATAAGGTTGCCCTTGTACTGCTGAATGTTTTTTTTTACTGAATACTTTTTTTGTTTGTATTTTGGTGTGCAATTAAGTTGTAGTGTAATGACCAGGACCTCGATCCTACTAAGCAATTGTCAATGAATTTGCAGTTTTTCACACTTCTGGCATAAAGAAGTGTCAATTTGCGGTGATTCATTGACAATTTTAAAACAATTTGCTAGTAGAATTGGGAGGCTAATGCCCTAAATTGAATTAAGGGGTACCCGAAACCCACCTAATTGTTTAAGCGGGGTGGCATTGTCATTGCGTGTCATCTCGCGTCATACGAGTGAGTGTACAGGCACAAAAATATCATCGCAACTAAACTTACACTATAAGGCCTTTGAATTAGTTAACATAGTTTTTACGGTGCGGGAATAGAGTGATAAGAAATGACCGATGATGATATTAATTGTTGTAGAGTAATAGCCGAAACTCCCGGTACTAGTCAAATGCTCGCGCGCACGCGCCGAGTTTCCACCGAGGAGCTGGCGGTCAGCACTCCGCCTAACAAATGGCCAGGTACGGCACTTTACTATTACTTCCTTTTATAAAGAGTTTTGTCTTTACCAAAACGCAGACAGTCTAGATGCGCTTCCCTAAAACTTACATAAACATCTACTTCTCTCCACTTTTTCGTGTAAAGACATTGCTTCGAATTTTTGCAGTTAGTAAGAAACTAGTTTCCGAATCGCTGTGTAAAATTTAGGGACAATTACTGGTAATTTTTAGGATTCAAACTCTCAATGAGCTTCATAAGTCGTAGGGATAGCACATGTATCAACAATTTTCAGGCTTTTAGCCTTTGATTCTTGCCAACAGTTAAACTTTCGCGTTGGTAACACAGTCATCATTTTTTCATTTTAATTAGGTGTATCAGCACTCCGCGGCTTGGCATTACGAGCGGCCGAAGAGGATGACGCGCCTCGCTTGCCCGTGCTGCTGGCTGAAGCATTCTGCGCCGTCTACCTCGCGCTACTGGGCTGGGCGTTAGCCGCGAGAGATGCGCATCTACTGTACCGTCTGGCGGCTCACGTCGCGGATGGAAAGGCACATTCTAAACTCTACGGCGGTGGGATTAGGAAACTGTTGACTACTGCTCCGGCGCCGCCTCAGGTGAGGACTATTTATAAAGCATTTTGTGCCGTCTACCTCGGGTTACTGGGTTGGGCGTTAGCCGCGAGAGATGCACATCTACTGTACCGTCTGGCGGCTCACGTCGCGGATGGAAAGGCACATTCTAAACTCTACGGCGGTGGGATTAGGAAACTGTTGACTACTGCTCCGGCGCCACCTCAGGTGAGAACTATTTATAAAAGCATTTTGTGCCGTCTACCTCGGGTTACTGGGTTGTAGCCGCGAGAGATGCTCATCTACTGTACCGTCTGGCGGCTCACGTCGCGGATGGAAAGGCACATTCTAGACTCTACGGCGGTGGGATTAGGAAGTTCTTGACTATTGCATCGGCGCCACATCAGGTAAAAACTTGTAACAAGCTATAGGGTTTTACTCTTACTAAGCTATGAACGCTTGTGCTTTCTTAAGCGATTTTTGTACCTAACCTTAAAAAAACAATTAATACTAAGCCTGCCGTACATTTATAATTTATTTAGGAATCGATCCAAATTGTAAAGACACAATTTGGATCGATTCCTAAATCGGAAGTTTCCAAGCCTTGTTCCAAGCCAATTTCATATTATTTTCATATTATAGTGTTAATTTAGTTTTATTATCGTTTTTCCTAAAAAATTTAGAAAATTTTATGAATTTTCGTAATTTTATGAAATTTACGCATTTTTACGAATGCGTAAATGTGTCCACTAACAAGCACGGAAATTGTATTTGGCAAACAGTGCCAATCACTGGGTGCCCAAAATACAGCCATCGCCTAGTTTCGTACCCACTGTTATTCATTTTGAGTACTCGAACTGAGTGTTAAAAAAAAATACTGACATAGACCTCTTTCATTTCGTCGTCGAATCTTGTGGATCGATATAGACAACTTTAGAAACCATCGCTTTAAATCAATTCTAATGCCATGCCCTTCTCCTTAGCCCAAACTAGTGGAGCGTCCCGAAGGCACGTCGGTGTGGTCGTCCCTGCGCGAGAAGCGCGCGCTGCTGAACATGAGGCTGCTGGGGCTGGGCCCGGCCGCGCCGCACAAGAACATACAGGAGGGCCGCCCCACCTACAGGGAGCAGTTCGTGCCGCCGCACTGCAGCATACTCACCTTCCTGCTCACCAAGGTAACTGGCTGAAGGCAATCATAATAATAAATAGAAAATAAATATCCTACTAAAATTATAAACGTGAAAGTTTGTAAGAATGGATGAATGGATGTTTGTTACTCTTTCACGTCAGAACGGGTGAACAGACCTGGATGAAATTTGGCACAGATATAGATTATAGTCTAGAATAGCTCATAAAGGCGCAGCTAGTTTATAAATAATAATAATAAATCACACTAATATTATAAAGGCGAAAGTTTGTGAGTGTGTGTATTAGTGTGTAAGTGTGTATGTTTGTTAGTTTTTCACGCTAAAACGGCTGGACCAATTTAAATGAAATTTGTTATATATATATATATATATATAAAACGGTTAAATATTAATTTAATTTAATTTAAATATTAATATTAATTAAAAATTAAAATTCACAATAAAAGCATTCAATTGACTGCCTCGGTGGCTCGGTTGGTAGTGCAACTGCCTTCTGAGCTTGGGGGCGTGGGTGCGATTCCTACCTAGGGCAAACATTCATGTGATGAACATTAGCGTTTGTTCTATGTCTGGGTGTTAATATCTATTAAAACACTTATTTAAAAATATCTAAGTATGTATATCAGTCTCTGGCAGCCATAGTACAAGCTTTGCTTAGTTTGTCAGGCGACCGTGTGTGGAAGTGTCCCGAATTTGTTTTTTTATTATTATAAAATATACCTATAATAATCTGTAGGTCTCGTTAGTGAGAAATGAGCAACCATTCATTCATCAATTAAAGCTAGTTAAACTAGATTGTGGTCTTCGTAAATACCCCCAGTTAGAACGCCCGCAAGCCGAATAAAATACTAGCCTATTCTATACTTTGTGCCTTCGATCCAAACGCCCTAATGAATAAATTAATAAAACCAAATGTTAGGTTGCGTAATAAACACACTGGGCTGTTATTCTTTTTTTTTTTAAATTAATTTTTAATGAAATTGTTTATTTTAGCCGACAGCGGAACAAGATCCTGAGAACTACGACTATGATTCCGCGGAATCGGGCGCGGAGGATGTCGAGGACAGCGAAAGCGAACCCGATGATGACGATATCTTCGACACTACCACTACCAAGTAAGATTCATTCATCAACTTTCATCATTCTTTCTTTAGGGGAAAAGTTAGCCTCAAAATTGATTTGGTCATTGTAAAAAACAAAATGTTGATCCTGCTTGCAGCTGCTTTACTATAAAGCAGAATTAAAATCGCTGAATCTGAAGTAAACGCGATGATAGCCTAGTTGGAGAAGGCTCGCCTCTCAAGCTAGAGGGAGCAGGGTCAAACCCAGCTGACGGCACGCACCAATTAGTTCATTGTGTGAACATATGTGCGTATTGTGTGTCATCTGCTACATGTTGGAGCCCGGTATATGGCGACAGGCTCGCCCCCTGTCTCATTTGGGACTGAATATCGTCCGGCGAAGTGTGGGTGTTGTATTTCCCTCGGGGGAAAGGCGTGACGATATGTAAAATCGCTACTCGGGATCGCGAGTTTGCAATCTTTTAGCTTGCCATAGTGTCTGATCTAATTATTACTGGGCGTAAGATGAAGGCGGCAAAGAAGCGAAAGCAAAGTACCGACTTGACGTTCCTGGGCACATGTTAACACAGCTTAAAACACAGGTGTTGTTCAGCTTAAAGCAGGGTTTTATAGCGGAGTTCCTTCCCCCAGGCCAGAGAAGCGTCGCCGCGGCGCGAACACGGAACACTCGGACCCTGATTCGTACTCGTGGTACGTGATGCGAGTCGCCGTGCTCCGGCTCGCGCAGCTCAAGCTGCAACACTTCCTGCAGCTCGCTGGCATCGAGATGTCTGGTGAGCAGTTTACACGATTAGCTTATTGAGCTATCTTTCCGACATTGGCTTCATTGTCGCCGCCGTGAGTGTAGTCGCACCAATGCCGGCGACGACAGTGCAGCCGCGTCTGTGTCGCTGTATTCGAAATGTGTCTTATCTTTAAACGAAATCAAAGAAAATGTATAGAATTTGTTTGTATTTAAAGGAAATGTGTCGCTTGTCACAGTCACCGTGACAGTGTAGCCTCGTCAGTGTCGCTGGAGACAGTGTAGCTATCCCTAATCGGGTGGCGAATTCTACTAATTTTATAAACGCGAAAGTTTGTAAGAATGAATGGATGGATGGATGGATGTTTGTTACTCTTTCACGCCAGAGCAGCTAAATAGATCTGGATGAAATTTGGCACAGAGATAGATTATATTCCAGAATAGCACATAGGATTTTTAACAATCCGGGGGCGTTTTTCGTAATGTTTGTACTCTTTTGCGACGGTGATTTTGCTTCTGTGGGCTCGGCACAGGAATTCACAATCATTCGAAAAAGTTTCCGTTCGGTTTCCAACAAAAATTAAACTAAAATTATTCGCATCTCAGTCCGTATTCATAAAGTTTTAAACGTGATTAATTTTTCTGATCGGATTTAAACTCGATTCCCTATTCCAAAACTAATTAAAGTAAACTGAGATTCAAACAATTCGAGTGTGGAATTTGTAGGATCCGATCGGAAACGTTTCCGAATGATTGCGAAAAACAGTGCTGACCTGAAACGATGTAATTTATTGTAGAACTGGCAACGACAAGCCCCACGGTGCACGGTGCGTTGAGGCGCGTGGACCAGTGGCAGCAGCAGCTCACGGAGACGCTGGAGTCGCGCGCGCCGCCTCACGACTACATACCGGGCTGCTTCCCGGACCAGGTCACGCAGGGACCGCCCATCAACAAATACCGGTATGGGACTTCCAGCTTAAATTGACTTTTTGAAGGGAAACTTCTAATGCGATTTCTAACAAGGTTGCGTTAAACGTTTAACACTAACATGGAGGGGGTATGAAAGCACTACTATTGCGTTAAACTTTCAGCACTTCAGGGGAGGGGGAATAGAAAGAGACAGAGCGAGACCAAGCGTGACCCCTTCCTAATTTCATATCCACATTACAAAGTTTCACTTCTCCACGCACTATTTAAGAAGGAATAGTTATTCTATTTAGTGGCTCGCCAGCCGTGTACCAGAAATAGAGAGTACTATAAACGGTCAGCAAACAGAGCTACCCATAACCGGTTTTACCATCATCCTATGATTTCCTTACGATATTTTACTTTACCGAAAGTTCAAGGTTACTCCTAACACCGTTTGTAGGGTTGGACCTCTTGAACAACTGATTGAACTTGAAATGTTGATTCTCCTAACATTGGCTCCACTTTCAGGTGTTTGATTGAAAAGCACAACACTCCGTTTAACTCGGTGTTGTTCAGCGCTGCGCCCGCTCGACGGCTCTGGAGCTTTTTAGTCCGACAAGAACCGGTGCAGGTTAGTCAACGTTTTGGAATATACAATATGTAAAAAATAAAAAAAATATTTATCTACGTTCACAATTTTGTGACATTGATTTCAAACGTGGCTATTGTTGTTTTTGTCAAAAAAGTCAAAAACTTTTGTTGTCCAAAACGCTATGTTTAATTGTCATCCATTATCCTACTTATATTTATATATACTGAAGTGTTTGTATGTGTGTTTGTTTGTTACTTCTTCACGGTCAAACAGATCGACTGATGTGTGAAGTTCTGAACGGAGATAGCTTATGACCCGGATTAACACGTAGTTGGATTATTAAGTACGGGTAACAGGGCGGGGCGCAGTTAGTATACAGTTAGTTTACAAATATACAATACAATACTTTTTTATTGCACACCAAAAAATATAAAATAAAAAACAAATTTAAGAAAAAAGCAGCTTTATTGCCTAAAGCCTATATTTTTTTTTTCAAATTTTAAACAATATTTAATAGTTGATTCATAATAAATTTGGGCATAAAAAATTTGTTAAATTTGGATTCCTGTAGCTCCCGAACTAGTCAAAGACTATGTCTAGTAAAGCCAGTAAGACTATCAGAAGTGGGATTTCATAGCGTGTAAATGTTCCAGGATCTGTTCATCCGCGCCGTGTTCACGCGCCGTCGCACCGCGTCCATATCTACAGCGGCCAACGTCCCTGGAACGGACTCGCGCGCACCGCAACGATCCCGAGACACAGATCTGCACAACCCCGTCCGCATCATACACAAGGAACAGGACTCTATCGCCGCCTTCTGTCTCAACAAGGTATTGTAATACTGTGTCAAATACACGGGTATAACATACAGGGTATATATACAGGGTGTAACTGAAAAGTGTTCATATCTGCAGTGGCTATCGTGCCTGGTACAGACGGGCGTGTTAAGCAGTGGTCGCGAGACATAGATATACACAACCCTATCTGCATCGTTCACTAGAAAGAGGACCCTAATATCGCTGCCTTTGTACTGGGACCTAAACCTCCCTTATCCTGAATACAAGTTATATTGTAGAGCCCGATTGTTTGTTCCTTACATCAACCTTCAAGCCATGTCTAAAGTCGTAAAGCAGTTTAAAAACTCCGACCTCTGGGCTAGCCACTCGACCTCTTAATAAACCTTCAGTAAAGCTGCGTACGAACCCTCGAATATTGGCTCGCGCGGTGGTGGCACGGAGAGGGCTGCGACAATGAACGTCCGCGCGAGCCAATGTTCAAGCGTTTGCCGCTCGTCATTTGTAAGCAGCCAAATGCACTACATACTAAAAGAGCTAATTCAAACAAATAAATGTTACTCAACTTAATTGAAGAGGCCTTCCCAGCGTGGGCTGACTGCAGGATTGCTGCAGCGTTGACTACTGAATTGCTAATTTGCGTCCGTGCATGGACGGAAGTAGGTAGGATGTAAGTTCACACTTTGATTCCAGTAAATTAGAGCCGCTCCTTACACAACCACACCACACCACATGCGTGTCTTGACCACACTAATGCCAGATGCAAGGATTTCAGTGTACTGGAATAGATGAAAGTTTGCTTTCGGATAATGACATGTAGTACGTAGGACATGTACATCGACGTACGCAGCTTAACGCAGGTTGTGACGTCAGGTGGGCGGCTGCCTGCTGGCGGTGGCGACGGCGCGCGAGGTGCAGGAGATGGACGTGTCGCTGCTGCTGCGCGGCGCCAGCTGGGCCGAGGACGAGTGCGAGGTGGACCTGCTGGGGCTGGCCGCCGACCCCGCCGCGCTGCCCGACTCCGGCTTCCTGCTCATACAGCACCACGACAAGTGAGCGCCGCATACTATACCACCGCTGCTATTACTCCTCGCTCGCGCTTTACAGGTTCCTGTGGCCCTATTCGGAGATTTGAGATTTTCATCTCACCTTTTGTCGTCCTTGTTGCTCTAGTTTGAAACTTCATAGATGTGAGAGTGACCAAGATAAAATCTCATCTCATCTCACGCGCAGGAATAGCCCCCCTGGAGGTAAACTTCTCAGGCGAGAGGTAGGAGCGCGCGGTAAGCCCTGCTGCCCGCTACTATCAAATCAAATCAAATTTCTTTATTTAGCCAATAGTACAAAGGCAAGTTGTATACGCTGAGGGCCCCAAACTCGGCGCAGCCGAAATCTTGGGGTCCGATCAAAGCAGTATCAAAGTAGAGTGGTCGCGCGCTTACATAATATTAAAATCGCTTACATTAAATTTTAATTAAAATTAAACGAAATTAAATTAAAAAATAGGTATAAATATTAATATTACATTTTTACACAAATTAAATTGGACAAGAGGAGAAATAATATTAAAACAATCATAAAATAAAATTAATTGAAATAGATTGCTACTACTTACTAACATCCTGTATTACTGTGCACTCGTCTACAACTGTATAATGATATTAATAAATTATTTTTATATTTGATATACTTATCGTATTATCAATTATTATTGTTCTGACATTCGTTTCTAATTATAAATATTCAACTGTGACGTGTAATTACCAATAAATTCTGATTTCAACGTAGTGACGTATTGTACCTATAGTTGAGTTGAGTCGTCATGAGTTTTATAATGAGAATTCTAATAGTTTAGTGGATTTCGAGCAGCGGACGGATATATTACCTGCCATTGACATTAGATCTAAGGGTGCTCCTAAGCGGGCCATATTTTTACTGGAAAACTGGCAATTTCGCCGTCTGCAGCCCTGGCCATCATCAGCCATGCTAGAAATATATGACTATATGGCCGGGCCCCACTCTCAATATTGCCGGGCTACCCTCTCAATATTGCTGGGCCACATTCTCAATGTTGCCGGGCTAGAAATGCAGTAAAAATATGACCCGTCTATGAGCACCCTATCTGAAAAAGCAAACAGTTTTTAATTACCTTTTGTTATAATCAGACCCAACTCCGGATCAGTTCCCGGCACCGGCAACAGTTCCCCGCTCAACCCGAACGCGCCTCAGATACCGGTCGGCATGGCGAGCCAGACCGGGCGCGGGGCTAGTGTTGTGAGTATTCCACACTACCTAGTACCTACACTGAATTGTCATCGAGGCCTGTTTTTATACCTACATAGATCAGAGTAACATATAGAAGAAGCGACACGATTCTAATTTGGAGTACACAATATGTACCAAATACAACTACAAGCAAACGCTCACTAACGCAGCTCCGTTCACATTATTACGGATCTCTCAGAGTGAAGTGGCCTGCGGTGGCGGCCAATGGACCGCCACCGCAGGCCGCGTCTGTCTGTTGACTTTCGCATATGGTTCCTCAAATATATTGTTTATCTACACTAATATTTACATATCGTCACGCCTTTCCCCCGAAGGGGCTGGCAGAGGTGAATACAACACCCACACTTGGCCGGACGATATTCAGTCCCATATATGTGACAGGGGGCGAGCCTGTCGCCTTACACCGGGCTCCAATCATGTAGCAGATGACATACAATTACAATGATGTTGTAAAGAGGAAAGATTTAAAATTTTGTATATTTGTAATGAATAAACTGAAAAACGAGTGGTCCGATTTCAAAAATTCTTTCACCATTAAAAGCTGCTCTTTCCCGAGTGACAAAGGCTATGGGACGCGAGCGAAGCCACGGGCAAAAGAGCTAGTTTTTGTTTATTATTGGTGTTACTAACAAAGGTGTAAATTTAATTTGATGGGCTACAACTTTTTCTAAACTACAGCATGACTAGTAAATCTCTTTGAATCTACTGGTACAAGATTACAGTAGACCGATCTTTCCTACTTAACTTTCTGTTGAATTCTACTTATAATATATTTTCATGCGAAAAGTGATTACATCAATGTTGTTATTTTTGTACTAACGTTACTTGGCTAGATGGGTAGCTGCAGGGGTTATAATTTGGTATCTAACAGGATATATGTAAATTAACTAAAAACGGTAAAAAAAAATGTTAATTCAAGTATTAGCTCCCGAGGCAGTAACAAATTTGATCAATCATTTCCTCCCGGACGAAAACTGGTACATACAATGGCTATGATAAATTTATCATGAAGCCGATTGGTCGACAGATGCGGATCCGTTGGTGGGTTTAGTAGCAGTAGCGTTCTAAACACTTAATTATTATTTTTTTAATTTGCTGAGTTTGCATTCAATTTTAAACTCTTTGCTCGAAAACTCCCTTGGTATTTTTATACAACTTTATCTCCCTAGGGAGGCAATGCCTTGTCAATGCAATTAGTCATTGTCCAGCAGGTGGTGTGAAAAAACTAAACCATGTTTGGATAAGTTTTCGTCCGGGAGGAAATGATTGACCAAATTTGTTCCTGGCTCGGGGGCTAAATTCTGCAATATCGTCGTACATGTTACAAACAAAAACAAGCCATTCTAAGCACCTTCTACCACGAAGCAACTTCCAAGCTAACTGAAATTTTAGGTTGCTGTACTTTTCGGAGTTGGAAACTATTAACAAAAATAAAATTTAATCGCTGATAGCTTGACAGTAACTTCTTGTTAGAATGGGCTTGAATGAACAACTTGTAACTTTCGAAGTTTCAACAAAACAAATTCAATTGTCGTTGTTGTAAATAAAAAAATAAAAAATAAAATTGATTGATAGTATAATGGAAATATTTTCAAAACCCATACCCTAAAAGCCAGGGTACTCCCACAGGTGCGGGCACTAACTTGTTGTCAATAATAACATTTACAGCTGGAGCGGCGCGCTAGCCACTCGATGCCGACTGGCGTTGAACAGTATATCGTCACAGTACGTCTACGGATCACTAATACAATAACTACGCTTTTTATGGGTGGATGCATGCTTCAGATTGTTCAGAATTACTATTAAATAATGCTCAGCTTGAATAAGTTAAACGCAAAATGTTTTATTCAATTGGGTATCAAAGATACACTTATGAACGTCGATAGACTCGACCGCCACGTTCGGAAAAAGAGCCAATAATTAAAATGATACCGATTTGCCTATCAAAAAGGGTATTAATAAATGAATTAGAATCTATCACTAAGGCCAAAGTTAACCAAAACATAACAGACAGTTATTGAATCATAGTTTCGGCGCTCTTTGGTCTAAGGCAGAGGTCGGCTACCTTTTGGCAGGCTAGGGCCGCACGGTGCCAAAAAAGCAAGAGATGGGCCTCACTTTTTCAAAAAAATTACAATAGGTTTCTCTCTATACATATTTTACCATAGGTATCTATTTATTTTTATAGGTATAATCTGATCTCAAAAAATCAATGTTTATCTGTCTCTGGTAGCTATAGTAAAAGCCTTGCTTAGTTTGGGGCCAGACGACCATGTGAGCAAAATGTCCCGATTTTTTTATTTATTTACATAACCCTCGCGGGCCGCAAGGAGGAGGGCCGAGGGCCGCATGTGGCCCGTGGGCCGTGGGTTGCCGACCACTGGTCTAAGGCCATCGTGTTTTGTATCAGAACTTTAAGCTAATATTTATTCAAAGGGTTCGCATATGGCGCTCAATTTGTCGCCGCTCATGCATTTCAATACGCATTTCAATGGTCAAACCAAAATAAATAAATAAAACAAAACCGTAGCAAATATGTAGGTTGCTATTCTTATATAAATATAAACCTTATTTCTTGTTTTAAAAAGGGAAAACTATTACTCTATAATTTGTAAATAATATACAAGTTTTGAACATAAACATGTATCCATCCAAAGGAAGCCGGGGTATATTAACGTGGTGTGGTGTGTGCATAACTGCGTATGTATACGTTCGCCTCGCTTCGCACTTTCAGTCTCTACGTTCTCTTTCTGCTCCGAGAGATAGAAACTGCGATAGTTATCCTGTGAGGAGGAAATGATCTGAATCAGAGAACCTTGGTATTGCTTTTCGAAAACGGGGTACGGCAATGGTCGCGCAGTGGTGATAGTAGCGCGGTAACCGCAGACGCTTTTGCCCCGCTGACTTTTGAAGTAAAACACGCAGTTAAATTATAAGATGAATACATACTGAAAACTGAATATCTCTGCTTCGATTATGACCCATTTTGTTTTCTCTCAAGTGAAAGTCCCTCAATGTATCCGTGTAAGAATGTATGTGTGAGTGTATGGCGTGTTGGCCACAGGTGAAGGGTCTTCAGTTCCCGGGTTGCCACGATCCGAAATACTGCCGCCTGGTCCTCCACCGCTCGAAGCTTCTCATGAAACCGGTCAGTGACAAGCCCCGATGTCGACTCCACGTCACTTCCTAAACCAGTGATTAGCAATTTTGCACCCCCTTTTTTGTTTCCAGCTCGATGTTCACGTTTTTTTATTTGAAGATTTTAATAATTTAATTATTTCTTCAGACGTTTTCAGTTTTTGATTTCAACACGTTATGTTCTCATGGCGACCCCACCGTCTCACCCGTTTGGTTTATTTGTTTTCCTCTCATTTTGTCTGCAGATTTGTTTTCGATGCCGTCATTGTAGAAACTGACATTATTTGTAAAGGTTTATGTTGTCGATTGTAGGCGTTCCGGACTTATTTTTCTTAGCTACTTGGTCGTTTCACTGCTATTATTGTGTTTGCGTCCGTTGCCTGTTTGTTATTAGTTTTGTGGTGCATGTACGTGGCGTCCTAATAATGTCCGAATATAGAAAGGTCTGTTTAGATTTTTGCAGATTTGGGCAGATGTAGAACCTCTGCAGTTTAGTTTACAGTTATTTACATAAAATGTTTCTGTGTAGGTACTGAAGCATAAAATCGACAACATCAAGAGAATGGCAGCGCATCCCACCCAACCGCTATGTAAGTAATAGTCACGTAAATTCTAGCTATACTTTTTCACTTATATTTATGCGTCCGGCAGCAAGCCGTATAAAAAGCTCTCTTGCGAGCTGAACCGTATTGTTTTTCCACTCTAGATAAACCTCACTATAGAATACTATGAGTTGTACCACTGCTAGGGTGTGTTTATATTGTATTGTCATCGTAACATAAAGGGCCGCATAAATCCATGGAGGCAACGTACATAGGTAAATGACAAACAGTGATTCAAATTAAGTGTTTTAATACTACGTATCTGTACAAAGAACAGGTGTTTTTTTCTATTGTTTGAACTAATAGTAGAACAGATGGTAACTACCCCTGCCTAGGGGGAAAGGGGTCCCGAAAGTTGCGTTAAGTCATCTATTTGGTTTAATCCGGTCTTGGTAACATTATTTTGGTTATGTTTAGACCTAACCGGCGGCGCCGATGGGTCGGTGCAGCTGTGGGAGTGGGGTCACGGGTCGTGCGTGTGGTCTCCTCGCGCCGCGGGAGCCTTCGCCAAGGTGACGCGCGTGCGCTTCTCGGACTACGGGAATAAGTTCGCGGCGGCCGACGCTGACGGGAACCTGGCCATGTGGCAGCTACACCCTGCGCCGCACCAGCACTCGCAGCCGCACGCCTCGCCCAGGCCGTACTTTGTGAGTAATAACGTATATTATCACGCTCTTCATAGTAGGACACGCTGTAGGGTTCGCAAAGGACAGCCCTTTAGTTGAAAAGCTCGCGGTAGATTGAACGCTGAACGACCTGCAGGATTATTAAGCTCTTCATTGTTCACAATGTTTTTGGATAGTAAGATACGGTATGTTTGTAATGTGTATTTAGAAGTTTATGATCAATTAGACAAACTTGAATTTTAGCCTTCATTTTTAATTTTTTTTTTTTTTTTTTTCATTTTGGAATTCGTGATAATTTATGAACCGTGTTTTCGTTTTCAGACTCACCAATGCCACAGCAAAGGAATTAGTGATTTCGTATTCTTAGGTTCCTGTAGTTTAGTCGCCACAGGTAAGGTTTACAAACATTTTGTCTTATTCTTACACGAAGATGGAACTACCGGGCTTGACTATTGTTTTTATTCCACAGCGGGCCATAGCTCGGAGAACAAGAACGTGGCGATATGGGACACCCTGATGCCGATCAAGAAGGCTTTAGTAGTCTGTGAGTATTCGTCGAATGCCTCATTCTGTTCACTGATATCTATCGCGTACAACACTTGAGTTAACTATTGACGATAGCGTAGAAAATTACAGTAAAGTTGTCGACAAAAAGTTCGGAATTCAATTCAAATCTTATTCAGATAAATTAATAACTTAAAATAGCTTACAGGAAAAAGTAATTTGTTCTAAGATGTTAGCTAATTATCGATATTAAATTTAAACACATCAGTTCAAATTGATTCCTAATAAATTTAACTTAATTTAGACTTAATTTTAATCAATTAAATGTACAGCAGTCCACATTTTAGAATGAGTAACGTTTCCGTATAAGGGACGTTCTTCTTTTTTATCGACAATGACTTGTCTTCTCCGCAAAAAAGTAAAAGTATTAATTTATTTAATATTTGAGGCCCCGTTGACTTAATTTCCACAATAAAATGTTGCGGAGCCCTGCCTGTAAGTGAGTACGTGTTGTGGGCGCAGCGTGGACGTGCCACGAGGGCGGCGCGGCGTGCGTGGCGTGGGCCGGGTCCAGCGGCGCGCTGGTGTCGTGCGGCCGGCGCGGGGACGTGCTGGTGTGGGACCTGCGCGCGCGCGCCGTGCGCCACCGCGCGCAGGCGCACCACGCGCCCATCAAGTGCGTCGCGCTCTCGCCGCGGGAGGACCACTACGCCATCGGCGCCGCCGACGGGGACATCAAGGTAACTGACGCGACGGACATAGTGCGCCACCGCGCGCAGGCGCACCACGCGCCCATCAAGTGCGTCGCGCTCTCGCCGCGGGAGGACCACTACGCCATCGGCGCCGCCGACGGGGACATCAAGGTAACTGACGCGACGGACATAGTGCGCCACCGCGCGCAGGCGCACCACGCGCCCATCAAGTGCGTCGCGCTCTCGCCGCGGGAGGACCACTACGCCATCGGCGCCGCCGACGGGGACATCAAGGTAACTGACGCGACGGACATAGTGCGCCACCGCGCGCAGGCGCACCACGCGCCCATCAAGTGCGTCGCGCTCTCGCCGCGGGAGGACCACTACGCCATCGGCGCCGCCGACGGGGACATCAAGGTAACTGACGCGACGGACATAGTGCGCCACCGCGCGCAGGCGCACCACGCGCCCATCAAGTGCGTCGCGCTCTCGCCGCGGGAGGACCACTACGCCATCGGCGCCGCCGACGGGGACATCAAGGTAACTGACGCGACGGACATAGTGCGCCACCGCGCGCAGGCGCACCACGCGCCCATCAAGTGCGTCGCGCTCTCGCCGCGGGAGGACCACTACGCCATCGGCGCCGCCGACGGGGACATCAAGGTAACTGACGCGACGGACATAGTGCGCCACCGCGCGCAGGCGCACCACGCGCCCATCAAGTGCGTCGCGCTCTCGCCGCGGGAGGACCACTACGCCATCGGCGCCGCCGACGGGGACATCAAGGTAACTGACGCGACGGACATAGTGCGCCACCGCGCGCAGGCACACACTGTGGCTGGTGCGAATTTATTAGCGCTCGTAACGTACCTCGACTCTGCTCGACTGGGTGTTAGAAACCGATCACCGATATTAAGCAACGGACGACGGATGGGTGACCAGGTGGCATTTATAACAGCGCTACCGTGACTCGAAAAGTTGTAATTTGAATAGTGTTTAGTGTTGTGTTCTAGGTCTTAAGGTGACCTAGGTGGCGGGATCGGAACGCCTTTTTTACTTTTTTTCTGTCTAATTTGAGGCACTTGAATAAAAGTGAGATCTGCTGTTTACAAACCCAAAAACCAAGTATTTAAACAATCATATATGACGGCGCGAGATATCATTGGATAAAGAAAATCAGTTTATTTTGAGAGTTGTTAATCGATGATATTATTGTTCTGTTATTTTTGACGATTAATCGATTTGTTTATGGTCATTTAGAGCGGTTAACACCGAATGGAGTTGCGTTTGGGATTTCGGGCGAACGTCATGTCTGTCAGTCAGTGGTTGACAGGACTGGGCTGAAAGCGGTCGCACGCAATGGTCATTCGTAAACCCATTACTCTAAATCGCCAATTATCTTTGTGATCATTAATTAACTAAGTAGTCTAAGTGACTGTTTAATTAAAATAGTGAAAAGTCTACACTGCTGTCCCCTTATTTCAACGTTCCTGAAGTTTGACGCCCACCATAGATACCCGTGATGAGAAGTTCATGGCTCAGAAATTAGACACGACACCGCGGCCTACTAGATTTTCCCCGTCACCAGAAGTGGAAGGTCACAGCGCAGCGACCTTTCCTATGTTTCTCCGACATCAGTGGGATGGAATATGATAACGCGGCCCTATTACCTACATTTCCCCGACATCAGAATTGGGATAAGAATAACGCCCACAGCAACAAGATATGGCTCCGTCTTTGGCTACAATTCTACAATGATCTGGAAGCGAAGTGGCATAGCAACAGATGGCTGATAGGGTCGCCCCTACACTGAGAAAACTGTGTACGTGCTATTATTGTGGAGTGTGCGGACTGTTTCTTCGTGGTGCATAAAGTGCAGCAGAGCGGCAATGAGAGAGTGAGCATCGAGTAGACGTCTGCATTATCTCGACGGCGTTTGATTACACCTAGTCTATGCTATGTGACGCAACTAACAAACAACGAGAGACGAAGGATAGCAGTGTACCGAACAAAACGTCGACGCCTACGTGTTACTACTGCAACGAGGTTACATCGCCACTCGTTGATCGAAAAAGGGCACCAAAATTAGCAGCAGAAACGTGCGAGATCCGGTCAATGCCTGGAGGGCTATTCTTACAACTCGAGATTCCATCATACCTCGAAAAAAAATGGCTGAATTCGAGATGCCTTATTCTAGTCGCACGAGATCGAGATAATCTCGATGGCTGGGGCGCGAGATGTCTCGAGTAGTCGGAGGCAGTGGAGACTTCCAGGGGGGCTATTCCTGCGCGTGAGATGAGATGAGATTTTATCTTGGTCACTCTCGCACCTATGACGTTTCAAACGAGAGCAACAAGGACGAAAAAAAGTGAGATGAGAATCTCAAATCTCCGAATAGGGTAGTAGTGAATCGAGATCGAGATGAGATGAAAATCTCCTATCTCCGAATTGGGCCCCTGCACTATGAAGCAGCCATTGATCACCTACGAGTAGCAATTGAATCCGGTGAGAAGTTTTCATTTTATTTGATATTCGTAAACGATGTATGTCAGAGTGTTATTTTCTATTGGAGTTGTTTAAAGTTTGAAAATACCCACAAACAGTTTGGTCAGAATGTGCCGATTACGGCACACACAGACGAGTCATGCAGTCAATAGGTAACTTATTTAGTGTCAATGCTTTTGATAAAACTAAGCCTGAGGGGCAGTAGCCGGTAGGACAGTAGCCTGTGTAATAATAGCCTGTGTGGCAATAGCCTGTGTGGCAATAGCCTGTGTGGCACTCGCCTGTGTGGCAACAGCCTGTGTGGCAATACTCTGTGTGGCAATAGCCTGTGTGGCAATAGCCTGTGTGGCAATAGCCTGTGTGGCAATAGCCTGTGTGGCACTCGCCTGTGTGGCAATGGCCTGTGTGGCACTAATCTACATGGTACTGTCTTATGTGGCTCCAGCCTGTGTGGCAAGCTTGTGTGGCAAGCCTGTGTGGCAAGTCTGTGTGGCAAGTCTTTGATAACCTTACTTTTGTTGCATTATAGTCTGAGTGACGATACCTAGCCTGTGTGGTAAGCCTATGTAGTAAACTCCGCCCGGTGTAACATTAAAGTACGAGTAAAATTTAAAAAAAAAACTCGTAAAATGTTGACTTTCGTACTATTTAAAGTTATAGTTGCACTACACAAATCCCTATTAGCACATCTCCATACAGTTGTGTTGTTATTGTTAAATTTCATGAAATTGTATTCGTACTCATTACATAACAAACAGTCTTTCCCTTTTTGTGATTTTATGAAATTCATTATTATTTAATGAAAGAAATCAACACTATTTGCATTTTAGGATTGTCAAGCTGACATACTTTAAATATGCCAGTAAGACCTAGGAGTTTAAGAACGCAATAGCACCTTTATCATAGAGTTTCAATGAGGCAATTGAGAAAGTAGCATTTCGAGAAAAGTTAAGTGCACTACATGTGTGATGTGATATGAATTGTTTGTTAGTTTGTTGATATACTACACACTAATGAAGTGGTACAAAGGACAAAAACGAATGAAAGTACAGTCTGCAGCAGTTATTTAAAAAAGAGTCGAGAATACGCGTTGTCGTTTCAGGAAGATCTCAATTTTGGCGGTTGTCAATTTAGGTAGATGACGATTTAGGATGTTGTCACTTTCGAAAGTTGTCGTTTTCGGAAGTTGTCAATCTGGGAAGTTTCACCCTGGGAAGTTGTCGTTGTCACCCTGAGGGACCTAGCCTGTGTGGCAAGTCTAAGTGACAACTTTAATGGCATGTTATTCGGTTGAAATTGGACACAGCAGTTTTCATAAGTCCAAACCGCGTATGTGTTATCCATCATTGGATTTTCAATGTGGCTTGATTAAATTCTTGGAACATTGGATGTATGATTAATAATGTAGTTTTAGCCTCGATTATTCGATTGGTCCCAATACAATTTATTTCACTAAAAGTCAAGTTGCTTATTTCAATTATCATGACAATTTATGGGGATAGGTAACGAATATGAAGTTACTGTTGGAAGAGTCGATTATACTCTGGTACGATGTTTATGGTTGGTAGAATTGGGTTTAACTGTGTTTTGTGTTATCCCAAAACTGTGTTCGCTTTCTGTGAAATTGTGGAGGTAGATTTGAGACGGTCAGAATGACCGAGCGTTAAGTGGTTACTTGAGCTCTTTTATGATTGTCCACAGATGATGAGATGAACTTTACTATTCACCCGAGGACGTGTGAAAATGCAGGATGGCCGTGACGGCGCGAGATATCATTGGATAAAGAAAATCAGTTTATTTTGAGAGTTGTTAATCGATGATATTATTGTTCTGTTATTTTTGACGATTAATCGATTTGTTTATGGTCATTTAGAGCGGTTAACACCGAATGGAGTTGCGTTTGGGATTTCGGGCGAACGTCATGTCTGTCAGTCAGTGGTTGACAGGACTGGGCTGAAAGCGGTCGCACGCAATGGTCATTCGTAAACCCATTACTCTAAATCGCCAATTATCTTTGTGATCATTAATTAACTAAGTAGTCTAAGTGACTGTTTAATTAAAATAGTGAAAAGTCTACACTGCTGTCCCCTTATTTCAACGTTCCTGAAGTTTGACGCCCACCATAGATACCCGTGATGAGAAGTTCATGGCTCAGAAATTAGACACGACACCGCGGCCTACTAGATTTTCCCCGTCACCAGAAGTGGAAGGTCACAGCGCAGCGACCTTTCCTATGTTTCTCCGACATCAGTGGGATGGAATATGATAACGCGGCCCTATTACCTACATTTCCCCGACATATATATATATTCCTAACCCGGTGTAGTACAAACCAACTACACCTTCCTTGCCATAATATAGTTTTGAAAGTGTTGTTCTTTCGCAGGTGTTCTCGCTGAGCTCTCATCAGCTGCTGTATACATTCGCCGGAGAACACGCCAGGAGCTCGTTCTTTAAACATATCGGACAGGGCGTCACTCAGATACATATAGGTTAGTCAGCTCAATATCGGGGTTCACCCAACCTAAGATCAAGATTAAAATTTTCCTATAATTATTTGTCTATGATCCACTGATAAACTGTGACCAACTGAGACTTGATCCGAATTTCGGAACTAAAATGCTCGTCTTGGATCAGTGAACATTTTGGAAAGCACTCATTCTGAACTTAACCTTTAACTTTGACGGCCTCGGTGGCTCAGTTGGTAGTGAACCTGCCTTCTGAGCTAGGGGGCGTAGGTTCGATTCCCACCAAGAACAAATATTCATGTGATGAACATCTGTGTTTGTTCTATGTCTGGGTGTTAATATCGATCTAAGTATGTATTTAAAAGTATAAATGTAAGCATATCAGTCTCTGGCAGCCGCAGTGCTTAGCCTAGGGTCAGATGACCGCGTGTGCAAAATGTCCCAAAATATTTATTATGTATTTATTTTTAACTACTGACGTAGTTTTTTATTCCACGAACTAGCGGCCCGCTCTAGCTTCGCACGGGTATAAACAAAAAATGTTATTGTGGGATATCCATAGGAGATAGACATATACCATCGCGGTGTTTTCTGTAGACCTTTTCAATGTGTACAAATAATTAGTACATTATTTTGACAAATCTCGTAGGGTTCAGCCTGCGTTTGCAATGTAAGCTGAAAAAAATTGATAATTAACGACATAACATTAGAAACCTCAAAAAAAAACAGTATTTCTCCACTATTTAATGGATGTTATTATGCATATAAACCTCCCTCCTGAATCACTCTATCAATTAACAAAAACAGCATCAAAATCTGTTGCATAGTTTTAAAGATTTAAGCATGCAAAGGGACATAGGGACAGAGAAAGCGACTTTGTTTTATACTATGTAGTGATGGGTTATACTGGTGATCAAGACTGCTTATACTTTTGTTATTTTAAATATAGAATAGAATAGTGTTTTGTCTTATTCTTTCTTTGATATTTTTGAACTCGATCGAAAAAGACAAAAAAAACTGTACAACTATTTCGAGGCTATGCAACGTTAATCGAGCGAGCGAGCGTTGTCGAACGAAGCGTCTCAGCTTCAGCTTCTACAATTTTTTGTAGAAGCTGAAGCTGTCGTATGTCCGAATACTGCCCGGATCTTTGTCTTCCTCAACAGGTCGCAATTGTTGACTAATTCGCTTGAAATTTTGTGAGTAGGTTTGATAATTATATTTTTTTTTCCAAAAAAGTAATACGGAATTGTAAACAAAATACAATATAATTATACAGATTTGTTTTGGCAAAAAAAAAAAACTGTAAATCATTGAAGCTGCTCACAAAACTTCACGAGAATCGGTTGAAGTATGCGATTTGTAGAGCAAATTTCTACATGTGTTTACAAATGTCCGCCAGGTCTACAGCCCACAGAGTCAGTAGCAACTAGTTGCTAAGGGAGGTAAAAGTGGATTCCCTCTAACCGGTAGTTGGACCGCTGGTATATATACAGCGTTATTGGTACCTAATCAAAAACCTCTTAAGGGTTCATTGTACTCATCAATATGAACAACTTTTACAATGGGGAGCACTCCGAAATCGCGAAAAAAAAATCTGCTGTTCCATACATTTTGTCAAAGGTGATTGAACTTTTTGTGTGGAACAGCTGTTTTTTTTTTTCGCGATCACAGGATTGTCTTCATAGTAAAAGTTGTTCGTATTGATGAGTACAATGAACCCTTAAGAGGTTTCTGGGAAGTTACAAATAACCATGTATAGCGCCAGTGGCGCGCTATGACAAAATCCTGCCTCAACTAAGGGCTAAATGAATAGGTTGTTTGTAATAGACGAGTGTGTGTTCCGTGTGCAGATAACGCGGGGCGGCTGTTCTCGTGCGGCGCGGACGGCACGATGAAGGTGCGCAAGCTGCCCGAGCGCGACGCGCCGCCGCCGCACGCGCACCACTACTAGCGCCTCTACCCACTCGGTGAGCATTGCTGGACGCTGCTTCAAACTAAATAGCAGCTGTGACGTGTTTCACAGTTAGACTTTTTTTTATCTAGAATAGGTCGGCGTTTGACCACCAACTCGTCTGATGTTAAGCAACGTTGTGGTCTTAGGTACGACCCATAAGGTACTTATTCACTCTAGCCTTGAAGTTTTGTAGAGTGAAGAAGTACAAAGGTGGCAGTTGAGTGAGGCGCTACAAGTGCGCTACTGCTCAGACCCGTCTTCGGAACGGTTACACCGGACTACATCCCGAAACACGACTTTGCGGCGTCTTGCCTCTCTGACGGCTGCGCACACCTTCGTTTTTGCTACTGCGCAGCGTTTCGCGCCTAACTTCACAGCCGCCATTCAAGGTCAAAGTCAAAATGTTTTTATTCAATTTGGGTATCAAAGATACACTTATGAACGTCAAAGTTTTTTTTAAATAGACTCAACCGCCTTGTTCGGATAAAGAGCCTCTACTGAAAAGCCTTTTTAATGCCTAACAGACATTAATTTTACAAGGACTGCATACCGTCATATATATCGTCACGTCTTCTCCCGAAGGGGCTGGCAGAGGTGTATTACCAAACCCACATTTCGCCAGACAAGGACTAGCGAGAACGAGATGCTGTGAGCCACAAACAGCTTAACAGCACTTGCAGAAGCGCGGATCATTTATTTATTTTTATTTATTCATTTAACTCGGAGTTAACTACTCATTAGAGGTTAAACTGATAAATTATCTTCCGCTACCAAAGAAACTAGCTTTTAGTGAACACATATTAGAGTGGCATATATAACATTGCGACTGCCTCGTTAGCTCTGTTGGTAATTAACTTGCCTTCTGCGCTTGAGGGCGTGGGTTGGATTTCCACCCTAGTGCACACATTCTTTCGCTCTGGTACGCTGACAGTGACTGAATACAATGACTGACATTTTGAGCAAGAGAAGAGAATGTTAAAATTTCTAAACCTACCAATATTTTATTTAATCTGTTCAGCCGATTCGGAGTTGAGTGGAAACAAACATTGCACTCCACCTACGCAAGTTTACATTTATATCTGTTATAGCAATAAACTTTACAATCTCTGGTCACTGTTATTTATTCGCTAACGCCCTTGAGAGGTAAGGAACTGCATTTTAATTAGATTGATATTTTACATGTATTATTTTGCAGGTAAGCGACGCAGCGCGTCTCGCCTTTACACACCTTGTGATGTATGTGATTTTCGTTGATGCTATTCAAATGTTACGTACGAGTATGTTATACCTACGCGTTAGACTAGTCAATGAGTAGCCGATGTTGTATCTTCTAATGTATTTAAACTGTTAAATGAATCTTTAGTTATTTCTAGTGTGAAATATTCGCTATTTTAATTATATTATCAATTGAAAGTGTCCTAGATGAATATAATTTATTTATTTGCACTCGCTTTTAGTGAAAGTATCCGGTCGCACGGCTGGCCTAAATTATAATATGTATGTAAACATACGGTCAGGTAGTTGATTATGTTAGTTTAATTATTGTCGTGTGTAGGGTGTAGTCAAGTGCAATAAAATATAATATGTACAATCGCTAACTTATGAAACCGACTCGATATCAGATCGACGCCTTCCTGTACACAATAAACATGTAACCCTGTAGCTTATGACTCGAGTTCTTAAACCGTGTACCTAACTTGTTGACGCATAATAAATTATTTATTAAAATAATACGTATTTATCTATAAATCCTCGTTGCTTACTGTAATGTTTATCTAGTTAAATAACCGCTCGAGTAATGAACGCGTTGTCCGAATCGTTAATTCATGTTACATTTGTACTAATTAATCCCTATACTTATAGCACCTCATCCCATTAGTAATAAGTAATATTATTATCTACCTATTATAATGTGATGTATTCGAGATTAATCGATCAGATTATTTTTAAAGTAAAACGTATCCATGAGCATTTCTTTAATTAAATCAAAGCAATAAAGTTTATATTATTATGCTTTTCTAACAGTATTATTCAATTTTATTATTATAAACTGATGCTGAGCGATGTATTATAATTATCGCAAACATCTCATTAAAGCGAAATACAATAATAAAGTTGTTATTTATGTTTTGTGATACACTCCGTGATATGTGAGCTAATAACAAAATGTTAGTCTTGCATTTTATTCTAATAAAATTATGAAATTACTTCCAACTTAACGTGGCATTTTATTTATTTAAGTTTGTCTTTTAATATAACTAATTTATTTAATGTTTCTTACTATCATTATCACCTAACGCACAACAAAATTAAGCAATAACATTTACGATAGAAAGAACCGATCAAAAACTATTTTTTGTTATTCTAAAAATGTCATGTTAACAAAATTGTGGAACAGCGTCGATTCTGTTGGATTAATTAGTCGCTCACTAATCTAATGGCACAAATTTTGTTATTGCATTAAAATATGTAAAAAAAAAAAAGGTGAAACTGTCACAAGACCGAAACAGCTGGTGCGCTAAAAGAGAGACTTATTAGCCAGTGGTAGGTGACACAAATAAATGATGATGTAAGAAACAGATGACAAGCTAGTTAATTTAGAAAATGAAACAACAGGATCGACACCATTAGTATCGATTCTAAGAACAAAGGTTTCATTTGTTGCAATTTATTAGAACTTATTAGAATAGAAAAAAACAAAGACAATAAGCAATGTCGTATTTAGTTTACTTTAGAAAATAGTATCGGAATCGACGCCAGTTGCGCCAAATGGGTCTTTAAGAACGGCGCAGAGTTCTCATTTGCAATATAGGTACGTACGCACGTGCGACCAATGTAGCCTACAACTGGAATTAGTTCCTCTTAAATCGGTAGCTAACATCAGGGGACATCATCAGGGCTATTCACAACCATTCGGAAACGTTTCCGTTCGGATTTCAAAAATTTTAAGCCTAAATTATTCGAATCTCAGTCTATATTCATAGGTTTTTAAACGTGATTAATTCTTCCGAACGTATTTATACTGGATTCCCTATTCCAAAATGTATTAAAGTAAACTGAGATTCGAACAGTTTGAGTTTGAAATTTCTGGGATCCGATCGGAAACGTTTCCGAATTATTGTGAATAGCACCGCATAACATCTTATTGCCATGATGGTTACGTTCTGTTGTTGACGCTGCGCGACCTTGGATCTTACTGCACGGTGATACGATTCGCGGTCGCGCAGCGTCGACACTGTTATGCGTGGTTCATACTGTGTCGTTGATTATCTATGCACCTTAGTGTTGTTCATATTACACTCCTTGCTACGCATAATCAAACGTCAGCATTCACCTAATTCCAGCTAAAATACTAGTTAGTTAACTTAATCGCTTCTCTATCAGTGCAATTATGCAATCTTCTGCTGTTATTTAAATATTCACTAGAGCACACTAATTCCGTGAAAACAACCGCCTAGTCTGCTCTAAAAGAATATGTAGACGTCTCAAGCTTGTAACACGAATTCAGTCAATGAACACCATTTTAGCATATCACAGTTGTACTAATTCTATCCATTGTGATGTTAAAAGACATTCGTTTGTTATTCTCATTTGGTTAACTATTTGTAAGATTAGTGTATCACCAAAGTTTGTTTCATAGAGCAAATCTACAGTAACCCATTGAACACCACGAGTCGCGCAAAGTATATACCTACATTCAGTACGATAAAGTTTAATTTTGCTACCACATTATAAGGTATAGCATTAACTTTATCAACGTAAATTTAGTGATAGATAAGACAATAAAAAATGATATTAAACAGTCCTTTCATAGATTTCCGGTTACTTAAAAATAAAGTGCTGATTCAAGGCGTCCCATTGCCGTTCTGGGCACATTTTTTTTGTCAATTAAAAGCGACGTTGGTGTTCAGAGGGTTCAATTTTCTATCGGTTTATATACCAAAAAATTTGTTTGATGAATTTAAAACAAGGAAATAAAAAACTAAAGTTTTGTTATCCTTTAATCTTAATTCGGTAATACTTTGCTTACCGCAAAGATATCATATTATCTTTAATTGCTTGTAGGTATCGACAGAAAACTTTACAGATTGTGGTCTACCTATTGCATAATGTTCTGTGAGAATTATAAATATTATATAATAATGTATATTTTAATCTGTTTCAATAAATTATTTTTCTCCTCTCTTTGTGTTTAATTTAAATACAAAAAGTATGTTACAGTCTAAACAATATTCGAGATAGTTTCTAAAGGAACATTAGGTATTAAAAGATTTTATAAAGTCTAAGAATTTATTGTGAACTACTAAAATATTTTTTTCGCATATATATGCATTACATTTCGAACGTGTAGTAAGGAATCACATTCTAAACATATTATTATTTAGATAAGTGCCTACTATAAATTAAATCCGGGACACATTAACAAACGAACTAAATCATTAAATACCACTCAAACTCAGAATTATGGATTAGGTACATGAGACCGGCGGTGCTATTCACAATCATTCGGAAATGTTTCCGATCGGATCCCACAAATTTCAAACTCAAATTGTTCGAATCTCAGTCTACTTTTATACATTTCGGAACAGGAAATCCGATCGGAATCTTTAAAAACTTATGAATACGGACTGAGATTTGAATAATTTGAGTTTAAACTTTTTGGAATCCGAACGGAAACGTTTCTGAATGATTGTGTATACCTATGCTGGTTTCTATCTATAACTACGGAACACCAAAAACAGATCATTTTGCCGTCTAATAGTACATACATCTTTAAATATCTTTTTATAACTGTCTCTATTGAGACATACAGGGAGGTACAAAAACCCCGTCTGATAATTGATGGGCAGGTACACCCACATAAAAGTATTCATGCAAAAATGCACGTTAAAAATAGCAAGAGTTATGACCGGTTTATAAACGCTAGAAAAAAAGGAAATATTACAGAAATGTTAACAAATCCGATTCAGATTCAGATTAGATTCAGATCCGTATCATTTGTTGGCGGCTTTTATTCTAAGAAAGTAGCGGCACGACGCGAATAGTTTACGAATAAAACCGTAGCGATTAGTGGCTGCGTTCGCGCTTTCTGGAGGGCGAAGCGCGATGGGTGTTAATTTTTTTAGTCAATATTTAATTTAAAGTAGCATAATTGCATCCTCCAGTTGATACTGGATTCACACCTCGCGGATACAACAGGGTTTTTGTAACACCTGTATATTATAAAAAAATAATAAAAAATAAATGATTTATCAGAATTTTACTATTGGTAGGTAAGAGAAACACACAAAGTTTGCAAATAGTTCAAAAAACAGCTGCCTCTGAACTACAATGTGTTACAACTCGTTCAGGGAGTTCAGCGCGTGCGCGTGCAAATCAAACATCAATAGCCGGGTTGACCGACCGAGCATGCCTCGCGAGGCAAGCTTCTATCTCAGCCTGGAGCGTTGTAAACTTAGCAGCCAGAGAGAGAGATGGAAGCGTGCCTCGCAAGGCAAGCTAGGTTAGTGAGACCCGGCTAATTATACCAATGTATGACAGAGTTCAGATAGAAGAGTGTTCACTCGCTTTATACTTTATTCTGTTTTTCGAGCAGCACGCGCCTCGCGTCTTCCTGGTGTTACGGCCACACTAACGGGAAACACCGTTAATTATCGCGTTAAAACCGTGGCCAAATCCACGTTTAACGCGATAATGATTGGCGTTTACCGTTAGTGTAACCGCAACATGAACGAGGCCTTACGCTAATAGGTAAGTTCAAGGGCAAAGATATCACGCGGACAATCCCCGCGTCGTGTGTAAGCTAATGTTCCACATAACACAATGCCCTAAAACAGAAACCCTATCCAATCTGTGGGATTAATCTAATCGGAGACTTTTCATTCGTAAACATTTATTAATATCGTAATACTAGAAAGCTGTTGCCTACGCATCGAAGCCTCGGCAGTATAACCCTGCGGTATGGGTCTCGGCATAATTTTAAAACAAATTATAAAAGGAACAGGGTCCGCCTTACCCGCCCGGCTTCGGTGTGTAGGCTGCGAGATAAAATAAATAAATACTTACCTAAAAAAGAAGCCCTGCTTCGTATTAACAATAGTATTAGCATTTTTTTTTATAACGGCGGTGGCAGAAAGCATTTGCTGCAATCCAGAGTGTGTTAGAATATTTGATAGAATACCATCCGTGGGAGAAGGTAGTATTTATAGCTTTTGTTAAAAAGCTTCTATCCCTAGATGGAATCATATTGCGTGTTACTGTCTTATGACACCGAGGTATCGAGTGGGGATTAACGGACTATCTCGAGATTCCGACTACGCAAATGATCGCAGGGATATCAGGCTACTGCAGTCATCGCCGATTTCACATGAATATTGAGTTGGACTACCTGTAAATAGGTTCAATCGCAGTGGGAATGAAAATGTGAAGTAAAAAGTGCACTCTTAGCCCTTCAATTATTAGACAATAATTGGAAGTAGAGAGCGTTACGTTTTTGTTTGATTTTAATAAGCTAGTTGATTGAATCAGGCGTTACTTTGCGGAAGTTCATCTTCAAAATACGTTAGAGCGGAATTACACTAGATATTAGTTCAAGTAAAAATTTTTAATAAGCTAGTTTTTAAGGTGTATGGTGCACGGTAGCTGTCTTGCTCGCACGCGACACTATTATATTAGACATATAAATTTGTAGAATATATATTTGAAAGATTTGCTTCTATCCATGCATTAAAAACAGTATTACAGAGTATTCAAAATATTTTTCATGTTGATACGTATAGTGAGTGCTCAAAGAAACGTAAACAAGTAATTTTTTTACGTGGTTACGTTTTTCTAGGTAAAACATTAACATTGGACATGAAAATTATCCTGAATGCTTTGTAATTTTTTTTTAATGCATAGATAGCAGCAAATTTATCAAAAATACATTCTATTAATATCTACATCCTCATAAAACTGGTTTGATGCGGCTTAAACTATATTATAGGCCATTTCTTCTTTACTTTCTCTTGTTGACATCTCTTTTAAATTGCATTTTATTGTTAGACAAGGTGTAAAATAGTTATCTATAAGCGGAAATGTGTAATTGGTGCATAGTTATACAACTGTTCAATTTATGTAGTTTGTTCGCACTGTTACATTTCCCGAACAAAATAAAATAAATAAAATAGTGTAGCAAATGAGCGAGACAGACACCTTATGAGTCCGGCGACCACGTTACTGTACTCACCACTTTACTCGACAACCACGTGATAGTCCGAAGTGGGAAGCCTTTTTAAAAGTAGAAAGAAGCGAATAGCATCGCAGTATAGTTACCAGTTAGCCGATCGGGGGATAATAATAAGCTGGAACTACCCTTTGCCCTCACGTGGATTTTTAATAAACAAAGATGTTTATTGAAACAAGTTCTTATCTATATCTGTCGGTTTGAGGCCTAAATAATCAGCAGCAAATTTTACAGCGTGTTCAGTTTCCATGGTCGCCTTGTCTACAGGGTTCTCCAAAAACAGCGTAAACGTTCTTATTCCATTGGCTACATTTACAAATTTGCAGTATGGAGTGGGCTTGGATTCGTACTCTTTCGGCGCACCAGGGGACGCGACAATAGTTTTTGTGTTCAATTTTGAGGTGTCTTTAATCTCGCGTCCATCGCACCAGAGATTGAAATTTAGTCCATACAGACCAAATAGATTAGTAATTTCGTTGCGAAGCTGATCTAGCGTCAAGAATTTCCCGTCCCTACTCTTCAATATCATACTGGCTAGAGTGGTAGTTACTCCATAGCGCGGTTTAAGTCCTTGCAGGACAATATTTGCCCACGGATTTGCCGGCATATTGACCTCCTTTCTCCAGGTTATGATTAATTTTAACTGGGAGCCCTTTAGCTCCTGGGTCTCCTCTATAATCACCTGCTTAGATGATGACATAGACCTTAAGGGAATGAGAGGCGCCTTCACGGTGCTTTCAATGAAGTCGCGATGTAGGTTTATAATACGCAAAATGTCACTTTTTTCGCTAACCGAGTAATACACATCGACTTCATCAGTCGGCACCAGTTTTGCTTTTTTACGCAATCTTTGTACTCGGTTTATAATTTCCCTCGAGAAACCTTCGTCGAGCATGGCCTGATCTGGTGTAACATTGACTAGGATGAGCACATCATTGTCACTGTGTGCTTCATACTGATCGTTTCCTATGGCTTGGAAAATGAGGCGAACTTCAGAAACATCGATGAGTTGACCAACTAGTTCAATAGAGCCGTCGTGGACTAGTTTCTCGCACTGCTCGTTGGTGAGTGCTTTCAATGCTAGGGTCACAGCTTTAAAATCATTTTTTAGTCTAACGCCAAGAACTTTATGATCAGGTTCTGCTCTTAGTGTAATGCCATATAACTCCTTGTCACTTGTAAGAAGAACTCTTTTCACGTTCATTTCTTCTAAAACATAGTTTTCCAACGATTTTATGTCTTTCAAGTATTCTTCTTCACGATGAATCACTACCATCTCGGGCAGCGGATATTTCATCGGTACTGTCTTTCTGTCTCGTACGACTCTGCCGAGTTCGATGACAGTTTGCATTCTTTGGACTGCTCTTTCGATATTCTTGTCGATCAAGTCCACCCGAGGATCGGGGATCATGTTGTAATGCACACTTTCTAGTGAACTTCCCGGCAGCAGCTGTCGCAAGGTCTTGTACATCAGCTCGGCGAGGAACGGAGTGAAGGGCGCCATCACGCGCACCATGTCGAACAAGACGCCGAACAACGAGTCCAGCGCCACTTGGCAGTCCTGCACTCCATTCTCTCCCTTTAATCGTTTCCTATTCATTCTTACGTACCAGTTCGTAAGATGGTCGATGAATTTCGTCAGTCTCGGTACAACCGTATAAAGTTTGTAAGCCGCCATTTCTTTCTTCACAAATTCAATCAGAGACTGCGTAAATGACGTGATCCATTTATCCATAACATTTTCACGTGCCGGCTTGTCATTGTAGCGGTAATCAACTTTGTCTTCTTGTCCGATTCTTTCAACATTTTGCATCAAGAATCTGAAGGCATTGAACCACGGTAAGAACACGTCTTTGATGATGTCTCTGACACCTTCCTCTTTGAACCGAAGGTTTTCAGCCCTGACGACGGGAGAGTTCACGAGATAAAGCCTCAGAGCGTCGGCGCCATACTTATTGACCACTTCGAGAGGATCGGGATAGTTCTTTTTTCTCTTGGACATTTTATGTCCATCTGATGCTAGCACTAATCCGTTAGCGATCAGGTTTTTGAATGGAGGTTTGTTGAACAGCGCTGTCGACAAGACAAGCAGAGTGTAAAACCATCCTCTTGTTTGATCGATTCCTTCGGCAATGAAGTTTGCGGGAAATATTTCGTCGAATTCTTTCTTATTTTCAAACGGATAGTGGTTTTGGGCGTATGGCATAGAGCCAGACTCAAACCAGCAATCAAAGACTTCAGGAACTCTTCTTAATGGTGGATGACCAGGTCGTGACGACGGAAATTCTAAATGATCGATGCTTTCCCTGTGCAAATCAGTGATTTTTTGGCCCGTCAGTTCTTCTAATTCGGCAATGCTGCCGATGCACACAACTTCTTGTTTATCGTCAGAAAGCCATAAAGGAATTGGAGTTCCCCAATATCTATTTCGGCTAATAGCCCAGTCGCGGGCATCTTTAAGCCAGTTTCCGAATCTTTTTTCTTTTACGTATTCTGGAACCCAATAGGTGGCTTCACTTGATCTCAAAAGATTCTGACTCATCTGTTCAACTCGCACGAACCAAGAGGGTACGGCTCTGTATATGAGAGGGGTGTCCGACCGCCAGCAGAAAGGATAACTATGTTTCGTCTGACCCGCAGACAAAAGCCTGTTGCGTGCTTTTAAATTTGCTATGATATTTTTGTCAGCATCCTTCACATATTGTCCCAAAAATTCTTTTACAGGCTCAGTAAACCTCCCACTCGCATCTAAAGGACAGATTACATCTTGATCTCTAGTAATAACACCCCCAGCTAAACAGACCCTGTAATCGTCTTCACCAAAATAGGGTGACTGATGGACAACACCTGTACCAGAATCATCTGACACATATGCATCACAGAGCACTTGAAAACCATTGGGGCATTGCTCTACAAAGTAATCGAACAATGGAGTATATTTAATGCCTTTCAAACTTTCACCTGGCATTTCTTCTAAAACTTCGTAGTCTTCTTCTTTAAGCATGAGTGGAAATCTCGTTTGTTGAATTATGTAGCACTCACCTGATGACTTATCTTTTACCTTCAAATAGATCAGTTTGGAATTCACACAAAGAGCTAAATTACTAGGTAAAGTCCAGGGTGTTGTCGTCCAGGCCAAAAAGGAGAATCCCTGGTTTGTGGGGAAGGTGATAACAACTGCAGGGTCAATTACATTTTTGTAATTCTGACCAGATTCAAAGTTGGAGAGGGGGGTGGCACAAGCAGTGGAGTAAGGCATTACCTTGACTCCTTGGTATACCAATCCTTTATTATACAGTTCTTTGAACACCCACCAGATTGATTCCATAAATGATGGATACAAGGTTTTGTAGTCATTTTTGAAATCTGAAACAACAAGTAATAATGTTATTGACATTTTAATTCATACTCAGGTAGTGTTTATCATCCATCAGAACTCCAAAAAAATACCAAAACTTACCAATCCATCTCCCCATTCTTGTAATGATCATCTCCCATTCCCCTGCATACTTCATAACAATTTTTCTGCATTCAGCATTGTATTTATCAATCCCCATTTTATAAACATCTTCAGGCCCCTTGATGCCTAAACTCTTATCTATCTCAAACTCCACAGGTAATCCATGGCAATCCCAACCAAAACGCCTTTCTACATGAAAACCCTGTAAGAAATAAAAAGAATATATATCGTAATTATGTTGAGAAAAGAATACCTACTTAGAATAATGCTAGCAAAAAAAGTATTTGGAAACTTGCTGATTCTTGCAACTTTATGGTAATTTGCATTGTGGCCATGAATATCCAGTGTTAAAATAGAATTTACATTGACTACCATAACAATTCTGTTTTATTTTCTTCTGTTGATAAATTATTATGTGTTTTTCAACAGCAATACTAATAAGAAAATAACACAGTGCAGGCAGATACAATATGAAAAATACAATTTATTCATCAAAATGTACATCTCAAATACTTGTTTGATATTACTAAACAACTCATGGAATCCTTCAGTAAAATTAGTCATTAACCTGCTGATGAGCATAGCGTGTGACTATGTCCTTGATTGTACCAGCAAGGATGTGTCCATAGTGAGGTAACCCAGTAGCAAAAGGAGGTCCATCATAAAATGAATATCTGAAAAAGATTTTTTTTTAAATCTTATTGTAAGCATGAAATTAGTAATTATACTTGCACTCATACACAAATATGAATGATATGTCACTTAACTACATTTAATTTGATTATGTTGCAATAAAACTTGCTAACATCTAAATGAAAAGCTAGCACACAAATTTTTATCTTGAAAGTACTTTATTTTGTCTGTAGGTATAGTGATTAACTAATTTCATCCTTAACAGCTTAATGTGGTAAAAAGTGTGGGTAGAAAAAAAAATCACTGGGCGTAGCTCTAGGTAGCTATGACCAAGTATGATTAAGGCTCAGGTCAGACAGAATGGAAAAATCCTCGCACAATTTTTGACATCATTGAAAAATAAATCAGATCACCATACCCTGATACAAAATCGATTAATTTGCCAATGACGTCAAAAAGTGATTTTTCCGTTCTGTTTCTCTGAGTGGAGCCTAAAAGAATTTAGTTACAGGTTGCAGAGGGTAGCCTTGAAGTGGATTAGCGTAGGTCAGCGAACTGGGAAGGTCAGCTCAAATTCATAACATTTCATGACCAATTTTTATTCTTATTGCATCAGACAGCAGTGTTAACTTGAAAGTTTGGACTAGTTTTAATAAAGATTATGTATACTGTTGTGTAAGTAGCGGACATAAAAATTACGTTTTTATGGCAATGACGAAAGAAAATCTACTATGTTCAGTGTACAATCAACTTATTGTAGCTGATAACGCTTGTAGCATATGCTGATATGGTTTTTGTTTTTATCACAGTTTGCGGATTCGCTAGAAGCTAATTTTGTGTTTTATGTTAAACTTGACAAAATTGTATTGTAATTACTTTTATGAGTGATCATATTCAATTACTTACATCAATGAAAATAGAACCTAAGAGAGATAAAGTAGGGCACTTACTTGGGTTTATTCTTGGACTGTTTAAGGCAGTTTTGAAAAGCATCGATCTCTATCCAGAACCGTAGAATTTTCTCCTCTTCTTTAGGAAAGTCGATAATTTCAGGTACTCTTTCAACTTTTAATGCCATTGTTTTTTTCTATAAATTTTTCGAAAATAACCTCAATTCTACGCCATATCACGCGTCACGCAGGCACTCACACATTGATACAATAATAGTGATAGTGATGTTCCAATACCCTTACTTAGCAAAACGGAAATGTATCGAAGTTCGAATCGATTAACAAGTACCTAAAAGTCAGCCAGCTATTGGAGTCGTTCATTAATATTACGTCAAGGGCTTGGGTCAAATATTTTTTTAAAGTCTTCTACCACAATCCGGCTCGTGAGTAACTCAAATCAACCTAGAGAATAAGATGGCGCACGGCGTATGATCTAAGTGAAGCCAAAAACAATAAAAAAACTACGCTACTCTCGTATAGGTACACAACACTCACACTTTGATACAAAAAAACTACACTACTGATTTGGTAATTCTCACCTCGACATTATTAGCATTGGTCTAAGGTATAATTTTGTGTACATAAATAATGTAGTATAAAAGTGTGGCCAGGACTACCATTTGAAGTTCTTTTTAAAAACTGTGGAGTTTTTTTACAAGTCGATATTGCAAAAGATGTAACACTAAACTCTTACAACTATGTGCAGTTTTAGAATATTAAATCTACTAAGGTTTTATATTGGAACGGAAATGGCTAACGTAGAGTTTGGGAATTAATTTTAGGTTTTGTGTAATTGGAAATGTTTTTCATGGCAACATTACCACGCACACACATTGAAAAAGAAGTGGCTTCAGCGAGATATAACGCAGTGTTCCATCTTTTCCTCTAGATTGATCTGAGGTGAGTAATCGTCTATTATCGCCTATTAGAAACAGGGACCCTATTCGGAGATTTGAGATTTTCATCTCACTTTTTTTCATCCTTGTTGTTCACGTTTGAAACGTCATAGGTGTGAGAGTGACAAAGATAAAATCTCATCTCATCTCACGCGCAGGAATAGCCCCCCAGGAGCCTTACCAAGACTCATTTTAAAACACACTTACGTGAGAGAATCTGTAGGCGGGTTGCAGTGCCGTATGGGCATCACTGCAGCTGAAGGCTTAGAGCCGCGGTGGAAGAGAACTGTTGGTGTCTCGTTGCCGCTTTTCCTATCCCCTGTGGCCGAAGTGGCAGGCGGCGGGGCCACTCATTTGACCCGTCGCATGGCGATCATGGGCGCCTGGATACGGATGCTGGCTGGCACTCACGGGCAAATTAGTCCCCGAGGAGGTAGATGAAGACGATGTGTCCAGCGCACCCGGGCTGTTGGTGGTATCCTTAAAAGGTTTTCCCAAGGTAAAAAAGGGGTATCGACAAGAATAGTGATATATGTACCTATGTGTGTATTCAAACAAAAAATAAAGAATAAAGATAAAAAAACTTCTGACATGGTAACAGCTACAATATATTTTTACTGAGTTTAAAATAAAAAGCCTTCATTAATGCTCTAGATTTTCATGCTATGTAAGAATACAAATTATGGTTAATGCCTAAAGTTTATTGTAAAATTTAACCTTACTATTAACTTAATATTAATATTACTCAATATTAACCTTGCGTTTTAGTGCGTACCAGATGAATCCGTGTTTAAGTGTATCAAAAGCTTTGTTAAAATTAACAATTTTTGAAGTAAGTTTTGTTACATTCTTAAATTTTTTGTAGTATTTGTCTAATGGCGAGCAAAAAAATTTTTCAACAATAGACCATCTATTGTCGAAATTTTATTACAAAATCCGGCTTGCCCTTTAGGCCAATTTTCTTATAGGGTATGGGTAAAAGAAAATATAATTTAAAAAAATACTTGCTACGCATTTGATATTAAGCTAATGGGTCTGTAATTTCCTATCTTTATCATCACAAGAATAATCCACACAGCTACAACAGTCAACTTCAACAAACATAACAGTTAACAAAAGTAATAGTTCAACAAATCAACGGAATAACAAAACAGAACAAAATAAGGATCACGATTACCTTGTACACGCGTCAAACAGTGACAGCAGTCAGAGCTCGACTATTACATTAATTTTTATTCATAGTTAAACAACGCTTAGTTTTCCTAATTAAATTGCGTAAAAGAAGATAATTTGAATGAGAACAGAGTTAATTCTGAGATGATGGATGATTGAGACGAACGGTGAAAGTGTACATACTGTGCCGACCAATCGATAGGTTAAAATTTCACCTATCTTTTACCCATATTTAAAATGGATAGAACCTAAACCTTGTAACGAAGGTCTAAGCAGTAGAATGATTATGTTCAATCTATCGGAAATCTAATCGGTTTCTAAAGTTATGAGTGCGCATCATTATTATTTTGACACATGACAACAAAGTGATGAATGGACAATGTTTTTTGATGAATGGACAATGTTTTTTGATTGGGCACGTGTCAAGTACTTTGGGCTCGAGTCTAGACTGTGTACTTCTTAAAATCCTACTTTATTTGCCTCCATTACAACAAAGAAATAGTGGATTGCTCTGAAAACTTTGTCAAAATCCAAGTCTCAAACGAAAAAAGATGACAATTAAATTATGATACTTTTGGTTGGAGTGCTCTAGCCTGCCCTTAAGGCCGTAAAAAAATTAAAAAATGATTAGAGTCATATTCTCTTGTCAACAATGCCAGAACATTGTCAAAGTCATTCATAAATAACAAAATCCAACCCAACAAACAAAACAAACCAAATCTGAATTTGAAGTCACTTTGCAAGCTAGGGTAAAGGATTGCATTATTTGCTCGCTTCTATAATGGAATGCATTTGGCTTAAAACGTCACCAAGGTAAATAAATAAGTACCTGCCATCAAAATACTAACTTTCTTACTATTATTTTGTTTCGATCCATGCCCGTGTTACTACCGGATGTGCTACCAATAGTAACACGGCCAAAAATTCTTGCCCATGTTAAACTATCCTACTGAAAGGCTCAGTAGTACCTACTGTGGGTACCACCTATTTTTTTCCCATATTACTATTGACTACCAATATGCAAAGTGTAAGGTAACATTACCATATTATCTGATGACCTTCAACCCTCAATTCCATGTTTAGTCTTTTACAGAATTTTTATCATAAAGAAATAGGTAAGTACCATTCTACTAAACCAACTGAGCTAATAATAATTAAGCCTACCCCACCGAAATATTGTTAAGTATAAGAATGATTACTTATTGCTTAATTTATTGTTTCAGCCTCATAAAAGGGATATCTGCAATTAATCTATTGGATGACTCCAGATTTGACCAATTTCTTCGACGAATTATCTCAAAATTGAAACTTCAAAATTCAGAAATATTTAATGAAGAGGAAATAGATAAACTGATTAAAATATTCCAGGTTGAAAAAGACAGCCTTCTTCTTGCAATCAAAACTTTGGTGTATATCTTTAAAAGATTACTGAAGTTTATTCTTATGCCTATTCATTTGAAGAAAGACTTTCAATTAATGGGATTAAATAATGAGAAGGCAGATTTAATTGTCAAATTATGGTCATCAGAAACAAAAACGACTTTGGATGAATTGGGGACTGATTCTATAGAAAAGCCTAATGATTCCTTAGACTTCACATGGTGTCTAAACGCTGAGCTCAGCTCTGATTATTGCAAGAAAACGAAAGTGCCTAAAGCATATGTATCGCTTTCCAGGGAAAAGAAAAACACTCAAATGGAATTAACTCATTCAAATTTGTATTCTATGTTCTTACAGTTTGAAGCTATACAAAATGAACTGGATAATCTTGATATTTGATTTAGGTGGAATTCCAAGGTCAGCATACTCAGTGATATAATATAATCATTATTTTTGTTAATACAGTGTTTTATCCAGTAAACTTATTAATATGTATTGTTAATAAACTAATAAGTAAATAATGTGTGAAATGTTAAACTATTGTAGGTACTTTAATTTTTATTCCCCCAAATACAAAAGCTCAGATCAACCTAGAAGAATTCTCTAGGTTAATCTTAGTAAATACATTGAAACCTAATATTCTAACCAGAGGGACGTGCCATGGCTTTGCTAATTTCTGCCTAAAAACAATTTTGCCATTTCTTGTGGGGGTATGTGAAAATGATCCAAACATTGCCAAAAACGACATTTCCTGTTCTAAAACCTCCCTTGATGCTTCAGTAAAGTATTCATTACTTCACTGAAATGAGGGAAAAAAGGGATCCATCATCGCTATTAGCTCATAGACATCCAATCAAAGAAATACATCATTACATTTTTAATATTCCGACTGAAGGACTTTGTTTTCATGGTCATGCAATCAGAGAAGTTTTCATTAAAAAAATATAAACATTTCCTGTCATCTCTACAGATGGCGTTGGAGAAGCACAAAAAAAGGTCTGTCAAATCGCTATTGAGATATCCTCGTAACGCCCACAATCCTTAAAAAAGTACTTCAATGGAGTAGTGGTTACAGCCCAGCACTTTGTCCGCTTTCATCAGCCTGACGCCCGGGGTACTATTTTAAAAGTACCACAATTTGAACCATTTCTACTCGTTTGAAATTACCGCCTTTTTACAAAGTGATGTATCCCAACACGAGTTTGAAGTTTTTACTTGTCTGTGGTCAAGCAATATTGACAACAAAAAAAAAAGAAATTGGTCTTTTCTGGCCTGACCTCGAAAAAGATGGCATCTGCTCGTCGAGTGTGTAAGTCAATCTCAAATTATTCTTGGAATCTTTTTGATTTCTGTTGGTGTGTTTATTGAAAATAGTTGCTTGTATTTTATATTTGATGTATACGTTAAAAGTTTATCTGGAGATGAGCTATTTTGAAAACTATCGTAATTTAAAAAACTAAGTCCTTCTAATAGACCTGCGGGTCGATAGGGCTGGACGCATTTTTAAATGCCTTTGGGTCGTTGTCAAATGTCGTATATGTTTTTATGCTATGTGCTGCTTAGGGTGTCTGTAATATGCCTACAATGCGTTATAAATCCTCTTTTCCTCGCCAATCTACTACAGGTTGCATGATTCATAATAGTTTAGCTATTTACATTTTTTTTATTGCAGTGAATGACGACGAATTGGAGGAGTTACATAGCAGATCTGACGTTGAACCAGAAGATCCTTACTGCGCTGGCGACGATGAATAAACGTTGTTGATTAATTTTATAGAAATTATTAAGACTGATACAATTTCATATCTTGAGTCAAAAATTTTTGACAGCACAATATAAATAATTTTGATGATTGAAGATTAAACTTAATAAATACCTACCGATAAAGTTGATTATTTTAAAAGGCAACCTGTTTTTAAAGAGCTTCAGGTACTATTATTTAAGTAATACGGATTTTTAGGTTTGGTTTAAAAAGTTTGATTTAATGTTCTGATTATTTTGTGGGTTGTTGAACAAATTTGTTATGTAAGAACTTTTTTTTTGTACAATTTTATGTTGTATTTTCATATTCCCTGATTTGGTAGATTCAATGTGGTATTTTTTGTTGTATTTGCATGCCAAAATTTGGGGCCAAATTATGCCCATAGCCAAAAAATAAAAAAAATATTCCTAAAAAATTGTTTTATTTGGACACTTATTGAAATAGTATGAGAACTATTTGTATAACTTTCATGATTTTTACTGTGTACAAAAAATACATTATTAATAACTCAATAAATTGTATTTTAGGCTTCTAACTGCATCGTAGTGCATTTTAGATAAATCATATTTTTTTGGGCTTGCGACCCGGAGGCCTACAAAAAGGTAGTCTATTTTTGTCTTTTTTCAATGTCCATTTGCTTCTCCATAATCACCAAATACCAGAAAAAAATACTCGTTCTTGTGCGATTTCCGTAAGGTACATTTTTCAAAGTTCAAACTCTTGGGTCGCAACCATTTATACCTTTTAAAAGTACTTTGGGCGTAAAGCCCAGGAAAGGAGTCAAAAGCTTGGGCGTTAGGAGGATATGGTTAAAATTCCTTAATATTAGGGTGAAAATATGACCATAAAACCATATGACCATTATATTTGTTGGAAATAATTAGTTGATCAACTGGCAGCACTTGCGTGCATACCAGGGGCCCTATTCTGAGATTTGAGATTTTCATCTCACCTTTTTTCGTCCTTATTGCTCTCGTTTGAAACGTTGTAGGTGTGAGAGTGACCAAGATAAAATCTCATCTCATCTCACGCGCAGGGGCCCTATTCGGAGATTTGAGATTTTCATGTCACTTTTCTTCGTCCTTATTGCTCTCGTTTGAAAAGTCATAGGTGTGAGAGTGACCAAGACAAAATCTTATCTCATCTCACGCTCAGGAATAGCCCCCCAGTAGGGCTATTCTGAAGGAGTGAGATTCAATCTCACTATTTTTCGTCCTTGTTGCTCTCGTTTGAATAGTCATAGGTGTGAGAATGACCAATATAAAATCTCATCTCATCTCACGCGTAGGAATAGCCCCCCTGGGGCCCTATTCGGAGATTTGAGATTTTCATCTCACCTTTTTTCGTCCTTGTTGCTCTCGTTTGAAACGTCATAGGTGTGAGAGTGACCAAGATAAAATCTCATCTCATATCACGCGCAGGAATAGTCCCCCAGTAGTAATATTTCGTCCGGGCGTGACGTCCGGAAACGGGGTATTTGTCGTATAACCAGATGAAATCTTATCCCAGCTAAACCGCAGGAACGTACTAGTTAGTCCGAAAATGTATGTGAATGTCAAGTTTAACAAGTATGCCAATGTCAAATCCACATTGGGTTTGACAGAGCGATTTTATCAAACTTTCTAGCGCCATCTATCAGAATATCCATCTACTAAATTTTTTCATGGTACTTACAATAATATACCTACTCCGCCAGGTATATCATTATGAAACACATAGTGACGTCAATCGATGCTTAAGTAGGACCGAAATAAATCGTTTACAACAAGTTCGAAAGAGATGTATGAGGATGGCGTCATTATGTGTTTGCCTAATGCTAAACCTCGTTTTTTTTTTGGATCATGCATTTTCAGTACATCTTTTTTTCCTTTGGACAACGCCTCCATATAAAAATAGTTTTATTTAACTTTTTTTTTAAATGTTGTGTGGTGTTGTGTGTTGGGTTGACCAGGCTTGACTGCTTGACTGACGTGATTGACTATATATGCTTAAAATCGGATCTAAATAGAACGCTAGGCTTGGAACACTTTCCATGCAACTCGTGAGTCTGGCTTGATTCGGAACATCTGCACTGCAATACAGCCGTCATCAAATGTCAGAGATTTTGGCAGCCCGCGGGTGAACTATTTTCTTCATTGTTGACCTTTCCTAAATCTTAGGTGTAATTATTTCATCATTAGACGTACTCTGGCTGCATCCTTATTTATATAGTTTACATATTTCGTGAAAGTTTCTACGATGGATTCCGAAGATGATACAAAGGACGATGTGGATTCAGGTAACGAGTCCAGCGGAGACGATGTCGACTTTGCAATGGACGTTGATACACACAGTACAAGAGAAAGACAGACGGAGCTCGAAGAGTATCCTTACGAGGTGTTATCAACGGAGGAAATCGTTCAGCACATGGTGGATTGCATCAAGGAAGTGAACACAGTCGTTGAGGTCAGTAGGTTGCTGTGTTTGTGGTAAACAATGGAGTTTTCTAATGAGGTTACTCGTCCAATGGTCTACTTTAGGTTCTTTTGTGTCGATTTATCATCTATTTAAAGTCTAAACCAAATTTAGTACATAAAAGTAAAGTGGTATCATATCAATTTATATCCCTTTGTCTTTCTATCAGAAACTAACAAGTTAGAATAGGTACACTTGAAGGACAAAGATGACTTATAAATCTAGTTTTCTAAAAGATCTACATAAAGAGAATGCATAGTTGGTACCTTATAAATCTGAAGGTGACAATAGTGCAACAATCTTTGTGTTTTCCCACAAACAAATATACCTCTTAAAGCATGAGTCATAATTCTTGTTTGTGACTAATGCTTCCTTTATTTTACTTTGTTGTGTTATCAATATGTCCACAACATTGCATTTTTTGATGCCATAGATATTTTCCATAATTTCCATTAAGCCAAAACTTACAAGGTAACCACAAAATAGAATATGAGGGTGTATGTCAGTCAAGACACATATTTATGGTCATTAATTTAACAGGCAGCTAAACAGTGGATATAATAATAATAATAGCAGGGCATAAACCTCTTCTCTGTTTACAAATCTTGTCCACATATTTATACTTACAAAGTTTTCGTAATATTTCCAGTAATTAAAAAAGATGTAGTGGGTATTGAACCTAAATTAGTGCAAAGTTTTCATAATTTTCCACCTCATTTATAAAATGTAGTGGGCCTTGAACTTAAATGATTATTTTATCATCTTAACCACTACTCTGAAAACAATCTAAATGTTATGTTAGCAAACATAATATTTATATTTTATACAAACCTATTCAAAATATTGGGCTCAAGGTCAACTTCTACTGTCACCTTTATGTTGCCTATGAAATTACTGCCTTAGATAAACATTGATTACATTGATACATTTAACTTCTGCGAAATACAAAATGAAGTGTACACTATCACTTTCACTACAGATGTTTTCTGTTCCATTGTTATAAGCTGGAGAAAATAAATAAATTTAAACATTTGAAACTCACTATTGCATCCATGGCTTAGAAAAGAGGCATTGAAATCATACAGACTCATTTTTGGCCCTGAATGAGTTAAGCAGGTTTTGTAAGAAAGTCCTTATGTATACTTATATTTATTGAATAATAACTAAAATCATAAATAAATAAACAAACAACAATCCAGTGTCCATATATAGGTCATCCGGATAGCATTAGTTAGGTGTGACTAGGAAAAGCAAAATTCAGATTTTGAAGTCTTTTTGCAGGACACACTATGTAAGAAAGTAGATAATTACAGTTAGTATATGGATGTGTAGTTTATAGATCTGCAGGTATTCTGATATTGTTAGCAATATCAGAATACCTGCAGCCTTAAACAAATGCCTTTATGGTGATTTCTTTTTTTTTTTTTTTTTTTATTGTCCGGGCACTGTATGTTACAGCCCGGCCCGCGTACCCCTCTGATTTGGTCAGAGTCATTTGTTAACATTTTTATAAATATTTCTTATTTATTATACTAGTCTTTTTATATCAACTTATGTAGTTTGTACAATATTCTCGTATGCTGGTTATATATATCTTAGAATATATATTCAACATAGTTTTCTTGTTCTACTTATTTCTATTATTTACTATTTTAACAATTTCTATACAATAATTTATGAGTGCATTCCTACTTTCTTCTTCAATCAGGATATTTTTTACATTTTCCTGTGTAATTCTAACATTTAGCATGTGTTCTAAATTATACCTTTTGAGACCAAACACTGGACACTCAAACAAAATATGAGGTACTGTTTCCTTAGTTCCCGGCTCACAGATACACGATGGGTCCTCCTTACACTTGAAGCGATTCAAGTATTCGGAGAAACCACCGTGCCCCGTCATCACCTGGGTAATTGCACTAATTGGTTGAATCCTCTTTATTAGCTTATAGGCCTGTATGACGTTTGGGAAAAACATTTTCGTTACAGCACCAGTTTCACTTGCCCTGTATCTACGGTCCCATTCGTCAATCGACTCCATACGGATCTGTCGCTTGACGAATGAGACCGGGCACAAGTCGTAATCAGATTTTCGCTTTGTGTTTAGTGCTGCACTCTTCGCCAATTCATCTGCGCGTTCATTGCCGTTCAGACCTGCATGAGCTTTGATCCAAAAGAGGGTCACTTGTTTGTCTTGGTGTTTACAAGTTCTCAGGTTCTCTCGGGTTTCTGTTGCTAGAGGATGTGTGGTGTTATTACTTATGACGGTCTCCAATGCCGATCTGCTGTCGCTATATATTCCAAAGCTATTTTCATTGCGCTTTAAAATTACCCTCGTGGCTTTGCATATGGCCAGGAGTTCCGCTTGATAAACCGTGCAGTACGGGGCTAGTTTTAATTTGAGGGCTTTTGTCTCGGCTTCTCTGTTCCATAAAGATAGAGCTGCCCCGACTTGGTCCTCAATTTTGCTTCCATCTGTAAAAATTCGTACTTCTTGGTTGTTGTGCTCATCTACTTCTTGCCGGTCCTTCAAGCTTATGAACTCCAAGCTCATATGATCCGCTGGATGGGGAGCCTTTACGTACTCCACACGATGCTCCACTTCTCTGTCAAATAGTGCTGGGTGGGACAGCCTTCTTCTGGCCTCGTACAGAGTGGCTGCTTCCTGTATGCGGAGGTCGAGTGGTAGCATCCCAGCCAGCAGCAGTGCCGAGTTTAGGGAGACCGTGCGGTACGCCCTGATTAGTTTCAGTGCAAATCCTCTTTGTACAGAATTCAACAGTTTTACAATCCCCAGCTTTTTAGTCGCAGACACCCATGCGCTGGCAGCGTACAGAATAGTGGGTTCCACTGTTGCCACATAAATGGTTCTTATTACTTCGGGATGAAGCCCCCAGCTAACCTTGGCTGCTCTAGCAAGCTGTTTATATATATTAGCAGCTTTTTTGCATATATTGGCTGCATGATTGTTAAAAGTTAGCTTCTCGTCTATAGTGAGCCCGAGTATTTTGATTTCTTTGGACATTTCGATGCTGACACCGGCCATATTCAGGAGTGGTACGTCATATTTCAATTTTCTTGTTACGAGCATCGCCTTAGTTTTGTGTGGCGCAAACTTCAATTTGTTTTTAACGCCCCACTCCTGAATATGAGCCAGGGCAGCATTAGCCTGTCCTTGAACATCTAATGCATTATAGCCATCAAACAGCAACACTATGTCATCAGCAAAGGCTTGGCAATAATACCCCTTCTGATCGAGATCTTTGAGAAGAGGGTCTAAGAGGAGGTTCCATAGGATAGGACCTCCGATCGAGCCCTGAACACATCCCTTGTTGGTGTCTTTTATGTGTTCTTGACCGGAGTATCCTACCCTAACTCTTCTGTCTGAGAGATAGCTATCCATGATTCTTCTAATGTTAACAGGACACTTCTCTTCCGCTAGTCTGACTTTAATCGCTGGCCACCAAGCGCTGTCAAACGCTCCCTCTATGTCCAGCGACACCATCGTAACTAGTTTTTTCTGTTCTAGTTTTCCACGTATGTGTCGCATCAAGTCATAGAGGGAGTCCTCGGTGCTCTTTTGGGGCATAAAACCATACTGACGGGTGCTCAACCTTGGAAGCAGGTGCCATTTAAGACGGCTGACTATCATTTTTTCCAAAATCTTGCCCATTATTGGTAGGAGTCCGATGGGCCTGTACGATTTTGGATGTGCATAGTTGTCCTTGCCTGGTTTTCTGAGAACTATCACTCTGGCTTCTTTCCAGATGGTTGGAAAGTGATTCGTCTCTAGACATTTGTTGGCCAAAGCGAGGTACAACTCGGGATCGTTATCGATCGCCTGACTACAGATGTCGGCGGTAAGACCGTCTCCACCCGGGGCTTTCTTAGGATTGAAGCTTTCCACTGCAGTTCTCAGCTCTTGTATAGTAAATGGCGGATCATGGCATTCATCATGAGCCGGTTCATTTGCCTTTTCTGCTGCTTCTCTGGTCTGTCGATGGTCCGCGTTATCCTCATTATGTAAGTCTTCCGGGTAAAATGTTTTAGCCAGTAAACTTGCTGATTCCCGTGCATCCAATTTCGTTCCGTGCAGTTCGAGTGGTACATCTATATGCCTCTTCTTAGTCTTCCCTATCACTCTATAAATACCTTCCCAGACGCTTTCTCTGTCTTGTTTTTCGCAGAAGTTCTTCCAACTTGCTATCTGGGCTGTTTTTGTTTTAGATTCATATTTTTCTTTATGTTGTAGGTACTCTTTAATCACTTTCTGTTTCCGAACAGGCGCTGCGCAACGGATTCTTCTTCTCCTGGTGGTGACTTCTTTCTTTAGCTTGGCGAGTTCTTCTGACCACCATGGCAATGTGAACTTACTATTATTTTTCTTTTTTGGGATACTATTCTTACATGCTTCCGTTACTGTTTGTATATATTTTTCTATTTCTTGATCTAAAGCTACTTTGTTGTTTATACATTTTACTTCCTCTATATCGATTTTATTTTCTATGCGTAATTGGGTCATTTTCTTATGAAATTGAATCCAATTTGCTTTTTTGGTATTGTAAATTCTGGTAGTAGTTGGAATGTCTGTACCTGATGCTTTCGTTAACCTAATTTTAAAGATAATCGCATTATGATCGGAACTCGTCATGCTATCATCAACCATCCAGTCCTCTACCAAGTCAAGAATCTCCGTTGTGCAAGCCGTTACATCTACGTAGCTACTGTAGACTTTGTTACCTCGTACTGTATGGAATGTAGGTGTATCTCCTTGGTTAAGTACCTGCATATTCATCTCGTCTAAAGTGTCTGCTAATTCTTCACCCCTACGATCCACTATTTGACTACCCCACCAGGTACTCTTAGCGTTAGAATCCCCCCCGATAATAATCTTTCTTGATCCAACTCTCTGCTCAATCTTCTTCAGCTGCTTCAGGTATGGCTCTATGTCTTGTCCGTCTGGCTCAAAGTAGAACGAAACCACCACTATCTCCCAGGCACTTGTTCTTATTTTCACCACTACGATGTTAGGTGTGGTAAATTCTGGGCATTGTACGACGTCAAGGTCGTTGTCAAACACCGCAATAGCCGCTTTTATAGGTCCATCTCCTTGTTTTGTGCACTGAAATATTCTTATTCCCCTGTAGTCTCCCATTCTTCTTATCGCCCCGACGTATGGCTCCTGCAGTAAAGCAAATGCCATTTTCTTTTTAGTTGCCACAAGCATTAGCTCCTGTGTTGCTAGTTTCTTTCTCTGCAGGTTTGCTTGGGCAACGAGGTAGGGTCTCATACTGGCCGAAGAAGATGATTTAACGGATGGGGTGCCCTTAGCAATATGCTACTGTCGCACGAGCCAGTGCGTCCCATCTCTGTCTCACTGAGCATTCTTGGTTAAAAGCGTTGTGGTCTATTTTATCCAGTTTCGCGTGTACACAGTTACAGCATCTTGGTGGAACACCGGTTAGCCAGTCTTCGCATTCATTTTTCTTGTGAGGTCCCCCGCAATGGCTACACTTCTCTGTTGTTTCGGTGCAGTACCGTCGGCCGTGCCCATATCCTAGGCAGAGTGAGCATTGGACTAGCGGTGACTGGTCTGCCACTTTGATCCTTTGCAGGTCAATATTTACCTTTTCGGCCCGGATCATGTTTTGCCATAGTTTTGGGGACACTTTTAGAACTATATGGTCTTGGTGGGGATTTCTTGCTTTTTTACGGTACTTGACCTCCATCCTTAATTCTTCCTTTCCGAGGTTTTGGAAAATCTCCTCATTCTGCTTTATTAAGGCTTTGTTGATGTCGTCGTTGGTATGACAGTTCAAAACACCTATGAGGATAAGAAGAGGGTCCTTATTTTTCACCTCTTCCACGGAAAGGTGTTCTTCTGCCAATTTAAGCCGTTCTTTAACCTTCTCTCTTTCCTCCCTGGTCTTACACCCTACAATAACTTTTCTGTCTTTCGCCTTTCTTATCTTTTCCACTTTCACCCAACCCTCTTTCGCATCAATGACGTCCCGTATCCTATTTAAGACGTCTTCTCCCGTGTCTCCTTCATCTTTGGATGTGACGACGACTGAGTGGAGTGCAGTTTGCTCAAAAGCCTGCTTCCCGGGTTGGCCAGCGGCAATTCCCGCGTACGTCGTGTTCTTCAAGGCTTCTTTCTGCCTTTCCATTACATCTTTCAGTTCGTTTATCTTTTCATTGCTTTCCTTCATGAGTCTGCCATGCTCGGCTAGTGAAGAGTACAATTTAGATAGTTCTTCTTTTCCTATCTCCATCTCATTCCTAGTATTTTTCCCAATCTCTTCCTCCAGAGATATGCCCTTGTTGTTTACTTTTTCCTGTTCTGCTTCCTTAACCAATTGATAGAGGCGATCAATGGCGAGGTAAACTTCTCCCCTGATTTCCCTCTTTAGGTTACTAGACAATCCAAGTTGTGTTTTGGCTCTTGTTACACAGTTCTTTGCCTCCACCACCCTGTCGGCTGGATCGGCACTTGGTGATTTAGGTGTGTTTTCCACAGCATCCAACAATGTCCTAGGCAGGAGCGTGGATTTGGGTTTTAGTTTTGTCAAGGGTATCGTCGTCTTCGATATTATCAGGGGGGATTTTTTGCCTTGAGTGTATTGTCTCCCGGACTGTACCTCACCAGTGCTTCTTCTTACGTCCTTTATATGTGAGGGTCCTTCCATGCTCGTAGTGGTTTCCGTTGAAATTGTTTGGGGTTCTTTGTCCATCTGTTTTTTAGGGGTTCGGTATCCAAACATTTTTCAGGGCTCGTCGCAGACAATGTACACAAAGCGAAATTTACAAATAATTACCAAAATGGTAATGGTGAATGATATATATATTTTTTTTGTCGAAATGTTTAATATATATTATTTTCAGCAATAGTTAACCAATATTAGTCCAATGTGATGTATCATACAACCTAAAATAAATAAATTATGTTGTCAGTCTTTAAATTGCGTATAAGAGCTCTGTCAGTTAAAAATAAAGGATTTCGAAATTCTCTAAACAATTTTGAAATTAAGCGTCAATTTCACTTAGTATCAAATAAAGTAGGTAATAATGTAAATTAATTATTAATAACACAAATTTTGTGCCGTCTGGTCAAAGTTTAGCTGTTGCAGTCAAGTAGTCCTTAGTCGTTATCTAGTATTCTTCAGGTAAGGTCCCCGACGCACACCGGAGCAACAGGGGCAGCACTGCGCTAGAGAAGGACTTCCAATGCCCTTCTCCACTAGTTAAATGCACTACACTCCAGAGCTAAGATTCTTCCGTTCAGCTCTCCGTTAAACGTTCCGTCTTCCGCGTCCGCCACGCCGGCGCCGTCCTGAAGTTTATCAAAATCTTCAAATCTCTGTAACTTCTACTGGGATAGTCGGTTTTTGCTGGTCGAAACGGCGGGTAGTAAGTCTCTACTACTCTCACGTTGCACTGCTGTCAGAAGTCCTCCAGGACCTCTGGAACCTCGAGCACGTGGTCACGTGTTTTCCGGATATTGCTCGGTTTCTTGGCGAGCTCAACCGGGAAAAATCCGGGACTCAGCCAAGTTTTAAGTTTTGCTAAACCGCTTCGAGCAGCACTTAAAAAAGTGTGGGTCGTCACTGAAAAACGCGCAGCGTTTCAGTTTTTAGACTTTTTAAAGCGTTTATTTGAGGTTATTTACAGGTTATTCCTCGATTATTTGGTCAAATAAGATTCAAAATCCAAAAATTTTTTCACTGTCACTTCCTATTTTTTATACCGCACGCAGTAATGTATTTTTCTAGGTAGTTTGCGTTGTTTTACTATTTTTAATGATTTTTTGTTCGAGGAACGACTTTAAAACGTGGCGCTCAGCAGCCCTAAGATCTATGTTTTTTTTTTTTTCTTTTTTTTTCTTTATGGTGATTTCATGCCATTCCACTTGCATGCATGATGTGAAAAAAAACTTTTTGGTATCTATTTTTCATGGATTTTCTATTATATAAATAGGAATGTAATAAATATCATCACATTATGTATGATAAAGAAAAGATAACATTTTGGTAAATACTAAATATAATAGTTTCTTGCATGTTCTTCTGAGTAGTGGCTCTTTATCCAAACAAGGTGGTCGAGTCTATTTAAAAAAAAACTTTGATGATATTTATAAGTGTATCTTTGATACCCAAATTGAATAAAAACATTTTGACTTTGACTTTGTCTTTAGGTATTTTACTTCGCAGTGTAAAAAAATATTTTATCAGTTTCTGAAATTAGATTGTGATCACTACAAGTTGCAGTATAAGAATGAGAAATGACTTATTTGGAATAAATTGATGTCTATTCTAGGTTTTATGCTGTAATCTATCAGTCATTTAGCACAAATGTTGCAATAGTTTTTAGTTAAAAACCCTTTTAATTGTATGAACAACCCTTGTTGAAGTGTGCAGGAGTAATATGAATGATCAATATGAAAGGTACAGCTAACACTCGATTATTATGGCCTAACAAGAGAGAGGCTTGTAACAGTTATGGGATAAGAAAGGCAGTAGAATTTTATGTCAAGATTGGTCAAGCTGTTTGCTGTGAAAAGATAGCAAACAGAAAAAAGGAAGAAGACTTCGAAAGACACACAGCTTTGGAAAACCAAAATTTAGATTTCATAGTCTTAATTAATGCTATCCGGATGTCCTATTCGAAGATACAACAAACAAAATGTTCACACATACAATTAAATGTATATACCTTTACAGATACCAGCTACAACAACCAGGATTCTTTTAAACCACTTCAAATGGGACAAAGAAAAGTTGATGGAGCGGTTCTACGATGGAGATCAGGACCAGCTGTTTGCAGAGGCCCGAGTTATCAATCCTTTTAGAAAGCCGGTCATACAGAGGCCCAAGGTTATTAAAAATGCAAAATATGTAGGTTTCTTCCTTTATACGGGGCTATAAGCTTGGAGTGTACTAAGCCAAAAATGTGTTATAGATCTCGTAATTCTATACAACTATTACTATGTGTCAACTATGAAATTGCAAGAAAAAACCTAGCTGTTACATATATTTAGTTGAGTGTTGATGGCATTTTTCTCATTTTTCAGGTCCGTAGTAATAGTTGTTCAGAATTATGAGTACTTCATTAAGTGTTTTTCAGCTAAGTACACCCCAAGCTTATGGCCCTGTGAAGTGTCGGTGAATCTTATCTTTTTTAACAATTTTCAATACAGGGTAGATCTCAGTCTTCAACCACACTAGCACAAAACACTACTAACAAAGTATATCAACTTTTCATCATGCTATAGTGGTTTGTGTTGAGGCTACAATATAAGACACTGTCTTAGGTGACCAATGAATGTAACAACGTGATGTGATGCAGCCCATGTGCTCTGAGCCTACATTTGCTACAGAACCTTTAAAAATATGTGTGGCTGTGCCTACGCATAGACTATGTTAACACATTGATCAGCTTATGACATTTAGTTATGATGCATGGCTCGTAACATGTAACACATTGCGGTTTGTTGCTCACCTAAGACAATGGGTCAATCCTACATGTCCAGTAATTTTGTTTACCACTTTGCCCTTCAAATTAAAATGCATGCAGGCCTTGTGAAAACTGCATAAAAACATTGATTGATTATCATAATCATATTTTGTGTTATCATTAATCAAGTTATATAAAGAAAATAGTAAGTCTGTTTTCAAAAATGCTGCTATTGATGATAATGTTATCATTCAAACCACCCCTATTACGAACTTGGCCTTAGCTTCAATTTTATAGTCATTATTACATCACAACCAATGCTACTATGTCCTTGGAAGCCACTCTGTACCAGTAACCATTAATTTAAATGTTGTAATTAATCAATTTTTATTTCAATCTAGCTACCAAGGCGGATATCCACATCAGGAACAGAAGAATGCGAAATATGTTTTTCAGTTCTACCTACTTCTGTAAGTATTTTTTTGTTTCATACTTTTCCACTTAATCTGTTTAGCAATTTAGCAATTTAAGAAAAAGAAGAATAAGTATAAAAATAATTTATTGACAAACAACAGAATTAAATTATACACAGTTGATTACAGAACATATTAAACAGATAAAAGTGTTTGGCAATAGGAATAAGCTCAGCGTTGTACTGTGCAAACAAGTTTAAAGATCAAAGATATTTAAAGATCAGGCTAATTCGCTCTCCGCGTCTGTCTCTGTATGTCTGTATGTCTCCTGACTCCTAAACCATGTAGCGATTTTTTCTGTGGTTTTCACTTTCAGTTAGATAATTTTTCACGGAAGGTTTATAGGTACCGTGCGTAGCCGGGGCGGGTCGCTAGTAAATAATAAAGTAGCTTATGGAAAAACCATTTTTGTTATATACATAATAAAGCAATGATAGCCTAGTTGGAGAAGGCCCGCATGTAAAGCCAGAGGGAGCGGGTTCAAACCCAGCCGACAGCACGCACGAATTTGTTAATTGTGTGAACAAATGTGCGTGTTGTATGTCATCTGCTACATGACTGGAGCCCGGTGTATGGCGACAGGCTCGCCCCCTGTCACACTTGGGACTGAATATCGTCCGGCGAAGTGTGGGTGTTGTATTACACCTCTGCCAGCCCTCTCGAAGGAAAGGCGTGACGATATGTTATATATGTAATTATAATATTGGGCAAAATTGTACAGAACACTGAGGATAAAACATTTTTTTCCTTTGATTTATTAGGTATTTATTTGAAAATTAACCTACATATTCTATTTGCAGATGATGACGGGTCTCGAATGTGGACACAGGTTTTGCACACAATGCTGGTGTGAATATTTAACAACTAAAATAATGGAGGAAGGTCTAGTAAGTACATTATCCTTTTAATTATCCTGTGCATCTAGCGAAATGGTTGATTGTAAATCAAGACATTGGTGATCATATGATTATTTGGCAGCAGACTTGCATAATGCATGAGACCCCTTATTGCCTAATATTAGGTCATGTCGACAAGTCAGTTATGTGCACACTATCAATTAACTCGCGACCTAAAGACGCCTTCACAGTGCTAAACGAAAAACGGGTTCTCTGGTAGCACATTTCATATTTGAGTAGTTAGTACCAGAGAAAACATTATTAATTTATTAAGAAATAATAATAAGTCAGAGAATGCAACTGAGCTCAACAAAACAGAGTGATGTGCACTTGGGGCATGTCGACCGTGGAATGATAGAAAAGAAAGAAAGATACATTTATTTTGACACACAAGACACTACAAAGACGGTAACAATACATAATACACAGATTAAAGAAAACGGAGCTATCGCTGTAGTGTCCAGTGCGTCAAAAAAAGTCAGTGCTCAGCAATAATGCTGAAAATTACTTCTCAGCGCTGATTTCAGCACTGACATTGAGAGACGCACGGGACTACAGTGTACAATTCAATGAATACAAAAAAGCAAAGGAAAACATGAATAAAAATTTTATGTAAATATTAGACATGAGACATAACAGCGCTAATACACTCTGATTCTTAACCAAGAGAAAGATCAACAGTATCTGCCAGTGTGCCGGTTTGATTATTATAGTAATTAGTTCATTGACTGATTTAATCAACAACACCTCAATAAGGTATCAATTTGATAAAACAAGTTGATTGAATTGATATGAAACAATGCAGACAAAGGTGAAGAGATTAGCGACCGTCCTAACAATGACGACAAAACAACACGATCGAATGACGACTTAAAGCTCACCACTCACACGTGTACTAGTCCGCCAGCTACAAATACGACAAAATATGAATAAATCTCATCTCATCTCACCTCTCACTCATTTTATAAATGCCAAAGTATGGATGGACGTCTGGATGGATGGTTTGTTACTCAATCACACTAGAACGGCTGAATGGATCTGGATGAAATTTGGCACAGGGAAAGATTTTAGCCCACTCATTTTATAAATGCGAATGTTTGGATGCGTTTCATTTCAATTTCTTTTTATTTCATTTCATTTCATTTCATTTCATTTCATTTCATTTCATTTCATTTCATTTCATTTCATTTCATTTCATTTCATTTCATTTCATTTCATTTCATTTCATTTCATTTCATTTCATTTCATTTCATTTCATTTCATTGGATGGATGGATGTATGTATGGATGTTTGTTACTCAATCACACTAGAACAGCTGAACGGATCTAAATGAAATTTGGCACAGAGATAGATTTTAGTCTGGAATAGCATATAGGATACTTTTTAACCGCGGCGAAACTGCGGGGCGCAGCTAAATTATACATGCGAAAGTTGATGTGTATAAGTGTTTGTTTGTTTCTTCTTCACGGTCGAACAGGTAGACGTTTTTGATGAAATTTCGTGTAGAGGTAGCTTATACTCTGGATTACACAGTCGTTTTTAAATCATTGCAGGAAACACCTCAGAGCAAATCTAGTTACATAGTTTAGTCAGTTCTATTAAAATCTAAATTTTAACGCATTTTTTGTCGATGTCATTTTTTGATACTTAGTTAGTTGTATTTAGCATTATTTTGAGCTTACTTTTTGTTAAATTTGTATTTTTCCTATTTAGTTAGTTTAACTCCTAGCACGTCTACCCATTGTTTATGTGAAATAAAAAAGAACCTTACAAAATACGGAGTGTACGTGTTTGGTCGCAGGGTCAAACGATAGCGTGTGCGGCGCACGCGTGCGACATCCTGGTGGACGACGCGACGGTGATGCGGCTGGTGCGCGACCCGCGCGTCAAGCTCAAGTACCAGCACATCATCACCAACAGCTTCGTCGAGGTACCTTGCTTGTATTACTTCACCATAGCTTCACTATAGCCCACCATTCACGTGCCAATCCGCCGGATTTGTCGCTAGCGACAACAACATGAATCCACCGGTGGATTTAAGAGGAAAAAGAAGTATCTATGGATACACCGGTAGATTTAAGAGGAGATAAAGGTATCTTCGTATCCACATGTGGAACCGAGCTGTGGATCAAGATCTGTGGAGGGCAAATGCGCATGTGAATGTTATCGGCAAACGGCTCGCGGATCAATCCGTCGCGCCTGAGCGCTGGTGTAGTGTGTGGGCGATGACAGATTTATCTACCGATTCGTACGGCGCGGCGTTTGCATTATATCATTAGTGATACTAGCATAGATCTATAAACTGATGGTTGAAATCGACTAATTCGACAAATTTGTTTGGACCATGGACAAGATCCCATTTTGGCGATTTGAAACGTTAGTTTACCGATCGGTGCTAGCAACGTAGGGTTGCAAACTATGCATGGCCCTCTCACTCTTATGACGATTGAAACTTGAGAGACAATGACAAAAAATAATCTCGACTTGTAAGAATAGCCTTCCTGTTCTCCTGCTGTAATGTTCAAAAGTGACCTGTAACGTTTCCAACACGCAAACGCTCTCTCTCGGTGAGGGAACACTTTTAATTCAGAACTTTAACTCCATTTTCCACACATGTATCTGTAACGGTTTGTATGTGCAGTGCAATCGGCTGCTCCGCTGGTGCCCGTCCCCGGATTGCAGCAACGCAATCAAGGTGGCGTACGTTGAGGCGGCGCCTGTCACTTGCCGCTGCACTCACACCTTCTGTTTCGCCTGCGGAGAGAATTGGCACGACCCCGTGCGTTGCTGTCTGCTCAGGAAGTGGATCAAGGTACCTAGTGGATAGTAGCTTACTAACAAATCGCATCATGTAAAAAGAAGGCTGGCGGTCAACATGTTTTTAATTATATTTAATGATACTCTATGTAATATATTTGTCAATGTACCTACCAATAAAATCAATTTATACAAATCGAAGCTACGAGCGAAAGGCTAGTTCAAAAATAAACTACGAGTGTAGCCATGCGCAAACACACCCCCTCCATATTCTTCCAGCGTTCTTTTTACATGACGTAAACTGTACTACTTAGGATCAAGGTAGGTATGTTTATTATAATTCTCAAATTTGTAAGTACATTGCGCAATTATTATTATTTATTTATTTTCTTTAGCACACACCACCGTCAATGCTTAATCATAATGTTTTTATTCCATCCAAAGGTTGTCTGGAAGAGATCGCTCTTAAGCGATAAGACCGTCCATTGCGCCTATATTTTTGAATGTTTAGTTTAGATTTATTTTGTATTTGGTGTCAATAAAGAGTTTTTGTATTGTATTGTATTGTACCTAAGAACTGGCATCTTTCTACTTAGGGTATAGATCAAGGTACCTAACAATCTATCACTGACTTAGAATGGGATTATGGATACCTACCTAAATTACTGAAAGTAGGACGAAGATAACTCACATAACTAGATTTTACTACTTACAAATATATCGTCACGCCTTTCCCCCGAGGGGGCTGGCAGAGGTGTAATACAACACCCACACTTCGCCGGTCGATATTCAGTCCCAAATGTGACAGGAGGCGAGCCTGTCGCCATACACCGGGCTCCAGTCATGTTGTAGATGACATGCGTATTGTACGCACATATGTTCACACAATGAACAAATTGGTGCGTGCCGTCGGCTGGGTTCGAACCCGCTCCCTCTGGCTTGAGAGGCAGGCTTTCTCCAACTAGGCAACAACATCGCTTTTTTTACTACTTAGCATGTGGCTCAATACGCCCTCATGTTTATCAGACAGTTGCGAGTTCGCGCAAATCCCTCTGTCTGCATAATTGTTTACTAGTTTCATACTGCTCAACTCCTAATCAAAAATTAGCTAAATTAACTATAATTCTTCCAGAAATGCGACGATGACTCGGAAACGTCCAACTGGATAGCGGCGAACACTAAAGAGTGTCCCAAGTGTAACGTGACCATAGAGAAGGATGGCGGCTGTAACCACATGGTGTGCAAGAACCAGAACTGCAAAGCAGACTTCTGCTGGGTGTGCCTCGGGCCCTGGGAGCCCCACGGCAGCAGTTGGTACAACTGCAACAGGTTAGTATTTAAGCAATTTTTTTTTTTTTTTTTAAGTTATTTCACAACTTCTACTAAACTCCTAGAAAACTTTTCAAATTGAGCTCCTGGGACACCGCAAGAACCTGTAAGTTCCAAGTCTTAAAAAAGATAATTACTCTTCTTGCCCCATTTTTTTTTTTTTTGATAAAAAAACAAGTCTACACTTATTAAAAAATATTTCTTGTTTAAAAGACGATGTAGGTTATTCAAGTGATTCAAATAAGGGCAATTTTTTGTTGAAATATGAAGCAAGTATTCAAATCAAATGTTTTTACTAAATTGGGTATCAAAGATACACAAACGTTAAATTTATAAAAATGACTACAACCTTCACTAAACTTTCCGTAAGGTGTGTTCACTATGAATTAAAATGAACCTACCACCATGATTATGTACCACATTGTTCGGAAAAAGAGTAACTACCCAGAAGAACAGGCAAGACTGAGAATAGTATATAATAATGGGAATAGTTTATTGCATGGTATAATAATTTGCTCTACTCGGTATAGGCATTCCAAGTGAAAAATGGACACGGGGGTCAATCGATGCTTAAGCAAGACCGCAATAAGTCATTCACAAATAGTGCGAAAGAGACGATGACGAGTGACGTCATTACGTGTTTGCTCCCAGAAGTCTATTTTATGGTGTCGTTTGGTTCCCAGATACGACGAGGACGAGGCGAAGGCGGCGCGCGACGCCCAGGAGCGGTCCCGCGCGGCGCTGCAGCGCTACCTGTTCTACTGCAACCGATACATGAACCACATGCAGTCGCTGCGCTTCGAGTCCAAGCTGTACGCCTCGGTCAAGGAGAAGATGGAGGAGATGCAGCAGCACAACATGAGCTGGATCGAGGTTCATAGCTAGTCATATACATGTGCCACTCACTCACCTACACACATTAGTAGGTGACGCTGCAGCACGAGCTGTTCTACTGCAACCAATACATGAACCACATGCAGCATCATATTCTATAGGGCCGTCGGCCGTCCCAAGTGTTAACCGACTCGAGACAAAAACGAAAGGCGTTTCTTGGTATTGGAAGTTAGGACGCGGTTTCGATCGCTCGCTGCACCAACTCTTGTTGTTGTATCTCTCAGATAAAAAATAATAATTGTTCGTACCATTCTTAAAACTATTTTATCCCCAGGTGCAATTCCTAAAGAAAGCGGTGGACATCCTATGCCAGTGCCGGCAGACGCTGATGTACACGTACGTTTTCGCGTACTACCTGCGCAAGAACAACCAGTCCGTGATCTTCGAGGACAACCAGCGCGACCTCGAGTCCGCCACCGAGACTCTCTCCGAGTACCTCGAGCGGGACATCACCAGCGAGAACCTCGCAGACATCAAGCAGAAAGTGCAGGACAAATACAGGTCACTATCACACTATTCTTACTAATATCATAAAGAGGAAAGTGCAGGACAAATACAGGTCACTATCACACTATCCTTACTAATATTATAAAGAGGAAAGTGCAGGACAAATACAGGTCACTATCACACTATCCTTACTAATATAATATTATAAAGAGGAAAGATTTGTATGTAAGTATGTTTTTAACGAATTGGCTCCAAAAGTACTGGACCGATTTTAAAAATTCTTTCACCATTTGAATGCTACATTATCACTGATTAATATAGGCTATTTTAATTGCAAGAAAAAAAATAAGGATCCCTACTAAAACTACAAGAATGTTACCCAAGGTGTAAAAAAAAACCTTAAAAAATATCTTTCGTCGCATGCGCTGCGAAAACTATTGATGATAGAATAAAAAAATGTTGCACAATATTAAAGAACATATATATATCTACAAAAAATGTTGCGATGGCATATGTCTTAACTATTGTAGTCCTAAGTAATTGAAATAGACCAGCTAGTATATAATAAACTAAATGTTACCCGCGCCTTTGTTCACTTTATTCAGAAAATAGTATCCTAAAACCATCCTCATGAAATACTGTAACGAATTATCACATTTCATCAAGATTTGTTCAGTTGTTTAGCCGTGAAAACTACAAACTACTACACAGAGCTACTTCGATTTTATAATATTAGTTTAAGTATATTAGTGTGGATGCGAAAGTTTGTATGTATGTTTGTTAATCACGCCAGAACGGCTAAACGGACCTAGTTGAAATTTGGGACAGAAAAAGATCACACATAGGCACAGGCTACTTTTTAACTGCGGGTAACACCGCGGGGCGCTGCTAGTCATAAATATACAAAAAAGAAGTTGAAGCGACAATTTACAACTTATTTTTAGTCACACTAAAATTCATGCTTTCTCTTACTTGTGTAAATAACTACACACTAACACTAAGTTTTTAACCCCCGGCCCCGACGCAAAAGTGACGGGGCGTTACAAGTTGTGTGTGAAACGTGTGTGTGTGTGTGTGTGTGTGTGTGTGTGTGTGTGTCTCTGTGTGGCTGGCTGTCTATGGCATTGTATCTCTAGGACGGATGAATCGATTTTGATTTTGTTTTTTTTTTTGTTTGAAAGGTGAATTAGTCAGGACTTTTCTTAGCTATGTTTGATTAAAATCGGTGTTGAAGAAAATCGGTGTGGGAGTTTTTTTTTAGTTTTAAATTTATACTTGTGTTTAGTGAGTTGACATCGGAATCGAGGTCATTGTCTTTAATCTAATGCCCCACTTACCTTTCCTGGCCTCGACCACTTCTCGACCTGGTTTCTTTAAGTCTTTAATAAAACATACATTATATTATCGTCACGCCTTTCCTCAAAGGGGCTGGCAGACGTATATTATAACACCCACACTTCGCCAATATTAATTAAACATATCGTCACGCCTTTCCCCCGAGGGGGCTGGCAGAGGTGTAATGCAACACCCACATTTCGCCGGACGATATTCAGTCCCAAATGTGACAGGGCGCAAGCCTGTCGCCATACACCGGGCTCCAGTCAAGTAGCAGATGACATACAATACGCACATATGTTCACACAATGAACAAATTGGTGCGTGCCGTCCGCGTCGGCTGGGTTGGAACTCGCTCCCTCTGGCTTGAGAGGCGGACCTTCTCCCAACTAGGCTGCCATCGCTTTTATAATAATACTAGCTGCACCCCACGGTTTCACCCGCGGTTAAAAACTATCCTATGTTACTTCTAGTACCTCCCAGAATATGTGTACAAAGTTTCATGATGATTTGTCAAGTAGTTTTTGCGTGAAGGCGTAACAAACATCCACGCTTTCACATTTATAATATTAGTAAGGATAATAATATAAATAATAATAAAACTGTGTATTTAATTCCCAGATATTGCGACAGCAGGCGCAAGGTGCTTCTAGAACACGTTCACGAGGGCTACGAGAAGGACTGCTGGGACTACACAGAGTAAACACCTTCCCTCTCTGTCCCACACTCACTGCACACACGCGACAGACCGAGCGGACATGACATTTATGCTCCAAAACACTCGTTAAATTTAAAGTCGAGACAACCGCGGTAGTTCAAAACACGACGTTCGATTAGCTAATTGGTCCGATGAGATGCGGTTTGCGATGTAAAGTTTATCTGTGGTTCAACTGGTATGAGATTCGGATAGTATGATTTCAATTAAGAATCAATTGAAACGGCTTTGTTTAAATTAGAACATCAGACGATCGGTCGTTTGTTCAGTAGCTATGACGTTCGCAATTGCAATTCGCGCTGAAATGTTTGCGCTGGAATATTTTACTGTGGTTTGTTGTAATCAATTGAAACGTTCGTGTTAATTGAAAACAATACGATTGATTATCCTATAGCCGTTACCAATGAAATGACGATTCGAGCTGTAACGTTATTCTGATATCTGCTACAGACTCACAGCGAGAAGTCTCGTCGAGACTTAGAGGAATCTCTCACTTTCAACTTAGAGAGACCTCGCTTCTCGGGTGTCTGTAGGCAAGAGTTTAAAGAGCCGAGCATTCGAAACACACGAACAGGGATGTAACTTTTAAATTTGGTCGAAACGACCGCATTAGCTCAATACGAGACGATCGTTCGATTTTTTAGCACCTTCGTCATTCTCGGCGGGATGGCGTCTCGTGCTGAAGCGTGTTTCATCTCGGATATTCGGAAGACATGAAATCACGTTTGATTTTAATATTTGAGGGGATCAAAGCGGCTTGGAGTGATAGTTGCCTGGTCGGGAACTGACAGGATGAAGATACGGTTTATTAAAATAGTAATAATTATGATAAATGTAATCAGGGCCTTCAATCTGTTGAGATCTCATCTTTTTCCAAGATTTTGGAACTCTGTAGCTGCTTTGGGTTAGATAAAATTTTATTTTCTTACTTTTCCCGATGGCCTTTTGATTCTTCTAAAAGTTTGTACAAAATTAAATTTAATTTCTATTTATTGTTTCGTTGGAAAGTATCTTTTAATTTCGATGGAATGTTTTTGGATGTTATTTTCGTCTGAGTCAAGAATTGAAATTAAATGAATGCAATACTAAACGCTTTATGGAGTTCTGGTTGATGTGTTACAATAATTTTTGCTCATAGAGTATGCATCATGTAAATTTAAAAAACATGTAATTTTAAAATATGATTTCGACTATACACTGTGTATCTGTAAACGACGGGCATATTCTAGGATCTCATTGTACTCATCATCATGACTTTTAAATCGAGAAAAAAACAGCTGTTCCATCGATTTTGTTGACGATCAATGAAGTTTTTGCATAAAGATAAAGATATTTTTATTTGCAATAACAAAGGTAAAGCATGCGTTTTTTGGTGGTATACAATTTAAAATATGTCCTTCAATGTTATGCCTGAAGAGGCGTGGAACAGCTGTTTCTTTTTTGCAAACTTAAGAGCGTTTAACCGGCGTTATTGCTATCTCGCTCGCACAGTTCAACGTTTTTGAAAATAAATAGTGGCTAAGTTGGCAATTGAAAAATGTTGCCTGATAACTATTTAGTTTATAATATAACGGTTATTTTAACCTTTTTCTTAGACGGAGAAAAAGATCATCAATTTTTTATTGTTTTTAATGTTCAATCTCTCCGTCCAATTGATAGGTATAGAAACTAAAATTAGTTTAAAATAACCGTTATATAAAAACTAAATAGTTATAAGGCAACATTTTTCAATTGCCAACTCAGGCATTATTTATTTTCAAAAACGTTTAATTGTGCGAGCGAGATAGCGACAACGCCGGTTAAATGCTCTTAAGGTTGACCATAGAAAAATAGTCATTGATGAGAAGAATGGTATCCTAGAATATGTCCATCGCTTAAAGATACACCATATAAATCTTCAATAAATTAATGCACCCATCACATCTACTTATACAATTAATGTAATTATAATATCACTATAAAGTTCAGATCTCCCGTATGAAGTAAAATATTAAATAGAAATCAATAATATTTTTGTGACTGTAACTTAGAATATTATAATTTTAATCAATATTCTTTTGGTACATAATAGTTAACATAGCCTCATGTAAATTGCTTAGAATATGTAGGAGTTTGGAACTTAACGATGCTTTGAATATTTGTATTGTTGACCTCATTTCACGGTAATGTAAAATATTGTGGCGTATTTTAAGTTTCATAATTATTAAAGTTTGTCACGGCTCTTTGAGACTACGATATAATATATCGGATCATAGCAGTACAGACTACGCCGTACTGCTCTCCGCTAGCTTTATAAAATAACACAGCATGTCGTGTTAGGACAAATATGTATAAGCGTGCGATATTGTAACACTAACAAGTTTTATATTGCGGACAAGCGCAGACCTTGCAACATAAGCGATGCAGCTAAGGTGATATATTGTAACGTAGTCTGAAGATACCTTTTTGCTTGTAACGAGTGTTTCCCCGGCAAATAACAAAATCAGAATAGTGGCACAAACAAGTTTATCGGTTAAGTAAAAATAAAACGAGAAAATATTTTTTGACCAAAAATCCTATTTTTGTTAATAACTGTTTATCAATATAAGCTGTTAGTTCAAGAAAATAGTTTGATTTTTATTCTGTGATCGATTTATTTAATGCCTCGAAGGCTGCTACTTTTTCGGTGTTGGTAGAAAGCAACTTACAGCGGGCGACACGACGCGCCTTTAAATTACATTACAAATAATGTTTAGAGTATCTTAAGGACTTGCAACCTTGCTGCGAAAGATAACATACATAATGTATTGCTATGCATAATGGCTGATTTACACATCAAGAAGTACAGTAGCGAGTTTACTTGCAGTCTCAGATCAACCCAGAGGAAAAGATAGAACACTGCGTTATATCTCGCTAAAGCCACTTCTTTATTAAACTTGTGTGCGTGGTAATGTTGCCATGAAAAACATTTAAATTGCACGATAACTAATATTAATTCCCAAACTCTACGTTAGCCATTTCCGTTCCAATGTACAACCTTAGTTGATTTAATATTCCAAAACTGCTCATATTTGTAAGAGTTTAATGCTACGGCTTTTTCAAAATTGACTTGTAAAAAACTGCACAGTTTTAAAAAGTCCTGGCCACACTTTGATGATGCACTGTGTAAATTTATGTATACGAAATTATACCATAAACCAATGCACATAATATCGAGGTAAGAATGACCAAGCGAGTAGCGTAGTTTGTATGCGTCAGTGTGTGCGTGTTGTGTTCATATACGACAGTAGCGTAGTTTTTGGATGGTTTTTGGCTTCACCTAAATCATACGCCGTGCGCCATCTTATTCTCTAGGTTGATCTGAGCTTGCAGTTGTCATGCGCGTCTGAACGTCCAAACGTGCCTAACAACTAAACTCGCTAGAATGGTAAGTTAACTCACTATTGTACTTTTTTAATGTGTAAATCTGCCATAATGTTCAGGATTCAACTGCCATGTTATGTCTATACTTATATTGTTAAAGTACCAAGTACAGATAACATCTCGCGTCCCTGGTGTACACCTCGAATAACAAGCCAGCTGAAAACAAAGTATTGAACTGTGAATCTCCTACATCAGCAAAGTATAGATATAATTAGTTCAACTGACGAATAATCCGCGGTTGATGCCTCGAACATTATTTGAAATATTTACCGTACTTCAGACGATATAGGGTCTACATTTCAATGCTTTGCTTTTAGCCGTCTTGGTGTCAAACCATGCGACAAGCGACGATTCTTAACTCGGCTTTTCAATCATTATCCAAAACTGCAGGGCTTGTACGGGCCCGAGGCAAATTGTCTTTCAACCGTTTTACAAGTGACAGAGCTAGGATATGGATACGTTTGTCTCTTTCTCGCGAGATAAAAAGCGGAAAGACCACGTCCAAGTCCAACAAGTCCACGTCCAACAAGTCCACGGCTCATGCTGGCCCTGCTGGTCGAACTTTAGTAGTAAGGTTGCAGTGTCGACTTCATGGCCGAATAACGACTGGTATTATAACGTTGTACCTATAAGATTAGACTCGCGCCGTTTTTAACTAAACTTTTAATGATTAAGATAGCGATATGTGGCTAAGGTAAACTATTTCTTGATGATTTTAAACGTTCAACCTTCTAGTATCAAGTAATGTTTACATACTATTTTAAAGTTCTCGTTTGTTCCGACTTGAATCTGCAACGGGTTTTATTAAATTTTGATGTTAGATCAAGTAATTGCGGAATATTTTAAATCCCGGCCAAGTCTCGGGGATCAGCAATAAATAATCTATTATATAAATCACTATTTTTACAAAAAATACCGCAAATATCGCTTTCTGTACCATAAAGTTTATTTTACATTACATTGGGTCCCACTACTAGAAAAAGATGTGAGTCCTATATTATGTACAGAATAAATTACGATGGCGTTGAATTGTTGTACCATTTTATAAATGAAACTAAATTTGACAGCTCGAATTGTTGCTATCTCTTTTTGACTAATGGAAATGATAAAAGATGCAGGTTATTTTTAGTCTGGTTAGATTTGTTTTGTTTAGAGCGTGGTACAACAATAATTTGTCAATTACGTCGCGCGAGCATTCAAAGTGTGTCACTACTACTTCCACTGTAGGATGGTTCGGGTGACTTTAGACAAACTGTCCCTTTTTCAAAGTTGCCGCGATTTACAAATCGTGACTTGAAACTTCAGCAGCATCCACAACACAACACATCACTAAAATACGGAATCCTCAATAAATAATTGTAAAACAAGCAATAAACGCAGGTAAAAGAAATAAATGCCGCTGTCACCCGCACCATGCTACAGTAAATAGAGTATAGAAATTCTGCTGTACATAATATCCATACTATACCATATTATGTATTATGTATGTATATAATTTGCTTAACATGATATAAGGCTCACATTTCAATGTCAAGGTCCGCAAGACCCCCGATGAGCCCCGATGCAATGTGAATCAAGCTCATACTCTCGCGCTACATATCTCTGTCAGTAATTAAATAGTTGTAAAATAAAATAGTTCGTGCATAAGTCAGTTGCACTGCCAGTACGTCGTGTTTAACTAATGAAAGCTTGTATCGGAGTTTCACATAGTGAATACTCTATAGTGTAGGAAAATTCTCCAAAAGAAGCTCACCACCCTACTTTTTGGAGGGTTCGTAATTCGGTACACACATACGATTGTACATATAGATGCTGTATAGATATTTATATGGATAAAGTGTAAGTCTCATACGTGCATATTGTCGAGCATCTTGTATGTGTGTTATGCTAAGGACACATATTGTCTTAAGACGGAAATACATTAGTAACATCGAGGACGTTTCTTATTTATTTTATCACCTAAAGGCGAATAACGATCTTTAAAACTATTGATTTGATAACGACGCACCAAGAACATCCTCAGAATGCAGGGCCTATCCGGGAAACATGTCATCATTTACAGTAGTGCATTCCATAAGTCAGGGTTTTTGTGATTTATGAAATTTAAAGGATTAGTGCTCAATTTAAGTACGTTTAATTGTCAATATTTAAAGATCGTTGGATGAAACACGGCAGAGGTGAATCGACGACGTAACCCCGGCAGACGTAAGTAGCCAAGTAACTTTGGGTCGGTGTTGGACAATACAATAACAATATCATACATTTACTACGAGTACCTCTGACGTCGCGTCGGCGTTGCGTCGCCGTCTTGCTCTTCTTGCTGTGGCTACCTTAACCCTTGGGTGTTACTTTACAGTTACACCGTATTGAATATGTGGTTAAATCAATATGAATGACTTTATTGCAGAAGGAAGTTAATTAGGTATGCGAAACAAAACATGGGTTAACTGTTTTTTATAGACAAAATACAGAAGAACTAACTAATAACTAAAAATAATAACTCTTTGAAAGCTTGAGTCGGATTTATTCAAGAAAGATTTTCGAGCCGATACCACCGCGGAACACAGATTAAAGAATAGTTACTACTATGACGACTTTATTGTTCGTCCAGAATGCGAGCTCAGACATTTAGATTGACGACAAATTTCCATATAAATTCGACAAATTTGTATAGAAATGACCGATTTTGTCGGTTTGGAAACGTCAGTTTAGATGTCCGTGCTCGACGTGGAAATCATGTCTGTTGGGCCAAAACACACGACACGACGTCGTGTCGTGTATCGTACCATGATACGACATCGTGTCGTCAACTTAAAAGTTGACGACACGATGGAAATCTACAACGTGCCGCCTAATAAATTAGGCGGCACGTTGTAGATTTCCAGGACACGACATCGCATCGGGACACATTGCAAAGTGCCACGCGATGCGATCTCGTATCGTGTATATTTGACCCGTAATGAGGAGGCTTGGAGTGCTTTTAGAAGAGCTATACTTTTACTGCAATATTGACCCGTCTAGATTGCGACAATATTTTAAGTGTGGCCCGGTCAAATGGTCAGATTATGGCCGGGCTACAGTCGGCAATATTGCCAGTATTTCAGTAAAAAAATGGCCTGTCTAGGAGCACCTTTATAATCTGTCTAACAATTTTACTAACGTACTTACATCTATTGTTTGTTCCGTTGTGGCAGGGATGCGTTGGCGCCTTCACCGACAAGACCTAGTAAAGCCTAGCGGAGTTACTACGGTAAATGAACTTCAATATTTGTAGACGAGTGTAGTTAATCCCTGGGCAAGTATGAGCGATCATCGAAACGCACTATACAGCGTGTTACAAAAACCCTGTTGTAGGTATAATTGAAGGACATGTCACACACTTAAAAGTATTCATGCAAAAATACCAAAAAATCCACGTTAAGAATAGCAAGAGTTGTGAACGGTTTCAGAATGCAAGAAAAAAGAAAATCTACAAAAACGTTAACTAGTCTGTATCATATGTGCGCGGCTTTTATTCTAAGAAGCTAGCGGCACGACGCGAATAGTTTACAAATAAAACCGACGCGATAAGTGGCTGCGTTCACGCTTTTTGGAGGGCGGAGCGCGATGTGTGTAAAAAAATTGTAGAGTCAATATTAAATTTAAACTAGCATAATTGCATTCTCCAGTCGATACTGGATGCGCACCTCGCGGATACAACAGGGTTTTTGTAACACCCTGTATAAGTGCCTACCTATTCAAGTCCCTACAAATGACGTTATAGAATCGGAACCTAAAAAAATGTCCTAACAGGGAAGTGTCACTGTCTGGGACATCGAGAAAGAAAGAGAGAAAACTAGCCTTAAACAGTGGGGCCACTTTAATGGGATTTCTAAAGTTACTTTTTGCTCATTAATTTATTCATATTTATAGTGAATACTAACAAGAAGTTCGAATTTTACACAGTTTTTTTTGTTTTTGTTGCTAGAGCGGGTCACTATTGTACATGATAATAGAATTTGATGTTAACTCAGACTATTTCTTTCGTAATTTACAGACAAATTTGGCAAATACGCACCTGATTACCTAATTACTCAAAAAGATCATTAAACACTTCGATCGCCAGTTTATCGATTAACTGACCTATTATAGCAATCTGGTGCATTACTACATATTTTACCCGACTGCGCAAGAAGCAGGGTTATGTTTTTCGAGTGTATGTATGTATGTATAAAGTTCCTTTGGCTCGCCCTACATCCTAAACAGCTTGATGTATTTCGACATGTGAGGTGTCATTTGAATCGTCTTGATAGTGGAAGTGACAGGGTATATTTTGCAGTCGAGTTTTATGTTTTTCTTTAATGTTACTTGTTTATTTCTACAAAATATCGTAAGGAATGATCTACGATTGGCGCAAATTCCATCATTACTTAATTTAGTTACCTATCCGGTCTAGCGCCAAAAACAAAAATTCATACAATTTAAATAGCCCGCCATGTCGAAACGTTTCACCTTATTACCGTTTCTCTAACGATGTACTTGCCCTAATGACTAACGAGTAGCGTAGAATGTAGATCAAAGTAACAGTTAGTAGTTATTGTTGTTAGTGTATTTCCTGTAGAAAAATTTAAACGCCACCTAGCGGATAACTTTTGTACTACTCAAGTTCCGAAATACAAAAGATATGAACCTGAAAGATACGCATGATCCAAAAAAACAAGGTCTAGCATTCTAGGAGCAAACACGTATGACGTCACTAGTCATCGTCATATATGTATCTTTCGCACTATTTGTAAATTACGTATTTCGGTCTTGCTTAGGCATCGGTTGACGTCACTACGTGTTGCTCACGTGACCGGAGTGCTTAGTGTGAGTTTTTCTTACTTTTCGATCGCGTAAAAGTAACTCCAATTTGTATGAAAATTAAAAAGCGCCACCTAGTGGGAGTAATGAGAAACCGCAATCGTGAGTGCGAGTTTTTTGTTTACTGCCAACATTGACATGAAAAATTTACTTTTTCACGGTGAATTTACGCGAATCGAGTGACAAGCTCGATTGGCACTCACACTCGCTCGTTTTCGATTGTCGATCCGTGTGACGTAAACTCGTTTACGCTGTAGTAAAGTTATTCGATTTACTTTGAGCAACTCACACTAAGCACTCGGAATGCCATACCTGGCGGAGTATAATAAACCATGGAGATACGTTACTTTTGTACAATCGCGGGTGGCGCTCTAGTGTCGCAGTGGTTTTTAATTTTCAATTATTTATTTCAGGGCTCAATAAATGTCAGCTAGTTCGGAAATGTTTTGCCAAATCTTACAAGTGGATAAAGACTATATAATTTTAACCTGTTTTAGTTAGGGTGATAGGTAATTATAACCAAAAATCTTTATAAAATGTAACTAAAAAATGTATAGGTCAAGTTTTTTACATTTAAAATAAAATAAAAATCTAAATAAAAATAGACAGCGCCGTTTTACTGTAGTGAGCAAGACAACCTTAGGGTACCCGTAGATGGGCCATATTTTTACTGCAATACTGGCAATATTGCCGACTGTAGCTTATGCTAGAAATGTATGCTTTGCCGCACTCAAAATATTGTTGCAATATTGCCGGCCAGAATTGCAGTAAAAATTTAAATCTAACTAAAAGTTAAATTAACTTTTTTATTCTAAAAGAAGTTGGTGCAATATGAAGTAGCGAAACAATATAAAATCGTCAGAGGTCCTTATAAACCAGTTTTAAACTACAATCTACCTCTGTGATTAGCTGCGCCCCGTGATTTTACTCGCGTGTAAAATGTCACAGGTATTACTGGAACCGTTAAGGAATAAAAGTCTTATGCATAAGCGATGATAGCCTAGTTGAAGAAGGCCCGCCTATCAAGCCAGAGAGAGCGGGTTCAAACCCAGCCGACGGCACCAATATGTTCATTATGTGAACATATGTGCATATTGTATGTCATCTGCTACATGGTTGGAGCCCGGTTTATGGCGGCAGGCTCGCCCCTGTCACATTTGAAACTGAATATCGACCGGCGAAGTGTGGGCGCTGTGTTACACCTCTGCCAGCCCGACGATTATGTTAAAAGTCTTGTCATTCTCCAGCCTTGCTGTACCTATAGGAAAAATGCTCCGATTTGTCGCTCTGTTGTTGCGACATACAAAATTATAACTCTACGAACATATTTTTGCATTTATAATCGACCGAACGAGCGTTAGCGAGCGAAGCGTCTCTGCTTCAGCTTCGACAAAAATGCTTTCGTATGTCCGACTGTTCGGATCTCTGTCTTCCTCTAAGGCCGGATTACTTAACCGATTCTCTTGAAATTTTGCGAGTTTCGATAATTATATGTAGGGATAGAATTATTGTTGTAGTTACCTAGTTTATGGAATTTTTGCAAAATTGTATTTATGATTTTTTTTAACCTGCTCACTAAATTTCACGAGAATCGGTTGATGAATGCGATCTATAGAGGAGTAGTAAGAAGATGGGTTACGTTAGATAGGTACCGTATATACCTACAACTCGAGGGGGAACTCTTGGAGGTAAAATTAAACAATCGTGTAAAGCAGTCAAGTTCTATATTTTATCGTTTACTTAATTTATTTTGTACAAACTTCAACAATATATATATAATAAATATTCAATTAAACTGCTATCATTCAGCAAACTGAACTCACTTTTTTGTCATAAGTATAGTTAAAATAAATAAACAATACAATTGATTTCATAACTTATTGTCTAAACTTAATTAAACACAACTTTTTTGTGCAAATATGCCTAATAGTAGGTAAGTAAACGTTTGGTTTCACCAAAAGGAAATAACTCAATGATCGTTTCTCGTACGTCTTACAGTTAGAAGCCGACCGGAGCGGTTTCAAGCCACTGCTATCTAAAACAAGTTACCACCGAAAGTCCAATATATTTGAAAACTTACAGATTTTGGATAAGAATTTCTAAAGCAAATCACTGGGACTACTCCTAACACCAATTTTATGCCATATCCAGCGTTCGAAGCGATTTTAGCGAATCAAAATGTCCACTACTCTCATACGACAAGTCCCTATGTACTAAGAAGAAAAAAACCCCATCGTGATAAAGTTAATATTAAAGTACGTCTCGTTAATCTAGCGGCTAACAGCGTGCCTTAGCGTCTCTAATGCTAAAACAATATTTATCACACTTAATATTAACAAAGTCACGACATAAAATATTCCTGTACGCATTCTAGAGCAAACCATCAAGATATTCCTAATTCGATCAGTCTTTTAACGCGTAATCTTATAAAATGTAAGGTGTGTGTGTGGTGTTGCGACCGCTCCGGGGCCCGGTCCGGCGGTAGGGTCGGCCGCGCGGCCGCCGCCGGCGCCGCGCGGCCGTGCGCTGCGACGGGGAAGATCGCCCGCGCTCCCATTCAACATTACGTATCTACATAATCTGTAACCATAGTTATTGCAAAATATGTGCAAAACGGTAAGCGTCTCATTTACTTTACGATACACTGACTCCTTAATTTGCAACACTTAGAAAACGTCTCGCACTTCAGATGGCTTGTTCACATTTTATGTAAAACGAATTGTAAAATGACCTTCACACAAATTCGGTGAAAAGTCCGTACGGTTAATGAAAAGCGAAACCTCTCGTCGAGCACACGTTATTGCTTCAAGCTTATTACGTATTGCTGCGTTACTCGCTCATATCAATAGGTACATAGTTACGAGAAAATATGTATTGCGACGTGCGGTTTGGGATCTACCCGGCGATAAGCTCTCAATATTTACAGAGTAGTAGAAAATTGACCACTTTCAAAGTTAAAATACAAAAATGTAATGTCTGTTGTGCTAGAGAGGACGATACTGTCACGTACCTGCGGGGCGTGCCGTCAGCACTGCAGCTCGGCTTGTGACGACGGTTCTATGAAACAGGCGGCGTATCTTTACCCTCGCTCACAGAACTACCACAAACTGAGCATGTGGAAGTGCTGCCGGCACGACCGCTCGGGTTCTGAGTTACGACTGCACTATTGCGTCTATCTAGAGAGATGTCTCGAAAAATAAAAAATACTTCAATAATATCTACCTTACTCGGTAAGGGACGTTCGATCTCTTAGGTATATCAATAATATCTTATTGCTAAGTACGGTCATCTCTTCAAGTAGCCGATATCGCTCGTATGATGCGGATGACGTTACGCTATCGACACTGTCGAAATTTAAATCTGCAAGAGCAACATTCGAAGCAGTACCAGCCCGCTCGCAGTTATCAGATACAGGTTCTACTATATGGGTTCGCTCTCCAGATGAGACCACAGGCCGGACTCGGGATCGCATCCTCGCGTGCTCAGTCACTGTTGCAGCATTGTATAAAGTTATTATAAAGTTCTATTCTAAATTGTGCTGTCGACTTGACGCTTGGCAAGGAGGGATCGGCCGCAGCCGGAGCCGCCAGCGGCCGCGGGCCGTTGCCGGAGCCGCGCACCAGTGGCCGCGGGCCGCAGCCGGAGCCGCGCGCCTGTGGCCGCGGGCCGCAGCCGGAGCCGCGCTAGTGGCCGCGGGCCGCGCTAGTGGCCGCGGGCCGCGGCGCGCCGCCGGCGGGGAAGGCCGGCCGCGCGCCGCCGCCGCCCGCTCTCGACACCTAATGTAATTCAGGGGAAGGAAATTACATTAACTAGGTGTGGAAAGTGCGCGTTACATAAAATGGCTCGATTCCTATGATGCATACTGAATTAGGACGGAAGTGAATCCTGGTACCGATTTCACAGCTGATTTGTTAAGCTTACATAGATATAACTCGCAAAAATTCTTCTAAAGTTTCCTAGCTCGGAGGTCTCGCGACCTCGCCCGCGCGACGCGGCGTCGCCTCGGTACGGTGAGAAGCTTACAAAATTGGAACTATTAAAACTATACGGACAAAATTGATATGAATCGGCGTAGCCATCGCTTCTCTTAAGCTTCTATTACATACGATTACACTAACGCCCGGACGTGCGGACGACTCGAAGACGTTCAATGTTTGTTATGTAAGTAGGTACAATAATAAAGTGTGAGTGAATACAAAACGGTCGAGTGCTACATCGATTGCTCCGCGTGAGACCGGCGCTTAACGCCGGTGACAAGCCAAACGAACGAAGCGAATGTTGCTTCGCGTCGCCTCGCCACACTCAAACAGAACCAACAACCAGGCGGGTATACAGTACAGAGTGCGAGTTGCGACACACCATTTTGGGGAAGAAAAATGATGTCTCGCAGTCGTTAACATATATATAAAATCTCATAATTATCGATAGAGCTCCGTTTTAGAATTTTACAGATAGACAGTGATTTCGTCGAATACAAAAATAAGCTTTAGAGTTTTCTCAATATTATCCAAATACCTTAACATTACACCTAGTGACGAATAAAAAAGGGCACGCTCGCGATACGATTCCTTCCGATCGAGTCCTCGGGGACAGGTCCTCGGCGCCGACGCACGAACGAACGGACACGAATCGGAACACGATAGAACACGGTGAACGAGCGCCAACATCGGTCGCAAAACAAACGTCACTAAAGCTTCGGCCACGCGAATATAAAACACTCCGTCGAACGTCTCTAAACGCGAAAGAATGAGGTCCGAAAGTAAGGGCGCGATCGCGCAGCGGCGGGTCGCCGGGACGGCGCTCGCGTCGCTCGCACGCAGCACGCACTCCAGCGCTCGCGGAACGTCTAGCAACGGAACTAAGTGCGAGTGAGCGGGCTCAAGAGCTCGGGCAGCGGTGCGGGCAGCGGCAGCGGCGCGTCGTCCACCAGCGCCGGCAGCAGCGCGAGCGCCAGCGCGGGTCAGACGGGCGCGGGCGGCGGCGCGGGCTCGGGCGGGCGCGCCGCGGCGCCGCCGCCCTGCAGCACCACGCGGTGCCCGTTGGGCGTCACGGCGTCCAGCAGCACGGCCGTGGCGGCGCCCGCGCCCGCGCCCGCGCCCGCGCCGCCGCCCTCCTCGCCGGGCGCGCCGCCGTTCAGGTGCCGCCGCCACGCGTGCTGGATCAGCCGCGCGCAGAACTCCTCGCGCTGCCGCCACAGTGTGGACGACACGGGCTCGTAGCCGATCTCGTTCGGCCGCCCCGGCTCGATGTCGCCCGTCTCCTCGATGGGGTTCCCCTTGCGCGCGAAGAAGTCTTTTGTCAACGCGTCCAGGATGTCCACGCAGAACATCATGTCTCCTCGGCAGATGGGGATGTCCATCGATATGATCTTGTACTTGTTGGGCTTGTGTATCTGCAGCGGCGGTTCGAGCACGTCCAGGAACTCGGACAGCTGGTCGTAACGAATGTACTGTGTGCCGTCCGGATCGAACCGCTGCCAGATCTCGTAGTACATGTCGTAGTCGTCGTCCGTCAGGCCCTCCTGCACATCCTCCGTCGCCTGGAAAACAACAAAGGAGAGATTTATACGAGGGGCGCCATACGAACGTATTTTGTTAATAAAAGCAAACTGAGTGACTTGGTGGATAGTCACATATGTAACAACTTACACCCTGTGGGAAGTATGTGCGAATAAGTTACCTGAGAGTAATTCTCGAGAATGACGGCGATGTACATGTTGATGACGATAAGGAAGGAGATGACGAGGTAGGAGAGCAGATAGGTGATGCCGATGGTGGCCGAGCCGCAGTTCCCGGGGTAGCCACGCTCGTTGTCCGGCAAGTCGCATTCCTCCTCGTTGATTATCCCGTCTAACACACCGTCCCATCCCGCTGAGGTCGACATCTGCCAAACACACACACAAACATTTTTGGAATTCAAAATATATCAATGCTAACCTATTATGCTATCATTTTTTAAATTTACCGTGTCGGACTAAAAACTGTACTAGAGCATACCAACGAGATTAAAAAAAAAAATTGCCATTCATTAGAATTATGCAACCCATAAATAATATTTGAAATGGTTTAGAAATCATAAATTTATTTTAATTTTGTCGGATACTCACTTGAAAAAGAAGAATCATGCTTTGCACGAAAGTCTTAAAATTATAGACGTCGTCGAGGCCACCTTTGTCTTTGACGTGCATGAAAAACGACATCCCGAAGATGGCGAAGATGAACATGACCAGGAACAGAAGTAGGCAGATATTGAAAAGGGCTGGCAGTGACATGGCTAACGCGAACAACAACGTCCGGATACCCTTGGCGCCCTTCACGAGTCGCAGGACTCTACCTACTTTAGCTACTCTCACTACTCTCAATAGAGTCGGCGATACAAAATATTTCTCAATAATATCACTCAATACCAAGCCTGTGAACAAAAATTAACATCAATACTATATCAATAACAAGTAAAATAAAAAAAAAGGACAAATAAAACGTATACTTACTAAGAATAGAGAACATGACTACGACGAAATCGAATAAATTCCACGGTTCGACGAAGTAATGATACCGTAAGGCGAATATTTTTAATAGGCACTCGGAACTAAATATCACGATAAATATCATATTGAGATAGTCTAAGACAGTACTAAACGTTTCAGTCTGCTGATAGTGATCAAGAGTCATCGTGAGCATGTTGAACCCGATGAACAACATAATGATCATGTCGAACTTCTTGTCTGTCACTATCTCGAATACTATAGCTTGTGGACGCCACTGAAATAAGAACATTGATGTTATTTTCTAATCTCAGTACATAACGTTAAGTAAGCTATGATATTTTAGAACCTATATCACTGACTCACTGACAGATACTCAGTTAATTATACCTACATCAACACATAAAACATCAATTCTAAAATAATTTTAAAATTTGATTGTAGTCATACCTTGGGCCTCGGAATTGCTTTCAAAGGTTTCTTCGAACCCATTTTCTTCATGGCATTGTAGTATTTCTTTTGGTCCTCAGTCATGAACATCTCCAGACTACCACCAGCTTTCTTCTTCTGTTCATTGAAGTTGTCGATGATCACTCCGATGAACAGGTTGAGAGTAAAGAAAGAGCCAAATATGATGAAGAATACGAAGTAAAGATACATGTAGATGTTGGTCTCTCGTATCGGTTGCCGTCCCACCTAAAAAAAATACAATGTTTTTTTAAAGAAACTAACTAAAAGTGAAAAAAAAAAAAAACGTTAATATGAAAAGTACCGTACAAGAACAATCGTATCTAATCCTCTCTTTATTCTAGTCCTAACTAATATAATAAATGCGAAAGTGAGTTTGTTCGTTTGTTTGTTTGTAACGCTTTCACGCCCTAACTAATCAACTGTGGGACCGCGGGTGAAACCGTGGGGCGCAGCTAGTTTCCTTATAAATAAAAGAGATTATACAATTAAACTACAGAAGATACGTAAAATACGACAGAAGGCTTACTTCTCTAGAATCGATGGCATCGTTCATGATCTGTATCCAGCCTTTGAAAGTGGCCACTTGGAAAAGGCACAGGTAAGCCTTGCCGACGTGGTCGAAGTTCATCGGCGAGTTCTCCCACGTATAGTTCTCCAGGACGCAGGCATTTTTGTCTGGGATGATCTCGTGGCTCAGGGTCGTGTGGTTTAAATCCACGCACTGAAATTTTAACAAAATGGTAGTTTAATAATAGAAATGAAGCTGATACTTTAACCAATATCTAGTGTATTTCCGTTTTAACGTCGCGTTGAGTACGCCAAGGAATATGGGTTCCAATTACTATTAAGTTAACCTGAGTAATTTTTTATTTCAATTTAGAGTATTTTGAACTAATTTAATGAAAGTTAAAGTTATGTCGTAAATTTCATTAAATTAGTTCAAAATGTTCCAAATCAAAATAAAAATTACTCAGGTTCACTTAATGGTAATTGGATCCTATATTCCATGGCTTACTCAACGCGACGTTAAAGCCGATATACACTAGATATTGGTTAAAGTATCAGTTTTGAAGATGAACTTCCGCAAAGTAACGCTTGATTCAAACAACTAGAAATGAAGCTGTCAAATAGGACAACAATCACAGTATCCGACAAAGTTTTGAAGATTACAAATAGTATAGATAATCTTAAAAAGCCCATAACATTTTCAAGTAAAACATTACCTTAAAATATTTTCCAGCGAAGAGCTGAACACCCATGATCGCAAAGATCAGCCAAAAGATAAGACACACCAACAGTACGTTGAAGATGGAAGGTATCGCTTGAACTAAAGCGTTCACTACCACCTGTATGGGAAAGCTCATATTAGTGAAATCATGATCAAGGAAAACAAGATAATTTTGCCGCATTTGGTATTAATTAATTAAATGTATTCAGTTAAATCTAGTTTTCGATTTTAAGTTTGCGAAAAGTTTACTGATGCGTGGGCAGTGAGATGAATTGAGCTTTTATTGTTTTCTATGATTTTAATTTTAAATACATTTACTGAAACGATATCTACTTGTAATTAATACAACATCAAAGCATATACAAATAAAGCGACATTTAACATAAAAAAATCTGCAAAGTTCTTACCTTTACCTCTCATTAAACAACCATCCAAAATGCTAATGCATGCGAATGTCCAAGTGGAGCGACGATAAGAAGAAGGTCAAAAATCTAAGGTGCAGAATCTAAATTAGCATTCCAAATATCTAAGAAATATAAAAAACTAATTAGCTGGTAACAGTAATGAAAGTCAATAGAAAAGTGGACGATACAATAATTTACAAATTATCCCAAAAATAAAACCAGTAACCGATTTCTAAAAGAGGATCATGACGAAAGTGATGATTCTAAGCCATTCAGGGGTGCCACCGTCGACCTCGAAATGATGATCTAATAGTTGACGATTAAATACTACTGCCATAATAACCAAACAACTCTCCAAAAACAGTTTAAACATAAATATCCGATGAGTGATGCAGATAATTGAAAAAGAGGGTTGAAATTGTCGGTGTTGATATAGATGTTCATGAGCGCACTGAAGTTGTTAAAAGATGTAGTGTGAGAGTGTGGAGCTGGTGTAGAGTGGTCGAGCAATGAGCTGAGGGTTGAGCCTGCGAGGTCTCTTGAGCGGTACGTACCCTCATGCCCTGCATTCTGCTCATGGCTCTGAGCGGCCGTAGTGCGCGGAGCGTTCGCATCGTTTTGAACGCCTGAATGCCACCGGCGCCACAAAGCGCCGCTACGAAGTTTATAAGCGAGACCTGATAAAATCAAGGGTTGTATTTTGAAATTCCACAGATTCCATAAAATAGCATAGTAAGATCTTATAAATTCGTTGTCAGCACCTAAAAAATAAATTTCAACAAGATTACCCTAGAGAAAAGTAGTAAGTGTAAAACCCGTTGGTTGAAGACTCACGACCGGCATCTATAATAATCAGCCCTAAAGAATATTCATAAATGATTTGAAGACAATACCTACAGAAAAAACAACGATTAGAAATATTTCGACTTACGACAGAATGAAAGACTGTACATTAACTCAATAAACAGAAGATCGCGAAAGAAACGTTGCACATTCACATTCCTCAGATATTTTTTTGTAAGCTTAATTAAGTTGTGGGTATAGGAAGTTATGGAATAGCTATTAATAACAGCTGCAGATAAAATTAATTGACAGCGTTCAAGATGATGTGCCATTTTCATGTTAGAACAAAAGTTATAAAATCATTGTTAATTTCTGCAATACAGAAAACAGCACATAAGTTGTATCATAGTATAATGCAGCACATAGACACAAGTCTTTGACATGCACTTGAAAAGGGTTTCAAGTCCAAACTATGCTCGGCCTATCGTCAGGGTTATAGAGAAATCGATATTAGCAAGGTCTTGGTGACAGTTACACAGAAGCGAGAACCACAAACAGACAGTACGGTACGACATCGAGAGCGAGGTGAGGCCGGTCGTAGTCTCCGCTGCCACAGACATCGAACAAACAAAGCCGCACGCTTCGAGTTACGTTGCCCATTAACAGTTAGCAGCTTTACTATAGAAAAAAGTTGAACAGAGAGGTAGTGAATGAGCATCGCAACGGCATCGACAGGGATAGCGTGTCAGTTGGTGCGACGGCGCGTACTCACGCGCATGCCCTCCCATCTGGAGACCGCGCGGAGGGGCCGCAGGGCGCGCAACGTGCGCATGGAGCGGAACGCAGGAATGTCGTCGGCGCCCGCCATCACCGCGCCGTGGTTTACGAGTGACAACTAACGTGACACCACTTATCATTTACTTCATCAACACACATCTAAATGTTAAATCTCAAAAATCTAAATTATTGATCTGTTAGAAACTAAAACAGTGTAGTTATTACATCAAAAACTAACATTTTACTTATAACCTGTAAAAGACTATAATTAGTTTATCAGGGTAATTACCGTTGTAAGTTGAGCTAAAAAAAAAGTATAGTGCTAAATTATAAAGAGGTAATAGTCAGTATAATGATGTTTACCATGACAATAATAAAGTCGAGCCAGCACCATGCGTTAGTGAAGTACTTCTGAAAGCCTAGAGCGAGCCACTTGATCAACATCTCGATGAAAAAGATGACTGTGAAGATACGGTCCATATAGTACAGGATATCTTGCAGAATCGGCCGATGTGGTAAATGTACATCTTCTAAGGCCTGCATGAAAAAAAAAACGCAATTAGGTATCTTAATAGTAGTATCAATTAGGTATATAATAGGTATCTTGGTATTTGTTAATGAAAAAGTCTACAATATTCCTTACCAAAGCCAAACTACTGAGCAAAATCATCGTAATCACAGCCGTTTCAAAGTACGTGTTCTCTATAAGTTTGAATGTCTTCAACCGCAAAGTGCCCCATCCTTGCCAGAATGGTGATTCGTCGTCTCCGGCAAGGAACGGAAACTTTGCGTAACATGGGTCTGGACAGCAGTCAGCAGGAGTATCGTCTACAACTTCTTCGTCTGCTCCCACTTTTATATCTTTTAAGCCGTCTAATTTTCCATCTTCTTCTTCCTCTACCATTTCTGGGGAAATTGAGTTTTTATAAATAATATTACTTTTGAGCTTGTTCTTTGCTTCAAGCGAATTATTGTGATTTATAGTACGTACCTTCTTCCAATCCTAAGTCTTCTTTACTAGCATCTTTCTTTTCTTCTCCATCTATTGTATCTGCTGATACTTTATGGCTTTCATCTTTGAACGATCTAATCTTATGACTTCCATACGATTTTTGACTTATCGTATCATCATCCTGGAATACAAAGCACTTGGTGCATAAGTGCATATGTAAATTGAACATCACTGTGTGGTATGATCAGTTCCTCACTTACCTGTATCGGGTACCCATGGTGGTTGAGTTCACAGTCCAGCCGATTATCTCTATGATTGTCGGTTATTGCGTTTATATTGTTCATGAGGATTCCTTTACCTTTCTTGTATTTATTGTCACCTAAGAAAAAAAGTTCATATTTACTTTTACTTTCAATTTATATTTATTTTCTTCATGAGATAATGTTGCGAACTAACAAGTGCACCATTTTTATGGCTTAACAAACAAGCCGACGAGCCGCGTGATAGTCAGCAATGCCCCAGGTCTAACAGGTTTCTATAGGCGACTGGAACGCCATTGATACCTGTAATACCAGGGGTATAACAGATACGTCGCCGACCTTGAGGACTCCTTTGGCAGCCCTTTTGAAGAACACCATGTTGTAGTTACTCAGAAATACCGCAGGAAATACCATAATTATTACCTGGTATCGTGAATTCCATTCCGTCACCTATAGCTACTTCTACTTGGTCTTTGAGTTTCTTGTCCTTGTAAAGCACTGCGTCGTCCAGATCGGTTCCCAGCTCCAACTCGTTGTCGACTCGCTCTGAGGAGACACACCGGCCGCACAGAGCCGCTTTTAAGCCTACACGTGGCGTGCGCGTCCCACCGTGCGTTGTGCGATGTCCCGACGGCATCCAAGCATAGAAATCAGACCAGGATGAATCAACTTACGCTCTTAGTCTCTGATGTTGATGATACTTAAAGTACTATAATTACGTATTATTGAATGGAAATGGTTATAATTGCAATCGAATATAATGAATTGAATGGTTCACTGTTTCTTATTAATAAATTTTCTTTAAAATATAACGTCTTTAGGAATGTGTACGTGATATTACACGGTGATATTAAGTATATAACAATCTCAAGCTACCACGGTTTTATAACAGACGTACGAATAGATACAGAATTAGAGATTTTTTTCATTTTTATCCTCAAAATGTAATGTAAAATAAACCTTAAAATATGTAGTCTAAATGTGCATATAAATTTAAAGCTAAAGATCATAATCATAAAATTAAATACTCATCAATTAGATAGGTACCTAAGCTTAGTTCACAAGATAAGATATTATTTTTGTCAAAAATAAATTAAACAATAAAATAAGTATCTACCTAAAACCCAGTAAAATCAAAACTTTGACGAAATACAATATTTTAATTAATTATTAAGAGATGACAGCTTAGTTGGAGAAGGCCTGCCTCTCAAGCCAGAGGGACCGGGTTCGATCCCAGCCGACGGCACGCACCAATTTGTCCATTGTGTAAACATTTGTGCGTATTGTATGTCATCTGCTACATGACTGGAGACCGGTGTATGGCGACATGCTCGCCCCCTGTCACATTTGGGACTAAATATCGTCCGGCGAGGTGTGGGTGTTGTATTACACCTCTGCCAGTCCCTTCGGGGGAAGGACGTGACGATATGTATGTTATGTTAATTAAATAATAAATAAAATAGTAAATTCGGGACACTTCCACACACGGTTGCCTGACCCCGAACTAAGCAAAGCCTGTACTATGGCTGCCAGATACTGATATACATACTTAGATATTTTTAAATTGATACTTAAATAGATATTAACACCCAGACAGAACAAACACTAATGTTCATCACATGAATGTTTGCCCTAGGTGGGAATCGAACCCACGCCCTCAAGCTCAGAAGGCAGGTTCACTACCAACTGAGCCACTGAGGCAGGCAACTAATTATTAATATTGTAAAGAAACAACATAAACTCCAGGACGAACCTAGACGGGACATATTTTTACTGCAATATTGGCAATATAGCCGACTGTAGCTCGGCCATCATTAGCCACGCTAGAAACGTGTGAATACTGTCGGGCCACACTTAAAATATTGCCGTGTATTGCAGTAGAAATATAGGAGCTATAGATATATATCTAGGAGCGCCCTTACATGAATAACAAATAACAAACTGAGATCAAGTCAGTACTCACGGATAAAGTACTCAAAAGGCTAGCAACGTTACCTCGTATATAAATGCAGTAGAAGTTCTTCCATACATAGCATAACATATCGCCACGCCTTTCCCTCGAGGGGGCTGACAGAGGTGTAATACAACACCCACATTTCGCCGACGATATTCAGTCCCAAATGTGACAGGGGCGAGCCTGTCGCTATACACCCGGGCTCCAGTCATGTAGCAGATGACATACAATACGCAGCTATGTTCACATAATGAACAAATTGGTGCGTGAGGTCGGCTGGGTTCGAACCCGCTCCCTCTGGTTTGAGAGGCGGACCTTCTCTCAACTAGGCTGCCATCGGTTTTTTACTTCCATACTAATATTAGAAAATCGACAGTAACTCTGTCTGTCTGTTTGTAGGCTTTTCAAACGCCTGAACGGATCTTGATGTTTGATACTTAGTTACAGTATTTCACGAGGAAGGTTTTTAGAAACTATTTTTTGAATAAACGCAAACAAAGTCGCGGGTAACAGCTAATGTGTAATAAAAGCTGAGGAATATGAGAAGAGTAACTTTTTTAAATTGATAAATTTAAAACTGTACAAGAGCTTACTATAAACTATCCCTCTTAACAATAAGCGTTGTATGCCCTCAGAATAGTTGTCCAATGTTTTGTCTTTATCGATCGAGTTCTAAAATTCAAAAGAAAGAAGAAGACAAAACACTGTATAACTATTCCGAGGCTATCCAACGTTTATTGCTAAGGGGATATGTAAATGAACTTTATAAGGGAATATTTCTACATATATTCATATGTAGAAAGTAGTCTTTGTTTTTGAGACATATGCTGACATGGGTGTAGATATTTACAATATTTTATTTAGTAGTAACCTATAGGGTAAACAATAAAGCACATATTCTAACTTAATACACACAATGTTACACTTAGATAAATACTTACAACATATATATTTTACATGCACAAAAACACCAAAGCCAATAGATACAGAGTAAGTACATTTTCATGATACCTACGCAATAACAAGCCAATTAGTACAAACAATCATGATGAGAAGGAATATGATATCTTACGATGACGAAGAATGAAAAACAAATTAATAGGAGATAGGGCAAAGTCGATTCAACACAAGGTATAAGGTCTGATCTACACTTGGACTAGGTTTCAGGCAACGCAACGCACAGTGAAACACGAGACGACACAAAATAATCAAACACAACACCATGCTTCACAATTTATTATTATTGTACGGACATCATGCTCCGATATTTCTATTTCGGATATTTCTTTTCTTTCCACAAAGTAGGTAGATATCACCATCAAAAGCGGGTTTCTTTTTAAATTACATCAGGAATGGTTCAAAAATGCGTGCAATCAAAATAGATTTAGGTGCTTTTTGACGCTTTTTTCAAGGGACACAAATTGTATTGATGTGGAATTAGCAATTCGACCATTTGTTCGTCAAATAGGTTTTATAACATTTAGGTGGGTACAACATCGAAACACGACATGCCGTCATATTTGTCACAGACACACATCTTACCGGGTGCGTGTATGGCGATCTGGTTGGTTAGCTTGTTCTTTAAAATCTTCAAAAAGTCTGCCACGTTTTTCTTTATCCAATCTGTGAACCTGGATATCCTATTGAAGGCTTCTGCTATTTTGTTTGTGTCTTGGTCCGCGCTTGGAGATGATAAACTTGACGAACCGAAATTGGACAGTAACAGGGCTAAGAAGAGATTGAGTACCTGGAAAGAAATTTGAGTTCTGACAAAGCTTGAAAAAATATTCTATGTACTGTTGCAACTTGTTTCTTTCATAGCCTTTTCACAAGAATATGCTTTTGTAGTGCTCTTTTTTAATCTAACTGGAAATTTCAATAAGCAGAACCAAAAGTGGAAGTAGAAGAAGTACTGACCACAAGATTGCCAATGACGACGGTGGCCAAGAAGAAGGGTATACATGATACGTCCCCGACGAGCATGCAGTCCCACATACTCTCTATCCACTCTCCGCACAACACTCGGAACACTATCATGAAGCTGTGCATGAAATCCGTGAAATTCCACCTCGGAAGATCACCGTCGGGGAAACGGTCCACGTAATCTGAACATAAAAGTTGAACATGTAGGTACTGTCGCGGAGCTCAAAATTCAAAAAAGCTATACAGTGTCCGGGTACTACATTTTGTGAAGTCTTGAATGCAACCCTTCATTCTCAGAATGGTTTTAAATTTAGGTTTTTTTCTCTAATATAAGTATCTTCAAAAATTAAGTTTACAAAATGTAACGAAAGTGTACATTCATAGGCTCGTTTTTGGTTAAATATTTTAGATATTAAAGAAGCAAAGTAAAGTTTGCCAGGCAATAATAAATTAAGCTCGCAATTTTGATTATATTTGAATTAGAATCTGCAGATATATAACTTGGCTTTGCCTATGTCTTAATACATGTCACAATCGTTATGTTTAGCTTACTAAGGGCATGCGGTTCTAGATTCTATAATACTTTACGTAATCAGCGCACTAAAAGTTTAATGAAGCTTTTCCTGGCACTGAACGGCATGCGAAGTTGCTACTGAGATCAAAGGAAGATAGCATTATCGTAAACAAAAGATAGTATAATCAACAGCGTTAATAATTTAAAGAAACTTACAAAAATTTAACCGCTGTTAATGTCAACAAAAACGTAGTAGGGAAGATGAAAGTAGGTAGGTATATAAAAGCTAGCGTTAATGTCTCACAAGTGAGGCGCCTTTTCAACGTGGGGCATTAGATATTTTAGGATATATCAGGCTCACTTGGAAGGGACACATAAAATCTTATCAACTCTAAAATGGAGCACAACAGTGTGACGCACATAAACACAATATTTACTATTCAAACAGGGCGGCGAGCCCGACTTAAAGTGTGAACCGAAGTAGCAGTACTATGCGTAAGTGTAATACGATTCACACTCTAAGTTAGAACAACTACTGTATGTATTTCGACTCAAATCAATTCTAGCTGTGCCCTTTGTGATTTTATTTTACACAAAAATACTCGTTATTTGCAAATGTTAACTAGTTGGTGCGGTGGCGGATTAAAAAGATTCCATACAAGTGTATAGCGGTCTCAAAAAAGGCGATTTACCTTTGGATACTGAAGTAAGTATTTGAAAAGTGAGCGTGATTAGGAGTCTTTACATCGGACTGCCAAGCACGTCTTTAATTACGATTCTTAATCAATCAGCCACCGATTGCGTGGTCAAGTAGAAATACACAATTGGATAGAAAACGGGCGCCGCCGCCTTACCGTCAACAGTCAACATCTTCAAACACCAATGTACATGCAACACTCCCACCAATTACACTTACCCACATAATTTTTCCCGAATAGTTGCATACCCATCACCGCAAATATGAAAATAATGATGCACAATACGAAGGTCAGGTTGCCCAAGGCACCCATTGTCCTACCCATTATAGAGATGAGTAAATTAAGTGTCGGCCATGACTTTGCCAATTTGAATACTCGAAGCTGCAATTACAAATTGTGAAACAAGGCGTCACACAAGCTCGCTTACCGGCGCTTCACCTATGCTACTGTGGAGGTCCTCCACTGACCCCTAATCACTCACAGTTATTTGTTCTCCTGTGAGTGGTTCGGGGCCGACATTCATGGGCTATTATAGTTAGCGAATGTGTGCTCGAGTTACCTATCGATGTGCATTGACTTATTTCTGAATGAGTGGGATATATATGTTTCTCTTCAACTAGAGTGAGAGCTTTTTTTTGAACAGTTATCTTTCAGATTTGTTTTCATGTCATCCGATAATCCTAATGACCACATAGATCCCATCAGCTGACAGCCTGATGCATCAAAATACCCTTCGTAAGCAAAGCTGCAAGTCAAATCTATTTTACTTGATGCAAAGCTTAATTATGACGATTATGACTGAAAGCCGCGTGGCATAGCTTTATAACGTGTATGTTGGCTCTGCTGGTTCGAGCCAAAGTGTGTGTTATAAAGCCACAGCATGTTCTCGAGACTTGTTCATTATGAAAATAATGTTCAATCAAAAGCCCAGTGTAAAAAATTCTGTAGTGTGAAGCTGAATAATCATAATGAAGCTTAATTCATTAATTAGAGATGCTAAATTTTCTTTAAATTAGAACCTGTGTAATTCTTCCCAAACAACTGCATTCCCATCACGGCAAATATGAATATAATGATGCAAAGTACAAAGGTCAAGTTCCCTAAAGCTCCCACCGTCCTACCCATTATGGATATAATAAGGTTTAGCGCCGGCCAAGACTTGGCCAGTTTAAATACACGTAGCTGAAAATATTCCACCACATACATATTAATGACATTCACATTTCAGAGTCTTACAAATACTATGAGAGATAATTTGGTACAAAGTTTTGTTTAGATAAATATTATGGCAGAAGAGGAAAAAATTATAACTGTAAAAATTAGGCTGAAGACGATAGAGTGGAATAGGAAGAAATGGTAAGATTTTTAAACATAAAACTTAAAAAGAATTACGATAACTCAAATAAAAATAGATTGGTGAACCTATGTGTTACATTTTTGCACGATGAAGAAGAAAGACATATGATCAAAAATATTATAAGCGAACACTTACCAAACGAAAGGAACGTAAAACAGACAAACCCTGAACACCTTCCAGGCCGAGCTCCAAAAGTGATAAGGCCACAATTATAAAGTCAAATATATTCCAACCTTCTTGAAAATAAAATTTTGGGCTCATAGCTACTAATTTTAGCATCGCTTCAATACCGAATGTCGCTGTGAAAAACTGGAAACATACAGAACATAGATGTAGTTAATGCGTTTGTTAGTTTAAACGATCAGTTTCATTGAGAGACTTACGTAATTGCCACTCTTGAGCGCTCTCTCCATATCCTTGTCCATGTCGTGGTGGTCGAGGGCCATGAAGAGCGTGTTCACGACGATACACAGCGTGATAAACAACTCGACGAACGGGTCGAAGACCAGCAGTGCGACATACTTCTGAAACTCCAGCCACAACCAACAGCAGTCCCACACACAGAAGAAGTCTATAGCCTTCATGAGAAATTCCAGTGCTCGCTCCTTGAACGTTGGCCCATCCTCATCGTCTTCCGCTGTTGGGAAGTAGTACACTGACACTGTTGCGTCCCGTTTACACCGGCGGAGTGCGTGTGTGTGTGTGACGAGAGAGAGAAATATTTTTGTTAGTATTCGCTCATTATTTCGATTTTCCAAAAAAAATAATGCCGGTTACCTTCAATCAACATTAGTCGAAGAAAAAGTACATGGCATCCGGCTTTTTTATTGGAATATTTATAAATTTCTTAATTTCTAACCACCAATATCCATATTTTTTGTAATTTTGCTGGTTGTCATTTATCATAGCAAATGGATGCACAAACTCGTGGCACTCAAAAACGTGATAGCAAGCTCCAAACCTTCGACGCACCGCGGGCTCGTAACATCTCAGTGCGAAATATATTTCAGTGCAAATCAAACTCAAAAATACTAGCGGTGGCTCACGCTCGCTCGAACTTGGCGACAAAGCTTCAATACGACGCTACCCTGATTACAATCATGAATGATATAGAACTTGTCTGATTCAAAGTTACGACCAAAAAATATGAATATCGTGATATTTCTCTGATACAAGCAATTTTTGAAGCTGTTCATTCAGTTAGTCTTTCCCAAAATATTTCGACTATGATAGACAACAATGGTTCTATAATTACTTATACTATAACAGCAAAGCCCATATCTCTAAAAGCATCTGGTAGTATATATAGGCAGATACCACATGTTTGTTCCAAAGTTCTTATCAAAGAGTAAAATTACTAAAATAACGTCTAGAAAATCATGCACAAACACATAATGGAAATATATATAGGTTTTAATGATATCCATGCTATTGAAGGACAAACAACCAATTGCGAATTTAACTCAATTCTATCGCCTTTTGATGTGCTGGTGTGTGTGTATATTTTATACAGAGTTTGAGCTATGTAAAGATTAGAATGGAACGTGGATCAATCTGAGAAAGTTACATAAATAGTTTAAAACTTATTTTTTGAAATCTATTATTAGGTAATAGTTTGCACTAGCAATAGCATACGTAATTCATAGGTACCAACTAACAACAATGTCATTCATAAGTATGATAAATCACTATTAATCTCCAAAACAAATTAGCAGCGTAAACATGAGTCTCATTTAAGATACATTAACATTGATATTTATTTGTTATTTTATAAAACATGCAATTCATACTACGGTGCAAAATACGAATCTATGAAAATAAGCGTGTTCCAAGAAATGTTGAATATTAACTGTTTTTCTTGAATGTTTTGTGGGGTGCATAGATTTGTTAGTATTTATCCGCTATCAGAAAATGTTTTCATAAATAGTTTCATTTTATGTAGAATAGATAATTCTTGGAGCTTAAAGCACCCATTGCACACTTGCACATGTACGGGTAAAATAGAGTTTTGAGTTAACCAAGATAGGTAGTTCAAAACCATATTGTTAATTTTTTATTATTTATTCTTCGTAATTAATCATCTCTAAGTACTCCAATTAATTGATGAAAGCATTTTTTCTTTAACATGTTTGTGCGTATATATACGTGCGAGTGCTGGTCTAGTTGGTGTCGATTCTCACATGTCTTTAACTAAATTGAATTTGATATCACTAAAAATCTAGTTTTTTATTTTAGCTCTCAGTGCTGTCAAATTTAACTTAGTTTCAAATTTAGATAATGGTACCGACTGAGCCAGAATCGAAACCAAAACATCTTTTACAGACAACAATGAGTGATCATCTACTTCACGGCATCAAATGTAAATGACATCCACAAATATTTGAATATGTTTGCCAATTATGCGTTTTTTTTGCATAATGAGCAAATACCGGATAAGTGTGAAGTGTAGTGTCAATGTTTTATATTTGTAGTTTTATATAGAGTAGAATGGAGAATGACGAGATGAGAAAGTCGCTAGCCTGATGGTAAGCACCAGATTTGGCTAGAACAGTTGCTGTGCCGCGCAGAATTTAGAATTTCATTGGTCAAAAGTCAAAACTCTGCGCGTCACTAAGTACTCGTCACGTCATCCTGATATTGTATATTTGCTTAATGAGCTGTTAAATGTATTACCTTGTTATAAAGCAAGACGATAAAACATCAAACATCAATGAAAATAATGTATGCAACAAGACAAAGAGCGTTGTCACGAGAAGGCAACGACATTCAAATTGAGATGTAATTTGTTCTTACCGTTTTGATCGCTTTGTCTGCTCTGTCTCCCTGCTTGCTCTATGATCTCGTTTAGTACCATTACATCTATAAAGAACGAAACAAATCATTTTCATAATATATTTCTTAAATATTAAAATAACAAAATGGTATAAGATCAAAATTAACGCAGGATTCGTTTTAAGGCAAGATTCGTATGCCTGCGATGCTATTCAGAATCATTCAGAAACGTGTCCGGTCGAATCCCATAAATTTGAAACTCAAATTGTTCGAATCTCAGTCTATTTTCTTATATTTTGGAATAGGGTATCAAGTATAAATCCGATCGGAAGAACGTATCACGTTTAAAAACTTATGAATAAGAACTGAGATTCGATTACTTATTGAAAATTTTTTGTGGTTTTAAATTTAAGGTTTAATTAGCTGAAAACATTTATGACTAGACATACATACTGAGACTGACTTAATTTTGTTAGGTATGCCAAGAAAACTATAAAATACATATGAAATACTGCTTTTTCTATTTAAATTAATTAATTTTTAATTTGATTTTAAAATGCTGAGATATTACTTAACCAAAAAATTAACTTCAAATTGCGTTTTATCAAGTAAAAAATAGTTGTCTAAAATTATCATAAGTAGTTAAGTAGTAGATTTGTTCCTACCTCTCATGTCTACTACATTGGGCTGTTGTGATGATTCTATGAACGGATTATCATTCGAAGGTTTCAATACTTTTCCTGCTTCGTCTGTACATTCCGTCGTACTCATATCCTGGAAAAATACAAAATTAAATACTTAAATATCGCATTAAAATACTTTAAAGTAATGATGACTGAAACATTAAAGTCATCGTGAATTATATAAGGTAATACCTACAATACATAACAGTTCTAGTGACAATGAAATAATCTAATTTATGTAATTTCTTTATGATAAACATCGAGATAGCGATAATGTTGTTAGTGTTTTCTTTTTACACGCAAAGAAAGTTACATAACATTGTAATAACATAGAAGCATAATTTGGAAGCAAACATTCATTTAAACGCGGTGAAAAAAGTAAACAAGATTGAAGAACGTGAAAAACAATAATCAATAACAAAAATTAAGACACCAGGCGCAATGCACCCAGAGCTATCTGAACTGGCTGGTGAAGCTAGAATTTTTCTGTATGTTGACACCCCACATGTCGAAATCCATCAAGCTGTTTAGGCTGTAGGAAGTGCCAAGCCAACTTGCGTAAACTGCGCGTGGGCGCAGTCGCGTAAAAAAAGAAGAATCGGTTATTGTTTAGTACCAACAGAGATAAAGGTAGAGATACAGAAAATTCTAAGTTGGATCAAAGGGAATAGCAGTTTCCCAAGATTGTGTCAAGCAGTTGCGTTATGGGGAAGTCAGGAAAGTACAAACGTACATATTCCCTGAGCGGGCGGGAGGCGAGCGAGGAATCCTGCCTGGGCAGCGGGTACCCGTGCGGTTGCGAGGTGATGCTCTGGTTCCGGGAGGCGGAGCGGCCGCGGAGCCGCGCCTCCTTGGTCTGCGCCTTGCCGCCCAGCAGGTCCCCGTGCGACGTGTACGACAGCCGCGACTGGTGCGACGTGTACGACGAGTGCCGGGATCCTGGAACAGTATGGTCGGTGCTTTATTTTTGATTGGCTGCATCCGTATCACTCGCGGTCCCACAGGGACCGTTAAATTTTTCTAGATGAATCCTTTTTTCTAGTTCCCTTTTCTGTACACTCGACAATGTGTTTACAAAGTTTCATGATGAGTGGTTGAGTAGTTAAGGCGTGAAAGGGTAACTAATAAACGAAAAACTCACTATCGCGTTTAAAACACTAAGTTAGGATTAGGACAAGCTGCGCGTACTGGTGTTACCCGCGGTTGAAAAGTAGTCTATGTAAATCCATCCACTTAATCCTGTGTTTCGCTTTACCTCATCAAAATCCATTTATCCATTTGGGCGTAAAGAGGTATCAAACAAACAAACTGATTTTCGCATTTATGATATAAATGTATGTAATGTAATGTTATATTTGTATAGAAAGCTAAAAGACCATATTTTTGCATTTTTCTTTGAGTGTCTTGTTGCTACCTAGTCTGAACATACTTAAGAGTCACATATTCGTATCAAAACGACGCGCAGTCTTGAATCTAGATTCAAAACTGGTTTTACCATGCATAAAAACAGTTTAAATCGAGATTCAGGACTGAACGTCTTTTTTGAATATGGCCCTCAGAGTCGTTGATTTAAAGCTCAAGTTGCTAGAGATTGGTTTGAAAAAATGGTAATCTACCAGACATTGCTTGAAATAGCTCAAATTCTGCATTAAATCCAAATAAAAAAAAGATTAATAGAAAGTTAAAATAATTACAGGACTTGTTTTTCAAATTTTCGGGTGGAAAAACAATTTAACGGAATGTAGAGTTCTTAAAAGTACCTTGTTCGAGTATAGGCAATTAAATGTTTAATTAGATAGTATCTCACATTATTTCGCTTATCTTAGTTTACCTTCATATACCTTTCATATATTTGAATTAAACTTATTAGTCTATACTTGTATGAATTTTATCATTTAATTCAATTTCAAATTCAAGTGTACGAAAAAGGTTATGTAACAAAAAAATATGTGCTTAGTCATTATGTTTATCAATAAATTACATTAGCCTAAAACTTATTTTAGTGATCACGGATTCAGTTTGCATTCATTTTGTGATGTATATTTATACTATAGGTTGACAGTTACCTACCCAGTTTTAGAATGTGCTGAATCACCTTGACTTTGCGATTTCAACATGACTCGGCATCTAATTATCTAAAACTACGCCGTTTTAATACATTGTTGATATTGTACTGGAAAAATACATAGCTGTACAAATGTGATAACTTGATAGTACATAACCATTGTCACGTGTCGGGTACGTCAATACAAAAAAGCCTTGCGTCTTAATACAGTAGCAAAACATTCAACATTTTTTTTTAACTCACCTAAATTAGCATAGTACACTGGGATAATGATAGCTCCGTTTTCTTCCGACATGGGAGTGACTGCGTTGGAGTCATCTGCATAAGGCAGGTGTTCTTGCGCGTCCAAGTACGTGGACAGTACCAGCGGCTTCCTGTCTGCTCCCGGCGGATATCTGTTCCGACCGTTCGGTCTCAGAGCCATCTGGTGTGACCCTCTCGACCCTCGACGCAAATTGAACGGAGAGCCGGGCAGTGATAACGAAGCCTGCAGCACCACAATCTCATCTCAAAACAAAATTCAGTATAACAAAAATGCCATTCTATATTTCATTATTAGTAGTTACATATTTTTCCTCAATTCAGATCGATTAGTAAACCTTTCTATGATCATTACTATTGATATCTAATGAACCGGCTGCAGAGGCTTTTAGCTTTCTGTAGTAGTCCTAATTATTTTTTTCTCATGATTATTATTTACTTTCATGTGCTGATAAACAAAAATTAGGAGCAGAACATACAAAAAAAAGATTAGAAATTTAACTGAGAAAGAAATGAAGGTTAAGATAAGTGTCGTCGATGGTCTTATTGCATCAATGCATGTTCCTATGTTGATTGAGAAGCAGGTTGTAAAAGCGGTTAATGTATTTTATGGTGCTTATAATTCGCAAATTACATACCATGAATTGTTGCAAGTAGACTTTGAAATATAGAAAGTTAAAGGCAGAATAGAAGAGTTTAAATAAAACGAAGTAAGTCTGGTTCAAAAGGTAGGGGATCACAAACACCAATGAGGATTGAAGGACAAACCTGTGAGCCCTCCCGCAGTGGCCCATATGCCAACTGTCCGATTTTATTTATGCGTTCAGGGTGAGGGACCTTCAATACATAAAGAAAATTTTGAATTTATTAATTAAAGCATAAGTTGATCAAAAATATCTAGCAACCACCATAAAGGAAAAAAGGACGGAAATAGGCACTGCTGCAATGCACAATGACTAACTTAAAATAACAAAAAGGCATACATTGAATAACTCAAAGTTGCGATGAAGCGAATTTGTGATTAAAACAAAATTACTTTTCAAAATGTTGAAATTCTACGATGAAAGGACTAATAGCAGATGAATTTTGATTAGACAACTTGAATGTCGATGCAATATCATTACAAAACATTAGCATGAGAAAAACAATTATACGAAGACAGAATGCGAAAAAAGTTTGCTCTGAGGAACGACAATGAGTGGAAGCAATAGTTTGTCAAGTAACTTTGTTTATAAACACATGAAGTAAGTAATGTAGGGTACCATGCATTTTTGCATACGACTATATTCGTTCTCCTACCGTAGCTATGTATTCGTTGAATCTACATCTATAGTCATGAGGACTGTTCTTTTGACTGTCAAAATTTCGAAGCCTCCGCAAATAACTAAATCAAAATTGAGGAACTGTAAAAATCTCTTAACAAATTCATGAATCTTTAACCAATGTTTAAAAATAGATTGACTGAACCTACCTCTTCATCTCCGATACGTTCAATCTCAGCCCGGCCCGTTCGGGAACACTCATATTGCAAAAGAAACAATCTACCATGACAATAGATTAGCTATCTCCAATAGTATTCCTTGAAAACTCTCTATTACACTTCTTCGTATTAGTTTAGTTATTGTTTTAATAGCTCATTTTGTACTTATTATATCGGTAGTGTATTCAAAATTCAAAAGATTAAAAATTAATAAAAGATACATGAATCCATAGAGAAATATTATTGGAGATTGGAGAACTAAAACATCTGCCGTGCATATCATGCACACCTAATGCGGTTCATGCAGCTCTTCATTTCATTGTCATTACAAATGACATTTATAAACATTTTTGAGGAGAAACTGAAACGGTTGCCGTGCTAAAGAACGAAACATGTTAAAACTAAAACACTCACTACAGAGATCTAATTGAGGAAATAATGTTACCACTAAACACTTGAGTCAAGCTATCATTCATGCTGGATAGTAAAGTTGAGGGTCATGAACAAAATGTGATATTCCAGTTTAAAAAAAAAATCGTAGAGCGCTATGAATGATACTGAATCTAAGATGATTACAGTGAACTTGACAAAGATTTCGGTGATTTTAATGACATGCATTTTGCCGTTTTCTGAAGTCATAGAATTATAACGATAACAAAATTAAGGAAAACAATCACAGAAGAAGGCAGTATCTAATGGCAAATATACAGTTCAAATTGATTTCGTAATTATATTAGGGTGGGCTAATCCAATCATATTAAGTATTTGTCAATTATCTCTGAAAATCAGAATGTTTCATTTGAAAAATTTGATTTCAATGCAAATGTAGTAAATATATGTGAAAAACGCTTTCTGTATATTTGCGGAAACATTTATTCAGGAAGAGAAAGATAGAAAGCTTCGCACTAAACATTTAAATAGAAATGTTCTTTTCAACTTGAGTTTTTGGTGCTGTCATGATGGTGGTAATGATAATCAGTGTAATTGGTGTCAGAATTTTCTTCTTTTGGCTTTGAAGCAGCGTGGTAGCATTCAAGTTGAAAAGATAATCGGTTGCCAAACATTCAATTAGAAATCGTAAATAAGGGTCTTAAGTACGAAAAATGTAATCATCATGCTTATTCTGAATGAATTGGATATTTTATTTGTTTATCTTTTATTTGTCATGCTTATTCTGAAGTAAATAAGGAAATTCTTAATTATTTTTTTTATGAGCTATATCTTTATATCTGATTATAAAGTAAATAATTATGTTTATCAGATACAATACTTATTTTTTAATTTACGTTAGTTCACATACCTACTCAATTTCCTTAATAAACAATTTTACTTCTAGTAAGAACTTGTTTTCTTGGTATGCATTTTCTTCTTATTTACTTGCTGTCAAAGATGGATAAGTAAATAAACTTTGATGTTCACACCATTAGAAACATTAAATTCACTTAGCTACACGCTTACTAATTACAAACTAGTTATTTAGTATTAAGATTGTTAGTACCAATAAATAAATGCAACTTTCTCGTATAATGTCATCTAACTCTTGGCAGTGAAACTGCTCGAAAAATTTAAACGTAAGCATGAGCACTCGAAAGTACCTAACAAATGAAATCTTAGTGGAGGAAGCAGACTCCAGTGGAGCGAGTCGCTCGAGAGTTGATTGGTTGGCAACCGCATGTGTTGCGTGTAGTTGCAAATACTCACCATGCTGACCTTCCTGGGGCGGCGTGCGTCGTGGTGCGAGTCGGGCTTGTGCGTTGGCTGAGTGCTCACCGAGTCCTGGAAGGGGTCGGAGCGCAGCGACATGCGCTCGCGCGTGTTGTCGTCCTGCGCGCCGCGCTCCTGGTTCACGAATAGCTCGTAGCTCTGGCACGAGAAGTCGCTTGGGGACTTGGCGGGGTGCGCCTCGGCGTACGCGGCGGCCTCCGCGGCGGCCGCCACCTCGCGCGCGTGTGCCTCGCGGGCCTCCTGCTTGTCCGCGCGGGCGGCCGCCTTCTGCTCCGCTTCCTGGGGGACGCGCGCGTGCGATGTTACAAATTATACAAAAATAAGAAAAATATTAAAACTGGCAGAGAATCAATGAAGTCAGTGTTTTTACGCATTAGGGTAAGTATACATAATTATACATCTAGTGAATACAAATATTTTGGCCTTGGACGGTTATAAATCATGCTGTCCGAATTGTTGTAGCGCTACCCACTTTTACACATCCAACCCTTGGTCACGCGATATGAAAACAAAGTACTGTTATTTTTAAAATTTATCAAAAGCACACAAATTTTTGTCGTCCTTACCCTCAAAGCTTCTTCTTCCGCCTGCTCCTCTTCCTCGGCTTTCTTCTGCAGCTCGTCGTATGACATGGCTACAATGGCCAAGATCAAGTTGACGAGATAGAACGAGCCCAGGAAGATGATCACTACAAAGAACAGCACGTGCCACGACCCAGCAGACCTTAGCACCTTTGAAAACAATATTTAGTTAGTTTTAACTTTAGGGTACCTAATGTCAATAATCGTTATTTCGTCATCACGACACATCGAAACTCAAGATAATTGAAGAAATAATATTTTGTATCCAAGCATTAACTTAAAGACATTTATAACCCAGAGCAATGTCTTGACAAAGAATACTATTCATACGCACGAATTTAGATTCAACGATTTTACAATAATGGATTTGAAAAACGCCTTACCAATTGATAAAGATTCTCCCAATAGTCCTGGGTCATGAGCCTGAAAGCTGATAGAAACGCCCAGCCGAAGGTGTCGAAACTTGTGTAGCCGTAATTAGGGTTTGGGCCAAAGCCTTGTAGACAGATGTAGCCAGGTTCACATGTTCTGTATCGTAACAAAATTGCGTAAAACAAATCAAATAATCGATTATCATAACGGCTAATAAGAAGAATGAAATTAGCAGTAAGTGGAAGTTCTATAAATGATTACGACGACCAAATATGAGGAGAAAATGGTGCTCTAAATTAAATTGTTTTAGGATCATAATAAGTGGTAGATAGATTATTCTTAATAAGTAAATGTTAGATTTGTCAGGGTTGAGTTTTTTTTTTTTACAATTGGATAATCCTGGGCTATGGAGTAGTTACTTAATGGTGCAACATCGAATCTAATTAATTTTTGTTACGTGGAACTAACTTTAAAGGAGCAGAATGAAAAGTCTAGATTGTATTTCAAATTAAGAAGATTGGCAAGTTCCCGGCTAACTAGTTTACTTTCAAACTTACCCAGCTCCAGACGAATTCCCACATAGTGGATATGCTTCTGGATCTCCGAACCAGTTTGCTGAAAAATTTAATAGTTACCAGCATTTCATTATTTACTCGTTGATGTAAGCCAAAGTTAACAAACATGCAAGAAAATAGAGTAACCATTTGTAATTTCTGGACAGTCTTTTAAAATGTCTATCTATATTCTATACTATACAATGAGAATAAAAACTTTCGTACTCAATCGCGTTCGTGGCTTAGAAGGGGCCTTTTCCAAACAGCCCATTCCCATAAGTCATGATACTTACTAGAAATGGCTGTATCTTGTACTTTACCGATTCACTATAATGACTCACTCACCCTTTTACTCACTATAGGTATACCTCGCGTAGTTTAGTTTTTCTTTCTTTTCAAGTGGTGATATTTTGCTGTCCTTGAAATCTTCCTCGACAATCTCATTCTCGTTTTTTTTACCTTGTTTAAATAAATTTGCCCTTCCTATCTAAGGAAGTTACAAATCTGATGGATTTGTATCTTCTTTAACTAGAGCCTAGTAGCAATAATTTGTATGGTAAAGTTTACAAAATTTGCTATATTTTATTTAAAATGGTATACAGAATATCGCTGCCTTATCCTTCAAGATAGGTTCCTTACTTTCATTCTGGCAGAACCTTTCCCAGTTCTCATCGGTAAGGTTGCCCCATGAGCCGTCCTCTGGGAATACTTTGACGCACTTCTGCGTCAGCACACCCATGTAGATCTGCAGGCCCATCAGCGCGAACACAGACAGTGAAAACATCGTCAAAATGATCACATCGCGCAGATTTTTCACTGACTCTATGACGGCACCCACGATAGTCTTCAAACCTGTTGGACACAGTTCACGGGTTTTGGTAGTGTATTTTTGTTTTGATCATTAAATTGCTTGACACATGCATTATTTATTATGCTTAATCAATCATTGTCATTAGTGTGATTGAAGCTATGATCACGCATTAGCATTTCATGAGGTACTTTCACACACAGGTTTAGGTAGTTTACAGATGTTATTTGTGGTATGATACGATGATTTTCTTATTGACAATATAGTGTAAGCAATTTTGGTTGAACAAGAGTGTCAATTACGTAGACTGTTTGCCTGATGGTAACTAGACTGCTGCCTATGGACTTACAACAGGGGCAACAGGGGTCTTGCATTGTCAGTCCGAAGAGGAACTTAGACACGATTTTTTAAAATCCCCCTTATCATATTACTGGCCAATTTTACTACATATAATCAACATCTATTATTCTACATGAACTACTTCAATTATCTAAGGTCTAAAATTGTAATAACTCTGGCTAGCTATTTAAGTAAGCAAATAAATGTATTACCCGGTATGATGGCCACTGTCTTCAACGCTCGAAGTACCCTGAACGTTCTGAGAGCGGCCAAGTTCCCGAGATCTATTCCCATCGTCACATAACTGCAAACAGACATCCGTAACCAAAAAATCTACGTTAATACTTTAAACTACATTTCTATGAACATCACTAAAGAAAATTATCTCTTACAAATACCCTCTTGACATTAATTTCTGTTAAATCGTGTCGCTTCATTAGAAGTTAGTATGACACATCTGAGCTTAATTCAGATTTCCAGAATTCTATGACTATAAAACTATAATGCCACATCAAATACAATTATATAGAGGTAAATCTACCTTTAGTAATACTACTAATAAGATTGGATAAAATAGTTCTACTACTCACGCTAAAGCTATAACTACGAAGTCAAGCCAATTCCATGCATCTCTAAGGTATGTGAATGGCTGTAGAATGAAACCCCTGGCCATTACTTTCACCGCTGATTCAAACGTGTAGATCCCGGTAAAGATAACTCTGCAAAAATTCACCTTCGCTCAGGAACCGCACTCAAAATAATCAAATTCTTGTAAATATATCAGACATCAAAGTATATTATGGGCAATGGAAGTTCAGTATTGGAACTTGTAATGATTTATATGGCTAAGTATGTCGTAATATACAAATAAGTAAATACTAATAACGTAAAACAGTATGTACAGTATGTCTACTGGATCGAGTCGATGGAAGTACAGAAATGGACGGTACATCAATGGTTTATATCGCATGATACTGAATTTATCAATGAAAATAGTTAGATTTTACAATTCTTAATGTGCTAACGCTATTGATCCTTTAATTGTTATCGACGTTTAAATGAAACTTAAATGTGAGACCGGAATTGTGTTATAATTCTATATTTGTTTTAATGCTATCAGTTCGTTGAACTAGCCAGGGTTAATTTGATTTTTATTACGAAGATACAGCTGGTAAATATGTAGTCTAAAGCGCAATAAGATTTCTATTAAACTCAAATGCCATTAAGTATATCAATGTTGTTCAATAATCAACTATGTAAGTATACGATGTAATGTCTAGTATTATGTTTACTTTTATGTAATATAATAATTAATAATTATGTAAGTATCTAATATTGATATATAAATCCAATTCGATAACTAGCCGAACACTAACAATTTTGAAACTAGCGTGCACTCTACTAATGTTCTAGAACCTAATAAAGTTATATGTATCGATCGTCTGACGGTAGTTCAAAATTGCAAATCGAAATTGGTCGAAAGAATTCTAATTCGAACATTGAATAAAATTAAATGATTCGATACTTACTCAGTACTTTCGACAGTGGGCGTGGTAGGCATTATCATGAGAATACAGTTGACTAAAATTGTAGTAATAATAAACAACGAAAACAGAGGATGCACTAAGATGTATATCGCCACTCTTCTTATGGGGTTAAAAGGGTTTAATATCCATAAGGCGTCGGTTGCCGAAAATCTGAAGATATCTCTACCCTTGCTTACGACTACGAAGGTCTGGAACAAAGAAAACGATGTGATTATTAAAACCATTGGTTGGTAACATCCAATACTATCAAGCCATCCACATTGTTACGTGGTACTTTTACCAACAAAAATATTAACAAAACATACTGATGACTTTTCTATTACGGTGCTGTTATGTCAAATTTAGGTAACTTGCTAACACTATGAGTACTTTTATGTCTAGAAAGAGTTCCGTACTCTTTAGGAACGAAAAGTCACAGGCCAACTTTTTTATACTAGTGTGCGTGATAGATACGTGTTTTCCTAGGGTTGCGTCATCTATTTTGTTCATTTAGAACCTAACAGTTGGCTGCTTTTTTTTTGGCTCGTGCAATGAATTTTCAGTCCATCTGGACATTTAATTTATGAAAGCTTGGTAAACAGTTTAATTATTTTGGCGAGCTGAATTGTACTTAGCTATTTTCGGACTTTAATAAAAGTTTCAAGGAAAAATTCAAAGGGAACAACGAAGAGAAGCTCGATAAAGGTTTTACGAATCTGCGAATATTTGAAGATTTATATTTATGGAGCTAAACTGAATTTGTATTGTTACAAATAACTTTTAAAAGTGCTCATAAAGAGTGTTAGAATGTATTGTACTTTTTAAAATATTTTACAAAAATATTCATGTCATAACATCAGTTGACGTGCTGAACGCGGCTAAACACAAATAAAACTGCAGGTATTGCACTATTTAGCCAAGCTAATCTTTACTTCTGTAAAATAATTGCTTGCTTCCACACCTGTCTTTTCCCATCAACGAAAAGTTGCGCATGATGAGACTACTCTACACTATTAAAATTTAAAAAGTAGAGTTGTGAACGAGAGATCCGAAGAACTGGAGCCCGGTTCACCGACAGGCTCGTCCAGCCTGTCACATTTGGGACTGAATGTCGTCCGGTGAAGCGTGGGTGTTGTACACCTATGCCATCCCTTTCGGGCGTGACAACATGTAAATGTATTTGATGAATAAGGGAAAACTTACTCTTTGATTAGAATAGTAAGGGTCGATGTCCTCGAGGGGGGTGGAGGCGAGCTCCGGGGGGAAGGAGCCCTGCATGCGCACCGGGATCGGCAGCCCCTGCTCCAGGGTCGCGTCCGGCTGCGGGCCCTCGTCCTCGTCCTCGTCATCGTATCGCACCTACACCAACGACATCATTTACACACCATTCAACATATTCAACATTACAAAACTTCAACTTTCCGACGTCAGCGGTGCTGTGCTGGTGATGTTAAAATGTATCGCTATCACGACGTGTGACGTATCGTTTCGACGATGCTGTCGGCGAGCTGGTGACGGAGTGGTGACAAATAAAGCTGCTGCTGATCTGCTCTTGTGTCACTGATACCCTGCTGCCCGCTGAGGTCGAAAACGCTGCCAGATAAGTCCTCAGGCTCTGTATCACTTAGACCTACAACTTAAGACACGATACATACACAGTCAAAACGGAGACGGAAGAATGGTTCACTTGTGGTCATAACTTACATTCTTACCAATTTTTTAATGTCACGTACAAAGGTATGTTACAATATTCAATGTGCTTCGTGGCTAACGTAACAACTACTACGAAACTAGGTCGGTTTAAAATATTTAATTAGTTTTCCTATGGATCTATGGGTGTATCGTGAATTAAGAAGGTTGCAGTTGCCATGGTCTCATTACTTACTTGTAACTGGAGTTATCAGTAAAGCTAGCCTACTTTCATAAGCCTAGTCAAATACTCAAGAACTGCAACAACACTGCAAGATTGATAAGCATCCAGATCCTAAGTAATTGTTGCTCGAGGTATAGATAGCGACATGGCCATTTATGCCGCATCTAAAACATCAACTGACAATTAAGTTGAATCGGTGTCAAAGTCTATCAATATCAGTTTTGTTACAGTCAGCGTATCCCGAAAAGGCATTAAAGCTAATGTCGATTCAGTGTCAGTGCTGCTGTCTGTGTGGCTATAATGCGTATCTGCAGAACTAAAAGCTTTCGAGCTGAATTTTCGCCCTCTATTGTGTTACCATTCCGAATATGCTAGAGATTGAAAGGGTCTACAGCTTAGTCATCGACTTTTCAGCCGGCTCTGATTGGTAACATTCGAAATAGGTCTCAGAATAGGAGGTTATGACTAGCGCAAGCCCAGACAAATGTTACAAATTACAAATCATAACCATTAAAATTATCTCATTTATCTTAAGTTAGCTAGTAGTTATGCACTAATCGCTAGCTAGGTGAGGCCACCATGCTAGTCCTAGATGACAGCAGTCGATGATGCGTGACGATGAGCCAGTCCTGTGCAATGCTTGATAATGGTGAATGTCATGTGCTGGTGTATTTGAATCTAACGCTTATGTAACAGCACCGCGATGTTGTGTCGCACTATTTCATTGATCCATCATTTGAAAGACAAAGGGTTCTCGTCCTCGAACGTCGATGGCTTCCTATTGAAAATTAATTAATTACGAACGGGGATCCACTACAGTAGAGTTGCATTTAATAGGTCGATTACGTGGCCAGGGCTAGCTAAAGGTCATGTCTGACTATCTAAACGATATCATCACGTATTTATGAATTACTAAATAAGTGTTTTCAATGCACAATAAGGGAGCTCTATTTGGAAAACCACATCGCGAACACACTTGATACTTTGATGCAAACAAACATGAGAAGCCTTCGTTTTTTAAACTACTGGAAGGTTAGCTGTTAGTGTACGCTTCACGTAATCTGGTAACAGCTAAGCTTGTGAACGGTTGTATTGATATTTTGCCGACGAAGCGATGTGTAAGGAATAATGCTGTAAATGCGATCAATGCATAGAAAATGCAGTTGGTACAAGTTATCGCGGCTGAACTTGAGCGCCAATGTTTGTTGATATTGTAATGTTTCATGGTCAAACAAATTTTGATATTTCACAAGCGATAACCTGTTAACATTTCTCTAATAAAACGAGCCGAAAAGGTAAAATAGGGGCAAGCAAGGAATCTTACTTCTTTTTTCTTTTTCGTCCGCCCCAAATCGTTCTGGAATAATTTAAAAATTATCCATCAGAGCGTTGAACTGTGCAGTTTCACTTCACTTCGTATTCCTTTTCGTTTGTGAATTGTGTATTATAAGTATGTAAACTCTTAAAAGGTTTCAGTGTCAGCACTTTTCCTAATGTTTGTGGTATGTATACATCAACACTTTTAGCGTTTGCATATCTAGACACTTGAGTAACATTGAACGGGTAACAAGAGTGAAGTGTAGGATGTTGTTATTACCTCGCCTTCCGCTCGTTTTTTCTCGAGTTCCTTTTGCTTTGCATGCTCCTCTGCTATGCGGGCTTCGATAGCGGCCAGAGACTCTCGTGTGAAGGGTCGGAACAAGCTTCGTTCTTCCTCGCTGATCGAGTCCAAGTCCTCGGACATTGTCTATCGAACTCCCCCCGAGTGAACTGCCTACTGCGTTACAATACATTATTATTAAATCATGCAACGAAATAGAAAAAGATGACAATGCTAGCTGTTATGTAAGTGGGAAAGTTTGTGTCGTATAAACACACAAACTTTGTTATAATTATATACAATAATACAGTGTGATGTGAAAAATGGATTAAAAAAAATTAAAACACAAATACCTTTAATTAGTAATAATAACTGTATTTAATACCTGCCCATATTTTAATTGTTGAAAGTTTTCATTTGGTACTTAGGGACATCGTTGATAAATCGGCTAGATTAGCTTTTGTAGCTTGATAATTAATTTATAGTTCATTGATTAAATTAAGGCTAATTATCAAATATCTACCGATCAAGATTGATAAACTATGTATTTTATTTAAACACATTTTAATCTTATTGAACCCAGCCTTTTTGTTTACAAGCTTAGCAGGCTACGTAATAGGAATTTATATATTTATAGGTAGGTACATACATAATGATATATAAACAAATAATTTATTATGACTTCTTATTTATAAAGATTTGGAGTCTTCTTCTAATAACTTTGTCCATTATCAGGAACTATGACAAATTAATAAGTTTGTCATACATTCTGTATGACAAACTAAAAAGTTTGTCATACAAAATAATAATAGAAAAAAAAATACATTGAGACCTCCAACACCTCCAAAACTTACATGACAAGTCTTAGTGACGATTATTTGTTTAAACGTCAATTGTGACATGTAAATAATTAACTTATTGAGTAGCTGTCAAAAACAGACTGATACAATTTTTATAACACTACCTTGTAAAATTTCGCTGCACTTTGGTTTTAATACTTTCTTTCACACCATAAATCCACCTATTCGCCCTTAATAAATATAGAGAAGGTAATTAAGGTCATAAACCTCACTGACAATTTAAGGTCAAAACTGAGACAACAACAAAATATTAACAACAACGAGATCTTAGCGCCGATGCACGATGACCAAGCATTTAAATTTAAAAACTCTGCATGACGACGCAAGCTAGGTTTTCCAGCAAATAAATACTACTTCACATCAAGTCACGTTGACATGTTATCGGCTAATTAAAATTCTTGAATATCATCGTGAGAGTGCGTGGCTAAGATCAGTGTTTCTGATGCTATTAGTTACTAGGTCGACCAGTACGGGGTGTAAGAACACTAAGAACCAACTTGAATACCAAAAGTGCAGATTTAGTAGTAATTATCCATTTTTAAATCTTTATCTCATCTCAACAGTTCTGTTCTTCAGTAAGTTACGCACATACAAACAACTCACTTGTTCTAAAAGATAAGAAATATCTAAATAAACTTGACAGTGAATTACTATGTATGTAGTAACTATCTTTTACCTTTTTAAATTAAGGTATTTTTAGATTATTTTACAAAATAATTAATAATAAGCCATTTTAATAAATTAAGTGTTAGTAGTGTTTGTTCGTTAAGTAAATTGTTTTGTTTGATGTTATTTTTATTGAAGTGTGAATTAGGTGTACGAGTAAATATCTAGTTTAGTAAATATTATATAACTAGAGTTTGCCCGCGGCTCTGCCCGCGTGGAATCTATTGCATAGCAATTAATTACCTATTATGTAAATCCATTCAGTAGTTTTAGTGGTTAAGTAACAGTTACCTACTAAATTATAAGTACAGTGATGTAAATAATAAAATGTTCAGCAAAAACATAAGTATTCTTGTTTATTGTTTTTAAAATGATACAAATACATCTAAGAAACGAATACGTACACAATATAATATAGGTAAATTTTAAAATATAATTAAGAAATTAAAATATATTGATAGCCTAGTTGGAGAAGGACCGACTCTCAAGCCAGAGGGAGCGGGTTCAAACCCAGCAGATGACACGCACCAATGTGTTCATTGTGTGAACGTATGTGTGTTTTGTAACTATGTCATCTGCTACATAAATTGAGCCCGGTGTATGGCGACAGGCTCGCCCCCTTATACATTTGAGACTGAATGTCGTCCGGCGAAGTGTGGATGTTGTATTACAGCTCTTCTAGCCCCTTCGAGGGAAAGGCGTGACGCTATGTTATGTCATGTTTATTTGACAATTATCGGTAGCTTACAATAATTAAATCGAGAAGGTAGGTTTCCAAATGACACCTCAATATGCAAGCCACAAATTCGCTAAGTGTGCTGTGTTTATTTGCCTTATCACGCACACAGACGCAGACATAATGTGGTTAGGTGGTTAAAATATTAATCTTCCTGTAAGATGATTAATTGGTTGATTTCTTCCATTTCAATTGCGAAAAGCCTGGTACCGTTACTTAGTCCTTCTTTTATTACCAAAATTTTTCAGTAACATAATAATTGCACCAACTTTCAAATAAAGGCATACCAGATGAATTAAAATTCAAAACAAACATCGAAATTGTTTTTTGTTTCTCTAAGCAGTGTTGCCACATCATATTTTCGAAAACGCAGTGCTGTCTTCATTAATATACAGTTTAGCGAGAAAAGTACACTGTTTGATTAAACAAACACCTGTACAAAAAAGAAGTTATTGTTTTCCTAAGTAATTTAATATTCTCAAACTAATATTTCAGCATCTTAAACCGATTATTCTACTTAAAATCTTACCTCTTTGCAAGACCATGACTTCGACTTGACTCTGAATACAATACTTACTTAACTTTGATTGTGACTATCAAAATACTTGACATGCCACTGGCTTAAATAAATCCACTAAGATGCGACTTTTTTTGTAAATTTGCATAACATTTGCCCATTTTGATCCAAATAGAGCAATAACGTGCAACACTGACTTATACGTTCTAGACGGGTGCGTTCTATGCAAAGGATAGAAACCTGTTTCTCCGTTGTTTTCTAACGGCTCCGTTGTTTCACTCGCCTTACGAAACGACTAAGTTGTTCTATAACTTTGCTTGAAAATATGTTTTTTTTCAGTTGTAATACAGTTTAAATTTATTTAATGTAATTTAATAATTTTTACACTTATGTTTTGAACGGCAAAGTTGCACACGGGGTGCGCTGAGAGCCTATCCTCTGAACGCGACCCCGACCCCTACCTCGAGCAAGCCGGCGATTCTATTGGCTCTCTAATATAATCTCTATTGGCTCGAAATTTGAACTTGCGATTTTATTCTGCTTAATATACAAAAATTACACACATAAAACCATAATTATTAAGTTTTGCGCGATTCCAGAAGGTCAAAGAATCGAATTACATGCCAATTTCCGAAAAACAGGTAGTTGTTTGGGAGAAACGTGTCAAGGAAGTTTTGTAGAGCGCCATCTCACTCCATCTTGCGTTTTTATCTCGTTCTGGTTTTTCACTTTTATATTATATAATTTTCTAATGTGAAATATTGCATGTCCGCTAGGACAAACTGTTGAGACTAGGTAGTTTAACATACTTACTTCACCTTTATATGTACACAGTTTTAAGCAATAAAATTTTACTTTACTTTAGAACAAGTGAGTTGTTTGCATGTGCGTAACTTACTAAAGTACAGAACTGTTGAGATTAGATATAGTTTAGGTATTTGTTACTATAAAATCTGCACCTTGTGATTTTTCTGTTTCCTGGCACGACTTAAGACTTCCTCTATTTATTGCGTCTTTTACTATACGGTGTGTTTGCGTAACTTCTTTTCAGAGCGTATTTCAGGCACAACTGTTCGCCAACTTGGACTATCAGGGGAGCAATTCAGCTAACCATAGCCGTTACTTAACTGAACCGTTGACGTTGCGTAAGTTTAAAAAACGGACTGGAATACCGGTGACAAACGTGCCACCAGTAGTCCAGCTGCCACGTCTGTATGAGACATAAGTGATACAAGCCGTTTCACGTTTTTATGCCTAACGGAAAGTCATCGTTTCAGTTAAGTATCGAGTATCGGCTATGTTTAGCTCAAATTTGTTTTCAAAAACTTCTAGATGATCTAATCTAGTAGATAAGAGAGTTAGTTACCTGCTAACAGTGAATGGGCGGGTGTGTGTGGTGCGGGAAGCGCGCGCGTCCGCGCGCTCTACGCCCGCCTTCACCCGCAGACCACCTACGGGCGGACCGCCCTTCTGCAGAACAATATACATTTTAAACACTTTAAAGAGCCCGAGTGTACCTACTGCCACCTCTGCGCGATTCAATGTAACCTCTCAAACAAAAGCCACTCATATTTTATCTGCCGTTTTTGACACTTTTGATTCATAAATTATATCTAAACTGGCTTTTGTTTAAAGCTACATTGCATTGCGCCAGCTGACGGTGGATTTGAGGCAGTTTAGATAGCTGCGTTTTTATCGCGCCTTAACTTACTATGTTATATATGTTCACCACTGAATTCTCTTTATTATAATTATTTATCTAAGACTTTGATGCAACCAAGCGCACTGAGACAGCACTGTCCCGAAACGGCAGCGGAAGACGAAATGCTTTGTGTTTGTCTGGCCGTCTCGTGCCCATTTCGGCTGGAATTGGCCCTAAGTGGCAGTATTACGGTACTAATTCGTTGACTGCGACATAATGCGTTAGTTAGTTAAATACTGAGTAAAATTGGCATGCCCCTGCCAACTCGATTTAAATTGACTAAGTGGATTCGTTGACTGTAGCGCTGCGAACACGCGTTAGTAGTTACTGATTGTTTATTTCGACTGTAACAAACTGTGACATCAGGGCTGGACGCTCGGCCTATAGTAACTGATTGGGAAAACTATAAATAGCGGTAATCGCACGTGTGTCAGAACCGGTATTAAAAGTTATAAAATCCTCTGAGAATGTCAAACAAAAGCCAATTTCGTCTACACGTGTACTTATAACAGAGACCCGAAACCGTAAGCCGTGAAGGACATCAAGATAAATCGTGTAGGTATTTATCCCGTTTCCGGCAAGTATCGCTATGTCCTAGAGAAAATGTTGGGAGAGTTAGCATAATCGAACTTTCAATTGACTAAGACAATGTACTGGATAATGCACGTGATCGAAAAGCAGTAGGTTTTGTTTTTCATGCATGTCTAGCTCTGAACGTTTCATTGAAGGACTTCAATATATTGTCTGTTGTATAGGATGCGCTGTAAGCTGCGCGAGTACTGAGCTAGCGCCAGTAATGTACAGATAGTAATAGTCCTTTCGAGCTGAACTTACTATTTCCAATTACTAATTTAGAACCAAAATCTAACACGACTTTTATTCACGTTTGTAAGTAGGTACTGACATAAGCTACTGTACATCCCGTACATCCGTGTAAATAGTCATTTCAATTGATCTAAATAGATTTTCGGCTTTACACTGCTGTTATAAAGAAGCGATGATAGCCTAGTCGGAGAAGGCCCGCCTCTCAACCCAGAGGGAACGGGTTCGGATCCAGCCGACGGCACACACCAATTTGTTCATTGTGTGAACATATGTGCGTATTGAATGTCATCTGCTACGCACCTGGAGCCCGGTGTATGGCGACAGGCTCGCCCCCTGTCACATTTGGGACTGAATATCGTCCGGCGAAGTGTGGGTGTTGTACACCTCTGCCAGCCCCCTCGGGGGAAAGGCGTGACGATATGTTTATGTATGTATAAAGAAGAATTTTCAAATGTCTCGGTCCCTTTCCCAGCAACTAATAACGCACACCACAAGCTATTGATTGACCTATTGGTTCTACGGTGTCCTTGTAGACAGCGCACAAAAATGTTGGCTAACAGGAAAGAGTGCTCTACATTTATCAGGGTGTTTTGACAACGCATCGTTACCCGGGTCAAGGCAACTCCGGGCCACGTCGAGGGCTGTTTTACATGCGTATACTTATAGGATTAGCTGAGCACGAAAATATTCAGTAGCTACCTACTTTGGTTGCACACCGCGGTTTTACTTGTGGTTTTTACAATGTTCAGTATTTTTTAAGGTAAATAGTATCTTTTCTTCTTTTAATACGATCACTATTTCCTAGCTTTGATTAAGATTGTGAAGCTGTTTGGTCGTAAAAAGGTACCAAACAAATCGACAGACGAATTTTTTTTTATTATATCATGATAGCGCAGTTGGAGAAGGCCCACCTCTCAAGTCAGAGGGAGCGGGTTCGATCCCAGCCGAAGGCACGCACCAATTTGTTAATTGTGTAAACATATGTGCGTATTTTATGTCATCTGTTACATGACTGGAGCCTGGCGTTTGGCTATAGGCTCGCCCCCTTGTCACCTTGGCTCTAATCATGTACTCGTAGCAGATGACATACAATACGCACATAATATGTTCACACAATGAATAAATTGGTGGGTGCCGCTGGGCTGGGTTTGAACCCGCTCCCTCTGGCTTGAGAGGCGGGCCTTCTCCAGCTAGACTATCATCGCATTAAGTTTAAGCTATAAGTATAAATAAGTTGGATATTATTATTTTTCCAAATACATAGCATGTTTGGTATTTTTACCTGTCGTCCGCGAGAGCAGTGTGACCGCGGCTACCAAATAGATGAAAGTTACCACGTGTTCGCTGATAGGGACAGCCAGCAATTGGGCAAGATTTTTCATGACCGACCTGCAAAGCATAGAGCTACACATTAGTGAACGTACCTACAATCATAAAAATAGTTTATTATAACATATATCTATAATATATACTTATAGTGAGAAATATAGAATTTCAAAATGGTTTAAAATATGTTCATTTTTATGTCACAGAAACAAAATAGTATTTGTACTTACATGATACTTTCTACTATTAGGTACAAGTGGTTATTAACAAATTTAAAAGTCATCTTTAATATGACTGAGGTTCTAGGTCAAATCCCAAGCACAATTGGCTTTATACAAAAACGCCGTGGTCATAAAAGACAAAAAAAAACATGTTAATAAAAACTATCTTTACGGACAATTCGGCTTTGGGTTTGCTTGAAATTCTGCCCTTGAGGATCAATTATTACACATCCAGGGGTAACTACATCCACACTAATATTTTAAAATCGAAAGTATCTGTCTGTCTGTTTGTAGGCTTTTACAGCAGCTAAACAGCTGAACGAACCTTGTTGACATTTGATAATTAGGTACAGTGTTTCACGAGAAAGGTTTTTGGATACAATTTTCTGAATAAACGCGAAGGAAGTCGAGGGTAACAGCCAGTACCGTATATAGTGCAGTGTGCAGGGTGTCTAGCTCTAAAGGGCGCGCGCGGTGGAGGCCGCGAAGCGCGCTCGCGCAGCTCGCGCGCTCTCCTCTCTCCAGCTTGGGCGCGCACGAAACATCTGCATTTGCTCCACCCGCCTTTCTGAAACAAACATGTAATACAGCTTAGTTTAAAGCGCCGTCATAGCACGATTTTTCACCCACACACACGTTTACTTAAGTCGCTTCGTTTAGAGTGGAAATTCGTACCTTTATCATATTTGATGGTAAAATGAAATCGGCGCCACACAAGGGCACAATTAAGAACAAGTTGCTCGATTAAACTTTAAAGAACTAATCATGGAACAAAAATGTGGTGTGTATGCTGAAAATTTAGAGAACTCACTACGTTCTGATGGTTTTTTTAAGAAGATACTTTTTGTAATATTTTTTTTCCAAAATGTGAATGATTTTCAAAATTGTTCTTCGGTTAAACTTTAGTTGGTTGTTTCTCCTTCCAGCTGTATTTTTATTACCTGATCATCATAATACTTCAAATCAAACTAGGCGCAAACAAAATACTTGTTTTAGGTGATTTCGTGTAATACGGTCGGCTACTGTTGGCGACTTTATTAAGCAGACATAGGCACGTTGTCTAAATCCTATCCTACTTATATCCTACTAATATTATAAACGTGAAAGTTTGTATGTATGGATGTTTGTTACTCTTTCACGCCAGAACGGCTGAACAGATCTGGATGAAATTTGGCACAGAGATAGATTATAGTCTAGAATAGCACATAGGATACTTTTTAACCGCGGGTGAAACCGCAGGGCGCAGCTAGTGTATTATAAACGCGAAAGTTTGTAAGAATGGATGGATGGATGTTTGTTACTCTTTCACGCCAGAACGGCTGAACAGATCTGGATGAAATTTGGCACAGAGATAGGTTATAGTCTAGAATAACACATAGGATGCTTTTTAACCGCGGGTGAAACCGCGGGGCGCAGCTAGTCTGTTATAAGTAAATATGATTGTTGATATACTTATAATTCTGATTGTGTTTTGTCTATCGATAACTTGCGTATCGTTTATCCGATCTTCATAAAATTCTAAGGACTATAGTTGTAATATGAGATACACTATGTTATAGGGAGTATTCTGTAAAGCAACATTAGTTTAGTAATTGAGAAGATACCTATAGGTTTGTTGCCTTGATCTTATCAGTGACTTTTTGGCATGTCAAAAGTTATTTGTTGTTATTAGAAATAATTCGATGTTTAACAGAGATTTTCGAGTGTAGTTGTTATTTTTTAGAGTGGTGAAATAGCAGACAGACAGCCTGATTGTATAGGAACCTGCAGCATAATCTGCACCCGAAATATTTATCAAGTATTACGGATCTTAAAAATACCTGAAATAGATTTTCTTGCATTTAAAGTATATTATGAAAAAAAACCTACCTACTTTAGTCAATAAAATGAAACAACTATTATTTATATGAACAAAAACATGAATTTATACAATAATATATATTTTAATTCAGTAGGTGAGTACATATTTATAATATTTATGTTACGATTATAAATACTCATGTCGTTATCTTACCTCAATAAAAATATTAACATAACCCCAAAACTAGTTTTATAATATTTTTATTTATCATTAAATGGTACGTATCAACTACTACGAGTATAAATACAGCAGCTTTGTATTGAGACGCCACAGTAGAAAAATCCATCCGAAGATGGCACTCGTTTATTTATCTCTCGCGTTAGTGACACTAGCTACTATATTGTACTACTACTTCACAAGAACGTTTAACTATTGGAAACGTAGAGGTGTTGCTGGGCCAGAACCCGTTCCTTTCTTCGGAAATTTAAAACAGTCTGCTCTGAGACAAAAGAACGCTGGTGTAGTCTTCAAAGAAATATACGACGCATTTCCAAATGAGAAGGTTGTCGGCGTTTACAGAATGACTACACCATGTCTGTTAATTCGAGATTTGGACATCATCAAACACATCATGATTAAAGATTTCGACGCGTTTGTTGATCGCGGTATAGAGTTCAGCAAAGAAGGTCTGGGAGCCAACCTGTTCCACGCAGACGGAGACACCTGGCGCGTGCTGAGGAACCGCTTCACTCCTATATTCACCTCTGGCAAGCTAAAGAACATGCTGTACCTGATCACAGAGCGTGGAGATGATTTCATTGAGTACGTCGATACAGAAACCGCTAAGCAATCGGAACAAGAAGTACACAAACTTGTGCAAAAATTCACAACGTCTACTATTTCGGCTTGCGCCTTTGGGCTTGACATAGACCTTACAAATAGTGACTCAGATATGTTAGATACCTTGAAGAAAGTTGATAATCTGATATTTACCTTGAATTTTGCTAATGAACTGGATATGATGTATCCTGGCATATTAAAAAAATTAAACATGTCGCTTTTACCGAATTTTGTAAGTACATTCTTTTCTGGTCTCGTTAAAAATGTTGTTACTGAAAGAAAAGGTCTACCTACAAATAGGAAAGACTTCATGGATTTAATTTTAGAACTGAGACAAAAGAAAGAAATTTTTGGGACAAAAAGGAATGAGGATGATAAACAGTTGTCGTTGGAACTAACAGATGATGTGATCGCCGCTCAGGCATTCGTTTTCTACGCGGCCGGGTATGAGACCAGCGCTACGACTATGTCTTTTATGCTTTACGAGCTAGCCAAGAATCCTGACGTTCAGGAAAAATTAATCGCTGACATTAAGCAAGTCCTAGAAAAACACGATGGTAAAGTGACATACGAGACATTGCAAGACATGACTTACTTAGAGAGAGTATTCGATGAGACTCTTCGAATGTACCCGCTAGTGGAACCTCTGCAAAGGAGTGCTCAAGTTGATTATCAAGTGCCCGGAACAAATGTCACGATCACGAAAGGAACAACTGTCTTGGTGTCACCATTGGGAATTCAACATGACAAACTATACTATTCTGAACCTGAAAAATTTGATCCTGACCGACATAGTTCAGAAAATTCTAAAGACAGACATCCGTGCGCTTACATGCCGTTTGGAGTCGGGCCCAGAAACTGTATTGGTAAGTTTTTAATGTTAAGTACGAACGCAACTCACACATCTCATGTCAAATACACAGAATATGCCCTACTACATAGGTCCAGAAGGATAGTCTTCATACAAAACACGATTTCGAAACGTGTCAAATTTATTTTGGTGCCATAATAAAACCTTTTTTTTCTATACGTGATGAACTTGCCATTAAAAGAGGTTACCCGATTTAGTTGGGTAAATTATATAACGATCAGAGTTTAAAGATTAGATCAAAGTTTGAAGCTAAACTACACACAAAGTCTTACCCAGATCCATTCATGACACTATACTACAAACTAATATTATAGAACTAAAATCAGAATAGTTAAAAGGTAAGAATTTAAGTAAAAATCAAGAGTACGAATTTGAGTTAAAATCAATAGTAATCCCTTTAATCTTATTAACACATAAATTTACACATTATCATTATTTACATCATACATTTAAGTTATTTTTCGGCAATAAAATAACATTACATTTACATAAAAATAAAACTGACACCTGCTTGTCACGATATTTCACTGTTACGTATATTTCTTTCTTGCGAAAGTACACAGAGCAAATTGTTGAAAGGCGAAGAAGTTTTCACTAATTTTCATTTTTACTTTGGTGAATCATTTTTGTCCACTGATTGGCTAAACTGGATCCCTAAGAAACCTAAAGATAATTTATTGGGAAAATATAAAAATACTTTGTGGCAACACTTTTTTCAGCAACTTTTCGCTTTGTTGACATTTAGAATTAATTACAATTATTAGCTTTTTAAAGCACATAAAAATGTATTTAAGGCTCACGGATGATATGTGACGTTGGCTTTTTTTACTGCTTTGGATAATCTGAAATTTCGACATGAGTGGACTACACAGTTCACCATATTTATTGGTTAGTGGGGAGACGTAACCGCTACTGGATGACATCGAAGACTGAATAGTGAACTGGTTGACTTTCAATGGTTTGGTTTACTTTTTTTGGAATCATTATTTTTGACCGATTAGGGGTCTTTCCTCTATGTCTATGGTCAAATATAATTATTTTGGTTTGGAAGTCGCCTTTTCAATGTATTTTTCTATTTGTTAATAATCTGATCGGTCGGTCGCTAAAGTGAGGAAGGATGACCCACCAAATGGAATAGATAGTTATGAAAAAAAAGTATAATTGCTAAAAATCTGTTTTCGCATAGCGACAGGCATTAGACAGTAATTTATTCAATTTAATTTAATTTCAGGGAAATTATCGACAAAATAAGTTTTACAAATTAAACGAAAATAAATAATAGAAAAGTCATTAAGAAGTTTCCACTGAGATGCAACTAGTGAATTTATTTTAATAATAATAATAATAATAAATAAATTCGGGACACTTCCACACACGGTCGCCTGACCCCAAACTAAGCAAAGCTTGTACTATGGCTGCCAGAGACTGATATACATACTTAGATATTTTTAAATACATACTTAAATACATATTAACACCCAGACATAGAACAAACACAAATGTTCATCGCATAAATGTTTGCCCTTGGTGGGAATCGAACCCACGCCCCCAAGCTCAGAAGGCAGGTTCACTACCAACTGAGCCACCGAGGCAGTCAAAGTCTTTGTTCGCAAAGATTAAGATTCTTACATAAACATTGTTATCAGTAAAATGATTATCTCTGTGCGTACATTGTTTGAACTATTTAAATGCCAATTTATTTTTTAATTATTTTTCAGGAATGCGGTTTGCTAAAGTCCAAAGCCGTGTGTGCATCGTAAAGTTGCTTTCAAAATTCCGAGTTCAGATGTCCAAAAACACACCAAAAGAAGCCCAGATCTGTCCGAAAAGAATCATTATTGGCCCCAAAGATGGAATACTTCTAAATATCGTCAGGCAGTAATAAGGAGCAATGGACGTGACTCAAGACCGATGTTAACAGCGTTCACTTTTTTTTCTATTGATAAATTTATCTTTTTAATATGGTTTTGTTGCCTAATATTAAGACTGATGTAAATAATTTATATCATAGTAGTATTTGGATGAGTCAAGTGGACATATATCTGCAAATGTTGTGTAAAATTGAGTACTTTTTCCGTCTCAGATCAAAGGAAAAGTCAACACAGAAAATTACTTAATACATGTTATTCGAAAGATAACACGGCTCGTAATATTTTAATATATCTATTCAGTGGTTTTATTTTAATGTACTATATTAATATATACTTATAGTAAGTATATATTAATATATGTTAATAACTATATGTACGATTTTTAAAATAAAATATTGGTTCAGTAATAAAATTCTTGTTGGTTTTTATTTTTAAAACTTACTTACCTTATACACATCTGTCATTTGTAAACACTATCTTTTATAAGCAAGTGCGTAAAGTTGAGCAGATTTTTCAAAGGGATGTTTTGTTTCTTGTGACCCTCAATATAAGCTTGCGTTCGTTATATTGGTACTCCACTTTCGATGCTTTCTAAATCCAAATCTTGACTAATATTATAAAGTGAGTTTGTTCGTTGGTTTGTTACGCTTTCACGCCCTTACACTCCTCATCTGATCTTCATCAAATTTTGTAAAGGTACACGTTGTCAGGAGTACAATAAAGGACGAGGTACCTTTATTCCTGAAAAAAAAACGGTACCTGTGGGACTGCGGGTGAATACGGCGGCCGCAGCTAGTGTTTGATATATGCCTCATATTTATTTCTTTGAATATTTAATTATGAAAGCAAATCTTAGTCTTTGTGATGTAAATTATACAATTATATTCGTACTACATATTTATTTCACAGAAAAAAAGATTTAGCTGATTTACAGCTGATAACCTTCTGATACCTTACTTCGTGGCAAAATATTTATCAATTAATTTTGAATAAGCACCGGCAACATAGTAACAACGTGAGTAAATTGAAAATATCTATGTAAATAATTTCGGTAAGTTTATACTTACCGAAATTATTTACATAGATATTTCATAATATTTATATATTATTTTTACTATGTACTTTTAGTATAAATAAAGATTTTGCGTATATCCTGGATTAACACACATGTTAAATATTATGTACTAGCTATTACCAGCGACTTTATTCGTTCGCGTATTTAGAAAATACCTATATGGTAACCAAAACCTTACCTCGTGATATGCTGTAACAATTATTAGGTCCTTACGTATGAAATCAGCGTTTTGTCGTACTGATCAATTTGATCTGAAATATCTCCTCTTTGGTTAAGAATTCGAAATTCAAATTAATAAATTCATTTAGCTGGTTTTTTTTTCTTTGGAATACAGTCATTCATTTGTTATTTTCCTCATTATTTTTTCTCTGGCGTCGCTTATTACCGCGCAATGGAAAACATGAAATATCGGTATATTTACGAGTACGAGTTCTACCGTGGCACCAGTGCTGCAGAAACAGCTCGAAGAATTAATGATGTGTACGGCGCTGGTGTCGCTAAAGACAGCATGGTACGTTTTTGGTTTCAACGTTTTCGTTCTGGAAATTTCGACCTTAAGAACCAACCCCGTGGACGGCCGGAGATCAAAGTGAAAAACGAAGAATTAAAGGCTATTGTGGAAGCGGATCCATCACAAAGCACTTCAGAGATAGCAGCAGTCTTCGGAGGAAGTGACAAAACTGTATTAATCCACTTGAAGCAAATCGGGAAAGTAAAAAAACTCGAACGATGGGTACCTCATGAATTGAGTGAATCGAACTTGCAAACACGGGTCGCCTGCTGTGTTACTTTGCTCAACCGACACAATAATGAAGGGATTTTAAATCGAATCATTACTTGTGATGAAAAGTGGATATTGTACGATAATCGAAAGCGCTCATCGCAATGGCTGAACCCTGGAGACCCAGCCAAATCCTGCCCTAAACGAAAATTGACTCAGAAAAAGTTACTTGTAAGTGTTTGGTGGACTAGCGCCGGTGTCGTTCACTACAGCTTTCTTAAATCTGGCCAAACGATTACGGCAGATATCTATTGTCAGCAACTGCAAACCATGAAGGAAGAACTAGCTGTTAAACAACCGAGATTGGTCAATCGCTCTAGGCCACTGCTGCTTCACGACAACGCAAGACCACACACTGCACAACAAACAACCACTAAGTTAGCTGAGCTACAATTGGAATGTCTGCGACATCCACCGTACTCCCCGGACCTTGCTCCAACAGATTACCATTTCTTCCGGAATTTGGACAACTTCTTACAAGGAAAAAAATTCCACTCCGATGCAGCAGTCCAAACCGCCTTCAAAGAGTTTGTTGATTCTCGCCCCCATGGTTTTTATAGTAAAGGGATCAATGAACTACCCATAAGATGGCAAAAGTGCATAGATAACAACGGTGCATACTTTGATTAATTAAATATATTTTACAAAAAAAAAATCGACTTTTTATTCCTCCCGTAGAAAACGCCAATTTCATACGTAAGGACCTAATATTTTATTAAAATTCAAAGAAATAATGAAAGAAATAATGATAGCAGGTAAAACCGTAGAGCGCAGCAGGTATATTGTGATATAATTTACATTTACGTGCAGGTTTCAAAGGATACAAGCGATACGTACAATATTCAAGGCAGTGATAATGTACAGTCATTTATCGTGTTATCAAATGTTGATAAAAACCAGTAGGATGTAATATATAAGGCTGCACTTGAGGTAACATTGTAGACAATCGGAGAGTGTGCATATTGCAATCTATTCACGATGGTGCTCGTCTACTTAACACTCGCGTTAGTGACGCTCGCTACGTTCTTGTACTATTACTTTACAAGAACATTTAACTATTGGAAGGACAGAGGAGTTGCCGGACCAACACCAGTTCCGTTTTTCGGAAATCTTAAACAGTCTGCGCTTAGGCAAAAGAACATAGGTTTAGTCTTCAAAGAACTGTACGACGCGTACCCAAATGAAAAGATCGTTGGGATTTATAGAATGACCACACCATGTCTGCTAATTCGAGATTTGGACATCATCAAACACATCATGGTCAAAGATTTCGACGTATTCATCGATCGCGGTGTAGAATTCAGCAAAGAAGGCTTGGGAGCCAACCTGTTCCACGCAGACGGAGACACCTGGCGCGTGCTGAGGAACCGCTTCACTCCTATATTCACTTCTGGTAAGCTGAAGAACATGCTGTACCTGATCACAGAGCGTGGAGACAGTTTTATTAAATACATCGAATCAATAACTGCCAAACAATCAGAACACAACGTGTACACGCTTGTACAAAAATTTACTTCGGCTACTATATCGGCTTGTGCGTTTGGACTAGATGTAGATACACAGAACAATCAAGGCATGATAGATACATTGGGAAAAATTGATAAATCAATATTTACCACAAATTTTGCTAATGAACTAGACATGATGTACCCTGGAATCTTGAAAAAAATCAATTCATCAATTTTCCCAAAGTTTGTTATGGACTTCTTTTATGGTCTCGTTAAAGATGTCGTGAAACAGAGAAATGGTGTTCCATCAAATAGGAAAGATTTCATGGATTTAATATTAGAACTTAGACAACAAAAAGAAGTTATTGGAACAAAGAAAACTGAGAATGAGAAACAGTTATCACTGGAGCTGACTGAAGATGTAATTGCCGCCCAAGCTTTTGTGTTTTATGCGGCTGGATATGAAACCAGTGCAACAACCATGAGTTTTATGCTTTACGAATTGGCCAAAAATCAAGATATCCAGGAAAAGTTATTAGCTGACATCGATCGTGTGTTACAGAAACATGATGGTAAAGTGACATATGACACATTGCAAGACATGACATATCTAGAGAAAGTTTTTGACGAGACTCTTCGCAAGCACCCAATAGTTGAACCTTTACAAAGAAATGTTAAGGTAGATTATAAGATTCCCGGAACCAATGTTACCATCGCAAAAGGCACAACGGTTTTGATCTCTCCTTTAGGGATCCAAAACGATGAAAAATACTACCCCAATCCTGAAAAATTTGATCCTGAGAGACACACTGCTGAGAATTCCAAAGATAGACATGCTTGCGCTTATTTGCCTTTTGGAGTCGGACCCAGAAATTGTATTGGTAAGTAACTTTAAACTTTTTTTTTCATCTCTCAGAATGGCTAAATCACGCTAAATTTGTCAATGCCCAGACATTGTATTTTATATCATAATTTATTATTTTTCTGGAAACAAATCCAGTATAAATATTGATCCTCCTCCTTGCCTCGGTGGCTCAGTTGGTAGTGAATATTAATGTGATGAGCATTTGTGTTTGTTCCATGTGTTAATATCTATTTACTAATTTTATTTACTACATTTGAAATATCGACCGATCGAGCGTAAGTGAGCGAAGCGTCTCTGCTTCAGCTTCCCCGAATTCTGTCTGGATCTCTGTCTTCCTCTACATACAGGGCGGATTTCTTAGCCGATTCTCTTGAATTTTTGTCAAGTAGGTTATAATATCGAGGGGTGAGTGATAAAACCCGATAAATTCATAAAAGTGAGTTGCGAGATATTCCATGTTAAAGTTTCTTGCCAATAAAAAAATGATTTCCTGTGAAAACCATGTGTAAATTCTTAACTATTTATGAAGATTACATATTGTATTTTATTATTATTCATGATTACCCAAAGTAGTAATGTAGCTTTTATAAAAAAACAGATTTAAGTAAATTAAAGGATGAGCTTATTGGATTACATCACAAAATAAAATAGACAATTTTACAATTACACGGTTTATTAGTATGAAAATCAAACTTAAAATCTACTTTATTGCTTAAAAATAACCGACCAAGTGCAAGTCAGACTCGTGCACTGAGGGTTCCGTACGTACTAAGAATATTTAGGTGAATATGAATGATTAAAATTGGTAAAAGTTAGTTAGTTTGGAAAACAATTTCAATTTTTCAGCCGAAAAGTAGTGGCCGTCTATAGATTCCAACTGCATCTTTGTATTCGTTTTTTTCGTCAAATATTTAGAAATTCTCAATTTTCGGAATTTTCCTTTTGATTCAAAGTCAAAGTCAAAGTCAAAGTGTTTTTATTCAATTTAGGAATCAAAGATACACTTATGAACGTCAAAGTTATTTAAATAGACTCGACCGCCTTGTTCGGATAAAGAGCCTGTACTCAGAAGAACAGGCAAGAAACTGAGGGGCATTATTTTTTCAAATAATAAATAAATTACAGTCTCACAAATTTTGGCTTACAACTAGGTAATATCTATAAATACTAGTGGCTACTTGGCGGAAGTGGAAGGCTCCAGACATCTTTATCTTCTAAATAATTCTTAACCTTATAATACCCTCTTTTCATTAATGCAGTTTTTACATGTGATTTGAATTTTCCCTCAGTGAGCCCTGTTATATTTTTCGGGGTTTTATTGTAAAAACGAACGCAGTCTAAATCTAAATCTCGGTACAGCTATCCTATCCTTATTTCTAGTGTTATTATTGTGATAGTCACAGTTCATGTCGGGGACCCATTGCGTAGATAGCGCGGACCGCTCGCTTTTGCAAAATAAAAATGGCCTCTACTTCAGCAGCTGATCCCCACAGCAAAATGCCATAGGACATAATGCTGTGGAAGTAAGCAAAGTAAACCATCCGAGCTGTAGCTATATCCGTCAGTTGCCTAATCTTACGAACCGCATAAGCAGCAGAACTAAGTCTCCCAGACAGAGCATTAATATGTGGACCCCATTGCAGTTTGGAATCAATGCTTATACCCAGGAACACCGTCGCCTTGTCTATATGATTGAGTAATAACACCTTGCATCATGCCAAATTTCATGATACTAGGTCAACGGGAAGTACCCCTTGTGTTTTGAGTTGCGAGTTTTCCTTTGAAAATGCTGAAATTTGCGACATAAACGGCTTTTTCATTCTATTGCGTAGACTTAGAAGTTTGATTTTTCACAGCTTCACTTCAAAGCTTCACCGTGAACTTGAGTATTTGATATCAATTTCAACTTGACACCTCCAAGCGTTCTCAAGAAAAAGGGTCGTGATAGGCGGACAGACAGACAGACGGACAACTGAGTGATCCTATAAGGGTTTCGTTTTTTTCCTTTTGAGGTACGGAACCCTAAAAATAATACTTTAAACTATACTTCGTCGCTTTCAGTTTCAACATCATCACTAAAAGTTTTCATTCCACGAATCCACCCGTGAAATTCTTCCGGTATGATCTCTTTGTTGCACAGTGTCATCAAGTCTTTTTTTTAGCTACGCTGATTGGTACCTGGGTCTGGTGCAGCGGCTCTAGCTCTTCTGGCAACACTGTGTCACCGGATAGTGAATTGAATGTCTTTTTGCTCTTGTTTTAATGCTTTTTGGCATATTACAAACGTCGATATATCGTAATACGTCTGTCATGTCATAGTTGTAGTGAATCTTTAAATCTCCTTTTACATAACGAATTCTTTTGATTTTAAGCCAGTTTACGGTTTCGTTTTTATTGTTCTTGTTTTAATTCTTAATCAGGAGAGCACTTAACTTCTTCAGGCCCATCATCTCACTGTATTTAAATTCGTTCACGTCGAATAAACGAACGCTATTTACTTCGATTTATTTCTATGTACTTTCTTTTAAATTTCAACTCTGACTGGCACATGCGTCATACTCGTGATCGGGTGCTGCTTGCGGGTCGCTGGTCTGCTCGTGGTGTAATCACAATGCAATAAGTAAATCTGATAACGTTTAACCTAACCTTATATTAAGACTTAATAACTAACCTCCCTCTACCTGTATTCCCCTTAAATAATAATTAAAGATTTATGTTAACAAAAGTCCCGGTCCCCGGAGTCCGTGGAGGTAAATTTTAAATAAAAAAAATCAACTCCTTGCTTAAAATACTAGCAGAGAAAACCACGGGGCGCGTAATCATGGCGCGTGTTATCATGCAACTGCGGCAGCCGACCGCCCCGCACGCGAAATCTAGCGCATTATCGCGCGCGACGCTCGGCTGCGATTGGCGGGAGACACTCCACTTCGCATGACGTCACGGGCGCAAAGCTCAAAGACACCTTACTGGGTTTTGTATCGCAAGAGTTTGAGTAAAGCGCTTGATTCCGGATAGTGCGAATACCCACTAAGTAAATATAATATGATTGTTTACGATATTTTTCAGTTATTTAACACATTAAATATACTTAGTGGATTTAGATTTTTAAAACGCGTTGCATTTAAAAAAAATCACATAGAGCTATATCCCGAAAATTATATTTGATGGGTTTTAACTTTAGCTTAATTTCGATTTTTTGGAAATTTACCTCAGTGTTAAACTCCGATAAACAAAATTAGCCAGTTTGACCATAAGCGTTACCTTCATATATGGTGATTATAAGTAGGGTTTTGTGGTTGTTTCACAAAACAAAACTTTTTTTTCTTCGTATAACTTGTTTTACAGTATTGTAACCTAAAATAAAATAAAAAAATAGCACTTATTGGATTATTTGGAATGAATATTTTTGTATTGAGCCTTAAAATGACCTATTGGATTTTATAGCTAAAAAGAGCGTAGGATTTTGGGTACAGCAGACTTTTAAACTAAAATTAGTTTTTTTTCGATTTATCGGGTTCTATCACTCACCCCTCGATATACAGTTTTTTTTATATTTATTTTGTTAACTTTTCAAAAATTTACTCGGCAAAAAAAACTGTATAATTACAATAATTTCACGAACAACAATAAATTCAAATTCAACACCCAATAAATTCACGAGAATCGGTTGAGGAAAGTGACCTGTAGAGTAGAACAGACGTCGGTCGCGAGGTCTACAACTCACAGAGCCACTAGCTTTACTGTGATTTCTTGTTATTAATTGTTATTGTGTTGGTAGCAACAGTCTTATTAAAGGTCTAACATTTGTAATTTGTTATGTTGTAATTTTCAGGAATGCGGTTTGCCAAAGTCCAGTCCCGAGTATGCTTAGTGAAGTTCTTCTCAAAGTTCCGAGTGGAGGTGTCTAAGAATACAACTAAAGATACAGAGATTTGTCCGAAAAGGGTCATTGCAGGCCCCAAGGATGGGATTTATCTTAATATAATTAGACGAAAATAATTATTTAATCTAAAAAAACAAGAACTTATAATATTGTGCGCTCGTTTATTGTTGGTAGAATAACCATTCAGGTTTATTTTAGGTTTATTTGTTTTGTATACATACTTTTAAATTATATAAATAAATTCGGAACATTTTCACACACGGTCGCCTGACCCCAAACATGTACTATGGATGCCAGAGACAGATATATATACATATATTTTTTTAAATGCATACGTAAATAGATATTAATACTAGGTAATGTATATAGTAATATTCTAGGTAACTTCATTTATTTTAAGTTTAGAGATTGTTAGGTACCTATATTTTAATACTTTGTATTTGTAATAACTTGAACTGCTTGATTTTGTTATACATATTTTATATTGTTTAAGAATCAATGTAATTCTTTCATTATTTCCAAATAAAAGCTTAAATAGCTACACTTCAAATGTTTAACTCTATTACCCACAGACCTAAGAATTTTTTGCTTCGCAAATGACCAACGAAGTGTGGGGCAGAGAAGTCTCCATCGCATTGTTAACTCCACAAGAGAGGAAGAGGTCGCCTACAAATAAAATGTTAGTCAATTTTTCTTTTGTCATTAATGACAGCGAGCACGTTGGTACACGCGGAAATTCCTATGATTTTTATTTTTTACTAAAATAATTATAAATAAATTCAGAAGAGAGCCATTGTAATTAAATGCAGTTATGTCATCTTGTGAGTTTAGCGATTGTGATGTGAATGTAACCCACAAAATTTGTCATTTCATGGGTAAATATGATATTTCCATTGTGATGTTTTTGTCTATATTTTTGTCTAAAACATAACATAAATTGTTTCCAAAAACCGATTTACCAGCGGTATATTGTTATCGTTTCTTCGTATTAACTATATTTCCTAGATGAAAGTATAATTGATGATGAAATTCAGCATAAAAATATTAGTTAGTTTACGCTCGATATTCACTAGAGATGGATAAAATGATGACGTCATTATTATCGATAGGTTTTTTACCAAAGTTCATAAGGCGATGAGTGCAATACATATATGTACATAAACAAAACATACATTTTTGAATCAATGCCATCAACAGTAAATTGACATTCTTCCGAGTTTGTACTTGGCAATGAGGCGTAAAACATTTTTTTTTTAAATATAAGCTTCAATTTCTGGTCATAATTTTTTAATTCTATTTACAAATTTTGGGTGTCTTACATCCAAGTGTTAATAATTTAAAAAAATATATGTATTTAAATTATAAGTCAAAAATAAATGAGTAATAAATAAATGTACAAAAACAATTAAATAAGTATCATTACTTAGCCTAATCCAAATAAGAGTAAAATTGGTCAAGGGTCACAATTCGAAGCGAATTACTAGTATTGTTTTGATCTTATTATTGACTTTTCTTATGTTAATTTCGATACATGGTGACATTGATATCTAACTCTTCCGCCTAGCTTAACAGCCGTTTAGTGGTTTCTATTTTTTTCTAGCTCTGTAGCAGTGTTACTTGGAACAAAAAACAACTCAATTGATATGCGAAAGATTATATTTATCGACAAGCACCCGGAGGACCATTTTTTGTCAATCGATAAAATAATTAGTACTTTTCACTAATTTACTCATGCATGCGCAAATGATTATTGTATCACTATCGAACTGTCGCAGTCGATCTTTTACATCCCAGATCTGTGCTTTACCACAGTTATTACAAAAAATAAGTACAGTACCTGGCGATAATAATAGCACATCGACTTTTGGAAAGAGACTCGGCTTCATAGAGCGTTATCTCTTTCGCACGCATTTTCGTTATTGTGCGACAGAGATAACGCTCTACGAAGGTGAAGTCTCTTTCCAAAGGTCGATCTCGATGTGCAATAAAATATATCGCTGAGTACTTGTAGGTTCTTTAGTAGATAAAACAGGTAATGTCATTCAAATTCTTTATTCAGCCAATTAAGACGCCGTCATAGCACGATTTTTTACCCACATACACGTTTACTTAAGCCGCTTCATTTAGAGTTGAAAATCGTAAATCATATTTGATGGTAAAATGAGATCGGCGCGTAAAATTGCTCGGATAAACTTTAGAATATACTAAGTAAGAGTAATCTGGTTATTGAGTAATCGAAAAAAAATATGTGGTGTAATCGCTGAAAAATTTAGAGAACTACGTTCCGATAGTTTTTTAAGAAGATGAGAAGAAAAATAATCGTTAAGATTAAAGTAAGTTTTTTTTTAAATATCACAAAAAGTTGTGATTTTTTTTTTCCAAAATGAGAATGACTTTCAAAATTTTTCTTCGGTACCACACCGGTCTTAGTTTAGTAAAAATAATTATTAAAAACTATTTGAGCGAAAAAGTTTCTAAACGAATTTACCAAAAGTTGTCAGACGAAAAAGAAAAAAGTGCTAAGCATGTATGTAAATACCCAATGCCGATTCACACTTTATTGCTCAAACAATTTGTATAGCGCTATTTACTGGCTACTCAATGTCTAACTGAACATTAGTTTAGCAGATGTTTATGCATTTTTTATTTCTGGCTGTTAAATTTTAACTGAGGTTATGAAAACAAAAATCTTTTTTTACTTTATTGTTAAGCAAAAAAAAAAATTTTTTATTTTCATTTAATCGTGCTGGCCAGTGCGATTATTATATGGGTCAAATATTAAGAACCTTTTAGGCTAGCGATTAAAATGCACTTATTTTTTGCATTAGGAATTTTTCCGAACTGTGAAGTGAGAAAAAAAATTGTTTGCATCGGTCGTAACCGTGTGCCGCGTACTATAAAGTTTTAATTTTGTACTTGTACAGATAAATTATAATCAGCTGCTTATGATATTCGATGCAGTTTTGATGCTAAATCATCACTAGTGTTATCAAACATTTGATATAAAAAAAACAGTCAAGTGTGTGTTGTGAGACGTTCATGGTTCCGTAATACCACGGTCTTACTATGCAAAGTTGTTTGGTTGAATTTTTCGAAACATTTTGTTTGATTCGTTGCTTTAAAAGGTTAACTTGGCCTTCTAAATCTCGAAAAATAGCAAACGCTAAATCACAAAATTTTGAAAAATAATTACTGTAAGTATCAAATTTCAGCGCCAGTCTTTATTCCTTCTGAGTAAATGTAATGTGACATACAGATGAACATGGTGAGATTATACGGCTACTTTAATTTACTACGGAATCCTAAAAAACGAGTTGTGGGTGCCCATATATAAGTCAGTTCGCGCCGAAACTTCACAGTAGGTAATCGAAGAGCTCCAATCTATTTGCGATGGTGCTCGTATACTTAACGCTCGCGTTAGTAACGCTCGCTACCATCTTGTATTACTACTTTACAAGATCCTTTAACTATTGGAAGGATAGAGGAGTTGCCGGACCTACACCAGTTCCATTTTTCGGGAATATAAAGGAGGCTGCCTTGAGGCAGAAGAACTACGCTATTTTGTATAAGGAAGTGTATGATGCATTCCCAAATGAGAAAGTTGTTGGTATTTATAGAATGACCACACCATGCCTGCTGATTCGAGATTTGGACATCATCAAACACATTTTGATCAAAGATTTTGATCTTTTTCTGGATCGCGGCATAGAGTTCAGCAAAAAAGGCTTGGGAGCCAACCTGTTCCACGCAGACGGAGACACCTGGCGCGTGCTAAGGAACCGCTTCACTCCTATATTCACCTCTGGCAAGCTGAAGAACATGCTGTACCTGATCACAGAGCGTGGAGACGATTTCATTAAGTACCTCGATACAATAACCGCCAAGCAATCGGAACAAGAAGTACACAAACTTGTGCAAAAATACACAACGTCTACTATTTCGGCTTGCGCTTTTGGGCTTGACTTAGATCTCGCAAATACTGACTCAGATATGTTAAATACCTTGAAGAAAGTTGATGACTTGATATTAACTTTGAATTATGCTTATGAACTAGATCTCATGTTTCCTGGTATATTAAAAAAATTGAACATGTCACTCCTACCGAAGTTTGTAAACACGTTCTTTTTCGGTCTCGTTAAAAATGTTGTTACCCAAAGAAAAGGTCTTCCTACAAATAGAAAAGACTTCATGGATTTAATTTTAGAACTGAGACAAAAGAAAGAAATTTTTGGTACAAAAAGGAGTGATGATGATAAACAGTTATCCGTAGAACTAACAGATGATGTGATCGCTGCTCAAGCGTTTGTATTCTATGCAGGTGGGTATGAAACCAGTGCAACGACAATGAGCTTTATGCTTTACGAGCTGGCCAAAAGTCAAGATATCCAGGAAAAGTTAATAGCTGACATCGACCGAGTGTTACAGAAACATGATGGTAAAGTGACATATGACACATTGCAAGACATGACATATCTAGAGAACGTTTTTGACGAGACTCTTCGTATGCATCCAATCGTTGATCCTTTACAAAGAAATGCTAAAGTAGATTATAAGATTCCCGGAACAAATGTTACTATTGCAAAAGGCACAACGATTTTGATCCCGACTATAGGAATTCAAAACGATGAAAAATACTACCCCAACCCTGAAAAGTTTGATCCTGAGAGGCACACTGCGGAGAATTCCAAAGATAGACATACTTGTGCCTATTTGCCTTTCGGACTCGGACCTAGGAATTGTATTGGTAAGTAGCCTTAAGAGTTATTTGTTGTGCTTCTTTTAAAAATAAAATAAAGCGAAAAGAACGTGAAGTGTGGGTTTTGCAACCACCTCCGCCAGAAAGGCGTGACGTTGTGGTTGTGTGATATGTGATATGCTTCTTTCATACACACCCAAAATCACGCTAGAAAGTAGAATTGTATTAAATACCTACGCAGGCATTGTTTATAATTTCATAATTTTACAAATTTCAGATAACATACTATACAAACTATCTACGAGTACTATATTATACAGGGTTGTTAACAAATATAGCCTATACTCCTTGCATATAGCTTTCGTAAATACCTACCAAATTTTAATTACTACTTTTTTATTATTTTTCACAAAACATTTACCATGCAAATTTTTATTACCGTTTGTAGGTAATGAATGAATGAATATTAATTACTCCTACCTTGTTTTATTAATCTACGTTTTTAAAAAAAAAAAATTTATTTTCAGAAACTACTAGAACTAATAGTGTAAAATAATAATTGTCTTTGTTTTTTCTTAATTCTTATAAATGAAACTATTAAATACATAAAATATATTGTACATAATTAAAATACTGATTTCTTCCTAATTGTTTTTTTTAATTTTGTTGTTGTTGATTCTAAAGTTTAAGTTTTATTTTCTTAGGTCTAACATGTAATTTTTTAAATTATAATTTTCAGGAATGCGGTTTGCTAAAGTCCAGTCCCGAGTATGCTTAGTGAAGTTCTTCTCGAAGTTCCGAGTCGAGGTGTCTAAGAACACAACTAAAGAAACCGAGATCTACCCGAAAGGCCTCATTGCAGGCCCCAAGGATGGGATTTATCTTAATATAGTTAGACGATAATTTTTAATGTGGCTTGTTATTAATAACTATTGGTTCTTATTCGTTTTAATAAAATTGTAAAAATACATTTTAATTGTTAAAATTAAAAAAAAGTAACTTAAGTATTACCATTATCTTTAAAAATTATAACAAGTAAAAAAAAAAACTAGATTGCATCATTATTTATCTTTATTTAGTACATTAGTTTTTCTTTTTTAAGTAAAGTCAAAGTTTACAGAAAAAAATAAAATAAACTACTTACTTAAATATATATAAAATATTACATAGCTTTATTTTTTTTTTTGCCTTTATTCGGCCTTATTTTCAATAATAGATAAAAAATGTAAGAAAATTATAATGTTTGGGCAATCATTATCTATGGCTATTTGTATTTTTAGTTACCTACTGAGACAATCACCTCTGAGATAGTACATAATTATGGACAAACATTTTGTATTTTTGACTTGACTGCCTCGGTGGCTCAGTTGGTAGTGAACCTGCCTTCTGAGCTTGGGGGCGTGGGTTCGATTCCCACCTAGGGCAAACATTTATGTGATGAACATTAGTGTTTGTTCTATGTCTGGGTGTAAATATCTATTTATGTATGTATTTAAAAATATCTAAGTATGTATATCAGTCTCTGGCACCCATAGTACAAGCTTTGCTTAGTTTGGGGTCAGGAGACCGTGTGTGGAAGTGTCCCGAATTTATTATTATTATTTATTATTATTTTTTGTATGTATTTTGTATTCTGTGATAAGGCGCTCAAAATGATTTGTAGGTAAAATAACTATTTAAAATGTATTTCAATGTAAGTAGTTTATTTTATATCCTTGCTTATTTATAAAGGGTGTTTTTTATATATTTTTAATTATTGTTTTACTTACATAAAATCCTTGTAAGTAAGTCTTTATTTACAAATAAAAATTTAAATATAACTATATATATTTTGAACTCTCTTACGAAGTCATGTGATACATTACACCTTAATCTAGCGTGCTAAATCAGTTGATGACCGCTATTCTCTATTATTATTACTATTCACTATTATCAATCATAGCAAAGATTAGCTATCATTTGAAATATACAATCGAAAGTGAGTTTGTTCATTTGTTTGTCACGCCTTAACTACTCAACCGATTGCATGAAACTTTGCAAATAAATTGTCAGGGATAAAGGAAATAACAAACTTTTTATCCCAAAAAATTAACGGGCCATTGAGACTAAAAATGCAGGATTCAATTATTCAGTAGTTTAAACTTATAAATAAAACCATTTCTTTCAGACAATATAACTTGCTTTGTAAAACAGAGGACCATAGAAAATAAATACGTTACAGACTAACATACATTTAAATAAAATGAAAACTTAGAATGAAAACTTTGATAATATGTTGAATAGTCGACTTATGCATAGCGATAAGATTGTATCCTGCAATCAGTTGTGTTTTTGCTAGTTCTAGCAATGTGCCCCGGATTTGCACGATACCTAAAAACTTTCCATGAAAATCTATTTAAGTAATTGGTAAATGCTACATAAGTACCTAATTGATAAATACTATATAGGTAATTGGTAAATACTATATACATAGGTAATTGTATTTACTTCTAAGTAAAAATTGCTGGTAGCCCTGTGAGCTGTAAACCTCGCTGCCGACGTCTTTCTTCCCCTACAGGTCGCTTACTTCAACCGATTCTCGTGAAATTTTGAGAGCCGGACAGACAGACATAATTCGGACATACGAAGCATTTTAGTCCAAGCCAGCTAGCTAGCTATATACGCTAGGTCGGTCGATAATCATCTACTTACGATATTCGATGCAATTTTGATTCTGAGTCATTGTGTTATCAAAATCGTTTGATAAAAAAACAGTCAATTGTGTGTCGTCACACGTTCGTGGTTCCGTAATTAATAACTATCATAAACTATTTTTGTACGCAAAGTAAGTTTGTGCAACGTTTTGGAACATATTGTTTGACTCCTCGCTATAAAGGTTTTAAATTGGTCAGCTTACAGCTATATCTCGAACTGTTACACATACCCTTGATAGTAATATTTTTAAAAGCAATTACTGTATCAAATTTTTACCAAATTTCAGCGCTATAATCCTAATTTATAGTCTCTGAATAGATGTACTGTAACATGTAGATGAACTTACAGACACAAATGTGCATGGTGAAATTCTGAGGTTTACTTAATTTACTATGGAACCTTAAAAGACGAGTCGTGAGAGGCCATATATAAGCGCGTACGTGCCGAAAATTCACAGTAGGTAATCGAAGAGTTACATCGATCTACTCGCGATGGTGCTCGTCTATTCAACACTCGCGTTAGTGACGCTCGCTACATTCTTGTATTATTACTTTACAAGAACATTTAACTATTGGAAAGATAGAGGAATTGCCGGACCTACACCAGTTCCGTTTTTTGGGAATCTAAAAGAGGCTGCCTTGAGGCAAAAGAACTACGGTATTTTGTATAAGGAAATTTACGATGCATTCCCAAATGAGAAAGTTGTTGGTATTTATAGAATGACCACACCATGCCTGCTGATACGAGATTTGGACATCATCAAACACATCATGATTAAAGATTTCGACCTATTTGTGGATCGCGGTATAGAGTTCAGCAAAGAAGGCTTGGGAGCTAACCTGTTCCACGCAGACGGAGACACCTGGCGCGTGCTGAGGAACCGCTTCACTCCTATATTCACCTCTGGTAAGCTGAAGAACATGCTGTACCTGATCACAGACCATGGAGATAGTTTTGTTAAATACATCGAGTCGATAACCGCCAAGCAATCGGAACACGATGTATACATCCTGGTTCAAAAATACACTATGGCTACTATTTCGGCTTGTGCGTTTGGCCTAGACATCGATACACAGAATAACCAAGACATGATAGACACTTTAAATAAAATTGATTCATTGGCATTTACCGCATCTTTTGTTAATGAACTAGACATGATGTATCCTGGTGTCTTAAAAAAATTGAACAAATCATTTTTTCCATCATTCATCATGGAATTCTTTTATGATCTTGTGAAGCAAATTATAATTCAGAGAAATGGTCTCCCAACAAATAGAAAAGATTTCATGGATTTAATATTGGAACTCAAACAACAAAAACAGGTTATGGGGACTAAGAAAAATGAGAATGATAAACAGCTATCGTTGGAGCTGACTGAAGAAGTGATCGCTGCTCAAGCATTCGTGTTCTATGCGGCTGGATATGAAACCAGTGCAACGACAATGGGCTTTATGCTTTACGAGTTGGCCAAAAATCCAGACATTCAAGAAAAATTAATAGCTGACATTGACCGGGTGCTAGAAATGCACGATGGTAAATTGACATATGACACATTGCAAGACATGACATATCTAGAGAAAGTTTTTGACGAGACTCTTCGCAAGCACCCAATAGTAGATCCTTTACAAAGACACGTCAAAGTGGATTATAAGATCCCCGGAACAAATATTACTATTCCAAAAGGTACAATGATCTTGGTAACACCTCTAGGAATCCAAAACGATGAAAAGTACTACCCCAATCCCGAAAAGTTTGATCCTGAAAGACACACTCCTGAGAATTCCAAAAACAGGCATAGTTGCGCTGATCTATCGTTCGGAGTTGGGCCTAGAAATTGTATAGGTGAGTAACTTTACTTCCACATTAAATTAATTTCGTTATTAATTAACTAATTAATCTAGTATAAAACGGTCAGATGCAAATCTAATTACTTAAGCACTTTGTATAAAGAAATACCTAATTATTTTTCTAACATCCATAACATAATATCGTCAAACCTTTCTCCCGAAGGGGCTGGCTGAGGTTTTTGCAACACTCACACTTCTTCAAACGATATTCAGTCCCAAATGTAAAAGGGCGCGAGCCTGTCGCCATCACATCAGGCTCTGGCTTGAGAGGCCCGCCTCTCAAGCCAGAGGGATCCAACCGACGGCACGCACCAATTTGTTCATTGTGTGAACATATGTATTTGTTCATTGTGTAAACATATGTATTTGTTCATTGTGTGAACATATGTACGTATTGTATGTCATCTGCTACATGACTGGAGCCCAGGCTCGCCCCCTGTCTGAAGAACAGAAGAAGATTTTTCACTAGTTCGGAGTCAGTGTATTCATATCAAATGTTGGACTTATTGTTCGTGCCAAAATATTTTATTTTTATTTTTTTTATTATGTTAGTAAGTAATTTGAGTTTTTAATTAAATTAATAATATATTTTTATGTTATTATTTTCAGGTATGCGGTTTGCTAAAGTTCAATCCAGAGTGTGCATAGTGAAATTCTTGTCGAAATTTCGAGTCCAGATATCGAAAAACACCCCGAAAGAGAACGAGATAATTTGCCCGAAACGACTCATTGCGGGACCCCAGAATGGAATCTATCTCAATATAATTAGACGATAATTTTAAAGTAGCTTATTAATGAGGTTTAAAAGGCATTTTAAGAGGGCCGCGACAGTGCAGTGAGATGAGATGAGATTTATGCTGTCCCCGGAGAACAAAATGACAATTGCAAAAAGTGTACTTTTCAGGAAAAATAAAAAACTGAATTTTGTGATTTGCTTCTGAATCACTGGACATTATTGGCAGTGAGATAGTTCAGATTAAAGTTAATTTTTTAAGTATTCTTTTCATTTTAGTAGATGATTAATGAAATTAAAAATTAAATAGATACTAACAAAATAAGATAATACGCAAAAATTAATCAGCGTCAATAGTTTTATTGTACCTTATCCTTTTATTCTTGGTTTGTCCAAGCGCGGAATAAAAATTGTAACATTACCTTATAACTTTCTTCTATGATTAGTAAGGTATCAAGTAATGAAAATTATGGTAACTTATCATTATATTTTGGTAAATATTCAATATTGTTTGTATGATAATAAAACTTTAGACTGCTATTCCTGCTTTCAAATAAAATTACAATATACATTACGCTATTTAACAGACTTCTTTGAACGGGAATATTATGGCAAATGATTTTACCATTTTGAAAATTGTTGAGAAATGTTGACCACATAGTCTGGTAATTTTGTTCGTGTAATTTTACGTGTTATAAAAAACTTCGAATATTATTACATTGTTTTACAACTTCACAAGTAACTGCAAGAAAAATATGAAAAAAATTATATAGACGTATTAAGCTTCACAAAAGTCAAATATGGCATAACATTAAAAACAAGACAATAGCGATTGTCATTTTGTTCTCCGGGGACAGCGATTTCATCTTGGTCACTTTCACACCTATGACGTTTCAAACGAGAGCAACAAGGACGAAAAAAAGTGTGATGAAAATCTCAAATCTTCGAATAGGGTCCCAGGGGAGACCTGCGCACGACAAAGTTCTTCTCGTCACTTTTTGTCGTGCGAGAACGTGACAAGGCTATGTGAATACATACGTCTGTCTCGCTAAAGAGTCGACATACTGTTGTCGTGTTGCGCATGGTAGGCCTACTAGAAGGAGAGAAGAGAAATCTTTGCCCAACAATGGGACAAAGCGAGCCGATATAAAATAAATAAATAAATTCGGTACTTTTCCACACACGGTCGCCTGACCCCAAACTAAGCAAAGCTTGTACTATGGTTGCCAGAGACTGATATATGTACATATATATGTATTTTTAAATACATACTAATAAATATTATACATATATTACCTATATTTAACCTATATTCTGTGGTTTATGTGACATTTATGCAATTTATTGCTTCCTTTGTTGACCACAAACATCTATTACATAACGGACTATAGAATCCAAGCAAATAAATAAAAAGGAATCTTTAAGTATGATTTTTTTAATTCTTTACTGGAAACATTTTTTTTAAAGTTAATATTACCGCTTATTATTGTTGGGTAGAAACCCTTTCCTGGGTATTACTATACCAGCAACCCCTTATTCTATAATGAAAAAGCGATTTTAATTAACATTCTAAATCGCACGCACGCACCAATTTGTTGATTGTATGAACAAAAGTGCGTATTATATGTTATCTGCTACATGACTGGAGCCCGGTAAATGGCGACAGGCTCGCCCCTTGTCACATTTGGGACTGATTATCGTCCGGCGAAGTGTGGGTGTTGCACACCTCTGCCAGCTTCTTGGGGGAAAAGGCTTGACGATATGTTCTAAAATGGTTAAAAAACACTCACATGACTTCTTTAGTCTGGCCTTAATCACTGTTATCCTCAACCGATAACCTGATATCTACTTAGTTTGGTATCGAAATATTTATTAACAAATTCTATGTTGTTAGGCCGCTGTGTACTATACGAGTATTATTATTTGTGATGCTTAATGTTATGTCCATAGATAAATTATTCTAAGTAGTAATTTAAAACGTATAATCATATCTAGCAAAGTGTTTGATAGATATAACTTTAATCAGGCATTTAAAAAAATAAAAAAATAAAAATATGATAAAGAGATTTTTTTAAATTTATTGAATTAGTTGGGTACTTACTTAGTCAAAGTCAAAGTCAAAGTCAAAATGTTTTTATTCAATTTAGGTATCAAAGATACACTTATGAACGTCAAAGTTATTTAAATAGACTCGACCGCCTTGTTCGGATAAAAAGCCTCTACTCAGAAGAACAGGCAAGAAACTGAGGGGCATTATTTTTTCAAACTTATGATGGCGTATAGGACTCTTTCTACCACAAAAAGCCGCTAGAAAGTTCTAAGCACTAGGTAGGAAAGTTGAAAATCTTCTTTCTATTCTTTGTGAAATTTATCACTTTTAATTTTTAATCATTACTTTAGATTTGCTCAAACTTTACACATTGACTATTTTCACGTTCAATGTCTCTACGAAAACTCGATGGTATTATAAACAAACTTCAAGTAAGAGAAGGTTTTCAATTTTATAGCACCAATTTTTTAAACGTTTGTTACCTCTCTGAATGCTTAATTTAAAAACCGATTTCAAAAATTTTTTTTTTTGAAAGGATACACTTTCAGATTGGTACCGTTTTTGTTATTTTAGAGGCGATTTCATTCTTTTTTAACTGACGAAACGGAGGTTTACAAGTCGACGCGTAGTTTTTTTTTTTTTTTTTTAAATATCGCGTTACTCCGTTATTTAAAAACCGATTTTGAAAATTACTTAGATAGTGGAAGTGACATAGGGTACAGCATTTTACAGTCGGGTTTTTTGTTTTTCGTTTTTTAATATTTTTTTAATAATGTTATCGGTACTTAAAGGATTTACATACAGATGTTCCCATTTTTTACAGACCACAATTTGGATGACGAAAAGTCGATTTGTTTTATTTTAAAAGATTTTCAGAACTTATTGTGCATTGCAGTGACACTTATAAATAAGTACAACCAAAGTTACATACACAGAACCAAAACAGGCATACGTCCGCGCTTTAGCGATACAAAGCACGGAATATTTTATGCATATTTGGTTATTTTTGAAAAAAAATAATTGAAATTGAAATTGATAAAATTGTGAACGGGCTGATACGCTCGCGGCTTCGCTCGTGTTCGTCGTCGCCTATGGCACTTAGTAATTGTGTATATGGCTTTGTATTAGTAAAATATTTCATGAAACGGGACTCTGAATTTCGGGGCTTATCCCCTACGTACAAACTTTACCTGTTTACTGTTTATTATATGAGTAAGTATAGACAAATTTCGAAAATAAGATAGATAGGTAATTAGCTAGCTTTTACGATAAATGGAAAAATATAAATAAATATTGATGTTTTTTGATAGTTAATTTTGTGCATGGTCGTTTTTCAAACATTTTATGTCAAAATTTAGCACTGATTCTTATTTTCCACTAGCTTCTGCCCGCGGCTTCGCCCGCGTGGCTTACAGAAAATGTATGACGTTTTTAACTTCAGAAATAAATATATAAGCGGTCACACTCGCTCTTAATTGAATACACAAACTGACAATATCCCAAGCAGAGCAATATGGACGAAGTTCTTTAGTTAACTAAACTATCTCTGGAATGAGAAAAGTAGTAGTAGTATGGTATCAACAGAACTTAAAGCGTGTGTGAAAAGATAAAATTAAAAGACAACCGAAAGTAGATAATTGACAATTAATAATGTTTACAACCAAAACCAATTTTTTTTTTTTTTAGAAAAACCAGGCTGCTCCATGAGCTTACTGTAGCAGGCCACGTATAACTAACCGTGTGAAAAACATTTTAGTCAGTTATGAGTTTGGCTTGAGATTTATTTATGGTCATGGCAAAGCAGACTTTGAGGGGAAACTGCACTCTTTTTAACTCGAAGGGGTAGTTCGGTGGTGTTAGAGATATTAGAGGAATCCTCAGCATAAACACAGACTCATTCGGAAACTACACCAGTTAGTGTGCTGGCAGACCTTTAGTTAAGACCTTCGAAGCAAAGACAACCCGTAGTAGGTTTTGTCTTCCTAATATTAAAGCAGCTTCTTCTATTGACTTCGTCTATTTTTGCAAAATACTGCTTCTAAGATCAGACAGACATAATTATAAATTTCATCTCCTAGCTCATCTACCTGATCTTTATTGACAGAAAATCTCTTCACTTGCCGTTTGTAATCTTCTGACAGGCTTGGACTTTATTCTCGTATTTTTCCCTTACTGATTAAGTAGGTGTGAAATTTGATAGAATGTCAGCAATATAGTTCACATATTTATTAAAACGGAGATTCATATGAAAATTCAATGATAGCTTCGTATTTAATGTCATCTGCTACATGACTGGAACCCGGTGTACGTATGGCGATAGGCTCGCTACTTATTACATTTTGGACTGAATATCGTCCGACGAAGTGAGGGTGTTGTAGTACACCTCTTAGGGTACACCTACTATACGTAGCTACTACCGTTATCTAGATCTGTACCAAATACCAAGTTGCTGGCTATTACAGTTTCCAAGATAATCAGCTCACAGACATACAGACTGACAGACATCGGAGTTTCATGATAAGGTTCCTTTCACCATTTTAGTACGGAACCCTAAGAATGATAACAGCGTCGTTTGTAGTGGGCTAATAACTTTCTCAACAAAGTTTTCGGAGTAAAAAGCCCTATTAGACTCTGTCGGTGGAGGATGATGATGATGATGATTTTGGAAAAACTGTGATACACGTGTCTCATAATTTTAATTGAAGAGTATTTGTACCAATTTTTGAGTCAATCGACCCGGAGAATAAAAAGTTTCATAGAAATTTGAACCCCCCATTTCCCCCCCTTAGGGGTAGTATTTCGAAAAACCCTTTCTTAGTGGATGCCTACAGTGTACAAAGAACATATCCTCCAAATTTCATGCTTCTAGGACCAGCGGTTTAATCTGTGCGTTGATATATCAGTCAGTCAGTCAGTCAGTCAGGACTTTGAATTTTATATATATAGACTAGTATTTTGGGCGGTGCGCGGGCCGCAAGCGGCCCGCGGTCAGGCGCCAATGGACCCTTGTGGCCCTACGTTTCGATTCCGCAGTTTATTCGAGTTCTGTAGTCTGTTTATTTCGCAGTTATTGTACTCTACCGGTGCTAATGAACCCTTGTGGCCCTACGTTTCGATTCCGCAGTAAATTCGTCTTGGTCAGTAGGTCGGAGAGCATCATTATTTTATTGTACTCTACCGGTGCTAATGGACCCTTGTGGCCCTACGTTTCGATTCCGCAGTTTATTCGGTCACGCAGTCTGTTTATATCGCAGTAATCGTACTCTACCGGTGCAAGGCTCGGCCTTCGGCCTCGCCTCGCATCGGTCGAGTAGTCCTATACGCACCGTGGCTCGGCCTTACGGCCTCGCCCCGGTGCGGCTCGGCCTTCGGCCTCGCGGTCGTAGGCTCGGCCTTCGGCCTCGCTAGTATGACCTATCCGACTTTGATTGTGTGTCATTGTACTCGGCCGCTGCAAGGTTCGGCCTTCGGCCTCACCTTGCACCGGCCGAGTAGGGCTGCTCGGCCTTCGGCCTCGCAGCTGGGGCTCGGCCTTCGGCCTCGCGAGTGTGATGCCAGGCCTCCAGCCTCGCCCACTTCGATCAGAAGCGACCCTCAAAATGTATGAAAAAAACTAAAGTATGGCAGCTATATTAAAAAAAAAACTTTTCCAAAATATTTTTTCAAAAATGGAATCGGGGACCCCAAAAACCCCCGGATGCAAAAAATCAGACCTCTCAGACCATTTTGAAATTTTGCCGCCATCTTGAATCCGCCATCTTGAATTTTCGTCACCCCCACCAGGTAGCTCTCTAGATTCCCTATGACATTTGGTCGAACACTCCCCATCCAAGTCGTACCGTTTTCGAGTTATTTTATTTTCAATTTTGTATGGCGGCCATGTTTTTTTCTTCGGGAGCCATGTTTTTTTCAACTTTCCCTGAAACGTCCCAGGGTTTTCTACAACTTTAGTTCAACTGCTTTAGAAAATTTTTTTTTAGTTTCCGAGATACGAGGGCATACCACCATCAGGGTTCTACTTTTCGCCAATTTCGGATTTTTCCCGGAGGTTGTGGACCCGACCCTCCACGACCCCATATCCACTTTATCCCCCCCACCCCGGCGTATACCCTTTAGGTTTCTCTATGTCAGTCAGTCAGTCAGTCAGTCAGTGAGTCAGTGGTAGTTTAACTTTATATAGTATACTAGTATTTTGGGCGGTGCGCGGGCCGCAAGCGGCCCGCGTTTGTGGGTGCCCTGAAGTCGGGGTGCCCTGAAGTTGGGGTGCCCTGAAGTTGATTGTGTGTGGTTGTACTCGACCGCTGCAAGGCTCGGCCTTCGGCCTCGCCTTGCACCGTTCGAGTACTGCTGCTCGGCCTTCGGCCTCACAGCTGAGACTCGGCCTTCGGCCTCGCGAGTGTGTCCTATCCGGCTTCGAATATAGTTGTACTCGAACGCTGCAAGGCTCGGCCTCCGGCCTCGCCTTGCACCGTTCGAGTACTGCTGCTCGGCCTTCGGCCTCGCAGTTGGAGCTCGGCCTACGGCCTCGCATCGGTGGGCTCGGCCTGCGGCCTCGCCTGTTCGACTTCGAATATAGTTATACTCGACCGCTGCAAGGCTCGGCCTTCGGCCTCGCCTTGCACCGTTCGACTGCTGCTGCTCGGCCTTCGGCCTCGCAGCTGGGGCTCGGCCTCCGGCCTCGCAAGTATCTGCGAAAAGTCATTCTGCGGCGACCCCTAAAATGTATGAAAAAAATCGAGCAATATGGCAGCTATGTTAATTTTTTTTTTTTCAAAATTTATTTTCATAACTGGAATCGGGGTCCCCAAAAACCCCCAGATACAAAAAATCAGACCTCTCCGACCATTTTGAAATTTGGCCGCCATCTTGAATCCGCCATCTTGGATTTTTTTTACCCCCACCAGGTGGCCCTTCTAATTCCCTATGACATTTGTTCAAACGCACTCCCTATAAAACTTAACGTTTCCGAGTTATTCACGTATCAATTTTGTATGGAGAATTTTTTTTTGTATGGGAGTCATGTTTTTTCTTATTTCTCCTGAAAGGTCCCAAGAGTTGCTAAAATATTAGTTCAAGCACTTTACCAAAAATAAGCACCGTTTCTGAGATACCAGGGCATACCACCATCAGAGTAGGTAATTGTTCCAATTTCGTATTTTTTTCGGAGACTGTGAAACACCCCTTATACGACCTTATATTCACTTTCCCCCCCCACCCCCCCATGTACTCTTTAGGTTTCGCCGTGTATGGAAAAATTTGAATGTATGGCAGCCATATTAAAAAAAACACTTTTTCAAAATTTTATTTCAGAAATGAAATCAGATACCCCAAAAACCCCCGGATGCAAAAAATCAGACCTCTCGGACCATTATGAAATTTGGCCGCCATTCTGAATCCGCCATCTTGGATTTTTATGACCCCCACCTGGTAGCCCCCCCGATTCCCTATGACTTTTGTTCAAGCAGAATGTCTAAAACTTGAATAGTTTCCGAGTTATTCACGTTTCAATTTTGTATGGAATTTTTTTTTTTGTATGGCGGCCATGTTTTTTTTGATTTCTCGTGAAAGTTCCCAAGGTTTGCTAAAATATTAGTTCAAGTGCTTTAGTAAAAATATGCACCGTTTCCGAGATACGAGGGCATACCACCATCAGGGTTTGACTTTTCGCCAATTTCGGATTTTTCCCGGGCCCTCTGGACCAACCCCTACACGACCCCATATTCACTTTTCCCCTCCCACCCCCGGAAGTACCCTTAAGGTTTCTCTATGTCAGTGAGTCAGTGAGTGAGTCAGTGGTAGTTTAACTTTATATAGTGTAACTAGTATTTTGGGCGGTGCGCGGGCCGCAAGCGGCCCGCGTTTGTGGGTGCCCTGAAGTCGGGGTGCCCTGAAGTCGGGGTGCCCTTAAAACGGGGTGCCCTGAAGTCGGGGTGCTCGGACTTTGGAGTGCCCTACGTTTCGATTCCGCATGAAATTCGTCTGCGTCAGTACGAGTAGGTCGGCCTCGCATTAGTGAGCTCGGCCTTCGGCCTCGCGGTTGGGGGCTCGGCCTTCGGCTTCGCTAATGTGATCTGTCCGACTTTGATTGTGTCTGGTTGTACTCGACCGCTGCAAGGCTCGGCCTTCGGCCTCGCCTTGCACCGTGCGAGTACTGCTGCTCGGCCTTCGGCCTCGCAGCTGGGTCTCGGCCTCCGGCCTCGCATCGGTAAGCTCGGCCTGCGGCCTCGCGGTTGGGGGCTCGGCCTTCGGCCTCGCTAATGTGACCTATTCGACTTCAAATATAGTTGTACTCGAACGCTGCAAGGCTCGGCCTTCGGCCTCGCCTTGCACCGTTCGAGTGCTGCTGCTCGGCCTTCGGCCTCGCAGCTGGGGCTCGGCCTGCGGCCTCGCATCGGTGGGCTCGGCCCGCGGCCTCGCGATTGGGGGCTCGGCCTTCGGCCTCGCTAATGTGTCCTATCCCGACTTCAAATATAGTTTTCCAAGTTATTCACGTTTCGATTTTGTATGGATTTTTTTTTGTATGGCGGCCATCTTTTTTTTTATTTCTTCTGAAAACTCCCAAGATTGCCTTCATTTTTAGTTCAAGTGCTTCCATAAAAATTTTTTTGGTTTCCGAGATACGAGGGCATACCACCATCAGGGTTTGACTTTTCGCCAATTTCGGATTTTTCCCGGGCCCTCTGAACCAACTTCTACACGACCCTGTATTCACTTTCTCCCCCCCCCCCCCCCCCCACCCCCCTTGTACCATTTAGGTTTCTCTGTATCTGAAAAAAAACCATTGTATGGCAGCCATATTAAAAAAAAAACTTTTCCAAAATATTTTTTTCAAAAATGGAATCGGGGACTCCAAAAACTCCCGGATGCAAAAAATCAGATTTCCCGGACCATTTTGAAATTTGGCCGCCATTTTGAATCCGCCATCTTGGATTTTTTTTACCCCCACCACGTAGCCCTTTTAATTCCCTATGACATTTCTTCAAATGCACTCCCTAAAAAACTTAACGTTTCCGAGTTATTCATGTATCAATTTTGTATGGAGATTTTTTTTTTGTATGAGAGTCATGTTTTTTCTTAATTCTCCTGAAAGGTCCCAAGAGTTGCTAAAATATTAGTTCAAGCGCTCTACCAAAAAAAAGCACCGTTTCTGAGATACCAGGGCATACCACCATCAGAGTAGGTAATTGTTCCAATTTCGGATTTTCTTCGGAGACTGTGAAACACCCTCTATACGACGCTATATTCACTTTTCCCCCCCCACCCCTCCTTGTACCATTTAGGTTTCTCTGAGTCTGAAAAAAAAACCATTGTATGGCAGCCATATTAAAAAAAACACTTTTTCAAAATTTTATTTCAGAAATAGAATCAGATACCCCAAAAACCCCCGGATGCAAAAAATCAGACCTCTCGGACCATTATGAAATTTGGCCGCCATTTTGAATCCGCCATCTTGGATTTTTATGACTCCCACCTGGTAGCCCCCCCGATCCCCTATGACATTTGTTCAAGCAGACTATCTAAAACTTGAATAGTTTCCGAGTTATTCACGTTTCAATTTTGTATGGATTTTTTTTTTTTGTATGGCGGCCATCTTTTTTTTTATTGCTTCTGAAAATTCCCAAGATTGCCTTCATTTTTAGTTCAAGTGCTTTAGTAAATTTTTTTTTGGTTTCCGAGATACGAGGGCATACCACCATCAGGGTAGGGAGAAGTTCCAATTTCGGATTTTTCCCGGGCCCTCTGTACCAACCCCTACACGACCCCATACTCACTTTTCCCCCACCACCCCTCCTTATACCCTTTAGGTTTCTCTATGTCAGTGAGTGAGTGAGTCAGTCAGTGGTAGTTTAACTTTATATAGTATGACTAGTATTTTGGGCGGTGCGCGGGCCGCAAGCGGCCCGCGTTTGTGGGTGCCCTGAAGTCGGGGTGCCCTGAAGTTGGGGTGCCCTGAAGTTGATTGTGTGTGGTTGTACTCGACCGCTGCAAGGCTCGGCCTTCGGCCTCGCCTTGCACCGTTCGAGTACTGCTGCTCGGCCTTCGGCCTCGCAGCTGAGACTCGGCCTTCGGCCTCGCGAGTGTGTCCTATCCGGCTTCGAATATAGTTGTACTCGAACGCTGCAAGGCTCGGCCTCCGGCCTCGCCTTGCACCGTTCGAGTACTGCTGCTCGGCCTTCGGCCTCGCAGTTGGAGCTCGGCCTACGGCCTCGCATCGGTGGGCTCGGCCTGCGGCCTCGCCTGTTCGACTTCGAATATAGTTATACTCGACCGCTGCAAGGCTCGGCCTTCGGCCTCGCCTTGCACCGTTCGACTGCTGCTGCTCGGCCTTCGGCCTCGCAGCTGGGGCTCGGCCTCCGGCCTCGCAAGTATCTGCGAAAAGTCATTCTGCGGCGACCCCTAAAATGTATGAAAAAAATCGAGCAATATGGCAGCTATGTTAATTTTTTTTTTTTCAAAATTTATTTTCATAACTGGAATCGGGGTCCCCAAAAACCCCCAGATACAAAAAATCAGACCTCTCCGACCATTTTGAAATTTGGCCGCCATCTTGAATCCGCCATCTTGGATTTTTTTTACCCCCACCAGGTGGCCCTTCTAATTCCCTATGACATTTGTTCAAACGCACTCCCTATAAAACTTAACGTTTCCGAGTTATTCACGTATCAATTTTGTATGGAGAATTTTTTTTTGTATGGGAGTCATGTTTTTTCTTATTTCTCCTGAAAGGTCCCAAGAGTTGCTAAAATATTAGTTCAAGCACTTTACCAAAAATAAGCACCGTTTCTGAGATACCAGGGCATACCACCATCAGAGTAGGTAATTGTTCCAATTTCGTATTTTTTTCGGAGACTGTGAAACACCCCTTATACGACCTTATATTCACTTTCCCCCCCTACCCCCCCATGTACTCTTTAGGTTTCGCCGTGTATGGAAAAATTTGAATGTATGGCAGCCATATTAAAAAAAACACTTTTTCAAAATTTTATTTCAGAAATGAAATCAGATACCCCAAAAACCCCCGGATGCAAAAAATCAGAATCCTCGGACCATTTTGAAATTTGGCCGCCATTTTGAATCCGCCATCTTGGATTTTTATGACCCCCACCTGGTAGCCCCCCCGATTCCCTATGACATTTGTTCAAACAGACCCCCTAAAACACTTACCGTTTCCGAGATATAGGTGAATCAATTTTGTATGGAATTTTTTTTTTTGTATGGCGGCCTTGTTTTTTTTGATTTCTCGTGAAAGTTCCCAAGGTTTGCTGAAATATTAGTTCAAGTGCTTTAGTAAAAATATTTTTAGTTTCCGAGATACGAGGGCATACCACCATCAGGGTTTGACTTTTCGCCAATTTCGGATTTTTCCCGGGCCCTCTGGACCAACCCCTACACGACCCCATATTCACTTTTCCCCTCCCACCCCCGGAAGTACCCTTAAGGTTTCTCTATGTCAGTGAGTCAGTGAGTGAGTCAGTGGTAGTTTAACTTTATATAGTGTAAAATGATGATGATGATTAGTTGACAATGATTTGAACCCTTTGATTGAAATGTTTTTCATGTATGTTGTGCCTCTGCACAAAAAGTTCCAGCTTTTTGTAACTGAAGTCAGAAAAAAAACTCTAAAAATAAAAATGGTGGCTTTTCCAAAATTAACCTAATTTGCAGAAATTTTCTCCTTTTTACTCCTTTAAAATTTTACTATTTCGAACCCAATCACAGTGTATACTACTTATTAAAAATAATTTACATGAAGTCCTAAATAACAAAGTGATTATTTACCTGTTTATGATATACGAGACCATTTAAACAGATGCGAAGTCATCGTGATAAAAACTGAGTGATAAAGACTAGGTTCGGTGCCATATATACGGCAGCACGATCCGCAACTCGCACAGTGATCGGCTAGTTTCGATTTATTCGAGATGGTGCTCGGCTACTTAACACTCGCGTTAGTGACGCTCGCTACGTTCTTGTACTACTACTTTACAAGAACATATAACTATTGGAAGGACAGAGGGGTTGCCGGACCAACACCAGTTCCGTTTTTTGGTAACTTAAAGGAGGGTGCCTTAAGGCGACAGAACTACGGTATTGTATTTAAGGAACTCTACGATGCATTCCCAAATGAGAAAGTTGTCGGTATTTATAGAATGACCACACCATGTCTGCTGATTCGAGATTTGGACATCATCAAACACGTCATGATCAAAGATTTTGACGCATTTGCGGATCGCGGTGTCGAGTTCAGCAAAAAAGGCTTGGGAGCCAACCTGTTCCACGCAGACGGAGACACCTGGCGCGTGTTGAGGAACCGCTTCACTCCTATATTCACCTCTGGCAAGTTGAAGAACATGCTGTACCTGATCACAGAGCGTGGAGACGATTTCATTAAGTACGTCAATAAAGTAACCGCCAAGGAACCTGAACAAGAAGTTCACAAACTTGTGCAAATATTTACAATGTCTACTATATCGGCTTGTGCCTTTGGACTTGACGTAGATCTTACAAGTAGTGACTCAGAGATGTTAGCTAGCTTAAAGAAAGTTGATGAATTGATATTTACCACGAATTTTGCTATAGAACTGGATATGATGTATCCTGGGATCTTAAAAAAATTGAACATGTCACTTCTACCGAATTTCGTAAACACATTCTTTGCTGGTCTCGTTAAAAATGTTGTTGCCCAAAGAAAAGGTCTTCCAACAGATAGAAAAGATTTTATGGATTTAATTTTAGAGCTAAAACAAAACAAAGAAATTTTTGGGACAAAAAGGAGTGAGGATGAAAAACAGTTGTCGTTGGAGCTGACTGAAGATGTGATCGCAGCTCAAGCATTCGTGTTCTATGCGGCTGGCTACGAGACCAGCGCTACGACCATGGCTTTCATGCTATACGAACTGGCGAAGAACCCAGACGTTCAAGATAAATTAATAGCAGACATTGACCAAGTTCTAGAAAAACACGATGGCAAAATAACATATGAGACATTACAAGACATGTCTTATTTAGAGAAAGTATTTGATGAAACTCTTCGCATGTACCCGCTGGTGGAACCCTTGCAAAGAAATGCTCAAATAGAGTATAAAGTGCCCGGAACGAATATAACTATCCCGAAAGGCATGACGGTGCTGATATCACCATTAGGAATCCAATATGATGAGAAGTATTACTCTGACCCTGAAAAGTTTGAACCTGACAGACACACTCCAGAGAACTCTAAAGACCGACATGCTTGTGCTTACTTGCCTTTTGGAGTCGGACCAAGAAATTGTATTGGTAAGTATCAACTAGATGCGTCTTAAATTTTGACTATGTTTAAGCAAACCATTGTCTAATGAGAAAATAAATGGTATAGTAGGTATCACTAGGCCGGAAAACGCACGGCAAAAAACGAATTTAAAATTAGTGTGATTGTTCAGCAAATATGTTGGAAACGTTTTAATGGACTATTATTTTAAACAATTCTTTACAATCTTGAAATCACTTTTAAACATATTTTTTTTCAATTTGATGTAATTGGTAAATTCTTTGCACGATATAAGTTAAGTTCCTTTATTAAATATATTATTCTGATTTTATAATTTTCTAAGTAAGTAAGTTTAATAAATAAGTATTTCACTTATCATTATTAATCATTGAAAAAAAAAAAACCTAAAGCACTTAACATAGTAAAAAGAATATTAAATTCTTGTGCTTCGTTTACTTTTTAACAGGTTTCATAAAAATAGGAGGCTCTGTTTGCCTGCACGTTTTTATTTTTAACGTTACTTATTATTTCTTTTCAACGTATTCATTTTAATATTGAACGATATTGTCTTTTATTAATTTTCTAATGATTATTTTCAGGTATGCGGTTCGCGAAGGTGCAGGTTCGTGTGTGCATAATAAAACTTTTGTCAAGTTTCCGAGTACAGATGTCTAAAAACACGCCAGAGCGAGTCCCCATGTCTCCGACGAGACCTATAATGGGCCCCGATGGAGGGATCCTTTTGAACATTGTCAGGCGGTAAACAAAATTAATCTTTGTTCTTCGACGCCTGATTATTTATTACATAGTTTACAAACTACATCATTTGTGATTACGTAAGTGTAAATATTATTTTATATCTCCAAGGTTACACGAATGGACGTGGTACAAAGATGAAGGTAGCTGTACACATATTATAAACATTATTTATGGTAATATTATATGAGATAAACACTAAAACCGCAAATAAAATTAAACGTGTAAAAATATATTTTTTTGGAGATTTCAAGGTTGACTCATACTGAAAATAGTCCATAATGATGAAAGTAAAGAGCTCTATCCGGTTAAGTACTATCGTGCGGTAAAACCTTGTATAACTGATAGGTTAGGTGTAAATATATGTATTTATTTCCACTTTTATGTTTTTTTTAAGGTAAACTGTAAATATAAATCAACTAGAATACGACTTATTGAAAATACGCGAGATTCGCAGCAGAAATAGAATTAGGAAATTATCTTTGTGCATCGCCTTCGTCTAATGTAATGTCTATTTATAGATACGTAACATTAGTACATAAGACATATATGCTCAGAAATTATTGGGCACCTATGGGCAATGACGGACTGAATGGTAATGGATAATGTTTATAGATAATAATCTGTTTATTTTTGTATTACTTAACTTTGTCCATAAATAGTAAATATAAACTAACTACCTTTATTTTTTTATTTTTGTTGTACTTTCTTTTAATCTTGCACCTAAGCCAAAACTTTCTTATATTTGCCTAAATACATAGATACTTATAGGCAAGAAATACGTATAGGAACGCAATCTTATTCTATTATATTATCCAACTATTATTAAGTAAGTTTTGTAAGTTCTGTAGGATTTTTTTAATGATTAAATCAAATACACTTTGTATAGAAGTAAAACCTTTAAAAGCCAAGTGTTTGTGTCTCTGGTTAAATTCAATTCTAATGAAACATGTTACCCGGATATGGAGAAGGTCATCAGTCAAGTCAAGCTATTTTTCCACTCGTCGGTATGGCACGACACCGGTGGTATCAAGGCTGTCGTGCCGTTACCGTCGCCGGAAAGCGGAATCTTGCCATACATTTTCATACTTTGCATCGCATTGCCGGGCCGGACCGTGCCGTGCCGTGCCGGTCCGGGCCGTGCCGGCAAGTGAAAAACCTCCTAGTAAATGAAGATACGTTTAGTATGTGATAGGATGGATTATATTATAGTATGGATAGTATGGATTATCTTATACTCGTACTACTTACGTTATAAAGGAGAAAATTTGTGTGTCGTGTGTGTTTGTTTGTTACTTACTTCTTCAAGCTCAAGTACATGGACGATAAAATCTAGTATGGAGGTAGCCTATATCAATTGACTATGCCCTGGAATAAAATAAAATCCTATCAAACATTACGTTATCTTACAAAACATTAGATGTAAAAAACGCAAGTCTCGCAACGCAAACTATTGTAAAAAGCTGTGAGGTCTAATCTAAAACTAAGTCAGTTAATTTATTCACTACCTGTCTATGTATCTATCAAATTATTCTATGATACATTGAATGACTCGGCAATCACACTCGGCAATAAAATCTACATGCTACAAAATCTGCCTCACATTAGATGGAACCTTGAGCGCAAGTGTGTATATACTTGGGCTAACACGAGCGCAGTAGCATTGCATTCTTTGAATTTATTTTATGAACTAGCTGCGCCCCGCGATTTCACCTGCGGTCCCCACAGGAACCGTTAACTTCTTTGGGATAAAAAGTACCCTATGTCATTTTCTGTACCCCAGGCAACATGTATGCAAAATTCCAAGACGATCGGTTGAGTAGTTGAGACGTGAAAGCGTAACGAACAAACTAATAAGCAAACAAGCAAACTCACTTTTGCATTTATAATATAAGATAGGATTATGTAATAGCGATAGGCATACCTTTATTGTTAATTTTACATTTAGTTAATTTAATTCTTAACCTCTAATACCGTTCTAATACTTAAGCGGCAAGTACGTCAAAATAGGTATGTTCGTAATAATACTAAGTCATAACAAACTTTTGAGAAGTGTGACTAATGATGATGATGATGATGATGACGATGAAAAAGTTAGTAGTAGTAACGTGAGCTGATCAAAATGAGCCAAAATATGGAATAGTTTATAATAAACTATCGAAGAGTTCTTAAGACTATCTTTAGATTCAACCAGCAGACCAGCTCCATGGTACCATAAATTATTGCATTGTTGTCAAATTACGTACGGATATCATAGTAGTAGTGAGCTTTTAAGAAGACATCTGACGTGATGATGATGATGACGATGATGAAATTAAATAAATAAATAGTTCGGGACACTTCCACACACGGTCGCCTGACCCCAAACTAAGCAAAGCTTGTACTATGGCTGCCAGAGACTGATATACGAGTACATACTTAGATATTTTTAAATACATACTTAAATAGATAATTAACACCCAGACACAGAACAAACATAAATGTTCATCACATAAATGTTTGCCCTAGGTGGGAATCGAACCCACGCCCCCAAGCTCAGAAGGCAGGTGCACTACCAACTGAGCCACCGAGGCAGTCAAAGTCAAAATTGATAGGAGAACCGTGAGCTGATCAAAATGAGCCCAAACACGGCTAGTCTACTATTAACGAACCATTTTATGGCCAGCTCCCGATTCCATCATCAGACCAGCTCCATGGTACTGTAGGACCGGGGATGTTGATAAAACACCCCGGTGTCCTTCTTATTTTATTCCTCGAGGTAGACAGCGAAGGATCGGAGTAAAACACGCCCGTTCGGAATAAAGATGTATTTTCTAACGTTAATTTACAATCATCCGTCTGTCGTTATTGTTAGCCAGATTGGACTAGTTTTTACACTAGGGATGGGGCGCGCGTGCCAGTCTATAACGGCCGACTATTTGCTACTTGCTAGTGAGGTGCGCGCGACCCATAGATAATTAATCCTAACTAAATGAAATAGGTGCGTTCACAGAACGCCACACCACCCCCCCACGGAGAAAAGAAACCCATACACTGAACAAAGTACACAGAAAAACATAACAAAAATACAATACACGATTAATACAAAACTGTAATCATTAACTTAAAATTAGATCAGAGATCCAAAATGTCTCTGAATTTCACCTTTCTGCCAGCTCTGGTAACGGTGGGTGCCGGTTCGGGGCCAGAAGACGTTGTGCTAGGGGCAGAAGATGGTGACGGAGGTAAAGGAGACGCTGATATAGGAGTTGCAGGTGTCGGGGGCAAAACAGGGAGCGGTTGAGTGGAAACTGGTTGAGGTCGAGGTATTGTCGTCGGTGACTCATTCTGGACCGGCTCGGTAGTGTGGTCTATGAAAGCCGGTTTGACGCGATCGACACTTACTAAAACATGTCTGCCCTTGACCTCTAGGGTTATGGTTTTGCCGTCATTGGCACGATTCACAACTGTATGCGGACCTGTATAGGGTGGTTGCAGGGGCCGTCTGACGGCGTCATCCCGCAGAAAAACGTGTGTAGCAGATGAAAGTTCTTTAAAAATGAAAGAGGCGGGCTGGCAATGGCGGGATGCTGGAGCCGGGCGAACGGCAGACATTTTGTGTCGCAGCTGTGTCACAAAGTCAGCAGGATCAGAACTAATGTTCTGATCTGAACTGGAGACGAGTAGTTCCCCGGGCAGCCTAAGCGGTTCCCCATACACCAGCTCAGCGCTCGTGGCCTTCAGATCTTCCTTGAAGGCAGACCGCATGCCGAGGAGGACAATCGGGAGTGATCGAGCCCAGGTGTCATTATGGCACATGAGGGCTGCCTTGAGTTGACGGTGTACACGCTCAATCATGCCGTTTGCACTGGGGTGATATGGGGTAGTCCTCACTCGCTTGGTGGCGCACACGTTCATCAACCGTTGGAATAAAGCCGACTCAAATTGTCGTCCTTGGTCTGTAGTCAAGATGTTGGGCACTCCGAAACGGGAAATCCAACCGGTCACGAATGTGTCTGCAACTTCTTCCGCGGTAATTGATGTCATAGGCCACACTTCTGGCCACCGCGTAAACCTGTCAATTGCCGTGAGACAGTAATTGTACCCGTTGGAGTGTGGTAACGGACCTATGATGTCAATGTGAACGTGACGGAATCTGCCAGTTGGAGTGTCGAAGTGGCCCAAAGGCGCCGTGATGTGTCGGGTCACTTTGTTTCGCTGGCACTGTATGCAGGAGCGTGCCCATTGGCGGCAGTCCGTGTTAACTTTTGGCCACACGTAGCGCTCTGTCACCAAGCGTACGGTTGCCCGTATGCCAGGGTGGCTGAGACTGTGACACTGGTCAAAAGCGGCTCGACGAAATGGAAAAGTGAGATAAGGCCGAGGTTTGCCTGTAGATATGTCGCAAGTGACTGAGATATTTGTGCCCGGCATGATTACGCTTGTCAATTGCAAGCTGGAACCCTGTTGTCGTAAGCTGGATAACTCTAAGTCAGTTAGCTGCGATTGGGCAAGAGCCTGATAGTCTGGTTCAAGGGTGATAGCATCTACACGTGACATCGCATCGGCTACAACGTTGTCTTCACCTTTAATGTATTTAATGTCAGTGGTAAACTGACTAATAAATGACAGTTGGTTCAGCTGAGCAGGTGGGAGCCTTTCTCGGCGCTGCACGAATGCGTACAACAGCGGCTTGTGATCAGTAAAGATGGTCACGTGTTGGACTTCGAGAATATGCCGGAAATGTTGCACGCTTTCGTACACCGCCAAAAGCTCACGGTAATAAGCCGGCCACTGAGCTTGCTTGGTAGTCAGTTTTCTGCTGAAAAAAGCTAGGGGGAACCAATCATCATCTATTTGCTGTTGTAAGCAAGACCCGATATGGACGTTTGAGGCGTCAGTAAAGAGTGCTAAGTTGGCGTTGCACTTCGGATGCTGTAGCAGCGTTGCGCTAGACAAACTCTTTTTGCAAGCTTTAAATTTCTCCAGCAGATCCGGGGTCCACGGAAATGGTTTCGCGCCTTTACTGTTGGTCGACGCCAGCGCGTCTATCAATGGGGCTTGATATTGAGCGGCTTGCGGAATAAAGCGCCGGTAGTAGTTGAGCATGCCGAGAAATCGGCGCATGCCCTGTACCGTTTTAGGGGGTGGGAAGTCCAACAAGGCTTGGATACGACCCGCTGGAGGACGTGTGCCTTCTGGGGTGATGTAATGACCCAGAAATGTAGTCTCGCGAACCCCCAGAGTGCACTTAGACGGGTTAACTACCACACCGTAGTCGCGAAGGCGACCGAAGAGAATTCGGAGGTGTTCCCGGTGGAGGGCTTCATCCGAGGAGTGAACGAGGATGTCATCTACGTACGGAAAACAGAAATCGAGACCCCGTGTGACCTCATCGATAAAACGTTGAAACGTTTGTCCCGCGTTACGGAGCCCAAATGTCATAAATGGGAATTCAAAGAGGCCAAACGGGGTAACAATGGCGGTCTTCGGAACATCCTCTTCGGCTACGGGAATTTGATGATAGGCCTTGACCAGGTCGATGGTACTGAAAATTTTAGAGCCCGTGAGATTGTGCGCAAAGTCGTTGATGTGTCGGACAGGGTACCTGTCCGGTACAGTTCTCGCGTTTAGCGCTCGGTAGTCTCCACATGGGCGCCAGGAATCGTCTTTTTTTACAGCCATGTGTAACGGTGACGACCAGGCACTTTTTGATGGGCGTGCGGTTCCTGATTGCACCATGTCCTCAAACTCTTTCTTGGCCGAGACCAACTTTTGAGGCGCCAGACGGCGAGGACGGCATGAAATCGGAGGCCCATCAGTTGTTTGTATGTAATGCATGGTGTCGTGCTTGATCACCCTTGGCAGGCCAGGAGGGCGAGTAATTTCTGGGAATTCTGCTAGCACTTGTGCAAAAGCAGAATTCGGTGACACCACGGCTTTTACACTTGGTTGGTCTGACTGTATAGAGGCGGCGGACGATGACAAGTTTGTAAGGCCATCTACTAATTTCTTGCCCCGGCAATCTGGTAAGAGATGGTAATGGGACAGGAAATCTGAGCCGATTATAGCGGCGGTGACGTCAGCCACAACGAATGACCAAATAAATTGGCGTCGGAGACCGAAATCAAGAGTCAAGTTTATGTTCCCGTATGTCTTGATAGCGCTACCGTTAGCAGCGCTCAGCTCATAGTCGGAGATTTTTCTCCGGTCTGCAAGCCAGCAGCGAGGATAGCAACATAGATCTGAGCCAGTGTCGACCAAGAATTGTCGCTTAGTGACTCGGTCCGTGACGAAAAGACGACGGCTAGATTGTTGTCGGAAATCGCAATCAGTTGCCGCCACTACTGACTGCGCGATGGGTTTTCCGCTTTCCAGTTACAAGGCGATATGCATTTAAGAGCTTTGGCGCCATATACTCTATGATACCAGCAGCGCTTGTCGGACCGACCAGGACTAGTGTAACGCGGAGATTGTTTCCCATGTTGAGTGGGTGCGGATGACAGGGCAGCAATTTGCTTGCTAAGCTCATCTATCCGCTCCATCATTGAAGCCAGAGGAGACGTGGAGGCAGCGTAGACATTTGCTGGTCCTGGTTGAGCTTCCAAAATGTTGTCAGCTAAATCAGCTAGTTTTTCTAGCGAGAGATCGGCGTGAGCAACCAGGATACCTTGCACGTGCTGAGGCAGGCGACAAAGCCATAACTGGCGAAGAACATTATCGATTGAGAGTGTCGTCCCTGCAAGTGATCGGAGATGTCGGAGAAACTGGGATGGCTTCCGGTCACCAAGTTCATTTTCACCGAGAAGTTGTCTCACTCGTTGCTCTTCTGATGGTGAGAATCGCTTGATGAGTGTGTCCTTTAGTGTTTGGTATTTGTTGTCTTCGGGAGGATTTGTAATAATATCCTCGATTTCACCTGCTACCTTGTGATCAATTTGGCTCAGAATATAGCTAAACTTGGTGTCATCGGCGTTGATACCAGCAAGGTGAAATTGTGCTTCGGCTTGGGCAAACCACACTGTGACTCTATCGAGCCACAAAGGTGGTAGCTTGACAGCTACGCGGCATATTGCTGGAGAATCCGATAACTCTGGTTTCGGCTGTGCAACACCCTGTTCCTGTCGTAATCTTAAGACCTTATTTTCAGCCTCTAGGGCTGTCAAACGTTCTTGAAACTTTTTGTCCATGATGTGAGAACAGAAAAGTTATGGGTGGGGTAGAGTGGGTGGAGGAGAGATCACAACACAAATAGCCCAAACATAAAAATTCAGAAAGAATCCCACCGTTACCAGAATATTCAGACATGTACGAGAAACAAATATATTAAAATGTAGCCTCAGTCAGTATGCCAAATGCCTAATAGTAACCAAAAGATATAAAAATTTTTTTAGAGTTAGCAAATAAGTACAAATAAAAATTGTGTTTTGTTAAAGTCGGCAAAATAAAAAAAAATTGTAAAAGTATAGATATTAAAACCGAATGCTGTGTTGAATGTGTGTAAAAAGCACATTAAAAGAACACCGAGCTAATTGCCGACTAAGACAAAACAGAAAATATAATGTAACCTCCAGAGACAAAACAGTAGACACACAAGAAAATTAAATATAATACTGTAAAGATTTGTTAAAGATTAATTGAAATATCGAACAAAAATTTTGTTTAAGTAAAATATGTACGATACACTACTTGCGTAATCCGGAACGTTGTACACGGGTTCGCAGGAAAACACATCGGATGTCATACAAGGTGTCAAACCGCTTGTCAAAGTCGAAAGTCAGTGGCAGCGTGGCAGTTAAACTCTATGACAAATGACGGTGACAGTCCAAATATTCCGTTTTCCAGAGTTTGCTACCGGACGGCAGAGGGCGCAGCCTGAGTTTCCGTCGGTGCAGCCGGCTCGTGATTCAAACGACGAACGGTTGGGTATAACCACATGTAACTAAACTTGTCGAAACTGGTTTGGAAACGGTCGGTAGGTATGTACCGTTTATGATGATTCAAACACTTTGAAAGGACGTATTATCTATTGCACTTCACTGAATTCGCCACTATCCACACGATTTACCACTATTATGGCACTGTGAGACGGACAATGGTACAAAACTGATCGGATTTGTCACCGAAGTCTCGTCGTCCGCAGGTCAGGCCGTAGTACGTGAATTGAACAGCAGCGGTGGGTCGTAGTTAGTAGCGCTGTTCTAGTCTTCGATCAAATAAACGACGTGTAGATTATCTTAAGCTGAATCGCACTGGTTGGCGGCTTGCTGTATGGAACAATCTTGCGTTTTTGTCACCTGAGGTTGAAGGCGTAGTTTTCATGTACGCGTCGTTGGTCACCACTGTAGGACCGGGGATGTTGATAAAACACCCCGGTGTCCTTCTTATTTTATTCCTCGAGGTAGACAGCGAAGGATCGGAGTAAAACACGCCCGTTCGGAATAAAGATGTATTTTCTAACGTTAATTTACAATCATCCGTCTGTCGTTATTGTTAGCCAGATTGGACTAGTTTTTACACTAGGGATGGGGCGCGCGTGCCAGTCTATAACGGCCGACTATTTGCTACTTGCTAGTGAGGTGCGCGCGACCCATAGATAATTAATCCTAACTAAATGAAATAGGTGCGTTCACAGAACGCCACAGTACCATATGGCATTGTCAACAAAAATACGGACTTGGTATAGGTACTTTACCTATACCAAATTTTAGCTCAATATAACTTCAGGAAATTATTCTAATTTTACTGCTAAAATTTTACCAATACAAACATACATAGGTACACACATACATACAAACATACTAACTAACCCTGCAAGTTAGATAAAAACTTTTAATAATTACAATAGCAAATACTTGTATTTTTTGTGTGAACTGCAAAATAAACCAAAGGATGCGCCTGCCAGAAACACCATAAGATTAGACTGTCAAATTCAGTTTTTAGAACTATAACTAGGCTTAAATTGCGGTATGTTTCATTTTTGCTATGTTTAATAGGCTAAACACTATTTCTTTCTAATATTTAGAGGTTGTAACTCTTCTACCTTAGAAATTATGATGATATGGCACTGAGTGAGTAGGTGTCAGTGACAAAATTAAGGATCTTTGACTTGCAATAATTCATAAGCTGATGGCTCAAATTGAATGAATTTTGGGAATATATGACCTAGACATAAGTATTACCCCTCTTTGACTTTAAAATTTTGACTTTATCCACAAGGAAGCTACAGGGAGGTTAGAAATGGCTTCGAGAAAAGGATGGTTTACGGCCGTGCCATTCTAAGCTCGACTTGGCGGGCACTGAGGCGGGCACTTGATGATTAAAAATCTGAGGGCACTGCCGTGCCCTCAGATTTTTAATATGCTATTTTGAACCTTTTTTTTTTTTTTTTTTCACCTTGGGAAAATCCTTTATGGATACCACCAACAGCCCCGGGTGCGGGCACAGAGTGGTTATGTGGGAATCCCGCCACTGACGGCCTACCCACTAAAAACCCAAGGGTGTTCCACCTCGGCGCAAAATGTCGGGGCAACGGGTACGCTTTCGGACTCCTCCGCAGCCCCGACAGCGCCAGCCCCTTCGGGCACCACCTCGAGCTTGCGCTCTCTCCCTCTCGATGACGATGTGTCGAACACCAGACACATCGTCATCATCCGCCACCTCGGGGACCAATTTGCCCGTGGGCGCCAGACAGCACCCATGTCTAGGCGCCCATGATCCCCATGCGACGGGTCAGATGAGTGGCCCCGCCGCCTGCCACTTCGGCCGCAGAGGATAGGGAGAGCGGCAACGATACACCGACACGCCTCTTCCTCTGCGGCCCCACCGCGTCCGCCATCGAACGGTAGCGACCCCGTTTGGGCCGCGGAAGGTAGGGAAAGTGGCAACGACACACCAACAGTCCTCTCCCGCCGCGGCCCCCATCCTTCGGTTGCAGTGTCGCCCATGCGATACTGCACCCCACCTCAGTTGTGGGTCTGTATGTGCAATACAGACCCACACCCTACTTAGGCCGCTTCCAAATGGGCTTTGGGCTAAAAGCCCCAAGAAGCGGCCCCACCACGGATTCCTCTTGGCTTCACCGTGGTTGCCGAGGCCACGGCTACTGAGCCCCCCCGCCACGACAAGGCGGGAACCCTCGGGGGCCGGGGGAGTGCTATTTTTTTAACCTAGGGTAACACCGCAGTAGGTACTATACATAACATTTAATATGGAATCAAGACAAAAATATTTATTTATTCTGTATTTTGAAACGTTGGTATTAAAATAATCTATACTATCTGTCTGATATATAATAAGATAATGAAAAATCAAAATTTATCAAGATCTATACAGCCGTTTGACCATGAAAACGCTACAAACGGACAAGATTTTTTTGGTTTTTATAATATTTGAATAGAAGAATAGATAAACTAAAAATCGTTAAGCCCAAATAAAATAGTGATAACGTGATAACAACTATATAATCTGAACAACAAAGAAATAGTGCTATGTCATTCTGACTTGTAACTGACAATCTTAAAAAATATTATATCTTTCGAAATATTTTAATGTTTAAATAAAATTTAGAAAACATATTTTAAACAACTTTTTACGATTTAAATGTTAACGACAAATTGAATTTTCAAATAACAAAATTAAATAAAAAAAATACAATTCATATTAAGAATAGACAAGGAAATTAAAACGTCTGGTTATAATATTATTCGGCAATTTGTTGAATTTGATCTTTGTGGCAAAATAGGTACGCAACAAGTAGGTAAAGTTGAATTAATTTGAATTGAATTTTGTTTTTGACTGAATTTTCATCTTCTGTTACTATGAGTGCTAAAGTTATTTTACATAATAACATATCTACGGTTTTAAGTTTGATAATGACGTCGACTTTTCTGTAAAAGATATACCTACCTACATAGTGAGTAAATATAGGTATAAATATAAAAAGTAGTCGCGTTTATGCAAAATCAGTCACGTTGATGGTAATATTACTTTTTCATGATAAATAAAATATAAATATAAAGTAAGTATAGAATTCTGTTGACGGTTCGATGCACCCATTATACTTACTCATAGTGTCTAGGAATAATTTGGGATATAAAACCGACTGGAGAAGCAGACGCTAGTCTCGCGCATTCCACTTGAGTAAGTAAATAAAGTACTTACTATACATGATGGCCTAGCCTAGCCTAACGATGAGCGGGTTCAAACTCAGCCGACGCCACGCACCAATTTGTTCATTGTGTACCATTGATTGTCATCTGCAACATGACTGGAGCCCGGTGCATGGCGACAGGCTCGCCCGGTGCATGGCGACAGGCTCGCCCCCTGTCACATTTGGGACTAAATATCGTCCGGAGAAGTGTGAGTGTTGCATTACACCTCTGCCAGTCCCCTCGGGGAAAGGCGTGACGATATGTTATGTTATGTTACTATACTTATCTCTTGCGCTAGCGTATATGTACCTACTACTAGCTGCGCCCCGCGGTTTCACCCGCGGTCACACAGGAACTGTGGGAAAGATACCCCACTTACTACTTTATACTTTACACTTTGTACTTTATGTACTTCTGTATTTCATGATGATCAATTAAGTAGCTAAGGCTAAGCGTAACAAATAAACAAACGAACTAAACGAACAAACTCACTTTCGCATTAATAATATTAAGAATTAGATTCGTGTATGAGTAAGTACTTCCAAATACTGGAAACAGACTTCACTACAACTACTGGTTTTTGGTATTGGTCATTGGTAGGTATATGGTTCCTGGACATATGTTCCCTGCATCGAGCCTTTATTTTTTCTCGGAAATCTAACAAGTTAAATATTATGTACATAACTATATACTACGAACTGTGTGCGGGTTGGCACACCAACTGTGCTGGGATTGATTAGAAGAGCTTCTTCGCGGGCCAGAAACCTCCGGAATGAAACACTGTTGAGGGTTATTTCTACTGTTTATTTTCTTCCTGTTTCCCTCTTAGAGCTATTCGAATACTGAACTTGCTGTTGCCACTTCGGCGGCTTACTTATAGCTGAACTGTACTGTTGAAACTTCGCTGTCTCACTTGAAACTGAACGAACTGAACTGACTGTACTAACTGAACTGACTGTACTAACTGAACTGACTGTACTAACTGAACTGACTGTACTAACTGAACTGACTGTACTAACTGAACTGACTGTACTAACTGAACTGATCCCACTGAACTGAACTGAGGAGCCGTCGGCTGGGTATTTATATGAGTTGAGAGCTCCAGAACATTCTAATTTATAATAGGTCGAAGCATACAAAAAATTGTTTGTTTCTCAGAGAGCGAGACCCTTTCTAGAAAGATCTGCGAAATTCAAAGGATCGATGTAAACACCCTATTGTTCTATCCCTTAAGCATTATAAAAACATTACACAAAAAATGCTCCTCCAGGAAGGCTCCTTTTGTATCGTTTTAAACAATAGTGCGCGGGACCCGGCTCCGGCCCGTAACTACTGCCTAAACTATAATCTCTCTATACAATTCTCCGAAATAGTTACTTCAATGCGTCTGATGTAATATTTAACTAATTTTAGCTAAGCGTTTCCGACAATTATGAAACAACTAGAACTATGTAGAATCTTAAAGAAACTACAGACTGTTACAAACTATTTCAAACTACCTATCCCATTTAAAACTTTCTTAAAGCTAAGCTGAAATGTCGTCGTCCTGCACAAACTGCATACGTACCTTATATTTTATATTTTCTGTCATTTAGGACTAATTTCTTCCACAACCTTATCAGAAATGTAATGAAAGAACCTTAATTAGTGAAATTGCAAGCTACATTGACTTCATTCTTGAATTTAGCAACAAGGAGAAGTGAGAAGAATATGGAAATGCAAAGAACCCGAACGCACGGTAAGAAATTCTCATTAGATCTGACGAAGGACGTAATTTCCGTTCAAGCTTTCGCGTATTACGTGACAGGGTACAACGCCGATTCCACAACGGTGATATTCATGCTTTATGAGATGCCTAAAAGTTTATATTTTTGATAATATTAGGTTCGTTATAGTAAGTAAACCAAGCGATTGGTTACAAACATCTAAAACTAAAACGTTGTATGGCCTCGGAACAGTTTTTCAGTGTACTGTCTCATACGATCGGTTAAATAAAAAATTAAAGGAAAGAACAACGACACACGTAAAACTTCCCACCCAAATCTGCTTTTCAAAGTCAAAAGTCAAAGTCAAAGTCAAAATATTGATTCACCTAAATAGGGTAAGTACATACAGTTCTTCAATAAGATACTGTCGATAAGAGCTAACATGATAGCCCGCAGATTTGCGCGTTGCTCGGCTGAGGTGAAAGTTACGCTCTTCAGAGCGTACTGTACAACCCTCTACACATGCAGTCTGTGGGCTGACTACACCAAGAGGAAGTACAGTGATCTGCGAGTCCTGTACAATAACGCATTTAGGATGTTGTTGGGGCTGCCCCGGTTCTGCAGCGCATCTGGCATGTTTGCGGACGCGCACACAGCATGCTTCCACACGGTCATGCGCACACGAGCCGCGTCCTTGGTGCACAGAGTGCGGGCCAGCTCCAATATCATCCTAAAGATGATCGCGTCCAGGCTTGACTGCCCTTTTCTCCGGCATTGTTGCGAGAGACATGTCTCCGTGCCCGTGCCGGTGAGAGGCTACTAATGTGATGTTATGTTGTGACATTTTGTGTTGTGACATTGCACTATTATTATTTTATTTTCATTTATTTTATTTTATTTTTTTTGACATTTTTTTTAATTTCATGTTCATTTTAATTTAATTGTTAATACCTCATTTTAATTTTATTTTTTTTCAATTTATTCAATTTAATTACTTACATATATTCTATATTACAATGTTTATGGGTAAAAGGCCTGAAATAAAGATAATTTGAATTTGAATTTGAATATAAAATTTAATTCTGCCTATTTGTCAGATAACCTGACATGTTAATATATTATGTTAAAATTAATATAATCATAATCGAAATTCTACTTCCTTCCTACTAATATTATAAACGCGAAAGTTTGTAAGAATGGATGGATGGATGTTTGTTACTCTTTCACGCCAGAACGGCTGAACAGATCTGAATGAAATTTTGCACAGAGATAGATTATAGTCTAGAATAGCACATAAGATACTTTTTAACCGCGGGTGAAACCGCGGGGCGCAGCTAGTATTCGTATATTATTTTGCTCGTAGCAAACATCGTTGACCGTTCAAGTGTTTCTGACAAATACAAGGCCATGAAGTATTATTAGGATTACATAACCACTTTTACGTCTTTATAGGAGTGAGAGCAGCAGTAAAAACAAATAAATAAAGCTCTATACTTTAGGTATACGCTATTGTGGGGAGGCAATGAGGCGTCGCCGACCGCGCCGGCGAGTCTGCCTTTTCCGACGGGCTAGGTAGTAAGCACTTACTACCTAGCCCGCCTCTTTGGTCTGACTCAATATGACTAGACTATGAGTTGAAACATTCTTACCAACAACAAGAATTTTACTTAAAATAACTAGTGAGAGTATAGTGTCATTTTTCTATTTTTAGCTGTAATGTACTCGTACATACCGATTGCTTTATCTTGCCAGTTTTTTTCCCATAATCAAATGAAATAAATGCTTACGTACCGCTGTGGGGTTTAAAAAATACTGTCTCAATAGTCTATGACAAAAAAAATTGGTACGTAGATCGATTACCAGTACAATTTATGCAAAAGAGAACTTTACAGCGCCTGATGTAAAATTATTGTAACGAAATCTTTGTAACAATATAAAACAAAAAAACAAATAAAAAGTATTTATTATTATTTAAACCAAGGAAGCAAAGTCCAATTTTGTAAGAATTTCACAAAAACAAAAGATTGTACCGCATTTTCTACTTACTAGCAAATATTTTTCCTGATTATTCCGGTTCCGTTAAACCAGCCGAACAATAAACCATTTTAATCTCCAGGCACCAGAATCCGAAGAATGTAAAATTAGTCCTTTGTCTTACATCTCGGAAAGTCGTTTCGTAGGCGCGAGCTCTCTTTCCCACAGAATTAGGTCAAGGCACCCGTTTGCTTCGACAAAGTAGCGGCGGCTTTTCCACCGACTTCTGAAAGCAGCTCTTCGCTACGTAGCCCTGTCTTGGAGTGTGACACATTTTTAGCTTAGCGGTGTTGCAGTTATGAATAAGCTTTTCTCACTTGTTTCAGACCAGAGTGATTTTACTATTTGTGCACAACAAGATTACGGAACCGAAGATTGGAGATGAATCCTTCATGAGGCACATATAAGTATGAGGTTCTAAGTGTTCTTGAATATTTTTGACAAAGTTTAGATCGATATGTTTGAATATCATTTCATGGCCGCCATAGCACAAGCTTTGCTTAATTTGGGGTCAAACGACCGTGTGTGCAAGTGTCCCGAATATTATTATCATAATGGCATGTTAGGCTTACACCAAACTTTGGTTAGGTCCTTCGTCCGTAGCGTATGCCGCCCGTTCATGAACTGGAAGTTCATGAACGGGCGGCTTAAGCTCTTAGTCTCAAGTTCTCAACCCAAACGCAACATGAACATCCTATCTATCTGTCTTCCTGTTTTTTGTAATGTTTGAGTCTTTTAGCTTTTGTTGCGAAAGTCCAGCCTGGTCAATGATAACAAGATGGTGAGACAGTGCTAGTGTATCGGTACATCCAAACAAGGGACTGCCTTATCTTTTATGGGATGATGTTCATTAAAAGTATCTCAAGCATCTGTAGGTAGATTAAATATTAGCAATGGTTCTTTTCTGCTGTTTTGAAAATTATGAATCTCATCTCATCATTACCTACGCAGTTGTCTACAGCCGCCATCATACTGAGTTAATTGCTGGTTTGTGACCAGTTTTTCTTTTTTTTCATTTTACGCATTTTTGTCACAAATAAATTGTCTACTTTTTACCTAGTCATCAGCGTATCTACAGTATGATATCTTCAGTCCAGCAATACAATCGCGTAGCTTCCTCCTGGAGGCGCATATCGGCCTCTGGTATCGGTGGAGGCGTTCTACAAACGTCGGCGGGTATAATTCAATGAGTACGTCTGGGCTGGGCGGGCGGCTAGGCGGCTGGCGGGTGAATAAACCCCGTGCCGCATTGATCGATACGCTGGAACACTAGCGACGTCGACAGACAGCTGCATTGGACGGAACTCGAGCTGCTTTGTTCTAGCTGCTGGTTTTAGGATAAGTTAGTACATATTTTGTATGAGCTGAGTGCAGCTACAAAATATGTACTCACTTAGCTTTCTTTTTTTAAAACTTTGATATTTAAGGCTGCTTTAACTACCAGCTTTAAATATCAAAGCTTTCGCTTGCCCAAAAGTCTCTGACTAGGTAGTAATTGTTGTAGAACCAATAACCGAGATCTAGAATTTATTGTTTTCCGAGTCACACACGGTAGTGCTTTGTTAAAAAAAGCTGCATTTGTTGGTTAGTGCCGAACTAACAATAATGTACTATTTTAAATAAACTGTTATGAATTTGGAGTTTAGAAAGCCACTTACGGTCACCCATCCAAAAATTGACTGGTTCGTTTCGGTGATCTGTTGGAATCACGTAATCACACAATGCCACGAGCGTCAAAAGCTATTTGTCTTTCAGAATACCACAAAAATGAACCCGATTTTTTCATGGATGCTGTCAATTTTCATAAAGTTTTTCGAGTTGACTATGTTGGCTGATCGCCAACGCGCAGTGGAGTTGTTATAAGTCCCAAGAGCAAGCATAAGCCGAAATTAAAACATAAAAAGCGGTGGACATTATTCTTTTCATTTTGTGGTTTAGCGTTTTCATGAGATGTTAAAGATATTGCCTTATTCGTAGTGTATCTACAGCATATTACAAAAACCCTGTTGGATAATTGTAGGGTATGTATTGGGATTCATGCAAAAATACCAAAAAAAAATGCACGTTACAATTAGCAAGAGTTATGACCGGTTTAAGAACGCAAGAAAAAAAAGAAGAAAAAAGAAAAGTTAACAAATCTGTATCCTATGTTCGTGGCTTTTATTCTAAGAAAATAGCGGCACAACGCGAATAGTTTAGAAACAAATTCGATGCAATTAGATGCGTTCGCGTTTTTAGGATGGCGGAGCGCAATGTGTGTTGAACATTTTTGGAGTTAACATAATTTAAACTAGCAACACAAACAAAACAATTTAAACTAGCATAATTGCATTCTCCAGTCAATACTAGATGCGCATCTCGCGGATACACCAGGGTTTTTCTATACAACAGGGAATACAATAGGTATCTATAGCAAAAAGCTAAACGACCTTTCGCGACATAAAAAGTGTACAAAAAGTGCGGTGGTATAAATCTGCTCTCAAAAGAAGTGTGCCGGCTATAGCTCAACATGGAAACCCAACGCGGATTAGAGGATGTCAAATGCCTCTAAGAGATCTGGGGCAAAGCTGTTTGTTGCTCCATCGTTGAACCGTTTCATTTTCGGAGATTTTCATCACTTACCTAACTACTGGTTAACACTAGCAAAGTACACTCATCCTATACATATATAGCTAGCTTGGTCATTATCGGGAGACTTCAGGTGGCTAAATTCGGGGCTGGCTATAGATAGGTATAAGAGCACATAACGAATTTAGTCTCACGCCGATATTCTGCGGTAGCGCTGGAACCTTAAAAATATTTTCCATCTCACCGAGGTCTCTCCTTAACTAGAAGCCGTATTTTAAGAATTAAAACAATTTAACACGTTGTGACTTGATTAGTGAGAATCATCGTTGGATAAGCGATAAAGATAGTCTTTATCGTAATAAATTGAACGAAAAAGGTACAATAAGTTGAATATATTTAAATATTTCACTGGTTGTTATTTTCCACGCCAAAAGTGAAATATTCACTGGAAAAAAAGAGAAAAAATCTTTAGATACTGTCGTCTGTGGGGTGGTGATACACATTTGTACCAGTTGACCCTATCTAAAGGTTTTTTTATCTGTGGGGACAGACAACTTTTGTACCAGTTGACCCTACCCAAAGATTTTTCTCTTTTTCTCTAGTGAATATTTCACTTTTGGCGTGGAATACAACAACAATTGCGTCTTTTGAGAATTACTGATAAACCCTCCACAAGTTGGGCAACTAACGCCATCTAGTACAGATTATTATTGTAACTGAAGATAGAAAAAAAGATGTAGGTGACGCCTAATTTGTGAAGAGTTTGTCAATAATTCTCGAAAGACGCAATTGTCCCACAGACGCATTTGTAGCAGTTGACCCTACATACAATTTTTGGCGCTTTTTGACTATCATAAACAATTGAGTGACAAGACGATCAATAGGGCTATTCTTAAGGAGTGAGATTCAATCTTACCATTTTCCGTCCTTGTTGCTCTCGTTTAAAACGTCATAGGTGTGAGAGTGACCAAGATAAAATCTCATCTCACGCGCAGGAATAGCCCCCCAACTCCCCCGCTTGGTGAACGACACGTTTGGCAATAAAGGTTCAGCACCAGCTATAATTTTGAACTCCAAAAGTTCATATCGTGACAACGGAATATTTTCATACACAATGCCATATTGGCGGTTAAATCATTTTATTCCCGTAATTTTACTAGATTATTTGCCTTTTTAAAAAAACAAAATGTTTGCACAGTACGAACTAGTATAGTAGGTAATTGGCCGAGCGACAGCGAAGCATCTCCGTGTTAGCTTGGGAAGAAATGCTTTCGTATGTCCTGATTTCCGGTTGTTCTCCTTTACACATTTCTCATTGAGATAAAAGTACTACGTACTAGGAGAAGCTATTCCAAACAAAAAAACGTTACGCATCTTGATGACAGCGGGGCCTGCCCACGTGAACTGACTACGAGATTGCTGCAGCGTTAAAACGTTAGTTATGTCGTCTAACCTACTATAAAACATGCAGCGCAAGAGCGCAGTTTTCTCGCTCCGTAGCTCATACTGCCACTAGTTCATAATAATTTCTAAAGATGTACTTTCCCAGGCAGACTTTACAAAAGAGTCCACTACACTTAAAAATCATAGTAGGGGTAAACCTTCTGGAATAAAAAAAAAACAATGAGTAATGAGTTACTAGCCGAAACCTCTACATAGAAAGCGCCGATACACGATAAAGTAAGTAAAGCAAAGTAAAAATTTATTTAACCTTGGATTAGCTTGCATCAGATTAACAAGAAAAAAAAGAGAAAAATACACTTAGATGTAGTATGCACCTGAGTATTTGTATAGCGAGCTCCAAACTCGGCTAGGCCTGTCTCTTGGGGCCCATTTTCTAGTGTTACCAAATACATTTTGGTACCAATAGGAATACTTTAGCAGGCATCCTGGATCCGGCTTAAAATAATATCGCGTGATTTGACCGGGAACGGCGCATCAGATGTAACACTGCAGGTAGTTCCGCAGTCATTCAAGGTCTGCGAAAGTTTGCATAATACTTTTCATTCGTGATTTGGCAACCAGTTGAAAAGTCAGCGGGCAGCTTTAATCCCACGAGGAAATATTGTATTGTTACCCTCTTATTAAATACACGTTGTATAGCCTCGTAGTAGTTATACACTGTTTTGAATTTCGATATAGTTAAAAATATTAAAGAAAGAAAAGAGACTAAACACTAGAATTATTCCGAGGCAATACAAAGTTTACGAAGTGAGCGAGTGAAGCGGTACCAGCTTCATACGAGTATGTCCGATGCATACGTATATGCGAATCCTGTCTGGATTTCTGTCCGGATCTCTGTCTTCATCTAAAGGTCGCATTTCTTAACCTGTAAAAATTCTGTAAAATTATCGAGCCCGCTTACAAAATTACGCGAAAATCGGTTGAGAAATGGGACCTGTAGAGGAGACAGACGCCGGCCGCGAGGTCTCCAGCTCACAGAGCCGTTAGTTAGTAAGGAGGTTAATGTCTATACCTACTAGTTTGACAATCAGGTAGGCTCGCCCCTTGTCACATTTGGGACTGAATACCGGCGAAGTGTGGCTGTTGTATTACACCTCTACCAGCTCCTTCGGGGAAAAGGCGTGACGTTATGTAGTTTGACAGTCCATGAATTAAATCAAGACACTAAAACTTTTCGAGCGCACTTCTAGTTCATAGGTTAACTTACTTAACCAGACAGTTTGGTAGATCGGTCGAGTGCAGTTAAAGGTCACTTGGTAGCAGCGATACAGCTCTCCACTACAACTTGAAGTATCGATCCAAGCTGTCTTGGAAAGGGACATGTCGTCGACCTTACCTCGCCCTTGTCTAAAACAGTGGTTTCACAAAACTGACCAGTTTTAGATTACTTTCAGTGCCTTGTGATTGATGTCACGCTCCTAGCCCTAGGGAGAAAGGTGTCAACGACCTCAGCAATTGAGATTGGCTTCAGTTAATTTTGGTCTGGTACGAAAACTTTAGGCGATACTTTATCTCTTTGCTTGGCAATGAAAACACGTGCCAGTATAGCGCGCGCTAACTAACTTGAACTCAATGACGCACTGAAAATAGTAATGACTCGTAAGTGTCAGATTTGACAGTTAGTTGGCGCTCGCTGTACCTTAAGTATTAAAGGTTAATCGAAAACAAAGTTATTGATTCAAATCGATAAAATAACTTACCAAAACATAGTTCCGATATCGTTGACGACAAACGTAAGTTCGTCAATCGATAAAATACCGTTCTTGAACTTTTAGTTGGAGTATATTTTTTTAATTATAGGTCTCGACCTCGAATTGTATCTACGTGTTTAGACAAGTATAGAACTATTCTAGAGAATCATTGGAAAAGTGAAGGGCATTGTCTGAAATGTCAATGACCTTCAAACGCCCTACGTCTTGAGTGTTCAGAACGGTAACACGAACGATATCTTTGGGGTAGAGTGACTTTTTTATATCGATTTGTGAGTAATATCGATTGGACCGCCGCCGCCGGTGTCACCTCATCAGATTACATCAGATAAATATTAGAATACTTTTTAACCTTTAACGCTAGTACTTAGATACTTAAAGTAGATACTCTATGACTTGTGTCATAACAGATATGATGATTGTATACTTATAAATAAATAAAATATGTTATAGAATACCTACTAAAACGCATTACCGCAGGCCATACCAAATATTCGCAACTTCACATTGCCGTACTAACGCCGGTAAACGCTCTCAGCTGTATCGGATGGTTCATTCATTTAATAAAAATTTCAACTCGCTGGATATTACGGCAACACGACCTAGTAAGTTTAAAAATAAAATAGTCGAATTATTGTCATAGTAATTCCAAAACATGAAACCTCTGTATTTCCTTTTAATGTGTACTTACTATATATCTATTTCTTGATCCCTAATTATGAATTTTAATAAGTAAACTGTGGTAAGCGGTGCTGATGCCACAATTAGTGTAATCCTACTAATATTATAAACGCGACAGTTTGTAAGAATGGATGGATGGATGGGTGGATGGATGGATGGATGTTTGTTACTCTTTCACGCCAGAACGGCTGAACAGATCGGGATCAAATTTAGCACAGAGATAGATTATAGTCTAGAATAGCACATAGGATACTTTTTAACCGCAGGTGAAACCGCGGGGAGCAGCTAGTTTAGTAATAAAAACTAAGTTTTATTTTACATAAGGATCCGGCGACCACTTTAGACTAACTTCGCATTGGCTGAAGGTTTTCTATTGTCATGAAGTCTAGAAGAAGACGACGAGCGAAGAGAGCAAGTAAAGATACTGACGAGTCTCTAAAGTTATCTGCAGAGTGACAAAGTGCAATTTCAACATTTTTTAATGACTTTTGCACTTCTCTAATCATTCTTGTATGATTAAAACGTTCCCTTGTATTATGGACTAATTTAAAAGCTAATGATGTTGATAATCTGACTATGTAAATGTAAAGGGTTTTTTAATATATTTTTTGTCTATCTATTAAATGAATCAGTCGAAATATACGCGGCGGAGGTTTGCTACATTTAATTGTACAAGCCAAATTTCATCATATGGTTGACAAATGGTTTCCAAGACATTTGACAAGCGCGTTTGTATGGAAAAATTTAGAGCGTCGCGGAACCCTAAGTTTTATTTTACTTTACGTTTTTAAAAATATGAATGTATGTAAATGTAACTTAAAATTAAATTGAACTATGTGATAGTTTGCTGGATAATTGTGGCATGACGTCAATTTTTTACTCAGAAAGCATCAAATCCTTTAAAAATTTTAGGCATAGTCATAAATAGTAAAAACATAAAACAAAAAAAAATTAAAAAACCATGCCTAATAGTCGTTACGAACGCCTACGCTGCTACGAGCTGGCGTAGCATACTACGAAGCTACTACGGAAGCTACGAGAAAGCCGCGTAGATGTGACGCCATTTCTCTACGCACTCTCTAATTCTGTTTCTAAGATTATTTATTATTTTGTAACTTTTTTAGGCAAGATAAATAAACTAAATTTTAGTAAACATTACCAAGTAAAAACATTGCTTTGTATATCTATAATGAACGTAGATTAAGTAAAGGCAATGTGCGCTGATTTGCTCCAAATAAAAATCACCTTCCTACAAATATAATTATCATCTCTCTAATATTTGTTGAAAAACCATAATATGATGATGGAGAAGTCTTTTAGATTTTATTTTTGTTTTCATTTATGTACGTAGGTAGAAAATCTCATCTTATCTTTCTTATCTTAATATTTATAAATTACGTGTCACGTTGTTTGTCCGCTATAGACTCCTAAACTACTTAACCGATTTCAATCAAATTTGCACACCGTGTGCAGTTCGATCTAACTTAACAGATAGGATAGCTCACATATACATATATATATATATAAATAATAAACGCGAACGAAGTCGCGGGGTGACAGCTAGTTTAAAATACGACAAAGTATCTATGAGGTAAACTGCGTGTTCTCAATGAACGAGCGTTCATGCTCGGTTGCAAAATCCGCTTAGCATTGGACAAATCAAGTTAGTGTGCCGGGCGGGCATATAGATTAAGAGCCAAACAATTAAAATATAAAAATTCTTGATAAAAAAATATGTTAGTAACTACTTGTCGCAAGTATTCGTAGTTTACTTGCAAGTACGAGTAAGTAGTATACTTGTAAGTATGTTAAATAAACATATTCTGAATTTTTGTTTGAAAAATTTAAGATTTTTCAATTGTCATACCGATTTGGTTAAAAACGTATTTGAAGAATTTATGAAAGTTAGAAATTACCGTTATTATATGTACTGCAACTTAACTTATCATCCTAGGCTAAGTGTGTTCCCCATTTTAGACTTTTCACTTGACATCAGTAAGTTACTGTTATTGTATATTTGTATATTATATGATTATAATATAAATATGCTAAAAAATATTACTTTTTCCATTTACCTGCAAAGAAGTAAAATATATGGACAATGCTTGCATATTTAACAAGTTATGAAGTGATTTTATTAGTACCAGCTCCTAGCCTATAAGTGTAGAGTTGCGTATTACACGGACAATGCTCTTACTGCAGTTTAATCGGATTATGTGCCTAGTGGCAGGAAACAGACGGCTCCCTCTTTGTGCCTATTTGAATTGATATTTTTCCAATTAGTTACGTACGGTATAGGTATTATTATGTACTCACTTAATTAATTGTAATTGGTGACTAGGTTGTCCTTTGGTTAGAAAAGTCACATTTCGTGTTTTGATAACTTTAGTTAACTCAGTTTACTTTATTTTACAACTATTATTTTATATTTATTTTCGTTGTGGGAAACGACATTTAGCGGAATATCAGAACACGTGCATAAGCTTAAAAAAAACTGTTTGTGGTATATTATTAGAAAATAAGAATAATTAATACAATATTATATATTATAGTACATATTAGGGAAGGAAAGCTTAGTTCGAGGTATTTCTAATAGAATTATTAAAAAATTGTAGAGTAAAATTGCAATCATTACATAATCTCTCAATTTCATAGAAAAATGTCCAGTTATACTCGTAACAATGAATAAGGCCTATAAATGGAACGCTGCTCCACTTATACCAGAATCTGGCTTGTGACAGTATCTTAGACAACCCACGCGGGGAAATAGGTCAGAGAGCTTTTATTATAGCTGGGCCTAGCCGTATTCAAAGGGGAAAGATGGAAGCTTGACAAGAATGCTCGATCTTTGAGTTTGATCCAACTTTGTACCGTAGGAAGAACATGCCGACGTGTGTGGCTTTGTCAGGATACTACGATTAATTTTATTACGGAAAAAATTTACGGATTTTATACTCGTAGTAAGTGCATCAGTTTTATTGTATCACCTATTTTTATAAGCAGTGTATCTTTAAACGACGGACATCTAGGGTCTCTTTTTACTCATCATTGTACCAGCTTTTGCTATGGGGGTATTGATAACTTTTGCTGTTTAATTAGCTTTTGCTAAATACCCAGAAATCAAGAAAAAAGACAGCTTTTAGCTTTAAGTTACACCCAATAAACAAATAGCTACGAACGAAACATGCTACAATTATGTATTGTACGTAATTATACAGGTACGTTTTCGGAAATGGCTTTAGGTATTCTATAATTAGTACGGTATGAGGTCGGGAAAGTCATCAGACAAGTCTTTTTATACGATTTGAAAAGGTCGGTCGCCCCGGTACTGCTTAAAAATGCGGCAGCTTCAATGTTTGTTTGTAATTACAAAAAAAAAAAAAAACAATCTGGTTTAGCGACTTTCCTAATTAGGAAACTCGCTAAACCAGATTGTATTGGAAGACGAAGACGATTGGAGAAGATTTTTGTATAATTGAGATTTTTTTGACGTATAATTTCTCTTTCAAGTTATTGACGTCAAATGAATTTAATTTGTCAGTTATAGTTTTTTTATTATTTATTAGTCAGTTATAGTTAAAAATATAAGTTAAAAGTATTTCAATAAGTTTTTAAATATGCATATCAGTGAAAAGCATAGGGATTAAGGCCCGCATGCTAAAACCACGATCCGTCTTGTATCTAGACCTAAAACAGTTTTAAATTGTGATTCATAACCAAGCACCCTTTCTGAATACGGACTCAGACAGACCTTATCAAAAATTCAGTAACCGAATAAATGTCGAAGTAATTTGGATCTGTTGTACCAACGAAAGACAAATCGAAGGCAAAAACGAACGTCATAACATAACATATCGTCACGCTTTCCCTCGAGGGGGCTGGCAGAGGTATATAATAGGAATACAACACCCACACTTCGCCAGACAACATTCAGTCCCAAATGGGACAGGGGGCGAGCCTGTTGCCATACACCGGGCTCCAGTCATGTAGCGGATGACATACAATACGCACATATGTACACAATGAACAAATTGGTGCGTGCCGCCGGCTGGGTTTGAACCCGCTTCCTCTGGCTTGAGAGGCGGGCCTTCTCCAACTAGGCTATCATCGCTTCAAAAACGGATGACATAGCTTGATATTCATAAGTTCCTGACGAGCACTCGGAGGTACCTATTCAAGGCATTCATAAATAACTCATATCAATGTTATATCGTAATATCAGGCAGGCAGCGGCCGCGGACGGACGTGCGTCACCCACACGACCCTCGTCATCAGGTACTGCGATTATATCGATCATGGTGTAGTTATGGAGGACGCTTGTTGGCTCTGGTGCTTCACGCACCTACATTACTGAAAGCAATTACATGATTGAACTAGCTTTTACATTGACATCAATTTGTGCCTGCGATAAGAGTATGCAAAAATACTTATTATGTAGGTAAGTATTTGTTCTGCACCCTTTCCACTTAAAGACAAATATTTTTTAATTTAAAAAAAAAATTCAGTAGATTAAAGTTGGAGGTTTTTTCATTACTACCCCGATAAGTCAAAAATACTCTGAATATTTTTCGGAATCGGGACGGAAAAATAGACAAAGCGCTGTTCTTTTGTAGCAAAACTAATAAGCCGGCCGTAACTTTTACTTCATATAACTAATACAGTCAGAACAACATAGTTTAACAAATAAAGTTTTACTTTCGCGAACTCGCGCCGAACTTTACCTACCTCAGCCTTTGATACCCCAAAAGTGATATCCATGAGGTAGTTTTCCACATTGAATATAAATCAAATATCCAACATTCATATTCTGATTTCTAATAAAAGTTGTAACGCAAGGGTAGCAGCTGATACCTGGCTTCATTCCGAAGATGTCACAGGCACCCTCCCTCTTCGTTTGCACACACACACTCACACTCACACAGGCCCAGCTCCGATACCATGCAGAGTACAGACCCTCTTGTTTTACTAGGCGATGGGGTGGCGCCCTTGACCTATTTTTATGCTGTTCCTTGATGTAATTAAATGTCAACCACGCCGCCACGACAGGAATTTCTATGGGGATTAAAATTGCTTTTAGTGTTTTGCTATTCCATCCTCTTCCGAGTTGATCCTTTGGTAAACCTTCCGTCGCAGTGAGTAATGGTTATGTACTAGTCCTGCGTAGACAATTAACTCTCTTTACTTTTTAGTAGGTACTGGCGTTTTTTTAAAGATATATATTTTCCAATATATTATGTACTAGCTCTTTTGCCGACGGCTTCGCTCACGTTTCATAGCCTATGTCACTCAGGGATAATGTAGCTTTCTAAAGGTGAAATAATTTTTGAAATCGGACCAGTAGTTCTTGAGTTTATGTTTGTAACATACAAAAATATAAACCTTTCCTCTTTATAATATCAGTGTAGATATATCCGAGATTAGTTAGGAAGTGCGCCACACGAAACAAATGAATTCGGTAGCGTGCTTGTGCGCTGTAGTTTTTAAAAAACAAGGCATTTATCCATCGATTTTGTTTCGATTTCTGTTAATAGCTAGTAGTATAATAATTGTTTGTCTGCGTTCGTCTTGTTTTATATTTTACGTTCAAGCTGGTTGGCTAATAATATCACAAAAATATTTTTCAATTAGTTTTTGGACGCATTAAAAAAAAATACACAACTGGGCTCTACCGTCTTGATTTGCATGAGCGTGCGGTCCCGCATGTGATTGCTATATTTTCTGAATAACGTATCGTATCATCACGTCCTTCCCCCGAAAGGGCTAGCAGAGGTGTGCTACAACACCCACACTTTGCCGGATGATATTCAGTCCCAAATGTGCCATGGGCAAGCCTGTCGCCATTCACCGGGCTTTAGTCATGTAGCAGATGACATTAAATACGCGTAGGTATATGTTCACACAATAAACAAATTGTGATCGAATCCGCTCCCTCTGGCTAGACTTGATAGTCTAGTTAGAGAAAACTCGCCTCTTTTCTTCATTCGCTTATTGTGTGATAACTGACTGACTTTGATCAAGTCAAAAGCTTTCGGGCGGCGTCGGAGAGACTCTAGCGTCCACTAAGCTAATACGTTTTAACGAAGCAGTTATGGTGTGGTATGAAGCAATGGCTGAAGGAGTAGGTCGCGCGATCGATCCTCGCGCCGACCCGGTCAGAGCTCGCCTGACCCTCGCTAACACTTATTTTCATGCAGATACAGTCCCACACTATCCTTTAAGTTATTGTACATTTGTCAGGTAAGGCCGCCATTAGTGTGGCTACTTGTAGTTTGCATTTGTAGTTTAAACTACCTTAGTGCGCCTTACGCAAAGCTTAAGTTAGATTAACTTCAAACTTCGGAAGATGGTAATCCAAAAGCGATGATAGCCTAGTTGGAGAAGGCCCGCCTCTCAAGCCAGAGGGAGCGGGTTCGAAACCAGCCCGCACGCACCAATTTGTTCATTGTGAACATTTGTGTAAACTCCTACATGACTGGAGCACGGTGTATGGCGACAGGCTCACCACCTGTCACATTTGGGACTGAATATGTTCGGCGAAGTGTGGATGTTGTATTACACTTCTGCCAGCCCCCTCGGGGGAAAGGCGTGACGATATGTTTTGTTTTACTAAATCTTTGCCTAAAATTGTTTACTAGAAATAATAGTTTTAATGCCATCTGCTAAATAACTGCAGCCCGATGCGTGTAATACCGTCCGACGAAGTTGTTGTAATACACCTCTACAAGCCCTTTCAAGAATAGGTGAGTGCCCAAGATTGTACTATATTATGTTAGCACGAAAACACGCATAAAATAAGTGCTGGTTCGTTATTCTTCTTATACAAGATACATTTTTATTTAGGTTTATGCAAGTAGACTTATAATATGGTCGAAGGATCCACACCCCTAGTAAAACTGGGAAGAGAAGATACGACGCAGTTTATATAGTCGAGGATATCCACAGGGACAAACACACAAAATATTTATTACGGCAGTAAAACATAGACTTGCTATGATGGCCAGTTATGGGCCTTGCACTCAGCTGAATTATTAGGTTAGATACCCTAACCCAAACACTCTAAATTTCTTTAAAAAATATATATGGGTTGAAGTTTTTTGTAAGATCTCTGTAATGATGAGTGAAAACGGGTAATGATATATTATGTAGTTATTATGAAAAAAATCAATCAACTATGAAAAAAATGTGTTTGTAAAAAATGCTAAGTACTTATTTAGCAAAGTTTTATTTTGCTATTAATCATGATACATCTGATAATCTGTTAAATTGTAATCAACATGGACTCACCCCACCTCGGATCTATGATTTTATCGAGAGCCAAGCAGGGGTAGAACTAGCGCCCTTTATTAGCAAGCATTAACACCCTTCCCCACGGATCAATTCACACAAGGGGATGTGAAATAGACCTACTAATTTGGTTCAATTCAACTAGATTTTGATATAAATAGACGTTAATTCAGCCCTTCAATTTATGTCTCAGGTATGTGGACACACCTCAGACATCAATTCAATGGGCTTACTGCTTTACTCTCCTAGATCCGGGACTGCACATCCTATACGAATCCAACTTCCTACCAATATTATAAACGCGATAGTTTGTAAGAATGGATGGATGTTTGTTACTCTTTCACGCCAGAACGGCTAAACCGATCTGGATGAAATTTGGCACAGAAATAGATAGAATATATAGTCTAGAATAGCACACAGGATACTTTTTAACCGCGGGTGAAACCGCGGGGCGCAGCTAGTGTGTAATATTCTGCTCGTGATTATTCGATTTATCTTAGTGTGTGTGCACGAACTGGTAACAAAAGAGCTTACCCAGTAAATTTTTAGAAAAGATTGTGAACCGTATCTAGTGTTGAATAGACTACATTTTAGAATATGCGTAACCATTTTTTTTAACTTTAGGAAAACATCAAAATAGGTTTAAAAACAATGTGAAGTATTCTGGGACATAACTACGTTGAACAATCTGATGGGTGAAGTCAAGTTGAGTACCTCTACCCTCTATCTTGAGTATAATCTTGGCGCAATAAACCAATTCCATTGTGTCAGTGATACCCGAGGATACCTACACACCTCCCCGAGGAAAGGTAGACAGTAGCTATCTAATTAGGAATTCTTTGTGCGTCCTTCGCTAAGCCTTCACTAAATGTGTTTTCTGGGAAACTATAGTTTACTATGTGCTTTGTTTAAGTCACTATATAGGTATCTGTTCCGAGGTCTTTCTATGAAATCACTTGAAAGCCGTGAGGTAGTTTACTTATGAGCTTTTATTTTTATTCCGCTTCAGAAGAAGAAAGTATGTAATTATAAATCTACTGCATACCTATGTAGGTGCTTTTCTGAGCAAGTAGTGTTGTAAGTTGATGTTTCTATAACGTTAGCCCTGTCCTAACTAATCCTATCCTTCCTACTATAAACGCGAAAGTTTTTATGTATGGATGGATGAATGGTTGTTTGTTACTCTTTCACGCCAGAACGGCTGAACAGATCTGGATGAAATTTGGCACAGAGATAGATTATAGTCTAGAATAGCACATAGGATACTTTTTAACCGCAAGTTAAACCACGGGGCGCAGCTAGTATTATATATGCGAAAGTGCATGAGGTTGTTTGTTTATTTGTTTGCTACACTTTCATGTCTGAACTACTCAACCGATCATCGTGAAATTTTGCTTATACTGTACGCAGGCGCATACAAAAGGACATAGAGTACCTTCATTCCAAAAAAATAACGGTTCCTAAGGGACCGCGGGTCATACTGCAGGGCTTAGCTAGTAATACAATAAATACAAATTCAACGTTTTATAATAAGTCCCTATAATCTAACCGACTTGACAGATTTTACAGTAGATATGATAGTAGAGAACTATTTTGTTTTCAAGCTTATTGTACTATTTATTAGTAAAGCAAGCAAGTTCGTATAGGCCGAGTGGCTAGGCCTGATGTCAGTTTCTAGGCCGCCCGGTGGCTTCTGACATGGCTTGACAATTGTTGTCATAGAACAAACAACCGGGGCCTACAATTTAACGTGTCATCCGAGCCACGGTAGCGCTCAGTTATAAATGCCACCCGCGGTCACCCATCTCAAGACTGACCGTGTCGTCCGTTGCTTGACATCGGTGATTGGCTACGAATATCGATGGTTTATTAGTAAAGGCACAACTTAAAATAATTACTAAAAAAACTTAACTTCAGCATAGCGGTACTCTATACCGGTAATTTCAATTAGCCTACACGGATTAATTATTCAAAACTCACTGCAAAAACACGAACTAGTATCCACCTACTCTATATCCTTACCTACTGGCCTAGTAAGTAACTGTTTCGTGTACAAGCACACATTTAAAAGAAATTTAATTCGTCGCAAGGCCTTGGGCGGCAAATGCCATGCAAGGAACCGACACGCGACAAACTTTGCATGGAATAGATAATTATGCTTTTTACCGGAAGCCATGTTTCTATATGCCTACTTTTAACACAAAGTACTCAGTAGGAACATGAGTATAGAACAAATATTTAAACAAAAGGACTGTGAACAAATTAGTGTAGGTGTATTATGGTCAGTGCCCTTTGGTCACTAGTATAAAAATGATAGAAAGCGATAAAAAAAAAACATTAAATTAAATATACAAGGTGCTGGTTTTGGGTATACTTAGTAATAAATATATAAATATATAATATAATATGATATAATATAATATGATATAATATAATATAATATAATATAATATAATATAATATAATATAATATAATATAATATAATATAATATAATATAATATAATATAATATAATATAATATAATATAATATAATATAATATAATATAATATAATATAATATAATATAATATAATATAATATAATATAATATAATATAATATAATATAATAAATAATACTCAAAGGTGTTGTTCTACCCGTCAAAGTAAACAACTTTCAGAACATCAGTTTGCAAAATTCGAGAAAAAAGATAAAGTCTTCATTTAAAATTGACCTCGTGACTAGTAATTTTGTATGTAGAATCGATTATTTTTCTTTCGAATTTCAAAAACTTATTCTCTAAAAGTTGTTCACTTTCACAGGTAGAGCAATACCCTGAAGTATTACTGCACCCAAAACCAGCACGTTGTAAATAGGTCTTGCACGTAGCGCACATACTTCAATTTTTTAATCATTTATTACGCGTAAAAAAACCAAATTAAGCATCATCAATCATCAAGATAAAAAATAACAAATTGTATTCAATGGTGTAATGTAAACGAATATCAACAGACTCTCAAGGCAAATCGAGTGTAACTGCGCGTAAATTGCTTTTTAAGTCAATACAGTTCTGTTTGCTGTAACAATTCCAGCGGTCTAGGGTGCTCCGAGGGATGGTAGAACACGTCTGTAAAACCCACACCGCCACTTACCCACGCCCACGCTTAGAACGAACCAATAAAATGTTTATTTTACAAACGCTCTGCGACTGCGACGTCTTTTGTGTCCTTATTTTTTCGACGTTAGTTAATGACTCTCAAAATTGTACTATATGAGGCATATAACTCTTATTATGCCCCATTATCTGATAGGTAGGCTAGGCTAAGGTTATTAGAAATATACCTGTCTCTATTTTGAATAATACATTCATGAACATCCAAGTTTTAAAAATGTGTTTCCCACCTTCTTCGAAAAAGAGCCACTACCCAGAAGAACAAGCAAAAAACCGAGGGAGATATTTGTTTCAAAAAGTTTTAGCAAAAGCTCTTTTGGTGTGGCAAACGTGCTCATTTAACTTGCATCTGGATGTGAGATCCTGATGCTTTATGATAAACGACTCAAACGTACTTTGTTATGGTTTATTTTTATACAAGTGCCTATTGTTATTTCGGTCGTTATAATTAAAACAGTGCCATTAATAGCCTATGGGCTATTTCAGCAACAAATAAAACAAATGACCGTACTTATCCAACAAGATCCTTAATAAACAGTTAACAACAGCGATGTGAATTACAAGACAAGCGGAACGCACCAAAGCTGAACTGATAAAGTAAAATACAAGGAGTAAAATGTTGTTTGGGAGAGAGGGTGCTTGGAAGGGGAGGGGGAGGTTTCAAGGTTCCAAGTTTCACAGGCGCCACTGCGGGACTATGCGTATTTCTACGTAACGTACAACCCGACCAAATTAGGGTGGCCGCTTCAAGGCAACATTCGACTTTTCAAAGTGCCAAAAGCCTTTTCGCTAAGAGGCCTTGTGAATTTCGAGGTTTGTTATTGAGTTGAGTAAATGTCGGTGATACCGTTTTGGGTAAGTTCTTTTATCTCGTCAAGGTAAATCTTCGGATGGCTGTCTATGGTTCGGGATGTAGGTGTCATTTGTAAAATATAAACTTAGGTATGTATGTATAGAACTCAGTATTTGAACAATGATTATCACAGTTTGCTTGGGAGTCAAAATATTTTTTTTTTGAAAAATCTAAAAAACTCCTAGGAAGAGTAACCTATAACACTTCTGAGATGAAAAGAATCTAACAACACCATTCAATCAACCAGTAATATAAAATCAATCAATCTATCTATGTTGTAGAAAATCGCATAGGAACAGACAAACATAGTTAAGAATAGGAATAGAACCAACACTTTATTATGACTAGTCGGCTAAAAATGGTAATAGCATTCACACAGTACTCGGACTGGATTACCTATACGTATTACTTAGTCTTGAGATAAACTAATTTCCTTAAAACTATTCGTCCACGACTGCAATATACCGTCACTCTACGCTACACTAACTAATTAATACTCCACATAATCCAATAAATAACGTTAATTACTCCGAGCATTGTGCTCAAATACTGTCGCAATATAATTGAGCTTGGTTTCCAGCTATTAAGGTATATGCTAGCTGTATGTATATTCGTTTGGTGATAATAATAACTGAGGTAGAAAACCTCGCGTGCGACAATGCAAAATGAAACGCCTGGCTCGGCAATCACGCACACTGCCACGAGCTCACGTAAAACATTAAACCAATACATGTATATTGGAATAGGGTCAATTAGGATTGGGAGCTGAAAGATATTGTATCTCGAACTTGTGTGCACATATATTTTCGTCGGGGTTCGTTTATTTTTAGGGCTTGAACATTGAAGACCCTTAATCCAATGCTTTTAGGAAAAGTTGCAACTAGGAAATTGAGTTAGGTACGTAACAAAACTTGTTTGGTAGTCTATGTAAAACTCAAAAAAGAACACCAAAAAAACTACATAGCATCTGATAGATAAATAGGTACACACACAAATTCCTATTATAGGGACTGAGTTTAATTTCTGCTCAAGTAAATCTTAGGGACTGATTAAAAAGGTATCTCTACAAAGTATATAATATAACATTGTGTAAAACAAAGACGATTTCCGCTTCTGTCCCTCTTTCTTGCTGTATACCTACACTAACTCCTCCCAAACCACGCAACGGATTTTGATGCGTTTTTTTTATTTATTTATTTATTTTTTTTACCATCAGTTAGATATTTTTTTACGAAAGGTTTATGTGCCGTGCAAACCGGGCGGGTCGCTAAAGTCCTTATATGATTGTGTATTTAATCTACAGTTCCATGTATTTGCTATCACGAAATTTGATGCATAGAGCCACATTTTTCAAAATGCATAAAAAAAATTCCACATACATTGTAATTAATTATAAGTTCATTAGGAGGTAAAAGCTAAGACAATATTAGAGTGACTTTCGATCACTCGGTATCTTCTGCAAGTGAGCCTAAAGGAAGGTGTACTTTTGCAATAGGTCGGTAAATTTTCGCTAAAAGGCATTTTCATTAAGGCAAAACGAAAAAATAAATATAAGTACCTTTGCCTGCAGACTTGTGGTATCAGTACTAATGACTTTCTCATTGCAATTCAAAAACCATTAGGTAAGAATAAATTAATAAATTCCTATTAAATTCCCAAACTTTTCCAGAAATCGATTAGAATTATAATATTTTAATTTTGTCACAAAATACGTTAAAAAAGTTATGGAAACGGTCTCATATAATAACTAGTTGAGCCCCCCCAATTTACCCGGGGTAAAAAAGTAGCCTATGTGTTAATCCAGGGTGTCAGCTACCTCCATACTAAATTTCATTAAAATTAGTTCAGCCTTCTTAGTCACCGACATTCCACCAACTCGTGCTAAGCGGTTTGCCTCCACCTTTCTGATACGAACCGCTTGGGAATGGAACACCTTGCCATCGTCTATATTCCCGACTAACTACAACCTGGGTAAGTGAAGAAGAATCTTCAAGGCTAAAGTGAATAAGAGTGAATAAGTACCTTTTAGTTCGTCGAGCTCCATCTTAGACCACTAGGTACGTCGCTTAACATCAAGCAAGTTAGTAGTCAAACGTCGACCTATTCTACATTAAAAAAAGCCGTTTGAGCGTGAAGTAACAAACATACACACTCACAAACTTTCGCCTTTATAATGTTATTTAATCAATAGTTAATTAATGATAAGAAAAGGGTAAAAGGGGGAAAAGCTCGCTCTCGTACTGCCGAATTAATAATAATTAATAAATATTGAATTAAAATTATATTGAATTAAATATTCAGGACATTTTTGCACAAACTTTCATCTGACCCCCAAACTAAGCAAGGCTATGGCTGCCAGAGACTGATACGTATACATAAAAGTAAGTATTTTTAGTTTTTTAAATTTTTATTGTATTTGTATTTGTATTTTTTGGTATGCAATAAAGTGATTTTGTATTGTATTCAGTTTAGTTGTTATTCTGACACTACAAGTTGCTACCCGTTCAGAGAATACCTAGAACCATAATGGAATACAGACATGAGACATTTAGAAATTGGAAATTCACAGACATGGCATTTACTAAATTGAACATAATCGTTCTACCGGGAATGGGGTAAAGTAATTGCTAACAAATCTAGCCTAGGCTACATCAACGATACTTTTGGATTACGAGTAATGTTATGGACTTCAACGAGTTTTTATGTAGCATTTGAGACATTTCGATGATAGCCTAGTCAGAGAAGGCCCGCCTCTCAAGCCAGAGGGAGCGGGTTCGGACTCAGTTGACGGCACGCACCAATGTGCTATAACAATATTATTTTTTATAACGTATGTGCGTATTGTATGTCATCTGCTACGTAACTGGAGCCCGGTGTATGGCGACAGGCTCGCCCCCTGTCACATTTAGGGCTGAATATCGTCCGGCAAAGTGTGGGCGTTGTACACCTCTGCCAGCCCCTTCGGGGGAAAGGCGTGACGATATGTTATGTTTGAAATATTTCGTCTCGTGCATTTGAAACATCTCAGCTCATCTCGTTTTAAAAAGCTATCAGAGTGGTTGGATGATGCGCTGTTGTTTATCAGGCCCCATACTCAGGCTTAGGATGTATTAAACCGAAAACACGTGTGAGTATTGGGTAGCTAATCATAATTTTAAGCAGCTAAACTGGGAACCAAGTCTGAAACCGCGAAAAAAAATTGTTTTTCATAAAGATTTTTTACAACATTTGATCAGTTAAAGTAAGTACATCAAGTAAGTAAGTAGATTATTTCGTGCTTTTTTAATCAAAATCTAATCAAAAAAATCTAGGTTTATTCCAAATATTGGACAGATAATAGCAGTAAAGTCCAACTCATTTTTTTAAATGAAACGTTTAGCTAAGTTGTTGAATGACACGTACCGTGATATATACTGGGGTAGTAAAGTAAAGCACTAGATCAGTAATTTTAATGACAGAACGGTTTTTAGAATAACTTTTAACCATATATTTTGACTGTAACCATATTTAAAAAAATAATACAAATCGAAAAACGAGTTTACATTCGTAGACATTTCTACGAGCGTCTACGTTCGTAGAGGGCTACGAACTTACCGTACTCCTCAGCTGTATTCAGTTTCATATTATTATGCTACAACTACTATTATTTACTGATTTTGTGGCTTTCGCTGCTCATTTTCTCTTAAAAATTGTTAAAAAAAGGATAATGCAGTGCTCAATTTGTGAACATATTTGCATCCTACTATTATTATAAACGCGAGTTTGTAAGAATGGATGGATGAATGTTGGTTACTCTTTCACGCCAGAACGGCTGAACAGATCTGGATGAAATTTAGCACAGAGTTGATTATAGTCTAGAATAGCACATAGGATACTTTTTAACGGCAGGTGAAACCGCGGGGCGCAGCTAGTACTCTATAAAACAGTTAGATATTTTTTTAGTTACACATGGTTTTGTTTTTAATTGCATGATTTTTAGCCTAATGTCACTTCATTATGTGCATGATTCAATTGGACGTAGCATTTTTTTTTAGTTAACATTAATCAAAGTTATAACGGGGCCTATAAAATGTTGCCTATTCTCTACGAGAATAGGCAGTTGTCACGTGACTCACCAATTTCTTTGTATTCGGTATTTTTTTACAATCAATTAATATTTGACGGCACCTAGCCTGTTGTCAAGCGATAATAGTGTATTAAAATCTAGTGCACCAAAGGACAATTTCCTTTGTGAGAATATAGGGCAGCCTTCGGTAGCGACGAGTCTTGCGTAGACGACGTGGCGCCGCGCCGTCCCATCTTTCAACGACGCAAGCAAGGTTGGCGCCAGGCCACGGGAGAGCATTAAGCATGTGAGATACTGACCTCCCTCAGTAGCGCTAGCTGACTCTGGGATGTTACCATCACTGCGAGCTTAATTTTAGGCGAAGTAACATCCACAGCCTTGGGTTCTTTAAATGACATCGTCAAGCAATTAATAAATATATAAAAAATAATATGAATGAACAACATAGAAAGAAGTTTCCAAACCATGCATGATAAAAAGTGTGATAAAATGGAAAAACAATACATCGTCACGCTTTTTACCTCCAAGAGGTTGGTAGAGATGTAGACAACACCCACATTTCGCCGGACGGTATTCAGTTCAAATATAACAGGGAGCGAGCCTGTAGGAATACACCGGGCACGGATTTATATTGCAAAATATGAAGGCATTTGGCCGTTGTCCTATTTATTATACATTTTTCTATGAAATTTGTATCTACATACTTACCAAATACGTAGTTTTCTTTAACCTTTATGCTATAACTACCTACTGACGAATACAAACTATGTAATTTCTATAGAACTTACGCGAGACCTGACGACTTTTATAAACAAGTTGTATTGAAAGAATTACTCATGTTTGACTTTTCAGGCCTATTCCATCCATCATCAGTCTTTTGCTGTATGGGGGAAATTCCATGGGGAATCGTTAGTTCGAAGAAATTAATCTCATCAGAACAGTCACGTCAACGCTGCTAAATTGCTTGTCATTTTAGGGTATGTCCTTGTCTATCCAGTTTGACCACGAGGAAGCGCCGCCCTAAAATGAAAAGCAATTTAACATCATCCCATCCCATCCTAAATCTTAAATTATACGTCGATACACATTTACATAATGAAAGGCAAACATGAATTAAATATATGGATTGGTATGTGGATTGGAGTTAACTACCTTCTCTATAATTTTTGTGTTTTTAACATCATTAAACAAAAACCATCAAATAAATTAATTCCGATATTTTTATCAAACGACCTAAATTCTCAGCTCCTTTACAAATAGCTTTGCGTCATGATATGAAAAGCTATAGTAGAATATACCTATTATACTAAACATCAATAGAACTGCAAAACTTCAAGCGAACACAAATACAATGCAAGCAGTAGCAATTGCTAAAGGATAATAAACCGGAGTTTGTTGCTCCCTGAAGCTATGCATAAGAATTGAGGACAAAGCTAGAAAGACGTCTATGTATGAGTAAATTAAAATAATAATTGGTAGTCAATTATGTTTATTAATTAATGATTAGTCAAAGAAATACCTACGTAGTCAGGAACCGCGGAAGTGCTTTATGACGGGGGGACCAAACATCTTTGATTACCCCTTTCCTTAAATCTTTGGCTCCGGATTAGTAGATACCAGACAGTAAAACGGAGGGGGCGCACCCCCTTGTTTGATTTTAGGGCGACTTTTTGCCTCCTCTGCCCCCCTTCTGCGGTCCCTGTACGTAGTTAAAAAGCATAATTTCAATTAAACTATGCAGTCTAGGAAAATGCTTTAGGAATCACCCGTATTCATAACCGTACGATAAAATCGAAAAAATAAATAAAACTGTGCCATAAGATTTCTGTCAACTTTAAGCCCGCTAAAAGTACCGCAAAAGTTGTTTTTTTTTACAGAACATTAGCACTTCCTGCGGTTTCACATGCTCTTCTGCAGAATTTTTTTCAGGACAAAAAGTTGCCTGATATAAGGGGTTTGAGTTAAGCCGTTTTAATGTAAAGAAGTATCAAATATACTCACTCCCAAACGTCATTACTTATAGTGTGATTCTAATGAGTCTATAGATTGAGTATAGTATAGTATATCCATGGAACGGGTTGGAAGCGTTATTAGCTTGTATACCTGCATATGCTAATGGACATGCTAATTAGTGGCATTTCAGCGTATCCGCTGACATGCTAGAATAGCGTGATAAATTCGAATACTTCTTTTGTTTTCTCTAATATAAAGCTAACATTCCGTTATTGGCTTTAGTGTCGCCGGCGACAGTGACACCGCGCCAATTCAAATAGAATGTAGTCACTAACGGAATTAAGTCTTCATTTCTTCTTTTATATAAATTAAAATTATGGCAAAATCAAAAAGCCATCAAAAGGCTAAATACAAATTCAGCGAAGTGATATTATTTAAACAGTCTAAAGCTGAAAGCCTGAATCTATTTTTACCTATGATTGAAACGTTGGTGGATATTTTCAATACTGTTGTTGCTGAGCCCGAATCTATTTTCGTTTGATCTTCGAGCCAGTGATAAATATACCGAATATTGGAGCAAAATCAACATTAACATTCATTAATTCACTGATAACATTAGCATTCGTGTTCAACTTTTATTGTGCTTGACGGTTTCATCGATAGTTATGTGTTCAAAGTCAGCTCTGACAGGCGCTGGCATTATGAAACTCGCTATAGAATCTAGCGCGTTCTAGATAGTGAGGCTTTAGGTATGGACATAGTTTCTTTGCGGGAAGAACAGTTACATAATTCTTTAGAGCTATAAAACTCTCAGCCAACTTTATGGACACATTTCAGGCCTACAGCCAACATTACGTAATAATGGGGTTCATCTATAAATGGGTACGTCTAGGTCTAGGTTTAGCCGTTAACCCTTTTACTGCCCTACCAACATATCTATAGTTCAATTAAAACTGAGTTCAAAGTAAGGTTAATGTATAGCCTTAACTTGAACTCAGTTTTAAGTCTCGTAGCGAGTTTTGTAAGGAAAGCCCTCGTAGACAACTACGAATCCGTAACTGCTGCGTAGCGCCAAAGTTCGTAGCCGTAGCAGGCCGTAGACAACGATCTTTATAAATAGCTCTACCGTTCGTCAAATAAGCTCAAAACGCTGTATAAAGTCGATATTTGATAGCTTTGGCTTCAACTTCACCAAACATCAATGTGTCAACATTGGATACGAAAAGAAACCTTTTACGTAACAAGTGAAGAATAGATAGTTCATGAGTAGGCAGGAGTATGAAAGTAATTTGATATTCAAATATGCTTGATATTCTAACTGAAATGTAAATTATGCTTAAATATTGATAACAGAAATCTGAATACTTATATCGTAACGAATATGACTCCCTTGGAATCCTAAATACCAGTAGAGTCAGACTAACGGTTATTAATTGTCATTAATGATTCATGAAACAACAATTTGCGCTTGTTAGATCAACTGTTTTGTTTAGGAAGTACATCGTAGAACCGACCTACATTCCCTTGTAGCTTTTGGTTGTCACTTGGGGGTTGTATGTGTGTAATAAGTGGTGAAGCATAGAGCACGGGGTGGCAGTGGAAGCATCATCAGCCGGCGGGTGCGGTGGCGGCGACGGCAGGTCGGCGGCGAGTGGCGCAGCCAGCGCGGCGTCCTTGCGGCGCTGGCCCCGCGAGTCACGCGAGGTCGATAGCGGCCAGCGGGCAGCCTCCGCGTCAATTATTCAGCACGCGACCGCCACCGCCACCGCCAGCACGCGCCCGCGGACAAAGGGCTCTCACGCGCACTGCGGCGACACCTACCAGGCACCGGTCCGTCCGGGGCGCCGTCTCCTGTCCGCGTTGGAGCCGCGAGCCTCGAGAGCCGGCACACTGATCCCTTGTCACTGGGCGGGTCGCGAGCAGCTCGCGCACGGTGCTCGCGCGTTACGTAAAGGGCGCGACGTGGCGCGTGTGTGCGCGTGTGGCGCGCTCGCGGCGGGCGCTCGATGCGGGGTCGCGCGCGGAGTGCCGCCACAAGTTATGCAACGCGCCGCCACCGTCGCCCGGACGGGGAAAATCGAAGGCGAGGGGCGCGGGACCGGCGCGCGCACCCGCATCGATACCGCCGCCGCCCGCCGCAGCGCCGCCCGAGCCCGCATACCACATTACACCGGAGACACCGCACATTTAAGGACGCATTTACTGACGAGCTTCATTTGCTAACTCGCGGCATGCGCCACCTAGCTCGCTCCGACTGTGCCCCTTCCGCACACGGGAAACTAGTTACTTAGTTAATTGCGAACGCTCATAACTTAATCGCATGTTGGGCAAACAGTATCACTGTTACCAACACTCATGAGGGTGAGGGTATCTAAGCAAAGTTTTAGATAAATTATGGCTGGATTTAACGCTTAATTATAACTAAACGCCTAATGAGAAGTTTAAATAGGTCAAACTACATCAATCTTAGATATGGGGTCAGCAGAGTGAGTCAGCGTCAGCATTGAAACTTCTAGGAAGAGTTCGCGGCTGAAGGCCGTCCGTACTCGGCCCCGTAATGGGGTTTTTCATGGCGGTCGAGCCAATGTAACTACCACTCTGCGCCAGCTTATGTTGTCCTAGAATAAAAATGTTTAACAAAGGATCGTTAACGTGTGAATGTATTTAGGTTAGGCATGGAAAAGCTCAAAGTAATTTTCAAGTTGCCGTGTGGCCGCAGGTTTTGAAGTTTTCGCGTTCCGAGTGTTGTCGGTGCTCCAAGTAGCTCTCGTACCTAATTAGCTAGGTGCGGGATCGACGTGCCCTAAATCCGGAACATTTGACAAGCTCGCGGGGCCGTCGCTCGGTATTCACTGGAGTAAACCGATTCTGTGTGCCATGATTAATTATCTAACGCATGTTACATCGTGGGTTTATGTAATGACATTTACTTATGGCACTGATATTAATGTTTTAGCCGAATATGACAGCTTTATCTCTTGTCTCGCTAATAATGGTAATTGTTTGATTTGTTAATTATCTTTACATGTGGTCATTTTAGGATGCGTACGCGATTATTTTATTTGAAGACTAGAATCGGTGGTTGCTGCTAGATATCGTTTATTTTTTTACGATAATTTGGCTTAATCCCAACGCAATCTCCATGCTTGTTACCTGTACTGTGTAACTGTGAAAAAAAGAGGTGGATACTTATCTCTTTTTAACCGACTTCCAAAATGGAGGAGGTTCTCGTTTCGACTGTATGTTTTTTTGTATGTAGGTATGTTACGCGATTACTCCACCAATAGTGAATCGATTTTAATAATATTTTTTTGTTTGGTAGATCATACTTTAGAGGTATTCCCATTAGATTTTAGCGACATCGGTTAAGAGTCCGGCGACCACTTTAGACTAACTTCGCATTGGCTTAAGGTTTTCCATAACCATTTCGTCTAGAAGAAGATGACGAGCGAAGAAAGCAAGTAAAGATACTGACGAGCCTTTAAAGTTACCTACAGAATGATAAAGTGTTTATTTATGACTTTTGCACTTCTCTAATCATTCTTAAATAACTAAAAATGTCCCTTGTATTATGGATTCATTTAAAAGCTAATGATGTAGACAACCTCCCTATGTAAAGGGATTTTTGATTTGCTTTGTCTATCTATTGAATAAATCAGTCAAAAATGACCCCTTTACAAATGCGGAAATATTTCATAGTTCTATTTTCGCTTGAGAATGTTTTTAAAAAAAAGCAAGAACATAGGGGCGGAGACATTGTTAATTTAATTGTACATGCTAAATTTCATCATAATCTGACAAATGGTTTTCAAGAAATTTGAGAAGCGCGTTTGTATGGAAATTTCAGAGCGTCGCGGCCCTCTTAAGCAGTTTTTAAAATATCAACAAGTCTAAAAACTTAAACAGTTTTGTGGATAACGAATTACGGGATGGGAAGTCAGTTTTTTTATAACCTTTGCTTTTAAACATTTTACAATTTACATCAGAGCTTCCATTACTCAAGAACTGTAGGTCAGACAGTACGGGAGTAAAGTTGAATAATGGGTGGAATTTGGCAAAGTTAGCGCAAATGGTAAAAGATTACAATCGCTCCAGTTTGACCCCATAAAGTAATGGCGGGACTTGCGGGAGCTCTTTATTTAGGTTACATACTATCCACCTACTCGCATTACTCAGCTTTCCTTCAAATTTTATACAAGGAAAAAAAATAGAAATAAAATGTCAAGTACCTACATTCTAGTAGAATGTTACTTTGCTTACTTCCACAGCATAATGTCATATGGCATTTTGCTGTGGGGATCAGCTGCTGAAGTAGAGGCCATTTTTATTTTGCAAAAGCGAGCTGTCCGCGCTATCTACGGATTGGGTCCCCGCGAATCATTGAGAGATTTATTTAAAGAAAAATATATATTAACATTACCTTCTTTGTATATCTTTGAAAATATTATGCACGTTCGCAAAAATCTACATAAATTTAAATTGAACAGTGACTATCACAATTATAACACTAGAAATAAGGATAGGATAGCTGTACCGAGATTTAGACTGACTAAGTCAAAAAAGTCATTTTTAGGCAACTGCGTTCGTTTTTACAATAAAATCCCGAAAAATGTAACAGGGCTCACCGAGGGAAAATTCAAATCACATGTAAAAACTACATTAATGAAAAGAGGGTATTATAAGGTTAAGAATTATTTAGAAGATAAAGATGTCTGGAGCCTTCCACTTCCGCCAAGTAGCCACTAGTATTATATTTATAGATATTACCTAGTTGTAAGCCAAAATTTGTGAAACTGTAATTTATTTATTATTTGAAAAAATAATGCCCCTCAGTTTCTTGCCAGTTCTTCTGAGTAGAGGCTCTTTATCCGAACAAGGCGGTAGAGTCTATTTAAATAACTTTGACGTTCATAAGTGTATCTTTGATACCAAAATTGAATAAAAACATTTTGACTTTGACTTTGAATGTTTCATTTTAATGAAAATTGAGCTATTATCCACTAATTTATAAACGAAAATGCACGTTACTGTGTCGGGATCGGGCCACTACCAAATTTCTTTAGTAACATTTGTAAGCGGCAGACCAGACAGAAAAGACATTACGAGACACGAACGGGGTGCAGACCTATCTACTACCTTCAATGTACCTACTTCCATACAAAATGTATATGTAGGGTCAACTGGGGAAAATGCGTCTGTGGGGTAATTGCGTCTTTCGAGAATTACTGACAAACCCTTCACAAATTAGGCGCCACCTTCATATTATTTTTATCTTTAGTTGCAATAATATTTGTACAAGATGGCGTTTGTTGCCTAATTAGTGAAGAGTTCGTCAGTATTTCTCGAAAGACGCAACTGCCCCACAGACGCATTTGCCCCAGTTGACCCTATATAAATGTATAAAAGAGACGCGACGTAACATATTTATAGAGAAGACTGGGCGCAGACGGGACGCGGATGCGACGCTTATTGTTTTGTATGATGGTGCAATGCCTCAGCGACGTCCGTGTCTCGTCCTCGACTTACGTCTTTTGTGTCTGGCCAGCGCCTAAGATAAGTCATGCGGGAAGCGGCCCAGCCCCGATACGATGTAACGTGAATCTTCCTTACGTCTGTTTTACTGGGACATGGTTGTATTTAGAATCTGACAGCCAGTGCCGGATTATATAGCTATGTAGCAGGATGCATCAAATACTAACTCCCTTAGCAAATACACGCTGTATAGACTACGAATAGTTTTACAGTGTTTTGTCTTTTTTTTCTGTAACATTTTTGAACTCGGTCGAAAAAGACATAAGACTAACTATTCCAAGACTACAACGTTTATTTCTAAGGGGGTATGGGCCCAGCGCGTGAGGAAAATTCAAAAAGTAAAAAAAAAGGTGGCCTATTCGTAAATGTTTTTTTTTTTTTAAATTTCTAATTCTACTTTTTAAAAAGTCCAAAATGTTGTCTAAAAAATTACTTAGGTACATTGATTTCAAAAACCGATTTTCCAGCGGTATACTGTTACCGGCACCAGCGATAAAATTATGACGTCATTGTTATCGATAATTCAGTTATCATTGTTGTCGATGCTTTTTAGCAAATTTTATTAAGCAATGGATGCAACACATAAACAAACATACATTTTCAAGTTAATGCCACCCAGAGCTAAATGTCATTCTTCCTAATTTGTATTTCGCAGGCAAGTATGTATGTTTGCAAATACAACTTTAAAGTTCGACTACGAGTAAAATTAGTCAGAGATCGCGAGGTCACATATAAAAGGAAACTAATAGTATTACGAGTACACTGATCTAACTTACCTACTGTTAATTTCGATACATAGTGACATTGAAATCTAAGTCTACCGGTACCCGTTTACTATAGTGTTTTATATTATTATATTTGGCTCATCTTGCAGTTATTACAACATTTGTAAGTGACAATGATCTCCATAGAACAGGGTATCCTAGTAAGAAGATCATAGCCCATCCTTACTAATTATAAAATCGAAAGTAACTCTGTCTGTCTGTTTGTAGGCTTTTCACGGCTATGCGGCTGAACGTATCTTGATGAAATTTGATAAATAGTTACAGTATGTCACAAGGAAGGTTTTAGGATACTTTTTTCTGAATAAATAAATCTTTTTGTCATGAAATTTTGTAAATTACTAAAAATTACGCGACGTTTACCAAATGCGTCAGACAACATCACAGAATATTACGTAGTTGGTACTAAAATAACAACTGACAACAGTAACTAATACTAAAACTCCGCTCAAAACCAGCCAGTATTTTTTTTTATGTTAGACTCTGATCTCTTTGGTAACGTATTATCTTATATCTTTAAATGAGCAATTCTTGTATATATATATATATATATATATAATTGGAATCTCGGAATCGGCTCCAACGATTTTCATACAATTTAGTATATAGGGGGTTTCGGGGGCGATAAATCGATCTAGCTAGGAATCATTTTTAGAAAATGTAATTTTATTCGTGTTTTATCGATAATCAATCTCAACTGAAAAATATGACTCTTCCTGACATCTATTGGCGAATAATAATACTATTTTTTGTGAGCAACTAATTGCTTTAACGACACAACAGCAGATGGCGTTGTTAAGTAACACGAAGTCAATGAGTGTTTGCTTTGAGGTTAGACTAAAATCAATTGTTTATTTTCCAAAAAACACAATATAAAAAAAAAATACCGAGCAAAGCTCGGCCATCCAGGTACTTATTCATAATTTGATAGTTAGTTACAGTATATTACGAGGAGGGTTCATGGATACAATTTTTTTATAAACGCGAATGAAGTTGCGACAACAGTTAGTCTTACATAAATTTTAATGTGTACTAGCTGTAAGGAAACTTAGAAATGAATAATTATGTAAGTACATTTTAAAAAAACTCCTTTGGCAGGAGCAGTGTTATTTGCGAAACAACTCAATTGGTACCTATGCGGTTATGTTTATCGACAAGAATCGGGAGGACCATTTTTGGTCAATCGATAAAAAAGGATGGATGTGTGATGGATGACATCTTGTCGGATTTCATAGATCGCACCAACTTCCAGTAAGCTAGATGAGTTAGTTCGATCTGAAAAAAGTTTCTCCCACCTCTGATTACGGAGTTCACGTATGCGGATCTTTACGGCACGCTCGTAATACCGCATAGTGACTCTGTTCTCTTCGGTGGGAGTCCAGTCGTAAGCCCCAATGGCAGAGTGTTTTGGCTCTCAGTAGCTCCCTCACGTCCTCGGGAAGGGCCCAGCGTTGGTCACCCTCGACTGGGACCTGTCTCGAGGAGCCGCCAATGGCGGTGTGAAGGTGACTATTGAGAGCGTCGAGGGAGAGGGAGACATCGTCGGGGGTAACGATGTCGTCGGGAATTCGGTCTAGGTCGGGTAAATTGGTTTCCTTTAGGCTCTTGCCTAAAAGCTTCCAATTCACCATAGTCCTAGTCGGGGGGGATGTAATATCTATGTATAAAAAAATGTACTATGTATGTAAAACATGTACTATGTGTGTTTAAAAAAATGTACTATTCACAACACTAATATACTCTGCGAATGCGCAATGTTTTTTTTGTATCTTAGCAAGTTTTCAGTCTATTTTTTACATCTCAGATCTGTGGGGCTATTCCTACGCGTGAGATGAGATGAGATTTTATCTTGGTCACGCTCACGCCTATGACTTTTCAAACGAGAGCAACAAGGATGAAAAAAGGTGAGATGAAAATCTCAAATCTCCGAATAGGGTCCCTGTAATAAAGATCAACACTCGACATAATATTAAAATTACATGGGAGTAATCCAGTCACATTTTAAGCAAGTAATTTAATTCAGTCATAATTTTATTTCTTCACAGACTATACCTGTAGCGCCATCTATGCGTTAAAGGTTGGTCAGCAAAACATTACGCAATGTATATTATACGTTTTTGTAAACCACGTTGAAAGTAATAAAAGTATTTAGTAGCTCTAGTAATATAATAGTATATATGTAATATAATAGTAATAACTAATATATACTAGACATCTTCTACCCATAGACATCTGTTAAAATCGTTTTTACAGACGTACTGTATGTTGTATTGTATGATGTACGAGTAATATTCGCGCACAAAACTAGTGGCGCCATCTGAATAACTACACTTGAACTAAACAAAATCTGGTTTATCTCCAAAGTATCTGCTGGCTCTTTGAAGTCAACAAAAACTGTAACATTAGATATAGGAAATAGTTACGACTTAAATAGTAGCTGTACAAAAGGCTAACTAAAGGCCCATTCCAAATGAAAAATAAAATATTCAAAAACAGTCAATTTTCATTTATATTCATTCAAGCTATTCCATTCTAGGTACTATTTGAAATTCAAATCAAATTCATGTAGTTGTTATATGTATTTATAAAATAAAGACCACATATACATTGTTTTATTAAAATGTATAAGTAAATATATCCCTTACCTAGTCACTAGTTAAATAATAATTTAATTTTCTGATAAAACATCTAAAATTTGATTTAACATAAATTTATAATAAGCAATGATAGCCTAGTTAGAGAAGGTCCACCTTTCAAGCCAGAGGGAGAGGGTTCGAGCCCAGCGGATGGCATGCACCAATTAGAGCACTGTGTGAACATATGTGCATTTTGTATATCGTCTGCTACATGACTGGAGTCCGGAGTATGGAGACAGGCTCGCCCCGTCACATTTGGGACTGAATATTGCTGTGTAAGTCTTATCTGCTAGCCCCTTCGGGGAAAAGGTGTGACTATGTGTTTAAATTAAAATATTAACTACACTGATTTCATACAAAATCAACATTCACTAACAAAATAAATAATATCTGCTAAATTCTTAAGAATAGACAAGGAAATCAAACTTGTTCACCAAAAAAAATTATAATTAGTTAAATACATAAATAATAAAGTAAAACTAATATCTAAAAATATCTTACTCTGCATAATTGCATTGCTGTGATTGTTGTTAGATTTCAGTCAGCCTTATAGACTTACCTATTTCATGCATTTTTATATTACAAAATTAAACTTTTTATTATGGTAAAATTTCATGGACCCACGGTTGCACTCTATATCCTACAGGAATAGTTATTTCTACCAAGTTATTCATCTAGGGTTATACCATTTTTGTTTTTTAATCGAGTTGATTACAGACAAACACACATTTGCACATTAATTTTGCATGTGTGTCAGTGTTATTCTGACCTAAAATTGAAACAATAAGAGCCTCAGGCCCTGAAAAGGTTTAAACTAAATGCCCTATGATATGTAAGAGCTGAAATTAAAATCATGAAATGCCTGCATTGTATCTTGGATTTAAGACTACACCAACGAAAACCCTTATGGTAGAGCTCACTTTGAACTACCAGCGGTGCTATTCACAATCATTCGGAAATGTTTCCGATCGGATCCCAGAAATTTCAAGCTCAAATTGTTCAAATCTCAGTCTACATTTATACATTTTGGAATAAGGAAGCAAGTATAAAACCGATCGAAAGAATTAATCACATTTAAAAACTTATAAATATAGACTAAGATTCAAATAGTTTAGGTATAAAATTTATGAAATCTGAACGGAAACATTTCTGAATGGTTGTGAATAGCCTCTTTTTTACGTGTGATAAAAGGATATCTCTGCAGGCACACATCTGTCTCAAATGACCATCTGGGATCACAAAGATTGGATCAGTAGATCAGATCTACCAATCATATTTCACAATAGTAAGGCTCATGTGCTATACCAACGCTCAGACTTGAATGTCGATTTAAAACTGGTTTTATCATCCTTAAAAATACGTTTATAATAATACGTTTATTTATGGAACAAGCAACACAAGGTATTACAAATTTACCGATCGATGACACCTGCAGAAGTGTAAAACTGAGTCACAGATGTCAACGCCCTCGTCCGAAGATTTTCACAATAGTTCCGTAATTGTTCTAAAATAACATCTTTTAAAAATAAACTATATAAAAAATAATGTACAAAAGAAGAATTGTTCAAACAAGTAAAATAATTTTAGATTGAGATTCATGACTGACCGTCATTTTTTAATCCAGCCCTTAGACACTTCATTTAGCTAGCTACAACAGACAGGATACCAAAGCTACCAAAGTGTTCTTAAATTTGAACTCACCCTGCACCATTCATTATTTGACTAACTTGTTCTGATTGCAAAAGTTAAAGTTGTGACAGCATTCTTAAAATACTTCCTAATTGTTCTTCTAAAGAATTTTTACCATCACCATTGTTGATAGTCAAATCCCATCCTGAGTAATCATCCAGGTCACATTCTGACTGGGCATTGTCAATGCCGTCTTTGAACACATATCCACGCGATTTTCTTGTTTCTTCATCTGCATGTATTCTAATTGTTCGAACTATGTGCTTGTATGTTTCTTTAAACCATTTGATGTCTGTTCTTCGTCTGATATCACTTACTATCCATATGGCAGCATCGTTAGCTGAAATTATTTAATACAAGTCTAAGTTATAAAATGTGCAATTTTTATCTACAACTGAAAAAAAGTATGTCATATTTATTTTATTCTACTTTCCCTGGATTTTAAACTCTTGGATCTCGGCTCTAGCGTGGAAAGTAGACATAACTTAATGGTGTTGGATTTAATGCCAATTAATTGCTAGGCACTATATTTCCCCTTCTGAACCTACCATTTTGACAAGCATTCTTGCAAAAGTACCCATAATCTTCAGCCCGCATCTCCTCACTCCATCTGATCATATCAAGTCGATGTTGTTCTTTGTATTCACTGTCACTAAGTAGCTCGTTTAAATTAAGATTATTTTCTTTAGCCCAGTGGCTTTTTATAGGTTCTGATATTTTTATCACTTCACAGCGATCCCCAAGTCTGAAAAGGGTAAGTTTATCCGGTTTTATGTATTTATTGAATTGCATTTGGTGTATTAGATATGTTTACATTGTTTTAAGCTTACATTTTCCGTAAATTATCTGTAAGAAAATCTTTTCCCGACTTTCTTTTACCACTAAACAACAAAACAACTTTTGGTGTCATTTTAAAATGTTTCTTGTGTGGGAAGATCTGCGTAGGTAACTTTTATTGTAATAAGCTGAACACAGTTTCTGAAACTTGTACTAGATGTTAGCAATATAAACTTTGCTGAAAATGTGTCAGTTGTATAAATTGCCGCTAGACCAAATGTAAGGTATTTAATGAAGTCGAAAGGTGGTAAAACTTTTGTTTGTTTTTATTGTTTCCGAAACCCTTTGGACAAATGAAAATATATTACTTGAGTTATCAAACTACCTCACACTATCTATAAATCACTTTATAAGTTTAAACTTCTTCTAATTTATACAAATAACAACGTTTTTGTTTGTTGTTATTTGCAAAATAATGCTTTGATTTTTTAAGTCCAATTTAGGGATGTCTGAATGTCTGATGCTCTTCACGATTCGATTTTTAGCCGACTTCAAAAAAGGGTGAGGTTCTCAATTCATTGTAAACTTTGGTGGTTTAACTGGTTTATTAATACCTACTTTGGCCCAATTGTCAAAACCAAGTTCTGATGAGAAGTTGTTTTTTTTTAATTAGAAGATTAAGAACTTGCCTATACGAAAATATAAAATACATAACAATACATTAAAAAAATACGATCGATTGATTTTTATAACCTTTTATTATGCTATCTGCAAGTAAATTGAGTATCTTGAATTATCTGAATAATAATTATCATTATTGTTAGTTAGTTAGATTGGGTTCCGTACCCACAGGGTAAAACGGGACCCTATTCCAAAGACTCTGTTTGTCTGTCTGTCTGTCACCAGGCTGTATTGCATGAACCGTGATAGTTAAGTATACAGTTGAAATTTTCACAGACGATGTATTTCGGTTGCCACAAAACAACAAATACTAAAAACAGAATAAAAAAGGGGGCAACTTACACAATATACGCAGCAAACGTGATTTTTGCCGTTTTATAGATAGTGGTACGGAACCCATCGCGGAGTTCGACTTACATTTGGCCGTTTTTTGTGATTTATCGTTGTGCTTCGTCATCCATGGTTTCTCCTGAAAAATCCCCACACAAACCGTACTTTAGTTTTAGGTGGCATTTTACGCCTCGACTCCACCTTTAGTTAAATTTGAAATGTGATTTTAAATTAATTCGATTGCAATTGAAATCGATTCAAAGTGGAAAATCGTACATGCCTAAAAAGTACTATGTCATGTTTGACAATTGCCACTGACATTTGTATAATTAATATTTTTTCTAGTGGCTGTGGCTAAAGTTTTTCAACCATTTCGCTATAGCGCCACTATCACATTGCCAGGCAGAAAAAAAACCATCAACGCCATCTATTAGTAATAGTCGAAAGCTTTTAAAAACCTTTCGTCTGGTTACTACTTTTGGTCCAACGCTGCTGATAGCACACCTACAACCACATTAAAATTTGAAACAGCCAGTCATGGTAGCAACCTTGTTTTCCGCTAGATGGCGCGCAATGCATGGGTAGTAACTTAGACTGTAAGGCTAGTTCGCACTGCCTCCACAGTGAGCACAGCTATAGAACATAAGAGTGTTTCGTCATCATGACCTGCAGACTGCATGCTTAACGTCACAGTAGATGCAAAAAATTATAATATTTTGACTATTTATTGTACTTTTTTTCTATTTAATTTTCATTCTAATACTTACTTACCTATGAAATTTAAGTTGTTGATAGCCATCTATTTCATAAAGAACTATAAATCGTCACGCCTTTCCCCCGACGGGCTGGCAGAGGTGTACAACACCCACACTTCGATGGACGATATTTAGTGTCAAATATGACAGGGGACGAGCCTGTCGCCGTACACCAGGCTCCAGATACGTAGCAGATGACATTAGATTAGAGGATAAGCATTTCAATCTCGCGTAAATTATTGTTTTAACCTAGAAATTGTTATTCTTTTTATTTTTTAGTTAAAAGTTAATGTCTAATTTAGTTTTATAATGCGTAACCTTTACAGGGTAAGTATATGTATCTAGTAATAGTTACATATAAGGCATTTACAAACAAATAATGTCCACACAACGAACAAATTGGTGCGTGCATTCGGCTGGGTCCGACTCTGACCCCGCTCCCTCTGGCTTGAAAGGCGAGTCCTCTCCGACTAGGCTATCATCGCTACCTCTACATAAAATTAGGTGTGTTCACTTACTACGCGAGGGCATAAATATTTAATGATGTACTCACTTGTCTAATTACAATTACTAGTAATTCGTTGTGTTATCATATCACCCATGGCATGCTACGCCGCGTTATTATTATTGTATCTGGCTAGGTATTAAAATAAATTCGTGCCGACACGAAAAAAATGGCGTTATTTGAATGCCGGCCGGCCGATAATTTAAATGTAGCAACAACCGCTTTTAGCTTACAACCTTAATTGACTTAAAAATGCTTATCGATATTCTATATCGATATAAACATTTTAGCCAGTCCATGGGTATCGTATGTTGAACTGTTTGTGACCTGCCAAGAATATATTTTTATGGGCAACTATTTGGAGCTTGCGCTGTTATCGAACGCGGCTGAAGTTCGAAGCACGATGCACGCTCACGACTTTCTGAACAACTCCGGACATGACATTCCACGTTTCGTTGTAGATTAGAACGAGACGGATAGCGAGTCCACCACTGAAAAAAACGAGACAAGCAACCGCGAAGGAGTCCACGTGGACTGCTTAATATCAACACAGGAGCAACGACCAATAGAAAACGGCACCGCTAATGTATTTCTCACCTCCGCACTCACACCAAGGACTGCTACCATTTTTGCATTATTTATGGGATTCTCAACTTTCTCTGGTCCTCTTTAGAGTTTTAAATCTCACATTGCGGTGACACCGTACACCGTTCTCGAAACGACTTATAAAAAGCTTATACCGTGATGTTCAGCCTTAGGTCTGGGGAACAGGGTGTATTATCGATCGAAGAGTGTTCTGCGGTTCTTGAATTTAAAACGATTCCCAAGAACATGGGCGCAAGTTGGTGAAGGTTGGAGGAGGCCGCGGTGCAAACTGCATCGTCACAGCGTCACCCCCTCACCCCACGCTGGCTCCCTCCTGCCTTTATTGTTGTAGGTTCACTGTATAAACGTGTGTATGCTCAGAGTCAACTGTTGTGCTCAGGCACGACATTTTCATAGCGATGGGAGAGAGGAGCACTGCACGCGGCCATCATGCAGCTGCTGCACTCTAACAACGCACACTCCGCAATATCTTGATGCTGTATTTATTGCTTGTCTATGTGTTTTGTTAGATCCCTACTAAATAGTAGAGTTCCAAAATTAATACGATTGCTAACGGGACCGTGAAATCCCTCAAAAACAAACTAAAATTCATCAGGCCGTATCTAGTAACAATACATCCACCTGCCGTTTGTTCTTTTTTAAGCTAGCAACAATAAAAAAACACCTAACGAGTAAAAAATTACCCAAGCGTTCTTAGAAACAAATCGACTCCTTAAAAGCTCCTTTACGATTATGTTTTTGATTCAATGAAAAGGGATCTTTTGTCGATCGCAGGGCGGAAATATTACGTTTTGGTCCCCCTCTGCAGGTCCCTTGACGGGTCCCTCGACGCACGCTTGTTAAAAGGCCAAGTTATTTCAAAGACGCAGGCTGGTTGCTTTAATTATACATTTATAAGCAAAATCTGATAAAGAGTCTTCAAAACGAGATGAGTTACGTAGAAATTTATACACTACCTACTGTTTAATTATATACTTTTACCTTATTTAATTAAATAGGTAGGTTAAAATATTAAAAGGAAATAATTGAACATAGTATTGTTAAGTGATACATACTAAATTTTGACGTTATTAAAATGTTTTATTTATTTCTCAGTTACAGTTAAAAACCCAGTACTACTCTTAATTTGAACCGTGTGAACATACCCTAATTGGTGATAAGACCACAGATAAAATAATAGTACTATAAGATAAATAAGACCCACAGTAAGACTGAACCACCTGGCTACTAGAACTTCAAGTTAATAATTTTATAGATAGGTAAGCATATTAATTATCTACTTACTTAAACCTAATTTGATAATTATTAATTTACTGACATCCTCAGTCCTCGATTTCATTAGTTAATACTTCAAAAAAAAAACTTCTTTTTAGCTCTACTTTATTATTCTAAGGGTTAATAGGTATATCAAGCCAAATAAAATATCTATGTAGCTTCTAAGAACGTAGATACATAGGTACATTAGAATTTGATTTGAATCTAAGGAATTACGACTTGTTTCAGTAAAACGGTTGTTTTTATACCAACAAATATTTATTTAAGTAGGTACCTACTTGCTCTACTTTAAGCGAATGCTAGTTGAATTGAAATGTTGAATCGAGCAGGTAGGTACGTAGAGATAAGTAAGTACTTAAGAACTTACTTTGGGGGATTCTTAAATTCTGCGTAGGTGCCTTTTAAGTCTTGTTTTTCTTTATAACACCTTTTAAGTCTTGTTTTTCTTTAAAACATAAATATTTTTCGGGACAGTTTAAAAATATATTTAGCTACTTAATTACTTAATATTTTATGTACTTAAGTACCTAATCGAAAGAAGGAATATAAGTGAACATCACATGTAGGTAGGTAGGTATTTTTGCTAAAAAGGTGAGAATGGTTTTTCAAATCGGATTTCTCGGGTCAAATCTTTTTTTGTGGATTATGAATCGCGTAGAGTTATGTGTGGGGACAATATTACGCGGACAAAGGGACGGGCCCTGGTTTATTACGGCCAATATTTGATTTATTGACGGTGATATTAGACTCACCATTTTTCGCGCCAGCTGTGAGAGGAATATTTTTTTTATATTGTTACTATTTCACTTTAACTGCTTACTTATTCTGAGTACTTTCCTACTTGTTTAATTATGGCATATTTTGTCATTCTTAGAGTAGGTTTTCTTTATCGGTAACATTGTAATTTTATAGAATTACCTACTTAAGTACCTACAGTTAATAGTTAGTACTAATTACCCATTTAATTATAATGTAGGTTACATTATAATTAAATGGGTAATTAGTAGAGATAGGTACAAGTAGCAAAATTAGGAGATATTGCACTTGCATATGCAACTAGATAGGTTATTGTTACTTGCCTATGATTTTGTACGGAACCCTTCGTACGCGAGTCCGACTCGCACTTGGCCAGTTTTTACTCAAACTATAGAAACAGTTATTCTCATCTCTACTTATATCAGTCTTCTGCCGATTTCCTCCTTCTGTGAAATCATCAAGATGATAAGTATCATGTTGGTTAAGAGATTCAAAATTTCAAACTAATCAGCATACATAAATAGGATCGCGAATGCTCAACTTGCCGCGAACACAAACAGCATCTCATCAGTCATTCATGGAGCGAGCTGAATGCAGCCGCGCCGGACACATTGCAGGCATTATTCAACGCAAACAAAAAGAGAATAAATGCTGGAATAAAATACTTTTAATTTCCCCGGGCGCCGCTAATCGGGTCTTCGATGGAGGGCGCCAAATCGCCCTTTTTATTTTACTGTATGAACGCAAATCCGGCGGGAAAACGGCTCGGAGCGGGCGGCGGCGTGCGGTCACGCGCTCGGAATTAGCGGCCCGCGCCCCGCGGCCCCGCACTTGACCCGCGAGGTGTCACCGAGCGCGTTACCTACCCGCTAAAAATGGAGGAGGCTCCCGTTCCCGGCTAGATCACAGTCTAACAGGCACAGTTGGGTCAATAAGTCACAAATGGTCTGAACTTTAGCGCTTTTAAATTAAGGAAACTGACGTGGTTTTCACGCATAACGATTTATGAAACGGGAAATAGTCGGAATAGTCGTAGTTCGTATATAGTCGGAATTGCTCACGTACGATTTAGCCGATTATTCGTATATAGTCGGAAAATAATAGACTAAATCGTACGTGAGTAATTCCCGTTTCATAAATCTTAATGTCTTTTAAATTAAGTTTGTAAACTTAAGTAATTATGCTTTTCTCGAATCCCAGAAATAATACCTACGGGAAGCTACGGGGTCTAACACGGTACGTAATAAATATAATATTAATGTAAATGAATATTTTCCTGTTACTTGAATTCAGTCCCACCAGTTTGAGTGTGTAGTTATGTTGATGACTAAATCCAGACAATCAACGAAAATTTTATAGGAACAAAGAAAAGTTTAACAGTTAATAAGTACTAGTAAGTTAATGAAAAAAGGTAAAAAATCTGGTTCTGTCACAAATGCGAGAAATCCTTCTGCTTACATTGCTCTACAAACAACTACCCGCAAAAAACAGGGGTCGGCCGCCCGCCGCATCGAGTGGGGGTCGCACGGATTTTGTTTTTAATTTTTTATCCGATATACCCCGACTGGGTATAAACTCGGAATAAATATGGGCCGCGTTGATCTCCTTGCAGCTTTGTAGGCACGTACTTTATAGGATTACGCGACGTGGACGAGTCTCAGGTTTTTGGAGTAAAATACGTCATGTTTGGAAACTGACCTTTACTAATGCATAATGGGTTGCCCTATTTTTGTCATTAATAAATCTTACTAATATTATAAATGCGAAAGTTGAACGGATCTGGATGAGATTTAGCAAAGAGATAGCTTATGCTCCGAATTAATACATAGACTACTTCTTTCTTATACCGGAAAATCTAACTGTTCCCGTGGGGTAAAAACATGTGTAACCTATAAGGGTATACATACAATTTCTATTAATCTCGGTGTAAAGACCTACGGAGCCCTATTCACTAACTTCACTCATCCTGCTTCTTACAAACTTTTAATAGTTTACGTGAAACTGCACTAGATGGCGCTGAATTATCTTATAATACGTTTTTTGGCTAGAACGTTATCAGTAAGCAGTTGAAAAGGAGAAGTAAGAATCTACCATGTTACTTATCTCCTTATCTCACATCACATGACTAATCCTACTTATAATATAAAGGTTTGTTTCTTATTTTTCACGCTCAAACGGATAGACGATCAAATTTGGTACGAAGGTACCTTTATATCCTGGACAAAGGGTACTTTTTAACACTGCTAGGCAAAAAAACAAAAGCAACGGCAAAATAAATAAATCCCGAGAATGGTGAAGACAAACATTGCATTGAGATAAAAGGGAAATCAATTGACAAGCGCATAAGTGTGTTTCGGCAGATGAACTGAAATCTAGTCCATCCCAGGCCAGGCATGTCCACCATTTTCGTTCGTACCACTACCAAACCACCTGGGACCCTATTCGGAGATTTGAGATTTTCATCTCACCCTTTTTCATCCTTGTTGCTCTAGTTTGAAATGTCATATGTGTGAGACTGTCCAAGATAAAATCTCGTCTCATCAATAGCTCTCCTGCGTGACCTGTTGACCAAACACCCAGTCGGCCTTTATCAAAGAGTGGTGCGCAAAATGTTCACAGTAACTTTATCCCTGGTTAGAAGTTCTAGCTACCCACTTTTATCAAAGTTTTCATAGCGAACCTTGGCCCTGCTAGTAGTTTTATAGACTCCCGTGAGCTGTACCCAGCGTACCTACCGTTGTGAGCGCGGCTCATGTTTCCGGCGGGTCTAGCCACTAATTGACCCGCAATTCCCGCAAATAACAGAGAAACCGCAAACACTGAGATATTACCGTTCCGCTGCCAAACAATGACTCACCTAGTCGTTCACACTGGGTTATCATGTGCTGCTGCTGGAGATAGCGTCATTTCACCCCAATGTTACTTTTAAATTGAGTTATCTTGCTCAATTACGTTCAATCACACGGTAGGCGGTCGCCGTCTAGCGTGTGATTAAATTTTGTTAGTTTAATTGTTGTATCATCTGCATAAATATATTAAGGAATGTACCTACTACGAGACGAGAGTGTACCATACCAACCAATATTTACACAAATAAGTTTTTAGTTTTCTAGCAAATCGCAAAGTGAAATGTGGTTTAAATGTCACCAACAAATAAAACATTGCAACGTAGGTGTCAGCTCTTCTACATAGTGCATCATAGCTTTATGATCGTTTATCGAATTGTTTCGAGAATTATAATGTACCTACAAGTGAGCTGAAAGGGGTTTCCTTCCTTCCTTCCTCATGTACTTAACTATTAGGTTTAACGACGCAGGCTCGCGGAGTTACCTATTCATTAATGTTATCGTAACTTTAATTAGTGGCGAGCTAATTTTAACCAAACACTTTAATTACCTACTTTCATATTTTCAATGTTTACCTACTAGTGCTACCTACCTACTTTGTGCGAGTTACACTATATGTAGGTAACCTATGTTTTAAACTTACGTGCTACATAAAAGCACGTAGTCACATAGTAAGTATGTACTAAGAATCTTATTAACAAACCTTCCGTGTTTTGTACAAAAAAGTTACTCACAGTATCACTAAATAAATAAATAGGATGCCTAACCACCCCGCCCTACAATCTACATAACCAGACAAATCGTAATAAAGACATGAAATACTGAAATACGCTTTACAAATTCAACTAGCGTATCCCTAATCTGGAACCCGAGCTGAAACTCACACAAGAAGTCACATAACTTGCCACAATTTGCGAAGTGAGAGGAAGTTGACGCCGCCACCCGATAGATGGCGGTGGTAGGTCGTATGTAGGTAATGTGGGGATCGGGCGATCTTCAGGCGGCAGTAAAAATACGTGCGGGCATTTCCTGTCCCTGTGACCGGGGAGCGATAAATAACTCAGTTTGCGGCCGCAGGGGCGAGCGGGTGGGTGGAGGGGCGCGGGGGCTCCGATAGGGATGCCGGTTTTGGAAACGGACTGGAGAGCAAATAAACTAGATCAGTGTCTTTGTGTTGTCATGTGATCGACATTTGGTTTGAAATTACGAGTTATAGTAATAATCTGCTAAAAAAAATATAAAAGTAACTTTAAGTTAAGTAAACATTGTTTTTTTAGTGCAATTTTAAATAAAATTATTCTTCGTTTTGCGAAGCTAATTTCGTTTAGTTGAAAATCTATTTATGTTTTTTTTAAACTAAAATAGATAGGTAAGTAAGTAATTATTGAATACTATGTTTTTACTTTTAATTTCAGTTATTTTAAATAATCCGCTAGAATTTTCTGTCTAAGTCAGTAAGCTGACTTAGCTCCAAAAATACCACAAGCACCGTCTAAAATAACAGCTGTAGATACGTTTCAAAAAAGCCTGTGAGTGAAAAATGTTGTCCAAAAATAAAAACAACATCTCTGAGTGGCAACCCTACAGTAGGGGGTTATTTGTAGGGCTCGCGTGTGAATTATTCGTGGGTTCACGCGCGCTGTTTGCCGTCTTGCGGGCAGAGTACCTTCTGTACTTGTACAGACCGACCAACTTATCTTTGCAGTTGGCCAAATGATGAACTAAGAAAAAGTTGTACAGTTTTGTTTAGAAAATACAATGGTAGCTCCCTCATTCAAGTCTACAGATAAGTTGGTCAAATGTACTCTGTAGTCCGACCCTCGTTAATGAAATTTCATATCGTCGCGTTCCATTGTACCGCTACCCGAACCGAACTACTATTGAAACTGCTGAATTGTTACACTTGACTGTTTGGCTTGCTAGACTATTGTTTGCTAGGTTTGCCGGGTTTGGTAATGTTTAGACTCTAGTACCTACTTATAGGAGTGGTTAATAGGTAAGTAAGATGCCGCGCAATGAAGTAGATGATATAGTTTATTACTATAATTAATTTGGTAAAACCTTCGCAGGACAAAAATGTTGAAAATAATATTGTTGAAACAACTTGGCTGGAAGCGTAGCTTGCTTCACGTAAAGCTTAGCGTAGACGTAGCGTAGACGTAGCGTAGCGTAGCGTTATTGTTCTACGTATAGCAGCTTGTCTTCGGCTTGTAGCGTAGAGCGTCTTTCGAATACATAAAACAGCTAGCTGGAAGCGTAGCTAGTAGCGTGCTGTGTGCTGTTCTCTACCTACACACAGGGTTGGGCAGTATTTGAATTACTTGCAATTAAAATACGTAATTGAAATACAAATAGGTACGTATTTCGTATTTATATTTCAATTACTACCTTAAAATGTAATTTGTAATGAGTATTTCAAATACCTGACGCCGAAGTATTGTGTAATTTTTAATTTAAATACTTGAAGGCTTCAAAATACATTTTAACATTAAAATACATTTAACCTTCATTTAGCGATCGTAAGTGTGAGTGAGAGGCGAGAGTGTAATGATGGATGAAGCAGCTATTAGAGTGGCAACACTGCACCTGTTATGTATACTGTACGACAAAATTGGCCACAACACAAAAAAAAGTCTTGTTTGCCTCTACTTTTCAGCCCGTGCAGGTCTAGATTACTTATTTTGTGTGTATTTTGTAATTTGTATTTCGTATTTCATAGTTAAAATACAGTATTTTGTATTTTATATTTCAAATAAGTACTAAACCTAAAGGTATTTTGTATTTTAACTACTTGCGATACAGTATTTTTTTAATTTGTATTTAAATTAAAGCAAAGCATGTATTTAGCCCAGCCCTGCCTACACATAGCTTGCTAGTGACTACAAGTGTAAGCGCCTACGCTACGCGTAGCGTAGGCGCTTCTCGAAAGAACACGACGCTTACGCCTAGCGTAGCGTCTCCTTCTACGAGTCTATCGGCTTAGAGCTTAAAATACTTATAGTGTGCCGTGTGAGATATGATTACTTAATTCAGCTTCTAATGATGACTAAGAGATAAATGTCTCTAACCTACCTGTTTACTTATACTTAGTATAGGTATCTACTTAGCTGTGTGCTTACAAGGTTTGTCTTTAAAGTGTATTAGGACCTCTGATGAAATGAACCAAAGAAAGCTTTTTCTACTATTCATTTTTGCTTTTAAGTTCTAAGGAATTTATTTTCTTTAATTTAGATTTCGCCTAACGCTAGATACCGTAAAAATGTTAACCTGCTGATATTTATAAATCAAATTGCTTTCTCTAGTATCTACGTAAAAATGCAATTTAAAGTTAGTAAGTTAGTGGGTACTTACTTGAAATTAGGCTTCAGAAAATAAGTTAAATGTCAGTAGTAGATAGATATTAGTAGTTATGGTATAGATACCTATACCTACCTACTTACTGAAGTATCGCCTTTCCCCGAGGGGGCTGGCAGAGATGTAACACAACACCCACACTTCGCCGAACGGTATTCAGTCCCAAATGTGACAGGTGCGAGCCTGTCGCCATAGACCGTGCTCCAGTCATGTAGCAGATGACATGAATACGCACATAATATGTTCACACAATATGCCAATTGGTGCGTGCCGTCGGCTGGGTTTGAACCCGCTCCCTCTGGCTTGAGAGGCGGGCCTTTTCCAACTAAGCTGTCATCGCTTTTTAGGTACTTACCTTGTCTAGAGAGGAGTATGCTCAACATAAAGAAGATAGAAACAATAATACATACTATGATAAGAAAAACAACCAAAGCGACAGACGCTCTAGCGTATGCATTGAAACAAAAATAGAAGTGGGCTGGTCACGTCGCGAGATGTACAGACCAGAGATGGAGTACGAGAGTAACATCGTGGAGCGGCCCAACGGGAAGCCGAAGGAGACCACTAACCAGAAGGGAAGATGACCTCAGACGGCTGGCATAAACTGGAGAGACGTAGCCCAAGATAGAGATGCATGGGCATCTTTGGAGGTCTTTACTCAATCAGGGGTTTCTTGCTTGCTGACAAAAATCTAACTTAAATAGATACTATCTGAATGTACTTAAATTTTTGTAAAAGCAAGAAATAAATGACTTATTAATTATTTTGACTGCCTCGGTGGCTCAGGTGGTAGTGAACCTGCCTTCTGAGCTTGGGGGCGTGGGTTCGATTCCTACCTAGGGCAAACATTTATGTGATGAACATTTGTGTTTGTTCTATGTCTGGGTGTTAATATGTTTTTAAGTATGTATTTAAAAATATCAGTCTCTGGCATCCATAGTACAAGCTTTGCTTAGTTTGGGGCCAGGCGACCGTTTGTGGAAGTGTCCAGAATTTATTATTATTATTATTATTATTTTGCTTGTCTTGTCTAATATTTTGTACTTACCTTCTCATCTACTTTTATGGTGACTTCTTTTATTGTTTCCGCATGTAGTAAGTCAGGTTTCTAAGTTCGCTGAAGCCACGACACGCAGCTATAGCATGAAAGAAATATCTTTGGCCCTATTCGGAGATTTGAAATTCTCATCTCACCTTTTTTCGTCCTTGTTGCTCTTGTTTGACACGTCATAGGTGTGAGAGTGACCAAGATAAAATCTCATCTCATCTCACGTGTAGGAATAGCCCCCCTTGTCTCATTCTTAAACTTTTCCGGCTCTTCAAACAAAAGTAATTTTCTCGCCAAGGAAGTTTCCGTCTTTCATTTCTACGCATTAATAGTTGTTGCAAGTACCTATGTGTTATATTATGTACTTAGGTTTGAATAATATTTGTTCATCTGTTTAAATATCTTTGAAAGAAATATTATATTAGTCTTTGTGTGTAATATCGGTACTATTTGTTCAATTGGCTTGCAACTGATGTAATATCCAACAAAATGAAAGTAAAGGTGCGTCATAAGGATTCATTATTTAAGATAAGTAATTATCTAGATAATGATAATCGCATCATTGCATATTTATAATACTGCGCCCGCGGTTAAAAAGTATCCTAGACTAAGTATTCTATAAAAAGTATTCTAGACTTTAATCTATATCTGTGCCAAATTTCATCCAGATCTGTTCAGCCATTCTGGCGTGAAAGAGTAATAAGCATTCGTCCATCCATCCTTTCTTACAAACTTTCGCGTTTATAATATTAGTAGGATTACAGTATACTATTATCTAGCAATACATTCTTGTCCTTAAACTTACATACTTATTCCCAACAATATTATTTACACTTCAAATAAGTACTTTATCATTATCTCTCTATACCTACTTATTAAACAGCTCTTCACGACTAATCAATTGAGTTTAAATGTATCATAGACATAAATAAAACTTCCCTCCGGAAAATTAAGAAAAACGTAGACAAAACCGTAAAACAGTGAAATTTTTACGCGTTAATTTAAAATAAAAACAATCTTTTTGCCAACATTGAGAAAAGACCTACTCAAACAAAAAAAAAACTAAACAATAGATAAAAAAAAAAAAACAATCCAACAAGATTCCCCTCCATACATTCCCGTAAAATGATTGCCAGTTCAAGCGCGCCTTAACAGACACTCTGTAGACACTGTGAACTGTTTTTAATCTGTGGCGGAGGTTACATCTTCAGTACAAATTTTAATGATGACTTGAAACAACTACACTCACCGAAAACATTCCTATACCTACTATTGAACACGAATATTGAACCACACAACCTGTAGTCATGTTTTACATGGTTCATTTTGTTAACAAATTGCTTTCGGTTATGGTTAAATAGGCAGTAGTTGATATCTGCTCGCTTGGTTTTTTACTGGAAAAAAGGTTACTATTTTTTCTTAATTTCTTAAAGCGGTCTTCATTTTAAAGTGATAAAAGACGTTGTACCTGTCTGAACCGTCCTACCTACATAATTAAATTATACTCTCACGGGAAATAACAAAAAAATACCTAGGTACTTATCTAGTTAGTATTTTTTATTATTTTTATTTTATGGTTTTTTTTTTCTCCCCATTTCAGGGGAATTTGGCGTCGCACGTCATGTACATTTGCCGGTGTCAAGTACTAATCATTCGTTTTCACTTTTCACAGATGACGGGATGATGATGATGAGGTGATGATGAAGATGATGAATCCCTCCCTTTCTCCATTCCAGTAAAGTTATGGATACTTTACTGAAACTTCAAGTGAAGTTTTGCAGAGAACACAAAAAGTCGCGTTTCGCAATTTTTGTATCATTTGCCCACACTCGTGCACGTTGTCGAACCGGTAAACGTTAATAATCCACCATTATTACACTTTAACACTCGAAGAATCACAAGGTTTAGAAAATAATACAAAATCACGACACCATCTTTTTTCGGTTCCCGCCAAAACCTCCTCCCTAGGTAAGTAAGTAGGTAGGTACTTTTTGGATTTCAAAACTAACACCTATATCATAATTTTAATTAGATACTTATTTCTTTACCTTATCTATTTTATTATAGGTGCGTCGACTCCCCCACAATAATATTAAGTATAGGTACTTAGATAATAAGTAAGTATTTATGTATAAGTACTTACCTACTTTTTCACTCGTTGAATTCATCAAATTCACGTCAAAAAGTTTTCCGTTTCTTAAATAGGTACTTACCTGCAAATAATATAACTTTGGTGACAAATAAACCTAAAAAAATATTGGGAGGAATAATAGTAAAAATTATGCATGTGGGGGAGACTGGGGTGATTTTGTAACGAGGTAATATTATTTTTGAGTTTAAACTTTATTATCAGTAAATAGGTAGTTATCATCATTTATTAGTAGGTAAATTACGCTCTTCACTTGTAAAACAATTGAAAATCTTCAAAGAGAACCTTATGCTTGTAATTAGATTTGCTTACTTATTTGATGTACGCAAAGTCTAGAAAGAAATAAACAAATTAAAACGTTAAATTTATCGAGCATAGTGACTAAATGAATTTTATTAGCAAAGTTAATAAATTACACCTATAAATAAACCGATGGACGCCTTTGAGTTGATAAATAAATGGTACGTTTAAAGTTTATTGTCCGGCTACCCACGGACACTCAATAATTGTAATGGAAGGCTATTGAAGATCAGAGGCGGCGCGTTGGTATGCGCGGTGGCGTCGGCCGCGGAGCGAGGAGCGAGAGTAGGTCAGTGCTGCGCTGCGTCGCGCTGTACTAATCATTCTAATTCAATTTGTGCGGACGTTTCCGCGCACCGCTGTCGCCCGCCCTGAGCGCTTTGTTTACATTACACTGCCGTGCTGCCACTCCACCGCGCCTCGATTAAGGACAAATCAATAAGGCAGTCGATAGCGAGCGAGTTTAATAGAGTGAGCGAGTCGAGTCGAGCGCCCTCATTACCCCCGCAATTAGCGCACGGCGCGCTCCCGCCGACGACGACGCACCCCGCGCGAAAAACGAATAAAAAGAGCTGCCCTCAAAATGGCCGCCGCCTCCCCCCGGCGCCCGCCCGCACCCCGCGCCGCTTCGTGATTGCATCCCCGCAGCTCTTATAAATATGGCCGTATTCCTCCCGCCTTTACTGATTGCCCGTATACCCCCCGGCTCCCCCCGCGACCGCGCCGCCGGCGTCTGAATAGATAAACGAGTCCACGTTGACTGAAGCTCTTATAAAAATTGACTCGGCCAATCGGCTCGTCTCCGCGCACCGTTCCGGCCAACGGCCGCTCGAAAACCCGTGTAACTCCACCCTTAATAAGCGATCTCGGCGTGCGAGCCAATGGCGCGCTCGGAAACGACGAGCTCTGCTCACCGACGACGGAGCGGTCCACGTGGACTGACGCACACACAGACGCCAGTATAATGCCTCGAGTGGAAATAGCTATGACGGCGAAATGTGCGACAGCGAAAAAATAAAATGCGGTCGGTCGGTGCGGCGGCGGAGCGAGCGAGCGAGTGGGTGTAAACAGGGGATATTTCGGTGCGGCTCGTTCATTATTATTGAATGCGCGGCGCTAATGGCAGCCGGAGTCGCGGCTCGCGAGTTTCCTGCTTCCAGCCTCGAGTGCCTAGTTGAGGTTGACCGATGACTGTTGACCCGCGCGTCAGACGCTCGCTGAAACGGAGACGACTTATTGTAGCGGAGCAATGCGCCGAACGCGACCGAACTATTCATTAATTGTGTCATCCAAACAAACACAGCTCTACAAAATTACGTAGATACGACAGTAGACTGCTGAGCTACATCGCTCTACATTTTTTCTACATTATAAAAACCATAGAGTACTTACTTAATATTTTATCGTCGCTTATTAATTTTATTGCTCCGTCAACTCCGTTATATTTTATAGCTGGCTTTTTAATGAAAACCGATTTCATGTGAAATCGGAATCGCTAAACGAGTAGTCTGTGGAGCGGAGTAGAGTCGACCTCCATCGGATAAGGCGCTTGTCCGGTAGCCGGGAACTGGCCATTCAACACACTTCGACGTGTAAAAAATAACTACGTAGGTTTCCCCTCGCTCCATGCAGGTAGACAGGTTTCTTTTTTCTTCTTACGCTTCACTAATATTTATTACATGTGCAGTCAGTCACAAAACTGTGTACAATTTGAATTCATTTTCCGGCCAGTTATCTTGGTTTCTACCTTCAGCAGTATGTACACAACCCAAACACGCTCTAATTACCCTGATAATACGCTCAGTTTTCTTATTTAAAATTATTTATACTACTTGAACACAGAGTCTAAGTATTCTATGAATATGATAAAAGTAGTAGCTAATTTGAAATTTAAACTGTGAAATGGAATATAATTTTTATTAGTACTTGTAATGAGAGTATTTTCAACATATGTAATTCGAAATAATTTCAAGCTCTCGTCACAAATATAGCGATGGCAGCCTAGTTGGGAGAAGGTCCGCCTCTCAAGCCAGAGGGAGCGGGTTCGAACCCAGCCGACGGCACGCACCAATTTGTTCATTGTGTAAACATATGTGCGTACTGTATGTCATCTGCTACATGACTGGAGCCCGGTATATCCCCTGTCACATTTAGGACTGAATATCGTCCGGCGAAGTGTAGGTGTTGTATTACGCCTCTGCCAGCCCCCTCGGGGGAAAGGCGTCACGATATGTCGTCACAAATTAAGTTTTACCTAGTAGGTACTTCTGTATAGGCAATGAAACCAATCACATGGCACTTAAGTGTCATATAGGTTAAATAGAGTAAGAAGCTACATCCAAATTGAGTATTACAGTTATTCTATCTCATGAACTATAATCCAGAATCTTTTTAGCATCATAAAAAAATGTTTGGGACAAACAGAAACCTTAAAAAGTTGTGTGAAAATGAAGTTGGTGATGAGATGCCCTTACCCGCGATATCGCGTTAGCTCCGCGATAATTATCTCTTAATTAATAGCGGAGGCTGTGAACGTCTTTATCGCGTTATTTCGCTGCAATTACTTCGCATCGCATCGTCTGGGGCCGCTATTAAGTAACAATTTAAATAGACGCGCGTTTGCGGAGCTGTGCGGAAGCGATGGCGACGCGGTGGCGAACTTTTTCAAACAAATGAACACTATTTGTGGTTATGTTAATTTAGCTTTGTTGATTCGGTAACGCATCAAATGAAACTAATTTGATGCGTTAAAATATGACCAAAATAGAAAACCGCACTCCTTTTCACTGTCTAATTTATTTTCCGACTTATTGTACAAAACAGTATGCAAAAACCAGTATGCAAAAGTCTTATAGTATATCGTCACGCCTTTCCCTGAGGGGGCTGGCAGAGGTGTATTACAACACCCACACTTCGCCGGACGATATTCAGCCCCAAATATGACAGGGGGCGAGCCTGTCGCCATACACGGGGCTCCAGAGTCAGAGTTGTTGCTCACATCAGATATTTTCAAAAATAGGAGTGCCTACTTATATCTATTGCAAATGTGTTTACTACTTTATTAGGCTTTCTCGTTTCACATATCATAGCGCCAACAAATCTGATGCCCTCACTGCCCCTGGTATGTACCAATCAGAGGCGACCGTTGCCGCGCACAATCGCACATATTTATGTTAACGCGCGCTGTCACAACCCGCGCTTTATGACATGCACGGACCGGCCAGTGAAACAAAATTACCCACATCACTACCTCCTTAAACGCATTACGTAATCCTAGACAGCTATATTTTACTGTCAATAACCACTCATTTTAAGTGCCGTATTCAATAAGCGGATGTATGATTCAATAATACAGTCTTATCTATCACAGGCTCACCTCTATATCTAGAGCTATTTATTACCCGCATCAGACCTAAATACGCACTTTACCTTGTTTAATACCTCGGGAGGCGAGTGTCTTCGCTAACAAAAAGCATTATCGTGATTCACACCTTTCGCAAAAGTTACGGGCAGATATCTAAGGCTACGATCGCATGCGATTCAACTGCAGAGTCATTAAATATTAATTCCCTAAGCAAAAAGCGGTCGGGCACGGCGGGACAGAATCCGAGCCTTCTGGGAAACGGAGAGCTCGAAAAAATAGTCGCGACACAATGCCCGGTTATACAACTAATTGTTCGCGCCGGTTAATTATGCAGTGCGTTTTGTTTGTCTGGGCAGAGCTTGTCGGTGGCCGCGTGTGGCCGCGAGCCTGATAACGCGCCCTCACCGGCCGCTAGCCAATTAATACAATGCTATTTACGTCGGCTGTAATGAACTGCGTGATCTTTAACACCACCCTACCCGGCTCCACACACGGCCGCGTTAATTCAATCTACGGAACCGGCTAATTCAATCAGCATTCTATCGCGTACCTCAAAGCCGGTCCCGAGCGCTTCTCTATTAAATCTCAATAAAATAAGATTTACATTTCACTCGGAAGAGCACTGACATTTCAACCCACATATCCATTACCGCCGAGCTTCAATGGACGCATAAAACTTTCAAATTAAAGAAAATATCTTGATGTAGGTGTTTATAACAGTCATCAACTGTGTAAATTAAATGGACACGAAAATAAAGGGTCGATTAAGCCGGCCTACCTAATTAATTAAGGCTTATCTTCGTGCCCCTCCGATGCGATCAACGTAAACGCAATGGGATCGTAAAAATTTTGTGTTTCAGTCAGGTAGGCAGAGATAAAGGTGGGGTGCGGTGTCGGGCGAGGCGGCGGCGGGTGGCGGTGAGACGTGGGGGCGCGGCGCGATGTTGTCGCAGCGATGTCGCGGCGATATCGCCTGATTGTTATTTATCTGTTATCGCGCGGCGATCGGCCGCGAGACCGCCTGCGCAGGGAGCTCGCTGTTACCGCTGTATCGGGCCGATCTTGGAGCTAGGAAATAAATAACCGCCATGTCTGGGAGATGGTTCGTTTAGACAGATGCTCGTTGCCGAGACAGATGCGTCACAGTCCTACATTCCTGCTTTGCATGGGTTATAAGCGATCAGAGTTGTTGATTGGTCTATGATAACAGCTTTTAGAGACCCAAAGCTTTTGTTTTTGCTGGATTTTGTCGAACTGAAGCTTTTATTCGAGTACAACACACAAAGTCAATAAAAAGCTTATCAGACAGTCAATTTACTCACGACCTCGAATTTTCACTAAACCATATCAGATTTTGTGAAAAAGCAGCGTCTTGTTACAATAACAGTGTCGAATAACTTACAGCCGTCAAATACTTACCGCATCCATTGTCACGCGATATCGCGTCAACATTGCCAGCGGTAGGGTTGCCACCACATAAGTATATGGAAAACGAAGAGAGGAAAAAGGGCAAACATAATAATTTCAGGTTAAAATTAATAGGCTTACTTTTGATAAACCTTGAGCGTTAATTAACAAAAAATGTAAATAATTGCAAATTCTTATGTTTCATTAACCAAAAATTAGGAAATCCTTAAAAATAATGACATAACATTTAATTAGACATTTCATTCATTTCAGGCTGTTAAAGAAGACTGATTCTGCTAATTCAGGTGAGGGATTGTTAAAATAACTCTCAAAATTATAAAAATATTTAAATAGGTAAATGTATAGGTACTCTTAATCATTTTATAAGGTAGATATCACCTAGTTACCTATTTACTTAAATCTTTCGTTTAGTAAAAAAAGTATTTCACGAACATTGTAGCAACCCTAACAAACGACATGTGGCATCAGAGCAAAACGGCTGCTCGATTCGAAATAAGAATTTAAATGAGTTACAAAAACAAAATCGAAACGACGCAGCGAGCGAGGGTTTTTTTCGTCTCGCCTCGTTACCTCCCCGCGTGAATGTCACGTATTACTAAAGCTTAATTTGAACAAGACAAACTCTGAGATATACTATCTTTACAACGTACATTGCATGGTTTAATAATATACTGCGCCAGGTATTGCACTCAGAGTCTAAAATGGTCACGTGAGCAACACGTAGTGACGTCAGGCGATGCTTAACCAAGACCGACAAATGTCATTTACAAACAGTTTGAAAGAGACGATGACGATGACGAGTGACGTCATTAATACGTGTTAGCTCTGGAGTGCTAGACCTTGTCTTTTTTTGAAGATCAAGTTCATGGTACATTGTACGCACTGGCTGGTACTTCCTATCCTACTTAATATTACAAAACGTGAAAGTTTGTAAAAATGGATGGATGGATGTTTGTTACTCTTTCACGCCAGAACGACTGAACAGGTCTGAATGAAATTTGGCACAGAGATAGATTATAGTCTAGAATAGCACATAGGATACTTTTTAACCGCGGATGAAACCGTAGGGCGCAGCTAGTGGGTTATAATAAAGCTCTGCAATAGATCTGATGATGGAGACCATAGGCAGTCGAAGGAATTGCTCAGCGATTTCCAGCTCAATGCTGTAAATCAATAATTTGCCTTGCTTTTTATTAGATTACTGTTTAAAGTCGGTTTTTTTTTGTTAAAAATTATTTAAGATCAAGTTCATGGTACATTGTACACACTGGCTGGTACAGGCTACTTACAGCATAAAAACTGTGCGTCAAAGTAGAGAAAGTTCAAACATGCCGTTTGACTCTGTGTTTAGCTTTCGTATTCACAGTAATGCAAGCAATTTCGATTGTTGGACAAAACTGACAAGACAATAGCGCTAGTGTCATGCCAGCCAGAGGCGCTAAGAGCCCACGACTGTTAAGATAGCGAACTTTACTGTGGCTACACTGTGTTAGGTTATAAATTAGACAGTTTAACTTCTGACACGTAAAATACATTGACATCAATGCTGTCGTGCCATCTTAACTAAATTTGACAGCTTTGTAATGTAGCCCTATCACATCCTACTATCCTACTGCCTACTAATATTATAAACGCGAAAGTTTGTAAGACTGGATGGATGGATGTTTGTTACTCTTTCACGCTAGAACGGCTGCACAAATCTGGATGACATTTGGCATAGATATAGTTTATAGTCTAAAATAGCACATAGGATACTTTTTAACCGCGTGTGAAATCGCGGGACTCAGCTAGTTATAGAAATTGTAATAAAATGTACTGCAGATAATTTTAGTACCTAGTGCTGGGTCAGATTAGTTTAGTGACACCAATTTCAATCATTATTGGCATCTTTATTTTTTACTGGAAGCAATGGTAGCCTAGTTGGAAGAAGGCTCGCCTCTCAAGGCAGATGGTGTGGGTTCGTTCCCAACCGACACCGCACGCACTAATTTGCTTATTTGTGAATTTATGTACGTATGTGCGAATGTTTCGTTATCTTCTGCTATATAACTGGAATCCGGTGTTTAGTAACAGCCTCGCCCCTGTCACATTTGAATATCGTCCGGCGAAGTATTGGTGTTGTAACACACCTCTGCCAGCCCTTTCGAGTGAAAGGCGTGACGATATGTTATCTTATGTGTTTTGGCATAAAAATATTGATGGTTCAAAATGTAATTTGAACCAACTTGTGCCAACTTTTCATGAGTAGGTATAAACGGAGTAGTCTATCAGTATGAATAAATAACTTTACTTCCTAATATCAGTTTCAGTTATTGACTATCACCGGAAGTCGGCTTCTTACAAGCCTTGTAGAACATCACATCAATTTATATTCACCTGGTTTTACGACATTAACTCTTTGCAGTGGCGGATCAAGGATTTTGACCCCCAACAAAAGAATAACTAAATCCGTAATTCGCTTTGATTCCGTGATTGACGTAGATGAAAATAAGCTTTTTATCATGATAGATTTTGGTTTGGGAAGGGGGCGCTTGAGTATTGAGCGCTGAGAGTGTTGAGGGTAACCTTTATAAAGGTAGGTAAACACAAAACCACTAAAAAGCTGACATTTCCGAATATTTTACAGTGTGAATTAGATCCTTGAGGAGCTAAGCCCCTAAGAATCTCCCCCCCCCCGGATCTGCTAGTGAACTCTTTGTATAGAAAAACACAAAACCACTAAAAAGCCGACATTTTCAAATATTTTACATTATTACATACCTTGGCGGGCGAGGAGGATCTGAGTCTTAGACCGCCCCCCCCCCCCTCCCCCCCCCCCCTCCCCCCTGGATCCGCTAGTGAACTCTGCATAGAAAGCAGACACCCTAGTCATTACGCGTGGCTATAAGCTAGTATTAATTTCAATCAATACCCAGTACTTTTAATTTATAGACCGGCAAGCGGCTGCAAGGTCATGCTAATTGCTTACCGAGACCTGAATGAATGTGGAACAATGGAAAATGAAAGTTACGAAACAATGGGTAATGGGCGATTGGACTAGATTTGATTTAAGAATGTCGCATGATTGGTCATGGTCACACACAACCTACCGTAACAAAACTCGTATGTAGGGTCAACTGGTGCAAATGCGACTGTGGGGTAATTGCGTCTATCCAGAATTACTGACAAACTCTTCACAAATGATAAATTATCACCTACATCTCTTTTCTGTCTTTAGTTGCAATAATTTGTACAAGATGGCGTTAGTTGCCATTCTAGTAATTCTCGATAGATGCGATTGCCCCACAGGCGATTTTCCCCAGTTGAACCTGAATGTTTAGATGGTTTGGACTAGTCTAGGAATTGAAGTAAAAAGTTGTAAATTGAACTATTTAGAGCGTTTTAATAATAATAATAAACTTTTTATTCTCAGAAAATTTAGAACCATGGACAATTTTGGACTACTTACTACTAAAATAGGAACAAGGAATACTTTATTTGATAAACTTAAAAAAATAAAGACAGCCTCGAAACAGTTATATACTGTTATATCTTTTTTTTTTATATTTTGAACTCGATCGATAAAGACAAATCACAGAGTAACTATTCCAAGGATATGCAAAGTTTATTGCTAAAGGGTTAAATCTTCACCAAATGACTGTTTTAGGTACTCGCATTGCTTATTATTTTATTCCATTCTGTTTAGCTAGTGATTTTATAAATAGCCGTTTGTAAAAAAAACAAACGGCTCTTTTTAAATTATGAACAGTTTTAAAGTAATACCGCCATAGATTCTTAAAATTAAAACTTAGATGGTTATATCACAGTAATTTGGCTTAACGTAGACAACCCAGTTAATGTTAGGCTTACTGTAGCAAAAAAAAAGAATTGTTCGACTAATATTTGTAATAATTTTAAACACTTTTAAATTTTCTCGAATTATATTTCAAAAAATTTACAAGAGTTTTTGTAAAGCGGGTTACTTCGTAAAATGTATTTAGAATAATGTTCTTAGATTTCGTTCGAAAAAATTTCATTTGTGTTGTAGAGGTTGAAAAGTTAATTGTAATTCAATGTAAATCAATCAGTCTATTCTATACGTATTGAAGTATAAATTATACGAGTCGTAGTGAAGTAAGTAGGTTTAATTATGCTTGCCCCTCATTTTAAAGTCTTGACGCTCGTCACAAAAACCCGTAGAGTAGGTATTAGGTGGACCAAGGTAGGGTCATTGAGTTATGTTACTACGTATAGAGTAGTTATCATGAAGAAGGATCATGCTCCATTTTGCTGAGAGTTTCAACTAAATTTTGCTGCAGCGGTGAAACAATAATTTAGTCGTCTAACTAGTACAAATATACAGCGCTAGAAATCTTTTAGGGCGTAGTTTTCTCGCGACCAAAAGGTTGAAAGCGATTGGCGCTAGAGAGCTAGCAAGCAACTAAAGGAAGTGTAGCCAGATGGCTGCACGTAAACAGAACGTAGTGGTGATGTGTGGTGTCTTCTCTATGCGTAGTAATAGAACTCAGTGGTATAGGTATGCTTATATGCTATTCACCGCATCAAGTATAATGCACTGAATAAACATTAGCTAAGGTTATACAGGGCTGGCTGAATCACATTCTTTCTTAACTTTTAGATGTCCAATTAAATTCAAGTTTTGATTCATAACTTAACTAGGTATTTTATCGTAGCAATATAAGAAAATTCGGAAAGCATTTTCATATTGAAAAGGTCTATATAGGTTTGGCAGCCAATCAAAATGATTGACATGTTATTATTTTGTATATAATTCTTAAAGATTAAATATTGTTTCGTTCTGATTTGTACAAATTCATTTAAAAAAGTCCTAACAATAGTATCTTTAGTATAATAGTTAAAAATAAAAATAAAATACAATCTTCTGCACCGTTACGGATTTATTTTCAAACCAACTTACGCATTCCAACTTACGCTACAAAGACTCAAGGATTCTTGTAAAACGTTAAATCCAAAGTTATCAGCAAAAACTAACAACTTCACAATAAAAGTGAGAACCCTGTTCGAATTATTAAGCGTCCGTCACTTGCAAGCGTAATACGGGTACTTTATGTATTAAACATAAGCTTTTTTGAAATAAATGCCAACAATGTGCTATTGTGAGGCAAAGGAATGACTCCAATGGATTAATTAACAGCCTGCAGAGGTTATTTTTTCCATTCCATTGTATACAAATAAATAACGTAAGTTGTTAACAAGTATACCTACTTACTAGTTTATTAAATATTTATTGTTGCACAACCTTGTTTTTTGTGACTTTGTGATTCATAATCTTTGTAATTCACTGAAATTTATAATTGTTTCTCAACTACAAATTGTATATAAAATAAATGTTAAGGATAATTGTTTTTCTTGGATGGAACTCAATTTGTTCTTCCTCACACTTATATACGTAATTGTTTTTTGGATTACTTTTATATCTACAAAAATTATCGACTATATTCAGTTCACACGTAACTTTACGTTACACTTAATCCCACTGCTGGGAGTGTGGTATTGTGTAGATGATTAGTGTATTATTATAATTTAGTACTAATAGAGAATATCCATGATATTTAATTAGTAGAGTAACTAGGTACCTATCTCTTTTTTTCCCCACTGCGTTCCCCACAAGGTGTGCAAACTTTACGAGTTATGTTTTTCGGGCGTATGTATGTATGTATGAGGTTTATTTGGCACGGCCTACAACCTAAACAGCTTGATGGATTTCGACATTATGTAATCTTATAGATAATGGACGTGACATAGAGTTCAGCATTTTAATAATTTATTCGGAGTGCCAGACTACATTTTGCTTCTACATTCAGACATGCTTCAGACTACATTCTTTTAATAATGATACTTGTTTTGCTTAAAAATATCGCATTTTCTAATAAAACCGGAACCAGACTATTGTCCTGGACACCCGCGAAAGCATCGATACGCCATTCGTATTGATAAAAAGCTTATAAATACCAACCAATGGGAATGCTATACACTATACAGCAATAATCTGGTTCCGGCTTAAAAGCCGTAAACGACATCTTCTCAACTTAGCTAACATTTCAAAGCAGTAATTTAGTAGCTGTATTTCTAGAGCAGCATTATAAATTCCAACATTTACAAACTAGCAATTAAAAGTAGTTTTACTTTAGATCGTATCAAACTATGACTGAGTTAATTATCGGTTAATCCCCGGTTATCGATATACCTAGACCGTTAATTCGCGACGCCAGCCATCGGTATCAATTACGTAGGTTAACCCACCCCGTCTGTGTGCTGCCGACCTCACCGCCCGACATTAATATTTTAATCTGTGCCGCAGATCTACCAATCACAATGGACCTTTCTCAATGAGACTTTTTTTGGTAGATTTAAGGTCTTACGTCCATTGTCAATCATTGTTTGATTGGAAATTCTAGTTCATTTAAGTCACTGTTTAAGTCACCGTTAAGGGTTAAATATTTCATGTCGATGATAGGTACGAGTGAGTACATGATAGACACGAAATATTTCTATTATAAATATTCTTCACCGATGATCGGTAGTTTACTCACATCATTTATGTTGTTAAAGAGCTACTGCTTGATTAAATCTCCCCTCACGACCGTATCCTAGTTAAATTGCATATCGTGCACAGAACAGCAAATAACTCAGCCGCAGCAGCTCCGTTGAACCGTGACACCGACACCCACCTCACCCCTTCCGACGAAATCCCCAAATAATACGTATCTATTAGAGCGTATATCTCCGATTCGGCTAAAGTATTCCTCAAACATAAAGATAGTCGACGAAAAATTCGAGTGGAGAAAATATGTATGGCAGCGGCAATCGGCATGCGGGGTCGCCAGGGTCGGGCGAGGGGTGGGGTGGTCCCCTCCCCCCAACGGACGCGTCAGTTCGCTCGTAACGTTCCATCGAGTTGGACGTCTGTCGGATCGCTCGGAGAGCAGTGATCGCGTGTGACTGACCGCGCGGATCGTGCGCCGCTGTGTTGTTCTGTGGATCGAGTGGAGTGAGTGCTGTGAGCTGTTTACTTGTGGTGTTGTGCAGACGATGACCATCAGTGTTTGACGTGAGGATGTATCCTAGCGCGGGCGCGATGAACGCCGCCGCCGCCGCTGCGGCCGTGGCGGCCGCCAGGCATCCGGTACTTTCCAGCTCTTCCAAACCTACACTAACACTAGTCGTAGCATCTTCTCCATCACCGGCTTAATACTCAGACTGCTTTCCTTGCTTGTTCCGTTTTTTGAAAGCTTCAGAAAAAGTTTAACATTTTTGTTTTTAGCTAAACGTGGTAATTTAGCAACCGTCGCTTCTTGAATCATGATGCTTCTTTTTTACATTAGCAAAAAAACCCAATGAGTAACATTAAAACACCTGTTTCACTATTATATTAAAAAAAAAAAAAAACTTTTAAATGAACGATCTATTTTTTCCCATCAAAGCGCATTAAATTAACGAGCGCATTGAAATCTTTGCCTTGCAATTAACGTTAAAACAAAAGACATCAACGCGTGACTGAATTTTCCTAAGCGCCAAAATATTTGACATCAAAACTATCTCTCAAATCTACAATGAGTCCGTACAATAGGTTTTTTGTGTGAATATTAGTTACAATAGGCTTAACAAGAAACGTAAAGTAATAAAAGCGTTATAGTAATAAAGCAGTTGGGTGTAACAAACAAATGAGTGCAGAGCGGGAGCCCCGCGGCGCTCCGGCGGCCGGCGTCTCAGACACGCAATTACCCGTGAAATTGTCAGCCGGATTTTATCATACTGCACTTCAAAGAAACATAAACCAGGCCATTATTTGATATAATTAATGTTTTCATTGATCTGAGATTTACGATCTTCAAGACTTTAAATAGATGTAGGTATAAGCTTTTTAAATGAGATTTATTTTTATTAAGCATCGATCGTTGTTCAGATGAAGTGACATAAAAATCTGAAGTTATTTAATAGATAAGGATAAATTGGGTTGTTTTTAGTTCAAGCAAGTTATCAGAAGTTAAGATATCCTTCCGAATGATACCTACCTTGTTATTGTTGAATTTCTACGATTGAACACTGGCCTGAGAATTCAATGAAACAACTCGACCCTTGAGAATCCTCAGATACACAATACATGATAACAATGTCACAAACATTGCCGAACTAAAAGCTTTAAAGTAAAAAAAAAAGACACTCGACAACCCTAAAAACTCGTAAACTTTTTTAATTCATAGAACTGACCATGTGTTCGAGTTTAGGCTTTGCCACAAAATACGCTAAAAACACCTCTAACGGATCGCGATAAAGCATCATTTTGAAATGTAGCTGAGGAGTTGGTAAAGCGACCGCAAACCGCATCGCATCTGTCGCCACATTTCCGACGGCAAACTAACCACAATTTAAGAATGAATTAAAGAGTTGTTTTCGAAATTGCACGTGGTAAGTACAGTGTGGTGAGTGGGAACTGGGAACTAACTTTCGTAACAACAGTAAACTTGGTCAAAGTCGGAAAAGAGTAAAAATATTTGCTAAAGTTACTTTGGAATTAAAAGCCGTAGAAAAAGTTGAGAAAAGCTTAACAAAAGCCAAGTTGAGCTGAACTCACACCTCGAGAACTCACCCAGAGAGAAAGGAACGAAATCCTTTGATCATTCATGGGAAATTTAGAGGTAAACATTTTTTTATTTATAACGGGACTTGTTGCATATATTTTTTTCGAGAATTATGACCTCGCGCAACCTTGCAAAACCCTACGACCCCATGTGATATTTTACCCAACATTCAACTGCTGTAGCAAACACTACTTTGAAGTAGGAAAACCTCACTCTAAAATATACTTCCTACTTACTGCATTTCTATTTTAAGTACGACCTACGTGAGGAATGCACAAAGCAGTTCATAATTGAGCCATAATCTGTAGCGCCATTTTTAAGGCTTATTTCATATAAGGCTTCCCATAACGAAAGAGTAAAGTTAAGGCGATTATAACGTCAGTTACAAGAAGGCCCATATTGCTAATAAGCTTTACTACAAAACGAAGACAAAATAATAAAATATAAACGTATATAAAAATTAGTGTTTCTTTCTTTGTTCGTCCCCTATGCATTCTTAGACCGTTCACCCGATTGAGTTAAAACTTTGTATTTGCGAGGACGAAGGCCGAAGCTCGGGTACGAACCCCAAATGTTGAGTGTCAAAATTACACGTTTGAAGTCATAGGTATCCGTTTTGCTCCATTAATATCAAAGTTATTTAATATTTGTTTTATGGTAGAGAAATCATTGATTCTAATCAAAGATATATAATTTGGTGAAATAAAATCTCTTAAATGAGGTTCACACAAAGATTTGAAATGATGTTTAAAAGCTGTCAATTAATCAGAAGTCTGTAAGAATTTATTTTGTCCAATTATTTTTATCTACTTCTATATTACGCTGTAAAGGCGGACAGAATAATATAGGGTCCATTCAACGGCAGATTGTTATTTGTATAAGGCGATGCCATTTACAAATGTCAAAGTAAATTTTCCTTCTCATAAAACTTAAGCAAATGTTCTATGTATACCTATACTATGTATACCTAATAAGCTATGTCCACAAAGCTCTATTAAGTCGCATTCCCACGCGTTCTTGTAAGTACACTTTACAAGTTGATGAACGACCATTATCGCCTGAGCTCCCCTATCCACATCCTTAAGTGGAAAATCTGAGAAGCTATTAATATTATCGCGGTCAGAGAAGAGTGGACGGTCTCGACAGGAAGTCGCGCGTCGCCGTCCCTAGATTGATGCGTTTATTCCGTCGCGATGCTCGCGTTTATAGCATTAATAAGTAGCTTCGTGAGTTAATTGACGTAAAGGGAATATTAGTAGATGTTAACATAATAGTTATAGGTTACTCATAACGGTTTGAGTATGGTTTATAGTCGGGTCTGAAGGAGAAAACGTGAAACCGTGCGGTTATCAAGATTCGGACGATAACCATTCTCGCGTGCAAATGATTAGAACATCTGTTAAGCCGTTTCAAGTTGGATAAATAACAATAGGTAGGTACACACATTCACTTATCCACTCAAACTTTCGCATTTATAATATTGTTACTACACGTATGATAGTGTGATTAGTAGGTATAATCATAACGAGAACACATGAAAGCGTAGAGTGGTTATCAAAATTTGGACGAAATCTCATGCACATGAATAATGAATAAATTGTTATCACATAACAAATCCTTGATACAACAAACCTAGTTCACATGACCAACATAAAATTTATGATGAGCAAACTCGAAAAATATTACTTTATCTCAACTTTTATCTAATTCGAGCGAATTTCCCATGTTGACTGTACTTTTACGCAAAACACCAGGAATTTTCTTTTATGACAGTCGCTGCGGGTTTTACGAGTGTGGCGGGGAGCGAGGTTAAAGAGGGAGACGGGGAGGGCAGGGTGTTAATGTAAATGCCTATTTGTCTATTTGCTCAAAATCCGTGTCGCGTCCTACTCAGTCAATATTTGACCGTCAGAATTACCGCTACGGACAAATGAGATGGCGTTTCGTTCGTTTAAATATTCCACGTTTTCTTCAAACACGAGTACCCACATCCTCTCGGGCTCTACAGACAATGAATAGAAATTGACAATTATTTGTTCAGTGATGTTACACAGTAATTTTCCCTTTCTAAGAAAATGGGGTTTTTGTTAATGCACTCAGTCAACTTGTAAATGTGGTTGTGTCATGCTGTCGTACATTATTGTATTACACATTTGCGTCTCGTATACATATATTTACACATACCTAGACTTGATAATTTATTTTTATATTCCGTACATACTTAACATTTGAAGTAGGTAAATAAGCATGTACCGACTTAGTACAAATTATTACATTTCTTCTGCCTAGCGATTATTAATGCCAGCTCCTATCCGCTATGCTTTCTCGCCATCGCGCGTTAGTCGGTGTTTTGCTTGATCATATACATGCTAGCTGCACCCCGCGGCTCCACCCCCATAAAGTATCCTATGTGCTATTTTAAACTATATAATCTATCCCTGTGCCAAATTTCATCCAGAACCGTACAACCGTTCTGACGTGATTAAGAACAAACATACCTCCATCCAAACTTTCGCAATTATAATATTAATGAGATATAAAATTACTATACATAGGTATCTACTATTAAAGTAATTACCAATGTTAGAGCTATACATTTATCTACATTCGAGCTGCAGTTAGATTTTTGTCAACGGAAACGTATCTCGTCAGGATTATCAAGGCCTGATAACGTTGAGTGCCTTGAGTCAATGTTCACCCAAATAATACCTAACATTTGTACATTGATAACGCGTTATCGGCGAGCAAACAAGCCATTTGGAGTAGGCAAACAATACTTCGTCATAATCAAGATGCCATCAACGCTTCACGAGTGAATCAGGACCCGACGGTACTCGCCAGTGAGCTTACCCCGTTAGCAATAAACGTTGTATAGCCTTGGAATACTTATGTAGTGTTTTGTCTTTTTCAATCAAGCTCAAAAATGTAGAAGAAAGAAAAAGACAAAACACTATCTAACTATTCCGAGGTAATACAACGTTTATTGCTAAGAAGGTATGGGTTTTATTTTCTTTTTTTGCGCTTAAACACTAAAATAGGAATAGAAGTAATTTTTTATGCTAAGTAATTCATTGCTTTAGAATTTGAGCTATTATTTTATCATAGAATTTAGAATGCTCATCTACCAACCAATCTAGGTGTAATATTGCGTAATCTTAATTTTTTACTTTGTAAATTAAACCTCTTAAGTTATTTTTGGCAGTTCCACTACCTAATCTGAATTTTACTTTCAAATGAAATTGTGAGTAAGGCGCCTACTTTAAAAAGTATCTTTTCGAATTTTTTGTCTTAAATAACTTTGTTTTTTTTTTTAAGTTTTGTAAACCCTGAACCACTAGAGTTTGTAACATGATAACATAATAGTATGATGGGTGTGTTCGTTTGAATTAGTTTCAACGTGTGCGTGTTGTGTATATCCACAATAATTTGTAGATAAGACTCTAATTAGTTTGCTCAGTTTAATCAAACTACGATTAGTACTTACTTCACTGCCGGCTATAAACATAAACCTTCTATTATTATCGTTTTAGATAATTGAGTTATTTAATTCGCTTCATAATGCCTAATTGTTCGTGTTTCTTAACTGGCGTCTTAGAAAAAAAATGCTAGAGAAATCGAACGGGTATTCTCAAAAATAGCCTTCTTTTGTTTTATTTAAGTCAGCGATTTTGTGTCGGTTTTCGTGGAACAGTCGATATCAAAGAGCGACCACCACCGAACCACGGGGTCCAAGGTACACATCGGGTGGCGGTGTTGTGTTTCCGAGAAAATAAAATCAGCTTTCTGATCCCGGCCAGCGCTACCATATTAGTTTACTAGCTTTTTATTTCTCCAATACGAAAGGCAATAAATCCAACCCCACTGCTCGATTTTATGAGCTCTAAAACGAATACAATAGAGCAGAAATTAGCTCGGGGCATTTCGACGTTGGAGCGTTATGTTACAAAGCCAATCTCAATGTTCAAATATTTGTCTATGCTTGTTTGGTTTGTAAGTGCGAATGGTGTTTAGTTGTTTACCGAGCCGCTGAACTTGTGTGCGTACTGCGGGATCCTAATATTACTAATAAACAGTTGACATCGATCCACTTTTAAGAGTTTCTTCGAACTTGACGTCATCATTTAACGGCATCTACGCATTTTATTTTTCCAATTTCCGAGCTGGCTGAATTCATTCAGCCGTTTCGAGACTCGAGTTACAATAAAAAGAAAATATGCCTCGGATTGTACAGCAGGTAGACGTGGGCAGACAGACGTATTCAATAATTCGAAATAAGAACACGTATTTCTTTTTATATCCGTTTAAACGCATTCTGTTTAGTTTTGTTTTTGTAAGCGGTCCCTGCTGGATGCGGGCCTTTCATCCGGCCCTCTACACAATACTGCCACTCAAAAACTGTTCATTGTATTTTAATTTGACCTTTCTGGCGATAATTTATGGGAATCTTTTTTCGTGTCGAGGGGGGAACGTTTACTCAGTCTATTATTGCCAAGGATTATTTTCATTTCTTTTGTGAACGATTTTAAGTTTGGATCGATCTTGAGCCCAATTGACGTGGAGGGGACTCAGAATTACAGTGCGTGTGAATCGCTCGACGTTTAACATGATCTTTGAAAAATCGACAGCGTATCTTAATAATAGATCATTAGCCATATAGGGCGAGACGTAAGCGTGAAGTATTAGAGTTAATTACGTTTTAATTATACATAGAGCATAAATATATAATTGCATCCGCAATTCAAGTCCAATGAATCGATATAACTGATAATTAACCTTATTATTGAAAGTGTAATCAATTTTATAGCATTTAAATGCATGACATCTCGCACATAATAATCCTCAATTTGGATTAAATAATTAGATATCATTATCGGCAGCTTATATGAAATATAATATAACGGATAGAGCCAAATAATTGCTTTACATATTAATTACCTGCCTGATCTCGGAGAGCGATGGCGATTGCCTGAATAACAGCTTTATTAGATACATAATACGGGTTTTAAATTAAATCCTGCTTAATAATGTTTTACGCGGTTTTAATGTCGGAGTCTAAGCGTGGTAGTAAAACACTTACTTTAATGAACTGTTAGTAGTTTTGATGTAGGAAAATAAAAATAGCTGTTTGGTGCCTGATTATTTCGCGTGTGAAATAAGTAATAAATAAGTCATTGCTTTTGTTATTTTTATGTAATTTTCATCATTTTATTTTTATTTTTATTTTAGTCATTTTATTTTTATGTAATTACAAAAACTAGTCGATTTCTAATTTAAGTACAATGTTGGCTTTTATTTTTGTGTGGCATTCATTTATAATTCGTTGTAAGCGTAAAGTATTTCCTTATCATAATTCATTTACAAAATAAATAAGTAGAGTACTTAGTAAAACCTAATTACACTAAAAAAAGGAAACCGTTCCAACAATAAATAACATAAAAGTTGGCGACTAAAACCACCTCATTAGTGCTTATAAGGCGGCGCACACACTGGTTGGCCCGTTGCGCGACACTCGGCATGCGCACGCCACACACATGAGCACATGCGCGACGCATCTCGAGATAGCTACTGGCTACCGCCCGACACCGTTTTGTTTTTGCTTCGCCTTCAAACACGTCGTGATGTTGCTCGGTTACTTTCAATGCCTTTTTATTTTCTGATTCGCCGATATGAACACGGATAAGTAATTGCTCGACTCGATTCACATCTTTAAACACAAATGCTTTTAGCCAATAATATCTTTTTATTGGCTCTTTCAAACATTTCAGCGTCCATTAGCCGTCTTTGTTCGATAATTTTTCATCTTTCACTTTAAATTAAACGAGTATAATGTGAATGGGTAATGTCTGATCTCGGTTTAATGTCGAGAGAGATGGGTGAAGTATTAAATCGCTCGCATTAAAAACGGTATGACAGGCTAGAGAATGGCGTGTTGCGGTTGGATTTATTCTCGGGCACGACTCCGTAGGTACTCGGCTATTACGTTATTAAGTGCGATCGCCTATTACAGCGTGAGACAGCGGCGCGGAGCGGAGGCGCGCGACCGCAAGGCTATCTCCGGGGCGGTGGTTACATTCACTAAATTCCCGGCCACATTTTTCCCGAGCCCGATTGTCCGCAGCTCCATTTACAACGTCTACACGCCGCGCCAGTTCCTTTTACGCTTTTATTTACGCTCCTTTTATTATTTTTAAAGTCCGTTTGTTCCTCGCGCGCCGGCTCCGTGCGGCGGTTATTTATTTTTTGCCGTCGGCCTCCCGGCGACCGTGTGTTGTTGTGTCCCTCGCTTTATTTTTATTTTCGTGCTTCTTATTATGGAGTTCGTTTTTTTTATTTTATTATTACGTGCTCGCGTGTTCACGTTACTTTATTTTTGTGTTAAGAGGCGAGCGGTCGGTGTTATGTTCTTTTTTTTCATTAATCGAGGCTCACACCGAATTATGGTCATTAAAGGATAATTTGTATTATGGTAATTTGGGATGCGTGTAATTTTTGTTTCGTGATAGGAATGTTTTTGTGCTCGAACTTGAAGACTGAGATTGATGAGTTATGTCGAATGCAGTATGGTTGCGTGTTGAGTAAATCGTTGCTAAATGCCCTGTTAAAACTTCAATGTGTTCGCTGTTCCTAGAAACACGGACTCTCTTGTAACGTTAGCAATTAAATTAATGTTTTGTGTGTTTGTCCACAGGGTCCCCCGCAACCTGGTCAACCAATCAAATTTACAGTAGGAGAATCATGTGATCGGATCAAAGAAGAATTTAATTTCCTTCAGGCTCAATATCATAAGTAAGTACTTTTGCTTCGTTTAATGAGACACAATACCAGTCTAAAAACTGGCCTAAATCAGAGCATTGTCCAGACGAAAGGGCCTAAAACTTCCAAAGAAACGCAGATACCCTTTACAACTGCGCATGAATTCATCAAACTTGTGTTAGCTGGCTGCTATCCTAAAACCCCATTAATTAGCGCTATTCCGGCTTCAACTAAAACCGCGCACATGACAACTACCTCACATCTAAGGCATACAAAATAAGATATAAAGCGCAAGCTTTATAATTATGCCTTGTAAAAATTAAAACCGGTACCGTCACTGACATAAATTAGTCACGAGGACAAAAAGCCATGTTTTTGTTCCACTCACGAGTTTAACATGATTTACGACGTGGACGTCACATCAATGTCTTACATTCTAACAATTTCATAGCTAATATTCTTTTTAACAAATGAATGGCTTAATGTTGACACGCGTAGTAGGTCAGGCTTTGTTTGTTGATATTAAAAAAAAAAGGAATTAGGCAAATAGTTTGTCGCTAGAGGAAGTGAAACAGATATCAATACCTAATAGTATAAAAGCAGATATGACGGATGATAGGGGAGAATGGAAAAAACGTACACGCCGTAACGACTCTACACGAGCAGGGAAAGGGTGAGAGAATGATAAATGAACAAGGTACTGAATCTCTCTGCCATTTGTCTTTTTCTATTCTCACACTTTTTGTGCACTGAAGCACAGTAGTCTAAATGCTAAAAAATAGTTTTCTAAATTGAGATATTTTGGCAGTTAATAAACGAGATTCCTACGATCCAGAGTCAACCGGCATTACCCTACCTGCCCCTCGAACTCAGTCCCTTTTGTTGCCAGCCTTTTTGTGGCCTTCCATTGTTATCTCAGAGAGGATACAAAGCTTTTATTAATTTATTTTGTTCCTTTAAATGGAGATAACTCGTTTTTATGAATCTCTACATTCGTGGCAGAGATAAGAAGGAGGACAAGTTGCGATTGTCAAGTTTTTATGTGAGTAACACGTGGAAAGTACTGTATTTGCCGTTGATGATTGCTAGTACAGATAAGCGCTGAAAAGGATTATTATTAGTACCTAAAAGCACTTATCTAAAGATTAGTGTAGGTGTGTACCGAATCAGAAATCAGATATGGTAAATACGATACCATGGAAATTTAATCAGTAGGTAACCTTAGAACTAAAACTATTAAAACAAATAACATTTTAAAAGAAAAAAAAAACCCGGCTGCAAAATATTGTATCCTATGTCACTTGCACTCTCGAGACAATTAAAATGACACCTCAATGTGTCGAAATACATCAAGCTGTTCAGGCTGTAGGCCGTGCCAAAGAACCCTTATACAAACATACATTCGAAAAACATAACCCTCCTTCTTGCGAAGTCGGGTAAAAATACGTAAAAGTATTCGGCAACAAATGTATGAAAACATTAGTTGGCTTTTCATCCTTTTTTATGTCGATGTTTATGTTTACACTAGATTTATAAACGCCCTTGTTTACGCTGTCTCATGTTTTATACATTTTCTATCGAATATGTATTGAGTACGTATTTTTTTATAAAACAGAATTGACAAATACATTACCTACTATGTAATTTTTCACATTTAGTCACTAATGCGCCCATATAGGTTTTAGGTACGGTACACAATTTTATTAGAGGGTATGTGACATAATGTTAAGTCAATAAGTTACGATAACAGCGCCTTACGCCAATGTTAATAAACAAAAGCCCTCCCCTTAAGACCTGCTTAGGCGCACTTGCAGGAGATACGGAGTAAATTTTTAAACCCAGGATTAATTAACTTACAGATAAAATGATATAAAAGTCATTTTAATATTGTGTGAACTCAAGGTCAGCTTCTAACTCTTTGTAGCGCAAGGCGATGTATCAGTTTAACCTCTGATGAGCAGTTAACTTCGAGCTAAAACAAGTAACATTATTAAAACAAAAACAAAAACCGACTGCAAAATGTTGTACCCTATGTCACTTCTACTATCAAGACGATTCAAATGACACCTCTCATGTCGAATTCCATCAAGCTGTTTAGACTGTAGGGCGTTTCAAAGAAACCTCACACATACATACATACAAACACTCGATAAACATAACCCTCCTTCTTGCGCAGACTGATAAAACCCCGAGCTTCTGCAAATCATCCAAGTTACCATAACAGCGCCTCGAGCCAATGTCATCAATAAACAAAGGTCTCCCCTTATGACCCGCTTAAAAAAATTACGACGTTATTAAATCGTTATCGGCAACTTGTTATTTTCAGTGCGACGTTATAGCTGGCTATAATCTCGAATTGAAACTGAACAGTCGTTAACCGCCGATAAAGAACTATAACCATAACAAGTCTGACCTACTACGTCGATAACATCCATAAAACAAACCGCTTGTTATAAAACCTTATCTTAATAATATTACAAGTGCTTCTTAAATAGAACCAGAGAATGAGGAGCCGTACGAGTACCTACTTGTTACATAACTCGATACCACATGTGGTTAATATTAGAGGCCTAGGCACTTATCAAGCGTGTACCGAACATTGATCGGCAGCTACGATTAAACCAGTCATGACATATCAAGTTCTTTTGGTTTTTGGTCTTCAAAGTAACGAAATTATAATGCCGTTTTACCTATGCCTATAGAACTCTGGCATTACTTTAAAAGTCAAATCTTCACGAATTTTCTAGCCTCTACTTACTTTATAAAACAACGAAAATGTGTTCTCTTTTGTTTCAGTTTAAAATTAGAATGTGAAAAACTGGCTAGTGAAAAAATTGAAATACAAAGGCATTATGTCATGGTGAGTAACATTTGAATTTCATTACATATAATTTAAATAAATATAATGTTATAAGAGCAACCGAGCGATCGCATAGACTCGCAATAAAATATAAAACATAATGTGACATTCGCGTAATTTATGCGTTATTAAATAGAAAAGCAGGTGGTTACACGGAAAAACGATTATAAGTCAACGGTTAGATAAAGATGTTATCGCGTGTAGGACATGTGTTCGGTCGTGTGAAATCAATAAATATGTTGGGCTATTCATCGCCCGCATGCCGGCTATCATTATTTCATCGCGCGGCCGTCAGCCGGGGCAACCTCTTATTAAAGTTAATTGTCCACATGCCTGTATTGTTTACGGACCGACTGCTCCATAACAGTGTTCTAATTTAAAGCAATAGAGCATTATGGCAGCGCTGTATCAATCAGAGGAGCGTGTAGTGTGTCAGAAACATGCGTGGGGAGAGCGTATTAGTGTCTCGAACAGCCAAACACCAGCCAGCAGCGGTATATTTCAAACAAACAGATATTTTGGCATGCCTTAATCCCAGTATGTTCGCTCCATTCAGATATGAATCACGATTAAGTGTTGCCAAATCGCTCGCAATTTATTTTAATACGCTCGCAGGGAAATTTTCGCGAGAATTTTTATGTGTCGGAAACACTTCTGGCGGTGATCCAAACAGTTCTGTGCGGATGTTTAGTCACTCGACTCCTATAATTTGAGGAAGCTAATCTGTGCCAAAAGCGTCCGTGTCGCGGCGCGGCGCGGGCGCGGCTCCAAGCGTCACATTACGCGCATAAATTCACCGCTAATCGATTTCAGTATTTAAACCGTGTTATTTATGTTTCAGTACTATGAAATGTCATACGGCCTCAACGTGGAAATGCATAAACAGGTACGTACCTATTCTTTTTATCTCATTTTTAGCTATTATAATGTAGGTGTTAATATTATATTTTGTGTGTAGAAACCGATCGGCATAAACGTTTCCGCATTCCAAAATTAATGCGATTTTCGAGTGATGAAAACTAAGACTTGAATAAAAAATGACAATATTTTAGCAGCTTTCCGGGTGAATTGTCGCACGGGGAAATGTAAAAAGTATAAAACCGTGTTATTGCGCTGCGCCCGCTTGTTGGGTAAACGTTGTTTGACAGCGGGCCCCGGGGGGCGTTGTTTGGAGGCACAGGGAGAAACCTCGGTCAAACCGCTTTGTTGACATTTCGGGTTTTAATTTCCACGAATTTCGCAACGTGTAATTTACTTTGCATTTTCAGAAAAAAATTCGCCAATTTCCCTTTTCTGACAAATTTGAGCGGTATAATTATGTTTTGACGCCAGTTGTTGCGGTTCGCGTTACGAGAGTGTTATGACGGCGTTTGATTTCAATATGAGTATTATCGGAATACGTCTATTGAGGGGAACAAGGCCCCTCTATAATGTGTGCAACTAAAGCGGGAAAATGTACTATGAATTTGACGCTTAGTAGAAATCACAAGGAGGGTTACTTTTACAGGGGTGTCACTGTTGATTTTATCTGACATAAATTCTGTTCAGGTTCAAATTTTTAATTTATGATGTTGCTGTATGTCAACGAAAATAAATATATACCTACAATAATAAAAAAAAATTAAGATTTGAGTTTGAAAGCTTATTGTTTGCTAAGATTCAACAGGTACGGATATAAATAATATTAGGTAGACACAAAACTTACCTATTTAAGAAACTGAGCATTGCCATCCAGCGGGGCAATGCTGCTAGCATTCTGGGCACCTTTCCCTCTGCCAACGGGCTTTTAGATTAGTTCTAGTTTTTAGTTAATATTTTAAGTTTTTTTTTTTTTTATAAACATAATTTTTTTTTATAATATGGCATACCATGTTATAATTTATTTATATTACATTTACATTGTTGTTATTGATATTAAATTTAATTTAATTGCAATTTTACGTACCTACTATAAATTGGTTATAGTGTACTTATTTCAATTTTTGGCCGATGTTATAAAATGTAATCCCGATTGCATTTAAGTCCATCAATAGTCATCGAAATTCTCGCTTGACTTAACTCTCAAAAAAGCATTATCCGTATCTACTAAATCCTTATTTGTAGACAGCCCTAGCCGTCACATCACAATAGGTATCGTAACAAATAGCTAGCTATTATTATATCTAACTGGGGTTCTTTACACCCCAAGGGCGATTCGCGGGGTCCCCGGTAATCTGTAGATTTTACGCTCCCTGGCAACCCTGCTTTTTAATAACGGGCTATACTTTAACACGTTTTCGAAATCAATTTGGGAAAGCTGAAATCATGGTGTTATTATTTCTGATGGATGTTATTGTTCACTTGTGTACGAACGGTTGTGGGGTTGTTTTTAGATTACAAACACAGATATATTTAGTTTTGTTTATTAGTTTTCCGTCGTGTACTATACCATATTAGCATAACATACATATCGTCACGCCTTTCCCCGAGGGGGCTGGCAGAGGTGTAATACAACACCCACATTTCGCCGGACGATATTCAGTCCTAAATGTGACAAGGGGCGAGCCTGTCGCCATACACCGGGCTCCAATTATGTAGCCGATGACATACAATACGCACATTTGCTCACACAATGAACAAATTGGTGCGTGCCGTCGGCTGGGTTCGAACCCGCACCCTCTGGCTTGAGAGGCGGGCCTTCTTGGCCAAACGAGGCTGCTGCCATCGCTTCCCACCATATTAAAAGCGGACATAATAACATATTAGAAACATCACTAGGTAATATTTTTGTAGTCACTCATACAGGGATATCTAAAGCGAAACTATACTCGAAACAATAAATTACGCAAAATACCATTTCTATAGTTAGCCAGTAAACTAATCTAAATTAATAATGATTTATCCATTTTAATAGCAGCTAAGTAGGTAACTGCACATCATTACAAATATGAGATTACCTTTATTAGCCATTAACATCAATAAAATATTATGCATCTTATTATAGATCGTTAATAATAAATAATATTGAGTTGCAGTTACGATCAAGATAATAAATGAATAAAAACAGTTTATTGCAGCCACATTTGAATACTATAAAATGCAAATATGAAAATAAAAACAGGATTATAATTGTATTTCGAAATTGTTCGAAAAAATGAAGGACAATGCGTTATTTGAAATGTGAAGACCACAGAATATGTGGCAGCGGGCGGCTGTGAGCAATATTTGTTTAGGGTATAGCGAACTAGCAACAAGGGGTGGTTACTGAGGGTCTTATTGTTTGGCTCGCGGCGGACAGATGGCGGCCTCGCTGTTTCAATGCTTGAATGCGCTATTTAGCGTGCACTGCGCTTCATTCTAATGGATTATTACATTAGCACTTAACACGCTCAGTCGAGCGAACACCAGAAACCCCTCGGACTTTGTTAAGCTTTTATAGCACTGCAACCGACCGTGATAGAATAACAAGTAATGTTTTCAACTTTTTGCTCGCTCTCATGCTTCTTTTTATTCACGGTCCAAGAGTGAAACATTCAATAAAATGAGATTGAAGTGTGGTCAGACAAATGACGTCTCTGTGATAAATCTCGTTTATTGAACTGTCGCGGTCGATGGCGGACAGAAGCTCTATAAATAAGCTTTTATAAAGTAGTTTGATAGCAAAATGTAGGCGTGACCATAAGGTCGGTTTCTCAGTGCGTTTCCTTGTGCGTCGCTCGTCGTGACCGCGCGGCGGCGTGACCGCGACTAACGCGCGTTTTCCGCTCTTTCTGACGACGACTAATTGCTTAGATTTTCTTTTGTTAGTCGCGGGGCCAGACCGTAGTGAGACCGTGCCGAATCACACCTACTTACGCCGTGAATTGATTGTTTCGTCTTTGTGTTGCTGTATCGACACGGAGACTTATTGTTCTGTGCCTGGAGCTATTATTCACGCCCGTACTGACTTTCACGGCGTCGATTATCGCAACGGTTCCTTATTTAGAAACCGCGAGGTGGATCCTTGACGAACTTGAATCACTGTAAGTAATATAGGTAGAGACGTACATATATAACGAATATCAACGACCTCGTCATCCGATAAAATTGGAGTGATATAGCAACGAGTAAACTCATAACGGTGGAATGATTTCATGAAGTGTCGCAAATGTCGAGTGAAGACAATAGGGGCGCGCTGAAAGGGTGCGGCGCGGCGGGTTGTCGATGGAATACTTTGTCGAGGTTTACGAGCGTCGACACTCCTGTGAGCTCGCCCCACTGCACGCAGCCACCCCCAACACTCGCTTGTTATGAAATATCAATAGCGAAACTGCTGTACTCCTAGGTACTGTAGCCATATGTTACTGTGGCTACAAACAAACATAATGTTATATGTGCCACCATATTTATTTCAACTCTCCTACATTCGACTACACGGGAATATGGTAGTGTTTTTCGCTTATATTTGCACACTGAAAAACATTTCAATGTTTTGAATGTGAGCGTTTATAGTGTTCAAAATTTAATTTCATAAATGGCTTAGAAATAACGGGTAGTACCTACGATTTTAGCTTAGCTAAAATGTGTTTTCCTAGTTTTAATTTACTCTTTTCGGAGAACCAGTTCTTATAAACTGAGAATTCGTTAAGAACTTTCCTAATACTTCATAAACTACAATAGAAATGATTCCTAAGTAACTAGTCTTAGATTTCCATTTTTAAAAGTAACATTTCCATAAAGACCTTCACAGTTTCCCGCTAAATCCGAAGTTAATTCAACGCAAATCCCTTCGCAGAATAGTTTCGGATTGTGACCCACGAAATCCGTTCCATTTCTGCGAATTTCCAGAGTCGTGCGTTACGCGTCCGTATAATTTAATAATCCCCGAGTTATTGCGAGTGCTCGCCCTCGCTCAAATTATTCATGCAATGGGGGCCAGGAGTGTTTTCTGTCCCCTAGTTAGGGTGCGCTCGACCTGCGCTCATTGATAGAAGCGGCTCTAGGGTCATCAACTTACCACAAACAGCCTTGGTGACGTGTGCATATTTTTTCTAGTAACATCGCGTAATTAAGCTTTACAAATGGAAGCAGCAAAAAACCTAGCAACAATGATTCACGACCAAAAACTCTAGCTAAAGTAAACAGTGATGCTAAACCGCTTGTAATGTTTACATTATTGAAGGTAGTTAAAATAGGTACGATTTTGGGACAATAGTGAATGCAATGAAGAAGCTTACTGGCAGCATAACATAACTGTCAACTGGAGCAAATGTGTTTGTGCGGCAATTGCGTCTTTCAAAAATTACTGACAAACCCTTCACAAATTAGGCAACTAACGCCATCTTGTACAGATTATTGCAACTAAAGATAGAAAAAAGATGTAGGTGTCACCTAATTTGTGAAGGGTTTGCGATTAATTCTCGAAAGACGCAATTGCCTCACAGACGCATTTGCTCCAGTTGACCCTACTGGTACAATCGTCATTATCTCTCATATCTTTCCCATGTCCATCACAAAGAGTAGATACCTACACCAAGTCCTCAGTCTCAATGAGTCCTGTTGCCTGGGAATAAGTTCACTGGATCTCAACGAACTTTCACAAGCTCCACCACCTGGCTAGTTAGGTACTTTTATTCTGAATAGTTTCCGGTTAAAGCCCGTGGGAATGGCTATCACAATTTCTTGCTAAGCGGCTGGCAACTCGGTATTTTAATTCCTGTTATCCGCTTCTTCAACTTTTATCTCGCTATTTACAGTTTCAATAAAACAAGATAAACGTGCTAACCCTGTTGAAACAGACACATGTGTAGTGTGTGCGCACCCTATCCGCTTACCTACTATTTATAATGAAACACAAGGGGATGATGCACTCAATACCCTATTTATAATGTTTACTTTCGACCTCGATACAATGCTTCGCCTACGTGATTTGCTCGCAATATCAGTACCACTATCCAACTAATTTATCACTTCTTCGTGTTTAAATAGAGTAAGTAATTAATCGCTATCTCTAAAATAAGTAGATTATTGGTAGTCTAAAACATATTTACACTTTATTTTATCTTAATGAGTCTTAGATCCTATCGCTATAATTTCCATGAAAACTCATATCATTAACAAAATAATGTTCAGGTAGGTAGAGTTAAGTAGATGTAATGCGCTGATATGATAATTATATGCAGTGATGGTTGTACGCAACTACTAATTAGGATTGGTAGTCAGGTGTAATTTGACAGCTGGTAAAATAATTCAATGTTGATGCTACCATAAAAAATATTACATAACTGTGCAAGATGTTAAGACACAGTCGACGCGCTGCACGTTTTATCAAATTATGACAGGAGGTAGAGCGTTCACTGTTCACAGTTCGCAGGTACTCATTAAGGTGCCGCATAACAGCTACGCTATCTAACACATCTACATTGACGAACACGTTGTTTTGAACTGCAAGCGCAACAGCTCCCAGGAACGCTTCGTCGCGCTCCGTCAGCCCCTCGCTCGTTTTAAAAGCGAAATTATCTCTCCATCGAGTCGTCCGCGCTGCTACGAACGGCAGATGGCGCTTGCAATAAAACCACTAAACGCGATATCGCCGCTGCTGCCCCTTCGCCGCTTTATTATTTGATCGGGGAGCCAAATTAAAGGATTTGCCGTAACCCTCCGGCTGCGACCCTCGCCCGCCAACAATCACCTCTGTATTAACTCTAATTGTGTTTTCAAATTCGGCCCCTACACCGAGGGATGCGATATGCTGCGCCATGTGAAAAAATAGGGCGTATTCCCCTACTCACTTATTAAATACGGTACGCTTTTACCGTGCAGTACGGTTCACGGAATTTTTATTTATAAATTGTAATTTATTAAAATCAGCGTTCGTGCGTATTGAGTCGGGGCCGTGTAATGGAACCGTGAACGGTCGGGTCGTGACTAATAAACATAGTTTTATGGCTCGCCTAAACCACGCGAGCTACAACATAATAATAATGTGTGTAAGTGCTTGGTGGATGCTCGCTGCTCAGGGCGCTATCTCCCGACACAGACATTAATCCCGATATCTGTTTCTTACTCGTCTAACACATACATTATTCAAGGTGTTATAATTACGATATGTGAACATAAACATCATGCTCAAAAACGTTTATAATTGATACCGATGCAGTCAGATTATGAATTTATACGTGACGTAGCGTTCGATATCAGATCTATTTCAAACATGTAATAAATTTCAATTTCCAAACAAGCAGTTTACAAAACGGGCCCGTTCCCTTCGCGTGAAATGTTAATCCGTGGTAGATACTTGTAATTCAGTAGTAGAGTAGGTAGTTTATTTATCGCCCCTCGCCTCCGGCAACGAGTGACTGACGGCGTGAAACTAATTACATTGAATACGGCCCCCGTTCCGTGGCCCAAGTTAATTGCACTGATTGAGACACGGATATTGATTTGGAAACAGTTTGCGTTGGAGCCAGCCGGCGCGGTGGCGGTGGCGGTGGCGGTGGTACCACCGGCGGAGCGAGGGCTGAAGGCGGGCACACGCGGCCGCGGACGGGTGTGAAGCGACCCTCATGAATAATGGAAACGTCGTACGCTCCTTGACTTTTCATTTAAAACAGACGATTTCTATTCGACTCGTAAACTACACGCCTATGAGTCACTCATTCCCCATTCAATGTAATAACCCGTAAAACTGCAGCCCGAGCGGTGTAAGAATTTTAAGAAGCGAAGTTTTCGCCTTGCATACCAAACGACATTACAACATTTACATATGCGGCGCGAGCTGTACTCGCACAGCGTAACAATATACGAGATGCGAGAGAGGTATGCATAGATTGTCTATCATTAAATCTCGCTTACATTATCTCGAAAACGGTAACAGTTGTACGTCGGTGGGACGCCGCGTAGTCTATTCAAATAGTGAAACAATGCAAACAGGGTGAAGGGGTAAGTTCAAACACGGGGGTGGCGACCCTCGGCGCTGTTGACGACTGGTGCCGTGCTACAGACACGCACACTACTCCGATCACGCTCCTGGCTCTGGAGGCGGTGTACTGCACTTTGAGAGACTTGAAAACTGTTTAAATGAAATTCGATAAACACATACAACTTGCAAGATCTGAACTTGTAAGTATCCTGTGTCCCTGTGCGAAACATTTCGCGTTCGTTCACGACATTACATAATTCAGTTCGCGAACATGGTTCATTTGTGAAGAGATGACAGTTCACGTTATATAGCCCTGTCATAAGATATTAACGCATTAGAAGTATACGTTTCACATAATTTGCGGTGTAATCTGCATTCACAGAACATTGCACGATTCACCCAAGAGCCATTCAAGTATGAAGTTTGCTTTATACAGTCATAATAGTTCTCAACGTGGGGGAACTCCGCTATTGTGCTCAAGAGATATTAAATTAAATATTTCAAGGGGCCGCAGATTGGAATTTATGATGCTATCAAAAGAAATGGGCACCGGTGCCAGCCAGCCGGTTACTTGAAGCGTGACAAACCAGCGAAGTGAGATTTGTTCCGTTGATAAACCCATTACCGAACATAGACATCAATTTTATTGGATACTATCTGATCTGTTGCTATTAAAAACCACATATACCAATGAAGGTTCGTAAAGAACGACGAAACACACTCGTACCCACATCCAATACCCATATCTTGCTTTATTTATAGACGCTCTAGGCTCGAAATGAATATTAATATAGGATATCGACTATCGACATAATCATTATTACGAAATATATGTTGAATTATGAAATAAGCTATATCACTAATGGATAGTTATTACTAGACGTTCGTTGGATTAGAAGCTGTTTATAAATTGCTATATTTAGCATAATAAAATAGCTATCCTGTCTGAAATCTTAATATCAGCTTTTGCTGCGAACGTTTTATTTCTGTGAATGTTACTTCTACAATAATCACGGAATATCTGATTGAACTTTAGCCTCCATCAACATAATCCATATTCATTTCGGAAAGGTGTCAATTCATAATGTTAAAATCAAAATGTTAACAGTGAATTCACGACACAAAATGTTAATTTGGTGAAGTAAGTTTATGTTTTGGTGCCAATAACGTTTAAATTCTGAGTAATTTGTTTCTTATATATCGACAGATGGAATGGTTAAAAGCTAAGACGTTTTTAGCATTAACTTACTTGATTCATAGTCTTCGTTATTGTTTTTGATGTCTTATATTAGCATTAATATGTTTTTTGCTACGAATTCAGAATGCAAACAACTTGTTTTCGGCTAAAGCTCTTTTAGAGAAATATAACACGTTATTATTGCTAATAGATAATTTATTTTATTAGTGTTCGATAAGGTTTCGTCCAAGCCTTAGAGTTCCGTGTAGAGGTCAGTTTTTGCAGTAAAAGCGATAGATTATCGCCTGTTATTATTCAATTGGAGTCTCAAGTTACTGATTATGAATGTCTTCCTTTGTTCGGCCGTCCCAGGTGTTTCCGGTGTCGATTTCAGTAGAAAGCAACGGTAACGTTGTGCTAGCAACCTAACACATGGTGTACTTAATTATGCAAAGCTATTGTTTAAATTCAAGTAGGTATATCTATATATATGTATGTCAAAATGCTATGTCATTGTTACAAAGTCGTAACTAGGTGCGTCTCACTGTTTCACGCGCTATTCTACAAAAAAATACTTTTTTTTTCGAGGCAAAAAGTAGTCTGTAATAATCTAAGCCATGTCAAGAATAACACAATTTCATTGAAGTACTTACATACATCTTTTTTAAATATTCGTGGGAAGAAACATACTAACACACTTTTTTTTATTATTAGTGTGATGTTTATTATTATTATTATTGTGTGAAATTTATATTATTAGTGTGATGGCCATGTAATAGTACTTAGATATAATCATCTACTTACTTGTTAAAAGTGTTTAACAAGAAGGAAAAATAGCTAAGTACCTTTAATACCATTTAATACCAACAAAATGTTTTGGAATTTAGAAATTCAAGAAATATGTTTTCTTGAATTTCTGAACATTAATTTAAAAGGCAACATATTTTAACACCTTTTTAATGAAGCAGCGATCACGTAAAGGCGAGCGTGTACTAAATCATAGCGTGCTTTGTAATGTTCGCTGCTCGTTTACGAGCATAGTGTTTTGCCTAGTCGTGGATTTTCAGGGTTGTCACTTGATCACTAAAAAGAAAATAAAAAATATTTTCAAATTTTACTTATTTTACTTTGGTTAATGAACTAGGTAAGTATGTAAACTAAAAAAAAATAGATTATTAATAATTTTAAATCCTATCTTTATAATTAAACTTTATTACTATCAGAAATGCAGCACATATCGTTCCAACTTTTAAAAATCTACCTACGTAAAAATTAATGTTAAGGGTTCTTTTTCAAATTTTTTAGGTAAAATACTGATTCGGTCCACCGATGTTTACATAAGGTGTGTTCTTAGCCGAGGTTCTTAAATTTCCTTGAGACTACGGTTTCTTACTTCGTAGCTATATTTATTATTTTATCAGTCCGTGCAACGGTTTCCTTACGTTAAATTTCAAAGAAATTTACAGTACTCTACATTTCCCTATAAAACAACTTAATAGTCTTGTTTTTGATGTTATGCCTAATTAACAACCGAGCTTGCTGCTTTTAGTTAATCCTGTCAACCCTAGCCTTGTCGTGTGGCGCCATCAGCGCGTAATATCGCATACAAACTCCAAACGTGTCGTTATTTCAACAAACAACTACAACTCCACCGACACGCCACACGCAACGTGAACACGAGGAATTAAATACACAACGAATTAAACCCCTAATTAATTAGCAAGTAAATCTGTGAGCGCATCAAATACATGCCTACTGCATTAGGGCTAAAGGGGGCGTCCATTAAATCCGTCAGGTGTTCTAGAGGGGGACGGGATCAAGCAATTTGGAAAGATTTATCTTTCCAAATCTCACTTAGGGGGGAGGGGAGGGTCTTGGCCAATATCACGTAATTATTTTTCTCGCAGAAAATGGTGTAAAATTGCGTGTGCGAGTCTCCATGGACTGAATTAGAATAAATCTTTTCTTAATTTTGGTTTAAAATTCTGTATTTAGTTTTATGATTGTGATTTTAAATTACGGTAATATTCACAAATACCAGTCTTTGCTAGTCTTCAATAAAAATAATAGAACAGGTAATATTTTTATCTTCTTAATAATGTAACAAGTGTACAGCCCAAATAGAAGTTTTGAAGAATCTCGCGTTAGATTAGGGGGGAGGGAGTTGAGGAAAATCTTACGAAATCTCACCAATTCGAAAAATTCTTAAAAATGCTTCACGAAATTAAAGGACGCCCTCGTATGCTATCGGTCATGCTCCGAATTCTTCAGTTAGAGCTGATATAAAAGAGTAGGTAGTTACCTACTAACGTATAAAGATAAATTCCGTGTCGATTTCAAATTCTAAAAATGGAACTTGAAATATTTGCTTTGTATGGCTACGCCTATGCGTATTTATAAAGTCTACCTGTACTCGCGACTTGGTTTGCAAAAAGTATACAACACCTTCCTCGTATACTCTGCTCGACTGCCTCGGTGGCTCAGTTGGTTGTGAACCTGCCTTCTGAGCTTGGGGGCGTGGGTTCGATTCCCACCTAGGGCAAATATTTATGTGATGAACATTTGTGTTTGTTCTATGTCTGGGTGTTTAATATGTATTTAAAAATATCTATGTATGGATATCAGTCCCTGGCAGCCATAGTACAAGCTTTGCTTAGTTTGGGGTCGGGCGACCGTGTGTGCAAGTGTCCCGACTTCATTTACTTTATTTTTATTTACTGTCACTTATTATCAAATTTCATCGAGATCCGTTTAGCCGTGAAAAGCCTACAAACAGGCACACAGACAGTCAAAGTTATTTTCTATTTTATAACATTACTAACTGTTACCCGCGACTTCGTTCTCGTTTATTCAGAAAATAGAATACAAAAAACCCTACTCGTGATAAACTGTAACTAATCATAAAATTTCATTAAGATCCATTCAGCCGTGAAAAGTCTACAAACAGACATACGTACTTACTTTTGATTTTTTAATGTTAGTATAAGTAAAGGTTTAGATAGATAAGTAAAAGTAAAATCTTAATTATGTTTAAAAATACTTCCTGTATTTTATAAACCGTATTATTACATACAGTCATACTCTACGTATCGAAGACATACAGTAAAATCGTAGTAAATCAAATTTCAATTAATCTACTTTCCTAATCCTACTGAACTTCAAAAACACCACCAATAAATAAAAATGTACCTGAAAACATGTAGCGCTCATTGCTAACAAGTCTCGAAAACGAAACCAAACAATGTTTAATTAAAACCGTAACCGTGACAGATCAAGAGTCCAGTTTAGCGTAAGGGCAGACGCACACAGGCGCGGGCGGGTCGGCGCGGTTGCGGTGCGCCGCGGCGCTGCGGTCACGCGGTCACCCGACCGCCCGCGACCGCGCCCTCCCCTCCCGCTTACTAAAACACCGCGCTCTTTTGTTTATCTCTGAATTTATATTCGAATTTCAAGCGAACAGAAATGTAACTAACTTCAATTAAGCGATTAAAGTCCGCTTCAATTTTATAGTGTAACCTACCTGATAAAGCGAGCAACGAACTTTAGTTGAAGATATGTCTTTCGTTTTCATTAACTTTTAGCGGTATTTAGCTGTAAATTCTAGCTATTTAAACTTCGAATATTTATGTAGCTTCAAAATCGTTAAATCTCAACTGCTGACCAAAAAGACAATGTGTTTTACCTGACGGTTTTTCGAAAAACTTTGCGGCAATTTTATTATGCAACCACAAAGCGGGAAAGGTAGTAAACCCTTTATGGACTGCCACGATTGAAGATAGTCACTTATTTAGTGAGTTGTTTTACGTCCAGGCACGCTAGTGCTCAAGTAATACTAAAATTGCTTTATTCTAGCGCTATTTTACTGCTAAGTGGAAATAGTTCTGTGGCCGTTTAGTTTATACAGTCGATAAAATTAAAATGTTTTCACTGTTTCAATCAGCGTGTCTAACGGTTACATTTAAAGCGACTGTTTTCATTTATTGTGGTCGTAGTTGGCACTAATTTTTAAGAGTCCGGCGACCACTTTGGACTAACTTCGCATTGGCTTAAGGTATTCTATAGCCATTTCGTCTAGAAGAAGAAGACGAGCGAAGAGATCGAGTCTAATGATACTGACGCGCCCCTAAAGTTACCTACAGAGTGACAAAGTGCAATTTCATTTTTTTTTATGTCTTTTACACTTCTGTAATAATTCTTAAATAACTAAGAGTTTCCCTTGTATTATGGATTCATTTAACAGCTAATGATGTAGACAACCTCCCTATGTAATGGGATTTTTGATTTGCTTTGTCTACCTATTGAATAAATCAGTCAAAAGTGACTCCTTAATAATGCGGATATTTTTCATAGCTCTAATTTATCTTGAAAACGTTTTTTAAAAAAAAGTTAAGAACATAGGGACGGAGATATTGTTAATTTAATTGTACATAAATTTTATCATAATCTGACAAATGGTTTTCAAGAAATTTGAGTAGCGCGTTTGTACGGAAATTTCAGAGCGTCGCTGCCCTGTTAACGTCAAAAGGGCAAGAAAAATTGACCTTCTTGTTGCGTTGTAAACCTAATAATACTGACTAGCCAGTTTGTTATGAGATGGAGTTTTTAATAAGCGACCAGACTCAGCTATTATATCTTCTTAACTTCCTCTTTCCGACTCAGTCGCCCGCTAATTATAAAGTAGCCTAAAGACGTGTTACATTGTCTAAAGACAGAATGTGGCGGGACATTAATAGTCTAATATCTACTTTATAATTAATGATGACTTGAGATATCTAGTCATCAAATTATGGAGTAATTATTCTGCACCTTTTATAAACCAAACTGAATCTGTTTCTTGTAACAATGAAACCATCATTTTCTTAGCTGCTGAAATGAAAAGAGATGCTGAATGAAATAAGTTTTCTGTTCTTCAGTTCTGTCAAATTAGAATAGTTTATAAGAGACAAAAAAGAATCGACGCTACTAGACTAGTGACGCCCCGCGACTCGAGTTTCTTAGGTGCTGAAATGAAAAGAGACACAAATAAGTTTTGTTCTGTCAATTTAGTAAAGTTTATAGAGTGATAAAAAGAATCGACGCTACTAGACTAGTGACGCCCCGTGACTCGAGTTTCTTACGTGCTGAAATGAAAAGAGACTTAAATAAGTTTTGTTCTGTCAAATTAGTAAAGTTTTTAGAGTGATAAAAGAATCGACGCTACTATATAGAGTAGTGACGCCCCGTGACTCGAGTTTCTTAGGTGCTGAAATGAAAAGAGACTCAAATAAGTTTTGTTCTGTCAATTTAGTAAAGTTTTTAGAGTGATAAAAGAATCGACGCTACTAGAGTAGTGACGCTCCGTGACTCGAGTTTCTTAGGTGCTGAAATGAAAAGAGACTCAAATAAGTTTTGTTCTGTCAATTTAGTAAAGTTTTTAGAGTGTTAAAAGAATCGACGCTACTAGACTAGTGACGCCCCGTGACTCGAGCTTCTTAGATGCTGAAATGAAAAGAGACGCAAATAAGTTTAGTTCTGTCAATTTAGTAAAGTTTATAGAGTGATATAAAGAATCGACGCTACTAGACTAGTGTCGCCCCGTGACTCGAGTTTCTTAGATGCTGAAATGAAAAGAGACGCAAATAAGTTTAGTTCTGTCAAATTAGTTAAGTTTATAGAGTGATAAAAAGAATCGACGCTACTAGACTAGTCTAGTGACGCCCCGCGACTCGATCGGTAGACGCACACCAGCACGGCCGGCAAACAGACAACGCAAACACAGACTGTGTAAACTCGCAAACTCCAACGGCTCCACCCTCGCGGCCGCGGCCGTGGCGACGCTCCAGCCTATATACTCACTCAAATTACTTAAATATTTGCCTCAATTTATTTAAAGCTATGAAACATCTATTCATCGTTTATAATTATCATCAAACTTTTATTCACGTGCTTTTATGCGTTAAATAATCCTCTCAAAGTAATTAAGTTCGAGTTGAATAGCATTTAATTGGTGAATATTGAATGTTGAATATCGAAATGGCAACAAATAAACGTTATACATGTGTGTACTTTTGTATGTGTTAGTGTATTGATTTATAAATAACAGTACATAAAATTACGTTTATGGATATTAGTTTAGTGAATCATAGTTTATCAAATTAGTAGTACTCTAGCTTATATGAAGAATAATTTCATTATTCAACAGCTTTGAACACGAATTTAGATTTCCACGACATACAGATATAAACAGTTATATAGCGCAGTGAGGAAATAGTAAGCTCCCTGTAGCAGGTCTACACAACGAGAGAGCAAACAGCGCACTGCAAACGGTCTCTGCAAATAAGCACGCTTCTATCTCCCAGCTACACGCCTCGCCGACCTGACACTGAGATTCGATTCTATAACAATAAACAACTCGAGTATTCTACCAATAACTCCAGCGAGATAAATCTAAGTGCCAATTGAAACAGCTATTCAACGTAAATGTCAAGTATTGCTAAATAAAATTAATCTTTAGTTACATTGGTTGGGTACGGCTTGAACACGCTCGCGAATGTCAGTAGCGATTCCACAAGGCGCTTTTTCTTATCACCAGAGATGATCTCGACGTATAAATCATATTGCAGTCGAAGGTGATTAGCTCGCAGAGACTGGCTGTTATTTCTGAGTACTGATATCGAACGCTATCGCTACTTAACATGGCTTTTACCTAATACCTTTATCATAAACTTTACTGATCATACAAAAATAATACAGATAAGGTTTTATCGTCGGACTCGGCGTAATCAGCCCAATCAATTTTGGTACAAATCCGCGATAAACGCGCTATCATGTCCGAACAAAGCAAGACAGGTGAGTACAAAAATCATTCTGAGCAGATAACGGTATTTATGATGATAACGATCGAATTTGCAGGGCGAAGCTGTCGCCCGCTGAATTTTGTTGTTATATCGCATGGTCGGGGATACGAGGTGTGCTATAATCCGCGATAGCATGTCGGATATTCATCGTTGCGAAACTAAAAATAAACGACGCGCGTCGAACCGAAAATAATTTGAAGCGAACACGAATGTTCAAATAAATCGCATGCATGGAGTAGGTAGAGTCGGAGCGTCTGCGTGTGTGCGGGGCGAGGCTTCGGTGCGCATTGCATAAATTAGTACTGTATTAACTCGGCTAATTGCCGCGCTATAATACCTACAGCCTAATAGACTCGTACGAGTATGTGTATCGTACCGCACAGCGCTATTGTGTTCTCGGCATCGCACACGAGGCGCCGGATATGCACAGTCATTACTGCTCGGCTCGTTAAAGCCGGCAAAAAAGCTCCGCGCACACCGCGATGATTGATTCGTCTATAGAAACCGCTTGTGAAACTACTCAACAAATTGGTCAATTCACGTGCTAAGAAACTTGTTTGTGTTTCTTTATTATCACGTAAGAGACGTGCGGTTTCTCCTCGTGTCGCAGCGAATAAACTATGATGTAGCACCTATTCGTGTTTGCTAAAAGCTTTTACTCCGGACGATTACATTTGCAAACACAACGCACCGTTTACTCATATAAATATGCAGCGTTATTTTAGGAATGTCGAGACCGGCGAGTAATCTACACGCTTATAAGCGCTCTTGTAAAAAGTGCCGAGTCAAAAAGGCTTCACGCTTCGCCGAGAGGTAAGATACACAAAGGGCAATAAACGTTTGGCGTGGACCTAAACAAACAGGGGTAGCTAGGAAGCTGGCTCTTTGTTTGGCGAGAAACATGCGAGTCAACACGGCTCCTCTCGTCCGGGTCCGGCCGCGCCCGCCACCGCCACCCTCGCAGCCTTGTGTCGCGCCCTCTCTATGTCGGCGCTAATCTTTCAATCACACCCGACCCAAATCCTATTGCGTTAAATACTTTCCAAACACTGAGCCGTACCCGACCGCTGATATTAAACAACTTGTCACGTCGCGAGATTAATGTTGTAGCAATAGATGTCAATGCGTGAATAAGTAGGTGACGGCGCAGCTACAATTACGTACATAATTATCATATGTTTGATTTACGATACACCGTTACTAAGAAAGCAAACTCAAGCGTCCGTAATTGTGATTAAATTAGTAACGCAACGAAGCCTCGACAAAAAATGTTTCTTATTAAGGCTCGGTGTGCAGCAACGAGTTTTTAAATTGACAGGTAGTGTTTATTCGAGCGCGGCTCGCTCTCGATAGCGCAATTACAATCTGATTACGAGCGACGCGACACCGCGCTACTTCGCATCGATGTCGAGATAACGACGTGTCCCGCACTCCGCCACTCGACGGCTCTCCGATCGACTCGTTCTCGCACAGTAATTATATCCATTTGTTTGTAATGAATATTAATGACCCACCTTCCACTTCCAGCGATTCTGTTTATTATAAGTATCGGACTCTCGAGTAGCAATTATTTTAAGTAAACTCAATTATTGTCCACCAGTGTTCCACTTCAAGTTTCAACGTAGATAATTACGTGGGTGTTTAAACGTTTCTCGTAACCTTGCCCCATTTTTCAGTCTCGTTATTCTTTGGCCAACATCGATCTAAAGCTCGCCTCATACCAATTAGAAAGCTAACGAGAAGCGCGGACGGGACTGTATTTTGCATTATCGATGTGCCAGCCGCTAATGTTCCACGGCAGGCTATGTTTAAACAATTATTGCTTTACGAATGCGATACGAATCGATGATAATGTCGGCCTCTGTCCGCTGCAATAATAGCCCATTTATCGACTCGGCTACCGGAGGAATTATTTATTGACTCGCCATAAGAGCGACGTCGCTTTCAATACAATGGCATGCCTGTTCGATTGGTGACTGTTTTGTTTAATAAAGTGGAAACTTCGCGGGCACCCGCGGGCGAGATAACGCAGCTTGCATAAATAATTCATAAAAGAGTCGGGAGTCATTACGAAGGTCGAGCCGCGGTGGAAGTGCGGGAGCGACCTTTCGTTTTACTTTGCGAAATACAATCGCGGTAAAAGCTGTAGAAAGTTCGCCGTTCGTTCGGGGGAGAGATCGGATGCTGCATAACTTTTAAGTGTATTAACAGGGTTCTTTGTGCGGCGCGAGCGGTTGTTCAACTCGATTTTTCTCGTAAGCGGAGTACGTTGTCTTCATATTAAGGATGTCGGTCGGATGGTCGTCAGAGTGTAAAGATTCCGCTCTCGCTAATGTCGTTACTGTGTACGCGACGGCGAGCGTGAGCATTCTCCGAGGAGACAATAAAGTGCGGGCGAGAGGCCGCCGCAGCCTGCATCCAGGTCACCGCAGCGCCCGCCTCCTGCAGCCTCGCAACCTGCACTCGAGCGCTGTCTCTCCGCAACCCTCCGTGCCTCTTCCATCTCACTTAAAACTGTAATTTACCATTACACGAAATTGCGAATGTAAAAGCTTTTAAAATTATGACTCGTCTGTTTGCGCACGTTTTAAATCTCTTCATTTTGAGCACGTTGTTTTACGTTTATTTTGCGGACGTGTAAATGTTACTTGTTGATTTTAATGCTAACAAAATTGAACATTCGATCACGTAGGTGTAGTACAAACGTAATTTTCGCATGAAAATAATAAAAACGAAAATAATTTTTCATTCTCTGAAATGAGAAATGTAAATAACATTCTGTTTGTGATAAAATCAATTTATCAGCTTTACAATTCTGAGAAGACAGTACCTACTTATGTTATAAAAATAGATGTCAGAGTTTTATGAACACGCAATTTTTTTATCAGAGTGCGCAATCTAACTCTCGTAGGGAAGTACGTATCTGAACAAATGGAGCATCGCGTCACTGGTGGCAAGATGCAGCGCCAGATTAAAAGCTCCGCCGACTAAACCACGTGAAAATCGTGCAAAAAGAGGAGTCACCCGCGGCATTAGCGGATGAGTGTTGGAGCCATTAGTGCGCCCCCGGGGGGTGGGGCCCCGGGCTCCAGGCGCCCGCTCACCTCGAAACCGACGTTCCTCTTTTATTTCTCGCGCGGGGATGAACTCCTTAATGACAAACCGTACTATATCTTTTGTGGAGAGCTCGAAAAAGTACGTATTTTGCGGCCCTTTTGTGCGCCTGCTTTTTATGCCAGCCCGTAGCTACCGGCTGTAGCTGGCTGCAGATGGAACGAGGATTGTTCCGCTCGTGCCAATAAGAAAAACTGCCTTAATCTGGAATCCTGATTGGAATACGTTCCGACGAATACCGACCATTCAATGCATTTGTGAGGAGGGACAAACTCATGAAAATTTTGATTGGTTTTCGTGGGAATTGTTTCAGATTTGACTGAGGGAACGTTTTATTGAATTGAAAAAATCATTTTGGAATCTTTTAATAAAAGCAGACCACTTGAAGAAATTAAAAAATACTTATGTGCCAGTGCTGTAACTTTATACCTATCTTTTTATAAGTTTCACAAACATAAGATATTCTAAATGAATGTAGATGTAATTAACATTTGAATACATCTCAGATCTCTCTCTTAATTAATTTTAATCACGTAAATGCAAATAAGTCTGATTATAAATGAGATTTTGTGGTTTTTATTTTATCGTTATAGCTCTAATCATACTAACTAATAATGTGGCTCATTATTATTCAAGAAATTAGTTAATAAACAACATTAAGAATAATTATTTATGAGCCTAAGTTAATTATTAATTCACGTTTATCACACTCAAAATGACAAACTTATTGAGACAAATCCGTCTTTTAAATTAAAATAATGTAATCATTACAAGAATAGAGTTAAGAAAAAAAAGTAGCTACTTAATTTCGTTTTATGAAATCTTCTTATCCTAAAATAAGAGGTTTAATTTAAATATGCTAATAGCATCGCTGCGAATATAATGTTAGTACACCACAAAATGGTGGCGGGCGGCCGCAAATGAAAATGTAATTCGCGCCTCTCTGTTGCGGGTTGTACGGTTCGCGTCACTACATCGATTTCACAATTAATTACATTCGTTCTGTAAATCTGAAATATCTGTGATTTTTCGGTGCAGTATATTGAAGGTAAGTAGGTAAACATGCAAAACTATAGAGATCCAAAGCAGAGTAGTGTTGTTTATTATAAATTCATCATCAGTACGTCTAGAAAAGAATTACTTCTATTCTTTAGAAGTATAACAAAACCATTAAGATATAGAAACTTTATTTTAATCATAAAAAAAATACAAAGAGATCTATAGAAAATAAAGAAAGTTCTAAAAAGGGTAGCACTAAATTGACAGCTGATTGTATCAAGATTTGAATGTGAACGAAGTTATTTCACAATGATGTACAGTGCGTAGGTACAGTGTCCTATCAGTATACTCCCTCTCCTACTAATTCTGCAGGCACAAATATCTTTATCTAGTCTCATAAACATGGTTCATCGAGGCTATCATATTGTAATTTCATTTCCCGATGTGGTGTGGGTGGAGCGCGGTGGCGGATGAAATCGTAATTCGCGGTGATTCGAGCGAGTTGCGTTTGCCACCGCACGCTTCTGCGGCCACACTCGTGTTACATATGTTTACAATATTGTTTATTACATACTACTTTTTACTACTAGTAGGATGTCGGCAAACTCGTACGTGGTCTTAACTTTTTGTTAACTGCCTTAGCTTAATAACGTACCTATAAATTAATTTTGTTCATTTTATTGGATCTTTGATTTATATAATTTGTTCTCGTTTCCATTAGGTTATTTTCTAAATATTCACACGCGATATGCAGCTTGAAATCCCTCTTTGAAATGTTTACGGTATTTCTATTTTGAAAGCAATCCCGACGTAAAATTTTCAGGGTACGTTTGCCACATTTTGGTCGGGTGGGTGTCGGTGCGATAGGTTACGGCTGAAATGTAATTTGCGGTGATTCAACCGAGTAACAATCGTTATTACTACCCCTATATATAAACACTAGTATCAAATATGAATATTTGATACAAAATTATCATAATCCGCTTCTTAAAAATATATCTAACAATTTAATTAGTTATAGCCGCAAATTATTCCGAGAAAGCTTTTTTGAGTAGAGCAGGGTATAGTATAAGAAGAACCCAAAATTTTTCTCTTTCTAATTTCGAATTTAATAGATAAAAACAAATGACTGAACCCCACGTAACTGTTTCAAATCTACACCACGCTTGTGTTTACTTATTGAGGTAGCGCTGGTAGAGTCACGACTAGAACTTTGTTTCAATTCAGTACATCTGCAGCACAAATCAAACTGTTAACTGTACGACTGTTCACTGGAAGCTATAAATTTGTTGCCATCCTATTCTTTCATCTCGACATGAAAAGAGACAAGGAGTAGAGCTCACACGACATTGTCTAGATGCAGTGCTATTCCGCTACATGGCTCTAACATAATTGCTTTGAGCTCAGAATGAATTCGCCAATGACCTATTGGCTCACGTTATTAGCATGCCGAGATAGGAAATTTGCAATAGCAAATATTCGAATATCGGCCGCCAGTCACGATCTCAGATATTTATCCAATCAACTGGGAATCGGCCTTTTGTTTTCCGTTCTGGAGAACAAACCTTTGTCTCGTGATGTTTTTGAAATGATCGCATTACCTGATATAATGGACCGCATAGTGGAGAATGGATATCATAGCGGCGCATGAGTTGTTTTGTATCATAAAAAGTACATTTTTGCAACTATGACGATTTTTTCAATATTTTTAGTTATGATTTTGTCATCTTTCCATATGCTGTTTTCATATTTTTGTCGCCTCCCTATTTGTAATATAACACGGCTAATAATAATGGAAAATTATGTGCATTCTACAAAATTATGGAAGACCGATTTTTTAATTAAAAAAAGTATTCAATAAAAACCCTTACAAATTAGGAAAGTATTATATTTGTTTCATTAGTTTCCTATCAGTAATCAGCAATTTACCGCTATCATCCCTGGTTTAGCAGCAAATCATAATATAATCAGTGCGCTTCACATTCAAACAAATTGTAACAATAATAATTCGCTCTCAAAGAGCGAAATAAACACAACAAAGCGACAAACAGTCCATTTAGCGGCGGAATGAAAGTACAATTTGCGGCTTCACCGCGGCCAGCGCTCGCCGCCGCGGAATGTTGCTGTTGGATTTATAGCTTCACATACGAAAATCTTTTACATTATTTCTCTAAAAAAAATAAGTACTTAATAAATTTTCTTTTAAATTACTAAGCTATTCTTCCCTCAAAATCCTCTAAATTTAACACGAATCGATTTCACCGCAAAACAGAGCCTAATAAAATAATTGTCTAAACAAACTTTTCAGCTCTCCGCCGAAGTTTACCGAAGCAATTTCGTCGTGAATGTAAAGACTGTGTTACACGGCTGGGGCTTTGCGCCGGTAATGGAGCGTAGTGCTCCGACAATATTGTAATTTAAACTCGAAATTGAAACGTGTCGACGTCTGATTGCGCTAACGAATCGCTTCTTGTAAACCAATAATCGCTTATATTCATGCTGTTTTGAGTGAAGCCAATGGACGCCTTCATTGGCCACGCTGTCGAACTGCACGCACATACTTATGACTAATCACGTGATTTACGCAATCCTACGCCCGATTGCTGAATAAAATTGAGCTGTCAAAATAACTCGTTGTGCGCTCGGTTGACACGAGCCGATATAATAACACACTCAATTATGTTAATTTGTTGGCGATTCACTTCGAATCTGTGAATAAAATGAATGTTCATTTAAACGGAAAATACGTACTTGGCCAATAAATACGGGCGGGTCGGTAACGACGATGTATCATCTGGTACCGGCGCGCATTATTGTTTATCGTGTTAATTTTATTTGTAGCGCGCTGGCGGCTTATCGGCTAATTATAAACGGTTTTATTGAATTTAATATGCATTGGAATGTGGAAACGTTTTCGGTTGTCTATTTGTATGTTAAACAGCGGTAGGTACGGCGATAGCGGTCACTCGCTTCCTTTACGACCGACTTTGTTTAACTTTAATGTTTATTTTATTCAAAGGAGTAGATTGTCTCTTTTACGTTAATAATGTCGGAGCCGTATTTATTTTATCAACGCTCGTTTACGATATCGTTTAATGTCGGCCTTTGTTTGTTTTATTTCGATAGAGTTAGGTATATTTTTACGGCATGAACTTTATTGACATGGATTATTTGGATTGCAGACGGAGATAGCGAAAAGGTTGAACGCGATAATAGCACAGATCCTGCCGTTCCTATCACAGGAGCATCAGCAGCAAGTGGCATCGGCCGTGGAGAGGGCGAAGCAGGTCACGATGACGGAACTCAATGCCATTATCGGGGTGAGTACCACTCGAATCTACGAAAGAAATAAATCTTTTACGAGTCACCACCAGCTTTTATGGATCGGACGTGGGTTGAAGATATTGTTATGTTATCTTTCCCGTGATAAATGAATTCCATCTACCGATACATTCTACTTTATTGCGTGAACGGTATCGCTATCTAAGCCGGCGTATGTTTCTCGAGGGTGTCTTCAAATCGAGTGGAAATAGCTATTTGCTAAGGAACCGTGTTTGCTCTACCTATTCCCGAGTGCTCTATCGCTTTCCATTAGCCGACGTAGGTAGTGATTAAATTCAACAAGAATGTTTACACACATATTTCTTTGATGCGATAAATTCTCAGAATGAAAATTAATATCTTGTTAAAATATAATTCATGCGAAACCGATCGAACAACACTCTCTTTGTTTGTTCAGCTTCGGCTCGTAAAAGTGGAATGTTTAGCAACGCTCGCTGCCTACTTCTGCTGTACCTACTACTTGTGTACATCGCAGTGTGAAGGTGGCATGGCATCTGTCCAAACATTTCGCGATGTCGTGTCGTTGTCATTGCTAAGTTATTCGCTTATTGCAGCACTAACGGCGAGAAGGTCGACGGTATTTAGACGCGCCTTTCTGAATAAGTGTCACTTGAAATGCCTAAGTTGTTTGGCTGACAACTAGGCTGACAATGTAGTTGGATGACTGCAATTGTGAAAACCTTGGCATATGCTGACAGGCACTCAGCTTATTAGCTTAACAGAGCTCATGACTCGAGCTCTGTTAAGCTCAAATCATGTCAATCATTGGTTCAACTAGTTTGACTATTGTTTCACAATATATTCATAGTATCTAAACGCAATATAATTCTACATCTAAGTATACCTATAGTTAATACTGAGTTGGTATAAAACAATTAGCGCACCGTCTGTACCTTCGCCACATAATAAAAGTTGAACGAAAACAGTCGGAAACAAGCTCGAGAGCCGAGTACGTGCGAAGTAAGTCGATTCTAAAGCAGGGCTTTCAACAGGTCGAAAGTTCGACGGTCGTTAATTAAACGATCTAAGCCGCGCCGAGGAGTTGGCCGCGCTCCAACAACTAAATAGCTATTGATAAAATTGCTACAAACTACCGCCGATATTATACAAAATTATTTTATTAAGCGCACGGTTTTGGCACGTTAACCGCGAATTAGCGTGTTTATATAATTTGTAACCGACATTTGTCATGTGTGGGAGAGCGTGATTCAACATATTCAGCCGACATTACGAGTACAAGCGGTGTCGGGTGTTCGCTCGCTGTAATCACTACGTTCAGCGTTTACACATCAATTTGCATCCACGACGCTAACACTTCTCCACCGAATTAGTATCCGTCCTCAAATTTGCGATCTAACTAATTTCACAATACGCTAATTGCGATTTTTAGCCTGAGAGTGTCGTGAGGACTTCATTGCCGCCTATTATTTCAATACGTCGGCGGTCGGCTGCCAAGTCGTTAGTGCGACCTATTCTCGATGTGTTAACATTTGGCGCTCGAGATCCGTGTGGATAGGTGTACTAAAATAAATCACTTTGGAGATAATGAGGGCGAAAATAAAACGGTGGAAGTCACTCGTCGCTCAGCCGTCTGCGGCTGGTGGAGTCTTGCGGCGCGGGAATCCTTGGCGCGCCGCCAACTCGATCACACACCACGTACGACATTGTTGTCGCTCGCTGCCACATCCACACTCATTTCAAATGCCAACTCGAAACAAACAATAAATACATCGCTTCGGTATGCAAACTACGAAGATTTAGCACCATTTAAACCCAAACTTTTGGACGATAATCAAATATCTCATGAATTATGTACACGCTCGGAGCAGTTCGCTTATGTCAGCAAGTTCCTAATTACATAAATATCACACTTTGACATTCGAGGTGCTAATTCATTAAATCATTGCTGTAGTTTTACGCCGTGTCGTCGCGTTCTTTTTATATTTCGTATACCTAGTATACTTTAATTTTAAAAACAAATCATAATTTATATCGGAACTCGACAAGGTGGAGTAACACACCTTTTATTCTGCAGATACGATCGGAAAACACCCAGAGAGGGATAAAAGGAAATACCTTAAGACCCCAAAGTATTTACCGAAGGTTCATCGCCCCGGTTCGTGGGGATTTAGCCTCGTGTAGTGAGATAGCTTTCCGCGGAGCTAGAGCCCCGAGACACCGGCAAAACGCAATATCGCCCTCTCCCTATAAAACACTCTAATTTAAATAAAAAAGCGGCGCCACCTTCCGTATGTCGGTCCTTTTTTTATTACGAACCTTTTTTATTTTCGGGTCAGCGAGGGATCAAAGGGGCTCTCCCTGGAGAGAGCCCGCGCCGCCCCCGTCTGATTTGCGACGATTCCATCGCGCGCCGATTTGTGAAGAGGGAATACTCCTCAAATTGGGGTCTGTTTGCTCGCCTATTAAAATCACTCACCGTTCCGAGTGCTCCGTTTCGTTTAAACGTTCTGTTTTTATTAAAGCTTTGTTCGCGATGTTTTAATTTCCTTTTACCATTGTTTGCGCCCAGTTTTTAGCAATCAGAGAATGTAATTTAATTAGCGATGCAGTAACGCTGCGAAGTGTACGGCGCTAACAGAAAATGGGTCGAGCCGAGTGCGTCACGAATCATAGTGGGAGCCGGCTGCCGGGTGATAGATACCGAATAAAACAGCTCTGTATTGTGTTCGAGCGATGTGTGAACTCGGCGCTGGGCGAGCTCGCCGAGGGGGTTGTCGTCGGCGCGTTATCGCCGAGTAAATCATTTCTCTTGATTTTATTCCGCGCCGCGGCTCCGAGGGTGGCGTTCGGAGGTAATAGCTTCCAGATACCACGCTCCTCCCGGCTCACCTATACATGTCACATTGAAACAATATTCGCGTCGCACGCGGATCGATACACTCGAGTACGTGCGGTCTCCGTCGCAGATACGCGTCTAGAATCGTATCTGATTCGATCGCCTGCCGACGTTTACGACTCGATCGTTTGTAATTGAATGCTGTACCGTACACATGTGAAATAAACAAGTGTATTACGCGTACGGCGTTTATGCAACATTATCTCGTAAGATAGGTGAGCAAACACGAGCGCTCGTGTAAATAGAGCGTATCTGTTTCCCAGTTGATAGCTTAATAAACAAGCGAGTCGTGAAAACATTTCTATCTAGTTTGTGCGGGGAACGCGCCCTCGGGTAAAAATTACGAGGGGAATAAATCGGGGCAGGTCGGGTGGCGGCGGCGGCGAGGAAACATGAATTTGTCATTTTTTCACAGGCACGTCCGTGGCGGGTGATAAATATTGCATTGCAGGCCTCGTTCGCGAGCGACGCGGCGCTCAAGCGACGAGCCGCATTAACTTTTCCCCAGTCAAGCTACTAAAGCTTTTGTCATACTGCGTAAAAATGTGTTTTGCGACTTGGGAGAGCCACACCTTGAGAGTGTTTCGCCATTTACAAAAAGAAACAAGATAATATTTCCAAAAAGGTAGAAGCCTCGTGATTCCTTTTATATTGCCTAGTTAGGTTTTTTTTTAAATATAAAGTTTACGTTTGTCATACCTATTTAAATTTGCTCTATACACTAGCCCCCCAGTACTTAATAAACATTGCATACCCTCGTAAAAGTAATAGTAAATGTATTTTTCTGTCGAGTTAAAAATATAACAGAAAGAAAGGGGCAAAACACTAACTATTCCGAGGCTATACAAAGTTTATTAGTAAGGGCGTAAGTAAACATTGCATACAAAATCAGTTATAAAATCAAAAACCTCTTTCATTCAATTCTTTCATTGCTAAGCTCTTTGTCTAGTGTACTTGGAACAGAATGCGACACAAAAAGTCGCACGACTTTCTGATGGAGTACATCCTTGCCCCAAACATTCCCCTACCGCTTAGGGTCCTTGTTTTTCAACGCGCGGAAGTGAGTTAGGGGCCGTTCTGTCGTCGCTTCCAATGAAATTATGTAATCAGTTTTACGACTGATCCGGCCCGAGAGTTTTTCCTATCATCGTAACTTTGTTTTAGTAATAAGACGTTGTTAATGTTCCTTATTTGTCAGGAGAATTGAGTTCTAGATGGTATTGTAGTAGGATTTATTTCGAAGGAAAATATATTTGAAGATGGAATGAAATAAATATTATTGCTTGTTAAGAATACTTTTGTAATAATAAGTAAGTATCAACCATAATAACCTCTACAAATCATAAGACATAATACTTTAGTGACAGTAGTACATGAAATAAGAAAATTACTTTCCGAGACCCATCCCACGTAAAAGGCGGACCTGTACTCTATTTCCGGGCACTTTTGAACTATCAAGGGTCAACAACGTTCCCCTACAGTTCAATGTAAGTAGTTTCAGTGTGCTTAGTTTAGGTATAATATATGTGATTAGAAGCAATTACGTTGAAAGTGTAACACGTGTTGGCGTCGCGTGTGGGACCCGAGGTTTCCCGCCTAATGGTGCGTGATCCCCCACCACCCCCGGACCCAAACTACCCTCTTTGTAGCTCACACCGTCGTTTTATACCCCGACATTCACATGTAAACGACTCTGCGCAGTCTCGTGTAAATAATTATTAACGCTGAACTTTAAACCTTTTACGAGCAAAGATAATTCTCACTTTGTCTGCAGAGATACGGTTTGTAAACAGAGTAAATTCCGTTTCATAACATGGGAAGTTACGCCGAAATGGTGTGTTTTGCCGTTATTATGTGAGCTCTGAGATAACATCTTTATTCATGACCTAATCAACGCTTCGCTTGATATGGTGACAAATAACACAAGGAAATACTCGTGCTCTTAGTATGATTGGAAAAGAGCATTATCGTGAAACTACCTGCCAGTGGGAGTACCACGCAATTGTCGAAAGCTTGTTCACAGAAGTAGCGCTTAAAATTAGTCTCATTAGACAATACACCATCAACATTAATGACCAAACCCGCAATCATAATAGTTCATTAGACTCACAATACTCCCATACAAAGTCAACAAGTCTCAGTAAACCTGTATCGAATGACTAATCAATATAATTACTAATGCAACTACATAATCCATCAGCAGACAAGGCCCGCGGCAATCGCTCTATAATAGCACTTTAATGCGCACCCGACCGCAAACCCACTCTTGATAATTTAAGTGTGTTACGGCGATGTAGCTGCTACTTAAACTGTGGCTACAATACGAACTAACTATTCATTGATCTGTGGGATTGCGGCTTCAGAAGGAACTTTCCCAATAACAAATAGTTAGTAAACTTGAGATGAAACACCGTTTAGTTTACAGCAACGGAATCGTTTGAGAAAGTTAATGATCTTTAAATGTCACTCTAGCTTGGGTAATGATTCTCTAGATTATTCTAATGCGTTTAAGATCGCTTGCACTGATCTTCACTTAAATGCCAATGAACCTTTAACAAGCTACGCATTTAAAAAATATCTTTTCTAAACCCATTTTGGTTATTTACGTCAGTCAAAAGCTGTAAATCGAAATGGGATCCATGTAAAATGATGTATATTTTCACTTCAACATGTAACATGTATATCCTTTCAGAGTTTCAGCCTCGCCCACTGCGAAGCTTAATCCAAACAGATCGGATAAAAAATATCGGTTGTTAAGCCGAGGGAAAATATTTATGCGTAGAAATCTGTGCGGCTGGCGTGCTCTATCCATTTATAAATGGTGAATAATCCCCGAGCGTATGGGCGGGGGTAAATGTGGCGTGAAAACCCGAACCCGACGATCCTGCGGCGCATTTTTCACGTGACAAAAGCTTCGGGAGACAGCGCACGTCTGCTGGAAGGACGGAGCTGCGTGCCGACGGAATAGTTATTTGTACGTGCCACCGCGTTTGATCTCTAATGCGGTGGGATTCGATTTCAGTATTGCTCCCAATTTTATTACATTTTATGTTGGACGACAAAGTTATGGGCGACCGTCTATCCCTAACTTTTCATCAAACCAGTAAAAAAACATTAGCTGCGAATCGGGTTGTTAAATTGAAATCAAATACACTCGTAATACCAAACGACCAAAGTTGTTAAAAATGTATTTTCAATTCCAATAAATCTCGAAACACATTACACTGCTAATACTAACTTCGTTTAGATATAAGTCTGGTCCTGCATTAGATATTCATCACGTTATCATAGTAGAGGCTGAAGATTTTCGCAGCAAAATGGAATGAAAAAATAATAACGACTGAGACGCCCCTTGTTGTTCCAAAGAAACTTAATCAAAGTTTAATTCGGTCGATAATACAAACACCGAAGTTGGCGCAGAGATAAGTAAACGGATGGGAAAGTCGGGGGAACGAGTTTTAATCCCGGGGGACGGTATCGGGAGTGTTTAATCACGTCTAAATATGGAAAAAATATGGCAAGGTATCACGGAGAGTTATTGTCATTCATAACAGGGTGTGTGGGAGGGTGGCCGGGCGGGGGAGGGTGGGGCCGAGGTCTCGATACCGACACCGGCGGGATCACGTCACCGCACCGTAACGAGGGAAAAGTTAGGATCGCGCGAAATGTTTGTAATATGTAGGTTCGCACATTGAATATTTGGTTAGGGTTACCCCAATTCGGTAGTTGCTTTTCTACCTGTTGTTTTTCTCTAACAAAATGTATTTTCTTTTCCTGCAAAATGTTTTGGTTTTATGCGACTCCAAAGTTCATGTAAGCTATACAAAGTCATCTAAATAAAGGCAGTTATCTACTCGTGTTAATTACTATCTAGGGTCAAGTTGTGATTGCCTTTGCAGAGCGAGCTATAGGTCTGAGGTGTTTGAGGTCATGAGAATCCGTCTCGAACTCTCAAGAAGATTTCAAATTGTTTACAAGTGATTTAAACTCAAAGGCCAACGATAAAAAGTTGACCGCAAAACTACCAATCAAGTTTATTAAAAAACATTATAAATAACTATTTCGTTTGCATTTTTGGTAAAGGTTTGACAGGTTTTGGTAAGGATTGACACTTTTTCGGAAATATGGGTTAGTAAAATTTTACATTTAGTTTCGGAAAATTAATAATTTCGATTAAGCACAGGCGTGGAAGCGTAAACATTCAAATGGGACAAACACAAATTAAAAATACTCCCCTTTTGTAAAAAAGCACTCTCAACTAAGTGGCGCTCGCCACCTTTTGACACACAATAAATCACAGCCGTGAGCGGCCAATAAAAAATATGTTCCACCCTCGGCGAAAATCCAATTAATTTTCGGCGGCTAAAAAAAAGAACGTGCCCGTCCGAGCGGAAAAAGCTTGGGATGGGGCGGCGTGAACCACAGGCGGCGGCGGGCACGGAACAGGCGACCCGCCATGTATAATAATATCGTTAAACGAGATAGGAAAGGGAAGTGCGGAAAAACGGGAAAAGTGGAAAAGGGGAATAATGGAGAAGGAGTAATCAATTTCGCTCAGTCGCCGCCGCCGCCGGCGAAGCTCTCATTTAAAATTTAAAATATCGCGGTGCGAGGGGAGCCGCGAGCGTCGAGGACTTTTTAATTTGGTTCGACTTCGTTTTAAAAATGCAGGGAGCTCTGCGACACATCAATCTACTTTTACCGGCGACACTCCAAACTAAAAGCATTGCTTTTCTGTCGAGGTTAGGTTGGTGAAGTACAGTTTAGCAGTAATTTCGCGCACGTGTTTGCCTCGCATTAAAAGTTTCTTTATATCCAGAGTTTGGAAGAAGAGACCCACTTTAAAGTTGTTTTATAATTTTTTAATGACTCACGTCCGGAGTTCTTGAGTTAGCTTAAAGACTAACTAAACTAAAGGTAACTGTAAAATAATGTTAGTTAAGTGACTTTAGACTATTCACATTTTTATTACGCTCGTAGCGTCATATAGCTCAGCTATCCAGTCTCAACGTTATTAAGCAATGGATAATAGGGTTAGTTTTCGGATGGGTGACTGCGAGTGGAAAACCAATTGAGCTCTACAGGTTGTAAGATGACAATTTCAATTATAGGTTTTGGTTTGGTACCTTACCTACCTTATCATTAGCAATATTTTTTGTATTTTTTTTAGCAACAAAGGCCAGACTTGCCGCGGCTTCTGCAGCAGATGCATGCGGCACACCTCCCAGCGCACGGCGCGCCGCCGCTGCCGCTTCTAGGGCAGGGCGCCCTGCCTCCTGCCGGCCTCCTGGGCCTCGGAGTACCCCACCATCCCCTGTCAGTGCTAGCGAAACCCCCAGAATTACATCGACCAGATGATAAGGGAAACGGTATGTTTTATTCACGTTACTTGTTACTTTAACTGTTGCTCTGTTCTTGCCTTTCCTTTTGTCCATCAATATAGGTTGCCCGTTTATAGAATACTTAGTTATATCTCGATAAAGTGCGGACAAAACGATAGAGAAATAGTAATCATTAAATAGCTTATTAGTGGTTGATCGTTTTGGTGTTTTTATATAAGTTTTGTTTATATTGCTAAATTTACCGTTTCCTTGTAAACATAACACAACATATCGTCACGCCTTTCCCCCGAGGGGGCTGGCAGAGGTGTAATACAACACCCACACTTCGTCGGACGATTTTTAGTCCCAAATGTGACAGGGGGCGAGCCTGTCACCATACACCGGGCTCCAGTCATGTAGCAGATGACATACAATACGCACATAATATGCTCACACAATGAACAAATTGGTGCGTAAAACAAAAAATACCTCATGCATCAAAAAGAAAATCACGAATGAGCCGTAAGTAACGGTTCGATACATGGATGAATATTTTAAGAGGCTGTCGCTTGTTTGTGTATTCATCTTGTTTGCTGTGTGCCACTGGAGACTATTAGTACCTTCTCTGGCTCACCACCCCGCTACCCCCTTCGCGCCCCGTGCCCGCCTTCGCCGCGGCAGACGTCTCCGATCCCACTTCTGTTTCAATATTTACCAGGTTCGAGAGGCTTTTTGAACTCACTGTTTGCGTGTTTTCGGATCGCTGACGGCTACGACTCGCCCGATATTGCTTTCAGAGGATGAATAAGTCAATTCTACGAATTGGTGCCGTTCTATACGTGTTTGATGTTTGGACAGAATTAGTAAACAGTTATAAACAAATTGAAATATTTTCAATGGAGAGAAAACAGATTTTTTATTCGATGCTCTCGCATTATTTGCAACAACTGTGGAATCCCTCCGTTTTCAGTTTTCACAGCGAGTAATCCGAGAGACGCGCGGAGTACAGCGCGCCACAAATGAAAATGTAACACAGAAATGGATTTGGAAGCCGCCCGTCGCTCCGGTTAATTACAAAAGCAAGCGGTAATCTGCGCTCCGGGATGTTCCGGCTTAGCGCCCCTTCCCCCTGCCACCCCCTACCCGCCACTTCCCCGGCTAATTTGTGCCATTATCGGTGTACTGATGTAAGAGTTACCGCGCAGATGGCCCCCGCCGCCCGCCCGCCTAGCTCCTGGCCCAAGCTCAATTAATTATTCCTTGCTGGTGTGAGCGTCGCGTGTTTTACTCAATTAGTAACGTAATTTTGCGGGTGACTTGAGTGTGCGTGGTCGCGGACTGACACATGTGCCGCGTTTCCATACTCACTAAATTAAATTCCTACATCACTCTCAATGATGATACATCTAAGTGTTTACTACTCGGCTGTGTTAGCGTTAGAATCACGAATGAATGACAATTATTAACACACGAATAATTAACTTGAAGACCGAATGCATTAAGAGGGCCGCGACGCTCTGAAATTTCCATACAAACGCGCTACTCAAATTTCTTGAAAACTATTTGTCAGATTATGATGAAATTTAGCATGTACAATTAAATTAACAATATCTCCGCCCCTATGTTTTTGGTTTCTTTTAAAAACGTTCTCAAGCAAGAATAGAGCTATATAATTTTATTGTTTCTAAAAAAATGTTTGTATCTGATAGTTTTTATCTTTACCATGTACTTTTTGAAATAAAAATTTATTTATTTATTTAAAAAATATCCGTATTTTTAGGGGTCACTTTTGACTGATTTATTCAATAGGTAGACAAAGCAAATCAAAAATTCCATTACATAGGGAGGTTGTCTATATCATCAGCTGTTAAATGAATCCATAATACAAGGGAAATTCTTAGTTATTTAAGAATGATTATAGAAGTGCAAAAGTCACAAAAAAAAAAATTGCACTTTGTCACTCTGTTGATAACTTTAGAGGCTCGTCAGTATCATTCCTTGCTCTCTTCGCTCGTCTTCTTCTTCTAGACGAAATGGCTATAGAATACCTTAAGCCAAAGCGAAGTTAGTCTAAAGTCGTCGCCGGACTCTTAATTGGTCAGTTATGACGCGATTGCAATTGTTTCAACCAATATGCACGGCACATTCATGCGGACAGTAGACATAGCTGAATAGTTCGCCAATAATTGAGGCTATTGCATTTAAATTAATAGTGGCAATACATGCAGTGCTAATACGGCCGTACAGGCTATGTACACACACGCACATATGTGCAGCACGTGAATAGTAATGGGATTGCCTGCAATTGCTCACAAACTTGAGACGAATCAACTGAGGCGTAATAATGCCTTTGATGCATGCAATTCCGTAGCCAGCGTACCGTACACACAGATCTGAGCGACCGCAACCACACTCGACGCAATTATTTAGATTAGGCTCGCTTCCACTCCGCTCTTGTCCATGCCGAAATATTAAGTGGATTCGATAAAAACTTGATCGATATCGCTGTCGTAAATAACTTTCTCACCTAAAAGCATGTCATAGAGGTAATTACGGGCTGACATTTAGATGAGGCCGTTATGTGCGGTGCCCGAGGGTATGTGTGTCGGCGTTATTGAACCGGCGCGGCGACGTACACAGGGTTACTTGGAAAGGGTATGTTACGCCGAAAAGGAGTCAGTACTCTTTAAAATTGTCACTTTCTACAATGAGAACAACACTTCAATAACAGAAACAATCAACTAATTCATCCATTGAATAAATTCTCTTGAAAAGCTGATTTATTGCTTTAGTAATAATAATAAAGCTCAGTAGAAATTGTTCATCTTTATGAGTTTAGTACAATTTTCCCTTCCACAAAGTCACAAGATCAGCGTAATCTTTCTAACTAACCCAGTACACAGAGAAAGCACAGAGCACTGATTGATACAGAGGGTAATTTCTAGCGAGCCATTGCCACTTCTGGGGCGTGTGTGTGACGCGTCTGACTAGCCAATTTTGCAGCTAGAAGTGCTCTCTCTATTCCAAATTGCTGTCACTGAACACTGGCCTTTTGCATCCAGTGTCCTGAGGACAAATATCCGTTATAACGTTACAATTTAATGATATTAATGAATGGTTTAATTTCTACTAATTTTTGTGCTTGTTCACCTCAGTGAGGGAACGAAAGCGTTCTGTTCTGTCTTTCATATTATAAGCACAAAGTTGTATGAGAATGAGTAGGTAAGGAGATGAAGTATTAATATTCTAAGCACTTATTAATGCCGTTTATAAGGAAAAAAGATAACGCTGGTTTTTACAAAAACTTCGTGCCAACACCTTTTTTCCCCACTGTCCTAATTCCTAACTAATATTGTAAATGCCAAAGTGAGTTTGTTCGTTTGTAAATCTTCCACGCCCTACCTAATCAACCGATAATCATGAATTGCATACACGTTGTCAGGGATACAGAAAAGGACATAGGGTACTTTTTGTCCAGAAACGGTTACTGTAGGACCGCGAGTGAAACCGCGGGGCGCAGCTAGTACGTTCTAATTATATACCTACTTGTTTCTATGTTTTCAAAAACTCCTTTAACATCAACTATAAATAAAGCTGAAGAGTACAAAACGAAAAAACAACCAACCGCCATATGGTAGGCAGCAGACAAGCAGGCTGCCCCACGGGGACAAGACGCGGCGACAGCGGTTGCAATATTCATTCACCCACCGACCCACCTCGTTCATACCGCAACACTAACCACACACACCACTCACGTAATGACCATAGAGACACACAAGTACTAATATCATCGTGAACGGACAGAGGAATATGTTAAACAAAATACAACCCAGCTCCTGGACTACATACAAATAGAAGTGTAAAAAGTAATTTAGAATAACGTGACTAAAATTTTGTCTCCAATAAGTGTAATTACTTTGAAATTCTCAAAACAAAATATATTTTACTTTGATATTGAATACAATAAAGAAATACTGATACCGCTGGCGAAATATAAAAAAATAAGAGCGCGTTTACGATTGTCGAAAAGAATTCGATTTATAAAACATCTCTTGAGCCTGACAGATAGATAGGTAAGTACTATTAATCTCACAAAGGAAAAATAACGAACTCATTACCCTGAAAATATTTGCCTACGTTATTATTTTTCGTTTCAGATATTCCAATAATCCCACTGCGAACGTCAACATTTTCGATTTCCTCATATCCTCTTTAATTCACTACACAGAAATAAATGTAAAATCTTTATACGAAATAATATTTACCCATATTGCAATAACATTTCCCCGTTGGTTACAGGTATCAGCTCGGCGGAAGAGAGACACGTGAGTACCGCATAACTTTTTCCAATTTCGCTCGAGTTGTTAAAATTCCGTCGGCGAAATTTTGCTTTGAAAAATTCCCCACGAACGTAGGTACGAGGTAGCAGCTGCCTTTTCCATTTGGGAATGTACGTGGAGTGTTTCGCTCGAACACGTTGATTTCATAACACGGTGCGAGGCGCGTGGCGTGGCGTAGAGTGCGGTGTGAGTGCGGCGGGTGAGGGTGGCGCAAGGCAAGTGGCACCTACCCGCCACTCGTGCATTCCACTCGCACGCTGTGATCGCTCGTTCACCTACATACCGCTAACTGGATCACGATCTCGTATCCCAACCTACTGCCTTGACCAAAGAGTTGCTACGCTAGACCTAACGACATAATCAGAGTCTAGCACATTATTGAAACTGAAACAAAACACAAAAATTACAACCGCAGACAACCGAGTGTTACAGACTTAAGAGCTCGTTATGTTCACTCGCTTCAGAGTGCTTCTTTTAGTTCAACACATGTCCTTCGAACTCACATCAGGGCTGTCTCACATCGCGTTTCAAGTATTTAAGCCATGATTCATCAAGCAAACAGACAACGAAGCTGTTGTAGTAGAACCAGTAAAAGGTTAAGTGCCACTTGAGTCATTGATGTTTAGAAGCACTTGAAAGTTTAACAACTAAACATCGACACTGGAATCGTTGGAGGTGGTAACCCTACTGTGAAGTGAGTCGGTCGTGAGGTGTCGAGAATGCGCTAGGGTTGCCTCCCTCGGCACGCTCGGCTGCACGCCGCTATGCCACAGTACAGGGCACAGATGTGCCTGGCTCCCTGGCTCTGCAGAATGCATGCGAATCGATACTCGCTCTCTGGGCTTCGTATTGTCTTTGTTGCGCTAACCTAGTTCGGTTGACGGATGTTTCTGTTTCATATTTCATTCATTTTAAATTCAAAACGTATTCTTTGTGCTTCAGTCGTTTTAGAGTTTCATAGCGAACTAGGAACTTTTACTGTGTGTATATTTTTACCATTCACCTACATCACTCCTCTCTCAAAAACTTTAAAGTTAATAAAGTTCAGAGTAATCAGCCAAAGTGTAAAATCTCAGATCAGTTTTATTATTTCAGTTTCACGCGTAATTAATTTAGCAACTCTCATTATTGTCTGTCGCAACAAACACCAGTCAGCAACATGTTCCAGACTTGAGCTTAGACATAAAACCAACATCGCGGTCGGCAAGTTTATAACTCGAGGATGGCACGTGAAGAGTTTATCTCTAGAGTGTGACCCCAATACCATCCTCGCCACAGGGATACAGAAGGACAACTTTGTAAAAGCATTTAATCCACAACAGTTATACGTAAAGTAAGTAAGTAAGTAGTAAAAGTAACTTTTGATTTAAATTCACTGTTCCGAAATTATCTTGGATTACATTATACGATAATGAAAAATATGAAAATTTTTGGCAAAATAATTAATAAATATTAATAACTTGGACTCAAGTTTAAGTTATTAATTTGCTTGGCATTCATACGCAATGTCTTCTTGGCTACATGCAGCCACTCTCTGTTTTTGTATAAAGTTGTACAGAGCGCGAAAGAGTGGTATGTTCATCCATTTCTAACGAGTCCACATCACAACACATTTATGTGGTGGGTATCTCAGTCCGTTTGTAGTTGTTTATCTGTGATTTCTATAACCTGTGGCTTGATGCTTGTCGGTAGTCAGCTCACGGAGCAGGGAGCGCTCGATCTCCACAAACACGGGAGCAGAGTAATGCACGGACGCGCCGCACCATTTCAACTAAACTATACCATTTATTTAGGTAGTACATCAACTTGCATTAGTTCTCGTAATTTGTTAATTAGTTTCAGAAGTTTCTGAATATAGGAGGGTCGTAAACTTTGCTCACAGTGTTTAAATAATACTCACTTTCGTAATACCTAATCTCTTGAAGAATCTAGAGTGTTTGAATTGAGTACAACTTATCGTCGTCACGTCTTTCCCCCAAAAGGGCTGGTAGAATACAACACCCACACTTCGCCAGACGATATTCAGTCCCAAATGTGACAGGAGACGAGGCTGTCGCCATACACTAGGCTCCAGTGATGTAGCAGACGACATACAATACGCACATATATTCACACAATGAACAAATTGATGAGTGCCGTCAGCTGGGTTTGAACCCGCTTTCTCTGGCTTATGATTTGAATTTGCAATTTTCTACCAAAAATCTTTTAAAACTATTTATAGATGTGCTTACGGTGTAAGTTAGTCAACGACGAAGAGCATTCGCAACAGGCATTGATAAAAGAAAAATAATTCTATGTTGATGTCTACTACGAACTGCATTTTTCCCAGATAGTTAGCCATCAAACCCTGAATGTGTGCGTGCAACAAGAGCGAGTCAGCGCGCGACCTCGAACTCTGTTCCAGTGCACCCGATCTGTGGGGGCAGGGAGTGCACTCAGTAATAAAGTTTACATAAAGCGAGCGTCTTGCGGGGGCGTCAGGTTACCTCCGGTGCCTACTCCGCTCGCGCTCGTTTGTCCAGTGTTTTTACTGCGAATCATGGAGGTGCTACACAGTTGCGAACTCCTTGTTTATTTGCAAACACCGCACGCCGTCTGTTTGATTTTCCGATACATCAGACCAATATTTATTTTACAATGTAGAACGTTTGTGCTGTTTAAAGTGCATTGCACGTGAAATAGTATATTTTAACATGCAAGCCAGTGGAGCTAAAAGGATGTCGTTTATTTTTATTCGATACTTCACTTTATGTTCCTTATGTATCCGCAACGCAATGGAGTGGAAGCATATTAAACTTATGTACAAACACCGCGAACACGCAATATCAAGGTAATTATTAATTTCCAAACATGGTTAAATAGAATCGCTTGATGTTTAACAACGTACTCATTTTCATTGAAACATAAATTAATTTCAAGAAAGCTGCTTAAACTCCCGCGTAATAACCAAGTTTACGGGAGCCAATTTACACCGACGCAAAATTGAGCAGCGCCCGGAGTACAGAGCAGCGAGGTTCCCTTCCACAACCTCATTCGGGTAACATAATAACCGCGGATTTATTTCTGCCGCCCGCTCATTCGCTCTCAAATCGCGCCTAATATTCAATTTGGGCGCCTGAACCACACAAAAACTGCTCGAAGCCGGTTCATTACGCCGCGCATCTCGCCTCTTCATCCTCCTTACCTTATCTAAGCCACTCTGAATAACACTCCCCTCGCCGCCCCGTGCCGCCCGCCGCCCGCCACCCTTGCACCCGCTCACCACTTCAAGTGGAAAACTCGCAGGGCGAGGGCCGCTCAACCTTGTTTAGCATTCTCCTCGACTTCTTTATTTAATAGATGCCGAAAAAACTCCGGTCAGAATAAATTTGCGTTTGTTCTCCGATATGCCGGGTCGTTGCGTTTTTTAAAGGTGCCGTGCGCTCCTTTAATTAAGGTGGAGCGCCGCGCGGTGTAAATACGACTTATGTTTGTAGAGGCGAAGATTGAGTGCTTTATTACACAACAAAAACAAAACCGGAGGCGGTGTGGTGTGTCGGTGTGCCGGTGTCCTGTTCGCGAGAGGCAGCCCTAGCGCGGCATGTTTACGCGCGGAGTAACAGCGCCCGCTCCGTGCGCGACAACCCTCGCAATTTATAGCCAGAGACTTTTCTTAATTGGAAAGAATGGCCACTTGTAATTATTAAGACGCCCTGAAACAGATTGCGCGGTAGTCGCTTTCTCGGTATTTTATTTTTTATTTCAAGACTTGATACAAAGTTTAATTTGTTAGCTTTGTTTCCATCGAAATGGAACTTGAAATTCTTTCGTGACACTTTTTTGATACGGAGCGGAACCCTAAAAATTGGAGTAGGTACTTATTAATTCCGCTGAATTTTCAGGTGCTGGCTTTCATAAATTAGTTTTCTAAAGTCATATAAAATAAAATATGCCACCGCGCGCCTCTGACAATTTTAATATTTGAACAGGCGTACTTGACTCGGTCTCAAGTTACAAAACTAAATTTTATTAGTATTTATGCTAATTTCACCGCGGAACAGTTAAAGTAATTAGATGATTATAAATGAATATTCAATGAGGAACACAGCGCGGTAGCTACGAGGGTACGAACGACTAGAAATGGAAAACATCTATAATTGTTTCAGATCGATAATTTACTTCGATAGGCAACTGATATGCCTCGTGAATTTCTTGTATTCATGCCCGTTGTGAATTTTTTCTTCAAAGTATCCAAATATTGAACTATCTCTTGGTTGCCGAGCCAAAATGTTCCCAATGCAAAGATTTGCATTTGTCATTCCCAACGGGTATGACGGATTACATATCGGGCGTCTCGAATGTATTACATTGCCGTACCAATATCCGAGCTTATCGGATATCTACCTTTTAATAATACGCTGTGATGGGAAAACTTGTTTATATTCAATCCTGCATTTATTTGTATTTACTATTAATGATAAAAAATACAATTAACAACCTTCTGACAATTAGTAACGATTTTGTGAAGTTAATTTCACACACGTAATTGTACGTTAGGATAATAAGGCAGCCGATAGTTTAATGATCAACGCACACGCGTTTCATGCGACGTTTTTCACCACACTTGCGAGGAAAAACTTGCATTAGCCAAAGCCTTTTTCTAAATATGTATGAACATTTTTCCTGATTTTCCACTTACCAAAAGTCAGATTCAGATTCAGATTCAGATTCTTTATTGACCTTATAACAATGATCCGTTATATTAGGCAAGTCATTTACAATTTTTCTTAGATATAAGTAAGTAAATTTAGCTATCAAAGATTCGAATTAAAACATTAAAATAACAATATTTTGCATGCAGGTGTACAAATAAAATTTAAATAATTTAGTCTCGTATGCGTCGACGTATTTTTCCTTAGATTTCGTGGCAGCATTTCGTGTCAAAAAAGTGTTTCTAACGGAGTCAAAAATACATCATCTTCTCTACATAAACTTCACATTTTTGTAAAATGAACAACTGCACATCGAAAAATATACCAAAACTTGTGTAAACTGGTTCCTAATAAAGTAAAAAAGTTTTAAAAACATAAACTTACCTAATATTTTGTGATTAATTTGATAAAATTAAATGTAATTTTAACTTAATGCCTAACTTCTCAGGGGAATTCGTATCCGTAATTAAGGAAGTAGCTACGATTCTTTAAATCAAGAATATAGGAAAAAAAAAGAATAATTGGGTACTCACTATTTTCAGTCGGATAAAAACTCTTTGTAGATTTATTTTAACAAAACATTACTGCACTGGTGCTAAGATGCAATAAGTAAAAGCACGCGTGCGTAATAGTTTGGGAGTCTAAAACCGATGGAATAAACGTACCCTTTTACGTACGAGTATGATGAAAAAGAAATTGGTAAGTACATGGTTTTCTTTCTTCGATTAAAGTTTTCAATACGTCGATAGGTACACAATAAGACACGCTTGCAAAGACAGTAACATTTTGTACACGTAAACGCCTCAAAGCTCAAAGTGAATAGTTGATCCATCCAATCTACTTGTACGTTGATATTATTCACCTAATCCTGCTGTGCTTCTGTTCAGCCGAGTGTGCCGTTTGATGCCTGCCTCACGTCTATGCTTCCATTCTATACCAAAGCTCCGTACAGTGAATTAATCTGCGCAATACTGAAACTTATCCAGTAACATACTCTCCTAAGTCGCTACCAGCAAATTCCATATTAAATATCCAAATGAACAGCAAAGACGTTTTGAAACATTAGTGTGTAATATATTTGATAAAACTTTACAACAGTACAAATAATCGTATTTGCATTTCGTAACTTATATTTTCCTTATGAATTTAGGTACATGGTAAAAAAATAATTATGTAGGCATGCGTGGGCAGCGTCATAGTAGAACTTCGAGCAACGAAATACATACATAATTGTAGGAAGTAAGCCGAACAAATCGAATAGTATGTTACTTAATCGTAGTAGGATTTTAAGTACTGTTTCGTAGTAGTTAATCTTCTTACACCCTCCCCTTGATAGCGAATAACATAGATTATACCAGTGCATCCACATTATTCCGCTGGATTATCTGTCGTGTCCCAGTCACAGGCTCCGTCTCAGAATTTATAATCTGCTCTCGCAGAATTAATCACGACAGTATGAATAGCTTTGAATTAATAAATATTAGCTTCGCTATTTAGTTTAGTAGAAACCTAGCGAATTGATGATGAAATACTTCGTTCAATTAGCGCTCAAAGACTTAGGAAGTTGAGCTCGGCTGAAATAAATGAACTCTTTAATATACGGCGAAGTTTGTACCGGTTTCATGTCGTGCCAACAAGAGCACCTGTTTTAAACTTTAACTTCACAAGTTTATTACCTCTTTGTAACCGACTCCCTTTGTCGAGCGATGCAAAAAACGGGTGTGCGTCAAAGGGGACTCCTATACAAAATATTTCCTTGTTGACGAGCAAAGGCGTACGTTGCTAAAGGAGTTAAGGGTTAGGGCTGTCATTCGTCTTTTTTTAACGTATTTTTTTGTTATAATATGTGAACTATGCATCTTTTTGTAGAACAAACTAATATGAGTCTGAAATTATTAAAGAGCTTAATAGAGTTGTTTATTTTTGGAATATCCAAATAAATGTAACGGTTTAAATCGAACTACATAGGTTTATTTGTTTCATGTATATTCGATATGAATAATATTTTTTTTAAAAATTAGTTATTTAACTTGAATTGAACAGATTGCAACCCTGCGGGCATGTCAGGATATTGCGTCTAGCCCGGCTTTGTTCCCGAGCGTATCGCATCGATTCGTGCAAGCTTGATCGAATGACGCCCCTCCCTACCTGCCTGTCGCTGCACTACTAGCTTTGATACTCAACTATATTTCTGTGCCCAGCACTTTATCTTGTTAATTCGAAAAGTTAATATGAAAGTACCGAGTTTTTTAACAAAAATATTATGTAAACTTTTAAAACAGTAGCTACAATTTAAAATATTTAGGTAGTGTCAATTGTAATTCATTTTGCCTCTTTCTAGTCGAACGTTTATTACGAATTAATTAGCTTACAAAATCACTGTGTAATAAATAAATTGGGGCAATAAAACTTAACGCCAACGAAGTTACTAGTAACTTGTAATTAGTGCAATATCTTAGTAGAATTTAACAAATAAAACTTTATGCCAGGATGTAAGCCGTTTTATTGGATGAGTTAAAACGCATAGCTTGTATCTAATAGCAGTCAAAGGGAATAAATATACGTACCTACCATATTTTATAGCGATTGCGATTCCAATCGCAGCTCGATTCATTGTTTCGTTTCGAATAGCCAGATCGCAATGACTCGACCGCCCGTGTCGTTCCGTAACGAGCACCGATGCTCGCGCCCGCAGATTCAATATTCCGAAATGAAATATTCAATACGCACCTACTCGGGGATTCATAACGAAAGTGCAATGTTTAACGCCGCTCGCGTAAAATGCAATCGACCGTGATACGAGCTACCTACTCGTGTCGTACCTATGGATGTCGAAATTGCAAATAAATGTACTTGTATAAATAAAGGTAAAGTAAATAAAGGTATCATAGGTGAAGCCGTGTACGTCATAAACAGTACGTGGATGTCGTGCGACCGCATGGCTGACGAGGCGAGGGAGTGCATCGCACAGACGAGGCGGGCGCTGCGCCTGCGGTCGTCCCGCGCTCGTCTGTTGCGGTCGACGCCTCTCGCCTGTCGCCCGCGCCTCCGAGCTTTTTGTGACGACGTGTGTGGCCGCCCGTCGTCTCCCGCATGCTCGACACCGCTACACGGCTGCTATACCCGACCGCACCCTTCTATCTTATTTATTGCACTCGCTTCGTCCGACTTTACGATGCGTTATAACCGCTAACGTCTAATTGCATCGAAGCGCTGTAATGTTTTTACAGCGGCTCATTTCGAGCGTTAATTGCGATTAAATCGCCGCAGACTCGTTCGAGAGCGGATAAACTAAATAAAAACAAACGGACGGTGGGCGCGGAGCAAAAACAAGCTAGAACCGGCGGGTAATTGAAATCGTTGCATGTAATTAGTGGGTTGGTGGTGCGATAGCCGGCGGCTCGCGGTTCACTGCAAGTCTTCATAATTTATCTCAATTAGTCGTCGGCGTAAAGAGCGGAAGGGCGGAGGACGTCGCTACCGTGCGCCGCTCACTGGAACGGAGCGCATTCTCCAGCCACGCGGCTTCCTTTTAATTTACGTTTCCATTGTGCACTTTACTACTGAGAATAATGACGCTGCCTGCCGGTATCCACATTCATCAAATAAGGAGAAAACTCAAATATACAGTTAAAATGAACTCTACTATAATGTCGTACGGAGCAGTCGAAGCGGCTAAGACGTAGCTGTATAGCGTGCGTAATCGGTGAAATTCTTTCAAAACACGCTGACTTTGAGTAAAACGTAAAACAGAATTAGGTACATTCATGTTTACTAGAACCGTATCGAATGGCGCGTTAAACGTTCCATGTTATACTGTTGCGTAGATTACGGAGTGCTGGGCGCGCGGTTGTTCGATAGTTGTAAACAAGCAGCGCGGTGTCCGGCGCCGGCCGCCGGCTCCGGCTGTTCCTCGCCGGCGCCGGCCTATGCGCCGCACGTCGCTCCTTCGTGCTTATCACACATTTACATATGCTTCGCCTGCTCACTGTCGTGTACGAGCATCGAAAATGTTTCATGAATAAATTTGTAATCCAATTTGGTTGTTAACTTCTGACTCGACAAACATGTAGACGTCGTTCCGTCCCGAGTAAAAACAAAACACACTAAACGACCGAAACGCAAACGAACGAAATCGAATCGAATAACGTTTGGCTCGGTCGACACGATTAATCATAAAAAGTGCGCGGGTCGCAGCCCTTTTTCGAGTTCCCTCGTTACGGACTAAGACGAGAATCATTAGGAATTAAATTTCCCCTTTCATTAGTCCCTCAACCCTCGTATAATTCCGGACGCGGAGCAATAACAATATAAATCCCCCGTCGCGCCGAGCGGGGGATTACGGCTTGTCTCGACCCTAATTTAGGGCTGCCCCCGCCCCGGATTAACGAAGTGGCGGAATCCGCTAGGGTTGTCGCTGCGCATAAACTTGTTACGTGTTTAATGTTTTATTGACGGGTGGCGAGGGAGCGCTCATTTAAATAACCGAGCGCCGGCTGTGACCCTCGCGCCCGCGCCTCCCGAGGAGGCGTCCATATCATGCCGAATGTGGACCATTGTGCGCGACCCTCCACTAAATCTCGCCACACAATTATAAATATAATACTAACGTCAATCATTTTAAAATTGGGTACATAATTACATTTGTTTTGTCCAAATTACACTTCGCCCACACAACGCAAAAAAAAAGAAAATATTTTCAACATAAAATCGTCGTTTCGCTCGAATTTATCGTAACTTTGTTTTACCGGTTAACTAAATGTGTAACGCGGTGGTCCGGCGTGGCAAGTTAATTAATATTTTTTATATAGAGGCGTCGCTTTTAAAGGTCGGGCAGCGACCTTTTACAAATTAACTTTAGTGATGTTATGGCGCAAAGCGAATGGTTCGTTAAGGCGTAGCGAATTGCTTATAGCCGGTATTAAGTCATGTTGGCTACGCGCATATTGTCGGCGAAGCAAGCTGAGAGGGATCGAGTCACACCCTCCGAGGAGGGATCACAATTAAACCGAGTCGGTTGTGTCAACACACGTCGCCATCGCCCTAGCGTGTTGATTTTATGACATCGTGTCGAATAAGGGTCTTTAGATTTCACCACGCTTAAAATAAAGTAAGTATCTTTGATGCTAAATTTACTCTAAATAACGCAGATCCAACACCTACTTCAAAGATGTCAGTGTCCTACACAAATTGCCTTCCAGCATGACGGCGAAACTCGATTCGAGGTAATCTATTTAAGTAATTTCACAAAGCGACGCCGCGTACCCACACCGTATTAAAATTTGCCTCGAAACCGCAAAGTAGACGCAAACACAAAATTAAAGTCGTCGACACTTAAGGGCTTCGTAGTTCGGAGGGGAGTTTCCGTGAAATTTCTCTCGGAATGTCGAAATGGCGGATGAGTTTCGCAAGTCAACTCAATTATCGTTTTAATTAAGGCGCCGTGCCACGTGACATTTGTTTGCGTGCGTGAAAGCGATCACGCCCTCCCGGCGCGGCGCCACCCGCGCCTCCCTCCTCGTCTGCTCCTGTTAATTGTGCTAATTACTCCTGTAATGGAGCAAGGGGGCGGGGTGAGATTGCTTATCGACGGCTTCCCCGGAATTTACTTTGTGTGATACAGATGCCCGAGTTTGGCGTTAATTTGACGTAATTTGTAGTTACCGCGACTACTACCTCTTTGTGTTAAACGCCTTCTCAGATGTCGGCCGCTGCGGTTGTGAAACGTATTTAATTTTCTGGCAAAAGTTGATGAATGCTATTAAATGAGTGAAGAGAGGAAGGTTAACAAACAGTGCAGTAATGAACATCAATTGCATCGGGCAAGTTTCCAAGCGTATTTTGCTCGTGGCGAGGCGTACGGCTGAGTTTCCGCGAAGAGAGCTCGTAACGCGGAGTAGCGGCATAATGGCCTGCACTCGAGAACAGATTGCGCGGCACGATTCGCGAGTGCGAGCGGAGCGAGCGGGAGCGGAGCGAGCAGTGAAGCGGAGACGGCGTCGGCGAGCGCCTCGACAACCACCGGGCAATTTGGTTATTTGGGGTCGCCCATAAACCGATAGCGAGCGCAGTAAACGCAATCCTCCACTCGCGACTATAAACTTTACGAGTCACGTAAAAACGCGCTCGAAACGCCGACTCGCTACCATAAATTTATGCTAATGTATTCTTTATAGGAGTTTAATGTGTATTCAGAAATTCCTGCATTATTTATGTATTCGAATGAACCGGTAAAGTTAATTTTAAAGTCGCACAGCTCCCCGCGGTTTACGCGATCGCAGGCGATTAAATTTTTGTAACTTTTTTTGTGGGCCATGTTTCCGACGAGCGTGGATTCCCGTTTCCGAATGGTTGTCGTCGTTTCGTTTTTGCAGAGTCGGTCGCCGCCGCGCCGCCCGGCTCGCCAGCGACCGGTTTAATAATGCGCGACTTCTTGCGATGAATGAGCTCCTTACGTGCTGGAACGTTTTATCGCATCACGAAGCGCTCCGGCGTAGTCTGTTATAAATTGACAACATAATGGAGCTCAAAAGTAAAATAGCCCATAAAACTTTTCGATGACAGTATCATAAAACGGAGTCGTATAAAACCGGCAGTCCCGATACGATAAAAGCTGAAAACGTCGCGTGTAAATCACGCAACTTTTCAAAACTATTATGCCTGAAATATAGTCCGAACTCAATCCGTACATTTCCGAGCGTCGGGCGGTCTATTTATCTATTTCCCCCGCTTCCGCCCCTGAGCGTCCGGTTAACCGCCCCCCTTCCGGTTAACCGGGCGGTGGTGCGGCGGCGGCGGCGCGGCGCGCGCGGCTAAACGGCTCGTCGCGTGACCGCAGACAATAAGCCCGGGCGGCGTTAACAGCGCGCCTGTGTGTTGCCACTTTATATGTTACGTTACGTCACAGCCCCCTGCGCCCCTCCCGAGGCCCTCTCGACACATGTGTGCGCCCTCACGCTAGGGATGTCATCTCCCGAGCTTCCTTCGGATTTATGCTCTATTGTAGAGGTAGTGTTGATATCATAAGGAAGGTTTAGTAGAAATATCTAGTGTGTATCTTACGGATTTCATGTTCCCACAGACGCCATTGATATTGCTTTACTAAAGTAGAGTCGCTTTTCAATAACTCTTCAATAAGAAGAACGGTTGGAGACAATGTTTTAAACTGAACGTTTTTTTTAATACGTTCTTAGCTGACATAAACATCGTTTTAATAATACGAATTACTTTAAATGTAAATATAAAATAACTTTAATTTCCCCAACGGATTTTAAAAGCGTAATCCCGGTTATTTTTATCACTGAGAATGGACAAATGAACAGGCCCATCCACAGCCTATCAGGCATCTTGTGAGGTCCTTGTCAACGTTTACAATTTTATTTGACATCTTATCTTAATGATTTGCATTTTTCTCAATTACTTAGGGATAAGACAACCCTAGCTGTATTCTCATGCCGAAGCTTGTAGCCGGTACTTGTTTAGCCGGACTCGGCCGCGCCCGCGCTCAATTGCCTTTTCTTGAGGTCGACCCGTCTAATGGGATAAAGTAAAGATTAGCCCTGTTCACTTTCTGTTGCTAATGGAAAAGGTTGCTTACTACTTACTGCGTCGTACGAATGGATTTCTGTATTCTCTTGTGATGTTTCTACAAGTCTGTAATTAAGTCGTAGATATAAATGCATTGTCACTATTAAAGATTTTGAACTTCGTTTATCTTCGTTTTTATCTAATTTATTGCCTAGGAAAACTAAAAAACATGTTAAAAGGTTTAGATGTAACGATTATTTTCGACGATTAGTTAATTCGTTTCTCAATAAAATAAAACGCGGTCATTCAACTATTCGGCAGCCAACCACAAAATCGATCTATTAAATTAACGATTAACCGCAAACGGTGAGCCCTCCAGTCGAGTGAATGGCTCTGACGGGCAACATAAAACCCATCCAATTGGATCGGACAAGTCACGTTACTGCGAATGCCCTCCGCTCTCGACGAACACTCACTTTAAATTCGATGTCGAACTCTGGAGATCCAGCGATCGTAAAATTAGGACCTCTACACGACCGACCCCTCGAGCACACTACACCGACCGACATCCATGCAATATGCGGTATTATAACGTTAGCAGTATAGACGCCGCTTTATGTTCCGTTCCACACGACTTGTGCCAATAATAAAAGTTTATTGGTTACATCTCGCCTATCAAATATCCAATAACATCGGCCGCAATAAGCCGTGTCGACTTGTTTATCCTACAGAATGATGGCTCGTCTCAATGTTATCGTCTAATGGCTGCGAACACGAAAATAGAACGACGCAGTTATAGCTCATGGGAGATTATTAAAGTGCGCGTATCAGTAGGTATCTCGAGTGGAGCGGTGATAAATAGATGTGAATCTGGCGGTGGGCAGCGGGCAGCCGGACATAAAGCGTTATTGTGTCTGAGAGGCGTGCGAGCCAGAGAGGCAGTAAGTCACAGCGGGCGGCGACAGGTCGCCGCGCCGAGCAAATTAACAGCCGCTTGCCACTCGCCTCTAACTTAGTGCCTCGTAAAATTAGAGCCCGTTACACCCCTCTAGGCGCTAGCGAGCCATGCCTGCTCCACTCCCCGAGGATACCGGATTAAGTCCGAGCACTTTCTCGTTCAACAACGGTTAGCTAAAGACACTGGAGTAATTACGTTGATGTGCTACGCCACGCGTAGCATAGCGCTCGTTGAAATCTTATCTTCGAGCTAACGTCTCATTGTAGCAGGTGTATTATTACACTCGAAATGTTCAAAACATGATACATGTAGGAAGGTGAAGTGGATTTAATATCAGTTCGAATTTATCATGAGCGTAGATAGCCTTTTCGCTCGAATGCTCGAGTGCATACACTCGAAATAGCGCCTGTCTAAAACACGACTCGTAGCGAGCACTCGACCGTGTATTGATAATCCGTATATTGGATAGGTTGCTGCTGCCGCTGTCGACAGTGAGCGTCGGCGCTGCCGTGTGTAGAGCGGATACGCGAATGTACGTTGTGTCAACACGGGCGGAATCAGTGGAGCGCGGGCCGGTCGTTCGTCACGTATATGATTATTTCATTAGTCCGTATTTGCGCGCTCATCCAAATGTTGCGGTCGCTCCGCCCTCCCCCGCCGCCGTCACCCTCTGGCCAGGGGGGCGATGACCACTCCCGGAGCTAATCATGCGGTCAGTTTGTTCTGCCTCAGCGTGTTTTGATATTGATATTGACTGTAGCGCTCGCCTCGCTGCGCACCGATTTATTTGCGAACAATGATCGATTGATTGCTATAGGCGCGTAAGCTCGCCGTAAACGTTTTGATTATGTTTACATTCACGTATTTGAACTAACAATTCCCAATACTGCCAATATTGGATTGGTTGGCGGTGTTATTATTGAGGATTTTGTTTTGTTGCAGAGAAATTCAATATCGCCCGGTGAGCGAGAGAAGTATCGGACGCGGAGTCCAGCCGAGCCTGACCACAAGAAACTAAAGAAAGAAGAGAAAGACATGGGCCATGTAAGTTTACCTCAGTTACTCGTACCATCGACTACGAAGATAAACAAGAAGTTGGGCCAACTTAATCAATTTCGTTTAAATTATTTGCTATAAATTTAACAAAGTATGGTAGTGGTACGAGAACTGATAAGGTCAATGTTTGGTTTCCAGGAGCTGGTGGTAGATGACGCCAGCGAAGAGCCGACATCCCCTCACAACGGAGCCCCTTCACCACGAGAGAATGGACTGGATAAGCTGCAGCCAAAAAAGGAACACCCACCACATAGTCCCAGGTAACTTACCTCTAACTTTCTACTTAGTTACATTAAGGGATAAAAAAAACGCAATTTGATTTGTTATTTACTTCGTTTTAATACATTTCGGGATCGAGTCTCCTATGTTCTATCTACTTGACTTCTTTAAAACTTTCCGAGACATCCTAATAATCCTACTAATATTATAAACGCGAATGTTTGTAAGAATGGATGGATGGATGGATGGATGGATGGATGGATGTTTGTTACTCTTTCACGCCAGAACAGCTGGACAGATCTGAATTAAATTTGAACACGCGGGGCGCAGCTAGTAGTGCAATCAAGTCTCACAACAAAGAGACACTATGTAGAGAACTATTACGCTTAATTTTTGAGTGTTTTTTTTAGGATCATAGTGTCATAGTTTATTTTAGGATTATAAAGCTTTATTATTATAAACAACGAAGACAACCGTATTGTGGAAAAAATTAAGCAATGACTTATTTCTTCGTAAGCGAAAAGTTAAAACATGTCCTAAGCTCGTGACTTTCCAAACTAATTACAACACGTTACAAAGAAGCCATTTTCACACCATTTCCTACAAGCTCAACTTCCGAGCGTAAATTCTGAGATAATCGCTTCATCCTTTTAATCGAAGCCCTATCATGTAAACTAGTTGTTAGTTTGTAAGGTCGACACTACATGCGGCGAGTTGCTGGAGTCGAAAGTTAATCCGGTCGATCTGAATCAATTACGGAATACGGCCGCGGGTCGAGGTAGTCCTATTAACAACAATAAGATTAGGCGGTTTGATGGATAGACGCAGATAATCTTTATACAAACTTCCCGACAAATTGCCGGCCAGCCGTATTAATCCGGTTCTGTTTTGTATCCACGCCTTGTTCTTAGAATGCCTAACAGTGTTATTAAGTAGGTAGATAGGTACACAGAAAACTTATTAAGGTGATGACTGTTACATATAAGCTTAATGTAACATACTAATACCATAAAGAAAACACTTGTTTAAGTAGGTAGGACACCAAGCAACGACCACCATGGCTATTTATCATAAACTAGCTGCGCCCTGCGGTGTTACCCGCTGTTAAAAAGCCTATGTGTTAATCCAGGGTATAAGCTACCTACATACCAAATTTTATTAAAATCCGTCCATCCGTTAGAGCGTGAAGAAGTAACAAACATACACACTTACATACTAACACACACACTCACAAACTGTCGCTTTTATAATATTAGTGTGACTACAATGGAAAATATTAATGCTACGTTTCGTTACGGTCAAATATTTGGTCTTTTTATTAGTTAAAAAAAGGTTTTCAAAAGTTATCATTTACAACACCTGTTGTAGCGTCGACAACTTTACTGAGTCGTAATTTAATCCAGTCTTTTAAAAGGAAACCCTTCATTTATTCGTCCATTGTAAAGCTTGGAGGGTAATAAAGTACAAAATGGGAATACAAAGAGAATAAGCTGACTAATATCTTAGGTATTATGGCATTTATCACACTAATATTTTAAATGCAAAAGATTGGATGGATGTTTGTTACTCAATCACACCAGAACGGCTGAGCAGATCTGGATGAAATTTGGAACAGGGATAGATTATAATCTGGAATAGCACATAAAATACTTTTTGAACGTAGGTGAAGCTGCGGGGTGGACCTAGTCCTACTAATATTATAAACGCGAAAGTTTGTAAGAATGGATGAATGGATGTTTGTTACTCTTTCACGCCAGAATGGCTGAACAGATCTGGATGAAATTTATCACAGAGATAGATTATAGTCTAGAATAGCACATAGGATACTTATTAACCGCGGGTGAAACCGCGGGGCGCAGCTTGTCAGTAATATTTTATGAACATTATTTTCCAGGTCAGGGACGTCAAGCAATGCATCAACACCTTCAGCAAAAAAGTTAGACGAGAAGCCCAGTACCCCAATCTCAAAGCCCGTGACGCCGACATCCGGCGCTAGCGGTGCGGGCTCTGCTGGAGCTCCCTTGAAAGCTGCAGTGAAGCCACCAGCGCTCCAGTACCCACCATACTTGGGAAACGGAGCGCATGACGCGTACGGCTTGGCGGGGTACTCCGCGCGAGCGGCGCTGGCATACGAGCCTTTACGTCCTCCGATCGGACCCGCTGGCATGAACCCAATACCTGGCGGAAAACCGTAAGTATTCTTTAAATACATGTATCTACAGTGGCATAACTTTAATGCCAAATCAACAAATATAACTGGAAGAGGCCTATGTCCACCAAAATTCATGGCTTTTCCAAGCTAGACTAGCCGAGTAATGTCAACTTGAAGGTGTGCCTACTGTGTGCAGAAATGGTATCACGTCCAACCTGAATTGCGAAACAGGTTTAAGTGACGTCGCCGAGATATATCGTGGTAGAACATTTCTGAATCGTAATCTTTAGTTATTATCGTATATTAACGCTGTTCATTCTCTAAACTTCCAGAGCGTATTCATTCCACGTGTCAGCGGAAGGTCAAATGCAGCCGGTCCCTTTTCCCCCTGACGCCTTGATGGGTCCCGGCATACCGAGGCACGCGCGGCAAGTCTCAGCTTTAGCTCACGGCGAAGTTGTCTGCGCGGTAACAGTATCTTCGCCGACTAAGTACGTCTACACCGGAGGCAAGGGCTGCGTCAAGGTGTGGGACATCAGCCAGCCTAGCAAGGCGCCCGTCAGCCAACTGGATTGTTTGGTGAGTGGGTAACTGTCCTCGACTCTTTTTGGCTTTATTTAGATGGTGTTCGCAAATTCTAAAGTTTTAATTCTCTAACTTGTAGGACACCAAACTTAACGTTATCTAATATGTACCTACTAATTGTTCTGTATACTTAGCGATGATTTTTAAATGTCTAAATCCAGGAATATACAATTAAAACATTTTTTAATTGCATTTTGGCCCTATTATTAGATACGCCCACAGATAACAATCAGCAATGCTATCAGTAACTCATTAAAACGATCTTACATTCCAGCAAAGAGACAACTACATTCGATCAGTAAAGCTGCTGCCCGACGGTCGCACGCTGATCGTGGGCGGCGAGGCGTCCAACCTTTCCATCTGGGACCTGGCGTCTCCCACGCCGCGAATTAAGGCGGAGCTGACGTCCTCAGCACCTGCCTGCTATGCTCTTGCGATTAGTCCAGATTCTAAGGTAAATTTTATTCTTGTTCATCTTAATTATACCTGAGCTCCAACCTGAGCCTATGAAGTTATATTGTATACACAATATATTGTTTGTTATCTATCATACTTTTTTTTAAAGCACTATAAAAATCTCCTAAACACTAGTAAAAATAACTACTGCACTATACCCACAGAGTATACTGACACTTATAATCTGGGTGTCTTCAAGTCTCGAGTGAATCTGTTTCTTCTAGGCAAGCGTGCTCCATCGTAGGCCGCATCACTGCTTATCATCAGGCATGTTGGCGGACAAACGCAAGTCTATTAGGTTATAAGAAAAAGACTAGGAAAATATTGTCCCCTTCATAGAAAGAATGAAATATAGTTTGTGACCAACGTTCTAAAAATCACTACAAGACTACGTCAATGGGATTCACCCTTCTGAATCTTAGGATCGGGATTCTCCACATTTGGAACGGGTCCTTAACTTCCTTTCTATGTAATTTCCAGGTGTGCTTCAGCTGTTGTTCTGACGGCAACATAGCGGTGTGGGACCTGCACAATCAGACGCTGGTTCGGCAGTTCCAGGGGCACACGGACGGCGCCTCCTGCATCGACATATCCGCCGACGGCACCAAGCTCTGGACCGGCGGCCTCGACAACACAGTGCGGTGAGAACATTATCAGAACGTTTTTATCACATAACTAGATGCGCTACGCGGTTTCACCCGTGGAGGTACAAGAACCGTATTTTTTTCAGAATAAAAAGTACAAATAAAAAGTAATAGTTGTAGTAAGTAAGTAGTAAAAGTAAGCGATGATAGCCTAGTTGGAGAAGGTGCCTTTCAAGCCAGAGGGAGTTGGTTCGAACCCAGCCGACGGCACGCACCAATTTGTTCATTGTGTGAGCATATGTGCGTATTGTATGTCATCTACTACATGATTAGAGCCCGGTGTATAGTGACAGGCTCGTCCCTTGTCACATTTGGGACTGGATATCGTCCGTCTACCTCTACTACACCACTGCCAGCCCCTTCAGGGGGAAAGGTGTAACGATATGCTATGTTATATATACCCGTGGCCCTACAGGAACCGTTATTTTTTTTTAATAAAAAGTACCCTATGTCCCTTTCTGTACACCTCTGTCAACGTGTATGCGAAATTTCTTCTGAGTTAAGACGTAAAAGCGTAACAAACAAACGAACAAACTCACTTTCGCATTCATAATATTAGTTAGGATGGGATGGACACATGAACTGGCGAAATGACTCACGATAGGGTCAAGAGGTTCATTGAGCTATGTTGCAAAGAAATTATATGTAAACTTACATAATACCAACTTTAAATATTGGAAACCATGAACGTTCAGATGCAAAGATTTTTCAACTCTCTGATACACCTTTGAAGATTTGGATAATAAAGATTTACAAAAACAGAAATTCTGAAAAAAAAAAATTGAAATAAATTTAGCATAGCTCGAATTACTTTTCATTGACAAAGTAATTAACCTCAAATTAAATACGTTATTAAAAGTAGTTACGTTCAAACTACATTAAATGTCTATCATGAACAAAAGTCATTTTAGGATGAAAAATACTCATTTATTTCCTCTTATCCTTCTAGATCATGGGACCTGAGAGAAGGCAGACAACTACAGCAACACGACTTCAGTTCACAAATATTTTCATTAGGATACTGCCCTACAGGTAATTACCATTTCTATATAAAAAAAAGAATTCGATATGATACGTTTTTTTAACCGAGTTTCATACAGGCCTTTTTCCATTGGACTGTATGTTTTTTTAAAATATTTAGTCATATACCTTCTAATCAAAGGTCTAAGTATTAAGTCCTCAGTATAAATTCGGGAGTTGGGGATTGTTGTGGCGTTGTTGCATTCTCGCTCGCCTCATACCTTTTTCTTAGAAAGAGATTTAAAAAAAATTAAAGTTATGAATTTTATTAAGTGATTCGTTTAACCTAAAACGATTTTAAATTGCACATCCAGTCATTTTTAATTACAAAAAAAAATGAACTATGTGAGCGAGCAGACAATAACGCCAACAACCAATAGGAGCCTCTTCACCTTCCTTCCGCACTTGTCTATGTTTGACGGCTCCGTTGCTCCCCGCAGGCGAGTGGCTGGCCGTGGGCATGGAGAACAGCAACGTGGAGGTGCTGCACGCGGTGAAGCCGGACAAGTACCAGCTGCACCTGCACGAGTCGTGCGTGCTGTCGCTGCGGTTCGCCTCCTGCGGCAAGTGGTTTGTCTCCACTGGGAAGGACAACCTGCTCAACGCGTGGCGTACGCCATACGGTGCCAGTATATTCCAGGTAAAAAGCCGAATTTGTAACAGCTTACCAGTGTAACCCTTTTTTTTAGTCTAGGAAAAATCCTTTATGGATTCCATCGTAGCCTCAGGGTCAAGCAGGGTGGGTACATTGTCAGACTGAGCTGAAGGGCCCGGCCCTTTCTATACAACTTAAAAATGACTAGCTGCGCCCCGCGGTTTCACCCGAGGTCAATATAGTTTAGTGTATTACACCCGGTATTACACGAAATCAACGAAAACAAGTATTTTGTTTGCGCCTAGTTTGATATATGAAGAATAGTGATGATTAGGTGCAAAAAATACAGCTGGTAGAAAAAACAACCAAAATCAGTTTAACCGAAGTAAAATTTTGAAAATCATTCTCATTTTGGAAAAAAAGAAACACAAAAACAATCTTCTTAAAAAAACTTCCGGAACGTAGTTCTTTAAATGTTCACTATATTTTTTTCGATTATTAAATAGCTAGATTAGTTATCTAAACCTTAGTCGAGTAACTTATTCTAATTAATGTTCTTAATACGATGAATACCAATAAAAATGGCGAAAAAAATATTTCAAGGCGCCGATCTCATTTTACCATCAAATATGTTATGGCGATTTTCAACTCTAAATGAAGCAGTTTAAGTAAGCGTATGTGTGTGTAGATCTAACCACATCATCCTACCTATTAACATTAGTGCCTAAATACAATGTTAACGCTGCATTCGTCTCTTGCAGTCTAAGGAGTCGTCGTCGGTGCTGAGCTGCGACATCTCGTCAGACGACAAGTACATCGTGACGGGCTCCGGCGACAAGAAGGCCACAGTCTACGAAGTGATCTACTAGTGCTAAAAGACAATCAAACGAACAAATCCAATCAAGTGACTGTGTTTAAATTTAAACTAGTGAGGACGTTCAGGGAACGTAGAGCGGCGAGTGGTGATATAGCTTTAGTGTATGTATAGAATATATGGGGAGCCTGTATGTACTTATGCGACTTGTTTATATAGATTAGTGTGCGCGGTTTATGTTTATTTGTTGAGCGCCCGTAGTGTATGTTGGCAGCAGATCTCAAAATGATGATTTCGTTTCAATATTGTTGTAAAATGCTCGTATTAAAGAAAAGATATGCGCAAACTACATGTGTCTCTTATTTTTACCATTACTAAGTTTTTTGACAGCGTTAATATAAAACAAAACTAACCACATAATTAGTTGAGTTAACAAGACCTAATATTTCGTCACTTTAGTACCTACAATCCAATGTAGGCTCTAAAACATAAATCGCGTGTATATTTCGTGTCCCTACTCTAGAGTCCCTCGTGACGCTCAGGGTTCAATAAGCCGCCCATGACGTAAGACAGTGCATAACTCCCTTGGTGCATAATAATAATAGCCCTTATTAACAATCTCTTTGCTTACATTTTCTCTTCTTTCTACACAGTATTGCCAATAACAAGGGTTAACTTATTTTCTTATACTACTTATATTATACTTATATTATAAATGGAATTTAAATATAAATAATGTTAGACACCGGTTTCATGATTGTCTTTCTTTCCAGCATAGGCCTCCCCAAGTGCATAATCTACTATTAAATCATTACTCCGCAATTTCGAAAATCGGTATCGAGAATCGGTTAAGAAATGAGACGTAGAGGAAGACAACAGAGTTCCGGACAGAATTCGGACATACGAAAGCATTTTTGTCGAAGATGAAGCATAGACGCTTCGCTCGCTAATTAACGCTCGCTCGTCCGCTAACATTGAATGTTTATAGGTACCCACAGTGTGCGCTGTAGAACAAGCCAGGTGGACAAAAGTCGTTATCAAATTCCCGGAAATGAGTACTATGTACCTGTAAACAAAACCCCCAAACCCCCAATTCCAAGAACTATTTATGTCTAACATTCCATACTAATGAGTCATTGTTTATCAAAGTGAGCTAATGAGGTAAATGCAATTTAAAATATAGGTCAGTTGCATTTTAGCGACACTTTCACTAACACCTCATTGTGGCAGTTTTTAATTTTGTGGAAAGTTTAGTGATGGATTTCAATTCTGAAGGTATGTATATTAATATTTTATTATTAGAATCTTTTAATGTGCCTTAAAAATTATTAGAGTAGGTTATCAACGAAAACACAAAAAAAAACATATTTTTTCTTTGATTTCAAACTTATCGAGTATGGGAAAAGCATGTATCCTCTTGTATCCAGGCTAATTTTTTTATATGTTTTAGCTGCATGACTATAGATTATTGTGACATATATTTTACGTAGCACAAATGAGTACAACTATTTTTTTTTCTCTTTTTTGCAGAAAAGCTCCACTCTATTAATAAAATAGAGTTTTTCGAAGAATGGCTTAGACACGAAAAAGACGAAAGAAATGATCGTCTATTTGAATTTATTTCGTCTAAGTTTGAGTTTTCTGAAATTTCTGAAGATAGTCAAAGAGACATTAAGATGAAGTTAGCCAGTATTTCTTCAAAAATCGCTTCCAAATGGGTTTCTTCAGGAAAGTCAAGGGAGCGTTTTCTTATTAAGAATAAGTTGTGGCTAGAAGGCGAAGAGTTAGAGTTCTGCGTGCGGTCAATTCAACCGCAACCTTCTACCTCATCCACTGACCACTCTCGACCCGGAAGACCCAAAAAAGACTTCGAAGATTCGTCTTTCAAAACTAAAAAACGTAGAGTTGAAGATTTAGTTTACTCGCGGAGTGTTGGCGAATTGATGACTGCTGCAGAAGTAGCTGCACGATCTACTGGACACAAAAACGTTGCCAGGGTTATAAAGGACATTGGCGAAAATCCGACTTCTGCGAGTGTGTGCCTTCAACAACCCAGTGCTGTGCAGAATAATAGACCACTAAGTAGTGACGAGGCATTAGCCTACTATATAGACTCTAAGTCGACCACTCACTCCTATAAACAGACTAGGAAATGGACTATGAAAGTCGGGCACCACGTGTTTCCATCATATAATTGCATTGTTAAATCAAAAAAAGCGTGTTATCCTTCTGAGGAGCACATTGTTGTGACACAATCTCGAGCAGAAATTGAGTTACAAGCTTTACTCAACAAAACAGCGGAACGGTTAATAGAAGCTCAGAGAGAAGTTGTCACAAGTGTGCTCCCCAATCCATCATTTACTCTTTTAAGTAAATGGGGTTGTGACGGGAGTTCCGGTCATAGTGCTTACAAACAGAGATTTGAGAACAGCGAAGACACTGATGAGTTCCTTTTTGTTTATTCGTTTGTTCCTCTTAGGTTAATCGACGAAGCTAACAATATCATCTGGCAAAATCCTCGTCCATCATCGACGATGTTATGTCGACCAATTAAATTTATTTTTGTCAAAGAAACTACAGAGTTGACAAAAATCGAAACCGATAAAGTTTTGGAACAAATAAACAACTTGGAGCCTACATCTTGTGATCTTGGTCCTTCTGAAATTTCTGTTAAACACAAGCTCCTGCTGACTATGACCGATGGAAAAGTCTGCAACGCTTTGACAGAGACCCAGTCAGCGCAGAAATGCTATATTTGTGGAGCTACTCCCAAAATGATGAATGATGAAGGAAGGCATTTTGATAGCAATCAAGATAATTTTGGCTTTGGTTTGTCAACATTACATGCTTGGATTCGTTCGTTTGAGTGCTTTTTACACATTAGTTATAAGTTAGATATTAAGAAATGGCAAGCTAGGACTACAGAGGAAAAAGCAAGTGTGAAAAAAAGGTCAGACGAAATCAAACAACGATTCAAGCATGAAATGGGATTAATTGTAGACAAACCAAAACCAGGATTTGGTTCTTCAAATGATGGAAACACGGCTCGACGTTTTTTCGGGAACCCCGAACTGAGTGCTTAGATCACAGGGTTGGATGTTACAATCATCAAACACTTCGATGTACTGTTGAGGACATTGTCTTCTGGTTTCGATATAAATCTAGTTGAATTCAATAAGCTTTGTCTCGAAATTAGAAGACTTTATCTAAGTCTTTACTCGTGGTATTACATGCCTGCTACTGTGCATAAATTACTTATTCACAGTACGGAAGTCATAAAGACGGCAATAGTTCCGATAGGGCAGCTTTCAGAAGAAGCCCAAGAAGCTAGAAATAAAGATTGCCGGAGATTCAGAGAGCACAACACGAGAAAGTGCTCGCGTCAAGCCACGAATAGAGATTTGCTCAATATGTTGATTATAACATCTGATCCTCTGATCAACAGCCTCCGGGAAGTTTAAAAAAAAAAGTCGAATAAATTGTGCGCGGAGGTCCTAAAGCTCATTATAGCTCCCACTATAGAGCCTCGATTTCCACAGCAACTAAGACCTCCGCAAAGTCAGGAAGACTATCTTGTATCGGAATCATCCGATACAGAATCCGATGATTCCGATATTGACAATTAGTTTTAATGTAGATACCTTTTAGTGTTAGTATATGTAATTTTTGTAAATAATGTAATAGTGTAAGGTTGTAAATATAATTAGCGGTAATATTTGTAGAGATTAAGGTAATTGTATTATTGTTTTAGTATTTTTTTCTGTTTTATAATATTGTAAATATAAAATATTTTTTTCTTATACATAAAACTATGCATTTTTTATTTTTTTTATTTTATATTATTATAATATATTTTCATGGTTCCGAAACAATGAAAATATATTTTTGTCCACCTGGCTTGTTCTACAGAGAACACTGTGGTACCGTGTGAAACCGGGGCGGATAGCTCGTTTTAAATAATGCCAGCCCAAACGCATCCGCGACGCGGGAAGCGGAAACATCCTAAACGGAAAATGACATGTGCAAAAGGTCATGAAGCGCCTATAAAAAGCATGGGGTTGCAAAGCAACGTTCGCCGCACGAACGATAGTCCCGATGCTAATGCCTGGGTCTAACCGTACATATATAGGTACCTATATTTACTCACAATCTGACACGAAACTAACACGTGAACATATAAATAACAGGAACAGATAACATTTTCGAACATTTGTAACTTGACGCTAATTTATCTATTTGGGTATGGATTCGCCATTTTTACCAATAACACCACATATTGTTAATGGTGTTTTTATCTTTTGCACCATGAGTGTGGATAGCTCTACAAATTACCAGATATGTCACGGACGTATCTGGTATGGGTATATCCGAGCTATAGTTTTAAGTTAGAGGAAGAACTACTTTGTGAGTCCTAAGTTAGGTAATTAGGTAGTTAAGGTAGATTAAGAACGTTGATAAAATCTTTGTGAATGATCTTGTACCTCATTTAGATTTAAGAAATAAGGCGTATGCTCCGCGAGATAGAGTCTGGGTGCGAGGGCTCGTTAGATTCTGACCACGAGAAAATTTGTAAACGCGCTGGGATTAGCTATAGCGATTATTGCCTAGTAAAATAATATAAACATAGAAGCCGATTAAGGGCAATCGGCAGCGTTCTCTGTGGGACCCAGGGGCACAATGGCCCGAAAGACCACCGCTGGGTCGAAAAGGACCCCTCCCTCCCGAAACTCTTCTCGATCTCAAGGAATCGGTGCCAAGCTCAAGTTAACACCCGCTCCCACTACGCCGAAATTCGTTGACGCGCCCCTTCCCTCGACCAATGCTTGCCCCCATCCCTGCTCCAGACAACTGTCTCGCCCTGCGCAACCCCACTGCTACCCTGAGCCACTTCGACCCCGCTCACCTCGAATTGGTGAACGCGGTAGTTGACGAAGTCTCTGCCCTCCCACCCCTCACTTCTCTTGATCCAGGCATGGTTTCGGAAGTTGAGTCGATTATTAAGGATATCCAAGCCAGGAAGGGCATAGGTGCAGATGGTATGAACAACAGAGTGTTCAAGCTCTTTCTTATTGCCCCTATCCACCTCCTAGAAAGCATTTTCAATGCCGCCTTTACCAACTGCATCTTCCCCGACCCTGGAAGTCTGCTGACGTCATCGATCATTTGAAAACCAGACAAGAAGACCTCTGAGCCTTCTAGTTACCGTCCCATTAGCCTTCTCAATTCTATCGGGAAGATCTACGAGTGCTTCCTTCTGAAGCGCATCTGGTCCCACGTCAGAGAGCATCACATTCTCCCAACTAGCATTTTGGGTTTAGACCCAGACACTTTTACGTCCAACAAGTACACCGTATCACGGAGTACATTCTCGAAGGTTTCAATAGGAAAACTCGTGGCTTCACCAGCTCACCCAAGCTCCAGGGGACTTTTCCAGTCTTCTTTGACGTCGCGAAATTCTTTGAAAAGGTGTGGCGCAACGGTTTGAAATACAAGTTATTTCAACTCGTGTTCTCAGACATTCTCTCCCTGACAGTATTGAGCTCATCGTCCAAGAATATCTCACCAATCGAAGCTTCCGCTACCACGTCCATGAACCCGCTCCTCCCCTCATCCCATCAACGCTGGCGTCCGCGTCCCTCAGGGTTCAGCGCTAGCCTCTATTCTCTTCTCCCTCTACACCCACGACATCCCCTGGCGCAGAGTTCGCGCTCTTCGCGGACGATACTACCCTCTATACTAATAGAGGTTGGAACCCACTTCACCTGCGTGGCCTGCTTCAGCGAGCCCTTAGCCAGTTAAGCGACTAATTTAAGAAGTGTGAATCCCGACAAAAATGCAGCCATTTACTTTCACCTCACCAAACCCTTCAACCGGGAGCAACTCGTGCTCCACGGTCAGCCCATTCCTTGGGCTACCTCCACCAAGCACCTTGGCGTGACCTCGATAGACGACTCAACATCTAGAAGCACATCCAGATGGCCCGAAACCGAGCGGCCTTCTTTTTAGGCCGACTCCACTACCTCCAAGGCACACGGAGTAAATTGTCCGCCTTCCTGTAATAGTCCTGTAAAGGTGCTATTTACAAAATTTGCATCCGCCCAGTCATGACGTACGCTCAGTAGTCACGCTCGTCAGTAGTGTTTTCTTATGCCTGCCACCTCGACTAGGACAAGCTCCAGGTCATTCAGAATAGGTTCATTCGTAAAGCAGTAGGAGCTAGTTGGTTTCAGCGAAACGCCGATCTGCATTGCGATCTCGAACTCCCCTCCATCCGTCAGTAAGTACATGAAATTTCTCTCTCGGTGCTATTTTGATAGAGCCCCCACTACCCCAAACTCCTTGTCGCTCGATCCGTGGAATACTCCGTAGACCCCACAGACCCCCCCACCCCACCCCTCCGCAGACGCCATAGAAACATCCCATTCGACCCGGACGATCCCATCGCCGTCGTCACTTCGGTGGCGCTGGGGTCGTCCGACCCGGCAGCTCCTTGCAACAGGAAGTATTCAGTTTTTGGTAAAGGCGCCGGTTCCCAGAGGTACACAATCATACCGTCATACCGTCACAATCATTATCGACCTTGCCGTTATTTATTTATTACTCACTTACACACAAAACAAAAGATACAAAATTTCAACTTCATTAATACCTTAACAACGCGAGGTAAATGATAATTACGTTAACAAATATGAGAGCCAAAAACAGTAAGCCTTACGAAGTAGTCCTCACTAGGTTGGCCCGTGTCGAGAACTACTGCAGTCCGCCTATTTCACTACATAGCCGAGCAAACGTCGCACTAACAAAACATTTTATTAGAATAAGTTTCCATAAAAATATAATTACCTACTAAATAAAGTAATTTCTATGTTAATAATAATAATATTAATCTGACATTATTGCCATTCTAAGGGTCTGTCATCAGCAAAAACAACAGAAACACAGTTCTCCAGATTCATACGGAGCAACTTGCTTACACAAATGAGAAATAGGATAGATCCTAGAAAGCTGCCCGGAGGAACACCACACTCTATTGGCAGAATACTCATGCATGAATACATTCCAAAAAATTAAGATAATTGTCGATTGTCATTTTAGCTAGGAAAAAACACGTTGGACAAAAAGAGGACACAGATGATGACACTCTCTAATTTTTTCCCCTTGCTTTGCTTATTCATTTCAAAAGGCAGTTATCACAATAGCAGCTCAGATCAACCTAGAGAATAAGATGGCGCACGGCGTATGATTTAGATGAAGCCAAAAACCATCTAAAAACTACGCTACTGTCGTATTTCCACACAACACTCACACATTGACACAAAAAACTAAACTACTCGCTTGCATTGTCATTCTTATCTCGACATTATGTGCATTGGTTTATGTATATTGGTATAATTTCATGTACATAAATTTACTTAGTGCATTATAAAAGTGTGGCCAGGACTGAGGTTCTTTTTAAAAACCAACTACCTAATGCCCGATACGCTGTCGAGGCCTCAGTGGCCATAGTCTTTCAAAAGTATAGGGCAATCAGTCGCTCCAATACTTTCTCGTTTTCTGTACAAAACCTTTGTTAATTGTATAATTGAAGAGCATGTACACACACTTATGAGTGTTCATACAAAAATACCAAAAAATGCACGTACAAAATAGCAACAGTCGGCAGAAAAAATTGAAACTTTACCAAAATGGTAACAAATCTGTATTTGAAGTTTGCGACTATTATTTAAAAAAAGTAGCGACACGACGCGAATAGTTTACCAACAAAACCGACGCGATTAGTGGCTACGTTCACGCTTCTAGGAGGGCAGAGCGCGATGTGTGTTTAACATTTTTAGAGTCAATGTCTAATTTGTACTAGCATATTGCATCCTCCAGTCGATACTGGATGCGCACCTCGCGAATACAACAGGGTTTGTATAACACCCTTTATAGTCATTTTGGTACCTATAAATATAGCTATCCTGATCTTCGATTAAATATAAGGGAGTAGAAACGACACGTGAAGCTGAAAATGGACCGCAAAAATTAGGTGTTGCACACAAATCATTGTAGTCACCAACAAACGCAACCAGTCGACACAGTGATAATTATTGTTGTCTCGATCTTGTTATAGTCTCTTGTACGTCTCTCTATCTTTGTTACTGATACACGTAACATACTGTCAACGGATCTGTTTGCTTGTAGTTTATTGGGTCCACGCGCTGTGTAATAGAAATTATACTCGTGCAGCTCCTTCCTTATACGAGTACATATTATATATTTCGATTATTTTATATTATTTGGTGTATTTTCACGCAGAAAGTTTTAATTTTTAGTCTAGATTCTAATGTTTAAGCTCTTATCGCTTCTTTCCAATAAAGAAAGAGAAAACTCGTTAATTAAAGAGTATCCCCAGATTTTTGTACTAGTAAAAGCTATTTCTAAAAACATGTTCACAAAAAGATAAATAAGATAATTATATTTATAGGTAACTGGTAACTTGATCGTTCAGAACAGACGCTGGCACTGCCAGCCACCGATTTATTTATCTCTCTCATTCTACAAATACAGTGTGACCGACTTACCTATTTGTGGGTTATGGAATAAAAAAAATATTATATGCATTCTCAGTTTTTTTAATGATAAAAGGGTACTTTTGATCGCAACTTACATGATGGAAAGCGACAACGCGGTCTAAAATGAAGCACGCTTGCCCGTTAGGTGCCTATTCAATCTTCTCTTGAAGAGACGGTTAAATTTCTTATGCCAAAATGCTGGCGCCCACTCTAAATGTAATGCTAGAATATGGACCCCAAGAGACAGACCTAGCCGTCTAGGCTAGTTCGCTAGTTTGGGGCTCGCTACACAAATACTCAGGTGTATTACACGTCTTTTTGTCTTTTTTTCTTGTTAGTCTGATGTAAACCTAATCTAATGTTAAATAAATGTTCACTTACTTACTTACTTACTCTACTCTACATATTATACTCTACTACATTATGAACACCGATATTTATGATACTTAACTTGGGTCATAGTATAACATTACTCGTTCCTACCCTATATCACATAAGTGAGTTACCCTATAGTTTTTACTTTTTCGCTATCCGTCTCTATCACTCGTCACTTATCTGTGTTCACATCTCAAATTTTTTTCATGCAATTCATTCATTAATTTATACAGTTCTTACGAATTGAAAGTGACTACTATGATATTATTTTTTTCATACCAAGTTGTTTTACCAATTCATATTGTTTTTGTACGTAAAGCACTGATAATGCGATTGTACATCAACACCGCTGCCGGAGATATTATAAAGTTCATCGGGTTTACTTAGTTCAGCGCCCGCGCCGGCCCCACATCGAGCGGGTTGTACTAGGAAGTTTAACATTCGTACAACTGGCAAGTCTGTTGATTGACTTAAGAGTCCGGCGACCACTTTAGACTAACTTCGCATTGGCTTAAGGTATTCTATAGCCATTTCGTCTAGAAGAAGAAAACGAGCGAAGAGAGCGAGTAATGATACTGACGAGCCTCTAAACTTACCTACAGAGTGACAAAGTGCAATTTCAATTAATTTTATGACTTTTGCACTTCTGTTATCATTCTTAAATAACTAAGAATTTCCTTTGTATTATGAATTCATTTAACAACTAATGATGTAGACAACCTCCCTAAGTAAAGGAGTTTTTGATTTGCTTTGTCTACCTATTGAATAAATCAGTCAAAAGTGACCCCTTAAAAATTCGGATATTTTTCATGGCTCTATTATAACATGAGAACGTTTTTTAAAAAAACAAAGAACATAGGGGCGGAGATATTGTTAATTTAATTGTACATGTTAAATTTTATCATATTCTGACAAATGGTTTTCAAGAAATTTGAGAAGCGCGTTTGTATGGAAATTTCAGAGCGTCGCGGCCCTCTTAACTGTTAATTACTCTGTGTATTAAAATCAATGTTATTCTATTCACGCAATTCCATCAAAATCTCGGGCAGCGCTTGTTTTAATGCTTGACTTTAATGTTGCGGCCACACGGGACGGGAAACTATTTATCTGTCGCAGCCAACTTGCTTAATCGTCGTTCAATTAACAGCCTAGCCATTTTATTAAATGACGCCGTTCAACTAGCTTTTGGAATTATATTTAATCGTAACGTCTAATACAACATTTAATAAACTTCAGGCATTCATAGAATAGGGTGATTATTTGCCAAAATTACTATTTTGACCGAAGAAATGTGATTTGAATTAACTCCTGCGGACTCTTTTATCAAGGCAACCGCTAGCAGTGGGGCCAGCGCCTTATGAAGGAAGTAGGTAGAGCGGATGTTTATTATATCCGAATCTTTAATTTTTATCTGTGGGTACCAAATTGTCTGCACATTGTTTTTCACTGGGTTTACCCACACGATAGCATATCATTTCGAAAAAATGGATAAGTACTAAAGTACCTATCCATTTATGACCAAAAAGTCAAGTTTTTTAAATGTCAAACTATTTTTGTGTTTGGAAGTCAACTTTGGTAGACTTGACTTTTTTTATGTAGTTTGATGTGTGTTGTGTGTGCATTATTTAATATATCTAAAAAATTGATGATGATGATCTAAGAATTGATGGTGATAGGGTTCGATTTAATGTATGGCGAACTCAACGGCTCGCAAGCGTGATTAAACATCGGACCAATAGCCAAAATCAGTCAACAAAATATTCCACAAAAATATTTACATAAATTCCCCACTCTATTCTCATCCGGAAATGTTATTATTGCCAATAGATTTCTTCCAACAATGTGTTTATCCAACAATCCACATACGCAGTAGAAAAAACCTAACTAGCGATGTAAAGTGAGTTCGGTACGCCAGATGCTGGTAGTGGCTGGCACGACATGCCCCGACGTGCCCGATAGCGATGGCTAGACGCGTGTGACGCAACGCTTGTGGACCTAATTGCCTTATAGCTGTTAGGTGTGTGCTTTGTTTATTGTAAACAAAAGTTGCTATTGATTTGTAAATTCTCATGTAATAGCTGCTGAAGAAAAGATTTTAACAGCGCAAACTCTAATCGCAGCGAAAACAGCTGGATAATTGGGACGCTCGGAATCATAAAGTCGATAAGTGGAATAAGTACCTAGAGCTACTTATAATTGAGTCCACTTTTAAACAAAATAGCAATATTTGCCAGCGGCTTCCCCTCATTTTTTTTATCTAATTTGATGGTCATACTTTATCCCTGCGTTAATTTCATGAAATCCCACCAGACTTTCATACATCTTCCTTACCCTATACACTTTAAATTGAATTTCCGTAATTCATCATTTTTTCGAAAATATTACTGATCGGCCGCCTTCTATAGGAAACTCTCCTGTCTATTTTCTAAGTTCAGGCTTTGTAGTGAGTGTATCAGGTGTGTGTATCATACCATGAATTATTTAAAATTACAAAAAATTTCTCATTTATGTTTGGCTCCATACATTTCAAAAAAGCGCCCAGGCGGAAACGTTAAAATGAATGTATGGAGCCAAAAAGTTTTCGTTAACTATTAAAACTCGTAGTAAGCCCCCTGGGAGTATTTTGTTTAATTTTATATAACTAGTCGTAGGTAGCTATTGATTTTAGTAATGGATACTATGTGAACCGATAAGGCACCTAATTTTGACCCTAAGTCTGTGTCATAAGATAACGTGATACTGTTCGCGACTAAATGCCATCTGTCTAAGTTTGCCCTATCCTTGGGCGCCCTTGAACTTTACACCCACTCGGTGTTATAACATTTTTATGACGATGTTATGAATGGATGCATATTTTACGTGCCATGAACATCCGTATTGAATCGCTTTATGAATGAATCACGCTGGCCGTAGTACGAGGGTCACAACGCATGATGCGCCTGCGCACAGTTGACGCATATTTAGTTGTTTACCATCACTTTCAAGGAATGTTATCTCAAACTTTTATCGGTGGGATGTAGCTTTGCAAAAATAGTAATTTCCGCTCGATGATACTGGATTTTACGTATAGGTAATGTAAAAAAACATTTAGCTGCGACAGGAATTGATAAACATACTTAATTTTCGGGATTTTTGAATTAGTTAAAATATTTTAGCCAATCTGGACATATAGCCTTTAACTACGGGGCACATCTATCAATAGTAACATCGACATTTTGGAAAGATTTCAAAGCAATGCTACAAGAAATATATTCTGGCCTGTTCTTAAAAAGTCAGCTTCGGGCGATAACACTCATAGCTATTTCTAGAAATGGATGTGTCGCCCATGGTCCGGATTTCGAGGTGGTACTCTTGGAGAGCTACTCTTCAATAAACTCCAAAGTATAAACAATTAAAATGTGCAAATATTTAAGCAGATACACAGACCTCAAAATACGAACATTATAGCAACAAAATAAGGTTACCAAAAAATACTTGCAGAATACACAAATGAGCTGAAACTAGCGCTGAAGGACGCTGAAGAGACATGACTTGAGTGTCAGCGCCAGATTAGCATAGAGAGATGAGAGCTACGCCATACACATCCATGGAAGCTCTCTCATAATAATAAAAACCAAACAGACTAAAAATTAGCCAATACAGTAAGTACCATATTGTTCTATGACAGATTTTCATGGTGCAGAAAAGGAAATAAAAATAACCGGCCAAGTGCGATTCGGACTCGCATACGAAGGGTTCCGTACCTTTAATCTAAATACATATATACAGATATATATAGTTTTATGTATATCTATAAAAACGGCAAAAAAATACGTTTGTTGTATGGGAGCCTTCTTACATTTTTATTTTATCCTTTTTTTAGTATATGTTGTTAAAGCGGTAACAGAAATACATAATCTGTGAAAATTTCAATTGTCTAAATATCACGGATCATGAGATTCAGCCTGATGACTGACGGACAGCAAGACAGACGGACGGACGGACAGACAGACAGACAGACAGACGGACGGACAGCGGAGTCTTAGTAATAGGGTCCCGTTTTACCCTTTGGGTACGGAATCCTAAAAAGAGAACATCTGTGTATGTCAGTAAATAGGTCCTCGATGTACGAGTAAGTTACCTTGATTCGATTATATTTTGTCTAAGTATTTTATAGAGTGGCTCTACCTCAGATTAATGTAATCTGAAGGCTCTACGGTGTCCTAAGACCGTAGAGAAACAACCACCAGAACAAAGGAGAACCTTATGATTTAATATTCTAAATAGGCAGCAAAACATTTATCATACCTCTACTCTACTGTCCATGACAATGGCTCCTCTCTAGGAATAAGTAAGTCCTACTTGTTACTAGGATCCTGTAATGAACACAGAACCCGGCTGGCGATGGCACCTCTAGAAGATGAACAAGTCAACATTGAAGTACAAAAAAAAAGCTTCTATAAACTTTATTTCATGCCATCCATTCATACATACGAGTATGTCGGATAGCTTGAAATATATATATTTTTATAATAAAGTTAGAGCCTTGGTAGAGCAAATATCTAAGTATTATTTACTAAATGTACATACTAGTAAATAATACATAGATATATGTATACTTACCATTAGTTAACAAAGTAAGTCTTAGGTAAAAGACCTGTCGGTCAAACAACTGATAATGGTCAGAATATTATTGAAGAGACTATAATGTTTTTAAACGCCTTTTTTATTGATACTTTTATCTATGAAACTGTTTGAGTATAAGTATAATGTATAAAAAGTAAATGAATAAAATGCATCGACGAGCTTAAAGTAGGTAGGTAAGTAGGTACCTACTTTGATATCCTCAAACCTCAAACTTTATTATAAACGTACCTACAAGTGTCCATAGAATGTGATAGGGACCCGTATGTGTGTTATGGTTATTGTCAATCCTTGTTTAGTGATTCCGATTGCGAGAGCGACACATGTGCAGATCCGGCGATAATCGTCGGTCGTACGGCGCTCGCGGCGCGCGCTGTTATCACGCGCCCGCGCCGGTGTCCGGCGCAGCGCTGACCGCACTCACTCCAGCCCTCGGACGCGACAATAGCGGCTGTGTTGTCTGCTCATCCCGAAATCTATTATCCATTACGTACCGACCACTCAATACGGGAACTACCGATAAACAATCCTGGCAGCGAGAACGAAACTTGTGAGTCAATTGTTACATGATCATTATATAAAGTTACTTCAAAAAAGTTTGGTTTTCGGTAATGGTTGATATCTATTATCGTGTTTTCTTTCAGTGACAATGTTCTGCGACGGCACCGGGCTGCTCGAGGACGCGCTCCTCGACGACCAGCTCATGTTCGAGTACTCGCCGCTCGAGACGCTCATCAACTTCGAGCTCCCGTCGCTCGCCGCCGACTCCGCCGACTGGCAGCTCAACGATTTGGATCTCGAACGTGACAGTTTCGTAAGCGGCGTCAGTGATCTAAACAAGGAAGAAACCAATCTCGACGCGTCGTTGTTAGATTTCGATTTCGGAGATTTGGACAAGAGTTTAATAGACGAGTATCTCTTGGAAGCGTTGAATAGTGATACTTCAAACGACACTCCGAATTCAGGGACGGAGTCGGGGAGCAGCGGGGATGACGCGTACGCGTTGGAGACGCACGATTACGTCTCCATGCCAAAAGACTGGGTCCGAGAAGAAAGTTCAGCGAAGAGCGAAGTGAAAGTGCAGTCGTGGGGAGATCCAAAGTTTTGTCCGGAGCTGGGCGCGTTCCGGTGTCCGGTGGCGGCGTGCGGGAAGCTGTACGCGAAGGCGTCGCACGTGCGTGCGCACCTGCGCCGGCACAGCGGCGAGAAGCCGTACCGGTGCACGTGGGGAGGGTGCGCGTGGCGGTTCGCGCGCTCCGACGAGCTGGCGCGCCACCGCCGCAGCCACTCGGGCGACAAGCCCTACCGCTGCACCGAGTGTGCCAAGCGGTTCGCGCGCTCCGACCACCTGGCCAAGCACGGGCGCGTGCACGCGCGCCGCGCCGCCGCCGCCGCCGCCGCGCGCCGCGCCTCCGCCACGCAACACAACCATCCAAGACGCTCCGCGAGAGGCATCCTGCTATTGTGATCGTTGCTCAAAGACTTGTTTACTGAATCTGTGTGCAATAGGGAGAATGGATTACGAATGTACCTCCAAGATGTACCTACAATGTTTTTACTATGGACCTCAATGAGACCACAAAGGGCCTGGTTCACGAGGTTGCGTTATGTTTTTTTTTTTTATGTCATAAGCTAGTAGAGTCCTAGGCAGTCGCCTATTTCGAAGCGGTTCGCTTTCCATTAAATAAATAAATAAGTAAATAAATTAATTAACTTGTCCCGAAAACGCAGTAGGTGTCTACAGCAGTTTTGAAATGTTTGTTAATTTTTAAAAAGCCTGTTGACTATTGTTGATCTGACTCTACCTCGCTCTAATTTTTAAGTTTTTGTAATGTTATTTAAGTAGGTCTAAGTAATTGTTAGGTAAGTATAACATTGACCTAAAGTGAATTCTGTGAATGTTGTTTAAGTAGATCTTATGGTATTGTAAATTATTATTATTATTAAATAAATAAGTCTAGGTGTAAGTAAGGTGTATAGGGTCGATATTATATCGGTTGCCAAATAACTAATCTTTGTTGACCTTAAATTGTACTAACATTAAACCCAAAGATGTAATTAATAAATATTAGTGAGTTATAAGAATGCGAAATAAACAAATATTTTTTTATCACTGTGCATCATTTCGTTAGGTAATACATTGTGACCTCAGATCAATCTAGAGAATAATATGGCGCGCGGCGTATGATTTAGGTGAAGCTACGCTACTGTCGTATATGTACACAACACGCACACATTGACGCAAAAAAACTACGCTACTCGCTTGGTCAATCTTACCTCGACATTTATGTGCATTGTTTTATGGTAAAATTTCGTAAACTTATATCTACTTAGTGCATTATAAAATTGTGGCCAGGACTACATTAAGAGGTTCTTTTTAAAAACTGTGCAGTTTTTTACGAGTCAATTTTGAAAAAGCCGTAACAATAAACTCTTTAAATATATGCAATTTTGGAATATTAAATCTACTAAGGTTGTAAATTGGAACGGAAATGGCCAACGTAGAGTTTGTGAATTAATGTTAGTTTTATAGTTTTTTATTTAACTAACAGTTAGTTACTAAACTAAAAAACTATAAAACTAACATTAATTCACAAACTCTACGTTGGCCATTTCCGTTCCAATTTACAACCTTAGTAGATTTAATATTCCAAAATTGCATATATTTAAAGAACTAAGTACCACTAAGTACATTACCACGCACACAAGTTTAGTAAAGAAGTGGCTTCAGCGAGATATAATGCAGTGTTCCATCTTTTCCTCTAGGTTGATCTGAGATTGTGACATAGAACCCAAACTTGTTATCAGCATAGGTATTCACAATCATTCTGAAATGTTTCCGCTCGGATCCCAAAAACTTTAAATTAAAATTATTCGAATTTTATGACAATATTAAAAAATGACGCTCATGAATCTAGATTTAAAACTGTTTTTATAAAAGCTAAAACCAGGGACCCTATTCGGAGATTTGAGATTCTCATCTCACCTTTTAACGGCCTTGTTGCTCTCGTTTGAAACGTCATAGGTGTGAGAGTGACCAAGATAAAATCTCATCTCATCTCACGCGTAGGAATAGCCCAACTGGGACCCTATTCGGAGATTTGAGATTCTCATCTCACATTTTATCGTCCTTGTTGCTCTCATTTGAAACGTCATAGGTGTGAGAGTGACCAAGATAAAATCTCATCTCATCTCACGCGCAAGAATAGCCCCCCTGGTTTAAATCGAGATTTAAGACTAAACGTCGTTTCCGTATTCGTAAGTTTTTAAACGTGATTTTTCTTCTGATCGTTTTTGTACTCGATTATGTAAACCTCTTTCAAAATTTATAAAAAATAGACTGAGATTCAAACAATTTAACTTTTAAATTTGTGAGATCCGATTGAAAACCATAATGATTATGTATAGCACCGCAGAAGCCGGAATCACTTTCTAAGTACAGAAATTCTTATTTGAGTAGGTAGATAGATATGTACATAATAATTCAAATAAGTAAAAACTAAAAAAAACTAACACTCGCCCTGTTATGAGCTGGGGTGCTATTCCAGCGCGTGAGATGAGATAAGATTTTATCTTGGTCACTCTCACACCTATGACGTTTCAAACGAAAGCAACAAGGACGAAAAAAGGTGAGATGAAAATCTCAAATCTGAAGTAAATATCAAGTAAATATTTCTGAATTAAATTAAATCTGGAATACGAAGGTCCGCTTGCAGAAAATACGGAGTAAAATTCTTAAACGGAGGGTAAGTTAACTCTGTGAGTAAAAAAAAAAATTTGGCACTTTAATATTGTTTGTTAACTCCAAACTTTTATTTTGCTTCGAGATCTGCGGTTACCTCAATGTTAGCTTCTAAGTCTTGGTGGTGTAAGAAGCAAACCCCGATTTAAAAAGATAACCCGAGTTTCTGCAAGTGACTCATATCATATTTCAGATATAAGCATAGTTTAGATTTAGAATTGTACGTAGAACTCGATGACGACAACCAAAGGAACATGCAGTTATATGTACCTAATTTAAAATGTTTAAATGTACCTAAATAATATAATATGTATTTAAGACGTGAGCACCACGTGAGCAAAATATGTGCGTGTATTATTTTTTCGTAACCAAACCTGACCGAATGGTTTGATTCTTCGAGCATAGGTTAAGGTTTGGTTGAATAAGATCAACTAAAGTAATTGAGCTTATATAGTATCATGGCCATGGTCCCATTTCCGCGAATATTCTTATTCTACGTGATAGTTTAATTAGTGTAAACTTGTGGAAACAGTAGAAACATTAATTTAGTTGCTCCCGGATAGTAGAAAAACAGGATAAGTATAAGTTCGGTCATAAATTAATCATAACATTGACACAACTCTACGTATTATCTATAGTTCTAGCGGCGCCCCGCGGTTTCACACGCAATTAAAAAGTATCCTATGTGCTATTCTAGACTATAATCTATCTCCGTGCCAAGTTTCATCCAGATCTGATCAGCCTTTCGGGCGTGAAAGAGTAACAAACATCCATCCATGCATCCATTCTTACAAACTTTCGCGGATTTTTAGTAGGATAGAAGGAAGTTTCCAAGAACAATAGGATCATCTAATATTCAAGAGCGAAAAATAAGTTGTAAGCACTCAGACAATTAAACTAGTCCAAATACATTAAAATAAAACAATTTATCACACTATTGGCTTTGCTTCAAATTGAAAAGTTTCGAGTATACCGCTCTGCGAGTCGAATTTTGTTCAAACTTTCCGCCTCGCGCATGTAACGACAATTGCCAGCACAAAAATAGATTAATTATGGTTCTAGTGTACTTACTGTGTAACATTGTTTTTAGTACTCGATCCTAAAGAAGAAAAATAAAAAAATACAGTCTTTCTTGCCCCGCTAACCCCACATTGTCTTCAAATGTCTTGCTCTTGGCCTGTGCTGTGCATGTGGCCCTGTGTCTGTGTGTCATGCATGGCACATCCACGGCGACAGCGCACATGTGATAAATTTTATTTATCAAATTATCATACGCACAACCACCGACCTCCAGTGATGCCAACGATGAGTTCCAAATGCATATCAAAGAGAACGTAAGCTACGATGCATATTTTTCCAAAAATGAATATTCTAAGTATTTTTCAAGTTCTAATATTAAAAATGTTTTTTTTTTATTTGAAAAAACCCAAATACCAATAGATGGCGCGCGAACAATTTGTGGTTTGTATTTTTTCTGCCACGATTAGCCTTCGAAGGCCGCGACTGTCTATGGCAGGCTTTATTTTGACAATTCATGAGAGAGCTGTCAATTTGTATCTGTCATAGTTGCCTATGGGCGACGACGGCTGTCTATGGTCTATTACAATACGACAAAATAAAATCGTCAATGTTTTTCGCATAATACTAAGTGATAAAAGCAGATTGCGTACTTTTAAAACAAGTAAGGTTACCGATTGATACACGATTCATGAGCGATTCAATCAAATCGGCCCGACACAAATAAAAATGGTGGTTGAACAGTAGAATAAGTTTCTCCTTTCTCCGAACAATTTTAAAATACGAATTGAACTGAGCTGCCAAGTAATTTAAAAGTGCATCAAAACTGCTGCACGTTTTACTGTTTTTTATTCATAAAATCAAACAAATGGTGTAATTACGTGGTACACGGAGGAGAGTTGCGTGTGACAAATAACAGGTTGTCGGAGACTGAATCGGAAACAGAGACACCGATTTGGCTACAGCTACAGTTTGGCTAAAGTGTTGTTATTAAACTATATTTAACTGGTGAAGTGAATGTATTTGCGTACAAGCCTTAAAAGCTCCACTTCATTGGATTAATTCATCGAAACTAGTTCGTAGATAAAAGCTCGGAAGCAAGCTGGGCGAACGTTTCCAATCAGCATGTGACCCAAATCAGAGATTTCTCTTCTTTGTTTTTATGTTTTGAGTTGTTTTATCTGCGCGGTGACACAGTGCTGTTGTGAACGAGGACCTGAGCTGGTAAAATTGCCAATAGGACGACGAGTATCGAAGTTGTTATTCTTTGAAGTGGTCACGGTTGACTACCTGTGCATCTTAGTGGGGGTCAGGTGCACTGTGAGATGCTCCACATGTTCAAGCGTTTGAAACAACAATCTCAACGAAGCCTTTAAATGTGTAATCAAGAAACTCAAGAGTCTAAAGATATAGTAAACAATGGTCGATAAAAGAATGCTGGCATGCCTGCAGAGAGTGGCTTGTGTTGGAAGAAAGAAATAGTACCAGTGCTGTAAATAGGCCTAAAGATTAAGAATGGTGCACAATGGCTCTACCTGAAAACCACAGATATATTGTACAGGTTAGTAAATATAAACCATAATATTAGCATGCATATAACAATCTATAAGGGAAAGAAATAAAAAAGAATAATATATGTTCCTTTAAATCTTATTTACTTTGATTATTAATCATGAATTATTGTAAGCAGTTATTGCTCCTTTTTTATTATCAAAGATAATAGAAAGATAAGGTTTATTTGGTGTGCATTTAATTTTACCAACTGATAGGTTGAGGATATATAACTAGTAATTATGTTTTGTGGTTTAACTTGCAATTATGCAGCTTTTCATTTGCTTGTAATGTCATGTCAATTCGGAAATTGGTTCAGCTATATATTAGCGCAAACATGAAACAGAAGGATATTTTCTCATTTAGAATAAAATGTTTCATACATAATTTTTGGTATTTGCCGCTTTTTGGGGTATTTACTGCAATGGCTCAATTAGACATGCAGTTTCAAATTAATAAGGGTTTGATTATGTAGCTTAATCAATAAACATAAGAAATTGAGATGCAAATGCTATTAATACAATATTAGAAGGTAGAAGAATAATAAAATCTGGCATTCTTAAAGCATCCTATGTTATATAAAATTAATAAATCTTTTGGTAACAGTTTTATTGATTAAAATATTAGACCACATTGGTGTTGATTCTCTTGCACATTTTCTAAATTAAACCTAAGTTGAAAACTCTAAAACTGCTGCCATGGGTGCAAATATTGTTTTCTCTTAAGTTTAAGTTAAACTTAAGATGAGACTAGAGACTAGTACAAAATAATCGACACTATTATTAACTGTTGCAAATTATTATTGTTAACATGAAAATGACCCGACCTAACTAGAAATGACCAATATTGATAACAACTAGCTTTATTTTAATGTATGTCATCATTAAACAAAGCAGTGTTGTGATTTTTGTGATAAGCTAATTATTATGCGTATTACTAACTTCACCCTATGGTTTTACCTGTAGTTCCACGGGAACCGTTAATTGTTTCGGATTGTAAAATATCTTGAGTACTTTTTTGTCAATGTGTCTGCAAAATGTAATGATGATCGGTTGAGAAGTCAAGGCATAAATATGTAACAAACAAACAAACATACTTTCTAAATTTATAGCATAATGTAGTTAGGAAGTTAGAATTAGAATTTTGACTTGTAGCATCTCGTTGGTTTTCCTGCATGTTCTAGTTTTCCCAGATTGTAAATACAATATTAACAAACTTCACCTAACTTTATGTCACGCAATTAAGACCAAGCATCTGATTTGGGGTCTATTAAAAAATAAAAATTATTATTATTAAAAAATAAAAACATACATTTGTTGTCAAAAAGTACAAAACTACATCTCCACTAAATTCATCACACACTATTTCTCACATAACTTAAAACCCAGACTAGCATGAAACCGATAGAAAAAATAACCTTGTTATTTGTAATTTTGTTTGTAAAGGCTGTCCTTATCCCCAAGATACAGGTATTTAAGTGTACCTATTTCGGACACTAGCACTACACAGAATAATGTACTATTGTGACAAAATAAATTTGAATTTGAATGTAAATGCTTTAATCTACGTCTTACAATATTCAGGTGTTTGTGGGTGCACTGTCACCACACTATGAAGCCCTATCAGTGGAAGCGTCCAAGCAGACCAGCTCCGAAGAAATAGTCAACTGCATCACTGAAAAACTCAGCCTCACAGATGGAAGCGGAGGGCCTTATGAACTTGCAGAGGTAAGATATTACAACATAATGTCACGCCTTACCCCCCAAGGGGCTGGCAAAGGTGTGTTTCAACACTTAAACTTTGCCGTACAATATTCAGTCGCAAATGTGACAAGGGGCTATCCTGTCGCTATACACTGGGGTCTAGTTATGCAGCAGATAACATTAAATATGCACATTATGTTCACACAATGAACAAATTGGTGCATGCCTTCGGCTGGGATTGAACCAAATAAGGAAATAGATTTAATAGTCTTGTCCAGACAATTGGTTCTCGATGATTTGTTATGTATAAATAGACTCTAAATCTCAACGTTTACATGTATGTAATACAATCTAAAATATATGGACCATGAACTGCCTTACATTTTAAAAGACAATCTATTACATGCAGCCATACAAAAACGTATAATCTAACAATAATTGGCATTATAGATAATAATGTATGTCTCATTGACAGTCTCATAATGTCAATTATTTTTTTGCTACTGAATGAGTCATTTTCAAGATGATTGTTATTTCCTTGGGTTGATCATCAGCAACACATGTCCAGTAAGGTAGAGATAAGCCTGTTTAAACAAAGGCTGTGATTGCATTTATCTATTGTTATTGAATTTAAAATGAGAAAAAGTTGCTCTGTGAGTAACGATGTGGAGTGAATTGACAAGTGCAGTTTGGATTGTTTAGGTAGACAGTGGCTAATTTTAGAAGTGTCTGAGATTGAGGACCGAGTCTTTAGGTGTTAGAATGATACAGATATTTTGTTATGTTTTTGGGGACTTTTTCAATGGGTTATCGACATTAGGATCCGAGCGGCATGCCGATTATCTCTACGAGTCAATCTGTGGGGATCAGCTGCTGAAGTAGCCATTTTTATTTTGCAAAAGCGAGCAGGCCGCGCTATCTACGGGATGGGTCCCCGCGAGAGATTTTTTTTAAGAAATAAAAATAATTGTATTATCTTTACCTTCTTTCTTAAATATCTTTGAAAATATAATGTACGTTCGTAAAAATCTATATAAATTTAAATTGAACTGTGACTATCACAATAATAACACTAGAAATAAGGATAGGATAGCTGTACAGAGATTTAGACTGACTAAGTCTAATAAGTAGTTTTTAGGCAAATACGTTCGTTTTTACAATAAAATCCCGAAAAATATAACTGGGCTCACTGAATGAAAATTCAAATCACATGAAAAAACTACATTGATGAAAAGAGGGTATTATAAGGTAAAGATTTACTTAGAAGACAAAGATGTCTGAAGCCTTCCACTTCCGCCAAGCAGCCACTATACCTAGTTGTAAGCCAAAATTTGTGAGACAATATTTATTTATTCTTTGAAAAAATAATGCCCCTCAGTTTCTTGCCTGTTCTTCTGAGTGGAGGCTCTTTATCCGAACAAGGCGGTCGAGTCTATTTAAAAAAACTTTGACGTTCATAAGTGTATCTTAGATACCCAAATTAAATAAAAACATTTTGACTTCGACTTTGAATGTTTGCTCATCAGTGGACGTAAGTCTGTCATGAAGGTTGATATATACTATGATCAATGTTTTTTTTTACGTAACTGAATACTTGCTTAAAAAACGGGCCGTAAATTTTAGACGACTAGCGACAAAAAGGCGCGAAATAACGCGTTCAAAATATCTAATTCAGAGGTTAGATATGTACGTATATATTATGTTTATATTACGCTACGACCATACACTATACAATGAGGCAAATACCTACAAATATAGCTAATAATACAGTCAGGGGTTTAAGTGTAATTTTCCTGTGTCAGGTGGTGGGAGACACGATCAGCGGCGAGTGCAAGGAGCGCCGCCTCGGGGCCGACGAGTCGCCCGTCGGAGTCATGCTGCTATGGCCCAACAACCGCACCACCACCAACAGCACGGGACAGTTCTACAGGTGAGCAGGGCCCATACAATGACATTTAATTGCGATGATTTCTAGGTTCAACCGCCGATACTGCGCGACTGCGAATCGTATCAACCGCGCAATAAGTTCACAGTCAGCAGTACTGCGTCGGTGGCAGTACCTAAAAAATCGCTTTAAGATGTCACGGTTTGAACCCCGTACTGTGATCTTTCTGTAAAATCAACAAAAAACATCATCATCTTGTGCTTGATCCTTACGTGTGCTTGTATGAAAGTTAATGATTATGAATAGTTATGGTAAAAATTAGAATGTAAGTATGCGAATACAGTCGATGCGGATTTTTTATTTATTTATTGTCTTAAATAAAATTTTACATGATCATATTATGGTGTTGCATGAAAAACCAAATGGTTTTTAAATTTGTATCAAATCATGCAAATCATAGTAATGGGTATTGATTGAGACACCTCTGGTTTCAGTATTAGTCTCCTGTTGTACTTTTTTTTACGAGAGTGCATTAAATACTAGTCTGAAGTACCCAACTTAAGCACATGAGTTAATCCCGGAAATTAACCAGAAATAAACTGACTTGTTGGGGAAATTGTTATAATTACAAACAGGATCACACAGAATGCAGGAAAAACTCAAACGGTATAATTTGGTTTGTTTTGTTCAATGAATTTTATAAGTATTGTAATGTAATATATTAGGAACGTTTTCTCATATTTGTATGCAATTTTATGTAGGTTCTAGCACCTTTGAACGTTTTTTGTTACTCCTCAATCATGCTAGCCAAGACAGGATCGCAGCTAGCCTGGAATCTGTGGTGGTGTCGAATTACGATTTGGCAGATGGCCTGTTCAAACTTATGGAAAGTTGTGACCTTTCCATGCTCGATTTTCGCGGCTGCTTGTTTATCAATCTGTCATTTTAAAACTCTTTAATGTGTTGGTAATCTTTCATCTTTTCGATTTTTCTTTCATGATTCCTATCGAAGAGATCTCAAATTCTAGGTAGGTAACCCAGTTTGAATATTTTGTCTGTCTGTTTGTTTATCGTGTACTAAGTGATTCATGTTCTATTTACTGGCGCAAATGTGATAGTCTGATCGATAGTTCCGATATTCATTTTGGCGATAATCAAAATCAAATAAAAATTCTTTATTTGGCTCTTATAAAGGTACATTAACAAAAAATATATCAATGCTACCCGCACTAAGTAAAACATTTACTAGCTCTGGCCTGCGGTTTTTAATGACAGACCTTTGATCACTGGTGACCAGGTCCATGGTGGATTAGTCAAAACCGGTACAGACTGGGGGTCCTGAAGGGACTTTAATTAAGGCTGTCGGAACACACCGTTAGGAGGTTGGCGACTAATTTTCACCTTGAGTTTGGTAGCTAGCCAGCCGAGTACTTACTAGAAAGTACCATACCAGATTGACTTCACCATACAAAACTTTCTTGGGACGCGATGTTTCCTTCATCAGCTCCAAACTCAAGTCTTCGGATTTGAACCCATGTCCAGAGGCGTAAGATTCGGATGCGTCAACCATAACTCCCACTATTCGCCTCTCGTCTTTATGAACCTTAGCCCTTAGCTTACGATCCGACCTTCCTACCATTACAGAATAACTAGCTCAGTTTTTAAGGTCATCAAACTTACTATGAGTGAAACTAAGATAATTTTACTCTCCGTTTAGAATTAGTGAACATTTTACATTAGCAACCCAAATAAAACATCCTATTAACAATTATATGACATACAATAAACATAAATTATAACAATGCGAGACAATATTTGTTTTCCAGTTTAATATTAATTCCATTGTAATTTTTCCTCAACAAGCCCAGTAGCGAGTTTTAAATACATGCATAATTAAACCTGGCTCTGTTGTACATGTAATTATCTCGAACCCACAATCGAGTAGTAGAAATACCTCTAACCTTGCATACACACCTGCACCTCGACTTCACTATCTACGTACTATGGATGCATTACTTCCATTGATTAGTATCCTAGCACCATATTACTGTTCAACGCGGGTTTACATTGATCCACTGCGATGATTCATATTTTTTGCCTTCTAACGCGTTCTGATTACGGCTAATTTTATACGTTATGTATCCTTATAAGAGTGTTGACTTTGAGCATACTAATTAATTTAACGTAATAATCAATGTCGGAACGTAATGTATAGCAGGTACGAGGTGCTAATATTGTAATTATAATTAGCGCCATTAGGAATGCAATCCGCGTAGTGAATGTGAAATGATAATGGAGACATTTGATGAAATTAATGATGTATAGTTGTACTCGGGTCGCCGCTAATGAAGGGCTATAGTAGTCATTGGGGATAACGTCCCTCCCGGAGTACCGTGAGTCATTCTTCCTGCCGCCGCGGCGCGATAACACGTCTCCATCCTGCCAATCAAACTGAAACATTGCCGCGATCTAATATGCACTCTAAAATACCGCATACAAATATTTACGCTTCGTCGTAGAATATGACGCAAAAGTAAACCTATTTCGAGATTTTTGACGACCGCTTCTCGACTCTTCACTCAACCGCTCGTTTACGTTTCAGGTTTTATCTCCGTGAAAAGATATCAGACGAGCCATGGATGGAGAACTTTTCGGTGGACCCGCAGCTGATCAAGGACTACTTCCAGCGGTTCTTGTATCAGCCGAAGGATCGCGAGTACCCCGACCTGTGCCAGCTGCCGGAGCTCAATGAACACACTCTGCTGGACAACCTGAAGGCGCGGTTCACAGCTGGCTACATATACACCTACGTGGGCTCGATATTGATCGCGCTCAACCCGTTCAAGTTCTACCCCATATACAACCCGAAGTATGTGAAGCTATACCAGAACAAACGCATAGGCTCCAGTCTACCGCCGCACATATTCGCAGTCGCTGATGCTGCATACCACTGCATGCTGCGGGAGAGGACCAACCAGTGCATAGTGATTAGTGGTGAGAGTGGATCAGGAAAGACCGAGAGCACGAACTTCCTGCTCCATCATCTGACAGCTCTCAGCCAGAAAGGCTCCCACGGCAGCGGCGTCGAGCAGACCATACTGAGCGCGGGGCCCGTCCTAGAAGCGTTCGGTAACGCGAAAACAGCTCACAACAACAACTCGAGTCGATTCGGCAAGTTCATACAGGTCAACTACAAAGAAAATGGAATGGTTCATGGTGCTGTCGTTCAGAAATATCTTCTCGAAAAATCGCGGATCTGCAGTCAGGGTCGCAACGAGAGGAACTATCATGTGTTTTATTATTTGTTGGCTGGTGCTTCGGAGGTGGAAAAAGAACAGTTGCATTTACTCAGTGTGGAAAAATACAATTATTTATCGCGGACTGGTTGTAGTGAAGTGCCTGGTGTGGACGAGCAGTACGAGTTCTCTAGACTGAAGCAGTCGATGGAGATGGTGGGATTCACGATGGACAAGCAACGAAGATTGTTTGCTGTCCTTTCAGCAGTCCTCTTGCTGGGTAAGTGCTTTTTAAACCTACAAGTGTCCAAATAAGTGTGATTATAAGTTTATAAACGCTTTCTGGAGTATCCACTTATCACGAGATAAGGATTAGGTCTATAATTCTCGTGATAACATCTTATCATGTAATATAGTATCGAAAAAATTACAATGCTAAAGAGGATGTGTAACAAACAATTTATTATACTTTGTTATCCTTATGTTGATAAGGTGCCAATAGCCCTTTTCACAATGCATAACTTTTGGATTAGCTATTTGTTTGATAAAACTCAGCTGTTGTATTTAAAAACAATTTTCTTTCCATATTATATAAAAATAAAAACTAGGTTCCTTACTTATAAATGTTGTATAGCCTCTACTATCTTTTTGTCTTTCTTTAAAAAAAATAACTCATATAAAAAAGACAAAACACTGTAAAACTATTCCGAGGCTGTACAATGTTTATTGTCGGGGGATAAGTAAATAATGTAATTCGTTGTTTATATGTAGTGGACAACTAGACATGCAATATTTTGCGGTGGCGCCTGCGGCGACATTCAGTGTCGCTAACAGAGAATAGTTTGCTTAATATTGAAAAAAAATGGTCTAGGCATAACTTAATAATATTGGAAGTCATTTTTGACACTACTGAGTGGTTTTTTAAACTTATATTATTCAGATATATATCATCTGTATTCAGCATGGATGCTGTACAGGCGAAGTTACTTAAAAAAGCTAATTTTCATCAGCTACTCTTATCAGATTAGTTTTATCATCTCTACATTTTCCAAAAGTTTTCCAAAAATATATCTAATTATGTCTATTTGTAAAGCTTCTTAAACATCTGGTGCTTAGGCCCTCTATTTCTGAAGCATGTGATGTTACCTTGGTCACTCTCACTCCTAAGACTTTTCAAACGAGAGAGACAAGGACCAGAAAATATCTCACGTGTAAGAATACGGCCCTGATGCTTCACTAAATATTGTTTTTGGTTCGATACCAAACTGTTGTATTTATAACGACTTGTAAGCCCATGATTTATCTCTAGCGTCATACCGTGAACTAGCGCTATTTTTAGTTGCGGAAAGCTTCTTGAAATATTATACGAATATAATTTATGAGATCTAAAGGCATGGATCAAAACTTGCAAATAAATACACTGACGCCGTTCGATACAGTTTATTTCGATTTAGGTTATATGAGGAGAATTAAAAATAAATATTGAAGCATTGAAATGCAGTTTCAATAGCCAGACTAGACAATGCAGTTAGCAATTGACAGACAGTCCTTGAATAATCAATAATGACATTTTAGTCTAGCTATAGTATAGTTTATTCGCCAGTTGCCGCATGAGGACTGGAATCGATAGGTACTTCTCCTGTTTTTTTTTTGCTCCCAGGGGAATTTGGCGTCACACATCTTGTGCATTTGCCAGTGTCAAGTTAATATAGTATTTTTCAGATGATGGAGGGATGATGATAAGGTCATGATGACGATGATAAATCCCTCCCCTTTCCCCATTTCAGTTTGAAAAGTTTTGTAGAGAACGCGAAAAGTCAAGTTTCGCATTGTTTGTAAAACTTACTCACACCCGTGCACTTAAACGAACCGATAAAAGTCAATACTCCCCATTAAGTAACACTCAAACAATCACAAGAATTTAAAACAAACACAAGACAAGGTTACACAAAAAAATAATTCAAAATGATGACAACACTTTTTCGGGTCCCGGCAAAAAACTATCTCCTGTCTTCGAGGTCACCATTTTTCTTCACGCCGTCATATCTGCCTTTTGACTTGACCTCTCATAAGCACATGTACCGGAGCAACTGGACAGTTAAGAGAACTAAGCCCAATTCGCGAATTAAAAACAATGTTTTACTAAATTACAGGCAACGTAGAGTTCCAGCCTCACCGAAAATCATACCACCACGATGAGGCCGTGGGCGTGAAGAATCCAGAGGTCGTGGCACAGATATCCTCGTTGCTGCGCGTGAAGCAAGAAACTCTGATGGCAGCGCTCACGACGAGACGGCCGCGCGCTTCGGGGGAAACCATACTCATATACAACAAGTGAGTAAAGTAAACTCTTCTAAAAACACACATAGGAAACTTAAGAGGGCCGCGACGTTCTTAAATTTCCATATAAACGCGCTACTCAAATTTCTTGTAAACCGTTTGTCAGATTATGATGAAATTTAGCATGTACAATTAAATTAACAATATCTTCGCCTCTATGTTCTTGTTTTTTTTTTAAAACATTCTCAGGCAAAAATAGAGCTATGAAAAATATCTGCATTTTTAAGAGGTCACTTTTGATTGATTTACTCAATAGGTAGACAAAGCAAATCAAAAATTCCGTTACATAGGGAGGTTGTCTACATCATTAGCTGTTAAATGAATCAATAATACAATTGAAATTCTTAGTTACTTAAGAATGATTACAGTAGAGCAAAAGTCATAAAAAAAAAAAAAATTGCACTTTGTCACTCTGTAGGTAAGTTTAGAGACACGTCAGTATCATTACTCGCTCTCTTCACTCGTCTTCTTCTTCTAGACGAAATGGCGATAGAATACCTTAAGCCAATGCGAAGTTAGTCTAGGTCGCCTAGGTCGAAATTAGTTAGGTCGCCGGACTCTTAAGTGTTTTTAATACACATTTTTAAGACGTTCGCAATTTGTATCCAGCCGTTATAACGGTTGGATACAAATTGCGAGTGTATTTGAAAAATTGTACAGTGGCAAGGCGATGCGTAAAGCAGAAAATCGTTCCTAATAGCATTGTTTAGGAAAAATCCTATGCCCACCATAGGCGGAAATAAAGATTACCACAGGTTCACCGCTAAAATTTATAGCAACACTAGATACGCCCCACGGTTTCCCGCGGTTAAAAAGTATCCTATATGCTATTCTAGACTATAATCTATCTCTGTGCCAAATTTCATCGAGATCTGTTCAGCCGTTTTGGTGTGAAAGAGTAACAAACATCCATCCATCCATTCTTACAATCTTTCGCGTTCCGAAGTGAGCGCAAGCCGACGCGGTGCAACGTAAATCGCGTGAATGCCTGTATCTGAATTCTTCTTTATTTTAAAGATGTGGTCAGTCTTTGTGAGACTTAGTCTTATGTCCTAATCCTAATCCTTTCTTGCGAAGCCATCTGCCTCTGTAAACTGTCCAGCCAAAAATGCTGGTAAATATTTACAGACACAAATATGACAGGTTACTCACCTTTCCTTGGAGATAGTGTGCTTGTTGATAGGTAAGCCTAGAAATTCGATGACGTCAGTTAGACTACTGCGGTATATATCGCATCTTTTTTATTCTTTATAGATAACACTTAAAGTGACAGATTAAGTATGATGTAGATTCAAAAACTCTTGTAATATGTACATTGGCAAAGGCTTTAAAAGTATTTTTAGCATTTTAAGTGCAAAAGTAATTCAGCTAGAAACTCTTTATTTTGCCAGGTTGCCGGATGCAATAGCGACAAGAGATGCAGTCGCCAAATGTCTGTACGGTGCTCTTTTCGACTGGATCGTGATGCAAGTCAACCATGCGCTGCTCTCTAAGAAAGACACGCTGCGGGAACATCAAGGGAACAGCATTGGTATGTGTTATAACTGTTTACTACTGATTGAATTCTTTATTTTGATAAACTGTTGTGATGGTACATCGAAAGAGGAATGAAAGAATGCTATCTTCTAACCTCCTTTCGCCGACTGTTTTTTCTTTTTCTTTAATCTCCGTCTATCTATAATTTGAGGTGAAAATATGACAATTGTTCTTCTAATTCTTTCTTTTAAATTTTGTTTTTGCCTCCTTTATTTTACCTTCCAGCAAGTTCTCTGTCCTTCTTCTATCTCTGACCTATTCCATTGTTATATCTGAAAGAGAAGAAAGAAGACATTTTCAGAAAGACGCCACAAATTTTTTTCGTCCTTTAAAACCTATTTCCGTATTCTATATATATCCTATATATATCTTTTCTAGGCGTCCTTGACATATTCGGCTTTGAAGACTTCGGCCCGAGCAACAGTTTCGAGCAGCTCTGCATCAACTATGCCAACGAGCACCTCCAATACTATTTCAACCAGCACGTGTTCAAGTACGAACAGGAGGAGTACCGAAGAGAAGGCATCCGATGGACGGATATAGGCTTCTCTGACAACACGGGCTGCTTACAGCTGATTGAAGGGAAGGTCAATGGACTGCTGCCGCTGTTGGACGATCAGTGCAAGTGAGTTGTTTTTAGTCATTATGTTTAGATAATGCTGTACAGTGTCTTCCCTGCAGTAGGCCAATGTGATAATAACAGTTGTAGTTTTATTGTTAACTAGCCGGCCCCCTCGGTTTCACCTTCGGTTATAAAGTATCCTATGTGCTATTCTAGACTATAATCTATCTCTGTGCCAAATTTCATCCAGATCTGTTCAGCCGTTCTGGCGTGAAAGAGTAACAAACATCCATCCATCCATCCATCCACCATACATTCTTACAAACTTTCGCGTTTATAATATTAGTAGGATTATATGCGCCCCGCGATTTCTCGCTTATTCTACAGGAATTCAGTTAATTCAGAAAAAACCTTGTTGTATAATTGAAGGGTATGTACATACACATATAAGTATTCACGCAAAAATACCAATAAATGTACGATAAAAATAGTGAGAGTTATGACCGGTTTAAGAATGCAAGAAAAAAAGGAAATTTAACATAAATGTTCACCATTCTGTATCATATGTGCGCGACTTTTATTCTAAGAAAGTAGCGGCACGACGCGAATAGTTTACAAATAAAACTGACGCGATTAGTGGCTGCGTTCACGTTCAATACTGGATGCGCACCTCGCGGATTTAACAGGGTTTTTGTAACACTCTGTATAAGCTACCTTCGTACCAAAATCCTACGCGTTTTGGAGTTACAAACATTCAAACTTACAAACTTTCATATGTGTAGGAAGTAGTATACTTCTAAAATCAAAGTCAAAATCTTTTTATTCAATTTAGGTATCAAAGACACTTATGAACGTCAAAGATTTTTTTTAAATAGACTCGACCGCCTTGTTCGTATAAAGAGCCTCTGAAGAGAGAAGAACAGGCAAGAAACTGAGGGGCATTATTTTTTCAAATAATAATTAGCCAAAATCTGTGAGACTACAGTCTCACAAATTTTAGCTAACAACTAGGTGATATCTATGTATATACATACTAGTGGCTACTTGGCGGAAGTGGAAGGCTCCAGACATCTTTGTCTTCTAAATAATTCTAATATCTATTTCATAAATAATTTATTGAACTTGCAGTTTCCCGTGGGCCACAAACGAGACTATACTGCAAAAGTTCAACTCTGCGCACGAAAACAACCATTTCTACGAGAAGCCGCAGCGGAGAGAGCCCGCCTTCATCGTCGTGCATTACGCGGGGAAAGTGAAATATCAAGTAAGATCTGTTTATCGCCACAAGGTCGACATTTCCATTAAGGCCCCGTATAACACGAAATCAACAAAAACAAGTATTTCATTTCAATTCATTAATACCATTAAAAACGGCAAAAAAAAAATTTTACGCGCTGATTTCATTGTACCCTCAAATATGATTATAATATGATCATGGTATGACAGCGACGTAAAGCGCTGGTCCACCGCGGCGCACGTTTGACACGGCCACGCGGCGCATTTTAGCTACGCGTTTTCGTTTGTTAGACAACGTGGGCCTACGTTTCCACCGCAGCACACGCTATACACGAATATGAACCCACGACTATGTACAACTGTAGCGCAGCACAGTTTTAAATCATAAGCCAGGCGTCGCTTCCCCGCCCGTCCCACTTCCCGCAGTGAAGCTACGCCGCTGTCGAGTACCGCGTGCGTAGCGTGGACAGCGTTGAGCTGCGTGGGCACCATATTCAAACAAGCCACGCGTGTAGCAATAACGTCACTAATCTCATATTCATGCGTAGCGTGTCTGTGGGTTGCGGTGGATACTATGACATACATTTTCTTGCAAAACGAAGCTAGACACACGTGCGTAGCCTCTCCGTGCGCCGCGTAGGCCCAACGCCTTTAGTCTCATTCCAAATCTATTTATCTAACAGGCTCCGTATCGTGGCATGTTATTGAGATGATTTTTATTTAGGTTCAGCCGCCAACGCTGCATGACTATGACTCTTATTGTGCAACAATACGATTCGCGGTCGCGCATCGCCAGCGGCTGAACCTTAAAATCATCGCTATAAGAGGTCACGGTACGCTCCCTGTGCTTAAATAAAAATAAATTGAAGGATCAGCTTTTGTGAAACCGGAAATACGTTTCAAAGGTTAAAGGTCACTTAGGATCACTCCGTTAACCTAGTTGCATTGCTTTACGGCGGCTCAGCCCGCGTGCGGGTCTGGTCTGCTTGAATGATAACATGTTCCTGGTAACAATGCGTGCGGCCCGCGTGATATATAAAACTAATTGTTACCCTCGACTTCGTTCGCGTTTATTAAGAAAACGGTATCCAAAAACCTTCCTCGTGATATATTAATTATCATATTTCATCAAAATCCGTTCAGCCGTTTAGTCATGAAAACCTTCAAACAGACTGTTACTTTTGATTTTATATTATTAGTGTAGATGATAGGATGTGGTACGCGGGCGGACAGGAATGACAGGCATGACAGGAAAAGAGCCTCTAAGGACCTCCAAGGAGTTTAGCGCTACGCAAAGGCTCGTACTACATGTCATATTCGCACCAGTAATATTTTTTTAATCCACAAAGGCCTAAAAAAGGTTTTCTTCGAAGCTTATGCAATCTCTTTTCGTGTGTAGGTGACAGCGATGCGAGAAAAGAACCTAGACTCGATGCGGCCGGACATCGTGAGTGTGCTGAAGAACTCCTCGCTGGCGTTCGTGAGAGAGCTTGTGGGCGTCGACCCGGTGGCTGTGTTCCGGTGGGCCATCGTGCGGGCTTTCTTCAGGTAATTACTTTACAGAGAAGATTCTAGAAACAGCAAAATAAAAGAAAGAAAAAAGAAGAATAAAAAGATTTAGAAAAAAAAGGCGACAAAGAAAGAGGAAGAAATGGGGTTTCTAGATACGGTCTGGTGTATATGTTTTACTTTAAAAAAAACAGTCGTCATACTTCTGTTAGCATATTCCGGCAGTCTGCAATAAAATAAAATCCATTACTAAGTCGGATAGATGGATGGAAAGACATAAGTAACGAACTTATAAGGGTTAATAATTATACAAAGCAACTTAAAGAAAAAAAATAAACAAACCAATGCTATGCTTAGCATTAGATTAAATAAATACTATAACTAACAACATGTGTAAATATAACACGTGCTTTTATGGTGAAGGACAACATCGTAAGGAAACAGACATGACCTAGAATTAATATTACGAAAGATTTGTGACATCCACTAACCCAGGGCGGGTTGCTGAGAGCTGAGAGCCAGCGTGGTGGATAACGCCTCATCCACCCTCGACGTAGGGGAGGTCGGTGTCCCTGAAGTAGAACGCAAAATACTAATGATGATGATGGTATAACTAACCGAAAATTTCTTATTTCCAGGGGGTATTTCGCTTTCTTAGAAGCAGGCAGAAGACATCGCGTCCAAAGGATCGACGGTGCATCGAAAATGCCGCGCGCTTCCATTCACGCACCTAACGACAGCCTTATCAGGTAATATCTGAACCGATCACACAAAAATGAATTTTAAATGTAATGTTACTGTGCTCAAATTGCATTATGACAAGTGTCGCTTTAAAAAAACTGAATATCCCACTAACGAGAAAATTAAGCAGTATTACCTTTTAAAAGGCATGAAGAATATGTCAAGCGTATTTTACATTCCTCAAGAATTCAGTTGTAGAGCTGTGACTTCACTGCAAGTACAAGAAGTGTAGCGTGGTACAATATCGCCCCCTCTATACTTGCAGTGGATTTAGGCTTTGCACAAATGGCGTGACGCGGTTTAACACTAGTTTTCCAGTCAATTAAGCCGTCATAGTCGATAAATAAAAACGCCGCAGTTTTTCGGAAGCCGTGACCATAGAGGATTCCTGTGAATAAACAAACCTCGATTGCGCACGCAACTGCAGTCGAAAACCAGTTTCAAACCCGTCGCACCGTGCGTGTAAAGCCGTACAGCTCACCCAGACGTATCCAAGCTTTGCGAGTTGTGTGACGTAATCAAATTGTCTTGTTGATCAGCCAACTGGTGACAGTATCATCAATCAATCTCGCAATCAACCGCATTGCGTAAGTCACCGATATTACGGCATGCTTACCTTTATGTTCTATGTGCACCTAACGCATGGACGTCGTTAGTATAATATATTTAGACGTACCCTTATCACCCTGTGGCGTCTCCGCAGCACCGATCTGTTCATGCTAACCGACGGCTTCCTACCCTGTAGACAATACAACGTTAAGACTTTTGGGTGGCGTCAAACTCTGACATCAGGGCAAGCCACTCTTTCTATTTATACTTATCAAATCGTTTAGAATGCAAATAATTCCAACACAAGCTAGTTTAGGCACACAGCGGTCCTACCACAACTTCTTAGAAAAATCTTATTTAAATCTTGGCTTGTCTCCCATTCTTTCTACAGTAGAGTACGAAGTTGTGGAAGGCCCGCTAAACCCTGATTGGTCTGCCCAAAGTCACGATATCGTCTTTTCATTGGTGTGTACGCGTGTAACGGTACCAATGTGTTAGCTGAACGTGTGAGCACTACAACAGTTGTCTACGGCGTGGGAAGTCGTCGCAAACATTCAATTCCGTTTGCCTTAGTATACTGGCATGCTTTAGATTTCCTTTTCATCATGATCTTTTACGGGGGACATAGAACGCCGCACAGGGCGGGACGTGTGACGCAAACTCCGACGCGAAGCGACAATAAGCCGCGCGTGGAACCGAGCAGCGCCCGCGTGGCTTCCAAGGGCCCTAAGAGTTACAGGATCGCCGAGACGCGCACGCGCCGCGTCGAGCGCGACGAGCGGTTCGACGACACTGACGTCATGCAGCGCGCCAGCCAGATTGTTATGTACGTGCGGTACACGTGACGTGCTCTGTCTCTCTCGCTCGCACTTCAGCGCTCATCAAACAAATATCCACTGAAACTTCTATATAAATATAGAAAACGTTTTTAAACTCGTCGTCTAATAGGATTTGAATCGGCTTTTACTCGGAAGGTTGTGCAAATGGTCCTAATCTGCGGTATTCTGGAGATAAGGATATTCTAAACAAGAAACACAAAAAAGAATTACAATACGAATAATGTAGATAATTCGGAAAATTGCAAATGCCATATCGGCCACTGGAACTTCGTAGAAAAAACAAAAGTCCTTGGTTTTTATTATTTTAATACTCTTATTTGTATCATCTCATAATTCTTTAAGTATAATTTTTCCAAATTATGATTTTGTTTGATGAATTCGCGTACTTCGGTTGGGGCCTCTCTTTATCGGTGTTGGCTATTGGTATATAATTTTCCGCTCCTGTTGTACTTTCCTGTTTGTTGCCTTAATCGACTGTGTTATTTCATAAAAGTTAGTAGGTGTATTGTCTTTTCTAGTCATTTTCTGAGCCAAAGCTTTCTCCGCTTCATAATAATGCAATTTTGATTAGTCTAGTAGTTTGTGGCAAATCACCACGGTATTGGGCTTAAGATTTTAAAAAGTAAAATGTTTTTACTGCTTACAAAAGGTAGATTAACGTTTTGAAATTATACAATGTATTGTTAGTATGTTTACAATGTTAATTGACTCTGATTTTGTAAGCTTTTCTTTTTGTAACTTTAACTTTTAATATTTTAGTGAAGTTACTTTGTTAATTCACGCATGATTGTTAAATTAATGCACTTACAGCGCAAAGCGTTTCGACTTAGGTCTCGGTGTAGGAGTTCTGCTGTTTGATAGAAATCATTTTCATAGTTTGTTTATAACCCTAAAACCCGAAATAATCTGGACAACCCGAAAACGAATATCTGTTCAATGCCAATGCAATTTTTGTTGCCCAACTTGCAATACCTATAAAATCATAAAAGTTTTGCTATATTCAAATTGTCAAATGGTTTCTTGAAGAGCAGTTTTAGTTCAACCTTATTCCAAATCATCGGATCATCACCCACAGGAAGAACAAATCGTTCCGTCCTCGCGAACGCGCGAAGAAAGGCTTGAAAAACTTACAAAGTGTAAAGACGCTCGCGGGGAGGACCGCAGCGCCGACCGGCAAGCGGAAACAGCCGCAAACTGTTGCAGCGCAGTTCCAACACTCGCTCGCTGCGCTTATGGAGACTTTGAATCAGGCTAACCCATTTTTCATAAGGTAAGCTTGATCTCTTCGAAACCGGCTTTTAAGTATTATTCATAACAGCTACATACAATCGTAGCACAGAAGAGGAAGAACAAGAAGTGCCAACTCTTAGTTTATGCCAAAAACATATTAAGTAGTGACTTAAAAATGTGACCAAAGCTTCGCTCATACCTTGCCTACTTTACAGGTGTATAAAATCAAATAGTGAAAAAGTCCCCCACGTCTTTGACGAAGAAACAGTCCAACGGCAGCTGCGTTACACTGGCATGCTGGAGACCGTCCGCATCAGACAGGCGGGATACAACGTGCGGCTGACGTACGAGGAGTTCATACAGCTGTACAGGATACTGCTGCCGAAAGGGCTGCTCAGCTCCCAGGCTGATGTCAGGCATTTCCTGGCGACACTCAATCTCGACAGGGATAACTATCAATTAGGTGAGTTGGGTTGCAAATTGGTGAGAAACCTTTGGTAAAATTCTGTTGTTTTTTGAAGAAACTGTTTGCGTACTGTAATGGATCAAGGTGGGAGGAAATGGAATGTACTGTAAGAAATTGATGTGTCAAGTAATCCAATGCACACATTTTCAACTAAACACATAGCTCCAGTGAAAAAAAAATTGCAAACAAAGCAAACTCAAAAAACAAATATCCTCCTGCCAGGTGCTACAAAAATCTTCATGCGCGAAAGCGAACAGACGAAACTGGAGTACCGACTCCACCAGCAGATCATGGCGTCCATCATCACAATCCAGCGCTGGTTCCGCGCCGTGCTCGAGCGCAGGAGGTTCCTGGCGCTGCGCCGCGCCTCCGTCATCATACAGTACTGCTACAGGTGAACAACATAGACTGCACAACATCAGATAAACTGGACTATCAGCTCCACCAGCAAATCGTTTTTTACCCTAGGGAAAATCCTATAAGGACACCACATCCGCCCCAGGTGTAGGCAGGGTGGTTATGTAGAGTCCTGCCACTGACGGCCTACCCACCAAAAACTCTAGGGTGTCCAACCTCGGCGCTAAATGTCGGGGCTGCGGGGACACTTTCAAACGATGTTAAACCTTAAAGGATACATCAATAGCTAAACATAGCGTGAAGGCTGTGCCAGCGATGGGCTTGTTCAATGATTTCATGACTTTAAAGTAACCTATAAAAGCATAAGTTTGTGAGTGTGTATGTTTGTTACTTCTTCACGCTCAAACGGATGGACCAATTTTGATGAAATTTGGTGTGGAGGTAGCTTATATCCTAGATTGACATATAGGCTACCGCGGGTAACACCGTGGAAAAAAAAGTTTAAAAAAAAAACCCGATACCGGAATTTTTAAAAATGCGGGTAGTTTAACAAACTTATCTTTCTAGACAACATCTAACCCTCCGCCACGAGGCGGCCGTAAAGCTGCAATCGTGGTACCGCGGGGTGAGCGGCCGACAGTGGTACTTGAAGCTGTGCAGCGGCGTCCTCGGCTTCCAGGCAGCGGCTCGGGGGTATCTGCTGAGGAAGAAGACGCTGCCAGAACTGAAAAGACGACTGCCTACGACGGCTGTTAGAGAAAAGTGTGAGGTAAGTGCGGTGGTTTAAGTTGATAATTAAAAATCAATGATCATGAATGTACATTATTTTCGAACATGATATATGACATTCCTAGCAGCATCACGGCTTTATTTTCCTGCAGTATAGAATTTTTTTTATCTAGGATCCAATTTTTCGCCAACAAATTTAAAACTAAATATATTTACGATTTTGCAGAAGATAGGTAAATGTATCTTTAAGCTTTCGTTAAAATAAGTCTTTATGGAAATCAAGTACTACCATGATCCACAAGTATGTTCATGAAATTTAAATTCATTCTCATTTCGTAATTTTATTCTAGGATATTTTGAATTGACACACATTCATAAAAGCATTTCAGCAGGCACATTACCATTACTCGACACATGCATGTGTTTGATTGTTATTTATGATTGATCTATGTTAGTTTAGCTTACGAAATCCAACATCGATGGAAACTACTGTGTAAATTGTAAACTAAAACTTCTAATATGTTCGTTATGCATACTGCCTCAGTAATATAGATGGATACATAAACTCTTTATTGTTCATAGCAGAAATAACAAAACATAAAAATAATTTGGGGGCTGAGCTACCCACGTCCGTAGAAGTGTACGCTATTCTGGTTCCCTACACGTGGTCCCCGGGTAGTGCTAACCGGGTAGCAAACTCTGGTGGGAGGCTTCGGCCGTGGCTAGTTACCACCCACCGGACCAAGTCATGCCGTGAAATGATCTAGTCGTGTTTCGGGATGTAGTCCGGTTTAACCGTTTCGAAGATGGGTTGAGCATTAGCGCACTTGTAGCGCCTCACTTAACTCTCAACTCAACAACAGGTTTGTTTTATTTATGCAATAAAACAAACCTGTAAACGGTGCCAGCGATGGCAGCCTAGTTGGGAGAAGGTCCGCCTCTCAAGCCAGTGTGAGCGGGTTCGAACCCAGCTGACGGCACGCACCAATTTGTTCATTGTGTGAACATATGTGCGTATTGTATGTCATCTGCTACATGACTGGAGCCCGGTGTATGGCGACAGATTCGCCCCCTGTCACATTTGAGACTGAATATCGTCCGGCGAAATGTGGGTGTTGTATTACACCTCTGCCAGCCCCCGGGGGAAAGGCGTGACGATATGTAAAACGAATCGCTGTGCTAACGCGTCTTTAGCTACGCGTCGTTTTGTTACTTCTATATCAAACAATAAATAGCATACACATAAGAAACCTGCCCGTGTTAAAAAGCTTTCATCTTCCTACTCGGGCATTATGCATGACGTAAGAAAACCTCTCATAAAGTGACTAATAACCTAATTCCGTGTAAATATACAACGGCGCGATCGTGTGTCTGTGTTGACAGCATGACGGCATGGGCGAAGAGACTGTAGACGACGTCTGCCTGAGGCGGGACCAGCTGCCGGATAAATACAAGATTGATAAACAGCTGTAAGTAACTACAATAACACCTACGACTCTCATTATAAGGCTCAAATTTGTCCTTTGACCGATAGTCAAGTTTCACTCAAGCGAATGAATTAAATAGCAATAGAACGATTGGAACGTGTCAGGGAAAGAGTGTCATCTTTCATAGTCTTTTTCGCCATTTGGTTGTTTTGTTGGTTTTTGTTGCATGTTTATTCTTGACTCTGGACACTGCACACATTTTTTCTCACCAAATAATATGGAATATGATATTTTAATACACGCGGCCGTACGATCATTCTACACAAGCAATATTTATTATCATAGGGCCTTATTAATTTTTAAGCTTTTTAGAACAATTTCTTGTTCTTTTTTCTCTCTTCTCTTCTCTTTCTTTCTATCTATCTCTCTCTTTCTTTATTAAATTCTATTCTGTCTCTCTCTTTCTTTCCATATCTCTTTCTTACTGTATCCTCTGCTAGCGTTTTTACACGTTTTTACAACATTGCTTTGTGGCATTTTCTTCTATTTGATTTTTAAATGTCCTTCTTGGTACCCTGCCTCTTTCTTTTCAACCTTATGAAGGTTCGTACCAAGGGACCAAACATCTTTCCTTTTCTCACAAGTGCTGCATTTATCATGTTCATGACATTTTAGGGAAATGATCCTACAACTAGATGCAGAGAAGTCGAGACAGTTGAGGCCCACGCAGTCGCTGCCAATCTCAACAGGGTTTGTATTCAACTTTGTCTATACACATTTTGCCCTTTTAAAGTTAAAAAAGTTACAAATGTAACATATGTGTTTTTGTTACAGCATAGCGAAAAAGAACGTCCTAGATTACACTCCGCAAACATATGCCGTCAAAAAGGGTAATAGGATGCTAAAAGAGCACATCAATGAAACGCCACTGAAGCCAACCAGCCCAAGGTAATACTTTAAAACCTAGAGAAAATATCGCAAGCAAATAATAATATCGGAAATATCCTAGGTTGTTGACCTAATATTTAAAACGAGGCCGACCAACGTTTTTCTAGAGTTTTTGGAGTGACTTTGGGTAGTCTATCCAATAACCTTGGCGGGCCTGGTGTTGAGGAGCGTTGATAATATTTTTTAATAATAGGCTTGCGTTTGGCCGCCATCTTGCCTAATGATAAACAATGACGCGACATCCAATGACACGCTTACCTATAAGAAACCGATTCACTCGATACAAAATCAAGCTTTTTTAGAAATTTCTAACAATAAAAAATCCACCTTCTTTTAATTAAGTATCCATGTAATGTTCTAGCCAAGACGGGCGGAAGTCGTCCCCAGAGAATGTGCAATGGAACTCGAGCTCGAGCAAATACCCGCAACAAGCGGTCTCTATGGGAAACAAAATCACGGCGGAAGATCTCGCTAACGAAATACTGTGGCTGCAGCTCGATCAGAATATCATCGCTGAAGAAAAAGTAAGCCAATTTTGTAATGAGTAATTTTTTGAATAAAGAACTTATGAGACTAACTCGTTTCTAAAGCCTTTAGTTTCAGAGTATCGTAAATTGAAGATATCCCAATAAACTTGTTCAAAAAACATTTTAAGCACAAATTGTATGGTGTTGTTTTTTCAAACTCCTGTTTTGTCAAAACACTTCCTGTAATCCAGCACTGGGTTCCTTTCATACTTGGTGTTTCTATTACGAAGACAGACCATTCTCAAGTTTATTTTTTTGCTTATCCTCGTTTAAGCCCTGCATTTTTCATTGAATTTGCGTCGTGTATGTGTTTCAAGCAGTTTAATGTTTTTCAGAAACGCGAACGCGACAAAGAGCTAACGGAGCTGGTAGAACTGATAAGCAATAACGAAGAGTACCTGCGGAACGCGCGACTGGACCATTGGAAACCTGCCGATGGAACTGAGAGCAATAAGAGCACCTCTAAGTAAGTTAAAGTGCCTTACTCAATGTTTTTTTTTTCTTATGTGTTTTTTTTTTAATTATTAAGATAAATCAACTCGAATTTGAGTATAGACATCCATCATTGCTATTAGCAAAACTGTAATTCTTATAGTGCAAGGCTCATTATGAAAAAAAAAGAATTGCAAAGAGAATGGTCCTAAATTCTTCCATAGGAGCTCTGCTGAATGAAATGTTGAATATAATATCAGTATTATCAGTGCTATGGATACTGGTGGACACTGGTATAGAGAAAATTCTTTATGCCTGTGTCTACCGGTCGCACAGCGGAGACCAGGAGACAACTAGGCTGTTTGAATATCTGGGCGAGGCGGCGGATGCGGCTCAACTGAAGTACCCGACAGCCCAATTAGTGTTGCTGGGGGATTTCAATGGCCACCACAAGGAGTGGCTTTTCCCATACCAGGACACTAACCACGCTGGGTTAGAGACGAGAAAGCTTGCTTTAGCGTTAGATCTCACCCAGCTGGTTCAAGGTGCAACACGAGTACCTGATGTTGATTCGCACACGCCTTATTGCTTGGACCTTCTGCTGACTACTGATCCAGACCGCTACTCAGTGTCGGTTTCCTCTCCTTTAGGGACGTCCGACCACTGTCTGGTGAAATCTGTATCAGTCTATTCTCCGCCTGATCCCAGCCCAAATGGCAATCGGAGAATGTGGCGATACAAGTCAGCAGATTGGGATGAGATGCGGGCTTACTTTGCATCTTACCCATGGCAGCCTGTCTGCTTCTATTCCGACGACCCATCTACCTGCGCGGATGCCGTGACTGATGTCATACGTACGGCAATGGAGTACTTTATCCCGTTCTCCGACGTACCGTTATCTGGCAAAGCTCGACCCTGGTTCGGCCCTCTCTGTGGTAGCGCAGAGGCGCGTAAGCAGGAGGCGTATTATGCCTGGGTTGATGCTCGACACCGTAAGGCAAGGGATATTCGTCAGAAGAAGAGAGCGTTCAACAGAGCTGCTAAGTCCTGCAAAAAGGTTCTTCAGAGGGCTCGCTTTGACCATATTAGTCGAATAGGGAACAAACTGGCTTCGTACCCTGCAGGTAGTAAAGCGTTTTGGTCTCTAGCCAAATCGGTTGAAGCGAACTTCTGCCGCCCCTCTCTTCCCCCACTGCTCAAACCAGATGGAACGCTGGCACATACCGCTGAAGAGAAGGCTAACTTGTTTGCCTCTCTGTTTGCGGAGTCTTCACGTCTTGATGCTGGTAGTGCGACGCCTACAACTCCACTTGGCAGCTCGACTTTAATGTCGGAATTTCGCATTCGCCAAGTGGAGGTTCGCAAAACGCTGCGCAGTCTTGACGTGAATAAAGCCAGTGGTCCAGATGGTATTCCAGCCTTAGTTCTAAGAACATGTGCGCCTGAATTGACTCCTGTGTTGACACGGCTCTTTCGTCTCTCTCTTGAGACCGGTGTAGTGCCGAAGTCGTGGAAGCTTGCCAACGTGCAGCCTGTGCCTAAGAAGGGCAGTCGTGCTGACCCTGCCAACTACAGGCCCATCTCGGTCACCTCCATACTCTGCAAGACTATGGAGCGTGTCCTCAACAGTAGGCTCCTGGCGTACCTTGAAGCGAATGATCTTCTCAGTGACCGGCAATACGGTTTTCGCCGAAACCGGTCTACTGGTGACCTTCTAGCGTACGTCACTTACATCTGGAGTGAGGTCATTGAGAAACATGGGGAAGCACTCGCAGTTTCCCTTGACATCTCAAAGGCTTTCGACAGGGTTTGGCATGACAGCCTTATCAGCAAGCTCACTTCATTTGGCTTGTCCGCTGGGTTTGTTGCGTGGATTTCGGATTTTCTGAGGGGTCGATCCATTCGAGTTGTCGTTGATGGCTGCTCGTCTGATCGAATGGATATAAATACCGGGGTTCCTCAGGGGTCGGTGCTTTCTGCGACACTCTTCTTGCTGCACATTAATGATCTGCTTAAGCCCGGTACCTTTGGGTATGCAGACGACAGCACTGTTGTGGAAAGCTATAAATCTAACGCGCAGTCTAATGGACCTCAAATCCAGTCTCTGAGGGCTGACATGGTTGAGCGCTTGAACTTGTCCCTCCAGGCAGTCTCCAGTTGGGGCGATGCCAACCTGGTCAAGTTCAATGCGGCTAAGACCCAGGCGTGTCTGTTTTCCGCAAAAAGGAGGCCTTTCGAACTGGTTCCTACTTTCCAAGGTGTATCCATCCCGATCAATAACCACCTTGAGCTTTTAGGAGTTTCTTTGACTTCCACCCTCAACTTCGGCTCCTATATTGAGGCTAAGGCTCAATTAGCTGCTAAAAAGCTGGGTGTCCTCTCGAAGGTGCGACGGTACTTCACGCCGGAACAGTTGCTTTCATTATATAAGGCACAGGTTCGGTCGTGCATGGAGTACTGTTCGCACCTTTGGGATGGATCGGCCAAGTACCAGCTCGAGGCGTTGGAGTCCATCGAGAAACGTGCGAAGAAGCTCATTGGCAACGACTCCCTTGTCCTGGCCAAACTTCAAAGTTTGGATCATCGGCGCAAGGTTGCTAGTCTATCGGTTTTTTATCGGATACATTTCGGGGAGTGTGCATCTGGTTTGCATGACCTTATTCTCCCTAGCCCGTTCTTCTATAAAACAACCAAGAGTACGAAAAAGCGGCATCGTTTTATGGTTGACATACCTACAACACGCACGAAACGCTTTGGTTCCTCATTTCTCATACGGACCGCTAGAGTGTGGAATGCTCTGCCAGACTGTGTGTTCCCTGACACTTATAATCTGGGTGTCTTCAAGTCTCGAGTGAATCGGTTTCTTCTAGGCAAGCGTGCTCCATCGTAGGCCGCATCACTGCTTATCATCAGGCATGTTGGCGGCCAAACGCAAGCCTATTATGTAATAAAAAATAAAAATAAAAAAAAAAAAAAAAATATAAAAAAAATAGTTTCACTGTTTCGTTTAGCTACTATATCGTGCGTCATACTACGCTGCTCTAAGATCATCTTGTTGATTGCTTTTGAAAATTAAGCTATATGCAACATGAAATAGGGTTCACATACCGATTCGGTGACGCCGCTACATGCACGCTTCGCTCAACCACCGTCTACCTCTCCAAGTAAAATTGACCTAAAAATATATTTGTTTGTGTAGACGCGGCTCGCCGCAGACGTACCGCCGCTCGGCGTCGACGGCGGGGCTCGTGTCGCTGCCGCCCGTGCGCCGCGACCCGCGACACTCGCACGACGTCGCGCCGGAACACGATCGCAGTACGTATTCACTACTTACCTGTAATCGTATCTGAAGTACTCATAGTAAAGCTGGTAAAGTACTCATGGTTTGTGACCGATCACCGAGAAGATCATGTTAAGCACCGAACCAACCATCCGGACTGACCGTGTCGGACGACAGTCCTCATCATGTTTAAAAAATAAACCGTTCCATAAACACTTTACCACAATAACTATGTACTTATAAATACATTTTTTTTAAGATCCACATGTCCAGATTTATATGCAATAAACATTTGAGTATTGACTAATAAAGTTCACTCAAATTTCTACCAATTAGATCTACTTCCTTCCGTATATTCCAGAAGAGAAACCTTTGTATGGATAGGTATACCAGCCAGTAAAATTCACTAATCGTAGATTTTTGCTCTACTGATATTAGTTCCATTATGCGCTGACCAGAAACAATAATAATAGTTTTGAGATAAATATATTCTTTCTGTTATGTTTGTTTAAGAGTGATTACACTAACGAACTGATAATTGATGTTAATTAGTCTGACAACATCTATTTCAATTTAAGTTTGTCAGTAAACAAGATGTTATCAAAAAAGCATCGTCGTTTAAAGTGAGCTTATTTCTTTTCCTAAGTTCATCGAAGCAACATGGATAGATTACATTCTTTGAGCCCGAAGTGGCATGTTGCAGAAAAGTGCATCGTAACTATTGTGGGAGTTGCATTATTTGTGTTAATCAATATGGGTTATATCAATACATGTGTTAAAGTGTTGTTCTATTACTATGGTAAGCTGAACTTTAATAGATATTAATTTCTGGTTGAAAGATTTTATACTCAATTTGATGTAGTAGATAATTTAAAAAATATACAAAGACAAAAATATAATAACGCCACACAATAACGATGTATGATTTAAGCACAAAAAGATATGTAACGTCGCTTTTATTTTAGTAATTTTTTTTATGTTTAATTCGCTGTGCTGTTTATGCCAGTCCGTTTTACATCTTAGATACTCGTAAATAAAGTATTCATTGTTTACACCAAAAATAACAATGCTTTACAGTGTAAAAACCGGTGGACTATAACACTAAAAAGCTTTTTCTTTTGGGCAAAAGTAATCTCTAAATGAACACAATCGAGGGATACGACTTTTTTTTTTAAATTAGAAACCGTCCAACGCGAACAAAGATGACACTTTTAATGTCTTCACCATTTAGTTATGACAAATTCGGTAAGCTCAATTGTGCTCCTACCAACCTTTTCTTGTAGCATTAGAAACAGCCCAGCGCGGAGTGGGACTCAATTGTGCTCATGCCACCGTATTCTTGTAACGTAAGAATCAGCCCAGCGCGCAGTGGGACTCAATTGTGCTCATGCCAACGTATTCTTGTAGCATTAAAAACAGCCCAGCGCGCAGTGGGACTCAATTGTGCTCGTACCAACGTATTCTTGTAGCATTAAAAACAGCCCAGCGCGGAGTGGGACTCAATTGTGCTCATGCCACCGTATTCTTGTAACGTAAGAATCAGCCCAGCGCGCAGTGGGACTCAATTGTGCTCATGCCAACGTATTCTTGTAGCATTAAAAACAGCCCAGCGCGCAGTGGGACTCAATTGTGCTCGTACCAACGTATTCTTGTAGCATTAAAAACAGCCCAGCGCGGAGTGGGACTCAATTGTGCTCATGCCACCGTATTCTTGTAACGTAAGAATCAGCCCAGCGCGCAGTGGGACTCAATTGTGCTCATGCCAACGTATTCTTGTAGCATTAAAAACAGCCCAGCGCGCAGTGGGACTCAATTGTGCTCGTACCAACGTATTCTTGTAGCATTAAAAACAGCCCAGCGCGGAGTGGGACTCAATTGTGTTCATACCAACGTTTTCTTGTAGCGTTAGAGACAGCGCAGCGCGCGGTGGCGGCGAGCAGCAGCGGCGCGGGCGAGGCGGCGCCGCCCGCGCCGCCCGCGCGCGCCGGCCGCCGCTCGCCGCGCCGCTCGCCGCGCGCGCCGCCGCCCGACCTCGTCGTCGACACCACGGCGCGACACCTCCGGGACGACGACCGGACCAAGCGGTGAGTGAGCTAGCTGTTGAGTAGGACTCACTGCCTCAGAGGGTAGCACCAGCCAGCTGCGCCCTGCTAGAGGCCGTACCACTCGCCGCGTATTCTAGAACATGCTTCTCAGTTTCTTGCCTGTTTTTTTTTGGGTAGTGGTTCTTTTTCCGAACAAGTTGGTAGAATCATTTTTATAACTTTAGTCTGAGATACCAATAATAATGAAAGGAACACAAAGAAGAAGTCAGAAATAAAAGTTGAAGCTTAGAGATTTAAAGTATGTATCATGTCATCGCAAAGATTACAGTGGTCGAATGGAGGATAGCCACGAAGTCAGCAATTTTTCCACAAAGTTCTCGAGCACGTTTATCTACAGCAGTACTTCTTTGAGTTAAAACCTTAGAATACTAAGGCGTCGCTCAGGGAGACGCAAAGCGTGGCGCGGCTCAAAAAAAATATGCTTCTACTTAAATACTCGTACATTGGCATGTTTGATTTGTTCGTGCGACGCTACGCTCAGACAAATCGCCGCGCACGGGCCGTGCAACACCCCGAGACTTCTTGAACGAGCCCTGTAGGCCTACCGTGACATCTTATTGCCATCATGGTTACGTTTTGCTTCCGACGCTGCGCGACCATGGACCTTATTGCGCAGCGATACGACTCGCGGTCGCGCAGCGTCAAAAACAAACGAAACAATCATTTTATTTATTTTATTCGGAAAACATACAGTGTTATGTAACAAGATTACTAATAAATTAAATAGTTAGACGCCATTTATCTGTTTTCGCATATCGAAACTTTTTTTTTGGCAATAAGATGTCATGGTAGACCACTAGAAATGCTTGTCTGTTCGCAGTGTGAAGCTCCCGCTGGAGTACGTGGCGGGCGCGGGCGGCTCGTCCCTGCGGCGGCGCAACTCGGACCCGGCGCGCGGCGCCGCGCCCGACGCGCGCCCCGCCGACCCGCGCTCCGCCGGGTTCATCGGACAGGCCGAGAACGGGCTCTTCCGCATCGCGGGGCACAGGTACTGTACTACATACCAGTCTCTTCCGCATCGCGGGGCACAGGTACTGTACTACATACCAGTCTCTTCCGCATCGCGGGGCACAGGTACTGTACTACATACCAGTCTCTTCCGCATCGCGGGGCACAGGTACTGTACTACATACCAGTCTCTTCCGCATCGCGGGGCACAGGTACTGTACTACATACCAGTCTGAAGCTGCCGCTGGAGTATGGCATATCCCTTTAGTGCAACTCGGCCCCGACCCGTGCTCCGCCGCTTTCATCGGTAAAGCTCTCTAAATGGACTCTTCCGTATCGCTGGACACAGATATTACATTTAACATACCAGTGTGAAACTACCACTGGAGTACACAGCTCATTCCTCCGTCGCCGCAACTCAGAACCGACGCGCACCCCGCAGATTCGCGCTCCGATAGGTTAAGAGACAGTTCGAGAACGGACTCTTCCGTATCGCGAGACACTGGTATTATACAACTAGTATTTTGTGGGTTCGGACTGCGGGACGTTCCATCCATGGATCGCCGATTCATATCCGGCTCGAAGGACCATAAATGTAGGGTCCCAGTTGAGATACTACTAAAATTATAGTGACAGTAGCAACGTTAAAGTTAATGTGATTGATTGGAATGAAAATACAGTTATAGTTAGCCAATTCCCACTCGCACGTGTGGCCGACATAGTACCTCAAAGTGCACTCAACACGAAGTAAAAAACACAGTATATTTAGACAATTATGAAAAGCGCCTAGTTCGCTTCGTACTAAAACATATAGCTGTTGTAATCTTATACCAACCGGCTAGATAATATTAATTAAAATACATCGGAAATGGGTTCGTGACACCCCTAAAATCCTGCTGTACAATACGTGATCCGTATAGAACTTACCAAATCTTGAATCAAGCTAATGCCAAATCGGTATGGTATGTAACATTAATCCTCCTCTTCCTCCTTCCACAGGTTTCGTAAAGGCAAAGGCTTCACGAAAGGCGACAAATGTGTGTACTGCCAAGAAGCGATCGACGCCTTCATCACGCAAGGGCAGCGATGTATCGACTGCAAACAGCTCTACCACACGAAGTGTATACAGAACAAGGGCGTTATAACCATGCCTTGCACAAGCCCCGCCACAGCCATCAGAGGACGGAAGTATAGGAAACCGAGGAACCCCAACTCTCACAACTTGCTGGATCACGCGAAAAGCGTGGTCACGTCCAATTTCAACCTCACCGGGACGTCAGAGTTTATGGACAGGACCGATAAGATAATCTCAGACGCAACGGAGCTGCAAGCAATGCAGAATTTCATTACGGAGAAGATTTACAAGATGGAATCTAATGAGAATAAGAAACAGTCGGAGGTAAGAGACAAAGGCTTTTTTTAACTTTAAATTCCTAATTTTAAGGTCCTTATTAGGTTTTTACAATTTTAAACAAGGACCCCAATATTTCCGATATTGTTTCAGTTACTAAAAGTAACCTATGTTGGTCTTGGTGATGTTTACTATTTCTTTGCCTCCATCAGGATCGATGCAGCTGATTCAAGAATACCCAGATCACATTTACGCATTTTACTGTATAAAATTTAATCTGTGCTCGGGTAATGTAATCTGAAGCAAGCACTTTGTCAAGCCAATAGATACTTTATAGTGCTAGAATTACGTGTCAGTAACATAACTCTTTCCTTACAGGTTGACAGGGTATTCAAAGACGCACTCCTCGAGTTCAAAGACAACCTAGTAGCCACTTACAGCATAGTTGAAACTGGCGGCTCTGCCCTTAAATATAAAGACCTAATAGGGAACTTTTTACACGTCATGGAAACGGTCTGCGCTAGAGAAGGGTCTACGTTGTCTATTACGATGGGTGTGAATGCGTTCAGGGGGTTCATGGACGAATTCATGAGTCAGCACGACACGAATAAAGCTAGAACGAAACAGAAGAAGGATAAAAAGCGGAAAGTGAGTGTTTTAACCCTTTTTTCCATACTTTGCTGCTTATTTGTTCTTCATTACTTGAAACTGAAAAAACACTGAAGATATTATTATTTGCATGTTTTTAGTTATTCTTTTTTCTTTGCATTTATTGAACAATATGTTTGAGTGTGGTCCAACATTTGCGAATACTGCTAATAGAAAACAAAATTTTACTATGGAAAATGTCGTGGTTTACACACGTTATGATTTTATGAAACGGGAATTACTCACGTACGATTTAGTCTATTGTACTAGTCGGAATAATCGACTAAATCGTACGCGAGTAATTCCCGTTTCATAAAATCATAAGGAAGCAAAATGTTTGTAAAATAGATCAGGGCCTGTACCATGACATCCTATTGTGATGGTTTTTAGGTTCAGCCGCTGACGCCGCGCGACCTTGAACCGTATTGCGAAGTGATATGATTCCCGGTCGCGCAGCGTCGGCGGCTGAACGTAAAAGTCTTGCAATAAGATGTAACGAATGTATCTCTTTACTGCTGTTGCCATTGTTTGTTCTATTGGCGTATCCCAAACCACGACCCTTATGCTTTATTTCTAGTTTCTTTTTTTTGCTTATATTCTCTTCTTTTCGTAGCTAGATTGATAATACGGATACAAATTTAAAGCTATTCCAGGTTGACGACCCCATCCAATACAAAGGACACACGTTCATCCTCTCCATGATAAATATACCGACTGAGTGCGAGATCTGCAAGACTTTCTTCATGTGGCCGATCGAACGGTCTCTCATCTGCCAGACGTGTAAACTGGCCTCGCATAAGAAGTGCTATACAAAGGTAACTCTACCCGCTATTTTGCAGGTTTTATAAGTTTACAGAGGTGCAGTCTATACAGTGTTAAAGGTACCTCACCAAAAACCTCTTAAGGTCATTGTACTCATCAATATAAACAACTTTTACTATGAAGCCAATCCTGTAATCGCGAATAAAAAACAGCTGTTCTATACAAAAAGTTCAATCACGTGAGACAAAATGTATGGAACAGCTGATTTTTTTTTCGCGATTTTAGAGTTCTTGTCATAGTAGTCGTAGTGAACATCGTAGTGAACAACGTTTGTTCATATTGATGAGTACATTGAACCTTTAAGAGGTTTTTGGTGAGATACCTATAACCCTGTATAGTTTATTATGCCAGCTAACTTTTTTTTAGGGCGACATCATATGTGAGTGGTTGACCAAAAAAGGACCTCAAGGGAAAATAATTGATTTCGAGTAAATCGCGTTTGAAATTTCGTGTAGAAACAAGTTTCGACTCGTGCGCGGGCGGGGGGCGCGGTATGTTTTATGTCAGTATGCGACTTCGTTAGTGAGTGTCAACACGTGTTTGCGGTTACTACGTTATTGGCGACTTATTTAGTGTCAGTTTCTTGTCTTTCGTCACTTTCTGACAAGTACGAGCGTCTTTTTAGACCTGCACAAGATAAAGAGACTTCGTTGTACTAGAGATAACCTTAAAAGTACAATTCTTCTTAGTCGTGCACTCTTGGCAGAGTGGTCGTGGTTGTGCAGATGGTACAAGGCTCCTCGCTGTCTTCTTCCTTCCCCAAGGCTGCCGCTCTTCTCGCAATTCCTCTCCATAACCGGCGGTTGCCTGCATTGCGAGTACACTGCACCATGGTGGTCTGCGTGGCCTTTTTAATGAAGTCGGTCCAACGAGTTGGTGACCGACCAGGGCTTCGCTTGCCTTTTACTAGGCCCTGTACTACCAGCCTTTCAATTGTATTCACGCTTCTGGAGATATGCCCAAAGAACTTCAGTATTCGCATCTGCACAATCGACGATAGTCTATCTTTTATTTGAAGCTCTTTGAGGATAGAGTTGTTGGTGCGGAAAGCTGTCCACGGAATTTTTAACAGCCGCCTCCAGCACCACATCTCCAGTGCATCGATTTTTCGGCGATCCTGCAGCTTCAGAGACCAAGTTTCGGCCCCGTAGAGAAAGATTGGAAAAACGAGACATTTCATTAGACGAACCTTTGTTTTCTTGGTTATACGTCTGTCCTTCCAAATCTTTCCCAGTCGTTCTACTGCCGACCTCGTGATAGCACAACGTCGTCTGATCTCGTCTTCGCATCCTCCAGAGTTGGAAATGATAGTACCGAGGTAGATGTAGCTCTGTACTACTTCACAGTTTGCTACACTTATTACAGTGTTGTGTCCTGCTCGATTTACTATCATAACTTTCGTCTTTTCTCTATTAAGGGCAAGTCCGAATTGGAGGCTAGTGGTTTCCAGACGAGTCAGAAGTTCTTCCAAATCTTCTTTTGTTTCGGCAAGAAGCGTGGTATCATCAGCGTATCGCAAGTTATTAATAACGCGTCCACCCACCGCGATACCCTTATTCCATTCATCCAAGACAATCCGCATTATGTACTCTGTGTAGGTGTTGAAGAGCTGCGGCGAAAGTATACAACCCTGTCGAACACCGGACTCAGTCTTGAATTTGCCTGAGAGAACTCATCCACTCTTACCGCTGCTGTGCCATCCTCGTAAAGTCGTTTGAGAAGGAATACTAGATGATGTGGTACCCCCATTTCCAATAAGACTATCCAGAGGCGTTCCCAAATAACAGTATCAAACGCCTTACGGAAGTCGACAAAGCAAATAAAAACAGGCGTGTTGAATTCCCTGGCTAAAACAAAAGTACAATAAAACAATAAAACTGATTGTATCCACTTACCTGACATCACAAAAACTAGCGTGCGTTGTGTGTAAGGTGTAATTTTTCCAAAACTGCCTCGGCTCACAAAAAAAATCATAAAAAAAAAACTACGGCACCTAAAAATATACAGGTTAGACCAAAACAAAGCTAAAAGACCACAGATTAAAAAATTCAAAAAAAAAAAATAACGGTTTAAAATCACTCCAGGTCCCTTTTTGGTCAACCACTCACATATTCTCAATTCTCGTTGTCCTGCGCAAACGACACAGGCAGGACCTATGACTTTTTTTTCCGAAATATATCGTAACTGACACCACTTACAAATTGGCAGTCTCACAAGTTTCTAACATGATATTTTTCACCTTGTCTGCAACTAGTCCAAATAAAACATATTCCTATGTAAAACTATTCATTTTCTGTATTTTGTTATTACTTGTCAGGTATCGACGGTGTGTCTCAAGAACAACGTGACGCCGTCGGCGGCGATCGTGGGCGCGGTGGACGCGGGCGGCCGGGAACAGTTCGGAGAGGTTCTACAAAGGGGAAAGGTAAGCCGAATATTACCCTACTTGTATATTCTAATAATAATCATAATAAAGCCCATTTATTTCCCATCTAATTATTACATACATTAAAATAAAAAATGTCAATCAAAAATTCACATGCATTTTTTCCTTAAAATGTCACTATCGTCTTCATTTTCGTTGATTGGAACCCCTTCTCGGATATAGGCCTCCTCCAGCTTGTTCCAGATCTCCCGGTCTTTCGCTTTTGACCTCCATTCATTTCCTGCTACATCTTGTATGTCTTGAATCCATATTTTTCTGTTTTTTTTTTTTTTTGTAATATTCTAATAAAGTAGTCTTATTAATCCGGCACTTTTGAAAACTAGGGGGTGCTGGATTATTAGAATGTTCTGATTACTGGATTGTACAGAAGAAAATGATGATTGATAATATGAATGATGTACTTTTCTCAACTGTGTTCATAACTTGCACAGGTTGCCTATTCAATTTCGTCTTTCCATATTTATGGTGAATTCATGCCATATAAATTCAGGACAAAAATCCATTCCGCCTTTTTGGGGCGAATTTGTGAGACGGAAGTTAATTGACCCTTTGACCGTCTGATTGAGTTATAAGCATTTGTATCACACATATTATATTTATTTTGCAATAACATTCCTTTAAAAACTGGACATTTTTACTTCAATCTATTTGAAAATAATTATAAATAGCTTCAGGACACTTTATATTTATCATAATTATTATTGCAGGTATTCGGCGTGCCTTTAAGCGAACTGCCGAATGGAGAAAGCAATATACCAGCAGTAGTGGACAGACTGATCACAACCATAGAAATGACGGGCCTTTACACTGAAGGACTGTACAGGAAAAGTGGCCTTAGTTCTAAGGTAAGAATTACGACCATGGACCTTCACAAGTTGCATTCGCCTTCAAACGTTTCTATCTCTACAATCACTAACGATTAAATGACAGACGCTGATTGGACGAAATTCGAGCTATATGAATATCACGTGATCTATTTGTCAACTCGTCGAATCAGCAGCTAGCAGTCGATCGTTAGCGTTTGTAGAAATATAATCGCTTGGAAACGATTGCGATTTGTCTCTAAATCTCATAGTTTCATTCTTCGTTTTATCCGTTTACTTTTCGGTGCCTTTCTACTGATTTTTCAAACTCAATTTAATGACAAAGAATTTAATTATACTACGGAATGCGTGGTCACTTTTGCCAAATACATTACCAGCCATTACAGAACCATCTCGAAATAATAATTTATCAGTACCTTGTTCACATGCACTAGCTAACTATCTTTCCTAACTGTTCTAAAAATAAAAGATGTATCATCAGCGAATAGAACTGTCTGTAAGGTTCTTAACCATATACGGCAAATCATTTATATGCGCTAAAAATAAGAACGGGCCTAAGATAGAACCTTGTGGGACCCCCATTGTAACTAAAGATCCGGAAGATGTGACGCCGTTAATTCCAACTTTTTGCTGTCTATCAGTTAAATATGACTCATCAAAGGTACGGTGTTCTACACAATCAAACGCTTTAGAAAGATCACAAAAGACACCGATGGCATCCTGTGAACTCTCCCAAGCTTCCATCACATGCCTGACTAGTCGGACTCCAGCATTTGTCGTTGATCTGCTTTCGGTGAAACCGAACGAAGTATTGAGACTTGACAGCTATGTACGAGTATATCTAATCGAAGCTCGCTACGCATTCTCGCACATGTCTTGTGGAATCGCAGCCTAACTCCGGCATTGTGTGTGTCAGGTGCGCGAGCTGCGGCTCCTGCTGGACCAGCGGCCGGAGGAGGGCGCGGAGCGGCTGGACTCGTACGCCGTGCACGTGCGCGCCTCCGTGCTCAAGGGCTTCTTCCGCGAGCTGCCCGAGCCGCTGCTCACCTTCGACCTCTACGACGACTTCATGCTCGCCGCCGAAATATCCAACTTGCAGGTCAATATTAACATGTATCTTGTAGCCAGCAGTCCCTCCGTGCTCAAGGGCTTCTTTCGCAACCTGCCGATGACGCCGAGACGTATCGCCGCGAGTCTGAAGTGGTATTACACTCAACAAAATATACAACTACTGGGACCCTATTCTGCCGTAAACTTCTTATTTATACCTATTTACGGGAGATTGAAAAATAATCGAGTATCCATATCCATATAAAATAACTAGTCACGTCATCAATTTTGTATGGAGACACGTTTTTTTTTTTTTCTAAAATGTTTGCAAACTTGTGTTCTAACAGTTGTTCACTTTGACAGGTAGAAAAACACTAAAAACCAGCACCATGAATTTCAATGGTCAAGCATTTGCTTCCCACTATCATCAACTGATCAAGCTTTATACAAATTTCAGGAGCGAGTGATGACAATATTCACGATACTGAAAAAGCTGCCCAAACCCAACTTCGACCTTGTCGAGAGGCTAATATTCCACTTGGCGAGGGTCGCGCTGGGAGAAGATCATAACAGGTAAAGTAACCTTTTTTGCATTATGAAATGAAATGAAATGAAATGAATGAAATGAAAATATATTTATTGCCAAAGAAATAATTAGTTATAATAGTTAGATACATACGGTGACGGTGGCAAAGGGTGTAAGCTCAGCACTGAGCTGCGTAAACCAGATCGGTTTATGCAAGGCTGATTTTCAGCTTACCCCTAGACTCGAATTAAGATGTTCGTCGAGGGTATAGTCATGCGAGTGTTCACTTTATACATTATTTCGAAAAATTACAGCAAGTTCTTTAATTATGTCATATTGAGTACTTATGTAAATGTGGTCAGCAGTGATGTGTGTGAATTTAGGTATGTGTGTGTTTGTTTGTGTGTGTGTGTGTGTGTGTGTGTGTGTGTGTGTGTGTGTGTGTGTGCGTGCGTGTATGTGAGAAAGTGTAACTGTGAGGATTGTATGGTGGTATTGTCATGTGAGTTTAAAGGTTGCTTTAAAATTATTTTCAAGCCGATCCAGTAGCAAGATTTTGTATTTTGCTTTGAAGTTATTACTACTTATTTTATTTCTCATAGGTGGAGGAATATTATTCCACACTTTTGCTGCACTGTACTTAAAGCAACCTCTAAAACTAACGGTCTTGTGTTTAGGGAATGAAAGAGTTAGCAAAGACTTGGCGCGGGTGTTAACAGACTTCAAATCTTTTAACCATATTAGTTTTTGAAATAAGTATTCCGGCCTTTTATTCCACAATACCCTTTGTGTTGTACATGCAAGGTGGAGCTCTCTTCTTGCTTTCATATTAAAAATTTTGTTTTTAACAAGGTGTGGTGTAATATGATCTCTTCTAGGTATGTTGAAGCAGAATCATAATTCGGTAGTATGTTTTCTAGATTATGATTTTAAAACTCCCAAAGGCAAATAGGTAATAGGAAGGTGGGTAGGTGAAATGCCATTGCTTCAGTCTGTACTGCATGCTTTACTTTGTCTATTTTGTGTGTAGCCTTTCTGCGGAACAACAGTCTTTGTCAAGAACAAGACACACTGCGTGTTTGACGAGTAAAGGTGGCCCCAACTTTCCAAAATACACCAAAACACACAGGTTTCGAAAATACGCCAACATGTTAGTAAAACCGGCTCATCTGTTAACCAAAATATGTCTATATTCTAGGATGGGTCCGAACGCGCTCGCGATAGTGTTCGCGCCGTGCATCCTGCGAACACAGAAGGTGCAACAAGCGCAGGACTCTCTGACTGACATCGCGCGACAGACCGCCGTGCTCGAAGCCATACTCCGGGACAAGATGAAGACGGTAACACTTTTGCTTCTAAATAGTAAATAGATCATGATCCACGATCTATAGATCTCATTTAATGCACAAAACAGGAGAATCCCTATTCGGAGATTTGAGATTTTCATCTCACTTTTTTTCATCCTTGTTGCTCTCGCTTGAAACGTCATAGGTGTGAAAGTGACCAAGATAAAATCTCATCTCATCTCACGCTTAGGCCTACAGGATACAGTCATATTTCGTAGATAGCAGAAATAGTATTCGGTTTTGTTTTAAACTACATCCCTAAATATGTGCATACAATATGGTCAAGTGAAGCAGTTAAAATGCAATTTAAACTAAAGGCCAAACTAAACTAGCTATATTCAAAAAATGAATGAATGAAAACAATACTTGTACCTTTTAGTTTATCAATATGTTTGTTGTTGTTAACAGCTCCATGAAAAAGTTTTAACTACAACTTCTCTCAAATCTCAAATGGGATCGTTGATCCCATTTTTTTTGTGCAAATCGCTAGAGTGTGGAACACTTTTTTCTATAAAATGGGCCTACATAAATCTGAGTCACTGCCTGAGTAAGTATTCCCCTTTAGCTATAAACTGGATGTATGTAAGTATCCATCAAGTCGCGCTCCATCGTAGGCAGCAACATTGCTTAACATCAGGCGAGATGGCGGCCCAACGCAAACCCATAAACAATTTAAAAAACAATCAGATTATAACATATATCGTCATGTAACACATCGACACGCCTTTCCCCCGAGAGGTGTAATACAACACCCACACTTCGCCGACCGATATTCAGTCCCAAATGTGACAGGAGGCGAGCCTGTCGCCATACACCGGGCTCCAGTCATGTAGCAGATGACATACAATACGCACACATGTTCACACAATGAACAAATTGGTGCGTGCCGTCGGTTGGGTTTGAACCCGCTCCCTCTGGCTTGAGAGGCGGGCCTTTTCCAGCTAGGCTATCATCGCTCAGATCAGATAAGAATCAGATCAAAAATTGATAAGCCTAATTTTATGATGTTTTTTTCGCAGATCCGCGGTGTGCTAAACGACATCGCCACCCTGGAGTCCGCGTGCCACACGGCCACGAGCCGGCTGTCCACGCTGCGCTCGCACAGCGCCGCGCCGCGCCCGGAGGAGCAGATCCTCGTCGGACACATACACGAGATACAGAAAGAGAAGGCCATCTTGACTTCCAACCTACCCACGCTTATTAGGTATTGCTCTGTCAACACGTATGTATATAGTATTCTTTTTTCGAAGGTACAGATTTCTTGTCTGGGTTATGGTAGATCGTTGTAACTTGCATGTTATTTTCGTTTCTTTATATTTTTAATTCGCACCTATTAAAGCTGAGCGCGCACTTATCTGTTATACTATTATATTACTAGAGTTATGTAGTTTTAGTTTTGTTGGGGGCTTGAACTCTTCTATAATCTACAAGGGTTAGGTGATAGTATCAAACAGATATAGGTCAATAGTTAATTTCTCTTGTAAATAAATAATAACACAGTCGTTATATTACCTTATTTTGTAGAGTTGACTGGAGGAATCAACATCATTGTTTCTTAATCTAATTGAAAAGTCTTATTTAGTGGATTTTAATTCTCATATTTGGTTGACTCTATTATGTCGGTCTCAGTAGAGTCCCGCTGTCAACTTTTCCCATCACATAGTGTGACACACGTCGACGGGTGATCAGAATCAATTATAAATTCATTGACTGTGGAGCTTATCAGTGCGCGTTCAGCCTAATGCACAAAATTATAAATTGCTAGCACTTTCTTATTTGCACGGGTGGAACTTTCAATACTTTCTAACACTACCGAGCCTACTGACATAAAGCTGTAACTGCTTGTTATTATATCTTCCTATAAATTGTTATCTATAACATTTCCTTGTGAATTGCCAACAGAGCGACGTCCGACGACGATCTGCTTTCTACGACTGACCACGATGGTGAGTTGGGTAGTACCGACGACCTCAGTACCGGCGCCAGTTCACTTCGATCGCAGAGGTTACACAGACAACTGTCCTCCGACGACCCTATCATGGTGTAGTAAAGATTCAAACATGGTGTAAAGACCCAATGAAGCAGTAGCATGTGACTGTAATTGTGATAAGAATAGTAGCTGTTAGCGCCCCGCTAGATGCATAGCGCTGTAGAATCAACAAACAATGCCATTTAGTGGAAACTGTCTGTTATACTCCATTTGATATTTTCCTGTATGATACGAGTTGATAACTTTATATTGCTTTTGTTTCTGCCAAAATTGCAATATCCGTTTGCTAATTTATATATGCAAGAAAATTTTGATAAACGGAAAATGTTTTTGTAAGAGACTTATATCCGCCAAGAAGTTTTGGACGGGAGAAGTTTTTGTTAATCTACCCTCGGTTGAATGCAATCATCAGTGCTATCTTTAATTTTAAATAAATTATACTTTTCGCATACGAAAGTTCCGTTAGTGTTCAGTTTTGAATTATTAGTTGTGTAAATATGTAAGATTTTATCTAATTGTGATTTTAAAGGTTAAATTTTATGCCTCTCATTTTATCCCCATAAAATAACTGTAAGTAACATAACTGTAAAACTTTTAACGTTAATTTTACAAAAAATATGAGATTCCAGGACATACGGACTTAATTAGCTATTAAGATAACTACAGTAAGTGTATGATCTAAATTGATATGTTGATCCATTCCATGTTTTGTTTCGACTTCAAGTAAACTAAGTTATACCTAAAAAAACTTTTTCCAATTTTTTACTATCACTTTAAACAAAATCATACTTGACTTTATCCAATTTAGTATCTTTAGTAACATCTACCAGTTATTAGGTTTCATTCTAGTTTTATTTAAGAAAATCAGTTCTTCATTGCAAACTGTTATCAACAAGTCAACATGCTTCCCAAATAAGTGTGAGAGAAGCTCGCCCGCTACTTTGCTTTCTCCATGACATTCGTAACACAATACCGCTTCTAAAATTATATTTATACATCGGTTGTTAGAAAATTCCATAGTATAAAATAAAATGTATAACATTCTGCTTTTAATCTAAAAGACTGTCTAGTAAGCTATTAAATTTATTATAAGTCACAAATATTTTAACCATTCTATAATAAGTTTGTAACTATTTACTTACTTATACAAACAACGAATTATTCTGTGAAAAGTTTTATTTTTAGTTTCACTGATATGGCTATTTTAGCTGAACATTTTTTAAATATGACTTATACTCTAAATGAAAATAAAATGTGTATTTATTTATGGCAAGCCACAGGTGTTGAATCTCAGATTCGCGTTGGATTATAACAATTTGTTATATAATCACTCAGTGTTATGGAAAAGCTTACCTGTTATTCAGCCTTCCATTGCACTCGGATAACCTTCGAACCCCATGTGAACCAGTGTTGTGTAGTTTCCATCAATTTTGTTTTTATCAATAGCATAATTGTTAATACTTACTGTATTTTCTGTGCCTTCAACTAGTTTGCTTCTATCAGTCCATGTTTTAGCATGATTATGCCTGCAAGTAGTGATATTAGTAACTTTGCTATTGTAATAATGAGTAGCGAACCTAGTAGTTGAACAGCCACGGGATTTTTTAATTATCAGAGAATCAACATACTCAAGCTTATAAATAAGTTACTTTATAGAGAGCTCAATGTGCAATGTGGCTACCGAAACTTGTACAAGATATGAGAACACTTTAGAAGTGTTTGTAGATATTAATTGTGAATTTGTGTATTGTCTCCTACTGTGTAAATAATTTATTAGTGTTAAAATTTTAGACAGGAACTATTTTACTGTAGGTATTGTTATATTTTGCCACTGTTATTTTGTAGAAGTGCCTATCGGAAAACGACTGTTTTTAAAATTGTTTTTTTATAAATGGTGCAAAAATAATGTTCCCACTTCAATTTTACGAAATTGCCAAACTCTAATTTAGATTTAATCTGAAGATTTGGGTTCGTCGTACTAATGTAATTAATGCGAAAGTTCAAGCGTGAGTTTGTTACTCGCTCTAAATGGGGCTTATACATAGGTAGAATAAATGGCATTGATTGAAAAGCGCATAGAAATTTGGGAGAGTAGAATAACTAGCTTTGCGGACAAACTATTCTACCTTCACGTACCCCGCCGCCATCCACTACTAACAAAACAAAAACAAACATTTTTTCTACTGAATCTGGTGTCACTTTGCCGTTTATTCTTACCGTGTATAGCACCCTTAACGCATTGGTCAAAGTAGAGTACACATGACTAGCTGCTAAAAGCACACGATGGCAATTATGTAGTGAACATCCGCTTCTACTGTCTCGAGCTATCATAAGATATAGCTCGCGCAAATTTGCTGTACATGTAGTAAAGTACCAAGTGTTGCAGCTGTTTGTGTACTCGGCGGTTGATTCATGAGTTAAAGACAGGGTTTTATTCTGAAAACAAGTTTTCTATGGCCATTGTACTCATTGTCCATACAGAAATCGCGGGGTCGGCTAGAAACTACGGCCTGAATATCAATAAAAGTTTTAAATGCTTTTATGAAACCTGTGCTGTACTGGAACATTGTTTATAGACATTGTGGTATCTCCTACCTAATACTGCTAGAGTACCTATTTTCATAAATGTTAAGGACCAATACTTAACTGTTTACACAATGGTCATTTTGTACTTCTGTATGTACTCAATTAATCTAGATATCAGAACATTAATATTACGTAATAAAAGTTCTATATTATACAGTTGATACATTATACAATCAATAAATGAATCTTGTATCATATAGTATGTATATTGTTCAGCGTATTTTTAGGAATCCTATATTTGAAATGTAACCAAAACACTATTCAAAATATAAACATTTCTGTGGAATATAATCTTTTATTTTTACAAAAAACCATGTGAAGCGCACCATGAAGCTTGCACCCTGTGAGTCCTGTAACATTTTGTCAACTCTTGTCATGATAGATGTTTATTTATCCAGTCTTTGTAGCACAAAAAAATAAACAAGATTTTGAAATGGCTCATATGCTAGGTTACCAGGACTGGACAATCGGCAAAGTATAATGATTTCAAAAGAAGCTCCTATTCCATATCTATATCAAGGTTTACATGCAGCCATGGTACTTTGCCAATAGGACAGGATCCCCAGTTGTGCTTTGCAGCTATTTTCCAAATCCCATCAATATTCTGGTCTTGGGTACAACTCTGGCTTGAATCAGCAGTGTCTATCAGAGTACCTTCATCAATAAGACTTTCTTCAGATTTTAAATCCTCAATGGTGTATACTTTTTCCGAAGGTTGTACAGGAAACTTCTCAGGACTACAAATAAGTTTTGCTAATTTGCATATTTTTTCACATACTTGCTTAGGCAGATGTGGATCAACTAGATTTAGAAGATCTCTAACAAAATATGTCAAATATTTGTTATAAGAAGATATGATTGGCTGAATCATATTTATATCTGATAGTTTGCTTGGTACTGGCTTCTGCAGATCCAGTACGAGACCATCTAGTCTCTCATTAGGAAACCAATGATGATACAATACTTTCAAGTCTTTTTTCTTGTTGGCTACTGCACCTTGAGAATGGATCCTGAAACAATATTAAAACAAGTTTATTATTAATATCTAATCTACTTTCATTTACTTAAAATTCTTTATTTAAAAGTTAATTACTTGTTGGCTCTATCCACAAATTGCTTAGACTTCTTAAGGGCTGCTAATATTTCTGCTATCCACAGTGCAGCAAGTAGATTTTTCTTTGAACAATCAGTGTCTTCATTTTGTGTAACATTAACAAGAGCCAATATAAAGTCGAAAATCAGGTCATTTGTGTGTAGAAAGCTAAGTAACACCTCAAAACACATCACATAGCTCCTGCTTAGCTTATGTTTGTTATTAAAATCATGTCTACTGAGATACTCTACAAGATCCAAAGAGAATAGTAAGGATTCTTCTCCTAGTAGAGCTTTATTCACATGGGATACTGTATCAGCACTTTGTAATACCTTTTTGGCCTGTATGTTAATCATGTTAATTAAACTTGCTATTGATACAGTTTTCAAATTTGATAAATCAATCAGATCTCCAAACAAGTCTCGGGCATCATTAACAATTGACTCTTGCATATTAGCATCTGTTATATCTGACAACTTCTTTATCTTAGAATGTGTACAGATACTAAGGCAACTATAAAAATGCATCAATGCTGCTATTTTGTTTTCATCACTGCTCAAAGGCTCTTTTTGGCCTAATGTGTAATCTTTAATGCACTTTTTATGTTTATCCCAATAGTTCTTTTGCAGCCACTGTAAACTTATCAGACATGCATTTCTTAGCAATGCTAAAGACGGCAGATTATTGCTGTGGGCAGTGTCATGTCTCAGGTCTACAATCCAATCAGGAACACCAACATTTTTTGCAGCATTATATAAACTTGTACCCTTGGCTGTTTCGCCGTCTAGCATGTGGTTCACAAATCGCATGAGGACAGAAGAGTAAGCTAGGCGTAATATTTGGTCATTCGCGATATCGATAACACTATTCTCATCCTGAGCGTGCACTAGTAGTAAGCTCAATGTTGATTCAATGCCAGACGGCAGGGCAGGGCATCTAGCTTTCCACGTTTGCAGGACGACAAGTGCATTTTGTTTATTTGGATTTTCTGAATAAATATCTTGATAAACAGAGTGCCATTCTTCGCTATCATACCAAGGAACAATATGATATTGGTCACACATAATTATTAAAATATTAAACTTGCAGCCGAAGTATTTCAGTCAGAATAAGGAAACACTTAGAGTCAAATAAACGAATCCACGAAATGAACTGAGAATAATTACTACACTACTATCTTTTTAGTATTTCCTTTCCTCATAACCTATAAACACGATTAAAATCAAAACAATGCTGAACAAATGTTGCTTTGATTGTCAAATTTGACAATCAGTGACACGCCATTGGAAGAACACGACGTACACTGACTGACTTTTTTGACTTTGAGAAGTGATGTGGGATTAGCACATTCCGTTAAAGCCGTGGATACTACGTTAATGAAACTTTAAGTCAAGTTTTAAAACATAAAAAGTTTTGTAGAGATCGCGAACATTGGCTTCCGTAGTTGTTCTATTGATAGGTAGTTACAATTGAAAAAATTTGATTTCGATCGCTATTGTTATTATCGAAACTTTGAAAACATAATATTATACCTAGTACTTAATTCAATCGAATTTTCCATTTTAAAGACCGAGGGTGAACCTCGAATGAATAAATCAAATTACTACACAATAGGCGATTTTGATAAGAATAAGAGTACGTTACTCACGTTTTACTTTTGGAATTATCCTTGAATAGCTAGAAATATTGAATTAAAATAACTAAGGGAAGGGTTCCGACAGCAAATGTCTGTCGGCAGGATTTCCGAGAAAAAACAGCTGTTGTTCCGATTTGAAATATCAAAAGTTTCCGAATGGACAGTTGTGAATTGCGATTAGACGCTAAGAATCGAACCGCAGGCGGTTTCCGAGCGGAAGCTGCTTTCCGACCAATTAGAAGTGGAAGGCTTCCTGAAGAAAGCTTCCAGTGGACCCTTCCACTTCCGCCAAGTAGCCTAGTGGCTACTTAGCAGGCTACTTGGCGGAAGTGGAAGGGTCCAGACAATACACGCATACGACAGACATCTTTGTTTTCTAAATAATTGTTAACTTTATAATATCCTCTTTTCATTAATAGAGTTTTAACATGGGATTTAAATTTTCCTTTAGTGAGCACTGTTATATTTTTCGGGATTTTATTAAAAAATCGAACGCACTAGCCAAAAAATTACATAATTGCCTTCGTCAGTCTAAGTCTTCATACAGCTATCATATCCTTATTTCTAGTGTTATTATTAAGATAGTCACAGTTCAATTTAAATTTATGTATTTTTTTACGAACGTACAATTACAAAGATTTACAAAGAAGGTAAAGTTAATATTTTTATTTCTAATAATTCTCTCAATGATTCGCGGCGACCCATCTCGTGGATAGCGCGGACCGCTGGCGTTTGCAAAAAAAATGGCATCTTCATCAGTAGCTGAATCCCACAGCAAAATGCTTTGAAAGTAAGCAAAGTAAACCATTCGAGCTGTAGTATATCCGTCAGTTGCCTACCTAATCTTACGAAAAGCATAAGCAGCAGAACTGAGTCTCCCAGATAAAGCACTAATATGAGGACCCCATAACAATGGGTTCGTATTAGTGCTCTATCCCAATATATACCCAGTATATACCCCGGAATACCGTCGCCTTGTCTATGTTAAGTTTATCGCCCTCAAGCATTACGTTTTTTTGGAAGCAGTACGTTGGAAAACTTTAAACACTTTTTTTTTGCTGTAACAAATTGTTTCTGAAATCTCGAAATAATAATCAGTACATTGTTCACATGTACAAGCTCACTATCTTTCCAATCTATTCTAAAAATAAGGGATGTATCATCAGCGAATAGAACTAGGTACTGTAAGGTAACTTATACGGCAAATAATTTATATACGCTAAAATTAAGAACGGGCCTAAGATAGAACCTTGTGGTACTCCCATTGTAACTAAAGATCCGGAAGATGTGACGCCATTAATACCCACTTTTTGTTGTCTATCAGTTAAATATGACTCGACAAGATCTAGAGCAATTCCACGAATTCCGTAGTGGTATAATTTACGGATCAAGGTACGGTGTTCTACACAATCAAACGCTTTGGAAAGATCACAAAAGACACCGATGGCATCCTGTGAACTCTCCCAAGCTTCTATCACATGCGTAACTAATCGAACTCCCGCATCTGTTGTTGATCTGCATTTCGTGAAACCGATCTGATTTTCGTTTAACATAATTATTGAGCATGTTCAAATGAAACAAAAGTTGATCAAATCATTCGAGGGATCTGACTAACTACTCGATTTGAAGATAGGGGTATTTTGCTATTTTTCGTTAAATCGGGAAATGTGCCTCTGTCAGTACACAGGTTAAATATGTCCATGAGGTGTGGTGCAGCAGTTTCTATACCTACACACTTTTACTGATAATCTTCTTATACTATTAATCCCCATAGATCTTCACCAGATTTAACGCTAAAGCTTTTGAAATTTTTAATAATTTCAGAGGTAGATGTGTATCTGAACCGAAAATCTGGGATGTCCCGCGAGAAGTGTTCTTTTAGAAAAGCTTCTGCTACATCTGGAGACGAGTTAAACGTTTTGGTGGCGTCAAAGGGTATGCTAGAAAAGAAATGTTCAAAAGAGTTGGCTACACATTGAGATGGTGGTCGATAAACACAATATTATGTGCCTGTCCATTTCCGCACAAGCAATCTCACTCTACTCTAGTAGCAAAAAGCATCCCTCACTATTTTTACGGAGTGAGATTCAATCTCACCATTTTTCGTCCTTGTTGCTCTCGTTTGAATAGTCATAGGTGTGTTGAGCATCCCCGAGGAGTCTAGATGGTATTTAAACTCTAACCAATCGAGAAATCTATCAGTATGAATATTAGAAGCATTAACGTGTAGTATTGAAGCGTTAGAAGTACTTTTGCCGCTCTTTGATCTAAAATTCGATATACTCATAGTCACCGAATGTTGGCTTCTAAACAGTACCTAACGCTCCCCCTAATCTTGCTGGCTATGATAATTATGCACTCTACTAAAAAGGTTTGTAATCAAAACGATAGCGTAGTGGTGTCAACAACGCACTCACAAATGTGTGTATACGAACCGAGTACCATTAGTGATGCAAGCGGCCTGGTTATAAAGCATGGGCACACCTGCAGCTTCATAGCAGTTTACCGTCCACCTGCAGGTAAAAACCCGACAAAGTTCGGTGGACAAAAGCGCGTTTGTATGGAAATTTCAGAGCGACGCGGCCCTCTTAAATCGACATACAAACCAACGGTCATCCTGCTTCCCACTCTAGTGACCGATCATTGTCCGGTAATACTCTAACTAAATAGTAGGTAGTGCTATAATTAAAACCTTTTCTGACCAAACGTTTACAAAATGTGACGTTCAGGCAGTAACACTCGAATTTGTGTTTGTTCTATGTTTGGGTTTGGGGGTTATTATCTATTTAAGTATGTATTTAAAAATATCTAAGTATGTATATCAGTCTCTGGCAGCCATAGTACAAGCTTTGCTTAGTTTGGGGTCAGCCGACCGTGTGTGACAATGTCCCTAATTTATTTATTTATTTATTTAATTGAGTAGACTGGCACAGTTGTCTCGATTTCTGTGACGTTAATTGTGCTACAAACGTATTCTTAGAAACGATATCATCAATAATAACAAAGCATACAACAACAAAAAAAAATACCCAGGTCAAAAAATAATCTCAAACCCTGGATTACCCCCAGGGCTAGTCAGAAGCTTACGAACGAGAGATAAGTTGAATTTAAAAAGTAAAAGCTAGGAACCAGAAAATTCTGAAATAAAAGTAAATACATAAAATATCGTAACATGTGTAATAATTTAACAAAAGAAATGAAGAGAATACACGAGAGATCAGAATTTTCAAAATGCTGTAAGGTTTAAAAAAATCATGGAAACATAAAACGGATCTGTAATTTCTCTACAAAATTGAACCCCGTGGAAAAATTACTTCAAACTGACCACTGCATCAGGGCCTCCCTGAATAAAATGAATGATCATTTTGTAAACGTAGGTTCGAGCTTTGCAAGGGACATTCTAATCAAACCTAACGCTTCGGAGTCCGCACTAGCCTCAGATAGGTACTAACGTGTAAAGCAAAATGTTAGAATCATTTTGTCTTTTACCCACAAATGAGATAGAGGTTCTCTCCATAATAAAAATCTTTAAAGTCAGATTCAGCTCCTGGGGGGCTATTCCTGCGCGTGAGATGAGATGAGATTTTATCTTGGTCACTCTCACACCTATCACGTTTCAAACGAGAGGAACAAGGACAAAAAAGGTGAAGTGAAAATCTGAATCTCCGAATAGGGTCCCTGGATGGGATGGAGTCTCTACGAAAGTTAAAAGAAACCCTTCCACATATACTGAAGCCTATTACTCTTATATGCCAGGCTAGTATGGGTAGTGGATCTGTCCCTAAAGCTCTAAAAAGTCAATTATATGTCCGATCCACAAGGGTGGGGAAATCAAAATGGAAAATTATGGGCCACTGTTGCCGGCGCTATCCAAAATACTTGAAAAGCTTGTAAATAAATGCCTCCGCCACTTCTTGGATTCCAAACTACTCTTATCAAATAATCACGATTTTAGAGCAGGGGTATCCACTGAAGATGCAGTCAGCACGCTTGCTCAGCAAGTAATACTCCGAATGGATAAAAGTAAGAAAACATCAAGGAATCAAGTTTTTCTTGATTTGGCGAAGGCGTTTGACACGGTGTCTATCCAAATATTTCTGGCTAAACTAGAAAAAATCGGTATCCGAGGAGTCCGCTTCAGTGGTTTGCAAGTAACCTCTACGACAGGACTCAGACTATTAAAATAAAAGGCAATCTGAGTGAAGAGGCCAACGTTAAGTTTGGTGTGCCACAGGGCAGCATCCTTAGCCCCACACTCTTTCTGATATATATTAATGACCTATGTGAATTAGATATTGAAGAGGAGAAAGTTTATACCTACGCAGATGACACTGTGCTAGTGTGTTATTGTCTACTGTTTGCAATAAGCTACTTACTTTCTGCTCTTGTATCACAATATACTATAATTTAAGCTTCCTATGACCCTGCTCGTGATTTACTTAACCCAGCACCCAGGTTTACTTGGTACTTTTCAAGCACCCAGGTGCTTGATGAGAAAATAGAGTAAATCACTTTTCATGGCTGAACGGATCAGTCATGAAAAGCCTAAAAACAGGCAAACAAAATTTCGACTTAATGTTAGTAAGGATTCATAGTTAGCCTAGAGAATCTTGGAATAAGATAGCAGTTGTGAAAATGCTTGAAATAAAAATACACAAAAAGAATTTACAATTTTATTACAAAAATTGATTCAAAAGCAAATGTTGTCCATAATCACATGCAGTTAAAACGCTACATATAATTTTACATGTTTTAATAATAATTTCTGATAAATTCAACAACTTGCAAATAAATCTTACATTATTTTTGAAATACGTATTTGTTGGCATAAAATGTCTGCAATGCGAGTCACAGACGGTCAGATCATAACAGTAATCATAGTTCTACGTTTTTAAGTACTAATAAAGTTCTGCAAAGTATTTAAATAACTCGGTTTGTGTCGTAGAGGCCACACCATGTTATATTTTTGCAGATTTACGTGCCTTGCATATCTCGTCTTTTACTCCGATATACCCTGCCATGAGTTAATAACAACCATTCACAATTAATCTCAATTTGCATGTATTCTGATTTTTGTATGCCGAGGGATGAGATCAAGTTATTAAAATAATACTATTGAATTGAATAAATACACATAATTTGAAAGCATGTCACGAGGTAAGCGTCAGATTTTACACATTCATTTATCTTTGGCACCAACATCGAAAGTGAAACTATACAAAAATATGAATCATGTGGCGTTTTCACTGCCGGTGATACTCCAAGTTTTAAATGCACTTCTCCAGGGTTCCGGGGCGTCGACAACGGCCGTCGAAACGAACGAAAGAGACAGGTAAAAAATCTAGTCGTCCAGAACGGCGTCGACGCGCGGCGATCGCCCGCCGCCGCCGGGGCTCTCGCTCGGGCGGGACAGAGGAGCGACCTCGGCCCGCACCGTCACAGACATCCATCAATATATAATCTCGATCGACGAGTACAAGTCAGCGAAGGCGATCCTCGAGCACGGGCGTCCTGCGCCGGGACTATAAGTCGACGGTGTCGAGCGGCTGCGTGGGCGCGCGCGGCGCCTCGTGGGCGGGGGCGGGGGCGGGCGCGGACGCGGGGGCGGGCGGCGTGGGCGGGCGCGCGTGGAACTTGCCGGGCAGCGAGGCGAGCGCGGAGAGCGCGGCGTCGGCGTGCGGGATGCGGCGCATGATCTTGCCGGAGGTGATGAGGCGGCCGAAGCCCTCCTGGTGCGCGAAGGCGTACCCCGAGCGCACGGAGCGGCGCGCGCGGCGGGCGGAGGGCGTGCGCGGGGCGGGCGCCGCCGCGCGCCAGCGCTGCCGCGCGCGCAGCCGCTCCGCCAGCGTCGGCCGCGACACCGACCACGCCAGCCGCCACGACACCACCGGCACCATCAGGATTATCATCTGCGGGGGGACCTTGCGTTACGACACTGTTTGCGGAACTATTTTTGTAAAAATCTTCGGACGAGGGCGTTGACATCTGTGACTCAGTTTTACACTTATGCAGGTGTCATCGATCGTTGAGTTTTGTAATACCTTGTGTTATTTGTTCCAATTATTTATTTCATATTAGAATAAGTCCACGTTTGACCAACTTGCCTGTTGGTAAGCGACGATGTGGTCGAAGGTGTAGTACGCAGACTTAGAAGATACCTATTCACTCGTCACATTATCATCATTACGCATACATACATGTCGCGATACAATTTAGCATTCAGTTAATGTATTAGTCATATATCCCACTATGTGTTTTTTGCCACAAATAAATGACTACCTTTTATCTATTGCACCTTGATTTCCAATACGTCTTTACGGTATCCTTATCACAATCAAAGATAGCATGTAGCGTACGTTTCACAATGCAAGTTATTATTAATACGTGAACTTGTTCAAAAACAGAGAAGAATGGTTTCTTAGCATAGGAAGCCACCTAGATCGCTACAGCAACAAAATTAGTTTAGTTAGAATATGTCCTCACAGTGAGCACGGCCGTGAACCAGAAGGTGGCCTGCGTGAGCGCGACGGTGAGCGAGCCGACGTATCGTCCGCCGATGGCGTAGTTGTAGAAGTAGTCCAGCACGAAGTACGAGACCAGCGAGCCCCAGATCGTGATGTGGTTGAACACCGTCCAGTACGTCGTGTCGAGCGCGATCTGGAACATTACACGTCGTTCAAACCCGGCCCATGAAAAATTGCTTCATTTCATTAGTGGCCTGCATGCCATAGGAGAGAATTTCTTGTTCTCGCCTGCCAGTGGTCAAGGCCACTTGCAGGCAATACCTGTATGTTGTATGTCAACCGAGGTGTAGAAACACTCACTTTATTTTAACGTTATAACTTTCGTTTGCGAACTTTCACATTGCGACGTAAATACCAATTTATCGACCAATGAAACTGAGCCAAAGTCAAGTTTTTACAATTTACGAGGTTATTAAATTTTTACATGGGACTTAAAGATTGATCTAATTAGTCCAGTTTTGAGCACAGCTAGACTTGGATATAGCTGAGCTTGCAACCTGGTGATAGCTCATTTTGTAATTTTGTAATTTTTGGTCAGAAAAGAAGACTTAATGTCGAATATAATAATTTTGTAAATATAAGTATTTGTATGAGGTACTTAATTAATTATGTATTTTTGTATTTTTAGAGGGTGTTATTACTTGCAACTATTTAAGTGTTTATAAGTGAAAACTACTTTGGCTTTTGTGTTAACACTTATCGTTTATCTACTGTGTAAAATTAGCAGCCGTCTGTTTTCCCTGTACAATAAAATAAAATAAAATAATAGTCATCTCATAGTCAATAATGTACTGACCAAATTATTATTAATGATGTAATTATTACTATTGTATTTACCTGTGTGGTATTGTCAATTATCAATATGGTAGCAACTACGCTCCCTAATAACATGTGGTCTGATAATATCTTGCCGTCCGGCGCCAGGCCATCTTTGTAGGTACCTGAAAAGAACGATAACAATTTTTACACTTTGCACTAGGAACACCCGAATTTCCCGTAACACTACATGTAACTACCACGTCTAGATATTCCTTTGCGGGAGACATTTGTTTCAACCTCCAGTCCTCCCATCTCAACCACTGTTCCAACCTTTGAACATGACATTTGAGTAGCGATCTGATATTTACAAGGCGGTCGTTTACCGTCTTTTAGCTCAACGCCGAACTCAACGACATTTACGACATTCGATACATTATCAAAGGTCAATCACAAGCGACGTAAGGCGGTGTAGCGTCGACTTGATAAACTCCGCTTTACTGAACAACTGGCTAGTACATACATACATATCGTCACGCCTTTCCCTCGAGGGGGCTGGCAGAGGTGTAATACAACACCCACACTTCGCCAGACGATGACAGGGGGCGAGCCTGTCGCCATACACCGGGCTCCAGTCATGTAGCATTGTAGCAGATGACATATAGTACGCACATATTTTCAAACAATGAACAAATTGGTGCGTGCCGTCGGCTGGGTTCGAACCCGCTCCCTCTGGATTGAGAGGCGGGCCTTCTCCAACTAGGCTATCATCGCTATACTGGCTAGTAATACTAGTATGACTATCCTGGCGCGTACAGTTTGACGAACTGTGGAGATTTGAGATTTTCATCTCACCTTTTTTCGTCTTTGTTGCTCTCGTTTGAAACGTCATAGATGTGAGAGTGACCAACATAAAATCTCACCTCATCTCACGCGCAGGAATAGCCCCCCTGCAGCGTAAAATATTTTTTGAAACTTACCGTAAGGTATGAGAAACAGCACGAGCGACGTAAAGCAGCCGTGCAGCGTCGACTTGATGAACTCCGTCTTGTTGAAGAGCTGGCTGGTGTGTCCCGGCGCGTACAGTTTGGGGAACTGCAGCGACGTCACGTCCGACACGTCTTGTTCGAACACGCCCAGCGCCAGCACCGGCAGGGACGTGTAGAACAAGTTGTACACTGATATGAACATTTCGTCGAACACCGTCTGAGGAGAAATAACGTCGGTTTTAGTTGTGATACGAGCGATATGGACTGAGGGACTGATTGACTGACGGACTATAAAGTCAAAGTCGAAAGTCAAAATGTTTTTATTCAATTTGGGTATCAAAGATACATTTATGAACGACTAGCTGCGCCCAGCGGTTTCACCCGCGATTAAAAAGTACCCTATGTGCTATTCTAGACTATAATCTATCTCTGTGCCAAATTTCATCCAGATCGGTTCAGACGTTCTGGCGTGAAAGAGTAACAAACATCCATCCATTCTTACCAACATTCGCGTTTATAATATTAGTAGGATTTGATTTAACACAATAACGCACTAACCTGCGCACTGAATCCACAGAAAAACGCGAACCAGAAATGGCAGACTGTGAAAGCGAAGTTCTTGTAGAAGAAGTATCGTAGGAACTTGCACATTCTGTAGTAGGACCAGCGGCCGTGCACCAGCAGCAGCCGCTGGAGGAACCTGAACTGGGCTATGGAGTAGTCTGACGCCAGGACCGCCTGCATGCCTTCCTGCCCGGATATACCCACGCCTATGTGTGCCGCTGTGAAAGGAAATATTCATGAGCCAAATTCCAATTGCCAAAACAATTTATTTAAATTTTTTAATTATACTTGGTTTAGGTGTAATGATATAAGTACTTATTATAGTTTTCTTTAATGTGTTATTAACTCATAGGTTTTGGCAATAAATACATTTTTTATTTATTTATTTCTTATTTATGAGTCAACAGCACAGCTGTGAAAGTTCAATTAAGTGTCTCGAGTGAATTAGAATCTTCTAGGCAAGCATGCTCCTTTTTTTTTTCTTTCTCCCCCATTCAGGAGAATTTGGCGTCGCATGTCATGTGCATTTGCCAGTGTCAAGTACGATGATGATGGTCAGGTGATGATGGAGATGATGAATCCCTCCCCTTTCCCTATTCCAGTAAAGTTATGGATACTTTACTGAAACTTTAAGTGAAGTTTTGTAGAGAACACAAAAAGTCACGTTTCGCAATGTTTGTATCATTTGCCCACACTCGTGCACGATAACGAACCGGTAAACGTTAATAACTTTAACACTCAAAGAATCACAAGTTTTAGAAAATAATACAAAATCACGACACGATCTTTTCGATTCCAGCCAAAACTACCAGCTCCTTCGTAGGCCGCATCATTGCTTATCATCAGGCAAGATGGCGACCAAACGCAAGCCTATTATTTAATTATAAACAAAGGGACGCTTTGCGGTTTTATCCCCATGAACAATTACTCAGAAACTGCAATTTATTTCAGAATTGAAAAGTGACGAACATGAGAAATAACATTTCAATTCAATCGAATTTAAGATTTGTTAATTGATGTTTGACTTTAAATGGTTTTAGAGTCATAAAAAATTGTCAATCGATTATGAACATGTTTTACTATTAAATACTTTTATTATCATTGTATATTATTACTTGCTGTGCCCCGCGGTTTTACCCGCGTCCCACAGGAACCGTTATTTTTCTCGGGATAATATCTTATTTTTTTCTTTCATAACATCCTTCTCTGGCAATATTAAACACAACAAAAAATATTGCGAAAATGTTCCATCTGTTCACGCGTGATGCGATTGCCAAGGGAAATAGACATTATACACATAGACATACTACAATATAGACATTATACTATAGACAATTTTAGAGATATTTTGACGATTTTTTTGCTATTGAAAAAAAATAAGAATATTTACCTTTAATCATAGAAACATCATTGGCTCCGTCCCCTATCGCCAGCGTGACTGCCTTTCTGCTCTTTTTGATGAGCTCCACCACCATAGCTTTCTGCAGCGGCGTCACTCGGCAGCATATCACCGATCTACATTGTAATACTACGTCGAGAAACCTGCAAACATTCAAATTGATTGGTAATTTAAAAAAAATTAACCATTTTTTTGTGTTTTAAGAGCACTAAAGATTCAAAGAATGGTCTAACGTCTCATTCAAATTAGATGTTGTTGTAACATCCTATCCATCTAACATATCGCCACGCCTTTCTACCGAGGGGGCTGGCAGAGATGTAATACAACCTACACTTCGCCGGACGAAATTCAGTCCCAAATGTGACAGGGGGCGAACCTGTCGCCATACACCGGGCTCCAGTCATGTAGCAGATGACACACAATACGCATATTGAGTGAGGCGCTACAAGTGCGCTACTGCTCAAACCCGTCTTCGGAACGGTTACACTGGATTACATCCCGAAACACGACTAGGTCATTTAAAAAAAAAGTCATTTCAGTGACTGAAATTATATCGGATACGTTAGAATAGTTGGCCTACACATAAATACTTACTTTTCCTCCAACTTAGGATGTAAGCAGTGCACAAGTGAGTGTCCATTGATGACGATGGCGAATCCATTCGTATCGTCGTTGCAATGTTCGTGCGAATCTGCGGAGTACGGCCCGCCGCCCGACGCGTACTCGTTGCTGTAACATTGTTGCGTAACATTGTTACTTGTCGGTAAATTTTGTTTAAGGTCGGCAAAGATACATAAGCTTTTAAAATCTGATTACATTTTGGACATATAAGTTTTACAGGGCATTTAATTGGACCATGTGATATTTAAAATGTGATATTTTTTACTGATTTAGTAATTTAGTAAAGAAATATGGCGCATCTGCAACTCTGCAATGGAGGCGTTTGACAACAGTCTCACTAGATAAGAAATCCATCTGGTTTTTGGTCTTTAAAAAAAGCTGCCATTCCTTTTTTGTTAACTTTGGTAACAATATTCTCCATTAAAATTTAAAAAACTGAAACAGCTTACAAGCAAACGAATAAAGCTAAAAACGACAATTCGTACACAGCGTAACATCGCACCAGAGCGTAATTAGTAATTAGGTGCTGTTTTCATTTTCAGGTTTTATGGTGAACTAGTCTAGGTATGTAGGTGTGAGTAAGACACACAAGTTAAAGAGAGAAAGAGCACGCGGTGGTGTTTTGATGGACGAAAGAGTGAGACAGACATAGTTTTGTGTGGTTAGTTTAATTGGAAGAGAAGAAAGTGATCGAAAAGTGTATTTGTTTCGAGAAGTAAAATTTAGTTGGGACATCGGATGAAACATCAGACCACATTAAACAGTATTATTAGAATTACGAGACTGCCTGCGTACAATAATCGTCAAAAATGTATAGGCTGGCTACGCAGTATCAAAACGACAAAAGCAATACTTTTTAGTTATATTTTGTAACCTGAACCATAAAAAGCTTTACCTTTACAACCCATAAGATACAGAAGCAACAAATAACACACTTGTGAAGTTAAAGGCAAAATGGATTTTGAATCAGATAATATTATTTTGACTGGCAAAAAGCAGGCGGTCCGCCTGATAGCGAGTAGTCTCAGCCAGCTCGGGATATTTTTAATATTCAGGAAATTGTTTGTTCCCCTTTCTTTGAAACATATCCCAAAGATAGTAATGGGTAGATCGGTTTAGCCGCAGAATGCGCAGTTCTCAAAATGGCACATTAGTTTACATAAGATCAATTCCCAAAATTAACAATTCTACAAATAACAAATTCTCAAGACTTCTAATTCTAGCAGTATCAAACTCTCAAAATGGCAAATACTACCAGTACCAAATTCTCAAAATGGCAAATACTACCAGTATCAAATTCTCAAAATAGCAAAAACTACATTCCACTCCTTACAGATTAACACAGACTTTCATCTAGTCAGATTACTCTATATTTCTAGCAGAAAATCTAATCTAAAACAGTCCACCGGCGAACACAGAGTGGCACACACAAACAAACAGCACACTAGCATGATGTGAGAGCGGTGATGTATACAGTGTAGCTCTTTGTCTCTCTACCTGTCGTGTGCTAGAGTGTTATGTTCCCACCTAAATGTAACCACGGAGACGGCGGGCGCGTTCAGTTTGACGTTAGCGGCGCGGCCCGGGGACGGCCGCGACACTGATGCGTCGCCGTTCGCTGTCTCCGTCTGATTTTTTGGATCAGATGAACCTGCTGTTAAAGAAAAGATTAGCTATTATGCGAATATGTCAACAGAACCTAACCAATGCAACTCAAGGTTGGTAAGTTTGAAAAAATTAAGTAAATCAAGTCTAGTTTACCATGTTTCTAAGCGGCCTGAATGGAGTAACCTAATATTTAATTGCACATATCAGTAGCTTACACGAGTAGTAGTAATCTGTGTCTAAGTGTTACCATGCGGAAGGAACGTATTGACGACTCGTATCGAGTCTCGGCACTTGGCGAGCTGGCGGTCGACGTCGTCGTACGAGGTGCCGTCTATCACGAACACTTCCGCCATGTCGTCTGTCAGTAGCTGACACGAATAGCCGATGTTTATCGCCGTTTCTGGAAGTTACAGATAACATTATGAAGAGGAACTTTGAAGCTCTTTGAAGCTTTGAAGCTGCAGACTCTTTGCAAGATACCCCGATAACATCTGCGAGGGGTGATTTAGTTAAACGACACAGGTTTCTGAGTCTTCTTACCGTAAGTTTATAAGTGGTATGACTCTAATATATTAATCGGGTTAAAAAGGAATCAAGTGAAAGAAGTAACACATACATGTGTAATGTATAAGTGGGATAAAAGTAGGATGACGATGATTGTAAAGACTAAAGTTTTATCTTTTAAATTAACAAGAAAAGATGCTGTTTCATTGGCAACAGCTATAGACATTAAAATGTAACAAGCGCTGTTTCAGTTATGCATTTACTTACCTTGCTTATCGCCTGTTAAGACCCACACCTTGATGCCGGCCATACTGAGATTCGCTATAGTCTCTGGGACTCCATCCTGTAATTTGTCTTCTATCGCTGTCACACCTACAAACACAAAAAATCATGAGATGAGAATCTCTAGTATTGAATATATTTCGGGAAAAGGCTTAGCGGTTGCTGTAATAACATAAGCTTTGCCAAGTAAATCGGTGTACCCTGCGAAGTAACTAGAGCGCATACCTTGGAAAGGCTCAAATATGACTAGGACGAAGTTTTGGATCATGCATGGCCGAGGCAGTTATAAAAGCTCACTACAGAATTGCATACACATAGTAGGTTAGTTAGGCTACTGTCTAATTTGGACATCCCAGTCCGAATGGGTTGCTCATCTTGCCCCCACTGGGGACCAAGTATGTTAGGGTGTTTCGTATCGCAGGGTACGTTTCCACTCCGAGAACATGCCTCGTACAGAATGTATCGTACCTAGCAGCAGCAGGTCGGTCTCGATCTCCTCGTAGATAGCGTCGAGCTGCTCGTCCCGGTCGTGCATGGCGAGCGCGGCCTGCTGGTGCCGTCGCTTCCACTCCGAGAACATGCGCTCCTCCAGCGGCCGCCACGCCAGCGCCAGCGTGCGCAGGCCCTCGCCCGCGAACTTCTACAATGACACCACGAGAACGGAACTCAGAAATAGGTTGACGGAGTAAGAGATCGGTCGGGAATGTTGTAATGTGCATTTTTCAGAATGTGCAGGAGCGTCGAAATTAGCATTTTTTCTATTTGTATTTATTATTATGATATCCTGTCTGCGTCCCACTGGAGGGTAAGACCTCGATTTCCTCCTGCAATTTCTCTTTATCTTGTGCAACCTGGGTCCAATCCTTCAATTTTGATATGTATTAGAAAGCCATAACAAAAAAATGTTTTTGTTCTTCCATTTAACAAATCAGAAAAGTGCACATTTTGCGTAGTGCCCATTCTGAGATTTTGAACCTTGCACACATTTTGCAAAATGAACTTTTTTGATCTAGCTCTGCACGTTTCGTAACTTTTACGTGAATGAACGTATTTATACATAATTTAGGGAGACCCCCTCCCTAAATTAATCCGTACCGTGGTCTACCGTATCTTACTTTCCATACAAATCACCTAAAACTAGACGGCCCAAAGTAGATTGGACACGAAACGGAGTTCATTATATTTTTAGCTGTAGCTCATTTGACTAATTAACGTACATGTATCTAATTTATTTGCTCTAGTGTCCCCATGCAACTAGGGCAAAGTAATTTCGTAAGTGAGCAATCACATTTCATTTACGGCGCTTTCATTACCATTCCGTAGACGCCCAGCGATGTAAAATCTAAACCAATTACTTTGAGTGAAATATCGTCAATTTGTTTTAAAGTAATGCAAATGGGTCACTAGGGAGTGGTCAGTATCAGCTCTCATAATGAAAAGGTTCATCTACTCAATGAATTGCAAAATATAGTCACTCATGATATGTAATCACTTTGTTGGCGACATCAGTACGTCGCATGAAGTGAGACGTTTTTTAACACCAAGCTCGTTTGATCGCAATGCGAAAGGATGGTGTGGTCGAAGATGACCAGCACAAAAAGCTTGAAAAATAAACAACTAGCTGTGCCCCGTAATCCAACAAGAATCGTTCGTTTTTTCACGATAAAAAGTACCCTAAGTCCTTTTCTGTACCCCTGACATGTATGCAATGATCATTTCATAGTGATCGGTTCAGTAGTTAAGGCGTGAAAGCGTAACAAACAAACAAACTCACTTTCTCATATATAATATTGGCACCGAAATGCATCGTAAGGCACCTTGTAAATGATTTTCAACTAGAGGGTAGTAGCTATCCAACTGGGGGCTATATAATGCCTACCAACATGCTATAGTTTACAGATTGTTGCAATCAAACTAAAGTTATACGCATCCGTATAAGCCGGATTCGACTTGAAACTGCATAGATTGGTCGTTCTAAATACTAACTTCACTGTACTTACATTTAAATTTTCCTGCGTTTTAGCCTTGACCTCCGTTTGATATCCTGGTTTTAATCTGTCATATATTACATTATCAGCACCTTTAGTATATAACCTAATTTCACCATCCTTCCTCAATATCACGGACATTCTTTTCCTAACATTATTAAAATCTAATATACATAACAATTCATACACCTGAAAAAGAAAAGAAAACTGTTAATTTAGATTAAAATATAAAAAAAAACATGATCCCTCTTTTTTGTCAAAAAAGTTCAAATTTATCATTTATCTTGAAAATTTATTGTTTTCAAAAATTTCACTACGTAGTCTTTAGAGAGACAGCAACAAAAAGAGAGAGACTTACTTCTGCTTTACCCATTACTTCTATTGTAATACTATTAGGCGAGCGTTCTCTGAATACAAAACCAAAATTTCTGGCCGCTGACACCAGCGCCGATTCGTCGGGCGATTGCGCCTGAAACAAACAACACAAAATCAATAACCTTACTTCAAGAAAGCTACCATCTGGTAGAGAGAGAGACGCAACCATCAGAACTACTCACCTGATACTCCAACCGGCCATTCTTTTGATCCGGCATAACCGTATGGCACAAGGCTAGTAGTCGAAAAAAGTCGTGAACATTCCTATCGCCGCGCTTCACCGCTTCCAGAAGCGTGTAATCGAAAAACTTAAACTCTGGCTCGTATTCAGGATTGAAGGAAAAGTCCAAAGGCTCCGAACTCTGTGGAAATAGTACTTGTATTAAAGACAGGTAGTGGGGCGAGCTTGGCAGGCAAATCTAGGTTGAACGCAAGCTAAGTTTCAACGAGAAATGTAGTGAAAGATCAGGCAGATGTATGGCACGTCTATGTAATGAATTAGTGACAAAAATCAAAGAGTACAGGGGCCCTACACAAATTGCAATCGCGTCCAATCGATTCAGTTTCTAGCTTTCAAGCGATTTCTTGGAAGCGATTGCAACTGATCTAGGGCCCCAGGTGCAATACCAACATGATAGATGATATATCTGGCTTGCATTACATTGGTATCTAAACGTGCAATAGATCTTTGAAGACACTGTAAGTTTCTAATAATATTTATTTGTGTATTCAACTCAGTTTTGCCTGTAATACAACACTTATTATGAAAACAAAAGTTAACCAAGCTTACAAAACCAACACACGATGCGAAGCGACATGCACACATTCTATACACAAATACACAACATACAGAATACATAAAATAGAAATAGACATACACATTCCCCTAGAAGAAGAGACAAGAGTTCCTAGCTAGTGCTTTGTTGTTACAAAGATAGTCATTTCATGAAGAGTGAAAGAGAAAACACATGTTGTAGATCAAATTAAGATTACAATATCATATTTTAGTCGTGTTATCTAAACTAATCCGTGTAATACAAAACCATTCCATAGACAGCGAAGAAAGGACAGTGTTTCATAGAATTCGATTACAGGATAATATTTTTTTGCAATATACTATTGTAAGTTAAGGTTTGTCCTTGCAAAAAGCATTATTTTATTATTTAATTGTTTTCTACACTTATTTGCACTTTGCTCATTCGTTAATTGCACGGGCTACTTGTATTGGCTATTCCAAGTGAAAGGGAGATGTGCAAATAAGAGCAGCTAGCCCATAGACCTAAAGAAAACGGATAGGTATCAAACTATTCAGCGGCAAATCAGAATTAGACAACATTTCGTTTTGGTATCATTGAAAATATCACGAACTAAGTCCGGAGTCGCGAACATATACGTGCTTAACTTGAAACTTTGCACAATAATATATATTTTTTTATAATGCATTTTTAAAAATATATTATGCAAAAAGTACCTATCCTCGGATTAAAACAATGCGAATATTAATTTGTCTAAAGCAAACCCAAAACGCGTATGTAGCGTTTCGAGAGCTACACACATCTGAACAAACAATAGCAACACAGTTGACATGACATGAGGTTCGCAACAACTTTGCAAATATCTGTATTACTATCTGAATAGATACGAGTTTTGTGTAGCGCATTTTTCTACTAGACATTATCTTTTTTTAAGTACTCAATAATGTATCTTTCTTTGAATGCATTATTTTCAATTTGCGATTTATGTTGTAGTATAGTACTCTTTTTCCGAACAAGACAGTAGAGTCATATTTTACTGGACTACGGCGAAGCAAAAAGGAGGATTGTTTTTTTTTTAATAAATAAAATTACACTCAACGGACTGGTAATGGTAACTGGTATATTAATTATTATCGAAGTGAAACTTCTAATGCGACTTCCAACAAGGTTGCATTAAACGTTTAACGCTCCTGGGGAGGGGAAAAAAAAGAGACAGAGCGAGAGAGAATGCGTGGCACTCGAACGCATGCGCGTAGTATACCTGCTACAGGCCAGCGAGAGCGTTAGCAACGAGTAGCGTCCAACACAAGAGGGAGAGAGAAAGAAAGATACACAGAAGTTTCACTTCTTCCGCACGGAAGGACTCCACGCACATTTTTTTTGAATGGGAATAAAATAAAATACAGTTAGCGTGGGGTTAGTAACGGAGAATTATGTTTTAAAACTTTGTCATTAAGTGTATTTTCGATATTAAGACATTTGAGTCGCGTATGTCGAGTTGTAATTCTGATTTGTCCGCTGTCGACGGTAGCTGGTAGGCGAGTGGTCGTACACGCTTGGTGTGCGCGGGGCGGCGCGCGCCGGGCGTGCTGCGGCCGGCCTCCAGCTCCAGGTCCAGCAGCCGCGCGCGCGCCGCGCCGCCCGCCGCGCCGCCCGCCGCGCCGCGCTGGGGCTGCACCACCACACGGGTCACACACGGCCTTCCCATCCACCTACTTTACACTAGCCTGGCCGCTGGAGAGTCGAGCCGGAGCGGCGGCGTACCAACGATTGGGGAAGGGGAACTCTCCCGGTTTAGGTCACAGCACATATATTCGGACCATCATAGTAATCAAAGGCGAAAGTTTGTGAGTGTGTACGTATGTTACTACTTCACGCTTGAACGGATGGAAGGATTTTGATGAAATTTGGTATGGAGGTAGCTTATACCCTGGATTAAAACATAGACTTTTTAACCGCGGAGCGCAGCTAGTAGGATAATATTTCAAACACTTGGTAACGTCACATTTTACAATGGTTAGTAAAAAATACAATTTGAATTCATAGCGGCTGTAGTGCCAACTCGGAAAGGGATCGTCACCGTAGCGCCTAACCTTATTAGGGCAAGGTGATTACGTTACGATTCTGATTAGTGTGCGTTGCAGTAGGGAGTTTCATACGAAGAATACTGTACGGCTCGAGTTAATACGATGACTATTTGTTTTTGTTTTGACTAGTTATTTTGTATATTGTGTGCTGTGACCTTGAAGCTGGTTTGTTTGTTAGGAACCAATAGGATAGCTTCATCTGAGCGAGGCTAAGTAAATGAAGCGATTCTATTGGTTCTCAACAAACACATCCCTCGCTTCGCATCCGCGCAGATCTCAGGTGGAAATTCAGCCTTACTGTAGATTTATAATTGCCCCGCCAGGCCTGCCTAAATCTTAAACTCTAATAAATGGCGAACGATTTCGAACCTACGGTAAACCAGGAAGCATGGGCGTACCCAGGGGGGGGGCAGGGGAGGGCAGCTGCCCCCCCTTGAAAATCTCGCAGAACATGTATGAACTCGCCTAATTACTAATTAAACTCGCCTAATTACAAGTAGGAGGACTTCGAAGACTTGGAGATAACGGAATTAATCCAACAAGCAGAATGTTTTTATCCGAAAGTGAAAACAGCCCTAGAAATTTTTGCCTTTGCCCTACACACTACACTACATACATCTAATGACTGATGTAGGTGTGTTTGTGTGCTGTTTTGTCAACAGCCGTCAACGGACGATCCGACCTAAAAAATCTGACTTGCCCCCTCCTACGCCAGAAGCTGGGTACGCCCATGCCAGGAAGGGTTGTTATTTCCACGCCACTTCCACGCCGAGCCGATACGACGCGACACTCCATAGCCGTCAACACTACCTAATAATAATTATCTTGTCACTTTGTGACCATATTCTATTCACCATTCACACATTTCTATTGTAATTACATTGTTTTCACTCCACCTATGTGGAAATAGAGATAGATGCTATCACTGCTTGCAAATGCTGTGTGTTCATGCAAATAAAGATTTATAATGTAGTGATTTGCGTGTGTCGTGTATCTAAGTCCCTCGTGTCTGAGCGTAAAATAAGACAAAACAGTAATGTATAACAGAACTCCATACACAAACTGTATAACATACATGGAATAATGAAAGAAACATCACAACCCCAAAAAGCATGGTAGTACATGGACAAAACATTGTCTAAACAAATCGGTGAAGAATCTTTAAAATTCATGATAAAACAAAGTCAAACTCCATGCAAAATAATCTTAAAATGTGGAGGTTCAAAACGTGCCATTTCGAGACATCTTGAATATCTTCGCGAATCGAAGTTACAATGCAACCTACATGCATAACGTGACTTCAAAAGTAGGACTATTGCTGTGCTAGAAAAGTACTTCAAATATAAACGTGTATTTCCTGTAATAGTGTTTATCTTACCTCGGTTAGTTCTATGACTTCCCCCGTGGTTTCGTCCAGAAGGTCGCCATAGCACACGCCGGCGATGGAGCATTTGTTAAACGTCATGATGTTCTGTGTAAGTGTGCCAGTTTTATCGGAGAATATGTATTGGATTTGCCCTGGAACAAACAAATTGTAACTTACACGGTGGCACAAGGAAATAAGTTAACTATGTAATTAGTCCATGCCATTAAAATGGCTCGGTTTCCTTTTAGTTTTCCTTTTAAATTCCACAAGGCTTTGGTGATAAGTTCATTTACTTATATTTTTGTTTGTTTAGTTTTGTTTGTCAGTAGTAATAATATTGGGCAACGATAAGGGGTATCCATTAATTACGTGAGACGATTTTGCAATTTTTTGATCCCCTTCATGAGATGTGAGATTTGGCTCGACTTCTCCCTCCTCCTCTAATCTCAGGTTAGATTTTTCGAAACACGTATTTTTAGTGTAAATACGTTTATCTGTGTTGATTCATTTAATAAAACATGGTTTGCTTAATTTTTTTTAAGTACTACTCAAAACTAAGTAATTACTTTTAAGTCTGTTACCTACTTAATTTAACCAAGTTTTATTTCAATTTCACACTGTTTTTGCGGAAGAAAAACAATTACGTGTCAGATTTGCCCAGAATCCCCCCTCTGCCCCACCTAAGATTTGGTGAGATTCGGCTCCCTCACCTCTTTAACGCCTCACGCTATTAATGGACGTCCCCCTAATGTCTTAGCTAGAATTATACTCACCAAGTTCCTCATTCAGAGTTGTAGTTCGCGCTTTAGCAGCAGTACCAGTCTTTTCGTAATACATTTGTTCGTCCCAGTTTATGAGGAAGCTCTGCGCAAATCTTATTACCTGCCGACAAAAAATGGAATGGATCAATTTGGAATGAATTAAATCGAGGTCGCCTTCACTGGCGACGACAAAAACAGAACTCACAAGGCACTACTGATACAGTTAGCTACGTTTTTGTTCTTCGAAATATCTCTTTCAAAATAGTTATTTGATATTCAAAATATAGCCCATGATTTTATTGAAAAAGGAAGTAGGTAAATAACTCCGTAGCAAGGATCAGTTGGAGTCAGCTTCGGAGGCTCTCATTCTTATCGTCTACTTGACTTTTTGACCAATTAATTGCAGGGCCCTTATCGTGTTAACGTAATGCCATTGGCCATCGAAGGCCATCCCGCTTCAGAAACGCGGGATTATTCGATGAAGAAGTGCTCTCAACTCAACTGAAGTTTAGGTTAATTAAGATTCCGAATATCCGATCTCTACTTATAACACCCCTCTTGTATGCGCCGGGGGTTAATAACAAAACCAACCACACAACCGCATCATTGCGACACCTTTTCATCATCAGGTGAGCTGGCCTCCAAACGTAAGCCTAATCTATACTAATATCATAAAATCTGTCAGTCTGTTTGTACGTAGAATTTTCGTGGCTAAAAGGCTGAACGGAGCTTGATGAAATTCGATAATTAGTTACTGTATACCACGAGGAATACAATTCTGGATACAATTTTCTGAATAAACGCGAACGAAGTCACAGATAACAGCTAGTATTCTGTAAAAAAAACAAGTCTCAAAAGCGGGACGGGACTCACCTCGACGGAAACGTAAAGCGATATAGGCACGACAGTGTTCATGACGATGGCGTAGGAGAAGAAGACGAGCAGCGCGATGACGACGGCTCCGTACGTGGGCTCGGCCGGCACCAGCGTGTCCCACGGCAGGTACACCTGGAAGTAGCGCCCCACCAGCCACTCCCACACGCCGCACGCCACCGTGCAGAACACGCACATCGACAGCAGGAAGAATACTATCTGGAATACAAACGACAACACTTTACCATCGGCGCTCGCTTCGCATAGCGCAAACAGACTTTATAAGTCTATACGAACGTGCTAGTAAGATTCAGCTGGACAGTCAGTAATGATACAAGTACGTACGAGAACTTTAAAGATTCGTGCTTGTAAGATTCAGCAAGAAGACCAGAGATGCATGAGTGACGTCAACACACGGACATCCGAAAATGCTGATTTTAAAACCATGCAATTCATTTGAATTGCATGGTTTTAAAATCAGCATTTTCGGTCAATCAAATCAGTCAGGTCAGATCAATGTCTAGAATTCAGTCGAATGAAGGCCACTTGGCCTTCATTCGACTGAAATCTAGACACTGATTTATTTGAGCTAACGCTACAATTTGTGGAAAAATAATTTGTTGAAAAGTTAGCAAACCACGTTTGGCTCCTTTTACGTAAATAGTCCCGCAGATGTTTTTGAACACTGTACACTTTAATTTCGTGTAAATAAAAAAAATATATAGACGTGACAAAATAAAATATAAAAAGTAAAAAAAATGCAAATTTCTGTACTTTTTATCATTTTTCCAACTTACTGCAAGTTCTTCCGAACAAACTGTCAACAGCTACAAACAAAATGTTCAAAAGAGCAACTCACCCCTATGATAAGAAAATTAAGTAGCCTATCTATACTGGTGCGCTTGAACTTGGTTTTGCCCGAGTTCTGCATCAGCTTGGTGTCCTTCCCCGCGAACACGACGACGCCGTAGCACCACGAGGTGTTGCGCAGCACGCAGCCGCGGAGCAGGATCTTGTCATTATCCAGGGAGAAGTGCTGGTTGCGCCAGCTCAGCGTGCCTAGACACACGACACTCATTTCATTTACAAATCACAATAATTTTATACAGGGTGTATATTTAAACGATGGTCTGTATATTAGACTCATCATTATGACTAGCTTACGAAAAAAAACAGCTGTTCCATACTTCAATCAAATATAACCTTAAATTATTTCGATGATTTCATACAAAAAGTTCATTGCTAGCCGAGAAAATGTATGGAACAGTATTTTGTTTTTTTTTTTTTTTGTTATTTCTCGATTTCAGGGCCTCATAACAAAAGTAAGTCATTTTGATGAGTACAATGATATCCTAGAATATGTCCATCGTTAAAGATGAACGATGTAAATGCGAAAGTTTGTGAGCTTATGTGCATGTTTGTGTGTAAGTTTGTTGGGAAAACATGAAGTAGCTGAAGACCACCGGGAACTTAAGATTCCTGGCATGAACTTGCTCTAGACAGCGAAGACTGGGGCTTTTTAGTATCGGCTGCCAAGGCTCGGTTTGGGTCGCTGCGCCAATAAAGTTAGTAAATTATTAGTTAGTATAATTTTGAAATCAGAAATCAGAATTTATTGATAACTCCAATAATTACACGTCACAACACACGTCACTCCAATAGTTTGTTCCTTCGGATGAAATGGCGTCTCCATTATGCAGGGTTATAGGTAACTCATCAAAAACTTCTTAAGGGTTTATTGTACTCATCAATATAAAGAACTATTACTATGAAGCCAATCCTGTTATCGCAAAAAAAAACAGCTGTTCCATACAAAAAGTTCAATCACCTGAGACAAAATGTATGGAACAGCTGATTTTTTTTTTCGATTTCAGAGTTCACCTCTTAGTAAAACTTGTTCATTTTGATGAGTACAATGAACCCTTAAGAGGTTTTTGATGAGGTACCTATAACCCTGTATATGATTTTGTCATTCTGGCAAATGATTCAAAATGTTATACAGATACACACCTTTAAATATTACTACACCTCAAACCAGTACGTTGTATATACTAGTATACCCTAGGACTAGATTAACGTATAGGTAATTATGACAACTATAAATGCTTTGTTAAGTACTTAAGAATAAAGTCTACTTAACAATATCCGTAAGGTTTTTATATCTATTGAAGAGTTTTAAAAACCAATCAAAGAACTGAACTCTGACGCGCGTTCTTTGTTTAGCATTTCATTTATGAATATTGAAAGAAGCGATACAACAGTTCAGTGGCTTCTCGCCCCCACAATTGTCAAAATACTTTAACTCCGTCAAGTGAATCAGATCGGATTTCGTTATTAAATGAAATTAACCACTTCATGCGGAATCGGGCTGTTTTGAACATGTGTGTTAAGTAAGCTAAAATATTAACATATTTTAATGAGAAAATGCCGAATCTTGGCTCACATGGTTTAGCATAACATTAGCCGCCAAACAAAGAACGAAACAAAGAGTTACGTGGTACTGTGTCACTGTTTTAACAAATATAGGCGTAACAGGATCGTGAGAGATAACATGTCAATGATAAAACTTTGTCTTTTTCAAACTTGATGTAAGATTAAATTTTGTAGTTAATCCATAGAAGCGCGCCACACCTATTCTACTAATGTGTTATTAAAGTGTACAGGGTCGGACTGGCCATACAGTCAGGGTGGCATTTGCCAGCCGGACCCCAGCCGGCGCAGGCCTTCCTCTGATTTGGCTTGTGGGGCTTGCCGCAAACCAGATGGTAAGTAGGTTGGGGGCTACACCCCGTCTCGGGCCCCTGGCTTGTGGGGAGCCACCCGGGCCCTTCCAGCTCAGTCCGACCCTGAGTGTGTAATCACGCACACTAAATTGTCTTATCACGAGCACAATATTGCACACTTAAATCAGTTGCTTCGTGTATTAATCTAGCGTACAATTTCTTAAATTTACAAGGGCAAAAGTCAAGTACTTTCTAAGCTAGTTATATTACTATTAATATAATCCGCTATAATCATATTAGTCAGATTACTCATCCATCATTATCACTGAGAATTAGTTCGCGGTTCGTTACCTATATCAACGCTAATGACTTCGAGACTTGACAGTTATCAATTTGAAAGTATTTACAATAGAGTGCTGTTTGAAAGTAACATATTATCTTAATAGGCCATTTAGAACTTATCTGTGACTAACACGATCTAGATTATTAATAATTAGTTACATATTTTAATGGGGCGAACAATTATAGACCTTTTACTCGTTTTATAAAAATATAAAAGCGATGATAGCCTAGCCGGAGAAGGCCCGCCTCTCAAGCCAGAGGGTCCGGGTTCGGGGTGTGAACATAATTATGTGCGTACTTTATTTATGTCATCTGCTACATGACTGGAGCCCGGTGTATGGCGACAGGCTCGCCCCTGAACCTGGGACTAAATATCGTCCGGCGAAGTGTGGATGTTGTACACCTCTGCCAGCCCCCTCGGGGGAAAGGCGTGACGATATATGTTAAAAAATATTTAAAAAGAGGTGTCAAATGGTGTGTAGGTTTGCATCAAGTAAGCTACGAGTAGGTGCATAATGTTTATTGTATGTTGACCACTGACTGACATTGACATGGTTCGGATACCTCAATGATATCCATAACTACAGCCATATGTCATTACTAAGTCGTCTGTTACAAAAATAATATTCAATAGAAAATTCAAAACCTGTTCTGTACTAGCCTAATAATAATGCTAAAACATAATAAGCGGCAAAACGAAGTATTTCATTGATTTTATTCATGAATTTTTTAAATGGATTATGAACTGAAGACGGTTAAAACTAAATTGCTAATAATGAACATGTGCTAAAATCCTGTAAGTGCATAATGTTACCAGCAACGTGTTTGCGAAATTAGCTGCGAAATCCGACTGCTTGGGCGGATGTCGTCACGGTCAACTAACACTTTTCATGCATATTCACACACTAGTTAGGACTTCAAAACATTTTTTAATTATATTATTTGAATTATCTTACTTATATTAAAAAGGCGACTGTGCGTGTGTGTGTGTGTGTGTGTGAGTGTATGTGAGAGGGTGTGTGTGAGTTAGAGAGAGAGAGCGTGAGTGTGTGTGTAGGTGTTTGTTACTTCTTCACACTCATACGGGTGGACAAATTTGAATGAAATTTGGTATGGATGTATATGTATGTAATACATAGACCACGTTTACTTTTTTGTTACTTCTTCCCGCCTAAACGAATTGATGGATTCAGAATCGATCTTTGGATTTTCGGAAAGGAGATGGCTTATACCCAGGATTAACATATACGAAACTACATATTTAGGTGCGGGCTACACCGCGGGCGCGTTTAGTATAGAATAAAAATGTATTAGCAAGAAAATCATCAAACTGTTTGAGCTTACTCTTGACATTGGCACAGGTTCAAATATGTTATGGATTCATGGGATTATTTGCTTTCGCTGTAATGCATATTTTAGTAGTAATTCCATCATTGTTTAGCTAAGAGGTCGAACGAGACATAAAGGGCAATATGAACATAATTCAATAAAACTGGTACGAGTTGAAGTAGCATTTGACTAAGGTCAAGGACATACCTGACATGGTAATACTGACGGTCTCATTTAGAAAACATACCTATTCAATTACTTTAGCTGCAGTAAGTCCTTTTCACGTCAGACTTCTCATTTGACTAGGCACTTGCTAGCATAACAGGCCAATCCGATCGTCAGTGAATTAGCGAATAAATATCGATGATTATGTACCTAATCTGTGTAGATTGCACTACTACTAAGTACAAATAACCCGTTATAGTATTCCGGTATTCGTTCTGTCCTGTCCATCCAAAGGTTGCCTGGAAGAAATCGCTTTAGGCGATAAGGCCGCTCTTGTACTGCCGAATGATATTGTATTGTTTAATATTTTCTTTATGTTTGTTTTACTTTGTATTTTTGGTGTGCAATAAAGATGTATTGTTTTGTATTGTATTGTATAGATAGTTATGCACGTCGGTCCTCATACCGGCACCGTACGCATACAGGCGTAGGCGGACATTCCGCTGACCATGCGTCTGGCTTCACGGTGGCCGTCCGGCGTACCGTAGAGATAAGAAGGCTTCTTGCCATAGTTAAGTTAGCTTTAGAGTTAGTTATAATTCAACTCTTGTGTATCGAACACGAATAGTTATTAATTCTAAATTGTCTTTTATTTTTAAAAAAGCTAAACAGTGCTCCCCAATCTTGACTGGCGCAGCCGGTAGGATTGCCGTGTAACGTCCGCCAAAGTATACGTGCTGTTCGGACGAACAAAGTAAACCGTTGTACTAGAATCAGTGAACGCGTTTTCTGAGGCAATCCTCGAACCAAAGAAATACGTCTCGTTGGTGAAACTTTTTAGAAAAAAAGACAACAAATAACCTAACTCCAGCAGAAGAATGCGGACGAGAGTATTGTGAGTAGACCTTTTCGCATTCCCCCTCTCCCATTTATTTTTGCTAGTTAGAACAGTTATTTGATTTTCCTTTAAAAAACGAACTTATATCGTCGTTAATTTATTGTGTGTTTTGTATTACTGTATCTAAACGAACCTCTATCGTCGTTTATTTTATTGTGTTTTATTGTGTGTTTTATTTTACCGTGTGTGTTATAATTAAGAATTAATTGCCATGGAGCAAACAATTAGAATAGTGCCAAAAGACCTTCTCTGTCTTATACCTAAGTTCGAAGGGGAAGAAAATCTTCTAAATTTGTTTATTAAAAAAAGTCAATACATTTATAACGGGTACGCAACCCCTAATAATGTAGCACAACAGGCGTACGTCTTTCACGCCATCACAAGCAGGCTACACGGTAGAGCAGCCGCTCTACTTAGTGAGCGAGAAGATATCAACTCATGGATCACCCTTAAGGAGGTCCTTGTACAACATTTTGGTGACCCCCGTTCCGAAGACTGCATAGCTATAGAACTAGAACAAATGAAAATTAATTCAAACGAATCATATATAGAGTTTTGCCATAGGATACAACACATGCGTAGTACGCTATTCGCGAAAGTAAACCTACTCGCCGACGAGGGTGTAAAAGCGGCAAAAATGATTGTATATAACAACATGGCTCTGAATGTGTTTTTATATAACCTGACTGAAGATCTGATCCGCATTGTGCGCCTGAAAGGGTGCCCTAATCTAGAAATAGCCCTCAGCATAGTAACCGAAGAGGTAAACTTCATGAGTCAATTCAATGCAAAGCAGAAACAACGACAGGCTATAACACCTAGTAGAACGCAGCCCACGCTTAACACTACACCTAACAATAACTTTAAATTTGGAAATTCTCAAGTGAACCCACCGACAATGAATAGCCAAAACGCTAGATTTGGCTTACCCCAACAGCAACCCCAAGGTTTCCGGTTTGGAAATCAACCCCAAGGTTTCAGATTTGGAAATCAACCCCAAGATTTCAGGTTTGGCAACCAACCCCAACACTTTAAATTTGGTATTCCACGCCAACAAGGACTTACTCCGGGCACACCCCAACAGGGTCAACCCTTTAGACCCCCGTTCAACCCTAATTTCGCTAGACCGCCACCAGCGTTAACGTTTGGACAAGCGCAACCAAAATTTAAATTCGGCATTCCGAACCAAAACTTTCAACGACCGAAACCGCTGGAAAACTCCGACATCTCAATGCGTACGGCACGTCCGTTAAGACAAAATATGTTAAGTGCTTCAGCTGAAAATGAAAATCTATTTTATAATAATGAACTTGTCGAGGCTTCACCGGAACAAGAATGTGACTATGATGAAAATTATTCTTATAATTTGGAAACATTTGACCCCCAAAATTATGACGCAGTTAATGACGCTTGTCACTACCAATACCAAGAGTCGAACGATATTGAAAATTTTCATGCACAGGCCTCCAGTTTGCCCCCGACTTAATAGAAATTTCACCCGAAGTAATAGAGTTAAACTGTGACTCTCTTTTGAAACTACCCCACGTAGAAATTCCTGAAATTAAGTCACGTTTTATGATCGACACCGGAAGTACACGGTCATTCATTAGCCCCGCAAAGGCAAATGAATACTTTTCAGCTTTCAAACTCTATGAGCCTTTTGAGGTAATCAGCACCCACGCTTGTAGTCAACACACCGAAGCCATATGCATACCAATGTTAAAAACTTTTGGATGTTCAGGTAAACACAAGTTTTACGTTTATGACGTAGACAGTCGTTACGACGGTTTGATAGGTAGCGACCTCTTAACACTATTAGAAGCTAGAATTGATATGAAAAACCAAATTCTACAGACACCCTATGCAAACATACCGATTTTATACAACCCACCTCACGAAATAACTTTAGAACCAAGAACAGACACGCGAGTTAAGATCCCAACTGATCTAAAAAATGGAGAAGCTATAGTAGAGTTTACAGATTTTGGAAAAGGCGTAAGAATGCCAGGTGCACTTGTTACATGCATAGACTCATTTGCATATACTATAATTCAAAATGCTTCTGAAGACGTAATTTCAATATCATTCGCAAAACCACTGAAGGTTACAAAGTATGAAAGAAAAGAATGTAGAGTAAATACGACTATGAATGAATGTGAGATTGATGAACTCCTGAAAGAAAATTTAACAAGGCTCCGTTTAGACCACACCAATAAAGAAGAGCGTGACGCTATTGAAAAATTATGCTACGAATTTAGGGACATTTTTCATTGTGACGGAATTCCACTTTCTTTTACAAATAACGTAAAACATGAAATTAGGACAAAAAACGAAGATCCTATATTCATCCGACCGTATAGACATCCCCCGGTTTATAACGAAGAAATCCAAAAACAAGTCACTCAGCTTCTTCAAAATGACGTAATTAGAGAATCACACTCCCCGTGGAGTGCACCGGTACACCTAGTGCCTAAAAAGGCCGATGCTTCAGGCGAAAGAAAATTCCGAATGGTAATAGACTATAGACGTCTCAACGAAATTACAACTGACGACAAATATCCCTTGCCCAACATAGCTGACCTTTTTGACAAATTAGGTAAATCTGTGTATTTTAGTACCATCGATTTAGCTAGCGGATACCATCAGGTAGAAGTAAAAGAGGAGGATAGACTTAAAACAGCATTTTCCACACAAGCGGGACATTACGAGTTCACCCGTATGCCGTTCGGGCTGAAAACAGCCCCAGCCACTTTTCAACGTGCGATGGACAATGTGCTTAGAGGTCTACAAGGTCTGCATTGTCTAGTATACCTAGATGATATAATAGTATACTCATCTAGTCTCCAAGAACACATAGAAAAACTACGTTTAGTCTTTGAACGACTTAGAGCAACTAACCTAAAAGTGACACTAGATAAGTGTGAGTTTTTCCGGAAGGAAGTACTCTATCTTGGTCATATGATAACGAAAGAGGGTCTTAAACCCAATAACGATAAAATTCAGGCTGTCATAGATTTCCCAATTCCGACAACTACTACACAGATTAAGAGTTTCCTAGGATTAGTAGGATACTACCGAAAATTTATTAGAGATTTTGCCAAAATAACTAGACCCCTTACTAATTGTTTAAAGAAACGTAATAAGATTGAGTTAACGGACGAATTTAGAGGAGCTTTCGAGAGATGTAAGGAATTGTTGGTTAACGCCCCAATTTTACAATACCCGGATTTCACAAAGCCTTTTGTGCTTACCACAGATGCCTCTGACTATGCCATTGGCGCGGTGTTGTCCCAAGGTCCTATAGGTTCCGATAAGCCTATAGCATACGCTAGTCGGACCCTAAACGACGCGGAAACTAGGTACAGTACAATTGAAAAGGAGTTACTAGCAATAGTATGGGCCGTAAAACACTTCAGACCCTACCTCTATGGTAGACGATTCATTATATATACAGATCATAGACCCCTTGCTTGGTTGAACAATATAAAAGACCAAAGCAGTAAACTCACGAGATGGAAATTGCGTCTCGCAGAATTCGATTACGATATTATTTATAAAAATGGTAAACAAAACTGCGTAGCAGATGCACTTTCCCGGATTAAAGTAAATGCCATAGAAAATGACGATGTATCAATGCAAGTCAACGTAGACGATAGTATAATACTATCATCAGACTCTGAAAAAACTTTATCCATTCCATTGCGTGATCCTAGATCGCCCTATTCTATTCCATCCCCATCTAGCGGTACTATTACAGCCTCTGAAACTTCAGGGACGGAACACTCAGTTTACGAAACAGATTCATCAGGCATTCCAATTTTGAACGAAGCAATTGACACTAAACCAAATCAAATCTTAGTACACACTTGGTTTAGGGAAGAACTATCCGTAAAAGATTTGTCTAGACCTAGACAAAAAATATTAGAAGTACATTTACCTTTAGACAAACCGGAATTAGTAAAGACATTTTTAAAAGAGTATATAAAACCAAAAATTAAATACTTTATTTATTTTGAACACGAAACTCTCAGAAAACAATTCGCGGAAGCAGTAATTTTCCTTTTTAAGAAAAATACCGTAAAAATTTTAGAATGCACAGAAAGAGTAATTTACGTAGAAGATGAAAACGAACAAAGGGAAATAGTAACAAAATACCATATTGGAAAAACCACCCATAGAGGAATTAAAGAAACACTCATGCGTTTAAAGCGAACATATTACTGGAATAATATGGACTTAACTGTAGCCACTACCATAAATACATGTGCAGGTTGTAAAACTATGAAATATGACCGAAAACCATTAAAACCCGAATTACAACTCACACAATCGCAAACAAAACCATTCCAAGAGATTTTTATGGATGTTTTTAGTATAGAAGGCAAATCATACTTAACAATAGTAGACGCATTTAGCAAACTTGGTCAAGCCATAGAAATAAGTAATAAAACAACACCGGAAATAATTAGAGCCCTTTTAAAGTACTTTTCTATGTACGGAGTTCCGAATAGAATTAGCGCTGACTCTGGTTCAGAATTTAATAACGTTTTGTTAAAGGAAACCTTAAGTTTCTACAAAATAGACCTACATATAGGCACCCCTCATAACCCAAATTCAATGGGGCTTGTTGAACGATTTCACTCGACTCTGATTGAAATCTACCGACTGGCTAAATACGAACAAAAGATGACAGACGCGGCATCCATAATTACTTACGCACTTATGTCTTATAACGAAACTATCCATTCCAGTACTGGCCTTACCCCGTTAGAAGTAGTGTTTGGTCACACTGACTCCAAAAACTCTTTTAATGTAGAATTCAACAAACAATATACCCAAAAACTAGTTCAAGATCATCAAAAACGCATAAAATTCCTATATGAATATTTAACAAATAAATCTCTTGCAAATAAGGTCAAAATTAAGGAAAAACATAGCGGTGAAAAAGAATTTAATGTACAACAAGGTGATACAGTGTTTATTAAAGGCGTGAACGTAAGAAGAGGGAAGGATAAACCTCGATACGAAAAAGCAGAAGTGGTAGGAGAGACAGTCCGAAACATAGTGCCGGTTAAGGTCAAAGGCCGTGAGACCAAAACGCCAATAAAAGATATAAAACGTCCTTCGCAGGTACGTCCTGATCCTGATGCAGGTGGCAGCTACCCAGGCCCTTCTACTTCAGCGGATTAGGAACAATCCGGGAATATTTCCAATTAAAGAGGGCCAAGCCCTTATAAGTAGTGATAAGTGGGCCATAATTAAGACCTTAGATTTAAGTTTAGTTAGAGATGACTTAGATTTTAACACTAATAGATACGCAAACCTTAATAGGCATATAATTAGGTATTTTGATAAAAAACCAATAGACGCGGAAATTAACGATATAAAAACTCAGACAGATTTTATTAAAAACATTACAGAGCAAAAATTGAATCAACTGCTGCCGACTAGGCGTAGCAAACGTGGCCTTTTAAACCCTCTAGGCTCTATAATTAAAATCATTTCTGGAAACTTAGATAATGACGACGCCATAAAATACGATACACTTTTGAAGGATATAAAAACGAAACAAAATGCAGAAAACCAAAAGGTAACAATTGTCGTCGAAACAATTAAGGCCTTAACGAATATTACCAATAGCACTAAGTATAATTTCATTCAGTTAGATAAAGCAATTTGGGAGATTCGGAAACAATTAAACAGTACAAATAATACTCGAAACATTTTTAAAATCACCAACACTTACCACTTATTTTTGCATAACTTCCAAACGCTTTATACAATACTGGACGAAATAGAAAATACTCTAGCATTTAGTAAGCTAGGAATTTTACATCAATCACTTACAAACCCTAAAGAACTGTTGTCTATGTTTAGAGAAATAGAATTAAGAAATAAACTGATGTTCCCTGTAAATCCAGATAATTTACTTAAGTTAGAACAATGTATTGAGGTAAAAGCTTATGCAAAGGAAAATCAAATAATTTTCATTTTGGATGTACCCCTTGTGGAAAACGATGTGTACACCTATTATAAAATCATCCCTTTACCTATTACTAATACCCGTAACCAAACTCACCTCATTTTACCTAAATTCCCTTACCTATTAGCGAAAAGGTCGAAAACAGCGTCATTCTCACACCCATGTAAGGAAGTAGAAGAGTCCTTATTTCTATGCGAAGAAGACTACTCATCCATGCGAGCTAAAGATGTCTGCGTCACCAACCTTATCAACTTTGCCGCAGATACAACCCAGTGTCACCCAATTTTAGTAGAGTTGGAGGACTTGAAAGTAGAGAAAATACAAGAAAATCGATGGATGCTTTTCACTAAATCCATTCTCATTCTCACCCAAAATTGCAAAGATGACGTCAGTTACCACCACGTTCAAGGTACTTACATGGTGACTATTGATGATGATTGTGAAGCGGAAATAAACGGAACCGTCATGAAAAGACACATAAGGAAAACGGGAAAAATTAATATTGCAGCAATACCGATTGTCAATCTTCCTACTGTAATTCCAGCTGAAAAGGCGTCTTCTGAACCTGTAAACCTGAAAGGATTGGACCTCACAGATCTTCAACACCTGTCTAACGTGTTAATGAAAAGTGAAAGTGTTATGGGCCAAAACAGTGAAAATAAAAGTGTCGTGATTACGAAAAACATCAGTGTTGGAACAATAATTTTATATGTAATCTTACTATTAATTTTTGTGTATTTCTTTTATAATTGGTTAGGCCGAAATTACCGGGCTCAGGAAAATTCCTCCGTTAATTTCGAGCTTAATGAGGGAGGAGTTATGCACGTCGGTCCTCATACCGGCACCGTACGCATACAGGCGTAGGCGGACATTCCGCTGACCATGCGTCTGGCTTCACGGTGGCCGTCCGGCGTACCGTAGAGATAAGAAGGCTTCTTGCCATAGTTAAGTTAGCTTTAGAGTTAGTTATAATTCAACTCTTGTGTATCGAACACGAATAGTTATTAATTCTAAATTGTCTTTTATTTTTAAAAAAGCTAAACAGTGCTCCCCAATCTTGACTAGATACCGCATTACGATATATTTGTTTTGCCAAAAAAAAAACAAGATCGAGGAAAGCGTGTATTGTGATGATTCAGACCAAGCGTTTCCTTAGACTATCTTAAAGATACGCTTAGCTGAATTTAGCAATTTAAATGAATTTGTGTAGTAGACTTTTGTGTAGTAGTAGTTTGCTTAGTAAACCGAGGTTCAATAAATGAATCTCTTTGAATGGCTTCGATCATCTTGAGTATGGAATCTATAAGGCTGAGGCTGCGTATCCAACGGAGACGTGCGAGGAAATATGCACCAATACGAACATTTCGTATTAAAAGGGGTGTTCCTATTGGTGGCTTCTTTCTCTCGCTTACCGCTCATCTTCTTTGCACATCTACGATTTATACATAGCCTAAAGAGCAATCTGGCCCCTGTGAGTGGCTGGATAATGCATGGTTGGAACGTACCTTCAAACTTATTAAGTAGGTTGTTGGGTGTTTCGCAGACGATCTCGCCGTCGAAGTTGCCCAGTTGTGCGTCATCCTGGCTCATGGCAGCCGTCTCCAGAAGGCACTGACGACATTTCAGGTTCGTCTCCCTACGGACATCGAATATTACCGTCAGCAAACTTAAAAACAATCGGAAAATATGTACAATCTATTACTTATTAAGTACAGTTTAGGTTAGTTTAGTCAAGTTTACTTTTTTGTTGTTTCCTTTCCAACAAGTAGGTAACTTAAAAAAAGTTACTTGTTGAAATTAATTAGTTACTGAAAGTGATATGAAAGTAAATATTTTTGTGCTACTGTATTTTTACCTGGTCATTTGTAGTGAATGAAAGACATTTTTTATAGAACAGCATTTTTGCGATTTTAGATTTGTTCTCAAAGTAAAAATGCTTATAATGGCGGGTACTATTGTAACCATCATCATGACTATATACCAATTTTACCCTATATCGAGTTTGCAACTAAATTGTATTTATTATCTCAGCTACAAAGGCCTCCCCAAATAATCTATAAAGCAGCGATAATAACCTAATTGGAGAGGACCCGCCTATCAAGCCAGAGGTAGCGAGTTCAAACCCAGCCGGCACGCACCAATTTGCTCATTGTGTGAACATATGTGCGTATTGTATGTCATCTGCTATATGACTGGAGCCCGGTGTTTGGCGACAGCCTCACCCCCTGTCACATTTGGGACTGAATATCGTCCGGCTAAACGAGGGTGTTGTATTACACCTCTGCCGGGGGAAAGGCGTGACGATATGTATCTATACCTTTTATTACAAATAAAATATAATCTATCAGTAAATCCCCTTTCGAATCATCCCAACATTATCTTATTTACTATAGACGTGGACTTATAAAAAATACAAATACTTGACATACACGATCTAATCATAACGTATATAGAGTACTCGATTACAATGAAGAGGTTGTGTTGCTGTACAGTGACTGTCCATTCAAGTAGTTGATAACGTTATCAAAAGGATTCTTGCGCATTCCGTGCTGATGTGAAAATATAGCTACTGTATAAAAGATTACAGTAACAACAACATTTGGCTTTATAGGTTTTCTTGGTAATCATCCTACTAATATTATAATAGCGAAAATTTGTAAGAATGGATGGGTGGATGGATGTTTGTTACTCTTTCACGCCAGAACGCCTGAACAGATCCGGATGAAATTTGGCACAGAGATAGATTGTAGTCTCGAATAGCAGATAGGATAACTTTTTAATCGCGGGTGAAACCGCGGGGCGCAGCTAGTTTTAAAATAAGTACGTAAATATTAATAACCAAAATTCTGTCAAAAATGTTTATTTTTACAGGTGTCGTATTCCTCGGCGATTCATTTTTTTCCTTGCCAAAGAAGCTGGAATTAAATAAAGCGTTGATAAAGCCATGGAGTGCGAACGTCCTTTTAATATTGGTTATCAGACTGTCATGATGCAATCCATGCAGTTTATAATTCCTTGTCCATGAACTTCTATCATTTGTACTTAGTCATATGCACTTAATCATGCGTGGTTTGATCTCGATTATTCTCGATTCTAGATCAATACCTTCAAATACAAGTTCAAGTTCATTATGCATAATAGCATGATAATGACCAATAATGAACTTCATTATCACAGTCAAGCCAAAAAAAACTACAAGGCTACGAGTAGATCGCGAATTATTTCTAGGTTCTGTGAGTACACTGATCGCTTTTAAAGATTGCTTAATGTTTGAGAAAAATCTGTTGACGTCTAAATGTCTCACTAGAACCACAACGCGCATTGTAAAGATTAGTTATTATAAAGCTAAGTGACAGTTTAGCGACACTGCTTGCAGACAGACATCCGTATTTACATAGAGCAGAGATTTTAGCATAAAATAGAAAAATAAGCGAACTTATTTGCATTTTAGTAGTTGTTGAAGTCAGTTCGATGTTTCCATTTGACTGCGTGCCTACAAAAGGGCTACGGGCGAACATGTTTTGAATTAAACGAGGGTTAACCGTGCAACGAACTATGTTTATTCGAGCGAGTGTAGATCTAAGAGATGCTGGACATGAAGTGATACACAGGCTCTTAATATACTACAGGACAAAAGTATATATAGCTGCAGCTATATATTTTTACAAGCGAGCAGCATTAGGAACATATTTGATGACCAAGCTTGCTCCGAATTCGTTTCGTCAGAAGAATAGCGTCATCGTAAAACAATTTTATTTAACGTTTCGCATCAATGAGCACGATTATATGATTTTGTAACAAGGCAAGTGGTTGGCGTGTTTGCATATCAACCCGCAGGGTGTGGGGTCAAATCTGAACAATGATAGCTAGAGTTGCCAGTCAACACTTGTGAGGAAACTATAACAAGAGTATGATACCCTAGCAACACCCCACACGTTTCGCTGTCGCCAAGCAGCTAACAACAGCCACAGCGGACAGCTATAGTAACCTGCCAGGAATCAATAATACTTGTGCTAGTAACTGACCCGTCGAGCTCGGCGGTCTCTATGTAACAGAGGCCGTTAGGCTCCGATGTGCTGAGGAGCAGGATGTCCGCGGCGACGAACTGGTCGTTCTCCAGCCGGATGACGTCTCCCACCTGTACAGACGCCCACTTCTCCTCCACGAGCCGCCCATTGCGCAGGGTCTTCGCGCGACGGTGGTTCACTTGGGAGTCGTTTTGGTGTCGTTGCTGGAACAATACGCATCAGTTTAGCTGGGTTATTTTGCTCCTGTCATGTGTGTAAGTAAACAACCAAACAGGAAATGCAAGTTGTAGAGACTGATAACAAAAATAGAAAGGGGTGACGTTTACACTGAAGAGCCATACAAATTCGGTTAGTAAATGTCATGAAATAGTTTTTCCTATCTTTGCCAGTCAACCTTGCAGCCTCTCTACTTTCTATTTCAAATCAGCATTAGCAGTCATTACCTCAATTAGTTGTGGTCTGTAGCTTCAATGAAGACGTTTTTAAACGTGTTCCCGCTTGTCGATAGCTACCAGCACATCGATAGATTTTTAATTAAGAACTTGCGTTTTGGCACACTCCCAGAAAAGTCTATAACTTACTGTGGTTAGCTTCTAATGCCTTTGAAGTAGGAAGAAACTGCTAAATTGCGTAGTCTAAAAACGTTTTGAAGGGTTTGTCAGTGATACCGAAAGACGCAATTGCCCCACAGACGCATTTACCCCAGTTGAAAACGTTTTGAAGGGTTTGTCAGTGATACCGAAAGACGCAATTGCCCCACAGACGCATTTACCCCAGTTGACCCTATTTTAAAGTTATTCTATTTGAGCTTATAGTACTGCATGCACAGTCACACTTTATGCTAGTGTGTCAGATGATGCTTATAAGGCAGTTTGTATTTCTTACACTTTCTTTCACCGAAACTTGAAAAGTTTGTATGTTATGTAATTTATCCTACTTCTTTAGTAGACTTTTATTTATGACATTTTCGACACTATATCGTACTGCAGTAAGATAGCGAGTTTTATTAAACTATATGTTTTTTTTTAATTCTCACGCCATTTTACACAAAAATAAATAAAACCATTTAATGATTTAAATTTTATTTAAAGATCTATCTCAAAACAAAATTTGATGCTCACGAAACCAATTTCAAACAAATTTCCTAAAATAGAACGCACAGGGACAATAATCCAAATAAAATTGAACTCCAACGAGCCAACGAACTAATCAGCGGTCCGAAATAATTGGGCTATTGAAAAATAACCGGGACAGAAACAGGACGTTTTTTGTTATTTTCAGAAGGTCAAGCTCACGGTCAGCAGGAAAATATCGTAGCTTTATAATAAAGGCAGTCGTAAGTAAGGTATTAACTTATGTTTCCTGAAAGCATGCAGAAAGTCTCCATCAAGAATGAAGTCTTATCAAACTTCACGATACCAATCATAGTAAATCCGCAAAATTGCTGAGTGGTTAAAATTGCAAGTTTTAATTCAGTACCTCTGTTAGAGACACTGAAGTAGGGTAATTCGCTACTCTGATACTCTAATATTTAACAGTGAAGCGTGATTCAAATGAAGTAGAATATACCACGAGAATGTTCCGGTGCCTACGCTTTGCCGGGATATCTAGTAAAATTACGGCCACGTAATACTGTATGTAGGTAATGTAGGGCCTCCTATCTTAGGCTTCAACACGACGAAGATAAGTAACTCACTCTTATATGTACGTACGTGGAATCCGTGATATGTACTAACCTTGTATCTTTTTATTTTCTTCTTACACCATAACGTCATGTATATTGTCAAAAATAGTAGCACATATTTATAAATGAGTCATTATCCAATCCGAGGATAGACATCTAAAACTAGATTTATTTTTACGATTATCGCGCGTTTAGTGAAAGTGACGATAAAATTAGCTAATTTCCGTTTGAATTAAGTTCTGTTTCGTTATTTGCAATATGGAAAAAGATAAAAGCAATCATAATCATCGTATAGGTTTATCTGTTCCAAATGAATTTAATAATAATACTTAGTTATGCTGTACATCTTTTCGTAGATAGAATATTTTACATATTTTTCAATGAAGAATGATTCAATGCATCCGATTAGTATATGCTATGAGTATGTGTGTAAGTAATTAACTCTGAGGAAACTCGTCTCGCCATATTTGTAGAGGAATGTCTATAAGAACACTGCAGGTATTATGTAGCTAGCGACATAATTGCGTTGTGTGCATAATAGCAAATAGATAACATTTACGAAAGTACCTCACACATAGGTATTTTGAAGTAGAGTTCTTACGAACAAATCTAATCAAACTGTTACAGTAATAATATAGTGTGTATGATTGTTACTTCGTCACGCCGAATCCGGTCAACGGGTTAGAAGCAAATTTCAAATCAACGAGATTAATGTACGTTATAGAGGAGCTGATCCAAACAAAAAACGTTACGCAACTTAATGAAGTGAACCTACCACCGTGGGATGACCACAGGTTTGCTGCAGCGTTGACAACTGAATTACTAATTTACGTCCGTCCAGGTTCACACTTTCATTCCAGTAAACTAGCGCCGCTCCGTTCACAACCATACTGCACGCGTGTCGGGATCAAACTAATGCAAGATGCAAGGATTTCAGTGCACTTTAGTGGATGAATGTTTGTGTATAGATCATGAAATCTAATAGATGGTACATGTATATCGATGTTTCAAATGAATATCTATAAGCATCCCGAATCGTAGGTTACTTTTGATCCTGAGAAAATAAAACGTAAGTAGGTAAAACCGCGGGGTGCATTTAGTAATATTATACGAGTAATTTTTATACCGTTACTTGTTCAATCTGCGTATCCAAAACGATATCATGATAATAGTTTGGTTAGCATAAAACCACAAAGTTAAATGTAGTTAAAATACCAAGAAATTTTAAATTACAACAGGTTTTCGAACACAATGATAATTAAGAGTAACTAGCGAGTGAGTAATTAGTATAGTAGAGTAGTAAAAAATAGAGTAAGAGATTTGACAAGCTACAATCAATTTAAATGAGAACGAAATGAAGTGATAAAGTTCAGGGCAGCTAGTCCTTAAAAAAACGTGGAAAATTACCTGATAATAATTACCATGGAAAAAACGAATTATAATTAAATATAAGTGTGTGTTATCCAGTGCACTTTCCTAAACATGGTTTTTACCAGATCGGATAAAAGACTTACTGCTTATCATCAAGTTAACAAAAGTTATAACATTCACCTGTTCCAAAACAACCGAAACCTTATTAATGATGACAAAATTTAAATCCAGATATTCGTTTCCTGTGATTTATGTAGAGATACATTTAGTTAGAGAGTGAGTTATGGGAATCTATCAGCATTAAAAGTAGAAGTATCATGCGATACGGAACCCCTTTCTTGTCGAGTCGGTGCAAAGGGAAATGTACACGCAAATGAGTAAAAGTGAAGAATCGTGTAGCTCACCTGCCTAATGAATAAGTAATGGTTCGAAACAATCAGTGCAGGTAAGGAAGTTTCAGTCACAATTGAAAAGACATGTCGTTAGCACTTTTATTGATTTCTATTAACCTTGGCTCTAACCTAAACTAAAACCATAGAGAGTATTCTATACTAGAACTAAGTAATAAAAGAAAAACAAAAAACCCGGCTGCAAAATATTGTACCCTATGTCACTAAAATGACATGTCACATGTCGAAATCCATCAAGGTGTTTAGGCTGTGGGGCGCCGGGCGTGCCAAAGAAACCTCAAACATACAGACCTACATACATACTTACACTCGAAAATCATAACCCTCCTTCTTGCGCAGTCGGGTAAAAACAAATGGTTTTTCAGAACTCTTTTTACTGAGAACTTGTAAACTTGCAAGTAGTTTTATTTATTCTGTACTTACTTACAAAGAAGGCAATAAATAAACGACTATACAATATTTAATTTCATTCGTATTTCGTACAAAATAATGTTCAGTTTATTTGAACAAATCGTATGCCATCACAAATTTTATTCGCGTCATGAGTTTTCTTTTTGTGCAGAAAATACGAGACATTTTGCTATCTTTAAAGCCGTTCGGCTTAGGAGGTCGTGTAACAGTTTTACTAATGGAGTAGATCTACTTTGTACCTAACCTACCTACTCGTATACATGTGTTGACTTTTTAGTATTCTTACTACGGTAGGATTTTAGGCGTCAAATTAAGTTCAATCAAATCCTATCCTTATCTAATTTATATGTAATATTATAAATGCCCAAGTGAGTTTGTTCGTTTCTTTGTTGGTTTGTTATGCTTTCACGCCCTAACTACTAAACCGATCATCATGAAATATTGCAAACACGTTGTCAGAGCCACATAAGAGGACATAGGATTTCATTATTTTCCCTTTACCTTCATTATTTCGTTATTTTTACCGAAAAAAAAAAAACCGTTTCTATATGACCGCGGGTGAAACCGCGGGGCGCAGCTAGTAATATTATTTTTACGAAGAAGCTTTCTTCACATAATAAATCAATAATGAAAAACAAAAAAAAGGAACAAAGTTACAGTTGGAGTAATACGAGTGTAACCTGTTCGATCATCGAAGATGCACCCTAACCATTCTTCTAATTGTTTGAAGTAAGAGTGAGCAATATTAACGAGAAGATGATAAAGGCAAGAGAACATACAAGAGGAAAGATAAAGCGCAACTTCGTGAAAGCAATGGTATAAAATAAATAATACGCCAGGTATAGCATTCAGAGTTTCCGAGATAAAAAAGGTCACGCGGGTGACACGCACTGACGTCAGACGATGCATAAGCGAGACCGGAGTAAGTAATGTACAACGAGTTCGAGAGAGACGATGACGAGTGCCGTAGTCGGGAGTCAGCTCCCGGAGCGCTAGACCTTGTATTTTTGGATCATGGTGAAGGCTTCTAAATTAGTTGATGAATTGGAACAAATCGAAACTTACAAAGTCGTCGTAGGCGTCCTTGACCGCAGTGAGCGCTAGCACGCCGATGAGCGGTATCGCCGTGGTGATGGGGGTCAGCGAGGAGATCGCGGGGATCAGCTGCAGCACCAGCAGACACAAGAAGTAGAAGTTCGCCAGTCGCTGAAACTGCTCCAGCAGATTCAGCGGTAGAAACGTCACGATGGAATACTTTGACGTCTTGATGTAGTTGTTCTGCAGGAGATAATAATAATATTGGACCCTATATAATTTTATAAATCCAAAGTTTAGATGGATGGATGGATGGATGCTTGTTGCTCAATCACTCTAGAACAGCGAAACGGATCTGGATGAAATTTGGCACAGCGATAGATTATAGTCTAGAATAGCACATAATTGTGATACTTTTTAACCGCGGGTGTAACCACTGGGGCGCTGTTAGTACTCAATACATTAATTACAACCATTATGAGATTTACATGCAGATCCTAATCAGAAAATTTAGGTAAGTAAAACATAATGGCCCTGATGGGGTAGTAGACTCCCGTAAATGATAGTGTAATCAAGGTTAAACATATACGGCAGGGCGGGGTACTAACGAGAACTGGTAAAACCAATATTAATGGCTTTTTAATACGTTTAATTGCCTTAAATTGTTATTCATTAGGAGCCCATTTCAAGTTATATCTGAGAAAAGGGTATTTAGGTATTTACAGTGGAATAGAAAATGGTTTCGTTAGTAGTCATGACAAAACTGAGATGAGTCATGTTACTCTGCTGAACAAGTACCTATAGTAACTACGGCTATTATTAAAATTATGTAAAATAAACGGAATTTACTTACAGCGTAGCGGAACTGCGCGTTGTATTCCCTATTATTCGCTTTGATTCTCCGTTCATTCTCTGAAACAATAAACAATACAATGAGAACTCATACTCGAGACAACTTTGAAACTCGACAATCATGAACATAAGTATGAATTTAATTAACATCACTAATACAGCCGTTGTATTGTCTTGCTGAGTCTTTGGCTCATTGTATTAACTGTGCCTATCTAAATATGTCCGTATATTTTTTTGCAGCATTTGTTGTATGCTTGTATGCATTCAGATTAATCTGGGATTTTCTCGTATGAACAAGCGTCATTATTTCATTGCACCATTTGAAATATGAATTGAGACCATTAATAATCTCTGGGTTTTTTTTTTTGTTGCGACGCATAAAAATAACTTGAATCATGACAATTAGGAAAGTGTACTATTTGTAAAACCTATGTTGATAACCTATCTTTATTACGTTATTAGAGTCGGGTAAATAAGACCCATAGACTTCATAATAAAATCTAATAATACATACATAAAAGTTACAAGGTTTGAAACAACAGTAAAATAATAATACATAAGTGATATGAAGACATCCTACTAATATTATAAACGCGAAAGTTTGTAAGAATGGATATATGGGTGGATGGACGGATGTTTGTTACTCTTTTGAAATTTGGCACTGAGATAGATTATTGTCTAGAATAGCACATAGGATACTTTTAACCGAGGGTGAAACTGCGGGGCGCAGCTAGTCTAAGAATATTTATATTTTATAAATATTTATCACATACATTTCCAGATGAGGTGAGGTACGTACGTAAGTACGGAGATGAAGTATAAAAAGTTCAAGAGTATCATAACCCTATATCTTCCATCATAGAATCGTAAAGAGCAACTGTAACTGGCATTCGAGATTAAAATCCATAAAATTAAGTGCACGCCATAACACCATGACCCGGTACATCCTCTGGGACAGAAAACTCATTACCCGACGAGAGGCTCTATACAACGTCTGTGTCAAGACGTGCCCCGTCACAAGCGGCCAGGATAATTAGCTGTCCATTCAAGCAACACGACATGCCATTGTGTTTCTTTGTGCAAGACGAAATATTTAGCTCGACTCTTAGAGTGAGATCAACGTGTTAATATATTTATATCTATATTAACGAACACTGAGGACAAAGCGGTAATACTTTAAGTAGATACGGAAGATATGGTTGATTAAGTTCTGTAATATTTGACGTGTTGAACAACCAAGGAAGCAAAGAAAGAAACACCTTCAATTCTTCATTGAGACACTGCTGAATAATTTAAAATGATACTACGTAAGAAGAGTACGCTAAGTAGAAATAGTGAATCACAGGATTTAGAAAAACTTACGTAGTTGCTCGTGCCAAAAAGATTCGAAATGAATATGACATCAACAAAACAAATCCGATGCAATACTTGCGATTCATTCACAGTTAGATGCCTTTTGAAAAAACATAGATTTCATATTTTATATAAGGGCTATAATCTCGCAGACACGACTTGATGGATATTACATAAAATAATTTATATTTAACGAGCAAAATGTCGGGCGTCTGTTAGCTAAACAATGAAGCCACGGCAAGCTAAGGGTGAAATTTTCCATAAACAGTTCGATACACTATAATAGAAATAGACTCTGGTAACGATGTGGCTAGCTCTTTCTAGACAAGGCCAATCCCCTACTGGAATCTTATTGAATTTTCAGGAAAAATGTTTGCGCTTACAATGTCGAGAATCCTACTGAAAACGTAATCAGCAAAAAGGAAAAGCCGAGAAAATATTGATACGACCTCTGGAATGAGGACGGAGATTTCGAGCGACGACCTTTTAAGTAAAGTTTGGACGAAAAGTGTGCGTGAATTCACAGTATTCAACTTATTCCGCGCGGTAATGGAAAACGGATAAATCTAATTATCCCGCAAGAGTTGCCGAAAAGTTTATCGACGTCACAAACTTCTCAGAATTGATTGGACTGAAGTCAAAATAGATAACGAAACTATAACGCAACGTCGATCCACCCACGGCATACGAGATGCAATATTTTGCTTCAACACTCAAACTGCTCTCGACATAAATGAAGTAACCTTGAAAACTGAAAAGTCAACATCTCGAGCCACAGAATAACCCCTATCAAAACGGAGTCCCCTTCATCTAATTGAGTTTACTCGTGGTAGCAGCAAGAGGTTCGAGTGGTACCTAGTGTTGGCGGGCGCCGCAGGGACGCCGATCGATCCCCACTCAGTTTACGACTAATAACGCTCTCGGAACCATCTCGTCTTCAAGGCTGTAAGACGTGCGTATCCTTTACTTTGTATTATTTTGATGCAGGCGCAAATACAAGAACAGCAATGTATTCACGTTTCTTAATTTTTTATTAATTTTAAGTAATAGCAGGTAACCCCATCCATTTCAAAGTATGTATATTATTTTGTAAATATCAGAATAGCAGGTAAAAGGTGGGCATTTCAAAGTATTTTATTTGATAGGTTCAAGACTCTAGAGACATACAATATTCAGTAGGATCGGATAGGAGCCACCGATGGAGCCATAAATAAATTACGTGCAAGAGATAAATAATCATCACACCAGAAACTATCAATACCATTGACGTTACCTTTTTTTTGTGTGTTGATGTTAACAGTGAAAATGTTTTTCTATCAATCTCAAATCGAACCTATGTACGAGTATGTTAATAGGATTTGTCCATATAGCTGGCAGCAATTATATGGGTTGCAAATAGAGCGCATGTGAATTGGACAAGTACCTAGACATAATTTTTGAAAGATGAATTAATCTGACTATAAAATATGGCCTATGACTTAGATGCAAAGACAATCGAACAAAACTTTGAAATCTAATCATAATCTGAAAAGCATTACTACTTCTGAAAAGTCGGAGAACAAGTAATTTTTGTAATAAGTGTTGTTAAGTAAAAAACAACTAACAATTACAGTTAAATCAAAGTTACAGACCGATTAAATCACCAATCAGACAAAAAAAACTTAACCGAAATCGGTTTATCCGTTTGGGAGTTTTGATGCAACAGACAGACGTACACACAGGTACACACGTTTCCATGTACGTTACGTGTACACAGATACATACGTTTTATTACAATTATAATACTCCTCTGTTTTGCGTCGGGTGTTAAAAAGGTCAGCTATGCGCATGTTTTGTCTGCTTGCTTTAGTTTAGAGGTTTGTTGTTTCTCTATAGTTTGGTTAACAACCAATTCCCAAGTATTATTTTCATCAATTACAAAGCTTAATGTACCTGTTAGATGGAAAAAGATGAGAATGAGTTTTTGTTATATGTAACTTCGAGCCTGACATTTGTAATGTTGAGCATACAATGAATTTAAAACATAATTATTAAAACCTTCTACGGAGCGTAGGATGTTTCCACATTAAATGTAATGAATGCTATAAGACTGGCAATACAAAAGTCGTTAGCCTATGACTAAACCAACAATGAGTAGGAATGAATGAACCCAAATGTAAATGATGACTAACTTCGAGTGCCTATTCAAAGTATTCTGCCCAATATAGATAGATACCCCAAAAGTATGTATAATAGGTAATATACGCCAAACATGTACAGTTCTAAACATTTCAAAAGGTCAGACAGAGGAAACTTTAAATCTCTGCAATGTTGAATTTAAGTTCAAAAGTTCAATGCAAACAAAGCACATATCGTGTCGAACTGGAGTTAACAACCGAACCGATTCCATTCAACCCGGTACTGTGCTTTAATAAACTGTTTATTAATGTCTCCGAACCAATTTAAGCTGAAATTTACGTACTTTAGTATCTACTCCATGCACAAATAGTATAACTGAATGCTAAATAGTGCGGCAGTGGCAGCTGCTTTTAGTTGTTCTTTGTACAGGGTTAGATGAAACGGTGATACTATGCCGAAATAACAACTTTAAGTATCAAATAGTGATCAAATCTGAAATCTGAAACGAAAATTAGCTGTTTCATACATTTTCTTCAAACTTTTTTCGATTATTGTTCTATGGAACAGCGAGTTCTTTTTTTCGCGATTGCAATGCTGGTCCTTTGGTAAAAATTGCTCAAATTATTCAGCACAATAAGGCTCCTTTCGGATTATTACCACAGTTCCGCACAGCCCGGTATGTATACGACCGCCATTCAAATGCCTAATTCTAGCGGAGCACTGTGAAATAAATTCATGGAACAATAGCAACCGTCTCACGCCCTTGACTGCTAATTCATTTAATTCGATGTTATGACGGACGAGAAGAACAGTATGACGGTAGAGTCGCATTTCCTAGAGCAAGGTAGCGATCACGCAATCAATGATGTAATGGAAATTAGCTGTGTAGGAAGAGGACAATTAAGCATTGATTACCACGAATAGATTCTCGAAACTCGAAAAATTTCCTTACATTTTACAGAACAACGTTATCGATTGTTACATTTCAAATGAATGAGTAATTCAATTAAAGTCTAGTGCGAATTGTTTCAGATTATGCATTGAAAAGGAAGGTACTAAGTAAATTGAAAACTTGACAATTGCACATTATCCTCACAAGTTAAAGAGTTAATGATAGTAGTTACATCTGCACTTTGCCTAATTTGTCTTGGTCTAGGACGTTAAATAACAATGTGAATTACGAACGTAAACACCTTTTGACGTGGAAGTAAACAACACGACTGAGGTTGTGAATGAGCCGGGGCATCTGGTTAGTGAACGTTCGAATTGCATTCTAATTAAATTTAGTTAAGTGAAACATTGGCGGATGATCGATAACATAACAAGAGCGACGCGAGGCGGACGCGAGCCGCTGGAGTCCGCCGGCCGTTGACCGTGCGGGGGCGCGCCGGCTCCGACCTTGCCCATCCCTCCATCCTCCTGAACCACATCGTAGTCATCCAAATAATTAACGTCATTCATTACTGTCGCACCTTATCCTGCCAATAAACATAACAACCACACATTTGCGCTACGGAAACCTCTCACGACTACGACGTAGAACGTATACTATGGTACAATTACTATCCAGTGAGAGCTGACGCTAAGCTATATTCAATAAGCGGATCGAGGCGCGGGTATCGACGTGATAGAGTAGGCGAGGTGAGGTAGAGGATCATCGATCGCGCGGGCAGAGTACCGACCGCAGGAGACGAAGGTGCGGAAGCGGTGGTTGTGCGTGGCGCGGCGGTGGTGAGGCGGAGCGGGCTGGTCGCGGCGCACCAGCTTGCCGAGGAGGTCGAGCAGCGAGAGGCGCAGCGGGCGCGGCGGCGCGCGGCCCTCGCCGCCCTCCGCGCCCAGCACCTCCAGCTCCACGGCCTCCGAGCGCGCGCACATCCGCGCCGCTACCGCCGCCCCATGGCGCGCGCTGCTCCGCGCGGCCACCCCGCCGGCGCCGGCTGGCCGCGCTCGCTCGCTGGCACGCGTCCCGCACGCGCGCTCCGCCCCGTCGCGGGGCCGACACTCACTGCCGCCCGACGGACGGCACACTAGCGCCGCCGGCTCGCGGCGCGCGCACTCCACCGCGCACGCTCCTACATCATCACAGACAACTGCGCCGCCGACCGAGTGTTGCCCTGTTCCTACGCTCCGCACCTCGTTGTTAGGGTACTTCATGAAAAATACATGCAACGATTTGTGAATGGGTTCGCTTTCTGATGCAATTGAACCAAAGTTAGTTAAGATTCCTACAACATTAAGATGAAGACTTAGCAGGCGGACTCTCTGTCTATAAACGGAGGTCTAAATCAAATTAAAATGAATTATGTCATTGCTCAGTACAGTAGTAATCAAGTAAGACTGACGACGGAGTGAATCTGCATTTGTATAACAGTTAAATATATTGCACTGCAGTAAATTTTTTGACTTTTCTTTAGAGATGTAGTGTAAGTATGAATAGAATAATCCTACTTATCCCACTTCACACTCCTATAATAAACGCAAAAGTCTGTTAGTTTGTATGTTACTTCTTGACGCTCAAACGGATAGACGAATTTTGATGTCATTTTATATGGAGGTAACTTATATCTTAAATTAATACACATAGGCTACTTTATAACCGCGTGCGACACCGCGAAAGGCAGGAGTATTAATCGTAATCTTACCTCAATATTATAAATGTGAAAGAGAGTCTGTAACGCTTTCACGTCTTAACTACTCAACCGATCTTAATAAAATGAAATCTTGCATATACGTTATCAGGGGTACTGAAAAGGACATAGGGTATCTTTTATCCCGAAAAAAAAACACAGTTCCTGTAGGCCCGCGGGTAAAACTCCGAGGCGAAACTAATCCTAACTAATATTATAAAAGCGAAAGTGTGTGTGTTACGCTTACATACTTAACTACTCAACTGATCATCATGAAATTTTGCACACGATAAAAACTTTTTGACAAAAAATTTAACCGCCGAAAAAACTGAAAAGCAAAAAATAATTAATAACTAAGTTCTTAAACTAATGTAAGTATGTATACTTAAGTAATTTTGAGTCAATGCCAAACTTAGGTAAGTAGGTACCTATACTCATTTACGCCGCCGCCGCGCATCACGCTTTACGTAGGTAATTAATTAACTAATTTGCATGTTAGGCGCCGACGCAAAATTACTCAGGTATACATATTTACATTACTGTAAGAACTTAGTTAATAATTATTTTGTGATTTTCAGTTTTTTTGGCAGTTTATTTTTTTGGCAAAAAGTTTTTATTTTATAATATTTTGAGGGTATAAAAGAAATCTCTTAACCAGTCTAAACTCAGATTAAAATCTGTGAGTGTAAATCACCCCTATGTTCAGAGTTCCGACCCGTAGGATTTTTCTTTCTAAATTTATATGACAGCTACAACTTCGAGGTATATCCTATGCTATATCTATCCAATAAAAAAATAATTATCAAAATCGGACTAGTCTGTAAAAAGTTATGCGTGGTCATACATTACATAACAATCAGTGAACAGTTACAGAACAATTAATCATCCCTTGTTTTCCTACCCTTAGGGTTAGATTTTTTTTAATTTGTATGGGATTAACTTCGGGGTATATACTTACTAATTAAAAAAAAGAATTATGAAAATCGGACTACTCTGTAAAAAGTTATACCTGATCATAATTAAAAATATACGCGTCAACTTGTTATCCTCCTCCGTTTTGTCGGTTAAAAAGCAACATACCCAATACAAAATACAAGGAACGAAAGGACATAGGATTGAATCCCTAAAAAAATATGGTTCTCATAGGACTGCGGATGAAACCGCGGTGCGCAGTTACTCAACTATAAAAGAGCCATAACCTCAACAATTCAATGTAAGTAGGTCAATTTTGAATAAATACGAAACATCTAAAAAACAAAAGGTTGAAAGACGGTGCAATACCGTCTTCGTCTGCATTAATATAAACTATTAAACCCAGGACACAAACATATGGCCCATCATCGATATTATAATCGTGTACATTATTTGTAGCAAATCACAACAAAGCGATTAACGATATTTATCTTACGACAAGTTGTATAAAAAAATTCTATAACAATGACCGGTATTTGAAGAGCAAAGGGGATTGATCAAACGTTTAAGAGCAAGTACGTAACTTACAGTACAGTATGTACAATACATGCCTTATTTTACAGACAGTTTGTTGGCAACGTGTCAAGTAGAAACGCCGTTTCCATACACATTATATGAGCAAAACTATAGATATTAGGAACTATGAGTCATACGGTCATCGTAACGCAGATTTTTATGTCTTGAAGACATGGCCCTGCTGAAGCATCATAACTATCACAGTGCAAACTAGTACAAGAATCAAGATAACGATTTGGTGCTAAGACGAATTCGCTAAGAAAGATTAATTCATGTTTCACTTTTTAAATCTTTAATCATAGAAGTAGGCGTTCAAACCAAATGTCTCAAACTTGACCAAATACATTTTGCACACATGTGCTCATAACCGTTTACAAAAATACGTATGACCGAAGAAATACGACCTTGGGTTGTCAATGAGATCTACAATAGATCATTGGCCACATCACCTCCGCTTAACGACGAAGCTGGGGCGTGACCAGTGATACATTGAGGACGTGAAGGAGAATCACAACTTCAAACAGAGCGGATCTTAAACAAATCACTTATTGTTTTTGAGATCAATTTTATCCATTCCAACAGCTTACGATGACTCATAAGATGCTCTTTACTCTGAAGTCGAAACCGATTTCATACCGTCGCAAATTGTGTAGAGCCTACTAAGAAGCCACACTTAAAACCCCCAAGTATACTTTCAGTTTGCAAAGACAGCATTTTTCGTACGCGAAATTGGAGCAAATTTAAATTATTATAGCATCAAATATGATTCTTCAGACGCTACAAAAGAAACAGAAATAAATTAACGGTACAAATTCTCAAGTCAATTTGTCTTCAAATAGCTGACGTGGAAATGGCATTATTTCCTGTCGCAGTATGACTATTTCTCACCATCCGGCAAAAGTCGGTGTGTCGCTTCTCAGTCGGTTTTGGGAACTAAAATATTTTAAAAACTCTCGAGGTTCTTTATTATAAAGATAGATGACGCGCAAACGATGATGCCTCACCTTATAAAAAATGAAAAATATACGAGGAGAGACTAAAAAGGAAAATCCACTAGGCATATACTTACGTGTTTAGAGCGTAATTTCTAGTCAGTTTCGCACTATACATTATTTTATGGAGACATGAAATCAATAAAGCTAGCTAGACAAAGCATAAATTGTTCTAACTATATTTTTTTCAGTTTCAGTGTGGAAATTTTCATTAATAATAAAGTAGAAAATAATAGAAAACAAGAACAAGACGACCCTGATATATTATGAGGACTCGTACATTCATAATACTTCTTGGAATTTTTATAATGAATCTACGAATTGACCTATTAAAATTTGGATGTTTGGTACTTTGCGGCAGGGAGTAATAATAACGTCATGTTTTTAATAAACCACACATTTAAATAAACCGGGATAGTGTCTGAAGAAGTGGAACGCCACATGTTAGCATTTTTGGTATGGTCAAAATAGTCAAAACACGCAGAGAAATTCAATGGCATGTGGAGATGGAGAATTAAATATAAAATGTTATTTGTTAAAAGTTGTCTACTTATTTGTATGTAGTTTTACAAAGACAAAGAGATCAAAGAAGTACAGACTAAAGGTACAGAGATAACGGTTGACAGAAGGTAATGTAAGAGACTTGTGTTGTCTGACCTCACAGATATCACGTGGATAATAGCAAACGGACGAAACTATAAAGCTCCAAATAATAAGATAAATAAGATTATAATATTTACGTACAATAAAAATCAAGTACAGTTTAGTATCCGGTAAGATTGACATAGCTAATAGGAAAATACTTATGGATACTACGGTGATTAACGTTTCTGTGTAATAATTAAACGAATAAAGATGACACATAAAACATCAGTACCTATTTCAGAAAGCTGTAGTTGACAATAATCACATTTGTCGAAGGTCGGCCGAGGGTTGTTCGTTCATGGACATAATGATATGGTAAAGGAAACCTTGAGGACAGGTGCTCGCGGGGCATCGGGCACTACTCACCTTGGCCATGTGTTCTCGCCGAGGACTTTCCCATGTCGCCCGCACCATCGACACACATACACACACTCGCGCGCGACACTTAAAACACTAAAACTGTGCGTACTTATACTTCTAGGTCGGTATAAAAGAGGTGTAGAAAACGTTAGACGTTATATTATAGAAGGGCACTTGTGAACTAAGCTAGGTCTCCTACGGAGATGGCGGTATGGTTGCGTCGTGGCAGGCGGAGGGCCGCGCGGCGCGATCGGCATCCTGCGATACGGCTCTGCACTTTGCGTACCTGAAACAACACAAATACGAAGTTATTACTTTTTGTATCTAAATTCTACGTAGGTACATATCACACGAGTATATCATATCATAATCCAATTTACTAAAATATTAGATAAGAAGCTCACTAATACTAACGTTAAGTTATCTTTGAATTACTATTTCTTAGAACTCTAGGATTTGATGATAAACGACAGTTTAAGTAAATTATTTTGAATTTATTTATGTCCGTTATACTGAGGTAATGTGGGTGGATAACGTAGGCATTATAAATACGTACATAACTAGCTGCTATAACGTCTACATAAGATTGTAGCATCATAACCGTGTTATCTAACCATAAAGAGCAGCTATATTGACATTTGATGAGAATACACATTAAACAGTTTATACATTCGAGTAAGTCCCTCAATTTCACAATTCATAAATGAAACTAAAACGGCGCCGGTTACTGCGAATGGCGGTTTCAATCCGAAACTTTAAAATTACACAAAAAGTTAATATTCCTAACTAAAATCTTCTTGCCATCTTGCCATCTAACGGACTCGACTGGAGACTTAGTCTTACTGAAGAAATGTAATTGGACAAGCTCTCCGAGCAGGCGTTATTATGCATAATATTCAGAAAGTCAACGAAAAAATGGACATTTCAAGAAACATATATGCATATAATACATAAGTATTATTTATCACAAAAACAGCAGACGTCAAGCAGAGCTCGCAATGTAACAATTAGTTTTGATTGGGAGAATTGAGATGCGCGGCCCGATCTCAGTCACATGCTCTACAATTGAAATTATTTAAATACCTACAATTTTCATAGTAGGAGATACGATGCGGATGACATTAGACAAATCAATTTTTTTACCCTGAAAAGTAGCCGTGATTTGAAAATCATAATTTTAGAGTGATATTTAGGGACGATATTTAGGCTGCTAAATATTTCAACGCGGGTAAAATACGTATGCTACAATAGAGTATAGTATTGGTGATTATAAAAATCAATCGCCACAGTAACAGCAAAAACAACAATCGAGCATAATTTATATCTCGTCAAAAAAAACTAGCAGATAGAACAAAGGCAACAGCTGATCTACGTCTAACTTTATTTAATTTTTTTCCAATGATCGACCAAGGTCATGATATGATATAGATAATATTATATTGCAGTGCTATCGAACATCTGCGTGATCGGATTCTATCTACAATGTACAAACACTGTTTATTTACACTATACAGCTATTGTTGTAGCAGAAAGAATTTTGAAACAGGACGCGGTTTTCGAGCTGGATTCTAACAATCTGTAGTAATGCGTGATCTGCAACATAACTCAGCCGAATTTAAGACATTATCTTCTCATTATAAGCGACAGTCAAGGTTTATGGCGCTACGTGCTTCAAAGGTGAATACTTCAAACAAGAAGAACCCGCATGGGTGTGACATCATGTCAGGTTGAACCTTGAGATACAATCCCTATAGCCGAATATGCGTAGATTTAGCCATGGCAGATTCGCAGACAAGGTTCAAGTACAAGTATTAATCCACTTTAAGACAGATGACAACAGAAAAACAATGGCGTTGTTGTAACGAGGCATTTAGGAAACTTTATTGGAACTGGTTCGAATCAACGCAGTACGGTCTCATTCTAGATTTTAAATTAGAATCTATTTGGGAAAACCTGTTACGGATTTGATTCGTAAATATTAGAAGACGACCTTAACCCGCATTTGATGTTATATTATACTTCTATGTATAGGTATAAACACTCCCTTTCACTGTAGGAAATAGATTTGCTTAATTTAAAGGTGCATAAAAAATTGTTATCAACAGAACAAAAACGTTGAACTTAAAAAGTCACAAATCTAAATCGTTCTGGCTAACAACGTCTAGTGCCCTAGAAAGTCCAGCATATTTAAAAGGCCAAAGGTATTTTACAGAAATGTCCGAAACATTAAGCTTTTATAAATTGCATTCAAATACAATGAACCATAAATTAAACAATTTATCACAAATTAATATATTTTTACTTAACCTTCGGTGTCCCACTGCTGGGCAAAGGTCTCCCCCAATTTATTCCAGGTTTCCCTGTCCTAGGCCAGTAAACAAATTAATTAAAAATAATATATTTAAATAAACCATTTCATACCCATTTCGATACGCAACAATCGTTTTTCATTAATTAGCATAAAATAATAACGCATGAGGAAAAAAATAAACGAAATGGGTACGTCAAATTGAGGCAATTATGTAAAATGGAATTTGTAAACGAGCCAGAAAACCAATAAGAAACCTAAACGTTAAAGTCTCTGTAAACGTCAAATACTTATATATGCACTTTATGTTAACTATAGGGTATAGGAAAAAAAATGACAATAAGTGATCACACAGTTTTATTTTGTACACATTACACGAGGAGAAACGCACATGTCTAACGACAATAATGATTATAATGTGTAGTTTCCCCAAACAATGGTGCTATTTAGCATAATTTTATAAATTGAAAATTGGAATTGTGTAATTCTTCTCGAATTTCGGCGAAGTATATTTTTGGTGAGCAACTTTAAAGTTATATTTAGATCACAAATTAATAATCTACTATTTCACCGACAGACAGAAAGAGGTGAGTTATTTATCAGGTGTATGTAGTGTACGTAAGAATGTGTGTTCTTACGTGATTATTTGGAATACTTTAGTTGGCGTTTTAAAATTTTGAGATATCGCTTTATTCATTTTAGAGTATCTAACTAGGTTTGCGGCTTGATCCATAATAAAATCTAACATTAAACACACAGCTAAACGATGTCAAACCTATAATTACTAACAGCGTGTAGTGTAATGTAATATTGAATCATTAGCTAAATTAGATAACTAAGGGCATGTGTTGTAGTATTGCAGCGCATTCAGACTGCGAAAACAACGTCACTGTTCTCACGCTTTCAGTACTTGCGACTTACGTGCTATTCCACCTAGGTACCTAATGTTACGTGCAATATTTCACCACACAAGTATAAATTAGGTATAAAATAAGCATAAAATATTTTTGTACCAAAAAATAGGGAACTGCAAAATGTATCTTAAGGCTTATGATACGACAGAGATGGGGCAACTCTAATAAACGAGACATCACACTCCAAAATTTGTCAAGCCGTTTAAGGTAGGTACAGTAGGTAAAAACAATATAATACACACATATGTCGCAGGCAACTTGCTTAATCAGCCATTCAATTTAACAGACTAGCCATTTCACTCACTAAACGGCGCCGTTCAACTAGAATGATATTTAGCGGTAGCGTCTATTACAACATTTAATAAACTGGCTGGCTGATGGTCAGGCCATTCATACATCAGGCTGGTTATTTGACAAAAATACTATTTTTGACCGAAGGAATGTGTTTTGAATTAATTGTAATCCGAAAATCCTTGAAACGAGTCGCAATTCTGATAGACATGATATTATAATAACCCAAAACCTCTCTTTCCCGACTCTTCTATCTTCGCTTCGCTCCTGCCTTAGCCTCTGTGCCTATTTTGTATAGACTGAGCTAGGAAAGAAGTCAAGGCAGTCGATCCAAGTCATTTTGCCTAGCCGTTTGATTCAATGACTGAATATCATCAGGAAGCTAGTTAAACGGCGTCGTTTAGTAAACGGCTATGCTGTTGATTGAACGGCTAATTAAGCTAGTTGGCTGCGACATATACACCGGAAGAACATGACCCTATATTGTTATACGACGAGCATAGTTTCACCATTTTCATTGTACAAACTTTTATCATTTAAAAGCTTATGTGACGCAGTATACCTCCGTCATTTATGCCATTTATGGGTCAACATTCCTAAAAACCTCCACCCCTACTAGGTATTCCCTTTTTTACCTATTTGCTACCTAACACTGTCCTTGTCCTAACACTGATCCTACTGAAGAACTAACTGTCTCCCATAGCACAGGATCACCCTAGTTTGGGAAACAGGAAATCTCATGTCATTGTAATTGTACTTATAACTATAAGAAAATAAATGATTATTATTATTTTATATTATTAACATTATACTTCACCATCGTTGTCGTCTCATCTCCATATTAGGACAAAAAAAATGTTTACAGATTTCGTAAACTAAGATTAAAAAGAACTGGATTTACCAATTGTAAAAGAAATCTTTCACATGAACGTGCCAAATTTGATCTGAAATCGGTAACTGATTGATATGATAATTGAAGAAATGCGTTACTAAAATACTATAAGTAGTCTGTTAGTAACACATTTCTTTAAAGAAATTTGAAGAAGATTAATTAAGATTTATTAATTAAGAAATTATTGTAATAGTAACATAAAATTAATCAATGAGTTTTATAAAACACTATTGTATAACCTACTACGCGTTCCCACAGGAACCGTTCATTTTTGCGGGACAAAAAATACCCTACGTCTTTTTCCGTATCCCTGACAATATGTATGCAAAATATGAAGATGATCGGTTAAGTAGTTAAGACGTGAAAGCGTAACAAACAAACCACTTTCGCCTTCATAATATTAGTTAGAATGTCTAGTTTCAGTCTACCTTTAACCGAGAAAGATAACCGACTTATGTCCAATTCAGTAATCAATACATAAAATGATTGTGAACCAATAAAATTATGAAGATAGTCCTAACACGTGTTCACGTATTTTTAGATTTTATCAATTCTTATCGAGTAGAATACATTGCGGCAAAGCCAGGTTTTACGTAATTTCCGTCGTTGATCTGATTCTTCATAATCTTATCCGTCTATTTACTTTTTTCCATTACTCTACTTTAAATTTTCCTTATTAGTTTACGAGGATTAATAGTTTTTCTCAAGTAATTTACAAAATTACTATTTTTAGTTGCATTGTTTCTTTCAAGTTCTTTTAATTTGCATAAAAAGTTAATTATTGTGTTAATGTGATACCTGCATCGTTTGTTGAAAACAATAGAGCATAATATATTTAAATAAATGTAATTATATGTGTTTCTCTTATTAATAAAATGTGTTTTTTAGAATATTTAATTTCTGGTTTCTTTAAGAATGTTGTGATATTTTTTATACAGTTAAGACTACTATTTTTTTACAGTTTGAACCACTATGATCAACCAGCTTATTAATAAATTCGTTACCGACCGAGCGAGCGTTAGCAAGCGATGTGTTAATGATCTAGCTTCGACAAAATGCTTTCGTATGCCCGAATTCCGGATCTCTGTTTTCGTCTACAGGTCGCATTTCTTAACCGATTATCTTGAAACTTTGTGAGTAGGTTCGGTAATTGTATAGATTTTTTTTCATAGCATTTTTTAGAATTTAATGGCGGAGAATTTTTGGAAAAAAACTATATCTCCGCAACGTTGAAAAATTAAAAAAAAACTGTATAATTTATCGAACCTGCATAAAAAAATTCACGAGTATTGGTTGAGCAATGCGACCTGCAGGGGAGATAGACGTCGGCCGCGAGGTCTATAGCTCACAGAGCCACTATACTAGTTTTTATAGTATACAAAATACTGATTTCACAAACACAAAGCAATGTTAACTTTATTTTTGTTACAATAATACCCAATTTAGCTTGTAGCACGTGCAGCCTAGATTCACAGATTACTATGGTATGGTTTAGTTTAGTTATATTATATTTTAGCCTTTCTTTTGTTCCGGTATTATTCGCCACTAAGTTCAGTATGCAATATCCAAAAGTAAAATATTGTAATTCCCATGAGATTAAATGTTCTGAAATCGTAAACGACTCGGAAAATATGCGATTGTGTAAAAAGAAAAACAAATAAAAACTAATCGCACATAATAAATTAATTGCTAAATGTACACACAAAAAAATGCTAATAAAGGGATTAAATGAAGAATAATTAAAAGAAAACGATGCATACTCGTACAATATGAAAGACTTGACTTACATTATCAAAAAGTATGGCTTATAGGTATCTGGGTTTCGGCCAGTATTCTCAAGCAATCCAACGAAACAGCGAGCCTGCCGCACGTCACATTACAAAAATAAAGTTTACATTTATGATCATAAATCCCAATTAAATTATGTTCACAAGTAATAAAATTCTAAGGCACAAAACTCATACTCGATGGAGCTGTTATTTTCGCGGTAACAGTTTACTGAGCCATGAACGCTGCTCGAGCACGACTGGCGAGCGTCTGGTCCGACGCGGCAAACGAGTCACACTGTTTTGATAGTGTATTTTAGCGTACGTAACAGCAAAACCCAAGGTGAGTCGAACCGCTACACCGACGGCAAACGATACCACTTTCAATGAACACATCGCTACGCTTGGCATACAATGCTTCTTTTGTTCGCACATCGCATTCCGTACAGAGTCCACGTGATTCCGTGTTTCAACAACGTTATAATTTATCGATTTCAAATTAATAATTCAAGAACGATGCTCTTTAATTTTAAAAGAGAACGTGAATGCTTTAACCGGATTCTTCAAAGTTGCTATCCTTAACTTACTTTGGGATGTTTTCAGTCATTAACCCATTACTTCTCATCGAACCGTGACGCATTAGTTATTAGTAAAAGTTTTACTTAACTAAACGACTGTTACCGACGTAATTGCCGCCAGCATACGTATTTAGTGTAAAGACAATAAAACAAACATTAAATAACAATTATGGACAAAGAATGAATAGCTCACGATTTGTCCTGTTCACATCAAAATGTGACAAATGTTTTAGGATATCGATCGAAACATTCTTGATGCCGTTTGCTCAAATCCAAGTTAGCGAGTTCAAGTCATAACAATGCAGCATGTTGCTGACAACACAAGCGCTTATGCCATTGCAATAAAACCAAAATAAACAAGATACCTAAAACATAAAACTCTAGTACCTAGTCTAGTAGTCTCTAGTATGAATCAATAGAACATACCTAGCTAGTTGCAGAACCAAATAGCCCATGGATAGCGATTATTTTTTCCATGAGTCAAGCTAATGACACCTTTTAAGTTCAAGCCGCGTACGCGTGCACCGCGTGCACTGACGGTCTCGCAACGACACTCAAGCACTTGCGCAACGACACGAAGCCAATACACAACACACTGTATCAAACATCAGTGCGTGACGACATCAATATTGGCGTTAAAATTTGCCACATTACAACAGGCATAAGCGCCAATTACAATCATAAATACTAGTGAAACAATAGCCACGAACCAGGCCACCGATAAATAAAACACCGATTAACAATGGGATTCCCCGCAGTTACACAACCAGGGTAGGAACATTGAAGAAACAATCTGCTATTGAGTCGAATCAAAGATGCTTACCATCAAACGAATCTAATCAAAATATATCTATAAAGGTCACAAGAAATCAAGTAAGCCGGTGGCTATTTAAATATCCTCCAGATTAACTGAGGAAAAGCACAATGAGACAGGGTGTGAGCAATCGAGCGAGAATTTTGTAAAGCTTATTCATAACTTCATCGGAGTAAGTTGGATAATAAAATTGGAAGCGGTGAGTGAACGGCTCAGGATCGACTTAGATTTAGACAACTCGTAAATGTAAGTTAACGCGGCGTCCGTGACTTCATTCTTGCCATGTGCGCAAAGAATTGAGTCGAGAATTCGAAACGGTGTTCTGTCATCATTTGATAATCCGTCTAAATACTTTAGTTCATTTATCTATTCCCATCGATCGTACACAATAATATTTGAGTTGCGAATAAACATGAACATTATATTATAGCTTCCGCATCAGCGGTTAAGCTGTTTGTAGTAAAGTGACGGAACAATTCCTATTCATATCCATCGACGCGGCCGTATGAATCTCTATTGAAACGGAGTGAACTCTACCTCTACATACAGGATTTCACAAAGTGCCTTAAAATTATAAATAATCCGTGAATAATCAGTGAGAGTATTCACGCAGATCTGGCAACTATCCAGCATTTTAGTTTTATTCTGCAAATTGGAATAAAAACAATAATTTTGATGGAAGAGTCGCACTTATAGTCATTGTTGTCTTTTTACTGCTCTACATTAAATTCATAGGCAAAGATGAAACGGCTGTTGCTAATTCCTGCCACCTTGGGACATGTTACACTCGGCCACGAATTAAGAGCAAAGTTAACATCTTAGTAAATAAGCTGTGACGAGCTGGATGATGTCACCCGCACACCTCATAAAATCTATTTAGGACCACGCTATAAATCAGGTCAGGTTTAGGTCAATTCTCATACAAGTAGATCGTACACTGTAATTGTCTTTTAAGGCTACAATATTATTCCATAATACATACATCGCAAGTTGAATAAAAAGCTTGTCCAAGAGCAACGGTTTTGGACCAAAGTTGGTTTAAATTTGTACGCAATTCAGATCGCATCAGAAATTGTTAACCTCCGCAAACAAAGCATAAAAAGAATGAAATAAAAGCAAAGATGATTGGCCGGTCGATCTGAACTGATATTGTTCGGAATAAGAATTTTCAATTGTGTACATCAACGGATCAACCTACATAATAAACATCTTTAACGAAATCATAGCCGTCAAATTAGGACGGAGCGTAGGTCAAGTAAACACAACCACCCTAAAACCCTTAAATCAAATGAGGCCCAACTTATACCAGGCCTTACAGTTTTCTATCTAAGGTCCATTTTACAATGCGTGGGGTAGTTTCCACGTTCTACTTTCAGTAACATTAAGCATGGTCCCCGTAGTGATTGAGTTGGGCGTGGCCATGCGTCTATGCGGTCACCACTCCGAATACTCCGATATAGATGGCCCATAAGACGTAGGTGTGAACCGATAACAGAGGTTTGATCACCTGTTTCGCTAACTATCAGGTAACTACTGTAAAGACGCCTACACAATATCGAAGAAAAACTGGCATCGCCTTGAAAGTTTGAACTCTTTTGAAGTTCTTCGGATTCAATAACAGCTTATGTGATTTCACGGAACTTGATGTTTGAAGGGCTACACTTGTTGGGGAGTTGGTACGTTACGATGACAAATTCTCGTTAACTATTTATTGTATTTGATTTGTAAGTATGACGACGGATAGCAAACAACATTGACATATTGAGTGTTGTAACATGTATTTAATTGGCGTATTATAAGAGACTGAAGTACTTGTTAATGGATCGTTAATTACATGTATTCGAAACAAATGAATCATCCTACTAATATTATAAACGCGAAAGTTTGTATGTATGGATGGATGGATGTTTGTTACTCTTTCACGCCAGAACGGCTGAACAGATCTGGATGAAATTTGGCACAGAGATAGATTGTAGTCTAGAATAGCACATAGGATACTTTTTAACCGCGGGTGAAACCGCGGGGCGCAGCTAGTACTTAATAAATACCACCGTTATTCAAAAAAATGCACTTGACTAATTACCTCATAAACTGTTAATTTTTTTTGTTAAACTGTTAAATTGATTCAGGAAATTGGTTATTTCACCGATTATTCTTGAGCATGAATGTAAAGTTATAAACTAAAACGAACATTTTACATCATCAAATATGCAAAAGCCTAATTTATGTATCCTTCGTTTTTTGCCTTGAAACTAAATTGTGTTACGCAACAGGGTCATGAGTTCATGATATTTAATCTGTGACCTGTGACAGGGTGTTCCATAAAGCAGCGCCTACCATTACAGACTGACATGTTTCACTAACATGATGAACTTCCGTAAGGTTTTATTAACACAAATATTGCAAAGCCGAGCCCAATAGCTTTTCCCCGACACCTGACCTCCAAACTTGGCGCTTCCGTGTTTGGTCATTGCTTAGTCAAAAGTTAGCGAATCATCCATCAAAGCCGGCTGGCATTTAAACAATGAACACCTGTTTTTGTCTTCACTGACAATAGCTTTTCCAAATGGACACAGACAACACCGAATATAAACATTGCCCGATTTCGTTCGGTGATTCCAATAGACAATTCTACAGAGGACTAGAATTGACCGTTTATAAATATATGTTACTCAATAAAGATTCAACAATGCAATCTTAGACATTGCAGCGTATAATATTGACAATCATAGACGATGCTGTGTATAAGATTGTACTTACGATGAAGCGTATCCAATACAACAAATTTACACTAACCTGAAGCCGAAATCGCAAAGCAACTTACAGCTTTAAAGCCATATTAAGTTTTGCCATAGCTGTTTACCTGTCAACAAAAAAGACAAATGTTAATTTCAAATAAATATTTTAATTATGTTTACTAAACTAACTAATTGTTATGTAATTTAAAGCTGTACTATACTTACTTCTACTTAGCAGTTTTTCTGTTACCATTCATCAAACAAAATAGTTTTTCCCTACACAGTAACATCACTACAATGCGTTGTAATGTAAGCTGTGGCTTATTCCTGAACAAATAAACGAATGAATTTTCAATTCCAACCAACATAAAATAGTCTATTCGATTTTATCTAAGCTTTTACAATCGCGCGACGTGCACAGCAACTGTCAGGTTTTTACTACGTCCAATCGCTTACCTACTTAAGCCTTGAATATTCGCCAAATGCGTCTATTCAACTCGTAATAGTGAAGAAGCTACGGACCCTACCGATATGAAAAAAATATCACCAATAAGATCATTCTGTTACCTATTAATTAGTCTAATTAAAATATTATATTACTTACTAGATTGCGAGTAAAAAAATATTAAATGAACGTTGTTTTCGTTCTCATGGCGTGCAATACCGTGCTTACGGAGATTACGTTACTATATATTTTTACACCTTCGGATAGGAAATTAAAAATATGATTGATCGTTCTTTTACCATATTTTTAGAGCTAAAATTGAGTTAGTTTAGTAATATTTTGTGTTATTTTGAAGTATTTCGTCAGATCACGTGACCACTGACACCCGCGAGCTCCTTTGCGGGGGACGGGCCAGTCGGCGCCAGCGCCTCACGAAGGAAGGACGTACTCGCCTTGCCGAAAAATATTTTCGCATTTTTTTTCTATTTGTACGTAAATCATCAATTAAACAGTGCTTAATTATCCAGAGCCAATCAAAAAAAGTAGTTTTTCAAGACATTTGATAAGTTTTTAGTGACTTTACTACTAGTGAAAATATTTGGACAATAATTGATCGCGTTGTGAGTAGAGGGTACAGAAGGTTGATCCGATGAAAATGGGAGATGTCACCAAGGCAGCTAGGCGTAACAAAAAAATTGGACTCCAACTAGGTAGCTAAGTGGTAAGTACCTACCTACCTATTAATATTTAATTACCACATAAATATTTTTACCCGTTTGTTCTTATTGTGTAGACTGAAGTGACTAACCCTAGTGTCTGAGTTTTTAGTGGCATATGATTCGGTCTGACGTTTGTTTTCCTGATAAAAATACTTAATAGAAAACTACAGACGTGTCCTCCGACCTATGTTAACTCTCAGGGCTTCACCGTCCATTACACCTTATTGCGATGATTGTTGGATTTACCCGCCGACGCTGTGCGACCATGAACCTAAGCTTATTTTGCTGTGATACGAGCCGCGGTCGCGCAGCGTCGTGCTGTACTACAATCATCACGCCAAGGCACGGGCCCCATTGTACATGTTGCTCATGATAATTATCCAAGTGCAAGACTTGTCAGAACTGTGTTTTTTTTCTTGTTATGTACAAATGTACCTATATGTGTCATATTAGTACATTGCACAGGGTTATCGGTATAGGGTGTACTAAGCCAAACGGGGGTCATTGTACTCTTCATTATAAACAACGATTACTTTTTAAACTTTTTTATTTGTAATATAAATCGGGGAAAAAAGCATCTGCTTACATTTTGTCGACGATCGATGAGCTTTTTGTATGAAACAGCTGTTTTTTTTCTCGTGATTTCATTTGATTCAATTATTCACAAAAATTATACTAAGGTCAATATACCTAAGCCATTTCAAATTGAAGCTATGGCATACTTGCTGATGCCCCAACACCTAGTTAATAACATAGAAATGGGGAGTATTCTATAGTTAATAATAATAAATAATCCTTCTTGAACAATCGGGTAAAAATAAAATAATGATAATTATTATGTGTACTTACGATGTCAATATCGGAAAGCGGTCGTTGCGTGCGAACTGCGAACGGTGTAAATGACTAATACTAATTTTTGTTTTTGGTATAGCACATTTCCTATACTAACCTACCTAAACTAGAAACAATCACATTTTTATGTTATAGCTGACCAACCACGGTCCGCAATACATTATTATTTTTAGCAGTGTAGTGAGCATATTTTTCTAACTTATCCTGGTTTGTTAACCGACTTCAAAAATTAGGACGCACTCAATTACATTGTATAAATTTTACTAAATGTTTGTTGCAGCATAACTTCGTCATTTATTTTTTACTTGAAAGAATATGCTTACTAACACTCTGATCAGTCACTTTGATCAAAATAAAGTATTTTTTTGTAAAAAATAGTATTTAATACAAAAATTCAAGCATTTGCATTCAGAAAGTAGTGTTCCGAGTTATGGCCATTGAATTCGAAAGAAAAGTTATTACATTTTCTTACAACAATAACCCAGGGAGAGATCGTTAGCGAGCGAAGCGTCTATGCTTCAGATTCGACGAAAATGCTTTCGTATTTCCGAATTCCGTCTGGATTTCTGTCCGGATCTTTGCCCAGACCTGTCTTAATCTACAGGTCGCATTTTTTAACCTATTCTCTTGAATCTTTGTGAGTAAGTCCGATATTTAAAAAGATTTTTTTTGTCTAGGCGGTTATTGGAAATTTTTCAATATGGCAGAGATGTGATTTAAAAAAGGATATATCTGCATAATTGGAAAATTTCCAAAAAACTTTTTGATCCGAGTCAAAACAAAAATTTATATAATTGTCAAACCTGCTCACAAAATTTCACGAGAATCGGTTGAGGAGTGTGACCTGTAGAGGAGGACAAATACAAATACAAATAATTTATTTGGGTATAAAATACATGTGACAATTTCAAATCGGACAGACATCGGTCACGAGATCTCCAGCTCACAGAGTCACTATTGTATGTATTGTTATTTATTTATATTTATTAAATACAACAATTTCTTTGGTAACTGATACCAACCTGCATCCAGTCTTAATAGTTATTTTAATCTAGTCTCTATTGCATGACTAGAATAATAATATATTTTAAACTGGGATTATAGATTGGTAATTGTTTTATATTTTATGGTATCATGGAAAGAGACAAACGAGACGCTTTGAGTAATACGAATATTGTGTAATTAATATCTTTAAATTGCTCTATTTCATTTTTTCAGAAACAGAGATCAACGAAATTATCAAAGTTTAAACACAAGCGTTCAGCCAACAACAAATGCGAGTACTGAACTAAGGTGAGCTAAAAGACATTTAACATCTTATATTATTAGGGTGACAAGCATAGTGCATAGTCAGAGCTATGCCAAATGGAAATGCTATTGTTGAAGTTATCGTATGTCCGGCGTCCAGCGTCTGATTGCACGGATGTCCGATTGTTTTCCTCTACAGATCGCATTTCTCAACCGATATTTGTGAAATTTTGTAAATTTAGGTTTTATTTAAAATAGCGGAGATATGTAATTTGTGAGACGTTGCTCATAGAGCCACTACTTATAATCAGAGTGGCGCTGAACTGCTATGGGCATGCGTGACATTCACTTAGCGAGCGCGAAGCGCGAGTGCAGAACTTCCGTTTCAGTACTAAAAACTTATCCTATATTTTTATCTACAGATGCCTAGTCCAAAATCATCCGAAGGTTATCAGAGCATCCGAGGAACAGGGACTTTTTCACCTTCGAATAAACTGGTAATCATTTTTTTTTGTGTACACAATGTACATAAATTAATTATTGATACGAGCGTTGGGACTTAGTATGGTTGCAAATTAATTATTATTTAATATTGTTTTTAGGAACAACAATATCAGTCTTCATTGCCGAATCTCATCGTCGAAGAAGAAGCAGAACAAGAACAGAAAGACAAAAGTTATTGGCGTATTATAACATTAGCTTCTTCTTCGTAAAATTTAAGGAAATATCAAGACACAATGGATTTGGTTGCGCCAAACAATCGATAGACTTGATTGGAGAAAAGCAAACAGGTCTTGCTTCTAAATTCACCTTTTTGTGAATAAAGAGTAACAATAGTAAATTATGTACCGAGGGCACAAAGCAGTGCCTTACGTCGCGGGCGGCTTATTGTACCTTGAGCGTAACGAGGGAATCTAGAGTTAACTCCCGAGCGCAGCAAGGGAAGATGAGTCCTGAGGGCAGCGAGGGGTTCAAGCCGCCCAAGACAAAAACACTGCTTTATCCTAGAAGCGAATCCTCTTCTAAAAATACTGTCTAATATTATACTCTCTCATAACTAATAAAAAGGTACTAGTAAGGTACAGTCTTTTATTTTAAATTTCGTGCAGCTCGTGGAGCACGTGCTCGTATTTTTTTCTTGGTAGCTAGTTCAATTTTCAAATAAACTCTTCTTACAGTGCTTATTTTGAGTTTTCATTCAATGTTAATCTCTTTGCTTGGAAACTCCCAACTGCAAGCTTCGCTCGAATTTATGTTTCATCTATAAAACCAACATTTGATTTTCATGTGTTAGATTAAGGATGTGTTAATCTGAGCGATTACTGCCTTCAAAGCATTTGATTTATTGATATTTTTTGATTCTCGGTTTATTTTGATTATTTTTTTGGTGTTTGCTAAAATCTAAGCACTATACATGTATTTCAGCTACAAAAGGTTTTTCAATATCCAATCTAAGACCCCTTTAGTCCAGCTAGAGAGGATTTTTTTACTATATTAACTACTAGCTGTTGCTCACGATTTCGTACGCGTAGATAAAAAAAGCTCGTTCCGTTAGTTTCTTGTATTTGTCATTCACAGGTCCCACTTCGAACCTGCCCCCTTCTCTCTACCATCATCATATTGCCAGACCATGGTACGGGCAACAGTTATCTAGTTGGCATTGGCAATTGTCTTTATACTGGGTTTGGCTGGCACTGTCCGATTAAAACGTCACGCTCAGACAGGTGTCTATGGCAAGGGTAGCGGGTAGGTAAGCCGTTAACTCGGCCTCCAAGCTAAATCTAATAGGTAGCCAAGTCTAATATGGAGTAGATAGTTACAATTTGTGTAGTAAGTAGGTTATATACTTGTTGGTAATAGGTAGAAGTACTAGGAGTTACTCGTACTATGCCAAATATTTCAGTCTGAATGTTTAGTAGGAATTACCTACTACTCGGAACCAGCCAAGCCAAGTAGGTAGTATATAGATACTATTTATATGTAGTAATTAGGTAGATCCATTGTAAGTAGTATCCATCTTCTTCTACCTATAAGACTTGGCTGGCACCGACTTCAAATAGATGGGTAGCGCTTATAATAATTATATTAATTAATATTAGTGCTTATTTGTGGTTTGGAAGTCGCTTTAATTTTGTTACAATGATCACTTAAAACATCTTCTAACTTGACTTTTATTGAAAATCAGTTTACTAAAAAAATTAAGTAAACAAAATTAAGTCAAAGTGTAGTTTTTTATATCGTAAATTATGACACTTTTGTGCTAAGATCATTACACTCGAGGCGGTATTATAGCGCGAGCCGTATGCGAGCACACTAATGGAGCCAATAGTGTAAATTATTAACGCACACGCGTTTCATGTGACGTTTTTCATCACACATGCGAGGGGAAAAAACACAGACTTGCATTAGTCAATACATTTTTCTGAAAATGTATGCGCATTTTGCTGCTTTTCCACTTATCAAAATTTTCCTAGGCATAATAATAAAGCGAGTACTTTGTTTAAATTATCATACCTAATTAATTGTCAATATTTTGATAAAAAAAATAATGTTTATTTACTGTTATTACGTAGTTATGATACTTTAAATCAAGAATTTAAGAAAAGTAAAAAAAAACTCTTGTTGATTTATTTAAAAAAAAGTCTAGTTTAGTTACTAGTGCGATAATGGTAAAGTAACAGCACACGTGCTTAATAGCTCGGATTATGAGCTAAAACTGATGTAATAAAGTCCTTTTTACGAGTGAAAGTGATGAAAAAGATATTAAACACAAACGCGTTTTTAACTTCGAGTAGGAACATAATTATCAGCAAAATCAGGCAAGAAACTATCGAGATAATAATGAGGTTGTAAGTTCTAAGTCCACTATGTTTTCAATCATTTTAGTCATTTTTATACTACCTGCTGATTATGTAAAACAGATTAGTACTACCAACTCGTAGAATACATTTTTTAAGCGGGCCGTCGATTGAACAGCTCTGCTAGTCCTAGTAAATATGTTTTTTGTTATGAGATTTTTGAAATGTTGTAAGCATTGGTTTAGGATAGGTTGAGTAATTTATCCCTGGTACCGGAGTTCTTAGGATGCCCATCAGGAGCCCTATTCTTACGAAAGATATTTTCTGATCAATGTCTCTCTCGTTTTAAAAATCATAGTGAGAGTGACCAAGAAACATCTCACGCGTCAAGAATAGCCCTCCAGGGCCATTCTTACGATATTATATTATTTCCCCTATTCCTACGCACGAGATATTTTTTGGTCAATGTCTCTCTCGTTTGAAAAATCATAAAAGTGAGAGGGACCAAGATAATATCTCACACTTCAGAGAGTCCGTGGTCTACGATTGTTTTTTTTAGATTTTACACGCACGACCAAAGGGAATCAAAACCTTTAGATGCGGGATATTTGTGAGTACATACTTAATCTACCTATACTTATAAACAAACTACCGCGCTCATGCTGCTTATAAGGCTCAACTTTAAAACGCCGTTGGCTTCAAATAATTTAGTAAAAAAACATTACAATAAAGCATAACATCACAGAGGGCTTTCATTTTTAGGCAAAAATATTTTTTTCACGGTGTTTCGTCTGAATTTGTTTGTCTTTGAGAAATGCTAGCTCAATGTTCAAAAGCTTCGAGCGTTGATCACTAGAGGCGCTAAAACCAGCTGAGCGCCGAATGCCAAATGTCATTGGCGCATCTTAATCCCTTAAATTGTGAACAACATACAAAATAATCTTTTACCATATCTACTCGATCAAAATTCACGGTTTGTGAATGAAAAACTCATTAAGAAAATTTTTATTGACACAGTGTAGTGTAGGGAAAATGAAAATGGAACCGACATGTTCGACGCTTTTTTTTATTAAATTTCTAAGATACGTAGCAGAACGATCCTCACCCAACTTTTTACTCAATGAGATTTGTTTTAAATTAAATTTAGCAAAAAATATAAAATACATCTAAAAATATTTAGTATAAAGGTTGAACAGTCACGAGCTCTAGTTAGGCAAGACAGATTTTTATTTACTACAAGGTTGGTACAAAAATCGTACGGGATTGTGTAGAAGATATGCTTTGATAACGAGGTACCAAAACACAATGTGTTTGAGCTTGCTACATCTTGACCTCAAGCACAATATTGTCCACATAATGACCGTCGTGCTCCGTTTTCGGGTTACTAGGTACTAGATATACGAGTCCGTCCTTTGTCATTTCATTTGCATCGTCCCTGCGCACTCTGCGTTCAAGCACTATTGTGAGGGTCTCTTGACTATCATATTGTTGCCTTGCCAAGACTGCCATTCACTAGTTTCTTCGACTTTCGACCCTCGAACGTTCCAATTTATCATTTTATTTATAACTGTTCCACCAATCTGTTTCCACCTACATACCTACTATCAACCTGTCATGTCGTGCTCTTACAAACATACCCTTGTGGACACGTAGGGGCAAGCAATTATAAATTATTATTTATGTGTATAATTCCTCAAATGGATACATTCGTGTATTTAATTGTAAAATCTTGTTACAATGATACATTTGACGTACATAGGAGTTCCATGAATCACGGCAAGTATGGTATACAATATTTCCGTTACATGACTAATTAAATCATTAAGTAAACATTAACTAGGAATTAGTGTTTTAAAATCTGACTCATTTCAAATTTAAGTTATGTCAAGATTATTTTGGTGCATGTCCGTTTAGTTTAGACCTAAATATTCTTATCGTTATTGTTCCCTTTAAGTCATGTAGAGTAAAGTTAGGGCCCTCACAGGTACGTGCTTTACAATGCTTCAGTATCACAGTTTACAGTTACGGTAGGTAACTGTAAACTGCGTATTTAGGGTATTTAGGGGACTTGTGTTAGAGATGTATTACACTGATCGATTACCTCTATTAGCTATTAGAAATGTTGAACCCGCCATTACCAGGTATTACGCGTCAAAATACTGTTCAAATACAGCGATAGGTAGGTGATAGGTATGAATTACTCATAATTTTGCTTGTCATTAGTTGAGTGCAAGTGGAAACAACCGTAGCGAGACATATAACTGTGTACAACGTTACAAACGGATTAAATATCATGCAGTGTCGGGAATTTATCTACGTGCTATAATCATAACTTTCAACTCTCGGAGATTGCTGACTACTTCATCGTATAAGATTGTGGTTATTTTGCCCTTCTGCAGAAACACTTCACGTAAACAGCTGTATTTCCAATATCACGGATGATTGGCGACCGTTCTCGTCAGAGCCAGGAACAAAGAGCGAATTGGTCTATTGTAATTCAGATTGAGCTATGATTGGTTACCTTATCAGCAGGATGGAGGCTGATAGAAGACTGCTGTTGACTGACGGTTTGATGTAAAATCTTTAACGGCGTACTGCGAAATCGAACATAGCCTAGCGCGTATTCTGAAGATTATTTGAGTTTCGAACTGGGATTTAATTGTGAGAGATATGGTTTATACGTAAATAGTATAAAAAAGGTTATCATTAAAGACCAATGAGTACTTTTTTCAATTATCGAAATTCAGCAATGTCAGCTCTATCAAAACAAATAATTTCATTCCATTAAATATGCTCTACCTTTTGTGTTAACTACATTGTCAACTAAACAGTTAGCAGTTAGCATAGATGTTCCCAAAGTGGACAACGTTTAAATTTGATTACACAGGTATAAACAGCCAGCGACATTGATAAATTATGCTGATTGTTACGAGCGATAGATAGCCGAAATGTAACTACATTTATATACGTACATCTGTCCAGTAACAGTCGTTAAAAGCTCGTTGAAACCTATTAGATATAGGCCATGACCTCCACGATACCGATCAAAGGTTTTCTATGCTCACTTCGTGCACTGGTGTCTCTTCATATCACATTGTTTGTGGAGGCAATCAGCAGTGACTCCGAGCGACCATTAAGCGTAAAAATAAGGTCAGCCGTCCACCAGGGCCTTGGGGGACGATTTGGTCTGACAAACCTGCCATGACAGAGATTAGGGTGGGCACGGGCGTGGCGGACGTACCGCGAAATGTCGCGCCATTTCACCGCCAAATGACGTCACTGCCGCGCCTGACATTTGGCCGAAGGCGAAGCAACAAAGCAGCCCTACCTTCCCTCAAAGCTGATAACAGAAAAAGCTTAATAGCTTCCCAAGCTTTCGGCGGCCATTTGCTTCGCATGCTCGCGTCTGTACGCGCCTTGGCATTTGTGTTTGGATATTTTTTTGATAGCAACTCCGTAAAGGGTGATTACAAGTCATTGCTTTGAAATACTTAACATTTGTTTATCACATGTGCGTTATTAGAAGAAATAATGGTTTACGTTTCGTTCCGTTGTTAAGGGTAATTTCATTAGAAACACTTAACCCAACGGTACTTGAGCTAAGTGGTATGAACTTGGCTGCGCAGCTCGTCTTAGAAAGCTTTCATCAGAAGGTCATAATGGTCTATAGTAAATATAAATCATCACAAATTCACAATATAGATGTACTAACATTACATAATTAGGCAATATTTACGTCTAGTAGCATTAGTCGTTTGATGGCGAGGAAATTTCTGTTCTGCGCGTAATAGTTAACTTGTTACGTTTAACAATTGAACTTCAATCATCATCAATTGAAACACTTTGTTCAACGAATCAAACAAACCATTGCAATTATAAATGTTCACGTACAGATACATTCTTTGAAATAAGCACTTTGCTTCATGGTTCCGCTAAAATTTGATGAAATTGGTTGCGTGCGTGCTGACTGCCGAGGGTTGGTAATCTTATACATACCTACTTACAATAAGGTATTCTACGTAGGTACAGCCTATAAATCTACCTATACGTATGTTGGACTCGTAACTCACTGAAGCTATTTATTTACTTCCCCAAATAAGCGACCATTTAGGTGATTAAAACGAGCCTCGAAACCTAGTTTATGTAAGATCAATCGGAAAAAACTGCGCACATAAAACAAACCAGGGTGGGTAACAATAAACAGCTTGTTGGCAAACAAGTAGGGCATCGCAGGGTCAGGCGTTAAGTATTTAGTATAGAAGTCTTTCATGGTTTAAACATTTTTTTCAGGACAGCTCGGCTTTTCAATCTTTAATTCAGCATAGTGAGTATTCTGAAGCGTGTATTTAGTATTTAGTAATATAACTAGAAACCGATAAAGCGATGGCAGCCTAGTTGGGAAACGGCCACCCTCTCCAGCCAGAGAGAGTGGGTTCGAACCCAGCCGACGGCACGCACCAATTTATTCATTGTGTGAACATTTGTGCGTATTGTATGTAATCTGCTACAAGACTGGAGCCCGGTGTAAGGTGACAGGCTCGCCCCGTCATATTTGGGACTGAATATCGGCCGAAGAAGTGTGGGTGTTGTATCTGCCAGCCCCCTCGGGAAAAGGCGTGACTATATGTTATGTAACCTTAGTATTACCATGTCCGTCTGTCCATCCGTCTTTATGTCACGGTATTTTTATTCAGACTATTATGACAACAGCGCTGAAATTTGGCACACGTTTAGGTTATCGGGTTTGGACAGTGTACAGACTCGAATAACTTGGTTTCAGAAGATTTTTTCACCTAAATCTCATTAATTATTACCATAGTTCACTGGGATTAAAATTAGGAGAACTTCACATTTACGCCCAATGCAGGCAGATATTTGTAAGAAAATATAACTTCAATTAGGCACTACTACTAATTTTACGTGCCATCTGCCCTTCACACAATGAAATCGTTCGTGCCTTGAAGGATTGAATGGATCGAGATTGAGATTAAGTTCATTGACACCTCAGCCACCTAATCAGGGGTAACCTTTATCAGACATCTCATAATTCATCACATCATCATTACATTTATTTTGCAACTAGCTCGTCTGCTGTGGCTTCGCTCGCGTTGACACTCAGGGATAATGTAGCTTACTACTCGTAGTAGTAAGCTACATTATAGATTAGTTACAGATTAGTTCAGTAAAAGTTCTTTTACTCAGGGATAATGTAGCTTACTACTACGAGTAGTAAGCTACATATGTATGATAATGTAGCTTACTACTACGAGTAGTAAGCTACATTATAAGCTCAGAGATAATGTAGCTTACTACTACGAGTAGTAAGCTACATTATCCCTGAGTGAAAGAACTTTTACTGAACTAATCTGTTCATTAATTTCGGAGATTACCTCTGACAAACTTACAAACATACAAAGTCACAAATATTAGGTCCTTACGTATGAAATTGGCGTTTTGTACGGGAGGAATAAAAAGTCGATTTTTTTTTGTAAAATATATTTAATTAATCAAAGTATGCACCGTTGTTATCTATGCACTTTTGCCATCTTATGGGTAGTTCATTGATCCCTTTACTATAAATACCATGGGGGCGAGAATCAATAAACTCTTTGAAGGCGGTTTGGACTGCTGCATCGGAGTGGAATTTTTTTCCTTGTAAGAAGTTGTCCCAATTCCGGAAGAAATGGTAATCTGTTGGAGCAAGGTCCGGGGAGTACAGTGGATGTCGCAGACATTCCAATTGTAGCTCAGCTAACTTAGTGGTTGTTTGTTGTGCAGTGTGTGGTCTTGCGTTGTCGTGAAGCAGCAGTGGCCTAGAGCGATTGACCAATCTCGGTTGTTTAACAGCTAGTTCTTCCTTCATGGTTTCCAGTTGCTGACAATAGATATCTGCCGTAATCGTTTGGCCAGATTTAAGAAAGCTGTAGTGAACGACACCGGCGCTAGTCCACCAAACACTTACAAGTAACTTTTTCTGAGTCAATTTTCGTTTAGGGCAGGATTTGGCTGGGTCTCCAGGGTTCAGCCATTGCGATGAGCGCTTTCGATTATCGTACAATATCCACTTTTCATCACAAGTAATGATTCGATTTAAAATCCCTTCATTATTGTGTCGGTTGAGCAAAGTAACACAGCAGTCGACCCGTGTTTGCAAGTTCGATTCACTCAATTCATGAGGTACCCATCGTTCGAGTTTTTTTACTTTCCCGATTTGCTTCAAGTGGATTAATACAGTTTTGTCACTTACCCCGAAGCCTGCTGCTATCTCTGAAGTGCTTTGTGATGGATCCGCTTCCACAATAGCCTTTAATTCTTCGTTTTTCACTTTGATCTCCGGCCGTCCACGGGGTTGGTTCTTAAGGTCGAAATTTCCAGAACGAAAACATTGAAACCAAAAACGTACCATGCTGTCTTTAGCGACACCAGCGCCGTACACATAATTAATTCTTCGAGCTGTTTCTGCAGCACTGGTGCCACGGTAGAACTCGTACTCGTAAATATACCGATATTTCATGTTTTCCATTGCGCGGTAATAAGTGACGCCAAAGAAAAAATAATGAGGAAAATAACAAATGAATGACTGTATTCCAAAGAAAAAAAAACCAGCTAAATGAATTTATTAATTTGAATTTCGAATTCTTAACCAAAGAGGAGATATTTCAGATCAAATTGATCAGTACGACAAAACGCCTATTTCATACGTAAGGACCTAATATTACTTTTTATCGACCGAGTGAGCGTTAGCGAGCGAAGCTTTAGCTTCAACAAAAAATGCTTTCGTATATCCGATTTCTGTCCAAATACATCTACAGGAACAAATCTTACTAATGTTATAAATGCGAAAGTTTGGATGGATGTATGGATGTTTGTTACTCAATTCGCCAGAACAGCTGAACTGAAATTTGGCACAGGTATAGATTATAGATTAGAATAGCACATAGGATACTTTTTGACTGCGGATGAAACCGCGGGGCGCAGCTAGTTCTGTATAAAGATCGAACCTGCTCACAAAATTTCATGAGAATCGGTTGAGTAATGCGACCAGGGGGGCTATTCCTGCTCGTGAGATGAGATGAGATTTTATCTTGGTCACTCTCACACCTACGACGTTTGAAACGAGAGTAACAAGGACGAAAAAAGGTGAGATGAAAATCTCAAATCTCCGAATAGGGCCACTGTAGAGGACTAACGTCGGGCCCGAGGTCTACAGCTCGCAGAGCTAAGAGCTACTACTAGTATTAGTATACTAGAAGTATTGGTTAGTATAGAATATAGATACATAATAACTTTATTTTATAAGTTAATTTTTCCTTCAATCCGTTTGGAATGAACTAGGTATATTCTATTCACAAATTCAGCTAAAACACCTCCACAGAGAATTGAAACACAAAACATCAAAGTTTTGCAAAAGAAAGTTCAGGGTTACGCGACATCGACCCTCGTCAATCGTATTGTAAATAACTTATGCCACTAATTGATCGGGCCGCGTGAGACCCACCACCCGGCTGTGAGACGTCGAATATGTCCACTTTTCTATGCTATTATATCGACATGGTTATTTTATATCGATGAGGTATTCCCACGTGTGTACCTAGCTTATTTAGATAGGTATTCGTACCTACTTCTACATAGACTAGAGCTGTTTGGAAAGAGAACTATCGTGGCGAAAACGGGAACTAACTTCTTGAACAAACGAAAATACTCATACATATCGTCACGCCTTTCCCCCGAGGGGGCTGGTAGAGGTGTAATACAACACCCACACTTCACCGGACGATATTCAGTCCCAAATGTGACAGGGGGCGAGCCTGTCGCCATACACCGTGCTCCAGTCATGTAGCAGATGACATACAATACGCACATATGCTCACACAATGAACAAATTAGTGCGTGCCGTCGGCTGGGCTCGAACCCGCTCCCTCTGGCTTGAGAGGCAGGCGTTCTCCCAACTAAGCTGCTCTGCAAAAAATACTCGTAGAACAAAATAAAGGATTGAAAGCACAGCGGCTCTATCTAGCCTCACAACAGTTCTCACTCCGACCAGGCTCTACTACTGCTTTTTCGTTAGGTAATAGCCCGGTTTATCTGTGTAATAGCCCCTGTTCACCGGCCGTTCCCGAAAGACAACCCTATCTATCTTGTAATAAATAAATAAATTCGGGACACTTCCACACACGGTCGCCTTACCCCAAACTAAGCAAAGCTTGTACTATGGCTGCCAGAGACTGTTAAACATACTAGATATTTTTAAATACATATTAACACCCAGACATAGAACAAACAAATGTTCACCACATAAATGTTTGCCCTAGGTGGGAATCGAACCCACGCCCCCAAGCTCAGAAGGCAGGTTCACTACCAACTGAGCCACCGAGGCAGTCAATATTCATTTATTACATTTATGACCCCTATTGGCTCATTTACATTGGTCATTTTCGTTGTCAGCTCGCGGTGTACAAGAGTTTCTGTTTTAAATGCATTTCTCGATGCATTTTAACGAATGGAAGTAAATCGGCCAAACGATCACATTTTGCTCCCGCGCATCGTCCACTCGACCATTATGAACTGACCTATCATGGATTTCATTGGTTATACGGCTTCTTGCGGTTATATGCAATGCTGTAAAACGACCGGGGCACTTTAATTAGTTGTTACCCTTACCCCGTATGCGTAGACCCTACGAATACGGGATAACGACTGAGTTATCGACCAATGAAATTTAGCCATAAGTCATGTAGTGTCTCTTTATTGCTCTAGCCACCAAACTCTAACCACTAAATTGCACAAACGACAATATCGGAGCAGAAAATGAGTAAAATACTAATCCTATCTTCCAGCGCATTTCTAACAGCATCATCTAACAGTGCAGCTAATAAAGAGTCCGGCGACCATTTTAGACTAACTTCGCATTGGCTTAAGGTTTTCTATAGCCATTTCGTCTAGAAGAAGATTACGAGCGAAGAGAGCAAGTAATGATACTGACGAGCCTAAAGTTACCTACAGAGTGACATAGGTAGTGCAATTTCATTTTTTTTTATTACTTTTGCACTTCCGTAATAATTCTTAAATAACTTAGAATTTCCTTTGTGTTATAGATTCATTTAAAAGCTAATGATGTAGACAACCTCCCTATGTAAAGGGATTTTTGATTTGCTTTGTCTATGTTTTGAATAAATCAGTCAGAAGTGACCCCTTACAAATGCGGTATTTTTTCATATCTCTATTTTCTCTTGAGGACGTTTTTTTTAAAAAAAAAACAAAAATATAGGGGCGGAGATATAGTTTATTAAGTATAGACAACTGCTAAAGCTCCTTAAAATTTTTGTATTTTTTACATTTATATAAAACTTGAATCGCGCGCGCGCCGCTGTGCGTGTCGCACGTGCGAGCTAGACAGTTAAACATCATAGAAATAAATCATTTTGCGCACCCCTGGGGTTTGCATTTCCCACTTTGAAAATCCCTGCACTGTACTGTATGATAAACTAGCCACACGTCCCGACTTTGCACGGGTGGATAATAGTTTTGTTTTAAGTTGATTGTTTGTGAAATGTGAAGTTTTTCTTTTATCTCAACATAAAGAGATCAAGTTCAAAGTAGCAAATCAAAAGTGGAAATTTCTGTTATTTGTTATGGTGGATTTAATCAGGAGCTACTTTGCAGAAGTTCATCTTCAAAACTGTTACCTGAACCAATCTCTAATGTATTTCCGCTCTAACATTGCTTTAAGTATATCAAGGAATATGATTTTTTTTAATTCTATTTTGAATTCATCCATCCATCCATCAGCCCTAGGACGTCCACTGCTGGACATAGGCCTCCCCCATAGACCTCCAATAAGACCGGTTGGTAGCGGCCTGCATCCAGCGCGATCCTGCGGTCTTGACAAGGTCATCTGTCCACCTTGTGGGTGGACGTCCTACGCTGCGCTTGCCGGAACGTGGTCTCCATTCGAGGACCTTTCGACCCCATCGGTCATCAGTCCTTCGTGCTATGTGCCCTGCCCACTGCCATTTCAACTTGCCAATCCTCTGGGCTATGTCGGTAACTTTGGTTCGTCTACGGATCTCCTCATTCCTGATTCGATCTCGCAGAGAGACTCCGAGCATAGCCCTCTCCATAGCTCGTTGGGCTACTAGAAGCTTATTTATAAGGCCCATAGTGAGAGACCACGTTTCAGTGCCATAAGTCATCACTGGTAACACACACTGGTCGAACACTTTCGACTTGAGGCACTGAGGTATGTCGGACGAGAAGATGCTACGCAATTTTCCGAACGCTGCCCAGCCGAGTTGGATTCGGCGATTGACCTCTTTCTTGAAGTTGGACCTACCTAACTGGACTACTTGTCCTAGGTAGACGTACGAGTCAACAACTTCAAGAACCGAGCTCTCAACAGAAATTGGAGTGGGTATAATAAGGGAATTACACATGACCTTCGTCTTGTCCATGTTCATCCTCAGACCCACTTGTTGAGAAACTCGATTTAGGTCTCCGAGCATCGTGCTGAGCTCTTCCATCGATTTTGCCATGACTACGATATCGTCAGCAAACCGAAGGTGAGTGATGTATTCGCCATTGATGTTGATGCCGAATCCTTTCCATTCCAAGAGCTTGAAGGCGTTCTCCAAGGTGGCAGTAAACAGTTTCGGAGATATTACGTCTCCCTGTCTTACGCCTCTTTTTAAAGGGATCGCCTTGGAGCTCTCTTCCTGTACTCGGACCGACATAGTGGCGTTATTATACAAGCACTTCAACACTTCGATGTACCGATAGTCAATACGGCATCGTTGGAGAGACTCCAGCACAGCCCATGTCTCGACTGAATCAAAGGCTTTCTCATAGTCCACAAACGCTAAGCAAAATGGCAAGTTATACTCTTCTGTCTTCTGTATAACTTGCCGCAGCGTATGGATGTGGTCTACGGTGCTGTAGCCTTTTCGGAAACCGGCTTGTTCGGAAGGCTGGAACTCATCAAGCCTGCGTTCGAGACGGTTCGTAATGACCCTTGAAAACAGCTTATAAACATGGCTCAGGAGCGAGATGGGTCTGTAGTTCTTCAATAAGGTGTTGTCACCTTTCTTGAAGAACAACACCACCACGCCTCTGTTCCATGCTTCTGGCGTTACGCCCTCGAGGACGACGGTATTGAAAAGCTTCTGAAGGACTTTTAGTACCGGTGTTCCACCCGCTTTCAGAAGCTCTGTTGTGATACCGTCATCACCCGGCGCCTTGTTGTTCTTAAGCTGATTCAGGGCCATTCTAATCTCGTACAGGCTGATGTCCGGGATATCTTCAGTGAAGTGTCGGGTCAGCTTGGCTCTTGGGTCTTTAGCCGTGCTGCTAACAGGCTTAGCGACCGAAGCGTATAGCTGTCCATAGAACCCTTCGATCTCCTCTAAATTAATATTAATACTACTACTACTACTACTACTAATACTACTACTATTAATACTACTACTACTACTACTATTTTGAATTAATTTAATTTAACTTACTAGAAAACTTAATTCAATTTGATATGTAAAGCTAATTTGAACTTCATACAATTTGATATTTTAAGTTAATTTAATAAAGAATTTAACACAATTTATTTTATTATTAATTAATTATAAATATTAATTTTACACACCTAATTTTATGATATCTACTAGAATACTTAATGCCATTTCAAATAACAGTTTTGATTATCAAGTTACAGTTTTTACTAGCTGATAGCAACTACTTTAGACAGTTTAGATCTGGGAACTGGGGCTGGGTGTTTGGCCTCGCACCTACAATATTCCAATTCAATTGAACAAAAGGTGGCAGACATTGCAAAGTTTATGTCTGAATAGGTTTTAATATTTTTATGCAGCATATTTTAGAACTGGCACTGCATGGTTTCCATGAAAAGGGAAATGAAATGGAAGTTTTTCGTAACAGGTGCTTTCAAATATAACATAGAGTACATTTAAAGAGGACTCTTCACACTTTTGGGCTGGCAATGCATTGCAACACAACATTGTTAGTGTTGCAGGTATTCATTGTTGCCGATTATGGCTTATCACCTAACAGACTACTTTCATGTTTTCTACTATTTTACTAGCACTAGAAAGGAAAAAACCCACTCACTAAAGACTTTTGAATGTGATTATTTTTTACTAAAGATGAGTGTTTGTTCAAGAATCCTGTTGATACAATAGGCCAGCTAAAAGTGAATTTAATCCTACTAATATTATAAATGTGAAAGTTTGTAAGAATAGATGGATGGATAGATGTTTGTTACTTTTTCATACCAGAACGGCTGGATAGATCTGGATTAAATTTGGCACAGATATAGATTATAGTCTAGAATAGCACATAGGATACTTTTTAACCGCGGGTGAAACTGGGGGCGCAGCTAGTAAATAATAAGGGAGTTTAATCTTTCCAATGGCATAATAATAATATTTATTATAATTAATATTTCTTTTAGATACTTACTTACCTATTTTTTAATCATAAAGTAGTAAATCATAAGGTAGTAAATTGTAAAGCATACATATTGTAGCTTGTAGGTACCGATTCAATCCAGAACCATGTAAGTGGAAAGAGGGTAAAAGACTATATAGGTACCTACTTCAATTATTTTGCTAGGCAAACTACCATGGAGCTTACCTGGCTATAAAATAAGTGGACCCATACAATCTACACATATATAAAATACCTCATATAGGAACCTACCCAACTTGAGGCAATATTATTCTAATTATGTGTTACCTACCCCTTTTTTGTCCAGTCAAAATACTAGGTCGGGCTTTGTTTAAAAAACATAAAAACTTCTAGTAATCCTGTGGAAGCTTATAATCTAAAAAAAAATAAAAAACACTAGGGAAAAGCCTTTCCGCTTAATTAACGTAGCACAGAAAAAGATTGCCCAAAGGCAACAGAATTTTCAGTCAGTGAGTCTTGTATGTAGCATGAAAACAATTCCTCCAACTCCTCAAAGTGAAAGTATCATTTCCAACCAAAAGTTGACATCATTCATTGAGTGAACCAGTAAATAATGAAAATAATGTTTGAGTTTGTACTTACACCTGCAGGACCTCGTACACAGTACACGCCAACAATATCGAATAGGCTTGATTAGTCTTCTGTAACTTTATTGAATGGCAACCAAATAAACTTAACTTTATTTAGGTATTTTAGCGAAAAATATGTATCAAATATTCACTTGATCACCGAAACGAAAACGAGATTGAGAAAGATGAGAAAGAAACGTCAGCCGTTGCGGTGAGGACGTCAACGTCAAATTTATGTTGATTGTTGACAGCGTTTTCCTCATTGAGGAATTAGACTTCGCACGTTTTATGGATTGGCTACTATCAAGTGAATAATGTTTCTGTTTAGTGCCGGCACCACACAATCGTTCAGCACCCCAAGTCTCCAGCTGTCAACGTCCGGAGTGATAGTTCGTGCATGTTTGTCCCTAAAATTTAGTCTGACAGAAGTAGTCACAACGTCCTCTTAGGTAGCAATATTTTTTTTTTGTCTTAGATGTTGCGATATTATGACTAAAGTCACCCATCGGAACCTAATTGTACGACACAATGTAACCAATGTACCTGGGGCCCTATTCGGAGATTTGAGATTTTCATCTCACCTTTTTTCGTCTTTGTTGCTCTCGTTTGAAACGTCTTAGGTGTGAGAATGACCAAAATAAAATCTCATCTCATCTCACGCGTAGGAATAGCCCCCCTGGAATGTAATTAAACATAATGACAATTACTTATTTATTAATTAAATGACCCTTACATAACCCTTGCTTCCTTGTTTCTTGAGAGCTAAAATCTGGGCCTAGGGATTAAGGCCAGGAGGGCTATTCCTACTCGTGAGATGAGATGAGATTTTATCTTGGTCACTCTCATACTTATGACGTTTCAAACGAATGCAACAAGGACGGAAAAAGATGAGATGAAAATCTCAAATCTCCGAATAGGGCCACTGTAGAAGAGGACAAATGCCGGCCCCGAGGTCTCCAGCTGTTAAAGCCACTAGTATAGAACGTATTTTAGACATACTTTACTTTAGACATTCCCGAAGCGTTAATTGTTATACAGGGTGCTGGTTTTGGGTTTACTAATTCTTTAGTGTTGTTCTACCCGTCAAAGTGAACAACTTTTAGAACATTAGTTTGAAAAATTCTAGAAAGAAAAAAACAAAAATCGTCATACAAATTGATCGTGACTAGTTATTTTATAGGGAGGCTTGATTATTTATCTTTCGAATTAAAAAAAATATGTTCTAAAATTTATTTACTATCACGGGTAGAACAATACCCTGAAGTTTTACTACACCCAAAACCAGCATGTTGTATTACTACAAAGAAACAACACAGTACCTGAAATGGTAGTTTTTTTTACATTTGTACCAAAAAATATGTAAGTACGAATATGTCAAGAGGGCCAAAAAATGTCCCTTTGACGTTGTACGCACGGTCAAGCAACGAATAACGAACCTTTAAGGTCCCTAAAGGGACCTTAGAGGTCCGTTCATATCTACCGACATCGAGCATGCAAGACACGTACCGGCAGCGGCACCGACAAAATAGTATTCTTTCTTAGATTTTGTATGAGCGTTTTCAGATCTACCGTAACGTGTCCGAACAGACACGTAGCGTGCCCGGACAGACAATTACGCGGCCGAAATTACGCAACTTACGGCAGAAAAAAACGATCGTGTGGTCGTTCAATTGAGTTTCTGCCTAGCGCAAAATACGCTACCGAAATTGCGCTGATAAAATTACGTCCGTTGGGCCTCAGAATAACGGGTACATTATAATAAAGCTAGGCAGTTCGACAAGTGCAAATACAAATACATTTAATAAATTAGAATAGGAAAAACCGGTGTTTTCCGTCAGTGATAATTATTTAAAAATTCTACCTTTTCTTTTAGTGTTTGAACTCGAAAAGTCAACTAAAACTAAATGTCATTGACAATTGGCCATTATTGTTTGGCGTTTGCGACGTTGCTTTGTTGCTTGCAATTGCAAACGGGTTTAGCTTGCATCTTGCATCGGCCAAAGAATACAAATACGGGGCTGTACAGGGCAGTGCCTTGCAGCATTCGCATTTGCAGTCATTTGCTAGCATTTTGCAGTGCATTATTTTCTATTTACGCACATACTACTCTAAGATTTATTTGCAAATTGAAAAGGTTTTCATCTCTTCGAATAAAAATTAGTATTTAAAAATACATAATTTCGTTTTGTGTCAATCTGTCTCGTCCTATCTCATTATTTCGCTAAAACAAACATGAACATTTCAATAGAGAAGAAGAAGTCTGATTGTGCAGCATTGCCCAAAGGATGGCAAAGAGAGGAAGTTATTAGAAAAACTGGCCTCTCTGCTGGCAAGGTTGATGTATATTATTACAGGTAAATAAACATTTACATTACTATTTATAATTATATTAGTTTACTGAATTAATGAAAAAAATATTGTGTGATACCAAGCATCTAATTAGGAAACTTAAACTATTTAACATGCGCCCAGTTATGTTACTGTCTTCGATGATATACCATGAATACATTTAATCATACAACAAAGTGTCTAACACTCATTCTCATCACTAAATGACGGTGTAACATCTAACTTACATGTAACCGGTCCATAATTTATATTTCTATAGCCCTACAGGTAAAAAGTTTCGCAGTAAACCCGAGCTAGTTCGGTATCTGGGTGATAGTATGGACCTGTCGTGTTTCGACTTCCAACAGGGTCAAATAAACACAATGCTGCTGTGCAAGGCCAAGAAAGCTCGCGCGCAGTTTGATTACAGGTTCCCATATTAGTGTCTTACACTTGTGTTGTGATCATTTATTAGTGCAGTCAATGCTTTGTTCCATTTGTACCTACTGTGCTAATTACCCAACTAGATGCTTGTTAGTCAGTGTGTCTTAGGCTTAAGTAAAGCCTTGTTTACACTATTATTCTTAATACAGTTTAGCTTTATGACCCAAAGCTTGACATGTCACTTCAAGTAGGTAATCAATCTACATCCATGTCACATCACAGATCTTAGTGATCAACTAAATATGCCAGATGTGCTTAGTCATTTACTAGTCAGTGACTTGTTAAGCAAAATGAGATAAACATTTGTCTAAATAGTTTAAGCAATGCTTTATTAAATATCAAACTTCATTCAACTACATTTGGCCATCAATGCACAGCCTTAGACATAATCATCATCAAAAATGAGATCATCTAAGCAATTAAAATCTTATTTAGAGTACTATTTAATGCTTAGATTTCATTATGCTTCGTCACTTCATAGTAATTCCATTGTAGACACCATCACTGCAGCTTCGCTAACAATACCCTGTAGAAAACATGCTAATACACACCAAGGTCTTAGAGATAGCTTAGCTTTTCTCCAATAATAATAATCATACATCATCAACCATAATTTTAAATACTGACTTTCTTATGCAGATGACTTTCAAAACAGCTTGCATAAGAAATAACAATACAATTGTCTTTTCATAGGTTTGTCTGCTGCTAAAATTGTGTTGATTGTATTAATGTTGATAATAATGTGGTATTTGGTGTCGTACAGTTAAGTGTGAATTAATGTTTTTGTCATAGCAACTAGCATAGACACTTGAGCATGCCCTGGAATATTTAGCATGATTCAATAGAACATTATGAATAAGTTTTGTAACTATAAAACAATATCTCATTTTTTAAATTATTTGTTTTTTATCAAAAACTGTCTATTAGTACCTAATGAAATTATAGTATAATTTTCAGTAGTTCTATAAATATTTCCTTATCTTACTTTGACAATAGTTGTTCCATAATTAAAAACTTTGAATTTGATCTTTTTATTTTACTGTGATTAAAACAGAAACAGGTTCAACCACTCATATTTCACCTTGTTTTACCTGTTCACTAATACATGTATTAAAACACAGGGGAGTTCGTTCCGATGCATCTTTGGTGCCACCGATACGTCAGACTGCATCAATTTTCAAACAGCCAGTGACTGTGTACAAAACACAAGAGAGCAAAGTGAAGACTGACTTGAAACATGGTACACAAGAGAAACCGAAACAACTTTTCTGGGAAAAAAGGCTTGAAGTGAGTATTTGCCATGCTCTTTAAGAGGACTTTAGCTACTTCATTAGTTTACAGCCAATACTACTACTGGATATAGGATACATGCAGCTAGTAGAGCTTATTCTAATACTATGGTTTTATCTAACCCAAGTAACACTCAATCTTCAGCTTGTCTTTTGCAGTCTAGACATTCATGATTTTTTTAAATTGTAATAATGATTACAGGGTCTGACGGCTTGTGATGCAAATGGTGTTCTAGGCACCACATCCCTACCAAAGTATATTAAGCCTCTGGGACCGTACATATCTGATGCCACCACCATACAGTCTTTAGCCACTGCGCTACATGTTTCTTCACAATCTATAACTGGTAAGTAGAATGGGTAACAGCATTTAATAGTAATATAGAAATCCTGGAAAGGCTTCAGACCAAAGCTATTAGATCTATGATTAATATTCGAAAAAGCATCGCTAACAAATACATCCTTAACAATCTGAGGCTCAACACCGTGAAACAAGAAATTGTGGTTCATAGCCAAAATTATCAACGGAAATTAGCAGTTCATGCTAATACCTTAGCTGCAATATTAACAGGTTCCGGAAGTATATATTACACAAGACTGAGGAGGAACAGCGTTCAACAAAGAACCTTATAAACAGATTCAACAAAGATTCGTGAGAGAGGTGTCAATGGACAACTCCTCATTGCTGTAAGACAAAATATGCAGTAAAGTTCAGACACAGAAACAGCTAAATGTTCCCCGACAGATTGCTGTGCTTCGCAGGATATATAAGAGAAGAAAAAAGAAAGTAGAATGGGTTTGTTGGCCCTACTTAAAGTTTTAGCTCATGAACGCTACTGACTTTTGACAAAAATATATATAAATAAATAATAATATACACTTGCACTTGCATACATGGTCGTCTGACCCCAAACTAAGCAAAGAGACTGGCTGCCAGAGACTGATATAAATACAAATATATTTTTAATTTATTATTATGAATGCACAGAAATAAATGCAATCCCTAGTTTGCGTCATAAAACATAGCAATAATTTTATTACTGTTAGCAACACATACAAAAGAATGTAGTCTATGGTCTGCTGTGTGACGTTTTGCGAGCGAACAGTCAAAGGAATGTAATGTAGCGAATGAATGTAGCGTAAGGAATGAAGGAGTAGCGCCTGAGTCGCCCGCCCCGGCCGCCCCGCCCAACCGGGACTTTTGGCTGGACCACGGAAGAGGACGGACCTCGTAGTGTTTTTCTTGGGTGTCTTTCTGTAGTATTGATCTTGGTGTCCATTAGATTCATATTGGAATTACCATATATTGTATATGTTTTGGATTATTAGAAGTATTAGTTGTTTACATTTACATTAAGGTGGTTTTGAATACCGTCCCTTCAGAAATAGTTTACATTACATAATTGCAATGACCCATTTAAGTATATTCTCGATAGAACTTGCGATTTCCGATTCCCTTCCGATCGTTGCTAGTAGTTGTTGATGGCTGCTCGTCCGATCTATTGGCAATCAATGGTGTACCTCAGGGGTCTGCTCTCACAGCAACACTGTTTTTACTGCACATCAATGATCTGCTCTTTGGGTACGCTGATGACAGTAGTGTTGTTGAGAGATAAACGTCCAGTGCCCGAACCAGCAGTGTTGGTACCCAACCGCAAAGAGAAGCTATGGTTGCCCGACTAAACTCTTCCTTGAAAGCTGTATCAGACTGGGGCGACGCTAACTTGGTGAATTTCAATGCCACCAAAACTCAGTCGTGTCTGTTCTCCACAAAATAGAGCCCATTTTCTCTGACGCCGACTTTCCGTGGTGTACCGATACCGACGGTTGACTGCCTTGAGCTCTTAGGTGTCCGGCTTACGTCTAATTTGAACTTTGGTTCATTCATTGAGTCTAAAGCCAAAGTTGCTGCTAAAAAACTTGGTGTCCTTTCAAAGGTGAGGCAATACTTCACTCCTGAACAGCTTCTTACCCTTTATCAAGCACAGGTTCGATCTTGTTTGGAGTATTGCTGCCACCTATGGCATGGCTCCGCCAAGTATCAGCTGGACGCTCTGGACTCCATCGAAAAGCGCGCCAAACGGCTTATTAACAATGACTCGTTGAATCCAAGCTTCAGAGCTTGTCACACCCGCGTGAAGTAGCCAGCCTGTCGGTATTCTACAGAATACACTACGGCGAGTGTGCACAAGAACTGCACGACCTGATCCAGCCATCGCCGTTCTTTTATAATTGTACCAGGCGCACCAGTAAAAGACACCCTCTTATGGTGGAAATTCCGCTAAAACGCACTAAGCGTTTCAAGTCAACTTTTCTTGTAAGAACTGCAGAGGTGTGGAACTCGTTGCCTGTGTCTGTCTTTCCACTTAAATACAATCCGGGGGTAAAATAAATAATATTTAAGAATAAAATAAAAATAATGTTAATAAAATAATGTTTAAGAGTAAAGTGAATAGGTATCTCCTAGGCAAGCGTGTTACACCTTCGATCACGTCGACGCTTCCCATCAGGCGAGTCAGTGGTCAAACGCATGCCTAGTCTGTTGTAATAATAAAAAATAAAAATAGAACTGGGAAGGTATTATTCGGGAGGACATAGTGTCAAACTTAAAATATTGCGTTATACATACTTTAAATAATATTAAAGAATTAGTTTAGCAAAGCTGTCCACAGTCAGCGACGACAATTTTCTTGGTGGTCTTGCCAGACTGGGAGCCCAGGGCTTCTATTTGCTTGACAACATCCAAGCCTTCAACCACATTCTCGAACACGACGTGCCTGCAAACAAATACATACTTTAATAGATACCCACACCCCCAAGCTCAGAAAGCAGGTTCACTACCAACTGAGCCACCGAGGCAGTCAGCAGCTAACTTGCTTAATCAGCCGTTCATTTAACAGTTTAGCCATTTTACCAAATGGCGCCATTCAACTAGCTTCCTGAATGATATTCAGCCTTCTAATACAACATTTAATAAACTGGCTGCTGATAATGCTCAGGACATTCGTGCAGGATGATTATTTGCCAAAATTACTATTTTTGACCAAAAATGTGTTAAAAAATTAAAAACAAATGATTTATGATAAAAATAAAATAAAAAGAAAATTGGTGAAACGAGCCGCAATTCTAATAAATATGATATTATTATAAACAAAAACCTCTTCTGCCCGACTCCTTCATCAGAAACCTACATAAATGACTTGGTTAGGCAAATAGTCAACATTGTCGATCCAAGTCATTTTGCCTAGCCATTTGATTGAATATCATCAGGAAGTTAGTTAAACGCCGTTTAGCAAAAAGGCTGGACTGTTAATTGAATGGCGAATTAAGCTAGTTGGCGGCGACATGTACATATATGTAATCGCTGAGAATATTTTTTAGAATGTCAACTCTAAAAATTATTCTCAGCGATCTGGAAAACAATCGGGAAACCAAAACCAATCTTGTAACAATTTCAGGTCAAACTGGTTCGAAGCAGTCTATCATTGAGAATCCAGGGGTTTTTTTAAACCCTGAGCAGCCACTCATAGCGGCCGTGAGTATAACGAAGGACGACGTAAGGAGGCAGGAGGAGCGCGTGAACCGCGCGCGGCAGAGACTGCAAGAGGCTTTAGCGGTTGCCTAGGCAAGTCATTTAATTTCACAGATTTGATAGACTTTATTGGCTGTACATAGTTTTAGTCACAAAATACATCTGTAAATAGTCCGGTCAAAATAGACTCGCATAGAGCAAAAAATTGGTACGAATGTTGGGACCAACATTATGAATGAAATGTAAAAAGTCAATAACAAATCTCCTAAATAATTATTCAATTTCAAAGTCCGAAAGTATGGGTCTTTTACATTTTAGCTAAATGGTAAGTTTCATCATGACAAAATGGTAGATCATGCTATTATCTAAAAAATCGTTCTCACATTATTTCCCTTGAGTATCCCCGTTTCTGAGATATAGCGGTTCACAAAGTCGAAAAAGTTGATCTGTCATAATATTCACTTTTTCACGCCACCTGTGAGGTGGTGGGCGTAACGCATTTTAAAACAACCTTTCAGTAGCTTTCAACATCGTTGATTTGGATAAGCTTTATAGGCTCTTTATAAAATATGGCGACAAAATGAATCTCAACTATCTCGGAAGTGGGAAGAGATAGAACCTGACCTATCTCTTCCCACTTCCGAGATAGTACTAACACTTATAAAATGTAGAAAAACGAGCTACGGACAATTGGGATGAAATTAAAGTAAAAGCTGGCTGCCTTAGAAAAAAGGTAACACTGTCTATTTCATAAATGCTTATTTATCAAATATGTCTAGGTTTAACCTTTGGAGGATTGGAGTTTACAAGGATTATTATCTATTATGAGTATTTTTATTTTCTGGTCGCACCTTTGGGATGGATCGGCCAAGTATCAGCTCGAGGCGTTGGAGTTCATCGAGAAACGTGCCAAGAAGCTCATTGGCAACGACTCCCTTGTCCAGACCAAACTTCAAAGTTTGGATCATCGGCGCAAGGTTGCTAGTCAACTGTTTTTTTTTGGATAAATTTCGGGGAGTGTGCATCTGTTTTGCATGACCTTATTCTCCCTAGCCCGTTCTTCTATCAAACAACCAAGGGTACAAAAAAGCGGCATCGTTTTATGGTCGACATACCTACAACACGCACGAAATGCTTTGGTTCCTCATTTCTTATACGGACCGCTAGAGTGTGGAATACTCTGCCAGAGTGTGTGTTCTCTGACACTTATAATTATGGTATAATTTTATTGTTATTATACCATGCTCTTACCGTTTTCGAAATAGCTGAGATTCATTTTGTCATCCCCAGGGGCCCTATTCGGAGATTTGAGATTTTCATCTCACCTATTTTCGTCCTTGTTGCTCTCGTTTGAAACGTCATAGGTATGAGAGTGACCAAGATAAAAGCTCATCTCATCTCACGCGCAGGAATAGCCCCCCTGTAGTTATCATTGTCAATATCTCGAATGCTAAAGATAGCTGAGATTTTTTTTGCAATGAGTGCTGAGATTAATCAGTTATTTTTTCTCCGATTTAATAAATAAATAAATTCGGGACATTTTTCACACACGGTCGCCTAGCCCTAAACAAGGCTTGTATTATGTCTGCCAGATACTGTTATACAAACATATATATTTTTAAATAGATTTTAACTCCCAGACATAGAACAAACACAAATGTTTATCACATGACCAACAAGGAGTCATATTTAAAAGTGCCTATAGAGCTTATCGCAATTAGCGATGATGAAAGCTCCTGAAAAGTTGTTTTTAAATGCGCCAAGCCTCACAGGTGGAAAAGTGGATATTTTGAGAAATAAATTTTTTGAACCGCCATAATTATCTCAGAAATGGAGATTAGCCTTGTGTAGTTCGCGAACGAACTAGGTCGTAAGAGCGCTCCCACAGATGAACTACGCGAACTAGCTCCTTCATTTCCCGCTCCATAGTTCGTTAGTTCATGACCGAATGAGCAAGGGTGGAGTCAAACGAACGAAAGTCATTGCTCAACAGCTGTTGATTATTTTCATAACATAATAAAGTTATAAAAAAAATCGTAACCTTTCATTCCCTGCCTAAAATAAGGAGTGTTTTTATTTATTGCACCACTAAGCATATGTAACATACTATTAACTAATTATAATAATTATTATAATAATTAACGTTATTATAATAATCATTTCCATTTTTTCATTCAGAGGTTTTTATTACTGTTTATTTATTTATTATGGAAACTGACGTGGTTTTCACACATTTTGGAATTACTCACGTACCGCATTCGGCGATCTTTATCAAGGCGAGTGCGCGCGCGCGGTCATAAATCATAAAGTTTATTTATAGAAAAAAAAATTGTAGGCAATCCATAATCATTTCGCGTGACCGTGCAAGAGCAGTAACAGGACGAGCGAACGATCTGCCTTCCTCTGATTCAAACTGGGAGCTGACGAACTAGAAGAGCGAACTAGTTCGTCTAGGAGCGGCGACCTAAACTGAGCGATCTCCTTCGCGAACTACTATGCGCAAGACTAATGGAGATTCTTAAAGGAACGAGACTGAAAGAGTGTAAGAAAATTTTTTTTAGATAATGGCTTGATCTGCCATTTGGCCTAACATAATTATTTTATGATTAAATTTACCGTATAGCCAATTAATGCAAAAAACAAAAATACTTTTTTTTTTTTTGCAGATGTGTGATCGATGGGGATTTTTTACATTTCATTTGACATTTGTGTTTGTTCTTTGTCTGGGTGTTAATATATATTTAAGTATGTATTTAAAAATATCTAAGTATGTATATCAGTCTCTGGCAGCCATAGTACAAGCTTTGCTTAGTTTGGTGTTAGGCGACCGTGTGTGGAAGTGTCCAGAATTTATTTATTTATTTATAATGGTGGTACCAACACTCGTGCCAATTTTCAGCTCTATGATTGTAACCTTGACTCTATTTTTTGGGCTAACTTGACCGAGCTAAAATTTATTTTCCATTAAAATCTTATCACAAAAACTTCCTACAATTTTTTTGCCAGTGATTGTTGGCCTAGAGTTGACCTGCAATCGAATTATAAACTTTGTCTTTCATTCTTCACAGGGTTACGCCGGCGGGAGTGTAAAGGTCGCCGACCCCGCTCCCGCCGACCTCTCACTCCCCGCGGAGTCCCAGGAGGACCTTCAGCCGCTAGACTTGGCGCACGATCAGGACGTCGCCGTCTCCTCACCCACAACACCACAGGAAGATGCAATAGAAACGAACGAATAAAATTGCGTCAATTATGGTCTAAACAAAAATAATTTAGTCTAAGCAATTTAGATCAAATAAGATTATGATTAAATTCATTGTAAAAACTATAATTTAAAAAAAAAAACTCGTTTATGACAAGACATTGAAAAATAACTATAGAGAGTCACAATCTCTAATCTCTCAATCTCCGATTACGTCGCGTCGCTAGTATTATTCGGGCAGTTTGTTACTTCGGTATCGTTCAGTGCGGACATTTTTGCTGCACATTTGTAACTCTTTAGTATTATTTCTCAATGATATAAAAGAGCATAAATATATCGCACACTCAGAAAAACACTGAATTTAGTCAAAATTATCACAATAAACTTTTTTAGACATTGGAATCTGCAAAATTTACCGCATATAACATAAAGATAGCCATAATGATATTGTCAAAAATGTATAACAGCTGGCGCACCGAGAGTCAAAGTCTATGCTGTACATAACAATAAATGATTTCGGGCCAACTCGGTGTTGTTGAGAGTAATAGGGGTGTGTTGCGACTTATTTAGTTTAGTGTTGGTGACTTATGATTTTATGTTTTGATACTGTATCGCCTAGTTCGAATAAATAATTTTTATTTCGTTAAATATTTGGACAATAGTGAATAAATAAAAAAAATACATAAATACGGTTATTTACGCCAAACACCCTTTTATACTAATTCACATTAAATTCGTTACACAAAAAGTTCAAGACCTTGACTATTACTTTGATACAATAGGAGAAAACGGTTTTTTATCTCCTATAAAAAGTGATTTTTTGACTTAGTTTAGTGTTGTTCTGGGTGTGCGATATAAGAGAGTACCTATTCATGTGTGTAAGGGCCACTAAGGTCTAATAACACAATTTAAAAAATTTACCTCTCACAAACATTGAGTGAATTATTTACGATTTTGCCCTTCAAACTCTTGATACGTAATTAAAAATTGAGAACTAGTACTATTTTTATTGGTATGAGGGATGTCAATACAAACTAACTGGCGTATTAAACTATCGCAGAAAGAGCTAATTTTTGTAATTTTATGTGTAGTAATTTTTAAGTATGTCACTTGTGTATAGGTATTAAGTAAGTAATAAGTATTTGAATCATAACTGAAATAAAACAGTTTATAAAACAATTTGTATTTATTGCTGAAATATAGTTCATAGTCAATACACATGACGAAAAAGCTTATTCTGTGCGATTAGTAAAACCCTAAATTCTAATGAGCTTAATGATTACTTTCACAACCTTAGAATAAATTTAATAGTTTCCAAAACTTTTTATGTGAATAGAAAGATTGGTTTGCATATTCTTTGGGATTTAAAAGCAAATTCTAGTGATAGGTAGTGGTTATGATTTTTCTGAAATTTCAAAAGTTGATTTATTGCTCAAGTTCTGCTAGTTTCATTTATGTACTCAATTACTCATATAAGCAATCATTAGAAAAGCTTAGTGGAAAGTAGGCAGGGCTGTATTGGCTTTACTATTTTTACTCTATTTATGTCCATTTATTGACTAATGAAAATGGACGGCTGATGTGTTGTCGTGGACAAGCTGTGCTAAGTGCAAATCTAAAATACCTAATAACAATTGTTATACTTCTGATATTACTTAACAATATTTAGCAAATTCAATTTGTGCCCTTTTAATACTTTTAATATTATTGAAGCTTGACAAACAATGAAGTACAAATAAGATAATTATTTCAGACAAGGTCCTTGTATTGTATCTATGATTATTAAAAAAACTTATTCTAGAGCTAAATTCATAATAAATACTTAAGTTATAATTAAATGCAATTTGACTTTTTTGAGACCTTATGCTATAAAATATGATAAGAGTAATCATTAGACTATTATGACTAGAACACAATAAAGGCATTATCATTAAAAATATAGAGAATGATTCAAAAGTCATAAGATTGAAATACAAAATGGTCTAAATCTAAAGTATGTGATTGTGAACATACCTAAGTTCGTAAGTATGAATTTATTATTGTTTGGTCTCCTATCTATTCCGAGCCTAGGACTAAGTTCAAACTTGCTACTGAAGGCAATATTTCAGCAAGGCAATCAATTTTTTATTCTAAAATTTATTCTACCTATTTTCCTACCACCTACTTTCTATTAAGTACATGTATCTAAGTAATTGTTTTGGTAGGTATCTTTCATATATTTTTTCAAAGGTTCTTTGGAATGATGATAAATTGATGATATGTAAAGTAAAACTTTGATACATTTTATGACAAAGTTGCAGATACTTGAATGATATGTTCTGTTCAAAGAAAACTATTCAAGTCCATGGGTAAAAATTTGAAAATAATACTGTGCCTATTAAAAAGTAGCCTATGAAGTAAAATTGAATAAAGCGTGATTGAAAATCAGGCATACGACTACATATAATGAATGTTCTCCATTTACTGTACATATTGTCAACTCCTTCTAAATTAGCTATTGACAAGTGATGGGATGGTATTCGTTTGCCGATCCCGACGCGGCGGAAATGCTCATTGATTGCATTCTGATCTGCTGAAGGTGTGGGACTCACATTCATTCTAGCTGAACATATCCAGTACAAAATAGGACTAGATGAAGCTAAGAACCTCGTTGACACCTGTATATGCATAAAACATATACAGAATACAGACAAAAACAATGCATGTACTACATACACAAACAATGCAGGATCGTTGGCCCCAAACCCTTTAGAATATTGCTTTGATCTGTAAGCTATCTTATTGGAGTAGCTAAAAATATTAGACTTCAGTCCCAGTCTGAGGCATAATCTAAAATTATTTTTCACATATGAAATACAATTGTATATTATTAGAAACAGAATTGGTACAGCTAAAATGAAGTTAGGAATCTGTTTCAATTTGTAATACTTAAACAAACCAACATCCCAATAATGATTTTGGATATAAGTGTATGACAATGGAATTGTGTAATTACACCATGGGCTGTCAGCTCTTCCTGGCAATACATATTCTGGATTTGCTAAAAATTCAGGTAAGTTATGATCACTCTGTGTGCAATACTTAAAGTAATTATAAGTTTGGACCAAAAGAAATGGAATCAAAGCTATTATAGCAGTCAAAAACAATGCAACACTGGAAGTCAGTAAAGGTAACAATAAGAATGGTAGTATTATTCTACGTTTGAGTGTTCTATATTTGTAAACAATCTCAGGCAATGTTCTTTCAATAACATTTCTGAAACTAGTGTATAATAAGAAACCCAAATTGACAGTGCCATTTGATCTAGCCATCATTGAAAACCCTGCAGGCAAGCCACTTGTTATGTCTATATTTGCAAACCTTAGTGTTTCATTTTCTGTACATTTTAGCATTGTATAAAAGGACATCCAAGCAAACAATGTCTCTGAATATGGGGCTGAAAAGAAAATGCTTGCAGGATTGATACAATACAATATAGCAGACTTGTAGGCTTTGCATTCACTTCTTAAAACGCGTAAGCTCAGTCTGTGCAACACATCCGCTGATTTAATAAACATTATGACATTAACTATTGTCGCAGAAATTAATAATGTACTATGATAATTCAACAAAGACCCAAATATGCTACTTAGTCCATAGGCGAAGTATCTTACGATTAGAGGAAACAGTGGAAAAAATGCTAAACAGTTCTCGTATGTGTACCCGTACTGGGCTATGTGAATAAAATAATGCGCATCCCAGCGTTTCATTCCACCAAGCATTTTTTCTACAACGATGTCCGCATAACGTTTGCGCAGCGTAGGGTCCTCGGGGCTTAGGAATACATTTGCGTTGTGGTCTGGCACAATTAGGTTTGCCACAGCTTGCATCACAATCAGAATTAATCTTGAACTAAAGGCGAACCAAAAAATTTTTTGACGCGGTGAATACATTTTAGCTGAAAATACAAAAAAAAGTATTATTGTATCACAGTAAGATCTACAAAAGAATACGAAATTAAGTTTTAACTATTACCTTATATTCATTATTCGGTGATAACTCCAAGATAGATAAAGTTCATTAATAAAATAAAGTGGGAATTAAAAATGCATTACACTTGAATAAACAATAGAGTATGACAATGACGTTGACTTATCATGGCAATTTGGCACAATGACACTTGAAGTTGCCAATACTGTTAGATCTAAATGGATGCTTGTTTATGAAACGGAGAATCTAACGGTCAAGTTCAACTTGGTTTAAAAAAAAAATACATGAAAATTACTATAATCGTTGGTTTAGTTTTCAAGTTGAAACGTCAAATGAAATTTGAAATTTATTTCTGTTTCGTGTTTCTCAATTCTCCTATTTATTTTACTAGCTGCTGTTGCATTTTAAACAATGATGATTTAAGTCGTTTAACATAACATCCACAAACTTGTGGATTAATTGAAACTTTAAAGTGTTCATGAATTTACTCAAAAATATAAATTGATAAACTCGCTATGGAGGAACCGATTTTACGTTACGAAAAAATAGATTTCTTGGGAGAAGGGCAAGTAAGTGATATTTATTATACTTGTATGAAATGTTAACTACAAGTTACAAACCCAAAGCATTGAGGAGCTCCGTCACGTTTATTCACAATTTTTGTTTGGTGTTAATAACCTAAAAAGTATTAAAACTTTTCAAGAACATTTTGTAGATAAATACTTGTAACATAGTAATATTGTAAAACTCACAAAAGTGCACACTACATGTACTACTAACTTTACTTATTGTGTATATAAATATAATTTATCTTATTTCAGTTTGCTACTGTGTACAAGGCTAGAGATGTAAAAACAGATCAGATAGTGGCTGTTAAGAAAATTAAAATAGGATCCAGACTAGAGGCTCAAGATGGTATCAACAGAACAGCACTGAGAGAAATAAAATTGCTGCAAGAATTACAGCATATTAACCTTATTGGATTATTAGGTATTACTATGTGGTTTAACCTGCATTATTGTACTATATTTGAATTTGTTTTTGTAATAAGTCTAAACAAAACTACTAAACAGTGTCCCACTTAGCAATAAACAAATAATAATCATGTAATTCAATTTAGTTCAACAATTTTAAAGAAATAAAAAGGTAAAACACCATTCCGAAGTTTTACAACATTTATTGCATAGGGGGTGTATGACTGTATGTGTATACTTATTAGATGCTGAATTAACTCTAAGTGATAAATTTTCATTTCAGATGTATTTGGACAAAAATCAAATGTCTCCTTAGTATTTGACTTTATGGACACTGACTTAGAAATAATTGTTAAGGACAGTAACATAGTACTTACTCCTGCTAATGTTAAGGCATATATGATTATGACTTTAAAAGGTAAGTAAATAAAAGTCTCACATGCTCTAAAATTTTATGAAACTTAAATTGTATGATTAAGTTGATTATTCCAACTGCAGTGCCAAATGCAATTAAAATTATTCAACCATATTTGGCGGTCTTTATTGAGGCTACTGTGTGCGCGCGACTGCATCTCACATAGCACTGTTAGTCGGAATAATCAACTTAATTCACACATGAGTTTTTCCCATATCTTAAAAAATTATAATATGTGAAACCACATCAGTTTCTATAATAAAAAAGAAACTTAAATTCCTGAAGTTACTGAACAATGACAAAATTGACATGCCTAATATGTTCTTGAAGTATGTAAGTATATCTCACAACAATAATTAGAATTAAGAACAAAATCTTAGTATCTTGATAATTTCCAGGCTTAGAATACCTACATATGAACTGGATTCTGCACAGAGATCTTAAACCAAACAACTTACTGATCAACCGAGAGGGTATCCTGAAAATTGGTGACTTTGGTCTAGCTAAAGCATTTGGCTCTCCAACAAGGATTAACACTCATCAAGTTGTTACTAGATGGTACAGGTAAGGGTTGATCAAAATTGCCTTTGAGATTGCCATACTGCTGTTGGAATCACCAATGACAAAGGACTCTTCAGCATCTCCTTAGATAAATGGCAAAAAAGTTTTGGGTATTAAGCTCTTACATATCAGCTACAGGGAGAAAACTTTGATAGTGTTTTCTTGCTAAAGTTTTGACTCATTGCTATTATCACTCCTAGGCCTAGGAATTGTCCCCTTGGAAAATTTCATAATCTTTTGCAAAAAAAAAACCCATGATGCCATTTATTCCAAAAAGCAAGCAAACAGTGATAAATTTTAAATGTTACAGGTCACCAGAGCTATTATTCGGGGCGCGGCAATATGGCACTGGAGTGGATATGTGGGCCATTGGCTGTATATTAGCAGAGCTGTTACTGAGAGTTCCATTCCTGCCTGGAGAGTCAGATTTGGACCAACTATCGCGCATTTTCCAAGTATTTGGAACTCCCAATGAAGAAACATGGCCTGTAACTTTTTATCCAATGATTTTATTTAAAAAAAAACATGTTTTGAATTGAATATGTCACATTATTACACCTAAAAAATTTTTAGCACATCTTCATAGTCTGAAGTGACTTTCAAAGAGCACCATTGACAAAAAAACACTACTAAGGCAGATATTGTGGATTAATTGGTGTGTCCATTTTTTTCTGTGTAAGAAGTCTTTTATTGCGAACAATATATTCGCCGCCTATGCCGACCATATCGTCATTCCAGGCCATAAAATTCCGACTGAGGCGGTTAAAAAGCCAATTATTATTAAACTTTCTCATTTTCCTCCAGGGTATGAAAAACCTCACAGACTACGTGCAGTTCAAGCAGTTTCCGGCGCAGCAGCTCCGGCATATATTCAGCGCGGCGTCCGACGACCTCATACAACTGCTGGACTGTCTGCTGGCGCTCTACCCGCCGAAACGGTGCGACTGCACTCAGGCTTTGCAGATGCCGTACTTCAGGTGACTAATGCCAACACTTATTACTCTTTTTTTTTAACAATAGACTAGGCATGCGTTTGACCACTGACTCGCCTGATGGGAAGCGTCGACGTGATCTAAGGTGTAATACGCTTCCTTAGGGAGATACCTATTCACTTTATTGAACACCTCCGGATTTTATATAGGTAGAGAAACAAATGCAGGCAAAGACTTCCACACTCACGTAATGGAGATTTCCTTGCTGTGAGTTTAGTTCCGACAGCTACTAGGGTATAAACAGTTGATTAAATTAATGCTTTCATAGCTTTGGGGTGTGGGAGAAGGCTTGACATTAGGCCTTAGGCCTTATTTTTACCAAGCATTTACTGCCAGGCCTTAGAGAACATTTCCGGAATTATCAGTTTCCCACATTGTCCCAATTTAGTACTAATCTCCTATCCAATCATTTTCAACTGAAATTAAATGACATACATCTTTTTCAGTAACAAGCCGGCACCCTCCGTTGGTAACAAACTTCCGATGCCCTCGACCTTTACCAAAATGGAGATTGAGAAACCATCACTCAAGAGGAAGCTTCTAGAAAATATCGACGGAGGATCTCTAGCTAAGAAACTGCAATTCTGATATTCCAGTAGATTAATGACTGAAGTGCAATTTATATGGTACTAAGATCACTATAAAGTAAGTTCTCTTGACTATTTACAAACTCTTATGAGCGCCTGGTACCAAAGGCGTTTTAATGACGGAAAAGTTAAAGCAGGACTTTAATAATGTATTATAATTAAACTTTTGTAAATGACTCCAAAAATGAAAATATAATTTTGATATGAAATATTCTTTATTTTTGAAAAACAACTGAAATAATGAATTACAAGAAATAACGATTTATAATATATAATAATTAAAATAAGCAAGTAAATATATTTCTGCTTTTACTTATTTTTCTATGCACCGAAATTTTCGAATAGAGTATACGAGTAAATTAGCCATAATTCCATTTAGCACAAGATTTAAAATCGATTACACTATAATGATAACTTAGAATACAGTTACTAAGTATATAGCTATGCTGATAAACGCAAGCTACCAGCAGTCTCGTTTAAGTTCGTACATTTGGCGTATCCTAATACGTAACAGGAAAAAGCACTGGACGACAACTTTAATGACGTTTACACCAGGTTTGCTCTCAGGTGGGTTGAAGTACTGGAGTTGACAACCTGGAAAAATATTTATAGCGTAAAGGGCTATTACACCATGTGATCTATCGCATGCGATTCATAGTCTGGGTATCTAACCCCACGCGCTTCTTTAAGGCCGATAGTGCCTGTCTTTTTCTTATTACACTACGCTACCTATACAAGATCTATCTACTACAATGCCACATCCAGACATATAAGACTAAAACGCAACATCCCTCATTTCCGAGTTTTCCGAATTAAAAACAATTCCTTAAAAGTAAAAGATTTAAAAAAACCGGCAATCAGAGAACGCGCGGTCAAGCCACTTTCTAGACAAAAAAAAACTAAATATTGGTTTTTCCGTTTGGAGTTACGATGCCACAGACACACAAACATACAGATACGCAAAAACACACGTTAACTTATAAAATCCCTGTTTTGCGTGGAGGATTAAAAATGGTAAATCCCAATTCACACTATTCTAAATAATATTTTATAGGAACATAGTTACCCTTTCACAGGGCCGGATTTAGGGGAGGGCAGGTGAGGCTACAGCCCCGGGGCCTCCACGAGAGGGCCCCCACAATAGAGATTTAAAAAAAAAGAAATTTACTTTAACACCTAGTTGTACAAATATGAGTAGTTTAATAATTTAATTTGTTTCTTGCAATAACTAAAATTGCGATACATTTTTGGCTGTTTTTATTTTATTTTATTCGAATTATAATTAGAAGCCGCCACTTTGATGTTGCCCTAGGGCCTCCACATCTCTAAATCTGGCCCTGCCCTTTCATTCCAAGAAAAGTAACGATTCCCAAAAGACCGCGGGGTGCAGCTAGTACAGGCCGATTCAAACTCAATGGCGACTGTAAAGTTAGGCGCGAAACGCTGCGCAGAAGCGAAAACGAAGGTATGCGCAGCCGTTAGAGAGGCAAGACGCCGCAGTCTCGTATGCGGCGCACGCGCACAACCGGCATTAGTTTTAATCACTCTGTAATAAAACAATGATAAAAAAATCTCACGAGTTCAGTTTCCACGAAGTATAGGCCATTCTAACAATATGTGTCCGGTTAGTTCGGTCGGAGGTTTCCAACAGTATCTCGGGTCTTTGATAGATCAATGCGTCACGGCATACCACTTTCAAACCGGTGGACGACGAAACTGAAAACGGAAATAGTATATTAGAGGATTTTTTTATTAAATGGAGGGAGCGGGTTCAAACCCAGCCGAGGGCACGCACCAATTTGTTCTTTGTGTGAACATACATATGTGCGTGTTTAATGTTATCTGCTACATGACTTGGACTCGGTGTATGGCTACAGGCTCGCCCCCTGTCACATTTGGGACTTAATAGCGTCCGGCGAAGTGCGAGTGTTGCCACCTCCGCCAGAGCCCCCTCGGGGGAAAGGCGTGACAATGTTATGTTAAATAAAATCGGAATTGTAACTTGCAGTAGTCTTCGCCCGCGCGCTAAGGGGCGCGGACGTAAGGCGTCAAAGGCGAGTGAGATAGGCGAGTATTGCCGCCTACTCATTTTTGACGCCACGTCCCTTCACCGCGCAGCGCAGACATATTAGGCGGTACTACTATAGACATCTATGCGGCCGGTGTGAGCTTAAATAGCCACTTTTACCATTAATTACCCAAAATTGGTACTGGTGTTTTTGCGCCCTTCCAAGGTCTGCGCCAAGGCACCGTTGGCACTGTCCTAGTTACAAAAACTGGATGCAGTCAAAGAAAAGTACATATTCCTGGATATCTCGGTGGAACATGTTATGGCTGCCAGTTTTAGAGAGCCCAAACTACAACTGCGTCAGTTAGGTGTGGCTGCATGATGGATGCATTTAAAGATGCTTGCACTCACGGAGTACAGTCAGTGCCGCATTAGCCACGTGCCAGCAAATGCTTCCTTCTTCCTCTAAATGATGAAAAAAAGTGCTGACTATACCACATTACTTTTATACACTGCAGGAGAAATGGTGAGTTTTAGCAGAAAATCAACAAGTCAAGGGCTGTTCACATGGGTACGGGCCCCGCGGTTGCTTAATCCGGGACTGAGAACAGCTTTATAATATCAGATCAAGTAAAACATGTGTTAACTTTTACTGTCGGCATACCGTAACATCGATTGACAACATTGATCAACAGTGTCTTACCTTCGTCCATATGTTCTCCGTGGTCAGCTGGATTGTGTTTCTTGCATATTTTTTTCTTCCTCATTGCAGTCTGTACACAAAATTTTAACAGGTCCCGTTTCTGGTTCTTATATCTATTTTTACTAAAGTAATTTTTGCGTAGACCATTCACACTTTCTGTAGGCAAACACAATATTATATCGATATTTTGTAATTGCATTAGTGTAATTTTTGATGTGTAGAGTTTATTTACAATGTTCCAAGAGCCAATTCATGTATTTTATGAACATTGTGTTCGCCAACGGAAGATGAATATTGCGACAACCTTATGTGTGCATTCGACGGCATAATTTTCCCGAATACCTATTTAGTTGGGCGCGCACATACACAATTTTAGTGGTGGAAATCAAATGAAGTGGCCTGAGAACATTGTTGTTTTTGAACCTATCAGAAAGACTACCGCCCAGTACTACTAGATCTACAAGTAGTAACTTAGAGAATAAATAACTATACTTTAGTTATTTAATTCTAAATAACTATAATAACATTTAATATATATAATAACATTTAATTATAATAATAATAACTAATAAATAACTATACTTTAGTTATTTAATTCTCTAAGAGTAGTAAAAGTTCCCGCATTGTCGTGGCGGGGGGGCTCAGTAGCCGTGGCCTCGGCAACCACGGCGAAGCCAAGAGGAAACCGAAGTGGGGCCGCTTCTTGGGGCTTTTAGCCCAAAGCCCATATGGAAGCGGCCTAAGTAGGGTGTGGGTCTGTATTGCTCATACAGAGCCACAACTGAGGCGGGGTGCAGTGCCGCATATGCGAGACTGCAGCCGAAGGCTGGGGGCCGCGGCGGGAGAGGACTGTTGGTGTGTCGTTGCCACTTTCCCTACCTTCCGCGGTCCAAACGGGGTCGCCACCGCTCGATGGCGGACGCGGTGGGGCCGCAGAGGAAGAGGCGTGTCGGTGTATCGCTGCCGCTCTCCCTATCCTCTGCGGCCGAAGTGGCAGGCGGCGGGGCCACTCATCTGACCCGTCGCATGGGGACCATGGGCACCTAGACACGGGTGCTGTCTGACGCCCACGGGCAAATTGGTCCCCGAGGAGGGAAAGAGCGTAAGCTCGGGGGGTGGTATCCATAAAGGATTTTCCCAAGGTAAAAAAAAAGAGGATGAATGAGAATAATTTGTGATTCAAGGAACTTACCTTAAGTGAAGTTCTATCATAATTATGCGAATTTCATCCGAATACATTAATGTAGGCGTGGTTACCGTCTTCTACCATACCCACATTGAGAATGGGTGAACTATTTTCAAACGCCTAATCGGTAAACCTAAATAAAATCATTCTTTGAATACATAGAACAGTGTGCAGACTTACCTTGGGCGAGCTAGATACGACAGAGAGACGTCCATATACACCATATTTACGTTCGTCTTCGGGCCTTAGGGTTCCCATTTTTTTCATGACTAGATATATCTGTAAACATTTCAAACTAAAAAGTAATAAGAAACTAGGCTGATTAGCAACACATCTTCTAAAAACTATAATATAATTGCATCGTTTCAATGATTTAAGGTGTTGAAACGAAAACGTCTGAATGGCAAGAAATACGCAACGTTAGGACTAAACACTAGTGTGAACAATAAACAAACACGCTTAGAAGAAAAACCAAAACGTTTGAACAAGAAACAACGTACGTTATGGCTTTTTCTTCTTCAAGTGATGCCATAGATTACCTGCTCCAACATGCCATAGCTCCGAATGAGGAAGTCCCGTTGCGCGAGCAAGTTGGTCCGCTCGCGCTCCTCTTTCTCTACGATGGGGTCGGGCTCGAACGAACACAGCACGTACGCAGGCTTCACCTCCTTCTCGGGGATCTGGGAAATTATCAAGCCCCCTATCTAACACGTGAGATATTCTTATCATCTATTATCTGTTGCTTTACATCATAATCGTGAGTCTTGTCTGATGCATTTATAACATCAAATTCTCATTTTACTGCTTCTCTGATCAGATTATAATTTACCTCGTTTACATAATGTACGTATGTAGTTTCTTTTAGCATTGTCGCGGTCAGGATCGGGCATCGTAACAGGACAATTTATATCTGAATCTACAACTCTGTTACCGCAACTGTAAAGTTCCATGTCCCCTGTATCATAGATATTGTTCACTACTGTAACATACTCAGCTTTAAATATGTTCTGCACTAGCGTCCCGCTTGGGGTGTATTGTGCAATTCTCCCTGCCAGCACCTACCCGAGCCAACCCAACTCCTTGAAATCCTGAGTGAGTCTCTGGGGTGCTGGCATAGTTGCTACAGTGGTGTGAGATGTTATCTTTGTCATTTTTACTCCTATGACTATTTAAACGAGAGAGACAAGGACCAGAAAACATATCACGCGCAAGAATAGGAGCCCATCACCCTTGCCCTGAGTTTTGATGGTTACGATATTTTTTTAATTCGTTTGGCTCCATACATTTCAATAAAGAGCACCTGGCACAGACGTTAAGTAGCAGGTTAAAGGTATGGAGCTAAACGAAAACGAAAAACATTTACGTGTTAAGCTTCACTCGTGTTAAGCCCCCAGTAGGTGAGCAAGTAAGCTTGTTCGCATAGGCCAAACAGCTGGCCCTGAAGATAGATATGGCCCAGTAGGTGTCTCTAGCATTATTAAAACGTGATCAAAAACTACCGAAAAACGCGTGACACAAATTGTAAATAAAATGTGTGATACCAATGTATCACGAGTCAATCAAGTTAATGGATATCAAGTTTTTACCAACGTAGGCTGACATTATTACTGAACCCTAAAAATGCAAGTAAAATCATACAGGAGGCTGCGTCGCAAGCGAAGTTTTCGACGTCCTGCTCTTGTCTTTATCATCCCTTTCCTTGCGCTTTTCCTTTGATTTAGATTTGGCAGGTTTTTCTGTATTGACAGTAGTGACCGTTGTACTTGATTCTTCGCACAACTTTTTGCCAGGCTCGGCTTCTTTCAGCGCCTTGATCGGTTGCGAGGGCTTCTTCAAGGCCTCTGCTTTGGCCTTCGTTTGCTAGAAAATAATATGACAGTCGCGTAAGGTATGCCGTCAATCAGGAACTTTAGACTCGTAATACATTTACTACTGCTAAGATCAGCTACATAACAAGTCATAATATGAGAGCACACCATTCATGTTCCTTTAAACAATAGCTCACAGAAGCAAAACTCGCCGTGGTGGCCGAAATTAGCTAAGATGACATCACAATATAATTAGATTCGACTGCTTTCTTGAAACAGTCATATTTGCGGTACCTAGCGGTAGTGTAGCAATTCAAAACTTTATAAAATCCTACCACTGGAAACAATCTTCATCTCAGCTGGAAGACGTCCCACTGCTAGACAAAGGCCCCCAATGATCTCCACAACGACCGGTCTTGCGCTGTGGGAAGACCTTCCCACGCTGCGTATTTCGGTTTCGTGGTCGCACTCACACGAAGAACCTTTCTGCTCCATCGACCATCGGTTCTACGAGCGATGTATGATCCTGCTTGCTACTTCAATTTGGTAATTCTTCGGGCTATGCCGGTTACTTTGGTTCGCCTGCGGATTTTGTCATTTCCGTTTCGATCTCACAGGGAAACTCCGAACATGGCCCCATTGCTCATGCTCATGCATTTTTCTACTATCTTACTGACCTGGAACTCCTCGCGCTGCATCCTAGTGCAGTCCCCTCTAGCCCGCGAGGAGGCTGTGCCGGTGTAGAGCGATCCTGACGGTTGCTGGAATAGTAGAGCGTATTGTTCTCCCACTGGGTATACTCGTCTGGAAAAAACACATACCAAGTTAGGTTTTTGATCTTTTTTAATAGGTTTATTAACCTTAGGATTGGCCACCACTGTTGGCCAAAGATCTGTGCTAATGTCCTCCAGTTTTGTTTTTTATGATCCTACTTCCTAGGGATTTTAAATTTATTTTATTTTTCATTGATTTTCATTATTTAGTGCCAGCAGTGTTCTACGTTCATTTTCATTTAGTGTTCTACGATTATTTTTTTAAACGGGTAATACCGGGAAAAAAAACTTGAGTAGCGCCGAAAACCCCCCCTTCGGCATTATCGAGAGGGAAATAGTAAAATACATAAAAGGATATAAGTGCCATTGAAACATATAATTATGTGTTAGATTATGAATTTGGCTCCCCCTGAATCTGTTTCAGATCCGGGCCTGTTTAGTGCTAGGATACATGTCGTATTTGTAAGTGTATCGACAAAAGGTGAATTTACCTAAAATTTCCAAGATGCGTCTCTTCCCATTGAATTTGAGTCTGCCATGGACTTTTCTCTGGCTCTTTTTCCTCAATCGGGGTGTACTCGGAAAATCTGAAAAAAAGTGACTTTCAGTTGCATGGTCTAGCGCATGCGCACATGGGTTACTTGCAATATGAGTATTCATGTCTCACTTGTTGGTCTGCAGCAATCGATCACGAATCCTCTTTCTGTCTTCCTCCAGAACACGTTTCTTGTCGCATTGCCAAATATTTAACATGGTAAAAGTATCTGTGAGTAAGCCCTCTTTCACTTCGCGATCCAGCTGCGTGTCCGTGTGGAAACTTGGGGAATGGTTCACCTAGAGAAGGCAATTTTAGTTAAGTTCTATTACTAAAAAAATACTAAAAAAAGCGATGATAGCCTAGCCGGAGAAGGCCTGCCTTTCAAGCCATAGGGAGCGGGTTCGGACCCAGTCGCCGGCACGCACCAATTTGTTCATTGTGCTGAACATATGTGCGTACTAAATATGTCATCTGATACATGTCTGGAGCCCGGTGTATGGCGACAGGCTCGCCCCCTGTCACATTTGGGACTGAATATTGTTCGGCGAAATGTGGGTGTTGTACACTTCAGCCAGCCCCCTCGGGGAAAAGGCGTGACGATATGTATTTATGTCTATTACTAGACCTTGTTTTTGAACAGGGATCACCAGGGTTCGAATGTTCGAATTATTTCGTCTACGAAAAGATCGTTAATCGTCGCTAATTCTTACCTCCAAAATGAATGGATGCAACTTTTGATCAAGAAGAATATCGAATCCAAGAATTTCGAAGCAAGCGTGCACCTGAAAATAAAAAGTAAGCACATAACAACTTAGACAACGGTAGCACCTTTGAAAATACTCTACTGTGGAGCAATGTTTCTGTAAAGAAGTAGGTATTGAGAATTTAAGCTTAAAAGAGAAAAAGCCTTTAGAGTTTTCAAAAAAAGTTAGTTAAATTGTTAATGTCATAAGTTTGAATTTAATTTATACTTGAACTTTCCAGATGTAGTAAAATAGAAAATCCAACTACCTAAAGCTTGTTCAGCGTACATTAAATAAGTACCTACTGATATTACGAATCTTCTATACTTATATGTTACATATAAAAAAAAAAACAAATAGGTACTCTACAAAATTACAAACCTTAATCTACAGTCTCGTCCGACAGAAATCTAATGTAAATCTACCTGCTTAATTATGTGGCCACAATAAAATATACCTATGCGTAATACGCGCGTGAAGTGAGGATACGTTAGTAAGGTATCGGTAAGTATGTCAGTATCGTTTACTATCTACAAAACCAAACTAAATAAAAATTATAATGAATGTATGGGTACTCCTAGACGAGCCATTTTTTACTGCAATACTGGGAATCAATATAGCCGACTATGTAGCCCAGCCATGATTAGCCATGCTAGAAAATGTAACCATAAGTGCGTTTAACCGGTGTTATTGCTATCTCGCTCGCACAATTCAACGTTTTTGAAATTATATAATGGCTGAGTGGCAATTGAAAAATGTTGCCTGATAACTATTTAGTTTATAATCTAACGGTTATTTTAAACTAATTTTGGTTTTCATACCTTTTTCTTAGACGGAGAAAAAGATCATCAATTTTTTATTGTTTTTAATGTTCAATCTTTCCGTCCAATTGATAGGTATAGAAACTAAAATTTGTTTGAAATAACCGTTATATTATAAACTAAACAGTTATCAGGCAACATTTTTCAATTGCCAACTCAGCCATTATTTATTTTATTTTTAAAAACATTGAATTGTGCGAGCGAGATAGCAATAACGCCGGTTAAACGCTGTTAAGGCCGAACCACACACAAAATATTGTCGCAGTAAAAATATGCCCCGTCTACGAGTACCCTAACAGAAAAAGAATGTAAAGTATGTGTAAAGTGTAACCATATCATGCGAGGGAAAACAGGCATGGTAGCTATGCTTCAGTATGGGCCAGGCGGATATGATAGTCTTCACGATGACTTGGTCTATCGAGTGCCACAGCCGGTCCAAGTCCACGCCTTGCGATAGCAGAATCTTGTTCAGGGTCGAAATCTTGCTGATGGGCAGATTTGTTTTATTGAAAATCTTTTCGATTTATAACAGACTACTCGTGCTAATAACTTGAACCTGAACATTTATTATGTAAATCAACTGAACCTAGAAAAAGTTGTGGATGTTGGGATTAGGTAGACACAGCAACATTCAAAGAAACCAGCGCAACTTGGCTCCATAAATGTAGCTACCTTGGAGTCATATAGCCAGCGCACACTAGAAGAATAAGGCGCAAAACATACTGCACCGAACACCGCTCCGGTGTGCAGTGATGCGGATTTAAACTTCGACTGTAAAATCTCCTTTTGTATCCACTAAAACCACAGGGTATCTAACACGCTGACACCGCGTCTCCGTGCGGAGAAGCGCTATTCCTAATTTCGTAGCTTCGCACACAGCAGCGAGATGCTGATGTGTGATATGCGCCTATGCTTGTCAAAATATAACTGTATAGTACAACACATACACCAGACTACTCAAGTCTGCCAGTCTGATAGAATTCTTCATGCTAAGTTATTTATCAAGCATAATTATTTTAAGAAAATATCGAACTGAACGTGGTGAAATGCGAGTATTGTGTTGTGCACCATTTGGGTTGAGTCTGAGTCGCCCCGTACAAATAGCCTCTCGTGTGCCCTCGCTATCACTTTGTAATTCATATGGTTGAGTTATGATAAATAGACATACAAATAATTATCTACGCTTACCGTTTACTACCTGCTTCGGAATCGTACACATACGTTCGGCTGTGTTTATTCAGAGCGTAGTTCGTCAAGTGCATGAACACATTCGTCGTGTTATTTACATTCGGATCTGCGTATCGACTCGTTGCGAATCTAGAAGAAAATATATAATACGAGTAAGTTACATATCATACAACAGTACCTGGATGCCCGAGCTTTGCTCGGTATTTTTTTTTAATTGTGTTTTTTGGAAAATAAACAATTGATTTTAGTCTAACCTCAAAGCAAACACTCATTGACTTCGTGTTACTTAACAACGCCATCTGCTGTTGTGTCGTTAAAGCAATTAGTTGCTCACAAAAAATAGTATTATTATTCGCCAATAGATGTCAGGAAGAGTCATATTTTTCAGTTGAGACTACTCAAACGCCTCCTTTTTGTTATTTTTCTTCCAAGTTTATGTTTAAGTTGATTATCGATAAAACACGAATAAAATGACATTTTCTAAAAATGATTCCTAGCTAGATCGATTTATTGCCCCCGAAACCCCCTATATACTAAATTGTATGAAAATCGTTGGAGCCGATTCCGAGATTCCAATTGTATATATATATATATATATACAAGAATTGCTCATTTAAAGATATAAGATTATAAACGCTACCGGGAAACCAATAGAGCTGTATATAGCAAAACAAGTACCTTACTAAACCTTCGTTGTATACGAAAATCCGTAGAGGATCGCAGGATGTTATAAGTGTATAAACTCTTATGTCGAATTTGTAACCGTCAACAAGGTACGGCTTTGAAAGATAAACCTAAAAAACGTTAATTGACTGTAAATTACTCATAGAATTAATATTAGCAGCTGTACTAAAACGTAGCTACGAAATAATTACAAACATATAATCGTCACACATATTCCTCGAAGGGGCTGGCTTAAAAATAAATTGACAAAAAATACCTGGCAAATAAGTTTATCGGTGGGCTTGATTTCTTTCAGTGATTTCGTTAGATAGATCCCTCGCCCCTGGCTTCCGCACTCTGGTTTAATAATGAACGTCTTGTTTTTACGCGATTTGCTATAGCTCAGAGCTTCGCCAAAGCTGGAAAAGTGAGAACTTAGACACGAAGGCGATGGCCCTCGTTCCCCAAAATGTAACAATTAGTTGGCCTGCTTTACTAACAAACAAATTAGTAGATACCTCCGAGGTATAATAACCTTAAGTTGGTACCAGACCCAGATTTAGCGGTGGAAATTTAAGATAAGATTCGAGTTAGTAAACGTATATCTTTGAACATGTAAACGACTGATTTTCATAAGTACCTACTATTGGTTTAATTTAATTTATGGCAAAACGAGATATTGAAAGAGAGTCACTACTCTTTCTCACTGAGATATAGGGCGAGATTCACACCCGCACTTCGAATTTACTTTGCTGCAAATTGTGAGAATCTCGCCCGGAAAGTTGAACTTTCCATCAAAGTAGAAGTGCGGTCTGTGAATCTCGCCGATAGACAGCCAACAAACTTAATATAGAGTAGGCACCTAGGCAAACACATGGTCCGTTAGGCGTGGTTGAACAGCACAAGTGCAAAATGTTATTCTGTGAAGGATTGGAAGCTACTTACTCGGCAGGCAAACACCATGTTTTTGGGAAGAAATTGTATTCTTTCGGATAGATTTTCTGCATTCTGTTCAAGTTTCTAGCAAGCAGATCCTTTCTGGAAAAAAATAAGATTGTCGTTTTGGATGGAAGGCGGCTCTATAATACCTATTGTAAGTATTTGGTTGAAATACTTAAACGTTTTCATAGAATGCTTTATTTTTTAAAACATTGCCACTCACTTAGTAACAGGTGATTTGTTGGTCATACGCGGGCGTTACTAAAGCTTTGAGGTATTCTTACGCGTGAGATATTTTCTGGTCCTTATTCTATCTTGTTTAAAAAGTCATAGATGACCAAGATAACATATCACGTGTCAAAATATGGGGGCCTGGATGGTACGCGCTAAAAAATGCGAGTGTTCGAAGCGCGAAAAAAACCCAAGATTCATCTTGCTTTGCTTGTCCTAGTTCCTCTTGAGCGAGCTAGGTACTCATACACCCGATATAAGCTACCCGAAAACAACAATAAACAAGGAAATAAGTGCCGATTGCGTGTCACGAAATCGTATGTGCCGTCAACTGCCTACCAAAAAGTGACAAGAACCAAAGTTGCTTTATTTCATTGATCATTTGGGTTAGCTAGCCAGCTAGTCCAGCAGATATCCTGAGAGAAACCTTACCTACAGATCTCCAGCATCCCCGGGAAGTGGTTGATACGTTGGAACCTCTTCATTTCCTTGGCGCGTTCGACGGAAACACTCATATCGGTCCAGTAGAAATTCCACGCTTCTTCTTCTGAGACCTCGCGCATTCCGAAAGCGCTGGCGACCTTGCGGATGGACTCGTAGCGGCAGTTGGTCAGGCATATCGATATCTGGGATCTAGAACAAGGTGATTTGAAATTATATTGGTAAGTATAACGCTAACGCACACGACAGCCGATAATAGCAGCCGGCACCTATTAGAAACCACAAAATTAAAATAAACGGAAAAAGTAAGCCGATAAAAAGAAGATACGTATGTGCGTTGTGCCTATGTTAGTTCGACTTGACGGGGTCTGTACCGTGCCATGTATATAAACCAGAAACCCCCAGATTGGCGGTTTCGGAAGTCAGCGATTAACTCTGTGCCGAGTCGTTTGCGTGTGGGTATCGAAACGTCGCCGCGTCGCTACAACTTTATATTGTATGCGATGTCCTATTTTTTGACACAATGACGGAAATAGAAAAGTCTGCCGTGCGGGATATAGAGACAAATATAATGCCTACAAGTAGTCTGTACTGAAAAATGGTCCTGAAGCTACCATGAACAATTTTGTCTTTTTGTTCCCATTTCTCTGGTCTCTCTACTGGGTATTAATGGATATTTAGTCGAACTGGCTGAAAACAAAGTAAATAAAGCCGATAGTCGATGGTGACAGCGCGGCGGGAACCGCTTCACCAAGCACTGCGGTGTAAATGTAAATGTAACTAATATGACTTATGAAAGTTGTGAGTGTTCATGGTTTAGGTTCAGATATGTTTGTTAATTTTTTACGCTGAAACGGCTCAACGGATTTGGGCGAAATTTGGTAAGGTGTTAGTTTATATATGCTCTGTACCTACACAGAGGCTACTTTTTAATAATAATAATAATGGCTCCTGTTACGCTACTACTTTACATGACCCGCTGGACTAGCGGGTAAAAACGCAAGGCGCGGCTTGTAAACATGTGCCTACAGCAAGCGAATTTTATTACGATATGCAGGAAAAACGGAATAAAATGTATAATAGGAAACTCCAACTCAGCCAACCTCTTTCTTTTCTTCTTCTTCCTCGTACCCTCGATGGGAGGGATGATGGGCGCGGTGCGCGACGTCGGTTGTGACGTGTCATCTTCCCCGTACTGCTTGGGATCGTAATTGCGCATGAGCATCGTCGCTATGTTCTCTGCTTGCTCTTTCTCCTCTTTTGCTTGCTGTTCCAATAATATCTTCTCTTGTTCTGTAAGATTTTACTGGCTCGCAGTGGATGGAAGGATGTGTCGGAGCGCATTCAGAGTGCATGTTTTATCTAAGTAATAGACAACGCTGATGTTTTGAACGGCAAAGTTGTACTCTAGGTGCGCTCCGTTGTATCCTCTGAACAAAACCCTGGCGTTATTTTAGTAATGTGTTTCATTTTGCCATTTTTAAGTATGTACAATTAAATTTGAATGCCAAGGGTTTGTTTCTCTCAGTTCCTTACCAATAGATTTATCGTTTTTTCGTTTGCGTGGAACAGATGTTGGTTTCGATCCCTGCGGAGAACGGTCCTCATCCTGCAAGACTGTATCTTGCTGTTCTCCCTAAAAAAAATGGAACAAAATAAATAACAGCTGATTAATTTATGTAGGTGTAAATAAGTATGTACCCACACTTGTGCAGCTACTTTAAGCATTGAAATGTGCGGGCTTAAAAAATGTGTGCATACCTCCATTTGTGTGTAACTGGTTTAGTTGGTCTAGAAGCGCATATTGATCGTCGTCCGGCATAAAATAATATATTATTAAATGAAAAATAGTCACCCTAACAAAGGAGATCTAAAACAAAAATCAAACCAGCACTGAAAAAAAACATTAGCACATTTAATTGTACTGAAAATAAGTTACAGTAACGTAAGAACCATACATACCGAACGTTATATTGTGGTAATTTCATTAAAATTTTGCGAGAGACATTATTGAAAACTGTTTTTTGTTTTTGTTTCAAGTCAAGTCAGCCGTCAAGTGAAATAGTCTCCCACTTCCGTCCGTTTTACCTATCTTTTCCGAACTTCTGGAAAATCGCGTTCGGATACACTACTCACATGGTCAAGAACGTCAACCTCTTTGAAAAATCTGTGAACTTAAAATTTCAAGCACTAACCATAGACAAATTATTTAAGCTGGTAATACTGTTACCATAAACTAGTGAGCCAAGTCCAAATTGAAAATCTTGACATTAAACTTGTCATTTATTTGTTACTGACTTCACTGTGCTAAAAATGCCAAAATAATAATGAACCTTATCATAATGCTACAAAGTTAAATTTAAGATAAAGAGTGTTTGATTGGAAATAGTACAGTTTTCTTTCTGGCCTCTACTCGCATCCGTCAATTCTACAACGCAAGTCAAATTTTATAATTTTCTTGTAATTTTACTTCTATTCCGCCAAAGTACAGAGTCATTCTAGATTTGCCAAAATGGCAGAGGGACAAGAAGCCAAAAAAATTACAATTACAGTAAAAACACCAAAGGAAAAACAACAAGTTGAAATCGAGGAGGATGCTGACATCAAAAAGGTGAGGACGGCGGCGGCAAGAGTGCCACTCATGGCGTAATAACATTGATAATGGACACGCAATCACTGACGACATGTATTTAATGATTCGGCAATGTTAACGCTGATTCGGGATGTGATTTTCAGTTGAAGGAGGTTCTATCAGCTAAATTCAGTGCCGAGCCCGAGCAGCTATGTCTGATCTTTGCCGGGAAGATTATGAATGATGGAGACACGCTGAAACAGCACAACATCAAGGATGGGCTTACAATCCACCTCGTTATCAAGACGCCACCGAGACCGGAACCAGAAGGAGGGACACGACGCCCTCCAGGTAATTAGTGTCAAGTGTACGACAGGTGATACTGAGAGTCATGTTTTGGGGTCAAAGTGTGGTGAAATTGTAAAAATTAGTGTTAAATCCTTCATTATCCAGTGCAGAGATTATTGAGAAAGTTTCAGTAGCTATTAACTTAGAAATAGTAACCTTGCTTTTCATGAAGTAAGTACATTTCTTCAAACTTATGTCTCATTATAGAAAATAATCTCAGAAATGGAATACTTGAGTGACTTTTATAAATTTATAGGTTCAGTACTCTATGACTCATAAACTGAGTTATAATATACCTACTATTCATAACCAAACCATTTACCAATAATAACAGTAAAATAATTTTCTGGAGATAATTCAGTTTAACAAAATGATGATATACTGAACATTAGTTCAAATAACATCCCAAAATGCAATTCATGGTGAAAAGAAGTAAACACTACAGTACCTAGCAACATGATGACACTGAATGGTCAACTTTTGGAACAGAAGCAACCTGGATCACAGTGGCCAGTGGCGGTGACTGGCCCAATAGCCAATTGATTAACAGCAATGGGACAAAACAATGTGAATGACTACAATTAATAATGTAACCTACGTGTGAAATTCTCACAGTCAAAATGACTGATATGTTCTGTCTCCTTCCCAAATGTGCATTTAAGTTTATTTTGTGTTTGATACTGCAAGGTCAAAATTGACATACAGCTTTAGATAAGTCCAATTTTGTGAGTTGACTAGCAATATGCCCCGGGCTTCGCATGGGTGTATTTAAAAAGGTAAAATAAAATTGACGAGCTAAATACAAAAAAGAAAATTATAACACATTTATTTAATAAACCTTTCATGTAAAATTATCTAATTGATGGTAAAAATGTGGGAACAGTTGTGTGGTTTAGGAATTAGCTGATAAACAGACAGGGACAGACAGACATGCAAAGTGACATTGTTTTATACTATGTAGAGATGATTTCATTAATTACTACAATCATTAAACTTGTAAAAGTGTCCCACAATGAGCAATACACAATTAGACTGCTACTTATTAAAACTAGGTCAATAAGTTGATGACAACCTTGATTTTTGTTTGTGCTTGAGCAAGACAAGTTTTGTTATTTATATTAATGTATGCATCACAAAATATAAATGCTTAATTTTGCATTAAAACATTCAAAGGCAACAAAAATATAGTATTTTTTCTCTTGATAGCATTGCCTAATTATTTTAAATGTTAAATCTTTTTTCATTATAATTTATTTGTATAACTTTGGTAGTAAATGAAAACTAGCCCCCTGACCATTTTGGTAAAGAGCTTATAATCAACTAGCTGCCCCACGGGCTCAACAGAGAAACTGTAAAAAAAACAGTTTCTCTTGTTTAAAAGGCACTCTATGTCTTTTCAATCATGGCAATTGCCAATGTCCTGGCAATATGTATGCAAAATGTCATTATAATTGGTTAAGTAGTTGAGGTGTGACAGCAAACTAACAAACAAACTCACTTTGGCAATTACAATATTAGTTAGGGTTTCAAATGCTGAACAGATTTTCATTAAACAGCTAACTACTGTTATAGTTAAACTAGCTCTTAGGTACAAGAAACTGCTTAAAAATTTAAACAAACATTAATAAAATGGTAGTAAATGTCTTTACTACCATTTCATTAATTACCATTCAATTTATAGCTACAAATGTTTTATAACTAGCAAACTAATAAGCTAACATCAATGTAAATTTGTTTCAGCTGATGTTGGGGCTACACCATTTGGCTTAAACTCACTGGGGGGTCTAGCCGGGTTGGAGAGCTTGGGTCTTGGACAGAGCACTTTTATGGATTTGCAAGTAAGTAAGCCGGAATGCCGCGCCGTTTGTATTGGTCAAAAAGCTTTTAACTACCGATCGGAATAATTTCGCGAGTGTGCAATAGTCAGCTTTATAAGGAACCAGGGTCGCGTTCAGAGGATAAGCCCTGAGTGCACTTTACTGTTTAAATTTGAAATAATCAATGCTGTATGGCTAAGTTGCTCTCTGGGTCAATGTATACTCTGAATGCACCCTGGCTATGTAGTTATGTATCTTATATATATATATTTTTTATAAAAACAAAGTTAGGGATTAAATTTCGTGTTCTCAGGTACATATGGACAGACATTTGATTTGCCTATTGTAATAATCTCATGTCTGTCATAAATGCTGTATATTTCTAGATCTAGGATTATTGGTTTTGCTATTGTTATTTGGTCTTAGTAATACCAATTTTCAGTTGTGAATTTAATAAAGGGGGAAACCCCTTATTTTATTAAATAATGACCTGTTATTTCAAATTTGATGGTTTGAAGCTATGACAAAGTGGTAAAAAAAACATTATCACAAGATATTCTGCATGAACCCACTTCTTGTATTTAGACTAAATAACAACTTGATCAAGTCGAAGGGAGCATAATTATTTTTATAAAGATATTCTCAATCTAAACTTAAGAAAATTTTCTCAAATTTGAACATTTTTTTTTTTTTAGTTTTATGTAATAGGTCGGCATTTGATCACCAACTCGCCTGGTGTTAAGCGACGTTGTGGTCTAAGATGGAGCACGACGACCTATAAGGTGCTTATTCACTCTAGCCTTAAAGTTTTGTAGAGTGAAGAAATACAAAGGCGGCAGTTGAGTGAGGCGCTACAAGAGCGATACTGCTCAGACCCGTCTTCGGAACGGTTACACCAGACTACATCCCGAAACACGACTAGGTCATTTCACGGCATGGTTTGTTCCGGTGGGTGGTACATTCCTAGTATTCATTATTAACTAAAGTATAACCTTCCAGGCTCGTATGCAACAAGAGCTCCTATCCAACCCTGACATGCTGCGGCAAGTGTTAGACAACCCGCTAGTGCAGCAAATGATGAACGATCCAGAGAACATGCGCTCACTCATCACCTCCAACCCACAGATGCAGGACTTGATGTCTGTAAGTATCAGTCTCCAAGGCATTTCTCTAATCAACTGATGAGGCTAATGGCCTTTTCGCCGTCATATATAGATGAGATTAAATTAAACACTAAATAAAATGTAGACTGTTTCTTTTAGATATTGTCTAACTATTTTATCAAATATGACATTTTCCAACCAGTAACAGCTCTAAATTTTCGCTTATTACTATTACAAACTGCGCGCCGCAGTTTCATCCGCGGTTAAAGAGTATCCTATGTGTTATTCTAGACTATAATCTATCTCTGTGCCAAATTTCATCCAGATCTGTTCAGCTGTTCATCCATCCATCCATCTTCATCCATTCTTACAAACTTTCGCGTTTATAATATTAGTAGGATTGGTTGTTATAGAAACTATTCATGTTTCTCATGCTATCTAGCTATCACAACTAAGATATAGTTATGATTGTGCTCGGGGAAAGGCTTGACGATGTTATGTTTTAAGCTCATCATAACTTAAATTGATATGTAATCACGGAAGCAGTCTTAGTGCTTATCCAGGGAGAGGTTGCGCGGGTAATCAAACCCCAAATAATGTATAAAAATGCTATATAAAAGCTAATGTATAAAAGCGTTCAGGTAGAAGTGTGATCACGCGCCTTCTATATTTTTCATCAATACTTATAATCAATAATAATAATAAATATATCAAAAATATAATTTCATATACACGACGCGTGTAGTATCGCGTCATGTCATGCATGTGACATCCTGTGTCTCCTAAATGAGTATTTAAACAACCTTTAAACCTTCATATTTGTGTCATTCATATTAACTTTAGACTGATCTACATGGCGCGATTGTGCAGAGCTTAGCGCGGTTTTCGTTGTCTATATGAATTAGGACTCGGTCTCGAAGTCAACGGGCGCAGGGCGGCTGTGGCTCCCCGCGCGGCAAGCCAGGCCCGCCGTTGCTCACCGCGCTGTTTACTTCGAAGCCAATTCCATATCAATCGATGCGTTGAAACGCTCTGCTCCCCGCTCCACTGCCGCCGATACACGCCCGCTGACTTCGTGACTGAGGCCTTAGACCTAATCGTTCATGCTAGTTCATGGTCATGGCTTGTTGTTGGTAACTAATGTGTTGTATTCCAGAGGAACCCCGAGATAAGCCACATGCTGAACAACCCCGAGCTGCTCCGGCAGACCATGGAGCTGGCGCGCAACCCCGCCATGCTGCAGGAGCTCATGCGCTCGCACGACCGCGCGCTCTCCAACCTCGAGAGCATACCCGGTATGTATCATATCTGAACAACCCGAGCTGATGAACTCCAACCCTTTTTTTTTTCATCTTGGGAAAATCCTTTATGGATACCACCAACAGCCCCGGGTGCGGGCACAGAGTGGTTATGTGGGAATCCCGCCACTGACGGCCTTCCCACTAAAAACCCAAGGGTGTTCCGCCTCGGCGCAAAATGTCGGGGCTACGGGGACGCTTTCGGACCCGTAGCCCTAGACCGGGCACCCGTGCCTAGGTGCCCAGGGTCCCCATGCGACGGGTCAGATGAGTGGCCCTGCCGCCTGCGACTTCGGCCGCAGAGGATAGGGAGAGCGGCAACGATACACCGACACGACTCTTCCTCTGCGGCCCCACCGCGTCCGCTATCAAAACGGTGGCAACCCCGTTTGGGCCGCGGAAGGTACGGAAAGTGGCAACGACACACCAACGGTCCTCTCCCGCCGCGGCCCCCAGTCTTCGGTTGCAGTCTCGCATATGCGGCACTGCACCCCGCCTCAGTTGTGGGTCTGTATGAGCAATACAGACCCACACCCTACTTAGGCCGCTTCCATGTGGGCTTTGGGCTAAAAGCCCCAAGAAGCGGCCCCACCTCGGATTCCTCTGTGAACTCCAACCCTGAGCCGACCGTGGAGCTGAGTCATATACGAGATATATGACATACTCGTACGTTATACAGAGTATAACATGACTCGATACACACGGATAACCCGCAGAACGTCGTGAACGCAAAAAATCAACCATGCAGAATGCTAGAAACTTAAATTATTACTGTCAAATACGCAGTGACATTTGTAAGGATGCGTGTTTGTCCATTTGCGAAAGCCCTTGACATTTTGCGTGGTGCAATTTACTAATTAGACTGCGTATATTTACGTCGGAGAACTGGGAGGAAAATTAGTGCAAGAAAAAAAACCCCTATAAATGACTTTGCTGTATAAATTAAGTAATCCTATTGGTGGATTATTCCTCTCACAATTCCAGTGGATATGCAGATTTACGCATATGAAACCTATTCATCATTCATCACAATCTACAATCTCACTCATGACTAAACACCACGTTACTACCATTTTAGTAAAAATCAATAAGACACATATGTCCAAAGAAATTAATCAAGTAATTGATTCAAATGGAACACGTCATTATTTAACTGATAGGGCCGCGATAGGCGGACGACGTGGCTATGAAGATAATCAATAAACTTTCTTCTAGAATGTAATGTGTCCAGAGTAAAAAAAAAAACGAAACAATAGAGTTTTACTGAATTACAATTAACTATACATATATATATAAATATTAAAGCAAAGCAAATTCGTATAGGCCGAGTGGCTAACCCTGGTGTCAGTTTCTAGTTTCAATGATTTATTTATTAGCTGCGCCCCGCGGTTTCTCCCACGGTCCCATAGGAACCGTTTATTTTTTCGGGATAAAAAGTACCTTATGTCTTTTTCTGTACCCCAGACAATGTGTATGCAAAATTTCATGATTATCGGTTGATTAGTTAGGGCGTGAAAGCGTTACAAACAAACAAACGAACAAACTCACTTTCGCATTTATAATATTAGTTTATTTATAGTTGTTATTATGTATTATAGTTGTTATTATGTATTTTTTTCCACAGGTGGTTATAATGCTTTACAACGAATGTATAGAGACATACAGGAGCCCATGTTAAATGTAGCCAGCAGCATGGCTGGGAATCCCTTTTCAGGGCTAGTTGACAATTCTGGTGAGTCACATTATTAATTATAATTATTTTATTGTCTTAAAAATTTGTCTGTTTTTCAAATAAGTAGTATTTGTTTTGACAAAAATTAAATAGTGAACTGTGACTTGTAGCTCGATGGTATGGTTACATGAATTAACAATTTGTATATTTTGCATGTTAATGTCATCTGCTACATAACTGGAGCCTGGTGTATATTGACAGGCTTGCCTCTTGTCACATTTGGGACTGAATTCGTCCAGTCCAGTGAGAGTGTTAAATACACTTCTGCCAGCCCCTTCGGGGGAAAGGCGTCACGATATATATTTTTCACACCACCTGCTCGACAATTACCAATTACATATCACGTAGTCTCAACGTAAAGCAAGGCATTGCCTCCCAAGGGAGGTAAAGTTGTATGAAACTCCCAAGGGAGTTTTCGAGCAGAGAGGTTAAAATTTAATAAAAAGTCAGTCAAGGTGCGAGTTATTTGAAAATCGAACTAGTCACCACAATTTTCAAACAAAAAAACGCCTTTTTTTCTCCTCATTTTTGGCGCCGCACGTCGCGTGCATTTGCCAGTGTCGTGCCAGTCGTAATCTTTCTCGACGGCCCCAGACGGTACGAACCCGCAACAAGGCGCTGAGAACCGGCAGCCGCTGCCCAACCCGTGGTCCCGCGGCGGCGGCGGTGGCAGCGGCGGCGCGAGCTCCGGGCCGGCCGGCTCCGGGCCCGGCCTCATCAACACGCCGGGCATGCAGTCGCTGCTGCAGCAGATGTCGGAGAACCCGCGCCTCGTGCAGTCCATGCTGTCGGCGCCCTACACCAACAACATGCTGGAGGCGCTCGCGGCGGACCCAGACATGGCTGCGAGGATCATTAATCAGGTATTTACTGTTCCTAACACTGGTTCCTATAGGTATTGTCGCGTCTAATCTACACTAAAATTATAAAGAGGTAAGATTTGTATTTTTGTATCTTTACAACACAATACAATACAAAAACTCTTTATTGAGACCAAATACATATAAATTTAAACTAAACACTCAAAAATAAAGGCGCAATGGGCGGTCTTATCGCTTAAGTTTCCAAAGAAATTTATAGGAAATTTCATGCTCTACGATTTAGTTGCCACCATTGTATATTTATCATTGACCGTTAACTTAATATTTAACAAAAACCAAATTGAAAAAATTTGGAGCGCTATAATTAAAAACCTATGCGTTATACAAAAAAAAAGTTTCAAATAAAAAAGATGGGAAATATTATTATCTACAATAATGATCTCTGCAATTTTTGTCGTACGATGCGCGGTTCGCGAGATATTCGATAAAACGCGTTTTTCAAGATGGCGGCTGACGCAAGGGCGCCACCCCGGCGCCAACTTGGATTTACACTCCGGGGACACCCCTGAACATATTCCAAAAAAACAAATACCCGGTCCCGTACATTGCATTATGAACATACTTTTTTTTTGCTGCGGTTCTTGACCTAAAACTTATAAGATCCAAAATAAACAATGTCTAGCATTCTGGGAGCTAACACCTGATGACGTCACACGTCATCGTCATCCGGCTCTTTCGAACTTGTTGTAAATGATTTATTTCGGTCTTGCATAAGCATCGATTGACGTCACTGTGAGTTACCCACTTGACCATTTTTAACTCAGAATGCTATACCTGGCGGAGTAAACATATATTCATTTCTTTTTTGTCCAGGATAAACTATTAAACTATTTAACTTAATACATCAAACAAGCAAATGATAGTCCAACTCCCAAAAATTACTCAACACTGCTGGATAAATACAGAATAATACCAAGTTATTATTTGTTCCAGAATCCAATGTTCGCGAACAATCCACAACTGCAAGAACAAATGCGTACGATGATGCCACAGATGCTTACTCAACTTCAGAACCCAGAAATGCAATCTATGATGTCCAACCCACAGGTGAGTGACAATTAATTTATATTACAAGTGGTTTAAATGAATAACTCCGTCCGTCATAAATAAAATTTAATTAAAAAAAAAAACAGATTTCATAAATTTTTTTTTATATGTAACCATAAAAACCTACAAACTAACATATTCGTCCAATTTTTCATAAATATAAAGTTTTGATAACTTAAACTGTATATAAAAAAAAAATGACAATTTTTAGGATATATTTTCTTTTTGGTAATAAACATATTCTCGTTATTCTTTACACTATTCCAGGCCCTAAACGCGCTGCTGCAGATCCAGCAAGGCATGGAGAACCTGCGCACGGCGGCGCCCGGGCTCGTCAACAACCTGGGGCTGGGCGTGGGGGCCGCCGGCGCCGCGACGCCCGCGCCGCCGCCCGCCGCCACGCCGCAGGCTCGCCAGCAACAGAACACCGAGCTATTCACACAGGTTGGGACCATGTGGATATTGCACCTTCACGCGATAATTTAGTAACGGAACTATCTTACACATTCACTCGTTAAGACCTGGAACTTACACCTACACTCGTCACCTACCTCACCATCGGAACTGGAACTTACAACTTCACTTGTTAACTGACTATTGAAACTTACATCTTTGCTTGTTTACTCACTATTGAAACTTAGAATTTCATTTGTAAATAACAACTGAAACTTACAACTTCATTTGTTAATTCATTATTGAAACTTACAACTTCATTTGTTAATTCACTATTGAAACTTACAACTTCATTTGTTAACTCAGTATTTTAACTTAAAACTTCATTTGTTAATTCACTATTGAAACTTACAACTTCATTTATTAACTCAGTATTGAAACTTACAACTTCATTTGTTAACTCAGTATTGAAACTTACAATTTCATTTGTTAATTCACTATTGAAACTTACAACTTCATTTGTTAATTCACTATTGAAACTTACAACTTCATTTGTTAACTCAGTATTGAAACTTACAAGTTCATATGTTAAACTGGAACTTACACCAAACTTCAAACTTGTTATTTGGACAATATCTAGTGTAATTCCGCTTTAACGTCGCATTAAGTACATCGAGGAACATGAATTTTTTATTCTAATTTTGAAAAAAATTTTAAAAACTAATTTAATGAAATTTACTAGAAAATTATACAAATTGATATTTGAATCTAATTTAAACGTTATACAATGTAATATTTCAACAAACCTGAAAAAAATAAAAAAAAATAATAATGTACCTGAAAAAAAAAATTTATGAATGTACCTGTAAAAATTAAATTTTAAAAGAATTAAACAAACCTGAAAAAATAAAAAATAATGAATGTACCTGAAAACATTAAAATTTAAAAAGCAATAAAAAAATCCCTGTTCTTCGAGCACTTCGTCCACGAAGTTTTGACGAAGTGCTCGAAGAACAGGGATTTTTTTATTTTTTTTTATTTAAAATTTAATTTTTTCAGGTACATTCATTATTTTTTTTTTTCAGGTTTGTTTAATTCTTTTAAATTTTATTTTTTTTCAGGTACATTATTATTTTTATTTTTTTTCAGGTTTGTTGAAATATTACATTGTATAACGTTTAAAATTAGATTCAAATATCAATTTGTAAAATTTTCTAGTACATTTCATTAAATTAGTTTTTAAAAATTTTTTCAAAATTAGAATAAAAAATTCATGTTCCTCGATGTACTTAATGCGACGTTAAAGCGGAATTACACTAGATATTGTCCAAATAACAAGTTTGAAGATGAACTTCCGCAAAGTAACGCCTGATTCAATCAACTACACCAAACTTGTTAACTTTATACCGGAACTTACACTTTAACTTGTTAATTCACTGTCAGAACTTACATCTTCACTTGTAAACTCACTAACACTTTTTTGGAAAGAAGTTGGAAACTCTGAGACCCTCGACTGATATTAGTGCCCGTGCGCATCACATACTTGAATAAAATTTATAAGTTTCTAAACCAAATTGCTGAAAGTAAAATGCATTTATGTTGAAATCGTAAAAGAGCGACAGTTTTAATAAAGTGACTAAATAGCTATTGATCTTGCTGTACTATACATACATACATATAGCCACGTTTTCCCGTAGGGGTAGGCAGAGACCACTTCTCTCCACTTGCTACGATCCTGGCACACATCTTTCGCTTTGTCTACTTCCATGAGTCCCTCGTCATACGTACTCGTTGGTTACCCTACTCCTAACCTGGCCTTTTTTCAAAACTTCTTGGATTGAATTGTCAAACGTGCTGTACTATAAGTGAATTAAAACATCTAATTTATATTGAAACCATACTAATACTGAAAATGTATTTTGCCTCTCTATGTGTGGGTGCCACGCCTCAGAGGATAGAGTGCCACACTCAGAAAACATTTGATAAAGTCTATTTTATGTGAGTGCCTCATGCCTCGATAAAAACGTAATAGATTCACTTAGATCATAGGTTTTTCTCATATTAATGTTCAACTGTAGATTCTATTTTGAAAGCAGGTAATTAATGATTACTCCATTAATTCAAATGTCTTAGAATATTTTCAGAGCATTAGAAACACTGTTTCAAGTTTCGACGAAAGTATTGAAGTTTCACATTTATAGAATAGTGTTTGTAGGCTATTAAGCCAACGCACACGACAGATTTTATGCGCAAGAGTCTGCGAGACTTGTGTGCTAACATCTGAACTGCTACTGTTTTTTTAAACCATTTCAGAGGCCTTTGAGCGGCCTAAGAACTGACAACCGCTCAGCCTATAAAAACTTACCTAAAGAACTGTGCAGGCGACAGACTAAAAGAACAGAAGTTCGATCAGGTGCTCAAATCAACCAAAGTCTCGTGGACTCTGAAAACACTAAAACAACCAACGACTTTCGAAAACTGTCGACTGCATTAAACATCTCTCGTGTGTTGGCTCTGATAACTAATCAAGCTTTACTAGGCACGTGAATAGTAATGCAAGCGTGTGTCTACAGTTCATGCAACGAATGATGGGTGCGATGTCGAACAACCAGAACAACCCGTCGCAGCCGCCGGAGCAGCGCTACTCACAACAACTCGAACAACTCACGGCCATGGGCTTCCTCAACAGGGAAGCTAATCTGCAAGGTAACTTGTCCAACTTATACATACACCGTTTACTTCACGGCTTAAGATAGACTGACTTGCACATTCGATGTGAGCACGTTACAAGACGAATATTCGCAAGTCAGCCCAGCGAGCCGAGCAGATCGATGCACAGTCGAGCAAATGCTCGTCGCGAATATTCAGGTATGAGCATTTGCTCAGTGAACAAATAAGCTTCTTAAGTATTAATATGTAATGTATGTTCTTAGGTATTAATATGTAATACAAATATCAACTTCCAACTCATGTCATGCCATAAGTTTCACACAGAAAAAAACACAGTAAAAGTGGCGACTGACTTGAGTATTTACTGGATGACAAATTCACAGAAGAATTTGTGAATAAATATTCTCAAAGTTTTCTGTGAAAAATGCTCAGAAAAATTATACAAAAAAAAAACAGATACAATAAATAAAATAATATTATTCACATCCAGCAAATGCTCAAGTCAGCCGCCGCTTTTACGCAGGTGTGAAACTTATGGCATGACATGAGTTGGAAGTTGATATTCCGAGGATCGACTGAGCGAAGGACTCTGTCTATTAAGATAAATCGACATTTATTTGTCCGACCCGACGATAATTTTAGCATCATTGATCCGATATTTATGAAATTTTACTGTTGATCCAATTTATATGTAATTTTTCTGGCAAGGTCTTCATACAAATACATTTTTAATGTTCGATTATAACCGCATAAAACAGTTTAATCGTTCTTATAAAATTTAGACATAAAGGGCTGGCAGTGCAGCGAACTTTACTGTAATAGGTAATATTGTTTCCAGCACTGGTCGCGACGTTCGGCGATGTAAACGCAGCGGTGGAAAGGCTACTGGCGCTCGGGCAGCTGTCTATGAGCTAACACTCGCGCGGCGACACACACTCACTACGACGCTTACACCGACTCAACTGTCCCTCGCATACTTACAGTACAATACTTGGCTGAATCACGTGGCTCTATATTAGAATTTCAAAGTTTGTGGCCTGAATGATGTATCGAGACAAGCTGCCGGGAGCGTATGCCACTGATTACCCCTATAGATTTTGGTTACGATATAAACACACCAATTATTGTGGATTGCGAGGAGTAAGATCAAGTGTTTTCATTGGCTATCTCAAGACTACACCTAGCTATATTTAACAAAGCAGCAATGAAACTGTTATAAAGGTACATTTTGACCGATATGTTGTACAAATTGATCGTCGTGAATTTGGCATCTGAAGGGGTATTCCATGGCTTACGACTGACAGTCTTGTAGAGAAACATCCTTTGTGCCTGTTTGAACTAAACTATGCTTCGTCTTGTTTTGTTTGACTATGTTCATAGACAAGAAGATAGCATGTATTCGGTTATTGAATGTTTTTAAAGAAAATAGTTTGACTCGGCTGTAAATAAAACATTCCTCGTCAGGATCTGATCTTAAGAACTAAACGCTTAATTTTGCATTACCAGAAACTTACGAACCTAGAAGCCTCTGAATTAAAATCATACTTAGCCAACCTACGGAAGAAAATCCTTTAAAAATAAAACTGTATGTGTAAGAGGGATGCAATATTCTCATGCTACCTTTTTGTTTACTTGATGAAAAAAAATTTAGAAAATGGGATGTTAAAAGCTTGACCTTAGTGTTTTGCAGGTGTAAAGAAAAAAATTATAAAGAAATGAATCGATCTAAATACTTTAATCAATCGACAGATAAAAAAAAAAAAATAGAACCATCTGTAGCTAGGTGTAAAATGTTTTTCATATCTCATGGCAGTCATGGCATGAAAGTTTGTAGAAAGATCAATAAGTTTCTCTGTTTTCATTGGTAAAGGGAATATTCAGTTTGTTTGTGTACAAGAATGTAAATCAATGACTTTGTGGAATTGTTCTATGGAGAGTACTTTTATTTTCAAATATTTTGTGTCTAAAATCCATGTCGAATTATGGATTCTGATCGACATTTTTACATAATTCACAATGGTGTAAGTTAAACTACAACATCAACTATTTTAAATTGCAGACTCTTGGTCACTTCAATGTGTAGTTTCCTTACTAAATTGTAACAAATTCATTCCTTGTTCTAGGCATTATATAAAATTGTTGTATAAACATAGGTTAGTAAACACTATCATTTTTCATACATTTAAGACGGTGAAATCACACGATTTTTGTATACTATTAATTCCTGTATAGAAATATAGCTTTGTGTTTCTATGATTTTATTTTATTTTCTTGTTACTATTTTATTCTAAATGTAAAGGTACACGTTTGCGTAAAACTACGTTTGTAACTGTAGGTTTATGTAAATATTTTGCATTGCAATGATTTTAAGCAATAAATAACGTTCATGTTACTAGGTAAAAATTAGCACCACGACGATGCGCGCATACTGATTCAATTGAAAACAGCATAATTACAGGTAATGCCTGATGGTTAGCTAAAATATATTGGTTCTCAAAATTAGTCTTGCCGAGCCAAGTTGTGCTTGCGTAGCAGTACTAATATGCTTCAGAGCATTGGTCTCTATAGTTATCCACATCATGCTTATGTGTATTAGAGTGTCCCTCCACTAGGTAATTCTAAAATACGGCAAAATAAATATTTGGCGCAGTTCTAGTGATAACTTAATATAAAAATTTGTAGATCACCAGCTAAATGATATGAATTCTCATTTATATCTAATAAATAAAAATAACTTCCAGAATGGCTTATTCAGATGCAGTGTGTAAATTAAAACTTTTTTATTAAAATATATTGATGTGGTGGTAAGGCTATATAAAATTAAACTATTATTTTCTAGCCTGTCTTAGTGGTTTTATAGCTAATTATTATTTTATTAAATTTAAGTTGTAAAAAGGAATGAGAGTGCTGTCACTCAGTGAGGCCCAGTCTTGAGAGGGAATAGAAGTTGATACTGGATTTTTTTGTTGATTTACTAAATACTAAGGATAGAATTTACAGACAATCACAGACTAACATGTTTATAACATTTTACACTTGATTTGATGCACATTGCAAATGTTTCACTGCAACAACTACTTTTCAATAAGCTGTTTTTACCCTTTATTTCACTTTCCACAATAAAGAACATATTTTTCTTGTATAGAATAAACATGTATTCTGTGATGTATTCTAGACTGTTAGAAATGTCTTGTATGAATCTGGGTGTAACAATATTATTATGTGACGGAATGCAATTATTATAAATAAAAAATTAAAATTTCATCACAGTTTTATTACAATACCTACTACTAATTGTGTATCTAATTTTTACAAAGACATGAATATATTTTTTATTGAACTATTTACAAGCATGAAAAAGGGCTAAGAAATTATAGATAGTAAAATTTATTTTTTAGTTTGCTCCTGATTCGCTTCCCAAGGCCTTGGTCCACGCTTGTTTTCCCAGTTGTCTATGTCCAGTTTCTGAATATCTTCATAAGCATCCTCAAGAGTTACTTCTTTTTCTCTGTGTAGGCCCATTTTTTCGGCTTCTTCTCTGCTAACCCCTTTTACTTTTGAAAACTGATATCTGGAAGTAATTTAAATACAAAATTGTAGATCCTGGCAGAGCAGTTATACTTGTTCACTTCAGTGTATTTTAAAGGGGAAACATGGGAAGTGACATAGATAAATACAAAATGATCAGATTTACCTGATTTGAGTAAATTCGCGAAGACCGTAGGAACCACCAATCATGAACATTACAAAAGGAAGTCCATATCTAAAAGATTTTCGTTTGCTAAGCTGTTTGATTGAATTCTTTGCAGAATCAATACGTGCATTAATTTCAGCGATCATTTTCAACACAATTAAAACATAATCTCATTGGTCTTACAATCTAATCTTTGAATTTTGCACAAGTTGATTTTATTTACGTGTTTACGATGTGAGTAAGCAATGTAACGAAATTAATTAACCAAACTCACGAAATATTCTACCAAACTTATGAAAGAGATATATCTGTAATACTTTGGATTCATGAAATAAACTCAGATCAACTAGAATATCAGATGGCGCACGGCGTATGATGTAGGTGAAGCCACTTCTTGTTATATGTGTGCTGTGGAAGTGTTGCCATGAAAAAAAAAATTACCCTGAGTATTGTAGTTTTCCAACGTATGTATCCGCATTCCACTGAATTCATGTAATAGTTCCCGGGTTAATTAATCAAATGTTTGCCAAATATCAATTGCCAAAAAATCATCATCATACCTTAATCATAATACCTAAACTGGACGACAGTTATGAAATAAAGATTTTTTTTAATTATTCAACGGAAGGCAATATAGTAGACTTAGTATTAGGATTCTGGTAGCACCCCTTGAGTATGGAACCATAAGGAAGTTTTGGCGGGAACCGAAAAGATGGTGTCGTGTTTTTGTATTATTTTCTAAAACTTGTGATTCCTCGAGTGTTAAAGTGTAATAATGGTGGATTATTAACGTTTACCGGTTCGTCAACGTGCACGAGTGTGGGCAAATGATACAAACATCGCGAAATGCGATTTTTCGTGTTCTCTACAAAACTTCACTTAAAGTTTCAGTAAAGTATCCATAACTTTACTGGAATGGGAAAAGGGGAGGTATTCATCGTCTTCATCATCACCTCATCATCATCATCCCATCATCTGTTACTGAAGGAAAAATTATTACTAAGAATCCGACTGAAGGACGAGTATCCATGGTCATGAATAAATTATTAAAAAAAATGGAACCATAATACGTAATCAGAAAAAAAAAATTATACGCGTTGAATTGAAAACAACTTTTCGTTGGTAAAAATTAAAACTTACCCTGATGGGATACGCAGTCCTTTTCAGACGGCGAAGGCCAAGCTTGGTCAGGTAAAAGTCTCTTTCATTAAAATGGTCTGAAAAGACAAAATCTCTTTTTGATGATTGCCATTTTTGATCATTTTGACTTTTTTGTATGGCAACCACCCATTCTTTTAATGTCGCTTTTTCAATCTTAATTGGGAACATAAAAAAGTCTTAGGATTTAAAATAATATTTTGGAGAAAAAAATGCGATTATGACAACACTGCACGACATTCCACAAATTCATGTAATGTCATTGTCAAGTCCGAAAATGGCATTAAGGACTTTGTATCCAGTTGCCAATAAAATAAAAAAAAGCACTATGTAAATAAAGGTATCCGAAATTATAACCTAAAACAATGCTGTTTACTATAGTAATAAGATGTTATTAACAATACTTACACATGGAAAATTATTCCATCGGATTTCACAGCACATGACGGCATCGTTCCAGATTTTTTTTGTATGTTCTCAGCGTGACGTCCAGGTTAGTACTGACGAAGCGAGTAGCGTAGTTTTTTTGCGTCAATGTGTGAGTGTTGTGTACATATACGACAGTAGCGTAGTTTTTGGATGGTTCTTGGCTTCACCTAAATCAAACGCCGTGCGCCATCTGATATTCTAGTTGATCTGAGGAAATAAATAAATCTTTTCTCTTGCGATTGCATTATCCTAACCTCAAAACAAAAATATTTAAAAATGAATGACATTGACAGTACAATGATTTTATGATGACGGGAAGTAACACTGTACGTTTATGCGGTTTTTCTAGGATAAGATTTCGCCTGGTTAAACGACAAATACTCCGTTCCCGGATGTTTGTCGAAATATATTTTGACTAAGTAAATCAAAAATTACATGTCTTGTTCCGGCGAGACTTCCGGTGGAAAATATGCCCTACCTCGATTTTTTTCTCACTAAGCTTCTAAAGCTCCCTTTTTCGGGCGCTACTTGGATGAAATTTTGATTTTAAAATTTTCGGCAATGTAATAAGGTAGCAAATTTTTTTTTCGACTTGGTACTATCCATTGATCAACTCAATCGACAAAGAATTAAAAAAAAAAACAAAAGGGCAACTATCTTAAATTTGGCACAAGAGTTTTTCACAAAATATATGTTGTGAACGCCGAGCACATAGGTATTTAGTTGTGGGTATATGCCGAAATCATGCTCTAAGGGTGAAGATTTCTTGAACATTCTAGAATCATTCAAAGATTCCGGAAAGTTCTAGAAGCTTAGAAGTAGGAGTTAGAAGAAGTTAGAAGTACAGCTTTGAAAACTTCACGATAGTACTCGAAAGTTTCAGAAAACTTTGGGCAGGGATGACAGAGAGCCTACTTGGAAAAGGGACCGAGATAATAAAATTCGAAGTGATAAATGAGTGTTTTATTTTAACATATTGTAAAACAGTCCACTACAATACAGTAAAACCAAAATCTACTATTTTGGGAGTATTCGTTTTTATATAGCAATATTAAATTGTCGTCATTATCGCCATCATAAGTGGGAAAATTACTACCATTATTTTTAACAAAAGATGTTTTCATCATTAAACTTTTTTTAACTGTCACATTTGCAACTACTGTCATTTGAATTTGACACTAAAATCAACCGAGTAGTAGTGTCGTCCTTATTGCTCTAGTTTGAAACTTCATAGATGTGAGAGTGACCAAGATAAAATCTCATCTCATCTCACGCGCAGGGGGGCTATTCCTGCGCGTGAGATGAGATGAGATTTTATATTGGTCACTCTCACACCTACGACGTTTTAAATGAGAGCAACAAGAACGAAAGAAAGTGAGATGAGAATTTCAAATCTCCGAATAGGGTCTCAAGAATAGCCACCCTTGGGGTGCCAAGCACGTTCGTGCTCGCAAGCACGGACACCTAAACTGACAATTCAAATCGACAAAATTGATAATTTCCAAATCAGTCGAATTAATCGATTTGAAACGTCAGTTTATATATCCGTGCTCGCACAATTTTTCACAAAGAGTAGCACTCGAAACGTAACCCTGCACCGCAAAATTCGTAATGTCAAAATTCAATTTGGGCCAAGTTAGCCATTTTCTTAGCCGCTTTTACGAAGCCAAGCACACGTTTATTTGGCCGTACAAAATTGCGCCAGACATCATTTCGCCAGACAGATGTTCGTACACACTCGTTCACAATGGTTTCTTAGAGCAAAAATATCGCATCTTAACAAAGGTAGAAAATACACTGCACCAGACACCATTCCAGTGTGCAGTGATGCGGATATTAACTTTAACTATAAAAAATCGATTTGTATACAAAAACCGCAGGGTATAACAATACCCTGCGGTTTTTGTATACAAATCGATTTTTTGTGTGCGGAGAGGCACCATGTCAATTTCGTCGCTCGGCATACCGCAGCAGGATGCAGCGGCAGTGTGATACCGCCTAAGGTGGCAAAGCAACTTACCTTCAACTCTCCAACAAACAAGGCATTGCCACAAGGAAGATGCTAAATATTCTGTGGTTAGCTTCTTAAAATCGGGCTGTACCAAATTATTCCGTACAAAACGTGGCTATGCACAATTGCCTGTACGGTTTGGGCGTAATGCCAGTTGTAGTCTATGGCTATCTACCTATAGCAATATTACCATATAATTATATAGATATAATACCTCTAAAGATATTTTTTAAATACATACTTAAATAGATAATAACACCCAGACATAGAACAAACACTAATGTTCATCACATAAATGTTTGCCCTAGGTGGGAATCGAACCCACGCCCCCACGGTCAGAAGGCAGGCTCACTTCAAACTGAGCCACCGAGGCAGTCGGTATATTGTTTTACAAGCAGCGCTCCGCGGTTTCACCCGCGGTTAAAAAGTATCCTATGTGCTATTCTAGACTATAATCTATCTCTGTGCCAAATTTCATCCAGATCTGTTCAGCCGTTCTGGCGTGAAAGAGTAACAAACATCCATCCATCCATCCATCCATTCTTACAAACTTTCGCGTTTATAATATTAGTAGGATATATTTATAATATTTATGAAAACATCATTTGTTGTAAAAGGGTACTTGTGAGTCACCAAGATATATTTTACCAAGATATATTTTCTACGCATTTTTTTATATTCTGCCACGCTCGTGCATTCCATAAGCACGTGCCGTGGCGTACCATCACGTATAATTGGCCGTACAAAACGGGCTGTAAATGGTTTCCCCACGACCATTATCATGAGAAGCAAACCAAAATAATAAAATTTATTTTTATTTTACGTAAAATAAAACTCTAGACCTTTTTTACACAGACGAAGATATCGAAGTAGCTTCAAAGTTTTGTTTATAATTTTTGTATTTATTTATCTTATATTTTATGACTTGTTTGTGTTATGATTTGATGGTTGATTGGATTTAATATACATTTTTTAAATAGGCTGTGATAAGGAAAATAAATAGTTTTAGTTTTGCAAAGAAAACTACCTAAATGAAAATTATTTCAAGATTCGTTCATATTTAGGTAAATCACGAAAGAAAGACGGAGCTCTACCGTGAGTAATAAGCTTTCTCTCTATGAGACTATGGCATGTGACCTGGCTGTGATTAAAATTCTTAGTTTTATCTGATACCATGGCCTCCACAAGTAAAAACTCCGTATACTACGAAGATCTTCCACCTGGAGCTCTAAATGAAAAGGACTTCATCTGTACAGAACGTATAACGCCTAGGAAAATAAAACCTCAGAATATTGTCATAAGGCTTATGCACAGGGAAATATATGGATCTCGTAAGCCTGGTGCTCATTTTCACGTTGTAAGAGAATTCTACCAAAATGTATTTCCTAATTTAACAATTGTGAATGTGGAAAAACCGCCTTGCTTTTTGAGGAAATTTAGCCCTGATGGAAAGCATTTTATTGCTTTTTCTGCCGATCAGACTTCCCTTGAGGTGAGTATAGAATACTAACAACTTTTTACATTAAGATTGCCTGTTCTTCTGAGTAGAGTCTCTTTATCAGAACAAGGCAGTCGAGTCTATTTAAAAAAAACTTTGACGTTCAAAAGTGTATCTTTGATACCAAAATTGAATAAAAACATTTTGACTTTGACTTTGAATATAATTCTTAATTCTGAACTTTTTTTTGATAGGTAAAAAATACTTTAAATAAATCATTGTTTTCTTTTTGACTTGTTCATACTTATTTGGCTTTCTCAATGTTTTAGATTTATGAATACCGAGGAGCATCAGCAGCCGGAGATCTCGTTGCGGGGTATCCTTCAGACTTGTTGAATGCAGATGCTGATGCACATCACAGGATAAGAACTCACATTTTTTACAGGTTCTTCAAGGTATGTTTCTTTTTAGAACATATTGTCACGCCTTTCCCCCTAAGGGGCTGGCAGAGGTGTAATACAACACTCACACTTCGCCGGACGATATTCGTTCGATATTCAGTCCCAAATGTGACATACACTGGGCTCCAGTCATGTTGCAGAAGACATACAATATGCACATATGTTCACACATTGAACAAATTGGAGAGTGCCGTCAGTTGGGTTTGAACCCGCTCCTTCTGGCTTGAGAGGCAGGCCTTTACCCAACTAGGCTGCCATCTCTTTTTAGAACATTGACAAAAAATACTTTCTTAGAAAAACAAACTTAAAGGGCCAATTTATGAATAAACAATACATTTACTTATTCATATTAGAAGCCTGAAACTATGAAGGTTGATTTATTAGCCTTTTCATAAACTTCGATAATATACCTATATTGCTTAATTAATTTTAAGTAAATGTTAGAATAAAAAAATCTAAGTTTACAACAAAAACATTTATTTACAGCCAAAGTTTACAGTAAATGTATGCCAGCAAAGAGAATCTCTGAGATCAGAGCGTAATAATGCAGCTCATCTGCCCTTCATGGATCAGCAGTTAAACCGTGAATGCAGTCTCTTCACTGAAGACGGCAGATATGTCATAGTTGGATCGGCTGCACATATACCGGATGACTTGAGGCCTCATTTTTACCACATACATAGTAACAATGAAGCTGTTACACCTACAATAAGGTAAATCAATTGCTATCAGTAAAACAGCAACAGATTGGCAGTCATTGTAACCAGTGACCCTATTCGGAGATTTGAGATTTTCATCTCATCTTTTTCCGTCCTTGTTGCTCTCGCTTGAAACATCCTAGGTGTGAGAGTGACCAAGACAAAATCTCATCTCATCTCACGCGCAGGAATAGCCCTCCAGGCATCCAACCTAACCAAGCATGATTTTAACCAAAAAGGCTTTGTAATTCTACATGATAAGTTACATAAGTAATGAGAATTGAAAATTATTTTACACTAGCTATTACCCACGACTTCATTTTCGTTTATTTATAAAATAGTATTTCAAAATCTTCCTCATGAATTTTATAATAAGTTACAGTAGTCAAGGTACAGTAGTACCTTAATTATAAAATTTCATCATGATAAGTTCAGCCATTTAGCCATGAAAAGCCTACAAACAGACAAATAGATAGAGTTACGCGATTTTATAATATTGGTATGGATAAATGTGCATGTCATGTCCTCTATGACTTTAGGATTTTATAATATTAGTAAATATGGATAAATGTGCATGTCATGTCCTATAAGACTTTAGCATAAATAAAGGACAACATCAAAGATAAGGCAAGTTTGTTGTAAGTTGTTAACCATTGTAAAATATGCTAATAAAAGAACCTCTAGCAACAACTTTGTGGTGGAGACTTATCCTAATATGTAAAAATCGAAAGTAATTGTCTGTTTCTAGGCTTTTCATTGCTAAACGGCTGAGCGGATCTTGGTAAAGTTTGATAATTAGATAGAGCATATCACGAGGCAGGCTTTTAAATACTATATCACGAGGAAGGTTTCTAAATGCTATTTTTTGCATATACGCAAATGAAGTCACGGGTAACAGCTAATAGCAAATGAACCCGAACTTATTATTAACTCTACCCTATCAAAACAATCTATGACTTTTACTAAAATAATAATAAATAAATTTGGGACACTTCTACACACGGTCACCTGACACCAAACTAAGCAAAGCTGTGGCTGCCAGAGACTGATGTACATACTTAGATATTTTTAAATACATACTTAAATAGATATTAACACCCGGACATAGAACAAACACTAATGTTCATCACATGAATGTTTGCCTTATGTGGGAATCGAACCCACGCCCCACGCTCAGAAGGCAGGTTCACTACCAACTGAGGCACCGAGGCAGTCAATAATTACAATTGAATATCACCTTTTCTCTCTTTATTTCCAGATCTGCCTTAGAAGACTACTCATTACATTTAGTTGACTTACATCATGGTAAGCTGTGTGATACCAAGCACTTCAGAATAGATAAAATATACCTCTCGCACAACCAAGGTATTTACTTATACAAAGAGGTGTTAGCTGTTTTGTCTGTACAGCATCAAACTATACATTTATTTCAAATAGTAGAAGGAATGCTCATAGAAATAAGGAAAATTGGAAGATTTTGCTTCGATGACGACCCATTCTTAGTGAACTCAGTATTCACTCCTGTGATGAATGAAAGACCATTCCACGAAGAGACTATCAATAGTTTGAAGCATAGACTTTTAGTATTTCTCTTTAGAAGGGCAAAAACGATCAGCGATGAGTCAAGAGACCCTCTCGAGTTAAGAAAGTTTTATAAATACTTTGACATGTTCCGAAGTTTGAGAATGTGGAAGATGCAACTACTCGACGAAGATCATTTATTTATCAAATACGCGAGCGAGGAAGTCGTGACGCTGAGGGTTGCGGAGCCCAACAGTCAATCGTCGTTCTTCGTGATTTACAATATAAGTGAAAGTAAAATATTGGAGGTGTACGAAAACACATCAGAGTCGTTACTGCAGCTGTTCGAGAACTACTGCGATTGCTTTAGGAATGCGAGATTGTGCGCCGACTCTCAGTTCACTTGCTCGCCTTCTAACAATCTGTTTGCGAGACTGACGCAGCAAAGGTTCAAGCAGACCATCGTGCGGGCGATATACGGCGGGCGCACGGAAGCCACCAAGCGGATATTGGCGCAACTACCAATAAGCGCGCAGTCGTACAGTGGCTCGCCATACTTGGATTTAGCATTGTTCAGTTATGACGACAAGTGGGTCTCTGTCATGGAAAGGCCTAAAGCTTATGGAGAATATCCCATCAGGTAGATACCTGCATTTTTTTTTTTTTCTAGTTGCTAAGTCTAGCCATGCCTTTAATCTGACTGCTGAAGCAGAGGGCAGTTTTCGAGCGTATATACCTATGTATGTAGGTTGGGTACCTAAGAGATTTCCTTGTCACACCCTACAGCCTAAATGGCTATGGATTTCGACGTAATGACTAAACTTATTTAGCTGATTAGAAAAATATTACCATGTTTGTCGAGAGATAAGAAGATTTCAAAAAGTAAACTCTACCATAAAATATTAAGTAGTTATCTAGTTAAAGCGATTTTTAATTACGCACGAGTACTATGAATAGGTTAAGGCCATGTGCCGTGAATGGTGCGCGCGCCTGTGCTCGGGCGAAGAGTGGAGCGCCGGTGCCTCAATCTTTAATACTATAGTTGGCTCTCGTATAAATTTAATCTAAAAGTGTGTAATAAATTATATTACCTATCTAAAAAAGTCTTAAAACCCCTGAATAAATAAGGTCTAATAGGAAGTCTAATAGCTTTTTATTCCTCTAATAAGACTACTTGCTTGTCGCCGCCTGCCATACATTTTCTGCAACTCTATTTTATTCATGTAATACCTAGTATGAAAACGTTTTTGACTTGTTCTTTTAGTCACAATTTTTTACTACACTTGGTTTTATTAAGTTTTTTTTGTAATGACTTACAGATTTTACGCTCGAGATTCCGGGTTACTCAAATTCAAGATATACGCCGGCGTGCTGGGCCAGTCCGTGCCAGCGAGCGCGCGCCGACTCGTCGCCTTCACCTTCCACCCGACCGACCCCTTCGCGATCAGCGTGCAGAGAACCAACGCTGAATACATCGTCAACTTTCACATCAGAAATGCTGTGTTTAGCTGACTAGACTGATCTAGGCCTAAGACATAGAGTTCTTCGTATTATACATAGGCGCTTCTAGGTGTTAGGCCAAAAATTACCTTTTACAGAAATTATATTTGCATTTTGTACCTAATAATGAAATAGTGCATTTTTATGAATATTATAAGAGCAATTTTACAAAAGATTGGGTTTTACTTGTAGTTCCTAGCCTAAAGAGTAAAGTAAAACAAACATAAACATTATTCAACGAGACGACCTAATATGGCGCCCTCTCCCTTGCACAATCGTATGAAAGTGATAAGGATGCAGTACTGACTTAAATTGTCAGGATTGGTCAATAGGCGTGAAAATTCATAAAAATGTTAGGCTGCGTTTATAATGCTAATCCAAATCGCTCACTAAACTTTAGCATAATTTGTAGTTGAAAGCAAAAATTATAGCCATAAAGGCCTCTTTAACAACTATATTTATAGCTTCAAACTCAATTGTCATTAATGCCAAGGTATTTCAGAAATTATTTGACACAAATCAAAACTTTCACAAAATATGTGCCGCCAATTTTTATAGCCATTTACGAACATCACAATAGGATAATGGGTACATAATGGTACGTTAGAGCAAGAAATAGTAAAATCCACACTTCTTTTTAATACAATGAGTGGATAAATGCAGTTCCAGCCATGCAGTTCAGCCAGCCCTTCCCAACCACAGGATTCCCGAATTATGGACAGATAGGACAGCCATGTGCACTCAACCCACGTAAGATTTGTCTTATAGTAAGGCCTACCGCTTTCTAGCTTGTTCCATCTCATTACCCTTTAAATGCCACGCTGCTACCTGGGACCCTATTCGGAGATTTTCATCTCACCTTTTTTCGTCCTTGTTGCTTTCGTTTGAAACATCATACGTGTGAAAGTGACCAAGATAAAATCTCATCTCATCTCACGCGTAGGAATAGCCCCACTGTACCTACCTATGGGAAATCAGTTTAAAACCAGCTGCTGCATTCACAATCATTCGGAAACGTTTAACATTTAACAAATTTTAAACTCAAATTATTCGTTTATTCTATTTTCATGTTTTGGAATAGAAAATCGAGTAAGTATAAATCTGATCGAAAGAATAAATCACGTTTATAAATATACGAATGCGGCCAGAGATTCGAAAAATGTAAGTTTAAAATTTTTGGAATCCGAACGAAAACGTTTCCGAATGAATTAGAATACCGGTGCAGTATTATCCTGTTTATAATTTCTCTATTGCAGCAATATCTTATCAAATCAATGGATACCCAGACATAATTGGGGAAGGCAACGTAGTCTCCGTTAGATCTCCCGATGGAAGCACACAGCTCCTGTTCTTCCCCAGTATCCCGTGGCCACAGTGTAGATCATTCCCCCAAAATCCATACGTTGGCAACTTGAACAATCCTTACCTTACTCAGCCAATAAATACTCTGGGAGCTTGGTTTGTCCGCAACATCTTTAATCCGTGAGTTTACATTTAATTCTATTGTTGTTTTGAAAACATTTGTTTATATATTAGGCCTATTCACTAAAACTTCCAATTTGCAGAATACAACCTGCATTGTCTCAGCCCGATTGTTGTAACCTTCAATATCAAAGAGCTTGCAGTTCAGATTGCTGTTTCAATTTGTCGCCACCAGTATTACCAATAAAGGTGGGTCATATTTTTAACCGACTTCAAAAAAGGAAGAGGTTCTCAATTCGTCGGAATATTTGTTTGGTGTTCACCAATTACTCGAAAACGCCTGAACCGATGTGGAAAATACTTTTTTTTTGAAAGTGTATACTTCCCAGGTCAATTTACATTTTATAGAAATCGGTCGAGTGGGAAGTGGTTAAAAGAAAATCAACAAAAATCAAAAATTGTTTACATAATCCAATTCGAATGCCGGGAAGTCTGTTATTTAATTTTAAAACATAATACATACATAAACATAATAGACAGCAAGTTTTGGCGTTACACTAATTTTAATTCAATTTGGTGTTCACAGTTCCATAACGATAACTGCACCTCGACAACGGATTTGCATTACTTCATCCCAAAACAGTTGAACTGGTTTGCCAGTCCAACGGGATGTGCTGCTGTGCAGGCGTCGTGTCCCGTGGCAACCACCGCTACTCTTTGTGATTATGAAGTTAACTGCAGCAAACCTTGCAATTGTACCCCCGCACAGCCATGTAGCTGTGATGTAACACACAAAAGAGAGAAGCAACATACCAAATGTATGTGTACAAAAAAGAGCAGCAGCCAAATGTCTATAGACTCAACGAGATCGAATCGTAGTCGGCGCAAAGGAAAGCACCGAACAAAATCGAGAAATAAACCGAAGAAACCTTCACACAGATGTGAATGTCCACCATCGAGTTCAGATAAAGGCGTGACCACGTACGCTGACCAAAGGATCGGTTGCGAGCCAGACAGGGGACAGACGACTCAAACGTCTTCTTGCAGTCTCCCTATTATTAAAGGAGAGGGACCTGGCAGGGGAGCGTGTAACAGCATGTGCTACCGAGCAGAAAAATGGTCGCCAAAACGTTGCCCCAGCAAGAATGCTATGTCACAATCGACTGTTTCCTTCGGACAGTGCAGCGTCAATACTGATTCCCACACAAGCTGTAGTACGAGCGGGACAGATCAAGAATAAATAAGAAAACATGTTTATGTTGTGGGTATTTATATTTTGTTATTATACAGTTTACCTCTTAAATATAGTTTCTATGTACAACGACCAAAATATTACAGTAATAAACAAAACAATTGAGATTTTAATGTTCTTAATTTTAACCAATCATACGGATACATTACAACTGTAAACAGTTAGCTCATAACATACTGGACACATTACTTATACAGACTAGTAAACAGTTGTACGGTCTTTATACTTAAATGTGACATTAAAATAATATAAAAATAAGGAAGACATCAGTACGAATATCAAACAAAACTATTTTACTTTCGAAATATGCTTTAGCTGAAAACGATTCGCTCTCACATCGCTTCATTATAATATTTCTCTTTACAATTTTACAGACAGCTCATAAATAAACCGTAAAAACAATTTAACACTTAAAAACTAGTATTGCATAAGATTAGATAAACGAACGGACCTTCCTTTATAATAATAGTCTTTGAACAAAGTCTTATTTTCACAATTTGTATTAAGTTGGTAATAAAGACTTGAATAAGTAAAATATGTACAGAATATAAATAATATACCTACTATAGACAAGTTATTCTCAATTGAATACGTTATATCAAGATATAAGACGACATTTTTACACTAAATTTCATAAATCTGGACACAATTTCACTTGACACCATCGTGAGATTCTATTACATGAAAATACTTTGTCATGTCCCGACCAATCAATCCATTCAAGTCTAAACACAAATACGTATTCCAAAATATATTTTGTATAGTTATAGTCCATTTAATTGTGATGGCTACAGCTTAGTATTTCTGAGTTAATTGGTATTTGAAAATTTACTCAAACTAATTAATTTTATAGCACACAACCTTGGCGTAAACTTGTTTCAGTTTCCTTATAATGGCTACTCATATCTTACATGCTAACACTAACACGGTCCAGAGAAGCTGAAAACGAGAAAGCTTACGGAATAAATTGTGCAGTGCGAACCGAAACAGAATCTAACCTTGATAATTTGCATCTTTAAAGTTACCTAAACCTAGTTTCACAGACCAATAAATTGAGTCACTGCTGTATTCATGCTTACAAGCAAACGAAACCGCCAGAAATAAGTAGTGTGGCACTTCATACCATAACAAATCAATCTACTCACTCTAAATTAGCTGCAATTAATTTTTAACACAACACAAAAGAATTTTATCATACGATAAAATTGTGAAACTTAACCGCATTGAAAAACATGAACTCTAGGTACTTATATTTACAAATTTCCCTTAATTGCAGTGTCAAATCATTCACAATCTAACTTTGTAGAGTCGTGATTGACCTGGAAGTTTATTAATTATGTTGCATGACATTTTTCAAATTTACTTAAGAGACGCTGGGCTATAATTGTTTTGTAACACAACAAAGAAATTGATCTCTTTCCACATAGTTGTACTGCTAAATGGCCGGCGTACAATGCTTGCAAGTAGGCAGTCATGATGGCTCTCTTGTACGTAACATGTAACCAACCGATTTATCACAAATGATAGCAAGTTTAATAAAGTCAGTCACGTTATGGTTGCAAATGATGTGCGAGCACTATATACGATACACACAATTATGTTGACTAGACAGTACCATTCGTAGTTCACCGAGCGATATAATTACTTGACGTTGGGTAGGGTCTTTTATTTTTAGGCCTCAAATAACCTAAACTAGAGCATTTAGTGGTGCTATTTTAATGTAACTGCAAATTCAAATAGTTAATTTTACATATCATAGGTTGTTACAGGTAATTTTTATTATAGAATTTAGTTTGCCGTGCTGTAACAGCTTGCATATTAATTCGCTTGTATACTTTGTAGTTTTAGGATTTGAAAGGTGTAAATATGCATACAATTTAATCTGCTATTACAGTCGATTCTATTGCACTACTCACTAAAGTTATGGTGAGCATTAGATAATCTTAGTCGTGCTAAAATTATCTGTGTCTCTATATTTTTGTTTTCATTTTATATTCCAAGCTGTTTTAAGTTTAGAAAACCTAGCAACGGAATTTACTTCACTGTCATTTTATTTGTTGTTTATTTGCTGGCCTGAGAGCACCAACCAATACCACCACTAAAAGCTACGTCCGATACTAACTTGACATTCATTCTTAATAACATCAACACACCAAAATGCACACTAATCTACTACATACTTTAGAAATTACATTACAGCGAGGGAGTGTCATCAAACATATTAAAATAATTTAGTACTTACATTATGTCCATATCCTTATAATATAAAATTAGTTTGCAACCTTCACAGCACTTTAACTACTCGAGTGTAAATAAACACTAAATCATAAGTCCACCAAAACGTGTCTTGCTTGAGCTCCTCACTGTAACAAATTATAAACAATATTAGAGTACAGGAATAAGTACATCGAATCTGGGAAAAATACCGGAATACCCGAAACTGGGATCTAGAGTCATGTTAGGGCGCATAGATTATGACATCCTGTAGAATTATTTATGCAATATACAGTATTACTTCTTCCATTACAATTTACTAAGATTTACATCCATACATATCGTCACGCCTTTCTCGAAGGGGCTCGTAGAGGTGTATCCCACCCACACTTCGCCGGACAATATTAAGTACTAAATGTGACAGGGGGCAAGCCTATCGCCATAAACCGGGCTCCAGTTATATAGTAAATGACAATAAATACGCACAAATGCTCACAAAATGAATTGGTGCGTGCCTTTAGCTGGGATCGAACCCGCTCCCTCTAGCTTGAGAGGCGAGCCTTTTCCAACCAGGCTAACATCGCTGCCTCATCAAACAAAAGAAATGTCACATCGATTCGTTAAGTTCATCCATCCCTGTAGTGGAGGTGTGCGCGCGTACCTGGTGCGGCGGGTGCGGGGCGGGCGCGGGCGGGTGGTCGCGCGGCGTGGCGTCGCGCATGGCGGCGAGGCGCAGCCGCGTGGCCGCGAACGTGGGCCGCGCGGCCGGGTCGGCGGCCCAGGCGGCGCGCATCACCTCGTACGGGCCCGCGGGGCAGCCCTCCGGCGCCTCCATGCGGTAGCCGCGCTCCACGTGCTTCACCACGTCCGCCAGCGGCTGATACATACACGACACATTGTTGACACGAAGCGCACACTTCATAAACAGCGCTGCCGGTTAAGCTGACAGCTAACCGACTTGAGTCAAATATTATCTATACCTACCTACTTGTACCTTATTTAAGTACTATTGTAATTATTTTGTTTTTAATAAAGAGTTGTTGTTGTTGTTGTAAAAATTTTGAACCAATTTAATGTTTACAGCAAAAATTTTGTGTGTGTGAAATGTCCCGAATTTATTTATTTATTTATTTATCTTTGTGTGGTTATCCAATAATAAAAATTTACAGACAACTACATATTATTATGGAGTTTGAGGCAAACTATAAAGCTATTTTAATAAGGCGGAGCGCAGATCGCCCGCCAAACGACGACCAATGACCGTGACGTCACAGTCCCGAAATCGGTCATCAATAAATACAATACACACTAGAAACTACTCAACAACAAGCGTGACGAGCCATGACGTGACGTCATAATTTTAACATTCATAAAGTTGAAAAGTTTTTGGGCACTGCACAGACAATTCGGTTAAAAATATGTTTGTTTCTTTTTTGTCCCTATAATATTAAAATGTTTTTACTCACGGTTCGTGGATACGGTACTCTTCCAAACGAGTAGATTTCCCAGAGGAGAATGCCGAAACTCCACATGTCAGACTTGTTTGAAAATTTCTGAAATAACAAAATCCATTGTTAAACTGGATCCATTGTAATTGGATTTATGGGTTGTTGTTTTATTTTAAAAATATTTAATCAATCGAAAGTTTTATTATGGTCAGTAAGATTTTGGTTTGAGGGGGCTTGTTTTAGCTGATAGTAACCTTCATCAAGGTAGGTAAACTTAAAAACAGACATTTCCGATCATTGTCTCTACAATGGTCGAAAATGTCTGTTTTTGGAGGAATGGGACGGAGGGCGGTAAGAGTCTTGGGCGCCTTAGCCTTCCCGCCCTGGATTGGCTAGTGTAACGGAGAATGTACGGTATGCGCCATGTACCTAGAACGTGTGTAGTGATGAGTGATTTTAGGTGTCATTGGAGGTAAAAGGGGCGCGCAGGGGGCGGCGCATTTTCTGTACTACTTCGTGTGCCCCTCTCGCTCGCACCCTTTACATGTGCGAGTATACGCGCGCAGTCAGCGCCAATTTGCTTCTAGTCAAGATCCAAAAAAACAAGATCTTGCATTTGGCAAACACTTAACGCCGTATCGTCGTACGTCTGTCTCGAACTTGTTGTAAATGACTTATTTCGGTCTTGCTTAAGCATCGACTGAAGTCACGTGTTGCTGAACGCTATACCTGGCGGAGTTAATTATTATACCACGGTTCTAGTTATAAAACGCTACAGCCTGATTCAAACTTAATGACGGCTGTGGATTGTGCCACAAGCGAGACTTAGCGCTAGTTCAGACACGGCGGAACCGCGCAGTAGAAGTATTGTTGTCCTTGTCGAATGCGCAATAATAACAAGGACAACAATCAATCAAATACTTTTATTTTGGCACAAACAATAAGTACAACATATGATGTGAATCCACTGACTCCGAACTAGTGAAAACTGTGTTTCGGTAGCCAGTGGCTACTCCCATTAATAAACTAAGTTTGTTATGTGCCTGGTAGATCAGATGGTGTGTGTGTGTGTGTGTGTGTGTGTGTGGGCGGCGCGAGGCGCACGTACGTTGTGCTTGAGCGCCTCGGGCGCGGTCCACTTGATGGGCAGCTTGGCCTGCAGGCGCGCGGCCTCGGCGGGGTCGTCGCGCGCCCCGTCGGGCCGCGCCAGGCCGAAGTCCGCCACCTTGGCGGCGCCCTCGCCCGAGATCAGCACGTTGCGCGCCGCCAGGTCGCGGTGCACCACGCGCGTGCGCTCCAGGTACTCCATGCCGCAGCACGCGTCGCTGCAACACGACACCACACTTATGCAAATACCATAACGCTAGCGATCCTTCAACCACCTATACCTACCTATGAGTAGAATATGCCTTTGTTTCTGGCCTGCTCTTCTGAATAGTGGCTGTTTTTTTCGAACAAAGCGGTAGAGCCATTTTTACCCGACTGCGTATGAAAGAAAGTTACGTTTTTCGAGTGTATGTGTGTTTGTATATTATCGATTCCAGCGATTACCTTAAAATGGGAATTTAAAAGATAACCACCTCACAAACTAAGTTAGGTCATAGCCGAAATTTACCAAGATTTTTTTTCCAAAAAAAAAGCGACATATTTACGTTCCGTAGTATGTATGTATGTACTAACTACGCGAAGTTGATCTGGTTGAGCTGCGTGACGTAGTGCCGGCCGCGGCTGCGCAGGTAGTCCAGCAGCGAGCCCTGCGCGCAGTGCTCCGTCACTATGCACGTGTTGCCGTGGCTCGTGAACACGAGCCCCAGCAGCCGGACTAGGTTGTCGTGCTTCAGGGACCTGCAATGAACAAGAATCGCTTTACTTTACTGAAAAGCGATGATAGCCTAGCCGGAGAAGGTCCGCCTCTCAAGCCAGAGGGAGCGGGTTCGGACTCAGGCACGCACCAATTTGTTCATTGTGTGAACATATGTGCCCGGTGTATGGCGACAGGCTCGCCCCCTGTCACATTTGGGACTGAATATCGTCCGGCGAAGTGTGGGAGTTGTACACCTCTGCCAGCCCCCTCGGGGGAAAGGCGTGACTTATGAATCATACAAATAATTATTTGCTTTTGAAGTGTGCAAAGCAGAGCGAAAACTATGACGTTTTAGCGACATGATCGCCCGATCTGCACGTGAATTCACTCCCAACCTTTATCTACCACAGCTAATTCATAGAGTTGGGGCTTCATCTATTTAAATCCAGTTTCAACCTGCAAATTTACGCAGGTCTTCACGCCATCAGGTTTCAGGGCTGACTCTTAAAACAAATACTTAGTCTAAACGAAAGCAACAAGATACGAAACGAACCTTTAAACTCCAGTAATACTCATCCAATAATGTTAAAATTTATGACAATTTAATCTTTGACTTTGAAACAACTTATTACCACCATTATAATAATAAAACTTACGCCATGACGCTAGCTTCAGCGCGGAACTTGCTGGCCGCCTCCCGATCCTTGAGTATCTTGACGGCGACCTTCTGCGTCCCGTTCAGTATACCGAGCATGACGTCACCGAACTCGCCCTTGCCGATGTTCTCGCGGATCTCGAGCTCTCGCTCGTCTATTATCCAGCCTGCGAATCAAATATTTTAATAGTTATGATATATGGAACGGGAATTCCTCACGTACGATTTAGTTCATTAGCCAAAAAAAACAAGGTCTAACATTCCGGGAGCAAACACGTAATGACGTCACTCGTCGTCGTCCGTCTCTTTCGAACTATTTGTAAATGACTTATTTCGGTTACTTGCTTAAGCATCGCTTGACGTCACTACGTGTTGCCCACGTGACCGGCATACTATACCCGGGGGAGTATATTATTATACCATGATTTAGTTAATTATTCCGACTATAGTTTCAACCGCATTAGGCGGTCTTTATCAAGGCGATTGATTGCACGCGTCTCGCATAGCACTGACAATATTTTAATAATGTTTCTTTTTACAATAGGAATGTTCTAGTGAGATTCGACCTACCCTCAATCTACGCTATGAGTATAAATCGTTATTTTATTTATTAATGATTTCATTTTATCCGTCCACCACAAGATTTTCATACCGTCAAGATCTCCTGTTGTATCACGACGCGATATTGTTCAAACCGTATCATAAAACTAAAAAACGCAAAACACTTTATTTTTGAGATGATCAGCGATTGAATATTTCTTTTCAGAGTAATTTTAATTAATCATTTTTTTTTACTCGTCTATTCACAAAACTAAAAGAAATTGACAACTAATCCCCCTCAATCTGTATTCCCTTAAATAATAATAATGAAAACACACTAATCACAAAACTAAAAGAAATTGACAACTAATCCCCCTCTACCTGTAATCTGTATTCCCATAAATAATAATGATGAAAACACACTAATCACAAAACTAAAAGAAATTGACAACTAATCCCCCTCTACCTGTAATCTGTATTCCCATAAATAATAATGATGAAAACACACTAATCACAAAACTAAAAGAAATTGACAACTAATCCCCCTCTACCTGTAATCTGTATTCCCATAAATAATAATGATGAAAACACACTAATCACAAAACTAAAAGAAATTGACAACTAATCCCCCTCTACCTGTAATCTGTATTCCCATAAATAATAATGATGAAAACACACTAATCACAAAACTAAAAGAAATTGACAACTAATCCCCCTCTACCTGTAATCTGTATTCCCATAAATAATAATGATGAAAACACACTAATCACAAAACTAAAAGAAATTGACAACTAATCCCCCTCTACCTGTAATCTGTATTCCCATAAATAATAATGATGAAAACACACTAATCACAAAACTAAAAGAAATTGACAACTAATCCCCCTCTACCTGTAATCTGTATTCCCATAAATAATAATGATGAAAACACACTAATCACAAAACTAAAAGAAATTGACAACTAATCCCCCTCTACCTGTAATCTGTATTCCTATCAAATAATAATAATTAAGACACCAGTTAACAAAAGTCACGGTACCCGGAGTGTGTAAAGTGTATTTTTTTTTTCAAAAAAATAAAAAAAAATAAGTAAAAGTGATGGTTACTCACGTGCGTCGAGGAAATTATGCGCCTGCGAGTCGACTTGATCGACGGCTCCCTGCGTGGAGTACGTGTGCTGCGGGAAGTGGGACACGCTCGGGGTCGGGGGGTAGGGGGGCGGCTGCTGCAATGTTTACACACACATTAACCCCCTTAGCAAAAAACGTTGTATAGTCTCGGAATTGTTTTACAGTGTTGTCTCTTTTTCGATCGATCGAGATCGAGTTCTAAAATTTAAAAGAAAGAAAAAGACAAAACACTATTACTATTTTGAAGCTATCCAACGTTTATTGCTAAGAAGGTATCTATTTTATATTTTTAAAGTCTTTTACAGCGAAATACAGCGAATTTCTTAAACGTATTGGTAGACATTTTCAAATACTCGCAAATCAAAAGATGTTGTGTTTTTCTTAAAAATTAAAATAAGATTAAAACAATTGTTATGTTCAAGTCTCCACATCTGAAATTGAAACCGATCATTTTCAGTACGTAGTCGGCCATTACTGAGCATAGGCCTCTCTTCTTGCACGCCACCACCGTTTGAAATCCAGGTCAAAAGCTTATCAATGGAATTTAACCCCCTTTTACATACAATTTTAAGTTGCAAACGACGTGATCAAAGCGCTCAAGCCGCCGTTTATTTAATTTTTAGCACTACGTCAAGCGCTTAACTGTCCAATTGTCTTAAGAGATAGGTTAGAAGGTGTTAAGACGTTACCTGTGGATGAGGTGGGTATGGCGGTTGTAAGACTCCGTTATTGTTGGCGCCGTTCGGCACAGACTTCGGTAAACATCGCACCAGCTTCGTGCATAGACCATCCGCGTCTTGTAAGTAGTGCTGAAATATACAAATAACTTTTACTACTGATTTTACAGTTTTTAATATTCGTGTGAATAACACGTACTGATCATGCTAATATTAGAAAAGCGAAAACAATTCAGGTATCACCTTTTCACGACCATTTTTTAAATTCGAAACTGTAATCTAATCATTACAAAATATGGTGCCGAAATTGTGTGCATATTGAGACTCCGTACAACTAGTTTCATCGAAAATTCGGGAAAACTAGATAATGATTGTAAAATCCACGGTACAAAGCTTACAAACACTAATAATTTAAATGCAAATCTGAGTTTTTTTGTCACTTTTTCGCGTCTAAGTCGTGTGAAACAGTGGGGCGTACAAACTAAGTGTGTTCAGTTACAAGGTAATTTAAGCTGGATAGTACTTACATGGATTAAATCCGTCATGCTGTCGAAGAACTCTTCGTCGTCTATCGTAAAGCGATGGTTTTGGTTGTCAGGTGCCGTTGCCCATTTTATTCTAAAATAAATCAGTATTTCTATTATTGTAAATTGATTTGTGTTACTCAAGGGTACAAAAATTGATTGCATGGATTGCATGGATTTGAATGAAAGGTAGTTTCTAGATTGCAGGTAAACCAGAGAGGCTACTTTTTATCCTACCATAGAAAAAAATCACGTCATAGAGCGTTGTATGATGACTACAAGTCTTCTTTGTGTCTACGGCTTTTTTTTATATTATATTAGTGATCCGCCCCGGCTTCGCACGGGTGCAATGCTGATATTAAATAAACTACACAGAAAGTCTGTTTATACAACGTTCACAGCTTTTTTTATGCGACTTTCAAAAAGTAGATTTTCACTTCGACTGTATGTTTTTAACCGACTTCCAAAAACGAGGAGGTTCTCAATTTGACTGTACGGTCAACTGGGGCAAATGTGTCTGTGGGGCAATTGTATCTTTTGAGAAATACTGACAAACCCTTCACAAATTAGGCAACTAACGCCATCTTGTACAGATTTTTGTTTTATAAGAAAGTAAGTCGTACCGATAATGTTCGACGCGGCCCCGGAACCGGACGCAGAGCGTGTGGTCCCCGGGGAAGTTGGTGCTCTCCCGCACGAGGAACACGCCGTCCGGGGAGCCGGAGAGGAGCGCCTCCGCGCGCTCGCGGGATATCGCGCCGTGGTGCCATCTGTATACACAAGCAAAATCATCATCTTCTGTCCCTATCCCTACCTAACCTAACCTACCCTTGTCCCACTAAGTGGGTTCGGTACAGTCTGCACGTTTTCGTGTTAATACTGTTAATGATTTGGCTAAGTTTTACAGCCGGCCGGCTGCCTGACACCAACTCTAAAATATGGAATAAAAAGAGAAAAAAGTTTGCTTATAAATGTAAGTAGATACATACTTATAAATAATAATTAAAAGATTTTTCGGAATCGGATATGTAAGGATCAGAGACTTTATAACCGACTTCAAAAAAGAAGGAGGGTCAATGTTTGTCTGTATGTATTTTTTTGTATGTTCATTACAAAACAAGTCACACAAAGTCGCATAGTCCAATCTTAAATCTTTTTGTATTTAAAGAGAAAGAGTTTTAAGAATTGTGTAATTTTGTCAATATTTTTCTTTATAGCGAAACAGTTACAATTATAAGTATAGACACAGACAGGTGAGTTAGGTAGATAGTAAACAGGCGTAGCAGCAGTTATACTAAACCATTTAACTAAAATTAGTTGCAGTTAAGTGTGTAAATTAGAAGTATGTTCTTTACTCTATTCTACCATTATTTACTCTTACACGGAAAAAAATGCCACTACAAAATTGCTTAGATCAAAAATAAGATTATTCTCAAAAATATTGTTTAAATATGAGACAATATTATCTTAATTTGAAACATTATTATAAACCCAAGAAATGCAGAAGTCTTACAATAAAAATAAATTATTCTCATAATTGATACTAAAACTAAGAATAACATACTTGATTCAATACTTTGTGGTATTAATTCAAGAACTATGAATGTTTTAACCAAAGAAAAGATTGAATTTTCCAATCAAGAGCAGTTTTTTTTCATTCAAAAATATTAGATACTTGATTTAAATCAAATTATTTAGTGTTCGTTGAAGACAACATTATTCTTTATGCTAGAAATAATTTATATGGAGATATTAATACCAAGAATTATAGTTTCTCGGTTAGGAAGCATATAGATTATCTTCTATTGAGAAAATTATTCTTCGGTAGAGAACTTTGAGACACTCAATTTCGAAACAGTGAATGTGTTGACCAAAGAAAAGATTGAATTTTCCAATCAAGAGCAGTTTTTTTTCATTCAAAAATATTAGATACTTGATTTAAATCAAATTATTTAGTGTTCGTTGAAGACAACATTATTCTTTATGCTAGAAATAATTTATATGGAGATATTAATACCAAGAATTATAGTTTCTCGGTTAGGAAGCATATAGATTATCTTCTATTGAGAAAATTATTCTTCGGTAGAGAACTTTGAGACACTCAATTTCGAAACAGTGAATGTGTTGACCAAAGAAAAGATTGAATTTTCCAATCAAGAGCAGGTTTTTTTCATTCAAAAATATTAGATACTAGGTTTAAATCCAATTATTTAGTGTTCGTTGAAGACATCATTGTTCTTTATGCTAGAAATAATTTATATGGAGATATTTATACCAAGAATTATAGTTTCTCTGTAAGGAAGCACAAAGATTATCTTCTATTTAGAAGAGTATTCTTCGGTAGAGTATTTTGAGATACCTACCTACTCAATTTCGAAACTGAAACACATTCAGTTTCGAATTGAGTAGGTATTAACACTAACCAAAGATAGGATTACACTTTCCATTCAAAAACATTTTTTAAAAGTACTTTACCACTCTTCCCGATTAATTAAAAAAATATCAATCGCACGATAAAAACTATTGGCACTAAAGTTGTAGAGAATCTAATTTACAACCACTTAGGTTCTTAGTGTTATTGTTGCAAAGTTGAAAATGACTGAGATATTGAGCAAAAACCATTCCTTGACAAAAAATAAGATAACAGACAAGGTGACATATGACTTAACAACTTTAACCGCTAACCGCCCGAAATTGGACGGTTATTGTTATCGTTATTTGTGATGTCATTTTAACCATTGCTAAAATGATGGAACCCATTTTTTTACGGCCAGTTACTCTTTGGTTATCGTTTTGTCAAAATTACCTAGTTGGTGCAACTCACTCTTAGGGTTACGCCCACTAAAGATTCCGGCAATAAAAAATACTGTACTCGTAAAATTACTGACGGGAATTAATGCAAGGTCAAATGCTAACCCGACTAGGCCACAGAATAAACAGTACAAGTACAGAAAATTCACCCCGTGATAGCAAACATGCGAATTCAATCCTATTCACAATTTATCTAACGCCTATAATTCGAGATGTTTTTTTTACCATTTTTAACTTGGTGATACGTGGTGACGATTAAAGAGCAAAAAAAAACACGTGTTAGGTATTTTAGTAGGTCGAGTCGAGGCGCGCGAGGACTTCGTTCGTTGCCAGGCAACAGTTAGTCAAAATCCCACTAGCTAGGTAGGTAGGTACAAGCCGCTTTTCAGTTTAGAAATTTGACGAAAAAATAAATACACGTGATATGTACGTGTAAACCCCCTCTTCCTCTTTCTGGCCTCACGTGATTAATGAACGGCCCCTAAGTAGTTATTTTAAGCCTGTGACAATGCGATTAATAGGTACCTTAGCTGCTTTTGTTCAGTAGGTAATGAAAGTTCATAAATTATTACTTACAAGCTGCGCCCCGCGTTTTCACCCGCGGTTAAAAAATATCCTATGTGCTATTCTAGACTATAATCTATCTCTGTGCCAAATTTCATCCAGATCTGTTCAGCTGTTCTGGCGTGAAAGAGTAACAAACATCCATCCATCCATCCATTCTCACAAACTTTCGCGTTTATAATATTAGTAGGAAGTAGGATCTAGGTAAGTATAGTAATAAACGGTCAACGCACAATAATAGAAATGGATCCCGTACGCGAAATTAATTGCATTTTGATAAGTAGGTATACTTATTTATAATACCTAATCATGTTATTTTATTGTTAAAAGCTGGAAAGACATAGTATATTGTATATCGTATACCTACCAGAAAGTTAAATGGTTCGTGCCATGTGAGACAAGGGTTAGTCTTTGTACCTACTGATGTATTTAGCATTTATTAATTTGATTGAACTAAGTAGGTATATAAACTATTCAAAAATAATGGTTCTTAAATTCAAGAAAATTATTCTTGGCTCATACACTTGATATTGCCACATTATAAAATTACACCAATATTTAGCAGTTTCACAAAAACGCATAGGCGGCCAAACGCATCGAGATTGAACGTGTAGGTACGGACCGCCATAGAAACTACTTCTAAAATATTCAAAAATAATGGTACGGAAAATTAATGCTACTGAATTCAGTGAAGTGTTCAATTCAATTTATTTATTCGAACCATAGGATATTTCAAACACTTGGTAACGTCACTGTTTACAATGGTGTAATAGCATTTAGTAAGTTAGGATATCGTTAGGATACTAAATTCAGAAGCAAGGGTGGTTTCTGACTGACTGAATCATTTAGAAATTTTTGAATTTTGAACTTGCTTCTGAATTTAATCTACTAAATTTAGCTAAGTGTAAACCTACTTGAAACTAAAACAAGTGCGAGTCCGACTCGCGCACCAAGGGTTCCGTACATACCTACTAATAATAATTATAGTCAACAAAAAATATTAAAATCAGTAAAAGTTAGTTAGTTTAGAAAACAATTTTCATTTGTAGTTGATATGTATGGTCTTCTATACGATCGAACTACAAACTAACTTTGTATTGGTTTTTTTTCGTCAAATATTTATAAATTCGCAATTTTCGGAATTTTTCATTTGGTTGTGTTATAAGACCTTGCTTCATGCCAAATTTCATGATTCTAGGTCAACGGGAAGTACCCTGTAGGTTTTTGAGTTGCGCGTTTTCCTTTGAAAATGCCAAAATTAGCAGCAAAAACAGCTGTATCTTTTGATTGGGTTGACATGAAGACCATGGACTTGAGTATGTCATATAAATTTCAGCTCCATACCTTCACGCGTTCTTGAGAAAAAGGGTCTTGACAGACAGACAGACAGACGGACAACGAAGTGATCCTATAAGGGTTCCGTTTTTTCCTTTTGAGGTACGGAACGCTAAAAGCTGACTGGAAATGTGACCTATCTATGACAGTGGAGGGTAATAATATTGTTATTCAAATGTGTGACCGCAGGTAAAACCGCGGGGCGCAGCTAGTATACCATAAATGCACACAGGTTAGTATAGACCGAGTGGCTAGGTTTGGTTATGTTTCTTGCCACCCAACCCAAGGGCCTCTGACACAGCTTGACGATTGTTGTTATGCTCAGTTGTAAATGCCACCCGCGGTCATCTATACGAAGATTGACCGTGTCGTCCGTTGCTTAACATCCGTGATCAGTGGTTAGAGCACCTAGTCTAGTAATTTTCAAGTAAATCTAAGTAATTTCAAGGAATTCTAAGTCATTTTCAATATTAAGGTTCAAAAATACAAATTTTAATAAGTTGAGACGGACGGACGGGCAGAACAAATTTAACGGGTTCCTTGTAACCCAAAAAATTTAAGTAGGTTTTTTTACCATGGTTCCGGCGACTTTTTAGCGCTCTTTGCGGAATCAGTATTGGCAACACTGCGAATGAAGTTCGCTCGGTGGCCGCCGCCCACGCCGCCATTACATCTAACAAGTTAACATCGTGTGTGCGCGCAAGTTATTATTTTACAATACAAGTGATTAATAAGAGGTTCTTTGACTGTTTTTTAATTTGAATGAAAGTGATTGGGTCCTACGTAGTTGTTTTATCATCTTTCGTTAGTGAGTGTTCGTAGTTATTTGGTGACCAAGATATATGTAGCTACCTACTTAACCTAAGTTACGTTAGGTAAAAACACAAGGGATTACTACATTAATACAGTAATTAAGATCCCTATAACGGAGAAAATGGAAGAATTGCTCACCAGTTGGAATATTCCCCCGGACATCATTGAACAATTTAGTGGTAAGTAAGTAACTGTATTCTTAACCCGAGAGACGGATGTTTTAACCTTGCTATGAAGATAATTTTATTGTTGGATTAAAACTTGTGATTCTTCATTTCAGGTAATTGATAACTCTCGACCAAGAAGTTAAAGGAGATCTTCTGAAAGAGTTGTGTCCGACTAGAGGAACACGTATTAAATTAAAGAACAAAATCGAAGAATATTTGACATCGTTGACGACGGTATGTACAGTCAGATTCGATTGAACTTTTGCATTTTGCATACACGGTGTCCGAGGTACAGAGAAGGACATGACTGCTTTTATCCCGGAGAAGTTACCATTTCCTATGAAACTACGGGTCGAACCCACCCCACCCCTGTAGTAGTGTAAGCTATCAATAAATTAAAATGCACTAATCAATTTTCTGTACTCGGAGTAATACTGAGTAATACCTATTTATTAAAAATTCTGAAATATTTTAAGAAACTGGGTAGAGGAAGTGGCCTATACTCATGTACTAAAAACACAAAGATAAAATTTTTATTTATTTTTCAGACCGAGAATATCACCATTACCACAGCTGACATATCGGATTTATGTGCGGACGTAGACCATATAGAAAATCTGTTTCCGAACGCACCTAGCTTACCAGAGTTTGACTGACTTGAAAACACTGCTTACGACATCTCCATATGGAAAATCAATTTTGAAGTACTACGAAACCAACAACTAAAACAAAAACATGAAAATACTTCTGGATATATGTAATATTGTTTTCTAGTAAATTAAGTTGGCAGGTTTATCAAAAGTATGTTCAATTATTTTTAATCTCATAAAATGGTGTATCGAGTAAGTAAGACCATGCCAAGACATTTATTTCTATTATTTTTAGAGAGTAGAAACAAAACTCGGCAATTTAGCTCGGCTAGTAGGTTTTTAACTTTGTGCCTAATAATTTTGTATGTTTTTCTTTGATAAATACATTACACTTAGTAATAATTTTTTTGTTTATTTTACCTGATCAATAGAGATTAATTTCTTGTATTTCAGTGAATTTATTAATTGCATAACATGTTTTGTATCTTAAAAAATGCTAATGTCAGTAATTGTTTCTGTATCTATATAACATACTCTAAAACATTTTCTGTCATTCAGGTGCACCACAGATGACGGCGTGGACCAGGCCAGGCCGGTCAATTTCACCGCGATCGATAGAACAAAGGGTATACTGCCAACCCACACGGTGACGCGGGCACTGGCGGCGCGACCAGCCACGGTCTTTTTGACCACGTGTGGGTTGGCAGTATACCCTTTGTTCTATCGATCGCGGTGAAATTGACCGGCCTGGCCTGGTCCACGCCGTCGTCCGCGGTGCGCCTAAGAATAGTACGTTTTATAATGAGAATTTGATTCTATCACTAAAACACAAGCTTACTTTGATACAAGAAATTATATTCTCAAAAAGAAAACCAAAAAACCATTAGTTTAAGAATAAATTATTAAAACATCATCTCAATTCAATAGTATAGGTCTTCTTCGATTGAAATAAAGTTGTTTTTGTAAGAAGACATGGTATTTTTAAAATAAAAATACATTTCAACTCAAATCTAGAATTCATAGTTATTAATCTGAGAATAATATTAATTTGGAATCAAAATACATGACGGCTTATATCTAGAATTCATAGTTATTAATCTGAGAATAATATTGTTTTGAAATAAAAATACATGACACCTCAAATCTAGAATTCATAGTTATTAATCTGAGAATAATATTAATTTGAAACAAAAATACATGTTAACTCAAATCTAGAATTCATAGTTATTAATCTGAGAATAATATTAATTTGAAACAAAAATACATGTTAATTAAAATCTAGAATTCATAGTTATTAATCTGAGAATAATATTAATTTGGAATAAAAATATATGCTACCTCAGATCTAGAATTAATAGTTATTAATCTGAGAATAATATTGATTTGAATTAAAAATACATGTCTTAATTTAAGACAGTCAATTTAAAACAATAATATGCTAATGTCAAGAATTCATTGTTTAGGCCATATATAAATCATTATTATTCTTGGCCAATAAATATTGTCTTAATAGGAGAATAGTTTTTTTTCTGTGTACCGTTACGCGTAAAAGACACGTTTTCTGCTCAGTGTCTTGAACAGATGTAATAGCGTTATTAATTGCACACTAGCACTACTTATATTTTTAATGCGAAAGTAGATACCTAAAACCAAATAGCCACTAGTATTTATAGATATTACCTAGTTGTAAGCCAAAATTTGTGAGACTAATTTATTTATTATTTGAAAAAATAATGCCCCTCACTTTCTTGCCTGTTCTTCTGAGTAGAGGCTCTTTATCCGAACAAGGCGGTCTAGTCTATTTAAATAACTTTGACGTTCATAAGTGTATCTTTGATACCTAAATTGACTAAAAACATTTTGACTTTGACTTTGAAAACTCTAATAATAGTTCACAAAAACGATGTTCACTGTGTATAATGTGATGACACTGTCAATATTGGTCGTGGTTTCGTTTTCATATTTAGTGAGTCAGCTGTACACAATATTTTGTCAGACTTATTGAACATGCAACTTTATTGCTAAGAACTAGCTGCGCCCCGCAGTTAAAAAGTATCCTATGTGCTATTATAGACTATAATCTATCTCTGTGCCAAATTCATCCAGTTCTGTTCAGCCGTTCTGGCGTGAAAGAGTAACCAACATCCATCCATTCATTCTTACAAACTTTCGCGTTTATAATATTAGTAGGATTCGATTATTTAATTCAACGACCACCGATAATCCCAATTGTGGCGACCTTTTGCGTATTCCATTGTTTGAGGAAATTTAATTTCGAAGAATTATGACCGAAATTCATAGTAAAAAAAAAACACCTTTAAAGGTTATAGCATGATAAGTCACGTTTTACACGACAATGGAGAAACATTCAACCGGCGAATAATTAAAACTAAAGAACGCCGTTTATAAAGTTATTGCTAAATTTACGTTTTGTTTAATTACGAGCTGCGCCTCGCGGATTAACCCGCGGTCCCACAAGAAATGAAAAAAAAAAACCAAAAGATCTAGAAGCTACCCTATGTCCTTTCGTTTTTTTTCTTCATTTTATCCCAAAGAAAAAATGTTTTTTTTCTGTACCCCGGACTACGTGTATGCAAAATTTCATGATAATCGGTTGAGTAGTTAAGGTGTTACAGCGTAACAAACAAACGAACAAACTCACTTTTCAAACGCATTTATAATATTAGTTAGGATAACGTTGACATTCAATTCAAAGGAAGTCGTTTCTTAAGAGTGCTACAGCTCAGGATGGGACGTGACAATGTTCCGTTATTATATTCACAAACGGAAGTAACACTTTAGTATAGATGGCGACCACATAAAAGGCAACAATAAAGTAGCCGATCTAACGGGACCCGCAAAATTTATACGCGACAATTGTATAATGGTGGTCTTTATACAAGGTGCTGTTTTTGGGCGTAGGGATACTTAAGGGTTGTTATTTCACAACTGTTAGAAAACAAATTTGCAACATTCGAAAATAAAAAAAATTAAGTGATTGATCACGTGACTAGTTATTTTGTATAGACTCGATTGTTTTTCTTTCGAATTTTGCTTGTTCTACAAACTGTTTACATTGACGGGTTGAACAACGCCCTCAAGTATTAATTACTACACCCAAAAACAGCACCTTGTATACGACTTCAGGCTCGGTAAGAATTTCAATGGATAGAGTAGAAATTACTCTTCCTTATTTTCGCAAAACAGATGCAGATAAGTAACTAATTACACGTGTTACAATAATTGCTGATATCGATATCAACTCTGCACCACGTTACATTTTCACCTGATAAAACTTCAAGTAAGTTTGCCCTAAAATAATGTTCTACTGTACTGTGTACTGTACTTCTATCACTGTACTGATTGATAAAAAAAAAACATTTATTTCGTCTAATTGCACTACGTGTGCCGATCCTCAAGTTATATCTCTTTCGTAGAAATTCAGAATTTAAGAGCAAGTCTATATGTACTGAATCGAAAGGTTAAAAAAATACATACTCAGCATTTTCGTATGCGAAGGCAGGAGGAACAAACAACTTCACCTTGTGAGGTTTATAGTAACACAACGAAATGTCACTCTGCATAGTTCATTCGAGACTGAGCGTTTGAAAGCATGCTACTATCGCTATGTAGATAACAGATAAGATTCGCTGATCTTATCGAAGTTACACTAAATGCTTTTCATGTTTCCAAATTTCCACAATGTAACGATCGCTAGCATTATTGCAAAGCTATACGGTTCAAAATATGACCCAATGGATGAATGAATCGAGTTATACTTTAATTCTCTTTGTTAAATTAGTTGTTAGCAAAATTAATTAGGGATTGATTTTGATAAAGTTAATTCAAATATTTGTGTGTAAGTAGGCTCCTTATCTGTGATGTCATTATAATAAAATACCTTATATTATGGTCCTTTGTAGAATAACACACTCAATAAATATAGATAGGTATAACAAACGTCTATATGTTTATAGGTGTGTAATGCATACTCATAAATACTAGGAAGTTGTTAATATTATTTCATTGGAATATTCGCTATAAATGAACTATAGCTGTTAAGAGATTAATCTACTTAATTGATGAAAAAAACAATAGTAAAATAGTTTTAGGCTAACTTACAGATAATCGACATCTTCCTTCTTAAATAGCCTTTAGACTACTCAATACATAGTATGTCAGATAATGCTTTTTCTTGCACTCCCCGCGATATAACGTCTCTCCCCCCATAGCCAAATATGGTGTTATATTGTCATATTGTGGTGCCATGATCTATAGCTAGAGATACGTCTTACAATCCAATAAGTAAGGCGTAGTCTGATGGCTGCTTAACCTCACCTCTGGCTGAGGAACTGAATAAGAACTGAATGACTGAAGATGTACTTACGGCCATTGTGCCATGTTGACGAGCCGGTTGCTCGCCGACGGTGGGTTTTGGACAGAAGAGTTCACTAGCACGTCACTGGGACCTTTCGACAAGGCTGAAAAACAACACCACACGTATATTTACCATTGCACTTCTTTAAGAAGATATATGGGATTAAAAATCGACTAAACAGTCATAACGCAGACGGAAATAATAACCGTATTTGAGCGAAACACGAATAAGACTGAACAACATTTTCCTATTACATTGATTGTATGTTTAAAAGAGACATATTTTATACACAATGTGCGCATTAAATAACGTAGGTGTAGAATGAGTTCCCTTTAAGTTATAGCCCATAAGGATAATGTACATAGTTTTATTATTACCTATTGTTACTGTTTACGTGTTAAACCTTTACCGTTTGACGTTGAGCTCGTGCCGCTAATTAAATACCTCAAATGGTCACAACAGCTGATTGGGTCAGTAACTATAATGGTCTCGGAGGTGTGGAAAACTTGGGAGAAAGTTAATTGCTTTTTTACCTAAATCCAAGGGTTCAATTTAAAAGTATATTTGTATTTTTCCAATGACTAACTTTGGATATAGGTATGGTTATTTTATAGAATGTGTCACGAGTTCGTGATATATAATTGTGCCGTACTATCGTTTATTTCGACAAATACACACGTACACAAAATCATGGTGTAATAATATGCTCCGCCAGGTCTAGCATTTAGAAACACCTAGTGACGTCAATCGATGCTTAAGCAAGACCGAAATAAGTCATTTACAACAAGTTAAAAAAAGACGGATGACGATGACGTCATTATGTGTTTGCTGAATGCTAGACCTTGTTTTTTTGGATCATGCATAAAACGAAAGGTCTGTTGTTTCAGTTGCGTTTGTAATAAAACAAAGGAGTATTTACCGGTAGTCGTCTGCGACGTGTGCATGGTCGGAGCAGGCGCCGCCGCGGGCGCGGGCGTCCGCACCGACGACGACATTAGCTGTCAACAAACACCATTGTCACTCAAACTTACTATATATCCATACTTATATTGTAAATCGAAAGTATCTCGTGTCTGTCTGTTTGTAGGCTTTTCACGGCTAAACGGTTCGACGGATCATGATGAAGTTTGATAATTAGTTACAGTATTTCACGAGGAAGGTTTTTGGATATTATTTTCTGAATAAACGCGAACGAAGTCGCGGGTAAAAGCTAGTTTATAATATATGGGGTGGCGGAGTGGAGGCACACAGTCAGTCGCTCAGTTTGGATGATCGTTCATGGAACACGCTTCTTTGTTTGCTTTTGAACAGACGCGACCAAAGTCGCGGGTATAGGTCGGCGGCTAGTGTATGATATGTATAATGTATATCCCAAACGACGACAGATAAAAGACCAAACAATCACTGTTAGCATAGTTTGATATCACTTAAAATTTACCTATGAAACTGAGCCGCGGGTTAACAATTAATAGTTACTATATTTATTTGGATGCTTAATTATTTATTTGGAGATAATAATAGTGGGTTCAAATCGAAAGCATGTTAGAGTTAAAGTGCTACTTTTAGAAGATATACGACACGTAGTACGCATAGATTATCATAAGTTACACTTCGTCAAACAAACATCACAAAACTTATGACACGTCCGACCCCACTAAATTAGAATTAAAGCGCTAATTTTTAATTCACAATCACTTAGATAAAACGAAGAAAACCACCCGGTGCGCGGCTAAGGTTTTCACTTTCTCATGAGGCGAGTGAATAGAAAGCTCTGATGGTTTCCCATAGATTCTCTGAAGCAAGATCGTTTACGTGAACTTCATTCGCAAGAAAACTGGATCACCGGTTATTTTCATTCGTTACATGGTCTTTCCGGCAACGCGCAAAAATAACGTGCGCACGTGCGTTAGGTAAACAAAGTAAATAAAATAACTATTATCAGATGCAGTAGACTAGCTAGGATTGTAGAGAAGTTGGAATCTCTACGTAGTATGAAACAAAGTCACTTTCCGAGTCTGTCCTTCTGTTTGTATAACCGCCAACATTTCCTAAGCCATGCAACGGATTTTGATGCGGTTTTCACCATCAAATAATGCTTACATTTTGTCACGCCTTTCCCCCGAAGGAGCTGGCAGAGGTGTAATACAACACCCACACTTCGCCGGACGAAATTCAGTCCCAAATGTGACAGGGGGCGAGCCTGTCGCCATACACCGGGCTCCAGTCATGTAGCAGATGACATACAATACGCACATGTGCTCACACAATGAATAAATTGGCGTGCGTGCCGTCGGCTGGGTTCGAACCCGCTCCCTCTGGCTTGAGAGGCAGTCCTTCTCTCAACTAGGCTGCCATCGCTTCGATCGCATTGATGATGTTTTCATGGAACGTTTATAGGTGCCGCGCTAAGCCGGGGCTGGTCGCTAGTTATTGGTAAAACGTAATTCACTTACATTATGTGAAATGGAAGTCTGCAATACGGTGGGCGAGAGAGGCGCGTGCGGGCCATTACTACCGCTCACACTGCCCCCGCACTGAAAGCGTTAGAAATTAGAGTAAAAAAAACTTACACCGTTTTCGGCTACGTACAAACAATTTAGATACCTATGACTCTTACCGAGACGTTAACACACATCTGACTTTACCGAACCAATGTTTATCTTCTCCTCAGTGCAACGTATCACTTTCTAAGCAATCGTGAGAATTATTATCAGTTTAAAAACCACACATCTCCACGCTAAATTGATTCCTGTGTACGTGCACTGAGGTATTGTTTTGAGCTATAGTCAGACAGATTGCGGACAATAAACTACAAATCATATTAAAACTTGTCACGTTTGAGTCGGCGTAAAACCGCATTGTATTTTGTAAGTACTCGTTAGTGCTGACACCCACTACAAGTTATTGGTCTATTTGGTCTAGGAGGTAATAAAAATGATGTACTCCTCTCGGCTTTGTTTCTCGCAATGAATAGACCGTGATCTCGGTACAAAGGGCATAATAAGGTCATAATTTAAACGTCAACGCAGCTATATTCGTGCCACTGCGTTTCGCCTGACCTCAATGTGCTGAGATGGCACTCAGTGCGGATAAAGTAGGTTTTAATGGCGTCGACAATTACTCGACATTATTATTTTCTCATAAAGGTTCTGCGTGAACTTTTAGACTTTCTTCGATGGAGACCAAATTAACTTGCCAGTCGCGCAGTAGACGGAAAAATGTACTTAAGGTGTAAAATTAAAAAATATATTTATTTCACAAGAACAACTTCGATATTTCGTTTCCGAGTTATGTGGAAATGAAATCGATGAGTGTTTGACATTTTCCAGGATTCATGATAATTTTATTTTGCATCCCTTGAGATTGACTGAAACTAATAAAATATTCTGAACGCATTCAAGATTGACCTATTTCCAAGACTTGGGAGACAGTATAAAAGTGGTCTTATTACATTTTAGGGATAGTAAAATGAGGTTTTCATTCTTTGAGGAACTGAGGATTAAACAGCCTTCTAGCATCACCTAAAATTACGTTAATAACGGCCTACTGCTCTCGAACATTTACTACAAAAATTGGGTATATCAGCCATATGAGGATGCATCAGTGAACAAACAGCAAGAATTAATCGTAATAGCCGAGATCAGCATAGAATGCTTCATCATCCTCAGTCATGGCGTACCTGATGACCACTTACGGATCCCAAGGGGCTGAGTTGAAAACGACTGTTAGCGCTTTTGTAAAGAATACCTACTTTGATGAAGGTTACCCTCAGGTCAGCTTAGTTAGGCGGGCAGCTTGACTCAGTTTAGTTGAGGGTAACCTTTATCAGGGAAGGTATTCAAACGTAAAACCTAGTAGTTTAGTAGTGTGATGAGTAGTTTAGTAACTAAATGTGTGCGAACAGCAAAGTTTTAGTCGAGTGCCTACTTTGGTTACTAAATTACTGGCCACTCGATTAAATGACTAGCGTAGTCCGAACAAGGCTCAAATCCCAGATTTATCACTGCTGGTGGCGTGTAGAAAGTACTGACCGGCAAGTGATGCGGTGGCTGCGCTCGCTTGAGCCTCGCCGGGGCGGTGGGCGCGGGCGCGGCCGAGGCGGAGTACCAGCCGCACGGGCCCACGCCCTGCGCGCCCCCGTGCACACCGTGCTGTAACAAAACAACATTCAAATATAGGACTAGCTGTTACCCGCGATTTCGTTCGCATTTGTACAGAAAATAGCATACAAAAACCTTCTTTGTGAAATACTGTGACTGATTATCAAATTTCATTAAGATCCGTTCAGCCGTTTAGCCGTGAAAAGCCTACAAACATACCGACAGAGAAACTTTCTATTTTATAATATTAAGTATGGACGTCGGATATATTCTAGGATTTCATTGTACTCATCAGTATGACCATAACCTTTACTTTGGGGCTAACCTAGAAATCAAAAACAAAACATTTATTGATACAACGTTTATTGATCATCAACAAAATATATGGAACAGACGATTTATTTCTCGATTTTAGTGTTGGTCTCACATTAAAATTTGGTCTTAGTGTGAGTAAATCAAATACTAGAATATGTTCGTCGTTTACAGATATGGTGTATAGTGTATAATGTAGTCTGCACCCGCGGTTCAAATTTTTTCGGTATAAATTTAGTTAAGTTAAAGTTAATCTACTATGTTTATCTAATGTATATATAACCTATAAGCTACCTAATATAAAAAACATTCAAATCCGTTTATCAGTTTTTTTTTTTTTTTTTTTTTTAATTCTTGTAAAAATAATTTAGGGATTTTTGCCAACACTGGCAGTTTATCAGTTTGAAATTCTCAAATTTTCGCATTTATAATATTAGTAATACGTTAGGGCTTTCCATGTTTGCAGTTCGCGTCATGTAAAAAGAACGCTGGAAGAAAGATGACGGGGTGTGTTTGCGCATGGGTACACTCGCGCACCAAAGTACTAGGCCTATTGTTTTATTTTTGAACCAGCCTGTCGCTCACGGGCTTCGTACCTATATGTATTGTTTATTGGAAGGTACCTCATAGACCGATAAATAACCTAATACGCGGCTTGACCGCCAGCGTTCTTTTTACACAAGTACCTACATCACCACTGAAGAAACCGTAGTTCCTTATGTACCCTGTATGGGTTAGGTGCGATCAAATAAACTGGTTCAATTGCTTCTCTTTACAATTTCCGTATCAAACAATACAGACTAATTAAAGAATAACATTTGCGGAATGTTATTTCAAACAAAAAATAATATACCGAAAAACACGGTGAGTATTACGCAAATTAATTATTTAAAAACGAAATTAGAAAACAACAGCGGCGTAAAAATTAGAAAATGAAAGTGAATACAATGTTAACCTATTTGGCACACTCAGTTTCGTTACGCTTTGATGAGCGTTAATTTTATTCTCTCAAGTTTTATAGTTTTAGAAACGTAGATATAGGTACAACAATAATGTTCTTTTCAGTGTGTTCAATACAATACAATACAGACTTCAGACAGAGAATTCAATACAGTACAATAGTGTTCTGAGTTCATTAAATAAGTGCAAAGTTTTCATCTAATCATTTATAAATTCGCCTCGGTTCTGTTCCAATTTGATTCAATGTCAGCCCTGGACGGGTGATCTATTCAACATTACCAGCCATGTGTGACCCAACGGTACGAGACGACACGGGCGAGAATACGCCAATAAACCGTTTTTTGTTTTAAAGGCCGTTACAGTGCTACAAGTGAGTACTGTACATAACCTACCTTCGTGAAGAGATAAACCACAAGAAGAAATCAGTAGCATCATAAAGTGAAATTCACTTTTTGACTGTTGGAAAGTCTCTACAGACGTCTAAATCTAAGTACCTAGTTGTAGAGGAGGTTGATTAAGGGTAATAATAAAATGTATGAAGCCATGTGGTCAGGTGTAGGTGTGATCTGCGTAGAGCCACAGCTTGTAATTTTGCTTTATTCTGTGGCGGTGGCAGTGACTGGATGTATAGAGTTAAAGATCGAACTCATTGCCATAGATTTATGTATTAGGAAATATTTATTATATCCAGTAGAAAATAAACAGGATAACTAGATAATCAAATATATTTGTTGGCTATTAAATTGGAGTAATAAGTGTCCTCAATTTGGATAATACGACAGGTATAGAGCCAATCGCAAAATCAAATTCTTTGATTCAAGCAAATACCAAATCTAAATACAAGTCGACAACCAGTGTTAATGTACTGCTTTACAAAATATAATGTTATTGTACAGCGTTAACGATCCATAGAAAAGCATAACCTTGGCGGAACGCCAAATTCGTGTGGTACAGGTAAATACACTAACAATTTGTATCACATATGGGTCAGCAGGCAGACATACACAAATAATCTGTTTCTGAAGATCAACTTCATCTCGAGATAGTAACATCGTTACAATCAAATGCATCTAAATAGACCGACAACCTTGTGGAACGCTTGACTTCGAACATCTGGCTAACCAATCATACTGCGGCACGCAATTTGTCAACTCTTGCTACTCTTGAATACGAAACAATCGGAGAACCAATCATACCGTAAGCACGCAATTTGTCAGGTATTCTTCGTTAAGCGGAAGCACGATAGTTCCTGACAAGCGATTGTAACAAAGCACAAGTTAGACATAGTAGCTTATAGAGTGGTTAGGTAGTAGGTGTCGGCGCACCTACACGCGCCGTGCCGGCGTCTTCGGATACCTCCACTCTGATACATCGATAAGGAATGCGAGCCAAGCGTGCTACTGTTTGCTACACATCACCTTAAACGTATGCCCGGGTCTAACTTACGACATAACATGTACGTGATGTAATGAGATGCTTTTTATGGCGCAGTTTTTGTGCGCATAAAAATAATAATGAGAACTACTTAGTCTGTATTCGTTGAGTAAGTAATTAATGCCGGTTTAATTGGATCACATGGTTAGGTTTAATTTTGAAATTAATTATAAATTCGCAAGTGAGTGAATGCATATTCATTTCTTTTTAGACTTCATCGGCCGAGGCAGCAATAGGTACGATACGAAGTTACATATTAGAACCCACTTACGGTAATGCGAGGGTTTCCAAACCTTCCTCGTTATTCATACTAACATACTCAAAATAGTAAAGCCTCCCCAAACTATTAAAGCTAAACATGAAAATGGTAAAACAAATTTTTGAAAAATATGCCCCTCAGCTTCTCTCCTGTTCTCAGTAGTGGCTATTTTCTGAACAAGGCGGTAGAGTCATTTTTACTTTGGCGGTCATAAGTGTATCTTCGATACCCAATTGAATAAAGACCACTTGGTTCCACTTGAAAGTTTGACTTTGACTTTATTCTCGTAGAACGTACCTGTACTAGTGGCGGATGCGCCTGATGCCGGTGTACGTCCGAATTCATATCGGGCGCCTCCTACGCCGACTGCTCACCCATCATCTGCGGACAACCAATCAAACTCATAAAACATATGCATTCAACTCACGGATTTTAATGATCGCGGGGCAGGTAGCAGAAATTAAACGATGGGTACTAATGGGACGTGTTATTTAGACAGTCCATCAAAATTCACATGTACTCATAGCCGGAAAGCAATAACTTCGTTGCGATCTCACCGTCTTGTCATTATCGGGTACCTTGAACCTGAATCCGTCTTACATATTATTTGAACTCTACATTTAGCTTGGACATCTCTGTTATTTCACAGAACGAAATTTCATTACAACATAACATCTAATAAGAACCCTTCGCAATGCCATCTAAGATGACCCCTAACCCCTGTAATCTGTTCACATTTTTGGGCCTTTGCCTATTTGAGTCCCAGCTCCCAGTTGCCGCGCCGCCGGGACCCTGAAATTGTTTTACGCATAGCTGGTTTTTCCATTGTCTTGCCAGTTTCATACTATTTTTATACTAGGATATAATGTTTAACATTGAACGTAATTGATTCGTCTCCTAGTATGGAAATTAGCAATATCACACTAAAAATATAAACATTGAATCATTATTCCTAATTACCTGTCTTAATAATATCTTTGGCATCAAACTTAGAGTTATTAGTTTTAATTAACATTCAAGAGAAGTGTCGACAAATTAACTGGTTGACTGTGTTCAATGGCAACGAGTGGCATGGCACCGATACTTCAATGCGATTTGATCGGAGTATGAATCATCAATGTTTACAATCCGAGTGCTCATACGAGCTCGTTTTGAGAGGTAGAGGTATATTCGCAAGCTAATTGCGATTGGAGTTGCGGCGTGGGTGTCGGGTGGCTGGGAGTGGTGTGCTGATTCACTCTCGCCCTCCCGCCGATGATGTGGAACTAACGAGGGGCGCGCCGCACTCGACCGTGGCGGCTGTCGTGACCACGGCTTCTGTGTACGTACGAAGCCACTTATATAACACTTACAGGTGGACCCGATGACAATATTGCACCTCTATTCATTTTATAGCCCGACCGTGTTATCTAACCGGTATGATGTTATGATGTTTGTAATACTATTTGGTAAGGCGGCCAAATTCTTCATCAAGGTGTCGTCACATTTAAATTAATGGACGGATAATCACAATGTGAGGTGGTGTTCAATAAATGTCATTTAATTCTAATTTACTACGCCACAACTTGATTATTACATTCAAATCACATTATATCAGCATAAGAGTAACTCGATATTCGATCTATTGAAGATCGCTACCACGCTCTCCCTTACAACACTTCACTAAAACGCGATGCGAAGATAGCTGCCGATTTCCACTATAAGAAAGCCGATTTGATCGAAAATCGAAAACGAAGCGGCGGCGCGAGTTTCTCCTCTGGTGGAAGACGTTATTACAACATTTGCAAAGTAGCAATAATAACATTTTAGCAACCAGAGTTTTTTGCTTCAAACTAAACTGCGATTGTTGTAATCTGACGGATGTAGCAGGCAATCGTGGTTTTTCATTTGACCTAGCTCGAGTGTGAGCACGGTTGTTCTTGTGTTGGCCAATAACAGTGCGATTAGTTGCAGTTAAGTCGCGTGCATGCGTGCTGGGCCGTTTCGTCGCACCGAGAAATCCACGCCCGGGTGACCGCTTGCATAGTTTTACTTTGCGTGCCATGTTTTCTCATAGAAGCCGATATGTTTCCAGCACGCAATTGTAACATTACGTAATCTCACGGTCAAGTGATTTAGTCAATTTAACTAAATGGACTATTGTTTCACAACTGCGTACTTACCTATTCCGCTAGCAAATAGATATTGGAAACTTCGCAATGCATAAACGCTTATATTCCGCACGTCGATGTTAGCAGACCGAGCAAAGTTGTACTAAACTAAATGTATTCTGTTTCGTTACGAGTTCGTATATCGTATTGATTTGTACTAAGTATACCTACATAAATAAAGATAAATTAACGATGTTGTGCATTGAGTAAGTGCATTGTACTTTATCCAATGTCATCTCAAGGAGGGATTTTATTTTGTTTTGCATAACATAAACATCGTACATATACGGCATTTAATGTCCGCTCGTAAAGATTTTTTTGGTGTTATTCCATTATTAAAAGAATGTTAATTAGGTAAATGGGCATAAGAAGCCACGATGAGAATATATTTTGGAGTCGCGTCATAATGTCGTAAACGTGAACCAATGAGAAAAACAGTTTTCAATGCATGGAAATTGGTTACACCATGCCATAAATTAGCATTTGTACAGGTGGAGTTAACAAATATGAGTATATACCTACATAAGTAAATACTGGCAGCCTGTCGTAATATAACACCATACAACATCCTAATAGAATATTATTTTCATGAGTGTCGTGCGTTCAGGTTGTTAGTCCAACTGCTGAGAAAAGACATCCCTCTTGACTTTTAGTCTTAAAGGGTTTGCAATATTTCATTTGGGTTCCAGAATTTAATTTACTCGTGTCACACAATATACCTAATTGCGGTTGGTTACATCACGCTGATTTCATTGAATTTGACCAGAGCAAGAAACGAAAACTCTACAAGGATTTTGCGCGCGGAATTTACAAGGGCAAACAATGACATATAACTTGGTAAAAATTACAATACGTTTGTGGAATAACAATTAAAACATCTGAGCATATTGGAACACGTCGAAGGTCATACAGACGCGCATCAAATTACCTAAAAAGAACCACAAAATGTATGTGTATGGTGACTCACTTTTGTTTACTCTTGGAGTATTACATGCATAATGTACATAAATATATACGGGGAGGAACCTCAATGACGGGAATTACCAGTATAAATCAAATCGAAGACCTATGAATAGAACTTCAATGTCAAAATGATAGAATCGTAGTTTTTTTACAATGATACTAAGAGTAAAGAAATATTACCCTTCAAATACGTCTTACAATAACGAGGTTCTAGCAGATATCGATCGTAAATCTACAACTACTAGATACTTTATAGCGATAGAGCTTGTAGAAATGTAGAGCTACCGCAAAATGAAACGAGGGGTTCGAATTCTAAGAAAGCAAAAGCCGCAATCTCAATCTTGATTTAACACGAAATTGGAACGTAAGAAGTACTTTCCCAGCTTTCAGACGAAACGAAACTACAATTATATTGATATCTTTGCAGTTTCGTTTCACTTTGCTAAGTTTTGGTTCATTTTTTGACAGAACGTTTTTTGCAAGGGAGTCTGGTTTCCTTTCTATATTTACAAACTTTGGATTCATTTGAACTTCCACTGTTTAGAGTGTTACCAACATTTTACAGAAGCGTCTCATTAAGATTGGTTTAGTTGCACACATAATCACTGTGGAAGTCGGTCGTCGGCGTAAAGCAACAAGAGCAAAACAACGTCAACGTGCGGCGGGCCGTCATCTGCCAGAAGGATGCAGGCGCGTGCCGAGTTGAACGACCACCGACCGCGTTCACTTTCATCGCCTGTCTGCAGGCCTGCGCTCGCGCCGCCACCGCCAACATAGGCCTAGTTTACACTGTGCCAGTTCCTATCGAGCTATGAGGGTGTGCTGGCATGAATATCCGGCCACCTATAAACTTAAATTTATTATACAAGCGAATTAATGAATAAGGGCAGGTGATAGCCTTTATTTTGAACTCAGAAGTTCGTATTTGACACCTTGATGTTAGTCCTAGTTCTAAAGTTATGTATCTTATACTCTTTAGCGTAACTGGGCCAAAAGTTTAGGCGATTGTTCATGTTACTAAATTAATCATTACGGTCTATTGAAAAAATCTTTCACTGCATTGATATCCCTTGCTTATATTGATCTTTCAGCGAATGTGCATTGGGCTGATTTGAAAAATTTCCGTCGCGGAAATTGGGTCGCAAGCGAATCTTGTCTGTCAACGATTTAGGGATTGAATTGAAGATTTTATTAGATCAACACACATGCTGAAATAAACACGAATGTATGGGTAATATGGATTAAATAATAAGCAGATAATAATAAGCGATAAGACCGCCCATTGCGCCTATATTTTTGAATGTTTAGTTTAGATTTATTTTGTATTTGGTGTCAATAAAGAGTTTTTGTATTGTATTGCAGATTCAAAAATCTATGTACCTGTTATTAATTGTTATAAATTAGATTTGTTTAATTGCATTTGTTATGAATTTGAAAATCTCATTGATGTAGGCGACCAATGACTTATATTTAGACTTTGTATTACAGAAGAACCGTACAAATATACTTTACATGCTTTATGATTTGAATATTTTTTATTTACTTTCGCCAAGAATGGATTCCTGTAATCGATGTTATGACTGTTAATTTATTTACAGTGTGCGTGGTTATGTGCTCTACTCCGTGGAACCGGTCTCGTGGCTCCTACACTTTGAATTGATGACACAATAATCGTTGTTATAATAATAACACGGAAATATTTACGATTTTTTGGATTAGATACCCAGACTAGAGTTCCGATCACATAAGGTAGGTCACAATTGTAATCACTCCTTGAAAAAGTTTACCACATGTGATTGTAACTATGGTCGGTGTAGCAGATTTAATAAAACGTCAGTGTTCCTGTGTCATTAAATCAAAATGTGATTAGACAGTTTTCAAAAGTCGCTATTACATAACTATTTTGTTTTCTATTTTCGCGTATGCTTAAAAGGCACAGGAACCGTTTATTTTTCGGGATAAAAAGTACCCTATGTCCTTTTCTGTACCCCAGACAATGTGTATGCAAGATTTCATGACGATCGGTTGATTAGTTAGGGCGTGAAAGCGTTACAACTCACTTTCGCATTTATAATATTAGTTAGGATTAGGATGCAAACGCTCTGTCTGTTTTGTTACCTGTTCACAGCTAAATAAGCGGAGTTTTTTTAAGGAAATTTTTAAGGCGATGTGCATCATAAGATCGGACATAAGTTGGTCCATACGCCGTAATATAAAAACAAACTCTGAAATTTAAAATCGCATGTAAAACCAGCGGGTGCAGCTAGTACTAAACAAACGAGGAAGTGATACGCAGACAGTACCGGCTGCATTGACTTTGTTTATGTTAACTGCGTTCTGTTTACGTTTTATTTTCAGTAGTGGCCGAGGATAAACACCGGAACTGCATGGGTAATGTGCGCCGTAAATTGTATGTGACAGTGTTATGTGGCTTTGTTCCGAGAATCGTGATGGGCCTAGAAGGAAAATGCACAACGATTATTACGACCAGCGATGATGGAGATGACTGTTAGCTGCGGACTATTATTGTAGAGCGCAAAGTACATTTTGAAGTTATCTCATTGACAGCAGTACATTTGTATACAACTCAAAGGATACAAGACGGCGCAGTATTTCTTGCTAACAAAAGCATCAGTGTGACTTGCAACATTGCAGTTGCAGACAAAGAAAAAGGGTTTTATATTTCGAACTAAGGAACTCTTTGTGGGCATCAATCCAGTCTTGGCGAAAAGATAAACGTACGATATTGCTCACTGACCGAAGTGAAGTCAGCAAATTGTATTGCGACCGTTTAACGTAGGCTTTTAAGTTAAATTGCTTCCTTCCCTCTGTGCAACGAGGTCGGCTGAAGCACTTACGTTCTTATATGCTACAAAAGTACTTGCATGGCTTATCAGTAAACGATCCAAGTAAGTTAGCGACAGATAAAAACGGGGTATGAATTTCCAAGGATGTTTTAAAATTCAAATAGGATTTGAAACACCTAAACTCTTTGCAAATGCGAATATTACGCCGTCGCTCTCTTTGCCTGTTTCATACTTTCTTTTACGATTAAGCTGTTGGTTGAATAATACATCTAAATATTCTAGATCATATTTCCCAAGGAATTAGTAATGGGATAAAAATTGAAAACAATTCCGGTAAAGCCAAACCTGTGCGTGGCTCAGTTTGGAAAAAAAATTGCCTACAAGCTTAACCCCTACGGCTGCCAAATGCAAGGTGCGTCGTAAATAAAACGCCTACTTCCGAAGGGTGTTTCCATGTTTGGGGAACATTAATCCTATTTTGGCGACTGACGCCCCGATATGCCTTCATATTTCAAACTTGTAGCCGCTCCTCAATCTTTTATTGCAACATGACTCATTTGCACTGAGTTTTCATATCCTTGAATTGGCTTTAAGGATCTTGAAATTAACCGCAGTTAGTTACATAGGTATAGGCATTGAAAGTTCTGCGAGGCTTGAATGGTCAACGGGACAATACATTTGGACCAGACCAGTTAGTGGCTGCAGCACCCACGTATAATAATACAAGTATAGTACGATGTGGGCAGAGACACACTGGCCTTGTGACACGCTGAGGATTCGTGATGCGATTTGCCATAAATGAGCATCAGAAGCAATTAAAGTGTCGAAATGGACAACAATTGGGAAATAACTTACGATATGCAATATCAACGAGCATTCTTCAACAGAATCCAAAATACAGCTTGATGTTAAGACACAAATCCAAAGCAGCAGTGCTAAATATTTTGCATGGGTAGCTTTTTTTCCTCCATTGGCTTAAGAAACAATTTTTTCACAGTATTTAAAACGACGAAGAAGTGTCCGATATGAGTTAACACTTTGTCATTCACTTGTTTGGACACTTGACGATTTTCGGTAATGAGTCAACTCGCGCTGGAGATTGTTTATTTACATCCTTGCGGAGACGAGGATCGCGGCTCATATAGACATAAGTTGGGCATACATTAGCGTCTGTTCACGAACTGTGACGGAAACCACGCGTGCGGATGTCGCGCCGGTCGATTTTAAACTGTCAGCGGCGGGGCCTGGGGTCTGCGATCTTCCTACTGACGAATGAGTTTCCCTATTAGTAATGGCATTACACAAACGACCGCCAGAGTGGCCGCGCCATTCGTCTTAGCTGCGTAATCGAAAGTCATGTCTATCGCCATATTTGCACATAGCAAACATTTCTCGATTTTGAATATGTAGGCCATTAGAATTAGCATTTTATAGTCTCGATAATGACAAAGTAACTCTAACGTTTAGAATTAATGCATGTTTCAACACCATGACTATAGAGCCAGTGAATAGAATTCTTCATACCCATACCCTAACTATTAACAAGGCAAGTATGGGTTGGTAGCGCCAACATGCGCGATGGTAATATATCTGTTGAAGTACATGCTTACAATGTGCATTTGCATACGGAAGACTGCAGAGGAGTGTCGATTTCCCGACACGATCGTTACGGCTCTCGAGTTACGGCTGGCCGATGCCGGGAGATCTTTAATTACAATTACAACAGATACGCTTACTCTACATCTACACTGACGTTACTATGTCTTCACCCATAGTGTAAGTATATTGCGACATAGAGAAAAATGCGACCCAGGTCTAAGACAACATTAGCAAACCTTATTTGCATCTAAAATTACACGTTTAGAATGCTGAAATGAGCATAATTGCTCTATGAGTGAGAATTGCGCAGTTTGTATAGTACGACACTCATTTGTGTTATAAGCTATTCTAGAAAATAGATAATAGCACAAATAAATTATGCAAAATAAACGATACGATTAATACAAACACAATAAAAGTGTGGGCGGATTATAGCTCTGAAGACGAGGAAAGAGAAATACAGATGGAAGTACATAGATTAGAATGGAAAATTAATCAGCTGTAGCAAAATATATAATAAAATCAGGAATTCAACTCAATTTAGTAGATGTCGTCAAAACTTGAACTGGGAGTCGAGGTTCGTATCAAGTAACGAAATTACGAATCAAGAAACGAACTTCCTACATAATATTATACATATATACAGAGCGGTAGCAAACTCCCCCCACAGACATTCACAACCCGATCTGATATGCAAAGGATTGTTTTCAAACGTTGGAACTTTACGATAGTGGCAATACCACTCACGGAAAGTAAACTATAAGATGACAATGAATGAGATGAGAATGGCACGACAAATTGTGAAGAAGCGTCGTGTCACACCGTCTACATCCGTGCAGTGACAACTGCAATACAATTAGTGTTATTTGTGGCAAGTGGAGCGTGAGAGGAATCCGGAGTAGGTACGGTAGTGTTCGCGGCGCATTGCCCCGTAACCGAGTGTCGGTTGTCATCGAAATGCCCTCTATTGAGGTGAATGGAGCGCGGAAACCGTGTACCACAGTCGGCCATTAGTCAGCGCGCGATGCAATCAAACTCGCAAATACTGCAAGTAACGCCACATTACTTGCAGGCTGAGATCGATGACCAGCATCTACATGAGATTGCCGAGCAATCTTCACAAGTGCAAAGAAATATTTTTATCTGGGAAGACCGAGAAATCGATCAGTGAAGCTGTAGTACTCGTACTGTATTTATTCTGTTGCTGTAGGAATTAACTAAAAAACACAATCCCTGACCTGTTTTAAGAGGTTAAGATGCGATAATGACATTTGGCATTCGGCGCTCAGCTGGTTTTAGCGCCTCTAGTGATCAACGCTCGAAGCTTTTGAACATTGAGCTAGCATTTCTCAAAGACTAAACAAATTGACGAAACACCGTGAAAAAAATATTTTTGCCTAAAAATGAATGCCCTCTGTGATGTTATGCTTTATTGTAATGTTTTGTGACTAAATTATTTGAAGCCAAAAAAACAATCGTAGACCACGGACTCTCTATAGGGCTTCTGATGGGCATTCTAAGAACTCCGGTACCAGGGATAAATCACTCAACCTATCTTAAACCAATGCTTACAACATTTCAAAAATCTCATAAAAAAAAACATATTGACTAGGACTAGCAGAGCTGTTCAATCGACGGCCCGCTTTAAAAATGTATTCTACGAGTTGATAGTACTAATCTGTTTTATATAATTAGTAGGTAGTATAAAAATGACTAAAATTGTTGAAAATATAGTGGACCCAGAACTTACAACCTCATTATTTTCTCGATAGTTTCTTGCCTGATTTTGCTGAAATGTTCCTACTTGAAGTTAAAAACGCGTTTGTGTTTAATATCTTTTTCATCACACTCGCTCGTAAAAAGGACTTTATTACATCAGTTTTAGCTCATAATCCGAGCTATTAAGCACGTGTGCTGTTACTTTACCATTATCGCACTAGTAACTAAACTAGACTTTTTTTAAATAAATCAACAATAGTTTTTTTTTACTTTTCTTAAATTCTTGATTTAAAGTATCATAACTACGTAATAACAGTAAATAAACATTATTTTTTTATCAAAATATTGACAATTAATTAGGTATGATAATTTAAACAAAGTATTCGCTTTATTATTTTGCCTAGGAAAATTTTGATAGGTGGAAAAGCAGCAAAATGCGCATACATTTTCAGAAAAATGTATTGACTAATGCAAGTCTGTGTTTTTTCCCCTCGCATGTGTGATGAAAAACGTCATATGAAACGCGTGTGCGTTAATAATTACACTATTGGCTCCATTAGTGGGCTCGCATACGGCTCGCGCTATAATACCTCCTCGAGTGAATGACAAATACAAGAAACTAACGGAACGAGCTTTTTTTTATCTACGCGTACGAAATCGTGAGCAACAGCTAGTAGTTAATATAGAAAAAAAATCCTCTATAGCTGGACTAAAGGGGTCTTAGATTGGATATTGAAAAACCTTTTGTAGCTGAAATACATGTATAGTGCTTAGATTTTAGCAAACACCAAAAAAATAATCAAAATAAACCGAGATTCAAAAAATATCAATAAATCAAATGCTTTGAAGGCAGTAATCGCTCAGATTAACACATCCTTAATCTAACACATGAAACTCAAATGTTGGTTTTATAGATGAAACATAAATTCGAGCGAAGCTTGTGGTTGGGAGTTTCCAAGCAAAGAGGTTAACATTGAATGAAAACTCAGAATAAGCACTGTAAGAAGAGTTTATTTGAAAATTGAACTAGCTACCAAGAAAAAAATACGAGCACGTGCTTCACGAGCTGCACGAAATTTAAAATAAAAGACTGTACCTTACTAGTACCTTTTCATTAGTTATGAGAGAGTATAATATTAGACAGTATTTTTAGAAGAGGATTCGCTAAAGCAGTGTTTTTGTCTTGGGCGGCTTGAACCCCTCGCTGCCCTCAGGACTCATCTTCCCTTGCTGCATTCGGGAGTTAACTCTAGATTCCCTCGTTACGCTCAGGGTACAATAAGCCGCCTGCGACGTAAGGCACTGCTTTGTGCCCTCGGTACATAATCTACTATTGTTACTCTTTATTCACAAAAAGGTGAATTTAGAAGCAAGACCTGTTTGCTTTTCTCCAATCAAGTCTATCGATTGTTTGTCGCAACCAAATCCATTGTGTCTTGATATTTCCTTCAATTTTACGAAGAAGAAGCTAATGTTATAATACGCCAATAACTTTTGTCTTTCTGTTCTTGTTCTGCTTCTTCTTCGACGATGAGATTCGGCAATGAAGACTGATATTGTTGTTCCTAAAAACAATATTAAATGATAATTAATTTGCAACCATACTAAGTCCCAACGCTCGTATCAATAATTTATTTATGTACATTGTGTACACAAAAAAATAAAAAAATAAAAAAAGATTACCAGTTTATTCGAAGGTGAAAAAGTCCCTGTTCCTCGGATGCTCTGATACCCTTCGGCTGATTTTGAACTAGGCATCTGTAGATAAAAATATAGGATAAGTTTTTAGTATTTTTATTAACTGAAACGGAAGTTCTTCACTCGCGCTTCGCACTCGCTGAGTGAATGGTTGTACTGGCGTCACGCATGCCCATAGCAGTTCAGCGCCACTCTGATTACAAGTAGTGGCTCTATGAGCAACGTCTCACAAATTACATATATCCGCTATTTTAAATAAAACCTAAATTTACAAAATTTCACAAATATCGGTTGAGAAATGCGATCTGTTGAGGAAAACAATCGGACATCCGTGCAATCAGACGCTGGACGCCGGACATACGACAACTTCAGCAATAGCATTTTCATTTGGCATAGCTCTGACTATGCACTATGCTTGTCACCCTAATAATATAAGATGTTAAATGTCTTTTAACTCACCTTAGTTCAGTACTCGCATTTGTTGTTGGCTGAACGCTTGTGTTTAAATTTTGATAATTTCATTAATCTCTGTTTCTGAAAAAATGAAATAAAGCAATTTAAAGATATTAATTACACAATATTCATATTACTCAAAGCGTCTCGTTTGTCTCTTTCCATGATACCATAAAATATAAAACAATTACCAATCTATAATCCCAGTTTAAAATATATTATTAATCTAGTCTTCATGCAATAGAGACTAGATTAAAATAACTATTAAGACTAGATGCAGGTTGGTATCAGTTACCAAAGAAATTGTTGTATATAATAAATATAAATAAATAACAATACATACAATAGTGACTCTGTGAGCTGGTGATCTCGTCAAAAAGGTTTTTTGAAAATTTTCCAATTATGCGGAGATATATCTTTTTTTAAATCACATCTCTGCCATATTGAAAAATTTCCAATAACCGCCTAGACATGAAAATTCTTTTTAAATATCGGACTTACTCACAAAGTTTCAAGAGAATAGGTTAAGAAATACGACCTGTAGATTAAGACAGGTCTGGACAGAGATCCGGACAGAAATCCAGACGGAATTCGGACATACGAAAGCATTTTCGTCGAATCTGAAGCATAGACGCTTCGCTCGCTAACGATCTCTCGCTCGGTTATTGTTGTAAGAAAATGTAATAACTTTTCTATCGAATTCAATGGCCATGACTCGGAACACTACTTTCTGAATGCAAATGCTTGACTTTTTGTATTAAATACTATTTTTTACTAAAAAATACTTTATTTTGATCAAAGTGACTGATCAGAGTGTTAGTAAGCATATTCTTTCAAATAAAAAATAAATGAGTAAATAACGAAGTTATGCTGCAACAAACATTTAGTAAAATTTATACAATGTAATTGAGTGCGTCCTAATTTTTGAAGTCGGTTAACAAACCAGGATAAGTTAGAAAAATATGCTTACTACACTGCTAAAAATAATAATGTATTGCGGACCGTGGTTGGTCAGCTATAACATAAAAATGTGATTGTTTCTAGTTTAGGTAGGTTAGTTTAGGAAATGTGCTATACCAAAAACAAAAATTAGTATTAGTCATTTACACCGTTCGCACGCAACGACCGCTTTCCGATATTGACATCGTAAGTACACATAATAATTATCATTATTTTATTTTTACCAGATTGTTCAAGAAGGATTACTTATTATTATTAACTATAGAATACTCCCCATTTCTGTTATTAACTAGGTGTTGGGGCATCAGCAAGTATGCCACAGCTTCAATTTGAAATGGCTTAGGTATATTGACCTTAGTATAATTTTTGTGAATAATTGAATCAAATGAAATCACGAGAAAAAAAACAGCTGTTTCATACAAAAAGCTCATCGATCGTCGACAAAATGTAAGCAGATGCTTTTTTCCCCGATTTAATTTACAAATAAAAAAGTTTAAAAAGTAATCGTTGTTTATAATGAAGAGTACAGTGACCCCCGTTTGGCTTAGTACACCCTATACCGATAACCCTGTGCAATGTACAAATATGACACATAAAGTTACATTTGTACATAACAAAACAAAAACACAGTTCTGACAAGTCTTGCACTTGGATAATTATCATGAGCAACATGTACAATGGGGCCCGTGCCGTGGCGTGATGATTGTAGTACAGCACGACGCTGCGCGACCGCGGCTCGTATCACAGCAAAATAAGGTTCATGGTCGCACAGCGTCGGCGGGTAAATCCAACAATCATCGCAATAAGGTGTAATGGACGGTCAAGCCCTGAGAGTTAACATAGGTCGGAGGACACGTCTGTAGTTTTCTATTATTTTTATCAGGAAAACAAACGTCAGACCGAATCATATGCCACTAAAAACTCAGACACTAGGGTTAGTCACTTCAGTCTACACAATAAGAACAAACGGGTAAAAATATTTATGTGGTAATTAAATATTAATAGGTAGGTAGGTACTTACCACTTAGCTAGTTGGAGTCCAATTTTTTTCTTACGCCTAGCTGCCTTGGTGACATCTCCCATTTTCATCGGATCAACCTTCTGTACCCTCTACTCACAACGCGATCAATTATTGTCCAAATATTTTCACTAGTAGTAAAGTCACTAAAAACTTATCAAATGTCTTGAAAAACTACTTTTTTTGATTGTCTCTGGATAATTAAGCACTGTTTAATTGATGATTTGCGTACAAATAGAAAAAAAATGTGAAAATATTTTTCGGCAAGGCGAGTACGTCCATCCTTCGTGAGGCGCTAGCGCCGACTGGCCCGTCCCCCGCAAAGGAGCTCGCGGGTGTCAGTGGTCACGTGATCTGACGAAATACTTCAAAATAACACAAAATATTACTAAACTAACTCAATTTTAGCTCTAAAAATATGGTAAAAGGACGATCAATCATATTTTTAATTTCCTATCCGAAGGTGTAAAAATATATGGTAACGTAATCTCCGAAAGCACGGTATTGCACGCCATGAGAACGAAAACAACGTCCATTTAATATTTTTTTACTCGCAATCTAGTAAGTAATATAATATTTTAATCAGACTAATTAATAGGTAACAGAATGATCTTATTGGTGATATTTTTTTCATATCGGTAGGGTCCGTAGCTTCTTCACTATTACGAGTTGAATAGACGCATTTGGCGAATATTCAAGGCTTAAGAGTTCACTCTGTTTTATACATAGATGCCTCTCACATAACAAGACGGAAGGAGAAAAAATCTGAAATGCAGCACAGATGACCATTTGATCAATACATAATTTGAAACATCCTACTATCTTAGCCTACTAATATTATAAACGCGAAAGTTTGTATGTATGGATGGATGGATGGATGTTTGTTACTCTTTCGCGCCAGAAAGGCTGAATAGATCTGGATGAAATTTGGCACAGAGATAGATTATAGTCTAGAAGCACATAGGATACTTTTTAACCGCGGGGCGCAGCTAGTTCACAATAAAGCTGTTTCAATTTAAGCGAGCTCTATATGTAAGTGAATTTATGGAACATGGACAGCACAAAGACATGTATTACCTATTTGTGCAAAACATCTAAATAATAAGTGTTACAACGTAAATACGTAATGCGTCACGTCACCTACAATGATGTTTTTATAATTTTTGACGGCTTAGTCGCTCTTAACTTTATGAAAACATGGATAATTGAAGAGTATAATAGCAGAGCTATGTAATGGATATCGGATGATGTACTTAGCGAGTGGTTGGACAATTATCGAGCACGACCAACTTGGCTCATCGAATTAACTCGCAAACAGTGGAGTGGCGTGCACGCCTGGATGATGTCATCGCCACCGTGTGTCAACATGGTATAGGAATAATGATTTACGATTTCGCAGGCATTATTTACGCTATTATAGCCTGTTTTTCTGGTGTCCATGTAATGTTTGCTCAGTCAAGGTCGCTCTTATAGAGGTGTAATATGGTAGTTTTGAGAATCTAAGATTCATAATCAAGTTTCCTCAGATTAACCGTCTCACTCGAGCCGTTAGTGATAGCTTAAACCATTACTGAGTTAATTAACGTCTCCGAGTGTGGCAGAAAAAGACTCAGAGAATTCAATACCTGTCACCATCATCATCACGCTATAGAATGATGAGAGATGATGCGTAGCTCGATCTTAATCTTTGAACTTCCAGCCACTGTCAGCTGCCCATCTCCAGAATATGCATTTATAATTTCTTCGTATCAAGATCGATTAAGAAACAGATAGATTTTCGAAGTTCCTTTTGCATTAATTTATTGTATCAGTGGACATGAAGTTTAATATGTGTTAGTAAAATCTTTTTTTACAAAGATATTTAATTTAATCGTGTTTATTTATTTATTAAGTTTACCCTTTGCCTCAAATCTTTACTTTTCGAGAGATGTTTCAAATCAAAAGTGTCTACAATTCTGATTCGTAAAAATAACCTTTACTGTTTAGTGGAAATATTTCAATACGGCTTTAAATAACCAGACATCTACGCGAATAGGTAATCAATAAGTTAGGTTTCCGTCGGGTTATTGACATCGTGAACAAAGGAAGTCTGTTTGGGTTGTAATAGTTTAATTGCAGGATAAAGAGGTTACACGACTACAATTACGACATCGACGAACATTATTGAGTCAATTTGGTGAAGCATGTAGTTTGACTGGATATTCATTAGTATGTATTAACAACGCGCATAATGTACCTACCTAGTTTAATAGGTATATTGAAAAATTTAATAAATAGCAAAGACTTGCTGATCAAAGGTGAATAAAACTAGGTGCGCCCCACGGTATTGCCCGCGGATAAATTAGCCTATGTGTTAATCTAGGTTTTAAGCTATCTGCATATCGCATTTTTGACAAAATCTGTGCATCCTTGAGTGAGAAAAATTAACAAACAAACACATAAACTTTCGGCTTTATAATATAGTTAAGTGGGTAGGATAAAATTATTTGGAAAAAAAATTACAATAATTTGTGCCTCATAACTACTTATTAAATTGGTAAAACTAAGAAGTTTTCGATGCCACCACACTTCTCTGACGTTTTCTATTACTTGGCTTTAAAACTTTAAGTTCCCATTAAAAATCCCTTGTACAAAATATTGTTGTATAGGCAGGTACTGCTACTAATGTACAAAAAAATTACGAATTACATTCTGGATAACACTGTTCATGTTAATCTTTATACTGAACTCCAAAAATGGCATTTAAACCTTGGTCAGATTCTTTTCTATGACAAAAATGTGTCATCCTAACAAACACTAACCAAAGTGGTCATTGTTTGAATTAGTACCTTGAGTGTAAGGTTGTGCTGTTTGTCCAACTCCTGATCAATGACATTGCACATATGAGTCAGGATCCAAATCAACATCTGTGCACTGATGTCCCATCTAAAAATAAACGTAGACAGTGCCCCTAGATTTAAATATAGGTGGGTACAAGAGTGCAAGTGTAATTACTATTTGTATGTGAATTTAAGAACCTACATTTTAGTTAAGTCAGTCTAGCCTAGTGAAACATCTGTAAATGTTAAATGAGAAGAGCTGAGAGCTCTATAATGTTAAGAACTAGTGCTATTTCAAACTAGCTTTAGGTAGAGAACATTTGGTCATCAGGTTGGTCATCATCATTATCAGCAGCTATGCATTAGGGAATGATATATTTTGAGCATTGGAATTTAACCTTTTACTGTAAGTGACATGGTTATAAATATTAAATATGTATGTATAAGATTGGTAGGGATTCATATTTTAAGATTTTTTGCTCATCACAACCACCATCACCCACAGTCATCTCTATTACTCTATTGGGTATTATAGAATTCTATTGTTGTTCATAAACACCTAAAAAGTGAGAAGGATTATTGTAAGATGAAAAACACACATGTTGTATGTAAGCCCTGTAAATATTAATACTGTCCATGCGTAGTAAATTTATGATCAGGCACATGTATAATGTAACGACTCATTCTACAAGGTCAACATCATAATAAAAAAATCATTTAACATATAGTAAAATATGTAATTAGAAAATCGCAAGTTCTCGAGATGCAGTATTTGTAGTTCAAGTCAATTAACCTTTAAATTATAAACCATTGTGAGCTTACTTTTTTACAACAGATATACAACAATGCAAGAGAGGTTTCCATTCCCACATTACAGAAAATCAAGAACAAAAACACTGGTAGGCAGGCAGTATCCACTAGACTCTTACAATATTTGTAATGCAAAATTTTTACTGATCTAGTAACAAGAGTTGGGAAAAATGTATTGGTAAAATTAAAAACCTTGGCTTGCAAAAGGGCAATATCACATTGCATATAGGCTAGTAAGGTTCAAACACATTTTTAATGTTTGCTATACCTAACTCATGCCTGCTTACTGGATAGGGTAAAATTGTTGTACTGTGTAGAAATACTTACCTACAATAAAGAATTACGACTACGTTTGCTATGGATTTTATGACTAGGGAGTTTGATTTGTGAATAACAAGGCGCCTAATTGTTATTTACATTGATTCTTTCTACTTCACAGCATAGTTTGCACTTTTGCCAATGCGTGATTTCCAGTTTGAAAATGTACACATAATTATAACATAGTACAGGCAATGGGATAAATAAGAACTTAGTTTAGCTGCCGAGTATCGTGTAAAATGAGGACGTTCCATCCCGCCTACTGCTGTTCTGCAGCCAGATTACCCACGGAGACCGTGACAAAACTAGCTTATCAACGATTTATGCTAATAAATATATATTACTTACCAGTATGATAACAGCGAGATAAGACGTCAATCAGATAAAACGATCTTCACTTCATTATAATACTTTGAGCTGTTCAAATAGATAAAAATAAATTCATAAATACACAACACACGATACGTCACTCACTTCGAATCCGCCATTTTAGAAATATTTTTTTTAAGGCAAGGGCTGACCATAGACAACCAGCCTAGGGCTCTAGAGCAAGCATGGGTAGGGAAGGGAAGTGGTTGACATGGGGCCAATCGAATGACGGGAAGCTTGAAGACGTTTTTATCAATAATGTTAACTCTAAGGCAACATTTTCATAAACAGGACGTCAGTCATTTGTAAATATCAATGTCATAGCACAGACAGGTTTTTGACCGCAGAAGTTTTTTCAATTTTCAGTATCACAGAGTACTTTGTTATATAGGGAAATAGAGACCTCTCTCGGCAGCTAAAACAAGCAACACCTGCCAGCGCCATCTGTATTCGTGTCATGGACTTACTACATACATAACTATAACTATATCAATGGTTCGAATAGCTATAGCTGTAGGTAGATATATTACAGATTAATGAAACTTTTATATTATTATTTTGGTATAGGGGAAACAATGAATTATTGATGGCTGGTAATCACAAGACGGGCCATATTTTTAATGCATTACTGGCCCGGCAATATTTTAAGGGTGGCCGGGCTATATCGTCATACATTTCTAGCATGGCTGATGATGGCCGGGCTACCGGCAATATTGCCGGGCCCATATTGCAATAAAAACATGGCTCGAATAAGGAGCACCTTTACATAATTATAAACAAAAAAAAATCAACAAGTATCAGCAATCAATAATAATTAATGATGATAAAAATATGATATACATGTAACTCTTTATTCAAAAACCATAGGTAAGTACATACAAAATTATAAAACTTTTAATACTTAATACTTATAAAACAAAACTAGTCTTAATAGCCTACATTCAACATAATTTTGCTTAGGTTTTAGTTTGGTGAGATTTTTTAGGTTTGGTTGGTTAGGTTAGAGGTTATGTGCCGGGTTTACCATAGAAAATACGGGTTTTACTTTATTATATTGACCTAATACTAATATAGCTCACTTTCAGAATCTATGCAACACTTTCTTCAAGACAACGACATCATTTATTTTGTAGGAGTCCTAGGATCTTATTTCTAAGACACAAAACTTCGAGTCTCTATCTCAGTTCCAGGAGTTTCTATCTCACCACACAGAATACACATTCAACACCACACTAACCGGAGGAGACACACTCAACTCAACGGACTAGTAAGATAAACTAAAAAATTCGGCAAATTACTGTAGAAACAAACAGAAAACTTAAAAATCATCTTATCAAAAATATTGGTCGGTCGGAACGGTCAAGTCAACATCAGCGAGTGTTGCCAAGTCAATGAAATAAGAAATGGCTAGATTGATTAGACAATAAATGAAAGGGGCTATAAGACCATGCGAACTGTCGTATGCGATTGATAGTATGGCCATCTGGGCCTTATTCTTGCGCGTGAGACGCTTTCTGGTCCTAGTCTTTCTTGTTTGGAAAGTCGTAATGAGTGAGAGTGAAAATAACATCTCATCCGTTAGGACAGAGGCCGATAGTCACGTGACGTAACAAAACTCCTAGAAAAAAAAAATGTTAACTTTGTTGATTGTGAATGAATTCGTAATTTCTTTACATCACACTTTAACGTTCTTAATTTTTAAGAAAACAACACGGCATCACATACACTTTTAACACAAACTCGTTAATTTAATCAGAATGTTATAAATACCATAAATACGTTTGAGTCTTTGTTTTTAACTTAATGGCAAAATCCGCCATTTGGTGCCGTCATAGCTTGTTTTCTATTTGTTACTTTTTAATTTATTGATTATTTTATATGTACGACATAATAAGTGAAATGCTACGATAAGTGCCAAAACTTCTAAAAGTATCGCTAATTCTAGCGCAAAAAGTGCAAAAGTGGTAGCACTGAGGCCAGTAGAGCAAGCGCCCTCAAATTGTTTTGACATTTAGCGTCACACATCATAATTATTTATTAACCAACTATTTCAAGGAGACTACCACCATACTGTTATGGTGTGGACATCAAGTACCTATCAATTTTAGCACAATGTCTTCTCAAGTAGCGACATCTATATTTGTGTCATAGAAATACGAGATTATAATACTTCTAAATAAAAATTAGTACATTTATGTTAAGGTTCAACAGTACTTCCATTCAACCAAAATTAGTATAGTTATAGTCACCCGGTCATTCCGGATTACCAATAGAAATGTATGAAGATTGAAGAGTCTGTTCAGTATCTATTTCTGTTCCCAATGTTTCAATTCAGATTTTATTTTCAGTGGTTTTCAGTTCTCGTACATAATTTTCTGTAAAAATTCAGGTCCATCTTTAATATTTCCTGATTATCACAAATTATTATAAAATGATGCTTTACTTTCCATAGAATCGTAAAATGAAGTTATTTAGTGAAAACTACGAAAGCTGAAGCGGCGGAATATAAATTTCTAAAAACGATTTACGCTGGGTTTCTGTTTGTTTATTTTAGTGTTAAATATTTCATAATTTTAATTTTACAAACATTTAAATTGCTACAACCTATTGGCAGGTAATATTGTTGTCGAAAACTCAAAAAAGCCACAGAGTCTTTTGTATCTAACAATCGAGCTTACAAGATATTGTTCACAACTTTTTGGAAGGTATTAGGTCCTAAGTACAATGAATCATTCGTTGTGGTTTATAGTTACCGTTCTCTACATATTATTCAACATTGGAAACTGTGAGTACTCTAGTGGTTTGATTTATCATAGTTATTTCTCTTGTACTGTGTCAATCGCCTTGACCAATTTTGTTCCTCGCTGTTATGAAATTTAATACTTATGAATTAAACAGTAAAAGTACCTGTGTCTTCTAAAGAAACAAGAACGAAAGAAATAAAGATAAAGTAATTTCTGAGTTTAATTAGTGTGATAAATGTATGTTGCTTATAATTTTTGGACCTATTTGTTCCCTTTAATGTTTGCTTGCGATCAAGTAATCAATTAATTAAATATATTTTCTATTTTTAGGTTCAATACACAGTAACTTGAAGTACTTTGAAACAATACATGCCTCTGACTTTGCTCACCAAGTGGTAAAAAGAGGTGCAAAACTGTCTACACATCCATTCAACACTATCAAAGAGGTCCATTTCAAGACTCTAGGAAAAGATTTTAGACTGATCTTGCATCCTCATAGCTCAGTTTTACATTCTAACTTCAAGGCTTACTCTGTTGATGGTGATGGGAAAGAGACTACAGTTCATGTTGGTGAGAATCATTTATCTTTTAAAACAAACTTCTGGAGGAAACAAATCTAGTGTGTTTCAGTACCTAAGCTTAAACCTTTTTTATTTACGGCTAGTTAATTTTGCAACACTTATTTTTACATGACAGGCTTTGTAAAAAAAGATAAACTAAGAAATAGACAAGTGCCCATTGCTTTTAAGCTAGCTTTTACAATTATTTTCAATTAATTTATTACATTCTCTTAGATCAAGATACCTTCTACACTGGGAGAGTTTTTGGTGAAAAGTTATCAGATGTTAAACTGCATATGGAAGATGGAATCATCACTGGAATTATTCACACACCTGATGAAACATATCACATAGAGGTATGCATACAAATGATGTTTGTCATATAAATTTATTACAATAATACTGAACAGTTTGTAAAGTCACTCTACCCCTGTTCAACACAATTTGCTCAACCAAACTTGCATTATAGGAAGGAATTGAGAAAATTTGTATCTTAAAAAAATAAAAATGTTGCAGAGAGCAATCACAATTATAATGGTCTTGTTTCATCTATTTATTAGCCATCCTGGCGTCATTTACCCCACCATGACGACAAAACTATGATAACATACAAAGCCTCAGATATAAAGTTCAGCTGGACCAACGGAGAAAAGACACAGGGAGATAAACCAAGGGTCTGTGGCTATGTCAAAGAAGGGAAAGGTAAGTTGGTTCAGATACAACTGTTCCATACCTCAGTTCAATGCTTGCCTACATTCTCTCACAGTGCTTCCAAATAACACAATGATTGCTAAACTTACCTACCTCCTAACAATTCCGAATTTTAACCAATCTCAATGAAATGCGGAAGTTGAGTGCATTTGATCAACTACCAAAGTTATATTTTTTAGAGCTAGAAGAAGATGATGATGATGATGAAGATACAGATGAAAAAAAGATTGAGCTGAAACTTGAGCAGTCTGAAAAAGACAAATACATTTATCAAACTGATGATGATCACTTGGACATCCATGTAGACACCAGTACAGCTAATGCCGAGAAGAAAAGAGTAAAAAGGCAGAGCGACTATGAATATACACCAACCAAGACTAGGTGCCCATTGTTGTTGGTGGCAGACTATAGATTCTTTCAGGAGATGGGGGCTAGTAACACGAAAACCACTATTAGTTACTTGGTAAGAAAGTTAAAGCTAGGTAATTAGTAAAATATTAAAATTTTAGCTGCATACAAAGCTTTTTTTCTCTTATAAATCCCGGGGAGTCATTTAGCTGTTTCTGTGTCCGAACTTTTCTGCGTATTTTGTGTCTTACAGCAGTGAGGAGTTGTCCATTGACACTTCTCTCACGAATCTTTGTTGAATCTGTTTATAAGGTTCGGAATGCTGTTCCTCCTCAGTCTTGTGTAATGTATACTTCCGGAATTTCCCGGGATCAAAGTGTGAACCTGTTAATTTTGCAGCTAATGCAATTACTAGCATGAACTGCTGGTTTCCGTTGATAATTTTGGCTATGAACCACGATTTCTTGTTTCACAGTGTTGAGCCTTAGATCGTTGAGGATGTATTTTTTAGCAATGCTTTTTCGAATATTAAACATAGATCATACAAAGTAACAATTAAAATTTCAGATAAGCCTTATAGACCGGGTGCACAAAATATACAATGACACAGTCTGGCAGGATCGGCAGGTGGGTGATATTGAGATGATTAAATTCTACTCAATTCTAATTGACATAACATATCATCATGCCTTTCCCCTGAGGAGACTGGCAGAGGTGTAATACAACACCAACAGGCACATGGTTCTAATTGACAAGCAAATCGTTTTCGCCACTGCCACTAATATTATTTTTTTAAAAGACTTGGTAAGCTTTACATGTTTCAGTTTTCCTAAAGTTAAATTGTTATCTGAAGATTTATAACCAGCTTGTTTTTGCAAGTACCAAATAAATAAACTTTTATTTGTCCCTTCAGCCTTTAGCAGCTTTCAGTTTGTAAATAAGCTTTGACTAAAGTTAAGTAAAAGTACATAACGTATTTATTTCATAGGACATGGACGGTTTCAAAGGCATGGGGTTCGTAATAAAGAAAATCCTAGTACACTCGGAGCCCACGCGCGTGCGGGGCGGTGAGGCGCACTACAACATGGTGAGAGAGAAATGGGACGTACGGAACTTGCTAGAGGTACGTACGAACTAAGGACGCATCATTTGAAAGGCTAGAGTGAGCGGAGGCTGATGATAAGCAAATACAGCACACCACAGTTTGAAAAGAAAAAGCTATAAATTGTGCTCAATTTACCTGTAAGTTGAATTGCTTAAAATCTGTTTGAACCTCTCGACGCAAAAACGACGGGGTGTTATTAGTTTGACGTGTGTGTGTGTGTGTGTGTGTGTGTGTGTGTGAGTGTGAAAATCGGTGACGGAGGTTTTTTAAATTTTAAATTTATGTAGTAAGAAATACTAAATTACAAGCTTCAAAATATACCCGGTTGTAAAAGCTGAGATCGGGTATATTTTGTAGGTCGAATATCATGTGAACAGCTTACAGACTATACCCGACCAAAACACTATGGAGCGTTTCCTGAAGGTATAACTTGTAAATACGCGGCAGCACAAGAACGGTCGTTGTCCGTCGTTGAGATCATTGGGGGAGGCCTTTGTCCAGCGGACGTCTTCTGGCTGAAATTATGATGATGATAATATTTTCATTATTATTCGATAATATGCTTGCGTTTGGACGCCATCTCGTCTAAAGTTTCTATCGTTAATGATATGGGAAATTTTAAGGCTTCTAGCTGGTCTAGGCGCTTATCATAAAACATCATTGTTTTACAGGTGTTCAGTCGAGAATACTCACACAAGGACTTTTGCCTGGCGCATCTGTTCACGGATCTCAAGTTTGAAGGAGGTATCCTCGGCCTCGCCTACGTCGGCTCACCTAGAAGGAATTCCGTTGGTGGAATATGCACGCCCGGTATTTTGTACTTTATGACTAGTCATCTACTTAATCTTTCGAAAAATTATAAGTATTTGGGATCCCACTGCTAGGTCATTCAGTTATCTTTATAGATAGACTGCATACGTAACTTAAGGGTGTTTTATTTTCAGTTTTATAATTTGTTCTTTTTGTTTTCAGCTATGTTGGTTGATGCCTAGTGTGAGTCCTTTTATGTTCGCTTTTTATGTTGGCTTTTATGCTTATTTGATTTTTTTTTATAGTTTATGTTTTGTTCTTACCAATTTCGTTCCAATCAGGCGAGAAGAATTTTATCAACTAAGATATTGTTTTCACTTACGATTGAAATGAAGTACTTATAAATAGCACAATGGTGTACTTATTGCATTTACATTAGAACATCGCTTAAGCTGTAGATGCCGCAACTAACTAGCACTTTTCGTACAGAATACTTCAAAAACGGCTACACTCTCTACCTTAACTCTGGGTTAAGTTCGTCGCGCAACCACTACGGTCAGCGCGTGATCACTCGCGAGGCTGACCTAGTGACGGCGCACGAGTTTGGACACAACTGGGGCTCCGAGCATGACCCGGACGTGGCGGAGTGTTCGCCCGCCGCCAGCCAGGGGGGATCTTACCTCATGTACACTTACAGCGTCAGCGGATATGACGTCAATAACAAGGTGAGATGTGGAAAATGTAGGTAATTTGTTTATCAAATACATCGATATATATGTTCCACGCACTAGATTTCATCACCCGAACAGAAAGTTTTGTCTGCGCCAGTGCACTGAAATCCTTCCACTTTGCATAAGTGTGGTCCCGAAACGCGTGCAGTGTGGTTGTGTACGGAGCGGCGCTAATTTCCTGGAATCAAAGTGTGAACCTGGACGGACGTAAATTAACAATTCAGTATTCAACGCTGCAGCACACCTGCGGTCAGCCCACGATGGGCCCTTCGCTTCATTAAGTTGCGTAACATTTTTTGTTTGGATCAGCTCTTCTAGTACGTAGTATATTAATCTCGTTGATCACGTAGTATTAACTTACGTCATGAATCTAGTATATATAATTAGACAAGTAGCTTAACATTTTTTGGGGTTTCGTCATCAAAAGTTGAGATGGTGGCAAGTAAAACGAAAGTACTAATAGCTTTTTAATAAAACATTTTGTAAATTTTTCGATTTGTATGCTTAGTAAAAGTTTCTCCTATTTCTAATTTATTGATGTTCAAAAGAGTATCAAGCTAATGGAGCAATTTCGCTTATTTTTCAGAGATTCTCGCCATGTTCGCTGCGTTCTATTCGCAAGGTGTTGCAAGCGAAATCGGGCCGCTGCTTCTCTGAGCCTGAAGAGAGTTTCTGCGGAAATCTACGCGTCGAAGGCGGCGAGGAATGTGATGCGGGATTACTTGGTATAATAGATTTAAGTACTCTATAGTAAAATTCATTTTGTAGAGTAGGTGGGATATTAAAAGCTATCTATTTTGGTGTCTGTTATAGGTACGGAAGACAACGACATGTGTTGCGACAAGAATTGTAAATTGAGGAAGAACCAAGGAGCAGTTTGCAGGTAAACTTAGTACCAAGATAATTATGTTGTAAAAGCAGAGAATGGAAATACGCGCTACAGTATATACAGTAAGCGCTGTCATCGGAGTTTGGGCCCAAAACAGTCATTAACACAGTCATTATCTATGTTGCTCAGCTTCTCAGCTTCGACAAAAATGCTTTCATATGTTTAATTTTTGTTCTGATCTCGGTCCAGGGGCCCTATTCGAAGATTTGACATTTTCATCTCACCTTTTTTCGTCTTTGTTGCTCTCGTTTGAAACGTCATAGGTGTGAGAGAGACCAAGATAAAATCTCATCTCATCTCACACGTATAGGAATAGCCTTCCAGATATTTGACCGGATCTTTGCCTTCCTTTACACCGGTCGCATTTCTTAACCGATTCTCTTGAAATATTGCGAGTAGGTTCAATAATTATACATAATTAAAAAAAATATATATCTTCGCCTTTTTTATAAATTTGGGGCCGTTCAAGTATTACGTGAGCAGATTTCTTACCATTTTTTACCCCCCCCGCCCCCCTTGTCATCAAAAGTAAGCAAAGCACTTACCCCCTCCCCCTATGCTTACGTAAACATTTTTAGTAATAAATGTTTTTTTTATTTTATTTTTAAAATAGGAAAATTCATGAAAATATTAGGTTTAACTGATACACATAGAGTAAATGACAAAAAAATATAATCAGAAATAAAAAACATAACTAACATAAAGAATATTTTCGAAACACATTAACAGTCTTCAGTCCATGAAACCTGAATCCATGATTCTAAGTTATCGATGACATTGGATTGCTGCTCAGTGTTGTGAGTCTGCTCACTTTCATCCGATTTTGGAATGTCTACGTCACTCTCATCGAGCCATTCAACATCTTGGTGCTCTAAATTTTGAATAATGCACATCAGTTCATTAGCACGACGAGCAGCGACTCTTACAGGTCTAACTTTTCCCTCTGTGGGCGTGTTTACTTTTTTATGGATCTTCTCGATGTGACGATTTAATGATTTGACGGAAGCATGATAAAGACCGTTTTTGGTATAACTTGGATTTGTCTAAATGATATGACATTCTAATAAGATATTTAAATTTAAATAATTAAAACGTTAACCTTTGGCTAATTGCATCAACATAAACACAAATGATAACTTTCAATGCTTACAATACGTTTAGAATCCAAACAAAACAATACTGGTAGATGCGCACTTGCAGCCGGCCGGCACGAGAGTGAATTATTAGACAAGTGAATAGCGCACGGTAATTTCCCTAATGCGCGGTAATTCCCCTAATCAGTTCTCAAAGCGAGTGCCTACGCATATGTATTATTTGCGGGAATCCCCGAAAAAACTTAAATAACTAACGATGACGTAATCATCATCTAGATCCCCCCCACCCCCCATGTCATCCAAAATAAGCAAAACAGAGACCCCCCACCCCCCCTTGGTGCTTACGTAATACTTGAACGGCCCCTTTCCAAAAACTGCAACGAAAAAAAAAATCTGCATAATCATCGAACCTGCTCACAAAATTTGACGAGAATCGGTTAAGAAATGCGACCGATAGAAGAAGAAAAACGTCAGCCGCAAAGTTTACACTCACAGAGTCACTAGTTCAATAACTTTTATTGTTTTTTTCTTCAGCGATAAAAACTCTCCGTGCTGCGCGGGCTGCGTGTTCGCGCCACCGGGGCTGGTGTGCCGCGAGGCGGCGCACTCGGCCTGCGAGGGCGAGGCCACCTGCAACGGCGCCTCCGCAGACTGCCCCAAGGTGACCTACTGTTTACAACATTGTTTAATGCAGAGCTAATCTATTTCGATTGGTTGGCACCGTTGGTAATATGTCTTACTGATTAAAATTGTCAGGGAAAATGGCTAGAATAAAAAAATATGTGTTTATAGATGAACATAAAATTCCTTTATACCGACTGCCCCAAGGTGACCCACTGTTTACAACATTGTTTAATGCAGTGTTGCTCTGTGTCGATCACCGTTGGTAATATGTCTTACTGACTAAAATTGTCATTGAAACTAGCTAGAATTAAAAATATGTGTTTACAGATGAACATAAAATTCCTTTTTACCGACTTCCAAAAAGAAGAAGGTTCTCAATTCGACTGTATGCATTTTTCTTTTGTATGTTTGTTACGCGCCAATTGTCAACCGATTTTAATGATTCTTTTTTTGTTAGGTAGATCATACTTTACTCCCATATAAATTTTATCGAAATCGGTCAAGCAGTTTATAAAATTTCAACTAAAGTCTAAAAATAGTTAACATGGATGACGAATTACAGGGTGGGAAGTCCGTTTAAGCTTTGCTTTATTATTTATAGACGATTAAGCGATGATAGCCTAGTTGGAGAAGGCCCGCCTTTGAAGCCAGAGGGAGCGGGATCAAACCCAGCCGACGACATCTGCTACGTAACTGGAGCCCGATGTATGGCGACAGACTCGCCTTCTGTCACATTTGAGACTGTATCGTACGAAGTGTGGGTGTTAGACACCTTTGCCAGTCCCTTCAGGGGAAATGCGTGACGTAATTATGTTATGACTAGCTGCGCCTCGCGGTTTCACCCGCGGTTAAAAAGTATCCTATGTGCTACTCTAGACTATAATCTCTCTCTGTGCCAAATTTCATCCAGATCTGTTCAGCCGTTCTGGCGTGAAAGAGTAACAAACATCCATCCATCCATCCATTCTTACAAACTTTCGCGTTTATAATATTAGTAGGATTAATAACGCTTTTCTTTGCCAGGCGCCAGCGATAGCGGACGAGCACGAGTGTGCGGAGCGCGGCCGGTGCCGCAACGGGACCTGCGTGCCGTACTGCGAGACTCAGGGCATGCACAGCTGCATGTGCGATATTGGTAACTATACTCCTATAAATCATTCTGGCGAAAAAATCTATTGTAATCTTCCCAAATACAAATTTAGACTTGTGCTTTTTCTAAACAGCAGGAAAACCCCTTTTAAATCTTGTATGTTCCGTTCACAGAAGTCACCATATTAAATCTATCTTTGGTTCCATTGTTTGAATATGTTCAAGGTGCCCAAGTTTAATTTGAGATCAATGTCTTGTTTTACAGTTGCGGACGCGTGCAAACGTTGTTGCCGCAAAAGCTTGAATAAGACTTGTTTCCCGGTGGCTCATAACGATATCCTACCAGATGGTACGCCCTGCATACAAGGTTTTTGCAATAAGGTACCTAACCTTTTTTTTTTCATATTTCGCCAATGTTTGTACTTGTTCTACAAATAGTAAACATTTTACCTTTTTTACAGGGTGTCTGTGAAAAGACTATCCAGGACGTGGTAGAGCGTTTCTGGGACATAATCGAGGATATAAACATCAACAATGTGCTGGGCTTCCTCCGAGACAACATCGTCGGAGTCGTTGTAATGGTCACCGCTTTCGTGTGGATTCCAGCCAGTTGTGTTGTAAGTGACGTCTCTATACTACTTTTATGTAAAGTACAACCCGATTATTTTATAAAAGATGACATTTAACATAAATTAATGCTATTTTCAGGAAATATTCATATTAACACAACGACGTTGTTTTTTCGAGTGTTAAAAAAAACGAATAAAAATGTACGTAAAAAACTAATAAATAACAGGCCATTTACACACCATGCGCGTGCAGCCGCACTGGCGTTAGAAAAAAACACAACATATGTTTTTTAAGCAGTCAAACTGTTCAGTGTCAAAGAATAAAAGTTTGTATTATACTCTTTCACAGATAAGTTACGTGGACCGTCGAAGGCAGCGTCAGCATCAAAAGTTCATAGATTGGGAAAGGCAACACGATCTTATACATCCCTCTTCGCCGCGGAAAATTATACACACTAGGTACTTATTTCACACAACAGTTACTTAAAAAATACCCATTTACAGTACCCGGCTATAAATATTGTACATCGACTTTTGGAAAGAGACTCGGCTTCGTAGAGCGTTATCTCTTTCGTACCACAGTTTCGTTTAGTGTGCGACAGAGGTAACGCTCTACGAAGGTGAAGTCTCTTTCCAAAGGTCGATGTGCAATATTTATGGCCCAGTACTGTACTGTTCTTATGTAGTGGTGAAACTTTAATGGTAAGTCATATCATTTCTTTTCGATTCCCAGGTTACCTAAACAGAAGCCGCCTGGTATGAAAGGAAATATTCAAGGTTCGAGCCAACTCTGATCTCATTGAACTGAATAAATGTGTGACCTACCCTGTGTTGTGCAATTTGGTGTAGATTAAATGTGAATATCTAGTGAAGTGAAAGTGAATGGATAAATCAAAGTGATAACTGGTTTATGACATAAGTTGTAAATTAAACTCTCTTTAGAATTAAACAATAACATAAGTCTTTCTTGCTAGTTTTTTTCAATGTATCCTACCCTGAAGTCCATCAGTATCGCTGTCAGCAGGATCAAACCGGAAAAAAAAATGTCTTTACAGTTTTTATTCAGCAAGAAAGAAACGTATCCGTATTCTAGCTTTGTCACATTGAACACATCTAATATGTATGTAACATGTGCGGATAAAAACAGTTGAAATACAATTTCTCTCCGGCCCGAGCCCTGCAGGTTGATATTAAAAACAGTAAAATTAATTAATAATTCTTTATTTAATAAATAGAAAGCATAAATATTACACTTACAAGTGCGTTTACATTACTGGGAATGGTCATAAAATAACTATAGAAAGTGAACATAATGTTGAATTAATAATTATTATGTTAAGCAATTATTGATAGCTACCATTTATAATCTCAATTCATGCAAGCTAGTTTATTATCATAACATTGTTGCGTCAGCACCTGAATATAACATGTAAAGGCAAAGCTCGTGAAATATGTCTCCTGGAAGTGTCATTCCAATGTAGACCACATATCCATAAGTAACATTAATATTATTCCGATTATATATATTCGGGATACGCGCGTAAATGTGTCACCGGTGCTACTATGTTAGGTGTTCACGTGCAGGCTAGCCAATGGACGCACGCGGCCTAACATCGAAATGTCTCCTGGAGCCTATATAGCTTAGTTGAGAGCAGTGGAGGTGAGTAGCGCGACGCCGCGCTCGTAGAATGCGTGCGGTTCTTGTCCGGCCGCGATGGGGAGGCGCACCGTGAACAGAAGCTCTGAGCGCGCGCTGTTCAGGTATACGGGTAAAGTGAGCGTCTGACCCGCCGGAGCTTGCTCGGGGCCACTGGAATAAGGAGAATATGGCTCAAAATTGTTACACTTTTTTTGTTATGCAAGATGGTTACACGCGTTAGAGTTTTGCATATCCTGCTGTCAATTTGCTATCCCAACTTCTTGAAGTCAAAGTCAAAATGTTTTTATTCAATTTGGGTATCAAAGATACACTTATGATCGTCAAAGTTTTTTTTAAATAGACAGAAGTATCAAAGTGTGGTACCTGCTAGATCGCTGGTACAGTTAGATGTGTTGCGAGTGAGAGAAAGTCGCTCGCCTGATGGTAAGGGCCGCATTTTATCGCAAGTACAAATACTTTTTGTCTAAGATACACATAGTTGTGAATAGCTCATCGAAGCAAATGTACCGTTAGAATAGCCTATGCAAACTATAATAACATTTCTACATTTACAATCTAAATCTTGTAGAAGTTACTGCACTACATATTCTTGGTCTCTGCGATACAGGCCTTGTAACAGTGCGGGGTTGCAGTTCGAAAAAACTATGTCTGCCTCACGTTTTAGCTCGAACAAATTCTAAAGTAATAACTTCATAGTATGTTAAGTGACTAACAAAAAAAATACTGTACAAGACGACATGAATGTGTAACTTGCAACTTACCGAACCCAGGTGAGCACAGTGAGCGGCAGATCGACCATGATGGTGTTGGTGAGAAGCAGCCGATTGCCCTTCACGTTGGCGCCCTGCAGCTTGAGCCCGGTTACGGAGAACGACCATTCTGTTTGCGCGTTGTCGGTTGGAGTGCCCGGGTCGGGGATCGTCACCTGTAAAAACGAACAAATTAATAGCAGTCATCATCATTATGACCAGTTTTTTACGACCAACTACAGGGACACTGACCTACCCTCGATCGAGGGTGTAGAGTTATTGCAGTCAAGTCTTAAACAACATTGGGCCGGATCGAGGCGATAATTTTATGAACTATAATTAACCCAGAAAACCCTGAGGCTTGAGTAACTTTTGATGAGCCGGTGAAGTTATTATTATTAGACTGCCTCGGTGGCTCAGTTGGTAGTGAACCTGCCTTCTGAGCTTGGGGGCGTGGGTTCGATTCCCACCTAGGGCAAACATTTTATGCGATGAACATTTGTGTTTGTTCTATGTCTGGGTGTTAATATGTATTTAAGTATGTATTTAAAAATATCTAAGTATGTATATCAGTCTCTGGCAGCCATAGTACAAGCTTTGCTTAGTTTGGGGTCAGGCGACCGTGTGTGGAAGTGTCCCGAATTTATTATTATTATTATACGGTTGATCCAATATTTGACCCGATATTGTGTATTTGTTCGGAGTTGTCCTGTCCTGCTGTCCTAACGCTGTCTATCGTTGTCTGAGAAATGAAAGCAGTTATCGTCAACGTTTTTACGGCATAGTCATAGCTGCAGCGCTAGCACTGTTTTTACTCGATCGGTAAACTGACGTTTAAACTCGTCAAAACCGTGGATATTGTCTATAGTCAGTTTACCCATTGACTAAGAACAGCGCTAGCACCCCTGGTCTAGTCAGAGTAGTAACGTACCTGTAGGTGCAGTTCCTCGAGCGACCAGGAGTTGGCCTGCGCCACGCACTGCCTCGTGGCCGTGATGTACGCCTCGGGGTTCAGCAGCCCGCCCAGCCACACCGGGATACTCTGCACACAGATTATGTTTATTGATAACTCTAATAGTTACACGTTATACGATAACGATTACAAGATTTAGTCTACCAATCAACTGTTTTCTACCATGGTGGGAAGACTTTAAGAAAGGATTCAATCTTTATTAAACTTTTGATTAAATTCTATAGAATTATGATATAATCGTGTATATGGATCGGTTCAGACTGAACGGAAAAATCCTCGCGTATGCTTGAGCCTCCTCTAGTCGCAATTTACGCCGAGAGCGACAACGCGCTTCAAGACGCCGCGGCATCGAGAGAGACCGAGCGAAGATGCGCGAGCAATTCCACTTAGGTTACCTTTTGCTAGCAGTCCGTTCAAAGTTCAAATTCGGTTGCAGTGACTGAAAGCCGACGCGAGCGCGTTGAAACTGGCTCGGGTACCTTCGACTATTTCAAATGATACCAACGCATCTTCGAGCAGGCGCGCGGCAGGCACTTCTCTGTTGATATTATGCGACCATCCAGCCTGCAGCCGCATGTCTCCCTGGTCGGCTACTCTCACGCAGGATGCTAGATCGCTAGACAACGCACCTGCAGCCGCATGTCTCCCTGGTCGGCTACTCTCACGCAGGATGCTAGATCGCTAGACAACGCACCTGCAGCCGCTTGGCGCCCGGGTCGGCTACTCTCACGCAGGATGCTAGATCGCTAGACAACGCACCTGCAGCCGCTTGGCGCCCTGGTCGGCTACTCTCACGCAGGATGCTAGATCGCTAGACAACGCACCTGCAGCCGCATGTCTCTCTGGTCGGCTACTCTCACGCAGGATGCTAGATCGCTAGACAACGCACCTGCAGCCGCATGTCTCCCTGGTCGGCTACTCTCACGCAGGATGCTAGATCGCTAGACAACGCACCTGCAGCCGCATGTCTCCCTGGTCGGCTACTCTCACGCAGGATGCTAGATCGCTAGACAACGCACCTGCAGCCGCATGTCTCCCTGGTCGGCTACTCTCACGCAGGATGCTAGATCGCTAGACAACGCACCTGCAGCCGCATGTCTCCCTGGTCGGCTACTCTCACGCAGGATGCTAGATCGCTAGACAACGCACCTGCAGCCGCATGTCTCCCTGGTCGGCTACTCTCACGCAGGATGCTAGATCGCTAGACAACGCACCTGCAGCCGCATGTCTCCCTGGTCGGCTACTCTCACGCAGGATGCTAGATCGCTAGACAACGCACCTGCAGCCGCATGTCTCCCTGGTCGGCTACTCTCACGCAGGATGCTAGATCGCTAGACAACGCACCTGCAGGCGCTTGGCGCCCTGGTCGGCGACGGCGCGCGACACGTGCGCGAGCTGCGTGACGCGGTGCGCGAAGTCGCCCACCCACTGCTGCACCGTGCAGCCGCGCGCCACCGCGTAGCGCCGCCAGCCCGCCGGCAGCATGCCGCGCACCAGCGCGCCCACCATCGACCGCGTCTCGTTCGTCTGCTTCATCGAGCCCTGCGGACACCCACACGGAGCTGGAGCTGGGTCTGGCCGGACTCTATCACGGCTGGGGACCGTTCTATCTGCCCAGCGGGCCTGCCGTCACATCTTCTTCATCTTTGCATCATTTGTATCTTTGCATGTATTTCAAAGCCTTTTGCATATTCGCGAAAGAACATCCCGACTATTTTAAGAAACGCAGCTAAGTTTTGACCCGTCAAAAAAGACTAAAGACCGCCTATCAAAAAAGATGTATACAAACGCAATGTGTATAATATGTGCATTTCTATTTATAACAATAGTCCAAATGATTTAAAAATGTTAAATGGACTCCATTTCAAAAATTTATTGACTGAGTGACTTCACCATAACTATAGACAATAGACAATAGACAATTTTTATTTTGTGAGCAAAAAACAAGTAAGTATACAAAAAAACAAATATAAACAAAAAAATAACAATAAAAATTAAAAACTATACGAACAATGTTTTTTGCCACAAACCGATTCCAACTCAGCGTAATGCCAGCTATAGCAGCCAGCGCTGGTCTTCCGTTGGAACCGGCTGTGACGTCACCCACGAATCAAGTCGGGCACAGTACGCGACTAAATACATATTCTTAATTAAACTAATAAAACCAAAATACTGACTAATAACATTTTAAATATATAGGTGCGTATATATAGATACATAAATAAAATGAGGTTATAAGTAAAATAAACAATAATGTCAATGTTACACATATACCCATATGTGTAACATTGACCTAAAAAGCACTGGTGTCCGTTCTTAGCTGTTCTTCGCCTTTTTGGTGATCAAAAATAAATTTCTTCAGTTTAAATCTAAAAGCTTTTATACTATGCAGGTTCCTTATTGGCGGCGGGATATTGTTCCAGCACTTGGACGCGGCGTAACGGAAGCTGCCTCTAAAGGCAGCTGAATAATGCCGTTCAGTCATAAGCTGTGTCGAGCATTGACGAGACCCGACCGACATTCTGCTCTCTCTCCACGACAACTTACTAAATAAATACGTCGGTTCCCTAAATTTAATAACACCGAACAAAAGACACGCCAGATGTAACTTTCGACGATGTTTCATCTTCAACAGAAATTGTTTGTTTAAAAATGGGGTCACATGCGACCTCAACGGAATGTCGAAGCAAAAACGAGCGCAGGCATTCTGGATCCTTTGAATATATTTTTGTGCTTTGGCTAACAACCGTGAACTGAAAACGGTGTCCATGTAGTTTAATTTTGACAAAATTAGCTGTTCACTCAGTTGGACACGTAGCTCTTCTCTTAAGTATGGTCTAATTCTGTACAGAACTTTTAATTTGTAAAAGCAGTTTTTTGCACAGTCGGCGATATGTTTATTGAACCGCAATTCGCAGTCCATGTGTAAGCCCAAATTACGCGCTTCGTACACCCGTTCAATAGGTTCACCCATGAGCGTGATGCTTACAGAAGAAGAGATACTTTCAAGCTGACGTCTACTTCCGAAAATTAGGTATTTTGTTTTTATCGGATTGAGAAGCAGGCAGTTATTGACTGACCATGTCGCTATACTCGCTAAGTCTTCGTTCAATTTAGCAATAGCCAAGTCAATATCATGCGGCTTGCAGGATAGGTATACCTGTATGTCGTCTGCGTATATATGAAACTTGCAGTTTTTAATGCACGTTACAATATCAGCTGAGTACATGGTGAATAGAACAGGTCCCAAAATAGAACCTTGAGGCACTCCTCTATCTACAGCTAGTTTACCAGATAGTAACGAAAAGCCATCAGGACGATCAATTTTTACCTGCTGGTAACGGTCACTTAGATAACTGTTGAACCACTGTACTGACTTGGAATTAAAACCGTAATATCTTAATTTAGACAAGAGAAGGTTTAAATTCAAGGAATCGAACGCACGTGAAAAGTCTAATAATACCAAGATTGTGCACATTCCTTTGTCTTGAGCACTGAGAATATTATCAGTTACATCAAGTAACGCGGTTGCAGTACTACGTCTTTTTCTAAATCCCGACTGCACATCAGGCAAAATTTTATTATTTTCTAAAAACTCAGTTAATTGAGAACAAACTGCTTTCTCCAAAATTTTTGATAAACACGGTAAAATACTTACAGGCCGCAGATCTTTATAGTCAACAGGATTAGATATTTTAGGTAACGGTCGAACGATAGCATGTTTCCAAATATTTGGAAACGTACTAGTGGCAATGGAGGTATTTATAAGAGCCAGTACGCAATCTATTGTATTTGGAAACGTCATAACCAACATGTCCAAACCAATACCATCACACCCTACAGCGTTTGATTTTAAACTCTTAATTATTTTAAGCAGTCGGTCAAGACTGACTTGTTCAATATTAAAAACTGCGTCATTAAATCTATGATACTCGAAATAGGTCAGGTGAGAAATTGATGTAATTGATATTCCTGGAATGTTCAAAAAATGATTATTTATAGTGTCAGGGTTATTAAAAAAAGAAGGCAATTCTGAATTCGTTTTAGGTAAAATAGTATTCTTAAGATTTTTCCAAAGCTGTTTTGAGTTACGAATGTTATTATTAATATTTTGCCTAAAACTAACTGTTTTTATAGCATTAAAATATTTATAAATTTTGGCGTTAAAATAAAATTATACGAAGTAATAGTTTACAACATTAAATATTTGCACGTCTGCATGCAGACAATACATTATACTACAATAACTTTAAGACCTTTATATGTGAATGTATTAAGCAAACAAACGATTTGATTTGATTATTGCCACGATGGTTAAGTTTGTTTTCGACGCTGCGCGATCATGAACCTTATTGCGCAACGATACGATTCGCTATATAGCAATATTTATGGCAATATGTCATCATGCTCATGCTCACCTGGTGGCAGATAGAACGGTCGGTAGACGACAGCTGAGGATGGCTACAATGGCAGATAGAAGATAACGAAGCCAGAGCAGAAAGAGCGTATAGAACTACGAGTAAGTCGTTCTTGGCCTTCGCCTAAGCTGCAACTTTGTTTTAAGCTGGGTACAGACCAAGCCAACGAATGCCAAAGAATACGCCTCCCGTTTCGTTTAAAAAATAAAAAAAAAACGAAACGCAGAACATCGTTGGTGTTCGTTTGCTTTGGTTTGTACGCAGCGATATATAATAGGCCGGTGTTTGGACCAAAAACTAGCTTGATTTAAAGCGAATGTAAACTTAGCTGTCGAATTGACTCACGAGAATCATAGCTGATTCTTAGGCGTCGCATCATGTACTAGTCTAGTAAAGCATCGGGTGTATCCTTTAAACGGTCCTTGTACTTTTGTATATTTAGATTTATGTAACTTATTACATTGGCAAATAGATATAAAATAAAATATGAATGAATATATTAAGTTATTTTGGAAGCTGAAAAAAACCCCCCCTGTCACATTTGGGACTGAATATCGGCCGGCGAAGTATGAGTGTTGCATTACCTACACCTTTGCCAGCCCCCTTGTGGGAAAGGCGTAACGATATGTTTGTTTTGTAAAAAAAATTTGATCTACATCGTCCTTGGTACAGCTGAAAAAACCTGGCAATATTTATGTTTGAACGTATAGATAAGTTTAAGCGTACTTACATTGCAAATAGAGATGACGTTGCGCAGGTCGTGCAGTACATTCTGCAGGAGCGACGCGCCGGCCGCCACTTCGCGTTCGAAGAAACGATACAGCGGGTCTTTGATGTTTTCCACAGTTCGACGCAAAGTCTGCGCAAAAAAAAATCAATTAAAACACTCGCACTAGTATTTTAGTTATTTTACCAATAGCAATGTCGCTATGAATTCTACGCGGCGCGGCGTGTACAAAAGTTTTTAAACTCGAGGTACCGACTTTCGAAAACTCTTTATCGGCCGTTTTTATTTATTTATTATTCACTAGCTACGCCCCACGGTTTCTCCCACGTTTAAAAAGTATCTAATGTGCTATTCTAGACTATTTATATATCTCTAATCTATCTCTGTGCCAAATTTAATCCAGATCTGTTCAGCCGTACTGGCGTGAAAGAGTAACAAACATCCATCCATCCATCCTTACAAACTTTCGCGTTTATAATATTAGTAGGATTAACATTCATTTATTTATCGCGTTCGTTGATCTAGTAGAATGTAGATGTCTGCTTTTGACTTACCGGCAGTTCTTGAGGCAGCAGTTGCAGCCAGTTGGTCGCGGTTTGCTGCAGCGTCTTCATCCAAGCGGGCCGGCCGTCGCCCACTTCAGCCACCATCACACCTGCGCCAAACAATCGCATCACATTCAGTACTACTTCGATAGCTAGATAGCGACCCCACTGATAAATGCAGTAACAGGCTGCACGCCACACAACTTTACGGCTATGAACTTAGCAAGTTTTTTAACCCTTTTAAGCGCAAACGTTCGATAAGTTAAACTTTATACAATCAAGTCTTTTAACTTCCCGAACCTGCCAGGCGCGAAAACAAGACAAAAACAAACCCAAAGGACATATATTATTTAATAACAACAAAATCCACACAACCCAATGAAATGTTACGGTAGATTCGATGCTCCAATGAGTAACTTCATATTTGCAAAGATACGTGGCGCACATTTTGACATAAAATCTTTATTGAAAGGCTACAACACAGAAACACTGAGAGTTAATAAAGAGGGAAAAGCTGAAGAACGAGTGTCACAGTCGGCAGTCGTTCGGCCAATACAGTTCAGCGTGAAACTGCGAATAAACTCACTTGCAATCTCGCCGAATGTCGGCTGATCCGTGTGATTTTTGTCTGAGAGAAGTAAGTAAACAAATGCATTGTTATTTTAGTGATCTATCATTAGAATAGGCAAATAATCAGAGTAAAGAATGACTTCAATTTCCAATTAGACAGTGGTTGACTTTATGGATGTCAATAAAATTAAAGCTATATCCGAGACCTTGAAAAGGCCTAGAAACTGACATCAGGGCTTACAAACTTGCTTGAGATTGTAACTAGTATACAATATGCGGTCTGCGCGCGTACAACTTCTGTTTAAAACCATATCCATATAAAGACCACCATCAAAGGGTCTGCTTCTGATTAGGAAACAGAAATACCGCTGAATCTATTTTAGTCTTTGCTATAAATCTTCAGCTGTCTATAATACTTAAACAGAAACGTTAAACTTACTTGGATCGTGGTCTTGGGAAGCGGCATTGTATGCGAGCTCTTCCTCATCTTCCAACTGTTGCATCTTCAGGAGTTTGGAGACTAGGTCGCTGCCTTGAGTGGTGAGTAGCACCTACAAACCAAAATAAACTTTACAAATGTAGCTGGTACATTTTTGTAAGATAAAAATAGCAAAAGTTGCTACTAACTTGTGATGTTCCTTCTTCAACGTGTGATCAGAACAACGCGTTTTCTTTTCAAAAGTTGTTCCAGCGGTCTCGTGACATTCTCGGAAGCCTACCTACATCGGAATGGCAGATGTTCCAGCTACTATTCTTGAAAGACTACTTCACAGTTCTTCACAGATTTTTTGCTAGCGTTTGTAAGGCGTTGGATACTGTTCATTCTGTAGGTGTAGAAATCATTACCTTTTCAGCATTGTTGGGCAGTCCGAGCCAGGAAGGCGTCTGTCGGTCGGAGAGTTCCTCGATCCACTTGAGGAAGTGATCTCGTCGGTTGCCGTCCGGCATCGTGATGTGGCGCTGGTTGCCCGTCGCCTGGATAAAACAAACCGTATTACAATCTGCTTGGGTCCACAGTTGTGAGAGTATAAAAATAACAAGTTATAAAATGACGTCTAGACGTAATACCTGTATAGGTAAAGTCACACACATTATGGATTTCTGCGCGTGATTCTCACCGAGACTTTTTTTATACGTACTCACTTCTGAGAGTATTAATTTTGTTACTTGTAAGCGATAAAAATGTAGCTGTCTGCATTAGTAAATTCAACGTCGTCATTATCAATTTGTCATTGTCATTGTCATAATCAATCATCATTCATTAACTGAGGCTTCTCTTTTCGTAAATTACTTGCCCCTTTCCAACTTAGAAGCTTCCTTTGTACAGTTAAAAAGGAACAGCACAACATACCCCATCAACATTGGCGACGAGGGCGAAGTCCGCTTCAAACGACTTGGGCGTGAAAAGCTTGCAGAGGAAAGAATGCAGCAGTCGCTGGTCGAACGAGTTGTCGATCTTGCCGCCGTAGATACATTGGGACAGGAGCGTCACTAGCGCCTCCCATGGGACCTTCTCTGGAGGTAGGTTGGTGCGACCCTGGGAAGGAAAGTTTGGCAATATGGTAGGCAGTGGCGGATCTGGCATGTTTGTTTGCGAGGGGCTTGACACAACTGAGATAGAGTTTTATCAATGTAAACACTGAAAAGCATACATTTTAGACTGTTGTGAATGCATTTGGGATGTCTTATAGCCCTCCCTCCTCTTGGATCCCTTCCTGATCCAAAAAAATATGGAAATTGAAATCAAAGCCTTTGTTGTCTATCCTACTAGTATTATAAACGCGAAAGTTTGTATGTATGTATGGATGGATGGATGATGTTTGTTACTCTTTCACGCCAGAACGGCTGAACAGATCTGGATGATATTTGGCACAGAGATAGATTATAGTCTAGAATAGCACATAGGATACTTTTTAACCGCGGGTGAAACCGCGGGGCGCAGCTAGTATTTCATAATTGAGCTTGACAGTAGTCAAGGTAATCTCAGTTGTATAGTAAATCACGTTAATGTCATAAATGCGAAAGTTTGTGGATACTTATACCCTGGGTATTTACACATTAGGCTGGGTTTTTAATCGCGCGCACAATATCGCCGGGCACAGCTAGCCTTTGAATAAGTAAATTAGAGGTTTACATACCATAGCTGTAGCATCGATCCATGTGTCGAGAGTATCGCAAGCGACTCGCAGGTCCGACTCATTGAACTCATAGTACTTGGCCCATCCAAGGGGTACGTAGCGAAGGCGCTCTTGGACGATACCTAAATGGAAATATTCATGTTATTAATGTACTTCAGATAATCTTTGCGGTGAATTATATCGAAGTAAAGTACCCCGCTACAATTTTGCTCACGACTTTGCTGTGCGATTAAATGACGAGGTTATGATTGATGTGCATGTCTTATTTTTGCGCGAAAAAGAGACGACATATCTTCTCCAAAGAAGGTAGGCTAAATTTTGACCTATTGGATACAAAAAAAAAAACTAGTCAACTTACCGTGGAACCAAGCCAGTAGGAAGTAAAGCCTTGCGCGTTCCGAGGGTTGCTTCATCATGCGTGCTGCCGGGACCTATTCAAAGAATAAATGAACTGTTTAGTTAGACATTACCAATGCACAAAATCTTGATAATCGATAGCTATAGTAAAAAACGAGCATTTGAAAATCACTTGGTATTCGAAGTGCGATGTTTTTCTGCACTAGGACATCTATGTTTGTTTGGCCAACTAATGTTTTTCCACAGTTTCAGTAATTAACTTGAAAATTGTAATAACAATATAGTTAACAAAACGTGAAAAATCCCTTACAGTAGCGAAAGTCCAGACAGTTTCAGTAGTGAACTTGAAAATTGAGTTTCAGTAATTAACTTGAAAATTGTAATATCAGAATAGGTAACAAAACGTGAAACATCCCATACAGCAGCGAAAGTCCTGACAGTTTCAGTAACAAACATAAAAAGTGTAATAACAAAATAGGTAACAAAACGTCAAAGATCCCTTACAGTAGCGAAAGTCCTGAGTAAATTGGCCCTGATGCCAGGCGGCGGTTCGAACACCAACACGCGACCGGCGCGAAGCAAGTTCACGGGTAGTTTCGGGCTTATTTCCGTAGTCAGGAACAAACGGAAGTTAGGGTGCGGCTGCAGCGAGTGTAGCTTTTTCTCAAGTTGAACAAGCCAGACCGGGGCTAAGTGTACGTTCTTCAGCATCACCCAGCTGGAAAGATAGTGTAATATTAAATTGGGGTAAGGGTCACTCCACTCATCGCAGTCTATTTAGTAGAATTAAAATGTACACTCTTACACTCTTACGGTTACACTCGCCTTACGGTTAAATATAAAATAAAGACCGCGGAATGCGGTCAACCGCATACTATAGTCGGAATAATAGTTTTAATCGTACCCGAGTAATTCACGTATCATAAAATCATCTACTATATAAAAATAAGTCGGGTTTTCCTTCCTGACGCTATAACTCCAGAACGCACGAACCGATTTCCACGGTTTTGCATTCGTTGGAAAAGTCTCGGGCTCCGTGAGGTTTATAGCAAAGAAAATTCTGGATTTTTACGGTTCCTGTGGGACCGCGGGTGAAACCGCGGGGCGCAGCTAGTGATTATATAAAAATGTAATTTATTAAAGAGGGTTACCAGAGAGCTCGTCATACAAACGAAGCCTTTAAACTTTAAAACACAGAAAACATAATGTGTTGTGGTTTTTATGCTTTATGTACTAAGTACTTACCGGCCAGTTTTGCATGCCGTGTTGATAGCACGCTCGGCTTGGTTGAAACCTTCAGCAGATCCGATGGCGATACTAGACAAAGGCTTGTTGAGTTCTGTGGCCATATCGTCCACGCGACCTAGAGAGTTAAAACAAGTATGATTTTACGCATCAAAAAATTAAATGCTAGGAAATAACGAATATAATTTCATTACAAAAGCTTTGGATGCATCGATCTTTTATCCTATGTTACAATAAGATATGATATTAATTTTTTCAGATGTCGCTTGATTGCACGACTATGAAGTTCATATTAATAAATCTAATTTATTATTATTTTTCTATTTTATTAATTATTTCGATAGTTTATTTTGTACTTAACATGGACGTAACAATCCAGACTAAAAACAATTTCATCTCATTTAAATGTTTACTCACCGCTAGCATCATATCCAGGCACGGAGCACAGAAGAGCCGGTGTGGTGGCGTTCAGCTGCGTCTCAGTGATGGAAGCCAAGTCCAGCTCAGTCTCTGCTTTAGTCATGAATCCAGAGCCAAGTACCGCGGTGACCAGTTGCGTTGCCGCCGCGATCACACGGTCGGGACGGAAGGACTAATGAAAAAAAAAACTTTGAATTACTACGTAAATAATGACAACTTTTCGAAATCTGTTTCTCTGAACTTCCCGTGTATATTATGATTTAAAACACGGGAATTACTCACGTACGATTCAGTCGATTATTCCGTGTATTTCCCGTGTATATGTTATCTTTCCTTTGCGCGCTAGCACTATTGTTGTATTTATAAGTGGTGTCCTATATATAAAATTTTTAACTAGTTAAAATTAGGTTTCGTTTGGTTGATCTTTATGATCTTGACTTTCGAAATGGCACCGATGCCTTAACTTAGTACAAGATACCTGAATCAATTGAATTTCTTTTTTATCATCGTAACCTGCGATGTGAAAAAAATTGAGATTGAAAATTGAGTCCGAAGTCAGTTTGAACCAGTCACCATTATTTTGTTAAAGAGTCAATGTCGTGACTGATTCAAACTTAAAGTCGGCTGTGAAGTGCGCCGCAAGCGTGTCTTGTCTCTCTGATGGCATGGAGGGTACCCAACACACCAAGCCAATGAATGCTAAAGAATGCGCTGCGTCTCGTTTTGTTTCAATAAAATAAAATGAGACGCAGCATATAGTTGGCATTCCTTTGCTTCGGTCTGTACGCAGCATAACGGGCGCGCAGACCTTCCTTTTTCGCTACTGCGCCTCAGCACACAGGCGGCAGTAAGCCGGCCCACTCCACATGACATTGCAATACCCTAATAGGGTCCATTATGAGATACTTATCTTTTAACTTTTAAGATTTTCTGAACTTATGTAACAATCACCATAATGCGCAATAAATACTTTGACTTTGACTTTAAGTTGGAGTCGGGGCGGACCTGTATGAGCAGCAGGCGGTACATGGCGAGCGTGTGCGGCGCGGGCGGCGCGGCGGGCGCGGAGTCCCACAGCGTGGGCACGCACTGCTCGGGCGCCGCCTGGCCCAGCCACGCCGCCAGCTCGGGCAGCTCGCCCGCCTTCTCCAGCAGCCGCCGGAACGCCACCAGCCTGTGCCCGGGACAACAGCGACCAAGTCTTTACAGATGACCTTACACAACATTTATACGTGCCCCTACAGTGAACTGCTTCAAAAACAGACTAGACAATTATTAAAAACTAGCTGCGGTTAAAAAGTAGTTTATGTATCAATCCAGGGTACAAGCTACCTCCATTCCAAATCTCATCACAATCCGTCCGTTTGTGCGTGAAGAAGTTACAAACTTTCGGCTTTATAATATTAGTGTGATATGATAAGACAAATCACGCATCAGCCTAAAGCTGCCAGTGCCAACAAATAATAATAACAAACTCTTAACAACAACTCTTAATAGCAGCTCAAATGGTTTCAAGAAATTTGAGAAGCGCGTTTGTATGGAAATTTCAGAGCGTCGCGGCCCTCTTAAAAGGCTAGCTGTTTTCTTTTCGCCTATCTCGACTGTCCGGGCTGTGATCAAACACATCAGTCAACCAACTCCATGTATTTGACTTGTTCGATGCTAGTTTTTACCTGGAGCTGAGTCTCGCCGCAGCGTCGTGTTGCTGGTGAGTCAGCGGTTCCAAAGGCGCGGAGTGAGATACGAAGCCTTCTTTGCCTCGCAGGAACGTGGCGAATGTTTGTTCTAGTGTATCTTCGGCTCCCATGCCTTTGAGATGTATGCGACATAAGAGTAGGGCGAATGTGAGCCGGTCCGTGTGGAGCATGCCCCGGGCGACGCGCTCGTAAACCACCTAAAAAGAAATAAGTATTCAATACAGCCCAGCGTGGTGATGCTGACATTGCCAACCAGTGAAGGCGTCTTTGGTTAATCTGGTCTAGTAGTAGTTTAAATATTACTTTTAACAATTTAATTTCTAATCAGTTATTTGATTCAACAAAAGATAAATATGGTTTTATAAAAAGTAAATTGGCAAATAAACGTGTTGGTAACAAAAACTAATTTTGTAAATATTATTTGTACTTATGAGGTATTTACTTAATTATGTTTTTTTTTTACTTGCAACTATTTAAGTGTTTATAAGTGAAAACTTATTTGGCATATGTGTTAATACTTATTGTCTATCTACTGTGTAAAATTAACTGCTGTCTGTTGTCCCTGTATAATAAAATAAAAATAAAATTATGTTTGTTAATTTCTGCACACTTTGTCCCATACTCTTTCAAAGGATCTGTTCAAGGATACTCTCCATCCTAAGATTGCCTGGAAGAGATCGCTCTTAGTGATAAGGCCGCCAGTTGTTACACTACAGTTTAAGTTTTTTCTCTTCTTATGTTTTGTTATTTCTGATGTGAACAAAAAAGTGTTTATTTATCTATTTATCTGGTCTTTCAACAATCTATATGTTACTGTTTTGATTTAGCAAAAGGTCAGTGGCCCTATTCGGAGATTTGAGATTTTCATCTCACCTTTTTTCGTCCTTGTTGCTCTCGTTTTAAACGTCATATGTGTGAGAGTGACCAAGATAAAATCCTCATCTCATCTCAGGCGCAGGAATAGCCCCCCAGGTTATATATTTTGCAAAGTGAGTAAAAGTTCTTGCGTGTAAACAAAAAAAGTAAGTATAATAAGTATTATCGTACCGCAAACAGCTCTTCAGTGATAATTTTAAGTCTGGCAGCGTAGTCACTGACTCCATTCAGTTGAGGGTACACAAGTACCGAACTGAATATATCAAGGAACATCTTCAGAGAGTACTGGTACAGGAAGTGGACTTGGTTGAGCGACTCCATCGTGAAGTAAATACTGCTGCAAGCCTGGTAATGAAAAAAGAGTATTATCTTGAGGTACCTAAGGCGATTTTACCTTGACGTGTATGGTAGTTTTGTTTGAATACTTACTTGAGACAGCGGCAGGTATTGCTGGCTGACAGTTTCAATTTCAGCTATGACCTTGTCCGTTTCTTCAACCTGACAAAAAAAAAATGTTATTTTTTGTTTCAACAAGTTGTAGATATAATGTACACCCATTTTTTTTAGCGACTTGACTTTGACTAGCGATGATTGCCTAGTAGAATGTCCGCCTCTCAAGCCAGGGAGCAAGTTCGAACCCAGCCGACGGCACGCACCAATTTGTTCATTGTGTGAACATATGTGCGTATTGTATGTCATCTGCTACATGACTGGAGCCCGATGTATGGCGACAGGCTCGCCTACTGTCACATTTGGGAATGAATCGTCCGGCGAAGTGTGGGTGTTGTATTACATGCCAGCCTTAATGAGGATTAGAAAAAGCACCTTTTGTCCGATATCGTCTGCTTCCTTCTTGAGTGTTTCGAGTGTTGCAATGACAGAGTCGTCATCGAGGATCTTTCCTTTAGCGTCGTTCAGTGCTTGAAGTAGAGACTTCTCAAGCTGACGCAGACGGAGGTGGAATTCACCTAAAATATAAAGTAAGCGAAAATAACTTTTAGTTATGATTTATCGAACGAGAATTACTCAAGTACAATTTAGTCGATTATTCCGACTATAGTTTCACTACAGTTACGGCGGCTATGGTGTGCGAGACGCAGCCGCGCGCGCGCACTCGCCTTGATAAAGATCGCCGAATGCGGTTGAAACTATAGTCGGAATAATCGACTAAATCGTACGTGAGCAATTCCCGTTTCATAAATCATAATGTGTGACAACCACTTCAGTTTCCATAATAAAATAACATTTCGTTCTACATTTCTGCATTGCGCATTAAATATTACGTATTAGCATAGTTATGTCTACCTTTAAGACAGCGGTCGGCAACCCGCGGCCCGCATGCGGCTCTCGGCCTCCTCCTTGCGGCCCGCGAGTATTTTGTAAATAAATAAACAATCGGGACATTTCGCTCACACGGTCATCTGGCCCCAAACTAAGCAAGGCTTTTACTATAGCTGCCAGATACAGATAAATATTGATTTTTAGAGATCAGATAATACCTACATAAATAAATAGAAACCTATGGTAAAATATGTATTTATAGAAACCTATAGTACATTTTTTAACAAGTGCGGCCCGTCACTTGCTTATTTTGGCACTGTGCGGCCCTTGCCTGCCAAAAGGTTGCCGACCGTTGCTTTAAGATGTAAAAAAATCGTGGACTTCGAAGTGAGTGTACCACACTTACCTTGTAGTTTTAACAAGTCAGATCGCTTGGTGTCGATGTCAGGCCGCTCTGCCTTCAGTACGCGGTGCAAGCACTGGGATTGTAGCGACGAGCGCGTTACAGTGAAGTTGACGAACGTTACTCGAGAACACATATCCGGAGGGAATTCTACGGTAGGATCCCTGGAAGGAGAAGAAAGAAGTTGTCAGCTCGGTTGGCGAACAATAGATCCTACTAATATTATAAACGCGAAAGTTTGTAAGACTGGATGGATGGATGGATGTTTGTTACTCTTTCACGCCAGAACGGCTGAACACATCTGGATGAAATTTGGCACAGATATAGAGTATAGTCTAGAATAGCATATAGGATACTTTTAACCCGCGGGTGAAACCGCGGGGCGCAGCTTGTACGTTTATATGTGAGCTAAATTAATGTAGCTAGTTCTTAAGAATATAGACGGAAATACAAGTTATGAGCTGAAATAAGGTATAATAAACAAAGCTTAAAAACAGACTTCCCGTCAAGCCGTGTAAACAATTTTTAGATTAATGTTGACACTACCTGCGCCCCGCGGTTTTGCTCGGGATTAAAAAGTATCCTATGTGCTATTCTACACTATAATCTATCTGTGCCAAATTTCATCTGGTCAGCCGTTCTGTCGTGAAAGAGTAACAAACATCCATTCATTCTTACAAACTTTCGCGTTTATAATGTTACTAGGATAGAATTTTAAAAACTGCTTGATCGATTTCGATAAAATTTATATGGGACCACCTTTAAAGTATGATCTACCAAACAAAAAAAGAATCATTAAAATCTAGTCACAAGTGGCGGATTAATCGCGTGACATAAACCAAAATAAAACATACAATCGAATTGAGAATTTCCTCTTTTTTGGAAGTCGGTTAATTATGCTAAAATCCTACGAATATTATAAACGTGAAAGTTTGTTTGTATGTATGGATGGATAGATGGATAGATGGATGGATGGATGGATCGATGGATGGATGGATGTTTGTTACTCTTTCACGCCAGAACGGCTGAACAGATCTGGATGAAATTTGGCACAGAGATAGATTATAGTCTAGAATAGCACATAGGATACTTTTTAACAGAGGGTGAAACCGCGGGGCGCATCTAGTTTATAATATTCGTGTTGTATGTGTCACCTGGTGCTTAGGAAGATGACGAACGAAGGACTGAGATCGATATCCTGATCTCCCAACGTGATGAGCACTCGGCCTCCAGTGCGGCGCAACTCTCGGTTTAGCACCGGGTTCAGAATCGGGTCGTAGTTCTCCACATCCTAAAGAAAAAATAAGTACATTAGGTACAAGGCTAGAAAAAACCCGGCTACAAAATATTGTACCCTATGTCACTCCCATTATCAAGACGATTCAAATGACACCCCACATGTGGAAATCCATCAAGCTGTTTAGGCTGTAGACCGTGCCAAAGAAACCTCATACAAATAACTCAATTTCAATGACTCGAAAAACATCCTTCTTGCGCAGTCGAGTAAAAAAACAGATCGGTCCATTATATACACGAATATATTTGAGTGCCTTTTTTAGATTTGAAACACTGAGCACTCAAATGTTGTCTTTTCTTACCTGAACAAGTAGTGGGTTGCCGAATCGCAGGGCGGATTCGAGATTCTTCCTGAATGAGTCATCGAGGAACGAAGTCTTGGTGATCTTGCGTTCCTTGAACTCTCGCATTATGAACTCTGTGGCCTGGCCCGAGGGGTCGATGATCAGCGGGTAGCGGTTGAAGCGCTGCGTAAAAGAAACATTTATTGATATTTCTCAGTTAACTGCTTATTCTAGCTAAAAGTTAAATAACATAGCACGCAATAACATAGAAATTCAAAATAAATGAAGCGATAATAGCCTAGTTGGAGAAGGCCTGCATCTCAAGCCAGAGGGAGTGGGTTCGAACCCAGCCGACGGCACGCATCAATTTGTTCATTGTGTGAACATATGTGCGTATTGTATGTCATCTGCTACATGACTGGAGCCCGGTGTTTGGCGACAGGCTCGCCCCCTGTCACATTTGGGACTGAATATCGTCCGGCGAAGTGTGGGTGTTGTATTACACCTCTGCCAGCCCCCTCGGGGGAAAGGCGTGACGACATGCTAATGTTCAAAAAAATTAATAAAAAAAAGATTTCACTAGATAAGACTCACTTTCTCTGTGGCGTATTTTTCTTGATTACATTAGGTTATGCACTCAAAAAATTGGTTGTCTGTAAAGTTAGTTTACGTACAATAGTTCAACGTGACAACGTCATAACAAAAGAAGAGTGGAAGAGAGATAGATGCAGCGCAAGCCGAACGCTCAAGCCGATCTTGGCTTTCGCTCGCTCGTGTAGCGCTCTCGCTCCGATCATAACGTTACAATTAGCGTAACGGGACAATGTGCGTGCAGCCGACGTTCAACGACTTATTAGTTAGACGTTTACATCAAAAATTAACTTACTCTAAGCATAATAGCGTTCTCAACACAGAGCTCGTCAGTAGGCAAAGCATTCGCCTGCCAGCGCAGCCTCTCGTCCGGGTTGCTGAGGTACTCGGTGCGGGCGATGTCCGCGCGGTACTTGATGTGCGCGGCGGCCAAGTGAGCTGTCCACGTTGCGAATAGGTTTTGACGGTACTGTGGAAATATAGATGAACGTACATAAAAATACATGCAGACGATAGAACATCCTTCTTACAGAATGTCTTCAAAACTATCTTTTTTTTATGTAGAATAGGTCGGCGTTTGACCACCAACTCACTTGATGTTAAGCGACGTTGTGGTCTAAGATGGAGCACGACGACCTATAAGATACTTATTCACTCTAGCCTTGGAGTTTTGTAAAGTAAAGAAGTACAAAGACTGCAGTTGAGTGAGGCGCTACAAGTGCGCTACTGCTCAGACCCGCCTTCGGAACGGTTACACCGGACTACATCCCGAAACACGTCTAGGTAATTTCACAGCATGGCTTGGTCCGGTGGGTGGTAAGTAGCCACGGCCGAAGCCGCCCACCAGAGTTTGCTACCCGGTTAGCACTACCTGGGGACCACGTGTAGGGAATCAGAATAGAGTACACTCCTATGGACGTGGGTAGTTCAGCCCCATCTTTATTTGTTCCTTCGATATCCTCCACTCTGCCCTAGCACCAAACGCATGCACGTGTTAGTGGAACAGCGACATCTACTGGCGTTATTTTTAAACAAGGCATATAATGAAGAAAGAAGATATTGATTAATGACGTTTGCGCTATATGCTAAAACTACGCTCAGTCATGAATCTCGATTTAAAGTTGTTTTTTATGTATGGTAAAACCAGTTTTCAATCGATATTCATGACTGAGTGTCGTTTTAGCATGCGGGCCTAACAAGAGTCACTATGTAATACAGAGTATTATCAACAGAAAAATTGTGGAAAAATTACGGTTTATTCGAATCGATTTACAAACCGCAGTAAAATAAAGAGGAACTCACATGCTGGTCGAAGTACCCGCCATACGCAATGAAAGCGGCAGATAGGAGAACATCGCCAACGATGGTACTCATTTGCGAGCGGAACGTCTCCGAGCTCGACTCCCAGCGCTCGCGCTCGATTACCAAGCTCTTCAGCAGAGCTATCGACCTGTCCACCTGTGAATTAAAAAAAGGTAGAAATTAAAAAATATAGGTTCTCTGTTAAGTCGGTTTACGGATGATAGTTTAACGTGACGTCATAACTACACATTGATGAAATCTTCTCCTCGGACGCATAGGCCAATCGAGTGGAAGAGAGATAGATACGGCGCAAGCCGATCGTGCCTTTCGCTCGCTCATGTAGCGCTCTCGCTCTGTCGAGCGTAACGAGACAATGATTCATCCTTTTTCGTGCGTGCAGCCAGCGGCAGTGTTCATCGATTTATTAAACGTTGTCATGTCAAAAGTGACTTCTGTTTGAGAAAGGGGTTTAAAAGTTCGTCGCACAGAACAGATCTGCCACAGGTTTTTTTTTAAATCGCGTCCATGTAACTGCAACGTATAACGTATGTATTTGTATTGGGACACATAGGCGAACAATACATGTAAGATAACGAATGTAAAGTGTTGCGTTGTGAAGATAATCAGATATAAATTTTGCAAAGTAATTCTTAATATTTTCAACTCTTTGAACATTATTGTCTAAAATTTAAAATAGTAAAACTTACCTTAGCTTGCACATTTTCAAGGTCAGTCTTGATAGCCTGCGCCTGACTGATCAGCTGAGCGTATTCCTCTTTGTAAGAGGCTATGGACTTCTCTAATAGAGCGATGAGGTCCCTCACTTCGTCGCCAGCCGTCACGTTGGTCTGGGCTTGGTCTTCTAGAGCCTGCAGCTCGTTGCGCAGTGGTTCCACGCGTTTCAACATGTCGGCGTATTCGATCTGGGAATTTGTTACAATTAATTATTGTTTGGAACTAGTTCCCTTGTTTTTGTTTTAAAAATAACCAAAAAAAATAATGTCTTAGACAAAGATTCTTAGTCTTCATTGTGTATGGTCCGTTTACTTGATGGGTTGCAGAGATGACGTCCCAAAAAAGTAAAGTGGGACCCAATTGTTGGGACTTGTGGGACCCAAAGTGGGTTTGCTTGGCAAATTCACAAGTACATAAATGTTGAGTTGTTCATTATGTTAGAAAAAAAGGAAGAAATAGCTTACCTGAGCAATAGCCCATTTGACCATAGGTCCGCAAGCCATACTGGCGCGGTTAACCTTCTCGAAGTTGTAGTCAGGATTGCTGAGGTACCGAGTCCTCATCTTTTCGCGCACATCGTCACTGCCCACATACAAAACGTATTAAATATGTAACAATGTAAACCAGAGACGATTTGTACGTGCTGTTCGTGCAATGCCAATGAACCAGACCATCTCAATGAACAAAATTCCACCCTAAACCAGAGATTCCTTCAATTTCATGCATCAATTGTTAATTCGATTTGGACCGTATTCTTTACAAGTCAAGGACATTATGAAAAGGACGTCACTTACCAAACACAGTAAAACAATCTCTTAGGATAAACACCAAGTCTTCCCTAAGGAGACAAATTAGATAGCAAATAAAATAAAAATTAACAAAAATAACAGTAAAAAGCTCACTTTCACAGGATCGATGATTTTGGCTTAACATTTACAAAGGAACGTTATTTATTGGCAAATACATTCATGCAAAATGGACTTGGAGTAAAATTGTATTTACACAAGATTTGTGACACGAGCCGGGACTTAGGAGTCGATAATGTTTCACGTTTTCGGACGCTTGACGCTGTTGAATGGCGCGGTTTTTAATCGGTCATTACTACATAATGTAAATCGTTAGCTCGATGGACAGTTTTACTACGGTACATATGTCAATCTACGTCGTGTGTAACTACTTCTACGTGATTGTGATTTAGTTCCTTGACAGTGTATTTCGTTAACAAAACTTGTCTAAATTAATTTTCAATGTCACCTCAACCACCACAAACTACATTCTGTACATGCGCAAGATGCACACACATGCGTCAAATAGCAAGTAAAATCAATGCACATTGAAACAAATGCATGCAGTAAACTTACATACACATGCACATTTTAAAAATAATACATTTGTATCACGTTTACATAAAAAGCTAAATGTTGACAGATTTTAAAAAAACAAGGTCTAGCATTCTGGGAGCCAACACCTGATGACGTTACTCGTTATTGTCATCCTCTCTTTCGATCTTATTGTGAATAACTTATTTCGGTCTTGCTCATGCATCGATTGACGTCACTGCGTGTTAGCCACGTGACAATTTTTTTTTTCGGAACGCTATGCCTGCGGAGTATACTATAGACTGAACAAGCTGCCTGGTTACGACAGTGTTCAATCACAACCGTGAGCTGGGATCTGACGGTTGCCAATGTGAGTAACAACTTACAAAATCAGGCTGCAGATTCAAATAATAATACAATGTATCCAACTTTTAGCTTCTTACGTGAATCAACTTCCACCAGACCAACAGAAAACGGGTTGGATATAACAGGATGGAAAACAAGCGGGGCGGTGCTCACGTGATGTCCTCAGTGGAGAAATTGGAGACGATGCTATTGATGAAGTTCTCTCTCATGATGACGGCTCGGATGGCCTTCCAGTCCGTGGCGTTCTCGCCGAGCAGCAGGCAAATGGATTCCAGGGCCACCTTGACGAGCGCCGGCGGGTTGCCCATAGACCTCACTTCCACCAAATGCTGCTTCTTTATACTTTTCACCGCTGTACAGTTAACACAGCCGCAGGTCCAACGCCGCGTCCGTCACCACCACGAAGCGAGAGCGAGAGAGTACAAAAAAGAGAGAAACAAAAAAAGGCGTTTAGCTGCTGTCTGTGATACGTACATGCGGCTGGCGTTATAACTGTATGAGTAAGGTCCGAACGCATCTACGTTGCGCCGAGGGGAAAGATCAAGATCTCTTTGCGAATGTTCCTAAGACATCGTAATCTTTCCAAATCAACTCGGTCGCAAAACAACTTTTGCTGAAAAAAGAGACGGTTAAGAATCGTATTATTTCTACATATGTTAATAACTTCTCGTCGAATGCTTAGCGGGTTAGTCACGAATTTTCGGTATATTAGTGTGCCTTACATAGATGCCATTTTACAAAACATACAGTGATCACAGCGTTATTTAGGTATTATTTCTAAATTAATAACAACAGTCACATAATGCAAGCGGGCTTAGCTTATGTACAACATCAAACTTAACTAAAATAATTTTCATTCAGTACAATACATTGTGAACTATTTTTTTTTTTCATAACAGTCATACAATAAGGATTATAAAAGTGTGTATTACAAAATGTTAAAACTATACGCATAACAATAAAAGTACAATAAAAATGTTTTGCCAATAAATACCATCACAAGGTCTGTCAATGGTTTGCTATCTAAAATGTTAATCTCTATCAAAGAAGGAAATTGAAATACAAAGTAATATATTTCTTAGATTCTGGGGATAACTCGTTATGTTACAAGAGCCGACAAAAAAAGAGAATGTTTAAAAAAGTTACACTCGTAAACCAAGTTCTTGACGAAGTTCTTAACGAAGTTTCTTGACGACTTCTGCAGGCCTCGCATGTCACTTTTTGTCGTGTGCGAACGTGACGAGGCTATGTGTATAGACGTCTGTCTCGATAAAAAGAGTCGACATACCGTTGTCGCACTGCGCATGCCAGGCCTACTGGTTGGGTCAAGGTCAAAAATAATATACATTTGACACTTGTCAATTTGAAGTGAACCACGATTTTAAAGAACGATGTGTGTACGATAGAATGCTTTATTAAAAATCTAAACAAAGCTCAAGTGTAGGCACAACGAGCCACCCCCGCTACAAAGTCGCCAACTAACGTCATGTTCTCAGTCTCGAAGTTGACGATGGTGGATATAAAGTTGTCCTTCATGACGACGGAGCGGATGCCCTTCCACGTGTCTCCCTTCTCCCCGAGCAGCGTGCAGATGGACTCGAGCGCCATCTTGACCACGGACGGCGGGTTGGCCATCGAGCGCACTTCCACCAGCTGCTGCTTTTTGATCGATCTCACCGCTGTGTAGAGCCAGGATTTAATACTAGGGCCGGTCTTAGTCAGAAACAAACCAGCGATTTCAAGGAACTTAGACTTGACGATAGATTGAAATGTGCAAACATTGCAATGTAGTCTAAGGAATTGTAGGAGAGTAAATTCAGGAATTTGTTTCTGACTACGACGATTTGATTTGAGTTTGAAGTATTGTGCTACTGAAGATTTGACGGTAGACCTTTAAATCATTACAAATTTTCACAATACTAAAAGTTCAGAAACACAATGAAAAAACAAACTAAATAATAAAATTTGACCGAACAAAACTTATCAGAATTGGCATCTTTTTTATTGTGACTGTTAGCATTCTGGCTTGATAAACTAGTAATGAAATATAATTTCAATTCTAAACGAAAACAACGAGTATTACGGGTTACCAACTGTCTAAACAATTGTTAACTCACGGTTCTAAAGACAAACAGGGAAAACTAAGAAACCAGGGTCCATAAGTGCTTTAACAGACTTCGATAACACTTTATGAGTGGACATTTCAAATTAATTGCTTAACCGACACTTGCACTTGGAGATTCGAAAAATGACTTCGATTAGCAAAATTAGCAAAGTAGAATTGTTCAAATACCACATAATGTTAAGGCACTCACGTCACCGATTGTAAAATCATGCGAGTAGAGTAAAAGACCAAACCGTTTTGAGCCTCGATAACGGCGGGCTCGACTTGAGCCAAATCAGCCATTACGTCGCGACGTTTCGCCTCGATCTCCTTCGTTTGCTTTTCTAAAGCAACCTGTATCAAACAAGAACCATTAATAAATTGTTCTATTTCTATTTTCCCGCAAAAAGGCGATCATAGCCTAGTTGGAAGAAGGCTCGCCTCTCAAGCCAGAGGGCGCGGGTTCGATACCAGCAGAAGGCATTCACCAATTTGTACACTTGTGAACATATGTGCGTATTTAATGTAACTCGAGCCACAGATGTTTGGCTACAAGCTCGCCTTCTATCACATTTGGGACTGAATATATGACGACGTGCGTAATTAATATACGCTATTTTCCTACCCATGCCGGATATTAAATTTATTCATTGTACTATATTAAGAATGTTTCAGACCTGAATCTCTTGACTTTCGACTTTCTTCTTTTCAGCCTCTTGTTGGTCTTTTACCATCTGCCTCAGCTTGGCGTTGGCGGCTTCATTCTTAGCTTGGAGTTCCTGTAATATTACAAAATGACTTTAGTTCCGGTAGATACTAAATTGATGAGATAGATAGACATCATGGATTTTAGATACATTTTTGCTCTCGTTTTACAGTCACTCAATTTGGTTATTTGTTTTCTTGTTTCAAATCTCACAACAGGTTTTTTCAATTACCTTTATCAAACCGATCCTTAAGCAACTTTAGTTCCCGTGACAATGTAAAATAATGAGATTAAAACTGATTAACTTAAATTTTTTGTTCTTAGATGTTGTTTTTACCTGAGATTTGACAGCGAGACTCTTCTGCATCTCCTCAACCTGCTCGACGGTCTCTGCTATCTTGCCCAGACCGACGTTCAAATGTAGCTGTTGTTCTTCTAAGTCCGCCCGCTTCTCCGCGTACAGTTTCACCATTTGTTGGATGAAGTCCAGGTAGTGTCTGTTCGAAAAATAGCGGTGAGATAATGTTTTTTTTTTTTTTTAATATAATAATCATTTATTTCAGACCATGTCCATATTTAAAATTCATTCACACATCTACAATTAAATTCAAATTAAATGCTATTAAAATGAGAAATTAAAGTTAAAAAAAAAAAAAAAAAAAATTTTTGAAGAGCATTTAGTAAGTAGACAAGTTTCATTTTTTATCTAATAAAGTATTTCTTATAAAATATTTCTAATATCTTTGTGGAGAAGTAAATTAATCGTAGCAGTAATATCAACGCTTTGAAATTTAGATCAATTAAAACCATCTTTAAATTATCAGAAGTGGATTCGTCCAAGTGTCATATTCCTATTCAATTTTTGAGTGACGACTTCAGTGGTGCCGTACATTCTGGTTGTTCATGATTATTTTCCCAGCTATAGCTTCTTAAAATGTTACAGCACGGTTTGAGGCTAAAAGCAGCTATACCCAAACTGCTTTTAAGGCATTAGAACAGCCACTTTTCATTTTTATCTCGTTATGCTTACTGAATTTACTTTATTAAATTTGAATGGGTCTAAGCATCAGTACCTGGGAGTACTAGAGACTAAGGGTTAGAGTAGAGTCTAAGTAATTGTGTAGAAATAAGAATGGATTGATAACTCCAATAGTTCCCGGTCACAGCTCTAAGTAGTACCAGGGCGTGATAGCCATGGTTCTGTTACTCTTATTGGCCAGCGTCTGATTGGCGCAGTACAGTGTCTAGTACACGGAGACCGCGGCGTTAGCAACAGCCTGGCGGACCTAGCAGCTAGCCGTGGGACTCAGTAGGATCAGTACCTGGGTGTGATGGCCATGGTCCTATTGGCCCGCTTGGCCAGCGCCTGTTCGTCGCAGTACAGTGTCTAGTGCACGTAGACCGCGGCGTTAGCAACAAGCCTCGCGGACCTTGCAGCTAGCCGCGGGACTCAGTAGGATCAGTACCTGGGTGTGATGGCCATGGTCCTGTTGGCCCGCTTGGCCAGCGCCTGGTTGTTGTAGTACAGTGTCTAGTGCACATAGACCGCGGCATTAGCTACAGCCTCGCAGACCTTGCAGCTAGCCGCAGGATTCAGTGGGATCAGTACCTGGGTGTGATGGCCATGGTCCTGTTGGCCCGTTTGGCCAGCGCCTGGTTGGCGCGGTGCAGCGTCTGGTGCACGTAGACGGCGGCGTTGACCACGGCCTCGCGGTGCGCCGGCCGCGCGCTGATCTTGCAGCAAGCCGCGGGGAACAGGTCGGGCGGCACGTAGTCGGCCGAGTCCAGGTCCATGCGGGACGTGAACTCTTTGCCCACCTGGCGACGAGGTATCATGTCTTAGGAGTCGAGGGATGACGGGCATACCGAAGAACAAAACACAGTCAATTTGCCGATAGCAATGAAAGTACGTATAGCTGGTCGAGGCTTGGTCTATGCGGGACGTGAACTCTTTGTCCACCAGTCGACGAGTCGATATTGACGAGAGATATTGTCTTGTAGATTCAGTCTAGTGATTCGAGCGTACCGAAAACCAACACAGTTATTTTGCTGACGATGATGGAAGCACGTAGTCAGCCGAGTCCAAGTCCGAACGAGACGTGAACTCTTTGCCCATCCGTCAAAGAGGTATTTAAGTTTCATACAAGTGCTTCATCGAATAAGTCGAGGGATTACGGGCATGTTGAAAAATAAAACACAATCGTCTTGCCTGAAAATTAAAAACTTCGCTGTCAAAAATAAGAATATCATTCTACAACTGGAGCGCTGTCTTTGACTAATTCTCTGCTCGCATAGTTTACTAAATTGGTTGTATGAACTTGTATGGAACAACCTCACGTTTGATACTCTTTCACAGAATCATCTCTCTGTCTGAGATGGAAAACGTTTGCCTACAACGTTTCAATTTTGAACATTTTAATTTTATATTTACCTGGAATAGAGCCCCATCACTCCAGTCTCCGAACCAGTTGAGCACGCATCTGTTGAAGAGCGCGGGCGAAGTTGCCGCGCGGTCTTTTAGACCTTCAGATGAGGGATTCATTGTGAACACCACGTGTAGGTTGCGCATCACTTGACCCGTGAACCTGGGAAGTAGCAGAGGAAATAATTAAAATGTGATATAAAATCGTTAAAATTCGGATAATAACTCGGAAAGCCTTTAATGTATAGCACGAGCTTTCACAATTTCAAATAGTAGTAAAGGCTAACACGCAATTTGAGACGTGACAAAAACGGTGACATACTGGGGTAGATTAAAGGATTCAAAGTTGCTTTTGAAATAACTAACATATAGTCACGCCTTTCCCCCGAGGGGGCTGGCAGAGGTGTAATACAACACCCACACTTCGCCAGACGATATTCATTCCCAAAATGTGACAGGGGTCGAGCCTGTCGCCATACACAAAGCTCCAGTCATGTAGCAGATGACACACAATACGCACATATGAACTAATACACAATGAACAAATTGGTGCGTGCCGTCGGCTGGTTTCGAGCCCGCTCCCTCTGGCTTGAGAGGCGGGCCATCTCCCAACTAGTTTGCCATCGCTTATTTCGCAATCAAAAAATGAAATAAATAAAGGACAAAGAAAACCGAAATGAATAAAAAACATTCAAGAGAATGACAAATAAAAACAAAATAGTGTACTTCGTCGATATGTTTAATAGCTTTGATATATTTTGAGCGATAGAACCGTTCTTACCATTTGTACAGTTCATCGTTTGAATCAAGCATGAGACCTTCACGCTGCGCGCCTTCTTTGCATTGCGTCATAAGGGCAGCGAACTCATCGCCTTCGAATAATCCAGGAACCTACAAATAATAAAAGAATCAGCATTTACAGTACTTTAAATTTCCCTATTCATTTTTTTCTAAGACCTCAGAGATCTTGAAGTTTATGCCTACCATGAACATGCTCAAAACAGACAAGAGTTGCATTTCTTAGTATAGGAGGCCGGAAAACGGTATGGATCGCTGTGTCAACAAGTTAATTAGTATTTTTCTTTGCTAATACAACGAAAAAAGGACATACACGGCCAATTAGACAAAACAAGATCATCATTGAAGTTTTACACCTTCCCACTGCATGGATATCAACCTACCCTCAGTCGAGGGTTTTTCAGCCGTTATTCACCACGCTGGCTCAGTGGGGGTTGGTCAATGGTAACAATTGCCATCGTCTGTATTCCCGACTAACTACAACCTGGGAATCTTCAAGGCTAGAGTGAATAAGCATCTTCTAGGTCGTCGTGCTCCATCTTAGACCACAACGTCGCTTAACATCAGGCGAGTTGGTAGTCAAACGTTGACCTATTCTACACAAAAAAAAAAAAAAAATATAACAAAAGCCCCGTTGTTTTAGTATTTACCTCTCCATTAGCCAGAAGCGTGTTCATTCTCTCTAGGAAGCCGCTGTCGAGTACGTTGGACTCGTCGAGAATGAAGGCGACCTTCTCGTCGCGGCAGCCGGCGCGCCGCAGTACTGAACGGAGGTCCTCGTCAAAATCAGCGCCTGTGTATTTGTTGTGGACCTGAGGAGGGAAAGTATAGATAACTAGCTGTTGCAGAAAATAGTATCCAAAAACCTTTCTTGTGATGTACTATAACTATTTATCTATTTTCATCAAGATCCGTTCAGCCGTCAAAAACCTACAAACAGACAGACAAGTTACTTTTGATTTTATAATATTTGTATATGTAGATTAACTAGCCGGATGATACGATTTGATACGTATAAATTCAAGAGATTATAAACATCGTATATCTTCGGCTGCATAGTAATACAGTAACTAGTAGGCCCGTGTGATGCTTACAGCCATGGTTATTTGCTTTTTTTAATGTATAAAGCTAGAATTGTATAAGAGGTAAATTACAACAATTACAAGGTTTACATACACGACACGTAAAAAACTGAACAATTTAACAGATAACATTATGATGTCGATTACCGAAGTTGAAGAAAATTTTCGTAGCTATGTACTTCGTGCCAGCATACCTTAATCTGGAAGATGCTAAGTCCATTCATCCAGGCGACAAAGCGACTGAGCGTGGTCTTGCCGGCGCCGGAGACACCGATCAGCAACAGATGCCCCTGCGGCTGGCGGAAGATACGGTCGATACGAAGCACGTGGTCCAAAACTTCGTCGAATAGAACCAATGGAACGTCTAGTTCTTCTTCGTAGAACACCTAATAAACGGAGAAAGTGATACACAAACGAGTTTAGTTTAGACAAATTAAAAAAAAAATCGGAACATTTTTCACACACGGTCACCTGACCCCAAACTAAGCAAAGCTTGTACTATGGCTGCCAGAGACTGATATACATACATTTATATTTCTAAATACATATGTACTTATTTAGATATTAACACCTAGATTTAGAACAAACACAAATGATCATCACATATATGTTTGTTTTAGGTGGCAATCGAACTGACGCCAATTCAATTTCAGTCAGAGATGTTTTGTTTAGCAGTATAGTATAGGACAGAACCTAACTTGAGGATCTTGATAGCACACACAATTTGACAATCAATGTTTTGATCCCGAGCATTTTTGCTTGTTGTTAATTTGTTACCTTCAGTCTAGCTTTGACGTATTCGCGGAGCTGATCTCTGAGGACTGGCACGTAGTCCTTACTGAGCCAGTTGCTGTACAATATCGGACGAGCCAGGGCTTGTTCTCTGTTTATACCTGAGAAGAACATCAGAATGGATGTTAGATATCAACCCAGATTGAAAGGTAAACTCATAGCCAAATTGAAACACATTAGATCGCTCAAAAAGGAGAGACACCTTTCCTTTTTAAAATGATCTAATACAAGGTATAATAAGTGATCAACCAAAATGGATTTCGAATAGAAACAACAGCTTTTATCAATCAGTATTCATGCTTACTAACCTGGGAAGAACCTCATAGCGACTGTGTCGATATTCTCATCAGTCCATTGCCTCTCCGAGTCTTCAACCAATCTGTCCTGGAATAGACGCAGGGCTTCGTGTGCCCACAGCCTTACCAGACCTTCGACTGAGAGATTATCCAGAGGTCTGCAAAATAATATATTTGTTTAAAATTCTTGGTAGCCCTTTTGTTATTTATTGAAAACCAATCATCTTCGTGTCGATGTTTCTTTTGTATTTTTATAAATGTCTATATGGTGTTTTTGTGGTATTCATACAAAACCAATGATAGGCATATTATAAGTATTTGCGTTTGAAAATAGACTATCAACTGCGTATCAAGTTCTGTTACGAAAAAATGATTGGTGGACGAGAAAAAACAACCAATAAGAGCAATTGTTTAAATGGAGTGGTCTTATTGGTAGACTTTTTCTCCCCGGACCATTCATCCTCACACATCTCCGGTGGATTTGCAGATTAGCAGCTATTCACAAATTTGCTTTAGCTTTTGACTTGTCTCGGTCTCGCACGCGAATTGGCATCAATACAAATGCCTAAAGTCAGGTAACGGGCTTCTCCCGTCTGAGCCTTAGCGCTCGGTCTCTGTCTTGACGTGAACTTCCACCTTTATAAGACACGAAATAAAGTTTAAAATCACCTGATAGCTTCACAAATGCCGCGCACCCATCTTGTCATCTCACGCGGCGAGTAGACGTAATGCGGCTGCATGTCCTGCGTGAACCGTTCCTGCGAGGCGAGGTATAGCTTCACCATGGCTTGCGTCAGAGGCTCCGCGTAGCCTCGCAGTGCTGGTTGCATACGGAGCATGGCGCGCGTGAATGTGCCGTAGATCTAAAGAAAGAATAATTGTAAAATACATAAGTACATCAAAGTTATACTAGCTTTGCGCTAAGGCAAAGGTAAGAAGAGCAAAGAAATATATTAAATGTAATTCGGGACACTTTCACACATGGTCGCCTGATCCCAAACTAAGCAAAGGTTGTACTATGGCTGCCAGAGACTGATATACATACTTAGATATTTTTAAATACATACATAAATACATATTAATACCCAGACATAGAACAAACACAAATGTTCATCACATAAATGTTTGCCCTAGGTGGGAATCGAACCCACGCCCGCAAGCTCAGAAGGCAGGTTCACTACCAAATGAGCCACCGAGGCAGTCATACCCTTCTAGTACATCTGTAAATGATGTGAATACAAAACAGAGTACAGGATAGTACAAATTGCAATAACTTTCTACCCTGTTAAAGTTACATCAAATTCAATCACAGTGAAATTGTACTTCTTTGGGTCGGTTGCACGCGCCCACGAACTGGATGCGCTCCAGGTGAGCCCACGAATGGTCTCCACATAGTTACCTGTTCCAAGGAAGTTTCCCCGGGGTAGTCGACGTATATGACGGGCACGTGCCGCAGCAGGCGGTGCGAGAGAGGCTTGCGGCCAGGGTCGGTGGGCGGGTTGCACGCGCCCACGAACTGGATGCGCTCCAGGTGAACCCACGAATGGTCTGCGAATGAGGACAGTTGGTTAAGATTGTCTATTTTTTTCAGTCTCCCAAAAAGAAAGAGGTTGGATGGTGTTGGCCTAGAAATGAGGTGCTCCAAAGTAAGTCGCATCATTGCTAAACCTCAGCGAGATGGCGGCTAAATGCAAGCCTATTATCGAACTGAAAGGCTCTACGTTTGTTAGTACATATATGTATTTATTTTTAAGAAAACTCTAACTTTGTCACTTCTCAGTTTGATTGATTCGAAATACAACGTGTTGTTTTGCATTACCGCAGAATTTGTAGAAGTAGGTATACTCTACTAGCAGAGCAAGAATAAACTATGGGACGACCTTGAAATCGAGAAAAAAAAGCAGCTTTTTATAGATACATTTTGTCGACGATCAACAAACTTTTTCTATGGCACAGCTGTTTTTTCTCAATTTCAAGGTTGCCCCATAGTTTAATCGTGCACTGCTAGTGGAGTATACCTACCTCTACAAATTGTGCGGGAATGCAAAACAACACGTCGTATAGACATGCCACAGAAACCGTAAATTTTCAGAAGATGAGCCTAATATCTTTAGAATATCTGTGCAAAATCAAACCGATGTTGGTTTGTGGATGTTTAAAAAGTATAAACAATCTCTCAAAACAATCAATCAAATCAATCAGATTTAAAACTGACATAATTACAACTTCATTTACTTGCTAATTTTATTAATCTCAAGTATTTTTGTATTTTTTTTTATGAACTCATTGAACATAGAAAAAATAACTCACCACTAGCTCTGTAGAATCCTTTATGCTCAAGCAGTTGCCGCAGGAACGAGATCACTCTCTGTGTTCCGTATTGATCCATATCAGGCAAATTAATCTCGTCGCAAAACAGGACCAGCCATTTGCCCAACTGTATTAAGGAAACAAAAATTTCAATAAATGAATAACGAAAGCTTTTTTGTATCAGTTATTTATTTATTATTGTGACTTGATTTTTAAACGAGTTAATGGGAGAAATTAAAATTTAATTAAGACCTTTGCCATCACTTAACAAGTTACATTATTAAAAGACAAACAATAAAACCCGGCTGCAAAATGTTGTACCCTATGTCACTTCCACTATCAAGACGATTCGAATGACACCTTACATGTCGAAATCCATGAAGCTGTTCAGGCCGTAAGGCGTGTCAAAAAAACTTTACACATACATACATTTACATACGCTCCAAAACATAACTCTCCTTGTGCAGTCGGGGAAAAAAACAACAGCACTATATGACAGACATTCCATTATATATACCTGAACAGGCGCCAAGACAACTCCATTAGGCGTCTTCCTGTATTCGCAGTAGTGGTCGAAAGTCTTCAGCAGCAGTTCAGGCGTAGTCGCGGACGAGAAATTGAGGCCCACTACTTCCATGTCGGGCAGCGCTCGCAGCGCGGAGAAGAGAGTCATCGTCTTACCGGACCCGGGAGGACCGCAAAGTACTGTGGAAAGTAAGACAGATCTTGATGACCTTGTTATAGACTGATTTCAAACTTACTGGCGGCTGCAAGCGAGACTTGGAGGCGTCTTGCTTCTCTAACTCCTGCGCAAACCTTCGTTTTCGCTACTGCGCCGCGTTTCGCGCCTAACTTCACAGCCGCCAGTAACTTTGAATCGGCCTGTACCTATTTATTTATTGATACAAAACAAACATTCCTTAATTGCTGTCATAAGAAATTTTAGTCTAATTAATCTCGTAATCAAATGATTGGTATGTTTAGCAAAACATGCCAATGTACGTCTAGACATTTATATGCTTCTAGCATCGAGTACGATTTTGAATTTAGTTTGCATTGGTCTCACACTACAGTTCAAATTGAACTGTAGTGTAGTGTGCACATCAAATTACCTTTACGTTTTTTGGTGTTTCTAAGAGGGTAATAATAGTAGAAAAATAATATAAAAACTTAAAGTATAATTGAATAAAAATCAATGTTCATAAGCACATACCGAGAGGTTTATGTTCTGCCAGCCAGGTGTATAGCAGCGCTTCGTGGCGTACTGTATCCAGCGTGGGCACGACCACGTCTGGAGCCGCCACCTTGTGCGTCTCTACCTCTATTTGAGGCACCTTCGCAGACCACGGGGCCCATTCTCCAGTTATCGACACCTAGAATAATCAATAAACATTGAATAGAGTAAACTTTGATTAAGCACTTTCAGGCCGATCTCACTTATAGATCACCCCAAAATATAATCTCGTAGTTGGACGATTCTGCTTAGTAGGTACACTGACCCAAGTGGTGATATCAGTACAGTCATGAAATATAATATGCTGAAATTGATAATTCTTACCTCAAAGTCAATGATGTGCTGGTTGGCGCCACAGTTAGGCAGTTGCATGGTGCTTGCTGATCGGATAAAGTCACCCAATTCGTTACGGTCCTGTGAAAACAACCACATGCATTTTTTTTTCATATTTAATGATTAAGCATATCAATTAAAATACAAAGTGGATTAGTGGTTTACCTTGAGCTTAGCATCACCCGCGAACGACCAAAGTAAAGAGTAGACGAGCCACTTCGGTACATACGCTTCCAGTTGGTCTTGAGTTATTGGGAAGTCAGGGTGCTGACGATTGTATCCCAGAATATTCCTACAATACAAACACAACATTAACATATGTAATACACGCGATTTCCAGTCTTATATCAGAGAAAGAAAGGTCTTATATTCACCTGACACCTCGATTCAGCATTGAATGCAAGGAGGAGAGGGCACGATGGCGTGTAAAGTCCATGATATGGTCGAGACTAACAGCTCGCTCTAAGCATTTCACAACAATACCGTCTCCGAAGAAAAGCGGCTGGAGGATTGCTGCTACGTCACGCTGAGTCTAAAAGAAGAAATTTACAATTAATGAGGTCGATTTGGTTTAATATTATTTATGCAATGTTTGGATTATCTGAAGTTACCTGCAAAGCTGGAGAGAGAATATTTTCAGTAGCATTCTGGTCGCCACCAGCTGTTGGAGCGGCCATTACAATGCTGAATGAATCCTCCTCACCGTCTTCCAATGGTGTGTTCCTTAGCCTATGGGAATAAACGCAATGTTAACATTTGAAACAGGAGAATAACAACTTGATTACGAAGTTTTCACACAAAACTTGGTCACAAAATGTGAAAAGTTACCTCATGAGGTAGTTTTCGAAGATCATCTCCGTTGTAAGCACATCCTGCGAGAACCAGACCATGCCGCAACGAGATACAGTCGCCAGCGTTGCGTATTTCAAATCTTGTACCTATAAATATACACATTGTTATCACCACACTTGAAAAACTTGCTTTATATCAAGATAAACAAGGATCGAAATTGTACGCACCTCGAACATGACCCGCACATTAGGCGGCAGGGAGAGACGCTCGCCGTTGGGTAGCGTAAGGAGCTTGTTGTCGTCAAGCACTGAGTTCAAGTTCTCAACCCATTCGGGATCGACGTCACCGTCGAATATGATCCACTGGCGCTTGTTGATCTCCCCACGAACGTTGTCGATTATTTTCCTGTACATATTTGCATTTGTCACAACAGAATGCGATTTTACGACTTCAAAAACACGGATAAAACAACATAACAAAAGCGCATTGTCAGTAACGTTTTTATAGTTATAACTTGTAATGTACCTGAGGATGTGAGTGAAAAGACCATCGGTCCATTCTCGAGTGTTGGGGTCGAGTACACCGTACAGTGTTTCTTTTGACATTGCCTTGGGGTCGATCACGTGCGCCACGCCTTCTACACCCTCGAACCTGAGAATTAATGATTTTGAATCAATTGACGGTACTTTCTAGACAAACGTTAAATCAAATGTGAAATAGTTTATTCATTTATAACAGAACCTAAATACTATTGCTAGTCTTAAGAACTTTGGCAAAAACAGGATAGAGGTTGCATGAGAAGTTGACTAAGCTATAAAATATGGTTAATCTAATCTTTTACAAATTTGAATGAACTGATGTTTCTCACCTTTCCAAAGCCTTGAGCAGCACTCTCCAGGCAGTAGACTTCCCACTGCCCGAAGGCCCGACCATCATCAAGCCGTGATTCAGTTTGCATATCTGGTACAGCTGCAGAACCTGTGTTTACAATACAATCAATAGAAGAGTGACGTAATTAACGCCGACGTCAGCTCTAAGAAGAAACTACTAAAACGAATACAAGGCACTTTGCTTGTGTAATATCGATCCGTTGCCATTTGTGGCCGATATTCAGAGAAACGGTTCGAGTTCAGAGTCAAATCTTCGTCAAGTCAAAACGTGATTTGACTTTATGCAGCACTTTATTTTCAATCGTGTCTAGTCTAGGAGACATGTTCATATTAAACGATGCTGAACGAAAAATAAGATAGCTTATGATTACATCTCACCTTGATATAGGTATTTATACTATTTCAATTTCCATACATACATTATTTACTGGTTTAGTTCGTACTCGTATCTGGTGCATTGAAATAAACCAATGTATAATGAAATTTTAATAGTATTTTCCTCAAATATTTCAAACATTTGTACTTGCGAGTCATTAACAACAATACATTAAATAAAGTTCATTTCTAACATTAAAAACATATTAAATTAAGTAAGTAAATTAAATAGTTAGTATTTCGATAGTTTCTTTAAATGTTCTTCTTCTGCCATTTGTAACAGTCGTTTTTTGTGCTGCAGTTCAATAAGCAGCATTTGTTCTTGAATGTCCTGTGATTTTCTTATATGACTAATTTCTACTTCAAACTTTTGCTCTTTATATTTTAAATCATATTCGACGACTTTTCTTTGCAATTGATGTAGTGAATGTTCAGAGGCGATAGACTGGCGGGATCCTGCATATATTGATATTTTTGAAGTATTTGTATCTATAAATTCTATCGGGCCGTCGACAAGGCTGGTCAATTGTACAGGCAGAGATTTTTGAGAATTCGTACTGGAGTTTAGCGTATTTAATTGTTCCCAGTTTTTATCATCGTCATTTGAGTTCGTTTTCATATCATGAATACCTACAAATTTAGATAAATTAGAAGAGTAAATAAAACAAAATGATAACTACCTGTTAAATGGTAATTGAATCGGTAATCTATTATAGGTTAAAAATTATACCAGACACGTACCAACATTATCTTCAACTACTTGTTCTGTTGGTAGTATGGGTATATTAGGCAAAATTGACAAAACCGACTTGTCCTCCGATTTTGTATCTTCAACTATTAGCGGACCTGCTCCTGTGTTTTTTATCGCTTTCAGAATTGTTCTGCTTTTTCTTGTTTTTGATTTAATATTCCGGGACTCTTTCAGTTGTCTAGTTTTGGTTGCCTAAAATATAACACAGATCAAGTAGTATGCTTGAAATGATTGAAATAAATTTTGAACAATATTTAAGGTCCAAGTCCTGATCAACAAATTTTGACGGAGGCCAAACTGCTGGAGGATCAGTTTCTTGTCCGGTCTTGCTTTCCATTACCTATTTACTATTTCAACATGCGATATGTGTCATGCATTATATAACCCTCATAAACATTCCATTTGACATAAGTTATCAATCTGGCAATCTTGTCCTTAATACGTATACCAACAATAGTTTATGCTACAAACAAAAAATGTTATGTAAGTATCCCAAACAATATTTACCAGTACTTTTTTCAGATGTTAGTCCTAATACCATGCCACCGCCGATGATCTTCAACAATATTATACCGCTCCTGTTTAAGACCAGAAGAATGCAATCAATACATTCTTAGCCACGATCTTTAACGACTGCAATGGTTGTCCATAAATCTCAGTATTAGTACACCCCAAGCGGGCCGTCAGTGCAGGACTAACCGCCCCCATCTCGAATAAGAAGAATCAGTATTTCTGACATACCAAATTGACGTTCAGCCTTTACACTGTTCGTATTTTAAGGTCGCCATTACTCTTTCTCGCTTACTGATACTTTTTGCCACGCATTACCGCATCTAATTTAATATTACTAACAGAACCAATGCATGAGAGCGTTTAATTCCGAGGTTGCACGTCTCTTTGGCACACAATCTTTTTTGTAAATCAGCCTCTTTTTACTGGCTTGCTCGGAACACATTTACCCGTCTCGAGGAGTTTTTAAATAGAATTTTGTCCAAACTTTATTACCGCAGTGTTTTTAGTAGCTGAGTCGAATGATCTCTTCCCACAATATATGGGTTTAAACGCAGGCGAGAAATATAGAAGTAAACTCGAACCATTGTCTCTGAACATCAACCCTAGAGCCTTCATTCAAAGGCTAGCTAGAAGCTAGGATAGCTAAACTCAACGATTTAAAAAGAACGTGAAAAATGTAATCAATAAAAGTCAAGCTTCTTAAGATCAATCAAGGAACAATTCTAAAAACAACTAGTACAAGAATAAGCCAACAGCAAGTTTGTCAACACTGGAAGTACACAGGTATCTGCAAAGTAAAGTTTTTAAGTTTCCTCAAGTGATTACTGATCAGCAGTTGTCAAAAAGAATCTGCACGTTTACCGACCAAAGCGTGAGTGAAACTGTGCCTCCGAAGTCGAAATATAGCGATGGGGGAAGATAGTATGTGATACAGGGATCAGTCGGTGTTAAGTGCTGATGAAAAACACCAACGACTTCTTTCCTGCAAACACCTCACCGAGCATTTTCAAGCAACACTTTAGCGTAGTAGAGCATACAAATACTCTCCCCGTTAATGATACGCTAGTGCCAGTATCGTGGCTTTAATTAGATCAACCTTTCTATACATCACACCAAATACTCGAAGGTCACCTGACTTTTGAGTATAATATTCCGCGCGCCTTCTTATTGCTAACAGGCATTTTGCATTGAAAATGGCTTAGATGAAATGTCTCTAGGATAAGAAGTCGCTAAAACACACAAGGAGCGGCGCACACATATAACGTAGATCCCAAACCGGTCGGAGACTGACCTTCTCGATCCACGTGCTGTGTTGCGCGCGCGACGCCGGGCTGCGTCTCTACGTGCCGTTAGCGGGTTAGCATGGAACGCATCACACTCACGTATAGCTCGCGGTAAGTCGACATGCCTCGTGATTCGGGGTTACTTGACCATATATCGACTTATCACGAGTGCTTACATTATGGATTATATTGATTGATAGTTAGAATGAGATTGCATTTTGTTTAGCATTTGCTCTACACTATTATTGTAACTACGCGTTAGCGTCTATTGGTCGTTCTCAATGACTTTCTTCTCGCAGGTTTTCGCGGCAATAATGTGAATCGGGCTTCGATTACTAGTGCGTGTCAGTTTGTTACTGTTTTCTTTGCCAGATTACATAGAATAGACATATTTATGTGCATATAGCTCCATGGTTTATTAATGTAACAAAATACAGTCTCAAAGATTAAATATACAAAATTAAATTATATGATAAACTTTACACCTGTAATTTGATATTTAGTACATAAATATATGGTAAAATCAGATAAGTCTATGTTCCACACATTACACCAAAATATACCTTCACCTAAAAATTTATATCATTAGATGACTGATTACATTATAATGTTTAGTGTTCGTGTATGAATTTAGTCCAGCACTTCTCAAAGGATCACGCGATCAATTGTAAAAGCTACCAAAGAAAACCGTTGCTATCCGTTGGGAAGTACCTTTAAATGTTTTAAATGTAGTGCTTGATGAGTTGCCTGTGCTAATGACGTCACAGGTTGATGTGTGTGTGTACGAGATGTTACTAGCGGTTAATATATTCTCAACCGGATTAATGCCCTCCCGCAAATCAAAACATAACTCTAGCCACCGTGTGTGAGAAGTCTGAACATACCTTTTCCATCCAAGTGGAGCCTTGTTCGTCGCCCTCGCCGCAGACGAGGAACTCTTCAGCGCAGACGGCGCGGATTTCGTTCTTCAGACCTTTAGGAATAACGCAAATACTTTATCACCATCAATGGCTAGGGGGCGTGGGCTCGATTCCCACCTAAGGCAAACATTCATGTGATGAACATTTGTGTTTGTTCTATGTCTGGTTGTTAATTATCTATTTAAGTATGTATTTCAAAATATCTATGTATGTATATCAGTCTCTGGCCGCAATTTTACTTAGTTTGGGGTCAGACGACCGTGTGTTCCAGTGTCCCGAATTAATCTCCAGACAGTGCTAACTTAAGGTTTTCACTTCATCTTCATCACTTTTTACTTAACCCTGATACTTTTACTGCTGCCATCATTACAAATATTGTATTAAGTATAATTTGAACTATAGTAACTATATAATACAATGCTAAGCTGTCTATTAAGTTTACTAAGTTTCTAATATTGCAGCAATTTATGGCAGCCTTTCATATGCAAAAAACTTAGTAGAACTTACCGGTCATTTCTGCTCTAGTGTAGCCAACATTAGGGAACACATCGTTAAGCAAGGAGAAGAGGAGAGGTATGTCTTCGGCTACCAGTTTCGGCACCATGGTCTCACAGACCGACTGTATCAGGATATCTTGCTCGGGCAGCGACTCTGCGATCGACGCCTCGTCGGGCACTTCTGTACTGCGCTCTATCAAGTTCTCCTGTAAGTTAAAATTAATTGAATTTGTTGAAGATCACCATTATTTTTGTTGAAGTTAAAAAGAGTCCAGAGTGGCCTTTATAAAGTTTTAAATTTGTTGGCTTACTTATATCTTGACCGAGAATGTCAATACTAATCGTTTTTCTGTGAGACTTACCTTAATCTTCTGGATGCGGTCGCGCTTCACGTTACCAGCCGATACGAGCACAGACTTGAGAGCTCGGAGCCCGAAGTCGTAGTGAGACTGGTTAGACAGTTGTTCGTCGCAAAGCCTGTTGGAATATAAAGTGGACAAAATAATGGATTTATTAAAAAATAAAATTACAGTCACATACAAAAAGGAAGTTTAAACTCACTTGAAGAACGGAACAATCTTGCAGGCCAGTTTCTCAGCAGTCCTGAACCCTTGACTGAACAACATCACTTCTGCAATGAGCTGCCTATCTGGCGTGGTCATGGCCAGGGACCTGAACAGTTTCTTCAAGTTATCAGGCAGGTTGGAACGGCCAGCGTATCCAGGATTCATTGTGATGAAGATTGCCATGTCCTGGCTCACTCGCACTTGCTTGCCTACTAGCTCAACTGTGATAGATTTGGCGGTATTATCGCCTTCTTGATGACTCTTGAGAGCCTCCTGAATCGTCTGGACTTGCTGCGATACTGCGGATAACATTCTTTCTTCCAGACGATTGAACTCGTCGAAACAACCCCAAGCGCCGACCTGGCAGAGACCGACGAAGATTCGCCCCATCGCTTGGAAGTCGAACGTTTCGTCGCAGTTGAACACGAGCACGAAACGACCGAGTTGGTTGCCGAGCGCCTTGACGGATTCCGTTTTACCCGTACCAGCCGGGCCGAACGGCGATCCACCGAGCCGAGCTTCCAGAGCTTGAGTCATCGTAAGGTAGCAGCGGTCGGTCAAAGGAGTCTGTACTAGGCGATCTTGGACGCCGAGGTACTCGAATCCGTACAGGAATTTGGCGTTGGCCATGTGGATGGTGAGCTGTTGGAGCACGTCATTATTTCTGGGATCGAAGTAGAAACGCATTTCGCAAAGCCACTCAAAGGAGCGCGCGCTGTTTACGTCAGACGCGATCAGGCGACGCGTCACCGTGCGCTTGTGCACGAACTCGTTGATCAAATGCTCGAGTTTCCTCCTCCTGAGCGGCGGCTGCTCTTGAAGCACCGAGTCAGCGAGGATGTTGAGCATGTTCTCGACGTGAGCCAGCACGCGTTTCAGACCTTCCCCACCACCGTTTACGAGCGCCGCGTCCACGTCTTCGGACCATAGAATCTGCGCCGCTAATACTACGATCTGAGCCTGATACTTGTCGCACCAGTCGATAAACTTTTGCGGATCTACATTGCCGTCCTTGAACTGTTTCACGTCACCGACGGCATCTTTCAGTCGGCAGGCGAGAGTGACGCGCATTTCGCGCTCCACCATGGACAACCACGAGTTGATTTTTGGGTTCTCTACTGTAGAGACCGGTGATGTGAAGTAAACTTCCTCGCCTTCGCGTGAAGCGATGCCGTTGATCACGTTGTTTTCCTCGTTTAGTATGATCGCAGCTACACCGGCGAACATCTTTTTGAAGTGCTTTTGAAGGCGAGCTATGTTCTTGCTGTTGCCGATGATTTCCAGCAAGTCTTCGTCTCCCACGAAGTAGAATCGTGGGAAGCTGCTTCTTTCTCTCTCGAGGTATTCTCCGAGCGCCTTCTGTATTTTGCCGAGGAGATCTGCGAGCCTTTCTAGAGAGCGCTGGACGCCTTGAATGTTAAGCACATCCATCACCATTGGAGACTTGCTGACTTTCTTCATTAATCCCAGGAATTCCGAACTTATGCTTTGGAAGCGACTAGTCTCGACCGGCAATAGAGTTTTAATGTCGGCCGATCCGCTGAAAATACCCTCGAGATACACCCAGCGACGTTGGACGTCGATCCATACATCGAACAGAGCGTTGATGCGGTTCAATTTCTCTTCCCAGGTCAGAGCTTCTTCTTCGAAAACCTTGTAATATGGAGACAGTTTCATAGCAGCTACGCTGTTGATATGCTCCTTGACCTTGTTGAAAAGGTCATCCCAGCCGCGGATGATTTTACACTTGTTCTGGTAGTTGATCAAATCGAGCTCGTAGCTCTGCCACGATTCGCGGACTTGCTTCAAGAATTCTTCAAGTGCCATTTCTCCTTGAGCGACTGATACGACATCCTTAACAGTGTGTTCATTGCGAAGCAAGTCGGCATCCCACACTTGCCCAAGTGTGAGTTCAGAAAGAGACCAGTCAACTTTAAGCGCCCGGCACAGCTGGCGCCAATGACGTTCCTTCAGCGCATCCGATTTCAGTTCCACAATCAACATGTTAACCTTAGTGTAGGATTGAAGCAGTTTGCGGACGTATTCGTAGCTGTCATACATGCGCAGACGAGCGGGCAGCTCCTTCAGTTCATTGAGCATGGCTTCAAGTTGCTGCCTGAGCTTTCTAGGCTGGACGGAGAGCCATGGTTTTTCACGGATGTCGTCGATCTGCGTCCAGATTTTGCTGAGCGAGGCCCAAACGCCGCGCAGGTCTTGAAGTTCTTCCAAAGCAACAGTCATGCGTTCGTTGTTAACCGAGCTGCCGGTGTCGTGTAACTCCAAAGCCTCCTTAGCCTTGGCCACGTTATCCCTTTCTTCTTTGAGGCGGGTGTATCGTGTCTCCATGGCTTGCAGTTTGGAGAGTGCGTCTTCGGGGCGAGTGGAGCCATCGGTGGGCTTGCTGCGCTCCCATTCTGTCAGGAACTCGACCGTACGAGCTTCTACTGCCTTGTCTTCTGCAACGATCTTTTGTTGCAATGAGGCCACCTACAATAAAAACAAGATACTTGTAGATTACTGAAAATACTGATAATAAGAGCAGCAGATTAAATCAGTAAGTAGCACTCCAAAAGTAAGAAGTTCGTAATAATTGACGTACTTGTGTTTGAATAGAAGAGTCCTTCCTACGCATGATTTCGTTGAACGCACTCCATTCACCTTCGATGTTGTCAACGTGCAGCCATTGAGCTGGGAACTGGAACCTATTAGAAACAAATGTGGACAATGAAATTTCTTAAGCCTGTGGAGTACAATTCAATGTTACAGTACTTTTTGAGAGTGAGTTTTATGTCTAGGACATAAAGTGCAAATCAACTTACCGCTGTCTCTCGAGAATGCGTTGAGCTTCACGGTAGATATCCACTTGCTTCTCCCATGCCAAGACTTCTCTCTTCAGTTGTTGGACGTAAGTAATAAGAGATACAGCATCGCTAGTGGAAGCCGCCTCTGCAAGGAAAAATGTGTATTAGATACATTCTAATACTACAAATATGTTCATAATGGATGGTAGATCATGCACCAGAAATCTATTTAACGATGTACGTAAATTGGCTGTGGATAGAAGCGAAAAGTCAAGCAAGTTTGTTACACTGAGTGACAAGCCTTGATGGCAGAGTTTCAAGGCCGCCTGAAGGCCTCTGACATGGCTTGAGGATTATTGTTTTAAAACAAATAACCGATACAATTTTACGTGTCATCCAAGTCCCGGTAAGTGGGGCAAAAATTCGCTCATTGGGTTCGATCATGTTTAAAAATAGGGGCAATATCACACGGTCCACCATCTCCATCCGTAGCACCTAGTGTCCGTAGTTACCGATAGTCTGGTGCTCGAGCTGCGAGCGCGACTTGGCGAGCCTCCCGTGGAACTGCACCATCTCCCCGCCGAGCAGCGCCCCGAACTTGCCGAGCACCTCCTTGTGCCACGCGTCGTACTTCAGGGCCACCTTGCTCTGCACGCGCGCGAAGTCGATCACCACCGGCCCGTACTCGCGCCGGGTGTCGGATGTGTCGAATGTAGTGCGAGATTTCCTGGGTGGGAACGACACGTAATTATACTATCTGCACCCTGCGATTAAAAAGTTGCCTATCTGTGTTTGTGTGGGTGTGTTAATCCAGGGTATAAGCTATCTCCGTTCCGAACTAAATTCAAATCCGCTGTTTGACCGTAGAAGTAACAAAACACACTCACTTTTGCCTGTATGTAGTCCACTAGAAGAGGTACGGTACAGTATGTATAACGTGTCATAAAAAGTCAACTGTTAGGCTTGACGTCAACACGCTCGTTGATGGCATATAGCTAACATTATTTAACCTGGATTTTACCAATTTCTTCATTGTGTGAACGTATGTGCGTATTGTATGGTCATCTGCTACGAAACTGGAGCCCAGTGTATGGCGACAAGCTCGCCCCCTGTCACATTTGGGACTGAATATCGTCCGGCGAAGTGTGGGTGTTGTCACCTTGTACCTCTCTCTAAATAAAATGTAACAATAGTGAGGTAAATTGAAGACACTTACTTGATGTCATTCAAGCATTTGATCCAAAGAGTGATATCCTCCCCGAGGCGTCCATAGAGGCTCTCAGGCTGAAGATCCCACAAGGCTTGGTAGCTGCAAACAGAATTTTTGTATCACCCATGTGAACTCACGAGATCTTTGTGACTATGCTAATATGGCCCTTTTTAGCAGTGTATGAAACTCACCGGAGCCATTCGTCGACGTATTCGCGTACTTGCGATATCTTCTGTTCGATGGCATCGTACGCGTTTTCAACGGGCGAGGATCCGCCCGGCAGCTTCGTCAGTAAATTGCGGTAGGTCGCGGTCTGAGCGCGAGCCACGCCTACTTGGTATCTGTGTGTTAGAAAAAAAAATCGTATACAATACATCGATGCTATTTTTATCGGATATATTTGTTCTGTATTATTATTATTATTTATTTATTACTTAATAGGCTTGCGTTTGGCCGCCAACATGCCTGATACATGCCTGGCCTACGATGGAGCACGCTTGCCTAGAAGAAACCGATTCACTCGAGACTTGAAGACACCCAGATTGTAAGTGTCAGGGAACACACAGTCTGGCAGAGTATTCCATACTCTAGCGGTCCGTATGAGTGCTGCTGGCAATGGTTGCTAGAAGGGTATGTTACAATTTTACAGGTAATGCATGTATGTACACCGGTAGTTGGACCACTGGTGGATATATATACCAGCGAGACTATTGGTACTAAGACCACGGGATTATATAGCGCCAGTGGCGCGCACTGACAAAATCATGCCTCAACTAAGGGTTATTAGATAGTATGTGAAGCGAGTCTCCTCCAGCGGCGGGAACAGGTACATCTACTGGTTGGTGATATAATAACCTGGTGCTCTGCAGGCGGTGCTGGCTGGTGACGATGGCCTGCCAGGCGAACATCTGCCGCATGAGCTGGAAGCGAGCCTCCTCCAGCGACGGGAACAGGTACATCTGCTGGTTGGTGATGCGCACCTCGTGCACTACGCGACCGATCTGCGGATAGATTGGTTTGGATAACATGTTGTCTGCATGGTGAGTAAATGGTAAAGATGTTGAAATTGTCCGAAAAATATATTGGTAAATTTTTGTTCACTCTTAAATAGAATATAGAAAGAAACAAAACTAGACAAACAAACTAAAACATTTGAAGAAAGCGACATAGCACGATATTCTGCTCGGAGTGACATTATTTCGTTAATGTTAGGACTTCCTTGTGATTTCCTCTAGCTGCAAAGCCATAGCTAAACTTGTTGAAGTAATTAGTCTTCTGGGAGCTTTTTTGAGCAATTGTTTATTTACCTGAGGGTCTCCGCCCGGTTTGTGCGTCGGTTCAGCGGGCGAGTATGTATCCATTGAGAGGTCCATTTCGCTGATCTTGCCGAGCAGAGCCATGGTCCACGCCTCAATACCGGCCTGTAGGCGCGCGGCTAAGCTTTTCTCCACCTACACCAAGCAAAAACGTGTAAGTATATCCATTTTTGTGTTGGCACAAAATAAACCAAATTTTTCGTTTTCAACACTTTAACTGCGACGCTGTTTTTTACAATGTCAAGTATATAAAAATTGTAATTATTATTATTTTTAAAAAAAATTGAATTTTACAAAATGTATAGTTGCAATCTTTTTCTAGAAGCTACAAACTTCAACTAGTTTTGTTTTATTTATTGTTTCTTCTCATTTCACAGAACTTACCTCCTCATCCAACCGTTGGACCCACAGATGCAAGTTGCTGTACTGACGCAGCGAGAGATCGTCGATAGCACGCTGCAGGCGACTCAGGATGTCGGCGAGACTTTGAGCCGAATACGGGCACGTTTCCAGCGAGCGAGCGTCCACTGAGATTTGTTCTTCGACGGCTAGTAGATCTTCAACCTGGGGAATGAAAACGTGTTATAATTTAAGTACCAATGATTACAAAAACTGAACAAACTGATTAATGTCTTTGCTTCCCATCGGGCAACATAGTGGTTAAACGCATGCTCAACTGCGCTGTCCCAACGGAACACCAGCGCCGGTTGTCTACAGCACCCGGCATTATGCTGAGTTGGGGTTGGTTATGCAAAAAAAAAAAAACTTACTTTTTCCTTTTGTACTTACTGTGTTTTTTTTATAATACATTAAATTATTGTCTATTGTAGTCTGTTATAAAAATGTAATCTTAATTTTTCTCTACCTTCTCTTGGAATAGCAGCACGACTTCGCTCAACTTCTGCACATAGGGGTCAAGCTTGTAGGATTCCCAAACTAGCGCCATTCCTTCGGACACTTGGTTCAGAACGTCGCGCCGGAGTCCCGCCACCAGCGGAATAATGGACGCCTTATCGCGGATCTGAAACGATCGATTATGTTTATAAACTATTGAATAAAAAATAGAAACTTTAACACATGTGGACGCCAATATATTTTGGTAGCATTTTGTTTTACATTGCCCGATTTAACGGAAATTTGATGAAAAGAACTGAACGATCAACTATTTGTAGAACTGATTGGCAAATCATCTTCGAATTTCATAAACAATGCTAAAAACGTTACTATCTTCATTTGTTCAGCTCAACAAATAGGTAAGTCACATGGGAATTGTATAGAAAGCGGGCATTGTAAAGTAAAGGGTATTTTAGAAGCAGCACAGATTAGAACTAAGAAATTCAACTATGGACTAGGGAAGGAAGTTCTATATTTATTACAAAACTAAACCATGGATAACAGTTCAAAATCTAAAACACAGCACCTATAATTGAAAAAAGCACCTGTACATAGTAATTTAAGCAAATTAAATAGGTAAGGTACATAAAATGTCAACAAACCAAAATCTGAAAGCAAAATTGCCATGTGAATAGATAGTGGACAGAAACCTAAAATTGTACAAACGCATGCATCTCATATTATTTCACTACCTTCGTATGATTCCTATTATTTAGCTGCAGAAATAAAAACATGTGTTAGTGACGCACACATACATGTAATCGAGTCACTAGTGTTTTGAGTATAAAAGTGTTATTTTAAAATGGGGACATGTTTCACCATATGAATACTAAAATAACTTCAAATATGACTAAATTTATGACTGCACTACAGCCTATGTGAGTGTTATAGCTTGGTACTAAACAGCCTACGCCCCTACAAAATAAAATCTGAGCTATGAGTAAAAATATGATGTCACTCTCTAACATAAGATAAAACCATTAATTGGCTACTCTTCAGTTATTCATTATTTGACTACTTCTTGAAATGTTAAAAAGAGTAGTAAAATATGATGTTTACACAACAAAAGTATCTTATAATAAATTAGCTATAGCATCTCTATTTGTCTATTTCTTATCTATATTTTTTGGCCATCTCTCAAAACATTTGCATGCCTAAGGGCGTTTGTGCACTACAAGTAATTTTACTGTGCGGCAGTCCGATTTTTTACGGTCCGATATGGCACGCCATGAATTTATATTCTAGCTTATGCACTACACGTAATTTTACCGTCCGAATTTTTACATTTCCCCATTCCGGGCCGTTTTTTTCCGGCCAGAGATGACGGCAATGAAAAACGCGTCGAAGCTTGTGCACTGCGTTCGTGATTTTCATGAGCAGGCGCGGGGCTCCCCTCCCTCACCTCCCACCTCTTGCGCCCACGACGCACGCCTCGCTCATTTCATACAAATAAAAATATCGGACCGCCAGACGGTAAAATTACTTGTAGTGCACAAGCCAATCATTCGTTTTTTTTTCATGCCACCATGGACCGTAAAAAATCGGACTGACGGACAGTAAAATTACTTGTAGTGCACAAACGCCCTATGACAGGTAAAACATGACTTTAGGCTATATAACTTTATTTTTTTTATTATAAGACCTTATTATGCATTGTCAATGTATTCTACCCTCATGTTTTATGCAAATAAATATATTATTAATATTGAGAAATTAAAATCCAGAGTTGTTGCTACTATTTGTAATATCTTATAATAACAGGTCAAACATGTCCAAAGGTGCCAATCGTGTTGTGTCTATCAGTGCTTGAACAATGTGAGTCTCATCAACTTCAGAAATTATAAAAAGTCAACGTCATACCTTTTCCAAAGTGCGTTCGTAAGTGCGAACGCTTTCAATGAGAGAAATAGCGAACGGGTACAGCTGGTTAGCTTGGTGAGCCTTGTTCACAATGGCGAGGGGCACTCTAAAAACCACAATAAAACAAACCATTAGAAAAAACTTACCAGTAATCAAAGTAATAAATATTTACAGTAACTTTGTCTTTCTGTCGGCTGCTGTATTTTTCCGACTATCGTCGAAGCGATTACAACGATTTTAATATGGAAACGTAGTTTTCACACATTATGATTTATGAAACCTTACGTACGATTTAGTCGATTATTCCGACTATAGTTTCAACCGCATTCGGCGATCTTTATCAAGGCGAGTGCGCGCGCGTCAGAGGCGCGAGTCGGAATAATCGACTAAATCGTACGACAGTAATTCCTGTTTTCATCCTACTAATATTATAAACGCGAAAGTTTGTAAAAATGGATGGATGGATGTTTGTTACTCTTTCACGCCAGAACGGCTGAACAGATCTGGATGAAATTTGGCACAGAGATAGATTAAAGTCTAGAACAGCATATAGGATAATTTTTAACCGCGGGTGAAACCGCGGGGCGCAGCTAGTAAATCATAATGATTACAACGATCTTCATATTAGGCAAGGAGGTAATGTCCTATTAGGTAGGACGAACAAAACATACTGTTATTCACACGAATTGCGAAGACCCCCCCATAAATCAGGTGGTTTAACATTAGAGCTGCATTACTAAATATACTTGACACAAAATTATACAGTGTTACGTTACCTAAACCCTAGATTCTTCAGATTGCGCACTTCCTTGTAAAGTGTAATGATTTCGGGCAGGAAGTTCACTTTCAACTTCAGAATGGTTTTGCTTGACCGAGCGCGGACGGATTCGATCGCAAAGATACGTCCAGATACTCCCAAGTTACGTGCCTGCACCTGCAGAATAAAAAACGAATCTTAGTACACTGAAATAAGGTATATTGTGGCAGATTTGGTACGTAATAATTAAACAACTTACCTTGCGAGCCCAATCTTCGAAGACTTCTTGAGTGTCTAACTTTAATCGGAAACTGTCTCCATCTGCCTTCAGCTTTTGACCTTCAATGTGGTTCTCCCATCCCTTGCCTATGAAATAAATAAGTTATTAGTTGTACTAAAGAGAGGCAAGATCACATTTTATCAAATTAAAAGTTTAAATGATTCTGACTATGACACTTGGGATTAAAAGGACTCCAACATTCAAAAGTGGGCCATATATCGCGTTCCGTACAGCTCATTTTTCAATGACGAACTGTGAATGACCGTCTGATCTTTTACGCAAACGTCGCTCTGTAGCTTTATAGCAAATTCTGCCTTACGAGGAACGATATACAACTCGCTTTTAAATATCAAGTAAAACGTCCTTAATAGTAATATGATGATGTTAGCTTAAGCTTATCTCTTACCTAGCACATCTTCAACTCTCTTCAGGTAAGCAGTGAGTTGGTGGTCGATTTGCTTCGCCCAAATGATTGACCCGGCCACGGGAGGCAAGTCGCGGACTAGGGACAAACGGCTGCATTTCGACTGGGGATATTGAACCTGAAAACATTAATCACTTTGTAGATTATTTTTGCTGCAGCCAATGAAACCCTTAGGCTTTAAACACATCCTGGCACTGCTCATCTTTTGATGGAAAAGCACCCTAATTGTCGAATTATTTTTCTCATCGATCTTACATTTCATTTTTATTTTTCTCGTTACATTTCATTGGTTAAACATAGCACTAAAAGCTGCTTAGAAAAGTTGCTTTTTAGCTGCTTTTATGCTGGTAGAGTAAACAATAATGTTGCTGTCTGCGTCACTCCCATGCCCTTCTGCATGAGAGTGACAAACGTTGCCAGAGAACTAAGAATAAGTGCACAGATTTGTTACCTTAAATTTTTCATGCAAAGCCTCGATATCGTCCTTGACACGCTGTATGAGCTGGGTCTGGTACTCGCGGATGGCTCCACGGATGTGAGGTCTCACGAACAGTGCATTGAATCGGGAGAAAATGCGGAACATTTCGTTCGCGTTCTTAGCGGTCCCGAGCTGGTCGCGGAGGTGGGCCGTGATGCGGGTTTCCACGCGATCTGGAGATTGGGTTCTATTTTTAGTTGCGTAAGGTTACACTTTGATTGATATCTTAGTTGTCTATTTCGTTTTTGAAACGTTACTTGGGGATTTAATCCTATTTTAATAGCACAAGGTTTAATTTTGAATGGCATTAAAGCACTCGATCCTCGTAACTGAAATCTGAATAGATGTGCTTACCGATTCTGTCTTCATAACGACGCACAGCCGCCTCCCAAGCGTCACAGCCCTCGCGAGAAATGTCTAAGCAATCAACCTCCTTCACGTTCTCGTAAGCCAGGTTGACCTGTCAAATAACCGTTGCATTTTTAGCAGGTATGCTTTTAATTAGTGGACATCCTTACTGAAGACCATCTCATCAATATGGCTTGCTTATGCAGGACTAGGTGTTACCCGCGACATCGTTCGCGTTTATTAAAAAAAATAGTATGAGTTGCATCAAATATTTTGTTCATTTAGAACCTAACAGTTGGCTGTTTTTTCTTGGCCCATGCAATATTTTTTCAGTCCATCTGGGCATGTAATTTATCAAAGGATAAAGTCAAAGTTAAAATGTTTTATTCAATTGGGTATCAAAGATACACTTATGAACGTCGAATTTTAATAGACTCAAACGCCTTGTTCGGGAAAAAGCCACTACTCAGAAGAACAGGCAAGAAACTGAAAGGCAATATTAAAAAAAAAAATACTGTCTCACAAATTTAGGCTTACAACTAAGTAATGTATATGTACTAGGGGCTACTTGGAGGAAGTGGAAGGCTCCAGACATCTTTGTAGTAGTTTGTAGTTTGAAGCGATGATAGCCTAGTTGGGGCAGGCCCGTATCTCCCGGAGCGAGCAGGTCCAAACCCAGCCAATGGCACGCGCCAATTTGTTCATTGTGTGAACATATGTGCGCATTGGATGTCATCTACTACATTACTGGAGCCCGGTGTATGGCGACAGGCTCGCCCTCTTGTCACATTTGGGACTGAATATCGTCCAGCGTAATAAGTGTGCATAGGTGTTGTATTACACCTCTGCCAGCCCGCTCGGGGGAAAGGTGTACTAACTAATACTAAATACTAAATTCGGGACACTTCCACACACGGTCGCCTGACCCCAAACTAAGCAAAGCTTGTACTATGGCTGCCAGTGACTGATATACATACTTAGATATTTTTAAATACATACTTAAATAGATATTAACACCCAGACATAGAACAAACACAAATGTTCGTCACATAAATGTTTGCTCTCGGTGGGAATCGAACCCACGCCCCCGAGCTCAGAAGGCAGGTTCACTACCGACTGAGCCATCGAGGCAGTCAACGAGTCGAGTGTGACGATATGGTAGTTTGATAGTAGACGTACCTCGGCGATGGCGTTAGCGTCAGCCGCGTCCATGGGCAGCGAGTGCGGCTGCGCCGGCTCGCCGCCCGCGCCCGTCTCCGTGGCCACAGTCGCGCGCGGCCGCAGCACCTGCACACATCACACATGCTCCTGTAAGCACTTAACATGTCATTTTGTTGAGAACCTCCTCCTTTTTGGAAGTCGGTTAAAAAGTTTTTGCTTATTCTTACTTTGTGCTAAAATTTGAAGCAAAATTTTAATTATAAACAAAAAAATAATCCCGTTTATAATCAACGATGTATAGCCTCGGAGCAGCTACACAGTCTTTTGTGCTTTTCGATAGTGTACAGGACTTTAAGAAGGAAATAAAAAGACAAAACACTGTATGACTATTCCGAGGATATACAACGTCTATTGGTAAGGGGGTTAGTTTTTTGTTCGTATTTAAAATTTTGCTGCAAGTTTTAGCACAAAGTTAGAATAAGCACACAGCAAATTTAAATACGAACCTATCGAACTAGGCACGAATTGTAAGGTTTAAGATAATCAAGCACTTTTAGACTGTTGTGTCCCTTTTACATCGAAATTATTTTTCCAAATTCGAGTTACATTTTGAATGTAATTACCCGACTGCGCAAGGAAGGTTATGTTCTTCGTGAGGATGTATGTATGAGGTTTCTTTGGCCTTTCACGCTCTACAGCCTAAACAGCTTGATGGATTTCGACATGTGAGGTGTCATTCACATCGTCTTGATAGTGGAAGTGACATAAGGTACTACATTGTGCAGCCGCGTTTTTTGTTTTTCATTTAATGATGTTACTTGTTGGTAACTTGAATACCGTTAACTACTGTTCACTTTGGACTTTTTATTGGTTTTTTTTATTATAATGTCCACGACCTCTGCCTCTTCAAAACACGATACACGAAACACCATCTTCAGTTACAATAGGACTTACTCTTAGCATGACGGTGCGCAGTTGTTCGTGGTGACGGCGGAAGCGACGCATGTGCTCCATTCTCGCCTGCAGCCGCTTGTGGGAGGGCGACACTCGCCACACCATTTTGAGATGTTCGTCGCGCTTCTTCTTTACTATATCACTGGTAAAAGTTACAGAATATAAGTCTAGAATATTCCATTTAACTTTAAAATCCCCTGGAGGAATTTCACTACTCGTGAAATGAGATGAGATTTTATCTTCGTCACTCTCACATCTATGACAATTTAAACGAGAGCAACAAGGACGAAAAAAGGTGAGATGAAAATCTCAAATCTCCGAATAGGGCCCCTGAAAGATCACAGTTCTAAGAAAGGAAAGATTCCAAAGCATATGTTGGTAGGAAAACGACACAAGAAATGCAGTTTTAATAGTACAGGTTCTGCTATTAGGGTAACGTACCGCAGCAATCCCTGAAGTTTTTCGTATTCATCGTCCCAGCACGAGAACACTTCGAAGCATTGCGTCATCACGCGCTCAAAGTCCTCGAATGGAATGTGCATTAACCGACGGGTGCCCAGGACCTAGAAGAACCAAATAGATATAAGATCATGTATAATTTATAGACAACAATTTAAGAGACTGATTAAAGAGATAGAGATTAAAGAGACCCTTAAACAGCCTGAATAACTTGATAAGCAATTACCTTCAAAAGTTGTTGTCCAAGGTCTCTTGAGATAGCTTCAACTAGTCTCAGACCACGTTGGATGGGATACTTGGTGGAGCGGATCTTTCGAAGATGCGAGAAGATTTGCTGTACTGCCAATCTGTGAAAAACATTATTTTGCTAAAACTGTATAAACTGGGTTGTTGATTCTCGACACTGTATTATAGTGTTTATTCATACATAACATTGTATTTAATGCATTGATTGATTTTATCAATCAATTTCTTAATGGATCAGGTAATTGGTCAGATGATGTAGATGCACTATAAATACTCTTTACTTTTACAAATAATCTTAAAATCTTTCTTTATGCAATGATCAGGTTACTCAACGAAAAAAAAATTCAAGAGACAATTTAAAATAAATAAGCCAAAATCACGTTACCTGATCCTCTCAAGCTCCGTAGCACTAAGTAGATCGTTAATTGGGAAGTCTTTCATGAGTGGGTTGTAGTCTGAGACAGTGGCCAAAGCCTGCTTGAGACCAGTGTCGGTGTCGAACGATACGGTGGCGTGGAAACGCTTGCCGTACTTCAGGATTTCTAAAGTCAGAGCCACCTGTGGGTATGCAAAATAAGGATTTGGATAAATGAAGTGACAATGATAAAGGTGACAAAGGTTGCGCTATAGATCCACGTTTGACAAATAAGCACGCATCATCCTACAGCAAGGTTTATGCACTTTTATTGAGTGGCTTAAGAGCTCGCACTCAAATTTGAAAGTTATGGTGCTTTGGGTGGACAACAGAATATTTATGCTTGGCCAAACCATTTCCCAAAATGCCACCTTCACTATAAATAAACCATTGTTTTCTGAGTATATGTAAATCATAAATTAATAAAACATTGTATGATAATAAGTTGTAATAACTTACTTCAATGCTTTCTCGTTTCTCCTGAATTCTGTGAAGGGCTCTCTCCAGGTTCAGCCAGAATGAGATCTCCTGCAGTGCAGTCCCGTTTGAGGGGTCACGATCTAGCTTGGTCACCTGACACAAAACACATAATTTAAAATCAGTTTTGAAAACAAGAATAAAAATATGGCAAATACTATAGTTGGACCAGAAATGCTAGAAGCCTAAAAGCCAGACCCCTTAACATGAACTCTGAGGGAGAGTGTTTGTAGAAATGCCCCGGTAAACAACAGTAAAATCAAAAACATCTGATCATGACTTAGTCCATTGCAGATTTATAAAGGAACAAATAAAAAAAAGTTTTGATAACTATGCAGAGTATTAGTGATGATTTAGCACTAATGTTTCAAATACTAGAGTGAGGTTAATTATTTATGTGAGATTGGAAGTCTTGAGTAGCATACCTTTTGAATTTCTTTGATCCAGCGGTTGACTCCATTCTGCAGTTGGTTAAGGAATGTTGAGTCTTCCACTTTATCTCCGAAGTCAGCGACACGTGGCTTTCGGCCCTCATCGGCAGCCCTTTGTGATAGAGAAATAATAATATGAAAAAAAAAGAAGTATTCAAGTTGCAAGAGGAGTTTATAAAAAAAAGACAATCTAAGATAAAAATAGTAAGGTTAATTTAATGAGCAGCTGACAACCAGCTCCATTTATTAGGAAGCTAAATCTAGCTATTTTTTTTGCGAAATCCCAGAAGACGGATAATTTTGTTATATGTATGTTAGTCTGTAAGATATTTATTTTATCACAACCTGTGCCTGAAATAAATGATTATTATTTTCGTTGTAACATTTTTTGTTTAAAAAAAATTTGCACACAATAACATCTTGTAAATTGAGAATCAATTTTAGATGGAAGGTTGCCTATGCATAGTTACATAATTATGCTTCTTCACAAGGTTCTTTATCAAAATTTGTATTTGTAAAGTATGGGTATTGTAAGCTATGATAGGAAACTTTTAATTTTAATATGTAGGATAGATCATACTTTTTTCTAACAAGATTGCAAATAAAATACTGAATAATAGCAAACCTTGCTTCTATTGATTTTACCTTTTGATGACAGCGGCTACCAAAGGATGCACAGGCAGAGTAATCTCAGGTATGTCAATATTCTGTTGGAGATGCAAGAGACCCATCTCCAATTCCGCTATCTTTTTCTCAACTGACGGCGCCATTTTGTCTCCATCTCTGTTAATTTGGTAAGTTTGCATGATAAAACATCTCTGTATAATTTATATTGCGTCATATCAAGGAATTGACCCTGGTATAACAATTTACTCCGCCAGGTATAGCATTCAGAATCACCTAGTGACGTCAATTGATGCTTAAGCAAGACTAAAATTAGTCATTTAGATCAAGTTCGAAAGAGACTTATGATGATTACATCATTATGTGTTTGCTGAATGCTAGACCTTGTTATTTGGATCATGGAATTGACATACACTAGATTTTGTACTGCTGTGTAATGTTTTATTGGTAATTAGAGACTTTTAAAAACAAAACCTGAATAGAACTATGATGCTATTTAATTTAGTGCCACAATAGTCAAATGGTTACTAATATTATTACCACAAAACAATAATTCTCATCATAAATGTATGGGTACATTTTGTTATCCTTCCAGGCTTACAAGGCATAACCATGTACTGAATAATAATAACCTATTACCACCATCTTACGCCCCATGTGATTATGAGTCACTGGTGATGTCACAATAAACCAACTATCAAAACAATAAATTGATCAGTTATTTATTCGTTTGGTTCTATTTAAACTGCATTAAAATTGTTTCTTTGTTTTAAATGCAAATAAATTTGCTTTTTTGAGGCACTTATACTTTGTAAATGAAGTGCATAGACTTTATGTGATTATAATTTCAAGTATAATTCCTTTTACCTGTCAGCTCTACCACTCTCCTTGACATAGCTCTTGAAAAATGGAGCCATAGTTTTGCTGATGAAAGAGTGGAGGGTCTCATAAGGCGAGCCATCAGAGAGATTGATCAGGCGCATCTGACTGTGGATGGACTTGTCGGCCTCAATGACAGCACCACGCTTGATGCAGACAAAGGCTGCCACTCGTGGCGAGGTAAAGTGCACCTGTAAAAGCATTATTTGTATTGAAACAATCCAGTGAAAATGAAGTTTTGTAAAAGAACTTTTGTCTTTGGAGGGTAGATATATAAAGAAATGAAAATGAATGTATAGAAAATCACATACCTCATTGCCAATTTGGTAAGTAACGGCTTCTTTCTCTTCTTCTCCCTCTGTAGGCTGTTCATTGTCGTCTTCTAGAAATAAAATCAGTAATGTTTTTATATTTTTTTATAAGGAAATCAGTACAATTACATTCGTTTCGATATGTCATACGACTGCTTAGTAACTAAGTGGTGTACTGCAAGGTATTTTGCATTAATTACACTGCACTGCAGGTAGAAAGCTGACGCAGAGAAAATGGGTCGATATCGTATCTTACCTTTTAGTGAAAATCTCTGCACGTACAACGCAGACACCTGCGGGTCCGAGATGAACTTCTTAATACAATCTTGGTTTACTTTGTCGTCCAAAGCGGCATTCAGCGACGGTGGAACGATATCATCCTCAGGTAAAAGTACCGTTGCAGCTCGACGCAGGTAGTTCGCGAAGTCTTGGAAATCGACAACGACAACGTTTTGTGCCTCCGGAGTGTTCTCGCTCCCATCTAGGGAGTCTCCCATGGTGTTCTTGGGATTCTCTCAGCTCTCTAGTGAGAATTCTAACGTTTTTATAATTAATCACCGGAAAAAGTTGGTTGCAACAAGCAGCAGACAGCAGAACAGTGAGCTGACAGCTGCTGTCACCCGACGAATTTGACACAAAGATGACGCATCATTTTGTGTTGCCAAATAAATTCAAAAAACTGCCAGATTGGCTGCCTTTCTTTTAACGTATGGGCCACACATTTCTCTATTCCACTTTTGAGATGTAATCGTCGAGTCAGGATTACACAAAGAACACTACAACGATCTTGATTTATTAATTAATTCTTACAGAATCATATAAAAATGACTATAGAATTTAATAAAGCTGCCACCTAGCTGACTTTTTTTTTTTTTTTTTTAATTATTCATGACCATGGATACTCGTCCTTCAGTCGGATTCTTAGTAATTATTTTTCCTTCAGTAACAGATGATGGGATGATGATGATGAGGTGATGATGAAGACGATGAATCCCTCCCCTTTTCCCATTCCAGTAAAGTTATGGATACTTTACTGAAACTCTATGTGAAGTTTTGTAGAGAACACGAAAAATCGCGTTTCGCGATGTTTGTATCATTTGCCCACACTCGTGCACGTTGACGAACCGGTAAACGTTAATAATCCACCATTATTACAATTTAACACTCGAAGAATCACAAGTTTTAGAAAATAATACAAAAACACGACACCATCTTTTCGGTTCCCGCCAAAACTCCACCTAGCTGACACCTTAAAAAAGTTGCATAGAACAAAGAGAATATTACTATTGAAATTATGTTGCATTCACTGTCAAAAATGTCTTTTTTTTTTTTTTTTTAATTAATTTATTCATGACCATGGATACTCGTCCTTCAGTCGGATTCTTAGTAATATTTTTTCCTTCAGTAACAGATGATGGGATGATGATGATGAGGTGATGATGAAGACGATGAATCCCTCCCCTTTTCCAATTCCAGTAAAGTTATGGATACTTTACTGAAACTTTAAGTGAAGTTTTGTAGAGAACACGAAAAATCGCGTTTCGCGATGTTTGTATCATTTGCCCACACTCGTGCACGTTGACGAACCGGTAAACGTTAATAATCCACCATTATTACAATTTAACACTCGAAGAATCACAAGTTTTAGAAAATAATACAAAAACACGACACCATCTTTTCGGTTCCCGCCAAAACTCCAAAAATGTCTTTAAAAAACACAGATTGCCAAACATTTTAGCCTTTAATTCTGTCTGTAGTTCTGGCAGATGATGTTGTGATGGATCGGAGAGCTTTTTGTACGACATGTCCGGTATTTAGCCGTAAATACCGGATAACTTTGTATAGCCCAGCAGGGGCCCTATTCGGAGATTTGAGATTTTCATCTCACCATTTTTCGTCCTTGTTGCTCTCGTTTGAAACGTCGTAGGTGTGAGAGTGACCAAGATAAAATATCTTATCTCATCTCACGCGTAGGAATAGCCCTCCTGGGACCCTATTCGGAGATTTGAGATTCTCATCTCACCTTTTTTCGTCCTTGTTGCTCTAGTTTGAAACGTCATAGGTGTGAGAGACCAAGATAAAATCTCATCTCATCTCACGCGCAGGAATAGCCCCCCTGTAGGGCTATTCCTCTCAAATCTCCGAATAGGGTCCCTGCTGACTTACGTGACATGGCTTCGTATGCTCGTGTTGTACATGCTCATTGCTCTGGCTGTTCAAAGTTGGGCCAGACGACTTTGTACAAATGATTATGTACAGTACGTGCGGTTATGTAAGGCACGTTTTATGTGTACATGGCCAGGGTCAGACTGAGCTGGAAGGGCCCGGGTGGCTCTCCACAAGACAGGGGCTCAAGACGGAGTGTAGCCCCCAACCTACCTACCAAGTACGTGGGGGGCCCGCGCCGGCAGGAGCCGGGCTGGCAAACGCCACCCTGACTATGGCCAGTCCGACCCTGTACATGGCATCGTATGCTCGTGCTGCGCAAAACCATGTCGTACAAAGCGTGGTCGGACTAAATCTCTCCTGGAGGGCTATTCTTACGGAGCGAGATTCAATCTCACCATTTTTTGTCCTTGTTGCTCTCGTTTGAATAGTCTTAGGTGTGAGATTGACCTAGATAAAATCTGATCTCATCTCACGCGTAGGAATCGCCCCCCTGCTCGACTCCTTTTTAAAAGCAAATCAAACATGCTGTGGTGGAGCCCTTTTTGAAACACATACCTAATTGTAATTATTATTTATTATTTATAAAAGTATGTGCTTTGCTTATTGCTTTTATTTATTTATCGTTTATATTTTTAATTGTATGTGTTTCAAAATTTCTTTCTTTCTTTTTTTCTTTTTGTACAAACCATGTCGGACAATAGAGTGACCCATGGATGAAACCAATGACGGCTTATGCAGGACGAGTGAAACTCCTAAACTGCGTTTACATTCGGCCTATTTCCACGGCAACGTGCAAGGAAATGTGAAACACGAATATTTAAATGTTTCGGTTTCGTTTTCCTTGCTACTATCGTTGCCGCTCGCATTGCCGGGCGATTCCCGCGGTACGGAGGCGGTTTTTTGTGCGGACATAAAATAATGCTCAATGCAAACGCGAAAGAGTGTTTACATCACTGACGTCTAATACAGTAGACTTCTGTATTAGTCTTCTGTGGTTTACATCTTTGGTTTACATAATACCCTCTTGCTCAATTGCTATCGAATGTGCGGAGGTGACTGCTATGCGACCGAAGCCGCGGGCTGAAGCGAATTTAAGAAAAAAATACCAGTTATAGTTAAAGGACATTAATAATTATGTAAGTTCAGTGCGGGTAAGATCGGCATATATTACAATACAATACAATATAAAAACTCTTTATTGACACCAAATACAAATAAATCTAAATTAAACACTCAAAAATAAAGGCGCAATGGGCGGTCTTATCTCTTCCAGACAACCTTTGGATGGAATAAAAACATTATGATTCAGCATGGACGGTGGTGTGTGCTAAAGAAAAATAATAATAATTAAGGTTAAATAAATACTAAATAAACTTACTAATTTGAGAATTATAATAAACTACAAACTAATTATAATAATATTATATTTAGCAAAGTAAAATTGTATTCAATTTATTTCATTCATGTAAGCCTAATAAGTAAATCCAAATTTATCGAAAAATGGAGAATTTCATGGAGGTATTTAATAAAATTATAGGAATTATAGAAGCCTTGAAGAAACGCGAAACCGATTTAATTTAAACATAATATACGAGTAATAATTGGCGGTTGGACGGACTTCCCTAGCCGAACGGTGCAAGTCTGTCTACTTATTAACATTAGAACCCCAGGGGGAGCTTAATATTATAAGATGTGGTTTTGGAAATATTCAAAATAGTTTCATGACCGCCATAAAATGGTTGTAGGTAATTGTAATTTTATTGGCTTGTAATTTTTTTTTGTAAACACAAAAAACCATGGTTAATAGCAGCGATTTACCTGGATTAAAACGCATATTATAATACTTACATACATTTAAAAGCTATTTATTTAGCCGCTCTAGCTGCGCCTCGCGGTTTCACCCGCGGTTAAAAATTATCCTTTGTGCTATTTTAGACAATAATACGTCTAACCCCAAACTAAGCAAAACTTGTACTATGGCGGTCAGAGATTGATATACATACATTTATAATTTTAAATACATACATAAATGAATCGGTACTTTTAAATACTTATGTACCTATGCATCAGGGATTTTTGCAGATACCTACCCAAATGTAATAAGAATAACGTGTGTAGTAGCATAACATTATCTACTTATATATGTATCGGTAACGCTCAAACAGACGATAATAAGGAAAGCTTCCAAGAAGCGTTGCCTCAATTTACAAGCGGAGTAATAAGATATCGGACGCTCTATCACCGAGAAATGTATTTATTATGCTCTCAAAACGCGAAACACTGCGTTGAAAATCTTCTAGAAATTTGAGACTCCCAGGCGTTTAGGTAATTTAAGTTGTTATCGTTGGCGATTAGATGGATTTTCAGATGGGTAGATAATTATTGCGAAGTATACAATAGGTACCTAGTAGATACCGATCTACTTTCGTAGGGACTAGGTAGATAAGAAGATGAGGTACTACATTAATTCTGCCGTGCAGTACTTAAAACGACTTTTTGACGTTGAGCCGTAATGGGCACGTCATAAGGAGTCGAATGATATAATCGGTTTTTGATTTTTACAACTGCAAGATAAAAAAAAACATACCTCAACGTAGTAACTAGGCATACCTAAGTACTTAATACAATCACTCTGGACGGGCGCTGGGACTTCGGGGAGCACTTCAGCCGCACCATCCCCCGGATCCAGAGGGTAGTGGGTGCTCTGCACAGACTGCTACCCAATCTTGGGGGACCCAGGGAGGGCGTGCGCCGCCTTTATGCGGGTGTCGTGCGGTCGATGGCCCTCTACGGAGCACCCGTCTGGTCTGCTAGACTGGGTGTTAGTCGCTGTAGATTGTTATACAATAGACTACAGCGCACTATGGCCATCCGCATCGCGCGTGGATACCGTACGATATCCTTTGAGGCGGCGACCATCCTGGCGCGGTTCCCGCCCTTGGACGTCTTGGCGGGGATGGACGCACGTGTGTACGTTCGTCTCCGACAGGATGACGGGAGCGGAGCCACGCCTGCTGAAGTGCGGGTGCAAGAGCGCCGACGTGCGCTCCGGATGTGGCGCGAGCGGCTCGAGGAGCCACGATGCTCGCGCCAACGCATCGTCTGCGCCATAGCGCCAAACTTCGAAGCCTGGCTGGGGAGGGAGTTCGGTAACGTCACCTATCGACTCACACAGGTACTCACCGGGCACGGTTGCTTCGGTGAGTACCTGAGCAGGATCGGACGCGAATCGACACCACAATGCCACCATTGTGGGTGGGACTTGGATTCCGCGCAGCACACGCTCGAGCAATGCTCAGCGTGGAGCGCGGAGCGCGGAATCCTGGTCAACAGGATCGGGCAGGATCTCTCTCTGCCGAGCGTAGTAGCGGCTATGCTGGCAGATGAGGCAGCGTGGCAGGCCGTAGCCTCTTTCTGCGAGACCGTTATGGTTCAGAAAGAGGCAGCTGAGCGTGATCGGGAGAGGGCCGATCCCGCTCGGAGGAGGCGGCGGCGGGGCGCGAACAACGGCCGCCCCGCACCGCCTGCCCCGTGAGGGGGCGAGTGGTATCCCCTGCCAAACAGGGGACCTTTTGGGTCCGTGGGCAGCTGGAGTGAGGGCTCCGGTTGGTCGTTTACGGATCCCGGGAGGGCGGCGGCACTTTTGGCAGGTGTCGCCGTAGCACGCGAGGGTGCCGGTGCGTGGCTGTGGGTGCCATTCCCGGGACAGTGCTCTGAGCACGATGCGAGAGGGGTACCGGTGCGTTCAGTGGAGATCTCGGAACCCCTTGACATGCATCGAGGCTGGCTACCAGGTGGTTTTTAGTGGGTCGCAAACAAGGCAACCCCACACTGCCCAAACGCGACCCTCAATCGCGTTTGGGCGTCTGCTTGCAGATTTTCCACCTCCCAAAAAAAAAAAAAAAAAAAAAAAAAAAAAAAAGTACTTAATACAAACTGTAACGTAAAACTATCTAAAATACAGTAATAGCAATTACGTCTAACATGACCATCTGCTCTCCCAGGTAAAATGAAGTAAATGTCATCACTGCTACAAAAAACCGGTTAACTACACCTTAAAAATGCAGTGAAAACAGCAACTAAAATGCAGTAAATAGGCAATCTACTGAAAGTAAAAATACTGCAAAACTTATTTTTACTAACTTTTCAAATGAATTACAGACTAGTATGCAGTAGGTATGGTTAGATTAAATTAGATTAGATCAGCCCGGAATGTCCCATTGTTGGGCAAAGGCCTCTCTTCCTTCTTTCCAGTTGTCCCTGTTTTCGGCTTTGGTGGGCCGATCCTTTTCATGGGCGTCAAGCTCGTCTGGAAAGATGCAGTAAGGTATTAAGGTTAAGGTAAAAGTAAGGCCTACAATATATCTCTGTTCTAAATTTCATCTAGATTCGTTTAGCCGTTCTGGCGTGATTGATATGCATAACACATAAATCCATTCACCCAACTTTTGCATCGTCATAGTTTGTTACACTTATCGCTCATAAAAGATTCTACACAATTGTAAGACTTGAAGAGATTTACGAGGATAGATACCATAGCTCTCGTACCTGCCTCACGCTCCGCTCACGCTCGTCCCTAACGATTGCTTGTAGCTTGTAGCAGGCGTTCTAAGCTCTCCCTGAATTCCATTCTAACCGCTTCCATTTAAACTATTGAACAAGGAAATTGATTCAAAGCTTTGTTCGCAATGCCGACTCTCGGTAGGCAGTCCAATTTTCGTAAGTTTCAAACTTTTCCAAGAAAGGGTGAAACGTTTTCGTGTGGTAATTTGTCGTTAAAATCCTTATTTATTGCAACAGAGAAGTTGGATCGGCCCCGGGGGTGAATTCGCAAAGTTTGCTCCTTTAACTTTGCTTCACTGAATACCGACACCTTGAACACATATTGAGGTTGAAACCTCGTTTTCTTGTTTCAGTTGAATTATGGCGTAAAACTTCCGGGAGGAGAGATTCGGCGTATTCGTTGACGGACAATATGTATTCTGGTAGGGTCAACTGGGGCAAATACGTCTGTGAGGCAATCACGTCTTTCGAGAATTACTGAAAAAACCCTCACCAATTAGGTGCCACCTACATCTTTTTTCTATTTTTAGTTGCAATAATCTGTACTAGATGGCGTTACTTGTTTAATTTGTAAAGGGTGTGTCAGTAATTTTAGAAAGACGCAATTACCCCACAGACGCATTTACCCCAGTAGACCCTATATATGTCGCAGCCAACTTGTTTAATCAGCCGTTCAATTAACAGCCTAGCTATTTCACTAAATGGCGCCGCTCAACCAGCGTCCTGAATGATATTCAGCCCTAGCGTCTAATACAACATTTAATGAACTGGCTGGCTGCTGCTCAGACCATTCAAATAAACGGGGATGCCAAAATTACTATTTCTGACCGAAGGAATGTGATTTGAATTATAATGATGATAAAAATATAATCCGAAAATCGGCAAAACGAACCCAAATTCTGATAGACATCATATTATGATAACCTAAAACCTCTCCTGCCTTTTCCTTTGTCAGGGGAAATCCGATTTGGATTGGTTAGGCTATTAATAAGGCTAACGCGGGAGCGATTATTAGCTTCGTGATTTTTTTTTATAACAACCCGTAACCTCCCCTCCTTAAGAGTCCCGCGACGCTCTGAAATTTCCACACAAACGCGCTAGTCAAATTTCTTGGAAACAATTTGTCAGACTATGATGAAATTTAGCATATACAAGTATACATATATACTCGTAAGTATATACAAGCATTTACAATTATATTTCCGCCCCTATGTTCTTGTTTTTTTTTAAAAAAACGTCCTCAAGAGAAAATAGAGCTATGAAAAATATCCGCATTTGTAAGGGGTCACTTTTGACTGATTTATTTAATAGATAGACAAAGCAAATCAAAAATCCCTTTACATAGGGAGGTTGTCTACATCATTAGCTTTCAAATGAGTCCATAATATAAGGGAAATAGTTATAGTTATTCAAGAACGATTACAGAAGTCATTAAAAAAATTGAAATTGCACTTTGTCACTCTGTAGGTAACTTCAGAGGCTCGTCAGTATCATTACTTGCTCTCATTGCTCGTAGTCTTCTTCTAGACGAAATGGCTATAGAAAACCTTAAGCCAATGCAAAGTTAGTCTAAAGTGGTCGCCGGACTCTTAAATGACTTGACTAGGCAAGTAGTCAACGTTGTCGATCCAAGCCATTTTGCCTAGCCGTTTGATTGAATGTCTGAATATCATCAGGAAGCCAGTTGAACGGCGCCGTTTAGTAAAATGGCTAGGCTGTTAATTGAACGACTGGATAAGCAAGTTGACTGCGACCGTTATGCGTCACAGAAAGCAGGAAATTGAAGAAGGTTATTGATCAAATTCCAAATCGAAGAAATAATTAGTACTTATCTAATTGTGGATAGGGTTAGATGATTGCCTAGGTAAACCTAAATACAATTTTTATAAAGAGGTAAGTAGATAGAGTACCTACTACCATTATAAGCAATTGCAATCAAATGACGATTGATAATTGGTGATAAGTAGGTAGTTCAATTCAATTTCATTTACAGATAATAGATTAGGTATTCGATAAGAAGGCATATTACATTGTTCGCCATGCACTCAAGGCATAACTGGCTTATTTAACTTTGTCCTAGCGTTACTGTTAAGTGAGTACCTACAATTCGACTCCAATAAAGCTTGGAGGTAGGTACTTACAGATAAGTATATCTTAGCAGATACTATAGATGATACTTAGACTAAGTTACTGTTTAACTCCCAGTTTGCGGCGGTGTTGGTCCACAACGAGGCCATCGTATCAACTCGGTTCAATAGAATTGAATCGCTTGTACCTGTAATAGTGTTTAGAACAAACTTTGTCTGCGAACGGGGCCGTTACAAATCGGGTGCTTGTTGCTGACAAACAATAAAATAGTAGATTGGATACAACAAAGTTAAATTAATGCTATCGATTCCTAAATTTGGCCCTAAAAACTTTATTGGATAAATGAACATCGATTCTGACTCAGCAGGTTTGGCTCGGTGACTTCAGTGTCTGTAAATATAATTAGGTAGATAAGTACCTGCCATAGTCTTGTTTTTTAAAGTATACGAGTAGGTATGTCCTTAATATCTGACGTTCTAAGCAACTGACCGATCTTACAGTTGGCAAGTGCGTAGGTACTTATCTACCTTAACCTGTCGAAATTATCTACTAAATAAATAAATAAATTTGGGACACTTGCACACGCGGTCGCCTGAACCCAAACTAAGCCAAACTTGTACTATGGCTGCCAGAGACTGATATACATACTTAGATACTAATAAATACATACTTAAAAATTTATCAACACCCAGACATAGACCAAACACAAATGTTCATCACATGAATGTTTGCCCCAGGCGGGAATCGAACCTACGCCCCCAAGCTCAGAAGGCAGATTCACTACCAACTGAGCCACCGAGGCCGTCTAGGCCGTCTACTCTCTCTAACATTGGTTAATAAATACCTTAGTAGACTAAAAATAGAAATAAACTGCTGCAAAACTTAGGTACTTAATTAAACTGTTGCATTAATCCACATAGATGCACGTACATTACAATCCCCTATCGTAATGACGACCCACCCCGCATCGCGCTGCACACTGAAGCTGAACGAAGTGTGGCTTCTGCGACACAAACGTGCACTCTGTATAATTATAGTTAATGCACAATGACTGTTGGAATCATGCTCCAATGTGCAGTAGTGTTTACGCCTAGTGCTTAGATTCATATTACGTATTTATACCTATACATATATACACGGTACGTACGGTTCTACGGTATGTAGAGGTACCTACGTATTTACATATTGCGAAAGACTTTTGTACCTACCTGTGTTTATATAACACTCTATCTGAACAGATTTTGATGTCTAGTATTCAGGTAGTTCACAATTCAGGATGATAGGTACTTTTACCCTTTAGATATCATGGGAAAACATTTGGTTCCTGTGCAATCTAACTTTGATGAAGCACAAACCTGCGGAAAAAATGATGAAGAATTACAAATTTAAAACGGTCTCGTTACCAAGAGAGATATCTATCCATTCTAGTGTTAAACGTGATCCTGATCGATGATATTGAACTTTCGGTTCCGAACCTTGCAAAACTTGTCTACGCAGCCTAAGGAAATTGGCTTTTTATGCATGCGCCTTTACAAAGTTTGAAGGATGAGTTTGAGATGACGTGAATTTCAGAAGTTTCCAATTAGATTTAAGTAAAGTAGGTACCAGGGTCGTTAGGAGCGGTCGATAATTCAAAGTACCCATTAGGAGTCACTTGTACAGCAACACGATCGCATGGAGTTTTTAAAATTCTATGCGATCGTGGGCTACACGTACCTACATATTTCCAAATAGCGTGGGAGGATTTAATTGGACTTTTTTTATTTATATACATGTACACGGTTATCTGACCACAAACTAGGCAAAGCTTGTACAATGGCTGTCAGAGACTGATATGAATATACTTGCTTATAATTTATATGTAACTTAGTTACGTAAATAGATATTATTAAGATTATAAATTAGTTGAAGCTTTAAGAGTTATATTTGCTGCAAACAATCGCATTTATTTTGGTATATTGGTACATAGTGACCGTATCTACTTAGGCACACTGCCGCGTTGCGGTCGTGTTAATTATTGACAAATCTGTAGATACGCAGCGTTTGGTTTCCGAGCGCTAATGATTATTGTGGCATACATGGCAAATACGGCCTTATTATCCCCCTGGGTCTTTGATAACAATGGACTTCGTTATTACCACAGGAAATTTAAGTTGGTGAATATGCACAATGGGAACGCAACTCGGATTCGATATAATTATATTTTAAATACCTACTTATAGTGCAAATATATTTTTCATTTCTCATACTCGGAAAGTAGTGTTGTATTGACCTGATTATTGGGCGGAAAATGCTGCTTCCCTCCATACAGAGGGAAAAACTCATACAAATTACTTCCCACCTAAGGGCCGGAATGAACTTTAAAAATAGAACTGCTGTCAGTTGGGAAGAGTTTTATGTAAACAATAAAAAAAACGAATTAAAAAAATGCTGCGGCCATGTGACTTTCTAAACAGCCAGTGTGAACTTAGCGCAATCTTCTTTGAGCGGAATAAGCCGCAACAATTACGGGATGAGTTCCATGTTTAAAATTTAAAAAAGTCGACATAAATTGGCGGGATACTAATCTGTTATATATATATATCTGTGACGGAATAAAAAAAAATAGGTAATACTCTTTAAATAGGTACTTACTACTAATATTATTCTATATTTTCAATAAATAGTTTAGATAAACAACTTTATTAGTTTTATTTTCCTCATATTCGAAATGAAAAGTAGAGTGTTTAACACGGGTAAAAAAATCAATTCCTACTCGGAGTATAGTCTAATTACCTCAGGAATTGATTCTTTCGACCCTCTGCTAACAATCTACTATTTAATTATTCTCTAATCTTCTGAGAAAAGTTTAACTACATTTTTTTGTTCCTGATGAATTCCGTTACTGAATTTAAATATTAATTATTATGCACATAGTCGTATCTATCTCTACGGAGAAGGGAGAAGTTAAGGAGAACAAGGAAAACAAGATATGAACCAGTATACACTCGACTACCTACGAGCACATACACTCATAAGAACATCATAGAGTTGAAAAAGTTAGCAAACAACGTTCATTCGACATTTATTCTGCTTCATAGTTTTTGTCATCGCCCTTTTGTAAACATTTTTGAATATTCTCGGTATGAAAGTTGGGACAATCCTGGATTAGTGGCAGCCTTGAGAAATGGGCGAACGGAATTGGAAAAGTTGAGGCAAGGCAGCAGCGCTAGGATTACCTACGGCTACCTATTGCCACCTATTCGCAATGCGACGTGTAGAAACTTTCATTGTGCTAAGAGCAGTGCAAGTTTTGTTTACACTGAACCGCATGAGAGTTTTATTTTATTTTTTACTAGCTGCGCCCCGCAGTTTCACCTGCGGTTAAAAAGTATCATATGTGCTGTTCTAGAGTATAATCTATCTCTGTGCCAAATTTCATCCAGATCTGTTCAGCCGTTCTGGCGTGAAAGAGTAACAAACATCCATCCATCCATCCATCCATTTTTACAAACTTTCGCGTTTATGATATTAGTAGGACACAGTTTTTTTAAATTGATCTAGCCGCTCAAGATATAAGAGGTCACGTATTTGTATAAATATACATAATAGAAACACATGAACAAATAAATATTACTAACTTACCAATCACATTACACTAGATATACATTCTAATCCTAATCCTAACTAATATTATAAATGCGAAAGTGAGTTTGTTTGTATCGCTTTCACGCCCTAACTTCTCAATCGATCATAATGAAATTTTGCATACACGTTGTCTGGGATACAGAAAAGAACATAGGGTACTTTTTACCCCGAAAAAAATTAAAGGTTCGTTTGGGACCGCGGGTGAAACCGCAGGGCGCAGCTAGTGTAATTTTATAAAAGCGAAAGTATGTGAGTGTGAAAGTGTGTAGGGGTGTATGTTTGCTACTTCTTCGCTATGCTACGCTCTAACGGCTAGACCGTGGTGTCGCTGGTCTAACGCGCAAGTAAGCCTCCGCTTGTTTGTGTGGATTTTTTTGTTACTTTTTCAACCAGGATGTACCAAGATTGTGTAACGATACCAAATTACGCATCACAGATTTGAGATGTCGCGAACATGAACGTGGTGAATGTGGTCGTAGGCGGTGTCGCTAAACTGTCGCGCAAGTAAGCCCCTGTGAAGTAAATGCAAGCTGCGGTGTCGTAACTAGCTTTTTGACCATTTTGCACGCGTAAATTGAACGCGCTGAGGATGGTCGTATGCGCTGTCGCTTATCTATCGCGTAAGTTAGTGTCCGTGAAGTAAATGCAAGCTGCGGTGTCGTATCTACCTGAGCTATCTGATGAAATCGTACGCGTAAACTAATTACATATCGTCACGCCTATCCTCCGAAGGGGCTGGCAGAGGTGTCATACAACACCCACACTTCGCCGGACGATATTTAGTCCTAAATGTGACAGGGGGCGAGCCTGTCACCATACAGCGAGTTCTAGTCTTGTAGCAGATGACATACAATACGCACATATGCTCACACAATGAACAAATTGGTGCGTGCCGTCAGCTGGGTTCGAACCCGCTACCTCTGGCTTGAGAGGCGGGCCTTCTCCCAACTAGGCTGCCATCGCGTTCATTACTAAAGTAAACTAATTCGTTGAATGAAATAATGTGTACTTTTTTACCGCGGGTAGAACCGCGGGGCGCAGCTAGTACTACCATGTAGATAATTACTCAAAAATCCCACCTTCATGGGAAATCAATAAAAAAAGCAATGTAAGACCTATTTCTAACCCTATTTCTAATTAAAACTTCTTTCTATTTTTAAACTAAATTTCTACTTACAAACTGTTATTTGTCCCGAATAACAGATCCAATAAGCTCAATTCTATAATTTTTTATAACGAAGTACAAAATAGATGCCAGTAAAGTTCTTTAGCATCTGTAGCTAGTCGGAACAGATATTGAACAAACAAGCAATAAAAGTCTAGAGTCGCCAGTCAGACGATATTGTGAAAATTAAAAGCAAACGGATCTTTTTGCAAACTAATTTTAATTTAATTTGTTTCGAAAAGAAGCGGAGTGAACTCAGTTGTGCGAAAGCGCAACGTAATTACAAAACCGAAAATGTATTTTGCCATTTGCGCATGTTTATTTCTTCATGTTTCTCATAACGGCGAACGCTTTGTATGACCAGTTGATGAGCTGCAAATAAATACAAAGCTTTTAATGTTGTCAGATTGGATTTCACAATATATGTTTAATCATGTGCAATTTCAGAGCGGACATTTAAAAAAAGGGAGGAACTCTATGTTTCAAATAGTTATTATTTTTAGTAATTTTACTTATCAATTTATGCCGCTAGCATTACCTACAAACATTTTATGTAGGTTAGCAGCACTGAGGCTGAACAAAAAAGATGTGTAGGTTTAGAAAACAAGTTAGAGTCAGATTCAGTATTCATTATTATTCCAATGAATTACAATAGCTCACGTTTTTGCCTATAGGTATTTAGACCGTGCAGTAGGTAGGGGCAACTGGGGCAAATGCGACTGTGGGCAGAAATTGCGTCTTTCGAGAATTACTGACAAACCCTTCACAAATTAGGAGCCACCTACATCTTTAGTTGCAATAATCTGTACAAGATGGCGTTGGTTGCCTAATTTGTGAAGGGTTTGTCAGTAATTCTCAAAAGACGCAATTGCCCCACAGACGCATTTGCCCCAGTTGACCCTATAGCCTATACGAGACCCGAGTATACGTATAAGCCTCCAGCTTACGTATACCGAGGTATACGTAAGCTGGAGGCTCGAGAACCGGTACGTACGATAGCTTAGGGACTTTCCAAAATATGAATAATTCCGTACCACAGTATATGTGTCCAGAGATAGCGTAAATATTTTCCCAGCCGTGACTCTCAAGGGGCGCTTGCATCTCTCCAAGAAAATTATGACAATCATGCTCGTCTCGCGGTCTATCTTCAACCAGGGACTTTCGTACGCTGCTAGACTGAAATCCATGCTCTGAAAGCAGAAAATTAAGGGACAAAAACTTGAAAGAATTCTATTTATTGTAATTATTAAAATTAATAATAACTGAGCTACCGACTGCCTCGGTGGCTCAGTCGGTAGTGAACCTGCCTTCTGAGCTTGGGGGCGTGGGTTCGATTCCCACCTAGGGTAAACATTCATGTGATGACCATTTGTGTTTGTTCTATGTCTGGGTGTAAATTTTCTGTTTAAGTATGTATTTAAAAATACATATGTATGTAAATCAGTCTCTGGCCGCCATAGTACAAGCTTTGCTTAGTGCGGGGTCAGACGACCTTGTGTGCAAGTGTCCCGAATATTATTATTATAAATTATTCATTTAAGGTTACATTGATATGATAAGTTACTCTTTTGGGGAATACAATTATCAAGACGATCGTAAATGTTTTTATTTTGATAAGAGTCCTATGGATAGAGTATTAAATTTTGTGAAAGAGGAGAAGGAGATAGAGGTAGAACTATGTTTTTCGAGGGGTAAAAATGAGAGCGCTCGAGACGAGAACTGCCGCCCCGTACCCTTTGCTCCTTTACTTGTCTTGAGTGAGTAGCAGATAAGCCCTAAATTCCCAGTGTATAGCAGTTATCTATTTTAAAACATCAAGTACCATGGAGAAGTAGGTACTTCTTAAAGATCCTACTAGATACGAGTAAGTCCAACCTTACAATGTCATCGTGTAATTACTTTCGTCGCTTATTCTCCCTCTATTTATTATCCTCTCCCATGACGGTGAGATAATAAAAGTGTCAGAATACCTAAGAGCTAAGAGACTCCTTAGATACTTAGGTAATAAATACGTCTGTAGGCATTATGATCATAAATAATATTATGAAGAAATCATGTTACTCCATTATGCGCGACACGAACGAAGCCAAACTATCACTTTTTCCACTCAATACCAATCAATTCAATAGGATTGATGTCTGTGAGACCAAAAAGCTGTTATAAATGGTACTTTATTCAAGAATACATTATCAGCGTGAGCAGACGAGTAAAAAATGAAGAGCACGTAACAAATGGGTAAAGTACCAACCTTCCATATCAATTCGTCGCCGAACCAGCAGAGTATGAATACCTCAATCAGCATACAAGTTAAATAAATAGCCATCCACACTATTTGCATCGGGTGGCTGGTCGGGTTCTCAATCTGTCAGAAAAAATGGTCTAATGTGAGCATTATTCAGCCGAGGGCCCTGAACAAAAACGTCATTTGTAGAGCTCTGACCTTAGCAATTTACCAGCTGACTATCGACGTTCGGCACAACGATCGCCATTTCATAAAAAGGGACTTTTTACTCAATACTGTCACTGCAATCTACCTATAGTTGTGAAGTCTGTGATATAAAGCTTTCAGTAAAAGATGATGAGTTAGATTAAGTATCTATTGGCAACTGCATCAAGACAGGTGCAGATCGGAACTTTCCTTCATTAAAAACCAGTCAAGAAGACGCTGGCCGTCATTGTACGTTTATCGAGTAGAGCTGTTAACAACATTGTAACAACAAACTTATCTGTAAACTGCAACTTTGTAACTCACCGACAAAAACTGAATGCCAACTAGGCAGAGAACCATTACGCTCAACATAAACTGTAGCGCTGAGGCGACGCTGAAAGCGCTTTCAATCATTGACACGTATCTGTAACAATGTTTTCTCTTGGGTTTATATCACTGGAAGACGTAAAACGGAAATAAAACTTTAAACTGTCAGCCGCTGATTGCTACTTTGAAGATATTGTATTGTGTCTTTATCGAGGTAGCAGAGTAATAATAAATGTATATATGTATTATAATGTATTAAAGTAATTGTAGATACTTAGATGTAGTCTAAGTAGGTAGTTGGCAAATCATAGATGGTTTGTTTGCCAATATCGTTTCCAAATGTTATTTTCATCAAAATAATAACTAGAAATTTTATAATTTGGCTTCGTTGAAGTAAAATTAATGTCTGTCATGAAACTAGATTGGTTTCATTCTTGGACTAATGAAAATTTTCTAAAGAGAAATCGTTTTAGCTTCTTATAAAACCTCTTTTGAAACCTAAAATGTAAAAACATCTTTTGTATTTTAAAACAATAGGCTACCTCAAAAATTAAAATTCGGTTCAAAATATGGCAAATAATAATTTTCTCATAATTTGTACCTGCCCGGGTAAAAAATACCTACACGGTAAAGCCATGTAAAGCTAACGTTTTATCATACCGAAAATAGAAGAATATTAATAAGGTACTTTGTATGAGACTTCAATGCGGGTTGCGAATACCTACGCGTGCCGTATGAGCATAGAAATTATGTAGAATGATTTCTATGCGTATAAAAAAGTTGACTTATGTGCATTCTCCAGGTATTACCAGTAAAGATTAACCAATGTACTTGTAGCGTAGCATGACTTAGAACAATAATTGTAGAAGAACGCTACGATAGACGCGGTACTTACATCATGACTACGCAAATCTCTACGCACGCGTCTACGCCGTAGCTTAGCTACGCATCTACGGTACGCATGCACGGCTTAGCTCTACACTGTACAATAACATCGTAAGAGCAACTAATGCATAGTTTTGAGCTACTGAGAGACCTTGTGCGGGCTCCTTATGAAAATCCATCTAATTTTATCTGGTAAATAGAGCTTGAAACTGTATTGTGTGTGCAAAATTATGGCGGCAGCTTTTGTCGAGCGCCCTAAACAATATTGGCTGTCCCTTACAAACACACATGTAGATAAAAATTTATTAGATTTCTAGATCATTTGGGTAACGATTTCTTCTTTCTTGTGATAGCATAAATATGTTACCGTATAATACAGTTGTGGTGTTTCATACAATCCTGAAGAACTGCCTTCATGTAAAGTGCTTTAGTCATGGATGCATTGATTTCCATTCTTTGTTTCACTCTGTTGAGTTTCCTTTCGGCAATCATATCGAAATTTCGAAAATTAAAGGTTAAAATTTCAATTTGTCCAACTGAAATAATTATTGATAAGTTAGCATCATAGAACTTCGAATCAACGACATACTTATACATATAGGCCTACCATATGCTCCAATTTCCCCACACTTTTAACTGTGCGTATATATACATAGTTAGATGTAACTTACCAAAAATCTCTTAAGGGTTCATTGTACTCATCGATATGAACAACTTTTACTATGGGGTAAACTCTGAAATCGCGAAAAAAAAAAACAGCATTTCCATACATTTTGTCTCAGGTGATTGAACTTTTTGTATGGAACAGCTGTTTTTTTTTTGCGATTACAGGATTGGCTTCATAGTAAAAGTTGTTCATATTGATGAGTAAAATGAACCCTTAAGAGGTTTTTGGTTAGGTACCTATAACCTTGCATATATACTTAACTGAGACCTGTGGGTACTTAACTGAGCCGTGTGGTGACGAAACGATTGGCTCAGTTAAGTACGCTCATATTTAAATTCAAAATTGCAGACTCTCCTAATTGCTTTTGTGGTTTGGATATTGGTTCGGTAAATCATATATTTTTTAGCTGCCCTCTTCGTAGTAAATCATCCTTTTATTCTACCATCACTAAGTGTAAAGTTCCGCTTTCATTACACATTTCTTCTCTACTCTCATTCCAAAACAAAAAAGTCATTTTTTCGTTAGCTAATTTCATTCAGTCCAATAACATCCGTCTTTAGTTTTTCTTTTTTTTCCTTTCATTTCTTCTATAGTATCATCTGCCCTACCAGGAGTATTTCTCTTCATTTCTTTTTATATCAAATACATATAAATTTACCTCCCTTACTATTGATGGCAAAATTGCCCCAAAACCGTAAGGGGCAGAAGCCATTAATTTAAAAAAAAGTACGTTCAGGCCTCCTTCTTGTCGAAGTCGTCGTCATCTTACCCAACTTTTAACTGCATAGGCCCAGCTTAAACACTGAAAGCCCTACCACACGCACAAACAAGTACGCGCAGGCCCGACTTGCGCAGTCAAATCGAAATCGAGCAAGCCATGCTGTGGGGTTGGCGCGGTGTACAGTTTTACCAACCACACGCGCGGTGTTCCGTGTTCAAGCCTGGAGGGCTATTCTTACGGAGTGAGATTCAATCTCACCATTTTTCATCCTTGTTGCTCCCGTTTGAATAGTCATAGGTGTGAGAGTGACCAAGATGAAATTTCATCTCATCTCACGCGTAGGAATAGCCCCCATGGCCTTCGCAGTTTAAAGTGTGGGGAAATTGGACCGCATGGTAGGCCCAACAGGTAGTTATGTCTACTAGCTGCACCCTGCGGTATTACCCCCGGTTGAAAAGCAAAACAAACCCTATGTATTAATTCAGGGTGAAACTACCACGATACCAAATATCACCAAAATCCGTCTATCCGTTTGAGCGTGACAAAGTAACAAACAAACACGCACACAAACTTTCGCCTTTATATAATACATTAAAGTAGAATGATTGGAAACACCGTATTTATAAACGCAACGTGAATGTGAGTATCGAAAAGACGTTAAAGATACTCATATTATCAAGTTGCTCAATTTTAACTGGTATTGCCAGCGAGCAATAAATCACAAGAAGTGCTTGTCGTGTTGTGAACAAATCAGCACCATCATTGCTTGATATAAGATCACTATAGGATTGAATAAGTACAATGTCGTGCTAAAATGGCTCTGATTTGTTTACGAAAAGGTAAACGCAAATATGGTAAATATGATACTCACTAGCAACAGTGATAAAAGCCGCTAGTATGGTGTCCATGACTCCGTCTATTATACACGTGGCTGGCTTGTAGTACACCTGAGGACATTATCGAACCAATTACAAGCTGCATTACCTCTTATTAAACGCGTATTAATGGCTGTGCTCAGTAATGTAAATATAATTTAAGAGTCCCGCGACGCTCTGAAAATTCCATACAAAAGCGCTTCTCAAATTTCTTAAAATCAGTCAGATTATGATGAAATTTAGCATGTACAATTAAATTAGCAATATCTCCGCCCCTATGTCCTTGTTTTTATTTTAAAAACGTTCTCAAGCGAAAATAAAGCTATGAAAAATATCCGCATTTGTAAGGGGTCACTTTTAACTGATTTATTCAATAGATAGACAAAGCAAATCAAAAATCCCTTTACATAGTCTACATCATTAGCATTTAAATTAATCCATAATACAAGGGACATTTTTAGTTATTTGAGAATTATTAGAGAAGTGCAAAAGTCATAAAAAAAAATTAAATTGCACTTGGTCACTCTGTGGGTAACTTTAAAGGCTCGTCAGTATCTTTACTTGCTCTCTTCGCTCATCATCTTCTTCTAGACGAAATGGCTATGGAAAACCTTAAGCCAATGCGAAGTTAGTCTGAAGTGGTCGCCGGACTCTTAAAGTTTTTACACAAATAATGTTATTAGCACGTGACAAATATGGCAAGTGAATGGAAAATAAAGACGTGCTGTTTCATATATCCCATAGGTAGAGTTCTAATAAACGTATGAAATTTTTCTATGTAGACAGCCGAGTAGTAAACTGAAAACATTTCTAGACCAGTTAAAAGATAAATTAGAGCGGATGTCATGTCGTAAAAGGAAAAACTTTTTGACAAAAAAATTAACGAAAAACCTGAAAAGCTAAATACAATTAATAACTAAGTTCCTAAACTAATGTAAGTATACCTTAGTAATTTTGAGTCGGCGCTAAACTTAGGTTGGTACCTATACTTATTTACGCCGTCGCCGCGTCACGCTCTACGTAGGTACTTTGCTTTTAGCCGCCGACTCAAAATTACTTAGGTATACTTACATTAGTTTTAGAACTTAGTTATTAATTATTATTAGCTTATCAGTTTTTTCGGTGGTTCAATTTTTTGTCAAATAGTTTTTATAATTTTTTGTGAGTATTAAAAAGACTGACCGATCTAAACTCAGCATTAAAATCTATGAGTGTAAATCACCCCTATTTTTCAAACTTATGTTAAGTCATAAAAAAAATGAATGTATACAATGAATGAATGTACAGGGTTATAGGTAACTCACCAAAAACCTCTTAAGGGTTCATTGTACTCATCAATACAAACAACTTTTACTATGAAGCCAATTCTGTAATCGCGAAAAAAAGACAGCTGTTCCATACAAAACGTTCAATCCTGACACAAAATGCATAAATGTAACAGCTGTTTTTTTTTCGCGATTTCGGAGTTCGCGCCATAGTAAAAGTTGTTCATATTGATGAGTACAATAAACCCTTAAGAGGTTTTTGGTTAGGTACCTATAACGCTGTATACGTGTCGACTTGTAAACCTCCTCCGTTTCGTCGGTTAAAAAAAGGTGTAATTGCTAGCTGTAGCCCATCAATCCTGGACATTACTGCACCAACAAGAGCAACGTTATTAAATTATGGATGATGATGATGATGTTGAATTGTTGATGCAAATAGTGTCATACTCACGTGATGTAAGTACAAAATTTGATACATAGGCGTGCTGTACACGTCGATGTATGGATACTCAACGTTGGTCGGCAAAATATCAAAATGTTCCGTCAAAGGAATTATCATTCCCACTGAAACTCAAGAGATTTCATTTTCAAGCCCGTAATGAATTTGCCAACAGAGAAAATGAGATAAATGGTTTGAAATAGAATTTATAAATGTCAGCTCAGATATAGGGAAATATATCAAGTCGGGATGGTCCTAAATTCAAAGCAGGTAGGTTTAAAATTAACAATTCCCGTGAGTCTTGAAGCTCTCATGGCTCAGGGCGTGTCTGTTCAATGGTAGGTATATTACGTTTTGATACATATCGTCACGCCTTTCCCCCGAGGGGGCTGGCAGAGGTGTAATACAACACCCACACTTCGCCGGACGATATTTAGTCCCAATGTGACAGGGGGCGAGCCTGTCGCCATACACCGGGCTCCAGTCATGTAGCAGATGACATACAAAACGCATACCAAATACGCGTACGCATACGTACGCGTACGTACACGTACGCGTACGCCAAATCTAGAGATCCGATTCGAATCTCTAGATTTGGTACGCTTGAGAGGCGTACCTTCTCCCAACTAGGCTGTCATCGCTTATTATTCATTCATTTCATTTAGACGTTTTACTAAAGACGAACACACTATTGGGTTTTTTCAAAAAATAAATTCCTAGTTTTAACTATTTTAGCATTTACAGTACCTATTACTCACACTCTCATACTCATGCTTTCATTGTTGATATCTATGAACACTGACAACAAAATAACTTGAATAAACTATCACTTTTACCTGAAACTGCACCGACGCACATAGCTGAATAATATGACATGACAAATCTTGCTGTCTTTATACTTTTGCGGTAAATAACTTTATGCTCTTCCTCCTGCGGCTTGAACTCTGAACAATGCATGTAGCTTAATATTTCAAAGATTTTCTTTCTGTTCCACCAAAACACGGCGACTTTTACGTAGGTATACATTTCACTAAGAAACAAATATAACCTGTAAGAAACACACTATATTTAAACACACCTATATTTTAGTGTAAACTACGATCTTTCTGCGTCGGCTTCTTTCTTTGTTACTTTTTCAAAATTAACTGACCTAAAGAAACATAATTCTTAGTTTAATTTCGTTTTCCAAAAAAAATATACCTATTATTTAGAAAAGCATCGCAAAACAACAGCAAAACCACGGGATCAGCTAGTTCTGAAATGATCTCACACAAACAGAAAAAACGGCAAGTAAGTTCCCGTGTAATGAAATAAAGCCTTTTCGGACATAATATTATTCCAACAAAATGTAAGTAAATATCCAGCTAACCCTTCCGCGACGTCTCCAATATTATCCCTTCGCCTCAGTAAATAGACAACTTCTCCGATGCCGGGCAAAAAACACACCAACCACAACACGATCATAGTGTATAACAGTTGGAGCCAGAACTTATAACTTTTAGGGGAGTAACTATTGAACCACATCCCGTAGAATTTAAGCCAGTAAATGTGAACGGCGTGATACAATTTTGGGTTGAGATCGTCCCATGGTTCGACGACACCGTACGGAAGGTACGGAGCCAGGAAACTCAATTTCTCCTTGAAATTTTCAATCATCGCACAAAAAATTCAATAGGAGTGGAGCATTTGACTGCCAGTTCCAGAATGCCTCGTATAGCTCATCGTATTATCTAAGCTCGCGGGACTGCGAGCGATCTACGTATGCATTGTATATGACTCAATGTTAAGTGGAAGCACTTGATATTTCAATGAAGTGTATATTTTCAATATTTTATTTAAAACATAATTTTTCGCGCCTTTGAGGCTTCCAAGACTATTTACGTCGTATTTACTAACTATTTACAAGAAGCCAATTTACCTAATTATCAAGAAATTTAGGTTTTAATTCAGAGTTACTCTTCTTGCTCTACTTTACGACTTTCGTTAGCCCTGTTTCAAATACGACTGTGACTTTTACAATGAGTTGAAAGCACAATTAATTCTGCCGGTGGTAAAACATAATAAACAGCATAAAGTAAACATGTGCCTATAAATTTAGGCCATAAAGCTAGAATACTACGTTTGTTTTTATTTTATGACAGTACTACTGCTCACCTCTTTCCACTACCTAGTTCACGAATAACCACTAGGTACTACATGTAGAATGTAGATAGTTTTGATTCGATATGAAGTGTTCACATAAAAGTTAGTTTGCGTAGCAAACGATACTTTGCTGGCTTTATGATTTGTGTGCTAGCATTCAATAAAGTTCATTGTTTGTGTATAGATAACAAACATTATTTGTGATGTGATTATAGTATTCTTTAGTCAATCTTTAAATGAAAAACAACATTTTTTTCTTGAGATCATATTAATTATCATTAATATCATTCATCATCTTAATATATATAAATCTCGTGTCACAATGTTTGTCCTCAATGAACTCCTAAACCACTTAACCGATTATAATAAAATTCGCACACCATGTGCAGTTCGATCCAACTTGAGAGATAGGATAGCTCACACATATATATATATATATACATATAAATAATAAACGCGAACGAAGTCGCGGGGTGACAGCTAGTTATAATATAATAGTCCTTACGTATGAAATTGGCGTTTTGTACGGGAGAAATAAAAAGTCGTTTTTTTTTTGTAAAATATATTTAATTAATCAAAGTATGCACCGTTGTTATCTATGCACTTTTGCCATCTTATGGGTAGTTCATTGATCCCTTTACTATAAAAACCATGGGGGCGAGAATCAATAAACTCTTTGAAGGCGGTTTGGACTGCTGCATCGGAGTGGAATTTTTTTCCTTGTAAGAAGTTGTCCAAATTCCGGAAGAAATGGTAATCTGTTGGAGCAAGGTCCGGGGAGTACGGTGGATGTCGCAGACATTCCAATTGTAGCTCAGCTAACTTAGTGGTTGTTTGTTATGCAGTGTGTGGTCTTGCGTTGTCGTGAAGCAGCAGTGGCCTAGAGCGATTGACCAATCTCGGTTGTTTAACAGCTAGTTCTTCCTTCATGGTTTGCAGTTGCTGACAATAGATATCTGCCGTAATCGTTTGGCCAGATTTAAGAAAGCTGTAGTGAACGACACCGGCGCTAGTCCACCAAACACTTACAAGTAACTTTTTCTGAGTCAATTTTCGTTTAGGGCAGGATTTGGCTGGGTCTCCAGGGTTCAGCCATTGCGATGAGCGCTTTCGATTATCGTACAATATCCACTTATCATCACAAGTAATGATTCGATTTAAAATCCCTTCATTATTGTGTCGGTTGAGCAAAGTAACACAACAGGCGACCCGTGTTTGCAAGTTCGATTCACTCAATTCATGAGGTACCCATCGTTTGAGTTTTTTTACTTTCCCGATTTGCTTCAAGTGGATTAATACAGTTTTGTCACTTACCCCGAAGCCTGCTGCTATCTCTGAAGTGCTTTGTGATGGATCCGCTTCCACAATAGCCTTTAATTCTTCGTTTTTCACTTTGATCTCCGGCCGTCCACGGGGTTGGTTCTTAAGGTCGAAATTTCCAGAACGAAAACGTTGAAACCAAAAACGTACCATGCTATCTTTAGCGACACCAGCGCCGTACACATCATTAATTCTTCGAGCTGTTTCTGCAGCACTGGTGCCACGGTAGAACTCGTACTCGTAAATATACCGATATTTCATGTTTTCCATTGCGCGGTAATAAGCGACGCCAAAGAAAAAATAATGAGGAAAATAACAAATGAATGACTGTATTCCAAAGAAAAAAAAACCAGCTAAATGAATTTATTAATTTGAATTTCGAATTCTTAACCAAAGAGGAGATATTTCAGATCAAATTGATCAGTACGACAAAACGCCAATTTCATACGTAAGGACCTAATATTATGATGAATTTTAAAGCTTGTCTTGTTGGGACGTACTAGAGTTGTAAAAAGTGGTTCCTTGTATCTACTTAACTCAGATTTTGATGACTGTTGCTTAGCTTGCTCTAGCTTATAGACTTTTGATTCTAAAAAATATTTGTAAAAAAAAAACAGTTCTTTTAGGATAGCAGGTGAAACCGCGGGGCGCGGCTAGTAGATATTTAGATATCTGCAATTGCTAGAGCCATTGCCAAGGGTTTTTAATTTATAAGCCTTTTTATGGTTGCGGGTCAACGTCGTCACCTCACTGAAATTGGCACTTATGGTATTCAATTACTAGTTTCAGAATATTACTATGGTGATTTTTTTCCCTTATAACAGGCTGCCCCTTAAAAGAGTTTAATCTAATATGTCGACAAAGGTAATTATTATAATTACGACAGCAACGTAATTACGGTTATAAGAAAGGCACCGTTTTCTTAACTACGGATAATTGTATTTTCAAAGGGTTTTCCTAATTTTCATAATTTGCCAGGGAAAACTAATAAGAACAACTGCGACGCTAGATATTAGTGAAAAACAATTAAACGTCCATTTGAATTAATTTGCATTTATCATTCTGTCTGTATCAAACGTGTATCTAAACGGTGGATAAATAAAGCAATTATTTATTTGTTTAACAGTGTACTAGTAGTAATAATAATGCGTTTATTTCCGAATCTATTTATTTGTAAAGCACTTGCCAAAAAAAAAAAAAAACGGAAATTCGACTGCCTTTTTTTCAGGAAAAAGGTACAGCTGTCGAATGCTCAGATAACTGTCAGTCTGTCACTTAGCGGAATCTTCCACTCTGCCACTCATCGGAATCCCGACAGAGAAATCTACTGTTATGACACCGCTACTTATGAGAATTTGGGTGAACCGTTTCTTATGTTTTTATCGCGTTACCTATTTATGTTACTTGCCAAGCAGAGCCTTTTTACTTCCAAAAGATAGAGGGTAATAAGTGTTACGTTGTTATTTTGTTAAGTTTATGTGTGCGTTCTCTTAGATGTTCAAATTTATGTGTCATTTAGTAAATTATTTTCCGTCAAAATAAAATCAGAACAAAAACATTCCGTGAACAATTACCGTAGGTAGAGAATAAAGTAAAACACATTTGTCAAACGAGAAGATTCTTCGCAAGCCTGACAGCCGCTGAGTGATAGCTGGCTTAAGCAGAATATATTTATGGAAAAAATTATAGAAATAAAAAACGATTTATGTGATTCAGTGGGAGGCGGTTAAATTTGCATAATCACTGTTCGCACAGGCCGAGCGAGAAATGAAAAACGTGATCTCACAAACAAGAAATAATATGGATTTCGATTGTTATGCCTACAATTGCTTTGTGTTTTTGATGCGGAAGAACAAACGAGGTTTGAAATGAGATCGCCTCGTGCTAACTGTCATGACAAAACGGCTCGAACCACGCTCAACAGACGAGTGTTGAATGACATCCGCGTCTAGCAAAAAAAACAACTTACTCGAAATGAGAGTTCATCATGTAGGTAATTGTAGACTACTCACTCTGTGAGCTGTGGACCTCGCGGCCGAGGTCTGTCCTCCTCTACAAGTCGTACAAGTCGTATTTCTTAACCAATTCTTTTGAAATTTTGGGAGTAGATTCGATAATTATGCAGTTTTTTTTGTCAAGTCAGTTTTTGGATTTTTTTTTAATGGTAGAGATATGATTTCCTTTTTTTAAAATAAATCAAGACGAACGGAAGACAGATCCGGACAGATATCTGGACAGAATTGAGACATACGAAAACATTTTCGTCGAAGCTGAAGCATAGACGCTTCGCTCACTAGCGCTCGCTCAGTTGATAAAAACGGATATAGTAAAATACATGAACGTTTGCGTTTGGGACTTCAGCACACTTCAGGTTGAAGCGATATTATGCTATGTATGTACAATCAAGATATCGTTTATTATAATTGCAGATCGCTGCGGTGGAAATTTCAGTGGTAACGGCGAGGTAAGTGTTTGAAGACATTTAAGGTATTTGTATCGCTTACAATTCTTCTGTGAACATCCGACGCTGGCGAGACAAATGGGTCGTTTACACGCGATCTGCCTCCATTAATTAGAAACAACGCGTGGTGCCTCCCCCTGATTGCTATCTGTCAGCGAACACGCGAATGCTTGTTCGCCACACCAGCGGGCGTCCACGCCACTTCGATGCCGCTACCATCATCTACCATCCTGGCTGGCACAAGTAAGCACGTCCTTTGCAGCATAAGTACTACTGGATAACTACTGTCTTAAAGCTTTCAATGATTTTGCTTTGTATTTGACTTGCGCTTTACGATTAGCTCAAGTCGTTCAAAATACTTACGTATGCTCACTGCACATAATTATCCGCCTTCCATTACTTAAAGTCTTTAATTACCAACCATAAATGTATAACGCCCACTCAAACAAGCAATCAAACCACAAGTAGAATTACAGCGCAGATGTATGTAGTTACTAATTAAAGTCAATCGTCGTAGCTTGTCGCCATCATGTCTACCTACATTACCGCAAATTAGTGGTTCGCAGACCGACGGCCGAGATGGTTCCTGGGAGCTTTGCATTGAGTCTGCGGGTTATAAGACAGTCGAAATTCGGCGGTGCAGTAACTAGGTACAACTGCTATGATAGTTCCTTTGAATAATTTTCAACTTCGAATGCTTTTCTATTGAGTTAAACTTAAAAGTAGTATGGTCTGTGGTTAGACTAGATACTTTGAGAAGTTTGACTAGATAATTATGAATCACAACCTTTGCTGTCTTATGAAAGTGTGCTTAATCAAACCGATCAATCATACATCAAGTTAGTTTAGTGTAATATAATCATGACATTAATTAAGCGTCATATATGTTACCTACTCATGTTTTGTCTTCATCAGTTCAACTAATTAATCCCGAGGTGAAGTAATAACAAGGTATATAAACTAAGTAATTAGATAAATGAGTAGGTGACGTGTTTGGAATCACGTATAAGCTTTGATTTTATCGCCTATTAAATTATATTAATTTAACTTATTTGATTTATGGAACGAATCTGATATGCTTTTTTTTAGAAAGTAGTTGACCTTGGCATTTTAAAACAATAACTTACTTTTTATTAAATCCTGTACTTTTACCTTTACGAAGTAAAGATAATAGAAGTTAAGTTTATCAATAATAGGTAGTGTGTCTTTCCACAGTATTTGCATCCTTGAAACAAGTACGTATATAATGATGGATAAAGAATTGAAGTTTTCAAAGTAAATTGTTTCAGTAGCTCCATGAGTAGCTCCAACCACAAACTTCCAGATTCAGAGAGCTCATGTCTTGGAATGTTCATATCAAAACTTATGTTGTACCATATCTTGAGAGAGCCGGGTTTGACATACGTTAAAGTTTAGTATAATCTATTCATACACGTATTCACGCTGCGAGTGTCCGGGTATTCTGCCTACAAAGACTTGCATTTTCTAGAGCAGTGAGCATTAGTAGTAGGTCATTAAATTGTAACTTGTCTTTTTTTTCTTTTAAGTTTTAAACTCAATTGAAAGAGACAAAACGGGGAATAATGGTTTCGAGGTTACTTCGTTTTTTATTATAATAAAAGAGCGTATGTATTTTAAATTCATTTTATTTAAATATTTGATTGCCTGAGTGGTTCGTTTGTTTGTGAACCTGTCTTCTGAGCTTGGAAGCGTGAGTTCGATTCCCGCACCTAGGATAAACATTTGTGTTTGTTCTGTGTGTAGGTGTTAATATCTTTTTATATAATAATGAACTGTGATGAATAGATGCTTACTCGTGTAGATATAGAAATAAATAAATTACTACCTAATAATTAGTTTATATAAGGTAAATAATTTATAGATGGTAGTAGTTGTAAGGTTAGGAAGTTTTTTAAGGTAGTTTAGTTTGCATTAAGAATTGTAGCGCGCTACACGCTATATTGATACAAACTGTTATATTGATACATATAAGGGTATTGATACAACTGTAAAATTTTTCAATACTTTGTGTTTTAAAATGTATGTTTTTACGAAATAAATTAAAAAAAAAATGTATATCAGTCTCTGGAAGGCGTACTAGCTTTGCTTAGTTTGAGTTCAGACGACCGTGCGTGCAAGTGTCCCGAATATTTATTTATTTTATATGATGCACACGAAATAATGTTGATTTTTTTAAAGTCGTTCAAAATTTCTATATCCTTTCATAATTGCTAAAAATATGTGAGGCACGTTCACAAAGCAAACCCTAGCGTTTTGAGCAAACAATTTAATTACGCAGGAAGCTTTTTAATTGCCAGCTTGTTTCTGACTTAGCTAACGCAGCCGTGTTTACTTAATCCCTGAACTTGGGAGAGCTAGCCTAAAATAAACTGGGTGTGCCTAAAACTTGGAGCATTCAACGAAGCTTAAAAATCGATACGTATTAGTCTGGAGACTCTATCTAATTACTAGTCGTTAGAAGTTAACGCGAGCAGCTGATTAATGAAGATTTATTGCCTCTATCTAATATAACTTATACGCTTTGCATTTCATGCAGAAGCTACATTTGACTCACAAATTGGCTGTTAATTGGGGCGAAGCCGCGGCGTGTTTTGATTTTGTGGAACGGCGTTGATCTCTTAGTAGGTTTTGTTTGTGGACTCGGACTGTTTTGGTTATTGTGTCTCTATATAAGTAACTAGCTGTTTTGCCCGCGGTTTTGCTCACGTTTTATAGCCTATGTCAATCAGGAATAATGTAGCTTTCTAATGGTGAAAGATTTTTTGAAATTGGACCAGTAGTTTTTGAGTTAATTCGTTACAAACATACTTACATACAAATCTTTCCTCTTTTTAATATTAGTATAGTTTAATAAAGAAAAAGAGGACGTCCCAGAAAAAAGTGGACTCAGGACATAAAAGATGTAGCAGGAATTGAATGGAGGTCAAAAGCGAAAGACCGGGAGATCTGGAACAAACTGGAGGAGGCCTATACCCGAGAAGGGGTTCCAATCAAAGAAAATGAAGACGAAAGTTATTAAAAATTAAACTCGTGCGAACAGAATAATAAGCAAAATTTTAAAATCAGTTACTTATATTTTAAGGAAAAATGCATGTGAATTTTTAATTGTTTTTTTTTAATGCATGTAATAATGAGATGGGAAAGAAATGGGCTTTATTATTATTATTATTATAGATAGATAATATATATTATGAACATACGAGTACTAGTGGCTCTGTGAGCTACGCCGACATCTGTCTTCATTTACAGGTCTCATTTCTTAACCAATTGATCAATTGACCAATTGACCATATTGAATGTAATAAAACACAAAAAAACCCGCTCGCAAGGGTTTTTTTTTTGTGTTTTACGGATCTAACGTTAGAGCGGAAATACACGAATATACGAGGGCTGCACTAAAAGTATCGGGAATGGAATATTTCCACTGTTCCTGTCAAATTAAAATCTTTTTAATTGAAAACTCCTTGGTTTTAAAAATCGAATACCATTTATTTATTTAAAAAAAGATTCTCGGTCTTGTCAAGAGGTTTTGTCAAACTTGTTTAGTCGTTGAGAAAATGAAATTGACTCGAGAAAATTCAAGAGCGATGATTTATTATGACTTTCGAAGTGGTTTAACACAAAAACAGTGTGTTGACCGGATGATTTCTGCATTTGGTGATGAAGCCCCATCCAAAACCACAATTTATCGCTGGTATGCTGAATTGCAACGTGGACGTGTCAAGCTCAGTGATGATCCTCGTCAAGGTCGTCCAAAAACTGCAGTCATCCAAGAAAACGTTGATGCTGTGCGTAAGCTGATTGAGGAAGATCGACATGTGACATACCGCGAAATTCAGGCAACTTTAGACATTGGCATGAGTCAAATACAAATAATATTGCATGAACATTTAGATGTAAAAAAGTTGTTTTCCCGATGGATACCGCATTCGCTCTGTGAAGAGCAAAAAGTGGCTTGCGTTACTTGGTACGTCAGAACTCTCGAAAGATTCCACGTAGGATCCTCAAATGCTGTATACAATATCGTATCAGGTGACGAATCCTGGATATACGCGTATGAACCCGAAACAAAAAAACCTGTCACGAGTTTAGGTGTTCGAGAATGAGTTAAAGCCAACAAAAACTGTTCGTTCACGGAGTGTTGCAAAAAAAATGGTGGCCACGTTTGTCTCCAAAACCGGCCATGTTACGACTATTCCTCTTGAGGGACAAAGAACGGTTAATGCAGAATGGTATGCTAGCATTTGTTTGCCACAGGTCGTTTCTGAACTCGGTAAAGAGAACTGCAACCGCCGCATCATCCTCCATCACGACAATGCGAGTTCTCACACCGCGCACAGATCAAAAGAGTTTTTAGAGCAAGAAAACATAGAATTATTAGACCATCCGCCTTACAGCCCCGACCTAAGCCCTAATGATTTCTATACTTTCCCTAAAAAAAGAATAAATTGCGTGGACAGAGATTTTCATCACCTGAAGAAGCTGTAGACGCCTACAAAACGGCCATTTTGGAGACCCCAACTTCCGAATGGAATGGTTGCTTCAATGATTGGTTCCATCGTATGGAAAAATGTGTCAAATTTCGCGGAGAATACTTCGAAAAGCAATAAATACATTTTTAAATAGTAATGTTGTGTCACTTCCTTGATTCCCGAAATTTTCAGTGCCGCCCTCGTATTATACGGATTTGCTAAAGTATGTAAGAGTTTTGAAGATGAACTTTCGCAAAGTAGCGCCTGATTCAATCAACCAGATTTTTTTGTTTTTTTTTTTCAAAATGGTGGAGTCACGGTTTTTTAAGAAGGTGAGATCCAGACGGAATTCAGACAGAAATCCGGACATACGAAAGCATTTTTGTCCAATCTGAAGCAGAGACGCCTCTTTCGGTAACGCTAGGGGTTAGTAGAGGTGTATCACAGCACTCACACGCGTCGGACCATATTCAGTCCCATATGTGACAAGAGGTGAGCCTGTCGCCATATACCGAGACAAACACACTAACACAAACACACCCATACACACGGGTACAGTTTTACAGCGGATGACATCAAATACGTACATCATGTTCACAAATGAACATATTGCTGCGAGCTTTCAGCTGGGATTGAACCCATGCATACTCTGGCTTGAGACGCGAGCTTTCCTCTAACAAGACTAACAGCTTGATAAAATACGCAAAGTATAGAAGAGGAACAATAAATATTTATAACAAATATTTTTTTTTACAAAAGAGATGTATTTACTTACTCTTAGTTGTTGGCTCATAATTACTAAAATAATATGAACTTATTAGTTTTTGAGCTATCTGGTATCCAAGCAAATATTAACAAAGTTGCATTCAAAGTCATATGCTATTCGCTAAAGGTAAAAAAGCAAGCAAGCAAGTTCGTATTGGTCGAGTGGCAAGCCCTGATGTCATGGTTTCTAAGCCGCCCGCAGGATAAATAATACCAGCATACATCATTAATAACCATTAATATTTAAAAAAAAAAATATTTTATTCAATCAAAACGCATTTAAAACACCCTAACAGCCTTTTTGATTCAAGTCAACTTGATGAGTTGAACTTGAACTTTTCCGTAACTAATTTAACTACGTTAGTGTGTTTGTACTTTACTTTAGTAGTCTTCAAAAGTTTTATAACCCAGCTTGTCTAATAATGCTTTCTAGTTGTGATCCCATTAGCAAATTTAGAGTTTGGGATATCAATTCGGCAAATTAGGTTAATGTTGTATCATAGTTTGCAGCAGATCATGAATTATAAAGTGCAACCTTCTTCGTTTATGGAATTAGGCGGCTGGTGTAGAGCTTAAGGTAATGAAATTATCAATTAAGGAGCAAACATATTTTTTAAACCAGCCAGTCGTTAAAACTAATATACAATTTTGGTTTTTGGTTTCATAAGTTACGTAGAAAGCAAGTTAACAATATCCGTTGCGTAGAGTTATTGAGACGTTTGTCTTAAAGCGAGGTAACACACCCATTTTGCGGTGCGTAATGCCGTAATTTTCGCGTAGGCGTCGGCAGAGAACGCCTTCTCGTCATTAGTGTAGTCGGGAACGTCGCTACCTAATTATAGAAGATTGATGAGGGCACCACTCTCAGCTTGTACTTCACTAGCGAGCTGGGCACACACTACAGAGCTGGGAGAAGGCATCATATTGCGTCGTGCTTGTTATATCTTCGTATATATTCGTAGACTGCCTCGGTGGCTCAGTCGGTGTTAACCTGCCTTCTGAGCGTGGGTTCTAGGGTTCGATTCCTACCTAGGGTAAACAGTCATGCGATAAACATTTGTATTTGTTCTATTCTGTGTGTTAATTGTCCATTTAAGTATGTATTTAAAAATATATGTGTGTGTAACTCAGTCTTTGGCCGTCATAGTACAAGCTTTGCTTAGTTTGGGGTCAGGCGTGTGTACAAGTGTCCCGAATATTATTATTATTATATTTTTTGTTGAAATTTTATAATTAATAGAGCTGTGGACAAAATACAGCAATGAAATTAGGTTTTGTGATTCACGATAATAACTCAATAAAATATCTTATGTTACATTTTAAAACTTTTGAGCAGGTATCTTGAAAGGCCATCGTTAAGGGAATTTTATGTTTTCTTCGTAAAAATCAGGTAAATTGGCGAATCACCAAACCCGATTGCGATAAAGAAATTGTTCCAGGCCGGTCAAGTTCGCCCACTTACCAGTTCCTAAATCCATCTCTGGAAATAGGTTACATACGTTTAAGTAGAGGTAGGTAGTACATCGTTTGGAGCTTGGGGCGGAAGAACGTTGTAGACATGGAGGTTAACTTAATCTGAAGTGCAAACTTAGAGCGCAAACGCCTCGCCAGCGGACCTTATCCAGTGGCTTAATCTGGAATTAACTTTTATTTGTTCGAGAATTACATAAAGGCGTGAAGAATACCCCCAATCTCTAGAGTAGTTCTGTATTTAATTGCAGCTTTTATACTCTTATCTTGAGTGAGTGACATGAGATAAAAAGAAACAAATCAGAAATTACTGTAAAGAAGGTAAATTAAATTTTAAAGTGAAAAAGAGACGTTTGAAATGTTCAAAGAAGTACAGAAAGTACTATGTGGACTAAGACTACTAATCTGAAAATAAATGATAGCACACGAAAAGTAGTATTTTTATTGTACCATCATAGCACCAACTTCACAGCGCCCCAGGTGGCAATTTTGTATCCGACTAATGTAGAGTAAGTAAACTTTTCAATTTCAAAGTCATGATAAAGCTGAAAATTGAGTTTAACTTGTAATCTGCAAAGTCTGCATCGCACCACGAAAAGTAATCCAACGAAACTCAAACAGAAGATTTCCCTCGATGCAAAATTAAAATCCTCGCCAAGAAATTGTCAGCGACAGATGAGCGAAGGTATGCTTCTTATTTAACTTTTCCGTCGATCGTCAAAATCAATACAGGCCGGGAACTATTTCGAAACCTCCCGTAGGAAAATTAGCGCCCTTTTAGGAAATGAGAAAACTCTCCATTTCCTCTTAAGAGATAGTGAAAAGGGTTGGAGGAATGTTAGATATTTCGACCTTTCTCGCTAAAAAGGTTTTTGAGTGTGTCGCGGTTCATTGCGATTTGAAACCGTTATTTAAGAACCATATTAATTTTACGCGATGATAGCCTAGCCGGAGAAGGCCCGCCTTTCACGCCAGAGGGAGCGGGTTCAGACCCAGCCGAAGGCACGCACCAATTTGCTAACTGTGTGAACATATGTGCGTACTATTATGTCATCTGCTACAAGACTGGAGCCCTGTGTATGGCGACAGACAGACATTTGGGACTTAATATCGTCCGGCGAAATGTGGGTGTTGTACTCCTCTGCCAACCCCCTTGGGGGAAAGGCGTGACGATATGTTATGTTATATTATTAATTTTAAAATCATAATCTCATGTTAAGAGAAAAAAAAACGCATGTTGTTCAAAGCATTTAAATTTTAGATACTAGAAGTAATCATGTTAAGAATTTTCTTTCGGCTTCAATTTGTACTTAACTTATGCCTCAATTTGTAGGTTACAGTAGAAACACTGCTAAAAGTTTCCACTTTGCTCAAATAACTCCAATACTTTCTTGTAAAAATCTGTTTTTAATCTTGCTCAAAGTTTTGATCGAGTTTATCTTTGTAAGAATTTCCAGAATTGTCTTTATTAAAATATTAATGTAACTAAAATTAAATTAAGTGATCTACACAAAAGCATTGTGCCTACCAATATTTTATAAAAGAACTTTAATTCATCATTAAAACCGAGTTTACATCAGGTAAACCAATTAATTTCTTAATTAGTATTCTTTTCAATAGTAAACAATTAAAATTATGAATAAATGCAATAAAACATTCGTCTCTTTTTTTTTCATATAACAATCGAATACAATCCCATATATCTAAATATTTTTGTAAAATCTATCAAAATGCAGAAACATTGTTTTTATTCGAAAAGCTTTGTAATTTTCAAATTTCATTCCTCTGAAAGCCGTCATGAGAGAGCTTTTTTGTCTATTGTTTGTAGTACAGCTTTAATTTGCACACAATACCTACAAAAATACAAAAAAGAGGGTGTGACGTTATAAAACTGAGTTATCAATCTTCATTAATGTGTGAAAAGCCTCCCGAGACTGTATGCTTGCCGGAGGCTTAGCTAGGAACTTGGTTTAAAAAAAAGGTTCTCAATTCAAAATCGTTCATTTGTTTTATGGTTTATTCATTCGATAGATAAGATGAAGCTCTCAATGTTAAGTATATGCATTGTTTAAAAATAAATTGGTTGTCTGTAAAGTCGGTTTACGGACGATAGTTTAACGTGACAACGTCATAACAAAACATTGATGAAATCTCCTCGGACGCATAGGCCAATCGAGTGGAAGAGAGATAGATGCGGCGCAAGTCGAACGCTCAAAACGATCGTGTTTTTCGCTCGCTCGTGTAGCGCTCTCGCTCCGATCTACTGAGCGTAACGTGACAATGAGTCATCATTTTTCGTGCGTGCAGCCGGTGTTCATCGATTAATAATTAGACGTTGTCACGTCAAAAAAATGCTTTTTTGTGTTTGTGATTAAATAGTTACTAACTTACAGTTATTACATAATTATTTCCCGTTGAACTTCAATTAAACAATACCTAATTAAACTTCAAAATTAATCCAGTACCTTCCCCTTACACGCTCCTTTGCCTATGCTTCCGGTGCAAAGGTACCATAATACTGGTAGCATCAACATTACTATTTAATGACCTGAATACTCTTCGCCCTAATACTGCTTTCAAATAAAAATGGATTCTCTTAAATAAAAGCAATACTTATTCAACAATAGAAAACGAATTCCCCAAGTATCTATACGCCGTGCCTGATTCATCAAAGTATGTGCTCGTGCCGAACAAGGTGTCCAATCCAATTTGGTTTTACAACTGAGCCTCCATGAAAAAGAAAGCGTCTACTTTGGTATGTTTTTATTAGGCGATGACAAGCACTTTAAGGAAGAGTGAATTAAAATGCGACGTTTATTTCGTGGAAATGTTACTGAGCTGTTTTTGTAATTTAATTTCGCGTCTTTCAATGGTGTTTTGAAAATTGAAATAAAAAGAAGCCAGAGGTAAGCTTTATGAATTTATTTATTGAGAAGTAATGGATATGTGAATGGTATTTTGAATAAGTAATATAGTAGAATTTCTATCCGAACAGGGACCTAGCGATCCCTATCTCTTTACAAAATAAAACCAACCAAACGCTGAATTTTTAGATAGACTGGGCCTTGTTACTATATTGGAATGAAGTATTAACGTATTAAGCGGACAAACACGAAGTTAGCCCAAAACATAGATGTAGGACTCTACTTGTCTTAAAGCCGGCTTTAGACTTCCAATCACGGCACTAATCCTTACTTAGCACCGCGTCTACTTTACACACGTTCTTGTAGGTGGGCACTCTAGCCATTCACAGTGGCAGCGCACCTATTCAGGGCACTTGACACAGATGCGGGACGAGCTGAGTGTAGTGCTCGCTGTTGTGTGACGCATTTCTCGCACACAACTGACCCCTAACGCGTAAAAGAATTCCCGCTTGAAAGCTCGCAATAGCGATGTTAGCTGCAAGTGGGCAGTTAGCCTCTTTGACGGCTTTAGAAGCTTATGGTGTTGTATAGTTGGGTATGATAAATTGTTGGAGTATTATGACACTGTAAGTATTTTTCTATTTAACATTGGTGTAGCTGGCTTTGTAATTTGGATAAGGTTTAAGTATGTATGCGAAAGTTTGTCAGTGTGTGTGTTAGTGTGTAAGTGTGGATGTTTGTTAGTTCTTCACGCTCAAACGGCTGGACCAATTTTGTCAAAATTCAGCATGGAAGGGATTAGAACATCGGCTACTTTTTATCCCGGAAAACTTAACTGTTCCCGTGGGATAAAAAATGCGTCTAAAACGTACTCGTATGATAAACCACTATAAATTTACATGTTTTGGACGCATTTTTGTTTGGTGTACACATCATTTTTTTTATCCCTTAAAAATAAAATGTTTCCGTGGGACGAGCAAGGAGTTAAAAAAAAATACGCTTTTTTAAAGTAGATTTAATTTGACGTTTTGGACGCATTTTTTAAAAATATACCTACTTTTTCTCATTATTTCCTTAAAATATAGTGTTCCCGCGGGATGATCAAGGAATCATACTAAAATTATAAAGGCGAAAGTTTGTGAGTGTGTATGTTTGTTAATTGTAAAAATATAGTGTTCCCGTGAGATGAGCAAGAAATCAAAATTTATATAATTGTGACTCTTTCAAACCCGAAAGAATAAACCATTTTTTAATAAGCCGGTAGCTGACACACTGGATTAACACAATACATAGGCAACTTTTATCCCTCTAAAATGTGTTTTATCTAGTAATTAAGGAAGCGCGCGATGCGTATTAAAACGGCCATTGTATCGAGACTGACATTTATTTTACTTTCCGAAGGTAGGTAGCCGATATGCAAATATGACATTCAAATATATAGGGTAGTATTATAAACTAAGCATACATAACATCTTCCCCTCTCTGTTCCCATAATAATCTTACAAAATTGCATCAAGAATATACAAGGAAAGATGTGTAACCGTTAACCTATAACATTGCTGTATAAACCTTAAGTATGAACCTTAACACTTTATCAATTTAAAAATACAACTCATAAGTACCATAAAACAGTTTTTAACACATACTAGATTTAAAATACATGTCGGATGTACATAATTAATATTATCTATTTCTGACAATATCTTAAACATGTATAACTACTTATCTATTTACTATACTATTTTATGACATCGTAATATCTATATATAATATATAATATCTATATAATCTTAATTTTATGTGGCCGATGGGTGAATTCGTTTCATGTGTCTTATCAGTACAAGGCGAGACATGTTGATACCTTACGTGACCATAAAGCGATCGACAGCCCTGCGAGTACGTCTGAGCGGCGGTGGTGCGACGACTTCCCTCTGAGTCACCGTGGTTTCGCTAGTACCCGAATTATCGGATTCTTTGTCTACTGGATTCTCATTTTCATAGCCAATGTTTTGGTTCTCAAAATAAGGCATAATATTAAAGTCGCCTATCTCGATATTCTTATTTTTATTTCTATCATCCACCCCTTCCGCCCTATTTTTAGAATTATTCCTTTTTTCTTTTGTGTTATGTTGTTTGATTATGTGATCAGTGTGTTTCTTAACAGTTTTACTGTTGTGTTCGATTAAATACGTGACCGGTCCTAGACATTTAAGTACAATACCGTTCTCCCATATGAACTTATTTTTTTTGAAGCATTTAAATTGTACATGGTCGCCTACCTCAAAGGTGCGTGCTTTGCCTTCTCTGCTATTTCGCATCTTGTCTTGTTTGTGTCGTACTATCTCGTCAATGTCGGGTCGCAGCAAATCATATGGAGTGCGAATCCTGCGGCCTAGCAACAACTCAGCCGGTGATTTGCCGGTTAGACTGTGGGTCGTTGACCTATAGGACAGTAAAAATTTATCAAGTGCCGCATTCAAGTCGGCCTTGTCCAGTATAGCTTTTTTTAAACAATTCTTAATTATTTTGACGGAGTTCTCCGCTGCACCGTTACTGCTGGGTTTGTATGGTGATACTAACGTGTGTTTTATGCCACAGCTTTCCATGAAAGATCTGAAATCGCTGCTCTGAAAAGGAGGTCCGTTGTCTGATACACACTGGAACGGAATACCGAACTGGCTAAAAATTTTTCTTAGCGTTATTATTGTGACATTAGCTGACGTGCTACTTACGCTGTGCGCCTCGATCCACTTGGAGTGTGCATCTATCAAAACTAAGTAGGTCATGTTGCCTAACGAAAAAAAATCGACGTGTAACCTGTACCACGGTACCTGCGGCCACGGCCACGGGTGCAGGGGCGCGCGCGGCGGCGCGGGCCGCGTGGCGGCGCACGCCGGGCAGCCCAGGCACTCGCGCTCGATGTCCGCGTCGATGCCCGGCCAGTACACGTACCCCCTCGCTATGCTCTTACACTTCACAATACCCTGATGGCTCGAGTGCAGCATTTCTAGTACCGAGCTTCTTAGGGATCCCGGTATTATTACTCGATGGCCGAACAAAATGCACCCCACTTCGACATTGAGGAACTGTTTGACATCGAAATACGTTTTTAAATCCTTATCTTGGCAGTATATCCAGTTAGTGTTAATAGCGTGAATTAATCTCTGCAACACATCATCTTTCTTCGTGTGTTTAGCGACCGTTTTGTAATCGATCGGGGCCCGTTCCGATATAAAGTTAATGTACGATTCCGCCCTATACTCTTTGTCATCGTCGATCGGAATGCGCGATAGACTGTCTGCTACGCAATTATGTTTCGACCCTATGCATTTTACTTCATAATCGTACGCGCTCAAGATAATCGCCCATCTCTGTAGTCTATTACCGGCCATGGCCGGTATTTCTTTCTTATTGCTGAAGATCGATGCCAACGGTTTGCAGTCCGTTACTAGTGTGAATTTTTTTCCGTAAATGTAATGGTGAAACTTATTGACGGCAAACACTATAGCTAGACCCTCGCGACAAATCTGCGAATAGTTCCTCTCGGGAGGCTGTAGCGTGCGCGAGGCATGTAGCACGGGCCGCACGGCCCCGTCTCGTGCGCGCTGCGACAGCACGGCACCCACTCCGTGCGGAGATGCGTCGCACGTAACGAATGTAGGTAGCTCCGGGTCCCAGTGGGCCAGTATCGGAGCTTCACTCAATGAACGCTTAATGTGGGAAAACGAAGCTTCACATTCCCGCGTCCATTTAAATTCGTGATCACTTTTGAGTAACGCATGCAGTGGCTCTAAAATGTCGCTTAAATTACGCACAAATTTTCCATAATAGTTGACTAAGCCTAAAAATGCTTTCAACTGACTCACGTTCGCCGGCCGAGGAGTCCTGTTCACGGCATCGATTTTTGAAGTTTGTGTCTTTAATCCGTTCGCGTCTATCACATAACCCAGATACGATACCGATTTCTGAAAAAAACTACATTTGTTTTTTTCTACTTTGAGGCCGCTGTCGGCCAGTATCCTAAAGACCTGCCTCAAACTCTCCATGCTTTTTGTTTCATTTTGGGCGCTTATCAGTAAATCATCTTGATAAACCGCTACATTCGGCAGTTTGAACAATTTTTCCATCACTCTTTGGAATTTGCTCGCGGCGCACTTAACTCCGAACGGCAATCGGTTATACGTAAACATACCTTTGTGAGTCACTATAGTACAATACTTTTTTGCATCGTCGCTTAAGATCAATTGTTGATAAGCCCTACTCAAATCGATTTTATTAAAAAGTTTTCCTCCCTGCAGCGATGCAAATATATCTTCGATTCTAGGTAATGGGTATTTGTCGTCTAACAGAACCGGATTAAGAGTAGTTTTGAAATCACCGCATAATCTTACCTCTCCTGACTTCTTGATGACAGGTACGACGGGCGTCCCCCACTCGCTCCACTCGACCGGCGTAATGACGCCGGCGCGCTCGAGCCGCTCCAACTCGGCCTCCACGGCGGGCCGCAGCGCGTAGGACACGGGCCGCGCGCGCCGCCACACCGGCACGGCGCCCGCCGCTACCTCCAACTCGATCTTACCTTTGTTAAACGCGCCTATTCCTGGAGAGAAAACTTCAGGGAACTTACTCTCTAACAGTTTTATAGCCGCACGTGTCTCAGCGCGTTTCTCGCTAACGTGGGCGACCCTATCTCCCGACGACACAGAGGGAAATCGAATGCCGAACGCTCGCATCCATTTACGGCCGAATAAGGCATCGCTACTGTCGTTATCTATCACTACTAGACACAAATCGTTTACTGTTTTGCCGTTTAATGTGACGTCACATGTGAATTCACCCATCGGTTTTACCTTCTGACCGTTATACATTTTTAAATTGGACTTACGTGCCTTCAACTTAATATTACTAAAATATTTTTCGTACATACATCTATTGATAATACTCATGCTGGCTCCCGTGTCACCCTCCATGGTGATGGACTTGCCGTTGATTGATACGGGCAGCAGCCAGCGCACGTCGTCCTCCCTGTCGAAGAGTTGATAAACGTCCTCTTCCTTATACTGATAAATGTTGTCGTCTTCACCTTCACTAGATGCCAGGGGGCTGAACTCGTCCTCGGCCACTTTACGCACATCGCCACTTTTACGCGACCGACAAACTTTAGCTATGTGGCCCGTTTTGCCGCACACGAAACACTCCACATTTAAAAATGAGCACTTTTCTGATCGGTGCGCCTGACCACACCGGTAGCACCTGACACGTTGTTGTTGTTGGGCCTCTGCGTTGCCGCGCGGCGGCCGCGGCCGCGCGCCGCCCCGGCGGTGCGCTCCGCCGCGGTAGCCGCTGGCCGCCCGGCCGGCGCCGCCACCGACCGCGTGAACCTGCTCGCCGTCTCCGGGTCCGGTGGCACTCGTGTTTGCTTCCTGAGCATCCCTGACTGCCGCTTCCAGCGAAAGTGATAATTCGATCGCACGGTCGAATGTCAAATCCGTCTCCGTAAGCAGGCGTTGTCGAATTTTGTCACTTTTTAATCCGTAAACAAATTGATCGCGGAGATTTTCTTTTAATATCTCGGTAGTACTAAATACGCACGTTTTGCTTAACTTCTTTAGCTGTGCGAGATATTCAGTCACACTTTGCGACTCGGTTTGTTTACTTGATCTGCATATCATGCGTTCTGCGATAACCGAGCGCTTCGGAGCTAAGTGGTCCTCGACCAACTTCACTAGCGTGTCAAAATTAACCTTCTCTGGTTTTTCAGGGAAACATAAATCGATCATTAGGTCCAGGGGCTCTGTTCCCACTACTGCAACTAGGTTTTTTGAATATTCAGCCGGTTTTACGTCGTGTATTTCGAGCCATGCCCGAATTCTGCTCACGTAGGTTGACCACCGGTCCACGTTGACTTTAAATTCTTTTATTTGACCCAAATTCATGATTCTTCTTGAGTTTCGACACGACACTGTTTACAACACTTGATTTTAATTACTTTTGGTTCGTGAACTCGTCGCCAATGTTTTATCTAGTAATTAAGGAAGCGCGCGATGCGTATTAAAACGGCCATTGTATCGAGACTGACATTTATTTTACTTTCCGAAGGTAGGTAGCCGATATGCAAATATGACATTCAAATATATAGGGTAGTATTATAAACTAAGCATACATAACAAAATGTAGTGTTCCCGTGGCATGAGCAAGCATCACTTATAATATTATAGATGCAAAAGTTTGGATGGATGTTTGTTACTCAATCACGCCAGAATGGCTGAACAGATCTGGATGAAATTTGGCACAGATATAGCTTACGTCCTAGGCATAGGCTACTTTGGTGAACGTGGTCGTGGGCGCGGAGTTGCTAATATATTACGTAAATTACCCCTCATGAAGTAAACGCAAGCTAAAACAGAGCTCTGATTAAATCGCATGCGTAAACTAACTAGCTCTATAACTAACATTTTATACAACTGTAAAATATTTAACCGCGGGTAATACCGCGGGGCGCAGCTAGCTAAATATAAATAAACACTTCGGCACGCTCAAACGGATGGACGGAAGTGATTTTAACTTTTCTTCTAACCACAATACTCTTATTTATGTATGACAAGCTGCGCCCCGAGGTCTCAACCGCGGTTAAAAAGTATCCAATGTGCTATTCTAGACTATAATCTATCTCTGTGTCAAATTTCATCCAGATCTGTTCAGCCGTTCTGGCGTGAAGGAGTAACAAACATCCATCCATCCATTCTTACAAACTTTCGCGTTTATAATATTAGTAGGATCTGTGATTATTCACGGCACAGTTTTGTCGACGTGCGCGCTCTTACTTTGCAGTTTGTTCAGTGCTGCCACTAGGTTCGTGATAAATTTCTCTCTCTCTTTGTGAAACTTGCTTCGAAAAGCAGCAATTTAACTATTGTTAGAGCGCCGACGAATGGCTCGATGTTGTTAAAAGAATAAATTATCACAAAACGTTATAAAGATTAAAAAACCGTTTGCGAGAGCCGAGAGAGCGATATATTACGTCGGTTTGATTTATCGAAATTGCGTTCCGCTTTGTCTTACTTCCTATTATTTTTATATTTTATTGTTTGTCGTTGTTATGTTAACCTACCTATATCCCAAAGTATTATAATTTGAGGTATTTTGGTGGACTTTTTCTACTATATCAGTTATTTTATTTTTCAATCACTGAAATAAAATGAGCGACACAGGATAAACAATTTGGATATTTTATTATGTTATCCAATTCATGAAATGGGTTAAGTTTTTTTTCTACATTTTTATGTTAGCTATGTCGTTTAATTTATGTAAACAAATGATGAGACGAGCTGGAAATTCACCTGATGGTAAGCGTCATGCCAGCCCATAACAGTTGCAGTGCTACCCATTGCTATGATTTACAAAGTCATTGGTCGCACTGCGCTCATCACTGTGATACGTCAGTTCTTGAGTCTCATGTGCCCTGTAATTTCACTAGCTAAAACCGGAACAGAGTAACGCTTACGCATAACTATTTGGCGGCAGAATATCTGGCACTGCGGTGGTACCCACCTAGTCGTACCTTGCATAAAAAAGCTCGACAAATAGGTGTCAGTATCCAATCATCGCTATTATAAACCTTGAACGACACGGTATTCGGAAAAGTAACTTAAACAACACTGCTTACACGGTATGGTACATATACAAATGCTGTGTGGATCTCATTAGCGCTGTTGGTGTATTTCAGACCGCACCTAAACCCCAATGTAAGGTTTATTCCACTTGTTCACCTGGATGCACAAAGTGGAATGCATATACAATCCCAAATTTTGCTCACAAAATAGATAATCCCACCACCGCTCTGATATAAATGAACACAGCTAAATCTAATTTATTTGTACCAGTTATTATCTCAAAAGAAAAATATCCAGACACTTTTCCAAACAAAAAGGCGAAGCTCACCTGAAGAATAAACACAAAGGGGCAATAGATTAACTCGAAGAAAAACACCTAGGAGCAAATGAACCAAGGAAAGCGACAAGAGTTCAATGGATCGGCCTCTTAGAGTAAGAAACGACGGAGAAAAATAGAATTGAGAAATGAATCGAGGATACACAAGTGGCGGGAGATGGGAACTTTATATATTTAAAGGAGCTTGACGCACTTATCTCTCTCTGTTTCGGTACATTTAGTAACAACAGAACGTTATTGCTCAAACTTTAAATTAACTTGTCTAGACCGTTCAAGACTATACAGTTATGTTAGAAATAATGCTTAGGTTTAGGTTTCCAGCTTATCTAACGTTCTTCGCGTGAAATGGAACGAGAACAATTTCATTTTGTAGCACGATATTGTTGTTTCTACTTTGTGAGTTTGAAACAATAAAATAGACCGCTGCTCATTAATAACAGTTTCTATTCGATTAACCCTTTAGAAACACATTTTCTTGGATACAAACCGGCTCCACCCTACCCGAGATTTGGCGTGGCCGTGATACCGCCATCTCGCTTAATTTATCATCACCATCTCTTGACAAATTTAAATTATTTCAGGTCCTTTTGTTAAAATAAACCACAATAACAAGAACGGTACAAATCAGCTAAACGCGGGAAACGTTACCAATTCCAAGGGGGAAATTCCGGTGGGAAAATATCTTTGGAATAAATGTGAATAAATAGGGCTTGAGAGATTAAAAGCGGACCGCTTGATATATGGCAAGCGTCGCCGTACCCTTGGGCAGGTCGCGACCAACGGAGTTACAGATAAATAGGTTTGTACTTGGAAATAAAGTTGTTTGCATAATATTATGGATACTGTACCTACTCGTAGATTACCTATTCGTTACATGAATTCCGAAATTATTAGGAAGAAGAGAATGAGGAAGGAGAATTATTAAGATAAATACATATCGTCACGCCTTTCCCCCGAAGGGGCTGACAAAGGTGCAATATAACACCCACACTTCGCCGGCCGATATTCAGTCCCAAATGTGACAGGGGGCGAGCCTGTCGCCATACACCGGGCTCCAATGATGTAGCAGACGACATCCAATACGCACATATGCTCGTACAATGAACAAATTGGTACGTGCCGTCGGCTGGTTCGAACCCGCTACCTCTGGCTTGAGGGGCGGGCCTTCTCCTAACTAGGCTGTAAGATAAAATATGCTTTAATATTATTGTTACAAGTATACCAAACTGAGAATCAGCCTGAGGGGGGACGACTTGCGCAGAGCCACGTCAACGCTTTTGAAGATGAGAGAAAGAGCGAGTTGGACCGGAAACGTGATGAGCTCAAGAACAGGCCCTAAAACATATCCTACAATTATGTCAACGACATCTTGAATTGCAGTGATTGTTCTCGGACTTTCACTGCAAAAATAGGCTACATAAACCATGTGAGAGCACACCTCTCAAAATGTGACCTCATAAAATGTTTTTACATAATTACTAACAGAAGCTATAGTCGCTGTGGCCGAAACTGGCTAGGAAGACATCATTATCATCTACTGAGATTAAAAATAGTAGGTATCATTTCTGTTTTAGCCAATCTAAATTTCTTTTAGTTTAAATATCTAAAGTGAAATTATTTTGACAGCCTCGGTGGCTCAGTCGGTAGTGAACCTGCCTTCTGATTTAGGGGGCGTGGGTTCGATTCCCACCTAGGGCAAACATTCATATGGTGAATATTTGTGTTTGTTCTGTGTCTGGGTGTTAATATCTATTTAAGTATGTATTTAAAAGTATATAAGTATGTATATCAGTCTCTGGCCGCCATAGTACAAGCTTTGCTTAGTTTGGGGTCAGACAACCGTGTGTTCAAGTGTCCCGAATATTTATTATTATTATTATTTTATTATATCACAAATTAAGTTTACTTAACAAAACCTAATATTACTTTAAGTTATAGAGGGACTTAAGTACAAAGCTCTATGATGTGTGTTGTAAGTTCTACGCTATTACCACAATTGAACAAGTCGTTTTACAACACATAAATTAAGTTAGTACCAATTGGGAATCTTGCTACGGAATCTTCGCGCGAGCCAACTGGGTCATGCTTGTTTTCTCAACATTTTAGCAGAAGCTTCTGGATAAATAGGCATTAAAAGCAAGGGAATGATTAAGATTGAAATTAATAATTTCCGCATAATACAATTATACTATGTACTCTAAGGAAAGGAATATTATGTTCGTGATTAAGTGAAATTTTAAGTGAAAAGTTGAGCTCCAAGTAGGTACTTACTAATTGAAAAGTTGGGACTGCGAGATGGAGTGTATGAAAGAAGGAAATACGCTCCTCCAAGTTTACTTGGAGATTGTTTTGAAATGTAAAATATATTCAAATTACTACACTTACCACTAGAGCTAAAATAGAGGAGTCTCTTTGCAGTACAAATTGCCTGAAAACTTTGTCATAAAAATTAAAATGAGTTTTGCACTTTTGAAATCCCGTTTGCTGCGTCATAAGTGAATGGAAGCTTTTCTCAGCTCACAGCTCCCATTAAAGTGTAATAAGTTTTAAATTGAGCTATTATTTTAAACTTCGCCGCTGAAGTTCAGCTCATCTGCTCAGCTTCATTTCTCATTGAATTAACCCTCGACTCTCAAATCCATAGAGCCCAAGACTGGGACGAGTTAAAATGTCTTCACACTTAAATTGGGATGGGAAATAGGTAGGATAGTAGTGAAAAAAAACGTTGTTTCGTTAGAGCAGTTCATTAAGAGGGTACGCGGCCTAGAGAGCAGTTTGCGAGGCTCGCGCTTGACCTAATTAGTGTTGCGCTACTGTCGTTGCGACTGAGGATTTTGTTTTTGTAAGTTGTTTTGTTTTAGAGTAACGTTTTTTTCTGGGTTCCTTTGACTTACCTATGGAAATTGAATGGAAGGTAGGTACCTAAATGACTGTGAAATCGCAAAAAATATAATTATTTGTAGATATATGCCTGTAAGCCAAATATGTATTCTCTGCAATCTGAGTAATACTTAGATTTTGTGTTAAGATTTTAATTTGTCATCCTAAATCCACTTCTCATAAATAATATTGCCTACTCTATAATTTATTGCTTTAATTATGGTGCATACAGTTCTTAAAGGAAAAACACATAAAATTGTATCACATGATGACCCTGATGGGGTATGGCAACATTTTGCAGACTGGAATTTGTCTATTAAATATTTGTCAGTTAGGAATTCGGCTAGAGTATAAAGCCATTTTTTATCAATATACGAGTATCCTATAGCGGTTTTGATAAATTTGACCTCATCTTCTGTGTTTTTAAATTGTATTCGTAATTTGTTATATATTTTAATGGCCCTTGGGTTTGGGCCGGAACCATTTATTTTTACAAGCTTTTATTTAACTTGCAATATAATTATGTATGTTTGTTCGGGTGGTATCTTGCAACTCAATTTTGATGCTGATGATCTTCGACCGACTGAGCTGTAATTTTGTAAACATGTTTAGTTTGGATGATGACAATGCATGGCAAGCAATGTGTGACGTCATCCTAAATTCAACATGGCGGAACACACAAAATGGCAGACGAGTTATTTTTATTGCACTTCTAACAATATGGGTATCAAATGAAATGGCTTTTCGAAAGTAGTTTGATAAATAAAGTAACGTCACTCTAAATTCAACATGGCGGAATACCCAAAATGGCAGACAAGTTATTTTAATGCACTCCTACATGGCGGCTACATACGTGCCGAAAAGTTTTAAAGGAAAAGTTTATTTTATTGTTTTTATTAGCGCAATATAAAGCTTGTTTAAAAATAGTTTTTTTATTTCCAATGTTTTAATCTGAAAGTTGCTAAAATTAGTTTATATTTGCAGTTAGATATTAATTGGTAATATTGTAAGGCAGGTAAGGTAAGGCTGATCAGCAAGTTTTGAAAAACAGTTGTTGTTTGTAACTCTACAGATTAAGTTAATTCTCTTCTTATGTTTTGTTATTTCTGGTGTGAACAATAAAGTGTTTATTTATCTATCACAGTTTTAAAAAGTTTATAATACTGACCTCGAATTTACTTATTAAATAGTCAGCAACACAATAGTAAGACATTGTAATATACCGGTGAATAAAGCGTAACAATTTTATAAAAATATAAGAAATAAATAAAATATGTCCCTTATTAAATATGTAGCCAAAAGTGTGAGCAGCAAATACCTCGGGAAGGTAAGTTATAACTGGCAGCAATACCTTTTATTTACGCATAACGCCCACAACTTACTAACCCTCTAACCGTGCAATATTTTAACTCTTCTCGAAAAATATACCTTTCTGCGCAACGTAACCTTAAGTCAGTGGTCCTTCTTCAAACGTCGGGCAAATCACGTTTTCTCTACGTAAAGCTCGTTAGTAAACAAAGCTGTGCTGAAAAAAATTGGCATGACGTCACCGAGCGACTTGTTTTTAGCACACACGCGGCTACATGTAAAACTAATTAAGTGCCTGAAAGATTTCAACGTTAGCCTTCTAAACTTAGATACTGTTTTCAAATAAACGTCACGTTCCAAGGCTGGCACATGATATGGCACAAGTAAAGGTAAAAAGTTACTTAAATTAGAAGTCCTTTTTGTGTGGAGAAAGGTATTAAGTCATTTATTCATGAGAACTTTTTGTGTCAGCCGTCTTTTCGTGACATTTTGTAGATGTAGGTAGAGAAGAGGCATATTTCCTACTCGAGCTTATGAGCAATTACATTGTAAATTAGGGCCTCACTCTACTTTCGCTTTGAAGTTTTACGTTCTAAGATTTTGTAATGTTAAATACTTCATTAAACTAATTACGCGGGGAACGTTCTTGAAACTAAGAAAGAGATTAAAGTGATAATTCTGGTTTATTAAACCTAATTAGACAATATTGTTAACTAACTTAATGTAGCTTGATTGGCATTTAATTATTTTCACATTTTTCATTACCTACTTAAAAACTCACACTTATAATAAACTAGCTCTGTTGCCTGCGGCTTCACTCGCGTTTCACAGCCTATGTTATTTAGGGATATAAAGCTTTCTAATGGTGAAATAATTTTTTATATCGGACCATTCGTTTTCGAGTTTATCCGTTACAAACATTCAAAAATCCAAAATTACAAATCATTCATCAGTCGATATCTTTCGTCAGATAATAATGAAACCGAATGATCGAGATAATAACGCATGCGCCAGAATGGGCCTTACATTTTCCATTATGTTCTAGAAGTAAGTACCTAACGTAAACATTGATGTTTTAGGAAGGAAGATTCGTTATCAAGCGTTTTTAACTATGTTGTTAGATTTTTTTTGGGGAACTTAGGAACAGAATGATTCTAACTAATATTATAAAAGCGAAAGTGAGTTTGTTTGTTTGTTAAGTTTTCATGCTCTAGCTACTCAACCCATCATTATTAAAATGTCATTACCTAGTACCTTACCTTAGTACACATCCCGGAAAAAATAACGGTTCCAGCGGGACCGCGGGTGAAACAGCGGGACGCAGCTAGTAGGTTGTGTTGTGAATACTTCTTCAGCACCTATCTAACGTTTGCTAACACAAAAGAGCTTGATTTTGTTTTCTTAGTAACATGTTTAATTGACTTATAATTCAATTCACTTTAATTAGTTATTTGAATTGTAAAATGTTACTCGTGCTTTAAATCGTTGAAACAACTGGTCAAAAACGCTTGACATGGACAATTTCTCATGAGTAACCGCGAATATAAATAAAAGATATATTTCAGAGAATAACAGTAACATTCTCAGCCTAGTAACATATCTCTAGATTTTAGTTCTAACACAAAAGCTACCGTTGCGGCATAAATCGGTGTATTTTGAACATACAATATTTAATTTGCCGCGACGCGCTGCCACGCTGAATTTTCCTCGAAAATGGATCGTGAATAGGTATTAATCAGAAAAGTACCTTTGTACACTGAAAAGATTTTTTATAGTAAGAGATATTTCAGGTTTCACTATTGAAATATTTACTTTGTCGTTAATTACGTCTTTATGAAAGTAATTCGCAGGTTTCTATTACATTTTACTACAAAAAAACAAATATTTTGTGGAAAAAGAAACAAAAAAGGCAATTAGATTTCTCGTGGCAATACTTAATAATAAAACATAATTATTAAGGTCGTTCTTAGGTAGATACTTAACCAGACACTTACTTTTACATATGTAGGAATGTATGAAAACCTAGAAGAGAAGAGAAATATAAACTTAATATTTGTATGTATGTACATAACAGTCAATTATAGTTTTTTTATAAGTACTACTAAAGATTTCTCTTTTGCAACATGTTATTAAAATCAAAGGCTGTTCTTATACCGTTAAACATACTCACGAACTTCTGTACTTTAATAAACTATAAACTTTTTCCCACCTTCAAATCAAGTTGTACCGTACAGCGTGGTAGTGACAGACAGCTGATATCGACAGACAAGGAAACATCAGCGCCAAGCTGGAATTGATCCCATACCTATGAGAATCTGAGGCAATAAATAAAGAAGCTTACAAGAGCTTACACGATTAAGTACTCTTAACATCTTCTAAACACCTTTTTTGTTGAAGTTAAGCAGAATGTTGTAGGTTAAAAATTTGAAATTACAAGTGTAAGAATTTGACAAAACCTTTCAGGACGACCTACGATGGTTGACGAAACTGTAAAATAAAATTATTTTCTATTACAAATAAAATCACGAGTACAATATAACAACCTATATTAACAACCCATCGGATATTTTTTTAGATAAGTTCTTGAAAAAGGTTTGTATCTATCAAAGTTTCTCGCACTTACCTATACTTACATATTTATGTACTAATAAAGAGATTGAAGTAAACTGTGTTGCCAGCAGGCAAAAATCTCCATCCCAACTGTGACAAATTGAATGAAATATTATATTTTGCGTGTGATTTGGCGAGCACAATAATAATAAAATTATATTAGGGGCTTGCTTCAATAAAGAAGTTTATATGAAGGATTTTTATTGAAAGCGCTTCGCACTGCATGAAAATGTTACCTATTTTTCCCGAATACGTTGTGTGAATTATATTAAAAGAAAATTGTGAAAATTCTTCCTCTACTGTTAGGAATACGGTATGAATAAATGATAATAATAATGCGATAACTGTGTAGTAGTTAGTCGAATGGGCATTTAACTTTTTTATGATAATATCAGCCTGGTATGTCCCATTGTTAGGCAAAGGCCTCTCTTCCCTGAAAACAGGGAGAACTGGAAGCTTTCACTGTTTTTTGCTTTGGTGGGCCAATGTTTTGCGGGCATTTAGCTTAATTACCATAGTAATATGGAACCGAATCTGTGAATTTAAATCTGCTACTAGATCAGAATTCAAAGTCTTTCGACTCGACATCGTCATCGACTGATCTAGAGACTTAAGCAAACGTTTTCCAAAGTGCCGATAATTTATGAAATCTTAAGCTATAATAATAAAGTGCAACGTACGTACAACAACTAGTGGCGGCGTTAGCTGGAGGACATTCACTCAAATTTATGAGTCGCAGTGCGGAATATAAATTCTTGCGTGGCTTTCCCGCGATGAGACCGCGAAAAATTTATAAACTAGGCTCGAGGCGAGAAATATCTCCCTTTTTTACAGCTAATAATTAAAACGAACCTACTAGAAAAACTAGTCGTATCCCTTCCGCCTCAATTACTGTAGGTTGTCACCTCAACAACAGTAATATAAAATAACCTTCGCGAAAATTTTTAAGTTCTCGTATGCCATTACCAAAAACATCAGATGATTAAATGAGTACTTCATTGCCGTAATTAGAACCTGTCATACATGGAAAATCGCTTTTGCTATCGGAATACTGTTAACATTTTAAATATTTGCACCACGAGTGCAAATATCCAATTATTATTATTACAGCTACAATTATTTTTATTTGTTTTTTTTTTCAAGTACGTAAGGTCCAATTGAGTGAAAACGCAATAACAATTAAGTATTTAGATGTTTTTGATAGCTTAGTAATGCCCTGTTTTAAATCTATTACTACTTTGCGTTTGCCGCAAACATGTATTGTAAAGATTAAGTCATTGCCAATTATCATACCACGGGAACTTTAATTTTATTTTTTATTTTATTTATTAAACAACATTCACAGCCCTTAAAAAACAAAATACAACAGTAACAAACTAAACTTACAGCCAATAAAGAATGTATATTATATTAATGAATTAAATAATATGTGCAGTCGTGTGTGTGTGTGTGTGAGAGAGAGTGTGTGTGAGGATGTATAAAAGTGTGAGAGTGGGATATATGAATATGATTATAATTATGAAATATCTGTGCCATGGATTAATTTGGTTATATCAAGTTTAAAAGCTCCTTTTTTTAAGTGAAAGATATCGGTATAGTTACAAAATTTTAGGTTATAGGTTCTATGTCGACGATTGATTATTGAATTTGATTAAGATTTCGTTGGTGTGAAAGTTTGTTGGGTAGCGCGGGTAGAGCCTTCAGCCACAGCTTCGGTCACACTTGTCTGTGTTTACGGAAAGAGGCCTTTCTTTCCGTCAGACCTCAATATGATGCGGAACCCTTTTCGTCCATTTATCAATTCAAAAGAATTTTCTCTATGAATACAAATAGGACAGTTGAATGATATCTAATATTCAGAAAAATTGACTGTGAAAGATCCTCCTTTTGAGTTTAGAGCTTAACTTATACGTACAACCATGCCTTTTTTTTGCAAACTCGAATTAGTTTACTGACATTTAATAAACTTTGAATGATTTTCTGTTAATTACCTACTTACTCTAGCATGAATTTGCAACTAAGATCTCTAGTATCAATACCTTCGAGGCGTCCAGTAACTCGACAACCGAGGTTAACATGTTAAGTAGGTTACGATGTAGGTTCATGTTATAAAGACATCCATTTCGTTCACAGTTCTGATAGATTTAGATGCAAGCAGTAAGTCTGCTATGCACGAGGGAACTGTATTTTACACAGTATATTGTCTCTAAGAATAAAAATAAATCTGGTAACGTCATAAAAGAAAAGAATTTATATCAGTGACGAGGGGAAGTGAGAGGTCTTAGCAAAAGGGCAGAATTTGTTACGCTGACACATCTCAAGAAAAGAGTGAGTGAAGGAATAAGGAAATTGTAGATAGTAAAGTAAGTTAGGATTTGAGAAAAGCGTTTTAAATAAAGCTTTAAGTTTTGGCTCACTTTTGTTTCTAAATATATGGGAGGATAATCTCTGACGGAATAAAGCGAGTTGTTCCTATTTCGCGGATGGCTTCCAATATCTTTTTCGCGTGTTCGAGCCCAATCCATGAGATTACTTTTCTTTTCTCCTCCGGATGTATTGAATGAATAAATGAAAGTGAATTTACTGATTGAGGGAAATATATAAACAATTTTTAGGCATTCTTTCAGATTCTATACACACTTGCCATATGCCTAATGACATTTTCTTTTTTCTTTTATGTAAATAAGTCCATATTTGTGTAAGTATTCAATCAACTCGGGTTTTACTCAGTATATAGTAAATTAATTTTAGACTCCACCACCAAATAAATTATCTGAGAGCCAAAGCCAAAGTTTTCAGCTTTTTGTCTCAGAGAGAACATGCGACAAAACGAATAAAAAGAGTACTTTTTCTTTGCAAAATGTGACAAAGAGGTGGTGCGGGATTTCTCAACGCAAAGTTATTGTCTGTGACGCAGAGTCTCTCTGACAAATAGTGTAACGTTTTGCAACATTTTTAACTAAGAGTTAATGTCTCCGCCAGGACTTTCTTCCCAGCTTTAGTACCAGTACGAGTATTTTCATGAAAAAAATATAGCATATTTTTCTAACCCTTGCTTGGTTGGCTTGGTTAATTGCTCTGTTTTTAGCGGTTAATTGTGCAGCTCTCAAACAAAAACAATCTTTAATTGTCTGTTTTGTTAGTTAATTATGTTTGCAGTCTGTTTCGTCAATCTTTCTCTCTCGAGTTAAGAGAATACCGTGCCGTGGCTGCTACAAAGTTTTGTTGTCAGTTAATGGAGCTCGACTTCTAGAGTACCTCTATTAGGATCATTTATTTTAAACTTAAACTGGTTACTTTATAAAATTGAGTAAATTTTCTGTGCAAGAATAAAGAATATTATTCATGTGATACACCGATATAAAAATAGACCATAAACGATTTAAGTGTTAATCCCTGAATAGATTTTTAATCGATAGTTTTCAAAGTATCGCTTAATCAATTCATAAAACCACTTCAGCAAAACAGCTATCTTCGAAAATCTGCTATCGGTTCTACCCCACTCGAGCATGTTTATTATAATAGGAATTCCGGAAAATACATATGCCATTATTGTTACGGATTCACTCAGGTAAATCAAGCGGAATATGGAGCAATTTAACGTTTATCCATGCGAGATATATTGTATTGTGATTCCAATAGTCGAATTAGAATTTGTGGCCAGCCGGAGGCGCCTTTCAAATTTACTAGTTTCGTACGCATTTCATTTAAGTAGAGGCTTTCCGGCACACTTAAGTAAAGGATATATAATGTACATATAAGCCTACATATAAAACATCTGTACAGAAAAGTTTTGATTGTTGGGTACTGAAGGACGTTCAATACATAGATTTTGATTAGAAATGTTTCCTAAACTATTGTGGATGCCGGGTTGTTTAATTAAGTTTGTTTAAAATGATAGTCCTTTAACACGTGGTGTCATGCAGATACATGTACAACGATGTGACACTCTACATTTATACTTTACTCATACTATAGTTAGTAAAGAAATAACTAAGTACATAGTTTCAAAAAATTAATACTACGAGTATGACTCCTTTATGTTTCGAGTAAGTACCTAAATACACAGGACTGCTACCGAATGTGTCTTCTTAAATGCAGTGAAAAATTTTCAATAAAATCCAACATGAGGCGACAGCAGTGTCAGTTAAACTATTCAGGGGGACAATTCAGCTAACAAAAGCCGATGCTTAACCGAACCGTTGACGTTGTGTTAGCCAAAAAAATACAAATGAGAAACGGCTCAGTATCATACATGTTCGCAAACGTGTCACCGGTTGTCCAGCTAGCCCGTTAGTGAGACATTAGTGGTATTGAGCCATTCCCCGTCCGTTTTTTTATGACTAACGTAACGTTAACGGTTCAGTTAAGCATCGGCAATCATTAGTTGATCATTGCCGCCCTTAGCATCGGCTTTAGTTAGCTGAATTGCTCCCCTGGTATGCGTACTCAGACAGACAGTGTTTAGAATCCAATGTGTTTCGTCGGTTAGTGCTCACTCGCGCTGATATATAGTCCAATAAACTCGCGACGTGAAGAACAGCCGCGATCCCATTAACGTCGCACGCAAAACGATTTCACGCGATTTGTAGAGCCACTGATTTGTGTGCACTTTTCAAACAACTGGGGAAAACATGTCGATTGAAAATAACTTGCTTTCCCGTCCTTTCTAGCTTCACAATGACGGAGAAACGTTAGTGGGGCTTGATACGATTTTGTTTTGCGAACAAATGCCTAGCCGCATCTTGTGATTCCATCTACTATGCACAGGAACCGTCGATTAAAACCAATATAATAATTTAAGTGTGTTTATATACGATGTATGCTGTCTTCATTCCAAATATTAGTTAGGTAAATTTTGAGTAGTTTTAAATCAAAGAAGACACATTGGATTGGATTGATTGATTTTAGTTTTTAAGATTTTCATGTAGTTTTTTGGTGTGCGATAATTGTATTGTATTTTATTGGAAAATGTTATGCAATTTTAAAAATATACTTACACACAAAAAAACACAAACAAACACACATTCACACTTATAATAGTGTGATTACTTAATTAAGTTTTAATTACACTTTTATTATTTGCAACTACTAAAGCGATAATAGCCTAGTCAGAGAAGACTCGCCTTTTACGCCAGAGAGAGCGGGGTCGGACCCAGCCGAAAGTTTGTTCATTGTGTGAACATACTCGTATGTGCGTATTTAATGTCATCTGCTACGCAACTAAAGGCCAGTGTATGGCGACAGGCTCGCCCCCTGTCACATTTGGGACTGAATATCGTCCGGCGAAGTGTGAGTGTTGTACTCCTCTGCCAGCCCCTATGGGAAAAGGCGTGACGATATGTTATACAACTAACTTAGGTACTATAGTTAACAACTACGTCAGCTGTACAGTTTGTTTGGGAAATGAAACGTCATTCCGTAAATTCTGTTGCACCCAATCTGCTGTTGCATTATACAGCTAGTATTTAGAACGCAATTTGTCCCGTCGTTATCCGAACAGGCTCGCTGATATATGTATACTCAGCCTAGCAAAGTCGCACACAACGATTTTGCACGGTTTTAACTGATTAGACTGTACTATGGAAACAACTGCAGGCTAATTATATGAAAGTCTTATATTAGAAACAGGTATTGTGACAGTGTGTGCGAGGTAGCTCCTTCGTACCAAACTAATACTTCAACTATACGGGTTTCTGCTCGAACTTGATAACAATCAGAATCACGAATAGACATTTTTAATAAGATCCCAAATTTATGAAAAAACATAACGTTAAATGTAAACATAGATGGCATGTTAGTACTAATAGAGTACATGCCGTTTCAAAAAAAAAAATGGTTTCTTTGGATACCTGCTTGTCAAATTATTAACATGTTTTAGTATGAAAAGTTATCATACTCGTAGGTGCGTAAACACGCTACTGTATCTCAAGTTCGTTGTCTTAATAGTCCTATGAGAGAATATGGCATTATTTCTATATTTTAGACCAAACTAAAGTGATGCTTTCAAAGAACGGTTTCAATGAAACTTGATCCGATGTAAAAGGCCATTCAATATAAATATTTCCGCGCTCCAGGATGCTCTTGCTCTGCAGACTCTTCCTTGTTCGTTAACGAGAAACTACGAAGAAACTATTCCTAGCCCACTCGTTCCTACTTCAAAAGCCAATTACCGGCCAAGTCTTCTATGAAACTCTAATACCAAAATAATATACTTAGATTTATGTCTGACTATACTATATATACTAGATAAATAGGTATGCAGCGAACACAAGAAGTTAAGTACACAAGAAGATGTAAAAAGTTTTCCAAAAAGATTTCGTTTTCTTGTTTACACAATAGCATAGAGACGTCAAAGTGCGAGCAGGTGCGAAAAACTTATTCGCATTACTTTGTTCACCGAGAGGCTGGTTTACAGCTGCTCCTGTTGCTGCGCACTTTTATAAATGTTTTCAATTGCAAGAATTGCCGTAATTTAAACTTGTACGGCCACTTCCATTTGTACAAATTCTACAATTTGTTCGGAGATTAGGTACTTATCCTCCGCAGAAAAATTGTAAAGTATTATACCTATCCCAACGTCGGTAATGGATACGCGTCGCAGCGCATGATCTTACCTCTATTCCTCGTAAAATTGCCGCAAAATTGCTTTAGAAATATTCTTGCTCAATGTATTTGAAAACATAGTGGTCCGACATTTTCTGTGACATTTTTATTCAAATAAAAATGTATTGTTTTCTTAATTTGAAAGTATGTGATTGAAGATAACAAACTCAGTGGAAATCGAGTTGTATCTACTTGCTGTGTAACAGAGCGTTAACAGGGTCTCAATGAAAAGGAGAAAGGTCAAATAAATGGTTGCTCTTACTTAAAATATTTGGACAAATGATTGTTTTCTAGCTTGCAAGCTATTGTCACGACCAGTCTTTATGCGATAGGGTGGATTGACTACTTATACCTACCTACAAGTAGTCAATCCAAAAATACTTTTGATACTCACCTGAGTATGAAAAATATTTCTCTTCATGTAAGGAGATAAACTCAATAGTAAAATTGTATTTGAATTTAAACATTTCAAAACCATGGCGTGTCTCTCAAGCCATTTGTAAGTATTACGAGTGTTTCGGTTGGATGTATTTGAAACGATGTTTCATTTTAAAGTATCTTAATTAACATGATTCTCCTAATGCAGTGTAGGTAGACCTACAATGGCGAGTATAACGTCTCGGCGAGGGGTCGCGGAAATCCCGCTCTCCTGCAAAATGAAATATGATCCCCATTAAGTAAAGCTCTTGTTGTGTCCTGTCACCAAATGGTTTCGCTCTCTAGTATTTATGAGTAGACTCGTGCAACTGAATTTGACACAATAGATATAAAGAAAAAAACTGGCTGAGTACGAGTTTTTTTACTAATGTTTGTTTTAAATTTGTATGTTGTGCTGTTGTTATTGCAAATAAATATATCTTTTTCTCTTTATCTTTATCTTTAAAACGCTAATCGATAAACGATAAAATGTCATCGCTAAAGAAACTGTGATTCTGCTTACACTATAAATTCGTATGTTTAAATTGAGGTTCGTTGCCAAATCAATCAATATTAAAGTTCGTTTACGTTTCATATATTTAATAACAAACTTTTCGGGTAAACGTGCCAGCTACATGAAAACTGCATCTGACGCGTGATAAATTTTTACCATTGTGTAGTGTTCGGCGTTTGACGCAGCGACAACCTAATCTCATTGTTGTCACATCCACGCTGCTCATTCAACGCTCTGATAAGCCTATTTGATTAATAGCTTACTTGACGACAATAGACACCTAGCTGACTAAGGTATTTAACAATTAAAACTAAATTGACTTAGCTTAAGCTGGGTTCCCGCCATCATTCTGAAGTTAACAAACAAATTTATGACAAAGAAATTCGCTTTTAGAATTTGAATCGTACCGAAAAGTCCTTAAGCAAAGTAGTCAATAACAAATCTTACTTTACAGCCATTAAAAATATTGTTGTTTAATTTTATGATGTTTAACGGAACGTATTGTTTCATGAAGCTTTATTTAACAACGGCAGTTTATTTATTCATTCATATTCCGAGAGAGAGGAGCTCTTTACGGCTCGTCATTTTTATGACGTCATAACATGGCGTATATTTTTTTGTCCCCCATGGTTTATTCATCCTGATAAGTTGATAACATAAAGAAGATAGTGGAATTGCTAATTTTTCATAACAATACTGAAACGATGTTATAGCCATATTTTTTTCATTAACGAAATAATGTTTATTTTTAGAGGATCTCATAACTATAAAAAAATATTCAAAATGCTAAGAGGAGCATTTTGAATTATTTTTTTATTGTTAAGAAAACATCTAAAAATAAAATCAATCAAAATTCTAAATGGAGCATTTTGAATCAATTTTTATTACAATGAGATCGCTTAAAAATAAACATTATTTCGTTATGTTTACAAAAATATAAATGATACTAATTTATTGCATAATTATTTAGCTACAATACACCCAAAGGCTTAATTTCATAAACATACTGATGATATTGCAGAATGTTTTGATTGATAAATTAATACTGCTGTTTAGGCCTAATTGGTATGTTGGTCAATAAATCACGCAGTGGAATGTATAACTGGTAGTTTATTTAGGATATAAGGTAAAATAAAATTGAGACAGCTAGATGTTAATTTCGGTGCGTTCGTCTTGTCGTTGGTGTGTGTGCTTGTGAGGTCGTGTCCGCCGGTTGACACCCCGCGCGCCCGCTCAGCCCCGCTGACGCCTGCACGCGTAGATGTATGAACAACTGCCATGAAATTCAGCTATATCGATTCTAATGGGAGTCATCCTATCGTCCCACAAATAAAGATACCGCGAGCGCGACGTATCCTGCACGTTGCGGCGGCGTCCTTAGATATATCTAGAATGATAAATGGACGTGACACGTGACGGTGGGATCTCTGTGGACAGGGATACTGCAGTAGGTGCGTCGTCATAATAGTGTTGAACGTAGAAACGCCTGCGAGGTGTGATGAACACAAAGATATAAAATGCATGAAATTAAATTCTAATCATAATCTATCTAACCTACTTATCCTTAATAGTTGGATTAAGTAGGTCATATCTACTTGAAATAAGCAGTACCTATCGACTTACAGTCTACTTACAGACCCTTGAAATTCTTGAGCTAATTCTTTTAAACGCCAACGGTTCTTTTATAGACCGTATCGTAGAGTGTGTAGGCGTGTAGGAGTAGAGGTGTTTTTTGTGCAATTATTTTTAATAACAAGGAATGAGAAAGAATATTTATAAAATTTTCGATACCAATTTTGTCTAGAGAAAGTTTCAATTGGTATAAAAATTGATATGAAACAACGATGCTTATTAAATTCACCGGAGAACTTTTTGAAATTGTAATCTACAAGCCTTATTTACTCGATTTGTAATTAACTTTTAAAATTGCGTTCTTATTTATAAAACAAACATTAAAAGGTTTTTCGTCTTAGTAAAAACTGTGAAGCATATTGGATACCTACTGGATAGACGCTGCGATTTCAGAACTGAATTTAAGTGAGCGTTTTATTTCACACAAGTCTGTTTGATTTTAAATTTACTGTGCCACTTGATATTTGACGAAACAAGTTTAATAGACTCGTATAGGTGCGACTTACTAGAATCAACTCGAATTAATTTAGAAGCTCTGAGTACTTAGTACTAAAGTACTTTTATGCATTTCGACATACAGTTACTTATAATATAACATTTAACTTTCAAAGAAACAGTTATTCCATACAACAGCTTATAGCTATTTGATTAAACGTTGGTTCAATGTTAACGTTTACAAATGCGCTTTTCGTCAATATTCCGGTCACACGAGAAACAATCCCAATAATTTGCCGATGATCAATGGTTGTTCTGAATGGGGTCCTTTAAACTTTCAGCTCTAGTCCTTCTCTTATTATTTTATCTCGATCTCAATGATAAGAAGACAGATCAATAACTGCTTTGAAGCCAGCGCGGGTACTCGTGCAGCCTGATAGACGAGTTTTTTCTAATATAATACCGTATCTCGCGTATCTCCACACATAAGCGAATAATTACTTCCCTTCGGTTATTTACCGGAACCCTCGTCACCGAGCGCTTGTTTTACATGTCATTCTCGTTTGCTAATGAAAAAAACTGCGCGGGGAAAAATAAATTGCTTTTTATTCTTGTTATTGTTCGGCCGCAACCGTGCGGGTGCGTAAATCAGAGATTATAAAGGTTTTTTTGAAATACTGTTCATTTTAAACCTACGCAAACATTTGTCACTGCGCGATAACACGCGTGAACGAGAGCCGTTTTTGTTGGATCAACGTTTTTAACAATCTCTTTATTATCTACAGTTCCCAGGATATAGGTCCTATTAGAAGTAACATGAGGCAGATATACTCGTACAGTCTGCCGAACTAGTGATATTTTTCGTGCAAAAACATTGCAAGCAATTTTTTTCCTAAAACCAGTTTGAGTTCTGAATTTTCCTATTTTTCAGAAACTGAAAATCAACTCTTTTAGTTTCTTTATAAACCGATATAAGTAAATTTTATTAACTTATTGGAAAATATTTTAAATTTACAATTAAACGTAAGATTTTCGTAAAAAAATATGAAAAACCAAAGCAAGCTATTTACATAAAACGATTCGATAAAATGGCATCTTGAGCACTTTTGTCTCAAAAACTATTATGTAGACGGTTGAGTAAGAAAAATTTACGGAGAAAGTAATTTTTCATTTAAATAGATCGTAAAGGTAAGCCTTTTTGATGCCTCTGACAGACGAGCGGGATCAATGAAAAAAATAAATCAAATGTTTTCACCTGGCGCAGCCAACGCACTTTTTGACTCGACCGGTGTAGAAGATACCTACTTTATTTATGAGTTTAAATTTAAATTATGAAGATTAAATATATTTTCATGATAGTAAGGTCGACTTTATTTTTTTATTAAGTTTGTAGAGTTCTTGTTAAGAATCAGAGATAGATAGTATTTACGCGTAGGCGTACCTATACCCGATAAATACGAGTATGTCAATGTCCATGCGCACATAGTACGTCTAGTACGGGTTTGTATGTGGTATGTATTAAGTTTAGTCATTCGTTTTAGGACATTCTTTTCTTACAAACTTAGTTTATAAAAGATCTTATAAAATAACACTCGATTTGTAAATCAAAAAGAAAAAATATATGAAATTTATCTCAGCCTCCTAGTCTTATTCCACTTTATGTTCAGGTTAACTAATTAAATCAACCGTAAAGTGAATTTCAAGCTTCTGTATTAGTTTACAGTCAAGGACGAGGTGACAATGTGACTTTGTCTATACTCTACATCTACAAAAATCTTTTATTTGTTTACACTTTTAGAGAGCTTTTTCTTATTTTATAAAACTAATCTTTCAGCTCACGTTCTGAGTGAAGTTTGTGTTGAAAAAAGAAAAGAGATGTATTTTGCCAATGCAATGAACATGTGCAGAAAAAGAAATTCAAATAAGCATGACACGTGCTTATTGCAGCCGTCGAAAATTTTATATACCTACTTATTTACTCAGAATTATTCATGAAACAATCAAAAAAGTGTGCCAGTCACCTTAATTATGTAAGGATTCGTAAATACTTACCTAATTTACATTTATTTACCAATACAAAGATATATGTATCATGAGATAAACTACAAAGTACATAACTATGACTTCAAATTACCTACTTATTCTTCGAGTTGATGGTTTTTGATTTTTGTTGTTTATACATAGGTGTAAACGGCCTAAACAGTTACAATTCGCAATCCTATAATATTGGTAAGTATTCCTTTCAATCCAATTCAAAAAGGTTTTTTAAATCACGTTATTGAACTGAAAATTACAAAAGTTAATTCTTTATCGATAAACTTTTTGGTAATTATACCTACTAGGGCTTTAACTCACAATTTTATTAATAACTGCCCAGAAAGTTAATCCCGAATACATAATTAGGTCGTAGTTGGTAAACTGACTCGCCAATTAAGTACATATATACCTACCTATACAAAGTATTACACAGTCCTATAACTATAGAACCGACTATGGTGTCATTTTCTACATTACAAGAAATTGTTAATTAACTGATAAGCTTGCTGATCAGTGACAATATCAATTAAGATCCAATTGCAAACATAAACTAATTCTACCAACCTCCAGATTAAAAATACATGGTTCCGGCCCAAACCCAACGGCTATTAAAATTTATAATAAATTACCTAAACAGTTAAAAAACATAGAAGACCTCATCTTCTAAATTTATTAAAACGCTAATAGATATATTGATCAAAAATGTTTTTATACTCTAGACGAATTCTTAACCGACAAATAGATAATAGAATAAAGCCAGTCCGAACAATGTTGCCATACCCTATCAGGGTCCTTATGTGATACAATTTTATGTGTTTTACCTTTAAGAACTGCATGTACCATAATGGAAGCAGCAAAAACCATGAAAATATTTGTAACAATTTCTTTTGTATAAAACTTTTCCGAGGATTTCAAAATGATTTCCTAATGCGTAATCAATAACCCTTTCCGGCAGATAAATTATGTACTGTGGAAATTAAACATATCCCAGTAGGTAGGTAGATGCATGATGGATATTAATTCACGTGTCGATTCTAAGCGCCCTTGTTTTATTCCGGTGTTCCGCTAAAGGGGTAATAAAAATAATGGCGTACAAAATGGACCTCAGGCACATTCGGAACCGGAAATGTTCCGCTGACGCGCGGCACCGAATTTGTCGCAAATGTCGTTCACACAGTCACGCTTTGTGGCACTCGAAAAATATGCGCCGAAAAATAAAGCTTCGAGATTAAAATAACATTGTTACTGGATATTTTGAATGTTAAAACAGGCAATTTTAAAACCATCACGGCACTTGCTGCTGTATTTACTAAATAAGTATGATTCTGTTAACTAGGCTCAGAAACACTAATAGAAGATCGTCTCTCCTGAAAATGATTTACCGACAAGATTCAAGGTTTTAAATCTGACGATAGTAGATATGTACTTGATCTCTTAAAATTTTTTAGCTTTCTAAGCTAAAAAAAAGAAAGATTAATTTTCAAAATAAAACTAAATACATACTTTAGAGAACTTACAACCGACACACGTATCTAAATGTAATATGAAACAGTGTTATTTATTTACTGGCTCGTATTCGAGGCTGTATGTGCAATGCAAAATGACCTTTCCGTATGCAATTTGTATTGCAACATTTCAAGTTCGCCGAGTTCGTAACTGTGAGCAATAAAGCTATGAATATCAAAGACGCAGGCTACACCGAGTTCCTCTTAAAACTAGGAACACAGCAAGTCTTATGTTAGCGTACCTATGTACCTATATACAGCGATAGGTATTGTTTCTTAGAGTCCGCATGAGAAATAAACCTTCATTTAGGTTCTCGTTGTAAACACTTAACATTAATTTTACTTTACTAGCTTGTTTATTGCTTAAGAACAAGTGTCGAGTACCTACACAAGGTATTGAACTCGTTTGTTCCGCTAAAAAAGCGATGGCAGCCTAGTTGGGAGAAGGCCCGCCTCTCAAGTCAGAGGGAGCGGGTTCGAACCCAGCTGACGGCATGCACCAATTCGTTCATTATGTGAGCATATGCGCGTATTGTACGTCATCTGCTATACGTGACTGGAGCCCGCTGTTTGGCGACAGGCTCGCCCTGTCACATTTGGGACTGAATAACTAAATAACTGGGTCGAAGTGTCGGTGTTGTATTACACCTCTGCCAGCCCCCTCGGGGGAAAGGCGTGATGATATGTTGTTTTGAATTGAGTTGATTTTCAAAAAATATGTTTTTAAAATAAGACTAAAGTACCTGTAAACAATGAGGTATAAAACATAAGAACGAGAAAACTATTAGATGTTTATTAAGAGTAGACACTATATCAACGTAACAAAAAGGTTATCCTTGGTTTAATTAAACACAGTTTTAGTTGAATTTTTGTAATTACATAATATAAACATACTCACATAAACACACTTAGATAATAGGTGTACTGTAGGTATAGTTATCAACAGCTGCTGTCCGCAAAGTTGTAATAAATACCAGCTCGTGGTCGTAGGTACTTGTTCAATGGGTCATAGATTAATATTAGGTACATCCTTGCCGTACACGCGGCCATTTGTCATGGTCCGCTCGTACGGTGAATGGCGACCCGATGCCGCTATTGTCTCTCGTATAATGACCGCCGACATCCCTCTCGTGTGCGATTAGTGTTCCTAACAGGCCCTGAATTAGTTCACGAGTTACCCACTATTCACAAACTTGTATTATTAATAAGTTGAATGAGAAATTGAAGGGAACTGTTTCTGAAATTATGCGAGTCGCCTGTTAAGGTTTTGATTTACACAATGTTCGAAACGGAATATTTACACGTGGCATGAATATTCGAGTATACGATATTGTAAGCCTGTTATTAGGCACGATCAATTGATCGGAACTGACTTACTTAGTAGAATCAGGTGTAATAATTGTTTAATCATGTTTAAGCATGACGAAAGCTGATACTTACTGTGAACCCTTTAGAATATATTGGTTACTTACTGTTAAGTGCCTCGCTGCGTGTAATACCTGCATACATAGGTAACATATACATACCTACGTGTATTGTTATGATTGGAACTTTAGATGAGCTTTAGGTACTAGCCTACCCTACAGTCAGAGAGTAAATTTTCTCAAAAGTTTCCTTGTTTTATTGAGCTTCCAAAACATTCATAAAAAAATTCCATGGTCTTGGAAAGAAACCAGGTACCTAACTCTCCGCAAAAGTTGTAAAAACTCGCAGTGTTTCTCGGTAGACCATTAGAGGCATCTGTAAGGTTTCCGAACAAGGAACTACTTGAGAATACTTAACGTTTTCTAACGCGCCGTATAAAAAGGCCAGAACAAAAAATTCACTTTGAAGTAAAAGTCAGTAAACCGGGCTGATTGCCACTTTTACGGTATTTCAAACGGAACCCTCGTCACTTCTTTTTGGCGCTTGCTGCCGGTATTTACAAATGCAAATGAGAACTCTAGCTACCGCGGAAATAATTTTTATGTACTGTAAATATTATAATAGATACCAAGGATTACTTTAGTACTTTAGAAGTTTAATGAATAGGTATAGGGCAGTTCATCGCGTGGTATTTAGTTTCCATCGAATGTTTTCGACTGAGCTTAATTATTTATTTACAGGTTTCTACTAAAATTATGTTTTACTATGCCTATATTTACAACATCAGGTTTCAAGCAAGCTCCAATCTTTTATAAATGTAATAAAAGTGGCTAAATCTTTTTGGTGTCTTTAAACTTCCTATGATTCGGTCGGGTGAAATACTTTATTCGTGCAGTGTGTACCAATAAAGTACGAAAAAGTAAAAATATTTTTACGAAATTATGATACTCTACCGAGTATATTTTATGTCCTACACTCCGAGGAGTGCAATCACATGGGATACGGATTTTCGGATCATTGCGCCCGAGTTTCTTTGCAAGCCAGTTGGTAATATCGCGTGCAACATTCATTTCGGCAAGGTTTTTACTCGTTAAATAAAGGTTTTTAGGATTATGGAAAATATTTTGCAGTTATATAGATACACACTCGTATTACTTAGAATGAAACCTACAAACTTTTGTTGCGTTGACAATAACGTTGAATATGACTATTTAAGACAAAAAGTATAGGCAAATTCAAAAGTTATTTAAACTAAATTATAAGTGGGATGTGGTTAGAAATTATCTGCCTATTGTATCTAATTACTGCTATTGTGTATTTTTTTTTTTACTTTGGCAATAAATATATTTTTCATTTCGTTTTCATTTTCATTACATTTCATTTTCAGAAATAATATTGTCAGACAGCAAAGTCAGACCAAGCAACGTATTCCGTGGTGGATTGTACACAGAACAGAGCGCTCTTATCGCGACACGTCTCGAGACGCTGAAACTCTATGATAAATGGAAGGCCTACGTGATTCACGATTGTATCTGCCGCTCGGCCGCTGGGGAGCCGAATTATTTTTATGCATTGCAAGAAATTCCGACTTTGAGTTATTGAGTAAGAGCTCTGAACCCAAGGCTTGGAATAAAACGTTGGTGGAGTCCAGTGGCTAAATTATTTCGACCTAAGTATTTGACTTTTACATAGATGCCTGCAACATCAAAGCAATGCTAATCATTAAATAGAATCAGAATTCCCTCCTAAATTTTGCAGCGACGCAATTAGGTGTATCTCTACCTCAATAATAATAAGAGATATCAAAGGCATTTCTTTTCGTTTATTCATGAATCCAATAAATTTTGAATCATTTGCTCTTAGTTGTTCTGACGTCAAGTAAGTACGTTCGCTTCAATACTTGTAAAGTGATCTAGAAAAATTAAGGAGTTTGGACTGTCTTTGTTTGTTCAGTGAGGTTACACGAGCGCACAGGATCTCTTTCTTGCTTGTACGTAATTATTTTAATAAACTCGTGGTATAGTAAACTTCGACCAGAAATTCCGAAATTATTTTGTAAAATAGGCTTTGTGTATTGTACTGCTTCGTTGATAACATAATTAACTTGTGAATGGCTATTTACTCGTAGATATTTTTCTTTAAATATTTTTTTAGTTTACCTATTCATAGATTTGGCTGTCCTAATATTCACGCAAGATTTTAGTTTCGTAAATCCATTTTTTATCAATCTGTAATTGGTTTATCCAAATACTAGCTATACGCACTGCGGTTTCACCCGCGGTCATATAGGAACTGTTAATTTCTTAGGATAACAAGTACCGTATGTCCTTTTCTGTATTTATTATTATTAGGTCCTTACGTATGAAATTAGCGTTTTGTCGTACTGATCAATTTGATCTGAAATATCTCCTCTTTGGTTAAGAATTCGAAATTCAAATTAATAAATTCATTTAGCTGGTTTTTTTTTCTTTGGAATACAGTCATTCATTTATTATTTTCCTCATTATTTTTTCTCTGGCGTCGCTTATTACCGCGCAATGGAAAACATGAAATATCGGTATATTTACGAGTACGAGTTCTACCGTGGCACCAGTGCTGCAGAAACAGCTCGAAGAATTAATTATGTGAACGGCGCTGGTGTCGCTAAAGACAGCACGGTACGTTTTTGGTTTCAACGTTTTCGTTTTGGAAATTTCGACCTTAAGAACCAACCCCGTGGACGGCCGGAGATCAAAGTGAAAAACGAAGAATTAAAGGCTATTGTGGAAGCGGATCCATCACAAAGCACTTCAGAGATAGCAGCAGGCTTCGGGGTAAGTGACAAAACTGTATTAATCCACTTGAAGCAAATCGGGAAAGTAAAAAAACTCGAACTATGGGTACCTCATGAATTGAGTGAATCGAACTTGCAAACACGGGTCGCCTGCTGTGTTACTTTGCTCAACCGACACAATAACGATTCGATTTTAAATCGAATCATTACTTGTGATGAAAAGTGGATATTGTACGATAATCGAAAGCGCTCATCGCAATGGCTGAACCCTGGAGACCCAGCCAAAACCTGCCCTAAACGAAAATTGACTCAGAAAAAGTTACTTGTAAGTGTTTGGTGGACTAGCGCCGGTGTCGTTCACTACAGCTTTCTTAAATCTGGCCAAACGATTACGGCAGATATCTATTGTCAGCAACTGCAAACCATGAAGGAAGAACTAGCTGTTAAACAACCGAGATTGGTCAATCGCTCTAGGCCACTGCTGCTTCACGACAACGCAAGACCACACACTGCACAACAAACAACCACTAAGTTAGCTGAGCTACAATTGGAATGTCTGCAACATTCACCGTACATCCCGGACCTTGCTCCAACAGATTACCATTTCTTCCGGAATTTGGACAACTTCTTACAAGGAAAAAAAATCCACTCCGATGCAGCAGTCCAAACCGCCTTCAAATAGTTTATTGATTCTTGCCCCCATGGTTTTTATAGTAAAGGGATCAATGAACTACCCATAAGATGGCAAAAGTGCATAGATAACAACAGTGCATACTTTGATTAATTAAATATATTTTACAAAAAAAAATCGACTTTTTATTCCTCCCGTACAAAACGCCAATTTCATACGTAAGGACCTAATATAATCGATTATGAATGAATGTGAATGGATTTTGATAATAGCTTATTATTACGCTTTTACGCCTGAACTACTCAACCGATTATCATGAATATTTGCATACACGTTGTCTATACATATACTAAATGAGGACTAAGATAGCTAGGATTAAGTCCGAAAAAAGTCATAAATGTAGGTTAATCAAACTTGAATTTCTTTATAAATTAAATACTTACTTATTGAAACAGTACCTGGATGACCGAGCTTTGCTCGGTATTTTTTTTTTAATTGTGTTTTTTGGAAAATAAACAATTGATTTTAGTCTAACCTCAAAGCAAACACTCATTGACTTCGTGTTACTTAACAACGCTATCTGCTGTTGTGTCGTTAAAGCAATTAGTTGCTCACAAAAAATAGTATTATTATTCGCCAATAGATGTCAGGAAGAGTCATATTTTTCAGTTGAGACTACTCAAACGCCTCTTTTTTGTTATTTTTCTTCCAAGTTTATGTTTAAGTTGATTATCGATAAAACACGAATAAAATGACATTTTCTAAAAATGATTCATAACTAGATCGATTTATCGCCCCCGAAACCCCGTATATACTAAATTGTATGAAAATCGTTGGAGCCGATTCCGAGATTCCAATTATATATATATATACAAGAATTGCTCATTTAAAGATATAAGATTTTGGTCACTACACAAAATGTGGTTAAATGCCTAAAGTGAATTCACCAAAATCCCGAATACTTTTTTACTCAACTTAAAAGAACAATCTTAAAATATTGTACTTCCGTTCAGTAATGTTTTTGTAACCGCTAGATGAAAAAACAAGGCGTCCCACATAATCCCCGGAAGACCCAGTCTCTGTTTACGACAAAATGCGAAAAAACGGGGTATCTCATACAAATTAAAAGTTCATTTAAAAATCACAGGGGACCCTTGTCAACCCACGCTTGCTTATAATGAGATTAAGTGATATTCATGACTAATTTATACGGGAAGGTTACAACATTACAGTGAAATGTGCTATATTTTTTTATGTTTCCTGTGTCGGAGAATACACAGGGAGATACAGGTATTTTTCAGTTTAATAGAAAGACTGCGGGCTGTGGTCACTGATCAAACTTATTTTTTCGACCAATCTATCTTATATATGTGTCTTATATTATGTGTCTTTGCAGTGGCAGATAACACATTTACCGCCAGTAGGGTATCAACTCATCTCATATCGTCTTGTGATTAATTGATCGATCCTTAAAAATGTACAAAGAAATTGAGAATTTATTTCTTGGTTACTGATTTTCTGGTGAAAGCCTTACTCCCCAGTAGGCTTACTCAGCCTGCTGGTAAATCCAGCACAGCACCTTTCTTTGTCTGTACTTACTCCGTTTTTTGTGCCTCTGTAGCGTGTATTTCTAGGTGGAGTGTTAAATAAATAGTAAAAGTAGAATACATTCCTGAATTAACGTTTTGCCATTTATGCTCTATGCCTCAATGCTGCAATACCAGACTAAATAATTCTATGCTACGAAAGTTTTCGTGGCTACTGTACGAAAACTGCAACTTTACATGCGTGGCGTTATTGTTATAGAAACACGATACTGAAATACGTAAAAAACCCGAAGAGCATGAGAATGGGTGCATTATACTCATTTTTTATTCAAAATTTTGTGTACACAGTTCGTGTACGAGTATATGACATTTGTATGTTTTATGATGAGAGTCAATAACAGCGACATTACTGTTGATTTGAGTGCCATCTCCACACGATTGAACATTCACTGTGTGTGTTATGATAGTTTCCTGTTATGACAAAGCAATAACTCTGAAGGGTGATATATCAAACGTCGCGTATACAACATACCTACACAGACTCATTATACAAAGAATTTAATTATAGCTTTCTCAATGAGGAACTTAAACTGAACTTGCCTTTTGTTAGTTATGATTAATGAGGGTACATTGTGAAAGGAAGGTCGCTCAATAGTTTGTCTTGATGCTCTCAGTGTGTATAACATAAACGGGAGGAGAGACTATTACTAGGTATAATAGATTATTAGCAGAAGGTAATTACCTATGCAAATGCAAAGTAAGGAGCAATTTGTGAAATTTAATTTAATTCAAAATTAAAGCCTGGTGGTCATGTCAATTACTTAAATCAAGGATTTAAAACTGTTGCTACTAGTTTGATATTATTTGGTGTTGACAGTTACTAATTGGTGCCTATTACAGATAAATTTCGAATTGGATGGCGAAATTCGAACATAGCAGCTTTGTCCGCTCTCCAATTTAATTGAATTGTTCCGTTGATAAACCAAAACAGCTAGTAATTCATTTGAAATACTCAGAACTTCCATTTCTAGATGTTTACGAAAATAAGAACTAAGAATTTGTGATTGGATTACATAAATTGTCTGAGAAAAGTTTCCGCCGAATTAAACCGGACGAGCAGAAATGTTTACGTTTTATTTGAAACATTTTCTTTCGCTCGAAAATGGGGAACGACAATTTATGGTAAGCACCGTTTTCCTTTATACAAGTATGAGATAAAATAGCGGATGTAACCTAATGATACGATTACGTGAACAGCAAACGCGCAGTTGTTCTGCACAAGAAGACTTTACTCCTAGGTGAAGTCGCTCCTTTCAAAGGTAAGTCGATCACTCTTAGGTTGAGTTGCCCCAACTTAACTTTAACCAAACCGTAAATATCTCGGTTTTACCAAAGATATTACGGTTGGTTGCCCTTTGGTACGCTTTGGTAGTGTTTTTTACGGTAACTAAAGCGTAAAAGAAACATAACCAGCCGTAAAATCTCTTTATAGTAAACCAGAGACTGTACGGTTGCGGTTACGCTTTGGTTATAGGTAAAGTTGGTGCAACTCAGTCTTAGAGCATTTAATTAAAAAGCAATTGTTAACATTTTTTGTTTGCATTATCTGTATGTATCTTTATCAACAGTAAGCAAGTCTGAACGATATCTTGGAACTCTAGAGTGTATCCATATTCCAAGTTATCTAGAGCAGGTACGTGGACGTACTTGTAACCGAACGGTATAATAACAAGTTGGAATGAAACTCAGAAAGTATAAACTCCACCGTTCTCGGAACTTTTAACAAATGCTTGCAAAACGCTCCTGTCTTATTGCCTCCCTGAGACTTATTTCGTAACTTTTCAATCCTCCGCCTACTTATAACTTTTCCCATCACAATGACTACGCTTAAGACGATACAAATAACACAATTCTCAAACAAATCCATGCGAGATCCCTTTACAAGCATATGGGCTCGCGAAGTTTTAAGTGAATTTCGTATTATCCTATTCTAGCAAACGTAAAAAGGTAGGCACAGGCATATTTTGTTACGGACCGTAATTTTGAATCAGTCTCCTTATGTGAAAAGTTCTCCCGCTAGTTTATTTCGTTAACAAAGTGAAGTAACATAATTCATACAACATCTATTTTTACTATTATCGTATTTTTGTTTTTTATCCTTCCTAACTAATATTCTAAAAGCGAAAGTGAGTTTGTTTGTTACGTTTTCACGCTCTAACTACTTTACCAATCATCAATATTTTTTCACACACGTTGTCAGAGGTACAGAAAAGGACATGGGATATTTTTCATCCCGAAAACATTAGCAATTTCTGTGGAACCGCGGGTGAAACCACGGGGCGTGGCTAGTTATTTTATAAATAGTGTGAACAAGTATTTGAAATTTAAGCGCCTATAAAAATCCACTGGACATCACAGATCACAATAACGAAAGTAATCTTTTTTTTATAGTGACCCAAATCCATGACCGTGTTGCCAATCGGGCTTATGTTTTCGAGATGGAACGTCACTTCGACTGCTGCGATAAATTAAATAGGTCGAGAAAGTTCTTCTACTTCCCAAATTGTAATTTAGTAGGAACGTTAAAAGTTTTAGGGGCAATTTTCGGGCTTTCCCGGCAATAATCGGCTTTTACCACCATCAAACGATAGGTATCGGATTCGAGCCCGATCAGCGAATTGACTGACGACGCTCGACCAATTTTTCTTACCGTTTTAGCACAAAAGAAAGCGATAATCTCACTAATCGACTATCTGTTTCACTTCACTGACTCTGTAAATGACGAACCGTTTCGATCTCACATAAAAATATTGCATAAAGTGTACTTGTACGAAGGATCTGTTTAATGCTGCCATAAAGAGAATTTGCAATGGATTTTGCAAAAAAATATGGAAATATTTGCTTAACCTTAATTTAATCTATAGGCATACTTAATAGAGAATAAGCTATTAAAATCAAACTGGCACATAATTAATTCACGGGGTCGTTTGATAAATAAACTGCAGCTTGAAATAAGTTTTATCCTCCTCGCAATAATAAGAAATGAATTCCGAGCGGAGAGTGGCACTGTTCAAACTCCAACAAGTTTTGAGAATCCAGGAATCTTTTTAAGCTAGAATATCTTGCTCAAATAAAGTAGTATTTTCAATTCAGATCTTTTCCCATCGAGTCACTTCTCTTCATTTTATACGCAGTATCTTAACTTACAATGTACCTAACAGCTGGTGTTAATTGGCGCATTGAGTTGCTGACCTTCAGAATATTATATTAAAATAAAAATGAAAACACTCATCAAGGAGGTAAATATTTGAGGTCACTCGGGTGGAGAAAAAAAACTTTATGACTTTGTTCAGGAGATTTTCATAAAATAATAAAATAAGCCATTGTTGTGAAAATGTTACTCGTACTTGAAAGTAAGTAAGTAGATAGGTATACTTAAAAATACGTGTCATAAAGGTAATAAAGCAGATTTTGATAGTAAATAATTAATTTGCTAGTCTCTGATGAAGATTAAAATGAAGTTCCGGATTATGGGCCACTTACAGAAGATACGGAGTTAAACTCTTAAAAGCTGAGTTAAAATATTATAAATATCACTTTAATATTGTTTTGACTCAATAACTCGTGATGCAAGACGATTAACCAGTTTAACAACCCGTACCTAAACTAAATGATTTTTCATTATTATTAACCTTTGGATAGCAGTTAACTCCAAGTTAAAAAGATAGTCCGAGCTTTTGCAAGTGGCCCTTAGCTGTTAAAGCCAATCGATAACAAAATGATGATGTAGTAGGAGACTTAACCTGCTTGTGTGTGAAACTGTAAATTATAGTATTTTCATTCAAATGTAAGCAAATAAACCAGAAGGTTCATAGATGGGTAGGCACATAAATACCTTAAGTTACGTAGCTTGAATTCGGTCGAGTAACTTTGCACTCGGTTTGCCAAAATCTCTTTGTTCTCAAATTACTTGGTCAGTTCTGTTTTACCTACTAAATTACGTTAACCTGTTTACTTAAGAAAATCTGTTTGAACTTCCCACAGATTGTAAACCTATTTAATAAGTTAATTAAGTAATTTAAGTTTATTCTATTCCTTATAAGTTGTAAAGCTATTAAATTGGAAAACAAACTATAGGAATTTACGGCAAAGTATAAGTTTTCTCCATGTATTTTAAATCAGGAAAAGTCTGTTAAATTTTGATGATTGTCGGTAAAACGCTTACCTACTCGACAAATAATCGATTTTTTTCTTATAGTCATTCTAAACAAAGTGATAATATCTTGCGAAATCTTTAAATATTTATAAAACACACAACAATTTACAAAACACAAGATAATTCTTCTGTATTCAAACGAGCCGCATTCGTTGTACATGCGACCAACTTACCGTAGTCCGTGGGTAAATCATGAAAACCTTGGTTTTGTACTAGCAGCTATCAGGTTTGTTTGGAAAATAAGATGGTGGCTCCAGTACCCAACTCTACAGATAGGTTGGTCAGACTGTTACGGGAAGCGGGGACGAGAGTGCTGCGGTCCAAACGGTCATTTAATGCTAATAGCAGTAGTGCTTACAATGGGATTACCTACTTAATGTCAAGGCAGCCGACCCGGCTCAGTTTTAATTTGCGCTTCGCACAAATATTTGTGGTGCCACATGTTTTTGAGGCCACATTATGAATGAGTTCGAAAGATTAATTAAGGTAGAACCACCTAGTTAGGTACCTGAGAGATTTCAATCTTTGTTAAATACACAGACATACAGAGACAAACGTAGATCAAATTGCCTACGTTTGAAAGGATAGATATGAAAGCAGTCACAGTGAAAATCTACCGAAGCGGTGTGCTGGAGCTAGACTGGGTTAAATATGTAATTTTTATTGCAATTAAGTTTCAATGTCTGTCGTACGTGTTTTGTATTTACTTCAAAAAGTTGAGCATTCAACCCAGCCTAGTTTTACACAGCTTCTTTATGGTCTTAGTTTTATGCTCAAGCCTAATAGCTTGTACCCTCTGTGGGTATTTCAACTAGCCAATCTCAATAGATGTTTGTTTCCCGGCCCTAGGATTATAGGACCAAAATATATCCTGGAATAGTCTATGAACCATATCGGTAGCCTTCGGGCGACCTAAACACACTGTCACTGGTTTATCATTCAGCTTGACTTACGTAATTATTTCCGGAAGCTTTTTTATAATACAAATTGTTATTTTATAGATATTGGGTTGTCAGGAAACTCAAATAAAATTTTACCCATTTTTATCCTTTGATTTTCTGAGATTTCAGATATCCTATCAAAATATAAAAAAGGTTGTTATTGATAACTTTTTCCTGTAATTTTGGTTTTTATTCGAACTGGTGCCCTCAATTACCTATTTGAACCAATATCATAATATTTTCCAACACCGAACTCTACAATCAAAATAAAAAAGTTATCACAATTGTCAGAGTTGATATTATACGACGACCACATGTCCGAGAGCTAATTATTCGAAAGACATGTGACGTCCATCCACCCCTCAGAGCCAGCGTGGTAGATAACGACTGTAACACTCTTGATTGTCGGTCGGTGTCCTTGCAGTGGGAACGTACAAATATGACTGATAAATATTCATTAAACAAAAGTATAATTATAACTCCATCTCTATGTTTGCTAACATTTGCCGACTGAAAGGTAAAGAAATAGTGTAGATCACAAGGCTATACGTAGGTTACATTTTTCTCTTGAAAATGGAGTAGCACTGGAAAATCGTGGTCACAGAATTTTACATAATTCTACACTTGGAATCGGCAAATAGTTCCGCAGTTAAAAGGTAGCAGCCCTATGTCGCCGTTGACTAATAATGCCACACCGCAGGCGAGATTGTGACAACCTGAAATTTTGTGCTAATGCGACAAGTCACGGCAGCGCCATACTATCCAACTCTCAGCTACAACTTTGGGAGTTCATAGTTTTGGAAATAAACCGATGTTTGATCAATTGCGGACCTTTTTTAAACATACATATTAGATACTATATACATATTAGATACATATTAGATAAGCGATGATAGCCTAGTTGTAGAAGGCCCGCCTCTCAAGCCAGAGGGAGCGGGTTCGAACCCAGTCGACGGCATGACCAATTTGTTCATTGTGTGAACATATGTGTGTTTGGTATGTCATCTGCTACATGAATGAAGCCCGGTGTATGGCGACAGGCTTGCCACCTGTCGCATTTGGGACTAAATATCGTCCGGCGAAGTGTGGGTGTTGTATAACACCTCTGCCAGCCCCTCGGGGGAAAGGCGTGAAATTCTGATAGAAAAACGGGGAAAGGTGTAATCGGACTGATAAAGTTAATAGAGTTGAGGATGAAAATGTAAATATAATATGAAGTAATACTTTTTCTAAATACCGATTATATTATGTATGAGATTTTTTCCTTCGCTATAAGTAGACACACCTACTCGTTCTTGAATGTAAACGATTTATCCCAAACATATTTAGATATTCAACGATACAAAATCATTCATACTTCAGCGAATAGGTATGTGGGCGAGGCCTCGAGACGCGGCGATAAGAATTATATTACACTGACTTATTTCGTATTACACTCCATGTGCGATATTTAGATGGATACAATTATCTTGGACTTTTGTGAAAATTCAGGACTTTGTTTTAAAATAAGATCTAAGAATTATTTACATCTAACTCTTTATCGACCTAATCAACCACTGGTTACCATTTTGGTGGTGATCATTGGGAGTAAGCCAACCGTTTCTCTCTTCTGGTTGACACGTAGGCTTCGGCAGTTTGCCTGACAAATCATCGTTTGTCGATGGCCTCCGCCGCGAAAGCAGCTGGCTACTATGACATTATTTACATACATTCAACTATTCGTTTCAACGCTCAGTCAATGTTTCCAATATGTAATATGTGCATTGTTTTTATACTATGTATTGGTTGAGAAATATAGACAGAAAAAATAACCTATAAATAAATATACTTATCCTATTTTAAAATGAGAGTTTCTAATTACTACGCGAGCATGGTCTGTTTACGATTGCTTACCTACATTGTTCCTACATTGCCTTTCGCGTGCATGGAGATTAAATTCCGTACAACTAAAGCTTGTTACTGTGAACCCGCGCTCCCTCATCCTTACCCACGCATTAGGATTACATAATTGCTGCCGAGATAGCGTTCGCCCATGTACAAGTTAGCGTCAACAAACGACGTCCCAGGGGCAAAGCCCGAATATGTCTTTCAAGAGGAATTATGAATATATCAGGGAGATAACTGGAGGCATGAGGCGGTCACCGAAATTTGCTCCTCAATAAGGCTGGGATGACAAACGAGCGGCCCGGTGACTCGGCGCAAACTAACGAAATAGATGTTCCCGGACTCCCGTGGGACGTTACTTGGACACGGCTTTTTATTCTATAAATCTTGTTATAGTATACGTAGTGATCGGGGCGTTGGGGATGAAAGTAATGCTACCCGTTTCATGTCGGGATTCAGAGTATAGCGCTATTGAGAGCACTTTTCTTATTTTATATTTATTCCTGTTGAATTATCGTAGCTTAACAACTGATAAATCGTATTCTACATACACTATATTACACTTTGATGAAGATCTAAAAATAAAATAAGCTGATGATCAAAACATCAAATTAACCTTTAAACACGTTTATGTAAGCGCTCGAGGCTTATTAATAATTTATTTATTATTCTTACTTCAAAATGGACAACCGTCACCATAAGAGCTTTTAATGTTATCTAGTCACGACACGGCACTTTGTGGCTCAATAAAATTTGGGAAGCCAGGAACAGTTATTGTATTTGAAATGTAGAAAGCGGAGTACAATCGCCGCTGTTCCGAGTGCGTGCCGTGTTCGTCCATGCCCTTGACGTTTTAGCAGATTGCAAAGCAATTTCACATAAATTATGCATGAAATTGCTTTGCATTTCGCTTGCTTAGATGTCATTCAATGTCTCGTATTGGGAGCCGTATGAGTATGTAAATTGAGTAGCATTTAAAACTCGATTTGAAACAGATGTTTTGCACACAACGTTTTTATAATTCAGTTTGTAATAGAATTCTTTGCTTGTTTAATGTTAAGTAGAGCTGACTGTATTTTATTTTTAACTGTATTAATTTACATATCTAAATTATAATGCATAGCTACGTCGAGACCAGAAAAGAGAATGAGAAGATGCATTTTAAATGTATTAAAAAATGAATAACTGAAAAGTTTAATTTCCATGAAAGCGTTCACGATTCTCGTAGGTAAGTGTTTACACAAAAGTTTTCTAGTGAATGCGAGCCCAAAAGATTTTTCCAATTTCACGAAAAAGGCTCAAACACTAGAGAGGTCACAAAGCGTAGTGAAAATACATTTCCCATACGTGGCCGTAACTTTTCGTTCCCGAGAGACAGTGTCCGAACATGACATATAAACGAAAATACCACCCGACGACGGTAGAAAATGCACGTACACATAACTCGTGAATTTCACGCCAATATCAATAGAGGCGTAAATTCGGAGTTTTAGTACCGGCTAATATTTAGCCGTATCTTTAGATATGATGGTACTCGCCAAGAACAGAGTCTCAGGATATTTCAAAGTCAGCATAAACTAAAACACAAAGTGTGCGTTTGATCTATCGTACGCTGCAGCCAGTTGCTAAGATAAAGATAAGCTCTACCAAGTAGTAAATAGACGGATGAGAACGAAGCATGAATATTTATATGAGGAATTTATTCACAGCTTCTCTTGTAACATACAGATTAGATTACGTTACGTATTTCATACTTTATTAAAGAAACGAGAAGATTAATAGAGAACGCTTTGTCAGAAAATACCTCTGTTATATAGTACAAATAAACCTACAACATGTGTATAGTAAGTCTGTACAAGTATCACATTTATCCTAGTTTCTCGAAATCACTCATTAGTGAACTCAATTTTCGTGACATATTCAATTCTCGACCACATTTGCACTGAGGTTTGGACTGGTTGAAATAGAATGCTCAAAGCTTTGGGTATGAGTAGAATACGAATAATGTTCAATTAAATGTTATTCGCGTAAAGTAATTGCTTAAGTAAAACTTCATTGAAAAATACTATTGATTTTACTGATATCAATAAAATCCTAAATAATTAAAAGTTTTGTGATTATTTGATTTTCAGTGGTCTATTTTTCTAGCTACCCAATATTTTGTATCTTCTTTTCTCTGTCTCTTCTCAACATTTTATAAAACTAAGTCACTTTTTGAGTCTTTCTGTATACGCTAACACCTCAAATACACCACGCAACGGACTTGATGAGGTTTTCACCATCAGCTAGATGATTATTTAAGATGACACGGAAGGTTTATAGGTGCCTTGCGAGACTGGAGCGGGTCACTAGTCTAGATATCAATACTACCAGTGGCATGAGGTAGAACATTCGAAGAACGTTTTTTGTTATAACTTGGCTACTGCCCCTTTGGGTTTTGGGGCAATTTTGCTATCAACAGTGAGGAAGGAGATAATTAGGTTGCTAACTTATAGAGGAGAGATAACCCTGACTAAAAAGAGTAACAAGAGGTAATAGAAAGAAAAACGAAATATGGACGTTATTGGACTGAATGAAAAATATCTGTCGCAGCGAACTTAAGCTTAATCAGCCGTTGAATTAATAACCTTTATAGCCATACCTATTTTATGAAATGGCGCCTAATACAACATTTAATTAACTAGCTGGCTGATGCACAGGTCATTCATATAATTAGGTGATTGTTTGACAAAAATACTATTTTTGAACGAATAAATGTGTAAAATCCGAAAATCCGGGAAATGAAACGCAATTCTGATAGACATGATATTATAATAACCTAAAACCTCTTCTGCCCGAATGCTCTATCAAAGCAAAACCAACTTGAATTGGTTAGATTAGAAGGCTAAGGCGGGAGCGAAGAAAGCGGAGCCTTAACCTTCGTGGTTATTTTTTTATCACAAGACCCAACCGCCTGCCCGGGTTTCGGGTTGTTTAAAAAAACACTGGGCTGGGCTAGTAGTCAATGTTGTCGACCCAAGTAATTTTGCCTAACCGTTTGATTGAATGGCTGTATATCGCCAGAAAGCTAAGTTGACCAGTAAAACGGCGACATTTAATAAAAAGGCTAGCCTGTTAATTGAAGGGCCAATTAAGCTAGTTGGCTGTGACATATTTGTCTTGTCCTTTTTATAAATTAAATTTGAAATGACAATTATCATTGACTGGTGTATCAAATTTTAACATAATGTCAATATCGAAATCTTTGAAACTCATACAAACTATTGTAACCACATTCTGTAGCAAAGCAGTCCATAGGTACGAGTACGAGTACATGTCAATACTGAAAGTGATCGGTTTGAAGCCGGATACCGTTCGTCTCGGCCCGATGTTTGATCTAACACTAGGTTATGGATTACAAATTGTATGTTTGCCAAATAATGCTCAGACTATTAATTTAACAACCAACCCTTCAATGACAAACATCAAGCAAGATGGTGGCCAAACGCAAGCTTTATAAAAACGAACTAAAAAATAACTTATAGGAACTATGTAAAATACTAACTGGAAACATTAAAAGATATATTTGTTGTATACTCCAAAAGAGGGCTGTTCATAGAGGCGTTCTGGTGCCCACTCTTATGTATGGGAGTGAATGTTGGGTCTGGCAGAAGAAGCATGAAAGTAAAATGAGTGATGTGGAAATGAAAAGTTTGCGAAGTACGGCTGGGGTGACTCTGATGGATAAAATGAAAAACAGCGTTAATAGAAAACGTTGTGGGGTGAAAGATGATGTAGTGTTAAGGATTGAGAATGGAATGCTTAGATGGTTTGGGCACAATGAGAGAATGTATGAAAGGAGATTGACGAAACAGATCTACAAGGCGAGTGTGAACGGCCAAGTTGGTAAGGGTCCACCTAGGCGAACGTATCTTGACCAAGTAGGAGACGTTTTAAAGAAAGGCCAGGTCAAGAGTACCCGCAACCGACGAGCGTGTATGAAAAGACTCATGGAAGTAGAAGAAGTGAAAGATGTATGGCAGGATCGTAGCAAGTGGAGAGAAGTGGTCCCTATCATATGGGAAACAGACGTGACTATAATAATATGTATGTATACTACAAAAAATGTGTGATTTCGGTGAACACACCCCCAAATTGAGACACATTTAGATAAGGGTTCTATTATGTTGTCTGCAGCATATTGGTGAAAAATACAGAAAAGTGGGTCAAACACGCAGTCCATGAAAATAAAGTTTCGGCGAGCGTCTACGAGTATAATCTCTCCCAAAACATCAACTTGGATAAACCCATCAGTACTCACTCGTCGTATCTGTTTGCGATAAGCAGAAACGTACCTACTTCCCTTTTTCCTTTCGCTTGGAATCGTCGGAGATAGAAGCGCTTGACAGTACCCAAGGTCAAACATGTTTCTTGATAAGCACAACATGGCAAAAATAAAACGATCAAATGTTTCAGATAATATCAAAAAAATGTTTTTGAAATTTCAAAAGTATTCCGTTTCCAGTCTAAGATTTAAGATTTAGATTGATCTGACTGAGAATAAAGTGGTCTCACAACGTCAAAAAGGAACGTAAAGGAAGGATATGGACAAAATATAGATACTTAATAAAGATAAAAAGGATTATTTGAGGGCCCGCAACTAAAAGCAGAAATTAAAGATCTATTTCCTGCAGTGAGCTATTTCAAGTTGATGAAGATGAAGTCCCCATAAAGAAACACTGCCACTGACGACAAATTGATTAGCAATAATCTAAATCTATCAGTAGATAATCGCATAGTTTGTCCGAGGCTCGAATTCTATCGTACGCCGGAGCGTTATCCTCACCCCACTCTCCAATCCGGTCTTCATCTGCCCAAGTTTCTCGGCCACACTGCTTAATACAATGTAATTTTTTCCTTTCTAACTCGCCCTGCCCTGGCAGGATTATTTTTTGTTGCAAACTTTAGTGGTATCCGCTTAATTTGACTTTCTTTGCGAGCGGATTTAATTTCGTAAGTCAACGTTGATACGATTGAGAAAAGTTTCACTTGGCCGTTTAAACAAGAAGCGTAATTTGGTTATGATTTTCTTTTTTGTTCAAGAACAAGTTTTGTCCCTTACAGATTTTTATGCGAAAAAACCATGGATTAATAAAACCTAGAATAGCTTTTGGAGAACAACTCTTATTTAACTTGGAATAAGGTCTCCCAACAAGCTTTGATCAATATATCAAACGGACAGATCTAACTCATGTGATAAGTGATAAATCACCCATCACAATTGGCTTAAATCACCTAAATAATTTGTGCGAGGTAGTTTTATCGCTTAGATTATCCTGCGTCATTTTGGGGAATTTCAATTCTAATAGTAGGTAATAAAGACGGTTTGTACAAACATTAAGCGAGTCAAGAGCTCTTGTGATAACACTCGCGGAAAGGCTTAACACGTGTCATCGGCTTTAGTGCTCGTCGTACCTGACTGAGTAGAAAACATACCTACCTGCCCATAGTTTCATATTCACTTGGCAAGAATATTTACTTCTTTTTCAAAATTAATTAATTTATGAATTAATTAATTTAAAGATTCAAACATAAATGATGATATGCTCAGCTAAAACGTATTGTGATGGATAATTAAAAAACATATCAAAAAGTTAAATTTTCTCGTTTTGCACGAATGATTAGTCTTGATATACAATGTACATACATAGATGTACAGGTATAGCTATAAAACACTCGTATATTACGAGCAGGTAAAGGTAGGGAGATACCTGCTTACGAGTAGGCTTGAAGTACCTATTGGGAAAAAATCATACATACATACATACCGCCACGCCTTTCCCCCGAGGAGGCTGCCAGAGGTGTAATGCAACACCCATACTTCGCCGGACGACATTGAGTCCCAAATGTGACAGGAGGCGAGCCTGTCGCCATATACATCGGGCTTCAGTCATGTAGCAGATGACATACAATACGCACAAATGTTTACACAATGAACGGAGTAAACATATGTGAATAAATGTGTAAGCATATAATAATTGTGTAAACATATATTTTACACAATTGGTGCGTGCCGTCGACTGGGTTTGCACCCGCTTCCTAAAAATCATTAAAAAAATAAGGTAGGTAATCAATAAGACTACAAATTCCTCTTCAATTTAGTTCTATTTATTCTTATAAACTGTTAATTAACATATTTTAACGCTACATCTGATAGTTTATTACACAACCCTTTCGATAACTACGTCGACGAAAACGGTGAAGCTTTTAAACTCACCAATTTAAAAATCAACTCAATACATAAAATGTATTTTTGGCTGATAATAAATTACAAACATTAAATTTGATTTACAACATTTTTATTTACATCTTTACTTATTTACAAGGCTTTGACTTATATTTACATTATCTAAAAATTTTAGTCAAAGGTCAGTTTCAATTATGAAATCTCTGAAAGTACTACATAAGTACAATTTATGATATTTTTATTTACCTAAGATGTTTAACTTTATACATTTGCACTTGCCTTTGACAAGTGTTTTAAAACTTTGATTGCTATTTTTATTTACAAAAGTATACGAAACAGAGTATGAAATACAGCAGCTAATACACAGACAAAATAAACATTAGAATCTTTTTACTCCTTAAGTAACCTTTTACTCTTCAGATTTGATAAAAAAAACCACTCTAAAAGTCTTATTCTTAGTACTTAGTAGCATTTTTGATGTCAGTCACAAAATGTTTTCTCGGCTTCTTTTATTTCAGCTAATAAAGCAACCCTAATTCAGAAGTTTCATTGTCTTACCTTACAATAAAACTTGTTAAAAAAGAAATGCTCGTAGCTGTCCCGAGACAGAGGTTTTTCAACTTTCTCATTATGAAACGAATCGCAAAAGAACGACGTATTATTTCTCTTGCTTACTTAGTTCTTTGTCAAATAACGCGAGGGCGCCGTGGGTGGGTTAATTCGCTTCATTCAAAAGCATTGGAAGCCTGACTTTTTCGCTTTCATGTCGAAGAACAAGTAGCTATCTGTCCTTGGCTCCATTCCTATCTGTGGAACCGAAAAGTGAAACCGCTCCGAAGTCTCCATGAAATCAGCTTGATTCAACTCGGTTCGATTGAGCTGTTATTTGATAGAAACGCTTTAGAATCGTTTCGGCTCCTTACTCTTGGGTAAAACGATTTTTCGTATTTTCCTGAAGTTCTTTCGAAACCCGTAGAAGCCCTTTGTTTCTACGGGATGACTTGTTTATATACAGAGATTTGATCATGATAGTCTTATGGTAAAATAAATCAAAGACAACAATGCTACTAGAACTTTGTTGGCATTTTGTGCACTGTTAGATTTATAAGCAATTAATTATTGTTTTTGAAACCAATATTGGCTAATGACTACTGGTAAGTCATGTTAAAATATTAATAAACTCGACAATAATTGTCTGTTTGGCATAACATACATTTAAATACATATAATGAACAACACACAACGAAAAACATAACTGAAATTTGATTTTTATTCTCAAGTGTTATTTTATTTAGTATTAAAAGTGCCATCACCATTTTTATTTTTCTCAGTTTTCGAGCCATATTTCTCATAAAAAATATACTTTTCCCGGCGGAGCGGATCACCGCACTTTCCACGAGACATATCTATGGAAGCTATGAATAGTATTTATGCTGACATAGATAGACTTGCTCATCTATTTGTTCAGCTTGATTGAACGCAAATAAAGTGGTAAAGAGAGCAACCAACAGCTACGGCTATATATATTAGATAGAGACCCGCTGCGATTGAATCCTGGTTTATACCCGGCGATATTGACTCGATTGTAATCTCAATTCAAGACTGAGACGTTAGCTGAGCAGAATATTAAACAGTAATCCACTAGCGTATACGAAAAACGATATAGTTTAGGATCCATAACAGCTTTTGTTGCAGGAAAAATCTGATACAAAATTACAATTTCCTCACGATATTACATGCAAGAATTGTTTTTATCTGCATTTAAATTGCATCTATTATTCTGAAGCAAAAGGTTATGTTACTTTTGTACATGAATAACAATTATTATAAATCAACAAATGTACTTACACATTAAATACAAAAACCTAGAGTTACGTAATTTTTTCGGTATAATTCAGATTTCAACTAAATTTAAATATTTTTTACAATTCAACAGTAAAACCAAGTTTTCCAAGTTTTTTTTTCAATGGAAAACTGTCAACTTCTACGACGTTTCACGCCTTTTCGTGTCATTATGACTATTCAAAGGAAAAGCGTGCCGCAGACGTGGCTTGCGGTAACTCACGGTATTCCAAAAACTCCATCGAACTTGGTTTTACCCAGAGACTTACAAACAAAAAAGCATTCACTAATCGTTGTTTTAATCAACTAGGACACTTTACATCATTTTTACATTTTACAGTTCATCGCTAATTGGTCATCTCATTCCAAAGATTCTTACCAGGGAGTGAAGCAGGTACTTCGCGATGGAAGTGCCGAAGTATACGGTGCATATGACTACAGTGTAGGTGAGCAGTGACAGGATGATGAGGATGTTCTGTCTTGGCTGCCGGAGCGTGGCGATGGTGACCATGGCGGTGAGGATGACGCGAGTCGGTCGCGGCGGCATCGCCGGGCCCGAGCTCTGCATCGCAGCCGGCCGCTCGCCACTCAGCACGTGCACTATCACTGATGCTGATTCTGTGGACAAAGTACATATTATAAGTTGTCTTACATCAGCAACTGCGTAACAAGAGACTTGAATAGAAAGGGAGTGAATTATGAAATTGAAAAATGGAGAAAGCGTACATGTATGTTTATCGACCCAATCACATGGGTGGGTTAAGGATAGAAAGGTAATGAAGCAAATCTGATAAATTTATCAGGCTCACTTATCATTAAACACTAACACCCTTAGTAATAAACGTTGTACAGCCTCAGAATAGTTTCACAGTCTTTTCTCTTTTTCGATCAAGTTTAAAAATGTAAAAGAAAGAAAAATACAAAACGCTGTAAAACTATTCGGAGGCTATACAGTGTTTAGTAAAAGATATTTTTTATTGTTAATACTCGAGCAAGTAGGTATTTGTACTAAGTATACTTGTCTAGACATTCGTTTAATTAAAGGTTAGGTGGTATTAAATATTTTTATTTTTGTTCTTTATTAGTTTTTGAGATATTAAACAAAATGTAGAAATATTTTTATGAACGGCAATATCGGTTTTATAAGAATGATGAAGCTATCTACTCGTAGTATGTTTTATTTTATTTTTATATGGTTCAGATAGCAGTTCAAAGATTTTCCCGTCGGCAACAATTTTGTTCAATGTTTGAACTATTTTCCTTATTAACTTCTATCAATTTAAAAGTTTTTAGTACTGCAAAATAACTTTGAATTTCTCGGTAGCTGTTTTCAAGTAAATTACAAGAGCTAATTTGTAGCGAGAAAGTTGTTAGTACTAAATACGAGTAAAAAGTATCTAATAGAATTTCTACTTACAAAATTTGAAATGAGTAAACAGTAAAAAAATTGAACTGAGAACGGCTTCATTTTCAGTTATTATTTAGTTAGGTAGCTTTTAATTAAAAATAAATAAGTTAAAGAGCAATTGAAATTAGTTTTTACTTCTAATGTTTTACTCATGCTCATGTAGATGTTTGTATTTAAAAATTTAAAATAATTTCGTTTTGTAGAGTATGAATGAATAGTGAATAAGTACATACTCGTATAGGTACCTCCGTAGTTTTCTCCCTCGATAATTTAATTTATTTTTTATTATTTTTCAGATCTTCTGGTGAGTTTTTTGTATTTTTGCTGCAATTGAATCCCCAAGCTAAGCAGCTAAGTTTACCCACATTGTATAGGTATGTAAATATACTCTATCATACATGGGCTTATTGCAAAACTGCTCCGTTTTGTACAATGGCTAGTCGTTATGTAATACGGCGGGTTCTATCATTTGCGACAAATACCTATAAATGGTCTTACACGTCTGTGTATTCAAGCAGCATCAGTGAGCCACCAAGAACATCACCGTATACGAGTATAATGCAATGCGACACCGGCAGTGAGTGTAGAGCAGCGGTCGGCAACCTTTTGGCAGGCGACGGCCGCATAGTGCCAAAATAAGCAAGAGACGGACACTTGTTAAAAATGTTTACTATCGGTTTCTATCTATTTATGTAGGTGTTATCTATACCTATAAAAATCGATGTGTGGATGTATGACGTGTCAATGTTCCCTTTGAATTCCAAAATGACTATAGTGCGATTTTGATGACATTTTCAGGCGATCTTCAGGTATGCCCAGTGTGTGATGCTGTGAAGTTGCCCGTAAAATAAGATTCCCAGTAATTTTTCTCAATGAAAAACATTGATATTGAACAATGCTATTTTGGAAAACATAGACTTTTTCTTATTATTTAACATAATCGCCGTTGAGATCAATGCATTTTTGCATGCAGTGTAGTGTTGTCTTTTTAGGCCTGAATCTTAGTACTTTCTAGCCGCATTTTGAACGTAACTGGAACCTTCTTCAGATTTTCTTCAGTTCTAAAATGCGTCCCACCTAGGTGAGACTACTGTGAGACATTAAGGCTGGGTACCGACATACGAGCGCAAGCACGGTGGCCATGCCAGGTCAGATTGATCTGCTTGATATGCGGCGCAAAGTGAGCGCGCGAGCCGCCTCTATTCGCGAGTCTACGTTGATTGGTGATCAAGAGCTTGCTCACGAGCTGCGCGTACGTCCGTCTCCACAATCTACGCGCGGGTCAGACTGAGCACCCTTTGAAGCAGTGCAAAAAAACCGACAACGAGCGGCTCGGAGCTAAGGTGCGCAAAACGAGCCGCTCGATTTGAGCAGATCGGTATCAATACGATACGAGTTCAACCGCTCACTGCGCTCGCGCTCGCATGTCGATTCGTGGCTTTAAGCACCTTCGCTGCGCAATTAAAAACAATGATAGAGACATTCTCAGGAATTGAGTGCATTTCCGTCACAACAATTGCTTTTTTTTTATCTAGAATAGGTCGACGTTTGACCACCAACTCGCCTGATGTTAAGCGACATTGTGGTCTAAGATGGAGTACGACGACCTAGAAGGTACTTATTCACTCTAGCCTTGAAGATACCCAGGTTATAGTTAGTCGGGAATACAGACGATGGCAAGGTTTTCCATACCCTCGTCTGAACATCGCCCTTGTAACAACAGATCTCGTTGACAAATTTGGATGGGATAACCGTCACACCGTGGTACTACCGTTAAACTTGACATGAAGCCAAAAGCCTCCAACACGTGCCTTCGAAGAATTGTTTGAGTTTATTGGCCACATAGCCTGTAAGCCCGGAGACAATCTGCATAACTAATCGTCAGTGATAGAGGTAGAGGAGAGGAAGGCGAGTGAAGGTGTCCAATAAAGCTGTACAGAATAAACCGGCCCACCACTCTCAACATCAACGTCGCCTCGGTTCATGCTGCAGAGAGCCGGAAAAGATGGCGAAAAATCAAAAAAAAAAGTTGCTTTCTTGATGGGTCACGTCACACACCTGTTTTACAGCCCAGATATAGCCTCAAGCGACTACCATCAACTACCATGTCTTGCTTGAACTGAAGATACATCTGGGTAACGCATTTCAGAACCGGAGAGAAGCTGAAAGAAGATTTTGGGGCTGTGGGTCCGATTTCTATCTAGGGCAAATATTCGTGTGATGAATGTTTTTGTATGTCTAGGTGTTAATATTTATTTAAGTATGTACTTATTTAAAAATAAACATGTACGTATATCATTCCCTGACAGCTATAGCCTGATAGCCAAACTATGGCTGTCAGGGAATGATATACGTACATTACTACGCTTACTTTGTTTGGGGTCAGACGATCGTGTGTGCGAAATGTTCCGATTTTTTAAATTTATTTACTTAACACTCGCGGGCCGCAAGAAGGAGCGCCGAAGGTTGCCGACCGCTGGTTTACACATAAATAGCGTAGCGTAAAAATAACTTTTGATTCACATGTTTCCAAAACACTAAACTCGAAACAAATGCACACTCGTAACAGTGCCTATAATTATTTGTTAAAATCGATAGCCACAGCAGTGAAATATTGACCTGCCTTCCTGACATTAATCGGTTACAAAATTTATGCTTCGGCCCTAATTTTTGGTCGAAAGCTACACGTCACGACACCAGCCGGTTACCACGTTATTAGTCACAACAATTTAGGCACTTATTTTTTATTTGGACTGAATTTTGGTTGCCGGGCTTCCTCTATAGGTACGTAGTTTATAAGAACTAGGAATAAGTATGGATGAAGTTTTAACAAATGTTACCCCTATTTTTACCTAAGGTTTATCTGTAAGTGATATTGGTCAGCATTTTCATGAGTAAATTTGATTTGATTTTAATTTATTTTTTCAATAAAAAGTATTTCGGTTCTTAGCACTGCAGCAATTCCGATAACTCTACTTACAAAATTAGAGTTAAGAAAAAACGAATTATCCATCCTAATTTAAAAAAAAATTACCCATTATTCATCCAAAAACAAGATAATGAGAAAATAGTAAGATAAGTATATAATATCTTATATCTTTAAATGACCAATTCTTGTATATATATATATATATATATATATATATATATAATTGGAATCTTGGAATCGGCTCCAACGATTTTCATACAATTTAGTATATAGGGGGTTTCGGGGGCGATAAATCGATCTAGCTAGGAATCATTTTTAGAAAATGTAATTTTATTCGTGTTTTATCGATAATCGATCTCAACTGAAAAATATGACTCTTCCTGACATCTATTGGCGGACAATAATAAAATTTTTTGTGAGCAACTACGAGTAATTGCTTTAACGACACAACAGCAGATGGCGTTGTTAAGTAACACGAAGTCAATGAGTGTTTGCTTTGAGGTTAGACTAAAATCAATTGTTTATTATCCAAAAAACACAATTAAAAAATAAAAAAAAAATACCGAGCAAAGCTCGGCCATCCAGGTACTTAGTAAGATAATCTACAACTTATTGTTGAAAAGCTAAAGTTGCGGACACGGTATCAACCAACCTCAGCTCTAGTATAAAATGCACTATTGTCCTCTTAGCCAATATTTGGCTTGCTGTCTGACTCAAGTCACCAACGCTCCGCGCCAGAGATAACAAGACGGGATAAAATTCGCAGCTTGGAGATAAAATCCGGACTTAACTCGAGATCCGAGATCCAGTCATAAACCGAGCGTGAACCGTGTTCAGGTTCTGATGCTTGAACTTTACTGACGTAAGTTAGTACTTGGAAAGACGCGCGTGCTAGATTTACTTAGCTCGACCGAAAATATGCACGTGAAGCAAGATTATATGAACGACAAAATAAGCATTCATAGAAATTTATAACTTGGCGGCTGTTACAAAAACCTAGTAGAATCCGCGAGGTGTACATCCAATATCGACTGGAGGATGCAATTATGCTAGTTTAAATCAAATATTGACTACTAAAATTCAGATCATTTCAGACAGGCTGAATCATTGCCCATTTTCAAGAATCTTATTTTTAAACATTAGGTATCTCTCTCTTTGTTAATTGGTACGTACATATGTATTTACATATTATTTATTTATATTTACAAATTATATATTAATTTATGTATTATATGTACCTAAAGGTATATGTGTAGATATGTTTTACTATATTTTATTCGTTTACTATTGTATTTATGTATGCCACCGACCGTTTGTCATAATTCGTTTTGTCCTGTCCATCCAAAGGTTGCCTGGAAGAAATCGCTTTAGGCGATAAGACTGCCCTTGTACTGCGGAATGATATTTTATTGTTTAATATTTTCTTTATGTTTGTTTTACTTTGTATTTTTGGTGTGCAATAAAGATGTATTGTATTGTAAAATGTTGAAAACACATCGCGCTCCGCCCTCCTAAAAGCGCGAAAGCAGCCACTAATCGCGTCGATTTTAGTTGAAAACTATTCGCCACGTCCCACTACTTTCTTAGAATAAAAGCCACCAACATATGATACGATGGTTAACGTTTTTGCAAAATTTCCTTTTTTTCTTGCGTTCTTAAACCGGTCATAACTCTTGCTATTTTTAACGTGGATTTTTATTGGTATTTTGATATGAAAACTTATAAGTGTGTGTACATGTCCTTCAATTACACATTAAGGTTTTTGTAACATGCTGTATAATAAGAGGAGGCTATTGTTTTCAGTAGGTAATCACTGCGTTTAATCTACTTAGGTACTTATATTATGAAAAAAAAAATTGTTTTGGAAAAACGGCGTGTGCGTAATATAGTACAATCACACTTTATTGAAGCCACAAAAAGGAAATTGAAACATAGTAAAATATAAGCAAAATATAGGCGGTTAATCTCTGGTTTATCGCCAAGAGTGATCTCTTCTCAACAAATTTTGGATGAGGAAATGGTAATTATGGATTCGCGAGCGGCAATTTCATGATATGCAATAATTTATCTCCTACTGTTAACAAATGGTCTCGAAAGCTGTTATCTTATAAATTTTTACAGACACATTCACACTGTAGATTGGCTAGATTCGATTTATGGCTTTTATTTTGACAAGTTTTTATTAAAAAGCCTAGGCTAAACAAAAAAAGTTTCTCAAACGGCGAAAATTTGTAAGCGCATTATTGGCGACCAGCTGCGCCCCGTGGTTAAAAAGTATCCTATGTGCTATTCTAGACTATAATCTATCTCTGTGCCAAATTTCATCCAGATTCATTCATCCGTTTATTGTATGTTTAATATGTGCGCTGTTGGCTTACCTTAATAAATAAATAAATAAATCCGTTCTGGCGTGAAAGAGTAACTAACATCCATCCATCCATCCATTCTTATAAACTTTCACGTTTATTATATTAGTAGGATAGGATAAATTATTGCATTGCAAGAAACTGTCTCTTGTTTCCGATGTACTCTTCCAGTGTAACTTATGCTTTATGTAAACAATTAGAGGGAAGAGTCGCAGGGCGAGTTCTCGTATACGATAATCGCTCATTCGAATTTTCGTATGCGAGTATATTGCTGGTCTAGTTCTAGGAACTCTTCTTCTATGCTTTACTCTGTTTCTCGTCATCCAGAACATTTAGAGACATCGTGTCGTTATGAGAACGTGATTGTGCGCCGAGAGGCTATGAACTAGTTTTGTTCACTATAATTTTATCTAACTATTCGAATTGAGCTTGTTGCAAGAACCGGTCGTCGCATAATTATGCTGTAGTTCCAGCAATGAGTGTTTCCTCGAGCTAGGGCTAGTTGTCGTCATGTTTGCGACTCCGTCTTGACCCTGATACCTTTTTGATGAGTGTCGATTGCAATCAACGCAATTTGACGGCAAAAGTACAGGACTGTACATTTTCTTGACTTATTATATACGTTGACGTGGTTAGAAATTACTACAATTAGTTGGGTAGTGGTCGGTGACGTCTGGTTAGATTTATTGGAAGTTATCACATAGGAACTTTCAGAATTATATTTCCCTAAATTTCGGGACATTGTACCTATGTTCTAGAAAATGAAAGGCGTTGTGCCTTTAACCGTTCGACGGCGTTTGCAGATCTAAGACGAGTTTTTGAGACGCTATGCTTATTTAGCGTAGGTGGGAATGAGGTGGGTAGACGAGGTAAACTGAACAAGCGCTGAGACCAAACCTTTTTCAAGAGGTTCTTCGGTATCGATGAGCTATAAATACAAAGCTTCATTCTACCCTCAAGGAAGTAGGCAAATTCGTACAATCCGAGAGCTACCTAAGTAAAGTTTTTTTTCCTCTAGTAAAAGTCACTGTCATTTTCAAACCTCACATGCATATTATGGTTTATTTTGTTCATTAGAATAGAACATAGCATTCGTTAAAAGTGATCTGGCAGTAAAAAAACTATGAGTAAACTATCGACGGTTCAGTGATGGTAGCGGACTACCCGTCCAAGACCGGCATCGTGGAGATTTTTCGAGGAACCCTTTTTCCAACTGTGAACGACTCCGGCTGAGACGGAAAATAAAACTAGTAGTAAAGCTTACCAGAGCTGCTGGGTGCGCAGGTGTAGTTCCCAGAATCGTGAGGCGCGGCCCTCGCGATGAGCAGCCGGCTGGTGCGCGTGCGCTGCTCCGTCTCCACGCTGATGCCACCGCGCTGCGCGTAGTTCACTACTTGCTCCCCTCGGTACCAGTAGATAAAACTGTAACAAAATATTTATCTAGTGTTATATGGGTGTTACAAAAAGCCTAAAAAGGAGAATGCAATTATGCTAGTTTAAATTAAATACTGACTCTAAAATTTTGAACACACATCGCGCTCCGCTATCCTAAAAGCGCGAACGCAGACACTAATTGCATCGATTTTGTTTGTAAGCTATTCGCTTTGTGCCGCTACTTTCTTAGAATAAAACCGCGAACATATGATTCAGATTTCTTAACATTTTTGTACAATTTCCTTTTTTTCTTGCGTTCTCAAACCGGTCATAACTCTTGCTAATTTTAACGTGCATTTTTTTTGGTATTTTTGCATGAATCCCTATAAGTGTGTATACATGCCCTTCAATTACATAACAGGCTTTTTGTAATATGCTGTAGATGCCAAGTGATATTTTGTGTTTAGAACCCGTCTCCGTAAGCGCTGAACACTTACTGAACTTTAATAACGTTTGGGGTTTCCCAGCAACTAAGTAGCTCAATTGAAGATTAATCGGTCCATGTTTAAGATCCAATAGAAACGACCTGCCAATAAGTACCTACTAATTAATTTTACGGTCTCAAACGTGATAAATTTAAGATTTAGGTTAAATCAGTCCCATTTTAACTTCAGAGATATTTTGACCAAAATTTAATTTTAGCTTTATAAAAGGTCAATCGTAAATCTCAGAAACGTTAGGGTCTGAGTTAAAGCATACTTAATTTTGGAGGGTTCTTCAAAAATGGCGATGTTATATAAGGCATTACTTACACTGACAGATATATTTTTATTTTACTCATGAACTTGTTTTTGTTATCTAATTTATCACTTTTTTGTACTTAGTGAGCTATATTAAGAAGAATTATACTTTATTTTGATTTCTTATCGCATGTTACGAAATAGTAGGTACAAACAAAAACCTAAAGTGTTTTTTTACAAAGTCACCCACAACAATATGCGAAAACGAACCATCGACCTACATTTGTACTTTTCCCAAAAAAAAAGTTTCTACCTATCTATTCGACTAGCTTTTTGCCCGTGGCTTCGCTCGCCTTTCATAGCCTATGGCACTCAGGAATAATGTAGCTTTCTAGTAGTAAACGAATTTTTAGAACCGGTTCAGTAGTTTTTGAGATTACCCCCGACCTCAGATCAACCTAAATAAGATGCTAAGATAATAAGACCTATTCTCTAAATAAGATGGCGCACGGCGTATGATTTAGGTGAAGCCTAACCAAAAACTACGCTACTGTCGTTTATGTACACAACACGCACACATTGACGCAAAAAAACTCATTCGTCATTATTACCTCGACATTATGTGCATTAGTTAAAGGTATAATTTCGTAAACATAAATATACGTAGTGCATTATAAAAATGTGGCCAGGACCATATTTTGAGGTTCTTTTTAAAAACTGTGCAGTTTTTTTTGAAAAAGCCGTAACATTAAACTCTTACAAATATGTGCAGTTTTGGAATATTAAATCTACTAAGGTTGTATATTGGAACGGAAATGGCCAACGTAGAGTTTGGGAATTAATATTAGTTTTCGTGCAATTGTAAATGTTTTTCATGGCAACATTACCACGCACATAAGTTTAATAAAGAAGTGGTTTCAGCGAGATATAACGCAGTGTTCCATCTCCTCTAGGTTGATCTGAGCCCCGGACAAATAAACTTAAAAACTCACAAAAGCTACCTCTTCAGAATACTAGTTTACATAGACCTAAAGAGATCACGTTTTTCGATAAAAAAAGTTGTAAAATAAGACAAATACAAAAAAAAAATCAGTATAAGTGCAGCGATTGTCTACCTAACCGTGCCTTTTTGAGATAGAGCAAACATTCCTCGCGGTATGTTTCGTCATACAGAAACAGCGGCAGCAAACTTACACATGACTGAAGCGACAATGATAGTAAAAGGGGACAACGCCCGCACCAGTGGCAGTGACGTATGGGTGCAGCCAGACGCAGTTTGTATTCATGCCAATTTCTCTCTGTAAGCTAAATAAGACTCTCCACGCATAGTTTGTAGTCCATAAAAAGTGATGTTCCGGGAAATGAGTGCGACAAGGAGAGATTCGTTAAAGTTTGAGTTTCTAGATGCTAGGACAATACTGTATATTTATGCTAGGAGCTAGAGTAATAGTGTATCTTAACTACATTCTATACCTTCATATTGTATCTTGCTCTTAGATCTAATATAAGGATAAAATGGTACAATAGTCTGAAAATTCCGTTCCGAAGACGGGTCTGAGCAGTAGCGCACTTGTAGCGCCTCACTCAACTGCCGTCTTTGTACTTCTTCACTCTACAAAACTTCAAGGCTAGAGTGAATAAGTACCTTATAGGTCGTCGTGCTCTATCTTAGACCACAACGTCGCTTAACATCAGGCGAGTTGGTGGTCAAACGTCGACCTATTCTACATACAAAAATAATGGATCGCAAAAATTAGGTGCTGCACACAATTTACCGTAGTCACAAACAAACGTAACCAGTCGCAACAGTGATAATTATTGTTGACTCGTTCTCGCTATAGTCTCTTGTACGTCTCTCTATCTTTGTTATTGATACACGTAACATGATACCGTCAACGGAGCTGTGTAGTGTCCGTTTGCTTGTATTATATTATATTAGGTCCACGCACTGTGTACTAGAAATTAGACTCGTGGCTCTCTTTCCTTATATTATTTCGATGATCTTACTAGATACTCTAGTATACTAGATGCTCTAATTTTGTTGGATTCATAACCATTTACAGTTTACCTACTTCACAATTATTATTAAGTAGGTACATAACATATCGTCACGCCTTTCCCCTGAAAAGGGCTGGCAGAGATGTATTGCAACACACACGATTCGCCGGCCGATATCCAGTCTCAAATGTGCAAAAATGTGTGAGCCTGTCGCCATACACCGCATGCATGCACCGCACTCCAGTCATTATTAATGTAAAACGCTTTCTATAAAGATACATAAAATGTGATCCAGCCTTTTTTCACGGCAACTTGACAGATATTCTGAGCTGTAATTTATATCAAGTAAACTATAAAACTGCTGGATACAGTGAGTAGAAAAATAAATTGCTACAAAATTATGTATGCTAACATATTTTCCAAAGGTCAAAGCTATTTCAAGCTGAGTGGACCACGACATGTGGCATGCATTAATGTTAAACGGAATAAATAGGTTTTTTTGTGTAGTTGCTCATAATGACACTTACACAGAGTAATTCTAATTCCACCGCCACACTAACAGGAAACGCTAATGCCCATCTTCGTGGAAATTATACCGTTAATTGTTGCGTTGAAATTAACGCAATAAATTGGGTGGCCACACTTGAACGGTTTACATCAATGCCCGCATTAACGTCAAACGGCAATGTTAATGCCGTTGTAAATCTAACTCGACAAGTCGTGGTCACACTAACGTCCAACGTCATCATCGCCATAATTATTGGAGTTTCCCGTTTGTGTGGCCGCGACTTAACAATTTATTTGATGTTTGTTTTGGTATGTGATAGGCAGGTTATGTAATGTGAGCACTAACTTTAACTTAACTGTAGGTAATGTATGACTGTCACTTGTCGTATAAGCTACAATAATGTACCTATTCTGGATGTGAGCACTCTGTAAAGGCATAGCTATATTAGCCGATAATTAAATATTTCAGCGCTCGCTCAGCGACGCGCGACGTAGCATACATCTATACATACATTAATTATAAGATGTTATTGACTTGTACGCATCCATTAATTATCCCTAACGAACATTATACCGAAGATGTCAATTAATTTACTGAGCACAGCCTGCTTTAACTACACCGTATGTGCTAGATAACCTCAAAGTTATAGATCAAACGATTTTGGGTCTTAATCTAGTAAAATTAAGACCTCAAAGTCATCAGCAGAACGTACACGTACTATCTCATCATAATGAAATTTAATATTAAGAATTCACGGACGAAGCACAAGTTCGACCCTTTAGGACAATATTTCCAAACTACTTAGAAATGTATTCGACACATATCGGGAAATGTCAAGTGTATGTGTTCGTGTACTTGAATATTTTATCCGTCCCACACGTGTTTGGACAGCGACCTAAGTTATACCTATTCGGATCCAATTTACTCATACAAAACTACCAAGCGAAATAAAGTTTTCGAAATACCCGGTGAAAAATATGACATGCAAAACAGACTAAAATCGGCGCTTTTCCAGTTTCCAGCTTTTCAGTTTGTTTTTGATGTTTTATTAATATATCATAATCATGTCATCGTAATAAATAGGTAGGCAAGTACATCGATAAAATTTAAACGTATCTCAATGTTGGACAGAGGCTCATAGTGATTTTAATTGCGATAACAATTTATTGCGTTTTGTATGATTTATATTTTTCATTATATAGCACAGTAATGTTATTGTTCCTGATTACAAAATCATACCATATAGCGTGTGTGCGGACAGGCTATTCACAGATTATTGTCAATAATATAACTGCATCGAAAATTACATAAAGCTGAAGTTATGGTGACACAACAGCAAAACTGTACCGTGAGCTCGTAACACACAGTCATATAAAACGGCCATTTTGAGGTAAAGAAGCGCCGTATCGCAGTAACAAAGCACGCTATTCAGTTTTATAAAGAAAGTTGTTATATCCATAAGTTATGAGAGGAGATGACCTGAATAAAAAAATGTCATCGTTCCACACGGCGCGATCTCCCTATCAATATTCAAATTGAAGGCCCCGAACCGATGGATCTCAGACACAGGCGCCATTAAACGGTGATAGGCAAAGAATGCCTCACTTAGGGAGGCAGCCGACCCTTTTATCTGGGAAATAAGCTTATCATGTTTATGGATGCGAGACTAAATGTATAGGCCGGTATGCGGTGTGAAAAGGTGCCTTTACCATCGCAAGCTTCCATTATAAGATCGTAAGGTGGGTCGCCTATTCACCTCGCGACGATTTGTGTTACTGAAAACCACGGACTCTTGCGAAACTTTTGTCCGATTAAAAACCTTATTCCGATTGCCTAAGGCTGATTCGGGATGTCGTTAGGTAATCTAATTTTATAGCCGAGGTTTCAGTTGGATTTGTAGCTTTTTACGCTCGATTGGTTTGTGAATTTGTTGCAGAAAATAGTAAACAGTTATGTAGATAAGAAATTGTTATTCATTTTATTCACATTTATTTAAATACTTGCTTTATCATCTTATGTATTAGCTGAATAAAGTAGATTATTTAATTGAGAAAGAATTTATTATTCTAGAACAGGCATCGTTACAATATTAATTTAAATAAAGTTTATACAAATTTAACTAGGTTAGCGTGACCTTTATGAATAAAATAGGCACAAAGAATAACTAACTCATACATTAAATTTAGTTTGAAATAGAACTTTATGAAAATAAATATTTAGACAAATCTAAAGAGAAAAATACAGTAGGCACATGCGTGTTATAAAAGCTTATCGCAAAACTGTTTCTGTCAACAGGTTTCATAATCCTATTTTTATACAATAGTCGTATGCAATTTTTGTATAAGGATTCTATTTCTCTTAGTCTTCATTAGGGCAACTTTAAAAAATCTCCGAAATAACTATTACATAGGCTCCTACTCCATGTATGTACTTATCTAATACAATGTATCATTTGATAATAAAAATTGTGCGTGGAGTCCCTGCGCGCGGAAGAAGTGAAACTTCTGTGTATCTTTCTTACTACGCGCATGCGTTCGAATGCCACGCATTCACTCTCGCTCTGTCTCTTTCTATTCCCCCTTCCCAGGAGCGTTAAACGTTTAACGCAACCTTGTTGGAAGTCGCAATAGAAGATTCACTTGAAAAACACTCTTGGTCCATAAATGTACCCAAAGTTAATTGAACCGGCGTAGATATGACCTAAGTAGATCAAGATCAAATTGCTGCCCAGACGGATAGTAAAAAGTACATTTCTGACTAATAAAAAATAAAGTACGACCCCAGCGCGGGAAACTTCACCAAATATCATACTTGAAGAGTCTGAGTGCCACGAAATTATTACTGAAGGAGTTGTGATGGTCTTATTACACTTTTGTCACGTACGCTGACACTCACATCTCCTTAAAGATACTTCATAAAAATAAACAGAATAGTAAAGTTAGAATCGCCTTTGTACCTCGAAGTAGTGGAAAATTAGCAAATAAGGATGTTCTCGAGAGTTTTATAACGAGGTTGTCGAGTCGTTATTTGTAGCGGCCCGCCCCTTTGTCTCCGAGCCTTTCAAGTAGCACCTCCAAGAAAGTGCCTGAATAGAAGAAATCAAGTGCAGCGCTGATTGGTACAAGGCCTTTAATTAAACCTTTTAAGAGCTTAATAATTTGCGTCAAACTTGTTTTATTGACGAGAAACAATTCAATCAAATTTTAAAAGGAAATTTTGTTTCAACAATAATTAAGATTGATTGACCTCTGCAAAATGATAGAGCCATCCTATGTCTGGAGTTAGGATTAATATAAAAAGCAATATGTTTGCCTCTATCACCGATAAACACATGTTTATTACATTCTTTCCTCTCCCCAATGAGGAAATAGTAACAAACAGCTAAAAATAGTTTTTCCTGTTTTCCCCCATTCAAATGGTTGTTTCATAACCTCTAATGTGGTTTTGATCGAACAATTCTTACCGCGGTGGGTGCGGCTCGTGTAGATTGATATCGCCCTTTACCCAATTCAAGCTTTGTGTAAATAAATTACACGTTACATGCTGAGGTGAACCTGTGCACGTGTTTTCTCCAGTTTTTCTTAATAGCAGTTATTATTGCAATATTAATTTTTAGCCTGAAAAACTGTAAAGGATTCAATTATGGAGGTAGTAAGTGTCTTCATATATTTGCTATGTAGGGTCAACTGGGGCAAATGCGTCTGTGGGGCAATTGCGTCTTTCGAGAATTACTGACAAACCCTTCACAAATTAGGCAACTAACTCATCTTGTACAGATTATTGCAACTGAAGATAGAAAAAACATGTAGGTGGCGCCTAATTTGTGAAGGGTTTGTCAGTGATTCTTGAAATACGCAATTTCTCCACTGATGCATTTGCCTCAGTTGACCCTAATACTTACTAAGATAGTTAGCGACTGCACTGAAGAGACGCTAACTTCCCTCCCTTTTTGTGTACATCGTTATTCGTTACCCAATACCGCCGCAATCACACCATCAAATTACTTATCGGTTGATTCTGCGACGCGGCGGTTAGTGGCAATAAGGTTGATGTGGGTTATCTCAAACCGAAGCATTGAGATCTTCTTTGAAGTTTTATTTGAAAAAATTGTATTACGAATTAGAAGAAAGATACCTACGTTATTTTTTATCTGTGAATTGGATACCAATTCAGCCCAAGATAATATTATTGCGAATCGACCTTGATCAGAGTTATTCGCAGTATTAATCGTTCTTGGAAACTTACCCATGTCTAAGGAGGTACGTAAATGAAAGTCTCATAAAATGGCAGTTCCAAGAAAAACAATCCCTTACCTCGGAGGGTCCGGCGCGTGTTTTGCCATACAAGTGAGATTGATGTCCGACCCCGCTCTCACGAACAGCTCGGGCCCTGACAGGATCTCGGCCTTTGACACTGGAAACAATACAATTTGTTAAAACACTTCCATAAAAACGACAAGAGCTATTAAGACTCGTAAAAGCTCGTAAAGAAAAACGGAATTGGGTCGCTGCGTCTTAAACTCGTACCTAATTGTGTGAAATCACGGAGCTATGGTATCGTTATAAAACTTTGCAAACCACCGGCGTTTTCATACGGCTTTTAATATTGGGAGTAGAACAGATGTTTTTTTTACTAATCTGTAAAGTAAAGCAAGTAATCTTTAGTGTGGACCAAATTGTGTACCTAATTTACGTTTTAATTAAGTAGAACATACATATCGTCACGCCTTTCCCCCGAGGGGGCCAGCAGAGGTGTAATACAACACCAACACTTCGCCGGACGATATTCAGTCCCAAATGTGACAGGGGGCGAGTCTGTCGCCTTACACCGGGCTCCAGCCATGTAGCAGATGACATATTATGTACAATACGCACATACGTGTATGTTCACACAACGAACAAATTGATGCGTGCCGTCGGCTGGGTTTAAACCCGCTCCCTCTGGCTTGAGAGGCGGACCTTCTCCGACTAGGCTATCATCGCTCGTTTATAAATAAATATTTATTACTAATTAAGTAGAACTCTGTTGGTAATTAAGGAAAAAACCTTTTGACTAAGAAACTGTTAGGTACACGTAATAGATACAAGCACGTAACACAATAAGTGTATTTAATTGATATAAGAGAACATGTCACTTTTTAAATTGGTACCCACATAAGAACCTATCTTTTGAAATAATGATAAAGCTTGCTTGGGTTTTTCTTGTTTTGTATTTTGTACGTATCCACGAAAAATATGAGGATTACTTTAAAAAAAAAATTGCAAGATTTTTCAGTGATTGTAACTCACCCAGGTTTATTAAAACAGTCGTTCTATAAAAAGGAAAAACGGTTAAGAGCTGGCGGGCGGCCTATTTAATGGTAAACGATTATCTCTGCCCATTACTGTTATACTCTTAATGCCGTGCCGGAAAATATTCTTTGTAATTATGACAATATTTATATTGTTCGGTTTCCGTTGTTTAATATTCGGAAATGCAAATAGCTCTATTGAAATATCCTTCTACCAGTAATTGTCTCAGTCTTATTTACATTGCTGTTTTTAATATTGTAAATTCTAAGCAATTTAACTTTAGTTCGAAACAATCTGTTACGAACTGGAGAGACTGTATTCATAAACTTGAGCTAAGCGTGGGTTCGATTCCCACATAGGACAAACATTCATGTGATGAACATTTGTGTTTGTTCTATGTCTGGGTGTTAATATCTATTTAAGTATGTATTTAAAAATATATATGTATGTATATCAGTCTCTGGCAGCCATAGTAGAAGCTTTGCTTAGTTTGGGGTCAGGCGACCGTGTGTGAAAAAAAAAACTTATTTTCATTAAATACGCCAATTATTTGTAAAGAATATCTTTATTGGCTTAATTACAGAGTAGTGAGTGGTAAATGTATGAAATAGCTTATATAGTTCCCGTTTAAATTAAACTAACAGTCTTCACCGACAACGTTATTAAGTAAATTATCCTAATTGTAACACGTGGTACCAGTTTTTTTACCGAAAAAAAAAATCAATAATACGGCGTTTGTCTTTTGAGGTTCTAGATTTGATATCCGATCGGGCAGACATTAGAATGGTACGTTAGTTAAAAAGTTTAGTGTAAAAATCTGTGTCTTTGTGTGTGCGTTCCATTAGCATCTGGCGGGGTGTATGAGTATCAAGTATCATATAAACATTTTTCCATTGCATACGAATAACAAGTATAAATTAAAAATTTAAAAAACCCTTGACACCGATTTTCAACAAACATAGCTTAAAACTTAGCTTAAACCAGATGTTCATAATGCTGGCATTTATTTCGGCCATAAATTAAGCATTGCCTTCCAGCGTGGCAATTCTGCTAGCATTCTGGGCACCTTTCACACTGGCAACAGGCTGTTACATTCGAATTTAGTTATAGGTTTATACATTTAAAAATGCTTAAAACACTATCAACCTTTCAAACAAAAAAGAAAATCAAAATTGATCAATCCGTTCGGTAGCTATAATGCCACATACACACTCACACACACACACCCACACCCACCCACCCACCCACACACACACACACAGACACACACACACACACACGTATACACACACACACACACATACACACAGACACGTCAAACTTATAACACCCCGTTTCTCCGTCTTCTCTGCCGTCGTTTTTGTGTCAGGGGTAAAAAGTGGTATATAGCTATGTATATAGCTCCGTATATAACGCGTCGGCTCAGCGAATGCCCCACTGCATGCAGCAGAAAACTACGGACTTGTGTGAACCGAAGCGTTCAAGAGCATGCGATGTCTACAGAAAGCTCTTACAAAAACACGTCGAGATTCTATCCGGTTTCTCTTGGTCTTCGCCATTATTCTACTTTCTGGGTAATTTAGAAAGAAGTTCACCGCAGCGTTTCTTAGATAATGTGTACAAAAAACTTCTGGGGATACAATGTGTGTTCAACGTAATATGATTTTACGTTAGTTTGTAAGAGTAAAAAAAAAAGCAACAAGTTTTTATTTTTTAATTAATTTATACCAACAGTATACATATTAAACAATTGAAGTTTTCTGACAGCTACTAGATACAGTTCTGATATGTGTACCTACTATAGGTATTCACAACGTTCGCAATGAGGAAGTTGGTGAGAATTTTCAGTCATATCATAATTATCTTTGAAAATATACAAATACGTCAATGATAGACTGAAATGTTACTCAGCTCATTCGGAAAATAAGAATTAGTTATCTGGCTAGATTCTAGACTAACACTTAAGCACCAAGCAAGTATTTCAGTCACAATACAAAAATAACGATCACAAAACATAGGGTACATAGGCACTGCACATCTTGCAAACGACGCTTTTGAAAATCCGGAAGACTGGATTTTCACCCCCAGATACTTCAAATTTTGACTTAGTACTACGTTAAGATAAAATGACACAAACAGAACATTAATTTATGATCCTCGAATATGGCCGAAGCTACAAAGTGTATAATTTATGCTCATCCTTACAAGAAGATTCGCGGGCGTAAGCTGCGAGTACAACCGGCTACCGGATAAGGAAGTTTGCCTTGAATATGTAATTCATCTTCTCGATGACAACCATGGTTTCCGACGCAATATTTGTGCGACTACATTATTATCAAATTTACATAGAGTATACAGGGTTACACGGAACGGCACGGCGGCGCTAAGTCAAAAGGGTCTCATTGTAATAATAAAAAGTAAGTTGGTATAAGCTGAGTGGGTAGAACTGGAGGCAGAGGCTCTAGGCTGTCTTCGAAAGCTTCAGACATGGCTTGATGGTTTTGGTACTGACAATTTGTTATTATAATAATCATTATGATTAACGTAATGACTGCCTCGGTGGCTCAGTTGGTAGTGAACCTGCCTTCTGAGCTTGGGGGCGTGGCGCGTGGGTTCGATTCCCACCTAGGGCAAACATTTTGTGATGAACATTTCTGTTTGTTCTATGTCTGGGTGTTAATATGTATTTAAGTATGTATTTAAAAATACCTAAGTATGTATATCAGTCTCTGGCCGCCATAGTACAAGCTTTGCTTAGTTTGGTGTCAAGCAACCGTGTGTGGAAGTGCCCCGAATTTTTTATTATTATTTATTATTACTTTTGCTTTGGAACTAACCCTGAAATAATTGAAAGGACAAAAAAGCTGTTGAATTGATAATAATATTTACATCCAACGAAATGGTTTTGACTTGAAAAACTATATTTGTGGTGCTTTCAGGACAAAAATGTTAATGCTCCTTTTCGATTTAGTAGCACCAATTCATGTAACCTTGTATACTTTATATCATAAAAACATTTACATAAAACAATAACGTAAAGATTGATTGTTTGTGTTTCTTTGCAGATTTTATGCTTCGTTTGAAGAGTGAATGTTACATCAAAGGCTTACTTTCATTTAAGTTTTCACAAACGTTGTATAAAAGGTCGTATTGTTAGGAATGGAATATTTTTGCAGCTTTTCTTTAGTATAAACTATATGCTCAAACATTTTGTGATTGTTATTTTTTGCTGGTTCCGTACAATTTTGTATCTGCGTATATTTTGCTTGAGTTACATAGCTGCAGATAAAATGTTGGATTGTCTAGTATTTTTTTAACTCTAACATAAGACAAAACCCTACTAATATTATAAACGTGAAAGTTTGTAAGAATGGATGGATGGATGTTTGTTACTCTTTAACGCCAGAACGGCTGAACAGATCTGGATGAAATTTGGCTCAGAGATAGATTATAGTCTAGGATAGCACATAGGATACTTTTTAACCGCGGGTGAAACCGCGGGGCGCAGCTAGTATAATATATTTGTAGTTTGTAAAGCAAACACACAGTGTGTATTAAGCTTTTTAAAAGAACAAATTACACCTTGGACTAAAGATATACTAAAAAACGCCCCGAACGAACAAATTAAAATGTTAGTGTGTCTTGGAACGAGAGCTACGCGACGTCTATGCTGCGTAGATACGCGTAGCTGTTATCGTAGACCAAGCTACGAAAGCAGTTAGCAGCTTAAATCCAAGTTGTAACGCGGATAATCTTTTAATTACGAGTACCTTTCCCCTGGAAAATCGAACTACTGCTTGATCATTTATTATACGAGCAAGAAAAAAAGACTGGTAATTTTTATGAGTATAGATAGAAAATAATAACTTGCAAGCACCAAAGGAAGCTACGATTGTGTTTATATTTTCAAACTACTTCACTTACCAACAACAGTAAGCCTGAAGGACAGGCTGATCTTCGGCTCGGTGGACACCTGGCACTCGTAAGCGCCGGAGTCTCTCGGCTGCGCGGGCGCCACACGCAGCGTCCACTCATCGGAGCCATCCGCGTGCAACGCGGCGAAACGAGCGTCGCTGCTGTACGTGTGCACTCCCACTGTTAAGATGTGGAGATCGCGTTTGCGAATCCAGGACACCTGAGGACAAATCAGCAGAAAGGTTAAAGCGTCAAACACACAGAGGCGGCCTGGCGCGGCGGCTGACAGAGCGGCCAGTTGTGTTTCATTGAAATGTATGGGAGTCTTCACACAGGCGCGGCCGCCACGCGGCTTGCAGGCGGCTGGCCGCGCGTCGTAAACATTTTTGGGGTTCCGTACCCTAAAGTTGTAAACGGAACCATATTATTAAGCTTACGCCCTCTGTCCGTCCCTTCGTCTGATTGCCTGTCCTTCAAAGACAGACGGATGAGTGAGAGACATGAGGTGATGGTCAGTTATCTTTGTTTGAAATAAAAAAACGAGACATTTTTGCACACACAGTCATCTGACCCCAAACTAAGCAAATCTCGTAATTTGGCTGCCAGAGACTGAAATACGTACATAATATTTATTTTTTTAAAAGTACTATAATATATATCAAGTTACGTTTGTGAAAAGATAACTGTAAAAGTTTAGGTAATTACTAATTGCGCAAGACTCTAGTATTGTCTAATTTTCGATACCAACCTTGTACTTTTGTATTTTATTTGGTATGCTGGAACGGAACCCTTAGTGCGCGAGCCCGGCTTGCACTTGACCACTTATTACAACAAGCTACGTCAGCCGCGGATACCGCGTAGAAATGGGATTAAACGTTAAAAAAAATAAACTGATAACTGTTAAAAAACATTTTGAATAAAATGTTTAAAATAATTATCATGTTGTTTAAAATTGCTTGGTCGATAAATCAACGTTTCTTTAAATATTTATATTTAGGCATAATATGGCATACTTAAGTTAATTAGGGGTGAGAACTGTTTGTCCTAGACAAACCACATTGGTTTTAAGGGCATATTTAGTTTAAACTGTAGTTATATTTATGTAAATAATAAAATAAAATAGATAATAATAATATTAATAACAACAATTCGAAGACTTTTGTGGCCCAATCAATGAATGATGTACCAATATTCTCATAGATGACGTTAAATTCTAAGAAATGCAAACCGGAAATTGGTTTTATCGATTAACGTTTTGAAGAATATTTTTTAACGATGTTAATGTTATATTTTTTCAACGCGTTAATTTAACTGAATAAAATTATTCATTGCTCATCTCTAGTACCGCGTTGACAAATGGTGAATGACGTTTAATGTTGCCACTTTAGCACTTTTCGGGCTAGATCTAGCATTTTTAATGTTGTGTTTTTGTAATAATTTATAAGTTGTCAAAAAAAGCAGATGTCAATCAGCCATCAACTTGCTCTACTTCAGCCAGTAGATATTATTTTAAGAAGATTTTGATGAAGATTCCGACTTTTAACAATTTAATAATAACTTAGTTTTTCGACCGAGCGAGCGTTAGTAAGCGAAGCGTCTATGCTTCGACAAAAGTACTTTCGTATGTCCAAATTCCGTCTTACTAAATAAAAACCTTAGTCTTTGTCTACAGGTCGCATTTCTTAAACGATTCTTTTGAAACTTTGTGAGTAGGTTCGATGATTTTTTCGAATCATATCTTCGCTATTTTGAAAATTCCAAGAACTGTCTCGACGCAAATAAAATCGGCATAATTATCAAACCTGCTCACAAAATTTTATGAGAATCGGTTGAAAAATGCAACTTGCAGCCGAGACAGACTTAGCCTCGAGCTCTACAGCTTACAGAGCCACTAGCATTAGTTTGTTACATTTTCTGAAACTACTTATTTTAATAAATAAATAAATACTTGGAAAAAGTACTGGTCCTTAAAATAAATATTCAAAACATGCCAACAAACATCAAAACTGAAGTCATGATATCATGCCTCCTACCTTATTTAACCTATGCATGTCAAACTTGGAAATTTACGTCCAACTTAACCTGCCAAACGCGGAATAGATAGCGTATGCTCAATATTAAAAAGATGCAAAAAATTCTTCACACAAAAATTAGAGAAACCACCAAAGTGACGAACTAAAATGGAAGCGGGCTGGGCACGTAGCGAGGCTAAAGGACGAGAGATGGACCAACAGGCTAACAACGTGGAAGGGTCCAATCGGCAAACGTCTCAAAGGCAGACCCACATGAGATGGGCAGACGAGTACGAGACTAGACTGATAATAATAGCTGGTACCTGCTGGCCGCAAATAGCTCAAGACAGAAACACATGGTATTCTTTAGAGGAGGCCTTCACCTTCACTGGAGGAGGGGTTCAGGCAAACAAACTTTAATATTGTTATCTAGAATTAATTGTTTTTTTTTTCAAAAATAAGTGAAATACGTGTAAATAACATTTTTTTTTTCTTATCTTTTTTTTCTCTTTCTTTAAGCTTTGTGTGCATCTTAGTTTTTGCATGGATTAAAAGGCTTTTTATTATATACCTAGTAAAAAAAAAAATTACCTACTTTCAGAGATCAGACCCGACTCACCAGATATACTGGAAGTTTGTGAGATTTCTGTAATCCGGCAAGACGAACACCATGCCCAACCTCGTCCGACCGAAATATAACGTGTTCGATTGGGGGATGGTAGTTAGTTATCGGTTTGTGGTTTGTCTTCTTGATTTCGTCATTTGTTGTCAACGACAATACATCTTAACTTTGGCAACTTTAGTAACTTAGCCACAGAAATATTGTATAATTTTTTTTATTGAAAATTTATGTAAGTACTTACCTACATAAAATAACAAAACAACTATATTTATTCAATATGATTAATTTGCGCCGGGGCTGGGTTAATTTTGTATGGATCGTGATCATTCTTCGAAAATCAATTTGTAAGTAATGTATTTGTAATTGCCCGAAATATACCTATGTAAATGCGAACACAAAATGCAGATTTTCCCCCGTTAAAAGTGTTTATTTTTTAGTCTCTTTTTTCTAGCACCACTTTTGATGCTAAAATTTGGTATATCTAGCCCGTTCTACCTTGTCCAACTAGGCCTTTTCAAAACCCAATGTGGCAACACTGCTGACGCTTCCGGCCGCCTCTGTCAATGGCCGCGGCAGTGTGTTGTCGCCGCGGCTGGAGCTGCGGCTGACAGTCAGTGACAGTAGGCCGCCTTGTCAGGCCGCCTCTGTCTGTTTGACGCTTTACTTACATTTCGTCTTAAACAAAACACCATCGCACAAAACATTCTACGAGTAAGAACATTAAATTTATTCACTACGTAAAGTCCGTACTCGTAGCTTGCAATATGATGAAAACATAACGTTGTATATAGGAAAAAAAAGGTATAGCATGTCAGATAAATTCAAGCTACAATAACCATTTTCCATATTGAACAAGCTTTTTCATAATCCATGAAGTAAAATGTTAGCAAAAATACGAGTACATATTTTAATCTGCAGTAGTCGGTAATTTTAAACCGTGCACGCTTTTATTGTTCAAAGCGAAATAAAAACTATTTAAAGAACCATTGACATATAATTCATTGATATATTAAAAGTAGAGGTGATAAAGCCAGTGTTTTATAAGTCGACTTGGTAGGAAAGAAGCATTGCGCAACTGGCTACGTCTTTTTCCCGCTAGCCCCGATTGCACCAATCTTAAATCCGTGTCGTTCGTGGTGACTTATTTACCGGCCCATAATGCCGTTAATAGTGCAGCACACGCAACATCGCCCGGGGCTAATGAGTAGTCCATTAGTAGCAGTCGGTTGTTCAGTCTCGTCACGCCTTCGTAGAATTTCTGTATTTTTTGAAATGGTTCGCAGAAGGAATACTAATTGACCGTATGTTCCGCACTTGTGTTGTAATCTGGCCGTTCCCGGTGGACTTTATTAGTAAGACTACTGGATATGAGAACATATGTTTTGGCTCAAATTCTTAGTTTATTTAATCAGAAGTACAGTTATTCAATTTAATCTAACAGCTGCTGACTATTTGCTAGGCCGTTTCCTTGGGTTTCTAGTCTGAGACAGTTATTGTCTGAGATAAAAAGTTGTAAATACTATCGTCACGCCTTTCTCGGAGGGGGCTGACAGACGTGTAATACAACACCGACTTTTCGCCGGAAGATATTCAAGTCCCAAGTGTGAGAGGGGGCGAGCCTGTCGCCATACACCGGGCTCCAGTCATGTAGCAGATGACATACAATACACATAATTATAATATGCACATATGTTCACACAATGAACAAATTGGTGCGTGCCGTTGGCTGGGTTCGAACCCATTCCCTCTGGCTTGAGAGGCGGACCTTCTCCCAACTGCATTGTAATTACGATAAAAAAATCCATTGTCGTTTTTTTTGACACATACATTTATTGATAGATATTTTTAGGCATTATCTGTTCTACATTAGGAAACACACATAACATTCCACAAAGTAAACTTTACCGCAAAAAATAATTAAGTAAAAGATTATTTGATTCATTTTTCAGTAAAAGATTTTATTTCGGAATGTACGATGTTCGTCATACACTACCGAGAGTACTAAAATCTTATCCAGTGACAGTCTAGTCTAGTCTAATAGGCTTAATAATAGTTATGGAAATACGTTGTTTCAGCTTCAAATATGAATTTCTGCTTATAACTTATAGATAAGACGAAGATTTAATTATTACGAGTATCTCAGACGAGACACAGGCTAATGTTCTATTCTAGCTCTAATATCCTAAATAACTACGTGTATGAGTTATTTGATTATGGTTTATATTTAGACTTAGACAAAGGTTTCTATAATACAAAGGTTTCTTACTTATAGTTAACGATCTGGAGTAGGTACGTACCGTGTCACACTTAAAAGGTCATAAATTAAGGCGCCTACTTGAAAAACCGATTTAATAAAACGAGCCCTAAAATGTTCAATAAAACTGAAAATAAACCTTTTATTCTCAATAAACTCCATAATATCGCTATCATATCTCAAATGATATTACACTGTCATTCGGTAAAGTAATGGGCATAGACGAGAGCCACTAAAACCCTGATGTTTATGTTCAGTTCTAGGTGAACAACCTGAGCAGGTGAACAGTTGAAATTCGTGTTGTGAAAGTTAGATAATAAATTTACTTAACGAAGTGCTAAATTGATAAGTAAGTTAACCAATTAAAAGAGTCGCAATAAAAGTGGTAATTTACGAGGCACCCGTGAATAATTCTTGGCCTGTTTTCCAGTTGCTCGTTTTGTTGTGAGCATCGGGAGCGCTCCATTCGAATTTGTATTCGAGACTGCTCGCCGCGGGGTTTAAAAACTTTCTTCGCGACGTGGTTTAAACCGAAGCGTGGTGGAGACAGAACTAACTGGATATAACTGGATATCCCCCGACCATTCTTTCTCGCGGCGTTGAAGTTTTTATGGGTCAAGCCTAGATCAAGCCGGATTGAACTCGAGAGAAATAAAATAGACTGTATTGTCACTACTAGCGTGGCTTGCATTATGTAAATTAACTCGTTGATTTTGCTCAAGAGTATCTATGGTCACAAATTGGGATTTATTTAAAAAAAAAATGATAGTAAAAACTAAACTGGTTTACCTACTTTCGTTTGCTGTGGCACGTTTTAGGTACTTCAGGGTTTTTTTTAACGTTTTTGTGAATGAACATTTTGAGAAATTGAACATTTGGACGCAATGAATCAAAATAAAAATAGTTACCTACCCTTAACGGTATTGTTTAAGTTTTTTGGCAATCGATTTTGTTCCGATTGCTCTGTACTCTGGTTCTGTTAGACATTATTTATTGTAAAGATATGTGCTTTAACAAGAGGACAAACAGTAAACTAGCACGCATATTTATAAAATAAACCATACTAATGGTTCTGTGATCTAAATGTCATATGGCATTTTGCTGTGGGGATCAGCTGCTGAAGTAGAGGCCATTTTTATTTTGCAAAAGCGAGCGGTCCGCGTTATCTACGGAATGGGTCCCCGTGAATCATTGAGAGATTTATTTAAAGAAATAAATATAATAACTTTACCTTCTTTGTATATCTTTGAAAATATTATGCACGTTCGCAAAAATCTACATAAATTTAAATTGAACTGTGACTATCACAATTATAACACTAGAAATAAGGATAGGATAGCTGTACCGAGATTTAGACTGACTAAGTCAAAAAAGTAATTTTTAGGCAACTGCATTCGTTTTTACAATAAAATCCCGAAAAATATAACAGGGCTCACCGAGGGAAAATTCAAATCACATGTAAAAACTACATTAATGAAAAGAGGATATTATAAGGTTAAGAATTATTTAGAAGATAAAGATGTCTGGAGCCTTCCACTTCCGTCAAGTAGCCACTAGTATTTATAGATATTACCTAGTTGTAAGCCAAAATTTGTGAGACTGTAATTTATTTATTATTTGAAAAAATAATGCCCCTCAGTTTCTTGCCTGTTTTTCTGAGTAGAGACTTTTTGTCCGAACAAGGCGGTCGAGTCTATTTAAATAACTTTGACGTTCATATTCTTTGATTTCTTTGATACCTAAATTGAATAAAAACATTTTGACTTTGACTTTGACTTTGACTTTGAAAGAAAAAACATTTAAAAAAAAATCATGAACTGACTGACTGAAAAATCTATTTAATTATCGAGCCAGACAATTCATACGAAAGTTTTTTGCCGAAGCTGAAGCAGAGACGCTTCGCTCGTTGACACTCCCTCGATCAATAAATCTTAGTCTTCATCACCGCAGTTACGACATTAGAACAAAGGATCTGACCTAGATCTGCTATCAGGTGCTCTATTGATACCTAGACAGTGACCTAATTGTTAAGCTCCTATCTCAAATGATACTCCGTTCAATTTATTCATATAACTCAGTCTCTGACCCACTTATTTAGTTCGGTATCTTTCCAATTTCAATTCCTTACGTAAACTATGATTTTGCTTTTTATAACATGTTCAATACGCAGCACAAATAGCAGCTGGCATGCGAGGGTAGACTAGAGCTTGGAGTTGACAGTTCAAAACCCATTCTATTTTACGGTGCATTCAAACTTTTCTATCTAAGTTTCAGAAACCGCATGTGGATTTCTTGACGTTTTGTTTAAGAAGGTATTCTTGAAGTCTTGCTCTCTCTGCACACTCGTCCCTTAAAAACTGACTCTGATGCGCTCAAGTTTTTCTGAGGATCGATTTTTCTTTACTGATTTGACGGACTGCCCCCAACGCACCCCCTACTATATTAAGGGTTCATATACGGTAGGAGTACATTACATGGTGCAAGGTTTATCCCAATATGATTTGATGACGCACTCGAGTAATTCGCAAAATCCCTTCTTGGGCTCCCCTGCTATGATAAACGTTGTATAGCTACAGAATAGTAAGAGCGTTGATATTTTTGAGATCAAAAATAACTAAATTGACATTGAAGCAGCGGAAAGTGTTTATCAATGGAGCTACATTAATGCCACCATTCCAACGTCGCAAGCCTTATGTAGAAAGACTCAAAACTTTGCCACCTCACTACTCTTGTGGAAAGAAGGTTGCCAGGTGACTTGATTGAAACCTATAAAGTTCTCAGTGGGTTTTATAATCTGTTACATGATTGCTATGTGAAAAAGTCCTACATAAACACAATTAATGTCAGAGGCTACAGCTAGAAGAAAAGCGTGTGTCTGTTTGCCACATTCTCAGTAACATAGTTGTTCTTACATGGAATAGGTTCCCTGAGGATATGGTCACTGCTAAATCCATCACCGAAAGCAAATGTCTCTGGCGAACATTAATGTGTGAAAATGAACCAATTGAGTGTGATAATCTAGTAAATGTTGACAATTCTGATTCAACTTAGAGTGATATAGGCACATCAGCCCTAGGCTGCTCGCCTTATTTAATTATATAAATAAATTAGAGCTACTTTTTGCATTTCAGTTTTTTGTCCCTCACTCAGAATAATATTTGTTTCATTTTTGTTTTTTTTTAATTCTTTTTATGTCTTTTATTTCAATATTATTTTATGGAATAAATACATAATTACAATTAAAATAAATAAAATAAGTTTATAAATGTTATATAAACCCATGGGCGTACCCAGGGGGGGACAGGGGAGGGCAGCTGCCCCCCCTTGAAAATCTCGCAGAACATGTCGCTCATTAAATTCAAAAGGGCCACATTCCGAAAAAAGTAAAAATCGTTTTTATTGCATAAAACGTATCAAAATTGGTTAAATTTTTATATTCGAAAAGACACCCATTGCTTTAGCGTTTAAAATGGTCCAATCACACAACTGCCCATGGGCCATTTTCACACATTGACGACTAACTTCAGGGCAAAACGGCCATTTTATTATTTGCGAACCGGCAGTCTGCGTAAGCGCGCGTCATCTTTATTTAAAAAGGTCACATTTCGGAAAGCAACCGGTGTTGAAGTATTAAATTTTAGTGAAAAGTGCCATATTCTGAAATGTGACCGTCTTTAGTAAAGAAAACACGTAAATACAATATTAATTAATAAGGAAACGTGCCATATTTTGGAATGCTTTTCTTTTAATTTTTAAATACTCCGATTTTGCTAATAATTTTATTTTATTGAATAAAAAGTGCAGTATTTCGAATAATTATGTCTGTTTTACGTATAAAATAAACTTAATTTTGGCAAGGATTGTTTTAACAGTAATGTACTTTTCATTTAATTTTTATTCTAGAAAAAGAAAGAGATAAAGAAAATGTTAGCACAAACTTTGTCGTCGTAGTCTACGACTTACAAGCGGTAATACTTTGTCCACGAGGTGAAATATCAAGTTTCTATTACGTTTTAAAGTTTAATTTATTAAATTTTACAATAACTGAGCTTGGCACTAAAAACACAACTTGTTTTGCTTGGCATGAAGGAGAAGGAACTCGAGGTGCCAACGAGATAGGTTCATGCGTATGTTAACAACTAAAAAGTTTGCATGACAGAGCCACCGAAGATTTTGACGTGGTTTTTTACAGCGATTATTGCTGTGGCCTGCTAAAAAACAAATTCACGATAGCAGTATATCAACACTCCATAAATGAGTTTCCGAAACTGAAATCTATAACCCATAAATTCTAAATCAAGGGGCATACCCAAAATGAGGGTGACTCTATACACTCCGTCATTCAGAGGAACATCTCAAAAGCGCTAAAGTCTGCACAGCATATCATATTAATAAAAACCACAAAAAAGAAAGGAATACCCTTCACTGTTAAGGAACTTGCACATGATAACTTTAAATTGCTGGCGGTTGGAAACTACACAACCAATGATGATGGTGAAAAAGTGAAATAGGTCGACACTAAAGTCATGAAAATTGACAAATAACATAAAAATAAATGTTATACATAAGTTCCTAAGAGGATACAGTTTTTGCCCAAGTTACCACTTACAAAAAACAAAATGTGTCTGGTACTACGCGGACATCAAGAAAACAATAAGCTAGAAGTTGCTGAGACAAAAAAACAGGATATTCTTAAACTTATTGAAAAGGATGTGATCCCGAAATACTACGATTTTTTTTTTAATCTATAAAATGTTTTATTAGGTTCCTAAGAGTGATATTGTTTAATAAACAAGTTTTTAATTAATATAACTGTTATGTTATGTAGGTAAGTTTGTGTGGTTCTACAAATTTAGAAGATGTTTTAGGATTATAAAGCACTTATTTTGTAGGTGACATAGCTTGAATAAAGATGTAATAGTTGTTGTTTCTTGCTGCATTTACACGTAGTAACAACATTGATCTCGTTAATTGTTTGTTGACATGGTGTGTTCTGTTATTTACTTTTTTAAGAATTTAATTTTGTGTAATAATTTCGGCATGTTGCCTGTTTTGCTGTTTTCTTTCTTTCTTTCTTTTTCAGTCTTTTTATTAGTTATTTAATAATACATAGTCACCTTTATTGATTAATTTCGTAAAAAGGTTAATAAGTATAGACTTAAAGAGACTTATAACTAATAATAATTAGACATAAAGAGTATCAGAAATAGCATTTGCACTATAAAAACAATTACTATTTAGATTCTTACATGTTTTTTTGTTTCAATTAAACGATTTTTGTTTGTTTTTGCATGTTTGTATGTGTTTTTTGTTGTAACACAAGAGTGTGATTCTTTATTTCATATTTTATAAAGCATTTAACAATTTTGCGACGTAAAATATTAAAATAAGCTTATTTTTTGTATGATTTGTGGCCTTTCACTTAATAAATTCTTACGACATTTTGACATTTTTTCTATAAAATAGGGACTTATTTGACTTTGTACGCTTCTGGGTGAAAGTTACAGTAATTATAATACTCTAGGTAAATAACGGTTTAAAATACGCATCGAATGATATATCCCACATGTATATATGTAATATGATTTAAAAAATAATACGAAAAAACGACGGCCGAAACTTCAAAACGCTCTCCTGCGTAAAAAATGAAGCTTTTGGAATGTGGCCCTTTTGAATTTAATGAGCGATGTATGAACTCCCCTAATTACTAATTAAAGTGTAAACGAGTTATGCTCTAACTTTTAAATAAACCGACACTGACAAAATGCACGATGCAATAGCGAACTTGCACCAAATTTTAATGACAAATTAGGTTAATGATTCATTAAGAATATAGTAAAATGTACTACTGTGACAGGATTGTAAAATTTTATTTATTTAACTACCTATAAAACAGGATCATTTGCGGGTGTTTGCCCTACACACTACACTACATACATCTAATGACTCATGTAGGTGTGTTGTGTAGTGTGTATGACAAAACAGCCGCGGACGATCCGACCTAAAAATCTGACTTGCCCCCTCCTACGCCAGAAGCTGGGTACGCCCCTTTACCCTAAACCCTAGGGTAAACCCTTTTTTTACTAATTACATAGTAGTCATACATAGTCATACATGGTCATACATAGTCCTATAAACATCGCTCACAATTTTACGAAAGTAAAATGTTGCGAGCAATGCTTTAATTCAGATAACTTAAGTAGGTCAATAAAATATGCATAGCAATAAATTGGAATATCTAAAATTTTAGTTATGTTATATTGCATAAATCTGATTTAAAGTTGTGACATTTTATACATTGTTGGACGCAAATCTGCGTACATTTTGCTCTCAGTAAAAAAGCAATAACAGTTAAGGATAATGAGGTCATTGTGTTTCTATTATCGAGAGCCTGATTTTTCCTCAATTTGCTACCCAACCTGCCTGCAGATTGGCGCTGGTTATTTTTTTTATCTAAGTTCATAATGAAGAAGAGTTTTATAAAAATACTTGCCATATTTCAGCATACATTGTCAGCTCTTTTAATTAGCATCTTATTTAGGGCACCTGTTTTTCTAAAACTAAATTGTGCTTCAACTGTGTTTCAATTGATTAGTATCACTACACACACAATATCTAAACTCAACTGCTTCTTCAATACATTTAGAGTATATTCAAAATCGCACTATGCCTGAAGCTGTCGAGGTGTAGAGCAGTTCAAACGTGTATATATAAGAGTAGCTTTTACTTAAAATCTGACCGCTAAAATATAAGTGGGCTTAAGTGAAGTGAATCGGCGCAACGGTGGTGGGAATGAGTCAGCCCTCAGTGGCAATTTGGGCACCATTCACAGGCGCTCACATCGGAAACCGCACGAAGATTGCCCACTTCACTGAATGGTGTTCCGGTAAAAAGCCAGCCTTTAACATCTTTTACAAATCCGCTAACGGGAAACTAAAAAGGCAAAGTTACCGCTTTAGGCAATACATGCCTCTCAAACAGATTTTTTCGTTTGTTGTCAAAATTACATTTTCCGGACTTATGTAAGCGCAAAATTGAGAACGCAATAATCCGCATAAATCTTGTTTTTGCTCGACTGCCTAAAAGGAGAATAATGTTTTTCGAGTGAGAATTTTGAGCCTGGGGCCCTCCCTAGACAACTTGTAATCGCTTCCAAGCGAATCTAATTCTACAATAATTAACCTGTGAACATTAGCTTCCGATAGGAAGATTTAAACAATATGATCATGTGACATTTTATTTGGCTTGCAGGTATTTCGTCTAATCACGAGGAAACTACCCGACTGCCTCGGTGGCTCAGTTGGTAGTGAACCTGCCTTCTGACCTTGGAGGCATGGGTTCGATTGCCACCTAAGGCAAACATTTGTGTTTGTTCTATGTCTGGGTGTTCATATCTATTTAAGTAGGTAGCTATGTGCATATAAAAATATGTATATCAGTCTCTGGACGTCATAGTACAAGCTTTGCTTAATTTGGGGTCAGACAACAGTGCGTACTAGTGTCCCAAATATTTATTTATTGATTATTTATTAATCATCTTTTTCACACCGACTCGGCGGTATGTGGAAGTGACAATCAGGTATCTAGCATTTCGCTGTGATTTTCACATAACTGCATCTCCTTAAATTAGCTAAAATTACCTTTGTAGGTCCTAGTTGTTTATTATTTAAACAATCGTGAAGCCATGTCAGAGGCCTTCGGCGGCCTAGTAACTTTGACATCAGGGCTAGCCACTCAGTCTATATGAATTTGCTAGCTTATACACTACTTTTATTGTGCGCGGCAACTTTGATAAAAATAGTAATGCTGGTGGCAGATGGATTTGCCAGCTTCCATAGCAAAATGTTCAAAGCCCTTTTGGCAACGTCACTGTATGTACTGAATGTAGGTACCTACATTCCACTAACTAAACGTCACTATGTATGTACTGAATTGACTGAACAGGTACATTCCAGTAGCTAAATAATTCCTAGAACTTTTATAAGTGTATTCTGTATTCCTTCTCCATTACTACTAATTGTAGTCTCACTGGAACTTTCTGGAAGTCACGTGATAAATTCTGAGTAATCTGAATTCCTTTCCATTTTAACTAGAGCAACATAATGAACCTTACGCATAAACAAATCTCACTTTACTTCGTTAAAAGTTGCAAGCACGGATATAAAACTTGTAGGCACAAAATATTAATAAACCATTATTGAACCACGCTCGTCGTCTCCATCAACGAACTTAATTATAATTTATATGGTGGTTGATTCTTACTTCTGACATTTAACAAGAAACCTTACTTTGCTGCTATGCTAATATTAATTTCCATTTTGATATTACATTAACATTTCTTGTGGAGAATTAAAATTAAATAAATCAATCTCGGTGACAACTTTAGTAACGCTAAGTATACAATTAGTGGCATTATTTTTGAATAATTTCCTAGGCGTGCTTTTTATCCGCTTGAAAAAGGTCACAAAATGATTACTAGCGGAGCAATACAGCTAACCCTAACTGATGCTGAACTGAACCGTTGATGTTGCATTTGTCATTAAAACACAGACGAAAAATGGCTCAGTATACTCGTAGCACTAACGTTTCAGAAACGTATCACTGGTTGTCCAGCTGGCACGTTTGTAAGACATTAGTGTTACTGAGCCGTTCACCGTCCGATTTTTCATGACAAACGAAACAGCAACGGTTCAGCTAAGCATCGGCTAAGGTTAGCTGAAGTATCCCCCAGATCAATAAGTCCTTATAGACACAAGAAAAAGTAACTCGGTGGACGAGCAATAACTATTTCTGTACGTTTGTTTACAGGTACAGAAATAGTTATTACTCGTCGTAACGGTAGGGACATTTCCAGCTATAGGTACACATAAAGTTTGTGCCATAATAAAACTCAAGTTTGATGAATATTACCTGAACATTGGTTGAAGACGGTAACGTTACGAATGCAGGGGGACTTGATAGGGTTTTGGATCTTATCTTGTTGATCTACCTGATTTATTTGTTTTACTTACACGCTGGAAGGCATATTACACGAATAAAGTAAGTCCGAAAATGTAGAGTGGGTTAGCCATAATAGTGCCATAGTTAATAGCACAAATACACTCTGTTCTGTGTTTCAAATTCTATTAAAAAACTTGCATTATAAAACAATCCAAATAAATTAAACGCTAAGGCCTATGTGTACATAAGCCTTTGCGTTGAAAATTTAACTTGGCTGTAATTTGTTTAAACGTAAATTGCTGACATGTAACTTAGGGTGACTTGCAGAAGCTTGGGTTATTTTTTTAACCCAGAGTTAACTGCTCATCAGAAGGACAACTGATAAATCGTTTTGCGCCACTAAGAGTGAACTCTAAACCTCGAATAATCGCTAACCTCGAATGAATACAATAAGAATATAATAATATTTTAACTACATTTTTTCATTTGATGGCAGCTTAGTTGGGAGAAGGCCCGCCTCTCAAGCTAGAGGGAGCGGGTTCGAACCCAGCCGACGGCACGCTCCGATTTGTTTAGTATGTGAACATATGTGCGTATTGTATGTCATCTGCTACATGACTGGAGCCCGGTGTATGGCGTCAGGCTCGCCCCCTGTCACATTTGGGACTGAATATCGTCCGGCGAAGTGTGGTGTTGTATTACACCTCTGCCAGCCCCGTCGGGGGAAAGGCGTGACGATATGTTATGTTATGTAAATTAGGGTGACTTGTAGAAGCTTGGGTTAAGAGTTAACTGCTCATCAGAGGTTAAACTGATAAATCGTCTTGCGTCACTAAGAGTTAGAAGCTAACCTCGAATTAATACAAAAGTGACATTTTTAACTACATTTTATAAACCTTGTGCTTAAAAACTTAACTCCGTATCTTCTGCATTCTGATACAGCATGTTCTTGTTACGGTGAATATTCTAGAAAAGTAAACAACACTATTGGTTCATAGTGCTGTTTACTTTTTTAGAGTTCTAGAATATTATATAGAATTCTAGAAATATAGAATTCTACAATATTTTAGAAAAGTAAACAATACTATTGGGTCGAATGTTGTTAACTTTTTTAGAATTCTAGAATATAATATAGAATCCTATAATTCTAGAAATATAGAATTCTGGAAGAATTTTAGAATATTCTAGAAAAGTAAACAACACTATTGGGCACTAACAAAAACATTCAGTTTCACTCAACAGAGATTTTTTACACGAACTTTTTTGAATAGTTTGTGAAAGTTTATTCCTCTTTTCCCCTAAGTTTTGCAAACTTGATAAAGTATCTCAATAGCTATTTTTCTTAAATTAACTTTACTCGCTTATTACTAAAAATAAATGCCTTGAAAATTCTAAAATACCTCTTAGGCTTTTTAATCTTTAGCTTTCAAACACAAAGATATTTTTTTCATAGTTTTGCAATTTTTAGAATAGTTTCAATCTTTAACCTTTAACTGATAAATTTAAGCTATAAATTAGCTTTACAATCAGAGATTAAGCGACGTTATTAGAAAGAAAGAAAGAAAGAAAAAAGTTTATTTGTGACCTATTGAAATTAAAGTCATTAAGGGAATTTTACAATATACAAGGTCACAAAACGGCCCCAACTCAGCATAATGCCGGCTGTCAACCGGCGCTGGTCTTCCGTTGGAACCGCTTGGTTATTAAGATTCGTGTTCTCGTTCTCGCGCTATAGCACATTATCGCTTGTGCAACTGAAATGACATGATTAGCGGCATTGCGTTTAGATTTGTTTTTTAACTAAAACGATTTATGCTGGGTCCAGACAGACCAAGGCAACGAATGGCAAAGTATACGTTGCATCCCGTTTCGTCTCAATAAAATAAACCGAGACGCAGCATATCGTTGGTCTTCGTTTGCTTTGGTCTGTACACAGCGTTACAGACTTACAGAATAAAACGGCCCAATATTTGTAGAATAGAGTGTGAAGGAAAGAAAGAAAGAAAGAGAGAGAAAGATAAAGAAGAGTATTTTTTTACAACAACTTTAAACTCTTTTGTTTTCTAGAACAGATTTTTTCGCAAAAGTTGTTTTTAACCGACTTCCAAAGAGGATCTCAATTCGACTAGTTATTCTACTATACTATATTCTACTTTATTCTATATACTATATTCTACTATAGATTCGACAGTTTGTATGTTACGTGATTAAGTACTCCGCCAATTATTATTGTAGTACCTGGATGTCCGAGCTTTGCTCGGTATTTTTTTTTTTGTGTTTTTTTGGAAAATAAACAATTGATTTTAGTCTAACCTCAAAGCGAACACTCATTGACTTCGTGTTACTTAACAACGCCATCTGCTGTTGTGTCGTTAAAGCAATTAGTTGCTCACAAAAAATAGTATTATTATTCGCCAATAGATGTCAGGAAGAGTCATATTTTTGTTATTTTTCTTCTAAGTTTATGTTTAAGTTGATTATCGATAAAACACGAATAAAATGACATTTTCTAAAAATGATTCCTAGCTAGATCGATTTATCGCCCCCGAAACCCCCTATATACTAAATTGTATGAAAATCGTTGGAGCCGATTCCGAGATTCCAATTATTTATATATATATATATATATATTTATATATATATATATATATATATATATATACAAGAATTGCTCATTTAAAGATATAAGATATCGATTTTAATGATTATTTTTTTGTTTGGTAGACCATACTTTAGAGATGGTCTCATATAATTCTTATCGAAATCTTTTAAGCAGTCTTCAAAATATCAACGAAAGTCTAAATTTTTTTTACATGGATGACGAATTACAGGATGAGGACCTCAGATCAACCTAGAGAATACTCGTAAGATGGCGCACGGCGTATGATTTAGGTGAAGCCAAAAATCATCCAAAAACTACGCTACTGTCGTATATGTACACAACACGCACATATTGACGCAAGAAAACTACGCTACTCGCTTGGTCATTCTGATCTCGACTTTATGTGCATTGGTCTATGGTATAATTTCGTGTACATAAATATCCATAGTGCATTATAAAAGTGTGGCCAGGGCTACATCTTGCGGTTCTTTTTAAAAATTGTGCAGTTCATTACAAGTCAATTTTGAAAAACCCGTAACATTAAACTCTTACAAATATGTGCAGTTTTAGAATATTAAATCTACTTATAAGGTTGTATATTGGAACGGAAATGGCTAACGTTGAGTTTGAGAATTGATATTAGTTTTCGTGCAATTGTAAATGTTTTTCATGGCAACATTACCTCGCGCACACGTTTAAAAAGAAGTTGCTTCAGCGACATGTAACGCAGAATTCCATCTTTTCTTCTAGGTTGATCTGAGATGAGAAGTCAGTTTTTTAAGCTTTTCATTTTACATTATTACACAATAATTGTTAACTAACAATAAAAAGATAATACCCTGCATTTGGTACAACATTAAAACTATAAACGAAAACTAGATAAGTACAAACTGACGGAAATTCAATGCATTAATGAACATTTGCCTTGGAGAATAGTATAATATTTTTGTAGTGCATTTAGAACAGACATTACCTTTTATGTCTATGCTAAGTGTCAGATAGCTTCTCTACTGTAGTGCATATTTGTTTTTTTATTTAATTAATATTAACTAAATCTGGTTATCCAAGAATGACTACTGTATGTATAATGTAGCACAACAAATAGTACAAAAAACTTCAATTGCTTTAATTTTTGAAGGGTATTTTTGCAACTCATGTTCGGATTTTAAAAACAGTAATTTATGAAATCTACACAATAATAAAGAAGAAAGATTTGTAAATTTAAATTTTTGTTTTTTTAACCTCCGACGTAAAAAACGATGGGGTGTTATAAGTTTAACGGGTGTGTGATGTAAATCGGTGTCGGGGGTTTTAATTTTTTTATTTTATAGTTGTTGATTGTTTGTAACGAATTAACTCAAAAACTTCTGTTCCGATTTCAAAAATTCTTTCACCATTAGAAAACTACATTATCCTTGAGTTACATAGGTTATGAAACGCGAGTAAAGCCGCAGGCAAAAGTGCTGGTATATTTTATATCCGAACGTACTCGTAGCGCACGACTTCAGAACGTAAGGACAGTTGAAAACATCTCTGCTAAAACTCACTCGCTGTACAGGCCGTGAAGGTAAGGCGTCAAAGGAAATAGGTAGAGGTAGGAGGCGAGGTAGGAGCACACGGCAGACCCTGCGTCCTGTTTTTATTTGGCTCTGATTTGAAGCCTTGCAAGGACACAATTAAATGGTACCACTATAGTTATCGCTGTTTTCACTATAGTTTGTCCAACGAAACGAGCTTATATGGCGCCTTCTCCCTTGCACCATAGTAATTGCTACCACTACTATAGTAATTGCTGTTTTCTTATGGTTTGTCCAACGAAATGAGCTAATATTGCGCCCTCTCCCTTGCACAATCGTATGAAAGTGATAAGGATGCAGCACTGACTAATTGTAGGGATTGGGATTACTTTTACATAACCTGTAATTGAAAGCAAAAAGCGGTGGTTACCACACTTGGTAACCGCTAGACTACCCAACAAGCAAAAATGTCACATAGTCCGAAGCCTATACGACTTTTAGTTATAATGCAGTTTTATAGAGGTCTGTTTAGTCGTGTTACTAATAAGTCATATTGTGACGTTGAATAAATGTCTAAACGACGTTGTTCACGTTGTTTTTGCGACGTTATTAAATGGTTTCTGCCACAACGTTTACTCGTGTGACTATTAAGTCATGTTGTATACGTCGAATTAACGTGTACATAACTGAATTATGCGACGTTTACACAACAACAAAAGTTTTTGAAAGACAATATAGTTGTTTGAAAAATAATTATTTAACATTTACAAAACTAAATTGTCGTAGAAACGTTACAAATAAACTTTTACATGACAAATATTATTTGTTTTAGAGTAGTTTAACTTGAAACACGTATACGACGTTTTGATTGTAACATGACGATAACACTACGTTTTAGTCGTTGACTATTAAGTCATGTTATATACGTCAAATTAACGTGTACATAACTAAATTATGCGACATTTACACAACAACAACAATTTACAAAGACAATGTCGTTGTTTAAAAATAAATAATATAACATTTACATAACTAAATGATCGTAGAAACGTTACTTATAAACTTTAACATGACAAATAATATTTGTTTTAGAGTAGTTTAACTTGAAACACGTATACGACGTTTTGGATGTAATAGAACGATAATACTACGTTTTAGTCGTGTGACTAATAAGTCATGTTGTATACGTCAAATTAACGTGTACAAAACTAAATTATTCGGTACAATAATACAACACGGTCCACAGTGTTCTCTGTAGAACAAGCCAGGTGGACAAAAATATATTTTCATTGTTTCGGAACCATGAAAATATATTATAATAATATAAAATAAAAAAAATAAAAAATGCGTAGTTTTATGTATAAGAAAAAAATATTTTATATTTACAATATTATAAAACAGAAAAAAATACTAAAATAATAATACAATTACCTTAATCTCTACAAATATTACCGCTAATTATATTTACAACCTTAGACTAATACACTATTTACAAAAATTACATATACTAACACTAAAAGGTATCTACATTAAAACTAATTGTCAATATCGGAATCATCGGATTCTGTATCGGATGATTCCGATATAAGATAGTCTTCCTGACTTTGCGGAGGTCTTAGTTGCTGTGGAAATCGAGGCTCTATAGTGGGAGCTATAATGAGCTTTAGGACCTCCGCGCACAATTTATTCGACTTTTTTTTTGGAACTTCCCGGAGGCTGTTGATCAGAGGATCAGATGTTATAATCAACATATTGAGCAAATCTCTATTCGTGGCTTGACGCGAGCACTTTCTCGTGTTGTGCTCTCTGAATCTCCGGCAATCTTTATTTCTAGCTTCTTGGGCTTCTTCTGAAAGCTGCCCTATCGGAACTATTGCCGTCTTTATGACTTCCGTACTGTGAATAAGTAATTTATGCACAGTAGCAGGCATGTAATACCACGAGTAAAGACTTAGATAAAGTCTTCTAATTTCGAGACAAAGCTTATTGAATTCAACTAGATTTATATCGAAACCAGAAGACAATGTCCTCAACAGTACATCGAAGTGTTTGATGATTGTAACATCCAACCCTGTGATCTGAGCACTCAGTTCGGGGTTCCCGAAAAAACGTCGAGCCGTGTTTCCATCATTTGAAGAACCAAATCCTGGTTTTGGTTTGTCTACAATTAATCCCATTTCATGCTTGAATCGTTGTTTGATTTCGTCTGACCTTTTTTTCACACTTGCTTTTTCCTCTGTAGTCCTAGCTTGCCATTTCTTAATATCTAACTTATAACTAATGTGTAAAAAGCACTCAAACGAACGAATCCAAGCATGTAATGTTGACAAACCAAAGCCAAAATTATCTTGATTGCTATCAAAATGCCTTCCTTCATCATTCATCATTTTGGGAGTAGCTCCACAAATATAGCATTTCTGCGCTGACTGGGTCTCTGTCAAAGCGTTGCAGACTTTTCCATCGGTCATAGTCAGCAGGAGCTTGTGTTTAACAGAAATTTCAGAAGCACCAAGATCACAAGATGTAGGCTCCAAGTTGTTTATTTGTTCCAAAACTTTATCGGTTTCGATTTTTGTCAACTCTGTAGTTTCTTTGACAAAAATAAATTTAATTGGTCGACATAACATCGTCGATGATGGACGAGGATTTTGCCAGATGATATTGTTAGCTTCGTCGATTAACCTAAGAGGAACAAACGAATAAACAAAAAGGAACTCATCAGTGTCTTCGCTGTTCTCAAATCTCTGTTTGTAAGCACTATGACCGGAACTCCCGTCACAACCCCATTTACTTATAAGAGTAAATGATGAATTGGGGAGCACACTTGTGACAACTTCTCTCTGAGCTTCTATTAACCGTTCCGCTGTTTTGTTGAGTAAAGCTTGTAACTCAATTTCTGCTCGAGATTGTGTCACAACAATGTGCTCCTCAGAAGGATAACACGCTTTTTTTGATTTAACAATGCAATTATATGATGGAAACACGTGGTGCCCGACTTTCATAGTCCATTTCCTAGTCTGTTTATAGGAGTGAGTGGTCGACTTAGAGTCTATATAGTAGGCTAATGCCTCGTCACTACTTAGTGGTCTATTATTCTGCACAGCACTGGGTTGTTGAAGGCACACACTCGCAGAAGTCGGATTTTCGCCAATGTCCTTTATAACCCTGGCAACGTTTTTGTGTCCAGTAGATCGTGCAGCTACTTCTGCAGCAGTCATCAATTCGCCAACACTCCGCGAGTAAACTAAATCTTCAACTCTACGTTTTTTAGTTTTGAAAGACGAATCTTCGAAGTCTTTTTTGGGTCTTCCGGGTCGAGAGTGGTCAGTGGATGAGGTAGAAGGTTGCGGTTGAATTGACCGCACGCAGAACTCTAACTCTTCGCCTTCTAGCCACAACTTATTCTTAATAAGAAAACGCTCCCTTGACTTTCCTGAAGAAACCCATTTGGAAGCGATTTTTGAGGAAATACTGGCTAACTTCATCTTAATGTCTCTTTGACTATCTTCAGAAATTTCAGAAAACTCAAACTTAGACGAAATAAATTCAAATAGACGATCATTTCTTTCGTCTTTTTCGTGTCTAAGCCATTCTTCGAAAAACTCTATTTTATTAATAGAGTGGAGCTTTTCTGCAAAAAAGAGAAAAAAAAATAGTTGTACTCATTTGTGCTACGTAAAATATATGTCACAATAATCTATAGTCATGCAGCTAAAACATATAAAAAAATTAGCCTGGATACAAGAGGATACATGCTTTTCCCATACTCGATAAGTTTGAAATCAAAGAAAAAATATGTTTTTTTTTGTGTTTTCGTTGATAACCTACTCTAATAATTTTTAAGGCACATTAAAAGATTCTAATAATAAAATATTAATATACATACCTTCAGAATTGAAATCCATCACTAAACTTTCCACAAAATTAAAAACTGCCACAATGAGGTGTTAGTGAAAGTGTCGCTAAAATGCAACTGACCTATATTTAAAATTGCATTTACCTCATTAGCTCACTTTGATAAACAATGACTCATTAGTATGGAATGTTAGACATAAATAGTTCTTGGAATTGGGGGTTTGGGGGTTTTGTTTACAGGTACATAGTACTCATTTCCGGGAATTTGATAACGACTTTTGTCCACCTGGCTTGTTCTACAGCGCACACTGTGCGGTCGTATAAACGTGTTTCACGCGTGATATTTCAAATCAGCCAGAAGTTGTCAGAGCATTTTCATCATTGATTAAGTTTAACACGTTGCACGCCATAGGACCCACCGGTGAGCCTAGCGTACCTTTCCGTTCGGGCCAAGCCAAAATCAGGTAATCCGTAATTTTCATCAACTTGAGATTTTTATCACAAAGTATATAAAATGCGATAATTCGTATGGAAAATAAAAATTAGCGACTTTTACCGCCTAGTTTTAGAGATATAGCTTAAGGCTCACGGGTGAGTCCCGTGGCCTTCTACGAACGATTTTTAAATTTCCGTTCCCGGAGGCCGCGGGGTCACCGCGCGGCTCACCCCGTGCACTCGTTCCCCGGACGCAGCGATCGAGTCAAACTACGAAGGATAAACTACTAGCCCGCGAGCCAGGAACAAATTTAGTCAATCATTTCCTCCCGGACGAAAACTCGTACAACGATTAAGATTCATCATGAAGCCTAGTGGGAACTCACTTTGACCAGCTCACGGTTCGGCTGCTAACTTCTTCACCATCATCTACATTAGTCAGATGTACACTCCTTAAAGCTAGTTTTGGAAACGATTGACTATAGAAAAGTTATGAACACCCTCCAACTCCATCATCAGACCATGAAGCTCATGGCTCATGGTCCATATTAAATTGGCACCGAAGATACGCAAGTATACCAAATTCCAGTGCAATCGAACTTCAGGAAGTGGTTCTCATGTTTTTTTTTTTTTTTTTTTTTATGTACAATAGGTCGGCGTTTGACCACCAACTCGCCTGATGTTAAGCGACGTTGTGGTCTAAGATGGAGCACGACGACCTATAAGGTACTTATTCACTCTAGCCTTGAAGTTTGTAGAGTGAAGAAGTACAAAGACGGCAGTTGAGTGAGGCACTACAAGTGCGTTACAGCTCAGACCCGTCTTCGGAACGGTTACACCGGACTACATCCCGAAACACGACTAGGTCATTTCACGGCATGGCTTGGTCCGGTGGGTGGTAACTAGCCACGGCCGGAGCCTCCCACCAGAGTTTGCTACCCGGTTAGCACTACCCGGGGACCACGTGTAGGGAATCAGAATAAAGTACACTCCTACGGACGTGGGTAGCTCAGCCCCCAAAAATGTGACCTATACAAACATACATACAAAAATAATAACACGGCAGGTCAAATGCAGGCTTGTTTATTTGTTTGGCGGGGAATTTTACGCACTTAGCCACTTGATTGGACCATTGAATGAAAGCTTGTCAAAAGCCTAGCAGTATGCCAAGGAAAAACTGGTTAGTTGATGCATTCAAATAGGCGATAGAAGCTCTTGCGTAGTTCCTGCTTTGCAATCATCAGGGCATCAGCTGACGATATTTCTACCGCGATACAGCCAGCTGACTTTTTTTTCGGGTTTGAAAGCTTTATCTTAACACAACGCAATTTTCAATCGGGAGGAAATGACTGTGTTTTTTTCTACGTGTTTGGGAGGCTTCTTCTTCTTTATGCTCTTCATTACTGAAGGTCGTGTCCATCTTGAAATGCCTTCACCGCGGCGTTTACTAGCTGCTGCCATATCACTCTGCTGTCGGCTTGTTTCAGGGCTACTAATAATTAGTAACGGAGAGCTGTAATCGTCTTCATTTGGTCGAACCATCGGGTCAGCGGTTGACCCCCTGGTCTCTTCTTGCCCTCTATCTTTCCGACAATAACCAGCTTGTCAAGATTATCTGGTTGCCTCCGGGCAATATGACCAAAGTAGCTCAGAACTCTTTTGTATCAGATTGTGGTTAACCGTGGACTTGACGTTGAGTTGGCTGAAAATAGATTTGTTGGTACGTTTTGTTCATGATATGCGCAACAGTCAACAGTCTACTATATCGTCCAGCACCACATTTCAAAGGCTTCTTCTTTTCTCTTCGTTTCTTCTGTCCACTGCTCGTATTGACATCATGGTCAAGCTCCTCGGAGCCGTAAAGAAATTGAGAACACGATACATCGCACAAGTCTCATTTTGGTGTTTTTAGAGAAGATGAAGATGAAGATGCAAACAATGTTGTGTCATCTGCATATCGCAGGTTGCTGATCTTATTGCCACTTATTGCGATATCTCTTCCCCACTGTCCTAGGGCTCTTCTTATTTTATACTCGCAATAAAATGTTAAAAAGAAGAAAAGACAAATGGTGCAAGAGGTATTCACCCCTGACATACTCATTTTTTCTTGGTTGAAAGATCCTGACACACCATCATTTATCTTGATGCTTGACTCTCCATCTTCGTACCGATTGGCAATCAGTGCTATTAGGTGGAAAGGGACGCCCATTTCCTGCAATGCATGCAACTCCACCTAACACATTCGAACGCCTTTGTGTATAATCTAAATAATGCTGCTAAACCTACCACCGGATTCGCTGCTGACGACCACAATAATTTATGATAAATCTATCTTAATCATTTGTACGAGTTTTTGTCTGGGAGTAAATGATTGACCAAATTTGTTCCTGGCTCGGGAGCTATTTTGTTTACTTTGTGTTAACCGAATTCACCGGTAATTTTTAGGTTTCTTATAAAAATGATTAATTATTTTAACTAATGTGATATTGAAAAAAGTGCCATTGTGATTATTAATCTTCATAAATAACTTTGAGAAGTTTAAAAAATATATTTTGTACTATACCGTTGCATGTAATTAGACCAAATCGTTGACCAACCCTAGTATCCTAACAACAACCTTGATAAAAACCTGAGTTTCAACTGGATTTGAAAACCACGCTGTCCGATTGTGCTACAGGGCCACACGGCTCACTTCCATACGCGTTTTGTTTGGTAGCTGCTCTTTTCGGCTTGTGGGAAGCGTTTACATTGAACCTCACACTCGGCTCACGGGTGACCCCCGTGGCCTGAATGGTTCAGTATGGTAAGGCTCACCGGTGAGCGCCATGGCCTGAACGGGAATACTCGATTTTTCCCTCGGCGTTCAACGTGTTAAGCAGCGTTTATATAAATAAGGCCCTGTATGAATAAGATATAGAACAATGGTTTTCATTTTGATTTAGGAACCCTAAAATCAAATGTAATTGCGGCGTTTCTTGGTCTTAAAGCCAACGTTTATACGTCCATAAGTCTAATAAGTGTCGTATAACCGTCATTTCATAACTAAACCAAGATGGATGCACCTTTTATAAGAAAATATATTCTAAATAAATAAACAAGATTAGTGGAATACCAACAATTTCAGGAGGGCGTTAAAAACTTGACAACAATAGCATACTAACATTATCGAAAAACTAAGTTCCACAGTATAGAACCATCATATTATGTAGTAATCAGAATTAATATTTGTGGCTTCGTTAATGTAATAATAAAGTATAGTTTGAACTTACCCGATATATGATATTGTGGTGTTATTTTTTTTTATATTATTGTTTACAACACAGTAATATTTCCCTTCACAGCAGCGCGCGCACGACGTCAACTCAACGTCTTTAGGACCATTATGTCATATAATGGTCAACGTTATAACCAGTACACAGCCAAATAGTTATTTCTATGACGTTTATTAAATCTCTAATTGATGTAAATGTTGCACAAGGTTACATTAAAGCAACAACTATACAACTATAATATCTTATAATTGGGCCATTTTCGCGTTTATTAAACGTTTCAATTACGTTTATAAGACCACCTTATGTAACCAACGTTTTTGCGAAAAACGTTTCCATGACCATAATATAACGTATTTTTGTTACTTGGGTAGTTGCTACTTTTCACAACAAGATAGATAGATAAACACTTTATTATTCACACCAGAAATAACAAAACAAAAGAACAGAAAAATCTTAAACTGTAGTGTAACAACTGGCGGCCTTATCACTACGAGCGATCTCTTCCAGGCAACCTTAGGATAGAGAGGATACTTATGAAAGAGTATGGGACATGGGTGTGCAAAAATTAAGTGAGCAAGAAAGGGTAGCTTACTGCTCTGTCCGCAAGGTTCCGCACCCTGCAGTGGAGGTAGGCGGGCTGGCCCACGGCGGCGGTGGCTTCGCGCTTCGTGCTGTTGTCGAAGTACGGCTGACCCAGTGGCTCCCAGCCTCCGCCGCCGGCTGATACACCTGCGGACAACCAGAACACATATGTAAAACAAGTAACATTATTAAAAGAAAAACAAAAAACCCGGCTGCAAAATATTGTACCATAGGTCACTTCCACTATCAAGACGATTCAAATGGCTCCGCACAAGTAGAAATCTATCAAGCTGTTTACGCTGAAGGACGTGCCAAAGAAAACTCATACATACATACCCGCATACATACGTATATACCTACATAACATGTATATCCATTTGTACATACACTAGAAAAACATAACCCTCCTTCTTGCGCAGTCGGGTAAAAACACTAGCTGCAACTGCGATGTTAGCCATGGTTGGTCATGACCCAATCATGGTATAATAATAAACTCTGCCAGGTATAGCATTCCGGTCACGTGGGCAACACATTATGACGTCAATCGATGCGTAAGCAAGACCAAAATAAGTCATCTACAAATAGTTCGAAAGAGACGGATGACTATGACGAGTGACGTCATTACGTGTTTGCTCCCGGGATGCCAGACCTTGTTTTTTGGATTATGGACCCAATAAACCAAAGTCTAGCATTCAGCAAACACTTAATGACGTCATCGTCATCAGTCTCTTTCGAACTTGTTTTAAATGACTTATTTCGGTCTTGCTTAAGCATCGATTGACGTCACTACGTGATGCTAAATGCTATACCTGGCGGAGTATATTATTATACCATGCCCGCGGTAAAAAAGTAGTAAGGTAGTTTTTGTTTTAATCCGGGGTTTAATTTACCAACATAACTAATTACATCAAAATCTGTCCATCCGTTTGAGTATGAAAAAGTAACAAACCACGCACACACACACGCAAGCTTGCGTTTTTATAATAAAAAAAATGGATTAGTAGATATTTTAGAAAAAGCAGGAAAGGTAGAGCCAAACCCATCTTTGCTAATACCTATTAATAGTAGCCCTAAACAAGCTACATTTTGAAAAGCGGCGATTGCCAAAAATAAACCTACAGTAGGTAACCTACGAGTATAATAATACTTACCTGTAGTATTTAGTATTCAAGTAAGTATACAAAGGCGTGTTTATGAATTAATTCATGCACTCTTTTAAAATAATTAAAATTTTCGGAGTGACATTGGAAGTCGGCATTATAATGCCCATACATTTAAAGTGTAAACTTCAACGGGTCACGTCAAGGCACCAGTCTGTACCAGTACTTACAAAAATACCGCACAGATTTTGCTCAAGTGTACTAAGACTGTTACGCAGTGCAGGCCTAGAAAACGCTGGCTGCACTCCAAAGTTTTGTCAAATTTAGGAAAGGATCAATACACTTGAGAGTAACTATAACCTACGTATATACAACTGGTTAATATTGCTGGATAAAACCAACTTTTTGCTTACCTACTTCTAACAAACCATATCACATACACACACAAACTTACTCGTATGCACATACCTGCGTCAATTTTACGTTTTGTAAGAAAATCAACGACTTATCACATTGCAACGACTGCTCACATTGCAACGACTTATCACATTGCAACGACTTATCACATTGTAAGCGGTGTCTATCAACTTCATAACTTAAACGATTTGAGAAGCACAAAGTTCACAAAGCTTCTTTGGAGTTAACAGCAAATACTCGCAGTAGAGATAGGATACGTGCCCATATTTGCAGACTGAATACAAAGTAGAAGTTTAATAACACAATCACATGTGAATGGCGCAGGAATTAGTAGTCTCCTAATTCGGTGGCTGTGCCCCTAGGGGAACTTTGCCACTGTTCCTACTCCTAGGGGAAGTTTACCACAATTTCACCGACTTAGATCTCTACGTGCAGATGGTGAAGTTTGAATGTCAAATTTGATGAAGGTAGCTTCAGCTGCTATTGTTCCAAGGCTAATTATACGTCTGTATCGACAGTTCCTAAACTTATCTATTAATCTATAGGTTTGAGATACATCCTTTAGACTCAGAACTACGTCAGTTTACATAGTGGTATGAACGGCATGTTGAGATTATCCAAAAAATGGCAAATGAGCCAACTGACTTTTTGTTTTCTTCAAGACTTTGGCTAAGCTACAATTTGATAATATTTTCAGTCGGAAGGAAATTACTTAAAAACATTTTTTTTTGTTTTTGAGAGCCTACCGCTGCTAAACCCACCATAGGACCACTAGGCTTCATTTTATTAAAGCTCAGTCATAATGACAAGTTGTATTTTGTTTTGATTACAGTGGAACTACTCACGTATTATTAAGTCGAACGTGTTAGGCAGGAAATTGTTACGGGCGCCTCACGCTTGTCACTCCTTGAAAAAACTCACAAGATATGAAACTATAGGGGGCGTATCGGACTGAGTAATTCCCGTGTAATTAAAACAAAATGTGTCAAAACCACGTCAGTTTTAATATTAAAGCACTACGCGTCAACGTGTAACGCGTTGTTTCAGTAAGGTATGAAACATTTTAATCAGTACAGTTAATTATTGTGGTAGCTTTGCAGGCTGTACTAATTAGTATGCCTATTTAAAACTGGTAATAGTGGGTCTGTATTACCAAATACTAATTGGGTATGGACATATAATTACTTATGTTGGATTATAGTGGGCAACATAAACAGGTGTTGTATTTATGGCACTATTACATGAGCTATATACCACTGATATCAATAGTTAAACAGAGTGAGTCGGTAAACATAATGCTACAGCCTAGATTTCAAAAACCCTTCGGACGTAGTTAAATTAAACCAAGGGTAATTAAAATGTTTTACCCGACTGCGCAAGGAGAGTTATGTTTTTCGAGTGTATGTATGTTGTGGGTGTGTATGTATGAGGTTTCTTTGGCACGCCCTACAGCCTAAACAGCTTGATATGTTTCGACACGTCAGGTATCAATTGAATCGTCTTGATAGTGGAAGTGACATAGGCTACAACATTTTGCAGACGGGTTTTTGTTTTTCTTTTAATAATGTTACTTGTTCTTAATTACCTACTATTTGAAATTTTTATTGACTACATTTCAGTTTTGTACTATGTAATACGTATATTAAATCGACATGAATCATTCATAATACATAATTATATCATACATTTCATTGTCAATCAAAATGCAACAATATTTATTATTAAAGCGCATTAAAAAATCGGAAAGGTCATTACTATATGCCTTGTCATATCTGTCACTTTTGTACGTTATTTCATTTCATGGAACTCGCTTAAATGCAGTTTCGATAATAAAAGCAAAACATTTCAATAAAAGCTGTAACTGTTAAAAACCGCAGGTGATTGTACTCGTAGGCTTGTAGCATATTGTTGATTATTGTAATAATCCAATAAGTACTTATTTACATTTAGAAAATAAAAATATATTGACAGATGACAGAGACTAGCCGAACTTTATGTGCATTAAATAAAACATTTTACCACCACATTTTAATGTGGGGTCGACTGGGGAAAATGCGTCTTTCGAGAATTACTGACAAATCTTTTTTTTTTTATGATTGAATGGGCCCACGTTTGACCACAACACACCTGATGGAAAGTGACGATGCGGTCTAAGATGGAGCACGCTTGCCCATGAGGTGCCTATTCACTCTTATCTTGAAGAGACCCAGGTTGTATCCATTGCTGGGGAAAACCGAGGCAGGAAGCGCGTTCCACTCCTTGGCAGTTCTGATTAGGAAGGAGTTTTGAAAGCGCTTTGTGCGGGCTTTATTCAAGCTGACGACATATCGATGGAATGTCTGCCTCGATGACCTATGGCGGAAGTATGGCGAATGACCTTCACATATTAGGCAACTAACGACATCTTGTACAGATATAGAAAAAAATGTAGGTGGTGCCTAATTTGTGAAGGGTTTGTCAGTAATCCTGACGCAATTTACGACTTTTTAAAGAGGCAATTGCCCTACAGACGCAATTGCCCCACAGACGCAATTGCCCCAGTTGACTTTACTTACTCATTAAATATGCATAAATAGGTAGATTCATTCAAAGTGCCTATTAAGCTAATTCCAAATGCTGGAATTATTGTCCTAGACTGGAAAGAGGATACCAAGTTTTCGTAGCACATTTAGTATTTTATTACTCTCTCTTTAAGCTTTTAAATGGGGTCGTTAAAGTATCTCTGAGTCGGCATTTATCCCAGGAATGGAACAGTTTCATTTAAGCCTTGATTACGTAACTAGAACTTTCAAATTTAAAGAAGTGCTGCATCTTTCACTGCAGATTGAAATACTCAATGGCATTTAAATTTCAGTCCATAATCTTAAGACATTACATGCTTTTGTGTTTTTGTTCAGAGTTTAAAGGTGTGTGGTTATTTCATTATTATGATTTTATTATGTATATGTCATCAGCCACATGACTGGAGCCCGGTGTATGGCGACAGGCTCGCCCCCAGGCCCTCTGTCACATTTAGGACTGAATATCGTCCGGCGAAATGTAGGTGTTGTATAACACCTCTGCCAGCCCCTTCGGGGGAAAGGCGTGACGATATGTTATGTAATTTTAAGATAACAGACGACACGGTCAGTCTTAGGATGGGTGACCGCGGGTGACATTTGGCACAACTGAGCGCTACCTTGGCTCGGATGACACGTTAATTAGGCCCGGTTGTTTGTTCTATGACAACAATCGTCAAGCCATGTCATAGGCCATCAGGCGGCCTAGAAACTCTAACATCAAGGATTGCAACTCAGCCTATACGAACTTGCTTGCTATTGACTTCACACAAACAAAACCTAACGACGAGTACTAAGTCAGATCCAGTTACCTACCTAACAAAAAAAAAACATATCGAAATAAAACCTAAGTAATCTGTTAGGATCGGTTAGTTAATCCATACTACGAGCACTACCTACGTACTTACGTGTGTACATTTATAATACAAAGCTTATCTGCCATAAAAGTAGAATTAGAAGTACGTATAAGTACTTAAAAAGTTTTAAAAGTTAACCACGCTCCTAATCTATCTACGAAAGTTTGTAAGCTTAATTACATATTTTGGTGAGCGAAATACTTTTATGAAAATACTTACTTGATAATATATATTATCTGCACGAGTGTTGCCAGTTAGTTAGTTTTAGACAGCGGTCGGCAACCTTTTGACAGCGAGGGCCACACGGGCAAAATGAGCTAGAGGCCTCCCTTGTTCTAAATTTATATTTTGGGTATCCATCTATTTATGTAGATATTATCTAAATTTACAATATCGATGTCTGTATGTACCTATGTATGTGTGAACGATTCCTATGGACTCCAAAATGGCTAGAGCAATTTTCATAAAACATTCATTAATCTCAACGGCGATTGTTGAAAAATAGGCAAAGCTTTCCAAAAATGTACCTATTCATTGTCAATAAATATGTTTTTGATTGTGAAAAATGATTGGATTTTTTTACTGACAATTCTAGCATATAATCTGTAAATCCGCTAACTTGTCCTTAACCACGCAACAGAGTATGATGCGGTTTTCACCATTACCACATACCACATTTGACTGCCTCGGTGGCTCAGTTGGTAGAAAACCTGCCTTCTGAGCTTGGGGCGTGGGTCCGATTCCCACCTAGGGCAAACATTTATGTGATGAACATTCGTGTTTGTTCTATGTCTGGGTGATAATGTATTTAAGTATCTATTTAAAAATATCTAAGTATATATATATCTGTTTCTGGCAGCCATAGCACAAGTTTTGCTTAGTTTGGGGTCCGACCGTGTAAAAATAAAATAATAAATAAATAAATTCGGGACACTTCCACGTGTCCCGATTTTTTTTATTTATTATTTTATTAGATAGATAATTTTTCAAGGAATGTTTATGGGTTATAGGTAACCTACCCACTGTGCAAAAACTAGCTTCTAGTAAATGAAAGTCAAGAGTACTAGTCAGTCGCGGGCCGCAAAGAGGAAGGCCGCGGGATTGCCGACCATCCATCCATCCATCCATCCATCAGTCATAGGACGTCCTCTGCTGGACATAGGCCTCCCCCATAGATCTCCAATAAGACCGGTTGGTAGCGGCCTGCATCCAGCGCGATCCTGCGGTCTTGACCGACCGCCAGAAGCTTAAATAATTGATAGTGAATAGGAATAGCCTAGTCACTCGGTTTATACAAACTTTATTTAATGACGGTCAACGGGCATTTTATTTTCGAAAATCAATACGCATAAACTTAAGCGCATAGGTACGATTCAACTCACTCACAGCTGCACAGATGGGTTTAAAATTTGGCAAGGAGATTAAAATAACACAATGTATTTTATTTTTATCCCGCAAAAAATAGTCTTCGTGCTACAAGTATATAGGGGAGCGGGTAAGCCGCAGGGCGCAGATGGTAAACATAAACGAGTAGGTATTCGTGAAAAGCTTTACAGGACTTTGAGGAAAATATGCCTTATCTGCATTTCTTTAGGGATAACATAAGGCAGCGTTGCCCCGGAAACCTCCCGGAACCGTTTTTGATCCTCGTTCACTAAATTTACCGAATGGCGACGAAAGTTTTCGGAAACGTTCCGATTATAGCCGAGTCCAGCTTCCATTAGTCCGATCCCTTCCAACGATAAAAACGTGCTTTGTTTCCCGTCACGTCCTCTTATTTTTTATTCCCCCACTTTTTTCAGCTAACCGGAGTATTTGCAAATATTTCATTACGAAGTCGGCCTATTGAAAAAGAATTTTTTTGTTGCCGCCGAGATAAAAGGGTTTCATTTTGTTTGAATTGGAAACCAAATTGCGTTTAGGTCATGACTGTATTCTTTATTGTTTATCAGAGAGCGAACAATGCGCTTTATGACTTAGTATTATAAAGTCATTGTGATGTTAACGATGTCGATTAATGTTTGGAGTTAGAATAAAATTGTATGCAAATTGAAGATATTAAGTCAATTACTTTACAGTTACTCAATTAAAAGTCCTAACTTTAGTACTTCAATAACGATTTGTTTAGAACGAGTTTGAACTATGGTGACTAGCTTATGGCAAGGTCTTTCTTCTGAGTCGCGCTTGTTACTGTAGCTAGTCGTTTATTAGCCTTATACACCTTACACAGCCTTATACAGCCTTATACACTCGTGTGCTCTGATTAAAAGAATTACCTAAGTCCTTACTTAACTAGTTTAAACTACTACTGAGGGAAAAATTAAAACACATGTAAAAACTACATTAATGAAAAGAGGGTTTTATAAGGTTAAGAATTATTTAGAAGACAAAGATGTCTGGAGCCTTCCACTTCCGCCAAGTAGCCACTAGTATGTATAGATATTACCTACCTAGTTGTAAGCCAAAATTTGTGAGACTGTAATTTATTTATTATTTGAAAAAATAATTCCCCCTTAGTTTCTTGCCTGTTCTACAGAGTAGAGGCTCTTTATCCGAACAAGGCGGTCGAGTCTATTTAAAAAACTTTGACGTTCATAAGTGTATCTTTGATATATAAATTGAATAAAAACATTTTGACTTGATTTGATTGGACTACTCCTAGCAAAAATGTTAGAAAATGTTAAAACGAACCTTAGGGTTCGTGCTAGGACATTTTTTCATTCCTTAGGATACTCTTAACTTTATGTGCCCAATAAGCGAATATTTCGCTAGGAAGAGATGAAACTAGCTAAACGAGGACTTAGGCAATTTTAATATTCAGTGCAAACGGATGATAATGTACATATTCAGCCGCATTTAGCAGACCAAAACAAAGGCTTTTTAAATTTAAATCAAATGTCAATTTCAATTGGGTATAGAAGATACACTTTTGAACGTTAAAGTAAAAAAAATACTTTAACACCTTGTTTTAAACAAGTAACATTATTCAAAGAAAGTCAAAAACCCCGGCTGCAAAATATCGTATGCTACGAGTATGTCACTTCCACTATCAAGACGATTTAAATGACACCTCACATGTCCAAATCCATCAAGTTGTATAAGCTGTAGGGAGTGCCAAAGAAACCTCATACATAAACACATACAAACACTCGAAAACATAACCCTCCTTTTTTGCGCAGTCGAGTAAAAAGATCCACTAGGCTCTTTAGTTGATCACCGATACTCACGATATCATAATGAAACCCCAACTGAGCCCATAGCCGGTAGTTTAACCACTAGATTTTGTCAGTGGCGCCGCTGGCGCTATATGGCGCTATATGTTCCCGTGGTCTTAGTACCAATAGTCTCCGCCGCGCGCGCTGGTCGGTATATCTACCAGTGGTCCAACTACCGGATAGCCGAGGACATTCAATGAGAAAATTCGTAACCGGTTGTGTCACCCTCACCCATAACACCGGTTGTGTCACCCTCACCCATAACACCGGTTGTCAGTTCCTAATGGCATGTCCAGTAAAATGGATTCGACGCCTCGAATGACTTTACCCGCGACGGAATTCGGGATGCATAGATTTTTCATGCTGTCAATCATACTGACAGTTTACCGATAGACCGGTGGTGTACGGAATAGTCCACAAATTGATTCTTGTTTCTTTGGTGTCAGAAATGAAATATTGCTGGAGGTTGACCACTGAAATGTGTCATGAAAACGGGAAAAACTTCAGCTGACAAGTTTATTAAGCATTTATCGAGGCTGCGTTTAGGTAACTCCAACTTTATCTACGTCCATTATCCATTCTTGACGCTTGAGATGATTCTTGGTCACTCTCACACCTAAGAATTTTGAAAATAGAGAGACACTGACAAAAAATATCTCGACCTGTAAGAATAGCCCCTGGGGCCCTATTCGGACGCGTGAGATATTATCTTGTCATAGTCTCTCTCTTTTTAAAAGTCTTAAGAGTGAGAGTAATTAAAATAATAATCTCACGCGTCAGAAAGGAGTTCCTAAGACGATAAAATAAATAAATAAATATTCGGGACACTTGAACACACGGTAGTCTGACCCCAAACTAAGCAAAGCTTGTACTATGGCGGCCAGAGACTGATATATATACTTATATACTTTTAAATTCATACTTAAATAGATATTAACACCCAGACATAGAACAAACACAAATATTCATCATATGAATGTTTGCCCTAGGTGGGAATCGAACCCACGCCCCCTAGATCAGAAGGCAGGTTCACTACCGACTGAGCCACCGAGGCAGTCTAGCACGGAAGCATGCGAAATTATCTCAATGATTCACACTCTCCGGTCAGACTCTATTTACATAATAGGTGTACATGTCAAAATTCAGCATTTATTGTAACTGCATAAGCTTTATTAAAATTCAAAGGTAACATGATAACGATAAGTGTGATTAATCGGAGAAAGTGTTCAAGCTTTCAGTCATTCGTCAATCGATGCTCGATCAAATATCGGGATAATATTTATTTTGTGGAGATATGGAACATTGTATAGATGACGTTATAACATAAAATCACCATGGCATGCAAACATTGAAATCGGTTGATATTAATTATTGTGCCAACAATTAGCAAAATAAAGCTTGGCAAAAAAGAGTAGAAAATAGTAGAGGCGCTACTGTATATGCCACTGTGCTGTTTATATGGCATCTCAACATCGTCTTTTTATTTGGAGAGCGTCAAAAAATGTATAAAAAACAGTTCCGTTTCAAGACTTTTTTACCCAACTGCGCAAGAAGGAGGGTTATGTTTTTTGAGTGTATGTATGTATGTGGTTGTGGGTAAGTATGTATAAGGTTTCTTTGGCACGCCCTACAGCTTTAACAGTTTGATGTATTTTGACATGTGAGGTGTCATTTGAATCGTCTTGATTGTGGAAGTGACATAGGGTACAACATGTATAATCATATCCGGAGTGTCAGACCACATTTTGCAATTGGGTTTTTGTTTTATTGTTACTTGTTGCCAAGCTGTGCTTACCTTGTTTGCCATTCAGTACGACATTTTCACAGAGCAAAAGAAAATTAGTAAAGATTAAAAAACTTACCGAACAATATGAAGATACAGCTCAGCTCAGCCGCCCACATTTTTAATAGATATGTTCACATTATGCGTTCACTGTTCACCTTACTTTATTGTCACTACACACACACACACTTCTCATAGTTCAGTTCACTTATGCGGGTACAATGTTCATAATTGTCACGAACTTTGATTCTGCGAGTGCGCTGAAACAAGAAGAAAAATATCATGACACACTTGTTTTTAGTTAGTCTTATTACTTACTCTTAATAATTCTACTAAAATTTTATATGTGACTGTTTCGATGTTTTTTGCTCAATCACATACAAACGGTGAAACGGATTTGAATGTCATTTGATGTGAAAGAGCTTATATCTTTTATCACATATTTTTCTACTTTTTATCCCAAAAACATGAAGGGTTTCTATAAGACAGCAGGTAAAATTGCGGGGTCTAGGGGGGCAGGGGTGATGAGGGGGGGGGGGGGCGTTACTGTCTTTAAAACAACTAAGGTTTCTTAAATGAATGTAAGAATACCTTAGTGATTTTTTTTCCTATACTTATTTACGTCGCCGCCGCGCATCACGCTTTACGTAGGTAATTAATTACCTAATTTGCTTGTTAGGCACCGACTCAAAATTACTAAGGTATACTTAGATTAGTTTAAGAACTTAGTTGTTAATTATTTTTTGCTTTTAAGTTTTTGCAGCGGTTTAATTTTTAGTCAAACATTTTTTGACAAAAAGACTGACCGGTCTAAACTCAGTGTTAAAATCTGTTAGTGTAAATCACCCCTTTTTTCCCACTCTCTTGTTTTTTTTCTAAAAATTTAAATGAGACCAACTTCGAGGTACGAGTATACCCTATCTAATAAATAAAGAATTAAAAAAATCTGACTACTCTGTAAAAAGTTATGCGTGGTCATACATTACAATCAGTGAGCGAACAATCAATCATCCCTTGTTTTCCAACCCTTAGGGTTGGTTTTTTTTCCAAATTTATATGGGACTACCTTTGCGGTATACCCTCTCCAATAAAAAAAGAGCTATCAAAATCGGACTACTTTGTAAAAAGTTAAGCGCGATAATACATAAAAAAAAAAAAAAAAAATATATACACTAGCTGCGCTCGCTGTTTCACCCGCGGTTTAAAAGTATCCTATGTGCTATTCTAGACTATAATTTATCTCTGTGCCAAATTTCATCCAGATCTGTTCAGCCGTTCTGGCGTGAAAGAGTAACAAACATCCATCCATCCATGCTCACAAACTTTCGGGTTTATAATTATTATTACTAGTAATTAGTAGGACTAGTAGGATACGCTTCGACTTGTAAATCTCCTCCGTTTCGCCGGTTAAAAATAAATATCTTTTGTCCTCTCTATAATACATTAGCTTAGATTAGAGCATTGTGACAATTTAAATGAATGTGTGATTCATTTCGATTTTTTTTTCGCGTTTAAGCCCACTTTTGACCATCAAATCGCCTGTTGGTAAGCAAAACCAAGCATTAGCGCTAATATCATTATTTAGACATGATCTAACGAAGTGCCACTCTGAATTTAAAATTACTTAAATTATCGTGCTACTAAACCTTAAACCCGATTAAATATTTACCTAAGCGCCAATTAAAAAGCAATGAAAACTTTTTAAAGTTGGAGAATCCAACATTTGGTCACATCGGAAGGCCAGAAGGCCTGTAATTATTGCTAGTATCTTCATGAAACAAAGGTGAAGGTGCCTGGGCCCTTATTCTACAGCGCTCGAAATTACTGCGGCTTCATTCAATCACTCACTTTCTCCTGATAAGAGATACAGTAACTGCTATATTCTCGAGTGGGCAAGAATAGGACCCCTGAATCAAATCAATCTCTATCTTAGTACTTTAGATTTATGTTTACACAAAAAATATTTTTACGTATGAAAAAACGTAAAAAATATTTACTTTTACGTACGTTGTTTGAACGTTTTAATTTCAATCTCATGTTCGTAAAAACATAGGGCTCCTCAAACAAAAAAAAGTCCTTAAATATAGCCTAGAATAAGTAAATTGTTATTTTACTATTTTTAAGAGACTAGCTGTTGCCCGCAACTTAGTTCGCGTTTATTCAGAAAATAGTGTCCATAAACCCTCCTCGTGATATACTGTAACTAATTTTCAAATTATGAAAAATAATCCAAAACCAAAGAGATCAGAGTCCAACATTTAAAAAAAAAACTGGAGAGTTATAATTTTAGTACCAACTATGTACTATTCTGTGATGCATTTGGTAATGCGTAAGCGGTATTTTTTATTAATTTACAGAATTTAATGATTAAAAGATTTATTTATTCAGAAAAAAGTATCCAAAAACCTTCCTTGTCCTTGACATACTGCAACTATTTGTCAAATTTCATCATGATATGTTCAGTCGTTTAGCCGTGAAAAGCCTACAGACAGACATACAGAGTTACTTTCCATTTTATAATTAGTAAGGATTATTACTTATACAGTTTCCAAGAACAATGTTATTAGTGCTTTAGAAATAACTTTAGTCAAGGAACGTTATAACTAAAATGGCGAGCAACAATTTCACAACCCTTGTAATTAGTTTCAGTAAAGTTACCTATATTTTAAGGAAGACAATGACTAATTCTTAGCTTTTCCGTTGTTTCGTAGACATTTCTAGTATCTTTATGTACATAAAGATACCTAAAGCTTATGTCTGATACTTGAAGGCAGGCTTGAATGGTGTAGTTTAATCATTTAGATAAATCGATAGATAAACCCTAAACTCCTTACTAGCTAGTGGCCCTGTGTGCTGTAGACCTTGCGGCTGACGTTTGTCCTGGGCTTTGAGATTGAACTTGCGGAGATATGATTTTTTTTCCAAAAAAATAAATATCATTTTAAGTAGACTCATTATAAGTATAATTATTCTTATATTTCATTATAAGTAGACTCGTTTCCTTTTTAATATTTGTCATATTTCAATGTAGGTATATAATAATATTATATTAGTATATTTATTTATGTAGTTTATTATAATTCTCAAATTAGTAAGTTTATTTAACCTTAATTATTATTATTTTTCTTTAGCAGACACCACCGTCCATGCTACGAGTAAATCATAATGTTTTTATTCCATCCAAAGGTTGTCTGGAAGAGATCGCTCTTAAGCGATAAGACCGCCCATTGCGCCTTTATTTTTGAGTGTTTAGTTTAGATTTATTTCTATTTGGTGTCAATAAAGAGTTTTTGTATTGTATTGTTTTGTTTAATTTTTTTCCAAAAATTGACTCGGCAAAAAATTACAAACAATGATCGATCCTACTTACAATATTTCAAGAGAATCGGTTAAGAAATGCGAGCTGTTGAGGAAGACAAAGATGCGGTCAGAGATCCAGACAGTATTCGGACATACGAAAGTATTTTTTCTAAGCTGAAGCAGAGACGCTTCGCTTGCTAACGCTTGGTCGGTCGGTAAACGTAGTGTAGCCTTGGAATAGTTATACAGTGTTTTGTCTTATTCGATCAAGTTAAAAAGTTACATAACATATCGTCACGCCTTTTCCCCGAAGGGACGCGCAGAGCTGTACAACACCCACACATCGCCGGACGATATTCAGTACTAAATTGACAAGGGGCGAGCTGTCGCCATATGCCGGGCTCCAGTTATGTAGTAGATGACATGAAATACGCACATATGATCACACAATGAACAAATTGGTGCGTGTCTTCGGCTGGGTCCGAACCCGCTCTCTCTGGGTTGGGAGGTGAGCCTTCTCCGACTAGGCTATCATAGCATTAATGAAATTTAAAATTGAAAAGAAAGAATGATAGACAAAACACTGCATAGTTATTCCGAGTCTATTAGTAAGGGGGTTATTGTTCACAGAAGAAATAACAAAATACAGAACAGAATACCACTTAAAACTAATAGTATAATAACAGGCGGCCTTATCGCTAGAGCAATCTCTTACAGAGCGTACAGATTACATTAATTGATTTGATTTAATCTCTAAGGAATGAATGTGCAGATTAAAGATTTACATTTCATGAGGGTTTCTCGATTTAAGCACATGATTTTAATTATCCTACTTTTATGATGTTTTTCCAGGCTTTACAGGCCTGAATAAATTTGTGATCATCAGCCAGCACATGCCTACAGCAACTGTACTACGGTGGAAATAAGAAACATATTTAAATACTTGTGAAAAACCGCAATCGTTAAATTGAGAGACATTTACCAAATTGTGAAAAAATTACCCGGTTCGATTGGTTTTTTACTAAAAAAGTAACGTAGAGCTTAATAGGTATTTAAAAAGAAACAAAAATATGTGCTTTTAATCATTCTGTGTACATATATGTCGCAGCCAACTTGCTTAATCAGTCTTTCAATCAACTGTCTAGCCGTTTTACTAAATGGCACCGTTCAACTAGCTTCCTGAATGATATTCAGTCGTAGCGTCTAATACAACATCTAATACACTCGCTGGCTGATGCTTAGGCCGTTCATAGAATGGGGTAATTATTTGCCAAAATTACTATATTTTACCGAAGAAATGTAATTTGAATTAAATAAGATAAAAATAAAATCCGTAAATCGGTAAAATGAACCGCAATTTTGATAGACATGATATTATGATTACGTAAAACCTCACCTGGCTGACTCTCATATCTGGGCAAATCCAACTTGGAATAGTAAGGTTAGAAGGCTAAAGCGGGAGCGAAGCGAAGGTTTTTTTTAACAAGACCATAACCTTTAATGACTTGGCTAGGCAAGGAGTCAACGTTGTCGATCCAAGCCGTTTTGCCTAGCCGTTTGATTGAACGGCTGAAGATCATCAGGAAGATAGTCTGTTGAAGGGCGCGGTAAGCTAGTTACTGACTTAAATATACACTAAGTATATTATCGTAGTTCGTAGACAAGCTAGCTCATGATAAGTACGTAAATAGTATGTGGCTTTTGAACTTTAAACTATGCTACATCCAACAAGTAACTGTTGGAAATAACAAAATCCTAGGAACTGATAATAATTAAATGTCACCTTTTGCCCTTTATGTCATGTATATTTGATGGGTGCTAGCCGAAAACCTGTAGTTAGCTAATTACTAACTATTTTTTTACATATATTTTTAAAGCCTAATTCCCTTTTTTTTACTTTTTGATTATAGGTACCAACTCATTGTTACTTAAGGTTATGACTCATTGGAGCGACTCGGGACCGCCTCGATTGGTGGTCAACGTAGGTGGTCCAAGTAGAGTGTCAGCGATTGTCACTTATCCTCGCGGGCAGCGGGTGGTCACCGAGTGGGATACTCGCCGTTCGCACGTTTATTATACATAGCTTACGCAGAGGCGATCCGGAGTTGATGTAGTGAGCGCATATCCATAGAAGTTTAAACAAAGAATACCTAACCGCACGACGCGAGCTGGTGGTGTGTAGCGGGTCCCCGATGGCTCTAATGAGCGATAACCTTTACAGATACCTACACGTATTTGCTCATTTTACAGCAATGATTATATCGATTTTTACTTTAAAATATTCTTTTAGGAAGTACAATTACTTAGGCATACCTATCTACTAATAGGTACATATAAATAAATAAAAAGCCATCAACAGACGACACTAGGTATATTTTGTACCTTATCAGCACTAATCGTGTAGAGCAATTTGACTATTATAGAACTAAGTACCAGCCGGTATTAAATGTTTTACTTTTTACAATTGGTCCAAATACCAAATTAAATGGTAGTCTCATACATTGTTATAAGTAGGTATATTGAGCACCAGTTTTAAAACATCGTCGTTTTTCAAGAATTGGCCTCGTATTTTGATGACATTAGACTAGAGATCGTTAGACTGTCAGATTAAAGGGAGATAAACAGTCATCAACTATCTCTCTATCTCTTTCGCATATTTTTACAACTCTAAAGATATAAAATCACAACATGGACATTTTAAATAAACCATTTATATTCGCCATTTTCAACAGTGCCAAGTTCCATTCTTTGGATCTCTATCAGTCCGCAGTCGTCCTGCAAAGATGCTGGCGGTAGAACGTGACCTGTCAACGTCACGGAAACAATTTCGCGGTATCGCGTCCGGAAGCGGTTCCGAATTCAAACGTGAGGTCGCCACTAGTGTCCGCCAAGAATAGAGTTGCCATACTCATAAAATGTTAAATGCACTAAATTAAACTCTTGCCTCAAGCCTTGTCTCGCACAAGACATAATAAAGACCGGTACGTTTTCATAGAGAAATAGAAATACCCAATTCAAATGATACTAAATCGTTTAATATTTTGAAGATCTGGTATTCCCCAAAGTTAGAGTCATGGTTACTTCCATGGAGTCCATAGCACTCGTAACAATATTATTGGTGTGTGAATTAAACTAAAATGGAGGGTATAAATTCTATTCAATATAAGAGTTGGCAAAAGACTAAAAGATATCCTAACTGGTTATTATAAATGAGAAAGTGAGTTCGTTTGTTAGTTTGGTACGCTTTGACGCCTCAACTACTAAACAAATCATCATCAAATTTTTCACTAACGTTGTCAAGGATACAGAGAAGGATATAAGGTACTTTTCATCACGAAAAGTCTAAAGGTGTCTGTGGGAACGCAGGTAAAACCGCTGGGCGCAGCTTGTGTGTTAGAAATGAAAGCTTGCAAAAAAGCCGTCGTTTATTGAAAAAGCTATTTGATGAGCTAATCTTGGTTATCTTGGCTAAATGCCTTGGTCAACTTGCTGACAAAATGTGTCGCGTATTAGCGAATGAAAGCTTGAACTGATTAACTAAAAGTTGGGGAAGTAAATGACAGAACATTTTTATATTTTTTAAATAATTATTATTAATAGGTAGCTCAATGTATAATTGTTATTATGATTTTTTTTCATTAAATAATAGAAAAAAACATTCTACTTCTAAACAAGAAAACGCGGTAGTGCCCGCGTTTTCTAAGCGAAAAAAACAAAAGCACCAAAAACTTAATATTAAAATTCGGCACCAAGCTGTATGTATGCGAACCTATATATATTTATGTTCAGAACCACAAATCAAAACATCGTCTATATTCATTTTTTTTTTCGATCTTTCATAAAGCGTTGAATTAATTTCTAAAAAAATACCTCTCAAGAATGGCCTACCAAACAAAAAAATAATCATCAAAATCAATTCATAATTGGCGGAGTGATCGCGTAACATACAAAAAAAAAACAGTTTAATTGAGAACCTCCTCCTTTTGTAAGTCGAAAAAAAAAAGAAATGCTTCTTTCAGATTTTGATTAAAAGTTAACAAATCGTCTATCGAGTCATTAACCAGTCATTTTTTAAATACGTCCATTAACGTTATAGATTAACTAATTCAGTACCAAGAACGTGCGTTAATTACATATGCAACAAGACTGGCTTAAGTTAATCATTTGACGATATCATCAAACGGTATGAAGCTACTAAGTATTAACCAGTAGGTATTATGTATTCACTTTGAGGTAGTGCGTGTATTTAGCTTTACTTCGGTTTAGAGTACAGATTCGGATTAGTAGCATTCATTGTAAAGTAAACAGTACGCAAACGCTGAAAACAAGACCAGATATTTAGTTTGTAGGTACTGGGTCCTTATTTTCTAAGCTAATAATCACAATGGTCATCGCGAGTCATCCCGCTCACGGTAACTATTCGCGTCATATACGCGAGCGTGAGGCTAAATGATGATCATTGTCATTACGGTTACGTCATTACGTCATACGATCATTGTTATCTTAATAAGTAAGAAGTATGTAATAGCTAGTATTCTGTGATAAGGGGGTAAGTCATGTCCACTTTACACAGGTATATGTATATTTAAGGTCATACCGTACTCGAAGGATCCTCTGTAAAGTGGTGACCTCTTTTCCGAAATAGCTGAGGTATTTTGGGTTTCGTATGAAACTAGCATACGTTCATAAAATTCCAATATTTTCCTTAATAGAGGTGAACTAAATATACTTGTGCTAAATTTATTTAACTCTTAACATACAGGGTTACTGGTAATCAATTAGTACCCTTTGAAGGGCATATTCTGTTTAAAAAAACAAACAACTTATGTTCTACGGCTTTTTTCCAAAACTCAACAAATTTCTCAATTAAAAAAATAAATCAATTGTAGTTCTCCCTAACACTTCATAACTTTTTATGGCATCAGAGCCGCCGCCCGCTTGTTGGCTTGTCGGCACGCGCCTCAAAGTGCGAGCGCTTTTTAAGTTAATTATATTTAGACCGGTCAAATTATATTTTTAAATATTGTACGGAAGAAATAAATACGAATTTTTAAAAGTCGTAAAACAAAAGCTATTTGTTTTGATGTACAGCATATGCCCTTAAAACGATGCTAATTGATAATTGATTACCAGTACCCCTGTATGGTGTCTGGAGAGACAAATATTGACATACAGATAGACGATCATTTTTGTGAATATCTAATGCTATTTGCCACTGAGGCCTGTACAGCGTACCGGACGTTAGGCAAGCAAAGACAGACAGACGAACATGGTAATAAGAGTAGATATCTATAAAACCGAAAGTAACTCTGTCTGTCTGTCTGTTTGTAGGCTTAATAGGTTATCGTGCACGTACGTTATCTGAACGGATCTTGATGAGATTTGATCATTTTATTAGTTATAGTAAACTACGAGGAAGGTTTTTGGATACTGTATCTAAATTAACGCGGGTAACAGAATATAGTTAGCTATATAATTCAAAGATTTATTTGTAGAGCTTGTACCTACATACTACCTACCTACCCAGCTTACACCAAACTATATGGAGTAAGCTAATATAAGTAGTAGTGAATAGGTACATGTAAAACCACATCTTCGTACCAAAGTCGCGTGCAACTTTTGCCACGGACCATTGGTAGCAACATGAGCAACTACTGCGTTCAACCACAGCGTATTATGTCTTAGTACAAGTTCACTAGTGCCACTATTGTGGCAGCAGACTGTTTGTGAGAGCCGATAGTCGGTGCGTTGATACCGCAGTGGAATGAAATGGTTATTTACTGTGTTTTAGAGTCTCATAAATTGGAACGTGGCTTTTTCGTACAAACAATGGAGATTAGCGGTTTGGTTTGTTGTTTTCCTGGAGTAAACATTTTAAATTTATGTAAATTAAGCAGTTTTAAGCGCTATCTATAAAGGGTTTGTGAAAACGAAAGTGGTCAGAAACAGAAGAAATGCGACAAGAGAGCTGCAGCAAGAGTAGCATTTGAACTCGGGTGTAAGCTCATTCTGCCATGTGGACAGTCTTAGCGCCGGCCCTTGATCAGGGAAAAGCGTATATAGGGTATGTACCCGGGTATTGCCGATCCCAAAATACCCGCGCGGGTACTCAAATATTAAAAAAGTTTATACCCGTATTTATTATGTAATAATAATGTTATCTTATGGGTCGTCGTGCTTCATCTTGGACCACAACGTCGCTTAACATCAGGCGAGTTGGTGGTCAAACGCCGACCTATTCTACATAAAAAAAAAAAAAAATCTTAAAACAATAATGTATTATATTTATAGAGATAATGTATTATACGTATCTCTATATCCATATGTTTACTCGTATAAAAATTAACCAATATATCATTCACTCGGTCATCGCATCACGCGTGAACATCAAGCAGAAGGAACATTTTTGCAAATTTTTTTTGTTGTGTTTATTATTGCCAGGAGAAGGAGAAAATTAAGATAACGGTTATAAAATAACGGTTCCTGTGGGACGAGGGTGAAACCGCGGGGCACAGCTAGTTTATTATAAAATAATAAAAAATACTTTAGTGTTCTACTTTTCCAAACTGGCTCATTATAAGTAGACTCGTTTCCTTTTTAACATTTGTCATATTTCAATGTATGTATTAGCGCGTTCAATGTATGTTAGTACAATTATTTATGTAGGTATGTAATTATTTAAGGTATGTAGTTTATTATAATTCTCAAATTAGCAAGTTTATTTAATATTTATTCAAACTTAATTATTATTATTTTTCCTTAGCACACACGGCGTCCGTGCTAAATCATAATGTTTTTATTCCATCCAAAGGTTGTCTGGAAGAGATCGCTCTTAAGCAATAAGACCGCCCCTTGCGCCTTTATTTTTGAGTGTTTAGTTTAGATTTATTTGTATTTGGTGTCAATAAAGAGTTTTTGTATTGTATTGTATTCATTGCCAAGGACACAAGAATCTTTATTGTGACCACAGCGCTAGGAGAATCATGTATCGCAGGGACCATGTATGGCACGAATTACAGAAAGTGTAGATACTATGCGGTAATTAAAAAAATATTAATTGACGTTTTTTTAAGCATTTGGTAACATGGCGCCCCCAACCATTTGGCGCCTAGAACAGCCGCTCCACTCGCTCTATCCTAGGACTGGCTTTGCAGGCCTAGCGTATCCAACTTGACAACGGTATGTCAACTCTTTTTGTCGAGACAGACGTATGTTTACACATAGCCTTGTCACGTTCTCACACGACAAAAAGTGACGAGAAGAATTTTATCGCGCGCGCATGCTAGTGGATTCTTTGTTCACATTTTGAACTAGACCGGGGTTTTTATTGTTCCACACGAGTTTTGCAGTAGCGGAGCACGTGTTTTGAGTGCTTCGTGACGGCAGCCCTTTTAAGACTCGTTTTTTTTTACTAACTTAATAATCAATGGCGGCAGACGAGCTGGCGCACTTTTCCAGTGTGTTGTTTTTAATTTTATTAGGATTTATTAACGCCTGCCTCTCTATATGTTTCTTTGTCAAATTACGGTACGGTTCTTCGTTGTTTCTTGTTCAAAATAGAGGCTCACGTTAAAATCGCGGCGCTTCTATATCCTAAAGCCTTAATAATTCACGGTACGGTGCTGACAAATTCAATATGTATTTGCCTACACACATTAACTTCAATCTATACATATATACATCAGACACTATATAACAAATCGTATCTCACGTATTGTTAACAAGAGAAACCAGACCAATTACGTCACCACAAATGTGGCCTTTTACAAGTTGTTTGTAGGTAGCTGTTTATTTTCGAGACATTAAGTATAGGCCTCAACGTAATTTAAGTACCTACCTACCCTTTTTAAGTGGTCTTCTACATCCTCATTTTATTACATCCCTCTATTAATTAGCAATTTAATTACATAATGACAGCAAGGAGTTAAGTTACGTTAAACGGTTTTAAGCGTCAGTTGAAAATGTTTGTACATTTTTATCATTTTTATTTAATTTAAAAAAATATTTTTTTTGAATTATTATTTTTCTATAAAAAACCCGGGTGGCTTGTCAAGTTGTAAAGTTTTTTATCTACTAATAGAAAAGTGAAAATGTTAAGGCTAGTAAACACTAGGTTGGAAAGAAAGAGAGCTTTTTAAAATAACTGGGTTTTTATTTATACCTACTTATACCACTCTTTCCTTAAAACTCATGATAATATACTCGTATACTAACATCCCTTCGATATAATGGACATACCCATCTGTAACATCGTTTCATCTACTCACAAACAAAATTCCAGCTACCACGCGCTTTACAATATTAGCCTAAGTACTGCAGATGCAGTTGCAGATACTAATTTTAGCTAAACTTTGCTACCTAAAACGTAGAACCAACGATTCTTACATAATTTGTCTGCTAAAACTCATAAGATTGCATGTTTTGTGAATATCCAATTTTTGGGCTACTTCTAAAACCTAATTAGGTATATATTAAGCACCTAAGTATTAACAGCAAAGCATATAGTTGCCATAACAGTTTATATAAGGGTACTAAGTTACTACTTGCAATCATGTCGACTGCGATTGTTACAAAGCAAAGAAAGAGACGTTAAAATAAGTCCTAAGCTATAAAAAAGTGAGGTCGCGTGATAAGACTTGTGATTAATGTTCGCAATACGCATTAAAAGCAATTTTATTCTCTTTCTGTATGACTTCGTGAAGTTTTTCGGCTTATCTTGAATTATTACCAAATATTTTCCACATAAAAACGTAACAATAGCCCGTTACAAAATAGTTTTACACTACAAAAGTTACTTATTAGTTTAACAATAGAAATAAGCTTACAATGATCCTTTGAATTTGTTCCGTGCGCAAACTTTTTCTGAAAAACTTTTTAGCACTGGCCTTCACTCGCCGCAGCGTTGCACAATTAAAAATTGATTCGATTTGTCGTGTTTACATTAGCGGGTTCGAATTGGCGGGAAACCGTGGTTCGTGACGCGGCGCACTCGGATCCCGCTCGCGGACTGGAGTGGTCTCCTCCGGCCGGCCTCCGCCGTGGTGCGGCGCGCCCGTACATGCGCACTTTACCAGCCATCCCTTTGAAACCATTGTGGAATGCGCGACTCTGAACGCTTCTCTCCCGCATTAGTTCAAGATAAACCTTTTTGGAATGGTGAGCAAAGCCGCCGGCCGGCAACGACGGTCATATCAGCGAGAGATAAAGTCATACATTAGTATTACCGGCCAGTGCGATTACCAAACAACTGGCAGTCATTACATTATTGTCCTTGATGCTAGCCTGGATGCAATATCTCTTTATATTTAGGAAGAAAAATGCTTAGATTTCTGTTTTTTTTTTAAATCTTAACACAGTTTAGTTTGATCACCAAAAAGGTTTTTTTTTCGGGTAAAAGCTATTTGTACTTTGAGGAGTAGCAGCAAAAAGGTTTCAATAGAAACTGTGTTACATAAGATAGAACAACTTGTAAACTATAGTTATCACATTTTTATCGCGTTTTTGACACCAAAGCTGTACTAGGTGCTTACGGTAAGTATTTGTTTTTGGAATAATTTTATACGTAGGTAGAAAATGATGGCGATTTTGTTGTAACTTGTAAACATAACATATCGTTAAGCCTTTCCTCCGAGGGGCTGGCAGAGGTGTAATACAACACCCACACTTCGCCGGACGATATTCAGTCCCAAATGGGACAGGGGGCGAGCCTGTCGCCATACACCGAGCTCCAGTTATGTAGCAGATGACATACAATTCAATTCAATTCATTTATTCGGGTCATAGGTATAACCACAGACCTAAGATTTTTTTTGCTTCACAAAAGACCAACGAAGCGTGGGACAGAGAAGTCTCCATCGAAATGTAAACTCCACAAGAGAGAAAGAGGTCGCCTACAAATAAAATGTTAGTCAATAATTCTTTTGTCATTAATGACAGCGAGCCACCTGGGAGCACGCGAAAATTCCTATGATTTATATTTTTACTAAAATAATTATAAATAGACTCAAAAAAGAGCAATTGTGACTAAATGCAGTTATGTCATCTTGTGAGTAAAGCAATTGTGATGTGAATCCAAGATATAACCCACAAAATTTGTCGTTTCATGGGTAAATATGAAAATTCCATTGTGATTATGGTGACACTGATATCTAACTCTTCCGCCTAGCTTAACACCCGTTTAGTGATTAATATTCATTTTAGCTCAGCAGCGGTGTTACTTGGAACAAAAAACAACTCAATTGGTATGCGAAAGATTATACCGACATATATTATATCGACAAGCACCCGGAGGACCATTTTTGGTCAATCGATAAATTAATAAGTACTTTTCACAACACTAATTTACTCACGCATGCGCAAATGTTTTTTTGTATCACTATCGAATTGTCACTGTCGATCTTTTACATCCTAGATCTGTGGGTATAACTACTATACACTTGACAACGTCATTTACAGATTACATAATATTATAAATTTAAAATTTAATGAAACAGTACAATAAAGGATATCGGCTGTAAAAATGCCTTGTCAAATTTGCAGCTGTAAAGAGGCTTTGTCAGATTAATAATAATAATAAAAAATAAAAACCTTAAGTCTAATTAATAAATTATCATAATATTAATAACATTCAAAACGAAGTCTGTAATGATTTTAATACTGACTTTATACACACAAATACACACATATGCTCACACAATGAACAAATTAGTGCGTGCCGTCGGCTGGGTTCTAACCCGCTCCCTCTGGTTTGAGAGGTGGGCCTTTTCCCAACTAGGCTGCCATCGCTTACTTAACTTTATACTTTTAGTGCTATCACTATAATATAGTAGAGTCACTATAGTGACTCTACTAATTTGATAGTTACTAATTTGATTCTCTAGTAAAACCTTCTATACCTTCCTACCTACCTTCTACTGTTTGATACATTAACAAGTATGAATTAAATATTTTAAAAACCCCCGACACCGATTTTAATAGCACCGATTTCCATCAAACCTATCTAAGAACACCTTCTATCTATCTATCCAATCGGTTCTTTCGTTCGGGAGCTACGATGCCACAGATACACACTTATGCACACACACATAGAGAGAGAGAGAAAGAGAAACGCGTAAAACTTATAACACCCCGTCGTTTTTGCGCCGGGGGTTAAAAAGGATGGCAACAAAATATAGCTGTTTAGGTTTTTTTGGATGCAGGCCGCTACCACCCGGTCTTATTGGAGATCTATGGGGGAGGCCTATGTCCAACAGTAGACGTCGTATGGCTGATGGATGGATAGGTTTTTCTTTAGATTTGGCGTACATATTGGTATTAGCGTCAATATTTTTGCATTTGTTCTAGTTTTTTAAAGGTAATTTATGTTCAATCTTTAACTTTGAATTATAAAAATTTAGTAAATTTAAGTAAGAAGCTGTATCAAAAGAAATTAAATTAAAAATAAGCATTTCCATTCGTCATTTTATTACAATTTTTGAAAGCTACATAATTATTACTATCACTATCAAGCACCATCGAAAAAATATAAGGTCCTAATTATTAGTCTTAAGATTAGGTCCTTATGTAGAAGGTACCTTATGTATAGGCAGAAAATAAATGAAAAGCACAAAAACCCTGTAAAACAAAACTTTTATGAATAGACATAGAGATTTAGTACACTTTCATAACATAGGTACTCTATGTTATGAAAGGGTTGTATAAATTTTATTCATCAATCCATTCGTTTATTGTCACGACTATGGGTGTTACGTCAGCTTTTATTGCTCTGTTCGTATTTGTTTTTCTAATCAATTCCCATCTGATTGCCGCTTCTGCTCGATTAAACAAAATCCTGGGAGTAACACTCATTGTTTTAGTGTTCCATAAACTTTCCGCTATTTATGACTATTGACACAAAATATTGACGATAATGATATTTATCTAGTAGCCAAGCGGAGCAGTAAAACTGTTATAGCAATAAACAAGTTTGTGCAAGGACGTAGCTAGGCAGGGGCTGAAATCAGGTGAAAAACAATCCTTTCAGTGGGCGGACTCTCAGCTAACGGCTAAGTAAAATAAAACAAGGAATAAAAAACATCCTCTATTTAGAAATAAGAAAACAAACGAGTTTCTAGTTAACAAACTCACTCTTTCGAATTTCTGTTTTTATTTTTTTGTACAAACAATATGTATCTATGTATTTACTTATCAGTTAAGCTCCCCCAATTTGATGTACTAGCTACGTTCATAAGTTAGGAGAAGAGGGGATTGCTATTTTCATTAGAGCATTAAGTCAAGCCGGGTGAGGGAGGCATTAATCTGTTTACGAGATATCAAGTTATGTAACCAGCCTACCTGAAATTACCGCGCTGCCAAGTTATTGCCGGCGTAAGATATATGAATCGATGGAGCGCTATGTAGGGCATGGTGGCATAAGCATGGTGGCATGACGGAGTGACGGCAGACAGTGGCATCATGTCATGGAACAGTTTACTTGAACTTTAAGGCACTCCTCCACGGGAACATTCGCGTGTTATGTATGTGTATGCGTGTATGTATTCAGAGTTGAGTATCACAGCAGTGATAGCCACTTGCAATAAACATAAGAATTGTCTGAGTCCTTGCTTAACTAGTTCCATCTACTCCTAGCTAGCCTTTACCTACATTTTTTATACCCTAAGAGCATCTTAACTTTATGTGCGATAAGCAAATATTTCGCTTAGAGTAGTTAAAAGCTATCCGGCGACCACTTTAAACTAACTTCGCATTGGCTTAAGGTATTCTATAGCCATTTCGTTTAGAAGAAGACGAGTGAAGAGAGCGAGTAATGATACTGACGAGCCTCTAAAGTTACCTATAGAGTGACAAAGTGCAATTTTTTTTTAATGATATTTGCACTTCGCTAGTCATTCTTAAATAACTAAGAATGTCCCATATATTATGGATTCATTTAACAGCTAATGATGTAGACAACCTCCCTATGTAATGGAATTTTTGATTTGCTTTGTCTACCTATTGAATCAATCAGTTAAAAGTGACCCCATAAATATGCGGATATTTCTCATAGTTCTATTTTAGCTTGAGAACGTTTTTTTACAAAAACCAAGAACATATGGGCGGAGATATTGTTAATTTAATTGTACATGCTAAATTTCATCATAATCTGACAAATGGTTTTCAAGAAATTTGAGTAGCGCGTTTGTATGAAAATTTCAGAGCGTCGCGGCCCTCTTAACTTTATGTGCGATAAGTGAATATTCCCCTTAGCGTAGTTTAAAGCTAGTTACGCAAGGACTTAGGCGATTTCTGTATTTAGTACAACTGCGGGCATAAGAGTCTGAACCACAACAGGGTGAACCGCGCATTACTATTTTGTATTACTGTTACTCGTATCTTATGTGTTACATAGGTTCTTTTATAATTGTACCAGGCGCAGCAGTAAGAGACACCCTCTTATGGTGGAAATTCCGCCAAAACGCACTAAGCGTTTCAAGTCAACTTTTCTTGTAAGAACTGCAGAGGTGTGGAACTCATTGCCTGCGTCTGTCTTTCCACCTAATATACAATCCGGGGGTGATCAAGAGTAAAGTGAATAGGTATCTCCTAGGCAGGCGTCTCCTAGGTATCGATCACGTCGACGCTTCCCATCAGGCGATTCAGTGGTCAAACGCATGCCTAGTTTGTTGTTAAAAAAACCTAAAAGTGGCGAGTGAAGAAAGCCTAAAGAAAATAGAATCATGGGAGAAGCGAACGCATGGTTATCAGTCAATGAGGCAGTATTGTAACGTAATGCTCAATATCGAGTCTTATATTTTTACAATACAAACAAATGCTAGTAAGGGAGCTCTTTTACGAAATGTTTTATGAAACATAAGGTTTCTTTATATTGATCAGTAAATTGTAAAACTCAATTTGTAAACTGTTGTAATTAATAATATTTGATTCATTTGATTTGATTGATTCGATTTTAACACGTGTCGCGTGGAGTACGCAGATAATTGAGTTCAGTTTTGAACCTCTTCAGTTTATACACGATACCTTGTGACGGTACTGACTTCGTACATTCACAAATATATATGTATTTATAAAGATTAATAAAGATTTAGATTAATATACCTAGATTAATAAAGTAACAAAATTTAACATAAATAAAAGTTTGGTTCCTAGTACATGTAATTAGCATGATGGTTCAAAGTAGCTCTATAGGCAGTATACATATATGATAATCTCACTACATGGGTTGCAGTATCCACACTCCACACTAATATTATAAAACCGAAAGTAACTCTGTCTTTCTGTCTATTTGTAGGCTTTTTACGGGAACAAGACTGAACAGATCTTGATGAAATTAGATAATTATATACTTAGTTACAGTATATCACGAGGAAATTTTATAGATACAATTTTCTGAATAAACGCGAACGAATTTGCGGGTAACAACTCATAGAATTCGCTCTAACAATCTGTTCATTGTAACTAAACTCTATGAACATAAGTATAATAAAAAGGTAAGTACGCTATGTACTTACCTTTTTATTATACTTATGTTCATTCCTCAAGGATTATTTTTAATCTTTACGCCTAGATAATTTCTGTAGAAAGTGTTGAGGCTCGGTCATTCCACGATTATCTACCCACACATAGTAGTATGTTTACTTATGCTGCTTTATATAGAGTTGAAAATCGTATACCTATCATATTTGATGGCAAAATGAGATCGGCGCCAAGAATTACATTTTTTTTTGCCGTTTTTTTTTCCAATAATCGTAATAAGAACACAAATAAGAATAAGTTGCTCGGTTGAACTCTAGAGAAATCAGGCTATTTCAAATCTATAAAAATATGGTGTTATCGCTGAAAATTTAGAGAACTACGTTCCGATAATTTGAACGTTTTGTTTTTTTTTTTTTTCTAAAATGAGAATGATTTTCAAAAATCTACTTCGGTTAAACTGATTTTGATTGTTTTTTCTACCAGCTATATTTTTTTGCACCTGATCATCACAATACTTCATATCAAACTAGGCGCAAACAAAATACTTGTTTTCGTTGATTTCGTGTAATACCGGGCGTTAAGAAACTTGTAGCATCGGTGTCTTGGTCAATTTATTTTATACTTCATTTTTTTTTTGCTCTCCCGTCCAGGAGAATTTGGCGTCTTACGTCTTGTGCATTTTTCAGTGTCAAGTTGATATAGTTATTTACATAATTATGATGGAGAATGATGAAGTGATGATTATACGGAGATGATGACGATGATTAAAACCTCCCCTTTCCCCATTTCAGTAAAGTGATGGATTCTTTACTGAAACTTTAAGTGGTGTTTTGTAGAGGACACGAAAAGTCACGTTTCGTAATGTTTGTATTAATTGTCCACACTCGTGCACGTTAATGAACCGATAAAGGTTAATAATCCACCATTATTACACTTTAACACTCGAAGAATCACAATATTTAGAAAATAATACAAAATTACGACACCATCTTTTCGGTTCCCGCCAAAAACTTCCTATATTTCGTTTCGTTTCTTAGAGGATTGTGCGGATGACACTTGTCAGTAGTTGTCAATATTACATAACTAGAGATGTGGTATTGTGCATATTAATTTTATTGATAACGATAATAAGTCACGGTGTCGATGTCACCCAGGTGTGGATGATAAAATAAATAAATGTAGGTTCAGTTATTTTTCGTTAACTAAGAACATAATCTATGTTTGTTAACATTTTATTATACAATTATTAGAGCATAATTAAACTCCAAATTATCAAGCACACGTCTATTCTGCCTGCATTGCACCGTAATATGAGTAAGGCGTCTGCCAGACAGATGTGGCCTGCGGTGGCGGCCAAATGCAACAGTCCATTGACCTCCACCGCAGGCCGCGGCTGCCTGGGAGACGCCTTAACCATACACAACTTGACTGCATTAGACTGCAGGACGGGGTTGTTCGTGGACACATTATACAAAGATTTGCTTACAATTAATGTCTGAGACAATCAGCGTCATAGTTGTAACTTTCAATTTTTGTGGTGTCCAGTAATATCAGAACACTTTTGTCACAACGACAAAAAGTTAAAACACTACTATTGTAAATTTCCTTTCTTTTAAAATATATCGACTATCCACCGCAGCAACACATCCCATCACTAAATAAATCAATAGCGTTCAGTTACACGCAGCTAAAATATTAAAACAAAATTGTAATTCCCGGCAATTTTAAAGAGTGAAAAGGAACTGATTGTCTTATGTCATCTGCACAATCCTATAATGAACGGACTATAATATAAGTTAATAATGGTAGTTAGTCATACGATTTGTAATAAGAGATTGGCGGCGTTAAATAATTAATAATAAGTACTTAGATAATAAAATATATGTATAAGTTTGACAAATATAACATAGATTTAGGTAGGTTTTTATGTTTTATATTTTTATATACTTAACATCTATTTATATAACATTTTATAAATAGGGGTAGGAGGATATTATACACACACACAACTTACATTACAACATGAGTTGTAACACCCCCGGGGAGTGTGTTACAACTTGTTCAGATTTATGTAACAACAGTTTAACAATAAATTTAGATGACATTCATAAAACAAACATGTCAAAAACCGCCACAAAAGAGCAGACATAACGAATTTTCTTAACTTAGAAAAAGATTTTGGTGCTAAGGCCAAGCACCAAAATCTTTTTCTATCCAATTTGAGAAGAAGAGTCCAAGTTAGATATGTTAGTTTCAAATAAGTTTTTTTTTTTGTTTGTAAAACACAATAATAAAATTTATATTAAAATATTGGTGAAAATAGTGGTACGATAGTTATGGGTATACTAGCTGCGCCCGCGGTTTTACCCGCAGTCAAAAAGTAGCCTATGTGCTAATTCAGAGTATAAGCTATCTTCGTTTCGAATTTCATCCAAATCTGTCCATCCGTTTGAGCGTGAAGAAGCATTTTAGAGTATTACAAATTTCAGATTCAGATAACCTAAATGTCTTTGTCTAAAAAGGTTGCGTAGGCTATGAATATCTTTTAGAGTGTATACATACCTACATACATACCTACCTCAAATCATAAGCATGACAGTACTAAGTAATAGGTGTTAATAATTGAGTACACCAAGATGGATTAGGTTCTAGCAATTAAAGATGCTTAGACGAAGTTGCTCTGTCGTAGAGCTAAGTCATCCCTCGTGCTATAGTAATTGTCTTAGTACTCAAGCGTGTGTTAGTAACAGTCTAGAACGTGCCGTACAATATGTGATTAGAATTAACTGTGAACGGTAGCGCTTCTAGCTAAGCATGTATGAATGGTCTCGTTGGTAATTAATTAACAGCGAAACTACTATCAATTACAAATTCGATTTCAACTTTAATCTCGACCTTAATAAATAGCCTACGTCTAAAATCATTGTCTACTTTAAATTTTAGCCAAGTAGGGTCAACTGGGTCAAATACGTCTGTGGGGCAATTGCGTCTTTCGAGAATTACTAACTAACCCTTCACAAATTATGCAACTAGCGCTATCTTGTACATATTATTGCAACTAAAGATGAAAAAAATTTAGGAGGCACCTAATTTGTGAAGGGTTTGTCAGTATTTCTCGAAAGACGCAATTGCCTCACAGACACATTTACCCCAGTTGACCCTATATAATTATTTGTAGTTGCAATAAAGTTTAAAAACTTTTTCAGTGTCAAAATTTCAATATTGTAGACATTTCACATGCGAGCGTAGCAAACGTAGCGCCGTAGCAAGCGTAGCTTTCTGTTGGATTTTCGTAGCACTTTTCCACATTCCCTAGTGCACAAATTAGAGTCTAGATAGCACAATTGGTAAAAGGAAACATAATTTTTCCTACTGTTTGTTCCAAATGTTCAATCCTAGAGCTGTATATGGCGCTTGTTTTAGTATTAATATGTGTGTATATGTTTGAGAAACACTTAAGCGAGTGTATTTGTTTACCCGCGCAAACAAACATGGGTATATGTGTATTTGAATAAACACTTGAGCTCGTTTGGCGATACCTGTCTCATGTCATGTTTAGACATTTATGAGGTATGCGTGTTGATATATTTATGAACATATTGCACGAAGTAATAAGATTGTACATGTTTTATGAAACACTTTTTGTAACACGCATGAACATTTTTGTCTAATTTCTAGTTATGTACTTGTAAGAAAAGACAGATTCATCGGAACGGAGAGAGGCTTCAGACTAAGATCAGCCTCACCAATCTGTAAAGCCTTAATAACTATCCCCCCTCTACCTGTATTCCCCACAATAATTTAGATTTTTGTTAACAAAGGTCACGGTCCCCGAAGTCCGTGAAATGTAATTTTTAAATTTAAAAAAAAAGCTGTAAAGCCATATATATAGATGAACAAACACCATCAGTCCAAGTAGTGGCTTATTGTTGAACACCTCAACAGATTGCCACGATGCAGTACACAGAAGAAAATAAAATAAAAACTTGTAAGAAAAGGAGGAGAGTCAAGTAAAACAGATCAACTAATGGTTACCGAGACCAAAAAGTAGGATGACAGGTTAGAGGACGGGTCGATGAAACAAAAAAACGAGTAAACAAGATAGACAAGGGTCGCTGAACATAGACCAAAATGGAAAAAAGGCAGAGGAAGCCGACGTGTCTATTCAGGGTGTTACAAAAACCATGTTCTATCGACGAGGTGCGCATCCAGTTTCGACTGGAGGATGCAGTTATGCTACTTAATTTAAAATTAAATATTGACTAAAAAAAATTTAAAGCCACGTCGCGCTCCGCCGTCCTAAAAAAGCGAACGCAGTCACTAATCGCGTCTTACCGCTACTTTCTTAGAATGAATGCCGTTAACAAATGATGCAGATTTGCGATATCTGTAAATTTTCTTTTTTTTCTTGCGTTCTTAAACTGGTTAACTCTTGCTATTTTTAACGTGCATCTTTCTGGTATTTTTGCATGAATATTTATAAGTGTGTGTGTACCTACCCATCAATTATTCAACAGAGTTTCCGTAACTTCCTGTATACAGATAAACTGGAAATCGGTGTGCAAATTTAAAATATCTATGATTTATTTAATCTATGAGTTTAGAGAGAGTTCCGTACTGTTTATTAACGAAAAGTGACCGGCCAATTTTTTTATATTATTGTTCGTCATAGGTACGTCTTTTACTAGGTTTGCGTCACACATTTTGATCATTTAGAATCTAACAGTTGGCTGTTATTTTTTTTTTACCCGTGCAATGTTTTTTCAGTCCATCTGGACATATCATTTATCAAAGGACTAGCTGCGTCCCACGGTTTTACCCGCAGTTAAAAAGTAGCCTATGTGTTAATTCAGGGTCTAACCTACTTCCATACTAAATTTTATCAAAATCTGTCCATCCGTTTAAGCGTGAAGAAGTAACAAACATACACACTTACATACCCACAAACTTTCGCCTTTATAATATACTAGCTGCGCCCTGCGGTTTCACCCGCGGATAAAAAGTATCCTATGTGCTATTCTAGACTATAATCTATCTCTGTGCCAAATTTCATCCAGATCTGTTAAGCCGTTCTGGCGTGAAAGAGTAACAAACATCCATACATCCATTCTTACAAACTTTCGCGTTTATAATATTAGTAGGACTAGCTGCGCCTCGCGGTTTCACCCGCGGTTAAAAAAGTATCCTATGTGCTATTCTAGACTATAATCTATCTCTGTGCCAAATATTATCCAGATCTGTTCAGCCGTTCTGGCGTGAAAGAGTAACAAACATCCATACATCCATTCTTACAAACTTTCGCGTTTATAATATTAGTAGGATAGGAAGTGTGATTTAATGTGTATTTGAACAAGACGAAGTAACAAACACACACTCACTAACTCAATAACGGTGTAATGGTTATCCTCAATTGGTTTTATAGATCAGGAAACAATTATTAACCCAAACATTTACGAATGAATAGTTGTATCGATATAATAACTGATAAACCTGATAATACTAATTGATTTTCAATTCGTTTTTAACGATGTGACGGATTTTATTCAATTTTCCATTTCCATCAAGATTGGAAGAACCGCCAGTGGAGAATCACTGATCAAGATCAATATTAATAAAACAATGTTATATTAAGGTTTTATTAGGATAGGTAGTTGAAACGTTTTAAGTTTTTGTTTCTAGTCAAACAATTTCCTTAATATAGTAAAATGTTCGATCAAATTGCTTGTATTTTTAATTACGTTCAGAAAATCATAGGAGTTTCTGTTTTGGGAATTCCAGGCGAAACTTACAGATACCGGATTAAAATTTCTAATTATCTTCCAGCTCACAACCAGGTGGTTAATTCTTTGCTAGTCTAAGCTAAAATAGGTAGTTTTAGTATACTAGTTTCAGCGTCCTGGACGAACCAGGAATTAGTATTCTTAAAGCAGCCTCATATTACGTAGCTAAAGCTTTGACCAGCTAGTCTTAACTTTTATTGTGGCCCGTAATGTGGAACAAGTGGGACGTCTCATTTGGTCCAAATGAAACGGACCGTTACAGGCGGTGCAAAGAGTGAATTGGTAAAGTAAATTAAGTTTAACAATGCCATTGGCTCGTGAAGTGAGAATAGCGTCAGTTGGACAGTTGTTCAGACAGATGCTTCTAAAGTTCATGTTACATTTCGGATGGCCTATTTCATCTAAATATAGAAGTAAATATACAAGGTAATTATACCAATTATGACCAATCATAGACTGCCTCGGTGGTTCAGTTGGTAGTGAGCCTTCTAAGTTGGGGGCGTGGGTCGATTCCTACCTATAGCAAACATTTATGCGATGAACATTTGTGTTTGTTCTATGTCTGGGTGTTTATTTCTATCTAAGTATGTATTTAAAATTATATATGTATGTATATTAGTCTCTAGACTGGAGCCCGAGTATGGCGACAGGCTCGCCCTCTGTCACATTTGGGACTGAATATCGTCCGGCGAAGTGTGGGTGTTGTATAACACCTCTGCCAGCCCCTTCAGGGGAAAGGCGTGACGATATGTTATGTAGTGTTATTAGTCTCTAGCAGCCATAGCTTTGCTTTGTTTTGGGGTCAGACGACCGTGTGTGCAAGTGTCCCGATATTTGTTTTAATTTTATAGGCATTGTGTGTGGAAGTGTCCAGAATTTATTATTATTATTATTATTGTTAATCTGAGTAGTATTCCAAAGCCGACGCACATCGTCATTCCACCCGGCTGTAAGTCGATCTACTGTTATCAAGTACATCAATTAAAATTATTCTTCGCACGATACTACCGCACGGCAATTAAAACATAAACTAAGTTGAAAATACAGTGTCTGTATCTAACAACACGGGAAGCAAAAACTTCCTTCCGCGAACACAACAACCAGTAACACTTAAAAACGTGTAAACACCACGTAAGCGAAAATTACAACGTATACACAGCAGGTTTAAATTTATGGCGCGATCGTGTGGTTTAATATTGGGGTCCGTGTATCACATACTGTGGGGTGTCTAACTCCTCCAACCCATGACAGAAACAGAGCAGTAAGATACCTAACACTTTTCGTAAATAAAATCGTAAGACTGACTAAAGTAAGCAATGAAATCAGATAATTAGACGAAAAGCGAGATGGTTTTAAACTTAAGACTATAATTAAGAACATTTTCAGAACTATTTTATGCAAGTATTTCGTATTCAAGATACATTCTGAATACACTATTTAATGATTTGCTTTATGTAATACATTAGCAATTATCATCTTCATTTCTTATAAGCAAATGGTGATTGCTAAGATGAGCGCCCATACTGTTTACACAGCTCAGCCTATATGGATCCCGTAATTTGCATTTTGAGTAAACGTCGTGCAGTTAAAACTTTCGCCGCTAAAAGCCGCAACGTCTGCGATGTTATATAAACTTCGCCTCTACGATCATTTGGGTCTGCGTATGCTACTGAGATGTGATTAATAACTACGTTTGTATGCGTGTTATAGTTTACGTGTAATGTGCAATGTGATCTTAGTAACTGGGGAGATTGTTAGCGATACTTCACTTAATATTCACTTTCTAACTGAGAGTGTTACCACGAAAGCTTGTGTTAATGTGTGTAGGTAGAGATGGTGTGTGATTGTGTGTTAATTTTGACTCAATTCCATTCTTAAGACTAAACGTTATATGCAATGTGATGTGATGTGTATAATTGATTTTTTTTGTACCAATACTGTGTTTTTTTAAATGTGCAAATGACTTAATGAATCGGAAAAATATTTGGGACATTTTCACACACAGTCGTCTGACCTCACACTAAGCAAAGGCCAGAGTCAGATATGTAAAAATATTTACATATTTAATAATACAATACTTATTTGAATAAGTTACAGTTCTAATAGTAGGTACCTTAGGGCGCAGCTGGTCATCACGTCATGCTCTCGCTCGTGTGCCATGCAAATCGAGCAATAACAGCGTATAATTAAAACAAACATTTCTAATTTACAATCTAAAAGTATATCATGCAGGTCTACGTAGGAATTAGAAACGCAAACCAAACAAATAACTGTCAGTTACCTACAATAAAGCATACTATAAATTATAATACACGAACCCAACCGCCCAACAAGTTTTGCTTTGCTTTGATGTCGTGGCATTAATAGCGGATTTACATTGAGATTATACTTAGGCCAGTTTTGTAGTCAAGCTACGCGTTGAACAAGAATATACTTATTAGTGGCTCTTCTGTGAGCTAGAGACCTCGTGATCGGCGAATCGGTTAAGAAATGCGACCTGTAGACGAATACAAAGATCCGGACAGCGATCCAGATAGAATTCGGACATACGAAAACATTTTTTTCGGAGCTAAAGCATAGAGGCTTCGCTCGCCAACGCCAATTCATCATAAAAATTTTTGACGTTTTTGTTTTTTTGCACCGACTTTACCAAAAAAAGGCGGGAATATGTAGCGTTAATTTTTTTGTTAAATTATCGATTTTTTTGTCCCCGTTACCGCTTTTATCTCAATGAGAGTGACAGGTGACTGAAAACACTATCATTTGCTTACAAATAAGCTCGTCGATTGTTTTTTGCAATGGTAACACTTACTTTATATTCAGGATTTAGCAAAACAAAAACAATAGAGTTCAACGACTTTTATTTGGTGTTATTGTTTGTAATATTTTATGAAAACGGAAAGAACAAACTCAGTTCTGCTTCGGTTAAATTTGGAAAATGCAATTATCTCAAATGAGTCACTAGTGCTCATCAGTGTAAATGAAATATTCCAGTTGTCACTGGCGCCAGCGGTATCGTCCGTCGACGTCGTTACTGGCTCAATGTGAACTATCTAGAATGCGTAGCGGCCCCATTTTATTAAGGCTCCGGTTATAGGACAAACACAGCTTACTTATTGTAATTAAAGCATAAACAATGACTATGAAGAATATAGCATTACATAAATTAGAAGTGACTTAAAATTTCTAAAGTCTGTTATATTATCATGAGACTAACTTACCTGAGTACTAACTTAATGTTACTAAATCAGTCAAATTAGGCACCGAATTTATGTTAAGCTAAAAAACTTGAAAATGCTGTTTATCAAACTAGTGTTCTGTGAGCTGTAGACCTCGCGGCCGACGTCTGTCTCTTCTACAGGTTGCATTCCTGGACCGATTTTCGTGAAATTTTGTGAGCAGGTCCAATAATTAAATAGTTATTTACTAAAGAGTCAGTTTTTGGAATTTTTTCAAAATGTTGGAGATTTTTTTTTTAATTTTTTAAATCATAGTAGGTTCCTACTTAGAAAGTTTTAAGATAATCGGTAAGGAATTCGACCTGTAGAAGAAGACTGAGATCCGAAACATACGGAGAACATACGAAAGCATTCTTGTCGACGCTGACCCTCCCTCCACTTGGCTCCACATGTGGATCAACGGATACTTTTATCTCCTCTTAAAATCCCTCCCTAATTAAAATTTCCTTTTTATTTGTAATTTTTTTAAAATGATTGTAATGTGTATTCAATGTAGCCAGAAATAAATTATCTTAAATTAAAAAATATCTTAAATTAAATACACAGGTTTATCCATAGATACTTTTATTATTTATTTTGCTAACAAAGGTGATACAACAAATGAAATAGGAACTTTATCAAGTTCTCAGGTTGAGGACTTTCTGCTCAAGTGCTTCCCTTTTGCTTTTACTTAAGTGGCATATTAAGAGAAAAATAATTAATTTCAGCCATACCTAGGTAAAAAGAAAAGTAATAAAAATATCCACGGATCCACCTGGTGGATCGAAGAGGAAAAAGAAGTATACATGAATCCACCGGTGGATTTAAGAGGAAAAAGAAGTATCCATGAATCCACCGGTGGATTTAAGAGGAAACAGAAGCATCCATGGATCCACAGGCGGATTTAAGAGAAGATAAAGGTATCCGTGGATCCACATGTGGAGCCGAGCTGTGGATCCAAGTGGAAGGAGGGGACGCTGAAACATAGACGCTTCTCTCGCTAATGCTCGCTCGATCGGTAAAACCGAAGTAAATAAAATGCAGTTGAATAAATCATTACTGAATACTGCTTCGTGAATATAGCGAAAATAAACCCGTTTCATAACTGTTGGCAACTTGGTGCGTTGTTATTTTTCTTTGCACGGTTTCTAGGTATTCACAATACAATACAATACATCTTTATTGCACACCAAAAACACAAAGTAAAACAAACATAAAGAAAATATTAAAATAAAATATCATTCGGCAGTACAAGGGCGGCCTTATCGCCTAAAGCGATTTCGTCCAGTCTTACCAGTATTTTCAGTTAAGTTGTAGTCATATCCTTTTTGCTTAGTTAAATTTTGAATTTTGTGAAATTGAAGACGTTAAATAATATAGCCAAAGGAAGATAATTAAAGAAATAAATTATTTGGCTTAATTCCCTAACCTTTGTATGTGATTACGAGTATGTATGTGATTGTTCATGTCTACATGCAGTTTAAAAGAAAATCTTCATCTATCTTATATCTTTAAATGAGCAATTCTTGTATATATATATATATATAATTGGAATCTCGGAATCGGCTCCAACGATTTTCATACAATTTAGTATATAGGGGGTTTCGGGGGCGATAAATCGATCTAGCTAGGAATAATTTTTAGAAAATGTAATTTAATTCATGTTTTATCGATAATCAATCTCAACTGAAAAATATGACTCTTCCTGACATCTATTGGCGAACAATAATACAATTTTTTGTGAGCAACTACGAGTAATTGCTTTAACGACACAACAGCAGATGGCGTTGTTAAGTAACACGAAGTCAATGAGTGTTTGCTTTGAGGTTAGACTAAAATCAATTGTTTATTATCCAAAAACACAATTAAAAAATAAAAAAAATACCGAGCAAAGCTCGGCCATCCAGGTACTTAATCAATAAAATGAAGTAAGTATGTGTAGGTACAGAACATGTTCCAAAAAAACAAGGTCTAGCATTCCGGGAGCAAACACGTAGTGACATCGTTATCCCTCTCTTTCGCACTAATTGTGTTGACTTATTTCGGTCTTGCTTAAGCGTCGATTGACGTCACTGCGTGTTGCCCACGTGACCAGAATGCTATACCTGGCGGAGTATATTATATTACCATGGTACAGAAGAGACTAAGCTAAAACTTCATGCCGAGATAATTACCACCTTTGTAGAAAAATCAATATTCTTAGAAATACTACAGAATGGTTTCATGTGTAAAATTTCTTCGTATTTCCTTCTACGTTGTGGTATGGATCATTTTTTCTCATTATTTTCTTAAATCAAAAATAATACTACTAAACATTACAAATAATCAAGCATACTTTGCGCTATATGATTTTTAGAGACAAAACATATCGTCACGCTTTCCCCGCAAAGGGCTGGCACAGATGTAATACAACACCCACACTTCTCCGGGCGATATTCAATCCTAAATGTAACAGGGAGCTTGCATGTGGCCTTACACCGGGCTCCAGTCTTGAAGCAGATGACATACAATACGCACATATGTTCACACACGCAACAAATTGGTGCGTGCCGTCGGTTGGGATCAAACCCGCTCTGGCTTGAAAGGCGGGCCTTCTCCAACTAGGCTATCATCGCATTTTCAGGGACAGGTAGCAAAAATTCACATATTTCATCGCGAAGATCTAATGCTACTTTCCGTTGAAATTCACCTGTCACTTTGTCTCTACCACCGAAGTTGAGACGGCTTTGATAAGGGTATGACAGTTTGTGATGTATAGATCCGCATACGTACCACATCCTATGTCAACTGAGTTTAAACCCATTCAAACTTATTATAGGGATTAATTAAACAACTGTCATATGCGAATGAGCGTGCAAAGGATATTATGCTATAAGTACTTTGGACACTTTCTGTTGCAAAACTATTCTATCCGTTTAGCATGCAAACGTAACATAACATAACATATCGTCACGTCTTTCCCCCGAGGGGGCTGGCAGTGGTGTAATACAACACCCACGTTTCGCCGGACGATATTCAGTCCCAAATGTGACAGGGGGCGAGCCTGTTGCCATACACCGGGCTCCAGTCATGTAGCCGATGGCATACAATACGCACAAATGCGTTCATACAATGAACAAATTGGTGCGTGCCGTCGGCTGGGTTCTAACCCGCTCCCTCTGGCTTGAAAGGCGGGCCTTCTCCCAACTAGTGTAACACGATTAGCTATTTAAATTTAAAATATTAAAAATAAAAGGCTTAATCGGTTATGACCTAAATCTACCTAACTTTGTACCTATCTAATCTACCTTAAAACTTTGGCCAATAAATGTGATCGTCTAGTTTATTTTATAACCGTCTAGAATTTGATTTAATGGACCCTTTACGTTGTGTCATTTACGTTGTGTTTTAAAGACGAAAACAAATGAATAAATTAAATTATCAAAGTAAATAAATAACCGTAACCGTAACCGAAATAAAACCGCAAATGTAATCGAACACAAATAGTCAAAACAAAAGAATCATGCACATGTAAAATAAAACATTGAAATACACACACATGAATAAAATATAGCCGTAAGTATTTGAAAATAAAATAAATCAATAGAAAAACAGAGCAGAACGCAAAACAAAGAATAAACAATAAAACAAAACCAATAAATTAATTTCAATAAAACAACGGATTTCGCAAATGTAATGTAATGGCTTAAACATGCAACTTAACTGAACAGCAACCAGCTACTCGGATGAGATGATCCTCCTCTTCTTTCTTCATGGCCATAAACCCATACAAATACATAAATACTTCATTATAATAAGATATAATTATAAAAATATATAATTTAAATACATAAGGTAAACACATTAAAAGGATTAATATTACAAAAGTATACGCTCAGCTCCACGCTCCAAATAACTCGTCGCTGACAGCAATATCTAGAAGAAAGTAGGGAATGGGAATTTGACCTTTAGGTCCATGAATGGGAATCCTAAGCGAATGGATTAATAATAAGGCTCCCTTCCAACCTAGCACCTTATTCCTTTCCAAACAGATCCTTAGGGTTCAACCTAACACGCCTCAAATAAAACTAACTTACAAACCTTCATATCTCATACCGATCTCATTCTTACATCATCTAATTATCAGAATCATTCATCACAATCATACAGGTAATTTGGATTTTATTTTTATTTGATTTTAACTATTCTAATTTACGACCAAGTAATCCAATATGACTCTACTTTCCTATTTCCCTACTGGCATTAAATGGTCTGACGTGTGTGGTGTGTGTACCTAGTGCATGATCGAATACTCAGCCGAAATATAGATCTCGCCAGCTAGACCCAATTCCGACCTAATATTCTGTGTTATCCCTCCCGATCCGGTACGCGCGGTTTCCCTGCTGATAAGCGAGAGACTTCTAGGAGCCCGAGTAATCTCCGCCAGCATTCCCTAGGCAAACGCTAGTGAGTTAAATAGTGTGCACGTGTGTATAGGTTTTATTAGAATTGCAAACAATTCTAATAAAACCTCAATTCAAATCAAAATTCGAAAGCTAAAATATTTTTTTGAGTATGGGTTGCAACTTAATGAAGTAAACTTATAAGATATCAGAGTTTCCAATAGGATTCAAGTTTCGAGTATGATTTTTCAAACTTGGCGCTTGACACCAAGAATAAAATAATAACAGCAGTTGTAATGATAATGAGAGCGTAAAATGTGTGTGCGTATAAATCCTTAGAATCTCGTTCAATGAATCAGCATACTTCGATGATGATGATGATTGTTGTAAACTGCAGAAGCCACACCTCTCCAAAACATATCAAACTGCTCCAGTAAATGTAGTTGATAAGTGAAACTTGTCACTGTATCTCCACATAGTTGATTTTGTAATAACTTTGGTTGTAAATATCGTTGCAGGCATAAATTATGCATAAAGATGATGTATTATTAAGGTAAAGAAGTTGACTTCATTATGTTCGTAAGTAATTTTCTAAATTGCACCCAAACTATGAGTTTCTAACAATAAATATATGTCCTAGCTATAAAAAGTAGGGTATATTCATTCAAAATTCCACATATGCAACACATACAACACTCACTCCTCCTACGAATATCCTACAATAATAGTAGCAAAGAAATCTACCCCACAATTAGCCCGTGTAGAACAACGTCGTTACTCCCGGCAGCTTCTGAAAATAATGATTAACACTACCCCCTATTTACCTAGCACAATTTATGAAATAAAACAACGATGGCGAAAACGTACTCGTAGGACCGCTTACCTGTAAACTTGGTAAATATAACCTAATAACATTATAAAATAAATGCAGATATTAACACTGACTTTAACTCTGGTACGAGTATCAGAGTCTTTAAACACACTTCACTAACACTATAGAGATATCCTCCAGTATCTCAGAAATATAGCTCGCTTTCACTGATATATTACAATACAACACTTGTACAAATTTCACTCGCGTTTTATGAAAGAAAGTGCGACGATTTCTTTCTGATTTCGACACTTCGACCTTTACTTGATCATGGCGTAACGCGGACTCTATAAAACATATCTCACTACAACTCATACAAATCTCACTCGCGTTTTTATGAAAGAAAGTAGCGACGATTTCTTTCTATTTTCGAAATTTTGGTCTTTACTCGACCATGGCACGACCCGGACTGTCCGACCTTGTTCCCTTTCTTACGTGATTTAATGATTTTTGTTTAAAAAAATTAACATCTTAATGTGTTTCACCACAAAAAATCCCCTTGAAGCTCACTTACGTGGACCTGTCATTTTTTTAAGAGAACACATTAAAATTATATTTATTATATTTAGTTTTGAACAAGTAAAAAGTTTCGCACTTGAAAAGCACTTATTTTTTGTTAAAATTTCTGGGCCACCGAATATCAGTAAGCAAAGTCTCACGTTATTTTGAAAGTGATCTAAAAGTATTATTAATATGATTAAATTAAGATAAAGATTTATAACGTAATCTGAAGACATGTTTAATTACAATTGTTGCCTTAATTTGTTAAAAACTTTGAACGAGAGTTTTATTTTCTTTGGTTCTCAACACCAGTATGAACTTAAATATCAATATTTTATTATAAGATATTTTTTATTATCATTTTAAAATTAATAAAAATACTATTAAAATTATAGTTCGCATAATACTATTAATTAAATGTTTAAAATGTTCTAATTTCAAATTAGCCGAAGTTGATATACTGTAACGTATTTATACGTGTATAGTATGCGCCGGCGCCTGCTTGTCGCCAACCCTTAGGGCTGTGTCAAACCGTTAGTCAAATCCAATTTGTTGAAACTAGCGTACATTGTTTATTTATGAATATTGTAATGAGCAATCAAACTATAATAATTATAATATACACGACCTTAAATCATAAAATTAAAATTAAAAATATATGATAAGACCAACTGATAGTTAAATTTTATGTACAATCAAATAATATTCAAATTATTTATTAACTTTAAAATTTAATCTCTACTTTTATGAAACTTGATTTATATCAGCAAATTCATACATATTTATACAACCTATAAAATGATTGTAGAGTTATTGACAGCCTTAGTAAATTCACTTCTAAATCCACTTCAGATCGTTCGTCAACACTGTGAACACATTAAAATTGTACGTGTAAATGTTTAGTCAAAATTACCTATTAACGCATTTGAATTATGGCCCTCTTCTTAAAACCAACAAGATTTGCCCTGTTTCTCTCTAGCTTAATAAGTTTACAGCATTTTAATCCTTATTTAACTGTAGTTACGATTCTAACATGAAATAGTAAACTGCAATTATTCATCTATAGTAACATAACTCCCACGATGCCTTGTCAACAAGTCAGGGTAATATTTGTCTAAAAACTCATTAAAACAGAACAAGGATAGCAAATGCGACTTTCGCTGTATCTAAATGAAATAGAAAACCTTATTTTCAATTGAATAGTACTGTGACAACGTTATGTACCTTTTGGATACATAACGGCGGTTACAGATCACCCCTTTGAGTTTTGACGGATTTTAATTTTCTTGAAAAGGAAAAACCCGGAGAAAATCACATTACAACACTGAAGTGTACTCTGTAACAACGTTATATACCTTATGTATACATAACGGCGGTTACACTAGGCCTATAAATATCTGATATTTTTATATACGGCTACGGCTTATCCGTAGCTATACACATAATATATAATTATTGTTGATTAAAAAACGATTGGTTTCATTTCAACTCTTTAATCCAGACAGTGATTCAGTTTCTTTTACTATATTTGTAGCGGTACTTTTTTTTATAATTATTGAGCAAAAAGCAATTATTCCGTAGTAATCGGCTTCGTTCCCTATCAGTTTCGGAGCTCGCCGTTTAAAAACATGCTATTTTCGGTTAAAACCGATCGCCAACGGGTTAAATCTCCAATCATGTCCGATCGCCGGCGTCGCTTCGTGTAATGCCTGTAAGTGCGTTATAATGTTCAATCTTGCCCCGAGGATTGAGAGTAAATTTTACGTTGAGTCCATCCCGACTGTCCCCACGATTTTTTATTATTGGTTGAACGAATTTAGTATCTGGGGAGATATAAAAGGAAATGAAGCTAAGCCCTTCGGAAATCTCAGAAATTGGTCTTTTTCTCGGAGTGCGTGTGAGGACAATGGTACGGACTCGAATCCAATGAAACAGAGTTACTTTCTTTGCTCTTGGGAACAGTTTTTACGATCGACTGCGAGATTTACGCTTCAGTAGCGTTTCGAATGCTTGAATATTTTAATAAGTTAATAATACCCTTTCACTGAGCGGTGAGTAATGGTTTCCTTTTCATTTACAGGGACAAAGGGCATTTGGTTCATATTTTTGTAGGCTTTGCTGAAACGGTAGGTAATCGTATTAGGCTGGAATGTTTGCGGTTCATTGTTTGAGAGCACTCGCACGAGTGCTCTGTTGGCAAAACTTGGTAAATGAAAAGTTATGAAAAGTAGTTTCATTCTAGTGAAATTTGTCTCCAGCGGTGCTTGAAGGCGCGCCGGTGAACATAGATATTAACACGCGTGTAAGTATAGTTGATCGCACCCGCGGGTCCCATTGCAAGTTTACCTGCCTAGTAGAGCTTTTAATTTAGCGGCCGGAGAGAGGATAGTACTCGTACTTACTCTTACGCAGCTATTCATATTAATTACGCGTTCTTTTAAATGTTTACCTTGCTGAAACTTTGCGAATTGTGCGTGGTCAGACCACATTATGTACTCGTACTATAAACATTATGTAAGAGCTGTGTAAACTGCTGCTAAGCTAGAATCACAATTTGACAAGTTGACTAACTAAACGACGCCGCAAAGAAAATTATTTATTAACATCCGTGTTGATATCTTATACGAGTACATACGCGGTCTAGTATATTGACATAATTGTTAACAAGTAGTTTATTATAAACAACGTGATCGCTAAGTCGAACAAATATGCAGAATCACCTGGTTTTTAGTAATAAAATCATAAAAGTCTCAGGTAACAAGTCAAAGTCATTAAACTTTGTCTAGATTCTAAAATGTCCGCTATCTCAAGAGCCACAACTCAAAAACTCTCTGCAGGAAACAGGGGCTCCATATATTTTGCGGCATATTAGAAACCAGCGCTCACCTATGCTGAAATATGGAAGTTAGCTTCGGGAACACGCTCGGTTAATTGTAAAATTTGGAGTTTGATAACTTGAACTAAAAGTTTTAGTTTAGTGCGCCCAAGTTTTGACAATAACTGGTCAGGCTCTGATAGTTGAAGGCAGATAGTTTGCGTTGGAAAGTAATTGTGAGCGTTAGTAATTAAGTAATTGTCGCTACATCTAGCGATATCAAAATTTTTTTCAAACCTGTTTAGAAATAAAGTAATTTGTATAGCTTTTTAATCCATTTTATGTTTACCGAGTAGTGAAAGTACCTACTCTGTTAGTCAATTAAATTAAATGCATGCAGTGTTCACATCGAGAAGGTCGTACATTATCTTAAATTACTATGTACTGTTTAAGTTCAAATGTGTTTATGTAACGGCCCGTTTTGTGAACCAATAATAATTTAAAAAAAACTGGACAAATGCATCTAAGGTACATTAGCCTGATATTCGGCTCTTTTTTGCCCGACTGCGCAAGAAGGAGGGTTATATTTTTCGAGTGTATGTATGTATGGATGTATGAGGTTCCTTTGGCACGCTCTACAGCCTAAACAGCTTGATGGATTTCGACATGAGAGGTGTCATTTGAATCGTCTTCATAGTGGAAGTGACTTGGGGTACAAAATTTTTATACTCGTATAAAGTCATATCTGGAGTGTCAGACTACATTCTGCAGTCAGGTTTTTTTCTTTCTTATTATAATGTTACTTTCTTGTTTCATTGTAGAAATCTCTTTATTCCTTTAAGTCTCAGAGTGTCCTACGCTCTTAACTTTATAGTTTCTATTCTGGTAACGAGAACTGCTTTGTCAATTATTGGATTTGCTGTAGCACTTGATAAGAAAATTTTAAAAATATTTTATATTTTCCTCAGGTCGGATTTTTACTGAACATAAATAGAGTTTTGCTGAGACTTTGTACCTGTATTCGTTTATTAAGAGTCCGGCGACCTAACTAATTTCGACCTAGGCGACCTAGACTAACTTCGCATTGGCTTAAGGTATTCTATCGCCATTTCGTCTAGAAGAAGAAGACGAGTGAAGAGAGCGAGTAATGATACTGACGAGCCAACAGAGTGACAAAGTGCAATTTCAATTTTTTTTATGACTTTTGCACTACTGTAATCATTCTTATGTAACTAAGAATTTCCCTTGTATTATTGATTCATTTAACAGCTAATGATGTAGACAACCTCCCTATGTAATGGAATTTTTGATTTGCTTTGTCTACCTATTGGATAAATCAGTCAAAACTGACCCCTTAAAATGCGGATATTTATCATAGCTTTATTTTTGCTTGAGAACGTTTTTAAAAAAAACAAGAACATAGGGGCGAAGATATTGTTAATTTTATTGTACATGCTAAATTTCATCATAATCTGACAAACGGTTTTCAAGAAATGTGAGTAGCGCGTTTGTATGGAAATTTCAGAACGTCGCGGCCCTTTTAAGTTGTCAGTTTATGAGTCAATAAGTGATGTATTTATCCCCAACGCTTTGCAGAATAAAATGGACCTAGTTCGCAAGGATCTCGAAATTAATATATCCGCTAAGAAAGCTAGAACAAGCCCGCTCGCGATCAATAGGTCGTGCCGTACGTCACGGCGGCAGATTGCGGTGACATCGATCAGAAGCGAGAATAGTTTGCTTGCAAATTTGGCAGCAGCTAAACCAAGCGGGATTATGTGGCGCTGGGATTCGGGAATAATCTGATTTATGTACCGCGAGTACAATTATGCTGTTGTTAACGCTGTGCTGATTGGTGATATGGGTGCCTTCAATGGCGTTTGATTGGGCGGAAATCCGTGCTTCGAGAGTTGTGAAAAATGAAAATTATCGGGGTTTTGTATTTTGAGGCCACATTACAATCTTGTCAGTTGTTGTTTTTATTTGCTTTGTAACTGTTAATAAGCTTGATGAACAAAATCGGAAAAAGATACATGAATATTTATTTAATTGTTTTTTTAATGGCTGAGGAAAACTTACAGCTAACAGTATTTAACATTAACGGTATATAACAGTTTTAAGTGCAAAAAATTAAAACCACAAAGAAAGAAATCTAATCTTTACTCGCCAACACGCATTTTTTTACAAACAACATAGGTTCATAAACGTCAATCGAGTCTCATTGGAAAAAAACATTAACTACCAAAAAATTTTTTTATTTCAAGTCTTTTAGATCTTAAAATGAATCATACTAATATTATAAACGCGTTAGTTTGTATGGATGGATGGATGGATGTTTGTTACTCTTTCACGCAAGAACGGCTAAACAGATCTGGATGAAATTTGCCACAGAGATAGATTATAGTCTAGAATAGCACATAGGATACTTTTTATTACTTTACGATAGGATTAAACCGCGGGGCGCATCTAGTTATTAATATAAATACTGAAAATTAGCCCCCGCACAATTAAATACATTCTCATCTCATCTAGCTGAAGTTAAGCGTTGAAGTTAAATAACTATTTGCTCGTAAAATAAGGCTGCCGCAAACAACGGCCGGCGTGAGTAAAGCGAAACCCCGTGTATAATAAACGCAACGCTAATCATTACACGCAAGGTTATACCCGCATCTACACAAAAAAAATCTACAAAGAGTTGTGTCTGCATGTACATTAACAAATACCTACTACATTTTAGTAAGTGTTACTGACGTTACGGTACTTATGTGTGTGTTGTGTATGTAATTTATGTATATTAACGTATGTCATCTGCTACATGATTGGAGCCCGGTGTATGGCGACAGCCTCGCCCCCTGCCACATTTGGGACTGAATGTCGTCCGGCGAAGTGCGGGTGTCGTATTACATCTCTGCCAGCCCCCCCGGGGAAAGGCGTGATAACGACGATATGGTGTTATGTGCGTGTGTTTGTCAAAGAATTCAACAAAGATACATATATTTTTGTAGGGAAGTTTAGATGCTTAGTTCGATTATCAGTATACTTTATGAGATACCTTTATTATTCACTTTTTTTTTTTTTTTTTTTTATTACTGCAATCTATCGGTGAGACATTCAGCAGTAGGTAGGTATTTGTCGTCCGACTTGTGCGGTAGTTGCCCATTGGCAAGTCCGCTTTTAAATTTTCAGTCTATATTAATAGATCCTGAGGGTATTTTAGTTTCAGTCTTCGTGGCGTGGTTGGTTTATCCATGAGGTTTTTTGCTAGTATGTTAGGATGGTGCACAATTCTGGCCTTATATGTGTTTATTTTGTCCCTTATTTCTTGCTTAACAGTTTTCATGTTAAGGTCATGATGTAATCTGTCATTTGTTATATACCATGGTGCGTTTGTTATCATACGTAGCATTTTAGATTGAAATCTTTGCAGAATTTCGATATTTGAATTTGCTGCTGTGCCCCATAGTTGCAATCCATAGCACCAAACAGGTTTGATTATGCACTTATATAGCAGTAGTTTGTTTTCCAGTGATAGCTGGGACTTTTTGTTTAGCATCCAGTACATTTTTCTGACCTGCTGTCCCATTGCCAATCGTTTAGTGAAGATATGCTTCCTCCATGTGAGTTTCTTGTCAAGGTAGATTCCTAGATACTTGGTCTCGTCAGTTTGAGGGATTTGAACTCCGTTCAGTGTGACTGGGGGGCAGGTATTACGTCGATTTGTGAAAGTCACTTGGACGGATTTGGATTCATTTGCTCTAATACGCCAGTCTCTAAGCCAACTCGTGATGTCATCAAGGCTGTTTTGGAGTTTTTGGGTAGCTTTTTCCGGAAGTTCATCCGATGACAAGATTGCTGTATCGTCAGCGAAAGTTCCCGTTATAGTCGCCTCAGAGGTGGGAAGATCTGCAGTATAAATCAAGTATAGGATGGGACCCATAACACTGCCCTGCGGCACGCCTGCATGGATTTTGTGTAGTGGTGTTCTATCTTCACCTTGCTTTACAAAGAAGTGTCTGTTTTCCAAATACGATCGGATATAGTTGTAGTACTCTATTGGGAGTGATTTTTTAATTTTGTAAAGGAGTCCATCATGCCAAACGCGGTCAAAAGCTTGGGAAATGTCTAAGAATGCAGCTGCGCAGTATTGTTTGCGTTCAAAGGCTGTATTAATGTTGCTAACGAGCCTATGAACTTGTTCTATAGTTCCATGATGTTGCCTGAAGCCGAATTGGTGATCAGGGATCAAATTATTTTCTTTAATGATGGGCATTAGTCTGCTTAAAAATAGGATTTCCATTACTTTAGACGCTATTGGCAGTAGGCTGATAGGTCTGTACGATTTAACGTCTTCAGGAATTTTACCGGGTTTAGGGACCATTATAATTTGTGCTACTTTCCATTGTCTTGGTATCGCTGATCTTCTCAAGATTGAATTGTATAGGTAGGTTAAGAAGAGTACACCTTCATCAGGCAGCTCTCTTAGGACTTTTGCAGTTATCAAATCATATGATGGTGCTTTTTTTTGGTCTAGTTTTTTTATTGCTTTTTTGACTTCATGTTTAGAGAATTCATCTATTGGCAAATCTAATTGATGAGTTTCATTTAGAAATTTTAATACTGACTCAGTCTGAGTAGAACCTTGATCAGGGTTAGGATGGAACACGTTTTCAAGATGGTCAGCAAATGCCAGTGCTTTGTCAGAGTTTTTGGTTGCCCAGCTATTGTCTGCTTTGCGTATGGGGGGTTGAGTTATTATCGGACGCTTCAATTTCTTTGTCGCCTTCCACAGTGAATAGTCTGACGCAGCGCTAGCGTCTAGATCTCGAAGGTAGTTTTGGACATTCTGATTTTGGTTATCTCTGAGTAGCTGTTTCAGCTGTGATGCCAGTGAATTTAAAATTGTTTTGTCTGCTGGATGTCTCGTTTTTTGCCATAGTTTTCTGGCCTTACGTTTTCTAGCAACCATTTCTCTAATATTAATAGGATATCTCTGTACATTGGGTATTGTATTTAAGGTTTCAGGTGTAGCAATCCAAGCAGATCGCTGGATGCAATTATTAAAGTGCTCGACAGCTTTTTCTATGTTTTCATCCGTTTTCAGTGGTAATTTCATGTTTAGAGATGCTGATACTAAGTCTCGGAAGTGATCCCACTTTGTTTTATTATTATGTAGTCGGCAGGCATTTACTGTTGGTGTTATCTTTCTCTTGAGCAATATTTCGACTGGGGAGTGGTCAGATGAGAGTTCAGACATAGGTTTACATTCGAAGTATGTGCCAGCTATACCTTTTACAATCAGAAAATCTATCAAGTCTGGGGTCTTCCTCGAATCTGTGGGCCAATAGGTAGGCTCACCAGAAGATATATATCTAAGGTTTAAGTTCTCACAGGCCCTATGCAACTGTCGGCCTTTTGGTGTTACTGTACGTGAGCCCCAGTATGTATGCTTAGCATTGTAATCACCACCAGCTATAAATCTGTGTCCCAAGGAGTTGAAGAATTTTTCATAGTCGTCTGTTTTTATATTGTGTTTTGGGGGACTGTAAACGGCTGAAACTGTGAAAGGTCCAGCCCAGTCTTCAATCACTATATTTGTTGCTTGTATCTCGCTTGTACGATAACTTGTAATCTCATGATGTCTGACATTGCTTTTTATCAGTATAGGACTGCCTCCATGTGCGGTACCGTCTGGGTGTGTCGTGTGGTATGATTTGTAAGAGTTTATATTAAAATGACTTTTCTTAGTGAAGTGGGTCTCTGATATCAGTAGTACATCGACTTTGTGTAATTCCAGAAAAGCTTTCACCTCGAGGGTGTATTGGGACAGGCCATTGGCATTCCAGATTACTATTTTTATGGAGTCGAATTTGTCAATCCGCTCGTAAGTGTTAGGAGTAGGTTTGTCATATTAGTTAGTTGTTGTATCATTTGTTTGATCATTATTATTAGTTCTCGAGTGTCGTTTTGTACAGAATCAGCCTGTGTGTTAAAATCTTGTCGGTTAGGTAAATTAGGTTCTCCTGTAAGGATATCCTTGTATGATTTTTGGTTTTTCGAGTGCCAAATTGTCTGTTTTGTTTGCTGTTGTACTGGTTGAGGCCTTGGTAAGTGACGTTTTTTTACTGGTTCAGGTTTGCCAGGTAATTTAATTGTTTGTAGTTCTCTGTATACTTGGCATCCCTTATAATTGGCAGGGTGGTTTCCTTCGCATAAAACACATTTAACTTGGTCTGATCTAGTTTTTCGAGGGCAGTCTATTGAGAGGTGATCTCCTGCGCATTTAATACACTTCGGGTTTCGGTGGCAATAAGTCTTTGTGTGCCCATATTGTTGGCATTTAGCACATTGGGGTATCTCACGTTTAGGACGGGGGGGCTCGAATATCACTCTGCATTTTAAAAGGCTTTTTAGTTGATATATACTGCTGTTGTTTTCGTCTGGTTTAAGTTCAACTATAAACATTGGTAATGGTTTTTTTGTTATTCTTTGTTTGATGTTCCAGATATTAACACAATCATGTCCTAACTCAGACAATTCTTCTTTAATTTCGTTTAAGTCCGATGATGCATGAAGTTTTTTAAGGATCACTCTGAAGCTTCTCTCTTGTTTGGGCTTGTATGTATAGAATTCAGTGTCTTTTAGCTCAAGCCGTTTAACAATAACTCTATATGCTTCTGGTGTTTTTGCTTGTATTTTAACTTTTTCATTATTGAACACTTTTAGTTCATAGCAATCCTGTGCGCATTCATTTAGCAGGCTGGTTAGTGGTTTTATGTTCTCAACTTTATAAACAAAGATAGGGGGAGGCTTAATAGGTTTTTCGCATTGCTCGCCGCTTGATTCTTGTGCTTGTTCATCTTCAAGCTGTGCAAAGCTGTTTGTGGTAGGTATTGGTTGGGCTCGAGATAGCCAGTGTGTATTTAACTTTGTTTGTTTTGTTGGTCCTTTAGGACCTTCAGGGCTGTTCCTTAACCTTTTCCTTCCTGGTATCACTTTCCAGTTTGTGTCAGTTCTGTTTTGTGTGTCCTGTGTCATATTGTTGTTTTCGAGTTGTTGTGTTGTAGCGTCTGAGATCTCGCTAAGAGAACTAGACCGAGGTTTATTCTTAAACATTCCTTTGTGGAATATCTGTTGTGTGTATACCTTTGTAGAGGTGGTGTTTGTGGTGTTGGTTTTTTGTATTATATTTGGTTCATTCATATTAGATCCCACGAGTAGGGTCGAATTAATTGGTCGCTACTGAGGTGACGCCCATTCTCAGTAGAAGGCTATTTACTACGACGAGTCGCCTAATACGTCGAGTTGGTCGCTAGGGGCTGGCTCTCCTGTCAGTCATTCATCCTTTTGGCACGCTCCTCACCGTAGGATTAGGGGTTTTTTTATAGAGGTTCACCTTCCTCGCAGTCCAAATGGCGAAGTTCAGACCCCCGTTCCTATGAGAGTACTCAAGGGTTACGGTACTGGGGCGGCCCGTTAAGGCCGCACATTGGTTTTTCTGTCGGGGTTGTCTCCCCTAGCTAGATGTTCGGTTTTAAGGCGCCGAATACTCGCCTTCGCCCTCTTACTTCGCTATCAAGACCACGAGGTAGATGTTATGTACAAAGCTCGTTATAGGTCAGGACATTGCCCGGGGAATGGGACGACCCACATGTGGGTCCACCACCTTACTGTTGCGGCAGCTTGGCAGTGGCGAGGACGTGTAAGATAGGACTTTAAGGTGCGCGTCGAATAGCCCAGCTTTGTACACCCAGGCGTACGCTTTCGGTATGTCTCGGCTTTTATAGGTTCATCCTACTAGCATTGGTATGTACCACCGAAGCCAATACACCTTCTTCCCCCTCCAATTATTCACTTGAATAAATTATTTTATATTTTTCTTTATTATTATTTCACAGTTGATAGGTCGGATAAAGTTTTTGTCAGTAAAAGTTTCATAAGGTTGTTAGAGATTTAGTTCCAGAAAAAAAACATGTAAACAACTTGCGTTATTTTTGTATAAGTACGCAAGCCAAGTCAGGAGCAAACGAGACTAAAGTTTGAAACGTACGTAACGTATTGTGCTCCGCAAACACATTTTTCCTAATAAAGTTTATTCCGGCGGCTTAAGGCCAATATTTTGTAAAGCTACCGCCGCTAAATGGCCCATTGCGGGAACGCGGATTTCAGCATTAGGCTAATAGCTCTACTTCTTCAATTCTCGTTTACTCGTCTATAATTAATTCGGTGGTTTCGTCTACTCAGCTCTCGGGACGCAGATATTCGTTATCTATTTATTTACTTGCTGAAACTTAATTGTATTCAATTTGCCAAACGTAAATGCTTAAAAATTTTGTAGATTGAGGACTTAAGTTCACAGTTTAGTTTCATCAGAAATTGATTCTAACTAAATTATTTTAAATAATTGTAAATATTAAAAAAAAAAATCAATTCGGAAAGATTCTGTTTGTCATTCGAAATTTGAGTGCAAAAGTAATTTTATCCGCTAGCGTGGAAATCGTTTTTAAAATTCGAACCTTAGAATAAAGGCGCTGGTTCAACGCGGCGCGTGTTTGGCACGGCCACGCGGCGCATTTTATCTGTGCGTCTTCGTTTGTTAGACAACGTGGGTCTACTTTTCCACCGCAGCACACGCTATACACGAATATGAACCCACGACTATCTAAAACTGTAGCGCAGTTTTAAATCATATGCCAGGCGTCGCGCTTCCCCTCCCGTCCCACTTCCCGAAGTGAAGCTACGCCGCTTTCGTGTACCGCGTGCGTAGCGTGGACAGCGTTGAGCTGCGTGGGCGCCATATTTGAACAAGCCACGCGTGTAGCCATGACATCACTAATCTCATATTCATGCGTAGCGTGGCCGTGGGTAGCGGTGGATACTATGACATACATTTTCTTGCAAAGCGAAGCTAGACACATGTGCGTAGCCTCTCCGTGCGCCGCGGTGGGCCAGCACCTTAATCGCACTGGCCAGCTCGACTGCATGAAAAAAACCCAGTTAATTTTCCTCGCTGTAGTGAGGTGAAAAGTTGTGTGTTTTGTTTGGCAGCAAAGGTATTCGGTGGCTCGTACTTTTGAAACCCTTGCTACGCTCAAGATTCCATAGTTGAACTACTCGCTTCGCTTGTGGTTCAATCCTAGAGTCCTTCGCTAGCCCAGGTTTAAATACAAGTACTCGCGTCAAAACACAACTTTGCAGCCTTGCATCACAATTTTTTTTTGTGTGAAATTGTGACAAGCAATTTTTACACGCCAAACAACGTCCACTGCACCACAGTCAGTTAAATGAACACAAAATCTCCTCCTGTTGACAGTGAAAATAAACCCAACCCACTTCCTAGTATTATAGTAAAGTTAATTAATCTTACGTCAACGTCAGCTTAAATGAGGTATAGTGGCCACAAAACTCGGGGATCACGGCTTATCGTACTTTCAGAACCGCGCTATTACTTGCTATGCGGAAATAATATTGAAAATGGTTTTTGTTGATAATGGAAATGTGTTTATTGTCACGTGCTACCACATGCTTCCAATTAATAGGTATTTCATAATCATTTTATCAAAGCAACGTGCTAATTACCATGTTTCTATTCGAGTCGATGGTATGTTAATATGTGGTAGTTTTTGGTTTTAAGGGAGTCTACACACCAAACATGCCGACAGCTGCTGACTTGAAGTCATGCAGCGGGTAATCTTTTTGATTAACGGCGGCTCCTAACATAAAAAACGAAGCCATGCACGGTGTGGTTGTAGGCTCCTTTAGACTTCTAGGGCCCTGTCAAACCAATCGTGCTTTTTTGTGATCAGAACACAGTCAAGCTTACTTAATATGTACATGTTTTTGTGCTTTAGTTCAGAACATGACTAACCTAAAACGGTTTTTTGTAGGTAGAAAATAATGTGTAAATTGGAATTAGAAAGCATTTGTCCATTTGGCTACAGGCGTGGATAAGTGTAGCAATAAATGAAATGGCCACCGAAATGTAAATTGAAAGTAAAAAGCATTTTCCCATTTAGCCACCGTGCGTGACATTTACGTAAATACAAGTACATTGTGGATTGGTGCGAGTCCATACCTTTGCTATGTATGTGTGTATTTACGTGTATATCCAAGGGTATTTTATCCACAAGGTGGAAAAAAGCTTTTTACAAACACATTCATTCATTCAGCCCTGAAAGAAAAAAGAAATTCAATGAACTCTTTCTGCCGCTGACACGCCGAATTACAGCCAGTTGCGAGAGCCCCGAATTCCCGGAAAACAACCTTTTTGGTTGAGTATCTATAAAATATAAGGTACTAATTGCGCAATTCCGCTCACACTTGACCGTTTTTTTATTTTTTTGTCTGCACGAGCTATTTATGACGTGACAACAAGACTGGGCTAACAAGCGAGTGCATCATTAGGCTTCAGATCTTAATGAGCGAGCCCGAGCTCTACAAAAGTGCTTGCGTGATACAGCGCTTGCATTTTCTAAGTTTGAAATATTCAATGGAGGGAAGGGTGGGAAAGATATCTTTACTAGAACGTGCAATTTTACAGCTTTGGGTGCACGTGAATGATTTTAACAGAAAATATAAACTCACAAGTATTTTAATAAGTAGCTCTGTTTACTCTGTTATTATAGCTACTTACATTTAGTTTGAAAAGTTATAATAAAACAATAACAGCCATAAAAGTGTTGAAATCTGTACGTTTATGCATTTTCATCAGGTACTCTAAAGGTGCTTATTCATGGCTAGATTGCAGATTATCCAAGTAGCGGATTTTATACTTACCAAAGTTCATAAACCAGGATTTAGTTAAACACAGTTTATGCTCATTGAAAAACTTACTCGTACACTTTGTAGCGCGACATCTACTAACCGCAAAGTAAGTCAAACTTTCAAACGAGCTCTTACTCTGACATAGTAGGTGTTTAATATATTTTTACGGTGACCCTACGTCTTTTACTTCATGTTTTTCAAGTAATATTACTTTGCACGAGAAATTCTATTTAAAAGAAGTTTAGTGCAAAATATTTGTTTATAAGATTTAATTATCCGTATGTAAACTTAATTGACTACGTTACTTTGACTGTATGTAGGTACTTGTACTTCATTTTAAGCTGCGTAGTTTTAGAAACATCCTACTAATATTATAAACGTGAAAGTTTGTAAGAATGGATGAATGGATTTTTGTTACTCTTTCACGCCAGAACGGCTGAACATATCTGGAAGAAATTTGGCACAGAGATAGATTATAGTCAAGAATAGCACATAGGATAATTTTTTAACCGCGAGTGAAACCGCGGGGCGCAGCTAGTACCTACCTAATGCCATTCACCGAATATTCAATTACATGTAATTAGTTAAAAAGCAGCCCGTTGTTATTTTAACTGATCCTTAAATTTTATTCTTAAAAGAAAACGAGCGCAGTAAAGCTTTTTTACAAATAATCTAATGAACCTCTTGCCCTGAAGTTATCCCAAAAACAAACCTGCTAACAGGGGGCAATTTAGCTAACCATAACTGATGCTTTTGATACCATAGCCGATGAAATTTCACAAACGCGTCACCAGTCCTGGGTCCAACCGTCACGCTTCCAGCTGGCATGTTTGTCAGACGTTCCTTGTCCGTTTTTTATGACAAACGCAACGTTAACGGTTCAGCTAAGCATCGGCGATAGTTAGATGAATCGCCCCCAAGGTTCTTATTTTTCGGCTTCAGAGCCGAAGTTATGCAAACAAAATTACAGCCCAATTAACTTTAATCCCGTTCATAAAACGGAACAAATTGCGGTCGATGTCTATGTTGAGAGTGTCTTTCTCAAACCGCTGACTGGTGGCCACCAAACATTTCCAAGACTTAATAAATTAATTCGCACAGTTTGACAACTTCAAGGGGTTTCCAAAATTTGTTAATTGGTTTAATTTATACTTAAATCATTCACCAGATCGTAACGCGAACAACATTTTATAGGATGAAGGTGGATTAGAATAAAGTACCTAATTAATTTTAGTTATGAAACTCCTTGAAATCTTGAGGTAATTTCAGGGCTTGACAATTTTAACAAAAATTGAAAAATGATTTACACACGTAAGACAAGAGTTTCATTTTAATAAAAACAAACAAATAATCCTTTATTCACAAAAATATATTTATAACATAACATAACATATCGTCACGCCTTTCCCCGAGGGGGCTGGCAGAGATATAATACAATACCTACACTTCGCCGGACGATATTCAGTCCCAAATGTGACAGGGACGAGCCTGTCACCATACACCGGGCTCCAGTCATGTAGCAGATGACATACAATACGCACATATGTTTACACAATGAACGCAGTAAACATATGTGAATAAATGTGTAAACATATAATAATTGTGTATACATATATTTTACACAATTGGTGCGTGCCGTCGACTGGGTTTGAACCCGCTCCCTCTGGCCTGAGAGGCAGGCCTTCTCCAACTATGCTGTCATCGCTTATCTATTCTATTCTAAATCTATCTATAATCAATGTTAAATTAATCAATGCGTTCGTCAGGTGTTCAGAATGCTGGCATTTATTTCGGCCAGAAATTGAGCATTGCCATCCAGCGTGGCAATGCTGCTAGCATTCTGGGCACCTTTCCCTCTGCCAACGGGCTTTTAGATTAGAATTTTGTTATAGGTTTATGCATTTTTCTTGGTGGGTTTTTTTTTGGATAAAAATTACTGAAAGTCAAATGAAATAAATAAATGCGTAAATAAAAAATTACTAGTAGCGGGCAAAGTAAATCTATAAGTAGGTATCTATAAAACTCAATGTGTGTTTGTATGTATGTTTCCTATGGACTTCAAAATGGTTGGAGCGCTGGAGTTTTAGCCTATCTTCAAATAAGCCCAGTTAAACCTGTTAAGTTTTGAAATGATCCGAGAAAAAAAAATGCTATTGATACAGAGATGGCTGGAATTACGCGGGCGAAACCGTGGAGCGCAGCTAGTAAGTATACATAAAGAAGATTCACCGAGATAGCAATGAATGAACTTGAAGCATACGTATGTACTAGAACATCAGGTAGGCGCAATAAATGGTTTGATTGATGTCGGGCGAGTGTGAAATTGAACTGGCAAGGGGCGAGCGTAAAACCATTGAGGTCTAAGTACCCATTACTGATGGAACCCTCCAATTATAGGGATTCATTTGCGCGGTAGAGTTGATTGCATCGAACTATGTAAGGATTAGGGCGGAAATCCACCGAAGCTGTTCTTTTTTTGTTGAGAAATTGATTTTTTCGCGGTTTTCGCACATGTTTTGATTATTTTAAACCTTATCAAAATTAGACAATTCAACCAACCCTATCAAACAGCTCCGGTGAATAAAGTTCTTCTTGCATTTTGGTCGTATCGGGAAAATGATTATAAATGCTTATACTCAGCTATTTTTACCCATAAATCATTTTATAATCTTATTTCTACTCACAAGTACTAGGAATAGAAATAAAATTAGTAAATGATACGAGCAACGTTTTAAAAACTCTAACCAATACTAACAAAAGCTGCTGCATTGTAAAGATTAAAAATAATTACTTGTATCATACAATAAGATACGAAATGCATAGTCCAACTTCACGAAATCCACGAAACAAGATATTAAAACGTACTTTCGCCACAATTTGAAATGTCCCCCTGACAAACGGGTAAAACTTCTTGCCTTATCAGCAAACGAGCTTGAGTTTGCTCAAGTATTTTTATAATTACCTTGCCTTTGTAGAAGTTCGTTGTTCGCTAACGCTGTCTTGCAAGTTGGGAAGCGTCTCGTAATAAATTTCACTTGTGGAAGGACTCTGACGGGTAAATGACCTCATAAAACTATGAGACACTCACTAATCGCGACTTGCTATAAATGAGCACGTCTTCCTGTTAGTAGTCGATAAGCCTCGCCATTATTTACTGATTTGGTAATGATGAAGACTTCCGGGGTCGAAATCTCGAAGAATATTGTTGTAAGCTTACGTAGCGTAGATTTTCGTAGCGTCAGTTTTCGTAGCGCAGCTTTTCGTAGTGCAGCTTTTCGTAGCGCTCGTAGCGTAGCATGGTACAACTGATCTACGCCATTTTTTCCACTAATCTGTTTTAAAAAACAAAAATCTAGCTCTGCTTCTAACGTTGCATTGTAAATTATGGGTACCTACTGGTGTATCTTACTATCTCACTAATACTATAAATGCGAAAGTTTGGATGGATCGATTTGGATGTTTGTTGTTCAGTCACGTCACTGCACTTCACGAGTAGCACCGCGGGATTCAGCTAGTTTTATATAACTTCTACCTTTGCGCAAACGTGGGGAAATAGACCACGGATGTTAAACAATGGATGGACCGGTTAGTCTGCCAGTGTTTGACTGCAATTAGTATTTTCACCAGATGTTACTGTGGGTCAGATTACACACTAAATTGTCGGCTGGTTAATTGCCCCAGAGACCTTCGAAGGGGCTGAAAGTTGTGATAGAACTACTGGCCACTTTATATAGAAACATAGCTGTGCCCCACGGTTTCACAACAACAACACAGGATCAATTATTTTTTCGGGATGAAAGGTACCCCATGTTCATTTTTGTACTCCTGACAATGTGTGTGCAAAATTTCACGATGATCGGTTGTGTAGTTAAGGCGTGAACGCGTAACTAACGAAAGAGCAAACTCACTTTTGCATTAATAAAATTAGGATTACTTAACAAAACAAGAAAAAGGAGATAGTTCCTGTCAAGTTTTCGTCAAAATGAAAGTCCTTTCTAAACGATAAACCCATATTCATGCATTGAAGAAATCACAACTTAATAACAATGTACTTTCGTATATCACATTAATATTATCTCAACAACACTCAAGATTGTTGCTCCAGTTGAAAGGTTAACCGTCTCTTCATTTATGTTGTTAACCCTAAAGACTACACTCAAACAATAAACAGCAGCCGCGTCTTTTCCATTTCAGTGCGCGGAAAGTAATGTCAGTAACACAACTACGAGTAGGTAATATTTAATTATAATTTTTATTATTACTGGGAAGGCAAAAATGAGTAAAGTTAACTGACGTAATTAGAGTGTATGAAATACTCAGATAGTAAATACCATTAAGTTTATAGTGAGAGAGGGTTTTTTCGTATTTTTTTACGCGTGATTTATATTTGCGGTAAAATGATGGTAAAAAAAACCTTTTATTAAAAACCGTAGTCGAATTAGGAAAGTATGATATGATTATCGAGGTAAGATTTATGTTGCTTTAAGAGCCTGTTCTATTGAAAAAGACCATGATGTGCCTAAAACCAGTAGTCAAATCGATTCGATAATTTTAACCAAATTTAGAAATCGAACTACTTAGTATGCATCAAAAACACTTATGATTCAAAAATAATAATAAACATATCGTCACGCCTTTCCCTGAGGGGGCTGGCAGAGGTGTAATACAACACCCACACTTCGCCGGACAATATTCAGTCCCAAATAGGACAGAGGGCGAGCCTGTCGCTATACACCGGGCTCCAGTAATATAGCAGATGGCATACAATACGCACATGGATATGTATGTTCACATAATGAACAATTTGGTGCTTGTCGTCGGCTGGGTTCGAACCCGCTCCCTTTGGCTTGAGAGGCAAGCCTTCTCCAACTAGGCTGTCATCGCTTTTTAATAATAATAGTGCGTAAAAATTACTTCAGTTTAATAATATTTAATGAAGTTGAGATACTGATATCACAGCCCCCGAGTACGTGGCGTTCAATTAACTCCACCCGATTGTGTTCACACGCGTTTTCTTATCTCACTCTAATTACAGAACACAAATAATCACAAAATCTCTTCGCGCTCTTCCGAAGAAGAAGAGAAACAATATATGCAATTATATATTCCGGGAACGCCAAGGCAATTAACATGAAAATTCTCGTTAGCGTTTCGCAAAGGGGAACTTTTGATGTTAAGGAAGTGGGAAAAAAATTCAAGTGCGGCTCCGGGCCTCATTAACAGGCTTTTAATACTGGCGAGATGCTTCCGGGCAGCGCCTACGAGGAGTTTCAGACCCGCTGCTACTTTAAGGTGTTAACTCTATCTCGCTCAGATTGGATTTGTTTTCTGGATTGCAAGGCAGCTGAAGTATATTTACATTTGACACATTACATATGTACATTTGACATATGTGTACATTTGTTAGAGGTGTCCATCACAAATGTACATTTGACATTTGTAATTACTGTTTTGACATGTATAAACTTTTGACATTTATCGAACTGTGACGTGTATCGGAGTTATCAATAAATTCTGATTTCTGTAATTTCAACCATCTATTTTATGGGGCTCCTTACAACTTTTTGGTTCCAAAGAACACAGATAATAAGTCTACTAATGAACAATCCTCAACAAAGGCTGGCAGCCACTGCCTTTTTCAGACGAGATATTACGAAGTAAACAAAATATAAAGCATCTTTTTTATTTTCCAAGACGAAAAGGGATCAATGGCATGTGCTGACACGAAACTGAGGAGTCTTTCAGGCCGTTCAGTGAAGCTTTGAAGGCTTGCGGCTACACCAAGAATGTTATTAAGTTACGTACTTTTACAACCTTCGGTATGTTTAGGAATTTTTGGGACCCGAATACGTGTAAAATAAACTTAGAATTTCGCCTGCGTTCGCCTTCACAATATCATAAACTTTCTGCTTCCACTTTTGGACGTATTTTGCAAAATATTTTCTTTATTTCATAAAAGTAAAAAATATTTGCTCAGCTAAATATTTACATATCTCCAAAAATGGCAGAAATATCGTGGATATAATACAGGTGTTTGCAAAAGCTTTTTATGTTCTTGAGTTCTCAAAGGAAATGAAACAACTCTGATGTCATAAATAATTCCCAACCAAAAATAAATATAAATATACTTACGATAAATACCTCGTAATGAAACTGAGCCCGGAACATGCCCAGAACAAAACTGTGAACATAAAACGTGAAGCTTTTAAAAATATCCGTAACATTGTCTCTATTGTTTTGGACGAGGGACGAGGAACTAAAGTTTATGAAACAATAGAGTGATGGTCAACCACGCAGTGTGAACTAAGGCGAGCGAACTTGTGTGCTCATCCGAGACGAACTAGTTCAGACCAGTTCATGTACTTCTTGCCGGTTTTATTTGCTTTTGATGGCGTTTTTGGTACTCATTGTGGTTTATTTACTTGTAAGGCTAGTCGTGAGTAGAGATCTAAAGAGATCGCTTGCCGGTGATGCGGCTAGTGAGTACTAAAATACCTTTTTGTTGTAGTTTAAAGAAATGGACTACTTTTAGGTTACGAATAGGTATACTTGGAGCTAGTTACAATTTAAAAAAAACTAGCTGTGCCCTGCGGTTTTAACCGTGGTTATCCAGGGTAAAAGCTACCTCTATATCAAATTTCATCAAAATCTTGCCATCTTTTTGCGCGTGGAGAAGTAACAACCATACACACTCACAAACTTTGCTCTCATAAAATTAGTGTGGTAGCCAACAGCTTTTCTAGTAAAAAAATCTTCAATTATTCCGTTCCGCTTTATTTTGTTTAGCATATACAGATTTGGGTAGTGTTTAACTTGATTACGGTTAGATATTCAAGGTGTGTCGAAATTTACAGCGGAAAATATTGGAGTACGAAAATATTTCGTTCAAAAACGTAATTTTGGACGTCCTATGTGCATAGATAACTATTCACATAGGACGTCCAAAATTACGTACTTAAACGTAATATTTTTAAACGTCACATTTCAAGTAAATGCTAACTATCTAGGCTTTGTAACGTCGCAAGACAGGCGGCTTGCTGGAAATAATGCCTCTAATCTCTTCTCTTCACTGGGAACACCTGCTCTGAATTTACTTGTCTCACTCAGGTATAGTTGCGGTTGCGAGATGTTTTTGAACTTTGGGTACGAAATATACGGCACGTTTATAGTTACTACCTCTGTAGAAGTTATGCGTACTTACTAGGCTCTGCAATATTTTTTTGTACTTTTTGAAGTTATACTTCTTTTGGCGCGATAGAGAAAAATGATGAGAGTGAATTTTTACGATGCGCGCGCACACCGACACCTAAATTCTACATCGTGAAGTTAGTTCTAGGTGGCATGAAAATTGATAACTATGTTCAAGTTGTATATTCTAGTATTTTTATATTTAGAACACGTGTTTCGTAAGAGTACAATTAAACAGTGAATAAATAAATATTATTTTGGTGTTTGTATGAAATCAATTTCATATAAGACGGTGATGGTATTTACTAATAATTTATTATTTATTGGTAAATCTATTTAATATATTGATATTAGTGATAAAACTGATTTGAATAAACTGTTTTGAGTGCATTTATAGATTTGAGGTTAAGAAGTATAACTTCTAACGAGTGTACAGAAGTACACACACTCTTTTTTCATTAAATTACAGGGGGTTATCTTAATATATATGTCGGGGAAACATAGAGAAATAGGAAGCCGAGCCTTCACATCTCACTCCTGATATCGGGGTAATGTAGGAAAGAGGAGCCACGCCGTCGCATCTGATCCCATTGATGTCGGAGAAACATAGGAAAGGCCGCCGCGCTGTGACATCCCACTTTTGGTGACGGGGAAAATCTAGTAGGCCGCGGTGTCGTGTCTAATTTCTGAGCCATGAACTCGTCATCACGGGCATCTATGGTCGGCTTCAACCTTCAGGAACGTTGAAATAAGGGGACAGCAATGTAGGCTTCTCACTATTTTAATTATACAGTCACTTAGACTACTTAGTTAATGAATGATCACAAAGATAATTGGAGATTTAGAGTAATGGGTTTACGAATGACCATTGCGTGCGACCGCTTTCAGCCCAGTCCTGTCAACCACACTGACAGACATGACGTTCGCCCGAAATCCCAAACGCAACTCCATTCGGTGTTAACCGCTCTAAATTACCATAAACAAATCGATTAATCGTCATAAACCACAGATTAAAACTATCGATTAACAACTCTCAAACTGATTTTCTTTATCCAATGATATCTCGCGCCGTCACGGCCATCCTGCATTTTCACACGTCCTCGGGTGAATGTTCATCTCATCATCTGTGGACAATCATAAAAGTGCTCAAGTAACCACTTAACGCTCGGTCATTCTGACCGTCTCAAATCTACCTCCACAATTTCACAGAAAGCGAACACAGTTATGGGATAACACAAAACACAGTTAAACCCAATTCTACCAACCATAAACATCGTACCAGAGTATAATCGACTCTTCTAACAGTAACTTCATATTCGTTACCTATCCCCATAAATTGTCATGATAATTGAAATAAGCAACTTGACTTTTAGTGAAATAAATTGTATTGGGACCAATCGAATAATCGAGGCTGAAACTAAATTATTAATCATACATCCAATGTTCCAAGAATTTAATCAAGCCACATTGAAAATCCAATGACGGTACACATATGCGGTTTGGACTTATGTAAACTGCTGTGTCCAATTTCAAACGAATAACATGGCATTAAAGTTGTCACTTAGACTTGCCACACAGGCTAGGTCCCTCAGGGTGACAACGACAACTTCCCAGGGTGAAACTTCCCAGATTGACAACTTCCGAAAACGACAACTTTCGAAAGTGACAACATCCTAAATCGTCATCTACCTAAATTGACAACCGCCAAAATTGAGATCTTCCTGAAACGACAACGCGTATTCTCGACCCTTTTTTAAATAACTGCTGCAGACTGTACTTTCATTCGTTTTTGTCCTTTGTACCACTTCATTAGTGTGTAGTATATCAACAAACTAACAAACAATTCATATCACATCACACATGTAGTGCACTTTACTTTTCTCGAAATGCTACTTTCTCAATTGCCTCATTGAAACTCTATGATAAAGGTGCTATTGCGTTCTTAAACTCCTTGGTCTTACTGGCATATTTAAAGTATGTCAGCTTGACAATCCTAAAATGCAAATAATGTTGATTTCTTTCATTAAATAATAATGAATTTCATAAAATCACAAAAAGGGAAAGACAGTTTGTTATGTAATGGGTACAAATACAATTTCATGAAATTTAACAATAACAACACAACTGTATGGAGATGTGCTAATAGGGATTTGTGTAGTGCAACTATAACTTTAAATAGTACGAGAGTCAACATTTTACGAGATTTATTTTATTTTTATTTTTACTCATACTTTAATGTTACACCGGGAGGAATACTACATAGGCTGACCACACAGGCTAGGTCGTCACTCAGACTATAATTCAACAAAAGTAGGGTTGTAACAAAGACTTGCCACACAGACTTGCCACACAGGCTTGCCACACAGGCTTGCCACACAAGCTTGCCACACAGGCTGGAGCCACATAAGATAGTACCTTGCAGATTAGTGCCACACAGGCGAGTGCCACACAGGCTATTGCCACACAGGCTATTACTACACAGGCTACTGTCCTACCGGCTACTGCCCTCCAGGCTTAGTTTTACCAAAAGCATTGACACTTAGTAAGTTATTTATTAACTGCATGACTCACATGTGCCGCAAGCGACAGTTTGACTAAACTGTTTGTGGGTATTTCTAAACTTTAAACAACTCCAATAGAAAATAGCACTCTGACATACATCGTTTACGAATATCAAACAAAATGAAAACTTCTCACCGGATTCAATTGCTACTCGTAGGTGATCAACGGCTGCTTCATAGTGCAGGGGCCCAATTCGGAGATAGGAGATTTTCATCTCATCTCGATCTCGATTCCTGGAAGTCTCCACTGCCTCCGACTACTCGAGACATCTCGCGCCCCAGGCATCGAGATTATCTCGATCTCGAGCGTATAGAATAAGGCATCTCGAATACAGCCATTTTTTTCGAGGTATGATGGAATCTCGAGTTGTAAGAATAGCCCACCAGGCATTGACCGGATCTCGCACGTTGCTGCTGCTAATTTTGGTGCCTTTTTTCGATCAACGAGTGGCGATGTAACCTCGTTGCAGTAGTAACACGTAGACGTCGACGTTTTGTTCGGTACAGTGCTATCCTTCGTCTCTCGTTGTTTGTTAGTTGCGTCGCATAGCATAAACTAGGTGTAATCAAACGCCGTCGAGATAATGCAGAGGTCTACTCGATGCTCACTCTCTCATTGCCGTCCTGCTGCCCTTCATGCACCACGAAGAAACAGTCCGCACACTCCACAATAATAGCACGTAGGGGCGACTCTATCAGCCATCTGTTGCTATGCCACTTCGCTTCCAGATCATTGCACAATTGTAGCCAAAGACGGAGCTATATCTTGTTGCTGTGGTCGTTATTCTTATCCCAATTCTGATATCGGGGAAAGAGGGCGGTGGTCCTCGTCATCATCTTCAGCACTCATCTTGTTAACTGTGGGCATTGGTCTTATCCCACTTCTGATGTCGGGGAAACATAGAGAAATAGGAAGCCGAGCCTTCACATCTCACTCCTGATATCGGGGTAATGTAGGAAAGAGGAGCCACGCCGTCGCATCTGATCCCATTGATGTCGGAGAAACATAGGAAAGGCCGCCGCGCTGTGACATCTCACTTTTGGTGACGGGGAAAATCTAGTAGGCCGCGGTGTCGTGTCTAATTTCTGAGCCATGAACTCGTCATCACGGGCATCTATGGTCGGCTTCAACCTTCAGGAACGTTGAAATAAGGGGACAGCAATGTAGGCTTCTCACTATTTTAATTATACAGTCACTTAGACTACTTAGTTAATGAATGATCACAAAGATAATTGGAGATTTAGAGTAATGGGTTTACGAATGACCATTGCGTGCGACCGCTTTCAGCCCAGTCCTGTCAACCACACTGACAGACATGACGTTCGCCCGAAATCCCAAACGCAACTCCATTCGGTGTTAACCGCTCTAAATTACCATAAACAAATCGATTAATCGTCATAAACCACAGATTAAAACTATCGATTAACAACTCTCAAACTGATTTTCTTTATCCAATGATATCTCGCGCCGTCATATATAAATCTCGTGTCACAATGTTTGTCCTCAATGAACTCCTAAACCACTTAACCGATTATAATAAAATTCGCACACCATGTGCAGTTCGATCCAACTTGAGAGATAGGATAGTTTAAATATATATATATTTATATAATATAAATAATAAACGCGAACGAAGTCGCGGGGTGACAGCTAGTATTATTATATGTTTACTAGCTGCGTCCCACGGTTTCACCCACGGTCCCACAGGAACCGTTTATTTTTTCGGAATAAAAAGTACTCTATGTCCTTTTCTATACCCCAGACAACATGTATGCAAAATTTCAAGACGATTGGCTAAGTAGTTGAGACGTGAAAGCGTTACAAACAAACACAAACAAACGAACAAACTCACTTTCGCATTCATAATATTAGATAGGATGAGTAGCTTTCTAATTTGTACGATGACTATGTAGCGTTGTCCAAAGTTCTGGAGAAATCTAGGTGGAATGCAGTATAGTAGGTGCAGTATAGTTAGGTACCTACTAAATCAAAGAATTAAAAAAACTATAAAAAGCGATGATAGCTTAGCCGGAGAAGGCTCGACTCTCAAGCCAGAGGGAACGGGCTCGAATCCAGCCGACGGCATGCACCAATTTGCTCATTGTGTGAACAAATGTGCTTAAAGTATGTCATCTGCTACATGACTGGAGCCCGGTGTATGGCGACAGGCTCGCCCCCTGTCACATTTGGCACTGAATATCGTCCATGGTACACGCTTTGCTTACTTTGGGGTGACGATATTTTATGTTACAAGTAATCACCAAAAAATAAACTAAGGCTTCAATTTTTCCACCTGCTTTTAGAGCCAACCCGTTCTTATATTTAATCCTACTAAAATTATAAACGCGAAAGTTTGTAAGAATGGATGGATGGATGTTTGTTTCTCTTTCACCCCAGAACGGCTAAACAGATCTGGATGAAATTTGGCACAGAGATAGATTATAGTCTAGAATAGCACATAGGATACTTTTTCACCGCGGGTGAAACCGCGGGGCGCAGCTAGTTAATCATAATTAAGCATTATCATAAGTACTACAGCAACTATTTTCTCAACTGCATGAATTTCAGAAGCATAATTCAATCTTTTCAAACAGTTAAAGCTGCGGCCGCGATGCTCCAGATCGATAAAGGTGCGGTTCGAAAGGATCCGTCCCGAGGCGAGATTCCTCCGTGAATTCATTGAATGCAATAAAATTTTCTGCACAATTGAAACCATTAAAGATCGTCGCCTCCACGTGGCTCTGAATGTTAATCACGAGCTTGTGTGAATAGAACAATCACATTGCGGTAACAGCCGGTAACAGCCTCATTTTTACCCCATTCTCATTGGATAGAAATTCTAGTGCGACCTAACCTTTTAACCATTTCTTTCCAACCAAGTCTTTGAGGTTGCTGAATTGTCTTACCAAAGACACTGTTCTGAGTTCGCTGAAATAAAACTTTTTAAAACCGTTTTTACAATACTTTTTAAGTTAAAATTATACAAAAGTAAATATCGTCAAATTAGATTAATAGATTGTAAGGTAACAATACGGGTATTTATTACCCCAGTGCTTCGATCAACTAGCCCACTTCGGTCACTATAAACTATATATACTTAATACATTATTATTTTGAGCCACAAGTACTCACTCAACATTTTAGCAACCTACAGCTTTTATTTTATTTGTCCATAAAAACAATAACATCAACTTACTAGGTAGAGTCAATAGTAGAGTCGTACGTTTTCTCTAGATAAGAAATCTAGAGGAAAGCGTACGTCCACACGAGCAACCTAGCAACAAACTTTAATTAACTCTTAACTGACCATTTTGTATGAAATCGCTTTCTGGAAATTGCGCAAAGTGTCGTAGGTAAGTTGGGTTGTTAGAACGCCTCTAGCCACTGGAAAACCTTATTTTCTCCAAGTTCCTTTGTCATTAGTTGAGTAAATTGTTTTTCCCTTGCGGGAGTGTCTTGCTTGGTTCTAGATTAAGCGGTAAGCTTGGCTAATTCTCCATCCCTGACTACGTTTCTAGCTCCGTGGTCTATTATAGGCTTATGCAGCTACGAGCACTGACTCGGAGCAATTATAATAAAAGGTTTGTTTCACTGGCTGTCTTTTTAGATCCTAGGTTAGTTTGTCCTAAGATGTCTATGTCTAGATATTTCTGTCTATGGTTTATTTGAAGATGAATGATTTGAAATTTTAATATGCGAGTAGAAAAACGGTTTTATCCTTTTTAACTAACGAAACGAACCGAAAACAAGATTTACAAGTCGATGCGGTATTAGCTTTTTAATTTTTTTTAATTTTGGCGATTTAGGTATACTGCTCCGCTCCGCTCCGCTCCGCTCCGCTCCGCGGATTCACTCGCGGTTAAAAAGTATCCTAAATTATTTTATTTTTATCCTTAAATTTGGCACAGAGATAGATTTTAGTCTTTCTAGACTAAAATCTATCTCTGTGCCAAATTTCATCCAGATCTGTTCAGCCGTTCTGGCGTGAAAGAGTAACAAACATCCATCCATCCATTCTTGCAAACTTTCGCGTTTATAATATTAGTAGGATACGTACATTAGTTTAAGAACTTAGTTATTAAGGTTAAATAAATTATTACTCTTCTAAGTAAAGGCGGTTCCACAAAGCAGCTTGTAAAATAAATAATTCAACAGATTTAACAAGACTTCAGCGCACCTACAATGAGTAAACAAGCTAGTGAAGGAGCCTCGTGCGTTGCTTACTTTGCTTAAACAGACGAAGCACTGGTTGTGCGATTCGATCGGAAGCTTCTCCGGACGCGTCACGAACACGATAAATGTCTCATGATCTGCTCATAGAATAAAATGAGTTTCGTTCATTTGTCGGTCGCTCCCTCACGTCCCGCAGAGGCTATCGGACGGAGCATTTTTCGTAGGACCGGTACGGGGACTTTCCTATCATAAATCAGGGAGCGCGTGACGTCACGTCCGCCGGCCGATGTGTCGGCTGCGACGTGACAAAACACTTCGCTTGCTCTCTGAGTTTACAAACTCGCATTCGTGTAGTCCCTAACATTAGACCCTTCTAAGATTTTTAGCTTTGTCCGTTTCTATTTTTAGGTAGTAGGCTAGGTATTTAAATTCAATATTTATTTCGAATCATGGATTTTTTTAATATAGGTATGTAATTAAATTAGTAAAAGATGAGTAGTTACGTTATTAACGATTACTAAAAGATTTAGTGCCAATTTTGTCACAATTGCTTTGCCTTCCGAAGAAATTTCACTATTTCCTGCAGTATGTTAGGTTTTAGTATCGTCATTCGCAATTTAGTATTCTTCGACGAAGCGACCGCGTCCTGGCATTCGGAGCAAATTGCCGTATCGACCTCTAGAAATGCGCAGTCAAAAGCGCCGCCTGAATTATGTGGAGAACGACGAGGGAAAATTGATATAAAAATTGCTCGTAAAGCATAAAATTAAAACGTGGATCGCGGCGGACGGTGTTGCAACACGCTAAATACCTGTCGTATTTCAGGCGCCATCTGTCGGCGACGGCGCTGAGACTGCCGCTTTTAATTTATTAACCAATTTGCTGAACGCTCCGAACCGCGCTCCATTCCCGGTATTTTGTTCCTTGACTTAATAAATTAGAAGTCATAATCCATGAAGACTGTTGTCGTGACGGTGATGGGCTAATTAATTATTAAATTCAAAATTTAACTCAAATTTTCAATTCAATTACTGTTAAAGAAAGAAAATATGCGCAAAAGCTGGTTGTAAGCAACCTTGGAACTCGAAGACGCACTTAAAAACTCCGCAAGGAATAAACATTTACTTTGCGGAAGTGGCTCATGAAATTCTTTTATGTTGAGAACCATAGAGAGGGTGATTGTACACCGAGGACCGCCAACTTTGACACTTATTCCCGCATCAGTTTGCGCCGCGGATGGCTCTAAAGTGCGTGAAAATATAGGAACCAACTTCCCTACACTGTACACCCACAGTTAGTTTAGCAGTTATCTATTGTGCGATAAAGGTCTGGAAAAGTCCAGAATATCTCACAGCGGGTAAACACGAGAAGAAACTGAGATGAAACATTGTCATCGAGCTCGGTGGTATTTCGTGGTTGAAAAGTTCAAGTTTTATGGCAATCGTAAAGTTTTTACGGCGGCAAGAAAAATATAAATAAGAACATTATCCAAAAGTTTAATGTGGTTAGAACAATCAGTTACAACATCTGTTAACAATATAATTTTAAGACAACAACAAATTGAAGTTGAGCTAAATGTCTTAAACTTACAAAGTAACGAGCGCACAACACTGTACACGAACACGAAGATTTATGAAAAGAAAACTAATCATTTTAGAAATCCAATTGTCTTAAAACCTTCTAGCGAAAGTTCACAGTTGTCTCGAGTATTTAATTATTTTTAACATGAAAGCTTTTGACGAAATAATATGAGCGTTTAAATCAAAACACAGTGTTGACAGTCCCCATTTGGAGACAAATTAGTTTCTTGAACATTATACCATGCGCGTCTTTACCTTTTAATTTATGTTCGAGCAAAGGCTGGGAATGTTAAATTTATTAATCGCATCGCCTGATATTACAAACCGTATTATTTATACGCGTGGGTACACTGTTTTTAATGTTTAGCTAAAATTAAAAGAAATATATTTTTTCTAAAAAACGATGGCAGCCTAGTTGGGAGAAGGCCCGCCTCTCAAGCCAGAGGGAGCGGGTTCGAACCCAGCCGACGGCACGCACCAATTTGTTTATTGAATGAGCAAATGTGCGTATTGTATGTCATCTGCTACATAATTGGAGCCCGGTGTATGGTGACAGGGTAGCCCCGTCTCACATTTGGGACTGAATATCGTCCGGCGAAGTGTAGGTTTTGTATTACACCTCTGCCAACCCCTTCGGGGGAAGGCGGGATGATATGGTATGTTACTTTTTCTAATGCCGTCATAATTAGCAGTACTTATGAACAAAATATAATAAGAGTATCACCAATTATTAATAGGTCCATCATATATTATGATCAAATGAGCTTTTCGGCGACATGAAACTAATGATAGCAATGATAGCCTAGTCGGAGAAGGCCCACCTCTCAACCCAGAGAGAGCGAGTTTGGACCCAGCCGAAGGCACGCATCAACTTGTTCATTGCGTATTAAACATCATCCACTACATAGTTGGACCTCGGTGTATTGAGACAGGCCAGCCCCCTGTCACATTTGGGACTGAATATCGTCCGGCGAAGTGTGGGTGTTGTACACCTCTGCCAGCCCCTTCGAGAGAAAGGCATGATGATATACTATGTCTATTTAAACTAATAAAATATATCGTAGCACCGTAGCATCTTCTCGTAGCTATTTCGTAGGTTTCTCGTAGCACCTTAAAACTTTTCCTTACATAGACTTATCCTTGATAGCAAGATCAAGGGTAATATTTCTGTATTAGCTAGCTCGAGGTACACACGTATCTCGTACACACGTACCTCGTACCTACACTTGTACATATATGTCAAAATCATAATTCATTCATGATTCTCATGTGACTCAAAGCTTTTGACCTTGAAGCTAATATTATCAGTCGCGTCGTTACTAAGTAATTTATGCTCAAGTTCAACGAAGTCGGTTTAAATTAAACGTATCGTATAATGTTACGAGTCGTAAAGCTGTTACACTTATACTTGTAAGTTTGAGATGTACGGTGCGTAGCAAGCAGTTTGCGAACATAAATACTGTTGACGGGCGAAAGTACTTTTATTAAAATAAATAAACAAATCCCACACCACTTGTTATGAATGAAAAAGAACTTTAATGCATAAATTAGTATGATATAAGCAAGACATCAGAAAAGACTTTTGAAGTGGGTGTAGGTGTGACGACTGACGGTATCTTTTCGTTAAGTTACGAGAGTGTGAAAACCTACTATGGTAAGTCGTTTGCATTTCAAGCAGTCCAACTGTGGAACAAGCTGCCCGTCGCTACTAGACATGGTCCCTCACTTGATATTTTTAAAGACGCCGTAAAAAGCTGTATTTATCAAAATTGCCTTGATTGTTTTATTTATCAGTGTGTAGGGCGTTCGCCTACAACTTGCGTAAATAAAAAAACTATTTTGACTCAATCTAATTTACTAAGTACATCTAAACACCACAGGAAAACAAAAGTAACAAAAATAGCATACAACAAATAAGAATCCGAGCGCGCGCGGTAGTCTCGAACGATCAAGGCTCTCCCTCCTCCGTTCGCTCGCAGTGGCCGCCCGGTGCGTTCCGCCACAGTGTCGTGCGTAGCTAGTATGCGCGACCTTGCAAAACCAGCTTAAAGCGTATGGCCCAAGTAAGGGACGAAAACAATTGGCAAAATATTATAATTTATTATTTTCTGGTTTTGCAAGGTTGGCGTGTAAACAGTACGCCACATATTCCCCCCGACCAGACCGTGACTACGGTCGATAGAAGTCAGGGAATCTAACTCTTCTCCCACTCCGAGTCATTTTCTCAACTGGCGGTGTTCTTGTTTCAACTAGCGGTAGTCCTGTGTCATTTGGCTTCCCATCGTGTGATGGGGGATCTCGCATCATGTACGCCGGTTTGAGCCTGTCGACAGTGACGTTGACCTTCTTGCCTCTGACGTCAATGGTGTAAAACTTTGGCTGCCTGACGATGACCAAGTAGGGTCCGGCGTAAGGTGGTTCCAGTGAACCGCGCACATGGTCTTGGCGCAGGAACACGTGTGTCGAATGTTCTAGGTCACGTGGGAAGTAAAATGGTGTAGATGAACTATGCCAACTTGTCGGCTTGGGTGTCAGCTTCTTCACGTGCGCTCGAAGACGGTTAGCGTATTGTGTGATGTCGTCTGAGCTGAAGTCATCTCTAGGTGACAGGAACTGACCAGGCAAGCGCAGCGGCTCACCGTAGACCAACTCGGCGGCTGAAGTCTTCAAGTCTTCTTTCCACGCACTGCGCATACCAAGCAGCACCAGGGGAAGAGCTTCGGTCCACTGCGAAGTAGTGTGGCACATAATGGCTGCCTTCAGCTGCCGATGCAGACGCTCGATGATGCCGTTCGCTGCAGGGTGGTATGCTGTAGTGCAGAAATGACGTGCGCCTACCAGCAAGGCAAGAGTCTTGAATAGGTGACTTGTAAACTGGGTGCCGCGGTCGGTAGTAATACGTGCTGGGCATCCAAATCTGGCTATCCAGCCAGATACAAGGGCAGCAGCGCAAGTCTCCGCAGTAATATCTTTGAGCGGGATCGCTTCAGGCCATCGAGTATATCGGTCGATGACAGTGAGGCAATACCTGTAAGTAGAAACAAGAGGTAATGGCCCTACGAGGTCCAGGTGTATGTGAGAGAACCTGGAGGAAGGAGTAAGGAATGGAGAAAGGTGGGATTTAGTGTGTCGGGAAACTTTCGCTTTCTGGCATTGTAAGCATTGCCTAGACCACTCTCTACAGTCCTTCCGAATCCCTGGCCATACGAATCTCTCTGTTACCAGTCGTACTGTAGCTGAAACTCCGGGATGATGTAGTTGATGCATGGTGTCATAGACCTGTCTGCGTAGCTGTGGAGTGATGAAGGGACGAGGCTGTCCAAGAGAGGTGTCACAGTATAGCAGCTGTGATCTCCTCCACACGGGACAAAGCGTCTGCGACAATGTTTTTCTTTCCGGGAAGATATCGTATGTCAGTGGTAAATTGAGAAACATAGTCCAAATGGCGATACTGTCTGGGAGTACATTTCTCTTTTGACTTTGAGAAGGCGAATGTCAAAGGCTTGTGGTCAGTGTATATAGTGAAAATCCTAGCTTCCACCATATGTCGAAAGTACTTGATGGCTTCGTACACAGCAAGGAGCTCCCGATCATAGGGACTGTACTTAGCTTGGGCACCGGAGAGCTTGTGCGAGTAGAAAGCTAGTGGTTGCCAGTCTGTACCTATGCGCTGTTGAAGGACAGCACCAATTGCTAAGTCAGACGCATCAGTGACGATTGCCAGATCTGCTGTGGCATTAGGATGAGCGAGCAAAGTGACCTGCGATAATGAAGTCTTGCAGTCTTCGAAGGCACGCAGGAGCTCAGGAGTCATCTCTACGGGGTGAGTGCTTTTGACTTTAGGTCCAGACAGTGCAGCGTTCAACGGTGCTTGAAGTTTGGCTGCGTTGGGGATGAAACGACGGTAAAAATTTAACATCCCGAGGAAGCGTCGAAGCTCTCTGACGTTCTTAGGAATAGCGTAGTTCTGAATTGCTTGAACCTTAGTATCCAGAGGCCGAGTACCAGCAGCTGAGACGTGATATCCTAAGAAGTTCACTTCCGACTTGCCTAGAACACACTTTGAAGTGTTTATCACAACTCCATACTGCTTAAGTCGATTGAACAGCTGGCGCAGGTGAGTATTGTGTTCTTCTTTCGAAGAAGAGAAGATTAATATGTCGTCGATGTAGCCGTAACAGTAATCAAGACCTAGGAGAACTTCATCTATAAACCTTTGGAAGGTCTGAGCAGCGTTTCGTAGTCCAAACGTCATGTACTCAAATTCGAACAATCCGAAGGGAGTCGTGAGGGCAGTCTTAGGCACGTCTTCTGGATTGACACGAATCTGGTTATAGGCTTTAACCAGGTCTACTGTAGAGAAGATGGAACATCCAGCTAGTTGGTGGGAGAAATCCTGGATGTGGCGAATGGGGTACCTGTCAGGAACAGTTCGAGCATTGAGTGAGCGATAATCGCCGCAAGGTCTCCATCCGTCGTCCTTCTTCCTTACCAGGTGAAGTGCAGACGACCAGGGACTTTCAGATCTCCTAGCTATGCCACTTGCAAGCATAGACTCGAACTCCTTCTTAGCTGCTTGCAACCGGACCGGATCGAGACGTCGAGGTTTGCTGGAGACAGGTGGACCAGGTGTAGTTCTGATGTGGTGGAGTGTGGAATGCTTGGGAGCTGAAGGAACTCCAGGCGGCTTTGTGATCTCTGGAAATTCGCGCAGTATGTGGTGAAAATCTGATTCTCCTGTGACAACTTTAACAGACCCGATGTCGTCAGGTGAGCCAGTAGATATAGCCTTGACAGAAAGTGATGTCACTCCATCCACTAGGCGATGATTTTTGCAATCCACTAGCAGGCCATAGTAGCTGAGGAAGTCGATACCTATAATAGGTCTTGAAACATCGGCGATAGTAAAGCTCCAAATGAAAGCACGTCGAAGACCTAGATTCAGCTGCAACTGAGTGAGGCCGTAGGTATGTATTACCGAGTTGTTTGCAGCAGTGAGGTCGTACTTTGACTTGGTACAGGGCGTCCTGACAGCTGATCGCGGGAAAACACACAGGTCAGAACCAGTATCTACAAGAAACTGCATCTTCGTGACGCGATCGGTGACAAATAGACGGCCTGGTGATGAAGGGCAGTCGTTGGCCGCTACTTGCGACCGCCCTGGAAGTTTTCCGAGCTATAGCTGCAAGGCTGTTTGCATTTCCTCGCTTTGTCTCCGTAAGTGAAATGGTAGAAGCAATGAGGGTGGTTCGGTGGCGGCTGACGAGGACGAGAGCGTGAGCGGGAACGAGAGCGAGACCGGTTCTGTGAGCGTGCAGGACCTCTATCAGCTACCTGCTCGGCCAGTTTTGCAACCTGGCGAGTCAGCTCACACACTTGCCTGGCAAGATCGTCGTACGGCTGCGCTGCTGTGCTTGCCACTTGAGTGTGTGTGTAGGTAGGGGCGATGTCATGCACTCTATCTGCCAAATCAGCTAATTTTTCAAGCGGCAGATCTGACTGAGACGCAATTACCGTTTGGATACTCGAAGGTAAACGGCTAGACCAAACAGTACTCAGAAATTCCTTCGGGACAGCTGGACCAGCGAGACTTTGAAGGTGACGTAGGAACGTCGATGGTTTTCTGTCACCGAGTTCCTCGTGCATGAGCAGCTGCTTTACACGCTTCTCTTGAGATGCAGAAAGACGCTTTATTAATTCTGATTTTAGTTTCTCGTATTTGTCAGTATCAGGTGGATTAGTAATAACGTCCTTAACTTCTGCAGCATATTGGTGGTCGAGTTGCGCGACTAAGTAGCAGAATTTGGTCTCGTCTGTTGTAATTTTTGATAAAGTAAATTGGCTCTCGACTTGCGCGAACCAAAGCGCTGGCTCTTCCGGCCAAAATGGTGGGACGCGTACGGCTACTCGGAGCACCTCCGGAACATCACCTGCCCTGAGACTAGTAGCCATCTTTGCGAAAAAAAAATATCCGCTCGACGCTTGTCACTTGGACCAAACACCAAAATCGAGAATGTTCGGATTCTCCACGTCGTATTTTTAATACGATAAGGGAGGTGTCTTCGATGTCTTCCGATTCACAAGCACTGTTTTACCTTGCAATCCGTCTGTAGTGTAGTGGTCCTGGTAATCCGATTTGACGTTTCTTCAAAAGCACTAACTCCAGATCAGAAGGTTGATTGTAGGGCGTTCGCCTACAACTTGCGTAAATAAAAAAACTATTTTGACTCAATCTAATTTACTAAGTACATCTAAACACCACAGGAAAACAAAAGTAACAAAAATAGCATACAACAAATAAGAATCCGAGCGCGCGCGGTAGTCTCGAACGATCAAGGCTCTCCCTCCTCCGTTCGCTCGCAGTGGCCGCCCGGTGCGTTCCGCCACAGTGTCGTGCGTAGCTAGTATGCGCGACCTTGCAAAACCAGCTTAAAGCGTATGGCCCAAGTAAGGGACGAAAACAATTGGCAAAATATTATAATTTATTATTTTCTGGTTTTGCAAGGTTGGCGTGTAAACAGTACGCCACAAGTGTATGTAATAATTATATGTATATAGTGATATATGTATGTAATAATTAGTATATTTTATTAACTATAGGTATTTTAAGTACTAGAATGTATTATATTAGTACGATGTACTTTTATGTAAGTTTTATGTAAATAGTTTATGTAGGTGTATAGGTATAATACTCGATGTTTTGTTGTTTCTTTGTATCAATCTTATGTTTTTTTAGTTATTTTTGCACACCCTGTCCCATACTCATTTGTCGTGTCCTCTCCATCCTAAGGTTGCCTGGAAGAAATCGCTTTTAGTAATAAGGCCGCCAGTTGTTACACTATTTAATAAGTTTTATCATTATTTTTCTGTTGTTGTTTTGTTATCTGTGGTGTGAACAATAAAGAGTTTATCTATCTATCTATCTATCTACCTATCTATCTATCTACTAAGTCGGTGGAATTAAAAGATATAATTTGACCGAGCGAGCGTTACCGAGCGAGGCGCCTATGCTTCAGCTTCGCCAAAAATGATTTCGTATGTCCGGTGTCTGTCAGGCTTCTGTCCAGCGCCTGTCCGGCTGTCTTCTTCTGCAGGTCGCATTTCTCAGCCGATTCTCTTGAAATTTGTTCTTCCTCTACAAGTTGTATTTCTCAACCGATTCTCTAGAAATTGAGTAAGAGTAAAATTTGATTTTTTTGACGATGGGTGTTCTAACCGTGGCCGTCACGTCTTCAGGTTTGTGGTCACCACTAAAGAATATTTCTACTCCATCGGTCGTTGGGCCTACGAGTTAGTTCACTGCCACTTAAATTTGGCAAATATTCGTTCTACGTCGGTTCCTTGGGTTCGCCAAATGTGGTTTTGTGATCGTAAAAAATATTTTGTGCTTAATTTTGCGATTAATTAATTTTAAAAGATACCTAAAATTGATGTGACAGTGATGCAGTTCGAGCCGATTTGTGTTTTAATCGTACTGAGTTATCAACATATTTAGTTAAATATTATCTAACAAATGTTTTCTATTGAGGTATGAATTTACACGTCTATAATAAACTGTTTCAAACATTGCTTCTTCACTATTTATTTATAGCGCGCAGTTATATTATACTGAGAAAGTTATCTGGCTTGGATTACAGTCACTTTGCTAATAAATGAACATTAAAATTATGATACAATAAATATTTTATAGTCAAATAACTTTAAGTTGCTTAGATTCGATTTTTAAATTTATTCAATAGTATGTCGGTGATAAAACTACCTAACTAACTAACTAAGTAACTATTTTTGATTTTTTTTGGTGAAGAGGTTTTAGGAAAATTAAGGACCTACTGTTCAATTTATAGTAGGTAAGTATACTAACTTTTGAAAGATCTGATTTTACGTTTCCATGAACTTTTATTGTTATTCCGCCAGAATGTTGTAAATGCAACAAATTTCTGTTGCTCAGTGAGCGTTAAACGTTGTTAGTGTCAGTGTTCTTGTTAGGTAACTTAATATCGTCTTAAAGCTCGACTTGTTGCATATTCATTTCGCAAATGTTGCCAGTGTTGTTCCGTCCTGATCTCCACTGTAACTTGGCTAATGTAATTCAAGGCCACCTTGCCTCTGCAGATTTGTTTCAGTAAATCAAAAAGAATTTAATTTTCAAATCGGATATTTAAATGGAAATTCAAATGTTTTTATGTACTTGTATCCAATCTACTTCTACTTGACTGCCTCGGTGGCTCTGTTGGTAGTCAACCTGCCTTCTGAGCCTGGTGGCGTGGGTTCAATTCCCACCTAGGGCAAACATATATGTGATGAACATTTTTGTTTGTTTTATGTCTGGGTGTTAATGTCTATATAAGTATGTATTTAAAAATAAATATGTATGTATATCATGTTCTGGCCGCCATAGTACAAGCTTTGCTTACTTTGGGGTCAGACGACAGTGTGTGCAAGAGTCCCGAATATAGATTAATTATTTTATGTACTTTATTTCAATGTGTGTATGGTGCAGTTACTAATATTTCCAAACCGTCCGTTGTTTAAAGTTCTATTGTTACACGAGTGCCAAATAAAATCGAATCAAAAGCAACTTTTCAAACTGAAACCGATATGCTCCAAATCTAGAATGGCTTAACATCGACAGAGGTACTCCTAGTGAGTGTCACGCCCGAAGCGGATTGGAGATTTTGCGATTTTCCGACACAACGCCGCACCGCTGCTATTGCTCTTGCTTCGATTTTCCGCCACAAGAATACACGCCGAGCCTCGCCAACATAATAGAAAGGATGTTACAAAAATCACTTCAAAAGCGTCGTCAATAGGTAAATACATTACGTAATTTCAGCCTCCATAGGATTCGAGACACGCCGATGGAACCGTTAAGAAATTGGATGCTATAGATTTGAACATAAAAGTAATGTTTTTAAACCCAATCCTTTTACGACAGAGATTAAAAACGTGACTGAATTTTATTCATGGCCGGAACGTTTTGCAAAAACCTTTTTGCTTCAGCTGTTTTTAGGTGAAATATTGCCAAAAAATGTAAGCGCATCGCCTACAAAATATGAGAATACCCTAGAGCTCTTATTAAATAAGCGACAGGCCTTACAAAGCAACTATCGAACAATGAAAGTGGAGTGTTGCGAGAGTGAAACAATGGTACCGAATAAGGGTAATATTTTCCTTAGAGACGAATTTCCTTTAACGAAATGTAGGAAATTAACAGTTAGTGGGACCATAAAGCGGCCGGCGCGACTTTGTAAGCATTGAGTGCTTTTGGCTATTAGGTTAACTCGTCCGTTCGGCGTCTCGTGTTGACTTTCTTGAGCTTGCTTCTTATGTGATCCGTTCTCATTTATCGGCTTAGTTTTAAAGGTAATAAACTACTTATTGCAGTTAAATACCTATTCGTGACAGTAGTTACTCATAGGGTAAAGAAATGCTCCACACTATATACAACGTGTTGCTTTGCATTCCCGCTGAATTAGTGGAGGTAGTTATACTCTAGTACGAAACAACTATGCGGCAACCTTGAAATGAAGGTTGAGAAATCATCGGGATCAGGTCATCGAAAAAAAACCAGCTGTTCTATACAAAAAATTCGTTGATTGTTCGTTGATGAAACAGCTGTTTTTTTTAAGGTTACCCCATCGTTTATTTCGTGTTCTGCTAGAGGAATATAGTGTGTAGTGAAGCAACACGTTGTATAGTAATAAGTCTAGGCTCTATTTCACTTTAAAAAACTAGCCGTGCATCACCGTATTACCCTGAGTTGAAAAAGGCTAAATGTTAATCTAGGTCCTAAGGTACTCGTACGATCTACCTCCACAATTTTTATTCAAATCCGTCCATCCGTTTGAGCATGAAGAAGCAATAAACTAACAAACATAATAATATGTACTCATACATTTTTGCAATTTATAACGAAAGTAGTAAACCAAAGGAGCGTTACTAAAACCTTTTTTTTTAAATTTATTTAATCTACATTATTTCTTTTTCCTAGCACATACTAATACTCATATTAATAGAGTTGCTATTCAGGATAGCTAATTTATTTGTGATTGTAACACAATCTGAAAAAAATAGGTGAAAACATCAAATCATCAACAACAACAACTCTTTATTAAAAACATATAAAATAATTACAATAGTACTTAAATAAGGCTTAACTAAGTTTTTAATTGGCGGCCTTATCGCTCAAAGCGATCTCTTCCAGGCAACCTGAATGGACAGGAACATTTATATAATAGAGGCCTTGATACTATAATATTTTGTACCAAAATACCATCACACTATAAATATTTTGGTTTCGATTAAAGACAGACTAAAGATCCGAATACAATGTTGAATCGGTGCGATTGTGTTCAAATACTTTTATATCACCGGTGTGTTTCAATGTGCTGGTTTTCTGTTGACTGGACAGAATATCAATCGCGTCCCACGGTATACACTCTATTGACGTGGATTTTTATTTATTCATTTAGTGTTTGATGGGTAGTCAGTTATTTGCAGTTTTGCTCTAGAGGAATATCCGATATGATAAAAACTATTAGGATATGCAAAATCGTAATAGTTTTACTACCACGATTCTATACTGGCAAAACATTACTCTGCCAGAGTGTGTGTTCCCTGACACTTATAATCTGGGTATCTTCAAGTCTCGAGTGAATCGGTTTCTTCTAGGCAAGCGTGCTCCATCGTAGGCCGCATCACTGCTTATCATCAGGCATGTTGGCGGCCAAACACAAGCCTATTAAGTAATAAAAAAAATAAAAAACATTTGAAGGGTCAAGCCAGTTAATATCCTCTTCAGTGCCTTCAAAATAACAGTGACATGACCTACCTAATTACTATCCTTACTAATATTATAAATGCGAAAGTGAGTTTATTTGTTCGTTTGTTTGTTTGTAACGTGTTCACGTCCTAACTACTCAATCGATCATCATGAAATTTTGAATACACGTTATCTGGGTTACAGAAAAGGACGTATGACATTTTTTATTCCGAAAAATTTAACGATTTCTGTGTTACCGCGGGTAAAACCGTAGAGCGCAGCTAGTAATCAATAAATCAGTAATATATAATTTTCCTAATATAGTTGCCTAATATATAATTTTCGTGGTTTAGCTCGCTGACTAGGGATAAGCGCAAAACAAGGTTACGGTTTCCTAGCAAACGGCAAAATTTCGCCTTAAAACCAGACGCAAAGCAACAAGCACGTTCGAAAGCGATGGTTCAGCGGTAAAAGAGCTTACCCCAGAGTTTCGTGAGTCAGTGGGGCATATCTACTTAGCTGTTGCGCTTTCAATGGATAAATTTGAAAGGGTCGTAACTACCAAAGCGGAACCGATCAGAGCGGTGCGACGTATAGACCAATGAAAGTTTATGAAATTGAAATCACGTCATTTTTTATAATTTTTAAGCTCTACATAGGTCAACATCTCACCGCTCGCTATTGGCAGCTCTGCTTTTGTTGATATTATGCCTATACAGGTTGCTACAAAAACTCTGTTATATTCGCGAGGTGCGCATGCAGTATGAAGTTGAAGATGCAATTATGCTAGTTTAAATTAAGTATTGACTTGCAGTAACTCGTGCACAACTTCATTGTTGTTGTTGTAGAAAGACATGAACAATTAACATACATACATACATACATGCATATACATATCGTCACGCCTTTCTCCCGAGGGGGCTGGCAGAGGTGTAATACAACACCCACACTTCGCCGGACGATATTCAGTCCCAAATGTGACAGGGGTCGAGTCTGTCGCCATACACCGGGCTCCAGCCATGTAGCAGATGACATACAATACGCACATATGATTACAAAATGAACAAATCGGTGCGTGGCGTCAGCTGGGTTCGAACCCGATACCTCTGGCTTGAGCGGCGGACCTTCTCCCAACTAGGCTGCCATCGCTCAATAACAAATAACAAAGACAAATAATCTAAAATAATGCGGCAAACAGCTGCTTACTGGCCAAACTTTTTATACAGCATCGTTAAAAGTATAATTGCTATGTAGCACTTTTAATTTGATTTTCTTTAAGTTTAGGCGAGTGGTGGATGTAAGCATGTGAGCCTAAATACTATCATGTACAATTTTTGTATGGAAGAACAAATAAAATAAAAAAACTTTAAAAAAATTGTACACACATCCCGCTCCTCCTTCCAAAATGCGCGAACGCAGCCACTAACCGCGTCGGATTTCCTAGTAAACTATTCGCGTCGTGCTGCTACTTTCTTAGAATAAAAGCCAACAACGTATGATACAGATTTGTTAAAAAAAAATTTAAAAATCTTTTTTTCTTGCGTTCTTAAACCGGTCATGAACAAAAAAATATTTTTGTTCATGACCGGTTTTTTTTTTGTATTTTTGCATGAATACTTACAAGTGTGTGTATATGCCCTTCAATTATTCAACAGGGTTTTCGTAACATGCTGTATACATTTAAACTCCTCCACATTTCTTTGTACGAGCTCTTGTATTTTTCTTTGATTGGACATCATTTATTTAAAGGTCACTGGAAAACAAGACCTTCTCAACAAACTTCCAGAGTCCTTCATGAATAAAGCTGCAAGTCTCCCGAATTTGAGATTTAATTTGACTTCAAGACAAAGTCATTAAGCTTTCATCTCATAATTTGATTCAGTAAGTTTAAGCCGGCCAGATTTAACCTACTTAAACAGATGTTCTAATCACTAGATGGTAATTAATTATTTGAAATTTGTTTTGAATCGGGTTGTTATTATTTAGGTACCATTATAGCCTATAAGCCGCCTAAGTGGCCTATAGCCCGCCTCTCAAGCCAGAGGGAACGTGTTCAAACCCAGCTGACGGCACGCACCAATTTATTAATTGTGTGAACAAATGTGCGTATTGTATGTCATCTGCTACATGACTGGAGCTCGGTGTATAGCGACAGGCTCGCCCCCTATCACATTTGAGACTAAATATCATCCGGGAAGTGTGGGTGTTATATTACACCTCTGCCAGCTCCTTCAGGGGAAAGGCGTGACGATATGTATATGCATGTATGTATGTATGTATGTTAATTGTTCATGTCTTTCTACAACAACAACAATGAAGTTTAGCACGAGTCGCGGGTAAGTACTAGTTATTTATAGAATGCATATCTGAGCGAAGAATATACTACAGTAAGTTATAAATAAATAAAATAATTAGAAACATTTCACACACGGTCCCCTGACCCCAAACTAAGCAAAGCTTGTATCATGGCTGCCAGATACTGATTTACGTCTATATTCATTTTTAACATACATTTCGTCACGCCTTTCCCCCGAGGGGGCTGGCAGAGGTGTAATACAACACCCACATTTCGTCGGACGATATTTAGTCCCAAATGTGATAGGGGGCGAGCCTGTCGCCATACACCGGGCTCCAGTCATGTAGCAGGTGACATACAATACGCACATATGTTCACAATATGTGTACGCACATATGTGTTATGTGAACAAATTGGTGCGTGCCGTCGACTGGGTTTGAACCCGCTCCCTGGCTTGAGAGGCGGGCCTTCTCCAACTAGGCTATCATCGCTTTCATTTTTAAATACACACATAAATAGATATTAACACCCAGACATAGAGCAAACATAAATTTTCATCACATGAATGATTGAGTTAGGTGGGAATCGAACCACCGCCCCCAAGCTCAGAAGGCAGGTTCACTACCAATTGAGCCACCGAGGCAGTCAAACACAAATTTTCTCTCAAACAATTGTAACACCTATGTTCGTGGAAATACTCACTAGAGAGTAATCGAGGCAAAGTGGCAGATAGTCGTAAACCAAAGTAGACCAAGTAGAGCAAATACCGAAAAAAGTCGAGGTTAAATCCCTTTCGAAGCGCGGATAAGCCCGACATTTCGATACAATTTGCTGGAAATATTGTACGTACCTTGACGTTGAAGATTTATTTCCGCTCCGGCCGCGGCGCAAGCTTTGATTGGTCTCGGGACTGATTTTATCTCAATAAAGTTGAAAAGGCCGGATTTATTTTTAGATACTGTGTATAGTATACGATGACTGATTCGTGTATATTAATTAGTGTATTTCGGGTTGTTTTCTATTCAACAAAAATGATTTTGTTTAAGATGATGAGAATTGCTGAAAAAATATTCGCTCAAGGTGTATGGTAAGGCACTGCAGCTGTCTCACTCGCTCGCGACTTTCATATTATATATAAAATTGTAGAATGTATTTTTGATACATTTTTCTGTATCAACGCATTAAAAACAGTATTACAAAGTATTCAAAATAATGTTCTTGTTGATAATAAGATGGAGGCAATTTTTCAAAAGACATTATATAATTTTACAAACATCGTCATGCCTATCCCCGAAGGTATTGGCAGAGGTGTAATACAACACCCAAACTTTGCCGAACGATATTCAGTCCCAAATGTGACAGGGCCTGTATACACCGAGCTCCAGTCATGTAGCAGACGACAAACAATATGCATAAGTGCGTACACACAATGAACTAATTGGTGCGTGCCATTGGCTGGGTGCGAACGCGTTCCCTCTGGCTTGATAGGCGGGCCTTCTCCAACAGCTAGGCTACCATCGCTTCTATCATCTCTAATTTTAAATCTAGTAACTTTAAAGTCTAATTACTACGAGTATAATAATTAACTTAAACATGTTTGTAATAAAACAATGATAGTGTTGTTCATCAAAGTTTTCAGCAATTTATCCAGCGGGTAAACTTACAAGCTCTTCTTTGTTTACGCCGTGCTTTGTTGAAAAGTTTTCCCTTCACTGGTTGGCACATTAAAAGTATTCGTAGTATTTTGTAAATCTTATAACCGATAAACTTCGAGAAGTTTGTGAGTGATTTTAATAATAACGCTTACATTTTATCTAGTCTTGTTAGTATTTTTAGTGAAAGCTTTTTTATGTAACAGTAACATAGGCCCTCATTAGAGCTAGGTATTTCGGATACGTTTTTTAAAGTTACTTTACCTGAGTTTATTATATTTCTAACAAGCTTTAAGGAACAACTAGACTTTTACAAATAACTAAATATTACTTTTACAACAATGGTTCTTAGAATATATTTGTAAAAATGAAAATTCATGAAGTTAGTAATCCTAACTAATATTATAAATGCGAAAGCTAGTTCGTTTGTTTGTAACGCTTTCTGGCCGAACTACTCAATCGATCACCACGAAATTTTGCATACACGTTGTCTGGAACGCAGCAAAGGATGTAGGGTACTTTTTATCCCGAAAAAAAATACGGTTCCTGTGGGACCGCGGGTGAAACCGCGGGGCTCAGCTAGCTATACAATAAGTCTTTCCAAGAGTTACTTTGATCGTACAACACGCTCATAGTTGACACTTTAATTAATTTATATTCTAGAATGTCTCATGAATCGTGAAACTAGCAATCTTTGTAATTTATTGCAAAGTGACTTGACTTGGATGTCGCTTGAAAATGTTTATCGTAATGAATAGCATCCGGCCTCTAGGGTACAACGGACTGTAAGCCGCAACAAAAACCCTTTAAATTATATTAACAGCTGGAATTTGCCCTCCACTCAAATAGCAGTGATGGCTGACATTCCTGTTGTTATTTAAAGAGATTTGTAAAACAAATGTAAAACAATAATTACAAGTAGGTAGAGTGCCTCACCCACATTTTGAATATACGGAGTGTTTGTCTAAACGACGAAGATATTCTAAGATGTCATTGTACTCATAAATATGACCAACTTTTATTACTGAATCAACCCTGAAATCTAGCAAAAAAACCGGCCAAGTGCGAATCGGACTCGGCAAAAATTCATGTCAGTTGTATGCCCTTAAATATTTATTTTATTCTGGATTTTAGTATTTGTTGTTATAGCGGCAACAGAAATACATCATCTGTGAAAATTTAAACTGTCTAACTGTCACGGTTTATGAGATACAACCTGGTGACAGACGGACAGACGGATGGACAACGGAGTCTTAGTAATAGGGTACCATTTCACCCTGTGGGTACGGAACCCTAAAAATAGCTATTCCTTACAAAAAGTTAATTGGTCTGAGACGAAATGAATGGAACAGCTGTTTTGTTTTCCACGATATCAGGGTTGATACCGTAATAAAAGTTGGTCACGTCGCTGAGTACAATGACATCCCAGAATATTATGTCCGTCTATTAGAGAAACACTCTGTTTATTCAAAATATGGGTGAGGCACTCTATCTACTTGTAATTATTGTAAAAGTGTTGGTAAAGTTGATGTAGTTTTCCACAGAGATCCGCAGTGTACCACACGCAAGTAATTTCAGTAATGCACTTGCTCGCAATATCCCGGCATGATGCCGATCCAATCTGCCAGCTTCACACCGACAGCTAACACAATGTAATAGTGGTGCGATTCACTTTCATTCCAACATCACAAACAAAGCTGGGCATTTAGCTGGCGTTGCCGTGGTTGCGACATATCGTGACAGCGACAGTTAAGTAACAAGATAAGCGGCGGACGCGCACGCGACCGACGCCCGTCTGTGCGCCCGCCTGGCCGCCCGTCTGCCCGCCCCTGTCCCGTCTGCCCTAATCTCCTGGATAGGCGCTTGCGATGCCGTGTTTAAATCGGATTCCCGACGCTCGAAATTGTCAAAATAGTGCCTACGAGAGTGATGGGTGGTTTATTTAGTTGGGGTCGCTTTTGGACTACAACTGCAATTAGGAATATTGTAGCTTACGTGTGTGTATACAGGGTGTTACAAAAACACTGTTGTATTAGCGAGGTGTGCATCCAGTATCGACTGGAGGATGCAATTATGGTACTTTAAATTTAATATTGACTAAATATAGTATTTTTGCATGAATACCTAAAAGTGTGTGTACCTACCTGCCCATCTATAATAATTATCATATATAATTAAAATATCAACAGAGTTTTCGTAACTTCCTGTATAATAGCTTACTAAAACCTAGTGTGCAACTATAGGGTGGCTAGTTTGTAATGGTTTTATGCGCCATTACACTTTTTTCTATTTTTCTGATGTAACAATAATAATTAAAATAGTTTATCTATACTGGATGGATACTTGAATGTAGACTTGAATTTCCAAGATATTTTAGAGAGATTAACTGTTACCTCTCTAAAATATCTTGGAAATTCAAGTTTGAAGGATTGAAAATCATATTCAATCAAGTTGAAACACAGAGCAACACGGGCGTCTTGAAAAACAAACTAACCTTATATCAGGACGTAGCGGAACCCGAATTTTTTTTTTTTTTTTTTTTTTTTTATGTAGAATAGGTCGGCGTTTGACCACCAACTCACCTGATGTTAAGCGACGTTGTGGTCTAAGATGGAGCACGACGACCTATAAGGTACTTATTCACTCAAGCCTTGAAGTTTTGCAGAGTGAAGAAGTACAAAGACGGCAGTTGAGTGAGGCGCTACAAGTGCGCTACTGCTCAGACCCGTCTTCGGAACGACATACACTGCTTTCAGCTTTAGCCGAGACCAAAAACGCTACAGGCTTAGCGTAGCAGTAGCTATATTTTACGACAAACAGCCATTAAATTATGAACCCAGACTTGTTAGTGATAAGGTTAAATTTCGATTGTGCCTGATTTTCGGGAACAGCTGTTTTCGTCGCATCTGTCACCTCTTTTATCACTTTCCTTTTTGTATTGTGAGGCTTGCACCATAATTCTTTTAGACGGAATACAGGCCGATACTGCAGGAACCGTTCAGCACAACGGACTTAAAAATACGAGCCAGGGAACGGACGTGTGATCCTAACATGAAACGGGCTTTTAGGTGTACGTAACACTAGTAGAGTTAGGTAGAGTGAATTTAAGGGACCGTATTCAGAAACGGTGCTTGGTCATAAATCTCGATTAAAAACTGTTTTTAAATGTGAGTAAAACCTGTTTCAAATCGAGATTAAAGACTGAGCGTCGTTTTAGCATGCGGGCCTTAATCTTTAAAATTAGTTTTCTACAAAAATAATAATAATATCCGGGACACTTGCACACACGGCCGTCTGACCCCAAACTAAGCAAAGCTTGTACTATGGTGACCAGAGACCGATATACATACTTATGTATTTTTAAATACATACTTAAATAGATAATTAGCACCCAGATATAAAACAAACACAAATTTTCATAACATGAATTTTGCCCTAGGAGGGAATCGAACCCACGCTCCCAGGCTCAGAAGGCAGGTTCACTACCGACTGAGCCACCAAGGCAGTCAAAAATTAGTACTCTCCTACATTAAATTCGTTTCTCTAACAATATCATCTACCTACATCACAAGAACACTAACATTTAAATTATAAACTGAACGAATACGACCGAATCAATTGGAGATAAACAAACTATTCGAGAAACTTCGAAACAACAATCAAAGGCCATTTGAATTCGAGAACACACTCGAGGCGACCGCAATTATTTGGCCAGCAACAATGCACTATCCTTAAATCTGTATAAATATTCATGAAACAGTTTTATAAGGGGACTCGCTAGTGCTCTTTAGCAACGTAAACGAAAGTTGAATGACATTGTGGCTCCTACTACGAAACAATTTCTATTCTAGGATCGTCATGGCCACGATATGACTGACAGTAGTTAAGTCTGATCTGCAATCTGCGTAGAAAAAAAAACCAGCAAACAGTTTAAGGTGACACCGTGCAGGTGTAACTTTTTTTTTTTTATTAGTGGCTTCTGCCCTTTTGGGTTTTGGGGCAATTTTGCCATCAACAGTGAGGGAGGTGATAGTATTTGATATGAAAAGAAAAGAAGAGAAATAATCCTGGTAGGGCAGATGGTACTTTAGAAGAAATGAAAGAAAAAAGAAAGAATAACTAAAGACGGATGTTATTGGACTGAATGAAATTAGATAATGAAAAATGATTTTTTTGTTTGGGAATGACAGTAGAGAAGCTGTAACTTCATACTGTTTAACGGCGTTTTTAATTTTTATGAATATAATTTACTAAATAGTTACGTCGAAGCAGATTGACGCCAAGCAATGGCACACTACTTTATTTTTTTTTTTCTCCCCCATTCTGGGGAATTTGGCGTCGCACGTCATGTGCATTTGCCAGTGTCAAGTACTAATCATTCGTTTTCACAGATGATGGGATGATGATAATGAGGTGATGATGAAGATGATTAATCCCTTCCCTTTCCCCATTCCAGTAAAGTTATGAATACTTTACTGAAACTTTAAGTGAAGTTTTGCAGAGAACACAAAAAGTCGCGTTTCGCAATGTTTGCATCATTTGCTCACACTCGTGCACGTTGACGAACCGGTAAACTTTAATAATCCACCATTATTACACTTGAATACTCGAAGAATCACAAGATTTAGAAAATAATACAAAATTACGACATCATCTTTTCGGTTCCCGCCAAAACCTGCACACTACTTTTCATTTCAAAAGAAGGGTTATTTAAAGGAAGAAAAAAAAACTAAACAAGTTGGTAAGTAAAAAGGGGAAATTCTTCTTTAGGTATGCCTAATCTTATTTATGTTTTTATATAAATTAAATTCTTTATAAGTAGATACATACGGAGAGATCCACATTCTGCGTAGGCTGGCGTAGGCGGTAGCGTAGAGCTCACGTAAAGGTTGCTCAAGGGATATTTTCTGCACGTGTCTATAAGTGGACATGCCTGGGATAAATAAAAACTATATTTAAGGCCGGAATCAAATTGCCGCGAACGTCCGCGAAAGTGTTCCTATAGGTGTTTAAAAGCTTTTTGACCAATAGGAACGGCGTATTGGCTCTTTCGAGGCATTCGCGGCAATAGTCTGGTACGGCATAACAAAAAAAAAACAATGTTGAACTTTTTAATAAATAATATCTTTTATTTTTTAATTTAAATAGTAAAACCTCAAGACTCCTTCGCTACGCTCGCTTAGCTGTATCATGCACAAGTTATGAACAGTTTTAGCATATATTTTCTTAAGATTCGAGCACTTGAGCACTTGGTGGTTACAAAATTTCACTTTAAAAGTCATCGGATGGAGCTACAGACTCAAGTTTTAAGTACTTAAGTTGACGCTAGTTTGGATAATGGAAATGTAAGATATTCTAAGGACAAAACTTTAAAGCGTGAATATCTTAATGAATCTAGAAATTCCATTCAAAAGGAATGAAATTAGGAGACTTGTAACTTAGGTTATTCCTAGTTCTTTGAAATCATATCCTACTAATGTTATAAACGCGAAAGTTAGTAAGAATGGATCGATGGATGGATGGATTTGTTACTCTTTCACGCCAGAACGGCTTAACAGATCTGGATGAAATTTGGCACAGTGAAAGATTATAGTCTAGAATAGCACATAGGATACTTTTTAACCGCGGGTAAAACCGCGGGGCGCAACTAGTCCTTTATAAAGTACGAAATATGAGCGAAATAAATCTGCAAAAACAATCAACAGCAACGCAATCCCTAATGAAATCAAGCCTTAAATATTTACTACGGTCGTGTTAAAATCTAGTTTGATATATTAGACCGAAAACACAGGCTTATATTTAACTAGGTGTCGGGAGGTGCACATGAGACCGCTCGTATGACGAGGGTCGAGACTGTTTGCGGGGAAAACAAAATTTTAATATCTTCCCTGTCTACATAGGGTCACCTACAATTTGCTTATAAGTTGAATGTAAATCTGCAAACTTCGGAGTTTGGGACGATGAAGTTTGTTGTGAAGACCTTTTGGAAGACAAAACGTGCTTGGCCGAGATAGAATAAGTTTGGTAAGCTGTGACAGAGATTTGTTTCAATTCTGCTGTTGAAATTTGTTGTCAATGCAATAAGTTATCATACAATTAACATTGTTTCTTAAAACTGTGCACAATACGTGAAACATAACTAAAAAAATAATACAACAAAACATCAGCCTTAACAAGCAACCATAATTCCGTACAAACAGAAACTACGTCAGCTTATATTTACCTTAAATTATTCTAAAAGCTTCCTAATACCTTCAGCCATTACCTTTGAGTATTAGCTTGTTGGCACGATTTAAATAAGGTAGAAAAACAAATAAAGGGTATCTTAACCTGATGATTAGCTTCCCCTGGCACTTAACCTTCTTGTCACGTATACGCCAATCTGCTTAGCAGGACACCTCCGTTGGACCCTTTTATTTGGGTCGCAAAGCCCTTAGATACACAGAAACAGATTCTTAGATAAACACCCAGAGTCGTTAGCAAGATATACACGGCTCCTTTTGCTCGTCTTATTTATATTGAGCGCTCCGATCTGTGATCACTCTATTTACACGAGAAATAGGTCACATCAATTATACTGCGTATATTTTTGTGGCATACATATCTTCCTTCTTCTACGCGCTTCAATCTGAATATTCAAGTTGGCAGAACGGCTGTTATTCGGAGGCATTTGATAAGTGAATTACCGTACCGCAGCGGGAAATCTCTTTCAATTCCCGTTACTTAAAACAATATTATGAATATAAATGACTCATCCCTAAACTTGGCAAAATGGCTTGTTCACGGCTCGTTATCTAGGGACAGAATCACTTCAAATGAACAAAGTCGTAATCGCCGGTATCTGAATGAGTAATGAGAGCGGCTGAGTTTAACCGAGTTTATAGTTTGAATCGCGCGCCCTCGCTAATCCCTCTCTCCAATTATGAACTGAATACGAATGTGCGATCTGCTCGGTCCACGGAACCCGCGACCATACGGCGGTCATTAAAATTCCGCAACTCGCCGCAGATTCCCCTCGGATCCATCAGAAATTAATATTTGCGACGTCAGCTGCTACACACCTGCAAATCGCTAATAAAGCCGCCTTATGAACTCCGCCTTTATAAACTTTGTTTAAGTCTGCCGCGTCTTAAGTGCTTTATCTCGGCGAAATATGGAAAAAAGTCGGCAACGCGCCCTACCTACATCCTAATTTCGGAGAAGCATCATAAAACGGAGCAAATTCTTGAAGCGAGATAAGACTGAGATCAAAGATGAACCTACTCGCTTTTTATTCTGAGCGTGGATCGATTCAGCTGAAAAGATTTTATTTTAAATCTGAAACAATTTGACACTATCTTCTCGACATTTGATCTATTTTTAAAGGAGAATAGGTAGGTAGTCTAAAGTATATTTTATTTATTAACTAGCTAGCTGACAAGCGAAATTTAAAATAAAAAAGTCTGCGTAAGAACCGTTCTCGTACTTCAAGAAATATTCTAAAAAAAGAATTAGTGAAATCAGTTCAGCTGTTCTCAAGATTTGCGCTGAGCAAGATTCAGCGATTCATTTTTATATTATAGAAGATTTTATTTGAAGCAGTGCCTCGGGTCCACTATCCATTATAGGTACTATAGAAGCTTTATTTTACCGGGATACAAAAAAGCTTACAACTCCCTTTTAACTCCCTTAGCAATAAACGTTGAATAGCCTCGGAACAGTTATACCTTGTTTTGTCTTTTTCTTTAAAAAAAAAAAAATGTTCCCAGGAAGTTTACTAGCTACCGCCACTCAGGGTATCCTACCGCGGTGGCTAGTGACCCTAATTAAAATTACCTTTTTATTTGTAATTTTTTAAAAATGATTGTAATGTGTATTCAATGTAGCCAGAAAAATAAATTATCTTATCATAACTTATCTTTAAGCGATGATAGCCTAGCCGGAGACCCGCCTCTCAAGCCAGAGGGAGCGGGTTCGGACCCAGACGAAGGCACGCACCAATTTGTTCATTGTGTGAAGATACTCGTATGTGCGTACTTTAGGTCTGTCATCTGGTACATGACTGGAGCCCGGTGTATGGCGACAGGCTCGCCCCCTGTCACATTTGGAACTGAATATCGTCCGGCGAAGTGTGAGTGTTACCAGCCTCTGCCAGCCCCCTCGGAGAAAAGGCGTGACGATATGTTATGTTAAATGTCTTTTTCTTTCTTTTACATTTCATGAACTCAATCAAAAATGACAAAACACTGTATAACTATTCTGATCCTTTACAACAGAGTAAGGGGTAAGGCTATATCAGGTTCTATATATTTAATCTAAAGCTGTCATTTCAAACTTCACTCAAACCCTTTGAGAATTTTGAGTCTAAAAAAGTAACACACATAAATAAGCTTGCCATAAACATAAATAAACACCTTTACATTGTGTGATTTATTATCCATACCAATTATAAAATCGAATCTAACTCTATCTGTATGTCTGTTTGTAGGCTTTTCACGGCTAAACGGTTGAACGGATTAGATAAATAGTTACGGTATATCACAAGGCAGATTTTGGATCCTTTTTCTAAATAAATAAATATTTTTGTCATGAAATTTTGTAAATTAATAAAAAATAACGCGCCGCTTACCAAATGCGTCAGACAACATCTCAGAATATGTAGTACGTAGTTGGTACTAAAATAACAACTGACAACAGTAACGTAAATTAAAACTCCGCTCAAAATCAGCCAGTATTTTTTTTAATGTTGGACTCTGACCTCTTTGGTAACGGATTAATATTCATAATTTGATAATTAGTTACAGTATACCACGAGGAGGGTTCATGAATACTATTTTCTGAATAATCGCGAACAAAGTCGCAGGCAACAGCTAGTACGACGATATAGTTTCAACTTGACCAAGAACATGCTGTAACCTTCAAAAGGCCAGGGGCTTCAAAGGGCTTCAAAGGGCCAGGCTATTCCTGAGCGTGAGATGAGATAAGATTTTATCTTCGTCACTCTCACACCTATGACTTTTCAAACGAGAGCAACAAGGACGAAGAAAAGTGAGATGAAAATCTGAAATCTCCGAATAGGGCCACTGATCCTCTATGTTTGATCCCCGCCGCAGTGTGTTGAACTTTTAGCATAATATTTTAAACAGCAATTTTTTATTTCAGATCACATGTCATATTTAAATTTCTTTAACCTAAACGAAACCATTCAAAGAAGCTGTTTGAAGTTTTATTCTCTTAAATAAATAGAGCTTATTTACTTGCTAGCGCTTTATTTACGCACCTCTTTTGCAATGTTGCTCTTTGAAGTTTTAGAGCTTACGAAAATATTTAGGTAAGTACTTTTTTCCCAAAATAATTATTATCTGCGAACAAAATTACTCACCAGAAACGAGACCGAAGGAGAAAAAATGTAGTTTCTAACAAGAAAAAGCTTTATACGCCGCCATGCCTACATAAATTATGTTGCTCCAATGTAAGTACCTTCTGGGTTTAATTAATGACTCGGTATTCTTTTAAGCCCCTTATCTTGTAGTACCTACCTTATATCCATATTACAGATACTTACAAGTCGTCTATCGTTTGTACTTAAGTAGTTTTAATTGGTTAGCATCGTTGTTCGTAGCTGATCACCGATGCTAAGCAACGGACGACACGGTCAATCCTAGGATGGGTGACCGCGAGTGGCATTCACAACTGAGCACTGCCGTGGCTCGGATGACACATTAATTTGTAGGCCCCGGTTGTTTGTTCTAAGACAATAACATCAAGCCATGTATGAGGTCATCAGGTGGCCTAGAAACTGTGACATCAGAGTTGGCCACTTAGCGTATACGAACTTGCTTGCTTGCTTAATTGGTGCAAGTATATTGTAATGTATATTTGTAGATATTTATTGGACTGATCTCTTCCAATTTTTTTTATTCCAGATTGCAGGAGCACGCCACAGGGGTAATCTTCAATTACTCTGCCTTTATTAGAGTGATGTAAAAAATTCAATTGATTGTGGTAGTTTTCAAGTTTTATCCAAATTTCTTTCTTTCGTTGACAACTTGCTGTTTGAAAAAAAAGGTACTTACTTCTCTTATAAAATAAATAAGCTTTAGAAGCGATAGCAGCCTAGTTGGGAGAAGGCCTGCCTCTCAAGCCGGAGGGAGCGGGTTCGAACCCAGCCGACGACACGCACCAATTTGTTCATTGTGCGAGCATATGTGCGTATTGTATCTCATCTGCTACATGATTGGAGCCCGGTGTATGGCGACAGGCTCGCCCCCTGTCACATTTGGGACTGATTATCGTCCGGCGAAGTGTGGGTGTTGTATTACACCTCTGCCAACCCGTCGGGGGAAAGGCGTGACGATATGTTAAAAACGTTAAATATCCACAAATTAAAAACGAGCCATCTGAGGATGGCTATTATATCTAAGTCAGATACTTATTAATTATTTTTTTCCAACCGCAAATACTTCAATATCTTCTACAAATATTTTTCACCGCTCCTCAAAAGCCTGTAACGAAATTTCAGAAGTCAACACAGAGCCAGTCCAAACAGGCGACAGGCACAAGCTACTGCATCGAACGTTGTCTGCTATCATGTAAATGAACACACAATACATGTAAGAGAATATTCATGAGTCAGTAAAGCTAAGGGGTGGCTCTACCGTGTAACGTGCACACTGTAGACCCCGGGCTCTCACTCTGGTAATACCACCCAAATGCGCGCAGCGAAATCCAAAATGTGTCTATTTGAAATGCCGCGCAAGAAAACCGTCGGAATTTCTTGCTAGGTGCGGAACAATTCGCTTTTGTAGGAAATTAAAACAAAGTAGAGTCTGTTCAAATTCGTAGTACAATATAATAAATAGGATCAGTCGTTATAGCGTTTTTAAATTAGACCAAAACGATAACTACTACAACATAAAAATTACGAACTTCAATCGAACACTCACAAATACGATCATAACCAATCGTATTCCCGAACCAAGCATCTAAACAAATAAATAAATCAGCTCGACGCCTACCCGTTCAAAGCAATAAGCTTTTCGGTCCTACTCGCTCGAATAAAAGTACCCACGACAACATTTTCAAATAATACTATATTTTTCTCACTGAGCCCTACTAATACTCTCCCGGGCAATTATAGGCCGTTAAGGCTCATAATGGATCTATTGGGTAGTATCGAGGTTCTGTATCTTAATTACTAATGTGCTGAAGCAAAAATAAATGACTAACAAAGTGCGAAAAAAAATCTCGGACTCTGTCAGTGATTTGTGAACACAGATTTAAGAATTGGCTTATTCTACAGATTAAAACATAGGTCGAGTTATTATTGCTTGTCTCTTAAAAAATAAAAAACAAAAAATACACCGCTATTGTGTGTCTAGTACTATTAAAATCGCTTTTTCATAATAAACTCAATTTAGATAGCTCGAAAAGATTAATGGGTCTCAGAAAGTGTGCCTACACATTTTTAGCACGACCGTAAATCATATTCAGTAAACTCAGTATGCAAATATAGTGACGTTATTAAATTTTGCGAACGAAAACTAAAATGTAGCAAGATTATTCACACTCGAATGGCAATCGAGGAATGGGGATAAATAACGGATGGGTTCACAAAAGGAGTGCCAAACACAACACAGCCTCAGTGTAGTGGAGCGGCCTGACAGGCGTAGGCAATAGCCTTTGTAGGCAGTTTATGTGCTCGGCGTACTCGCTGTACAACAGGCAGTAGGAGGAAATCGAACGAAGATCAAACCAGAATGACCCACACAAGAAATACCAACTACATGTTTAGCTCGTTTCACTTTAGGCTTTGTTAGGCTAGGTTATATTAGGCTTATTGAAGCTAACCAAATATCTCACTAATATTATTAATGCGAAAGTTTGGATGGGTGGATGTTTGGATGTCACGCCAGAGCGGCTGAATGGATCTGGATGAAATCAGCAAGTTACATTGAAATTTGTAAAGCAAAAGTAGCATTACTTAACTCTCTTTCAATTTCTATTGAATTGACTGTATAACTATGAGAACACGGAGTTCATAAAGCTCATCGCAATTTGATAACACCTGACGCTGTACTATAATTTAGGAACTTAATACTCTTGAAGGAGAATCGGGCAATGACCCGATTCTAACCAAGCATGCATTTACGTCATTTTACGCGAATACGTTTCTAATTAAATTCAGTTTCTCTACAATCATATAATATTTGAGTTGGGGCTATGAAACTACATTCTCGTCTGTAAGGGAATCAATGAAGTGTTCTTACTCTGAACTGTTTGCGTATTGTGAGCAGAATTTGAAGGGTATTCTGGTTTATTTGCCAGCCATAATCCCGAGCATGGCCGTTTCAGATCTGTAGTGCGGTGACACCGATGTTATTGGTAACTAGACAACAATCTAAACGATTCACGATTGCAAACTCTAGCATTTGAATACTTGCGAATTATCAAGAAATAACATTTGAAAATACGAAGATGTTTGTCTGCAGCTGTAACACATAATGATATTAATAAGTACTTATTTATAGAATAAAAAATGGCGTCAACAACAAAACTGAAACAGTTGGTAGGTAACATGGGAAGCTGTAAAAGAAAATTATAAAAATAATATAATAATCTATATATATAAAATTCAAAGTCCTGACTGACTGACTGACTGACTGACTGACTGACTGACTGACTGATATATCAACGCACAGCCTAAACCGCTGGTCCTAGAAACATGAAATTTGGAGGATATGTTCTTTGTACAGTGTAGGCATCCACTAAGAAAGGGTTTTTCGAAATACTACCCCTAAGGGGGGGAAATGGGGGGTTCAAATTTCTATGAAACTTTTTATTCTCTGGGTCGATTGACTCAAAAATTGGTACAAATACTCTTCAATTAAAATTATGAGATACGTGTATCACAGTTTTTCCAAAATCATCATCATCATCATCCACCGACAGAGTCTAATAGGGCTTCTTTTTACTCCGAAAACTTTGTTGAGAAAGTTATTAACCCACTACAAACGACGCTGTTATCATTCTTAGGGTTCCGTACTAAAATGGTGAAAGGAACCTTATCATGAAACTCCGATGTCTGTCTGTCTGTATGTCTGTGAGCTAATTATCTTGGAAACTGTAATACCCAGCAACTTGAAATTTGGTACAGATCTAGATAACGGTAGTAGTTACGTATAGTAGTTAAAACGTCACGCCATTGCCCTAAGAGGTGTATTACAACACCCTCACTTCGCCGGACGATATTCAGTCCAAAATGTAATAAGTAGCGAGCCTATCGCCACACGTACACCGGGCTCCAGTCATGTAGCAGATGACATTAAATACGAAGCTATCATTGAATTTTCATTTGAATCTCCGTGTAAAATATGTGAACTATATTGCTGACATTCTATCAAATTTGAAACCTGCTTAATCAGTAAGGGAAAAATACAATAATTAAGTCCAAGCCTGTCAGAAGATTACAAACGGCAAGTGAAGAGATTTTCTGTCAATAAAGATCAGGTAGATGAGCTAGGAGATGAAATTTATAATTATGTCAGTCTGATCTTAGAAGCAGTATTTAGCAAAAATAGACGAAGTCAATAGAAGAAGCTGCTTTAGTATTAGGAAGACAAAACCTACTACGGGTTGTCTTTGCTTCGAAGGTCTTAACTAAAGGTCTGCCAGCACACTGACTGGTGTAGTTACGAATGAGTCTGTGTTTATGCTGAAGATTCCTCTAATATCTCTAACACCACCGAACTACCCCTTCGAGTTAAAAAGAGTGCAGTTTCCCCTCAAAGTCTGCTTTGCCATGACCATAAATAAATCTCAAGCCAAACTAAAATGCTTTTCACACGGTTAGTTATACGTGGCCTGCTACAGAGTAAACTCATGGAGCAGCTTGGTTTTTCTAAAAAAGAAAAAAATAAAGTTTTTCATTGCAAACATTATTAATTGTCAATTATCTACTTTCGGTTGTCTTTTAATTTTATCTTTTCACACACGCTTTAAGTTCTGTTGATACCATACTACTACTACTACTACTACTCCTACGTTTCTCATTCCAGAGATAGTTTAGTTAACTAAAGAACTTCGTCCATATTGCTCTGCTTGGGATATTGTCAGGTTATAAATTTAATTGAGAGCGAGTGTGACCGCTTATAATATTTATTTCTGAAGTTAAAAACGTCAAACATTTTCTGTAAGCCACGCGGGCGAAGCCGCGGGCAGAAGCTAGTATACATATATAACATAACATATCGTCACGCCTTTCCTCCGAAAGGGCTGGCAGAGGTGTGATACAACACCCACACTTCGCCAGACCAAATTGACAGTGACAGACAAATGTGACAGGGGGCGAGCCTGTCGCCAGTTATGTAGCAGATGACATACAATACACACATATGTTCACACAAGGAGCAAATTGGTGCGTGCCGACGGCAGGGTTCGAACCCCACTCTCTCTGGCTTGAGAGGCGGGCCTTCTCCGACTAGGTTACCATCGCTTTTTTTAAAAATAATGTACATTTTAATCACATTATCACACTTCACACTAATATTACAAAGGCGAAAGTTTGAATGGCTGGATTGGTAGTTTGTTGATCAATCACGCCAGAACGGCTCATCGGATCTGGATGAAATTTGGCACAAAAATAGATTGTAATTCGGAATAGCATAGAAGCTACTTTTTAAGCTCGGGCAACACAGAGGAGCGCAGGTAGTGAGCAATTAACATACTAAATTGTGTTGTATTTATTTTAAATGAGATAACTTTTTCTTAAGACCAACATCACATTTCAATATTATCAGTAACTAGAACAATAGAATTTAAATTTAAAAAAAAAAACATTTTATCATTTGAACTCTTGTGTCGAAGGTGAAGAGTTTATCTTAATAGTATAATATATTATGCTGCTGTTTTAATATTCAAACCAATTTATTAAAAGTTATGAAGCAATTGTTCCAAATGACTGTAGCATGAAATGACAAAAAAATAATGTATTATTTTCCTTACAAAAGAAAAAAAATATTATTACAGTGGTCACTTCATTTTCATCGGCTGAAACTTTGGTCCACTTTCTAAAACGAAACTAAACTAAAGAATAATGAATCTCATAAACGCTTCTAATCAGACGAGACACTTAAACGTAGGAAGACCACTGTGCAACAAGAAGTTTTCTTTTTCGACGTAAGTTGCTTTTTTAAATTTTTTTCTTTTGCAGGTAAGAACAAGTGTAAGGTGTTTCCTAGCTGCACCACTCAGTAGCGCTCTCCTTGATACAAGAACTATATATTTCGTTGGAATTCAAAGTAACTAATTAAACATATCGTCACGCCTTTCCCCCGAAGGGGCTGGCAGAGGTGTTATACAACACCCACACTTCGCCGGACGATATTCAGTCCCAAATGTGACAGGGGGCGAGCCTGTCGCCATATACCGGGCTCCAGTCAGGTAGCAGATGACATACAATACGCACAAATTCTCACACAATGAAAAAATTGGTGCGTGCCGTCGACTGGGTTTAAACCCGCTCCCTCTGGCTTGAGAGGCGGGCCTTCTTCCTACTAGGCTGCCATCGCAGTAACGAATTATAACTTACTAATTATATTATAGTAAATCTTATCTTCATCCGAAATATCAGTCAAATTCTTTAAGCCATTTCAGCATAAAGAGGTAACAAGCACACACATCTCACAAACTTTCACATTAATAAAATTAACTAGCTCTGCCCCGCGGTTTCACCCACGTTCCCACAGGAACCATTTATTTTTTCGGGATAAAAAGTACCCTATGTCCTTTTCTGTATATCAGACAATGTGTATGCAAAATTTCATGATGATCGGTGGATTAGTTAGGGCGTGAAAGCGTAGCAAGCAAACAAACAAACGAACGAACGACTCACTTTCTCATTTATAATATTAGTTAGGATAAAAAGAGCTAACGTTTTCCTCGTAAAATTGCAACGCCCTTACAGGGTCTGTGGGCCCTTCTCTAGTTACCTAATGTAAAGGCAATACCTAATGTAGATAGCAAAGGAACTTATCCGTGAATTTGTAATGAAAGTTACATGTTAAAAATTAAAAAAAAAAATTACATAATAGAAAACATAAAAAAATTAGTGTTTCTATTGTTATTTATTTGGGTCAAATGTATGCAATAACAATGCTTTACAAGGAGAGCAATGATGTTGCACATTTATTTGAGACAAGTTATTAAAAAAATCATATTTGCAGGAATAATGTAAACAGTATCAACAATAAAACATATGATAGCATTTTGGAGCTGATTGGAAACACCCCGCTTGTCAAACTTAATAAAATACCGAAAGATCACGGCGTCTCCTGTGAAATTTGTAAGTGATCAATACATCTATGAGAAATATTAAATTTCGCAAATTAATTGAAGGTTACATTTTTCCTGTGTTTCTTTTATACATTTTAGATGCAAAATGCGAGTACATGAACCCTGGCGGATCTATCAAAGACAGAATAGCTCTGGCCATGATGCGAGATGCTCAGAAAAACGGGGTAGTGAATGCGAGAACCACCCTTGTGGAACCAACTTCGGGAAATACTGGGATTGGAATTGCATTCAATTGTGCAATTTCAGGTAAGGATACCAAAAGTTTACTACAAAATTGTTGAAACACGTTTGACGATGGTTGTAAACTTTGTAGTGAGAGAACATTAATGTCTAGAACTCTAAACTAAGAAGCATTTCGCGCAACATAAAAAGATTTTCACACCACCTGCTCGACAATGACCAATTACATATCACGTAGTTTCAACGTAAAGCAAGGCATTGCCTCCCAAGGGAGAAAAAATTATGTAAAAAAGAACTCAGCTGCATGAAATTTAAAACTGTTTTTACCCGACTGCGCAAGAAGGAGGGTTATGTTTTTCTTGGTACTCTTTTCCCTCATTTTTGAATTCTCAATTTCAAATTACATATTTCTTAGTTGTAACGATAAGCAAGTGATTGCAACGATAAATCACTCCACCTATCAAATGGAGTTTTGTAGGGAACACGAAAAGTCGCGTTTCACATTGTTTTTACCATTTGCTAATCATAATATTTATCTACAAAGTCACGATGCCTCCTTTCTAGGTTTCCAGCCAAAACTCTAAAAACGGTGTTTGATGTTGTAAAACATATTTTCTCAGTTCCTTTTTATTGTCTCTCAGAAGGGGTAAAAAGTAGAGTATTTACTTCGGGAATAAAGCAGTGTCTTCGTCTTGGGCGCTACACTAAGGACTCTATATAACTCTCTCGCTTCGCTCGGGCGTTATATTATAACTCCCTCGCTGCGCTCTGGAACTAAGTCTCTCGTTCGAACTAGGGTCTCTCGTTACACTCAGGGTTCAATAAGCCGCCCGTGACGTTAGACACTGCTTAATCCCCTCGGTGTATAATCCACTATTACACTACTATTAGTTTATATACGATGTGTGTTGTCTATACGATGTGTTATGTTTTATATTAAATAAATGAAAGTTTTTGATAACATTTTTTTAGATAACAAATGCATCATAGTGACTGAGGAGAAAAACTCCGATGAAAAGTTCAACACTACGCTTTTACTTGGAGCTGAAGTAATTCAAGTAAAGAATAATAAAGAAGAATTGGGTATTGCCCATAAGCTGAGAGATGAAATGCCTGACTTCATTATGCTGAATCAGGTAAACGGTAATTTTGTGTTTAAAAATGTAGGCTATTTCGTCCTCCGGTTATAACTTCACCTTATCTGTTGACTCAAGTTATAATATTATGCACTTGTGCTTTACAAAACTGTTATCAAAGTGTTTTTGCAGTTTGACAATAATATGAATCCAAAAACTCACTATGATCACACTGGGATGGAGATCTTAGAAGCTCTAAGCGACATTGATATGGTGGTAATGGGAGCCGGTACTGGAGGGACCCTGACTGGTGTAGGATCAAAGATTAAGGAGAAGTATCCTAACTGCAAGGTTGTGGCAGCCGAACCCGACGGCTCTACTATGATCAATGAACATGGAAAAGCCCATGATTTTCTTGTGAGTAACTTTGATTTCTAGAGAAATTTTGTAACTCACAATACTGTAAGTAAATAAAAATGGTTTAATTTTTTAGGTGGAAGGAATTGGAGGTACGTGGGTTCCGATGGTTCTAGACAAATCAGTTATAGATGACGTGGAAGTGGCGAACGACGAAGAATCTTTCTTGATGGCTCGAGAGTTATCTAGAAAGGAAGGTTTACTTTGCGGTAAGAAATCTACTCGTAATTGAGCTTCATTGTGTTTGTATCGCTTTACTTCAATATAATATGAGCCTTTTTCGTAGGAGGAAGCAGTGGAACAGCAATGACGTGCGCAATCAAGGCAGCCAAGCGATTAAAACTCGGTCCTAATAAGCGCGTCGTAGTCATCCTGCCAGACGGCATCCGCAACTACATGAGCAAATTTGTCTCTGACCAGTGGATGGAGTCTCTGTTATTCTTGGACCCACCGCAGCACACCATGAGGTAACACAGCTTTCCGAAGCAGAATACGCTTAGTCAAGAGCTGATTTACAGAACTATTTGTAATTTTCTATGACCAATGATCACTTAATCACTTTCATATGGATTGCTGCTTTAAAAAGTTAAAGCGAAAGAAAAAGTATCCAACATGCAATTTTTAATTTTTTAGTTGGTGGGACCATCCTGTGTCAGAATTAACTCTGAACCATAAATATCCAATAATACAAAAATATTACACGTGCACGAAGGCGTTGGAGGTGATGAATGACAACTTAGCTGTCGTCGTGGATAGTGACGGGTAAATAATTGTTCAGGTGTCCAGATCTCTCAGGTCCTTACTTGACAATTCAATTATTCAAAGAAACTAGTTCGAATCTACTATGCTAACATAACAAGCTAATTTCTATCTTATATTGTTATAAATATTATTGGTTTTAGCCACTACGTTGGTGTGGTTACCAAGGACAGTTTTCGCAAAGCTGCCACCAATCCAACCAAGCTACCCGGACAGCCTTCTAAAGATTTTAACTTTGAAGACCTCGTCACAGACCATCTCACGAAACACGTTCATACACTGGCTAAGAATGGGAAAAAAGGCATGCCCACTATTGGACGCCTCTCAAGGGTTCTCGATATCACGCCATTTGTTGTTGTTGGGACTCATTCTAACGGCATTGATAAAGGTAGTGATGAAAACGCGTTTTACTAATTTAAACCATACGTAGACTTTGTTAAGATATGGATCAAACCATTTCTTTTTTTCAGATGCTTTCATTCCGGAGTTCGTCGCAACCGGTGATGACGTGCTGGATTACATCTTTCTAAACTCGAATAGTCTACTTCTACCTAATCGTTGTGAAAAGTATTGAAACGTTGTTGATTTCCTGCGTTTTTTATTTTCTGATTTGATTGTTTTTGTTTTGTTTTCATTATTTCTATACATCATGTTATTTGTATAATCCAATGTAATTTGCACTCTTTAAACTAATTGTATACATTAATTAGCATAATAAAAAGACTATAAACAATAAATATCCTGTTTCGATATTTCTAAAACAAGAATTATGAGAAGCTCAAGTGTTGTTAAGATGAGAGGCATAGCAATGTGATTAATCTGTAGCGACCTTGCCTTCGCCGTGTGATCTGCGAACACCCTTATCTCGAGTATTCACTTAAATACTCGACTGGCATCAAAGAGTTTCGAGTTCGAGTTTCAAATGCGTAGCTTGCGCTTAGCTTTGTAACCTTTCCTTTACTGATCAGTTGATCACAGTCAATGCTGTTTCAGTCAGTCATTAAATAATTATTTTGTAGGCGCAATACAGTTAGGGGCTCTATCTGTGACTCTAGAATCTAGATCAAGCGTATCTCTAACGAGGCTTCACACTTCAGATGCACTTTCATGCTTTCGAACCAAAAATCTCTTGAAATTTATCCGAGTCTGTTTTTTATTTTATTATTTTAATTTACCTGTGATTGGAACCAGAAAGTACCTACCCTACAAATATGTTTAGAACCAAGTTGCAAGCATTTTCAATTTAACAAAAACACTTTAACACTTTGAACCGTTTCAATGTTAACAAACACACATACACTCACTTATAATATATCACGTTTATTGTATTATAAAATGTGATTACTTACTAAAGTTAATTTTAAAAAGTTAAGTTAAAGTTAAAAAAGAAATACTAAATTGCCAAATTATGCATTAAACTATAGTTGTCTTTATGAGCGGCTGTACTGATTCCGATATGAAAAAAAATATTATCATGAGACAACAAAAAACACCAAAATGGGGATAGAAAATTGCTAAATTAACCGCGGAAACCAAATAATCGCTGTATAATAATTCTATGGACATAGTCATTAGCGAGAAAATACTACGTATTTTAAGCGCTGAGCTGAGATCAATTTATTTAACTAGAGTGGGTCGAAAGCTTTTTTTAACGTCCATCAAAAAAATATCAAGATCGCAACTCGAAACACTTAAAATAAAGGTCACGGAAAAAAGAAACATTAGGGAATGAAAAATAAGTCCGTACCATTGTTGACAACTTTCTATCAATTATCGCTTCAGCCTCTCTTCTCGGCCTAGTTAAAAAGGTTAAGGGTTTTCCTTATTCACGTGGCTACCATTAATCTTTTTGTTAGATTGGGCACAATTGGGCACTAGAGCTAGATAATATTGCGACTGAGGGGAAAACGCCTGGGATATTGCGCTATAAAGCACTGAGGGCAGGGAAGAATTGTGGGGGCAAGATGTTATTGTTGACCGGGGATTAGGGCAATTCACCTCGAACCCTATTTTGTCATTTTCATACTAACATTATTGCTAATAATCCAGATAATATCTGTGATAATCTGGATCGAACCAGCTCGTGGATTAAGCTCTTAGATTAAGTTTTAACAACGCTGGACTACATAGGCATTATTGTGCTACAAAATGTGTCAAAACTACGTCAGTTCTTATAGTAAGAACCCTTGGATGTTGCGCGCGTAGAAAGAGATTACATAGATATTATGCTAACCTTCTATGCTTCTAAAAGAAAAAATCAATATCCTCAAAATACCTAAATATCTACAATATACATCCAGCTGTTTCCCCCACTTCACATTAGCTAATGTGTCAGCGAGCTAAATTCGAATTAGCGTTAGTTAATCGACTTTAGAGATGCGAACTCCGTAATACGTGCTAAACGCTTTGGCTAAAGCTGATATTAATTGCGATTTCGGCGGTGATTTTCAGCACAATATCTTGGTTGAAATAGACTGAGAATAAATAATTTGTTTGGAAAATATTACACCAGCTAGTTTGTGCTTACTTCAGTGAAGAACATGATAGAACATTAATCAGATTCGATCATTCGACTAGTATTTACTTACACATTGTAATGCTTTGATATTTTGTCTTATCTTAATATATGTAAATTACGTGTCACGTTGTTTGTCCGCTATAGACTCCTAAACTACTTAACCGATTTCAATCAAATTTGCACACCGTGGGCATTTCGATCTAACTTAACAGATAGGATAGCTCACATAAATATATATATATATATATGTATATATAAATAATAAACGCGAACGAAGTCGCGGGGTGACAGCTAGTGTTACTGTATATAACAGCCTAGCCAAATTACTAAATGACACCGTTCAACTAGCTTGTTGCCGTTGATTCGAATACAACATTTAATAAACCGGCTAACTGGCCATTCCTATCAGATTTATACAGGGTTATAGGTAACTCACCAAAAACCTCTTAAGGGTTCATTGTACTCGTCAATACGAACAACTTTTACTATGATGCCAATCCTGTAAAAGCGAAAAAAAACAGCTGTTCCATACAAAAAGTTCAATCACCTGAGACAAAATGTATGGAACAGCTAATTTTTTTTCGCGATTTCGGAGTTCGCCCCATAGTAAAAGTTGTTCATATTGATGAGTACAATAAACCCTTAAAAGGTTTTTGGTTAGGTACCTATAACGCTGTATATTTTCATAATGTATTTATTTGCTAAAATAACTATTTTTGACCGAAGAAATGTGTTAATGAATTAATTATGATAAAAATAAAGTCCGTAAAACGAACTGCAATTCTGATAAACATGGAAATAAAATTTATTCCATGTTAATCAGAATTTACTATAATTTAATGTTTATCAGAACCTAAAAACTCTCCTGACCGACTCCTTTGTCAGGACAAATCCGACTTGGATTGGTTAGGTTAGAAGGCTAAGGCGGGAGCGAAACGAAGCAGCAGAGCGGGGCCTTGTGTGGTTGTTTTTTTTTTAACAACGCGTAACCTCGTACTTAAATGACTTGGCTAGGCGAGTAGTCAGCGTTGTCGATCCAAGTCAGTTTGCCTAGCCGTTTGACTGAATGGCTAGGCTATTAATTAAACGGTTAATTAAGCTAGTTGGTGGCGACATATCGATAAATAAGCTTACTAAATTTGTTTCATTTGTGTTTGTAGGTATTTATTATATCCAACCAAAAACACGCAACAAACCACCCATAGCCTTAAAGCGACGTAATCAGCTTATAGCTTATAGCATCTGTAACTTTTACGTTTCACCATTTGTTGTTTCACTCACAACGTTATGAGACTATCAGAACTAACTGCTAATTCAACGTTACTGTCGGTTTTAAAACATTATCCAAATACAAACATGGCTTTAGCAGCGTTTCAGTACTATCGATAAGCGATTAATAGGATATAAATCATATACATAAATTTATGGGACAATAATGAACGTTTCGAAATTGTTTTAATAATGTTATGTTATTAGCTTAAATGTTTCAATTTCAAATAAAAATAAAATCAAATGCCTTTTTTCAATTGGATGTCGATAAGGATATATCGACATCCAATTGAAAAAAGACATTTGATTTATTTATTAGTAGGATAGGAATCCTACTAATCCTACTAATATTATAAATGCGAAAGTTTGTAAGAATGGATGGATGGATGGATGTTTGTTACTCTTTCACGCCGAAACGGCTGAACAGATCTGGATGAAATTTGGCACAGAGATAGATTATAGTCTAGAATAATACATAAGACACATTTTAACAGCGGGTGGAACCGCGGGGCGCAGCTTGTGTACTTATAAACGTCAAAGTTATAAAAATTACTCTACCAACTTGTAAGGAAAAAAAAACTCAGAAGATCAGGCAAAAACCGAGGGGTAATTTTTTTCAAAAACTTGTTTCGCCTATTTATCCGCCGCGTCACAATGATCATAGAAAATAATAGGTTGGGTCAACTGGGGCAAATGCGTCTGTGGGGCAGATGCGTCTTTCAAGAATTACTGACAAACCTTTCACCAATTAGGCAAGTAAAATTTTGTGCAGATTATTGCGACTACTTCATCTAGATTGTCAAACGCGTAAAACGCGTATTACGCACCTCACAATCTACAATTAATATTGACAAAAAGCTTTCAAATTGATTCCCTGAGGTAACTGACATCGCAACCGTAATGGAAACAAACACTTTCCTTTCAAAATAACATTTATTTATGCAAATGAGGTAGATAATGCTGGGTGTTACAGCTTCATTCTAAGTATAATCAGTTTACCGTTCCCTTCAAGAGTGCCTTCCTTAATTGCAGGCATAGGATTTAATGGAGGCACGAAAACCCGATTACTTTACAAATCTAATATTTTTATTTTATCCTGTGAAGCGACAGCCCGAATACAAGGAAAATCCCGCGCGTTCCAAATGTAAGACGATATTGGGCCTGTAGTGTCTCATTGTTTAAACAGCTGCTGGAAGAAGCTATTTAGTAGATTGATTCACAATGACTGGCAGAAATTCGAGGACAAAAGCGCTGAGTTCATGCAGGGAGGTAATTCATTTCAAGAAATGAAAAATGTCAATAAAGGTAGGAAAATGGCTTAGCAATCAAAACAAATTGTGTCGGCGACTTTCTCATTCAGTTACCATCTAAGATTTTAATCAAATGTTTAAAGTAACACAAAAGCGTCAATCAAGTGGTCGATCTACCCAATGGTATCTATAATAAATAGGTGTAGGTATAGGGCACACGGGTTTGAGCAATATATGAAACGTTATAAGGTGTAAAGAGGGTTTTAATAAAGGCTTGCTCCGGTAGCGACAAAGGCCGCACTGCCTTTGTTCTCGCACGGCGGTGAGGGCGGTTGCGTCTATTTCGTAAATTACCTTTTATCATTGTTGCATTTCCATCTAATGTAACACCATATTGATCCTTTTTTGGTAGCTAAATTTTCTTTTAAAATTTTAAATGAGATTATTTTTATACTGAGAGTTATCTAAACACATAATAACTTTATTGAAGACTAGTTGCGCCCGCGGTTTCACCCGCGGTTAAAAAGTATTTTATGTGCTATTCTAGACTATAATCTATCTCTGTGCCAAATTTCATCCAGATCTGTTCAGCCGTTCTGGCGTGAAAGAGTAACAAACATCCATCCATCCATCCATTCTTACAAACTTTCGCGTTTATGTTATTAGTAGGATGCGTTGTACGTAGGCTGAATGATAAGGCAGCTTTTGATTAAGTGTTTATTTTTACCACTTCTAATGTCTTACAATAAGGAAGAAAATTCCAGGTAAAAAGATTAATAAAGCAACAGTAGGCATGACACGATATAAGCCTACCTTGGTAGCTGTAAAATATGGAGTCGTTTCGGATAGCCAAGGTAATCTATATGATAATGGACCCAGTACAGTGACCATGGAATTGTCACGCACAATTGAACGCCGACGAGGCATATACGAACAAGTTTGAACTGCAATTAACAAGATTTATCACTCAATTTATTCAATAACAGACAGTTGAAATACGATTTTTAAACTTAGGTATACCTAACTATACAACTTTGTATAGCCTCGGAATAGTTATGCAGTGTTTTATTCAAAGTCAAAGTCAAAATATTTTTATTCAATTTAGGTATCAAACATACACATATGAACGTCAAAGTTTTTTTTTTAAATAGACTCGACCCCTTTGTTCGGATAAAGAGCCTCTACTCAGAAGAATACGCAAGAAACTGAGGGGCAATATTTTTTAAAGAATAAAAAAGTCTCACAAATTTTAGCTTACAACTAAAAAAAAGTTTTGTAAAGTTTGTTAAAAGTTATAACTGAAAAGAAAGAAAAAGACAAAACACTGTATAACAGTTCCGCGTTTATACAACATCTATTAATTAGTACGCGGGGATGGCATTAATTTCTAATAGACAAACAGTCTACAATGTAATGTCAGAGAAAACTGATGATTTCAAACCACTATTGCCAAGATTGAGAGCAAACATTTCTCCAAAAAGTATTTGATTTTTTTTTTATTACTATATAGTTATAATTAAATATAAGTAAATAGTTTTATCGACTACAATGACGCACATTCAATTACAACTGCCTTTTATCGTGCTGGGTACAAAAAAACTTGCAAAGTCCATACTTCTATAATTTTATTATTTACGACTAACGGGAAAATCCAAGTAAAATGTAGAGTCTGAATAAAAAGTATTGCTCAGAGATTGCGGTATTTATTAATGATTTATTCTTTCTCTAGTATGAATTGGCATAAATATAATCCAATATGTCGTCTCCAGTGGCTATTGCTTGAGCAACAAAATTTTCTGAAAAAAAAAATAATAATTTTTACAGCTTGGATTATTTTTTATTACTTACAAGTATAGTAAGTATAAATTTTGTAAGTAATTCCAAAAACAGAACCATGTCATCAACACGGCAGAGGTCTGAAAACTGACATGAAGACTGGCCACTCAACTTAGCTCAAGGAATGATTCCGAATTCAGCAGTGCTGCAGCAGCACTGCTGCGTGCAGCGGAGTTCGGAATCATACCTTTATTCGAACTTTTTTACTCAATTCTAGTTTTTATTTTATTTTACATAGTTTGTGTTTGTTTGTTTGCTATTTCTTTACATTCAAACGGATCGATGAATTTAGACGAAATTCAGACGGAACTGAAACAGTTTGTGCCCTGGATTACCATATAGGTTATATTTTAACCGTGGGTTACACGGCAGGGCGCATCTACGGTACCCAGCTAGCTAGCAAACGTGCCTTATTCAAGAAAATCATAAGCTTACCACGGTCATGGCAAATAATGCCAATTACGACAAAAGGTGTAATATCGAGTATCCTGGACAAACGTCCCAGAGTAGGCATGCGTTTCCTCCCGTTCTTGGCTAGCGTATGAACATTGTTCATAAGATGGTCAGTCACGGGATCGTCGAAGTTAAATTCCTCAGATTCTTTTCCTGGTAACTTTGTAGGATTGGTGGCTAAGTTTCGAAGACTATCCTTGGAAATCACGCCAAGAAACCAACTGAAACCAAGATTCTAGAATTAAAATAGAGGTTGAACTACAAAGGGCTGGACGCTATATATTTATTTTCGGTATCGGTAAAGCTCAAGATGGTCATCTGAAAAAAAAAAACTATTTTTTCTGTATCAAAGTATCAATGCCTTAGCATTAATTTTCAGGCGATTTAATACCAGATTATGTCAATATTTTGTAAATAGAATAATACATTATATTCACTACTTACCCATGATTATTTACTACTACAGCGAATTTATGTACATCCTTCATCTCGTTTAGAGCCTGCGCGCACGTGTAATTTTTCTGTATCACTGAATACGTATGCTCAAGTGATAATACTGTAACAGGCAAGTTCCACCAGCTGGAATATAACATCAAGGCTATACACGTATGTACTGTTTATTATAATTTAGTAGTTTGTAATTCATTTACCACATTGTGTGTTGTGGTGGATCTTTGAACCATTGTGACTCCATCCACTGGTCCGAGACAAACTTGGTCATATAGTTGCGGATGCCATCTGGTAGAATGACCACTACGCGCTTGCCAGGCCCGAGATTTAGGCGCTTTATGGCTTTAAGTGCGCACGCCATTGCTGTTCCACTGCTGCCTCCTAGCAACACATCATGTCATTCGTTGAAGTTCATTAGACAAGTCCAAAAATACAGCGTTAGATTGTATATTCTTACCACAAAGCAGCCCTTCCTTTCTGGATAGTTCCCGAGCCATCAAGAAAGATTCCTCGTCATTTGCCACTTCGATTTCATCTATAATGTTTTTGTCTAAAACCATGGGAACCCAAGTGCCTCCTATTCCTTCAACCTGAAATAAAAAGCCTTTAAATAGTTACCTGGTCAATAGCCACTCAAGCGTCCGGCTGCGGGCATCAGACCATGCCCAAATGTTCGGATTCTGGCCGCAAAAACATCGCGAAACTATCCGCGAGTCCGCAAAACAATACCGAAATTGCAAAAGACCTATTTTACCGACAGAAAAAGCAAATATACCACAAAACAGCTAGCAGTTAAGACAATAAGTATGTGTATTAATTAAAATAACGATTAATAATAATATTTAATATAATTGACAATTGAAAATCGAAAATTGATTTAAATTTCGATTTCATTTTGTTAGAAAAAATTTGAAATTTTCACTAACTCAAATAGTATTTTGACCAAAAGTGGAATGTGTTTCAAACTACACCAAAAATGCAGAGTGAATTTTGAAGCACCAAGTGTATTAAACATACTAACCAAAAAGTCATGAGCTTTACCATCCTCATTGATCATGATGGATCCGGAAGGCTCAGCGGCCACAACTTTGCAGTTGGGGCTATGTTCCTTGATCTTGGCGCCCACACCAGTCAGGGTGCCACCAGTACCAGCACCCATCACTACCATATCAATGTTGTCAAAAGCGTTTACTATCTCTGCGCCAGTGTTGTCGTAGTGAGTTTTTGGGTTCATATGGTTGCCGAACTAAAATATACCTCTTTCTTTAATAAATTTGTCGTTGTTAGCGGTAATATGTCATTTGGTATATAGCATTGCGATTTTGTTTAAACAGATACCTGATTCAGCATTATGTGGTTAGGATATTCATCTCTCAGCCTATGAGCTATACTCATTTCTAGTTCATTGTTTTTAACTTGTATCACATTTGCTCCAAGTAGTTTTATGGTATTCACTTTTTCAGAGGAATTCTTCTGCTCTGTCACTATGGTACATTTATTACCTGATGACAAAATAAATTCACATACACGATTTTGAAAATTAAATGTAAAATATACTTTGAAATTGAAACGTTTCCACATTCAGTATATCAGTCTCTGGCTGCCATAATACAATGTTTGCTTAGTTTAGAGTCAAACGACCGTGTGTGCAAGTGTCCCGTATATTATTATTTTATTTTTATTTTATTTTATTTATTTAATAAGGCTTCACATTTACAGCAACATTCATAAATACTCTATTTTCTTACAAATTAATTAAGCTAAATGTGTTGTCTGTTTAAAGAAGCACAGCATGCAAAAGTTACTTTATATGAATTTTAATATTCATTATTATTATTCAGTAGGTACTTATCCTATAGTTATACTACGAGTATGACTCCAAAGTTTGACATTCTTAGTTTGCTTTCGCCTAATCCCATTGACACAGATTTAATTAAACTGGTCTTACCCAACAGCGCACAGTTAAAGGCGATCCCAATACCAGTATTCCCTGAAGTAGGTTCCACCAGGGTAGTATCTTCGTGCACAAGACCGTTTTCCTGTGCATCTTGCAACATTCCCAAAGCTATCCGGTCTTTTATGGATCCACAGGGATTCAGGAATTCGCATTTTGCGTCTGTAAATAATTCAAGAACGTATTGAACGAGTAAAAAAATAAACTCTGAGCTAAGCACATTTCTTTTGAATTCTTGTTCTAACAAGAAGATTTATAAGAACTTACAAATTTCACACCGAACACCATGATCTTCAGGTATTTTGTTGAGTTTAACAAGAGGTGTATTTCCAACAAAGTCGAGAATGCTGTCATGCGCTATGTTCTTCATTTTTCTCTTGCAACAAATAAATGAGTACATTCTTTAGATGAGCAGGTATGAAAAAAATCCGCTCAATTCGACAATAGATACTTGTAATTCGTTTAATGTCTTGTTTTTACGCGCACACTAAAGGTTAGCAAATGTCGCAGAAGACATTTCAATCCAGTTATAATTTTATCGACGACAAAACCAATTTGTATGAGAGATTGTTCTGACTATTGAAATAATCTGTCTATACTATTTCAATGCCACAAAGAAAATCAGTTCTTGATTTCAATTTACGATTGTTCAGCGTCATAAACATTTCATATCGGCAAAGAATAGGTAATACGATACGCTTTTATCAAAATAGTAGCATGTGTTCAAGCATTAATTTGTTAAGAGTCCGGCGACCACTTTAGACTTTAAACTTCGCATTGGCTTGAGGTATTCTATAGCCATTTCGTCTAGAAGAAGACTACGAGCGAAGAGAGCAAGTAATGATACTGACGAGCCTCTAAAGTTACCTACAGAGTGACAAAGTACAATTTCAGTTTTTTTTATGACTTTTGCACTTCTGTAATCATTCTTGAATAACTAAGAATTTCCCCTGTATTATGGATTCATTTAAAAAGCTAATAATATAGACAAGCTCCCTATGTAAAGGGATTTTTGATTTGCTTTGTCTATCTATTGAATAAATCAGTCAAAAGTGACCCCCTAAAAATGCGGATATTTTTCATAGCTCTATTTTCTCTTGAGGACGTTTTTAAAAAAAACCATGAACATAGGAGTGGAAATATAGTTTATTTAATTGTACATGCTAAATTTCATCATAATCTGACAAATGGTTTCCAAGAAATTTGACAAGCGCGTTTGTATGGAAATTTCAGAGCGTCGCGGGACCCTATTATTATGGATTAATAATAGGATATATTAATAGGATTAATAATCTATGGATTTATTTCCCAATAACACTATCTATACAATAATTTGGTGAATTAGACACAAATATAAGTTCAAACAATTCAAAATTCAAAAATATATTTGGATTTCCATGAGCGAAAATTTTGTAAAATGACTATGTTGAAATCTTACGCAACTGGTTTGACATTTAGCTCTGTCTTTTACACAAACTTCCAGATCTTCTAAAGAACTAGGAACTAAGTACATACCAGTTCAGTTCAAACTCAACCGTTTACCAAAGGCAAACTGCTTCTGTGCGTTTACTTAAAATGGTACACAGCGAGCGAGCAGAGATGAATTCCTGAGGTAAATAGGTTTAGAAATCCTACTACGCAGGCAGATTATTTCATCAATTGATTCATAGTCGTGAATTCCAAATACTGGGTTTTTTTATTCGATTGTTTTAGATTTTTTTTTTTGAGAGACGATTTTAATATCGTTTAAAAATTTGAAGAGGACAGCCGGACAGACGCCGGCTAGACGGACATACAGAAGTATTTTCGCGATATCTCCAGCTTACAACACCACTAGTACCTACTCGTATATATTTACGATTTTGCTTGTTAATCACATGTAAGTCTGTTGCACGCTTAAAGAAAAAATAAATAAAGCCAGCCATCACTAAATTGGTATGCCATTGCTAATGATACATACATATCGTCACGCCTTTCCCCGAAGGGGCTGGCAGAGGTGTAATACTACACCCTCACTTCGCCAGACGATATTCAGTCCTAAGTGTATGTATGTATTTAAAAATATCTAAGTATGTATGTCTCTGACAGTCATAGTACAGGCTTTGCTTAGTTTGGGGTCAGGCGACCGTGTGTGGAAGTGTCCCGAATATTCAGTCCCAAATGTGACAGGGGGCGAGCCTGTCGCTATACACCGGGCTCCAATCATGTAGCAGATGACATACAATACGCACTTATGCTCACACAATGAACAAATTGGTGCGTGCCGTCCGGCTGGGTTCGAACCCGCTCCCTCTTTCTTGAGAGGCGGACCTTCTCCCAACTAGGCTGCCATCGCTTCATTGCTAATGATCCTACTAATATTATAAAACGCGAAAGTTTGTATGTATGGATGGATGTTTGTTATTCTTTCACGCTAGAACGGCTGAACAGATCTGGATGAAATTAGGCACAGAGATAGATTATAGTCTAGGATAGCACATAGGATACTTTTTAACCGCGGGTGAAACCGCGGGGCGCAGCTAGTATGATATAAAAATACTTAAGTACATATTAATTAGTGCTAACTATGTTTAGTCACCGTAGAGATGTCGGCCTTTCTTTTGTTGTTATTAAAAAAACACTTAATCGACCGAGCGAGCGAAGCGTCTATGCTTGCGCATGTCCAAATTCTGTCTGGATTTCTGACCAAAGCTCTGTCCTGGGAGGCTATTCCTGCGCGTGAGATGAGATGAGATTTTATCTTGGTCACTCTCACACCTATGACGTTTTAAACGAGAGCAACAAGGAGGAAAAAAAGTGAGATGAAAATCTCAAATCTCCGAATCCGGCCCCTGATCTGTCTTCCTTTACAGGTTGCATTTCTTAACCGATTCTCTTCAAATTTTGTGAGTAGGTAAAAAAATCTGTATAATTATCGAACCTGCTCACAAACGAGAATGAATAAATAAATAAATAAATTCGGGACGCTTGCACACACGGTCGCCTGACCCCAAACTAAGCAAAGCTTGTACTATGGCTGCCAGGGACTGATATATATACTTAGATATTTTTAAATACATACTTAAATAGATATTAACACCCAGACAATAGAACAAACACAAATGTTCATCACATGAATGTTTGCCCTAGGTGGGAATCGAACCCACGCCCCCAAGCTCAGAAGGCAGGTTCACTACCAACTGAGCCACCGAGGCAGTGAATTGAGGAATGCGACCTGTGGAAAAGGACAGAAGTCGACCGCGAAGTCTACAGCTCATAGAGCTAGTATTAGGCCATAGTTAACTTGTACATTAATCATCGCAAAAATATCATAAAAAAATTCTGTCTGGTACAAAGTAAAGTCTTAGCCAGCTACTCGTAGTTATTGAGAAAGATTTTCCCGTTACAAGAATTGTAAGGCATTTTCCTGGCCGCTTTCGAATAACTAATAGCTTCAATTAATTAAAATCTATTTAGGAGTAGAATAATTATGTGCTTAGTTAAATGAAATGTAACAAAATGTAATGTACTTTATCATCGTCATAATTTATTAATATGTGTACCACATTTATAATAACCAAACAGACATTATTAAAAAAAATAAAAACACGTTTCACTGATTCTCATCAACACCGATGTCATCAAACTTAGCTAAGAACACATCAAACATTCTAAGAACCCTCTCGAATAATGCACCTTTAAAACAAAAAAGTACCTGGATGTCCGAGCTTTGCTCGGTATTTTTTTTTTTATTGTGTTTTTTGGAAAATAAACAATTGATTTTAGTCTAACCTCAAAGCGAACACTCATTGACTTCGTGTTACTTAACAACGCCACCTGCTGTTGTGTCGTTAAAGCAATTAGTTGCTCACAAAAAATAGTATTATTATTCGACAATAGATGTCAGGAAGAGTCATATTTTGGTTATTTTTCTTCCAAGTTTATGTTTAAATTGATTATCGATAAAACACGAATAAAATGACATTTTCTAAAAATGATTCCTAGCTAGATCGATTTATCGCCCCCGAAACTAAATTAATATATTAAAACTAAATTATATACTAAATTGCATGAAATTCGTTGGAGCCGATTCCGAGATTCCAATTATATATATATATATATATATATACAAGAATTGCTCATTTAAAGATATAAGATAAGATAAGAAAATCCGTTCGGGAGCTAGCTACGATGCAACAGACAGACACACACACAGAGAGAGAGAGACGTCAAACTTAGAACACCCCGTTTTAGCGTCTAGGGTTAAAAACTAAAGACCTCAGTTAGCATTAACCTGACAGATGTACCTTTAAGTACATACTCATATAAAGTTAGTTGTAGTAACTATCTTCAAACTACCGAATCATTTTATTTCTCTCGATCAAAAGAGTACGTTATTTTGTTCGTCCCAAAACAATACCGTGGACATAACAACCCTAGTTTATTCTACGAAATAGACTAGGATAATAAAAATAAAACAAATTACGTACGAGCAATGTACTACTAACGAAAACAATACTGAAATAGTTAATAAAATTCCAAGGGCCATAACAACGGGGCTCTGAAAGCTTAGTCCAGGGAATGGACACTGTTGTCGAATAGTTCCGGCGCTACGGGACTATTAGTTTACTTCTAGAAACAAGCTGCTCTGACGACCTTGCTATTAATATTGGCACATATCATCGGTCAAGCGATGGCAGCCTAGTTGGGAGAAGGTCCGCCTCTCAAGCCAGGGGGAGCGGGTTCGAACCCAGCCGACGGCACGCACCAATTTGTTCATTGTGTGATCATATGTGCGTATTGTATGTCATCTGCTACATGACTGGAGCCCGGTGTATGGCGACAGGCTCGCCCCCTGTCACATTTGGGACTGAATATCGTTCGGCGAAGTGTGAGTGTATTACACCTCTGCCAGCCCCCTCGGGGGAAAGGCGTGACGATATCCTACTAATATTATAAACGTGAAAGTTTGTAAAAATGGATGGATGGATGTTTGTTACTCTTTCACGCCAGAACGGCTGAACAGATCTGGATGAAATTTAGCACAGAGATAGATTATAGTCTAGAATAACACATGGGATACTTTTTAATCGCGGGTGAAACCGCGGGACGCAGCTCGTTTACATAAATATATACATATAAATCGACGGTTTTATTCTTTCAACATCGTCCCTACGCTTTTACAACGTAATGACAAAATACTTTACAGCTCATCGTTTCGCTCATTGCGCGATTTTCAAATTTCAAACAGTTATTTTGTTTTTGGAACTTACAAATTGAAATTGTAGTTCTTTACAGCAGTAATTTGATATCTACTAATTGTGGTTTTGAATTCAACCAATGGTGTTTGGAAGGAATGTTTCGACTAATGATGTTGTTCTTACCCCACTGCGCAAGAAGAAGGGTTATGTTTTTCGAGTGTATATATGTATGTATGTGGGTATGTATGTATGTATGTATGTATGTATGTATGTATGTATGTATGTATGTATGTGTGTATGTATGTATGTATGTAAGTATTTCTTTAGCACGCCCTACAGCCTAAACAACTTCATGGATTTCGACATGTGAGGTGTCATTTGAATCGTCTTGATAGTGGAAACGACATAGTGTACAAAATTTTTTAGCCGGGTTTTTTATTTTTATTTTATAATGTTACTTGTCTTAACTGAAACTTAATCTATGTGTATAAATATCTACATAAATCTTCACAATAAAACAAAGGTATCGACAGTAATTAACTATCCCCATCTCTCCCCATCTTAATGGACACTTTACTCGAATGAACCAAAATGCTTATCTGAAAACGATTTTCGACCTATTACTACACATTACATTCGTTCTACCTTCCTTTTATATGAAAACGTTAATGCCGTAATTGTTTGTAACAAATAGTAACAACATGCGTATTGCTTGTGCAATTACATTATAGATAAGAAGCTTTCTTAGGAAGTAAGGCGGAGACTGACTGAAAATATTTCGTCGTGACGTATCGTGTCCGCGTATCAATTTGCTGTATCAATTCAAAGAGCCGAGCCACTAGCCGCGAGCTCGTTAGCCTGCGTCGACTTTTTCGCGAACTCTTTGAAACGCGGTCGTTGCGAACCTATTAACAGAGCCGAAAGGATTGCGTGTGCTCGTACTCGCGGCTCGGCTCGTTCAACTGTTACGTCAAAACGATACGCTTACTCGATTCGTTACAAGGTTCGTCTTCGGCCAGTCTCCGCCTTTATAATTCATTGTAAAGAAAATTCTACTAAATGGTCAACTGAGAATCTTAGTACACTAACTTAGTTTGGTTAAAAAATTTAGAATTCTTAAGGAATTTCTCATATCTATGGTTATCAGAAATTCATTATTATCCGCCTCCACTTAAAAGATTAGCATGTGAATTCGTTTATTGTTATCTGATTTACCTATTTGAGATATAGATACATTTTGTAATGAATCGTCTTTGTGAGTTGCCGTTGTGAACTCTAGGACGTCCTTGTCTTAAACCAAAAACCTTACTGAGTAAATCTTACGTTTTTACTGAGCATAACATTTTTATCTCAGCAAAATGTAGTTTAGCAAAATGTAAGTAAAAGAAGACGCTGCGCCAAGGAGGTACAAGTTACCTGCTATTCAGAATCTTAGAAGGAAAATATTTTGCTGTTTTTGTTGGACTTTAGATTACCTGAATAACCGCTAAGGACTCCCCCGGCGCATGAAATGGTTAGGAATTCCAGGAGCGGCGGTGTTTCTTTCAATTTCATGTCTCTCTTCTGTAATAAACATTTTAAATTACGATTTTCTTATTATTAAATTTATTTTAGCCGCAGTTTTTATTCGGTGGCGGCAAACGTCAGGCCGGAACCGCAGTACGACACAGTTATGAAGCTGCATAGAAAACAAATATTTTTAGCTTTAACGCAGCTCAAAGTGTTCTACCTTTCCAAACTGGCTCATTATAAGTAGACTCGATTCCTTTTAACTATCTGTCATATTTCAATGTATATTTTAGTAAATTTACTGATGTAGGTACTTGTGTATGTTTATGACTGGGTAGTTTATTTGTATATTTAGTAATTATTTACGTAGGTATTAGTAAATAAGTTTATTAAAATTCTCAAATTTTGTAAGTACATTACCTACTTGATTTTTGTTTTCTTTAGCACACACCACCGTCTATGCTTATTCATACTGTTTTTATTCCATCCAAAGGATGTCTGGAAGAGATCGCTCTTAAGCGATAAGACCGCCCATTGCGCCTATATTTTTGAGTGTTTAGTTTAGATTTATTTGGTATTTGGTGTCAATAAAGAGTTTTTGTATTGTATTGTATTGACTCAATTTTGGTACGTGACTGCTAGGTAGGTACTTCTAATTATTACATTTTTCAAAAATAATCTGTATCTCAACGATAGAACTTTGTAGAAAAAAAACTTAGTAATTTTATGCCATTAATTGTTCAACCATGGATTTATTGAAGATACAAATTAATAGCGATGATAGCCTAGTCGGAGAAGGCCCTCCTCTCAAGCCAGAGAGAGCAGGTTCAGACCCAGCCGATGGCACGCACCAATTTGTTAATTATGTGAACATATGTGCGTATTGTATGTCATCTGCTACGTAACTGAAGCCTGGTGAATGGCGACAGGCTCGCCCCCTGTCACATTTGGGACTGAATATCGTCTGGCGAAGTGTGGGTGTTGTACACCTCTGCCAGCCTCTTCGGGGGAAAAGCGTGACGATTTGTTAAAAATGAATAGCATGTAAGTAGCATGTAAAATTAATAGCATGTAGCATGCAAAGAGCATTTTTATATCTCTAAAAATGCTCTTTGCAAATTTCACTATCTTTCTTTGCATATTTCACTATCTCCCAGACAGACGTGGCTGCCAATGGGCCACCAGTGGCCGTCAATGCAAAAGTCCATTGGCCGTCACCACAGGACGCGTCTGTCTGGGAGACGCCCTACAGTTTTTAGGATTCCGAAGTAAACTAGAGAAACTTTACAATTTAGCCATGCTCGTCTATCAGTCAACCTGTCTATGCGTCTGTCCGTCTGGATGTCCTAGTACTTTTTTTAATACAGAAAGGAAATAACAGCGAGCTGTAAGTCAAGCATCATGAAGCCACACACCATGCATTATTCACATCTAAAATAATATTATAAAGAGGTAAAAACATTTGTGAGTTTGTAAGTTGGTTTGGAAGAGGTAATCGCGAAAGCTATTGAACCGATTCCACAAATTCTTTCACTAGGTACTAGAAAGCTACATTATTCTTGAGTGGCATAGGTGAAATGAAGAACGAAGCCGCGAGCCGAAAGCTAGTTTTTTATAGTTTGTCTACTCAAGTGGACTAGGAGCTGATTATAGAACTATCACAATCACAATGTGGCCCAAATGCAGAGACAGTAGGACCATATTACAACACACACACACACATACGTCAAATTTACAACACCTGTAATTTTTGCATCAGGGGTTAAAAAGTCAAAGTGCTTTAAACTGTCGGGATCTCTAACACTGGTCAAATTCTTCTATAGCGCCGGAACCATTGCAGGCCGGCGACAGTGCCTCAAGCGTACAATACTGTGGAGCCTTCTATTGTTAGGGATAAACACGATTTTATTAGAACCTCTAAAGCTTAGAATCCAAGATATAACTGCTCTTAATCTAGATTTTTCTCGAATCGTAGCAATAAAAGGCTTGATAGAGGTCAATTGGAAATAAAATGGAGCAAATGTTTTTTTGTATTGTAGAGCTTTGATCAGGGCGTAAATGATAGTACCTAAAAATCATACAATAATCAACTATATCAAACTAATTACTAAAGTTTGAAGTAATTTTGCGATCTGTGGAATGAGCAGTATTTCCTAACTAAAAACATGGGGTTCTTTCAAAAAGGCGATCAATAGAGTCCTTAAAGGTCGGCAACGCATCTGTGATGCCTCTGGTTACTCTGGTATTAAAGGTATCCATGGGCAACGGTGATCGCTTACCATCAGGCCGCCCGTTAGCTTGTTTGTCACCTATAGCATAAAAAAAGTAACTCTTTCTACTCTAAATCGCATTAAGGATATTAGTGATCTTTAAAGTGTGGATGGGCAAGTCGGCCAGGGTCGACCTAGGCGCACGTATCTCGACCAAATTGAAGACGTCTTAGAGAAAAATATAACAGGGCTCACTGAGGGAAAATTCAAATCACATGTAAAAACTACATTAGTGAAAAGAGGGTATTATAAGGTTAAGAATTATTTAGAAGGTAAAGATGTCTGGAGACTTCCACTTCCGCCAAGCCACTAGTATTTATAGATAGTACCTAGTTGCAAGCCAAAATTTATGAGACTGTAATTTGTTTATTATTTGAAAAAATAATGCCCCTCAGTTTCTTGCCTGTTTTTCTGAATAGAGGCTCTTTATCCGAACAAGGCGGTCGAGTCTATTTAAATAACTTTGACGTTCATAAGTGTATCTTTGATACCTAAATTGAATAAAAGCATTTTTACTTTGACTTTGACTTTAAAAAGGCCAGGTCAAGAGAACCCGTAACCGACGAGCGTGTATGAAAAGACTCATGAACGTGGAAGAAGCAAAAGATGTATACCAGGATAGCAAGTGGAGAGAAGTGGTCTCTGCCTACCCCTATGGGAAAGAGGCGTGATGTATGTATGTATGTAATCTTTGAAAACAGACGTGCAGTAACAAAACTGTGACTCCACAAAACTCAAAGACCAAATTTATCTTCAGTTTCAGTACAAACATCCCAGTGAGCACCTCCACAAGAACCAACTAACAATGGACCACGAAGTGAGCAAAATAAATTGCACTCTTTTAAGTATTGAAAACCCTCTAGCTATACCATTAGAAGTTTCTCTTTCGCTTGCCAACACGATTCCCGAACAAGTAAGGTTTCCACAGTATTTCATTGAACTCTAGTTGCTTAAAGGTATTAGATATCGATGTAGAATTTAATATGAAAACCAATTATCTACTGTTGTGTTTTGATGTGCGATGTTATAAGCACAAATTAGTTTTCAGAATATAATTTGTGGTTTTTAAATTAACTCGAGTAGTAGACGTCATCGGTCGTAGCAATGTTCGAGGTTTTCATTCATTCATTCGAGGTATTCTTTTATCTTCGCCGTGTTTTTAGGGTTGCGTACCCAAAGGGTAAAACGGGACCGCTTTGCTGTTCGTCCGTCACCAGGAGGGCTATTCTTACGGAGTGAGATTCAATCTGATCATTTTTCGTCCTTGTTGCTCTCGTTTGAATAGGTCTGAGAGTAATCATTGATAGAATCTCATCTCATCTCACGCGTAGGAATAGCCCCCCTGACTGTATCTCATAAACCGTGATAGTTAGACGGTAGAAATTTTCACAGATGATGTATTTCTGTTGCCGCGATAACAACAAATACTAAATAACAGAATCAAATAAATATTTGTAAACAATAAACGTGTTTTTTTTCTTCGTTTTTATAGATAATAGTACGGAAGCCTTCGTACGCGAGTCCGACTCGCACTTGGCCGGTTTTTAGGTATTTATCTACTCACATGTATACTATTGGCTACTACTGGCTTAAGACAGCTCTCTCTCTCTCTCTCTCTCTCTATCTCTCTTTAGTTGATCCTTCATAGCTGAAGATCGCCTCAGCCTCTTCCACTTTTATTCTGGTCTGTAGCCATTCGAACCACTTCTTCAAACCTGGAAGCATTGGTTTGTTTGATCTGGTCTAACAATCTCATTGAGGATCTACAGCGTAACCTCTTTCCCTCTACGTTTGCACAGATTATAAGCTTCTCCAAGTTCTCGTCCTGGAGTCTTTTAATGCGGCTGAAACAGCTACATAAGAATAAGTCGTTAGCATATCGTGTCGAGTTTTTTGACCGGTCTACACGTAATTAATTCTATGTAAAAAGCACGCGCCTTAAAGTGCACGCCGATAAGCTGACAAGCGGGTAGCGGCTCGAATGCTAATATGAGCTAAGAAGTATTAGAGAGAACTACAAAAACTTAAAAAAAAATGGGGAAATTTTGTTTGGTTATGGAAAAAGTTGAAATTTGTTAGTTTTGATGAATAGAATATGCTCTTAAGGATGCCAATTGATTACCAGTAACCCTGTATAATATGTTGCCAATCTAAATGCCAGATACAATATTGAAAGTACACCCACAACTTTTCGGTTCGGAACAAAAAGTTATTGGTTTTTGATCTCAGACCAACTTTCTTCATTTATTAACCTCGAAATTCACAGAAAATTTTCCAAATAATTTCCTTACAAATGTCTGTGTTAATAAGGAGTAGGTACAAGTAATATCCGCGTTACGAGTTTAGGACTTAATTTGAACTCGTAATCAGTTTAGCAAAGCCACAGTGTGACTATTTGCAGAACGAAGTAACTCTCAAAACGAGTGTCGTTCATTTTCCCTTCTGTATTTTTATTACGTAGCACGACTACGTATGATCCTATAAAGCTCAGATAAACCTAGAAGAAAAGATGGAACACTGCGTTATATCTCGCTGAAGCCACTTCTTTTTCAATGTGTGTGCGTGGTAATGTTGCCATGAAAAACATTTACAATTGCACGAAAACTAATATTAAATCCTAAACTCTACGTTAGCCATTTCCGTTGTAATATACAAACTGCACATTTTTTGTAAGAGTTTAATGTTACGGCTTTTTCAAAATGGACTTAAAAAAACTGCACAGTTTTTAAAAAGAACCTCGAAATGTAGTCCTGGCTACACTTTTATAAAGCACTATATATGCATATTTATGTACATGACATTATACCATAAACCAATGCACACAATGTCGAGGTAAGAATGACCAAGCGAGCAGCGTAGTTTTTTTGCGTCAATGTGCGCGTTTTGTGTACATATACGACAGTAGTTTAATAGTTTTTGGGTGTTTTTTGGCTTCACCTAAATCATACGCCGCGCCATTTTATTCTCTAGATTGATCTGAGCCTATTAAGATGGATTCTATAGGATCACATGATCGCCCATGAGATATCTTACATGTAATAAAAGAGCAGTGGGTATTTGGAGTGAATGACAATGGTTTCAAAAGTTACTTCCTGCACATAGGAATACTGTGGCTTCGCTAAGCTAAGTATAGATAAGTACATAATTATAGTTCCTATTGATGTCGAAAAACACACTTTCTTTGGATAATAATTTTTCTAATGATCCCATGATGATCAAAAACGAGATCTAGCATTTAGCAAACACGTAATGACTCATTTCGGTCACACTTAAGCATCGATTGACGTCACTACGTGTTGCTGAATGCTATACCTGGCGGACTATATTATTATGTCATGAGTTATCCCACTCGAGGAACTTTCCTATGGCTGTAACGCCCCCCGCGCCTGGTAGATTGTCGCCGAAAACAAATGACTGACACATAAATCCTCGAATCCTGAGTTACATGGGTTTTTATCTTTACTGCTGCGATTTTACTGTCATAGTTTTCACTGTAATCTCCTTTGCATTGGTAGTTTTATTCCTATAAAAGGGTAATTAAGTAGTATCTCAGCATGACCATAAAGTGAATCTTTAGGGATTTGCAGATAGTGTTATTGTATTTGAACTTATCTTTAATGTTAGTCTACAGAGTTATACGGAACGACTATAATAATCTGAAAGGAGCTCATTGTATGAATCATTATGAATAACTTTTACTACAGAACCAACCCTGAAATCGCAAAAATAAATTAAATGTTCTGCGATCAAATATAATTTTCTTAACTACTAGCTGTCAACGCGAACTTCGTACCGCCTTACAGTCGATACTTTAGTTATTTTTTCAGGCAATTTTTTAAATTTTTCTTTGTGTAAAAACCATCCTTGTACTTCAAGGAAAATTCTAAAAACAGAATTAGGGAAATTGGTTCAGCTGTTTCGAGATTTTCGCTTCGACTGTTGTCGAGATTTGCGCTTAGCAACACATTCAGCGATTCATTTTATATTATAGATTGTTTCGATGTTGCTGCATGTTACATAAAAAGTCAACGGAAATTTGGATTTTTTTTTTTTGAGATCGCGGTTGATCTCATTTCAAAAGTTAAACTTATTTATTTCATTTGAACTCTTGCTATATTTGATTTCATGTAGATTGATGGTCATAAAAGAGTTCATACAATTTTCATCGTAGCACAGTGCGGGTGACATCAGGCAAATTGATCCTTTTCACCCTTAAAGGTTACCGCGATTTAGAAATCATGACTTAAAATTGCACTAAAACTTCAGCAACACCTTGAATATCACATCACTAAAATACGGTATTATCAATCACTGTAGTAATTCGCTGTAGTAAATGTTGGTCGGTCGCGGGAAGCCGCTGGATGCGGGCAGCGCAGGACCGGTCGTTGTGGAGATCATTGGGGGAGACCTTTGTCCAGTGGTGGACGTCTTCCGGGCTGACATGATGTAGTTAAAAAAGCAATAAATTAAATAAATAAGGGTGTCATCCCCCATCCATCCATCCATGCTACAGTAAATAGAATATAATAATATAATTTAACAATATAATGTGTTTTGGTCTTCGTTTGGCCAACAGGCTATTAGACGTATCAAAAAATATCAATATAGGTTCACGACTAACAAACAGTACTAGTACAAACTAAATTCTTTTCTTACTGGTTATAAGACTATTTCTCCTTAAAACAAATCCCGTCAAGAGCTACTGATTGCTTAAGTGCTCGAAACTTAGCAACCGTCTGAAAGAGGTACTTGAAGGTAAATTTATCTGTTTTCTTCGTAGAAAACATTATTAAACTTTAGGCTCTTAGAATGTTTTTGCAATTGGTATCTGCTGAGTATAATCTGTTAAGTATGTATGCCTTACAAAGGTTTGTAAACAAACATGTTTTTTAGACTCTAATAAACTTTAACGAAATAATCCGAATATCTCCGAACTCATCGTCACTAAACATTTTGTTTTGAAACGCCTTACCTAGCTATCCATCATAAAAAATGGTCGCGATATTTGAGTAGCTAGCAAGCGTTTCAAGTCAACTTTTCTTGTAGGAACTACAGAGGTGTGGAACTCGTGTGCCTGCGTCTGTCTTTCCACCTAAATTCAATCCGGGGGTGTTTAAGAGTAAAGTGAATATTAGGTATCTCCTAGGCAAGCGTGTTACACCTTCTATCACGTCGACGCTTCCAATTAGGCGAGCCAGTGGTCAAACGCATGCCTAGTCTGTTGTAAAAAAAAATATAATTGTTTAATTCCAGGAGGTATCAAAACTTTTTATTAAAACCAGTCAGAAAGCTCAGTCCGACGTTTCGCGAACACACGTGACGTGAAGGAGCCAACATTAGCATACAATAAAAGTTAACAAGTACTTTTTTCCGCCGTAAAGTATCGCTATCATCTCATGCATATTAATGTATCTGCTTTATTACTGACTATAAATCTACGTCACGTTCACGATTATCCCACCGCCAGGTTTCTTCGCGCGTCATACAAGAAAAGCGCAAACACAGTCGGAATATTCATGCGTGTTAATATTCATGGGCGCGGCACCTGATGCACTTGGCAGAAGATTCCGCCTCCACCTTTGATACTGTAACTGCCACTGTCGTGTAAGTGGAAAAAACTACCCGAAAAAAAAACAGAAAATTTACTATTTTTAATTTGTTTACTGTATTTATGTATGTCACCGACCGTTTGTCATATTTCGTTCTGTCCTGTCCATACAAAGGTTGCCTGGAAGAAATCGCTTTAGGCGATAAGGCCGCCCTTGTACTGCCGAATGATATTTTATTGTTTAATATTTTCTTTATGTTTGTTTTACTTTGTATTTTTGGTGTGCAATAAAGATGTGTTGTATTGTATTGTAATGTAAAATGATACAGTTATTGAGATTTGTTAATTTCATGAAAAATAGTTTTTATGCTTAGAATAATCGAATGAGCCACTGGTAGCTAACGAAGCGTATCTACTTCAGCTTTGGAAGAAATGCTTTCGTATGTCGGTGTCTGATGGTCGGCTCTCTTCCTCTACAGGTCACACCTATGTGATACCTAGAGGACTTTGGGGAATAGCACTTATGTATTCTGTGAGCTAGCATTTCTTAAGAGTCCGGCGACCACTTTAGACTAACTTCGCATTGGCTTAAGGTATTCTATGGCCATTTCGTCTAGAAGAAGAAGACAAGCGAAGAGAGCGAGTAATGATACTGACGAGCCTCTAAACTTACCTACTGAGTGGCAAAGTGTATTATGGATTCATTTAACAGCTAATGATGTAGACAACCTCCCTATGGAATGGAAGTTTTGATTTGCTTTGTCTACCTATTGAATAAAGCAGTCAAAAGTGGCCCCTTCAAAATGTGGATATTTTTCAAAGCTCTATTTTCGCTTGAGAACGTTTTTAAAAAAAACGAAGAACTTTAGCGGAGATATTGTTAATTTAATTGTACATGCTAAATTTCATCATAATCTGGTTTTCAAGAAATTTCAGAGCGTCGCGGCCCTCTTAACCGATTCTCTTGAAATTTTGTGAGCAGGTTCAACAGTTAAGTATCCTTTCAAAAACATCACATGTAAAAAGCAAGTCTTGCAACGCAAACTATCATAAAAACCTGTGAGATCTGATGTAAAACCAAGTCAGTTGTTTTATCCTCTGCCTGTCTATGAAAGCATCTTTGAAATTATTTTATAATACATTGAATGACTCGGCAATCAAAGTCAGGCTCTTCAAAATATAAGACAAGAAATAGCAAACAATACCAATAACGAATTTCGAGATTAAGTCAGAACTTAAATACCCTATCTTAAGTACGTTTAGGTCGATTATATTAGTCTGGAGCTGCACATAATAAATTCAAAAACTACTTAAAGTATTAAAGTAAAGGCGACCTATTATCTCGTCGCAATAAACCACCGACTCCATCCTGAATCTAAAAAAACCTCTCAAGGAAATAACTAGTTAAGTCTTCAGAGTGAAGCCGGCGAATATTCCGTATGTCGCCTCAGCAATAAATTCCACTTTATGGCCAGTTAAACGCCTGTTATTTCGCCAACACAAGCAAAGCTCTTATAAAAGACAAATAAAAGGTAAGCAAAAATACTCCCTCGCCTCTTAACGTAATTCAATGTACCTTTTATGATGATTATTATATTTACTCATGTCAATTTATATAATGTGTAGGCACTGTTGGTAAATAAATTGAGTTAGATGTGAAATTAAGCTCTTATTTGGAGGCTTCGAGAATTTTAGAAACAACAAAGTGGTATATTAGTTATGTGCGTATATACTTACACACGTACAACGTTAGTTGTGTACGTTGTATACCAAACTTTTTTATAAATAACTGTACAATTATTCAATTACTCTCGTATATAAAACTCGGTCTAGATCCTCAAACGTCAAGGGTTCCGTACCAAAAGGGTAACACGGGACCCTATTACTAAGACTCCGGCGGCCGTCTGTCTGTCTGTCCTTCTTCCACCAGGCTGTATCTCATGAACCGTGATAGTTAGACATTTGAAATCTTAACAGATGAAGTATTTCTGTTGCCGCTTAACAACAAATTTATTCTAAAAAACAGAATAAAATAAATATGTAACGGGGTTCTTATCCAACAAACGTAATTTTATGCCGTTTTTATTGATAATGGTACGGAACCCTTCGTACGCGAGTCCGACTCGCACTTGACCGTTTTTTTTAAGGAATGGGAAAGAATTCATTTAAAATATTCACAATGTAAAAAAATAGTAGTTATCTACTATCTAAACATACAACCGTCGAGAATAAACCTACCTTTAAAACTTCGAGAAAGGAAAAGTTTATCGCGAAGAAAAATGAAAGGCAATGTAACGACAGTGAAGCGAATTCGTGACTCTCTTATCTCTTTAACTAGCGTTTTGTACATTGTTAGGCTGTTAGGGAGCTATCCGACGTGAGGCCTTTGTTCACTTTGGGCTGTGTACCGTGTAACTCCGTATTGCCGTGAAACGTAGCTAGACTACCGGTTTCCAATCGAATATAGGTACTTACTTTAATGTAACACGCAAGAATTGTATTCAAAGGGCTTGTAATAAGCTATTGAGTAGGTACTTTCGTGTTGCAATAAGCCTTTGATACCTTATACAAAAGCTAGCTAATATTAATAAATAACGCTACACATTCATAGCCGTCAACTAAGCAAGAAATATTACATGAAGTTATGAATTGTACCTTTCTAAGTAGGTAAGCTGCGATTCTGTCAAGATGCTGTCGATGTCGGTCGGTGTCGATGTCGGATGACGGAGGGGCGCACCTGAGATCCAACTGCACCGACTAGCTAGCCAAGGCCCAGCTGTACAAGCTGCTTGATGCAGCTTGTACAGCTGGTGAACAAACATGATGAAGACGGAACACAACGCCTTTAGCAATGAATGCCCGGTAAGACGCAAGTGAGACGTACTTGAGAGATCTACCGTAGCCTATTAATTGCTAAGAGCGTCCCATACAAAATCATACAGACAAACCTCAAGAAGAAACAGCTGGTGACAGAAGAGCGACAACGTAGGCAACGAAGCATAAGGTCGCAGCTTCACTCTTCTTCAAGAGCCGTATGTGGGCGCCGTCTAAAAGTTAAGGAGTTACAAGGGCGTAAGGGTATTCCAAACCACTGAGCAAGGAGATGCGACTGTAAAAGCAGCGATTAGTCGTACTAGACTCTACACTTGACGTTGTACAATACCCACAACTCACCACAAACAACATTACGGTTGTAGGAATCCGAACTCAGTTCTGAAAAATCATGCTGGTGTCCGTATATTTTGGAAAAAAATATGTCCATGGATCCTTACTTGGAACATCCAGTCAAGATCGGGGAAGAAGTGGAAACTACAAGCCTGGTGATAGGAGATGAAGTGGAAAGAGTGAATGCTGTCAACCAAATGGTCTATGTGATCCACCATTCATACGGACCGAGCTGAAGACTGCGATGAACATCTTCAACCCCAAGAAGCCACCTTGAGCAGACGGCTTTACAGCGGACATCTGTCAGGAGGCGATAAAAAACGACCCGTAGTTGTTCCTGAAGATACTCAACAAGTGCCTTGAGTACCATCACTTTCCCGATCAGTGGAAAGAGGCCACTGTGATCGTGTTGCGCAAACCAGGAAAGGAGGAGGATACCGCGCCGAAATCGTTTAGACCCATTGGCCTCCTCCCAGTGCTGGGAAACATTTTCGAAAAGATGCTGGTCACCCTAATCAAGTTCCATTTACTGCCGAAAATAAGTGGCATGAGCCGATGGATTCATGCCCCAGAAGTGCACCGAAGACAATACCTTATTGCAATACATATATAAGAAAATTGACAGAAGAAAATAGTAACTTTGGGATCATTGGATATAGGGGGCCTTTGATACCGCATTGTGGCCTGCCATCCGAATCCGACAGGCTCGGAGGCGGCACAGGAAAATCAGGAATCAGGAAGCTCACACTGCAAACGCCTGCAGATAAGCGCAAAATTTCTACAAACAGCTGTCAAAGGCCACAAAAGGTCTCTGGGGAATGTAACCAGAAACTATAAGAACCATCTACAGGGCAGAGGTGGAACCCACAATTTCATACGCTGCAAGTGCATGGGCGCCGGCTACGAACAAAATTTAATGCAGAACAGCGGGGCTTTGCGTAAAAGAGCACAAAACGGTGTTTCTCAACGCGGCACTATTTTTGGTTGGGCTGCTTCCTCTGGACATTAAAGTACAGGATTCAGCCTCGCTTTATGAAATAAAAAAAGGTTGCTCCTAGCAAATAATAGGAGGCCGGGATATAGAGACACCGACGTCTTTTACAGGTAAGGATATTTAGTTCATCACGCTACTACTGTATTCGCAAATCGTGGTTCTGCTTATAAGTTTTTATTTGAAGCGTTTTTCGGCGAAACGTGCTCTCGGCGAATAATGTATCGGCAGCAGCAGTTCTTCGGCGAACCCTGCTTTCATCAGATAGTTTTATCATTCAAGAATAATTCTATTGAGAGTATCTCTATCTCTAAATATCTATTAAGACTATCTAAAAATGTGTAAGTGTGAAAGTAGATGAATGTAAGAAAGAAACAGTATGAATAATGGTAGAGAGAAATAGAATGACAGAACAGAGAAGATAAAGTCTCTGACGCGTACTCGTCGGAGGTAGGCTATAGCACCCAGGCCGGGCCAAGCAGCGCCCGAATTTTTCAACACTGTTTTGGTTTCATATTCTACCCGAATAGTAAGCCTAACAATAGCAGATAACCTATCTAGAGTCTAAAATATTTATTGCTCTCGACGTAACAAGTAAAATATTGATCGATTTAGGTTGAGGGAGTCTACCATGACACCGCTAATCGTATTGCCGTGCAACAAGGTCCATGGTCGCGCAGCATCGGAAACACAACGCAACCATCATGGCAATAAGATGTCATGGTAGGCCCCAAGCTCAGACTAGACTGAACGTCCTTACTCGTACTGCTCTACAAAATTAATTGAGCCATTCTCAGTTCCGAAACTAAAATGGAAACGAAATGGTATAAAGCTACAGTAGCAGACAACCTTCGCTGAATAGGTAGTTACAGTGCCTATTGTGTAACTTTTAGGTCTCCTAACAAACAGTACTAGTTAATTTAGGTACTAGAACAATACAATACAATACAATACAAAAACTCTTTATTGACACCAAACACAAAATAAATCTAAACTAAACATTCAAAAATTAAGGCGCAATGGGCGGTCTTATCGCTTAAGAGCGATTTCTTCCAGACAACCTTTGGATGGAATAAAAACATTATGATTAAGCATGGACGGTGGTGTGTGCTAAAGAAAATAAAAAAAAAAAAAATTAAGTACTTAATGTACTTACAAATTTGAGATTAGAACGTACCTACTCGTTAGTTACAAGCTCATTGTCGTCGGGTCAAAAACCTTACACTGTACCAGTTCGAATAAACGTGCAGTGCTACGAATTTCTTCGATGAAACCGCACAGCATTTCAATTCCCTTGAAATCACCTGAGTATAGCTTTCAAATGTATTTTACTGTCTTACCAATGAATGGAAATGTTTGTAAACGAAGCGCCATTTCACCCTTCTTGTCTTATTAACATCGATACCTCTCTTATTGTTTCACTGTGCATCGAAACAGAAAATATCAAGTAGCACTACAAAGAATCGCGCGAACAACAAGGGACACCTATTGAATGTTAAGTCGTAATAAATAATGGAAAAAAATGTTCTCTCTTTGAAATGTTTCTCGCCCGGTGAACGGAGCAAAATAAAAGCTGAATATTTGAAGTCCTGTCAATAAATTTACGTTGTTGCTATCGAGTATACGTTGACAGCCTGTGCTTTAACATTTTTCCATTTAGGCAAGCTTTCAGCACATTTCGAGCCCGTGTGAAGTGCGAGAGGGAGTCGATAAAAACCAAAACCTCTAACAAGTAAAGCGGATAGACAAACTTTGCTCTCAACGTGAACAAATTTATGTCAAAATAAACAATGGGCACTTCTTTTGTTAAAAAGCTTCTTTTCTCGCGGTAATTTCTTACGATGACGAATTACGGTACAATTGGCACACGCCTACGGTATGCAGATTGTTCGTAAATTCATTGGTTAAACACCTACATGCATAATGCTAAAATATGTGAGAGGCCTGTCGGCCGCACAGAGGAACTATTAAAATGACGCCATTGGCTTTAAGCCAAATCGATTTGTAACTGCCGCAGAAAAAGCAATAAAAATTGGACGTGCATACATGATAACGTTGGAAAAATAGCTGCATTCGTCATAGTAGAGTGCATTCGTGATAACAATGAAGAATATTATTTTATACCTTCTCTATTGTTAGATAGCTCACGGATTTTGAACTCAGCTTGCATTGAATTGAAATGAGCTTTCCCTTTTTTGTTTGTTTTGTTCAACGCGAAATTGAACAAGCAAAAAAATGTGAGATTAAGGATTTTTTTGTGTTTGGACCAGTTGGCTCTGCAAAGTTCGTGCCTTCAAATTTTCAGCCTTCGATTAATAACTCAATAGTTCTCTACACTTATAATACCTATCCTTCATTTACCTAACCTCCGCGGGAAGTGAAGCAATTCTATGAGATCTTAACAAACACATCCCTCGTCACGCATTCTCGTACGTCTCTGCTGGACACGCAGTCATAGCTTGATACATTAAAATTAGATAACCACTAAACATTTTTCAAAATGTGAAAATGAAAAGTCCTTACAACAAATTTTGCAAATAAAAAGCAATAAAAGATGCCTAATATTTTACAAAAACAACAAAATAAAAATAAACTTGACAAAAATAACGTAAATTACCAGTTGAAACGCAGCTCTCACCCAGCAATAAGAGCGAAATTCAATCACACCTAATATAGATCAGCAACAGGCGCCAATTTGTTCCAATATCATTAAACATCAATATCGAGCCGTTCATAAGCCAAACGTAATAGACCGCCGCCACAACAGGCCACAAGTTTACCTGCCTAATACAGAAAAAATATTATTTTTCACGGCGCAAACAAGATTAAGTTTGAGCGGGAAATTGGCGAGGAGGTGAATCACTATTGAATATTAGGTTGTTTTTGCGGTTTTGCTCGCATCTTGAGACACTTTCAAATCAAAAAATCAAAATAATTTTATTGCATGGAAAAATTACAATAATTTGTGTAGCCATGGCCACCAAACTAAGTGTATTAACACCTGCAAAATTTGACGCGTGATAATAAACATATTATTATTTCATCCATCGAGATCACTTGTTTCTACAAACTATTTATAGGTATGTATTTGTAGATATTTTAGCTAGTTTTTAGTGTCTTACATGTAAAGACTAACTGCATTGTACGGACCGCTAGAGTGTGGAATACTCTGCCAGAATGTGTGTTCCCTGACACTTATAATCTGGGTGTCTTCAAGTCTCGAGTGAATCAGTTTCTTTTAGGCAAGCGTGCTCCATCGTAGGCCGCATCACTGCTTTTCATCAAGCATGTTGGCGGCCAAACGCAAGCCTATTAAGTAATTAAAAATAAATAAAAATTACAACAAATAAGTACCTACCTACCTACATGTTTGCAAATAATTTTCGAGATATCAATGACTACGACTGAAAGATACAATACAATACAATACAAAAACTCTTTATTAACACCAAATACAAAATAAATTTAAACGAAACACTCAAAAATATAGGCACAATGGGCGGTCTAATCGCTTAAGAGCGATCTCTTCCAGACAACCTTTGGATGGAATAAAAACATGATTTAAACATGGACGGTGGTGTGTGCTAAAGAAAATATTAATAATTAAGTACTTAAAATAAAAAAGTACTTAAAATAAGTAAAATAATAATAAGTACTTACAAATTTGAGAATTATAAAAACTTATAAACTAATACCTACATAAATAATTACTAAATGTACAAATAAACTACCCAGTCATAAACATACACAAGTACCTTCATCAATAAATATACTAATAAGTATAAACATTGAAATATGACAGATAGTAAAAATGAATCGAGTCTAACTATAATGTCCACGAAAAAAAAAACGAACTCAAATTATTTGGCGCAGCATCCAGATCTCGAAACAGCTCAAATTATTACAACACCCGAGAAATATTTTCTCCAATACATGTAACTAGTGATCTAACTAGAGTCCCCGTTTGAACACTTGTACTAACAAAATCTCTATAGCAATTCCTGTACGTGTAGAGGGTTAGTGATCGCAGTTTGGCCTCGGGCGTGATGAATAGGCCAAGACGCGGCGCGGGTGCCAACTAACCTTTAAATAACCGCCCTTACCGAACTAATAATGTAAATGAATCGCTGCCATAACGGGAACCTACTTCATTACCTTCGCGCTTGATTAAATGTAGCAAAAATACCGGTATTTATGAAGGCGCCGATGGTTTCAGGGGCGTTTTATGCGTTCAGGTGAGGGAAAGAATGTGCGGAAGTTACGTAAGAATGTACGGAAGTTTCGAAGTAGGGTACAAGGTCTTTTACGAGTACTAAGTAACTTCATTTGAATTATTCATTTAAGTTATTATTTCTCTTTTATCAGTAGTTCGGCGCTATCTTTTTGTACATTTAATCCAGCAACAAGGTAGAAATGTTTCGTATGCTTAGGAATCACATTAAATGTGAGAATAAAAAATAAAAAACCTAATATGTGGTCTTGTTATCACGCGGACGTTAAGACAGTGCCGCTCTTGCTTTGAATAAACCCCTTTATAAGCCGAACTAGAAAACTGCAACACTTCTGCTTAACATTTGAAAATCCTCGCAAGCCGCGTATAAAATGTAAATCCGCCTGTAACCCTATTTAAAATACAACGGCACGCGATTGCAGCTCTACAATCAGCGGCGAAGATCACAGTAAACATTAGAAAGCAAAACAACCGTTTCCCATTGTAAATGCAGCGAAGACAAAGGGTGGTTAGTTAACATTTTAATCCGGCGTGTTGGGGGCCTAATGGCTCACCACGGGGTGATATATTACGGGCTTGGTGCCGGATGCAACGCATTCTATTCCCCGAGGATGATATACACTGAGGCTCGCTAAGTCTCCGCTGCCAGTGTTAATCTGTTCTGGTGCATCGTCTGCTCGGCAGGTGAGCAGCACACTACGAGGATCTATGCCCTCGTATTTTATAATCCCATAAAATGTTCTAACTTGCAAGAATTTTTCTTTACTGACTGCCTCGGTGGCTCAGTTAGTAGTGAACCTGCCTTTTACGCTGGGAGGGTTTCGATTCCCATGCACCTAGGACAAATATTTATGTGATGAACATTTGTGTTTGTTCCATGTCTGAAAGTTAATATCTATTTAAGTATGTATTTAAAATTATCAATGTATGTTTATCAGTCTCTGGCAGCCACAGTACAAGCTTTGCTTTGTTTGGGGTCAGACGACCGTGTGTGCAAAATGCCCTGAATTTTTTTTTTAATTTATCGGTGTTTAATATTTTTAATTCATTTTAGTATCTAATATTTTGGTTAAGTCAAAATGTATATGAATGTATATGAATCTTGTATAAATAACCTAATATTTAATTAATTCTCCTGACTTTAGAGTATTAAGTTGGGATTCCTTTATAATTATTTTCATACGAGAAACATAGTCGTTCCCAAGCCAGAACAACTTGTTTCAGAAACTTCATGATCCTATTAGCGACTTACGAAATAATGTTCACCAAAAGCAAACAAGGTATACGCAATAACATAAATATCAAAACAAGTTATTGGTATAAGTGAGTAAAAGCGGGAATAATCGAGCATAATACAAACTAGGGATCGTGCAGGTGGCGGGCGCGGTAATGGCCCCAGCGACTTGATGAATAGGCCACTACGTGCTCCGAGTGCAAAATACCTCATTCTATAGCCGTCGCCTCTAAAATATAGCCCAAATCGCCCTTAACATCAACTAATTCAATGTATAGATTGATTTACCCTCCCTTGCCGTTCAACGTTTACAAATGGTTTAATTTCGAAACGAAAGGTTGGCATTCTTACTCGTTCAAAGGGCCGGATATTACCAAATCTCAACCGTTATTAGATAAAGACAATGACGGAGTTGGAATCGGTATATAAATGTTTAAAGTAGGTCGGGCTCAGAAACCGTGAATTATGAGCTACTCATCGACTTCCTGATTCCCTCTTAGCATGTTTCTGATGAGGATGCAACATAATTTGTTTGTGATGAGCTTACTCTTAGGCTCACCCACAAGGCTCTCCCTGTATTTGTTGGGCTTTCAGAGTATCAGAAATCAGAATTTATTGATAACTCCTATAGTTACACGTCACAGTTGAATATTTATAATTAAAAACGAATGTCGGAACAATAATAATTGATAAGTATGTCTTATATAAAAATTATTCATAAAATTGTCATTACACAGTTAAGTAAGTTTAGTAAAAATATTATGTAAAACTATTGTTTTACAAAATAATAATATGAAATCCTACCGCGAAAGTTTGTAAGAAGGGATGGAGGGATGGATGGATGGATGTTTGTTACTCTTTCACGCCAGAGCGCTGAACAGATCTGGATGAAATTTGGCACAGAGATAGAATATAGTCTAGAATTGCACATAGGATACTTTTCAATCGCGGGTGAAACCGCGAGGCGCAGCTAGTTTAATAATAATTTCTCTAAGAATTGAAAAACTTCTATGAATTTGTAGTGACTGACGGTCACTGAAAGACTATTTTGTGTTTATACCTACTCAAGATTTAAAACCATAATGCAAATGATGCATTTACTTTCAAAACTCAAAAAGCACAAAATGTTACTGCGCAAATTCTCACAAAGTCAAGATTTATTGAGAGGGGTTTGATTTATGGTTCAATCCACACATGGGTCCAAAGGTTCAAAGACAAAAAAGGAAAAGTTTATTTTTGGACAAAAACAAAGAGGTCTCATTGAGATCCGAGGGCTGGTTTTTCCGTCGGCTCTTTGCGTCGAGCCCCACTGTTTTGTTTGCCTCATTCTAATGCGCATCGCTAATTTATTAAAGTCGTATCGTACCTAATATTAAAGACTTACTTTATAATCCTGAGTTGAGTGCCCACGTAATTTATGTAGGTATCATATGACTGGTTTACAAGAACTTTTCTTAATTATAAAAAGCTTACCCGTGTTGGGGTTAAAAGGGCAGTCAACCCGCAATTCAATTTATTTTGAAAACATTTAAAACAAAACAGAGTTTACGAAATATTTATTGTGTTACACCTTGTTGAGAAAAGTTTCAGTTTTTTCTGAACTACAGGTCAGAATCTTCTTCCACCAGCAATACAAAGGCACCAGTTTTAGGCTTTATGAATCACTGTCATTTGCCACAGCCGTTGAACTTCCTGAAGAATTATCCTTTTGAAAAGGCGAAAAAGTAGTTCGCTTTTAGTTAAACCTATTTCCGAACCGCGGGTTTACTCAAACTTTCGCCAAGTTCTGCAAACTTGGGGAGAATCCGATCAAATCAATTCAACTTGGAAAGAATGGACAGGCTGGCAGGCGAACTTTAATACCTTTACCTGAAAATAACTTTCTTCGAAGTCAAGAAATTTAATTGATATTGTTTGATTACTTTTATATCCGACGAGGAGGTAGTTTCTAACAAGAACTAAAAATTCTGATAGGTTTCATGGAATTTTAGTTTTGATCTTAATTTTAGTGATGAATAGTTTAGATCAGCGGTCCGGCAACCTGCGGCCCGCGGCCCACATGCGGCTCTCGGCCCCCCTCCTTGCGGCCGGCGAGTGTTTTATGAATAAAAAAAAAATCTAGACATTTCGCTCACACGGTCGTCTGACCCCAAACTAAGCAAGGTTTTTAATATAGCTGCCAGAGACAGACAAACATTGATTTTTAGAAATCAGATAATACCTACATAAATAAATAGATACCTATGGTTAAATATGTAAATATAGAAAATTTTGTTGTAGTAAATTTTTTGAACAAGTGCGGCCCTTGCCTGCCAAAAGGTTGCCGACCGCTGGTTTAGATCAATACGTGTCCGGACTTGAAGCCTTTCTTATTCTTATAATCCAAAATGATACACGTTCCCTAAAAAAATCAAGACAGAGTGTCTAATTCGTAACAATGGAGACGATTTGTCTAACTTTTCCACAATCCGATTCTGAACAAAAGATACAAATTAATCCTTGAACCCATCTAGTTGGGATATCGGTCACCTACCGACCAGGCCCGTATTAAGGAGATGACAAAACTTTTTGGTGTGCCAACTATTGTAGTTGTAGTTTTAGCAACAAGCCCGAGATGGAAATAATCCAGTGTCCTCTCGTTCCTTGTACAGTAATAAGCCAAAAATGTATGCTAAGGTACAAGGGGGTCAAATATAGTCAGCATTTTGACAAAACAAAATATTTTTGAACATAACAAATGCCATGCAACATACTTTTTTCAAACAAAACCAAGTAGCAGTGGTTAGCCTTTTACATTTTGTCACACGCGTAGAATGCTTTATGAATTTTTAGGGATGGTTACGCCCGGTCCCTTATGACCTGCCCTGGTTACAGGCCTGCATACAAGGTATCGTGATAGATTCTTCAATGTATCTAAAGGGATAATAAAAGCCTCAGTGAGGAAACGGAACCACATTTTCTTGCTGGAAACCTCAGAGGGAAGGAAAGAAACCATAAAACAATATAAATGGGACGTGAGCTTCGCTCCTCGGCTAACTTTACTCTGACTAAGCTGTAAATTTGTTCAGGACTCATGTAGCAGACAAATTTCTCTTGACTATCCTTTAATGTTAGGGCTTGTTGTTAGAGACTAACGGTTCTAGAATCTAGATCGGGAACAGACTAATAGTATAAACAATTTTTATGATTATTTTGCACGGTTTCTCTATATAGATCTCTTCATACATCTACGTACCAATAAGGTTTCATTTCAATTTTGTGCGATGATAGCCTAGTTGGACAAGGCCCGCCTCTCAAGCCAAAGGGAACGGGTTCATACCCAGCCGACGGCACGCACCAATTTTTTCATTGTGTGAACAAATGTGCGTATTGTATGTCATCTGCTACATGCAGTCATGTAACAGAACCCGGTGTATGGCGACAGGCTCGCCCCTTTTCACATTTGGGACTGAATATCGTCCAGCGAAGTGTGGCTGTTGTATCAGACCTTTGCCAGCCCCTTCAGGTGAAAAACGTGATGATATGTTTCAAATTTGGATAAGTGTCTTTAGCTATAATTATAGGCCGTAGCGCCAAGCTGTAGCGTACCTACTATATTTCCAAAATACGAAACAAATTTATTTCCCTTTATCGTTCCGAAAACATTGATCAATTCATACAATGCCCTAGAAAAACACAACAACACAATTGGCGCAATACAAATGTTTGAGGAAATGTATTGTCATCACAACGTTTCATATAACACACTCAATCTCATTCCCCCAAGCTCGAAAAGAAGTCACCTGTTAATTTAAACTCAATAAAGCTGGCTTCGCTCGCTACTCGCTCCCCTTCAATCTCGCTCTGTAGTAAATACAGCTATTTACCTACTATGAGGCGTATCAAACGCAGAGAGCAGGATCGTCAGCCCTGAATAATGAGTACTTCATTAAAACCATCTCTGTGGAGCCTGAAGAGACATTATCAAGTCCTTCTATTGTAAAGACTACATTTAATTTGAGATACACTAAAAATATGCACCTGCTATTTGTTTTGTGTAACTGCGCTATGTAGTAATTTGATAGTAAATTGTTATTTGTTTTTTTTACCCGAATGCGCAAGAAGGAGGGTTATGTTTTTCGAGTGTATAAATTATGTATGTATGTATGTATGAGGTTTCTTTGGCACGCCTTACAGCCTGAACAGCTTGACGGATTCCGACATGTGAGGTGTCGTAGTTGAATCGTCTTTAAAGTAGAAGTGACGTAGAGTACAACATTTTACAGCCGGTTTTTGTTTTTCTTTTAATGAGGTTACTTGTTTTATAGTAGCTACAGATGATTTTTCTGACTGCCTCGGTGGCTCAGTTGGTAGTAAACCTGCCATGTGAGCTTGGGGGCGTGTGTTCGATTCCCACCTAGGGCAAATTTATGTGATGAACATTTGTGTTTGTTCTATGTCTGGGTGTTAATATCTATTTAAGTATGAATTTAAAAATATCTAATTATGTATATCAGTCTCTGGCAGCCATCCCCGAGGCGTCCCGAATTTATTTATTATTCTCATTTGGTCTCATCTACACTAATTTAAAGAGGAAAAAAATGTGTCTTTGTATGTTTGTAAAGAAAAAACTGAAAACCTACTAGTCCGATTTCAATAATTACTTCTCTATTAGAAAACCACTTTATCCCTAAGTGACATAGGCTTATAAAACGCGGGCGAAGCCGTGGGCAAAAGAGCTAGTCCATGATAAACCTTATCTATAATGATAAATACCTACCATGATCTCCTTTCGGCGTACAATAGCATCGTCCTTTGCAACACTGTACTGTATTACTACTCTGCTCGCTGGGTCCTCGATGGCTATGGTCCTCTTTTATTTACTCTTACATCTAATTATTTCAGATTCCTCAGAGTCTCACCTTTGACAAAATGGTTGCAACTGAATTTATTTGCCTTTGTTCATCAAATTTTATTAAGTTTCATTTATACCTTTTTTATGTACTTACATCGTTATTACCGCGAGTTTTTTTGATTTCAGCCTTGCAAATATCTTGGTACTAGAATTAATATCATGACGTATATAAGTAGCTAACTACTAAGGTACGTTTTGGTATTTGTTTATGTACTTGTGTATGTTGTTATTGTACTTGTGTTTGTGTGTGCTGTTATGTACAACGCGGTTGTACGTTGTCGCGGTACTAATTCGGTTATCTAATCAGCATGCTGCATATGTATTTCTATTTTAGGTGGCAAATCCTAATCCCAACTAATATTATAAATGCGAAGGTGAGTTTCTTTGTTTGTTTGTAACGCTTTCACGTCTCAACTACTCAACCGATCGTGTTGAAATTTTGCAAACACGTTGTCTGGAGTACGGAAAAGGACATAGAGTACTTTTTATCTTGAAAAAATTTACCGTTTCTGTGGGACGGCGGGGGAAATCGCGGGGCGCAGCTAGTATATATGTACATTTTTTTTTTACTTTTCTGTACCTAACTAATTGATTACGTCTAAAACCAACCTAAATACAAACAAAACAAACGAGTAAACAAGTGAAATGCAAAACTAAATCAAAACAACTGTTTGTAAAAGCCCATACAGCATATTTCAAAGGGAAGCGAGTGTGAGTTTTTAAAATAAATATTATATTTACTCGTCATAACGTAGAAAAATGAATATACATTGCGGTACTGAATAAACTTTTTTGTTATTAAACCTAACACACGACATACATATTTATCGGACTTTGAGGTTGCTTGTTTGGAAGATACACTAGGTGTGTACTTGGCAATAAAATGTATGTGCATAGCAAGCTATTAGTGTCCTAAGATCATTTTGGAGAGTTTGTGAACTTATATGTAAATGTATGATACCGCAGTGGGAGTAGTATCCATTTTTCATCACACTAGTCTAACTAGTCTGGCCATATTTATTTTTACAATACAAACTCCTTCGTTTATTTTTCTGCATTTAAATTTGGAATGCGTTTATTATGTCGAAAACTACAATAAATTTCCCGCCATTTCACATATATTTTCGTGATTATTATTAAATTTACAACATGGAATAGGGTGTTAAAGAAAACAGGATTGCAGTGATTGCGTTGCACAAAGTGGGTATGGAACCGTCGGTCATTTTCAAGACTCTTCAAAATCTTGGTATCAGCAGTATGTTTGTATATCTTAGTATCGACAGATATACCGACACTTCCTCTGTTGAAGACCATAAAAGATCGGGGCGGCCGCGTGCGATAAGAACTACTAAGGCTGTTAATGCTGTTAAAGCCAGAATTCGCCGAAACCCAATGGGGAAACAAAAAATCTTATCCCGAGAAATGAAGATACCCGCTAGGACTCTGTCGCGTATAATAAAACAAGACCTGAAGCTTGGTGCATATCGCCGATATACAAGACATGCCCTTAATAAACCGCTGCAGTTAAAGAGAGTGGATAGATCAAAACGTCTTCTATCCCGTTACGCAGGTGAAAGTTACAGAAATATCCTTTTTACCGACAAAAAAATTTTCACGATAGAAGAGCACTACAACAAGCAAAACGACAAAGTGTACGCTCACAGCTAAAGAAGCTACGAAAGTGGTCGGAAAGGTACAGCGTGGTCATCATCCTGCGTCAGTCATGGTTTGGTGGGGGGTATCCTATCACGGCGTCACAAAGCTTCATTTTTGTGAAAAAAGGGTGAAAACATCAGCCAAAGTGTATCAAGAGACCGTCTTAGATGGTGTTGTAAAACCCCTTAGCAACACACTTTTCTACACACTTTCTACTTCTAAAAAATCTACCGTAGAGTTTCCCACAAGACTCTGCACCTGGTCGCAAGGCGCGAACTACCCAAGCCTGGCTGGAAGCCAATGTTCCGGACTTTATAAGGGCTGAAGACTGGCCCGCCTCTAGCCCAGATCTAAACCCTCTGGACTACAAATTATGGTCAGTTTCAGAGGGCATGGTCTGCTCTAAACGACACGCCGACATAGAGTCATTTATGAAATCTTTGAAGCAAGCAATGGCTAAATTTCCCATGGAAATAAATCAAAAATCAAATCAAATCAAATATTTTTTATTTTGGCACGAACAATAAGTACAACATAAGATATGAATCCACTGACTCCGAACTAGTGAAAACTGTGTTTCGGTAGCCAGTGGCTACTCCCATTAATAAACCTAAGTTTGTTATGTGCCTGGTAAAACAGAAGGTGTGAGTGTGTGTGTGTGTGTGTTTGTTAGTGTGTGTGCGTGTTAGTGTGAGTGTGTGTGTGTGTGTGTGTGTGTGTGTGTGTGCACGCGGGCGAGAGATCGATATGTGTATGTCGATGAAATGGTCTTAAATAAATAAAATAATTTGTATGCTAGATGGACAGATGCATAATATTACATGTTAAATATAGTTACCTAAATTTTAAAAACTTTCAGTAGTCAGGTAGCAATCAATTAATGGGGGGTAGTAAAGAGATACTCTGTATTGTCGTAATCAAAGTTCTTTAGAATATCAACTACTTTTAGCTTGCATTGAAAAAAGTTAAGAGCGGGCATTGAGTCGTCAGGGCAAATTTTGTTGTACAGGAAGGGACCTAGGTAGTTTGTGAAACGTCTTGCAAAAACTGTACGGGTTTTAAATGGTTTACAAATTTTATCTTTGCGTCTTTTATGTTTATCGTGCTTTGGTTGAGGAAGAACTTTCGTGTGCTGAATCAGAATGACCTGGAGTATAAATAATTGTCGGACAGTTAAGACTTTACATTCTTTATAGAGTTCTGTAGTGGGATAAAGGCGTGGTTTAAAATTGGATATTTTTAGTATGGCTCGTTGGGCGATTTCTAATTTTTTAAGACTTGTCTTACAGGCACCTCCCCAGCTAGAGATACAATATGACAGTAAAGATTGACATAAGGAATAGTAAACCGTCTTAAGGAGTTTGGGATCTGCAATATTTCTTAATTTTTTAAAAATTGGAATGAGTTTTCTGATGCGCCCTTTAAGATTAGAAATATGCTCATGAAAAGAGAGATTACTATCAATGTGTATACCTAAATACTTAATTGATGTAGTACGGGATAAAACTGGGCAAGCACAGTAAGTCTTAGGGCAATTTATAGTATGAAAACGGATTTTAAAAAATTCAGACTCTTCGGGTTGTGAAGAGTTTAAGATTGAGAAGGTAATGAATTTTGTCTTGCTTACATTTAAACTCAGTGCGTTCCTATAAAGCCATTTATTTACAACGTCAAAGCCGGATTGAGCCGCAAGAAAGACACGTAGCCAGGATTTATCCCTAAAGAGCAGTACAGTATCATCAGCAAAGGTGAGAATTCTAGAATCTCTTAGATTAAGGTTGCAGAGGTCATTTATAAAGCACAAAAAGAGGGTAGGACCTAGAATACTTCCTTGAGGGACGCCGTATGTTACAGGAAGGAAGTCACTGACGTATTCTCCTATCTTGACGCATTGCTGCCTATCAGAAAGATAGTCTTTTAGAAGTTGGTGTGGATGACCCCGAATTCCAAGAGATTCCAACTTATCCAAAAGGCTAGGAATTGGCACAGTATCAAATGCCTTTTGCAAATCAAGAAAAATAGCAAGGCATTTGTCACCGTCATCCATACCCTCAACAATGAAGTTTGTCAAGTTTGAAACAGCATCCGCTGTAGAGATACCTTTCCGAAAGCCATACTGATTTGGGCTGAGTAGATTTGATTTTTCTAAGTAGGATATAAGGCGTTTGTTAATTAGGCGCTCCAAAATTTTTGATAGTGCAGGTAGTACTGAAATGGGTCTGTAGTTCGTATAAGCTAGTTTGTCGCCGTTTTTAAAAATTGGATGAACTAGAGCTTTTTTAAGTGGGATAGGAAAAGTTCCGGAAGTAAAGCACAAATTACATATGTGAGATATAACAGGAGCAAGAATAGCAGCATTCTGTTTCAGGATCGAGGATGGTATGCCATCACAGCCAGGAGAACTATCCGCTTTTAGACTACTAATAGTGTAGTATACTTCTTCAGGGTCAGTCTCTAATAAGACAAAAGAATTAGGCGGTTCAATGGATGATTTTTTATCTATAGAACTAGGATTTGTATCTCGTACTATGTTCTCTGCTAAAGATTGTCCAATTCCTACAAAAAACTTGTTGACTTCATTTACAATGGCATTTGGTGTATCTTCTATAGAGTCAAGTAGTACAGTATTAGACGATTTATTGGTTTTGAAATTAGACACTTCATTTATAACTTGCCAGGTTTTTTTAATACTAGATTTAGCTTTCATAAGTTGTTCTCTTTCGTAGTCCTGCTTAGTTTTTTTTGATTATTGATCTGCAGAAGTTCCTGTACCTCACATAAGTTATTTTAAGCGTTTCGTTATCAGGGTTACTGCGTAACTTAGTATGCATTCTATCACGATTTCTGATACACCTTAGTAGCCCTTGGGACATCCATGGCTTAATAGGTGTTAGTTTGCGGGAAAAGGAAACAGCTACGGTGTTTTCTTTGACCAATAGCGTAAGAGAAGATAAGAAATATTCCGTAGCAAAATCACAACAATCAGTGGACATGATGGGACTGAAATTAAATTCTGCTAGTTTTTTTGAAATTGTATCATAGTTAATTTTGCAATTAATTTTTTGTTTTTCATTTTTTATAGGCAGGTTTAGAGAGAGAACAACAGGGTAATGATCAGTAACACTGCATTTTACTACTAAAGTAGTCGCAGCAAGGGAAGTTTTGAGAAACAAGTGATCTAGGCAGGTTTTTAATCGAGTCGGGAATGTGTGTGCGGGCAATACACCGTAAGTAGATGTTAGCAGAAGATAATGGTCCGCCATCACATGAGTAGTATTTGACGTAATATCAATATTAATGTCACCTATAATAGCTATATTTTCACAGGACGTCACCGTACTTAAGATGTTATCCAGCGAAGAGATAAAAGTACTGCAATTATGAAAACAGGGTGGCCGGTATAAAGATATAATAACAGTGTCACTACCTAGTTTAGTAACTAAGCAGTTGCCGTCTAGGAAATTTGGTTCGTATGTAATAGCCGAGATAGTTTTTTGAGTATAAACTACCAGACCATCGTTTTGATTGTAAGATATATGGGAGTAAGAACAGTCATAGTTAGGTAAGTTAGGTGGAGGGTTGTTTTCAGATGTCCAACATTCCGACAGAACTATCACGTCCGGGTTTATCTTCATGATTTCTATTGCCACTAAAAATTCGTCTAAGTTACACCAAATACTGCGTATATTGATTGAGATTATACACAAACGTTTATTTGGCTTGCTAAGTAAGAATGGAACTTCGGAAGTATCACATAGGTGGGAGTCAGATACGGAAATATTATCTATATTACTTGTAATTATGTCTATATCGAGAATAGAAACACAGATGATAAATAGGCTCTGAGATATGGTATTTCGAGGTATTTAGGGCTATTATATTGTAGACAGTTTCGACGTTGAGTTGTTTAATCATTTTAAAGAGTATATTGAGAGAGAAGTGTACTATAAGTATATTGAAGAGGTATATTGGGAGCAAGACAATCATTTTGTCGTGAACACTACGAACTAAAATACTTGCCCACGAGTAGTATAAAAGACTAGTTGTTTTTCTAAAGTAGTATAGACTGGAAATATTTTGTTGATAAATCTCGATAAAGTATGTGTGTATTGCGTAGTAGTGTGTGTATAAGGTGTTGGTGTATTTGTGTGGTTGTATGTGTAATATTATGGTGAGTAATACAAATGTGAGTGTATTAACATAAAGATATTGCGGAGGTAATAGTAAGTTAACATATATCCAAGAGAGCTGTATAGGATGAATAGTACTCTTCATTATCAGGTCATTCACCTCTAAGCTTGTCCAGGTCACATTCGGCTGATATACGAATTTGTGGTGCTCCCTCTGCTTTTCGCAGGAATACACGTCCGTACGAAGTCCAGCAAAAGGTATATCCATTATTTTTTGAAAATTCCCGCGCATGATGAAAAAGCTTGCGCTCCTTTTGTGTTAGGTTTTCCGAGAGGTATATCGGCTTATTAGGTCCACTGACATCAATGTTGGACGTACTTAGTTTGTGGTTGCTGTGCTCCTTGTTATATTTTTAACAGAGTTCATGAAGCTATCCCTCAGGGACACTGTTGTGAAATCAGCGATTATCGGCTTGACTGCAGCTTTTGTATTTAGCCGGTATACATCTTTAATCTCGTTATTCTGGAGTGGGATGTTAAGAAGTCCCGCAACCTTACTGAGTAACTTCTTTAGGTCATCCTTTGTTTCCTTCGGACTCGCTGAAATATTTCTAATTTCCAGGCTGGTGCATCTGGATTGACGGTCTTGCATATCTAGCCTACTTTCTAAGTACTGTATGTAGCTTTTGTCGGCTTTCCGTTCGTTTTCTAGCAAATTTAGCCTCTGAATAACTTCATCATACTTCGACGACATGAACTCAACAGAAGTTTTAAGGTCGTTAATGGAGGCTAAGATTCCATCATACTTGACCTCCTGCTGCTTCTGTATCATCATAAGCATATCCATTACTTCAGACTTAGACATATCCTCCGTATCAGGGCGTTTGCGTTTTGACGAGATTTTCTTTGCAATTTTATTAACTGAAGAAGACTCACTAACGTTGCTGATAGAAGAAGCAGTACTCATGCCCGCTTCTTGAACAATTTCGGCAACGTTAGGTTCAGAATGACAGTGTTGCAAAGGTGTTGAAGATACCGATGCCTTAGGAGATTGAATTTGTTTCGGTGGCGTGCGTTTTAGTGGCATTATTCGCGTAAATAAATATGCCAACAATAGTAAAGTTGATCGTCGCTTTTAACCGGCCCTCAGTACTAGGCTCTCAGCAACACAAGGAGTTCGGCTACGATCCACGGGCGATAAGCAAGGTGCGCGGCGCAGGAGCGACGAGCGAAGCGACAAGCGAATCGAAGTATAAGTAGTTATAAAGTGTGATGCTTACGGTCGTATGTGTCGACAAAAGTACCAGGAGCCCAGAGCAGCGTAGAGGTGTTTTGGTACAGTAGATATCAACAGGTGGTTGTCAGTTTAGTAGCACACTTGCATAGATAGCTCGCTGCCACCTGTTGCGTTCCCAGCGTCTTCAATGCGTGCGAGGGCAACAGAGCATCGGCGCACACACAGTTTGTCTTGTTTCTTCGAAAGTAGCAACCTCCTTAGCTCTTCTGCACTCCTAATTTATGAAATTTTTGTTTTTTGTAAAAATGATTTAGTTAATATAATTTAATAATTGGCACTAATTTTGCACACGTCTACTCAGTTACGAGGTCCAAGGGGGAGAGCTAAGAAAGCTAAGAGCTAGAGAAATAGTCCGTAAATCCATAGATTCTTGGCCAGACCGACTAAAAGCCTGTATTTAGGCCAAATATGGTAATTTTGAAAAAAAAATAGTTCTATTTTTGTTGAGACTTCAATACATGTGTACATATAACTTTTATTAACATTACGTTACTGTATAAAAAAATAAACGCATTTTCATTTGTAACAGAACTTATGACTAGACTAGGTATATTAATATTATAAAGAGGAAAGGTTTGTATGTAAGTATGTTTGTAACGAATTAACTCAAAAACTACTGGTTCGATGGATGTGTGGATGTTTGTTACTCAATCACGCCAGAACGGCTGAACGGATCCCGATGAAATTTGGTGCCGAGATAAATTAAATTCTGAAATAGCACATAATATACCTTTTAACTGCGAGTGAAACTTTTTTTTGTATAGTTAGGTTCATTTAGAAAATGCTCTAGTAAAATCTTAATATATATAAATCTCGTGTCACAATGTTTGTCCTCAATGAACTCCTAAACCACTTAACCGATTATAATAAAATTCGCACACCATGTGCAGTTCGATCCAACTTGAGAGATAGGATAGTTTAAATATATATATATTTATATAATATAAATAATAAACGCGAACGAAGTCGCGGGGTGACAGCTAGTAGTACTATAGGTATTAGGTAACAGAATTAAGTAAAAGTTCGGCGGCCTCTAAACGATCAATTACAGTGAAACTTGGTTAAGTGGGACCTGGATAAGTGAGAAACCTCCATAACTGGAACTCATGCTGAGGTCCCAACACTTTGGCACTGAATTACCTCTGTTAGTGGGACGAGGTAAGCCTCTATATCTGAGATTTGTTCTTTCGATTTATCGTCATAGTTACCTCTATAAGTGAGACAGCGAGTAAATTTTATATGCACAAACCTCTGTAACTGAGTTTTTTTTTTACTAAAACTCATTTACATACATAACACGTTATTTTATTTAATGATCGCACCTGTATAACTGAAATAACCTGTATTCTCACCTCTATTAAAATGGAACCCTCTGTAAATGAGACAGATATTTATTTATACCTGTATATCTGAGACACTGGGTAAGTGGGATACCTCTATAAGTGAAACGACATTGCAGGTCCCTTGATGTCTCACTTAACCAGGTTTCACTGTATATTGCGCAATATTGCGAATTGTGCAATGTTATTGACCGTTGTTATTGACCGCTAATACTGAAGATTGCGCAATCATTGACCAAAAGTTTGAGCGAGTTAAATTTTTATTGCACAATATTTTTCCTTTGCATCGTGTAGGGTCAATATTGCGCAATATTATTCAGTCTGTGGTTCGTCGTCACGAGGAGCACACGCTACGTTTACGTTTACGTTTAGCCACAAGCAACAACACTACAGCAGCTAAATCAATCAACGAGTTCAATACTATTCTCCGACTGAACACGAAAACATTGTGCAGTTCGTATTATTGTAAAATAGAATTGCTCGTTTGGACTCAGAGCGCCTTTCAATCTTATTGTACAACAAAAAAGAATTGTACTATGTTATTGTAAGTCTAGGGGCATCCTTAGACAAAACACAAAAGTGTCAAGCAAACGTCGAATCCAGTTAAAAAAGTTTTTAATAGATTTCGTATTACATATCCTCACTTAATTTCACGCTTGAAGGAGCAGATTTATTTGAATGTCCCGAAAAGCTAAACTTCACAAACTTTTGATCACTGATCACAGGGTGATTTATTTGCGCAGAGTGATATATGCACGGTTTTGTAACCGCACAGTGAATTATTGTCAGTAGGGCAAGTTTGAACAAAATTATGCGCAAATACGAAAAACAGTCAATGAAATAAAAGTATTAAGTGTATATTTAGTGGTACAAATCTTGTTTTTGGAATTTTTGTTATCTGGATTTATTTCCTAAACATCACCACACATTTTTAAAAAAAGTTTATTCTAGATAACGTTATCCCAGAATCCAAACCAACAGATAACACGACCATGAAATGAGGAATGAGAAATGAAGAAATAGATTTTACGAAATAAATACCTTCAAAGTACAGCTGTGAAATATTTTCTGTGGCCTAGGTGATAAATGTCCGACTCTAGGTGGCGGCGGGCCCCCAAACTACCGATTTCGCGAAAAAAATGACACTATTATGACTTATTCGCAAATAGTTCACTGAAACCCTATCTAGTGTAACTCAATTTATACTTTATGGCCTCTTTACATTCAATTTATTGCCAATAACAGTGAAAGTATTCAGCTAAATAATACGCGAACACGTGGAAATTGAGAAACTTTTCTTTATTTTCTTGCTTTTCACACGATAAAACTGTCATACCTTACATTTTTCTTGGTATCTGTACAGGGTTTTTACATGTTGGTTTTAGTGTTTATTACCTGGCTAACCTGGGCTAGCCCTAGGCTAGTTTTTGGGATATCAAGTGGTTATATGGTTTACATAATGGCCAACTGGTATGATTTCGGTTCTAACTCTAAGTGTAATGATATTAAGTTTAATAGGTATATACTTACTTACTTAGTTCAACGACATTTTCAATATATTTAAACTTTGTGACTTCTCTATTTACTCAATTCACGCCTTAACAATAACTGTTTTAATAATTTCATAATACGGGAATAAATGTTTTTGTAAGTCCCTAAATTTGTGTCAATAAAAGAATTTATTATTATTATTATTATTCAAAGATATTTATTTGTCTTCTTAATTCCTAAGTATTTTACAATAAATGAATATAAAAAACAAATACTATAAAAAACTTAAAAACTAGGGTGCCGCCGGCAGCGGGGCGAGGCCCAAGCTACCGGTGGTTAGGGCTGCAGAGTGAGGAACCTCCTGACAATACGGCACGTGTCTAGGATCACTGCCTTTTGTATCTGGCCCTTGATCCAACCGTCTAACGAGAGCCTCTTGAGATGTTGGTCGAGGCTCTTCGCTATGAGACCGTTCACCGTGACGACTATCGGGACAATGATCGTCGAGTCAACATCCCACATGGCGGTTACCTCGTGAGCCAAGTCAAGGTACTTGCTGAGTTTGTCCTTCTCGGCCTTCACGAGGTTCTCGTCATGTGGGATGGTGATATCGACGAGCACTGCCCGGCGCTGGGACCGGTCGACCAGCACGATATCAGGCTTATTGGCAACAATAGTCCTGTCCGTGATGATAGAGCGGTCCCAGTAGAGCAAAGCACGGCCATTCTCGAGAACTGACGCTGGTGCGTACTTATAGTACGGCACCTCGGACTCGACAAGACCGTATTGAAGGGCAAGTTGCTGGTGGGGGCAAGGGCAAGGGCAAGTTATTATTATTATTATTATTAATCACGTAGGTTTAATTTGAGTTGGTTTACGAGTATACCTCCAACTAGATATATAGTTTCAACCGCATTCGGTGGTATAAAAACCATAATGTGTGAGAACCACATTAGTTTCCATTATAAAATTACTGTTATTAATATTTACTTTATTGAATATTGTTGTAAATATTTACTTAATTACGCAGTTGTTTTTATACAATTTTTCAAATAGGAAGATACTTATATCTTCCTATTTGAACAACAAGGCCCTCAAATGGAACAACGGCGCATCGCGTGAAGTTTCCAAGTCTTTGTGAAGTGAAACCACATTTAATGTAGAGTTGGCCAGTAAGGGGAACTAACATTTTAGCAACGGAAGCTGTTGCTTTTGTATGAAAATATGACGACGGCTCCCTCACTCAACTTCTCAGATAAGTTGGTAGCGCGGTAATGCCATCGACACCCGCTGTCATAAATCTTCCCTGTAATTAATCATCTCCGATCATGGTGGTCGCCGACACCTATCGAGACAACGTCCTTAGCAACGACCATCTTTTTGTTAACGTTTTTCCTGCTCTTTGTGTAAATTGTCCCCTTGTTTTGCTATAAGTGACTGCAAACAGTAAGAATTTACTTTTTTACGTTCTTATACTTAGGTATTTTTTGGTTTCAATATACATTAAGAGAACCTGTGAAATAATTTCATACCTCATCTTTTGTCATAATCTTGCAGACACAAATAGAACCTTTTTGTCCCAGTAACTTACGGACTTGCGATGTATGAACATCGCACTGCCGAGCCCAATGTGTTATGATCCCAACAAACAAAAACTTTATGAGATGACTCGATCCTTTTGGGAATCCGCACTGGCTGACTTCGTAGATTACGCTGAGAAATATTTTTCTTCAAGGTATTTCTGTATTCTAGGGAGGTTGCTACGCAGTGTCTTGAATACTGCCAACTACGATATTACACGATTCTTCGTTTGTCCTTCATTATAAAAGAGCGCAGAATATTTTTTGCGTTTAATCATCGCGTTTAGACAGTTATATAAATCTTCGTGTAGTATTATTAGATTATTTTATCACTAGCTGTTTTGCCCGCGGCTTCGCTCACGTTTTATAAACTATGTCAATCAGGAATAATTTAATTTTCTAATGGTGAAAGAATTTTTGAAATCGGACCTGTAGTTTTTGAGTTACGAGTAATTCGTTACAAACATATCATACAAATAAAACATACAAATTTTTCTTCTTTATAATATTATTATAAATATTTACCTACTTACTCGTATTTATATTATGAACGTAAATGAACCTGGCTTATCATTATTTTTAAAATTAAAAAGTTGTACAGACTTTAATATCCTTTACGTTGCTCTCAGATCAACCTAGAGGAAAAGATGGTACACTGCGTCATATCTGGCTGAAGCCACATCTTTTTAAAAGTTTGCGCTTGGTAACGTTGCCATGAAAAACATTTACAATTGCACGGAAACTATTATTAATTCCCAAACTCTACGTTAGCCATTTCCGTTCCAATATACAACCTTAGTAGATTTACATTATTCTAAAACTGCACATATTTGTAAGAGTTTCATGTTACGGCTTTTTCAAAATTGACTTGTAAAAAAACTGCACAGTTTTTAAAAAGAACCTCAAAATGTAGTCTTGGCCACACTTTTATAATGCACTATGTATATTTATGTACACGAAATTATACCATAAACCAATGCCCATAATGTCGAGGTAAGAATAACCAAGCGAGTAGCGTAGTTTTTTAGGTTTTTTGGCTTCACCTAAATCATACGCCGTTCACCATCTTATTCTCTAGAGATCTGAGACGTTGCTGTAAAAACGTATACATTTCTTGAAGAGCCACATCCGTGCCTACAACCGTATCTAGCCAGGTTCACCATTGACGGATACGTCAAGAAGGACTTCATTCATTCATTTCATTAATTTATTGAAGACAGAACATACCTTTATTGATTAATACTAAATCCTAGTTACTATTTATGGAGGTGTGTAGTGTACCTATTTATACTGCACACCTTCACAAATATATACGTATTATGTTAGTGTACTAATCGAGTAGCTATAGTATAGGTAATACGTAAGAGCGGTTTCGTGTCACCCGACGCCAATGTTCATCGTAAGATATCAATCTAATTCCGTTACACCATCATTATACACACACACAGCGTTACACTCACTCACATTATTTAGGTCAAGGAAATACCTACTATTGACAAACATCGTAACTTTAAATCATCTTGATAACGATCGATTTTATGAAATTCCTTTGGGAGGTAAAGATAAATGAAATTTGTTACAAAAGTTCCATTGGATGGCTCTCGGTTACGATATTAAATTTATGCCATCAAGTGGCATTCAAAGAATGGGCATTTAACTTAGATTTTCAATCGTGGAATTCAATAATGCTTGAAAGAGCGCAAGCGCCGGGTTTCGTTCGAAATTACCTATTTGGAGCTACAATTTTGTATCCTTTATTAGATTACGTTTTCCTTCTATAAAAAGTTGTGAAAAACATTACCTTTTTGCCGCCATCCAATTTCTCAATCTATTCACGGAATGATAGCTCTCAACGGCGCGGCTACTTTTGAATAACTGCCAAATCTCTCAAATTAGGTACCCCACAGATTTGTAATGAAAGCGAAGCAATTACGACGCTTTAAAAGGTCTGACGAATTAATACTTCCCCATTATAAATGAATTAATAATTCTATAATTCAAATAATGGAATCCTTTAGGGTTATTAAGTAAGTCGATAATCTGTGTAGGGATAAGCTGTGAGGAGTAATGGGCCAGCGATCATCGAGGCATGGGCCCGGGCGGCCGGCCAGCGTCGTGTGTTCCGGAAAATATCACGCGGGTAAGCCCTGTAGGCGTCCGCGTCGCCAATGTTTTATGACCACAGATTTTCGACATGTCTCCTTTTATGCTCCGTAAAAGTTTTATCCTTCCTTTATGTACCTACCAAAGGATTTCAGGCCTTTGTAGCTTTGTCTACTCACGCTCTTACAGCGACAAGACGTATGATATTTTCCAAGAAAACTCCTTGAGAACTTTTATGTACAAACAATCGTATAAAAGCGGGTGTTTACTTAGTCCTATTTCTTATTCAAGAAGGTCCTCTAAGACTAAGTTGTTAACTAAAATATGATTCGTTCAGTTTCAATGTCTCGTCGCAGCGAAAAACTGAATAAGCACTTATTGTTGTATCAATTAAGCTAGGTAAATCCAATTGCACATACGAGTAATTATATAGTACAGATGTACTTAGTCATTTCATAGATACTCGTATAATGAATGATACACATAACATAACATATGGTTACGCCTTTCCCCCGAAGGGGCTGTCAGAAGTGTAATACAACACCCACACTTCGCCGGACGATATTCACCTCCCAGTGACAGGAGGCTAGCCTGTCGCCATACATCGGGCTCCAGTCATGAAGCAGATGACATACAATACAAACATATGTTCACACAATGAACAAATTGGTGCGTGCCGTCAGCTGGGTTTGAACCCGCTCCTTCGAGCTTGAGAAGCGGGCCTTCTCCAACTAGGCTATCATTGCTAATTAATGATACACACGTATTTTTAATTAGGAGGGTACGTAACTTTCTAAACGACCTCATACAAGACAAAGCTTTAAGATAAAAGAGATAACATAACCTTCCTACATTATTCCTTTTTCGGCATATCAAATTGTAACATAACGGCTTACCTTCGCAAAATCAGTGCCCGTAACCGGTGGGTTTTACTCGAGTAGTAATATTTTAATTCAATTTATTATTTTACGGTACCGTGTTCACATGACGTCGAGTTATGAAACTAACTTCCGGGAAATCGGACGCGTAACATGTGATATGGAAATGGGATTGGAAATCAACATGCTGTGACCAATACGTAAACGTATGAACTGCATATAGAGCTTTTTGTGCTTAGCACAATATTTATTTGCATGGCGATTCATAGTTACGAGGAAGTTAGTCTATAGAATAGAATAGAATAGAATAGAATGGAATGGAATGGAATGGAATGGAATGGAATGGAATGGAATGGAATGGAATGGAATGGAATGGAATGGAATGGAATGGAATGGAATGGAATGGAATGGAATGGAATGGAATGGAATGGAATGGAATGGAATGGAATAGAATAGAATAGTTTATTGTCATAAAGTCACACTCATGACAATGTATCACAATGTATTAGGAATGCTCTTGTCATTTACTCGTTATTTTACAATACATTAGTTTTTATTTCTACATTTTACATTTATATACACTTTACATTTTACATTTATATACACTTTACATTTTACAAATACACTGTGACTACTACTACGAGTATTATAGGTCTACGAACTTGTTGAGTTGACTGACATACATCCTATTCTACTTCCTACTATGAACACGAAAGTTTGTAAGATTGGATGGATGGATTGATGTTTGTTATTCTTTCACGCCAGAACGGCTGAACAGATCTGGATGAAATTTGGCACAGAGATAGGTTATAGTCTAGAATAGCACATAGGATTTAGCACTTTTTATTTTTTATTTTTATTTTTATAGCACTTTTTAATCGCGGGTGAAACCGCGGGGCGCAGCTAGTTTACTATTTACATGCATATCGTCATGTTTTTTATCCGAAATGGCTGGTGGAGGTATATTACAACACCCACACTTCGCCGGACGATATTCATTTCCAAATGTGATAGCCCGTCGCCATACACCGGACTCCAGTTATGTAGCAGTTACGACTTTATGTTCCCATGAACAAACAGGCGCGTGCCATCGGCTGGAATCTAACCCGCTCCCTCTGTCTTGAGAGGCGAGCTTTCTCCAACTAAGCTATCAGTATTGTTTTTTATTGACTTGACCATACATTGCCAAGAAAGAAAAGAAAATCTTGTTTTCAACATTAGCGTTTATTTATTATAAATATGATAATGATGATTTGTCGACGCCTAACCTAGTTGGTTGCGCGACTGCATTAAAGGAAGGTCTCGGGTTCGATTTCCAGCCAGAAAATGTTTCTATAATGAATCTAAATAATTATATACATATGTTTTGAGTCTGGGTGTTAGTTGTCAGAAATCAGAAATCAGAATATATTGGTAACTCCTATAGTTACACGTCACAGAATAATAAATAAATAAATAAATAAATTCGGGATACTTCCACACACGGTCGTCTGACCCCAAACTAAGCAAAGCTTGTACTATGGGTGCCAGAGACTGATATACATACTTAGATATTTTTAAATACATACATAAATAGATATTCACACCCAGATATACAACAAACACTAATGTTCATCACATAAATGTTTGCCCTAGGTGGGAATCGAACCCACGCCCCCAAGCTCAGAAGGCAGGTTCACTACCAACTGAGCCACCGAGGCAGTCAAATACATATCTCTATATTTAAAAATGAATAACTTTTGTTACTTAAAAATCAACACCTTGGCCATCGCATCACGCGTTAACAGATGGAACTTTTTCGCTAATTTTTGTTTTGTTGTGTTTATCATTGCCAGGAGAAGGATCTTATGAAAGAAAAAATTAAGATATGGTCCCAAAAAAAATTACGGTTCCTGTGGGACGCGGGTGAAACCGCGGGGCATAGCTAGTATATAATTAAAAATGAATGTCAGAACAATAATAAATGATAATCTAATAATGTATTTGTCTTTCTTTGTGTTCCATGGCACCCTCGACACAGGGAAACCTTGTGGGAGCCGTGAAGCGTTATTTATTTATTTGGTAGTCCAATACAAATACTCGCAATGCATGGCTGATACAAGACAAACAGACAGTACTGACCTTCTGCTTCTAGATAAATAGAACAACAAACTGACAACTCTCAGTAACTTTGACTGCCTCGGTGGCTCAGTTAATGAACCTGCCTTCTGAGCCTGGGGGCGTGGGTTTGATTCCCACCTAGGGAAACATTTATGTGAGAACATTTGTGTTTGTTAATATCCATTGAAGTATGTATCCTACTTCCTATTATAAACGCGAAAGTTTGTAAGAATGGATGGATGGATGTTTGTTACTCTTTCACGTTAGAACGGCTGAAAATATCTGGATGAAATTTGACACAGAGATAAATTAGAGTCTAGAATATCACATAGGATACTTTTTAACCGCTGGTGAAACCGCGGGCGCATCTAGTTTAAAAATATATTCGTATGTATATCAGTCTCTGGCCGACATAGTACAAGCTTTGCTTAGTTTGGGGTCAGACGACAGTGTGTGCAAGAGTTCTGAATATAAATTTATATATATAACTAATCAAACAACATCAACAATCAACTCAAAAGTAGGATCATTTTCCGTAGCAACATTTAGAAACGAAAAACATCACACGCATAATTGTTAAAGTATGAGTGCACTTTGCTAAGTTTCTAATTACGTGGCGTCTACTAAATGAGTTATAATATACATTTAGCTCGAGTGCCCTTCCCGCGTCGCCTGTATTTTAAACTAATTTGGACAGTAGCGAGTGGTCTACACCATAATTCAAACATGGTATGTTTACTCTTGCTTACAAAGTCAAAGACAGGTGAGCCAAGGCAGTAAACACATTTAATTTAAAAACGATGTCTTCATCCACTAGACCACCAACTCTATGTTTTATTCTACTGTATTTTACACGAAACCTAGTTGAGCTTTGGGCTTATAACAAATATTTTAGTGCATTTTTATAACGGTCGTAACGATTCGTGGTAGCATGTTTCTGAATTGATGGAGTTGCGTTTCAAATGCTGTACATTGGAAACCATTTTCGCGAATCGCGCTGGTTTGTTTGCCAAATGGTTGGAAAAAACAGAGCTTTTTCTGATTTAAAATATTTGATTGCCTACAATTGGTGAACTTTAGAACATTGTACGATATCGTCTCGTTCTTATTGCACGTTAATGAGAAATATATAAAAATATAAACATATAAGCAGATAAGACATGGGTATTATTACAGATACATATACATATACAAGATACATATACAGATACATATGCTATTTCTATAAGTCGTCTGTTGTGAAGACACAATGTTCGATTTAATTGATGAGCAGTTAATCAAATTAGGTTTTTAAGTTTAAAAGTTACGGAAGTGGTGAAACATTTGCTTCGTTTAATTTTTGTAGTCATACCTATATGCTTATTTTTAAGCTGCTATGAACATATCGGAGCCTAGCCGCTAGCTCAGCTGCTAAATGGTTGGTAAAATTAGGTTACATAATAGATTGCCCTCGTAATTTAGCGTGTTAGCGGAATGTTTTGCACCAAACGCTAAATGACCGCTTGAATGCTAGTTTGTATTGCTTTCCCAACTGCAATGAAACAACAACATTATATTGGTGAAAATCATACCAAATAGATAATTTGCTACTGAAAAAAGAAAACAAAACAATCCTTTTTTTTAACAAAACAAAACAGCGCGGTGGTGCTGACACGTCAGCCAGCGGGGGCTGGTAGAGATGTGATACAACACCCACACTTCGTTTGACCACCAACTCGCCTGTTGGTAAAGTAAGCCAATCACCATCCTGCCTGCCTTGCAGTCCGCCAATCTTCAAGCAGTATGGTGTATGTTGTCACAGCTTGCATCGCGTCCAGCAACGACGTGCAGGATGGACATGCAGGATGCTAGGCAGCATGGTGTGTTGAGCTACATCCTGCTTCACAGTTCAGCACGGTGGACTGCAAGGCAGGATTCTGAATGGTTTCCTTACGATGGTTGGTTACGACGATGTGATCGAAGATGAAGCACGCAGACTAAGAAAACTCTTACATATTATCTCTGGTCTTGAAAAGGTCTAGATTATAACTTTGAGAAAAAAGAAAGTCCGCAGGTAGTTCTATTTTTCTTTATACAAGAACCAAGTTTCTGAAAGTATCCTTAGGATTTTTTGTTGATGTTTAGTGGATGTTTTTACGGTATTCTAAATTTGGTAAACCATATATTTCTAGGACCATTATACCAAAATAAAAGCCAACTGGAACGACAAAGACCATGCCGCATTTCCTAAACAGTTTATTAACACACCAACCGACATTCGATAACCAATATTTTTAGCCATCAATCAAACCGATCGGGGAGCTTGGGAACTGTAGCGTCAATTTCGCATATCGGCACCGGAGCATTACCATAAACAATTTGAATTTTCCCTTGCAGCGATGATTTAATAAAATTTTCACGTCCGACGATTATTTTGTTTCAGCATTAAATTAAATTTCGCCTAAATCATACATTTTCGGTAACTTTTGAGGTTTCATATCGTGAATTTGGAAATAATATATTAGTTTACCCGTTATTTGCATCCGTGGGGGATTACCACGAGTTTTCAAAAAAGTTTACCTCAACTAAGTTAAGCTTTTTCGATTTTGTTTGGCTTCATACATTTAACCTAGTTCCTTAACGTTTCCGTCAGGATCGCTTTACTGATATGTATGAAGCCAAACGAAAACGAAAATAGTTTACCTAAGTACTATGTTTTGATACGTTTCTAAAAACTCATGAGTTTTGATACGAGTACTCTCTGTACTTTTAAGACGCAAGCTATGCAAAGAATAAGATTATATTACTGGGTTTCTGCATGTCCACACCACAGCTAACACTTAAATAAATAAAATAAATAACTGTTCGGTAAATTTTTGCACACGCAGTCGTCCGACCCTAAACTAAGCAAAGCTTGTATTACGGTTACCAGAGACTGATAAAGGTATTTACACATATATACTACGCCCCCCCCCCCCCCTAGAGGAAGAGGCCTATCGGTGTATTGTTGCCGATCTCTCTATCAGAGAGACGTGTCAGATGAGTGGCGGCGGGGCCACTCATCTGACACGTCACATGGAGACGGGTCAGATGCCCCACGGGCAAATTGGTCACCGAGGAGGTGAATGATGACAATGTGTCTGGTGTTCGACACATCGTCATCAAGAAGGAGAGAGCGTAAGCTCGGGGAGGTGCCCAAAAAGGCTAGCGCTGTCGGGGCCGCGAAAGAGTGCGAAAGCGTCCCCTTAGCCCCGACATTTTGCGCGGAGGTGGAACACCATTGAGTTTTTAGTGGGTAGGCAGTCAGTGGCGGGATTTCCACATAACCACTCTGTGCCCACACCCGGGCTGTTGGTGGTATCCATAAAGGATTTCCCAAGGTAAAAAAAAAACTAACGTAAATAAATAACAATAAAATAAAACTAAAAATAAAATACAATAAAATAAAAACGAACAAAATACTACGTGCTGGTTTTCGTCGTCGAAGTTGAACAACTTTTAGAATAGTATCAGTTTGCAAAATTCGAAAAAATGGGAATCGAACCCACGTCCCCAAGGGCAGAAGACAGGATCACTACCAACTGAGCCACGGAGGCAGTCAAACAAAGACATTCTAAAGTAAATTACGTAGGCAGCTTCAACTTAATAACTCCTGCCATCATTAATCATTCGAGTACTCTATAATATGAGGTCAAAGACCTAATCTGTCTTATTCCATCAAAGGCCACTCCCACACAAACAAAAGCTAATTACTTAATTGAAATGGACGTCCTCGGTGATACGTGAGCAATCGCTTTGCAGTTCGCACCATCGACGTGATTATGCAAACAACTGCATTAGGAGAGCAAATATGTAAGACAGCACCAAGCGACACGACATTTACTACATAGCCTATTTTGGAGAAATCAATGCCTTTCACTACATAGTATAAAACAAAGTCGCTGTCTGTCCGTCCCTATGTATGCTTAGATCTTTAAAACTACGTAACAGATTTTGACGCGGTTTTTTTTAATAGATATTTTTTTAATTCAAGACAAAGGTTTATATGTATAATACGAGTACATGTATAATGTAGTAGAAAAAACACTTATAAATTTAGAGGTTTCTATTGTGATGACGATTACAAACGCTGGCTGATCCCTACGAGATAGATCAAAATAATGTTCTACGGTATTGTACATCTAAAAATGGTCTACAAAATGGTATATAAAGACATTCTGTAGTAAGTATATTTAGTATCTGCATTGCACCCGTGCGAAGTCGGGGCGGGTCGCTAGTACTCTATAAAAGATAGCTTGATCTCTGCGACAGCTGTCCGTAAAATCACGCCTATGAAGTCCTGAATTTCGTAATAGTATAGACAGTAGGTACCTGTCAATGTCATACTTTATGGGCATGCCGATTAGTGATGAGCGATGAATCATCGTGACCACAGACTTTTGTAAAATATCGATAGTTTAATTTAAAATTAATAGGTCATATAATTTTATTGTATGTTTTAATATTATAACATTATTTACATGTGTACTCGTACCTACCTACATACTCGTACTTGATCTCAAATAATAGTGAGCAAATAAAATCCAATTTCTCACCTACTGGTACACATTCGATGGTCGATTTCATTTCAACAGAGTCTATAATTCAGCTTCGAGAAAAATGCTCAACTGCGCTGCGTCTGAATTCTGTCCGGATCTCTGTCTTCCTCTACAGGTCGCATTTCTTAACCGATTCTCTTGAAATTTTGTGAGTAGGTTCGATAATTATTTTTAAAATTATAATCTAATAATTAGTTTTTTAATTTGCACGATTGACGGTTGTTAATGGATGGACGTAATATTTAAGACCATGTACCAATAACATGCAAATAAAGATTTTGACTTTGACTTTGACTTTGAAAAAATGTTTCGAGTCAGTTATCGGAATTTTTGCAAAATGGCGGAGTTATGATTTTTTTTAAATATCTTATATCTTAATTATTGACCCTGCTCACAAAATTTTACGAGAACCAGTTGAGAACTGTGACATGTTGAGAAGGACAGACGTCCAGCTCACAGAGCCACTAATTTAGTATGGAGGAAGCTTATATATACACTGAATTAACACATAGGTTTTAATTTCTCATACAAAAAATAACGGTTCCGGTCGGGTAGCGAATGAAACCGCGAAGCGGAACTTGCATAGAATAATCTTGCAGCCGTAAAGAGTCGCAAAGCAATGTTTCGCTTAGTGCATTTGTACCCTTAGGTATAGACAGTATGTACACATGCCATTAGTTCTGACAATTGCTCTGATTACCATTCTAATTCTAATTGTCTTCGACGTGTCTGTATGCCGAATGCCTATCTACTCCATCCATATATTGTATACTAGCTGCGCCCCGCGGTTTCACCCGCGGTTAAAAAGTATTCTATGTGCTATTCTAGACTATAATCTATCTGTGTGCCAAATTTCATCCAGATCTGTTCAGCCGTTCTAGCGTGAAAAAGTAACAAACATCCATCCATCCATCCATTCTTACAAACTTTCGCGTTTATAATATTAGTAGGATATCAAAGTTTTATTCTCGAATAGGTATGTTTAATGTTCAAATCTGATACTCATAATTTCAATAAGGATTCTGAGTTACCATAATGCATACGAGTACAAACCCACTACATGAAATTACATTTTCAATGATAATATATGATCACTACAACGATTCAACCCCAGCTTGGCAACAATTACATAACATATCGTCACGCCTTTGGCCCGAGGGGGCTGGCAGAGGTACATTACAACACCGACACTTCGCCGTACGATATTCAATCCCAAATGTGACAGGGGGCGAGTCTGTCACCATACACCGGGTTCCAGTCATGTATAGCAGATGACATACAATACGCACATAATATGTTGATGAACAAATTGGTGCGTGCCGTCAGCTGGGTTTGAACTTGCTCACTCTGGCTTGCGAGGTGGACCTCCCCAACTAGGCTATCATCGCTCTCAATCATCATCATCAATAACAAACAGGTTTAACAGGCAATTTTTTTAATATTTTTTTTTAATTCATATAAAAATAATTTATGTTTTTGTACCAATACTGGCATGCTAATCCCATTATACCCTAAACTATACACTTCAACGAAATAAAAAAAAAACAACAGGCAACTTAAACAATGTGCTCTCAATTTGAAAACAACAAAAGTAGAGAAATTTAAAAAAGTAGAGTAGGTGAAAAAAAAACATCAGCAATATTAAATCTGACGGCAAAATATAAAATCAGGCGTGCAAGGGCGACTCGCAAATTGTTTATGGTAATGCTCCAGCGGCAATACGTGAAATATTCAGGTTTTATTAGCGCCCGTCGCGGGTCGAATGTGCCATTAATGATGCTATAACTCCCAAGCGCTCGCTCGATTGATTGTTCGGAACCAGTGACGGATACGATTTAATTTTTCGTGATTGCTGGATGGATGGCTTGATGGGATAGACTAGAACTGGAGAGTTAGGTATAAGTTATTACTTAAGATAAAACTAGAAATTTTGAACTTAGGGCATACGACTACAAATGTTCAACTTACTAAGTTATTTCAATACAAGCTGCGATCCATGTCCCAGGGGAACGATTAATTTTTTTGGGATAAAAAATAACCTGTGCATGTCCGTTTCTGTACCTCAGACAACATGTATGCAAAATTAATTTAAAGACGGTTAATTGCTCGATGAGGGTAAGCTGATTATGACTATTTCTGCAAGAAGAACTAGCATAGATTTTTTATATGTACATTATGTATCAGTTATTCAATAAATGTTTCTGATTCTAAATCTGAATGTAAATCTATTGAGTAGTTAAAAAGTGAAAGCGTTACAAATAAACTAATTCACTTTCGCATTTATAATATGAGTTAGGGAGGATTTTAGATTATTGTAGAAAACCAGCTGTAATTTGGTTATTTCTTGGTCCTTTAATAAAAACTACTAAACTTACAGACTTCACATGACATAATTTAAAACCCAACTCATTTCTGCGATCACAGAATACATAGTTGAAAAGAATGTGCTTAATAGCAATATTGCTGTCCACCATATTAAAAAAGCCTTTCCATTTTCATTTCAGCATTTATTAAAGCGAATTCATGTCAAAGTGGAAAGCGATGGAAATAACTACTTAATTTTCGTGTACACGTTGTATATGTTACGAAGGTGTTGATGAATCCGCATGATCATAATTAACTATTTCGTAGTAAATTTCATGTGAAAAGACTCTTTCTACAAACAATTTTCAGGAAAATGGGAATTACGTTCAAAAATTAATTTACTTCAAGTATTTGTTATAATTTGTAACTTGCCTAATTGTTGTTTTGGTGCTTGTAGCTGTTTGTAAATCTAGTGAAATATACACACCCAAGTCGCCGACAGCCGCCGATATTATGTTGGCTATGTTTACCGATGTTGGCGGCCACATTCAAATTTAATCAACAGTCATGTCGTCGGCTTGGCGTCTCTTAAAATCACCAATACCTGCGCTAAACTGATTTCTAAATATATATGTAGACTTTTACAACCATTTTTGCAATACTAGATGTGAATAGCTATCTCGTACCTGTGCAAGGTTTGAGTTTATCCATTCTACTTATGTACATATCTAGTACGATGGACTTGAGCGTATATAAAAATCCCGAGAGTCTAGTTGCACTTTAGTTTCCCCGGACCAGCGCTGCAATGTAAGCGAACCTGGAAAGCTACAGTGACAACTATTTTCAGCGTCTGCTTTACTCAGCTTTTCAATGGTCATTTTAAATTTTTCTTGCTACTGTGTGGCTTTATTTACGCGATGCCAACTCAGATTTTCTACGCTTTCAGCTGTTCATTTTAAGCCTTGAGCTTGTCACGCCTTACGTGTTTAAGAATAACGTCTTTATTCAAACATTTTATCAGTTGAACGATCGACCAGATAACGAGAAAAGGGGGCGGAATGGTGATTAGGCTGCCACAACACATAAAACGGTGAATGCAAGAGTTTTAATGCTACAGCACGCTATGCCATTCGGCATTCGATTATTTTTATTTACTTCCAAAAGTGTGTCAATCTTCAAGGATTTTAGTTATTAAATAAATCGTGCAGGTGAGTTTGACCTCTTTAAATTATTGTGTAGGTGTACTGTACCTTTCTGATCATAGCAGCTTAAACTCGCGCTAAGATTATAGACAACAATGATAAATTATTTATCAAAATAGTTTGGGAACTAATCAATAAATGATGCGGTCAAAATGATATTCGCAACCTGAAACAAAGAGATTGAAAACTTCCTAAATCTAAAAATGCAGTATGGAATAGAAGCAAAGTATACTTATAGTCACGCCTTTCCCCCGAGTGGGCTGGCAGAGGTGTACAACACCCAAACTTCGCCGGACGATATTCAGTCCCAAGTGACAGGTGTCGAGCCTGTCGCCATAAACCGGGCTCCAGTTATCTACGCACATTTGTTCTATAAAACTCAATAAAAATAAAACACACAACAATGTTCAAACTGAACAAAACATTGTTCAGTTTGAACATTTCTTCGCCATTTTGTAAACTTTATCTTCGTAGCTTTTGACGTGTCCTTAGGGCAGAAACGGCTGTTACAAAGCTGGTCATTAAAGGATACTGAAACATGGGACAGTGGACATGGGTTACAATATTAGTTTCCTGTAACATTACTAACACTTTCCTGTAAAAACATTATTTATGCAGTTAGCAAAATTTCACAAACCAAATCTCATTCTTCTACACCAGGAAAGTGTAGATAGCGTTATCAGAAAATGGCGCGATAGCATCAAGCTAAAGGAAGCTTCGGGGCGATTGTAATCGCGCTGGATAATTAGTAGGTGTAGTCGCACTAAGCATGCATAGCTTACAGCTATCGGCGGTTACTTAATGGCGCGAAAATACACACTTCTCTACCGGAAATTAAACCGAAAGCCTTACGCCCCCGTTGCTGGGCGGACGGGAAGGTAAGCGTTGATAGATATACAGGTAGGTACAAGTATTTACAACATTTTATCCTACTTTATATTATGAAGGCGAAATTTTGTGTATTAGAAGGTGTTTTTTTTTTTAATTACACTCCACGGACTCCGGGGACCGTGACTTTCGTTAACATAAATCATTAATTATTATTTAACGGGAATATTATTAGTGTGTGTTCGTTCATTACTTCTTCACACTTAAATGGATGGATGGATTTTGATGAAATTTGTTGTGGAGGTAGCTTATACTCTGGATTGACACATAGGCCACTTTTTGACTGCGGGAAATATCGCGGGGCGCAGCTAGTACTTTATATCTGTACCGAACCTTATACTACTTTCATGCCTATATAGCAGTACTTTTTAAATATATGAACTAACATTTAATTAGAAGTAGGTACTAATTATAGGACTAAATTATATCTGTAATCAAAGCAGTTCAAAAATTACAAATGCCAAGTAGCTACTAGTATTTATAGATATTAGTTGTAAGCCAAAATTTGTGAGACTGTAATTTATTTATTATTAAAAAAAAATAATGCCCCTCAGTTTCTTGCCTGTTCTTCTGAGTAGAGGCTCTTTATCCAAACAAGGCGGTCGAGTCTATTTAAATAACTTTGACGTTCATAAGTGTATCTTTGATACCTAAATTGAATAACAACATTTTGACTTGACTTTGACTTTGAATCCATTTTTTTCCTCGATTAAACTATATCTTTGATATTTGGTAAGTCTGTATCTGTAAGTAAATAATAAAGTACATAATATAGAGGTTTTACGCGTGCTATGTATATAATGGGTAAATTGACAGCCAACCCACGTCTTACCACATTTATCAGCATCGAAATTGATACGTCAATAGTATCGGATCACGTACGCATCAACGCTTAACAGAATAAAAAGCCTCAAAATATTTTTTACTTCATTGCGTGGGTCTTCGATCGTAAAAGCCCGAAAGAATTTTACCTAAGAACCCAATTTCATGGCTATAATTTACATAATACGTTCTTTATTTTAAATCAACTAATATTTTAAAACTGAAAATTGGAAAATTAAATTCTTTTACAGCCTTCATCTGTAAAGAAATTAATTTATAAAACTCAGTTGCCTTTGACGTTGTTGCTATTTTAAGCCAATCCACTTCCGCTTGTAAACCTTTGAAAATAGGAACGAAATTTAAATCTGCCACCACCTTTACAATCAATTAAAGTTAGACATTTGATTGATTCATTAATTTTCCATCAACTAGGTAGTTAAATCGTCCAAAAGCCATTAGTAAACTCGAAGCTTAATCTAAGGCCAAGTCAACGATTTACAAAAGCAAAACCCTGCCTTTTCATAAGGACACAATAGCTCGCTTTGAAACGTCCAAGCCAGCGAGCAGTTTGCAGAACGGATAAGGATCTCGCCTTATAAAAACTAAGTAAATACGAAGCTCTCGAGTTCCGTAATAGAGTACTTAGGATTCAGACAAACTGGCCCATTCGACTCACTCACACTGACTACCCCAATTACCTACACGGCAATTCATGTAATTTAGTACGTTCAGTGTCGAATAGAAAACATTCAAGTCAGTACAGAAACTTGAAAAGACATTTTATTAGTAAGATAGAAAGGAAGTTACGTACATCATGACTCTGGCATAATGTGCTTGGATTAAAGAGGCATTTACATAAATATACAGTGCGTTTGAGTTCGAACTAGCGATATTTGAACGGCTTATAGAACAATCAATTTCATCGACAAATCACCCCCATATCAGGGTTCCCAGCCCCCCCATTTCGGAATGGCCGCCATTTTAATTTTTAGTGTCCATTTTCTGACACGTCAGTAATAAAAAGCTCTCACTTTTTATGTAGTAGCTCTAGAACCATAAAAAAATACTCAATCGAAGGGTAATAGTATTGTCTATTAATGAAAAATAAGAATCAGCGTTAAGCTTCGACCTAAAAACGTTAAAAAAATTATCAAACATAAATTTAAGCAAAAAAAACCATGAATTATTTACATTAATTAATTTATCGCAAAAACTAGCTCCTTAATCTACGTTTTTTATTATTGTTATTAAAAGTACTTTTAATTATCTGGAGAATGACACTAAAATTACTACTCTAGGTGCTAAACCAAAAGAGTTATTACTGTTTGAATTCGACCTCTGTGGTAAGCATGCCTACGTTATCAATGTAACCAATTGATTGAATACATCATAAATTGAAACAAATTAATGAAAGTAACTATTTTAATTTAAAAAAAACAGCATCAGATACATTTGTTTTTTACTCTAAAGTAAAAATTGTTCAAAGTGGCCTCCTTGGTTCATCAGACAAGCCGTCGCCCGTGTAGCCACTTGACTTGTTGCCCGATGAACCATATCCGAGTCTGCTTTTATTTCGTCAGCTACTGTCTTAATTTTTTGCAACAATTCTTCTCTTGTGTTTGGCACGTTGAAATAGATTTTTTGCTTCATATGGCCCCATAGGAAAAAATCCAGCGGTGTCATGTCTGGGGAGCGTGGTGGCCAAGCTACAGTTCCACCTCGCCCAATCCATGGTGAGTGGTTGGCGTTTAGGTGCTCTCTAACTGCGCGAGCAAAATGTGCTGGTGCGCCGTCTAGTTGTAGCCACATACCTCTGCGGTATATGAGAGGCAAATCACCAAGGGCTTCCATAAATTCATTTCTCAGAAATTCCAAAAATCTGGGACCATTTAAAGTGTGTGGTAATTCAATCGGCCCAATCAATTTGTCGTCGATGATTGCTCCCCATACATTTACGGAGAACTCATGCTGGAATGTACTGGCCCGTACAGCATGTGGGTTTTCTGCCATCCATAAATGCTCGTTTCGGTGGTTCACGATGCCTGCTCTGGTAAATTTCGCTTCATCGGTCCATAAAAATGGATATTTACAAAAGTTTGGCGACTCGGCGTAGGTCGCTCCGGATATCTTCTGCGATACTCTCGCACGGCAACGGCTGCACTTCCGTTACAATAACCATACACGAAATGCATGTCGCAAATGTGATGCGAAGAATGCGTATTTGGCATAGCTGCAGAATGAATAACGATAACCAATAACAAGAAATAGTGTGATCACGACGCGGAGCGAGGGACAACTAAGTCAACTAATCTTTGTTTGTGTCAGCTTTATTTTTAACAATGCCGCCAAACCGGATCTGGTATCCCGCTTACTCCCGTCACAATAATAGCAAAAATTTCGTTTACCTGCTCGCGTACTCGGACCATTTCAAAGTATCTGACAGCTGTGTACCGTTGTAGCGCTTACGTAAGGGTCAGATTAAAACAGTTATAACTTTTTTATTATGGCACATAGAGTATTCATTTTAGTGTCATTCTCTAGATAATTTAAAGTACTTTTAATAACAATAATAAAAAGCATAGATTAGGCAGCTAGTTTTTGCGATAAATTAAATAATGTAAATAATTCATGTTTTTTTTTTGCTTAAATTTATGTTTGATAATTTTTTTAACGTCTTTAGGTCGAAACTTAACGCTGATTTTTATTTTTTGTTAATAGACAATACTATTATCCTTCGAATGAGTATTTTTTAATGTTTCTAGAGCTTCTAAATAAAAAGTGAGAGCTTTTTATTACTGACGTGTCAGAAAATGGACACTAAAAATTAAAATGGCGGCCATTCCAAAATGGGGGGGCTGGGAACCCTGATATGGGGGTGATTTGTCGATGAAATTGATTGTTCTATATGCCGTTCAAATATCGCTAGTTCGAACTCAAACGCACTGTATACTGACGTAGCTGCCACCAAATCGATTGGCTAGGCTGGATATATTTATTCATATACCCAGAAAAGCACAAATACATTGAAAAAATTGCATGGACTTAGTCTTAGCTACTGCAGTAGATTATTGTATTTTGTCTTGAGTGTGCAGTGCATAAATTGGCCGCATATCTGACCATCGCCTGACCCTTAATGGCCAAGAGGTGGGACAGATTGTTATCGTGGAAATGGGGCTTGCTGGTGGGCTACTTTGTCGATAAGTAGGCATAAGATTTTGTAGCTCGTTTGCAAGGTGCTTGCAAACGAGCGCAGGTGCGTGAATGAACGGTGTTCAACGTCTAGTAACAGTTGTGTTCTTAAAATTAATTGTTACATTTCACCCAATAGAGCTCCTTAATTTTTCGCACAATTTTACTGACCCATAACTTTTTTTGATACTCCAAGACTTGAATGAAATTTTCACACTCATTGGGTCTCTGTTGTAAATTAAACGCAACTTTGTCAAAGAACAAAAAGTAGGTATAAAAATAACAAAACTTTTTTTTACTTTTAGATTGGAGGTATAAAATTGGGAACGAGTGCCTACAAAATCTCATCATGTCGTCTGAATAAACCAACTCCAACAACTGCAGGTTTACGATGTTCGTTAACCAAGAAGTTTGACGCTCGTGCACTCGAGCCAAAGAGTAGTACATTCATAAAATCTCTACCGTCATCTGTCTCCGACAAAAACTAAATCCGAACTGCAGTAAAAACTACGATTCCGAACTTTATATCTTCCAGGAGTATGAGCAGTTGGGAACTTGCCTACTTCAGAACTATAGTAAAGCGAATAGTCTTAAATCTAGCAATATGTCTTCGAATAAGCATTCGATATTTGAACAAACAATTCCAGGCCTTAAAGCTCCAGGTAACTAGGTACTTATGTAGGATCTTATGCCAAGGTATCAACATTCTCTCTTATTCGTCTTTTTTCTTAGTTTTTTTTCATTTGGCATTATCGTTAGTGTCTTGCGTGAATGAAGCCATCGCCTTTTTGGCTTCCCAAGCTCCCACGCAGTCAGGTACATTCCACTTATTCATTATCGCTATTAGCTTTAATTAGGTGTTATAATCCTCAGGTAAGTATTAAAATGATCGAATCGAATGTACGCCGTTATAACATTTTGTAGTATCTCTTCATACCTGAGATGCTTAATTAAAAGCAACCCTAGACCTATAAATTACGGAGTTCAAAAATTAATAACAAACAGGAGGAAAATTGGATCATAACTCATCCACTAATTAAAAGCAATTATACCATTGAAATTCACCCACACGTCATAACAAAAGGGCTGGAGAGTCAGTTTTGCTTCAATTTTCATATCGAGTTAGCCTTGTGAACTATAATGTAATCTTCTACAGAATCTTTTAGGATCAAATCCAGATTTATTTGGTTTAAAATCTCCAATATTATAAAGATGCTCAAATAGGGCATGCCCCAAGTGATTGTTCTGCTAGGAAAACTTTGAGTAGATATGAGGGGCGGTGAGGCTTCAATAAATCAAAATTATTGGTAAAGTTTGGGACTAGCAAGCACCTGAAGTATTAATTCAGGCCATAAATTATGCTTGAAACATTCTGCTTCAATTACTGATAGTTGTTTACTTTACCCTCATTTCCGACTAGAATGGTTATTTTCCTCAAGTAAGTAATAAGTTTGTTTACGTATCCAACGTGTGGCATACAATAACATCCTAAAAGCGCCCTAGTAACAAAAATCACATTGTCAAAAAAGTCAATAAAAATATACTTTCGTTGTTCCAAAAACAACCAGAAGTAGCCGAACATCTTTACAATCATAATGGAGAAAGGCAATAAAAAGAAACCAACAACGAAATTTGTCGGGCCGGCGACATACCGCAACTAAGCGTTGTTGTAAATTTTGCAAAAAATATTTCTTTTGCCGAAGAAAAACAAAAGCGACTTTATCCCGGGGTTGAAATTTATGAGATGCGCCTCGGATTAAAAATGTTTGCCATGCCCTCAGGCCCCGGGCTTCATTAGACCGTGTTTCTGGAATATTCTGATTAATATTTACCTTCCACTTTTGCGGATTGTAGTTCATTAACCTTTCCGTCTTGTAATCGAGGCGTCGTGAAATTTGGTTACGGTGAATATTTTTGAATATGTAATCAATTATTAGATGCGCTTACCAAGCCTTATTACAATTTTTAATTTTAATTGATCACTTATTTGGTTTTTTTCAGGAAGCCATATTACCTTGTAAGTAACACATGGGGTACGCAGTTGTTCCATCAAAGTTAGATCCACTAGAGAAAATATCGAATTAACACTAAAATCATAATACCTACCAACATTTAATTAATTTTACTATTCCAGACTAAAATCTATATCTGTGCCAAATTTCATCCAGATCCGTTCAGCCATTCTGGCCTGATAACAATATAGAGTAACAATAATAGATTATGTACCGAGGGGACAAAGCAGATTCTTATGTCGCGGGCGGCTTATTAAACCCTGAGCGTAACGATGGACTCTAGATTTAACTCCCGTGCGCAACGAGGGAGTTATGTAGAGTCCTAAATGAAGCGAGGGGTTCAAACCACCCAAGGCAAAAACAGTGCTTCATCCTAGAGGTGAATAGTCTAATTTTCACACCTCCTAAGAGGCAATAAACAGGTACACACTGGAAAAACATGTTACATCAAACACAGTCTTTTGTTTTAAATTTCGATGCGCGTGCTCGCGCTCGTGCTTTTTTCTTGGTGGCCAGTTCAATTTCCGAATTTACAGTGCCGAGTGCTGAGTATGCTGAGTTTTCATTCAATTTAACCCCTTTTCTCGGAAACTTCCTTGGGAGTTTAATACAACTTTATCTCTCTAGGGAGGCAATGCCTTGCTTTACGTTGAAACTACGTGATATATAATTCGTCATTGTCCAGATGGTGTAAAAACATCCATACATCCATTCAAAATTTCGCATTACTTATATAAGTGAGATACAAACAAAAAAATAGTGCATGGAGTCCCTCCGCGCGGAAGAAGTGAAACGTCTGTGTATCTTTCTTTCTCTCTCCCTCTTGCGTTGGAATATTAGACGCTACCCTTTGCTAACGCTCCGCGCTGGCCTGTAACAGGTATACTACGCGCATGCGTTCGAGTGCCACGCATTCACTCTCGCTCTGTCTCTTTCTATTCCCCCCTCCCCAGGAGCGTTAAACGTTTAACACAACTTTGTTGGAAGTTGCATTAGAAGTTTTACTTCAAAGATATTGAAATAATATAGAGCAACTTTCACAACCCCCTATATAAATTGTTAGTTCCTTAAAATCAACATTCTTGTGAACTTATCAATTAAGTCGCACAACCCAGACGTTGTAATCTTAGTACAAAGACGAATTCTTCGTGTAAAACACTGAAATGCAAACTTGTACAGATACGGCTGATAAAACCGAGGTAGCAGTAGCAAGTCTACCTAGCACGCAAACTTTATTCAAACTGTCATCGATCAACCCGTGGACAACGACATAATTATAAATTCGTTTATTTTATCATTACCGAGATATCGGAAAAGTATGATGAACAAGTTTAATTCATTTAACAATCAAAAAACCTGTGCGTCTAACAAATAACATTATTTAAAAGAAAAACAAAAACCTGACTGCAAAACACATAATAGTCTGTCTTTTCGGATGTGCCTACCTAATTAATAAAATGTTGTACCCTACGTCACTTCCACTATCAAGACGATTCAAATGACACCTCACATGTCGAAAGCCTTCAACTTCCGCCAAGTTATGTAGAGTATGTCGAAAGCACAGACATGTCGGAAGCCTTCAACTTCCGCCAAGTAGCCACTAGTATTTATAGATATTACCTAGTTGTAAGCCAAAATTTGTGAGACTGTAATTTATTTATTACAAGCTGCGCCCCGCGGTTTCACTCGCGGTTAAAAAGTATGCTATGTGCTATTCTAGACTATAATCTATCTCTGTGCCAAATTTCATCCAGATCTGTACAGCCGTTCTGGCGTGAACGAGTAACAAACATCCATCCATCCATCCATCCATCCATACATCCATCCATCCATCCATCCATCCATTCTTACAAACTTTCGCGTTTATAATATTAGTAGGATTTAAAAAATAATGCCCCTCAGTTTCTTGCCTGTTCTTCTGAGTCGAGACTCTTTATTCGAACAAGGCAGTCGAGTCTATTTAAATAACTTTGACGTTCATAAGTGTATCTTTGATACCTAAATTGAGTAAAAACATTTTGACTTTGACTTTTTGTTTTCGACGCTGCGCGACCGTGAATCGTAGCAATATACTCCTGAAATACATACTCTCCTTTAGAGCACTCTAGTACTAGGCCACCTAGTACTTCACCCTGGAGCCGAGGTTTTAGAATACGGCTTCGGGATCCCCTGCCCGTCGTAAGAGCCGACTAAAGGGGGACATTTGGGCTGTAGGGTGTAGGGATGTTTGGGCGTAGGTGGGCAGATTTGGGGATCTGACCACCCTACCAAACGAGCGAGCCCGGGGAAGACAACGGTGTGGCGTGGCCTGCATCTTTGTGGTGAGACAAGAGACCAATCTCTGGGAAAGGTGCTGTTACAAGCAACGTGCTAGGGGGGCACCGGTGCGGTCCTATGGAGATCCCGGTGCCCTCTTGCCATGCACAGAGGATGGCCACCGAGGGGGTTTTAGTGGGTCAATCCCCACATAACCCGGATGCACCCCAATACATACGGGCATCTTTTTGAAGATTTCCCCCCCGTCAACAAAAAAAAAAAGGCCACCTAGTACTAGAGTCTGTGAGTTGTAGACCTCGCGACTGACGTCTGTCCTCCCCTACAGGTCGCAGTCCTCAACAGATTCGCGTGAAATTTTGTAAGTAGGTTCGTTTTATTTTCCAATTTTATTAAGTAAGTACCTGGATGTCCGAGCTTTGCTCGGTATTTTTTTTTTATTTATTGTGTTTTTTGGAAAATAAACAATTGATTTTAGTCTAACCTCAAAGCAAACACTCATTGACTTCGTGTTACTTAACAACGCCATCTGCTGTTGTGTCGTTAAAGCAATTAGTTGCTCACAAAAAATAGTATTATTATTCGCCAATAGATGTCAGCAAGAGTCATATTTTTGTTATTTTTCTTCCATGTTTAAGTTGATTATCGATAAAACACGAATAAAATGACATTTTCTAAAAATGATTCCTAGCTAGATCGATTTATCGCCCCCGAAACCCCCTATATACTAAATTGTATGAAAATCGTTGGAGCCGATTCCGAGATTCCAATTATATATATATATATATATAATTGGAATCTCGGAATCGGCTCTATATATATATATAAAAGAATTGCTCATTTAAAGATATACGATACGATATCCTTTAATTTGACACAGATTTTTTTTTGCCGCGTCAGTTTTGTGTTTTTTAAATGGCACGACAAAAAGTTCTGTATAAATACTGAACCTCCTTACAAAATTTCAAGAGAATCAGATAAGAAATGCGACTTGTGGAAGACAGAAATCCGGACGGAGTTCCGGACAGAACTTGAGCATACGAAAACTTTTTTGTCGAAACTGAAACATAGGCGCTTCGCTTGCTCGAAAAGAGTAATATAACCTCGCTCTATTTTCCTTAGGCCTCTGTATTACGATAGTTCAAATGCAACTTGATAGTTGAAGTCACCGTTCATGTGTTTATGCTCAAACTCGTAATATTCGAGCGCCCTCCGTCACTCCAACCATTCGTTGATTTACTGCCAGCCAGTTCGCTGTAATGAGCCCCTTTGGTTTTATACTGCTTGCCCAAGTAATAATTTACCTAATTTCGATTGAACAATCGTTCTAACCTAATTTACGCTCGAACTACTGAAGTGCTGAAGCCGAATTGGACTCGGTTTATGGTTGAGCAAGAAAGTTTGTTCAGCTCGTTGAGTGGTTATGGATATTGCTCTTAGTGCCTAACCCACTGAGTTTCGCTAAGCATTATTTATAGAATGTAGTTTTTTTTTACAGATATTACGTAATGTCATCTGCTACGTGACTGGAGCCCGGCGTATGGCGACAGGCTCGCCCAATGTCACCTTTAGGACTGAATATCGTCCGGTGAAGTGTGGGTGCTGTACACCTCTGCCAGCCCCTTCGGGGAAAGGCGTGACGATATATTATATTATTTATTACTAGCTTAGATTAGATTACGCAACTTCGTTTGCGTTTATTCAGAAAATAGTATCCATAAACCCTCCTCGTGATATACTGATTGATTGACTGATTATCAAATTATGAATAATAATCTGTTACCAAAGAGATCAGAATCCAACATTTAAAAAGAAATACTGGCTGGTTTTCAACAGAGTTTTAATTTCAGCTGTCAGTTGTTATTTTAGTACCAACTTTAATAAAGTCAATTTTGAAAAAACCGTAACATTAAACTCTTACAAATATGTGCAGTTTTAGAATAATAAATCTACTAAGGTTATATTTTGGAACAGAAATGGCTAACGTAGAGTTTGGGAATTAATATTAGTTTTCGTGCAATTGTAAATGTTTTTCATGGCAACATTACCACGCACACAAGGTTAAAAAAGAAGTGGCTTCAGCGAGATATAACGCAGCGTTCCATCTTTTCCTCTAGGTTGATCTGAGGTGTAGGCCTATACCTACTTAGATGTCGTCTGTGCCAGCGGCGCGGCGAGTCGGTGACTTTGGTTACAAGTGAAGCTGTGTGAACACACGGCAAACAGATTTTTATCTCCAAAAACTTCTCATTTTTCTTTGTTCACCTTACAATGTTAGGCAAATATCATTCATAAGCACGTAAATCTCTGTTTAAGTTTTGAACCATAATCATTATCTATTAGTGCTAGTCCCTAACCACCCCCAGGTGTGCATCCCATTAGAAGTTATCCGCTGTTGTGATAGTTACCTGCGTTATTAATTTTAATAGCTGTTTAGTTCAAGTTTTGTCCCCTCGCTTGAAGCTAATATAAGTTCAGGTTAAATTTCTAGGAACACAACTTGTCTTGCCTAGACTGAAACGCCAAGTTATAAATGTAATTTATTGCAATAAAGATACGGTACTCAGGTTTTTTGTAAACCTTCACGACAATATTACGAATGTGAAAGTAGGTATATAGGTATGTAGGTAAATGTGATCTAGTATGTTTTTTTTTCTATTTAAGTCTTTAATGTCTGAAAAAAAAATGGAGGCAAATTATACCTTAGATTAACACAAGTTTGGATACTGTTTTCTTAATCTTGTACTAAACTTAATTTCTATATACTTATATACATTCTTATATATATATATTCTTATATATATACGATATCTATCGAAATCGAAAGTAACTCTCTCTCTGTCTGTCTGTTTGTAGGCTTTTTACGGCTAAACGGCTGAACTCACCTTGATGAAATTTGATAAATATTTACAGTATGCCACAAGGAAGGTTTTTGAATACTTTTTTCTGAATAAATACTTAAATATATTTGTCTTGAAATTCTGTAAATTAATAAAAAATAACGTGCCGCTTACCAAATGCGTCAGCCTAAAACATTGGTACTAAAATAACAATTGACAACCAAAATTAAAACTCCGCTCAAAACCAGCCAGTTTTTTTTAATGTTTGACTCAGATCTACTTGGTAACGGATTATTATTCATAATTTGATAATTAGTTACAGTATATCACGAGTAGGGTTTATGGTACTATTTTCTGAATGAAAGCGAACAAAGTTGCAGGCAACAGCTAGTTCTATATGCTTGTACGTGTGTGACGGAACACAAACTTGAGTTACGTAATTATGTTAGTACTAGCAAAATAGCAAGCATTTTGCTAAAGCTAAAAGCTCACTAGGATTCACATTGCACAGCACCTGTAGCCAACCTACAAAATATTGTTAGTAAATTGTCATTTTCATTGTCGCTTCACGCCACAAGCATATGTTACTCCGTGCAGTTTTCGTATAAAACTAAAGAAAATACAAAGAAATACAAATGTTTTGTCTTGACGCACTTCATGCTGTATTCTAGTGCAGTCGGAACCTTGCACAAAATTGTCGTTTGGTTATTGAATACCTACTAGGTAATTGAAATAGTAATTTCAATGTTGGTGGTTAACATTTTGGTAACATGGTAATTTAATTTTGATTATAGATATGAAAATTGAATGAGAAGCGATAATAGCCTAGTTGGAGAAGATCCGCCTCTCAAGCCAGTGGGAGCGGGTTCGAACCCAGCCGACGGCACTCACCCATTTGCTCATTGTGTGAACATATGTGCGTATAGTATGACATCTGCTACATGACTGGATCCCGGTGTATGGCGACAGGCTCGCCCCCTGTCACATTTGGGATTGAATATCGTCCGGCGAAGTTTGGGTGTTGAATTACACCTCTACCCCCTCGGGGGAAAGGCGTGACGATATGTCATGAAAATTGACCGGGACCTCATTTACGTAATTTTCCTGCTAAATCTTTTTATTTGTTTGATTGATTGCATTGGAATAGATTAACATAACTGATGATATTTATTGTTAGATATGCTCATGACATGGCTCATGGCTCTCAAACATTGAAACTGTAAGCAAGACTTTTCCATACAAAAGCTCTTTTACAAAACTCAAACAAAGCATCGTACCGTATTGAAATAAATTTCGCCCATCAGTGCCCATAAAACTCCATAAAGGCGCCGCGCTGACCAGCCACGTTTAAGGAAAGGCAACACCTAAAAATTCCTCCTATTTAGTTTATCTAGGGGTCGCTAACCCTCGCGTGCTTAGGAAGTGTTAACAGCCGCGCAGATTAGGTATTAGTTAGTAGGCGTAGCTGGGCGGGCCTGCGCTATCTAGTATCTGGTACTATTGCACTTGTCAGCCGCTTGGTTTACTTCCCCTCGGGAAGTACTGCTGCGTTGCGTTTGCTTGACTCAAGCACTCGCCGTGTTAAATAAGTGGCTAGTAGGTTGAAGATTTATACGCGATATCTATAGGAAACAATGACAGAGTAGAAAACTTAAAAACGGATGTGCGAGAATAGAAATTATGTGCCTACGTTGCTATATAACGGTTAGGCTCGTTTTTATTGGTCGGTAGGGCCTGCTTGCGGGGTGCGAGTTCTCTGCTATAAGGCCCGCATGCGAGAACCAATTTCATTAGTCAATGGAGCCCGCTTGCGGTGTGCGAGAGATTTACCGTTTAAACATTTCTCGATACGTTTCTAATAGTTTAAGGATTTGAAAATCAGTAACTCGATGCCAGATGCAGCGTCAATTCGATGTTTAAACCTACCGATGGATTTCGTTTGTTGTGAGGCCACTTGCAGAGGTTACTCGCACGTTTTATATCGACAAAGGTACTTTCATTGGTCGTTATTCTTTATGGCTCTCCCAAATGCGGGATAATGACCAAGTTCTTGACCAATGATAATGAGCCAAAACAATCAATAATAGGTAGCTCATCACATACATACAAATAATTGAAAAAAAAATATGTTTTACTGCAGGCGGTGCAAGGCCCAAAATATTGCAAAAAAATATTCAAAACGTCCATTTTAGTAAATTAAATAAAGTAAGTACAGATAATAAGTCAGTGATCCATAGAATACCAACGAGTACATACAATACTCGTCAATAGATATAAAACCACCCATAAAAGGTATTTGCTCGAAAGTATATTCCGCAATATACACCATCCTTTTGAAGTAGCCATTCAAAACCTTTCAAATACTTTCATACTGTGGGAGGCACGCAACTCCATGCTTTCATCCCTTTTATGTAACAGAGTTATTGACAGCCCACTCGCCTTTTTAATATGGGAGCATGACGAAAAGCGTTTACAGAGAGCTTAACTTCCCTGAATTTGAATAAGTCATTATGTAAATGAACACTTTCAAAGCTTTTAGAGAACTTAATAGGCTGGTCTTATTTCAAGGCCGTGGAAAAATATCCACCCTATAATTAGCGAGCGAGTCAAGCGACTTGAGACAAATGGTTGAATTACATACTTACTCGTAGGTAAGCCATAAAATGAGTTGATAGTTCATGTGGAAGAGAACTGGATAATTACATGAATACTAGACCTGTTATGTGACATCTTAATTAGGCACCTAGCTCTTAATGAATCTGACAAATATAATGTAGTAGCAATAATTAGGGACATTAATATTCTAGCTCGGGAAACTCGTAGGCTAGTCTAGCAATGTACTGAAAATCAGTACATTATACTGCTAGCCTCATGTTCTAGTAGTGTGAGTTTAAATTTATATTTCGGCTATATTCGTATCCTTATGAGAGGTAATATTGAGTTAGGAATAGTTTCAAACGGGCTAAATTTTCATTTTAGTTTGGAGCGAAATATTAAGTTTTGTATTTATAAAGCTGACGTTGGCAAAATTGTTGTATTTGAATTTGGATATTTGCATGTTATTGTGATTGTTTAGTTTATATTCTCAAACAACGTAGGTAGACTTTTAAGTTCTTGTCTGGCAAATTTTGCTGTTTTAAAGAACAAAACTTGAGTTTTTTATACAGAACTCTTTACACGTGTGCTTACTTATGTTAAAAATATAAACCACGAGTCACGTCTTTTAATCAGCTTTTACTTTTCATTTGTTAAATCACAGATAAGTAAATTATTCTACTTTCTACTAATATTATAAACGCGAAAGTTTGTAAGAATGGATGTATTTTTGTTACTTTTTCACGCCAGAACGGCTGAACAGATCTGGATGGAATTTGGCACAGAGATAGATTATAGTCCAGAATAGCACATAGGATACTTTTTATCCGCGGTTGAAACCGCGGGGCGCAGCTAGTAATTACATAAACCTTTAAAAAGAACTTATATACGATTAGCTATATTTCCTTAATTAAAGTTTTTTAATGAAAAAAAAACATTGTTGTGAAAACGACTAAGTATGTATAACTCAGAAAAGCAATCCAAGTTCTAAGAACGAGCTTGTACTCGTATCTTATGTCTAAAAAAGTGTCACCTATCTTCCTTAATGAGGTGAAATACCAACGTTTCTCAGAATCCTAGACGGTTCTTTCCGACGGAATAAATAATGAGGAACTGAGCAGAAAACACCTGAAGGCAGATAGTCAGTCTGGGAACTCACTGAGAAAATAAATTAAGGCGACCTATCTAGTTGTGCTTTACCGTCTCTTAATTTACATAGAGTAGGTTACTTGAGTAGGTTCAATGTTGCTCATTTTGTAAAAGATATTCTACCTGTTTAGTCAAATTGTGCATACCAAAAACTTTTAGAGTCTTGACCAATGATATGAACGTGAAATGTGCCACAAATCTGTAATCATACGGCTTTTTATAATACTACTAGCAGCGCTCCGCGGTTTCACCCGCGGTTAAAAAGTATGTGCTATTCTAGACTATAACCTATCACTGTGCCAAATTTCATCCGGATCTGTTCAGCCGTTCTGGCGTGAAAGAGTAACAAACATCCATCCATCCATCCATCCATCGCGTTTGTAATATTAGTAGGAAGTAGAATTTAGAAATAGAAGACAAATTTAACTAAAGATAAAAAATAAACCTTGCACTGTAAGTGCGTATACATACCTCTAAACTCGTAGTACCTAATGTAAATAAGCGGTGTATGTAAAAACGACACTTAGCCATTCAACCATAAAATGCAAGAGCTTAGCGCATTTATAAGTAGCTTAGATGATATACACAAGTTGTAAATCATCCAATCTAAGTATGTGCTGAACATTATATTATAAAAATAAAAAAATACCACGACATAAATAGCGGAAAATATCCAATAAAAATTAATCGTTTTTATTGAAACAATACGTTTCCAAGTAACCACTCGCTTAATGACGGCTGCAAAAGAAATCGGAACCTTCACGCTAATGGGCGAGAGCTGATAAATCGAGCTGGGCGGGACAGTGATCGCTCGTAAAACTTTTAACGACTGCCCGAATTACTACCTATTACATGGCGTTTCGTACGCTCAATCGGAATCATTTGCCGGCGGAAACGCAGCGCTTTTGAACGTTGCGAGATTATGCAGATGCTGACGTCATTGATGTTTACCAGGCAAATGACGGGAACAGCGGATTGCAGCAGCAGACAGTGTTTTGTTTTCTGTAGTGCATAAAATGTTATCAAGAAGTTAACGGTATTCTTTACAGCACAGCATTACTTATACCAATTTTTGACATCCTTTTGACATCCTGAGTTTCCATAGGGTTTCCAGAATAAACCAATGTAATAGTAGGTAGTACTTAGTTGTACTGAAAATACTTAAGTGAACCATTGAAATTAAATTTTACCAAACAACCCTCCCATCGTTAGTCCAAATTCAAATTTTTTCGAATGGATAAACAGCGACCATGTTTCGTTTAAAATATTTATAACCGAATGCCAAGACTCAAGCTGTTCGCCGTCGGCGAGGAATGTGTTGTAGGAAGGGCGGAGCGAGACGTTTGGGCAATTTGTTTGTTTGCGTCCGAGAACTAAGAGATTGTCTTAAAACATCCCAAGATTTCTTGTTTTACATCTCATTTGCCACGAAATGGCCAGCTGGTGGTTGTTTTCTGTGTCTATAGGGAATTGACGAAATGGTTTGTGTTGTTAGAGCCGGAGCAGATTCATGTCGATATTTATGTTCTTCGATTTTGACGATGAAATTTGATGTAAGACGAAGCTTTTTGTACAATTGATCAAAGTAGGATTTTTTTTTTAAACTTGTGAATTCTTCTTCTTCTCTTTTCTTTTTTTTTTATATAAGCTTCTTACGGAATTATTACCATCGCTTATTGAATCACCGGGAAGCGAGAATTGACTAATTAGGCCGAGACAAAATAAAATCATGGCAATTTATATTTTGATAGCATGAAAAGAGGTATCGTTTTGGTTGTATAGCCCGCATGTAACGCTTTGAATCAACTTTGGTTTTGTATTGACCGCTAGAGTGTACAATGCTTTGACAGTGTGTTCACCGATACTTATAATCTCGGAGTCTTCAAGTCTTAAGTGAATCGGTTTCTTCTAGGTAAGCGTGCTCCATCGTAGGCAGCATCGTTGTTTATCATCTGACGAGATACTGACCAAAAGCAAGTCTATCCACACACACATACACACATACATAAAATCACGCCTCTTTCCCATAGGGGTAGGCAGAGACCACTTCTCTCCACTTGCTACGATCCTGGCATACATCTTTCGCTTCTTCCACTTTCATGAGTTTCATGAAATTCACCCACAATTCACCGGACTATATTCAGTCCCAAATGTGACAGGGGGCGAGCCTGTCGCCATTCACCGGGCTCCAGTCATATTGCAGATGACATAGAATATATGTATGTATGTTCATATAATGAACAAATAAAATAAAAAATAAATAAAAAGGCATTTATTGCCAAAACTAAAAAAAGAAAAAAAAAGACAAATTATTAAACAAAAATACATAACAAGCAACAATTTTAGTTTGGCAATTGAGATACTCGAACTAAGATGGTAGTCGAGTATAACTAGTAAGTACCTACGGATTTAACAAACACAGAGAAAGAAAAAAAAAATAGTAGGCAACATTAGATAATTGCGTTGCAATTGGTGCGTGTGGGATCGAAACCGCACCCTCTGGCTTGAGAGGCGGACCATCTCCAACTAGGCTATAACGCGCTCAGTAAAAGTACTACTACAGTAAACTACACAGTACAGTAAGTACCAAACAAGACCTCCAAAAATTCCACAAATAAATAATGGTCACCTGTCCACAGGCGGCGCAACTTTTATCAAATTAACCGGTGAAAGTTACGTACAGTAAAAAACAACCCTCGCGATTGTCGATTACCAGCCGATTGAATCCTTAACTCCCCCGAACCCCTCTAATTAGTGTTCCGAAACAATCCGGAAAAGTTTGTTAATAAAACTGGCCTCAACTATTAATTGCCATTTCCAATGTTGCCGAGTCGCAGTCGATAATTTTGTACTTATAATCGAGTAATCGGTTTGGCAGAAGCTTAATTAAGGCCCCGTATTACATGAAATAAGACCATTTGACCAGACCAGACCAGTGTCAAAATGGTCTAAGTAAAATAAATAAATTCGGGACACTTCCACACACGGTCGCCTGACTCCAAACTAAGCAAAGCTTGTACTATGGCTGCCAGAGATTGATATACATACTTAGATAGATAATTAACACCCAGATAAATAACAAACACAAATGTTCATCACATAAATGTTTGCCCTAAGTGGGAATCGAACCCACGACCCCAAGCTCGGAAGGCAGGTTCACTACCAACTGCGCCACCGAGGCAGTCATTTAATACGAAGTAAGATAGTAAAATGGGCTAAAGAAGTGACGGAATGGTGCCCTAGATATAAAAAGAGAAGTAAAGGAAGACAGTATAACAGATGGGAAGACGATATTGAAAAGGTAGCAGGAACGGCTTGGACGAGGAAAGCAAGAGATAGACCGCTATGGAGAACACTTGGGGAGGCCTATGCTGGAAAGCAAGACAATCACAAAACCGGTGTCTAACATTATTTATATTTAAATTACATTTATAATATACAAGCTGCGCCCCGCGGCTTCACCCGCGGTTGAAAAGTATCATATGTGCTATTCTAGACTATAATCTATCTCTGCGCCAATATTTCATCCAGATCTGTTCAGCCGTTCTGGCGTGAAAGAGTAACAAACAGCCATCCATCCATCCATTCTTATAAACTTTCGCGTTTATAATATTAGTAGGAAGTTTTAACCATTGTTATTGGCAAAATGTAAGTAATAAGATTGTTAATAAAGGCTATTATTATTTTTATTACACGAAATCACCAAAAACAAGTATTTTGTTTGCGCCTAGTTTGATATGAAGAATTATGATGATCAGGTACAAAAAAAATACAGCTGGTAGAAGAAACAACCAACTCAAGTTTAACCGAAGAACAATTATAAAATACATTCTCATTTTGAGAAAAAAAAAATCACGAATAGTATCTTCTTAAAAAGCTATCGGAACGTATTTCTCTAAATTTTCAGCGATTACACCATTTTTTTTTCGGTTATTAATTAGCTAGATTAGTTCTCTAAAGTTTAACCGAGCAATTTATTTTTATTTGTGTCCTTGTTACGATAAATACCGTTAAAACGACAAATAAATGTAATTTTACGCGCTGATCTCATTTTACCATCAAATATGATATACGATTTTCGACTCTAAACGAAGCGGCTTAAGTAAACGTGTGTGTGGGTGAAATATCGTGCTATGACGGCGCCTTAAGTAGGTAAGTATGTACATAAATACGATTTTGTCAACACGACTGAGTCATTTCTTTGATACATTTTCGACATCTTTCACTTATAATTAGATGATGAATAGAGCATAGACATAAATGTACTCTATTATGTAATTGGTAAAATGTACTCTATTATGTAATCTATAATCTTATTGCCATGCTGCGCAACCGCGAATCGTATCGCCGCGCAATAAGGCCCATAGTCACGCAGCGTCGAAAACAAAACATGGTTACCATCATGGCAATAACATGTGATGATAGCCCCCCTAATGTAACTGATGATCTAGACATTTCATACGGGAACGTACCCATACTACGTGACTCATTTAGGGGGGGGGGGGTGGATACGATTTTTTTAATGTTTTGTTTGCAAAAAACGATTTAAAACTATGAATTACTATGTAAAACTAGAGTAGGAGGGAGGGGGTCTTAGAATAGAGTAGTATAAAAATTGTAAGAAATGGTCACGTAGTATGGGTACGTTCCCTAAGTACTTACACAAATAAGTTTAGCAATACTTCTTCGGAAATAAATGTTACCATTCTTTAGCTATAAAACAGCAGAATTGGGTTTTCTAATTAAAATGTCTAATTATAAGGAACGCAAGAAAACATTCCAAGAACCTTATAAATGAACATTAATTAATGTCAACATTACACTTTGCTTGCAGAGTAAGAGCCCATAAGTTAATCAAGGCTTGTTTTTAGCGCTCTCGTAAACTCACAACGTCTGAATTCAGCTTTCATTTGGTACGAGAAGATTCCAACGTTTACGTAACAATGGTATCTCCTAAATGAGTTAGAAAGAGTTATTCCGGTAGGTAATTCGCTCGCTCGAGCGATATGAGGCGTGAACCTGGAGAGGGGAACTCGCAAACTCACTTCGTGTGGCAGATGGAGGATTCCACTCGTTCTCCGGTTTAGTGGGACACGACAGGCGAGAGGACATGGGGATATTAACACAAAAAATGTTCAACTCAATAGTACCTACTGAAGGCAAACTGACTAGGACTAGCTAGGTCGCTGTAGCACGCAACAAATGTATCATTTTGTGCAGAGTCAAATCAGTTTACCTAGATTAGACTACGAGTAACAACCTTTTTTCTTTTGTTGTCATTGGCATACCTACGAAAAATCAGTCGTTTGCAGCTAAATTGGCAGCCTAAGGCAGCCTATGACCTCGCCAAAATTATTTGAGCATCTTCTTAAATGAGCACATCACGCTATTCTAAAACAGTGCAAAGAAATGTAAAATGTCAATTTGTTAAATTTTTAAAACAATGAGTTTTTACAATATTTTTTATTTACCCTTTTAAAAAGCAAATATGCGCGAGCAAATATGTTTCGGTTAATTTTAGATAGTAAAATGTGTGAATTAAATTGAAAAAAATCTAATCTCAGCTTAGTTGAAAAAATGCGATTTTCCAAATAGAAAGACAATGAGAGAACACCTACACCGCGAGCACGGAACGTTAAGCGCGAAACTTTCGCGAAAATCGGCGCGCACCCTTTTCTTTATCCGTTTGCTTCTCATTTTAATTCAATTTACTGGATGAAGGAGAAAAAGTAATCTCCAGGGTTGGGTCGGGACACGCTACAGAGAGATTGGAAGTCATCGGCGCAGTATTGGGACGAACTCATATACTTTTATGGAGGCGAAAGTTTTTTATTCCCGGCAGGAGAAAAAAGATTCGCGCGCCTCGCAACCCTATCACGTGAGCGGCATACGTGAGCAACTATGAATACGAGGATATGAGGAATGAAAACATTAGTAGTCGGTTCATTTTTATCTCAAATAAAATCCATCGGGAGTAGCCGGGCCTTTGCGAGTTGATGTTATGATACCTACTCGATTGAGACCGCATGGAAATGAGCTGGTAACGTATTCACGTTCAAATGTGGCTCGAGTTTATGTTAATACGCTTATATCGGCTAGCCTTTATGTTCAGCCTTTCTTTTACTAGCTTAAGAATAAAGCATACGGAATAGAGAATTTATTGATCCATTTTTCTTTTCATAAACAAGCGAGATATGAAGAGGTATAAGATTGTATAACGATCGTGAGGGGCGTGAAAATGAAAAATATACAAAATCAAAGGTTTTCTTTTGAGTTTTCATTTTCTTTTTAGATTAAAAGCAGATGTTTATCTGATTTTCTGCATTTCTTCGTAAGACACAAGTCGAGCCTGTTTGACCTAGTTAAAATGAATGGATTCTCTGTGATCTTATTACGTTTAAGCTTTACAGCCTTTTGACCTGCGACAGGCAGATTCTGTTTAATACAGAAATAATATCATGCACGTGCCATTAATTATTCATTTGGGTTTCTACACGTCTTAAAAATGTTTTGAAAGCTAATTACAACGTTATGAAAATCATGGGTGATGAGGGCCTCGATGAGGAGGAAAAACTCGAAAACCGCAAAAGTTTAATTTCTCGTACTCCAAGCAAGACGTTTCTAGCTTCTTAACATAAATACTGGAATTTGATACCACAAAAAACAGCTAGACTCTAGAATGACTTTTCACTTCACTTGCTATTGATATTTCAAGGACTAGTGTGAACCGTTACCACTTACCTACGTGTGAACTGGTCAACTGGGCAAATGTGTCTGTGAGACAATTGACAATTGCGTCTTTCGATAATTACTGACAAACCCTTCACAAATTAAGCAACTAACTCCATCTTGTACAGATTATTGCAACTAAAGATAAAAAAAAGACGTAGGTGGCGTCTAATTTGTGAAAGGTTTGTCAGTAATTCTCGAAAGTAGCAAATGCCCTACAGACACATTTACCCCAGTTGACCCTATGTCCCATCCACGGGGTCGATAAAGACCCCAAAATTGAATATAATATCACCATTTCAGTAAAATCAGGATCATAAAAAATTATATGTCCATATATAAAGGTTAGCGTGCGATGCTCTATTTTTAAACATCCTATTTACGAGTATCACACGAATAGATGCCATACTTTGACCTTTATGAATAAATAAAAAATATTCCATATTTTATATATTGTTTTGATCTCACCTCGCTTAAAATAAAATAACGTAAACATTTCAGCTCTTTAAAGAGCCGTACTAACACAAGTCGTTCCTTGAAGCGTTAAGTTATTTCCTCGGCTCTTTCCCCAACATTTTCTTATATTTCCGACTGTAGGGGAAATTTATTTGGTCTTAGAAAGTGAGAGTAATAGCAAACCGGACCGGAACACCGAATATGCGACATGCGGTACGTAATATATCACGGAGGCAAAACTTTAATCTAAACCCTTTCGATGTTCTCTTGCTGGAACGATATAAAAGATTTATAGGTACGGTGTTTAATGTTATTTAGATCCGACCTAAATATTCTCCGCAACCGTCCATCTTCAATCTGCTGGTATGTAAAATTTGAAAGATGAAAGTGCAAATGTTCATGGCAGTTTTTGGCAACTCTTGCAAAGTATCTAAAGTCTTTTATGCAGCCATATTCACCGGTAACCCTTCTCAAAATTCAGCATGTAGAGTTATTCTCAGCACGCAAGAATCGTATCGAGCGTATTAGATCAACATAGGGATATATCGAGACGATCAGCGTGCATGTTTACGCATGTGATACAGAAATCTTAACGACGAGGATTTATCAGGATTTGCAATCTCCACGTTTATGGATGTGCGCGTGCCCGAAGAACGTATCGTGAAATATAGCTTCCACGTAACAAGGAATGAACTTTATTTCGTATGTTACGAGTGACGGTTTCATAAAATTGATTTATTTTTACAAGCTCGTTGACCTTCACTTTGGCTTCGATGAGGTTGTGAGTTTACTTGCAGAGACAAACGTCTGATACACACGATAGAGTTCCATTTGTTCACTAACCATAACAAGTGCGCAAGAAAACCATCGTAAAATGCTTACTACTTGAACATTTATTTCTTAACATTCAACTTTTTATATCACGCGAAGTGAGTATTTAATATTCTCAAATTAAATAAAATTATAATCTGAAACTACTAACTATAAGGACTATTTTACTTAAGTGCCTATTCTACGGTATTACGGCTCTACAGCATGCTTTTATTTATTTTGTGCGTAAAATAATGCGAAAACGGAGTATGTGCTGCGCAACACCTGAAAAAGAAGACATTTAGATTTAGTACAAATAGCCAAAGATTTATTATAAGTGAATTAGCTGCGCCCCGCGTTCATGCAGAAACCGTTACTTTAAAGTTCGAGGTAAAAAGTACCCTATGTCCTTTTTTTGTACATACCTACCCAGACAGCGTGTATACAAAATTTCATGATGACCGGTTGAGTAGTTAAGTCGTGAAAGCGTAACAAAGAAACAAATAAACAAACGAACAAACTCACTTTCACATTTAAAATATAAGTTAGCAAGTTGGGATTTGGCACTTTACATTTTTTAAATCCAAAAATTTTATTATTTCAACAGATTGACTTAAGGATAAGATTGTAAAAGACGTAGATAGTAGATAGGTGTTATTGTGTAATGGGCATATTTCGGCTTAAACTCGAGATATAAATACCTGTATGAAAGTGGCGTAAGTGAGCTCGAGCATCTTGAACGCCTTCATGACAAGAGGTCTCTGCGCCTGCATGACGGCCAGGTGAACTATCTTCCTGACGTTCCTCTGTCCCACGCGAGGCGGACAGGCGTGCCAGCCGCAATAAAATATTGCGTCAGAGAGGAGAGATGCCTTAAAAAGAAGGCAGATGATTTATTATCTTATATTAAGAGTCAGAAATAAATTGAATGACTTAGTTGGTACGCATCTGCTTTTTGCGCTGGAAGTCTTGGGTACAACGACGAGCAATTATTTGAATGATGAAATTTATTTTTTTAAGGTTTCTGCTAGCACAAAACTAACATGAATACAGAATAGGCTAAAACCAGCTATAGTTAACCACCTACCCTTTTCGTATTTATTTAAGTTCCTGCCCATCCAAAGGTTACCTTAAGAAATCGCTTTAGGCGATGAGGTCGCCCTTGTACTGCCGAAAAATGTGTTTTAATTTTTTAAGATATTCGTGTAATTTTTTGGTGTGCAATAAAGTTGTATTGTATTGTATTGTAAAGCCAGATTACTAGTTTATTTTTTTCAATAGGGTAACCAGCTATAGTTGTGTCCGTCTCGGCATCAATGGTTTCTCTGACTCCCAGAAACCTGATAGAAGAGCTATGATTTTGATAGGTTATAAAAATGTTCACTGCTATGCCCTCCTACCCCTCCTTCATGCCAAGATTTACATACGATTGATACCCACAGATACGTTACACTTTATCGATAACGTTAACACTAAACGGATTATAAAAGTAATACGAACATAACAGCTTACGGATGCAAAGACACCAATAAAATATGTTTGTAGAACATATAAAAATAAGTTACGACATAAGGCCATCACCATAAATCACAAACTTTTGTGGGTTTTGGTTACGATTTGTTATCGTAAAGAAATTCCGCCTCTTGGAATATTTTCCTCAATTTTGGCAATAGGTGCCAAGTGCTAAGCTTCATCTTATTAAGAGAGCATTTAAAGAGCTTTCTTTGCCAAGATGAGATTGTCAACTAAGTATAATAAGATAGGATTAAGACATAAATGAGATAACTACTGACATTTAAACATATTTTTTTTTATTACTTAATAGGCTTGCGTTTGGCCGCCAACATGCCTGATGATAAGCAGTGATGCGGCCTACGATGGAGCACGCTTGCCTAGAAGAAACCGATTCACTCGAGACTTGAAGACACATTATAAGTGTCAGGGAACACACACTCTGGCAGAGTATTCCACACTCTAGCGGTCCTTATGAGAAATGAGGAACCAAAGCGTTAGAAATGAAAAAAATGAGCGTAGAGAAATGAGTTTATTTGGTGAAACACAATATTTTTTTATCTAGAGTTAGGGCTCGGTCATATCTTGGTTATCTACCCGCACATACATTACTTAAACCGTTTCATTCAGAGTTGAAAATCGTATATCATATTTGATAGTAAAATGAGATCGGCGCCTAGAATTACGTTTTTTGCCGTTTTTGTTAGTATTAATTTTAGTAAGAACACAAATAAGAATAAGGTGCTCGGTTCAACTTTAGAGAACTGATCTGGCTATTTAATCATTGAAAACAAATGTGTTTTAATCGCTGAAAATATAGAGAACTACGCTCTGATAGTTTTGACGATAATTTTTGTGAAATTTTTTTTTCCACAATTACAATGATTTTCAAAATTCTACTTCGGTTAAACTGATTTTGGTTGTTTTTTATACCAGCTGTATTTTATTGCACCTGATAATCACAACTCTACATATCAAACTATTAGGCGCAAAAAATACTTGTTTTCGTTGATTTCGTGTAATACCGGGCCTTAAGGAGCATTTTACCGACACAAAACTGATGTCGATAGTTACACTTTATACAATAGGTATAAGATGTAGCTATCGACTGAATTACTACTTTCTCGAAATATTTGCTTACCTGATATGTAATCTCTCCAGCGTTGCAGAGAAACAGGCCGAGTAGAAAGAAAAGAGCAACAACGAAGAATATTATCTTCATACTTGCCACAAACGATAAATCATCTGAAAGCTTTGAAAAAATTGTCAAAACACAAAATATTAGAGCATTTTTAAAGTGTTTCAAACTAGCTGCGCTCCGCGGTTTTACCCGCTATTAAAAAGTATCCTATGTGCTATTCTAGACTATAATCTATCTCTGTGCCAAATTTCATGCGGATCTGTTGAGCCGTTCTGTCGTTAAAGAGTAACAAACATCCATCCATCCATCCATTCTACAAACTTTCGCGTTTATAATATTTGTAGGATAAGTAGAAAAGTAATAAGTAAGATACTCATTGGAAAGTGATTTGTACTTAAAGTTAAAAAGTTATACTTACTGCTAATTGTAGTAAAAGTGAAACTGCTGAACCAGAACTGAGACAAACTTGTAATGCCACAACCATTCCGAAACATTTGTCGATTTCTTTGGACAACCTGATAAAACAAGAAATAGTGCGTTATAAATTAAATTTAGCACTAAAACATTTATTAGACAATCATAGAGCTGCTTTATGAACAATTAAGTTTACTTATGTCATAAATAATCCAACAAAGTTCTAATGTAAATGTAATGTACCAAGAAGTAAAACAGATTCTTTGATGCCTTTGCGAGTCTAGGCTGCATTTCTTCTAGGCTAGATAAAAGGTATTTTTAACCGACTTTCAAAAAGGAGGAGGTTCTCAATTTGACTGAAGGGACAACTAAGGCAAATACGTCTTTGAGGCAATTGCGTCTTTCGAGAACTATTGACAAACCTTTTACAAATTAGGCACCACCTAGATCTTATCTTATATCTTTAAATGAGCAATTCTTGTATATATATATATATATATATATATATATATATATATATATAATTGGAATCTCGGAATCGGCTCCAACGATTTTCATACAATTTAGTATATAGGGGGTTTCGGGGGCGATAAATCGATCTAGCTAGGAATCATTTTTAGAAAATGTCATTTTATTCGTGTTTTATCGATAATCAATCTCAACTGAAAAATATGACTCTTCCTGACATCTATTGGCGAACAATAATACATTTTTTTGTGAACAACTACGAGTAATTGCTTTAACGACACAACAGCAGATGGCGTTGTTAAGTAACACGAAGTCAATGAGTGTTTGCTTTGAGGTTAGACTAAAATCAATTGTTTATTATCCAAAAAACACAATTAAAAAATAAAAAAAATACCGAGCAAAGCTCGGCCATCCAGGTACTTTATCTTTATTTGCAATGGCGTTAGTTGCATAATTTGTGAAGAGTATGACAGTAATTCTTGAAAGACGCAATTGTCTCACAGATGTATTTGCCCTAGTTGACCCTTCAGTCAAATTGAGAACCTCCTCCTTTTTTAATTTTATTTTGTTTTTTTTAAATTTTATATAAGCTAAGTGCGTATTTTTTTTAATGACATCCTCACTTACACCTAACGAACTAGTCTTTAAACTCAGACCAATAGCCGATACAAATACTTGTCACAGATTATCAACCCGCAACTCTTGCTCTTTACATAACAAGAAAGTAAACATTATACCTAATCACTCACTTTAGAACCTCGCCGTGCATAATAATTCCTTCTACCAAGTTGCGAGCTAACTTTTCGGCCGCTTCTTTCACGTATCCTCTCCTATTTAGTTCGTCAAAATCCTCTTTCATCTTCTCGAAATAACGCCTCAAGGTAATGAATTTGTATTTGTACATGATCAGGTACACCATCGTGAAGGAGTCCACTGATACGATCATATTCATCATCATGACAGAGAGTATCAGAGTGAAAACCAGACGGGTAATTGTTGCTAATGTGGAGTTGTCTTCATAGGAGGGGTAGTAGGTTACTACGGTTACAAAATGCGTATCTGAAATAGCGAATACAAAAATTATCGAAATCTTGGAATACTAAACACGCAACACAACACAAGCTAAATGCGCGCTGGGGATTGATAAGCTATTTCTGTTTTCTTAAATTTTGCATGTTAAAACTGTAGTTTGTTCATTCTTATTAAATGTATTATTTTTTTGCTAAATTTATTAAAACAGATTCAATTTAGTCGTTCGAGTGAGTGTTAGTGAGCGAAGCGTCTATGCTTCTGCTTCGACAAAAATGCTTTCGTATGTCCGAATTCTGTACGGATCTTTGTCTTCCTCTACATGTCGCGTTTCTTAACCGATTCTTGAGAAATTTTTTGAGCGTGTTCGATAATTATATAGAATTTTTATTCAAGTCAGTTACTGTATTTTTTGAAATGGTAGAGATAAGATTTTTTTAAGTCAAATCGCTACAATTTAAAAAAAAGGCCTGTAAATTCTTTAAAAATTATCGACCTTGCACACAAAATTTAAAAGAATCGGCTGATGTCTGTTGAGGAAAACAGACGCCTGCCGCGAAGTCTGCAAATAAAAGAGCGACTAGTACTAACTAAGATTAGGACAGTAAACAGTTTCATACGTGCCTACATATAATTTTCTTATTCCCTCCACCACAAAGCACATCACCGATCCATATACAATCAGAAAGTAACCGACGACGTTTATTTTCATGTTCCTATACTTGGCTGCCATAAGTTTGTCTTCTTCATACGGCTCACAGATGTCAATCATCCTTTTATTCAGGTTCTTTATGCGTTCCTTACTAGTGATAACGGAGAACATTTTGATAAGGACTATCGTATGACTCACGGCGAATGTCACCGAGTCTCGATGCTCATCCTCTGGGAAATGTCCCATCACAACGGCCATAATTTCTAATACTGTCATGAAACCGTACAAGAGAAACTGCAGGGAGCTGTACACTTTATAAAATAAACTTTTATCGTCCCCTACTGTGTTATCTTCGAACCAGAAATTACCGGAACCGACGAGAAATATCTTCCTGCAGTAAGTCTTTAAAATATAATAATTCTTCATTTTATTAGATGTTTGTTATGACTCAGCGTGGATTTATACAGCAAATTGTGTTTTACGCCTGAAAATAAGAGCCGTTTTAAACTCAAATACTAGCAATTAAAATAAATTAATTGATGCATTGACGGTTAACCACACAACCTCTAATTAAACGCAGCTTGTAATTACACAATGAAAACGTCAAATATTATTGGAATATGACAAATGAAGAGACAATTTGTCTTTTGATTTAGACATATGTATTTACCAACGAACGACGTCTGACCAACCCAACGTAGAGTCAAGAATGAGTGTCTAACAAATATAATACTAACTTCACTACTAATAAGGCGTGATTAGGTGGCAGAAGTTTTAATAATCCTAATAACACTAGTGAGGTGATTCTTTTCCTTGTTTTTTTCTTCTAATAAAGATAAATACAAGTTAACTTTACGCCATCATTTGTCCATTTCTTTTTCTTTTTTGAATAAAATTGAACCTTAGTATTTTTTTAAAATAACACGACTATTGTTATATATTGTTAATTACTTGTTAATTAATTTGCATTGCTACGACATTCACTCTCTGTATTAATTTACTTAAGACCCGGTGTTACACGAAATCACCGAAAACAAGTATTTTTGCGCCTAGTTTGAAATGAACAAAAAAAACAGCTGGTAGAAGAAACAACCAACTAAAGTTTAACCGAAGTACAATTTTGAAAATCATTCTCATTTTGGAAAAAATCAGAAAAAGTATCATCTTAAAAAAACTTATTGAGCCTGGTCCTCAAAAGTTTTAACGATTACATTTCTTTTCGATTCTTAAACAGGCAGATTTGTTCTCTAAAATTTAACCGAGTAATTAATTTTATTTGTGTCCTTGTTATGATTAATACCAATAAAAACGGGAAAAAAATAATTTTAGGCGCCGATCTCATTTTACCGTCAAATATGATAAACGATTTTCAACTCTAAATGAAGCAGCTTAAGTAAACGTGTGTGGTTAAAAATCGTGGTGTGACCGCGTCTTAAGCAAAATAATTATTTTGAGTACTAACCGAACGCGTGCTTCAATGAACTTCGAAATAGACGTAGGCAAGGTTCAAAGTACGAAATACGACACCTCTACATTTAGACAACTGAAAGCCATTAACTATATTGCTAAAACATTAATTTAATTATAACTAGAGACGATAGACTGATGCTTAAATTCATTACGAAACCTTAGTAAACTGTTTTCGTTGCTTGATTACTTATGCGACACTAATACCTCTACTGTAAGTACTTAGTTTATAAATAGAAATTATTGTATTTATATACCTAAATTAAATACAAAAAATAAACGCATAAAAGTAATTCCTTGCCTACATATTTCCTATGCAATTTACAACCTGGTGTTCCGTACCAAAATTGCAAAAAAGTGACCTTATGGAGCGACTCGATATCTGTCCGTCTGTCTGTATGTCATCGCCGATAATTTTATAATTGCCATTGTACTTTTGTAATATGTAATGCAAACCTTGGAAATAAATTTAAATTTATAAAAGTAAATAATTTTGCACGCATACTTCAAATTGCAAATGACTGATAGTAACTCTCGATAGTTTTTTGCCCGATTAACTGAAACAATCATTCTAACATGCCGCCACCCAAACAACCAACAAACACACCAAAATCCACAGGAACACAGATACACTTTAACTATCACACACACATGCACACGTACACATACCCCTCTTCATAAAATCACCCTCTCAGTCAATACACACACACACACTCGATTGATGAAGAACTTAGAAATTCTCCATGAAGCACTTTTGTTTGTTTAAATTTTTGATACGTACCTTTAGGTAATTGTTATTATAAAACCAAGCATAAGTTCACCTCTGCGGGGAAACGATCATGCCCAGAGCTGAAAACTGTGACCTCACGACACAGGTTAACCTAGTGTGGGAACAGGGTTCCACTAAGGTACATAATTGTTTTTTTTAGCACCTCAAAAACTTTCACTGTATTGAAATTTTGTAATGGTAAAGCAAGAAATAAAAGGCTTTTTTATATTATTTTTATTATTTATTTATTCATGGTTACTTTTATATTTGTTTAAAATAGTTGTCCCGTGGCATACCCCGGCCTAGCGAGCGGAGTAATAATGCAAGCAGCCATTTAGCAACTTTTTGTAATTTACTCGCACTATAAACTAGTTTTAATGACATGGCCACAAAACTTTACGCGGTGAAATAATAAGTGGTTCATTAGGAAAATAAACGTCGTTCAGCAAATAATTACCTTTTATGAAGTTAAATTACTTTTGCCTCGACAAAGAGGAACTTTTGTATTGATCGTGAGATCAGATAGAGCTTCTGTTACCTTGTCCCTGGCTAGCTTTCAGAGCATATTTACTTACGTAAAGTTACGGAAATTTGACAAATTTAAAGCCTATCCCAATATTTGATCGTACCCAATTTGATATTGGGTTTTAATAAAGTTCGTTTCGTATTGGTCTTTCTCGGCGGTTATTTATGAATCGAATGAGAGTTAAACGATTGGAAATTGAAAACTGATTGATGCAAGGAAATAATTTAGCATGCTACTCACAATATTGCTAGTTTTATAGTAATAATTGTATGTACTTACTGACCTTACTACTACTACTACTTCTTTTTTTTTCCAAACGAGTTATTGGATATAACTCGTTTGAAAAAAAAGAATAAAACTACACTACTAATAAAAGAGGAAAGATTTGTATGTAAGTATGTTTGTAACGAATTAACTCAAAAACCACTAGTCCGATTTCAAAAACTCTTTTACCCTTAGAAAGCTACATTATTCCTGATTGAGATCGGTTATAAAACGTGAGCGAAGCCGCGGGCAAAACAGCTAATTATTAATAACAAAGCAGTAACAATATTTTTTCAAGATATTTATATGGCAACACTTCTAATCCTAATCGTTATCCTAATCCTGACTAATATTACAAATGTTAAAGTGAGAGTGTACGTTTGTTTGTTATGCTTTCATGCCATAACTACCCAACCGATTTTTATAAAATTTTGCATACGTGTTGTCAAGGGTACAAAAAATGGCAAAGAGTACTTTTCATCCCGAAAAAATTAATGGTTACTGTGGAACCGCGTGTGAAACCGCGGGGCGCAGCTAGTATTATAATAATACGTTAAAAGTATCATTTGTGCTATTCTAGACTATAATCTATCTCGATGCCAAATTTCATCCAGATCTGTTCAGCCGTTCTGGCGTGAAAGAGTAACAATCATCCATCCATCCTTCCATTCTTACAAACTTTCGCGCTTATAATATTAGTAGGATTATGATGATGATACTTAGCTCTTGTGGATAAGTTTAAAGTTAAGAACATGAAAAAACCATAACAAATCAGTAATGATTGTTGAATTCATGACAAATTCTATAAAATAAAACAAAATTATCTTTTTTTTTCATTGTTGAATTGTACTTTTATTATATGTCTACTCATTTTATTTCAAACCCAAAGCTGTAGTTAGCAGCTTTGTTTAAAAGTTTGTAACCACAAAAAGCACACGTGTTTTCCAAAATTCAGACACCTGCGCAATTAGAAACTGTATAAAAGTTTTTTCAGCGTAAGTGCATACTGAAATAACTTTTTTTGAAAGTCTGATTTGTTTTGTGTGTAATGTTTGACGGTACTTAACGTAAGAGGCAGTTTGCTTAAGTTCAACAATGTAGGTAAGTAGGTAATAGTGGAGGTTTATCTTAGTTCGCGGATGGCTCACTCCCATCGACCACCACCAAAACGGCCACCAGTGGTAGTCGTTAGAACAATATTTTAATTTTTATACCAACTGTCACCAGTGGGGCTCGTTGGATCATAACATTATTTGTTGTGCCATCGACCACCACCAAACTGACACTACTAGTAAAACTGCAGTCAAACCGATTGAACTCTAACATGGAAAATCATTTTTTTTTTTATGTAGAATATGTCGGCATTTGACCACCAACTCGCCTGATGTTAAGCGACGTTGTGGTCTAAGATGGAGCACGACGACCTATAAGGTACTTATTCCCTCTAGCCTTGAAGTTTTGTAGAGTGAAGAAGTACAAAGACGGCAGTTGAGTGAGGCGCTACAAGTGCGCTACTGCTTAGATCCGTCTTCGGAACGGTTACACCGGACTATATCCAGAAACACGACTATGACATTTTTTACACTATAACACAGCTTAACTTAACATTAAGATGACAAAACGCTGAAAATAAAAATAAAATAAGAACCAACGAGCCCTACAGGTGACAGTTGAGACAAGACAAGGTTTTAATGTTGGCCCCAAGTTTGCGCGTCGCTTAAGGGTTATACATACTTATTTTGGACTATTTAAGTTTCATTATTTATACCAAAGATGTTTTACCAAGAATAAATAAGCACGAAGAACCTCTGAAGTTTGCATACCATCAACTCAGCTAAAGTCAAGCGCATATTTAGAAGAAACATTAATTGAAATCTTAACGTTCTTCAATATTGATACTGTTCCGTTGAACAGAAAAAATACCCTTACAGAGATTGAAATAAAAGACCTATGAAATATTACTCGGGAGCGAAAATAAATCGAGTTCAATAAAACCGCAGCATCCTCGAATGTAGTTATGAAAAATATCTACGTAATACTTCTTCATTTGAGAGCTTTAAAAGATTCAATGCGTTACCTGAAAAGCCACTTTTAAAGTTTACCAGCGTTTAATATGACACATTTCTTGGTAAACGGTATTTTTGAGCAAAAATATTTTTAAAAATTCCACATAAAAACATTCCATTTTGTAGTTGTTTAAGAATTATTGTAGATAATAAAATAGGCCTTTGACTACAATCTAGATGCTAATCTGCAATAAAAAAACTATGCTTTCAGAAGTAGTTATTTATTTATTTGTAAATGTCTTATATGTAACTATTACTAGATACATATACCTGTAAGGGTGTCGCATTATAGAACTAAATTAGACATTAAATAAATATTACAACTTTTAACTAAAAAAATAAAACTGATAATTACAATTTCTAGGTTACATAACAATAATTTACGCGAGATTGAAATGCTTATCCTCTAAGTAATATTCAATTTTGTGATAACATTTTCTCTTTTAATTTTCTTTAGAATGTTGTTTTTTTAGTCTCTTGTCTTAAATGAATAGGTAATTGGTTGTGGATTTTGATGAGCATGTATTCCTTATATTGGTATTCATCATTCATTTTTTTTTGACCTAAAGGTTTGTGTTACCTTGTATATCGTGCTTACTGAGCTCAGACGAGCGACTGCATGGACTAGTAGCAGTCTCCGACACAGTATCAGTTATTTATTGACTACCACTTTATTGCCTCACTGCGGATTTTGGAACGCACAGCCCGGCCTTCCCCAGGCGAAGCGGTTTCTATCCAATCAGGTTTGTATTTGGTTAGCGAAACACTTTGTGAAGACAATAATCTAACAGGTTTGTTGACGTTTGCACTCCGGATTAAATATTACCTTCACTATTTGTGTTTTGTTATTTATGAGTTGGGTAAAGTACTTCGTTAACCTGATTATGTGCTTTTGAACTTCAAGTCAGCTTCAAATCTTACTTCGTACTAATATTATAAGCGCGAATTTTTTGTAAGAATGAATGGATGAATGAATGGATGGATGGATGTTTGTTACTCTTTCACGCCAGAATGGCTGAACAGATCTGGATGAAATTTGGCACAGAGATAGATTTTAGTCTAAAATAGCACACAGGGTACTTTTTAACCGCGGGGCGCAGCTAGTAGGTACTTAATAAAATTTACCGCGTGTAAACGAAATTTGAAATAGTTACATTTAGCATAGTCAACCAAACTAATACCAGAAACAACACAACCACTAATTTTGTACGATTCCCAGTTCGAGCCAATAGATACAATTATAGCTGTGGCAAACTGGGAGCCGTCCTCGTAAAATATATTACAGGCATTAATTTATATCACACTTGGTGTGTGACAGTATTAGATACTCGTATATTAGTCGGTAGAATACTACATTAAGTCCTAAGATATGAGCCACTACACAGTGTATTAAGCAGAGAAATGACTAAAATAAATTATCCTGGACCCCAATCCGAGTCGGACGTTGAGAGATGAGGTGATAATTGAGACCGGAGACCTCCGCGCTGCCGTTACAGTCGTGTCTGAAACATGGCGAAGATACAACATTATGGTATGTACAACCTCACTGGGATCATGTGCTACGACTTTGTGGAAATGACTTTTGGTCGCGACGACACAACGAATGCGACACAATATTTGTTACAACTATGCACAAGTATAAATAATAAAAAATATAAAAAAAGAGTAAAAAAAATCGGTGTTGATAACATAGAACAGCGGTCGGCAACCCGCGGCCCGCGGGCCACATGCGGCCCTAGGCCCCCTCCTTGTGGCCCGCGAGTCTTTTTTAAATAAATAAAAAAATCGGGACATTTTGCTCACACGGTAGTCTGGCCCCAAACTAAGCAAGACTTTTACTATAGCTGCTAGAGACAGATAAACATTGATTTTTAAAGATCAGATAATACCTACATAAATAAATAGATACCTATGGTAAAATATGTAAATATAGAAACCTATAGATATAACCTATATATATATATATATATATATATATATTTTCTCCTATGTTTCCTGTTGCAAATAAATTATATTCTATTCTATTCTATTCTATTCTATTCTATTCTATTCTATTCTATTCTATTCTATTCTATTCTATTCTATTCTATAGTAAAATTTTTGAACAAGTGCGGTTCGTCTCTTGCTTATTTTGGCACTGTGCGGCCCTTGCCTGCCAAAAGGTTGCCGACCACTGACATAGAACATAGCTAAGAACACTCCCGAAACATTCACCTATCAAACAAAAAAAAACAAAATCGAAATCGGTTCATCCGGTCGGGAGCTACGATGCCACAGATAGACACACACACACATAGACACGTCAAACTTATGACACGTCAAACTTATAACACCCCGTTGTTTTTGCGTCGAGGGTTACAAACAGCACTTGTCAATTTGACAAACAAAAACATTTGGCAGATTTGGCAGGTCGTTAAGTTTTTACCCTCACACGTATATATTGCTGTTCCACGATTAAGAAATTCATAGTTTTACTAGCTGTCACCCCGCGACTTCGTTCGCGTTTAATTAGCAATAAATTAAAATTGCGACTATAATTTGAGATTTAAACTATCCTATCTCTCAAGATGGATCGAACTGCACATGGTGTGTGAATTTTATTATAATCGGTTAAGTGGTTTAGGAGTTCATTGAGGACAAACATTGTGACACGAGATTTATATATATTAAGAAGATGTACTAAGTACACATTTTGTAATAATACAAAGAACAGAGCAACTTTGGCAGAATTTTGTCGTATTGGACCCAAGTGCAGACTTACCTTTATTGATGTCGTTGTGTTATTGTTTTGAAATGCCTAGCAGACTCCGATGTTCTGGGGAAGTTTGCGCGCGAATCTGGCTGATGTATGGCTGTCTTGGTATGGGAATATGTTTGTTCTGTTCTATTATATGTTTATTTGTTAGTAGAATACGCGGAAGTATTGCAAGAGCGAATAACAAGACTAAGATAGGAAAATGGCATGTAATGTAACTGACTAAGCAGAGGGACTCTGTTTATCTTTTACTATAGAACCGAGAGGCAAAGCTATTCTGAGGCAGCAGATATTATTTATGTGACTGTCTCTCAAAGAAGACATGAGAGTGACGGATAGTAAATCATACTAAAGAGCTTATTACACCTCATAATCTGTCGTGCGCGATTGATAGTCTGGCTATCTGGCCCCTACTCTTGCGTGTGACCTATTTTCTGGTCATTGTCACTCTCGTTTGAAAAATCTTGGAAGTGAGGGGGACCGAAAATATATCTTATTACTCTACGCTACCCAGTAGATAGCCAGACTACAGATTACTGTAATAATTGCTTTAGTGTGCTTGATTTATCAGCAGCTAAAATAAGACAGAGTTGCCATGTCTCGTTTGAATTTTACCCAAACCGAATATTTTTATCTTAAAATGATACCTACTCTAAATAAAACCAAAACAAACCTTTCTCTTTTTCTTTCTCAAATCCGTCAAAAATCCCCTAATCCGGCAACCTTACAAAATGAAGGAAAGGCCTAGACACAGAGAATTCCAACTATTTAAGGGTTCGAGGATCAGAGTCAGAGTGTGGTAAGTATGTGTTTTCAGACGCGATCCCGGTCGTTAATAATTAGCTTATCCCGCAATGTAAGTTTAACACGAGCTCTGCGCTCCGGATGCTCGTATTAACAAACTTTTTCGCTGTAAAATATGCAACACCACTGAATTATTCATGTAGAGCTCGTATGTGAAAAGGCAAATTGGAAAGTATAAAAATATCCTTTGAGTCCAGATTGTTTACGTATGCGCTGTTTCGATTTTTGCTTTGTTTGAATCAGGAATGGCGACGTCTATTTTCGGTAAAATTTTCTTTATCACTATTACTTATTACTTTAACCAAATCGAATAAAAAATTTAACAATTTTTTTCCAGAGTTTATTTTGATTCAAAACAGACACACCTACGTCATTACATCACATCGCACTCATCATGATCCAAAAAAACAAGGTCTAGTATTTCGGGAGCAATGACGTATGACGTCACTCGCCATCACCATCCGTCTCTTTTGCACTACTTTCAAATGACTTATTTCGGTCTTGCTTAAGCATCGATTGACGTCACTACGTGTTGCCCACGTGACCGAATTGCTATACCTGGCGGAGTATATTATTATACTACGGCACCCATATTAAAAATGTGAGTTTGGATGGGGTAACGGATAGGTGAATTAATTTATGGATGTTTGTTACTCAAATCAGGCCAGAACGGCTAAACGGATCGGAATGAAATATAGTCTGGAATGGCACATAACCTACTCGTACTTTATAACCACGGATAACCACGGGGTCCAAGTATTTAGTTTAATATATTTATCCTAATAATAGTTTTTTAAGTTGCGATGTGCAGTAGATTATTTTACAGGTAGAAAAGCACCACTATAAACATGAACGTTTAAATTCAGAACCGAAACTCGATAGGTTTACACAGACCTAAATTTTTTTACTTCTAAATAACGGCATTAAAAAACATTACACACATACTCGTACTGTCGTACATATCGTCACGCCTTTCCTGCGAAGGTGCTGGTAGAGCTGTAATACAACTCCCGTTTATTTTTAAATAAATTAAAAAAAGTAAACATGCCAGGAACAAAGAATTGTTAAGATAGTTACCTTCTTCACGCAGTCGTGTACTCTGTGTACTCTTTAACTAAACAACCTGCAACTTTATCAAAATGGCTTAAAAGATGGGATAATATGACGATGTACGTCACTAGCAGTTCCATGGAGGGGGGGGGGGGGGGGTAAAGGAGTTCAAGAATCCCCTGAGTATCAAATTCACACTGGAGGCAAATTTACACTCCACAATAGTCAAAATGTCGGTTTTTTTCAGTTAGTGCTGTTGTACTTGATAAAAGTTACCCTTTGCTAAGTCAACCCCCACCCAAAATCTTACCTAGTTAGATAAAGTTCACTTTCAACTGAGTCCCTTCCAATCAATATTCTGGATCCGCCACTGCGCCACTGTTGTACGTACCCGCTGTCATTGTTTTGTCTCTGCCATGTCACCCGCAAAACCACATTTGATCATCGCTAGCAGCTAGCAGAGCGAACATCAGCATTCGTTCGCATATTTGGTTTATTTAGCTGAGTGCAGCTGCGGTCGCTGGTCTCACGTGAACGCGACGGAAAAATACTAGCTTGTAGTATAAAAAATTATAGATACTTACGTACAATAGGTAGGTAGGTAATAGGATATCTATATGGGTTTGGGACGAATTATTTGTGAGTATGAACATATTTACTGGAATATTATTATGGCGATCATTTATTGTATTTTTATTTCTGAGGATAGTCATATTTAGTAGAGTATGACGATATTAATATGATATTTATATTAATAGTACATGTTAAGTAATTGAATGCTATAAATGTACTTGTGTATCTTATAAAAATAAAATATTCTATTCTAATGTTAGGCAGGTCATAGGCTGATGTTCAATTCAGTTTGCTAGCGTAGTGATCTAGAAAGTTTCTTGAAAATTGATTTTAAATAATGACACTGTTATGTTCTTGCTACTTACTTCTGTAGGTAGGGTCAACTGGGGCAAATGCGTCTGTGGGGCAATTGCGTCTTTCGAGAATTACTGAATTACTGACAAACCCTTTACAAGTTAGGCGCCACCTACATCTTCTTTCTATCTTTAGTCAAGTCAAAGTCAAAATGTTTTTATTCAATTTAGGTATCAAAGATACACTTATGAACGTCAAAGTTATTTAAATAGACTCGACCGCCTTGTTCGGATACAGAGCCTCTACTCAGAAGAACAGGCAAGAAACTGAGGGGCATTATTTTTTCAAATAATAAATAAATTACAGTCTCACAAATTTTGGCTTACAACTAGGTAATATCTATAAATACTAGTGGCTACTTGGCGGAAGTGGAAGGCTCCAGACATCTTTATCTTCTAAATAATTCTTAACCTTATAATACCCTCTTTTCATTAATGTAGTTTTTACATGTGATTTGAATTTTCCCTCAGTGAGTCCTGTTATATTTTTCGGGATTTTATTGTAGAAACGAACACAATTGCCTAAAAATGACTTAATTGAATTAGTCAGTCTAAATCTCGGTATATATATCAGTATATATGGTCAAATGACTTTGACTGGATCGAGTGACGTTTTTAAAAGTATGGTAATGACCGATGACGTTATCAATCATGGAGCCTTGTTTCCTATTTGAATATAAGCCCGTAATTTTGTTTATATGGAAATCAAACAGGATTGCCGAAGATATAATCAAATGCAGTCAAAGTTTTTTAAATTTATTGTTTGGTGTTTGTGTACAAATCACCTTATTTCTAGTGTTATAATTGTGATAGTCACAATTTAATTTAAATTTATGTATATTTTTGCGAACGTACATAATATTTTCAAAGATATACAAAGAAGGTAAAGTTGCATTAATCTGTACTAGACTGCGTTACTTCCCTAATTTGTGAAGGGTTTGTCAGTAATTCTCGAGAGACGCAATTGCCCCACAGACGCATTTGCCCTAGTTGACCCTATATTTATAGATGTGAGTCAAATCGTATTTTGTAATTTTTTTTAATCGATTCTAAATTAGTTTTACACTTAAAGTACATTTATTAATTGTACACAACCAAAAATACGAGCGTCATTCAAAATTTTAGCACACCTACAATTCGTCCCAGAACAGGCCCATAAAAGTGTTTTAGCTAGACCGTTTTCAGCAATATTCGTTTTAATCTCCTTTTATCTGCTTTTGATCTTGTGATAAAAGTTTTATGGCGTTTTTCTTGTTTGTATTCTGCTGTCGACCGGTCTATTGTAAGGTCGGCGCCTATTTCGCCCTTGTTTAATTGGGGCGGCACTGGGCCCAGCATTATTAAGTACCTTGCGCCTCTGTTGCCCTCGTTTGACCTCATGATACGCTAGTTTGACGGGTACAATGTTCCTACGTGATTTAGGGTTTGTTCTGCGCAAAATGTAAAGAAAAATTGACTAAATTTTTACTATGCAAGTACAGGCGTATTTTGTATGAAGTAGTCTGTACACATAAGCCTACATTTTGTATAAAACCAGACTACAGTCGTTTTTTTACATTTTATATAAAACCAGACTACAGTCTAGTTTTTCTACATTTTATATAAAACCAGACTACAGTCTAGTTTTTCTACATTTTGTATAAAACCAGACTACAGTCTAGTTTTTCTACATTTTGTATAAAACCAGACTACAGTCTAGTTTTTCTACATTTTGTATAAAACCAGACTACAGTCTAGTTTTTCTACATTTTGTATAAAACCAGACTACAGTCTAGTTTTTCTACATTTTGTATAAAAGCAGACTACAGTCTAGTTTTTCTACATTTTGTATAAAACCAGACTACAGTCCAGTTTTTCTACATTTTGTATAAAACCAGACTATAGTCTAGTTTTTGTACATTTTGTATAAAACCAGACTACAGTCTAGTGTCTCTACATTTTATATAAAACCAGACTACAGTCTAGTTTTTCTACATTTAGCTCTGGTTTTTACTCTATCTCTGTGTCAATATATATAATATATACTTATACTTTAACACTGTAAAATATCTGTGTCCAATTTCACCCAGATTCGTTTAACCTTTTTGGTGAGATAGAGTAACAAACATTCATTCATACAAACATCAGTCCAAACTTTCGCATTGATATTGCGAAATATACTCGTTTTAAATGAATTTTCGTTATATAACCACAAATAACCTTGACGTCTCCGAACTAACGAAGCATACCATAAGCTTCTTACACCCCTTAAAAACCTTAAAACGTTTTACAAACACATGAAAAGAAATCGTCGACAAAAACAGCACTTGTAATGTGTCTGACTCTGTCCTTAAAGAAGAAAGTACTTACAATGCTTTTACAGTAAACGAACTAATAAAAGACAAATGGCTGAGATAAGACGGCAACGTACTCTCGCAGTTGAATTGAATTACAAATGGCCGGAGGTAGGTGGGATATTATGCAAATTGGCAACCGGCTCTTACTTCAAGATAAGAGTAACAACCTAACTCCAGATTCACGAGACCAAGAGATGTAGGAACTTCATTACAATATTGTACCTACTAGTACCTACTAGGGCCTTTAGACTTACACATAGATGTTCTATTTTATTTCTGGCATTTACTGTTCTTTATCACAATTATCTCATAACATAACATATCGCCACGCCTTTCCCCCGAGGGGGCTGGCAGAGGTGTAATACAAAACCCACACTTCGCCGGACGATATTCAGTCCCAAATGTGAAAAAGCGATGACAGCCTAGTTGGAGAAAGCCTGCCTCTCAAGCCAGAGGGAGCGGGTTCGAACTCAGCCGACGGCACGCACCAATTTGTTCATTGTGTGAACAATTGTGCGTATTGTATGTCATCTGCTACATGACTGGAGCCCGGTGTATGGCGACAGGCAACAGGCGGCTCGCCCCCTGTCATATTTGGGACTGAATATCGTCCGGCGAAGTGTGGGTGTTCACAATTATCGAACTATTAAAAATTATTAATATGTCAAAATAATGACTAGGAAACCGAATCGTAGAGCTACGACGCTACGACGTAGTAATATTTGTAGCTATTACGTAGCAAGGAATTAAAATCACGAGAAACGTAATAACCATTGTATGTTTTACTCAAATTATATTTTATTAATACCGAATGTACAGATGATCATCGTATTAGTGGTTAATGCGTGAGCTAATTGGCAAAAATTAACCTACAGTAATGATGTGTGGAAAATTCATGGTAAGTTTAGGTACTACTTGTTCATCGCATCATTTTAGTTATAGCACTTCTACTTACGTACATTCTTGCTTTATACATAAATTTCTTTTTATAAACTAGCTGCGCTCCGCGGTTTCACATGCGGGCCTACAGAAGCCGTTTTTTTTTTTGGGATAATAGGTACCCTATGTCCTTTTCTGTATCTCTGACGTGTGTCAAAAATTTCATTATGATCGTAGTTAAAGCGTAAAAGCGTAACAAACTTTCAAACAAACAAATTTACATCGCATTATAATATTACTAGCTGCAGCCCGCGGTTTCACCCGCGGTCCCACAGAAACCGTTAATTTTTCGAGATAGAAACTACCCTATATCCATTTCCGTACCCCCGACAACGTGTATGCAATATTTCAAGATAGTCGGTTGAATAGTTGGGACGTGGAAGCGTTACAAACAAACGAACAAGCTCACTTTCGCATTTTATTAAGATGGATATGATAGGATTAGGATTGGACACAAGCCACAAGCTGAAGTGGTCACAGCCACCCGAATATCCGAGGCGTTGTCAGTTCATTCATAAAGAAATGAGCTAAGAAAGAAATGTATAACAGACCTTCATGGAAAGCCAAAATTTTAACGACAAAGAACGGCACCTCCATCGTATTTGTCTGTGTAATAGACCAGAAACTTTCCCTTCTTTTATCGGTTCATTAAGTAGCAATCAGAAACACAGTAAGCCAATATCATAGCTTACAATAATTAATTACAATAAATCTATCCATCCGTGACCACAACAGTTGGGAATGTGGGCCAGTCCGAAAATATACCGCGAGCTGACACGGACTTGATTCATTTTCCTTAATGAACGATTTCCCTCGAAAAATTGTTGGCGTTCAGAATTATTTGAATACATTTTGGGAATTCATAAAATCAACGGCTCTAATTCATTGGTAATTTGTACAGTGAAATTCGGTTACAGCGCCTGCCAATAGTTTGGAGTAAGCGGATAACGGACGCTTTAGTAATCGGAATAAAATCATTGGTAGGTATGAGCACTGATTGTGCGTTTGAGTTATCATAAGCGGTTGCTAAACTATGCTGCAATAAACGGATTCTCACCAAGGCAATACATTTTGTTTTAATTACATGAGAACAAAACAAAATGTGTCAAAACCACAACTAATCAGCAGTAATATAGTAATGCTGGGGCTACATTTGCGCGCGATAATTCGTGTCGCGCTGCGGCGATGTTCTTGTCTACATTATTAGCAGTCAACTCGTCTTTCCGCGGAGTTGACGTGGGCGATAATTCGCCCGATACATCGCTGAGTGACGAACTAATCGGTTACACTCGTCGCGATAAGCCGAATTATCACCAAAGGCCGCTAATGTCGCCGCAGGACTAGTAATCGTTCGTTAAAAGTTATTTATGAAGATAAATTGGAAAGAAATGTTGTTATTAACACTACAGACTCTACACAGTTATAAGAAATGACGTCAGCACGATCTTTTATATACGTAGATAAATGTTTCAAATATACAAGCTCTCATAAAAAGTTACAGAGAAAATATTTTATCCCTAAAATACCACGAAACCCAGACGTTACCAACTTATATGTTCCTTGAAACTTTGCAACTTTGTGAATTCAATAAATTAAACATATTATGCCGCTCCTACATACGAGTCCGAAATGTTTTGCCATATTTTCACTTTACGTTCGCATACGATTTTGTAAAAGCAACTACTATATGGATGGAATATTAATTCAGAGGTAAAAAAATGTATATTTTACTCGAATACATTAAGCAAATCCACCAGTCACTTTTCAGACTGCGTCACAATGCGTCGCCGAAAAAACAGTGTATTCAGAAACCAAAATTTATTGAAAACTCCAATCACACGTCACAACTCCAAATACAACAGTGCAACTCATAGCACGTGTTGGCCAATGATACATTTTTTTAAAATGATTCAATGCGCCTACGTTTGACCACAACACTGATAGAAAGAGATGATGCGGTCTAAAACGGAGCACGCTTGCCCATGAGGTGCCTATTCACTTTTGTCCTAAAGATACCCGCAGGTTGCATCTATTGCTGGGGAACACCGAGGTACGAAGAGCGATCCACGCTCATAATGTTTGATGTGCGTTTAGTATTTCTGATGTGCAAATTCATATTGGTCTCGTAGCCACATCTTCGGCGCCTTTTTCATCAGTTTTGCCATACATCTTGTGCGCTATCAGATACAAACGTCGAAAGCGGCGCGTTTATCTCCAGCGAGTAATGCAGCCCATTTGTCTTCGCCGCTGCCTCGTCATCCAGCCGATTCATACTCTTCCGTTATCAGTTTATGGAAGGAAGATGTAATAATTGACTTGGCAGTTTTATCTTTTAGGATGAATTGTATTTTTATTTTTGTTTTTAGGGTTCCGTACCTCCGTGCCTTCCGTGCCTTTTAGGATCACTTTGTTGTCCGTCTGTCTGTCTGTCAATACCCTTTTGCTCAGGAATGAGTGGAAGTATCAAGTTGATATTCATATTATATACTCTACTGCAGTAGTAGGTCTACTTAACTGTCCCTTGGAGGTATGAAAAATCAAACTTCTAAGCCAACGCAATCAAAAGATAGAGCCCGTTATGCTGCAAATAAATGACACTCGCAAGGGAATCAAAACCTACAGGGCACTTCCCGTAAACTCAGTATCTTGAAATTTCGTACGAAGCAACGTCTTATAGCACAGTTAAAAAAATCGCGGAAAGCATATATTTTTAGTTACATCATATAATAATAATTTCAAACTTACCACCTCTTTCCTCATGAACGCGTAGAGGTTTTAAATTGAAATTGTACCTAAAAGCTTGTACGGAACCCTCGTTGCGCGAGCCCGACTCACACTTGGCCGGTTTTTTTACTCGTTTATCTCTGTTAAAGGCAAATAAATCATGTAATAAATACCAATTTTCCTTGTGATTCCGTATGGATCATTTTGGCTTGATTCGGTTGGTCGCGGGATATTCAAATATTTAAACCGGTACAGGCGAGTACGATTGAGCGAGCCATAAGCCGCGCTTTAACATTTATTAAACAAACAAACACATTCACTTGTCTCATATTAGTGTGATTAAAATAGTTAGTCGGCGAGTCTTATTTTGTGTTCAATAAAATCCCAGACAATATAAGAAACGTCGCCCCCGAATCTTGACATTAGTCCAAGTTGTAAGTACCACTGCTAATTAGAAACATGTGTGGTATTAATGCAGTACATTACAGCTCATATGTCTCGCCTCTCAGTCTCTCCTTCAACGAAATGTCTCGAGACCATTAGAGAGGTCAATGCTATGATGGACACTCATTTATATAATGAGATACAAAAACTTTCAAGGTCAAAGAATATTATATTTATGAACTAACCGTGCCCCGTGGCATTATCTGCGGTTAAAATTTAAAAAGTAGCTTATATACTATTCGAGACTAAAATCTAGGTATCTCTGTGTCAAATTTCATCCCGATCTATTTTGTCGTTCTGACGTGATTGAGTAACAAACATCCATACATCAATCCATCCAAACCAGCCATGCCGTGAAATGACCTAGTCGTGTTTCGGGATGTAGTCCGGTGTAACCGTTCCGAAGACGGGTCTGAGCTGTAGCGCACTTGCAACGCCTCTCTCAAGTGCCGTCTTTGTACTTCTTCACTCTAGTAAACTTCAAGTCTAGAGTGAATAAGTACCTTATAGGTCGTCGTGCTCCATCTTAAATCACAACGTCGCTTAACATCAGGCGAGTTGGTGGTCAAAATCCGACCTATTCTACATAAAAAAAAACGTATTAACATTTGTAATATCATAAGTGTGATGGGATTATTTTTTTATAGTACTTGTGTTTCTGTGTTACAAAAAATACATATAGGTACATATAGGTCCTCGAGCCTACCTACTAAACAGTGTTTTACATACTTATTTTAAAATTATCATCAGCATATCAAAAGTGATATGCTGGTGAATAATTTAAAATACGCTTAGGTTTTTCTGGATACTCTACTAAAAACATACAGTTGAATTGAGTACCTTCCTCTGTTGTAGAAGTCGGTTAAAAAAATATTGCACAGGTGTACAGATAGGTATTTAAAATGAACCTAAGTGAGTACATAATTTACTTAAACCATGACATTAATTAGCGATGTCTACTTAGACTTGTAGTGACTAACCGATAGCAAAGTCGTAGCTGATCGATCACTGATGACGGCTCCTCCGTGATACATCATCACGTAGCCCTCCCCACGCTCCTGTCGATTATACTTTGCGCTTAAAGCTATTCATACCCACCTACCTATACATACTCGTACTAAAGCCAATAAAACATGCAATGTTCGTGCTCTCGTACTTAATGCGCTCAAACTTCAATTAAGGATCAAATAGCAAAACTTTTTCAACGTCGTCATACTAATATCTCAAATTGAAATGGTAAAAGGGTACTCATTACCTATGCATGCAAATAGTCTGTCATATAAATCATCCGAGTAAATATGGTCTAGATTTACCCGCGATTACCCTTTGCTCCGCTGGTTGCCCTTGCAAGTCAGACAGGCGCTTACGGACATAAATGCGGGTAGGTACGCTCGTATATGCACACTTGCACAGTCATAAATTTTTACGATATCTGTAACTTCGTGACGACATTCGATCTGAGTAATGTTTATTTGAATAACAGTCGAGTTACAGTCGTTTACGAGGGCAGGTTCCGTAATATATTTTCATTATGTTCCATTTATTCGTGGGTTGCCGATATTGACTTTGTATGCCTACCTTCAAACGTTAACAGGGTATCCCGGAGTTCGCATCCAAATGTGTTGCTATTTCATTATATTTACATAATGTTTTCGAGACTTCGAGTACGCCGTAATAACTGTTCGAGCGGTTTATTGTAATGCTTTGAAGAGTTTTTAATATTTAATTTCATTTACTCTTAACATTGTAGGCTTAAGTGTAAAAATGTAATGTGAATATTTTTGAACTGGCGCCTTATGAAGTAGAGTAGGTATCTTTTTGGCCTATTTACATTCGTTTCATTTAAATTGTTTTCATTGGAGCATTTTTATTCGATTAAGCTTAAAATACGACTCAATCTCATTTTAAAACCGAGCACCTTCCTTCTGTTTTTCACAGGACCAGAAAGGTCTAGAAGTCTCGTCGTTTCCATCCTTCCTAATGAAGCTATCAGGCAGGTGGTAGCTGCGATGACAGCCATTAGAGAAATTCGCCGAATTTTCGACCTCACCCCTTCAACCTACGTGACTTGATGCCAAAACGGCGCGTGAGTAGCATAACAGTGACGCCAGGAGTTTTACGTTTACTAAAAAGGATCTGTGTTATTTTAAAAGTGGCCAGTGCATTCACCTCTGCCTACTTTTGTACCTATGTGTAGACGTCATGCTCGATCTGAAGGCTTACTGGACTCATCTAAGCTTGCTAATATTATTTATCCTTGTCTAATAGGGACCAAAATTGTACCTATTTATTTTCCTTTTGAGTTATCGTCCAATTTGTCTTTAAAAGCATTTAACACCACTCGTTCAAACATAGTAAGTACAGCTATACGGGTAGTTTTCAAAACAACAGGTAGTACTGACAACACAAATAGAGCGGAATTAAGCTAACAATGAAGTAGTTTTGGTTAACAGTAAACTGTACCAAACTGTTTTTAACAATAACAACTTTTCTTTGGTTAACAATAACATAACTGAAGTGAAGTTTGCAACATTCACAACTGCGCGAAAATTAACTTGTAAACAATAACATCATTTTCATAGTTAACGTTGAAAAGCTTACCTACTTTAACGTCAGGTTGATGGAAAATTCTGTTGTAGTAAATTTAAAACGTACCTTATTACCGAATAAGGTACGTTTTAATTTTACTTCTAAATTATTGGTAGATAACAACCGTGTTATCTACCAATAATTTAGAATTAGGGTTAATTTAGAAATGTGTTTGTGGCATATCTGTTATGTTCATGTTTGTGGGATACCGCTACAAGCATACATACTACTGACTTTCAAAATCAAACACTAGAACTGACAGAAAGATAAAACGATCTCTCAATTTCAGGTTCCTCGTTTTACCATAAAGCGCTAAAAGCGATGTTAACTAATCTATCTAGATAGATCTTAATGAAGAACCCTGTGACATGTTGTAACCAACTTATCATAACCAATATTATCTACATAACCTCAAGCGTCATCTATTCTACCTATAATATTGTCGGTGTCAAGAGGATCCGCCGACCGCTTTCCATCAGGCGTCCTTTACTTGTTTGCCAGCCATAAAATAAAAAGATAACACCATGATTAAAGCCTTGCGGGACTCCATTCCTTTGGCCGTGGTTCGGTTAACCCTTCCCTACCCCATAACTTGTTATTCAGCACACGTAAGTAAAGCGACTTGATTAGAAATGCGTTGACCCATACCACCCTCGCCTGTGTTCTGTTTATGATATGAACAGATGGCGCTCGTTACCATTTGTAATTATTTCCTCATTAATATCTACTGCTCGGATGACCAAAGTTGGAATTGATCACGGAGTGTTCGTAGATTTGTTTGCTAAATACATTTGGATTAAAGCTTCCGTGTTGTTGTGTTTGCCTGTATTTTGTTTACCATAAAAGAACATACCTTTATTCGTTTAATACAGAAACAATTGATAATTTATATATCACTAGCTTCGCCCCGCGGTTTCACCCGCGATTAAAAAGTATCCTATGTGCTATTCTAGACTATAATCTATCTCTGTGCCAAATTTCATCCAGATCTATTCAGCCGTTCTGGCGTGAAAGAGTAACAAACATCCATCCATCCATCCATCCATCCGTCCGTCCATTCTTACAAACTTTCGCGTTTATAATATTAGTATAGGATATAAAAAGTATAGGAAACAACCTGCGCTCCGCAGTTTCACCCACGGTCTCACAGAAATCATTTTTGGGTACCCCTAACAACATAATAAATGCAAAACTTCAAAAAAATCGGCACCTCACTTTTTTCACTCTTATAATATTACTAGCTGCGCCCCGCGATTTCGCCCGCGGTTCCGGAATAAAAAGTACCCTATGTCCTTTTCTGTACCTCTGACAAACTGTGTGCAAAATTTCAAGCACGTGAAAGCATTACAAACAAATAAACAAACTCACTTTCGCATTTATAATATTAGTTGGGATATATTATTAGTTAGGATCACGGGGGAAAAAATTGGCGAGTGAAAATAGGAGTTAAATGGGTGGAAATGGGAGAGTTGAAGCTCTAAGCGATGGCCACAGCGTATGATTTGTACACCAAGTTCAATGCGCCATTACATTACGTTAGTGCTCATATAAAAACTGACTGGTCGAGATTATAACAAGCCAAAAACTAACAGAAGTCGAGGGGAATACCAAATTCAAGATGTAAATCAGAGACAAACTTTGAGTTTCTGATTGTCTTTCGGAAAATACCTCCCGATCATTTAATCCAAAAGGAAAAGTACGACTGTAGAGTAAGATTTCCTTATTGCCGCAGCGTGGGACCAAGAATATATTATTTGGACAAAACAGTGAGAGCGAGTTTTACGTAACAATCTCATGAAAAGATAATAGCGCGCTCATATCCGTATATCTTCGGCTAGACATTTGTATTTTAGTTCCTAATTTATAACGCTCCTTTGCAAATAGACGACGCCATCTCTCCGGCATCCGGGTCCAATTTCACAGAGCATTAAATAAACAGTAAGGGTCCGGACACAGTTCCCACACGTCTAAGCAAGCATATGTACAAACGCAAACATGCAAACATACAGTATAATTATTACAGTTCCCATTTTGTTCATTCAGTAGAAACAAGTTTAAAAATCGTCCTACCTGTGGCCCTATCGGAGATTAGAGATTTTCATCTAGCGATAAGGGTATTGATACAAACTATTTAGTTTTTCAATACTTTGTGTCTTAAAATGTATATATTTTACGAAAAAAAAAAAATATATATAAAAAAAAACTTACTTTTTTTCGTCCTTGTTGCTCTCGTTTGAAACGTCATAGGTGTGAGAGTGACCAATGGCCCTATTCGGAGATTTAAGATTTTCATCTCACTTTTTTTCGTCCTTGTTGTTCTCGTTTGAAACGTCATAGGTGTGAGAGTGACCTAGATAAAATCTCATCTCATCTCACGCGCAGGAATAGCCCCCCTGATCACTTAGGTAATCATTTATCGTTACGCCTTTCCCCCGAGGGGCTGGCAGAGGTGTAATACAACACCCACACTTTGCCGGACGATATTCAGTCCCAAATGTGACAGGGGGCAAGCCTTTCGCCAAACACCAGGCTCCAGTCATGTAGCAGATGACATACCTACATTACGCACATATGTTCACACAATGAACCCGCTCCCTCTGGCTTGAGAGGCGGGCTTTCTCCAACTAGGCTATCATCGCTTTAAGTGTAATTAATGATATTATGACGTCTTTCATCCGATTCTTACTTATAACATACATAGACTTTTATCATTAGTTTATGCTTATAGGTCCAAATGACCTCATTTTATTACACATAGGTTGGTAAGTACTTAAATTGTGTAAGGAAAACTTTTTCTTTTTGTACAGAGAGACTAAAGCAACAAAAATGTATGAAGTTTTTTCATACATTTTTGAATACAAAAATGATGAAAGGGAATTTGGCTCCACACGTCCACCAGTCAGCACTGTCAAGTTAATTATGTGTTTTTTAATTATTATGATGATGATCAAATGACACCTGCTTTCTCCATTCCCCTTTTCAGTAAAGTGGTGGATACTTCACTGAAACTTTAAGTGGATTGTTTTGTATTATTTTTATTGGAAAACAAAATTTTAAATGTATTTTATGAGGTCGCCTAGCCTCATATGAAGTAAAACAAGAGAAAGTGTCACAGACAAATGTTTATTGTTGTGTCACAACACACGTATAAAACTTAAGTTACAAAAAATATTTTCGGCGCGATCGCGTACAAACATGTCGATCGCGTGCGTGATCCGACTCTCTGAGTCTCGCGCGCAGTAGTGGCGCCAGCGGCGCGACCGGAAAACTCGTCACCGGCAACGACGCACGGTGAGAAGGGGATGCCGTGTACGGAGCGAGCGTAAGTGCGAGCGAGATGTACCTATTCGCGAAAACACGCAGGAAATACGGCCGCGTGAGGCGCGGTGCGGCAACGTCTCCGAACGGTTTACTTTATTTTAAATTTTAGTTGTTTAGAAATCTTAATATATATAAATCTCGTGTCACAATGTTTGTCCTCAATGAACTCCTAAACCACTTAACCGATTATAATAAAATTCGCACACCATGTGCAGTTCGATCCAACTTGAGAGATAGGATAGCTCAAAACGCGAACGAAGTCGCGGGGTGACAGCTAGTATGTAATAAAGTGTAAGTGCCTGATTCTAAATTGTTAAATTTAGACAACAATTTAGACATTCGTGTGCATGTGCACGCGACTCAATCAAGCCTCCATATGCATTTCAGCTACTGTTTGCACTGCGTCTAAACGTATAGGCTGGCATACCTAATAAATTCAACCAGTCGCTCTTATGGGAAATACCACCGTTCTTTTATTGGAATCTCATTGAAAATTAATTAGAGCTCTGTTTAAAAGGTATGCGGACGTGCTCCAAGTGGTATTTTATTCTTACCATAATGAGATATTACGATAGAAAATTCCGAGTCCGTCTATTGAAAATTGAAACTGAATGTAATATTTAATCGGGTTGAAAGATAAAAGGTAGATCTCAGCTCATTATAATATGATTTAAGTATTGTGTTGTGTGAGTTTAGTTTTTAATCTGATCTAACGCTTACAATACAATATTTGACACTCACAAAATACGTGATACAAACAACCGCAGGAAAGAAAATAAATATTAATAATTAACTACCTACTAGAGTAGGTTACCTTCTAAGTACTCGCGGTGAGATTTTTTTTAATGTGAAAGTTGTGTCGTTTTTTTTAAACAATGGGTTCTAATATTTCTATTTAATTCTAGGTTTATGAAGTTGTGCATTGTTTTATGAGAATTTTGTTATTATTATGTTTATATTGGATATTATGTTTATACTCAGATCAATCTAAAGGAAAAGATGGAACACTGCGTTATATCTCGCTGAAGCCACTTCTTTTTAAACGTGTGCGCGTGGTAATGTTGCCATGAAAAACATTTACAATTGCACGAAAACCAATATTAATTCCTAAACTCTACGTCAGCCATTTACGTTCCAATATACAACCTTAGTAGATTTAATATTCTAAAACTGCACATATTTGTAAGAGTTTAATGTTATTTTTTTATGCGTCAATTTATGCGTGTTGTGTACATATACACAACACGCATAAATATGACAGTAGCGTAGTTTTTGAATGATTTTTGACTTCACCTAAATCATACGCCGTGCGCCATCTAACTCTCTAGGTTGATCTGAAATTTTAAAATGGAATATGTTTTACAAAAATAAAACCTTGAATGTTTTGAAAGGTTCAAAATATCTTTTTTTAGTATCTAAACCTTAAAATGTTTGCCCATAAATTGTAGATCGCAACCATGATCCGAAAAAAACAAGGTCTAGCAAACCGGAAGCAAACACGTAATAACGTCACTCGTCAACGTCATCCGTCTCTTTCGAACTATTTGTTAATGCCATATTTCGGTCTTGCTCAAGCATCGATTGACGTCACTACGTGTTGCCCACGTGACCGGAATGCTAAACCTGGCAGAGTATATTATTTTACCATGATCGCAACTAAGTAGATACAAAATTTTCCTATCGTCATTTCATACATTTCAATTGATAGATACGACTACAGTTCCTTGCATAGTCAGCAAGGCGTTTTAGGAGAATTAGCACGGCTTTTAAGTCGATGGGTTACGGTTCAAAACAGGTTGGAAAGCGACCATCATCTCTGTTGGTGCGCCAAAGTAAACCACACAACTTCGTACTAATGAATGAAGACTTTGCAAACTAATTTGCCCTCGCACCGCAGTGACTTCGCCATTGCCTGCCGCTGCGTGTAACAATTAATATTGTCTCTGAAAAGGGTTAGAGTGAAAGGATTAAAAAAATGAACTTGAACTTTGTTAAATTGGAACTCAGTCAAAGTTGTAATGCAAATTAAGCTTTAAGTTCCAACTAAGCATTGTGCACTTTATTTCCTAATTCTTGTATTTTTGAAGGTACTTTATTTATGCATTTTATGAAACTTATCTTTTTACACGAAAAAATCTAACACACTTGAAAAATAAATTAAATAAATGCTGGACGTTTTCACACACTAAGCAGAGCTTGTACTATGACTGCCAGAGACTGATATAACTTATATATTTTTTTAAAACTTAATTAGATATTAAGAGGACCGCGACGCTCTGAAATTTCCATACAAACGCGCTGCTCAAATTTCTTGAAAACTATTTGTCAGATTATGATGAAATTTAGCATGTACAATTAAATTAACAATATCTCCGCCCCTATGTTCTTGGTTTTTTTTTAAAACGTTCTCAAGCGAAAATAGAGGTATGAAAAATATCCGCATTTTTAAGGGGTCACTTTTGACTGATTTATTCAATAGATAGACAAAGATTCCATTATAGATCCAAGATAGATTCCATTACATTAAATGAATCCATAATACAAGTCAAATTCTTAGTTACTTAAGAATTATTACAGAAGTGCAAAAGTTATAAAAAAAATGAAATTGCACTTTGTCACTCTGTAACTTTAGAGGCTCGTCAGTATCATCACTCGCTCTCTTCGCTCGTCTTCTTCTTCTAGACGAAATGGCTATAGAATACCTTAAGCCAATGCGAAGTTAGTCTAGGTCGTCTAGGTAGAAGTTAGTTAGGTCGCCGGACTCTTAACACCCACAGATAGAACAAACACAAATGTTCATCAAATAAATGTTTGGCCTAAGTGGGAATCGAACCCACGCCACCAAGCTCATAAGGCAAGTTCACCACCAACTAAGCCACCGAGGCAGTCACTTTAGTACCTGTGTACTGTGTAGATATGCCAAAACAAAACTACGTCTATACCAAAATATATATAAGAAGGTACTTACGTACTTTAACTACATTAATCAACCTTCCCACAGAACAAAATAAAACAATTCCATATTTTCCATATTTTTACTACCTCGGTGGCTCAGTTGGTAGTGAACCTGCCTGCTGAGCTTGGGGGCGTGGGTTCGATTCCCACCTAGGGCAAACATTTATGTGATGAACATTTGTGTTTGTTCTATGTCTGGGTGTTAATATCTATTTAAGTATGCATTTAAAAAATAAATGTGTATGTATATTAGTCTCTGGCAGCCATAGTACAAGCTTTGCTTAGTTTGGGGTCAGGCGACCTTGTGTGAAAAGTGTCTGGAATTTATTTACTTACAAAAGTGAAATAAGTCTGAACGACATAGCCAAGTTAAAAATATTCCCACTCTCTGCCCAGACCTCTGATCTCAAAGGGGTCTGATTCTTTACAAATAGTCATGGAGCCAGGGGCAAATAACATCACTTTAATGAACGAGCCGAGTCGCGCGATGCGACCTCTTTGCGACTAATGAAATTGCGCTTCCAGGAATTCAGTGAATGGTACGACGTGGCGAGATGACGCCAAATGTAGCGAAGTGTGAAAATGGAATTTTGATCATTACTCTACTTGATTTGAGGCTGCCGAGAACGGAATCTCGTAGGCTTTCTGTCTAAGTTACTTTACTGAACCCTACGATTTTCTATAAAGGACAAGACATTCAACGTTTTTCCTTACTCACAAACCTTACTTGCAAATATTTCATTTAAAAAGAAAAAAAAAACAGTACTATTCAACAACTACTGAATAAATTACTACATAGGTTCGTCCACAGCGCAATTCACACTCAACTTTAATACATTCAAATCCAGAATCCCGCACTACCTCCCAAAGTTTAACAAGGCTTAACTCAGGCCGAAAGGGCGTACCATTCTGAATTTCAATGAAAAAATAAGGATTAGAGCTTAAATTTGCGTGCGGCACGTCGATGGTAAATTATCGGGTGTTTGGCGGATAGCCAGCGACAGTTACCGGCCGTATTAAGGATCCAGTCGTGTAACACTGCCGTGATCCGATTGGGACCCGAAATATTGAATATTGGAGATGAGGTTTCATTTTATTCCTCGGTTGCTAAGCTTTATTTAGGTAAGCCATTGAGAGGTCAGCGTTGGAAATAGCTAGTAAATGGCGGCGGTGAGCTGAGCAAAGCTATCTTTGAACTGTGCTCGTTTACTCTACATTTTTCTATAAGCCAGTTAACTTTGTAGGTGGTTTTCTTGTCAGCAAGAATAGCGGGCAAGATAAATAATTTAACCATTCACCGATATCTGTAGGGGTTTAAGTGTTCCCGAATCAGAATAACATAGGATGCCCTCTAGCTACATGGAGGAAGATCTTTTTCATTATACTTTTTACAGTATCATTGATATTATGAAGTCGAATGTTTGTATGTAAAACGTGAAAGACATACCTACGTAGGTATATTTGTTACTTAACCCTATTTCGGGTTCACAGATAGAATAAAACTTGCTTTAGCGGTAGCTTGTAACCAGGACTAACACACACCTTACTTTTTATCCCGAAATAAAAAGGAGTCCTATATTAAGCGGACGAAACCGCGGGACGACAAATATGGGCTTACTTCAAGTCAACAAAATCCCAACAAAGTCTGCCACAACTAACATAGAGCGCACGCCACTTTGCACGTCCTTAAATTTTAAGGAGCGTAAAATTTATCTAGTTGAAATAATCGCGGGTGAGCGGGCAAGGAGGCCCATGTCTGGCCGCTCGCCAGACATGGGCTCTTCCGACGGACGAGTGGGTACAACCGCCGCATACGTATGTATTTATTAAAATAAAGGACTCGGATCTTCCACAAACCATGAAGATTAGCTGTAGTTGACATCCAAATAACAAATAGCGCGCTCACTGAAGTGGATAATGCTTGGTTCCGGTAATAACATTATCTCAAGTTTGGAGCTTATTAAATTCGCAATCCAATGCATTGTAATTGGATTTTTTAATATTTACTAGATATTCAGGCAGGCATGACTAGCACCACTATATAGAATCAAGATAAAAGCGACTTGAAAGTTTTGCACGTTTCACGGAGCAAATCTATTAAGAACTGTTTCTGTAAAGAATTTTAGATAATTCATTATCTGACGTGGAAAATCCTTGTCTATCGCAACTAATAGCCAGTTGAAGAATTTCATCTCCATTTCTTCCCAAGACGGCTCGTTTCCAATCCCCTCTGCAGCCAAGCGTGTCTTCAGATTAATCACGAGGATCCTTACAGCTTAATTTCTAACTTGACTGCATACACTATGGCATGATGAAGCGGCACCAATATTCCGAACAGTTGCCCGATATCCAAACTTGGATTTGTGCCAGTAACGTTACTTATTTGTACAAATTCTAGATTAAGGATGATTTGACCGATGCTAATCTGGTTCATGACCCTGATTTGATGAAACAGAGAAAATGATCGATTGTTTAGATTTGTTTGTTGAACTAGTGCTTAACTATTTAGACATAAAGAAGAAGGAGGATACATTTATTTGACACTCAATACACTACAAAGTCGGTAACACTACATAATACCATTACAGAGATTTAAGATGCAGAGCTGCCACTGTAGTGTCCAGTGCGTCAAAAATTATATTATTGTTTAAAGTACATCAGCAAATTGATTTCTGACTAATAGGCCCAAGTTTTCTCGGATATATCTTACTTAGACGAAGATTAAATAGACCTGTTCGCTATTTCCTGGAAGAGTGTCCTAGAATGTAAGACTTTTCTTACATTGTCCGAAACTTTTAAATGAAACAAGTTGAAAAAAGAAAATGACTTTCTTTCATTGACTTGAGTGGGGCTTGATCTTTCTGCATTGTTCAGAGCTTTTCACTGCAATTGTACGAATACCTAGAACTAGTTGGAAAAGGCTCCGGTTAAACTATCTAACAGTTCTAACGCTTCGTATATTTACGATCGGTATATTCTGTTGCGTTTCGTTCCTCGAATTGATTCCATGCACCGCCAAACACGGCGTTGTTGACTGCAAACGGTGTGCTGAATAACAAGTATCTAAGTCCAATGTAAATTCCAATTTTTTTAGTATTTAAATGCTACAAACGGAAAGTTTAACCGATATTTGAATCGTAAAAATACTACGAAAGTTATTTTGCTTAGGTAAATATGATTTACTGTAGAATCTGAGCTTGTTCTCAAATTGTTCACACATGCAAACGTGCCTTCGAAGGCAAATGGGGAATGAAAATCTTGGCCGGTGATCCGCCCAATATTGCAGTTTCCACACTGAAGTCTCCATAACACTAACCGAATAGTAACACGTGTTCAACATTCCGTACATTTTTTTAAATATCATGCGAAATCGCCATGTAAAAGGATAAAAATGTTTACGTAAGGTAGTAATTTTGCTGGGGATGTCCGCTGCCGCTCGTAACTGTGTTGGCTATTAGCCAACGGTATATTGCAACTGTAAGAGCATCTGGACAGTGCTCTATACTTAGATACGTTCAAGAGAGTTTTGATACCAATTACAACTGTGTCTGAATTTGGCTCGATAGCCACTGCATCACTAGATTGCTTATTACACATAATCTTATAAAATTAAAAAAACCGACTTCCTGTTATCTGATTTGGATTTTGTCACAATTTTTAGGTTTTCGTTGTTGTTTTAAAACTTAAATGGAAAGAATTTCCAAATCGATTCAGGCCTCTTGTAAGTAATTGGTGAACATATATTAAAAAAAAGATTCCAACGAATTGAAAACCTCCTTTTTGAAGTCTGTTAAAAAGAAATGCTATTGTATGCTATAAAGTTTTTGTAATATGCTGTCTTTTTGCCGTGATTTAGTCATGATCTTATGACAGTTATGTTCATTCTTACGGTACATGTTTCTTTAATTACTTACTGAAAAAAGATTAACAATTTACCCACGTAGTTACGTAGGAGTGTATTGGTATACCTACATAAATATAATATGAGGCTAATTCTGCGCGAGCTTTCGTGATAGATTCAGGATATTCTGTAAACAAAATTAATTGCTTCGGATTAATTAGGCTTTAGGGGCTGAACAATTATCTTCAGAGGCCAATATAATATTTTGTCGACCTTCAGAGAAGGCGTTCATATAAATCATGATTTAGATCGGTGGTGCTAAAGGAGAAAAACTTTTCTTCAATTTATACGACTAGACAACCTAATGGTTCAAAGTTGAAACGTATCATTCGGAAAGTGGCTGAACCTAACTAATTTATATACCTAGTCTGAGTGTAGAGTATTTTTCAAGTTGGATAATGGTCTGCCACAGTCAAATGTAAATATAATAATGTTAATAAATGTAATTGTATATTTGTGTGGTATATAGATTTGCTTATACCCTACTCTTACACCTGTATCAGCTCTCATTAATAATTGTTATTGTGCATAGGCACTTCAAATAATGTTGGTTGAAAATGTGTTCTAAATAATAAATGGGTATTTACTCAGATCGTGAAGCACCGACTATTCACCAATAGCGTTTCAGCGTGTGAAGTTATTTTCTGTAAGGTATAATATAAGTGCGTTAACCTCAAGGTGACATGATGGTTTCAAAGTAACCCTATCATTAGGTTTCTTTGAAGTGTTTAAACAACAATATTTACATTTTTGTCCTTTCATTACATTGAGGTTCATCAAACAACTCAAAGCTATACTAACTCAATTACTAGCAGTAATTTGTAAAGCTTGAAACAAAATTAACTGTAACCATTACATGATATCCTAACTCTGTAACGGCTGAGAGCTGAACTGGTTTGACTTTTGCTATCATTTAGCATTATTGGAAATTTGCTATCATTTAGCATTATCGGGAGTCAGTCCGATAGCAATAATAACTACGAAGCAATACCATTAAAAAATACCTACCAGTTTACGAATGCTGTAAAAGTTTCTAATTTGCGTGCACACGTCGTCACCTGGGTACTCTGGCCAGCAGCCAGCTCGTTCGAAATCGGTGGATTATCAGCGATCGCCGATCGCACCGTCGTCGGCTGCTGACTGTACATGCGGACCAGCTGCGGCTTGAGAGGACTTTCTGCGTCGTTGATTTCATTTAGCTTGAATCACTGCCCAAATAACGTATACAAAGACCTTTCTACTGCTAGTTTCTTCTCTACGTTTCTGCACAGCTAAGTTAACTTTTAGTTACGTAGTTGGTAAACTTAAACTTATACCTCTATACTTACTGACACGTTTTTCTCGTACGCATAAACTTTACAGTCTACTTAGCTAATTCTAACCACAAGTAATGTTTGTTATTCAGATCGGTTATTGATCTGAATTACGAACTTTACTTTTACGTTCAACTTCCTGAAAATTTTGCTACGCTCGAGTCACTCACGAATACAACAGGCCTCGAAGAAATGGGATCAAAGAATCCCAAACAATTTCAAAATATTATCCTCAACCTATTTATCAAATAAACGTTCGTCAATGCTCTCTAATCCGTTCTGGGAATGTTCTGGGACCGTTTACTTTGTTTTAAATTAATGACAACCATATCTCAGGATCCCAGGGAATAGTCCTTCGTATTTGTCATATAGATTACCTACTTTTTCTGTTTCCGACATCAAATTTATGTTATATTCATCTGTCTTCTCTTTGTTGGGAATTACACATATCCGTACAAAAGTTTGTCTATTGGATAAACGTCAATCGCAATAGTGGAATATGAATTGGTAGAATGGCAAAACATTTCAGAGAGTTTGCAGAGAGTCATTCATCCTCGCAGCGGCGTGGAGGCACTATATTTTAAAGCGAGCAGCGGGTTGTTTCAGGGCGAAGTGAACCGTATTGGGAAGGCGTTAAGATTATTCGGGAATAATTTCACTTAATCGGGCAAAAGCGGGAGGCAACGTGACGTCACGTAGAATTTATTCCCCAATGATAGGGAGGTTAACGAGGTGTAGGTGCTCCTCGTTAAACCTGCCATAAACTGCGCTAATGTGACGTGGGATTGCTTCAGTATAGACTTACCCACACTCTAAAAACTCCAATCCTTTCGATATATTGGCGGAGGATTCTCATTATTCTTTGTTTGATCTCGGGAACAAGCCATTTGAATGCATTCGATCTTCGCCAAAATTTAACAATCTAGCTAGATCATTTAGATAAATTCGGGGTGAATAGCTGCGTTAGATATTTGCAAAAGAAATAGGCAAATATTTGAAGAGCACGATATTGTTTGTTAAACATGTAGATGTGCCAATAAATCTTTATAAGAAAATAACTGGGGATATTGTATTTACATTGTAGGTGATATCAGTAAAGCGCACAGCTTGAAAGGGCTTTGAAATTGTAAATAAACGGGTCGCAAATTTTCGTAAAATGGAGACATTCGGGTTGATGCAAAAACGAAAATGAGAATGAAAGCTTTAAACTAAGCTTTAAACTTTACATTATATTTAGGTGTTTAAAAAATCCATGACCACTTTTAACCACTCTGTCTATTTGCTGTAACATCAAAACATTACGTTCAATTTTGAGTACATTACGAATAAAATGTACCTATATTTGTAAATTACTAGCTGCGCCCCGCGGTTTCACCCGCGGTCTCACAGGAATCTTTTTTTCTAAGTGATATGCACCTACAAATGTACATACCTATGTATTTTGCAACAGTTGTCAGGGGAACAGAAAAGAAAATTTCCCTGAAAAAGTACGTGTTGTAAAATTTATAATATTAGCTAGGGTTAGGGGTTTAAGTAGGTATTCGTTGTAAGTAAATGCGATAGCGATATTGAATAAGTAATTTCAAAAATCAAACGACCAAAACGAAAATGTCTACAAAAACGAAATAAAATACAATGAGACTTGCGACTACATTGGATGAGAGGTAGTCTGATTAAACATTTAATTTGCTTCGGATTCTCATTTGGAAACTTGCAAGACCTTAATGAGAATGTCAGCGAGTCTCATAAAAGATGTTACAGTGTAATAGGTTTTCGGAGAAGATTTAAATTGGAGGACTGTACAATAGAGATGTAGATTACATGAGTAGAGCTAGAGCTAGAGTAGCTCAATGTCTAATTATTGTATTTACTCGTATATACCTATATGTAAGATTCCTATTAGCTAGCAATTTAAATAGGTGCATTATAAAAAAATGTGGCTCTAGCCTGCCTTACGGGGAAAAGCCAAAAAAAACTAAGCGCTTAAAGCCCGTAAATATTTAGGGCATTTTCACACACGGTCGTCTTACCCCAAACTAAGAAAGCTAAGGTTGCCAGAGACTGAAATACACACATATATTTTAAAATAAATACTTACTTAAATAGACAAATCAGCATCTATACACAAATCAATCACATAAACAATCATAAACACAAATCTTCATCACAGTATTGTTTGCTCTATAGGCGGGAATCGAACCCACGCCCCTTAGCTGACCTGAGTCACCGAGAGAGTCGTATTAAACTTACTACTTTAATTATCTGTAAGTTCATTAAGGGGACTGAACTCCGGCATTCCTTTTCATCACATTTGGAAGCACAGTTTCCAACTACGAGTAAGTAAATAAGTTCCACAGTTAAGTACACGTCAAGTCTGTTATATCGAGTTGTATCTCGTTGAATACCTCACCGGCGACAGAGACGTAAGACTCTTAAAAGTAGGTAAATATTCGCGGAGGAAAACCTTAGGCATACGCGGAATTCGCCCCGAGGGTTACAACAACTTTTAAACAGCTTTTAGGCCTAAAAATACAAAGTTGAAATAAAACAAAGTTTGTTGTAACTTGCCGGGGCAGTTAATTACGTCGAGAAGCAGATAATGAGGAAAAGAAACGTTGCAAAGAATATGGGACTAAGTATGGTTCGTAATTATCAATTTAAAAGAAAGACTAGTGAATTTTCCTTTACACGTAAACGTAAGCTTTTGGTTTGCGTTCAGCACGAAGTTTTACCATGTACCTAACAACTAAAATTTAACGTGAACCTGAAGAAACCCTACCAAAAATATTGTCTCCAAAAAATAAATAAATTAATTAAATAAATATATTCGGGACACTTCCACACACGGTCGCCTGACACCAAACTAAGCAAAGCTTGTACTATGGCTGCCAGAGACTGATGTACATACTTACATATTTTTAAATACATACTTAAATAAATATTCACACCCAGACATAGAACAAACACTAATATTCATCACATGAATGTTTGCCCTAGGTGGGAATCGAACCCACGCCCTCACGCTCAGAAGGCAGGTTCACTACCAACTGGGCCACCGAGGCAGTCAAATACTATGAGAATCAAAATCCTGACTGACAGACAGACATACAATGCAAAGCCTAAACCGCTGCTCATAGACACTTGAAATTTAGAGGGTGTATTTGTCTCGATGAGTCGAGGTGTACTTACTAAGAAATATTTTTTCGAAATTCTACCCCTAAGAGTGAAAGGGTGGGTAGGCTGAAATTGGAGGTTGAATTTTCCACGAAACTTTTTATTCTTTGGGTCGATTGACTCTAAAATTGGTACATATACTATTTAACTATTAATTTTTTACTATTAAACTATTTTTTTTTTGTATTATATATTGTGAATCCCGGTCTTGAAAGGCGGAAAGTAATGTGCTGAACAGGACTATGGGTTGCCTCAATACAGGCTTGCCTCGTGAGGCAACCAGTAAACAATGTTTTTTTAGGTAATAAGTTGTTACAATAAAATAATTTTCAATTTTTCAACTAAAATTTGAGACATATGTACCAAGTTTTTCTAAAATCGTCCAACACACAGAGTATAAAGCCGCGTTGACACGATGAAAGTACTCGACATTCGGATATTTACTCCGACGCTACTTGTATAGTGGCAACTAGTAATCCGAGCGCACTCGTCCGATCTGTTTTTGACTCGGACTGCGTCCTATTATTACGAGTCAGCTCGTATAGGAGTAGATTTTTATGTGGACTCGGATAATTTTCTTAAAATAATGAAGAAAATTATCAAAGTGAACTATGTTAAATACCAACAGCTATCTTAGTACCCTCGTATATTAGTACTAGGATAACTGTACGTGTGTACTGTGTGTATGTACTGTACGTATGTACTGTACGTATATACTGTACGCATGTACTGTACGCATGTACTGTACGCATGTACTGTAAGCATGTACTGTATGTACGTAGCTTACTTCTACGAGTCCACTCGGTCTGATCGTTGTATACGTACAGTACATACGTACAGTACATTCACACAGTACACACGTACAGTTATCCTAGTACTAATATACGAGGGTACTAGGATAGCTGTTACTCTGCTTTATTAAGTAGGTAGGATTTTTCTGAAGTTGCGGTAATTATTTATTACTAAATCCGCTTCGTGTTCTGCTAAAGTGTGGAATGTTCTGCCTGAAAGGGTGTTCCCCGTTGGTTATAATATGTAATATGGGTGTCTTCAGGTCTCGAGTGAATTGGTTTCTTCTAGGCAAGCGTGCTCCATTTCGTAGGTCGCATTTGTGTTTCAAATCAGACGCGATGCCGGCCAAACGCAAGCCTTTTACTGAATAATAACAAAAAACTGATTCTTTACTTATAACCTAATATTTGCAATTATTAACAGAGATTAGTTTAGTTTACGGAGAACTTTATCCTTATTGCTTTGTTTTGTACCTACATATATTGATTTAGGTAGGATCAACTAGGGCAAATGTATCTGTGGGGCAATTGTGTCTTTCGAGAATCACTGACAAACCCTTCACAAATTAGGTGCCATCTACATCTTTTTTCTATCTTTAGTTGCAATAATCTATACAAGATGGCGTTCGTTGCCTAATTTGTGTGGTTTGTCAGTAATTCTCGAAAGACACAATTGCCCCTCAGACGCATTTGCCTCAGATAACCCTATATAATGTTTGTTTCTAAAGAAAAATATGTCATTTGTTTCCTTAGGTCACGCGGGCACAGCCGCGGGCAGAATCTCGTACCACATATAGGTACATAGGTATATAAAAAGGTAAGCATATTTTAAAATGTTCTGTAGGTATGAGTAATCTATCGTTTTAACACCAAGTAATAATAACTCGTTGAGATTACATCGATGTATTGCCAATTCATCAACTCCAGACCGCAAACAGGCGATCAATCAATTACTTCAGTGAGAAGCAGAATGCTTGAGAAAAGTCTCAAATAATCTATCATTGTGGGCCTCCACCGTCCAAGCAAATATACAAACTTAGGTACTTACCTAACGCTTATTCACACAAACTAAAAAACGATGGCAGCCTAGTTGGGAGAAGGTCCGCCTCTCAAGCCAGAGGGAGCGGGTTCGAACCCAGCCGACGGCACGCACCAATTTGGTCATTGTGTGAACATATGTGCGTGTTGTATGTCATCTGCTACATGACTGGAGCCCGGTGTATGGCGACAGGCTCGCCCCTGTCACATTTGGGACTGAATATCGTCCGGCGAAATGTGGGTGTTGTATTACACCTCTGCCAGCCCCCTCGGGGGAAAGGCGTGACGATATGTTATGTTATGTAAAAAACGTAACTACTAGCAAGCCAAATAAGAACAGTGAAGGAAAACATCATGAGGAAACCGACGTGTAGTGGAATTAATAATTCGAAAGACAGCAGCAGATAATTTACATAGACGTAGCGAGAAAGCAGCTCCTCTCAATATCATCCCCGCGAACTTGTAATTAAAGACTAACTTACTCAATACTATTGTTCGCTCAAAGCATATTGATTTAGGTGGAAAGTGGCACTCTATAACTCTATCTACCTCCTAAACCAGGGGTTCCAATGAGGCAAAGTTACTTATCTATTGCAAAACTTCAGCGTAAAATTACTTTACCACCGATATTAAATTTCTGTTGTCTTTGGTAAATTATGGCGACATGGTCGCTTATTAACGCGTTCGTTTGGAACATATTGGATAGTGATTTATTAATTTGCCTTCTCTTGTGTTTGTATAGTTTGTTCTAAGATTTTGTATGCTAGCTTACTACAATAAGTAGCTGTATGGTATAGCGCATATATCTTTTGCAATTTTGTAAACTATAATGTTAAAGAAAATCATGCCAGTAGAAGTGAAAGCATAATTGTATCAAGAATTTTGTTTCGTTTTTTTACTATCGCTTCGTTTTCAACGCACTGTTGTTTTTCACAAGCTTTTAAGCGGGATTGCTTTCGACCTAGCCGTTTCCGAGTTGTTAACGAGAAATATAGGCAGCATAAATTATATGGCGACGCGCTGCTGGGGCTGGCACGTGATAAGTTTCATTTTTTCGATTACTAACGCTGTATTAGGATGTATTTTCAAAAATTTGCTTGACAGTGAAAATGTCATCCAGCTACCAGCAAAACATTCTACCAACATCGTCATCTCATCTTTGTTTATTTTACTTTTGTTTCCCCGTCAACCTGCAGGCATGGGAACCTTTTGATGTGACAAGGAAACATTGCTTAATTAAATGAGTAAACCTTGCCAGCTAAATTAATGTTTACCCTGAGCTTCTTGTTGATCCTTAAAAAGAATTAGTAGCATAATCCGAGATGAGATTATTTCATTTATTACGAGTACATTAGGCAGGTTACTTAATTGTGACATAAATTACTTTGTTAATAGACCTTGTAACGACGTAATAGATGCTGCTGTACCGCTCGCTGTTTTCATTTTTCCCATGGGAAATCTACATTAAATATTCCTCAAAACATAGTTACTTCCAGTGTTGAAAAGTTAATAGACTGCCAGATATTTTAAAAATATTTTAAAGCGATCGCATGGCAGCGAAACACAGACACCAAGTTTCAGTAAGTAACATTTAAAACTCCTAATAGAAAATCCTGAAAAATTAAAGTATTTAAAAAGAATCGTCAGGTGTTTTAAAACTTTATTAATAAAAAGTAAGATTGAATGCCACTTTGTCTACTTTAACTTTAAGCTCCGACCTCTTGTTCAATCTAAATAGAAATTTAAAATTACATTTAGGTGCCTAAATACTATTTTAATATTTTAGTATGTGCTGGTTCCTAGTCTACGTATACGAGTAAATATAAGTACATATAGAGTTACATATGTACTTTCAAAACGTAAAAAAGACATTCCTTTTACGTTACAACATTTCTGTATTTATTCTCCTCTTTGGTAGAACACAGCAAACACAGAGTAAGTCATCCTTACCACCTTAAAAGAAAAAAATCATAAATTTTACTGGTTTTATACGATGGTATTTTTTCTACAGGCTCACGCAGGCTGGAGCAATCAAGTCGTAAAAGGAAACTAAATGATGACGTAGTGGAGACTAGGCGCTCGCTGAACACCTCGATAATGACCGCTTTAGTCTGTGACGACCTTAAATTACAAATACCTACCAAAACTAAGATACTAAACCTACTTACCGAAACAAATGTCGCGTAAGACAAATCTTGAACCCCAAAAGCCTTCAGTACTAATGGTTTCTGAGCTTGAGCACAGCTAATGAGGACTAGTCTCCTCACATCTCTATGTGATGGCTTCTCTATCCCACAAATGTGCCAACCACAGTGGAACATCGCGTTGGATAATAATGATGCCTGGAAAAGTAAGTTTGTTTTAACGTTTCATATTTCAACGCTGCCTGTGTTGCCTAGTTTGAAGTACAAAATCTCGATGTATGCTAGTTCGAAAGTACCCTTATTCAAAAGCATGGAAGTTCAAATTACGCTAGTTTGAAAGGACGGGCTGGTTAACCGTGATATTGGTTCGGAGCATTAAAAAAACATATTAGGACGCAAAAAGGCGGCTCCAAAACGGTTTGTCGTTCAACGTTAATTTGAAACTCTGTACCTAGCACGATACAGAATTCACATCCCAATGTTTTTGTTTTGCCCTCGCCAAGCTTCCGACCGTACTCGTTATGAATTAGCAGGTTCTCTAGGAAACAATAACATTTAACAGAAACAAAAGTATTTGAATAATGAATATATTCACCTGGTATGTAACTTCTCCAGCGTTCCATAGGTTTAATGCCAATAAGAGAAATAGCGATCCGACGAAAGTATATGTCATGAAGGCATTCGTCAGATCCAAATGAGGGGAAAGCTGAAACATGACGTAACTTTAGAAATACGCTTGAACGATTAGCTTTGAGGTTTCAGGCCTATTCAGATATACGTGGCATTCACTTAAGGCCCGGTATTACACGAAATCAACAAAAACAAGTTCTTTTTTGCGCCTAGTTTAATATGAAGAGTTGTGATGAAATGGTGCAAATAATATAAATACAAAGGTAGAAAAAGCAACTAAAATCAGTTTAACCGAAGTAGAATTCTGAAAATCATTTTCATTGTGGAAAAAAAAACTACAAAACGTCTTAAAAAACTGTTTGAGTTGTTCTCTAAATTTTCAGCGTTTACAACACATTTTTTTTCGACGATTAAATAGCCAAATTAGTCCTCTAAAGTTTAACCGAGCAAGTTATTCTTATTTGTGTTCTTACTACTATTAAAACCACTAAAAACAGCAAAAAAATAAATTACGCGCCGATCTCATTTTACCATTAAATATAATATGCGATTTTCAACTCTAAATGAAGACACTTAAGTAAACGTATGTGTGGGTAGAGAATCGTGTTATGACCGAGCCTTAACTACCACAGAGTAGCGAAAAATGTACAACATTTCTTCTGTTATTTGTTTGAAAAGTTTTACAATTTCTAGGCCATGCCTACCAGATACAAGAAGCATACTACCTTGAGTTTCACTTACAGCTAAACGCAATAACAGCAACACAGCCACAGCGGAGCTTTCACACACTTGAAGTGACATTATTATTCCAAAAACACGATTTATCTCGTCAGCTAAACTGAAAAACAAATTACACGTAACATAAGTTCTGGAAACATCTCTCGGCCTCTACGGCATAGATTACTGTTCCGGGACCGTATGTGTCATGCTGACTCAGTTATTTTCTTCCTATTTTATTCATTTTTATGGTGGAAGCGGGATATGGCATACTTTTGAGTATGTGTGTGAGCAATAGACAAACAAGAACTGATATAAATGTGAAACATTTCGTCACGCCTTTTCCCCAGAGGGGGCTGGCAGAGGCGTAATACAACACCCACATTTCGCCGGACGATATTCAGTCCCAAATGTGACAGGGGGCGAGCCTGTCGCCATACACTGGGCTCCAGTCATGTACCAGATGACACACATATGTTCATTGTGTGAACACATGTACAATACGCACATATGTTCACATAATGAACAAATTGGTGCTGTTTGGAACCTTTTCGAAAATTGGTTGGGTTCGAACCCGCTCCCTCTGGCTTGAAGCGAGCCTTCCTCAACTAGGTTATCATCGCTCTAAAATGTGAATAAGTGACAAATACACCTACAACAATAAACTTTTAAGTAAAAAACACTCATGTCTTCATTACTGAATTACTTATAAGGCGTATAGTAAAGCGCAGCAGCTGTCTCGACGAGCGACACTATTATATGTGATAAAAAATTATAGAATGTACTTTTGATAAATTTGCCTCTATCAATGCATTGAAAACAGAATTACAAAGTGTTCAGTATCGACATTTATAGTTTTTACATAGAAAAATACAACCTTATAAAAAAAAATACGTTTTTACGATTCTCTAAGCACTCATTATAAATATCAACATGAAAATTAATCTGAATACTTTGGAATACTGTTTTCAATGCAGATGGAGGCAAATTTATTAAAAACTAGCTGCACCCCGCGGTTTCACCTGCGGTTAAAAAGTATCCTATGTGCTATTCTAGACTATAATTTATGTCTGTGCCAAATTTCATCCAGATCTGTTCAGCCGTTTTGGCGTGAAAGAGTAACAAACATCAATTCATTCATCCATCCATTCTTACAAACTTTCGCGTTTATAATATTATTAAGTAGGATATATTCTATAATTTTATATCCAAGAAATAGTGTCAGCGAGGCAGCTGACATACACCTTAAAAAACGATTCCACACACCAGCTCAATAAATACTCCATACTTACAACAGCAGCTTTTGATGCATCCTCACGCCCTCTAAAAAACCAGCTTTTAACTTCCTAACGGCTGCCTTCTTATCTTTCAAGGCGTCTCGATCAAATTCCTTTCTGATCCTCTCAAAGTGATGGCACAAAGTGACGAACTTAAAAGCCAGCGTGACAAGATGGGTGATCGGCAGGCAATCAGCTGACATCATCGGCAACATCATATATAGCCAGGTTATGTAAAAAAATACTCGTAAAAACGATGCGAAGTACGACTGATCTTCATAGTACGGGTAGTACGTCACCACCGTGTAAAATGGAGAACCTAAAAAAACAAACGAATGAACGCCTAAAATTAAAGAGCACATAAAAAGAAAATTACGAGTACAAAGAGAGCATCTGGGTTTGTCAGCGTTTGAAATTTTCGTACGCACATTTTTTCGCTCCGTTTAAAAACACAGTTTGTTTGGAAAAATTATATATTTTAATTTTTCTGCTGTGTAGCGTTTTGTGTAGGTACCTACGTAAATTGGATTTAAAAGCTTCAATCAAATTTTTATTTTATTAATTGGCATTAAATAAATATTTAATATTCTTACGTATTAAATCTTGTGTGCTACGGACACTAGCTACAAGCAGTGCTACGAGTGAAAAGCAACAGTGCTACACTGTCTCTACGCCATTCACGCGCTACCTATTCAATTCTCTTTTACATTATTGTATAATTAAACAAAATTACTCTCCATGTCTAAGAAATTCAAGACCAACTTGTTCAAATGTACAGCTTATACAAAGCGGCTACGGGTTTAATCTGATTTAAGCTCCAGCTAAAACTATACCTAATTGCAACGTGTCAAAGGGCATATATAAAGCAGTTTGTTCATCGCCCGAGCCCTGCTAGCAAACCCGTGTCTCAAAGTGACCAAACATTTGTGTAGCCAATTCCCCTTCTGACGGATGACCGACTTCACATGACGTACGATTTGCGGAAGAGCCACGGCGGACACATAAACGTGGGCATCCGGTGTGTCATCGGCCCTAGATGGCAACCTTCCAGGAAATGAACATCGTTGACATCAAGATCAGGGACGCAATAAAACGGCCATTTACCAACCTTCGACCAGCGATTTCCTCGTGCTCTCTACCCCGTACGCAATCAGAGAAAGATACACCGATATAATATAAAGGGAAATCCCGACTTTCACTTTTCTGTATTGCTTTTTCATTACAAATTGCTCCTCAAACTTTTCACCCACTGTGGCCATTTCGTAATTCAATTTCCTTATAGATTTTTTATGATACAATAGTAGAAACATTTTTGCGAGAACGATGTTGTGTATTGCCGAGAACATGACTGCGGAGTTTTGCTCCACTTCTGGAAAGTTCCCGAGCAACGCTGCGAGATTCTCGAGAAATATCGTTGTGGTGTAAATGGAGAAAGAGATGATGCTGTATGCTTTGTAAAAAACAGTTTCTCTATCAATGTCTTCGAACCAGCAATCACCGGCGCCGGCGAAATACACGTAATTGCAAAAATCTCTCAATAAACATCTTGTTTTCAGACCCATTTCGTTCAATGATTCGGAACTAATCGAATAACTTAAATAGATCGTCTGGATCCAGAATATATCTTTTTATTCTATTATCGCTCTAGACGCGTTTGAATTCGCACGACGTGATATTTCTTATGAGTTACCACTAAACGTTCAGAGCGTATTATACCTTCAAACACACATGAGTGGTTCGTTTCGTAATGACTAAGTGGACTTAATTGGCATTTAATTTGTCTCAAACAAAGAATAACTTTTAACGAACATAACATTTTTTATGAAAAACAATAGAAAAACAGTAATTTTCCAGCTCATTAGCAAGGTGAACTTGTTAAGAAATTCGTAAATACAAAGTGGAGTGACTTTCGTCTATAAATTATATCGAGGCGAAAATTAAAAAAGTTCGACAGCGTCAAGTTATTGTAGCTAGCTAATTAATTAATGAGATAATTAATATTAGTCAATGAATAAGATATCAATCTTAAAGAACGATAGATTTATTTGTATCTGCTACGAGTATAATTTCAAAATATAAAGGCTGAGTTTCACCAATTAACTCTAACTGTAACAACTGTAACTATTAACTATAAATATAAACAAAGCTTAACCGGCCCAAAAATCAGGTTTACTAAAGATTTTAGGCTTATAATGTTACTTTCACCTAATCAAATCGCTTCGGTTATCGTAGAAAATACTACCAAATCGTACCAAAGCGTAAACCGCCGTAAAAGTCAGGAAAACTAAAGATTTTTAGGCCGGTTAAGCTTTGGTTATATTTAAAGTTAGTGCAACTCATCCTAAATCTTTTTAATATTTACTTACCTCGTTAAAATTTCACTTTAATCCAAGTTTACTAGTTTGTAATCTTGGATTGATTGATGATGTCTAGATGTAAGATCTAGAGAGTCTTCAGAGATCAGAAAGACTTCATAAATAATAGAATAAAACCTCAGTTTCAATCTAAGCTGAGGCATCAGAGCAAAGGCTGCGAATGTCAGCTACCGTGAAAAAGTATTTATTTCCAAGATTGCTTCAGACATAGGTAAGGGATTAGAGGGTATTGGGGGTAGGGAATTACTTGATAAAATATTAAGCAACAAATCCCGACTCACGGACATGAAACAAAGTTGGACACTTTCAGAGGTATCGTGCCTATATTGTACCGATTACCGTGTGCAAATTTACAATCACTAACTTCGAGAGTAGGTACATGGATCAGGATCCAAGTACATGGGCTAAAAGCGATGTTTGCCAAGCACACCATGTCAAATCAATCGTTTCATGAATGATATATTTTTCCATCAATTTGGCGTTATTGCGTTTGGCGTTTATTTATTTGGTATAGATAGACGTCGACATGGACTTGAATTAGCTCGTTTTGCGGATGTATTAGATTTTCTGTTTCGTATAAATTACGTTTTATTCTTCGTAGGTAGTCGTTTAGCTCTTGGCGGGGCAGTTATGATCGTTACGTAGTACTAAGTTACAATGATACTATTTCTCTACTAGTGGTCCTTCTAGCAGCAGTCTAGATCATTTTATAGTGCCGTAGGACCCACAGAAAACTTGGTTTTGTTAACCCAACACAAAGATTATTTTTGTTACCAAGGTCACAGTTACTACAACAGATGTGAATGCTATGATCAGCATTGACTTCAATTCCATACAATACGATGAGCATGAATGTTAAAAAAAGTATCATCTTCAATGTTTGCAAACATTACATTATTTATTAAGTGTACAGAAACAGGAAGTTCTGTAACATCGGTAATGACGCCAGACACCATCAAAGAAGACATCAATCTCGTTGAAGGTGAGATAAATTTCCTTTGCCATAAACGATACGCTCCATTACTAAACGTGAATAAACCTGAGCCACGTCATTATCGTGCCTCTAAGTGATAAGTCATATAATACCTACGCAACACGAGTTTGTGCTTCTGTGATAATTTACGTCTAAAGAAAACACGAACTTTGGGTTTTTTTTTTCACGAACTTTGGTTGGAAATATAGACTTAATGTCAGTACTCACTAGTAGACATCGGTTTCAATTCGACTTAAACCCTTTAAAAAACCTTTTTTGATATTGTATATCTCAAAAAATATAAAAAGAGACCATACATCAATCCCGAGTAGAAGGCATGTGTTCACACTGTAAACGGCAGATCAGTAAAACAGATCCGTAGAATTGACAGTTAACGCAAACAGCCGCTCCCACGTAACCCTCGGCAATAAATAAGTGAGCAGTATCCTTTTACTATTCCCAAAAACGTACAGAACCCTCGCCTTCTGCTTAAACACTCCAGTTCGCAGCACGCAATAAACCAGAGGTCGGGCCTTTAATTGACACGTTACCCTTTTAAGTATCCTCTATGTAACTAAGGAAACAAGGAAAAACACTTAGAATCGAGCCACTGTATTAAGGTACCTGATCACGTAGAGGGAAATCTGCCTGACCAATAATACACCTTCACCCTTTACCCAATTTGTATTCAGGGTGTGGACGTGAGCCGGCGGGATTACAAAACTGCGGGCGAAGAGACTGCGAACGGCTTTAGCGCCTTTATTGCTGTTTGGGACATGAGAATTTCCTTTTCTCTATTGAAAATTATATAGTCTAGAGGCTCTTAGTGGGTTGAAGCGGCATCCACGTTTTAAATACAACTTTAAACTATCAGGGTGGCTATTTATAGCCACAATAAAAAAGAAAAAAGAAAAAAAAGAGTTCATTCATCATTTTAATGATGAATGAACTCTTTTCCCAGGCAGAAGCTCAAATCAACCTAGAGTATAAGATGGCGCACGGCGTATGATCTAAGTGAAGCTAAAAACCACCCAAAAACTACGCTACTGTCGTATAGGTACACAACACTCACACATTGATGCAAAAAACTACGCTACTCGCTTTCTTACCTCGACATTATGTACATTGGTTTATGGTATAATTCGTGTACTTAAATATCCATAGCGCATTATAAAAGTGTGGCCAGGACTACATTTTGAGGTTCTTTTTAAAAAAATTGCAGTTTTTTTAAGTAAATTTTGAAAAAGCCGTAACTGTGAACTCTTACAAATATGTGCAGTTTTAAAATATTAAATCTCCTTAGGTTGTAAATTGCAACGAAAATGGCTAATGTAGAGTGTGCCGACTCATCTGATAGTCAGCACGTTCCATGATACGGCACAGCTCAAAGTCGTGGTTTAGATAAGAAATTAGTATATAAGACAGATTGTAATAGTTTACAGTATGACAATTATATATATCGTACAGCGATCAAGTTGTTTGTTCCTCGGTCTCCACATTTGGGAATTAATATTAGTTTTCTTGCAATTGTAAATGTTTTTCATGGCAACATTACCACGCGCATAAATTGAAAAATAAGTGGCTTCAGCGAGATATAACGCAGTGTTCCATCTTTTCCTCTAGATTAATCTGAGGCAGAAGATGTTTAACTCACTTTCAATTATCCCGCCAAAAATAACGTCGAATTTTTCTAATGGATCTCAGTTTACTGTTTAAATTTATCACGCAGTGCAATATCCGTTGGAAGGTCGATCGATTAAATTCCAATGCAACTCTAGCAGTGCATATATCTTTTGACAGATTTAGACCTAAGCAGAGCAAGTGAGGCATACATATTTCAAGGCAGATCCAACAGCTTTGACTAGACAACTGGACGGGTGAGCATGTGAGGTACACTAATACCAAACATAGCAGAGTACAGCTGAATAATGTGTCCAATAGGTATTGAAACAATGCAACTACGGAGAGTACAAGTACTCATAGTCATAGGTCATTTAAGAGTCCCGCGACGCTCTGAAATCCCTATACAAACGCGCTTGTCTAATTTCTCGGAAACCATTATTTTGTCAGATTAAGATCAAATTTAGCATGTACAATTGAATGAACAATATCTCCGCCCCTATGTTCTTGGTTTTTTTTTAAAAACGTATGAAAAATATTCGCATTTGTAAGGGGTCACTTTTGACAGATTTATTTAATAGATAGACAAATCAAATCAAAAATCCCTTTACATAGGGAGGTTGTCTACGTCATTAGCTTTTAAATGAATTTATAATACAAGGGAAATTCATAGTTATTTAAGAATGATTAGAGAAATGCAGAAGTCATAAAAGAAATGAAAATTGTACTTTGTCACTCTGTAGGTAACTTAAAACGCTAGACAGTATCTTTACTTGCTCTCTTCGCTCGTCGTCTTCTTCTAGACGAAGTGGCAATAGAAAACCTTAAGCCAATGCGAAGTTAGTCTAAAGGGGTCGCCGGATCTTAACTACCAAAATTACATCTGCATCATTATAATATTATTGACCAGAAAAAGAAAAGAAAACAACAATATGCTTCAACACACAATGCCTATGTACTTAATCGTTCGAAATCGAGACCCATGAAATTATCCAAACCATACAAAGAGACGACGATAAAATCTCGGATTCCACCACGCAAACAGTCTTGTTTCAATAAGATTATCCCGTTTTTATATAGAAAACCTTTTGTACACCATTTACCTTCTCTGTTTTGTATAAAATAGGTTAGAGATCTTCAAACACAAAGGGCTGTATGTAAGTACGCAGGTATAACTAAATAGATAAGTACGGGTACTTGGAATCACTTCGAATACTGTCGACAATAGGATTTCCATTGCAAGATAGGTATTTACAGGGCTTCCAGAAGCTCCCTCTGGGATGCCTATTCATTGTAGCGGCATAAATCAATGTGTAGCCGAGAAAACATGTTTAATTTAGATACCCAAATTCCGTTACCTATTGTAATGAGTTGGCCTTTATCCGCTCCTGCTGCTCAGATGGTTTTGTGTTTTGATCCAGATCTATCTAGTTTGCCATCTCCGTATCTAAATAATAATATCATAGACCTGCTGAAAAGAAAAGAAATCATAAACATTTTTGAGTTTTATGAATATGGATGTTCGGTTACTAACAAACTTCACTTAGAGGTTTTGAGTCCATCTACAAGAGGTTTCGAGTTCATCTAACATCTACATAAAATACACTACAATTTGGAAATATCTATAAATTAATTGTAACGTACCAATACTTTATTTAGCTTTTACTTAATACTAACAGGTTACATTTAAAATTTGCTAAATAGTTACCTACTACGGATTTAGCCTACTTTCGATTAGGACGTTTTTCAGTGTTGACCCATCTAGCAAGTGATAGCTGCAAAAAGTAGAGCACTGATTTAAAAATCCATAAAACACTTTTGTTTTTCCTCTTCAGATTAATCTTCCATTTTATCTGATTTCCAACTATCCTCCAATGCTTTTAAACTATCGAAACAGTGTTAACGAGTAATAATTCTTCCGTTAAGATTTAGAGACTACGGCGGAGTAGTTAGTTTGTTGAAGCCCCCGCAGAGACTAACACCTTGGATAAAAGAATATCAGGAATATCGCAGAAAACGAGGTTTTTACCCAGAAATTCGTGTAAGGATAGTGCTAGTCATGTATCTATTGAAAACGTGTAACTAGTTAGAACGGAGTCCGACTAATAACTTAAAAAGTGATATATTTGCGCTCCAATCTATTTTCGGTCTCTTTGGCGAAATGAAGGTTGCGCGGGGGAGAGAAAGTAACGTATACACGTGACGTGAACATGTACACGTGACGTGTGTGTGCGTCACGTACGTACACACGTGTCTTGAAAATATGAAAAAATTTCAAACGATACTTTAACACCTTTTACTTTCGGTTTTCTCAGATGTTTGATGGCAACCTGCAGCAAACGACATGTTGTACGATGAAGTACCCACCTAGGTACTCATTACTTTACTTCTCTAGTCTAGGATAGAATAGAGTGGAGTAAGAACTCGACTCTATTCTATTCACTTCATTCGTTCATCCAAAATCAGCCTGATACTCTTATATCGAGAGCGATGGATAAAATGTGTGGGTCACGTAGTAAAAGTGTTTTTCAACGGACCCTTACATTATCTTGTGAGGGTATTCTGTGAACCTTCAGTTGCCCACTGTTTTATTTATAGGCTCGCCGACAGCTAGTTTATGAGATGTCATGGTTTTGTTACATTATTTTGACGGACTTTCAATGCTTGATGTATTAAATTCCATTGAAATAATGTTACGTAAATCGAGTATTGAAAGTCCGTCAAAATAACGTAGCGTAATAAGTAATCGTACGTGTTCTACGGTTTCAACATAAAAAGCATGGCCAAGATTTCAACATTGTTTTATCTACATCTCTACTCATTTTTTGGTTGCTCCGTGTTTTTATTTGAAAAATCTCACCAATAAATAGTACTACATTTTTAATTTCCCTTACTCTCTTTATTTTTATTTGAGTGTATTTGTCTTTAATTCGTTTTTAAATTTAGTCTTATACGCAAGCAAATCGTAGAAAAAGTTGTGTATGCCCATAATTGGCGCATGTATCAGATAGAAACCATGATAACATTTATTGTATGTTTAATATGTGCACTGTTGGGTAACCTTAATAAATAAATAAATACATTTACGGTTTTACTGCAAAAATACGGTTTTATATTTTCAACGTTTTTTTAGTTAGTTGAAAGTTTAAAAAGTTTTACGTATCTGTGAATTTTGAAGATAAACGGATGATAAACGCGGATTTATCGTAAGTAATAAGTTTTCGAAGAAATCTGTATGGTCCTCGAACAAAGTGTTTTATTTTTAGATCTCTAAGGAGAAGATGAAAAGTTATCCTAACTAATATTATAAATGCGAAAGTGAGTTTGTTCCGCTTTCACGCCTCAACTACTCAATCAAAAAATTTGGCATACACGTTGTCAGGGATACAGAAAAGTACTTAGGGTAAGTACTCTTTGTCCTGAAAAGAAAGAAAGAAAGAAAGAACTTATTTTATCGCACAAAACACTACTACAATAAAAAAAAATACAAAATAAAACAGTAACAGACAATAATATTATTTATAGTTATCTAAAGACATAAAACAAATATTTTTACGATTAAAGTTTAAAAAAATTAAAGTTCCTGTGGGAAACTGTACCGGCTGTACCGCGGAGTACCTACCTACAGCTGGTTAGCTAATAGTTTTTTTTTCATCACCAGGACATTTTAATCGTAAAAGTTTTTTAGATTAATTTGCGTTAAGCAAAACTGCAATAAGTACTTATTGATGTAAAGAAACAAAACAAAAAAAAATCTGAAGCAGCAACTTACATAGCATGAAAACTTACAAATTCAGTTAATGAAGCTTTAAAATCAAATTTTCACAAAACATTTTGTTGTGATCACCGTCAAAAGGCATTTAATCAACGCCGGGTTATGCAATCGCAATTAAATTAATCTAAATTAATCAATGTAAGGCTAACAATAGTCTGCTCAGAATCATCAAATTAATATCTGCTGTAAACATAACGGAATTAGATTGAAAAGCTTAATTTAAGTCAATGGCCTTCGAGGAATATCTATTGCTAATTAGATTTCTAACGAGGAGGCTACAATTAACGGTACCTTCCTACAAATATAGGGCTGCCTGTAGATTAGAAATACCTAATCTTTAAGTAAAATAAAAAAATAATCTTTCTGAAGTCACAGTTATACTTTAACCAGGGCCATTTTAAGAAAATTGCCGTTTTTAATTTTTCAGAAAGTAAAAACTTTCTTTAAGAAGTAAGTAGATTTACTGGAAACAATAAAAGTTATGCGTGGTAGAAAAAACTTGCGCTACCGCCTTTCAGTCAAAGAAGCTAACAGTGTACTTGCGCGCGGTAATTACCTACCTACCAGCCGCGACCGATCTATTTCTTAATTGGTTCCAAAAAAACAAGGTCTAACATTCAGCCATGGACGTAGAAAAAAAGTCGGACGGAACTTCAGCTAAGACAGAACTGAATTCTGTCATGGCGGTGACTTTCTAAATGTGAGTGAATTTCGGGTGGCCATGTTAACCAAATTTACCCATTTTTTATGGTTTTATTTTTGAGCGATGATAACCTAATGGGAGACGAATCGGCTATCAAGCAGAGGGAGCGGATCCGATCCCAGCCAAAGGCACGCACCAATTTGTTCATTTGTAAACATTTCTATGCATATTTAATTTCATCTGTTATTATTCGTTTCGTTTTTTCGTTCTTATTTTTATTGTTTATTTTTGTACTTACTGACATTCTGATTTCGTCCATTCTAGTTTATTAATTCACAATGTATTTCTATTATTCTGTTAATTACTAATGTGGTGCAATTTATAATGATAATAATGTGACTTTTACTCTGATTATTTACTGACTTTGACTCTGATTACTAGGCTATTATCGTTTCAAAAAGTTTTAGTGAGCTAAATTTTAGATATGGAAAAGTTTCAAAGTTGCAAAATTTACTTTTCGAGGGACTGCATATGTATTATGTAACAACACGCCGTATCCTCGTTTAGTTGTATATAAGTCATTAGCTTTAAAATGTGTACTGCAAATGACACTGTACTGGTTTGGGATCCAACTATTTTGATCGTTACATCGTCTAATTATTTGGATCCAGTCATTTCTCCATGATTCGTTTTTTTAGGTAATCTTGTAAAAAGAAAATACTTTGTAACTTTAATAAATTGAGTTTCGTAAAAAAACATTTTACCGTGTTTAGGGAAATTTCCATATGTGAACATTGGTAACACTGGTCTTGACACTGGCCTGTCTGCCAGGTGTAGAGCGTTCCAAAACAAAAATGGTCACCTAGGTTACGTCAATCAATGCATAAGAGCAAGACCGAAATAAGTCATTCACGACAAGGCCGAAAGAGACGATGAGGAGTGATGTAGCGAGTGTCAACTCCCGGAACGCTCTAATGATTAAATGAATTATTTTTTTCTGGTTAATAAAAATGTATAAAAATCGGGAATAAGTGATTGAATTATTCATTTACCTATGAAACGTGAGTACATGATTTTTATTCTTGCGATCACTACGGTTTTTACACCATATTACCGCACAAGACACGCTGTTTTGTAAAATTGTTTTCCCCGCATAGACGTGTTGTCAGTGTAAACGTTACGCTCAAATGACTAAAGATATCTGTGAATGTGTGCGTCGGCCTGTACGTACAACAAGCTGGCTGACTTTGGGTAGCACAGTTTTGACAAAGATGAAGTTCCATCCGACTTTTTTTCTACATTCATGCATTCAGCAAACACATAGTGACATCATCCTCGTCAGTCTCTATCGAACTTGTTGTAAATTACTTATTTCGGTCTTGCTTAAGCATCCATTGACATCACTATGTATTTCTGAATGCTATATCTGGCGGTGTATATTATTATACCATAGTTGCAGCATCTGCTTCACAGATTACTAAATAGTTACCCCATCTGCTCAACAATGACCAATGACAATTACATATCACGTAGTCATCAGGGGAGATAAAGTTGTATGAAAATCGCAGTTTTCGAGCAAAAAGGTTAAAATTGAATAGAAACTCAGCAAGGAGTAAAGCTATTCGAAAATGGAACTGGACACCACAAAAAAAGAACGCATGAATTGCAACGCAAAATGCATGAAATTTTAAAACAAAAAAAAGCTGTTTTTTCTTCGTTCATTTTTGGCGCCGCACGTCGTGTGCATTTCCCAGTTTCTGGTAAATTAAGTAGGTATTTAGTTTTAAAGATACCCAATGATTGCAACGATAAATTACTCCCCTATCAAATGCAGTTTTGTAGGGAACACGAAAAGTGGCGTTTCGCAATGTTTGTACCATTTGCATTCATGTACGTTAACGAACCGATAGAAGTTCATCTAACATTATTGCACTTTAATAAACTAAAATAATAAGTAAATAAACAAAGTCACGCCGCCTCCATTTTGGTTTCCACCCAAAACTCTAAAAAACGGTGTTTGTAAGTAAAACATATTTTCTCAGTTACTTTTTATTTGCAAAATTTTTATTTGCAGAAGGTGTGAAAAGTAGAGTATTCACCTATGGGATAAAGCAGTGTCTTGGGCGGCTGAACCCCTCGCTTCACTCAGAACTCTATATAAATCCCTCGCCTCGTTCGAGCGTTATTTTATTACCCCCTCGCTGCGTTTGGGAGTTAACTCCAGAGTTACGTTCAGGGTTCAATAAGCCGCTCGTGACAGAAGACACTGCTTAACTCCGTGCATTATCTACTACTTACTACGCGCTTTAAAAGTGAATTTGCGTTCGCAGCATCTCGCGACTAAAAAGAGTAGACTATTAAAGCAATAGGTACTAGTGACTCCGTGCATGAGCTGTAGACCTTCAGTGGCCCTATTCGGAGATTTGAGATTTTCATCTCACTTTTTCTCGTCCTTGTTGCTCTCGTTTGAAACGTCATAGGTGTGAGAGTGACCAAGATAAAATCTCATCTCATCTCACGCGCAGGAATAGCCCCCCAGACCTTCTGTCCTTCTCTACAGATCGCATTCCTCAACCGATTCTCGTGAAATCTTATGAGCGGGGTCTACAATTAAACAGACTTTTTTTATGCCGGGTCAGTTTTTGTATTTTTGTTTTTAATTTTGAATCGACAAAATGCGAATAATAAACGTATTATTAATGAACCTGCTCACAGCATTCAAGAGAACCGGTTATGAGAAAATCCAGACAAAATTCGGATTTATGAAAGCATTTTTGTCGAAGCTTTTTAGAGTAATCGTCCTCGGATCACGCACGCGATCGACATGTTTGTACCTACCTACGCGCTTGCGCCGAAAATATTTTTGTAACGCTGTAAACTTACCTACCTTTTATGTGAGTTGTGAACCAACAATAAATATTGTCCCTGACACTTTCAAATCAAATCAATTTATTCATAAAAAGCTTACAAATTTTACTTACAGATAAATCTTAAAAATATAAGGGTAACATTTGTAAATTTGTCTTGTAGCACCTACACTAGGAACATAGGTAAATATTCTTGTGCTGCAGGTGACTACATTCCTTCATTTCTTGTGTTTTTCTCATATGAGGCTAAGCAACCTCTAATTTTCATTACCTATATTTATCATCATCACCAGAGACTTCCCGCCTATGACCTCCAAAATAACAGGTCTTGAACTGCCCGTATCCAGCAGCGGCTTCCTGCAATCATCAGTAGATACCACTAGTGGTAACCAGACCCCTTTCCCAGTGAGCACTTTGGGCAAGTGCCCAGGGCCCCGCGATCGATAGAGGCCCCCCTCAGATCAATTACAAAGTCCCTAGTTCCTGTCAGATCACAAACGATGACCAATATTTATTACCAAAAAACTTATTTGCCTAATTCGAAGAAATCGAAACTAAATAACTTACTGCTAAAATACCAACTTGTGCCAAAGAGCATAGATTTTGAATAAGTGATTAACGATTTTGCCCACCTGAAATCTAGAAGGGTTCCTCTTCAATTTTTATTTTTTTAGATTTTTAAGCACTAACCTGTAAATGCTAAAAGCGTTAATAAAAATAAATATTTAACCTTTTTATCTAAGTACTTTCTTTGTCTATTCTAACAAAATAGTGTTCTGTCAAAGTCATAGGGGCCTCCAATAGGTTAAAGACAGCCCTGGTGGTAACTTTAGTAATCTGTGAATCCATAAAGAATAGAGCCGATTCCCAAAGCCAACCACTACCAATTAGTCCGGGAAAGCAGTTAAAGAAGTTATTTGTCGATGCTATCCCCGGCTGGAATGGCTAACGAGCTAGTATCATCCGTCGGCTATGCAAGCGGATGCGCTGCCAGAATGCTCCGGGAGGAATATCTTAATTAAAACCCAGACAGCGCTGGTCGCAAACTACCGCCAGATAGGTTCGTTACGTAAATACAGGGAAATTGATAACAAATACTCTGCTTACATGTCATTTACGAGTATAAATCGGTGCGGATAAATTAATCTAGATACATACGATATGTGTTGCTAGATTTGTTACGTAATTGACTGAGCCAGCTTGCGCTCAAGCTCACTCAGTCAATCGCGACGTCAAGACGCGAAGCGTCTGTTCTAGTCCAAATTCTGTCCGAATCTCTCTCCCTCTACAGTGGCCCTATTCGGAGATTCGAGATTTTCATCTCACCCTTTTCCGTCCTCGTTGCTCTTGTTTGAATAGTCATAGGTGTGAGAGTGATCAAGATAAAATCTCACGTCATCTCACGCGCAGGAATAGCCCCCCAGTGGCCCTATTCGGAGACTTGTGATTTTCATCTTACTTTTTTTCGTCCTTGTTGCTCTCGTTTGAAACGTCATAGGTGTGAGAGTAACCAAGATAAAATCTCATCTCATCTCATGCGCAGGAATAGCCCCCCAGGTCGCACTTCTTAGCCGATTATCATGTTCCAATATTTTTTTTCCAAAAAAATCATATCTCCGCCATTTTCAAATTTTTCCAAAAACTGACGCGACATTTTTTAAATTTAAATTATAAATAAAATGCATGACGCAACACGAGATTGTCGACAACCATTGTCGCAGAGCAGAAAGGAATTTCCATAGAAATTCAGAGGACTCCAGAGGAATTTCTATGGAAATTCCTTTCCGCCGTTTAGCCGTGTGCGTATACTCTATGGAGTATACAGCCGATGGAGTCTAAATACGCACACGGCTAAGGGCTACTACACGCTAATTATACTTAACACATTCGTTTTATTTTCTTTAACACTACATATCGTCCCCGAGAGGGCTGGCAGAGGTGTAATACAACACCCACACTTCGCCGGACGATATACAGTCCCAAAAGTGACAGGGGGCGAGCCTGTCGCCAAACACCGGGCTCCAGTCATGTAGCAGATGACATACAATACGCACAAAAGTTCACACAATAAACAAATTGGTGCGTGCCGTCGGGTTCCAACCCGCTCCCTCTGGCTTGAGAGGCAGGCCTTCTCCGACTAGGCTGTCATCGCTTTTTCTTTTTCTTAAACCCACAGTAAAACCCGGACATAATGAAGAGTACAACTCTTTTCGCCTTAACGCTACTATTCCCCCTTTAGGTAGGTAGGTATGTTATCCAAAATGTACGCATCCTCGTCTAAAAAGCGTTTAACTGCATCGAAGAGTACGACATCCGAGACGTCGTTATTTATACGCGACCCCATTTATACCAAACATATCATTATTTAAATAAACCCTGACATTCAGAGAATAACAATGAGGTCGTTGAAAGTACAAAGATTGAAGTAACATCATTTTGAAACGTCTTTACAATAGTATAGTAATAGTTTCCTGCGTTTTCGAAAATAAATTAACCGTTATTATTTATTAACACCTACCAACACCATCATCGTCATCATGTCATGTGTCATCATGTGTCATGTCATGATCTATTTACCTAGATCCCTCCCCCTTTTTAGGATTCTGTACCCATAGGTCAAAACGGGACGCTATGACTAAGACTCTGCTGTCCGTCTATCACCAGGCTATATCTCATGAACCGTGATAGTTAGACAGATGAATTTTCCACAGATGATGTATTTCTGTTACCGCTACAAAAACAAATAACAAAAGATACAGAATAAAATAAACATTTAAGAGGGCTCCCATACAACAAACGTGATTTTTTTTCCGTTTTTATAGATGGTACGGAAATGAGTTAAAATTGTTTAAATCTTCTTAAAATCTAAAAATAATTAAATTTTTAATAGAGCTGAGAAAATCATCTGGAACCCGTATTGGATGGAGTGGTTTCAATTTCAATCCTCAATCAATTCAAGCTCGAAGTTTTTGGGGTTCGAGAATACGCAACTGAAGTGGTCAAGTTCGAGTTGTTATACCGTAAACGTTCGAACAATTTGTTACTTGAACAAGTCCTATTATTACATCATTCAAAGTAAGAACTTGATTGTCCAATCATTGCCTACCAAATTCTGTGAATTTTGTACGTAAAAACGGTTCTGATCGATTCGATTTGATCATGTTTTATCGTACCTATAATTTAAGATTTTTTTGTAAGAAAAAGAAGATATTAGACGTTTTGTTATTTCTAAAAAGACGCCAGAATTACAGTATTAACTATTGACTGAATATCATCCGGCGAAGCGGGTGTTGTACACCTCTGCCAGGCCCCTCGGGAGAACGGCGTGACGATATGTTATGTTATTAAATGAAATTTCGTGACTGAATTTGAATTTGCTATTTTCTTTTAATTTTGGCCTTACAGGAATTTGTAATGACTACCAATTTTACCAAACACAGACCTGCCAAAATTCATAACAAAATCGTTACGAAAAATCTTTTCTAAATTTTCGTAACATGTATCCCGAATTTCACTGTTTTTACGTATTATAGATAATTTAGTACCTACATATTTTCGTGTAATTTGGTTTTTGGCATAATAAGGACACGTAGGTATACCTTCCCTGTGATGAAATTACGAGTAGATTTATATTTCACGGACGACGTGGCCAAAGCAATCGAATCGTAAAGCTTTTAAACCAATTTAACTTTGAAATGGGTTTTTCCTGTTCTCACGTGAAGACCTGAAGACTTAGGTAAGTATATGAACTTATAATGTCCCACAGCTGCCTAGGGCAGTTTTTTCTTTCAAATATGAAATCACATTGGCCGCTCGGACTGACGATTATACCCGAATGCCTGTTCTAGTAACGCACATCTATGCAAATCTCTCTGATATTTTTCATATTCATTTTAGTAGTAAGTTCAAAAATTAAAAAGTGATAATACAAATCGAAAATCTGCGAGTTGAATTAAGTACTCCTATTTTAAATAAATAAATTGGGGACACTTCCACACACGGTCGCCTGACCCCAAACTAAGCAAAGCTTGTATTATGGCTGCCAGGGACTGATTTTGCCGTCATATTCTTCTTCCATTAATACAAACTTACCCATATAGCTTCATTTCATACATTTTATCTATTAGGTACATCAAGCAGATCCATTTATGACTTCTCAGATAAGGTGGTCCGCCTCTCCGATCCACCTTGACATTTTAAATCATGTAGCTATGATAATACAGATGAAGCATTCTGTAATGTGGCAGTGTAGCACTGGCAATGTCGTAGCAGTCAATGGCGTAGCATCCCATGTAGCAATAAGGACGTAGCAGGCTACGTAGTAGCATTTTACAATGTAACTTACAACAACACAATATTATTATTAGTTTTGGTTGTTTGTCTTCCTCAAGGTCAATGAGTCCCAAAGCAGTATATATGGACCCCCAGGGGTCGACGACGACCTACAAGAAGTTAATGTAAGCGAAAAAAAAATGAAGGATTGAGTATCGTGGACAGGGGTCCACGATAGGCGATCTCATTTAGGTAGGTCTAGATTTAATTTTGTTTTTTTATTAGTAGATTAACCACGCTCCAAGATAATTAATTTCTAAAGTAATTATATGTTGGATGCATCTCACTACAGTTAAACATCAGTCAAAACACATTTGAAATTGATGAATTTTCAAAAATGCAGTAATACCTTAGCAGGGGACAGTGGTGGATTTACTGGCAGGCCGAGCAGGCTGGAGCCTTTTCTAGGGGCGGCAATCTTGGTCAAAATCTGTTAAGATTAACCAAAAATCAGAAGCAAAAAAAACCAGCAATAACTGAATTGCTGAATTTGATCAGATTTCTATAATCATAAAATGCCTGACGATCTCATTAAAGATAACATTAATGTTACAGATTACAAATTATGGTTAATTTTAACTAAACTGTGAACAGCTTTTTAATGCAGTATCACAGTGACCTTGAAAGGAGCACGGTAAATTTAAGGAGCCAGCTTTACCGGTTCGTGCGCGCGTATGCTCATCCTGAATATTTCAATACCTGGGGCCCTATTCTGGTACGTTCGATATTGCCTCGGTCACTGTCTCCGTAGTTAGTAAAGCCATGAGAGTGACGAATACAGGAAGTCACAAAATCCCCGTAGGTTATTGATGGCATAAACATCCATATAAATATTTATGCAAAAATGCCAAAAAAAACTCATTTCAAAATAGCAAGAGCTATGGCCAATTCAAGAACGCAAGAAAAAAAGGAAATTTTGAAGAAATGTTAACAAATCTGTATCATATATTGGCGGCTTTTATTCTAAGAAAGTAGCGGCACGACGCACATAGTTTAAAAATAAAACCGACGCGATTAGTGTCTGCGTTCGCGCTTTTAGGAGGACGGAGCGCGATGTGTGTTAATTTTTAATTGTCAATATTTAATTTAAACTAGCATAATTGCATCCTCCAGCCGATACTGGATGCGCACCTCGCCGATACAACAGAGCTTTTGTAACACCCTGTATAATATCGGACGCGCTAGAATATGGCTTCTGGGCCTTAGTGTTGAATACACAAATGTGTACCGATTTATCTCGCAGGAAAAGGAAAACTGGCGCGTGGAGTGTTGTTACACCTTTTTTGAATGCGTCTACGTAAACAACTTTGTAATATTATTATTGCACGAAATACATGCATTTTTAAGACTGTTACGAATTTACACACTACATAGTTTTATTTTATTTCTTATAAGCGCGACATAATACGCACATATGTTCACACCAATTTGTTCATTGTGTGAACATACATGCGTGTGCGTATAGTATGTCATCTGCTACATGACTGGAGCCCGGTATATGGCGACAGGCTTGCCCTGTCACATTTGGGACTGTATGTCGTCCGGAGAAATGTGGGTGTTGTATTCCACCTCTGCCAGCCTCCTCGGGGGAATGGCGTGACGATATGGCGATATCTTATATCTTTAAATGAGCAATTCTTGTATATATATATATATAATTGGAATCTCGGAATCGGCTCCAACGATTTTCATACAATTTAGTATATAGGGGGTTTCGGGGGCGATAAATCGATCTAGCTAGGAATAATTTTTAGAAAATGTCATTTTATTCGTGTTTTATCGATATAATCAACTTAAACATAAACTTGAAAGAAAAATAACAAAAAGGAGGCGTTTGAGTAGTCTCAACTGAAAAATATGACTCTTCCTGACATCTATTGGCGAATAATAATACTATATTAGCAATTCGTACTTAAATATAATTTCCAAAAAACACAATTAAAAAAAAATACCGAGCAAAGCTCGGTCATCCAGGTACTGTACGTCTTATAAGCGGCAACGTCAAATTTATATTTGAATAAATAAGAAATAAACGAAAAACAGTTACAGTTATTTAAAAAATATAAATACAGTCATCTATACGGTGGTACTACTTACGCTTTTGTGTAGTTTTAATAAGTCATCTAGGAATCGAATCTACAAATCATTTAAGAACTCTGTTTACCTATCAACAAAAAATGTATGGCTTGTTAATAACGTTGCAATGTGCACAACTTGAAACTGGACTGAGAACCAATTTACGTAACTTTACTTCCCCACCTAACTACCCGACCACCTGCTAATTCAATTTCGAGTATTGGCTCAGAATATCAGAATATCTGCTGCATATTTAGGGATGAGCAGGAGATCGAGTAGTGAGCAAGGCCGGCGCAGATTTACGTCGCTAGATATTGCACATTCTCGGCAAAACGCGCCAGTTTCACGTTCACGCTGAATATTTCAATAGCCTTAGCGCTAAATAGGATTCGACAGGATCCAAGATATTTTAGGCTTTGCGATAGTGAAAAATATCATAAAAAATGTCTGTAAATTACTTTTTTTGGATTGGGTTTACCATACTCTGCATAATTAGCCTATATACCTACCTAAACAACTTTTATTCTGATTAAAAAGTTTATGTAGTACAGAGGGTGAAACCGCAGGACGGTGCTAGTACATTTTATCTCAACGATAAGCACAATTTAGTATGAATGCAAAATAAAATAAAATTTAAATAGGTATAGCTCGAAGCACAATAATCTTAATGACGGGAAAAGACGGGTAGGAACCGAACCGTCACATCTTACTTCTGATGTCGGGGATAGTCGGGTAGGCAGAGGTGTCGTTTTTAATTTCTGATCCATGAACTCGTCACATCAGGAACGTTGAAATAAGTGGACTGCAATGTTGACTTTACATTATTTTAATAATGCAGACATTTAGATTACTAAATTAGTGAAGGATTGCAGGAATAATTGGCGATTTAGAGTCATGGGTTTGCGAATGACCATTGTGCCCGATTGCCTTCAGCCAAGTCAAGTGAAGCACTGAGTGACAGACATGACGTTCGCCCGCCATCTCAAACGCAACTCCATTCGGTGTTAACCGCTCTAAATTAGCATAAATAAATCGATTAATCGTCAAAAACAACAGAATAATACTATCAATTAACAACTCTCAAATTGATTTTCGTTATTTAATGATATCACGCGCCGTCATATATTTTTCTCCACAATAAATGTCAAAGCCAAAATCTGTTTATATATCATAAAGGATCGAATGATTCCAAATAATACATGTGGGTATATTTACATAAGGCGTACAACTAAATATTGAACGAGTTGTCAGGAATAACTGCGAGCCGGAAATTGAACGTGAGTGCCTCAAATATTTACCTGTCGCAAGCGACAGGAGCTTTATCCTACTTCTGTCACATGAAAATCATTTTAGGATTTTCATAGGAAGAGATAACGCAAGCCACGTCGCGTCGTAAGCAGGATGCAGGCGACTTTACGCCTGTTAGGTAAAAATAAAGGTATCGAAAATCAACACCTACAATAACCGTTTTAAGGAACAAACAAAAGAGCCAAAAGCCTCATTCTTACGCGTGAGATATTATCTTGGTCATTGTCTATCTTGTTTATAAAGTCATAACAGTGAGAGTGACCAAATAACATCTCACGCGTCAGAATAGAGTTCCAGATCCGGCTAAAATATACATATAAATGCTTTTACTGTTAGTTAGTAAGTTCCTACCGGCAAGAAATAATCCATGAACATTATTGAATGGGCTGGCGCATCGGATCTATTTAAGGACCGGTCAAACCCCATCCTTCCCTCAACTCCTTAGTAACATCAGATTCAATTACGAAGACAAATCCGTACAAGTTTTCACACTCAACGCGTCTCGGCCTGATTTAAAATGAAAATTAACTCTCCGTCTGTCTCAGATTGAATTCATTTATTCCGTTTAATTTAGACAGGTTCGGCTGATCTGAAGGTGAGCGCAATGATGTAAGATTTTTGTCCTGCCGATATTAAAATTCTGTTAATACTGACTCCGTGAAAAAAGTAGCCACAGGGAATGTTTGATAGAAAAAAATGTTTTAAAAAAGGAACATTTTTGTCATCTTCAAAGTACCTAAACTCAATTGTTTTCAATATTGCAAAAAAAAGTACCTGACTTATTTTTTTGTATTTGTGACGAATTGTATGTATGCGTGACATATCGTCACGCCTTTCTCCCGAGGGGGCTGGCACAGGTGTAATACAACACCCACACTTCGCCGGAAGATATTCAGTCCCAAATGTGACAGGGGCCGAGCCTGTCGCCATACACCGGGCTCCAGTCATGTAGCAGATGACATACAATACGCACATATGCTTACACAATGAACAAATTGGTGCGTGCCGTCGGCTGGGTTCGAACCCGCTCCCTCTGGCTTGAGAGGCGGGCCTTCTCCCAACTAGGCTGCCATCGCTCGATTTACGCACGTACTTATTTACTTGATATTTTAATGGCATCGATAAACCTGTTTATAAATCATTGTTTTAATTCTACCAAAAGTAGATAAACATTCGAACCGCTTAATCTTACAATTGATGTTTTTAATACAAAATTTATCTGCTGGTCGAAATTAATTTTAACACAAATTTAATTGGCACCGTAGATCATTGGGTCAATTATTAATTGGATTTTACTGAATCCTATGTAGAGACTATGCTTAACAGTGAAACAGTTTAACTAAGTACATGAAATTTAGGTTTGGATAAGTACTTAGCTATGTTGCCACTAACATAATTATAAGAAAGATTCAAAGAATCAGGGTCTACCATTCCAAGAGCAAACACATAATGACGTCACACGTCATTGTCATCCGTCTCTTTCGAACTAATTATAAATGACTTAATTCGGTCCTGCTTAAGCGCCGATTCTCGTCACTACGTGTTTCCCGCGTGACCTGGAGGAGTGTATTATTATACCTTGAGAAAACTCAAAACAAACTTGAGTATCGGTAACCATCTAACATTGTTACACACATTCAACTATGTAAAAAAAAGTGATAAAATGATTTTAAAAACATCTTTTAGATAAATTCACAATAAAAAATATTATACGGCGTAGTTACTACTTACTATTACCACAGAAAAATAATTTTTCGAATACCTAGCGGTAGTTTCTTGCTACGCAAAAACTTTCGCCTAGTGTAAACAAATAGTGCGACTTTCGCTTTTCACCCGCGATTTCACCCGCGGTTAAAAAGTATCCTATGTGATATTCTAGACTATAATCTATTTCTGTGCCAAATTTCATTCAGATCTGTTCAGCCGTTCAGGCGTGAAAGAGTAACAAACAAACCCCCATCCATCAATCCATTCTTACAATTCTTACAAACTTTCGCGTTTATAATATTAGTAGGACGTTGCAATTTTTACAGACACCTCCGCTGCAGAAAATGTATTTTTGCGAGTTTTTTTTTATAATGTAAACAAGTAACCAAAAGAGGACAACCAAAGGAGGTATTCGCATGGAGAGTTCTCGAATAGCATAATCGTTTATGAGTTTACGCCGCTCCCGTTCGAGAAACTCTTCACGCAACTTTTTGATAACAAGTATAAATTAAAAGTAAAAAAAAACCCCGACACCGATTTTCATCAAACATAGCTAATAACACTCCCGGCAATACACCTTTCAAACAAAAAATCAAAATCAAAATCGGTTCATCCGTTGAATACGATGCCGCAGACAGGCATACACACACACAGACACGTCAAACTTACAACACCCCGTCGTTATTGCGTCGGGGCGGGGGTTAAAAATCGCAGCAATCAAATCTACAGTGTGTCTGTAAAAATTGCTGCTATAATTACTATCGAAAGGCGAAAGTCGCGCCATTTGTTTCCACTGTGCGATAAATTATTGCATAACTAACAAACAAAAATAAGTAACAAACTGCCACTCGCATCCGATAAACTCTTCTTCTCTGAAGAACTTTCTCTTTCTCTTAGGTAACTATTTTATTATACAATCTGGGCTTAGGCTTTAATGTCAAAGAAAATGTGACGTTAAACTCTTCTTGTGCAATTTAGGCTATAATGTCAAAAAAAATTACGTTAAATTCTTCTTGTGCAACTTTGGCTTTAATGTCAAAAAACTGTGACGTTGAACTCTTCTTGTGCAATTTAGGCTTTAATGTCAAAGAAACTGTGACGTTAACCTCTTCTTGTGCAACTTAGGCTTTAATGTCAAAAAAACTGTGACGTTAAACTCTTCTTGTGCAACTTTTTTATTTTATTTTATTTATTTCGAGTAATCAACAGCGTTATGTACCTAATATAAATAATACAACAATGATACGTTTTTTAGTATGGCCAAAAGTGATTACATTCATTTAAAAAAAAAAATACTACTTATACAATAATTTTACAAATTCTAATATTAACAACTAAACTATGATCAATCAATTAAGTAATTAATAAAAGTACAAGTGTGTGTGTGTGTGTGTGTTTGTGTGTGTGTGTGTGAGAGAGAGAGAGAGAGAGTACAGGAGGGAGAGGCACTAAGGCACAGACCCCCTTCCAGACCTGTGAGTTTTCTTTATTTCCACCTTTAGGACGCCCCTTGCCAAATGGAAGAGATCCACTTCAGAATAGTGCTCGTTGTATGTTCGAGCGGCGCGACAAAGAATAGAATTTCGAGCATAATTTGAGTGAACAGGTGGCACATGGAACAGTGGCGTGGTGTATCGAGAACGACGTATTGGTATTCGTATTGGTATATTAGATAGGAGCTCATTACAGTCTATTTTCCCAGAAAATATGTCATGTAGTAAAACAATGTCATACTGCTGACGTCTCTGCTCCAATGTACCTAAGCCATAGTGACCACATGCTTCAGAATATGAGTCAAAGGTTACAAATTCTTTGAAGCTTAAAAATTTTACGAACTTATGTTGTATAGATTCTAACTTTTTGGTATGAACCTTATAACAAGGAGACCAGATACTACACGCGTATTCTAGAATGCTTCTTACATATGTAAAGTATAGAACCTTGATACAGTCAATGTTTGTAAAGGAGTAACATACACGCTTGATGAAACCTAACTGTTTATAAGCTTTATCTACAATAGTGTCGATATGCTCAACCATCGTCATCCTCGAGTCTAGCTTAATGCCTAAGTCTCGTACAGTGTCGACCTTTTTAATTGGGATGTTGTTAAAGTGATATATATATTCAATTGGCTTTAGCTTTCTTGTGAAAGTTGTCTGGAGGCATTTGGCTATATTGACGGAGATCCTGTTTTTTGAATAGAATTGTGCAAGGTTGTTAAGGTCACTTTGTATTTTTGCGCAATCTTGGACAGTTTTAATTTTTAGAAAAACTTTTTTGTCATCAGCAAACATAAGGTGTTTGGAATTCGCTAGGCTGGCGTTTATATCAAATAGATATGCAATATATAATAGTGGACCTAGAATAGATCCTTGAGGGACTCCAGAGCTAATACTCACAAAGTCACTTCGCGCACCACCTATAACTACCGCCTGTTTTCTGCTGCTGATGTATGAGCTAAGCCATCTATGAAGATCTCCACGTATTCCCAATGCATAGAGTTTGTGGAGCAGGATGACGTGATCCACTCTATCAAATGCTTTTTCAAAATCAGTATATATCACATCAACCTGCATCCCCTCATCCAGACTACGATAGACGTAATTCGTAAAAACAGCCAGATTCGTGACGGTGGAGCGTTTATTCACGAAGCCGTGTTGTTCACTGGGGATCGCTTTAAATATTGTTGTGCATATAGTTTTGTAGACAATCTTTTCAAATAGTTTGCTGAATATATTTAAGATAGATATGGGACGATAGTTCTCAACACAGCTTCGTGAACCACTCTTGTGTATTGGCACTATCCTTGCTTCTTTCCATGTTTCGGGGAATACGCCAAAAACATTTACGGACAAATTAAATATAATGCAGAGCGGTTGAGATAATGTAAACTTAAACTTTAATGTCAAAAAAACTGTGATATTAAACTCTTCTTGTGCAACTTAGGATTTAAAGACAAAGAAATTGTGACGTTAAGCTCTTCTTGTGCAATTTAGACTTTAATGTCAAAAAAACTGTGACGTTAAACTCTTATTGTGTAACTTGGGCTTTTATGTCAAAGAAAATGTGACGTTAAACTTAAGGCGAAGACACAAGCAAGTTAATAAAACGAGCTAGTTTAGCGTCCACCAGTTCATTAGGTACTGTACTGCTGCTAGCTCGCTCATAAAAGATAAATTAGTTCCGGAAGTTAAATTGTTGGAAATAAAATTTAGGCACCAATTAATGAAACGAGGCTAGTGTGTCGGTCGTCTAGGCGCTGAGATAGGTCGATCGAGGGATGTCGTGCAGCTCATTTTTCATTTCTGAAAGACATGATTACGCATCGATTTCATCTATTTATACAATCATGACCAAGAACAACGCAATTTTACGGGTTCTCATTGCTTAGTTATAAGCACTTGGGATAATTAGATAGGTATATATAGGGTCAACTGGGTAAATACGTCTGTGGGGCAATTGCCTTATTTGTCTTTCGAGAATTGCTGACAAACCCTTCACAAATTAGGCAACTAACGCTATCTTGTATACAGATTATTGCAACTAAAGATAGAAAAAATATGTAAGTGGCGCCTAATTTATGACGCAAATGCCTCACAGACGCATTTGCCCCAGTTCACCCTATCGATTTTTATTTAGGTGTATGAGAACGCTAACTTTTGACTTACACTATATACTTGCCCAATGTCCCAATTCTACTAATCAAGTTTGGACATGTGCATGGTACCACCCGGTTCAATCAATTAGTCACCAAGCAAAAAGAAAGTGAAGCATCACAGCGGTCTTCCCCATTCATCGCTAGAGTGGAATATAATTATTCCCCGTTGGCAGCCACAGGCAACGCAATTCTTATTTAAGTTTAAATAGGTTTCACGATGCAGCGATCTACGTGAGCGGCCGCGGCCGGAGATTGGCGCGCGGATCGCAACTTCGACGAAGAGTAATGATCATCCGCGCTGGGATCCCCACCTCGGCTCGGCTGCTTGTTTACTTGTTTAGGTACGCCTAACGTAAAGCTATTGTTCTACGCGGCTACGTTCTTGAAAGCTACGAATCTTCATATTTTTTTAAATATGTTTGCAATGATTTTCAAGAAGGTTGTGTTGGTACGAGTACAATTTCTTTGACGAAGAATAATAGTCTACCGCTCTGGGATTTTCACTTCGATTTGCTGGTGGTATGCTAGTGGTTTGCTAGATTATTATTGCTGTCAGCCTTGTTTGAGTTTTAGAGCCTTCAGTTGTAGAATTTGTTTTTATTTTCATGAAAAAATGATTACTGCACAAGATCGGATTTTCGAAGAAGAGTAATAAATGGTCTTCTAAACAGATCTGATAGTGAGATAGAGATAGAACTATACCTCTTGTTTTCTTTTGTAACTTGGTGATCTTAAACTTAAATATTATAAATTAGTATATTAAAATTAATCAGTGCGTTTAATCAATTCAATTCAATTGTAATGTTTTATCATCAATCAATTTAATATTTGGTCCAGTTTATGTACCTACCCAAGTATGGGCAACATAGGATCCGTAACACAATAAAACTACTCGTAGATAGCAATAATACAAACTTAAAGCGCACAAAGTAACGCGTAAGTAAGTACCTGAAGGCATTGTACTCTACTTTCATCCGCTGAGAACAGTCTGTAATGTAGAGATACCTAATCTACCTATCTCCAAACATACGAGCTACAGCGAACAAAGGTTGCAATCCAATTCCAATACAAGTATCCCATTCAGAAACGAAAATCTTTACCGACAGCGCCGACACCGACCATTCGATCGGCAATCTTCGAAACGAAGCTGTTATCTGGCCCGCTCTTACGTTTTGTTGAATTAGTAAGAGGGTACAGACAAATGACCATGCAGGTAGCTCAAGAAACGCGGAACACTCGGATAAACCTAGAGAGTCAGATGGCGCACGGCGTATGATTTAGGTGAAGCCAAAAACCATCCAAAAACTACGCTACTGTAGTATATGTACACAACACGCACACATTGACGCAAAAAAAACTATGCTACTCGCTTGGTCATTCTTACCTCGACATTATCCGCATTGGTTTTATGGAATAATTTCGTGTACATAAATATACATAATGCATTATAAAAGTGTGACCAGGACTACATTTTGAGGTTCTATTTGAAAACTGTGCAGTTTTTTCACAAGTAAATTTTGGAAAAGCCGTAACATTAAACTCTTACAAATTTGTGCAGTTTTAGAATATTAAATCTATCTAAGATTGTATATTGGAACGGAAATGGCTAACGTAGAGTTTGGGAATTAATATTAGTTTTCGTGCAATTGTAAATGTTTTTCATGGCAACATTACCACGTGCACACTTTAAAAAGAAGTGGCTTCAGCGAGATATAACGCAGTGTTCCATCTTTTCCTCTAGATTGATCTGAGGCGGAACATTCCAGACTTCCGAAAGCAATACTGCTCTACTCACTAGTTGCGAGTATAAATAGGGGCTTAAAGCTAGCAAATGGGCGATTAGGGCATTCTTGACTACGTCACGGGCATTCGGATAAAGTTAGTCTTCGCGAGCAATGAGCCTCGTGGGCTTGATTGCCGACAAAGAGATTGCTCAAGTTTAAATCACTCATGTTGTCTCAACTTAGACACTGCGGGTCTCTAGCTGGCACTTATTTAAACTTATAAAAAAAACCTTAGGTAGTCTATTAATAGACTACGTTTTTTTTTTAATTTTTTTTTTTCAGGTCTCATTTACCTGACTTGAATTAATAAAAAAAATCTGAGAAATCGTATTTTTACGTACTGAAGTGCGTAAATGAGACCTGAGAAATCGTATTGTAGGCACGGCAACAGCATTTTAATTAGGGGTGTAAAATTTTAGGGTTTCTGAATTAGTTACCTATCTACCCCGAGAGAGGGAATAAATCTAAAGTTTCCAATTTAAGACCCAGCATAACTATAAATCTTTGCATAAAAATAATTCAATATACTTTTAACGGCACTCGTAAATCTACAATCCACTATCTCTTAATAAAAAGTCACTAAATTAAAAGCTTAGCCTTTAATTAAAGTTCGTAAGGCCTTATCTCTAGTATTAATTACAAACGAATTTCACTTCATATATTTACAAGATTATCTTTACAATAAATAATAGCTTCTAGACGTAAAGCAAAAAAATTCCATTATCAAGACATAATTTGTATTATAGAGTAAGATATTTTCTGCTGAGGTCTTTTGTTGGTTGGCAAAAATAAGGTGATTAATAGACATTAAGCCGAGATTACAGGTCATGTACGTAAAACGATCCCTACGATTACTGTTAGATCACGCTACAATAATAACTTAAGAGTCCGGCGACCACTTTAGACTAACTTCGCATTGGCTTAAGGTTCTATAGCCATTTCGTCTAGAAGAAGAAGACGAGCGAAAAGAGCGAGTAATGATACTGACGAGCCTCTAAACTTACCTACAGAGTGCCAAAGTGTAATTTCAATTGTTTTATGACTTTTGCACTTCTGTAATACGAATTTCCCTTGTATTATAGATTTATTTAACAGCTAATGATGTAGACAACCTCCCTATGTAATGGAATTTTGATTTGTTTTGTCTACCTATTGAATAAATCAGTCAAAAGTGACCCCTTAAAAATGCGGATATTTTTCATAGCTCTATTTTCGCTTCAGAACGTTTTAAAAAAAACCAAGAACATAGGGGCGGAGATATTGTTAATTTAATTGTACATGCTAAATTTCATCATAATCTGACAAATGGTTTTCAAGAAATTTGAGTAGCGCGTTTGTATGGAAATTTCAGAGCGTCGCGGCCCTCTTAAATATATCTATGGAAAAGTTTCAGAAGATACGGAGTTAAATTCTTAAACGCAGTTCTAATTTTAAAATGTTACAAATGTTATTATAATATTGTGTTAACACAGGATTCGCTTCTAAATCTTGTTGGCGCAAGACGATGTATCAGTGAGCAATTAACTGAGAAACAGTTTTAATTAGCTTCGAGTTAAAAAAAAAACACGAGTTTCCGAAAGTGGCCATAGGCATAAATCAAAGCATAAATCTATTGCTGCATTACCTATGTAATGCAGCTAAATCTATTTCTCTAATCATTTTGAAAGATCCTACTAGCTTCGTACGACAAATCCTAATCCATAATTATTAAATCGAAAGTAAATCTGCCTATCTGTCTGTTTGTAGGCTTTTCACGGCTAAATAGCTGAACGTTTCTTGATAAAATTTGATAAATAGTTGCAGTATGTCACAAGGAACTTTTTTCGGATACTTTTTTCTGAATAAATAAATCTTTTTGTCATGAAATTCTCGTAATAGGGCATATTCTGTGGAAATTCTGTAAATTAATAAAAAATAACGCGCCGCTTACCAAATGCGTCAGACAACATCACAGAATAGTACGTAGTTGGTACTAAATTAACAACTGCCAACTAAAATTGAAATCCCGTTAAAAACCAGCCAGTATTTTTTTAAATGTTGGTTTCTGATCTCTTTGGTAACGGATTATTATTTATAATTTGATAATTAGTGACAGTATATCACAAGGAGAATTAATGTAAGTATACTATTTTCTGAATAAACGCAAACGAAGTTGCGGGCAACAGCTAGTTGTTCATAAAAGTAGAAAAGTAGCGTAATAGAATATTTTTGCTTCATGATAATTAACTTTAACATCAGTGTACGCTGTCCTTAAAATGCCATTAGGGCTTATCTTGGCAAGCTCATCTAGTTAGGTCTTTATCAAAATCGTATGAGTCTCATATTTTATGCGTTAAAGATCGCGTATCAGAATAGCTTTTATCTTTTATAAAATAGCCGACTTTATCAGCATAATAGAATTGTAAGTTTATTCAGTTTCTAACAAAGCCCAGATTGATAAACCGTTTATTTTATACACATTGTTATAGACGTTCATTGTGGAACAATGAAAATATAGAGAGGCTAATTTTATTTATAGAAGAGTTTTAAGTTAAAAATACCAGCTATTTTTGGGATTTGTTTTGTTTCTCTGTCGTCTTTTTGTTTGTTTTCGAGATTTTTGTTTGTTTTTGCCATTGAACTGGTTTTTTGCTGACCTTATGTAAGTAGGTATAGCATAATTCAATATCATTGTATTCAGCCATTCTAGTTAAACCTAATGAAAACGATCAAGTTAAATAGTCGTCTAAGACGCCGTCCGTTTTAAATAATAATGAAAATATGGGGTTATTAGAACGACTGATTAATGTAAAAATTCAATATTATCATTTACTATACGATGAATTTTAGTTACCCCAAAAATAACCTATGTATTAGATAAATTTTATTTTATAAACGTGTAAGGATGTCTCTACGCAAGCTTGTCCCTGCATGAATACTTATTATAATATTGAAAACCATGATAAGAGCTTCTGAAAAGACTATATAATATAAAATACCGTTCAAAGCTTCATAAAGGACAATTATTTCAAACAAACATCGTGTACAGTCTTAGTCAAACGTTTCTTGACGTATCTTGACGTTTGTTACGTCACGCAAGTCCCAAAACAAAAGAGTAGGCTTTAACAAAATCCAATCATGTTGAAGTTAAAAGCCACGCCAAAGAAGGTACCGTTTAAGAAGAAACGTGATAATTGCGCGAAGAAGAAGATTAGGAAACTTGTGAAGTATTTACAAAGTGAGTTGGAAAGTTCCACGACTCATGGCCTCCCTTACATCGTGAATACGGAGTTACATTGGTTTGAAAGGTGCGAAGTTTATTGTGAGTTTTAAAATTAACTTTCGTTGATTATGTTGTACAGTTAATTTAATATTTTATTTAATTAAATTGTTACTTATTTACGAAATACTCGTAAGTAACAATTTTATATAGAGTAAGAAATACTCTATATAAAATTAACAGACAAACCAATTACTTTTAACAAGTAACATTATTAAAAGAACAACAAAAACCCGGCTGCGAATATTGGACCCTATGTCACTTCCACTATCGAGACGATTCACATAACACCTCATATGTCGAAATACCTACATCAAGCTGTTTAGACTGTTTGTAGGGCGTGCCAAAGAAACCTCATACATACATTCATACACTCAAAAAACATAACCCTCCTTCTTGAGCAGTCGGGTAAAGAAAAAATTATAAAGAGAAGTAATTATATAAAATTAGCCTAAGGTTGGTAGGTAAGAATTACGAAATAAATAAATTCGGGACACTTGCACACAAGGTCGTTTGACCACAAACTAAGCAAAGCTTGTACTATGACTGCCAGAGACTGATAAACATACATATATACGTTTAAATACATACTTAAATAGATATTAACTCCCATACATAGATCAAACACAAACGTTCATCACATAAATGTTTGGTCTAGGTCGGTATCGAACCCACGCCCCCAAGCTCAGAAAGCAGACTCACTACCCACCACCACCGAGCCACCGAGGCAGTCAAATTGTTTTTCTGTTTGTTTTTAGTCCTTTTATAACGCTCCGAACCTTATAATTTGGCAAGAAAACAATGAACGAGCCTAGGATAGGTTTTTGGTAGAAACATTACATAATAAATTACCGAGCGTAAAAATAGGTAAAATCTGGGGCCGAGTTTCTATTTTCTCTATTTTTATTCCAGAATATTTTGGTCGTTGAGTTTCGTGTTGAGCACCGCAGTCATAGTTATGCTGTTATCAGCTCAGTACAGAAGATTTGTGGTAAGATACAAAACATTACAAGATATTTAGGTTGGACCGAAAATTTTTAGAAATAGGTACTCTACGGCGCATGAAATGGCTTTTACCAGCGTTATAATACAAAAACAACGTGCTGTTAGGCGCTGTAAGTATGTACTAAGCACCAAAGTTTCCTCTCAATTTACACGTACATCCCACCATTAGGGTTTATTATCTTGGAGCCCAACTAGGGCTTTGCATTTTTCTCACGAATTTCGCTAATTCTGACCTTGAACGCGGATAAATAGAGAAGGGTATTGATTCACTCATTAACTATTCATCGCACTAATTTATTAAACATGGAAGTTCCAGAACTATCCCAGACTGTTACCCGTTCATGACAACAACATTTGAAGCGTTTATGAAACTTATCGACTTACCTACCTACATAGTTCATCTTTAGATACCTAACATAAATTTAATATATTTACGAGAATTTTTGCGCCTTTGTTTCGACTTTCGGTCTTAGCATAGTAAAATCTTTATTTTATTATATGCTAAATATAAAATCGAAAGTAACTTTGTCTGTCTGTCTGTTTGTAGGCTTTTCACGGCTAAATGGCTGAACGTGTCTTGATGAAATTTGATAAATAGTTGCAGTATGTCACAAAGAAGATTTTTGGATACTTTGTTCTGAGTAAATAAATCTTTTTGTCACGAAATTCTGTAAACTAATAAAAATACGCGCCGCTTACCAAATGCGGCAGTATCTTATATCTTTAAATGAGCAATTCTTGTATATATATATATATAAATATATATATACTTGGAATCTCGGAATCGGCTCCAACGATTTTCATACAATTTAGTATACAGGGGGTTTCGGGGGCGATAAATCGATCTAGCTAGGAATCATTTTTAGAAAATGTCATTTTATTCGTGTTTTATCGATAATCAACTTAAACATAAACTTGGAAGAAAAATAACAAAATGGAGGCGTTTGAGTAGTCTCAACTGAAAAATATGACTCTTCCTGACATCTATTGGCGAATAATAATACTATTTTTTGTGAGCAACTAATTGCTTTAACGACACAACAGCAGATGGCGTTGTTAAGTAACACGAAGTCAATGAGTGTTTGCTTTGAGGTTAGACTAAAATAAATTGTTTATTTTCCAAAAAACACAATTTAAAAAAAAATACCGAGCAAAGGTCCGCCATCCAGGTACTTTTTTTAATGTTGGACTCTGATCTCTTTGGTAACGGATTATTATTCATACTTTGATATTTAGTTACAGTATATCACGAGGGTTTATGGATACTATTTTCTGAATAAACCCGAACGAAGTTGCGGGCAACAGCTAGTATTTGATATTCTCCGCCAGGTATAGCATTCGGATTAAAAAATGGTCACGTAGGCAACACGTAGTGACGTCAATCTATGCATAAGCAAGACCGAAATATGTCATTTACAACAAGTTCGAAAGAGACGATGACTAGTGACGTCATTACGTGTTTGCTCCCTGAATGCCAGACCAGACCTTAGTAGGTAAATACTTCATTTGTTTTTCTTACAGCAAACCCCAGTGGTGATGAACGTAGAAATGGACTATTTCAACTGGAATATGTCGTATCCAGCTATATACTTATGCCCCCTTGACAAATCTGACGATTTCCTTCTTGCAAGTTTGTTGAAGTAAGTACCTAGTAGCAAGCGTGCTTCGTCGTAAGCCGCATCATTTCTTCCGCAACATCAGGCGAGATGGCGAACAATTAAATATATTGATGAGTACCTACTTGCTACGTGTGCAAAAACTTATCGTAGTATCTAAGGGCGCAAGCAGAGACGTTTAAACTGACATTTCAAATCGACAAAATCGGTAATTTCCATACAAAGGACAATGGGCAAATTGGTCCAAAAAAAAAGTTTGGCCGCAGGGTTGGCACATAGCGCATTCGATAGATTATTTTTATACATTAAAAAAAAGTACGACACCGGTAAAATTCAACCTACAGAAATCGTTATATTTTATTTTTAAGAATGATAAAATAATAATGATACGAGTAATATATTATTTGATACTCCATGGTGACGTCGCAAATCTCGATTACATGACTTGCATGGTGGGTGCAGTGGGTAGGTGGGTGAATATTATGTAATTGGCTTTAATTTTTCTTTCACCAGGTTTATTAAATCACAACTACAATTAAAATATCTCCAGAACTGTGGGTTCGAATTCAGCGAGATTTATTATGTGAAAACCTCTAGACTTTACCTACAAATTAGCTATAGTGTCAACCCTGCAGGCATTTCGACCAACGTCAATTTATTTTTGCCCATTGTCCTTTGTCGATTATTTGATTTGAAACGTCAGTTTAAAGGTCCGTGCCCGCACCCTAACTAGGTAGTTTTTATAATAGATTTTTTTTTCTCAGTGATACTTTATTGGAAACAGGGCAAGACCTAGAGCAGTACATTGAATCTATTACAACAGCTACTTTGGATTCGGTACACCTTATTCAAGTGCCGAGTCCTGAAATCTTATCTGTAAGTACTTAACAGCTACCTACGAAAGTATAGGTGCACAAATATAATAGAACAAAGTATATAAATTCACATCAAGTATGTACTTATGCTATATTTATTTTGTGGCAAAAGCTCTTACCTGCTAGCAGCGAACAAGTACACACAAGTAGTCCTGCTTCTCTCTCTCTCTCTACATTATGTTGTTATATGTCACATATCTAATTAAAAATAGACTTAAATTAACTACCTATCTAAAGTTCTAGATGACCAGAGAAAGATGTGATTTCAAAATGGATAAATGCCTATTTGCACAGACTACCTCAAACACATCCTTTGATGATGTATGGTCTAGACTCGTATATAAGGCTGTATCTCGTAGGTATTTGTAGAAATAAGGCCTAGTCTTATTCGATTTAAAATAAACGTTACTTAAAACTTACTTGGCGTTTTCTCCAAAGCTTATAAACTCGTCTGACTACGCAACAATAGCGGCGAGCACATTCAGAAAGTTGTCCAACTCGACTTTGACTACAATCGGCCCGTGGCCGGTGGCTGTGGACGTCAGTATGACGGAGATGGGGATGTGTGACGTCATTAATTCTAACGTTGCGCCGTTTGATAACCCTCTGTAAGTTAAGACCGACGAACTTTCTGTACAGTTGAAAAGGGAGATATTATTGCATTCTCGGAATAAAATTGACAGCAAATTCATGAACAGTATACTTTCATCTACTGATAAGTATCTTACTGTAACAATATGAGTGTTTTGTTTTGAGAATTTGTTTGTCATAGGCACTTTGATTTTATAGTATACTTGTGGAGACCCCGACGGTTCTCCGCTTTTAAGCATCGAAATAATCTAGGGAAGAAGCGGCACGAGTCAATTTCTAGTACATAGCCGTGGACTTAATATAACGGACACTACACAGTTCCGGTGACAGTATTATGTTACCTGTACAAATAAAAAAGATAGAGAGGCGTCCAAGGGACTATAGCGAAAACGAGACGACAATAATTATCAATGTTGCAACTGGTTGCGTTTGTTTGCGACTACGGTAAATTGTGTGCAGCACCTAATTTATGCAGTCTATTTTTAGGTTTTCATACCGTTTCTCCCTAATATTTGATTTTTGAGCTTTTATGTTATAAAAGCGTACTCGTAGGCGTAGCGTACGTTACTGACCTAACTAATTTCGAAAATTATTACCTATATCATACATACAGTAACTTTTGTGGATTAACTTCTTACAATTATTATTACAACCTACATTCTATTTCTAGTTTCAATATAAAAGCACAGACGGGCTTTTAAATTGAAACGCTACAATACACATTTCATATTCAAAGAGCCCCCATGTCTGCAGTACCGGTACATAGCCCTTTTCGTTTTAGCAAATGGAGTGATACAGACGTTACCTACGCAAGGAACAACGTGGAACTTTCATTCCACGACCGGGACTTTTTTGTTCAGTTAATGAATTACGCTGACTCTTACAAGGTTCGTATGTAAAAGGTGGGATGTTTGTGGACGCCACAAAAGCGCTTTTGAGCTACTCGTGTGCTCAAATCAACCTAGAGGAAAAGATGGAACACTGCGTTATATCTCGCTGAAGCCACTTCTTTGTATACTTGTGCGCGTGGTAATGTTGCCATGAAAAACATTCACAATTTCACGATAACTAATATTAATTCCCAAACTCTACGTTAGCCATTTCCGTTCCATTGAACAACCTTAGTAGATTTAATATTCTAAAACTGCAAGTAGCGTAGTTTTTTTTGCGTCAATGTGTGCGTGTTGTGTACATATACGACAGTAGTTTTTGGATGGTTTTTGGCTTCACGTAAATCATACGCCGTGCGCCATCTTATTCTCTAGGTTGATCTGAGCTAGTGTGTAGTAAAAAGTATTTGTTTAAAAGAACTGCTTTCAAATGTTCATTCAGCTGTACAGTGCAAACCAAGCGTAGTAAGTGCTAGTTTTATTTTAGGCACTATCAAGTAACACTTCGACATCACAAAAGAAGACAGAAAAATATTAGAAACATGGGCAAAAGGTGGTCTTATCACTAAGAGTGTTCTCTTTCGGACAACCTGCTATTCTACTCTGATTAATATTGTAATGGTATTCATTTAAAGATATCAGTAGTTTGCTTACTGAAATACAGGTTAAATACTGCTTGAGTAATTAGTCTGGCAACCTAGTTAGGCCACGAGGAAACGCCCCTGTCTACTTTGTCTGTATATTTTTTATGAACAAGTTCTAAGTTGAGTGTTGACTGTATCATTGCAATTTTCTTTTTACACAGATATTCGTTCAGAACCCGAATGATATCCTCCCAATAGGGATGCCTGCTTTGACTTACGACGAAGAAGGATTCCTGAGTTTTGGAGTACAAATGTCGAGCACCAGGGCCTCGAAGGATCTAAGGGCTCTGTCTCTTAATATGCGGAAATGCAGGTAAACAGATAAATCGTTGCCTATCTAATGTATTATATTATGTAACTCATAAAATTAACGTCGGTTCGGTGTCAACACTTTCTAAACTTAACATTTAAAAAAAAAGTTAAAAACATTAGCACTACCAGCCCTGTAAGTTTTCATTGTAGTTTTTGGTGTGCAATAACGTACGTATTGTAATAAATTGTAATAACCTACGTATTGTATTGTAAGTTTAGTTTGAAAATCGTACCACACAATGGGCATTCATATTTCGCACAACTGATCCATGCCAACTGGTACTATTTTACTCCATACATTCAAATGCCGAGCAGTTATTCGATACGGATATAAAATTTTAGATATGGACTGTTCCGGTATAGATCAATAAAAACACGAACCTTATTAAAATGAATGCACGAGCATCGAGTGACTTGCAACTACTGTATAAGGATATTAGCTTATCTAATGATACCGCCTTTACTAATTGAACCTGCCTTCTGATCTTGGGGGCGTGGGTTCGATTCCCACCTAGGGCAAACATTTATGTGATGAACATTTGTGTTTGTTCTATGTCTGGGTGTTGATAAGTATTTAAGTAGGTATATATTTAAAAGTATCAAAGTATGTATATCAGTCTCCGGCAGCCATAGTACATGCTTTGCTTAGTTTGGCGTCAGGCGACCGTGTGTGGAAGTGTCCCGAATTTATTTATTTAATTAACCTTGTCTTCGGAATAGTTATTCCGAGTTTTGTCTTTAATTTTTTCACTCTCGATCGATTTAAACAAACACTGTATGACTAGTGGTTCTGTGAGCTATGGGCCTCGCAGTCACCGACATCTGTCCTCCTACAGGTCGCATTCCTCAACCGATTCTCGTGAACTCGACAAAAAATATCTACATAATTATTGATCCTACTCAAAAAAAAATTCAAGAGTTTCGTATAAGTAGTTATAGAAAAGTTAAGAAATGTGGAGGAAGACAGAGATCCGGAAAATTTTGTCGAAGCTCAAGCATACACGCTTCGCTCGCTTACGCATATGCGGTCTAATACTATACAGCGTTTTTTTTTTAATATCGAGACACTTGCACACAAGGTCGTCTGACCCCAAACTAAGCAAAGCTTGTACTATGACTGCCAGAGACTGATAAACATACGTTTATATCCATACCTAAATAGATATTAAGTCCCAGACATAGAACAAACACAAATGTTCATCACATAAATGTTTGCTCTAGGTGGGAATCGAACCCACGCCCCCAAGATCAGGAGGCAGGTCCACTACCAACTGAGCCACCGAGGCAGTCGATTCCTTAGATTAGTTTCCTTGTCGAGTGTTTTTTTTTTTCACTTCCACACATGTTCACCTGACCCCAAACTAAGCAAATCTTTGTACTATGGCTGCCAGAGACTGATCAACATACATAAATACGTACTTAAATAGATATTAACTCCCAGACATGGAACAAACACAAATGTTACATAAATGTTAGCCCTAGGTAGGAATCGAACCCACGCCCGCGCCCTCAAGATCAGAAGGCAGGTTCAATACCGAGCCACCGAGGCAGTCGATTCCTTGGATTAGTTTCCTTGTCGAGTGTCAAAGTCAAAGTCAAAATGTTTTTATTCAATTTGGGTATCAAAGATACATGAACGTCAAAGTTTTTCTTTGTAGGTTTGTGGATGAATCAATTAACCGAAGGTATCCCATCTACACTTACAACCGTTGTCTGATGGAGTGTCGCATACGAATTATAGTGAAACTGTGCGACTGTGTCCCACATTTCTACAAGCCATTAGGTAAGTTGAGGCCAATTTACATGATACTATTTTCTTATACATACAAGGGCAATAATTGAATGCAATACATTACGCGCAATAATTGATCTTCAAGCAAAACTTGTTTAACAGATCAACAATGTTACGTGTTGTTTAGACCATGCAAGTCGTTTATTGCTTCAATTTAATTGTATGCACGGGCAAGAAACTTGCACCGTGTAAATGGGCCTCAAAGGTTTTTATAGGACGATGAAATAAGCTACGATCTACCTACTTAGACATTATTTTGCACTGTGGCAAACTTATAATAAAAAAACTTTAAAACTTGTAATATAACTCAGAAATAAAAAAAATTGTGCGTGGAGTCCTGGAGTCCCTCCGCGCGGAAGAAATGAAACTTCTGTGTATCTTTCTTACTACGCGCAAGCCGTCGAGTACCACGCATTCACTCTCGCTCTGTCTCTTTCTATTCCCCCTCCCCAGGAGCATTAAACGTTTAACGCAACCTTGTTGGAAGTCGCAATAGAAGTTTCACATGAATAAAAATATTGTGAAACATGATTATGAAGATAAGCTTAAATGTAATTTTACGTTACTCTACTTACTTTTAGACAACGAGAGAGTATGCAACTTAGCGGAACTGAAGTGTGTCGACGACTACAGAAAAGAAATCCTATCTATTTCAACTACGAACGAAACTGTGGAAAAGTTTGGAGACATCGGCGGGCTTCCACGGAATGTTCGAGAGTGTGGCTGCCTGGATAACTGCGAGTACACTTCTTACCTCAAGGACCAAGACGTGTTCCTACCGCAGACTCTCATGAACAGGCTGAGAATCAACGTCGGTACATTCCCTAAAGTGAGGATCACTAGAGAAATCATGTTCGGTTTCTATGACATTTTCCGTAAGTCATTTTTTTCTTAAAAAATACTAAGAATGTGTCATCTGCTGCATAGCTGCCCAGTGTATGGCGACAGGCACACCCTCTGTCGCATCAGAGACAGAATATCGTCCGGCAAAGTGTGGGTGTTGTAATACACCTCTGCCAGCCGCTTCGGGGAAAGTTGTGACGATATGTCATAATCACTGATTTTCTATTAATATATCGTCAATTTATAATTAGGTACCGTACCTAGTACCTAATTACACATTCTATGGTTTAAATAACCTGTAGTTCGGATTGTTTTGAGTTTTGACCTGAAATCCATGTCTTTGAAGATGTGTAGGTATTGTTTCCTACATTTTCATCGTATCTATATCAGCATAGTTACCTATGCCTGATTCTAATTTATTGCAGCAGGCCTTTTTAGACCCAAACCGAACTTGACATGAAAAAGTAATTTCAGAGTTTCCAATCAGACTGAGCCCGATGGAAATTGAACCAAGCCTTTTCGATTATTGTGAATGTAATCCTTGATATGCCAATAATTTTTCTTATTAACAGACTTCCAAAAAGGAGGTTTCGAATTGACTGTTTTTTAAGTTTGTTACGCGATTAAAAAACCGATGATAGCCTAGTTAGAGAAGGCCCGCCTCTCAGTGTGCGTAACTACAGCGTCCTCATAGGTGATAGAATAATTCTACCTATGCCAATATTTAAGGCATAATAGCTGCAATCAAATATCCCAGTCTTAGTCTTAGTTAGACGAAGGACTACTATTGTTATTGGTTTTTTAGTGGCTTGTTCTCTATAGTTCGGCTAACAAAAGATGTCGCGCGACATATTATGGCTTTATGGCTGCTTGACGTCACAGGCGAGAAGTAGGAGGCGGCATGGGGAACCTGTCTTTTTGGCCCTCCACCCCGATACACCCTTCGCGTCTCTATTTTTAAATTAGCATATTTACTTGCTAATTTAAAAATGGAAAACTAGTTTTAGTTACTATTTGTTCTCTGAAAGTCAACAAATCCAGTCCGGATTTGATCATAGCTTCAATTTTTTTTAAGTAGCATCGTTAAGATTTTTCCTGCCTGGTGCAGCTATTATGCTTTAATTTTCTAGCTATTGTCCAAAACCCTAACCTCACTGGTTTACCTGTACTGAATGAGCGAGCTGAGGTTATGTCACTCCAGATGACACATAGTAAATGGCTCATAATAACGAAGTTCTTGTGGCAGCTAAACTAAGACTGGGATACTTGATTGCAGCTATTACGAGTATGCCTTAAATATTGGCATAGGTAGAATTATTCTATCACCAATAAGGCAGCTGTAGTTAGCCGAGCAGCTCTCAAGATTGAGGGAGCGGGTTCAAACCCAGCCGACGGCACGCACCAATTTGTTCAGTGTGAACATATGTGCGTATTGTATGTCATCTGCTACATGACTGGAGCCTGGTTTATGGCGATAGGCTCGCCCCCTGTCACATTTGGGACTGAATATCGTCCGGCGAAGTGTGAGTGTTGCCACCTCTGCCAGCCCCCGCGAAAGGCGTGACGATATGTATGTTATGTTACGCAATTGCTCCGCCAATTTTGAACCGATTTTATTTTCCTAACCTAAGCGGACTAACTAACTAACCTAACCTAAACCAATATCTAGTTAGACGTTGTTCTCAGTGAGAAGCGGCGGCGTAGTAAACCTCTGCATCGGCGCGTCAGTGATATCAGTGATGGAACTCATTTTGACCGCCGTGAGGATACCTATTTACGAGCTGGTGCAAGTCTTACGGTGCATCTACACAAGGCGGCAAAAAGCTAATGCTTGGAAGGAGAAGAAAGAGAAATAAAAGTTATTTGGTACTGCCAGAAAAATTTATTGATATTTAAAATGTATCACTTTGAATCGTTGTGTACTCCTTGTCAATATCTGAAACAAAAATGCACATTAAGTATTGAATCATATTGTTTACAGTGCACCGTTTAAATCCTAATATTATAAATGCGAAAGTGAGTTTGTTTGTTTGTTTGTTTGTAACGCTTTCACGCCCTAACTGATTATCATGAAATTTTGCATAGGTACACGTTCTCTGGGGTAGAAAATAATAATAATAATAATAATAATTTATTTATTTCGGACAACAAAAATCCACACCTTATACTAACATAACAAAAATTATAAACTAAATCTTAAAAAATTAGGTAGTATTTACCTTGGTTTAAGACATTTTGTGCAGACGAATGCAGAAAAGGACATATGGTACTTTTTATCCCGAAAAAATAAACGGTTCCTGTGGGACCGCGGGTGAATCCGCAGGGCGCAGCTAGTATTTCTGATAAAGGATAATATGTTTCTTTATAGAAATTAAATTAGTGACGATGATTCCAGACCGACGCGGCGAATCACGGTAACGTAGCGATACTATGTTGCATCTCGCTCTATCTGTATGTAATTTTCCTATAACTGCGTCTCTGTCTCTCTCTGTACAATATCTCTATGTTACCGCGTACCGCCACGTCGCCCTAGAAAAGGCGTTTGGAGTGAATTATTTGTTTTATATTTTCTACTTGAAATATGATCATACCGAAATCATCAAATTAGATTAGCACAGAAAAAATATCGAAAACTTACCTGGACGAAAGCTTATATTGTTATAACAGTCATCAGTCAACCATCAAGCAACTGCTTTTCTCCATCTCCTGAGCCTTTCCGAGTCTTTGGGAGTCAATCGGGTTAACTGCAAGAAAACAAAAATACGTTAGTTTTGTTTCAAAGGATAGATTGTACTGTACGAAAAGAATAACATATTTGTAACATTACCTTTTCCCACTCGAACATTGCCACGGACATCGTTTTAGCATTATTTAAAACACCTCCAGTGTCATAAATATTACAATTGTCATTTGAGAATTAATTCTGAAAAACAAAAATAACGATCAAAACACAAATAAAACAAATTTATGAGCAGCAAATCTAAGGGTTGCTAATCATCGCCGCTGAACTTTTGAACCAATGACTTCATAATTCGTCGCAAGAAGATAATCGTCACATTCGGTTGAGGATAGTTCACCGATCGCCGATGTTCCTTGTACGGAAAAGAGGCATACATCACCGGGAGCAGCCAAACCCAACAAATCTGCTAACGAGATATAACAGAGCTCATCTCTCACCCACCATCGAACGCTGGATATCCACATAGAAGATTTGTCGCGCACAAGGACAATTGACGCACGTATTGATCTAAACAAACAAAAATCGACGCATCAATTGACATACAATAAAACCCACCAATTGTTTAGCTATGAAAACCCCATGCAAGCCCAACAAAATAAATCCATATTCGATACCAGACAACTTACCATACGAAAGTAGTACCCATTCGAAGCTTCGGCGAATTCGCTATCTTCGGAACATCTTCTTGCGATAATGAAGACACCTCGTGTCAAAACAGCTTTCGAACCTGCTTCGCGAACTCGGAACTTCGGTAAGCCACAATGTGCGGAAACGCTTCCGATTGTCTAGTTCATTAAAAGTTAAATTAGAAGCCAGTTATAATTATCATCGGAGCGAACTTCAGGCTGTTATGCTCGCCGACGTCACGGCACAACTTCTAATTACGTTTTAGAACATAAGCCTACTTTAAAAACGTGCAGAGCGTGAACCCGAAGAGAACTTGAGGAACTACTCTTGAACTGTTGATCGGATTAGTTTACCCAGTTAGTGAAAGATGAAAGAGTTCACAAAATATTAAAACTTGTAGTTGAACACAATTCTACGATTATTTACAGCTAATTTGAATGAAGAAATCATCAGACCATGTCATTGTGGATACTCACTTTTTGACGAGGCTTTTGAGCACTAAATCAAACTTTTGTCACCCGTAACTTCGACAAGATCGAGGCACAGAACAAATAACTCACCTTGGAGTTTATAAATAGGTACACGTTGGAAGCCTATGTTTTCATCTCACTTTTACATTTATAAATGTAAGATGTGTATTAAAAGTTACATAGACAAAAGAAAAAAGATAACGTAAGACAGGACGGCCAGTATACTCGCAGCGGCAAACGTGTTAATGATCCCGAATCCAACTTATAACTGTGCCGATCGATCGCTCAATCAATTTCTTACTCGAACTGAAGTCGACGAGCACATCAAAATTATTTTTAAATGGTTGATTGAATCAGGCGTTACTTTGCGGAGAGGTTCATCTTCAAAACTGTTGTGTATATACAAATCTCTAATGTGTTTTCGCTCTAACGGCGCTTAGGTACGCCAAGGAAAATGGGTTCCAATTACTAACTAATGAAATTTACAAGAATACTTTTTACAATTTGATATTTGAAGCTATTTTAATAAAGGATTGAATGAAACTATGTGTTGACACTCCGAGCGCGTTGGAGAGGCAACACGTCCTGAGGATGCCTCGTGGAGAGGCGAAACGCGTGTCGACGGAGTGCTTGAAATTTAAGGGGTTTTTAATGCTTTTTAATTGTATTTTTTTTGTATTCAATTTTTAATCAAATTGTATAAAGTTTTGTTGTAAATTATATTAAATTAGTTCTGTTAAATTCATACCTTCATTTAATTTTTTTATTAAATTAGCTTTAAATATCAAATTGTAAATATTAAATTAGCTTCAAATATCAAATTGTGTAAAGTTTCAATTGGCTTCAAACATTTAAAGTGTTTAATTTTTCTAGTAAATTTCATTAGTCATTGGAACCGATATTCTTTGGCATACTTAAGGCGACGTTAGAAAGGATATACACTAGAGATTTCTAAATATAACTATTTTAAAATGAACAAATAACCAAGTAATAGTTAGAAAGATTAATGCTCCGAGTCATTCGAATTCGAATCACAAACTGATACCAATAAACTCATATAAAGATCAGTTTAATTATTCTACCAGCACACTACGCAACCATGATTCGGTTTCTCTAGAGCCAAAGATTAGGCTAGTTTGTCAATCTTCAAAACAGACGCAATTTCGCTAACTTTGTACAGAGGTATATAATGAATGGCTATTAAAATGTTGCTAGTGATATGCTACGTAAAACCCCTTACAGTAGAACCTCCACACCAGCGCGAGGTCAGAGATCGACGACGCTCGAGACCGACAGAATGATCCGTGCGACTACACAATACCCGGGAAGTTAATGTAACAATTTATCCATCAAAAGTCGAATTTATTAATATTTCATCAATTCTATTTCGAGGTACAGGCAAACATTGTGACTTACGCTAAAATTATCATAACATTCTAGTTGATATTTCCGATTGCCAATAGATCGATATCAACCTACAATGGAACTTGTCAAGCTAAAATTATCTTATGGAATAGAGGATAACGACGACGATGGAAGAATGATCCTGGCGGTAGAGTGCACAAACCCCGACAAGAGACCGACTTCAATACCTCACATTCCTGAAAGCACAAAAATTCACAATGTCACTGAGAATATTCGGCCGAGTCGCAGGGCCTAGCGCCGGCCGCGCCGGGATGAGTAGATTTTTCAACTCTAGGAGTACGTTTTCAAGATATTTTCAAACACAGACAGAATGTTTAGGCGAAATGCGGTCAGATAATGAAGCGGAACCGAGCATCCAAGACCAACAAAAAGCAGCGCAGAACTATTGTACAAAATTTTGGATGAACCACAGAATCGAACTTTGTTTGCTAACAATGCCCATAATGTAATAGATTTTACATACTTTTTTATACATACACATTTTTATAAATTTTTTTTCGCTGTCTGTGTCCTTCGTCGACTTCAAAGATCCGTCTGACGACACAGTTTGAGGAAAAATCTACTCATAAACGGAATATTTTGAAATCCGAATACGTCGAGATACCCTAATCGTAAAACACGGTCAATAATAAATACTCCAAAAATCACATACCTCGTAAATCCTCGACCTAGAAGTAACGTACATCGATGGTCCTGCCGTCAATGCGAGTCCTGTCGAACATTTCTGTTGTGTGCTAAGGAACTTACTAGCAATAACACAAGGGTACATAAAGACACAGGTTACTAAGGTGTGCTCTAGATTGCAGTCAAATTATTTTGTTAGTTGCGTTACTTTGCGGAAGTTCGTCTTCAAAACTATTACTTTTACCAATTTTTTGTGTATTTTCGCTCTAACGTTGCATTAAGTACGCCATCGGAAGGATGTTTGAATTTAATAAAATTTACTAGAAAACTCATTCATTTACTTGTTTATGTAATAAAGAATTTAATGAAACTTTTGAATTTAACAGAATTAATTTAATGAAATCTACAACAAATAGTTCTGTTACATTCATAAGTTTCGTTAAATTCTTTAATAATTTAGCTTTAAATATCAAATTGTATAAAGTTTTCTAGTAAATTTTATTAAATTAGTTCCGAATTTTCCAAATTGGAACCCGTATTCCTTGGCGTCTTAATGCCACGTTAGAGCGGAAATACACTAAAGGTTGGTAGAGTTGGTTGGTAAAAGTACAGTAACAGTTTTGAAATTATTTTGTCCCCATGTAGGCAGTCACTGACACATGAATTTTTTTAAGTGAAAAAGTTACTGTAATCTTAACACTCCGCGGGTCTTGAGATGAATACTAACTACCAAAACTGATTTTATCTAGTTCTTATTTATGCTTTATGACCACCTTATCAATTTTATCCTACTAATATCATAAACGCGAAAGTTCGTAAGAATGGATGGATGGATGTTTGTTACTCTTTCACGCCGTAACGGCTGAACATGTCTGGATGAAATTCGGCACAGAGATAGATTATAGTCTAGAATAGCACATAAGATACTTTTTAACCGCGGGGCGCAGCTGGTTTATTTTATAAGCAGCTGCTTTGTTATACATGCAAATGTGTGCGAATGAATGTATGACTGTGTAGTCACTTCTACACGTTGATTACAGATTTGGAGATAATTTGGTATGAATTTTTGTCTGGCTGTCTTCCTTTACAGGTTGCATTTTACAACCGATTCTTGTAAAACTTTGTGGGCAGGTTCGACAAATCAACCGGAGAGGAATTATCGAACTTGCTCACAAAATTTCAAACGTGACGCATAATATATTAGATTGCTTATAGTAGATAATTCAGGTGTTCAGCTCCCAGAGGCACCAGTTTCAAACAGGTAAAAGGATACTGATGGCGCGCTCCGCCTCCCACTCCTTGTGGAAGCGCACGATGGCGGTGTCGGGCGCCGTCATCTCGGCGAACTTCACGTCGCCGCACTCGCTGAACTTCTCGCGGATCAGCTGCCACGTCACCGTCTGCGGCAGCTGGGACCAAACATATCTCTCAGTTTTAATCCAAGTGCTAGTTCAGACGGCGGGAACCGCGCGGTAGTGTTGCTGTCTTTGTCTAATGCGCAGCAATAACAAGAACAACAATATTACAACCGCGCTGTCCCCACCGTGTCTGAACTAGCGCTCGCTGAACTTCTCGCGGATCAGCTCCCACGTCATCATCTGCGGCAGCTGGACCAAGCACATCTCTCAGTTATAATCCAAGATTAGACCCACCTAACAAAGATTCCGAATTCGAAATTCGGAATTCCTCGCCTACTTGTTGTCTTGTAATGAATGTAAAAGAGCATAATCCTTAAATGTCCTTTATTCATAACTATTATGAATAAAAGACTATTCCAAACAAAAAACATTCAGCTCCAAGTAAAATAGTTACAACACTTCAATACCAAGGAAAGCTATTTTTGGGACTCACTCGATATTCGTTCAAGACCCATCATTGGCTTGCGACCCACGCTTTGGAAAATGCTGGACAAAGGGCGTATTCAACTAGAAAATATTTTTTTGTTTAGAAAAAGCAGGTCACACAAGACACATTATTCAGACGGTTTAAAAGTGAGCTGTTTGGTTTATAGGATCTATTTAACTTATAACATGCATAACCGGATCCTTATATCGTGCTGCATATTGCAGGGTTCTTGATGACAAACAACTTCGCGGCTATATCATGAATATGCTACAATATAACAAAGAATATGACGTGAATTTGGAAAATATTACCAGAAATTCTGCTGCCATTTCAATAGCCAAGTAAATTGAATCAACTTTTAAAAAACTGTTACCAGTACGATACCTTGAAAATGATCTGACACTTACATTAGCGATGATAACCATATCAGATGGCTTCTCTCGGTTATTCTGCTGGGAGCTGGATTCTCTGCTGTATCCCTGAGTAGGCATGGACACGCCGTGACTCATTTGACTGCTCATCTGTCCGCCCATTTGACTGCTCATTTGACTTCCCATGTTGCCTCTTGAGCCTAAAACAAATTAAAAAAAAACTATATGAGAAAAAAGTTATGTCATCTGCTCCATAACTGGAGCCCTGTGTATGGCGACAGGCTCGCCCCTGTCACATTGGGGACTCGAATATTGCCCGGCTAAGTGTGGGTGTTCTAAACCTCTGCCAGCCCCTTCGGGGGAAAGGCGTGACAATATGTTATTTGACAAAAATCATACTAGTACTTAGGTACTTATTTAGGGTTAATGATTGGCCGCCAGTTTGTCTCACTCACTCACTATTTTATTGGATTTCAAATTATTGATAAATCTGCGTAATTAATGAGTACTTATGATAAATCTGCTATCCTTGATAGAATGAAAACAGTATTACAAAGTATAAGTATAAAGTATCCAGAATAATTTTCATCTTGATATTTTATAGTGTATGCTGAGAAATCCGTAAACATGTAACAAAATTAGGAGTATTCGGATCTCTAAAGTACATTCAACTAAAGTACATTGGATCATGTATTTGGTCACTTACCGGATAACGGTCCACTGCTCATTGAATTATTGCCCATCATGTTGCTCGACATCTGATTGCTCCCCATCCCGCTGGAGCCGAGATCGTTGTTGGCCAGGCTGAGCGTGTTGGCCGCGTTGTTGATGCTGACGCTGGCCGACTGCGCCGCCAGGACCGTGGCCAGGTCGTTGGCCGTCAGCCCTTGCTGCAGGAGTTGGTTTTGGAGGGCGCCCAGTCCTGTCAGACCCAGCGCCTGCAAAAAAAGATATGGAGATCAAATTATCTGGTATTATGCGTTATGGTTAAGACAGACCACTGTGGAAAAGACAAGTATTTAAATAAAATAATCGGGACTCTTGCATGCACTGTCTGACCCCAAACTAAGCAAAGTTCTTCCCAAGTTACTTCCTAAGTGGATCTTTGATACCCCAATTGAATAAAAACATTTTGACTTTGACTTAGATGGAAATCAATATTGTTATTAACAACAAGCCACAGAAGCCATTAACCAAAAATATCTAATCGATATTAGTTGAGCTTATGGTTGAGAAGAAGATTCAGAAACATGTTCAGTTAGCACAACAAGTCCTTCCGGTGAGAAGTCCGTACCTGCAGACTGAGTCCCCCGGCCAGCGGCCCGGTGGCCAGCGTGTTGGCGGCCAGCCCCGTGCCCAGGCCGTTGAGCGCCACGCCCGCCGCCGCCGGCACCGCGCCCAGCACGCCCGCGCCCAGCGTCGGGCCCGAGCCCGCCAGGCTCAAGTTACTCTGCGCGTTCACTTGCGACAGGTTCCTCGCCACGTCTCTTAGCGGCTCCCCGTTAGGTCCGAGACCGACGCCGATCCCTTTCAGTCCGTCCGGTAGCCGCATCTCGAACTTGTCCGACCCTCTGTCCATGCGCGCCGTCATGCGTCGGTCGTACAGTAGTTGCTTGTCGAACATTGATATGGCCTAAAAGATAAAGATGCTAGAAGTAATACATTTCCCATACTATGGTGTCTAAGGGTGAAATGTGGTGTCCGTATTCAAAAACGACGCTCATGAATCTCGATTTAAAACTGTTTTTAAGTATGGTAAAGCCAGTTTTACATCCAGATTCAAGGCTGAGCGTCGTTTTAGCATGCGGTCCTGATATACACAAAGTAGTTTTATACAGTCCCGTGATAAATACCTCACTCGAGTTTCTACAAATATTCTATGATAACTATAAAGTAAACAGCATTCAAAGTCACTGATGTCAGAACAAAAATATATTTGCACTCAATGGTTACGGTAAATAGTGAAGGAATTTTATGTCATGTGAAAACAATATAAGTTTACGTAGCAGGCCGGTTCTTTGAAGACCTGATCAACGCGCCATTTGAAGAACCTCATATTGTTTACATATGGCATGAAAATCATAAACATATATAAGTAACATTGCTGTGCTATTTTCCTGTAAAATAAATAAAAATCCAGCACTAAAATGAGTCTCGCTAAAAACACGCTCGACAAGTTTTGGCTGATCGCCAAAAATTGCAATTATTCTGGTATGCAAATATTTCTTGATCTTGTTTACTGTGATGCAATACTTGCAACGCTTAACAGTTCTGTGTGAGTTTTAATAATTCTTCCTAGAGATGGTAAACAAGCCTAAACTAGAAATTATTACTAACTAGCTGCGCCCCGCGGTTTTACCCGCGGTCTCGCGAGAAGGGTTAATTTTTCAGGATAAAAGGTTGTACCCCTGACAATGTGTATATGTCACAGGTAACTTGATTAACCGGGCAGTATTCATATGAACTGGTCATTATGTTACATAATTAACAAAAATATCTCATAACAAAAAATCAAAATCAAATCAAATCAACCAGCAATAAGGAATAAATAGAACAGCAAAAAAATATAGCTGAAAAAGATATTGGGCATCAAAAGAAATATTAAAAGGAAATTACAGCATAAAACTAAAAAACCCTATGATTCTCACCTGAACAGCTTCCACTGGGTGGTCGTACTCAATAACAGCAAACCCTCTGCTGTTACCATCTTTGTCTATAGCCAAGTCAATGTTACGCACTTTACCCGCCATTTTAAAAACTTCCTTGATCTTGGCGCGGTCGGCCTTGTAATCCAACTGCAATGATTTTGTAACATTAGGAGTGCAAAAACAACTTTACGCTAGACAGTTAAACTAAAAGTTTACAGTATACTGTATGGGCATATTGAAATGGCGCGAGCAACGCCTTTTATTTGCATAATTACCATGTGAACCGTAAACAAAACAATACTAATTAAACTGTCGATATTTTTTTAAAAAACATCGTGTAGAAAGATAAATCTTTTACAGTAATAAGCCATTGGGAAGTTCAGTTAAAAAAATTGAAGTACATTTAAGTAACAGCTTCATTATTAATACTTACATTTGCAACAAAAATCCTTTTAACAAGAGGTGGTTGTACATTGATGGAGTCAAGGAACTGCAGACTCAAACCATATGTATTGAAATCTTCAGACTCTCTTGGCTTGTTCCAACTAATAAGACAAAAAAACTGGTTTTATTTTTGTACAGCTGAAACCTTGTTAAAAGCTCTTTACAAGCTTTTAACTTGTAATGTATGTATGTAATCTTGCAACATGCTTTTAAATAATATAAATTGTGTAATGATGTTTTAAGCTGGTAGTAAAAGTTTTAAAGCAAAAGTTTTTTTTTTAGTGCAATAAAAGCTTGATTTTATTTTTAAAGTTTTTTTTTTTCTACACATGGAAACAGCGTATCGGCGCTGTCGCGGGCGTTCGCAGCAATAGTCTGGTTCTAGCTTTTAGTGTTTGTCCCAAAATAAAACAGAATATTTTCAATACATACTTATCTTTTTCTTCTCTGTGGTTTCTCCCGCCCCCACCTCCACCTGATCTTGAATTATTTTGTCTTCTCTCATTACCTATTAAAACATAAAAAGTTTTAACAAAAATGTTAATGACAATATTGATAAACAACCTAGATTCCAAATTGTTAGCAACATCCGAACCAGAAAAAAAAAATTGAATTGTAGTTATTCACATAGTCAAGTTTAATTCTTTTTTTAGTTAATAAGCAATTTTATTATATTTCTATAATTGTTTTGTATTAATCAGTGTTTATCAAAGATAAGATAGTAGTTTAGGCTTATAAAATAGTTTAAAAAGAATTGAAAAAAAAAAAATTATCTTGTTTTTGACAAAATCTTTTGATTGCTCCTGCACAATTAAAACATCACCCTTAACTAATAAACATTAGTCTTGAAAATATAGTCCATACATACAGTCCCTTAACAATAAATGTTGTATAACCTCAGAGAAGTATAACAATGTACTTTTTCAATTCAGTTTAAACACAAGAAAGAAACAAATCCCTGTATAAATATTCCAAGCCTGTACAACATTTATTAGTCCTTACTGGGTTTGTGTATTAACAAAATCATCCATTTCTAGACAAATCAATCTTTAACTAAATACACCCTCATGTGTCTACAGTGTATACAGAGTAAAACGGAAATAAAAAACTCAAAATTCTGGGAACCGGGAACTACAACTATGGATTTCCGGGGGATTCTCGGGTAGAGAATTCACAACCAAAAACCCTACTTGCATCCCATGATCGACATTACACTTGCCTGTTTCTTCCTTTATCACCAGTTTTCTTCCCTTTAGCTCATAACGATGCATTACAAACAGAGCTTTCTTCTTTGCTTCAAGTGTTGTAAACTCCACAACACCACACCCTCGGGGCTTGCCATTCTCATCATTAAACAGCTCTACATAAGCCACATCTCCAACCTGAACATTTAGAGGAATTCTATTAGGCCTACTGCCAATATTTCTAAATTATCTTCCCAGTTTAATAGTTTAATATTAACTGTGTAATTACTGTGATAGGTATAAATAATTGGGTAGACAAACCTGATCTTTGAATAAGTCCTTGAGCTCAGTCCAGCGATATTCATATGGTATATTCGAAACAATTATTCTCTTGCTTTCCCGGTCTCCGCGCTCATTGGAGCGGTCGCGCGCTGCGTCGGAGAACCTCGACGGTCTATCGCCGCGCCTCGACCGGTCCCGCTCTTTTTCTCTTTGGTTCTCATCCATTTTATATCGAAACTGTAAACGTAAAACGTAACAACATTATTAGATAGACACAATAACAACAACCTATAATAATTATGGAAAATTCGGTGCATGAACAAAAAAGACGCGGTGCCGTCATCCGGCCAATATTTGTCGGTAATCAATTTTATGATCTAAAGTCTAAGCTGTGGGGTGGATTAGGTTTAGAAGTGTGGGCTCACATCGTTTACTACTTACAGCAATGTGAATTAGAGATTCTTTGAATCAAACGAAATATCCAACGAGATATCACAATCACAAAAATTAAACCACACGTTTCTAAGTTCTGTAGCACTTTTTTTTTTTTTTTTATTAATTTATTCATGACCATGGATACTCGTCCTTCAGTCGGATTCTTAGTAATATTTTTTCCTTCAGTAACAGATGATGGGATGATGATGATGAGGTGATGATGAAGACGATGAATCCCTCCCCTTTTCCCATTCCAGTAAAGTTATGGATACTTTACTGAAACTTTAAGTGAAGTTTTGTAGAGAACACGAAAAGTCGCGTTTCGCGATGTTTGTATCATTTGCCCACACTCGTGCACGTTGACGAACCGGTAAACGTTAATAATCCACCATTATTACAATTTAACACTCGAAGAATCACAAGTTTTAGAAAATAATACAAAAACACGACACCATCTTTTCGGTTCCCGCCAAAATCGCCTCTGTAGCACTTTTTTTTTTTTTTTTTTTTTTTTTTTTAATTATTCATGACCATGGATACTCGTCCTTCAGTCGGATTCTTAGTAATATTTTTTCCTTCAGTAACAGATGATGGGATGATTATGATGAGGTGATGATGAAGACGATGAATCCCTCCCCTTTCCCCATTCCAGTAAAGTTATGGATACTTTACTGAAACTTTAAGTGAAGTTTTGTAGAGAACACGAAAAATCGCGTTTCGCGATGTTTGTATCATTTGCCCACACTCGTGCACGTTGACGAACCGGTAAACGTTAATAATCCACCATTATTACAATTTAACACTCGAAGAATCACAAGTTTTAGAAAATAATACAAAAACACGACACCATCTTTTCGGTTCCCGCCAAAACCCCCTCTGTAGCACTTGATCTACAAGTGTTGCCAAGTCGATGTAATGAAATTACTGCTGATAAGTGATAGTGCCGAATAAGGCTTCATGACCCTTTTGTACTCACACCAACTTTTTTGCCGTAATAAACTACTGTTAAATAATTCGACGGGCCTAGGCCCAGTACGGTACGGTACGGAAGTCGTACTCACTGTTAAATGGAATTATGGATCTCGGTACGGCGCGGTGTAAGGTAGGTCTAAAAGTTAGAACGATAAACCGAAAATAGAGAAGCCTTTCCAAAAAATGACTAGAATGTCAAAAACTTAATTTTTGGACAAGGTAAAATTAAATACTTGTGCATGTAATTTTGTAAACAATCTAACTAGTAGTTTTTCTTGAACTGAGTCCTCGCTACCCCAAATCTCCACACCGTATCTAATCTTATCTAATCTAAAATCGAATCTCCACACCATCTCCGATTTGCTCAAATTTATCTGCAAATTTTGATTATGATCGATCATTCGTACTTGAAATTTGCCAAATCTTGGTCCAAAATAGCTAACTTGGCAACATTGAATGTTCTTGTGTTCGTTTATTCATTCAACTTTGTTTCGTTCTTCACTCACTCTTTGAAACCGTCAATGATGGAATGTTGCCAGAAAAACTAAATTATCATCAAACAATAGACTTTTTAGCGAAATATACCCATCAATGGCGTGATAAGAATGACATTTCATGTTAAATTATACCAACCTTACAAACTGCATAAACATGCTCATTGGTTAAGTACTGAAGAGATGGATTTTTGACAGCTAATTGGCCAATCACACCATTTCCTCCTTAGATATTGGACAAGCGGCAAATTTTGTCATAGATACAAAAAGGACTCGACTGGTGTCCTCTAGTGTAATTTTTTGGAACCATAAAATTTTCTGGTTTCTGCAGTGACATTTACACGCACACATTCATGTTTTTGATTGTATTGCTTCATAAATATTTTTCGCTTACGATAGCCATGCAGGAGGCAACCTGTGCTCGATTTTTATTAAATTAAGTAGTTAAAATAACCCACTGAATATGGATCAGGGCAAATCTAATTCACCGAAACTATTCGTGTGCTCAGTAATAGAAAACAAAGATGAAGTTGAAGAGGTAGGTATCTTATTCTTGTAGTTTCCCAACAAAGAATCGCTTTAGTCGGCCATGTACAATCGTAATTTCTACGACTGACAGTGTGGCGTGGCGCGAAATTTGATTTTTTGAATAGGTGTTTTACAAAACTTTTTCTATTTGAATTACAGAGGTACGAGAGAGCCTACAACTACTTTCAAACTCTAGTCGGTGACAGCAGTGATAAAGAAGCTCACGATGCATTAAATAATGCAGTTTGCAAGAATCATGAAGATGTGTCTCTTGGAATGCTCATGTCTATACTTACGGAACCTCATAACGCTACTAAATGCTATAGAGACTTAACTTTAGTCACTAGAGATGGGTTAACATGCGTTATGAATAACCTAACCAATCTGATCCTGGAGAAGTACTTAAAGTTCACCGACACAACTAGAAACCAAGTGCTGTGGCTGGTGAAAGAGATGATAAGGAATGCAGTCACAGGTGTGGACAATGTCTGTTGGAACTTGATGCGATGCGCGTCCGGAGGTGACATCACTCCTAAGAACATAATACTTGTTGAATCTATTTTGGATATTTATATTGAGAATAGACCATGGCTGGACAAATTTCCTATGCTCATTTGCATGGTAATTTATACATATTTAAGGCTAATAGAAGATCACAATATTCCACAACTAATGAATCTACGGCAGAAAGAGGTAAATTTTGTCATCTCTCTTATTAGAGAACGCTTTACCGATGCTTTGACACTCGGCAGAGATCTGGTTAGATTACTTCAGAATGTTGCTCGAATACCAGAATTCAATCAACTATGGCAAGACATGTTAGTAAACCCTAAGACACTCTGTCCAACTTTTACAAGTGTTTTGCAACTGTTGCAAACGAGAACATCTCGCAGATATTTGCAATCAAGACTCACTCCTGATATGGAGAGAAAACTAGTATTCCTCACATCACATGTCAGATTTGGACATCATAAAAAATACCAAGAGTGGTTTCAACGACAGTATCTTGCTACTCCAGAGTCACAATCTTTAAGAAGTGATATGATACGCTTCATCGTTGGAGTGATCCATCCAACTAATGAACAACTCTGCTCTGACATCATTCCAAGGTGGGCTGTGATTGGATGGCTCCTAACCACATGCACATCAAATGTGGCCGCTTCTAATGCAAAGTTGGCTCTTTTCTATGATTGGTTACTATATGATCCTGAAAAAGACAACATCATGAACATTGAACCTGCTATACTTGTTATGCATCATTCAATGAGATCACACCCAGCTGTTACAGCAACACTGCTAGATTTTTTGTGTAGAATCATTCCAAACTTTTATCCAGCATTAGCAGAAAAAGTTAAACATGGAATTTTCAATTCTCTTCAGCAGATAATTGAAAAAAGAGTGTTGCCAAATCTGCAACCATTATTTGATTCTCCAAAATTAGATAGAGAGTTACGAACAACTGTTAGGGATACTTTCAAAGAATTTTGTAGCAATGGTAATGGTGAAGGAGTCTCAGGCATCAAAGAAGAGGGTAATGATGACATTCCAAGACACGGGGGACCTGATGAGCCAGCTTTTTCAGATGATGAGGATGACCCTCCACCTACGATAACAACAGGTCAAGAAGACACAGATGATGATGACCTCCCACTTTCGGAAGTCCGTGCTCGAGAACGGCCGGAACTAGCGGCTGCATTACCTCTTATTCTACGCCCCTTAGCAGAAACACTTTTAGACGAACGCACTTCCGCCGCTGCGACAGCGCTTCTCAACTCTTGCAGTGCACCCATGCCTACTGCCGTTGCCCTCGCCGACCTTTTCGTTGCGGTGATCCAAGACTTACCTCCTGTACGAATAAATCGCAACCCCACACCGGCCGAACTTGAAGCCGCCTTAAATTCGCCAATATTCTCTATGTTTACGTACCTCATTCCGAAAGGAACCGAAGGCGAAGCGAGAAAAAAACTCGTTTTGGAGACATTGAAGGAGATCCACGCTCAGAATACACTAACGTGTGTCGGTTTTTACTTATTATTTTACTTGAAAGTATGCTTCGAAAAAGACAGAAGAGCGGAACGCGATTCGTCGAAAAAGAAAAACGTTAAGTTCAAATCGGAATTGTACAGAGATTATTGCGGTCATATTGAAAAAAAAATTGCCGAAAGTTTAGCCGACGACTTTGAAAAGTGTCAGGAATGCGACGCAAACTTATTGGTTTGGCTGATCCCAGATGTTTACAGGGAGTTTAAAGATCAAGCTCAGAATCACATCAGACTGCTGCATGCTATCGTATCTACGTTGGATTCGGGACAACTACAACGTCTCGTGTGCCTCACTTTGCAAGGATCTCTGATGATGTTCAAGTCAGACGAGTTCACGACGATGCTTTCAACGAGTTTAACTTGGGAGACTTTCGAGCAATACTGCCTGTGGCAGTTGTTGCTGGCCCACGATATATCCGTTGAAGACGTCAGCGCGCTCATTCCAAAGCTTTCCTACAAAGATAACGCAGAAGCCCTGACATCGATACTTCTGATGTTAAAACAAGAGAAACCCTCAGCTGAGGTGATTCGGCAGATATTCTGCAGACCAGTAGATAGAGATGATACCTTTGTTGTCTCAACATTGATGTACTGGTGCCAAGATTACGAAGATAAAGTTGGAGATTTAGTTTCCGTTCTATTAAGCACACGATACCCAGGCACGAGTCCTAACAAGAGAAAACGTCCTGGAAAGCACAGTATTTCGCCGAACGCACCTCCTTCAGCAGAATTGGTATGTTTTGAAAAATGAACTTCTCAAAACGCTGTTTTATTTTAAAAATTTCAATCTACTAATCAACTTTTTCGCACAGGTTGTAGGTCATTTGGAGCAGTGGAGAGTAAGCTGCGTCGAGCAAGACGATATGTCAATTTTTAATATGGAATGCATGCAGAAAGCATTGCAGCAGGCTCAGTCGAATAGTACCGATAGTTTAAGGGTGAGTAACCGCATATTGCATTCACTTCATGAGAAATTAGAATGGCTTTTCCAACCATCCACACTAAATTACACTAATTAATAGGTAGGTTGGATAGGTGATTAGTCTTCCACTAATCACTTATTACTTACCTACTTTTATGTACTATTGTATGTATAGAAAATAGTTATCTATGACTTGTAAGGTGGCAACACGAGTTTTAAATAAAGTTAGTTGGACCAAACATAGATGTATCCTTTAAGGAAAAATTCCATCACAAATAGTACTTATCAGCTTTTACATAAACTGTAGACTTGTTGAGTACCAAAACGCTCAAAATTTAATCTTATTCCTACTAGATAAATTTATGACAAAAAAATTACCCCAGAAATGTTTACTTGAACTTGAAGCACAAAAAAACTTCGCGCTTACTTTACAGAGTAACTATACTCATTAGCATTTTAATGTGTTCCAGAGACAGTATAGTGATTTATTCACACTTGCGTGGGAAGACGAGTTGCCTATATCCAGAAGAGCTAGAAAATTAGTTTCCAATTCTCTGCCATTAAACCAGAATCTACATTCTTCAAATGAAGACAGTGAGGTAAGATATAAGTTTAATGAGAGTTACAAATTCCAATGTCCTATCCATCATCCTTACTAATATTATAAAATCGAAAGAAATTATGTCTGTCTGTAAGCTTTTCACGGCTAAACAGATCTTGATAAAATTTCATAATTAGTTAGTTACAGTATTTCACGAGGAAACTTTTTGGATACTATTTTCTGAATAAATGCGAACAACGTCGTTAACACAGCTAGACACACAGAACACATACAGAAGCTGGAACCAGGCTATTCCCGTGGACGCCTGCAAAAGGGCTTGTTACAAATAATCGTTTTAAAATAATTTGATAACAATCAAAGATTTTCATCTATTTACCTATAATGTTTTTTTTTTTTGCACCAATGGAATTCTACTTACCTTTTGAGTTCCATCGACTGTAAATTTCGCCACTGGCGGCGGGTGGCACAACAATTAATACCACTAGTAATCGTGCTAATCGTCACTAGTGGTAGTTTGGTGGTGGTTGTTAGCAAAAAAAAACAATAATAATAATAAATTCAGGACACACGGTCGCCTGACCCCAAACTAAGCAAAGCTTGTACTATGGCTGCCAGAGACTGATATACATACTTAGATATTTTTAAATACATACTTAAATAGATAATAACACCCAGACATAGAACAAACACAAATGTTCATCACATAAATGTTTGCCCTAGGTGGGAATCGAACCCACACCCCCAAGCTCAGAAGGCAGGTTCACTACCAACTGAGCCACCGAGGCAGTCAAATGTTATGTCTTAACGAGCCCCACTGGCGGCAGATGGAACAAAAAGTAAAACTTGCTAACGACCATCACTGAGGGCCGACCCAACAACGACCCTGCAAAAGTATTCCTATTGGTTGTTAAAATCCTATTGACCAATAGAAACATCTTCTAGAACTTTCGCGGACGTTCGCGGCAATAGTCTGGTTCCAACTTAACATTGATTTTTATCTGATTTTAATAGGTAATTTTTAAAAACAGGTTTTTTACCAAAACAAATTAGTGGATATTCAGTTAAAATAATCAGTCGAGGTCCTGCAAAGCAGCCCGCAAGACAAAGGCCATCATATAGGGTTCGAACGGTCACAGTCCGAGACGAACTACTAGTATAGTGAAAACTACGCCTAAAATACCACGGCAGGCTCGCAGCCATAAGAGCATGAGTATTTTCTGTAAAAAAAACCTACTCGTCCATTCCATCTGTGCTAACAATATAGTTAATATTTGACTATCACATACCTAGCCTAGGCAAAGTATGCAGTACGAAATGGAAAACAGCCGTATTTTTTTATTTGTGGTTATTATTCAATCCACAGACTCGCCATACAATGTTCTTCTAGTTAACTAGTAGGTGATATAGTAACAAGAATATTCGTAACCGTTTCTTGAACCAATCTCTAGTGTTATCCCGCTCTAACGTCGCATTAAGTACGTCAAGAAATGTGTTTTTTATATTATAATTATATATAATTAATTATAATTCTATCTTGGTGTTAATTTAATGAAATTTACTAGAAAACTTTATACAATTTGATTTTTGAAGCTAATTTGAACTCCAAAAATCAAATTGTAGATCCAAGATAGAATATAAAATTAATAATCCTTGACTTACTTAATGCGACGTTACAGCGGAAATACACTAGAGATTGGTTCATGTAACAGTTTTGGAGATGAACTTCCGCAAAGTTGCTTCCCATCCTACTTTCCTCACTTACTCCCCCACCGCTTTCACACAGCCTTACACACTTCACACACACACATACACTCACACACATACACTCACACACACTCACAATCACCCTGTTTATCTTTCTAATTGTCAGTTCGATTTTATTTTATTTCATTTTACTTCAAATTTATCTTTAAATTTCTAAATTTTACTTTGTTTTAGTCTGCCATTAATTTTGTGTAAAGACGTTCAAGTGGACGCCCGCGATACTGGGTTTTCCAAGTGCGGGGTCCACAATGTTTGTAAATTGTGCAAATGGTTTGATAATAAATATATTTGTATTTGTAAGTAACGCCTGACTCAATCAAGAATATTAGTGTTGGCGCACTCACTAAAATGAGTAATTCGCTTACACATTTACTTATGGCTCATTTTCATTGGTCATTAGAGCCCGCATTCCGGCTGCGGGTTCTCACATATTATAGCTCATGCATGCGAGAGTTGTTTTATCTATGGAACCCGCATGCCGCGTGCAAGAGTTTTTTGTTTACGCGTTTGTGGATAGATACGTTTCTAAAAGTTTAATAGCAATTATAAATCAGTCAAACGATGCCATTTTGCTTCCGTGCCGCGTCAATCCGAACTTTATTTGATGATTTCATTGGCTTTAAGGCCGCTTGCGGGGATACCCGCATGTTCTATATAGGCCGGCATATATCGCACTTTAATTTGTTGTTACTCGACAAATTTTGTACAACAAACGTTTAGCGAGGACTCCCACAAATGCGGGCTAACGATAGATTTTTCGACCAATGAAAATGACCCAATTATGATAATTTCGAGAGTCCATTAAACCTGACAATAATATTATTTATTCACAGGAAGAAGAGATCGTAAAACCGAAGCAAGCCAAGCGCCGAAAGAAGGCGATATCGGACAGCGATTGACATATCTCTTTTAAAAAGGACCGTATTTTTAAACACCAAAGTGCAACTCTACAAAACAATAAATATTAGTGTAATAATACATCGTTACCTAATGTTATTACACAGGTGCAATTCCAAGAATGGTACCTTATAACACATAATTAGTGCATTGGTTGATATGTGTAAATTTAGTTTAAACTAGCATGGTTTTCCGGAACTCTTGTTTTCCAGAGTTGATGTCCCGGAAACCATGTCACAGTAACGGTGGTTCAACGAGTTATAACAGTTTGTTAATATTTTTCAGATAATTATTTATTACTTATTAAGATAGCAATACCGTTAAACCATCGCCAAGTTTAGCCAAGCATGATTTGACTGAGAACATTATGGGTAACAGCTCAAATGTAGTGCCGCTCTATACCTACAATGTGGATACAACGAGTACTCAGGAAAGTGAATTCAGGAACAGAAACGTAAACATCGTTGTCGTAATTGCCAAAAAAATTCAGCGAATTAAAGAAAACGTGAAACTTCGTGGCGTAGCGTGGATTTACACCTTCCGAGTAGGGCAACCATCTGTCCGATCATGTAGGACTTACAGCTGACCAGCTAATTTATAATTTCGTATTTGATTGTAAAATTGGGGGTAGCGAAACATTTTTTGGAAGCGGTTAAGAATGGTCGTGTTGATACACATTAGAAGTTAGAAATGCTAGCCTAGATAGCCCGAAAACTTTGAGGTATTGCTAAAAGCTCAAAGTTTTCGGGCTATCTAGATAAAAATATTTTTGTCAGACGAAATAATGTGGTTCTACAGGAAAAAATCACGGCGCGTGATTAATTATCGTCAATATAGATGAATTTGTTAGTATTTGCTTGTATCGTCATACAAGCTAAGTACATATTAAGTACATTATAATTAAAATAAATACAGAAATATAAAGCGAAATACAGCCTATCATATTAAGGATATGACAACACGCAATTCTCAATAGGCCAAGCCGTTTAACGGTGGCGGTAGAAACCGTCAAATATACCTGTAAAATATTACCTTCTCTAGTCGGTTAAAAAACGCGACAATTTTAAACTTTTTTAAATCATTTTTATTTTTAAAAAGACTACTGGCGCAGGCTTATTAGTCTCAGTGCGTGTTTCCCGCTAGGAGTAAGATCAACCCACGCTACGCCACTTAAAACCTGAAAATGACTAACTTTTTACGCAACTGAAGTCTCCATAAAAAAATAGGTTGGGTAGATCGAGTGTAATTTTTTGAGTTATAAATCGCGTAATCAAAGTTCTAACTTTTAACTTGCGTTGTAATTTTGCGTTACTGTTTGGCACAAATAGGACTACAAAACCAAAGGCAGCGTAAATTTCGGGACATATTTTACGCAGCTCACAACAGAACTCAAAAAACTACGCTCGTTTGTCCCCAGACTTATGGCAAAAGCTAAAATGATATTGTTCTAAGCCACATGCACTGTACATTCAGCACCGGGAGAAAGATTGTAAATGTATGTTTACTATATATGTTGTACAGAATCCAATACAGTGGATCTTAAAATGTAAGGTACAAGACCAAGATTTTATTGAAAAAATAAAATAAATATTGTATTGTATGCAATTTTCGAAACGCATTTTACATTTAGGATCAATAAAGTAATCCCCATTATTATTTTGCTTTCATTTACCTTACTAGACTTATTCTTTGAAGTATATGTACCTACCCAAGAATAAAGATGTATTTTGTTGAAAAGAAAACATAAATATTCTATGACAAATATCCATTATCTCGTATTATTTGATAAACAAAAGTAATTATTAAAACCAATGTTTAAATCTTCCAAGATTAATACTTACTTTTATTGGGTATATTCTTTATTTAATATACAAAACTAGTCAATATTTTAGTTCAAAAACTTCCAATATAAATTGTAAGTGGTTATGATAACTGTTAGTCCCCGAAGTATTTTTTTTTTATATCTAGAAAAAAGTACTGACAAAGTATAATGTGTGTGTCGCAGCCAACTTGCTTAATCAGCTGTTCAATCAGCCCAGCCATTTTACTAAACGGCGCCGTTGAACTAGCTTCCTGAATGATATTCAGCCGTAGCGTCTAATACAACATTTCATAAACTGGCTGGCTGATGCTCAGGCCATTCACAGAATAGTGTGATTATTTGCTAGAATTACTATTTTTGACCGCAGAAATGTGATTTGAATTAATTACGATAAAAATAATATCAGAAAATCGGTGAAACGAAACGCAATTCTGATTAACATGATTATAATTAACCTCTCCTGCCCGACTCCGTCAGGGCAAATTCGACTTGGATTGGTTAAGTTATTTTTTTTATAACAACCCCTACATATGTACATCTAGGCAAGTCAACGCTGTCGATTCAAGTAGTTGTGCCTATAGCCGTTTGATTTAATGGCTATATATCATGAGAAAGCTAGGTGAAATGCGCCGTTTAGTAAAAAGACTAGGTTGTTAATTGAACAGAGAATTAAGCTAACTGGCTGCGACATATACAGGACCACAACTGAGAACAATTTGACAAATGGAATTATTAACTGTCTTTTAAGGTTTGTTTAAATTAGCTAATCACACTCAATCCCCACACCATTCGTAAAAACGTTCTATCTAAAGTAACAATAATAATATTTGCAAAACAAAAATTCTTCCTTAAGACTATATTTTCCCCTGCTTATATCTTTGCCGTGCTTGGGCTTTGCTGTATTTTTTCTTCTCTGGCATCGGTTCTTTCTCATTGGTATCACTGTTTACATCTGGAACAGAAAAATATACACATACAACTACCTAACCTACCTTATATAGATATCTGATTTTTTGTTCCACTTGAAGGGGCCGTCAATCTCAAGGTGGTGTAAGGAAGAAGTGGATAGTATACGCCATTCAAAAGTGGAGTCAAAAATTCTTGCCCATCGCAATGGGCAAGAATTTTTCGAAAAGGATTTCAATTTGCAGCAATTGCCAATGCTACAAATATTGCATTTGCAGAAGTAAGCTTATCTTCTTGGTAATGGTACAAGGCACGATCGTGGTATGCGATTTATGACGTACTGAAACACCACACCACCACACTATTTCCTCCTATCCATACTAGCATTATAAAATCTAAATTAACTCTGTCTTTTTTTTTTTTTTATAACATACTAGGCATGCGTTTGACCACTGACTCGCCTGATGGGAAGCGTTGCCGTGATCGAAGGTGTAACACGCTTGCCTAGGAGATACCTATTCACTTTACTCTTAAACACCCCCGGATTGTATTTAGGTGGAAAGACAGACGCAGGCAACGAGTTCCACACCTCTGCAGTTCTTACAAGAAAAGTTGACTTGACGCGCTTAGTGCGTTTTGGCGGAATTTCCACCATGAGAGGGTGTCTCTTACTGGTGCGCCTGGTACAATTGTAAAAGAACGGTGATGGCAGGATCAGGTCGTGCAGTTCTTGTGCACACTCGCCGTAGTGTATTCTGTAGAATACCGACAGACTAGCCACTTCACGCCGGTGTGACAAGCTCTGAAGCTTAGATTCAACCAATGAGTTATTGTTTATGAGCCGTTTGGCGCGCTTTTCGATGGAGTCCAGAGCGTCTAGCTGATACTTGGCGGAACCATGCCATAGGTGGCAGCAATACTCCAAACAAGATCGAACCTGTGCTTGACTCTCTGTCTGTCTGTTTGTTTGTAGGATTTTCATGGCTATTTTCATGGCTAAACAGCTGAATAGATCTGGATGAAATTTGATAATAAGGTACAGTATTTCACGAGGAAGGTTTTTAGATACTATTTTCTGGATGAATGCGAACGAAGTCGCGGGTAACAGCTAGCATTTCCATATAAGTCGCGCGCCACGTTCCCCACCTGTGCCCATTACCTACACTTATATTATAAATGCGAAAGTTAGGATGATTGTTTGTTACTTAATCACGCCAGAACAGCTGAATGGATCTGGATGAAATTTGGCACAGTGATAGATTATAGTCTGGAATAGCGCATTAGCACTTGTCAACCACGGGTAACACCGCAGGGCGCAGCTAGTATATATACCAATTGGCTAGCAAACATTCGCAAGTATTGTTGGTTCTTCGAACCATTACTCAAAAGACTTTGTTTCATCTGGTCCAGATCCGGCACGTTACCGGGCCAGATGTAAAAAATTGTTTCGTCTGGCCCAATATCCCTGGCGTCGAAGGTCACCAGGCTAGACACCACGGCATTAATTACAACTTCGTTTCACCGGGCCCGGTGCCCCGGCCCTGTTACCGAAGCAGATCTGAAAAATGATTCATCGACTCTGGGGGCCCCAGAGTCGGCGCTTACCAGTGTGAATGGCTCACATTATTATAAATACATTTGCATGAGGTTAAGTTTGATCTATTAACTTCGCAGCACAGGTCCGTCTAGTGCGAAATCTACGGTACTCCTATATAGGGTATAATTTCTCCTTTAACTTAAATCTCTTTATCTAGATATACCTTTTATTTGTTCTATGCATGTGTGTTGAATAAAATTGGCGAGTAAAAAAAACATACAGTCGAATTGAGATCTTTCTCCTTTTTGGAAGTCCATTAAAAATTAGCCTTTATAAAATAATTAGTGTCATGTATCGCTCGTAGCCAACTCAGACGACGACACGCTGAATTGGCCCCGGTTGTTATATAAAACCAGAATCGTCAAACCGTGTCAGAGACCTTCGAGTGGCCTTTTTTTTTTTGGCAGGTGGAAATTCTGCATGCAGACGCTCAATCGCGATTGAGGGTCGCGTTTGGGAAGTGTGGGGTTGCCTTGTTGGCGACCCACTAAAAACCACCTGGTGGCCAGCCTCGATGCATGTGAAGGGGGTCCGGGATCTCCGTACGGAACGCACCGGTACCCCTCTCGCATCGCGCTCAGAGCGCTGTCCTGGGAATGGCACCGGCACCCTCGCGTGCTACGGCGACACCTAAAGTACCGCCGCCCTCCCGGGATCCGTATACAACCAACCGGAACCCTCACTCCAGCTGCCCACGGACCCAAAAGGTCCCGTTTGGCAGGGGATACCACACGCCCCCTCACGGGACAGGCGGTGCGGGGCGGCCGTTGTTCACCCGCCGCCCCCGCCGCACCCTTCTCTGAGCGGGATCGGCCCTCTCCCGATCACGCTCAGCTGCTTCTTTCTGAACCATAACGGTCTCGCAGAAAGAGGCTACGGCCTGCCACGCCGCCTCGTCTGCCAGCATAGCTGCTACTACGCTCGGCAGAGAGAGATCCTGCCCGATCCTGTTGACCAGGATTCCGCGTTCCACGCTGAGCATTGCTCGAGCTTGTGTTGCGAGGAATCCAAGTCCCCCTCCCCAAATGAACCTTCGAGCGGCCTACAAACTGTGACGTCAGGCTAGCCACTCCACTCGGCCTCTGAGAACCAATAACAACCAATTCAGCGTGTCGTCCGAGTCACGGTAGCGCTCAGTCGTAAATGCCGCCTGCGGTCACCCATCCAAAGACTCGTCGTCAGTTGCTTAATTAACATAGGTAAACGGCTGATCGGTTACAAACACCTAGTATCTATAAAACACTCATTATTTAACAAAGAACAAAATTTTTAAAATAAAATAAAATAAAATAAAATAAAGGCTAATTTTAACTGTTGATTGTCAAATTCTTAATCTGTGTTAATTTATTTCATTTATTTATTTATTCGAACACATAGAACAAATAAAATGTATTTCTAAATAAAGAGATTTAATTCTAATAGGAGAAAATATAACTAGAGTACCCTAGGTTTGCTACTAGGTGGACCTGCGTCGCGAAGATAAAAAATAGAACTTACTAATACTAAACTTATACAAATGTTTTTATTTATAGCTATCTTATCTGTTGTGAGCCGTTTACACTCGTAGGCGCCGCGCCGATGCCTCCAGAGTCAATGAAATAATTTTACATATCTGCTTCGATAAAAGGGCTGGGGCACTGGGCCTGTTGCAACGAAGTTATACTTTATGCTGTGGTGTCCGGCCCAGTAAGTTTCGACGATGGGGACACAGGGCTGGATGAAACGATTTTTCAATTCTGGCCCAGTTACGGGTATGGGCCACCAGCCCAGATGAAATCCAAATCACTCAAAACAGGAATAATCACATCATTGTGTTATCAGAAATTATTTAGCAAGCACAACTCAAGCTACCTTGTACCTGCAAAAGAGGAAAGAGCTAAAAATATGTAAAGCAAAGGAAGATTTTAAAATCTCACCTAGATCTTCAGGAGCCTGGAGTGATTTTCCAGCGTTCACAGAGGTCATCATCGCAGCTGCTTTCCCTACCGCCCATCCTACGCCTGACAAGGCTATTGCGAATGCCACCATGCTCAATGGATGCTGGAAAGAATGAAAAAAATAATTTTGAAATTTTTTTTTATTCAAAATCACTGTAGATTCTAATCATAGCAAAAGTTATTTCCTTATACCTACCCACAAAAGGACTGACAAGAAGACAACCATAAGTATTTTTTTTATTGTTAGTGTTATCAGCAAATTTTTACCAAAATGGTTGGGCAGATCCTACTGCAGTTTTTCTTTTTAATTTAAAACTTAACAAGTTTTAAGATGAGAGCCAGTTTTCTTCACCTTTACTTTTGTTGCATTCATAAACTCTTCTAGTCCCTTTTGATAGTGACTAAATTATATTATAGTGTTGTATAATAATAAGGCTGGCATAATCAAACTGTGTGGCAACACAAGTTGAAATTATGAAAAAATAATTAAAATATACATACTGATAATGTTGGCTTGGTAGTGAGACTATAGTCTAATACGATTATGGCTATTCCAATGACTAGTCCCACAATAGTGCAGATCGTAATCAAATTTTGGCTGTCTGAAAAAACAAATCAGGTTTGTTAAAAACAGGAAAACAAGAAAAAGTAGATACAACCCTAGTAGTATTTGCAAGCCTGGTTTCTGTTTAACTTGGACTTCAAAAAAGGAGGAGGTCCTCGAAATTGGTCAAGCAGTTTAAAAACTTCAACAAGTCTAAGAAATTTTATGGATGATGGGAAATCGGTTTTTTAAGCTTTGTTTTTTATATTTTTGGATAACAAGTCTCATTGGTAAGTACCAGTAGTGAATGTACAGAACTTAGTTGATCAGGGCAGAAGCCATTTTTAAAAAAAACTAGAGGTAATAATGTGTTTAGTCTCTGGACTGAGAAAAAAAAATTTTTTCATTGATTTTAAACATCAATTTATCAATCAACTAAGAACCATACTTCCACTGCTTGTAAGGCATGTTTTCATATAACTGGCTAAACCATTGCTTAAGATCAAATTACCTAAATCTACTAGGCAGTTTACCTTGTATTTTCTTCTTTTGCCTGTCTGTTAACTCTTTGATTGACTCTATTAGCTTAAGATTTTGTGGATCCAGTTGTAATGCCCTGGTATAGGATATTAAAGCTTCATCAAATAATCCACTAGCAGCCTCCACTTCAGCTCTTCGGAAGTAACCCTTTAAAAGTTAAGGACACTTATTACATTTAATCCTAAAGTTATTTACTAAGGTATAAAAGTCTTGTCCTAATTGCTGGCTGATAAGAAAATGCCTTTTCACTGTTTTGACATTGTTGCTGTGAATTTGTATGCTATTGGAGCAACATCCTGGTATTTCAAGGAGCTTGGACGGATTGTGTTTTTACTGGTGAGGTAGTGTACAACCATTGACCAACACTCAGGAGGGATGCCAGTGTTGTGCCTACTTAACATCCCTATATCAAGTAAGCTGTGTATATAAGAGTGTAGTATCAAAAGAATACCTTTGGCCAGTGAGGTTGCAATCTAACTGTCTCATTGGCATCTTGGAGTGATAGATAATGTTGGTCGAGTTTTAAGAAAGCGAACGATCTGTTGCTGTATAAAACGTAGTTGATCGGGTCTAGCTTGATTGCCTGTGTGTAATGTAGGACAGCTTCTATAAATTTGCCTTCCTTGACACATTCATTGCCTTTGCTCTTGAGCTCTTCTACGCTTGGAGGCTGACCTTCTTTTTTCTGGTCTTCCATGGATACACCTTTTTTTCACAGGCACATAGTTTTAGAGGTAGATATTAGCAATGGTTACAGCTTACTAGAGCAAAAATTCCTAGAATACTAGGTTCCTTCTGTTGCTTGAAATGTTTGAATCTCGCTAACACGTGTAAAAACTGAAAATAGTGAAAAGAAGATAAAAAAATACGGAACAGAAAGAAAATTTTTGGATTGACATTGATATTTGTTAATAATTGACAAGTGTGTCAAGAATAGAAGATAAACAAACTCTTTCTATTCCTGGTTGGTTGTCTAGGTAACGAATATCAACTGGGTTGTCAATATCATGCGTAAATAAAAAGTCTATTAAAATTCGTATTTGCTGTATTTAATTATTTTCCAAGCCCAATCGTTTACTTTAACATGGTAGCAGAGCGTGAACGTGCGATTATTTAAGAAAAAGTAAAGGGGCTCTAGTTAAAAAGTGGATGTAAGGAGTTTTTCATCTTGGGAAGAATTAAAATTCTGGCATAGAATTTGTTCCAGACGATCTCGATCAAAATGGATAGAGCGATCGCAGAAGCGTCAAAGGTTCAAATCATGCACCTTGATGGGCACAATTACAAACATTGGAAATACAGGATTCAAACAGTGTGCAGAGCGATACCTGGTGCAGAAGAGATTTTGCAAGGAAGGTTACGTATACCTACAGAACCTGCGGACACTGAGAATGATGCAGCAAGAAAAAAGTACGAATCGGATCTTAGGGAATTCCGAAAGGTAGATAGCATAGTTTTGACATTAATGACCTCAAACATGTTGGACGAAATTTTGGATCAAGTCATGCGGTACCAAAATTCCAAAGATGTATGGGATGAGCTAGAACGTCTCTACAATGGAAACTATGAAGACAAAAGTTATGAGCTGTGTTTAAAATTTTTTGACTACAAGAAAGATCCTGTACATGATATCGGAAAGCATATTTCGTGTTTAAAAAATATTTGGCACGAGCTAAACGGCCAAATAGAGGAAACATTGCCAGAAATTTTACTAATTTGTAAAATTCTTGGAAGCTTACCGAACGAGTATTTTGCGTTCAAGTCGAGTTGGCTTCTAATGTCAAAAATGGATCGGACAGTTGAAAACTTAACTTCACAACTAACTGCCTATGACCAAGCATTGAGTAAAGTTGAGACAGAAAATACTAAAGAGGTGTTAAACGTAAAGACACAGAAGAAAATTAAAGTCTTTAAATGTAACTATTGTGGCGAAATTGGACACTTTGTACGAAAATGTCAAAAATGGATAAATGATGGACGTCCACCAAAGCCGTCAAGTGGGAGTAAAACCTCAAATGTAAACCTGACAGTGTTAGCATGTGATGATGGAATACAAACTGATAAAGAGAACTGGTACGTCGACAACGGAGCGACAAGCCATGTAACTAATTCAGGCGATTTCTTCGAAAGCTTCGAGCACTTTAAGAGTTCACATACGGTGACTGCGGCAAATGGACAAACCATTGAAGCCATTGGAATGGGCAATATTCGAGCTGAGGCCAAAGTCAATGGAAAGATAGTACATATACTGTTGAAGGATGTTTGGTATGTACCAAATATCAAGAAAAACTTATTTTCAGTTCTTTCTGTGCACGATAACTCATCAGAAAGTATGTTTGAGTCTACGCCTAAACAATGCATATTGAAGGTAAATGGAGACATTAAAGTGATTGGGACTAGAGCGATCAAAGGTGGACTATATAAGCTAGAGCTTACTTGCATTGCACCTAAAAATCGAGAAGTCAATCAACTGCTGTCAAACCCATTGCAAGTATATCATGAAAGGCTAGTGCATCAAAACAAAAGACATGTTCGACAGATCGTTGAGAAAGAGCTAGGAATCAGAGTAGAGGACAAGCATTCAGATATTTGCGAAGGATGCGTTTATGGAAAGGCTCACAGGCAATCTTTTGGTACAAGGGTTAGAGCCACTAAAGCTGGAGAACTAATCCATACTGACATTTGCGGACCGTTTCCATACTCAATCTCGAAGTTAAGATATTACATCCTGTTTAAAGATGACTTTACACATCATCGACACATCTATTTTCTTCGACAAAAGTCTGAAGCAGCTTCAAAGCTAAATATTTTCTTAAAAGAAGCAAAAGCTGCGGGACACATCATTAAAGAAATGTTAAGCGATAACGGTGGAGAGTTCGTAAGTGAAAACTTCAAAAATATTTTGACCGAGAATGGCATCAAGCAGAGATTCACAATGCCCTACACCCCGGAGCAGGCAGGTTGCGTAGAAAGAGAAAATAGAACGGTAGTAGAAGCAGCGCGAGCCGTCATGCATGCGCATGAAAAGATTCCTGATGGATTATGGGCAGAGATAGTAAATGCTACTGTCTATGTGTTGAATCGCACAGGGCCATCTAGCGTACCAAACAATTCACCTCATGAACTGTGGTATGGAAAGAAGCCAGCGATCAAACATCTGAGAATCCTGGGTTGCACGTGCTATGCCCATGTTCCTAAAACTAATCGCAAGAAGCTGCAGCAGAAAGCTGAAAAGGGGATCCTGATTGGCTATGAAGGAGACGAAGGCTATAGAATCTGGAATAAAGAAAAACTCAAATTGATTAGATCCAGAGACGTGATATTCGAAGAAGTACCATTACTGGGAAAATCGAAAGAGGGTGAAATTAAGCCAGAAGAGCCAAAACTTCTTCAGAAAAGGTATTTTCATAACTTCCCATCTCTACAAAGTGAAGTTGAAGACGACGATCATAGGGAGGTTGGAGAACAGAATATTACAGAGGATGAAGCTCTAGATGAATCAACTTCATTTCAATCCGCTGATACGGAAGAAGATAATGATTCAAATGATAATGAAGGAAACGAAGCTGATGATCCTGAACTATCTGACGATGATAATGAACATGAAGGAAGTCAAGGAGGTCGGATGATCCTCAGAAATAGAGCAAACTGTAATCCTCCTGTACGGTTCAATGACTACATTATGGCATTAGATGCTAATAATTATTTTGAACCTAAAACTTTTGACCAGGCAATGTCATGTAAAGATAAAGAAGAATGGAAAAAGGCTATTCAAAGCGAAATAAACTCGCTGAAAGAAAATGAAACTTGGGAGCTAACCGAACTACCAAAAGGACGGAAAGCAATTCCATGTAAGTGGATTTTTAGAATCAAGTCTAATCCTGACGGCTCTGTAGACAAATACAAGGCTCGGTTGGTCATAAAAGGCTACTCACAAAAGAAAGATGTAGATTACAAGGATACTTTTAGTCCTGTTGCTAGGAGCAGCACTATAAGAGCAGTCCTAAGTGTTGCTGCTAAAGAAAAGTTGAGGTTAGCACAGTTTGATGTGTCCACAGCCTTCCTTTATGGAAATTTAGAGGAAGAAATTTACATGAAGCCGCCTGAAGGTTTTTCTGAAGAAAAATATGTCTACAAATTAAAGAAGAGCTTGTATGGTCTAAAACAAGCTCCACTTTGTTGGAACAGATGTATCACAGACTATGTCGTGAAGATAGGGTTTAAGCAAAGTCAGTCTGACCCTTGTTTATTTGTAAGAACAAAGGGGAAGGAAAAGATTATTCTTGCTCTGTACGTGGACGACGGTCTTATCGCTTATTCAAGTGAAAAACTAGCGAACTGCTTTCTAGAGGAAATGAGAGCACATTTCAAAATAACTGTGAAATCTGCAAGCTATTTTCTTGGAATGGAGATAAAAAGGTTCCCAGATGGTTCCATTTTACTGCATCAGAAAGCATACATCGGTCGCATTTTAGAAAAGTTTGGTATGGATAAATGTAAACCAGTGCCAACACCAATTTTAAAGGCAAGTAATGCTCAAGATGACAAAGAAGTGTCAATGCAGTTCCCATACCGTGAAGCTGTTGGAGCATTAGCATATTTAATGACAAGTACAAGGCCTGGAGGGCTATTCCTACAACTCGAGATACCATCTCATCTCGAAAAAAATGCCTAAAATCGAGATGCCTTATTCTCTTCGCTAGAGATCGAGATTATCTCGATGGCTGGGGCCCGAGATGTCTCGAGTGGTCGGAGGCAGTCGAGACGTAAGTGAGATAGTGGGTCGCGACTCATTTGTTGCCACTTCGGTCCCGTAAATATATTTTTTCTACAAAACTGGCAACTCAGTATTTGAATACATAAGTCATACGTTTCTATACGTCAAGGAGGGTCTTTGGCGGGAACCGAAAAAATGGTGTCGTGATTATGTATTATTTTCTAAAACTTGTGATGCTTCGAGTGTTAAAGTGTAATAATTGTGTAACCTTTGCCGTGTTCGTTAACGTGCACGAGTGTAAGCAAATGATACAAACATTAGGAAATGCAACTTTTCGTGTTCTCTACAGAACTCGACTTAACGTTTCAGTAAAGTATCCACGACTGAAATGGGAAAAGGGGAGGGATTCATCTAATTTTTCATCACCCTCTCCGCTATCATCTTAAATTTAATAACCCATGTACAAAAATCAAACGGATGACAAGACGGTATGGCTATGTTGGCTTTAGCCTGCCCTACGGGCAAAAAAAAATTCTATACGTCAATGTTTATACTTGTTTGATAGTTTAAACTTAAAATTATTGCCTCTCACTTTTCAACCCAATAGTCCACTTCATTTCGATCTGACAAGGACTATCCTATTTTACCAAAGGATCGCATCGCATTACGCTGGTTGGCGTAAACATATTCACTGATGCGTCGAAGTTATCGACAGTCAGTGCCGTGGGAGCAGCTGTTTGCATACTATCTGCTAGAATAAGTCTTAGTTATAAATGCCCATCTTACTTCTCAGTATTCACTGGAGAAGCGATTGCCCTTCTAGAAGCTATCCTCTATGTCAAGTCGCATAATCTCAACTACTCTATCATCTTTACTGAGTACACTAAGAGATCCTTTATAGGTGGCCAATTTTGCACAAGAGTGCAACCTATTTTACAACAATTTATGAGGGATTCCTTAATTTAACAAATTACAGGGAAACGAAATGAGGAGTGAAAAGGGTTTGACAAGATAGATTGTAAGCAGCTTTTGGAATCTTGAATACATCAATTATACTCGCATGGCCTTTTTCTTCCTAAATCAATGGTCAAAATACTGGGAGACGTCCCAAAACATCAAGGGTAGATATGCTGATATCCAACCCAATAGGTATCCCTACAATTCCCTAGTTCTTCAAATTCCGCTCAACCGAGAAACAAATGAGCATGATCTTATGTTGTCTCCAATTAAGTCACCCGTGCACTCTGGTTTATTTAGCCAAACTCAGGCTCAGGGAGCACTCAATCTGTGAATGTGGGTTGGATGAAGATAACACAGATCACATCTGCTTCAGTTGTCCCAATCTAAGTTTCCTCCTTGTAAGATATCCTCTCCCGGACATAGTCCATCCTACTTCCTTCAAATATCTACAATCATGTTCCTCCCACCCCAAGCTATATAATATTGTTTGTAAATTTGTCTGTAAAAATAATATTAAGCTGTAAATATTATCCCCCTTAGCAATAAACGTTGTATAGCTTTGGAATAGTTATATAGTTTTGTCTTTTTTTAATTCTTGAACTCTATTGAAGCTAGCAATAAATGTTGTATAGCCTCAGAATAGTTACAGTCTTTTGCCATTTTCGATCGAGTTCAAAAACAACAAAGAAAGATAAAGACAAAACACTGTATAATTATCCCAAGGCTATACACTGTTTATTGCTAAGGCGGTAAGTATATTTACCAAAGTGGAGTATACAATACAAATATTTTTCGGCATTGCATGTTGAACATAACATATCATATCATCACGCCTTTCCCCTGAATGGACTGGCAGAGGTGTACAACACCCACACTTTAGCGGACGATATTCAGTCCTAAATGTGACAGGCGGTGAGCTTGTCGCCATATACCGGGCTCCAGTTACTTAGCAGATGACATTAGATATGTACATATGCTCACACAATGAATAAGTTGGTGCATGCCTTTGGCTGGGTCCAAACCCTCTCCCTCTGGCTTGAGAGGCGTATCTTCTGCGACTAGGCTATCATCACTAGTATGTTAAATAACAAGACATAATACAATAAAAAAAACTGATTTATTTATCTTTTTCGCTGCATGCTTTTTCAAAATCTGTTTGTACTCATTAGAATGTCCTTAAAACAATAACAGATTACTTCCAAAATATTAAGTAAAGCATCTTGAATTTAAGTAGCAGTGCAGGTTTCCATCACAATTCAATCTGCAAACAAAAAATCACAATGTTACTTAATGTATCAAACATTATATTTTACTTTTGCTCTGCATTACATGACTGATAAATTATCTTGTTTAGGACATACTGGACAGATTTATGGGAAAATATAGGAAATGATTATAATTTTTCCCAAAGTGAACGGTATACTACTTAGATAAAAGTCAATTTGTCCTTTGTTGGCAAGCACATCACTAGGGAATGGCTAGATTGTCTTGCCTAAAACTCTCTATGTAATATTAGTTTGTATAGTCCGTTAGCCGAACCTCATTGCAAAGCACTAAATGTAAGAAGCTGAGAGCTGAGCTTCACCACACTGGGTATGAAGTATAGCTATAGGTACAGAGATCAGCTAGTAAGTATATTACCTAATGCAGAGTGTAAGGTAGGTAGATTGGCAATATAGATATCCTAACTAATAATTTAAAAATGAATTTGTTTGTTTGTTCTGCTGTCACACCTCAACTACTCAATCTATCATCATGAAATTTTGCATACACAATGTCAGAGGTACAGAAAAGGACGATGATAAGACAATGAAGAGGATGATAGAGATAATGGTTCTGCAGGACCGCAGGTGAAACTGCGAGGCGCAGCTACTTGATATATATGTATAAATGTGCTTATCCAGATTATTCCTATAGTATCTATCTTTATCTCTGTGCCAAATTTAATTCAGAACAACCATCATCTATCTAATATATACATATGTACTTCCATTCAAACTTTTGCCTTTTTAAAATTAGTGTAAAGTGTGATTTCTCAGATACTTACTTACTGGGTCTAAGAAAATTCAATTTTTTTGTTCATACAAATATGTAACTAAGTCCACAGATTTGTTGTTGATAGTGGTTGTGATTGCTGTTTAGCTCATCCACAGTCAGGTTTCTAAAGCCAATTTGGAAACCATTAGTCACGTGCGAGTCCTTGGGTGACTTGTTTGTTGGTAGGTGTTAGGCTCGAACGGCATAAATTACGCAGTAGGTACCTGAAACATTTTTCAATTTATAAACAAGAAAAAGTTTGTGACTTTTAGGTTAAGTTAACCTTGGTTATTTACAAATTATGTGGTCATATATAGTGATAAGAAAGTACTTAATACTTACAATTATCTCCACAAGTATCCTGGCGTCACTTTATTAACCCTGTTAGATTATTTTGAAGGTCTTATGTTATTAGTACATAGGGGCGATTGATTCGGAAAAAACTTCCAAACCGATCTTCCATTCCATTGGGTTTAACGACAAACGAAAGCCTTAGTAGTTCCTATTAAGTGTTTAATGTTGTTAATCGTGATAGTTTTTGTGGGCGTGATGACGGAAAGATTTTTAGATTTTAATAACCTCTATTTGTAAACAAAACAATGACTTATTTGGCTAAGTGCGTTTCGTTCCCCACAAATCCTTTATGGAATGAAAATGTCATATTTTATTCTTCTCACTTTTATAACTTGTAATAATTATCATAATATTAGTTCATTTGATTATACATATCGATATTTAATTATTGTATGCATTTAATGAGCAGAATGGTCCCGAAATACTTTTTATCGATTTTACCGGTTTTTAGCAAGCACAGTCGAGTAAAATGGAACGTAATTTGAGTGAGAAAAGCCCATCTCATCTCATGCTTGTTTGAGAATACCACATGGTTTGTTTTTAGGAGATTCTCCCTCGAGTTCTAGGAATCGAGATCGAGATGAAAAAGTCCTATCTCCGAATAGGGCCCCAGGACATGATCATAACTTAGAATGTTACAGTGACGCCGACCATGGAGGTGATATAGAAACAGGAAGGTCAACTTCAGGCATTCTTTGTATGTACGCCGGAGGCGCAATAGCTTGGAATAGCAAACGTCAGAGCACAGTGGCTATTTCTTCCACCGAAGCTGAAATAGTAGCAGCTAGTGAAACTGCGAGAGAAATTATTTGGCTTCAAAAGATTATGAAAGATATCACTTGTGGAAAAATTTCATGTCCAGCTTCACTTGGAGTCGACAATGAAGCCGCGATTCGAATATCTAATAATCCTCCAGAGTTCCATAAAAGAACAAAGCACATTAGAATTCGATGCTTCTTTGTAAGAGAATGCGTGAGTAATGGCACCATAGCCATGCATCATGTGCCTGCTTCCAGACAGGTTGCAGATATGCTAACTAAAGCACTATATGGACCAAGAATAGAAATTCTTAAAAAGATAGCTGGCATCACAAAGAACAGAAGTGGATGTCAAGAATAGAAGATATACAAACTCTTTCTATTCCTGGTTGGTTGTCTAGGTAACGAATATCAACTGGGTTGTCAATATCATGCGTAAATAAAAAGTCTATTAAAATTCGTATTTGCTGTATTTAATTATTTTCCAAGCCCAATCGTTTACTTTAACAAAGTGTTTAAGCAAAGTCATTGTCAACAGTTTTTTTTTTAGTTGGCTTTGTCCTTTTCATACGTTATGCTAAAAGCAACTTCTAAACCACAGAATACGCCCTATTACATATGTTTAAACCTAAAATAACAATGGCGCGAAACTTAAATTTAGTTTTTAACCTTTAACCTTTTTAAAAGGCCTAAGTTTTTTTATCTAAGCTTTGATTTTAATTTATGATTTTGGAGCTAGGCCGGGTAACTGATGCACATGATTCTCATAATCATGTGCATCACTTACCCGGCTGAAATTAACGGCTATTTTAGACTATTTTCCTTGTTATTTTACAGATAAATAAAAATATGCCCCTGATTACTCATTTACAAGGCCGGATTTAGGGGAGGGCAGGCGGGGCTACAGCCCCGGGGCTTCCACAAGAGAGGGCCCCCACAAAAGATAAATACTTTAAAAATTTATGTTATATGACTATTCAAACGAGAGCAACAAGGACGAAAAATGGTGAGATTTAATCTCACTCCGTAAGAATTGCCCTCCAGCTAGCACATAGTAAATGGTTAATTTTAACGAAGTTCTTGTGGCAGCTAAACTAATACTGGGATATTGGATTGCAGTTATTATGCCTTAAATATTGGCATAGGTAGAATAAAATTATTCTATCACTTATGAGGATAGTTCATCACCAGGGACCCTATTTGGAGATTTGAGATTTTCATCTCACCTATTCTCGTCCTTGTTGCTCTCGTTTGAAACGTCATAGGTGTGAGAGTGACCAAGATAAAATCTCATCTCATCTCACGCACATGAATAGCCCCCCTGTAGTTACTTAAACACCAGTCTAGAACCAAAAACAAAAATAACTGTTTGAATTTTTTATTAAATGAGAAAGATATTTTAACAATTTTAACGGGTTGTCTATGGTAAAATCCTTAGTTTATTAATTTAAACAATACTTATTATTGAAATTTGTTTATTTTACGAACAACAAAGTCAATACACGCTATGTACATGTTTTCATTGTGATGTATTTAAATATAATCTAAACCTTATTATCATGAACGTAAAAAAAAGTCGGACGGAAGACGGAACACTAAATTGGTTGTCTATGGACGGAACTTCACCTATTTCCTACTGTTATCTATTTCCGTTCGAGAGATACAACATCGAGAGGTACAACCTGCCGAACCAAATACTTTCAACAGTTTCAACGCTTTACGAGAGGTGCGCATTGAAATTAATTTGGTATTACTGTCGCTAAGATAAGCTAGTCGAGTAAATTTCATTATGGTACAAGATAATTGTAAGTACGTATTATTTACTTTAAAATGTATTTTTCTATTATAGATTACCAGTGATTGGGACAAAAGCACCCGATACCGCAAATCTCGTTTTTCGAGAGGATTAGCCTGCCAAACCATATATTGCCAGTAATGTACAAGAGGTGGGTATTGAAACAACCGAATTAAAATCAGAACTTAACAAAGCCATTGATCATTTTGCAACAAATATAATGTTGGAAATAGCATTAGAATTATGTTTACTAATTTTATTTATTTTTCTTTGTTAGAATTCTTCAGAAATTGGATCAGATCAAAAAGATATACTATCAATACTTTACTTACACTCCAAGAAAACGATGTTTAAAACAAATCATAAAAAAACAAGAAATTAAAGAAACCAAAAAAGGGAAATAAAATTGTCAACAAAACATATCAATTTTAAAATAATAGTATGAAAGTCAAGCTGGCCACTCAGGTTTTCAGTGCGAGCGTTGCAACTGCTATAAAAGCCTGCAGAGAAGACTTAACACTCAATTCAAGCCACAGAAGCAACGGAAACTTTTATTAAAAACATAAACGACATGTTTGTAATTTTTAACACACGAGGCATGACTCAATTTGACTTTAGAAAACCACTATGTGTTGAGAATAAAGACTAGTGTTTGACTTTTTAGACACACTGAAAGAATATATATCTTGAAATTGCAAATTAAATATTGTTCAAAAAGAAAATACAAAAGAGATGGAAGAGATACATTTGTAATTACTAGATATTAGCAACTTGTTGTAACTGCTGAATGAAATCAGGTTTTGTTGGCACATTGATGAACATGGAAAGTTTAAAATACCTATATTATATGAAAAACCTATTCGAAATGAAAAAATATACTATTCCTACCAACTTATAAACTGAGCCAAGACTACCTGGAAAAATTTTTTTTGTGCATAAGAATGCGGGGTGGATTTAAGTGGCGCATCTTGAAATAAGATGCCTAACAACTGGAAGTTGTGTTCCTTTAAAACAAATAGCAATCCTAAATTGCACTTTGGCCAAACAAATTATAAACACAACTATTCCAGCATACAGACACGAAGAAGATGACAACAGTTTCGACTCTTCTTTAGGATTTCTAAGAGAAGTTACTAAAGAAGATAGTAATTTAGCATGGCGACTAAATATAAAGGAATTTAACGATTAACGAAAGTTGATAATAGGCTATCTGGCAGGTAGCATTTGCCATTTTGTAAACAAAAATATAAAGTGCGGAAGATGTACTGCGCGGTTGTCTACAGAAGAAAACCTTTAATTTCACAGATTAATAAATTTGAAAATCAGAGTGTGGCGTCTAAACGCACCAAATTTTATAGTTTTAGTAATGTCAATGTCAAGTGAAACCGGAAAGGTGAATCTTGCCGCACCAAGCGCCATCTGTGCGCGCTTGGGGCGAAGCAGACTTCCGCCCACACTTGTTTCACGACCATCGGCTCAATGAATGTATCGCTTAGACAAAGATTTCTTTAATTGTAATTAACACTAAATTAACGTGTATTTTGTGTGTAAAAGTACAACGCTGTGTCCAACAAACCCTCCGTGTGTTTTTTATTGGCAAAAACCTATCCCATTGCCAAATTGGTGACCCCAACGCTCGACTCGACACGCAGCCTCTCCATCAAAGGCAAAGCGTGCGGCCACTGCCCGCGCGCCGCCAGCAACGTACGAGGCGCGAGAGCCTGCAACGCAACGCCTGCGCGGCGTCGCTCATCTAGAGGCGAAGCCCTACGACGCGACGCCCACGCTGCGTCCGCGACGGAGCAGGAACACGGACTCAGCAGCATCGAGCCGTGTGCGGAGGCCCAAGCCCGCACACACGCCCCAGAGCAAGTCAAGAAAATTCGTTTGCCTATCCTTTTCAAATAAAAGTGAATTCTCTTAGTGATTGTTCAAAAAATTTTCCATTCAAAAAGTTCGCCTTATTTAATGATACGAACTTCCATTTCCATTGATGGTGGCGACACTCAGCGGACATCTCAGTGCACTAAACGGACGACTCCGTTCGTTCAAAAACCGACTGAACAAGTGAACATTACGACATTCTACGAACGATTTGGAACTGTCAAAGTCTTCATCATTCAAACTTCATTCCTCATTGTTTACGTAAATTCCAACTATTATTTTTGCATTCATTTCTTTTGTTTTTGTAAAACAAAACAGTGTTTAGTTTGTGTAACAGTAACAGCTTTAGTTTGTTTGTTTGTGGCGTACGCACCCCCCCCCCCCCCTACCGATAAAATGGCCGAGTCTCAAAAAGGTGTTGAAATTAACGAGCGTGGTAGCATCGAAAATTTGCCACCAGAGGTGCACCGTGTGTTTCAATCCGTACCCCTCCTTTCTGCAAAGAACGACCTGCTTTGTGGTTCGCCAGTTTGGAGGCTCAATTCTCTATCAATCAAATAACTCGAGAAGCTACCAAATTTAGCTATGCAATCTCAATGCTCGACACAAACTGTGCACGCGAGGTCGAGGATATCATCATCACTCCCCCAAGTACCGATCCGTACACCAAACTTAAGGCTGCAATCATTAGCCGTTTCTCCGATTCGCAGGAAGAAAAAATCAGGCGTCTGCTAGAACGGGAGCATATAGGCGACCGGAAGCCATCATCTTTTCTCCGGCACCTCCGTTCACTGGCAGGACCAACATTTCCTGACAACATTTTGAAATCTATTTGGTCCAGCCGTCTACCCAGACAGCTACAAATCATATTGGCTGCCCAGCGTCTAGATCAGCTCCAAGAGATAGCGGAGCTGGCTGATACCCTAATGGACATTCAGTCCCAACCAGCAGAGGTATGTGCCACTTCACACAATATGCAACCACTGGAATATAACGCAATGTTTGAACTGCAAAAGCAAGTAGCAGATTTAACACGCGCTGTCGCTGCACTCACTGCAGGTGGCCCACCAAGTACGGCGTCACGAGACCGCAGCAATAACCGGTCACGTAGCCGCAGCCGCACGCGTCCACGCAACCCGGAGTTGTGTTGGTACCATGACATCTTTGGGACCAAAGCACAAAAGTGTACTCAACCCTGTAATTTCTCAAACAATTCGGGAAACCCGAGCAGCGGTCGGTAGTGGCCAGTACCGACCGCCCACTCGCAAGCCGCCGTCTTTTTGTGTTGGATCAGTCTACTAACCAGAAATTTCTAGTTGACACTGGTTCAGACATATGTTGTTTTCCTCGGCGATTAACTAGAGGCCACCTCACTAGTAGCGGATATGACCTCAGCGCAGCAAATGGGACTACCATCAAAACCTATGGCAGTATCTCCCTGAGTTTAAACTTAGGGTTACGCCGAGCTTTTACATGGAACTTCATCATAGCTGACGTTAACACTCCTATCATTGGCTCAGATTTCCTCAGTTTTTACAATCTTTTACCGGATTGCAGGCACAAAAGGGTGATTGATGGCACCACCAAACTCTGGATAACAGCTTCAACAGCGCACTCAACCATTCAAGACAGCATCAAGGCAGTGACATGTGGAAACTCGCCATTTGAGCAGCTACTGGCCCAGTATCCAGACATAATGCGACCTCCTGGAATAAACAGAGAAATTAAACACAGCACTGTCCATTATATCAATACCACTGAAGGCCCACCGGTTACCTGCCGCCCCCGCCGTCTAGCCCCTGATAAACTACGCATAGCAAAACAGGAGTTTGATGCAATGATAAGCACCGGTACTGCTAGACCTTCGAGTAGCGCATGGTCGTCGCCCCTGCACTTGGCTCCGAAGAAAGATGCAACATGGAGGCCATGTGGTGACTACAGGGCACTCAATGCTCGCACTATCCCGGACAAGTACCCAGTGCGCCACATAGGAGATTTTGCCCAGAACCTAACGGGATCTACGGTGTACTCTGTAATAGACCTGGTCAAAGCGTTCCAACAGATTCCAACATTTAAACCCGATATATGCAAAACTGCAATCATAACACCCTTCGGACTGTATGAATTCCCATACATGAGCTTCGGACTCCGCAATGCTGGCCAATCTTTTCAAAGATTCATAGATGAAGTGGTGCGAGGCCTAGACTTCTGTTTTGTTTATATCGACGACATATTAGTATACTCACTGGACAGCATCCAGCATATGCAGCACCTCAAAGAGCTCTTCCAACGCCTACAACAATATGGAGTAATAGTCAATCCAGCAAAATGCATTTTTGGAGCTCCTGAAGTGACCTTTTTAGGGTATCGCAATAGTGCTCAGGGCACTCAACCACCCGAAGATCGCATCATAGCGCTGCGCGATTTTCCCCCACCCAAGACTGTGCAAGGTATGCGAAGATTCCTTGGAATGATAAATTTCTACCGCCGATACCTACCAAATGCAGCAAAGTACCAGGCACCACTTATTGACGCTGTCGCCGCTACAGGAAGCAAAGGCGCGAAACCTTTCCCCTGGACGCCGGATCTGGAACAGCACTTCGAAGCTTGCAAACAAAGCTTGTCAGCAGCCACCATGTTATCACACCCCAACCACTTAGCCCAACTTGGCCTGTTCACAGATGCGTCAGGTACACATATCGGTTCCTGTCTCCAGCAGCGCCAAAACGAAAGCGACAACTGGCAACCTCTGGCCTACTTTAGCAGAAAACTAACTGCGAAGCAGACGGAGTGGCCAACCTACTATCGAGAGCTTCTTGCTGTTTATGAGAGCGTACAGCATTTTAGGCATATCTTAGAAGCCGTACACGTCACTATTTATACAGACCACAAACCGCTCATATATGCCTTCCAGCAACAACGAGAAAAACTTCCACCAGCCCAGCTTAACCAGCTTAGTTTCATAAGCCAGTTCTCAACAGACATTGTTTACGTCAAAGGCGAAGACAACGTGGTAGCAGATACTATGTCCCGCGTGGAAGCTGTCTCACTAGCGGATGACCACACTGCACTCGCCCAAGCCCAAACTGTAGACGAAGAACTTGAAAAGTTGCGTACAGACTCATCACTTAAACTAGAATTACTTCACATTCCAGGCACAAATGTCCAAGTAACATGTGACACATCTACGGGCAAGCCAAGACTTTACCTGCCAGCGTCGTTCCGCCGTCCATCGTTCCAGAGACTCCATAACCTCAGCCACCCGAGCGCGCGCGCAAGCGCTCGCCTGGTGTCAGACCGCTACGTGTGGCCTGGGATGCGCAAAGACTGCATGGCTTGGGCACGCTCATGCGTTGCCTGTCAGCGCTGCAAAGTTTCCCGGCATGTAACGTCGCCTCTTGGTAATTTTTCCTCTACTTCAGCGCGTTTTCACCACGTCCACCTGGACATTATCGGTCCACTTCCTCATTCAGGGGGATAAACCTACTGTTTGACAGCCGTCGACAGATTTACCAGATGGCCTGAAGTGTGGCCTATGTCAAGCATAACTGCTGAGGAGGTAGCCGAAACATTTCTCTCTGGATGGATTTCGCGATACGGCGTCCCGTTAGTCACCACAACAGACCAAGGCCGCCAATTCCAGTCTGCACTTTTCACACAGCTGATGGAGACCTGCGCAACAAAAATCATCCGGACGACCAGCTACCACCCACAAGCAAATGGCATGGTCGAAAGACTACACCGACAACTAAAAGGGGCACTCATGTGCCACGGCAACTCATGGAGCTTTTGGGGGCTGAGCTACCCACGTCCGTAGGAGTGTACTCTATTCTGATTCCCTACACGTGGCCCCCGGGTAGTGCTAACCGGGTAGCAAACTCTGGTGGGAGGCTTCGGCCGTGGCTAGTTACCACCCACCGGACCAAGCCATGCCGTGAAATGACCTAGTCGTGTTTCGGGATGTAGTCCGGTGTAACCGTTCCGAAGACGGGTCTGAGCAGTAGCGCACTTATAGCGCCGCACTCAACTGCCGTCTTTGTACTTATTCACAAGTTTATTGCTAGAGTGAATAAGTACCTTATAGGTCGTCGTGCTCCATCTTCGACCACAACGTCGCTTAACATCAGGCGAGTTGGTGGTCAAACGCCGACCTATTCTACATAAAAAAAAAAAAAAAAACCTGCAGTGTTCTTCAGCAGAACTCCCGTACGGCGAGCCCCTGCGGTTACCCGGAGAACTCGTTGTACCGGCTCCTGACACTCACCACACCAACATAGAGGACTTCATAGCTAGACTTCGATCAAAAATGGCTGACTTACGCCCCGTTCCCGCATCACGGCATGCACGGCCCTCGACCTTCATTTTCAAGGACCTGCCGACGGCCACCCACGCGTTTATAAGAGACGACACAGTGAGGCGTTCACTACAGCCACCGTACACAGGACCGTACAAAATCTTGGCCAGAAGCCCCAAGACCATGACACTGGCGATCGGAGGAAAGGCTCGTGAAGTCAGCATAGACCGCGTGAAGCCAGCGCATCTGGAAGTCGAGCCAGAACCACTAGAGTCGACCTCAGCTCCTTCCACTCCTGCTCCTGTCAGCACACCTCCGACACCACCCGCTCCTTCACCATCGGACCCCGCCTACGCTGCACCTTCAGTTGTTACCCGCACCGGTCGCAGAGTCAGGTTCCGCGACATACTAGACCTGTAGCTCTACCATTTTATTACTTTTTTTTTATTTAATTTCCGGCTGTATTTTTCTCCGTAGGGGGGTGATGTGGCGTCTAAACGCACCACATTTTATAGTTTTAGTAATGTCAATGTCAAGTGAAACCGGAAAGGTGAATCTTGCCGCACCAAGCGCCATCTGTGCGCGCTTGGGGCGAAGCAGACTTCCGCCCACACTTGTTTCACGACCATCGGCTCAATGAATGTATCGCTTAGACAAAGATTTCTTTAATTGTAATTAACACTAAATTAACGTGTATTTTGTGTGTAAAAGTACAACGCTGTGTCCAACAAACCCTCCGTGTGTTTTTTATTGGCAAAAACCTATCCCATTGCCAAAAGAGGAAGCCTACATTATACATTGAAAGATATGTTCGACATTTGTTGCATTTGTGCAATGGTTATAAAAAAAAAAGCTTTGCATTATACACGTGAGGCAACATAAATAAATATTCTCAAAAAATCCTAGAAAAAATTGTTGGCAATGAAAACGTTTTTGTAAGCTTGGAAACAGACCACACATTCAGCGGATCAGACAGATCACAAAATAAGTCTTAATAGATACTTAGCAGAAAAATATTTAAGTATTCGGTTTCACCACATCTCAAAATCAGAGGGAATTTCAGGAACGTCACAAAGTATAAAAAACCACTCAGCATTTGGGATGTTAAACAGTAAGTAAAATTTTAAGCAATTATAATATTTTCAATTATTAGCTGTGTGCTTAATGACATTAATAATTTTCATAGGCATCAACAATAATAATAATAGGCACCTTCATTTTAAATGGCATGGTATAGTTCCGCTTGCATTTTCTAAAAAGTTTGACCACCATAACATTTTGCCCTAAAATAAACATACTAAAATAACATTACCCTATCGTCACGCCCTTGATTGATGACACCCCCATTCCCGGCATCTGTCCGACGCTGCCACGGGGCACTAAATCCCCACGAAAATGTGTACCGTACTCACAAAGGGCAGGCAGTTAGAGTTCCTCACTCCCTTTCGTTCCCTTTTCTTTTCCCGTCAAAAAACAATCATGGAAGTCACATCCTAAAGAAATATTTCCCCAGAAGGGTACCACCAGGGATGATGGAGACTCTCTTACCGAACAGAGCTCGGTCTGCCCCTCATATTCTGGGGGTCAAACAGGGTCAACCGGAACGCAGTCGCCCCAACAGGCGCACGAGAAGGGAGACCCTGGAGGTAGGTAAGAAGACGACGAAAGATACCGTGACGGCCGCCGCAGCAGAGGAAACGCAGCGCGAATCTGCACCGTCGACCTCAACAGAGTCGGCAACGGTGCAGAAGGCAGAAAAGTCACCAGAAAGCCCACCACCACCACCCAGCCAACCAAAGTGGAGACGTAAGCCCAGAGGCTACCGTGGTCGGTGGAACGCTGCGGAGGCACCTACTGATCCTGAAAACAGCTTGGAACAGGGTCTGGTATGGGCAAGCGCGCTTCTTCGAAGCGAGCACGCCTGGGTAAGACCCAGTCATCCAGGGGGGGAGCCAAACGCGGGAAAACCGACTCGCGGCCGAAGCGGACGATGAGCTACGAAAAAAGAAATAATACGTGAATAAATCGCATCTGCGAAAAGCGGTGATCACCGTCCCGCTGAGGAATCTCTCGCAGGGCAAGGCGGGCCAGCTTAGGGAGACTATCGATGATAGCATCCTTAAGGCTGTTCTGACCCTAACGTCTCCGAGCGCGCAAGCTCCATCTTTCCGCGGCCGCCCCTTCCTTATGGACAGGGTGCTAGCGATGTGGTGTGAGGATGCGAACGCTCTCTCGTGGCTGGAAGAAGCAGTCAAGTCGATAGCCTCACCGGTGCCTGGAACCACCTTGGCTATCATCAAGCAGTCCGAGATAAAGAAGAGGATCAAGGCAGGACTCCTCATCCACACCCGAGTCATAGACGCCACAACACTGCACAGAATCCTGAGTGCCCAGAGCCCATAGTACAACGTGGACTCGTGGCAGTGCTACGACATGACGGCACATGACAAACCACACGAGGCTGGCTCGGCGGATTTCTTTTTTAACCCCATGCCACATTTAACATGCAACATTACTCAATTATTTTACAGGCCTGAAGAGGAAGGTCAATGGGAAATTCCACCTCCGCCGCCGCCCTCGCCCAGCACTCCGCCGCCCTCGCCCAGCTTTCCTCCCCTTTCGCCCAACACTCCTCCCCCTGCGCCCAGGTCACCACCCCCGTCACGCAGCGCACCCCGGGCGTGAGAGTTATGAACTCCGCCGTAATGAGGAGTGGCGGGCAGCGGTGGCTGCCGCAAATAAAAGATGGTGCGATGTCGTTGCGGAGGTCTACTGATTAGACTAGTAGGTAGAGCTCCCTATACCTAATAATATTTATAGTAAATAAATTTTGATTTTTAAAAATGTTTTTTGTATTGCCGCACTGGCGTTGCTCGGCCGAACGCCAGTGCGGCGATACACGCTAAGTGTGTAACTAGTATTGTTTGAACATTTTCTCAAAAATACCTCAGCAACCAAAGATAACTGCGACAACATAAGGCGCGAGCCGAACGAGTGTGCCGCAGCAGCGGCCGGCGAGCGCTAAAGAGTGTACTCGTACTCGTACCTAGGTGTTTTGATAGGTATTGTTTTTGAGGTTCGATCAAGTCATTAGCACGTCTGGTGTATTTTATGTTTACTTATCGGTATGTCGTTAGCGGAGTTTATATTTTGTCTTTTATATTTAGTGAATAGTTTTCTTAAGTTGTTATGTATTTTAAAATTCGATCAAATGAGTTTAATTTGATTTGATTGTTAGGGCTTTTTTCCTGTCATGCGGATTTCCGCCCGCGCGCGGATCTGGTCCGCATGCGAGCGATAGCACGCTCCTGGCCACGCGCAGGACAAAGATTTCGTTAGCAGCTGCAGTGACTTGCGTGTCGCCAGCGACTAGTATGTCGGCGTACTATGACCATGCGTGCGACCCGCGTCACAGTAAAACAACACTGAATGCAGAAGCACGCCGCCCGTATACGGTTAGCATGCACGCGGACTGCGCGCCCGCAGCCAATCCGCGTTCCGCGCGCGTGATGCCCGCATGATAGGTAAAATATCATTTCGATAGGATGCGGGCAGCCCGCATGCGGACCAGATCCAAGCGCGGGCGGAAATCAGCATGACAGGAAAAGAGCCCTTATACCTCTGATGATTAGGTAAAGTGTTGGTATTTCTATTAGATATTGGATGATATATTACTTAAAACCCAACAACACGATTTTCGGAAAGGCAGATCGGCACTACACATGGTGGTGCACAGAATAGAATCGGCTATAACAAACAAATCGTCAACACTCGCTACCTTTATAGACGTAGAGGGAGCGTTCGACAACACAATGCAAAACAGCATCAACCACGCCCTTTAGAAATTCAAGATAGAACCAGTCATAAGGAACTGGATCACTGAGCTAATCAGCATAAAGAGCGGTCTAGTGTGTAATGGTCTAAAAGTCTAATGGTGAATACTACCATTAGAGCAAAGGTAGTTGAGAGGTTGCACCCAGGGGGGTGTCCTGTCACCACTCTTTTTTAACATAGTAGAAGATAGCCTCAAGAGACTAAATGAACGAGGATACACTACTATTGGATATGCAGATGACCTCGCAATACTAATAAACTGAAACGCGAAAAACGTGATATGCAAGGTAATGCGTTCGGCCCTTCAGATTGTAGAGGAATGGTGCGGAGAACATAAATTGTCAGTGAATCCAAAAAAGACAGAACTCACCCTTTTCACCAACAAAAGGAAAGTACCAGAACTACAATTACCAAAACTTTTCAAGACCAAGCTCACCCTATCAACAGGAGTCAAATACCTGGGCGTGATCCTTTACAACAAATTGAATTGGGCGAGCCATTTAGAAAACAAAAGCAAAAAGGCGTATTCTTACCTTCCTAACTTTTATCAGTGTAGAAGACTAGTTGGTAAGAAATAAACTCAAAAATCACACTGTGGCTGTACACGTCAGTAGTAAGACCATCTCTAACCTACGGATCAGTTGTATGGTGGCCCAGAACACAACTGACCACCGTGAAATCGAAACTCTAGAGCCTACAACGCCTAGCAAGCTTAGCAGCCACTGGTTGCATGAGAACCACTCCATCTGCCGCGCTTGAGTACCTGCTGAACCTAAGACCTTTACATCTGGTCATACAGGAGGAGGCAAGGGCAGCCGCCCTCAGACTAAAAACCAACGGGCTATGGGAACAAGACACCGTATCACCACACTCAGAATCCATGAAACGGATCCTAAAGGATATACAGTGGTATTCCTTTTCCTTGTGGCGCCCATGGATAGAATTCCAAGTCAGCATGTCTTCGATGGAAGATACAATATCCGACTTAACGCAGAAGCAAAAGGTAGCTCTAGTATCAAAGAAGTCAGGGTATGTACAGACGACTCAAAAACCGCACACGGGACCGGAGCAGGTGTCTTCTCGAATGACTTAAACAACAAAATATCGACCACTCTAGTCAAACTAAACACAATTTTCCAAGCAAAATGCATTGGCATCACCAAAGCAGCGTAGTCAGTTACAACCAGAGATGTCGGAGATCTTGAAATAAAGATAATCTCTGAAAGTGCATCTGTACTGCAAGCTTTACAAAACAACACCATTAACTCTGCTCTTATTCTGGAGTGTCACAATGCACTCCAATACATTGCAAATACAAATAAAGTAACCATGCAATGGGCACAGCAACTCACCAGGTAATGACGCGGTAGACAAACTGGCCAGAAGGGGATCAATCCCCACCAAACAAACAAACAAACCATCGTCACGCTTTTCCCCCGAAGGAGCTGGTAGATGTGTAATACAACACCCATACTTCTCCGGGCCTTATTCAGTTCCAAATATAACAGCGAGCCTGTTGACATTAACCAGGCTCCACTTAGATATATTAACAGATGTCATTAATTATGCATGTTTACAAATGAACAAAATGGCATGCTTTCGGCTGGGATCGAATCCGCTCCCTCAGCTTGAGAGGCGAGCCTTCTCCCACTAGGCTATCACCACTCAAAAATAAAACCATAATAAATGGGTAAATTTGGTAAACATGGCCGCTGAAATTCACTCACATTTAAAAAGCCACTGCCATGACAGAGTTTTATCATAGCTGAAGTTCCGTCCAATAGCTTGATTCCTAACAAAATAAAACATAATCATCATTTTCTATGAGATTCAAAGAACTGAGATTCTTTTCAAAACTACCATTAGTCAGATCTAATTTAACACATATTAGTAGAGGTGGTTTCGCTTCTGAAAAATGTATGACTGGCACTTGAGCAATCACTTCCCTTCTTAATGGGCAATAGAGTTCAATAGTGCGACCAATTTTATTTAAATCCACATCACAAAATGAAACAACTTTTCTTAAGCTTTTTGGGCTCAAAGCCCGAACAACTTTTCTGCCACCCTTACCAGCATTCCAAATAGTAAAATGACTCCACTTCGACAGAACACATCGTTTAAGCCTCTCTAGTTGGATATCCCAAATCTTTTTTCTAGAAATCGAAAATGTAGTTGCCTCCTCATGATAAGTGTATATTACTAATTCTTCATCAACTCTTAATAACTCTCCGCTTTTATCTATGTGTGAATAAAAAAATATCAGATCTTCAGGAGTGCCTTGTCCAGATTCATCAAATCCACCAACTTTTTCATACACAGATTTATGGCAAAACCAAGTTGGCATTAGTAATGTAGGCCCATTAGAAGTGTATATTTGTATTTTGAGTTCTCTAGGGGACAAATTGTTTGCCCATTTTATAAAGCGAGGAGTAGAATTTAGTGGTTTCCTTGTCACCCTACTACCGATAAGGGCATTATGATTAAGGCTTGCAGCTTTCCATTGCAGTTTAATCCTATCTGGGTTCATTACATCATCTACGTCTTGAAAACAGAGGAATGTTCCAGTACTTTTCTCAACAGCAGCATTTTTTGCTGCTCCACAACCCTTTGCTTTAACTGCATCTACTATTTCAAAAGATATATTTCGATCATCAAAGTATTTTTTCCACTTGTCTAAGATATTACGAGTTCTATCAGTGCTGCCATCATTACACACAACAATTTCAAGTTTGAAATTAGCATTATCGGGTTCTATAATAGATTGTGTTGCTATTGAGTTCATACATTGATCAATCCATTTTTCTCCATTAAATATTGGTATTATAACTGAAACATCAGCCATACTGTAGCAGGATCATTGTCCATCCATGTCACACTAATGTGTGTATTAACAGGAACGGTAGGTCTTGTTATGGCATTGCGTCAGTATATAGTGGAAAGCTGGAAAAGTGGAAAATTATTTATTTCAACTTATTTATGCATGTTTAAAACTAACTTGAGCATAGTTTTATGGTATAAAAATACTTGAAATTCTAGATCCTCATTTATGATTTATGACTGTGATGTTTGAATAGATATCTATTTATATGTAGTCCTTGATGTTGATATACATGTCACTGCCAACTAGCTTAATTCGCCATTCAATTAACAGCACCATTTAATTAATTAATTAACAGAATAATTCTACTAAACAGCACCGCTTAACTAGCTTCCTGATGATATTCAGCCATTCAATCAGATGTCTAGGCAAAATGACATTGAGCGACAACATTGACATACATATGAATTATGAACTTAAGATTGAATATATTTTTTTACATAATTATACTTATTTTATTTATCCTACTAATATTATAAAGGCGAAAGTTTGTAAGCATGGATGGATGGATGTTTGTTACTCTTTCACGCCAGAACGGCTGAACAGATCTGGATGAAAGTTGGCACAGAGATAGATTATAGTCTAGAATAACACATAGGATACTTTTTAACCGCGGGTGAAACCGCGGGGCGCTGCTAGGTATACATAATAGTGAAAATTCTGTAGTGTTCATTAATCCATGGTGGTAATCATTGAACTATGAATACCTACTAGTCTGAGATAGTAATATGAGTGGAGCACAAAGTAGGGTTAAATCTGTTTGTTTGATGACATTATTTGCAACTCGCTATGTACGTTTCTGTCATCTCAAATCAAACCAACATGGTAATACTTGAAACTTATTTTCACACAATTAAACACTCATGATTAAGAATATCATGTAAATTTAGTGTTTTAGATGTAAATTTAACTGGGGAGCACAAAACTTGAAAAAAAAAAAAATAAACTTTTTTTTTGTTTGCCCGAAGTTTGCCCCGTAGGGCAGGCTAGAGCCAAAATGGCTATACCGTCTAGTCTTTCGTATGCCATCCGGACATCAGTTGTTAAATCTATGATGAACATGATATATGACAGGGTGATGATAAATGAAATTTATTCCACCCCTTTTCCTATTTCAGTAAAGCTGTGGGTGTGGATACTTTATTGAAACTACTAACTGCGCCCCGCGGTTTCACCCGCGGTTAAAAGTATTCTATGCGCTATTCTAGACTATAATCTATCTCTGTGCCAAATTTCATCCAGATCTATTCAGCCGTTCGCATAAAAGAGTAACACCATCCATTCTTACAAACTTTCGCGTTTATAATATTAGTAGGATAAGTCGAGTTTTTTATTTGCCATTTTGCCAGAAGGTCTAAGCCATTTTCCCACACTCATGCCCTTGAACTGGAAATGGTTATTAGTCCACCACCGAATCACTCGAAGAATCGCAAATTTTAGAAAATAATGTACAATAACATACGCAATCTTCTCGGTTCCCGCTACTTAAGTAAAAAAAAACCTTTTGTTTTGTCGAAGTTTCGAAACGGACGAATGAAACGTTGATGCGTTCAGAGGACAAAATATGACCAGTTTTTTCGTTGTTTTTCGCACTGGCCCTAATTTACGGAACGACCCAGGGACCCTATTCGGAGATTTGAGATTCTCATCTCACCTTTTTTCGTCCTTGTTGCTCTAGTTTGAAACGTCATAGGTGTGAGAGTGACCAAGATAAAATCTCATCTCATCTCACGCGCAGGAATAGCCCCCCAAGTTGTTAAATTACCTCACCATTTCATGTTTTTGCAAAAAGTCTCATTCATAACAGGAAATACTGCTTTTAGGTACATTAAACAATCCCAACTTTTTGTAGCTACCCATATTTTTCAGTTAAAACTAAAAAAACTGCTATCGAAAACCTACCAAAATATTACATAAACGAACGCAAGAGTGTTCTATAACCGTCGATTTCGATGGTTGTTTAGTTGCAACCCAGGTGTACCCACGTTAAAATCCTCGGAACGGCCCATTGTGTCACGGTTGTTTTTACTTTTTAAGTTTTCCGTAGTTATTTATTTACGGGCTTCTTAAAATTTGTGTCATGTCCACAGACATGTCATGTCACTTCCACTATCAAGACGATTCAAAAACACCTGACATGTCGAAATCCATCCAGCAGTGTAGGCTGTAGGGCGTGCCAAAGAATCCTTATCTAAACATACATATAAACATACATACACTCGAAAAACAAAACCCTCCTTCTTGCGCAGTCGGGTAAAAATATAGTTTTAGAGCCCCATTTTTTTTTTTAAATTTTAGCTCTTTTTTAGCTTTTTGTTTAACTCTTTTTTGCTGATTCGCCAACAATGTTCCTGTTGGCAACATTGGTTGAGGGTGTTCGTGTCACAGAATACTAATATATGGGGAGCCAATAATGTACGACACAGATAATGTACAGCATGATATTGTACAACCTAATAATGTACGGCATGATAATTGGTGTACATGTACATCAAATATTAGGCTGTACATTATCATGCCGTGCATTATCATGCTGTACATTATCGTCTCGTACCAATAATGTACAGCCGTACATTACCGTACATTAGGCTGTACATTATTGGTACGAGACGATAATGTACAGCATGATAATGCACGGCATGATAATGTACAGCCTAATATTTGATGTACATGTACACCAATTATCATGCCGTACATTATTAGGTTGTACAATATCATGCTGTACATTATCTGTGTCGTACATTATTGGCTCCCATTATTCTGAGGTTCGTGTTCATGATGTTGACACTAATCAGTAGTCACTAGTTGGTCACTAGTTGGTGATAGCATTGACAGTTGGAGGTTGTGACTTGTCTATGCCTTTGGCCTTTGGTTGAGTTGTTTGTGTGATTTGATTGAATTTTTATCAACATTTCTTTGAATAAAGTTAATTATGGGCCTAAAAGAAGCTAACATCTATTTGGACAACCAATACAACACGTACTACGCCGGGCAAACCATAAACGGTCGTATAGAATACGTTTTCGATAAGCCGAAAAAAGTACGAGGTAAGTGAGCTCAGCCTCCGTGAATCCGTGTTTTAATTTCGATGATGATTCGTGACTCATTCAGAAATGTGTAAATAGTAGATGACTAGTAATAGAAACTGTCAACGAACGAAAAATATTCAAGTTACAATGGTTACTAGGTGCACTGCATGACTATCAGTACATAATAAGGAGAATTCCGTGCTGCATCAATATTAATATAGTGGAATGTGAATAGTGAAGTAGGTATAATGCCACAGAACTCTCCTTATTTACTAGTAGTTTGCTTCGAACTGAGACCTTGCGCTCCCATATCTCCCACAACCCCTCAACCTACATTACATCAACATTCAAACTTTAAAATTGTATGTCCATTAACTACTTGCCTGCAAAATTTCAAAGATCAGATCAATGGTACTCTAGTTATTTTCGGATAAAAATATGCTGATTTATTCGTAGATTAGATTTTAAACCTTTGTTTAGTTAGTTAAAGAGTTAAAATACATTCTCTAATGCAACTCTCTTCTGTTGTGTCATATAAACCATCTAATATTGGTCACAATTACTCATTTCCTACCCTATTAATATATAGATTATTAATTCACAGGTATCCATGTCAAGTTCAAAGGAGAAGCTCACACAGAATGGTATGAAAGCAAGCAGGAAGAAAATTCCCAAGATAAAACAACTCAAAATGTTGACTCTCTCCACACGGGAAATGAAGAATACTTCCAAATCACCTATTACTTACTTGGCAGCAACTCTGGTAAGTTACTGCAATGAAAAAAAATTAAACAAGAATGTATATAGGCAATAATATTATTTGTTTGTTTATGAGGGCAAATTATCTATCTTAAATTATATGAAAGCTTAAACATTGCAGATAACCCACTGCAGGTGGTGCAGCTAACTTGAAAGATTAACATGGATTTATAGTTCTTTTAAATTCATAGTCATTTAACAAATTGGAACCTGTTCTACTGTTCTCTAGTATATGATTAGGACCAATGCTAATAAACTTAATTGGTTATTTCAGTGTTCAAAACATGCATCTTAGAAAAATAAACCTATTTTTTTTTCATTAGACTCAGTTCACACTACTTTATAATTATATACATTTGTTAACTTGCCCCACTGGATAGAGCACAGTCTAATAAGCTGAAGGAGGTGTATGGGTGTTTCTCTGCTATTTGGAAACTCATCCATACAAGACTGTCCTAAGCAAATTTTATTAAATGTTGAGAATGTCTGTCAATACAAAGAAAGGCAATAGTATATCAAATATATATATTAAAGAAGCCTACACATTTTCCACTTGGTTTTTGAGTTATGGACAGTTTTGTGCAAAATTCAGACAGGGGACTGTTGTGACCAACCAGGGGAATGATTTTAAGAACAAAAACTAGTATTTTTTATTAGTTTTAAATAATAAAAGCTTTATTTTTATTACCACTTACAATGTGTAATTATTACTTATATAATCAACGAGATCATAACGAAGAACACTTATTAAATAAAGACATTTGTGATAAACTAACTAAAATCAACTTACTTTAACAGTCTTTCTAAAATACAGATTGTATGATATAAGTCAGCTTTTAGAATGTTATTAAAAATAAACAAAATAAACATTACCTCTTTTAACTAATTATCACAATAAACATTTTAGATTACTACTAGGAAACACTTGTACTTTTCAAGTAACTTAAAGTAAACATCAATGGCACAGTATATTACTAAAAATCAATCTTACTATCCAGCGAAATATCTCTTATTTCTCAAAGACCGATAATGATTTTGGAAAACTATAAAATAATCTACTTCCTTGTACGGTTACCTTCGGATCAGGCAACTTTTCCAATATTTGGTCAAAACCGACATCAGACAAATCATTCTCATCAATTCTGAACTTGTAGCCCTTGTTATCGCCAATTTTCATAAAAGTCACTGTTAATTCGCCGTCCTCATTATCTACTTTATTAACAACAGCAGCATAACGATATTTCCTATTGCTGACAATAAACTAAACTAAAACATAATCACCATTATTATAATATGATTGCTTTTGGCCACTTGTACTAGGCTCCGCAGTATTCTCAAAATCATTCTTAGAATTTTCAAATGGTCTTGAAAGGCCAGTTTCTGTAATGCAGTCATTATTACGTGTGATATGAGCTAGCGGGATTTCGTCTTCGGAATCGGAGTCTGTGTAGAGAACCTCGACGCGAAGTTTTGCCACTTCATAGTTCATAACTCCTAGGTTAAAATGCTGGCATTCTTCTTCACAAGGGCAGCTTAAGCTTTTCATTATAAGTTTGGCAGTGCCTTGCTCTTTTTTTGGCGATATTTAGAACAGTGCTCTTTCCAAGTCTTTTTAGCAGCCTTATGCTCGCGACGACTCATATCCTTAACCAACTTTCTGCTACCTTCTTCTTTCTTCTTTTGGTATTTCAGCCTTTTTTTTCTTTAATTTCTTCTTGTTTTTGAGGGTCATTTTTAAGTCGTTGATATCTCAAACGTTCAGCTATACGTTTTTGTTCTAATATTTCTTCTCTTGTTTTGGGTAGTTTCTTTTTAGGTGGCATTTTGAGCAATTCTCTACGAAAAAAAGGATATATTATGATAACGTGGAAGCAGATTGATGCGCTGTCTAGCATATAAGTATTTACAAAACTTGAAAAAACAGTCCCCTGAGATCAATAACAGTCCCCTGTGCAATGAAATGACAGGGGACTGTTGACCAGGGAACTGTTTTTTTTGCTTGAAAACTAAATAACACAAAATCTTTATAACATATCACATTTGTAAAACAGATGTGAAGACATACTCGTAAATAAACTATTTTAAACAAATTATATTAATTAAAACTCTTGAAATAGGAAAACAAATACTCACCAGTGGACTGTTTCTACTAACGGCCGAGACGCGTGATTCACTACGAAACACAGTGGTGCCAACTGAGAAAATGGCGGTTGTCTGTTACCTATACATCCGAACGAATTTCACACCGGTTGCGATCCATTTCACGATCGTAATGTTTCGGACCAATACCGAAAGTGAATTACGCGCCGTTTTGAAATTTTACCAGGGGACTGTTATAATAATTTAAGGACAGCCTTCGTACATATTTTTTTAAATAAATTTATATTAAAGACATATTATTTATAATTTTAAAAGATGCTTACAATCTTTTAAAACAATATATGATTTATTATTCAGTTATAAATGGCAAAGTATTAAATATATAGGTATCAATGCTTGTAATTCTGGAAAAGGGACATACCAGGGGACTGTGTTTTGAGGTGTTTAACGTTTTTTTTCTCGAAATCAATTATAATAAATTACTTAATGAGCAATGGTGAACCAAGAATACCACATTTTTGTCCATATTAGTCCCAAAAAAAATGGATAAGATGGAATTAATTATATAAAATTTACTTGGGACAGCGATTTTCCATTTAGTAGAGAAATGCCCGTATGCCAGAAGTAACTCTGAGATTAGTCACATACTTTACGAAAGTGGCACTGAAAATTTCGGGAATCAAGGAAGTGACACATTACTATTTTAAAATGTATTAATTTTTCGAAGTATTTTCCACGAAATTTGACACATTTTTCCATACGATGGGACCAATCATTGAATTAACAATCATTTGGGTCTCCAAAATGGCCGTTTTGTAGGCGTCTACAGCTTCGTCATGTGGTGAAAATTTCTGTCCACGCAATTTATTCTTTATTTTAGGGAAAGTATAGAAATCATTAGGGCTTAGGTCGGGGCTGTACGGCGGATGGTTTAATAATTCTATGTTTTCTTACTCTAAAAACTCTTTTGTTTTGTGCGCTGTGTGAGAACTCGCATTGTCGTGATGCAAGATGATGCGGCGGTTGCAGTTCTCTTTACGGAGTTCAGAAACGACCTGTGGCAAACAAATGCTAGCATACCATTCTGCATTAACCGTTCTTTGTCCCTACGCTTTTTGCTCTTCACAGAGCGAATTCGGTATCCATTGGGAAAACAACTTTTTTACACTTAATTGTTCATGCAAGATTATTTGTATTTGACTCATGCCAATGTCTAAAGTTGTCGATCTTCCTCAATCAGCTTACGCACAGCATCAATGTTTTCTTTGGTGACTGCAGTTTTTGGACGACCTTGACGAGGATCATCACTGAGCTTGACACATCCACATTGAAATTCAGCAAACCAGCGATAAATTGTGGTTTTGGATCATCATTGTGTCATCACCAAATGCAGAAATCATCCGGTCAACACACTGTTTTTGTGTTAAACCACTTCGAAAGTCATAATAAATCATCACTCTTGAATTTTCTTGAGTCAATTCCATTTTCTCAACGACTAAACAAGTTTGACAAAACCTTGTGACAAGAACGAGAATCGTTTTTTAAATAAATAAATGGTTTTCGATTTTTAAAACCAAGGAGTATTCAATTAAAAAGATTTTAATATGACAGGAACAGTGGAAATCTTCCATTCCCGATACTTTTAGTGCAGCCCTCGTAAATCTGGAACCAACACAATCTCAGATAAATTGCTTAATATTAACTTCCCACACATTAAGACATAATTTAAAAGTATGTATTACATTACAACTGCAGTTATGACATTAAAACCTGTATTTGAAATATTCACTAGAAATTCATAAAAGTTCCTTGATTTTTTTTCATCTACATGAAGTTTAGTTAAATTATCACCATTATCAGTCTAGAGGACTCAAAAAAGGCATCCCTATCAATGATGACATCACCACAACAATGTTTGGTTATGCAAAACACGATAATGTGGCATTGACATGACGTCAGTCAGAGTATTGCCTCCTTAATCACCTAGGCTAGGTGTATAACTTTTAAATTTAGATAGTGACTGGGTACATAGATGCACTAGTAATATTTACGAGCTTAGAAACATTTGGGTAATAATTATATTCAAGTTTATGAGACTGCTTAGAAAATGTTTTTCAGATTTAGTAAGTGTCATAGATTTCTATGTACTAATCTCCTAGTTCAAAATTGGCTTGTCTGACTATCTCTTTCTCTTTTCTATACTCAGTCAAAAAAGTTTTACTCAAACTTTCTTTCCATTGTTTTGGTGGCTCTGTTGGTAGTGAACCAGCTTTCTGACCTTGAAGGTTCATTGAGGGTTCAATTCCCATCTAGGGCAAACATTCATGTAATGAACATTTGTGATTGTTCTATATCAGGGTCATATAATTACAAGCTTCGCTTAGTTTGGGGTCAGGTGACTGTGTGTGAAGAATGTCCCAAATGTCCCGAATTTATTCTTTGTCTGCAATTTGTAACTCCCTCTCTACTTTTCAGGCAATGAGATAGAAATCCCGCCCGGCAAGCAAGTGTACAATTTTACTTGCACACTGCCACCAGTCCTACCGTCTTCTTTTGAAGGCGAGTTTGGTTATGTCAGATACACTGTGAAGGTGACTCTTGACCGCCCATGGAAGTTCGACCAGGAGACTAAGATGGCGTTTACTGTCATCAATGCGCTGGACTTGAATCTCAATCCATCTTACAAGGTAATTTTTTAACCAACTTCAAAACAAGAGGTTCTCAATTTTTTTTGTTATCGCATAACTCCGTCATTTCTCATAAACCGATATGGACTATTTTTATTTGAAAGAATACACTTACAGATTGGCTCCATTTTTATTTAAATCCTATTCTGTCGACGGGAAGTTGATTTTTTACTGTAAAAGATTGTTGTTCATTTTTTTAATAGACAGGTGCTTCCGCCAATTTATACGGTACCCTATTTAAAAAGTTAAAATTTTCCAATGCGTAAGCCTACATCCACAATCACTGTTATCTCCATATCAATCAAAGTCTATTCAGCTGTTAAATGGTTAAGAGAAGACATAAACAAAATAAAGAAGAGAACTCGAAAGCCGAAAGCATTATTCACATAGTTTATTACATTTTCTACTTACTCAACAACTCTTATCAATTGTGTGTCAATGGTTAGAATGATTCATTTCTAGATAGGTAAATGAACCGGAAATCCTTTCGTTGAGGCTTTATAATTGTACCTGAGGAAACTAGAATGTCACCTTATCATAAGGCCTCTAAGATATACATTTGTATGCGGGCGAGTTCCGTAACTATACGATTGAAATATTCAACCTATTAGCAAAGGAAAGTAGGTTTTGGTTCCATGTCTTGAACCAAAACTGCGTACGGACACACGGTAAGTACTCTTACTTTTAACATTTCAAAGGAAGAGTACCATAATAAAAAATTATAATAATGATAATATGCGCACATGACAAAAGGGGAAAATCTAATTAGGGCATTCTAGTTCTCTTTGGGCATAATTACAATGCTTCAACATAAAGGCAGACACTGATAACGTTTCGTCGTAACGCATCGTGTTTGCGTATCAATTCAACGAGCCGAGCTGCTCGCTGCACGCGAAGTGCAAAAAGTATAAAGTCATAAAAAAGAGATTGAAATTGCACTTTGTCACTTTGTAGATAACTTTAGAGGCTCGTCTCGTCAGTATCTCTACTTACTCTCATCGCTCGTCGTCTTCTTTTTTGACAAAATGGCAATAGAAAACCTTTAGCCAATGAAAAGTTAATTTAAAGTGGTCGCCGGAACCATAAGCGGAGCCAGACTATTGCCACGTAAGCGCCAATACGCCGTTCATATTGATCAAAATGCTTTCAACAACCAATAGGAACACTTTCGCGGTAGTGTCTGGTGTGTCAAAAAGAATGTATCTTACTTTCTTTCCTTTTAGTCTGTGTCTGGCTTTTCAGCAAAACGATAGGCATACCTACTCGATGCGCTACAGCAACTTGGGTTCGTTGTCAGTCAATCTCCGCATTTAGGATTATTTGTTACAAACAATAGTTACAAAAACAAATAATTTAACTCTACAATACAATACAATAAAATAGTCAACTTTACAATACAATACATCTTTATTGCACACCAAAAATTCAAAATAAGAGAACTTTAAAGAAAAAATTGATTGTATGTAAAGTCGGTTAACGGACGATAGTTTTTGTGATAACGTCGTTAACAAAACATGGATGAAATCTTCTCCTCGGACGCGTAGGCCAATTGAGTGGAAGAGAGATAGATGCGGCGCAAGTGGAGCGCTCAAGCCGATCGTGCCTTCCGCTCGCTCGTGTAGCGCTCTCGCTCCGATCGACCGAGCGTAACGGGACAATGTGTCATCCTTTTTCGTGCGTGCATAGCCGGCGTTCATCGATTTATTAGACGTTAACACGCCAAAAATAAGTATAATTCGGCAGTACAAGTTCTTTATTTATTGTTTGTTTCAGGAGCCAATCCACATTCAGCTGGAGAAGACATTCTGTTGTTTCTGCTGCGCGTCCCCGCCGCTGTCTGTGGACGTACAGGCTCCTGTCTCGGGCTACTGCCCGGGGCAGGTCATACCCGTGCAGATAGACATAGAGAACAAGAGCAATGTGCAGCTGCAACTCATTAAGCTGTTCTTGAGAAAGGTGGGTGACAGTTATACAGAACTGAGCTGTTGTTCGCGTTTAGGGAACGTACCCATACGTGACCAATTTTTTACAATTTTTACTCCCCTCCCCCCTCTCGGTGACCACCCGTAGAATATTTTAAGACTCCCTGTAGTTTTCACGTTATAATTCTTAAATAGGTTTAAAACATTTTTTACAAACAAAAAGTAAAAAAATGGTTGATGCTGCGCTTGACGCGTGTCGCTAGGAGTGCGCGCATGCATAATTACAAGTGAAAAAGCGCGAGATTTATCTAGAAGATATTAACTACTTGAAGAAAACCCAGGCCCCCCGTTTTCCCTGTGACCAAGCGTGGTATTTTGAAGACCCCCCTCCTCCTAAATGGGTAACGTACTATGGGTACGTTCCCTTATTCATGAAGATTTGTTTAGCCGTTTAGCCTGCAAACAGACAGACAGACAGAGAGAGTTACTTTTGATTTTATAATAATAGTAAGTATGTATTACAAAGGAATTCAAAAGATGTACTGTATTTTAAGAGGTATACAAAATTATTCTCATAATTATGTATGACTTTTACTGTCGGACCAAACCAGAAATTGCACAAAAATAATTGCGGATGGTTGCACTAGTTCAGGTTCAGTTGTTAAAATCAAGTTGTCGAAATTCTTGCAGTATAATTTTCTAACCCCCGACGCAAAAGCGACGGGGTGTTATAAGTTTCACGTATGTGTGTGTGTATTGGCATCGTAGCTCCCGAACGGATGAACAGATTTAGATTTCGATTTTTTTTGTTTAAAAGGCGAATTACTCGGGAGCGTTCTCAGCTATGTTTAAATGAAAATCGTTGTCGAGGGTTTTTTAAATTTTAAATTATACTTGTTTTTTGAATTACATTTCTCAATTCTAAGTCTTTTCTTAACACACATTCCTTATTTATTTCGTACATAATGTTTTCTATCGTTTTAAATAGATTTCCATTTAACCAAGTATTTGAGTACATAGACATTAATCTAAAATAACTTTTCTAGGTGGTGACATACAGAGCGACGTCGCCGTCGACTGTAACAAAGAAGATAAAAGACATCGTGCTGACGATGCAAGAAGGGCCGGCGCCCGCGGGCTGCACCAAGCACTGGACGCTCAACATGGAGGTGCCTCCCATCCCGCCCTCCAATCTCGTCAACTGCAATATTATCGACCTGGATTACGATTTTAAGGTAATATCGACTTCTTCGCCAAATCATAAAAAGAAGAACCATATTTCTTCCTCATATGATTATTCAATTCAATTCAATTTATTTATTCGAACCATAGGATATTTCAAACACTTGGTAACGTCACTGTTTACAATGGTTAATACAATACAATTTGAATTCATAGCGGCTATATGCCTTGTCAATTTTAAGAAGCTGTAAAGGGGCCTTGTCAAAAAAAAAACAAAATTATGTTATGAGTAACCAAGCAATATACGCTATATGCAAATGGGTATAGCGCCTATTGAGTCAGCGAGAAGTATCCGGGCAAATTTGGGTTTTGTATGGCGTTCTATGTAAAACCAACATTACTTGAGTACTTTTCGCATGTCCCAAGTCAACCCAACTTAGCACCTATCTACTTATAACTTAAATTGCAAACTTGCCCGGCAAATGTAAGGATCCTTCATCGTGGATTAAACTATTATTAAAGTCTTGAGTTCCTAATTAAAACGATCGAGTTCTAACAATTTAAAGGCAATTGAGTCAGGAATGGCCAACTAACGATGTAGGCTCTAAAATTGGAACAGTGAATCCATTTAATTGATCTAAATCAAGGTTACAGTAGTCATTTTGTTCTTACAACACAGATATTTCATTCACACCGGTTATTTTGTATCGGATGATGTCACCGCCGTCAAGGTCGTGTTTTTTTCGAATGGATAGGATGTATGCGGTACTGAAGCTTCTATTTATGTTCAGGAATCCGGTATTGGAAATCTTACTGATAGTTTTATTATGGACAAGAATAAATCTAGTTTTAGCCATAGGTTGTATTTACACATAAATAAAACCACCAAGATAAGCCTACACTCTTAGCCATAAGTACATGTGTATAAACACCTAATTATGCGATATTGTTCTAAATTGGCATCTGAACTGAATTTATTAAACTTTTAATTTCTTGCATTGGACGTCCAGCGGTGCTATTCATATTCATTCGGAAACGTTTCCGATCGGATCCCAGAAATTTCAAACTCAAATTGTTTAAATCTCAGTTTACTTTGATACATTTTGGAATAGGGAATCAAGTATAAATCCGATCCGAAGAATTAATCGTGTTTAAAAACTGATGAATATAGACTGAGATTCGAATAAATTAGGTTTATTTTTGAAATCCGAATGGAAACTTTTCTTAATGGTTCTGAACAGCCCTGCAGAGCGGACTACCGCTAGTCTCTCCGCGCTAGTTTTGGCGTCCGCCCTAAAGAGTTTTTTTCCATGTCATACAAAGTCAAAGTCAAAATGTTTTTATTCAATTTAGATATCAAAGATACACCTATGAACGTCAAAGTTATTTAAATAGACTCGACAGCCTCGTTCGGATAAAGAGCCTCTACTCAGAAGAACAGGCAAGAAACTGAGGGGCATTACTTATTAGTTATCAGTACTGCTTGTTCTGATCAGACAGGCTGAATCATTGCCTATTTTCAAAAATCTTATTTTCAAACATTTTCTCTCTCTTTGTTAATTGGTACGTACATATGTATAAGTATTTATATTATTTATATATATTTACAAATTATATATTAATTTATGTATTATATGTACCTAAAGGTATATGTGTAGATATGTTTTATTATATTTTATTTGTTTACTATTGTATTTATGTATGCCACCGACCGTTTGTCATATTTCGTTCTGTCCTGTCCATCCAAAGGTTGCCTGGAAGAAATCGCTTTAGGCGATAAGGCCGCCCTTGTACTACCGAATGATATTTTATTGTTTAATTTTTTCTTTATGTTTATTTTACTTTGTATTTTTGGTGTGCAATAAAGATGTATTGTATTGTATTGTTCTCCAGGTGGAATGCGTAGTGTCGGGCATGCACCTCAACATGCACGACAAGAAGTACGTGACGATCGGCACGGTCCCGCTGGTGGGGCTGGCGGGCCAGGCGCCGCCCTCGCCCAGCCAGCCCGCCGTGCTGCCGGTGGCGCCGGGAGCCTCCGTCCAGCCTAATGTAACTAACTCATTTAAAAAAATAGTGCGTGGAGTTCCTCCGCGCGGAAGAAGTGAAACTTCTGTGTATCTTTCTTACTACGCGCATGCGTTCGAGTGCCACGCATTCACTCTCGCTCTGTCTCTTTCTATTCCTCGTCCCCAGGAGCGTTAAACGTTTAACGCAACCTTGTTGGAAGTCGCATTAGTAGTGTCACTTCAGAAATAAATTATCATTATTTATTATTGGCTACATTATACACACAATACAATCATTTTACAATTTGAACAATCAAAAATGATTTTTTTACTTGGGTAATATAATAGGGTAATGGCTAGTAATAAGGCTATAGTAATCTTCCTGGGAACAATTTATATCAATTAAATTAAATTCATTTAATAATTCAATTAAATTCATTTAATTTAATTCCACACTACGTTGGTTGCGTATCATGCTTTCCGATCCAACGTCCACGCAACCAAAGTTGCTTATTCAAGGATCCGTATTTTTTTTCATAATTGAACATATGAAAAATTCATATGGCAACTTGATGAAAGTACGTACACTAAACGCTAGATGGATCTGCTTTATATAATATTACGCTTCTAACGGTACCAAAATTTCCAAAAACGCCAATCCAGAAGATTGAAAAATAAAAATGTTAAAACTTTTTTTTCTACATTAGGATCTCAGTATGCCACACCATGATGTAATGATAACCTCATGACATGCGATCTTTAGTCTAGCCATTTATTAAGTAGCGTAATCTAGAGAGAGATAGACAGATAGGCAAGACAGAGCCAAACTATTAATCACGCACGAAGGTTCGCATGGTGTGATTGCACTAGATTCCAGTCATATGTTTTAGTTCGAAGCAAACGAAACTAGATGGTGCTTTTCATTATTCTCTGCAGTGACGGATTACGGACCAACTACGGTTCGCAACTCCACTAAAAAGACTAGTTGCATTATGAAATGCACGATATAGTTCAACCTTAGAAGATACAACATTGTCAGCTCATGTCTTGGAGCCGGTTGTTCTAGGAAATCCTCTAGACTTTAAAAAATCCAGTTTCTTTTATTAGGACCAGCCATCCCATGTGACCTTGCAAAAACTAATAAAACGATTTCCCATTAATATTCCCATAACATTAAAGTGTTCATAGAAATATGTTCGTCTTACTTTCTCCATCACATCTTCACATTCTCGTCGCAGGTTCCGTCAGCACAAGGGGACGGTATGCCGGGCGGCTGGGTGCTGCCGAGCGCGCCTCCGGAACAACCATTCCAGTCGCTCTATCCTACTCTTAGTAAGTGTTCTGATACACCTTTTTGTACCTTGTAAGGACAATAAGTCGCTAGCCTAATACCACGATCATCACGATATTACACGCAATGTTATTATACGACATTTCGAACTATTGATACTGCATTGCGGCTCATCATCAAATCGCGTTCTTTGCATTTTATAATAATACTAGCGACCCGCCCCAGCTTCGCACGGGTGCAATGCTGATACTAAATACACTACAGAAAAACTGTGAACGTTGTATATAAAAACAAAGCGGCCCGCTCTGGCTTCGCACGGGTATAAACAAAAAAATGTTATTGTGGGATATCCATAAGAGATAGACATATACCACCGCGGAGTTTTCTGTAGACCTTTTCAATGTGTACAAACAATTAGTACATTATTTTGATAAATCTCGTAGGGTTCAGCCTGCGTTTGCAATGTAAGCGGAAAAAAATTGATAATTAACGACATCACATTAGAAACCTCAAAAATAACAGTATTTCTCCACTATTTAATGGATGTTATTAAACATATAAACCTTCCTCTTGAATCACTCTATCTATTAAAAAAAACCGCATCAAAATCCGTTGCGTAGTTTTAAAGATTTAAGCATACAACGGGACATAGGGACAGAGAAAGCGACTTTATTTTATACTATGTAGTGATGCTCCGCCAGGTATAGCATTCTGATTAAAAAATGGTCACGTGGGCAACACGTAGGGACGTAAATCAATGCTTGACCAAAACCGAAATAAGTCATGTAAAACAAGTTCGAAAGAGACGATGACATTGACGAGTGACCTCATTACGTGTTTGCACCCGGAATCTAAACCTTGTTTTTTTGGATCTTTGTTTTGGCATTTCTGATTGTTTATCTCTTTCTTGTCTTTTCACAAAAAGTAAAAGACACCACTTTTTTCTGAACAAAAAAAAATGTTGTTTCAGTTAAAGCTTATATTAAAAAACACCTACCTGTTAATTTTCAGCTCAACCAGTTTACAAGGAGTCTGGGTACTCAGCGAGAACGATCCAAGACCGCGGCGACAGTAACTATACAAACATCGCGGCTCCGAAGTTCGCACCCTACTACCCTACGTACGCGGCCGTTCAACCCCCGCCTCTACCTCAGTAAAGACTACAGCTTTAGGGTCGACTGGGGCAAATGCGTCTGTGGGCAATTGCGGCTTCCGAGAATTACTGACAAACCCTTCACAAATTAGGCGCAATCAATTTTCTATCTTTAGTTGCAATAATCTGTACAAGATGGCGTTAGTTGCCTAAATTGTGAAGTGTTTGTCGGTAATTCTCGAAAGACGCAATTGCCCACAGACGCATTTGCCCAGTTGACCCTACTATATGTTTTATAATACAAGTGTATGCTTTTTGAGTATGTTTACTCCATTTATTAGCTGTTTAGCCTATTGGCACAAATATTTATGCTTGTATGTCTATACAATGTAACTAACGCTTGTTCGTACAATCGTAGTCGGTTGTGATTTTTCTGTCGAAATATTGTGCCTGTTTGTTTGAAGTTAGAGATTTCAATGATGGCTGATAGCTTGAGTGGTAGAAGTACATGCCAACTCACCTTTGTTCCTGCTCGCTTTCCAGCTTGACGGTGCCGTCCACCTATTTGATTTTTACAATAAATATATTTAATATATTTGCAACGAATGATGAAATAAGTCTGTATTTTGAATGCAATGATTTAGGTTTTTGAATATTTGATGTAAGTAACTGATGCTCACAACAGCGAGGTATGACCGAGACTGACGGAGCACAGCAATGGCGGGAGTATAGTATAATAAAATACTCGGCGAGGTATACAATTCCGGTCACGTGGGCAACACGTAGTGGCGTCAATCGATGCTCAAACAAGACCGAAATAAATCATTTACAAATATTTCGAAAGAGACGGATGACGAGTGACGTCATTGCGTGTTTGCTCCCGGAATGTCCCGTCATACCTTGTTAGAGGTCGTGCGCTGTCTACCCTCATTTTGCTAACAGCCCAAAATAATTAAAAAAATATATATTTTTAAGAAATACCTACACAACAATGTCGGTAATTTTAGACTATATTTATATTGATGAAGTGCGGGCTTCAACAGTGCCACAGATATTTTGAAAGGGCGAGGTCCAAAATATACACTTTGCAAAATGTGCACAAGGTTCATAATTGAACATTTCTCAGTTGGTGTTGTAGTTTTGAAGACATGAAATGTGACATGTTCTTTATCCCTTATTTATACACAAGGCCTTTAAGATATTATTTAAAGGCGCTTATCGCTTAGAATCTCTTGGCATGAAATATAGGGTAAGTACCTAATAATTTTAACTCACATTGGCCATGTTTTGTAAGGTGATTTCGATTATTTAAAGGTATTATGTATAATCTCAATTATTTAAAATGTTTAACAGTTTGATTTCAATATATAATTTTTATTTTATTGTGTATATAGTTTGTAAGTCAATTTTATAATAAAGTTATATTTTAAAATCGTTTGCATTAACATAGTTTTATTTTTTATTTTATTTATTTAAACACAAAACAGAGTACAGTCGTTAACAAGGCAGAATATAAAAGAAGAAGTCAGAGTTGGACCATGCTCCAAAACATGTATAATTGTATATACATAATAAGCCGGAGACAAAAAGAAAATATAAAATAAATTATAATAAATAAATTCGGGACATTATCACACACGGTCGCCTGACCCCAAACTAAGCAAAGCTTGTACTATGGCTGCCAGAGACTGATATACATACTTAGATATTTTTAAATACATACTTAAATAGATAATAACACCCAGACATAGAACAAACACAAATGTTCATCACATAAATATTTGCCCTAGGTGGGAATCGAACTAATCTAGTAGGAATCTAGGTAGTGGATAATAATAAAATATTTGAAAACGATAATAAAAATCATAAAACAAATATGACATTCGATAATAAAAATTACAAAGCGTCTGATTTACGTATTACGGACGTATTTGGTATAAATCAATTTCATTTTTAAAATAGTAATGCAATCATGAAACTGACGAGCCATCCTAACTAGCGGAAAAATATGAAATATTGGTGTGCGTAATCACAGCATCCTCATAGGTGATAGAATAATTATACTTATGCCAATATTTAAGGCATAATAGCTGCAATCAAATATCACAACTTTAGTTTAGCTGTCACAAGAACTTCGTTAATATGAGCCATTTACTATGTGCTAGCTGGAGTGACCTAACCTCAGCTTGCTCATTGAGTACAGGCATACCAGTGAGGTTAGGGTTGTGAACAATAGCTAGAAAATTTAAAGCAAAATAGCTGCACAGGCCAGGAAAAATCTGAACGAGGTTGAAGCTATGATCTAAACTGTGTGTTAGCTGGAATGACGTCACTTCAGCTACTTATCTCATAATAATATCTTCCAAACGAAAGAAGGTATGACTATGCATCATAACTCAAATATTAAGGCATAATTGCTGCCATTGGCAGCAAAATGTTCAAATCTCTGGGTTATATACTTTACCGAGTTATAAACCAATTCCTATGTGCAAGTTGAAGTGATTTCACCCCAGATTACACTCATGTTGAATCAAGGAAAGTATCAAACGTAGAGTTTTGATTTAAAGGTCAGAAATTAGGGCATAATTGCTGCCATAGGCAGCAAAATTTTCAAATTCCTAGACCACGTAGTTTCCACGTAATAATTACATATAACATATCGTCACGCCTTTTCCCCGAGGGGGCTGGCAGAAGTGAAACACAACACCTATACTTCGCCGGACGATATTCAGTCCCAAATGTGACAGGGGGCGAGCCTTTCGTCATACTAATTTCCAGGCTCCAGTCTAATTTGCGGTCAAAATTATTTTAGTTTTGTTTAGACTGAGAGCCGCTGAACTAGGTATATGGAACTAGGTACCTATTTATGTAATTTTAAAAGTAGATTCTTGAGACGAAAAGAGAACCAGACTGAGGGCTCCGATTCTTTATGGAACTACCAAAATAACACTGCAGTAGTAATCTAAGTGTGTAAATAAGTATTGGAGTGTTTTATAGATAAAACGATAGGATAAATAAAATATTAAAAAGTCCCAAGTGTAACAATGTCGTATATTTTTTTGATATATCACATTTTTTGCGTTGCACTCTTTGAAATTAGATAAAACATGATTAATTAGTTTAAATCAGTCTTTAAATTAACTAGAATATAGAGTACTTACTAAACTTATAGTACTTACCTACTTATGAAAAAATACAATGAAATATTTTTACAAACACAAAATAATCTTATTTAAGTATCACAGATTAATCAAATTACAATACAATACAATACATCTTTATTGCACACCAAAAATACAAAGTAAAATAAACATAAAGAGAATATTAAAAATAAAATATCATTCGGCAGTAGGTACAAGGGCGGCCTTATCGCCTAAAGCGATTTCTTCCAGGCAACCTTTGGATGGACAGGAAAGAACGAAATATGACAAACGGTCGGTGGCATACATAAATACTAAATAATATATCACCTTTATATAAAGTTAAACTACCACTGACTGACTCACTGACATAGAGAAACCTAAAGGGTATACGCAGGGGTGGTGGGGGAAAAGTGAGTATGGGGTCTTGTAGGGGTTGGTTCAGAGGGCCCGGGAAAAATCCGAAATTGGAACTTCTCCCTACCCTGATGGTAGTATGCCCTCGTATCTCGGAAACCAAAAAAAAATTTACTAAAGCACTTGAACTAAAAATGAAGGCAATCTTGGGAATTTACAGAAGCAATAAAAAAAAAGATGGCCGCCATACAAAAAAAAAAAATTCCATACAAAATTGAAACGTGAATAACTCGGAAACGGTTAAAGTTTGAGATAGTCTGCTTGAACAAATGTCATAGGAGATCGGGGGGGCTACCAGGTGGGGGTCATAAAAATCCAAGATGGCGGATTCAAAATGGCGGCCAAATTTCAAAATGGTCCGGGAGATCTGATTTTTTGCATCCGGGGGTTTTTGGGGTATCCGATTCCATTTCTGAAATAAAATTTTGTAAAAGTGTTTTTTTTAATATGGCTGCCAAACAATAGTTTTTTTTCAGACTCAGAGAAACCTAAAGGGTACAAGGAGGGGTGGGGGGAAAAAGTGAATATAGAATCGTATAAGAGGTGTCCCGCAACTTCCGAAGAAAATCCGAAATTGGAACATTTACCTACTCTGATGGTGGTATGCCCTGGTATCTCGGAAACGGTGCATATTTTTAGGAAAACACTTGAACTAATTTTTTAAAGGACCCTGGGAACTTTCACGAGAAATCAAAAAAAAACATGGCCGCCATACAAAAAAAAAAAATCATACAAAATTAGAACGTGAATAACTTAGAAAACTATATTTGAAGTCGAATTGGTCACACTAGCGAGGCCGAAGGCCGAGCCCCCAACCGCGAGGCCGAAGGCCGAGCCCCAGCTGCGAGGCCGAAGGCCGAGCAGCAGTACTCGAACGGTGCAAGGCGAGGCCGAAGGCCGAGCCTTGCAGCGTTCGAGTACAACTATATTTGAAGTCGGATAGGTCACATTAGCGAGGCCGCAGGCCGAGCTTACTGATGCGAGGCCGTAGGCCGAGCCCCAGCTGCGAGGCCGAAGGCCGAGCAGCAGTACTCGAACGGTGCAAGGCGAGGCCGGAGGCCGAGCCTTGCAGCGTTCGAGTATAACTATATTCGAAGCCGGATAGGTCACACTTGCGAGGCCGCAGGCCGAGCCCACAGATGCGAGGCCGAAGGCCGAGCCCCAGCTACGAGGCCGAAGGCCGAGCAGCAGTACTCGAACGGTGCAAGGCGAGGCCGAAGGCCGAGTCTTGCAGCGGTCGAGTACAACCACACACAATCAACTTCAGGGCACCCCGACTTCAGGGCACCCACAAACGCGGGCCGCTTGCGGCCCGCGCACCGCCCAAAATACTAGTAATTAATATAAAATTAATTGTGTTCACTAAGATACTTAGCTCAGATTTTTTGAAAAACGTGTACCTAATATTAAAATTTGGAAGGAACCAAAATATTTGTTGAAACAGGTCTGGAGATTTTGTAGAAATAATATTTAATGTTTGTACTGCGTTCCTTTACTTCTCACACTCGATGTGTATAGATGGCACTCGGAGAGTGTAGCGGGGTGGTGGGGCAAAACGAATGACAGCTTCGCCATGCCCCGCCGCCTGCCTCTAGCTAGTGACGTCAAGCAGCCATTATCTGTTGGTGTTGGGCGACGTCTTCTGTTAGCCAAACTACAGTGAACAAGTTACGAAAAAAACGAATTACAGTATTTCCTTTGTCGTCGTTTAAGTTCATAAAAATCTACCTTTCAAATATTGAAGGTGCATTCATAGTTCCATATAGTTCAGCGACTCTCAGTCAGAATAAAACTAAAATATTTTTGAGCGCAAGTTTCAATGACTGATACTATGCTGGCTAATATCAAATTAAATTTCATGAATGTACATAACGCAAGGAACGGCAACGCCGCTTTTAGGCAAAAAAATGTTTTTTTTTTTGCTTCAACTGTAATTTGATTATAACGTGGAAACTACGTGGTCTAGGATTTTGAAAATTTTGCTAGCAATTATAGGCAATATGCAATTATGTCTTAAGAGTCCGGCGACCACTTTAGACTAACTTGGCATTGGCTTAAGGTATTCTATAGCCATTTCGTTGGAAGAGATATTAGTATGGGAGGAGATGTTGTTAATTTAATTATTATTGTACATGCTAAGTTTCCTCATAATCTGACAAATGGTTTTCAAGAAATTTGAGTAGCACGTTTGTATGGAAATTTCAGGGCGTCGCGGCCCTCTTTGACCTTTAAATCAAACTCTACTATCTCTCATATTTGACCTGCGATCACTCTACTTGATATTTAAATTTTATTGACAAAGTAATTCTGGAGTGTCTACTACATAGTGTAGTGTATTTTATAGAAATAAATCAAAACACTTATGACGCACTTCCAATTTTTGAACATTATATTTAGATAGTAATAGCCTGGAGTCATAATTCAGTTTGGAGCGACTTATCTGCTGACGGCAGCATATCATCAAGCACTTTCTCTGCACCCTTTCTAAAAAATGTATGTGCACGTTTTAGTGAGGAGACCAAATTGGGCTGGCATATTCTAAAATGCTTCTGGCCAGAGTAAAGAACAAGTAGGTACCTACAGAAAGGCATGTGGTTTCTTAAAACCACAGGTTGATCTGAAGATGAAAGAAGGAGTTGATTGGCTCTGGTTGTTATGTGTTGAAAGTGTGCTCGAAATTATATTTTATCGTTGAATAGAATGGCCAAGTCCTTAGCGATGTTGGTTGTTGCGTGATCCTGGCCATCAATGGTGTCATCATCAGTTGACAATTTTGTGTCGCTCGTTAGAAAAAGTTTTGACAAAACACTTGCCGATATTAACATACATATAATTTCAGCTACACCAATCCGAAACAGTGATTAAATCTTTCTGAAGAAGATAGCAGTTGTGGGGAGAAGAAACGGTTTTAATTATTTTTCGATCGGCACAAAGCAGACATCGCAATGAAACGAAGATATGTAATAACGACAATCTTTATTGATTTCCCACCATAGACCAACATTACAGTAAAAATAATAAGTAATTAACGTTACATAGCCAATTATTTTTAACACAATTATTATGAAACAGGTCGTTCAGGCTGACTACGTCTAGTGTTCTAAAACGTCCAGTATCGAGAAGTCCACTTCCGAAACCGTCTGGTCTGACATTGCTTAGACTCTAGTCCTATTTTGTCCTGTCAAAATAACGAGGTAGTTGCGCGATAAAATGGTGTAGGTACCCAAACAAAGTGGAAAAACAAAAGACGACCTATGTGAAAAAGAAAGGCGGTATAGTTGGAAAAAGAAAAGACGATCAAAGTGGAAAAAAACAAAAGACGAAATTAAAACAAAACGTCCACTTCCAAACCAACCAAAAAAAAAAAAAAATTGTCTTTTGTTTCTATTTTGATTTATCAGATCGTCTTTTGTATTTCCAAATAGATGGCTTTTTGTTTTCACCATAGATCATCTTTTGTTTTTCCACATAGATGTTCTTTTGTATTTCTAAATAGATCGTCTTTTGTTTTTCTACTTTGACCGTTTTTTTTATTTCCATTTCGATCGCATATTGTTTTCATTTAAAAAACAAACAATTTATTTTCATAAGCTACACATAGATTGAAAAAAAAAACATTTAAATCGGTCAACAATTGATAAAGATATCGTGCAAAAAAATATACAATAGCAACATACTCCTGGTTAAAAAGTTGTGTCTCCTAAAAACACTAGACCATTAAAGACACTAGACGTTCTCGTATGCTGGACACTAGTCATTATGACGCACTGGACATTTTCGGACTGGAAGTAACATGACACATTTTAGCAAACTAGACGTTCTAGGACACTGGAGCTTGTCAGTCTGAACGAAACAGGTAGACAAGAAGAGACAGTTTGGTAACATGGGAAAAATAAGTTTTACAAAAAATATACTTCATTGGCATTGATAGAATAACAGAAACGTGTAGTGAAATATTAAACTGGAATCTTTTTAGTGCTAAATAATACATTACCTTCCAAATTTATTTATTAATTTCCAAACCATCTTTTACGTTTCGAAACTGAAATATTTGTAAAAAATTATAAATTCTTTGAAATATTTCCTTTAGACATTAATCCATTGAATGCATAAATAATTATAGTAAAGTACAAAGATTTAACTTTTTTTTCTTCGTTTTTAGTTTTTTTTTACATATCAAAAATATAGACAGGATAGTGAATAAACAAGTTACGATTGGCGGTTTTATCGCTATGTATCTATTCTGGGCTCTTTACTCAGGATTTTAGTTTCTAAAGAATAAAAGGAACTGTAATAGCTCAATTTTTTGGATGCATTGTAGTAAATATGGCTTTCGCAACCACTTTTACATTGCTTATTCTCCAATCACACGTTTCTTGCGCAATTACTAACCGTAAGTACTAATAGAGTACTTACAGCGTTCAAATTCACACTACACACTGGGTGCGAGTTCTCGAATGCCATATGGCCACATCGGGGAACCGTTTTCATTGCAAAAGATTTTCTGTTTACGCATTTCTCGATACGTTTCCACGAGTTTAAGCATTTCTAAATCAGCAAAACGATGCCATTTTGTTGCCGTGCAGCATCAATCTGTCCTTTAACCAACTGATGGGTTTCATGGATTGTGAGGCCTCTTCTGGCCGATACCCGCATGCTGTATATCGAGCGATATACTTCCATCAATCGTTATCCTGCATGCAGACTTCCCCGAGCGAGGGATAACGAGCGAGTTATGGACCAATAAAAATGAGCCGTTATAAATATAATTATATACGATGAAATTCATGCGGTCATTCCTCAAAACTCGGCTGTACACGATGGTAACATTGCTATTTCCACAATCGCATTGCTTCGTACAACCGTGCATTGTATATCGAGAAGACGAGTAGTCTATACAGGCTAAAATAAATAAAATATAAAAGATGGCGACACAATAAACATAACAATACACGATGGAAAAACAATAAAAATAAGTCTTTTATACATTGATTTCGTAGTCCTGACTCTGTTTAAATATAGCCAATGATACCGATTACTTTGACACCCGATTTTCCCTATTACAAACACAAAGAGTGAGAACTGTACGTTTTCTAAATGATTCTAATAACTGACTGGCCTAATTGGATTTTGGATTCGTCCTGACTGAGCGAAAACTGACCGGCTGACTGTGTGCCTTCAGTTAGCCTATACATTTTACATTAAGTTTCCAAACAGCGTACTGTTTGCAGCTTGTGGCGTATCGCTTGTACAAAAGTATTTGCGTACTCATTCGTCGCAGCACGTGGACTTAGTTACGTTTAACCATTGAACATTACGTGGAATTAGTTCCAGCCAGAGGCGAAGTGCGCTCGCTACGCCATCGAAGTCACTTCTCTTTTTTTTTTTTTTTATTACTCAATAGGCTTGCGTTGGACTGCCAACATGCCCGATGATAAGCAGTGATGCGGCCTACGATGGAGCACGCTTGCCTAGAAGAAACCGATTCACTCGAGATTTGAAGACACCCAGATTATTGGTGTCAGGGAACACACAGTCTGGCAGAGTATTCCACACTCTAGCGGTCCTTATGAGAAATGAGGAACCAAAGCGTTTCGTGCGTGTTGTGCACTGATAGCACTGAGATTGCCTTCTTTGCCAAGAGTTCGTCAACGCTTTGCGGCTAATTTGATATTATAGTACGCTGCTTCAGTACGACATTAAAATTACCCAATTCGCGACTGTGTTTCGGTGAATAGTCAGTTGGTCACACTTCGCCTAGTCCGGACGAAGCCTTATGTTGAAGAAAGATTGTACCACTACTGCACAGAATGATCGATCAACAGCATACATTTAAGAGGATTAAGCCAGATTTTCAAAACTATTGTTACAAATAATAAATAACATATTGTCACGCCTTTCCACCACTTTCTACCAAGGGGGCTGGCAGAGGTGTAATACAACACCCACACTTCGCCGGGCGATATTCAGTCCCAAATGTGACAGGGGGCGAGCCTGTCGCCATACACGGGCTCCAGTCATGTAGCAGACGACATACAATACGCACGTATGTTCACACAATGAACAAATTGGTGCGTGCCGTCAGCTGGCACACACTTTATTTAATTAAAAAAAACTAGAAAATCCTCTTTTCACTTCTTGGCTTCATCATCAGCTCCATAATACCAAATTATAATTTAGTCATCCGAACTACATAACAATTTCACAAATAAAGTTTCATTTTGATACAACAGAAGTAGGTTAAAATTGACTTCTAAGTTTTTATGGTTTGCCGCTTGCCTTCCAAGTGAAGAAGAAAGAAACATACGTTTATAGACCGATTGTCGAATAAACAACTATTCACAAAGATAAACTGTATTGCTGTAACGTTACGTCTCTTTTTTAAATACGCAGCTGCGAGTGATGGCATGCATTTGGAAGCACTAAATTTTGTTGCCGTGCCATGTTGATGTTGAATTCTTATCTTGAATAGTTTTGAAAATCTTTGAATTATCATTAATTCTTATCCATGTAATATTTGTGTCAAATTTGTAATCATCATAATATGCAATAGTGGATCGAACCGAAAATAACTAAAAATACGATTACAATCTAAACGCGATCTAAGGTCGTTATATCGCTTACGCTGATAGTTTTAGTTTTGGAGACATGGAAACAAAAAGACATGTCTTGAATACTTTGTAGCTTGTGACATGTGGAGGTAAAGGTTTATTTATTGGTTTTGAGGTAAAAAAATATCACAATATATTGATTTAATCAATAGAAATAGGCGGAAAGATTTTTGCAGTTTTAAGGTATTTTATGAGTTTTTTTCTCAATTGTCGAATCAAATTCAGTAGTAAAAAGCAAAGTAGAACTTTTAAGTGAAACAAATTTATCAGTCGCTGATTTCTTCATTGGATTTATGAGTTGGAAATATGTATAAATAAACTGAGTTTCAGTGAAAGATTGCGGTGAGAATTACCCATAGCATTAGTTGTTAAAGTTTATCACAATAAATCTCTGCATCTATCAAGGCATGTCTCCTGGTTTCATAGTCTTCTGAACATGAATTTGAGAACAAGTTATTAGTGTTTAAGGATAGTAACATGTTTATAGATATCGAATAGGTCAGAAACATTGTTGAGGATCACATCAGGTCAATGATGTTCCAAAGTTAGATTCGCACGTTTATGCATTTCTAATACTCGAATTCGTCGTCGTCGTCGTCGTCCCTGGAATCGCTTGGAACCTCGGAAGTTTTCGAACATCCTATAAATATTTCTATCCCTGTGATAACATTTAAAATTTCCTCACGCGTCAAATTCTACCGCGCGAGTACGCTTCGCGCGTGACAATTTGTAAGTATCCGAGCGGGCGTCGCTCGGGGCGGCGGCTCGCGGCGGCGGCCGGCGGCGGCTCGGGGCGGCGGGGCGGGGCGCGGCGGCGCCGGCGCTCAGTACTGGCTGCAGCGCGCGCGGAACCCGCCCTGGTACGTGGAGTCCTGCGACAGCAGCCCGTCCGGCTGCGACGGGCCGTCCGCCGCCGCCGACTCCTGGCTGAGGTCGGGCTGGTCGCCGCCCTGGGAGAGCGACAGCGGCGGCTGCTGCGACAGCGGCTCCTGCGAGAGGCGCGGCGCGCGGCGGCGCGGCGCGCGCGCGGCGGCGGCCAGCGCGGCGCGGTGCGGCGCGAAGGCGGCCGGCGGCACGGCGGCGTGCGCCGCGTGCGCGCCGCGCTCCGGCCCCACGTAGGCCAGCGGGTCCCGCGGCGGCCGCGCGCGGTCGTACACCGAGCCCGGGACCATGGCCTCGCGCGCGTCGAACATCGACGTCGACATGAAGTGCGAGCCCGGGTTGGCCGCGTTCACCAGCTTCTTGGGCTTCGCGAACTGGATCGCGGACTCCTTCAGGTTGGAGAGCGGGCCCTCGGTGAGCACGCGCCGCTCCTTGTAGAAGGCCAGCAGGTGGTTCCACAGCGGCTGCTTGCTGAGCACCTTGGGATTCCCGACGACGATGAGGCCGTACTTGGCGCGCGTGAGCGCCACGTTGAGGCGGCGCGGGTCGCTGAGGAAGCCGATGCCCTGGTGCTCGTTGGAGCGCACGCAGGACATGATGATGATGTCCTTCTCGCGGCCCTGGAAGGCGTCCACGCTGGCCACCTCGATCTCCTGGTACAGCTTGGCGTGCAGGCTGCCCTGGTACTGCATGTGCTGCACGAGGTAGGAGCGCTGGCCCTCGTACGGCGTGATGATGCCGATCTGCTCGGGTCGCACGCCCGCCTTCAGGAAGCGCGTCGTCAGCTTCTCCACGTTGGCCGCCTCCGTGCGGTTCAGGTAAGAGGTCCCGGAGCCGGCGATCTCCTCCTGGCCCTGCGTCACGTAAAAGAACATGGGCCGGTCGGGCCGCGGCCACGGGAAGTCGATCTTGTGCAGCCGGCGCTCCTCCGCGCTCACTCCGTTCTGAAGCGAGCCCTCGTAGAAGAAGTCCGAGGGGAAGCGCGAGAGCTCCGGGTGCATGCGGTACTGAACCTCGAGGCGGAAGGGGCGGATGCCCAGCACGACGAGCCGCTCGAACAGACTCTGGCTGAGGCCGGCCTTGGCGGCCTTCTTGCACATGACGACGGGCCCGAGCTGGCAGTGGTCGCCCACGAGGATGAGCTGGCGCGCGCCGAGCACCACGGGCACCATGCACTCGGGCTCGGTGGACTGCATGCCCTCGTCGATGAGGATGGACTGGAAGCGCATGCGCGCCACGCGCGGGTCCCCGGCGCCCACGCAGGTGGTGCACACGACGTCGGCGGCGTCCAGCAGCCGGCGCTCGGCGGCGCGGCGCAGCGCGCGGTAGCGGCGCTCGTCCGCCGCCGACAGCTCGCCCGCCTCCTCCTTCAGGCGCGTCAGCTTGCGCAGCTCGCTGTCGTTGGAGCCCAGCGCGCGCGCCTGCTCGTGCAGGGCCAGGAAGGAGACCGACGACTCCATCGCTTCCCTCGACTTGGCGCACAGCCTGACGACCTTCAAGCCCGTCTTGTGTATTTTCTCAGTGAGCTGGTCCACGGCGGTGTTGGAAGGCGCGCAGACGAGTACGGGGCCGCCATTTTGGCGCACGAGCTGGTAGACTATGGTCGCGGATGTCACGGTCTTGCCGGTGCCGGGCGGGCCTTGGATCAACGACAGAGGACGTTGAAGCGCGTGTTTCACCGCGTACACCTGAAAAGTATTCAATTCTTAGTCTTCAAATGCATGAGTCAGCAAGTATTCTAATTCTGTAAAAATAGTCATGGTTCTAATACTCTTCGATCAGATATACATTTATCTGATCTCAATACGCAAAATGGGACCTTAAAAACAAGGCTGAGATCAAGTGTAAGCCTTGTCCCTGACTTCAATTGCTTGTTGCAGAATGATAAGGCTTAAACTCACATGAAGTTGTTTTTTTTAATTCTTTTTATTAAAATGTTAAGTGTGAATGCAGCGCACTATACAGGCCTGATTTTTAATGAGATACGACATCTATGTATATCTGATCAAAGCATGGTTATGATTAGCCAAGAAGTTATTGTGTGTTGTATGTACCTGAGAACGATTGAGGTCAGGCAAATCAGGCGCACTGAAGTGCTTAGGTAAGTGCACACGGAACAGCATCTCTTCGACTTCGTGGCCCAGCAGGCGGCGGTAGATGTAGCCCGACACAGACGAGTCGTCTACAGCGAACTTACGCAGGGCTAGTTGCATCCTGAAATGAGAATTGAACCAGCATTATGACGTGTGTTATGTTTAATCTCTATGCCTATCTATCTCTGTGTCAAATTTGCGTAATAGCCTAGTTGGAGAAGGCTCGCTTCTTAAGCCAGAGGCAGCGGGTTCGAACCCAGTGGAAGCCATGCACCAATTTTTTCATTGTGTGAACATATGTATTTCTTCATTGTGTGAACATGTGTGTATTTAATGTCATCTGGAGCCCGGTGTAGTGTATGGCGACAGGCTCGCTCCCTGTCACATTAGGGATTGAATATCGTCCCATGTGTAGGTGTTGTACACCTCTGCCAGCCCCGTCCGGGGGATGGCGTGGCGATATAGTATGTGACAAAATTCATCCCAGGGGGGCTATTCCTGCGCGTGAGATGAGATGAGATTTTATCTTGGTCACTCTCACACCTATGACGTTTCAAACGAGAGCAAGAAGGAAGAAAAAAGATGAGATGAGAATTTCAAATCTCCGAATAGGGCAACAGATCCGTACAGCTGTTCTGGCGTAATTGAGTAACAACATTCATTCATCCATCCAAACTTTCGCATTTATAACACGTTAGTATGAAGTAAGATTACATGCTTCTGAAATTAGGGCCTGAGTAAATTGCTATAGTTATTAACTAAGCCAAAAAAAGAGTGAAATCTTCAAAATCTGACAGATATCAATCTGAAATCTGAAAGTTTATCTGTTGAAAGACAATAAAAACCGGCCAAGTGCGAGTCGGACTCGCGCACAAACTATTATCTATACTATTTTCTACTTTCCGTTATCTATAGAAACAGCAAAAAAATCACGTTTGTTGCATAGGAGCCCCCTTAAACATTAGTTTTATTCTGTTTTTAGTATTTGTCGTTATAGCGGTAACAGAAATACATTATCTATGAAAATTTCAACTGTCTAACTATCACAGTTCATGAGATACAGCCTGGTGAGTGGTGACAGATGGACAGACAGACGGACAACGGAGCCTTAGCAATAGGGTACCGTTTTACGTTTTTTAGTATTTCGTACACAGAGGGTGTACGGAACCACTAAAACTGATCACCACCAGCGCTCACCTGTCAAAGGAAGTACTCTTCCATATAAAGTCGACAACAAAGTTGGAGGTGCAGTCGAGCGGTGCGTTCGCGCCGCTCTTCAGTTCGAGGCCGACGTCGTCCCCGTAGTTGTCGGGCACTTTGATCACGTGACCCACGCCCGACCACGCCTTGTGCAGCTCACCCACGTATCTGAAATACGTTAAAAATATATTGTATGTATAAAAAAACTAAAAAACACGCTTTCCATCGTCATCTTCCAGCTGGCTCCGTCATCAAATTAGCTCTGAAATACCAAATTTTACTTTTCTCGTCCGAATTACATATGCATACAAAGTTTCATTTCGATTTTAATATTTAGAACTAGATTAAAACTGACTTATAAGATTTAGTTATGTGATTTGCTAGATACTTGTAAAATTAACTTCTATGATTTTATTACATTGTTTGCTATTATTATTACTTTGACTTATTCTATTAAATAATGTAATAAAATAAAATCGAAAGTAATAATAACAGTTTAAGTTTTCTTTAATTTTCTGTTTTTATTTTAAGTTGTGTACAAATAAATATCTAGTTCACGTAAAGTTATTAAAACTTTATTTCGAATGAATAAATGGAGTGTGTTAAAAACAAACAGACGAATATAGAACCTTCTCTTTCTGAAGTCAGTTAAAGGTGCTATTTGAACAAAATAAGATGTAATCATTTGAATAATTCTATTTTCAATTAGATGTCCTCAATAGTGACTGTCTACTTTCGCACTAAACTCAATGAATGTTAGACTATTTTATCGAAATATAATTTTTAAAAGATTGTTATGGAAAGATATATTCACTACGTATTTCTTTATCTCAAAATAAACACATATCGCCAGAAGTGACCATAAAGTAATTACCTCAATCTAAGCTCATCACCATGCATCAGTTTCATGTCACTATCAGTTTTGGCGAGAGTGAAGTAGGCAATCGTTTTCTTATTGAGGCCGACGTCCCAGCGAACCTCTATGCCTTCCTGAGTCTGGGACTCCTTGAGGCGCTTGTCATAGTCTGCTTCTAGCTTCACCAGTGGCCCGAATATGTTCTGATATTGGTATCCATCTTCGTATCTGTAAATGACATTCATATTTAGCTGTGCCTTGCGGTCTCACCCGTGGTCCCACAGAAATCTTTGATTTTTTTCGAGATGAAAGCTCCAGTATATCCTTTTCTGTCCTGATAATGTGTATGCAAAATTTCATGATAATGAGTTGAGTAGGTAACGCGTGAAAACGTAACAAACAAACGAACTCACTTTCGCATTTCTAATATGTATTAGTTATAAATAAATAAAAGTTAGTATTTGACGACATCAGGATGGTACCATTAAAATCGGAGATAAAAAAATTGTAGCTGTTCTGCATCCAAAGTCGCAAGCAATGGCACAAGGTCTAAGTAATACCAATAAATTATTGAAATTCAACATATTTTTAGGATCTACAGTGAAGGTATCACCTGAGCAGAACTTGATGGGGTTCCTCGTCCACGCCAGGTTTCTCCAAATCCTGAAAGGTAGCGTCGACGTTGTCGCGCCATAGTTCCTCTAAACGACCAATTTGCTGTGGCGTCACCTGAAATCAGCAAACAATCGTACGATTACAAATGCGATAGCAAAATTTGTCTTTGCATCTATTTGATAACTTTTTTTTACTTTTAAATGTGTACACTCACTTAAGCTTCCGTATCTATAATACGTTATCATGGGATGTAATTTTTTTTAACATAGAAATTTAATTGAATAGCTAATTTGGTCATAAATATGCAAGACTGACCTGACGAGCGCGCATTTGCTCCGTCTCCGATGGTACTTTCACCAGCCAAGATAGAAAGGCTCGGTCAGCTGTAACAACAAAACTTATTTGTAACAGCCCTAAGGCCTCATTTAAGGGGACGCGCGGTGTTGCGCGGTGCGTAAGACAAAACACAAGATAGAACGCGCGTGAACACACTTCTACCAGAACGCTCTCACACATCAAGCATATATTGTTCAAACTAGCTGCGCCCCGCGATTTAACCCGCGGTTAAAAAGTATCCTATGTGCTATTCTAGACTATAATCTGTCTCTGTGCCAAATTTAATTCAGATCTGTTCAGCCGTTCTGGCGTGAAAGAGTACCAAACATCCATCCATCCATTCTTACAAACTTTCGCGTTTTTAATATTAGTAGGATAGCTCGCGCGAAGCGATGCAACTCGCGCTGCACAACGCCTCGCGTTGAATGAGCACATACAAACTTAGTTCTTCTTGTGTATGGAAATAAAGAAAAAAACTTATATAGCCATGCAAGTTTAGTTGTTAGATTTGCCCTTCAACTGATTTAGCATGTCTATCAAAGATATTCTGAATATGTCATACAATTGGGCTGTGTCGGTGGAACGAATACCTAGTGAAGACCTAACTTCGCTGGCTTAAAGCCCTGTTACATTACACAACTACTTGGACCCTGCTCGCAGGGACAGGGTAGATTATTATGAGATAGTGAGTTAGGGTCCCTAAACAGGACATACCAAGTAGTTACAATGCCCCTGCTTCCATGCAAGGCACATGACAGATGGTCTGAGAAATCAAGTAATATAATAGGCACTTTACTGCAAATAGGCTGCAGAACTATTCATGACAAACCTAACAACCATAACCAGAGTTATAGTAAGGGTTTGCTATACCATAAAATTCTTGTTTTTCTTTACAAATGTTACTGTTTTTCTTTTTAAATGGTTATTAGCAATGCACTGCACAAATGAACAACCTTACAAACTCATAAATGTTAGGTACCTCTTTATTTATAATATTAGTATAGATAATGTTATACTTACCAATCAATGGTTTCCATTGCTCTTGGTCCCAGTTCATGTCTTTCAGGGAACTTTGAGCAGCACAAGGTTGACTGTTGAAAATCATAAATTATTTATTCTAATAAACACTTAGCTCAAACCAACAATAAATTGATGCAGACTTACTATGCTACTATGGAAGTAGAGTATCTTATATTCTTAAAATCACCAACTTTTCAATATGCTTGTTTATAACTGTTAGATTAACATAGTGTCTGTTTATCTGTGTCTGTCTGTGGAATCATAGCTCACAAATGAAGAGAATGATTCAAATTTATTTTTACTTATCTGAAAGGTGACTTCACCAAGTGTTCTTAGGTATAACTGCCGGGTGTTTTTTTAGTTTAATAATTTTTACATGTTTTAGAGTGTATGGTGACTACAGCGTAGATAGGCTCTGAAGATAAAACATTGTTTACATACCGGCACAGCAACACAACCACAGAGTCAGCTTTGGCAGGGATAAATCCCAGCACAAACACATTGCGAGCACCACAAGAGTAGCACTCCAGCAATGTCTCTCCAAGTGGACCATCACGGTGCAAAGCAGCCTCCTTGTGCTTGGCCCTCACTAGGTGATTGATGATGTGCGAGCCAGATGTGTTCCCACGCCCATTGCAGAACCTGCCAATTTGCATTTACTGTTAATCAGAATGATACTGACAACACCTGAGGTAACAATTAGGGAAGTGACTTACAAAATAGTTAGATAAATTTAGTTAGTTTAGATAGATTTAGTAACTTGAAATAAGCACTGTAACTCGAAATAGGAAAATTGCCATTAGACCTTGATTGCCCTTAATAGTAAATCTATTCTACATTCATAAATAACTAGTAAATCCCCTTAAATGGAGACCTTGCATATCTCCAGAACCTCTCATCTGATTTAGCTCATTTACAAACTTAATAACTACTTACTTGGAGGTAACCTACTTGCCTGCAAATTTAATGAAGTTGGATCATAAATACTCAAGTTATTGTCAGACAAACAAATACTGAGTTGTCTTGAGTGTTGGCTGAGACCTTGCTTCACTCAGTCTATTATTTAGTTTTGAAAGAATTTTCTCTAAAATTACGTAAATAATTGCTGGTTTCTACCAGGCAGGCATTTTATTGTTCTAATATAGTATGCTGTCAACATTGTGTATGTTTTTGTTTGTCATTTTAAATAGTTATACTCTTAGGACTTACCATTTGTTACAGATGTTGCACATAACAACAGTAGACGGGTCATGGATGCCACAGTACTTGCAGGCATGTTCTGGGAGCTCCTTGCTGCTATACAATGCCTCATCTTCTTCCTCGAATTGCAACTCCGCTATAGCATTCGTAACACTGGAAACCTTCGATCCCAGATCCAAACGGCTTAAACCATTTACCTGCACAAAATATAACGCACGAATAGAAAAGATGATTCATATTTAGGTTATGGAACAAACAACAAATACAACAAACTTATTACAGACCTGATTTGAAGTTGTAAGCCCATGGTCATGTTGAGAAGCCTGTGTCTGACTCTGTGAGGGTAGTGTAAAGTCAGTAAACTCGAATTCAGACCCCTGGGTATCTGCTCCGATAAGATCAGCTTCCTCAGGGTCCAAAAACGTGAGCGTTTGAGAGCTCGGTCCGTACGCGTCGACGCTCATTTCACCGCAACGTAATTACAGGGAACGAAACAGAAAAAAAGTCAAAAAGCAATAATGCTGCGATTTAAAGTTGTGTCCATAATAGCCACGCAATAATTATCAAACGACATGCAAAGCAGACGAGTGAAAAATCGCCATGTTAGCACATGGTTTGTTTCCCTTTACACTAAATTCTTATTGGCTAATTCCAAACTGTATTGATTGTGCTACCAATCAAATTATAGTATTGCTACAAATGTCATTTTTAGCAAACACCATCAGCCAACGACACAACAGGTTAGTAATGACAGAGTGATAAAACTCTTTGATATTTTTTTTAATTGTACAAATAATATAATTCCTTTTTGGGTTGGCTGTCAAAAAACCGGTAAATTCCACAGTAGGTACTACTTTATTGGAAGTCACAGACCACGGCTTTACTGGGGGGCTATTCCTACGCGTGAGATGAGATGAGATTTTATCTTGGTCACTCTCACACCTATGATGTTTCAAACGAGAGCAACAAGGACGAAAAAAAGTGAGATGAAAATCTCAAATCTCCGAATAGGGTCCCTAGGGGGCTATTCCTGTGGCCCTATTCGGAGATTTGAGATTTTCATCTCACCTTTTGTCGTCCTTGTTGCTCTAGTTTGAAACTTCATAGATGTGAGAGTGACCAAGATAAAATCTCATCTCATCTCACGCGCAGGAATAACCCCCCTGTGCGTGAGATGAGATGAGATTTTATCTTGGTCACTCTCACATCTATGACGTTTCAAACGAGAGCAACAAGGACGAGAATAGGTGAGATGAAAATCTCAAATCTCCGAATAGGGTCCCTGAAATGGGAAAAGGATTCATCTCATCTATCATCGCCCTCTCCTCTATTATCATCATCATAGATTTAACAACTGCACTAAGCGGATAATCATACGAATGACTAGGCGGTATGGCCATGTTAAGTTTAGCATGCCCTACGGGACAAAAAAAGTTGAAACTGACAAATGATGCAAATGTGACATGGCATCAACAATTTACAGGGTTTTGTTTTGGCGGGAAGCGAAAATAGATGTCGTGATTTTGAATTACTTTCTAAAACCTGTGATTCTTCGAGTGTTAAAGTGTAATAATGGTGGATTATTAACGTTAACCGGTTCGTCAACGTGCACGAGTGTGGGCAAATGATACAAAAATTTCGAAACGCGACTTTTTGTGTTGTGTAATTTATTTTTCCTTTAATTTTCGTAATATTTTCCTCTTTTTCCAATGGATTTCATCCTACTATTTTTTTTTTTTTTACAATTTTTAAAGGCTTGTACCCTAGGCTATTAAGTACAGTACCTGGATGGCCGAGCTTTGCTCGGTATTTTTTTTTATTTTTTAATTGTGTTTTTTGGATAATAAACAATTGATTTTAGTCTAACCTCAAAGCAAACACTCATTGACTTCGTGTTACTTAACAACGCCATCTGCTGTTGTGTCGTTAAAGCAATTACTTGCTCACAAAAAATAGTAGTATTATTATTCGCCAATAGATGTCAGGAAGAGTAATATTTTTCATTTTGAGATTGATTATCGATAAAACACGAATAAAATGATATTTTCTAAAAATGATTCCTAGCTAGATCGATTTATCGCCCCCGAAACCCCCTATATACTAATTTGTATGAAAATCGTTGGAGCCGATTCCGAGATTCCAATTATATATATATATATATATACAAGAATTGCTCATTTAAAGGTATAAGATATTTAAGTATATCAAATTTAATGGTCGAATGCACTCTAGCTACTAACTTACGAAGCTGCCAAGAACGCCTACAAAAGGATAGTCAATTATAGATTTATAGTCTTGATGTAAGTACCTATTGTTGCCAAGAATTTAATAAGCTGCAAACAGCGCTTACAAAAAGTTGATAGCAACGGCAGATTCAAAATATTGATGTTTTACAACATAATGAAATGGCTCTTCTAGTTGCTTTGCTTGTTACATTTAAGAAGGAGCATTGACATGCATTTCCATTATCTAATTAACTTACCCAAAATGATAAACAGATAAAGAGATAAAAAGATAAACGAATGTCATCTTTTTTATTGCGGTGGACGGGAAATCTAGGCTAGATATCCGGCTGCGTTGGGTGCACCTGGGTTATGCGAAATTACTATTAAGATAGTAAGTACCTACTATGTACGCATTTGAGAAGTTATCCTACTTCCTACTAATATTATAAACGCGAAAGTTTGTATGTATGGATGGATGGATGGATGGATGTTTGTTACTCTTTCACGCCAGAACGGCTGAATAGATCTGGATGAAATTTGGCACAGAGATAGATTATAGTCTAGAATAGCACATAGGATACTTTTTAACCGCGGGTGAAACCGCGCGGCGCAGCTAGTTCCAAATAAAAAACGTCACGCAACTTGATGACAGCGGGGCCTGCCCGCGGTTTATTGCAGTCACTCAGACTGCAATTTTGCAAACGAATGTTTCGACGCTGCTGATTAGACGAACGTGTTCTAACCAAACTATTAGAGGGCGTGTTCAGGTGACTCGCGCCGACTACGCAAAGGGGCCTACCATGACATTTTATTGCCATGATGGTTACGTGTGGTTTTCGACGCTGCGCGACCGCGAATCGTATCGCTGCGCAATAAGGTCCATGGTCGCGCATCGTCAAAAACAAAACGTCACTAGGACCCGCACACGCTTGCCACGCGCAAAATCAGCGCACGCCCCGCGTCGCGACTGCACAGTTGTTTATATGCAACTGTGCAGAGTGTGCAGTGTAACTTCGATAAATGTAGTTTGAGATTTATTGATTTATTTATGTGTCATAAGACTCAAACTAAATGTAACAAATTTCAAAACGAGTTAGAGGCGGGTGCTGACGCGCTCTCACGCGCGAGGAGTGCGCGTAGTGAGCGCGTTTCGTCTAAACGCAGCCTTAGAACACAGCCTACCAATAATATTTACACTGTGCTTATAACAAGATCACAGTTTTTTCGCTCCGTACACAATACAACCACACTGGGTGCGTGTTGAAGCCACGCATTAAAAATGTAATTATAAGGTGTACGTACGGATTGCAGCAGAGCAGTCGAAGGAAGTCAATATTCGGATGATAAAATCTACTAACTATATCGATGGGGTGCCCACATAATTTTTCAGTTTTCACAAGTACTTCAGCTCAAGATTTAGCCTAGGTACGATGCATGACGTGTCTCACTTTGGACTACTCAGAGCTGCCTGACCCAGCCTACTACTACGAGTAGCTACTATAAGTATCACCAGCTGTCCCCACATCCCACTGTGATGTATGTATTTCACATCATCATCGGGAGTTCTAGATGAAACTGAGATGATCCTGAGATGAAAATAAGTACACTGACGTCAACATCCATTTTCCTTATCGTCTTGAAAATGTAGGTAGCCAATTGGTATCTGGAAAGTGCCCCATAAAACAAAAAATGTACTTATTGGTTTTTGAGGTCATAAAGGTTTGTCTTTAGTAAGAACTTTTTATGAATATGTCACATATTGCACCGCGACAGCCATAATCGCCGAAGACATAATCTGGGTTTAGGGGAAGATTAGTTACAGTGTTGATGAAGTGCATCTTTGGAGTTTGGCGTGGTGACAGCTCTGAATGCTGTTTGGTTAAGATGTTTCCTCTTTGAAAATGTATAATCATTTTCTATACTTACGTAATACCTAATGCAATCATCTATAGACTAGGTTTCATTAGTACCTATCTACGTAACCTAGATCTCTGGTTACCTGCTACTTTGGAAATAACGCCTTGTTAGGTACCTATGGCTAAGTACTTATCTATTTATTTACTTGTACCCTATTGCTTACATTATTAATTCACAAATAATCTTGTTTGACCTATTGACCATTTGCTTGCTTACCTAACCATAATAATTACCTAAGATCTTATCTAAATTGTTTATACTTGTATGGTCACTACAACTGCATACCTAACTATAAACGCCTTCTAGTATGATTGTTTTTAATTTTAAACTGAGCAAACGCTTCAATAAGGAAGAACACTCTATGACTACTAACGAGCGTATTTGACAAATACGAGGGTAAACAATCAGTTTAAGTAAAACGCATGTACCAGACTCGAAGCTGTTAAAATTAATCATGATTTAACCCGCTAGATGTCACGTGCACCCACCCAATTAAGGGACAGCCGAGGAGGTACTTAGCAAGAGTCTGTTTCAATATGGTCACAACATATCAAATTACCCTGCGCTCCAGTGCATCGGTGCTTACTTTCAGAACAACTAATTGAAGCAAACATCTTGATTGATGAGTGCGACGACCTCCAGACGCAATAATCACTCAAAGGGATCGGTTATAAACAAATGAAAAACGTTGACTCGTTGACAGCGTCCTTTGCTCAATACCAAGTGTAATACAATTATTTACTTGCAATGATTTCATTAGTTAGGCAGTAAATTACATGCGTCGCAGTGAGCCTAGCACGAGACAATTGCCGGCAATTGGTGCGTGGCGGCGCCACGCGTGATGTCACCGAGGGTATCTGTTCCGTTTTATTCAAACTTCATAAACCTTTTGAGACACATTGCTTGCCGGGTTTGAAAGATGACAGACACTGTTAAAAGACAGTGAGTAAGCCTTTATATCCAACTGAAAATTTCAGTGGCGCCAGGGAAGAAATTTCAAGTCAATCAGCCCTAATTGGTTGAGTGGATAAGGCCCTCCGGTCATCACTGAAGGTCTGCGTACGTAATCAGATGCGTACTTTAGTTTTGTAAACGTTTGCGTTTTATTGTTATATGCATAAAGGTTAGTTTGACGTACCTATCCTTACAATACTTAGGTTAACTTACAACGTTCCTATTCATTGAACCCTCTGACAATGCGTCCGATTTCCTGCATCTGAACGCATTCGTATGCAAATATGAGGTGCTCCAGTGGGCGTCCGTCCATTATACCCATAAGCCACCTCCCATGGTTTTGCTTGCCATTTTTCAACTAACCGGGGTTTCCAGTAACTAAATATTTTAATAAGTCTTTCACTATGATGCACTCTGCCCATTTTCTGGCAAAACTTCTTCAAATTTGTTAATCCGCTTTTAATGAAGAGGACAGACATCAGGATGCAGGACAGAGTTTGTTTTATGGTAGTGTGATTTCAACAACGCAGTGTAGGTACTTGCTAAGTACTTCTATATCACTACTACACTGTAATGGCATCCTTCATGATGGCAGCGGCGCGACGCGTGCGTGACCCATTTCTATAACTGATAAATTTATTCTAGTGGCAATAAAAGTCCATCAATAGCTTAATTTAACTGCAACGAATTTATTTCACAGTCGGACGGCGAACCGTTTTGAGAACTGAAAACTGAGAACCAATGCAACCATGGCCTAGAAATACTAATAGAAATGGATGCACTGGCGAAATAACTCCTTACATCACTACTTTAAGTCTGTGAAAAATGAATCTTAAAATCTTTTGTTTCCTCCAATAGGTTAGTAAGTCAGATAGTAACACACAGGTATAAGTAGGTATGTTCTTGCTCGCGTAGTACGCAGGTAGGTACTTATTTATACAACTAAAACAGGTGTCTCTACTGAATAATCACGTGAACTTAACAGGCGTGTATGGTAACGGCATCTATTGTTTCAAAAAATCTCAAATACATTATGTAAGCTATCCTCCCATGAGACGAAACTACACGGCACGTTTTAAATAATTAGCTATGCATGTTTTATGCTAAATATATGTGTGTAGGTGTAGTGCGGACATCGGCGCCGGTTCTCATCTGGATTCAAGGCGCGACCCTCTGACTGTATACTTTATATATCGACAAAACGAAGGTTTCGTGAAGACGTGTGCCCTTACCCGCCGCCGCCCTGTGCGCCCGCAGACAGTTTGATATCACCAATGTTTATTTTTATCAATGGGCTCATTGGACGGTCACTGGAGTGCTAATGAGTGCGATGATGATGGTAATGAGATTGCGTTTATGACCTCGGTTGAACAGCACTGGTAGCGGTAGCGGAATTGTGATCCACTGCTGGGTAGGTATGTGTATGTTTGAAACGGAATCAGGAATAATTTATCAATGTACATAGTGGTTCATTTAAGCGTTGTATAGAACCCATAAATAATATTATCTACTTAACGCTTGAAAAAGGCCCAGGTCAACAGTACTCGTAACTGACGAGCGGGTATGAAAAGACTCATGGAAGTAAATAAAGCGAAAGATGCCAGGATTGTAGCAAGCAAGAAAAGCGGTCTCTGGCCTACCGCTATGGGATAGAGGTGTGCGTGACTATAAATGTGAGTATATTTAGATATGTCGATAACATACATACATATCGTCACGCCTTTCGCCCAAAGGGGCTGGAAGAGGTATAATACAACACTTCGCCGGACGATATTCAGTCACAAATGTGACAGGGGCGAGGCTGTCGCCATACACCGGGCTTCAGTCATGTAGCAGATGACTCAATACGCACTATATTCACACAATGAACACATTGGTGTGCCGTCGGCTGGGTTCGAACCCGCTCCCTCTGGCTTGAGAGGCGGGCCTTCTCCCAACTAGGCTGCCATCGCGTAACGATAACAGGTGTCAGAATCCGGTAGAGTAGATAAATATTCACAAATTTATCCCCTGGGTTTTCGTGTATCAACATAAAACCTCTAGATGCAATCAATATTTATTAGATAAATTAGCTTAAATGTAAGTTAGCCTAAGATATTGTGCAAGTGCGCAAACGCAGTCGATTAGACCAGCGGAGCCAGGCTAGACAGAACATTCGTATTACCTAGAGACCTATACTAAATTAAGAACAATTTACGAGATGGTTGTTTTATGTTTCCAGACCATTTGGTTCACGGCTCATTGACGGCTATGAAATTCTGCAAGCGCCAGTGATAACATCTAGATGCATGTAACCTAAATACTTTACTGCAATCTGGTTACAATCAATTAAATAACGTATGTACAGCTTGTAAAGATATTAACGCCAATTGTCTTTGCTCAATTGTCTTGTCTAGATTAAGATTAAACTTGTCCTTATGATCCCCGAGTTTATGACAACTTAGTCTGGTTAGTGAAGGAAGCTTTTAGTGGGGACCATTTATTTTACAATGGATCTGGGCCCTTTGAGCTGCCTCAAAGCTCAATGGAACGTATTTTTCTACATACTCTATTATAATTACTATAACAAGATAGGTAACTACCCAATGTTGGATCGAAATTGAAAGAACTCGAAAGTTGATTGAATCAGGCGTTACTTTGCGGAAGTTCATCTTCAAAACTGTTTCTTGAACCATTCTCTAGTGTATTTCCGCTCTAACGCCTCATTAAGTACGTCAAGGAGTGTGAATTTTTTATTCTATCTTGGAATTAATTTAATGAAATTTACTAAAAAACTTAATACAATTTGACTTTTGAAGCTATAATTTGTACTTTTGTAGAATTTGATATTTAAAGTTAATTTAATAAAGAATTTACAGAAATCTACTAGAAAAATTTATACAATTTGAAATTGAAGCTAATTTAATAAAGAATTTAACAGAAGTAATGTATTTTACAACAAAATAAATACAATGAATAAATTAAAAAATAAGATGGAAAAAATATACAATAAAAAACCCTAATTTTTCGAGTTTCATCTCTCCACGAGGCATCCTCAGGACGTGTTAAATCTCCGCTCTCTCCGAGCGGAAATACATTAGAGATTGGTTCAAGAAACAGTTTTGAAAGAACTCTATCTACAGACAGGTGTACTTTGCTAAAGCTTCTATAACCGCTGTTTTGCGGTTAGAAAGTGTTGTTTGTCCCAACTAACTGATGTTCAGAAAACAGTGATACTCGTACACTATAGACAGATACTTACTTGCCTAGTCAGTTTCCCAGACACCTTCCGAAGTAGCGGACATTTACAAGCAGCGCATTATTGTATTTACATACACATGGTCATGTCTAGCCACGTTGAATGTATTTGTAAGTACTTATAATCAGTAATATAAGTACATATTCAAATAGTACGTGCAACGGGAATAACACTCCACGTGGTTAACAAGCGGTTTCAATTGAATACCAACTCGGATTAAACGCTTCACGGAATCAATGAATCGAATCATAAATTCTGTTTGCAATAAATTGATCCCGTATGAGATACGCTTCGGTTAAACATTTTAAATCGTTTTCGCAAATAAATTATTTAATAAAATTTGATCTGATCAAAGGTACAACCCAACAAAACAAAGGCGTACAAAAGCTCTTGAGCGGATCAAAGGATTGAACGACTCGACGAGTTGATATGTTTTAGACGGAGGATTTTTAGTAAGTAGGTAGGTACGCATAGTATCTAAATTAAGTTCAATTAAAGGTCTCACATTAAAAAAAAATAGTTCTAGATTATCGTTAGCTATAATCGCTTATTGTACAAAAATAGCTCTATTGTACCTACACCATAATAAGGTAGTTTGGTTCCGCACTCGGAGGAAGCGAAATAACGAAGTGATTGTTAAGCAAGTAGAAGTACCTATATACTTCTGAATAAGTACAACGATTATAATTATCATGGACGTCATATTAGCTGATCTGATATAGAGTGGCAATTACAGGATCAAATGGTTGTATTCTTGTCTATATTTTTTTTTCTCCCGTCTATAAGCTTATTTCTTACGCCTTATAAAGCTTGCTGAATACCATATAAGTTTAGTGGACCTTGGATGCCCTTAACGGATAATAATGTAATTGTACTTTGAAATCCATTAAGAGATGACGTGGGAATCATCCAAATTAATCCCTATGACGTCATAATGTCAGTTTAGGTTTCAAGAGGACGATTTTGCGCCGGATGTAGTCGTGAATTGCCCTAAACTGCAAAATTTTATGTTTTTAGAGATTAATCTAACCCTTATGCGAATGTGTCAATTATCTAACGAGCTCATGCCTTAAAAGGGCACTATCCAAAAGGTAAACGAGGCTAGAACTAACGTATTCATGACGTTGAGTGAGTCTGCACGATTTCTTACAACCGAGTGCATTAACTCACTTACTTAAAAACATGTTTTTACATCAGAGAACAGGAAAGCTCCTTGAGCTTTTGAAAAATATCGACTTCCAGTAATTATTTTTGTAAATCGACGTTGTGGTAAACGAGACTGAGGAAAATTGGAAAAGCTGGATGTTTGAGTCATAAAAAGGTGAACTGTTTTGTACAAAATATCTAGCACAATTTTCCTCCTCTGATGTAGACTTAAGTAGCTTCACTCGTTTGCTAAATATACTGCCGAGTCCAAATCGGGGAACTGAGAGCATCGCTCTACCTATGCACTATAATCTAACATCAAAATTGGCATCGACTTATGAATGGATGATAGTCTGCTCGTAAAATTCAAGACAAAGGGGTACTTATGGTTTAATACCGTATAGTCCAGCGGAACTGGCGGTATGTTGAACCATCTTTTATGGTGGCCTTTCGTCATTTAGCGGCCTTCACCGTCTGCCGGCCGGTCACGCACCTTCTTCTAATTATAGACGCGTGTGAATGGACAGCGACACTCTCTTTGGCGTCCCTGCTGGCAGCTCGATTCGAGTTTCAAGTCGATGAGAGCACGTGTTCCGCACCTATGTAAATAGTTATCGGCAAATGCATGGGAAGAAGTCTTGCGTATTTTTGTTTTGTTTTCTCCGACAATCTTTTTACTAAGAATCTATAACGACAAGAGTGTTGAGTTAAAACTAATACCTACCACATCAGTGCTTATCTATTCAGCTTATATGAACTTAAAAAAGTGGGTACCTACCTATGGTAATATTGCAGCAATTAGTAAACTGAATTAGTCTACTCTATCTCACTCGTAGGTACCTATTGCTTGTTAACTGCTAGTTTATCCAATGCGTAATAAACGTTACAATCGACAATGTGTTTTGTGACCGGTAAAGCACAACACAACTCATGTTAACGAACTTCCACAATGGCTGAAAGCAACAAAAACTGTCCTTATTGAATTAAATAGGTAGGTAGATACGGATGTCATAGAAATTAACTATCCACGTGACTCGTAATTCACTAATACATAGTTGGGATGTCCATTGGCATGAATGAATTTGTTAGGTCTTTTAAGTAAGTACGTATACCTGTATTAAGTCTGTACTTGGTTACCTTTACCTACATTTGTGTAATTTTAACTCGTTAGAACGTAAAAATATAGATAGGTATTTGTTCTATGTCTGGGTGTTATTTATCTATTTAAGTATGTACCTATTTAAAAATATCTAAGTATGTATATCAGTCTCTGGCAGCCATAGTACAAGCTTTGCTTAGTTTGGGGTCAGGCGACCGTGTGTGGAAGTGTCCCGAATTTATTTATTTTTATTTTTAGCCATATTTAGTACACCTATGTATTGCAGCCACGACAATGTTTTTAACGGCGATAGCTTTTCAACACAGAGAAAATCTAAATAAGTACGAGTATGTAACTACATACCTGTGACCACTCATTTTCAATTTTAACTAAGTATTACGGCAAGAGTGTACTTACCTAAAAACTAAAAAAAAAACAAAAATCTCGGATTTAGAACTTTTGATCGGTGCTTTTTCCTAGGCAAGCGCTAACCAAAACTAACATTTGAAAACTATGGACTATTTCCGAATCAAGACGATCGATTTGTAATTGACAATCGAGTTGACGAGTCCATCAATGAGTGTATTGGTTCGAAGACTTGATACCTTGACCTCAGATATTCGCCAGTCGATAGCTTAACGATATCAATAACAATATGTCGGAGCAATTTAAAAGGTTAATGCTTACGAGCTTAGCATCGATAGTAGATACCAGGATTTAGAGTTGTGGGCTTGTGGGTTAATAAGATTCGTCTAAGTAAAGGTTTAGGTAGGTTTGTTTAGCTTGGCGTTTTTATTTAAACTAAGTAAGTACACATACAGAAAAAAATAGTGCGTGGATAGTCCCTCCGCGCAGAAGAAGTGAAACTTCTGTGTATCTTTCACGCATTCACTCTCGCTCTGTCTCTTTCTATTCCCCTTCCCCAAGAGCGTTAAATGTTTAACGCAACCTTGTTGGAAGTCGCATAAGAAGATTCACTTAGACTTAGACTTACTAAAGAGATAAATGTTTTTTAATTATTTTAGGTAGGTAATAGATATGCAAGTGCTTACTTTTAACTAACTAAGTATACATTAAGTTTAATTTAAGTTGAATTAAGTAACAATTTGATTAGCTACCAACGTACATAAAATAAATGTGTATACAGCTGCTAAAATGTAAAAACACGAACGGCTGCAAAACTTTTTCACAACAACATTTACTTTTATTCGTTACGAATTCCTCAATAGAAATGTTATACTCACTCTTACCATTTCTATCGAGAGTAACTAAGATAATCTCGTATTAAAATATATTTATTGTTAGAAGTTGTCTATAATACTCAGTCACCCGGACCAATATCTTTAAATAACAACATCATTCGATCCCACTATCTCAGTTCCTGTTTCCGGAGAAAACAAAGAGTCATTTGTTATTAATTTTCTCTCCGATGTACATTATACTTAGGTATAGTATTAGTGTCTACAGGGCAGTATCAAGCCGTTGCTCCACAGCCCACGCCCAATAAGCACTATTACACGCTTCATTACTTTGCAATTACCTTTTTACCGAGCCACGTCGCGATGTCAAACTCTAATGAACATCGTCCACATGCGTGATAAAAGTTACTGTAGCATGTTCGTTGTTCGCCCAAGGGCCCTATTCGGAGATTTGAGATTATCATCTCACCTTTTTTTCGTCCTTGTTGCTCTCGTTTGAAACGTCGTAGGTGTGAGAGTGGCCAAGATAAAATCTCATCTCATCTCACGCGTAGGAATAGCCCTCCTGGGTTTGCTTAGGTACCTTCAGATTTTTGAATCAACTTACATGTGGCTAATGTACCTATCCCAATATTTTCAGATCGGCCTCTTATTTCCATATATCTTGCAAATTGTGCGATCACCCAGAAGTTTGAATCAGAAACCAATATTTTTAAAGCAAACAGGAGGGCTATTTCTACGCGTGAGATGAGATTTTATCCTTGTCACTCTCACACCTATGACGTTTCAAACGAGAGAAACAAGGACGAAAAAAAGATAAGATGAAAATCTCAAATCTCCGAATAGGGCCCCTGGGCATTTTCAAAATTTACAGATACCATATTCCATTACCAGATTTTCCATACACACATTCACATACACAAAAAGCCACATTGTCATTAGGTTGTTTACTCGCAAAATATGCATAAGAATCAATTATAGTTCTCATCCATTTACAGACTCGTAAACTTACTAAGTATTCATTATCAAAGAAACTCATCTAGAAATTAATTCTCCAACAAATGACCAACAAAGATTAATTTACAAACGAAACCCGCGGTTAAAATGTTGCATTACTACGATGATCAATTGGCAATTTGTACTTTGAGATCGGAGAGTTATTTATAAAGTGTCACGTCGCAAGTATAATAGGATAATTAATTTAGTTGGCAGCATTTTTGTCCCACATCGAAGCCCTTCTTGCTACTGTAAACAATTTCGTGTAATGAATACAAATTGCAACGAAAATAGACACTCGTAGTCCATAGACCACACACGCTTAAGGGATCGGGACCAGTTGAGAATATTTTAACATTTTTACCTTTTTGTAGTCCCGTTCTAGAGTACTACGTCCATGTAAGGTTTATGCAACTTACGAATGACATAGTTGCATTGCATCAGAGTGTTCTGAGTGCATTGAATTGTTTACATTAGCATGGACACAATGGTGAGTTCAGCTCTCATTGCGCTGAAGAGCCTCTGAAATCGATGTGCATACTAAAAAGACTCCTTGCACAATGTATGCGTTGGCGTTCCGCACCAAATGCATGTTACACATTAACAGGCTATAAAACTAACTTGAAAAATTACTTTACGGGGTTCCAACTGCCAACTTGAAGGCGGAACTATACGGATAATTCAATTTGATGCTGATGCATTACGCCGATTGTTTGAAATGTCGATTAGATGAATTGATTTATATGAGACAATGGTTGATTGACGTATCGATTTGTCCTATCTAAAGTAGTAGACTGTCGCAAAGTTAAACCAGTGCCATGAAATTGGACTTGCAAAAACTCCGTGTTATTGTTACTAGTTGAAAACTAGTGCTTTGAAAGCGACCTGGTTTTCAGCTAGCTTTTACTTTGCGACACAGTTGGTTCCATCTCTGGTTCCCTGTAGGCGGTTGTCGGTCTTACGCCCGCGTTCCCGAGACAGAAGGAAGTTGAGTCACGCATACGTAAAATGGTTCCTGAGCGATAAATTTCAATTTGCTTAATATTCCGAGGAGGTACCTCCGCAAATCATTTTGCGGAAAGGAGACCACTACCTCCTAAAATTTATTAGATTTTTCTGTGATCAAAATTATAGTAGCAACGCCATTTAAAATTTAAATACGACCTTTGCCAAGATTAAGTTTCTGCACTACACTTTTTTTTTTCTGAAGCAGAAATTAGGGCATAAAATCTGATTCACGTATTGTGTATGTGTCATGTGTTTATGCTCACTAAAAGCCGTAATGGCTGATGGTAACCGTAACGGATTTGAATGAAATGTGGTATAGATGTATCTAGGGCAACACTGGATTAACAAATAGGCCAATTTTGCTCAAGTCCGAATATGAATAAAATCGGTTATGGGATAGAGAATATAACGATCGTCAAGTTTCAGTTCTCAGAATCCCTGCTTTCTGAACTTGGGGCCGTGGGTTCGATTCCCACCCAGGGCTCAAGTGATTAACATTTGTGTTTGTTCTATGTCTGGGTGTTATGATCTATCTATTTTGTAATTAGAACGAATTGTACATAAATACTCTCTGACACTCATAGTAGGTACGTGCTTTGCTTAGGTTGGGGTCAGACGACCGGGCGTGCAAAATGTCCCGAATATTTATTATTTACTAGCTGTGTCCTGCGGTTTCACCTGCTCACCCACAGGAGCCGTTATTTTTTTCGGGATAATATCTTAATTTTTTTCTTTCATCTGGCAATATTAAACACAAAAAAAATTTGCGAAAATGTTCCATCTGTTCACGCGTGATGCGATGACCAAGGGAAATAGTGGTTCATTTTTATATATTGAGATTTAGATTTACAGCTCATAGGTAGTATGATATTTACTTACTTGTATTTATGCAAGTTACCTGCAGTAATAGGTGGCAATTGGTGCGGATGGCATTATGTATGCAACGACGAGAGCCGTTGCACAACTAACACCTCATCTCGCAAAGGCTGCGGGGTTATTATAGAAATAGCTTTGGTAAGCAGGGGGGCTATTCCTGCGCGTGAGATGAGATGAGATTTTATCTTGGTCACTTTCACACCTACGACGTTTCCAACGAGAGCAACAAGGACGAAAAAAGGTGAGATGAAAATCTCAAATCTCCGAATAGGGCCACAGTTTATGTGTTATCGTTGTCATTATGTACTTAGGAAGATTAAGTAGCTTACTTTAGCTATCTTGATCTACTTTAAGAAATGGCTGTTAATCATGTAGGTACCATCATCATCACCATCATCAGTCCGTAATCGCCCACTGCTGAGCATAGGCCTTCTCGTACACCACTCATCCCGGTCCTTTGCCAATCTTGTCCAGGATGTAGATCTAAAACTATTTTAAATCAATGTGCCAATTTTCAGGTTTTTTAAATTATATTTTTGGCTGCAGTAGATTAGGTATTTTTGTTTTTAAATGCAAATTCGTAGGTGCTACTTACATTACTTACGTGTGTAGATATTTAAAGACTAACTTCTATTTATAATTTACATAGGTACTATTGAAATTAAGTCCAAAATTATTCTTATTTTGAACACCACACTACTTAACCATAATAATCTACATTACACAAAAAACACCATTGAGTTTTTTGTGCAATGTTATTAGATTATCATAGGTAAGTGTGATTGTGGCGTTCTATGCCTGTTTGTCTATGGGTCGCGCGCGCATCCCTAGTTGAATAAAACATTGGACTGGCGCGCGTCTCATCCCTAGTTAGTCGAATTTTACACGACTAGTGGCAAGTGTCGCACGTTCTAATGTTATGACTGGTTTGCACTACACTTTGGAAAACTACGGACGTAGTTTCATTTCAATCTGCTGCTACCAAGTGAAGGCATAAAGGGACATCTACAAAATAAGATTTATTTTGTACTTAATTTCTTAATAGCAATGATAGCCTAGTTAGAGAAGGCCGGCCTCTCAAGCCAGAGGGAGCGGATTCGAACCCAGCCGACGGCACGCACCAATTTGTTCATTGTGTGAACATACGTGCGTATTGTATGTCATCTGCTACATGACTGGAGCCCTGTGTATGGCGACAGGCTCGCCCCCTGTCACATTTTGGGACTGAATATTGTCGGCGTGTTTTGTGTTGTTTGGGTATTGTAATAAATCTCTGCCAGCCCATTCGGGGGAAAGACGTGACGATATGTTATTTTAATTTCTTAATAATCTGTAGACCGAGCCATAATAATTATGGCTATGCTACAAAGAAAGCTTGACCGAAGAAGCTCACACCCTGGCCGCATTAATTAAGCGAGTTCATTGGAACGATGCCTCATCTAGATAATCACGGAGCCTCCCCAGGCTCCGTGATTATCTAGATAGAAGATAGATCTTAAGAATAGCCCCCCGGCTATTCTTGCGCGTGAGATGAGATGAGATTTTATCTTGGTCACTCTCACACCTATGACGTTTCAAACGAGAGCAACAAGGACGAAAAAGGTGAGATGAAAATCTCAAATCTCCGAATAGGGCCACTGGAGGGCTATTCCTGCGCGTGAGATGAGATGAGATTTTATCTTGGTCACTCTCACACCTATGACGTTTCAAACGAGAGCAACAAGGACGAAAAAAGATGAGATGAAAATCTCAAATCTCCGAATAGGGCCACTGATGAGGCACCGGTGCCCGCGTCACTTCCTAGAATCACACAGAGCTCCTTGTTACAGTTTCAGTATGTTTCAGAGCCACTTCTCTGAGTGAAACGTGTTTCCCGAACGATTCCTCGTACTTGACCTTACTTTGCTCTTGTTTGTTATGTTATAAGCTTTATAATGACCGTTTAATGTATTTACTAACATTGAGGAGATGACTTTGATCAGTAATAACAAGTCTACGAATAACAAACGCAGGCATGCAGGTTTTTTTAAAACACGTGCGTTTAGTTTTCAGTAAAGTTCGTCTTAGGTTTTTACAAACAATACGAAAATAAGTAAGTAAGAAAACACTTAAAATTAGTCAGAAGAATTTTTACATAACTTATTGTTTATTTACTAATTTGGAACCTACTCTTCTTCTGGTTGCATTTTTCTCATTTGAGTAACTCTAACTTTACGGATGTATTTAAAAACTGTGGTCGATATAATGTTTAACAAATTTTATTTATTTACTAAATTCTTAACACTGTACTATCAGTACGTATCCTATTTATAATTTTATTAACCATTGTATTAGGTACTTACGTATGAAATTAGCGTTTTCTCGTACTGATCAATTTGATCTGAAATATCTCCTCTTTGGTTAAGAATTCGAAATTCAAATTAATAAATTCATTTAGCTGGTTTTTTTTTCTTTGGAATACAGTCATTCATTTGTTATTTTCCTCATTATTTTTTCTTTGGCGTCGCTTATTACCGCGCGCCGGAAAACATGAAATATCGGTATATTTACGAGTACGAGTTCTACCTTGGCACCAGTGCTGCAGAAACAGCTCGAAGAATTAATTATGTGTACGGCGCTGGTGTCGCTAAAGACAGCATGGTACGTTTTTGGTTTCAACGTTTTCGTTCTGGAAATTTCGACCTTAAGAACCAACCCCGTGGACGGCCGGAGTTCAAAGTGAAAAACGAAGAATTAAAGGCTATTGTGGAAGCGGATCCATCACAAAGCACTTCAGAGATAGCAGCAGGCTTCGGGGTAAGTGACAAAACTGTATTAATCCACTTGAAGCAAATCGGGAAAGTAAAAAAACTCGAACGATGGGTACCTCATGAATTGAGTGAATCGAACTTGCAAACACGGGTCGCCTACTGTGTTACTTTGCTCAACCGACACAATAATGAAGGGATTTTAAATCGAATCATTACTTGTGATGAAAAGTGGATATTGTACGATAATCGAAAGCACTCATCGCAATGGCTGAACCCTGGAGACCCAGCCAAATCCTGCCCTAAACGAAAATTGACTCAGAAAAAGTTACTTGTAAGTGTTTGGTGGACTAGCGCCGGTGTCGTTCACTACAGCTTTCTTAAAGCTGGCCAAACGATTACGGCAGATATCTATTGTCAGCAACTGCAAACCATGAAGGAAGAACTAGCTGTTAAACAACCGAGATTGGTCAATCGCTCTAGGCCACTGCTGCTTCACGACAACGCAAGACCACACACTGCACAACAAACAACCACTAAGTTAGCTGAGCTACAATTGGAATGTCTGCGACATCCACCGTACTCCCCGGACCTTGCTCCAACAGATTACCATTTCTTCCGGAATTTGGACAACTTCTTACAAGGAAAAAAATTCCACTCCGATGCAGCAGTCCAAACCGCCTTCAAAGAGTTTATTGATTCTCGCCCCCATGTTTTTTATAGTAAAGGGATCAATGAACTACCCATAAGATGGCAAAAGTGCATAGATAACAACGGTGCATACTTTGATTAATTAAATAGAATAAAAAGTCGTTTTTTTTTTATAAAATATATTTACAAAAAAAAAACGACTTTTTATTCCTCCCGTACAAAACGCCAATTTCATACGTAAGGACCTAATATAATATGTTTTGGCAGTTACCTCACGTCGCATCTGAGGGCGCTAACATTTCCAACGTCCTTCGGTTACTCATATCCGGAACGCGCTTACTCGATACACTCACTTCCTATCAATTTCCTTTCGACTTAAAATAACTTGATGTATTATACTTGAAGTAAAGGTAAGTGTATTTAAATGAGCTTATCAGTTTACTAGCTGCGCCCCATGGCTTCTGCCGTTGTCTTTCAGAAACCTATTAAAAAAAAAATTGGGTTTTGTAAATGTGTTTTATTAAATTTCATTGTTTGTCACATTTTACAAGGTAGCATGGTCGAACATTTTATTCCTATTCATTATATATATTATATATTCATATTTTTTATATAACATTTTATTTTATATTAGAATAGAAATTCTCTATAATCGCTAGAACACTTCTTTCCTTTTCATTCAAGTACATAAGACTTTCTGATTTGTTTTATTTTCCAGCTTATTCTTTCCATGTTATTAGCTAGCTATCATATTAAATAGTTAGATAAGTACTCTGCAAGTCAATTAACTTTGAACTAGTTTCATATACTTGCCCAAGGCGTGTCTATATTTGCGCGGGTAGAGTTTCCTTAGAAACAATTTATAGTAACGTCGATAATTTGCGAACAATGTTTAAAGCTACTCGACCGGTGCGTGGCTCGGTGCGTGCTCGCAACGTAAACATGAAAACTTTTAAAAGTTAGCATAAACACCATTAGAATAAGTAGTTATGCCTTCAGAGTACTAAAATCAGAATTCACATATTGATCTTTAAAGTCTTTGCGCTAGGACTCACTATTACTAACGTTTTCAGGATCTTCAGCTGTCGACGATTCGAAGTACGACGCGTTACGAAACCAATAGTACGCACAAGGCGAAGGTTAATCTTCTGGGTTTGTATATTATTTTAAGCCCCTAAATACACTCGGTTAAAGTACAACAATGTGTGTCGATAAACAAAGTATTGATGTTCTAAAATGTGGGCCATTAATTTTTTGAACGTAGAGCATTTATAGTGGTTCTATCTCTCTCTGTACTTCTACTAACATCGTTTCCAACAGACCTTGAATTGATCAGCAATCCTGCTTACTCGTCTACCTACTTCGGTTTATACTGCGTTCAAAGTAGACGTCTACCATTTCACGAAGTGTGAAACTCATGATATCACTGCCACAGAATAATTAGAGCTATTAATTAGCAATATTAATAGGCAACCAAAATTAGCACATTGAAAAGGAACACGCTATTAATCAAATTTTATTGCGGTTTTGTACACAGACAAGTGATTTCCCATTGATGGGTTTTACGATCTGCTAAAAGATAAGGAGCTTCTTTGAACATTCGATTGTGTATGTATCGCGGTTACCCAGTTCGCGGAGGTGAGTAACGCCGGGTTCATCACCTATGTAGACTGCAAGGCGCTTTGTGAAGAGGCCAATACTGCGCGTTTCAAATTAGCACGTCGTTTTCAATCGCGAGCGGTTTTACATTACAAAGAGTAAAAATAAAAGCGTCAAAAATCGCAGAACAAAGCGTTTCCGCGTAATTAAATTCTCATTTTAAACGTTAGTTAAACCATAGTAAGACACAATACAAGTGGCGTTATTTCACGGATCGACAAAATCTTTAGAATCGTAACTGGATTAGGTTCATCCCAGATGTTCTATTCTATTTTACGGTTGCCCGGTTGGCGGCGGCGCGGACGACGCGGACGCACGGGGGGTTGTTGTGACCCAGCTACGGTCGTAGTAAAATGAATTCGCACGCGGAAGGATTCAGGCACGCACACACGTTACCTAAACGAAAGTAGATCTAGTTTCGCCTGAGAAAACGTTCCATAAACACAGTCAATTGGTCTAAACGAGAGAATTTTTATTCTGGGGCGATGAGATCATTAGGTGAATGGCCGGTAGTTGGGCAATTTTTGTGGAAATGGGTCGCTGGGAGTTCGCGCTTCAGTCCATGACATTGATTGGTTCAGGCCAAGCCTTTTAAATTGATAGGGTTCTTCAGCCATTACACATACGTATCCACTCTAGAACAGTTCCTGGCTAGGTCATAATATTTTAAGCTTTGATTCCAAGTAGTTGGAGAAATAAGCACGTTCTAATCGATCGTTATCGTCGCACATAGAAGCTATAAAACAGGCCTGACTATTAGGTGAGAACAGACACGTGATCAGACTGAATTATCATCATTATAGTAGCTACTAATAGACAAGAACGGTGTTCAAAAATAATATTTTAGCATCTGTTTTGTGTATAAATTCTTAGACGACAGTATTTATATTAGAACGGAAGTTAAATTTAATTCAGTCGGTGACAAGCCTCAATCCACTTCGAAATTACGACTAAGAAATAAAAATAACAGTGTTGTAAACTGAAATCTAGTTTTTTCTTTGAGGTTTGGATAGACGATGTAATATAAGAGAGTCGTTAATCTTCTAAATGTGATAGTTTCATTTTTCTTTACGTAGAAAAAGAAGCATTGTTTTCTATCCACCGCGATTTTCTTGTTTTATACTTTGAGGCAGAATATTCTACAGTTTGAACTGTTCTACTCTGAAAGCCACTTTACGCGTTACGAATATAGAAAGAGATGAAGTAATGTCTGTGGATTTATGTTGTTTTGAGAGATAAAATTGGGTGGCACTAATCCGCAAGACCATGGATCGGATGAAAAACGTACCTAAAGTCTTACACCTTTGCTTTCAAAGGTGGTTCAATACGTAAGAGCGATTACAAGTATTACAATTTATGTGACGGGTTTGTCCATCAAACAGATACACGCACAGGTTTAATTTGTTGACAGCGATGTGGGGACACTCTTTTAGTAGCAAATTTTAAGACAGCATAAACCCGCGTTTCAAGACGTAAAATAAGCACTTAAATTGCGGACGAGGTAAAATGCCACCAACACTTCCTTACGCTCTCACCATGTTTTTATACGTTGGAAAGGTAAACATCACATAAAATAACTTACCTAATATCTGCCACGGGTTCCGTGGAATGGTCGTTACGGGGAGTAATAATCCGTGTAGAAAGATAATTAAATGACATCTTGTCGCTAATGTTTTGCGCCCATGTGCAGTGAATGTGCACATGTGAAATTATCTTTCCATTTCGAGTCATTTCACTGCAAGGTCTTTCTGTGGCAATGAGATTTTGTTTGTTTTTCAGTCTGAGCTTTTAATCATTTTCAGCAAGCATTAATTTTATATTTACATGGTAGGCAAATAAGCTTCACTTATATTTAAAAGTAAAAGTGTAATAGGTTATTATTTTAAAATAAATACCAATAATAAATATATTAACCACATTTTAGGTTTCTGTATGAAACATAGCCACAATAGGTCAGTGCAGTGTCAAGAAAGCCTTATAAAGTTGGGTATTCCTGCTGGTGCACCATTTGACTGATTTGTTTCCTTGTGTGAGTTCTGTATGACTGAATAAGGGTTAGATGTCATACCTATACAGTTATGAAAGGGTAAATAGCTAATAGGTACCTTTGGAGTTCTGAGTAAAATTTATTCATTTTAATATATTTAGCAGTAATAGGAAGTTTATTATAATTACTTACGTATTTCACCCACTTTAGATATTACGTACTGTTGACTAATGATGTCCAAAAACCCACTGCATTTAACCACAACCAATTTCAGAAGCAGGTAGTACCTATACAAACACATACGCTTGCATTTGAGGAGTTTCGTTTTGAATTTAGCTTTAGCGGAATTTACCAAAAAAAAGAATAAGTTACTACTATGATAATTATTTTATGGATGACACATAATGTTCATCGTATTATCACCTAATTAAAGTCGACATGTGTAAAACACAGAAAATTATTGCATATGCAGACCACAGATAGCTCGAGCGCAGTAAACCAGGTGGGCCGCCTGCCAATCTGTCACTCGCTATTAAAATTTCCGGAGCATTAACACATTTATTTAGCTATAAATTTATAAAGACACCGATTAAGGCAGACTGATAGCTTTTTTATTTTGATTGGTGGCCTGCGACCCATTTCTCGGCGACGTCACAGATGACACTACAGTTTGTAAGCAATTGGGAGGTCTTGATAGATCGCGTGCCATCAATCTGTCTGATTGGTGGAATTGATAGGCGCCAGTCTGTGACCACTGGATGCAATGATCATCTGACTCATCGGGATAAGTGGACGTAGGTAGAAAACTGTTCACATGTCTAGGATACAAACGAGGAGTTCACTCGTGGGCTAAATGGCAATAAATCCGTTAATGCAACCTTTATGTTAATTTTGCTATTTACAATGCAGGCAGGCGCAGACTTTAATCTTTGCAGCTTCGTTCTTACCCATTGAACTATTGTCATTCTGTCCATAAATAAATGGTTGTTTTGTCTGCCAGATGGTTGGGAGTGAATGGACCGTGGACTATGATTATTGATCTTTGATCCTATCAAATTATTCATACATGCTGTAAATGCGAATTGTGCGCTAACTTACTTTACGTGAAAAACGTAAATTTTATTTAACATTTAGCTCTGTAAAGACTGAACCTATAAATATGATTGAATATGGTTTCTGTAGAATCGCTTAAATTACGGTGAACTTTCTAATAATTCCTAAATAGCATTTATACAAAAATCTATCAAATGAAGAAAACTACAATCCATGTATAAAAATATCAATTTAGCATTGAAATTTTAGAACATCTGAGGCAACGTAGACTAGTGCACCTCCCACTTTTCACTTTAAATTTCAGCAGCAAATAGTGTATAGGCTGGGCACCAGCGTATTGTTATCGTAAGCGTCCGTTATCCAATAAACTAGTCAAATAAACTTGATTGAAATGAGCATTTCCCACGCGAGTAGCTGATAGTAACGCGCTTTAAAAATAGATGACACAGATTTTTCCCGGTTTATGAAAGTGGCGCCAGCCGCGGTCCAACTGTGTAAATCATACGTACTATTTGGCATTACGCCGGACAAAGATTGCAAAATTAACACTGGCTGGTAATCTTGACAGCTTTACATACTTTGACTAAGACATATGTACTAGTAAAAGTTAATTGATTACGTGAAAAATTGGACTTAATAGAGCTTCCTTGCCAAATAGCCTATTTAACCTGTCAAAATGTTGAAAGTAAAAAAGCTAGCTGGCAAAGTTTTAATCGGCAAACAACTTCTAGGATTTTCTAATTGTAAAAAGCTATATCTATACATACTCACGTCACTTATATATATACTCTTCTATGTGACATTTGAGTAACGTACGCGTGTTTATTATGAGAATGTGTAAGTTGTATTTCTGTTTGAGTTCATACAATAAACTACGTACTTCATGCTGCGTTGCGATTTTCAACTCTAATCCAAACCAGTATTGCAGACAGCCTGGATTCTAGGACGTTCTACATATACGAAGAGTCCCAGACGGCTTAGATACTAGGATGAAGTGCTAGAACAAAATTAGCAGTGCAATAACCGACAGATACATTTCAGCCACTTTACTGTGATACGAGACGTTCGTGCCAAGTGGAGTTATAATTTTTAATAATAATGGATTTGTTGTTCGTTGTTTGTTGGCTTATGACGCGGAAGTCGTGAAAATAGGTTGCATGATGACAGCGTTATCATGCAGCGAGTAGGAAGTTTTATGATTCCAATTGAATTGTTAACGTCTCACTACGAGGCTAACAATCTGCCTACACTCATTTAAACAATTCGAAAAGCATTTCAGGCGCTTAGAAAAACATGAGCGCGTTTTTTGATTAAGATCTCGGTGCCAAGAGCTTCAGAAAAATTCTGAAAAATTTTGTTTTCATTTTCTTCTTGATTTGAATAGGAATGTGTGTAGGTATGTATATTTTATTGTACCATAGACTACTTGTAGTTGTATATGTTAGTCTATGATTGTACTCAGCTTTTAACAACATATCAGGTTCAAATAATTTTAGGCAGGATCTTCGATCGGCAGTATAAATTTCTTCAATCATCTTTCCAAGTTACGTTAAAACAGACTCTTCACAAAAACGTACTTTTGAGGCTCTATCTTGTTTGTTATTGTTTATTGAGCAGAATATTGTTCTTGTTTCTTGGTAGAGGAAGTTAAAATGCGACTTTAAGTAATTAACTTAACAAAAAAACGTCTGCTAAGTGTATAGCCCATGGCACTCCGAATACCATCACGAATCTACCATCAAAACCAAAACCGGTCAAGCCAAAACCGTTGAGACCACATAAAAACATACAGACTTATTACACACACCAGAAAAACCTTATCCTCCTTCTGGAACTAGGGTAAAAAGACTAGAGCAGATATTTCTGGACGCGGCTAGAGTTTGTTTGTGGCTTGTTTGAAGTGGTGGCTCGACTTTACAACGTTCTGATGCGATGTTATGACAGACGAGCAGTGCCGCGAACCCGCGAAACGAGCTGGTGTTTTTAGACGGAACTCAGAATCTACTGAGAAATTACGGTATTATCTTCGGTTATGTAATTTGTGTTGTTGTGTTGCGCAGTAGATCACGTACTTATGACAAGGAAAGGCCTGGAAGAGATCGCTTTTAGTGATATGGCCGCCAGTTGTTACACTATAGAATAAGTTTTATTGTAATTATTATCTTGTTGCTTTGTTATTTGTGATGTGAACAATAAAGAGTTTATCTATCTATCTAATTTACTAAATGGTGAAAGGTTTCTGTGATTTGTGGGTGAAAGGGTTAGAATAACTTGAATTTCAGTTAGGATTACGACAAAGCTCAAGGGTTGAAATAAGCGTAAATTTTCAAAAAATTCATTATATTCATTATGTTAGCATGCATTTATGTTCTGTGATATTAACATGCCTTTCGGTTTGATTAATATTTACTCTGTATCTACTTATTCGTACCATTGCGCACGTACTTTAATCCTAATCATCATCAAGTCAGCCCGGTAGATAGATAGATAGATAAACTCTTTATTGTTCACACCACAAATAACAAAACAACAAGAGAAAAATTATAATAAAACTTGTTAAATACTGTAACAACTGGCGGAAGATGTCAAATACCTCCCAATCCAATGATTTCCACAACGATCAGTCTTTCGCTGCCCGCATCCAGCGGCATCTAGGGATCCTCAACTGGTCGTCAGTCCATCTTGTAGGCCTTCTCATGCTACGTCTTCCAGTTCGTGGTCGCCACTCCAGAATCTTTCTCCGTTGGTTCTACGAGCGATCTGTTCTACCCACTGTCTTCTTTCTCACCGCGGGCGCCGGCAGCAAGGGGGTGCACTTGCACCCTCTTGCCAAGAAAGGGAACACAATAAGAAAAAGTTTTTCTCTTAAAGTTACTGTTTGATTAGAATACTACTTTTTAGATGCGTCTAGGTTGCTGTCCAAATTAATTATCTATGTAGGTACTTATACTTTAATTGTATTTTATTAGTCAACCGAGTTAGCGTTAGTGAGCGAAGGGTCTATGCTTCGCATTGACAAAAATGCTTTCGTATATGTCCGGATTTCTGTCCTGCGGTGCTATTCACAATGATTCGGAAACGTTTCCGATCGGATCTCAGAAATTTCAAACTCAAATTGTTCGAATCTCAGTCTACTTTCATACATTTTGAAAATAGGGAATCAAGTATAAATCCGATCGAAAGAATTAATCACGTTTAAAAAGTTATGAATATAGACTGAGATTCGAATAATTTAGGTTTCAAATTTTTGAAATCCGAACGCGGAAACGTTTCCGAATGGTTGTGAATAGCCCTGCACCAGCAGGGCTATTCCCATATACGAGTATATATATATGATAGGATATATATAGGGCTATAGGATAGACACCAGTCTATCTTCCTCTACAGGTCGCATTTCTAAACCAATTCCCGTGAAACATGCTCACAAAGTTTCATGAGAGAGAAAGTAGAGGAGAAAAGACAGAATAGAGGAGACAGGTTAATAGTACAGTAGTGTAGATGTTGGTGCACCTCCCTGAAAGTAATCCTGCCGGCGTCCATGGAAATGCAACTTTTTTATGCATCTACTACAAGTACCTACCTAAATAAAGAGCAACTTACTAGCAATCAATTGTGCATGGCTTATTAACCAACCACACGAAGTCTATAATTAAAGTATTTCAATACATTGCACATAGCAGAATAATACACAGTTACTATGGAAATTTACCACAGATTAGGTTTCAGTTAATATGCAACAATACCAAGAATAGGGATTAGTCCGTATTCGGAACAGTGTTGATACGATCGCTGACAAGCGTCGATCAGATCGGGCGACAATTGATATTATCTGACAACTGGTTGACGACCGAATTGGACCACACACGGAACTGCTTTTGTTAGTAGGTTCGCATCACAGATTACCTTTAACAGATATCGTACACTACCCAAATGAATTGCATCTCACCGCTGTCAAAATACACCATCTGTGATAATTGAAACTGTCTATCTATCATGGTTCATGAGATACAGCCTGGTGACAGACGGACAGACAGACAGACGGACGGAAAGCGGATCTTAGTAATAGGGTCCCGTTTTACCCTTTGGGTAGGGAACCCTAAAAACATATGAATTGGTTTATTGCTGTACTAGCTGCGCCCCGTGGTTTCACTCGCGGATAAAAAGTATCATATGTGCTATTCTAGACTATAATCTATATCTGTGCCGAATTTCATCCAGATCTGTTCAGCCGTTCTGGCGTGAAAGAGTAACAAACATCAATCCATCCATCCATCAATTCTTACAAACTTTCGTGTTTATAATATTAGTAGGATGTAAAATATAGTATAACTTTAACCATATTTCACTATGGCTTCAATTTGAGTTAGGCTTTGTTTCAGTTGTGACTCCATTTTATCGGTGATACAATATTCGATACAAAAAAATCGTGATGCGGTGTTTATAAGAGTTTATCTGGTTCGTAGTTAGTATGCTACTAACTACTAATGTGGATTTCTTGACAATATGGCAACACATACACACAGTATACATTTATGCGGGTAGGCCAAAAAAGTGAGTCTGGATATAAGTTAACGCAAACTCATTTTTAGAAAGTAAATTTATTTAGAGTTGGTATAAACAGGTAGAGCCATAAAATCGTAACAAGTAACATTTATTAAAAGAAAAACAAATAGCTCGGCTGTAAAATATTGTACCCTATGTCACTTTCACTATCAAGACGATTCAAATGACGCCTCACATGTCGAAATCCATTAAGCTGTTTAGGCTGTAGAGCGTGCCAAAGAAACTTCATACATACATAGACACCCACATACAAACATACATAAACTCGATAAACATAACCCTTCTTGCGTAGTCGGGTAAAATAGGTTGTCATTTGCGTTCTTAGGGAGATGCCGGTGCCTTCTACCAAGTTAAGATTTTCAGAAAGCACAACTGGCCTGTTCTTAAAATCTGCTTCGGGCGAATACACTCATAGCCATTTCCAGATCCAAGAGCCAGATTTTGAGGTGGCGAGATGTACGAAACGCTTTGGTTCCTCGTTTCTCATACGGACCGCTAGAGTGTGGAATACTCTGCCAGTGTGTGTTCCCTGACACTTATAATCTGGGTGTCTTCAAGTCTCGAGTGAATCGGTTTCTTCTAGGCAAGCGTGCTTCATCGTAGGTCGCATCACTGCTTATCATCAGGCATGTTGGCTGCCAAACGCAAGCCTATTAAGTAATTAAAAAAAATGTACCCTAACCGCAGACTTTCGTGACCAGTACCCCCACATAACCCGGATGCACGCCAATGCAGACGAGCACTCTATGAAAAGTCTCCCAAAAAAAAGGGAAAAAAGGGCTTTTCAATTTAGTGCTCGTTCGTGGGTGTTCAGTTTACGTTTCAGTCTTTAACGTCCTTGTGACGTCAATAGCCATCGCCTATGGGCGTGTGGTACGAAGCATTAGCAACGAAGGTCGCACTAGTAGCCCATGAAACATTAAACTTTATTAATGTGGACTTAACTATTTCTATGAGATTTATTGCCACGCTTCTGCCGGCGTAGTAAAACTAAAATATGGCCGCGTATTGATCCCAAATGTTTACATATAGAGGGCTATGAGAAACCACACGTTTTTAAATTGGTTATAAATTGTTTAAATAGCTTAATTTAATGGATTTAGGATGGGTTGATGATATTGTTAAATCGTGGGTCGAGTCTGGGTTAAAATTGGCACAGGACTGAGGTAGACAGCTCAGTGAGAGACTGGGGCAAAATGCAATGTAAATATGACGAATATGAAATAGGGTTTAAAGTTATTTTTCAAATTCATAAAAACAATTAGTCTAAAGGTTTTGACTTTCCTTTTTAATTAGATACTCTACGGAAGGACCTTCGCGTCGCTGCTTCAGCTTCGACAAAAATGCTTTCGTATGTCCGATTTCTGTTAGGATCTTTTTCTTCCTTCTCCTCTTCCTTCTTCTCGACATCATATCTCTGCAATTTTGAAAAAAAAGAAACAAAAGTTATTTGAAAAAAAATCTACATAATTATTGAACCTGCTCACAAAATTTCGCGAGAATCGGTTGAGGGATGCGACTTGTAGAGGTGGACAAACGTCAGCCGCGAGGTCTACAGCTCACAAAGCTACAAGTGTATCGGTATTATTTAAGAAGACTCTTATTTAGTCTTGATTAGATTTTATACTTACCTATCTTTGTCTCATACAGTTTCCCAAGGGTTACTAGTACATGATGTGCGAGGACTGCACAGTACAGTACACAGTCACAGATTGTGCCATAGTAGCTTCGTGGAGGGCTTAATCTGTATCCAGAGTGGCGATACATCAGCCGATGGTGGTGGTGACATCATCTCGACCTTCCAGCTAATAGCAGCATACATTTTCATGGTAAGTAGGCACGAAGTAGGTCGGGACGTCTCCTCCTCAATCAATGTAAATGCTGTATGGAAATCTGTAACGAGTTTTATACAACTCCATAAATAAATTTACGGACAGCTGCTTTTATAAACTTTCATAAATTTTTTTTTTTTTTTTTTTTTTTTTTTTTTTATGTAGAATAGGTCGGCGTTTGACCACCAACTCGCCTGATGTTAAGCGACGTTGTGGTCTAAGGTGGAGCACGACGACCTATAAGGTACTTATTCACTCTAGCCTTGAAGTTTAGAGTGAAGAAGTACAAAGACGGCAGTTGAGTGAGGCGCTACAAGCGCGCTACTGCTCAGACCCGTCTTGGTCTTTTTTAAGCATTGGGATGTCCTTCTCAATAGAGAGCTGATTTTATTGACATTATAAATTAATAAAGGTCTTTTCTTAACTGTAATGTGTGTGTTTACAAAGTTCTGCGACCGAAAAGGTTGTTCTTTCAATTGCAAGCCATTTATTCCAAAGCGTAAGTCGCAGTCGGTGTGGTATGTTAGTAATTAAAATTTTTGGCGAATAAGATTGTTGACATTCTATGTATCCTACTGTTAGTAAAAGGGGACATATTCTGTAACTAGCTGCGCCCCGCGGTTTCACCCGCGGTTAAAAAGTATCCTGTGCTATTCTAGACTATAATCTGTCTCTGTGCCAAATTTCATCCAGATCTGTTCAGCCGTTCTGGCGTGAAAGAGTAACAAACATCCATCCATCCATACATACAAACTTTTGCGTTTAAAATATTTTATACTAACTGCGCCCCACGGTTTCACCCGTGGTTGAAAAGTATCCTGTGCTATTCTAGACTATAATCTATCTCTGTGCCAAATTTCATCCAGATCTGTTCAGCGGTTCTGGCGAGTAACAAACATCCATCCATACATACAAACTTTCGCGTTTATAATATTAGTAGGAAGTGGGAAGGTTAGTAGGAAATACACTAACAAGTGTTGCCTGTTAATTGAAAAAAATGTGTAAGAAGTGGCCATTGACATTTCGAATGTTAAAATGAATCTGTTTCATCTTATTATGATCTCTCTAATATCCATTTGACACTTCGCAATCCAAAATCGGTCATGCCATTTAAGCGACAGATTACAAAAACAGACATACTCGTAGGTACTATATATTCACCTGCAAAATATCACCGTACTTCTGGACAATTGGGTAAAAACGCAAATATTTCTTATTTTATTGAGCACATTAGCGCCTGTGTATAAAAGGAAACATCAGCGTCGATAAGAACAACATTTGCGTAAACCAAGCGTAGGTATAAAGATAAATTTTAGAGACAATATCTTACAAGAGTTTTTTTTTGTGTTATTTGTACTCTGATAAAAAGATTTGTATGTTAAAAATACAAATAGTGGTGTATAGATTATTTTTATTTCTAGAGAGATTAGCCTTGAGCTGAATCGCCTGAGTGATGTTGTAGAGTAATTTAGACTTCATAATTTTCGTAGACGTAATCTCTCCCTGACAGACGTAGAGCCGGTGTTGTATATGGGGAGACTGATTGCTTATTGTTCATGTCGGCAGCGCCGCCGACGCCGCCGTCGATTCACCGAATGTCGGAAAATTGTACCTATGCAGGCGCCCCGTCCGGTATTTAAAATTGGAAGAGATGAGGATCAACGGCAATCGGCTGCGCGCGCGCTTCAGTGGTCCGCAAGTCGCCGCGTCGTGCGCTCCGCTCCGAGCCGCTCTTGCCTACGCACCCGAACAATTACCGAACGCACCTATCGACATTTCTCACTCACCATCTATGATTCTAGAAAAAATACCAATTTATTTAAATAAAATAAAGAGGACTATTTTAAATTCTGAATCCGATTTCGTTAAACACGTGTTTTATACATAGTTGGCGCGAATCGTACTCGGTGTAGCCGATCCACGTTTTTCACTACGAGTGAATAATTACTAGCGGGGCGAAGTAGTCGCCGAGAAATTTCACTTTTACCGGCGAGGATCATCTCGTCTGCGCTACGTCTGGGAAATGCACATCTGATCGAGTGAGTATCACTACACACCCTTATTTTTGACGTAGCTATTAATACCTACTGCGAGAAATCAGCGAACGATATCTGTGTGAATCTACGCTAATTTCTGAAACTTACGTAGCCAACGTTTTATTTTAAATTCATTTTCAACTTCAGCTAAGAGATCGCTGTAATTTATGCAAAGACAATGGCTAACGGTTCTCACATTTTCTTCGCTGCTTCTTAAAATTGAAACATAATTTCTTATGTTTTGCATGAAGTTTTGTTTCTTATCGTAATTCGTAAGTCATTTAATTTTATTATATTTTGAAAAGTAAGACCGGTTGTTTTGAATTTTAATTGTAATATTATAAATTGCACGATGTTCACACGGTATTTGATTGTGCTTATCTTATTAAATATTATGTAGAAATAAAATCAATTGCTATTCGTTTGTCTCGATAAAACTCAAAAACGGCTTGACCGATTTTTGTATTTTTTTTAATTGTTTTGAGAGCTCTTATACAGGGGTGGTTTAAAAGGTCATACAAAGTTCACCTAGTCATCTAGTTTAACATAAAAATGTAGTATTCTTCATACCGATAGAGATATAAGTACACACTAAAAACCTCTGGTTTTTTTTATATTTGTAAGATAGGCATGTGTCCCTTTAAAGGGAACACTGTCAATTCGTTTTATTGCCCATTAGGCAACTTTCTATGTACATATCTGTTTAACCCACTTCTATACGCGTACAGTAGGCATTGAGTTTAACGCCAGTTGAATCAATTTACATTATCTCTATACATTTGTAACTAACGTACCTGGAATATTTATATTATTATGTTTAAATTGCTATTAAAAATTAATTCAACGTTAAATTATTCTTAAGTTAATTTCAGTTTCGTTATAACTGGTTTGCGTTGTGCTAAGTGGCTAATTTAAAATTATTTTTTGTGATCAACCGGTAGTTTTGCATACGAGAATTGTGATCATTTCTTGACGTTGTTTTTTAATAAGGAAAATATTAATGACCGTTTATGTAATTATGATTAGAAGTTTGTGATACTAATTATTAGTTTAACTAATTATTGGCAAAGATTGTTTATTCAGATTTTGATTTAGGTAGGTACTTGTTATTTTTAACCCCCGACGTAAAAACGATGGGGTGTTATAAGTTTGACGTGTCTGTGTGTGTATGTGTGTGTCTGTGTGGCATCGTAGCTCCCGAATGGATGAACCGATTTGACTTTGTTTTTTTTTTGAAAGATGAGTTAGTCGGGATTGTTCTTAGCTATATTTGATGAAAATCAGGGGTTTTTTTAAATTTATACTGGTCATTTATCTCTTCATAGTATAAATCTAAGTTGCATCCGCGTCTGTCTGTACATCTGCTAACTTACTCCTCCCAATCCACGCAACAAATTTAGATGCGTTTTTACCATCAGCTAGATATTTTTTCACGACAGGTTTATAAATAAGTACCGTACGAAACCGGGGCGGGTCACTATTTACTTATAATTATAACTAAAACTTAACTTTTAAAATATAAATGATCGAATTATGTAGGTTAAAGATATTAATAAAATAATTTAATTCTGATAACTCAAATTTAAATATGGATATAAAATTAATTTTTATGAATGGCTCTACTTTATAGGAGTCATTAAATAAATCAATCCAATTTAAAATATCTAAACTAGTAGACAAGCGTCTAGGTCGATCTAGTAATAATAAAGGCTTTATACAGACAGTCAGATTTTACTTAACTATCATAAAATTGTGCGAGTGGTGCGAATGGCTACAGACCGGAATAAGTGGAGGATACTGACAAATCGCTGGGTGAAGCAAAAGGGTGGTCGCGATCTTCAGCCATGAAGGATCGACCAGAGAGAGAGATTATAAAATTACATAATGCACATAAAATCTTCTAAATACTTCATTTCAATTTGTGATTTTAGCTATGTTTTTTTTATTGAATAAGTTTGTAACTAAAACAAATTGAAAATAGATAGATAATTTATATAAATAGATAAGATAGATATATATAAGAAAATACATAGATAATAGACTTAGATGTTAGAGAGTTAGTTATTTTGTCTGATCGTCTAAAACAATTGTAGAGCCGAAACGGTATGACCGATTTTGATTTGCGAAAGATAAAAGATAAAGATACATTTATTTGCGTTAAACACGAGTAATAATATTGCTGTTACATGAAATAAAATACGAGCTTCATGTTATGCCTTAAGAGGCGTGCAAAGTTTGGAGAGATGGCTAATTACAATACTTAAAAATATAAGAAATTGTCAAAACTAATTGGATTCAAATAAATACAGGAAACTATAATACAAATTAAATGTCAATATTAAAGTTGAAATGCGAAGTTTGTTAGATTCGTCTCTGTATCCGGAGTGTCATAGAACATTTTGCATTCGAGTTATTTCTTTCTTGTAATAATATAAAACTATTAAAAGAGGTATTCGTGTGTAAAGGGTCTAAGCAGAGTTACATAATGAAGCCACCTCGCTCGAACTCTGACATTCGACACCAGAGCCGATGACTCTATATGGTTAGTAAATTAATTATATTATTATACGCACGCAGGTCTACTATAATAATATTATAATAACTGTATAATTAGTATATAATAATACCTCGTTCTATAGATCCTTATCTGTTTGGTATAGTGCTTGTAGCTATTAAGGCCTAAAGGTATATTTTCACTAAAATTTAACATGGCGATTAATTGTTTAACCGTCCACTTACTTATTACAAATTATATGTACAAAAACAGACGCTTACAATTTTTATCACCTTGTCAAATGTCAGTGCACTTTGGTCGAATTATGGGTAAATGCAATAAGCGTATACTCGTACTTAATATGTACAGGCCTCGTACCCAGCTGGGTATAGTGTATGTACTCAGCTATAGGATTAGGTAGGTTATGGATTTTGATGACAATGATGAGGGAAAAGCCAAGTAGGTACCTAATGTAGATATCTCAAGGGATGTCATAATATTTATTTATAAAAACAATGCCTATATGATATCATGATATATATGTAAGTACTTATAAATACTCATGAAAATAATTAATAGATAGGTACTTATGAAATAAAATAATAATTTTTCGGAACGTAAATTTGTGAATAGTTTATTAGGGTTTATTATGCAATTATAAAACCGAAACCAACTTCGTAAAAAAACACAAAAAATCACGTCCCTAGGTACGAAAAAACTTCACTTATCAACTTGGTGCTAAAAGGGGAAAGTCATTAGTAATTTCCCGTCGTAAGACCATGTGGCTCATTACAACTAACCGGCGAGACGCGTGTTTTTAGGGTAACCGACATTTAAAATAACATTTTCAAGCCTACATTCTGCATTTTGATCCAGTTTATTGGTTTTCCGGCAAGAAAGACGATAGTTTGGTTTTTTTAATCATCTGGGTATTTACACACTAGTGTACCTAGTAATTTTCATTAACTTCCTCAAAATAAGGAATGTTGATTAGAATGTAAATAATAGTTGTAGTACAGGTAAACCATTTTAAAACAGGGAAAAAGTTAAAAATATGTATTTATAGTTATTATTTGGCTGTTACCCGCAACTTCGTTCGCGTTTATTCAGAAAATAGTATCCGAAAAACCTTCCTTGAAATACTGTAACTAATTATCAATTTTGACCAAGATCCATTCAGCCTAGTCTAGCCTAGTGTAGCCTAGCCTATATATTCAGTCTAGCTGGTCTAGTCAGATAGACAGACAGAGTTACTCTTAATTTTATAACAAGTAAGGATAAGGATTTATAATTCCAATTAGCGTCTTACATTTTGTGCTTCTAGAATTTCAGTTAAGTATTACTCTGTAAAATGAAAAAAAAATAAGTCTGTACAAAAAAAATGTTCCGTGCACGTTTTAAAATCAGCGCTACTTTTCATTTCATTAAAGCGCTTCTCGGAAGATCTAATGGGTGAATGACCAGCCGTCCTGTGTTTCATATGTGCTAATTTTTGCTTTTGTCTTTAGTTAGCAAACATATTTTCGTTATTAACGTGTAAGTACGAGGGTAGAGACCTTGACGGCCAGGGCTACTACCTTTTTATATTCCTAGTATTGCATTTTATCGCTGTTGGCAACATTTCTGAAAATTAGGTTTATTAACGACGTCTATGTAATCTATGTTAATTCAAATGATTTACGGCACTGCATCACAGAAAACAGAAGGCAAACAATAGAGTATCACAAAAACTCTGGCTTCACCTTCTAGAGCCTCAGCACGTGCTCTACGGCGCTGAACAAATGTTTGCCCATTACTCAACTTCAATATCCCTCATTATTCCATTGTCTCCGAGCTCATAGGCTCATTTATTCGTCACTTGGTTGGCCCCGAATCGCCTACTGGGCTGTTTGTATCAATTAAATAGTCGTTGTTAATTTTCGCGACGCGCCGCGCGTGAGAACCTCTCCATCTCTCGGGTCGCCGGGTCAATAAGGTGACGCGGCCCTTGAGAAATGACCTGCGCGGCCGGTCTCTTATTTTTAGTGCAGTTAGCAATATCTTTCAACCGCGCGATAAAATATCGACGATTTATCTGCAGTCCAACAACGTCTGCAACTATACTTCTTAAGTGCATCTTGGCATTACTCACGCCCATCTTTGACCGAGATCGAAATGGCAAGCAAAACGTAATTTTGAACTGTGTTTTTATCTTCCGATGGAGCTCGACCTGGGAGCTTGAAGAGTAGTGTAATGGCAAAACTGCGATAAGACCATCGGTGAGATTACGTCAATGAAATGGGTTAAATGGACTGAAGCAATAAATGTAGCCCTCGCCGTGAACTCGCGCAGATCGCGGCCCGCCTCGAGGCCGGCCTCGCACACTCCGTGCCGGACACCCGGTACGCTCTCTGTACGTATTAATTACCATCTGTAACGTTTCACTTTCAAACAGAAAAATAAATAATCACACGCGAATATCACGCGAGCCTCATGATTCTCGAATTGCTTCCACCGCGCTATGAGCAATTTATTCGTGAAAGACAACCTTTTTGCTTGCGGCTTGTTTCTGCGCTCCGGGAATGTTGAACCATTAAGCCGGATTGTTCCTCACGAATTGGGAATAGAGGACTGCAATGTAGTTAATATCGAGTTTTATAAGAAACCGGAGTCTTGTTTCATTAAAACAAGAGTATCTTAATAAGATATTTTAAGAAATTGCATAAATCGCCGCGAGTGTATTGATGCTGATCGATTTATCAGAACACTGAGGTTATTGAGGCGGAGCCCCATCTTTGTGATAAATGGAGATCGTTACAAAAATTATCGTACAGTCGAGTACAAATGTGGTTTTGGGAACGCGTGTTTTATAATTACACGGCTTGATATGTAAATTCTACAATCGTTGATTAACATGTAAATCAGCAAGGGACAAGCCAAAGTCAATCGGTTCGGGTTAGACGCGCGGTAATGATCCGGGCTCGCATTGAATGGTAATGGTAGCGGTCGTTGCACAGTCGTGAACTTGGCTCGGTGGCCTTCGTGCCGTACCATCTCATTGTTAAGGACCGGCTATTGTTACAGAACTAATACGTACCGCCCGCCGTTTGGAAACTCATTACATAACCAGTCCTCAAATCATGGGAGATGTCTCATACATAAGCAATAGGAGAGAACATTCTGAATACTCACTTTACTAAAGATGACACATTAACAGCGCTCGTCGAACTTGGTGCATGAGATTATAATACCAGCAAACAAGTGTGAAAAGCAAAACAAATCTAATTAGAGACGAGACCACTGCCGCTTTAGGAAGTTGTGTACAAATACATGCAAAACACGTGGTGTTTGTGTCGAGCCAATCAACTTGATCATTAACGATATGGTCCTTTGCGCTGCTGTGTCTATAAAAAGTTACTCTGATATGCATACAGAATCAGGAAGACAAAGGTGATTCGATTTGCACTTTACCTATAGCTTCATATATAGCAGGATGACAGTGATCTCATAGTCATTGAAGTATCAGCCATGCCCATAATTCTAATTCAATTTCTATGAAAATCGTCTTACAACACCACACCATATGCGACCTACTGTCTGTGTCCGCGACTGGACCGATTAAATTTGGGTCGTACGTGATTGTATCCGAATCTGCGAACGAGTTCAACTCTAAATCCGCCGGGACTCGTTAAACTAACCCGAATATCGATCTAAAACTGTCTCGGCGTCCGAGCATAACATACTAGCGTAAAATCTGGAGAGTTCCTTTACCTATAACTATTTTTCTATCTTTGACATATTGGCCTAATTTTTGGAGTTCAATAAAACATTTTCCCGTCTGGTTTCCCTGAACTTGCACGCCTCCGATCCGAGGCGAACTGCCGGCCTGAAATAGATTCGCAGATACAACATACATACATCAAGCTACGAATAATAAAATTTCGACTAGCAACTACCTATTGGAAACGAGTTTTAGGCGGTGTAGTCATCGTGATAGTAAAATTAAACTGCTGGTAATTATAACGGAGATACTTGTAGTGATAAGGTACACGAAACAACTTTATGCCAAGACATACTATTTACTGTAATTAACTAAAACCTAAACACCTACCAGATAAAATTAATCAGTGAATGCAAAATTTAAGTAGAAAAGAACACATCGTGTATGTAATGATTTTTGATGAATAAAAATGTTATTAATACCGCATCCAATATCCAAAGCTTATCCTAGCTCCTATGTTGATACAGCTCGGACGAAATCATGGGGTTTTATTTGGACGAACGGACGGGTGGCGCGCGGGCGTGTAAGTAGGTACGTTGGTACACTCATAAAATGTAACTGCTGAGTCACACTATATACTCGTACTTAGACCCAGTAAAATCATACGCATAATTTTTCAAAAATCATAAATTTTGCATAGATATTTTTCATTTCATAGAAATGTTTAATAATGAGCTTATACGAGTAAATTAAAGCTGAAAAATTTTCTTTCTGATTTTCAATCGTGATTGATAAAAGTATTAACCCTATAGTAAACTTGACTTCTACTTAAATATCTATGTGTATTTTCCCAAAAACGTCCAAAGTGACACTCTAATAAAGCTGTTCAGATCTCACCTACATTTATTGATATTGCTAGCCGTGCCCCGCGGGTTCACCCGCTGGCCCACAGGGACCCTTAATTATTTCGGGATAATAAGTACCCTATGTTCTTTTTTGTTCCGCAGACGTGTTTGCAAAATATCATGACGATCGGTTGAGTAATTAGGGCGTTAAAGCGTTACAAATAAACAAACAAACAAACTCACTCTCGCAGGATAACATTAGGATTAGGATAACACACTTTTGTTCTTGATAATGTTAATTTTCTTTGTAATTCGTAAAATATCTACATAACATGACGCTGCGTTTATGAAAATAAATAATAATAATAGTATTTTTAAAGTTAAGTAAATAACTATCTTAAATCATCTTGGAAAAGTATGATTAGTGTTTGATTTAATGTAAAGTTGGTATGACGAAAATGAAGATAAAATTGTTAAAATAATACTTAAATACTTACTGTAATAAAATACACCGTTTGCCCTTAAGAACAGAGTTTATCAATGTTTAGGCTATAAATATTTCTTTGTTATAATTTCACATGATTATAATTTTATTGCTTGTAAGAAAAAATGAGACGAATACTTTTACAAATACATTCTAGATATTGTGACCTGTGATAAGCGGCGTATGTGATCTTTGGCATTGTTTATGATACATAAAATCCTATTAGATAACTACAAGTTTGACAAAAGTAATAGTCATCGATGAAATAGTTCGACATGTGGCCTGACTGGCCTGGCCTTGTCGAGGTCATTATCGCTGTGGAACAGTAAGATAACGACGTGTAGGTCTTGGGTGACTTTTATATACAGGGTTATACGCTTACTAAGTCAAAAATACGTATAATTATGTGTACTCTAGAATTAAGTTCTGAACAATTTTAAACTACGAGATCAACATTGAAATCGCGAAAAAAAACAGCCTTTCCATAACTTCCATCAATTGTAATTTTTCATGCAATAATTAGCTTAGTTTTTTTTGTGCTTCCTGGATTAGTCCATAGTAAAATTAAAACTGCTTATAAAGTGGTTGGCTTAATGTACCCTAAACTAATAACCCTGTACATATCCAGGTATTTTAAATACTTAGTCAGATTATTGCGTATTCAGAGCATGCTCCATAAAAAGTGAGGTTTATGATGGGAAGAGACGAGTAGGTATTGAGATTTTTTATAACGATAGCAGACACTTTACGATCAAAATATTAAGTAGGCACAGTTTTTGTTCAAATAATAAATTGTAAACAGCATCAGTAAATGATAAAGTAAATAAATACCTGCTTTTCAACTGAGCCGAACACCTAGATAGTGCTACCGCTAATCAACATTATTAGTCAATCTAGAGACTTACAAATTTGCATAGATATACCTTAATAGAATTGAATAGATCGGGGTTCGTTGCCTTAGATAATTTATAATGAGGTACCTACGTAAGTCGTAAGAATAAACTTTGCTACATGATTATGATATCATCCATGGTAAAGCAGAAATGAATGCTCTACCATGCGTTTTAAATGAGGTAGTAGTCGTTCCTAAGTTTTTCCGAGAAAAACATAAATCTATTAAAAGAAAGGTAAGTACATTCGTCCCTATAACATTGTAGTAAGTACATGCAGAGTTTGACCACTCCATGCCCTCAAATAAGTAAATTTGCAGATGGTAATACAAGCTCGCGTCCCGTTGCAGAAACATCCAACGCAAACTGCATTAAGTCGAACAGCCTGTCTGCCGATTCGAGTAAAAGTATCAGGTGTAAACTAGTAAGGTAAACAAAGCGGCAACGATAGCTGTACCCACCCAAGGCCTAAGTGTGTGCTCAACAAATGTTCCACTGGGCGAGCTCGTCTGCATGTTTGCGAGCTCGCGATGCAATGCAAGCCACCGCGATACGAGCGGCGGCGCTTCCACCGGCCATGACCGATTGAAGTATTAATATTATGAAGCTTTGGACATCTGTAGCAGAAAAAATGCATTTTCTTTAATTTGGAAACGTTGATACATTTTTTTTTTCAATTTTAGTTAACATGTCGCTGTTTGTTTTACACAATGGGTTTTTTGAGTGAAAATAAAAGCAAAGCTTAAAAAACCTATATTTCCCATCCTGTAATTCGTCATCCATGTAAACAATTTTTTGACTATTGTTGCTATTTTAAAAACTGCTTGACCGATTTCCGTAAAATGTATATGGGACCACCTCTAAAGTATGATCTACCAAACAAAAAAATAATCATTGAAATCAATTCATAATTGGAGGATTCGTAACATACATTAAAACAAAACATTAAGTCGAATTTAGAACCTCCTCCTTTTTGGAAGTCTGTTAATAACGTTGTAAAACATGAACGAAAAACAATTACGTTCTTACTTATGTATATTCAAACAGGGTGATGTAAATTATTTATTAGTCACAATAATTTAGACATGAAATTTTAAGGACGTAGAAATTAGGTGGTACCTAGATAGATTCATGTACCTACAAGACCTTTTGTACCTTTTTTTTTTATACCGGTCAAAAGACAAGCTCTCCTTTTTGTTTTGCCGTAGTTGGGTAACTAATTACTGATGTAGATAATGCTACGTTTTTACATGTCTGAAGTTTTTAGTTGATGCATTTGAAAAGGAAATGTCATATTAATTATTAAAACAAAAAGTAACAATACCTACCTGATGCAATTAGGGTCGTTCATTGTCGGCATGATGCATTTGAATTGTAAAAAAATATACACTGTATGATTGCAGCAGGATTTCCTTGTAGATTCAATTAGAAGAACACTCAACGCGCATTAATTCACTTCACTTCATTCGTAAAGACAATTATTTCACTAAAATTGCCCGATGCAATTTAATTGTAATATGCCATGTCGTTTTCTTTCTTAACTACTATTTTTCTCTCTTTACTGAACAATGTAATTAACTTCAATGTTCAATTAAACAATTTCAGCGTGTTTTTAAATCTCATTTTTTTGAGACTTTTGTATTCTCCCATATCAGCCCCATTGTAATAAGAAAAGGAAAAGTACTTTAGTGGAATAACAAAAAAAAAACAATAAGTAAACATATCGTCACGCCTTTCCCCCCAGGAGGGTGGCAGAGGTGTAATACAACACACACTCTTCGCCGGACGATATTCAGTCCATAATGTGACAGGGGGCGAGCCTGTCATATTTGATACAAGCTGCGCCCCGCGGTTTCACCCGCGGTTAAAAAGTATCATATGTGCTATTCTAGACTATAATCTATCTCTGTGCCAAATTTCATCCAGATCTGTTCAGCCGTTCTGGCGTGAAAGAGTAACAAACATCCATCCATCCATTCTTACAAACTTTCGCGTTTATAATATTAGTAGGAAGTACATTCAATAAGTACATAAACAAAAATATATATATATTTGAGGTTTCAGCTTGTCTTTTATTTAAATGTTTAGTTTAATAATAGTCGTATAGCATCTGTCAATGATTTTAATTTAAAGTACCCGAGACTCGCCAATAGTTGACATCGTGCCAGCATATGCCTATGATCTATGTAATGAGTTGTCGCCAGGTGTCAATTTGGATAGTATTCGTGTCTACTACAAATCGTTTCTTTTGTGAATGTCTGGACGGCTGAGTCCGGCTATTTCTAGGAAGCAAGCCTTTGGAATTTTATTGTCTATTGAATTCTAAACGCTCCAGGCATAATAGGTACATTTGCAAGTTACCGCAACGCAAGGAAATTTAAGCCTCCGTTAAAACAGACACAAGAAGACAACACAACGTAATGTAATCATGTTATTGCTTAGTTCGATTCATATATTTGGCATACCACACACGTAACATTGTGCAAAATATTAATGAACAATTACCAGCTATTTACGGAACGCATTGCAGTTTGCAGGTAAATGATCGTATAGGTACCTATCTCTGCTTTCAACTCTTGTGAATCTTGTAAATAGTCAATGAATACAATTTCTCGCAGTCGCAAGGAACAATATCTTGCTATTAACAGTACCTAAAGAATAATAAACCATCGCCTACGATGTTTCAAAGAGTGTCATGGACCAATACCAGTGGTATAGAAGGTATATAAGTTTCACGGTTTTCTCTTGAAAATCAGGAGACAGATTTATATATCCTTTTCTCAACCTACGCCCTGCTCTTGATAGACGCAAAAAGAAGCATCGCTTCTCACGCTAGTAGGAAACATTGTTTTCATTTTAATTATTTACTCAGCGCGTCGCATCCGACAAATAACGTAAATATTACTAGCAAACAGCGTAAATTAGTTAACCCAACAGTCTTTATTAATGAATTTAATCTTTTTGGATGCTAAACGATAAAATTAAAAAAACCTTCGCTCTAGATTTTAGTGAATTCGCAGATTCTATACAATTCTAAGCAGATTCGTTAAAAAATACGTCTTTATCACACTTGTAATAAACTTAAATACTGTAATTTTTATCTTATCGTAGCGGTAATCTAGATCTTTCCCTATCTTTAATTATGTAAGCGACTTAAGCTCGCCTGCTTTCATTCAAGGATTCATCAGATTTGGCTGTCACACGATGGTCATAGCGATTATATTGTCACTGAACATCACGTGTTTACATAAACACTGCACTTTCAAGAAACCTCGGTAGATATATACAGGTTGCTACAAAAACCCTTTGTTGTATCGGCGAGGTGCGTATCCTGTACCGACTGAAGGACGCAATTTTGCTAGTTTAAATTAAATATTGACTATAAAAATTTGAGCACGCATCGCACTCCACCCTCCTTAAAGCGCGAACGCAGACACTAATCGCGTCGGTTTTAGTTGTAAACTATTCGCGTCGTGCCGCTACTTTCTTAAAATAAAAGCCGCCAACAAATCATACAGATATGTTAACATTTTTGTAAAATTTCCTTTTTTTGCTGCGTTCTTAAACCGGTCATGACTCTTGCTATTTTTAACGTGCATTTTTTTTGGTATTTTTGCATGAATACTTATAAGTGTGTGTACATATCCTTCAATTATACAACAGGGTTTTTGTAACATACTGTATGTACTATGAAATACTGAGTTAAAAAAATAGTACATAAAAATATTAATTATGCTTTATTTCTTCACAAATGTAATGCGGGAAAGTTTGTTTGGCCTGTCTAAAGTCAGTTAATGTAAATAGTACAGATGTATACTTAGGTGCCTTTATGTGTGGGCGAAACACCACGCGATGTCACCTAGTCTAAGTTACAGCCTACGACTAGACACAGACGTCTGTAGACGTCTACAATTGTAGAGAAATTATGCGAACACTTTAGTACCTTTTCATAATAACCATCACAAACATTTTCATGCATTTTCAGACACGACTATTATGACAGGATACAAAAAGCTATTTCATTTTCCCTCAGTCACAGCGTGCGGTTGTAACTATTCGATATTTGCCATATATTTACAGTTGAATGAAACGAATTAAATTTGTTGTCATTTGTATCTGTTTATTAAGAGAGACAGCTAGGTGTTTATTATTTCTGTCAGTTGGTTTATTTCTATCGTGAGTTTATATTTCATGTTTTATGTTGGATATGAGTATCCAAAGAACTTTGAAGTCATTTGAGCGTCTCGGCGTCAATTAATTAACAGTGTAGTTATCATTTATTTATTCTCCCTTATTTATTAGCCCTTTCGGGGTATGTTTTATTTGTTTTATAACATGTTATTTTTGTGATTTTATCTTTTTCTCTGGCTCAAACATTCTGCAATCCACCAAAGAAAAGCAAGCGTCATTGCAAATGTTTTTACTCGAGGATTTCGAAGAATGTTCATAAATTGTCTCTTACTAAGACAGGGGATTGCTCTGTCTACTTATTTGAGTCGATTTACATTCCTTGAAAAAGAAATTATTGTTATTGGAATAACGTATTTAATGGAAAGAAAATAACCTCATTTCTAACACGTTGCCCTCTCTTGCGATCTATTTTAGCTTGATTTAATGGGACGAAAAAATCGTTGTAGGTAGGTACATAACATAACATATCGTCACGCCTTTCCCCCGAGGGGGCTGGCAGAGGTGTAATACGTAAGTGTGTACAACACGCTACACTTCGCCAGACGATATTCAGTCCCAAATGTGACAGGGGGCGAGCCTGTCGCCATACACCGGGCTCCAGCCATGTAGCAGATGACATACAATACGCACATATGTTCACACAGTGAACAAATTGGTGCGTGCCGTCGGCTGGGTTTGAACCTGCTCCCTCTGGCTTGAGAGGCAGGCCTTCTCCCAACTAGGCTGCCATCGCTCGCATCGCGGTAGGTACATAATATGTCGAATCCTTGTGAAGTATTTCGTTGTTAGTTGGTACTTCGGTTTAGTACTTTTATCTTTTGTTTATTCTTTTAAGGGTACTTACTTGTAAATAAAAACGAGGCACTGCACGCGAAGTATAAAAGTTTCGAGGCATCATTTCATTCAGAACAAATTTAATGATTGCAGCTAAAAGCTATAAAGTAGGATTCTTTGTAGATATTTATAAGAAAAAGTTGTTTCATGTAAACCACGTAGAACAAATTAACACGCGATCCTCGTACGTCCGCCGACGTCCTACATAATTGCGGTGTCCTATTAACATTCTTTCTAATAAAACCGGTATTTGGGAAAATAAAACATAAATGTGCCTAACATTACAAGCTATGTCGCTAGGCCGACAGATACAATCATAACTGCCCGTTTAATTAATAACCCGACACTTTAAGATTCCTTTAAGATAATTTCGATGAAATTACGTTCTAGGAATAAATTCCTAAAGCGTAGCCGATAAAATAACAGGCATGTTTATAGCATACATTTTCTAACATTGCTATTTCAACCCTTTGTTTCTAAGCTAAAAGATAAAATGGATTTACTTCATTCAGAATTTATACTATAAATAAGTATGAATATAATATACTTAATCCTACTAATATTATAAACGCGAAAGTTTGTAAGAATGGATGGATGGATGTTTGTTACTCTTTCACGCCAGAACGGCTGAACATATCTGGATGAAATTTGGCACAGATATAGATTATAGTCTAGAATAGCACATAGGATATTTTTTAAACGCGGGTGAAACCGCGGGGCGCTGCTAGTATATAATACTCGTGACCAAAATGCTGGCCGGTACTTTGCCCAAAGGATCAGTATCGCAATCCAACGTGGCAATGCGGCCAGCATTTTGGGTACATTACCTACAGCTGGCAGAGATTTATTCGATTAAGATTTTTACATTAAGATTTGTAGCTTGTTAAATTCTGATTTACTAAAATTTTTAAATGTACGAGTGTACTCGTATGTCTTTATGTAAACAATTTTTGAATTAAATAAAGTTTTTTGAAAAGTTCCATGTAATGAATAAGTACCAATAAATATTTCGATGCTATCGAATATCCCTGGCTTGATGCGAACACATCGCTGTAATTCAAATATATGTTTTACTAATAACTGATCAATACTAATATTTTATATATTATATTAAGATTTGTATGGAAGCATGTTTGTAACGAATTAACTCAAAAACTACTGGTCCGATTTCAAAAATTATTTCAACATTAGAAAGCTACATTATTTCTGATTGACATAGGCTATAAAACGTGAGCGAAGCCGCGGGTGATTAAAAAAAGATTACCGGTTGTTATCCTAAACAGTGAACATGTCATATAGAAATAACGTTTTACTGTGTTTTAGAGCACATATGTAGGTGTAGTTAATCTTTGAAATTGATTTAAAGCCAATTAGTTACTTCTATCAAAGTAATGTTATTTGTGTTGTCTGTGTAGACACAACACTTCTCTAAAAATATGCACAGAAGCATCATACAATAGGTCGTTGGCATTTTTTCCCAAATTGTAACACACATTCAGTTTAAAAATAAATAAATCATCAAGATGTCGCAGCGACACCGCGCATCAATAAAATGATTGAACTCCTTTCAACATTTTATTAACCTTTGCATTTGCAATTTGTACCCTGAATAAAATAGATTGTATACCGGTACAAGTCGAATACAATGGGACATTACACGATACGATTACCGATAAATCGCGGCCTACGCGGTCGAAATGTTGCATGAATGCGCAAGCCCATGTGATCCTAAAAAAGCTTTTCCACGAAATCAGTGAAACAGACACACTGAGACAATGTTATAAGACGCGTGCGAGCGTCAGATTTCATTCACGCCTCATACAACACAGACCTAGATGTAATTTGCGAGCAAACAAAACTCAGTGGCTTTCCTAACGAGTGTCATTGAACTCTGTTTGAAAAGACCAAATTTTTTGTGACAATTTAGCAGACGTCGTGAATGAAACTTTAGATTTACATGATTTTACTGAAATAATTTCAAGTGAATAGGTACACATTATTTGAATTTATTTAAATAAATAGCGAGCGATACATACAAACTGATTGTACTTGTAGGTTAGTGTCTTCCTAAACTTATGATAAATTTCATAGGTAGGTAAAGGTTCTATGATTATGATTAAAACTATAATCAGAACAATAGTGTATGATCAATGTATTGTATAGATTTTATTAGAGAAAACAACATCATATACTCGTACCAGCTAATCCGGCGAACTTCGTAACTCCATTCTTTTTTCAAATTTAAATTTTCTTTTATACAAACCTTACATTAACAAACCCAAGAAAAAAAGGAGCAATTTAGTGCAGTCTTTCGCAAAATACGCGCGTTATTTGCGAAATGCATACATTTCGGGGATTTATTTTTCATACATAGAAGATATATTATAGAAAAACATAAAATCATCACTCAGCAGACACAACAAAAGTGTAAGTCGTGGCTATAGTCCACAATAGAGCTAAGTGTGAGTGAATTTTGGGGCTGAGCTACCCACGTCCGTAGGAGTGTACTTTATATTCTGATTCCCTACACGTGGTCCCCGGGTAGTGCTAACCGGGTAGCAAACTCTGGTGGAAGGTTTCGGCCGTGGCTAGTTACCACCCACCGGACCAAGCCATGCCGTGAAATGACCTAGTCGTGTTTCGGGATGTAGTCCGGGTGTAACCGTTCCGAAGACGGGTCTGAGCTGTAGAGCACTTGTAGCGTTTCACTCAACTGCCGTCTTTGTACTTTTTCACTCAACAAAACTTCAAGGCTAGAGTGAATAAGTACATTATAGGTCGGCGTGCTCCATCTTAGACCACAATTTCGCTTAACATCAGGCGAGTTGGTGGTCAAACGTCGACCTATTCTACATAAAAAAAAAAAAACAAATTCGTCATGACTCAGTCATAAAGCAAATCAGAACAAGCGGTCATATAAAACAATGACTATGAGAATACTCGAAAAAATAAAATACTATTGGCCTTACAAAACAGCTCCAAAGAAGATAAAGAAAAAATCATTCACACTTAGCTCTAGGTACGACTCAGATTTGTTTGCTTTGCAATTTACACAAGCAAATATTTCGCACGATCAAAGATTGCAGTTTTCGATGGTGTAATGTGTGACACGGCGTCGCGTAGGTGGTATCATTGTGATCTTCAAGTAGCACAACCGATAACACAATTCCATCAAACTTTATCAGCAGCCGATGAAGTAATCAGTGACGTCAAATTTTTCTGACATCTGGGGCTAAACAGGTTGCAATACCTTACAAGTGATTCTGTGTTTAAGAATCGCGAACACTCAAAAGCCAGCTGCTGATTAGATCAAGTACGAGCTTAAAAGTCCCGAGGGCGCCTAGAGTTTTTGTTTAAGGCGACCACTTTAGACTAAGTTTGCATTGGTTAATGTGCATAATTGCAAAGGTTTTCTATTGCCATTTCATCTAGAAGAAGACGACGAGCGTAAAAAGCAAGTAAAGATACTGACGAGCCTCGAAAGTTATCTACAGAATTACGGGCCTATGTAAAGGGATTTTTGATTTGCTTTGTCTATCTATTAAATAAATCAGTCAAAAGTGACCCCTTTAGTGAAATAGTCTGTTTGCTCTATATAGAGGACGTTTTTAAATAACCAAGAACATAGGGGCGGTGATATAGTTAATTTAATTGTAGATACATGCGTTTGTTTAGAAAATTCAGAGCGTTGCGTTGAACCCTTAGTGACGAATCTTTTTTTATTTATCTGATTAGCAGGTAATAAGAAGATCGTTATCCTTGTCATCAGGTTTTTTGATCTCTGAGTAAATTATTAATATACAGGATATTCCAAAAAATCATTCAGAATGTAATTTCTTGGAAATAAAATTTACCTGCTATATTGATCTTGCTTTTATTTGTATTGTATTCTGGTAGGTTTTTGCTTAGGCTTATTTGTGTATTATTAAGGAGAATTAGTACAAAACGAACACGGTAAAACTATTTTGCTTGCAAATTTCATTATCGATTTGGGTTTTCCGTTTAAAAATAACTTATTTGTTTTATATTTTATCAAGGAAACACACAATAGTAGAGCCACAAATACACACTCGTAAATTACGATATTTACTAAACTTTACAGATTGCTTTACCTTAATTGAAATTACGTAATGTGGGGGGATTATTTGGTAATTAATTTGAGATTAGGTTATACAGGATAGAGACGAAGATTTACTAAGAGCCAAAGTTCAATACCCGACTCTGACGTCTTTGCGACGTCGTCAAATTAGTTTACAAATAGGTAGGTAAGTAACTGATAAGATAATGCCCATACACAAATTATGTTTTAAAATTGAAACAGTTTGTTCTAAATATACATGCGCTAAATAAATAACGGAAGTAGGTACTTTTTTGATAAACTATCTCTAAGTAATTAACGAGCTGGCAAAATAATGAAGTACCATTTAATTTTATAGATAGTGGTTAGATATCATTTTTTGTGAAGCGATGATAGCCTAGTTGGAAAAGGCCCGCATCTCAAGCCAGAGGGAGCGAATTCGATCCCGGCCGACGGCACGCACCAATTTGTTCATTGTGTGAACATATGTGCGTATTGTATGTCATCGGCTACATGACTGGGGCCCGGTGTATGGCGACAGGCTCGCCCCCTGTCACATTTGGGACTGCATATCGTCCAGCGAAGTGTATTACACCTCTGCAAGCTCTTCAGGGGAAAGTATTTTTTATAATTTTTTGTATGAAAAGAATAACACAATTTTGGACAAACAAATACAGTTAGTTGTACATTTATACTTATCATCTCGGTGTCTTGATAAATCCAAACTCAACTTATCAACATAATATAAGTAGGTATCTACTTAATTTTTATCCACTTAAAACATCAATTTGGAAGTTTATTAATGTAGTTTATTGCATTGCGTTAATCATAAGGATAATCCGATCACGCAGAATGGTTTAAAAATGAAGTTTAAAGACTTCAAAGTTAATAGATCCGGTCGACACGGCGGCGCGACAGCCGTTATTTGTCGCCATCAATACGAACAACAAATAGTGCTTGTCTGTGAGACAATGGACGACAAAAACCGATCGTCGAGACTGACGGATTCCCTCAGACTTCCGGGTTGTGAGTTATAGTTAGGCAGTTTGTTTTGCTCCGGGGAATTCGAAGATTGTAGAGATAGCAGTCAGACAGAACAAGACAATATAAACGCGGACACATCTGTCCATCGAGGAAAAAAGGTTAGATGAAAGTCGTCGGCGAAGCTTGAACTTTGATTGGTGATCTTTTGTATCATTATAAAAGTATAATAAATAGATAAAAGTATAAAAGCAATGATCGCCTAGTTGGAGAAGGCCCGCCTCTCAAGCCAGGGCGAGCGGGTTCAAACTCAGCCGACGGCACGCACCAATTTGTTCATGTGCGAACATATGTGCGTATTGTATGTCATCTGCTACATGACTGGAGCCCGGTGTATGGCGACAGGCTCGCCCCCTATCACATTTTGGGACTGCATATCGTCCGGCGAAGTGTGGGTGTTGTATTACATCTCTGCCAGTCCCTCGAGGGAAAAAAAAAAAAAAAAAAAAAAAATTCGGGACATTGTCACACACGGTCGCCTGACCCCAAACTAAGCAAAGCTTGTACTATGGCTGCCAGAGACTGATATACATACTTAGATATTTTTAAATCCATACTTAAATAGATAATAACACCCGTGATGAAAACCAGGGAAAGGCGTGATGATATGTTTTTTTTTTTTTTTTTATCTAGAATAGGTCGACGTTTGACCACCAACTCGCCTGATGTTAAGCGACATTGTGGTCTAAGATGGAGCACGACGACCTAGAAGGTACTCATTCACTCTAGCCTTGAAGATACCCAGGTTATAGTTAGTCGGGAATACAGACGATGGCAAGGTGTTCCATAGGTACCCTAGCGGTTCTTATGTAGCGGTTATGTTATGTTATGTTATATTATAAAAGTATTCAACTAATAAATTAAAACTGACCATCTGCTTTATCAAAATAGAACCTTTGAAGTGTTTTGGTTTTACCTTTAAACGACTCAATTCACCAAAATGCATTAGATAACAATATAATTTGCTTATCCAAATGGTAAAACAAATACCTATATAATAACGTTTAAGGAAAATCAAACACAAACTCCAGACGATAATAAACTTTACAAATATCGTGTTACAAAAAAGTGCGTGGATTATAAATCTCGTGAAATCGGCAGTCAACGCACGTGCTGCACCCGCATTCAGGCGCTCAACAATTGAGTGCGGTTTCATAAAGAGCTATTACTCGAGCCTCGCCGACCGGCGCTACCGGTCCGCGGCTCACAATGCTTGCCTACACAAAGCCTTTGCAAAGTACAAACTGACTGATGCATTGTCGCGCTCCCTTCGAGAACTAGACACATTCCAGCACTGGACTGCACGTAGTTTGATCAACTGATGAGATTGAAAACGTCTGACTCAGCTTCGAAACGTTGGCAATGCATTGTTTACTAAAAGCTCCTTTCACAGCCTGAGACCTTAATGATAAAGGCAGGATAGAACCAGGAAAGGTTAATATACCTTGTGTATTAATAAGATTTGTACTATTATGATTAGGTTGTCAGTCTATCAGGTGTCGCCGTAGCACGCGAGGGTGCCGGTGCGTGGCTGTGGGTGCCATTCCCGGGACAGTGCTCTGAGCACGATGCGAGAGGGGTACCGGTGCGTTCAATAGAGATCTCGGAACCCCTTGACATGCATCGAGGCTGGCCACCAGGTGGTTTTTAGTGGGTCGCCAACAAGGCAACCCCACACTGCCCACACGCGACCCTCAATCGTGTTTGGGCGTCTGCTTGCAGATTTTCCACCCTCCAAAAAAAAAAGGTTGTCAGTCTATGGATATGTCAGTTGGATGATAGAGCATGCGCTATAAGCCAAAATTATTGAAAATCGTGCGTAAACTTAGGCATACCAACTTTGAACGAGGCGTTTTACAGAATAAGCCATCAAGCTTATATTTTCTTAATGATGTTGTGTTAATTAACATCCATTTTAATCAACATGAAAGAAAAAAATTGACCTTTATACAATGCGAGCAAAATAGCAGCGCTTAAATAATTTAAATTTAATAACTTTATGCGTGGTCAGCTCGTAAAATATTTAAAAATGTACTATTATCGCGCCAACTATCTACATTCCTTTTACAAGGAAACGTTGGATATGTCTGTATTGTCTGTATAAATTAATAATCACTGTTTATAAAAATATATTTAAAGTAATTGCCTACCTGACTCACTTACCCTCAAACTTTAAAATTTTCTTTAACAACATTCTCTTTTATGATATTCGAATCGTTCATTTATTTACGTACGATAGGTGTAGTTTTCTATGTAAAAAATAACATTGAAGAAAATAATTTTAGCATGAATAGCTACGTACAAATAGTACGCATTTGTATATTTCTTCAGAGTAAAAAAAGCCACTAAAATCAATAACGCCTAAATTTTCTCACAATTAGGTAAAGTTTATGAAGCCTCTACCCTATTAACATTTTTTAATTGCTACAAGTTGGAGGTGGAGATGTGTAGGTGTACGCTACCAAAAATTAATATTAATGAGACCCGTATAAGAAATAAAAATTGTTTTAAAAAGTCATTCTAGAAAATTTAAATGCTACCAGTTTATTGTAATTCAATGTAAGCGTAAATGGCGCTATTTGAATCTAGAGACAGATTATTTTGAGAACGAGAAGCGAGTTACAAACTAGAGCTTAAAACAATTATTATGTTATTTATGTATTATTATGTTCAACTAGCGAGCAGCCCCAGCTACGCATGGTACCTATAAATCTTCCTCGAAAAATTATCTAACAAATGGTGAAAACTGCATCAAAATCCATTGCATGGTTTAGGTGTTAGCGGATAAACAGACAGACCCCGAAAGCGCCATTATTTTATACTGTGCAAAGAAGAGAAGAGATAGAAATGTAGACAAAAAATACATAACGCTTCCGTAAACTATATTCATTAAACAGAGCACTCGCTAGAACTGAACGAACAAAATTTTCCTTGTACTAAATTAGCTACTATTATGGCCTCAATGGCCATCTAAATCTCCATTATCTGCTGTTTGCCTTAGACACTGAGATGAAGTCTAGGCCATACGTCATTATAAGACTAGCCGAATCGGGTCACCACCAAGATTAGGCACTGTATGCAGACTTTATCTGCAGTATACCTATTGATAACGATACTACGTGTACCGGGAAACGAGAGTTGTAAAGATTACGTTGTTTAGACAAACGTGGTGTGATGCTGTTCATTTATGTCACATAGAGACTTGCATAATTGCTTTCGCAAAGTTTCGTAGAAATGGTCTTATAGAGGTAGTTATCATCACGTAGTTTAAATACGAATATGTAATAATTATATTTTCTGCATTCATGCAAAAATCATGGCAAATAGTGACAGCGTTGCGGAGTAATATCAAGATTTTCCTTTTCATTATTCTATGAATATCATTTTTTTTTCCATTTGAATTTTTTATTAAAGGTATTTTACACTATGCGTATTCTAAGAGGAGAGCAAAAACTATTAATATTCCTTTTAACATATAAAAATTGAAAATTGTTTTGCATGAAAAAAAATATTTGTATTGTATTAAGTAGGTAGAAGTATGTATTTAATTGAACAGATAAATGTCTTCTATACAATCTTTATTAAATTATAGGTATATATAAATCAACCTTTACAAGTCCTTGTGACGAGCAATTTGTATGATAATCGTAAGATACAATTTGCACAGGTGGAGTAGGCTCTACGCAAATGTTATGGGGATGCCAATAGGGTTTTCAATTTATAGTTCCTATAATGTAAAAATAAAAAAAAACTCTGATATGGATTAGTTCAATTAATATTTTACTCGAATACAATAGAGAATAGCATGGTCATTTTGAAATCAACTAAACTTTAATTTAAAGCAAATATTGAATGTTTCATAACCACGTTCATACATACATACAGTAGGTACTGTACATACAAAAAGTTTGATTCGATGATGATAGGTTCTTGACGTCATTCAACGTAATAATATCAAAAGCTTTCTGCAGACAACCCTAACTACAGGTGGCGAATATGGCACGCGGCAACATGCTAATGAAAATTGACACTAACGTGTCTGTAATCACGTTGTTACTAAGTATTTGTATTAGTTTTAATTTACAAGATTTACTTAAGAACATTTATCGATATGTGTAATGAAGGTGACGTGATGTCGCGGACTTTCTTGCATGAATGATCCACACTGATCCAAAGTAAAGTGAGAAGTCGCCGGCAAAGACCTCAGACCACCTAAGTTTGAAATTTGTAGTTTACTCCCGATAACTGCATAACGTTGTATGCTTATCTTACTTACTAGTACTTGTTAATGTACGAGAAAAAGTCTAAATTTAAACTGCCTGCCACAATGATCTTAAATAAGTTGTCATACAAACCAGTCACACTTATTGCTCATATTCAAAATCGCCAAACCTAAATGCAATCAGAAAACCGTAGTCATTAAACTGCCATTACCATTTCACGAAAACAAAAGAGAAGCGTTTTAACGCCAGATAAAAGCGAGTCTTTGTTTCCGCTTCATAATTCTCATTACAGCTCATAAACTGTCTAAATATAAATGGAAAGGTTAGGCGCCATACAGCAGACGAAGGGAACAAAAACAAATAAAGCGTTGGGAGCCATGGCTGGCGCCTGTCTTATCGCGACACGTGGACCCTTCCGTCATTCCTCGTTCCTAGAACACGTTCCCACTTATTATAGAAGGGCTCACTTTTATTCTTCACGAAATCTCGGCCAGTGTTTTCCATATCGCAGTTAAGACTTTGCTGTTCCTGATATGAATGAACCATCGGAAACCCACTTTCCTATTTAAAACAAGGTTCAACATAACTTATGCGCATATTTGCCTGCAAGTGTGTTTATTTACGGTTTAAAATTGCAATAGTGTCAGGGCCTGTCAATCATTCTTGTTTTGTCGCGATTCCAATGAAGAAAGCTCGGCCTTATACAGAGCACTCGGCTACCTCGGCCATCCGATCCCAGTTCAATGTGACCACTTTTTTGGTATCGTTGAGACGTCATTTATGTAAGTTTTGTTAGTAGTTTACCGTCTTCAATTTAAATGTCAACATTATTAACAAATTTAATCATTTAAAATACTGCAGTTACATTAACAAGCTATAAGTCCGTTATTAACATGATGCTAAATATGTATAATTGACCGGTACGTCCAAATAAAAATGTCGCAAGTTTCCAAATTAAAAATTGAGAGGAAAGAACGGCCTTGGAATTACGTAAAATTAAAGTTATAAAATATTTAAATTAATTGGGGTTTTTCAAATCTTTTTATGTAGTACAATTTCCACAGACATAATGTTCGGTGGGTACACAAGTGAGCACGAGAGATAATAGGCTAATGAACAATTATTATGTAAGTCTCACAGATACAGATAGCAAGCCGGCTGACTCAACGCACGCGTAAATTGTACGTTGTGACCCTCCGGAGCACACGCCTGCTTAGATTTACTGCTATTTAGTGTTCATTTAAATTTAGTGTTTATATTCGATAAGTGTTTTCCTAAACTTTTTACTTAATTTGTTTTTTTTTTTGTTTGACAATTTTTTTTTAAATTCAAAATAAGTCCATGCTCTCCCAGTATTCTGCTTAGAAATTTTCGGCGTAACTAAGAGGTATTCTTATTTAGATATTACAGAAGATCGTTTTTCTTAAATTTCATAATAATGCAGTTAAATCCAAAAATTGCATTACTCACCTTTTTATTTCATAAAATTGAATGAAGTAAAAACTTTATTGATCGTTCGGGCGTTTCGCAAGCTTCGCGCGCACACTTCGTTTTTTATGAACAATCCGTAACTAATTGATACAATATGATATGACTTGATGTGACAGTTGCCTAATGGTGTTTTTGACCGACCGCAAAAAACAGCTTCACATAACGCGATTAAGTAGTACCACAGTGTATAATGGTAGTATATAAACCTAATAAAACATTCGATATCTAATATCACCTTTTTTGTTCGCAGGTCGTTTACAATGACAGTACTGGAGTGGCGGAGACGAATAATGTATTCGTTTTCAATATCCAACTACAAGCACAAGTCGTAAATGTTAGTTCGAATGATCAGAGACTTTTCGAGTCGGTAGTAGCTTTCACAGAACAGTTGAGAGCTAAGACGTAGTGTGGACTTAATATGGTTCTAAGTGACATTCGGGTGTGCAAAATGTTTTTTAAAATGGATGTGCGGTGTTTGTTGTTCAAACTGTTGCTGTTCCAAATGCTGGTGGCGTGGTGCGGAGCAAAGCATGTCACGATACACTTGAAGTCGCCGCAGGACTTGCAAGACTTGGAGGAAGAGGTCCAGGGTAGCATAAGAAACCTATTACATTCTGGTGAGTTCAATCATTTTTTTATATGGAACTATTAAATTACAGGTTGACGTGCGATGGCACCCGGTATTTCAAGCCATAAGTAACTGCAGTGTAAATGTGTGTTATTGCTCGATAAATTAAAAATAAATATAAATATATATATCGACTCTAAAGTCATTTTAATTAAGTTGTCATTTATCTTTTACAATTTTTCTAGTATTTTTGTTAATTCTAAATTTATCATTAGTCGATTGACAACTACCATACTTGTTACGTAGTGTGTAAAAATTTACGTAATAACAGTCATTACGTATTCTTCATTCAAGAGTTTCTGTAGCCTCCACTTTTTAACCGGAGCCTGGAGGTCATCAACGTTCGTTATTCGGGAACTAGGTACTACGAGTAACATGCTCTGGCAGCCATCGTAGTTTTCGTAGTTTAGGATCAAACAACCGTGCATGAAAATACCCCGAATATTTTTGTTTATTTGCTTCCATTCCCTTAAATGTTTCACTTTAAAAGAAATCAGCCAAGGCGATCGGAAGAGATAACCCTTAACGACTTCAAATAAAACATAAAGCACTCCCACTGATTTACTTGGAAGCCGTTCACAATATAGCTTATTAAAATGAACATCAAACAAGAATAACAAGTAATTAAATTTTGTAACATCGTACGATCGAAGATAAGACAAAGTTTTGTAAATTGACAAGGGTACGCCGTCGCTAAAGTCTGTAAAGCGTCTTGGCGTCCGTAAAGCTTTAATTTTCTCAGAGCTCACTAATCGACGGTGTCGTTTTAGGCTGTCACTAATTTTGAAAAGTTCATAATTGCATTTTTTACTCAACATCACACTCTTGACAAGACCGTAAAAGGTTTTTAGTCTACACTTATTTGCTTCTTTAATGTCAATCTAAAAATCTTAACTAAAATATATTATTCTCTGTGGGAAATAAAGACAAGAAATATTTTAGGTGCCTATTTAAGTATTTAATGCTAGCATGCCATAAAGTTTTTTTTCTATATCTTCATATTTCATAATCTCAGTTATTATTTTAATCACTATGTTATGTTGGTAAAAAATTATTGCCACATGTACTATAGCAAAGAACTTGTCTACTCTACATTGTCTTACGTAAAAGCCATAAACAAGATCGAACAATATAATTATGTTTTATACCTACTCAAATGCGACCACACCTCTTGAAGGTTTTATGAATAAATTCAAAAAAAACATACCTACCGCAAATTTGGCCAGATTTTTTAAATATGGGTAGTGTAATACAAACCCTATGCAATTACCTACAGTGTCGTGTTTCTGCAATCGAGAGACAAGTTACCTCACAGTCTGTTCGCGTCATTATCGCGCTTTTTTCTTGTCATCATAGGCTCGTGTAACGTAATCTGCAAGGACACTGGTAAATCTCAAGATACATACATTATTACAGACGTTTTAAAATTAGATACTTACCTGTGGAAAAAAAGGCCATGATAGAAACCAAAGAATACCGACTATTAGCTTAGCTCAAGAAATTACTAATATCAGAAAATTATATGCCTAACTGAAGAAGCGCAAATAAAATGGCATGATCACTGCAGGAGCAACAAAAACGCAATCCAGACGTTGAGAACCCAGAAATAGCAACGGATAGCGCAGATTGAGCCGAACTGAACGCGCCGAAATGTACCATAAACCCAATGAAACCAATAACCGTAAACTGGCAATCTCAAGCGGGATTTATGAAACAAACCTCCCTGTAGCTTGCAACCACAACACGGTCGACGAACTTTCCTTCTATATCTGTAACTGCCAATTATGTAGGTGGGCGTTTTTCAAAAAAGATGTACACGTGACGAACCGGAGTTGATTTTGATTTTTTGAAATTTTTTATGAATTTTTTTATCTTATTTGATAAAAAGTACTTTAAATTAAGTAAAATTCAAAAATAAATAACAGTATTATGAAACACATCGCGATAATCTTAATTTTTACGTAAGAGTTCACAGGCATTTGCTCCGGTTAGTCACAATAGCAAAAAGTTAATAAAATGAAAAATAAGAGTTGTTATATTAATTTATCTTGATTAATCATTAAATAACTTTAAAATCTTTGAAATACCAAGTCAAAACATAGATAAAACACAATAATTATTGCGTAGCAATAATTTTTCTTTCGAGATCGTCACAGTAGGAACTTTTGACCTTAAAAAGTTTACATTTACATACTTTCTTAATAACAGTCAACTTTAAGGCTAACAAATATTATAAATATACAACATCAGTGTCCTAAACAACCACATATATTAACAAAGAACTAAACATATATTGAATTGTATTTGTTATTGTCTACATAAAAATTTGGGACAGTGACTATCTGGAATTCTACGAGACTAACTGGAAAAAAATAAGCTATGTTTACACTTAGAGAACTGAGAGAATATTAACTCTTATTTTAATTATATAGTTATTTAGTTAAGTACTAGCATAGTATGTGGCCTACATAATTTTATTTTTAACAGTCTTTGTTTACGTTTTTTGATCACAACTTCTTACTATTTTACTAATTTGAATAATGCCATATACCACATACCATATGCCATATACCTATAATGCCATTCCAAATAACAACTTACCCTCATGACAAATCAATCAAAACTAAAATTGAATAAAATAAAATAATTTAGTTAGATTAGAACAAAAAACCTGTCGATAGCTTTCTATATTTCAAATTCAAATAAAAAGTTAACATAAGTAAGTTAGCCGTTTCAAAGATAGTGATGACAAACATACATGTACCAAATTTTATAATAGAATAATTAAAGGATTTTTTTGTACTGTTCGTCAAATATAGCCCCAGCCTAATAGTTCCGGTGCGTCACAAAATGATTCCGTCTATACAATACGTGACGAACCTGACGTGACGAATTGATACCAACTGAACTTTAAACAATAATTCAAGCTGTTGTATTCATTTAACGGCTCCTTGCGATTTGTTATACAATAGTTTAATACCACATTTGTGATTGTATTACGGCAAATAACTTGATAAACTGCTACATACCTCATAAAATCCCGTTGCTATCTGGAACTTCAATTCGCAACCAACGTGTCGCGCCCGCTTTCGTCACAGATCCTGACTACACTGAGATATGTTTCAAAATACCGGTTATACTCCAGTAAAGATTAATACTCCCAAAAACTAAAAATAACCATAGTTTATGGTAATATTTTGTCTAAGTATTAAAAAATGTATCGTGACTATTGCCGGAATTCCGGTTCGGCCATATTCCTGGGACAACACATAAACAGTATTTTGAGCTAGTTTAAGCTCAATTACGACATTATAGAGCTCTAAATCGTATTTACAAGTTCAACATTTGTCTACAGAATATAAGATAGTGGCGCTATTTAATTCGTGTAATTTTTTCTGAGACTTGAAAGTTCTAATCATGCAGGTGGGACATGAAGATTTTACACTTTTTTGCCGTTTGTTTTTATAATAAATTAATACTGACGAGTACCTATTAGGTTGCACATAATAGTAAATTTGGTAACTTAAATATGTATTCATTAAACAAATACGCCGTTTACTCAAGTACGTAAATATATAAATTATAAAAACAGAACCAAAGTTTTGGACGCCATATATTCGCGAATGTACATCTTTTTTGAAAAACGCCCAGGTACTCGAATTAAGTACACTTATTACCTGCGCCTATAACACGTCAATTCAACTTCGTCCGCATAAAAACCACAATATAAATATTTGATATGTGTATCGTAAAAAGTACTTAATTATAACCAAAATTTATCGCTGGAAAGTGTAAAGTATAACGATCTTGATTCTGTTATCTCGTTAGTTTAATATTTGATCTGCGAATCTTATCTTTGGTGGCGAAAAGGTGCGAATCTGTTGGTACAAGTGACGTGTGAGGTGACGTAAAGCTGTCACTTGTCAAGGAGGTTACGATAGGTTACTGTTTTGGCAGCAGGTGATTTACGCCTTGTAAGACTATTGGCCTCTTTTGTTACGAATCTTTTCTATATTGTTTGTTTTCTGTGTTCGTTTTACGTATTTTTGGCTTGTTATTGTACTTTTAACTAAGTTTTTTTTATAACTTAGCTTATCTATTTTTTGTTACTGGTAGGTATCATGTCAAATATTTATAATTTCTTTTCTAAGCCGTAAATTTTACTTTTAATAATGCGTTATTTCGTTGTTGACACATATTCTGTAGCTAATTTTAACTTTTGGGCATTCTAAATACCAAAAGAAATAAAGAGATCAAACCGGTCAAATTAGATATTTGATCAATTAACTAGGAAAACAGTTTTGGCGGGAACCGAAAAGACGGTGTCGTGATTTTGTATTTTTTCTAAAACTTGTGATTCTTCGAGTGTTAAAGTGTAATGATGGTGGATTATTAACGTTTACCGGTTCGTCAACGTGCACGAGTGTGGGAAAATGATACAAACATTGCGAAACGCGACTTTTTGTGTTCTCTGCAAAACTTCACTAAAAGTTAGTAAAGTATCCATAACTTTACTGGAATGGGGAAAGGGAAGGGATTCATCATCTTTATCATCACCTCATCATCATCATCCCATCATCTGTGAAAACGAATGATTAAGACTTGACACTGGCAAATACGCATGACGTGCGACGCCAAATTCCCCTGACTGGGGGAGAAAAAAAAACTATTGAGTTTTTGGCGGGAAGCGAAAAGGTGCTGTCGTAATTTTGTGTTAATTTCTAAGTCTTGTGATTCTTCGAGTGTTAAAGTGTAATAATGGTTGATTAATAACCTTAATCGGTTCGTTAAGGTGCACGAGTGTTGGCAAATGATACAAACATTGTGAAACGTGACTTTTCGTCTTCTCTACAAAACTCTCACTTAGTTTCAATAAAATATCCATCACTTTACTGAAATGGGTTAAGGGGTCATCATCGTCATTTTCACCTTTTCATTATCACTGCATCATCTGTTCAATACTATGAGTATATTAGATGCCAAAATCCTCTAGATGAGGAAGCAAAGAAAAAAATAAAATACATGCTTAGACAAATTTTTTAGATTCAATATTTTCTGAGATTGTTTATAATAAAATAAGAAAAAAAAGCAAAAAAAAATAATTTAAACTGAGTTTCTTAAAGGGTTTGAGTCATATCACATCTAAAAGACAGTCACAGCGTTTACTGCATTGGATTAAGTATGTTACACATACACACTTCCTGTTTTAGGTAAATCAAAAGACCTTTAGGGTTCTACTGTAAGTGAATTAAATAAGACGTGTGTATTTTAGTCACAATGCAAATAATTACGCATCATATTTCAGTTTTCACAGGAAACTCGCTAAGACGTTGGTTCGTGTCACATCATACATAATACTTTAGTTTACTCACTCTGATTGTGCAATTAAAGATGATGTAAGAAAATCACTTTTATCTCTACACATCAAATTAGTTTTGCAGCTCGCTAAATTGCCTGAGAACATAATTTTTACGCGCCATTTATTTCGCGTTTACAGACATAACATTTTACAAAGCAATCAAAATATTTCGAACCTCCTTGACCGGGGCACAGACCCGAAATAATGAAGACGATTACTGCAGAGCCAATGTAGAGGTAATAAGTCGCAAGACGTGAAAATTACCACCAGACTGGTTCCCATCCGGCATTGGAACGTGATGAATAATTAATTACATTAGATTACGTACTTATTATAACCGCAGGAGGTCCCGTGTTCTAAATAAGGACGATGGAGTGTAATTACGAAGTACTAAGACCAAATTGTCTTCTGTTGTAGGTGCTCTACGGCGAAGAGGTGAATGCTAGCAATTCTCTTTTATATCAAATCAGCTACTTTGTGAACGTTCGAACAGCATGTGGTTTAATGATGGATGGTCGGTTTGTATGGGCATTGTGTGGTATCTAGTATTGGTCCTCCCACACGGCGGCGGTGTCGCGTGGCGAGGAGAGGTCGGCGCCCGTCGCCGCGGGGCGGGCACCCTGCTTCAAGTAATGGCAAGTAATTGCCGCCGAGCCCCCGGCATCCGACTCAAACATTCGTCTACGGCCCACGCGTGCCGTCACAAAAAACGCATTCAAGCAAACCGACCTATAGATATAAATCGACAGACTTTAATTATTGATCAATGGAACATTTCCATCCGACGTGAGCGCCGCGGTTGAAACGCATCAGAACACAATTAGTATGGCATGACATGAGACATCCCACCACGCTACCTCATTTGTGTCAAGCAAAGCTGGTCAGGTTGGACGATGGTTTCTAAATCAATCATATGAATTTTTTGAATTCCTTGAGAGAAATATCATCTTCAAGCGGCCATCATTGCCTGTTATGGATGTTCTTGAAGAACTTTAATCGTTTCCGACTATTTAAGGGTTAGACAATCGCGATTTTACATTAATTAAATACATTTACTAGAAGCTATGTGCGAGTGCGTTCAGACTGATATGGCATGAGAAAAACATGAGGTGCAAGTGGAACCTATGTCGGATAGGGTTGTCAAAAATTTAGATCAGAAGGCAGGTAGAATACTTTTATCACTCGTGGCAAGTGCTAAGTGTTTATTGTAATGCTATATGTTCTTCAGAAAAAAAATAGTTCAACCATGGTGTCAACTATTCGTCTGTCCACATTTCTTTGGATTCCCAGGGTATTCAAATTATAATTTTTGAGTTATTTTTAATCTCATGAAAACTAAATGCCATTTTTTGCCTAGTTTCAGTAATGATCATAGAAATGGCTTGCAAAGAATTTTGTTTTAAAAGTTGAGTTTAAAAGTCTTGTTGCAAGGTCGGCCATACACCTGACGATAAGACATGTCTATAGTATGCATACAAATGCTTTGGGAGAGTATTAATATTGACGAACAGTTGAATGAAGTAGAAAATAGAGAGAGTAGGCAGCCCTAACCCTGTGTGGCCTTACCGAGTGAGTGTCGAGTAACTAGCGCCGCTGGTCTGCTGACTCGCACGCGGACTTCGTATGAAATCGTTCATATGATGAGCGATAAGCTAGGAATTGTGATTGTCTATGAAAAATAGGATATATTACTGAGAACTCTGGCTCTTTAAACGTGTCACGTAGTCATTAGTGGGCCGATTCTTAAAAGTTCCCTGCAACGCTTCACATTTATCTTCTTCATGCACACTTTCACATGCATACACACTTTAGTAGTTTACATACGCTTTATTGTGCAGAATATCAGTAATTGTATCTAACTTAGAATACCGTTGATCTAGCCGTTTCCTTCTTAATGTAAATACTTTATTAGTGAATCATAGTGAATTCGTTTTCAAGCGGCAGTGTCTAACTATGAAACTAGATACACATTCATATTTTTTCTTACCGTCTCACAATCTAGCTAGAAGGTTGAAAAGTCACCATACATCGATAAAACCGATGTACTGCGATGTATAATGTGATGTAAAATTTTACTATCTGCGTCACTTGATTAGAAATTTAAATTGGTTCGACGCCAACGATATGAAACTGTGTTGCTAACGTTCAGTTTATTGTATTTTTTTATTATTAGGTCTTTATTCAGTTTTTTAGTATTTAGTTAAGTGGTTAGTACCTAATATTTTGTTCTGAAAACTATAAACGAACGAATTGATTAATAAAATAATGCGTTAAATTAAACAAAAGCTGTCAAACACACTATTTTAGTAGGTAAGTAGTGGACTCGATCAGTTAACATAAAAACAGAGACTTACTTACCCGAAAATAAAATTAAAAGCGATAGAAAATGGAAGCGACACGTACCTTCATCGCATAATTTATTAGAAGATTGGTAGTGTATAATTAGCGATAATGAATGTTCCATAAAACAATAAGTGTGCGCCGGCGCCGGTCGGGTGGCGCCGCCAGCGCCAGATTAGGGCGGGCAGGGCGCGACATTGACCCTCGCTGCTCTAAAGCCTCGCCAGATAGGCAATCTACGGGAACCAACCACGGACCACTACAGCACTGATAAACGCGCTTCGGCTCTAACGGGACTTATTACTTATCTAGTGGGCGAAAATTATAAGCAATCAGACTACCAGTAATGTAGAGTACCCACACCGCGCAGTCAGGCCCACATTACATCAAATTACTTAGTACGTTCAGACCACAGACCTAAGATTTTTTTTGCTTCGCAAAAGACCAACGAAGCGTGGGACAGAGAAGTCTCCATCGAAATGTAAACTCCACAAGAGAGAAAGAGGTCGCCTACAAATAAAATCTTAGTCAATTTTTCTTTTGTCATTAATGACAGCGCGCCACCTTTGAGCACGCGAAAATTCCTATGATTATTATTTTTTACTAGTATCATTATAAATTGAATGAAAAGAGAGCAATTAAAATTGTATGCAGTTATGCCATCTTGTGCGTTTAGCGATTGTGATGTGAATTCAAGATTCAACCCACAAAATTTGTCGTTTCATGGGTAAATATGAAAATTCCATTGTGATGTTTTTGTCTAAATTTTGCCTAAAACATAACATAAATTGGTTCCAAAAACCGATTTACCAGCGGTATGTTGTTGTCGTTTCTTCGTAACATCTATATTTCCTAGATGAAAGCAGAATTGGTGATGAAATTCAGCATTAAAATATTAGTTAGTTTACGCTCGATTTTCACTAGAGATGGATAAAAAGATGACGTCATTATTATCGATAGTTTTTATCAAAGTTCATTAGGTAGGCGATGGGTGCAATACATAAATAAAGCATACATTTTTGAATCAATGCCATCAAAAGTAAATTGATATTCTTATGAGTTTGTACTGAATGATGAGGCGTAAAACATTTTTGTATTATATACAAGTATGTACCTTCAATTTCTGATCGTCATTTTAATTCAATTTACACATTTTGGGTGTCTTACATCCAAGTCTAATTTAATTATATTTAATTAAATTAAATAATATATATGTAAATTATAAATAAATGTACAAAACCAATGAGATAAGTATTATTACTTATCCTAATCCATATACGAGTAAATTTGGTCAAGGGTCACATATCGAAGTGAATTACTAGGATAGTATTATGTTGATCTTATTATTTACTTTTCTTATGTTAATTTAGATACATGGTGACACTGATATCTAACTCTTCCGCCTAGCTTAACACCCGTTTAGTGATTAATATTCATTTTAGCTCAGCAGCGGTGTTATACTTGGAACAAAAAACAACTCAATTGGTATGCGAAATATTATATTTATCGACAAGCACCCGGAGGACCATTTTTGGTCAATCGATAAATTAATAAGTACTTTTCACAACACTAATTTACTCACGCATGCGCAAATGTTTTTTTGTATCACTATCGAATTGTCACTGTCGATCTTTTACATCCTAGATCTGTGGTTCAGACTAACCTGCTTTCATTACAGACTCATTTTCACGTTTCGCTGCGCTAGTCGTATAATACTATCGAATGCCAGTACAAAAATAAATCTGCAGTTATTTCCTGCGACAGATTTCGGCAATTTTTCTTGTTGTCGCACCCGAGTTGAGCGGCTACGATATTATTTTAACTCGATTGCATAATTAGATGTAGCTCTGTTCGTGATTCAGTGATGAGCAAAGCGGTTGAGGGCGCTCAAAATTTAAAATGATGCTCGAAAATAATTTGGACAAGTATCATATTGCAGATTGTGGTCCGATGGCGCATCTTGCATCATCAGTATCCGCACGCGGTTTCATTTATTTACTACCATCAGCGTTTAGAGGCGACAGTCTGCATTTTGTTTATTTGGCTTCAGTGATTCCTGGAAAGCACCGTCACATCGTTCGAGCAACTCTGTAATTGCCTAGTAGCAACTTTCTGCAATAACAGGTTATCCACGCGTTTTTCTATGTCTATTACCTACTGAAACTAATTATGTCATCATATTTTTCTAGTTCTACTTATGAAATACAACATTTTGAGTGTTAATAGTTTTGTTAGTTTTATTTAGAATGAAAATTAGATTACGTGGGTTGGCTTCACCTATGTTTTATAGCTCGGGTGATTAAACCCATCTCGAGATGTTGTCTTGAGGTATAGATAAGGGTTATCTCTTTATCATTACTCTTGGTTGCTAAGTCTAAGATTTGGTAAAAAGATGTCTTTATAGAAGAGGGTTTGTAGTTTATTGGATGCAAACCAAATCTTAGCTTGCTTCAACTAAATTTTGTGCAGAATTACTGAATTGTTTACTAATAGCAATTTCACGTAAACAGTAGGATGTATAACAATTAGGAGTAGATATATATAACAATTGATCTCGATAAACATGGGCAGAATATTGCAAATGACAGGGACAAATGGATAAAACAAATGAAAGAAACTGGAGGAGCCCTTCACCCGTGGAGGGGCCCATATCCCAAAGAACGTACTAACCTAGATTAAAACTTAAATTTATATACAAACAAACAATAATCAACACTTACATTTACAATGTCATTTAAGGGAAAATGGGAAATAAAGGTTTTTATTTTTATTTTATTTATATAACAATTCGGTTTGCCCAACACTTTTAACGCCTTATGAAACCTACCAGCTGCGCCCCGCGGTTTCAACCGCAATCCCACAGAAACAGTTCATTTTTTCGGTATCAAACGGACCTAACTATGTCTGTATTTGTCCTGTATCTCTAACAAAGTTTATGCAAAATTTCATGATGATCAGTTAAGTAGTTGAGGTGTGAAAGCATAAAAAATAAACAAACATACAAACAAGCTTTCGTTCGTATTTATAACATTTAGTTAGGAATGATCAGCAATGCTTACCATCTCTTTTTTGTTCCAGGTATCTACTCCCACAAGCACCTGGACACGGCGCAAGTACAAGTGACTCACCCTGTGAAAGTGACGCGCGACGGCGAGCTGGTCTCCCGCGCGGTCGAGCACTCCCACGAGCACGGCCATGCACGCGCCAGGCGAGACCTGCACGGACTCGAACACGAGATGCCGCACTCCCTTCATTACAACCTCACTGTCGACGGCCGCGAACTTAGGCTGGACCTGCGGTGAGTACTGTAAACGTCGACTAGCTGTACGACTTTGAGTACGAACGGTCAGGCTAGCAGGCAGTTGAACATGAGATGCTACTCTTCCTTTATGAGGAATGAATACTGTGTTGAATGACCTTAAACTTAATTACTGACACAACCACTTGCAAGGGCGAGGAGAAATTATCACAGCCTTAAACAAGATGTCAAACACCATGATGGAATCACAAATAGAACTTTAACTTGTATGTTTGAATGAAGGGATTATTATCCATGTGTTGTGTAACCAATCCTCGTTCCTGTAACAAATTATAAAGTCAACGTCCTTCGTTGCTATGGCTTAGGCTCAAGATGACTCACATCATGAGTCTTTTATGTATTTGGCAGCAGTTAAAATTTAGGAGTTCCTCGCTGGTGTGTGGAGCTTGTAATGTGGTATTTTATTGGGTTTCTGACACAGCTGCTTTGTTTTAAGGCGGTTAACGTGATGATGATGAATGAAAACGATCTCGTATATTAGGCCTAGTCTAGTGTGGTTTATGTAGAGCCCGTTCGTTTCCAAAATTTAACGGAAGATTGTAAGAAAAGAAAACTCGATTGTCTTGTTGAAGGGCGAATACACAAAAAAACAAAAGCGTTTTTGTACGAGTATGTTCTACAAATGATAAATCGAGCACAATTATTGTTTGTATAGTAATGTGCACATGACACCGCGTCTATCGACACGCTTAACTCAAATGTATGAAAGATAACATCCAGTTACGAGTACGAGTGGCGTAGCGCGACGCATCATTGCGTAACACCAGGTAATTCATCAACACGCATGGTCTCTATTATCTTTAGCATCACAAAAGAACTCAAATTTTTATATTCATCATTGTTAGCTAAAACAAATCGTCAAATAGCCAGCAATAAACGTTTTATTACAATTGATTGAAAAAAGTCTAGACACTGAAAAAAGTAATCGCCTATCATTATGTAATCTTGAACAACTGTACCAAACCAAATGATAATATTATTTCTCCTATTCCGAGATAAGGCACGTGTATTCGAGATAACGATGAAGTTCACGGTCATGGAACTGAAAATTGTGAGAGCATTGATCGCTAACTTTGCTGTTTAAGTATGAAAGTAAAGTTTTACGACAGTTGAAATGGTATGACATGAGAGTTGTGATAACCCGATATGTGAGTTTCGTGGCGGCGCCTGCGTTATGTGCTGGTGACAGGCGGCGGGCGTGCGTGCGCGCCTCTCTCTGTTGCTTACTCGACTGACATAGTTTATTTTTTGCCTATCGCGGATCGACCTTCTCAAATATTTGAACTTGCTGCGACTATCGCGTCGTGAGGCACATCTGCGGCGTTATCATTCGCAAACTACTAATGTCATGTAGATACTCGTTTTGTTATCGCACGTTACTTGTGTTCGAATTGTTTATCTGAAACAGATTTGCGCTCAAATAAAGGATTATACCTACTGTCTTAATTATGAGATCGAGATCTCAGAAATCGTTGCCAAACTACCTAGTTTGCTATTAACATTTACACTGAGTAAGGCGTGCTAGTGACCGGGCATGATCTTCAATTGTTTTCTTCTCCTTTCATTATTTTATGCTATTGAACTTACATCAGTCGTTTTTGTTTACCGGACACCCACACGGTTCAAAGAGCTTTGCAAAAAATTTAGAAGTGCCCGATCAATCACTATTTAATTGTATCAGACGTGAAGCGATGGTGTCATTGTCGTTAAGTAGGTTTATAGGTAGGTACGTAAACTCAATTCAATTTGCTCAATTGTCTCTATCATCAGCATCATATTTAAAGATTTAATAAAAGAAACTTTAAGGCACAAACACTTAATTAATACTTGTACATTGTACAACGGACGAACAGTTTATATATTTGAATACAAAAGTGCACTTTTGGTTGAAAATTTGGTCGGTCTCTACCGAGCTAAATTTGCTTATTGTAACTAAAACTTGTGAACGCTACGATGACGCAGATAAACTAGCGAATCTCTAGCCTTGAGACGAATGTGACAGTCTCAAGACTTCGTTCCAAAGAATATGCACATAAATCTCAGTAATCTCTCTGTTGTGCACATTTTGCCCTCTGTGATGCGATTCTCGTAAATATCCGCTGGTGTCAGCGCGATTATAAACACATTAGAGCGATTTTATTCGTTAAAGAGCTTTGTTGCAGCAAATCACTCTAGTTGTAGAGTTGTAAATGTAAATGGTGTGTATGACCGGGCCAGAGGCATTTTAACTGTATACTGACGCAATATAATTATTTTTAACAAATCAAAAAAAGCTGACGTAGGCAGTTTCTCTGCAACCCAACGATTTTAGTGTCCATTAATAAAATTTTAAAGAATATTATAAAGATGGCGTTACGCGGTTTCAAATGATTGGCACATGCGTACAAAAGTTAAAAAATAGCTGTGAAAAAGATTAAGCTGCCTGGATTTCAGGAACATTTCGATTAAGTACTTACCTAGTCTATGTTTTCTGAGTTTGACAATAGCTCTTATAACTAAATCACCAATTACCCGAGCTAGTTACAAGATATTAATTTCAGACATGACGTTGGCGTCGCGCCTAGTTCGTACACGCACTACTTACTGGAGTTCATAAATTCTGGTGTCTATTTCCGTTCCTTTTTTCCAGTAAAACTGATCGGCCGACTGACCGATGTCGATTTTGCAAATGGCTCCGGCGAGAGATTGAGGGCGTCCTAAAAGCTTCCGAGGTCGTCGATCAAAAATTTATTTACTTGCAGTAAAGTCGGGTTGATTTATTTTAGAAGCACTAAAAATTCTCTTGTGCTTATTTGCCTGCTTACTCAATTCAAATAATGTATTATATTACTTTACAAATTCTGTATATTTCAATGTCTCGCCAAATCCCACAATAACTTAAGGGATTTGGTTAATGTAAATGGTAATCTATGTTTTCAATCAGATGTTGGTGGCCATTTTTCGTTATGTTCTTCAATAGATCTCTTTAGACATTACTTGCCAGTCATTGTGGATAGATAGGTATTGTACCTATCACACCTATCTCCCAGAAGCATAGTTTACGGCAGTTTCAGAGAAACGCATCAGCGGTACGTCTTTGTTCTGATTAATCTTTACGATACCAACATAGCTAAGATAGAATACCTAGCTTTATGATAATGGCGATATTTCTGGTGGCTACTCGACTGAATGCTTACTAGCAACTATCTCCTAATCAGGCTTTACAGCTTTATCTCGTCAGATATAATGAGTTCCTAATCTGGAAGCGGTTACAGAATTCTACAACCGAATGCTTAGCGCCAATAAATTTACGAATGACAAGCCCCTGTTAAGCCGGTATGAACATAAATTTGGTTATTTTATTTTATTATATTCGTATTTGTTGTGCTTTATAATCATTTGGTTATCGTTTAGCTGAAATTGTTAATTTAGGTCGGAATTACAAATGATTAACGAGTATTTGTTCATAGTGTTTTAACTGATTCTCCGAAATATTAAGGAAAATTTAAGGGTGGCCATGTTTATTTAGGATCTAACTCAGTAGGTAATAGAACCAAAGCACATTTACTGAAGCGAAACCTTAGTCCATGATAAAACAAGGATACATTAACTAAACTATTACGATAAATAGGAATTAATCGGAACAGGAAAGCGTAATTACACCGGTACCTACAAAATTATCCAGTTTCCACCTATAAAGTCAACCTATTTTTGACGAGCGATAAAATAATAAAATAATGAAGCCCAGACTCAACGTAGGTACCTATGAGTATATTCGCGTCTGTCGCAGCCATAGAAATAGAATAAGCTATATACTAGCAGTCGCGTGCGATCAAAGCGCTCGCCCGGAAGCGCGACGCGTTTTCGCGTGCAATAGCTTCGAGGAAGCTCGACTATCACTCGACTCGAATGTTAACGCACCATAGTGCCACAGAGTAAATAATATTTCCGATGTCGTTTCGAAGAAATGTCCGTGCATTTTTTTGAGCTTCTCAAGATGGATAGGCAACTGTATGTGACGTGTGTCTGATAAACCAGGTGTGATATAAGTAGGTAAACACGGCCGCAATAGTAATAATACAAATAAACGCTTGCAACAAAGGTAGGTACTTAAAGTGGTCAGTGTTCAATTCGTAGAGTAAAGATACCAGCTGATCTTGCATATCTTCGACCAAATATGAAGCCAAGAGAACTGTAGCCTTGCGAATTTCTTTCGAAGCCCATAGGACATCAGGTTCATACATTTTTATGAGTACGGGACAAGAACCCGACAGTTTAAGTTTTAAGTATGGTCTTGTGAGTTCAATTCATACATATTTATGCGGCAATTATTGTAATACAATGAACGATGAATATTGCAGGGATTGCGCAACGATACCCCTTAGCGGGATCGCTCGCACCCATAACGTATTACCGAAATATTTGGCGTATTTAAAATTTATGCCTCGCTTTTGCTAAAAAAATTACAGTTTTATCAATAAAAAAACTTCTTTAAACTAAACATAAAATCGATTTGTTCGCAATGAGAAAAACCCGATTAATCTCCCGTTTATCTGCTTGAAGTAAACTCTCGATATCGTCTCGGAATAGATACCGACTCATCGCGATGTAAAAATGAATAAACTGGAAGGCCAAGGCTAACCTCTGTTCAAGGTTCTTAATTGTTTATTTATACTCGTTCAGTGATCTAACGCAGAAACTGAAAACTTTTATAGAGCGCGAACGCAAGCTCGGTATAAATGTCTCAGCGTAGCAATTATTCCCTTAATGCGAATGAAAAACGAAAAAATGTTTAAATGAGCAATTTATATGCAGCAACATTTTTCAGCTTATCAAATTATATAGTACACTTAAGGTACGAAGTTGCGAACACCGGCTGATCTGCATAAGTACCTAATAACTTTTAGGGTGTGATAATGATTTCGAGTTAGCAGAAATTTTTAGTGCGCACGCAAGTAAGGTATTTTTAATTTTGCATGTTATATAAATTAAGTACCTACCAGTAAAGAAAGTATGTATCAGCAATGCTACCAATTTGATTAAAGTATGAAGTGAGAATGTTGATTTTATTGTGAGCACAGAAAATAAAATCAATAGATGCGCAATAATTAAATTTTAAAATAAATAAGAGCAAAGAGAACTAATTAAGTTCTGAAGTTGGAATGTGCTGTTCAAAATCTTTAATTAAATATCGGCACTTACAGAGCAAAGAGGAACTTACATCTACAAAAGCAAGTTCAAGTGCAAGGACCTCGTAAGAAGCTGTAATAAAATAAAGGTTTTGCACGGCAGGGCGCCAAAACCACAGGGCTTCGAGAAATTTACACTTAGCTGTGTAGCGTATATCAAGGTGCGATATCCGATACCACGAGGAGCGCCGGCAGAATGACCAGAAACAATGCCCTTTCCGTTTGCTTTTTAACCCTTTTTCGTAAGAAACACGGACGCAGACCAGGCGACACAAAAAGAAACGTTGAACGGACTCCAAATCTTGATCGTAAAATTACGCAACCTCATTCAATTGCACCTCTAAAAGATCGGAAATTGAATCGTGAACTTTTACTCCCATTTTCTGTTCTTTTGAATATTGCAATGATCACAAAAGAGTCACGCGCAGCGGCTCGTTTTGATCATGGTTATGGTGGCTTGAATAGTTCTACATAAAACGGAACCAAAATTGGTGAAAGTCACATTATAATCTAAATGAGTCCTATAACACCAACGCGATCACCACTACCATGTTCAGTAGATATTTACATGTTAATCGTAGCAATTACGAAAGTAATCACAAAGCTACGCACAACTAGTTAGCGATATAATCTTGTAAAGGTGTCGCGAACAAAACGTAGGTACTCAAATAAGGATAAAATTGAGCATAATAAAAACATGGGCGCACTAATTGCGACAAACCAGATCTGAAATGATATTTACATTCATTGCCGTTCCAAAGTACGAGTAATCTTATTTAAATGGTCACTTGTAATTTACTAGTTTATTTCTTAACCTACTTGACTTGATAGAAAAATTGCAAAAGGGAAATCCCTGGTTTATATGTTGTGTTTGAGAAAAAATGTACGTTATTTAAAATGACGAGAAGTGATCAGACAAATCTCACATCGTTTGAGACTCATAGTTTACAATTAATATGATTGCCCGCCATTATCAAGTCTAATATACTGGCTCTTTGCCGGATCCAAGTCGACATAAACATTCAAAATTACGTTCATTTTAATACTTCTAATTGAATTCTTATCTCAGTTTTAGCCCTTAATGAAACTTGTTTAGCAAATTTTATGTTTAAAATTAGGAGGTTTCCACAATTTATGTAAATGTAAACTGCAGTAGTTGGACTGCAAATTTCCATCAAGATAACGATTCGCACGGATGGCAAAAGTAAAAGCGGCCTTTGATGTTGCCTTTGAATTCTAGAACGACTCCAAACGCGTACTGAATAATCTTGTTAAATATTGGAATCGACTAGAGAAGGCCGTGTGCAACCAAGAGAATTATTACCTACTTCCAATCAACTCCTATTTACTTTGGATTTAATTACTCGAATTCAATGGTGTTCATATCTTATAATGTTTTTATAACGCTGTCTCTATTTGCATAGAAACGAATGTCTTCATAGTTTTCCACCTTGTAAAACCATTTTTCACGATATTCAATAGCTAAAGGTGATGTCTGTCTGAGTGTAGTAGACATTAATGTCAGTACGTCTCGCAGGAGGCACGTATCTGGGCCGGGCGTGTTTACCTCGGCTAATTGCTGTAATGAGTGACTGAGCGTTATCTGTGTGCTTAGTGCTTCACCACTTGGACTGTTTGCTTGCCGATCGACAGCCCTGTCCAAGGCTGATAGCGTCTAGTAACCACGTAAAACAACAACGTAATATCAATAACGTTGGTTCTACGGCGCCACTTAGCCGAGCACCAGATAAGGGTATTTATTCTATTTAATAGTCAACTTGTGTGCGATCACCTGGCAAGCCAAGGCGAGGATGGAGCGACGAAATTGACTTCCACACAAAGGACACCATAGCACAAAGTAAAGAGTAGTTAAAGAAAAGGAAGAATTTGCCTTGCAGTCCCACTGCTTCAGTAACAACTGAAAAATAAATTACCAGTAAGGAAGTCTACACACCAAAGTCACCGATAGTCACCGACATTTGCCATAAATCATCTCATGTGTGCGGCTTGATTTCTTTTGATTTAAAGCCGCCGACATCAAGGCATCATACCAATAACAAAATGCCAGCAGCTGACGGCGACTTTAGTATGTAGACTCCATATTAGTCAACTTGCAAATCGACGAGTTAAACGACGCCCTTCTGAAAGTTCTAAAACATTACCAGTGGGTTTAACGTTGGCTCTAATGAATAGCTATCTAGGCTCCTACACTGTTCTCTATACTTGGTCAGGTTAAGTGATAGAATGGTCTATATAGCTATTAGAAATAAATTTCTTGTAAGTGTTCTGCATCTCGATAGTGTGCATCAAGGATAATTGTTATCTAAGTTGTACTTACACAACTTTAATTTGTTAGTTACTTGTCTACGTTGCCATGGTTTGATTATTCCTTGTCATCTTCACAATGTTGTTTTGTGATGTGATTTTAAATATTAAAAATAATTAATTCTTAAATTATCAGTCATTCATAATTAATAAATCTGAAAATAACTTTTACTTACTATAAAAATTGAAAAGGTTTGGAAACGAACATTCGACTTGATAAGAGGCTCAAGAGCTATTTAATTAAATAAAATAACTCCCTTCCGAGTTTGTACTACGCTTATTTCTAAGGTTTCTTACAGCAATTAGTTACGAGAATTCTCTGAGCTGGGAATAAACTGTTCATGTACTCATACGAAGCTATGAAAACGTAATCAGAAGTTTATTAATTTTCCGGGTACGTTTTAGATTAATACAAATTTAGAACAGACCCTGAAACGAATCAGAATGATTTCATAGATCAAGCAAACTGGCTCACTCTAACGAGCTTTAATAGTTATGATCATTGGTTTACCTCATGGAATAAAAAAGGAGATGACCGTATTTTAAATGCCTGGGCATGCGAAGAACAAATTCCGACAAAGGTCTTTACTAAAGACCTCATATGACACTGACTGCTGCTAGTGAGTTATTGCCGCAATGTGTCCGTAGTTCCCATTTTGAGCTGCGTTTAATATATCATTACATTCCGCAATTGTGCGTTCTGTATCTAAGGTCGTATCCGATAAATCTTGACCGTGTCCCAGCGCGAAATCTACTTTTTATGGTCGTCGTCGACGCCATAGCGGACAGATTCCTTGGCCGATATGCGCTTAAACCGCAGCTTGAATTTATTGCCATCGCCTCGCATTCTTCAATGTTCCACGATTCTTAGCATCCGATATTGAAACGAGAATACGTACATTGGTTCGCAGAAGCTTTGAGGCCTTTGGAATCTGGCTAAAGGAAATCGCTTGCATGGGCGGTGGGCCCATAAACCACCAGTTTATGATTCGAGGGAAATATTAGCATCAATTTCTGTACTTACTTATTCTACACACCAGTCCATTTCGAAGCACCATGGTTATAGATAGTACGCCTATCAATCAATATAGCAAAAGCATTCCAATGAATGTCACTATTGAGGGATTTACATGGGTCGATTTTCGCCGTGCGGTTTGTTGCTTCACAAATCACTTGCGACCTATCACTGGGCTTTAGTCACTTGCGATCTAGCCTAATTGCCATTTAGACGGTCAATTTTCGTCGCGCGACAATTATCGTGCGGCATTAGTCACCCGTGTAAACCCCTGATAAAATGCTTATCATTTAGTAGGAAACTTCTTGTCTGAGGGATCTTTTTTTACGATGAGCTTTCATAATTTGGTTGGCGCGCAGGAATGTCGAACACGCAGGATCTTAGGTCTTGGTGGTAACCTCAGGTAGCTAAGGCGCGTGCCTTGCCGTCAAGAATTCCAATTATGTCGTTTACTATGGAGATAAATATCTAAAAAGAAATCTTGACAGATATGAAATATGTTAGGTGTTTTATTGCCATGCATGGTAATGTTAAATTTTTAGTTAAAACACAATTTAAAAATATAATTGAAAAAGTACAAGCAAATAACTATGACGTTGTTATGTCGTTTGTAAATTTTCTGTTTCAAAATTAACTTGGTAACTTAAAAAACAAGGAAATTTAACTTTTGTTGGAATGCTGTTCTCATTGCCTGCTCTATATAAAATGTGTTCTGACGAAGTTGTTCTCCACAGGCCATCGGTAACATTCATCACGCCCGCCCTGGTGGTGGAGCGGCACCGAGCGAACGGACGCACGCGCGAACGACCGCGGCCCGAGGCCACGGCCTGCCACTACACCGGCTCCGTGCAGGGGCAGCCTGGCTCCGCCGTCGCTATCTCTGCCTGCGATGGACTTGTAAGTATTCTCACAATCACACTATAGTTAGACATTTAAGTATCGGTACCCGACCGCAGCAGCCTGGCCTGTCTTTACACTGTCTTCGTGCGGGGGCAGCCTGTCTCTGCCGTCACTATCTCTGCCTGTGATGGACTTGTAAGCATCTACTATCACACCATATTAGACACGTTAATGTCGTGACCCGATCGCAGCAGCCTGGTCTACTACTACATCGGCTTGGTCAGGAAACAGTCAAAGTCAAAATGTTTTTATTCAATTTGGGTATCAAAGATAAATTTATGAACGTCAAAGTTTTTTTTTAATAGACCCGACCGCCTTGTTTGGATACAGAGTCTACTCAGAAGAACAGGCAAGAACTGAGGGGCATTATTTTTTCAAAAAATAAATAAATTACAGTCTCACAAATTTTGGTTTACAACTAGGTAATAAGTATCTAAACATACTTGGCGGAAGTGGAAGGCTCCAGATATCTTTGTCTTCTAAATAATTCTTAACCTTATAATACCCTCTTTTCATTAATCTAGTTTTTACATATAATTTGAATTTTCCCTCAGTGAGCCCTGTTCAATTTTTCGGGATTTTATTGTAAAAACGAAACAAAGTAAATATACTTTCGTCATCTCCACCTGCAATAAACTTCAACGTACCCTCAGGCCCATCGCAATAGTAGGCACATCTAACTTTTATGATCTGACCTTATAAGATACTTTTGAACCAAAAAAGTTGCGGGAAATCGTGAATAAAACGACGGGGCGCTGCTAGTAGAATAAATTACGTTTATTTAAATGTTGCCTGCTGCTGGCTGCTTAAAATTCTAATCTTTTGATAAGAGGAACACGAAATGTCTGAGCGACGTTAATTACAACTGACTGGCTGATAGTAGATTATTATGTTGGAATCCCATCTAATCATTTGAGACCACCCTTTAGACAGGCCTCTTTTGAAATAAAAAATCGACAATAACCACAAGAATACACTAGCACAATAATATCGGTATGTCTCTGAACGCAAAAACCACAGGCAGTTAAAATTAATGTTCGATGGTTATCCTCCATGGTCTCTTAACTCTTTATCTGAACGTTTCACGCAAATTACAAAACGAATTCAAAAACCACCAAAAATAATTCATCACAAATAGAAATCCAAACTTTTTTATGTCTACCACTGTGGATCGTTAATTTTATTGTCAGATATAAATAAACGAATTGTAAGATAAATCACATAAGATTGTTTCCTTCAAGGCCGACAGATAAAAGATAGGTACAAAACTCAGATGAGTTCCAGGTACGACGTCGATGTTTAACATGATGCAGGCCTGATGTTTTGGGTCCGGTATCACCCACGGACCTACGGTACATGCAGTACCCAGCTACAGCGGCAAAACTATTATGTACATGATAAGTACTTAAACTGGTTGTTTTTTTTTTTTATCGTTCTAAAATCAAAGCTTCAAAGCTTAATAATATTAATCAAACCGACGTCCCGTCGTCTACGCAAACAATTTTTTGACTTTCGTTGATATTCTAAAAACTGCTTGACCTACTTCGTATAAAATGTAAATCTGATTACATCTAAGGTAACGTTCTACTAAACAAAAAATAATTATTAAAATCGATCCACAATTGGAGGAGATATCACGTAACACACTTACAAAAAAATACAGTTGAACTGACAACCTTCTCCTTTTTGAAAGTCGGTTAAACAGTCCAACTGCAAAATGTAGCCACAATCCGGATCCTAAGACGATTTTAACGACACCTTGCCAACAATATCGGTCAAATTGTTAGAAAGTCACAAAGGGACGGACAAACGTACATTCATACACACAAAAAACATTTTCCTCGTTACGGCAATCAGGTACAAACATCGAATAGTACTTACACAAATAAACGGTCCTTGTATTTTGCCCCGTGCCGTCTAACAACGTCCACAAGCCACAAACCGCCAGCCTCAGTCGTCGCTAAGCTATCGAACTCAACTATTTAAATATTGATCTTATTGGTTAACTTTCATATGAAAGCGATTGCTTGTAATGCAATCAGTAATGTCGACAAAGAGGCTTTCAAGATCGACTGATGAGGAAAGAGAAACCTTGATTTAGCATCGTTCGAAAAACGCACTGTTTGTTAGACCCGTGTTTCTATAATTGATTTTCAATCACCGCGCCCACATACAGATTCAAATTATATTTATTGACTTGTTGTACCTATTTAATTATCTAATAAGTCGACTGCCGCTCCTGTGTTGACCACGTCAACATTTAAAATACGATACCAAAACATTTAATAGGCACCACCAAAAAATAGAACATTCATGCGAATGCGACGGCAGCCTAGTTGAGAGAAGGCCCGCCTCTCAAGCCAGAGGGAGTGGATTCGAACCCAGCCGACGGCACGCACCAATTTGTTCATTGTGTGAACATATGTGCGTATTGTATGTCATCTGCTGCATGACTGGAGCCCGTTGTAAGGCGACAGAATCGCCCCCTGTTAAATTTGGGACTGAATATCGTCCGGCGAAGTGTGGGTATTGTATTACACCTCTGCCAACCCCCTCGTTATGTCAAATACTCATGATTATAAATAGGCGGTCAAACACAAGTCGGGCTTATCGCCGAGAACATTCTCTTTGACATTAAACCAAAAATAATAGTACCGATATCTCAGAACTTTTAAATCATACGACGGTTTTTAAAGAAAATGCACAAAAATCGGTCACAAAGGCATCTGTAATTATTTGCACGTTTGATTATGCGTACCGATTCACAACGAAACGGCCTCGATGTGCCGAAAGGTGTTACATTGCAAATATCGCCGTAAAGGAGAAGTTACAAAAATCCTATTTAGGTGGGCGGACAGTATAGCCCGTTTAGCATTTTATGTTTTTTTGTTATGACATAAAGCACTAATTAGTTGCGAGTACGGTGGCATTGGTGATCGATCATCGTACACTAATAATTTATGAATGACATAGATAACACTTGTGTTCATAAAACTTAACACACACTGCACACAAACAGGTATTTAAAGTCTGATCTACTGAATGAATATGCAGTAGTTTTTAAATTATGAAGTCTAATCTAATCTAATAAAATATAACAATGATAGGTGTCGTTTTAAAATGTCAGTTGTTCTCTTTTATATCCGTTTCGTGCTAAGGCTCAAATCATACAGCGCCGACGTAAGATGAGGATGCGCTCGGATAAAGTTCTCAGCCGTAGCTGGTTCATATACCTATATAAAGTGTATAAAAGCGATGTTTTTTAAACCCCGTCGCAAAAAAATACGGGGTGTTACAATTTGAAATATATCTGTGTCTGTGTGTGTGTGTGTGTGTGTGTGTTTGTCTGTGGCATCGTAGCTCTCGAACGGATGAACCGATTGGGATTATGATTTTTTTAAAGGTGAACAATCGGTTTTGATGACAAAGGTTGTCGGGGGTTTTTTTAATTTTAAATTTATACTTGTTATGAATTATACACAAGCGACGCGACTCAGGCACCCCGCTTCACAGTTTCACGTCTGAGCCGTGTCCCAGCCGAATACTCGCCTTACGTCCGGGCTCTATAATTTGGGCCTAAGGTTAACTTCAGCCTCGAATATGCAAAAGTAGTTTTATTTTATTTTACTTAACATATTTAGTTCTACATTTAAAAAACCAAAGGCAGATTGTTTTTTTTTAAACGGTAATGTCACCAATACTTGACAAGATCTAGCGGACCCTTAAGCTAACGATAACGACGTCGTCGTTGGCAAAAAAGGCGCCCCACTAACATTTTTATTTATTTATTTATTAAGGAATACCAACAGTATACATATTAAGCAATTTAAGTTTTCTTACAGCTACTAGATACAGTTTTGATATGTATACCCATAATAGGTATTTACAACATTCGCAATGAGGAAGGTGGTGAAAAGTTTTAGTTCTATTTCTTTATTATAATTATCTTTGAAAATAAACAAATTCGGTAATCACAGACTGGTCAGAAAGATAAAAATAAAATGTAAATACATTATACATAAATGAATAAATATACACACTAGCAAAAATAGATGAGATAGTTTGAAATTGAACTATTTAATTCTATCTACATTGTTTATAATTTAAAATATTAAATTGCTCGCAAATCATGCTCAACTTTTCCCTGAAGAGGCTGGCCGATATGTGTTAGAACACCCACACTTCGCCGGACGGTATTCAGTCCAAAATGAGACAGTGGGCGAGCCTGTCATCGTACATCGGGCTTCGGTTATGTAATAGATGACATAAAAACAAAATACTGTTTTGATTTGATGGCTTAGCACAGGTACAGTACAAGGCACGTTAATTATTGAGTTCGTTCACAAACCTGTAAATAACGCGTATTGCTGGATGAGATACTTATTTATAATACCTGTTTGCCTATTTTAAAAACTGGCCAAGTGCGAGTCGGACTCGTGCACGAAGGGTTCCGTACCATTATCTATAAAAACAGCAAAAAAAAAAATCACGTTAATTGAATGGCAGTCCCCTTATTTTAATTTTTTTTTCTGTTTTTTAGCACATATTTGTTGTTATAGCGGCTAGGCAACAGAAATACATCTTCTGTTAAAATTGAAACTGTCTAATTATCACGGTTCATGAGATACAGCCTGGTGATAGACGGACGAACAAAGACGGACGGACAGCGGAGTCTTAGTAATAGGGTCCCGTTTTGTCCGTTGGGTACCGAACCTTAAAAAGTACGTAGGTACACGTGTAAATACGTATTTCAAGCGTAAGCGTAGATAATTTACTTTTCGTACACACCTACACAATTTGTTGTTACTTGATAAGAATTAAATTACCATCTTCCATTATTAAAAAAAAAAGAACTAAAACGTACCATCGATTAAATTTAAATTGCTAGTTACTATAAATAATTTTACACAATACTTTATAGCCGTTTTTCGAAGAGCTTTGTTCATCATTTATAATTTACCGAAGAGTACTGGAAGGATATTCTTATTCGACGACTATCAAAAAAGGAGTATTGGGTACTTATCTTATTTTTAGGGTTTATGTATGCATATAATAAGTAGGTTAGTTTCTTAATATTAAAGATATTAGATCAACGTCTCTACATAGTATAAAGCAAAGTCTGTCTGTAAGTCCTCTAACTCCTAAGCCCCGCAACAGATTTTGATGTGATTTTCACCATCAGCTAGATAATTTTTCACGGAAGGTTTATAGGTATCAAAGGTGCACAAAGTCGAGGCGACTCGCTAGTCACAAATAAAAGAAGAATTAAAAGTACCTACTCTAGTAGGTACTAGTAAAGTACATACACAATATTTAATCAAGTCCTTATAATAATCTCATTAGGCGTTTCCCAGACAGACGCTGCCTGTGGTGGCGGCCAATGCCTGTCAGTGGCCTGGGACCCTATTCGGAGATTTGAGATTTTCATCTTACCTTTTTTCATCCTTGTTGCTCTCTTTTGAAACGTCATAGATGTGAGAGTGACCAAGATAAAATCTCATCTCATCTCACGCGTAGGAATAGCCCCACTGTAATGCAAAAGTCTATTGACCGCCACCGCAGGCCGCGTCTGTCTGAGAGACGCCTTAAACTGTTACTAATGAATGAAAATAAATACTACTGGAACCCCAACAAATTATACCTGTGCCCGAAAAACTTCAATAAAAATAGAATGACAAAAAGAGATTAACTTTTGGATAAGCTTAAGCTTCCTTCATTATTTTTTGCACATGAAGAATACAAAAATAATTACGTCAAATGATCATTTAACTACATTTTCCTTGTTTTATAATTTAATAGCGGACGCGCTTCATTATGTTCAAATATGTTTCTGCGAATAAACCACGAATCAGTTTTTAAGGCTCAACCCATATTAAAATTAAGAGAAACATAGTCACTAGTTGTGTCAAAATCCTTTTTGATGTAACTAGCGACCTGCCCCGGCTTCACTTCGTTAAACCTTTCATTAAAAAAATTTAACTGATGATGAGATCCGCATCAAAATCCGTTTCGTGGCTTAGAAGGAGTTAGCGAATCTACAAACAGAGACAGACAGACGCGGAAAGCGACTTGATTTAATACTATGTAGAGAAGAAGAAGATAGAGAAGACGCAATTTTTTTCCTATAAAATATTTTATAGCATAACATAAAACTAGTACCAAGAGCGTAGAATAATCAAATAGCCTTTCTCTGCTATAACTAGCTAAATTAAACGTGTCATTAGAATATTAAGTTCTATGTAATAGGTGATTTTTCTTTCTATAAGTACATCTGAAAGAGAGAGTATCGAAAGTATTTACGCATTAGAACCTACTTGTAATATAATAGTAGTAGTAGTTTAATATAATAGTGAATTATTGTTTACAATGTAGATAATCTGTAACCTTTAGTACCAATATCATTGGAGGCTACGTAAATAAAAACTTAAAATCCATGCTCGATTGAATCCATTAATCTTCATTCAAACTCACATCCCATGCCAATCATATTTCCAAATAGTGCTTTGTTATGCACCTATCCGTTATTAAAGTTTTTGTAGAAATAAGCTTAATTGAAAATGTCTGAAGAAAAATAAACATCAGCGTTTTGGTAGGTTAGGTTACCCATGTCGAAAAACTGAGATTGGATAAGCTTAATTTTAATGCCATACAACAAAACAATTCAGTTTTTTGGTGCAAAGTGTAACTAAAAAAGTAAACCTATAATCTAAAACAATTATTTGAGGAATAAAGACACTTAACTAAAGTTTAACTAAGCGATAGGGCATTATCTACTAAAAGGAAGCCCCATTGATTCTCTACTTAAGTTTAGACATCAAAAAAAATGTTGCAGCCAAAGAGAGCAAAGAGAGATGTATTGTACGTATCGTATCTCGAGGAAATGGATTCCTAAGCAAATATGGCACTGGTGTGTAAGACTTAGATCAATAGAGCCGCAGCACTCAGGCTGGTGCCACTCGGGCAGCTGGACTCAAGTGGTCACATCCGTGTTCCACCTTCACTTTCTACGCACATTCAATCGTAAAACTTCTGATGAAATTGAAAGTGCTACAAAAACAGTATTAGAGTACGATTAGATTTTTTCTTAGCTGCTTGAATTCGAAGAGTCATTCTGTGATGCGACGCTTTCATCTAAATACTTTTAACTTCTCAAGTTACTAGCAACAATTTCTTAATAACCTCGTGGAAAGCTTGGCCTGGCCTATGGTGTTTGACATTTCTATGATCAGATCTTCTGTTCTTTCTTTTGTAATTATGTTTGAAGACCCAATAAAAAAACCTGACGAAATTCGCAAATTAAAATGTCATTAACAATTGGCTGTTAATATAACCCATTGATCATAAATAAAGTCAACCACAATCCGTGTTAAATCTTACGTTAACACCATTGTAGTTGATTAATTATAAATAAGTTACGGTACAGCGCGAAAATGAATAAGTAAACTGAACAAGTGAACATACATTTCATTGGAGACGCAGCGGGCAATGAGCTATTAAATTAAAATTATCATTAATCAATTTAATGGGTTGGTTAAATTGCGTAGTGCGTTGCGTTGATTTGCTTTCGCGGACGACCTTCTCAGCTGAAGGCCGGCGACGGACAGGCTGCCGGCGCGACTACAGGCCAGTGCCTTGCCCACACGTAATTACAACCGTAGGTGCTCTTTGTACAACTAATAGATATTCTAATTCAACTATTATTTATTTTATATATTATATACAAGTAATCATGGGCCAAAAACCCGTTCCTCCGCAAAAAAAACCTCTACCAGTTTCTTGTTGAATGGACCAGTATTTACGGCGGCATTATAACATTATTATTTTTAAATTAAATATTAATATCATATTAGCCACACAGACGGTCGGTAAAAAAGAACCTCAATGTACTTAGCAACAATGGTTTACATGCGAATTCATCTGGTTTGAATGAGTTCGTTTTATCTGCCGCCGGGGTCGATTTTAAACATGAATTTCATTGCGGTGGAGCTTATATATATGCCTTCATTCATGTTTTCATAAATCGTAATCAGTATTAGTAGATATCTGTGGTTTTATTCTCTAGCTAACGGGGCAAATTAGAGGCCTCCTTACCACCAATGGCTATCATTTATCAAATGTTAAATAAATCATTGTGTAATCACGTGCACGGTCGGTAATTTGATCAAGATATCTGTTCAGATGGAATAATTTCCATTAGATTTCGCGCAAAGCCGCCTCTGGTCCGTTATCAATCAATTTATCTAGTCACAGAGTAGTCAGGAGTTAGTAGCCACGCGGATTTGTTGACCCACTGGACCTAAGTACGCGACCGGTTCGTGCCTCAATGGATCGCGGGCTATTCAATATTGCAAAATGTAGATATAAACAAAATAAATTTAACTACTATAATTATGCAGCGTCCCGCTGTTTCACACGCTATCTTGGTGGGGCGGTTTTTTTTTTTTCGTAAAATAGACTTATGTCTGGATCCAGTCAGCTAAAGCCATTAGAATGTGTAGTGGGCAAAAACTTACGCACAGCCCTAGCTTTTTAATAAAATATAATATGTATTCCGAATTCATATAATATAATATTTGGGACACTTGCACACATAGTCGTCTGATAAATAAATAGAGAAATCACACCACTATTGTCACATCACAATTGAATTGCTCATACACATTTCAACACGAAAACTATACTCTACTATGCGTACTATGGTTATTGTAACTATGTGAGATAATCCACTTTTTATGAGGACATAATATATAATTTAACCATTTTATGATGTTCGTAGAGTATTATGCAAATATTTATGAGGCTAAAATGCAAAAAGATGTAACATAATGTCATAATCATAAAAAGCTTAGATGTCAGATATACGGTAGCTCCTTGACTCAAAAATCTAAAGCACTAACGTTGAAGGCCAGAAGCATCAAGATTAAAATGAATCAGTGCTAAATCTCACGCGTGTATCAATCGAAGTTCGACAGTGATATAGTATTCTGCCAATTAGCCATATCGAATCGGCAGGAAATTCATCTCAATGTCTCAGCACTAACGAGGCAACACCAGACAGACGGTTGGCTGATACATTGGATCAAATATGCAAACCTTACTACGGTTCGCATTTCTAGACGAGACTCGATCTGTAGCTTCCGTGCAGAAATCTTTTGTTCCTAATTAATTTTGATTTTACTTTTCTCTCACAGGCGGGACATCTGAGGACCGAGCAGGGAGAGTACTGGATTGAACCTTCCAACCAACTTCCTACAAATGGTTCAGAGGGTAGACCACATATCATTTTTAGACGTTCTGCCGTCGATAAAGTTGAAGCTTTCCACAGGAAGAAGAGGGAGATAGAAAACAAAGATATCCGTAACGTAAATAATAATAACTACAATAAACAACAAAACAATCAACGCCGATTAAAACAAATTAACCATCAAAACGATCAAAATTCTAAACGAAACATAGACCGGCGAAGAAGCCGCATAGATGCGGATCGCAGAAGACGAGAATTTTTAGATAGAAGAAAGAAAAGATTAGAAGCCATGCGACGCAACCCTATCGAATACAGAAGACAGCAAGCGATTCTACGAATGGATGAAAGACGTCAGTCAACTTCTAAAAGTAACTCTTTGGACGCTAGCAAGTCTTTGGAACAATCCATTGAAGCAAATAGAAGGAGAAATCGAAACAGAAATAACCACAATAATAATGACGAAAGGCTAACACGATTAAGGAATAGACGTAGAAGGAAGAGGTCCAAAAGGAAAAATTGCGCAACGAAACAACCATCATACCAATGGAGGGCTAAGAATATGCAAGAGCAACAAATGCTAAGAAGAAACCAGGTAAAACCGAATAAATCTATTTCAGTTCAGTCGATGAGTCAGTTGGTAGGTACTTATTTAGAAACAGTTAACACGTAAGGTTGTATATTTTCAGAAAAACCAGCATGCACACCACAATCGTCTAAACCAGAGATCGCAATGGGACGGAACCAGGCGTTCAACCCGTTCTGTCAGCAAAGCAAGGCACGTTGAAGTGCTGTTAGTGGCCGATAAGTCTATGACCGAGTTCCACAATCAAGGCAACTTGGAGACCTATTTACTCACTATTATGAACATGGTAAGTGTCTGGACATAATACTTACGACATTTTCCGCCTTGAAACGGATGTAAATTTTTTCTCTTTGTTCAGGTATCGTATTTGTACATGGACCCATCAATCGGCAACTATATAAAGGTAGCGGTTGTTAAAATCATCCTTGTTGAAGAAATTGAAGCGGCTCGTGACTTAGAAGTCTCGACGAATGCAGATACCACTCTCACGTCGTTCTGCAAGTGGCAGCAAAACTTGAATCCAGAAGATGATGCCAATCCTCACCATCACGACGTTGCTATTCTTGTGACGAGACAAGATATCTGCAGCCAGCACAACAGCCCTTGTAGGTACGAATAATTTTCGACGTCATTAATAACTTGAAGTTAAATATAAAAATTTCGTCATCCACAGATGACTTAAGCGCTTTATCCGTAGTTTAGCTATTCCAATATAATGTTGATAGGATTTTGACTATTAAAAATTTAAAGGTTGGGCGGAGTACAAAAGTCTGTAATAAAACGAACTCGAAATTAAGTCATCGTCAAGCCTTGGAATAGGATATCGTATAACAAAGCTCCGTGAAATAAGTTCAAATCAACACGATCTCAGTGACGAGTCGCACGCTCTCGCATCGCGCCAGAAACTCTCGATGACTGCAAACAGAGCATTAGCATTTCTATATATTTTTTCTGAGCACCGTTCCGAGACAAGGTCAATGGCAGGAGCACAGGCGTCTGTTAGCAAAGTAAACAGAATCGCGATGAGTAACCGCCGCAGAAATAGAACACTTTCAGACTTGATCTTCTACACCTGGAGATCGGTGTGTTGGCGCTCTTGATCGATTCGCAGCCAATTTGCACTGGTTCGCGTCATTTGCAAACTCTGTGACGTCAGTCAGTTAGAAAAACATACCAAACATTCTTTCATTGCGTCTATATTTGAATTGGATAATCTTGTAAATGTAGCTTGTACGTAGGTTTTAAGACATTAAGGAAACAAAGTTGAATGGTGTAATCTAGTTTAAGTAAAGTCGCACACTTGCTGTGTACATTAATGTCGTAACGTCGTCGTGTTTAGTCTGCGCGGTATTTCGTTTAGACGTTTACTTTTGAGGATGATCCACCGAGCGCTCCACAGTTCTCAGTAGGCCCCGCGATGTCTGATCGTAACCCGAGCCTAAAGTAAATAAATACCTTACACAATATTCACACCGAGTGTTATCTTTGGTAGCACTTGCAAGGTGCAATGTACCGTTTCAAAGTGCGATAAAGAGATAAGCAGATAATGCTGTACACTTGTAATTACATCATCGTTTTCTATTTATAGCTTTACGTTTTGTACAGTTTAGCAGAAGGGTCATGACTTTTCCGGGTGAATTACAAGTTCCTTGATGGAATCAATTTATTACAAATGCACATAAATTATTTTGGATTTTTTTAATTGCAGTTGAAGACAGGAAAATAAAGTTAAATTATAATAATTGATATGTTAATGGATTCATTGCAATGAAGTGCCGGAAGATGACAACCTCTAAAGGCAATCTTAAAACGGAATTGAGGCGATCATTCACCGGGTTCACAACCATGTTTAATGATGAGAGACATTGCCCAAAACGCGGTGCGTCAGAAAGTTGCTATTTACATTATTATCGGTTTTTGCGTATATTTGCGAATCGCTAACGGCGATGTCCGAACGGCCCGTCACATCAAACATGCCGACATTAAGGCCAAGGATGTTGGGTGTGCACAAATTGGACATTCATTATTTTAACAAAAGCCCATAGCCATATAGCGTTATATAATTACAAGAAATTTTTTTGGACATGTGAAGTTTTTGTTCGTTGCACAACCCATTCACGAGCATGCTGCGGAGCGGGACGATGAAAGACTGCGATGACTATCGGCACAGCAGATGAAATCAAATTATTTGATAAATTCTCAACAACGTTCCCAACGAAATATTATACAATATTCAAAATCCCGTTCTTACAAAGTTCATGCATTTTTTCAATCATGTTGCGTCAGTAGAGCCAGAAGCATTCTAATATAACACAGATGCACGTTGAAGTATTTATCTCCGATTTAATCGTGAGTTACTCTGATGCAGTTTAAATATTTTAGTTTGAACAAAACATTAGCGGGTTGGTGGCCCGCAGACCTGATTACTGTAAAGATAAGCAGACGCCGCTGTTACGCCACTTCCTGGAGCATGTGTGCTGGAATCTGATAATTTTTTACACTAATTTCACCATCAATCTCGACTAGTTGTGTAGTTGGTCTAGATTTCCAGACGACACGTTAAATATATTGGTGTCAATAGGAAACTGTAGAAATATCTCAACAACTGTTGCTGTCTCAATGAGTTGCCAAAATCAAATCTTCACTCAGTTTTATCTTTCCCAGATACTGAACATTTCCAGTACAAACAAATCAAAAAGTTAGCATGCAAATGTTTACGTACTAGTGCAGTTTTCTCGTGGCTTACCTACGTCAATTCGCTATCTGGATCTATTTATATTACGAGACGAGATAAAGTAAAACAGGGGCATATACATGCATCCAGTCATGTTTTCACTTTTTTATTCTTTACGGCCAACTGGCTGTAGCTTTTGCCTACAGCTCATCTGACGTTAGAGACGACGTACTCGTAAATGGTAAACGCGCCTACTCTTCGATGGCATCAAACTCTCAAAGTAGGCTGCCGGAACACGCTTCCAATAAGATGTTTTTGAATTTTCGTATTCGTCCCTGCGGCACTTTGAAAGAGCTATTGATGCCGTGCGAATGAGCTCAGAGCCGATAAGATTCATGTTATTCAGCACAATAACTTTGTATACGGCGTGTGGTTAAAAACCAGTGCGTAATGAATGCAACGAGGAAGGCTGCATTCGGTAAACGGTACAAACGAGTAGTCGAATGTTCTCGGAAGGCGGCAATCAAAAGACAATGAGCGCTTCGGTAACGGTGTCGAAGCGAGCCCGCGGGCGGCCGCACGCATGCATTATGCATCGAAACGCATAAAAGTTGCAATCATCAATATGTAAACCGAGAGCATTATGCGGTGCAAACATCGCTCCGCCGCCCGCTGCTTAATCAGTTCCGTGAGCGCCGGACCGGTCACATTCGCCCGGATCCTACTTCTTGACCGAGTTCTAATCAAGTATTCATCATAATTCCAGTATTACGTATTCGCGTAGGTATTTTAAGGTTTTGACCTATCGTTGACCTTGTCTCGGCCTCATCAGCATCACACACAGGTTACAAAATCAACACGCGTTATTCAAATATCGTAATTACCGGACCATAGAAATCGCTTTGATAAAACGAGTCCAGATATTAGAAGAATGTTTAGTAACTTCTGTAGCGTGTGACAAGTTGCGTGATTGAAGATGTGTTTATCATTGTGTAATAGAGTTGAGAGGAGCGGTTGAATGGACAAATGGACGTTAATATTGTGCGATGGTTCGCGCCGCGATCGCTGCCGGCCGCCGCCGGTGTGAGGTGCCGACGCCAAACAGTCTCAACGGCGGACGAGGCTTACTTATCTCCCGCGCGCTAATCTTGCGGCACGCACGCTAGATTAGACGTGCATCGATTTTAACCGACCAGTTGTTCAAAGACAGACATGTCTATTAGAAGAATGTGTCACCAAAATGTATCAGTTAATAGAGTCTAGTATTCATTAGCAAATTATCATGGGCGAAAACCCATTTAGTGCAAGATGAATGCGTGCGTGTTGCCAAAAGAATGATGTTTGAAGTCGTGTTTTGTGCTGGGACTGGTCATTCGTTTAAACAGCATCCAGATGCGTGTAACGAATAAAAAGCTTTATTTAAAGTACGGTGTGTTCGCTGGTAAAGTGCCGAGTGTCACGGTCGTCCCAATTCCACGCAATTATTACCCAAAATCGGTATTGTAAAACTGTTCAAAAAAGTTTATCTGTATTCACAAAGCGACTTTCCCTGATCCTTTGAACGAGCCGCCGCGGCCACTGAGAGCTTTTCAGAGTTTCGAGTCACCAACGGTGTTCAATTAGCATGTTTAATTACTTAGAATTACTTATGGGAAACACGGCACGATGCTCATGTAAATGAACTTGAAAAGATTTTGTCAAAATGAACATCGCAGTTACTCTGCATACAGCAGATATGTAGAAATGTGGCGCGTACATTTCAAAACAAGGAACTCTTCAGTTATAAGCACGATCACACTAATATTATGAAAGAACACGATCACACTAATATTAGAAAAAATTGGACGGATGTTTGTTACTCAATCACGAAAGCTAGAACGGCTGAACGGATCTGGAAGACATTTGGAGATAGATAATAGTCTGGAATCAAGCCGCAGCTAGTCTTTCATATTTACAGTATTTTTAAAACTATACAAAACTTAGTTAAAATAAACTTTAGCTTAGTGAAAGTTTACAACTCAAAAGATATTTTAACAAAATACTTCCTTATATTACTGTGGAACTGTAAAAAATCAACATCTACAAGGTGTTATATCGAAAAAAAGAAGTATTAACGCTTTACATAAACGCTTCCTATAAAAGACATCAACGCGCTCTCTACAATTCCAATACTGCATTTAATTTTGTGTGTTAATGCTAAATATAGGAATAAAATAAGCTATGCCAGTATGCAGTATTTAGTGATATTTTAGTACATTTACATAAAATACTGTACAAAAAATTTCTATACGACCCAACGGTAGCAAATTGTCCAATTGCGATTAAATACATAATTATTTTGATTATTACAACTCAAGTCCACGCGAAGATAGTCTTTACCAACCAATAGATATATTAACATGACTGCGCACAGTTTCAGTGTGAGTGTATTAAATTTATTACTTGGAATTTATAGAGCTTTTCATCGGCTTCCGTATACTGAGTCACTGGTAGCCGAGCGTCGGTCGGTAGGTATTATTAGAGAACTATTCCCGCGCGCCACAGAAACTGAGAAGTGAGGAAAAGCTAAATTTCTACTCGGTATTTAAATAAAATTCTTAGTCATAGTACGGCGATCTGTGTTTATTGCGAATGAGTAGAGTAGTAAGATTGCGAGTTCGAAAATGCGGCGTTTTTAGACACGAGATTGTTGGCGAAAATTATTGTTGTTTTTTCTACTTTTACGTCCTCGCAAGGTCGACGGCGACACACCTCGATTACTGTTCATGTTCATTCACGACAGAAATACCTACTTACTAATTTATCATTCATTGATATACAGACGTGATTCTCTACCATTCGTTTTATCCTTATTTTTTTGCATACTAGTAGTGTTAGCATACGAAAATAGCTCAATTTTCTACTCTATAATTTGCACTATCCCAGTGGGCTGAGTCCACGCGGCTGTCGACCGGCTTTAATTATACCAGCCACACCCAGCTACGTAACTACGCACTTACTATGTTGCAAAACCTTCTGAAACATATGCTAGACATAAATTTAATATCGCTGAATCAAAACGAAGACAAGAACTTTGCAAGCTTTACTCTTAATAACGAACAACTTAAAAAGAAATACAGAAAGAATGATTAGTGCTAAATTAAATAGACACCAATTTTCATAATCAAAAACAAGTAATATTGGTCTGTCCGTAATCAAGTTTGATGTTTGAAACACAGTTAAAACGGTTCTACAGTTTCCAAGGCAATTTACTACTCATAAACCAGCGACTAGACTGATGGTCCATAATTAGCTAACCAGTACCGGCCATTTTATCAACTAATTGCTATACGGGTAACAAATAGACAAGTTCCCGTGTGACAAACATCTGATTAGATTTATCACAAATCACAAGTGACTAATTAAGTTGCGTAAATGCACGTTAATGAATGAAAACCGCAAGATAATTTTCCATTCACGTTTCTCTTATCTAATATGCAGTTTAGTGCATCACTTTCCTACTTTCCTAGACTTTCCGATAACCTAACCAAATGATAGTCGCTAACTGACGCTGACTACTATTTCCGAGCACGTTTCGAACCATCTAGCTAGACAACTTAATAGGACAGAAATTTCTTTGACCGGAACAACTTGACTGATTTTGTGTCTTATTTATATAGTGTTATATACAAGTTTTAATTAGTGTTTATTTTCAGTACTCTAGGCGTGGCGCACGTAGCAGGCATGTGCAAACCGGACCGCAGCTGTTCTGTCAATGAAGACAACGGCATCATGCTGGCACACACTATCGCCCATGAGCTGGGACATAAGTAAGTAATGACAGTAGTTTAAACTTGCCAAAGAATACCCACTCTCTTCATAAATGAAAAGGTATTTAGCTGCTTCGCTCCGCTGCAAGATCTTTTTTTTCTTGCAAAAGCATTTTAAACTAAAACTGCAATTTCTAAGAAGTCGGCTCCTCCCGCAATGGATTTTTCTAAATCAGACATTAGAATTCGGTGATTTGTGGCTTAGGAAACTCACCAACTCAAAAACTCAAAGACGTTATATGTAGGTGGGTCGACCACTTCACTAACTCGATAGGGGTCAATTTAGCCAGTGTCTGATGTTGAGTTGACTACTCCACAAATTTGGGGGGGTCAATTGATATGTGTGGTCTAACATGTATTCTAGGAAGCATCCAAAGTTACCTCCATTCTATGGCACTGTCTGTAGTAAAACCATCCCATAAACCATATCTCACAAAAGTATCAAGAAGCTTTTACCGAAAAGCACATTGAGTTATCAACTGTACCTAAATCCTTCTACAATAAACTTTTTCTCTCATGTACGGTATCGTTTCCGTGGCAACGTGCCAATACGTCGTAAAGATTTCTATTGATTTATTGTACAGTTCTGGTTCTATCCAGCCAATCATAGCACTGCAAAAATACATTTCCCACACTGACTAATATATCTACATTATGTCATTGAACCAAAACATTACATAATATACGTTCGAGTGGATTACACGAGTTAAGAATAAAAGGATATTGTACGTCCTTAGTTTGTGACAGAAATATATCTGTAGCATAATTTATGGAGTATTCTGTGATCTGTAGATCACAAAACAACGCTATGTAAGACCACAGTGTTACGATATCTCTCCCTAGCAAAACTCAGATAAGAAAATTGAAATTAATTGAGAGAACATGAATACTGCATTTGTGATTTACAGTTAAGACATCTTACTCTTAATTTACTGCATCAACATTACAAAATCAATGTTGAAAACCTAATAAACATTTAATAGACTCTCTTAATTTTCATAATTTAATTCAAGATGATAAATTTCAAAATGATTAATTTTACTACATCTCCTCGGCCTAAAATTCGGCTAATAACATTGAAGATATTAACGATGCAAGTGGATAATTTTCTAATAACTCAAAATGTTATTAGTTATTCCTGTTTATTAGGTAACATTATGGCGGCGTCGCATTTATCGGTTGGTGGCGCGGCGTAGAGCAAATATCGATCTCAGATAAATAGGTTATTTAAACATTGCAACACGTTCATTAGACCGCCACGATCCCCTCACCCGGTCATAGTTTATGCGATGCGGTACACTCGCCTAAACACTGTAAAACATTATGCTGTAGCGCACGCAAAAACAACAAACTACAAAAATTAAAACCGTCAAACATTTTCAGTAAAAAACCTATGTAAGCATGTAAAATTTGACCTTACCTGACCTAGCGTACCGCATATCCTACAAGCCTACCTTTTAGTTTTAAACCTGAATACTGCTCTACCGCCAGACCTAACACAATATATTAATCTTATACATCATCAATAACCCGCTAAAAGCTCTCGAACAATATTTCCAACACGAACTACCATGTGTAATATTGTTTGTATTATTTTGGTAATAAGTGCGAGTTTTATTTGGCAACCGTTGCCTAGCGCTTCGGTTATCGGTACTGAGACTACTGACTCATGTTCCCGAGCCGAGATTACCGCAAGGACGTTGCTTTCGAGATAGAAAATTATGAAACGCTAATAACATTTTGTTGCAGTGTACCGGGAACGTTGCGTTAGTTTATGTTACTGGATATGTGCCTACAAGGATTTGTTGATGACCTATTCGCGTGTATTTTGTAGTTTCACGAAGGCTCTTAATAATTATTATAGGCGTAGCTCTAGCTAAGATTTTACGGAGTGTCAAAAATGACTGAAAATATCCTCAATCTTCCAAGAAGTAGAAGAAGCACCTTCAATCACTCTAGAATCACTCTTCATTATTTTCTTAAAAAAACGTTAGATTTAGTTGTGTGGGGCATCAGACTATTTAAGGTGTAGATACCTACTGTGGGTAGTGGCCAGCTGTACGCATCCTTCTTTATATTCGTATTTTCTGTACCTATGGTCATTTAGCTACGCTAAAGGCCGTAATACTAACGCGGATTATATAAGCAGTGCGAAACACAGGCAATGACCTTCGCTAGGAGCGGACGCATCAATGCATCATTTGTAGCGAACGATGCACTCACTCGGAGCATTGACGCCACTATCGGCCCACACATTACTTGTTATTTTTTCATATAATTATCATAAACAAAGAATAAGGAACCCTCTTAATGAAACGAACAATTTGTAGGCGATACCAGGCGCCTTGTATGATAAAAAATTAAATAAACAAGGCATGTCATATTATGCAGATTTTATTGCAGCCGTTTTGATCAATGCATTGCGTTTTATGGAAATAAAAATAGCACATAAGTAAATTGATTTAAATACAGAGAACTCATAAATATTTCATTAAATCATGTTGTACCTACTTACTTATATCTACGTAACATACGAGTTTATTTTCAGACAATGAAATATGACATGTTACATCCGTAGGTAGAGATAGTCTTTATTAAATGGATAAATATTATTAATTTCTTACCCGTTTTTATATATAAAGTCATAACAAATGTTAATTGTGACCGATCTGATAAAATTTGACATTCTACTGATCACTTTGAATTCCAATTAATAAACATTTTGATTCTCTGAAGTGATATTATATTACGATATAAATATTCAAACGGAGCGCCATGCGCCTCACAAATTAGAGAGGAAAATGAGCTCTATTTAAATAAACTAAGAAATATTAGAGCATACGGAGAAGGATATTTGACACTCTAGTATTTTGTTTAAATTAGACGTAATACTCACGTTTGATTGAGTCGGATACTCTGACTGCACTTTCGATCACATCCGATGATCTTTTAAAATGATGTCTAGCGTTACGCGCGAGTTCCCATGAGGTCGCCTTTACATGAGGTTATTGCCTTTTCGCTAAAACGGAAACGGAAACTTTGACAGCTGGAAGAGACTGGTTAAAAAATAGAATCCTAAACGATTTTGGCAAATAATTCAAGTTGAACTGTTTCAATAACAATGCCAATAAATGTCACTATCATTAAAATAAATACGCTCGCATGAACTATGATTGACGGGTGACCTATCATAAAATATGCTTTAATAACAATTCGAACCCATGTAGTCGGCAATCAGTCGGTAAACGATGTTTAATGAGACTCTTTGTTATCGGTAATGTCTTTGTATCACGAACATGTAAATAAAAAATAAAAAAAGATTTGCATTATCAAGTAGAGTTAATAATTATGTAGATATAGGTACGTATAGGTATCGTATTTGTTATACAAGAATATGTAAGTAAGTATCACTTACTTGATTCTCAGTTTTAATGCAATAAAACTATCCATATTTATTAATATCCATTCGATGAATTAACGCACCCTGCTTAGATTTCCTCGTTCCTTGTACCGAAGAACCAAGAATATTATTCGACCCAGTCACAAGAGAATCTATTAAATACTTAGAAAACAAAAAGCTGTCTGAATACGCCTATTAGAAATGCAGCGATAGTAGCAATGAATGCCACAAACATACTGCAACAAGTATAAGTCTACTTACTCTCTACTTACTTCGGTAAGGAGAAGTGTAGAGAAGAAACCCTCTGCTCCTCAAAAAGCACAAAATATGATCTTAATAACACATTCAGTGCGAATTTTAACTGTTGTAAAATTTTAAAAAGAATGTTTCAAAACCATAGTTTAAACACTCCATTATACTCTGAATGGTTAGAGGTACAACGAATGCACACAAACTTTCCTTTTTGGGCTGTCGAGTAATGATGACGTCTTTGTTCCAGCTTCGGGCTGTACCATGACACAGAGAAGATCGGCTGCCACGCGCGGGAAGGCGCCACTCTCCACATCATGACGCCGGTCTTCGAGGCTGACACCGTGCAAGTAGCCTGGTCCAAGTGCAGCAAGCGAGACGTCACCAACTTCTTAGAGTAAGTTTAAGCAACCAGTGGCCGATTCAGGATTTTGGTTTCTAGCCAAGGGTAAATAAACTTCATCAAGGCAAAAAACAGGCATTATTGAAAGTAAGATTTATCATGGTACTTAAATACGATTTTGGTTTAGGGCGGGCTTGACTTAGCTAAGGGTAAACTTTATCAAGGTAAAAAAAAGACATTTTCGACAATTGTAGAGTGTGAATGAGATATTTGGGGTGGGGAGATGGGCTTTAGCCCCATTGCTCCCACCCCTGAATCCGCTAGTGTAACCAACACACAATAAAAAAGCTTGAAATTTACAAAAATGTTGATTATGCTTTGTACCCTGTCTAAAGTTAGAGTTACGGATTGGAATTGGGAGGGCACAGTTTAATCCTATCAGATCAAAATACTAAAATAAAATTAAGCGTGCTGGCGGAAACTTAAATGAATGGAGTCAAACGCAAAGGAAAAAAGTTCACGTTAGCTATCAAAACTCATGATAAGGGTAATGGTCCTTTTGCTAGGAACATGCCTACTGGCACTATCTACTAATTGACGGAGATTGACAGACCGATTTACGATTACCAAATCAGATTATTTCGATTGAGATCGCGTTTTCGAAGTCAGTTTTAAGTGCTTAATTAAAGTCTCACCTTGGTATTTGCTACACTAAAAAGATAACGTTTTGAAATAGATTTATTGTTGAATGTTTCAAGTTGCATCATTTGAAGCAGAGCAAGCGAGCCGGCCACTGGCTCCCGAAACCAGTTAGATATTCGATACACTGAAAGCTACAATGTTAAGCGGTTAAGCCTAATGAGCCCCGTGCTGTTATTATTACTTCTCGAAAACACACAAACATTTACTTAGACGGAATTACAAAAAGCTTTTAGCTCTCCTCACCTTAATTGATAATTGAATATGGGAGTATTAACTTCAGCACTTAATGAAACACATTGTCCCGCACTTTATTGATACCGTTTTATTGGACTTTCTTTGCAATCGCTAATCTTAATTCAACATTATTAGCATAATGAAAGTTAATCGATTGTCTCGGTTTCATTACGGGCAAAGCGCATAAAATGTTTTATTGTATCAATAAAATTGAAAGCAGGAACCTACGCACTCATAAATATTACCTACAATTCGCCATCTTATTCTAATACCGGATATATTTATTGGTTGTCAAAAAAAATTAATCACAGCTGGCGCTGATCAATCAACATTTTTATACCGCTTCCAAATATATTAGCTCGTATATTTTGTCATCGTCTAATAAAATAATCATCATAAACTAAACGATTATTGCTATTTTTGGGTAAATTTTATTCTAAAGTGTTTTGCGAAGAATTCGTGTAGGAAGCTGGATTTATTTGGTTTTTTTTTTACATCAAGGGCGTAACAGTAGCTGTAATGGTGCATTTGTTGGTGTTAAATTGATCGTAACTGAAAATACTACGAGTTGGATTGTACTACGGCCACGGTTTTCTCGAAATAGGAGTTTTGAAAACGATTCATGCCAGAACAGATTTAAATTTAACGACTTTGTAACCCATTCATAATTACGATACTGAGAATAAGTTAACCACAGAGATTGTAAATAGACTAAAATATTTACAAATTGATGACCAAGTAGGTATGTTCGTAAATTAACTTTTTGTGTCGTGAATGTTCTAAGAAATTGCGAATTAGAACTTTACAAGTTTATCTTAGGACCGGGATGAGTAACGTACAAAAGACGCCTATAATAATAATAATAATAAAGTTCATTTGATTCAAAGTTACAAAATACAGATACATACTTCTGGGGACTCTTTTAAGCTAATAAAGCTTGTGCTAAGAGCCCCGGCTCTTTCTTGATAAAGTACATCATTTTGTTACAGGGCGTGAATGCGTGAGTGTGTGTGTATGTATGTGTGTATGAGCCTATTGCTCAGCAGTTGGCGATTTTGAACTGAAAGTGAAAATAATGATATCTTATTCCTATAACTTTGTTTTTGTAGCGCCGGATTAGGAGAATGTTTGAGCGATCGACCATCGCAAGAGGAATATGCCTACCCAGAAGTCCCAGCCGGTAAGTATAATTTATTTTCATTTTCGATCTAATGACCAAGTGTACCGAAATCTATTTATATTTATAACTTGCTGGTTTTAGGTGTAGTAATTCTCAAGGGTGTTGCTCTACCCGTCAAAGTGTTTTTTTCTACTTTTAGAACATAACTTTTTAAAATTAGAAAGATAAATAAATCGAGTCTCTATACAAAATAACCAGTCACGTGATCATTTAGTACAAAGACTTGATTTTTTTTTCTTGAATTTTGCAATGCTATGCGATGGCAGCCTAGTTGGGAGAAGGCCCGCCTCTCAAGCCAGAGGGAGCGGGTTCGAACCCAGCCGACGGCACGCACCAATTTGTTCATTGTGTGAGCAAATGTGCACGCGTATTGTATGTCATCTGCTACATGACTGAAGCCCGGTATATGGCGACAGGCTCCCCGTCACATTTGGGAGTGAATATCGTCCGGTGAAGTGTGGGTGTTGTATAAACACCTCTGCCAGCCTCTTCGGGGGAAAGGCGTGACGATATATATGTACTTATGTATGTATGAATTTGCAAACTTGTGTTCTAAAAGTTGTTTACTTTGACGGGTAGATTAAAACCAGCACCTTGTACACCACACCACCTACTTTTAAAAGTTACTTGGACTAAACAAAGGTAGGTATGTAAAATTGGTGTATTTCCCTAGGTGTAATGTATGACGAGGCATCGCAGTGTCATCTTCAGTTCGGCGCCGAGGCGGTCGTCTGCGTCATGCCATCGGAACTGTGCAAGCACCTGTGGTGCCTGGTCGACAACAAGTGCCAGACAATGATGCAGCCGCCTGCTCCCGGGACCACTTGCGGAGATAACATGGTAAGACGCAAACTACTATCCAGCTGGGAGGGTTCGCCATCTCCGACCACGATTTTATCTTTTAGCAGGATGTGCACAAATAGCTAAGCCTCTAAGCCTGTCTTTTTTATGACTAAATGGGCCCACGTTCGACCACAACACACCTGATGGAAAGTGACGATGCGGTCTAAGATGGAGCACGCTTGCCCATGAGGTGCCGTCTCACTCTTGTCTTGAAGAGACCCAGGTTGTATTTATTGCTGGGGAACACCGAGGCAGGAAGTGCGTTCCACTCCTAGGCAGTTAGTTTAATAGGAAGAAGTTTAGAAAGCGTTTCGTGCGGGCTTTATTAAATCTGACGAGATACGGATGGAATGTCTGCCTCGATGACCTGTAGCGGAAGTAAAATGATGGAAAAAATAGCAATAAATAGCCATTGTTGCCGTCAACACTTTAGTAAATGCGTAATGTTTTAAGACAATAATGGCATTTTCTATAACTTAAAAAGACCTGAAAATTGGGAAGATCATCGCTAATTACCTTTCGAGAAATTTCATGAAACTGTACGGGCCAATTTTGCTTTTGAGTGTAATGAACAAGTGGTAAGTAAGTAAAACCATCTTGTCTCACGCTAGCCCCCTTGCTCTTTCCACTAGTCATTATGTTCCCAGCATCGATATATTTGTACTACGTACTAGATTTGAACATTGCTTTCTTCCAGTACCCTGTACTGCAATCCGCACATCTTATGTTAGTGTAGCTTTAACACGCACGCAGAGTGGTTGTATACGGAGCGAGAAAACGCGATTTAGCGCTGTATTAATAGTTTGATTAGACATATTGACAAAATCTAATAAATCGATGAACGCCCCTTGCACGCACGAAAAAGGATGTCTCATAGTCCCGTTACGCGAGACCGAGCGCGCTACACGAGCGAGCGAAAGGCACGATCGGCTTGGGCGTTCGGCTTGCGCCGCTATCTGTCTCTCTTCCACACGATTGGCCTATGCGTTCGAGCAGAAGATTTCATCAAAGTTTTGTTATGACGTTATCACGATAAATAAATAAATAAATAAATTCGGGACACTTCCACACACGGTCGCCTGACCCCAAACTAAGCAAAGCTTGTACTATGGCTGCCAGAGACTGATATACATACTTAGATATTTTTAAATACATACTTAAATACATATTAACACCCAGACATAGAACAAACACAAATGTTCATCGCATAAATGTTTGCCCTAGGTGGGAATCGAACCCACGCCCCCAAGCTCAGAAGGCAGGTTCACTACCAACTGAGCCACCGAGGCAGTCAATATAAACTATCGTCAATATAAACTATTAGGATAAACTATCGTCCGTAAACCGACTTTAAAGACAACCAATTTTTCGTTTGAAAAAGTTTCTCTAGTAGTATTATGTAGTACTAGCTGCGCTCGAGGTTTCACCCGCGGTTAAAAAGTATCCTATGTGCAATTCCAGACTATAATCTATCTCTGTGCCAAATTTCATCCAGATCTGTCCACCCGTTCTGACGTGAAAGAGTAACAAACATCCATCCATCATCTTTATTATTCTTACAAACCTTCGCGTTTATAATATTAGTAGGATAGGATATAATGTGTAGTATGTAGTGTACTATCTCGAGGGTTCCCAGTTCGTCCCCACGAGTAAGGTGTTGTCTGTTGCAGTGGTGTCAGAACCAGACGTGCGTGCCGCGGCAGGCGTCGCCGGCGCCCATCGACGGCGGCTGGAGCGAGTGGAGCGCGTGGAGCGAGTGCTCGCGCTCGTGCGGCGCCGGCGTGTCCATGCAGGCGCGCGAATGCAACCGCCCCGCGCCCAACAACAACGGCGCCTACTGCATCGGGGACAGGAGCCGGTGAGCCGCGCCTATGTACACTACACACTTAACATATCGACACGGCTTTCCCCCGTATGGGCTAGCAAAGGTGTGACTGAGGGCGAGCCTGTCGGCATACACCAGGGACCCTATTCGGAGATTTGAGATTTTCATCTCACTTTTTTTCGTCCTTGTTGCTCTCGTTTGGAACGTCATAGATGTGAGAGTGGCCGAGATAAAATCTCATCTCATCTCACGCTTAGGAATAGACCTCCAGGCTCCAGTTATGTTGCAGATGTTACGTCTTTCTTCCGAAAGGGCTGGCAAAGGTGAAAGGGCTAGCACCATGTGAAAGGGGGCGAGCCTATCGGCACTCGGCATACACCGGGCTCTAGTTATGTAGCAGATGACATTAGATACGCACATGTGTAAGCACACAATTAACAAATTGGTGCGTACCTTGGGCTGGAAACGAACCCGGTGCCTCTGGCTCGAAAGGCGAGCCTTCTCCAACTAGGCTATAATCGCCATACTACACAGATTAACTAGACCTACCGTATGGTACAATAATAACAATATACTCCGTCTAGAGAGACGTCAAAGTAGTTGGCGCGGTCAGGTGTATGCAATGTGTTCAAATGCCAAAAATATTTATTTAAAGAAACCGACAAATAACAAGGAAACGACAATAAAAAGTGAAAAATAAATGATAAAATGACCCACCTGTCTATTTAAAGTCATGAATCCATATATGGCGAAGTATTGGCGAAACAAACATACAAAAAAGCATACAGTCAAATTGAGAACCGCCTCCTTTTTATAAGTCGGTTAAAAATTATCTTGAGATCTCGATTAAAATATATATTTATGATGATAGAGAGCTTGTTAATACTTGCATAGCGACGAAAATCTGTTGCCAATTGGCTGTAGGTAGGTACAGTGTATTTCGGAAGCCTCTAGAAAACGCACTGTTTCATAAAATCAGATCATCCTTACTTTCATACATGATACACATGTTTTATTTTCATACTGTTCCATTTACAGATACAAGGTCTGCAATATAGATCCGTGCCCTATCAACACGCCATCGTTCAGAGAGATACAGTGCTCCAAACACAACAACATGTCGTACAACAACAAAACTATCACGGACTGGATGCCGTATTTCGACCAAGGTCTGTATACCTTTCAAGATACCCTATCAATACTGACCAACCTCTAACTTGTCATAACAACTATTCAAATATAACACATTACACACCATGTATCTTTAAACGACCGACATGTTCTAGGATATTATCGTACTAATCACATTGCTGCACATATTAATACGTACATTATGACCAACTTTTATTATGGGGCGAACTTTGCAATCGAGAAAAAATCAGCTTATTCCATACATTTTGTCGATGATCAATGAACTTTCTGTATGGAACCCTAATAACCAGATATTAAATAAATAATAATTACTTTATGAGATGTAGGAACTTATATTTATAAATAGAAAAAACTTTCTAATAATGCCTCGGTGGCTCAGTTAGTGGTGACCCTGCTTTCTGAGCTTGGGGGCGTGGGTTCGATTCCCACCTAGGGCAAGCATTTCTGTGAAGAACATTTGTGTTTGCTCTATGTCTGGGTGTTAGTTACCTATCTAAGTATATATTTGTAAATATACATACATGTATGTATATCAGTCTCTGGCAGCCATAGTACAAGCTTTGAGCTTACTTTGGGGTCAGATTACCGTGTGTGCAAAATGTCCCGAATTTATTTATTTATTTATAATAAGAACCCTGTACATTTATGCAGACAAACCCTGTCAATTCCAATGTGTGGGTAAAGACAATAATTTCTGAGAAGCCACAAGTTAGTGGCTTCTCAGAAATAATTGTTGTGACAAGTGTCACAACAAGAGAAAAATTACTATACATCGAAAAGATAAAGAGAACAACTCATTCAATACATCTATTTTTAACTGGACCTTTATGTCTCACAGATAATCCCTGCAACCTCCTGTGCGTGGCCAAAGACACTGACTTGGAAGGCGGCTTCGTTGCCGACGGCACTCCTTGCAAACAAACTCTTGGATCTAGAGATATGTGTATTGCAGGTGAGTTTTATTTGCAGTTTTGATGTTTATAGATAAAAATAAAATAGCACAACGCCATGTACGGAACAGACATCCTTGGAATGGATATTATGCTACTAGCTGAGCCGGCGAACTTCGTACTACCATTTTTTTCCAATTTTTATATTTTCTTTTAAACAAACCTTATCCTTACAAAAACCAACGCAAGAAAAAAAAGAATTATTCAATTAGTGCAGTCCTTCGCAGGTTATGGACGTACATACATATCGGCGATTTATTTTTATATAGGGTCAACTGCTACAATAGCGTCTGTGGGGCAATTGCGTCTTTCGAGAATTACCGACAAACCCTTCAAAAATTAGGCATCACCTACATCTTCTTTCTATCTTTAGTCACAATATTCTGAACTAGATGGCGTTAGTAGTTTGTCAGTAAATATCAAAAGACCCAATTGTACCAGTTGACCATACAGAAGATAGATAGATTATGCAGAAATGGGGGATGTCTCTCCAATCTGTTGCTGCTGTAATTTTTGAAATTATGTTTAAAGTGAACACTCGTTAACTATACCCTCGACGAACATCTTAATTCGAGTCTAGCGTCTTGAGTCTAGTAAATCAGCCTTGCAAAAACTGATCTAGTTTTACGCAGCTCAGTGCTGAGCTTACTCCCTTTGCCACCGCAATTATCTGCTACCTATTGTACCTAATTACATCTATTGTGTTTTTTTTTTACTTTGGCAATAAATGTATTTTTCATTTCATTTCAAATGTTTCCCTTTTTGCAGGTGTTTGTTACCAAGTAGGCTGCGACTGGGTTGTGGGGTCCAGTATCAAGGAGGACGCTTGTGGAGTGTGCGGAGGAGATGGATCTGCTTGTAAGACTGTCCTTGGGAGCTACAGCAAGGATACCACCAAGCAGTCTGGCTTAGACGAAGTAAGTGTTGAGCTACTTGCTACTTGTATAGTTTGATGAGGTTGCCAATAATAATTCTCAATTTTATTTTATTTAGCTTAAATCAAGAGTAAAAGGAGTCTCTTTTTACAAGCTTTTATTTAACTTGCAATGTATGCATGTAAATATTTTTGTTCGGGTGGAATCTTGCAACTCAATTTTGAAGCAGATTTCTTCAACCGATTAAGCTGATATGTTGTATACACGTTTAGTTTGGATGATAATGCATGGTTGGCTGTGTGACGTCATTCTAATTCCAACATGGCGGAACACCCAAAATGGCGGACAAGTTATTTTCCATGCACTCCTACAATTTGTGTATCAAATGAAAGGGCTTGCTGAGAATAGCTCAAAAAATATTCTTTTTAGCGCAATAAAAGCTTGTTTTAATAAATACATTTTTCAACAAATAACTTATTACACATTACTTGGTTAGGTTTTATGACTAACTAATACTCATGATTATAACAGTACTAAATAACATATTTTTTTGATAGGTTGCCGTGATACCAGCTGGATCCAGAAACGTTAAAATTCAAGAAAAAGTCAGCCCCGGAAACTACATATCAATTGGAAGCGCGAGATCAAGGAAAATGTATCTGACTGGAGCACGGTAAGAAAATTTATAGTGTTATTGTATTTTTAGTGCATTTTTTGTTCTCGAAATATTGAGGGCTAAAACGTTTTGTGGTTGCAGAAATACTACGTTCACGGAGTACTTCGTGGCTGGAACACAGGCGATCTACGAACGAGACCGTGATTGGGAAAAAGTTAGAATTCCGGGACCGATTGCCGAGGACATTAAAGTTTATGTAAGTTTATAATTCAATTCAGCAATTATGTCCATATCCAAGGCAAACATAGTAGACAGTGTCAGACACTCAGACGCAGAAGTGGGATAATCACGTTTAGGAAGCTTTTCGACGATGAAGTCAAAAGTCAAAGTAATTAATGGGCATAGCGGTGACGATTTCTGCATGATCACTATGACTCTAATTTTTAACCCCCGACGCAAAAACGATTGGGTGTTATAAGTTTGACGTCTCTGTGTGTGTGTGTGTCTGTCTGTGGCATCGTAGCTTCCGAACGGATGAACCGATTTTGATTTTTGTTTTGTTTGAAAGGTGAATTAATCGGGAGTGTTCTTAGCTGATAAATGTTCATTTATAATATAAATAATAATATTCATTTATAATTTATAATTTAACATATATTTGATAATTTTTCATTTGTTTGATGAAAATCGGTTTCGATTTTCATCACTTTTGATGATTGTTTTATTGTATTAAATATTTGTCGGTTAATTCGTAGCATAATTTTTTATTTAGTTCACTAACAGAATTATACTATAATCTAGACTATGGACTATAAATTAATAACAGTTTGTCAAATCCTAAAACAGTGAACCTAAAAATTTAAATGCAAAACTACTATGATATCTACTACTATATTTTAAAAATAAACACTATTAATACTATTTATACAACAAAAACAAGTTTAAAATATTTGATATTAATTTAAACATACATAGTAACATAAAATATTTATAAATATTTGTATAGCCAAAAAAGCCAGAAATGACTTGACACAAATAAAAATACCAATAAATCTACTTTACTTGAATGATTTTAGAAGTTGTGATTTCACTGCGGGGAAGCGAACTATAGCTAAATATGTCGAAAGACAGTCGAACATTATTCTTGTCATAGCTCTTGCACATGCGACAAATTGGTGAACATTTCAGCATGTTTGTCCGGCACCTGGACGGCGCAAATGAATTCTTCCATACCAATCTCGCCTGTGGAAAAGGGACTCTGAAATTGACTTTTTCAAGGACCTCTGGACAGTCAACCAAGCTATTTATGAGTTTGTACAACATTAATATGTCCGCCATTTCGCGACGTTAATGCAACATCATAACCTTATAATAGTCAAGTCTAGACTCATAAGAAATTAGGATCTTACATTTGTTCTGTATATATGCGAGATGATACAAAAAACACTTCTGAATTTTCTCTAAATTATCCGAGTGATTTCTATACCCAGGGTTCCATACTACAGAACAATACTCAAGAACACTCCTAACCAGGCTATTGAATAACTGGATTGACAAATCTTCATTTAGGAATGACCTGGCTTGTCTGGAGATAAAACCACACATTTTCCTAGCTTTTCGCGTTATGGTGTCGACATGTTTTACAAAATCCAATCGTGAATCAAATACCACTCCAAGATCGCGGATGGATCGTACCTGTTCTAGATTAAACCTATTTGTTGTATAGTTTACCGGAAAAGATACATGTTTTCGCGTAAACTTGATGAAAAAGCATTTAGTGACATTTAAACACATCTTGTTACGAATGCACCATTGGCTTACACGGTCCAAGTCACCCTGAAGGTCCTCGACGTCTTTCTGTTTTGTGTCTGTATAGTTTTAGGTCATCGGCAAAAAGCTTAACTCGAGATTTCACTATCTGAGGCAAATCATTTATGAAGACCAGAAAGAGTAGAGGACCTAAATGGGATCCCTGAGGAACACCAGACGGCACTCTTGTTAGGCGTGATCTAAAACCCTTTGCAACTACTAACTGAGATCTGTTTCTCATATAAGAATCAAACCAACGTTCCATGTATTCCGAGCCTATCCAGTTTTGCCAATAACAAGTCATGAGCCTCCAAATCAAACGCCTTACTAAAATCTGTATAAATGGCATGAACTTCCCCTCCGCTGTCTAATATTTCAAGCACATCGTCTGTATAGCTCATCAGATTTGTGCAGGTAGGTAGATTTTTTAGGCCTAAATCCGTGTTGGTTTGAATTTAAGTGCTGTGAAATATGCCAGTATACTTTTTAAACCATTAGTGATTCTAGCAGCTTACCTAGCCCCGACAGGATTGAATATTGGTCGATAGTTTTCGATATGCGACAAATTCCCTTTTTTGTGTATCGGGGTTATGTTGGCCACTTTATCTAGATGGGAAAAATCCAGTGTTAGTAGACTTATTGAAAATAACAGCATAAAATGGATGGATTTATAAATTGTGATATGGCTTCAGCGGACAAGAGAGTATTAGTAGAATTGGATGTGTGATAAATTGAATTATCATTATGTGAGATTATATAATGGCAGATTTATTGGATAAGTTCATCTGGTTAGGCAACGATGTGCTACTTCCCCGTAAATTTTTAACATAGCGCCAAATATGCTTAGGATTTTTTTTTTAGATAAACAGAAGCATTGTTTTTAAAAACTGCGAAACATTCTTTTAGCAGGATTTTGTACTTCTTACGGGCGTCCGAAAACGCAAGTTTATCCTGAAGGTTTCCATATTTCTTGCATTTGGAATGGTATTTAGCCTTTTCCTTCATACATTTTATAAGGGGAAGCGAGAACCAAACAGGATACCGGTCACCCTTGGTTCGTTGTAGAGGGATGTTTTCATGGTTTAATGGTACAAAAATGTCATAAAAAGCATCAACCATTTCGTCTACAGAATCGTGTGGTATTATATTGACATAAATAATTTGCACACCTAATGTGAGGTAATAACACAATGTGAGGTAATAATTAACTCAGATTGTGTTCTGTTCACACATAATTGTTCACAATGTGAGGTAATAACTATATCACATTGTGTTCTGTCAAACCTAAATTAAGATCCGTGTAACCCATTAACGAGCAAATAAAGAAATTGAATAATATTGTGTTGCTATTCCAGCAACGGCTGTACCACGGCAGCAAGCACCGCAACCCGGGCGTGACGTACCAGTACACGGTGGACGCGGCGCGGCTGCGCGCGCCCTCCTACCGCCTGTCGCCGTGGTCCGCCTGCTCCGCCTCCTGCGGGCCCGGCGTGGCCAGCCGCCGCCTGCAGTGCGTCGACCGGCACGGACGTACGGAGCTTTACTGTTCTCTTACATAACATTCCACATCGTCACGTACCAGTACACGCGCGCCCTCCTACCGCCTGTCGCCGTGGTCCGCCTGCTCCGCCTCCTGCGGGCCCGGCGTGGCCAGCCGCCGCCTGCAGTGCGTCGACCGGCACGGACGTACGGAGCTTTACTGTTCTCTTACATAACATTACACATCGTCACGTACCAGTACACGCGCGCCGAGCTACCGCCTGTCGCCGTGGTCCGCCTGCTCCGCCTCCTGCGGGCCCGGCGTGGCCAGTCGGCCTGTCGCCGTGGTACTTACATAACATTACATATCGTCACGCTTTTCCCCCGAGAGGGCTGGAAGAGGTGTAATACAACACCCACAGGTCGCCGGACTATATTCAGTCTCAAATGTGACAGGAGGCGAGCCTGCCGCCATACACCGGGCTTCAGTCGTGTAGCAGATGACATACAATACGCACATATATTCACACAATGAACAAATTGGTGCGTGCCGTCGGCTGAGTTCGAACCCGCTCCCTCTGGCTTGAGAGGCAGGCCTTCTCCTACTAGGCTGTCATCGCTTCTGTTATATATTCGCGCTATTCTTTTCAGTTGTATTTTTGTACCTTGACGCAAAAACTACAAAGTGTTGGAAGATTGACGTGACTGTGTTATAAGTTGTGTGGGTGTGTGTGTGTGGTTCCCGAGCGGATGAACCGATTTTGTTTTTGTTTGTTTGAAAGGTGGATTAGTCGGGAGTGTTCTTAGCTACAATTGATGAAAATCGATGTAGGGGGGTTACATTTTAAATTTACTTGTTATATGTTAGGTACTTGGGGACGATAAGTCCAGTACTTAATACTTCGTCACGACTTATAAGTATATTGTGTTATGTATCCCCAGTTCTAAAAAATACTGAAGTGTGGTTCTGGGCCGCTGGCACAGTCACAGTTGGTCCAGAAGTTAGATGGAGATTTAGATAAAGTAATTACATTATTTTGACAAAGATAGTGCAGCTGCCTTTCGTAATCCGAGTACTGTAAACGTACTATTAAAATAATCGTTTAGTACGTAAGTTCTGCTCACTGTTAAATGTTTACTTGTAATAGCTAACTTGATGTTCGAATGTTATTGTTGCGCAATTGTTAAAGTCAAAATCAAAATGTTTTTGACGTGACAACGTCTGATAAACCGATGAACGCCGGCTCCACGCACGAAATAGGATGACTCATTGTCCCGTTACGCTCATTGTAACGTTACGATCGGAGCGAGAGCGCTACACGAGCGATTTCTGGGTGTTAATATCTATTTATGTATGTATTTAAAAATATCTAAGTATGTATATCAGTCTCTGGCAGCCATAGTACAAGCTTTGCTTAGTTTGGGGTCAGGCGACCGTGTGTGGAAGTGTGCCGAATTTATTATTATTATTATTATTTATTCATAAAAGTATGCAATAATTTCATCACTGTTTTGTAAAGACGTTGTCACGTTAAACTATCGTCCGTATAAACAAACTTTAGAAGCAATCAATTTTTTATCCAATTGGGTATCAAAGACACATATGAACGTCAAAGTTGCATGTGTGTAACAGGTGTCGTGGAGCTGTCGCAGTGCTACAGCAGCGAGCCGCCGCCCACGAAGGCGCTGCGCCAGCGCTGCCACAAGCCGCCCTGCCCCGCGCGCGCGCCGCTCCTCGCCGCCCACGCTGCGCCACACACTGCCCACACTGAACACACTGCCCACGCCCAAGCCGCGTCCTACACAGCCCACGCGCAAGCCGCGCCCTACGCCACCCCCGGCCACCCCGCGCCCTTCTTCGCCCACGCGCCCCCCGCGCCTCACGCCGTCCACGCGCCCCCCGCGCCTCACGCCGCCCACGCGCCCCCCGCGCCTCACGCCGCCCACGCGCCCCCCGCGCCTCATGCCGCCCCCGGCTACCCCGCGGCCTACGCCGCCCCTGCGCCCCGCGCGCCGCCCCCCGCTGCCCCCACGCGCTGGTGGGCCGGCTCGTGGAAGCCTTGCTCCAAGCCCTGCCATATGCCGGTCAGTATTAAGTGTACCCTATGTTCCTAAGCTAATTTATATAATTACTAGCTGTTACAGTACTGGGCGATATTTATTTATTTTATTTATTTAAACACAAAACAGAGTACAGTCAATTACAAGAAGTATTTTAAAGAAGAAAAAGAGCAGGACCCTACTCCAAAACATGTGTAAATACATGGCAGACAAAAGGAAAATATAAAATAAATAAATATAATAATAATATATTTAAATAGTTATATATTGCACTTCGACCTTTGAAAAGAGACTTCACCTTCGTAGAGCGTTATCTCTGTCGCACACTAAACGAAACTGTCGGACGAAAGAGATGACGCTCTACGAAACCCTGTCTCTTTCCGAAAGTCGATGTGCAATATTTGTCGCCGGGTAACTGTCCTCGACTTTGCTCGCGATTATTCAGAAAATATACCTTCCCCAGGGATGTACTGTAATTAATTGTCAAATTTCATCATGATTAAACAAAATCCTTACGTAATTGAATTGAAGGTAGGCAGTGCCGGTGATCTGTCAAGCAAGTTTTTTTTTTTTTTAATTGGTTCGGTAACAGACTACCGGGTGTAAGGAGACCGTTCTCGAAGCCGAAACGCCGTTATTATACTATCTATACACAACCCGAAACCACTAACTATTAGCCATATAACTGTTATTTTAAACTTTTAGAAATTTGCAAACCAGCAATGTAACGCGTTTATATCGCGGGGGTCAATGGTCGGCGCCAGTACCTACGGAAAGTGCGACGACGCGCCGCCGCGGGCCGCGCGCGCGCCGAGACAGCGGAGGGCGCGGGCGGCGCGGCACCTAGGTCGCGACCGCACGCAGCTGTGTGCGGGCGTTCACCTCTAGCGTCAGCTGTTAGGCATTTAGTATTAGACTGCCGTTAGGGTAAATTTTTTTTTTTTTTGGTAATTGGTGTTTAAACTAGCTTTTTAAAGCTTGTATAACTTGTGTCGATGTTAAAATATCAGATTTTAAGTTTAAAAAAAAAGTCTTTTTTCGCGTTTTTTTTAGTCGCTTTGTATTAGTAATCCCCACCACTATTCCCAGTTTTCGTTTTCGAGAACGGTCTCCTTACACCCGGTATAGGCTATGACACGTGTAGGTACCAACTTAAATTAAATGTACAAAATTTGAACCTATAGTCCAATTATGACCGTACACAGCTTATAAAATGTACATTGTAACTAAAAACTATGATTAACTATTTTCTAAATTCTAATTCATAATAATACATACATAGATCTGTTTGGCCGATTAGCCGGGAAAAGCCTACAAACAGACAGACGAAGTCACTTTCGATTTTATATTATTAGTGTAAGTATAGATTAGTCCACGTTAGTGCCCTGTTATGCAGAGGTCACTCCTGAACTGAATAAATAATTTAACTGTTTTGTTTGATGAACATTTGTGTTTGTTCTATGTCTGGGTGTTAATGTGTATTTATGTCATGTATTTAAAAATATCTAAGTATGTATATCAGTCTCTGGCAGCCATAGCACAAGCTTTGCTTAGTTTGGGGTCAGGCGACCGTGTGTGGAAGTGTCCCGAGTTTGTTTATTATTATTATTCCAAGATATTTATTTTTCTTCTTTATTTCTAAGTTTTTTACAATAAATGAATATAAAAACAAATACTATAAAAACTTAAAAACTAGGGTTCCGCCGGCAGCGGGGCGAGGCCCAAGCTACCGGTGGTTAGGGTTGCAGACTGAGGAACCTCCTGACAATACGGCACGTGTCTAGGATCACTGCCGACTGTATCTGGCCCTTGATCCAACCGTCTAACGAGAGCCTCTTGAGATGTTGGTCGAGGCTCTTCGCTTATTATTATTATTATCCAAGATATCTATTATTGTTATTAATATCTTATATTATAATACATACATAGATCTGTTTGGCCGATTAGCCGGGAAAAGCCTACAAACAGACAGAAGAAGTCACTTTCGATTTTATATTATCAGTATAAGTATAGATTAGTCCACGTTAGTGCCCTGTTATTATTATTTCCAAGATATTTATTATTTTGTCTTCTTAATTTCTAAGTTTTTTACAATAAATGATTATTATGATTATAATTATTATTATTATGATTTGTTATTATTATTATTTGTTTGACAGGGCGAGGAAGTGACGAAGCACCGCGGCGTGTACTGCGTGCTCGGTAACGAAGTGGTCGAGGACTCGCGATGCGACGCCGCGCTCAAACCGATCAACTACATTAAGTGCTCCGAAGTACCAGCCTGCTGAACCAACGTCCAGCAGCACTACACCAGGACCAAAATAACCTAACACTTTCTCACGAAAATAAGATATGAAATTCTTATGAAATGACACAAGTGCACAGAGCACAGGCCTTTGAAGAGACTGTTCTTCGAAGACGGTGTACTAATGAATTTCTACGCACTAGCATTTATGAACGCCTGGTATGATAGTTTACCAGAGAAGTTAGGAGTGAAGTGAAAGTGATTAGTGAATGTGAGTACAGAATGCGGTGGGAACGAGTTATATGACTGAGAGCTTGTGAACTGTACTTGTACTTTATAATTGTGCCCATCGAATAGACAGTAGCGTACGTAAGGACTCGAATAGTGTGTGGTGACGGAATCTCGCAAGTACATAATGCAATGCTCTGCGACCCCAGTTATATACTGCCATACTATTTAAGTACTAGATATAACATAGTTCCCGCTTAGTTGTCTACTAATTAATATATTATATTGTATAACATCAGTATTAAAATGGTGTATGTATTTCTTTATATACAATTTGTGAACGCGTAAGTAGATAGGATACTATAAAATTGTATTTGGACCAAAAATATTTTAGAAATCAAATTCACGTTGCCATAAATCACTCTTTAAAACTGCCAATATGACACTTTGTTAAGTTAATATTTAGGTTTTTATTTTTTAAAATCATTATAATTTTTCATGTTTTGTACAAAGTTATTTTTATTAATCATTCATAGTCAGCGTCATGTGAAACATTTTTCATAACATAACTTATAGAAATTACATCTATATGTAACCAGCTAGTCAAATCCTTAAGCATTTGTATTACCCATTTGATACGTAACTACGGTTTCTAAAGAATCGACATGGCTGGTCAATTGACTCTTACGCCTTTGGCATAGAGCTGTTTATGCCCTGAATGTCCACTAATCTGAAGATCCCTTACACATTGAACAATTCAAGTAAATTTGTATTTAAATATTATAAGATGTAGAATTACTATTTTGTTATTTCCTCAAGTTACTCAATTTACTTATATATTTCTGCCTTAACGTAACCCAAGTATAATATACAACTAATAATATAATTATACGCCTTGTACGTGTTTCTGGAACAAATTACCGAACATTAATAATTACGTTAAAGTTAATAGCATTGTGTCCTTTTTCTTTATTAAGATTACACTGGCCTACAAAAAAAAAATTGTTTGGTGCAGCTCTGTTCGCATCTGTAGTCGGTAAAGTATGTAGGTAGTATGAACTACATTGCTGCTACTAGATGTCAGCTGACAGTTCTGGTTTACCTACAATTCTTTTTTAAATTTTGTATGGTTTTATTCAAAATCAGTCTATGTTATAACTACTTTTATGACATTAATCGTATACATTTATGATGGCAAGTAATTCAAGAAGTTGCATTAACGATCCTGATATGTTTTGTTACATATGCGGTGAGTATATAATGAAAAATCAACGGAAACCGAGTAATAACACGGTAATTCACTTGTATTCTGTATACTTTCTTCCTCATGAACAAGAGCTGCTATGAAAAATGTGACTAGTTTTCTCGTATCAGCTCACAAAATATACCCAAAATCAGGTCTAAAATCTTAGGCACCAAAATGAGTGTAGGCCAATGTTATGCATAATTCTAAAATAGCTAGCACGTAGTGATGTTTATTTATCTTGTACGTACCATTAATTAAGCTACGTCTATTGTAAAATGAAAATTAAGTCTATTTTTGATGCTTCAGTTGTAAGATGCGTCAGGAACGCTTGGTCCATCAATTTATACACAATTTTAATTCTTAGATTTTCGACTAACTGCCTTATTGCGAGTTCTAGTGAAATGAAATGTTTAGTTGAGTAGATTATAGTTTATTATAATTGTGTATGTAATTAGATATGGCAATAAAATCATGCGTTGTTTTAAAGCTGTTTCTGATTTTTATTGAAGGAGAATCCCCAAGAAACCATTTATTTATTTTTGGAAAACATACAGTGTTATTCATACTGTAATAGTTAACTTGTACTTCAAAACTAACATAGTTACCAATATGATCCTACTAATGTTATAAACGCGAAAGTTCGTAAGAATGGATGGATGGATGTTTGTTACTTTTTCACGCCAGAACGACTGAACAGATCTGGATGAAATTTGGCACAGATATAGATTATAGTCTAGAATAGCACATAGTCATATAGGATACTTTTTAACCGCGTGAAAACCGGGGGGGTAGTAATTTAATAAATGTCTATGTGCTTTTCTCTACATAAAACATTGCAAAAATTGCGGCAATACCGCAGAAGCCACGAAGAAATTGAATTAAACAATATATTTTTTAAAAGATAGGCACACGACCAAAAGCTATGACTCCAAATAGAAAGACATATCTGACACCCCCTCGTAACAAAACAACCGACAAATTAAGGTTTCAATAAACCTTAATTTGTCGGTTGTTTTTTGTTTGGTTTAACAACCGACAAATTAAGGTTTCAATAAACCTTAATTTGTCGGTTGTTTTTGGCTCGGTGCTACAGAGCTTTGTAAGAAAAGTAGCAGATTCACGTGATCCAATACTGACGTACTATCTAACTTTTTTTTTATGCCATAGGTGGCAAACAAGCTAACGGGCCGCCTGATGGTAAGCGATCACCATAGCTTATGGATACTTGTAATACCAGGAGCATCACAAATACGTTGCCGACCGTTAAGGGATCTGCGACGCTTTGAATTTTCCTTACAAAGGCGTTTTTCGAATTTCTTTGAAATCATTTGTCAGATGATGATGAAGTTTGGCATGTACAATTAATTAAACTAAATCTCCATCCCAATGTTCTTGTTTTTCTTGAAAAAAAAAAAACATCTTCAAGATAAAATAAAGCTATGAAAGATATCCGCATTTGTAAAGGGACACTTTTGACTGATTTATTTAATAGTTAGACAAAGCAAATCAAAAATCCCTTTACATGGAGAGGTTGTCTACATCATTAGCTTTTAAATTAATTCATAATACAAGAGACATTTTTAGTTATTTAAAAATGTCATTGATTAGAGAAATGCACAAGTCATAAAAAATTATTGACCACTTTGTCACTCTGTTGGTAATTTTAGAGGCGCATCAGTGTTTTTACGCTTTTTTCGCTTGTCGTCTCCTTCTAGACGATATGGCAATAGAAAACCTTCAGTCAAAGCGAAGTCATGTTGTAGTTAATCGGAAATACCACAGGAGGGGGGACTTATTCCACATATCGCAGGTGTGTCAAAAAAGATCGCTTAAAACGCCCTGTGTGCGTATTTATATATGTTTGCGATAATCTTATCTTAATATATATAAATCTCGTGTCACAATGTTTGTCCTCAATGAACTCCTAAACCACTTAACCGATTATAATAAAATTCGCACACCATGTGCAGTTCGATCCAACTTGAGAGATAGGATAGTTTAAATCTCAAATTATAGTCGCAATTTTAATTTATTGCTAATTAAACGCGAACGAAGTCGCGGGGTGACAGCTAGTATTATTATGTGGACGAGCTTTCAGGCGGAAATACACTAAAAATATTAAAGAAACGAAGTTATTGACATTTGCATATCTTTATATTTTCATAATTACTTTGTAATAAAAATAAGTTTGAGTATCACCAAGAAAGAGCTTATAAAATAATAATAATACATAGTAACTAAAGAGATCTGGAGTTATCAACTAAATTTCGAGTATTACTTTGAAACAATCATCTCATTTTCACAACTTACTATAGCAGCCCAATGGGAAGTTCAATTTAACATTAATATAGATAGTATTCTACAACTATGACAGATATCGAAATACTAGCCAGATAATATTAAAAATATTTCTATCCAAGTTCTGTTTACTTATTTTTCTACCGGTAGACCGGTTCTAACCCAAATTCGTTTCAAATGTGTTTTAAGAACACATAAAAAATCAGGCAACATTTTGTGATGGTATTCACTTCCAAACATACATTGCAATAATGCAATAAATAGCATCAAGGCAAAAATATAAATACACATAATCTGTTTTAGAAAATACGAAAAAAATAGTCTATAAATCAAAAATACAGTCTCATTGAAACTTAATCATCTTAGAACTGCGACTAAGAATTTATTTATAATTTTTAAGACATGGTTTTTAAAATCTAACAGAAATTATAAGTTTACACCATTAGCCAGCTGTCCCGGAACTGGATTCTTTCGCGAGTATGGCTTCGGAAGACGCATCGAAACGTATGTTTTTCTTTTTGGTGGTGTTTTTCTGAAAATAAACAATTTTCAAGTCACAACAATCGAAGCAAAAGAATTTGTTTTTTTTTTACGTGGATCGGGAACAGGCAGCCAGGTAAGTAAATAATCACTAAACCTTGCAAATTTGCAACACTTTTTGTTCTAATAAGGGGAATACTTTAAAGTCAAAAGTCAAAATGTTTTTAATCAATTTAGGTATCAAAGATACACTTATGAACGTCTCGTCGTTTAACGTTTCATTGAGCCTGATCCTTCAACTAAATCATTATTTTAGAGAACATAATCACAATTGGCACGGCGGCAACGTCTTGCTTTTCACCGACAATCATGAAACATGACTTAACTATCTGAATCAGACGTGACATGAGTATTTCCGTGTTATTAAAACGAAACGTGTTAAATCCTTGTCCATTCCCAAAATGGAACTGAATCGTTGATAATCTTGGAACGGCTGCAAACCTAATTGATTTCGTATAATTTTTAAGCACAAAAATTGCGTCTGCCTTTTTACCAGAAGCTGGACCGTGTGAGGACGTGTAGCGAGGTAAAAATCGACCAATAGGAACATTTCGCTATGAAATGAGCATCATGACGAAAATAGAGCTTCCTCCTTTTTAAAATCGGTTAACCGATAGTGCGCACCTTGTCCTTGGGGCGCGAGTCTATTTATTTATTTATTTATGGGAGAACCAACAGCTACTTACATTAAAAACATACTATATGCTTGGAGCGCTCCCGCTCCAGGTCGGTGTGCAGCGCGGCGAGCTCGGCCTTCACTACTCAATACAATAACAAGTCAACAGACAGTGCGCACCTTGTCCTTGGGGCGCGAGTCTATGTGCTTGGAGCGCTCCCGCTCCAGGTCGGTGTGCAGCGCGGCGAGCTCGGCCTTCACTACTCAATACAATAACAAGTCAACAGACAGTGCGCACCTTGTCCTTGGGGCGCGAGTCTATGTGCTTGGAGCGCTCCCGCTCCAGGTCGGTGTGCAGCGCGGCGAGCTCGGCCTTCACTACTCAATACAATAACAAGTCAACAGACAGTGCGCACCTTGTCCTTGGGGCGCGAGTCTATGTGCTTGGAGCGCTCCCGCTCCAGGTCGGTGTGCAGCGCGGCGAGCTCGGCCGTGAGCTCGGCCTGCACGGCGCGCAGCCGCTCCACTTCCACCAGCACCTCCGCCTTGTCCTTCACTGCACCACACAAGCACACGTCAATGCACTGTCGAGCGGAGCGGGCTTTGTCGGGACTCCGTTTATTATAAGCTAAGCCCTATCGCTCTAAAATCCAGTCTTGATTTTTAGAGCCAACAACAATGACAGAGACGCCGCACATTAGAGAGATCGCCCACAATCACTTTTTTGCGTCTGTGGCGCTTCAAACGCGTTTAGTTGCGTTTGCAACTCCCGGCGTCTGTGTGTCACGTTTGTAGCGATCCAATCGCGAGATTGAAGCAATGCAAACACGCGTTTACATCACTAAAAGCGCGTGACTGTATCAAATACTAAAGATTGCCAGAGTTCTGAGTTTTTTCCTAACACCCTCAAAAGAAAATAGGAGTAGATATGCAAAATATTCGCAAGCATTAAAAGACCGAATGTGCAATCGTGCACCACACCAGACACAATCATGTTCACAATCATTAATATCGAATAATAAGTATTATATTATATCGTAAGATAATTATTATAATACAATTGAATATAAGTATTCCTGGATAATTAAAATAAAATGTTGTGTGGGATCTATATCCTTATTGAATTAAAATGGTCAAAAATTTAACTGATAAACAAATAATTAGAATTGCATAGCATTCAGGCATTATATCATTGTAATGTGGCATCTCTACATGGTAAAAAACAAAGTCTTTATCCCTCTGTCTGTCTGTATATCTGTTATCTCTTCCTACACCAGGCAATGGATTTTGATGCAGTTTTAACCCATAGTTAGGTAATTTTTCAAACAAGGTCTTTATATACAGTGTGAAGCCGATGCACTGAGGCGGGTCGCTGGTAGATGAATAGAAAAGGAAGTGGGTGAACTAAGCATTTTCGCATTAACATAAAATACTCACTTTCACCCTGTCCTAGTATGTTACAGAGCTTCTTATTCCTAGACTTGACTGTGAGAAGTTCCTGCTTTAGTCCTAAAACTTCAAGCTTGAGAACAGATATTTCATTATCTTTTCTCTCAAGGGCATCCATAAACTGCACCCGCGTTATTACCTCATCCGAGGCTTGCTGTCGATTTCGTACTCTGTCATTATTTTCTTCCCTTCTTTTATTCTTTAAGAATTCAGTCTTGGTGTCATCTTTGATTCTTTCGAAAAATTCTGTATCTCTAACTGGGATCTTGCTATCGTCATCTTTTTCAATTTCATGGTTAGCTGAAATGTTGAAATGTTCGGAATGTGAAAATAGTTGAAATGTTCAGAATAAATAACAATTAAAATTGATGAATGTAAAGCAATTTGTTTGTATTTTCTATGGTATCAATGTATTATGAAAATGGACCTAGTTTAATTAGCCCCAATAGCTAATTTGGCAACTTATTGTAGATTGAGACAAAAGTTCAACAACCCTTCTAACTGGAGGCCTATTTAAAGAAAGTCTAGTTTGTTTGAAACAGCATAGAGGAACAAAATAAAATTATTTTACACTTACATTTAGTGTCTTCTCCATTCATCATATCATTGAACTGATCAAGACTCATAACATTTTTCTTTTTCTGTTGTTTTTTATTTTTATTCTTCGATGCTTGTTCGTCCAGCAGTTTTGCTTTGTCCGCATCTTTCTTTGACTGTTTGTACACAACCTTTTTTTCTTCATAATCAAGCTTTGAGAGAAGAATTGCCTGCAAAGAAGATCCTAAATAAGTGGCCTACAAATGTAAATTACACAACATACATACAAATGCTGATTTGACATCACATCACACTATTATTATGAGGGTGAAAGTTTTTAAGTGTGTAAGTTATTTATGTAGGTATTAGTATGTAAGTTTATTATAATTCTCAAATTCTCAAATTTGTAAGTACATTACTTAATAATTATTGTTTTTCTTTAGCACACCACAGTCCATGCTTAATCATAATGTTTTTATTCCATCCAAAGGTGGTCTGAAAGAGATCACTCTTAAGCGATAAGACCACCCATTATGCCTATATTTTTGAGTGTTTAGTTTAGATTTATTTTGTATTTGGTGTCAAGAGTTTTTGTATTGTATTGTATGTTTATTACTTCTTCATCATCAAACAGATGGACAGATTTTTAAAGAAATTAGCTATGGAGGTAGCTTATACACTGGATTAACACATAGGCTACTTTATAAGAGTGGGTAAGACTGTGGAGCACAGCACAGCTACTAATAGGTACTTGTTACCTGTTGTAGTTCATCTTCGTAGTGCCCATCAACCAGCTCTTCATCCTTTTGTTTCCACATCTCCCACTGCTCGGCCGACATCTGGACTTGTTTAGCTTTCTTCTTGCGAACTACCGGCTGATATTAAACAGAAATTCGATATTGTTGAAACATTCACTGGTTATATTGAAGTTGTTGTAAAGTAGTCTTGTAAACTCATGATAATAGCCAAAAATATGAGGTTGATCTAAAAGTTATAATTAATAATATGTTAATAAAAATTATTTAAAAATGGGCAATGGGGAGGTCACTAGATCGAGCAAAGATTTGTGAGCTAGGTTTAATTACTTGCAATAATAAATAATATTTTTATTTCCCTTCTAACATAGATGAGAGAATGAGAAACAAAACTTAAATACCTGAACTTTAGTGTTGTTGGTTTTGGGTTTTTTCAGTGGTTCCGGTTTCTTTTCATTGTTGACTTTTATTTTGTTGGTTTTTGGAATGTGTTCTGAGGGCGAAGAATCGTCATCCTCGATCTTGAGACCAGCAAATCTAGATTTCACGACGAGTGTAGCCATTGTTACGATACTAAAATTAATAAAATTCAATGGGTTTTAGTATATTTTTGGGCACGTAGCAAACAAAAATTAAGACCTAACAATTTGTTCATCTGAACAACGGTAGATCGTAATTCGTTCAATAATGGAAATAACAGACAATGGATATATAATCTCAATAATTTCTGTTTTCGTTTGAACTGTAGTTTCTTCTTACCAATTAGATTTTTAAACGATTTTATCTGCGAAAATCGACAAGACAGACCAATCAATCAATCTGACTGCAAACAAAATTAAAAATACTAATTCCACAGACTATGCAATGCAAGTTGTCAAACAAACGGTGCCTCCTATTCGTAGCCGTGAGATATTATTTGATCCTTGTCTTTCTCGTTTGAAAACCCGTATGAGTGAAAGTTATCTAGTTAAAATCTCACGTATTCAAAAAACTGAGCAGAAAACGCAAGAAAATTATAACGTTATGGTAACATTAAAAAACAGGTTGCGTACTTTACAGGTTCCGAATTAAATGATTTTGAATATTTATTTAAGTTACCGGAGTTGAAAATAATAAAGCTCGTTATTTTACCCATTTTTTAATAGAAAAATGTCTCTAGCTCGCCCAAGATGCAAATGAAAAACGAAGTGACCATTGTACGGGTATTGGACGAATAAAACGAAGTGACTATTTGTACGGGTACTGGATGATTAGTTTATGAAGTGGCTATTTGTACGGGTACTGGGGGGCTATTCCTGCGCGTGAGATGAGATGAGATTTTATCTTGGTCATTCTCACACCTATGACGTTTCAAACCAGAGCAACAAGGACGAAAAAAAGTGAGATGAAAATTTCAAATCTCCGAATAGGGCCACTGGTCCAGTACCCGTACAAAGTTAAAGTTAAGTTAGGTTGTTAGGTTTTTTTTTAAAGGAAGTGGAGAGAAGTTTTTTTGAGAAGAAGGAAAGGCGTAACGCTAAAGGATACGTCTGCACCTGTCCATAACTTCGAGGTTGGCAAGGAAATAAGTTTAAGGAGAGGAATTCAGATTGAGTTAATTTTTTTTTTTTGCATTTGCACATTAAATAAAATTATTCGTCCGACTTCTACGAATAATAATAAATTGTTCGTACAGTACCCGTATTAATAGACGCAGCCAATGAAAAAAGCAGAAAAGTGAAGTGACAAAACAAATGACAGTGTCATTGCGAGTTTTTGGCGGGAACCGAAAAGATGGTGTCATGATCACAGACTTGCTTTTGTTATTATTCTGAGGTCATGATTTTGTGTTATCTTCATAGACTTGTGATTATTTCGAGCGAAGTGCTATAGTGGTGGAGTATTAACCTTTTCCAGTACGTGCAAGAGTATTGGCTTATGATAAAAATATTAGGAAAAGCTACTTTTCGTGTTCTCTACAAAACTCGACTTAAAAAAAAACAAAAAATAAGTACTTAATTAAGTTTAATTTATAAATAAGTTTCAGTAAAATATACACGGCTTTACTGAAATGGAAAAAGGGGATGGATTCATCTCATCTATCATCATCCATCATCTTCAGTTTAACGAATAAAGTACGCAAAACACACGGATGACAAAGCTTTATAGCCATGTTGGCTACAAAGCTTAAGCTTAGGGCAATAGCTTGCCCTACAGGGCTAAATAAAAAAAATCATAGACCTGCTGTCACATTTGATTTTGGCGGAAAATTTGCGGATTTTGCGGACGTTCGTCACAAGACTCACAAGGAATTAAATTTGGCGAAAATCGTGTAATTTATGATATAAAATGAAATTACAGTGCCAAGTAGAAGTTATAAACAGAATACATTGCAGTTTAAACTTGAAACCAAACAGTAAACACGTCAAATCCACCTTGGCTCTTGGTAAAGAACCAAAATGCGACACGGAGTTCTTCATTCTACATTTTTCTACTGTAAACAAAAGTGGAATTAAATATCGAGTCAAAAACATAAAACAAGTATTCGTGAAGTGTTTAAATGAAGGCAAAAGTACAATCAGATTTGCTGAGCCGCCACACGACTTGTGTATAAAAAGTGAATCCATACAGCTGAAATGTTTTATGCGATTGCTGAAGTCATGTATTTCAGGCGATGGAAAGGCTTTACATTTGAATTCATTAACAAGTTTGAGTGTCACAGCTAAAGATAATGCTCCAACTAAACTCGTCATACGTGACCGTAGTGAAATACCAAGTAAAGGTCTTCCACGGACTCTACTATCTTTGTATATGAGTAAACTAAAACTGTGTAATTTTCGAAGAGATATTTTGTTGCTGAAGCACCTTACTATCCTTGATTTGAGTAATAATGAAATCGAAAAATTGCCAATTGAATTTGGTAGGTTATATATTGTTAAAATAATAATAAAATAAATTGTTAAAATAGTAGTTTGCTTAGAAACACTTTTGTAATTCAAGTACTTACCTTAATTCAAGAGAGGACTTTTAATTTACAGGGAGAGTGCTGTGCTTGACTGAATTGTATTTGCAAAATAACCAGCTCGGGCAAGAAAAAGAAATAGACTGGAGGTGGCTTCAAGAACCTCAGGTAAGGGTAATTAAAAAAATACTACTTTAGACTTCAGCAAACATGTTCAAAATACACCCACCCATAAATTCTTTCCAGATTACAAAAACACTCAAGCTTCTAGACCTTAGTGGTAACAAGCTGGGCTACCTACCAAAAGCAATATGGAAACTGCAAATACTTGTAACTCTGAAACTGGATAATAACCAACTTCAAAGACTGCCTGTAACTATTGGTAGGATTAGCAGTTTGAGGTAAGATTTGTATAAAAGCTAATTCTCTAAAAAAAACTACTGATGAAATTTTTTGTTTGTATTTTATTTATTGAGTTCAAGTGTTATATGAGTTACTACTTACTTAGCATACAAAATCATGAGTAATAGCTGGTTGGTAGTAAAAGTTAATGATCAAATGTTTCACACTTTTCAGGTATCTCACAGTATCTACAAACAACCTCAAGTCACTTCCTTGCAGTCTACTTCACTGTCGGCTGGAACACTTGGACATCTCCAGCAACAAATTCAAACAATCTGGATGTGATCCTTATCCTCAATATGACTGCTATATGTTCAATTCCCTTAACAACTTGGTCAATTTAGCAGCTAGAGCTGTATTGAAACACAAGATTTTCTATGCACCAAACATCATACCAAGAACTTTAGTACAATTTTTAGATGATGCAAACATGTGCGTATGTGGTACCCCAACTATTACTTTTGGGAGCCCTATAAGTAAAAGCTTCGAGTTAAAAGACTATTTCAGGGTGGTTGTGTTTGACAATAATAGATGTAGTATGACTGAATTTGAATGCTTCTTTTGTTCACATTCTTGCTTTAGAAATAGTATTTTAAAAAGTCGTCCTTATATAGTTAGGATATAGTAACTAAAATCCTTGAGTTTCAAAGGCCTATGAGGTAGTGCTTGAGTGATGCTTAAATAAATGGTCTACTTGAAATTATAAGGTATCATTTCGCAGTCGCCGCGACACTACTGGTTTCTATGCATTTCTCTGAGATACACACGCAAACGACATGTCCTGCCACAGACCAATAGTATCGCCGAAAAGAAAACAAAAAATTTAACGTGTCATACGTTAATTCTTTTGTTAAAGATTTATTTTAATTTAAATTTTTCCGATTTCGAAGAAGAGAAAAAAAAACAAGAGAGATGGAGATTCACGTCAGACATCACAGCCCCTAAGCCAGGAGCAATTTGGTCAATCATTTCCTCCTGGATGACAACGATTAAGATAGTTTTATCATAAAGCCTAGTCGTCAGATGCAGATCCGTTGGTGAGTTTAGCAGCAGTAAGCTCCCAAACACGTAAAAAATTGTAGATTGTAATACATGGGGCTAAAATGACCCATTATATACAAGGTAGTTTTACTACTGAGCTTAAGCGAGGGAGTAAAGAAACTGAGTTTTAATGGGGTTTATATTAAATTTATTAACACTTCGATTGCGTAAAAATAAATTAACCCCATCCCATTTTTATAATAAATTACGGTCACCAATTCAATTTGTAATTAGAAAAGAATAACTGAAGATCTCACGCCAGTCTTTTTTTTAATTTCTTCTGTAGTCGCCACGCAATACGCGCAGAGCGAAATATAGCTGCTAGTTTATCTTCGCTCTGGTACGCCACAATGACGGACGTTTTGAGCAAGAGAAGGTTAGCTGATGAAGAGTTTCTATGACCACCTTTAGGCTCCATCTTCAAACCAGCTCCATTGTACCATTTGCACCAAAGATACGGAAGTATACCAAATTTGAGTCCAATCAAACTTCAGGAAGTGAAGCATTTGGGAGGTTACTGTTGCTGAACCCACCAATGGATCCGCAGCTGACGATCACCAGGCTTCATGATAAATTTATCCTAATTTATTTATTTATATTATATTTTATTTGTTAAACAAAATCCACAGCCGTTAATTAAATACAATAATTCTTAAAAATATGACTTAAGGCCAATTACAATATATAAGTTTTTGGTAAAACATACAGTCGCTCATGTGAATAATAATAACATGACATAATTATTTAAGTGTGTGTGTGTGTGTATGCGTTATTGTATGTGATGTGTATGAGTATGACAAATTAAAACAAAATATATGTATAATAATACAAAAAATATTGTATGAGTTATCGTCTGGGAGGAAATGATTGACCAAATTTGTTCCTGTACGACTTGATACTAAGATTAACTAGGTGTCTATTAATAATATTATATAAATTCTACTATTTCGTTTTGTAATATGCCTGATAATGATAAGTTTATGAAATAAGACAATTGATTGGCTCACAGATGTTTTAATTGCTTTTTTCTCCTGACCTGAAGACACAACAAGCTGATACTTTCTATTCTAAATTTAGTGTTTTATTTCTACTAGAAACACCTTGGAAGTGGTAAAGTAGTTTAACTACTAACATCAAGATTATAAAATTTATTAAGTTCACAAAAAATACTAAATTTTTATTGTAAACATCGACAACATTTAAAGTACATTTATAAATACTCAGAACCTGTAGGTACTCCATCGGCGAGTAAACAACTGCCTATGATAGCCATTCGTGGATCGCCAGTTGAAAATAGTGGATAGCATAGTTACTAACATCAAGATTTTAAAATTGATTAAGTTCACAAAAAAGACTAAATACATTTTTATTGTAAACATCGACAACATTTAAAATACAATTTATAAATACTCAGAACCTGTAGATGCTCCATCGGCGAGTAAACGACTGCCTATGATAGCCATTCGTCGATCGCCAGTTAAAAATAGTGGATAGCATAGTCTATCCACTATTTTCTGATGAAATAATGGATAGCCAGGCTAACCACTTTTTTCCAGTGGAATATTGGATAGCCAAGCTATCCACCATTGTCCTGTTAAATCCATTATTCCACAGGATAATGGTGATAACCAAGCTATTCACCATTCTCTAGTGGAATAATGGACTATTCACCATTCTCTAGTGGAATAATGGACAGCGAAGCTATTCACCATTCTCTAGTGGAATAATGGATAGCCAAACTATTCACCATTCCCTAGTGGAATAATGGATAGCTAAGCTATTCACCATTCTCTAGTGGAATAATGGATAGCCTAGCTATTCACCATTCTCTAGTGGAATAATGGACAGCCAAGCTATTCACCATTCTCTAGTGGAATAATGGTTAACCAAACTATTCACCATTATTATCTATTATAATAATGGACAGCCAAGCTATTCACCATTCTCTAGTGGAATATTGGATAGCCAAGCTATTCACCATTCTCTAGTGGAATAATGGACAGCCAAGCTATTTACCATTTTCTAGTGGAATAATGGATAGCCAAGCTATTCACCATTCTCTAGTGGAACACTGAATAGCCTAACCTAACCACAATTCTATGGTTCAACACTTTCAGCTGCTATATAAATTCTGGCAAATGATAAAATTAATTATGCCCATAACGTAAATACAGTTTACATTGTCTTTGAAAGATAAAAGGATTTATCAGTAATGTATGTAATAATGTATAATATGTACTTGAATAGGACGCTACAACCTGATTAAAGGTACGTCATCTTACTTGCTGACTAAATACTTATTCAAGTCCATCAAATTTCCAATTAATTTCCGGAATGACTGGTGCTATTCGTAAATGATAATCTGAAACAGACGACATCAATGACAATAGATAGTCAAGGGAGTGTCAAGACACGAAGATGATACACTCAAGTTCAAAAAACACATTCCCAATAATCTCCATGCTATAAATTAACCTCATTGCACGTGGCCAAATTTTGGAAGTGTGTTTTTATTACAATACTCGTATCTTACTTAATATTTAAGATTACCAGCGAACACTAATGGTGCTTTTATTTTCGAGGGTCAAACAGTACATCGCATTCAAGGTTTTCTTTAAGTTAAATTAAACTCAAAAAAAGGTTGGTTTTTTACTACGATTAACCGGGTTTCTTTCTAAAAAACAACTGCCGTCTTTGTACTTCTTCACTCTACAAAACTTCAAGGCTTGAGTGAATAAGTACCTTATAGGTCGTCGTGCTCCGTCTTAGATCACAACGTCGCTTAACATCAGGCGAGTTGGTGGTCATACGTCGACCTATTATACATTAAAAAAAAAAGATAAGAGCGACCTGCCCCGATTTCTGTTGATCTGATCGGTACCAAACTACACAGGATCGCTCGCGCTCGGCTAAACTTCAAGATTGAATATTTCATCAAAATTGCTCCAGCCATTTTGGAGCCCATATAACACACATCGATTTTTATAGATTTAAGACAAGAAGAATTTTAATTAATAATGTTGTATAAGTTAGATGTAGAAGATTTAGTCAGTACCTCCATGTAAGCCTTTAACATACATAGATTTTTATAGAAGAATGTTAATTAAAAATGTTGTTTAAGATATATGTAGAATATTTAATTAATACCTCTATGTAAGCCCTCCGTAGAGGTCTGAGCAGCATAAACCGCTAGCGCTGCTTCCATAGTCAGATCGTTAGTCCAGATTACTTTGAAGTTTTCCTTTAGTTCTTTTAGGAAATCATCCAAAAAACTCTGAAAAGTTACACCACTCAAGTTAATAAGACGTATTGGTATCACTAGCTGCGCCCCGCAGTTGCACCCGTCATTTTATCGAGATTAAAAGTAGCTTATGTTAACCCAGGGTACATGCTGTCCTCATTCCGAATTTCACTCGAATCCGATGAGCGTTTCAGCGTGAACCGCAATGATGTAAACAGAGATCCTCAATTAACTTTCGAACTTATCGTGGGATTTGAAGAAACGATGACTAAATAAATAAAATACTCATCTGCGCACCAATTTGCTACACAAATACTGTAGGGGCGTATCAGTAGGCTTGCTTGGGACATCGATCGATCGATTGTAGTTATGTCATACAATGTTCGCCAAAGTTTAAGCCCGTCGCTTAGTCTAGAATATCATTATGACCAACTTTTACTACTAGGCCAACCCTGAAGGCTGCAATCGCGAAAGAACATCAACTGATCCATACAAAAGTTTATTGATCGTCGACAAAGTGTATAGAGCAGCCGTTTTTTTTTTTCCTCCAAGCCATGATTGGCCCCATAGTAAAACTTGGTCATAATTATGAGTACAATGATATCCTAGAATATATCCGTCGTTTAAATATACATGACGTATGGGATGTAGTCCGGTGAAACCGTTCCGAAGACGGGTCTGAGCAATAGCGCACTTGTAGCGGCTCACTCAACTGCAGTCTTTGTACTTCTTCACTCTACGAAACTTCTAGAGTGAATAAGTACCTTATAGGTGGTCGTGCTCCATCTTAGACCACAACGTCGCTTAACATCAGGCGAGTTGGTGGTCAAACGCCGACCTATTCTACATTTAAAAAAAATATAATAATAATAAAATCACCTGTAAATAATGAGCATCCTTTTCCATTTCAAAGTACATCAGCGTAGTGATAATTTCCTTTGCCTGCAGCCGTAATTCGAAGCACGAGATCACAAAGCCATGTAGATACATGATTATAGCAACGTCTTCGAACTGCGAGCCTTCCTTGAGCGATGCTATTTTACGCTCGTGTTTCCTCCTATTCTTGCTTGAACGGTGGGATCGGCTGTAATAAAAAATATGTTAATATCTGAAGGGATACATGCATACATAGATAAAGTCATGACTTTCCCGTAAGGGTAGGGAGATCCCACTTCTCTCCACTTGCTACGATCTTGGCAAAAATCTTTCGCGTCCTATACTTTCATCAGGCTTTTCATACTTGAAGTGGGATATAGCGGGTGAAATTGTCTGTAGGCAAATGGCGAAGACAATGCGATATTGAAACGTATGCTATATACCATCAATGACGTCAACCAAGGACAGTCGTGATTGCTTTCCATTTAAGAAATCGGCAGTTCTCTCAAGACGCAATTGAGAATATCTACTAAAATATTCCATGGTCAAAACATTAAATGAAAATTAATGACGTCAACCAACGACAGTCGTGATTGCTTTCCATTAAGTAATCGGCACTTCTCTCAAGACGCAATTGAGAATATCTACTAAAATATTCCATGGTCAAAACATTAAATGAAAATTAATGACGTCAACCAACGACAGTCGTGATTGCTTTCCATTTAAGAAATCGGCACTTCTCTCAAGACGCAATTGAGAATATCTACTAAAATATTCCATGGTCAAAACATTAAATGAAAATTAATGACGTCAACCAACGACAGTCGTGATTGCTTTCCATTAAGTAATCGGCACTTCTCTCAAGACGCAATTGAGAATATCTACTAAAATATTCCATGGTCAAAACATTAAATGAAAATTAATGACGTCAACCAACGACAGTCGTGATTGCTTTCCATTTAAGAAATCGGCACTTCTCTCAAGACGCAATTGAGAATATCTACTAAAATATTCCATGGTCAAAACATTAAATGAAAATTAATGACGTCAACCAACGACAGTCGTGATTGCTTTCCATTAAGTAATCGGCACTTCTCTCAAAACGCAATTGAGAATATCTACTAAAATATTCCAGGGTCAAAACATTAAATGAAAATTAATGACGTCAACCAACGACAGTCGTGATTGCTTTCCATTAAGTAATCGGCACTTCTCTCAAAACGCAATTGAGAATATCTACTAAAATATTCCAGGGTCAAAACATTAAATGAAAATTAATGACGTCAACCAACGACAGTCGTGATTGCTTTCCATTTAAGAAATCGGCACTTCTCTCAAGACGCAATTGAGAATATCTACTAAAATATTCCAGGGTCAAAACATTAAATGAAAATTAATGACGTCAACCAACGACAGTCGTGATTGCTTTCCATTAAGTAATCGGCACTTCTCTCAAGACGCAATTGAGAATATCTACTAAAATATTCCATGGTCAAAACATTAAATGAAAATTAATGACGTCAACCAACGACAGTCGTGATTGCTTTCCATTTAAGAAATCGGCACTTCTCTCAAGACGCAATTGAGAATATCTACTAAAATATTCCATGGTGAAAACATTAAATGAAAATTAATGACGTCAACCAACGACAGTCGTGATTGCTTTCCATTAAGTAATCGGCACTTCTCTCAAGACGCAATTGAGAATATCTACTAAAATATTCCATGGTCAAAACATTAAATGAAAATTAATGACGTCAACCAACGACAGTCGTGATTGCTTTCCATTAAGTAATCGGCACTTCTCTCAAAACGCAATTGAGAATATCTACTAAAATATTCCAGGGTCAAAACATTAAATAAAAAATACGTACGAAGTCGCTATGGATGAGGACGCAATAGTGCTAGCAACGTCAGATATAATTTCCCATTCGCGTTTTGGGTGATTATTGTCCTTCTCCGGGTCCTTGTCCCTAATAGCTTGCAAGCTAATCTTTCGCAGGACTAGAAGCCGGTCTCTGAACTTCACAAAGGTTTCAAAGTTTGACTTAATCAAGTTTATGAGCTCTTGGCGGCTTGTTCGTACAGCTGGTAGTATTTTTTCAGCTGAAAAAAAAAACATACATAAAATTCTCTCAGTATTACTTACTCTACGAGTCCCTCGTTACGCTCAGGGTTCAATTAGCAGTCCGTGACGTAATACACTGCTTAACTCCTTCGGTGCATAATCTACTATTGCGTTTCAATTGAGAACATAATGTATTTAGGTATATTAGATATCAAAATCAAATATTACTAGAATTGGAAACATCGAACTTTTTTTCCTGTCTGCTTCACGTGGAACGCCCCACATGTGTATCATAAGTAAGCCCTGGTTGCGGTGGTAAGCCGGGGTAGGAGCAGGCGGCAGGTCCTAGCGTGCACTGCTATCTCGCTCTTTGACGCCTTACCTCCACGGCCCTGTACTATGCGGCTGGCGAGGACTTATTTAAGCGGTATCTGATTATAAGAGACGATACCTGACGCGTCAACTAAAACTCGATAACGTATAAGATATTTTCAAGAATAAATTGTACTTATGCGAAAATATGATCACAGCTACTGTTAAGAAACTTAAGAAATATACCCACCTAAGTATTCGTCTTTCTTATATTGTCCACAAAGTCGGATAGCAGTTCTGTATTGGCCACATTCCAATACATACGCAAGTGTCTTCTCAAAGTCTCCATAGAAATGTTCTAAGATTAGTAATGCCTCATTATGTCGCTTTACTTCTTTCAGGTCATTTACCAGATCCCTGAAAGTATAAAATTATTATTATTGTTATTTGTTGACACTGGCAGCTAGCTGATGCGTGTCTTATTTCAGTGCACTTCACTTCACTACATTTTTGTGTGTGTGTGTTTTTTTTAAGTAATTGTCAAGTCTGTTTTTGAAGCAATTAACTGAGGGGGCTAAATGCCCCCTCAGTTAATTGCTTCAAATTGCTTCAATTGCTTCACAGTCACATTTAGCAACCATGAAAACCCTGATGTTGCCTCATTAACTCTACAAAGTCATCTTAACAAAATCAACAAATGGATGGAAAAGTGGCGCATCAAGGCTAGCACCAGCAAATCAGTACACGTCACTTTTGCTTTAAGAAAAGACAACTGCCCCCCAATTAAACTTGGCAACGCTGTTCTTCCCCATCAAGATTCAGCAAAATACTTAGGCATGCATCTTGACAGGAAACAAACATGGAAAATACATATTCAAAAAAAACGCGACGAACTAAACATACGGCTAAGAAACCTGAACTGGCTAATAGGCAGAAGGTCACACATAACCATGGAAAATAAGTTACTCATTTATAAAGTTATAATCAAGCCCATCTGGATGTATGGCATTGAGTTATGGGGATCAGCAAAAAACTCTAACGTGGAAATTTTACAACGGTTCCAAAATAAAGCACTCAAAACTATAACCAATGCACCTCTATTTATCAAAACTAGTGAATTGCATGAGTACACAGAAATGAAAACAGTTAAAGAAGAAGTGGAACACAGAGCAACTGAATACAAAAACCGAATAAAAACACATACAAATACCCTAGCCACAGAGTTATGTAAACCATTGTGTGATAGAAGGCTCAAAAGACAACACATATGGGATTTTGTTAACTAACAAATCCTAATCTATTATGAGTCAGCTTGCTCACTGGAGCAACAGTTCTCTCCCGCTATCTACACATACAACAAATCTGCTAAGGGCTTGCTAAGCCGATCGCAAGATAACTGAAATATAAAAAAAAAAAAAAAACTGGCAACTTCTTCCAGTCCATCACAATACGGTTTGGCAAAGTGTGTTATTTGGGTTTAATAAAGAACACGAATGATACTTTTATTCTGGAATATGTATATGTATGAATATTTGTAGTTACCTAGCAATACAATATTTCATTGGTTGGTCAGAACCAACATTAGGAACAGACTGACATGTCTGTTTTACTGGGTCCGAACCCACTCCCTCTAGCATTAGAGGAGAGTCTTTTCAACTAGGCTATCATCGCTTAATAATAATATTTTCGTATTTACCTATATATACCATAGTAGGAACCCTGTGCTCTAGCACTCAAACTGGTTTCATGTCAGTGGTGCCAAGCGGATTATGAACACTCGTGTGACACGATAAGTTTCAATTTAGCATAACGGTCAAAAGAGTTCTTTACCTAAACTTGATTTTTGTTCTAGAATGAACCATCTTGACATAGTACTATTATTTATTCTGTGATTCTACTAAGATCACAGGAATGATCTAGATGGCAGCCTAGTTGGGAGAAGGTCCGCCTCTCAAGCCAGAGGGAGCGGGTTCGAAACCAACCGACGGCATGCACCAATTAGTTCATTGTGTGAGCATATATGCGTATTGTGTGTCATCTGCTACATGACTGGAGCCCGGTGTATGGCGACAGGCTCGCCCCCTGTCACAATTTGACTGAATATTGTCCGGCGAAGTGAAGGTGTTGTATTACACCTCTGCCAGCCCCCTCGGGGGAAAGGCGTTATGTTATGTTATGGTTCTACTAAGCAATTGGATTTAAATACATACTAAATGAATTGTCTATTTTGACACTTCTGGCATACAAAAAGTGTCAATTTGAGGCAATTCACTAATTATTTAAAAACAATTGGTTAAAAGAATTAAGGGGCAGGTTGTGTGTGCTAATGTCAAAATAAGTAAGATTTATATTTACCAGCAAAGTTCTTTGAATTGTTTTTCAGGCCAAGCGTGTGCAAGCTTCAATGCCAACTCCCATTCCAAGCTGTCTTTGTAGCATTCAATAGCTTTATCAAAGCTCTTAGCTCGCTCATAAACCATACCAGCATTTGTATACTGCTTCTTTAGTTTCAGATAAAGGCCGAAGTCTTCAGATATTTGTTTGAAGATATCTTCAGTTGATGAAAACTTTGCTAAAGCTTCTTTGTAAAGGCTGTGGTACTTCACAAATGTTCTTAATTCTTCATGCCTTGAGGGCCCACATTCAACAAGACATTCAACAGCTCTGTTAAACCGTTTCAAATGTTTATTGATGGCAAATTTCTTGTAGTTTTCATTCATTTCATTCAGTTCATTCAGCATAGGAATGAATTCTTTTGGATCCCTCTGAGACTTGTTGGCTACTAGTAGTACTAAATCAAAGTCATACATGCCCAGAGCCACATCAAAAAGTTGATTTACATCAACCATGTAAAGCAAGTACTTTAGAGCTTCCTCAGGTCCTACTGGCAGTTTCGAACCAGCAGACTCTTGGATTTTTAGTTCCTTAATGATGGACAAAGCTTTTTCTAATTCTTCAACAGTGTTTTGCTTCACAAATGTAGTAATCAGAGGTAGTATTTTGCTGTCACTGTCTGGTCTTTTACTTATATGCTCTCTTACCATGTTACATACATTTTGAATCTTTGCATTATTCGTTTCATCATTCTTCTCCCGTTTTGTATCAGGTTTCCCAACATAACAGCTAGCATACATAGTTTTAGTGACATCAGAATTTTCTAGATCTGACAAGAAGAGGTTCAGCCACGAGTTGTTGGTTATTTTTTCTAAAAACAAGTCAATGTTTTCAATAAACTTCTCTGGGTCATGATCATAGATCAAATTCAAATTGATCCTTTGCTTCCTCATAAGATCAAAAGCTTCATAGTATTTCAGTGAATCCAGATATTCACCAATTATTTTCAGAGATAAAGGCCTGGGTTGTATCGCTTCCAGATTCCCTCTTGGCATTTGGAAAATAGTTCTTGTGTCACATGGTACCGCAACTACGATTATCGAGCCTCTTTCGATTTTCCTCTTATAGACATGTTCAGATTCTTTATTGTCAAACTCTTTGATAGCATCAAATCCAGTTTCAGTTAATTCTGTGCACAGTAGAACATTTCGTAATGAAGTTATAAGTAGGAAATGTGTGTGTACATAGAACGAACTCACACTAGGGAATGCAATCACACCATCTATGTATAGAAACCCTTTGTGAGTAAGTGTTATGTAATGTAATTTCTCTCCCACAGAAACCACACTGATTTCAGGGCAGGCGACTTTACAGCATGGATCCAAGGGCTCCAAGCTACCGCCTAGCTTGTACTCAACCATTTCTGCACTTTTTAACTGCAGCAACAATTTTTTAGAGTCAATTGGATGGGGCACAATCCTTGTTACAGAGTCATGTATGTGAGAAAAATGTTTCTTCACCAGGGTATTCCCCTCAATCATATACTCATCTAATATGTAGCAGCAATCTTTGTCCACTGTTATACAGATTATTGTGTCAGTCGAAACCCAGTTCCAGTTGTAACATTGATTTGGATAGTCATACTTCTGAAACTGAATCACTTTTTGCTCTTTAAACTTTAGGGGAAACTTCTGCGTTTGTTCATAGAATATCAACTTATTATCTGAAGTGAAGGCAAAGAATGTGTTTGTGTCAACTTCTTGCTCAGCATGTTTAGGAGCAAAATGTACTGATGACACATAGGCGTCCATTGGAATTTCCAAAGCTGCCATTGGTGGTGGAACCACTGCTTGCCGGAACCCTGTGATAGAGAGCTTCTTTTCATCTATCACTACAACAAGTGCATCATCATTTGTTGTAGTGCCAAAACTATGATTTGTGTTCCAGACCCAATTATAACTGTAATACTGTCCATTCTGCAATGACACATGCAAAGTTTTATGACGACCTGTCTCAAAATCACTATCCCATTCAACAGCATTTATTTTCTGGTCTCTGTTGAAATGCAATGTTTGTTTAAGATACCAATGATAGTTCCCTGTTGTATAAAGAAGCAATGTTTGTGCATCATTTTCAATGTCTAGACATTGGATAGTTAATATTTCGGAATCGGTGCTCCAGAGAACCTCCTGTATTTGTGTTTTAGAGTTCACATTGACAACAAATCCTCCATGTTTTAAACCATTTTTCTCAAAGAATGTGAGAGTGTATTTGTCTGGCAGTTTCTGTGTAGTGGCTATGACATTGCCACATGGACGCCAGGCTATGTTTGATTCTAAACCAGGTAGCTTTTCACTAGTGTACATTACCCCCCCATCTCTGCTGAAGACTTTGAACCTTCTTAGTCCATCTATAGAGAAGCCGATGGCATATAAAGCCCCGTCGCCCCTCCATGCTATCTTCACTCTTTTATCATCTACAGGATAAAGATCTGAAATATAAAATTCAAATTAAGTAACAATGTTACTAAATATTCTAATTAGTTATTATTAAAAAATTGAGGGTTGGTATGAACAAAGTACTCTGGGGTTGTTATGTTATATTGCAATAGCGAAACTATTAATTGGTATTCACAACAATAACATGTTCTGAAACTGTTTATTTTGATAACTATGTATTGGTCGTTTTTTTTAATTGATTTAGGTTCTGATGGTTTGTAGGTTCTGACGCAGGTATTCTGAGAATCATTATTTCAATAAAGATTTACAAAATAGTTACTGCGTGTTCATTGCACAAGTACAGATACTGATCGGTATAACTTTTATGACAAAATATAAATGTTTTAGTAAATTACTGTTTACATTTAATTGTTATGTTAATCAATAACAACAATTTCATATTCTTTTTCATAAGTTAGTATTATTAAAAAAACTTTCCTTCATACTTAACCAGGCTTAGGACTGGCTATATTTGTTATAAAAACTCAAAAAAGAGTGGAGTCATATTTATAAGTTTAATTCATTTTGTGTACATAATTTTTTGCATGGCCATTTTTTTTAATTAATAGCTGGGCAATAACGAGTGAGCCCTACAAGTACCTAATAGCGAGTTGTACCGAAACCAAGACCAATATAGTGTTTTGGTTCTCATGCTTCTATTGGTTCCGCTCGTTATGGTGTAGTATCTTTTTATTCCAAGTTATTGAAACTATTTACTCAATTTATTAATATTTACTAATTTATACTACTTACTAATATTAGTTTGAAACAACCACCTTTATAAAAAAATAGGTAACAAATAAAGACATACCAAACTCATCTTTAAGTTTAGCAGCTTGTTTTCCCACTGAACCATGGAACTGTGTTTCTTTCTTGCCCCAGCCAACAGTTATGAACTGTTTGTTTCCGAAGTCCTGATCCCAAAGGTTGACTTCAGACACATGCTCGAACGCGCATGACAGCAAACATGAGTTCATCTCTTGAGTGACCAAACATACCATTTCATTATCGGGACTCCACTCCATTGCCTAATGATTATTAATAATGATTAGAAATAATAACTACTTACATACAGACCGCTTGGGAACAAGTACTTTTACTATCACTTACACAAAGACCGCTTGGGAACACCCCCACAGGCAGACATTTACAACCTGCATGTTTGACTGCGAGCATCTCTCCATTTTGAAGTCCTATACATAGGAAATTTTGAAGCAACAAAGATGTAAGATTTACAGGTTTATTATTTGGGGTAGCGAACTCCGAAATGTTTGAAGACCACCTAATTTCACCACTAACAGCATCATAGCTGTTCACAATAAGTTCATTGGTGCAGGTGTAAACAGCCATCGTAGGCGTATCATCGTCATGACCCGTGCATATGCAAAATTTGTCGTCAGTGTCCAGCTTGAGATTCAGTCGGGAAACATCCCAAAGTTCTAAGTTTCTCATGGTTAAATTTAATAAAACACGCTCGTCTTCGTAAGCTCGTCTACATGACAGATTTTGCACAATCAGTATTGCCAGTGGCTGATAGTCAAATTAAACATGAAACAGGTCATTTAAAATGGAACATTTTCAATGGAAAATATTCACATTTTTAATGGAAATTAACATTTTATGTTATGTGGAATATGAAACAAATAAAAGTAATCAAAACACATAACTACAAGACTCAATAATAGGAACAAATTGAACAGCCATGACTGTTTAAAATTTTTTTGGTTGTTTGAAAATATTTCAAAATTTTTTAGTAACGTAAAATGTTAGAAAAGTTATATTCTAGCAACGCTGTTGCACATGTCACATCTAACGATTTTTTTTTCTTTATTTGGTCTGTCTACGTCCTTTTGACTATTTCTTTATTTTGAACTAGCTGCGCCCCGCAGTTTCACCCGCAGTTAAAACGTATCCTATGTGCTATTCTAGACTATAATCTATCTCTGTGCCAAATTTCATCCAGATCTGTTCAGCGGTTCGTGAAAGAGTAACAAACATCCATCCATCCATCCATACATACATACAAACTTTCGCGTTTATAATATTAGTAGGACTAGCTCTTTTTTCCGCGGCTTCGATCGCGGGAAAAAGAGCTTATGTCACTCAGGGACTTGACCTTCCCACAAACGGTCTAAGCTCAGGGATGATATAGCTTTCTAATGCACCACCAATGAAGCATCAGTAGTTTTTGGTTTATTAGTTACAAACATATGAAAATAAAAACTTTCCATTTTTTTACCCGACCCCATTATGGCGAAGTAAAATAGGAAGGTTATGTTTTTGACTGGTGTGGCAAGGGTGTGGCGATTGCTATCGGCCAGCCGACTCCCGAATAGCATGACCCTAGCAACCAGAGATAACAGGTGACAGTTTGGACAATATTGTATTTTTACTAGGAAAATCACTATAGCTTTGTTTAATTCATATTTAATTAATAAAACTTAAATCCTAATCTTTTTATGTAAAGCCTAGTTTACACAGTGCGAGCTGGCGTACGAGTCAGCCTGCCGAGTAGCTGCACTGCAGTGACTCGCACTGTTTGGACGTCGCTTACGAGTAATTCGCACGTGCGAATTGGACAGTAGCTAGCATCCGAGTTACTTCAAGATTTTTTGTTTTCACTCGCATACTCGTCTGACAGCCACTCGTACATGACAGCAGGAGGGCTATTCCTACAACTCGAGATACCATCTCATCTCGAAAAAAATGCCTAAAATCGAGATGCCTTATTCTCTTCGCAAGAGATCGAGATTATCTCGATGGCTGGGGCCCGAGATGTCTCGAGTGGTCGGAGGCAGTCGAGACGTAAGTGAGATAGTGGGTCGCGACTCATTTGTTGCCACTTCGGTCCCGTAAATATATTTTTTCTACAAAACTGGCAACTCAGTATTTGAATACCTACGTCATGCGTTTCTATACGTCAAGGAGGGTCTTTGGCGGGAACCGAAAAAATGGTGTCGTGATTTTGTATTATTTTCTAAAACTTGTGATGCTTCGAGTGTTAAAGTGTAATAATTGTGTAACCTTTGCCGTGTTCGTTAACGTGCACGAGTGTAAGCAAATGATACAAACATTAGGAAATGCAACTTTTCGTGTTCTCTACAGAACTCGACTTAACGTTTCAGTAAAGTATCCACGACTGAAATGGGAAAAGGGGAGGGATTCATCTAATTTTTAATCACCCTCTCCGCTATCATCTTAAATTTAATAACCCATGTACAAAAATCAAACGGATGACAAGACGGTATGGCTATGTTGGCTTTAGCCTGCCCTACGGGCAAAAAAAAATTCTATACGTCAATGTTTATACTTGTTTAAAATTATTGCCTCTCACTTTTCAACCCAATAGTCCACTTCATTTCGATCTGACAAGGACTATCCTATTTTACCAAAGGATCGCATCGCATTACGCTGGTTGGCGTAAACATATTCACTGATGCGTCGAAGTTATCGACAGTCAGTGCCGTGGGAGCAGCTGTTTGCATACTATCTGCTAGAATAAGTCTTAGTTATCAATGCCCATCTTACTTCTCAGTATTCACTGGAGAAGCGATTGCCCTTCTAGAAGCTATCCTCTATGTCAAGTCGCATAATCTCAACTACTCTATCATCTTTACTGAGTACACTAAGAGATCCTTTATAGGTGGCCAATTTTGCACAAGAGTGCAACCTATTTTACAACAATTTATGAGGGATTCCTTAATTTAACAAATTACAGGGAAACGAAATGAGGAGTGAAAAGGGTTTGACAAGATAGATTGTAAGCAGCTTTTGGAATCTTGAATACATCAATTATACTCGCATGGCCTTTTTCTTCCTAAATTTTTCCTCCTAAATCAATGGTCAAAATACTGGGAGACGTCCCAAAACATCAAGGGTAGATATGCTGATATCCAACCCAATAGGTATCCCTACAATTCCCTAGTTCTTCAAATTCCGCTCAACCGAGAAACATATGAGCATGATCTTATGTTGTCTCCAATTAAGTCACCCGTGCACTCTGGTTTATTTAGCCAAACTCAGGCTCAGGGAGCACTCAATCTGTGAATGTGGGTTGGATGAAGATAACACAGATCACATCTGCTTCAGTTGTCCCAATCTAAGTTTCCTCCTTATAAGATATCCTCTCCCGGACATAGTCCATCCTACTTCCTTCAAATATCTACAATCATGTTCCTCCCACCCCAAGCTATATAATATTGTTTGTAAATTTGTCTGTAAAAATAATATTAAGCTGTAAATATTATCCCCCTTAGCAATAAACGTTGTATAGCTTTGGAATAGTTATATAGTTTTGTCTTTTTTTTAATTCTTGAACTCTATTGAAGCTAGCAATAAATGTTGTATAGCCTCAGAATAGTTACAGTCTTTTGCCATTTTCGATCGAGTTCAAAAACAACAAAGAAAGATAAAGACAAAACACTGTATAATTATCCCAAGGCTATACACTGTTTATTGATAAGGGGGTTAGTATATTTACCAAAGTGGAGTATACAATACAAATATTTTTCGGCATTGCATGTTGAACATAACATATCATATCATCACGCCTTTCCCCTGAATGGACTGGCAGAGGTGTACAACACCCACACTTTAGCGGACGATATTCAGTCCTAAATGTGACAGGCGGTGAGCTTGTCGCCATATACCGGGCTCCAGTTATTTAGCAGATGACATTAGATATGTACATATGCTCACACAATGAATAAGTTGGTGCATGCCTTTGGCTGGGTCCAAACCCTCTCCCTCTGGCTTGAGAGGCGTATCTTCTGCGACTAGGCTATCATCACTAGTATGTTAAATAACAAGACATAATACAATAAAAAAAACTGATTTATTTATCTTTTTCGCTGCATGCTTTTTCAAAATCTGTTTGTACTCATTAGAATGTCCTTAAAACAATAACAGATTACTTCCAAAATATTAAGTAAAGCATCTTGAATTTAAGTAGCAGTGTAGGTTTCCATCACAATTCAATCTGCAAACAAAAAATCACAATGTTACTTAATGTATCAAACATTATATTTTACTTTTGCTCTGCATTACATGACTGATTTAAATTATCTTGTTTAGGACATACTGGACAGATTTATGGGAAAATATAGGAAATGATTATAATTTTTCCCAAAGTGAACGGTATACTACTTAGATAAAAGTCAATTTGTCCTTTGTTGGCAAGCACATCACTAGGGAATGGCTAGATTGTCTTGCCTAAAACTCTCTATGTAATATTAGTTTGTATAGTCCGTTAGCCGAACCTCATTGCAAAGCACTAAATGTAAGAAGCTGAGAGCTGAGCTTCACCGCACTGGGTATGAAGTATAGCTATAGGTACAGAGATCAGCTAGTAAGTATATTACCTAATGCAGAGTGTAAGGTAGGTAGATTGGCAATATAGATATCCTAACTAATAATTTAAAAATGAATTTGTTTGTTTGTTCTGCTGTCACACCTCAACTACTCAATCTATCATCATGAAATTTTGCATACACAATGTCAGAGGTACAGAAAAGGACGATGATAAGACAATGAAGAGGATGATAGAGATAATGGTTCTGCAGGACCGCAGGTGAAACTGCGGGGCGCAGCTACTTGATATATATGTATAAATGTGCTTATCCAGATTATTCCTATAGTATCTATCTTTATCTCTGTGCCAAATTTAATTCAGAACAACCATCATCTATCTAATATATACATATGTACTTCCATTCAAACTTTTGCCTTTTTAAAATTAGTGTAAAGTGTGATTTCTCAGATACTTACTTACTGGGTCTAAGAAAATTCAATTTTTTTGTTCATATAAATATGTAACTAAGTCCACAGATTTGTTGTTGATAGTGGTTGTGATTGCTGTTTAGCTCATCCACAGTCAGGTTTCTAAAGCCAACTTGGAAACCATTAGTCACGTACGAGTCCTTGGGTGACTTGTTTGTTGGTAGGTGTTAGGCTCGAACGCCATAAATTACGCAGTAGGTACCTGAAACATTTTTCAATTTATAAACAAGAAAAAGTTTGTGACTTTTAGGTTAAGTTAACCTTGGTTATTTACAAATTATGTGGTCATATATAGTGATAAGATAGTACTTAATACTTACAATTATCTCCACAAGTATCCTGGCGTCACTTTATTAACCCTGTTAGATTATTTTGAAGGTCATAAGTTATTAGTACATAGGGGCGATTGATTCGGAAAAAACTTCAAAACCGATCTTCCATTCCATTGGGTTTAACGACAAACGAAAGCCTTAGTAGTTCCTATTAAGTGTGTAGTGTTGTTAATCGTGATAGTTTTGTGGGCGTGATGACGGAAAGATTTTTTGATTTTATTAACCTCTATTTGTAAATAAAACAATGACTTATTTGGCTAAGTGCGTTTCGTTCCCCACAAATCCTTTATGGAATGAAAATGTTATATTTTATTCTTCTCACTTTTATAACTTGTAATAATTATCATAATATTAGTTCATTTGATTAAACATATCGATATTTAATTATTGTATGCATTTAATGAGCAGAATGGTCCCGAAATACGTTTTATCGATTTTACCGGTTTTTAGCAAGCACAGTCGAGTAAAATGGAACGTAATTTGAGTGAGAAAAGCCCATCTCATCTCATGCTTGTTTGAGAATACCACATGGTTTGTTTTTAGGAGATTCTCCCTCGAGTTCTAGGAATCGAGATCGAGATGAAAAAGTCCTATCTCCGAATAGGGCCCCAGGGGCCCTATTCGGAGATTTGAGATTTTCATCTCACCTTTTTTCGTCCTTGTTGCTCTCGTTTGAAAAGTCATAGGAGTGAGAGTGACCAAGATAAAATCTCATCTCATCTCACGCGTAGGATTAGCCCCATAGCTCTGCCGTCGCTGGCATCGTTAAAGCCTAGTTTACACAGTGCGAGCTGCTGACCAGACAGTAGACAGCTACTCGGCTTGTCTACTCGTACGCCAATCGTCCCATTCGGAAAGTCCCAAAGATTACCGAAGTTCTTTCCGATTGAAGTTGTGAATACCAAATTATAGCTCCGTCGGAAACCAATTCGTCCCTAGGAAACGGATTGGCTTCCGAATCGGAAACATCCGATTTAATTGAGAATCGCTATGCAGTGGCTCTATTCGGAGATTTGAGATTTTCATCTCACCTTTTTTCGTCCTTGTTGCTTTCGTTTGAAACGTCATAGGTGTGAGAGTGACGAAGATAAAATCTCATCTCATCTCACGCGCAGGAATACCCCCCCTGAAGGCGGTTTCCGAGCGGAAGCTGCCTTCCGACCAATTAGAATAGCCCTGCTGAACCGATTTAGTTTTTTTTGTTTCAAAGTGTATACTTCCCAGATGGTCCCATTTAAATTTTATCGAAAGCGGTCGAGCGGTTTTTAATACTTAACAGATTGGTCACTTTGAGAAGTCGGTTCTTTAATTTAAAGATTACATAACATACAGTTAGATATAGTATAATTATAATATGTAATTTTTATCAACTTTTGCTAATCGTCGCAATACTGTTAACTTTAGCCAGTGGCGCGCGAACAATCCGGTTTTACGTCAGCGCGGCGGCGTCTGCGCGTAAATACCTATTTAGCTGCTTCCGCCTTTTTTTAAAATGTAGAATAGGTCGGCGTTTGACCACCAACTCGCCTGATGTTAAGCAACGTTGTGGTCTAAGATGGAGCACGACAACCTATAAGGTACTTATTCACTCTAGCCTTGACGTTTTGTAGAGTGAACAAGTACAAAGACAGCAGTTGAGTGAGGCGCTACAAGTGCGCTACTGCTCAGACCCGTCTTCGGAACGGTTACGCCGAACTACATCTCGAAACACGACTAGTGGCCCTATTCGGAGATTTGAGATTTTCATCTCACCCTTTTTCGTCCTTGTTGCTCTTGTTTGAAATGTCATAGGTGTGAGAGTGACAAGGATAAAATCTCATCTCACGCGTAGGAATAGCCCCATATGTCATTTCACGGCATGGCTTAGTCCGGTGGGTGGTAACTAGCCACGGCCGAAGTTATTATATTATTTTATTTAGTTATTATATATTTTATAGTTATTTACCGGCTCAAATTCGAACCTCAAAAAGTAGAGGGGAAGTCCGGCTACGCTTATACGAGGGAAGTCCGTCTCGTGCCACACAGGACGAGAAAAAAACATAGGAACCTATCTTCCCGTAGGTTTTAGCGTGACTAGACGGACTTGCTCCGTTCGGCTGGGAAAGTCCGTCTAACCACTGTTTTTTATTAAAACTAGATTTTATCCTCGTGTTTCTTCAAGGCTTCTTTAGATCTCCATAAAATTCCAATTTTTTTTATAAATTTGGACTTACCAAAGCTTTTAGAGATTAGGAAATAAATGGAATACAATTTAACTTCGCGATATATGTCGATCTTACCCGCACTGACCTTCCCAACTAAACTTTTGTGCACGCTTGGATGCAATCAAAATAAAATATTTTATTTTCTACACATTTTATTTACGAGCATTCATGAACGGAACAAAAAGTATTTTAATCTAATACAAAACTGACTGCCCAAGTTCATACTTTCGGATAGTAGGTAGTTTCAAACTTCTTTCTTGCCTTAGGATATGGCCGTAATACTTTCGGAATATAAGGAGGCAGGTGCTCATCCAACCTTCTCTTGTAAGGATTGACTCCAAGTTCAAACGGTCTACTTTTACGCTCAAAAGACCTAGTCTGGAATTGAATCTTATAGATTCTTTCCCACATATAGACTTCAGGAAGCAAGTTATGTCTGGGCCTATTTGAGACCACATGCTTGTAGGTAGATTCCAACCAACAACGCCTTTTATCATCTTCAATGTCTGCAATTACTTGTTCTTCTTTCCCCAAATAAGGCTTCATTTCATGATCTCGTTCTTCAGGAGTATTCATATAGAGCTGAATCAGCATCTTCAACACATCTTCATTCAAGCCTTTAACCTTTCCGTCCTCGAGGGTCTCATACAATTTCATTGGCTTTGTGCCGAAACACACATTGTGCTTAGGATTCTCATCAATTTTGTCATTATGCATTTCAATTGTGTTCAACTGGTAGGCATATAATGACCATAGCTGTCCATTTGTTATCACAGTTTGTGATACCAATGGATATGTAATGTCATTGTATGTGGTGAAACCTTGATAGTTAGCTTGGGCTAGGAGCCATCCAAAACTAGCTTTCATTGCTTGGCAGTGTAACGCTTCCAGGTTGTCTTCAGCTCCAAATGACGGTACCCTAGTCACAATGTGACCGCGACCGTGGAATGACATAAGGCCAAATTCATCATAATCACCAGGCCAAAATCCTGAAAATTCGAAAATATTATGAATAAAATTAAAAGTTAAAAACTTTTTTTTTAAATCAAGCTTTTATTAACAGACTTCCAATACAGTAGTAGTACTGTATTCGAAGCCTGTGCTTTTATCGCGCTAAAAAAAAACGTTTCCTTTAAAACTTTTACTATCAACTTCAACGTCATTGCAACATTTATATGATTTTATAGCTTGTCGCATTATACAAAATTTCCGCTCAATCGGTTGATGATGTCTGCTTCATAATTGAGTTGCACGTTTGATAGATTCCAACCCAACAAACATACATACATTGCAAGTTAAATAAAATCTTTAAAAAAAATATTTACAGAAAATAAATAGATGAAGTTACACAGGCTGGTTATCGTATTCATTAGCATAAATTCAATTCGTAATTGTACACAAGTTATTAGCTAGTTTTAAAGAATAAATAGGTAATGCAATTACAAAGTGCAAACGCGCGGCGCGGGCGTGTGAAGTTCGCTCCATGGATTTGGACTTTTTTAAAGCTGGCTCCAAACTAATGCCGCGAACGTTCGTGAAAGTGTTCCTTTTGGTTGTTGAAAGTAGGAACCAGTAGGAAGGGCGCGGCGTACCGACAGCTTCTCGGACGTTCGCGGCAATTGCATGGAACAGCCTTATAACATAGCGTTAGGTTGTGTGTGATATTAAAAAAAAAGTATACTTGATTATTATTATTTACTGAATATTTTGTACAATAAAATAAATTCATTGGATGGATTTTACTGTTTTCTAGTGTTTTCATCAATACTCTTTTTATTGCTTTAATATTGTTAAGTTTCAGGAGTAGGTTTAAAGGATGCCAATGAATAAGATAACACCTGTATTACAAAAAGCGACACCACCAAACTGTGGCAGTTGTTCAAACCAAAAACATTTAAATTTCTGGTTTGGTTTTATAGAAACTAGGCCATGCCATATTTGATGTCATCATCTGCTATATAACTGGAGCCTGGTGTATGGCGACAGGCTCACCCCCAGTCACATTTCGGACTGAATACCGTCCGGCGAAATGTGGGTGTTGTAATACACTTCTGCAAGCCCCTTCGGGAAAATGCGTGACGATTTATGTACTGTGTATTTGAAATTTTTCTTTTACCCGGAATGTTTGTGCCATGTCTAAACTGGTTACGATATCCCGTTGCGTTGGGGACCGGGGTGTATTTAGGAACTTTGAATTCGGGATTTTCTGCTTCACTATATGGTATCAAAGGCTTCAGTGGCAATCTGCTTCTCAAGGTCAGAATAGGTGTTCCTGAAAATAAAACACATTTATTGTGAATTACTTTAACAATTCTTTTGTGAGGGCACAGAGTACCTAAGCATCTTTTAACTTTCCCACAGAGGTTATTGTTATAGTTTTTATCGGAACAACACTATTATTGTTATTTGCGGATACACTGGCAGCTTATAGGTCGTAGCAAACATATATATTTTTTTTTTATTTATGAAAAGCTTACAATTACAAATTTTCCTTATAGACAAACCTTAAAAATATATGGGTAACATTAGTAAATTTGTCTTGTAGCACCTACACTAAGAACATAAATATTCTTGTGCTGTAGGTGACTACATTCCTTCATTTTTTTTTTATAAAAAGAGTAGGCGTATGTACTATGTGTGTGCAAACTGTTTGTGTGTGTGTGTGTGTGTGTGTGTGAGTGTGTGTGTGTTTCTTTTTGTATATGCAGTGAAAATTATTTTTATTTTATCATATGAACTCTGATTACATATAAATGAATACATTTAAAATGTATTTAGTTCATGTATTTAAATGAGTTAGAATTTCTACCATATACAGTAACACTACAAGCACTAATATTTTTAAAATATACCTTTATTTTAAAAATATTAGTGCACATGTGTTAAATAATGGTATATTTTTTTACCTTTATATTGCACAGCCCTGTCAACAGGTTCATATAAGCGACCTTTGAGCCAATTAAACTGCTTCCTCCATTTAATTACATTGTGGTCCACATCTCCACCACCAACAAACCAGAATGCTTCATGACGAGGTTCGTAATCAACCTGAAAAAATATTTGTTTACAAATACTAGCTATACTTTTTAATTATAGTTGTGCCCTAGGGTTGATAACTTTTTGAACAATAATTAATGAAGTATAGTTAGGTGTGAAAAGTATTATGAAGATTTTATTACATTTTCAAAGTTTTTAATTTATTATTTTATCAGACATCCTTGTATGAAATTTCACAAATCCCTGTAAATAAAATTAGTGACTGTCTGTTTATAAAAAAAAAAAAAAAACATTTTTATCCAATAATAGAAATATACTCCTCTCCCCCGAAAGGGCTGGCAGAGGTGCATTACAACACCCACAGTGATGAAACAAACTGTATTTTTCATTTATTATATTATTTTTGACTAGCTGCGCCCCGCGATACTACCCGTGGGTAAAAAGTATACATTACAGGTGTATAATTACAATTTAAGGCATAAAAAAATAGCCTGTGTTAATCCAGGGTGTGAGCTACCTCCATACAAGTTTCATTTAAATTATTCCAGCCGTTTGAGCCTGAATAACTAACAAACATACACACACATTCACAAACTTTCGCCTTTATAATATTAGTGTGATAAGCAGTAAATTAATGTAACAGTGTTACAACAGTTTGACGCCCGTCGTGCGGTCTCACACAGACAGCTAAGATTTTTAAAACTGCTAGATTTTATTGTTGCTCTTCCTCCCATTGATAGGTATAATTTTCATGGCAAAAGTTGGTACTTAATTTATCAATACAGAAAAACTTATGTGCTAATGTTTATCCCATTTCAGAATTTTAATTTTGAATGGATATAAGTGTCATATTTATTTCAGTTATGTTTGTTTGTTTATAATAATAAGATTTTTGTTGCTTAATAGTTAAATTTATAAGTTACATGGATAAATTCGATCTCATGGAAATTTTCCTGAATTTTCTATTTCAATTTTTTTTCGAGTTAATACGTTTAATAAATAACTGTTGATTCATGATTATTTAAGTTATTTTTTAACAGTTGTATGATCTTTCCAAACAATACAAAAAAATTCAATTAAAAATGAAATTTTGTTCTATTTTAATCAAAATAATTCAGTGGTCTCTCCAACTGCACATCAGAGACAGGATAATAAAAATAAAACTCAGGTGGTTAAAGGTCAAACAAGATTTTGAACTGAATTGTACTAACCTGAGCCGATAGGATATGCGCTAACTTATCTGATAAGTTATTCATGATCACTCTGTTTATTTGTTTTACAATGCATGATGCTATCGCATTTTCTTGTACAGATGCATCCGGTCTGCCAGTGTTAATAGGTATTTCACGGCTGTAATTAATTTTATGAAATGAATATCATGCCACCTAGAAGTAGAATTGAAGAGTCTAATTTCAAACTCCGCCATAATGATTTTTCATAGAAATTAACTTGTTGATTCCACCCTAAAGTTCTCTGAATTCTCTATTAAGTGAGCTATTCATTTCCGAGTAAATCCCTCTATAATATTAAAGCCTTCAACCTTATGCTTGGTGACAAAATTCGCTAAAACGGCATAGCTGAAATTCAAATTCCTCTTAATAAAAGCAACCAATCACAGCACTTAATTAGCATCATGTGACCTGACACACAGTATGGAAATTAATGGCAAATTGTGTTGTGCGGCGAAGAACTGCAATTAATTCTTATTGATTATTAGAAAATATAATGGAGGACAAAAAGATGTGACCTTAAGCACACACCGAAAAGAACAATAAAGAAAACTGTCATTTCCTCAAATGAGGGTAGTTCGAGAATAAGCAGTCTAGTGCTGTGAACCTAGCTAGTAAGTGTGTGTGCTAAGCTTTTCAGGAAATAAGTGTGAAAATAATAAAATCTTTGTGGAAACACGAAGTGTCTTGTGAGAAATGGTGATTTTTCATAAACCTAACAGAATCAGTTACAAAAGGGTTAAAGCAATTTAACTGCAAAAAATATACCCATTTTATGGTAGGAATCCAAACGCTAAAATATTTTTTAGGAATGTTTCATAGTGTGTCTAGTTACTTATAATTTTATTAAAATTGTATTAAGTACCTGCCTACTGTTGCTAAAAATCTTACCTATCACACTAATAATAGTGGCTCTGGTAGCTCTTGACCTTGCTGCCGACGAGGGTCCTCCTTTACAGGTCACATTCCTCAACCTACTCTCATGGAATTTTGTGAGTAGGTTCTACAATTGTACTTACAAAGAAAATAAAACAAATACTATGAAGCAACTTGTACTGATTCAATCCAATACAATTATACCAAAACAAGAAAAAATTGAAGATGTTCTCAAACTTTTGACGAAACACTTTGGAAACCCATGGAAAGTATAGAATTTTACAAAGAAATTCAAGAAAGGACTTACAACAATTTGCATGATCATAGAGAAGATTTGGAAGGTACATGTGACCTGTGTGAGAAAGGTTTGAGGAAAATGCATTGCATATAATAATTTAACACAAAACATATGCAATGCAGGAGGCAGAGTAAAAATTTAAGTTTTAATTTCTGTGTTTTTTAAATCATAGCTTACAAATTTGCATTCCTCTTATAATAAAACCTTCCAAATTCCTTTCCTTTTCCTCTTATTCCTTTTATTATTTCATGTTACTTCCAAGATCATATTATATAACACTATCCAAACTTTAAAGGTGGTCTTCTTGATGTTAATTGCGAAACCCACTCAAATATAATCTGTCAATATCATAACCCTCTAAAACCAAGGGTGAGTTTCAAATTCCTCTTTAATGAATTTACTTTCAATAACTTTTAATACAAGATGGTTTGTCTATGAATGTGTTATCTTCTGTTTAGATATATTTTAACCGCAATTAAGATACATAATATACCTTTGCTTGTCAAGTCATAAATGTGTAGAAGCTGTTTTGTGTGGTTTAGAAAATATATATCTAGTGGAGTTTGAAATTAGACACTTCAGTTGTGGTAACTCAGGTTAATAATACCATATTTCAAAATGCTTAAAATTTGCAGGGGGGTTGTACATTCAATACACAATAAGCTTATTAACCATTCATCACTGTAAAATAGTATAGAAAATTAGGTGCTTCAAAATAATTTTCTTACGACTTACTCAACTCCTTCAAGCTCTATGGCTATTGCATCCTCGATTTGTGATTTCACTTCTTTGACTACCTCGTCAGCAGCCTGTTCAGTTTCTTTGTACGTATCTGGGAGCTTGTCCGTCAAAATAAAGTGGCTTCGAGTGTATCCCTGGACTAGGGGCATAGCATTGTACGGAATTCTATCTTCTATGAACATCACACTTCTCCAGCCATAATATCGGGGCATATTTAAAGCTATTTGCTTTTCTTCTACAGTATTGATGTTCTTAATTTTTTCATATAATGATTGTCTTTCTCGTTTCTTCCTGCTTTCGAGAGAGGTATCCAAAATTGGTGGATATTCAGGAGTTTCAGTGTATTCATCTTGATGAAGAGCGGCTACTCGCGATGTCTGTCTTGTTAGCACATTTTTTAACTTCGGTATAGACCGATGCAGTGTTGATAAAGGCATTTTTTTGGTAAAATTTCAATTAATAATATTGAGTTCAGCCATCAGATTATTTTCCTATTTTTTTGGAGTTTTTTTGTTTGAGGTTATGTTGTTTTTTTCTCACTACCTTTTTTAAAATAATGGTTTATTGACCATGGATACTATGTCCTTCAGCCGGAAACAGCACCTATGAACATCCACCATTTTTTCATGACCTTATTTCAGTTTTTAGTTTTTCTTTCTATTTCCTCTCATTACTATTCATTAGTATAGTATCATCTACTCTGATAGGATTATTTATCTCCGGGTTTTCATGCCAATAACTATCTCCTCATCACTGCTGATGGCAAATTTGCTTAGAACCCAAAAGGGGCAGAAGTCAATAAAAAAAGAAAAAGTGCTCTATATCCTCATCTCACAAGTTTTTGAACGAACTATTTCTAAACGAACAAAAGCTGATGCAACCGATTTGACAGATGAACCAATTAAACTGTGCTGCCAAAATGTAAAAAAAGTAACGCATTTAGTGATAATTAAAACCTATTCCGTTAAAATCATACGTAGTCTGTTTATTTCTAATGCTTCAAAATTAATAAATCAAATGTTAAATCGTCTCTTTTATGGATTGCATCTTTAACAATAACAATTTTTTTTTGCAAGAATAACGTTTTCTTCCAAGTGTTGTTACCAATCGTTGCATTTTGGCTAACACGCGTTATTCACTTTGCGAACTTTTTAGAACCGTGGTCTGGCAGCACTAATTGAGCCACCTGCCAAATCGTCGTTGAATATAACCAAAATCTTAGTTTTTATTTTATTGCAAAGCAAAGAAACATTGTGCAAATAACCATGGATGAGGATATGGTGTTCGACCCGTCCTTGAAGAAGAAGAAAAAGAAGAAGACTGGTTTCGATATGGAAGCTGCGCTCGCAGAACAAGGTGAGAGTACGAGCGTGGAAGTGCCCGCGGAGACGGGTGACGTCGACTTGGCCGAGGATGATAACCTCGACTTGGACAATTTTGGCAAAAAGAAGAAAAAGAAGAAGAAGACCTTCTTTAATTTGGAAGAGATGGAAAATGCACTACCAGAGACCCCACCAGCCGAAGAACCCGAGCCTCAGGAAGAAGAAGTTATCGATGATCTAGATCTCGACATAGACTTCTCAAAAACGAAAAAGAAGAAGAAGAAGAAAAACGTTGACGAACATCCAACGGACGACGACAACAGGGATGATGACAAGGAAAATGTTGAAGACAGTCATGGGGACTGGATAGGCAGCGATCGAGACTACACATACGATGAGCTTCTCGAGCGAGTGTTCGACATTATGCGCGAGAAGAACCCCAGTATGGTCTCGGGCAAGAAACAAAAATTCATCATGAGACCGCCCCAAGTAGTTCGAATTGGCACAAAGAAAACATCCTTTGCCAATTTCACAGAAATTTGCAAAACCCTCCATCGGCAACCTAAGCATTTACTTGATTTCTTACTGGCTGAGTTGGGTACGAGTGGTTCTGTAGATGGTAACAGCCAACTTATCATCAAGGGTCGTTTCCAACAGAAACAAATAGAAAATGTGTTGAGAAGATATATCAAGGAGTATGTAACATGTCATACATGTCGTTCCCCTGATACAATCTTGCAGAAAGATACTAGGTTATTCTTCCTTCAGTGTGAAACGTGTGGCTCCCGTTGTTCAGTAGCAAGCATCAAGTCTGGTTTCCAGGCTGTCACTGGCAAACGTGCTGCTATCCGTGCAAAGACTGCATAGAGTATTAGTGCTTAGTGTTAATGTAATTTGACAGCCACAGGTGTGGGGTACATGCAATGATATCTCTTGCTTGTTAAATCTTTCATTTGTTAACCAGGTGTAAATCTGAAGGTTCTCTGAAATAAGCACTATCATTACAATCTTGTGCAATTTTTATGATAATTTTCATTACATTTGCAACAGCATCCTATAACGGACTTCCATAAAAATACTAAAAACATTAGAATAGTTAAATGGGAGGTATGTTTGGACATCATCACAAGATTCATCAAGTACCATTGTTGCACAAAATTGTACTATTGAATTGTTTTTGTATGAAAATCTTTCAGCTGATGCAATTATCATGAAATGAGTAGATAGATCAAACAAATTGTTTCATCTGTGTAATATTTAGGAATTACATTTTTGTACCAAACCATTGATACTACTGGTTGTACTCATTATACTCTTTTTGTAAGATATTTGTCATTAAATTTATCAATGTGTTACTTTTAATTCATTGGAAAGATGGTTTACCTTGTTTATTGGGCAGCATAGAACAAAGATAGTGCTCAATATTTTATTATCTTATGAATGCAAATCATTACTTGAATGTACCCCATTCTACCTTACATATTTTATGTATAGCTCACATTTGTATTCTAAATTGGTACACATTGTTTTATATACACTTTTGTTTTATTTCCTTCCTAACTCATTAATTATATTTGTGTATAAATAACAATAAAATTCATTGTATATTAGCAAAGGGTATATTTTTTACTTATCATGATAAAGATAACAATACTAAATAAACAATTAAAATATTAACAAAACAATTGTGTATAAATTGCATTCATCAAATTAGATTAATAGTGTAAATAAATTTGAACATTTAACAATATTTAAATATCACTTAAGTATTTGCGTGTTTAAGTATCTACATCTTAAAATGAACAATCTGGGGTTCATAATCATGCTTAATAGCTTTGTTTAGGCTGTCAGCATATAAATCAAGACGCTGAGTCATGGTGAAGCCCCATTTATCTTTGATCTGGCGACACAAGTTCAGATCTAGCTGTGCAATAAGAAGGCCATCCTCAACTCTAGATAAGCTTGGGGTCCTGGTACCATCAGGTGCAGTTACATAGCTTGAGCCATAAAAGTGGCCAAACTCTTTATGGGCCGGCTTTCCATCCCCAGAAGTAAACTCATTAGGGAATGACTCTGTCCCTACTCTGTTGATGGCACAAGTAAAGTAGCTGTTAGCGATGGCTGCATTACGCGCTTCTATAGCCCATAAATGTTCACTGAGCCCAGCTACAGTAGCAGATGGGTTAAAAACAATCTCAGCCCCATTTATACCAAACATCAGCCAGTTTAAAGGGTGGTGGCGCCCATAACATATATTTATAGCTATCTTCCCATAACTTGTATCAAATACAGGATGCCCTGTATTTCCTTCAAAATAATAAGTAGATTCATTAAAATCTCCCACTCTTGGTATATGGTTCTTTCTATGTTTTCCAATAACTTTACCAAATTCATTAATGACTACTGCAGTATTCCAAATAGTGTCACCATGAACCTCATCTCTTTCCAGAATTGGGGATATTATGACCATTCTATATTTTGCTGCTAGTTCACTTAAAAAGAGTGTACTCGGGCCGTTAAGGGCAGATTCAGCAAATTCACACCATGGCTGCTTTTCCCTGGTGCAAAATGCGAAAGGCATGCTCCAAGCTTCTTGTAAGCAAGCAATATTAACTTGTTCAGATGCAGCACATTCTAGAATTTTTCGAATTTTCCTAAATATTGCCTGCCTTTGCTCAGTGATTGGCTTATCAGTAGGAATTACTATCGAGTGTTGTATCACTGCAACTCGTGTGATACGTGGTTTCCTAGTATCTTCCTTCTTTGCAGGAAAATCGTACCCAGCAATTTCAAAGTTGTTAATCGCAGCTAGGGCTATAATAGATTCTTTTAATTCGATTTCATTATGATCCATTCTTCCATAATGAATTCTGTTGTATTCTTGTAGCTGCTTTTCTGATAACGTCTGGGAAATAAGTTTATCCAAGCTCGGTAGTACTTCTCCATTAGAATCCATTTGTTTGAAGTAATAGTCGGCTCTCTTTTCGAATAAAGTGCGGGTGTTTTCTTTCAGGTGCCTCACCTTACGCGAAGTTTCTAAAGGTATTAATTTATACCATGCGCTTACGCTTCGCTCGCCCGACACCTACAAAACAAAGTTCATAAAACTTTTCCACTTTTCACAAAAAAGAGTAATCTGGTTGGGTTGGGGCTTGGGCCGGATCTAGATAGGATAGGCCGGACCAGTGGTGGTGGGTGAGTGGGTTGGGTTTCCACTTTTCTTTTCTTTCCCTTCCTCCGGGTGTTGTCAAGAGAATAAACTAGCTGCGGTCGGTGTCAAAGAGTCTATTATGTCGGTGTGGTCATGCATGTATGTGGTGGTGTCTGGTGTGGGTTGGGTGTGGGTTAGTCAGACTCAGTCAGTGTCTCCTCCAACTATCAGTCAAAATTACAGTATTGCCTGTCTAAAAATACGGTAGATTGTATACAAAAAATAATACAGTAAAAAAAACGGTAAAGTTCTACCATAATAAAATTGCTCAAGCAAAGCTGTTTTTTAAATCCTAATAAAAAAATACTGAATAATTCGTGTTAACTAGCTATGGATCTTTTGGGTATACATGTAACCATGACGAAAAGTTTTCATCTTGACTGTAGTGGTATGGTGACTCAGTTGGTAGAGAACTTATCTTCTGAGCAGGAGGGCGTGGGTTCGATTCCCACCTAGGGCAAACATTAATGAGGTGAACTTTTGTGTTTGTTCAATGTCTGGGTGCTAATACACCATATCTATTTAACTAGTGGCTCTGTGAGCTTTTTCGAAATTTTGTAAGAACTTTCGATAATAATTTTACAGAATTTTTACCGAGTCAGTTTTTGAAAATTTGTCAAAATTGCAGATTTTTTTTTTATTTACATAAAACATATTTGCTGGAAAACTATTTGATTCACTGCTAACACTATCTATCTAGGCAGAAAATATTGACGTCAATGCCAAATTTGACTTGATGTTAATGTCAAACATTTATTTTAATTTCAAATTGACATTCGATTTGACAGAACAATTTCATCAAACTCTGTAACGCCATCTATTATATTATTTGGAACTACAATTTTTTTTTCACTGGAAAACGCCTCATTGTTTTGAAATAGTATATTTTATCATCTTTTTTTTGGTAAACCAAATAAGACTGTAAACAAAGACTAAGTGCACTAAATATAAGAATTGCCTAAATATAAGTTCACTGAATATAAGTCCCAGCTTTACTAGTTTAAACAACTCCTAGCCAGCTCTTGACTACATTTTTTTGCACGAACCGCCATTTCACAAGAGACTTAACTGTAAGGGTTCAATAAGCGAATATGTCGCTAGAAGTAGATAGCTATAAACTACATAAGTAAGGACTTAGGTAATCAGTGCATGTGGCCAATATACCTTTACAGTCCTATTTGGTTTTATTTATGGTCCAGGGGTTCCCTTTCAATTTTGGGCAGTGTTTCCATGTTAAAATAACATTGTAATGTGTTCGTTTCGTGATGTCATGAAGGAATAAAGTATATAACTTGAAGTGATGAAATGACGGTAGAAAACGTCACCGTATTTACTTGCCTACCGTAGTAGGTGGTAGATTGATTCGAATTACGGTAGGTCCACAATAATTACGGCGTAGTTGGAGATACTGGTGTGGGTGGATCAAAAGTAATCAATCCCAAAAAAACAAGGTGAAAAAAAAACCTATTTTTTTTAAAGTATGTCAATGTCAACCACCATCTGGAAAGTATCCACGGCTTTAGTGAAATGGGAAAAGGAAAGGATTTAACAATAACTCACAGAATAATAACTAAACAATAACTCATGACGAAGATGACAGAGGAGAGGGTGATGGTAGATGAGATGAATCCTTCCCTCAGAACGATAACTAAAGCAAGCTTGATTTAGTTATTGTTCTAAATACATAATAAAAACGAATGTACGAAAAAATCAAACTGATGAAAATGTGGTATGGCCATGCTGGCTTTAGCGTGCCCTACAGGCAAAAAAAAAATAAAACAAAAAATATGTCTATTCTCATAACTAGCCAGGTAGCCAGAGAGTTTTTAGCTAAGTAGAAGCAAAGGTTGAGTCACATTTTATTAATTATCTGTAAAGTGTATTAAATATTCTCTAAAAATTTGGTAATTTGTTTGTTTAAGAAATTGAGAATGATTTAATTTAATATTAAGATCTCGATTAGGTAGATACAACAGGATCCGTGCACTCGCTAATTAATAAATTAATCAACAACAGTGTACATAAACAAAATCATGAACGTGTTACCTGCTCAACCCACTGGTATACAAAGCACAGCAGGCGCTGTACCTATTCGCAATGAGAAAGGTGAGGTTATTTACGTTTTGAGATGATAACAACAAGTAATTAGATAAATAATTGACACCACTCAGTTCCCCACGAGGGTTTCCTTGTATCTATCAGTGATTGCAAGGTACACTAGCTAATTAGGTACGGTTTCAAAAGACCAAGACCTGACCCTCCAACATTGCAGTCCAGACAGTGAAACTAGCAAAACAGTTGGTTTTCGGTAGCAGTAGGTGTCGCACGAATGCATGGTTCCGAAACTCCCAGACTGTATCAACACATGGATGACAAGTAGCCTCACCTCCTTGTTATCCGTGTGTTTATGTGTGCTAGAACACAAGAGTTCACGACAATGTTCCAAGCTTGACATAAAGTACAAGTGTGTCAACAGACACAGTTGAGTAGAACCAGGCATAAATATGTGTCACTTGTCCTTCTCCTTTTGAAACAGTCCTTGATTGACTTAAGAGTTAAGCCCAATTTGTATTGGTCAAGCACAGTGGTGAACACAAGTACAGTGGCAACAGTGGCTGTATCTGTCAATATTACATAGTAAGCTGAACTAAATTCAGCTGTTCACTATGCCAAGTGGGGAGTCAAGTACCACATTGGGGGCTAAGATGGCGCTGAGTGCATTTGCAACAAAAGTTAATTTGCAAGCCAAGTTAGCTCACTACTGTCTGATTGGTTTAATACTAATACTTATTCACTAATAAATACAATGCAGTGCTATTAAACCAGTCTGACAGTAGTGATACTTCTTTACTAAACACTTGGCCAATTCGAATCGGGCATTGAAGACAAGGCTAGCTAAGATTTACAGATCACAACTTATGTATGTTTCACATTGTCTGTTGGTTTTATCAATTTTCTAACATCCTTTACAATTGAATGAATCCTAATATTTCTTTAAATTTCAGGTGAAATATCTATGCAAAAGGTGAAAGTACAAAGGTACATATCAGGAAAAAAGCCGGATTATGCTCAAGGAGCATCATCCTCAGAAGATTCTGACACAGAAGACTTTATTGAACAAAGACCAGAACGGAAACAACAGACACTACCTCAGATAATCTCACACAAGGATGATGAACCAACTGATGAAGAAAAAGAAGTAAGCTTAACTACTAATACTTCTGTTTCTGTAAAAATCCTAAAATGTAACCATCAGCATCTGCAATTTGTAGTGTCAGTCCCAACAGTGCTCAGGCATATACATGGTTATTTGTAACTTACCAGAAACCTCTTAACGGTTCATTGTACTCATCAATATGAACAACTTTTACTATGGGGCGAACTCCGAAATCGCGAAAAAAAAATCAGCTGTTCCATACATTTTGTCAAAGGTGATTGAACTTTTTGTATAGAACAGCTGTTTTTTTTTTCGCGATTTCGGAGTTCGCCCCATAGTAAAAGTTGTTCATATTGATGAGTACAATGAACCGTTAAGAGGTTTTTGATTAGGTACAAATAACCCTGTATAACTAAGATCTTGGAAAGATGCAAAAGATGTTGGGTCATGCATGGTAGTAGCAGTTGTAGAAGCTCATACCAGACCCATAAAAGGCTAGTTATGTAGTAGTAGTAATGTCAAAGTCAAGTCAAAGTCAAAATGTTTTTATTCAATTTAGGTATCAAAGATACACTTATGAACGTCAAAGTTATTTAAATAGACTCGACCGCCTTGTTCGGATAAAAAGCCTCTACTCAGAAGAACAGGCAAGAAACTGAGGGGCATTATTTTTTCAAATAATAAATAAATTAGTCTCACAAATTTTGGCTTACAACTAGGTAATATCTATAAATATTAGTGGCTACTTGGCGGAAGTGGAAGGCTCCAGACATCTTTATCTTCTAAATAATTCTTAACCTTATAATATCCTCTTTTCATTAATGTAGTTTTTACATGTGATTTGAATTTTCCCTCGGTGAGCCCTGTTATATTTTTCGGGATTTTATTGTAAAAACTAACGCAGTTGCCTAAAAATGACTTTCTTGACTTAGTCAGTCTAAATCTCTGTACAGCTATCCTATCCTTATTTCTAGTGTTATAATTGTGATAGTCACTGTTCAATTTAAATTTATGTAGATTTTTGCGAACGTGCATAATATTTTCAAAGATATATAAAGAAGGTAAAGTTAAAATATTTATTTCTTTAAATAAATCTCTCAATGATTCACGGGGACCCATTCCGTAGATAGCGCGACCGCTCGCTTTTGCAAAATAAAAATGGCCTCCACTTCAGCAGCTGATCCCCACAGCAAAATGCCATATGACATTATGCTGTGGAAGTAAGCAAAGTAAACCATCCGAGCTGTAGCTATATCCGTCAGTTGCCTAATCTTGCGAACCGTTTAAGCAGCAGAACTAAGTCTCCCAGACAGAGCACTAATATGTGGACCCCATTGCAGTTTGGAATCAATGCTTATACCCAGGAACACCGTCGCCTTGTCTATGTTAAGTTTATCGCCCTCAAGCATTACGTTTGGTTCTATATATCTAACATTAGGCATGGAAAACTTTAAACACTTAGTTTTTTTCGCATTTAGTAACAAATTGTTCGCAGCGAACCATCTCGAAATAATAGTCAGTACGTTGTTCACATGCACAAGTTCACTATCTTTCCTATCTGTTCTAAAAATAAGAGATGTATCATCAGCAAATAGAACTATGTCTGTAAGGTCCTTAACCATATACGGCAAATCATTTATATACGCCAAAAATAAGAACGGGCCTAAGATAGAACCTTGTGGTACTCCCATTGTAACTAAAGATCCGGAAGATGTGACGCCATTAATTCCTACTTTTTGTTGTCTATCAGTTAAATATGACTCGACAAGATCTAGAGCGATTCCACGAATTCCGTAGTGGTGTAATTTACGGATCAAGGTGCGGTGTTCTACACAATCAAACGCTTTGGAAAGATCACAAAAGACACCGATGGCATCCTGTGAACTCTCCCAAGCTTCCATCACATGCGTAACTAATCGAACTCCCGCATCTGTTGTTGATCTACTTTTCGTGAAACCGAACTGATTTTCGTTTAATATACTGTGTATGTTAAAGTGACACAACAGTTGATTAAGTATAATCTTTTCAAATATTTTACTCAAAGCCGGAAGCACAGAGATGGGTCTGTAATTCGAGGGATCTGACTTACTACCCGATTTGAAGATAGGGGTAATTTTGCCGTTTTTCATTAAATCGGGAAATGTGCCTCTGTCAATACACATGTTAAATATGACCATGAGGTGTGGTGCAATAGTTTCTATTAAAGACTCTAACACTTTTACTGATAATCCCCATAAATCTTCACTAGATTTAACTCTTAAGCTTTTGAAAGTTTTGATAATTTCAGAGATGGAAGTGTATCTGAACCGAAAGTCTGGTATATCCCGCGAGAAGTGTTCTTTTAGAAAAGCACCTGCATCATCTGGAGACGAGTTAAGCGTTTTGGTGGCATCAAAGGGTATGCTAGAGAAGAAATGTTCAAAAGAGTTGGCTACCGATTTTGCATCAGAAACCGGCTGATTCTCAACTACCAGCGTAAATTCTGAATCCCTCGACTTACTTTTTCCCGTCTCTGTGTTGATGGTCTTCCAGGCAGCTTTTATTTTATTATCGGATTTTTGAATTTTATCTTTTATAAACAAAGCTTTAGCGCGAATGCAAACCGACTTAAAAGTTTTCGAGTATTTTCTAACATAGTCATGAAAATCCTTACTAGATGTCAGAGATTTCTTGTTATATAAATCATACATAACATCTCTACTTTTTCGTGTACCTCTGGTCGCCCAGTCACTAAACTGTATTTTGTGGTTGAATTGAATCTTCTTCTTTGGACAAATTTCATTAAATTCATTGCTAACTATTTTAAATAATTTTTCATAACTGTCATTAGGGTTATTGACAGAAAAATCAGTTAAAATAAGTTTCGACTCTATGCAATTATTTAGTCGTTTTAACCTACCTTTCGTTAATGGTCTACACTCAACTAAAGATGGTTTCTTTATTTTATCAATTTCAAATTTAATTGCAAGGCCCTTGTGATCTGACCTGACTCCGTTAAAAAGTGATAAATCTTTTGTTTTACAACTTGAGAAAATATTGTCTATGCAAGTAGATGAGGTCTCCGTTACTCTAGTTGGCTCGCAGAAAAGATAGTTTAAATTAAATGCTTTAAATAAAGAAATTAGATTAATTTTATCCGTAGAATTGACTAAAATATCTATATTGAAGTCTCCGCAAACCAAAATAGATCTATTTGATTTAGAAAGTTTCTTTAGTACGCACTCCATTGTTGACATAAAATGATTGAAGTTAGATGCTGGTGGTCGATAAACACATAATATTATGTGCCTGTCCATTTCCGCACAAGCAATTTCACAGACACGTTCAACAGAATAGCCCCTTATGTCAGAGCGTTCCTTATATTTCATGTTATTTTTAAAAAGAATAATACAGCCTCCTCCTTCAGCGGATACTCTGTTAAACGCACTGGCCACCTGAAAATTTGTAACATTAAATAGCATTTTATTTGATTTTAACCAAGTTTCAGTGAAACATAAAATATCAAAATTATACTTATCTAATAAAAGTTCTATTTCTAAAATTTTGCCAGAGAAGCGGTTTATGTTTTGATAAAAAAGTGAAATGTCCACACACTTCTCTGTTGTCTCACTTAAAAGTTTAAACTTTTGGTCACAGTTATGTTATTAGTACATTTACTAAAAACTGTGACCTTATCTTTGTACTTCGTTATATTTCCTATAACTGAATCAATATTGTAGGCTAACAATGTAGCAATCAAGTGTCTGCATTTCTTAGGACAATACATGCTGTCCTGTGTTAACTTAAAATTATAAATAAATTGATTACTATCAAAAAATAGCAGCTTATCACTATGACGGGAAACTATGTTAAACATTAATGCATTCAAAGAATGGATGTGGTTATTTTGACTTCTAGTCAAAGAGTCTGAGTATGGAAATGCACATAACATTACTTTGAATGCATTTAATTTTTAATAAATTTTAAAATTAATAATTAAAATATTTTAAAATTTAATAGTTATGTTACTGGCATATCAACCATTTAAAGGAGGACTTAACATAGAACTGATGTTCGTACATATTTCCAATGATTCAACATTAATTATCAACAGCAATGTATCTAAATCATATGTTTTTAGGTTGACGATCCTCGTCTCAGGCGTCTCCGTGAGGTAGAGAAGTCTCCGCCGCGGCGCGCCGAGCACAAGCCGGAGATAATCGATGAGGAGCCGGAACCAGAGTCAGAAGAAAGCGCCGAGGAAGCCAAGGACAGCTCCGAGAGTGAGGATGAACTCGACGAGGAAGAAATCGAACGACGCCGGCAGGTTCTTAGAGCCAAACTTGCTGCCAGGTAAGCAAGCAAGCTATTTGGAAATTGCGTGTGACATGTCTGATTGTGTTGTCCATTGCTCAACATTGATAAATTGGTTATGAGCTCCTAGTTGCCAGCACTCACAGCATAGCTCCAAGCTATGCTGTGAGAGCTGCCAGGTAGTTTTAAACCCCAATGCAAAAACGATGGAAAGTTTGAAATGTCTCGTGTGGGTGTGGATCTGTCTGCGGCATTGTAGCTCCCAAATGAATAAACTGATTTTGGTTTTGTTTAGTTTTTGTTTGAAAATCGTTCCGAAGACGTGTCTGAGCAGTAGCGCACATGTAGCTCCTCACTCAACTGCCGTCTTTGTACTTCTTCACTCTACAAAGCTTCAAGGCTAGAGTGAATAAGTACCTTTTAGGTCGTCGTGCTCCATCTTAGACCACAATGTCGCTTAACATCAGGCGAGTTGGTGGTCAAACGCCGACCTATTCTGCATAAAAAAAAAAAAAAAAACAATATTTCATTGATGTATCAAATACATTTTTAAATGATATCATTAATATTGAGATTTAATAGCAGATGGATATTTGGTTATTAGGACTCTGGGAGAGAATGGAAAGATGTGGAAAAGTATTTTAACCTTCTAAGCACCACACCAACAACGCGTATCTGCGCCCTGAATGCCAAACCAAATCAAAACAATATTTTTGTTCTAATGATTTGTAACCATGATTTGCATGAAGTTTAAATATCACAAATATGTGACTTTAGCTCTGAGGGTTTGTAGATGCTTGGCATAAATAAATGACATTCGGGACACTTGCACACATGGTTGTCTGACCCCAAACTAAGCAAAGCTTGTATTATGCTGGCCAGAGACTGATACTGTAAACTATTTCTGAAGAGACGGTATTCAAAACCACCTTAATGTAAATGTAAACAACTAATACTTCTAATAATCCAAACCATGTACAATATGTAGGTAATTTCAGTATGAATCTAATGGACACCAATGAAAAACACAACGAGATCCGTCCTCTTCCGTGGTCCAGCCAAAAGTGCCGGTTGGACGGGGCGGGCGACTCAGGCGCTACTCCTTCATTCCTTACGCTACATTCATTCATCCATTCATTCAATACATTCCTTTGACAGTTCGCTCGCAAAACGTCACACAGCAGACCATAGACTGCATTCTTTTGTATGTGTTGCTAACACGGCCCTCCTGCGCCGTGCATGCCCTCAGGCACGCTTCTTATATTGGTTCCAACTCTGCACATGAATTACGTATCTGTCAACACACACATGATTCTAAAGGCTGTTAAAATCTTTAAGCTCGGCCTATCATGACTCATGATGTCCTAAATAGATAGAACTTCAGTTGCAACCTTTTCATCATTTGATTTCTTTAGACTTGGGAATTTCTACCACTCTAACTAGTTATCTCATTCATTAACTTCATGTTCAATCATAACACCGAAAAAAAGGTCTTTTAGGTTTCTCAATAGTTCTGCAATGTATCTTTTTTTTTATAATAGTACTGACCATCTAAACCAAAGCTGATACATATTTAGGCTTAGAAATTCCCTGTACGACTGCTATTTTAGCTCACTCCCTTAATCCGAAGTAGTGCCTGGTCCAGATCATTCCTTTAGTCTTAGGAAGTCACTGCTTCAGCTCACTACCACTATTCTGGCGAGTGCCTATAGCAACCTTTCAGGTCATCTATCAGCAACTAATGTACTTACTGTTCAGCTATTTTAGCTCACTCCCTTAATTCAAAGTAGTGCTTGGTCCAGATCATTCCTTTAGTCTTAGGAAGTCACTGCTTCAACTCACTACTTCTATTCTGGCGAGTGTCTATAGCCGTCATTCAGGGCATCCACATACATGTAGTCACGCCTGTTTCCCATTGGCAGAGACCACTTCTCTCCACTTGCTACGATCCTGGCATACATCTTTCGCTTCTTCTACTTCCATGAGTCTTTTTAAACACGCTCGTCGTTTCATCTAGTACTGCTAATCTAATGAAGTTAGTTGCCAGACATAATAACATTACACGATTTGCTAAAACTAATTCCGGTATCTTTTGCCTTGATACCTTTATCCCTCAGTTGAGGTATTTCTATTTCCTTTTTGGCGCGAGAAAACTACATCTCACTTCTGATGTAAACTATTTCTGAAGAGACGGTATTCAAAACCACCTTAATGTAAATGTAAACAACTAATACTTCTAATATCCAAACCATGTACAATATGTAGGTAATTTCAGTATGAATCTAATGGACACCAATGAAAAACACAACGAGATCCGTCCTCTTCCGTGGTCCAGCCAAAAGTGCCGGTTGGACGGGGCGGGCGACTCAGGCGCTACTCCTTCATTCCTTACGCTACATTCATTCATCCATTCATTCAATACATTCCTTTGACAGTTCGCTCGCAAAACGTCACACAGCAGACCATAGACTGCATTCTTTTGTATGTGTTGCTAACAATACATACATATACATATATATTTTTAAATACATACTGCAATAGATAATTAACTCCTAGACTCCTTAATGTCGACTTGGCCGGTTCATTGACTACTTTTCATTGCTTCTAGGGAAGCAGAAAAAGAGTTGCTTGGTAGAGACGAAGAAGAAGAAATGCTGGAAGGAGACAAGGAGGAGAGTGGCTCTTCCGATACTGAGTACACGGATAGTGAAGAAGATACAGGTACACCCACAGACTTTTCTCTAGTAGACGCAACAAGTGCGTCTAATTGTGTAAAAACCGAGTGTGCCATTTTTTAAATACAAATCCCGTCATGTAAAAAAAACACTCCCTACGAAGATCGCGAGCGATAGACTGAATCAATAATAAAACAATAAGCTTGATACTTTTGTGCACGAGTGTACCTATTCCCAAACATACCGCGTCCACTTTACAGCGTTTTTTTTTACATGACGTGAACTATACCTACAATGTTTAGGCCACTAGTTAAGGTAATCATTCACCATCCTGCCAAAGCTACATCCTTCAAAGCAGGATGTAGCTGACACACCACCCTGCCTAGCATCCTGCACGTCGATGCACGCGATGCATTGCGACAATATTCACCATCCTGCATAAAGCCATCCATAAAACCATCCGGTGGACTGCAGGGCAGGATGGTGAATGATTACCTTCATGTAATAGTTTGAAAGCAATATTCTTTTTTTTCGTTGTGATACCTGGTGTAAACAATAAAGAGTTTATCTGTCTATCTAAGACGTCACGAGATGAAAGTTCCCCCACCAACACCACCACACTATCTCATAGAAGACCTTTGATCGGGTCACATTGACCGTGTTTAAAAATGAACTAAAATATAGCATACCTCAAGCAATTTATATGAGCACTATTGTTCGCTTTTGGAACTAATCGGAATGGTACAGTTTAAACACGGATGCCTTTTCGATGGATCAAGTTCGCCCTGCATTTTTGTTGCATTTTTATTCCAGGACCTAGGGTAAAGCCAGTATTCGTCAGGGCGTCTGAAAGGATGACGGTGGCTGAGAGGGAACGGAAAATTAAGCAGCAGAAGAAGGAAGAAGCAGAATCAAGGAAGGAAAAAGAAGAGAGAAGGAGGGAGGCACTCAAACTAGTCGAAGACACTATCAGAGCGGAGCAGAGAAATGCTCAGGTACATATTTACTTCTGCAAGGCTAGCATAGGCCAGCGACAAATTATCTGTTAGCTGTTCATTGTTGCTTTGGGTATTGTGGAAGGGTTGCTACACCGGGATTTACGGGCTCAATCTCAATAAAACTGGCGTTTCCCAAAATAACCTACTTATTTACTTTCTAATTGGCCCCAATCTAATACACAGACAACCGCTCTCTAGGCCAGTGCGCAGTAACTGGCGAGCGCCTTGCATACTTCTCGCTTGCACACAAAAATGCTGACACAAACTCATTCTTCCTATGTCCCTACATCAATCCCCCCAAAATTTTACCGTTATCCACCGTTTTGTCCCGCGAGAAAGAGAAAAACTTATCTGTATTCTAGCTTTGTCTTATCTAAGTGTGGATAAAAACGGTGGAAAGACAAATGTCTTGGGCCCATTATAGCCCTGCTGTGGTTCAATATCTGATGACTTAATCAATGAATTGGCTGGGAGTGGCGTCTCCTGTAATCTGGCTACTCGAAGGACAACTAACTCTACTACTCTCGAAGGCTACTGTAGAGGATGGTTTGAGGTTGCAAGTCACTGGTGTTGTAGTCCCCATGTTGACTGGGCGTCTACACTGAGCCTGGTATTACCCTGCCAGCCCACGTATTCTGGGAGCACCTGGGCTGGTTGGAAAAGGAAGGGAAGAGAAGTGGAATTCACGCACAATGGCACAATCTAGTGCCTAAGTGCGGAAAATGCCCAGCTAAACAGACAGACAAACAAACAAACAAACATTATTCAATTAATTTATCGGAACTCGAAAGGTATCCGTTTCGCATCAGACATGGTTCTACGGCGTGGGTATAGCGGGCGAGGAGAATGAGACATCTCGCGTACTTAAATCAACTTTATTTGAATGGCTGATAATTAATGTACACAGTAGGTAGATTATAATTTGTCTCGATATAAATTGTGAACAAGGTATTCCACTTAGTAACGCGCACTGTTCACTCCTCAACATCCCAACTCAAAGTGTCCGCTCGTCGGAGCATTTCCGCGCACTTATACTAGCGCCCCCTCCACTCGAACTCTTTCGGACGGAACACGAATACCGCCGAACTATTGCCGCCCGCTGATTGGCTGCCTGACTCACGCGACATCTGGCCAACGACCAATCAGCGAACAGCGCACGTCACAAAGAGTTACACCAGAGCTGGCGCCACTTTACACAACTCTAGTTCACCAAAGTAATACTAGGTGGCGCTTAACTAAATAATTACAATATTTAAACTATGCGCCGACAAATTAATACGTAAAGAAAGGGATAGGATAAACAATATTTACATATGGTATTGCTCATAAACACTTTTGTGCATGGTTAAAATTAGTAGCCTTTCCTAGTACTGTTTAGTTTTTGGCCCCACTTTATAGTCCTTTATAAAAAAATGTATGGATAAGTGATTTATGTTAAGGTATAAGGTTATAAGGATTATCCTCCTCATTCCCAGACCTACCTCACCTAATAAATGTACATTTGCTTAAATGCCCATTAGCTTATACATATGTATTTGAATGAATGAATGAACAAATTCTGAATAAATGGGTAACATATCGTCACGCCTTACCCCCGAGGGGGCTGGCAGAGGTGTAATACAACACCCATACTTCGCCGGACGATAATTAGACCCAAATGTGACAGGGGGTGAGCCTGTCGCCATACACCGGGCTCCAGTCTTGTAGCAGATGACATATGTACAATACGCACATATGTTTACAAATATGAACAAATTGGTGCGTGCCGTCGGCTGTGTTTGAAACCACTCCCTCTGTCTTGAGAGTAGGGCCTTCTCCAACTAGGCCATCATCGCAAATGAGTAAACAACTAGTCATAAATACAATGTTGTTTTAAACAACCGCAGGGTGAACAAAAAGACGGTGACATAAACGACGTGTGCACGGACGACGACAACGACGAGCTCGAGTACGAGGCCTGGAAGCTGCGTGAGATGAAGAGGATCAAGCGGGACAAGGAGGAGAGAGAAGCGTGAGTCCCTAGTTTAAATATTCTAGAGATGGCAAAATTTGTCGTGAATAACCCGACGTTATTTGAACTCTATGACAATGTTAACAAGAGTTGCGCCACTCGAGTTTGCCTCAAACTACCTCAGCCCCGGCTCGAGCTGGCGTGAGTCCCTAGTTCATATATTTTAGAGATGGCAAAATTTGTCGTGAACAACCCCACGTTATTTGAACCCTATGACAATGTTAACAAGAGTTGCGCCACTCGGGTTTGCCTCAAACTACCTCAGCCCCGGCTCGAGCTGGCGTGAGTCCCTAGTTCATATATTTTAGAGATGGCAAAATTTGTCGTGAACAACTCCACGTTATTTGAACTCTATGACAATGTTAACAAGAGTTGCGCTACTCGAGTTTCCCTCAAACTACCTCAGCCTCGGATCGAGCTGGCGGGGGTCCCTAGTTTATATATTTTAGAGATGGCAAAATTTGTATTGAACAACCCCACGTTATTTGAACTCTATGACAATGTTAATAAGAGTTGCGCCACTCGAGTTTGCCTCAAACTACCTCAGCCTCGGCTCGAGCTGACGTGAGTCCCTAGTTCATATATTTTAGAGATGGCAAAATTTGTCGTGAACAACTCCACGTTATTTGAACTATATGACAATGTTAACAAAAGTTGCGCTACTCGAGTTTGCTTCAAACCACCTCAGCCTCGGATCGAGCTGGCGTGAGTCCCTAGTTTATATATTTTAGAGATGGCAAAATTTGTCGTGAACTACCCCACGTTATTTGAACTCTATGGCTATGTTAATAAGAGTTGCGCCACTCGAGTTTGCCTCAAACCACCTCAGCCTCGGCTCGAGCTGTATGTGTGACTGTTCACATGGCTGCCTTGATTTTTAATTCACTTCCGGAAGAGCTAATGAACCTCCGTTATAGACGATTTTGTAACACAGCTGATGAATTATTAAATAAAATGACTTTGTAGCGGGACGGCCCTATCCTTCCGTAGATGGTAATATTGGCAGCAATGGGCCCGCCGGCCAATCATCGACTCTCCCTGGAAACATAAGTTGCGTGCGCGCCCCGAGCAGCGCTAGTGGCGCGCAGATGGAAGGGCGCGGTTTTCCGTCTGGGACTTGTGAGCCGACCGCGATCCCTACCGTGCGTTCTTCGTCACGAGTGCCGAAGCCTCGTGTCCTTTTTAATTTATAACTTTACTGTGTTGTGTGTAAGAAATATACTTTCTATCTACTTAACAGTGCGTTTCATAAATTCTCCGCCCGTCAGTAGACCGAACAAATTATTTGTGGCCCCACGCTAAACCCGCTGGACACAATGGCGCCCCGGGGGCCTGCTACGTGTGCGTGAAAATTTTTTTTAGTGTGATTCGCGAGTTAAAGTACCTAAACCTTTTCAAAAATGTCGAGAAGAGGATTACGCTCACAAGGGGAGGAGGAATCTGAGGATGCCCCCTCAATGGTTGCAATGGACCAGACGCAGTTCACGGCGTTGCTGCAAACGCTTCAGCAGAGTCAGGCTGAGGTATTCGCCAGACTCCTGGGCGAGATGCGCACGTCGACGCCGGTCATGCACGAAATGTCGTCAGCACCAGCGGTCGGTGCCAACTTCACCAAATGTTCGGCGAGATTCGGAGGAAAGATCGAGGAGTTGGACAGCTTCTTGGATGCGGTGGAAGTTTATAAGAACTGCCTCGGAATTTCCGACGAAAACGCCGTCAAAGGGATATCGTTACTCCTGACTTCAGAAGCAGCTTTATGGTGGCAAGGTGTGAAAGCCACCACCACATCATGGAACGATGCGGTCACGAAGCTGCGCGGTGCGTTTGGAGAGAGGCGCCCGCCGTTCCGAATTTATATGGAACTGTTCAGTTTGAGACAAGGAAACGATACAACGGACCTGTTCATTTCGAAGACTCGCGCTTTGTTATCGAAAATCCCGGCAGGAGATATAAACGAAAAGGTACAACTAGACCTTGTGTACGGACTCCTGGACCGTAGAATTCGTAAACGACTTGATCGGAATTCGATAACGACGTTCGACGAGTTGCTAAAGCGCGCGAGAGGTATCGAGGAATCGCTAGAAGATGGAGGAGAAAGCAAGGAGTCGCCACCAGCGATGTCGACGCGGAACGCTAGCGCTAGTGTCGCCAGCGCCGGTCGACGTGGTGCCGGTACGGCACCGGCGGCAGCGGCACCCGTGTCCACGGGTCCTGCCGGCATTTCTTCGGCAGCATCTACGAGCAATCCTACGGCAAACTCTCGCGGCGATGGTAAACGTTGGAACGATAAATCGCAAGTTAAAAAGTCAAGTGAAAGTGCCGGTAAAAAACAAATTGAGTGTTATGGGTGCGGAGCCCCAAATGTGATAAAATCTAAATGTCCAAAATGTAAATCAAGTGCGGAAAGTGTGTTTTGTTCCGTTACGATAAACGAGACGAAAAATGCGAGTTCGAAAACTCGCGGTGCTCGCCGCCGGCGCAATCGAGTGCCGGGCGGCGAACATCAAACGGTCAGCTGTTCACGGGTAGTCGCGCCGCGCGAGCCGCCCGCGATGGCCCGTTCGCCTCCGTTGCTACGTGAGAGCGAGCGGGGCCGAGAGCAAAGGCCGCACTTCGTAGCGAGCATCGAGAGCGAGCGAGATAGCACTACGTCGCCTCCGAACACTCGGAGTGCTGCCGAGGTCGCTACCCGCGCCTCCCGAGGTTTCCCTCCGGCCGCCGACACCGTGTTGAAGCAGACAATAAACCCGGCATGTACTTGTGGTACTGTGGGGAACTTTAAAAATACTTGTGATAGTGTTATAAGCTTAAAAAGCCGTAAACAATCTTGTGTTCGTCAAATTGAATCTAGAGACACTAAGGCAAACGTTAAATCTGTGAATCTAAGTCCGTTGAAAGCGAAGCTAAACGTCGATACTATGTATTCCGATCTACGTGATAGTGATAAGAGTGCAATTTCTTATCAGAGCTCTCTGTGTATAAAATGTTGCCAAATTATTAAGAGCGCTCACTGTGCTTCGGGTTCTGATTGCAATGACGATTTATTGTGTAATTATTGTGTTAAGAGCGTACCCCAGGTTCCGCAACCTGCTGTTAAGGGGGTACCTCATGTTCCATGTACTGACGAAATGATGGCGAAGGGTATACCTAGTGTTTCGCATAAAGATGTACAGTGTGTCTCGCATGTATGTACTTCGGATGTACAAGGTGTTTCGCATAATTATGGTAGGTGTGTACCAAGTGTTTTGCATAATAATGTAGAAGGTATACCATGTGTTTCGCATAATGATATTAAGAGTCCGCCTCCTTTTAAGACGACAAACAGTATTAAGAGTACCGACTCTTATGTCAATGATTTATGCGAAAGTCAACCTAACGAGGTCCAAAAATTAAATTCGGAAAGACAGCTTTTAATCGACCGGTCTAATATTATAGACGGAGAGCTGTCGAACATAGTCGAAGAGCAGGCGGACTGTTATATTACCGATAATAACCGATGTCTAGGTTTAAGCTCTTACGATGTATGTGGTATTAATGATTGTAAGAAAAACGTTGCGCGCGTACAGGGTCGAATCCAGGGGGAGTCGATTTCCAATAGACCTTTGTTGCAAATCGACATTGTGGGAAAAAATGGAACGGCTTTATTGGATACCGGTGCCAAGGGCTGTATTGCGGGTCATTCCCTTCATCAAGTTTTAGTACAGGAGGGCCACCCGCTGCATCACTCCTCACGGAACATTCGACTAGCGGATGGTAGCATGCGTCAAATGGATGTACTGATAGCTAATGTGAAAGTGGGCCTGTTCCACAAAACAGTACCTACTGAATTCATAATTTTTCCCGATGCGCGAAATAATGAATCACTGCTTGGTATAGATTTTATTAAGAAAGCAGGTCTTGTCATTGATTTCAAACGGAACTTGTGGCATTTTTCGGAAAGCAGTGAACAAAAATATCAACTTCGTTCTGAACCTGATTCGCCCCAACGCACGTCATATGCAGCTATGAACGTTCTGCGCGATGATGAGGGCGCAGAGTTACAAGAGCAGGAACGTGGTGATCTGGCACAGTTACTTACGGAATATAGTAAACTGTTTGAGCCAGCTGGTGAACCAACACCATATATAGAACATCACATCGATACGGGAAATCATGCACCAGTAGCAACGCCTCCCTATCGCTTAACGCCTGCTAAGAAGGAGATAATGCAGCAAGAACTGGACAAGATGCTGGCTGATGATATTGTGGAAGATTGCGAGTCAGCTTGGGGGGCTCCCGCTCTGTTAGTGCCAAAGCGGGATGGCAAATTTCGGTTTTGCGTAGATTATCGAAAACTGAATTCGATTACGAAGTCTGACGCCTACCCAATGCCTCGTATTGATGAGCTACTGCAATCAACCAAGCGTGGCAAGTGCCACATGAGTACAATCGACCTCCGTTCAGGGTACTGGCAAGTGTCAGTAAAAGAAGAAGACCGAGATAAGACAGCTTTTTCGACCCCTTTCGGAAATTTTCGTTTTAAACGAATGCCTTTTGGCTTGAAGAACGGACCGGCTACATTTCAGCGTTTAATAGATAGAATGCGCTCGGTTTCGGCTTTGAAGGACGTAAACATTCTGGGGTATTTAGATGATCTGCTCATAATATCAGAAGGAGAGTTCTCTAACCACCTGGAAGACCTACGCATCGTCCTGGAGCAGCTCAAGAAGTTTAAGCTGCGAGCAAACCGAGAGAAATGTGTGTTTGTGAGGAAATCCGTTAGGTATTTAGGTCATGTTGTCTCCGAGGAAGGTGTTTCGGCGGATGAAGAGAAAATTCGCGCCATTTTGGATATGGAAGCGCCTACAACACTGAAACATCTGAAATCGTTTATACAAACATGTTCTTGGTTTCGGAAATTTATCCCTGGATTTTCGGAAGTAGCACAGCCGCTCACCAAACTGACTAGGAAAAATCAAAATTGGATGTGGGGACCGGAACAAATTGAAGCGTTCTCCACCTTGAAGAAGCTGCTGACATCAGCACCAATTCTGATTCAAGCTGACTATGCTAAACCATTCATACTGCGAACAGACGCTAGCAATTATGCTTTAGGAGCCGTTCTTTTGCAGGGCGAAAAGAATGAAGAAAAGCCTATAGAGTTTGCTAGTCGTTTGTTGACAGGGGCTGAGAGGAACTATTCGACGACAGAGCGGGAAGCACTTGCAGTTGTATGGGCTGTGGATCGTTTTCGAGGATATATCGACGGACACCCCGTGATAGTAGGAAGCGACCATCAGCCGTTGAAGTGGTTGTTGTCTTTGAAGTCTCCATCAGGTCGCTTAGTGCGTTGGGCACTTAAACTACAGGCTTTTGATCTTCAATTCGAATATACTCCTGGAAAGGTCAACGTGGTGGCGGACACATTAAGCCGTCCCTTCTGCAATGGTGAGTCACGTGAAGCTTGCGGGATATGCTCGGTAATCGTCGATGTACCTACGCGAGATATCACTCAACTACGTGCAGAACAGGAAGCTGACCCAGATATTCATAAAATAATTAAAGAATTGGAAGATACAGAGGAAGTAGCGACTCGGCGTTGGACAGAACGCGGGTATATGATGGAACGTGGTATACTTTACCGGTATAACCCAGACACGGACAATGAATCGCATCAATTGGTGATACCCATGAGCATGCGTGAGGAGATTCTCCGTGAGTGCCACGATGCTCCAGTTGCAGGTCATCCTGGAGTCGAGAGGACATATAATAAAATCGCTAAAAACTTTTTCTTCCCAGGTATGCGAAGAATTGTTACAAATTACGTAAAATCTTGTACTACGTGTCAACGTTACAAAGCAACCAACGAAAAGCCACCAGGGCTTATCCAGACTCCGCTTCTCAACCAGCGAAATGAAGTTTTGGCAATTGACTTATTTGGGCCATTGCCAGAAGCTGAAAGTGGTGAAAAGTGGGTACTGCTGGTGGAAGACACGGCGACGAGATGGGTGGAACTTTATGCTCTGAAAGAAGCCACATCTGTTGTTTGTGCCAAGGTCTTAATAGAGGAATACTTTCTACGTTACGGCTTACCGCGCCGAGTAATATCGGATAACGGAGTTCAGTTTGTTTCGGCCGTAATGCAGAAGTGTATGCACATTTTGAATATCACTCAGGATTTGACACCATTTTATCACCCGGAGGCTAATCCTGCAGAAAGGAAAAATCGGGATATGAAGACAAAATTAGCGCTAATGGTTGGTACGGATCATTCTTCGTGGCCAAAACAACTGCCCATTGTTCGGTTCAGTATGAACAGTGCAGTGTGTGAAACGACAGGCGTAACTCCGGCATACCTCTCAATGGCTCGGGTGCTGAGGTCGCCACTGGAAGTGTACAATGACCCAAGAGCGGTACTAGAAAAAGCCAATTTTGTACCACAAATCACGCCGTATTTGACCAAATTCTTGAATTCGTTAGCTAGAGTGCGAGAACGAGTAGAAGAACAGCAAGACAAAAGAAAATTGTATGCTGATAAGAAAAGAAGAGTAGGAGAAGTCTTTAAGATTGGTGACAAGGTGCTACTCGCCTCTCACCTACTAAGTGACTCTAGCAAGTCCAAAACAGCAAAATTTTACCCGAGACGGGATGGACCGTATGTCGTAAGGGAGAAAGTGAGTCCTACTACTTACCTTATAGCGTCGGATGACGGAGAGGGTGAGCTTCTCGGTAAGTTCCATGCGAGTGAACTAACCCCGTTTCGACAACGAGGCAGTGAACCAACGAAGCCACTTAATCCAAAGAGGAAGCGAGGTCGCCCTCAGAAACAAGCTAGGGTGACAACAGCTCCTGATGTTGGGCTAGATCACGATCGAGGACGTAATCGGGATCTAGAGGGGGAGTATGTAGCGGGACGGCCCTATCCTTCCGTAGATGGTAATATTGGCAGCAATGGGCCCGCCGGCCAATCATCGACTCTCCCTGGAAACATAAGTTGCGTGCGCGCCCCGAGCAGCGCTAGTGGCGCGCAGATGGAAGGGCGCGGTTTTCCGTCTGGGACTTGTGAGCCGACCGCGATCCCTACCGTGCGTTCTTCGTCACGAGTGCCGAAGCCTCGTGTCCTTTTTAATTTATAACTTTACTGTGTTGTGTGTAAGAAATATACTTTCTATCTACTTAACAGTGCGTTTCATAAATTCTCCGCCCGTCAGTAGACCGAACAAATTATTTGTGGCCCCACGCTAAACCCGCTGGACACAACTTGTAGCTTACATTTTTTATAATTGGGCTTGCAAGTGACTATAACTATAATTAATATCTTGTTAAGGAATTGACATTAATATTGGAATAATGTATTGTTATTTGTTATACTACTAGAATCATAATTTTTTCATTTTTCTGTAAGTTATGACGAAATTATTGAATCTTCCAAATCATCCAATTAAATGTTTGTATTTTTTGCAGCGTGGAGAAAGAACTGCTAGCGGTAGAGCGCATGCGCCACATGACCGAAGAGGAGAGGCGGGTCGACGCTCGCCTCAATCCGAAACTCGTCACCAACAAGACTGTCAAGGGCAAATACAAGTTCCTACAGAAATATTACCACAGGTGAGATTGGCAAATCTTTTACAGAGCAATCGTAACACAGTGCAAGTTTCTTGTACATTCAAGAGCAATAATTGAATGCAATATCTTGCATGCAACGGTTTACCTTTAGGAGTTGTAAGCAACTGTTGTTTTAAACGACGCAAGTTTTTGGTTGATTCAATATTATTATTTGAAACAGGCGACAAACTTGTAACGTGTATGTGAGGCTTTACACTTATATTTCTAAAGCTTTGTTTGTTACTACGTTAGTATTTTAGTCTAGTGACGAGTACTTTAGTGACTAAACGCCAATTTACACAGTGCAAGTTTGTAGCAATAATTAAACGCAAGAAGACGCAATAGTTTACCTTAGGAATTGTAAGCAACTGGTGTTTAAACGATGCAAATAATTTATAGATTCATTACCATTGTATGTATACAATAGGCAAGAAACTTTCAGCATGTAAATCAGGTTTGACATACTTACTACTGGCCAAAAATAATTTGAATTACGGTCGAGAACAGACTACAGACACAAGTGAGTGGTTTTTTGCAAGATGAATATGGTGAAGGCAGCTAATAAATTCGACAAAAAAGAAAGGTTCGGACTTGTAGACAACAAACCAATAGACAGTAACAAGTGAGTGAGTGGCGGAGCTACTCGACTGAAATAAATAGAACAAACTGCAGTAGAACTACGGTTCTTAGTCGATAAACTGACGTTCAATTATTTCTCTACAATTACAATTACAATGATTACTCACGGCTTTACTAAATGTCTAGTAGAATGCCTAGTTCGAATTAGGGCTTATTCCTGTCCGTCATATTTGCTTACACGGTTGGTTAATATTCACTCACTATCAGATATCAAACTTATCTTAATTTTCAGAGGTGCCTTCTACTTGGACAAGGAAGAGGAAGTGTTCAAACAGGATTTCTCCGGACCAACATTGGAAGATCACTTTGACAAGACTGTGCTGCCTAAGGTAAAGAAAAAACCCTAAATTACAATACAATACAATTCAATATATCTTTATTGCACACCAAAAATACAAAGTAAAACAAACAAAGAAAATATTATAAAAAAAATATCATTCGACAGTACAAGGGCGGCCTTATCGCCTAAAGCGATTTCTTCCAGGCAACCTTTGGATGGACAGCACAGTACGAAATATGACAAACGGATAAATTTCGTTGACTAGTCAGGACATTAGCTTAAGCTTCGATTACATTACACAAGTGCACATCACACAGGGCCCTAGATGTAGTGTAATGTAAGTGTATGTAGTAATGTAGGACCCTAATTTAGGGCTATAGAGCCCAACCGCCGTACATGGACCTTTTTTTACACATACATATAGTGCAATCCTGCAATCCAGCAATCCTGCCATCTTATTCCTTTCTCTCAATAATAAATCTGGTTTTTGAATACAAATTATATTCTGTTACTAGATTTCGTAAGTGATTAAATGGTGTAGTATTCATTCTGAAGTATTCCTAAAATCTTCCATATCTAAAACATCTAAAATGCTCAATTTGTTTCTCAAAAACAGATCTAACTAAGATCTAAATTTTTTGCAATTATTTTGAAAACACAGGCGCCACGGTCGCCGTTTGAGCACTGACTCAATTAGAGTTTTCTATGTCGTGCAGTTTAAACAGAAAGCACAATATGTGGTGCCCTAGCTACCAAGTACACTAGATGTATGATGTGTGTATTGTAATCGACGCTTTAGTACACGTGGCATGGTAGTGTTAATATTAAGAAATTCAGGTCAAAAAGTAGCATATGTGTTATTCCAGACTATTTGCCTATCTCTGTGCCAAATTCCATCCAGATCCGTTCAGTCGTTTTGGCGCGAAATATTAACAAACATCCATCCATCCATCCATCCATTCTTACAAACTTTGGCGATAATAATATTAGTAGGATCTGTAGAATGCTAGAGATTGCCATGCCAATGCCATTACTACGTGGGGAAATGGTACGAATATCCAAAATTTACTAAAGTGTCAGAAACGATCCATAAGGGTAATAAATGGAATCAAAAAAGGAATGTCAGCTAAAAAATTTTTTGTGCGGAATAAGATAATCACTGTTATATCTCTCTATATTTATAAGTGCCTTTTAGAAATTCATATTGATAAAGAAACAAAATACCCGAGTGTAAAAGACATACATACCCATAACTTAAGAAATAATGACAGACTCATACTACCCAGAGTGAGACTTTGTAAAGTTAAAAAACAAGGAGCGTTTGGCAAACTAGTCATGTACAATAAATTACCAGTTGCTTTAAGAAAATTGCCATTTTCTGATTTTAAAAGACAAATTAAAACTTTTTTTATTCAAAATGCCTTTTATAAGCTTAATGACTTTATGAATATTAAACTACACGAAAACTCTTTTTCTCCAAATGAAATTGTATAGCTATATTATTATTATTATTTTATTTACTAACACTAAATCATAAAATTACTTTTACTTTCTTTTTTTAACAAACAATAAATTATTTAAATTTTATTTGTACACCTGCATGCAAAATATTGTTATTTTAATGTTTTAATTCGAATCTTTTGATAGCTAAATTTACTTACTTATATTTAAGAAAAATTGTAAATGACTTGCCTAATATAACGAATCATTGTTATAAGGTCAATAAAGAATCTGAATCTGAATCTGAATCTGATTGTGTACTTATAACTATCCTATCTCCAGGTGATGCAAGTGAAGAAGTTCGGGCGGTCCGGGCGGACCAAGTACACGCACCTCGTAGACCAGGACACCACGGAGTTCGACTCCGCCTGGTCCAGCGAGGGCGCCGCCTCCAGGCTGGCCGGCTTCCGCGGCGGCCTCAAGCAGGTCTTCGACAAACCCACCGCCAAGAGACGGGCCAAGACTGATCGATAACTCATACCTCACACTAGCTGGCCAAACCACGTGGTGTCATTTGTATTTTCTAAGTCTATTTTCTAAGTTGGCTAGAAATGGGGTTGTCCATGAGAAAGAAAAGAAAGAAAGATACATTTATTTTGACACACAAGACACTGTAAAGCCGGTGACAATACTTAATACCAATACACAAATTAAAGAAAACAGTGCTGTCACTGTAGTGTCCAGTACGTCAGAAAAGGTCGATGCTCAGCTATAATGCTGAAAATTTCTTCCCAGCGCAAAGGAAAGCAAAGGAAAAACACAAATAAAAATAAAATGTAAATACAAGAGAGAACAAGTGCAAGAGAGAAGTAAAATAATAGTACAATAAAAAGGACACACATACATACAATAACATTCTAAAAGGAGACACGACTTTAAATACATAATACGGTTACAGAAATAAATAAATACCACAAAACAGCTTTAAAAATAAGTCATAGTGAAAATCTATTTTGGGGGCTTTAAGAAAAAAACAATAAAATATAATACTAGTATATTATGTTAGAACAAAAAATTGAAAAGCATAAATTCTCGTGCCAATAATTAATAGTCCTTAAGGCCCGGCAGTACACGAAATCAACGAAAACAAGTAGTTTGTTTGCGATAGTCGATTGAATCTGGCGTTACTTTGCGGAAGTTCATCTTCAAAACTGTTTCTTGAACCAATTTCTAGTAAATTTCAATAAATTAATTCCAAGATAGAAAAAAAAAATCAATTTCTCTCTCTACACTAGAAATTGGTTCAAGATACAGTTATTTTGTTTGCGCCCAGTTTGATGTGGGAACTGTGATGATCAGGTGCAAATGAATACAGCTGGTAGAAAAAACAACCAAAATCAGTTTAACCGAAGCAGAGTTTTGAAAAAAAAAATCACTAATTGTATCTGCTTACAAAAACTGATTGAGCGTAGGTCTCTAAATTTTCAGCGATTACAACACAATTTTTTTCAGTGATTAAATAACCAGATTAGTTCTCTAAAATTTAACCGAGTAACTTATTCTTATTTGTGTTCTTATTACGATTAATACTATACTGTTATAAAAACGGCAAAAAATGTAATTCTAGGCGTCGATCTCATTTTAACATCAAATATGATATACGATTTTCAACTCTAAATAAAGCTGCTTAAGTAAACGTGTGTGGTATTCGTGGTATGACCGAGCCTTAGGGGCCAGCAACGTGTCTATGATGTCTTATGGTGATGTTTTTGTGTGTGTAGAAAATTACAGGCGACTGGATTTGTAAATATTTTATGAATAAAATTATAGTGTCTAAGTATTCATAAATAAAATTGTAAAGATGAATCTGTTATTATTTTTAAACAGCTACGCCCTACGACCTTTTGATAGAGCTTGGTAGTCTATGAATTAGTAGCAGTAGTGTGCATTCTTGCACACATGTAGTACGCCTTTCCCTCATGCATTTTTGATGAACGGGCTATCAAGATTTATAATGGATGACTTATGACGTAAGAAGAAAAAAATATCACAAAACATCAAATGAAATAGTTTGTCCTCTTGCTTCTGCAACTTTATTGTCATCTTTTTATATCTCGGATTAATTTCATTTTACACTAGGAACTACTTACAAATAAGCAAATTGTAAGCCCTCTAATAGCTCTCTAGCGAGCTTGTTGCTCGCTAGCTTGTAGCTCACTAGCTTGTAGCTCGCTAGAGGGTATTACAAATAAGTAAACAAGAACTTACCCCCTTACTACTTGTAAGGGGGTAAAACAGGATTTTAAATTGCTCCTGTATTAATCAGTTAAATAAAATAGAAAACTCAACTTTGGGTCGGAGACACCCAAACCCAGTTGATAAGTGTTTCTTGAGTGCTAATTTATTGTGGTTGCTCAAGTTTACAGCTTAATCAGTAGTTGTGCAAGGATTCATCGAAAAACATAAGAGACTGTTACTGTGCACTATTTGAACTGTGATCATAAATAATGTTGTTCGTTATGGCTTTTTCGATGGATTCTTTGTGCAAGTGAATGAGAACGTGGCATCTTGCGAACGTGACATTTTGAGACATTGTGGCATTCTGAAAACGTGACATTGTGCATCGAGAGAAATGAGATTAATGTACTACGTACTAAAACAGCTGAACCTAACAAAACGTTACGCAACTTAATAAAGTGGAGGCCTGCCCACCGTGGGCTGACCGCAAGTTGGCTGCAGCGTTGACTACTGGACTGTTGATTTACGTCTGGCCAGGTTCACGCTTTCATTCCAGTAAATTAGCGCCGCTCCGTACACAACCACACTGCACGCTTGTCAGAACCACACTAATGCAAGGTGCAAGGATTGCACTGGAGTGGACGAAAGTTTGTGTTCGGATAGTGACATCTAGTACGTAGTACATATTTTCTGTTTTGTGGGTTATTTATAAATATAGGAGCTAATATACTAAATCCAGTTGTAGTCCGTTTCATGTGCGTGCTGTCAGTTGTCTACGAGCAGTCTGTAACGGATTGACAACTGGTTGCTTTCGGTGTGAGGTCTTTCATAGAATTTCATACTTTTCTGGTCCCCGCAAACCGGATCGGAATGCACACGGACTGCACCTGCATTTGGTGTGTTGCAGCCCTAAGTTTATCGGGTCAACTAGGGCAAATGCGTCTGTGGGGCAATTGCGTCTTTCGAAAATTACTGACAAACCCTTCACAAATTAGGCGCCACCTACATCTTTTTTTAAATCTTTAATTTCAATAATCTGTACAAAATAGCGTTAGTTGTCTAATTTGTGAATGAAGGGTTTGTCAGTAATTCTCAAAGACGCAATTGCTCCACAGACGCATTTGCCCCAGTTGACCCTACTATTCGATACAGACAACAGGCGATTTGGTGGCCAAAAGCGGGCTTATTTGCAACCAAAATAACCTCAGTGGTAGGTAGTTACAACCATTAGGCCATTAGTGAAACCTCACGCCTAAGAAAACTTGATATGTCTCAAACGTCACGTGTATAACTATCACTTTGATAAGAGCCGCCGCTGCGGCCAAGTAAAACGAATGACAACTTCGTGCACAGTTTACTTTATGGGCCCTACGTGACTACTACGTCTAAATTCATCACCGGATCCTAGCAGCGAGGGATTTAAGAACGAACTTCCATCGTTACTAACTTTTATATAATGCGACTTCAGGGAGTGACGACACAGGAGATTTTAACTTGATTTATGTGTAAGGCTCTCAGCTTAGAAGTGAATTGTGGGTGAGGCAGCCTACTTAACCCGCGGTTTTGATTTAGTTCCCCCGTTCTGGGGCGTGCATCGTGGAAACGGAAGCTTGAGGCGTTTTGAATTTGCAGGTTTATATGTAAATTTGAACTAGGTCGGTTGACGTAGCTACCCAAAATCAAAGTCAAAGTCAAAATATCTTTATTCAATTTAGGTATCAAAGATACACTTAAGAACGTCAAAGTTATTTAAATAGACTCGACCGCCTTGTTCGGATAAAGAGGATCTACTCAGAAGAACTGGCAAGAAACTGAGGGGCATATTTTTTTAAAGAATAAATAAACTACAGTCGCACAAATTTTGGCTTACAACTAGGTAATAAGTATCATAACATACTAGTGGCTATTTGGCGGAAGTGGAAGACTCCAGACATCTTTATCTTCTAAATATGTTTTAACCCTCTTCTAATCTTCTAAAGGATTCTCTTTTCATCTGAGGGAAAGACTTTGATATTCAAAGTCTTTCGTTTTGATACTTAGACAAGCCACCCCTTCTTATCTGTCCTAAAGAGCTCTAACACCCTGATAAAGTAAATGTAAAAGTTTGTGAGTTGCCTACCTACTAAGTAAGTACCTAGTTACCTTTACTCATTCATCTTTGAGTACTTACCCAGAATAATAATTAGTTTAATGTGTCCGTTGTTCCTATCCAGACATGAACACCGACCTTTACAATCAGGCACAATCTAGGATAAAGATGAGTCCCTAAAATTCTTCGTACCTTGATTTACATAAAACCGTAAACTTTGCTCCGAAATTATAAACACGTTAATTGTGCGGCTAAAATGACCCCCGAACTGTGTTCGGACATTGTTCAAAAGTGGAATAAAAGTTTAAACGCCTAAACTCTGGCCGGCGTCGGCGTCGGGTAGATGATAAAAGTTTTGCCCATTACACATTGTTTGGTACGTGCGGCGCCTGGCCGTATTTACTGCCCCTGAATTTTGTTACAACAATTTTATTTTGGAAACTCCACAGGTAAAGAATATGTAACTAAACTTTGGCTGAATGCAATAGATTTTAAAATTCCGTTCATAAGACACGCACCGTCCTTGTTAATATGCAGATACTGATTAAACAATAATATACTAGCTGTTACAAGCGATGGTAGCCTAGTTTAGTTGGCGAAGGCCCCCAAGAGGGAGCGGGATCAAACCCAGCCGACGGACGGCACTCACCAATTTATTTATCGTGATCCTATAATGTAACTACTTAATTATCAAATTTCATCAAGATTTCAGCTGTTTAGCCGTGAAAAGCCTACAAACAGACAGACAGACACTTACTTTAGATTTTATAGTAAGGGTATGGAAATGTATAAAAATAATAATAGCTCTTATTAGCTCTTATTAGAGCGCTTATAAAATCGAAAGTAACTGTCTGTCTGTTTGTAGGCTTTTCACGGTTTTTTTAGTTGCCCTCATACGCTTTTCATCAACGCATCAAATTGCTAAAAATAGTATCTAAAAGTACCTACCTACTCTATCACCAGTGATCACATTCGCGTGATCCGAAAGTACCTCAAATTGCTATTTGGAGAAGCATTCGAAATTAAACAATTTAATATTTACCTCTAAATATTGTATACCTATTGTTATCTTTCGTAGGGAATTAAAGTGCATGATTCGTACACATAACAGTTGGCGCTACACATTTATTAAAGGGCTCTCTAGGAGGCTGCTGGTAGTTAGAAGAGTCGGCGTGAGGCCCGGTCCGGCTGCACACATCGAGCGTAGGTGCAACACCGACCATGCTCCAGGTAACTCTGAGAAAGTCTCTCCGTCAACCTCTACCCGTAAGCGCGTAATTTATTTCACTACATGTTATAAATATTACAGTTAACAGAGTTCAGGGAATAAATTACCTATCTGTGTTATAAAAACATTGACATTTTAATTTTTTATTTAATACTTGAACAACGAAGTAGGTATATTTCCTAACTCTTAAAACTTACATTTCTTATTACAATAAGAAATCGTCTCTTCTTCTCGTCATATAAAAGTTAAAAAAGCACTTGATAGCGTAGTACTATTTTTTATTCTTAGACTATAGGTACATATTTTAGCTTAGCATAACGAACGTAGTATTTAATGTTTATTCAAGAAAAATCCCTATCCACGAGCTCTTCTTGTGTTAATCTCCTTCATGTCTATCGGAAAATGCACTGGTGTCCCATCACCTAACCTTGCCGCAATGGAGTTGATCATTTCAGGTGTAGCTTGCCTTAGATCATAGGCCCAACCAATTTTTTCAAACATCATAATGAACCACGTCGTAAAGTTGAAGAAGTCAAAGTGTTCTGCTGCTTTGTAGTCGTAGGGAAAAGCGTGGTGGTAGTTGTGCCAGCCCTCGCCCAGTGTGACGGTGGACACGAAACGATTCTCAGCTGGCACAATGTCTCTGAAAAGAAATTTTAGTAAATATTATACCTACTATTGATATAGGTACTTGTGTATGTTTATGACTGGGTAGTTTATTTGTATACTAGCTGCGACCCGTGGTTTCACCCACGGTCCCACAGGAACCGTTGATTTTTCCGGGATAAAAAGTACCCTATGTCCTTTTCTGTACCCTAAACAACATGTATGCAAAATTTTAAGACGATCGGTTAAGTAGTTCAGACGTGAAAGCGTTACAAAGAAACAAAGAAAATGAACAAAGGCTCACTTTTTCATATTATATGTAGTACCTTTGATTTTAGTCTAACCTCAAAGCAAACACTCATTGACTTCGCGTTACTTAACAACGCCATCTGCTGTTGTGTCGTTAAAGCAATTAGTTGCTCACAAAAAATAGTATTATTATTCGCCAATAGATGTCAGGAAGAGTCATATTTTTCAGTTGAGACTACTCAAACGCCTCCTTTTTGTTATTTTTCTTCCAAGTTTATGTTTAAGTTGATTATCTATAAAACACGAATAAAATGACATTTTCTAAAAATGATTCCTAGCTAGATCGATTTATCGCCCCCGAAACCCCCCATATACTAAATTGTATGAAAATCGTTGGAGCCGATTCCGAGATTCCAATTATATATATACAAGAATTGCTCATTTAAAGGTAAGTATAAGATTTAGTAATTATTTATGTAGGTATTAGTATGTATGTTTATTATAATTCTCAAATTTGTAAGTAAGTACATTACTTTTTTTTTCTTTAGCACACACCACCGTCCATGCTTAATCATAATGTTTTAATTCCACCCAAAGGTTGCCTGGAAGAGATCGCTCTTAAGCGATAAGACCGCCCATTGCGCCTATATTTTTGAATGTTTAGTTTAGATTTATTTTGTATTTGGTGTCAATAAAGAGTTTTTGTACTGTATTGTATTTAGTATTAAGACTCGCAAATAAAAATCAAAACAAGTGCAGACTTCAAACGTGAGCCCAATCAATTACATATCGGAAACTGTGAAGAAACTGCGTGGTCGTAGATTGCAGCTATTTTAGTTCTTATATCGTAAAAATCGAGCCAGCGTGTCACTAACTAGCGTTAGAGCTAGCTAACTTCGCATTAGCCGTAAAACATAGAAACAACAAATAGGACTGTTGTGTTCATTTCTAAAGCCCCACTCAATCCAAGGAATCAATATTTGCCACGACAGTCAAATATCCATGTAAACTAAATACTTAGGTTTGTCTATCTGCCGTTACTCAATAGCACTTAATTGGATTTCAAGGCTCTACAATCTAACTGTTCTATCGGGGCCTACCATGACATCTTTTTCAAATTTTACATTATTAATTACTAGCTGCGCCCCGCGGTTTCACCCGCGGTCCCACAGGAACCGTTCATTTTTTCGGGATAAAAAGTACCCTATGTCCTTTTCTGTATCTCAGACAACATGTATACAAAATTTTATGATGATCGGTTGATTAGTTAGAGCTTGAAAGCGTTACAAACAAACGAACAAACTGACTTTCACATTTATGATATCAGTTAGGATTAAAAACGTGACCATGATGGTTACGTTTTGTTTTCGACGCCGCGCGACTATGGACCTTATATTCAGCCATACAACTCGCCGTAGGCCCCCTGGAGTAACTACGTTATTGACACGTCAGATGTAAGGCTCTATCCAGCCGGCGCGGCGGCGGCGGAGTTAACCGCACAACCTGAGCTAACCAACGTTCGATCGTAGTACAGTCTCTAATCAAGAATACGATTGCGCTTATAAGGTTACCCTGTTCTGAAATGGATTAAGCCACTGTTAGTTCTGCTAGAGTAAATATGTGGGTGTGGTTGTTTAACTCGCTCGTGTTGCTGGATTTCTAGATTCCAGTTTCGATATTTAAGTGAATTTGCAAACTGAATTTGGTTGTTAAATTCTGCGCCAAGTTAAGTTTCCTTGTAAACATGTTCTGTGCTTTTCAATTAAAACGGCAATTTTTATTTACTGCTTCACTAAATTAGCTCTAGTCTAAGCTAAAAACGCTCTACTAAAACAAAACAAAAAACTAAACCACTAAAAACTAAAAACAGGTGCAAAAACATCGTAAAATGAAAGCTAACATTTGATCAATTCCTAGTTTTTTGAACGTAAAAGTCTAGTTGCTAACTCATTTATTACAATAGCTGCCAATACGTTTTTTAGCGTAGTTTGGGTACAGTTCAATCACAAAGCAAATGTAGTATCTACCAACTACTAATGTAGTATCTGCTAACACTTTATTACCTAGTTTTGAACTATTTTGGTAAATTGGGTTGGCATTGAGGAGCAACGTGACTTACTTGTTATAAGGTTTATATCCATAGGTGTGAGCAAGGCTATTGACAGTCAGCTCGCTGTGGAACATGCTCAGGAACCTGATGAAGCATTGCCACGCCACTGCACACTTCCAACTCTCATTCCATAGAAACACGCCTAACAAAGTTGGCAAAACGTAGCAGAACATTAACTTCAAGCTGTTGAAATTCCTGTAATACAATTAATTAAGCATTTATAAAATCGTTTTACGTTATTCTGAATGATTACACGTAGGTACTTTTAGCGAATTGCGAAACCTTCAAATCATAATACGTTAGACATCGCTATTTTTAACCTAACTACTACTACAGTAGTAAAAGTTTAATGGCTGATTCTCTACACTAGGTACTTACTAACAGGTTACTTGTAATAACTTTTACAATGAGACTAACTCAGAATTCGCAAAACAAAAATCAGCTGATCCATACATTTTGTCGCTGGTCACTTAACTTTTTATGATGTTATGATGTTTTGCTGATGTTAGAAAAGTTGTTTGTTAGGATGTAGTAAACAGTTGATTGAATCAGACGTTACTTTGCGGAAGTTCATCTTCAAAAATTGTTATTTGAACTAATATCTAGTGTAATTCCGCTTTAACGTCGCATTAAGTACTAAGTTACACTAGATAATTATTAGTTCAAGTAACAATTTTTGTAGAGAAACAGCTTTTAAGATTTTGCTAGTATATTAAAAAAAGTGGCTTAGAATTCGTTGGTGCTAGTACCAGCGGATATCGCATGGCGAAAAAATTTGGCTGCTTGGTTCAAAAAATCTTTAGAACCATGTTCATGTGTACCTGTTATAAAATCTCAGTAAAGGATCACTTTCAATATCACTCATGTCCATTTGTTTCCCTCTAAGCAGCACTTCGTTGTTTTTCTTTAGCATCAACCAGCCGATGTGTGAGAAGAACAGCCCTCTGTTTGCATTGTGGGGATCTGCTTCCGTATCACTGTACTTGTGGTGAACTCTATGATCTCTCACCCATTGGTATAATGAGTTCTACAACAGAAATATGGTCTGTTATAGCTATTTGTTATTATGTCAATATATGAAAATCAGTAACTCTGAATCTGAAAAGTTAACGCAAAATGTATGAGGCCGTGCGTGCTCGGCAAAATCTTCTCATCAATTTTTGTTGTGTGAGAACGTGACAATGCTACGTGTAATAGAAAAACTACGTGTAGGTAATAGAAAAACTACGTGTAAAAGAGTCGACAACATTTTGTCGGCGTGCATTCTCTAGGCGTGCTGCTTTGTTCAGTTAAAATCAGAGAAAACGTGTAAGCACTTAGGTCTCAGGTTATGAAGAGTTGGAGATAGAGAACAATTAAAACCAAAAAATTAAAAAAAAGCTTGTTTGAAACTTTTCAAACTCTGTTTGTAAGTACCTTCGCACTTGACACATAAGTACCGATATACAGCATGTTATACAAACCCTGTTATATACCTTAATGATTGGCATGTACAAACGCTTAAAAGCATTCATGCAAAATTACAAAAAGAGCACGTTAAAAATAGTAAAAGTTATGACCGAATTAAGAACGCAAGAAAAAAAAAATGTTAACAAATCTGTATCAAATGTTGGCGGCTTTTATCCTAAGAAAGTAGCGGCACGACGACGCGAATTTTTTACAAATAAAACCGACGCGATTAGTGCATTTGCGCTTCTAGGAGGTCGGAGCGCGATGTGTGCATTTTTTTTAAATCCATGACTGTGAACATGTTTAATGTGAACTAGCTTAATTGCATCCTCCAGTCGATACTGGAAGGGCTTCTCGAGGATATAACCGGGTTTTTGTAACGTCCTGTACACTACATACACTTTTGAATCGAAACAAATGTTCTGTATTGGACTACTTACGTTACATTTTTATCTAACACCCTGTGAATAAGATGGCGCACGGCGTATGATTTAGGTGATGCCAAAAAACATCCAAAAACTACGCTACTCGCTTGGTCATTCTTACCTCGACATTAAGTGCATTGGTTTATGGTATAATTTCGTGTACATAAATAAACATAGTGCCTTATAAAAGTGTGGCCAGAACTACATTTTGTGGTTCTTTTTAAAAACTGTGCAGATTTTTACAAGTCAGTATTGAAAAAGCCGTAACATTAAACTCTTACAAATATGTGTTTTAAAATATTAAATCTAGAAAGGTTGTATTTTGGAACGGAAAAGGTTGTAAATGGCTAACGAAGAGTTTAGGAATTAATGTTCGTTTTCGTGCAATTGTAAATGTTTTTCATGGCAACATTACCACGCACACACATTGAAAACGAAGTGGCGTCAGCGAGATATAACGCAGTGTTCCATCTTTTCTCTAGGTTGATCTGAGCACTCTGTATACACTTTTGAATCGAAACAAATGTTCTGTATTGAACTTGTCCCGACGTAACGGGACAAGTTAGTCCATTAACTCCTTTCGCTATTGTTGGTCTTTTTTCCAGGTCGTTTTAGTTAAATAGATTTACTTACCATCGCGCCTATATCTATTTACCTATACTTATATGTACATTTGTAAATTTTGTAGTTCGTTTAACACATATAAAACCTATAAACATCTAGGTAGGTACATGTTGGTTAAATACGATGATTACGTTAAAACCAAATAACCGTAAAGATTTGAAAAGATTATCGGCAGGAAACGATCAGTCCTAAAGAGGTTTTGCGAGGGAAATGGAATAATATTTGGCTTTATTGCCCTATTTCCTTTAATCGGATGGCGATGGAGCTTTGTTTAAATAAAATGCCGGAGATCAGTGTAAGATTATTTCCAGCCCCGTGCGTTAATGTCAAATTTATGATAGGAATTATGAACGAAAAAACGAAACTCGAGCTCGCCGACTTCGTTCGCAGGTCGAGAAGTCTTGACGGAATCAAAGGTTTTCCAAGGAAGACTTGCTTGACGCGACCAAAGGCTAAAACGGGACCTTATTAATAAGACTGCACTGTCCGTCCGTCTGTCTGTCTGTCCGTCTGTCCGTCCGTCACCAGGCTATAAATACTCATATTTCATGAACCGTGATAGTTAGAAAGTTGAAATCAGATGATGTATTGCTGATGCCACTATAACAACAAATACTAAAAAACAGAATAAAACTAATATTTTAGGGGGCCCCTTTTAGTTTTTGCCGTTTCTATAGATAATGGAACGGAACCCTTCGTGCGCGAGTCCGCATTTGGCCGGTTTTTTTTCTGCTACGGCTTTGAACGAGCTATTTTCCGAAAGTTGTCTTGCAGACCTAGGACGCGGGCGCGACTAAATTCTTTTTGTCTCCTTTTGTCGTGTAAGAACGTGACAAGACTATGTGTAAACATACGTCTGTCTCGATAAAAAGAGTCGACATACCGTTGTCGCGTTGCGCACGCTAGGCCTGCTGGACATGGTCGCAGTAGCAACATTTTTATATTTATTGAACAGAAATTTGTTCCCATACTCCGGTCACTTCTAAGTAAGTATAGGTAGGTAAGTAATGTAACTTTGAAACCATATTGACTTTGTTTTACGTTTTTCACCACAAGGTTTGTTTGTCAGACTGTAACGGTCAACTAAGGAAGATATAGGTAAGAAAATGGAAATTAATGATATTTACCTGTCCAGCGGCGGCGAAACATAATAAAAATACCAGTTTGAGAGGAATTTTCGCTTTGAACGCTTTATGCGTCCACAACCGATGAGCTCCACCAGTTATACCGAATCCTGTCGCTACGTACATTATTATCGCTGGAATTTAAAGTTTTTAACCTATGGTTAGTTATGCGCCTACTTATACATTTTTTTTAAAATTAGGTACATTACCTAATTATATTACTCCAACACTCAAGTTTCAATCATTTTATGGTGATTCAAGGAGTGATTGTAATATAACCATGAGCGTGTAGTCTGTGTCCGACTCAATTTGACTCAATTAGGTTAACATAAGTTATCAGCAAGTACATAGTGATGTGTCGAAACTACACCGTTTACGTTTAACACACCGTCATTCTACGTCTACGTTAATTACATGACCGTGCGGTGGTTAAAAAAAGTTAGCTCTCGTAGGTGGAAAATCAAAAACCAAATTCATAGAAAACTAAAACTCACCGAATACTAATGTCTGCCATTTTACAGGAAAAGCGAACTTTGACACCCAGTAGACACCGACTATGTGGTAAACTGTGATAGCGATACAACTGGGCCATTTTATGTCGTTTTTAAACCCGAAACTTTTCTCAAATGCCCTGAATATTTCGCTTAACGACAGTCCGGCTTTGAGGTTATCTTTTTCTTTTTCCATTCTTCCGAAAAAAACGGTTTAGTTAATACTTTTATTTGAGTTGCGTCCTGGGCGAGCGTCCAAAGGTATTTGAATTAGCTGCTTCTATTGTTTAAAAAGTAACCTCTTTACAGAATGATTTTAATTTGTGGGTTAACTGCTTTGTATACAGCGACAAATATTTTACTCGGGAAATCTGGGGCAGAAGTCACACATGCATAGGTTATTGTTTTGTCCATTGTGTATAGTTAACGCTAAAGTTAGGTAGGTATAAGGATTACCTTAAAATAAGCTGAGTTGAGTTTTTTTTTGAGGATAGCCTAATGTTGATATTTTTTAACTTTAGCCGGTTTTAAATAAGTGTATCCACAACCCCTTGGTAAAAACGGTGGAAGCAAATTGAAAAGGAAAATAAATTGTAGAAATTACTCGTACCTACAAAAAAAAAAAAAACTTTTAGAACCAAATTATTAAAATATAAACAAGTGACACTGTGAGCTGGAGACATCGCGACTGGCGTCTGTCTTCCTCTACATTAGTGGAACTCCTCAACAGATTCTCGTGAAATTTTGTGCGCAGGTTCGATATTTATACAGTTTTTTTTCACACAAAGTTTCAAGAAAATCGGTTAAGAGGGCCGCGACGTTCTGAAATTTTTATACAAACGCGATACTCAAACTTCTTGAAAACCGTTTGTCAGATTATGATGAAATTTAACATGTACAATTAAATTAAAAATATCTTCGTCCCTATGTTCTTGGTTTTTTTTAAAAAACGTTCTCAAGCGAAAATAGAGCTATGAAAAATATCCGCATTTTTAAGGGGTCACTTTTGACTGATTTATTCAATAGGTAGACAAAGCAAATCAAAAATTCCATTACATAGGGAGGTTGTCTACATCATTAGCTGTTAAATTAATCAATAATACAAGGGAAATTCTTAGTTACTTAAAAATGATTACAGTAGTGCAAAAGTCATAAAAAAATTAAATTGCACTTTGTCACTCTGTAGGTAAGTTTAGAGGCTCGTCAGGATCATTACTCGCTCTCTTCATTCGTCTTCTTCTTCTAGACGAAAAGGCGATAGAATACCTTAAGCCAATGCGAAGTTAGTCTAGGTCGCCTAGGTCGAAATTAGTTAGGTCGCCGGACTATTAAGAAATGCAACCTTTTGACGACAATAGAGATCCGGACATACGAAAGCATTTTTGTCGAAGCTGAAGCAGTGTCGCTTCGCTTGCCAACGCTTGCTCGGTCGATTCAGATTTTATAATTAAAATTTTAATGTACCTACATTACTGCCTAATCTTGTGTAGTCATAAAACAAAATAAAACAACATTTATGAACATTTTATCGAACAGTCCTATCTATCCTCCCCTCGCAAATAAACGTAAATTTAGCCGGCTAATCTTAAGTTTATCCCACATGTAACTTTAGCCGTAACTTAAAGTAGACTTAACTGTTAAATAAATTGTTATTAAGTAGGTAAATTTTAAATCTGAGATTCATCTTATTCAATTTAATTTGCTGTTGTTATTTTACTGTTAATTAATAATATTTTTAATTTATTACATTATATTTCGTTCGATAATTTCATACCTTGATTTCCATTCACCATTACCATTTCAATTGATTTGATTTTGTAGTTGATCCGTTTCTGTAGTTACTTGATAAGAGTAAGTAAAAATCAATTTGTAACTGACTTCCAAGAAGGAGGAGGTTCCATGTTCGTCTGTTTGTATTTTTTTTGTGTATGTTTTGATTCAATATTTTATTCCCTCATTTTTTATTCGAGTTATGCTTCGATGTGATATAAAGTGGCGTAGACCAAATGGTAATTTTGTTTCTTACTCTTTATAGTTCTAATTAATCTGTACTTACTTTTTTTTTATTGTTTTCCTATTTTTTTTTAAATATAGAATAGGTCGGCGTTTGACCCCCAACTCGCCTGATGTTAAGCGACGGTGTGGTCTAAGATGGAGCACGACGACCTATAAGGTACTAAAGGTACGGTACATTGTACTACTTTTTGAAGTGAAATATTTAAGTTTAGTTTTTAATAGGTATATAGGTAAATACATATACTGTTTTCATACCTCTGATGGTGGCATATTTATCAAAAGTACCTAGTACCTACCTGAAGGGTGAAGGGTTTGTCAGTAATTATCGAAAGAAGCAATTGCCCCCTAGACACACTAGACTAGCCTAGGTCATCTAGGTAGGCATTTTAGGGAACCTAAGTTTGGCGCCGACTCAAAATTACTAAGGTATACTTACTTTAGTTTCAGAACTTAGTCTTTAATTTTTAATTTTAGTAATGTAACATGTTTGCGAAGCGGCTTAGCACCTTCCTAAAAAAATCTCAAAACTCCGTAAGCCATCCGTAAGACATTTACCGCGTAATCCGGGACATTTTTACGCAGAGTTTCATAGTAAGTTACAATAATCTTAGAAAATCTGTATTAATGTTTTGGGTATCGAGTATAAACGCGGTTTCTTTGCAGAATTTATAGCCTCCTGTGGCGTTACTTATTACCAACCTCCGGGAACAAAGTTCTAAGGTAAATTTTCTTTCTTAGCTTTTCTAAAGCTTTGTTTCTCCCGCGGAGTTTGGAAGACACTATTTGTCTTAATTCTTTGAAATATATACGAGTATTTCACCTGGTTGGTAACTGGGTGTTTGCTAGTAATGCCTTGGATGCAACTTCTGCTTACTTATTTTTATTTATGTGTTCGGAAAGAAAATTAAGCTAATAGTCTTTATTCATACTTTTAGTAGCGTTAGGGTTTTCAAACTTCTAGGAAAGTATACCCATACAATAAGTATTAATTTAATTTGGTTATCTGGTTTCAGGATACCAAGGAAATTTTGGAGAAAACATTTATTAGATTGTTTTTTTCGATTTCTTTACATTTTTGCATTTAGATACGAGTAGTAAGTAGAATGACATAAAGTTTTACATCGACATAACCTTACAAACTCTGGTGAAGTCGCTTAAAATTTACTCAACAAGTAGTCCTCAATAAACTCAAATCAAAACTCTAGACTACAACGTTGTTTAATTAAAAAAATAATTAATTAATTAATTAAACTTATTCAACAAGTAGTTCTCAATAAACTCAAATCAAAACTCTAGACTACAACGTTGTTTCCTTGCAATTTGTGGCCAAACATCAAAATAACCCTTTGATTAATGACGCCGCTTTCTATCGGTGACGTATTATAATCTTAGGGGCATTTTGAAGGGAGTAGTAGGGTTCAGGGGCCATTATCGGAAAACGTTTCATCACCTCAGAACCTTATTTACGCTCTAAATGTCGCGTGATTGTGTTTGCAGCGGCTTTATTTTGTTGAGGACGCCATTACGAGCTGTCGCCCGATTTTAAACACCCCGCTTGCTCCTTTTACTGCGTTAATGCCTGAATATAAGGTAATTTACGCTGTAATAGGAAATAGCAATATCAACTTTAGTTTTAGATTATAGTAATATTGTTTCCTCGAATTTATGGTTGGCGGATATTCGATATTTCCTGTCGAAACGGTAGTTACTAATACGGGCGGGCGAGTGGCGTTATTTTATTGGAAAATACTGCTTAAGTTTTCTTAAATTTGTTACATGCTCTTGGTAAGCTGTCATCGACACCTTAATAAGCAGTTAATCGAATCAACTTATTAACCTCCCGACGAACTTTTTATTGTTATGCCGGTGTTAGGTTATGGTAAATCACCAAATAAGTTAGACTGCCTCGACGGCTCAGTTGGTAGTGAACATGCCTTCTTAGCTTGCGGGCGTGGGTTCGATTCCCAGCTAGAGCAAACATTCATGTGATGAACATTTGGGTTTGTTCTAATTCTGGGTGGTAATATTTATATGAATATGTATTTAAAAATATATATGTTTGTATATCAGTCTCTGGCAGCCATAGTTAGTAGCTTAGTTTGGGGTCACGCGACCGTGTGTGAAAAACGTCCCGAAAAAGAAAAGAAAAGTACTATTAAGTAAAGTACCTATAGCCAACCAAGTAAGTATTTAGGTTGTCAGGAAAGGTAAATGCATAATTTACCTTTTTATGCATATGAAATTGCTTAATCCTCTTAAAAAAACCTATCAAAGTCTCCAAATTCTATTAAACGTCTACAATGTCTACATCCCCGACTCGGTATGTAAGACAAAGTTGGAAAGTATGAGACCCAAGCCAAATATTCAGCCAATTTAATATTCAGCCTCTTTGAACAGCGTTATCCCTAAACCAAAGCGCGAGCTCCAAAAGAAACAACATCGCAATCGGTAAATTTACGAGGTGAACCCACCGGATAAAGACATAAACGGCGTTATGAGCACCGTGGCCGATAATATTCGCCTGTTATTGTTCCCTATCTCGCGTTTATGCCGGGTTCGAAAGCCGACGATTTGAGAACAAGCGAATATTCGCGCTCTACTTTTCACTGGTTTGAATACGCGGCTAGACTTGCTAAGTCTGTCGACAAACAAACTAAGAACTCCTTTTGATAAACTTTGTCGGAAAAAAAGCGTGAACTTGTAACACTTTTAAAAACTTAAATTTATCTGAAATATCCGTACCTATAACTAAATTATAGTATTGTATTTTATGTATTAAATTAATCATAATTAATTACTTAGATCAAGTACTTAAAGGAACTCAGATGTGCGTTTACAATGTGACCTCGCTTTTTGTGTTAGCATTGTATTAATAATTTAATTTAAAAAAAAAGTTAGTTCTCCATTTAAAAATTAAACGAACTGACAAGAAGCTAGTTCAGAATGTTAATAAAACGTAATTCACAGAGAAACTTTCTCGGGCAGTGTTGCCAACTCTAAAAGTCTAATGCAGTGGCACAAATTAAATTAATTAACGCCCGCGGCAGGTATTATATTAATCACATCACAGATATAAACACGACGTGAAGAGAATAGGAAATAGTTAAAAATTTACCTTTTAATAATAAGAATATTCAGTATAGTGAGAGTTGGGTTGTTAAGTATGTATTACTAGCTTTTACCTGCGACTTCGTTCGCGTTCGCGTTAATTCAGAAAATACCATCCATATGCAATCCAAGATCCTTCCTCGTGATATACTGTAACTAATTATCAAACTTCAACAAGATCCGTTCAGCCTTGAAAGTCTACAAACAGACAGAAAAAGTTATATTCAATTTTAAAAACTAATTTGGATCGATTATCATAAGGTAATCGATTAAAAGAAAACCAACTATAAAACGTAGCCTACAACATTTCAAATCCAAAATCAAATCTAACGACACATCCCAATCCACAATCAGTGTCAAAAGTGACCTTGCAACACATACAATAAACAGACAAACATAGTTAAGTAAGTACTCATATAATGTATACACCCAAAGAAAATTACTTTCTGTCTTGGTAGTCGTGTAAAAACATTCAAGTCTTCTTGCTCTTAATAAATTGCTAAAGCGTGCTAATTGCTCAGGTAAAGCCAATGAATGCATTTAAAATAACGGACGATAAGCTAAAGCTTAATCTAGTTAATTCGAAGTTGTACTGCTTGTGATAAATAAATAAATATCAATAAACAGATCCCTGCAAATGAAGGTGAATTATACATTTGGATACAGGATACTACATGTTTTATTAGACTGGACAAGGGTAGCACTAAATTAATCATAAGCGAGCCATTTGCGCGTTCTAAGCGGTTGTTGATCAAAGGCCTGCCTCAGATGGAATCCTTATTGGCCCGCTACTATACTAATTAATGAATGCCTAAAAACTTTCTTTTACTCGTATTTTGTATTAACCAGAATACCACAGCTATCTTCGCAAAGTTTGAGTGAGAACCAACTGAGCGTGTGCAAACATCACTGCCCTGGACTAAAAGGCTGTTCCAGTAAATATAATTTTTTGAGTAGGATCTTAGGAACGTGTTATTCAAACTCAGCTTTAAGATTTCTTCGATCAGCTAGTTGAAAACCAGTTTTAAAACTTTGCTAGTTGCGTCTTATCTACCAGTCTTTTCGAATTCGCTTCAGAATTTCTGTAACGCCAACCGCCAATTGAACCCGATCACGTTTTGGTCTTATCTAAAATCGGAGCGTTTCAATTCGATCCCCGAAATCCTTTGATAGCCTCCAACTCGCCTCTAATAAATAAAGCTGAGTGGTTTCCTATCGCTGATCTATTGTAATTGCCTTCTAAGTATCTCCATCATAACTCCGCCGTGAGGGCTAGCCCTGTGGCTTGACCTCATCCAGCTCATTATTGCTCCATTATCCGAGACACCCTGAGACGCAGCCCCTCAATCTTGCCTATTGATAGTCGATTATGCGATCCAATTTCCCGGATTCTTGAAAGCACCTATCGGCTCTAGCCAGTGGCGGTAGGTGTTGCTTAACAACTGCCTGTGATAAATAATAACGAGTTCTGATACTCGTACTTTGTTACGATACAAAATGTAAGGATCGTAAACGTGTATGTAGGTGTAGACAGTATTTTTATATTTCATCATAAAACGCACGTGGCTCCTGACCTCTTCGAGATATGACACGAACCCTAAATACCTACAGCCTAGCTATACTTATAGGTACCTAGCTCAGCTGGCGCAACGTTTGTAAGGACGTTGAACTAGACTTCGAATTGATTTCAGGAGTCCAATTTTTCTTGGGAACTTTTTAACGTTTGGGATATTTGTTCTCTTCAGCCATTTTTCATTTACTTCTTTCCTTACAAATGTTATTTAAATAGCACAAGAAGGAAATTCCTAATTATTCCCGTCAGCTTGTCAGTACAGTAATTCAGTAGAAATAAATTAAAGAAAAGTTTTAGTGTAAAAGTTATTTGGCTGTTTGGAATGGTAAACATTTGTCCAGATGCACACGTACGTACTCTGGATATTCTCATCACGTTTCTACCAAACACACTCAGTAACCACGTGTTTAATAAACTCACCTACATTTGTTAGCAGATTTCATTAAACGAAGGTCGATATGATGCTGACCGGAAGGCTTATATTATTATTAATATCGGACATCCCTATGATGCGGGACATCCCTAGAAACAAAGGGTGCGGGGGAAGTCTTGCTATCGTTAAAGCTTTATTGCCCCGACAGATGTTTATGAATTATGCGGACCCGAGGTGATTCATAAATCTTTGTTTTTTTCGCACGGGGAATGAAATTAAATGATCTTATTAGTTTGATCGTAAATAGACGGGTCTGTTTTTGAATAGCTTGGCGTAGCAGTTGGGGTATAATACTTAGTAGGTAATAACTCCTGTGGGAATAATATTAGTCTCGAAATTGCTTATTTGACGTAAAACTTGGCTTTTAACTTGAGTTATTATTGTACTCTATCAAAAGTGTTTTTGTGTTCAAAAAGTAGCTTACATAAATATTCATAAACTAAATAAGGGTTTAAATAAGCATCTTTATGCTAGCATTATTAATCAAAGGTTTAAAAAAATGATTTCAGAAAATAAAAGTCTAGTTATTTATAGCCAAATAGCAAAAGAAACATAACTAGGAGTAAAAGAGAAAACTACATTTAAAAGTTCTTCAATTTAAAATCCTTAAAATTTTCTTATCTATAAAATTTTGTCTTGAATTAAATCAAATAATCTCAATTGCAGCTAGAAACGTGATTACCAACGGTCAATGTATTGTACAGTTTCTACCTCACACTGGCCGACTTTAATTAAAATAGTAACATTGTTTCGAATTAATGAATAGTAGGAAATCGAACTGATTGAAGTTCAATCAACTCTATCAGTAATCAACGAAGTATGTGAAACAAACAAAACCCGTTGAATTAAACATGCCTAATGTAAATTCTGTATACTTTGCTATAACTCTCCATAAATGTGACTCGTAGTATTATTCGGGGTTAAAAGTATCATATTTGACTCCTACCACTACTTCTAAGTACTTTACTTGCACTGGAATAAACTAGCACTTTTATTTTAGTTTTCCGACAGCTTCAAGAAACATACTTAATTAACATCTGTACAAAAAAAACTGGCCAGGTGCGAGTTGGACACGCACGAAGAGTTCCATACGAAGGGTTCTATAAAACGGCAAAAAAACACGTTTGTCTGACTGTCTGACTATCACAGTTTATGAGATACAGCCTGGAGACAAACGCACAAACAGGCGGATGGACAGCGGAGTCTTAGTAATAGGGTCCCGTTTTACCCTTCTTTCTTCTAAAAATCACATCCGTCGTTGTTCAATCTGCAAAAGAAGACCAAAATGAACTGACAAATCCACAAACTAACTTATTAATACTAACTAACTAACTTATTCATAATAATATTGGTGACGTTGATGACAACAGGCTATGTAGCCAACCTTAAGGTCCAGCCAATCATCCGCTCGTCCTAACATAGGTCTCCCGATTGATAAAGTTCTGATCGATAAAGTTCAGACCCAAGCAGGAGTTTCTCTTGCGGCTGCTACATATTTGTGTAGCGTCTGGTGTATCTTCGCCCATTAATTACTTGATCTAAGATATGCTACCAGACAGAACAGAGCAAAACATTTTCAAAAGCACTTCCTTTAACAAGTCCAAGAAACAAGACTGTGACTTCAACAGTATATTTAGCACATACAAGTGGGTAAGCATCTTGCGGGTCAGATAGTCCTCTCTAGATAGAAAGATATCTTTGTTTACCCCTAGTTCTACAATTACTAACAAATTATAAAAAAAATCGTTTTTATACCCAAGTATCACAATACATTATAAAATTTGAGGTAGGTAGGTGTAGGTTATACGTTTACAGGTTAATACCTAAACTAACTTAACTCCCCGGTCGACTATTTACACAATCGTATAAATAAATATGGTATAGAGTTGGACTATAGATGGTGTAATATTTTATTACCAAATAATACGAACACAACGTCAAATTGCAGCACAACGCCTCGTATTTGGATCTTTAATGAATGAAAACAATTAATCCTTGCGAATCGATAGAAACCAACCACCACAAATCGACACCAACACTTACATATCTGAGATCCTTTAATCCAAGGTTCAAAATGAACCATTATTATTGTACTACCGTAGATACGATCCCTCAATAGTTTCACGAGTTCTTAGCCGTAGTTTAACATTTAATACGCTAAGCTGTCTTTGTACCGAAGCTAGAAACTTACGAGTTACACAGAACTACTTATTAACAATATAGTTGAATAAAAGGAAACTTGTAACCGCAGCCATAGGCTTGAAAGCGTTGAGGTTGAAATTTCTCAAGTTATGAACGTTGTCCAACGGCATGACTTTACAAGGAATTTCTTGTTGTTTTGTCTTGTCGAGTAACCTAAGATTCTGCTTAACTCGGTTCTTCATTATTTTTTACTCGGGTTTCTTATAATTTAGTTTTATCTCAACTGTAAGCAGGGTTGGGCAGTTTATGAATTACTTGTAATTAAAATACGTATTTGGTGTATGTATTTCAATAACTTCCTTAAAATGTAGTTTATAATTCGTATTTCAAATACCTGACGCCGAGGTATTTTGTAATTAGTATTTCCAATACATGAGGCTTCAAAACACATTTTAACATTAAAATACATTTAACCTTCATTTAGTGATCGTGAGTGTGAGTGCGAGAAGAGTGTAATGATGGTAAAGCCGCTATTAGAGTGGGCAACACTGCACCTGTTATGTATCATGTACGCTATGACTCAGACTGTCAAAATTAGCTAACAAAACGTAAAAAAAATTACAAAAAAAGTCTTGTTTGCCTCTACTTTTCAGCCCGTGCTGGTCTAGATTACTTATTTTGTAATTTGTACTTCAAATAAAAATAGCTAAAATATTGTATTTCGTATTTTATATTTTGCCATTGCCATGCAGTATTTTTTAATTTGTATTTCAATTAAAGCAAAGCATTTTGCCCAGCCCTGACTATAAGTTATACCTAGATACTTAAATAGGTACTTTTGAACGACATGTGATAGTTAATTCCGTATTTATTTAGCTAATCTAGTATCTCCACAACCATCACAGGCCGAATATCCTGAAAACTCTGGGAAACACCCCATCTGTCCATAAATCAAGATTATCATGGAATGGTTAGCCCATCCTGTAATGTAATGCACTGAATTAGGATTTATTCGGCCGTTCCAGCCGCCAGCTGGCCGTCCTGTTTTATTATGTATGAGGATTCCTCAATAAAGAAAACTGTAACCAACTGAACATTTTGAAAATGTTTTGCTATTTCCGCAACTCGAAAGACGATTAAACTTATCTAAGTATTATAAAAGTATTTATAAAGCATAACAATTACTATCAAAACTTCATAATTATTACTAGATTAACGAGAGTGCATCTATTAAGGAGTCTCTACACAGTTAAACACCAAAGTCGCCGACAGGTGCCGACATTTTGTTATTTGTAACAAAAAAAACGTGTTGTTGTGTGTGTTGTTTTGTTATTTCTATGATGCCTTGACCGCGGCGGATTGTTTCAAAAGAGATCAAGCGTAACACATGTTGGTTACGAGACTCCCTTAGGCGACTATGAATGTGTCAAGTGCACGTGGAAAGTATTTGTAGACAAGCAGCATGGAGCATACAATGTTCAAATAAAGGCGCATGAAATTTAGTTCTCGATATCCGCAGAAGGAAGCTATTTATCACCCAAATATAACATTTTCTAGTTCTGTTCGAGCGACATAAAGTTATAGCATAGATACGAGTATAATGCACTTATTTGTCAATATCGATGTCAGAAAGTGTCATAAATATAAGTCTAAGAACACATAATTCAACGCTAACAATAAATGACGAGGAGATTGACATTTAACAAAGGGTTACGATCACGAAAATCTATTTCAAAGGCCTGATAGGTATTTGAATTTAGGATGCGCTTCTACTATTCAAATGGCTTAACCCATGTTCAAGCATGATATTTTTGGCACATCAATTCTGAATTTGACCCAGTCCTCATTATATTTGCAAATACCTAGTGCTCTGCGACCTCCACGCGCTGGTCGTTTCTGGGTAATCTACGTATTAACATATGTATATAGTAACTCTCACAAATACGGTTCAGATGTGGTAAATAGGGGTGATCATGAGCTAAGCTCTGGAGATTTGGGGTAGGATATTGTTCCTTAAACCGGGGGCTGGCTGGGCTACTGAACACTGCAGAGCATTTCGTATAAAATACAGCATGTTAAAACAATCGATTTGGAATTCGCAATACAAAATGCAATGTTAATTACAAATTTGAAAAAATTACAAAAAATTGTGGTAGGCCCCACAACTACGAGTATATTGATGGAAAAAAATAGGATTGGAAGTACAATATATACCGAAGGTACAGTAATAATAATAATAATAATAATAATAATAAATTTTATTGCTTTTCTGTTAGGCTTATAGGTACAGAGATCTTATGATATTATAATACGAAAAATTTAGATTTTAAACAGAAGACATATTTGAGGTGCAAAAAAAAAAAAACAATGATGTACCTTAGTGGAACCCTGTCCCCCACACTAGGTTAACCTGTGTCGTGAGGTCACAGTTTTCAACTCTGGGCATGATCGTTTTCCCCGCAGAGGTGAACTTATGCTTGGAACTTATGATATGCTTAATAATAACAATTACTTAAAGGTACTTACAAAAATTTAAACAAACAAAAGTGCTCCATGGATAATCACTAAGATCTTCATCAATCGTGTGTGTGTGTGTGTTTGTGTGTGTGCGTGTGGGTGTGTATTGACTGAGAGGGTGATTTTATGAAGAGGGGAGTATGTACGAGTGCATGTGTAAGTGTGTGTGTGTATGATAGTTAAAGTGTATATTCTGTGTTACTGTGGTTTTTGGTGTGTTTGTTGGTTGTGTGGAGTGGCGGCATGTTAGAATAATTCTTCAGTTAATCAGGCAAAAAAAGAAGAAAAAACTATCGAGAGTTACTATCAGCCATTTGCAATTTGAATATGTAAGGTTAATAGATTAATCGTGATTTCCTTATTGTATGATAGTAGGTAATACTCCAGTTCCAGTTAGGTGACATTAACTAAGTATACTTAATAAATTATTGTGTTTGTGTTGATCATTTGAGAATTTTGAGCAAACTCTCTGTTGATTTGTAGTCAAGTTGTATTAGGTAGTCTGTTAAGGTTTTATTGCAAGCGTTACGATTTAATCTTAGGATAGGTTTAAGTTTACTTATGCGGTTGTATATAGCAGGACCTAGTCCAATAAATGATTTCCGTACGTAACTTGTACGAGCTTTTATGTTTTTAAAAATAATGTCTGATCTTCTTTTTGACTTTGACTTTTCTAATATTTCTTTGTTAACCTTTGAATGTTGTCGCAGTAAGATAAGTTTTATAAATAGCTGTCTTACAGTTAGTAACTTGGTCTCCTGGTACAGAGCTTCAGTGGAAAAGCGCCGGGGTTTAAAAAACATAACTTTGAGCAGTGCTCTTTGTGCTATTTCTAAATGAATCAGGTGAGTGGCGGCAGCTGCTCCCCATATTGTAATACAATAGGTGATTATTGACTGTGCCAGAGCATAATACACTGTCTGGAGGATGTCTGGAGATAGAATATGTCTTAGCTTTTTAAAAACGTAAATTAGTTTTCTGGCTTTTCCTGCTAGTGTTCTGACGTGCTCGTCCCATCGTAGGTGTTTATCAAGATGTATTCCCAAATATTTGATAGACTCGGTAAATTCAAGAGGAGAACAGAGGCATTGGTGATTGCTGCAATTTGGATCGTGGATTTTCAATGTGAGAAGAGATTTTGGTTGAGTTGTGGAGTTTATAGTGTAAGTCATGTACTTCGTTTTTGAGATATTTATTGTTAGTAAGTTACTTCTGAGCCAGTTTGCAACCTTGTGAAGTCCTTTATTGGCCAGGGCTTGGGCTTCATTCCAGGAATTGCCCTCGAATACTAGCACAGTGTCATCCGCGTAGGTATAAACTTTTCCCCCTTCAATATCTAAGTCACATAAGTCATTAATATATATCAGGAAGAGTGTGGGGCCAAGGATGCTGCCCTGTGGCACACCAAAGTTAACGTTGGCCTCATCACTCAGATTGTCTTTTATTTTAATCACCTGAGTCCTGTCGTAGAGGTAACTAGCAAACCACTGAAGCGGGACTCCTCGGATACCTATTTTTTCTAGTTTGGCCAGAAGTATTGGGATTGACACCGTGTCAAACGCCTTCGCCAAATCAAGAAAAACGCCTACTGTTTTACTACTTTTATCCATTTGAAGTATTACTTGTTGAGCAAGCGTGCTGACAGCATCTTCAGTGGATACCCCTGCTCGAAAACCGAACTGATTATTTGATAGGAGTAGTTTGGATTCTAAGAAGTGGCGGAGGCGCTTATTTATGAGCTTTTCAAGTATTTTGGATAGCACAGGCAACAGTGATATGGGTCTATAATTTTCTATTTTTGTTTCATCCCCACCCTTGTGGATCGGACATATAACTGACTTTTTTAGAGCTTTAGGGACAGATCCGCTATCCATACTGGCCTGGCATATAAGAGTGATAGGCGTCAGTAAATGTGGAAGGGCTTCTTTTATCACTTTAGTAGATACTCCATCCCATCCAGGAGCTGAATCCGATTTTAAAGATTTTATTATGGCGAAAACCTCTATCTCATTTGTGGGTAAGAGGCAGAATGATTCTAACATTTTGCTTTTCAAGTTAGTATCCGAGGCTAGTGCGGACTCCGAAGTATTAAGTTTCCTAAGAATGTCCTTTGCCAAGCTCGAACCTACGTTAACAAAATGATCATTAATTTTATTCAGGGAGGCACTGGTGCAGTGGTCAGTTTTGAGTAATTTTTCCACGGGGTTCAATTTTGTAGAAAAATTACAGATACGTTTTATATGTTTCCATGTTTTTTTAGAATCCTTACAGCATTTTTTAATTTCTGATCGCTCGTGTATTCTCTTCATTTCCTTTGTTAAATTATTACACATGTTACGATATTTTATGTATATACTTTTTATTTCAGTATTATCTGGTTCTTTTTTACTTTTTAAATTCAACTTATCCCTCGTTCGTATGCTTCTGACAAGCCCTGGGGTAATCCAGGGTTTGAGATTATTTTTTGTCCTAGGTATTTTTTTTACTATTGAATGCTTTGTTATTATTGATGATATCTTTTCAAGGAATACATTTGTAGCACTATTTACGTCAGAGAAATCGAGACAATTATACCAGTCTACTTTACTCAATTCGAGTGTTATTGCCTGAACGTCACATTTTGTAAAAGTTTGCTCAGAAAAGGTTTTAATTTTGTTACTACTATTTAGTTGGAGTATTACCGGACAATGATCGGTCACTAGAGTGGGGAGCAGAATTACCGTTGGTTTGTATGTCGATTTAAGCATGCAATGGTCGAGGCAACTAGAGTCTCTAGTAGGACTGATGAAACCTGGAAGAATCCCATGTGTTGCCAGCAGTGAGAGGTAATCTGAAGCATGTACGTCGAAGCTATCTCTGATGTTAATGTTAATGTCACCTAGTAAAGCCAGACATGGAGTTGTTTTTGTTTCTAGTAGAAGTAAGTCTAAAGAGTTGAGAAACTTTGTAGGGTTTTTATATGAAGGTGGACGGTAAACTGCTATGAAGCTGCAGGTGTGCCCTTGCTTTATAACCAGACAGCTTGCATCACTAATGGTACTCGGTTCATATACACATACATTTGTGAGTGCGTTATTGATATACACCACTACGCCATCGTTTTGGTTACAGACCTTTTTAGTGTAGTGCATATCATAGCCAGCAAGATTAGGGGGAGAGTTACTGTTTAGAAGCCAACATTCTGTGAGTATGAGTATATCGAATTTTAGCTCAAATCGGGACAAAAGTACTTCAAACGCTTCAATATTACAGTTAATGCTTCTAATATTCATACTAATAACTGATAGATTTCTCGATTGGTTAGAGTTTAAATACAGTCTACACTCCTCGGGGATGCTCAATGAGTAAAAGTTGGCGACATTGATGGCCTCAATGTCCGATGACATTTCACTAATCTGGTTCATAGTTATAGATTTTTACTTGCATGTGGGATGGGCATCCACATGATTTAATTAAGGTTAACATTGAGCATTGCCGTAGTGTGTAGTAGAGCAGAGACAAAGATAGGTGATTGTCCTGCTTATTATGTTGTGACTGTGGAGTGTGAGTGGTTTTTGTAAGTGTGTTGTATGTGTTTGAGTAGATTGACTGAAAATAGTAATACCCAATAGTTCTAGTTATAGCTAAAAGTATAAGATTAAATGCTAAAGTTAAAGGATAAATAGAGAAACACAAAACATAAATCAAAAAGTTTTTACCGAAATGGCTTAGTGTAAAATAATAGATAGGAGATTCTTCAACTAGTCAGACGGTATGCAACTCCGGTTTCTCCAATTCTTTAAATTGCTCTATGGAAGTGTAACGAAAAGCTACAAAACACAGACGCTACCTACTTCGTTAGTCATCTGCTTCCATAAAAACCGACGCAGCGCACAATGTGGACACAGGTACAACAATGGTACAATGCATCAACGGACCCATTCGTCGATTTTATTTGTGCATAAACAAAAACAGAACTCGCGCCTCTGCTATATTTCCCTGAGCGAGTCAAACAACTCCTACTGATTGGAAAAAGATATTGAAAAATAAGTTTCGTTTTAGGAAAAGAGCGATCTTTTCACCAACCTTAATGGGAAAGAATATATTTTTTGCGGCTATTTTAATTTCTTCGGTTACTTAGCTGCATTAGCTTTAATAAATCTGAAAAGTTAAGTAAATAATAATAAATTCTGGACACTTACACACACGGTCGCCTAACCCCAAACTAAGCAAAGCTTGTACTATGGGTGCCAGAGACTGATATATACACGCTTAGATATTTTTAAAGCCATACTTAAATAGATATGAACACCCAGACATAGAACAAACACTATGTTATGAATGTTTGTCCTAGGTGGGAATCGAACCCATGCCCCCACGCTCAGAAGGCAGGTTCACAACCAACTGAGCCACCGAGGCAGTCAGTTCAATGTTTATTTATTGTAGTAAGTAAGTTTAATATTCTCGAAAACGATCGTTAGCTCCAACTGGAAACGTGAAACTACTTAGAATGTAAATCTAAAGCAGTACACAAGTCACCAGAAGCACCTAGGTATATATACACATCTACATGTAGCGAAATGTAGGTAAATATAGGGGAAGTTTCAAGCAAAGGCAGTAAATCTCTTTGCGATGCAAACGCTGCCATTCAACTCTGATATTAATATTCATTCCTTCCATTATTTTCATGACAAAGCCATTAAAATCTCGAAGAGGAAATCTGCCGCTTATTACAGACATGTTTTGAATGAAATTTGATTAATTCTTTAATAGCTATCAGCTTTTATGTAAAACAAGTTAAACCGTGGTGGGTATAGGATGTGTGTGTGTGTAGTAAGATAAGAGAAGTGTGTTAGCAAGTGCATTTTGGTGGCCATTCATTCAAAGTTTAAGAGCTTTGCTCTTGTGGGCCGAGTAATGGCCTGGCTGTATTATGCTAGTGTTTTCACCATCTTGAACGCCATGCCTTCTTTTGGTGGTCAAAGTCGAAGTCAAAATGCTTTTATTCAACTGTGTATTAAAGATACACTTATGAACGTCAAAGTTTTTCAAAATACTCTACCGCTTTGTTCGAAAAAAGAGCCACTATCCAGAAGATCAGGCAAGAAATTGAGGTGTATAATTAAAAAAAAAAAAATTGGTGTCTCGCAAATTTTGCTTACAACTAGGTAATGTTTATGTACTAGTGGCTACTCGGCGGAAGTGGAAGGCTCCAGACATCTTTGTCTTCTAAATAATTGTTAACCTTAAAATATCCTCTTTTCATTAATGTAGTTATTATATGAGATTTGAATTTTCCTTCAGCAAGCCCTGTTAGTGGTGACTGCCAACTGTGGTGACTGTGGTGGTCATTAAACATCAGCTGTTTGTGAAATAAGTCACGTGACTTTGATTAGAGTTATTTTAGGAGACATATCAATCCTGTCATAGCCAAAAATACCACGTTTACGATTTCACCAACCAAGTATGTACTTTACCTCGATTTCGTCTTTATTTATTTGTCGCTTGATCTCAACTGTAATACTACCAAAGACTCCCGCGTACTAACGTAACAGCTCTGTACACATAACAGGCGATTCAATATGTTTTATATCTCCGCACTTCCCAGTCGATTTCCCCGTACTGGTGTTTATGGGCCTATGGGGACAGTAAACAGAAAATTGACAACGCGAAACGCGTCATGTTGTTTTATCTAGATACGCGTATAGCAAGTTGATGGAGGAAAAGAAGGTATCCTTCTAAGGAATACGTTACATTTTCGGTTAACGTTTACTAGTTTTTTTAGTCTTGCAGCACAACAGGAAATAAAAGATTTCATTTAATGAGTAGTTACGTGAAAACTAAGGAAGATGATATACTATATTTATTCAAACGTTTTCATTAGATGTTCCGAGAACAATATCAGGTTTCAAAGTTTCAATTACACACATTCAGCCATGAATGCAAACTATTCCTACCCTTAGCTGAAAAACTATTTAAAATATGTGGTATGTAAAAATCGACGGAAAAAAGTATGGAAATTGGAAATAAAAAGTAAGTAATTATTTTGATAGTTTTCGTAGTTTTTGCTAGGGGTGTTGAATTATGTTCCATGTGACATACTTAACAACAGAAAAACCATACATATTACACACATTACTTTCTTACAAGTAAGTAAGTACTCCAATTTGTAACTACACAACCGAGGCTCTAAAGTTGAGGGTCCTGTTACAGGACACAAAAGCAAGCAGCAGTTTTCTGCAAGTTTCCCGGTACCTTTGCAAGTCTGGAGTGGAGACTTTCTGGTAGGAACTTCTTACAAACATTGGCGTCGAGCCAGACCGAAAAGTTACCTTACTTATTTGGCTATGCACGTATAAGCACTTCCTACAGAAATGACTTTCAGGCTTACTGTGCGTGAAAACAATTTCCAGAGATAAGAGGTGCGATTAGGAAAACGGAATTGATAATGCCGACGAAAGGAATATTATTAATTAAATCATTTACAGATTTTACAGCTACTTCTAGAAAAAAACGTTTACTTACCGTTGTTTTGGTTTTTTGATTCTTGACCTACATTTAATTTTGATACATCAATCATGTAAAGCTTATCCCTAGTAACTTAAATACCGCAAATCATTAAAGCATTAGTCGAAATTAGTTTTTCAATAACGCAAATTAAAACCGTAACTCTTTAGATCGTTTTAATTGGCTTGAATTCAGGGTCCCGAAATCGTAATTTCGTGCGCCGGAGGCAGATTTCAGACACTACCCACGCCTCCAAATATCGTTCAAGTATTTAGTAAACATTTTGGCAATTAATAATTTCAAACTTTCCTAACGCAATTTGCTTAAAAGGCTACACGGATTTCGGGGAGCGTTCCCAATTTAAAATCAACTTCAGGAAATCAGTTCATGGCAACTGATTCCTTCAGAGACTATAGGGAAGTGTATTTACGATGATAGATTTAAGCGTCCAATTTCCCTTCAGTAACGACCATTTATTGAATTATAGCTAATGGAAATTAATCTATCAGGTCGCTCTTATTTTGATCAGCAGTCTTTTAAAATGTTACAGTAAGGTCTCTTAGACCTTAGGGGCTATAGCGTCTCGAAAACCTAAACAAAATAGAATGCAAGTAAACATGCTTCTACCGGAACGCTCTCATACATTACCTATGTTAAATTTGCCCGTGCGACATGACGCTGCACGCGCCGCGCAAAGCCTGAACAAGCCCTAAGGATGATTCGAGTCAAAAACTGTAGCCTGTGGCTATTTATCTTCATCTAACGTTGCAAAATAAGTTTACTAAAGTAAGGGTTAGTTTTTGTTTTACTGTAAGTAGAGGAAGCAAGCATTTTTCACTGTCTTGCCTGCTTTGTGGAAGTGTTTTAGTATACGCTCTTAAAATATGCAGTTAGATGCATTTCTAGAGCTTTTCTTGTTTCCATGTTGAAGCATTACTGACTTTTACCCGTTGTTTTAGTTAAGCGATCAACGCGATAACGCGACTGGATGTGTGTCCTATGTCATAAATACAAATTCGTACTTTTTCACGTCTCATCGCGGATTGATTTACGCGACCACGCAGGACATAAGTACTCGTAGTGTAGGTAAGGCCAGTGCCGGATTAACCACGTAGCAACAGTAGTAAAAGCTACGGGCCCCGTGCGAAAAGGGGTCCCGTATATTTAAACCCCGAGTGGGTTTAAATATGAAAACTAAAAGCCCTACTAACTAATAACTAATAACTATTCTCAAATAACTAACTAACTAATAACTATTCTCAAATTAGACGTGCGGCGCAAAATTTTCAAAAATAGGATAAAAGAGCGCTGGCCATACTTGGCAACACCACAATACTTTCAGAGAAAATGGGGTGTTTTGGTGGGTAATCAACTACTCAAGGGCCTCTTCACATTTGCTACGGGCCCCGCGCTCGCTTAATCCGGGACTGGGTACGGCTACTGTTTGAATTTAATATCTTGCATCGCGTTGTGTTGTCGCGTTGGTCGCTCACGTGGAACAACGATTTAGGATTGGAGTTGTAGCTCTAGGACTCTATACTACAGTATCAGCCAAAAATGTAACTAAATCTATCTTTTCCATCGCAAATGTACTCGTTTTAAAAAAATACAATTCATCTATAAATATTACAACTTTAAAACACAATGAGTAGTTACAAAATCATTAATGCTATAAACACATTTGCTATTTCCTCCGATTTTGTAAATTTACCACGACTATCTGTTGGAATTACAATTTGAGGACATTCTTTAAATAAGTTTTGTTCTACTTCAAAATTTATTAATCCACTCAAAACGAACAAGGAACTCTCGGTTTTATTTACTGAGCATCATTATTATTATCACGGTTCGTAAGTTCCTCTTCCTGTAAAACTTTTCGTGTGAAAATAATGATAACGACCTGTGTGAGCGCTAAAGTTGGTGTTTGAACTTTGAAACATCACTTAAATCCGTTCGGTATATCCTTTCCCAGGGTAATCGTATTTTGTTAAAACTGTATTAGTCGAATACCCGCTGAAATGTTATACAGAGATTAGGAGCCTGAAATAAGTATGTTTGATAGATAGTAGAAACCTTTATTCAGTGGCGGATTCAGGATTTTGGTTTGGAGGAGTAGGAGGCTTGATTCTGGTGAAAATAATTAGGTTTATGAAAGTACTGTAGGTAAGATCCGCTAGTGCCTTTATTGTGAAAACTAAAAAAAAACTTTAATGCGAGTAAGTAGTTACAATACAATACAATACAATACAATACAATACAATACAATACATCTTTATTGCACACCAAAAATACAAAGTAAAACAAACATAAAGAAAATATTAAACAATAAAATATCATTCGGCAGTACAAGGGCGGCCTTATCGCCTAAAGCGATTTCTTCCAGGCAACCTTTGGATGGACAGGACAGAACGAAATATATTATTGGGTTAATATCATTCGGCAGTACAAGGGCGGCCTTATCGCCTAAAGCGATTTCTTCCAGGCAACCTTTGGATGGACATGGACAGAACGAAATATGTTATTGGGTTTTTTACTATACTTTGTTCTTAACGTTCGCTCACGTCGTTCACTCTCTCTAAAAAGTTAAGTGAACGCCCAATAACTATGTTTGCATTATTTGAAGCGATGGCAGCTTAGTTGGAGAAGGCCCGCCTCTCAAGCCAGAGGAAGGAGGTTCAAACCCAGCCGACGGCACGCACCAATTTGTTAATTGTGTGAACATATGTGCGCATTGTATGTCATCTGCTACAAGACTGGAGCCAGGTGTATGGCGACAGGCTCGCCCCTGTCACATTTGGGACTGAATATCGTACGGCAAAGTTTGGGTGTTGTATTACACTTCTTCCAGCCACCTCGGGGGAAAGGCGTGACGATATGTATTTTTTGCAAACGGAGTTTACTCATATTAGATGCAAACTTAAACGTGACCAAAATACAAGTATAATTGTATGTATTATATACTCGTACATACAAACGAATTAAAACAGTTATTGGGCATTCCCTTCACTTTGTTGAGTGAGCGAATACGTTAAGAAAAACGTCAAGTGAAAAGCCCAATAACTACCTACTGACGAACAAATTATTTTTATTGTTCAAAAACTAGGTACTTCTCACGACTTCGTGATACGTCCACGTCGGGACAACAGTAGCGAATATCAACAAAGTACGACTCAATATTTGCCCATCTTCTTAATCTAAATAAATTACGTGTCACGTTGTTTGTCCGCTATAGACTCCTAATCCTAAACTACCTACTTAACCGATTTCAATCAAATTTGCACACCGTGTGCAGTTCGATCTAACTTAACAGATAGGATAGCTCACATATATAATATATAATATATATATATAAATAATAAACGCGAACGAAGTAACGGGGTGACAGCTAGTACGTAATAAATACCATACTCGTATTTTTGAATTTGAGAATCAGACCTAATATTGGAATGATATTATATCCTTATATCCATGAGGAATATGAATTACTGTTATTAGAAATACTTATACTATGGTGCAATAGTATTAAAAATGTAGTTGTTAGTTTTGATAAATGTTCAGAGTGACGTCACCAGGCCCTCATTGTACGCGCCAGTGGATAAATCTTCGGCATGCGGCATCAGCGCGCGACGGGCGGCCGACTGCGTTTGACACCACATGTTAGATGACCTCTCGATAAAATACACTAAATTACTGTATGTGTTATGGTCCAGTAATTTGTGTAACGTGATGACTCTGTGAGTTTGACAAAGCGTGTGATTCGGATGTTAACCAAACCATTTACAGTCAGGGCAGATGCTACAAGTTGACGGTTTCTGTAAAATCTCTCCAAGCTACGCTTATCTTGGGACCGATCGGTGAAAGTATCTTGTAGTATCTTATTTGCATCAAAACAACGACAGCGTCTCCATTTTTTGCGAAATTTCCAAAATTTGCGCTAAAAGTTGTTTTGAAACTTAAGATCAGTTGAATCGTCGGATCGTTATCAAAAGACAGAGGATAAAAAAGTAATTTTATAAATTCGGACCCGTAGGGCGTGCGGAGTTAAAAGTAAAGTTTTTATTGGTCTTACGACCATTGTCAGTAGAGCCCCGACGAGCAGGGGATTTGCCTCGTGGCAGGTCCATTAGCTAAAAGAAAAACAAAGTCATGAGGTTGGCCTTAAGTGCCACATTATATCTAGATTATCCATTAAAGCGGGGTCATTATTTGTAGTTCTTTCTCTTGAGTTTTAATTAGCAACTTTACCTTGGTTGTTTGCATGCTGAAGCCTGGGTAACAATGGAATATTCTTGTAAACAAATGGGTTTGTGTCGTAAACGAGGGGCGAGGATCGGGCGGGGTTGGTCTCGCAGGAGTTAATGAAGTATTAACAGCCTAGACTGATGTTGGATAGAGCGCAGCTAACCACGTTCCATCCATTATTATAGTTTGGCAGGTTCTTGTCAAGTGTTAAAAGGGTTGACGGGAAAGCTATCGTTATCTTCCATAATGAAGTTGATACTTTTAAACTAAAATATCGATGAGTATTTACTCAAGTGTCTTTCTATATTCTGAGACTTTGATACTTTTCGAAGTAGGTACGCGACTAATTAAACTGGCTCATTAAGATCTATTGCAATGTATCTCTCAGCTACCACTTAAAACTTAACGCGTGCTTAATGTGTTCAGTGTTTAACCTTTCACACTTGATATCAACATTCTATTTTTGGTAGTTGAGTGTTTGTCCAATTATAATGTTCATATAATGTTCATATATTGTTCATATAATGTTCATAGCAAGAATCTTACATGTCTCACCATGCTCTATTTGAGTCCATTTACAATTCTAGAGTGAGTAGCGTCGGTGTAATTTGACTGGGCATCCTGTTAGCATTTGACCACCGATTCCATGTAACGAACTGAGGTAGAGCTCGTAAAATCACTTGGGAGATCCATACCTGCCCGCCCTTTGACCAATTCTGTAAGCATGTCAACTTCGAAATTGATTTATTGCGTAGTCGGTTTTATCGAAGTTGGAGTGTGGAAGTGTCTGGAAAAATTCTAACGTATTTCTGTGATAGAATACGTACTGGCGAAGTTTGGAAAGCAAGACCTTATGAGTTAGTCTCTCAGCAATAAAGTAGTTTTGACTTCTTACTCTTGAATTCGCAAAATATAAAGAGTAAATCTCTTTATATTGCGAATACTAAAGAATTTATAATAAAACTGTGGCTCTGTTTTGCCCATTAATAGGAAGACTAGCTTCACCCCGGGGTATTATCTACGCTTGAAGTGTAGCCTATATGTTAATCCAGGGTATAAGCTACTCGTACCTCCATACAAAATTTCAACATAACTCATCAATCCCTTTGAGCGTAAAGAAGTAACAAACACACACATACAAACGTTCTCTTTTCTAATAAAAGTAGTAAGTAGTAAATACTAAATAAAAGTACTAAATAGAATATTTCAAGATATCTGTAGTAGACGCAGCTCGGTCCAGAATTTAATACGACAATGTTAGGAATCGAACGAAACGCATACTAATATCAGATACGGTAGGTCACGACGTGCATCACAATATCTTTCAATTTTCTCGTTCGCAACTAGGTCAAGACATTCGTAGAATAAGAGGATGGTTACATCCCATCGGATCAGGTAAAAACACACGCGTGTCCCTCTACGACTATACGGCGTCAATAAAAATACGGGAAAAAGATGACACTCTGCCAACGCACCCTGAAAAACAAATCTGTTTTCCTTTTTGATTATACCCCAGACTCCTTCAGAACGGATGTTTTCTCCAAAATATAAATATTTTTATTTGAGCACTCATATCTGCTGTAGATACATTTTTTCGATCATCGTGAATTTACGTTGATAAGTAGTGCTTGCGAGCACAATTTTCATTTTGGAATATGAGGAAAATTGGTCAAGGTTATTACGTCACAGTTTGAGACAAAAAAGTTTTTTTATCCGTCCGCGTTTGACCACTTAATCGCCTGTTGGTAAGCAACGATGTGGTCGAAGATGAAGCACGCAGACTTAGAAGATTTACCTATCCTTATGGCCATGAAATGATCCAGATTTTTTTCCTTGAGTATAATAGGTCGACGTTTGGTCACCAACTCGCCCGATGTTAAGCGACGTTGTGGTCTAAGATGGAGCACGACGACCTAGAAGGTACTTATTCACTCTAGCTCTATTCTATATAGATAGCTATATCTCAGGAAACAAGGAAGGCGGCAAGTTTTTCCAAACCTTGGCCGGACGGATTAAAATTTTTATTTGCTAACCAATGACTATAAAACCCTGTGTTGCTAACCATTTTTTTTTGCAACAAACAAAAGTCCCGCGCATTGCGTCACGTTACTTAAGCACAAATACGTCGTAGACGGCTATTTCCACTGAGGCATCTACGAGTATATCACCCTGAAACGCGTCTAGCAACCTTTAACTCAATTTCGTGCGTTCAAACGGCATATTTTATTACCCGACATAGTATGTTACCTCTTACAGTAGCAGCAAGATATACGTCTATTCCATTAGGGTTTGGCCAGACAGTCTTAATTGGCAAGTTCACGCGTGGTCTGCCTTTATGACAAGAATATTAAACTCGTGGATGGTCCTCCTGGGCATTTACGATACAGAACGACTAACTTGTATGTAGAGTTGGCCAAATAATAGAACTAAACAGTTTTCGCGGATGGATTTTTAGTTTTGTTTGGATATTACGATAGTGGCTCCCGCATCCAAGTTAACATATAAGAAGGTATTTCTGTAGTAAACATTATTAAGTCCAGTGCGTATATGTTGGTCAAGATAAATAAAATAAAGATACCTCCTCCTGCTTAATTAGGTACTTGCTCCCGCGGAGCAAGTACCTAATACTGCAGCTAATACTGGTACTTTGTCACACAAGACCGCAACTTATTTATTTATTGCTTCAATACTTATTACTCTTAGAACCCTTTTAACTTACAAAAGTTTTGTTATTTTTAAACCCAAAGCGTTCAGAACAAACGACTGTTTCTATCAAGTAAACAAACTTTATTTTCAATCAGATTGCGTAATCACAAAATAATCGACGCTTCTATAGAGTACTGGAAATTGTTGGTCCAATTCCTTCTCATCCTCAATCAATTTCGAATTAAAAAGATAAACAGAATTAGATAGAACGCGCTGCGAGCTTGAGATCAAACCCTCTATGGATTTTCTTCCCGAGTAACTTAAACCCTGTTTAATTGGAGCAAACAAAAGTTGTATTATAAGAAAAATCCACATTTATCTAAAAAATGTCGCTGAAGAAATAAATTAGGAGAGACGGGCGTCAGATAATAAATGCTTATGTAGGAATACGTGATGAAAAATATTGTTGCCTAAATGTAAAGAGAGATGTTCATAAAACACTTTTTTTGGTAATCTTACCTGCTCGGGTTGGTAGAAAAATTTTTAGTTATGAAAGGAAAACCAAAAAAATTAACCTATGGGGTCAACTGGTACAAATGTGTCTGTGAGGCGATTGCGTCTTGCGAGAATTACTGACAAACCCTTCACAAATTAGGTAACTAACGCCATCTAGTGCAGATTATTGTAACTATAGATAGGAAAACGATGTAGGTGGCGCTTAATTTGTGACATAAAGTGCGTTGTCAGTAATTATCGAAAGATGCAATTGCCCCCACATACGCATTTGTACCAGTTGACCCTACCTCAAGTTACTTCATAAAGTTACAAAACCCAAACCAATCATATTTTGCAATCACTAGTTGGATGCTAAAAGTGCTTTTGAATGAAACACGTAAGAAATATCGCTGCATCATGGCTGCATCTAACACAGTTCCATCGCCGTCCATCGTAGGAAAGGCCGTTAATTTCCAGTAGAGTTGTAAAAAAGGTACCCATCCGTAAAGCGAATAGATCCCTGCTATCGTCACAGGATATATCAGAGTATCTCTGAAGATTTATGATGTTACGGAGAACTCGAACTGACCAAAAATCTTTCCGATTTATCATTCATTGGAAGGGAAAACAAAACAACGTTTTGCTGATCATTAGGCCATGCCATCGTTAGATATGATTAGATCAGCTAGTTAGATATCAAATATGTACATTAAGGTAAGTTGAAAGGAAATTATAACAGTTATGTATATTGATAAAGTTAATGGTCATTTAAACGTTACTTTTAAAATTAGTAAATTTCGCTTCTCGTTATTGAACTAACCACACATTTTATAAGGCGCGATTACTATTACCTAAACGCCAACTAAATCCAATCCAATAAAATTTATAAACAGTTACAAAAACAGTTGTTGAAAATTTCTCCCCAAAATGTTTAAAAATCTGCGCCACCGTTACAGAATATCCAAGGGTGCTTTCGCCAGTGATTTACGACGTCGCAGAGTACCCGGTGACCGGGGACGGACAAAAATCCTTTTGCAGGTTTATCGCGTGTAAAATCGACCCTCCGCAATGGTTTGCTTGCGGATTATGTAAGGTTAAGGAGCTGCGTTTTATTTTTAAGGTCACTCTCGTAAAAAGCTATGGATTACTTTTTGTGTTATGGTTTCAGAGGATGAGTTACGCTCTAGCCAAGTACTGTTTATTATTCTGTTTCCGTGGAGAATCTTTATGACGCGTCTTTTCTTAGAATTAAAATATCGTCTGCAGTAGACTGTGTCCTACTTAGTAAGAATATTGTAGTTAATATTGAATAAATACGATTTTGATTTGCTTTTAGCAAATAAACCTAGCTTATGTACTACCTTTTTGAAATGTAAAGGAAGTGAGTACCTTACTTTATTGAACAGTAAAGATACATCCTACTATATCCTACTATAATATTATAAACGCGAAAGTTTGTAAGAATGGATGGATGGATGGATGGATGTTTGTTACTCTTTCACGCCAAAACAGCTGAACAGATCTGAATGAAATTTGGCACAGAGATAGATTATAGTCTAGAATAGCACATAGAATACTTTTTAACCGCGGGTGAAACCGCGGGGCGCAGCTAGTTTATTTATAAAATACATAATCAAACTAATTGTAAATACGTTCTCAAACCGACTTTGACAAGTTTCAGGAGCTAGCCAAAAGTGAACTACAATATTTATTTTTTATCAAAAAAAATATATCTACAAATGAAAGTTCTACACACTACTGAAGCATAATAGAAAAATAAATAAAGAACGTCTTCACGCTAACTTGCAGTTTCATGCTACTAGGCACTTCGAACAATACCATTTTCTCATTTACTTTTCAATTCGCTATCTAAGCTTCGCAATATATTAGACGCAATTCACATGTTGAAGACTAATATCATCGTTGAATCTTTCAATAAGTTCGTCTAAGTTTAATCCCTGTTTTTTCAAGCATCTAAGAGTCTAAATGCGTTGAAAATAAAGTTGAAATTCGCAGCTGTCCCTAAAGAACACTTAGTTCGTTGGAATAAGGTTCTTTGAGTTTCACAGTATCTGTGTACTCTTGATAAGAAATGTTATGGCGACGACTGAAGCCTTCGGGCGAAGGCGTAGGTGCGTAACGTGAAAGGCGGGCGTCTAAAGCGCTGTAATCTTCGCTCGGGTTTACTACCGAACGATAATGTTTTAGTGGCTTTATTTTGTGAAATAAAAAACAACAGAAAAGAGCTTCTTTTGTTTAAGTTATTTTATTTTGTACTGGCTGCTCCGAGCGGCTTTACCCGCTATTCTTTAGGAACCGAATATTTTTTCAGAAAGAAAAGTACTTAGCTAATGTAAAAAGTAATAAATACGGGATTTAGCCTTTCTCTATTTTACTACTAAATTTTACATATTAACACTCATTGGCGTTTTCCCACTTCACACGGCTCGGCTCGGCCCGGCCCGGCCCGGTCCGGCACGACAGTCACGGTCGCAAAAATGTATGCAGATGTGCAGGTCGTCTTTCCACTTACCGACACGGCCACAGCCGACACTTACCGGTTCCGACACAGATTAGATAAATACCTAGTTACTACGCCGCTTCTCACTCGGTGCCGGCCCACAGTAGAAACAAACTAGTATGCTATCTTCATAGAGCGGTATATCGCGCTGCTTGTAGTGTTCGTGCCTATTCGCCCGCTCCTCGGTACGCACACAACGACTGGTTTGTTGAGGAATGTAAGTAAATCATACAAACATTAGGAAACGTGACTTATAAATATAATAAATACCTACATTCTAAATTACAAAAAAGTACATACAATACTATAATAAATACATTCGGCGACTTGAGTCCATGTTAGCCTTTTCACACTGAAGGCTGTGTTAATACCTGCTGTCAATTGCAAGCGGTAACAGCACCAGCACGGGCGGTGGCGCAGTTGAAAAGTGTAGCCGCGGCGCCACCACTGTGGCATGCTGTGTCGTGTTTTGTCGGGCCGGGTTGAGCCGTGTAGTATTGGGCCGAGCCGGGCCGGGCCGGGTTGGGCCGGACCGCCAAGTGGAAAAACGGCCAATGGTAACGGAATCGAGTCATGTTTACATCACAAATACAAACTTTGAATTTCTAATATTTAATTAAGTACCCATCAAATACCTACTGGAGCTGTTTCAAAAGTTATGAAATTGGCAATAGTAGAGTGTACTTAACCCACTTTTTTACTAACATCGAATAAAAGTCTGCAAAAACTCTGTAGAACCAGCCTCTGTTCATATGACATGTGACCCGGGAGAGTACCCATATCGCTTGTCAACATACGTGATATGATATCGGCTGGCTTGAATTGAAATAGACCCTAGGGGAGTAGTTAGAAGCACTATACGGTTCAAGTCGGAATAGAAGTGCATTTTCATGTCGTTCACTACGAGATCTATGGAAAGCACAGTACACGTAATACAATATGCCTCCAACTGAAATAAGTTAGATTATGGATAAATTAAACAAAATGAAATAAAATGAAATGGAAAGGAATGGAATGGAATGAAATGGAATGGAATGGAATGGAATGGAATGGAATGGAACGGAATGGAATGGAATGGAATGAAATGAAATGAAATTTATTTACTTGAAATGTATCATTTCAAATTTAAAAAAAATAATAATTAATAGGATTATTTCAAGGATTGGTGTGGACCGTGTTCGGATAATTATGCCCACGGAATTATTATGCTCGATTGTGGTATTCATTTTAACACTTTACCTAGTAAAGTTCTGTAAGATGCACAAAATGTTTGCAAAACTCTAACCCCCATACTAATGAACGTTGTTTTGTCACAAGCTTTTTTAACTTGCTATGTGTGTATGTAACTATGTTTGTTTGGGTCGAATCTTGCTAGTGGTGTGACGTCATTCTAAATCCAACATGGCGGAACACCCAAACTAGCGCAGAAGTTATTTTTGATGTACTCCTAAAATATGGATAGTAACTCGAAAAACAAAGTGACGTCACTCTAAATCCAACATGGCGGAACACCCACAATGGCAGACAAACTTTTTTGAACTTCTACAATATGGGTATCAAATGAAAGGGCTTGCTGAGAGTAGCTCGAAAAATATTCTTTCTAGCGCGATTATAGCTTGTTTTGAAAAAACTTACTACTTCTACTCGTACTTATTATACTAGCGATGATAGCCTAGTTGGATAAGGCCCGCCTCTCAAGCCAAAGGGAGCGGGTTCAAACCTAGCCGACGGCACGCACCAATTTGTTCATTATGTGAACATAATATGTGCGCATTGTATGTCATCTGCTACATGACTGGAGCCCGGTGTATTGCGACAGGCTCGCCCCTATCACATTTGGGACTGAATATCGTCCGGCGAAGTGTGGGTGTTGTGTTACACCTCTGCCAGCCCTCTCGGGGGAAAGGCGTGACGATATGTATATGTATGTGTGAAAAATACTTTTTTCAACAAAAAAAACTTTTTTTACTTTCTTTTATATTTTTGACTCGATCAAAAAAGACAAAAAACGGAGGCTATTCAATGTTTATTATTAAAGGGAAAGTATATTCCTCCTCCTCCTGAGGTGTATTCCTCATTTCTGAGGGTCGTGACTACCACCTCTAACTACTTAGGGCCGAATTCACCATTTATGCTACTTATCGAGATTTATTCAACTAAGTTTAGTGAAAGCAAAATGACTTTTTACCTCAGTTTTTCACGTTAACCAAGTTTAAAATGAGCTAATCGCGTTTATATTCACTGGTGAAATCGGCCCTCACTCTCTAATGATGTTTTGCCAGCGATCTCTATCCTCATCAATTTACAGCGCTTTGTAGATATATGGAAGTGTCAAGAGTTGTGCGAATTTGATCGGACCAACGTATTGGGCTGCGACCTCGTGACCTCTTGCCTTCGACTTTCCCTGTTGCTATCTTCTCCAGGGTGTCGCCTTGTTTCCTGGTAATGTGGCCGAAATACTCGTGTACACTTATTCTAGAGGAAAGGTACACAAGGTTATTTTTTAACTGAGCATATTTTGACGTATCATATGAACATACCTACTTACTAATATTATAAAATCAAAAGTAACTACATCTCTCTGTCTGTGTGTAGGTTTTTTACGGATAAACGGCTAAACGGATCTTAATGAAATTTCATAGTAAAATGCAGTATATCACGAGGAAGGTTTTTGGATACTATGTATTTTCTGGCAAACGAAGTAACGGGTAACAGCTAGTAATAATAGTAATAACAATACTTTATTTCCAAAAAAATGTTCAATACATTTATTATTCACTAGCTGCGCCCTGCGGTTTCACCCGCAGTTAAAAAGTATCCTATATGCTATTCTAGACTATAATCTATCTCTGTGCCAAATTTCATCCAGATCTGTTCAGCCGTTCTGGCGTGAAAGAGTAACAAACATCCATCCATCCATCCATCCATCCATACATACAAACTTTCGCGTTTATAATATTAGTAGGATTTCCAAGTTTCCTTACAGCTAAGTAGTACACATTAAAATGTATGTAGGATGGGCTTATGATATCCATGCTAGGATACCCTGTTCTTTGAAGATCATTGTCACTTACAAATGTTGAATAACTGCAAAATGCAAGTAAATAATATAGAACTTTAAATTATTTTGTAATTAGAGCATCTGAAGGTAGAGCCGACACTTTTTCTTTGTTACAAAGAAAAACGCTTGAGTAGGTCTTGACATTGCCTTAAAGTTGCAAGCGCTTCTTGAATACTGAATAGTCCGCTAAGACAGACGACAAAAAACTTTAAAATTACAATAATTGTAAAAATACTCTATTTACTATTCTTCAAGGACAGAATGGTCTCGCACGTAGCGTCTGTGTTAACGGATAACCTTGCTTCATTGAACTAATAAATTAATCATAACTTGAGAAACTGTAACTGCAACCCACACGATTCAACGGGGATGCTGAAGTTGAAAGTTAGGACGTATGGCTTGCATTGAAATTCATACTCTTGCTCCAAATAAACAGAATTCTAATTCGTTTGAACATTATAGGTCTTAATTATAGTCCCTACATGGGTACTTAAAGTTAAATGGTCTGTAACGGCATAAACACAGAGCAGTGAGTCATTTTGATATACGAGTATGATGTTTGTTGGTTCACTCGTATTTTTAAGACAAATTATAACAATAAACATTTAATAACATTATTATATTTGTTAATTATAATTATATAATTAGATTTATGTATCAAATAGTGTAAAGTTTTTTTTAGTAAATTTCACAACGAATTCGAAATTTCCAAAAAAAAATTACTCAGGTTAGCTTAATAGTAATTGAAACTCATATTCATTGGCGTACTTAATGCGACGTTAAGGCTGAAATATACTAGAGATTGAGAGTAACAATGCTACTATCTACTTATCCTATGCTACCTAAATTATGAATGCGAAAGTTTTTGTGTTGGTGTGTTCTTTTGTTACTTCTTCACGCTGAAATGGGTGGAAGGATTTTCATGATCATTGACTACATTGAAAAAAGGGGTATCAAACACCGCGGGGCGCAGCAAATGTTTGATAAACCACATTTTTACCCAAATATGGTGATGTAACAATTAATTATCTACCAAAATGAATGCCTGTCGTATTTATTTTTCTCTGCTGGGTTTTCCTGTAAGCTCCTCTAACATTATCTCTTCGGAAGCCGGAAAAACGAGAGTCTCTGGAGAGCAACACAGCAAATTATAAGGCGCAGTAATGTTTCTTAATGCAGTATCGTTATGCCGGAAAATTCATATTTTCCGTACTCTACGGTTTATTTTAGTCGGACTTCCTGTTTGGTTTAAGATCAAAGTAGCCAGTTTTATTTTGAATGCAGGGTAGCTTTCCTTTCGAACCGATGTTCAGATCTAAAAATAATAAGTAATTTCATTTATTTAGAATTTCATTTGACCTTACTTATTTTCTTTTATCAACGATTTCGATAAGTTTAATAAGTTTTTTGTAGGAAAATAATTATCTATGTTGTTTGTTTTTTAAGAAAAAGAATATTACCTTGGTTTTTCTGCTACAAATTAATTTTGCTTCCTGCAAGCTTTGACGAGCAAAATTACCTATGTAAGTATTATTATCCGGGCCACTTACACAGGTATTTTTGTATACCTACTCATAGTGTGTTGATGTTATTTAAAGACCAACTCAGGATATCAGAACTCAGGATGTCCGCAGTAGAGGGAACTCTCTCTTTAAATATAAACGAATATAGATAAATACATTTTATATGATGCCTAGCACGCGTTCAGAATGCGTAATAAGGGATCAGCAGATTCCCACGTATAACATGTGAATGGAAATGACGTCTTATATCAAAAGCCCCGACGCATACTGAGAGATTGGTACTTGAGCAGGCGATATCCTTTGGGATTGACTTTCGCGTTCATGAATTTTACAGTTATTAGGTAACGAGAAACCGCGTCTCCGAGTTTATTATTTGCTAAAACTGCTGCGTGACGAGAGTGTTGGAATAAAGATCTGATATTTGGGAAGTTAGGATTTCTTTTTCGTTTTATTTTAGTGTTTTATTTTTATGTACAAGAGTCTAGTGTGTAACGACAATGTAAGTAAATATATGCTTCTTAAAATAGGGATTATTAACTCGTATGAATAAATTAATGATGTTCGTCAAAACGAAATAACTATGTCCATGAAGTAAGGAAATCCTTTTGCCCACAATCTTTCATCGAGCCAAAAAGAAATTGATCCCCATTTTTTTCGTCCTCCAATATTGTTAGCTATTATCCCCAATTATAAGATGAGAAGAGGAAGGTGCAAAAATCCGTTAATGGTACAGTTGGAACAAGCGTCGTGACTTGGGTCAGGTCCAATGATAGCTGGCTTCGCGCCAGAAAACACTCCGCTGGTTCGCCAGGTCGGGTGACATTACTATTGTGGATCTATTAACAAATCACAAAAGGTATTAATATGTTTGAAGACTTGTGGATCTGCCTTTTATAGCAATTAGTTCTTGGCGCGCTTAAACGCTATACTACAAGACGCGGGGTCATCACTAGAATGAGCTTGAGTTAAGGCCGGTCTTTCCACGATTATCTAGGGTAAATTGAGATCGGCGCCCAGAATTCATATTTTTGCCGTTTTAATTGCAATAAGAACACAAATAAGAACAAGTTTTAGTATTTAATAATCGAATCGCTGAAAACGAGCAACAACAGCAGACAAGCCAACGGGCCGCCTGATAGTAAGCGACCACCGTTGCCTATGGATTTGGATATCTGTACCATGCAGGGGCATCAAAGATACGTTGGCGAACCTTAAGAACTCAATTGACAGCCCTTTTTAAGAACCCCAGCTTTACATGTAAGTCTATTCCTGTTTATTTCAGGTTATCTTTGATTTTTTTTGTTTGCTTACCATCTTCGACCATACTGTCACTTAGCTTAAGATAGCAATAACCAAAACAATTCCATTTCTAATTTTGATTCTTAGCTAAAAACTATCCCATAGATATGACTCTTTCACAACTTCAAGAATGAAAACATTATTTTAAAATTCCAGCGAAATAGAAGTGTGCTCAAATAGAAAATGCGATTTATACGGCGAGTTTATTTCCAGAGAGTTCCTTCCGGCAGCTACGTTCGGTAATTGGTTTTGTGCATTTTCAAAGCATACTCTGAGTGCAAACTGCTAATAAGTCTCTTTCAAAATTACGCGATAACTCTAAAGAAGCTTAGTTTAATGGACAAATGGTATTTTAAAATGAAGCCTTTAAACCAATAAAGTTTACCGTTTGACCTAAACCAAAGCTGTAACTCTCTGGTCCACGATGAAAGCGAAACAAGGCGCACTTTATTGGATTCTTTGAATTCGTGCATACAAAGGCAATGAATGGGGCCAGCTATTGAAGCTCTGTTCCTAGCAACTAACAACGTACGAAGCAATATAGCATACTCAAAGTTTGTAGACAGAGAATAGTTGCTGACTGTTTATTTTTTGATAAACATTTACGGGTTGAAAATTAAGCAACGAGATTGGGTAAGATTCACAAAATTTCGTGTACTTAAGAGTCCCGCGACGCTCTGAAATTTCCATACAAACGCGCTTGTCAAATTTCTTGAAAACCATTAGTCAGATTATGATAAAATTTACCACCCCTATGTTCTTGTTTTTTTTTAAATCTCCGTCGAGAGGAAATAGAGCTATGAAAATATCTGCATTTGTAAGGGGTCACTTTTGACTGATTTATTCAATAGATAAACAAAGCAAATCAAAAATCCCTTTACATAGGGAGGTTGTCTACATTATTAGCTTTTAATTAAATCCATAATACAATGGAAATTCTTAGTTATTTAAGAATGATTACAGAAGTACAAATGTCATAAAAAAAATTGAAATTGCACTTTGTCACTCTGTAGGTAACTTTAGAGGCTCGTCAGTATCATGGCTATATAAATATAGAAATAAATAAAAAGAAAAAAAGAAAGAGGTAAAGAAAAAGGTATGGCTATAGAAAACCTTAAGCCAATGCGAAGTTAGTCTGAAGTGGTCGCCGGACTCTTAATAGGAAGTAAGATTCAAATAGGAAGGGATATAAGGAATAGAAATAGGAAGGTTTTCAAATACAAAATGTAGCTGATTGCGCTGTTCTACACAGTTAACGTAAATGTCTTACCAAACTAAATGATACCTGAACCTGTGCTGTTAATGTACCCTGTTGAATGCTGATACCACGGCTACCAGGGGTGAAGCAACTATTTTTCCCACTTTTTCCGGGATCGTGGCAAGGCCACCGGAGTGGATGAGACCAAATCTAAGAGCTACGGGATCACATCTGCGTTTGTTCAGTACTTGTCTTGGTACTATTTGTATATTTGTTTATGTCTCTTTGCTCTGATCTTTTATATTTTTAATTTAAATTCAATAATAAAAAAAAAACAGAAAATGAAATATTGATTAAGTAATCATTTGGAGTCAAATCTGTTGTAGTATTTTGACTTTTTGCAGTAAAATACTACAAAAAGAAGTAGTGTAGTGTAGTGGAAAATTGAATCTGATTATAAATGCAACTCTAAATTGCCCTTTCATGATCAAAATTACCTATTTAAATAATATACTATCCTAACCATCCATAAAATTGAAAATATGGGCGTTTTTGTGTGATTAAATTACTGTCGCTAACCGTGTATATTCAGTCCGTATTTTCATAAGTCCGGATTGACACGATCTTAATTTTAAAATAATGCTCTTCAAAGAATCTCTTTTTGTGTTTGTTGTTCTTATCAATCAAGTAAGATGTTATGAAAATGTGAGTATTTTCGTACAAAGTCAAAAGTACTTAAATTATTGTGAAACGGTCGAATGAAAAATTATTAACAGTAAAAAAAAAATAGAAAAATTATAAATTGACTAGCTGCTTAAAAAGTATCCTATGTGCTGTTCTAGACTATAATCTATCTCTGTGCCAAATTTCATCCAGATCTGTTCTGTCGTTCTGGCGTGAAAGAGTAACAAACATCCATCCATCCATCCATCCATCCATCCATCCATCCATCCATCCATCCATCCATTCTTACAAACTTTCGCGTTTATAATACTAGTATGTACGAGTATATTATGCAATACAATTAAAAATTCTTTAGTCGAACGAGCTAGCGTTAGTGAGCGAAGCGACTCTGTTTCAGCTTGGACATAAATGCTTTCGTATGTCCGATTTCTGTCCGGGTCTTTGTCTTCCTCTACAGGTCGCATTTCTTAACTGATTCTCTTGAAGTTTTGTGAGTAGGTAAAGTTTTTGTGGGAAGGTAATTACCTTCCCACAAAATTACTTTCCCACTTATAGTTTTTTGTCGTTTTTTTAAATTATATCTCCGCCATTTTAGAAAATATTCAAAAGTGACTTCTGAAAAGTCTGTATATTTATCGAACCTGCTCAAAAATTCACGAGAATCAGTTGGAGAGGACCTTTGAGGAGGACAAACGTCGGCCGCGAAGTCTACAGCGAACAGAGCCACCAGTAATAAATTGAATGTCGGAAACCTGTACCCTGAGCTAATTAAGTTTATCAGCTTTTTTAAATCCTACTAATATTATAAATGCGAAAGTTTGTAAGAATGGATGGATGGATGGATGGATGTTTGTTACTCTTTCACGCCAGAACGGATGAACAGATCTGGATGAAATTTGGCACAGAGATAGATTATAGTCTAGAATAGCACATAGGATACTTTTTAACCGCAGGTGAAACCGCGGGGCGCAGCTAGTTATCTATAATGGTGTAGTTTTAATTTATTCATTTGTCAGCAGTTGCAAGAAATTAGATTTACCTATTCCCCGCCAGTAAAATCAAAACAATTGGTGACATGACAACTTGACATAAGTAAATGTTGTTTGTACTACAGGATTTTAAACAAGAACAAGCTAAAATCTTATACAGTAATCCGAAATATGTAAAAGATTTTTCCATGTTTACATTTCGGGACGGTCGTCATTCGCCTTATCTTACATCGGCGAACTTCACTACACTTGTACCGATGGGGAACAACGTAACTGTGAGTATTTTGTGTGTGACTGCCTCGGTGGCTCAGTCGGTAGTGAACCTGCCCTCTGAGCTAGAAGTCGTTTAATTTATTCATAATTCTTTCAATTTTTGACGTGACAACGTCTAATAAATCGATGAACGCCGGCTGTGCGCACGAAAATGGATGACTCATTGTCTCGTTACGCTCGGTCGATCGGAGCGAGAACGCTACACGAGCGAGCGAAAAGCTTGATCGGCTTGAGCGTTCGGCTTGCGCCGCATCTATCTCTCTTCTACTCGATTGGCCTGTGCGTCCGAGGAGAAGATTTCATCAATGTTTTGTTATGACGTTCGTAAACCGACTTTACAGACAATACATTTTTTCTTATTGGATTTGATGATTTGGACCACAATTAATTCAAATTATTAACCGATTTTCTAGTCCATAGCTTTCTTTGCTAGAAGGTATTTGTTTAAAGGCTGCACACCAAAGTCACCGACTGCCACCGCCATCAAAGTAAACGAAGAAACGAAACGTTTTAACGAAGAAAATTGAGATTGTGGTCGAACGCTGGCAGAAGGGCTGAAACTTAGCATGCATTTAGCTTTCATATAGGTTCTTCACTTCCAAAGTAGAAACGCCTCGAGAACTAATTGTTTCCCAGTTTCCTCCCTCCTTTGTGTCCTAAAATAAACACCATTCATCAGATCAGATACAGATCAATACTTATTAATTCCTCAAGCAAATAACGCTTTATTTTATAAAAAATCATATTTTACAACTAAAAAAATATATTACAATTTGCCCTCTGACGTAAAGACTCTAGAGGGGGGCACTGTTTTCCAGGAAATTGAAGAAATGGCTATTAACAAAACGGTTTTACGATCTGAAAGAGTTTTTTAATGATAAAAATAGCGATTGTTTACTCTTATTTTGAGAATGTTGTATATTTTATTCTGTTTAACTATATTTATAAGTAACTATGTACATCATATTGCACACCCGACTTGGGTCTACTGTTGGGACCATATTTACATTAAGACCTTTGTACATAGTTCTGCATTATATGATTATTATTATTGTTCATTTTTTCAAAAGAAATCCAACTGCACACGTTATGTCAGCGGGCTGTACCAGAAGGTCGGTGCCTGTTGTGTGGAGACTTGTCGATCTTGTTTGGAGTATTGCTGCCACCTATGGCATGGTTCCGCCAAGTATCAGCTAGACGCTCTGGACTCCATCGAAAAGCGCGCCAAACGGCTCATTAACAATGACTCGTTGGTTGAATCCAAGCTTCAGAGCTTATATAGCAAGATAGATATCTAGCTTGTTGTAAAAGAAAAGGACTTAATTCAACAACGACAATTGAGTAGGTAATAGAGAAATCAAACAAAGAAGATTAAGGAACCATCTGTAAAGGTTCAGTCTCTTGCTAATGGCAAGTTGAAGTCTCCATCAGAGTCAGGCTTAGATAACTGGAAGTCCTATTGATGAACTATTATTGGTAATGACACGATTCAGCCCACGACTGATTAGTTTGACTCGATTGATTAGATTCGTATAGTTTACGTCTAAGTATATAATTGTCTTAGGCAAGATTTTGATTATTCAGAGAGTAGGTACGTATGATTATCTAGGCTTTTATTCAAGTGACCAGCCCTGGTGTTAAAAAACGGCGCCTAAAAACTTCACGCTAAACACTAAAAACGCTCAAACGAGTTTGTCTTACTAGAAGTTTTGTAGAGCTTGTATGTATTAACAGTCTTTTAGTAACAAAAAGCATGAAGGCAGACGAGTTAATGCATTTACGTATTTTAAACTAAGATTAGATAATGTATAAAGTATAGTTTACGTATAATAGTATAAGCGATGATAGTCTAGTCGGAGAAGACTCGCCTCTCAAGCCAGAGGGAGTGGGTTCGGACCCAGCCTAAGGCACGCACCTATTTGTTCATTGTGTAAACATATGTGCATATTGTGTGTCATCTGCTACGTAACTGGAGCTCGGTGTATGGCGACCGGCTCGCCCCCTGTCACATTTGGGGCTGAAATTCGCGCGGCGAAGTGTGGGTGTTGTAATACCCGTCTACCTGCCTTCTGTACAGAAGCATAGAATAAACAACAGTATAACTGAATGTAGATAAACTAGCCAACTACATCATAACTACGTTATAGCATAATATACTACTAGGATACTACAGGATATATTTTTGTAATTTTTTTTTCAGTGGCGGCTCGAGCTTACAAGTTCGAGACTATCCACATTTCCATTGACAGTTGAGTTTAACTGCGATGGCATCCGTAATTTGAATTGGCTGTCAGAGTGGCTCAAAGCGGTCTCCAATATACCCACGAATCGATGCCCTTTACCATCTGTAAGTTTGTTTTCTACGGAGTACGGAGTACTAATGTTTTTGTAGATATATTTAACTACAATATATTTAAAGATATATGTATAAGGTATGTTCTCGAAATCTGAAATCAAAAAGCTTGTTAGGAAAATTGAATATTTTCGGATCTTTTAAACTACTATGGTATTTGTATGATATTTTAGTGACTTGATGAGACTTATTGCGTATATTAGCACATTAAACATAGTGGAAGTGTTGACCATGTTGCATTTTTTAATAGTTTCACATTTGTATGTATACATAAGTACATATATTATACTACCTTTTACAATTATTGTTGGATGTTAAGAGTTTGCATATTTTTATCGCAAAAATATCAATAGCTAGTCTTTCATTTGCTATAGCTATTCTTCTTCCAGCTATATACAGCGTTATTACTCAGAACTGGTAACGAACCTACTAATGGAGACCTTTCAGCGACGAACCCAAAAATTGAATTGCAAAAATTAAATTGCAAAAAAGTGCTGTAGATTTAGGTATAGTAGTGATGGGGTTAGCTTTTCTTGTATTTTAAACGGGTTTATTAAGTTTCACTCGTGTGTGTGTTTCTGAGAAGCTTTCAAACTTAATACAACATTTTTACGATAAAAACCTTAGTTGATTGAATCAGGCGTTACTTTGCGAAAGTTCATCTTCAAAAGAGTTTTGAACATCAAAACCGTTTATCTTATTTTTTTAATGTGATTATCTACTTGTTTTTATAGATCCTCCGTCACCCTTTCTTAAAAATACGCTCTTCTTTATCGTTATTTTGTTTATGAATTTCAGAGTTTTTATAAATTTCGAAAAATGACATTTCCACCGAAGAATTTCCCGTTGCCGTTGAACAATGTGGACTACTTTGTAAAACTTATTGTGTTCGTCACTTCTACAAAAGAAATGATTACAGAAGCATCACTTAACATGAAATATCGCTCGAAAGGATAAATAAAGAGAAAATATTAATTCGCATTTTATTTGAAACCTACTTAAACCTCAGACCAACTTAGAGGATAAGGCGCACGGCGTATGATTTAGGTGAAGCCAAAAACCATACAAAAACTACGCTACTGTCGTATATGTACACGTTGACGCATAAAAAACTACGCTACTAGGCCTCAGTCTTACCTCGACATTATCGGCATTGGTTTAAGGTATTATTTCGTGTACATAAATATACATAGTGCATTTCATAAGTGTGACAAGAACTACATTTTGAGGTTCTTTTTAAAAACTGTGCAGTTTTTTTACAAATCAATTATGAAAAAGCCGTAACATTAAACTCTTCCGAATATGTGCAGTTTTACAATATTAAATCTACTTAGGTTGTTTAGCTGAACGGCAATGGCAATGGAGTTTGGAAATTAATATTAGTTTTCGTGCAATTGTAAATGTTTTTGTTGGCAACATTACCACGCACACAAGTTTAAAAAGAAGTGGCATCAGCGAGATATAACGCAGTGTTCCATCTTTTCCTCTAGGTTGATCTTAGACCAAAACATTAAAATTACGTCATGTCGTTACTTTAAATCTAATTCTTAAAAAAAAAAAAACATTATTTAATTCAGAGCACGTATTCTAAGGATTTCATGTACTTTTATTCTTATTAGGTACAGTTGTGTGTTGATCCAATACATTTTTAGTTTACTTAAAAGATTGTTTTGTTTGCACAAAAGATTCATATTTTCAAATATCGTTTTACCATTTCCGTCATCGGTGGTTGTATTCACGTATACAATAACCGAAATAAACTCATTTGGTAGATAATGAGTTCTGGTATTTGATCAATATCAGAATTACCGATTCGAGTTGCTATTTAATTTAGATTTTTACATTGTACGTGCTGGATAGATATCATCAAACCTTCATTTAGTTCGCTGTCATAGCGGCCCAAAATTTAAACAAAGTATTGTATTTGTAGTCTGAATGTAACGTAAAATGCTTTTTAAGATAGCTGTAATAATTTTGCTTGGTTTAGTTAATCATGGAAAATGTTCGGTAAGTTTCTGAGTATTTCTGTTATTTATTTCATTGTAATTTATACCTATTAGATTGTTCTAGCCTGATCAATTAATCATGTTTTTAAGTTACAATGGCGACTATTTATTTTAACTTTTTGTCTCTATTTTTAGTATTAGTCGTCGTCAGTTGAGTACTTTTCTTTTCTCCTTCCGTTGGCGTTTTCACCTATAGTTTTATTAAAAAAATTCTATATTTTGTTCCTTAACTTGTCTACTATAACGATGTTTACAGGATTTCAAACAAGAAAGGGCTAAAGTTATGTACTGCAACCCTAAATACATGAAAGATTTGGTTGTACTGACTGTTCGTCCTAACAGGCACTCTCCTTACGTGACGAATTTGAACGTAACTACTCTCCATACAATTGGTAACAATGTAACTGTGAGTATAGGTATTTCTTATCATTGTCAGCTAACAACAGACAAATGCTGGAGGCGGGCTATTGGCGACTCTGTCGGTTAAATGCCGTGGCCTCACATTGGATTCAACTCCAACAACTTCTTTGCTGTCAACTTTTATTGTAGACAGGTTACCAAAATGGCCAAACGCACGAAAAAAGTTGGAATTACTGGCAAATATGGCACACGTTATGGTGCCTCCCTTCGTAAAATGGTAAAGAAAATGGAAGTAACACAACACGCCAAGTACACTTGTTCATTCTGCGGCAAGGATGCCATGAAGCGTTCGTGCGTAGGTATCTGGTCGTGTAAGCGCTGCAAAAGAACCGTAGCAGGAGGGGCCTGGGTCTTCTCAACCACTGCTGCCTCATCCTGCAGGTCTGCAGTCAGGAGGTTACGTGAAGTCAAGTAAACATCTGACATTAGGATAAGATAAGATAATAATATGAAATGGCCAATTTTGAACCTTATTACTGGGCTTAAGGATCAACTTTGTGTCCAAATATTGATACACACTTTGATGTTTCGGCCCAAGACCTAGATTGGTGCAAATATGACTAATGTGTGGCCGATATAATCTGCCGATGAGGTCAAAACATCATTGTCACTCGACCGAGTCACTATACGTCCTACGTTTCCTTTGCTTTTACAAATATTGGTCTCTACTTTATAACGTTTTCGATCCGACAATTTAAATACCTGGAATCAACTGGGGCAAATGCTTCTGTCGGGCAATTGCGTCTTTCGAGAATTACTGACAAACCCTTCACAAATAAGGTAACTAACGCCATCTAGTACAAATTATTGCAACTAAAGATAGAAAAAAGATGTAGGTGGTGCCTAATTTGTGAAGGGTTTGTCAGTAATTCTCGAAATACGCAATTGCCCCACAGACTGCAGAGGTGTGGAACTCGTTGCCTGCGTCTGTCTTTCCACCTAAATACATTCCGGGGGTGCTTAAGAGTAAATTGAATAGGTATCTCCTAGGCAAGCGTGTTAAACCTTCGATCACGTCGACGCTTCCCATCAGGCGAGTCAGTGGTCAAACGCATGCCTAGTCTGTTGTAAAAAAAAACAGACCCAGTTGACTCTATATAATATTTATTTAGTATTTATACCGAAGTCTACAATCCTTGCTTTTCTTTTTATAGTGGCGGTTTGAGTTTTCCAGTTCAAAGCTATCATCATTTCCTCTGGCCGTCGACTTTAGATCTTGTGACGGAGTTACTAAGCTAATTTGGCTACGCGATTGGCTAAAACAATATTCGAATATCCCGGTCGATAACTGCCCTGTACGGCCTGTGAGTACCTACGTCATTATTCTTTACTTGTATAGACTATTGAAACTACTGAATCTGCCTTCTGAGCTTGGGGGCGTGGGTTCGATTCCCACCTAGGGCAAACATTTACGTGATGAGCTTTTGTGTTTGTGTTAATATCTATTTAAGTATGTATTAAATAAATATTTGTATGTATTTCAGTCTCTAGCACATATAGTCCAAGCTTAGCTTAGTTAGGGGTCAGCTGATCGTGTGTAAAAATGTCCCGAATATTTATTTGTAATTTTGTTATTTATTGTACTGGAAGTACAATTAGCTGTTGAGTTAGCTCGTCAGAGAACCGAGAAACTTTTGGCTAATGTTATTAATTTGTGTGGCTTCAAGTTGCAAGTGAATCTTCTTCTAGGCAAGGGTGATGAAAGGTTCTCCATCGAAGGCCTAATCATTGCTTGAAATAAAGCCACTACAATTTTAACAATTTGTCTATTATGGCGTGATACATAAAAACAAAATTACCCCAGTAATTTCGGCTTTAAAAAAAGACACCACCCAAATATAATTTAGAAAGAAAGAGGTGTATACATTTTATATGGAGTAATTCGCTTGCTGACGAGCCAACTCGACTATAATTAAGTTAATATACTTTCTTAATACGGTTACTTCATAAAGTCTATAAATATCTGTTATTTTTAGGGTGCCTACTATTTTCGAGATTTGGAATTTCCCCCTAGGAATTTTCCATTACAATTCAACAAAGCCGACTATGCTGGAAAAGTAATAGTCTTCGTGACGGGTACAAATGAAAGATTAGCTGAAATATCTATAAATTTAGTTAAAACTAAAGGAAAAGGCGGAGCATGAAGATACAAATTAAAATGATTTTAAAATAAAGTTTGTGTAAAATTTCGTATATGAGTATCATCAGTCAAACGAGCCCTATTTCATTAACCTTTCTTTTTTTCGGAGGGTAAATCTTTGCAAGTTACCCTGCTAACATAGGGTGCATCCGTGTTATGTAGAATTGTGCCTACTAAAACTACCCCGGCGGCCCGCGTTGGCGCCTGAGGGCTCCAGAGGAACACACCGGGACCCTGAGCACCGTGAAATTGCTTGTCCCGGGACAACTACATGGTGTCTCGTTACGCCTGCCCGACATTAACTAATTAATTTTGGGAACTGAGCTACCCAACGCCCCTAGGAGTTTACTCTATTCTGATTCCCTGCACATGATTGCACATGTAATAATTCTTAAGTAGTTACTTAAGAATTATTACAGAAGAAGTTAAGTTAAGAATTTAGTCTTAGTTAAGAATTTCCCTTGTATTATGGATTCATTTAACAGCTACTGATGTAGACAACTACCCTATGTAATGGAATTTATGATTGACTTTATCTAGCTATTGAATGAAACCAGTCAAAAGTGACCCCTTAAAATGCGGATATTTTTTATACCTCTATTTTCACTTGAGAACGTTTTTAAAAAAAAAACCAAGAACATAGGGGCAGAGATATTGTTAATTTAATTGTACATGCTAAATTTCATCATATGACAAATTTCAAGAAATTTGAGTAGCGCATTTGTATGGAAATTTCAGAGCGTCGCGGCCCTCTTAATATGTATTTAAAAAATATCTAAGTATATATATCAGTCCCTGGCAGCCATAGTACAAGCTTTGCTTAGTTTGGGGTCAGGCGACCGTGTGTGGAAGTGTCCCGAAGTTATTTATTTAATATGATGTCATGGTAGAACCCCAGACCAGGCAATAGTTGCAGGTATTATAATAATAAACTTATGGACACGTCAATGTTTATTTATGCTATCCATTATGATGAAATCCTGCGAAAATTACCGCTAAAATCCTGAAATTATACGCTTTGTGCCCATCAAAACATTTTGGGCTTCAGTCATCCGTGAAATGTAGTCGAATAGACAGTAAATTGTTTTAATAGTTGTGGAACATATTATGTTTGAAATATGCTGTATTATCAGAAATGAATCATAATAGTAATCAAGTAATTAACATCCAGTTTTAATAGAATTGATAACCTTTTAAATAACCTATTTTGAAATAACATCTTCTCAAGCAACGAAAACTGGCATTTTATAACTGGGTTCGACATTTCTCTTTACAATCCAACTGTTTTTATAGTTTTAACTTCACCGTTTACGTGTATTAATATATTTATAGCTAAATTAAGTCGAAGTTCACCAAAATATTACTAGACGATTCAACTTTACGAATCGCTAAAAATATGGTTAATTACACAATTTTAAAATAATCTTATTAGCCACTCTGTATTTACTTTACTCTTGAGGTATTTGTTTACGAAGACATGCTTTGTTTTTGTGTTAGTTAGCTGGTCTAGAATCTTTTTGACAATATAAGGAGACAAATAACGAAACATAGCTATTGTAAAGTCAAGTAAGTACAAAGATATTATTTCCATAAAGGAAGTGTCCTCTAGGATGAAGTGGGGCGTGCACAAAGTTCTGTGGAGGAAGATGCTGACTAGTCTTATTACTAAAGAAAAACCTGAATATTAGTTCAGAGGCAGCTCAAAATATTTCTTGCCTATTACTTTTAGCTCCCATACTACAAAAATATGAAATAGGATCGTTAGTAATGAAACTAACAAAACATTAATCTCAGGATCAAACAAAACACAAAGAGTCTGGATTTAACGAGCAAACATATATATAAAAATACACTTATAAAATTATTTTAAAATATTATTGGTTTCATTGCAACTTTCATGTTTCATTTCATTGTCGTCTAATAAAAATAGTTCTATAACCTGAGGTCCATAAAATTACCAACTTTGGACTTATATTTTGTGGTCTTAGCTAGCATAGCTTACACTGGCCATCTGCTATGACATGACAGACTAATGAAAAAAAAGAACTCAGAGAAACAGGAAAAGGTCAGAAAAAAAGGAAAACAGGACAGGGAAGACCGCCGAAGGACCGACCGCCGGAGAAGAACATTTCTAGATCAAATAGAGCAAGCAGATGTCATGTCGTAATAGAGTCACACTGTTATCATTTTGGCCCGTATCTCGTTGTCTAAGTATTATATTGCTTCGCTTCTCTGCCGCAATGACACCGGCCAGGCTGGAATGCACAAACTATGTCCGGATGCTCGCAGGAATATCTTAGAGGATGATATTTTAAGCATAAAATACTTCGAGAGTTTCTCATGGTGGTTCGTTACTGCTGATACTAAGTATGTATCTATTCTATTAGTTGTAGGCCAATCTCTTTTCTCTCTCTTTAATTGTCATAGTGGTGGAGTAATTATTTCTTATCTTTTTTCAACTTTCAATCTCTATGAAATACGTATTATTATATAGAGTTAATGAGTCGTAGGAATAAAATGGAACCATCAGAGACTTTTAGCAATTGAAGATAAATCTATCGCCAAGCGAAACCAGATATATGGTTTCGATAGACGAAAGTGAGTCAGGAACCAAGTAAGTTGTACACAAACACCAAACAATAAATTAAAAAAGCTTTGACTGCATTTGATTATTTCTTCGGTAATTCTCTGTTTGATTTCCATAAAACAAAATTACGGGCTTATATTCAAATAGGAAACAAGGCTCCATGATTGACGACGTCATTGGTCATTACCATACTTTTAAAAGCGTCACTCGATCCAGTCAAAGTCATTTGATCCTTAATTAATGGATATTTCATGAAACGGACGATTTGCAAGTCAAAATGGGACTCGAAGTGGCTCGCAAAGCAATCAACGTGGTTAATTTATGACGTAAACAGTCACGATTTCCGACGGCCCGTTTCGGTACTTTTCCGACAGAAAGGCTATAAATTGTTTTGAAACAAACAGAAGCATGATCGACTATGATTGTTACCTAGAGTCTTGCAAATTGATGGTTTGGATTAAAGATTGATGTTTTAGTCTACATAAATATAATAATATAGTGGTGTCAACTACATGCGACGGGTGAAGTCAGCTTTGCAACGCACGTACAGTGTGCATTCGCGAATGTTCCTGAGTTACGAAGTCCAACCGATTTTATGGGTAGGTATTATTGTATGTAAGTCCATATACTTAGTTATTACCTTTGGCGTTTATCGCAATCTACCTCATGAGTTTTACTACGGAACCCTAGGAGTTTACATAATAGTTTGATTTAGTGATCCTTTAACAACACAACACGGCTAGAAATAAACTTTTAATTTTAATTCCTTTAAGCCGTTTGGTTAATATTTATAGTAATAAAAAAATAAAAAAAACACCAATCATTTATGGCACAGTAAGTTTTGAAACAAACCATATTTTTTTTCATCAAAGATCGAAATTTAGCTACGCACAGAAAAAACCGAAACAAACTCCGAAACTCGAAAGAAAACCGCAATACAGACATGTATTTTTCTACGGCCGTTCGGATAGAAACTTTATACTCTTTTTCTGTGTTTCGAAACTTGAGGGGGCATAAACCAGAGCAATTTTATATCATAACAAGTTTCAATGGCACCGCCCGCGGGATGCGCGTCGCATAAACTTGTGAGACACAGTTTGGTGCCTAGGGAATAAACTCATCTTTTAGCGGGGAAATTCCAAAAACCGCCAGCTGCGGAAAATCTGGCACAGTTTTGGATTTAAGCGAGAGAACTTGTTTTGGTTTGGTTTGAGGTCAAAATGTTGACTGGATCTTGTCACATTACTGCGTTTGTCTAGTTATCCCGTCAGCCTGTCTACTTATACTGTACAACTCCAGTAAATCGGGAGCTGGCATGAGTTACTAGTTAGAACTTGAGCAGCTACTAACATTTGCATTGAAACTCAATCAATCCTGCTAAAAGAATAACGGAGAAACGGTAAACATTACATTCACAAAAAAATTACATCCATCCATCAGCCATAGGACGTCCGCTGCTGGACATATGCCTCCCTCATAGATCTCCAATAAGACCGGTTGGCAGCGGCCTGCATCCAGCGCGATGCTGCGGTCTTGATGAGGTCATCCGTCCACCTTGTGGGTGGACGTCCTACGCTTCGCTTGCCGGTTACAAGTTGTACTTAATCGTAAACAAAATGTCGCAGTAGGTACAAATTTAATTCTGCCGGGTCATACGTTCCTCCAATTACAAGAGCAAATGAACGTGGTTACAACTTTATTACGCAGTCGAAATTGCCTTTGCAATAATAACCTGAAATAACCCGAAAGCGTAAATAATGACATTGTTGATAATAAAGCGGAAGCGGCTGCGCAGTGGGGTTCCGCAGGCACAGCGACCACTGCAGTTCATTTACAGAATTAACGCTGCATGCTTCCTTTTCATTGCGACCTAGCTAATATACGTATACTTCCGGTTCCTATACTTAGGGTTCCGCGACGCTCTGAATTTTATATACAAACGCGCTTGTCAAATTTTTTGGAAACCATTTGTTAGATTATGGTGAAATTTGGCATGTGAACTGGTAAATACAAATGCGTCTGTGAGCCAATTGCGTCTATCGAGAATTACATACCCTTCTCAGAATAGGCAACTGACGTCATTTAGTACAGATTATTGTAACTAAAGATAGAAAAATTAAGTAGGTGACGCCGAATTTTTCAGTCATTCTCTAAAGACGGTTGACCAGTTGCCCCTACAATTAAATGAACTATATCTCCGCAGCTATATTATCGTTCTTTTTTTTTTTAAAAAAAAGAACGCCCTCAAATGAAAATAGAGCCCTGAAAAATTTCCGCATTTGTAACGGGGTCACTTTTGACTGATTAATTCAATAGATAGACAAAACAAATCAAAAATCCCTTTACATAAAGAGGCTGTCTACATCATCACACAGGGACACTACACTACAGGGACATTCTTAGTTATTTAATACTCATTAGAGAAGTGCAAAGCAGTGTCAAAACAATGATTGAAATTGCACTTTGTTACACTGTAGATAACTTTAGAGGCTCGTCAGTATGTTTACTTGCTCTCTTCGCTCGTCGGCTTCTTCTAGACGAAATGACAATAGAAAACCTTTAGCCGGTTTAGCCAATGTGAAGTTAGTCTAAAGTGGTCGCTGGGCCCCGTAAGTAGTTATAAATCACAACGCCACTATCACGATGGATTTTACGTGTTAATGATTAGGCTATGTGATATGAAGACTTCGCAAGTCCCATATCTCCACCATTTTGAAGAGTGTCCAAAAACTGAACCGACAAAAACTCCATATAATTACTTAATCTGTTTACAAAATTTCACGAGAATCGGTTGAGAAATACGACCTGCAGAGGAGAACCGCCGGACATCCGGACAACCGGACGCCGGACGCCGGACGCCGGACATACGAAAAAATTTATGCCGAAGCTGAAACGGAGACGCTTCGATCTCGCTTCGTGCTCGTTGCTAATTTGATGTTATTTTGATGATATCATTAGGTAAGTAAATGATGTAAACATAACTAGAAAGTCCAGACAAGATAAGAGAAACGAGTAAGTGTCTATTGATGGATTTATCGCTACCAACTAGCTTAATTCGCCGTTCAATTAACAGGCTAGCCTCTTAACTAAACGGCGCCGTTCAACTAGCTTCCTGATGATGTTCAGCCATTCAATCAAACGGCTAAGCAAAATGACTTGGATCGACAACGACTACTTGCCTAGCCAAGTCATTTAAGTAAGGAAGTTTACGGGTTGTTTTGAAAATAATAAACACGAAGGCTAAAGCGGGAGCTCTGCTACGTTTCGCTCCCGCCTTAGCCTTCTAACCTAACCAATCCAAGTCGAATTTGCCCTGATTAAAGAGTCGGGCAGGTGAGGTTTCAGGTTATTTTAAAATCATTTCTTTTAGAACTGCGGTTCGTTTTACCGATTTTCGGTTTCATTTTTATCATAATTAATTCAAAACACATTTCTTCGGTCAGAAACAGTAAGTTTACCAAAAATAATCATCCTATTGTATGAATGGGATGAGCAATGAGCATCAGTTAGCCAGTTTAATAAAAATTAGACGCTACGGCTGTTCAGGAAGTTTGAATGTTGCCGTTTAGTAAAATGGCTAGCCTGCTGATTAAGCAAGTTGGCTGCGACAGATAAATCAAACGAAAGGATGATCAGAAATGATTAACACTCTTCGCTATGGCTTTATAAAAATCTTATAGGCTACATAACATCTTTAATTAATAAATTCACCGCATTAAGTAGGCAAGTACCTATTATACTCGTATGTAGATATGTAGTTACTAAAACGACGAATTTCATTTTGTAATATATGAGACGGTACGTAGAAATACGTGCTTCAATAAGCAGCGTAGATAGCTATGTGTATACCTAATGTATTAGAATTCATAACAGAATTACCACTTCGTGTTTCCTTTGCTCCACTATTGTAGGTATAATGAAGTGCAGCCGGTGTGTGCTGAGTGGTAAGATGCGGGATGTTTGCTTACGCTAGTGCTTAGCTCTGTTGATGCATTAGGGGTGGTTTCAAACAGTGAATTTGCTCATGGTATGATAATACTCCGCCAGGTTAACGTTCCGAGACAAAAAAGAACACGTGGGTGACACGCAGTTACGGCAATCGATGCATAAGCAAGACAGGAATAAGTAGTTTACAACAGGTTTGAGAGAGATGATGATGATGACGAGTGATGTAGTAGGGTGTCAACTCTCGGAAAGCTAGATTTTCTTTTATGGATCATGACATGAGTTAACGTAACATACATACGTCAAATAATAACGATTATGTACGATATTCAACGTCCGTTAAATATGAAGCGTTGTTTCATCACTTATTAAAACGGCTAAAAGTAAAAGTTAAAGCTTTTTGGTCGGGGCTACAGGGACGCTTTCGCACTCTTCCGCGGCCCCGACAGCGTCAGCCCCTTCGGGCACCTCCCCGAGCTTACGCTCTCTCCCTCTCGATGTGTCGAACACCAGACACATCGTTATCATCCACCTCCTCAGGGACCAGTTTGCACGTGAGCGTCAGCCAGCACCCGTATCCAGGCACCCACAGTCCCCATGCGACAAGTCAAATGAGTGGCCCCACCGCCTGCCACTTCGGCCGCAGAGGATAGGGAGAGCGGCAGCGATACACCGACACGCCTCTTCCTATGCGGCCCCACCGCGTCCGCCATCAAACGGTAGCGACCCCGTTTGCGATTCTGGTTTTTGATATAATTGTTTATGTGGACGCCGGAGATACTGGATTTTCAAGTGCAGAGTCCACAGTGTTTGTCTAATGTGCCAATGGTTTGTTAATAAAAATAGTTGTGTTTGTATTTATCTGTCTGTCTGTATTTCTAAAGGGATTCAACACACAAAAGTCGGCGACAGTCGCCGACATTATTTCGGCGACTATGTTTCGTGACGACGGCGGCCATATTTCATATTGTTACCATATCGGTGGGCTGTGTCGGCGGGCCGCCGCGCCGACTTGGTGGGTAAACTCCTTTATGAAAACCATAGCACATTTTTCCACGCAAGGGCGTTAAAATTAAGCAAATTCGATTTAAAACTCTGAACGTTTTAGTCTTGACTTTTTGCAATACTTAACCAATATTTCTGCAAAAAATCCCTCATAAAATTCTTCTGGAGCTGCTAGTAACTTGAGAAAAACCGAGAACTATGCGAATATGTTAGCGTATTACGGTTTTAAACATTTTTAATTTTGACCGCCAGCATCAGGAAATTTTATGAAACGGTTCAAATAGTTTTTTATAGATGGTAGACGAGTTTTAGTTCTTGCTTGTCATATTTTTGACTTTTTTGCTATGTAACCTAACATTTATAAATTTATAAATAGGTGCACATACTGCAAACATATTTTGAGTAAGAAAGAAAGAATGAAAGAAAAATAATGTATTTGCGACTAAACGTTTAGAAAAATAGTTTAAGAATAAACAAAATAAGGTTATAAAGTCACAAAGTCACGTGTCAGTGAAGTACCTAAGAATGACTTGGTGCACAGAGTGCGGGCCAGCTCCAACATCATCCTAAAGATGATCGCGTCCAGGCTTGACTGTCCTTTTCTCCGGCATAGTTGCGAGAGACATGTCTCCGTGCCCGTGCCGGAGAGAGGCTACTAATGTGTCGCTTGTGATGTTATGTGTTGTGACATTTTATTATTATTTTATTTTCATTAATTTTTTTTGACATTTATAATTTCATGCTCATTTAATCTAATAGTTAATACCTTATTCTAATTTTAATATATTTAATTTAATTATATTATACATTACAACGTGTATGGGTAAAAAAAAGGCCTGAAATAAAGAAAATTTGAATTTGAATTTTGAATCTTATTTTTTGTTAAAAGGTTTGAGTCTCTCCTAAAAGATAGTTAGTGATAAAACGAAGGTCTTTCTATTAAAATCTAGATCGAATTTCTCGGTAAATTAGTTTATAATGAAAATGGATGGGCAAATTAGTTCTGAACTTTTGGAAGCCCCGATGAGTTCTCAACCAGACATCCGAAGGTTTTAGTTGGACATCTAGGGTGTTAGGTTTGTGTTTTGTGTTAGAAAACGGTGATGATGGCTTAGTTGGAGAAGGCCCGCCTTTCAAACCAGAGGGAGCGCGTTCAAAACCAACCCGATGGCACGCACCAATTCGTTCAATGTGAACATATGTGCGTATTGTATGTCATCTGCTACATGACTAGAGCTGGTATATGGCGACAGGCTCGCCCCTGTCACATTTGGGACTGAATATCGTCTGGCAAAGTGTGGGTGTTGTATTACACCTCTGCCAGCTGGGGGAATGGCGTGACGATATGTTATGTAGATAACGGTCATATCTAGAAAACTAGATAGGGTCAACTGGGGAAATGCGTCAGTGGGGCCATTGCATCTTTCGAAAATTACTGTCAAACTCTTTACAAATTAGGCAACTAACGCCATCTTGTACAGATGAATGGAACCAAAGATTAAAAAAATAAACGTGGCGCTTAATTTGTGAAGGGTTTGTCAGTAATTCTCGAAAGATGTAATTGTCCCGCAGTTGACCCTATATAAGGAAAGCCGACGACTGAATAGTCAGTCGAAATTACTGACTGACTGCTGTAGCTAGAGGGCATAGGAATTGGTTAAACATAATAGTTAATTAACATAATTATGTGGCTATGTTATGCGACGACGGCAACGTCGGGGATACATAATTATGACATTATCATTTTTCAAAATGTATGAAAAAGAAAGGAACAGTACTTAGATAACTTAAATTCAATTATTTTTTGATGAAAAATAAAAAGGTAAGTAAGTTTGTAAGTCAGGTAATTTAGTTATCGATATTTTGGTTATCGTTAGACTTTTTCACAGTTTACATTACTTTCATATTGATTTTATCCAAAAGATATGTATACGAGCAGATAGATAGATAGATAGATAGATAGATAAACTCTTTATTGTTCACACCACAGATAACAAAAATAACAAGAGAAAAATTATGATAAAACTTATTATATAGTGTAACAACTGGCAGCCTTATCACTAAAAGCGATCTCTTCCAGGCAACCTTAGGATGGAGAGGATACGACAAATGAGTATGGGACATGGTGTGCAAAAATAACAAAAATAAACATAAGATTGATACAAAGAAACAACAAAACATCGAGTATTATACCTATACACCTACATAAACTATTTAAATAAAACTTACATAAAATTACATCATACTAATATAATACATTCTAGTACTTAAAATACCTATAGTTAATAAAATATACTAAATATTACATACATATATATCACTATATACATATAACTATTACATACATACAACACTGATAAATAAAACAATCAAGGCAATTTTGATACATACAGCTTTTATTTTAGATAGATAGGGGTCCCAAAAATAATTAGCCAGAGAATGTCTCGTTACATTTCGTACTTATCTCTCGGCGCTTAAAGCTCCTCGATTAAAAAAGTTTTTAAATGAGAGTGCGCACTGATGAGTTTTCGTGAAACGGCACATCGGCTGATTGATTGCCTTCTTTACACCATTGACATTTTAATAGGATTATAGCATTACGGTCTGTGCGTTAAATTTAACATATCGTCACGCCTTTACTCCGTAGGGGCAGACGTGTAATACAACACCCACACTTTGCAAGACGATATTCAGTCCCAAAATGTGACAGGGGGCAAGCCTGTCGCCATACACCGGGCTCCAGTTGTAAAGCAGACGACAGACAATTCGCACACAATATGTTCACATAATGAACAAATTGGTGCGTGCTGTCGGCTGGGTTCGAACCCGCTCCCTCTGGCTTGAGAGGCGCTTCTCTAACTAGGCTATCATCGCTACGACGTTGCTAAATCGTCGTGTGTTAAATTGCTTATAAAAGCCTCGATATCATCTAATTAATTACGGATTAGGGTTGGGTGTACGAATTCAAATGGATTCGTTCAATTTTGTTCGATTGTTGGGAGTAGCCTCGGGCAGAGAGTTCGACGATTTGTTTGTGGAGTTTGTGATTCCCGGTGGTACGATGAAGTTTAGTTTGTCGATGCGTCTACGGCCAGTTACAAAATTGCCCTTTTGTTTGGGTGCAATTTGTTTGTGGTATTAATTACTAGCTGCGCCCTGCGATTTCACCCGCGGTCCCACAGGATTTGATCTAACTTTTTCGGGATGAAAAGTACCCTACGCTCTTTTTTGTACGCCTGGCAACGGGTACAAAAAATTTAATTATAATCGGTTGAGAATTGAGGGCGTCATAGCGTAACAAACGAACAAACACACTTTCGTATTTATAATATTAGTTAGAATTTTGAGGCTGGTTTTAATTTTAACCTGTATGATTAAGGCGTAATATCAAATCAGGTTATTATTTGTAGGTTTTGACTATTTTTTTAATTTCATTGTTTCATTTAGTGGAACTTATTAAGGTAAAAATACTCTGCTGGTAAAGGTGAGATATATAGTACTTATAAACATAGGTACGTGCTAAAATAATTCCCCTGTAACTATTTGAAGCTCTAGAGTAGCGTAGAGTCGGAGAGCTTGTCTACTTAGGTAGATAGGAATATAAAATTTTTATTTTCTTAGGAAATAATTTTAAAACGGAGCAGCATTTTGGCCGTAGTAAATTATACCTGAGCATTATAAAAATTCTATTATCGTGTGGCAGTTAAAAATAATGAATTTGTTGAATATTCATTTTTAAATGGAAAAAGTCTTTCGAAGGGAGAAAAATTAGGAAAGGCTTTTACTTTTATGCTGATGAATAATTCGAATAATTAAACACCGTTCAATGGCGGGAAATTAAGAAAATTATACCATGAAACGTGAACGGTTTAACTCGAAATAAATAAATTCTCCATCAAAAAGAGGTCTGATATCGAAAATGTTTACAGCATCGCGAAATTGCACAAAAACATTTCGTTTTCGTGTAATCTGTACTAAATTGAATATTTTTTCAATAAATACTTGTTTCTAATATAGCAACTTTACGCCATCCGAAATCTTAGACTTTTAAGTTTTCTGAAAATATGTAACATGTTAATATTCCTTAAGAGTTCGGCGACCTAACTAACTTCGACCTAGGCGACCTAGACTAACTTCGCATTGGCTGAAGGTATTCATAGCCATTTCGTCTAGAAGAAGAAGACGAGTGAAGAGAGTGAGTGATGATACTGACGAGCCTCTAAAGTTACCTACAGAATGACAAAGTGCATTTTTTTGTATATCTTTTGCACTTCTGTAATTATTCTTAAATGACTAATAATTTCCCTTGTATTATGGATTCATTTAACAGCTAATGATGTAGACAACCTTCCTATGTAATGGAATTTATGATTTGCTATGCCTATCTATTGAATAAATCAATCAAAAGTGACCCCTAAAAATGCGGATTTTTTTTCCTCTATTTTCGCTTGAGAACGTTTTTAAAAAAAACCAAGAACATAGGGGCGGAGATATTGTTAATTTAATTGTACATGCTAAATTTCATCATAATCTGACAAATGGTTTTCAAGAAATGTTAGTAGCGCGTTTGTATGGAAATTTCAGAACGTCGCGGCCCTCTTAACATTCAGCTTTTGTACAGCACATTGTTGTCGATTTGGTGAGCAAGTGATTTACAGTTAAAAATTTAAAAGCCTGGCCATTAAAGGCGAGCAATTTTAAAACTTTAACGCTGATTTATAGAGCGGGGCCAGAGCAAATTCATTTCCCGCTGACCTCCCAAGAAAATCTGGTTTAAGTAAGTACTTAAACAATTGCTAAAGCCAGAAATTTTTAATCTCCTCATTATGAATAAAGGCTGGTTGAGATTATGCGGGAAATTACGAGATTAGGTGCAAGGATACGGATGATTATAAGCGGCCGGCGAAATTAACGTCATGAATTTATTGTGGCCTTGTTTAGCTTTATAATTATTACGGTAGGTAAAGGGGAAACAAAATATTTTATAACAGATTTTGGGCTTGGTGATTTGAAAGATATTTGTATCTCTGATTGGTTTCTCTCAAACCAAGTTATTAAATTGTCGAAATAAAACTATTCCAAAGATACAGGTTGATACAGATATGCTGAAAAACAAAAGCCTCATAGAATAAGTCACGATTCAAAAAACAAGGTCTAACATTCCAGGAGCAAACACGTATTGACGTCACTCGTCATCGTCATCTGTCTCTTTCGAACTATTTGTAAATGTATTATTTCGGTCTTTCTTAAGCATCGTGACGTCACTACGTGTTGCCCACGTGACCGGAATGCTATATCTGGCGGAGTATATTATACCACGGAATGAGCTATAGTAGCTAGTCAATTAACGGACTCTAAAATGTGTTCACAAATAAAATACCTTAGCTTACTATTTGTATGTTTAGTCTCTTTCTAAAAAAAGTCACCAGTGATAAGTGTATAAGGAAAAGAACCCTAATTGCGGAGCCTATTTGGCGTGGCACTATAACCAGATAGGGTGCATACGGATGATCCCGACTATCATCTATTATTAACCGCGACGCGGCCAGAGATTTTCTCTCCGGGAAAATTCGGGCTCGCTCTAGTATACACACTTTAACTTATTCAAGAGGTGGTGATAGCGTTTACTTCGGGCCATAGGCCCCAAAACTGTGGTAGATTCGCCTCACGGAATCCACATAAAGTTTCATGGGTAAGTTATTGCGTATTTGTGTCGAAAACCAATTACCTACAGATCCGCATCCCCTTTTTTCGCTTTCTTTTAACGAAAAAGGGACGATGGTTTTAATTTGGAAATAATACTGGCCGATATATTTCGGACGATGTATTAGTTTGGGTGGGCGCAATAAAGAGCAGCGATGCCTGAGCTTAATATGGGTTGATTTTATTTTTGGACGCGCAATTTTGTTTTTACATGCAGAAGAAAGCTAATAATTTTGGAATGTTCTGCAACATTAGTAGAGCTGTGTTTATCTTTTATTTTTCTACGGATCTCTTAAATGAAAATTCTCAGTATAAAACCAACCCTGCTTCTGATTCAAACAAGATGTCGCGTGTCGTATAAACACATGAAGTTTAATTGAATGTAAACTCCATCTCCCATCAGAACTTATGTCTTATTTATCAAAAGCCATCGAAATCGAGAAGTGTTTCAACTTATGCTTCAGTGAACAGTGTTGACACTGTTAATATGTATTGATTTAATGTTGCAGTACGTGAGTGATTCAACATCATGGCTTGTTTGTCGTATTATGTTTCAATTCTAGAGAGGTTTGCAATTTAGTCGATTTGTTTTCAGTAGGTGCTTTGATTAAAGTCAGTACAAAGTCAAATATTGTCGGGGGTTAGTTAAACATGAAGATTTCATCGCCGTACGAGCTGATTAGATGTGGCATGAATGTTTACAGAAAGGTAAACTAGTCATATTATCAAAGAATAAAAATCAATGTTAACTGAAATGTACTCGTAGGTCCCTATTTGAACCAAGACTATATGTTTAGCCTACATTTTTAGGGTAATACTTTACAAAGAATGTATATATAAGGCTTATGTAAGCCCACGTTTGCCAAGTATAACAGCTTTTACAGCTATAATTCCACATGATGCAATCTAACCAACATTTTTGTTAAAATTATTTGTTCATTTAGCACACCACGACATCGCCCATTATATAACCATGCTCATACACACGACCTCAAAATGGAGCATATTATTGCCCTCATCTCGAGCTACGTACTGAATACTCGTACAAAATCAGGATTTAATGCTAGAGCAAGGTATCATAAAGCGCCAGATTTCTGAATGTCGTAATTTAGTTGCTTAATAAGCTGCTCGACGCCAAATGACGAGCTTTGACTGCGACTGCCTGATGCTCGTTTGTGTAAAGTCTTCGCTTGATTAAGTCACAATTTTAGAACTCTGGCAAGGATTCTGTAAATATTAGATTTGGTTTCAAATATTTGGAGCTTCTGAGAGTTATATAAATATACAGTAGACTAGACTGCTATGGGTGTTATTGTTAAACTTCTTATGATATGCGTTTGAACTGCAGTAAATTGACTGGTTTAATAGAATGATAATTTTAAGAGGCAATAAAATGTAGAATTGTTGTCGCTTTATATCTACTCTATTCTATGTTTTTGGCAAAGATATCAGTATTTTTAGTAGTAAGTATTTTCGCATAAGTGACACATAAGTTGATCCAATATTTTGGCTTTGTTTCAGGCTTTTTAAAAATGATAAACTACGCTGCATTGCATCACATTCATACGAATGTGAGTTATCGTTAGATAACACTCGTTGAGTCTTAGTGCTTTGTCTATGTAAGTTATTTAAAAAATGAAGCAAGTGTAATGTAATATAATTTACGTGGAAAATCTTTACTGAATACGTGAAGGACAGATCCTTTTAACACATACATACATACCATACATGCATATCGTCACGCTTTTCCCCCGAAGGGGCTGACACAGATATACAACACCCACTCTTCACTGGACTTTATTCAGTCCCAATTGTGACAGGAGGCGACCATGTCGCCACATACCGGGCTCCAGTTAAATAGCAGATGACATTAAATACGCACATATGACATCACAATGAACAAATTGAATTGGTGCGTGCTTTCGACTGGATCCGAACCCGCTCCCTCTGGCTTGATAGGTGAGTCTTCTCCAACTAGGCTATCATTGCTTGGTCCTTTTAATAGCCCTTGAAGAACCGAATCATTAATATCTTTCCGAAACAGTTCATTGTTCACACTTAATTTGGTTTCCTCTAAATGCTTCGTTGCATTGCAGAGTACCTGCGAAGAGAAGATGCTTGTTAAACAAACGACTTTTAATTAATTGCTTTAACTCTCCAGCGGAAGATTTAGCTTTAGTTCTAAATGCTTTTATTGTATCTACGCTCGATTTCAGAGTAAAGTCTGCAAGTACAAATTGGATATTGTGATTTAAGAGCAATTCCGATGTAGGAACTGGTGTTATCGAAGAATTTGTCATAGTAATGGTGAGCTTATACTTTTGACGCAATTTAATTTAAATGTCTCAGCTTACGAAGCAGTATCTAAGTAGCTTAAAACTCCTCGCTCTATTGAACAAGATTTAAAAAAAGTTCAGTTCAATTTGATTAGGAGGTTTGAAAACTTTTTGAATGTAGGTACATCTTCGATCATATATAAAGGAGAGACGGTACGAAAACCTAAAAATGGATCGCATAAATTAGGTGCTTCACACATTTCACCGTAGTCGAAAACAAATGCAACCAGTCGCAATAGTAATAATTTGTGTTTTCTTGTTCTCGCTATATGTAGTCTCTTGTACGCCTCTCTATCTTTGTTACTGATACACGTAACATAATACTGTCAACAGAACTGTGTAGTGTCCGTTTGCTTGTAATTATATTAGGTCCACGCGCTGTGTACTAGAAATTAGTTTTTTTTTTATTTATTTATTTATATAAATTACTAACATACATATGCATTAATATACAACTCTGCCAAACTGCGTAGCAGTTTGTAGGCAGAAATATACTCTCATTTCATAAAACGTTAAATTAATGTTAAGTTAATGTTAAAAATGTTAAAAATAAAATATATGAAAATCAATATGTTTTAATTAATATTCCTAATTATTTTAAATTAAAATGATTTAAAATTAATTTTAAAAATAACTTATTTATATTTATAAAATTTTATTCGTGCCGCTTCTTCTTTATATTATTTCGATGATGTACATTTTTTAAATACCAGTCGGAAAACTACGGTTTGATAGAAATGTTTCGTTGCATGTGTTACGAGTATCTGTTATATTGTGTTTGTTTATCAACTAACATGAGTAAATACCTATTCAGTTTCGCATTAAAATATAACCCACATTTTTTATTATTTACGGACTACCAATATGATTTAAGTAAGTGTAATGTTTAAAATATATACCAGCCCTTTGCCGCCTCGTCACCTAATAATGTATGAAAACATTGGTTAACCGTTTCTCTTTGAGTTTGAAGCCATGTTTGCCTATTACCTACATAATATGCGGCATCGATCTGTTTGCGAACGTAATCTTGACAGGAGTTTCCCATTCAGTAATGGTATTTTGAATATGCCCATTATCGCGTTATTTATGCGAAGAATTTCCTCGAAAAATTGTACTGTTATTATAATGGTACTGATCGTTTGCGATAATAGCACCGGCACCCAGCAGATCTGGCACATTCATAATACTTCCTTCAGTTAGCTATAGCTTAGTAGGTTGCAAAGCCAAGGTTTAATAGTAGATTACCTAACAAGGGGTCTTTGATGAATAAATAAATTTCAATCAAGGGAGGAATTTTACCGTGAACCGCCCGAGTTGGAAATCAGTATTGTTTGTTTTTTACGATAAATATCTCCTTGGTAATGGGCTCAACCATATTTCATTTTAGCTTATGTAAGTAAAGAATCAGGGAGATTGTTGATTTAGGTAATGTTGAGTTTCGTAGATAGTTAATAATTATCTTGCCTAAATATTGTTTAGAACATGTAGTAAGAAACGTTGCTTTGTTTTACATGTTCTAAATACTAACGCCCGTTGTTTTTTTTGTTTTAAGTACTTACCTACTTAATGTTTTTTTGTGAGCCTGCGATGTACCCAGACTATCCAATATTTTTTTTGTGCGATATTTTAATTATTAAGAAGGCTAAATTGCTAAATCTAAACAGGCTAAAAATATAAGCATCTCTGTTGTTGCGTAAAAGTTAACGACACCAAAACTTTAAAAATAATATAGTACCTACTGAGTATAATACTTGTACTAAATATTACAAAAAATATACGATAGATGTTTTTTCATGCACAATTAAAGCGGCCATTACATTGTCCAATTGGCAGCATGCTAAGTTAGTGACTAGTTAGATGACTTAGCGTGGCAGTGCCCTTGCTATCGCACTAGATTAAATAAATAAATAATAAATAAATAAATTCGGGACACATCCACACACGGTCCGCTGACCCCAAACTAAGCAAAGCTTGTACTATGGCTGCCAGAGACTGATATACATGCTTAAATATATTTTTTTAAATACATACTTACTTAAATAAATATTAACACCCAGACACAGAGTAAACACAAATGTTCCTCACATAAATGTTTGCCCTAGGTGGGAATCGAACCCACGCCCCCCAGCTCAGAAGGCAGGTTCACTACCAACTGAGCCACCGAGGCAGTTTTTTGATTTTTGAGAGAGATTGGATTGCAAGCTGCCATTACATCATCCAAATTTTGCACGCTAGCTTACCTAGCGTACTGAAATTTGGATAAAGTAATTACCGTTTTATGAGCGGTTGTCAATGGAGTAATGCTCAGATTTAGTGGTATTCTACTAGTGATTTTCCCTCCTTGTACGACATCTGCCGTTTTCTTTTTTTATCGTATAAATGTTTGATGAAAATAAATGAATAATACACAGTTTACCTTTTATAAAAACATCTTCAAAAAGTGTCAGGAGCTATCGTCGCATATTGTTATTATACCAAGTGGATCGTTTAGCATCGATCCGTCCGTCAACAGCTCGCTCTTGACACGAGTCCCACATTCGCGCGATGGTTTATTCATGGACCCGTGAGCCTCTCAACCCAGTAAGTGCATGGAGGATTGTTCGCTTCGTGCCTGATGCTGTGCAAAATATATTTGGGTGTTATTTAGGGTATTTTGCTTATAAACTTTGGTAAGTTCGAAAATAAATATTATTGTATTATTATACTATACTATATTATACTAGGCAAAAAACTAAAGAAAAATAACATAAACTCCAATACGGTTGGTCACTGCGGGGTTATTGACAAGACACCCCAAGATCATAGAGTATGATACTCGTAGCATGTAAATAGTTTGAAAAGTTTTAAATCTGATACCAAATACAGCTTGGTGCAGATGGATTGAGGAAAGAGCGTTGACCTTTCCGCCCTCCTGGAGTCAATTTAGGGCCTAATTGTGGATTGAGACTAAAGTTCATTGACCCTTCGACTGTCTGAATAGAGGTCGTAAGTATTTCACACATACAAATTAATTTAAAAAAAACATTTTTCTTTCAACCCTATTGAACCGAACTATGTAGGTAGGTATAATACTTACAATATTAAATAAGTAATATACTCACTTTTATTACATATCTATGCTAAAATCATATTATCATATTGCCGATATAGGGGTTGGTCGACATACATTTAAAATAAACTACGTTTTAGAACCACACTACTCTTTTGAAAAGTCTGCCTGGGAGGTTCTACTACACCTTTACCGGGTTCATCCGCCAGGCAGTTAAGATTACTGAGTTCCGAATTGAAATTAAGAAGCATGAAAACTCTAACAAGTACTATGAGGAAAACGGTTGTTGACAGTTTTTCGACCGAGCGATTGTCGCGAACGAGGCGTTTATGCTTCAGATGCGACAAAAATGCTTTTGTATATCCGAATTCTGGATTTTCCATTTCCGTCTGGATTTCTGTCCGGTTCTCTGACCTTTGTCCTCCTCTACAGGTCGCATTTCTAAACAGAATCTCTTGAAATTTTGTGAGTAGGTTCAATAGTTATAAGTATAGTTTTTTTGTCGAGTCAGTGTTTGAAAGAAAGAAATAAATTTATTTTGAAACCATACATACAATTAACAATATAAACGACAAATAAAAGCAATAAAACAAAGTAGATACTAATATAAATAACAAACAACAATAATAAATTACAATTATGTATGTGTTTCAAAAAAGGCTCCACCTCAGCATAAGCTGTTTAATCAACAGCGCTGATCTTCCGGTAGAGCCTTCAGTTGAATCACCATTTTGGACCAGTTTGGACCATTTTAATGGTCAATGTTTAACTTTTTTTGGAAAAATAATTGAATGAATAATCAAAATGAATAATAAAAAAAATGAATTATCGAACCTGCTCACAAAATTTCACGAGAATCGTCAGCCGCGAGATCTACAGCTCATAGAGCAACTAGTTAAAAAGGTATCGTAGTTGCGAAAAGCCGCAATGACTCTTGTGGATTAATCCCAGAAATACTGCAGTCTAATTTCGCAAACGACTTCTTCATTCTATATGACAGTTTGCTAACATAAAGTGCACAATTCGCACATCTCATCACTCAATTACATAAGCAAATCCATCCATGATGCGAGTTAGTATAACAAGATCTAGAAATAGCACGATAACCTAAATAAATCCTAATAGCTTTTTTAATATCAATCCATCTGTCTGAATATATAAAAATCGATGTGTGTATGTAGGTATGTGAGTTCCTTATGAACACTAAAACGGTTGGAGCGATTTTGAAGACATTTTCAGGCATCTTTAGACTCAGTGGGTGTTCCTGTAAAGAGAAAAAGTATTTTCATGAAATTCGGTACAGGCGTAGCTAAGACATCAAAGGTGAAACTGCGGGGCGTAGCTATACGTATATAATATATTAATTTATTATTCACGACCTTGTTGCCATTCTGCTAGCTTCTGATGTAAATCATGGTTGTATAAGCATTCAGAACGTATCTCCTTGTTAGAGAGGCAGGTACAAGAGAGGTTTGGGCATAGAGTTAAATATCAAGAGGCGGCGATCCTTATATTATGAACTAATAATATGTAGAGTACGTAAGTTGCTGCCATTTATCGAAGTCTCTACTAACTACGTTTAATCGTAGTGTACATGAACGTGTGAGACTACATGTGTGCGTAGCTTTCAAGAAAGACGATACGCGCGACGACTACGCGAACGAAAACGATTAACTCAGCAACACGAGCCGAGTTTGCAGTGGTACGACATATAGGTACTTGTAACCTTCATTGCGTCTGTACCGCTTAATGATCATTTGCCCCGTCCTTAAGAAATAGCATAATAGCTCTATGGGTTTCGAATATAATTGGAGACCGACACAATTGAATTATATTTGTGGAACCGACAAACCTCTACCTGAATGTGGCTAGCATTAAACACTGCTGCCAATTTGATTATTGTTAAACACGGACGTGGAAAGTTACCAAATAAAATAGACATTGCCAATGATTTTCATATAAATTAGAGAGACATTGCGAAAAAATAAAAATGCTTACCTAACTGAAACATTTTTTATAATTTTATTTGATTTGAAAATAACGTAAATCGAGAAAGCTCTTAGGATTTTAATTTTTTTTCTGTTGTAGGCATGGCCATATTTTCCTTCCATGGTCTGGTAGATTTATTTACAGTTTCAGTTTTCTGTGAAAAGTTAGTAAAAAACTCAGTATGAGCAGATATAAAAAGTTCCTATTTTTCTCCGGAAATAACATTACAGACACACCTCAAGCGTGGACGAGACGAGTGTGTCGTCAGTATGTCGTCTCTTATAGCCCGCCAACACGCTCCGTCTTGCTTGCGCAGTTAATTTCGGTCATCATGACTAAAAAAAGACTGTACATGGCGTAATACAGTCTGACAACGTGCAAGTAAGATCTTACAGTTTTACTAAACTTGCCGTGCATGTCAACACGTACGCTCTCATCTGTGCAAACTGGTTTTTGCAGTATGCTTGTAAGCAAGACGGAGCGTGTGGACAGAACATTACATATCATTACAGACTTACGCGATTCGAGCTCGCTCAAGCTTCACTTACACCACGACCAAAATATGACGGTGCCATAAGTTTGATACATGTAACCACACGCCACTTAATTACTTTGAATTATGTTTTAAGCTTGAACCAAAGTTTGCTAACTGATCGTCTCCAAAGTTACCTCGATAACAGTTTATTAGCAGCAAGTTGTTTCGCAAATGCGTGTCGTGTGTCCGAAGCCGCGCAACCCTCTAGTGGCCGACGAACACAGAAATCAAATTAGCTGAATCCCTTTGACCGAAGTTTCAGTTTGTTCAGCTACACTAACCGTGAAATTTATTAACTAGTACGGGATGCCTAGGTGATGATGTGTAAGACATGGATGGTACAGGTGGGTTAATTTATAACGTGTGTGGTAAGTTAGAAAAGGTCAATTGGGGATATTACGTCTGTGGGGCAATTACGTCCTTCGAGAATTATTGAAAAACCCTTCACAAATTAGGCGCCACCTACATCTTTTTTTCTATCTTTAGTTGCAATAATCTGTACAAGATGGCGTTAGTTGCCTAATTTGTGAAGGGTTTGTCAGTAATTCTCGAAAATGCAACCACCCCACAGACGCATTTGCCCCAGTTGACCCTAATATTGAAGCTCATGACATTGTTTGATCTATAGGTACCGTAGCGGTATGAATGCCGAGTAACGTCATCCTACTAATATTATAAACGCGAAAGTTTGTAAGAATGGATGGATGGATGGATGTTTGTTACTTTTTCATGCCAGAACGGCTGAACAGATCTGGATGAAATTTGGCACAGAGATAGATTATAGTCTAGAATAGCACATAGGATACTTTTTAACCAACTGCAACTGCAAGGGGTGCAACTTGTAAATAATGATTCGTAAAAAATTACGGAAAAAAACACATGATTTAATAAAAGAAAACACGTCTAAGTATTTTAGTAAACTACAAACGCAAATAGTCACCCTTACTCTGCTCAAGGTTAGGTAGGCACGTTTGCTCTAAGTAAAGTAGTCTGCAGTGCAAAGTTTCAATTACGTTATTAGTTAGATACAACTGTTTTACCAAAGAGCTGGTTGCTTTGATCTTTGCCATCTTGGAAGTAATTTTCTTACCGATGAGTCAGTATTATAAAACGGTTTGCAAATATTCCAGTTCATTTTCTTTTATTTTATAGAAATCAAAGAATCAGGTCAAGTGGAAGCGAAAGTAAATAATTTGTAAATAGAAACAAAAATCGTTTGACCTTTTCATAACAAAATGCTCATCATCTATTCAAAAAAATTAACCTTTGCAAGAACCAGTTAAATTAAAATACTTACCTTTAGGATAAAAATATTAATATTATTCAGAGAGTTTATCAAAAATTAACTGAAGCAACGAATCTTATTAACGATCCATAAATATTGGTAGGAAGGAACCCTTACGTCACCGTAAGGGTTCCTTCGTACCAATTTTCTTGTCACCAAGTCTTCAAGTTGCTGACGACTCGAGCACAAGATATTCGAATACCTTGTTCGAATTGACAGTTTTAAAAATGTTCACTGACGGTTCGGACACCATCCACCATATTGTACAGTCAGATAAAAAGTTTTAAAATAACAACATATCGTCACGCCTTTCCCCCGAAGGGGCTGGCAGAGGTGTAATACAACACCCACACTTCGCCGAACGATTTCCAGTCAAAAATGTGACAAGGGGCGAGCCTGTCGCCATACACCGGGCTCCATGCATGTAGCATATGACATACAATACGCCCATATGTTCACACAATGAACAAATTGGTGCGTGCCTTCGGCTGGGTTTGAACCAGCTCCCTCTGGCTTGAGAGGCGCGCCTTCTCCAACTAGGCTATCATCGCTAGTTTTAGTAGTTTTAAAATAGTACAAGTCAATACCTAAATACCAAAATGGCTCTTTCCTCAAACCTTTCTAAAACTTTTATAGTGTCTGTCTGTGTGTTACGACCGATCATTTAATTTAACCCACATACTTACTATTATTGTAGAACAACGTTTTTTTTTCAAGTATGCAAATTAAACTTTAAAAGTATTCTGAAGAAAAAAAAACCCTGAAAAACCGACCTCATCACGCTCAAAGTTCGGTAGCCATCCAATACAGTTCAGAACTACTAACTACAGTTTGTAAATTAATTAAAAACTGTCAAGCAACAGTGCAAGCACCTAATTTCTTTTTAATTAGTTATTTTTAAGCTCGCTTTCCTCCATCTTTCAGAGTCAGCTAAATCTTTAAAAATAGGTACATCCGTATAGTTAAAACATGAGTTTTTTTGCGAGATACACTTTGGAAATTACATAATTAAGTTCTGTCGATCTAGAAATGTTGATTTAAAGATTTGTGGTCGTCTATACCTACTGTAGTCGGGGCTCTATCATAATTATTAAAAGCCTGATCTAAATATAGCCACCCCCTTTAACCTCATACATGTAATCAGAAATTGATATTAAATATCCACTACGTACGAAAATAGAGCTTATGTAAATAACAGAAACGCTTAGATCCCGGTTGAGTTTAGTATAGTACTTGTAGTAAAATCAGTAAAAGAAAGTTTCCTTATGAAAGGCAATTAGAAATCGCAGTATTTGGCTTAATTGCAATATACGTAATGTGTGTATGGATACATTTGCATATTTACAACGCTATGCGTTTCTACGGCGTAGCAGTTTGCGTAGACGATGTAGCAGCAACTTGCAATACGTAGCGTTAAGACATGGCATTCCAATATATCGAAACTTGTATACTTCTATAATTCTTCATCGTAGCTCGCGATTGTTCAAAACTACTTAGGTACAAACTGCTGTTTTTGGTAACTCACTTCTACTTTCCCTACAGTACCTAAATACAAGTATTCAGTCTCCTGTGTTCTGTAGTACGTACCTATATGTAGTAGTACGGATTGTAGATGTACATAAAGTCCTTGCTGTTTTTGGTAACTCACTTCTACTTTCCCTACAGTACCTAAATACAAGTATTCAGTCTCCTGTGTTCTGTAGTACGTACCTATATGTAGTAGTACGGATTGTAGATGTACATAAAGTCCTTGCTGTTTTTGGTAACTCACTTCTACTTTCCCTACAGTACCTAAATACAAGTATTCAGTCTCCTGTGTTCTGTAGTACGTACCTATATGTAGTAGTACGGATTGTAGATGTACATAAAGTCCTAAGTCTCACGGACTTGTTCTTCGCTGCTTGCGACTTGTTACAGCGAACAAACTACTCCGACGAACTGTAAATTAAGATTAGAACCAACCGACTGCACAGGCGAACTTGAAGTGAAAATATTTGTCGTCTCAGAGCTGCACTGAAGGTATTGCGTACTTGGACTCGCTTGAAGTGTTAAAGTTTCTGGCGTTTACTATCGGTACATGTACTCATTGGACTTTTATACGAAACAGATGTTCGAACTTCAAAATTTCATCTCTTCGTTCAATCAAACAGAAAATCAAAAATGTATAGAGGGAGAGTAGCGCTGTCGTCACATTTCAAATATTTTTATTCAATGAAAGGCAAAGTTGCAGTTTGCATAAGGCTATACATATTCATGAGGGGACGGCCATGGCAGCGCGACTGGTGCATGTAAATTCAATAGACGATGCGCCTGACGAAAATAACAGCGGAAAACAGAACTGCGACAAATCCCTTTATATTAAACAAGCGAATGAGCCCGGCAAAATTCACGCCACGCCACTGAAGTAATTCATGTGTGAAATAAAATCCCTCGTCATAAATTGTTTTAAAATTTGATTACGGAACATTACAAACAGACGGCGATATCGGAAACTTTCAAGTTGAAAACAACGCACACCGACTCTCATTTGCACAGTGGTTTAACGCACAATTTATATTTAACTGATTACAATTTAATTAAATTATCTTATGACGTGTAAAATACAGGAGACCTTGCAACATTGATTACCTACTCAATTAAATTACTCTACTGCTTTTGGAGGAATATTAAAATGATGCCTGGCTCCAACTCGCTCGAAGTCAACTATTTCCCCAGTAGATGTCAGTTAATTTATTTGAACGAGTCAACTCAAATTCTGAAATTAATTTTCTCTCATGTTGTGTGTGGTTTAACGTAGGAGTAACTAGCAATTTGTATATCTAGTAAGTAGACTCCGTACTTTGTTGGGAATTCACCCGAAATCCCGGATGTACTCGTAACACGACCCTTTGTTGTTCATACGATGCCGTCAGCATGTTTTTTCTCAAAGAAAATGGTCAATTTCGGAGGTTTATTTTGCGAGTCGTGCGACGTTTGAAGTCGGCGCAGAGGACCTTTTTGGTAAATCTCCTCTCACGGCGACACTGATCCGAGAAAATTATACGGGGCCAGATAAACCGATTGTTACTCTAGATGTAAACCCTTTTAAAATTGGTGTTTTGCCTTTATCGATGTTTCGTTCTTTGTACAAATTTATTGGCTTCGAAATTGTAACGTCAATACGTTTTACTATTTAAACTGACCGGTTTAAAAAGAGCAGTTTATAGTGAAATAGATTGGCGTGTCCCAATCGAAATGGAACGAATGAGCCAAAACAAAGCCATCGATCACGTTGTTTTGCAGTTTGATTTTTAGTCGGAACTGTTTTGTCGGCATTTATCTAATCTCGCTATGTTAAATCAATAGGAAAATGCATATTATTTTTTCAATTGTTTCAGTAATGGTGTACTTAATGAATGAAGCACAGGGACAAAGAATCCAGAGAATGATTTCACCAACCGGTTCGCAATAGGTAGATAGGTAATTATGCACACTATATACTAACTCAATAGTGAACAATTTAATGGCAGCTACAAAGCTCGTGTCAAACTTCGATGGCAGTTAATAGTTTAACGTATTGCACAACTCCTGATCAGCTCGTAATCTTTCTATATGTACTACGTATAGGTACACATTGGAACATTGAGCGAGGAGATAACCAGAGCGGGCGGCTAATTGTCATGCCTTCCGCATTCGGCGCTAACTCAGTAACGCACATGCAAATGGCGTACTATCCTGTTATACCGCTGTTGACAAATGAGAGCGATACTGTGGACGACAGTCGGGACCGCTTGCTTTAAATTATGTATCGAAGTTGGATCGTGAACGCGCGTGGAAAGAGTACGCCAGTAAGTACGTTATTTACTATAGTGTTTGCGCAAATATTGATATAGAATAATACAACGTATTGTTTACAATCTCGAGGAATTTGTAGAGGTAGTCATACTCACAGAGTACGAATAAACTATGGGACAGCCTTGAAATCGTAAAAAGAACAGTTGTTCCGTACAAAAATTCGTTGGTCGTGTGCAACATGTTTGGAACAGCTGCTTTATTTCTCAATATCAAGATTACTAAATACTTTATTCGTGCTCTGCTAGTAGAGTATAACTACCTCTACAACTTCAGTGAAAATGCAAAACTACACGTTGTATATGTCGCTCAGTTTGAAGCGCATCGTAGATGACGCTGACTGACACTAAATCGCGCAGGTCGAGGCCTGGTGTAAGAGAATTCCCTAAGGAATTCTATCTATTCATATTCCTTAGGGAACTCCTTACATTATTAACTAAATTTAAAATCAATAAATGTTAGTAATGAAGTACTTACATCAATATTTATAAATAGTAGATTAATTATTCATAATACTAACTATCACAGTAGTTGCAATCAGTAAATGTGTGAAAAACATGAGGAAATGTGCAAAACAGGGGGAAAGCGCAAGCTCGAGGAGGTGCCCGAAAGGGCTGGCGCCGTCGTGGCCCCGAAAAAGTGCGAAAGCGTTTCCTTAGCTCCGACATTTTGCGGCGAGGTGGAACACCCTAGGGTTTTTAGTGGGTAGAGTGCCTGTGGTGGGATTCCCACATGTCCACCCTGCCCGTCCCCGTGGCCGGTGGTAGAACCTTTAATATATTTCTCTGGGTTGAAAATAAAAAGCTTCAGTTAGGCTTCCGTTACACATCGGCGAAGTAAGTTTCTATAGCTATTTCTTAATGTCAATATTGTATGCAAATAAGGTTGGTTGAAAATTAACTACAAATCAAACTCGAATTGAAATTAAATTTAGCGTTACGTGTTAAGTAAGTTTACGTTACTTTGCTATAGCGATAATCATGATTTAGAACTCCAATTAGTCATGTTAACCCGTAACCAAAACAACAGTCCTGACTTCCTTTCGGCTACTTAATATTCCGAATAGAAACTAAGGTACTGATCAAAAGACAGTGATTACCGTTTAGCTTAGCTCCGAATTCGATTTCGTGCCGCAATATCCACGCATTGCTGTGGCAGAAAATCGAAACCCAAATGTGATTGGCCTAGAAATACAACTAACAATAGCAAGGCTTAGGTTAATTAAACGAGGTTATCCAAACAGGTTTACATGTCAGTGCAAAAGTAAATTATTGCGGCCTATTCTGTTCCTATTTGGTAGTCAACGCAAACATGCTGTGAGATTGAATTGGGCGGGAAGGTATTTTATTTAAATTCGTACAGATTTTTGTCTCACACTTTTGCTTACAGATTTTTTTTGTAGGTACAGCGTGAATCTTTACATTCAATTTTCTGATGGATATTTTATTCACTGTAAATATTATTTTTAAGCAGTTTTTATCACAAAATAGGTTAAACGTAAGCGTGGATTTTACTTATAACGTTAGTACATATATCAAGCTTAAAGACATTTATCTATTCTATAGTAAACTACAATTTAGGAAAACATATCGTCACACCTTTAAAAACGAAACTTTACAATTCTAATAAAAAACTCGACTAGAAAATGTTGTAACATATGTCACTTCCACTATAAAGACGATTCAAATGACCCCTCACATGTCGAAATCCATCAAGCTTTAGGCTGTAGGGCGTGCCAAATACCCTCATACGTACTTACCTAAACACATACATACATACAGTCGAAAAACAACCCTACTTCTTGCGCAGCCGGGTAAAAAGGCTAGGCTGTTAATTGAATGGCCTAGCTAGCTAGCTGTCACATATAAACAAAGAACAAGCACCTATAAGTACCTAATATTAAAAACTACAAAACACGCTTTCTGCATCATCAGATCAGCTCACTGGCTATTATCACAGATCACCATATACTATTACATGACGTTTTATTTTAAGAAATACGTATAAACACGTGTAAAACGTTCGTATGACACCAGAAAAACTTTTTCAAAAGCTATATTTTCTCACAGACGTAGAATTAAAAATAGTTTTCTATCCCCTACCATTGGAATGTGCGAGAAAATCTTATGTATTTTTTACAAAATTCCCCAGCGTCTCATATCAGCACGTCTCACTGCGCAAAGCCTTTTGCGAGTAAGAAATTCTGTGCAGTTTTTAAACTAAAGGATAATCCCGATAATACTTTTAGTTGTTACACGAGCAAACCGACTTGTGGTTTAAGTTAGTTTAATTTAAGTTCATTTTACTCTACTAGCGTTAAATATTTATTTTCTCGGTGTTTAAACGATATACTGCTTTAATACCAGTCTTTTGTTTAAAATCAAAATTTTTCGTAATATAATACCATAAGATACCTTTACCTATAAGCCTAACAGAAAAGCTATAAAATTTATTATGATATTGTGTCAGTTTTAAAAGTTTTGTGTCTACTTATCATTCTCGTAGGGTCTTCAACGTCAAGTTTTCAGAATATTCTTACCGTTAGTGAAAGCATGATTAAAATATTTTAGGACTTAATTCAACTTAAAGTTTCATTTTAGTTTTAACCCCCGACGTAAAAACGACGGGGTTAAGTTTGACGTGTCTCTGTGTGTGTCTGTCTGTGGCATAGTAGCTCCCGAACGGATGAACCAATTCCTTTTTTTTTTTTTAAAGGTGAATTAGTCGGGAGTGGTCTTAGGTATGTTTGATGGAAATCGGTGTCGGAGGGTTTTTAATGTATCTTCTTCTTGGTCGCTACGCTCTTGACAGAGCGGTCATGGTCGTCATGCAGTATTGTTATTCGCAGGGGCTCATGTAATGCGCCTCACAATATCTCGCCATGTCTCTCTGCTCGAGGTCATTCTTGTGCACTCATGCACGGGACCGCCCACAGCAGATTTGACCTGATCGGTCCATCGCATAGGTGACCTGCCGCGCGGTCTAATGCCTTAAAACTTGCCCTGGACGACAAGTCTTTAATGTATACTTGTTGTTAATTGGGTTTCAATGTATCTGTCTTTGTTTAGTAGTGATGTTCTGATTACAGTACTGAACGTATCAAAACCTTAACTAATTTAATCTTATTATTGGCTTTGTTTTAATTCAAGATTCGTTGTTTCGTCAAACTTACATAACGACGTTTATGTTAAAACTGAATTTGGAATTTTGTATTTAGTAAATTAAGTTAGTGGCCAGATAAATATCCATCTCTAGAATGCCACACCCCTTAAAACCAAAAGCCCACTTTGATGCTATTATATATTATGCGATACTGTGATTATTTGCTTACATCGAAATTCGAGTAGGTAGGTAATCAAAACAAGATATTCTTCATTTAGTTAAATATTATTCAATAGATTACCTACTAACATTAAACTCTATTTTACACATCTATCTTTTATTCATAGAAAAGCAAAAGTTAAAACAAACTTAAACTTAACTTTAACTTTCTTTTTAGACTTTTAAATTTTGACTGACTATAATTTTTAACCTCCTAGATCTGTCTGACTTTACTGGGTATTATCTCAGATGCGATGGATGTAATTTGGCCATTGTTCCCACTTCAATATTATAGTCCAGACTGTCTGAGTGTCTTTTCACGTACGTCTTTTAGAGACTCAAGACTACTTTCACGACCATTGTGATGAGTACCTACCTAGTTTTTTCTAAGTGGCAATTGAAGAGGAGAACAGACAAGACTATAATGTAATTTGGGCACTAGTGTGCCTTTTATGCTCTGTATAAACGTTTTTTTTAATGCTGATTAAATGTTTTTCTACAAGACTACAGACGTCTCAGAAATACACCACATATATTTTGCCACGTTATTTCGCCAAATCTAAGTCTCTAAGTCTCACCTACAACATAAAACAAGACACACTTTTACAAAATTTTATTGTAAATGCTTAACTAATTACATTAATTTGTTTTGAGCACATCTCCCAGGTATAACGGGTTTCTAGGTAAGTTTAATTATGAAAACTTGGCCGTGTATCCTAACTAATATTATAAATGCAAAAGTGAGTTTGTTTGTAACGCTTTCATGTCTCAACTATTCAACCGATCGTTTTGAAATTTTGCATACACGTTGTCGGGGCTATAGAAAAAGACATATGATACTTTTTATCCCGAAAAAATTTACGGTTCCTATGGGACCACAGGTGAAACCGCGAGGCGCAGCTAGTAAAAAATAAAATATATTCGGGACATTTTTAAATTTGGTCACCTGACCCCAAACTAAGCAAACCTTGTACTATGGCTGGTAGGGATCGAACCCTTGCCCTCAAGCTCAGAGGGCAGGCTTACTACCAACTCTACTTACTACCTACTTACTACAACCGAGGCAGTCAAAAGTAAAAGCAAAGTGTGTATATTAAAAATGTTATTCGTTAATAGGCTAGCGTTTGGTCGCTATTTCACTACGATGAGGAATAAAGAACATTGTACTCTTATATACGAGTACAATGTTCTTACATTGAATAAAGAACATTGTACTCTTATATACGAGTACAATGTTCTTTATATGAAGCCACCTACACCTCGCATCGATTAGGGTTAAAGGATAAAAGATTTAAAAATAAAGTTTACTTATATGTTCATCAAGAGAATTAAGAAAATATCAAATTGCAATATTAGTGATAAATAGGAAGAATATCTTAGCGTGAGATACAATAATTTTGCACCGTAAATATCTAAAGGACGGATATATATACGATATCACTGTACTTATGATTATAACCAACTTTTACTACAGAACCAACCCTAAAATCGAAAAAAAAAAAAAACAGCTGTTCTAAACATTTTGTCGACAATCTATGTATGAAATTTGTATGGAACAGCTAATAAATTTCGCTATTTCAGGGTTGGTCCTTGTATCCTAGAATATGTCTGTCGTTAAAAGAAATTTTTTTGTTTAGTCTGTATTCTGTGTGTATATTTTTATTCTGTGTGTTTTTTGCCACAAATAAATATCTGTCTATGTCTATGTCCTTAATAGCCAAAGATACTTTATATTCTATTTGTTCGTATAATATTATTTTAGTAGCTCAAAGTTATCGCTCAAGCATCGAGGCAGATTTTAATAACTTAGGGTTAGGTTCGTTAGCTATTTAGGTTATTCGGTATGCCCTAAGCCGTTTTAATACAATAAATTAGAAACTAAACATTTTAAACATCCATTAGGAGAGCAAGGGTTGTTGAGTACTTTTGTTTTATTTCTACATCCAATTCATAATATTTTAATCTATCTCGGTTTTTAATCTTAGTTTTAATGTTACTTTTTTATGTGTTGTACTTAAACAGATGAAGAGATGCTTGCTCGTGTATATATAGAAATAAATAAATTACTACCTAATAATTTGTTTAGGTTAATAATTTATAGATGTTAATAGTTGTAAGGTTAGGAAGTTTTTAAGGTAGTTTAGTTTGTATAAAGGATTGTAGCGTGTAGCGATAAGAGTTAAGTACAAACTGTTAAGTTTTTCAATACTTTGTGTTTTAAAATGTATATTTGTTACAAAATAAATATATTAAAAAAAAAACCTAATTGACGTTTTGGTAACGACACCAAAATATAAAAGTCGTTCGTCATTGGTTGTTCTAATCTAAGAAACCTTACCAAAAATTTGTGCAGTACTTATACTCGTAGCAAATTATCAGAAACTCCTTCGCAACAGACTTAGGGAGTCTAGACACCAAACTCGCCGACAGCCGCGGACATAATGTCGGCCGCTATATGCCGACGGCGTTGGCGGCCATATTTCAAAAGAAACCAAGTCGCACGCGTCATGTCGGTGTGTTGTGTCGGCGGGTGGGCGTCTGGTATGTTTATAGACAACTCTTTTACAGGTTTTTTGGTGGGAACCGAAAAGATGGTGTGTTGAATGTGTATTATTTTCTAAAACTTGTGATTCTTTGAGTATTAAAGTGTAATAATGGTGGATTATTAAGCTTTATCGGTTCGTTAAGGTGCACGAGTGTGGACAAATGATACAAAAGCTCCACGTAAAGTTTCAGTAAAATATCCATCACTTTATTGAAATGGGGTAAAAGGAGGGATTCATCATCGTCATTATCATCTTTCCATCATCACTCCATCGTCTGTAAAATACTATTTTAACTTGACACTGATAAATGCACAAGACGTGCGACGCTAAATTCCCCTGGATGGGGGAGCAAATAAAAAAAAAACTCTTTTACGCTTTTATGATACAATTATAGAGTACTAGCTGTGCCCCGCGGTTTCACCGGTGGTCCCATAGGAACCGCAAATTTTTAGAAAAAAAGTACCCTATGTCCTTTTCTGTACCCCAGACAACGTGTGTGCAAAATTTCATAATTATCGGTTGATTAGATAGCGCGTGAAAGCGTTACAAACAAACGAACAAACAAACTCACTTTTGCATTTATAATATTAGTTAGGATAATAATTATAGCCTCAATTAAAAATGTTCTTTATTACAAAAATAAATTCACATTGAAAATGAAATATCACACAGTCAGTTTGTTTGCTCTCCCAACACCTATCGATTATGTCGGTGCGTCAAGGGCAGACCCTATAAATCTTGTTCGATCTGTCTTGTTTACGAGATCATTAGTTGCGAAGTATAAAAAAACTTTTTTCCGCGATTTTCCCTATTATGTTACCTTTAGGGAAAATGTGAAAAAACGAAGACCTTCTTTTTGCTCGGAACGAAACGTGAGCCTTCTTAAAAGTGATGATACTATCCGTTCGGGTAACTTTCTTTCTGTTCCAGTGAAGTCCTGAGTAGTTTTTATTATTCTAAAGAAAGTTAGCAAACAGAACGTGGAAATTACGCAGGAGCTCCTGTAAAAATGCGAATTCGCGAGTTATTTTTTTCGCAAAAACAACGAAAGAAATATTTTAAAGGAAATTTGGATAAGGTAACGGAAAAGAGTGTTACAATATCAAACAACCCACCTGTTATCTCACAAAGATGAAACAAGAAAATTAGCATTTTTATTAAAATTAATTAAAACACCGTTTCCCTAATTAACCGCAAAGGTTGCCGGGACTCGTCAAACTTTAAGTCCGGCAAACGGGACTATCTTAAGTCGAAATCTCGAACATCACTCGCAGGATTTGAGGAATTATTAAATTCTCCGAAGCGTGGTAACCTCAAGCACAGTATTTGCCTTATCAGTACGATAGAGCCTTCAGTAGCTTGAAATGTTTAGACAACGCAGCTGCAAGCAAAAATGGCTTATGTATGTCATTATAATAGTAGATTGTTAAACGTTTCAGTTATTAGGCGTTTCAAACCCTGCTCACTATACGATGGTGACATTCTCTCGGGCGTAGATCCGTTTTACTGATTAGTCTGTGGTTACTGTACGTGTTTTTTTATAAATACTATGAGGTACTTCAAGGGCGGAGCGCGAAGTAGTGTGTTGATCGCCTTAGAGTTCCATACTAATGTAAAAATATAGGTGAAAAGGAACCTTTATGGTGAGACTGCGATCTTTGGCTGTCTTTCCGTCCATCCGTCCGTAAGTCACGGTCTATTTCTTAAAAACTGTAAACGACTTGAAATTTAACACGTATCTAGCTGTTTTGGGCCAATACTTTGATAATAGATAGGGCGCACAAATATTCCGACCTACTGCGGATAAACATGTGCCGATAGTAAGTGTATTAAGTGGCCTTGTAGATAGATAGATAAACACTTTATTGTTCACATCAGAAAAACAAAACAACAGAACAGAAAAACTTAAACTGTAGTGTAACAACTGGCGGCCTTATCACTAAGAGCGATCTCTTCCAGGCAACCTTAGGATGGAGAGGATACATATTATGAAAGAGTATGGGACAGGGTGTGCAAAAATTAACAATAAAAATAATACTTATAATATAATTAGGTTCAAATGACAGGTTCTAGGGAGGTATTTGTCCAGCATTGGGTGGGACATGACAGGCTCGTAATAATCATAAAGTTGAATAAACTATCAGTAACATCTAACGCTGTCGTCAGTTCGATAACTGACAACGTTTTATATTGCACACCAATCGAAGCGAAGCAAGAAGCGGCGGCACCAGTCCGCTGAAATATTACGATCAAAGCCTGATCCTGGCCACAAGAACAAAGGTAGGGGTCATACACCCGCCATTGTTGGAACAGAGTACATAAGCGTTTTTGTAAGCACATCTTTACTGTTACTTTGCTTGGACTGCGTGTTCTAAGAATAAGTACGTTGGTGTTAGTAGTGTATTAAGAAAGTTAGGTGATGTTACATAATCCTGTAAGCATGCTATTTGGAAACTGAAAAAATCTTTGTCATGAGACTAGATAAAGGGAAAAATTACTACGTACTTTTTTGTGTTAATTAGTTTTTAAACTGTGGTTTTGCTTGAATGACTACGTGTTTTTTTTTGAACAATTTTATTATGATTAACGTACGTTGATACGACATTGTACTCGTACTTATTTTGTGATTGTAAATATTATTAGTTAATTTAATATTTACGTAGAAAAATTTGTTGAACAAAATTTGTCGTTAATTTTAGGCTAACTAATAGCTGCGTAGAATAGAGATTATTGGGTTTAGAAAAACTTAAAGGAATTCTCAGATATGGAAGCTACTTTAGGTTTTCTAAGTTGTTATCTTTTACACAAAATATGGTAACTAGTGTAATAACTTAGTGGCCTTATCACCACCAGCGCCCTTTTTCAGAGAACTAAAGAATGGAGATAATATACAGGGTTATTAGGAAAATTTGTACTAAGCCGAGAGGGGGTCATTGTACATTTCAATAAGAACAACTTTTACTATCAGGTCAACCCTGAAATCGAGAAAAAAATAACAGCTGATCCATACATTTTATTGACAATCAATTAAATTTTTGTGTGGAATAGCTGATTTTTTTTTTACGAGATTTTGGTTGGCTCTTTAAAAAAAATGTTCAAGATGATGAGTACTTTTTTTTGGCTTAGTACACCCTATACCAATAGCCCTGTATTTAACGACAACAAGATACGTTCATAGAGATTATTCGATTAAATGATATATATCCTATCCTACTAATATTATAAACGCGAAAGTTTGTATGAATGGATGGATGGATGGATGTTTGTTACTCTTTCACGCCAGAACGGCTGAACAGATCTGGATGAAATTTGGCACAGAGATAGATTATAATCTAGAATAGCACATAGGATACTTTTTAACCGCGGGTGAAACCGCAGGGCGCAGCTAGTATCTTGATATATCTTTTATAGAGATTATTAGATCTTTAGACATATATTAGATTTAACTTATACATATATCAGCTATACAGACACAATAAACTGATTACTATCTGCAATTAGCAAATAGCTTTGGGCAAGCAGACGGTCACGGAGTGCGAACTACGTGAGGTTGGAAACGAGCATGCAAAATGTACTGTAAAATAAGTCACCGATGACTTCTATGAGCCAGTGAGCAATTGAGAATGCCCGCACGAGTTGCTCATTTTGTGAGATCATTATTAGAGACCAAGACTTGGAAACTTAATATTGAAACAAGATTTTTTGTGCTAATTGAGACTTGTGCATATAAGAACTAAGAGTCCCGCGACGCTCTGAAATTTCCATACAAACGCGCTTCTCAAATTTCTTGAAAACCATTTGTCAGATTATGATGAAATTTAGCATGTACAATTAAATTAACAATATCTCCGCCCCTATGTTCTTGGGTTTTTTTAAAACGTTCTCAAGCGAAAATAGAGCTATGAAAAATATCCGCATTTGTAAGGGGTCACTTTTGACTGATTTATTCAATAGATAGACAAATCAAATCAAAAATCCCCTTACATAGGGAGGTTGTCTACATCATTAGCTTTTAAATGAATCCATAATACAAGGGACATTCCAAGTTATTTAAGAATGATTAGAGAAGTGCAAAAGTCATAAAAAAATACTTGCACTTTGTCACTCTGTAGGTAACTTTAAAGGCTCGTCAGTATCTTTAATTGCTCTCGTCGCTTATCTTCTTCTTCTAGACGAAATAGCTATGGAAAACCTTAAGCCAATGCGAAGTTAGTCTAAAGTGGTCGCCGGACTCTTAAGGCACTGGCCCACCGCGGCGCCCGTTTAACACGACCACGCGGCGCATTTTAATTGCGTGGCTTTGTTGGTTTGACAACGTGGGTCTACGTTTCCACTGCAGCACACGTCATACACGAATGTGACCCAACGACTATGTACAACTGTAGCACAGCACAGTTTTAAATCATATGCCAGGCGTCGCTTCCCCGTCTTTCTTACTTCCCGCAGTGAAGCTACGCCGCTTTCGTGTACCGCATGCACAGCGTGCATGGCGTTGAGATGCGTGGGTGGCTTATTCGGGTAAGCCACGTGTGTAGCAATGACGTCATGAATCTCATATTCATGCGTAGCGTGTCCGTGGGTTGCGGTGGGTACTATGACATTCATTTTCTTGCAAAGCGAAGCTAGACACACGTACGTAGCCTCTCCGTGCACCGCAGTGGGCCAGCGCCTTTTTGCTTACAATATTTATAACAAACAACGACTTCCAGTGAATAAGGTAGTCACTACAACTATTGCCTCTATTGACTATTGACTGCCTCGGTGGCTCAGTTGGTAGTGAACCTGCCTTCTGAGCTTGGGAGCGTGGGTTCGATTCCCACCTAGGGCAAACATTTATGTGATTACATTAGTGTTTGTTCTATGTCTGGGTGTAAATATCTATTTATGTATGTATTTAAAAATATCTAAGTATGTAATATCAGTCTCTGGCACCCATAGTACAAGCCTTGCTTAGTTTGGGGTCAGGCGACCGTGTGTGGAAGTGTCCCGAATTTATTATTTTTATTATTATTATTATTGCACTGTCACCAATTCGTAGCCCATTATCTAAATTCATGTGAGATCTCTTTTTGATAGAATATTTTCGAATATTGGTCTAGTAAAAATATTGAGTGGAGTTTAAAATAGTGAAACAATTTCTACGTTTCTCAATTATCTAACAAGGCAAACTAAAATACTGAAACTTGTATTTTTCCATTTGATATTGTACCAGCTCTATGCTGTTTAAATTATTCCTTTAGCTTTATTGAGATTGTAAAAACTTGAATAGTTTTAAAAGCAATGCTAAGCATATCTATGAATGTCGTTTTGACATTCATACAAAGGAATTTCTCTGGGATAGAAATAAATTATGTTTTGATTTGATGATACAAAGTCTAGAAATATTGAATACTCATCTGTCGAAAAGGGAAATAGGTATCATACACTTTTTTAACCAAAAATACTAACCAAAGGGATGAATAACCGACCCGAGGGCTTTCATTCGGACATTTCATTGAGTAACAACCCTTTCCTCTCGTTGGACATGTGATTGATTTCATTTCCGTGTTCCGTTGTAGCTGGCAAGGTATAGTTATGTGTAGGAAGCCTGGATGATTGAGCACAAACCCCTTCGTTTGGAGCTTCGCCTCTATCCAGTACACATTGAATACACGTAACTTCAGATAAGCACAAGTTTGTCTCCTAAACTATATCGTAAACATATCAGTTTGAGGTAAGTACTAAAAAGTAATGGAGATATTTGTAACTCAGGGCCAATAGGGAGATAAATCTCTCGGTAACTATCACAACATTCTCTCTTTCTCTCTTGGGTCGATTAAATATAGATCTTCTGGTTTATCTAAGCTAGCTAGAAAAGCGATGGCAGCCTAGTTAGGAGAAGGCCCGCCTCTCAAGCCAGAGGGAGCGGGTTCGAACCCAGCCGACGGCACGCACCAATTTGTTCATTGTGCGAGCATATGTGCGTATTGTATGTTATCTGCTACATGACTGGAGCCCGATGTATGGCGACAGACTCGCCTCCTGTCACATTTAGGGCTAAAAATCATCCGTTGAAGTGTGGGTGTTGTATTACACCTCTGCCAGCCCCCTCGGGGGAAAGGCGTGACGATATGACGACATGTTATGCTAGATCAACATTATCACATAAAGGCACACATTTAATTCAAGTGCAACGATTCATGCAATAATTTGCATTCATTTGTTTTAGAAAACAACCAAAAAGAACGAAATAAGAACCGTGCGGGTGCGCTGATAGCAATCGAGTGTGATTCGGCACCCAGTGTGATTGTGTTCCTCTAAAGGTCGATTTACATCAAACGAACATAGAGCTAGAGCTAGAACAAGAGCATTCTTTTGTAATCTTTTAGTGTAAACGAAAGCTAGACGTATCCATTTACATCAAACAAACACAGAGCTAGAGCTAGAGCTTGAGCAATCACTAGAACACAAGAACGCTTTGATGAGACCGCTCAGTGGCGCGAGCACGTCCGAACACGCTAGAATGCTCTAAGCAACTGTTCTCTCGCTCTTGCGCCGTTTACATCGAGCGAGCGAGCATTCTTAGAATATTCTATAGAATCTTTGCGAACGCACTAAGAACAACGAAAGAATGCTCTACGCCTGTTTACACTTGAAGAATTTGATGCAGTGGGAATAGAATGAGCATTCGCTCGTTTGGTGTAAATTGACCTTAAGTCTAAATGCGGAGACTGACTGGAGCCGAGCCTCGTTACGAGCGAGTTTGCGTATCATTTCGACAAACAAGTCTGCTGCCAGAAATGGCTATGCACAGGCTAGCTTAAGGCTAGCAACAGTCTTGGGAAGGAAAAACGGCAGCCAGTATGTAGCCTCCTTATGCTATTGATACAATTATCACTAATTGAATGATAATAGTAGCCAATTAGGAAGTATGTACCTACCGTACTACCTATTACGAGTATTTATTAAAAACAAAAGATCGGTGTCTTCTTTATTACACATGTCTATGGTTTTTAGATACAAAACATATTTTTCTTCGTGATCGTAATCCAAAAAGTTTATCACACAAAGATTTTACGTAAAAAAATGTTTTAAGCTTAACAAAAGAATGTTCTACCTTAAAAAATGCGAAGGTTACATTGTCAGGATTCTTTTTCGCGTTTGTTAAACTTCCTTCAACCATCATGTTTGGAGTTTGGGTAATTTTTTTTCTCGTTAATGCCTGATCAATGAAAAGAAAAACTTGATGTTTGTACTTACGAGACATATGATCTTGTTACGAGATAGGAACAAAATGCAACAAGTGAAAATGAGTGTTTGGAATTAAGATAGCTTATAATTTTTTATTTATATATATTAAGTATATTTATATTACTTTGGAGTAATTTTGACTTTGTCATTGTCTTTGGTTACTGGTATTTTACTAGTTTAGTCTGAATGCGGAGGTTGACTGGAGCCGAGCCACGTAACGTATTGAGCTAGCGTATCGTTCTGACGAACTGTTCGTCGGACATAGTCAACGAGGTACATAGTCAACTGAACTCGAGATTGGCAGCGTGCGAGCGAGCGAGACAGCTTTGTGTGCTTGTGGCGAGTGGCTCGGCTCGTTGACTTTTTTTTTTATTACTTAATAGGCTTGCGTTTGGCCGCCAACATGCCTGATGATAAGCAGTGATGCGGCCTACGATGGAGCACGCTCGCCTAGAAGAAACAGATTCACTAGCGACTTGAAGACACCCAGATTATAAGTGTCAGGGAACACACACTCTGGCAGAGTATTCCACACTCTAGCGGTCCTTATGAGAAATGAGGAACCAAAGCGTTTCGTGACTTGATACGACGAATGGTTAGGCAAAACGATATGCAATCTCGATACGTTATGAGGTTCGGCTCCAGTCAGTCTCCACCTTACGATGTTCTTAGTGTTAAATTCAGTTTTGATGGCACGTGCCGGATCGCTTTTCAAAAGTTAATGATTGATAATTATTGGATTGAATTTATTGTAAAAGTTAAAACTATAATGTCGCCTGGTTTGATCAGCGTAGCTGAAAGTGTTGGAAACCGAAGCGGTTGGTGTGATCGGACAGAGTGCATCTTGGAGCGTTGGGTTATACAGCTTAAAGAAAACCTCAAAGGTTGTCCGCCCCATTGAACCCCGGCGACTCGGATTGCCCAAGAAGTAGCTAAAACTCACTCCACATGCACTGACTACACTTGTACAGGTAGGCATAAACACACCCCCTTTACTCACAATTTAAGAGATGAAGCGACTCTACATTGGTAAGTTTTTTGTGTAAACTTGCTCCGTGGATCACGGTTGTGCTGATGAAAAAGGAGTCAGCCAGTCCGAAGACGCCTCACCAAACTCAGTCCTCTTCTTGGGGCGAGCCGTCTCCGTTTATTCCGTTAAAATTAGCAGTTCTTAATACGATACCAAGTGCAACTAAGTTATCTATTACTTATTAATTTTTGGGGGCTGAGCTACCCACGTCCGTAGGAGTGTACTCTATTCTGATTCCCTACACGTGGCCCCCGGGTAGTGCTAACCGGGTAGCAAACTCTGGTGGAAGGTTTCGGCCGTGGCTAGTTACCACCCACCGGACCAAGCCATGCCGTGAAATGACCTAGTCGTGTTTCGGGATGTAGTCCGGTGTAACCGTTCCGAAGACGGGTCTGAGCAGTGGCGTACTTGTAGCGCCTCACTCAACTGCCGTCTTTGTACTTCTTCACTCTACAAAACTTCAAGGCTAGAGTGAATAAGTACCTTATAGGTCGTCGTGCTCCATCTTAGACCACAACGTCGCTTAACATCAGGTGAGTTGGTGGTCAAACGCCGACTTATTGTCCATAAAAAAAAAACTATTACTGTAACTATATTATTTTAAGATCTTTGTAACACAGTTAAACAATAAACGATTCTGATTCTGATTATCTTTTCGGTCTGTGTTTTTTTTTGGCCTAGACTGGCTCGTGCTTGAGCACTATGTCCTTACAATAAGCGTCGATATAACCTAAAAAAAACCTAGCGATGAAATTTGTGAAATAAAACGAAAAAGATTTCTGCCTAGCCTAGTCTAGCCTAGTACAGTCTAGATAAAAATACATAGGGAATCTAGAAATAATATTTTAACTTCAAACAGCTCATCCCACCCGAATAAAAATGAAATACCAAAAATAAAGCCACAGTGTATAAGTAAGTGCACTATTGTAGAGCAGAGCGCGTAAACGTGGCACGTAGTCGCGTGAAAATGTGACTTTATGTGCTAGTGCACTTTCGAGAAAGCATAAAGTGGTCTTACTGGGACCACCATCTTCTGTTTCTAGCGGCTGAATGGCTTACTGCGTCTTGCTCAAACGTAAGTCGAGCAGAAAGATACTATCCTATAAAAATACACGACTTGCTGAATACTCGCTGTTTTTCGCTATTTTTGATACGTTCTCAACAGGTCTTCGTTTTACCAACAAACACGTAAATATATTGTAGCAAATGTCCAACAAATCATAAATATATATCCTACGTTTGTTTTTAAGATTTGGTTTAATAAGTGAATTTTGTTGGCGAAGTGTTTGGCAATTCAATTGACAAACAAGTAATATTAGTGATGGAAAAATAAAAAAACCCGGCTGCAAAATATTGTAACATAAAAATAGATTCAGATTCAGATTATTTATTGCCATAAGCCGTACAGTACACATGATGTATAAAAACACAATATTGCATTAGGTAGTATTAGGTAGTACATAGTTCAACGGACCCCGTCGGGCACAGCAACTTAGAAGAGAGGAGGATGGTTATTAATTAATAAAAAAATTGCGCAGTTGGGTAAAAATGAAAATTGTTCAATCTAAAAATATACCTGTCTTTGTCATTGCTGCATATTAGACAAGGACATCAATACTTGTAGCTAGTTTAGATTTAATAACAATTTGGGGTTCTGAAGAGAACCTTAAAATACTCGTAATTTCAAAGACTATCAAATTATTTCTGGTCCATCCATCAATCAATCCATCAAGTTGTTTAGGCTGTAAGGCGTGCCAAAGAAACCTCTTACATACATACACTTGAAAAACATAACTCTCTTTCTTGCGCAGTCGGATAAAAACAGCAAATTAAATACCTATCCTTACAGTTAAGGCCTAAGTAAATTTTGTAGATATATGGGAGTATTAATCAATTATGATGTTGGGATTAGAATTTGGAAAATTAAGCAACGATTAACATCAGAAAAGCCTGGTTTACTTATATTATTGTTATATTAGATATTATTTACATATTATTATTGATCGAAAACCTCAGAAGACATCATAATCTTATTGCATTTTTTTTCAACGGAAATTTATAAAGGCGGTAAGTTTCCAGAAAGTAACTGCCTCAAAATATAAAATAAACAAAATCTGATGAGGACGGAAAGAAAACCTTTTAACAAAAGCTCGAGACGTTTTAAAATTAGCATACACTTAATTAGAAAGAAGTACTGAAAAGGGCCTCCTACAGTTAATAAAAAGGGACTACTTTTGTATTTTGCGGTTTTTTCCTGTTCCGTCCAGATGTTAATTTACGTACAAAACTTTCATCATATTAAATCTACAACAATTTATACTTCAAAAGTACACCATACTTTGTGTACACCATGCCATTGATAGGTACACCATGTAAAGCACAGACTAACGAAAGTTCGGATTAAAGTTATCCACCGACCTAAAAGGACGAAAAAGAGAATGGACCAGAAATCATCTGAAAGCCTTTGAAATCACGAGTATTTTGAGGCTCTCTTCAGAACCCCAAATTGCTGTTAAATCTAAACTAGCTACAAGTATTGATGTCCTTGTCTAATTTAGATTGGTTTCATTTTTACCCAACTGCGCAAGAAGGAGGGTTACGTTTTCCGATTGTATGTATATGTATATATGTATGAAGTTCTTTGACACCCCCTACAGCCTAATCAGCTTGATGGATTTTGACATGTGAGAGGTCATTTGAATCGTCTTGATAGTGGAAGTGACTTAGGGTACGATTTTTGCAGCCGGGTGTTCTTTTTTAGAAATAATATTACTGGTTGTTATTTTTGGGTTTAACAATTAGACTTTATCAATCTAATAGAAAAGTTTCAAACGAGCTCTAAGAAATACGAGTAGAACAATTAACTGATTCCAAGAAGGACACTCACCCCTTTGCAAGACAAATACATTTTCTTCAGTACTTTCAGACCTTCAGATACTTTCTACGTTTAACTTTCTTTCCCTTCCAACCTCAAGACATAAAAAGCGTAACCGAAAGGTAATAGCAGCTAAATACGACGGCTCAAGACGGTCGGCGTTTAATTGTGTTAATTCTCAGCATCGTTACCGTGGGACTCATAACTCTCGCTACACTCCCTTGAGCAATTAGCGGGTACCAATGAAACTGAAAAGGTTCTTTTGAAAGAACGCCTGCTGGTGTATTACATTTGAGCCCAGTTAGGTACTTGGTTTGATTGATGGTCACTGGTCATGTTTATACATTTTTAAAATATTTTTCTTGAGTTTCATTGCTCTCATTGGCTGGCAGTCATAAAATAGTATAGCATTGACTATACAGCAGATATAATAGTACCTACTACCTGGTATTAAGTTTAACGGTCTTGGATAGTGCTACCTATACCTATAGACCTATCTGGATCTATTAGACGCGTCTCAATTTCCACTGTAGTTCTAGCTGTATCTAGTTTGGTTATTAGTAAAATCATTTTTCTTGTAATTAATAGGTACATTTAGTTACTCAGGTGTTTGTTGTATCTGTTTAATTTACTAGATTTGAGTCTGTCATTTTCACTAGGTCTTACTTAGATATGGTATTTTGGTTGAAATAACACCGCGCACTCAAAACATTAAGTATATGACCAATAAAATTATTCTGTACATCTAAAACGGAGATCGGCAAATAAATATCGACAGTGAGTCCGCAGTTTGTTCCTGCGCTAATGACTTTGGCAAGTGTGGTGTTATTCTAAAAATGCTATTTATTAGACTAAATAAATAATGAACTAATGTTGAACTGATGTTGAAGTAACGAGTGAACGAATGTTAAAAAAAGTGTTCTAATTTATTTGCTATCGAACAATACTCTATGTTAGTATTCTTTGGCAACAGACGGTTAACGACTGTCCGCATCCAGTAGATCTAGAATTTGGTCGAACTAGAACAACAGAGGGTCGATAATGGTTTATGATTATGATCCACTACACAATACATTTCATACACGATACGTTTCCATCCCCGCGGGTTAAATTCAAACGAACAGCAAAGTTTCAGCCTTAAAAAACGCCAAACAAACTGTTGTCGGTGACATCTCCTGAATATTGTAAAATATTTCTTCGTCAATATTAGATAAGCTTAAATATTTCTCGTCGAGTCGCTTCCCTTTATGGTCTCGACTTTCGCTGTTATCAGAGCTCAGGGCGATAAGCAGCAAACGAGTTTGCTCCCGAGAAAACCGTCGTCATTTTTTATAACGCAATATGCTTGTCGTAAATAGACAGGAGCGTTTTACTCTAGGCTATTTGCTTTGTCTTTAGCGAGACAAGAACGAATGCTTACAAATGTATCATTATTTAAATGGAGATGCTATCATGTTTTACACCACCAAAATGGTTTTTACTTTATCTGATTCACTGACTGACAAATAACAAATGTGATCAGTTACAAACATTCGTTGCTTACACAAAAATGTCAATTTCGAAGAAATCTGTTACGAGCTATGCAAAGCACGACAAAAGTATGGCGCATCCCAAGAAATATGTCGCACAATGACACAAATTACTTTCAAGGAAAACAAAGTCAAATTATTACCTAAACAAAATATTGTAATGGCGGGCATAAAGGAGATGAAAAAATTCATTTCGCTCCGTAACAACCCCCTTGTTTGCGTAAGCGTTAAGTTTTACGCGTTTCCAATAAATTTTCTCATCATACAATTTTTTATTGCGTAAGACTTCAAATACCATTAATTTTGAGTGGCTTTTTGCTATGAGCTTCAGTATGTTTACATTATTTGATAAGATTGTACAAAACAACAATCTTTTCAGAACAGCAGGTCTGAAATATTTTAAAAATGCTCGTATTTTTAGTTGGCAAGTTTTGCATATTCTACGAAATGTTCAAAGAGACAAATCGATTGTACCCACCTGAGTAATAGAAAACCTTGTTTCGAATGGATTTTCATAAGAATTAATATCTCAGAATCGTATTTTATACCGTGCCTACTAACCTGTTAAGTACTAAAATAATATTTACTTAAAATCGAGCTTATAAATAGGATCTACTTAACAATTTTAGTGATAAATTATTTGGTTGACAATAAAAAAACAATCTAAGTCAGTACTTACTTATTTGCCATTTTATAAAATTAAGTGTGTGTTTATTGTAAGTACCTGGATGGCCGAGCTTTGCTCGGTATTTTTTTTTTTAAATTGTGTTTTTTGGATTAAACAATTGATTTTAGTCTAACCTCAAAGCAAACACTCATTGACTTCGTGTTACTTAACAACGCCATCTGCTGTTGTGTCGTTAAAGCAATTAGTTGCTCACAAAAAATAGTAGTATTATTATTCGCCAATAGATGTCAGGAAGAGTCATATTTTTCCGTTGAGATTGATTATCGATAAAACACGAATAAAATGATATTTTCTAAAAATGATTCCTAGCTAGATCGATTTATCGCCCCCGAAACCCCCTATATACTAATTTGTATGAAAATCGTTGGAGCCGATTCCGAGATTCCAATTATATATATATATATATATACAAGAATTGCTCATTTAAAGATATAAGATAAAAAAAAACGAAAACTCATAAACTCACATAAATATAATTCCACTTTTTATCAACACTAAATAGATAGGTTTTGCGCTCAACTGAATCCGTCGAATATTTTTTTCATTTCAATGGCAATGGCTTATCCAAAACTTAGTCAAATAGACGTTTACACAATAACTTTGACTTCAAAAAATGTATAGTCTAGAAGAGTGGAAGGTTTTATGCTTATTTGTGAAAGTTATTTTTTATTCACCGCCTTAGCTTCTAATGATCAAAAGATGTATTCAAGTGAAAGACCCAATTCTGTTATTTTTGCCCAAGAAGATATGCTGCGAGGAAATAAATTTCATTAAGTATTTAGCTTTAACTTATTCAATTATGCCTGTGTTCGGTAATTTTAAGTATCTACAGTTCTACACTTAATATTATGTAAGCCACAATGAAATTTCTATAATATGCATTCTTTGTTAGCGCTGGTCTGTCAACGAAATATTAGCCAAATAATTTGCGGATCAAATCTGATACCAGGTAACCCAATGAAAAGAAAATCCTCCTCTTAATTCAAAGGCAAATTGTATCCAACTTTATTTAATAAAATACTAACGAAACTTAACGTATTAACTTATCTACTTAGCGCTTAGTCTAATAACATTTTTTAGTCAAAATTAATGGAGCTGAACTTTATATTTTCCTAAAATATGCAAAAGGTAACTTACAATATTGTTCGTTATTTTTCTAAGTAAAAAACTCAGTAACACTTAATCATAGCACGTTTTTAACAGGCTTCCGAAGTTTACCCGCTAAAAGCCGGAGATATTTCAGAGGGTATACCTTCGCACGGCTGGCTTCACCTCAGATATCCTTCCGTTCCATCTCCATTTTATTTTCGGCTTAGATAAGCTACCAAGATTTTTTCATAGACAAACGAGATGCCGAGCGGTCTACGTCGAGTACGCCTACAGCGAAATAAGCAAAGTTAATTTTGTTCCCGCTTATCGCTGTGTTAGCGTAACGTTTTGGATTCCACTCGTGTGTTCCACTCTATGAATATTTTTGTGCTAGACTTATGCTATTCTAGGGGATTGGATGCTGCGTAATACGGCGTGTCACGTAATAAAATTCGGGCATGCGTATCGTAACAGCGTGTTATTGCGTGTTTGCCGTCAGCCTGTCACGGAGTGACGAATCACATGTGCCCATAACCTGCCTAGTTTGCGCCCTTTCGCATATTCTGAGGAAAAATGTAGGAACAATCTCGTGTAACTTGTGTTTCTTACGTCGCTTTTGGTTACTGATGTTATTTGGGGGTCTACCATGAAGTACCATGACATCTTATTTCCATGGGGACGTTTTGTTTTCGACGCTGCGCGACCACGAACCTTATTACGCAGTGATACGATTCACGGTCGCTCAGCAGTAAAATGTCATGGTAATTAAAAACTTAGTTTAGCCTTATTTAAGTATTATTGGATTTTAATAAAGAGTTGTTGTATTGTGTTGTATGGTAGGCCCTTGGTAAAACGCCATGAATTGTCTTAATACGGGCTGCAGAAAAAAGATAGTTACAAGAATTCATTAATTTCTGCTAAAAAAACTAGATCTTGCTAATTACGTTTAAAATAAACTCGTGTCTTGCTAGACACTAAAAAAGCAAAAGCTAACTATACTAGTCGGTCAAAGAACTGAGATCCAAATAACAATAGATTCACAATTAACTCGTGGACAACTCTAATTGAAAGTATAAGCAATGTGTGCAAATATCTAGTATAAATACAAAGAAATAAAGTTTCTGTTGCGTCTGGGGACTCGCTAAGACAAACATCGAGTCCGAGAAATCGGTAAGATGCGCGGAACTCTCAGTAAATACGACTGCTGACTCCATATTATGACCGTATTTGTTCTTGGTGAATCGGAGGTAAACATATTATTATTATTGCAGAGTTCGTTTATCATTTTATGGTATGATCTTTCGCTATTGATATATCTCACAGTAGGTTTCATTGTAATAAAATTATCATTAACGAGAAAGCTTATAATATTTTTCGGAACTGAACTTGGAAATTTTGCAATTTTATTTATAAATAAATAGTTAAATAAATTCGGGATATTTTCACACACGGTCGCCTGACCCAAACTAAACAAAACTGCCAGAGACTCCACCCGAGTGTTTCCGCCTTGTCGTGGCGGGACGGCTCATTAACAGTGGCCTCGGCACTACGGTGAGGTAAAGAAGACTCCGAGGGGGGGCGCTTCTTGGGGCTTTCCACCCAATGCCTATTTGGAAGCGGCCTAAGTAGGGTGTGGTCTGCCGGACAGACCCGCAACTGAGATGAGCTGCGGTGCCGTATGGGTGACACTGCAGCCTAAGACTGGGGGCCGCTGCGGGTGAGGGCTTCTGGTGTATCGTGGCCACTTTCTCTACCTTCCGGGGGCGGGGCCGCCGAGGAAGAGGCCTTTTGGTATATCGTTGCCGCTCTCCCTATCCTCTACGGCCGAAGTGGCAGTGGCAGGCGGCGGGGCTACTCATTTGATCCGTCGTATGGGACCCATGGTCACCTAGACACGGGTGTTGCCTGGCGCTCACTGGCAAATTTGGTCACCGAGGAGTTGGATGATGACGATGTGTCCGGTGTTCAACGCATCGTATTCGAGAGGAGAGAGCGCAAGCTCAGGGATGTGCCCGAAGGAGCTGGCGCTGTATGGGGTGTGGAAGAATTGAAAATGTCCCCGTAGCCCCGACATTTTGCGTCGAGGTGGAACACCCTAGAGTTGTTAGTGTTAGTAGGAGGTGTTAGTAGGAGTAGTTAGTAGGTCGCCAGTGGCGGGATTCCCACATTCCCCTACACCTTTCCCTAGGTTAATAAAAAGGCTACCCGAGACTGATTGCATACATATTTTTTTTAAATACATGCTTAAATAAATATTAAGACCCAAGACATACAACAAACACAAATGTTTAGTACATGAATGTTTGCCCTAGGTGGGAATCGAACCTACGCCCCCAAACTCAGGTTTCAAAAGCAGGTTCACTACCAACTGAGCCACCGAGGCAGTCAAACAACGAACTTTCAAACAAAATTGTAGTCTCAATTAACTTTACTAAACCAGAACGGGAAAAAATCTGGTGAGTAGCTAGCTTATATTCTGGATTAGAACATAAGCTACTTTTAGCAGATAATCTTCAGTGTCTATGTTTCAGCTTAAACAAAAATGCTTCCGTATGTCCGAATCTCCGTCTTGTTCCGAATGTTCCGGATCTCTGTCTTTGTCTACAGGTTGCATTTCTTAACCGATTGAAACTATTGAAACTTTGCAAGTAGGTTATTTAATATATATTACATATATATATAGGATAATTATTTATATTTTTGTCGAGACAGTTTTTGGAAGTATTTTAAAACGACGGAGAAATGATGTATTTTTGAAAAATCTGTATAATTATCGCACCTGCTCACAAAATTTCACGAGAATCGGTTGAGAAATGCGACCTGTGGAGGAGACAGACGTTGGCCGCGAGGTCTACAGCTAACAGAGCCATATATTTGTTTCCAGTAGAGTATCAAGTCAAGCCACAGAGAAGTAGCTAATGGATAAGAGGTACCTTTATAAAATATATTCGCATTTTCTTCTGAAAACTGACGTCGACTTTTATTTTAAAATAAAAAATAGGGGAAATTCTTGCGTGACATTTATTAGATTATAAATTTATAGCTCGAAATCCAAAATGTAAATCATAATTTACTTAAATCTATTTTTAGATTCTGATCAGCTTAATTCGATTTATTGGGAACCCACGAAAACTGAACCAACTTAACGATGAAAATTAAATAAGATCTAGCGTTTTAGTTCAAAAGGTTTTTATTTTAAAAAATGATGTTACATTAGGATTTTACTTATTTTGACGTAAAGTATTTTTTTCTAAGTAAGTGTAACTTTATCTTCTTTTAGTGATAAATTATAAATAAATAAATATATATATAAAAATATATATATTTTTTAAAACTGGTCCGAAGCTTTCTTTGGTCGTCCTTTACTTTATATTGCCTACTTGAGGAGGTGCTGGAGCTTGTATAATAATCTCAGCTCACAGTTTTTGCGCAAATAAAGTTTTGTGGTTATTTGTTTAACAGAAGGCTGTTTTGACATACATTCCGTCGTTTTGACGTTGCGGCTGTTAGGGCCGCCATCGTCTTGGCAACCATGGCGCCAAGTCGTGGGGCTCAAAGGGATTTTCCGACTGCGCATCTGTCATGATTAGCTGACGTGAGGGACGTGCCATCCTGCCACCAGTGAAAAGCTGTCATTTTTGCATGTTTATTTGGACCCTTTTTCTAATTGTGTTTTTTTTATACGTAACTTATAAGTTAAAGAAAAGTCGTGCTATGCCACTGTGCGCCCAAACAGCCAATGATTTTGGTGGCACATCTGTGTCACAGGAAACTCTGGTAAGATGCCCTGATTGTTCCCTGGATAGGTTTTTTAAAGGACCGAGAGGCTTAAAAATTCACCAAGGAAAATGCCACAAGCCAATCATTCTTTCGGCTCCAAATTCAAACCAAGACATAGACCTAAATATACCTTCGGCAACTCAACCATTCTGGAAGTTTTTGGCCTTTAACAAAAATAACAACCCTGTTGTAAAACGCATTCCTAGAGGTGCTCGCCTCTCTGTCGCCACAGCTTTGTCTCATGCCATTAAAGCTGTGGTATTACAAAACTCCGTCGAATCCTGGGAACACTTACTATCCTTCCCATATGCCGTACTTCACGTCAGTACTGAATCAAAGAACGCTAAAAAATCTTTGACTTCTCTTATTAAAGAAAACTGCGTGAAATACAGTACACAAGGGAACCTTAGCAATATTTTCTCTTCGGGCTTTAATTCGGACTCTAAGTTTCAAAATCCAAAATTTTCAGTAAGACCATCCGCTGCGTTTGCTAACTGCAAATTAGTGGAAAGCAAACTCGGCGACGGCGATATCAAAGGTGCAGCTCGTATCCTTTTTTCCACCGACACAGTTGCACCTCCAAATTCTGAGACGCTCTCGATCTTGGAAGGGAAACATCCACATCCAGACGCAGCTTTACCCCTACCTGATGCACCAGTAGAGAGCGATATCACCGTTGAGGTAACAGCTTTAGACGTTGGTGGGGCCGTCATCTCATTTCAAAGCGGGTCAGCTGGAGGTCTTGATGGCTTGAGTCCACAACACTTAAAAGACCTCTTGTCCGGAGCTTGCGGAGAAGTCGGAGAAGCTCTTTTGAGGGATTTGACGGCCCTTACTAATCTTATGTTGTCAGGCCGTGTCAATGGTGATATCACAGAATTACTCTACGGTGCTAATTTGTGCGCTCTGAAAAAGAAGGACGGTGGTATTAGGCCCATCGCAGTCGGGACAACCTACCGGCGTCTCGCCGCCAAAATATGCTGCAAAAAGGTAGCGCCTGTTTTGGCAAACCTTTTTCAGCCCTTGCAGCTAGGTTTTGGCTCACGAGGAGGTTGTGAGGCGGCCGTTCATTCCGTCAGAACTTTTTTGAGTGAAAATTGTGGGGATCTGCTCCTGAAGGTGGACGTGAAAAATGCTTTTAATTCTGTAGATAGGGGTACCCTACTATCGCAAGTGAAAGATAAAATTCCAAATTTATACGGTTTTCTTTGGCAATGTTATGGATCGGCTTCAAAATTGACCTACCATGGCAACGAAATTATTTCCGCTGTTGGCTGCCAGCAAGGTGACCCTCTTGGACCCGCAGTGTTTAGCCTTGCCATTCATCCTATCATCCAAAGCCTACAATCAAAACTAAACGTCTGGTATTTGGATGATGGAACTTTGGGTGGCGACGCAAACACTCTATATGATGATTTAAACCTTTTAATATCAAGATTTCGTACGATCGGTTTGGAGCTAAATTTTTCAAAATGTGAACTATTTATTCCAGAACGGCACCCAGCAAAAGATTCGGTTATACAAAAATTTAATATCCTGGCCCCTAATATTAAAATAGTTAGCAATAGTACTCTGCGTTTGTTGGGCTCTCCTATATTTGATGAATCGTTTCCGTCTTTCATTGAAGAAAAAATTCAAAATTTCTTGCAATGTTCGGACCGTTTAAGCAAAATCAATATGCACATGGCTTTTACAATTATTCGTTTCTGTCTTTTTGTACCTAAATTTACATACCTTGTTCGATGTTGTCAACTTTGGAAACATCCTGATCTACTTCAGAGATTAGACAACATCATAAGAAACACTTTGGCAACAGTTTTGAATATAAATTTAAAAGATCGAGATTGGTCTCAAGCTTCTCTACCAGTGCGTTGGGGGGGTCTTGGCATCCGCTCCATTTCTGGGGTTGCTCTTCCCGCATTCTTGTCCTCGGTTCATTCTAATCAAAAACTTATTAGTAAAATATTATCAAAAAATGTCGATGTTCTTTTTTTAGCCGAGGCCAAGAACGCGTGGAATTTAGCGTGCCCAAATACCGATTTCCCTTCAACTCCATCATCGCAGCGACTCTGGGACGGACCGATTTGTGAGCAAGTGCGGAAGCAACTTTTACACACGTGCTTGAGCTCTTCAGATCGTGCCCGTCTTTTGGCTGTCGCTGAATGGGAATCTGGTCTATGGCTACAGGCCCTCCCCTCGGCCAACACTGGTACTCTTTTAGATTCATCATCTTTTAGAATTTCAGCTTCCCTCCGTTTGGGCGCATCGTGCTATGCCCCACATCGCTGCCAGTGTGGTGCTGCTGTCGACCAACTTGGTCACCACGGCTTATCCTGTGTAAGAAGTGCAGGCAGAATTCCCCGGCATGCCAGCCTCAATGACGTCATCCGCCGAGCTTTTACCACCGCCAACTGCGCGGCTGTTCTTGAACCGAGCGGCCTCGTACGTGACGATGGTAGAAGACCGGACGGTATGACACTGATTCCGTGGAAGTTGGGGCGGCCGCTCGTATGGGACGCTACATGCGTGGACACCCTCGCGCCGTCACATCTTCCCGGAACGCAAAATAAGGCTGGCGCTGCGGCTGAATCTGCGGAAGGCCTCAAAAGGCGCAAATATAGTACCCTGGACAGTGGGTACATTTTTGAGCCTTTTGGGGTCGAAACTTTAGGACCGTGGGGACCAGGTGCAAGAACAATTTATAAAGATCTATCTTTGCGTCTGGTCGAAGCAACTCGTGACCAAAATGCTGGCCGGTACTTTGCCCAAAGGATCAGTATCGCAATCCAACGGGGCAATGCGGCCAGCATTTTGGGTACATTGCCTACAGCTGGCAGCGATTTATTAGATTAATGTAGCTTGTTAAATTCTGTTATGTGCTTAGTTGATTCTAACTATTATCCTAATCTATGTGCTTTGTAATGAATATACGGAATTCAAAAAACAAAAAAGTACTACGTACTAGAGAAGCGGTTCCAAACAAAAAACGTTCGCAACTTGATGACAGCGGGGCTTGGTCGCGTGGACTGACTACAGGCTCGAAGCAGCGATATAACATTCGATATGTCGTCTAGCAAAACTATGAAAACCTGCAGCGCTAGATCGCAGTTTTCTCGCTCCGTTCACAACCACACTGCGACTGCGTGCGTGTCGAAACCATACTAATGTAAGGAGTGAAGATTTCAGTAATAATAAAAATAATAAGCCTTTATTTCAAAAAAAAAAAAATATATATAAAAAAGAAGGATATTTATATTTTACTCCGCCAATGTGAGTCTGAAGTTTTTTTTTTTACTTTAAACAATTATAATAATGTTACCACCCATCGGGAACTATGGGGAATCTCTTCGAATGGTGACTCTTTGTAATTTTGTAGAGGTCGTCCATTAATTATGTGAGCTCATTTTGGAAATGTATTAATTATATTATCTATCTCCTTGGTGAGATATTGTGAGATTTGGCTTGACCTCCTCCCTTTTTATATGCTGAACCTCTCTTCTCCCACAGATTAGATTCAGTAAGAATCTGTTCGACTCCCCCTAATTTATGGACGACCTTTAGGGTATTCAATTTATTTTGTAGATGTTAGTATAATATTTTAGTTGAAACTTTGTATGCTTAATAAGTAAGCAAGTACATCTACTACTAAAACTAAAAACCTACTTGTATCATTTACATGATAACCACTGTCAATAATTCCAGGTACAATATTTTTACAAGTCACAGAGAGAACCTTTTTAGAACTCTACATAAATTCACAAAATTCATTCCACTTGCAAAACGATATACATTTTGTATGAATAAGACATATCGTCACAAAACGAGGCGAAAGGTCTGTATACTAATCTATTTGCCAAGAACTTATACCTCAGGAGAGACAAGTTTTTACTCGCAAAAGTACTTTTATCAGTGTTATGAACTCTGGGGAAATCTACACTTACTGTAGGCACGACTTCTGATGAAATAACAGATACTCCGCGCTCTACCTATTTATTCTTTGTAATTCAAGAAGATAAGATCTCTCTGTGCCTAAGAAAATGTGCGCAAAAACTTGAGTTCCTAAAACTTAGGATTGAATAAGCCAACAGCTGATCTGGCTTACTGTGGAGAAACTTGGGCTTAGATTGGTGACGAGACCTCAAGATTCGTGACGTTTACTTCGGTTCCTATCTTATTTGCATTATTGTCTTACTTTTGTTCTTTTCTATTCGACCCAAGAATACAAATGCATATTTGTGTCTAGAGATCATATCTGACAGGCATTCATAAATCCCTAGCATTTGGGTACAAATGCGACACGCATTTTACATGAAATAGGTCTTGTGGCACACGCATCCAATTTGCCTACATCAAAACGTATGAGAAAATATGAAGTGACAAATAGTTTCACTCTAGCTTTATTGTTTCATATTATTGTAGTGTGTAGGTCTAGCTTAATAAAGCCAATTTACTTGCTATTTACGATTATGGCACTTTCCACTACAATTTGCGTGTGTCACAAGAACACTCCGTTGCTGTTAAACTGTTCTACGAAGTATCACGTCAGATTCGAATGCCTGCTTTATTTCACATGTGATAAGGGTAATTTTCGCGTGTATCTGCGAGAAGAAAGGGAGGCGAAATAATTCTCAGCGCTATAGGTGGCCTTATATTGCACAGCACGCGTTGTGTTTATGGAGATTCTGAAAAACCTGGTGACAGGAATGATTATGTTGAGCCCCGGGATTTAGGGGACGTAATAGAACCCGTCGGGAATATATGATACATTGTGGGAAATAAGAAATGAAAATTCACGCGTTGCTCGCACTAAAACTTACAAGTTGCGGAAGACTTAGTGGGAACAATCAAAGGTAGAAACAAGAACAGTTAAAGTCGTCGAAAAACTGCCGTTAACTAACTGTAGTTAGAGGCTTTGTTAACTTAACCAGTAATTTTATCACTGCCGGAACAAGGAAGCCTTGTGCTTGACAGTTTAAAATTGACTTTCCTAATTTTTAAGAGAAATAAATTAGAAATAAAACCCTCCGGCGACCACTTTAGACAAACTTTGCATTGGCGTAAGGTTTTCCATAGCCATTTCGTCTAGAAGAAGATGACGACCGAAGAGAGCGAGTAATGATACTGACGAGCCTTTAAAGTTACCTACAGAGTGACAAAATATTTTTTTTTAATGACATTTGCATTTCTATAATCATTCTTAAATAACGAAGAATGTCCCTTGTATTATGGATTTATTTAAAAGCTAATGATGTAGACAACCTCCCTATGTAGAGGGATTTTTGATTTGCTTTGTCTATGTATTGAATAAATCAGTCAAAAGTTATCCCTTACAAATGCGGATATTTTTCATAGCTCTATTTTTGCTTGAGAACGTTTTTTAAAAAAACCAAGAACATAGGGGCGGAGATATTGTAAATTTAATTGTACATGCTCAATTTCATTATAATCTGACAAATGGTTTTCAAGAAATTTGAGAAGCGCGTTTGGAAGCGTATGGAAGTTTCAGAGCGTCGCGGGCCTAATTGGAATGATCTTCTGCAGCGACGTAATTTGAGTGGGCCACAAATTTATTAACACAACAAATTTAACTGAAGTTTACTTTCAATAACGATTTAATTAATCAAACATGGTTAATAACTCGCTGTCAGGTAGCTAATGAAATTTTAACAATGTCTTCACGGCTTCGCCATATTTTATCCTTAAACAAATTGAGAAAACGTGTTCCGTGAAATTAAGACGAACTTGAAATATCTTCTCATCTTATGAAATAGAAAAGTTGGTTTTCTCCGCAGCTAGAGAGCGGGAAAGTAATATTGACTTGACGGTGAAATGTACTCAGTTTACCTTCATCTTCCCTACTTTCAGTAATCTATTCAGAATTACAGGATTACCTCAAATGAACTCGTATAATAAATGCAGAAGGTTGTATACCTACAAGCAGACTTTTATATTTATAAATTATTCTAATAAGGTACATACGTACATCCTTCACGCCTTTCCCCCCGATAGGGCTGGCAGTGGTGTAATACAACACCCACACTTCGCTGGACGATATTCAGTCCTGAATGTGACAGGGGCGAGCCTGTCGCCATACACCGGGCTCCAGTTATATTGCAGATGACATAAGATACGAACACGTTCACACAACGAACAAATTGGTTCGTGCCGTCGGCTTTAAATTTAAATGATTGTAATGGCTGGGTTTGTATTTCCCGTACAGGTAGGCAGAGACCACTTCTCTCCACTTGCTACGATCGACGATCCTGGCATACAGCTGTCGCTTTTTCTTTTCTACTTCTGTGAGTTTTTTCATACACGCGAATCGGTTACGCTTAATAAATAAATAAATATTGTGTACATTTTTAAAGTATTAAGTTCCTACGTAACTTTGACGGTTAAATAGATTTGGGTGATTGTTACTTTTTAATTTTTATGACATACTGAACGAACGGATAGACATTTCAATGTTAAAGTCAAAGTCAAAATGTTTTTATTCAATTTAGGTATTAAAGTTACACTTATGAACGTCAAAGTTTTATAATAGACTCGACCGCCTTCGGAAAAAGAGCCACTACTCACAAGAACAGGCAAGAAACTGAGAAGCATTGTTTTTTTCAAAAAAATAGATAAATTACTGTCTCACAAATTTTTGCTTACAACTAGGTAATATCTAATTCACTAGTGGTTACATTGCTAGTATAATTGTTATACTTACGCATAATGTTACTTGCAGAGTTTTGTTATCTAAGTTTTCTCGTTGGTGTTGCTCTCATTAACAAACTAACTGTTAACGTAACACCGGCTTAAACTTAAACAAACACGTCGTGATTAAGCAACAAACATCCGAAAGCTAAATAAGTTAGGGTGCATAATAAAATTAGCCTCGGGAAGAGCGAGTCGCAGTCGAAACTTATTCAGGCGTAACCACGGGATGTGTAAACGAATTAAAATCGGTGGCGTTGTTCAAAAGCTACGTCACACGTGCAATAGTTTGCCAGCTTTCTACATAAGTTACTCTTCTAGACATTACAGCCATTGAACAGTACTTTAATTTCTAACAGTAAGGATTTTGTTATGCATTGCATATGCAAAATAAAATTAAACTAGAATTAAAATAAACTTAAAACTAGTCTTAAAATTAAAAACAGTGTTCACTACGAAACTTAATGTCGATTATGTGAATATGTAAATGTAAAATAATGATAGCCTAGTCGGACAAGACTCGCCTCTCAAGTCAGAAGGAGCGGGTTCGGACCCCGCCAAAAGAACGCACCAATTTGTTCATTGTGTGTACGTATGTGCGGATTTTATATCGCCTGCTACGTAACTGGAGCCCGGTGTATGGCGACAGGATCGCCCTCTACCACATTTGGGATTGAATATTGTCCGCCGAAGTGTGGGTGTTGTACATCTCTGCCAGGAAATCGTGGGATGATATGTCATTTAAACACACGATAGAAGTCGAGACGCCTACCATTATCGGCTAAAGTATGAACTTGCCTTATGTTTTATTATATTAGGTAATTTCGTATTAATTTATAGAATAGCTCAAATTTGAAGCTGTTACGAAAAAAGTATTTTACAAAAAAAAAAAATGCGAAAAAGAAGGATATTAGAATATTTATTCGATCCAAAGATGACGATGACTTTTGTTAATCTTTGGTTACATTGCGTAATATTTCCATACAGACTCTAGCTAAATTTACTAATTTTCCATACTGTTTATGTCTTTTCCATGCTGTTCTGCATAACTAAGCGGTTCGACTAAACTTAAGCGACTGAAACTCAGCTTCTTGCTTCTTGTATCGCAAGGCTTTCATTTGTTCCATTAAGCTTCACAGTCGCGACTTGCGGGTTGCTTTGAAATGCTGTTAACTTCAATGACAAATGCTTCATTGTCTGAATGTTACCCATAGCACCTGCTTTATAATAGCGCTACACGAAGTTTGTTTTATTAAAATTTCTTATAATGAGAACCTTTTAGTTATGTACTACTTCAGGGGGGCGATTCAGTTAATCATAGCCGATGCTTAACTGAACCGTTGACGTTGCGTTTGTCAAAAAAAAAACGGCTGGTGAACGGCTCAGCATCACTAATGGTTCACAAGCGTGTGAGCTAGAGCTCGACCGCTGCTCTACCCGACTGACAACGACTGACGTCACTGTTACGTAGCTAGGATGTTTCTGCGGGGCGTTTAGATGGGGCCACCTCAATTCCATAAAATTGTATCTAGATGGATGCATCTTATTACAATTGCAATATTACCTACACCAAAGATTTTCTATATTATGATTTGCTGTTTAAATTATAAGATAGTAATCTCAAGGATGTAGGTAGTTAATAAAGGTATTAGTGTGGTGAAAACCTATTATTTTTACATTTAGTATCATCATGAGCATCGGCATATCTAATGTTGATCCATTTCAGAGCGTGAGCGTTCTACTGAACGATACATGACACGATCTTCTGCTTTAAGCGTCCACCTATGCAGCTGTTTGGCGCAGTTTGTCGCTCTACTCGATGGCAGGGTGCTCCAATCTACGTCTGGTGATTCTCGGTATCCACTCTTAAAATAATAACGGATATCGGTCTTTCTACGAGCACCACCATTTCATTTTCATATTTGCCACTTCAACTTGCTAAACCTTTGCTATGTTGGTTAATTGTCTTAGTTCTACGACGGATAACCTCATTTTGGATTTTATCTTTAAAAAAAACAATGCTCGCAGTGTTTTAAACCTATGAACTAGCTTTATTGGTTAGTGTCTTCGTTTCGGTGCTGTAATTTAATTAGCTCAACATTGATATGGAGAACGAAGCAAGAACCTACTTATATCTCATAGAGAAAAAGCCCTCTCCCCCTAACTGTACCTAAATACACCACTGATTTATTTAGCACAACGTCATTCATTCATATGGTTCCTTTGTCATTAACAAAGTGTCTGTCAATTTTGAGTGACAAAACCGAATTCCTTCTTCGAAAACAAAAAAAGAAACGAAAGCGCTGACCGTTCATGTGCCGCTAAGATGTGCGACGTAACGAAACGGCTCTCGTACCTTCATAGTTTTCTGTGCCAGTAATTTTCTAAGCTACATAGGCTAGATCTAGACAGACTAGGAATCAGCTACTACTAGTAGTAATTCGTCTCATCGTAACTCCTGCATAGGTATTCACAATCATTCAGGAACGTTTCCGTTTGAATACCAAAAATTTTAAACTCAAATTATTCGAATCTTAGCTGTTTTCATAAGTTTTTAAACGCAATTCATTCTTCCGATCGCATTTATACTCGATTCCCTATTCCAAAATGTATAAAAGTAGGGATCCGATCGGAAAAGTTTTCGAATCTGATTCTGAATAGCACCTCTGGACCAATTTTGTCTCACATTCGAACTTAAAAATTGTTTGCACGAACTACTTGCATGCAAAATTTCATATAAAAATCGGATTGATCAAAGGGACATACTCAAGTTGTCATCGATCAAACAGGTAATGCCAACTTTTGCTTTCGCTCGATCAATAAATAGACGGAAATATTACTTTTTCTATCTCAGGATCCTAGGACCTACTTACACGAATATAGAAGGTATATAGAAGGCTATATATTATTTGGACACCTACCTACAAAATTAACACACACCAAAAATCTACATTTTAAATTGTTTAATACATTAAATAAATAAATCACAAAGCTCACTAGCTATAACAAAGTCCGAATAAAGCTTTCATTTAACAGTATAGGTTACTTTTTAACCGTGAGGAACACCGCAAGGTGCAGCAAGGAATATCAATCATTATATTATCGATAACACACTTATAGTCTTTTTTTTATGTACTCGCTCTATTGTTGTGCTCTAGGCTTAGCAGAACTCGCATGCCTAAGCGACAGCCTTAGCGTTTTTTCATAGCTTCTGCTCCGTTTTTATTCAGTTTTGTCTGCTTTAAAAGCTTTAATAACATCGAAATCTATGGTATTTATTGAAGTCGCTCCGTATGTTATCACTTCTAGGGTAATTTTCGTGAAAGTCGTGTAATCATTTCATTTTAAATAAAACGAAAACGATCATCTGAAATATGAGAAAAAAATGGATTAGTTCATAAATGTACATATTTTTTTAGTTGGTTCCCTAGATGGTTTAAACATAGGTATACATAGGTCACTTTTTGAGCGCAAGTAATACCGCAAGGTGCAGCTCGTAACAAATAATAGTGATCATCATAGCATGGGAGCAACTCGTCTATCAGTCGCTACTAAACTGAGCCATCGACGTTGAATTTGACTGCGTCGGTGGCTCAGTCAGTAGTGGACCTGCCTTCTGAGCTCGGGGGCGCGGGTTCGATTCCCACCTGGGGCAACCATTTATGTGATGAACTTTTGTGTTTGTTCTATGTCTGGGTGTTAATATCTATTTAAGTATGTATTTAAATTTTAGTAGTCATTTGTTTAAGTGTCCATTAAAAAAAAATTAGGTTCGGGGCAATATCACTGTCTCATAAACGTACCAGCTTGGTACCATCAATGCTTCACAAACATGCCACGTTTGTGAAGCGTTGATGGCACCAAACAATCGATGTTGCATTAACCATAAAAAAGAGGACGATGATCGGCTCAGTATCACTGTCTCTTAAACGTATCAGCTTGGTACCATCAATGCTTCACAAACATGACACGTTTGTGAAGCGTTGATGGCACCAAGCAATCGACGTAAAAAGGACAAGGATCGGCTCATTACCACTGTCTCCTAAACGTATCAGCTTGGTACCATCAATGCTTCACAAACATGACACGTTTGTGAAGCGTTGATGGAACGAAGCAATCGACGTAAAAAAGACGAGGATCGGCTCATTACCACTGTCTCTTAAACGTATCAGCTTGGTACCATCAATGCTTCACAAACATGACACGTTTGTGAAGCGTTGATGGCACCAAGCTGTTGCCCGTCTGCTTCTTATGATAATAGGCACATCAACGGTCCATTTAAGCATCAGCTCAGTCAATCATCGGACGAGCAACGGGTCAGTACCACTAGCGCTTCACACACGTGTCACCTGTAGTCTAGTTGGCCACGTTTATGAGTACTAAAACGTGGCCAACTAGACTACAGGTGAGGGTGATATTATTAGTTTACATTTTTATTGTAATTATAACAAGCTTTTATTTAATTTGCAATGTATGTATGTATGCATGTATGTATGTATATGTGTATGTAACTATGTTTGTTCGGGTGGAATCTGGCAACTCAATTTTGAAGCAGATATCTCGAACCGATTGAGCTGAAATTTTGTAAACACGTTTAGTTTAGATGAAAATGCATGGTTAGCTATAATTATGATGTCATTCTAAATCCCAGATGGCGGAACACCCTCAATGGCGGACAAGTTATTTTCTATGCACCCGTATAACATACATACATTCATACATACATATCGTCACGCCTTTCCCCCGAGAGGGCTGGCAGAGGTGTAATACAACACCCACATTTCGCCGGATGATATTCAGTCCCAATGTGGCAAGCCTGGGCTGGTGGCAACCAAACACCTGGCTTCAGTCATGTAGCAGATGACATACAATACGCATATTTGTTCACACAATGAACAAATTGGTGCGTGCCGTCGGCTGGGTTCCAACCCGCTCTCTCTGGGTTGAGAAGCGGGCCTTCTCCAACTAGGCTATCATCTCTTTCACTCTTGTAATAACATGGGTATAAAATGAAAGGGCTTGCTGAATATTACTCGAAAAATAAAGTGACGTCACTCTAAATCCAATATGTAGGTCTTCTAAAGCTGGCGGACTAAGCTTTTGAAACTTTCATACAATATGGGTTTCAAATCAAAGAATTTAATGAGAATACGAATGCGAGTTAAATTTGAATGTGACCGGCAAACAATCTTGCAACAATTTTGCGTTTAGTGAGATAAACAGACTAAGAAACCTGTCGAGTGAAAACTAACAGCAAAAAAATTAAATATTTTTTTTTAAAAAAAACAAGCTTTTATTTAAATGCGTTTAAAGAATAAAACAACCTTTTGCTACTACTTAAAACTTTTACTAGCAACATAGAATATAAATTGTGTTCGTTCTAAGCTAATGACGAAATGACGTTCTAAGCTATTTTTATTAGTAAAAGTTTTATAGGAAAAGAAAGATTATTTATTTCTTTTTAGTGCATTAAATAAAAAGCTTGTTTTTGAAAATGTATTTTTACTTTTAATTTGTTCAAACTAAAAAAAAAAAAATTTAAGCAAGATACTTGCCTCTGAGAACTCGCTTGGCTCGGTCAATTAGCACGTGCAGTATTAATGGAATATCCACCTGGACCACGCTGGCTTATTCGCGCGTATGGTAACGGACCTACGTCATGGCATGGCCCATTATCTCGGCCAACCTGTCTTCCAGAGGAGTTACATTCCATTTCCACCAAATAGCCACTAGCACATAAATATAAAATGGTATTACCTAGTTGTAAGTCAATATTTGTGAGACAGTTATCTATTTATATTTTTTAAAAAAACTGCCCTTTAGTTTCTTGCCTGTTCTTCTGAGTAGTGGCTCTTTTTCCGAATAAGGCGGTCGAGTCTATTATAAAACTTTGATGTTCATAAGTATATCTTTGATACCCAAATTGAATAAAAACATTGTGACTTTGACTTTATTGATATAGGCACTCGTACCGCCACCAGTGCCTCATTTACTCCTATTTTTCATAAAAATATCTTTTGCCTCACTTCGCTTTTATAATCGCCTTAAGTCGCAAAGATTATATTATCATTTTCATAATTGTCATGATAATATCATTACATAATTGATATTTTTAAAAGCTAAGCAATGTAATGAAGTTGGCTGCGTACTGAGATCTTTTATCTTCCGTAACTTCATAACACACACAACCCTTGTCCGATTTGACTAAACACAACATCACGTAGCTGTCCCGGGAAAAGTTGACGTGCGGTGCTGAGGAGTGTGATGAGTTCCTCTGGAAAAGCCGGGACCCTCCATCAAGAAGTAAGGCAAACTAGCGAGGGGGAGGTTTTCTATCCAGCAGAAATGTGCTAAAAATTTGCGGTGCGAATGAGTGGTGTAGGTGAAGAAATGTATAGTTACTTATCATTTTGGTGGAGTTTTTCCTCGAAAATCTCCGGTGGTTCCCTTCGTGGGAACAAAGTGTCACACTTTTTTTTTTGGTTTCTGGTCTGTACTTAGCTATTCAAGCTGTCATGCATGTAGATGTGCGAATGATGCCAGTCACTTTCCTTACTTTCACCCTGTAAAATAATTACGTACTACATTCTACGATTAGGAATAACTTTATTAAGAACTATTAAACTATTAAATATATAAATATTATTTTTGTAAGTAATTAAATCTATTGGTGTTTTCTTCAGTTGTCATGAGTTGTCATTCAAATACAAAACAAAAATCTCGACAGCTGAGAAAAGCTGTGGGCTTACCGCGAGTTTTGATGGTTGGCGAAAACTTTTTTTGTTTTCGTTTGGCTCCATACATTTAACTTAGTTCCTTATACAGACTTCGTCTACAAAATACTACTGTATTGGATGTCTGTGGTTCTTTAACGTTTCCGCCAGTAGCGCTCTATTGAAATGTTTAGAGCTAAAACTGAAAACAAAAAAAGTTTTCTTAACGATCAAAACTCAAGGTAAGGGCCAACTATAGTCCTGTTCAATTATTTAAATTCAAAATTGCAGACTCTCCTAATTGCTCTTGTGGTTTGGATATTGGTTCGGTAAATTATATATTTTTTAGCTGCCCACTTCGTAGTAAATCATCCCTTTATTCTACCATCACTAATTGTAAAGTTCCTCTTCCAATACACATTTCTTCTCTGTTCTCATTCCCAAACAAAAAAATCATTTTTTCATTAGCTAATTTTATTCAGTCCAATAAATTTCGTCTACTTATAGTTTTTTTTCTTTTTCCTTTCATTTCTTCTATAGTACTATCTACCTCACCAGGATTATTTCTCTTCTTTTCTTTTTATATCAATTACTATCGCCTCCCTCTGTCCGCCACTGTTGATGGCAAAATTGCCCCAAAACCCTAAGGGGCAGAGGCCACTACAAACAAAAAAAAAAAAGCCGAGTTTTGTAGGAAACACGCAAAGTAGTATTTAATAATGCTTGTTTAATTTACCCACGCTCATGCACTAGGTATAGCAAACCGGTAAAGGTTAATAATCCACTATTATTATTCCTCGGAGAATCACAAGTTTTAGTAAATAATTTAAATTCATGACACCATCTTTTCGGTTCCCGCCAAAAACTCCTTAACAGTAAAAAAAGGTGCGCTCATCTGTGGTTATTCCATGGTCATTCCATGGTGCGACGTGCGCTCCGATCGAGGCAAATAGTGTCAGAATCATATTGCCACTCCATTGCATCTACATTATGTAATACTAGCCGCGCCCCGCGGTGTTACTCGCGGTTAAAAAGTGATCCAGGGTATGAGCTACCTCATTATCAAGTTTCATCAAAATGCGTCCATCCGTTAGAGCGTGAAGATGTAACAAACATACACACTTACACAGTCACAAACTTTCGATTTTATAATATTACTAGCGACCCGCCCCGGCTTCGCACGGATGCAATGCTGACACTAAATACACTACAGAAAAACTGTGAACGTTGTATATAAAAACATGCGGCCCGCTCTGGCTTCGCACGGGTATTATAAACAAAAAAACGTTGTTGTGGGATATCCATAAGATATAGACATATGTATACCATCGAGGAGTTTTCTGTAGACCTTTTGAATGTGTACAAATAATTAGTACGAGTACATTATTTTGATAAATCTCGTAGGGTTCAGCCTGCGTTTGCAATTTAAGCGGAAAAAAAATTGATAATTAACGACATCACATTAGAAACCTCAAAAATAACAGTATTTATCCACTATTTAATGGATGTTATTTTACAAATAAACCTTCCTCTTGAATCACTCTATCTATTAAAAATAAACCGCATCAAATTCCGTTGCGAAGTTTTAAAGATTTAAGCATACAAAGCGACAGAGATAGGGACAGAGAAAGCGACTTTGTTTTATACTATGTAGTGATAGTGTAGTATTTCATTTCATTTCATTTCATTTATTGACAAATACTTATCACACTAACAGCAATGCCAAGGCATGTGATGAGCTAATGATTATAAAAATAAATAAAAAATAATTAAATCAATTTACACATAGCAATTAAGAATAATAATTACATATAAGTACCTAGTCAAATTATAGAATTCATTATTTAAAAATTAAATCAAATTAAAATAAATAACTATAGAAAAAAAAAAAAAATGTCCAACAATAAAATAAATAGTATAACAATCAAATGGTCAAAAATCAAACTACTATTAGAATCACAATTAAAATACAAAAATTTTAGAAAAATGTCAAACAGTAACTATATAAAAAATTAACCCAAAAATTGTATACAAACATTCACAAACATATAAAATTTAATTTCAAATATTTCAACAACTGGTTTTTGCGATTTTGATGAGTATTGTGATTACTTATCAGTAGCTTCTGTAGCCCAGTGTTGTCAACTTATTATAATGAATTTTCCACCATAGTATGAAACACAATAGCTTGATAAAATAGTGTTTGAAACACATAGCTTGATACCATAGAATATCTGCTCCCTATCTCGATACGTGGGACAGCCAATAACATGGTATTTTATGAGTAAGGGTTGTGTTGCAAAAAATATATCCTAACGGCTCATACTTACTGATATTATACACTGTCTCGATGGATCAGTCGGTAGTGAACATGCCTTCTAAGCTAGGGGGCGCGAGTTCGATTCCCACCTAGGGCAAACATTCGTTAGATGAACATTTGTGTTTTTTCTATGTCTGGGTGTTAATTTTTAATTTAAGTGCGTATTTAAAAATATATGTATGTATATCAGTCTCTGGCCACCATAGTACAAACTTTGCTTAGTTTGGGGTCAGACGACAAGTGTCACCGTGTCTGCAAGTGTCCCGAATATTATTATAAATAAAAAATCGATAGTAGCTCTGCCAGTTTTTAGGCTTTTCGCGGCTAAATGGCCAAACTGATCTTGATGAAATTTGATAATTAGTTACAGCATTTGACGAGGAAGGTTATTGGATACTATTTACTGCTAACAGCTAGTTTTTAATGAAAACCAATTTGCAAATACTTTATAGTCTGACCCACGACTTCAGAATTCAGAAAATAGTATCCAATAACCTCCTCGTAAAATACTGTTACTAATTTTCAAATTTCATAAAGATCTGTTCAGCCGTTTTAGCCGTGAAAAGCCTACAAACATACAGACAGAAATACAGATAGAGTTACTTTCGTTTAATATTATAAGTAAAGTATGATATGGATTTCGAGCTTTATTATTTACTTATAACAAAAAAAATGTTTCAATGTAAGTTTTGAACATATATTATCACCACACCTTTCTCCCAAAGGAGATGGCAGAGGTATATTACAACACCCACACTTCGTCGGTCGATATTCAGTCCTATGAATGTGACTGGGGGTGAGCTTGTGGCCATACAACGGGCTCCGGTCATGTAGCAGATGACATACAATACGCACACAATATTCACACAATGAACAAATTAATGCGTGCTGTAAGCTGGGATCGAAACCACTCCCATCTGGCTAAAAGTTTCTTAAAGGTCCCTAAAAGTTTTTTAATATTAATTATCGCGGATTACCCCTATTACCTATTATAGATAGGTAGTGTAAGTATACTGTATCCGGAACCCAAAAAACCCTGAAAACTGCAGTCTGTCAAGTTGCGGTCTTATGTTATAAATTAAAGTTATGCGCGTTTTAAAACACCATCTGCTGCGCGATTAAGAAATTAATATAAATTTAAATTTGAACATAATATTTTATTAATTGTTGTTTTCATGAGCATTTATTTGCAAACGAAAAAGGTTTGCTAGGAATTGGAGACGTTAAGTTTAGTTTGAATTCTGAATTTTTAGTGTAATCCCCAATACTCTTTAGAAAAAACATAACCCTCTTTCTTGCGCAGTCGGGTAATAATAAGAGGTAAGAACAAAAAAGACATTAAATTCATACCTAATTGTATTGTTTTATTGTTTCTAGTTCACAACCAAATTTTAAATTATTCTGTGTAATTTTATTAAGTTTAAAGCCTTCCTCTTTCTGTATTGTCAACTAGTGACGTGATTTATTTTCAGACCGAGCGACGCGGCAACGCGATGAACCACAGTAACTAAGCGACACTATACAGTTGAGAGACGCAAATATACGGGAAATAATTTATTGAAAGGAACTTCAAAAATTTCAATACTCCGGAATTTATTTACATCATCACCTTACAGTACTGAAGGATTTTGTTTCCATGGTCATGAAAGCTTTTTAAAAAAAAACTTGAGTATTTTTGCCGGGAATCAGAAAAAGGCAATTTTTGTTTATTTTATTAAACTGTGTTTCTTTGAGTATTCAACTAAAATAATGGTGGTGTAATAACCTTTATCGATTTGTTAAAATGCACGAGTGTCCGCAATTGATACAAAATTAGTAACGCAACTTTTACTTTTTTGCCAAACAAAGTAGTGATTTTGTTGAATGTGTGGTCTTCTAATTTTTCTGCAGGAAACAAGTGACTCATTGAACAAAAATACAAGTCCTCTACAAGAGGATAAACATCGACGCGAAAAGTCCAGAACCCGATAAGTAATCCAGTGAATCCAGTAAAGAATTTTTTATAGTAAATTACTGAAGTGCACATATTGTGTCAGCCTAGAGAGTTTGTTATAATCAGTCGGCCCGGTCGAATTAGCGCCGCGTAGGTATATGGAATGGTAAAGGTAAAGTGGTAAAGAGATAGTACGTTAACTAGGGCCACAACTGAGTATACTTTGTTCCTACTCTCACTAAACCTTTGAGAATGCTAATGATAAATTATTATATAAAATAGGACTGTTTATTCCCAAGAAACTGTTCCAGTGCCCACTCTCATCTCTCCTTGTTACATTCCGTTATTCTATGCTAAACACATATCTACTTTCGTTCATATTGTTGCATTTTGTCAATATCATAGAAGATATAGGTAAATCAATTAAACTTTCATGTTGGTATTATGTATCTATATTACATACTCTTTGGTATGATGTATTTTAACAATTTGACTTGATTTATGTCAAATAGGCAAGGAAAATTTGTTCCTAGAAAAATAGCATACGTCCATGGAAAATAGTAATAGATTTCTAATTACCTATTTATTTTACAGGTTTTCAGGTTATGTAGGAGAAAAAAACAGAAAAGGAAGAAACAAATAAAGTACTAGTTTTATTTTTAGCAAGAAATATGAAACGTACAATGAGCAAAAGAAAGAAGCATAAATAGGTTTTTACATAGTTTTTCCAAATAAACCATAAGTTGATGTAGAGCTATTTATTAAACTTTAGACATTATTTAAAGCTATTAAACTATTGTTTTAGTAGGTATTGTTTTAAGACAATGTCGAAGATAGAACCAAGTGAAGGAGAAAAGTAAGTATACAGGGTACCTATTCCTACCATTCGAGATTATTTTCTGGTCTTTGTCTATCTCGCTTGAAAAGTCGAGAGTGAAGGTGACCAGATCTCATCTCACGCGTCAAGAATAGGAGACTAGGCTGACGTCACCATGAGGGAGTAGGACATATAATGGGTAAGAGCGAGGTTAAGAGTGAGAGAGAATATTAGATTTATTTCTGTATGTTGGTGTAGGTGACACGTTGGTGACACGTTAGTGACACGTTGGTGACACGTTAGTGACACGTTGCTGAAGCGTTTGAATCTATGGGTAGGTTTTATTTTTAAAGAAACTAGAGTAGCGTTTTTTTTTGTTCTCCCGCATAGGGGAATTTGGCGTCGCACGTCTTGTGCATTTGCCAGTATCAAGTTAAAAGAGGAACGTTCAAACTCTACTTTTTCATTCACGTCATAGACAACATAGATTCCATAAATATTTAAATACCTGAATTACGGTTTAAAAGTCTGTGGTTGCAATGCCGTAGCCGGTGCAATATTGGCTTCTGACATGGCTTTATTATTATTGTTGTTACTTTGTCTAGAGCAAACAGCCGAGACCTACGGTTTAACGTGCCATCTGAGCTACAGTAGCACTCTGTTGTAAATGCCACTTGCGATCACCCATTCGAACTCACGATGTCGTCTGTTGTATAAAATCGGTGATCGGTTATGAGCGCCCAGTACCTAGTAGAATTAAGCTGTGACCAGTACAACTTTACTGTAATATTAATTTGTTAAGTACATTGACATCCCATTTGGTTAGGTCTAAGCATTTTTTCGCAACCGGCCGTCCCAATAATTTATCGTTGCCGGTTCCAATAGCGGATAGCGTGCTAATAGCCTGATAGCTAAACTTCTTTGAAACTTCATGATTGATTGACTTTATCAATGACCAGTCCCTCAGAATAATAACTAAAGCAATAATAACTAATAACTACTGCTTCATGTTCTAACAGACTCACGTTTGCAGAAAAAATTGCTTTTGCTCTACCGGCGGAGCCTGGGTGGATCTAAGTGGCCTAAGAGATAACGTAACATGTCGTCAGAAAAAAAATAGGTCTGTTATATCGCCACACCCTGCCCTCTGATAAGGAAGGGGGACGTCACGCCTTTTCCTCGAAGAGGTTGGCAGTGGTCATATCGTGGTCATATTTCCGAAACTTATGGCTAGGTACATGTTTTAATAAGTTTGACTGTATGTTTAGTGAGTTAATTGTGTAAATTTTAATTTTTAATATACTTACTCGTACCTATTTAATAATAAAAGTACCTGGATGGCCGAGCTTTGCTCGGTATTTTTTTTATTTTTTAATTGTTTTTTTTGGATAATAAACAATTGATTTTAGTCTAACCTCAAAGCAAACACTCATTGACTTCGTGTTACTTAACAACGCCATCTGCTGTTGTGTCGTTAAAGCAATTAGTTGCTCACAAAAAATAGTAGTATTATTATTCGCCAATAGATGTCAGGAAGAGTCATATTTTTCAGTTGAGATTGATTATCGATAAAACCGAATAAAATGATATTTTCTAAAAATGATTCCTAGCTAGATCGATTTATCGCCCCCGAAACCCCCTATATACTAAATTGTATGAAAATCGTTGGAGCCGATTCCGAGATTCCAATTATATATATATATATATATACAAGAATTGCTCATTTAAAGGTATAAGATATACATACTTATCGTTAATTTTAAACCTTAATTTTAAAATAACTGTGCATTTTATTAAACTTGTAGGTAGGCCTTAAAAGACATATTTATGTCACTGTTAGATTTGTTATTGACATGGAAAAAAAGCAGCGTACTTATTTTAAGCATACTATCAATTTTTAGTAGTAACTACTCTACATAGTTTGTATACGTCGTGATCCAAAAAAGAAAACAAGATTTAGCCATGGTAGCATTCCAGTCGTGGTGACGTCAATCAATGCCGAAATAAGAAATTTACAAATAGTATGAAAGAGACGTGTGACGATGACGAGTGACGTCATACGTGTTTGCGCCTGGAATGCTAGACCTTGTTTTTTTGGATCATGGATCTAGCATTCCGGGAGCAAACACGTAATGACGTCACTCGTCATCGTCATCCATCTCTTTCGAACTATTTGTTAATAACATATGTCGGTCTTGCATCTGGCGAAGTGTATTATTATACCATGCATGGTGTACCTATGCCGTTCCGTAGCTGCACAAGAAGAACGTGCCATCCATGAGCAACGTTTAGCTCTTTCGATGTAATTTGAAAAATTTCGGGTTTATCAGTCAAAATTGACAGCATACTTGAAAATGACATTAGAAATGAAAAGTAAGTAGGTATAACATAAGTGCCAGCGCAAATTCACAGCTTGCGCGGGCACGTATCTTGTCGCTGCGACTAGACGCATAGCTGTCGTTTGGATCTAATCGTCTTGCATGCGCGTGTCTTCGCAAATGCACCGTATGTCCACGCACCATGTCCGTGGCCGATGACCAACTACTCTGTTCTTGGCACTCTGCGACTCAAATGCCAACTGCGTAGAATTTTGAACAAAAAGTAAGAATGTTGTCGGCTGCAATCTATCATTGCGTTTAGTCGTCAAGCTGTTGCATAGTGTGCGCTTTCGCTAAGGGAAAGAAGTTCTTGTGTCAAATAAATCAGTGATGTATTCAGGTAAAGATAGGGGTAGGGGGCCTCTTCCTCTGCAATATGAGTCTGCTTTATTTTTACTCAGATAAAAATGTCTGAGATAGTGGTTGAATCAAGCCATTTTAATCCGCAGACCTGAAACCAGGGGCCCTATTCGGAGATTTGATATTTTCATCTCACTTTTTTTCGTCCTTGTTGCTCTCGTTGGAAACGTCATAGGTGTGAGAGTGAGCAAAATAAAATTTCATCTCATCTCACGCGCAGGAATAGCCCTCCAGGCCTAGCGCACTCTGCGGTGTACACAGCGCCAATAATATAGGTTTGCCCTCTGCATGGAACTCAGCTAAGAGTTACTCGCGCGTAGGACCTGGCGCGGGGCTAACGCTAGTAGAAATGTAATTCTTTTGCAGATTTTTATTAAAGAGTAGTCACTGGAAAAGCCAAAAAGTGCTGCATAGCACAAATACATAAAAAAAACGAAATAAAGAATAATAGTAGGTACTTAGTTTATACTTACCTCCATATTAAACAACAACGTACTTATACACTACACCTTTAGGGCATTCTACTACCTATAATATTTTGCTTTCTCACAACTCGATAATACAGACTTACTTAATATATTAACCCGATAATACAGACTTGAGTGACAAAGGGCCCTAGACAACTTTAACATTTATAATTTAAATTTCTGGCATTGCTAATGTTTTCTAAATGTTTGATAGGTTGAAATCGTTTCCAAGCGATTCGGTTTCTAGAATCAGTAAAGCTCTAACGTCACCAGCAGACCTAGCATGCGCAACGCGACAACGGTAAGTTGACTCTTTTTATCGAAGACAGACGTATATTTAGACATAGCCTTGTCACGTTCTCACATGACAAAGTGACGAGAAGAATTTTGCCGCGCGCGCATGCTAGAGGTGCTGGTGATCGGACGAAATACGAGCTTTAAAAATGTCACGTTAACTCGTCCAATCAACAACTAGTCTTATAGCGTTAGCGATTCTAGAAAGAGAATCGGTAAACGCTATGAGTAGGTTTAAATTCGCATACTTACTGTGTCAGCATGATTCTTCTGTACCTACCTACTTGTACTGTTATTTATTCCGAAACGAAAACACAGGAAAGCCAGTTCATAGGGTTTTAAAATACTCATCGAGTCATAGAATAAGTTAATTACTAACCCTACGGTTAGGTTAGAGGCGCCCTGCATGCAGTCAAGTGGAATGGACAAACATTAGATAGGCTGATGATACCTAATGATGATATAAAATGCGAAAATAAGTTTTTCAGTAAGTATACAAATAAAATAAGTAAGTACTTTTACTAAGTACATGCTTGAACCTACTAATTTATCATTTAAGCTTCAAACAGATTGACTCGAGATGCTGGAATTGTTGCGAATCTGTTCGTAGAATACAAGACGAATACAGACGCAACTATTCACGATTTGCGTCTGTATGCTTAAAGCCTTATACTAAATAATTAGCACATACAATAGTAAATCTTTGGTGTAGGTAATATTGCAATTGTATTAAGATGCAAAGAGCTAGATACAATTTTATGGAATTGAGGTGGCCCCAGTTAAACGCCCCGCAGTAACATCCTAGCTACGTAGCAGTGACGTCAGTCGTTTTTAACCGGGTGGAGCAGCGGTCGAGCTCTAGCTCACACGCTTGTGAACCATTAGTGATGCTGAGCCGTTCACCAGCCGTCTTATTTTTGACAAACGCAACGTCAACGGTTCAGTTAAGCATCGGCTATGATTAACTGAATCGCCCCCCAGTTTTGCTCAGATATATTAGGTTATTTTTTTTCAAGTCAACTCAACGACGACGCAAACTGGTAGTTCGAAAAGTCTGGAGATTTTCTCCATGCACGTGTAATGCCACACGTTGCGTTCATTTGACATCAAACCCTATAAATACCTGTTTAGTTTTAATCAAGCTATTCCCACCTCAGGACGGGTGCATTCACACTTCGACTACATCGTCGCTTATAAATTTTAGATCTGGCTTGTTGATGATGAAAAATGCAATGCCATACTATAATTGCATACTATAAAGGTACAATGGCTTTTTTGTGCACAAAATATTTGTAGATGCCAAATATTTATATTTGTTTAAAATAATGATTTTCCATCGAATTTGATGCTTTTGATGAAGGATAGAAATGTTTTGTGAAATAGTTAGAAGCTATAGTTTACTACGAGATCAATAACGCATATATGGGTTTAACTGCAAAAATAAATCAATGTCACATCTAGATCTACTAGTATCCGGTGCAAAGCTACTCTCGACAGTTCCAACACTCTTGAGCAAACTTCCGCCTGAGATCAGATACGGAGGCGTGAACATGTGAACATGAAAAACAGCGCCCGCCCACATTTCTTCAGCGAAATTTTTCACTTCAGAACGCCCGTAACGAATTTTATTTTTACTGCCCCGTCCAATTACGAGCTACAAAGTTTACGCGTTACCTGGAGAATAATAAAAACCTTTATCATCACAGATTCGGGGATTTTCAATTAAACTTTTACGTAATCGCCATTTGTTTAATACATCGGTCTCAAACTTTGCTGGGATTGAAAAGTTGAGCCGATCTAATCAAATACTTTCTTCGGACTTGGTTATGGTTTGAAGTTCGATTTATGATTGAATTATTTTGTGATACTTTTTGTTACTTACCTAGATTTATGTTAAATGTTATCTTGCCTATTTCTATCGAACTATGAGAGACAGTACGAGTAAAAAGTGAGATTTCAGTGTTAGGAAGCTAATTAAATGCAGGTTATGCATTTAATTAGATCAATACGAGCAGTAAGGGCCATTTTTGAGAAATCCAAAAGACTACCTAAACTTGCTATATAGGTGTGTACCTAAATAATAGGTTATAAAGACAAAGAAAGAACTAGGAATATTTATGTAAATGTTTAGCTGTCATCGTCTGATATGCTTACTGATTTATAAAACAATATAAAACAATATTTTTAGTATTTAACCTATATTGCACCTGTCTATTAATAATTATAACGTTTATCATAAACAGTCATTTTTACTAACATATTAAATTGCAAATGGACCAGTTTGTTCTTACCTATTTAATAAATACATTTTCTAATATCTCGGATTGTATCGTAACAACCCGTTACAATATACCAAATGCCACAAAGCCCAAGCTAATTAAAATAAAGCCTTTTTCAATATTGGTTGTACCAAAACAGATTGGGCAGATACAGCAATTTCCTACGCAATTGGGTTTTGACCAACACATAAAGTTTATGGCACTCCGTTATACCCAAAGCTTAACTTTATTGCTTGCATCTCGTTATAAAAGGAAGCAATGAATTTTCTAGACAAACATATTTTCTTAGCAGATATAAATTAGCTTTGCAGTTTTACAAAATCGAAAAAAGAGATATTTTTAGAACTAAATGCTGTGTAGGTACCTATTTAATTAGATTTATAGTGTTACTAACGAGTAATAACCATGTGTAGTAATCATCGATATAATTTAATGAAGAAGCGGCACGAGTCTAACTTCTAGTACACAGCGCGTGGACCTAATATAACTACAAGCAAACGGACACTACACAGCTCCGTTGGCAGTATTATGTTACGCGTATCAATAACAAAGATAGAGAGACGTACAAGAGACTATAGCGAGAACGAGACAACAATAATTATCACTGTTGCGACTGGTTGCGTTTGTTTGTGACTACGGTGAATTGTGTGCAGCACCTAATTTATGCAGTCCGTTTTTAGGTTGTTGTACCGGTTCTCCTTCATATTTGATCGAAGGTACAAATGTGATAATTTGACGCAGGATTATAGACATCATTTTAAGCTAAGACTAAGATTGGCATGGTAGACTCGCTCAGCATGGTGACGGAGAATGTCAGGTCAAAACTTAATGGTATCAAGAGTAGGACGGTACACCTTTTGAGTTCAAACTACCGGCTCAAGGATCAGAGGTATTAGAGACATCATTGGGAATATGTGGATAGGATTATTTTGAAACAATAATCAATGGTACAAGGAAAATAAAGTTTATTCCTAGTATTTACTCTAAATACCAAATTGTGTACTCGCAAATAACTTGGTATCGGTAAGATCTGAACAGCTTTAAAAGTTAGTAAATAGAAGTGCCTACCACAAGCCTACGCAGATTTTTTCACATTTTTATTCTTCTAATAATTAAAAACACTTCATAATTTTATTACTTAATGCGATTGCCTCATTTAACTTGACCGCAATATTCAAATAAGAACATAATGAACTAAAGTTTCGCTACGAAAATGTTCTGATAAAAATCTAGATACTGAAGAAGAGGCCAAAGAGAAAGTCCTAAAACTGAATTTGAGTGAAAGTAGAAAGTCGTGCTAACAGTTTCTTTTTCAGCAGACATTTACATGAGTCCCAAACATGGGTATCTACTATGTAACTCGTCCCGGAAAACCTGATTTTACGTAAAACTTGGAGCATTCCCATCCTTTTTCTTTTTCGGAAGCTGATACTTTTTCTTTGACGTTACTTATCGAAGTTGTGATGTTATTACAGGAAGGTAGCACTATTTGTTACTAAGCATTCGACCGTTTTTGTCTGAAGGTTTATTTGAGCTGACTGTAATAATTCTTGAATAATAAAACTAGATTTAGCTGGATAAACAACATTTGAGCTCAACTATTTGATAAATGAATTACAAAACTATTGGTAACTTGTTTTTCCTTCTCAGCTTAGATAAAAGTTTTTTAAACGTGCTTAACATACATATCGTCCTCCCGAGGGTGCTTACAGAGGTGTATTACAATAGTCACATTTCAAATGAGGATGTTCAGTCCGAAATGTGACAGGGGGCGAGTCTCTCACCATATGCTTACATGAGAATAAGTTAGTGCGTGCCTTCGGATGGGATCAAACACGCTCTCTTTGGCTTGAGAGGCTTGTCCTCTCTAACTAGGCTATCATCGCTTTTTTGATGAAAGCGTTGTAGAAATTGAAGCTAATAATTAGCAAAATTATTAGAGCGTAGACGAAATATGTAAATAATTTTATAACTTATCTATCTTACTAATCTCAGAACTAAGACTACGTTAAGCTACCGTTTAGTTTGGTTCATGTAATTTAACATAAGAGTCGTCCTACAAGTAACTTCCGCCGCAACTAGCCTTCTGACAAATGTGTGTGTGACCGTATACGTCAGATCAATGTGGTAGAAAACCCAAGGATACTCCGCGGCCCTCGTTCCGGATATATCATTTGTCAGAGAAACCTCGAGAGCCAGATAAAATGGAAGGATTCCGAGCTGGTGAATGAGCGAAGCGGCACTTACATTTTTCACTCAAGTTTTAGGAAACGAAGTCGTACTCATGTGGAAAATCTATGAATATTAATATTCATTTCAATACTTTACTTTTATTTTACTAAGTTATTTAGAACAAGTTATTAGTATATTGTATCGCCCTTAATAATAAACTTTGGTAGCTTTGGAATTATTATACCGTGACATGTATTTAATTTCTTTAAAATTTTTGACTCGATCACGATTTGAGACAGAAAACATTTATAACTGTTTTGAAGCTATACAACGTCTATTAGTAAAAGGGTTTATATTCAGCGGTTTTAAACATACTTAATGAGTAAGATAACAATTTTACATTTTTTTAAATGACTATGCTGTTGGTCACTGAGGCCTCGACAGCGTACCGGGCATTAGGCAAGCGCAGATGGCGCAGGGCCTTAAGCAATGCTTATAACTACGGGCGACTAGCATAAGGGCACCTCTATGGTACGGCCTCGGCTAGGGCTGTCGCCGAGGGAGAGGAGTCGAATTGCCCCGGCAGTCCAAAAGGGGCTTGCTCTAGGGCCCTAATTGAGATGGTTGAAGTTAGAGTTAAAGATTGATAACGTGTACAATACTCAAAACAAAATTTCAATAGAAAACATGTCCCACTCTCGCAGGTATCGCTTTACTTTTTATGACTATGGCGAAGCAAAAAGAAAGGTTATGTTTTGCATAACATAGTTTTGAATACAAACATAACGTGAAACCGGTAATTGACGAACTAAGTAAGCTATTTAGCAATTCAATGCTGAAATAAATACCATATACCGTTCCTCATAATACGAGGGTTACAATAGTACATTTCTGAAATATTTGCGGTACGCGGAACTCGCTTCTACTCCTGACCTAATATTTATTATATTGTAGCTCTACACTCTCTACAGTGATCGTTATTGTTCCCTGCCTGCATTTTATATGCGTGCGAACTATAAAACAAAGTTGTTACACCACGGGAATAGCTTTGCCACCAGCTTCACGCAATCAAAATTTTAATGTGCAACTCTGTAAACAAAAACTTTTGCAAGTCTTGTTTACTTTATAAATTTTGCACGTAAATGCAATGTAACAGCGCAACTAACTTTCATGGTTCATGATGCCAATTAAACTGAAAAAAAAATGTACATAGGTTAATAGGTAGCTACACATTAAATTAAAATCTATATTTACCTGACAATGCATAAAAGGATCCTAAAGTTTCAACCTCGGACTGAGTTACAATTATACCAAAAATTGGCTGTCTATGCTATTGTGTAACTAATTTCGGAAATAATTAAACTAGCACAGTGTCTTGCAGCCAGTAATTCCAATCGTTCTAAAAAGGGAAATCTGCCACTAGAATATTCATCAGAGAACAACAAATTCAATTTATATTTGCGTTCTCGCTAAAGATATTTGGAGGAAATCAAATCACTCTAAGATTTAGAGTGTCACAGCTCTCCTGTCAAAATTGGTTCAGTAATAAAGATACAATGTTAACTTCGCAGCCTCGTTACGAAGGTTTATTACTTTGTTATTATTATACGTAATTGTTTTATTCAAAGGCTTTACAGAGAAATATTTAACGAGTTATATCAAGCGAAATAAGTGTTGAAATGGTTTTATTTTGAAAGGTGTTGGATAAGGTTGGGAGGGATAGGCGTCTGTCATTTAAAAATATTTTTCTTTTGTCTGCAAGCGCACAATATAAACTCACTATAAATATATTTTATATTATTAGATATTTAGCCTTCTGTACTCGTAGATATACATACAATTTATATAAAATATTATGAAAGTAAGTTAGCTAATGTTGCCTACAATTTATTTTTCTGTGTTTGTTAAATCCGTACTCATTGGTTAACTCACTCTACTATACTTGAAAGATGCTCTGAAAACCAGCTCTGCGTAGGCTGGCCAGCCTCCGCAGTACATTGCTGAGAATATCCCAATTGCCGAATTAAAATTGTTGCTTGTAATTAATTTTTGTTAAGTAATTTGTCTTTTTTTTCTTTTTTAGTTTTGGCAATTAATACCTTTTGTTTATTTTTATTTAAAATATCAAGTTTTGTCACTTCATGAGATACAATAAAGTTAATTAACGTTTTCAGTTTTGAAATGTTTGTTACTCTATTTTTGGTTGACAGGAAGCAAAACAAATTTTCCTTGAGCTTTAAACTAAATATACTCGTAACAAGAATTTTATCGCGGAATGGTTGGCGGATGGTTTATTTTTCTGGAAAGAATATTTAATTATTTTTTTAAATTGTCAATTGTATTGTGTTTGTTGTTGTTAGGATTCGATGTATCAAATACCTCGCAACGACAACTAATGGGCGTTTTTCACATGCAACCACGGCACGACATTTCACACCAGTGGTATCAGGCCGGCGAGCCGTTGCCGTTGTCACCATTAGTGGAAAAAAGGAATTTATTATCGTACATTTTTGCGTCCACGGTTGCCGTGCCGTGCCGTGCCGTGCCGGGACGAGCTGGCTAGTAGAAAAACGGTCAAATACTATGGGTCACTTTTAAAGAAGATTGTAGGTAAAAACCTCGTTTTGCTGGCACTATTTTTTGTATTGCAAAATCTTTTCTAACCTTTAGTAAGCTTAACTGAGGAGATAATCACTTAAGTAAGCCTTAGTAGGCTTTGTAATGTGCTTTGTAATTGTCATACCATGACTTTTTTATAGCTTGGCTACTGCTCTTTTGGGATTTGGGACAATTTTACCATCAACGGTGAGGAAGGAGTTAGTGAGGTTGTTGGCTTATAAAGGAGAGATCTTACAAGGCCATTTGCTATTTGACGTACAATACATTAAAATGTCTAACTTTTAACACCTGAACTAGAAATTTACTATAATTTCCTTTTTTTTTACAACAGACTAGGCATGCGTTTGAACACTGATTCGCCTGATGGGAAGCGTCGACGTGATCGAAGGTGTAACACGCTTGCCTAGGAGATACCTATTCACTTTGTTCTTAAACACCCCCAGATTGTATTTAGGTGGAAAGACAGACGAAGGCAACGAGTTGCACACCTCTGCAGTTATATATACATTTTTTTAAATGTAGAATACGAGTAGGTCGGCGTTTGACCACCAACTCGCCTGATGTTTAGCGACGTTGTGGTCTAAGATGGAGCACGACGACCTATAAGGTACTTAGTCGCTCTAGCCTTGAAGTTTTGTAGAGTGCAAGTACAAAGAAGGCAGTTGAGTGAGGCGCTACAAGTGTGTTACTGCTCAGACCCGTCTTCGGAACGGTCACACCGGACTATATCCGAAACACGACTAGGTCATTTCACGGATGGCTTGGTCCAGTGGGTGGTGACTAGTCACGGCTGAAGCCTCCCACCAGAGTTTGCTACCCGGTTAGCACTACCCGGGGACCACGTGTAGGGGGAATCATAATAGAGTACACTCCTGCGGACGTGGGTAGCTCATCCCCCAAAATATATATTATTTATATTATCTTTAAATGAGATAATACAATTTCAATATTACTTTAATATAAAGCCAATTAAGCATAGTCAGCGTTTAAACCGTAGGCCTATAAAGAGGCGCGCAGTTAATGAGAGTATAAAAAGTTCCCTTTTCTGAGTTATTCCTTTGAATTTGCATTTTAATTGGAAAGAAAACGTTACAGCTTTTGTGCACAACAGAATTTGCTCAGAGCGTGTGTCGTGAACTTCCGGCGAGAGTTCCGCTGCGTTTCCGTGTTGCAAGTTTCATTGTTGGTGATTTTACTGTAAGCTTTTTTAATGCATTTTTTTGCATGCTTTATAGAATCTGTGAGACTTATCGATGATACTCCCACATAATAACGTAGTAATCTTATGTAAGTGGCTCTGCGCGCTTAAGATCAGGCTCATACAGGTTCTCTACAGTTTTCTAGAGGTCACATTTCTCAACCGATTTTCGTGTAATTTTATGAGCAGATTCGATGATTATACAGTAGATTATACATACCTGTCGAGTAAGACAGCCGGACAGAATTCGGACTGAAATGTGGACATACGAAAGCATTTTTACCGAAGCATAGACGATTACAACGTCATAATACTTTATTGTGACAGTGAGATTGTGTTCCAATGGCCGCTCTACAGCTGACCACGTAGATGGTATAAAACCATTTGTTCAAATGGTTTTAAACAATGGCGAAAGTTCTAATCGCCATTGTTTAAAACTATTCTGCATGTCCGTAGCTACCTCTTTGTACCACTGAAAATGAAATCGAGGCTTTGATATGATCTTACTGATATTGTAAATGTGTAAGTTTATTTGGTTGGATATTTGTTACTCATAAGGGGTTGTCGATTATTAATGTGAGGGAGTTTTGGCCATTTTAGACCCTTTCTCACCTTTGGTGAGATTGGGTGAGATGGCTTGTTCGAAGATTTGGCTAGCCCCATTCCTCTCTATACGAGAAAACGGCTGAACGCATTTTGATAAGAAATCGTATGGAGGTACGAGTATATGGCTTCCACTCTGTATTAACTGATTATTATAGGCACGCTAATTTTTAATACTCGTATAATGCCTAATAATTAAAACATCCTGTTTCTAATTTCAATGTTGCAATTAGTTAATCGTATTGTATAAAACATTTGAAAAAAAAAATCACGCCGTAAATGTAAGAATATTGGACTCAATTCATAACATTCCTACTACCTATTATACGAGCTGAAACAATTTTGCTCCTAACCCGGGTTACGACAATTGCCCAGTAAAGCAAACCGAGCACGATATAGATATTCAGATGAGCAAATATGCTATCACCATAAAAATACGGGGATGTTTTGGCAATTACGTGCAATAAAAAATCAGTGTAAGCGCTCTTATGATTTGTGTGCATTTGTAACCGCTTTATCGTATTTTTTGTGAAAGCTTGCCGTTTTTGCGCGCCCCATTCAAATGTAGTACCATTGTAGACACCATTTTGTTTCCTGTCATTAATCCTGAGTAGCGCGTCTCGTTTGGGGAGCTTATCTTAATGGGTCGGGAACACGCAACACCATGTATATGCTTATGTTTGCCAATTGGAGTTAGAGTGACGTGGATCTGTAAATCTTCAATGTGTCTTCTTTTGTGACTGAAGAAGTCAGAAGTTGGTTGATGGAGGAGGGCAAAATGAGGAGATAGAATCTTGTAAGATTTTTTTAGTAAAACGAACTCTAAGTTACGAAAATCTCCTGCAAGCAATTTTTTTTTTAATGACTATTTGCTGTTGGCCACTGAGGCCTCGACAGCATACCGGGCATTAGGCAAGCGCAGATAGCGCAGGGCCTCAAACCTGCACGCAATATATGCTACGCGCGGAATGTACGTTAGATACATACCTCCCTAGGAATGTACCTAGGGAGTACTTGTCGCCTTATCCTCAAAGCAAAGTCGCCGACAGTGGTCGACATTTCTTTGTTTGTATGTTGCCTCGATGCCAGCCGTACACATAAACTAATGTAATCGCTTGATTTTTTTTTTAATAAAGCTGCCGACGTCAAGTCTTTGATAAGTAACATTATTTAAAGATAAACAAAACTCTCCGGGTATAATTACAATGAAATGAAGCTGTTTATGCTGTAGAGCGTGCCAAAGAAACTTCATACATACACCCATACATACCCGCAAACATACATTCGAAAAACATAACTCTCCTTCTTGCGTAGTCGATAAAAAAATAACAAAAAGTCGCTGCTTTAAGTGACTTTGGTGTGTAGACTACCTAAAATAACATTCTACGTCATATTATATTTTTTTGTTCATAGTTTTTTATTTATCCTTACTTATAATTACAAGATAAACCACAAAAAATAACTAAAGAGTTGAAATATTTTATTTTTATTTTTTTGTAAATAAACTTAAATTCTAATAATGAAAACACGATTTACAAACCGTCAAAGTGGTTTGTCCTTCCGAAATTGCGATCAACATAAACGAAGTGAAAACTGCGAAAGATTTTTTCCTAACATTAAAAACCAGTAAAACTTTTCAAATACTTGGGGGAATTTAATGAAAAAAGTTAGCGAAATCTCAATAAAAAATTGCACCCTTTGGAGTAGAAGGTTTGTGACAAACTTTATTCCAGAATAATTAATTGGGAGACCTCCACTTAATTTAGGACTATTTGGGACTCGGGATAAATGGACTTTTTGTGGTTTTAGGGATATTTTTTTTTGGAATAATGCTTTTACATTTCTCGACATTGTGTAAGCTCGTGTTAGAATTAAAAAATATGTTCTTTGTTAGTGTTTTTTTCCCTTATAAAGGCTTCACAAAGGCTATCTATTAAAACATAAGTCTGGGTTCTCCAATTTCAATATTGGACAGGTTATCTTCTATGAACGCAAAGATAAACACAAATATTTCAACAACACCGCTAGTGATTCAGGTGTCCACAGGCGGTAGTTACCGCTTACCAACAGGCGGGACGTCTGCTTCTTTGCCACTTTTCTTTATAAATATAAATGTTTTCTTCACTCTTATATTATTATCAAGTATTTAAGTTACAGTGTTGTTATAATCGCAAAAAAAAAAGAATTGTTTGAAGCATAAATAAACAGCTGTAGGTAACTAACGTATATTTAACGTATATTTCTAACTAGCTGCGCCCCGTGGTTTTACCTGCGGTTAAAAAATCCTATGTGCTATTCTAGACTATAATCTATCTCTGAGCCAAATTTCATCAAGATCTGTTCAGCCGTTCTGGCGTGAAAGAGTAACAAACATCCATCCATCGATTCTTACAAACTTTCGCGTTTATAATATTAGTAGGATTAGCAATACTTAATTGATTGAATTCTTTAAACTCAATGGATTTTATTGAGGTCATAAATATAGCGACTTGTAAAAAAAAAAAGTAAAAACCATAAAAAATTGTAATTAAAACTTTAAACCAGTTTAATTTTTTTTTTTTTTTTTTAATTATTGCTATTACTTTTTACCTATAATTACAATATTTTAGAACAACTGACAAAATGACTGACAAATTAGATCTTGGCTAGTAATAATAAAATTGAAACACAGAAAAGTTTGCTTTTATAATCTCTTCGGACAAGTCGATTTATGTAATTCTCATAAAATCCATCATCTTTTTATTATTATCCCACTTAGAGCCAGTACAGTACACTCTCTTCATTCATCTCTATCACTCGTCATCTCAGAATCAACTGCCTTCATATTCATATCCTCATTCACACAATTCATCAATACTTTCTTCGGTCGCCCACTACCGCTACAGCCATTCCCACTCAAGTGCATTGTCCGCATAGATAGAATATAGAAATGATTTCCAAGTAACTTTGCCATTCATCCTAAAATTGGGACATCCGAATGTAGACAGATAGCATATGCTTTATCAAACTATTTGTTCCACAGCCTATTTACAACCCCCGTTCCCATTTGAAGTCCTAGTTGTGCCATAATACTAAATAGTTTACGCTATTGTCCGACAATAACCATTTTGTCCCGATACCTATCTGCGGACCTATTCCAATTTAGGCGTAATATTATTTCGGTGCTAAATTAAATACACGCCCGGTTTATGTCGACCCTTATGAGACATAAGGCTAATACTCCTTAATTGTAAGCATATGTTATGAACCTTCTTGATTTAGCTACCGTGGTCTGACAGTAACGCTTGGAAGTACGGACCTTTAAGGTAGACATATATATATATACCTGTGAAGAGCTTATCAAATTCAGCTATGTTGGAAGCTCCTGAAAAGTTATTTTCAAATGGGTCAAGTCACTATATCTGTACCGGTACGTTTACGTATCGGGGTATAGGAAAACTCCTATTGACGAAACAGTTCGGTTCAATTTATATGCGTATAGAATAGAATAGATTTCTAGAGGTACTATACACCTAAAACATCGAACACGAAGACTTTAGAAAACAGTATCCCCCTTATTAATAAACGTTAATTAGCCTCGGTTTTACAGTGGTATGTCTTTAACAATCGAGTTCAAATTTAAAAGAAAAAAAAGACGGACCTTGTATAACATTTCCGAGGCCATACAACGTTTATTAGTAAGGTAGTAAACGTTTAGTATCATGTGAGTTGAAATATAAACAAATTGATAGTTCGATTTGAAGCATCGGCATCGACCACTGAATTGGAATCAGTAACAGTAACAGCTATCTCCCAAAAAAAATACAGTGGGTATTTTGAATGCTACCATCTCGTGGATAGCATATCAACATTTTCACAGTATGATTTGGTTTTTGTTAAAAAACACTTTTCGTTTGGCTTTCATACGTTGAACCCAAACTGAGCTTTAGCTTGCATTAACTTTATACCAAAAAAACATCAAAATCCCTAATAGTATAGGTGACTTTGTGTGAAAAATGTCCTGAATTTATTTATTTATGATAACCTACCTATTATGATAAGTAGATAAATATGCTCATACTAGCTCAAATTATAGTAAATCTTAATACTTATCACTATTTAATATTTAATCAGAATTAACGCTGCTCTTTGTAGCAGAATATCCCGAGGGCACGGCTGCACAAATTCTCTGATCATTTGCATCTTTTGTTAAGCGTATTAAAAATTTGTTCCCCGTCCGTCGTATTTTTCCTGAACTACCCACCTTTTTTGCGAAAAAGGAAAATGTTTTAGGTATATGGTTACAATTTGTTGAAATATTTTCGTCGCAAAAATAAGTGGTTTACCAGTTTCGACAGTATTTTCCGCGTGTCGTAATTCGATGTTGAATAGTATTTTCCTTATGGGTAGCTAATTCTTGTTGCTACGAAAAAGTGTTTGACGAACAAATTGCATTACAAACACAGAAAGTTTATGATTAAAACAAACACTTGGGAAATAACAACTTTTCATTATTCATGTAACAAATTAACACCAACCGAGGGTGAACCACACCAACTTCTTTCTTCGAAGCAGAAGTTTGAGAAACTTGCGCGGCCTCTTTAAACTTTGAGAAACCCTCCGTTTGAGTTTTGAACCGACATCAAAACAGGAAAAGGTTCTCAAATTCATTCAATTGTGTGTATGTTTGATCGTATTTGGTATTTAGTTATTTGATAGGAGAAATTATAAGTATCATCTTTTAATATTTTTTTTCATATTTCCATAATTATGTAAATATAATAATACTACGATTCGAGTGAAGAAGAAGTTACAGTTATAAGTTCCCTAGACAATGAACAAAATAAAAATGAAATCTTCATTTTTAAGAGCAAATGTCAAAAAAGCAAGTTTTTTTTGGAAGAGATTGCGAGTTTTAGAGCTTCTATTAAAACGTGTTCTAGAGCTTTTGTCATGATTTTATTAAATCTCGAGAAATTATGACCTTTCATATTTGACATTCAGATTTTTTCTTATTATTTATCCGTTGGCTCAAAATTAAAATGGTTTGCGTCAAATACGTAAATGTGTAAAAAAAAAACATTTAGACGTAATAATCGTTAAGCTAGCAAAGATACGCGGTTTTACCCGATGTTGAAAGGTTAACAAATTTTTACATCACCAAATACAAATTGACGTTAGTAACCACAGACTTTCGCGTTTAAAGTATTACTGTGATTTTTGTATCAGTAGAGAAAATATTTACCTACACGCATTTATAAGGGTGTTCTTTGTTAGAAACGGTAAAAGAACCTGAGAAGCCTTAAATTGTATGTCTTTCGGTGTCGACTTTATCTCAGTAAATAAACGCGTCTACTACGGCTTACGTTTCAAGGCGTACGATGTTTTTTAAGTGTCGGTTTTGGAAGAGACGATAGGCCGCGTCTATTCCCCGACAAGACGGTCACAAATAAATCTAGTTGAACGAGGTATATTTGTTAAAAGCAGGGAATTGTTTCGGTTCGAATACGAGAAACCAAGCTCGCAAATTTTTGGGATTTGCTGTATCTTTACAAATTAGCGGCTGTTATTGTTTTTATTCGACTGAGCAAGAAGGAGGGTTATGTTTTCTGGTAAGTATAAGTGTGTATGTGTGTATGTAAGGATGTATTTATGTATGAGGTTTTTTTGGCATAGCCTACATCCTAAACAGCTTGATGGATTTCGACATGTGAGGTGTCATTTGAATCGTCTTGATAATAGAAGTGACATACAGTGCAACATTTTGTAGCCTGGTTTTATAATACGAGTAATTAAACAGTCTTTTTTAAACAAGTTAAAATAAAAGACAAAAGTCATCTGCTACACGACTGAAGCCCGGTGTATGGCGACAGGCTCGCCCTCAGTCACATTTGGGACTGAATATCGTCCGGCGAAGTGTGGGTGTTGTATTAGACCTCTGCCAGCCCCCTCGGGGGAAAGGCGTGACGATATGTTAAAAATAAAAGACAAAATACTAGGCTGTAAGTATAACTATTCCGAGGACATAAGTTCAACGTTTATTAGTGATTAATTAGTACCTATACTTGTCTAAAAGTTAAGAAAACCGGGTTTATTCAAAAATTATCCAAAGGGTCAACTGGGACTATGCAATTGCGTCTTTTGAGAATTACTGACGAACCCTTCACAAATTAGACAACTAAGATCTAATCTTGTACAGATTATTTGCAAATAAAGATAGAAAAAAGATGTAAGTGGCCCCTAATTTGTGAAGGGTTTGTCAGTAATTCTCGAAAGACGCAATTGCCCCACAGAAGCAATTGTCCCAGTCGACCCTAAGTAGTTTTTGTTTGCAAAACGTTACTCTTACGTTCTATCGAGACAGAAATTGCGACTTCGATAGATGTTTGAAAAGGATCATCAGTTATATCATCATCTATTGGAGTTATCAATAAATTCTGATTTCTGATTTCAGTTATGCTCGAACTATACCTAATCGAAGTACGCGACTTACTGTAACGTGAGTAGTCTGCGGTAATAAAACAAAATGTATCAAAATCATGTCAGTTTTGATAAGAAGGTTTTGTTAGAGCTACGATACTGTTACAGATACGATTACAGAACCTCAGTCTTCACGCTATAAATCTTGTGGGCCACCTTGGCCCTGATTTATTCACTCGATAATCTCGCCTTGTCCGGAACTTATCTCTTTGAGACTTCGATGATTTCATAAAATGTATTTTGATGCTTTCATAAATTGTATCAGGTCACGGATATAAATATAATTATAGGAGAGTTTGATTTGCTTGCCTAATGCAATGTAATTAAGTACTAAATTGTTTTTATTGAAATGGTTTTTGTGTCTATACTCCTTCTCATTCCGGAAAAAAAAACAAGATAGTCTCTTTACATTACAAATTGTCTTTGGTTTTTTTTTGTTATAACAAAATTTACGTGCACGTCTGTACGCTACCGCGTTTCGTTCGTGACTGAGTTTACAATAGTACACCTATGATCCAAAAAAACAAGGTCTAGCATTCAGCAAACACGTAATGACGTCATCGACATGCGTCTCTTTCGGGCTTGTTGTAAATGACTTATTGCGGTCTTGCTTAAGCATCGATAGACGTCACTACGTGTTGCTGAATGCTATACTTGGCGGAGTAAATTATTATATCATGGGTACTATTGGGTACACTATCCGTTTTAGCGTTACCCGTGGAGTCAGTATACGGGGTGTTACTCGTGATCTCACTAGTTTGATCTTCTGGTGGGTCCACACCACTTGAAATGTTCATTCGTTCAGCCCTTAAGAGATAGTATATTAGTGGTTGTTCACAGAAATCGGTGTAAATTAATACAGGCCTTCATAAACAAATAGCACTTAAGCTACAACCGCAAAAGCGGCAACGTTTCGCCGCTAATAATTTCGCACTTTAACCGAGTTGCCTGCAAACACGAACTTCGTCAAAGGGATTTGGTTAATTCAATTTCGGTGTTCAGCCGACGCCTTCTCGTGCTTAGCTTTAGGAAAATTTTGCGTAATATTTAATTTCAATAACATCTTAGGCCCGAAAGGCTTACGGAATCTCGCGAAAGTTCGGAATTTCGCCTTCCGAACTTGATTGAAGATCTCATAACTTTCCTTGGGAACACGCGTGTCCTTGCGTCTGTTCTCCGTAAGCTAAATTAAAATTTTTTGGGAGTATCCATGTGTTTTGCAGCACAAAAATAAATGTCAGGGTAGAGACCCCAAAATTAACTTGTTTCACAATACTGTACCTAATTTGATAAATCTGGACCACTGCAAATATGAAAGGCTGGTAATGAAACATAAACCATTTTACACAAACCCGGTTAGCTAATTTCACGAAATGCCCTTCCTTTTTCATTCGGAGCTCATAAAGATCCTTGTAGACAAGCTTTAGCCGGGGACACATTAAACCGCGTCCGTAATGCATTGTTATCATATTATTCAGTGACCCAGCAGCCTTGAAACCAGGGTCGAACTATCGCAATAAGCTCTCTGGGCATGTAATGCTATTTAGTAATAATGATATTTATTTACCAAAAAATAATAAGAACAGATTTGCTTAAATGCTAGTCATAAAGTTACAAATGTGATTAGTAGATCCGTACTTCGTCTTAAAACAATTAAGCGGTGAGCCCCAAACTAGGCACAGGGTGTTTCTTGGGGTTCGAGTGCGAGGTTATCGTAAAGAGTTTCATTAAAGATTTCTCAAAAACGGTACAAATTTTGTGTGCTAGAATACTAAGTTACATAAATGTTGTGGATTATTACATTATATTTGCATAACAAACTGTCATTCTGTGCAGTTTTATGCAACTTTTTACCACCCTCTGCAAATTACTTGTAAGCGTACTTCTGCTGTAGGTTTCTTTTGTACTCAATGTGCCTGTCGCATGTCTGATGATATTTGGGCCAAAAGAATTACTCATTGGATGCCAGATAGAAGTCGAACTTGCGGCAGACCCAGGAAGCGATGGCGGGACGACCTCGACAAGCATCGGAGGGACTGGCCAGCTGTAGCTCAATATAGAGACAAATGGAAGTGTAGGGAGGCCTTTGCCCAACATTGGGACAGCACAGGCTCATAATGATAATATATTATCATTATGAGCCTGTGCTGTATGATATGATGATGATGATGTATGTATGATAATATAAGAACTCAATACCTATTGGTTCTTGTTTTATTAAATGGCTTGAGTCAGTTTCTCTTCATGATTTTTTTTTGTAGAATATGTCGGCGTTTGACCACCAACTCGTCTGATGTTAAGCGATATTGTGGTCTAAGATGGAGCACGACGACCTATAAGGTACTTATTCACTCTAGCCTTGAAGTTTTGCAGAGTGAAGAAGTACAAATACGGCAGTTGAGTGAGGCGCTACAAATGCGCTACTGCTCAGACCCGTCTTCGGAACGGTTACACCGGACTACATCCCAAAACACGTCTAGGTCATTTCACGGCATAGCTTGGTCCGGTGGGTGGTAACTAGCCACGGCCGAAGCCTCCCACCAGAGTTTGCTACCCGGTTAGCACTACCCGGGGACCACGTGTAGGGAATCAGAATAGAGCACACTCCTACGGACGTAACGGACGTGGTAAACTGTACCATACATCTATATAATATGCGAACAAACAAACTCAAATTTTGTGGTCTTAATATACTTATTAAGAGCCAAAAAAGTGATCCCATTCGCAATAAAATACTGGTAAATAAAAAAAAAAAGTGTCTTCAATTCTGGCCCTTTTATTTTGCCTCAATGCGCCCCTGTTTTAAGCTCGCTAATGTAACTAATGAAACTCGGAATTATATCTAGAGACTTGTGGTAATCCCTACGCTGTGTGTATGTTATCTTTAGGGAGACGAACCGGAAGTGAAAGTAATAGGCCTTAGTGGGCAGGGGAAGTATGAATACAGTTCAGCAATTGTCATAAACTAACGTTACTTATGAAGGGATTTCCATATTTGCGGACTTGCTTTTGCTTAAGAGAACTGAACAGTGATTGCTAGTAGAGGTCTTGAACTATTTATTTTATACCCATAGAAGAACCGAAGAGAAGAGAGAGACTGTCTAGAAGTACCGAACTGTAAATAGACTAGGTAGTCTGCTCGCGGCTTTTTTCATGTTTCATAGGCTTATGATCAGTGGAGTAGCGTGCCTTAGCGGGGCCCCGTAAGAAAATTTGTTTGGGGCCCCATATGAAGGGTAATGATTTCTCACAACAGAAGAAAAATTAAATGGTTGCAGTAAATTAAAAGAAATATTTATTCATCATAATTTTCTGTCACTTAAAAAAAAATAGTTGACCAACCGGATGACCGATTTAGATTTAGTTTTTTTGTTTGAAAAGTGAATTAGTCAGGAGTGTTCTTAACTATGTTTAATGATAATCTGTGTTGATGAAATTGGTCTTTTAAATTTTTAATTTATATTCGTGAAAAAAAGTAGCTGTAAAATTCCGAACATTATGTAGAGAAATTATTTGTGGAAGGCGGAAACGGTATAAAAGGGATCACATTAAAGTGACACTGGATCAGCTTCAACATGTTGCGTCGACACGCACAGTTTTTATTCAAATTGCACGAATGAACACGTGTAGGTATGGGGGTACCTACACGTGTTCATTCGAAGGTATTGCAACAATTACTTGGGAGTAATTGTTGCAATAGGTACCTGTTTTTGGAATAGAAAGTGGAAAATAATAGTATAGCGTAGTTAAACATCCTATAGATTAACACTGTAGTACATACGAGTAAATCATTTTTGACATGCCCTTGTCATTAATTATAATGAAATAATGGTTTACAGAAGCACGTATCATCGGCATAATTGTGTGCCCAATTTGTTGCGCATTTAAAATGCATCATGTAATTAGCAAGTATAAACAGCAACGGGACGTCCTCTCTGTATAGTTATTGGTTGATGTTACGGAATTATTTATCGGTAATTTAAACGTTGATGACATGATCGCGTCATCCATGATCAAAATACCCGTAGTAACTTAATTAACCCAACAATACATGTATAATAAACTATTATTAATAGGTTATTGCGTAGCAGTGCATCTAGCGTAACTTCTGTCATAAAATACGTGGTAGACCCCTACTACGTATTTTTTGGAATAAATTATGAAAGAATAGCGTAAATGGAAACGACATTTTTTAATATAATTTCGTCCTAGGTACTGTTTATGTACTGTTATGGTTATAATAAGTTTAGTTTTATGACAGAGCGCAAGTAATCATACGAACAACATGTCATGCTGGGATTACCTAAATTAAATTTGTCAGAAGTCCTAAGAGCTGTATCACACTGGCAATTTGCAAGCGATTTCAAAGCGAGGCGAGCGCGCAACATGCTCGCTCGAGTTCACTACAAGCGCGAGGAGATCACGCCACAAAGCCACAGATTACTAAATAGTTATTAACGTCGCAGCATCTTGTAAAATCGCGAAGTCGTCGTGCCTTGTTGTGAACTCGAGCGAGCTTGTTGCGCGCTCGCTTCGATTTGAAATCGCTTGCAAATCGTGTGGTAGAGCTCTAACGCGTAATTTGGCTGTCTGGCACATGTTGCAAGTAGTTGCAGCATTTAAAGCGTCTATATAAAGATTTGCCAGATCACGTGTCATTCTGTTTATGTGGAATCAGTATTTAGTGTTTGTTTTCTGTTGTTCATTGCGAAAAACATATCCTAATCCTAACTTCTTTACTAATATTATAAATGCGAAAGTAAGTATGTTTGTTTGTTTGTAACACTTTTACGCCCTAACTACTCAACCCAAGATCATGAAATTTTGCAAACACGTTGTCTGGGATACAGATAAGTACATAAGGTACTTTTTATCCCGAAAAAATTAGCGCTTCCTCTGGGACCGCTTGTGAAACCGCAGGACACAGCTGTATATCTCAACTGGGGCAAATGCGTCTGTGGGGTAATTGCGTCGTTCGAGAATCATTGACATACCCTTCACAAATTAGGCACCACCTACATATTTTTTCTATCTTTAGTTGCAATAATCTGCACAAGATGGCGTCAGTTGCCTAATTTGTGAAGTAAAGTAAGGTTTGTCAGTAATTCTCAAAAGACGCAATAGCCCCACAGATGAATTTGCCCCAGTTGACCGTACCTTTCAAAACTTCAAAGCGTGTTTGTTGTATTTCAAACTTCCATTTTTTTACTAGCACTGATACTACTCGGTATCGTCTGTATTTACGACAAGCAATATTAAGAACGGCAAGCGATAACAATTTTATTCTATGTATCACTTCTGAAATATATAAAATCATTTACTTTTGAATATCGAAATGGCGTGTGTTTGTAGTGATTTTTAACCGACGAAACTGAGGACGTTTACAATTCGATGCGTAAATTTATTTTTTTATGTATGATTACGCAAAACTTTTTACAGAGTAGATTTTGATAATTTTTTTTTATTGGAATGGATATACTTCCAAGGGGGTTTCCATTTGGAAAAAAAAATCCCACCCTAAGAATAAGAAAACAGGGGATGATTGATTGTTCACTCACTGATTGTAATGTATGAGTTACGATTTTGGTAATTCTTTTTTTATTTGATAGGTTCTGAAGACGGGTCTGAGCAGTAGCGCGCTTGTAGCTCCTCACTCAACTGCCGTCTTTGTACTTCTTCACTCTACAAAACTTCAATGCTAGAGTGAATAAGTACCCTATAGGTCGTCGTGCTCCATCTTAGACCACAACGTCGCTTAACATCAGGCGAGTTGGTGGCCAAACGCCGACCTATTTGAAATAAAAAAAAAAAAAAAAAAAAATAGGGTATTACCTCGAGGTTTGTCTCATAAACATTTGGAAAAATATCTATCCTAAGGCTGGGAAAATACCCCTATTTTCCCAGATTTGATTTACACTCACGGATTTTAATGTTGAGTTTAGACCGATTAGTCTATTTTATATACCTACTGCGTAAACGTCTGTCTATGTCTATGTATGTCTATATCTACCTACCCACAAAAAAAATAAAACTTTTAGTTGATTGAATCAGGCGTTACTTTGCGGAAGTTCATCTTCGAAAATTGTTACTTGAACTAATATCTAGTGTAATTCCGGTTTAACGTCGCATTAAGTACATCAAGGAGTATGTTTTTTTTAAATCATATTCCTTGATGTACTTGATGCGACGTTAAAGCGGAATTACACTAGATATTAGTTCAAGTAACAATTTTTAAAACTTTTTAACAAAAAATTAAACTGCCGAATAAACTGAAAAGCAAGAAATAATTAATAACTAAGTTCGAATTCGATTTTTTTATGGAAAAAAATGCAACTACAATGCAGGAAGAATGGCTTCCCATTTCCGGCAACCGATACTTATTGCCAATGTAAACTTAAGAAGGTGAAACAAACTTCAACGACAAAGCGTGTAAACTCGGCTTCACCGGAATTCAATCCACACGTCGTTCTAATAAAGTTTTTCACTGCACACGACGTAGAATTCATTCAATTAACTTGCACCGGCTTTCCTTTCCAATATCTTTTATTTTCACAGGGCAACGCTGTAATTTAGGTGTTGTGTTATTGGATAGGGCTTAACGAAACAATTTTCAAGTCGGGACTTTCACAAGTGTATCAGTTAACATACAAATTGGATGCGGACTGTATTACATTTTTAGGCGTTTTAAAAAAGGATCTCATTTAAGTTGTTTCTGGTATGTAAAGTCGTAGTAGTTTTTGATATGCCTCTAATTTTTATATCTCGCAAAATAACTTGACAGAACAACAACAATTACCCATCCTAAAGTATCCTCTCCATCCTAAGGTTGCCTGGAAGAGATCGCTTTTAGTGATAAAGCCGCCAGTTGTTACATTATATAATAAGTTTTATTATCATTTTTCTCTTGTTGTTTTGTTATTTGTGCTGTGAACAATAAAGAGTTTATCTATCTATCTATCTAATTACTCAGAAGATCAAGTAATGTTTAGGTCAGTTATTCTGCAGTGCCCATAAATGTGGCTTTTAATTAATTTTTTTACCACCTTGACCTGTATTATCTTTAACATTATATTTAAGTGAGTGTCGTTGACAACATTAATTTAACTAAGACCTAACCCTCGTAATATTACTCGTATAAAAGGGTTAAAGGTACTCGATGACCGGTACAGGCCGCGCTGATAGTATAAAACGCTAACAGGGCTTAATATTCTGATGCGGAGCAGAATATGTGGTTCGAAATATCTCTAACACACACTACTAAGTATTTACACACGGTGATCCGATAATAAGCGCTTATTTTTATTTCGTAAAAGCAATCAGAAATCAATTTAAATTTTCGAATAAAGTCAAAGTCAAAAGTCCTACTATTAATACAATTCAAATGACACCTCACAAGTCGAGCCCTTCAAGCTGTTTAGGTTATAGGGTGTGGCAAAGAAACCTCATACATATATCCATACATACACACACTCGTAAAACACAACCCTCCTTCTTGCGCAGGCGGGTAAAAACGATATTTGTTTGTTTTCTGTCACGCTTCATTACCGAATTGAACTTTGGAAATAGTTAAAAAGTTACCCTCTTTTTTTTAACCGACAAAACGGAGGAGGTTAACAAGTCGACGCATATTTTTTTTTAGAATACATACTATGCGGTTATTGTATGTCGGAGCTAAGATTCTGTAAAGATTATATAGGTGGTTATTTCGTCGGCTTGCGCTTAAATATTATACGGTTCCGTAGGTTTACGACTGGGCCCCATTAATCTTGTTCGCGGTGCGCTCGCTGTTGTGTGGAAAATACACAGGAAGTAATTGACCTGATGGGGGTTAGTTTGACCGATGCTTTCGAGAAAATTAAGTACACAAGTCAAAATAGGTTAGATATGAATGGTCTTATATGAAAAAGACCATAGGCTAGTTTAGCTTAGCTTGCTCTATTTAACCTCTTCACACTACTTTAAAAACGAAGCAGAGGTGTCAAAAACGCACCTATTTAGTGGAGAAATTAGACGACAATTCTAAATTTAAAACGTTAACTTACATAACATATCAATCACGCCTTGTGACACTTGTGACAGTTAAAATAATGTTGAAAACTTGGAATAGTATAGTCAAAGCGTAACAGTAGCAAGTAGCCTTTCAACAAACTAATGCACACTTAGTCATACAACGGCAGTGTCTGAGAACAACTGTGTTATTCATGTAGTTTCCAGCTCCTGAACCTTGGCACACATACACGCTTCGTTGCGCGTCTCTACCCATTATGTAGAATGAAATGGCTTCGTCGGGATAAATGGTTTCTGATGCTTTCTGCCCAGGTGTGTCCCTCCGTGGGACTTAATACTGAAAGGCACTCTTTAAGGGAGGTTGTTTGAATCGAGTTTCATGACCGAGCATTTATTTTGCGTACCGAGATTCTTTGACCTTTTCATATTTTATTGTTCTATTGAAGCCAACAGCTTGCTTCTTGGTACAGTTCCAAAAGGATAGTTTTGCTGTTATTATTATGGATCTATAAATGGGCCTTATGAAAATAAAGCATGGTCCTAATTACGTGTGAGAAATCTTTGAATTTTGTAAGTTTTGTATTGTCAAAGGTATTTATTGAAACAATTAAATAAGTATTTTCTATTAAAAATATTTTTTTAAATCACCACTTAAAAGTCAGCTCTCATTATAGGTATAGGTATCCAGAGTAAATAAATAAATAAAAATAATAAATTAATTAATGTCAAGGTATTAAAATGATCAAATATTTTCTTTTGCAAATAATTTGTTAAATCACCAGTGTCACTTCACTTAAAAATCAGCTCCTATTATAAATGGATTAGGTACTTAGAGTAAATAGACAAACAAATAATAAAAAAATATTCGCCTATTAATAAATCTAGCCTTTTAAAGATATTATACAGCCAAAAGCAATATTCCATACCTTAAAAATACTAAACGCGTTTGTTGCTCCAAAACGTTTTATCTACGCAAATATTTTACCTCTAGAAGTAGCGCTTGTTTTCTATCTCTAGGGAAAAACAAACTAACAATGCTTCAGTTCTAGCAACTGGATACAAGTTAATTAAAATTTCCATAATATTAATTAATACGAAGCTTGAGGCTATTGCCTGGGTTGGTGTTCTAGTTTTGTTAGTTCACCATTTAGGTATTACGCATTTAAATTCAAAAGTTTGTTTGCCTATTATTTAGCATAGGCTAATGTTTAGGTTTTCAACCAAATTCTTTTGATGAATCTAATTAATTAATAATTCGTGGACCATACTCAAACAAAATCGATCACAACTGTTTGTCGAGTCCTAAGTATTTCTACCTATACCTATCTACCTACTTTGCAAATACAAAGTTAAGTCATTACTGTCACTAGTTAATTACTTATTTAAAGTATTGGTTTAGTTTGTTCTTACTAGAAGTTATTTTTACAAAGCACTACCTGCGCTTCACGGTTTCACCCGCGGTCCTGCAGGAACCGTTCTCCTTTAGTTATTTATTTTCTTCTACTTTTTATCTCTATATAAATAGAGAAAAAAAGCTTTGCTCTATTCCTGACGACGTAAAAGCAAAATTTAATGATGATGGATTGACTATGAGTAGTCAGGGTGTGAATGCATAACAAACAAACAAAAAAAAATCACTTTTGCATTTATAATAGGCTTGTTGACAAACGGAACTTTTGCAAATTAATATCATTGTTACTCCCATTTCGGACACTGAATGTAAGAACAAAAAATGCTTTGATGACATTACTGAACCGTGATTCACGGAAGTTCGACTGTAGGCTAGTGTAACTCACTGAAGGTTGGGATTACTCTAGCGCGATAAACTAATTCGCGCTCGTACTTGGTTCACGTCACGCTATTGCGACAAACGAATACCTATGCGAAATCTGCGTATAAATATTCACAAATACATTATTACATGATATTGTGATTTTGGTGAGGAGTAAATATATTTTTTCGTAAAAATTGTTACTTGAACTAATATCTAGTGTGATTCCGCTTCAACGTCGCATTAAAAAAAATTAGATTCAAATATCAATTTGTAAGTTACTAGTAAATTTCATTAAATTAATTTTTAAAATTTCAAAATTAAGAATAGAATAAAAAATTCATATTCCTTGATGTACTTAATGCGACGTTAAAGCGGAATTACACTAGATATTATTTAGTTCAAGTAACAATTTTGAGGATGAACTTCCGCAAAGTATACATACTCGTATTATAGTTGATTGAATTAGTCGTTAACTGATTCAATCAACTATATTTTTTCATGTCCAGCCTAGAAATGTGGCAGAATAAAAGTTAAATAACTTAAGCTACAGAATAAACAACATAATGTTTTTGTCATATTTTAACAAACAAGCTCCGGTTTTCTCTCTATAAAAGTGGAAAAACTCTAAGTAAAACTGTGAGCCACAGCTAGTGTAGAATATAAAGTGAGTTGAAATTTTCCAGTCGAGTTTAGTTTCCAAGTATCCTAGTTTCGTCGTCTTTTAACGCAGCTTGACTATGAACGGTACCTAAGCGACATTATCTTGATTCAAGCCATTAGTTAGCAGTTATATACTCGTATGTACATCATCTCTAATAACATCTCTATAATTAAAGCAAAAATATACCTACCAACTGAGACACAGAGGCAGACTGCCTCGGTGGCTCAGTTGGTAGTGAACCTGCCTTCTGAGCTTGGGGACGTGGGTTCGATTCCCACCTAGGGCAAACAATAATGTAATGAACATTTGTGTTCCATGTCTGGTGTTAATATCTATTTAAGTATGTATTTCAAAATATCTAAGTATGTATAGCAGTCTCTGGCAGCCAATAGTACAAGCATTGCTTAGTTTGGGGTCATGCGACCGTGTGTGTAAGTGTCTCGAATTTACTATTGTTATTATTATATTTTTGTTTTATAGATTAATAAACTAGTGGTTCGCTCAAACTAAGTCCTAGGGACCTGCGGTCCCGAGGGTTCTGAGTTCATATCTCCAATACTGACTGGTATTTTGCACATATTTACTTAATAATGAACAATAACTATTATCAATACCTAATTATATGTCATGACATGAGCTACATGACTGGAGCCCGGTGTTGGGCGACAGGCTCGCCTCCTGTCACATTTGGGACTGAATATCGTGCGGTGAAGTGTGGGTGTTGTATTACACCTCTACCAGCCCCCTCAGAGGAAAGGCCTGACGATATGTTTTCAATACCCAATTGTATTAAAGGTGCCTCGAACGGAGACCTCACATATCTTCATAGCCCTTCGTTCAATTAAGCTCATATTCGAATTTAAAAGTTGTAATTACATGAACTACTTAATTCTTCGAACAACGATACTCCAGTAATCGTTGGACAAAGATATAACTTCGACTTCCGGAAGGCGTTCGATATGGTAGATAATGACATATTGCTTGAAAAGTTTGCAGCGTTGGGTTTCACTCCGCATTTATTGAGGTTTTTTTCTAATTACCTGGGCGAACGTCGACAATATTTCGAGTACGGCGGATATAAATCTGAGCCTTATTTTACATTCTCCGGAGTGAGCCAGGGCAGTAACCTAGGTCCACTTGAGTTTATTTTAATGATGAATGATCTGCCGCAGGTAGTAAGCAGTGCGAAATGTCTGCTATTCGCGGACGACCTCAAGTTGTTCTTCGCGGTAGCGGACATTTCGGATTGTGAGCGGTTTCAACGAGATATAGATGGGGTCGTGCAGTGGAGTGCCACCAACAAGCTGTTGTTTTTTAACGCGGCGAAGTGTGAGGTGATGAGCTACGGACGTCAGCTCACGCCGCTGCAGTATCCGTACGAGGTAGGCGGCGCGGTGATGTCACGCGTCAGGCACGTGCGGGACTTAGGAGTGCAGATGGTACCCGAGTTAAAGTTTAGTAGGCACATTGTGGATATCTGCCGTGAAGCTTTCAGAAACCTAGGTTTTATTCTGAGGCAATGCAGGGCATTTCGCAGTATAGGAGTGTTAAAAGTACTGTACAATGCATTGGTTCGTAGTCGGCTCGAAACGAGCGCAATTATTTGGAATCCTCATGAACAGAAATATACAAGTATGTTGGATAAAATTCAAAATAAATTCACGCGTTTCTTGTATTTTAAGATGTACGGTCTCTATCCTTACTTCCCGCTGATGTACCCAACCCTGTTCGTCATCGGCATGGTGGGGTACAGCACGCTGGCTGTGAGGCGAGACGTTGCGCTCTGCAAGTACGTGTGGCGCGTGCTGCGCGGCCACACGCACCACCCTGAGGTGCTAGAGGCGCTCCGCTTGTGCGCGCCCGACGAGGCGGCAACGAGGCGACGCAGGTCCCCCACATTCCGTGTGCCCATAAACAGGACTAATTTACTGAAGTTTGCTTCTACGTCGCGCGCTATAATGTTACTAAATAAGATCTCTGTAAATATAGATATTTTTAAGTGTAATCTGGCAGAATTCACGGTAGTGGCTCACAGACTCTGTGAATACAATGATTAAATAAGTAGCTATAATTAGTTAAAATTTTCAATATTTGTAAACTAACATTTATTTTGTATGTTCCTATGGCACCGCCTTGGTCTTTGAACTGTTAGGTTTATTTATTTATTCAATTTCGAATAAATAAATAAATAAAATAAAATAAACATACACACATGCAAATGCCAATTATCTTACGCTCTGAGTTATCCAAACAACGCACTTGTCAAATTTCTTGGAAACTATTCGTCAGATTGTGATATAATTTGCCATGTACAATTAAATGAACGATATCTTATCTTTTTTTTTTAAGTTCTATAGATAAAAGAGCTATGAAAAATATCCGCATTTGTAAGGGGCCACTTTTGACTGATTTTTTAATAGGTAGACAAAGAAAATCAAAAATCCCTTTACATAGGGAGGTTGTCTACATCATTAGCTTTTAAATTAATCCATAATTCAAGTAAAATGTTTAGACATTTAAGAATAATTAGAGAAGTGAAAATGTCATACAAAACTTTTAAAATTGCACTTTGTCACTTTGTAGATAACTTTAGAGGCTTGTCAGTATCTTTGCTTGCTCTCTTCGTTCGTCGTGTTCTTTTGGACAAAATGGCAATAGAAAGCCTTTAGCCAATGCGAAGTAGGTGTAAAGTGGTCGCCGGATCCTTAAGAATTTATTTAAAACGCAATTGACAAAGTAAAAAGTAACATTGTAAGCAGTACCACATATTTACTGGTTTGCGTTTAGGAATAGGTCAGTACATGCTATTTTTATTACAAACTATTCATTTTCTATTTGATTCAAGTTGAGGAAAGCACTAAGGTGACGTGAAAATAAAGAAAATTCTAAAGAGAGAAACGGTCCGGAAAAACATTACCGCTCGTAAGCGGTTGACAGCTAAAACACTGTTTACCACTTCTGCTAAAATATTAGCCCGAAGATTCACATGTTAGAGTTTCCGCACACTTAATACTTTTTGATAGCTCGTTTCGCTGTTGTACGATAATTTTTTGTTTAGAATTTAACCTAATACAATTTTTGAATAAAAAAAATAAAATAATGCATAAATTGTTGCTACCTTCGACAAATACTTATTAATTTAAACGCAGCTCTATTTAAAAAGTAAAAGTATAGAGAAATTCCTTTGTATTTAGTTTAGATATATTGAACTTATTTTTACTGGAGACTAGATTTTTTCATAACGACTTAAAATTGCTGATCGTTGAACCATATTACCTTTATACAGGTTGCTTAAAAGTTCATGCCGGCCACTAAGTCGGCACATTTTTCATTACCGTCACTAAATTCGTAACACCCCCATTAAAATCGTTAAGTGTGCGACGAGCGTTATCCGAAAATTTCACACGTGAGATTTCACGGGCGTCGTCTACGGAGCGGCCGAATCGCAAACCAATGAGAACAATAAATTTCGTGCCGTGTTCAACTCACCGAGAGAGATTTAAGGCAGTCGATAAGCGAATGTTTTGTCGGCGGTTCCTGCGATTTTCGCAGACGACATGAAATTTGGAAAGCAGAAGGTAAACTCTTAAGAAACTTGATGTGTAATACTGATAATAAAATAATGAATTTCAAACATGTACCTACACATTTATGTTAATGATAAATCAAGACAATAGCATTAGTTTCCTTTTGACCTCGTTCATCGTAAGACATGTCGCCCTGTCTTTAAGGGTCTCGCGACGCTCTGAAATTTCCATAAAAACGCGCTTGTCAAATTTCTTGGAAAGCATTTGTCAGATTATAATGAAATTTAGCATGGACAATTAAATGAACAATATCTCCACCCCTACGTTCTGGGTTTTTTAAAGAACGTTCTCAAGAGAAAATAGAGCTATGAAAAATATCCGCATTTTTAAGGGGTCACTTTTGACCGATTTATTCAAAAGATAGACAAAGCAAATCAAAAATCCCTTTACATAGAGAGCTTGTCTATATCATTAGCTTTTAAATGAATATAATACAAGGAAAATTGTACTTTGTCACTCTGTAGGTAACTTTAGAGGCTCGTCAGTATCATTACTTGCTCTCTTCGCTCGTAGTCTTCTTCTAGACGAAATGGCTATAGAATACCTCAAGCCAATGCGAAGTTAGTCTAAAGTGATCGCCGGTCTCTTAAGCGCATAATATGTATCTACTAGATATCCTTCTGTGATTATACGTACAGGAAGCGTTCACCCCGGATTTATGCACGAACTGTACGTCCCCGATATTCAGCGGGAAAAATGGTGGGTTAACATGTAAGCACCCTAAATCTTTATGGCTCATTTTTAATACAAGCGATCACGGTTCGAAAACGCGAATACGGCCATTTGTCACAAGCATTAAATTGGCAGAGTCATTTTGTTACTTGCAGAGGTTTCAGACAAAAAAAAAGTATTTATTATACACATATCGTCATGTCTTTCCCCCGATAGGGCTGGCAGAGGTGTAATACAACACCCTCACTTCACCGGACGATATTCAGCCCCAAATGTGACAGGGGGTGAGCCTGTCGCCATACACCGGGCTTCAGGCATGTAGCAGATGACATACAACACGTACATATGTTCACACAATGAACAAATTGGTGCGTGCCGTCTGCTGGCTTCAAAATCCGCTCCCTCTTGTTCGAGAGGCGGGCCTCCAACTAGACTATCATCGCTTATTTAAAGTTTTGCTTAAAATCTCTGTAAAAAATATTTAAAAGGTTTTTGTGATGTAAGTATTTTGACTTTGATTAATGATGAAGTCTTCAATATCACAAATACATTTTACGCTAGCATGAAAATGAACAACCTTGTTACCGAGAAGAGCCTCATTATAAGTAACATAGTCACATTGATAGAAAGTTCTACGAAAATCGTATCAATATTTTGTTGAAGTACGATAGACATCAAAAACATCCAAATTAATTGACGTTGGTTTACAAAAGTACCAAATAAAGTATGCATGAAAATAAAGATGAAAAAAATATATATTCGGGACATTATTGCACACACGGTCGTTTGACCCCAAACTAAGCACAGTTGTAATATGGCTGCTGGAGACTGATATACATACACGAAAATATCCTTTTGAATAAATACATAAATAGAAATAAACACCCAAATATATAACAAACACATGTTCATCACATCAATGTTTGCTCAAGGCGGGAATCGAACCCACGCTCAAAGCAACGCAATCTCAAGAGGCAAGTTCATTACCAACTGGGCCACAGAGGCAATCTAACTGATCCAAAACCTTTAGTTAAGATTTCGAATTCAGAACAATCACAAAGTTAACATCAGCCATCAAACGATATTGAGAAGTTATCTCGAATGACCCATCTGGGTTCGTTTTATTGTTGGGGTCCAACAGTTCGGAATTGTCGTTATGTGCATTGTTGCAACGCTCTGACGACGTCTTTGTATCGGGAAGGAGATAACGAGTCACCGTTGGACCATGCTGTAACATTGGATTGTGTCAAATAATGAAACGTGCAAGGCATCCACCGAAGTTCAAATTATTAAACACGTAACATTATTAAAAGACAAACAAATAACTCGGCTGCAAAATATTGTACCCTATGTCACTTCCACCTTCAAGACGATTCAAATGACACCTCACATGTCGAAATACATCAAGGTGTTTAGGCTGCTAAAGAAACCTCATACATACCCACATACATTCATACACCCGAAAAACATAACCCTTCTTCTTGCGTAGTCGGGTAAAGATACGAGTTTCTTGTACTATTTTTAGTATTTCATACCCAAAGGGTAAAACGGGACCCTATTACTAAGACTCCGCTGTCCGTCCGTCTGTCACCAGGCCGTATAAATCATGAACCGCAATAGTTAGATAGTTGGAATTTTCACAGATGAAGTATTTCTGTTGCCGGTATAACAACAATTACTAAATAATAGAATAAAATAAATATTTTAGGGGGCTTACATACAACAGACATTATTTTTTTGCCGTTTATACAAATAATGGTATGGAACCCTTTGTGCGCGAGTCCGACTCACACTTGCCCGGTTTTTTATTTATGGTTGTTAAGCTAAATATTTGATCGCAGCTCATCTGCCTAGTAAGTAATAAGCGTTGTATCAAAGTCAAAGTAAAAATGTTTTTATTCAATTTAGGTATCAAAGATACACATATGAACGTCAAAGTTATTTAAATAGACTCGATCGCCTTGTTCGGATAAAGAGCCTCTACTCAGAAGAACAGGCAAGAAACTGAGGGGCATTATTTATAGCTTTGTAATAGTTATACAGTGTTTTATCTTTTTCTTTCTTCTAATTTTTTACTTGATCGAAAGTGACAAAACACTGTATAACTATTTCAAGGCTATACAATGTTTATTGCTACGGGGGTTGTCTTATGTTGAGTGAGTCTGTAAGGTTGAATACACCGAGAATGGGACTAGCTAACAATGAGTAGCTTTCTGGCTAAGGACTTTTAAAATAAATAACACTTCACAAAGTTTCGGTATAGTTTAGAAACTATTTTACGGTCAAATTAATTTACCCAACGATGTTTTCGTTTACCGGCAGCTCAAACTCATTATTGAGATTAGAACCCACACTTGGGGAGTCAAGGATGCTTCGTAGAGTAGAGTTACCAACAACTACACTACATCGCTTGCTTCCATATTTTACCTACGACACAATTATAACTGCTTCGGGTGGCATCGATATTCTTTTTTACCTTTGTAACAAGTAAAGAATTTTATATTTCTCTTCAACTCACACGAGGCACTTTTACTTACTGAGGCGATGATAGCTTAATCGGAGAAGATCGCCTCTCAAGCTAGAGGGAGCGGGTTCGGACTCAGCCGCAGGCACGCACCAATTTTGCACATGTGTTCATTGTATCAACATATGTGCGTGTTTAATGTCATCTGCTATGTAACTGCAGAGCTATTCTTACGGAGTGAGATTCAATTTCACAATTTTTCGTCCTTGTTGATCTTGTTTGAATAGTCATAGATGTGAGAGTGGTCAAGATAAAATCTCATCTCATCTCACGCGTAAGAATAGCCTTCCCGGTGTATGGCGAAAGGCTTGCCTCCTGTCACATTTGGGACTGAATATAGTCCGGCTCTGCCAGCCCCTTCGGAGGAAAGGCGTGACGATATGTTGCGTTTTACTTGCTCAATGCATTCAGGCCATCGCGTCGCCTAGCACATGTTATGGAGCTATGGGTTTACATGTTGTTGGCTGTAAGGCTTCGTACTGACTTAACCTTGCCCTTTTTGGCAAGTTCAAATCGTGTTAGCATCGATCTCTTGATATCGTCGCTATCACAGCGGGGTTTGTTGATCATTAGAAAAGTAAAATGTAAAAAAATCTAAAACATCTATTTGTTTTTTCTTAAGACTTTATAACTCATGGCCTAGTTTTTAACCGACTGCGCAAGAGGTAGGGTTATGTTTTGTTGAGTGTATGTTTGCATGTATGTAAATGGAAATGTATATACAAGGTTTCTTTGGCACACCCTACAGTCTAAACAGCTTGATTGATTTCAACATGTGAGGTGTCATTTGAAACGTCTTGATATTTGGAAGTTGGAAGTGACATAGGGTACAACATTTTGCAGCCGGGTGTTTTGTTCTTCTTTTAAAAATGTTACTTGTTACCTATATATTTATTATGACTTTTTATTATAAAAAATATCTAATCTTAGTTAAATGTGTCCTTAGTACAAAGGATGCACCTCTCCGTTAACCGTGTGCCAAATCGCGTGGAAATAATGACAAGCGGGTAAGGTGAACTATTTTTAGGAGCGTGTCTCTTGTTGGTATCAACGTTGTTTTTTTTGTATTCTAGAGCTGTAAGAACAAAATTAGATAATTTTTAAACTTTATAAGAAGCTTGATGTGTACAAAAAAAAACTAGCTTTTGTATTTGTTACCATTTGATGCTGTAGTAGAGAATTTTTGGCTTTTTTCACTGAATCAAACAAAATGGCAATCAAAAAACATGTTCACAGCAATTCTAATAAATAAAAAAGACTGTTAAAACGAATTCTGCATCGCTTTTAAAAAAATGTAAGCTCTTCTCAGAGGTAGAAAATACAAAATCCGTATTCGAAAATTTCATCATTACCGACATTCTGCGAAACCGTCTTTGAATATTTTTGCGCGGCTCTCCATCACCGCAAGCGGCACGTGCTTTTATTCATTTCCAGTAGTTCTACATGGAAAACACTTATTTCCAGTTCTGAAGCTTATTCACATTACTTTATTAGTGCTGGCAACGTTCCTGAATGTAACCGCAGATTTTAATTTCGCCGCTTGTGCCCTCTTAATTTAGTGTGCACTAGCTCCTCGCTCGGCTTCACACTCTCTGTAATATTAACTCGCCGAGTATCCTCAGAACTTTTAGTTGCTAGTTACTTTTTATTTAGAGACAGTAACTTGGGAGAAAATACTGAAACTAGTAATAAGAATTCATGACGCTGTTATGTCGCATAGTTTTGAGAATGCAAAACACATTTACTTACGCTTCCTTACTTGGTAAAAGCAAGAAATAATGTTCTAAGTTTATCGTATTGTTAGAACTACGGTATTTTGTTACAAAGATCTGATTTCTAATATTTTGTGTTCTTTCTTTTGTTTAATTCTTGTCAAAATAAATGTCAACAAAATCTATTGAGCTGTGTAATCTTAGAATACTATCAAACAAACAAATTGATAGACTCTGAGAGATAGTAACATTTGCTTTTATAAAACGCAGTGAAATTGTTTTATTCTCTCTGGTGGGAGGCTTCGGTCGTGGCTAGTTACCACCCACCGGACAAAGCCATGTCGCGAAGTGACCTAGTCGTGTTTCGGGATGTAGTCCGGTGTAACCGTTCCGAAGACGGGTCTGAGCAGTAGCGCACTTGTAGCGCCTCACTCAACTGCCGTCTTTGTACTTCTTCACTCTACAAAACTTCAAGGCTAGAGTGAATAAGTACCATATAGGTCGTCGTGCTCCATTTTAGACCACAAAGTCGCTTCACATCCGCTACATAAAAAAAAATCTAAAACAAATAAAATACTTGTAAAGTAATTGTTGTTTACCGTGTTTTGTGGTAAACGATAAATTCTCAACGTCATGTTCTTCCGTTGAGGTATGAACGTCGCTGAGTTTTCCGTTCAAAATAGAACCATTGGAAGTATACTTTACGTGTTCCAATTAAATTAGTTGGCGTCTCGTGGTCGGCTACTGCTATATTAGAACTGCTGAGTCAATAGTTTTGGCTTGGAATTAGTGAAGATGGTTTCGTTTACCTGTTTTAAATTTGTTTTACAAGTTAACTCTGCATGGATAGTCTTTGGCAGACAAATACTGTTACGCAAGAACTCTAAAAACTGTGCTTTTTCACTTCCTACATAATATTATAAACGCGAAAGTTTGTATGTATGGATGGATGGATGGATGGATGTTTGTTATTCTTTCACGCCAAAACGGTTGAATAGATCTGGATGAAATTTGGTACACAGATATATTATAGTCTAGAATAGCATATAGGATACTTTTTGACCGCGGGTGAAACCGCAGGGCGCAGCTAATATTTATATAACACTATTACAATTTTTATTATTCTGGGTGCACTTATTAAACACCAAAAAAGTAGGTTCTTTATCAAGTTTTTAAAATTTACTGATGGTTTTGAAAAGTTTTAAAATCTTATTTTATTCTCCAGCAAAAGATTGAGGGACGATAAACCGTCTTGAAACACTATTTGAACACTGCTCACAAAGTATCGCAATGCAATGTAAAGAGAAATATACGTTCGAGTATCTTATAAGACGAGCACATAAACGGGAAAAATAAAATTTAAAACCACATTCAGTTCGACCCGAATGCGGTGAGATGCCTTTTTCAATTCTCGCATCGGTATCGGATGCGTGAAATAAAATTCACGTCTTTGGAACGTGCCCTTTGTGCCGCGAAGTTGTGAGTCTCATGTGGGACAAGGAGGATAAATTGCAACTAACCATCGGTATTTTGATACGTCAAACGAGTTCTCGAAGTAGGTCCATGAGGTTTGACGGTCGACGTTTGATAGCTGAAGCGTTCCTTGCCTGGTGACTGAAGGAATCGTAGTCCTTGTAATGGTAGGCGAACGTTTGAAATATTTTGTCACAAAGACTTTTATCGAGTTTTCGCTAATGCTTTTCTTAAACGTTTTTTTTTTAGTTAGATAGATAGATAGATAAACTCTTTATTGTTCACACCACAAATAACAAAACAACAAGAGAAAAATTATAATAAAACTTATAATATAGTGTAACAACTGGCGGCCTTATCACTAAAAGCGATCTCTTCCAGGCAACCTTAGGATGCAGAGGACGACAAATGAGTATGGGACAGGGTGTGCAAAAATAACAAAAATAAACATAAGATTGATTTAAAAAAAAAACAAACAAACAAAACATCATGTGTTATACTTATACACCTACATTAACTATTTAAATAATACTTACATAAACATACATGTCATAACAATATAATACATTCTAATACTTAAAATACCTATAATTAATTAAATATACTAATTATTACATACATAAATCACTAAAATATAAAGTTACATTGAATATTTCAACATTAGTTTCCCAAAACAACAGCAGTTGCAGTAGTAGTCGTCTATTGGTACATATTATACAATGTATTTTCAATTAAGCTTTTATCGTCAATATTTATCTGTTTTGGAAGCTTTTTAAAGGAAGGTATTTAACAGTTCAGTGAATCTCAAAAATTTTTATGATCCAATGCAGCTATGTGGAAAATGTGGAAGCCGCTGTTTTAATAAGCAGAGAACTCGAGCATTCCTGTTAAACCATCAAATGAAACTTAAGTACGCTCCTCGTGGAATGGGGAGATTTAATTCCTTCAAGTTCTCATAATTTGAGCATTTGCGTTGATAGTTTATTGGCACTGAACCAAGCTCATCAAGTAATTAAATTAATGCACAGGAGATACGGTAGGATCGCTAATTAGGTACGAGTATGTCCACACTATGCATTTTCATCTTCAATTTTCGTCTTCATCTTTTTATTCATCTTCCGTTTGGCGCTTTCAATTGTTGAATGCGTAAACGAACGCAACGTCAATATGGTCATTTGACCATATTGACGTTAAGTTTGAAAGCGAAAGTTTGAAAGCGCCAAACGGAAGATGAAGACGAAAATTAAAGATGAAATTGCATAGTGTGGACATACCTATTGACTTTTGCCAGATTTAAAGCCGACTGCCTAAGTAAGGTAATCCTACTAATATTATAAACGCAAAAGTTTGTAAGAATGGATGGATGTTTGTTACTCTTTCACGCCAGAACGGCTGAACAGATCGGGATGAAATTTGGCACAGAGATAGATTATAGTCTAGAATATCACATAGGATAATTTTACACTGCGGGTGAAACCGCGGAGCGCAGCTAGTGTTTTTATATACTTAGGTACCTACCTACTGATCGTGGTATGCATTGTGTGAACATAATAATATAAGTATTCAATGTCATTTGCTACATAGCTGGAACCTGGTGTATGGCTACAGGCTCGCCCTCTGTCACATTTGGGACTGAATATCATCCGGCGAAATATGGGTGTTGAATCATCTCTACCAGCCCCTTCGGAGGAAAAGGGTAACAATTTTTGTATATTATTGTAGGTATTGTAGGTACTTATACTGGACAAAATAGTTTCACATATCAATAGTTGCAATTCTACAAAATGGTATTATGACCCGAGAGAGCGTTAGAGAGTGAAGCATTTATGCTTAAGTTTTGACAAAAATGCTTTTGTATGGCCGAATCCTGTCTGGTGTTTTTTTCCGGATCTCTGTCTTTTTTACAAGTCGCATTTCTTAACCGATTCTCTTGAAATTTTAATCTTAAAATTGCGGAGATTTGATTTTAAAAAAAACTTGACTCCGCCATTTTCAAAAACTGACTCGACTACAAATATTACAATACAATACAATACACCTTTATTGCACACCAAAAATACAAAGTAAAACAAACATAAAGAAAAAATTAAACAATAAAATATCATTCGGCAGTACAAGGACGGCCTTATCGCCTAAAGCGATTCTGTATGATTATCGAACCTGCTCACAAAATTCCACGAGAATCGGTTGAGCAATGAGACCTCTTATGAAGACAGACGTCGGCCGCAAGGTCTGCAGCTAACAGAGCCACTATACGAGTAAGTATTAGGTAGATTTTAAAAAAAACTTTAGACAAAACTCGTTGTACCAACTTCTTAGCGTCTCTCCATTAATGAAGGTCGGCAGTCAGCTCCTTAAAGTTTTCCTTGTCTAGCGAGCGTCTGAAAAAAACTCGGAACGAATTAATTAAGCTATAGTTTTCAGTAAAAGTTAGAGAAAACTAAGTGAATTTACAAATTTACGACACTTCACTCTTGTTTGTCTTCCAAAAGTCCAAAAACGGAGCGAGTTGTTCGCTGCCAAGTAATCCTTTAATCTCGCCGGATTAAATTGTTGCAACTTGCATTTCGTATTGTCAGACAGGGCACCATGTGGCACAAGCCTTATTTATTTAATTTAAGAAGAATTCTTTAAATTAAAGGTCTAATTGAGGTAGGTAAATAAGCGTAACGAATTTGTATGTGGGCGGACAAATATTATTGAGGAAAGAAGGAAATTGTTTTCGTAAGCTTTGCGGGAAACCTTAGTGACGTATTTTATAAAAAAATACTACGTACATTTTGTTTTTATATGATTTTGTTTTTAAGGTTATTTTGGAGCATTTAAAGCAACAAGCAATTGGGTGTAGCTCTATATTATAAATGCTAATTTTTGGATAGATGTTTTGGTTTTTGGATGTTTGTTATTCAATTAATTAGCGCTGACAGCCTAGATAGAGAAGGCCTGCTTCTCAAGCTAGAGGGAGCAGGGTCGAACCCAGTCGACGGCACGCACCAACTTGTTCATTGTGTGAACATATGTGTGTATTCTATGTCATCTGCTACATGACTGGAGCCCGATTTTTTTAAATTTTTTTTTATTACTTAATAGGCTTGTTTTGGCCGCCAACATGCCTGATGATGCGGCCTACGATGGAGCACGCTTGCCTAGAAGAAACCGATTCACTCGAGACTTGAAGACAGCCAGATTATAAGTGTCAGGGAACACACACTCTGGCAGAGTATTCCACACTCTAGCGGTCCTTATGAGAAATGAGGAACCAAAGCGTTTCGTGTGGGTTGATTTATGGCGACAGGCTCGCCTCCTGTCACATTTTGGGACTGAATGTCGTCCGGCGAAGTGTGGGTGGGTGCGGCGAAGTTACACCTCTGCTACCCCCGAGGGGGAAAGGCATGACGATATATGTTATTCAATGACGCCAGAACGGCTGAACGGATCCGGACCTGTATGCAATTTGGCAAAGATATAGATTATAATCTAGAATAGCACATATGGTTATTTTTAACTGCGGGTGAATCCGTTGGGCGCAGCTAGTAATAAATTTATCCATACGAAAAAAAAAAAATACTTTACCAAACATTTTAACTTATTTTTGGTTCGTTTTGGTTTGTACCATTTTTATTGATTGCGAGTATTTAACTTCAAGTTCAACGCCTTGTCACTTAAAGTTGCTTGAATTATTTTCGTAGGCTTACAAAATGTATTTCTATGTAGTTTCTGTATTTCACTAGAAGGTTGAGAATGCAGAGTGGATAGTTAGTTTCACCTCGTCTTGCACAACGAATAAACTCAAGCATACACCGAGCTGCAGAGGTGACACAACTCTTTTACTATAAATACAGAAATGCTTTGAAACTAGCTGTACACTTGAATATAAAACCACATTTAGCAACGCTGTATTTTACGACGTGATAGTATAATAAATAATACTAGCTTCTCCTCGCGGTATAATCTTAGCACTATTCTACAGGATATGTAAACCTTCTTTGAGGTAAAAATGGCTGAAAATATAAATGAAAATATTTATTGTAACAACTATTTTCTATAAATAACATTGTTTTCTGGTTGCCTCACAAAGCAAGCCTATATCAGGGTAACCCGTACTTCTGTTTAACACATTAAACCTCACCTTTCACAAGACGTCTTCTCGATTTCTCAAGACCGGGTTTCACAATATGTAATACAAAAATTACAAGTATTAGTCAGTATTAATTATCCTAACTTCATACTACAACTTTTTTACAGTTTTACATTTAACAAAAGAATGACAGAACGGTTAAGTACTTTACAATTTTTAAAATAGCTTCTGTTTTGTCACATGACAGAGGTTTTAACCTGCTCTACATTAAATTATAGCGTATGGGTGATTTCGAAATATCGCCAATTCAAACACACAATCCAATTTTTGTTAAAATCGGAAGATATTTTCCAATAAAATCAAACTACTGCGTTCGCGTGGAATCGTAGAGGCACTGCCGGCGGCTCTAACTATAAAATTGTGTACTCACCAGGGAACCAACGACACAGTTGCGCAACATGGATTGTGCATAACACGAACATCTCTGCATCTCGATAAAAATAGCGCAAACAGATTTAAAATGGGTCGGATCTTTACAACTTAACCGCTGCAAGTTTATTTGTTAAAAAGGATTGTAACAAGTGGAAAATATAACTATTTACAAGCTTAGACATGGTCTTTTGTGTCCGTTATTTACGTTTATTGTAGACTATTAAAACATTACAATACAAATACAAATAATTTATTTGGGTATTAAAAACATGTGACAATTTCTAATTTGGCTCCCAAACTAATCAGAGCTTTTGTGTCGGGAACCAGTGCCTTCTCCAAATTTGACAAAATACCTCCAAATTTTGAACTTATTACTAATACATTGCATAAGAAATGAGAAATATGTTTTACGTTGTAAGTTATCCAAATTGCATGCGGCATACCTACTACAAAAGTTTATTATTTATTTATCAATTAAAAGTTATTGTAATCATAATCCAAATAATTTCAACATAAAGTATACTATATCCAAGCGGTGATAGCCTAGTCGGAGAAGGCCCGCCTCTCAAGCCAGAGGGAGCGGGTCGGACCCAGCCGAAGGCACGCACCAATTTATTCATCTTGTGAACATATGTGCTTACTGAATTTCATCTGACACATAACTGGAGCCCGGTGTATGGCGACAGGCTCGCCCCCTGTCACATTATGGACTAAATATCGTCCGGTGAAGTATGGTTGTTGTACACCTCTATCAGCCCCTTCGGGGAAAGGCGTTACGATATGTTATATGCAATATTACTACTTACTATACTCATATACAATGTAAGTTACTATACGTATTTACAATACGTACACTTTGTCATCTACCATCAGGCAAGATCAAAGAGGGATAAATTGCCATTATATGTTGGAGTTGGATACTATCTAGATAGTATGAAACCTAGTAACGTTAGAACGTGTACCCACCGGGGAGCCGACAATGTTGTCGTGAGGGTCACTGAATGTGCAGTCGAACGTCACGTATCGCTTTGAAACGGAAACTAGCACGTGCTCCTCTAAAAAGGGTTCTTAGAAAGATGGAGAGGGCCAGTGATGGACGGATAAGTCATTTATCAGAGATTCAGCCCTATCGAACAACAATATATGTGGGACATTTTCAATTTTGTAAATCGAGCGCAATGTATATAAATTATGATTGTTTAATTCGTCTCTTGATTTTAAATGTTTTTCGACAATTCGTAAGGTTTTAACTGGTTTTTATCTTACAGACATATTTCCGAAATAATGACATCTGTCAATGACTAGAACGTGAAAAGCTGAGCAAGATACTCGTACTCGGACGGTAGAAAAAAAAATGTTCGTGCCATTTGCCCCTGATGCCGGATGTCAAGAAAAGCTGAGAGGTGAGGAGGTCAAACCGTTATTATATGAACTTACAATATAGGTTTGACCCACATTTCATTGTATCTATCGAAATAAAAAGATTAGAGAGAGAGAGCTCTATAAAAACGAGAGTTTTATAGGGGCTGGGTATAAGATTGATTATAATATGACAGGAATAAATGTGACCATGCAAAGTTGGTAGAGGAAAAAAATGTAGCCAAAGTTATTTTAAGGCGTGAATCTATCAATCAGTTCAGCTCTCAGATAAGTGTAAGTGAGAGTGTGCAGCGATTATTTATGCGTAATTGTCACAAATCGTCACGCCTTTCCCCCGAAGGGGCTGGCAGAGGTGTAATACAGCACCCACACTTCGCCGGACGATATTCAGTCCCAAATGTGACAGGGGGCGAGCCTGTCGCCATATAACGGGCTCCAATCATGTAGCAGATGTACTTATAACATCCCTACTTAAACTAAAGATTAATTAAGAAGAAGTTATAAAATCATAATTTCTAGTATTATAGTTTAACCTTTTGCAATACCGCGTGACTTCTGACTTCAGAGCTCCTGACAAATCCCCTTCTGTCGCACAGCCTTCCCTTGCACAGTATCTTGATAAATTACTTCTTTCTACGGCACCGTTTCTCGGAATGCGCTAATGGTATACCATTTGTATGCTGTGCAATCCAATGCTCCAACAAGTTATTCGTGATGTTTACAGAGCACAGCGTCTTATTCGCAACGTTTCTTTTCTATTACTGACAAGCCTGAAGTTTGAGTACGTCATACTACTACATCTTGCCACTTCCATCTTACTCCGTACATCTTACCTTTAGATCTTACTGAATGTAGATTGTCCTCTACAGTTTGTGTAGGAGTAGAATGGATGTTATAATAATAATAATAAAATAATAATAAATGTTTATTTCAAAAACTACATGGTAAAGATAAAAACTATCTAAAAAAAAAATTTTTTTTTGGACAATAAAAGAATTTTGCCTGAACTAGGTAGTCCTGTTTGTCAGGCGATAAATACGGCAAAAACTTAACTTAAAATAAAATCATTGCATACTCACATATTCTAATTCAATTAAATTCTAATTAATTTTAAACTATAAAATAAACTTACAGTAAATTTAAAATTAAACATACAAATTAAACACAAACAAATAACAACTTCGTTGTATTTTCGTAGGACATATTTTGGAGGGCTTCTTTAACAGTTTGCTTACATTTTACATAAGTAAGGGAAAATAATTGCCCGAGAGAATTATTGTAAGGAAGCGGACCTAAAAACATGAAAATTAGTTATGACGGCAACCTACGTGCTACGTAGTGTCTACCAACATAACCTTTGCTTGCTGAAATGGAAACTATTGCATCTAATATTATATTCAGGAACTCACGTTGAATGTATGTAGATGAGCGCAGCAATTGTATTTATCAGACTCCAGTCATTGACTAATCGACCGAGCGAGTATTAGCGAGCGAAGCGTCTCTGCTTCAGCTTCTACAAAAATGCTTTCGCAAATCCGAATTCGGTCTTGGTTTCTGTCCGGATCTCTTCCTTCCTCTACAGGCTTTCTATCGCTTTGAGCGATAAGGCCGCCCATTAAAAACTTAGTTAAGCATTATTTAAGTACTATTGTAATTATTTTATGTTTTTAATAAAGAATTGTTGTTGTTGTTGTTGTTGTCGTACATCTTATCCGTTTGTTCTGAAATTATTAAAAATTCGATAGTAATTTTAGTGGGTCAGTTAGTCAGATAATTATTTGTATTTTTGTCGATACAAATACCTAAGGCCCCCTCGGTGGCCATCCTCTGTGCATAGCAGAGGGCACCGGTATCTTCATAGGAACGCACCCTAGTACGTTGCCTGTAACAGCACCTTTCCCAGTGATTGATCTTTTCTTTCTCCCACGTAACAAAGCCCTTAAAAATGAACAGTAATTCAAGAGCAAGATCCTATCGTAATATTTACTAATAAATTGTTTGTTGTAACGATGTAAAATTAGATCATTATTTTCTCAGTTATGTATTCAAATTGTACGTTTGCTATTTCACGTGTATTGGCTGCTGCTTAACTCGAAGGCTCTCAGAAGTAAAACAGTATATTTATTTAACTACTTGAAATAATTCAGCCTCCCCATTTCCGCCGTAACTCCAAGTATCGACTAATGAAACGATAACAATAAACTGTTTGCTCATCTTTTTAGTGAAATTAACATTGTTGTTTACTTGGCCTTCACCATTATCGGTTTACATAAAATACACTTATTATAAGACGGGATCTCTATGCGGAGCTTATGTAGTAGTCTGCTCTGCCCTCACAGTATTGTTTACCTTTGAAATTGGATATAACGGAGCATTATCAGGGATGTCGGGACGAAAATTTAATTATACCACATTGTTTTACCTCCACCTGGCTCTAGTCCCCCAATTCGTACTGTTAAACTTTTCCATTCCTAATTTTAGTAGGTAAACGTTTAGCCTCATTTGCATTTTTATATCGTTGAACGTTAAAAACGTATTGTGGAATTTTATCTCCTACGAGGATATTACGAAAATTACGACGATAATGTTTAGGAACTTTTATCTTCTTTAATTTTATGCTGAGGTACCTCTGAACCACAGTTGTGTTTGAATGTTATTATTATCTATATTTAAATTGTATCGAGCACGTTGTATCATATATAGCTATTATTGTCCGTCAAGTATCTCTCCGCGACTATCGTCCCACATTATTGTGGATTCTATTTGGCCATTGTTGCATAGACCTACGAGTATCTACGTACAGTGTCCACATAGTTCTGAGTAAGCTGTATCGGCACTCCAGAAGCTGTATTGTCGACGAGCCAACAATAGACTTAGATACTCGTCGACGTAACGATCACAGCATCTGTGATTTCCTTCGACAATAGTTTACGATATTGCGATAGAACTATAACTGCGCTCAAATCTTTAGATGTCTCCATAAACAATATGTATGATAGCAACTGTGTAGTAAATGGCCATTTGCACTAAATTTGAGAATTGCTTAAGTTCTCGCTTAACTAGTTCAATCTACTCCTATCTAGCTCCTACCTTTTTTTTATACGAACCTTAAGTTATTCCTTATGAAAATCTTAACTTTATGCGCTCGTTAAGCGAATGTTTCACTAGAAGTAGTTTAAAACTTTAAACATGGACTTAGGCAATTCTTAAATTTAGTGCAAGTGTTCATTATTTTTCTCTTTTTAAGTTTATAACCATAGTTTGATTTTTTGTACCTTAAAAATAAAGAACATGATGTTAAAATACCTTACTCTATAATTTATCAAAAGCATAATCTGGATCAGCTCTACGCTGGGCGTCACATTATGGAAGTCTAGGTTTTTGAGAGTGATATCAAATTAGCCAAAACGATATCCTATACAGTAATAATTGATACAAATGAGTTACACATGAATGAAAGTGCTATTCCAACAGTAATTATAAAAAAACTAGGCGTAACAATAAAAAGACAACTATAAAGGCATAAATTTGTAGATAAATGTTTGCAGACGCCGTCACTGCAAACGAATTAGTACTCTGGCCTCTATGTGTGAGGTATCAACGAAAACCCGATTATAAGATTTGTGTATTGTGTATTTGTGTGAGATTGTAAGTGTTTGAACACCAGCGCAGTACTGTTCCTTAAAAAGAATAATACTTTGGAATAATTTAAACTGATCCAAGTGCTATGTACTACGAGTAAAATACTGTACCGGAATATAAGCACAGCCCTACACAACATTCAAGTAGTGTTTGTTTGCACTATTACTTATTCTGTGCTAATAGCGAGTATTGAGTTTCTAACTTAATATCAGGCAATATGAAGTGAGTGCTCAATCACACATACGCTTATGCACATCATGCACACAGATTCTCAGCGAGCGTTAAATCCATTTTGACACATTCAAAGTGTCAACAACTACCACATTACGATCCTAACGTCTCTGACTTCCCTTGGACGCACTAGTTTATGACGTCACTATAAAGTTACGGCCGGCGTGTAGATGACGTAGAGCTCATAAACACACGGTTATAAAGCGGGCGTGTCCGGCCCGAGCTTTCATTGCTGTACGTGGCTTTTATGTTGCTCAAAATATCCGATTTATAATATCAGAGTGTTTTGCGAATATGTTTGGGAGAGTTTGGACGTGAATATCGGAATCGTAAAATGTTTGCTTCAACGGATATCGGTTTTTGTGAATTATTACCGTTATCTGGGCGGATTCAGCTCATTTATACTCGTGAGTAATCACCAGAAAGTATGGTTTAATCTATTTTTCTCTGGAATGATTCATAACTGATTCGCTAGGGTACAAATATATAGGGAGTAGAGATCGTTATAGTGAAGTATGACTTAACAGTCGACCCGACTGTCAGAGATTCACCTGAAAGCTTTTAACGCGGATTAAATATTGTAATTAGAATTAATAATCGTGATCTATAAATTTTTTCTAATTTTCCAGATGAGGGCATTAGAGCCAGATATGCTAGAAATTATGTGTTAATTAAGTGTCATTTAAAAAAAAAAAATGAAATCAGAAATCAGATCAAATCAAATAATTAAAAATATGAATGCATAATTTGTTGATTTCGTCTATTTTTTATTGAGTTACTATGCTTAATCGTTAGAAAGTTATGAAATTGATTCACCTATAGTAAAAAAATATATATAAATTAAAAAAAAAAACATAACAAAATATTGAACAGCATTATTGAAAAATAGTCACAATTTTGTAAATCAGTAGATTTACAACTTTAAAAAACTCTGTGATAAAATGTATTCTTGATAATATTGATAAAATTTGATACAAACGAGGAAACAACTCCAGCAAATGAGAGAGAAATAAAAAATTATAGACAATTTGAATAATGAGTGAAAAGAAACAAAAGGAATTCTCATACAAATGAGGGCCTCGAGATTATCGAGCAGTAAAATATCTATTACCTTTGTAATGCCCTTTTCGATTAATATAACATTGTCTCGAAATGTTTTTGAGTATCTCAATTAATTATAAAGTTGTAATAGCCGTTGCCAATTTAACTAAATCTAAATCCTAACTAATGCTATCAATACGAAAGTGAGTTTGTTCGTTCGTTTGTTTGTTTGTAACGCTTTCACGCCCTAACTAATAAACCGATCATCATGAAATTTTGCATACACGTTGTCTGGGGTACAGAAAAGGACATAGGGTACTTTTTATACCGAAAAAATAAACGGTTCTTGTTGGATCGCGAGTGAAACCGCTGGGCGCTGCTAGTACTTTTATAAACAAACTTTAGAAAAAAAATTATGTGATGTAATACAATTATTTCAAAATAACTATTTTTTTCAAGAAGAGTGAAGCACACGGCTTCTCTGATCGTAAACGGTAACCGCCGCCAATATGGACACCTAATACAATATTAAATCATTTTTTATTTTATTTGGAATATATTTCAAAAAGGTTTAAAATAATATAAATTATAATACAAAACTGTGTCGCGGGTAACAACGCCCGCCTTCGAATGAAAGAAAGATTTTTATTTTACAAAGGAAATAAACTAGTTTAAATGTATGTACGAGTATGTCTAGAGTATTGTGTGTGTGTGTATGTAGATATGATATCTCAATTTAAGAAATAAAATAACACTAACGGTGCTGTTAATACGCCATCAACACAATACGCTGCCAACTCGAAAAGGAATTTGTAGACATTATTATAACTGTGAAAACAACGTAGCTTAAGTGTGCAATTTGAGAAGCGCCACAATTCTACAATTTCAATACATCATGTGCCACGTCACCGACATTTTCACGATTTGTGTACAACGATCAATTCGAACACAGCGAGAGAGTTGTGGTGTTACGTACGTGAGTGAGTTACTCGGTGAAGTACTCGAGTGAGTTACTCGGTGAGGATCATACACTTCAGTCGTCTACTGTATGAACAGCCTTGCAATAGATCAATCAGACGTTTTGACTCTTCATCCAAAATTGCTTGAAACCAAACCAGGTGAAATCACTATTACGATTCTCGAAGCGATTACCGACGAAACCTTACTATATTTTGTCATACAAACATTTTTTGCCTTATCTACTAGACATTGTTCTAACCATAAAACAATATTCTTTATCTATGAAAGATTCCTAGTCCTCGTTAAAAATCTTTTTTCATCTCGTCTATTTAAAGCACATTTCGTAGGACACAAGCATAACCAAGCAAAGCTTTGGAAAATGATATTGTTATAATATCACAAACACAATTTTAATAATGAGCTCTGGTTTTATTTAGTAGTTTAATGATGGTTTAACAAAATAATATATTAAGAAGTAAAAATTCCACTCCATTGCACCGAGATTCTTGCTCTTTTAAATTCGTAAGCTCCTAAGCAATCGGCTTGGATTCTCCCTCACAATCCCTTTACATAATTGAAGGCCAAGAGTCACGACGTATCGTGTCTTGATCTAATTTTGTCAATTGTATACGAGAGTCCAATTTACTCTACACGTTGATATTTCGCGATTTGACTTCTCGTCGTGCGTTACTTTCGTTAGGACCAAGTGGATGATTCTTTTATCATCCAAAATACTCATGATTCAAATGGCCTTTTCAGGGCTCTTGTCACAAAAGAACGGGGCCATTCGGAAAGCAAATAAAACGTGCTCGCTCTTCACGGGCTGTGATTTACATAATGTTTTTTTTTTGAGCTGAATCTCTATAAAAGTAAATAAGGCATACCTGCTTGGAGTTTATGAGTGCGCGCTATTAGGCTTTATTTTCTTCTACTTGCCTTAAGATTGTTCCTCTTAAGTCACGTTTTATGACACGTCTACAAAATACGAGTGGCGCTAGAATATTTGTACCATCTGAAAAATTATCACAAATTTTTACACGATATATTTTTACATCGTTTAGAAGATTGAATTGGTTTTGATGTACTTAATCTGCAACGTATTTTGGAATTCGGCAATCAATATGGCAATTTAAATAAAAAATCCATATACATCTACGGGAAATCGAAGTATGCAATAATATATATGTATGTACGTACTATTTAGTAAAAACTATTAATAAATTCATAAAAAAAAATTAACTCTGGTATTAGATCTACTAATACCAGAGTTAATTCGTTTACTAATTAAGTCTATTAGAAAATTAACTAGATCAATAAACAGAATAATTTTATATAGTATAACTTGAATATAGCTAGCTGATAATAATGAATATACTCGTAGTGTATATTGTAAGTGTATGTGTGTAATGAATATACTCGTAATGGCAATATACACGGTTACAATCTATTAATTTACAACATAATATTAATCTTGATAGTGTCAATACACAACTTGATGAAATCGACAAACGTAATAGTTAGTAATTAAATACCTTGTGTTCATTTAGGTATTTAGGAGTACAATTATGTTAATTAAGAGCAAGAACATCATAGGTGTTGTATGTAAGATGTATTGTGTATATTCTATCCTTTTTTTTTTTTTTCTCCTTGGGAAAATCCTTTATGGATACCACCAACAGCCCCGGGTGCAGGCACAGAGTGGTTATGTGGGAATCCCGCCACTGACGGCCTACCCACTAAAAACCCAAGGGTGTTCCACCTCGGCGCAAAATGTCGGGGCAACGGGTACGCTTCCGGACTTCTCCGCAGCCCCGACAGCGCCAGCCCCTTCGGGCACCACCTCGAGCTTGCGCTCTCTCCCTCTCGATGATGATGTGTCGAACACCAGACACATCGTCATCATCCACCTCCTCGGGGACCAACTTTGCCCGTGGGCACCAACCAGCACCCGTGCCTAGGCGCCCGTGGTCCCCATGCGACGGGTCAGATGAGTGGCCCCGCCGCCTGCCACTTCGGCCGCAGAGGATAGGGAGAGCGGCAACGACACACCGACACGCCTCTTCCTCTGCGGCCCCACCGCGTCCGCCATCAAAACGGTGGCAACCCCGTTTGGGCCGCGGAAGGTAGGGAAAGTGGCAACGACACACCAACAGTCCTCTCCCGCTGCGGCCCCCAACCTTCGGTTGCAGTGTCGCACACGCGACACTGCACCCCGCCTCAGTTGTGGGTCTGCCCATACAGACCCACACCCTACTTAGGCCGCTTCCATGTGGGCTTTGGAGCTAAAAGCCCCAAGAAGCGGCCCCACCTCGGATTCCTCTTGGCTTCACTGTGGTTGCCGAAGCCACGGCTACTGAGCCCCCCCGCCACGACAAGGCGGGAACCCTCGGGGGAGGTGTGTATTCTATCCTATCCTATCCTAACTAATATTACAAATTGCAAAGTGAGTTTGTTCGTTATCATTTCACGCCTTACCTACTCAACCGATATCATGAAATTTTGCACACAAGTTGTCAAAGGTACAGAAAAGAAAGTTCTTGGGGGCTGAGCTACCCACGTCCGTAGGAGTGGACTCTATTCTGATTCCCTACACGTGGTCCCCGGGTAGTGCTAACCGGGTAGCAAACTCTGGTGGGAGGCTTCGGCCGTGGCTATTTACCACCCACCGGACCAAGCCGTTTGGCAAGCCAAGGCGATTTGGTGGTCAAACGCCGACCTATTATACTCGTACATAAAAAAAGAACGTAGGTTACTTTTCATTTAAAAAAAGTAACGGTTTCTGTAGAACCGCGGGTGAAGCCGAGGAGAGCGGCTAGTAAGCTAAATGAAAAAAAATTTAATTTGAAAAGCTATGTAAGTCTATTCAATTAGACACATAGACACAACAAAATAGAAAAACACGTTCCAGATTTCCGGTAGACAATTATCGTGTTTTGCAATTCCTAGACGGGATATTCCGTCTTCGTAATGCCACTAATTAATCTCTGAAGACATTGTTCCTATTGTCTCATGGTTGCGCCTGAATTAGTGCAGGAACCCTAAGCCGGCGCTCCCGCGGAGTCCCGCCTGTTCATTTGAACATTCATCAATGTCATCCAGCTAAACAGATAACTAACAAAGTGATGTATGGAGTGAATCCACTGTGAAACAAGGCCGGACGGTCGGACACGTGTGCTGCAAAAATACCGTTTGTTTTTTAAACAAAATTCGCTGTTTCACTGTGAGTGGTGTTAGTGCGTATCGAAAATGTCATGGTTTTGTGAAGCGAGTAGAAAAATGTGCCAAATTGAGTCAAGGCAAATACGATGTCACAAAACAATAGCACATTCTATGAAATTTGGTGGCTACTGTAGCTTTTATTCTGGTATCATAGTTTGTACGATTCTATTTAATACACTATTTATTTAATACACTATTCAGTATTCACAGCATCTATTCTCTACAAAACCCAAATAAAACGAATACCTTTCCTTTGTTCCCAACGTGTCAATTCAATAACTGCGTACATACTGTTATTTTGTTTCTCCTTATCAAAATGTATCCTAAACTAAATCAAATTCAATTTTAAGGCTACTATATTATATCTCAATCACAGCATAAAACGTTTAATTCAAAATAACTGCTTTGACTTAAAAAAAGATAAAAACGAATGTCTACATTATCTTTGTCCATATTACCTGTAAGCATACAGTCTTATAGGGTTATCTAGCATGTGTTTATTAGCCTCCAGAGAGGCCCTCGACCCCTGTCATGGGCGTCGTGTGCGTAACAAGGGTGCGTACATTATACTTAGAATTAGTTCCGTAATCGTTCACCTCAGTGCCGACGACTTGTTAACTAAATGCCTGGAAAATAGTGCGTTTATTTCATTCATTTACCTAAGTACCTACTTTACCAAATTTATTGAGAGTAGAACGAATGTAAAGGCAAGGAAGATGTCGTTTGATTACTGTCGAAGTGCATTCAAAGTTATTAAAATAAATGAGTGTAGGATCTGTATCACGAAACACACAAAGAGACGATATCTATGCCCTCAGATTCCGAAAGATAACGTACCCCTAGAACTACTTATAAGGCTTAACAGCGCTACTACTGAACCATACCGGTCGTGCGTTAGCAAGATACGAAAATTACACATTGTATCTGTGCGGTACCAAAATATAAAGGAAAATAAAATAACGATACGACGCGACGTTAGCTCCATGATAATAAAGAAGTCAATTTCGTTGCCAATATCTAAAATTTTATAGGGCAATAAGCTTATGGGGTCACAGTACTGCTTTATGGATACTTTACAAGTTATTTTCACTTTACAGCGCGACTTCTTGATTTATGGGCGGAATCACGGTCAATTTTCCGGCGAAAAAGTCGGTTGAATTAAAAATGACTCTCCACGGTTCCATTGTTTGATTGGTTTCCGATTCAGTGCATTTTATCAGATGGGAGTAACGATAAGGTAGATAATTGAGCAAGTAAGCGGAACTCTGTCCTGAGATTCCCGTCTCGACTCGAAGGGGTCCAAATTAATAGGGCAAACGGTACAAATCAATGGAAATTCCGTAGTAAGGAAGGTAACTGATGCTGGAATTCGAATAAGTACGCTTGTCGAGATTGTACGCAATTCGAGCAGATTGAGAGATCAAGAGTCGCTCGTTTAGGGATTGATCAAGACGTTGCTATAGTAACTTTTTTAATTCAAAGGAATTACAACCCCTTCTGTTGGATTATTAAAATTGAAATTCACATTTGAAGTTTTGCTATGAGCAGCTTGAATTGAATATTTGAAATGTTTTAATTGTTTTCTCTTGTTTCCATTGAAAACTTAAGTTGTATTGACTACTGAGGAATCTGAAACTAAGGAACTAAGTCTGATCTAGTTATAATAATTTCGATTTCACTACTTTAGTTTTAGTTGAAAAGTAATCTAAATAGGTACATTCCTGTTTTGCAAATAAAGATTCTTGCGCAGATTTCTAGTTGGTTTTGTATCTTTTTTTTTATAACTTGATAGGCTTGCGTTTGGCCGCCAACATAACATAACATAATTATCGTCACGCCTGTTCCCCGAGGGAGCTGGCAGAGGTGTAATACAACACACACACTTCGTTGGGCGATATTCAGTCCCAAATTTGACAGGTGGCGAGCCTGTCGCCATACACCGGGCTCCAGTCATGTAGCAGATGACATACAATACGCACATATGCTCACACAATGAACAAATTGGTGCGTGCCGTCGGCTGGGTTCGAACCCGCTCCTTCTGGCTTGAGAGGCGGGCCTTCTCCCAATTAGGCAGCCATCGTTTCGCCGCCAGCATGCCTGATGATAAGCAGTGATGCGGCCTACGATGGAGCACGCTTGCCTAGAAGAATCCGATTCACTCGAGACTTGAAGACACCCAGATTATAAGTGTCAGGGAACACACTCAAGCAAAGTATTCCACACGAAGAGTATCTTGTACAACATTCGATTAAAGTATAATTTTGACAGTTATAATTATTATAACACAATAATAATGAACAAATAAAATAAACAATAGAATGTTGTACAAGATATATTAACAGCTAAAATAAATATTACGGAGCCAATCGCCTGCAATGGCAGGATACCTAAGTCTGAATGTGAAATACGAAGGCAAGTTGAATTTCATTTTGCAATGCACAAGCATATTCAGCCCACCTTACTCGTATCGTAGCACAGCGCACAGGTGACTGTGGCTAAGAAGCACTTAAAGCAGAAGTTCTCGCTACACCTATCCGTAGTTTGCCCTCGAGCAATGTCGGCTTTTAGCAATGAATTGCCTCTTAGTGTCGACACTAAATCGTGTGAGCTGAACCAATAGCGTTTGATACTGACATGCCACTCCATGATTTCCGAATGAGTGTTGAGATGAAAAAATGTCTTCCAACGTCGATGTTTCCAAGCGACACACCTGTCTAGACGCTTTAACATCTTATTTGCTCAGAGCAAGTGGCCCGAACTCATGAACATTTTTGTTTACCTTCGAGGCGTTGATATCACGATGTTTGTCAAAATATTTTATATTGTGTAAAGTTTCGATTTTATTTACCACTTGTTGTTGCCCACAACTTCGTTTGTGTTTATTCAGAAAATAGTATCCACAAACCCTCCTCGTGAAATACTGTAACTAATTATAAAATTATGAGTAATAATCCGTTACCAAAGAGATCAGAGTCCAACATTTAAAAAAAACTGGCTGGTTTTGAGCGGAGTTTTAAGTTTAGTTGTCAGTTGTTATTTTAGTATCAACTAGGTACAATTCTGTGATGTTGTCTGACGCATGTGATAAGCGGCGCGTTTTTTTTATTAGTTTACAGAATTTCATGACAAAAAGATTTATTTATTCAAAAAAAAGTATCCAAAAACCTTCATTGTGACACACTGTAACTATTTATCAAATTTTATCAAGATACGTTCTGCTGTTTAGCCGTGAAATGTGAAGTTTTTCACGCAATTTTTTACGAATGAGTTGTGTTTTAATTTCAGAAGTAAATTTTTTTTTTTTTTTTTATGTAGATTAGGTCGGCGTTTGACCACCAACTCGCCTGATGTTAAGCGAAGTTGTGGTCTAAGGTGGAGCACGACGACCTATAAGGTACTTTTCACTCTAACCTTGAAGTTTTGTAGAGTGAAGAAGTACAAAGACGGCAGTTGAGTGAGGCGCTACAAGTGCGCTACTGCTCAGACCCGTCTTCGGAACGGTTACACCGGACCACATCCCGAAACACGACTAGGTCATTTCACGGCATGGCTTGGTCCGGTGGGTGGTAACTAGCCACGGCCGAAGCCTCCCACCAGAGTTTGCTACCCGGTTAGCACTACCCGGGGACCACGTGTAGGGAATCAGAATAGAGTACACTCCTACGGACGTGGGTAGCTCAGCCCCCAAAACGTAGGTATTTCCAGTATGTATTTGTGTTGTCAATTAACGTACACCCTTGAAATTGATTAACAGTTATTTGTGCCCTGTGTCCCTTTATTTCTAAGTAATAGATACGTCCAACCTTGGATACTTTTACTGTCTTCATTTAGGCGCACAAAGTGAATGTTCGCTTGAACAGCTCAATTGGAGAGTGGAGATGGAGTGTCCTTCGTCGAATTTTCAATTTATTTGCGACAGCGCTCTTGCGGAACATAAAGAATGACATTATTTTGGGGGGCAATGTTGTGAAGGAAATTATTCACCCCCGAAGCGAGGCGATCGCCATCTGGAGCCCCTTGAAATTTGAATCGGGGACATTTATTAAACAGCGGGCCCATTGTTCCTTTGATTTCGCGTCAAATTGAAAGATTGAGTATTTCTTCGAGATTAAGCTCGTTTGCTCAGACCCAGACGCGGTTATGTTGAAATTCGCTGTGTAATTGAATAATTTGTCGGATTTTGAGGAAATTAAGACGATTAGGTATACAAACAGATGTTGTTTGGATATGGTTACTTCGTCATATTTTAATTAAATTAGAAGCTGAGTAAGAAGACCCCTTGGTACAGCTTAAGCGGGTTTTATGCAATACAGTGTACGCTGTAGAGTACTGGGATGCTTTAGTCTAAACTATACATGCATGATTGGCAGCGTGAGTGGAGCGCTCATTAACATAAGTCGATACAATACGGGTGCTGCGCCAAGCGTTTGTTGTCTATCACTACATTAGGGATACTAGCAAGTACAAAAGAGTCCATACAAAATAGCAGAAAATATCAGGTTCAAATAAAACACTTGCCATGACAAATACTTGAGACATTTTGTTGACAAATTTCAGTAAAATATTTCACAAATCAAGATAGAATTTCTAGGAACAATTGTAATCAATTTGTGCGACGAATCTTTGTGAATTTTATTTTGACGAAATCATTTCTTACTGCTCCCAATAAGTTTTAATGGGAAAATCTTTCGATACTACCGTAATTTCTGTTTTAATAGGAATGAAAAACATTTTTATATTGAAATGAATAGCAGACGGCATTGACTGCGAGCTATGTAATGGAATATTTATTAAAAGCAGTACCACGCTTCTTGAAGTTTCTATGACATAATATCAAGCTTATGATCTCAAAATTTAGAGGTTGTAAAACTTCCTTGACAAATTTAATTTTAAAACTTTATTTTTTAGTATTATATAACTGAATATCATCAACACAGTGTGATGCTACGAGTTTTTTAAACGGCTTTTTAAAATTATACATTACCAGCTGCGCCCCGCGGTTTCACCCGCGCTTAAAAAGTATCCTATGTGCTATTCCAGACTATAATCTATCTCTGTGCCAAGTTTCATCCAGATCTGTTCAGTCGTTCTGGCGTGAAAGAGTAACAAACATCCATCCATCCATCCATCCATTCTTACAAACTTTCGCGTTTATAATATTAGTAGGATGTATAACACATCATAGGTAAGGTAATGGTTTAAGTTTAGTAACCGTTTTCACAAGGATAATGATGGACTCATTGATCTGTGGCCAAACTCGCCACGTGAAATATTCTTAGAATAGAACGCCTAATATTGAGAACGCTGTCTGTGGAGACTGCGCCTAAGAATACCGAGGCGCGTTATTGTAACGGTTTTTCCCGAACCGTAATAAAACGTTTCACATGTCGGCCGCAGCCCTGCGGCCGCGTGCGGCCGGCGTGAACCCAAATTGATGGGTCTCTCCATTGCCAATGTAATGGTCCTTCAAAACGAACGGGCCCTGGCCAGTAAGTGAAATTCACGATTGATTAACTTTTACTCGAGGACCAGCAGTGTTTTAGCGAAAGTAAGCCGAAAGTGCTGGACTCGGCAATAAAGCGGGTAGCAACAGCAGGCACAATATTCTCGCTATTTTTAGCAATGTTTAAAATATTTTTTGTTTCGTAATATTATTTGTAAAGTTAAAATATAAAACACATAATTTGGTTAATTGGTAGAAGATTGAAAATGACATTTTCAATTGACTGAATTTTCAAACACATGATTTGACTGTAAACAAATTGCACACATTTAAACACTCAAATTCATAAAGCTTTGTTACCCATTTACCAGAAGAGTATGTAACGGATAAAATCTCAGTTATCACATTTAACGCCACCTCTCGTTCAATTTAAAAAGGGCCTACGAGACGAATTTAAAGTATCTCTGCAGTATGAAAGCTCAGGTCGAGGACTCACATGGGAGCAACACGGCTCGTAAACAGGAGGCCGGGAGTCGATGAGCTTTTCAAATTTATGCACAAACATTTATCACGCGCTTTTCGCCAAAAGGAAAACAGCGTTGAAGCAGGTTGAAGCAGTATGGCCGTCGCGAATATTAAATTAATTAATTAAAGTTTACTTACTTAAATTAATTTGCAATATACTCTACGGCAGCGCTGGTTTATTTTCTAAGGTAATTTTTTTAGTTATGCCAAAGAGCAGACCTACTCAGTAGTCGGAGGAATATTGTTGTTGATGATGAAGATTTTTATAATTAATGGTTCATACTATTTATCCTAAATAATCCTAATTCTAATCACACTTCACACTATCACACTACTATTAGAAATGCGAAAGTTTGCATGGATATGGATAGATGAATTGATGGATGAATGCTTGTTACTTAATCATGCTAGATTGGCTGAACAGATTTGCATGAAATTTGGAATTTCATTCCAATTTCATATTTTAATTTCATGCGTATAAATATACGTACTTAATTAGAAATAAAAAAACCAATAACTACAGTTATTGTAATCTTTGGACTTTATAACAAATTAAGTTTTTCTTGAATACATTATTTTCTTAAATTTTCTATTTTAAAGTTTTTGTCCATACTACTTGTGCGGTGGCAAGGTATCGTTCGTACGTCTGGGAGTAATTTTCTTCGTGCAGAAAGCATCCTATTTCTACGAAACACCGATAGGAGATGCGCTATTACACCGATACAGAGGAAACCAGAGTGGGATTGCCAAGTTTTGTTTCCTTCAAATTTAAAATGTGCTTAAAATAGTCATTAAAAATTTAAATCTGAATTCGTAAATCCTGTACATCTAAGTACAGTACTAGAGCAGATTTACGTACACTATTGTAAATCGACCAAGAATCGCCGTGCTCAGTACAAAAAGTAAGTATCACATATACCGCTTGGTCAATTAGTTGTTCGATTGGTTCATTTTTAATATAAAGGTACCTTTCAGTCATTGACTGCCTCGGTGGCTCAGTTGGTAGTGAACCTGCCTTCTGAGCGTGGAGGCGTGGGTTCGATTCCCATCTAGGGCAAACATTCATGTGATGAACATTAGTGTTTGTTCCATGTCTGGGTGTTAACATCTATTTAAGTATGTGTTTAAAGTTGTCTAAGTATGTATATCAGTCTCTGGCAGCCATTGTACAAGCTTTGCTTAGTTTGGTGTCAGGCGACCGTGTGTGCAAGTGTTCCGATTTTATTTTTTTATTTATTATTGATTTCAATGTCGCCGGTGACAGTGACACCGTGTCAATTCAATGAAAATGTGTAGGATCCAATAGGACCCAGTAGTGACGCGACGTCACTAACACGGCTGCACTACACACACACACTTGCGACACTGAAGCCTACGACGGAATTAGTTGAACTACGAACCGTTCTAGTTTTTTAGTTGACCGTTTTTGTGGTGGTCCGAACGACCACTAACAAAACAGCCACTAGTCGAGATGTGGACCAATCTAGAAATATTTTTGTTAGTAATTATGTTTCTCCGAGTGGTATGAACTATAACTCAAATGCCTAGCGGTGTTACTCACGGTTAAAAAGTAGCTTAAGTGTTAATCCAGCGCCTAAGTTACCTCCATACTTATTTCCATCAAAATCCGTCCACACGTTTGAGTGTGAATAAGTAACTAACCAACACACACACACACACACACAAACTTAACTTTTATAATATTACTAGCTGCGCCCCGCGGTTTCACCCGCGGTCAAAAAGTATCCTATGTGCTATTCTAGACTATAATCTATCTCGGTGCCAAATTTCATCCAGATCTGTTCAGCCGTTCTGGCGTGAAAGAGTAACAAACATCCATCCATTAATCCATTCTTACAAACTTTCGCGTTTTTAGTATTCGTAAGATAGGAAGTAGGACTACGATAATATTTAGGTAAACTTTATCTCAAAGAACTTTTTCTATTAAATTTTCTACATCATAGCGGCAGTCTTTTTATACTTAAGTACTTCCATATAAAATTGCATCAATTACTACAGAACACTAGCACAGAGTTTCATAAAAATGTATGATAAAATTTCACACATCAAACGAATGCCTGTTAAGTTTAGTTTGATCGATATTTCTTCATAAATATGCAAGAAATGGCACGAAATCACATTATCGCCTTTCAAAGTGTTCCAATAAAAGCGTCGAAGTATGACATGGGTCGGGGTGTCCCTTAGTCTGCTACGTAGTTTGGGATAGATATCACGTTGGACGTTAACAACTTTTGAAAACATATTGCGGATAAGTACCTGAGAAAACCTCCTTGAAGCAAATCGCATTTAAAATAAATAATTAGCACAATTAAGAAACTTTAAACGCGTTTTAATTTTTAAAGAATTGATTTAAAACTTATTAATTTTCATTTAGAGTTTTATAACATAACATAATATATCCTCACGCCTTTCCCCCGAGGGGGCTGGCAGAGGTGTAACACAACACCCACACTTCGTTGGACGATATTCAGTCCCAAATGTGGCGGGGTGAGCCTGTCGCCGTACACCGGGTGCGAGTCATGTAGCAGATGACATACAATACGCACATAATTATGTTCAGACAATGAACAAATTGTCGTGAAAAACATATTCTATTCTTATTAAATAGCAAATGACATTGAACACCTTACACACAAAAAAAATACATCTTTGTTGGGTAAAACATAAAAATGTTCAAGTATTCTATTGTTTTCATTGTAAATAATATGTTATCTTAGAATTAAAAAAAAGTACTTATGTATACTTTTGATATGTATACTTTTACTTATTTTATGTTGTCCGATGAATCTTTATGCAAGTTTCAGTTACTCGTTAAATGTCGTTAGTTGAAGTTTCTTACAAAAATAAAAGTTGTTACAAAAAGAAAAAATATCAGAGATATGATTTCCTTTACGATTGCATGTCGAGATTAAATTGAAAGAAAACAAGCTTCTAATTCAATGCTCAGCCACGCTTACTCTAAGGCTTCGTCCTCACTTAGCAAACTGTGAGCAGCTGACTGTTTCTGTTTGCCTACAGTTTGCCACCCTAATAGCTGCCCTAATATAGCGAATGCATCCTTAAACAACGGACATATTCTACGATATCGTTATGACCAACTATTAATATGGGGCCAACCCTGAAAAAAAAAAAGCTGTCCCATACATTTTGTCGACGATCAATAAAAGATTTAAAATTTATTATAGACTAGCTGTTACCCGCAGCTGCGTTTAAATAATAATTAAGTAAGTACATACAGTTTAACAAAATCTAAACTACGTAAATTAAAAAAGTTTACAATTTTTATTTTCTGAAAATCACACTTAATAATAATTCAATTTTACATTGACACTACAATACTCACCTAACCACATACACATCAAAAACCGAACCAATAGGCAACCGAAGTGAATTCCGCTATATTTTATGTAAAAAAAAATATTTCTCTTATTTCAGATTTTTTCATTCAAGATTTATACCCACTACTAGAACGCTAGACTACCTCTCCAAATCTCAACTTGGGCGAAAAGGTATGCAATAACCGGTATCTTACCTAGCAGAATACCTATAAAAGCTCGACAAGCCTGAAAAGGTCTCCGATATGGATATCGGAGGGACTCAAAGTGGGTATTCCTAAAAAAACTTTGTAAGGAGAAAGTACGCTTATGTCACTGCGACATGTTTTATACACTGTTTTTGGAGCAATGGTTACGCCTGAGAATCTTGAGATAGTACTTCATAACTAGTCCGTAACCCTAGCTCTGCTAGTATTGGTAGTAAAGCTTGTAGCAATTGCTAGCTTCAATCGCATCAAACGGAAATTTTAATAAACTTGTTTGAATATTGAAATATTAGCAATGGTTGTTTACACTTTGAGCATTGAATCCACTGGCCAAGTGGTCAACAGCTATCGGCTACGCCCGTAGCTACGTCTACACAAATGAAGCGATGGCTACGCACGTAGCAAAGTCTACACAATGTAGCAGTGCCTACGCCCTATGATCTACACGTAATAGCTATTATACTGTTGCAATGTTTACGCACTAGCTGCGTTCTTGGCATTCACTATTATATTAGCACTAGCTAACTACATTCATAGCAATGGCTTTGAAACATCATAACAAGAACACAGTAAATCCAAACACAAATACAACGAAAACAAACCAAATCACCGATCAAAGGCTTTATAATACTGTGACATCGTGAATCCACAACAAAACCAAACATCAACCCAAATTATGTCATAAAGGCCAAATCAAAATTGCAAATCAGTCCAGAAATATTCATAGAATATTTATAGACAATCGACCGCATTCAGACATTCAGAGTTATTGACACAGTAAACCATACAATATAATAAAATCTAATACTGGAAATGTCAACATATGGCTGTCTGTGTTTGTCGCTTAATGTTGTAAATTCCAACGATATTTATTAAAAATGTAAGACAGTTTTTTTGCTAAGAGAACGATTATAGTCGTCTATGGTTTAGCATATGAAGTGTTCTTTTTTTTAATTTAGAAGAAAACACTCGTCGATGCGTTCTAGGCAGACTGGTCTATTTGAAAAGATATGATTTTTTTACCGGAGTTCAATACTCTAAGCTGCCAGAATAATATTGTTATCAATCTATGAAATAGGAGGTGAAATATCAAGGCGCAGCTAGTTATCCAATAAATACAATAAGTGCTCTTAAACACAAAAGACACGGGTTATAAACAACGTTAGTACTTGTAAAGACAGAAACAGTATAATAAGTACATTAGATCGCTCCAAATGACCGCATCCCTTCTTTATCGCTCAATAACAGAGAAACAGTTATAGATGAAGCCAGTACGTAAGCTTCCACAAATGGTTGTAATTTTGAAGTTAATAACTACCGTAAATTACAGGCTTTTGCAAACGATATATTTTATCTTACTCTAATCCATGCCCAGCATGTCTAGTGTCTTTATCACTTTTATAATAATTTAGCACTTATGTGTTACTAAAATTTTGCGTTATTAACACTTGCAAAACCGTATTGTTTTTCTATATTGGGGCTCTATACGTTTAGTTATATAGACTCAGTTGAGCACAGAAGAATAGTACTCAATAGTATAGTATGGTAGAATACGTGTCCGTAAGAATAATATTTAAAAGTAATATAAAACTAACTCATTATAAGTCATAGCTTTCTGTTTTTAAAACGTTATGCTTAGCGCAAGGCAATTTAACTTTATGGTTACAGTTAGAGATTATCCACTGAAATTTATTGTGAAATTTTACAAAAGCCATTAGGAGTAAAGCTGAAATTTACGAACTGTGAATTTCACTTATTTCCTTTTTATTTCGTTTGGTTATTCGATTGATTGGAAAGAGAAGTTTGCGATTTTGGGAATAAAAAGAACAAAAATATTTAATGATTTTGGGACTACGTGGAAACAATTTTTATTTCTGCAAATTTTGAAAGCTCCATGGTTGACAATGGTCAGGAGTATTTATGAAAATAGATACTTATGATTTCTACAAAAATGTTATATTGATAGCTGAGTATAATTAAGAAAACGCTTATTGGAAATATAAATCAATTTGTCATTGCTTCAGAAAATTTATTTCTCAAAGCTCCGGGAAAATGTTGCTGAAATTAGTCAAGAAAAATGCCGCTCGTCTCATTATTAAGAAATTAAAAAAACGCAAATAAAGTTCATTAAATTTGATTTCAATTTGATTGCGATACAAATTCTAAAGGTGACTGCTTGGCGTTACGGGCCGTAATGACACATTTGGAGCAAACATGTTATGTTACACTTACATTCTTGCTTACCACTTAAGTGAACCTTGTATCAAACAACTCCAGTTATATACTGACTGAACGCATGCTCGCTTTGCAACATATTACTCGCACATTACGGTTCATAATTCCAGTCAGTCGCCACCTTTAGAGAAATAATTACAATTAACACCCTCGAGTCTCGTGCAACATAATTGGCCTGTCTTACTTGTGCCGTGTTCACGGAACGGTTACTTAATAAATTGCACGAAGTGTAGTTCCCGAACTGAAGTGGATGAAAGTAAATAGATCAAGCGAATATTGCACCTCTACAGCTTAATATATCGGACAAGGCTATCCAATATTGAGTAACAAATAGTATCAGGATAGTGTTCGTTTAGTAAGTGATAGATATCGATATTTTGTTCAAGGAATAGAATAACAATAACACGTTTCTGACTTTGATTTTAGACATAGCTTTATTGACGGTCTTATTGTTAGGAGCGATCTCTTTCAGACAACCTTCAGATGTGAGGTAGGAAAGAATATTTACTGTGTGTGAACTGTTGTGTAGTAATAGTGTTTTATAATTATAAGTCATTAGAATAAATTTAAACTTTAAACATTCATAAATACTCTGAATCTGAAATAAAAAATTAACTGAGGAAATTTTACGTTTTTGTATTTTTTATTTGTATTTATAAGAAACTTTTCATTTACAGCGCTCAATAAAAACAAAAAGCATGCCTTTATGTAGAACAAGTTTTAACGAGCAATAGCATCACCATAACAAAATACCTAACACTAAACAAAAGAAAAAAACATTTTGCAGCAAAACATCTCTATCCACTAAGCTCTTCCCAATATCCTGAAAATATCGTCTCCATATATCACATTTCGCCGACTCAGTGAGAGCAGTGAAACCCAAACCGGCAGATAAAGCAACTGTTCCTACGAAGTTCACTTGCTGTAAGAGATTAAAGGCCAATACACTTTCTCGGAGATAAGGACACGACCGTCGACCGTAATAAGAACTCGCTTGTGCTTTAAGGCGATACGTCACGCTCATGGCGCGAAATTTATATTTCAAACTTTTTTTTTTTTGGAGCTAGACCCGGTATCTAATATACTCGTAAGTATTGGCTCCCAGAAAAGGATGGTACGACTGTACCTTTGTAAGCTCGACTTGGCAGATAAATAATAGAGTTTGCGGCCATTGTAGATCATTTAATACATTTATTTACGTTACAATATTTTGTAGAGATATTGAACCCTAATGTACCAGAAAACCGTATGAGTAAATTAACCGATACATTGACGAGCCAAGCTTACATGAGCATGTTCGTCAAATATATGCGTCAAATAATGAGAAAAATAGTCTAAAATAACCGCAAATTCCATTATCACGTACAATATCCGGTCTAGCTTCAAAACTATATATTTTTTTATTTATATTTCGCGCCATGAGCAAGACGTTGAACCTTAAGAACTAGATGTTGGGGGGATTCAGAGCTAGCTCTTAAAATTAATTTGAAAAGCTTTTAGCTCTTTCAGGTGTACGAAGTTGTCTCTTTGCTATTTTTTACAACTATTATTTAAATGGATGTAAAAAATAAACCATCAACGCTGGCAAAGTAACGAAAGTAGTTACTTTGCACCATTTTAAATTTTTGTTTTATCTTGAAATCCTCCAAATATGGAAAATCCTTACAAATTGAACTGCGCTTGGAAAATCCTAATCCTAATTTATGAGTGAGTTTGTTTGTATGCTTTCATGCCTTAACAACTCAACTGATCATCATGACGCATCATTGTGTTCCTAACCACGTGATACCAAAAAGAAACGGTTCCTTTTGGGCCGAAGGAACATTGTGGTGTTTTAAGTGAGAAGATAGAGCAAGCAATCTTAGAAATTATATTATACTAGCTGCGCCCTGCGGTTTCACCCGCGGTTAAAAAGTATCCTATGTGCTATTTTAGACTATAATCTATCTCTGTGCCAAATTTCATTCAGATCTGTTCAGTCGTTCTGGCGTGAAAGAGTAACAAGCATCCATCCATCCATACATACAAACTTTCGCGTTTATAATATTAGTAGAATTCACACTGACTTTGATGAGATCTAAAATCTTAGATCAGAATTCATTGTCATTATCAATATAAATGCTTAGTTGACGAACCAATACAACGGAAAATACGGTAAACACGGAAATACGGAATACGGACGGTAAATACGGAAAATAAGGGAGATACGGTACGAATACCTTATCATGGACCGCATAAATTGGGTGCATGCACACAATTTACTGTAGTTACAAACAAACGAAACTAGCGCAACACTGATAATTATTGTTGTCTCGTTCTCGCTACAGTCTCTTGTACGAGTACGTCTCTCTAACTTTGTTTCTGTAACATAGTATTGTCAACGGAGCTGTGTAGTGTCTGTTTGCTTGTTATTGTGTTTGGTCCATGTGCTGTGTACTAGAAATAAGACTCGTACCGCTTCTTGCTTATGTAATTCCGATCAGTGGGAGTTAAGATTTTTCAATTTTCTTTTGCAATATATCTTGTTAAATCCAGAGTAAAACTCACAATAGTATTTTTTTATCACTTTCATTCGTTGGCATACACTTCCCGATAAACTTAGTGTATCTAACACCAAAATGATTATAATCACTATTATTTACTTGCAGAATGTTGTCGTTCTTGGCTTGCGTTCTACCGTGTCTTGGCACTGAACTTGGCGAGTCACCGTTGCGTGTCACGATATCATAATACAGCCACTTTGATCCCGATACACCTGAGTGAATAATTTGATTTTCTCTGTAATAATATCATCGCATTCATAAATCATTCATATTCGCACATTTATATTCGCTCGCAGGTACAAAAATAGGACTATCATAAACCATATTTTGTCGTGTATTCTATAGAGATTTCTCATTTTCGGAAACCTTGTAAGTGTAAGACTTTTGTGGTGATATAAATGGCTGCTTTTATATTTATGAGGGACCTATTGTTAATCCTAGTTCCAGGAGTTTCTTCGCTTAGGTTTGATTTGCACTAATAACCTTTTAAGTTGATTAAAGGAATCCTTGTTTTCGATATCAAAGATACGCTGCTATAAGTACTCACAATTTCTGTTATTTCCATACAAATGTACTGGCAATTAAAAGTTTTGAACGAAATTTTAATTGCGTTTTCATAAACAGCCGTGATCATATACCTATAGATATCATTGTTATTTTGATATTTACTCCAAGTTTAATTGAAATCGGTTGAAAAGTTTGTTTTGTTTAAATTGATCCAAATTAGGAGTAGAATTAGATGCTTCAAACGAACATAAAATAAATCATATAAATCTTTAAAAAATGTTACGGAGTATGAAAGACAACATGTATTTCCTCATACATCATCTTTATAAAGAGTCGCCGCGCACTCTTAAGGTGTATGGTAAGGCACGACAGCTGTCTCGCTATTTTACTAGATATAAAATTAAAGAATGTATTTTTGATAAATTTGCTTTTGATAAATCAAATCTTCCAATCAAGTATAACAAAGTATTCAGAATAATTTTTATGTTGATATTTATAATGAGTGCTCAGAGAAACGTAAGCACGTTTTTTATACGTGGTCACGTTTTTCTAAGTAAAAACTATTTATATGAGCATGAAAATTATTCTGAATACTTTGTAATACTGTTTCAATGCATTGATAGAAGCAAATTTATCAAAAATACATTCTATAATTTTATATCTAAAATAAGTGTCGCGAGCGAGCGAGACAGCTGCCGCGCCCTATCAGACCTTAAAGGGCTTACAAACCCGCGGTTATTATTTTTATGTACAGCTAAGCTTCCACGAGTAGCAACCAATAACATAACCATATCGTCAAGCCTTTCCCCCGAGGGGGCTGGCAGAGGTGTAATACAACACCCATCGCCGGACAATATTCAGTCCCAAATGTGACAAGGGGCGAGCCTGTTGCCATACACCGGGCTCCAGTCATGTAGCAGATGACATACAATACGCACATATGATCACACAATGAACAAATTGGTGCGTGCCGTCGGTTGGGTTCGAACCCGCACCCTCTGGCTTGAGAGGGAGCTCAAGCTACTAAGCTAATAGCTACAAATAATTTTTCGTGTACACGTACCCAAGCCAATATAACATTTATTACACCCGCATCGACCTACTTAGCCAACAGGCGTGGTTTGCACACTACATTGAATATCTTGGGACCAAATTGGCAATAGTGGTTGTTAGATTTATTATCGGCACGCATGACTTCCTGTGCCCCCTGGAGGCCATTTAATGGACAGAACGTTTATTTTCCTAACTAACCATTTTAAAGGAAATGAGAGTTATTGTAATTTCAAAATAAATAGGTCGAATTTGGGCGTTTTAAGTTTTTCTAGAAAAAGGAGCGTGCTTAATTTTATGTGCAAAGTTAAATTTGTTAACAGTTCTACGCCATAAAAGATACGCTCAAATTGAAGATAATCGGATATCGGCATATTGCTGGCAATCAAGATAATTGGCGCAACACACGATTTTAGTAGAAGGGGATGCATCTTGTCATAAAATTTGATCCAAGTAAAATATGACCACAAAACGTTTTGAGTTTCCATTTTTAAGCTGATCTAGATTATTTTACGATTGAACAAGCATATGTATTTACGCGCAATTAAATCTCGTTATTGATTAATTCATTGTGATCGAATCAGGAATGAGGAGATCCATAGACGAACCAAAGTTACCGAGATAGCCCAGAGGATTGGCAAGTTGAAATGGCAGTGGGCAGGGCACATAGCACGAAGGACTGATGACCGATGGGGTCGAAAGGTCCTCGAATGGAGACCACGTTCCGGCAAGCGCAGCGTAGGACGTCCACCCACAAGGTGGACAGATGACCTTGTCAAGACCGCAGGATCGCGCTGGATGCAGGCCGCTACCAACCGGTCTTATTGGAGGTCTATGGGGGAGGCCTATGTCCAGCAGTGGACGTCCTATGGCTGATGGCTGATGGATGGATTGATTAATTTGGTGCAAATAAATGTCTTAAATCTAAATAATAAATATTAACATACAAAGTCCATGTTTACATTTTACAGGCTCTCAAACTTAGTACTAAACAAACATTGCAGTGCATTCGCGACGAGGAATTGCAATTTCGCATGAGTTTATAACTATTTCATTTGAACTCTGTTCATTAAACGTGTAAATGTAACATTATTTTGTTGGGCTTTAGTTTGCAATTGTTTAGTCGGTATTCAATTGCTAGTGAACTGTTACACCAACTATGTAACGTCATAAACTTGAATACACACAGTTACATTTTTGTTGCAAAAGTTTCTGATTTTGCTACGTTTTTTCATGAAATTTTAATGCAGCTGACGCAGTTTTTGTGAGCTGTGTGGTTTTTTTTAATTGTGTTTTTTTTATGCGCATAATATTTGATGCTTATGTTTGTAAATTCATTAATCTTGCGTCTGTTAATGTCTGTTAACACCTTGTACGTATATCGAGTTCCTTACGGGTTTGCACCCGTAAGGAACCCGTCGTGTTGAGGTTGTCATTGCAGCCTAATTACTAAGCGTCATCCTTTTTTTTAAATTTTATTTATTTCAAAATTCTTACTGTGCTTACAGCGAAGCCAACACGCTCAGTAAGCCATTAATTATTACAATTCATAAATTAGATTAATTAAAAAATATAAATCACTAGCTGCGCCCCGCAGTTTCACCCGCGGTTAAAAAGTATCCTATGTGCTATTCTAGACTATGATCTATCTTTGTGCCAAATTTCATCCAAATCTGTTCAGCTATTCTGACGTGAAATGGTAACAAACATCCATCCTTAGAAATTTTCGCGTTTATAATATTAGTAGGATTAATATCACTTTAAAAACTGATAATACAGGCGCCAGTCATAGGTTTGAATTTTACAAAAAATATATCTGTATCTGGTGTCCGAGCAATCAAATCGTTGAGCAGATTAATGGCAGGAGTCGTAGGAGCAGTCCGAGCGGTGTGTGTGCGCACGCGCATGGTCAAATACGTGATCCAAACAAAGTCTAGCATTCCAGGCGTAAACACGTATGACGTCATTCGTCATAGTCATCTGCTGTCACACTATTTTTAAATGACTTATCGGTCTTGTTTATGCATCGATTGACGTCACTACGTGTTGCCCACGTGACCGTAAAGCTATACTTTTTTTTTTTTTTTAATGTATAATAGGTCGGCGTTTGACCACCAACTCGCCTGATGTTAAGCGACGTTGTGGTCTAAGATGGAGCACGACGACCTAGAAGGTACTTGTTCACTCTAGCCTTGAAGAAGTACAAAGACGGCAGTTGAGTGAGGCGCTACAAGTGCGCCACTGCTCAGACCCGTCTTCGGAACGGTTACACCGGACTACATCCCGAAACACGACTAGGTCATTTCACGGCATGGCTTGGTCCGGTGGGTGGTAACTAGCCACGGCCGAAGCCTTCCACCAGAGGAGGAATATACCTGGCGGAGTATATTATTATACCATGGTCAAATAGATCACACGCATACCTAAAGCGATTTCATGTTTGTCTAAGGTTTATGTGACCTCATTCACACAACTTCAAATTGTCTACAATATCTCCCGCAGTATAAGTGTTAAACAAACATTGTTCGAGTGCTATCAAGAAGTGTTCTTCCCAGATTGTTTTGACCATTGACCTCTTAGAAAAGTTACAGTAACAACAAAAACTTTAGCACTTTCCAGTTTTCACATTCCTATCAGTAAACGGACGGAACAAACAAAAGGATTACATAAACTTTAATGGTTCTTCAAATGATAAACATCGTTTGAAATGTTTTATAGAAATATTTGCGATATTTTGCAGTTAAAAATACAAACTAATTAAATGTTATGTTCCTGACTGTTTAATAAAGAATAATAATTTAATTTGATTGCGTCGACGATGGTTAATATGTACATTACAAATAGCATTGTTTATTCTACAAAGATAACTCTCTAATCACTCATTCTTTTTTTGAAAAGAAAATGTAAAAACTTTTCTAAGAACAATGTAAAAAAATCGTTAGCTAGAAGTACATTAATACTATTAAGCACAGACAAAACTTGAAATGTTGAAAGTATTTATAAGCCTCTTTTTATAGGGTTGCTTATCTGCAATAAGAAAAGCTTGCGACTTTGCAAATCTCCAAAAAAATAAAACATTCTGTACACATCAGTGTATGGTAAATCCGTATCAAAATCCGTTCAGCCGTAAAAACGTCATACAAACTGAGACAGTAAGAGACAGAATTACTGTCGCATAATTTTAGTATGGACAAAATATCTCCATACCATACCTCAATATCACCCCAGACTGACCCCAAAGGCGAACTTCAACAAGTTCCTCAAAATCAAACCAAACCAGATTTGCTAGACTTATTGGCCAGATTTTGCCGAACGTTTGCTCGTTCAGGACCGTATTTGGGTCGGAGTAGGAAATTGAATCGGCCCGTAGGAGCAAGTAATGCAAGATAAGCTTCCGCGACTACAACTAAAGCAAACAGTTCACGCGTATTCAAATTGTGTTCTTAGATATGCCTGAATTATTTTTTTCTTTTTCTAAATATATTTCTGATTATCAGTAGATAAAGTAAAGCATTTAGGTACTAGCTGCGGCCTGTGGTTTCATCTATCCTTCAGAAAGCCAAAAAAAACCCCGATTAAAGTAGCCTATGTGTTAAACTCAGGTATGAGTTATCTCTGTTCCGTTTCGTAATTTTATTCAAATCCATCTGTTTGTTTCCATACGTTTGAGCTTGAAGAAGTTAAAAAAACAAACTAACCATCTCTGTTTTCACTCCTCTCTCACACAATTAATTCGTAAGTTCATCCCATTCGGTGCGGTCACTAACACGGCTACATTAGCGGCCTTCAGCGATAATTCGGGCTATCGCGACCAGTGTAACTTGTTAGATCACTCGGTATCGGGCGAATTTTCAACATGTCAACTCCACAGAAAGGCAACGAATTTACCGCTAATGCAGACAATGACATCGCCGATAACCGATAGCAAAGTTTTTATCCCGACACCGCTACGACACTGCGACACGAATTGTCGCGCGCTAAAATAGCCGTAGAATTATTTTAATTTCTAGTAAAACCCAAGAAAAATTGAAAAACGTCGAAGTACGTGTTGTACCTAGTTAAAGTCTTCGGCAAAATTTTTTTTTCACAGCAATCCGTTTTAATTGTGGAAGGTTACATTCATTCAATTGAAAATGAATAAATTTACAGGAAGGGCACATAATGTAAATTGATAGATTTTCAATTGCTGTCCAAACATGCCAATATAAATCAAAGGGACAGAAATAAAAGTGACGTAAAAGTTTAATACCGACATTTAATCAGATTTCGAGTCCCGCAGTCGGGTTGGCCGTTGCACCCAATTTGTTCAGGAATTACGGTCAGCTACGGAATACTGATATCCATCGCCATTTTTAATTCCAAGCGATCCAATCAGCCGCTACGTTGTGGTAAACAAGCACATCACTGGTAATTTATTTTTGATTTATTTCATTTTGTAATTAAACACATTTAAGAGCTGCTATTTTGTTGTTGACTTGTAAGTGACACCTATTTTTTTCCCGATTGCGCAAGAAGGAGGTTTATGTTTTTTGAGTGTATAAAAACGTACGTGGATAAGTTTATTTCAGTTTGATAGATCTTTTGGTGATTGCTAAGTAGTTTTAAGGATAACGATTTCATCAGAACTTTGCAGCCTCACGTTGATTGAAATCATATTCACGGATCTGATAAAATTTGTTTACTTCAACAGTCTAGTATGTAAGCCGACCTCTGGAGATCAGAAAAGTTTCAACGTTAATAATTTACGCAATATCGCGATTTTCGGCCAATCTTCTTCGACCAAACTTTTAATAGGTATGAATACTTTATTTTTATTTGAAGTCCGACGTAGCCCTGAGAGAGTTTATTTTATGAAAGAAAGTTCAGTATCCCTGCATCAAAAGTGATGGATTAAAAAATTATAAAGTTTCACCTTCTAAGTTCTTTACGTCCAATTTTGATATTATTAATTTTTAATCGTAGACTTTTCATAGCTTTTTTAACTTTACGTAACTGTAATTATAATAGAAGCGACACTTATGATTTCTGAGTCAACTTTACACTTACGACGATTACCATAATTTTTACAATCAGAAATCAGAATTTATTGATAACTCCTATACTCGTAGTTACACGTTAGTTTAATTATAAATAAAGAACAGAATATTTACAAATAAAAACGAATGTCAGAACAATAATTTGGTAGTTAAGTCAAATATAAAAATAATTCATTAATGTCATTTTACATATATGTTTACGTAACGACAGTTTGACAGCAAAAATTGACGGCTTTAATTTTAAAAATTCAAAAACCGTATTGACACGTTTTGTAAACAAGAGCGAAACAAGCAGAAATTGAAACCTTGTAAAGTACTGAAGTAATGAGCTCATCAACAACTCTCTACAATCTGTGTGTGTCTCTCTTCAACTGTTAATCAGTGCACCTACGCATAAACAACACAAATTAATCACGGAGCAACGTCTCTCACCTAAACTCCCGCTCGCAAACAAATTAATTTCCTCACAGATATAATTCCGCGTAAAATTTCGCCACAATCATCCTCCCGGGACAATTGATTACGTGCCCTAACATCCGTTCATCAATTGTAGAGAGATAAACGTCAAGCCGAGTTTGCAAATGACAAATGTTTGCTAATGACTCTCCGCCGAAAACCGAATAATTTCGCGGACATTTTACAGCCGAGCTATTACGATCGGCAATAATTATCATTGTGATGGCTATCTTTTGAAGATATTGAGATCAGAATACGTTTTCCTTTAGTAATGCTGGAACGTCGTTAGGACATTTCTCGAGTTTTCTGAATGCTTTGAATTGCGAGTCGTTTATTTGTTAGGTATTGTTGGGTAGTCATTAAAAATTCTGCAGATGAAGCTAAAAAACAACTTTTTTTTGGAAGCTTCCTAGAATTTTCTGAAATTATCAAGATTTTTTAAGAAGATCGTAGTTGGATGCCCGATATTAATAAATAAGGCATTCAGACAAGGATATTCCGGCTTCCTATTGCGGCTATAATCCACAGTTGAATGACAAGAGTAGTTACGCCCTTAACGTCGCCATTAAAAGGGTGCTTAACACCCAACGGATTGCTCCCTGTGAATAACGGCGAAAGAATAGCTCGAGCACCGTTTTTAAGGTTGAAAAGCGTCGTAACTCCGCAGTCATTCCGGACCGTAATGTGACTTACGTGACGTCGTGTCAGACACACCCCGGATTGGGTAGATAAGATTACACTAGCGCGGCTGTGGTACCGGCCTATTCAAATAATGTTACGCCGTATTAGGCTCATTTGTTTTCTAAAACAAGCGTTCGTAACGTCACGTTAAAATTAGTTTACGTTGCTGTGTAAACTAACGCGGTTGTTACTCATAGCCCCCGAAGCAAGAACGATGGGGTGTTAAAAGTTTGACGTGTCTGTGTGCACGTGTGTGTATGTGTGTGTCTGTGACATCATAGCTCCCGTACGGATAAACCCATTTTGATTAGCTTTTTTTTTGTTTGAAAGATGAATCAGTCGGGAGTGTTCTTAGCTATGTTTGAGGAAAATCAGTGTTGAAGAAAATTGATGTCGGTTTTTTTTATTGTTATTTTAGTTGTAACTTTGACCCTTGTTTCTTCCGGACATCCGTGAACGTGCTACTTTTTGCTTGAAACATATTTCCGCATGCAGTTAATTATTATCTTAAGAAGATACAGCTAAATAAATCCAGTAATTATAATATTTTAATGGTAGAGTCTTATCTCTATTAATAGAGCCAATCAAAATAAAGCCAGTTTTGGGGTTCCCTACCTCAAAAGGAAAAAATAGAACCCTTATAGGGTCACTTTGTTGTCCGTCTGTCAGTCTGTAACGATTCTTTTTCTCAGAAACGCGTGGAGGTATCAAGCTGAAATTCCAATCAATACTCAAATCTACTGTCCCTTGGAGCTGTGAAAAAATTAAACTTCTAAACCAATGCAATCAAAAGATAAAGCTGTTTATGCTGCAAATGATCGACACTCGCAAGGGAATAAAAACCTACAAGGTACTTCCCGTGAACTCGGAATCTTGAAATTTGGTACGAAACAACGTCTTATAATACAGATAAAGTAAATATGGAGAAAAGTATAAAATTTTAGGTAAGTACATCACATAATTAAAATATTTTTAGTAATTTTAAACTTACTACCTCTTTCCTCATGAATACCTACAGGCTTGTACGCAACCCTCGGTGCGCGAGTCCGACTCGCACTTGGCCGGTTTTTTTTAACCGTACATTTTGTGACTTTGTGAAATAAAAAGATCAAGTATTCAAGTATAAAGAAAGAATTTGAGTCAAGTATTTTTGAATGTATTTTTCTTTTTATTTTTGTTTGTAAAATTTAGAATAGCCAGACATTTCTATAGAAAATATTTTCCAGTAGAAGCTTTGTCATATGAACGTTGACCAATGAGTACCGGTCAAGTAGGTACACTCGGCTGCATTCGACGTATTCAGGTATACTTCACAATAGATCTTTAAGCTTTTTAATTTACTTGAACAGGTAAAAGCAATGAGAAAACTAATGTTCAATGGCTTGTAATATATATTGCGAAAATCGCTATTTTTAAATAGTTTAAAATCAGATTTATTCTAGCACGCTAAAATTGTTAAGGTTAAGAATTATTTAGAAGACAAAGATGTCTAGAGCCTTCCACTTCCGCCAAGTAGCCACTAGTATGTATAGATATTATCTAGTTGTAAGCAAAATTTATTTTGTGAGACTGTAATTTATTTATTATTTGAAAAAATAATGCCCCTCAGTTTCTTGCCTGTTCTTCTGAGTAGAGGCTCTTTATCCGAACAAGGCGGTCGAGTCTATTTAAAAAAACTTTGACGTTCATAAGTGTATCTTTGATACCCAAATTTAATGAAAACATTTTGACTTTTGACTTTGACTTTGACTTTGATATCAGCACGCAAATTGGCACAGTCAGATCGGCTAACATTGAATCTTTTGCAAACATTGGCATTGTAATGGCGTGGCGTTCTAGATACTAACATTTTATTGAAGCTGACGGTACCTAAAATATTGTCTGGGACATTCTGCTCACGTACCTACTTCGTTTGAGAAAATGCATTCGGTCCCATAACATTTATTTCTGTAATAGATTCTGGCATTTCATCAATTTCGCTAGCGTTTCTTAAGAAAGTGTTAGTGATTTTAAAAATGTTAGAAGTACTTAAAAAGCACTCGAAAGCTACTGGTAGCTAGCAGAGCCAAGCTAAGCTACGTTATCAATGCATGACGTTTAATTCATCAGGAACTTTTTATTATTACAGATATAATAGTAATTTGTTATTTTATTGATAGCTGAATTTTGAAGTTGCTGTGCTCGTTCGCGTGTATTGTATTTAACATAACATAATCGCCACGACTTTTCACCGAGGGGGCTGGCAGAGGCGTAATACAACACCTACACTTCTCCGGACGATATTCAGTCCCAAATGAGTCAGGAGGCGAGCCTGTCACCTTACTCCGGGCTCCGGTCATGTAGCAGATGACATACAATACGCACAAATGTTCACACAATAAACAAATTGTTGTGTTTGAACCCGCTCCCTCTGGATTGAGAGACGGGCCTTCTCCAACTAGGATATCATCGTTATTGTATTAAACAACGCACTAAAATACAAATAGTCATCGTACCTAATAAAAACATCCTAAGCCTACACGATCTCTCCGCGGTGAGTGCTCATTCAGGTATACCGTAATCGTAATATTGACGACTTTGCGAGCTCCCAAAAATTCCGTTCGTTAAATCGACGTTTTTATGTAGACGTACAGCGCACCTGATAGTGATTCGGAACACGTCCGGCTATAGAGCCATACACGGCGTCGATGCTCTCTCCCAGACAAGAAATTGCCCTCTTTACGGTTCCATGGCGAAGATTTTATGTCTTCCACTTACGTACATTGACTTCCGAGGGCTGCAATTTCCTGTATTCTAAACGTGTTACGTCGCAAGGACGCGGACGTGATGGCGACAGTCGAAACTGACAATTTATTATGTAATCGACATGTTTGCCAATAATGCGAAATATTTTTCGTTTTATTCTGAAGCCGTGTCGAACTTGACTGAAGTGTGACTAACATCGAATTTTTCGAGAAAACGACACTCTCCGCTCTATAGGTAGTGCTCATCAAAATAAATATTTACATTCGATAAGCTTCATAAAGCGGAGATTTTCTTGTATGGAAAAAAGCGATCGAGTCTCTAAAGAATCCTATTACTGCGCCAGTCCTCCAATGAATGAAGAAATGAAGCTTCATTAATCTAAAATGAATTCAAATCAAGAGGAACATTGAAAGTAAGTCAATGGTCTTAAGCCGCGGCCGTGACCAGAATTTGAAGTCGTTTCGGTGACTTTGTACTTTTGAACTTGCGACATTATACTGAGGCAGTCTTACGAGTAAGTATGTCATTTAATATGTTCATTTAAATTGATAAGTATTTAGAGTTCAAAATACTGAAAACACGTACCACTTAATCAATTGTCAGTATTAACAATCCTAACTTAATATTGTAAATGCGAAAGTGAGTTTGTTCGTTTGTTTGTTTGTAACGTTTTCACGTCCTAATTACTCAGCCGATCATCTTGAAATTTTGCAAACACGTTGTCGGAAGTACGGAAAAGGACATAGGGTACTTTTTATTCCGATAAAATTAACGGTTCCTTAGAGAAAGGGGGTGAAACCGCGGGGCACAGCTAGTATAATAATAGTAATAACAGCCTTTAATCAGACATCGCAATAAAATAGAACAATAATTCGATATTTATTTTAATTTGTTGACACCCGTGTCTGTTTGTAATTTCTTGGTAAAGGCCTCCTCTAATTGTCTCTATTTGAATCTTTCGTTAGTTGTTGTCCATCTGCTACCTGCTTCAGCCTTTAACTTATCTACCCATCTTCTGGGTAGATTCGTCTCTTGTGGCTTGTGAACCAACACATGAAAGTTTTAGACCACTTTTCTCTTCCTCTGATTGTATTTTATGCCCGGTCCATTTCCATGTGAGTTTTCTGACAGTTACGTTAATATCTTTAGTGCTTGTAAATTTCTTTATGGATGTGGTTCTAATTTAATCAGATAGTCTCTTTCCCATCATGCTCAGATCCATAGCGTTTTGACAAGCTTCAAGTTTCTTGATGTGGTTTTTTTAGTGCTCAGGTTTGGCAGCGAGGTATATGTGAGGACCGTGATTGTACAAGTACTTATCGAAGAGTTTTCTTGTAATTGTTATACTGATTTCTTTGTTTTTAATCAACAATATGTGCAAATAACAAAAATTCATTTTAATTAAGTAAACATTCAATAGATGTGCCCCAAACATGATATCGTTACTGGAAAATGTCTCTGATTTTTCTAAAGATGAAGTGAAGTACTGCGATTTCATTTGATGTATCGTGAGACGTGGATCAAACAGTTCTTGGAATTTCTTCAATTTGTAAACTGAAACCATCCGAAACCATGATGAGTGTTTATTGTAGCTAGAAAACACAACCTGAATAAAAAAATACTTTCGTGTCAAAAACATAGGTGAGTATTACATAGTAAAATTAATACATTACCTATAGACCTACCACACCTACCTATTACACTTTCTGTAATTCTTAAAGCATTAAAAGCTTAAAAAGTTTTCTTGTAAACTATTATACCTATCCTAAGATTTGCAACTTTTCAAACTACAGTAAAAATTATGCATGGCTGTAACAATAACATCAAAACTATTATCTTTTCAGTGCAGATATAAATGCCCTAATTTGTCTTATAACGGCGGCCATCGATAACTTAATTTGAAGTATCATCTGCCGCTGAACAAACAGTCGTTGGACGCGCTCCAACTACTGTCTGCTATTGGGACCAAAATGAGCGGTTAGTGTGTCGATCATAAATAATGTTGCCAAGTCCCGCGGTTCATTATTTCATTTTCAGTTATTCAGTACTATCTATATCTCGAAAGGAATGAAAATGTGTTCGAATTACAAAACGAAAAAACGACGGGCTGTTATAAATTTGACGTGTGTGTGATCGGATGAACTGATGTTGTTTTGTTTTTTTTTTTTTGTTTGAAAGGTGAATTAGTCAGAAGTGTTCTTTTCTTCGTTTGATGAAAATCGGGGTCGGATTTTTTTTTTTTTGTAAGCAATGCTTTAGTTTTGGATTACTCTAGCGGATTTATTTTATTTCATTACAGATAACTCATTATTTCAGATGTACGCAGTAATTACGGTATACGATACTATTTCTACACATCACAGTAGCTAACTTGCTAACTTATAGAGCTAATATACACCAAATCCAGTTGTGCGTGTGCATGCGTGCTGTCAGCTTGTCGTTGCCAATGAGCAGTCCGTGCGTCACGCAGTTACTGCTCATTGACAACTATTATTACTGTCGGACTAATAACGGACTGCTTTCTGTGTGACATCTTTCATAGAATTTCATGGTTCACTAGTCGTCGCCAAACCGGGCTGGAATGAACACAGACTACACATGCATTTAGTGTGCTCCAGTCTTTATTGACATAACGTACTTAAGTGTTTTTGTAAAACATCTTGTTTTTAATTTTGTTGAGTAACGGTGATTCGATTTTTAAATTTTCAATAGAGTTTGATGCAGTAATACCAATACTGTATCAAACTCTATCTAGCATTTGAAAACGGGCGCGTCACTGCTTTTCTCCCCCGACATAGAGTTTCTTTGTGCTCTTCACAAATGAATGTAATCGAAGCATCAGTACATTCACACTGACGTGAGATAAAATTCCATTATGATAAAACGAATGTCTGGTTCCTATCAAGTTTCTGTCAACTTCGCTACTTCGAAATAAAATCAGTCCACTTAGGGAATAAAATCGGCCCACTTAGGGAATAAGTTGGGAATAAGCGCTGTCATTCTTTTCAGTCAGCATTTTGTGATTGTTCTTTAGGAATTTCTAAATTTCATGTGCGACTCTATAGATTTCAACAAAAACAAAAAAAAAGTTTTACGAGTTTCTGCAAGATGTTGCAGCGTTGAGGTTAGTGGTACAGAGCGTTTGTTACCATTTAAAAGATTAAGGTACTATTTTAGCACGCTTTATTCATAGAAGTCATATATGGATCTAGTTCAAGCGACTTTGATGAAAGATTGGAATTAATTGTGGAGTTTCATTAATGCAGCTTATGAGAATTTAATATTAAACTTAGGGCCCAGACTTTGGCGTGCTACTAAATCGCTCGAATTTATCAAGATTTTTTTTGAGGTAAAATATTCAAAATCGCAATTGTTGAATATGCTGATACGATGGGTTAACAAGAATATAATTTTGATTAAAATAACTTGAGTTATTTTAAGTTATTTTGAGTTATGCAACTATCATTTCACGTTTTAAAAAATTATGTTTTTTTTTTTTAAATACGCCACTTTACATCTTTTCACTAGTCATTTTCCTAGCTAGATTATAGCAACTCTAGTTGTTTCAAAGTGACCTCGCCACGAACGGCATTATTACCGTCTTGCGGTTTCTCTAACGCTATCCTGCCATATCCAGCACCACGACTTTGCACAGGATTCCCACGTCAGGGATCTGTATGTGTGCGCTTTATAAAGAAACCTCAAGTTTGTACAGTCTCCTAGCGGAGGTTCGTTTGATCGTAAAATTGTATGCTCAAGCAATTTGCGCTGTCTGACAAATTTTGCAAGCTTGAGTAGTCGCATTGTCTGCTATGTCGATTACATTACGATAATGAAAATTTGAAAAGGAAATTTTTGGTTTGGTTTCAAATGTTTTGGAGTGTCTATTACTGCCTCGGTGGCTCAGTCGGTAGTGACCTGCCTTCTGAGCTAAGAGGCGTGGGATCGATTCTCACCTAGGGCAAACATTTGAGTGATGGACATTTGTGTTTGTTCTGTCTTGGTGTTAACTATCTATTTAAGTATGTATTTAAAAAAATACCTATATGTATGCATATCAGTCCCTGACCGCCATAGTACAAACTTTGCTTAGTTTGGGGTCAGACGGCCATGTGTGCAAGTGTCCCGAATATTATTATTATCATAGGATGGGTAAGATTTTTTCGAGTTACGATTACTTAATACGTTACGAAGAAGTACTAAGTTTCAGCTTGATAAATATTTCCCGTAATATCTAAATATATTATATGTAAATATTTATCGTTCCGACGACGGGTCTGAGCAGTAGCGCACTTGAAGCGCCTTATTCAACTGCCGTCTTTGTACTTCTTCACTCTACAAAACTCCAAGGCTAGAGTGAATAAGTAACTTATAGGTCGTCGTGCTCCATCTTAGACCACAACGTCGCTTAACATCAGGCGCGTTGGTGGTCAAACGCCGACCTATTCTATTTAAAAAAAAAAACCGTAAAAACAAGTTGAGAAGTTTACATAACACAAGTTTAACAACGTCACATGACAAAACCGCGGTAGATAGAATAATAGTCTGCCAAGCTAAAAACTAGGTGTTTTTCAAAAGCACCATGTTTCGAATTTGCAAAACTTTTTTAATTCCAAAACCGACCTCAATATTTCTCCATCGCATTTAGTGTGCAGATAACGCGAAGTATGTGATGCCACACATCAATTCAGTAAGCACTGACGAACCTTAACAGAACCGGGCGGGCTCAAAGCGGGCGCTCGCCGGTTTTGTCTCTTTGAACTTTACGAATGAATCTGACGTCAATCTCTTCATACATTCGTATTTTTGCGCCGATATTTTATAGACAGGATTGCTTTCAGTTTACTGTCAAAGCAAAAACAGGTTTGCGTAGCAAAAACTATACAATCTACAGCATACTTATTTTAACTATGAAACTTGAGTTCTATTTCTATTTAACATTATTTTTTTACAAGAAATGCAGGGAAGAATAAGGAAGTTGGAAAGTAAACTTGTTGACTGCCTTGGAGGCTCAGTCGGAAGCTGCCTTCTGAGCTAGAGGGCATGGGATCGATTCCAACCTAGGGCAAACATTCATGTGATGAACATTTGTGTTTGTTCTCTGTCTGGTTGTTAATTATCTATTATGTTTGTATTTAAAAAATAAATATGTTTGTATATCAGCCTCTCGCCGCCATAGTACAAGCTTTGCTTAGTTTGGCGTCAGACGACTGTGTGTGCAAGTGTCCCGAAAGTAATTTATTATTTATTTGAACTAAGCTGGTTTGACCAGCCTTTGCTTCCTTCTTTCTGCAGTATTATTATTATAGTTTATTTGTAGATTGTAGAAACCTCAAAACTTTTTTAACTTTTCTTCTGATCTCATATATTTTCGACTGCCTGTACCTGACGACAGCTATCAATTAAGTTTGACCCCGAGCCACCGTCCATTCGAACTAGAACACAAAACATCATAAAACTGTTCGTCGTATATTAAAATAACTGCAGAAAACATTCTCGCTTCGGGCTTGTTTACATTTTAATGTATACTTAAATATGAAATATGCGGTCACAGTGACTCGCTTAGCGTTATTAATAACATCCTTGTCATTGTTCTTAATGAAAAATGATAAAGGAACAGACATTTTTATGTGAAGATGTTTCAGAGGCCCGTCTCTTTTGAATTTCATTCGCGCTAAGATTTGAATTGAATTAAAACTTGAAATGGTACAAAAAACCTATTGTGTCTTTTCATTTCTCGTTTCAGCGAAGTGGACTTGAAAATTAATCGTTTGTTGACTCTGACACTAAAAAACGATGAAAAGAAAATTGACTCTTAAAAATAACACCCATCTATATCAAACCATTCGATTCAATATTTCTTTTTACACATTTTTATTTTGATGTTTGATCAGAATTAACTTTTTTTGTAGCGGAGATAAAACGAGCTCCAAAGTTAATTTATAGAATTAATTGGTTAATAAAAAGTTTAATATCTCACCGCGGTATAAGAACAAGTAATATAAACATTTGTTTTTATAACACCTGAGATTAGAAAGGGTCGTGTGAGCAAACAGAATGTTTTAATTAATTTATGCTTTCTTTGGATAACACGTTTCTGTGCTAATATCTAGAGGTCGGAAGGTTGGGCTCGTCCAAATATTATTTTCTCTGTGGGAAACGTGATAGCAGTTTAACCTACTTTTATGTTTTGTATTTATAGGAAATACGTATGGAAAACTAAGGCAAGGAAACCACTTTTCAGTATTAGGATTAACGTTACTGATGTTAGTTTTGTGTAATTGGTAGGCAGGTTAGTTAATTAAAATAAAGTATGTATGTTTTGGTCGTTATGAGTCCGAATGTACTACATAAGTAATCAGTTCTTTTCTACCAGTAAGTATGTCTTCTCTGCTTTGTTAAACTAATTAAAATTTTGACTAGCTACATATCTTATTTATTCATACTTTAGCTTGACGACGCGTCTGCTTGCATTTTCTTCGAATCGACTTATTTTTTGTTGTTGTTTGAAATATAACATGTTTCTTCATTTATGTTCTGGCAAGAACACCGAAATATTTATTATTTACCAAGATTACAAGGATCTTAATGTCTGCTGCTTTGGTACAAAAACGTATTAATTAGCAGTACATGAGTCTCGGTCATTACTCTCCTTCAAGGATGGTGTTCAAGATATGAAGCGTGGATTCTACTTGTTACATACAGCAGCGTGTTGACCTACATCCAAGTAAAATTATATACTTACGCAGCTATGTTGATGGATCCTTCCTAAAATAAGCCGAAATTGTATCCTTAGAAAATAGGTTAAGGTTCGTAACCTAAGTAGCCCTTTCATAATATTTGACTTTTAGATGAAACTTTTGCTGAGATTTATAATACCAAATTTGATGAACGAGATGTACATATGAGCTTCTTTCAAGGCTTAACAAAAAATCTTACATGATGCATGCTTTTGATTTATAAAAAAAACAACGGATTAGTGAAAATGCATAAGAGGTTCCAAAGAATTGGTAACCTCCTCCTGAAATCCGATAAAAAAAAATTACTTAACCTTAGCAGATGTACCATAGACGATGACCAAGAGAGTTCCCGAGAGACTTGAAGCGTTCGAAATGTTGTAGTTGGAGACGAATAGAAAGAATAAGCCGGACAGAAAAGAAATCTAGCCAGGAATTCTTACACATAGTAGAAGAAAGAAGAAGTCTCTTAGCAAACATTGAAATCCGCAGGGGCAAGATGTTTGACCACGTTTTACGAAAACCATTATAGAGGGAAAGGTAGAAGATGAAAGGTAGTAGAGAAAGGAAGAATGATTAGATAAACCAAACTATTTTAGTTGTCTGCAAGTGCTGACGTTCAAATTATTGTACGACGACATTGAGTTTCAATTAGTTTCTCAGTATTTTGAACAAATCTCAAAGTCAAAGTCAAAATGTTTATATTCAATTGGGTATCAAAGATACACTTACGAACGTCAACGTTTTTTAATAGATTCGACCACCTTGTTCGGATAAAGAACCACTACTCAGAAGAACAGGCAAGAAACTGAGGGATATTGTCTAAATTGGTATACCTACTTCAGACATTTTTGTAACTTTAGATTCATTTTCCACTTGGTTTAATTCCGTTATTCCAAGCGCTATTTGCTGTAGCCGCGTTTGCTCTTGTGACGTTAGTTTAAAATAATGCTTCGCCTACAAACGCTGTTGGGGCATCCATCAACGTCTTGCAAGGAGATAACTGAACTTGATGTATGAGCACACACCTGTGAAGACAGAGCATTAGTTATTGGTTTACAGGGAAATCAAATAAAATTGATAGTGATGGGCTTAGTGTTGATGGCGTTAACAGTAACTTAGGTAAGTATTTCTTTTTCTATACTTCTTTTAAACGAGAAAAATACAAATGTGATTAAGGAGTGAAGACTTGATAACTTTATTGACACGTATTATAAAGGGTAACACTTAGCGGTACACTTTAGAATACGATAAAGTATTACTTATTCACTACTTATTTTATTTTAAAGTGAATTACCAACAGATTGTAATGAAAGCCTCTGAATGAATCCTCAAATTGTATTTCAGCTTCGATATTAAATTAAATGGAAAGACTTTTAATAAAAATTTATCAAACAGCAATCTATAGCCTTAAGCGCTAGCTGGAAATGTCGACAATGTCCAGTATTTGTTTTATTACAATTTGTGTTTGTGGTTAACTTGGTGAGTGTAAGTTAAAACATTTCAGTTTTTTTATTTTGGTAATTTTATCAATAAATATACTTATTTGAAATAATGTCAGAAACACGTTTATAATAAAATAATAACACAGAATGCCTTTTACGTGGCAGTTCTGTTAGACATGTGTACTTTTAATGTGAAAATCCATATGTACTTACGTACGTACCTGAATTTTCATCATACCTTTATTAAATTAAATTTAAATTAAAAATCATTTATTTCGGAACCAGTCAATAGTCGTGCACATAATAATACCATAAATAATCAAAGTCAAAATTAAAATTAAAATCAAATACATAATTTAATGATAAATGCATTAATGTTAAATGCATAATTACAAAATTAGTGTTTTGGGGACTGAGCTACCCACGTCCGTAGGAGTGTACTCTATTCTAATTCCCTACACGTGGTCCCCGGGTAGTGCTAACCGGGTAGCAAACTCTGGTGTGAGGCTTCGGCCGTGGCTAGTTACCACCCACCGGACCAAGCCATGCCGTGAAATGACCTAGTCGTGTTTCGGGATGAAGTCCGGTGCAACCGTTCCAAAGAAGACGGGTCTGAGCAGTAGCGCACTTGTAGCGCCTTACTCAACTGCCGTTTTTGTACTTGTACTTGTTTCACTCTACAAAACTTCAAGACTAGAGTGAATAAGTACCTTACAGGTCGTCATGCTCCATCTTAGACCACAACGTCGCTTGGCACCAGGCGAGTTGGTGGTTAAACGCCGACCACCTTTTTTTATTCTACATAAAAAAAACAATTTGTGTAAACCCCAACATAATTCTAAGAAAACGAGATTAATCTTTCAGTATTTTGCTTTCAGAAAACAAAAATTAATCTTCGAGATCGGTGGAAACTGCGAAAAACAGCACAATAACTCGTCTCCGCCCATCACATAACTCCACCCCGCGGAGTCACAGGAAGTGCCAGTACGAAAAATAATGATCAGACGATGACAACGGCCACTTACATCTGAGGAAATAAACGATTTAACCTGCACGTATACAGGGGCTCGACTCGAACAATAGAAAGACAAATTGGGGTATACAAGTGTGTCAGCATTCCCTTTGTTCCATGTAATTTTTCCGAAGAATGCTTCAAACAATAGCCAGGCTGAAAGCGCGGCGTGTAATGCGCCGTTCTCATTGAGTTTCGAGTAAGCTTGTCCCTTGCGAAGATGCTTTTATGTAGCGTGTTCTGTTTTTATAGTTAGTATATTTTATAAGGATGTATTTCGCATAGAAAGCGATGATAGCCTAGATGAAGAAGGGCCGCGTCTTAAGCCAGGGGGAGCGGGTTCAAACCTAACCAACGGCATGCACCAATTTGTTCATTGTGTAAACACATGTGCGTATTGTATGTCATCTGCTACATGACTGGAGCCCGGTGTATGGCGGCAGGCTCACCCCCTGTCGCATTTGGGACTGAATATCGTTCGGCGAAGTGAGGGTGTTGTATTACACTTCTGTCAGCCTCCTCGGGGAAAAGAGTGACGATATATGTTATGTATTTCGCATAATTATACAGTTTTGTGCGATAGTATAATTGACCAAACATACATAGTATACACACATCTAGTCACGCTTATTTCCCATAGGGTTAGATAGAGACTCTAACATCAGGACTAGCCAATCGGCCTACACGAACTTGCTTGCTTGCTTTTTGAGACCACTTCTCTCACTTGTTACAATATTGCTACACATCTTTCGCTTCTTCTACTTCCATGAGTCTTTTCGTACATGGCCGTCGTTTACGGGTACTCCTGACCTGGTATAATTGAACAGCTGTTTAAAAAAGTGATCCGGCGAGTCTGTCGCCTAGTGCATGAAGACAGGCTCGCTCCAGTCACATTTGGGACTGAATATCGTTCGGCGAAGTGTGGGTGTTGAACACCTCTGCCCGCCCCTCCGGGGGAAAGACGTGACAATATGTTATACTAGCTGCGCCCCGTGGTTTCACCCGCAGTTAAAAAGATCTTATGTGCTATTCTAGACTATAATCTATCTTTGTGCCAAATTTCATCCAAATCTGGCCGTTCAGCCGTTCAGCCGTTCTGGCGTGAAAGAGTAACAAACATTCATCCATTCTTACAAACTTTCGCGCTTATAATATTAGCAGGATTGGTATTTTTTTTAAAAATCGTTGCAACTGTTTTTTTAAATCTGCAATTTTTTTGTTACATTCTGGGCTTTCTCCAAAGATGAAGCAAACGGCTATTACAAGTGCCCACATTGCTATCTTATACAACTACATTTTCATGAATCGCCTCGCTTCAGATCCTGAAACATTGGGTCAGAAACTGCTAAAAATCATCGACCATATTACAATCTAAGTACAAAGTTAGGCGACTTTGATGTTCCCATTTAATATTTCAATGTTCCGTTCCGAACACAATATTCTGCTTGTCTGCCGCGTCATCAGTGCCAAACGTGTTGTCTCCTATTTATAACCATCGCATTCAACCATAGCAAACGAGAAGGCTGATCAGGCTACACATAAGCTTCACATGAAATAGTAGTGAATATTGTAAGGCAAAGAGCAATGACTGTTCGCGTCAATGCGCAAAGATGCGAGTACTTTGATGAAGCGTCGTCGTACGAACTGTGAGATATGTATGGAACAACACAATTCAATTTGGAATTTCACGAGTTTAATATTAAATTAGAGTCAGTACACAAGTTCAGTACTTATTAGTCTCCCTAAAACTTGTTTGTCGAAACTCATTTATTCATACCACGAAATCTGGGAGAAGTTGTTTGTCTGATAAAATGTCTCGACAGCTACCGAAACTTTATAATAAGATAAAAAAGGACGTCATAAAATTTTGCTTACTTAGATCAAAGAATCTGTCAGATCTTGAGCATTTAATGGATTTCGTAAACTGCTTAAGCAAGTTGTTTACCTAACTTTGTGGTTTTATCACGTACTTCTACGTAGAAAAAATAGGGTAAGCTATATTTTGTATCTCTATTAGATAAAAATCTATTTAAGTAATGAAATTCTGTAGGTGGACATACACAACTTATATGGTAGTCACTACTTTAGTTTTTACAATTGGTAAACATACCGAATTGCTTTGTCTATAGGTACCTATAGGTGTACCTATACTTATTGATGTATAATATGGGAATAAAACATAATTAAATTACTTACAAAGTTACTGTATGCCGCTATGTGTAAAATTACTTTATTGCTAAAAAGTTTTTCGGTTCTTACAGTAACTAAGTAAAATATAGTAAACTACTGTCACCCCGCGACATCGTTCGCGTTTATTATTTATATATGTATATGTGAGCTATCCTATCTGTTAAGTTAGATCGAACTGCACACGGTGTGCAAATTTGATTGAAATCAGTTAAGTAGTTTAGGAGTCTATAGCGGGCAAACAACGTGACACGTAATTTATATATATTAAGACTTAGTTATTATCTAAGTAGCGACGTAACATGATAATTGTCTTAGGGCTGTATGCTAAAACGACGCTCAGTATGAGTCTCGATTTAAAACTGGTTTGAAGTATGGTGAAACCAGTTTTAAATCGAGATTCATGACCCTCAGTCTATTGACTTGGTTTTATCGGTAAATGCTCCAAAAAACTGCAGATTTGGCTCTAAAAATCTTCATGATATTTTGTGATGTTAAGATAAGGAAGAGAGGGTCTACCTGGCACAGGTATTAATACTATACCTAAAAGGTAGTCCCTTCCTCAAATTTGTAAAACGTTCAGAGACGAAATAAACGATTTATTATTATTAATCATTATTATGATTGGATTTCCTGAATACCTAAGCTACTTTATCATGGCAAGTGACACCGTGAAGCGCAGCTAGTAAGATCTATATTCGTATAGTTGTATCTTCTAATACTCCAAAAAGCGTTGACAGTTCCATAATTGCGCTAAGATGAAGACACCGAGACGACAGGAAAATAATATATTTAGAAAAATAATTTACTGCGGATAAATATTATGAGGTTTCAGCGAACATTTTTGCTCTACGTCTGAGTACTTATGAAATTTCACTGCTTGGGATTCTCTTGAAATATTTTGGTCCCATTTTACGCTAACTTGGCACATCAGAGTAAAAAATATAATTAGTATGTCCACGGGCTGCATTTAAATTAGACGCCGAGATCTCATTTACATTATAAGAAAATGTTTGTGTATTTACCATTACGATCCAAGTAATTTTGGAACGCTTACAAAATAGTGATAAGCACTTATTGCAAGTAGAATCGATGTAATTTTTAACTCTAGTGCGAAATTAACTTTCGCTTTGTTAATATTTCCAAAATGTAACCGTTTCAGTAAAAGTCACTTGGCCTAAGTGTGGCAAGTGTAAGTCTGGCTCAAATCAAGTCTATCTTTGACCAAGCATACTTAGGGCCGTATGCTAAAACGACGCTCAGTCATGAATCTCGATTAAGAACTGATATAACGGTACGTAAAAAAACAATTTAAGTCGAGATTCTAAACTACGTGTCGTTTAAGCATGCGGGCCTTAGTTTCTTATTGTTATTAGCGTGTAATTCGAAATTTGAAGTTGTCATAGTTAACAGTTAACAGCTAGTTCCTGACAGACCGAGTGTGCTTCACGAGGCATGTTTCTATCTTGCTCTGGCATGCAAGCTTAGCACGCTCCAGACCGAGATGGATGCATGCGGCTCGGCAGGGCACGCTCGGTCAACCAGGACCCAGCCAAATTATAAAAATGTAAGTTATAATTTAACATAACTTATCGACATATCGTCACGCCTTTCCCGTGAATGGGCTGGCAGAGGTGCACACACCCACCATCACTAACACCCACACTTCTCCGGACAATATTCAGTCCGGAGAAGTGTGGGTGTGGGGGCGAGCCTGTCACCATACACCGGGCTCCAGTCATGTAGCAGATAAGTTATAATTTAAAGAGTTATAATTATTGTATTGTCATCTAGTTTACCTATGTATAGCAAATTACACCGGGACCCGGACACCGGGAAGTATTTCAAGTGTTGCTTCCAATCTTTGTTTTAAGCACACTACCAAAATACGAGAATAAAGTTAATAAAAAGCTTTTAACTAACGAGTCAGACTTACATCAAACATAAAGTCATAAACTAAAGACATAAATCACACAAACAACTAGTTTAAACTTTGCAACGACTATATACCAGTAATATTCTGTACTTCTTGTCCAAATTAATACGAGTATTACGAACAAAAAATAATTCCAGCAAAACGTAATTCTGAAACTAAATTAAGCAAGCGTATACTTACCCCCTAATGTTTGTAGACAAGTAACTTGAGTAAAACAAAACGAATTTCACGGCAAATAGCAACATTTCGTTCGTGGAAAATATTTATTACACTTGTACTTATGTTCTGAGGCACTCAAGCCACGGAATGTGGATGAAAACACGTTTCTTGTGCTCATAATCGCCTAATGTGGGCGGTTATGTGGACTTTGTTATTTCACGAGGAAATAAAGGAAAAAAGTTAAGTGTTCCCGATTCTTTCGATGTCTTCGCTAATACAGTTGTATCTAGTTGTTGGGTTATAATTTGATAACATTACGGTCTAGCTGTGTTCTGCAATTTTTCCTGTTTCAATACAGGGTTATTAGGAAAGGGTGTATTTAGCCGAAAGGGGGTTACTTTACTTATCATTATGAACAACTCTTACTATGGGATCAACCCTTAAAAAGAGAAAAAAAAACAGCTGTTTTGAATTTTTTGTATGGAACAGCTGTTTTTTCGAGGTTTTGGGTTGGCTTCATAGTAAAAGTTATTCATAATGTTGCGTACAATACCTAACCCTCTTTTGGCTTAGTGCGTCCTATACCGATAACCCTGTTTACAATATTTCGCCTATAGGAACCGTATTTGTTTCAGAATAAAATGTAGTTTGATGCCTGGATCCAGATTGTAGCTAATTGCCTTTCCAATAGAATTCAAAATACAGTTAAAAAAAAGTATCTGTCTGTCTGGGATAAACTCGGAAACGAATTACTAATTGATCAATATGAACATTATTCTGAATACTTTGTAATAGTGTTCAATGCTTTGATAGAGGCTTTATCAAAAACGCATTCTATAATTTTATATTTTTTTAAATAGTAGTAGGTAAGTATGTATATTACGTATATCGTATATCGTATGTAAAACGAGGCTGGCATAATCGCATAGCGACTAAAGCCTCGAAAAAAAAAGGCAGATTAAAAAAAATCTAATACATGTAATAGGTCGCGAGCGAGCGAGACAGCTGCCATGCCTTTTCATACCCTTTAAGTTGTGTAACGTTATTTGTTTGGATCAGCTCTTCTATAGATACATTAATCTCGCCATCAATCTCATTGGTGCAAATAATATCAACTAGCTTCGTCCTGCGGTATAACCCACAGTTAAAAAGTAGCCTCTCTGTTAATTAATGGTCTAATCTATCTCCTTACCGAATTTCATCAAAATCTGTCGATCCGTTTGAGCGAGTGTGAAGAAGTAAAGAACAAACACATATTCAAACATTCGCGCTTATAATATAAAGGAGGTTGTGGGCTGCGTCATGACGCGGACAAAGTCGCGGGCACGGTACGTGTATAATATACTAGCTCTTTTGCCCGCGGTTTCGCTCGCGCTTCATAGTCTATATCACTTAGGGATAATGTAGCTTTTTAATGGTGAAAGAGTTTTTGTAATTCGTCCATTAAGTTTTTTTTTTTAATCTTTATTTAAGCGTTTTTATAGTAAAGTAAAACTGTGTTTTTCTAATTTTTAAACTTCTTCACATTTTTAAACTCATGCGAAAGAGAAAAAACACTGTATAACTATTCCGAGGCTATTCAACGTTTATTGCTAAGGGGATTAAAGAGTAGATTTAACGTGTAAGTCAAACTCAAATAGAATAGGTGAAGGCCGCTCCGTTTCAATCGATATAAATCACAAGCTGAATTCAAATGTCGGCACGTACTGGGTTGGGCAGGCATGCGTGCTTTGCGTATCTACCAAACAAACTGAAGACCTGTAGACTTGTAGACCTGTAGACCTGTAGACTTGTAGACCTGTAGACTTGTAGACTTGTAAACCTACTACTCTGGTGGGAGGCTTCGGCCGTGGCTAGTTACCACCTACCAGATCAAGCCATGCCGTGATATGACCTAGTCGTATTTCGGGATGTAGTCCGGTGTAACCGTTCCGAAGACGGGACTGAGCAGTAGCGCACTTGTAGCGCCTCACTTAACTGCCGTCTTTGTACTTCTTCACTCTACAAAACATCAAGGCTAGAGTGAATAAGTACCTTATAGGTCGTCGTGCTCCATCTTAGACCACAGCGTCGCTTAACATCAGGCGAGTTGGTCGTCAAACGCCGACCTATTTCATTAAAAAAAAAACGATATAAAAAAAAAACCTCTATACCCGTAGAAGACACAAACTGAAGACCTGTACTAATTTAACATTGTTTATTTTACTTTTTAAGGAAGATATTTCGTTCTTCTAGAAAAAGTTTTGAGCTAAGCCAAACAAGTAACATGATTATAAAAAACAAAAAACCCTGCTGCAAAATGTTGTACCCTATACCACTTCCACTATCAAGACGATTCAAATGACACCTCACATGTCGAAATCCATCAAGCCGTTTAGGCTGTAGAGCGTGCCAAAGAAACCTCATACACACAACATACCTACATACGAGTACATGCAGTGGAAAGCTTCAATCCTAAGAAAGCCCCGGGTGGAGACGGTCTTACCGCCGACATCTGTAGTCAGGCGATCGATAACGATCCCGAGTTGTACCTCGCTTTGGCCAACAAATGTCTAGAGACGAATCACTTTCCAACCATCTGGAAAGAAGCCAGAGTGATAGTTCTCAGAAAACCAGGCAAGGACAACTATGCACATCCAAAATCGTACAGGCCCATCGGACTCCTACCAATAATGGGCAAGATTTTGGAAAAAATGATAGTCAGCCGTCTTAAATGGCACCTGCTTCCAAGGTTGAGCACCCGTCAGTATGGTTTTATGCCCCAAAAGAGCACCGAGGACTCCCTCTATGACTTGATGCGACACATACGTGGAAAACTAGAACAGAAAAAACTAGTTACGATGGTGTCGCTGGACATAGAGGGAGCGTTTGACAGCGCTTGGTGGCCAGCGATTAAAGTCAGACTAGCGGAAGAGAAGTGTCCTGTTAACATTAGAAGAATCATGGATAGCTATCTCTCAGACAGAAGAGTTAGGGTAGGATACTCCGGTCAAGAACACATAAAAGACACCAACAAGGGATGTGTTCAGGGCTCGATCGGAGGTCCTATCCTATGGAACCTCCTCTTAGACCCTCTTCTCAAAGATCTCGATCAGAAGGGGTATTATTGCCAAGCCTTTGCTGATGACATAGTGTTGCTGTTTGATGGCTATAATGCATTAGATGTTCAAGGACAGGCTAATGCTGCCCTGGCTCATATTCAGGAGTGGGGCGTTAAAAACAAATTGAAGTTTGCGCCACACAAAACTAAGGCGATGCTCGTAACAAGAAAATTGAAATATGACGTACCACTCCTGAATATGGCCGGGGTCAGCATCGAAATGTCCAAAGAAATCAAAATACTCGGGCTCACTATAGACGAGAAGCTAACTTTTAACAATCATGCAGCCAATATATGCAAAAAAGCTGCTAATATATATAAACAGCTTGCTAGAGCAGCCAAGGTTAGCTGGGGGCTTCATCCCGAAGTAATAAGAACCATTTATGTGGCAACAGTGGAACCCACTATTCTGTACGCTGCCAGCGCATGGGTGTCTGCGACTAAAAAGCTGGGGATTGTAAAACTGTTGAATTCTGTACAAAGAGGATTTGCACTGAAACTAATCAGGGCGTACCGCACGGTCTCCCTAAACTCGGCACTGCTGCTGGCTGGGATGCTACCACTCGACCTCCGCATACAGGAAGCAGCCACTCTGTACGAGGCCAGAAGAAGGCTGTCCCACCCAGCACTATTTGACAGAGAAGTGGAGCATCGTGTGGAGTACGTAAAGGCTCCCCATCCAGCGGATCATATGAGCTTGGAGTTCATAAGCTTGAAGGACCGGCAAGAAGTAGATGAGCACAACAACCAAGAAGTACGAATTTTTACAGATGGAAGCAAAATTGAGGACCAAGTCGGGGCAGCTCTATCTTTATGGAACAGAGAAGCCGAGACAAAAGCCCTCAAATTAAAACTAGCCCCGTACTGCACGGTTTATCAAGCGGAACTCCTGGCCATATGCAAAGCCACGAGGGTAATTTTAAAGCGCAATGAAAATAGCTTTGGAATATATAGCGACAGCAGATCGGCATTGGAGACCGTCATAAGTAATAACACCACACATCCTCTAGCAACAGAAACCCGAGAGAACCTGAGAACTTGTAAACACCAAGACAAACAAGTGACCCTCTTTTGGATCAAAGCTCATGCAGGTCTGAACGGCAATGAACGCGCAGATGAATTGGCGAAGAGTGCAGCACTAAACACAAAGCGAAAATCTGATTACGACTTGTGCCCGGTCTCATTCGTCAAGCGACAGATCCGTATGGAGTCGATTGACGAATGGGACCGTAGATACAGGGCAAGTGAAACTGGTGCTGTAACGAAAATGTTTTTCCCAAACGTCATACAGGCCTATAAGCTAATAAAGAGGATTCAACCAATTAGTGCAATTACCCAGGTGATGACGGGGCACGGTGGTTTCTCCGAATACTTGAATCGCTTCAAGTGTAAGGAGGACCCATCGTGTATCTGTGAGCCGGGAACTAAGGAAACAGTACCTCATATTTTGTTTGAGTGTCCAGTGTTTGGTCTCAAAAGGTATAATTTAGAACACATGCTAAATGTTAGAATTACACAGGAAAATGTAAAAAATATCCTGATTGAAGAAGAAAGTAGGAATGCACTCATAAATTATTGTATAGAAATTGTTAAAATAGTAAATAATAGAAATAAGTAGAACAAGAAAACTATGTTGAATATATATTCTAAGATATATATAACCAGCATACGAGAATATTGTACAAACTACATAAGTTGATATAAAAAGAGTAGTATAATAAATAAGAAATATTTATAAAAATGTTAACAAATGACTCTGACCAAATCAGAGGGGTACGCGGGCCGGGCTGTAACATACAGTGCCCGGACAATAAAAAAAAAAAAAAAAAAAAAAAAAATACGAGTACATGCAAATATCCTACTAATATTATAAACGCGAAAGTTTGTATGTATGGATGGATGGATGTTTGTTACTCTTTGACGCCAGAACGGCTGAACAGAACGCGATGATGTGATGTGTGATAATTCGGACCATAGAGAAGTTGCTATGTAAGTAACGTGTTTAATTAATTACTAAATGAACCGTTATTAATTAAAACGATCATTGTGATGATTCCGCATATTCAACTGGGACGTCATTTCAACGATATATTGTATTAATTACGTTAATAAGCGTGGATTGCCGACACACTTTGTATAAGTGCACACATAAGTGGGTGGCACTTAACTGATTTAACACTAACACGCCGCGTGCAAAGTAATTTATACCTCTTGTATACCTGCTGCTCACAACTATACAGTAATGAGTGAAAATTAATTAGCTATAAAATATTGACATAAAATAAAGTCAGATGTTAAATACAATGATATGATATGATCTTCAGAATTGTTTAACAAACATAAAATGATAATAATATAAATTAGTTTTTCACCCCCGAGTCCCGACGCAAAAAATAACGTGTTATAAGTTTGACGTCTCTCTCTCTCTCTCTGTGTGTGTGTGTGTGTGTGTGTTTGTTTGTGTGTGATATGGCTTCGTAGATTCCGAACTGATGAACTGATTTTATTTTATTTTTTGTTTCAAAAGGTGAATTAGTCGGGAGTGTTCTTGGATATGTTTGACGAAATTCGGTGTTGATGAAAATATGTAGGTGTCAGGGTTTCCAAAAATTTTTAATTTATTAAATAAATATTGGTACTCATAGGTTTAAAATTGGTTGATACTTGTCTATTAAGATTATAATTACAGACTTTGTGAACTAAGTCCTATGTTTGTGATTTTTTTATTAAACGTAAAACATGGCAGTGGGTTCTGACTTTAATTAAACGAACGTGAAATGTTTCAGTGCAAGTAGGCGTTGCTTTTGCTGGTTAGCTGTGTACCTAAGTAAGTACACTGCCTAGGTAATTAGATAAATTTCCACTTAAAATCTTTAATTAACCGCCCTAATTTTTACTAAAGTTTAAAACTGAAACGTGTAGTTTTTATTACTATCATAAATAAAACGAAATTGCCCCAAAATAGGCTTTTATAGACTCTAAAAATCGAACAAGTGTCCATAAATCGTTAAAATAATCCCAATTTGTTTCACTAGTCGGTGCGTAAAGCGTTTAATCTCGAAAATCTATCAAGATTGAGGGTAGATCCCAGTCACCCAGATGGAATGGACCGACTAGGATTATCTAGACGTCGTTAATCTAACTTATTCTCTTTGTGAGTGAAAAGTTTCCTTCTGAGCTTTGATAGTTCTTAAAGACGTAAAAAGATCAGGGAATCTTAAAAATAGATAAGGTTTTTATAGATGGGAAGAACAAAGTTTTTGAAACTTAATGCGGAGATTTGGTAAATAGCTTCTTGCTGTTTAATTTAAGTTTTCACTGAATGGCAACAAGGTAAGTTAGCTTCAGAGATGTTCAGATTATAATCTTATCTACAACTTTTTTTATGACATGAAATATGGCGTTTTCGTGGTAACAATAAAAGGATAACAACCAAGTTCACAAACTTGTACCCTAAATACAAAGCGATAAAGTCCTATTCCTTATGACTTTATCGTCTTGCAGTAGCATATTCAGATTTGATCCCAAGCGTCATTTTATCCTGAATGCGAAGCCTGAAAAATGTTCCGCGTCGATGGAACGCGAACTCGAATGGCGCGGAAATGGTACGCCGCGGTGAGGCGACGTGTACTGACGACTTCATTGCGCGTCGGCTGAGGCGCAGAATAAATAATAGTAACATATAAGGCACTGCGTAAACGAGGACACATGGTGTAATTATATACTCTGCCAGGTATAGCATTCCAGTCACATGGGCAACACATAATGACGTCAATCGATACTTAAGCAAGACCGAACTTCTGACTGACTTCTAAAATGACTTCATTTACAAATAGTTTTTGGATTATTTTGTTATCGACACGGCACACCATTACAGGAAACTATAGTTACTGTATCTAAGGAATTTGTTAATTTTGCTTGATTCTTGAATTGACTTGAGGGACTGTCTGATTTTATACAATACAATACATCTTTATTGCACACCAAAAATACAAAGTAAAACAAACAAAGAAAATATGGACCGCTAGAGTGTAGAATGCCAGAGTGTGTGTTCCCTGACACTTATAATGTCTTCAAGTCTCGAGTGAATCAGTTTCTTCTATAGGCAAGCGTGCTCCATCGTAGGCCGCATCACTGCTTATCAAGTAATAAAAAAATATATATATATCATTCGTCAGTACAAGGGCGGCCTTATCGCCTAAAGCAATTTCTTCCAGGCAACCTTTGGATGGACAATACTGGTTATATAGAAATCAAATATTCATTGGTAGCTTGTATCCGACACCAGACACAAAATAGTCCACGTTTGCGCAGCGCCTAAAGCTGAGGCGAGATCGGGAGTTCAAATCACGTTAGTGCTCTAACAATATTTAATGCAAAGTGAGTTTTCCACAGGTGTTTGAAACTTTACTGTAAGTTAGTGCTGGGATTGAGTTATAATTTACCGTCAAAAGAAGCTATTTAGACTCCAAGTAGCTCAATTATTAGTTAAAAAATACGACACCGAAGCTTTGCTCATCGGTTTACACGGTTTATTTATTTATTTAATTATAGGCGAGCAACCTAGGACTGATGTGCCTACATTACACTGTGTTGAATTAAAATTGCCAAATTCACTAAAAGTTCGCTCAAATATTGTTTTAACCACATTTAAATTTAAATTAAGACAGAAACAGTAACTTAGGAACTTAGGAGAACCTAAAAGAAAGAAGCAAAAAAGGAAGAACACAATGTACCTACCCTCTAGAATTTAGAGGACTCACAAAGGAGATATAAATTTAGAGTCTAGATTTATATCTCCTTTGTGAGTATAGCATTCGTTTTTAAACTTACAACGTTTACAACGCAAGTTCGATTCGATACAACAAGTTCGATTTCCTGCGATTCAGAAATTTGAAACCTAAACGTTTGCGAGAAGGTAAAGACTTCGTTTTGCGATAGAATCTATTAATATTTTTACTTCCCAAATGTGGATGGCGTGGGAGTAGAGTTTCATGTTTTTGAGTCGATTTTTATACTAAAGATTTTGTTTTTTAGTTGTTTTTGCCTGATCTAAAAGAAGATTTTATGCTTTTAGTTGATTTTGCTAAGTATATCTAAAAGAGTAATTTATCTTTTAAACCAAAAGATTAATTTGCCTGATTTTTGATAATTTTAGTATACATATGCCAAAAGTATTCATAAATAATAGTACAATTAAATAATAGTAATACAAAATTTAGGCACAGGCTTTAATACAAAATTGATTTATACGAAACTTGATGTACGAGTATTTCATAGATACCCGATATTTTGATATCCTACTAATATTATAAACGCGAAAGTTTGTAAGAATGGAAGGATGGATGGATGGATGGATGTTTGTTACTCTTTCATGCCAGAACGGCTGAACAGATCTAGATAAAATTTGGTACAGAGATTATAGTCTAGAATAACACATAGGATCCTTTTTACCCACGGGTGAAACCGCGGGGCGCAGCTAGTTTGTAATAAAGATTAAAAATTTAAAACCCTCTTATTTAGCCAATACCAACTATACGTTGTTGCTTACAAAATTAATATATTCTTCGAAGGCGAGAGCGTAAATTAATATCGTCTTTACACAATTAAACGTTTCGCAGTTGCCTCTGAAACTCCACTAATCGATTAAAGGTATAGGGTCAACTGGGGCAAATCCGTCTGTGGTGCAATTGCATCTTTCGAGAATTATTGACAAACTCTTCACAAATTAGGCACCACCTACATCTTTTTTCTATCTTTACTTGCAATATATCTATACAAGATGGCGTTAGCTGCCTGATTTGTGAAGGGTATGCCAGTAATTCTCGAAAGACGCAATGGCCCCACAGACGCATTTGCCCCAGTTGACCCTATTTTCCCGTATAGAAAGCGAAACTTTTTATCCACCTAATTAAACTTGAGACTTGCTCCTGAATTTTGTTGCTCTGCTGCTTGGAATTACTTATTCCGAAAAGAAAGAACGAGGAAATATACGTCTGAACCTAATTAGTTTCAGATCTGTATCTGGAAAGTTAGGAAAACATTTTTAATTCTGATTAAAAAAATGTCTCTAGATTTAACGTTTTCGTATGCCATGAAAACATTCAGGTTTTGTTTTTAACGTAGTAATTAAAGATTTTAGCATACAATTTTTTATCATAAACAAGCTATAGGTATGTCTTCAAATGCCATCAACCTAATTATACAAACCTAGGTCTCATGACAGTTCCAGTGTACCTATGCTCTATATATGGTTTTAATAAAATGTAATTTTTGTCTGTATCCGCCATACTGCTAAATCTTTTTAAACATCTTCTTAACGTCATTGACAAATAAGTAATTATCTTATAACTACACGGATAAGCGCCCGCAAAAAGGACCTTTCTAAAGTCACGAGTAATTTCATCCGAGGACAGCAGCTGATGTATCCCTTGTCTTGTTGATAAATTGATGTCGCGTACCCGTGATGTATTAATATCGGTCTAGGCGTGGAGTTTCCTTCTGCACCATGGTTCTCTGCCGCAGAATAAATACTAGTATACTCACACTTCAAGTTGACAATTCAATTAAAAGAGACCCTTGCTACGTCGCCATATAGTTTGTTTTAACATGTACGGCGAAATTACCCACAGGTACGAGAGAAAACGAGAGTGATACGACTTTTGCACTCAGTAGATTAGAGGTGTACATAAAGCTGACTTGCCTGCGAGTTTCAAGGCTGAAAGCTTAACGCTTGCAGTGTGATAACCCTGGTAATTAGTAGGACTATACCCATACAGTGTATATAGCATATAGCTATATACACTGTATAGGTAGTATAGTCCTACTGGTATAGGTATAGTAAAACTGACTTAAAAAGAGGAGGTTTTGTCGTACAATGTTTGAAAATAGAACTTTATTTTGGAAGCTCTCATGCTCATTCAAAAACGTAAGCGATTGACAATAGTTGCACTACTGAATTGTATGTACTTAAGTAACTATTACTAACTATGACTACGGTTACAATGAATAAAAAGAATACTTCTAGTTGAAAAGAAGAAACTGTAGCAGTCCGTTCAAACAGTTTCTGTTTTCCTGAGTTCTAACCAATTTGTTCTTTTCGTTTCACGCACACGTGTGCACGAGGTTTTGTTAGGTTTAATGATAGCGGTAACAAAGTTCTTTGGCAAACAGGAAACAAGTTTTAATTTGATTAGTTCTTCCCATCTCAACTTGTAACAAGCTATACTTACTCGGCGTTTTTCGCCTGCACATAAGTACCTCATTTCTTTTAACAATTTTCAAAATTGTCTAGTTGTTTTTTTCTCATCATCATCGTTTTTAACAGGCTTCTTTATTATACTGCCTCTTTCTTACACTGCTATTTGCTTCGGTTATTTGCCAGTTGGTTCCGTTCGACCAGCCGTAACGATTATAACAGTATCGTTGACCTATCTCGCTGCTGGACGCCCTAAATAGGATTTCCGGCAGACTGTCATAATGTCTAAGTATTTTAGGGATCATTTAGTTTGGCACAAGGAAAACTACATACTTATTGTGATAAGTTAGATCCGTTAAGAAAACAAAAGATTGTAAATATGATTGTACTTTCTTAGTGAGTTAGCAATGCGGGACTTCAATCAGATTTACGAAATGATAGATGTCGTACATATTTGTCGTATCTCGTATACATGGATGTCGTATCTCATTAGAAATTAGGCCTTTATTGTAGCACCGCATCGATACTTATATTTGTTTATTCATTAACGTAATCAAATTAATCAAATACATACAACTTCAATTGGATCTAAGTCACAACATTCCGCAATAACTTTGATGACATTTGTTAAGGTTTAGCACATTCAGGCGTGTTGACATCGACACGATCATAGAGCGACTGACAGCGAAACAAGACTTACACTAGATCTAAGCCTTGTTTTCAAGGTGTTTTTTGCGTAATGAGACTTTCGAACCTATGTAAATCTGATCGAAGATGCGGGCAGTATAGAGACTTGGTATTTTGTCCGGACAAATCTTTAAACAATCATACAAAAGCTTTTCTAGTAATTTACTCTGTGGTTGGCGCGTTCGAATTCTAATCTGCAGAGCGTGGGTTCAAATCCCACTCAAATTAAAAGATCTTTCTTTCTTAGTCTCGTTGAGAGAAGTTACGTGGAAAAACAATAGTATTTGAGGTACTTTTTAATAGGTTACTTACTTTTTAAATAGTTGCGATGGCAGCCTAGTTGGGAGAAGGCCCGCTTCTCAAGCCAGAGGGAGAGGCTAGGAGGTTCGAACCCAGCCGACGGCACGCACCAATTTGTTCATTGTGTGAGCATATGTGCGTATTGTATGTCATCTGCTACATGACTGGAGCTCGGTGTATGGCGACAGGCCCCCTCTCACATTTGGGACTGAATATCGTCCGGCGAAGTGTGGGTGTTGTATTACACCTCTGCTAGCCCCCTCAGGAAAGGCGTGACGATATGTTATGTTATGTTTAATAGGTACTCAGTGAACGGCAAATTGAAAACCTATCGCCAAGCACCTAGCAAACCTGAAATCAAATTGTTGCCTTAATATAAAATGAATAAAGCAACTTACAATTCACGCCACAATTTACCTAATTTTATGAAAATAAGCAATACAAAATTAGGCTCTAATGACTCGCCAAACTTTTCCTTTTAATTTGTTTCGAGTTTGTAGAACAAATACGAGTATAAAGCATTCATCAATAATAATAAGGGAAAATTTGATATTCAAATTTAAATATTGCGGAGCTTTGTCCCACCTTAAATTTTATTATGAATATTAATAGCCATTTGCTAATTAGTGACCTCGGTTTTACCCGACTGCACAAGAAGGAGGGTTCAGAATTCAGAAATCAGAATTTTTTGAAAACTCTTATAGTTACATGTTACAGTTGAATTTATAATTAAAAATGAATGTCAGAACGATAATAATTGATAGTTATGTCAAATATAAAACTATTTAATGAATGTCATAATACAATTAAGTATAGTAAGAATATAATAATATATTTACTATGTATACTTGGCTATTATTTTACAAAATAAAAACAGTGCGAAAATCTCTTATTTTAAAATAAGCTTCAATGTCATAAAAATCATTTTCGAATGTATGTATGTATGTAGGTATCTATGTATGAGGTTTATTTGGCAAGCCCTACAGCCTAAAGCAGATTGATGGATTTCGATGCATGACGTGTCATTTGAATCGTCTTGATAGTGGAAGTGACATAGAGTACATTTTGCAGCCATATTTTTGTTTTTCTTTTGATAAAGTTACTTTTCAATAAATTGACTAAAAATTATAGTATTTTTTAAATAAAATAAACGAATTTTAATACTATCTTACCTAATTAGGTTTCCTTTTTCTTTAATAAAATTAACAATCTCGTTCATTTAGAAAACGAAAAAACTCAAACTGTAAACTTTTTTTTTTCTGGCAATCGAACTGAAAACTAGATTGCCTTTTCAAACGTCGAAAGAACAAGTTTACAACGGAAAACGTTCAATGCTTCTATTTTCAAAAATAGCTAAAAAAAGAAACCTAAACCACCAATAAAATTTATAGGTAAGCCATGATTGTTTTCTTTCACTTCATTTTCAAGCTCTGCTTTGAAAGTTTTGATTCACTAATAGAACGTAAAATGTTTGAAAAACGGTTTTTTAACGAGCCTGCAAGCTAACAGCAGTTTTACAGTTCATTTTAAAGCAATCTCAAATAGTTCATTCTTTCCGGACGCTTTGTTAGGTAGAGCATTGCTTTTGTGCGAATACATCTAGGAAACGTTTTTGTTCAGTTTCCACTTACTTCTCATAAAAATAAAGAATAGCTGTAAATATTTATTCTTTGAGAAAGGTATAGTTGTTACACGTGGCGTTTAAATACAGTTGTTCCACGTGGCCTTTAAATTTAGCTTGTTTGTTTCTTTTTCTTTTGAAGCTATTTTTGTGTTTGTATAAAAGGCAGTTTTTGTACACTAAGTAATTATTTTCAATGGTTGAATATGTTCTACTGTTTTTTAAAGTAATAAAAGATTTCGGTTTTAATATAATTATAGGTTATATATGTATGCCTATTATAAGCGCTAAGTAAGCGATGATAGCCTAGTTGGAGAAGGCCCGCCTCTCAAGCTAGAAGGAGCGGGTTCAAACCCAGCCGACGGCACGCTCCAATTTGTTCATTGTGTGAACACATGTGCGTATTGTATGCCATCTGCTATATGATTAGAGCTCATGCAGTGTATGGCGACAGGCTCGCCTCCTGACACCATACACCTCTGCCAGCCCCCTCGGGGGAAAGGCGTGACGATATGTTTTGTTATACCTATATTACCCATATTAGGTTATAAATAATGTTAACATAATATAACATATCGTCATGTCTTTCCTCCGAAGAGGGTGGCAGAGGTAAAAGCAGAGGTAAGGACAGGTAGGGGTAGGCAATACCCACATTTCTATTAGTACGATATTCAGACCCAAATGTGACAGGGTGCAAGTCTTTTGCCATACACCGGGCTTCAGTTATGTAGCAGATGACGTACATAATGTTCACATAATGAAAAAATTGGAGCGTGCCTCCGTCTGGGATCGAACCCGCTCCCTCTAGCTAGAGAGGCGAGCCTTCTTCAAGTAGACTATCGTCGCCTCTATTGGAAATTTTGTTGTTATAAATAAATTAATGAGCTTACAAAATAATAATGCGAGTACTTACGTTTGTTACAGAATATCAGATTAATTTATTATTATTTAATTTGTGATGTATTTGTGTGTAAATAAATTCTTAATATGGACATGGTCTAAAATAAAAAATTATGGCAGTTATTTATTTATTTTCTTAGTTTTACATTTTTTACATTACTTAGATAATTATAAAAAAAAATGTTAAACTTAAAAACTAGGGTGCCGCCAGCAGCGGGGCTGATTATTATTACTATTATTTACCACAAAAAATTGATAGACGAGCAAGCAAGCTGCTGTTGATTTCGCTGTATTTTTCCGACGTTTATGGACATGTTTGTCTGTTGTTAACCCCATTTTGTTTTGCTTATTAAGTTTATTGGTCTAGTAAGTAAGTACACGATTCTATTCTAGACTATAATCTATCTCTGTGCCAAATTTCATCCAGATCTGTTCAGCCGTTCTGGCGTTAAAGACTAACAAACATCTATCCATTCATTCTTACAAACTTTCGCGTTTATAATGTTAAGTAGGATTTGGGTAAATACGATATTTGGTAACTCAATATCGTATTTAAAATTTTAATGTTGTTGTTGTATCGTATTACCAAATATCGTATTTATTTATATGTATGTAAATATATTTTTCAATTTTAAAAGCAATAATAGTACTAATGTTAAGTCTCTACAAATTGTGGGTCGAACTTGGAGCTGGGTGTAGGACCAAAGTAGTTAGCACAGCAAAAAAGGAAATCCCACAACGTCGACTCCCACGACACCGCTTCATTCTTCGCGCGGTATCCCGTCACGCCGCTTCACCACCACACCGCTCGGTGAAAAAGAGAGTTACACAGTGCCAATCGGATAAAGAAGGCTGTAGATGATAATGATGTGGATCATAAAATTAATCATGATAATAAACAACTAGTTACGGCTAAATATTTGATTGTTATTCATGTAATTTTCCGGCGCGCCGACCGTCATAATGACTACACGGCATCAATCAGTGAGTTCAAAGCACCGTTCCCGTAATAATTAGATAATACACAACATATAGTAACCAATAGTTTCACGAAGCTCTCAAAGGTATTTTGTATTTCACAGCACAGATTTGTGTCGGTGAACTGCGGCGGTGTCAATTTCCCCTCGCGCTGAAATTGGAAGCCGCGTCTACCGCGTTTTTATATTGGTGACATTCCTTGTACTCTAGAATAGTGTGATTTATCTGTTTATCAGAAAATATAGGCTACTTATTAGTAAGTATTTAAATATTTTGTGCATGGAACAATGTAGAAACTAAAGAAATCTTTAGGGAGAAAAATACTGAAGAAGCGAATGGAAAACGAGGATAAGAACATTTCATGTATATGTGTATGTGTGTGTACATGTGTGTGTATGTTTGAAAGAAATTTGCTCATAATTCAATAAAGAAAAACGCGATTTTTTTTAAAAACACTGTTAAGAGTTTTTGGAAAACAGATACTTGCGATGATTTTTATTCAATAAACAAAATAAGATACCTCAAAAACCAATTTGGTGTTATGAGAACACCCTATTTATGACAACATTATTGTTGTGAAACTCACAAAGCGTGGATACTATAACCGTCGTCCTATTTCAAAATAGACAATCAAATTGTAGCGTTCTCTTGTAAACACGTATTCGGTTGCATACTAATTACCCATGTTGATTTATTTGATGAAGGGTGGCGCCAATTACGTCTTGATTACAGTAATATTAGTAATTATGGTAATAGAACTATGATGTACGTGCATGGTATTGCTTGTCTATGTTTATGTTTGTTATAGCTGTTCATTCCCATACACGAATCGAATGGAAACGTCGGTGAAGTGTGCCAGAAGCGCACGACACACGAGCAACGCTGCGTTTCGTCGCAAACGATTGGTCTTAAGTATTCAGAGCCTATCTAAATTCTGACACGCCCATATTTCACTTTGTAAAAGCCTACCTTTATTCTATAGCTCGTATGTAAGCTGAAAATCCTTAGATCCTCAGCTATTCCGAAATTCTTCCTTCCAGTTTGTTCTCTCGCAGACAGAAGCTCATGCTTACCTTCTGAATAAATGACTATAAAATATTGCCGTGCCTAAACTACCTTTTATTAGGCTTTCTTGAATCTTGAAGAGAAAAGTTTACCTACTGGATTTTTTTTGTAACTCTACGTCAGTGCTGCGCTTAATCCGCTTTTTATGCGAATCCTGAATGTTTCCCGAACTTCTTAGGCTATTTTGCGTATAATTCGCGGGTACTTACGCAACCCTAATCTTTCACATTATACGCGTGGAAAGCTTTGTATTCACTAGGGGACCAAAACGTAGGACACGACTCAACAGAAATCTTGTGTGTCTTCGAATAGATAATACTGAAAGATATGAGGAAACTTCCAAATAAATCGTATGTGTCGCTCGGGGCGCAGCTCGACGGCTCTAACGCATTACTGAAGTCAAGCAGCGTACCTTTCTCCTTCATATCAAATAATTTTTAGTATGATCATGAGTGGCATTTATAACTGAACGCTACCGTAGTATACATAATAATAAAAAATAAATAATAATAATAAATTCGGGACATTTCCACACACGGTCGCCTGACCCCAAACTAAGCAAATCTTAGTTTTAAATACATACATAAATAGATATTTAACACCCAGACATAGAACAAACACAAAAATGTTCATTACATGAATGTTTGCCTTAGGTGGGAATCGAACCCACGCCCCTAAGCTCAGAAGGCAGGTTCACTACCAACTGAGCCACCGAGGCAGTCGCAGCATTATGTGGGAGATAAAAGGCGCAGGGCAAAATGTTACTAAGTTGTCTAGCCAACTATTATATCAGACATATTTCAAATTTGTCGCGTGGTCCTGCGTCAGTAGTCCTGTAGTGAATACTCGGCATTAATCTCGGTTTCTGACGAACGCCTACTAGCATTGTATTACGTTCCGTGGTTGCGCGCCATTAGCGAAGATTTCGCAGTTTCACCCAGTCTCAATTCCGTGGTACTATTAAAAGCGGAATTTCATTATAAGAATGGTTCTGAATAAGCGATGTACGGTGATGCGTGCGTCTTTACGGCCTTCACTGATTAAAGATTACCTACAATCTCGTAGCGAGCGCCGTCTAGGCGGTATTTCAATTAATTTATTCGGTTTTGAAAGTTGAATCGTATTTTCACGTCAGCAATCTTTTTTGGTCTTCAGTAAATGGATTGTTAACATCGACGTATTTTATCTTCGAGTACAATTTCAATAAGTTTATTATCACATTATTGACATGTTATGTTATTTTACAATTCAATGTTGAATTATTGTTATTGATTATTGAGACTTATTACTATTGACTTGTTGTGATATTCACTTATTTTAAATTAGCTGATGTAATTGGCATGTTGCCGTTTTAGTTATTAAACAATTAAACACAAACACATTTATGTGACTAATTACTTACTAAAATACGACTACAAAAAATAAAAAGTAAACCGTCGCTTACCATTAAACCTGGTAATCCAAATGCAGGTTTGTTCTCAAAATATCCCAATACCAACTTACTGTAGTTGATTAGTTGTATTATTTACTCTGGTGGGAGGCTTCGGCCGTGGCTAGTTACCACCCACCGAACCAAGCCATGCCGTGAAATGACCTAGTCGTGTTTCCGGATGTAGTCCGGTGTAACCGTTCCGAAGACGGGTCTGAGCAGTAGCGCACTTGTAGCGCCTGACTCAACTGCCGTCTTTATACTTCTTCACTCTGCAAAACTTCAAGGCTAGAGTGAATAAAGACCTTAAAGGTCGTCGTGCTCCATCTCAAACCACAACGTCGCTTAACATCAGGCGAGTTGATGGTCAAACGCCGACCTGTTGTACATAAAAAAGACGTACTTTTATTCACCTTGTTGAGTTTGATCGATGATGATGACGGACTAGGTTTTATTGAACATTTCATTGGTAGTTTGCAGAATAATTTCGGGCATTTTGTTGGGCTTTGCTCTCACGATGCTTTACCCGATTTTGTTTTGGGATGACACACAGCCGTACGAATTTACACGGGATTACAGATTTGTTTGCGGAATTACGTTTGCGTACGGTTTTAGAGCTATTTCGCCCGATGAAAATATTTTGTAAACGGTCGTTAAATTGTTTTGTTTGCACATTTTCGTTTTATTCCAGTGTTTTTTTTCCATTTTGAATGTGAAAAAGATGTTTTTTTTTTAAATAAAAGGTTTGTTATTCGTCATGACAATGCACAGGACACACAATAGTCCTGGAGGGCTATTCCTACTATTCGAGATATTTCCAGGTCTCTTTGTCTCTCTCGTTTGAAAAGTCGTAGGAGTGAAAGTGACCAGATATCATCTCGAGCGTCTGGAATCTCTATTCCAGACGCTCGAGTATACCCAGCCCCTCAGGACCTCTGTCCTGGGGGGCTATTCCTGCGCGTGAGATGAGATGAGATTTTATCTTGGTCACTCTCACACCTATGACGTTTTAAACGAGAGCAACAATGACTCTTAATCTCGATTAACCGTCTAAACCAATCGCGGTAAAATAACGCTTATTACTTAGAGCTTACAATCAGTATCAGTACTTGTGTGTCAACTGCAACTGGCTGGAGCCCGTTGTATGGCGGCAGGCTCGCCCGCTGTCACATTTGGGACTGAATATCGTCCGGCGAAGTGTCCAGCCGCCTCGGGGAAAAGTGTGACGATATGTTGATGTTAGATCAGTATAAATGCAAGTACATAGTAATTTTACATAAACCACTGCATTCTAAAACTCAAAAATTACAGACATAGCCACTGTACATATTCTGTACAGCTACACATTCATTCCGTACTCTGTTTACTATCAATATTTTTCACCCTTATTTTGCTAACAAATAGGACTTTAAATATAAAGTTGTACAGAATGCCCGCATTGGCTTTTCGTTTCGCAAACAATGGCCCTTTTTCATGAAAAAATTCAGATAAAAGTAATGATTTATTTGTTTTTGTTTTAGGAACTTTATGATATTGATAATCCTATTGATTACGATAGGTTTAAAACCTAATATATGTAGTGGTTAGTCTTAGGTCAAATTTCGCCGACAGGCGCCAACGTCATGTCGGCGGCTATGTTTATTAATGTCGGCGGGCATTTTTCAAAACAAATCAAATCGCACACGTTATGTCGGCGGGTTCGCAACTTTAGTGTGTAGAGCGTAGACTTCCTTTAAGCTAAAAACGAAAGTCAAAGTCAAAGTCAAAATGTTTTTATTCAATTTAGGTATCAAAGATACACTTATGAATGTCAAAGTTATTTAAATAGACTCGACCGCCTTGTTCGGATAAAGAGCCTCTACTCAGAAGAACTGAATTCAGTAGTTAATGTTAATTTGATATCAAATATTTATTTTAACAAAGTTGGCTCGTTTTGACTTGCCAGCTGCTAGCTTGGGTCGCAAGGGTTTGGACATAACGTCAAATTCAAAACTAAATACTTTAGCTAGTTAGCAAAATTACTGAAATATTTTAAGCTTGTGACTCTAAAGAGAAAATAACATCGGATATTTAGTAAAATGTTAACTTTATTGTACGTTATACTGTATATGTTATAGTATTATAAAAACAAGGGGCGACAGGCTCGCCCCTGTCACATTTGGGACTGAATATCGTCCAGCGCAGTGTGGGTGTTGTGTTAAACCTCTGCCAGCCCCCTCGGGGGAAAGGCGTGACGATATGTTATGTTAACATAAAAACCATATATTTGTCAAACTACCCATGGATGCTACTTATTTGTTTTCTAACAAAAAAGTCTCTATATTTTTTTTGGGTCATGAACTCTGAATTTTAGAAGTCTTCATAAAATTGTAAAACATATAGTACCTGTATAGGTCGTTACAATAAATGACATCTTTTTGTACAAAAGTAAATGGTGATCTGAAAACCTTCGACTAAAGCAAATGATTTTATACTTGAGTGGCTTTTTCATTTACTCGCTATCACGGCTAAATGGAAAGCGCGAGTCGCGCAACATTTCAAAATAGACGTCGGGAAATAAGCTTCGGACATACCTAAGCATGCAACGCGACAGCTTTTCACAGTTTGCTACGCAGCGCGATCTACGCAGCACGATTTACGCGTCGTCATTTTACAGGGCGCGGTGCGACGAGCCAAGCGTAGTTTCCGCAACGCTTTCTAAAAGCAAAGGGTCTACGCGTATGTTTTACGTGCTAACTGAAATAAAATGTTATTATTCAGTAAAAATAAAATCGTAACTTGATTACGAACATTGCTTACGAACTGATAATACCTTATTTGTTTTTGTACCATATTTTGTACATGAGTAACAAAAAAAATAATAAAACGTTGAGAAAGAATGGAAAAGATAAAAAGAAAAACAGATTAGAGGATTTTAAAAAGAAAAAAATTAAATTGAACCTACATATAATATAAGTACCTATAACATAGTAATTGTTTGTTTTTAGTAATTATATTTTTATAGAAACTTATTATAATGAAATGTTTTTGTTAGTGCGACGTTTGCTCGGCTATGTAGTGAGAGGCGGACTGCAGTAAAGTTCTCGACACGGGTCAACCTAGTGAGGACTACTTCGCAAGGCTAACTGTTTTTTGCTCTCATATTTGTTAAGCTAATGATCATTTACTACGCCAGTTTTAGTTTTTTACTTACCTACAATAGTATTATTTGCGGTAAGTAATCGTATCCCAAAAAGTGCCAGTCGCGTAGGTGCGTACAGTGCTCGAATGAAAAAGAGTAAAAATCGCCGTCTACGATATAAATCACGTCACTTACACACTTTAAAAGCTCGGTTTGAGTAATGGCTCCCTTTTACTACGAGCCTCAAACCGAGCCTTTGAATTTTGCCCCGTTATGTTGATTTTCTTTGTCGGATCCAAATAAGAGACTGCATAGATAGTAGGTATACTTTGTTTTAGTTTAAAATCTTCCAAAGTATTCAAATATGAATAAAATATTAGTCTCTACGTTTAAAATAAAAGTACTAGGTACTCATTTTATTTCTCATTTCAATCTAAGCTTTATGGGTATCTTCACCTCTAAGATTACTTAGAATATCTACAAGAATTTGTTACAAAATGTGTGGAGAATACTAAGTTGACGGCGAATATTACATTTTCCCTTTCTAGATTTACGGGACGTCTGTCATAGCTGGAAATCTTTCATTCCATTTAACACCTGGGCCTACAATCAAAACATAGTTTTAACTTTATTAGTATTGTAAATATATGAAAGTAATACGTTGTGTTCATAAAAAATCTAAGTATTATAAAAACCATAGCTAATAGGTATCTTCTAGTACAGTCCTTAAATCACGCGAGTCAGTGGTCAAACAGATACCTATTTGTATAAAATTTAAGAATAGAACACTTTACCCTGCATCTGGACAGTCGGGTAAAAACTCCAATGACAAGTATAATCCGCTTCCGTGAACGTGTGAAAAGAAAGATCAAACTGGATAAAAGCATAATTATGTAAATTGTTTTCAGTTTTTTATCCGCCTTTATTCAATCCAAATGGAGAATACGATAAGAAGAAATTTTTAAAAAAATACATGAATTTATTTTAGCTGCACCCCGCGGTTTCAGCCGCGATCACACACAGGTACCGTTTATTATTTTGGGATAAAAAGTATCACCCTATATCCTATTCTGTACCCCAGACAACATGTATGCAAAATTGTAAGACGATTGGTTGAGTAGTTGAGACGTGAAAGCGTTACAAATAAACAAACGAATGAATAAACTCACTTTCGCATTTATAATATTAGTAAGGACTATTAGTAAACTTGCTACGCCCCCGCAGGCGGTTTCGCCTGCGGTTCCACAGAAGCCGTTGTTTTTTTTTTTGTTTTTTGTTTGATGAAATGTGCCCTATGTCCTTTTCTAAACTCCGGAGAAGCCGCATGCAAAATTTCATGATTTCATGATGATTGGTTGAGTAGTTAAGGCGTAAAGCGTAGTAGTAGGAAAGAACAAACTTACTTTTTAATTTATAATAGTTAGGATTAGAATATCTAACTAAATGAACGTGAATATTCTCATCTTAATAAAACAAAATGTGTCAAAACAACAAAATGAAAAAAAAAAAAAAAGTATTTTTCCGTTTCATTATTTTCTAAACATTTTATCACAGACTGTCTCATAGTTACAAAAACAGCCATCTCAACTACATCTAAATATAAGTTCTTAAGAAACCACAACGGTATTTAGAATTAATAGTTTTGTTACCTTTATCTTTGCAAAGGACAAGGCAACCAGCGAACTTTGTCTGGCCAAAATTAGTTCTAAGAAGATAATAGTTAGTAATTTAATCCTTTGCGCAGTTCGCTTTCAGTTTCAATATTACCAGTGACTTTGAAGTTTCGTTACATCGATAAATGCCAATAGAGATATCAACTTTGACCTCTGAAAAGTGTGAGCTGAATATTGGGTTCACAATATTTCATTAAAAAAATATTAAGGACTTATTTGAGTTTTGTGTTGAATTCGGCACATCATAATTATGTTATCACACGAATATTATGATAAAGGCGAAAGTTTGTAAGTGTGTGTTAGTGTGTATGTTTGTTACTTCTTCACTCTCAAAGGGATGGACGGACTTTGATAAAATTTTGTTTGGAGGTAACTTATACCCTGGATAGGCTACTTTTCAACTGCCAAAACCGTAGGGCGCAGCTAGTGTAATAATATAATATTGTACAAAAAATTGGTTTCGGACTACTACTTGTACAGAAAAGCTCTCTTAGGCCTGTATATAAGTACCTACCTTTAAGTAGTCAAAAGAATTTCAAATTTAAATTCGCCTTAACTGTTTTATTCAATCCTATTTACCCTCATGTAGATTGATAAGATAATGTAGAGCAATAGAGTTTCAAACATAACTGTAATTGGTCAACAAGTCTGATTGCTCAATTTTTTGATTGATTACTAAAAGGCTGATGTGAATTTTATTGGACACAATCCCCTCTGACATTTCTCTAGTAAGTTACCTCTAGTAGGCAGTGAAGCGAAGTGAAAACTCCTCTTTGATGTACCCATCAAACGCTAACCACAAATAGGACTAAATCGATTCAGTCATTAATGGCTAACTCGAACATGATGCAAACAAAATAACAGCGCCTGGCATCTGTTCGCTAGCATTAGTATAATTAGTCACGTGATTAGCCGCCGACTGCGCGATTAGTGGTCGATGTAATTACAAACTAGATTGTTTTGTATGGTTAATGAGATTTGACTTACTATTTGTACTAATTCGGCATAATGACGATTCATTATCATCCTTTTCAGCTCGCATAGGCATGCTATGCGACAAGAGTGAGACCACATTGCGAAAAGAACGATGAACGGTGAATGGCTATAGCAGTAGAAGACGATTAAGGAAAGTATGGGTGAACTGCGTGAAAGACACGTATGAGAATGAAAGTGAGTTCAGAGACGAGTCAGAGACGATTGGGAAAAACGTAGATATTGTACTGACCTCACGTAAGTGAGGGAAGGGTAGAATGATGATGATTTTCGGCTAGTAATGGCCCATTGAACGTAAGCCTCTTTTTGTGAGCCACTCGTCCCTGCCCTGAGCTAATCTTCATTCAATCGCGCTTCAGTGGAGCAACTGATGTAATAACGATTACTTTGATTGAATTTTATAATTTCAGAATACTAGAAATTTCAATGTAGCTCTGCCAAGCATCTGTATAATACTTTTTACATTTAAATAGTTTAACTGATTGACGAAATTGGCATAGCATTGAAAAGGACTGTGAATAGAGTCCTTTAAGTTTGGCAACGTTTCTGTAATGCCCCTGATTTCATAAGGCGGCCCGTTAGCTTATTTGCCATATTATGCCTTATTTGCTATATTATGGCATAAAAATAGCATGGCAAAAAATATTAGGCGTCACGAGACAGACTTAGGAAACTTTTTATCCCTAAAGTTGCGGTAAAACTCGAAAAATACGGGATTAAAAATGTCAAATTGTAAGATGTAGGATGGTTGCTCTATAAGTTTTTGACGAGTGAAAGTTTGTGACACTAGCCTCAGAAACGTCTAGCTTCTCCCATTTCGTGGTAAATTGTTAGATCTTACATTACATGTTTGCTTAGAGTACCAACTTTGTCTTAAGGGAGGTATTTTGACAGGGTTGAAGATGTTACTTGAAATTTCAGCGTGACAAATAGCTTACTTACTTACTGTACAACTTTGGCAATGTACCGAGAAAATCATATTATTCTTGTTCTTGATGTTTACAGAATAGAAATAGGTTGTATGACAGTGATGAGTGTGTGGTATATTATTATTGGATTGCTATAAAATGTAACATAGTCAATATCACATCAATATAAAACCAATCAACCCACCACCAACCACCAATGTAATTACGACTTTTTATGGGTGAGTGAGTAATTGTAAACATTTCTCATATTTTTTACGCTTATAAAGATCCATGAAATTTGTCATGAATGCACATTTGATTAACTCATACGCTACTGTTTATCCCGAAAATAATAACGGTACTTAGGATTGCGGGTTAAGCTGCGGGCCGCAGTTAGTGTTACTATAAATTTAAAAGCATACAATACCACATTTAGAAGACTCAGGAGTGCGTTAAAGCACTTAAACTTAGTGAAAGTGCCAACTAACTAGCATAAAGTGAAAGGGCACAACTAACCTTTCGTATCATTGAAGCTTGGATACATAAACCAGCGGATGTGTAATAACAACCCACAATAAGCCCTTTGCGCCTTTATTTTTGAGTTTAGATTTATTTGTATTTGGTGTCATTAAAGAGTTTTTGTATTGTATTGTAACAACCTGTTGTTTTTTGCAACTTGCAACCATCCGTTTGTTATTAGCTTATTGTCGGTGGAATAACATTCAGTGTGATGGTCTTAGGCCAGCGAATACCAGCGTTTATACTTGACAAGACAGTAATGCGCTATTTTTATTTTCGACAGTTTGTCATAAGTCTCGTAACATTCATGGCCACTTACAGTAAATATGAGCATAAGAATTGCCTAAGTTCTTGTTTAACTAGTTTAATCTACTTCTAGCTACTTACATTTTCTACACGAACCTTAAGACATTCCTTGAGAATCTTAACTTTATGTGCCCGATAAGCGAATATTTCACTAGAAGTAGCAGTCTGGGCCATCAGTTTCTTATGGAACTGGAATTGTCAACAATATTTAGTTTAAAATTGCGTGTCCAGCTGGTTTATACGTTAAATCCTTGAGGCATCAAAGCGTAGCAGATACAACAGTACATTTTCATTAACAACTCCCAAGAGTCGAGTTATAACAATTTTCAGTCTTCATTGCAATAACTTTACTCAGACGAACGTTGACATTTCAACTTTGATATTATCTTTAGACAACAAGTTCATACTACTGCGGGCACCTAGTTAAGTACTATTCAAAACTGAAAGTTTAGCCTAACGCGCGGTGGAAATTAGCTAGGTACCTACTTTGTTTTGTATATACACCGTACCGTTTGCACCGGTAGGTATGAAAATTGATTTGTTTCCTAGATTTAATTGAAATCATTGAAACTGAAATATATAAATAAAGTGTTCAGCGATTCAATTTCTTTAAATTAAAAAAATTGGTTGTCTGTAAAGTCGGTTTACTGACGATAGTTTAACGTGACAACTTCATTACAAAACATTGATGAAATCTTCTCCTCGGACGCATAGACCAATCGAGTGGAAGAGAGATAGATGCGGTGCAACTCGAACGCTCAAGACGATCGCGCCTTTCGCTCGCTCGTGTAGCGCACTAGCTCCGATCGTAACGTTAACGGGACAATGAGTCATTATTTTTCGTGCGTGCTGCAGCCGGCGTTCATCGATTTATTAGACGTTGTCACGTCAAAATAAAAAAAAAACTTCTTATAAACAGCTAAATAACAATTATTACCCACACTCACTTTTTTGACGGTTTTAGAAAGCACCTTGTTACTGTTACTGCTAATAGAAGCCTCGCCAAAAATGAGTTACCAACTTTTCCCACACTCCAAAACTTGTGTTATGAATTGTTCCTACAATATTAAATATTCAAGTATCATGAAAACTTTTTTGGAAACTTATAACATATGCAATTACAAGTTACATGATACGTGTGCGGTTTCTTCAGACTTTGAAGAGAAACTTTTCAATGTTCAACGTATTTGTAATAGTAATAGACTTGTTTCAAACTCTCAATTGTAGTTTTTTACTAAAACAAAGTTACGAGTTTAGTCAACCCATTACTTATTCTAGAATGAACTCTATATAACATGCCTAGAACTTTAGTTTTTTTACAAATTATATTGTTGAAAAATATAAACAAAGAAAACTAAACTAAGATGTTCTGAACTAAACCAATCTCAACTAAACTAAATTAAGTAAAAGGCCAATCTAATAAGCCACTACCAGTAGGCATCATTTGTTTAGTATTTATTATTAGCAATTACATTAGTAATTTGAAATAAGTTTGAATACGCTAAATCAAGCTTAGCCGTGTTCATTAATCTGGCGGCTCTTGTGATGATTCTATGTCAGGCGATTTTAGTTCGAGAAAAATAAAACAATTCAACATTGAACAAAGATTTTCTTCGATATTTTTCTTCACCTCGATTAAAACGCAGCTTACAAGCGAAATGGGAATGTAATAAGTATGATGTGCAAACCGCACAAAAGAAACATGAAGCATGACTATTGGCTGTACCAGGAAAAAGTAAATAAAAGGAAAAGATAAATTTGAAATACGACGTAGAGATAATGTATGGCTTTGTGAATCAATGAAACGGTTATCTAAAGTCACGGTTGAAATCCTGGTTCGAGGTTATAAACATTTAAGCCTTCGGAAATTCTAACTCATTTTCGGATTTCCCCGAAGTGAATGCAAGGCATACCTAGTTGTTGTCTGTTTAAGCTCAACCCGTTTCTATGCAAATGAGTCATTCAATGCTATTGAATATGTATGCAATGGAAACAGTGTTTTTCGATGACCTGTTATGCCAATAGGTAGATGCGAATGTTACGGTGGCGGTGGTGCATTTTGATAGTTGGTTGTTCCATTTTTATGTAAATATTTGCTATAACATTTGCATAAATATTAGTGGGCCACGCTACTTGGAAGCTAAATTGGTAGAGTGTATGGTCGAAATACAAATTATACTCACGCACAAAGATGCAACCTTTAGATTGCTTAGAAAGTAAGTGTACCTGTAGGGTTTTACCCATATACTCGTATGTATACATGACCGCGCGTAACATTATTAAATAAAGAAAATCAGTTTTTTGAGAGCTGTTCTGTTATTTTTGACGATTAATCAATTGGTTTATGGCAGTTCAGAGCGGTTAACACCGAATGGAGTTGCGTTTGGGATGGCGGGCGAATGTCATTCTTTCAGTGATTCACTTGCTTGACTTGGTTGAAGGCGGTCGCACGCTATGTTCACTCGCAAACCCATTAGCTCTAAATCGCTAATTATTATTGTAATCCTTCACTAATAAAGTAGTTTAAGTGTTTGTATAATTAAAATAGTGAAGGGTTAACACTGCAGTCCTCTTATTTAACGTTCCTAAAGTTCAACGTCCACCATAGATACCTGTGATGACAAGCTCACGGATCAGGAATCAAACACGACACCTCGGCCCTCCCGACTTTCCGCGTCATACAAATGAGTTTTAGATCCATAAAACATTCAAAAATTTTTACTATGGTGGGTTTGAAATAATAAAAAACTAACCGTACTTTTTACTGTCGGAAATCCAACACAATCAATGAAAAACCTTTAAGCTTAGTGCTCGTATTGCGTCAGTAAGGTATCTTTACAGTCAATCCTAGCTCCAATTCAAAAGGTTTCTGCCAAACTAGGCATATATATTTTATATTCCAAGGACGTTGCGACTTGCAAGACTTTGCATTTGTAATTTTAAAAACAAGGCACGTTTCGCAATTTTCCGCTCAACTCCCTTTTGAATAGGAAACGTATCTTGTCAAAATAGAAATGCGTCTGCTTTGAATTTTTTACTACAGTATACATAAATTATCGATAAAATATTACATGAGTACCTACTTCACTTTTTTACGTTTACCGCTTATACGTAGTTTCAAAAAAAAAAAAAAATCTTATGTGCTTAATGTGAGCAAGCAAGCTACATTCGATTTATCTATTTAAAGTCTTTTTTTTCAAACTTTTTCAAATGAAGTTTGATGAGCGAATGATGATGAAATGATGAAGAACGAAGTCGATATTTTCTCTGTTTTCATAACAAACAAAGCCATGGAACAGTTTTGGAATAAGAAGTTTGTGAAATTAAAGGTATTTTTTTACCCAACTGCACAAGAATGTGTGCTATGTGGGTCGTAAACTTGTTTGCCTCAACGGAATACTTCCTATTACAGTCATAAAGCAACCTATAGCATAAAAAACACGTACTGACCAAATAAGTTCATTAGTCACTATAAATACTTATCTTAAATCTATACTTGTTGGTAAAACATTTGTCTATAAAAAAATTTGTTTTTAATTTTCGCAGAATTTATAGAGGTATTTATTTATTTATTTACTACTTCTAGTAAAAATATTTTGAAGGAGGAAAACCATACGTGTATGCGACTCAATTTTAATTCACGAGACGATTTAGCGCGCACACACAGGCCACCAGCCACCGCTCTTTGAAGAGGCCGCCGCTAGCGCAGCTGGGCACAGCGTTGCCACGCGCGACCAAATGCACAGTTGGTGCCCTATTCGGAGATTTGAGATTTTCATCTCACTTTTTTTCGTCCTAGTTGCTCTCGTTTTAAACGTCATAGGTGTGAAAGTGACCAAGATAAAATCTCATCTCATCTCACGCGTAGGAATAGCCCCACTGGTTGTCATCGGGTCAGCAACCCGCCGCCGCTGGTATCCGAATGACGTACGAGTACGTACATAGCGTGCGCAATTAGATTCTACGCCATTGGCGGAAACCGCTTGATCGAATATTTTGGGTTTTGTGAACACGCATGATGTGATATGTGATGCTAGATGGCAAATGAAGACTCCGAGGTCGTAGGAAATTTCGGATGTTCAGACTTTCGGTCGATCTAGAAGAGGGAGTACCTACTTAGTTGTATTTAATTAGGCATTTTTGATGGTTCTTTTTTTTCAGGTTTTACAGGTGGAAAATCTGCTACCAGACGCCCAAACGCGATTGAGGGTCGCGTGTGGGGTTGCCATGTTGACAACCCACTAAAAACCACCTGGTGGCCAGCCTCAACGCATGTCAAAAGTGCCGCCACCCTCCCGGGATCCGTATACGACCAGCCTGAGCCCTCACTCCAGCTGCCCACGGACCCAAAAAGTTCCCCTGTTTGGCAGGGGATACCACTCGCCCCCTCACGGGGCGGACGGTGCGGGATGGCCGTTGTTCGCGCCCCGCCGCCGCCTCCTCCGAACAGGATTTTTTATGGTCCTAACCCTGCTCAAGTAGCAAGGGAAACTTGAAATCAAGGCATATCATCCAGTATAATCTAAGCGTTTTTGGAATAGGTACTATACCCCTAATTAAATTAAAAGCCTAAATAACTCATTCAATTTCTTAATTTTTTTGTCGTCGTCGTACTTGCCACGGTGCGATGTGATGGCGGGTGAGCGCGCACAATACCCATGTCTGTATTCTGCGTGTGTGTGTGCGCCGTGGGTTCTATTTTTAACGCCCGACACGCAAAAACGAAGGGGTGTTATAAGTTTGACGTGTGCTGAACCGATTTTGATTTTTTTTTTTTTTTTTTGTTTTAAAGGTGAATTAGTCGGGGTGTTCTTAAATTCAAAACTCATCAAACATTGATGAAATTCTGTATTGATGAAAATCAGTGTCGGGATTTTTATTAATTTTTTATTTATACTTGTGATGTGATGAGGGCTGATTCCGATTGGTCAAAGAATAACTTTATCAAAGAGTAGGCTCTAATTTAATGAAGGTTTTTATTAGTATTATTGAATCTTATGGTGTGGATACATAGTACAATCAAGTCCGTAAGTATTGCAGGAACGCATAACAACACCTTCTATAATGTAAATAGAACTGATCAAGAATAATTAATGACTAACGCAAGTATTCATAGAGAAGATTATCTTTTGTGTACTCGTACCAAGTATTAAAGGTAATTTTACCATCAATAAAGCTAGATTAGATTGATCACGGCCTCTAGTTTGTAAAGAAGAAAATGAACGGAAAAAGAAATAATTCCTTTCATGGAATGGGTCAATTACAACAGAAATGAGTTCCATCTCATTGGGTTCCTATTGATACGTATTATTAGATCAGGAGATATTTTGGTGGCTGTTTTTTTAAATATGTGTTCTAATTTGTGTTTTTTGAAAGGTACAAAAATAAAATAGCAATAAGTAAATACTTACTTTAGTGAATCAAATATGTAAGGGTAGAGGCTGAAGTTCGGAGCTAGTTGTTTACTTATAATAATAATTAACTATTATTGAAATCCAAATAAAAAGTTTGAATTTTTTTATGATAACAAGAAATCGAGTTAGAATCGAATTTTTGAAATTGTATTACATCAGATATTCCTATTTACTCTGTATTTTGTTGTCAACGTAACTTTAGGTACTATTTCTATTATAATCCTGAGGCGTAATACGTCGTCATATCATGATGAAATATGCGTGAACAACATCGCAATATACAAGTATGAGTTACTGCACGAAATGTCTTCACGACAATTTGGTTGTACAAAATACATATTTGCATATTTGTACGATATATACAACTTGCTGGTTTTGGATGTAGTAATCCTTATGTTTCATTAGACAAGTTCGAAAATCTGAAGAAAAAAAAAGTCTTCGTTCAAAATTGAGCACGTGACTAGTTATTTTGTATGGAGACTCGATTATATTGCTTTCGAATTTTGGAAACTGATGTTCTAAAAGTTGTTAACTTTGACGGGTAGAACAACAGCCTTAAGTATTACTACACCCAAAACCAGCACCCTATATATTTCGTGGTTTCGTTAAACGAAACGAAACTCTCGGGCTTAGTAAAAAAATTCTTCCCTCAATACATGTACACTGTAGTTTCACCAAGCTTGCTTGCAAGACGCTTACAAAACCAGTAGCGTAAGCATATTTCAAGCAACAAAAATATATTTCGTGGTTTCGTTAAACGAAACGAAACTCACGGACTTAGTAAAAAAAATCTTCCCTCAATAAATACTGTAGTTTCACCAAGCTTGCTCGCAAGTAGCCAGTAAGTAGCGTAAGCATATTTCAATCAACAAAAAACGAAAACAAAATTTGGATTCTGCAACATAGTAGGAAAATCAATGCATAATACATACCGCGCTCACTTCCAACTTGATAGCGATATTCGATAGCGATCCTAGAAAATCGTATTATTACGAACCTTCGGATTTTTCAGTTCTCATCGCAGTTTTATTATCATTTGACCTATTTTCTTACATTACGAGAAGTCTCTGATCGCCAATTTAAATTCAATTTTCATACCGACCATCATTAGTCGGAATTTATTTTACAAAGCAATACCATTTTGAAATAGGTCTCGTAACTCATTTCATTTTGTTTTAAAACTAATTTAAAATGACTTCATAAACATAAACTGAACTATAATGTCACTTGAATTTATGATTTGTTAACAAAAGCCAACGAACTCATTATAACACTGAATAAAAGCTGGAAAATTATTTTATGTACAAATTCTATTTAAAGCTAAGTACGCGTTTGTGATTTAATTATAATTCATTTTAACCGCCACATTGTTTATAAGCAACTAGGCATGGTCTTATTCTTAACATAACATAACATCGTCACGCCTTTCTCCGAAGAGGCTGGCAGAGATGTATTACAACACCCACACTTTACCGATCATTCGTCCATTCGTTTGAGCTTGAAGAATTAACAAACAAACACAGATACAGACATACCGCCACGCTTTTCCTACGAAGAGGCTGGTAGAGGTGTATTACAACACCCACACTTTACCAAACAATATTCACTTCTAAATGTGACAGCGGGCGAGCTTGTCGCCATACACGGGCATGTAGCAGATGACGTACAATACGCACATACGTTCACACAATGATCAAATTGGTGCGTGCCGTCGGCTAGGTTTGAACCCGGTCCCTCTGGCTTGAGAGGCGGGCCTTCTCCAACTAGGCTATAATCGCTTTCTTATTTTCAATGGACTGCAAAAGCAATATTACGTAAAATTCATGTATAAAAATTGTACCATTCAATTTATTTTTTATTGTAGAATAGATCGTCGTTTGACCACCAACTCGCCTGATGTTAAGCGACGTTGTGGTCTAAGATAGAGCACGACGACCTATAAGGTACTTTTTCACTCTAGCCTTGAAGTTTTGTAGAGTGAAGAAGTACAAAGACGGCAGTTGAGTGAGGCGCTACAAGTGCGCTTGACCGTTTACGGAACGGTTACACCGGACTACATCCCGAAACACGACTAGGTCATTTCACGGCATGGCTTGGTCCGGTGGGTGGTAACTAGCCACGGCCGAAGCCTCCCACTAGAGTTTGCTACCCGGTTAGCACTACCCGGGGACCACGTGTAAAGAAATAAAATAGAGTACACTCCTATGGACGTGGGTAGCTCAGCCCCCAAAATATACCTACTATTATTATTTTTTGCAATACAAGCATCGTATCCCAAATAATCACTGGCATTCATAGCAGGGCTCTATAGGGCGCTGTCTCTAGGGACCAATTATTCTACACCACGTGTTATACGACCAGCTTTTGGTTTTTGTAAGCTAAAACTGTGAATGCCAAGCCAATTACTGCGTCAGGGTAACTTGAATACCACTGCCGCTTGACACACAGCCTGGAAGTTTGTCAAGTAAAACCGATTTTGAATTAAAGGTGTGTTCAAACGCAGCGAGTAATACGCGTGCGGCAGTCTGTACCGCAGTCTGTACTATGCACAGCGGCGCGCGGCCACCGCGCGCAAATTTTCCAAGTAAACAAATTTATTACAAATTACTCGGGCGGTAAATTTGCGTCCTGCGAATGCCGAGCGTAGTTGCCACGCACTTTGCGCGCTGTGTATACGCACCTTTAATCATAAATTTCGCATTTGTGGACGTTTTGGTTTGTTCCCGACGAGTAACACATATCGTCACGGGTTTCCCCCGAGGGGGCTGGCAGAGGTGTAATACAACACCCACACTTCGCCGGATGATATTCAGTTCCAAATGTGACAAGGGGTGAGCCTGTCGCCGTACACCCGGCTCCAGTCATGTAGCAGATACAAAGACGCACATATGTTCACAAAATGAACAAATTGGTGCGTGCCGACGGCTGGGTGCGAACCCACTCCCTCTGGCTTGAAAGGCGGGCCTTATCCCAACTATGCTACCATTGCTTTAACGAGTAACACCCTTAACTGTAACACTGGTAATCACCTGACTGTTACTCGATGGGAAATTTTGAGGTAAAGACCTATCTGCGTCACACACGCCAGACGTACCACGTATCGAATTCATATTAACTATTAACTGAGTTGATATAAATCGTCATAGGTTTGGCAATAAATGTATATTAAGAATTAATTACGGAGAATGAGAAGCGTACTGCACGTGTGACTCGCATAGGTGTACGTTCACCCTTAAATTTGTGTATATCAAGAGACGCTCAATTAGTAAAGTTAGTTAGTTTTTAAAAAGCAAGTTTTATCAACGAGCACTCTGAAAAAAGAACAAGCGAAATAAAAATGTTTTTATGCTAGTACTTAATAAACTTTCAGTAATATTTTGATCGTAAAAACATTTAACAACTCTAATAGATACTTATAATGCAAAAACAATGTTTTCTTCGCACTAAACAAAGATACTTCTTATAAAATGTTCACCTAATGCGCATAAAAGGTGAATCCATTAATTTATTTTCATGTGCTCCCTAACTTCTTGTGAATAGTAAGGCAAAGTTCATCTTATAAATCTTTCGTCAAAAGCAAAATTGATACATAAATTTTACCGACCAAACAAATTAAATATGAAATTATAGACAAAGTTGTACGTTAATGGGTGTTGCTAAATTGTTTTTCGCATTAATTCAGTTTTCTTTTGTCAGAAACGCGTAAAAATATTGGATGTTAAATACAATGGTTACCATGAGGCTTATACATCTTTTTGAGATTAATTTCCTGTCTTTAAAGTTCAACATATGAAATGCGGAAACGTGTATATTCCAAGATGACTCCTACAATCCTGAAGATACAATCCATTAAAAGAATAGCTCCACTAAAACCAATTGCACAGAATCCAATTGATCTCATTCGAGATTCCAAAACACCTTTCGTGAGAGCCGAGAGGGTTCCAGACAGGATTGATGTAAAACCTTGGTCGAATTTAAGTTGTCCGCACTTCGGCTAATACATAGTGAATCGAATAAATAAATGTTTAAATGTCTCAAACCGGCGACGGATTTACATTTCAAATTCAAGGGTTTAGGGGCTTTATTAGGTTTTTTATGTACTGACTTAAATTGGGGGAATGGTGACCTCGGATTTAAACGCAATATTATTTATTGAGAACTGTACGTTAACGTGTCAGTATTCTGCAGTAAGTATAGTAGACGAAATAAAGTAATGCTTTTGGTTCGCCGCATGTTTCTATATGTTTAGTGGTTTCTTGCTGCAACAGTGGTTGAGTGGTCAGTTTTCACAGAGTGAAGTTGAAATAAAGTCAGTACTTCATAATCACACCGGAGAAAAATGTTAAGCGATGAAAGCTCGATGTTAGTACTTATCGTGTTAATATGCACCAGTACCAAGAGGTATGACAGTTGATTTTGGGATGCTATGTATTGTATCGTTAGGTTCATTTTTCCGGATTGTCATGGGCTATTTTGCAGTCTGTTTTTTTTTGTTTTTCTTGTAAAAAATATTTTGCACAAAATGAAGCAATAAAAACCTGAAGTACAAAACGTAATGTTATCGGTTCTGAAACACGAGTGTAACTATGAGTAAATTTGTACAACTTTACGTATATCCGACAAACTTAACGGTCCATAGACGGTTTATTTGCGTCCAGTAATAAATGTGTTATTGTTCTCCAGTAGTCATAATCGTAAATGGCAAAGTCTGCTTTTGGCGAGATAAAGCTAACGCACACATTAACACGTCCATAATAAAAGTTACACTACTACTTCGATAAACAACCGAACTGAAATATGGTTACGTAATTCTATGTAGCCGTGCATTCGCTGAAAGTTCGTGATAAAACTTGTTTTCCGGCTTTTCTCTCCGATCTGATATACGAGATTTAGCGGCAAGATTTCCCGAGAAATGTGATCGAAACCTTTCCTCATATGCAAGCCGGATTAATCTTTCGAAACTCTGCAACGGATCGCCGATTTAACACTCGATAAAGCTGGGGACTAATTTTTCTTCTTTTTCCTAATGTTGATCTTGGCGTGGGCCATTTGCTCGAACTCAAAATGTACGGTATAAATCAAGTTTGAAACATTTGCTCGCTTGATTTGGCTTGTTTGTTTTACTTGTTTAGGAATTTGGGGATTAACAGTGAAGTTCGGTCTAAATGAGAGTCAGTATGTGGTGAAAAGGGATTTGATGGTTTTAGGATACAAAAGTGTTTTTTTTTTTTAAATATGTATTTATCATTCTTAATTTAATAGAAGAAATGAGTGAAACAAGATATGAAACCACTTTTTGTTTGATATTAGTTTCAAGTTAGTAAAAGTTGCACGTCTCTTGATGTCGTCGTCGACCTACGCCCACGAAACTAAGTTCACATAACAAAGTTCAGTTATCACTTCATTAAGTTTACGACGAATATAATCAAACTATACAGCACTTCTAACCACATGTAATGAATAAATGTAAGTAATGAATTAACCAGTTCAATAAAAAGTATCACACCTTAAGAAAATAAATCTCGGACAAAGAGCTCTCCTTTTTATTGAAGAAAGCGAATTACACCTACTTAGCTAGAGCCATTACTATTATCGAGACGTGCAAATGCTTCAGTCTACAGACCCGACTCTGAGAAAAAACAAGAACGGAATTATGGAACAAAGAGACAGTAAGGTAATTTCTGTTACTACAAAAAATGTCAAAACACGTCATTTCAAAAACTGGTCAAGGACGTGAATTAATGAACTCTATGACAGAAAATATTTGGGTTGTTTCTATCATGATTAAATTGTACGATTGATGATTGATGTTACGAGGACAAAATTGCGTGAAAATACGAGGACAAAATACGATAGAAAATCAATGATCGAATCGGCGTAGATCTCCTACTGGCTAGTGACGAAGTCAAACAGATAGTTGTATTTTTATCTCTGGGAAAGTCTGGTAAGCTATGCAAACGACTTCACAGCGAGAGCCAGGTTTTATCTAAAGCAGATGTTACAGTGTTCACCGCTTCTATTTGCCTTAAAATTTGAGATGCAAATTGCTGAGTTCGTAGGTGCTCGAATTAAAGACATTTCGCCTCATAAAATCTTTAGCGTTTATTACGTTGGAAAGAAAATTAAACTCTCGCCTCCGTTCGCACGTCAATCTCAAATATTCAAATGAGTTTTCGGTGATTAATGGGAACACTCTTGTTTGGTGTTGCGAGTGCTCATGCTAACATGTACTGCTAATTGGAGATTTTGCATAGTTCCAATGTACTAATTAAATTAAAATATTAAATGCTAACTAAATAGAGAACTTATGAAAAGGCGCTTTAGTAAATTAGAGAGTAAGCCGCAGAATAACTTAGGCAGTTATTTTAAGTTATGAATATTTATAATAGAGCGCGTGAACTTAATTATTGTGAAATAGAGTTTTTGGCTAGCGTTTTTAGTTATCTTGAACTAGGTGTAGCATAAAGGCTAGCTTTAGGGCTTAGCTTAATAAAATAAGTCTCCTTTCAACCTTTTTCAAGGTACCTTAATGTTCCAATTTTTGTGCTGTTCTATGTTTTTTAAAATGTTAACAAAAGTTTACTTAGACAGAGAATAAAAAGTGAAGTCTATATTACAGTCTCTTCAGTGCTTTCAAAGTAAATTTAGAGCATCCAAATAAGATCTGTAGATTCAAAAACTTCTCCCATTGTAGAGCTATTCTCACACCAGCAGCGTATTGACCCAGCTTATTTTATTTCAAAGCAGCACACAATACAATCTAAAATTCGAACTCGATTTTTACGTACAGACTCGTTTCTGATTCGGTCGGACCGACCGACGTGCTCTCTATTTTATTTGAATACACCTATGCATCGGCTATCTTGGAGTTATCAATTTCTATGCACGTTTTCGTACCTATTGAGTTGATAGTAAACATGTTTGACAGTATGATAAGTTCAGATTTTTGCATGGAATTAGGGTCGACTGGGGCAAATGCGTCTGTGGAGCAATTGCGTCTTTTAAGAATGACAAACTCTTCACAAATTAGGCGCCACCTACATCTTTGGTTTGTCAGTAATTCTCGAAAGACGCATTGCTATTAAAAAAAACTGTTACAGTAGTAAACAGTTTTAAATTTAATTTAGTCAGAACGTCCGCAGGCGACAGTTGTGATCCAAGCCCTCTCGCCAAACACTTTGTTGTAAGTACTTTATAATCCAAAATATTTTGAATACGGCAAGACACAATGCTTAGTCAAACGCAAGCCTATGTACATATTAATAAAAAAGTTATGGCTAACTGGCTTGATTTTTAAAATGTTTAAAATTATATTGACTCATTTACTGTTTTGAAATCAAACTACGAATGAGATAGGAATGAACTGCTGTATGAAATTGAACTACTGGTTTGTACCTAGCGGCATCAGTCTACAGAATACGGCTTTGTGCCTCGCACCAGTAGAAACCCAAGATATATTGGTAAGTTTGGAATTTCTCATCTCTACAATATAAGAAAATATTGTTTGCAGGAATGGAAATATTGTGTAAAATTGCATTTCAACTACCTTCAATATCGAAATCGTTCACAACCTTCTTTATTCTGCTACCATGTATCTGATTCTCGCTAACCGACTGCCAAAAAAGTAGACAATACTTTTCAGGTGTATGTAAGTACTAGCTGCGCCCCGTGGTTTCACACGCGGTCTCACAGGAATTGTTATATTTTTTGGGATGAAAAGTACATTTTTAGGGTTCCGTACCTCAAAAGGACAAAACGGAAGCCTTTTAAGATCACTTTGTTGTCTGTCTGTCTGTCTGTCAAGACCATACTTCTTAGGAACGCGTGCAGGTATCAAGCTGAAATTCATATCAAATACTCAGGTCTACTGTCCCTTGGAGCTGTGAAAAGCCAACTATTAACTTTTTGAGCTTCTAAACCAACAAAATCAAAAGATACAGCCGAGTACGCTGCAAATATTCGATACTTGCAAGAGAATTAAAATCTGCAGAGTACTTTCCGTGAACTCAAAATCTTGAAATTTGATACGAAGCAACGTCTTATAGCATATAATTGTCTTATTAACAGATAAAGGAAAAATTGCAATCATTTTAAACTTACTCCCCCTTTTCTCATTAATATGTTTTCACGGAACCCACGGTGCGCGAGTCCGACTCGCACTTGGCCGGTTTTTATTTATAGTTATCTCTCCGTGCGTTTGCTTTGCTTCGACCACGTTTACGATATATTCTACTGTTCTTTTAAAAACTATTACCCACTCATTATTTTACACTATTTAAAACATTCTTTGCCTCCAGAAGTTACTTATTTCCGTTGCTTCGTTTTCACAAGCTGTAAATATTTTTGCCAATACATTTTGCTACTTTGGAATTCTGCAATATGGTCCTTGTGATACGCCACAAAATAAACAGCCTATTTTCTGAGATTGAAAGCTCGTATGTTCCCTAAGCCTGTAACCACTAGGGAAATGGCTTTCTCGCCTTACATAACGCGCTAGATTTAGCTCAAACTGAAACGTGACACAGTTGGTCAGGATTTACTAGGACGTAGTCAAAGCATTATCTTATTCAAATATGTTTTTGTCGTAAAGTGATGGTTCTATCTAGAACTGACTAAATAGCTTAGTTCTTCATATTTTTTGAAAGAGAAGGCCAGTATATGTTCCTCAACTAGTTTCATAACGATACAATTTTGACAGTTTGCTAGTGAGGTGACATCGTAAATGTAGGAAAGCCATGGATGAGCGTGGCAAGATAGGTTATGGAAAATCTATCTTTCTGAAGTAAAAAATAATAAATATTAAATAAATTCGGAACATTCACACACGGTCGCCTGACCCCAAACTAAGCAAAGCTCGTACCATAGCTGGCAGAGACTGATATACATGCATATTTATTTTTAAATACATACTTAAATACATAGATGCCAACACCCAGACATAAAACAAACACATATGTTCAGGAAAAAGGAAAGGAAAACACATAGGTGGGAATCGAACCCACGCTTTCAAGCTCAGAAAGCAGGTTCGCTGCCAACTGAACCATCGAAGCTTTTTTTCCCAACTAGCTATCTACTATAGGTCTCCATTAGGAAAGAAACCTACTACCTTTGGTACCTTCCATCAACAGTGCGTACAATAGTGTACATATTTAAAACTCTTGATGAAAGTATGAAAATTACCTTTACGCAATTTCTAAAATTAAAATTATCAGAGTATCACCCATACCGATCCGGAACTCACTCAGACCAATTTATTAGTAATTTGGTTCGCAAAGATAATTACTGAACTTGGTAACAGATGTGTAGGTTCTAACTTGATAGAGAAATCACTGATAGATGTACCATCGTCTTCAGCCCTCGCACATTTACATCAAAAGCCACACTTCCTATCTGCTGCGTTCGCTTATCAAAGCTCCAACCGAGGGTCGTGTAAGTTTAAAATTAATGTTTCAGCCATCCATCCATCAAGCGGTGCCAGTCGTCGCTGACAGCGCAGCCTTTCACACCCCTACTGATCTTTGCTCGTATCGTGTGTATGTTGCATAAATTTGATGTTGGATAGTCGCTAATAAATCTAAGTGTCGCCTAAACATTTTCAAAGTAAGAGACACCCTCTTATGGTGGAAATTCCGCCAAAACGCACTCAGCGTCTCATGTCAACTTTTCTTGTAAGAACTGCAGAGAGCGTGGAACTCGTTGATTGCTTGTCTTTCTACTAAATACAATCCGTGGGTGTTCAAGAGTAAAGTGAATAGGTGAGCAAGCGTGTTACACCTTCGATCACGTCGACGTTTCCTATCAGGCGTGTCCCAAACGATTGCCTAGTCTGTCGTAACAAAAACATCATTCACGAAATACGTTGTGGGAAAATATATCTACTTGCACAAAAGATATATTTTAAAAATATCACCATACTGAATTGTTTTTAGCCCTATTCCAAAATTATAATGTCTCTTTTAGCTTGCAGTAATTTCATTAGCCTACATGCACAGATTGCTAAATAGGTCACTACAGTATGGTTTTTTTTTAAGTGAACCAGCCCACTTCTTACCACCAACTAGCCTGTTTAGCAAAGTAAGCAATGACGTGGTCGAAGATGACGCACGCAGACTAAGAAGATACTTATTCATTAGGTTACCTGTGATGTGGAAATTTTTGAGTGTTAACCCGGCGTCTGTAGTAATAATATAGATAAGATAAAGATAAAGATATTTTTATTTGCAATAACAATGGTATAGCATGCGTTTGGTGGTATACAATTTGAGATATGTCCTGCAATGTTATGCCTGAAGAGGCGTGCAAAATTATGGAGATGGCAACTTTACTGTTACATTTATATAAAATTTCTAGTTACTTGAATGTCATCATAATTAATAAAATTAAATAATGATAATTCACAATGTCACAATGTTACAAAAATATATGTCAAATAAATAAAAAAGAAAATGTCAATAACATAAAATATAATCTATAAAAAATATAAAAAAATATAAATATACACGGAAAAAAAAAATTAGCTGCTGTTACTAAATATTAGTTGTAGTAGCAAAAATCCTTTCAAACTATAGGGACAGCTAAGTTTTTTGTTAGCGTAGCAAATTGTTTTTAGCTGAACGAATTTAGCTGTTGCAGCTAACAATCTTAACAATACTTAGCAGTAGTTGCTAACAATCTTAACAATTAGCAATAACAGGTAAATATTTTATCCTAAAGTAGTTAAAATATTTTGTTCTGATAGCTAATTAAAAACATTCGAATTTGTTTTGTTTATATAGATAACAAATTTAGTAAACTCAGTTAAGTAATTTGCAGTAACTGCAACTTGAGTGTGATTCTCCTAGCAAAATTTTATTTTGAATAGTAGCTAAGCAGTCTTCGTCGTAGTCAACAAAACTTTGCCAGTGTTTCGAAGATATTTGGTGCAGCAGCTAAGACATAGGCAGCAAAACAGATTTAGTTGCCACAACTAAACCATTTTTTTCCGTGTATCGTCACGCCTTTTCCCCGAAAGGGCTGGCAGAGGTTTAAAACAACACCCACACTTTGCCGGACGATATTCAGTCCCAAATGTGACAGGGGTCGAGCCTGTCGCCATAAACCGGGCTCCAGTCATGTACCAGATGACATACAATACGCACATATGCTCACACAATGAACAAATTGGTGCGTGCCGTCGGCTGGGTTCGAACCCGCTTCCTCTGGCTTGAGAAGCGGGTCTTCTCCAACTAGGCTATCATCGCGTTCGTTATAATTTCATTATTATGAAACCAATTATACAACGTAGTAGGTAAGTTGACAACTCCAAAGCTATGTACTACAGCTGAAACACTTGTAACAAATTCATGATACATTTAATTGTCTCGTTAGACTCGAGTACTGTTTTGTAGAAAGATAAATGCGTCTGGAACAAAATTTGAAATGGGTTTTGAAGTCTGCTAAACAACTTTTGGAAACGTGCAGCGAATATACAAAGTTTGAAGAAGCTTTTTTGCGTTTCTACAAAATGTGCGTTTCTGCGGTTTAATTGTCTTAATAATGAGCTTTACATTACAAAATAATAAGACATTACATTCAAAAAGCTCAATTGCTATTGCTTCTACAAACTTTTATAAACTGACATTTAAGCAAGTTTATACTTACTTTTATGTTAGCGAACAAAAGTGGTAAGCAATTATTGTAAGACAAGATTTTTATGTTTACATAAAATTATTGCGACCCGGCATTTTCCACTTTTCTCGCAATTTTCTTCAATGAAGAGTATACTAAGTCCATCCTGCTGATGTAGATATTTTTTTATTTAATTTATCAATTTCATCAAGATCGATTTAGCTGTTTGTACCCGACTGCGCAAGAAGGAGGGTTATGTTTTTTTGTGAAATGTTACAAAAAGTCTGGAAATTTACATTAACCATTCACTTACTAAATTTCGTCAAGATTTCTTCATTGATTTGATTTAGTTGTGAAAAGATAACACAAAGGCTGAAAAGAGTTATTTTTGTAGAGTGTAATGTGAAGACTTCGTCCTGGCTAAGTGAATTGTGAGCGGCTGACTGTCAGTTGGCTGACTCTGAGTTGTGTATTGGCCAAACTCAATGTTAAAGAAGCGGCTTACTGTAGCAAACAAAATGCAAATCGGCTACTCACTAAATGATCTAGCAAGAAATACGCCGCAAACTAAGTACAGCACTTACACGCTGTTCAGATATTCCATTTGCCTCTCACAGTTTGCTTACAACGAAGCTCTAATCTAATGTGAGACGTATTCGATTACCTATGTATGAGGAATACCACGATGCGTTATTACCATAGCTAAATTGCTGCAAATTATGCTTAATAGTTATCTATCGGAACAGTAAACAAGCAAGATCTGCTTAGAAACACTACCCAAGGCTAATCCCCCAAGAAGGATTAGGTATTAATACACAGTCATACATCATGCCGCTTTAATGAAGAGAACCTAAGCATCGCTGGCCTGCAGATTACTTGATCATAAATTATGAAGCCAACATGTAGTTAAAGTGGAACATTTCGGTACAAGGCAACTTGGCTAGTGGATTATGTAGAGCGGGTATCGTTCTGTAGCTATACTCCGAATATTGCATACATATTTACCCTAAGTACGGCACTGGAACTTGATATTGTTTTCACTTGTGGTAGAGTTCTGAGTACGAAGCCTTTTAGTTTGTGTTAATAATTGTAGCACGCATATTTTTTTATCAGGCACATTCGTTCATAAATACAAAAAGAGTTGCGGCTTTTTTATGACAACTTTAGTAGTCAACGATAAGATACGTTTATTTTTGTTACTTTACGAAGTAGTTACGCAATCTCTTTCTTTTGAATAATTGCAGTGAAATTATATTAGTCACTGAGGACAATAAATTTAGACAAAATTATTTTTATCGCATTAAATAGTAGTTGCTAAGATTAATATTTGCAGTCTTATCGTTACACTCTAGAGACTTAATAAATGCAGAAATAAATTTTGACAGAATGGAGATAAAGTGGCTCTATTTATTTTGAATTTAATCCTTTTGACAACCTCTATCTGAAGCATCAGTAAAGCTATCAAAACGAAACTTTCGAATTAAAATTTTAGGGCATTAAACTTTAAATGATGCGCAGCTTGCTTTAGTGAAGACATCAAATTAAAGTTGACAGATAATAGCTACGAATAAAGACGCTGCACGAAAATCTTGTTAGTTTTTTGACACATTCTTTATCTTACACGCACAGAGCTGCAGATAATAATATTTCTGTGAACCGCATGAAATACAGACTGTCAGTTATCTGAGAAAAGGTCGACCGCGTGATATTGAGGGCACCCAAACTTGTTAAGCTCCCGACGACAATGGCAGCTGTAAGGCGATTCAGGCAATCTAGAAGATTTTCACATTGTTTCTCTGAGACGCTTGAACAATAACGTTAAAAGCAAATGCTAGGGTATGCGATTCAGTTTAACAGGCTGATGTGAATACCGGCAGCAGTTACCGCTTACAGTTGGTTCCTAAAATACGCTCAAATAATACACATACACATAACAAGTTAAAAGAAGACGATCAAATGACAGCTCACATGTCGAAATACATCAAGCTGTTTAGGCTGTAGGGCGTGCCCAAGAAATCTCATACATACTCGTACACATATAGCCACATACATACATACATACGTACTTACCTACATACAAACACTCAAAAAAACCAACCCTCCTCCTTGCGTAGTGGGGTAAAAATACACCTCAATTTACTTGTGCCATTTGTTAAACTTAACTGAAAACAGCCCTTGAATGTGTTGCCATGCTCTTGTATTGATATTAAAAATACTGCAGATAAATGCAGTAAATTCTATATTGGTGTAGTTTAGTGATCGGTAATACAAAATCGACACCAATACCAAAAAAGTAACTTGTTTGTTAACCTCGATAAGTCAATAAAACTATATCTTATGGTACAATCAGTGCAAAATCAGTTTACTAAAACTTTACAGTCGTACATGCACTCGTCTTCAAATCGGTACGTCAGTGAGAGAGAGCGTAATAAAGTTATAATATTTTCATGCATAGCGCTTAGAACTTCTGTCTGCTTAAGTCACTGTCTGTAGTCAGCTTAGTGGATAAACTGCTAAGTGCAATTTATTAAACTCGAGCATTTAGCGAGTTGTCATAAAGCTACTTCTTGCATATGCACAATAATCCACTGAAATTTAGCGAATTATACTTTAATGTATATTAATTGTCACTTCATAAAATACATTAGAACCCTGTTGTGAGCTTATCTGCTTCTCTCCCGCATAATTATTTCATTTGTTTGTATTTCCTTAAACCAATGCTCTACTATAGGGTATTTACATAGCTATTCACTTCAATTGGCTAAGAAATCCTCCGCTGAGGCAAAATCCTTAGAGGCGGCGTATCGCAGATTTTCTTAAGGATTTCGGTGCTTTAGATTCGGTTTTCTTGAAATGTGACTGACAAATTGACAGCGGTTCGGAATAAAAATGAGCTATTAAAGCTAAAGTTAAAGCTTGTCTGTCGATGCGTCAGATTCATTTAAGCTTGCCACGATTTGAAAGAAATTTAGATTTGTTTTTTTTAAGTGTATACTTTATAAACTTTAGATGCTGAGTGTGGTTAAAAAGTAACTCATGGTTAAAAAGTAGCCTATGTGGTAATTCAGGTTATAAGCTATCTCCATACCAAATTTCATCAAAATCCATCCATTCGTTTGAGCTTGTAGAATTAACAAACAAACACACATACATACACACCAGCACGCCTTTATTCCGAAGGGGCTGGCAGAGGTGTATTATAACACCCACAATTCGCCGGACGATATTCAGTCCTAAATGTGACATACAGGGGGCGAGCCTGTTGCCATACACCGAGCTCCAGATATGTCAGATCTGTCCAGATCGTCAGTCATTAGAGCCACCCGAGATCCGACCCGTAAGCCCTTGCGGTTAGAATTCTTTAAATTAACTTCTATGGATATGCATTCACTACATCAACTCCGATCGCCTTGGCTGTAAACGCACGGACGGCGAGTGGCACAGTCGGTTACAGCTCACAAGTGATTCACGCGAGGACAAGTGACAAGCGCTGGCAGACTACGTTGAAGTTGATGTCACTTGTCGACCACGCGAGGTTTACTGATTGACCACGCTAGGCTGAGTGGCTCTAACGAGAGACGACCTTTAATATCAACATATTATGTTCATACAATAAACAAGTTGGTTCGGCTGGGCGTTCGGCTGGGATCGAATCCGCTCCCTCTGGCTCGAGAGGCGTGCCTTCACCAACTAGGCTATCATCGCCAAACATACACACACATACCAACTTTCCCCTTTATAATATAAGTAAGAGAGTAGGAACTAGGATACTGAGTGTAGCCGAGAAAGGTAGTGGTATGTAACATGCTTAACTAAAAATGAAAAAAAATTATCAAGATAACCTACTAGAAAAAGAGTAGTTAGCAGCACTTTTTCAGCCAAAACTGCTAACAAAGTCAAAGTCAAAATGTTTTTATTCAATTTGGGTATCAAAGATACACTTATGAACGTCAAAGTTTTTTTTTTAAATAGACTAGGCCGCTTCTACCCAGGAGAACAGGCAAGAAACTGAGGGGCATTATTTTTTCACAGTGTTTGTCTGTAAAAAATATTTTGTATAGTTGGTAAGTATGTAGATATATTATTAATGAATAGATAGATTTAAATGTAAATACAAGACTCGAGCCCTTGAAAATGGAGAGCTAGAAGAGTACCTAATTAAAGATAAACACTGTTAAATTATTACGTATGATTTACCTAGATATTCCACCGGACCAGAAGATATTCAGACCTACATTAATTGTATCAGCATCAGAGTAGTTACTGAAGGGAAATTCAGATAACCGAATCCGATACTCAACTGAACCGTGGACGTTGCGTAAGAAAAAAAAAACAGACGGGAAACAGCTCAGTATCACAAACGTACTGGGCTACTGGTAACACGTTTGTGGAACATTAGAGATACCGAGCCGTTACCCGTCCGTTTTTTATGACAAACACAACGTCAACGTTTCAGTTAAGCATCGGCTATAGTTAGCTAAATTTCCCCGCATATTTATTTATTTATTTATTGTCTCTTAAAATTTTTGTACAAAAAAATATTTAGGTGTTGCACCAAAAAACCAAATGGTTTGTCTTGGTGCTCACATCCACCACTCGCCTCAACTAAAAGAAAATACAAATTAAATAAAAGTGTTCTACACTAATTCCTAATACCTTGTTTAAAAAGTTTGTCCAGTAAGCACCTGTTTGTTATTTTAGGTTATTAATGTTTGTTATTAGATCTGAATAGCACGAACGGCACTTGTACTACGAACATAAACCAGTAAATATTGCAGTGGGTGTGAATTTTGTAATGAAAAGTAAATACACTGTAATATGACTGTACTTTATATGTGAAGCTATACCTTAACTGGTTCAAGTAATAACACCATTAATAATAGCGCTACGAGTATCTGCTCAGGTGCACAAGTTAATTAACTGAGAAAGGATTGAAACGTCAAGATGCAGTTAGAAACACAGTTTAATTTCTAAGTCAAATACGAGCTTGTAACAATGTTAAGAGCTTTCATTGGCGAACTAGCTACGCCCCGCGGTTGCACCTGCGGTCTTACAGAAATCGTTATTTTTTCGGGTAGAAAGGTACTCTTATGTCATTTTTATACCCTTGCCAACGTTTAAGCAAAATTTCATAACGGTCGGTTGAGAAGTTAGGGCGTGAAAGCGTGACAAACGAACAAACAAAAAACCTAATGAACAAACAAATTTATTTTCGCATACAAAAAAAAAATAAGAACAATAAATTATAAAAAAAAATTGAAAATGAAGTTTCAAACCGTGTTAGTCAGTCTTCGGATTATTAGTGTGACATTAATGAAAGGTCCAAAAGCATTTCAAAAATAGATCAGGTAAAAAAAACATAAATTAATATTGTAGTTTGCATGAGACGTGTTTTCAATAAAATTCTGTAAGTAGATAAATACATAAATACTCATCAACCCTCGAAAATAAAGTTGAAAAAGCATCAGCTACTACATTATTTCACTGCTAGGCAAAGTAGTCTTACTCAAAGTAAAGCCTAATAATCGGCTTTTCACTTCCAGTAACTTCCATCCAATAGTACATAAAGTATTTAAGCGTTCCAAACGCTACGAAATCCCGATCAAATACTCACTTATCTCAACCTATTTCTGTTTACCAATATCCAATATTGTAACTTAATAATCAACTCCTCCTAAATAATAAATAATTTACCGCTTAATAAGCAGTAATATTTTTCGATTTCCCCCCTAATACAATTATACCTACCTCACTCGGCCGACATTATGATAGTCGTTACAGAAAATTAGTTTAGCGCCTCCCTGAAGAGTACTGGAGCTTCACGAAAAGTACTATAGTACTTAAGCTTAAATACTATTAGGACAATGGCATATTGAATTACGTTTAGGACGCACTAAAAAGACCAAGAATGTTAATTGCTGGGTAGAGGTAATTTTAATGCTGCTTGTCGCTTTAAGGCTCCTTTTTGCTTAATTATTTTCATTAAATTGTTTCTAGAGACTTAACATAATTATGAAACGTAACGTGCATAATTTTTGCTCTACATTTTTTGAGTAATAAAGAGTTTTTTTTTATGATTAAATGGGCCCACGTTTGCCCACAACACGCCTGATGGAAAGTGACGACGCGGTCTAAGATGGAGCACGCTTGCCCATGAGGTGCCTATTCACTCTTGTCTTGAAGAGACCCAGGTTGTATTTATTGCTGAGGAACACCTAGGCAGGAAGTGCGTTTCACTCCTTGGCAGTTCTTATTGGGAAGGAGTTTTAAAAGCGCTTCGTGCGGGCTTTATTAAAGCTGACGATATATTGATGAAATGTCTGCCTCGATGACCTGTGGCGGAAGTCAGATGATGGAATTGGCTCGTGTAGTTCCTGTGCACATTCTCCAAAATGGACGAGGTAAAAAATTGACAAACTGGCTACACGCCGCCTGTGCTAGAGACTGTGCGCCATCTTCTTCTTTACCAGCGCCTGGTCATCTAATGGCGCGTCGCATAACACATCGTTTCAATAGCATAACACCTTTTTTCAACTAATATGCTACAGGTACAGGTATATAGAACAGTGACAAGGTTTTAGACGGTTCGCTTGTTGTTTTTTTGTACTTACTTAAAAATATTAATATCAAAACAAAAATCCCAATTGAGTACAAGGTAACAAGAACCACAAAATGAAAAGAGTACTACATAATAACAACTAACCAGTTTAAACTATTCCGGGCTGGTTCCTACCAAAAGTTTTTTGCACGAACCTTTAGCCATTGCTTAGGAGACTCTTAACTTTACGTCCTCGATAAGCCAATATTTAGCTGGGATTAGTTAGCCCAAAATAGTTAAGCAAGGACTTAAGCAATTCTTATATTCAGTGCAAGTGCGCATAAGTGTTTTTACAAAACAGATTTTTTGTACTTGTTCATGAAGACTATAGTTAAAAGAGACACTTATTAGAAAAATATTTAGCAAATTAGCTCGAAATAATAAAAAGGCTCTAAACGAGTTGTATGTCAATAAAACTGCCCACTTAAGATACACAAAACACATTTAATTTTAGACGCAATATAATCGAACTTAAAACTATATAACTTTTTAAGAGCTTTTTCCGATATCCAGTTGTATTTTAAACGTCTTCGTTAGAAGTAATAACCACTGGATAAACTGAGAGTGCTCAAACGTCGATTGGCTCTCCACTGCTCGTTTAGTTAGATTGCTCATCTAAGCGCCGTCAAAGCTTCTCTGGAACGATGCGATACGAGACAAAAGTTGAGGTTGGCTTTTAACGGACTTAATTTTAATACAGAAAGTAACTTTCTTTCATATCAACCATTTTTTCTTTGTCCACTTTGGGCATGTGTTTACCTTTTTTTTATTTCAAACTATTTGCACTCCACGGTTTCATCAGCGGTCCTACAGGAACTGTTAGTTTTTCGGTATCGATGGTACCAAATCAATGGTATATCTTTTTCTGTACCCCTGATAATGTGTTTACAAAATTTCATGTTGATCTTTTGAGTAGTAAAACGTGAAAGTGTAACAAAGAAACAAATGAACAAACCCACTTTTAAATCAGGAAGAGATCGCTTTTAGTGATAAGGCCGCCAGTTGTTACACTATTTAATAAGTTTTATCATTATTTTTCTCTTGTTGTTTTGTTATCTGTGGTGTGAACAATAAAGAGTTTATCTATCTATCTATCTATCTATCACTTTCGCATTTGTAATATTAGTTAGGATGAGGATTACACAGCTTACACAGCTTAATAAGAAACCAAATTCAATACATGCTCTAATTATATAATACTCTATTAAATCAGACATATGGATCATATATACATGGTTATATGTAACTTACTAAAAACCTCCTAAGGGTTCATTGTGCTCATCAATATGGACAACTTTTACTATGGGGCGAACTCTGAAATTGCGAACTCTGAATTTTGTGTCAGGCCAATGAACTGTTAGGGCTAAATTAGAGTTTTTCATATTGATGAGTACAATGAACCCTTAAGAGGTTTTTGGTGAGTTACCTATAACCCTGTATATATATAATAAATATGTATCACATCGACTTGTAAATCTTCTCCGTTTTCGTCGGTTAAAAATGGGCGATCTCCGTTCAACTTATTGATGCTCCAGTTAGCTCAAAGACCTTTTTACAACGTTAAAACGAATGTTAGCGTAACACTTTGTGTTGGTATTCTATAGCAGAATTATCTTATGTAAGGCGGAGGATTTGAACAAGCCACACACACATGCATAGAACTCATGAGACCTCGCACCAGTTGAAAATATTCTTGAAATTCCTCCCGTAAATTACTTCTCCACTTAAAATTGCTTATCAGCTACAGCAGCAGGCTATTGCTCAACAGTCATCCCCTTTATACGTTTACACAACATTACGCGACGTACGTAAACGGTACTTTTACGTACAATTGAGGCAGTTTCCCTGATTACACGACGTACTCTAATGACCATCACAGTAAGTGTGTAACGTTATGTCGCTTAAAGTTCTTATGTAGAATTATTATTGTATTTTCTTTAAAGTGCTCTCTCTTTCCTTACGTCGTGACTGTGTAATGAAACGTCACGCTATACATGGTTTAGTGAAAATCTTTTCGGGGCAATTTGTCTACAAACATATTATCATGATTACCCGAATATTTGCGATTCCACGTCATTGTGTAATCTTTGCATAAGCGATAATGTGTAAGCATTTCTAATATTGTATGGTGACGAAATTTAAAATCCGATTTGCACTTATAGATAGAGCTGCATGATTAAAAGACTGCCTCGGTGGCTCAGTTGGTAGTGAACCTGCCTTTTGAGCGTAGGGGTGTGGGTTCGATTCCTACTTAGGGCAAACATTCATGTGATGAACATTTGTGTTTGTTCTGTCTGGGTGTTATTATCTACATATTTAAGTATGTATTTTGAAAATATCTAAGCATGTATATCAGTCTCTGGCAGCCATAGTTAAAGCTTCGCTTAGTTTGGGGTCAGGCGACCGTGTGTGAAAGTGTTCCGAATTTATTATGATTATTATAATTACTCGTTATTTTCGAGCAATTACTTTATCTTTTGTTTCTTTCACTCTTACTGTAAAAAACAGTATTGTTTTTTAAACAAATCTCTAGTGTATTTCCGCTGTGACGTCGCACCGGAAATATGGTGAAACTAACCTGAGTCAAATATTTATTATACCAACTTGTACGAATTTGGTTTTAATTCCATGAAATTTACAACAAAACTGTACTTATACAATTTGGTATCGTAATGAAAAAGAAAGTGAAATAATACAATTTTATTTTAAAATTACTTACCAATCAAAATAACTAGAGATTTGTTTATAAAACAGTTTTGAAGATGAAATAACGCCTGATTCGATCGACAAAAACAATGCCAATAATGCTAATTGCACTGATTACCTAGATGCTGTCAAGCATGTAATCAAGGTTTCACCTTAGAAAAAACATTTAATATTTATCAAAACATATAAATATGATGAATAAGGAACCACCCATAACAAGATAATAAGCTTAGAGCAATTCGGAGACGAATATGAATTTAACGCTAAATAAATTTTGCTTTCAAACATTTTTTTCTGAAAAGGTATTCCTATTAATTTACACCAAAAGCAACAACTGAAATCATGTTATCCTTAACTTACACAAGTACCTTTATGTCATCAACATTTACATGATTCAATTTGTTAGATCTTATGAATTGGATTATGTCCAGGATGATGATTCCTTGCCAAAAGGACTCAAGAAGCTAGTAATTTCGTACGGCTGCAGAGTTACGGAAATAGCCGATTGCCTCCTTTGATGTTCCTTCTGAGACCCACTGTCACTGGCTACATGCTCAGCAAATTGGCGATCAATGTACCGTGGTGAATTTACAAACCAATACATAAAGGTGGTCTCAGATGATAGCTATCTATATAGGTTCTAACAGACTAAAAGAAACGACAGATAGTCAACTTCAAGATGGCTAAGCTTTCAAATCACACAATTAAATCTCATATCTTGTGGGTTCGATTCCCACATAGGACAAACATTCATGTGATGCACATTTGTGTTTGCTCTATGTCTGGGTGTTAATTATCTATCTAAGTATGTATTTAAAAATATCTAAGTATGTATTATCAGTTTCTGGCAGCCATAGTACAAGCTTTGCTTAGTTTGGGGTCAGATGACCGTGTGTGCAAAATGTCCCGAATTTATTTATTTATTTATTTATCTGTTCACATTAATATCACATCGCAATGTAAACTGTAACGACCTAATAAAATACTGCATAGAATTAGTACTATGAAGCTGAACAAAGGAAACATTTATTCGCGGGAAATAGCATTAAAGCTTGGAAATTACTAGTAAAATGCAGTATTGTATACCTGGACAAACTTACTTGTATTCATGAACAAAACATGTGTTGCTGTTGAAATTTTAATCGCAGTCCACGGACTGGACGGAAAATTTTGGAGCCTAAAAGTTTGCACTGTACACGTACAGTGCAAACTTTTAGGCTCCAAAATTTTTAATGTAGGTAAGTGTATTTTAGCTTATCTGTATCTGCGTTTTCTGTATCTGTGTGTTGGTGTGCTGTTGGCCAGAATGGTTTTGGGTTAATTTCCTAGCGAGCTCAAGCCGCCTCCGAGTCTATGTGCCCATTTCGTAGACAAGGATGTTATACCTACCTATGTAGATAGCAGGGTTTTATAGCGTAGAAAATACAGTGACTAAGAGAAACGAACAGAAAAATTGCGACATGTGTTTAGTTTTTCTGAGATCTAAACGTATAGGATGCAATTTTTTTTATTCGTGATTTTTTTTAGCCCAGGTAAGGCAAGATAAAAAATTGTTTAATGAAATCTCTAAATCGGTTCAATGGTGTCTGATATACTTACTTAATTATAATTAAGAATCTACTGTTAACTGATGGTGATACATTTCTAAATCGAACTCCTAATACGACATTAAAATTGAAATTGTTTTCATTAACTTAATTTAACTATAAATAAATAAATATTCAGGACATTTATTTGAACACCAATTTTGACCCCAAACTAAGCAAAGCTATGGCAGCCAGAGATTGAAATCCTACTAATATTATAAACGCGAAAGTTTGTAAGAATGGATGGATGGATGTTTGTTACTCTTTCACGCCAGAACGGCTGAACAGATCTGGATGATATTTGACACAGAGATAGATAATAGTCTAGAATAGCACATAGGATACTTTTTAACCGCGGGTGAAACTGCGGGGCGCAGCTAGTACTTTTATATATGTATTTTTTCCACATAATAAATAAATATTATCACCCAGACATACAACAAACTCAAATTTTCATCACATGAATGTTTGCCCTAAGTGAGAATCGAACGCACGCCACCAAGCTCAGAAGCCAGCCACCAACTGAGCCACCGAGGCAGTCAATCAAATCTATCAAAAACCTAATACAAAATTAAATCAATTGAGATCTAACATTTGACGTTATTTCCAAAAAAAAATGAAAAATAATATATTATCACATTGAACTTTTATAATTCTAAGTAGTAATCCATTCAATGAATACGTAAGATGAACGAAAGTCTGTTAGATAGATAGATATATAAACACTTTATTGTTCACACCACAAATAACAAAAACAAAAGAACAGAAAAATCTTAAACTGTAGTGTAACAACTGGCGGCCTTATCACTAAGAGCGATCTCTTCCAGGCAACCTTAGGATGGAGAGGATACTTATGAAAGAGTATGGGACATGGGTGTGCAAAAATTAACAAAAATAAGAGTGTTGATACACCTACTTACACCTACTTATACTTACATGTTTAACAGAACGTTAAAGATAGAAATGTTCTAGCATATTTTTTATTTAAACCGTAAGCGCATTTTCTAGTAGGCAAACTAGGTAACACAAGAACCGTTCACAATTGGCTCTCTAAATAATAACCAGTACCTGGATGTCCGAGCTTTGCTCGGTATTTTTTTTTTATTGTGTTTTTTGGAAAATAAACAATTGATTTTAGTCTAACCTCAAAGCAAACACTCATTGACTTCGTGTTACTTAACAACGCCATCTGCTGTTGTGTCGTTAAAGCAATTAGTTGCTCACAAAAAATAGTATTATTATTCGCCAATAGATGTCAGGAAGAGTCATATTTTTGTTATTTTTCTTCCAAGTTTATGTTTAAGTTGATTATCGATAAAACACGAATAAAATGACATTTTCTAAAAATGATTCCTAGCTAGATCGATTTATCGCCCCCGAAACCCCCTATATACTAAATTGTATGAAAATCGTTGGAGCCGATTCCGAGATTCCAATTATATATATACTTATATATATACAAGAATTGCTCATTTAAAGATATAAGATGTAGTTGTACATACGCTGACAGCCATACAGTTTATAACTCAATAAGCCTTCAATTTAGTAGATACAGCGGGAACAGTGCCAATTGACCCACAAACATTATGAAGTCATTAACAAATCAGGTGAACTAGCACTCTGTACTTACTATCAGGTTTACCTACACAGTTGGCACTAATGACGAATCGGTGGCTCTTATTGGGTCCATTTAGTCATGTGTTTGTTTTCGAAATTGCACTACTTAGACATTATTTCAATAAGACATGAATTTTGTTTTAGTCAGGTTTGAGAGTCAATGTTTTTAGTTCGAACCTAGTTCGATATGAGTAATAAACAAATCTGAAATGGAGAAAACCATACTTCATTTCTACCATAACTCTTCTTTTCTGCCAAATAAAATATAAAACTAGGACTAAACATTAAAGGCGATCTTTTCCTAAACGACAAAACGACGACATAATTACTTTTTCTATAAAGACATAATACTCGTACATTTAAAAATATTAGCAAATCAGAATTTAACAAGCTGCAAATCTTAATGTAAAAGTCTTAATCTAATAAATCACTGCCAGCTGTAGGCAATGTACCCAAAAACTATAACAACTAACCAACTTCTAAACTATACCAAAAGAAAAAATAAAATGTTCCATGTTTCTTTGAAAATATTCAATTTTAATATTTTTTGCACTAAAAATGGTTCCGTATTTTTTTACGTAAACTTTACGTGAACTTTACGTGATGAAACGGGACGTAGATGACTTTTGTAAACCGGGAACCGTTTTAATTATATTTTATTTAGTAAAAATACTTTAGCGCTAATATAAATTGAATTTAAAATTCCAACAAGCGCTACAAAGTTGAGTTTACCATTACATTGTCCTCTTACACGGCGTTGACAATAACATTCAAGCCGCTTTCAAATGGTTGTCATTTTTTGTTGTAAAAAACAATTTGTAATAAAATACTGTGAAACCTTTTTTAATTGTCAAAGTGCTGAAAACAGTAGACTAATTTAATTATGACCTTTTGAAGTAAGCCTGTGCTCGGTAGATAATGACAAAAACAGACCTAATTAGTGAGAGAGGCTTTGGCTTTTGGATGTAAATATAAAAAGCAGTAGTGGCAGGCTAGATACCTTTTTTAGGAACTGAAACTTAAGCTAGGCCCAGTTGGTAGTACCCATATTTCTAAAGGAACTTTTTATTTAAATAAAAAGAAGCGTAAGTGTACATTTTGGGTATGAACTATCTCCATTTTAAATTTCATTGAATCCCGTTGAACTATTTCAGTGCAATAAAGCAGTAGGTACGTAGTAAACAAACATACACATGTACGTACTCAAGAACACTTAGGTACCACGTAATACCAGTATTACGTAAAACATTATGAATGAGTACCAAAAATATCTACTCCACTACCAAAAATATATGGTATAAATATACTGTATTTTTAAAAACTGCCCTTAAAAACATTAAAGTTAACCCGTTAGTTAATATCTTCCATCTTAAAAGTTACATATAAGAGTTACATCGCGCTTTACCTTATCTGATACAATAAATCTGATCTGTAAAGTATTTTAACGCACTATTCGCTCCGAAAAAGAGGAGTATCATTAAAAAATCTTGCCTCTCGATTCTCTCCCCTACTGGTTGGATATAAAATTGAAAAGTTGTGAGACTCTCCCTTACGTACTTAACCTTATCGATGCTCTTAAGCTCTTTTAAGCTTAAGTAGCGCCCTCCATCTATAAATAGGCACAAAAGTTACCAAGTATTTCCACTTGTGTTATCCGAAAATGGGTCGTTAGTTCCCCTCTAGAGTCTTTCTACCGCAACTTTTTTGCGATAAAAGTATATTATGCGAACGAAGGAGTCAAATAGAACGAGCACTTGAAAAACGGAGTCAGCAAAAACTTGTGCTGAAGTTGTACTTGTATTTATATTGTAGTTGTGGGAAATTACTGGTTTCAGGAGCAAAGAAAGGTTTTTCGTAAGGGCCGTGTCTGTTCCAAGCCAGTGAACCATGAGTTCAAAAGAATACTTTTATTGTAGGGAATAGTTCAATTGGTTTGTTTAATATCTGTCCGTGGTAAGCCAAGACATTGTTATGTACAGATTTTTAAAAATCGGTCCAAATTTGACGAATATATTCATGAACTGATAGATAAAAAAACACAAAGACAAATACAGTAACTACCTTCTTTTTAGAAGTCAGTATAAAATTGTCAGTCACCTGAAGCCCAAAAAAGATCTAAATTGGGTCAACGTTCGCTTTGTCCGCATATTGTTTACAATATACCTGCATCCGTTGATTTTTATACATATGCATGAAGCTCGCCTTTGTATTTGGATTTCTAAATAACAAACGCGCTGCTACACGAGCTGCTGGTGAAAAAGTTTGGAAAGTAAAATTGCAGAAACATTTTTGCTACCAAAATTATTACATACTCTAAAATTTTCCTAATAGTTTTAAAATAGCAAACATTCTAGAATATTCAAGCATGGAAAGTATAAGTTTATAGAGAAGCTTTGAATCCTAAATACCTTTAAGTTTTAAAGGTTTCTGAGTAAAATAAACGTACATCGTAATTTATATGCTCACACTATTCGCCAATAGTACCTACAGCTGATTCAATCAATCAATCAATCAATAATTTATTTATTTGACATAAAAACAAATTTTACAACAAAAAAATATTGAAGCCACTGGTTTCCGAACTAGTAAAAAACTGTGCTACGGAAACCAGAGACCTCTCCAAATATAGTGTACTTAATTTATTGTTTTTATTATTATTATAATGCCATAACAGTAATAGTAGTGTTTTATACAAAACATTTTTCAGACAGCATTTTCTCAACATCGTCATAATTTAGATCCTTAAGCCATGTAATTAAGAGTTTTTTAAATTCATTATTTATTTTGTATTTTTTTTAATTTTTTGTTTTTTATTTAGTATTTTGTACAAGTAAGGGGCTACAAAATCATAATGTCTACCTGCAATCTGGGAACATTTTCGAGGCAATGGGCATCTATCGGTACGTATGTTAGACGCAATTAATTATGGAACTTCATTCTGATGATACCTTCTCAAATTTTTGACTAATATAAATTTTTTGTACAGAAAGTACCTGAGCTTTATCGTATACTTCTACAGTAGGAAATCTGAAAGGTAAACTGCGACACAATAGATGCCCTAAAACCACCCAACGACGATCGTTGACGTAAAATTAATCTTCAAATTGTCACCATTTATGAATCTTTCAATTGCTACTACCTACGTCTGCTAATAGTGAACTAACAGCATAAAAGTTGCGCTAAAACCACCCAACGACAGTCATGGACGTAAATGAATCTTTTAATTGTCACCATTTGCTGGGTGCGAGTATAATCTCATTTTGTTACTCGTTAAACTACAATTGCGCTACGCTAAATTGCATCCTAAAGTAACAGGGTTTTCTTCGTACAAAAGAATTGCATCGCTTTCTTCCGCAAGCTTAGAGTTTCACACAATAGGAAAAAAGTAGGCGACGATTGGCATCTTTCTGTCTTGGAGCAGGAAAGGGGAAAATTCCTGGAGAGACCGTCAATTAATTAATGGTCACTGATTTGAAACTGTTTATCTTCTAAATAAATAATAAATGTCGTCCTGCAGTATTAACGAGTAACTACAACAAGGTGTTTAATTAAAGGGCTGTCAGTAGAGTACACAACGTATCTGTGATGCTTCTGGTTTTGCAGATATCCTTAGGCGACAGTGATCCTTTAGGCGTCTCGTTAGCTTGAAATTAATAAAAAAACAGTTAATTTAACATATAGTTGAACATTTAGTTTTAAATTACAATACGGGCCCATAGTCTATCTAAAAATGTTTCAGAAACTCATACTTCACTAGCTGCGCCCCGTATTTTTTTCTGCGGGAAAAAGTAGCCTTTGTGTTAATCCAGGACATAAGCTACTTCCACACCAAATTACATTTCTAAATCAATACATCCGTTTGAACGAGAAAAAGTAACACACACACAAACTTTCGCCTTTTAAAATAAAAGTGGGATTCATTATGAAACGTACTTAAAGTATCTCTATTAGATAAGTTCCACACAATCCTTAACCCTACTTTGCCTCGAACAAAAGTTTCCCAAATACATTTTAAATGCATTACGAGTATTTTCAGCTTTCCGTATCAATACATAAATTAGATTTACTTACTTGTGGCTACATCTTCTTACCCCCGCAAACACAAGTTAATTCAATAAAATGTAAGAAACAAAATCTCATAAAGCTAAGCCCCATCGACGTATTTACCTTTCAATTGATATTTCCCCTAACCGTACGACTTTCCATAACACCCGCTACGTAAGCTAAGCTTCGGATTCTGAACCAGCCTACGCGAATTTATTCAAATATATTCATATGGCGGATGAAGGGCCATGATACGTGTAAATGCATGCATAATATTCCCCATAACCATGATAAAAGGAAGCCAATGATGGGGATATAAAATTCGCCGCCCAAGATTTAATGGCGCGTAAACATGACAGACATGATTTGGGGAAGTAGGTATAGTGTATTAGGTTCTTAGATACTTATTTAAGTATCAATCTTAATAGTAGTGCAAATAATAAAATATACAAGATTTGGTTGTGGTTATTTTTATTTATTTATTTATACAAAATTGCATACAGCACCCTAACGGTCCAAAGGCCAAGGCGGTGCCATAAGTACATACAAATTAAATGTTAGTAACATAAATTGATAATTATAACTATAGCTACTGATTCAAATATGGGATTCACAGAGTCTGTGAGCCACTACCATTAATTCTGCCAGATCACACTTATCAAATATCTTAATTCACAGAGATCTTATTTAGTAACATTATACCGCGCGACGTAATAGCAAACTTGGATGAATATATGGGTGTTGTACCATGCGTCAAAGCAAACAACTTTTAGAACATAAGCATTTCTGCAAAATTGGAGAAAAAATAATCTTCATACAAAATTAATCACGTGACTAGTCTTTTTGTATTGAGGCTTAATTATTTTTCTTTCCGATTTTACAAACTTGTATTTCAGAGTTTGCTTTAAAAGGTAAAATAACATCCATAAGTATTACTACACTCAAAGTGAACCTTATTTAAACTTAAAATATATTTTAATCAATAAATCTATAATTATAATTAGTGAAATGTTTCCAAAGGTACCGGTAGGGTAGAGGAAGTTGGGTTGACAATAAGAGAGCTAATTGGTATTGCGTGCAATTAAGTGCCAATTGATTGTATAATTAATTGCACAATCGATGGTCCGACGAGGTCACAAACAATAGTTTAATAATAAATAATAATAATAAATTCGGGACATTGTCACACACGGTCGCCTGACCCCAAACTAAGCAAAGCTTGTACTATGGCTGCCAGAGACTGATATACATACTTAGATATATTTAAATACATACTTAAATAGATAATAAGTAAGTATAATTTTCCGAATTTTATCTGATGTACCAAAAAAGTACTCACTGTATTCAATATGCACTTAGGCAGCGCTGACTTTGTTAAACCAGCAAAGTGTCTATACTCGTAGTGTCTCCAAATATCGATGTCAGTAAGTACACCTATTACCATACATATTTTTGACAGCACAATTTATTTGACGAACAATGTATGGCAGTGTTAAGGTACGAAACTTATTTTACTGTAAATAACTGACAAATGATGAATTGTGCTTAAATTTACTAGCATATAGAGGTAAATAGAAAACGCATGTCCATTCGTCTCATGTCGAAGACAGATTGGAGTAAGCAAAGCTTCACTCTGTCACCATTCATCAATTTGAGTGAGTGAGATTGCACAAAGGATTAGTCTTTTCGTAAAATTTTGGCAAAATAAAAAAGAGCATGTCAATGACTCAGCTAAAACGTTAGACATGAATGCAAAAACTTTATGCTAAGTTTGTGTAAAGGTCGTCGCCCGTAAGTTTCGACAGCCGTTCAATTCATAATGAGTTTCACGTTCCTTTTTTCTTTCCAACATACTTGAGTTTTTGACAGTGTTTTGTGACCTTTCATGTCAAAACTTTATATCATTTGATATAAAAACACACGATTTTATAGCATAAAACGTACAAAACACTCATTTTTATACTAATCTGCGTTCTTTTAACATTTAGTAGTAAACTTTTCATAGGCCGGTTTGCAAACAAAAGGACAATGACTTCTAAAATTTCGAGAATATTTTCCATCTACATTTTCTCGAATAAGCATTCTTTTGAGAGAATCGCCGGGACAATGAAACCCGGAGTAACGGCGCAATGAGACTTGATAATGCAAGTCGCCGCTTAGAAGGGCTTATTAAATTTGAATCACCCTCTAAAATGTGATATTCACGTACCTATCTTCTGGCAGTTGTTGAGTTCCGTTTACTTTTCGGGCCAGTAACGGAGGCCTAATGAGACTTTTGTTCTTTGTTTTCTTATCTTAACTAAGATAAGGGATGGTCCCTAAAGGTCGAGGATAGTAATTTTGTTTTCGTTTTAGTTTTGTGTTGTTTATAGAGAAGTGCGACTTCTTTGGAATCCAATAACTATCTCGATATTATCGGAAGCTTTGTTTTAGGATTCATTCCAAATAAAGTTGAATGATTTGTATATTTTGAATGTTAAATCAATTATTACAAAAATTGAAAAAAATATAAATGATATATTTTCATTTTGCAATTGTTTGTTACATGACAACAACCGTCAAGCTATGTCAGAGGCCATCGTGCGGCTTAGAAACTCTGACATCAAGTCTTGCCACTCGGCCTACACGAACTCGCTTATATAACGATTACAGTCTTTTACGTTAAAGACACCGACCTACCCTACATCGAGGATGATTAAGCAGTTATTTAAAACGCTGCCTCTTTGCGCGTTAGTGGATGTCACAAGCTTTTCAAATTAGCAAGGCGCTGTTGGTTTTGCCACGATGTTTTTCGTTCACCAGTAAGAGCACGTGTCAGATTGAAATGCCCATAAATTCGATGACATCGAAGACGATGCCATCAGCCGGTTTTTACGGTGAGCATCGGCTGCATCACCGAAGACCATCAAGGAATAAACCTACAGATGTCCATCAGAGATCAGCACGCGGTGGTGATGGAGGCTCTGAGTCGGGAGGAGACAAACAAAAATTTGTTACCAAAAATTGTAATAATTTCGCGTTTTATAGAAATTGTGAGTCCATCTCGAGCATTCATGCTCACTATCGAAGGCGCCTTCTTGCGGCGTCGTCGTGTGTCGGGTCGTTCTCTTCCCTCAAATATGGTTGAGGAGAGCGATGACTGGCACATGCACTGGCAAAATAAATAAAATAAATATTCGGGACACTTGAACACACGGTCGTCTGACCCCAAACTAAGCAAAGCTTGTACTATGGCGGCCAAAGACTGATATACATACTTATATACTAATCTGCTTAATATCTATTTATATATGTACTTAAAAATATATGTCTACGTATATCAGTCTCTGGCAGCCATAGTACAAGCTTTGCTTAGTTTGGGGTCAGGCGACCGTGTGTGAAAATGTCCCGAATTTATTTATATTATTTATTTTATTTAATTCAATTTTTCAATTCAATTCATTTATTAATTGCGTTTACGGGTAAAATACAGATGTTAAAAATAATACATTGAACGCCATAATCCGCCTTTAGGCATGCAACTACGTAATAAAATACAAATGGCTATACTAACTACTACAAATGGCTAATTGGAATTTGAACACAATTTTCATCAAATTTAAGCAATGTCACACAAAAAAATAAAGAAAATTGTCTGCTTTGCAAAAAATAGTCCAACTAAATGGATGTCACTCACACCACATCGACATTCAATAAACAAATAAGTACATTGTAGTCACGCAAGTTACATTACATTACAGAAAATATAAAGCTCACTGTTCATGGTCATATATAAGTTTTGTAAATAATAATAATTGTGTCAAGATGAACCATGTCAAAATATAAAAATTAAAAAAATATGTGAAAATATTGTGAATGTCCATAAAAAATGTCAAAATAGAAATGTCAAAAAATAAAAATAAAATTACAATTTGTCGTTGAGAAATTCATTAACCGTATAATACGCTTTTTCTATTAACAAGCGTTTAAGTTTATGTTTAAAAGTACAAGTCCGTTCTATGCTAATAATATTCTTCGGTAAACTATTAAATAATTTTGGAGCCATACTTATTACACTATGTCTCATTAGTGCGGTACGGCTTTGTGGCAATTTAATTTTTTGTTTGTGTCGTTCACTCTTTAGCGATGTGTACTGGTGAAAGTTATTTCGTACAAACATTATACACTCGTAAATATACAAACATGGCAAGGTTAAAATATTCAAGACGTTAAAATATGGCTTACAGCTATCTCTCTGGGTGAGATTGCAAATTGCACGAATACATTTTTTTTGGGCCTTAAAGACTGCTTCACTCTCTGTGCTATTACCCCAGAATATGACTCCGTATCGAAGTAGTGATGAGACATGTCCATTATATGCAACTAGCGCTGTAGATCTGCTTACTGACTTGGCAAGCATATACAGCGCATAAGATTGCTGATTTATTTTAGTGCGTAAGTTGTCAATATGCTCTTTCCAATTTAAAGAATTATCAATAGTTAGTCCTAAAAATTTTGTTGAATCAATAATGTTAATTTGATGTCCTAAATAATGTATGTCAAGATCACTTAGCCTATTTACCCTATTACGGAATGTCATTATTTTAGTTTTGTCGAAATTAATTTTTAGATTATTACACGTTAGCCAATGAATTATATTATTTAATGTCAAATTAATTTGCCGATGAATGTCAATACTGTTTTTACCTGTAAATAGTACAGTGCTGTCGTCAGCAAACAAAACAGTAGGGTGATACGTCGCCTTTGGCAAATCATTTATATAAATGATAAACAGGAGCGGACCTAAAACACTACCCTGAGGGACACCAAACCTTACTGTTCTAAACTCAGAGAAGCAGATACGTTCTTTTTTTAGTCTTGGGCAGATACTATTTATTTGAGTGCACTGTTTACGATCAGTTAAATAAGATTTAAGAAGGTCATTTACATTACCTCTTACTCCATAAGTATATAGTTTACTAAGCAATGTATTGTGATCCACAAAATCGAATGCTTTCGTGAGATCCATATACAGTGCACATACAGGCTCTCCATTATCAACACATGTCATTACTGTCTGTAAAAACTTATAAACAGCCATATTTATAGTTTTTGCTTTCCTAAATCCCAATTGTTCAGGTGCGAATAGATTATTTGATTCGAAAAAGTTGTAGATACTATCATATATGACTTTTTCAAATATTTTCGAAATTATTGGAATGAGAGCTACTGGTCGGTAACAGTTAATATTATTTTTATCACATTTTTTGAATAGAGGTTTTATTACAGTTAACTTTAGCCTTTCAGGAAATACACCGTTAATGATGCATAAGTTTATTATATGACTTAAGACGTGAACAATGGTTAATGAAACCTGTTTCATAACTTTGGTTGAAATATCATCATACCCAGTGCTGTTTGTGTTTTTTAGTGACATTATTATTTTGTGTATGTCCTGTGGTACAGTAGGAGTCATGAATAAGGAACTGGGATTCATTAAACTATTGGTCGTGTTTTTATTTGTAGTATTAATGGCATGATCAGATGCTTGGTCTACAAAGAAATTATTGAATAAATCTGCAATTTTATAGGGATCACTCACCAAGTTACCATTAATATTGAGCTGGATTTGCTCTTTGGGCATGATATTTTTAGTATTGTTTATAACTTTCCACATAGCTTTGCTTTTGTTAAAGGCTTTATTTATAAAATTGTCATTGTGAGCTTTCTGCGTAAGCTTTATAACTCTGTTTAGTCTTGAAGACAATAATTTAAAGTTACTTTTATTCTCCGGAGTGGGCCTTTTGCGGTATATCCAGAGCAAAGCTCGTTTACGTTTGCAACAGTTCTTTATACCAGTTGTAATCCATTTTGGCTTGTGTCTTGGAGTCATTTTGATTCTTCGAAGTGGAAAACATAAATTATAAAATAAATTAAATATGTCATAAAACTCATTAAAAGCAGCATTTGGTTCATCTTGTTTAAAAATGTCAGAAAATGTCAATGATTTTAAGCACTCTTTAAGTTTGTCAATATTATCCTGGCAATAGTCCCTTTTTATTACATGCCAATATTTTAATGTACATGTTGGTTTAACTGGACAGGTAAGCACTTGCGCTAAATGGTCAGACATTGCAGTCTCTACTACTTTAACCTTACATCCACGCATATTGCACAAAATATTGTCAAGACACGTTCCACTTGCCATTCTCGTGGGTTCATTAATCATAAATTTAAGGTTATAAGAAGCTGCTATTTCTTTAAATTCACTCACTTTATTATTATTATCTAGAATATTAATGTTGAAATCTCCACATAGAGCAACTTTTTTACTACCGAAAGAGACTTCATTTAACAATGCTCTAAGTTTCTCAAAAAAAGCGTCATAATAGCACCGCTTCTTCTTTGGAGGCCTATAGACGCACAGTACTATCAGCTTATGATCGAGAAGTTCAACTCCAGAGCACTCAAAGATGCCATCTGAACAATATTTACGTAAGCCAGTAACAGGCTTGAATCTCCTTGAATTGCGTATCAAAATACATGCTCCACCACTACGACCTTTCCTACAGTAACATGAACCTAAACAAAAATTTGGTATATTTAGTAATGTCCTGTCCTCAAATTTCATGTTATGTTCAGTAATGCAAAGAACATCTATAAATGTTTCGTCTGCTTCTAAATTAATTAAGTTGACTGTTAATAAATCTGATTTACTAATTAAACCATCTAAATTCTGGTGCATAATATTTATTGCCTTACGAACGAAAAAAAATATTTTCAGTCGGATTTGTCTCCTCACTAATTCTTTGCAATAGATCACAGGTTTGTGTACTTGTGCTGACTTTAGCGTTAGATATTTCATTGGTCTGAGTTGTAACTTGAGTGTTTAATGTTTGCATTTCAATACTCTTTCTACATTTGTTCGTACTATTTCGGAGCCGTATTAAGTTATTCTTATAATTTACATGTAGTATTTCTTTAAGCGCACTTCTACATAAATTCGTACAAAACTCATACCTAGTAGGTCTATAACTACTATACGCCATATCAACAAAAGTGACATAGTTATATTGTTTACATATCAATTTCAATTCATAGTTTAGTTTTGTCTCGCTAAGGTGCTTATTGTAAAATATTTCATGAATCAGTACATTTGTGTTCGACATAGATCCTAACCATGAATGCAGACTACTTTGGAACTCATGGGGGATGCATTCATTTGTTCCCGCTAGCAAGATAACACAATCATTCATACTAAAGTCCTTTGTTTCATTTTTAGCTGCCTTCAAAATATCGCGAACCCGTGCACCCGGTTTCCAGAAGCATTTTACTTGATATTCGTCACCCAGTAGTTTTTGCAAGGTTTGCCTAATGTGCTGGCCTTGCTCATCTGCTAATATCAAAATATTTTTTATCTTGAAGGATATATCAACTTGATGGTTATTAATCATTGAGTCCTTACTAATTGTTATTGTATGGTTCATAATTGAATTTGATTTCGGTTCATTACTTGTTCTTTTATTTCTTATTATTTCTTGTTTTTCATCAGACACCGTTGGTTCTACTCTCATGTTAGAAGAATTTTGTTTGTTATTATTAATCAAGGCTGTCTGGCTGAAGCTTACTGGTTCTGCAGTAGCCTTTGGTGTTGGTGAAGATGTAGATGGTGCTTTTGACAATGGTTTATCGATCTCTGTAAGGTGTATGTTATTGTTTTCTTGATTAGATTGCAAAAATCGGCGCCGTTTTCGTGTTTTCATTGGGCTGTCAGTATAACCTATTGTCTTGTACATTTCCACAATTTTAGATAGCTTTTCGTTTTCCAATTTTAATCGGTTGTTTTCTAAACATAGCTCATCTACGTGGTTGTGTGCAGATTGTAGTTCAGTAGTTAATTGTTCTATTCGATTATTCTGATTTCTTTGCGTTTGACTTTCATTCAAGGTACTATTGGGCTGACTTAACAGTGTACATTCAAACAAACTCGAGTTGGAAAGATTATTAAGGGAACTTGATTTCCTGTATAGTTTGAAATTGTCATTATGCAAGTCCATGTTTTTGAAATAGTTCAGTCGTGTCGTGACGTGAATATAACGCTTTATTAGTCTTGTCTTGTCTATGGTATATTAATAGTGTCCAGTTCATAGGTCAAATTCAGATTCGTAGTTACGTCAAAAAAAAGAAAAAATGTCAAATGTCACGTCAGCGGCTCAGGCTCAGTTGTCAGCTCAGTTGTCATTATCATGAGCTTCATGGGTTCAATGATCTGTTTCGCGAAATCTTAGTTGTATGTTGTACTTGTAAATAATTTGGCAAACTTGCAAATAATATTTGCGTATGTGTGCGTGATCGTTTGAATAATATAACGACTCGACGATTTATATTATCATGAATTATTGTGTAAATACAGCTCACCAAGAATCCTGGATGCCGGCACTATGGTTGTAGGTTAGATTTTGCTATATTTACTTCACGTTTGTTACTAAATTTCGAGTTTTTATAATTATTTAGAATAAAATTTGAGCAGAGGTCTAGAATTACTGTTTACCGGGCAAGCCCTTTACGAGCAGAGAGATTAAATACATATTAATACCCAGACATAGAACAAACACAAATATTTAACACATGAATGTTTGCCCTAGGTGGGAATCGAACCCACGCCCCCTAGCTCAGAAGGCAGGTTAACTACCGACTGAGCCACCGAGACAGTAAAAAAAGCCAATAAAATTAGTTTGATTCGTAATTGGAATCGAATTTAAACTTAATTTATCATAGTTTGAATTGCACACAAGAAAATAACTATTTCACACCTCTCAGGATTGCTGGACCATTAAAAGTTTTGATTACACCAGCACTGTTTAGATTAATGTTTAGTTAGTTTTCAAAATCGTTAAAATTTTCACAACTACAGAAAAGTAAACAACGTTTCCAATTTTGAATTTCGAATGTAATATTTCAATCTGAATGAATATGATCAACAACATCACTTTTATTAAACAGAAACTACGAACCTTATCGACCGAGTAAGCGAGTGAAGCGTCTCTGCTTCAGTTTTGGCAAAAATATTTCGTGCGTGAAATATGACCTGAATTTACCAACCGATTCTCGTGACGTTTTGTGAGCAGTTTCAAAAATTATTTCTGAAGATTTTTGTCGATTCAATTTTTGGAATTCATAATGGCGGAGATAATACGAGTATCTATACATAACTAGCTGTCACCCTGCGACTTCGTTCGCGTTTATTATTTATATATATATATATATATGTGAGCTATCCTATCTGTAAAGTTAGATCGAACTGCACACGGTGTGCAAATTTGATTGGAATCGGTTATGTAGTTTAGATAGATAGATAAACTCTTTATTGTTCACACCACAGATAACAAAACAACAAGAGAAAAATAATGATAAAACTTATCTTAGTTTAGGAGTCTATAGCGGACAAACAACGTGACAAGTAATTTATATATATTAAGATAATACATATTTTTTTACAGTTTCGCAAGGTCTTTAGCTCACAGAACCACAAGTAACATACTCAATGCTCAGCTCAATGTCATCAGCAAACTAAAAAAATCCATACAATAATAATGGCACTTCAACGTCTAGACGCGTACTCAGAAAATTGAAGCGAAGACGCGTTCCACACAATCATCAATAAGTTTTAGTGGCATTATTCGAAATGAAACAGGCTCTCCGAGCCTGTTTTTCGAGGTTTAGGTTGCCTTCTAAAGGTAATATCTAGCGTACTTGAAGAACTTAAAACTTCAGTCACGAAAAAGAAAGGTGGATGCGAATTGGAGTGTAAAAAATGTGGGTACTTCCACTTTCCCCCACCGCCTGGTAGAGTGTTGTAAATATACCAAACTAGCTGACTCGGCGAACTTCATACCTCCATATTTTTTTTTCATTGTGCTGACAATAACGAACGCAAGAAAAAAAGAATTATCTAATTTTGTGCAGTCATTCGGAAGTCTTGCATGTATATATGTATATTTCGGTGATTCATTTTTATTTAAATAATTAAAAAAACATACATTACACTAGTTGAAAGTCTGTGTTGATTCTACCCTCAAAGGGGGATCTACCTTTAGATTTAGTTGGATACGAGTATATTTCGTATAAATAAATAACAATCTTCAGTAATTTGCTTTACTTATATGGATACCACATTCATTTTCAAACTTTTAACATAACTTTACATTAACAAATCGTCATGCCTTGCCCTTGAGGGGGCTGGCAGAGGTGTAATACAACACCCACACTTCACCGAACGATATTCAGTCCCAAATGGGACAGGGAGCGAGTCTGTCGCCATACACTGGGCTCCAGTCATGTAGCAGGTGATACGCACATAATATGTTCAAACAATGAATAAATTGGTACATGCCGTCGGCTGAGTTCGAACCCACTCCCTCTAGGCTTGGAAGGCGGGCCCTCTCCCAACTAGGCTGCCATCGCTTTTTAAACATTCAAACAAAATTTAACATTCTACTAAATATGCCCTACCAGGGGGACACCCTGGTGGGGCAAAGTAAAAGTACCCAAAAATATTGGTCCGCTCACGTTGAATATTCAACTCAGGATCAATAGACATTGAAAGGCTGGGATTAAAAATGGTTTTTTTTTCATCAGGACAAAGACCTTCCTTCCGCTATAATTGAAAAATGTTTCGGTGAATACTTAATTTCTGCGGGCAAGGTAAGTAAACACAAACGGTATTTTTGCGGTTTTATATTGAACTTGATTCGTTGAAAGGTTCTTGCAGATGATTTTTTTGGTTAAAAGTAAGACTTTTTGAAAGCAATATCTTAGACGCAAAGTTAACCAACACCTGAGCTAAGTCTTAACCTAATTCATTGCCACTTACTCTTCTTACACAACTAACCCGGGTTCAATTACAGATTTTTGAAATAAAGTTCAAAATAGGCCATAAAAATTTAAAAGCAATTTAGGTATTCCGCAAATCGTTATCCTACTTTCCTACTAATATTATAAACGCGAAAGTTTGTGTGTATGGATGGATGGGTGTTTGTTACTCTTTCACGCCAGAACGGTTGAACAGATCTGAATGAAATTTGGCACAGAGATAGATTACAGTCTAGAATAGCACATAGGATACTTTTTAACAGCGAGTGAAACCGCGAGGCGCAGCTAGTAGGTTATAATTATGAGTGTTTCCCACGCTCTCACAACGTACATCTACATACCAAACGTTCCTTTAGCTCATATGAAATATTGTCTTAATATTTGCATCCATTAACATTTGCCCTTGTTCGTTGGTGTGGCACATACATCACATTTATTGCTTTCCGCCTTACCAATAACGATCTAATCATTGGGTTCAAACCGGGAAATAAAGTGGGTTTCCTCAACTAGCCCATCATCCATCCTTCTACGTCACTAAATAAGATCCAATTTGTTTCAGTTTTGGTAGTGTTTGAATGGTTTGAATAACATTTTGAACGCAATAAAGATATTTAAATTATCAAAATAGACGAAGTTAGGAATTAAAAACAGACGAATGATGTTTTGTCAGGCAAATTTTTTGGGGGTGATTTGTTTATTCGGAGATACATACTTAAATAATAATGATCTTATTATCTGTGTGAGACTGTGTGCTATGCTTACACGATTTGAAAGCTAAATAATAAGGTTAATAATGTTTCCATTTTTATCGGGATCGACTTAGCTTAAATTAAAGCTCTGAATAGTAACCTTTTAGAGATTTTGAAATTCAGAAATGCTCATATTCATACTCAGAAAGTATGCATCGTTTTGCAAATGCGTTTTGAGATATAAGATGATTGTAATTTATCATTAAATAATTAAATTTCCTACACTTAAACTTGTTATTTGGACAATATCTAGTGTAATTCTGCTTTAACGTCGCATTAAGTACATCAAGGAATATGAATTTTTATTCTAATTTTAATGATTAAATGTACTTAATGCGACGTTAAAGCGGAATTACACTAGATATTGTCCAAATAACAAGTTTGAAGATGAACTTCCGCAAAGTAACGCCTGATTCAATCAACTATTCCTACACTTATTTGATGACCTGAAAATAATGCTGGATGATAAACATAAATTGTTTTTTTATTACAAAGCTGAGTTCCACCAATAATAAATTTACCAGCATAATAAATTAAAGCTATAGATGTTTTAATTAAAATTCTGTTTACACAATCCCGAACTACACGCAAAAAGGTCATCCAATAAACCTAGTAATTAATTGCTTCCACAATTTATTCGATAACCAATAATATTGGCTAAACCAACCTAAACTATCCTAGGTACGATGTAAAATTACTATATTTCATCGGTATTCATTGTTAATTACCAAAATATGCGTTTTGGAGCTGACTTCTAATTGATATAGTAATAATTAATTAATTAGCTTTTAGCCAAACTTTGTGTTTATTTTAATCTATAGCTGATTAGGTAAACTTAATTACCTATCAGCACCCAACCAGTAATCCGAAGTATATTGCTTGACGTTCGAGTTGCGAACGTCAAGTGTGTGAAACTTTGAACAAAACGTATGAGAATTATCGGCCGCAGCCGCGTATCGTAAAAATACGTGTACTGTAAGTGAACAAGTATAAATTAAAATAAAAAAAAAACTACCGACCCGATTTTTATCAAACATAGCTAAGATCACTCCCGACTAATTTACCTTTCAAACAAAAAAAAACATAGTCGGTTCATCCGTTCGGGAGCTACGAGGCCACACACACACACATCGAGAGAGAGAGATAGAGAGAGAGATAGAGAGAGATAGAAATAGAGAGAGAGAGAGAGAGAGACGTCAAACTTATAACAACCCGTCGTTTTTGCGTCGGAGGTTAAAAATAATAATTACACGCACTTCCTTCTTGACATTTTTCGTGATGTTTGGCTCGCTCCTAGCCTGATTACATTAGTATACGTATGACCTAGCTAGGTAATAGTGTTTTGAATAAACGTTTGATAAAACAGAATTGTCTAGTTTGCACGTGTGATTGTACATAAGAGGGTTAATGTTTAACATTAAAACTAGCAATACTGCAGCACATTAGTAGAATACAGCACTTGTCTTTGTGCTTTCTACTATCAACGCGTACTTAAAGCGTTTAAAATATTTTTGGTACTGTTCATGTACCAAATTTTGTTTTACAAAGTATTCACGCAAAATTTTGTCAACACAAGTTGCTACCCACACCATCCGCCATTGACATTGATCCACCAATCTCCCTGAAAAGGTCAACCTTGTACCAAACCGGGCGTACACTAAGAATGATAAAATATCGTTTCCTAATTGTTTAGGCTACGTACAACGCACAGCTCTGGGTTTTCTTTTCATTTCACGTTGCAGCAGACAGCATTATAAATACGATGTGTCAGTCACGGGTTTTTGATGTAGGTCTTCGGACAGACGGACTGACGGGTCGGTAGGCTTGCGCCCAGTTTTTTATCCTGTGACAAATGGCCTCTCTCTTCTCTCTGGTAATTGGTTGAATCTATGGCGTGGAAAAAAGTTTTTAAAACAAGCTTTAGCGAAAGCCTGCGGCCCTAAAGATTAGCAGCGAATTTCCTTCCTTAAAGCCTCACCTATCGAGACGGAAAATAAGTGAGGAAATGAAAAAGGTTGTGAGAACGAAGATCGAACCTATTTTCTTTGGATTAGACCTGCGATTAAGGATATTATTATCCATGGATTTGATGAGCGAAGTTTACTAAATTACTTGTTTAATTTTTGTATTAGTTTCAAAAAGCATTTTTTTTTTATAAACAAAGGTTAGTTTACAATCTAAATCATACAAATGTATTATTTATTCAATAAAATAGTAAATCTATTTCAAATTATAAGAGGTTTACGTATCACAATGCGTTTAAAAATAGTTTCTTTCATGAGTTAAAAAGTTTAACAATTCCATTTACCTGTAAACAAAAAACAAAGAATTGCCAACAAAGACCAAACTTCACTAAGCAAAAGTATGGTATTAGCGGGATTGGAAAAGTTTTATATACCTAATTAATTTTAACTAGATACCTACATACCTTTTGCAATATGCATCCTGTATTTTTGACACGAAATAGTTTGGTTTTTGGTTCAACATTTGAAATGAGGTACTCATTACTCAGTATTTCGTTTTCACGCCTAAACTGCTCAACCTTGTGAAATTTTGCAATACACATTTTCAAAGGCATGGAAAGGAACATAGGGTACTTTTGATCCTTTGATCCCGAAATATTTATCGGTCCCTGACGGATCGCAAGTAAAACCGCGGTGCGCAGCTAGTAAAAAATAAATTTCACGACATTCATAGAACGTATACGAGCAGTTCTTGCACCAGTGCTCAAAATGTAAGTAAGTTATTCAGTTATATAAGGCGGAATTATGTTCGCATGATAAATTCTCATGCACAGCGTAGAAGTGGCTACTTTCGCAAGCAACTGTATTGTTTGAAACTAGCTTCAACCGCTGGATGAAGTAAATGAAAATCAAACACTTTTATGCAAAATAATAGAATTGATTCAGTTCGCTAAAAGTGTTTTAGTAAGGTATTCCTTGGATTTATTTTATTGACGATTTAAGATCATAGTGCAAAACCTTATCTTTTATTTTTGTATTAAAATACTTAACTTTATTAGGTTAATTACATTCATTACTTTACTCTTGCGCAAATATACATATGTTAGATTTGCGCAAAAGTAAATAAATAAGATTTTTTTTTAAATTAAAGTGGTAGTTAGTTAAACTAAGCGAAACTTTTCAATAGTGTCTCGTACATTAGTTTTACTAATTAATATTTTAATATTATAGTTTAAAAACTTTTGTCAATAACACCTTTCATTTAGTGACGTATTAAAATTATGTTACTCCTAAAATTTTTAATGAGTTTCGACTTTCAATCAACATTAACAACGATTGAAACTTGTGTCTAAAAATTAATTAGAAGTAATTCAAATTTGGGGTGAAGATATTTATTAAGAAAATCCTTATCTTTGATTTTATTGTATGACATTATCTAAACATTGTAGTTTTGACACATTGACATTTTTTAATTTGATTGTTTATTTATTTTTAAAACTTACTTATTAACAATTTTATTTCGTCAATTCTAGTTTATTAATTTAATTCATCAATTTATATCTATTAATTAATTATTCATGTAGTACAATTTGTAACGAGAATCTGACTGTTACTCTAATTAATTATTTTAACTTGTATGAGTCTATGGTAATTGATAAATAAATGATTTATTGCTTAAACTTTTGAAAAAAATCTAGTGACTCTGCGAGCTGTAGGCCTAGTGGCTCACGTTTGTCTTCCTCACAAAATTTCAAGAGAATCGGTGAAGAAATGCAACCTGTAGAAGAAGACAAAGATCCAGACAGAGATCTGCAGGGCTATTCACAACCATTCGGAAACGTTTCCATTCGGATTTCAAAAAATTGAAGCCAAATTTATTCGAATCTCAGTCTATATTCATAAGTTTTTAAACGTGATTAATTCTTCCGGTCGGATTTATGCTTGATTCCCTATTCCAAAATGTATTAAAGTAGACTGAGATTCGATCAATTTGAGTTTGAAATTTTTGGGATCCGATCCGAACAGAGATTCAGACGGAAATCCGGACCATAATCGGACATTTGAAAGCATTTTAGTAGAAGCTGAAGTAGACACTTTGCTCGCTATCTCGCTCGGTCGATAAAAAGTCTAGTCCTACACTCTTTGAAATGGATAACTACGCTATTAAATCAAAACATTAAGAGGGCCGCGACGCTCTGAAATTTCCATACAAACGCGCTACTCAAATTTCTTGAAAACCATTTGTCAGATTATGATGAAATTTAGCATGTACAATTAAATTAACAATATCTCCGCCCCTATGTTCTTGGTTTTTTTTTAAACGTTCTCAAGCGAAAATGAAAAAAATCGCATTTTTTAAGGGGTCACTTTTGACTGATTTATTTAATAGATAGACAAAACAAATCATAAATTCCATTACATAGGGAGGTTGTCTACATCATTAGCTGTTAAATGAATCCATAATACAAGGGAAATTCTTAGTTGCTTAAGAATGATTACAGAAGTGCAAAAGTCATAATTAAAAGTTGAAATTATACTTTGTCACTCTGTAGGCAACTTTAGAGGCTCGTCAGTATCATCACTCGCTCTCTTCGCTCGTCTTCTTCTACTAGACGAAATGGCTATACCTTAAGCCAATGTGAAGTTAGTCTAGGTCGCCTAGGACGAAATTAGTTCGGTCGCCGGACTCTTAAGACACAATTATTCCAGTAAACTGCAGCAACAAACCAGTGTCCGCAACTCAAACGATAAAAGCTGAATGCATGAATATTTTATGAATATTGACGTAACGAAGACGTAGCATGAAATTTTAAACTAGCCAGGATTTATAGCGTCATATGTCTTACATAATGTATTGCAGTTCCTTGTTTTGATGCAGTGCTGTTACTTTATTGGTCTAGCATAAAATTGACGGCTCGATAACGTTATGGCTCGCAAAATTCAGCAGCAAAATTCAACGTTGCTGTGTTCTGAATGTGTACTTGATTTTCGTTGGCTGTATAAAATTTATTTTTGGAGAAACTGGGAAAACTCTAGAAACCAATCTGGACGTTATTTTATTTAATAATAACAGTTATCAATTTCATAGTACTGCTTCATAGATTCAGTCTATGTTTAGAACAGGGGGTGAAGATTCGTTATCGTTACTATGTCTAGACGAAGGGACAAGACAATAGATCTGATAATCAGTCCTAACAATGTCTTCACATCACATAACACAAATATTGTAGCACATCTAATTGAGTATCGTCTTTCGTAGATTATTCCTAGTGTACCTAGTAGGTACTTGGACATTATCTTCAATGCTTGGCTCAAATCTTTTGCAGATATTTGTACTTATCTCGACATTGTCATTATATTTTGTTTCCAAAGCTTGTTAATGCTCAAAGTTATTTTCGGGGTCGTCATAAAAAATAACGACAGAGTTTATAGGAGTAACAGCGTTTACTGGGTCTTGTCGCATTTATATTTAAATGAACTTTATTGTGAGCTTGGAATACAAATTTGTGATCTCGACACCCGTCCGACTCTACACCATTTTCAAATTTTATATAGCTACCGACCTACAGGTTTAGTTGAGCAGCTATGGTTTGGTTTAATTATAAGAAAAATTTATCCATAATTTGATTTAGACGGTTAATTTTAAAAAGCTTAAAGTTATTTTAACAAATCGTCACGACTTTCCCCCGAAGGGGCTGGCGGAGGTGTAATACAACACGCACACTTCAGTCCCAAATTCACGATATTCCGTCCCAAATGCGACAGGGGGCGAGCCTGCCGCCATACACTGAGCTCCAGTTGTGTAGCTGGGTGTGAACCCGCTTCCTCTGGCTTGAGAGGCGGGCCTTCTCCAACTAGGCTATCATCGATAAGCAAGATCGTTTTATACGTAAAAAATAACTTAGTACTGATGGCTCAAGCATCTATTTTAATATAATAAATCTACTTAAAACTCCATCTAAATCTAAAATCTATTTATTATCTTAAGCATAATTTTTTTTAGGATAAAATCTTAAACAGCCGCAATTATCGTCCAAATGAACGGCAATTTTCGTATTGCTAACATAAGTATTTGTTTACATTTAATATTATTACTATTAATTATCATTACCAGCCCTACGTAGTCTACTGCTAGACACCAGCCTCTTCTATAAGGCACGTCTAGGCTAACCTAACCCCTTTCACTCTTCGTATTAAATAATGTTCTATTCGTAAAAATAATACCCAGAAGCATCCAGACTATTTCAAGTGGCAATTACCAAGGTCTTTCCACCCAGCGTCTCAGCTACTTCTAAGTCCACTTAAATTTTCAAGTTTGATTTTACATTCGCTTTGCCCTAACTTCGTTGATGGTTTTTCGAATACTAATAAGGGAGTTGTCTACGGCTTAGAAAGTTACAACTTAGTAATTATTCGGTAAAACATTGTACAATTTTCCTGTGTAAATATAAAGAGTATAATTTTCTTTGTAAACTTAAATGTAGAGAAACAATAGTAGGGTAGCCTCTAATTAAATTTAAGTAAAGACAATTACGTTTTAATTTTTTAACCTAAATATTTAAGTTGTTTTAATAATACGAGATAAGTACGCTTTTTTATCCTGATAAATGTGATAGTCTGTCTTTGTAAGCTTATCTAAAGTGATTATCATCAAAATCGAATTTGCTTTGACCTAACCAAGAATTCCTCGCCTCCATAGTCGGAAACAAGTAACATTATTGAAAGAAAAACAAAAATCCGGCTGCAAAATGTTAAACCCTATGTCACTTCCACTATCAAGACGATTCAAATGACACCTCACATGTCGAAATCCATGAAGCTGTTTAGGCTGTAGGGCGTACCAAAGAAACCTCATACATACACACCCACATACATATCAACATACACTCGAAAAACATAACCCTCCTTCTTGCGCAGTCGGATAAAAAAGACATAGCACGGTATGGGTTGACTTTAGCCTAAAAATAATACATAATAGTAATCATACTTTTTAAAGATAATTTAAAATGTGAGAAAAACTAACTATAATTCTAAAAAAAACTAATCGCTTTCTCCAAACGTCATTTTCAAAAACGCAAAATCTTAAAATAAAATAATATAGCTCAGTAGTTTCACTTTTTAAAGTGTAATATTTGATCTATCTAGTGAATATAAGGAAGAGACAGGTCAGTAAATCAGTAGAAATCGTATTTACGATTACAAACTTTCAATTAATGACTAACCAATATGAATGCACTAAGAGTCCTTTCATTATTAAGAGTCCATTCATTATTCAAGCGAGACACCTCGCGGTTAATCATTTGATAGCAGCACATTAACTGCAAAGGTTGTCGTTTATCCTGTATGAATATGCAGAGCACGTGGTTAAGACACTGAAATTAGGTCGCTTTTCTGATTTACATGCATAATAACATCACTGAAATGAGAAAGCCATAACAACGTAATGAATAAACCGCGGCAATCAAGGTACCGTGACGCGTCAAGGTTTCTCTCCCACTAATTGGATGGGTCATATTGTGGTGAGAGCAGGGTAAGATCATCTACAAACAATAACGCATCATATTTTGACTGGGATTTTCCGGTCTTATATTTCATGGGAAGAAAAGCGTTGTGTTGTATGCTTTATCGAAGATCAAATTAAGAATACAATGCGCATATTCGTGAGTAGGAGGTATGCGGAAGTGTGAGAGTTGATTATCGAAATAGTTTTTCTTATTTCAATTTTATTTTCTTTGTTTTTTTTCTGTATATGAAATTAAATTAGCTCTTGAATTTAGAATGATTTTGATGTTTTACTCTTATGGTAAATAAATAATAATAAATATAATAAATTCGGGACACTTCCACACTCGGTCGCCTGACCCCAAACTAAGCAAAGCTTGTACTATGACTGCCAGAGACTGATATACATACTGAGATATTTTTTAAATACATACTTAAATACATATTAACACCCAGACATAGAACAAACACAAATGTTCATCACATACATGTTTGCCCTAGGTGGGAATCGAACCCACGCCCCCAAACTCAGATAGCAGGTTCACTACCAACTGAGCCACCGAGGCAGTTTCATTACCGATGGTAATGAAAATATTTGAAATTTTACTAAACAAATGCTTTTAAAAGGATTTAATACACGTTATTATTGCGAAGTGTGGGTGTTGTTACACCTCTGCTAGCCCCCTCGGGGGAAAGGCGTGACGATATGTATTAGTTTTTATATCTACTTGTTGAAAAGTATGCGTGCAAGTATTCAAATTTAAATTATTTATTGACACTAAAACGTTTACACAATTACATTTATGTCACGCGATAATAAAAATAATAAATAATGATAATAACAATGTCAAATTCTAAGATAATAATAATAAAGATTAAATGTAAATGGTAATAAAAATAATGTCAAATGTCAACAAGAAACATCGTCAAAGCTATCTGAGCTGTCATTCTTGCACCCGCTCCACTGATCAGTCAGATTTTCACAATACACTAAGAAGTTCACCAATACAGTTGTCCAATTATCAGTCAATATATCAAACACAGTGTTGACGGCAAGGAGCGCATTGAAATGGCGGCAGACGCGAACAAAGGGAGATCTAGATCGCGCGACAAAATATAAACGCGTATGTGTTATCAGCATTACATTCATTAGTTACGATTGAAATTTAAAGAAAAAAATTAAATTCGCAAACAGATACTCTAAATCTTATTTCGTCTATTGATCCACAGCTTAATGGTGTTCATCAATTATTTATCATCATTATGAAAATATTATAAGCCGAAAAATAAAAACCGAGCTCAAAAAGCAACTTATTATTACTGGGCGAGTTCATTATCTCAGATAAATAATGAGGCTGCTTTATATTTGAATCCTTGGAGACTATTTATACGCAGAATTATCCCAAATTCTTCACAATTTAAGGATCGTTAGAAATACTTTGATAAACGTGTTATTTTTTCATATTTTTTTACAACAGACTAGGCATGCGTTTGACCACTGACTCGCCTGATGGGAAGCGTCGACGTGATCGAAAGTGTAACAAGCTTGCCTAGGAGATACCTATTCACTTTGCTCTTAAATACCCCCGGATTGTATTTAGGTGGAAAGAGGCAGGCAACGAGTTCCACACCTCTGCAGTTCTTACAAGAAAATTTCACTTGAAACGCTTAGTGCTTTTTGGCAGAATTTCCACCATAAGAGGAATTACCATTTTATTTCTTGTTTGTGCAAGTAAAGTATTTGAGGGGAAGTAAGTAGCACTTTTACCAAAGTAATACTCTAACACGTGGTATAATAATATAATCCGCCAGGTACAGCATTCAACAACACTTAGTGACGTCAACAGATACTTAAGCAAGACCGAAATAAGTCGTTTACAACAAGTTTGAAAGAGACGCATGATGATGGCGTCATGACGTGTTTGCTGAATGCTAGACCTTGTTTTTAGGATCATGCACTAACCGTACTGGCTACTCAATTCTAGAAAGGCTAAGCACTATTTTTTTTCCAAAGGTAGGACTGAAAGGTGAAGTTGTGATACCAAAACACGTAAACACCGAATGTTAATAAATATTTGACTGCCTCAGTGGCTCAGTTGGTAGTGAACCTGCCTTCTGTGCTTGGAGGCGTGGATGTCGATTCCCACCTAGGGCAAACGCCCTAGGTGGGAATCGACAAACAAATGACACAAACACAAATGTTCACCACATAAATGTTTATTTATGTGATGAACATTTGTGTTTGTTCTATGTCTGGGTGTTAATATCTATTTAAGTATGTATTTAAAAATATCTAAGTATGTTTATCAGTCTCTGGCAGCCATAGTACAAGCTTTGCTTAGTTTGGGGTCAGGCGACTGTGTGTGGAAGTGTCCCGAATTTATACAAAATATGAATATTAGTATTTATCGTATTTATTTGAAAGTCGACGGCACCAAACAGCAAATATTTTTTTATGACATAAATTTTGCTTAAACTACAAATTTGACCTGAAGATTTCACTTTTAACGAGCGTGTTTAGGGTCCTCAAAGCACCCCATTACCCCAAATAGTGTCCGGGAACATTTTAAGTGGCTGGTTCTATTACCTCAAGCGGCAGAGAACAGAGCTCCCGATAATGCGATAGGGACCACGTGGTATCGGCTATTGGCTTTTAAAACGGTAATCGCAGCCAAATTGGTGCTTTGCTGATCAGTTAGTCGGTCCCTAGTTGGAACAGTTCGAATTTCACGGCTAGTAACGTCTGGATTGACGAGGTTTTTATGTTTGGAAAATTGGATAACTTAAACGGCAATATCTTCTAAACTATTTTTAACCTCCGACGCAAAAATAGTTAGATAGATAGATAGATAAACTCTTTATTGTTCACACCACAGATAACAAAACAACAAGAGAAAAATAATGATAAAACTTATGAAATAGTGTAAATAGCGGGGTGTTATAAGTTTAATGTGTCTGTGTGTGTGTGTGTGTCTGTGTCATCATAGCTCCCGAACGAACCTAGTTTGATTTTGTTTTTTTTTTGTCTAAAAGGGGAATTAGTCGGGTTATCTGTGTTTGATGAAAATTAGTGTTGATGAAAATCGGTATCGGGAGTTCCTTAAATCCTATCCTACTAATATTATAAACGCGAAAGTTTGTAAGAATGGATGGATGGATGGATGTTTGTTACTCTTTCACGCCAGAACGGCTGAACAGATCTGGATGAAATTTGGCACATAGATAGATTATAGTCTCGAATAGCACAAAGGATACTTTTCAACCGCGGGTGACACCGTGGGGCGCAACTAGTGTTTTATATTAATTAAACGTTTATTGCGAGAATCGACCGAGCGAGCAAAGCGTTTATGGTTCAGCTTCGACAAGAATGCTTTCGTATGTCCGAATTCTGTCTGGATCCCTGTCCGAGTCTTTGTCTTCATCTACGGGTCACATTTCTTATCCGATTCTCTTAAAATTTTGTGTGTAGGGAAAAAAATCGCCGGAAAATTGAATAATTTCCAAAAAAATATGATAATTATCTAACCTGATCACAAAATTCACTAGAATCGGTTGAGGAATGCGATTTGTTGTCCCCGACAGGTCGTCCCCGACAGGTCGTCCCCGTCAGGTCGTCCCCGACAGGTCGCACTCACGACCAGCGTCTGTTATGCAGCTCACAGAGCCTAGTAGTACTGGTACTAGTATATTGTTTATGTATTGTAGTGTATTGTATTAGTGCTAATGTTGTTTACTTATTAAAGATAGCAAATGGCACAGTTGACTGCCCGGAGTTACTGGAGCGAGTGAGTATGAAGGTATCAGCTGATCTGTTAAGGAGGCCGTGCTGTCTTTCTACCTCCGTAGTTAATACTAACTACAGGAAAAACAGCTTTAGCAGAGTTTTAATGACTTGACTATACAGTATGACAATGTTGATTTATTTAACACTTCAGTTGTACATCTTAAACGGACGCTTGCAAGCGCATTTTTGAAATAATTATGTATTTAAGTTTATGTATTTTTTTATTATTGTTTTTTATTTATAAGTGGTATTTTTTAAGTGGCCTTACTGACAAATATATTTAGTTTATCTTTCACCTAGCTGTAAGATACCCTAACTTTGTAAAATAAAATAAAAATAAAATAAATAAGGAAAAAGTCATATCATCAAGTCATACTTAGCTTGGTAGCTTGGTATATCTAAGTGGATTATAGATTTCTAGACACACTAGTACTGATATTTTTACTGTGTAAAAGAAAGATCTTTACCATTTAAAAAACCAACTTTTAAATAACGCAAACGAGGTTGTTAAAGCAATTTGTTATCAGATTTAGTAACTAAATATTCAAGAGATTCGTTAGTCTCTTAGATTTAACAAAACAGACGGCCGCCGCTAATCCAGACAAACGTTGAAAAATTACGCAGCGGTAAACTGGACTGCAAAAATATCTGATATGGAACGTACAAATTCGTTCGTAAAACCCTGTGGGTTGTATCTACTCTTGGCCAACACAAGGGGAACTTTTGGGTCAAGAGTCCCTTAGGTGGTGCGCTCTAACTGCGTCGTGCAACTCGTGTGTAAGGACCAACGTAATTCGATTAGTGCAGCTCGCCTCAACGGGCGAAAATGGCCTTTGTTTTTATTCAAACGAGCACATTCTAGAAAATTGGGTTGCCACTGAATGCAATTCGACCGTTCTAAGTACAGAGCTGAGTTGTACAAACATTTGTGGATAGGTTTTATGTTCATGAGTCGCACTTACAATCTGCTGAATTACGTTAGCTCTAGTTAGATCTAGCTTATCATATCTAGGATTCTGGAATCGAACCAGATACTTGTAGTCATTTTGACATAATTTTTTTAGTAATTCGTAGGCTGTAAAATAAAATTTCGTTTTTTAAATAAATAAAAAAAAATAAAAATAAAAATATCGGGACGTTGTTACACACGGTCGCCTGACCCCAAACTAAGCAAAGCATGTACTATGGCTGCCAAAGACTGATATACATACATGATACATTTTTTAAATGCATATTTACATAGATATTAACACCCAGACATAGAACAAACACAAATGTTCATCACATGAATGTTTGCCCTAGGTGGGAATCGAACCCACGCGCCCAAGCTCACTACCAACTGAGCCACTGAGGCAGTCAAATATTTATTTTGAGATGTTAAAATCAGAAACTTATTTAAGCCCATTTTCGGGAAAAACCAAAAACTTTTTTAATGTCAAGTGTTTAAAAATAGCCACTGAGGCACGTAGGTAGGTATTTAACTTTTAAGGGTTCCGTACCTAAAGGGTGTAATTGGGATCCTCTTACGAAGCCTATGTCCGTCCATCCGTTTTGAAACTTTCACAGAATATTAATGTTACGGCGGATTAACTAAAAATAATAATAAAGGCAAACATTAAAAATTAATAATATAAGTCCCTATACAACAAACGTTAACCCACACACACGCTAACACGGGTTAAACTTAGATTGATCATACAGCTAAACAGAAAACGTTTTGTTTGCCCTGGATACTCATATTTGTGTGGATTTCTATGTTTTCAAGTGGCCAATTTTCTAATATGTTCATGAAAGGACTGGTTTTTCTCAATACAATGTATACTACTGCTCTCTTTCTCCCTCTGGTTAGGAACATTGTACTATTATTATAGTGCAATGTGAAAATGAAGATTTAAAAAAAACTAGAGCTAAAATTCCAAAACTACCCATATTTTCTTAAATTGTTGACGTAGAAGTATTCGAAAAACCTATTACATTAAGAGCAATAAAATCACTGTTGACCCGTGTTATTATTGTTAGTATTATATAACTACACACTCAAGTAAAATAATAAATATTGACGAAGTGTGAGCCGCTAACAAATTGTATGTGTTGGTACATTTCGATAGTTGGTACGGAACCTTTAGTGAGCGAGCACGACTCGTACTTTGGCGGTTAATGGTACCTAATGGTTACCTATTACGTCAACGACTCAAACTACTAGCTAACTAATAAGCGTGGCTGTCAGAAATAGATGGTTCAACAGTTCAACTGACAAAATAGGTAGAAATACAGACACAGTTCAGAAGACATGCCAAAGGCTTGAGATGGGTATCTGAATCAATAGATAGTACTTAAAACTAAACGCTTAGACAATGTTTATCCTAAACTAAAATATGACTGAATTTCTCTAAAACTCAGAAAGTAACTGTAGATACAGTGTAAGAAGATCGCTCTCAGATAGTGCTAAGTAACTTGCTCCGCGCGGCACTACTTCATATTATTAACATAAAGTAAATGACAAGAGTTAGTAAACGTACCTAGTTAGCTCTGAGCACCATAAAGTCATTTGCATATCCTAAATTATGTGAGATAAAGTCAGACAGAGGAAGTGGCACCCTATAGAGAACTAACACATAGGCAGATATAAACCTGTGTACGCATTAGTGCAAAAATCACTCATGTTTTGATAGACATTTATTATACCCACATAAATGAATATTCAGTTAAAAAAATCAATAAATACAGAAATCAAAGTCATTACAATTTCGCCACCTATAAAGATCACACAAACATATCGTCACGCTTTTCCCCCGAAAGTGGGGCTGGCAGAGGTGTAATACAAAACCCACACTTCGCCGGACGATATTTAGTCCCAAATGTGACAGGGGGCGAGCCTGTCGCCATACACCGGGCTCGAGTCATGTAGCAGATGACATAAAATACTCACATAATGTTCACACAGTGAACAAATTGGTGCGTTCCGTCAGCTGGGTTTGAAAAAGTAATGTCATCTAAACTCAAAATTTCAGAACCTAACTCAGTTGTCGCATAATTTTGAACATTATTTTTGTTCTAAAGGGTTGTGTTAGCTCATCAGCTTACTCTAATTTAAGTCATACTCTCTCACCTAGTGTGTAACATAGTTAAACACCGAAAGTTAGTATTAACATAGTAAGTACAGAAACAGGGTTTTGCGGAATAATGTCTCCGATCTTTGTCGGAAGAGTATAAAGAAGATAAACGTATCTACTTACAACAAGAAACTTAGAAAGTAAACAATAGCATTTTGTAATTTTAAAACATTATATTTCTAAAATTAATTTCTCTTGGAATTTTACTTTGTATACCTACTTTGGTGTTAGATATATACAATTAACTACTATAAAAGAACGTAGTAAAAAATAAAAAGCTTTGTTTTGAGTTTTTTTTATATCTACTACATTTGCAAGCTAAATAACTCAAGATAGGCAAACAAAAGCGGGAGCAGCATTTTGCCTAGCAGTTGGACAATATACGCCCAGCATTAATAGCCTGTAAAAATTACGCTCTATTGACTGGCTCTTTGAAAAATCATAAAACTAAGTAAAGTAAGTAGCGTCCGTACATGGCTCTACTCCATGGCATAACAATATACTCCGCCAAGTATAGAATTCCGAGTAAAAATAGTCACGTGGGCAACACGTAGTGACGTCAACCGATGCGTAAGCAAGACCGAAACATGTCATTTACGAATAGCCAGAAAGAGACGATGATGATGACGAGTGACGTCATTACGTGTTGGCTCCCGGAAAGATCTTGTTTTTTTAGATCATGCTCTTCTCTAACTTCCAATATATCTAACAAATAATGTTGCGGACACATGACCTACCGAATGCTATACCAGCCTATTGGTCGCTGTACGTGACCGGCTCACTAACTGGATATTTTGTCTCTGGCAGCCCCCGGGACAATTTGTAAAAAATGTAGACAATGCGAGAAAGTAACCTGATTTACTGAAAAGATTTAAGTCGTGAGTCTGGAGCTTATACCGTAAATGGAGATTTATTTTGGGAGGGTTATAAGATTATCGTTGTGAACAACGTAATAAGGTTTTTTTAATGAAGTTTAATTAAACTTCATTTTCAGCTTGTTAGTATTTTCATTGTCTGAAATTCTCATGTTATTTAATTTACGTATTATTTGTAGAATCTAAAACATATCAATTGATGCTGTATAGACACATCATTAAGTTAAAATACAATTAAATTTTTTTTTTTTTTTTATGTAGAATAGGTCGGGGTTTGACCACCAACTCGCCTGATGTTAAGCGACGTTGTGGTATAATTATAACAGTTTTAGCATTACTTACATAGAGCTAGGGTCAACATCGTAAAAATACAACATTCAACAAAAAACTGTTTGCAGAAACAATAAAGACAACACTAACATTTTGCGTTGCGTCGCTAAAGTTATATTTTACAAAATTCTGCACAAAGAAATAAATCAAATACTCAAATATGAACCTTATAGACAAAGCTGTTAAAAATTAAAAGCACTCCTCAAGTCAGTGGGCTTCCCTCGAGACGCGCCGCTTGGATCGGACAATATTGACAAAGACCATCTAAAAACAAAGAGGGGACCTCTCTCATACATTTGGCACTCAGCCAAAACATCTAATGGAAGTCAACTACATTTCTTTTTGCGAAACTAAGAGGCATGCTTTGAACACTCTGCACTTTAATTATTTTAGCACTCAAAGAAGGAAATTGTTTGCACCGTCTGTAAAGAAAGTTTAAAAGATGTCCGAAGAAAAAACATTTTAAATTACCAGTTCTGCGTGGCAAAGACTGCATGCTGTTGCTATTTTAGAGAAATATAATTATCACGTTCTGCTTGGCACAGTACAAAAGTTTTAAGTGTTTGAGCACAGAACAAATAATAGCACAAAGTTTGAGCGGCGGTAGAAAAAACTGTAGAGAATTTTTAAACGTAATATCTTTTAGTGTCACAAATAATAATACCCGTTGCTGAAGTTGGAAAAAGTCTTTAAAAAACATGTTCCTAGGAAATTATAATGACAATATGCTAGACCTTGCTGAACTATAAAAAAATGCCTTACTATCTATGCCCACTATCTATAAGGCCAATGGCCATAGAATCCGTACTCAGCAAACAATGTTATTTGCATCGTAAAGCTTACCGTGCGATAAAAATAGACCTCATAAATGCGAAACATCAGTAATGATGGATATAAAAAGAGTACGAGAGAGAGACTATTTGATTTTTGACAAAATTATTATTCTTGACATAAATAATAATTAATTCATAATAAATTTTATAATAATTCATAAATAATTTTGTCAAAAATCAAATAGTCTACTCTCGTACTCTTTTTATATCCATCATTACTGATGTTTCGCATTTATTCTATATCCTTCTTTAGTCTATTTTAGATAGTCTATTTTTATCATTATTGAGATTTTATAATCTCAATAATTAATAACCGTCGTCCTCTCTTCTAAGTTTTCCGACGGGGTCCGTTGAACTAAGTACCTAATGCAGTATTGTGCATTTAAACATCATGTGTACTGTACGGCTTATGACATTAAATAATCTGACTAAAGATTACCCGGTATGTTTCTCAACCCGGCCGGGCCCGGTTGCATTCGTCGCCAACCCGGCTTGGCCCGGCGGACCCGGCCGGGTTGTGTTGGAGTTGAAATCTCTAGAGTATTTTATAAACATTTTCTATATATGAATGGAAAAAGACAATGATTCAAGGTTAATATTTATTTCAAACTGGCATAAGGAGAATTATCACAATAATCAGTCTCACTCAAGTCTCAAAATCGCATTAAATACAGAATTGATTACTTTAACTTATGGACGAAAAAGTAACATTAGTATTAGTTATTCTGTATTTTAATAAGTTTGAACAAGCTGTTATTTCTCTTTACTCCTTTTATAGTGTCTATTTGAAAACATAGTATTAAAATAAGAAACTAATAACGCAGCTTAAAGTACTAAGCATGTCATAATAACTTAGATAAAATAGATAGATAAACTTTGGTAGCTTTGGTATAAACAAAACAAATTATTATTTGCTAAAAGTAAAGTATTATTATTATTAAGTAAAAAAAAACATTTTAAGTAATAAATGTTTTTTCTCAAACTTTGGCTTTTAAGACTAGTGAGAGTGAGTGTTACTGCGTTACTATTACTAATTGAGCAAACAGGGAAATCTTATAGCCTAGGCTGCACTGTAACTGTAAACAACTAAACTTGTACTTTTAGTGTTAAGTCTTCGAGTATGCGCTCCCGCGTCGCGCGTCGCGGTTGACGTACCGGGTCCGGTGGCCAGGCCCGGTAAGAATGGCCGGTCCTGGTGGGTGCCTAAAAGGGCACCGGGCCCGGGCAGATAAATCTGAAAATTTGAGAGCGACGTGTCAAGCCAAAACAGCAAAACCAATCTCAGTTTTCTAACCACAAAATCATGAGCAATAAAATCATAACTAACAACTTCCTTAGGCAGTGATACCTCAAACAGAGGATAAGTAATGAATAAGTCAGCAAGCCGTCGTAACGTCACGGAAAACCGCGATGAAAAACTGAGGCAATTTCATCAAATCGACGTAGGCCATAAATAAGTCAAGCTTAATAGTGGAGAGTTCTGTCTACTAGCAGCATTTATCGTGAAACCCACATAACAATTATTCAATGATAGGTTTGTCGTTGTGGCAAATTGGGTTTATTTATAGCTACAATGACGATTAGCTTAGAAAATAAAACTGTGTACAAATTAGAACAAATGAACGTAGGTCCGTATTCATAAACGCGCCCAGTCATGAATCTCGATTTGAAACTGGTTTTACATACGTACATAATTATAATCACGCCTCTTTCCCGTGGCCCGTCCCTACCTAGGCAGAGACCACTTCTCTGCACTTGCTACGATCCTGGCATACATATTTCGCTTCTTCCACTTCCATGAGTTTTTTATACACGCTCGTCGGTTACAGTTACGGTTACTGGTACTCTTAACCTGGCCTTTTTTCAACACGTCTTCGCTTGGTCGAGATACGTGTGCCTAGGTCGACCCTGACCGACTTGACCATCCACACTCGCCTTGTTCCTGAATCCTCAACCTTTTTCGTCAATCTCCTTTCATCCATTCTCTTAATGTGTCCAAACCATCTAAAAATCCCTTTCTTAATCTTTATCACTTCATTTTTTTATTTTTTTTAATGTAGAATAATAGGTCTGCGTTTGACCACCAACTCGTCTGATGTTAAGCGACGTTGTGGTCTAAGATGGAACACGACGACCTATAAGGTCTTATTTCTCATATTTATACTTATTCACACTAGCCTTGAAGTTTTGTAGAGTGAAGAAGTACAAAGACGGCAGTTGAGTGAGGCGCTACAAGTGCGCTACTGCTCAGACCCGTCTTCGGACTACATCCTCTACTAACTGGTTTTACCATACTCAAAAACAGTTATAAATCGAGATTCTTAGACATTGAACTAGGCGACCCAAAACGTATTCTGAATCGTCAACGTCAATCAAATGAAGTATTGTAATTAGTTCCAAATATAATTCGGCTTTTGTTTCTTGTAGGTCAAAAATGTTCAGAAAGGAGGTCAGTATTACGATAAGTCTGGAAGGGTGAAATGACTGTAACTTTGGTTGAGATTACTTACAAGAAGTTTGATAACTTAAGAAATATCGTGGGCCCTGACCGACTTTGCTGTGAGTGGTGTCGTCCAATCTTGCCAAGTTTACTCAGTAGTTACAAACGTAACTAAGTCCATTTCGTTTGACCACGAAGTTTGTATCACTTTGTATAATCGCATATCAGAATTGTACTACTTACCTACGTAGATAGAGATTTATTAAGGGTCCGGCGAACACTTTAGACTAACTTCGCATTGGCTAAGGTTTTCTATTGTCATATGATTTAGTTGAAGACAACGAGCGAAGAGAGCCAGTAAAGATACTGACGAGCCCCTAAAGTTATCTACAGAGTAATAAAGTGCAATTTCAATCATTTTTATGACTTTTGCACTGCTCTAATCATTCTTAAATAACTAAAAATGTCCCTTAGGTTATGGATTAATTTCAAAGCCAATGATGTAGACAACCTTCCTATGTAAAGAGATTTTTGATTGGTTTATATATCAAACAAATCAGTCAAGTGACCCCTTACAAATGCGGATATTTTTCATAGCTTTCAAGAATAGAAAATTCAGAGCGTCGCGAAATCCTTAACGGCAATACGTTTTCCATTCATAATTGTAGCGTTTATTTGCCTTAACGTAAATTTCTACAACGATTGCGGCTGTAGGCTATATTTAAGTATTCAAATTTATTGTAGTTGGAAAAATATCAATTAAAGCAAAAACTCTTTTTTTTTGTAATTTGCAGTAGCTTAGGTAAGCAGTATCAGTATATCTATTATTATATATATCTATTATATTTTATATTATATAATAATATATATCTATAGATAGATATATATTATTATATAATATATATCTATCTATAGATATATATTATTAAATATCTATCATATATCTGTAATTATTATGATACAAAAATGTACTCCAAAAAGTGACGCAATCAGAGCTTCAAGCCGCCTTTTCGACCTCAAGAGGCAACGAAGCGACGACAACGACAGTTGAGCAATTGGGACAGAAGCACGATGAACGAATTTACAATTACGTAATAATTCGCAATAAATAGCTTTTTACTTGGTATAAGATAACTTGACGCACAATGAACAAAATTATTCGAGAATGGTATTATTCTCATCATATCGTCACGCCTTTCCCCTGAGGGAGCTGGCAGAGGTGTAATACAACACCCATCCTTCGCCGGACGATATTCAGTTCAAACTGTGACAGGGGGCGAGCCTGTCGCTATACACCGGGCTCCAGTCATGTAGCAGATGACATACAATACGCACATATGCTCACACAATGAACAAATTTGTGCGTGCCGTCAGCTGTGTTCGAACCCGCTCCCTCTGGCTTGAGAGGCGGGCCTTCTCTCCCGCAATCTGCAATGGGGTAATTACGACCTCACAAAAATAAAATAGCTACTATTCACTTTTTATATTTTTCGTAAACACATAAATTTTGACAGATTTGATACAAAATATGATGCAAAAAACAGTTATGAAAAATTTGTTAAAATCATTCAAGTCATCGCAATGCATTGTCTACCGCTGCTCGTTGAGATAAAAAACGCATTTGTATTTACAAAGACACTCATTTAAACGTTTTCCTTTTGAATCTTTTCAAGAAGCTTACCTACTCTTTTCATCTGTGGCAATGACGGAACACCTCGCCGAAATTGCTTGACTTGTAAAGGGATACCCGCATAAGGAGCTCGGATTGATGTTGGCTATTTTTCAAGGGATGTAGGTGCGGTATTTTATATCTACCCGCAGACGCTTCGCAGAAGGTACGGATTATGTGTATGGATCCTTTTAGTGCCATGGTGGTTGGATGTCAGGTAATCAGATTAGGGTATTTTCTCTGTGTGTTTTATGACATCTACTGGATGAAGTATGTAGATATTGAATCTAGTAGTATCTACATTGTGATACAGGTAACTCTAGTTGAATAGCTTTCACCGGATCTCATGAATAAGGGTCCCTAGTCATGCTTTTATGTCTGGGCGGATTATCGTATCGGCAAGGGTCTAAATTGCCACGTTGTGTTTTTAGTATAACTATCCCAATCCTAATCCTATCCTAATCTTAACGAATATGACTAGTGGCTCTGTGAGTTGTAGACCTCGCGGGCGATGTTTGTCTTCCTCTTCAGATCGCATTCCTCAACCGATTCTCGTGAAATTTTGAAAGCAGGTTCCAAAATTATACTTTCAACATTTCAAGAGAATCAGTAAAAGTATGCGACCTGTAGAGGAAGACAAAGATCCGGACAGAATTCGGACATACGAAAGCATTTTTCTCGAAAGTGAAGCATAGATGCTTCGCTCGCTTGGTCGATAAATGTGAAAGTGAGTTTGTTCGTTGGTTTATTACCCGACTGTGCAAGAAGGTTTTTCGAGTAGATGAAGGTATGTATGTGACTGTGGGTATGTATGGTGAGATTTCTTTGGCACGGCCTACAGCCTAAGCTGCTTGATAGATTTCGGCATGTGAAGTGTCATTTGAATCGTCTTGATAGCTGAAGTAACAAAGGGTACAACATTTTGCACCCAGGTTTTTTGCTTTTCTTTTAATAATGTTACTTGTTGGTTTGTTTGCTTGTAACGCTTTCACGTCTCAACTACTCAACCGACCATCTTGAATTTTTGCATACACATTGTTGCGGGTAATAAAAAGGACATATGTACTTTATATCCTGAAAAAATAAATGGTTCCTGTGGTACCGCGGATGAAAACTAGTTAAAAATAAACCTAGATAATTAATAAAAGGTCAGATTAACGAACGGTCGAGGCAGGTACCACAGTGAGGCCCACCGAAGTGTACCCAACTTGTCGTGGCGGAGGTCAAAATTCAGGCGTTCACGGTGAAGTTAAGAGGACTCTTGTACTGCGCTGATCCACTGGGTTTTAAGGAGAAGTCCACGTTGGAGCAGCCAAAGAGGTTAGGTAGTCGCTGTGTGGCTGTATGATCGGCACCGCAACTGAGACGACGTGGAGCGTAGTGGACCTTCCGAAGCCCTAGCGTAGTCGTCACCGCCTAATCACGGTCGTGGTCAGGCCGCATGGGAACAGAAGTGTCGGTATAGCGATGAGTCACTCTCCCTGTCATCCGCAGCCAAAGTAGCAGACAGCTGAACAACTTATCTGAACGGTCGCATGGGGACACCATGGTCGTCCAGACTGGGTGCTGTCTAGCACTATTGGCTGAGGGATGATGATGATGTGTCTGGTTTCTAGACAAATCGTCATCAGGAGGTAGAATGCAGTATTGAGCTGGATCCCGAAAGGCGTAGCAGCGTCGGGGCCAAGGAAGAGCGAAAGGGTCCCTGTAGCCTTGCACGTGTGGGTGGAACTCTCAACCCTAGGGTAGGGTTTTAGTGGGCAGGCCCCGTGCTCTTATGGTGAAGGAAAACATCGTTAACATACCAACATGTCCTAGAAGAATAATTCGAAAGATATGTGACATCCTCCAACCCGGGCTGAGCGCTGTAGTAGATAATGACTCATTCACCCTCAATGCAGGGCAGGTCCCTGCAGTAGGACGTAGAAGCCTGTAATGATGAGGCTGCTAGTGGTTGGATTCCCACATAATCCCACATAGCCCCATATAATCCCTGCCCGCCTCCAGGGCTAGTGGAATACAAAAATAAATTTCGTGTACCGGTACCAACCACCAGGTTGTAGTTTCAAATCAAAGAAGCGGACGTGAAGTGTATTTTAAAAGTTGTATTTCATTCTTGCATCCGTCGTGTGGAAAATTGAATTCTGAGAGTTGGAAATTTTTCTATTGAAACTTAAAATTCTAGTGAGCTTAGAATAGCAATCTATGATTTTACGTGCATATTCAACGAAGTAGTAAGTTGTCAGAAGAAAATCTAAATCCCATATTTAACCCTCGACGAAAAACGACGGGGTGTTATAAGTTTGACGTGTCTCTGTGTGTGTGTTTGTATGGGTGCCAATCTATGGCATCGTAACTTCCGAACGGCTGAACCGATTTTGATTTTGTTTATTTTTTGCTATTAAGATGAATCAGTCGGTTCTTAGCTATGTTTGATTAGAAATTGATGTACACATACCTATGATAGTATTTTAAAAATTAAATAAAGTTTCAAATTTCTTCAGAAAGCTGATTAAGAAAAAAAGATGATAGCTCTTCAGTAATTATCGGTAGTAAGTATTGGCATCATTATGATGTTTTTGACAATTTGATGACGGTGATTTAACGATTAACAATCTTACCCCTTTTCACCCGACTGCGCAAGAAGGAAGGTTATCTCTTTCGAGTGCATGTGTATGAGGTTTCTTTGGTACGCCCTACAACCTATACAGCTTGATAGAGGAAGTGACATAGTGTACTACAATATTTTGCAGCCGGGTTTTTTTGATGTTATCTTTTAATAATGTTACTTGTTAGTAATTTCGAACGTTTACAAGAAAAACAAGTCATAAGACTAACTAGTGCAAGTGGGAAGAAATAAGTAGATATACGTTTACCTCAATTTGAAGAAGTTGACTGTAGTGACCAGCTTTTCAATAAATCATTCGCCTAACTAAATTTACATTCAAATTGCAAGTAATTTACGTCCAACTTCTTATCGTTAACTTACAAACTCTATCGGTCTAATTGATATGCAGAGGCGAACCAAGTTTCAATTAATTTCACTGATAACGCTCAACTATTGATATAGATAACTTTGGACTATAATCTGCTTGAGTGATTAAATCTTTTTTAATGAAGTAGGGTGAACTGGTACAAATTCATCTGTGGGGCAATTGCGTCTTTTGAGAATTACTGAAAAACCCTTCACAAATTAGGTGCCGCCTAAATCTTTTTTTTACAGTTACAAAAATCTGTACCAGAGGGCGTTAGTTGCCTAATTTGTGAAGGGTATGTCAGTGATTCTTGAATGACGCAATCGCCTCACAGAAGCTTTTGTACCAGTAGACCCTATATATTTTTGTTTGTACAACGGACTAGGTACGCTTGACCACTGATTCGCCTGATGGAAAGTGACAACGGGATCGAAGGTGCAACATGCTTGCGTAGGATATATATATTCACTATTCTTTTAAACATCCATGAATTGTATTTCGGTGGACAAATAGACACAGGCTCCGAGATTCAGACCTCTGCAGTTTCTGACTTTGATCTTAAATTTTTTTTTAAATAAACTATTTATAACATAACCTAATTTTGTACTTTCAAACTAAACTGCCATCTCAAAAACACTCTTCAGTTTATTGGCCATGAATATTTACAAACAATTTGAGTAACGAAATAAGCATAAACTCACGTGATGTTAAGCTCTACTCTTGCTCATTAACAGAGGCGGCGTCATCAAAAATAACAGTATAAGCAAGAGATACTGGCTAACGCATTGAATTTACAGGATAATCCAATAAGTGCACTCCTCTGCATCAAAACTCAGACAAGTCAACTGAAGCTGACTGCGGCAGACCTCACCCATTCCGAGCGTGAAAATTCTAAATTGCTTTTTGAAATGTTTCAACGGAAACCTTGGACCGTAACCAGCGGGTGTTTCCCGACCGCTCTTAATAGCCTTTATTTATTTTTATGAAACTTTCCCGAAAACTTTTTAGCCCCAAAAATTAAAAGGAACAGCCTAAAAAATGGGAAACAAAGTTGAAGCGACTGTGAACATAGATAATAACTCTCCTTTGTCATGTTGTACAAACAGTAACGACCGTGCATATTAAACGACCAATTTTGGAGTAAAGCACGCGTAAGGCTTCCTCCTTTATCCTTCCTGCCGGTCCCGGTTGTTGCCATAAAATAGCAATAAAATTGTAAAGTACATGACCTTTCTTTGCTTAGCTTACCCTAAATATGATTAATAGACAAAAAGAGTGTTTTGAGAGAGAGTAGAAATCCGTTATATCGATGTAACTGGAAACTATCCGATAACTATTAAAACATCACATAACATATCGTCACGCTTTCCCCTGAAGGGGCTGGCAGAGGCGTGATAAAACATCCATACTTCGCCAGACGATGTTCAGTCCCAAATGTTAAAAGGGGGCAGCCTGTCGCCATACACCGGGCTCCGGAAAAATCCGGGTAAAACTTAAAACTTCTACTGAAACAACTGGTGACTATTACATAGAATAACTTAATTAAAAAATAGCGTGAGCAGAGACTAATTAAAGTCACCCATACTGATTTCTTTTCACGCTGCGCTCTTGCCCCAAAGTGCCCCAGAAAGACAAGCTACATTCATAAATCTTTGAGGTGGTTAGCGCCTCGTCCGCAATACGGGAAACAAGGGGGAATAGCTCCAAGCGACAACGAGAAGGGCCGCAAACTTTTAAGCACTCTTCAGCAAAATGTTCTCACCAAGTGATCTCTTTAAGAATTGTTGCGTACCTTATTTACTTGGTTTAATTGTCTTGTGATGTTATACTGCGGTGAGAATCTTCAAGGAAAGTTTGCAGACGATTATGTTGGATCTGTGATGAAATCTTGTTGAAAACTTTGAGCGGTTTTGTTTTCGGTGTTTGATTTTGAAATGAGGTAAAAACAAGTGTAAGTAGAAGCGAGCAGAGATGGAAAGGATAAGTAAGGCTCTTCATGCCTCGTAAATTTTGAATAACTTAAGCCTAACAAGGTGAAAAGAAAAATGTTGAAAGAATAATGATACCTATATTTATTATGATTTTACACCGTCTGAAAAAAACTTACTGTAAAGGTCATGAATACTTTGTTTGTATGGTAAGGCACGGTAGCTGTTTTCTTCGCTTACGACGCTATTACATTACATTTAAAATTTTAGAACGAATTTGGACAAATTTGCTTCTATCAAGGCATTGAAAACAGTATTAGAAAGTATTCAGAATAATGTTCATGTTGGTCTTTATAATCTACGTGCACCTAGGTCTTCATTTCGAGCGATAAGGTTTTTTGTTTCCCCATTGGGTTTCGGCGAATTCTGGCTTTAACAGCATTAACAGCCTTAGTAGTTCTCATCGCACGCGGCCGCCCCGATCTTTTATGGTATTCCACAGAGGAAGTGTCGGTATATCTGTCGATACTACAATATACGAACATACGGCTGATACCAAGATTTTGAAGAGTCTTGAAAATGACCGACGGTTCCTTATCCACTTTGTGCGACGCAATCACTGCAATCCTGTTTTCTTTAACACCCCATTCCATGTTGTAAATTTAGTAATAATCACGAAAAATATGTGTGAAATGGCGGGAAATTGATTGTAGTTTTCGACATAAACGCATTCCAAATTTAAATTCAGAAAATAAAATAAACGAAGGAGTTTGTATTAAACAATATTTATAGCCAAACAATATTTATGGCCAAACTAGTTATGTAGTCATTCAAAAATGTAATGCTGCTGTTTTCAAAAGAATTTTAGCTAGAATCATAGTCCGTTTGCTCTCAACAATATTAACATATGAAAAGCCAGTGATCCTAAGCAATATTTACAAATGTATCAATTGATTCATCTGGCACCATTAGTGTTTATTGTATACCGGCAATTCAATGAATAATTTATTAGACGCTTCGTTTTGTAATAGTCACTAGGGACCTATGTATGTACAATGTACATATGTATGTACACATGGCTGTTTCTACCCATAGACAGTTTGAACCACTGAGACGCGCCCCGAGCCTTATAATAACTAAATCGGCCTTCTTAGCAAAATTTAAAATGCTTATGGAATTATTTGTACTATCCATTATAATTTGACGTACGTAAATCCATGTATCCACGTATCCAAAGGTTTATGTATAACGCAGCCGTATCTAAAACGATGTCGTGGGAAAAAAGTGGGTGAATCGACTCCTAATAAATTTGTGGAGTGGAGGGATCATCTTTGAGTTGGTGAGTGGCCCTTTAAGTCGTCCTTTCCACACAGATAGGTAGGAAACTGTATAGACGCTAGACAGTGGGTTTTGCTAAAAGTACAATAATAATTGTGTAATAGTAGTGATTAGTAGCGGTAGTAGCGACCAATGCAGTATGCTAACTTAGCATGGCTAAGTTAAATAAGTTAAGTAAATGGATTGCTAATTATCTGACAGCCATTAAAATATCCAATTTTAGCACGCTAGCTCAGCTAGCGTAATGCAAATTGGAAAATGCAAAAGATGGGACACTCGAGGAGAATGGGAGCTGGCTCTCAAACTCACAAGCGAGACTTCTGGACATGTAAAGTTTGTCAATTAACGAGTAGGTACGTTCAGTATGCACACTATTTATCGTAATTCGTGGATTTAGCTCGTAGACAATAAAACCAGAATACTTAACTATACTTATCGGGAAATCCTCAACTCCCATATCACCCAGTTTTGTTGCACTGTTTATTCCCCGGAGCCGTGCTGGGAGGAGCAAATAAAAATAATATTACAATCTTTTATCGTGGAATTTTATCTGTAATATCTTGTTTATGGTGTTTACCGCAGTATAGTTTACTGTCGCTCTGATTTGAATATTTACGGTTAATACTGTTTTACTATAACGATATACTTATAATATTGAATTTAAAGTACTTTGAAAAAAGTTTATGCTCATAGTTATATTAACTGTGTTTTTATAACATCAAACATAGCTTAGACATCATAAAAAAGCACTGTTAAAAAGCTCTTAATTATAATTCAGTTAATCAACTTAACACTTAATTAATTATTCTTAGACTTGAAGATTAAGCTAAGATTTAATAATATGGATAATCTTTTAGTTCAATCAAACCTAATTACGCTAGTCAAACGATAAACGAATTAATCAAACATTCCAAATTAACCTGTGATTCAGCAACATTCAAGACCAATTTATTCGGCGTGACATTGATATGGGTGGAAGATCTAGATAGGGTTTGTACCTGCAAAAATAATTGCAAAAAATCTTTGTAAATCTGTTGGTATATAGATAGGTACTATCAAAAAACTCAGTGACGACAATGATGCTTTTAATGTTAGTAAATAAAAAAAATACATACCTACAACGGAGCATAGAACCTTATCTTTTTTTGGAAGTAAGGTAAGGTGCAGAGTAAAGTTTGATAGGGTCTTCGATAGCGATAAAACATATAAATAAAAAAAAATATATATAAAAAAAACAAAGATATCCATATGGCCATGAAGTCTTTGGGGACCCAACTGGATTAACATTGAAGTGTTGATAGCATCGAAATAATATAAGGAAGAAACGACACGAGTCTAACTTCTAGTACACAGCGCGTGGACCCAATACAACTACAAGCAAACAGACACTACACAGCTCACTTGACAGTATTATGTTACGTCGTGTTTCACTAACAAAGATAGAGAGACGTATAAGAGACTATAGCGAGAACGAGACAAGAATAATAATCACTGTTGCGACTGATTGCGTTTATTTTGTGACTACGGCAAATTGTGTGCAGCACCTATTTTATGCGGTCCATTTTTAGGGTTTCGTACCGGATCTCTCTTATACATGAGCGAAGGTTGATTGGCGTAGACCTCTCCTACTGATCGCTACCCTGCTCTTTAGCTCTCTGCAAATAGCTCCTACCCGCCGTTTACACAAGTTTCCTTCTCCATCTAGCATCCATCTTACCTTACACTACTTCATGGTACGAGTGTAATACGAGTAATATACTCCGCCAGGCATGGCATTCCGGTCACGTGGGCAACATGTAGTGACGTCAATCAATGCGTAAGCATGACCGAAATAAGTCATTTACAAATAGTGCGAAAGAGACGGATGACTATGACTAGTGACGTCATACGTGTTTGCTCCTGGACTGTTAGATCTTGTTTTTTTTTATCTTGCAATAATTTTAACTAGTTTCAGTTTAAAGTAGACCTCCCCAGCGAAGGACATAAATCATCTAGAAAACAGCGGCAAGTAACAGCAGTCGTTCACGGGTGTCGCCGATAGAATCGCTCGTAATTCAATAAATCGCCAATGAAAGGGATCACGATTTTCCCCTTCAATAATATATAAGTAAGAAATTGTTGCATTTTTGATAGTACGTAAGGTTTTGGAAGCCAAGAAAACTTCAGTACGGTCAACTGGGGCAAATGCGTCTGTGGTGCAATTGCTTCTTTTGAGAATTACTGACAAACTCTTCACAAATTATACTCCACTTACATCTTTTTCCTATCTTTAGTTGAAATAATCTGTACAAGATGGCGTTAGTTGCCTAATTTGTGAAGGGTTTGTCAGTAGTTATCGAAAGACGCAATTGCACCACAGACGCATTTGCCCCAGTTTACTCTACATCTTTTTTCCTTTCCAAAAACTAAACGAAGCCTAGTAGCAATATAATTGTGTCCAAAAATTGTCCGAATTTTAAGTATCTTGTACTTGTATACTGTACTTATGCTTAAAATTCGGACACAATTAAATTGCACTAGTACCTACTGGTTTTGGGTGCAGTAATACTCAAAGGTTTACTTCCTACTCGTCAATGTAAATAACTGTTAGAACACAAGTTATGAACAGTTATTTTGTATGGAGACTCGATTATTTTTCTTCCGTATTTTGCAAACTTATGTCCTAAAAGTTGTCCACTTCGACGTGTAGCACAACATCCTACACACACCTAAAATCAGCACCTTTTATAACGCTAAAATACGAGTAAGAATGCTCCAAAGTGTGACAATACGAAGATAGTTGAGTGATAGATGGTTAGATAGATAGATGGTTGAGTGATTTAACAATGTCACAAACCTTACTACCGAGTAGCTCACTGGTATGCGCCGTACAATAAATTAAAATTAAAAAAAAAACAGCCGGCAGCAACTTTTATCAACACCGATTTTCACCAAACATAGCTAAGAACCTTCAGACTAATAAATCTTTCAAACAAAAAAATAATAATATCAAAATCGATTCATCCGGAGCTACGATGATTCGGGAGCTACAATGCCACACACACATGCACGTAAAAATTATAATATCACACGTCGTTTCTGCGTTAAGGGTTGAAAATTGATCCTACTTTACTAGTCTATGAATTTCAAATGATTTTATTTAATTAGTAATTCCCGTTTCATAAATTATAATGTGTGAAAACCACATCGGTTTACATAATAAGATTTCACGTTTTTGCGTCAAGGGTTAAAAATTGATCCTACTTTACTAGTCTATGGATTTCAAATGATTTTATATAATTAGTAATTCCCGTGTCATAAATTATAATGTGTGGAAATAAGCAATTTCTTAGTCAATTTAATTCGGAGAAGAATACTTTGCACCAAGATAGGTATAGTTAACATGCCTCCATAACTTTCAAAAGCACGCTAGTGTGTGTTTCATATCACATCGTCTGCATCGTCATCAATTTCAGTGTCTGTATTTCATATCGGCGTATAGCACTCGTCATAAAAACGGTATGCCATCTATCCGACGTGAATATATGGTCGGTAATAATTTACGTCAATATTCATTCGTGTCAAACAAATCGTAAAATGTTCGAGCCAGGTTGAATTTCAGATAGTAATGGATCACCTATGCCCGATCGTGAGTAATTAATATTTTTTGAGCTTGATTTAGGTTATAAGCCGTAAAATTTTGTTTGTAATTTATTTTGTGTAAATTTTCGATGACTGATTGGTTTATTTATTTGAAAGGTGACGTATTTTATAACGAAGCTTTGATCGAGTACATTGCTAGTTTATTGGAAGGTAGCAACATCTCCGCTAAATCGTAGCAGCGAAACAACTTTTACTTTAGTGAATATACGTACGAGTATATTGTGTCACGTACAACAAAATATTCAAAGATAAACCACGAAGTAGACGAACGCTTTCCTTTTGAAATTTGTTATTTAAAATCATGCATAAATTGTTTTTTTTTTTTTTAATTTATTGGCGGTTATATGGCTGTTTGGCTACTACACTTTTAAACTCGGTCATTCCACGGCCATCTACCCTCACATACGTTTACGTAACCCGCTTTATTTAGAGTTCAAAATTGTAAATCATATTTGATGGTAAAATGAGATCGGCACCTAGATTTTTTTTGTCATTTTTATTTGTATTAATCGTATTAAGAACACAAAAAAGAATAAGTTGCCCGGTTAAACTTTAGAGACCTAATCTGGCTATTTAGTAATCGAAAAAAAAAATGTCGTGTAATCGCTGAAAATTTAGAGAACCACGTTCCGATTATTTTTTCCAAAAATGAGAATGATTTTCAAAATTGTACTTCGGTTAAACTTCAGTTGGTTAGTTCTTCTACCAGCTGTATTTTTTTGCTCCTGATCATCAGAATTCTTCATTACAAAGTAGGCGCAAACAAAAAACCTGTTTTTGGTGAAATCTTAAAATACGGGCCCTTAAAGGCGAACGCATTGCTTTCATGCATTTTTATGGTTATAAATAAATGGTAATATATAATTTCAATCTATAGACCAATTCTACCAACTACCGAGAAATATATTTTGGATAATAAAAAAAAACTGTTCTTTTACTAATAATAAGTAAGTAGCTTCAACTTCGAGGCAATGTATAGACAAAATGTCGAAATAAACTGTTACCGAAACGATCTTTTCCATGTAGATAGGTACCCTAAGAACTTAATGAACTTTAATTTTCTTTCCTTTCTCCTTAAGAGCGAGTTGTTGACCTAAAAAGGCTAAAACTTTGCGCATTTAGGCAAACTCAGTTCCCAGTTAAAAGGGCAGAACCGAACCTTACTGAACTATGCCTAAGATTTATTTTACTTCTGCTTGGCTTAATAATCTAGAACTTTAATGAAGTCTAATTTGTACATTAACATTAGGGCTCTGAGCACTTATTTATGAATTTATGTGAAAAAATTGTAACAATTTTGATTCACGTTTTTTATGAATAAAGAATTGATAGAATAGATTTAATGATTAAAAAAAAATTAAAGGATTTATTTTTTAATTTAATTTCATTTACAGTTTTAGTCAGTTACTCAAACCATAGTTCCAACCGCATTGAGCAGCCTTTACCAAAAAGAAAGAGAGAGCCGTGCGGCAGCGTCTTTGCTCCAGAATTTTAAAATCGTAAGTAATTCCTATTTTATAAAATCATAATTTGTAAACAAAAACCTACATAATTCGAAAGTGTTCCATTACAATTTCAATACAAATAATTAAGTTGTCACAAACAAAAAATATGAATAAAATCTAGTTCCAAACCTTCCACGTGCAAAAAAGCGTACCTATCTGCCAATATTGTAAAAAGCGCCCGGGGACTTTTATTCGAATTGAAATTCTTTTGTCCAAATAATACAATAGTTAACCCGTGTCCACGAAAAAAGGGGAATCTCTTTGCATCCCTTCACATCCGTTGATAGCATATTTCTCAGCCCTTTTAACTTTATCCATTATGTTAATCTAGGGGTAACGGTTTATCGTACTTTAAATGGATTAGATCAAAATGTTGTTTTATCTTCGTGTAACATGAAAGAAAAACCGAGCTTTGACACGACACAAAAAGGATCACAGTCTCTGTTTGCATAGAATTTGCCCGGTGTGATGTGATTTGCTGAAAAAGGAGTAGGGTCTTTGCAGACGGACCGCGCAGTGACTGCATAATTTCTCTCATTCAAAATTGTACGCGATGAATTCGACTGCAACGCAATCATTATGCTACAATTAACGGTGGTGCTTTTTGAGTGAATGATTAGTCAAAGAATACAAAATAATTATACACTATTTTTTTTTGTATTAAAAAGTCATAATGTGTGAAAAGCACATCAATTTCCATAATTAAGTTATCAAATAGCGTTCATAATTTTCTAATTTCTCATCATAATTTTAATTTCATTATCTTATCAAATTTAACTTAGTCACAATCGGTTTAGCAATCACTAGAAGGTTCTTTAGTTGCGCTATTTGGTCTACAAGTAGATAAACTAAAGATTAGCAGAAGGAACACACACCTGTTTGAAATACCACTGTTCTTCCCAATACGACACAATCGAGATGTCTTCAAAATCGGTTTCTATGTGAGCAAGCTCTATAGTCAAATACACTACCGCCGTCGACATAAAAAAATAGGTTTCAACAGCTGCCATAACATGGATAAAGTCACGGTTTGATGTCACTCTCTTATATTGGCAAAGTGCTAACAACCGATGTTACTCTCCTACCTTTCTTTGGGCAGATCTACTTTTTTATTTAAATAGGGACATTTCCACATACGGTCGCCTGACCCCAAACTAAGCAAAGCTTGTACTATGGCTGCCAGAGACTGATATACATACGAGTACATTCATATTTTTAAATACATACATCGATAGATATTTAACATCCAGGCATAGAACAAACACAAATGTCATCACATAATTGTTTGCCTTAGATAATCGAACCCTAAAAGCCCTAATCGAACCCACGCCCCTTAGCTCAGAAGGTTCACTTCCAACTGAGCCCCCGAGGCAGTCAAACTTACATTCTATATCGATGATTACCGCTTATCTTTTCGTTCAACAGTTGAGACACCAGCAAAAATAACCCACCAGAATAAAAACGAACCATGGAACAAGAACCTCGAGTGCAGTATAAGTAGACTAGTCTATAACTTCGTCAATGAGTGCGGTCCGTTCGTTGGAACCTTTTATGCTACCTTCTCAAATAAGCCTAATTGGTAAAATTAGCTTTAAAGAGGCAAGAGATGTTATTTCATGAGATAAATACACTTAAATCTTGCCGGAAATTTTAATCTAAAAACTCGGAAAATAAATGTTTAGAAGATAAATATCGGGTTTCTCTACATGCTTTTACAAGTTTTAATTAAAACCTTGAGAAGTATCAAGTCATGGCGCATTTTGTAGCCATTTCGAAACTGCCATCGTACCTAATACCAAATCATCCTACAAATATTATAAACGCGATAGTTTGTAAGATGGATGGATGTTTGCTACTCTTTCACGCCAGAACGGCTGGACAGATCTGGATGAAATTTGTCACAGAGATAGATTATAGTCTAAAATAGTACTTAGGATACTTTTTAACCGCGGGTGAAACCGCGGGGCGCGGCTAGTTTAGATATATTTATTTTTTGTAGATTTTCTTTATTCTTTGCGTGCAAACCACAGAATAAGCAATAATGTGACTTATTCATATTCATAAAGAAATCTGAACATTTCTTCAGCATAAGCGATTTCAAGGCTTACCAAGAGTAAAAAGTAATATTACTCGAGTTGAAACTGTCATACGTTATTATTAGCTAAAAAAACTTTTTCCAATACTTAGCATTTCACTTGAGTAAAGTCGGCTCGATATTAGCAATGAATTACCAATTTCTTGGTGGCAAAGTTGTGACTTTCTCAGTTTCAACCCTTTCGTAGGCAAGTACGTTCATTACGACAGAGTAACTTTTTGTTGACTGCCAAATGTTTTAAAGCAAATGAGAATTCGCTTTGTGTTTTTTATCAAAGGCAACATTACGCGCTTTTTGGGTGCGGTAAGGCGGGCTTAGGTCACATTTAACCTTTTAACACAAATGAGGAATGTTTTGGAAGTTTTCGTAATTTGTATAGGCTTGAACTGTTAATTTGACTTTTAGAACATACCAAAATTTCGTCAAAATGTTATTTTTAGCTCGAATAAGGGAGGATTAACTTTTAAGTAGGTGTTTATCGTGATAAGTTTTCGTTACTCGGCTCCCACACATTTACCTACATTATATGTATTAATTAAATTTAGACTGCTAATTGCGAATTTTCAATGTTAGCAATTCTAATGTTGACAGTTTACAAATGTTGCTGGGTCGAGTATAGAGACGTCCTCAGACTTGTATTAATGTTAGACTAATCCTATCATGTTCTATAAATTTATACGGACTAAATTAAGTGCCCGCCAAGTAACAAAATAGTATCAGATGTCCCGTCACGGGAGAACTCAACGGGACATGCGGGGTAGACCCACTCAATTAGAGCTTTCCGAGTACCTAAAACTTTTCTTTGATAATTTTAGTCAGAAGATAAATAAAAAGTAGTAGTAGTAAAACTATATAGGGAAATAAAAATACGCATACGTACCTCAACACAAACTTTGACTATTTATAATGAGACACGATATATCGTATCTATCGTGGAACTACAGTTCACAATTAAATTACAAGACTGACTGATTTATTGATTTTGACGTGACAAATTCCAGTAAATCGGTGAACGCCGGCTGCATGCACGAAAAGGATGACTCATTGTCCCGTTACGCTTGGTCGGTCGGAGCGAGACCGCTACACGAGCGAGAGAAAGGCACGATCGGTTTAAGCGTTCGGCTTGCGACGCATCTAACTCTCTTCCACTCGATTGGCCTATGCGTCCGAGGAGAAGACTTCAATGACGTTGTCACGTTAAACTATCGTCCGTAAACCGACTTAACAGGCAAAAATTTTTTCGCAAATTTTTCCTACCGCTACGCCACTGAGTCTAGGTCACATCACTATTCAATACTATGATTATGCGAATAGTTCGCAATTAAACCCGGGTTCCGGGTATCCGCTGTTCGTCTCTGATTTATGACAGGTCACTGTTACTGTAGCAGTTACTTCCAAAATGGTCGTCTAATGGTCTGATACGAGATATTGGTCAGGCCATAAACTAAAATCTGACAACGTTATAGCGTTATCACTATTAAGTTTTTATTGATATTGTTAACTACTGATAATATATTATTTATCTACAGATAAGTCTGAGATATAGATATGGCATGTATTTTACAACATAACATAACAAAACATAACATATTCATTTGTGTTTGTTCTATGTCTGGGTGTTAATATGTATTTAAGTATGTATTTAAAAATATCTAAGTATGTGTATCAGTCCCTGGCAGCCATAGTACAAGCTTTGCTTAGTTTGGGGTCAGGTGACCGTGTGTGGAAGTGTCCCGAATTTATTTATTATTATTATTTATTTATTTATTTATTTATATCGTCACGCCTTTCCCCCGAAGAGGCTGGCAGCTTAGAACTTCTAACCAAGCTGGCAGAGGTGTAGTACGACACCCACATTTCGCTTGACGTTAATCAGTCTCAAATGTGACAGGGAGCAAACTTGTCGCCATACACTGATAGATTAGGCTTGCGTTTGGCCGCCAACATGCCTGATGATAAGCAGTGATGCGGCCTACGATGGAGCACGCTTGCCTAGAAGAAACCGATTCACTCGAGACCTAAACACACCAGATATCTTTAAAATCACTTATTTTATCTCATAAAATACCCACTTAATTCGTTATATCTTTTGACTATAGTCTTGTCCTAAATGTGTCAGCCTATTAACATTCCGCTACTATCGTACCGGAATTCCTGACTTCAAGTCTTGACCTAGATTCAGTTTCAAGCTTTGTACTATTCAAATGCCTATTATCCATCATCATGGGCCTAGTAACATGTACAAGCGATGATTATTCTATAGCGCCTGATTGGTTAAATTCGTGGCTAAATGAACTGATACAGGAGCTCAGAAGCGGATACAGATTTGGCAAGTGTTTTAAGGGTTCCGTTCAAACGCGCTTGTCAATTTCTTGGAAACCATTCGTCAGATTATGATGAAATTTGGCATGTACGATTAAATTTAAAAAACCCATATTTCAGCCCCTAAGTTCTTGGTTTTTTTTTTAAATAGAAGTCAACTTAAAATAGAGCTATGAAAAACTTTGACTGATTTATTTAATAGATAGACAAAGCAAATCAAAAATCTCTGAACAGGAACATCTCTGTTTGCCCTAGGTGGGAATCGAACCCACGCCCCAACGCTGAGAAGGCAGGTTCACTACCAACTGAGCCACCGAGGCAGTCATTTATATAGAGCAGTGCAAAAGTCATAGAAACATATTGAAATTGCAATTTGTCACTCTGTAGATAACATTAGAGGCTCGTCAGTATCTACACTTGCTCTCTTCGCTCGTCGTCTTCTTCTAGACAAAAGGCAAAAGAAAACCTTTAGCTAATACAAAGTTAGTCTAAAGTGATCACCGGACCTTTAAGTATTAACAATAATGTTACACTTTAAATAAGTATTATTGTCAAAATTGTTATTAGTTACTTAAAACTTATAAGGCTTACAGGCTCGCGCATTGTCACATTTGGGAATGAATATCGTCCGGTGAAGTGTGGGTGCAATACACCTCTGATCCTCTTTCAGGGGAAAGGCGTGACGATATGTATGTAACTTACAAGTAACTTATATTAGTTTTCACAATAAGACTTCTAACTTATAAGCTTAAAAGTTACAAGTCGTAAAACTTATAAACTTCTATGCGTTGAGTTAAGCTTGTTATGGTTTTATAATATTTTTTTAGTATTAATATTGTTTTTAGCATTGTGAACAACATATCGTCACGCCTTCCCCCGAGGGGGTTGGCAGAAGAATACATCACCCACATTTCGCCGGATGATGTTCAGTCCCAAATGTGACAGGGGGTAAGCATGTCGCCATACACCGGGCCACGGTCATGTAGCAGATGACATACAATCCGCACGTATGTTCACACAATGAACAAATTGGTGTAGCTGGTTCGAACTCTGGTTTGAGGTTTCACCAACTAGGCTATCATCGCTATATCGCTTTATTGTAAACAAATGAATCAATATTAAGCTGAGACTACTACACATAGTAGTCTCAGCTTAATATTGATTCATTATTGGTTCATTGATTTATTATGGGTTCATTATTGATTCATTAGTACATTAATTTAACAAGTGATTGTGCGCAATCACTTGTTAAATTAATGTACTTTCTATTTCCTTAATAATTAAAGTAAATAGTTTCATTAAAACAAAACTAAACCCTATAACCCGTAACAAAAACACTTACTAAATTTACTTCCCGCTGAAAATTAAGAGCATCATAAAAAGCAACGAGCTGCAAAACTCAATTCTTAACCAAAAGTGGAATGGACCAGACGCTCTATTTTAATAAAAATAATCCTTAATCCAAGACATTTAAGAGGTTGAAATAAAGTGAGAAGGGTAAAATTAAAAATAACAAATCTCCTGGGAAATGAGGAGGCACCTCGGAAGAAAGCTCGTTATCTTCGACGAGGCGCTTCGAAGAAAATAATCAACGGAAAACAAAGAAACTGTAGGTGAGGTGAATAAATTCAAATTTTTTATGGCTGGTCGCGACTTAGAACCAACATCTTACTAATATTATAAACGTGAAAGTTTGTAAGAATGGATGGGTGGATGGATGGATGTTTGTTACTCTTTCACGCCAGAACAGCTGAACAGATCTGGACGAAATTTGGCACAGAATTATGGTCTAGAATAGCACATAGGATACTTTTTAACTGCGGGTGAAACCGCAGGGCGCAGTTTGTGTAACACAATATGAAGGCGCTATTTTTTAATTAATTGAAATGTGACGTTTGTTACCACTAATAAACTTTCATTTCATTTCATTTTTTGTTGCCAATTGTATTCAATTGAGAAACATTTTTTTCGAACACAAAGTGAATTGTTATAAGTTGTGCAATTAGTCTAACTTTCATAATTGAATTAGGTGTTAAGCGCGAAACACACTGCACCGGACATTGCTCAAGTGTGCGGTGCTGCGGATTTAAACATTGACTCAACTTCGATTTGTTTACAAAAACCGCAGGGTATACTCGTAGCTCACTGACATCGCGTCTCCGTGCGGAGAAGCGCCATGCTCATTCGTCGCTATCAGTAACAATTTCTAACATAATATATCGTCACGCCTTTCCCTCGAAGGAACTGGCAGAGGTGTATAGCACGTACACTACGTCGGACGATATTCAGTCCCAAACGTGACAGGGGGCGAGCCTATCGCCATACACCGGGCTCCAGTCATGTAGCAGATGACATACAACTCGCACATATGTTCACATAATAAACAAATTCGTGCGTGCCGTCGGCTGGGTTCAAACCTGCTCCCTCTGGCTTGAGAGGCGGGCTTTCTCTAACAAGGGTACTATCGCTATTATAGATTTTTTAGAAATAAAACAAAAATAGTATCAGCATCATTAGCTCGTAATCTCCCACGGTTGATCATTATGCCTCTCTTCTTGTAGGCCACCCATCCCCGTATTCTTAGTTTTGATTGTTAAAGTAAACTTATTTCGTTTTCGTAGGTCTCCATACAGCTAACTTAGTTCCTTAACGTTTACGCAAAAGGTTTCATTGAAATGTATGGAGCTAAACAAAAATTACAAAAGTTGACGTAACTATAACATATCAAACTCACGCAAAGCGTACAGGAGTAAAGTAAGTAATTCAATCTTCTATCACACTGTTACTGAATTGCGACAGCTTTAATTCTATAGAGAGTAGATAGAATCTTCTTTGTTATTGTTTGGTATCAAATGTCTAATTAAAATCATCTTTTAAAATAAAATAAAAAACCATTTCCGGCCATCCGAATCGAACTTTGCAAACAAAAGTGACCAGTTTGTAAATTTATATCCTGTCAAATAAAAAAAATTAGAATCGGTTCATAAATTATGCGCTTAATATAATATTATGCTTACCGCATAATATTAAGCGCATAATTTAAAAAATATAACCGAATTAAGAACATTTTAAAGGTCGGTTAAAATAGTTTTGTCTCCTTTATTTTTTGTTTCTAAGGCCCATGTTCAACAAACTTTATCTGGGCGGTTAATTATTTAACTGTCCTTTGGAAAGTACTTACGGAACTTACCGAAGAGCTATCAAAAACAGTCGTCATCAATTTAACCGTTTGTTTAAGGTTTGGTGAACTTTGACGTAAGTAAATCCGTTGAAAGTTATAAGCAAAAAATAAAATAAGAACGCTTGATTCAAACAAACGTATTTGATCCCTTCAATTGAATTCTGGCTTAAGAGATCAATGTAGGATCATTATGTTCTATTTGTCAATTCCACTCAAATACACACAACAATATTTCTCCTTGAAGTATTCCGCCGAAATACCTTTCGAGTGCCGGCGAAATCCATTTGGTGTTTCAAATACTTCTGAGAAACGAATCCATGTTTTATTGGTTTAAGGGGAAAATGTGTACTTACTTAAAAAATTATAAGCAATTGCTGAAATGAAATATTAATAAATTATAGTCGTAATAACATTAGGATCAGTATGCTGTTTACTTACAAGTATTAAGTAAATATTATAAAAATCTAAGACGAATTTTATCAACACCAAATTTCATCATAACGAACACTATTTACCGACTAATCCACGAAAAAAAAAAATTGGTTAATCTGTCCGGGAGCTGCGATGACACAGACAGACAGAATACACACACACACACACACACACACACACACACGCACGCGCGCGCGCGCGCACACACACACACACAGTCACGTCAAACTTATAACACCTCGTCATTTTTGCATCGGGGGTAAAAATAAAACAAAAAAAAAGCAACACTAAAGTTCCAAAAGCTTCGTTAGTTCTCAAATTAAAGGTATTTATTTACAAATAAATAAATTATTGTACAAGCTTCTATGTAATTTGCCACATTAGTTAGGATGTCATAATGGGTTAAATCTTGTAAGAAATCAGAACCACTTCCTGACGTTTGATTGGGCTCAAATTTGGTACACCTACGTGTCTTGAATTAAGTAATTTTAGTTTTTATGCCTTTCTTTTTTGTATGTGAAAAGTATTAAACTTAAATTACTTTTAAATAACCGTAATAATAATAGCTAAACCGTTATTCTATTAAGATTTTCTTACTTTTTAAAAAGCTGAATTGTGTGAGAGAGACAGCAATATCGCCCGTTCGACGTTCTTAAAACATAACACAACCCTTAACATATCATTATCATCATGCTTTTCCCCAAAGAAGCTGGCAGTGGCGTGATACAACACCCACACTTGGCAGGATGATATTCAGTCCCAAATGTAACAGGGGGCGAGCCTGTCACAATACACCGGGCTCCAGTCATGTAGCGCTCTTATATAAAAACAGATGCGTACCTTTGTAGGTATGTGAATATCACTGCACTGGCAATTACAGCTATGATAGTTAATAAGCCATCTCGCATTAATTAGGTTAATTATTATGTAATTGTGTGTCATCCGCTTGATTGTAGCGTAAGCTAATTGGGAACCGATCTCGCCGTATTGCTCATTAAATAACAATCTCTACAACAGTTAAATATTAATTACTAGCTGCGCCCCGCGGTTTCACCCGCGATTAAAAAGTATCCTATGTGCTATTCTAGACTATAATCTATCTCTGTGCCAAATTTCATCCAGATCTGTTCAGCGGTTCTGGCGTGAAAGAGTAACAAACATACATCCATCCATCCATTCTTACAAACTTTCACGTTTATCATATTAGTAGGACTAGCTGCTTCCTACGATGTTCCCGATAATAATTAGCCTAGTTAATTCAGACTTTCAGCTACCTCTTTAAGTACCAAATTTCATTAAAAGCTGTTCTCTATGTTTGAGCGTGAAGTATCGAAGTAAAACGTAAGCTCTAAGGGCTACTTGCAGAAGCTAGGGTTATCTTTTTATTTCGAAGTCAACTGTCATCAGAGGTTAAACTGATAAATCGTCTTGCGCCAGCAGGAGTAAGAAGCTAATCTTTAGTTAAGACAATTTTAGAGCGACATAACATAACATATCGTCACGCCTTTCCCCCTAGGCGGCTGGCAGAGGTATAATACAACACCCACACTTTGCTGGACGATATTCAGTCCCAAATGTGACAGGGGGAGAGCCTGTCGCCATACACCGGGCTCCAGTCATGGAGCAGATGACATATAATACGCACATATGTTCACACAGTGAACAAATTGGTGCGTGCCGTCATCTGGGTTCGAACCCAGAGATAGAGTGACATTAATAATATTTTTATTCTAAGTTAAAATATACCCTGCGTTTAAGAATTTTTCCTCTAGTCTTCTACAAATGGACCTAACGCTGCTACTAACAAACGGTTAATAGCCTCGGAATAGTTCAACAGTGTTTTGTCTTTTTCTTTCTCTTAAATTTTTAACTTGATCGAAAAATACAAAACACTGTATAACTATTGCAAGGCTACACAACGCTTATTATTGAGGGGTTGAAAGTTTGCATTTGTTTAATTTTATTGTGAAGTTGTATAAAAGAAATTACCACGTCTTCACAGGGCGTGCCAGTCCCATTTAGAGATTAGCTTGAACTTCTTGGACTGCAAATATATTCTTTCCTCAACTTCGTTCGCTTTATTGAGTCCAGAGCCAAAGCAGCAGCAAAAAAACTTGGTATTTAGTTTTAACACCCGCTCAACTGCTTAACCTCTACCAAGCGCTTAGTCCTTCTTAAAATACTGCAGCCACTTGTGGGATGGCTCTGCAAAATATCAGCTTCAAGCTATTATACAATATATATTATTATTATTAACTAGCTTCGCCCCGCGGTGCTACACGCGGGTAAAAAGTATACATTATTAATATAATTTATTATTAGTATAATGACATTTTTAAGAGATAACAAGGGTGTAACCCTATGTGTTAATCCAGGGTGTGAGCTACCTCCATACCAGATTTCATTTAAAATAGGTCCAGCCGTTTGAGCGTGAAGAACTAACAAACATACACACTTACACACTGACATACACACTCACAAACTTTCGCATTTACAACATTAGTGCGATAAAATAGAACTTCGAGTTGAGTTTCAACTCAACAAAGCTTAGTCCCATCGTCGCATTTCTGCAAAGTCGTACAGTAACATTCTAAGGAGACGTATTCTGAGCCAGCAGCTAATTTGACCTGCAGCATACCTTGCAATGATTCTTCGGGTCCCGTCGCCAACAGCACTGATTTCCCAGGAGAAAGCGCTGGATTTTTGTCACGGGCTATTTACTTTGCGATTTGCGCTATTTACTCGTTAAGTAAGGATTGGCGAACGGTGAACAGTATTGCGACTTTCTTGTAGAATAGCTGCAGAATCTGTTGGGAAAATCAGAAATTCCCTTTGGCCGCTATTGTGGGGTAAAACGAACATTCATACAGCCTGCTTTTAAACGTAGCTGCTGATTGGACAAGTTATGAGCTGTAGAAATGTCACGTGATCTTCAATTTGTCCAATCAGCAGCCAATATTCGAACGATAACGATTGTAGAAATAACTATTAATGATCACTTGGGATTTCACAGTCAAATAATCCACAAGGAGTCATAACACGACTAATTCCAACAAAGTGCTCTATTTTAGGACGCTCGATAATATCTTGGTCCCGCTTACTCTTGAAACTTCACAAACGAAGAGACAATGACAGCACGCGTCAGAATATTGAAAAGGTTTAACTTATCGCATCAGTGCTCCACTAAGCAACGGGAATGGTAAAAACCGGCTATGTGCAAGTCGGACTCGCGCATGAAGGGTTCCGTACCATTATCTATAAAAATGGCAAAATCACATTTGTTGTATGGGAGCATCCTTAAATATTTATTTCACAATTTTTTTTTCGTGTTTGTTGTTATAGCGGCAACAGAAATACTTCATCTGTGAAAATTTTAATTGTCTATCTACCGCAGCTTATGAGATACAGCCTGGTGACAAACGGACAGACAGCCAGACGAACGGACAGTAGAGTCTTAGTAATTGGGTCCCGTTTTACTCTTTGGGTACGGAACCCTAATAAATGACATAACTTGAAAAGTGCTTTTTTCAACTCTCTGTAAACAGCCGTGGACCCAAAAACCTTTGACGTTTCTAATATCAATATTTGCTCCGTTAAAAGTAAGTAAGAAATGAAAGGATTTTTCGAAAATTGAATGAGGAAAGGTAAACACTGTCAAAAGACTTTCAAAGAAGTTTTTACCTTTTTTTAGGGGTTGCTACTATTCACGTTAATGTTTAACTATCAAAGGATTCTAAGAACAAATTGAGCCATAAAATTTCTCCATGAAGAGGCTGTTGGGTAAGATAAATTATTAGAAATACAAAAAAAGATACAAACCAGGTTTTTCGTTTTTCTTTCAATGTTACTTGTACATTATTGACTCTTTCGAGAAAAATAGAACACTGTATAACTATTCCGACGTTGTATAAAGTTTATTAGTAAGAGGGTAGATGTATAAACAAAAGAAAAAGTTGCGTATTCCTCAGATATTCAAATTTCCACGCGGAGTGCCAACTAGCGGAAAAAGAAGGTTTCAAGTCAAGCCATATCATGCAAATACTTTTCTAACTAAAGTGACAGGCAACCAGACGCTGACACTATGCATTGCATTCTAATAACGCTGAAGCTTAGAGCAAATTCTTGAAAAGTACCCACATTGCAACTACTTTCTCAAACTGCTGCTGTATCTGGCGCTTATGACGTCAAATAAATTGATGAACGCCGACTGCACGCACGTAAAAGGATGACTCATTGTCCCGTTACGCTCATTGTAACCTTACGATCGGAGAGACAGCGCTACAGGAGCGAGCAAAAGGCACGATCGGCATATGCCGCATCTATCTCTCTTCCACTCGATTAGCGCGTCCGAGAAGAAGATTTCATCAATTTGTTATGACGTTGTCACGTTGAACTATCGTCCGTGAACCGACTTTACAGACAACTATTTTTTAGGGAGGGGCTGATTATGATTGTGGTACATTACTTACTTTGGTTTTATTTGGTCACTTAGGTACTTATTTATTTACACTTTAGACTGATTTACACACACAACACAAATACATTTTAAAGACTCTATCTTAAATATTTCTGTACGACAGCTATCTCGCTCGCTCGCGATACTCTATTACTATTACTATTACTATTACTATTACTATTACTATTACTATTACTATTACTATTACTATTACTATTACTATTACTATTACTATTACTATTACTATTACTATTACTATTACTATTACTATTACTATTACTATTACTATTAATATTACTATTACTATTACTATTACTATTACTATTACTATTACTATTACTATTACTATTACTATTACTATTACTATTACTATTACTATTACTATTACTATTACTATTACTATTACTATTACTATTACTATTACTATTACTATTACTATTACTATTACTATTACTATTACTATTACTATTACTATTACTATTACTATTACTATTACTATTACTATTACTATTACTATTACTATTACTATTACTATTACTATTACTATTACTTCAGATATAAAATTACAAAATGTATTTTTGAAAAACTTGCCTCTATCAATGCGTTGAAAACAGATTAAAAAAGTATTCAGAATAATTTTCATGAAATCAGAAATCAGAATTTATTAATAACTCTATAGTTACACGCCACAGTTTAATTAATGTCAAACAATACAAGGGATTATGAATGTCAAAACAGTAATTACAAATGCCAAATCCTACTAATATTATAAAGGCGAAAGTTTGTATGTATGGATGTTTGTTACTCTTTCACGCCAGAATGGCTGAACAGATCTGGATGAAATTTGGCACAGAGATAGATTATATCCTACTTAATATTATAAAGGCGAAAGTTTGTATGTATGGATGTTTGTTACTCTTTCACGCCAGAATGGCTGAACAGATCTGGATGAAATTTGGCACAGAGATAGATTATAGTCTAGAATAACACATAGGATACTTTTTAACTGCGGGTGAAACCGCGGGGCGCAGCTAGTAAGAGATAAATAATCGATGTCAATGTGTCATGTTTCAAATTTATAAATTTGAAATATAACAGTTTGAACAAAACTATAGTTTTTATCTAGAAAAACGTAACTACAAAAAAAGTTACGTGTTTACGATTCTCTGATCACTCTATAACAAACGAATGAAAACACTTTTATAACATGTTATTTTGATTAGTGGCAATAGGAGTAATATTCTCTTCTAATGAAACGTTCGAATTCGTTTTCATACATACAAATCGATTTCATACATAATTTCAAAGACAGTGTGGTCGAAAAAGCTTCTCAGAAAACCAACCTTTCCTTTCCGTCCACGTACATTTCTTTTTGCGGAACTCATCCCTTTTTACGGTTGTTTGTTTATCTTTACGTCATTTTCTTCAAAAAGGAAAAGATAAGCACGAAAATCTATTTATTTTACGATACTACATTTTTTAAAGCATTGGTACTTTGGAATGCAAAAGATTTTTAGATGACTTCAAAATAATAGTAAATTCGGGTTTAAATCAGGTTATTTTTACAGCAAGCGAAGCGAAGCGATGATGGCCTAGTCCTCTCCAGCCAGAGGGAGCGAGTTCAAATCCAGCCGATGGCACGCACCAAATTGTTCATTGTGTGAACAAATGTGCGTATTGTATGTTATCTGCTACATGATTGGAGCCCGGTGTATGGCGACAGGCTCGCCGTTTGTCACATTTGGGACTGAATGCCGTTCTGCGAAGTGTGGGTGTTGTATTACACTTCTGCTGCCCCCTCGGGGGAAAGGCGTGACGATATATTATGTTATTTTTACAGAATATTAACTACCTTACTAGTTAATACACCATAAGTACAAATATTATAAAATCAAAAGTACTCGTCTCGTAAACTGTCTGTCTTTTTGTAGGCTTTTCACGTGTTAACGACTGAGCGGATCTTAATAGTAGATTAGTAGCCAAGGGCTGTAAGGCATCAATTGCAGCCCGAGATATTTAGGCGCACGAGCGCAGCGAGGGCGCCTATAGTTCGAGGGTGCAATTGATGCTTACACCCGAGCTAACTACTCTGCTTTACATCTCGATTGTGAGGTAAGTAGAAAAAAACCGGCATTACAAGAATAAAACATTTTATTAGTTAAGTAATAAAAGTAAATAAGTATAGTACTCATAGTTGCTTTTAACATTGAATAAATGCACCACAAACTAGATGGCTGCAGCTTTTTTGATAGTTCACTAATCAGTTCTAGCTTATATCAGCATCACTTGCAGAACTCATGTGTTTTTCCTAATTAGCACGTAATATGAAAAAAATACCACAACAATATTTAAAGTAAAAGTTTTCTATTCCCGCCTTTTTCATATTTTTTTAAAATTATTTTTTTCAAGAACGAAATTGAGCTTCGCCGTTCGATATTTAAAATTGATGACCTCTTTTGTCATTGGGCTGAATGCATGATGTCTATTGCCAGTATGATGGTTAGATATACGCGAACTTTTTGAAAGAGTGAAGTTTTTTTTTCATTACTTACCGCCCTAGGGCTTTTCTAGCTACATTATTACCCTAGAGCGCTAACTGGTCACCTACAAGCCCCATTTGGGAGTAATAAAGACCTACTTACCGAATATGAGAGATGTAAATGGAATTTGATAATTAGTTACAGTAAATCGCTGGGAAGGTTTTTGGAGACTATTTTCTGAAAAAACGCAAATAAAGTTGCGGCTAACAGCTAGTCGTTATATAAAAAGAGTTTTGTCTTTTTTGACCGAGTTATTAATATTAAAGAGAGAAAAAGACAAAATACTGTATAATATTATCTATTCCGAGGCTACACAACGTTTATTAGATAGATAGATAAACTCTTTATTGTTCTCACCACAAGTAACAAAAAACAAGAAAATAATTTATAATAATACTTATTCTATAGTGTATACAACTGGCGGCCTTATCACTAAAAGTGATCTCTTCCAGGCAACCTTAGGATGGAGAGGATACGAGTTTTATTAGTGAGGCGATTAGTATTAAATTTTCTAACAAGTTGACTAAGGCCCGCATGCTAAAACGACTCTCAGTCATGAATAACGCTTTAAAACTGGTTTTACCATACATAAAAACAGATTTATATCGAGATTCATGACTCAGTGTCGTTTCTGAATACGGCCTTAAGTAAAAAAATTAAAAAAAGTCGAGAAATTAATAAAAAGCTTCTAGTGAAATACGAGTACCTATAACTATTTAACTTAATATTATGCCTACAAGCTTTTCCTTGTACCGGCTGCAACCTACAAATGTTTTTGGAAATTAATAATAAACATTCGTTCCGTGCCATGCCATTTAAAATATTTCCTAGTGAACAATGCAAACAAGACTGTGCTGAAATTCGTTGTAAACGCATAAATCAATGTCGCTAGCAATATTCTGTTTATCTTAGAGTAATTTAATGTGAAACCCGGTTCTCATTTTACTACCAGGAAGCTTCTGTATTATTTATACTGTTTGCATATGATCTTAGATGAGTTGTGGTTTTGATCTGGTAAAACAAATATTTTTATTTGGCATTGTTTTGTTTTTTTTTGGAATTAAGCTACGAAAATACGTGTGCGTCAGTGACCCGGAAAAAAGCGAGTATTTTCTAAAAATAAAATAAGAGAAAATCTTCTCGTACCGTACGTAATCGTATAGGTAAGCAAGCTTGGGCAGTGTCCACTGCGCGTCTGACGCTTCCGGTTCGCGTCTCACTTCTTGTCCCAATTCTCGTCTCGCATTTTTACCCGACTGCGCAAGAAGGAGGGTTATGTTTTTCGCGTGTAAGTATGTATGTACGTGGGTATGTATGTAAGGTTTCTTTGGCATGCCCTACAGCCTAAACAGCTTGATGGATTTCGACATGTGAGGTGTCATTTGAATTGTCTTCAAAGTGGAAGTGACATAGGGTACAATATATTGCAGCAGGGTTTTTTGTTTTTTTTTTTTTGCTTCTCGTCTCGTTTCTCGTCTCATTTCCCGCATCGCTGACGCTTAGATTAGTCGGTACATTAATAAACAGCCTCCATGAATACCTCAATAGAACCTATTAATGTATAATATTATAAGTACGTATTTTTCGGTATTTTTTAATAACGCACCCCAAAATAATTTCCTTACATTGAATTCAAAGATTCTATAAATAGACCGACATTTAGGGAAAAGAGGAAATTCGAACATGGCGTAAGTGGAAAACGAATGTCTCTAAATTGTCTTAAAAAAACTCACGAGTGTTTTGGTATGTGTAAGGGTGCGTGTGATGTATGTTATTTATTTAGATGAGTATGTTTAGGTTTCTATTATTAATAGCTGTTCTGTGACTTATTCTACTTAATATTATAAACGCGAAAGTTTGTAAGAATGGATGGATGGATGGATGGATGTTTGTTACTCTTTCACGCCAGAATGGCTGAACAGATCTGGATGAAATTTGGCAAAGAGATAGATTATAGTCTAGAATAGCACATAGGATACTTTTTAACCGCGGGTAATACCGCGGGGCGCAGCTAGTACACAATAATTTCGGCTAGTTTGTAATATGAATGTATGTGAAGCGATGATAGCCTAGTTGGAGAAGGTCCGCCTCTCAATACAAAGGGAGCGGCCCAGCCGACGGCACGCGTGCACCAATTTGTTCATTGTGTGAACATATATTTCCCTTTACATTCCCCTCGGGGGAAAGGCGTGACGATATGTGTGTAATATTAGTGAAGAAAGTAATCATAAGTCATATCTTTCAAGTTCAAAGAATTAACACAGACTCAAACGCATCTAACATTCTATTTCCCCAGAAACTTCACAGAACTGCAGTCTAGAGCACACTTTAGTATCGAACTGGCCATTCTGTATTCTTCTCGCCTCATTTTTGAAACATTAAACTCCCAACCTCCCCACGAAGCCTCCGAGATTGCATTTTGTATGCGGCATGTGAGCAGGATAACCTTAGTTTAGTCGCCATTTTCTCTGGTCGCCTTGGGATTTTGCTGACCGTTAGGTTAAAGCAGTTACCAGATTTTATTGCTGACTTTGGTTTTATTTCACTTGGTTTTAGGTGTGTGGTATGAAATGGAGCTCAGTAGCTTGCTCAGTTTCTATACTAAGAATACCTACTTTTGATTTTTTTTTGTGAACTTGTTAAAATTTTGGTGACACACTTCACACTTCCACGTGAAGTGTGTCACCAAAATTTTTTACTTAATTATTTTTTGGGGACTTGTAACGTGGTCACTTAAGCAATACTGACACTACCTGTGTTAGTATTGCTGAAGTCACCAAGATTTTTCACTCATAATATTTTTTTTGTGAACTTGTGAAGTGGTCACTTAAGCAATACTACCTTTAAACTCACATGACAATACTACCATACAATACTCACAGTTACACTTTCTCACAAACGCACACACAATTGCACACATACCTAAACTCACACACATCACTGCTGACAACATTTACACAAGTACTCAATATGACATAATTATAGAACTTGCTGTAATTTTTCGAAATAATGTATAAAGTGAACACTCGCATGACTATACCCTCGACGAACATCTTAATTCGAGTGTAGGGGTAAGCTGAAAATCAGCCTTGCATAAACTGATCTAGTTTACGCAGCTCAGTGCTGAGCTTACACCACCACCACCGTATTTATCTAACTATTGTACCTAATTATTTCTATTGTTTTTTTTTTTCTTTGGTAATAAATATATTTTCATTTCATTTCATTTCATTTCATTTCATTTCATTTCATTTCATTTCATTTCATTTCATTTCATTTCATTTCATTTCATTTCATTTCATTTCATTTCATTTCATTTCATTTCATTTCATTTCATTTCATTTCATTTCATTTCATTTCATTTCATTTCATTTCATTTCATTTCATTTCATTTCATTTCATTTCATTTCATTTCATTTCATTTCATTTCATTTCATTTCATTTCATTTCATTTCATTTCATTTCATTTCATTTCATTTCATTTCATTTCATTTCATTTCATTTCATTTCATTTCATTTCATTTCATTTCATTTCATTTCATTTCATTTCATTTCATTTCATTTCATTTCATTTCATTTCATTTCATTTCATTTCATTTCATTTCATTTCATTTCATTTCATTTCATTTCATTTCATTTCATTTCATTTCATTTCATTTCATTTCATTTCATTTCATTTCATTTCATTTCATTTCATTTCATTTCATTTCATTTCATTTCATTTCATTTCATTTCATTTCATTTCATTTCATTTCATTTCATTTCATTTCATTTCATTTCATTTCATTTCATTTCATTTCATTTCATTTCATTTCATTTCATTTCATTTCATTTCATTTCATTTCATTTCATTTCATTTCATTTCATTTCATTTCATTTCATTTCATTTCATTTCATTTCATTTCATTTCATTTCATTTCATTTCATTTCATTTCATTTCATTTCATTTCATTTCATTTCAATACTGACACTACCTGTGTTAGTATTGCTCAAGTCACCAGGTTTTTTTCTTTTCATATTTTTCTTGGTAACTAGTGAAGTGGTCACTTAAGCAACACTAACACTGTGTTAGTATTGCTTAAGTCACCAGGATTTTGTAGTTGCGTCAGTTGTGTAGCCAGTCCTTAGCCTCAACAAAAACATCTTACACGTTCAATCGATGCTTGAGTTGAGTTGCTTGCAAACAAACTGGGTCTCGTTTCTACTGAGCAATAGTTTTTAAATTGTCTCAAATTGATACTTATTGTATGCCAGAAGTGTCAAGCAAGAAGAAAAATAGATTTGTAGCGGCCAGAGTTTTTTTTTCAATGAAATTCGGTACACGGAAACCCTTCGGATTCGGAACCCCTCTGATGAAACCGCAGGGCACAGGTAATAATATTGAATCCTAAATCCTTACTAATATTATAAATGTGAAAGCGCGGATGTTTGTTACGCTTTCACGCAAAAACTACTTGACGAATCATCATGAAACTTTGTACACATATTCTGGGAGGTACTAGAAGTAACTTAGGATACTTTTTAACCGCGGGGTGCAGCTAGTAATATTATAAATGCGAAAGTGAGTTTGTTTGTTTGTTGGAACGCTTTCACGCCTTATCTAATCAACCGATCATTATGAAATTTGGCATACACGTTGTCTGGGGTACAGAAAAGGACATAGGGTACTTTTAATCCGAAAAAAATTACGGTCCCTATGGGACTGCGGGTGCAACCGTTGGGTACAACTAATACTATTTATAAATTCATTTATAAATATCTATATATTATAAATATTTATATTTATCCTTTCAATACGTTTAAAACATGTCAACGTGTGATACAACTACATCGTCGTTTACAATGACGACACACGACATGCCACTATTGGAATATTAATTTAATAATTAGATCAACCGACCCTTTGTGTATAAAATTGGTATCTGCTCAGAATACAGAAAACACATTATTGTGTTGTTTTAATTTGGGCTGGTTTCATTACTAGATTTCGAGGTAGCCAGAGTTTGCATGTTATTACATTACTTTGCTTACGTAGTGCTTAATTTTCTTGCGCAATGCTTTGGAAGTCACCCAAAAACTGTGCATGGCCGAGTTTTTTATGTTATACACCCTGATATAGTGCAATTATAACAAAGTGCTTCTGTTTAATTTGCCAATTCTCGCCGAAAAGATGTTGTGACCTATTTTCTGAATTCTTTTGTTTTTTAAAGTAGGTATGTTAAACTCGTCAGTTTCTTGCCTGTTCTTCTGAGTAGAGGCTCTTTATCTGAACAAGGCGGTCGAGTCTTTTAAAAAAAAAGTTTAACGTTCATAAGTGTATCTTTGATACCCAAATTAAATAAAAACATTTTGACTTTGACTTCGTGACGTGTTTTTCTTAAAAGTGCAGTTGAATCTGATTGTTATGAATATCTTCGAAAGTTAGTTTAGCACTATACTTATTGAAAAAAACTTCGATGGATAGATTTAAACTAGCTGCGCCCTGTGGTTTTACTCGTAGCTTTACCCGGTTAAAAAGTAGCTTATGTATATTTAGTTTAAATTTGGCATGGAGGTAGCTTATACCTTGGATTGATTCCAGGGTACTAACTAACACCATACCAAATTTCATCAAATTTCACCATCCGTTTGAGCGTGAAGAAGTAACAAGCATGCACTTACACACTCACAAACTTCCACCTTTATAATATTAGTGTGATAAGTTAATATATGAGTTTTAGGTAATTAATAAGTTTATCAGCTCCCGTGCTAAAAAGTACCTGAAATGTTGAGTACATTTCACCTGTTGCAAAAACAAAACATATTCAGCGTTGCCAGCACAATTTATGTTTTTTTTTTTAATGTAGAATAAGTCGTCGTTTGACTACCAACTCGCCTGATGTTAAGCGACGTTGTGGTCTAAGATGGAGCACGACGACCTATAGGGTACTTATTCACTCTAGCCTTGAAGTTTTGTAGAGCGAAGAAGTACAAAGACGGCAGTTGAGTGAGGCGCTACAAGTGCGCTACTGCTCAGACCCGTCTTCGGAACGGTTACACCGGACTACATCCCGAAACACGACTAGGTCATTTCACGGCATGGCTTGGTCCGGTCATGTCACTTTGTATCAAACGAAAAGCTCTCGCAATATTTCAATTTCGTGATAATATTAATATTTCACTGATAGTAATATATGCTTTAATAACGGCTAAACAAATAATCTAGGGATGAGGCTCGCCGCACTCCAGTGTGCGGCGGAGTAATTAATTTGCATAGTTGAAGCGGGATCGCGTCAAGCGCACATGTGCCAGTGTCTGTTGTACTCGACTACTAGCTCAAGGTTTTCCGGTTTTCCTTAGCTTTCTGGTAATCCTACTAATATTATAAACGCGAAAGTTTGTAAGAATGGATGGATGGATGTTTGTTACTCTTTCACGCCAGAACGGCTGAACAGATCTGGATGAAATTTGGCACAGACATAGATTATAGTCTAGAATAGCACATAGGATACTTTTTAACTGCAGGTGAAACCGCGGGGAGCAACTAAAAAATAAAACGATTAATCTATCACTATCACATAGAACTTTAAAAAAAATCAACATCTATCTATATCGTCACCCTGCGGGGGCTGGCAGAGGTGTAATACAAATATATAATATAGGTATAATAAAAACTTGATGGACAAAGAAAATTTGACTAAAACGTTGATAAACGCCAAAGAGCCAAAGAAAAACTTACAATTTTGGACTTACGCCAAAAGTACACAACACTTTTTGTAAGCCACCCGCTTTGAAAGGAGTTACGTCATAACATTACCAAAAGCTTCTCAACTCGGTTGCTAATTGCAGTTTTTCTTAGCACATAATGAATTTAATAAACGGGTCCAAGGAAGTTTTACTTGTCTCAGCTCGCCGTACGGGTTAACAGCTTTTTAAACTAGCTTAATCTTATCAACTTCAATATTTCAGCGGATATTGTGGTATACCTTTGTCACATTAAAATTGAATTAACATTATAATTACATCGGAACAAAACCGGAATTGTATTAACTGGACAGCGTACTTGCATTCGAATTTATAATGTAACAGTATCGTTGTAAGCATTATTGAATTTTACATCTTTTTTACCTGCAGACTATGATGATGTGCTTAGGGGAGGCTACCCACCAAAATCGCCAACCCACGAACACAGCCATATAACGTGTGTAAACTATTTCTGAAGGGACGGTATTCAAAACTACCATAATGTAAATGTAAACAACTAATACTTCTAATAATCCAAACCATGTACAATATGTAGGTAATTCCAATATGAATCTAATGGACACCAAGATCAATACTACAGAAAGACACCCAAGAAAAACACTACGAGGTCCGTCCTCTTCCGTGCTGCAGCGAGAAGTGCCGGTTGGACGGGGCGGGCGACTCAGGCGCTACTCCTTCATTCCTTGCGCTACATTCATTCATTCATTCATTCAATACATTCCTTTGACAGTTCGCTCGCAAAACGTCACACAGCAGACCATAGACTGCATTCTTTTGTATGTGTTGCTAACACGTGTGTGGCTTGTTACCCGACTGCGCAAGAAGGAGGGTTATTTTCTATTGAAACATGGCCGCCGATATTTTGAAACATAATCGCCGATATCATGTCGATGGCTGTGTGCAGACTCCTTATTTTGTTCAAGTGTGACAAACGCAAGGAAAGACCATGATCCAGAAAAACAAGGTCTAGCACTCCGGGAGCAAACACGTAATGACGTCACTCGTCATCGTCATCAGTCTCTTTCGAACTATTTATAAATTACTTATTTCGGTCTTGCTTAAGCATCGATTGACGTCACTACGTGTTGTCCACGTGACCGGAATGCTATATCTGGCGGAGTATATTGTAATATCAAGGAAAAGACTATGATGTCTAAAAACCAACGGATGAAGTAAAGTCAAAGTGAAGTCTACTTCATCATTAAAAAGGGCTAAACATCAAAGGGTAAAACCACAGACCTAAGATTTTTTTTGCTTCGCAAAAGACTAACGAAGCGTGGGACAGAGAAGTCTCCATCGAAATGTAAACTCCATAAGAGAGAAAGAGGTCGCCTACAAATAAAATGTTAGTAAATTTTTCTTTTGTCATTACATACAGCGAGCACCTTGGAACACGCGGAAATTCCTATGATTATTATTTTTACTAAAATAATTATAAATAGACTCAAAAGAGAGCAATTTTAATTAAGTGCAGTTATGTCATCTTGTGAGTTTAGCGATTGTGATGTGAATCAAAGATGTACCCACAAAATTTGTCGTTTCATGGGTAAATATGATATTTTCATTGTGATGTTTATGTCTGAATTTTGTCTAAAACATAACACAAATTGTTTCCAAAAACCGATTCACCAGCGGTATGTTGTTGTCGTTTCTTCGTATTAACTATACTCGTATTTCCTAGATGAAAGTAGAATTGATGATGAAATTCAGCACACAAATGTTAGTTAGTTTACGCTCGATTTTCACTAGAGATGGATAAAATGATGACGTCATTATTATCGATAGTTTTTTTTAGCAAAGTTCAATAGGAGTTCAATACATACATATAATTATGTACATTAACAAAACAAACATTTTTGATTGCCATCAACAGTAAGTTAACATTTTTCCGAGTTCGTACTTGGCAATGAGGCGTAAAACATTAAATAAAAATAAGTCTCTTCAATTTCTGGTCATAATTTTTAATTCAATTTACAAATTTTGGGTGTCTTACATCCAAGTGTTAATAATTTAAACAAATATGTAAGTAAATTATAAGGCAAAAATAAATAAAATATAAATAAATGTACAAAAACAATGAAATACGTATCATTACTTACCCTAATCCAAATACGAGTAAAATTGGTCAAGGGTCACAATTCGAAGCGAATTACTAGTTTTATATTGATCTTATTACTTACTTTTATGATGTTAATTTCGATACATGATGACACTGATATGATATTTTTCTAGCTCAGTAGCTACTTGGAACAAAAAACAACTCAATTTGTATGCGAAAGATTACATTTATCGTCAAGCACCCGGAGGACCATTTTTGGTCAATCGATAAAATAAAGAGTACTTTTCACTGCACTAATTTACTCACGCATGCGTATATGATTTTTTGTACCACTATCGAATTGTCATAGTCGATCTTTTACATTTACATCCCAGGGACCTATTCGGAGATTTGAGATTTTCATCTCACCATTTTTCTTCCTTGTTGCTCTCGTTTGAAACGTCATTGGTGTGAAAGTGACCAAGATAAAATCTCATGTCATGTCACGCGTAGGAATAGCCCCACAATGTGATTATAACTATGGTATAATAATACACTCCGCCAGGTATAGCATTCAGAAACACATTGTGACTTCAATGTCACAATGTGCCCTTTCAATCATGTCACAATATGAATTTCGGTCTTAATTAAGACCGAAATAAGTCATTTACAGCAGGTAAATAAATAAATAAATAAATAAATAAATAAATAAATAAATAAATAAACTGTCTATCGTGTCACAGGTGGCTCGTCTCGGCGGCAACCCTCAACTAGAAGCCTTACTGGACGATCTTCTGAGCTGGCGGCGAGACGAGAAGAAGAACAAACTAGACGCAGACACGGTCTTTAGTATTTTAAGATATCTTAGGCATTTCTTGAGTTTTTTACTTGTTCATTTTCGGCCGATAGTGCTTACACGTTTGTGAAGATTTTTTAAAGTGTTGCGTTAACACGCAACAAACGTTGCGGTGGTTACGCAGCGCGTAACCGCGCTGCCGCAAAGCGAAGCCCTACACAACCCCCTTTCGGTTTAACATACCCTTTCAAATTATCCTTACACAAGCCCCTTTCGGTTTAACATACCCTTTCAAATTATCCCTACACAAGCCCCTTTCGGTTTAACATACCCTTTCAAATAACCCCTACACAAGCCCCTTTCGGTTCAACATACCCTTTCAAATTAGCCCTACACAAGCCCCTTTCGGATTAACATACCCTTTCAAATGACCCCTACACAAGCCCCTTTCGGTTTATCATACCCTTTCAAATTACCCCTACACAAGCCCCTTTCGGTTTAACATACCCTTTCAAATTAGCCCTACACAAGCCCCTTTCGGATTAACATACCCTTTCAAATTAGCCCTACACAAGTCCCTTTCGGTTTATCATACCCTTTCAAATTAGCCCTACACAAGCTCCTTTCGGATTAACATACCCTTTCAAATTAGCCCTACACAAGCCCCTTTCAGATTAACATACCCTTTCAAATTAGCCCTACACAAGCCCCTTTCGGTTTATCATACCCTTTCAAATTATCCCTACACAAGCCCCTTTCGGTTTAACATACTCTTTCAAATTAGCCCTACACAAGCCCCTTTCGGTTTAACATACCCTTTCAAATTATCCTTACACAAGCCCCTTTTGGTTCAACATACCCTTTCAAATTAGCCCTACACAAGCCCCTTTCGGTCTAACATACCCTTTCAAATTAGCCCTATACAAGCCCCTTTTGGTTCAACATACCCTTTCAAATTAGCCCTACACAAGTCCCTTTCGATTTAACATACCCTTTCAAATTAGCCCTACACAAGCCCCTTTCGGTCAACATACCCTTTCAAATTACCCCTACACAAGCCCCTTTCGGTCTAACATACCCTTTCAAATTAGCCCTACACAAGCCCCTTTCGGATTAACATACCCTTTCAAATTAGCCCTACACAAGCCCCTTTCGGTTTAACATACCCTTTCAAATTAGCCCTACACAAGCCCCTTTCGGTTTAACATACCCTTTCAAATTACTCCTACACAAGCCCCTTTCGGTTTATCATACCCTTTCAAATTATCCCTACACAAGCCCCTTTCGGTTTATCATACCCTTTCAAATTATCCCTACACAAGCCCCTTTCGGTTTAACACACCCTTTCAAATTATCCCTACACAAGCCCCTTTCGGTTTGAAATTGATCTTATTACTTACTTTTCTTATGTTAATTTCGATACATGGTGACACTGATATGATATTTTTTCTAGCTCAGTAGCAGTGTTACTTGGAACAAAAAACAACTCAATTTGTAGGCGAAAGATTACATTTATCGTCAAGCACCCGGAGGACCATTTTTGGTCAATCGATAAAATAATGAGTACTTTTCACTGCACTAATTTACTCACGCATGCGTAAATGATTTTTTGTATCACTATCGAATTGCCATAGTCGATCTTTTACATCCCAGATCTGTGGGTAAAACCAATTCGAAAGCCAAGAATATTGTTCCCAAAATAAAATCTATACAAGTCTAAAACAAGAACAAGCGCTTCCAAAATGTAGCCAATTCTAAGTCAATTCACGTTTTGGAATAAATCAAGTAGGCACAGTCCTTGCGGGAATTCAGGGGTTGAAGTAAGATATTACTGCCTTAAAGAGTACATCGAGAGGTTGATATAGGTTATGTTCGAATTTCACGTTCCGTATAAACTTTTGGGTCTAAGTATTTCACTTTAGTCGCTTATTGGACAAGTAGTTTTTCTGGAAGTGATTAATCACCTGACAAAGACAGTAAAACTGGTACATCGCGCATAGAATAATTTTCTTTAAAAAGTCTATTATAAGCTCATCTCGTCGTACATGGGACAAGATACGACACTTTACGAATGTTTAATTGGCCTAATTTTCTTGGGAAATAGTGCATTTCGCGAAGGAAGCTAAGGTATCTGGATATTTTCAAGGCTAGAGTAAATAAGTGCCTCCTAGGTCTTCGTGCTCTATCTTAGACCACAACGTCGCTTAACATCAGGCGAGTTGGTGGTAGTTGACCTAGATAAAAAAAGGTGAAATTTAAAGTAAAAAAAGTCAGAGTCAAAGTAAAGATATAATCATTCATAGTAAATACTACAGAGCTTAGTTACTAGCGACGAAGTAGGTATTCTCGAACGCTAAAATATTCCTATTTGTGTCCTAGGCCATAAAATTGAACTAGAATATTTCACTCTGTAAAATTAAGCGCATTGTGAAAATGCACTTTGGCATATTTAGGTGAAACCAGCATTTCACTTTGAGTGGCACACAACGCCCGGCGACGTTTGTGACCCATTTGTGGAACAAAAGCTGTCAAAGTAGTTTAACGCCCATTTAGCGTAATGAAAACGCAAACGGGTTTTCAAATTGTCATCCTAGATCAACGATGAATCGAATATACATTCATTTTGGTTGTTGTAAATACAAATTTCTAGTGTGTTTCCGCTCTAACGTCGCACTAAGTACGCAATGAAAATGGGTTCCAATGAATTTTACCAGAAAACTTTATGCAATTTTATGTGTTACATAGAGTTTCAACTAGCTTTAAAATTTCAAATTGTAAAACGTTTTCAAGTACATTTCATTGGAACCCGTTTTCCTTGGCGTACTTAATGCGACGTTAGAGCGGAAATGCACTAGAAATTTATATTTACAACAGAAGTTTTGAAGATGAACTTCCTCAAAGTACAGCACGATTCAATCTACTATCTTAATCTTGGTTGCGAACTACTACGGCTAGCGATTTTACCCGCTGTTTTACAGTAACCATACAGTCTTAGCATAAAAATACCAATTTATTTTTTATAATTTAAGATAAGCACAAACTACTGCTATATCAAATTTTAAAACTAATAATGCACAAGAAGAAATTTCGTTTTAGTAATCAGTTTGACTGTAAACACCATCACGGTCAGCTTAGGTCAATGAATCTCTAAAAGGAATTTGTGAACACTTCTGAACTTATCCCCGAGAAAGGATTTAGAAATAAAATACCCACCAAATTTTCGAATTAAATCTGTAAAATAACCTACTCCAAAAAGTTTGTGGCCGATTTAAGGCGTCGCCTGCGTGAATGTAGGGGAAATCCTCGATCGGGGCAATTTCTTGCCCAGCGTATCTCCCTGGCGATACAGCGGGGAAATGCCGATAGCTTAATGGGCACTTTCGGAAGAGGCGTTCGGGATGGGAAGTGAAATTTGAGTGACTAAACTACATTGTATTGTATTGTTTTGTATTTACTTTAATGTTTTGACATATATAATGACGAATTTTCACAACTAAATAAATAAACCTACTCTTTTGTATTTTCTAGATCATCGTCGAGTCTATTTAAATAACTTTGACGTTCATAAGTGTATCTTTGATACCTAAATTAAATAAAAACTTTTTGACTTTGCCTTTGACTTTGACTTTGCTCTTAAACACCTCCGGGTTGTTTTTAGGTGGAAAGACAGACGCAGGCAACGAGTTCCACACCTCTGCAGTTTTTACAAGAAAAATTGACTTGAAACGCTTAGTGCTTTTTGGCAGAATTTCCAGCATAAGAGGGTGTATCTTACTGGTGCGCCTGGTACAATTATAAAAGAACGGTGGTGGCTGGATCAGGTCGTGCAGTTCTTGTGCACACTCGCCGTAGTGTATTCTGTAGAATACCGACAGACTGGCCGCTTCACGCCGGTGTGACAAGCTCTGAAGCTTGGATTCAACCAACGAGTCATTGTTAATGAGCCGTTTGGCGCGCTTTTCGATGGAGTCCAGAGCGTCCAGCTGATACTTGGCGGAACCATGCCATAGGTGGCAGCAATACTCCAAACAAGATCGAACCTGTGCTTGATAAAGGGTAAAAAGCTGTTCAGGAGTGAAGTATTGCCTCAGCTTGGAAATATAATAAATGGAGTTCTGTCCGAATTCCGTTCGGATCTCTGTCTTTCTCTACATGTAGCATTTCTTAACCGATTCTCTTGAAACTTTGCGAGTAGGTTCAATAATTATAAAGATTCTTTTTGAGACAGTTCTTGGAAGTTTTTCAAAATTCCGGTTCGGAAAAGAGAATCGGTTAAAGAATGCGACTTGTAGACGAGGACAGACATCGATAAAAGATAAGATAAGAAGATAAGACAGATCACAGAGCCGTTAGTATCTACAAGCATAAATTTAGAAAATTGAAAACCCTCGACACCGGTTTACATCAACATTATTTTTATTTATTTATTAATTAAAACTGCACATACCAATTATATTAATTAATTACAAATTATATCTACATTATTCATTATCACATTACAAATTTCAAATTTAAAATTACAAAATAACAACAAATAAGAATAATAATAATTAATACATTTAATAATTAATAATTATTACGTTTTTATCAAACATAGCTAAGAACACCCCCGACTACCTACATAAAATGCATATCAACACGCGTTTCCCCCGAGGAGGCTGGCAGAAGTGTAATACAACACCCACACTTCGCCGGAAGATATTCAGTCCCAAATGTGACAGGGGGCGAGCCTGTCGCCATACACCGGGCTCCAGTCATGTAGCAGATGACATACAAGACGTACATAAGTTCACACAATGAACAAATTGGTGCGTGCCGTCGCGTCGACTGGGTTTGAACCCGCTCCCTCTGGCTTGAGGTGGGCCTTCTTCAACTAGGCTATCATCGCTCTAAAACATAATTTTTAAAGTACTAAATTTAATAATATTTAGAGCGGAAATGCACTAGAGATTGTATAATATAAGATGAACTTCCTGCAAAGTAACGCCTGATTAAATCAACTACCATTAAGCAATTTCCAAGTATGTCTCCTAAACTAGCATACATTGACCTTTCAATGCCAACCTTTGACTTGCGGGACACCGCTCGTCTGTTTGCTGTGTAAACATTTTCAGATAATGCGGTACGTACCTACACAAAGTCGCAAATCAAATTTGCTTACTTTTCCTGCATAGTTTAGTTTGTATTCCTACCTCCTTACTAAAAAACGTTGTATAATAGCCTCGGAATATGTATACAGTGACTTGTCTTGTCTTTACATTTAACATAATTATGTTATGTGTAATATTCAATTCGTTTGAAAAAGACAAAACACTGTATACTTATTCAAAAGGTATACAACGTTTATTAGTAAGGGGCTATTGTGCTAGAATGCTATTTTAAAAAATAAATAATTTTCGGGACACTTGCACACACGGTCGTCTGACCCCAAACTAAGCAAAGCTGGCTATGGCAGCCAGTCTGATAATTATACATACATACATATATATTTTTAAATACATACTTAAATAAATACTTAACACCCAGACCTAGAATAAACACAAATGTTCATCACATGAATGTTTGCCCTAGGTGGGAATCGAACCCACGCCCCCAAGCTCAGAAGGCAGGTTCACTACCAACTGAGCTACAGAGTGTATTTCAACTTAGTTTTTAACCCCCGACGCAAAAACGACGATAAGTTTGACATGTGTGTGTGTGTGTGTAAGTGTGTGTTTGTGTAAGTGTGTGTGTGTGTCTCTGTGTGTGTGTGTGTGTGTGTGTGTGTGTGTGTGTGTGTGTGTGCCTGTCTGTGACATTGTAGCTCCAAACGGATAAACCGATTTTGATTTCGTTTTTTTTTTTGTTTGAAAGGTGAATAAATCGGGAGTGTTCTTAGCTATATTTGTTGAAAATCAGTGTTGATGAATATCGGTGTCGGTGGTTTTTAAATGTTTAATTTATCAGCGTAAATGTAGCATGGCGTGGCTTTACAAATATTAATTAAATACTTTTGAATTTCAGATAAACTGGGAGGCTTACCACAGTTTATCAGATGGTTATAATAATTTGCATTCCGTTATTCGTCAAAATTTTGGCAACACTATTAAAAAATTGAATTATGATTAATGTTTAAAAACCGTGTGTGACGACCCGCACTTTCCGATCCAGAGGTCGTGAGTTCGATCCTGGCTTGCGTCAATAAACTTTTCTATTTTACTAAGTTAATGAAAAGTGTTTAAATATCACACGTGCTCTTACTATGGAGGAAAACATCGTGAAGAAACTAAATGTCTTAGAATTAAACTTGAATTTTTTATTTAATTGTAATGACATATACTCGTACATTTCAAAATATTAGCAAATCAGAATTTAACAAGCTACAAATCTTAATGTAAAAATCTTAATCTAATAAATCGCTGCCAGCTGTAGGCAATGTACCCAAAATGCTGGCCGCATTGCCCCGTTGGATTGCGATTCTGATCCTTTGGGCAAAGTCCAGTTCAGTCCAGTCAGTCCAGTTAGGCCAGCATTTTGGTCACGAGTTGCTTCGACCAGACGCAATGATAGATCTTTATAAATCGTTTTTGCACCTGGTCCCCACCTAAAAACCTGGTCCTAAAGTTTCGACCCCAAAAGGCTCAAAAATGTACCCACTGTCCAGGGTACTATATTTGCGCCTTTTGAGACCTTTCGCAGATTCAGCCGCAGCGCCAGCCTTAGTTTGCGTTCCGGGAAGATGTGACGGCGCGAGGGTGTCCACGCATGTAGCGTCCCATACGAGCGGCCGCCCCAACTTCCACGGAATCAGTGTCATACCGTCCGGTCTTCTACCATCGTCACGTACGAGGCCGCTCAGATCAAGAACAGTTGCGCAGTTGGCGGTGGTAAAAGCTCGGCTGACGTCATTGAGGCTGGCATGGCGGGGAATTCTGCCTGCACTTCTAACACAGGATAAGCCGTGGTGACCAAGTTGGTCGACAGCAGCACCACAGTGGCAGCAATGTGGGGCATAGCACGATGCGCCCAAATGGAGGGAAGCTGCAATTCTAAAAAATAGAATTAAAAAATTCGAAAGACTTGTAACATCTGCCAACCCGCACTGAACCAGCGTGGCGGATAATAGCTCAATCACCCTTAGTGTAGGGTAAGTCGATATCCCTGCAGTGCGACGCAAGAAACTGCAATTATAGTTAATTTTCTCTTTTAGCAAGCTAGAGTTTCTTAACCTAGTGTCTACTAATTATACAACATTGACTTCCAGCGGCTTCAAGGAGACTCGAGAGAAATAGGTTAGCATTGTAAATATTGTCAGACTGCAGATAAAACGTGAATACGCAAGCACCAGCTCCAGACTTTCTTGTCACGAGTGTCTACAAAATATAGACTTCATAAAAACCTTTACATATTATATTATGTGCCAAGCAGATCGTGAAAATGTAAGTATTTTTAGCTAAACAGAACATTTCTAAGATACCACTTTTCATATATACCTACTTGTAGAATTACAATACAATAGAACAAACACACATGATGCGATATTTTTAAAATAGGTTTTGAACTTCAGTCTCGTCTTGTAGAGTACATAACACCATTACATTGAGAAACACTATGGACCAGTATGGACTGTTTTGAGAAAGCAACCACCAACACACAAATGAAAAATGAGTCTTAAGTGTATCACGAGTAAGTAACTTATTAATAGAAACATTGGTAGGCTATTAATTTTGTTGTCAAAAAATAGGTTAGGCCTAGAAGTAAAAAAATATCACCAAAATATGCCTAATAATAGGTATTTTACTCTGGTTGGAGGCTTCGGCCGTGGCTAGTTACCACCCACTGGACCTATTGTACATAAAAAAATATTCATATATTGGTAATATTTTTTTACTTTTAGGCCTATGTATACTATTACTAGCCAAATGCAATTAATCGATCATTTAATAATTTGATATAACAAAAGTTGTACATCAACCAACTCCAACAAATAAGCCCAAATTTACAGTACCTCCTAAAAACCTACATAAAAACCCATTACAAGCCAAAATGTAATTTGCTAATTATAATTTGAAGAGATTATGCTGAGAAGTCATACAGGTAGCCGTTAACACTCTTACCCCGACTCTGCATTACCCGACACCCTTACGGAGATGTTTACAAGGCAAATATTGTTACAGACTGTAAGATAAGGCAGTGGTACACACACCCACTGCGGACTTCAGATTGCGGTCGTGGTCGACCCTTAGAGCACTGTGAAGTGATGATCATTTTAAATAGAAACATTTATTGCATGTGGTATTATGCTACATTATTCATTGGTATTTTTCGTAGCTATTTTTGTGACTTTGTCACCACTGGAGTACGAAAATTCGGGAATTAATATCGATGCGGTGTAATGAAAAATGGTTTCCTATTTATTCGCATAATATTGTTGGCCATAATTTTGAAAGTCATAATCCTAATGTTACTTGTTACAGTTAGGAATATACATACATATTATTACATATTAATATATGTACCTAATAGAAATATATTACATAAAATAATATGAACTAAAATATAAAAATATTAAAACAACACAGAAGAAGAATAAAAATATAACAAGAAATAATATACACTTAATTATTAAACTTATTAATTTTCTAACTAGTTATTATTATTACATTAAATGATTATAAATAAAACAAAATATGCGATTCCAATAAAATGACCAATGATGTATGTAGAAAAACTTTATGACAAATAAAATTATGCAAATGAATGACCTATTCATTCGCATAATTTTGAATACCATGAAAAATTTACCAGTAGGCCAGCACTTTTTCCATTGCATTGCATCGGTATCGAACAACTTTAATTTATGAAAAATGTAGGTGTCATAAATTTAGTAGCGTGGACGTACTAACAACGACGGGGCGGAATAACTGAAAAATTGACATTAAAATAAGTAGGTAGGGAATTTTTTTCTCTTGTCTTAGTACTTTCTTTTGCACTTTTAATGCTTTTTTAAAATTTATTTCTGTGCTCCTCTCAATCTCAATTGAGTAAACCAAAACCTCAGATGTCCTCCATCGTCCGTTGCCAAGTACTACCTCCTAATTATTCAGGTAGTAACTCTGTGATCATTTTCCTTTTGAGACAAATTAAGCTCGGCCCACCGCATCCACTGGGATGAAGAAAATTTTGTAAATTTATTGCTCCGTTGGGAATCGAACTCGAGAACTCTGTACACAAATTAGATCAAGGTAACCGACCGTACCTGTGAGAGGATTTTTCACCTTCATTATATTTTGGGGTGCTAAGTAGTTACTTAGCACCTCGAACTTACTTACTTAGTTGTCAGTTGACAACTAGAAGGATGAATTGATTCTTTCAGTTTTACAGTAACTCCAGTAGAGGTAATTTATTTTAAAAAAGTACACAAAAAAGTACAAAAGTACAAGTACAAGATTTTAATGTGCTAATAGTGTGTTAATAGTGGAACAATTTTGTTATCCTATTATAATATTATAAACGCGAAAGTTTGTACGAATGGATGGATGGATGGATGGATGTTTGCTACTCTTTCACGCCAAAACTGCTGAACAGATCTATATGAAATTTCGCACAGAGATAGATTATAGTCTAGAATAGCACATAGGATACTTTTTAATCGCGGATGGAAACGCATGGGGCGCATCTAGTAATAAATATTAATCAAGAAAACTAAAACTAGGGTAGACCCAAGAATCCTTGAAAGCATCAACACTTTACGACGTAGTTCAGACATCAAAGAACAGCGCATCCGAACTGAAAAGTCCCACCATTTTGCAGTGTGTTTTTCTACATTTTTTCCAGTGAAGTCATCTTTCCTGACTTCAAAACGTGTGAAATAAATGCGCATGATAAGCGTGAGTAACAGCCGGTCGCTGCGGCACGTCGCGCGTCCGCGAACATAATTCACCAAAACTGTTTAGGTGCTCATGTCCTATGAATGTCGAATGAACTGAACCTTCGGGGATGAAATAAAAAGAACTTCTTTGAGAACGTGATAAAGTGCGGAATTTTTCCTGAATACATTATGAAACTCGCGTGTTTATCCGTCTACTAAATGTTTGTTATTCTTTGCCTTTTACGCCGCGAATTTATAACGCTCCGTAGTCGTAACTCTGTGAGAGCGTAGATATTTACGAGTGCGATATAAAACAAATCTGTAATACACACATTCCTCATATTCAGATCGCTGATATTCTCGCTAACACTTGAATATAAACGTAATTCATAGAAAACACTGATATCATCACTTTGTGAGCAAACTTTTCTCTATTCTTAACAACTCGTTCAGAAACGAACATTACTTTTTTACAATGCAGTTCATTTACACCATCGCAGTTGTTATTTATTGACTAAAAATACTCTAGAAAAGGAAAATGAATACTCACGAAAAATTACGCCTTTATTTGTTACATCGTACTAATATTATAAACACAAAAGTTTGTAAGAATGGATGGATGGATGGATGGATGTTTGTTACTCTTTCAAGCCAGAACGGCTGAACAGATCTGCATGAAATTTAGCACAGAGATAGATTATAGTCTAGAATAGCACATAGGGTACTTTTTAACCGCGGGTGAAACCACGGGGCGCAGCTAGTGAATAAATAATTCACGAAACTAAAAAGAATTGGAGCTTCCACTAGAAGTAGCAATGTGCAGCCACTATCCTTTCTAACAAAACAAAGGACAATAAAAAGCCAAATCGTTGTGATTGATCTCGATTCGCGGTAATTCTTTTGCGAAACCAAGAACCCAAAGAACCCATTTGAAGGGAATCGTGAAAATTTAATTATTTCGCCTCTTACTTTATTGCCTCAGATGCCGGTCTTTTGATGAATGCCTCGCGATACTAATGAGCAACACCTTGATGAAACAAAAACATCTGAGAGAGGGAACTTAGGGATTTGGGTCACGATTCGTGGCGATTGTTCGGCGAGTACTTATTGCGATTGTCTAAGTTCTGAGGGGAAGATACGTTTTTGTACGTAATGAAAGTAACAGAATTGAACTTTTTCTGATTAATAAGGTGAAGGTCAAAATAAGTTCAAGTAGACATGCTGGCCTTTGTCTTGCCAAACGGTTGGTTGTACAAATGCTGACTGTAAGCAAGTTCTGGTGCCAACAGTAGTACTAAAGCATAAGATTATCTTCCTTTCATTGCTCTAGCTAGTATACCTGTTTTAATTTAGTAAATAGTAGTGGTGTATCGTTTATATGATTGTAATTTTTTAATTTTTATAGTAATGTTATTTTTATAGTAATTTGATAGTGATTAATATATCACTATCATTTAGTATATATATATTATATTAAATTTAATATGATTCTCAATCAGTTTAAATTGAATATACTAGTTTTTTTTTTGTTGTTTTTTATTTAATTTAGTAAATATAAATGTAGTATTTTAATAAATTTAGTAAATAATATTATTTGTTTTTTTTATTTCATAAAAAGCATTACTACTTTGCATTTGCTTTACAATACAGCCATGTCAACAGATAGGCACCGATCCATTTTTTTTCATGGACTCTCAGCACAGGAGCTCTGCAGCACAAGAGATAGATCGTCATGTCCAATCGTTTGTTCGTCATGTTGTTGATCAATCTCTTTCTTGTTTGTCAAAAGCAATATAAACTCAAAAAAAATCCAATACAATATCCCTTGATCGTTTTGTAATCACTGATCTTCTTAATTTCTAAGCAGTTTATTGTTGCTATAATACTCCTTAATGCTATAAGTACCCAACGTGTTATAATAACCCTATGTATATTCATGAGTTCAGTGACAGAGCTTAATAAATATTCAGTGTTCGAAGTAAATCCTGGCAATAATATGTCAGCGTAATTATACAGTCTTGTAAATTGAGACGGAATGAATAATTAACCCATATTTCTCGTCCGCCAATTAAACTCTGATATTTGGGTTAGGAAGTAATTTAATGCTTGATTTGAAGAGAACGTTGAAATTTAGGACTCCATTTTAATATCCTTCACAAAAATAAAATATGTACGTACCTTCGATTGTTTACACCAACTTATATTAATAAAGTTTAATCTATTTACCTAAACTGATGGGCAAGACTTTTGCCCAGTAGTGGAATAGTAGTATTTTAGTTACATTATTATATATGTCGGGGAAACATAGAGAAATAGGAAGCCGAGCCTTCACATCTCACTCCTGATATCGGGGTAATGTAGGAAAGAGGAGCCACGCCGTCGCATCTGATCCCATTGATGTCGGAGAAACATAGGAAAGGCCGCCGCGCTGTAACCTTCCACTTTTGGTGACGGAGAAAATCTAGTAGGCCGAGGTGTTGTGTCTGATTTCTCATCCGTGAACTCGCTATCATTTATGGTCGGCGTCAAACTTCAGGAACGTTGAAATAAGGGGACAGCATTGAAGGCTTTTCACTATTTTAATTATACAGTCACTTAGACTACTTATTTAGTGAATGATCACAAAGATAGTTGGCGATTTAGAGTAATGGGTTTACGAATGACCATTGCGTGCGACCGCTTTCAGCCCAGTCCTGTCAACCACTGACTGACAGACATGACGTTCGCCCGAAATCCCAAACGCAACTCCATTCGGTGTTAACCGCTCTAAATTACCATAAACAAATCGATTAATCGTCATAAACCACAGATTAAAACTATCGATTAACAACTCTCAAACTGATTTTCTTTATCCAATGATATCTCGCGCCGTCACGGCCATCCTGCATTTTCACACGTCCTCGGGTGAATAGTTCATCTCATCATCTGTGGACAATCATAAAAGAGCTCAAGTAACCACTTAACGCTCGGTCATTCTGACCGTCTCAAATCTACCTCCACAATTTCACAGAAAGCGAACACAGTTTTGGGATAACACAAGACACAGTTAAACCCAATTCTACCAACCATAAACATCGTACCAGAGTATAATCGACTCTTCCAACAGTAACTTCATATTCGTTACCTATCCCCATAAATTGTCATGATAATTGAAATAAGCAACTTGACTTTTAGTGAAATAAATTGTATTGGGACCAATCGAATAATCGAGGCTAAAACTAAATTATTAATCATACATCCAATGTTCCAAGAATTTAATCAAGCCACATTGAAAATCCAATGACGGTACACATACGCGGTTTGGACTTATGAAAACTGCTGTGTCCAATTTCAAACGAATAACATGCCATTAATGTTGTCACTTAGACTTGCCACACAGGCTAGGTCCCTCAGGGTGACAACGACAACTTCCCAGGGTGACAACTTCCTAGAGTGACAACTTCCGAAAACGACAACGTCCTAGATTGACAACTTCCGAAAACGACAACTTTCGAAAACGACAACTTTCGAAAGTGACAACATCCTAAATCGTCAACTACCTAAATTGACAACCGCCAAAATTGAGATGTTCCTGAAACGACAACGCGTATTCTCGACCCTTTTTTAAATAACTGCTGCAGACTGTACTTTCATTCGTTTTTGTCCTTTGTACCACTTCGTTAGTATGTAGTATATCAACATAAACTTATCGACTACTACTCGACATAAACTTGATAAACACAAAAATCATGATAGTTGGTAAATCACAAACCTTACAATGACAGATCTGATGGTGAGGAATCAGGTAGTCCAAAGAGTCCATTCATACAAATATCTTGGCTGCATCGTAAACGACCAGTGTGAACACAGCGTTGAAATAAAGTGCCGGATAGAGCAGTTTTTTTTTTAAACTAAGCCATCTTCTCTGCAATCGATCTCTGAAGATCTCTACCAGGGTGCGATTGGCACGTTGCTACGTGTTTTCGGTTCTTTTGTATGGCGTAGAGTCGTGGACCTTAACCCAAAATATGAGCAATCGCTTAGAGGCCTTTGAAATGTGGGTTTATAGAAGAATTTTGAAAATATCGTGGACGGATAGAGTATCCAACGAAAGAGTTTTGCAGATGGTGAACAAAAAGACAGAAGTCTTAAAAACTGTCAAGAAACGCAAGCTGCTGTACTTTGGGCACATAATGCGTAACAACAAATATGACCTGCTCCAACTCATAATGCAGGGGAAAATTCAGGGAAAAAGACCACCGGGAAGAAGGTGTACTTCTTGGCTTAAGAATCTGAGGACGTGGTTCAACCTAAGCACTGGATCCCTGTTCCGCGCTGCTGCGTCTAAGATTAGGATAGCCATAATGATCGCCGACCTCCGGTAGGAGATGGCACCACAAGAAGAAGAATATCAACAAACTAACAAAGAATTCATACTCGAGGGTAGTGCACTTTACTTTTCTCGAAATGCTACTTTCTCAATTGCCTCATTGAAACTCTATGATAAAGGTGCTATCGCGTTCTTAAACTCCTTAGTCTTACAGGCATATTTAAAGTATGCCAGCTTGACAATCCTAAAATGCAAATAGTGTTGATTTCTTTCATTAAATAATAATGAATTTCATAAAATCACAAAAAGGAAAAGACTTTTTGTTATGTAATGAGTACAAATACAATTTCATGAAATTTAACAATAACAACACAACTATAGGGAGATGTGCTAATAGGGATTTGTGTAGTGCAACTATAACTTTAAATAGTACGAAAGTCAACATTTTACGAGTTTTTTTTTAAATTTTACTCGTACTTTAATGTTACACCGGGCGGAGTTTACTACATAGGCTTACCACACAGGCTAGGTATCGTCACTCAGACTATAATGCAACAAAAGTAAGGTTACCAAAGACTTGCCACACAGACTTGCCACACAGGCTTGCCACACAGGCTTGCCACACAAGCTTGCCACACAGGCTGGAGCCACATAAGACAGTACCATGTAGATTAGTGCCACACAGGCTATTGCCACACAGGCGAGTGCCACACAGGCTATTGCCACACAGGCTATTGCCACACAGGCTGTTGCCACACAGGCTATTGCCACACAGGCGAGTGCCACACAGAGTATTGCCACACAGGCTGTTGCCACACAGGCGAGTGCCACACAGGCTATTGCCACACAGGCTATTATTACACAGGCTACTGTCCTACCGGCTACTGCCCCTCAGGCTTAGTTTTATCAAAAGCATTGACACCAAATAAGTTATCTATTGACTGCATGACTCGTCTGTGTGTGCCGTAATCGGCACATTCTGCCCAAACTGTTTGTGGGTATTTTCAAACTTTAAACAACTCCAATAGAAAATAACACTCTGACATACATCGTTTACGAATATCAAATAAAATGAAAACTTCTCACCGGATTCAATTGCTACTCGTAGGTGATCAATGGCTGCTTCATAGTGCAGGTGCCCAATTCGGAGATAGGAGATTTTCATCTCATCTCGATCTCGATTCCTGGAAGTCTCCACTGCCTCCGACTACTCGAGACATCTCGCGCCCGAGCCATCGAGATTATCTCGATCTCGAGCGTATAGAATAAGGCATCTCGAATTCATCCATTTTTTTCGAGGTTTGATGGAATCTCGAGTTGTAAGAATAGCCCTCCAGGCATTGACCGGATCTCGCACGTTGCTGCTGCTAATTTTGGTGCCCTTTTTCGATCAATGAGTGGCGATGTAACCTCGTTGCAGTAGTAACACGTAGGCGTCGACGTTTTGTTCGGTACACTGCTATCCTTCGTCTCTCGTTGTTTGTTAGTTGCGTCACATAGCATAGACTAGGTGTAATCAAACGCCGTCGAGATAATGCAGACGTCTACTCGATGCTCACTCTCTCATTGCCGCCCTGCTGCCCTTCATGCACCACGAAGAAACAGTCCGCACACTCCACAATAATAGCACGTACACAGTTTTCTCAGTGTAAGGACGACCCTATCAGCCATCTGTTGCTATGCCACTTCGCTTCCAGATCATTGCAAAATTGTAGCCAAAGACGGAGCCATATCTTGTTGCTGTGGACGTTATTCTTATCCCAATTTTGATATCGGGGAAAGAGAGCGGTGGTCCTCGTCATCATCTTCAGCACTCATCTTGTTAACTGTGGGCATTAGTCTTATCCCAATTCTGATGTCGGGGAAACATAGAGAAATAGGAAGCCGAGCCTTCACATCTCACTCCTGATGTCGGGGTAATGTAGGAAAGAGGAGCCACGCCGTCGCATCTGATCCCATTGATGTCGGAGAAACATAGGAAAGGCCGCCGCGCTGTAACCTTCCACTTTTGGTGACGGAGAAAATCTAGTAGGCCGAGGTGTTGTGTCTGATTTCTCATCCGTGAACTCGCTATCATTTATGGTCGGCGTCAAACTTCAGGAACGTTGAAATAAGGGGACAGCATTGAAGGCTTTTCACTATTTTAATTATACAGTCACTTAGACTACTTATTTAGTGAATGATCACAAAGATAGTTGGCGATTTAGAGTAATGGGTTTACGAATGACCATTGCGTGCGACCGCTTTCAGCCCAGTCCTGTCAACCACTGACTGACAGACATGACGTTCGCCCGAAATCCCAAACGCAACTCCATTCGGTGTTAACCGCTCTAAATTACCATAAACAAATCGATTAATCGTCATAAACCACAGATTAAAACTATCGATTAACAACTCTCAAACTGATTTTCTTTATCCAATGATATCTCGCGCCGTCATATACATAGGTATACAGTTCTTGTATAAATATATACCTATTTAATGTTGCTACGTATATTAAGTGGCCAGAGGACCAGAGGCCAGAGGGCCAGAAGAAACTGTAACCTGTAACACAGACTCTGATAAGACCTACAGGGTATAGTGATCATAAAGGTACTTACAATAGCTTTTTACAAGCAATGTATAAAAAATGTTACCAACACGATTGTAATAACGAAATAAAAACTTAATATTCATATTAGTGAAGTATTTATTTTTAGATTGGCTTCTATTAAAATTAAAAAAACAATTACATTTGTAAGTGTTTTGAGTTGGCATATTATTTAAAGTCAATATTGTTTGTTTCAATTAATTTAATTTCAATTTACAATACAAAAATTACTAATTTAATTATCAACTTAAAACAAATTAAATTATTATGAAATTGAAATTGAAACGTAAATTGATGGATTGGCTTGCTTTTTAAATTACTGCTTGTCGAAGCAAATAAAGGCAAATTGTGATTGAGTGCGGTAAAATTTATTTCGCACTACATGTTTACATCGAAGAGATCTTATAAAAAAAGGTCCAACACATTAAGTATGTGGGTGCTATAAAAACGCTGCGCAAACAAAATTGGACCGGAAATTACGAATTAGATAAGCACAGAAGGAAGTCTTCAAGAAAGCGAGAAGGAAACGTAGCTTTACTTTCACGTGTGTGTGTTTTATGTTATGACTATTGTAAGTAGTACACACGCTTTATCATAGATGCGTAGGTATTACTTACTAAGAAAAATATACGTGGACCAAATTCTAGCATTAGATTAGTAAAACTTGTACAGTATTGTAGGTATTCACATGAGATCAGTCACAAACCAAGCTTGACAAAACTCATTTGACTACATCGGTGGCTCAATTGGTAGTGAACCTACCTTCTGAGCTTAGGGGCGTGGGTTTGATTCCCACCAAGGGCAAATATTCATTTGGTGAACATTTGTGTTTGTTCTATGTTTGGGTGTTAAAATCTATTTACGTATGTACTCGTATTTAAAAATATATGTGTGTATATCAGTCTCTGGTAGTCAAAGTACAAGCTTTGCTTAGTTAGGGTTCAGGCGATCGTGTGTGACAATGTCCTGAACTTATATTTTTATTTATGTCCTCTTGCATTCGTAATATTGTCATCTTGCACATTTTGCATATTTTTATTTGAGTGCGTCAAGTTGTCCATCTATTTCTTATTTTTTGTTAAGAACTATCTCGTCTACATTTCTCATCACGTACACGTGTGGAAGGCTGCACGATAACGACCAGGTTTTCTTAAAAAGAAATCAAAATGTATTATTTTTTCTGAGCAAACTGTTTTTTTTTTCGTGTCATTTTCCGCATTATTGCACAAGAATGTTTGTTTTTGGTCTAAAAGTAAATTGTTTTCTATACATTTTCAAATAATTGACCGAGCGAGCGTTAGCGAACGAAGCAACATTGCTTTAATTTCGGCAAACACGTTTCCGTATTTACGTTCTCCTGTACAGCAGGCCTAGCGTGCGCAACGCGACAACGGTATGTCGACGCTTTTTATAGAGACAGACGTATGTTTACACGTAGTCCTGTCACATTCCCACACGACTAAAAGTGACGAGAAGAATTTTATCTACCGAATCTCGTGAAAATTATGTGATTAGGTTCGACAGTTAAATAGGTTTTTTTTTCAATTTAGTTTTTAGACTTTTTTCAAAATGCAGGAGATATGGGAAGTTACAGACTCGTTATGTCTTCAGCTTACAGAGGTACTAGTAATAAAACATGCACTAGTAATAGCTTTTTTGCAGGTTGTATACGTACGGTGATGGTTTAGTACATCTTGATAATGCAAGAGACTTTGAAATCTCCCGGTTAAATCCTGATCAAATTTTACTATGTACCATCATTAAAAACTACGCCTCAAACAACAACCGTTAAGAAAACTGTTCTCAACTCTCACATAAACTTATTAGGTATTAAGTTTGATACGATAAGTAAGCTCTTAAATTCTTCTAGTAATTTTATGAAAAAATTGAACTAATTTCAAAAGATACTCGGATCAAAGGCCCATAGATAAAAGAGTTCTCTAAAAGTTGTAAAGTTGATTACTAGTTGACGATCCGTAGCCAGGTAAAAGAACTTCGGAAAACCTGTGGGAGAGAAAAACTTTCAAAACGACCTTCTGAAATTGAAAACGGGTCCATCAATAATGTTTTGAGGCAGTTCTAAGGCTCTTTCAATTTACTTTTCAATTGACTAATTTTATATGCAGAGATCAAAAGTTCACAAGTCCGGCACGATTTTCCTTTGAAATTGTATAGCTACATTTTTTAACGAATTCTATTTTATTACAAAAAAAACTGTAATTAGTGTAATGTTAGAGCATTTAACTACATAGACAAAGCATAATATGTGATTCAAAGTCATACCCATTTATACTTACTCGTAATATCAGTCAAAGCGATGATAGCCTAGGCCGAGAAGACTCGCCTCTCAAGCCAGTGGGAGCTGGTTCGAACCCAGCCGAAGGCACGCACCAATTTGTTCATAGTGTGAACGTATGTACGTATTTAATGTCATCTGGTACGTAACTGGAGCCCGGTGTATGTCGGAGTACCGTGGTCGTATGGAGCACGGTGTACGGTGTCACAATTGGAACTGAATATCATCCGGCGAAGAGTCGGTTGTACACCTCTGCCAGCCCCTTCGGGGTAAAGGCATGTCGATATGTTACGTTAATGTAATGTAATTAAATATTATAACTGACGTATATTAAAATTGACGCTTGTAACGTCTTGAATAAACGAATGCTACAAAGGGATGTACATACATTAAGGCTTGGGAAATCTCAGTAATATGCCTACCGATGAATAATTAACGAGTATTTTATAAGAACATTATCAACCTCATTCCACGAAGATCTATTAAAATGAGTTTATTAAAGCGATAAAGCTCTAACACTTATCGAAATTTTATCAAACCGTAATGCGGCGGCTACAAGTCCAATTTATAGAGGGAGTAAATTCAGTGATACGAATAAAAGCAACCCCGAAAAGCTTTTCGATATCGCACGGATTGAGGACCTTTTTGAAGCCTATAGGAAGAGACAATATATTTTCCATGGATTTACTTGCAAATACAACAGGATTTTGTGTCTTTCAGGATTATCAGAGAAAATTAAAATCAAAAGATTTTACAGAACAAATTAGCCAATTAAATATATCAATAGGCCGTATTCAAAACGCAAAATTTCGAAATCTAAACTAGCTAAAAATATACCTGTCTTTGTTCTTGATACGTATTAGATAAGGACATTAATTCTTAAAGCGTTTAAGCTTTTAGCGTTCTGAATAGAGCCTAACCACTATTCTTGACTATGACTTTAGAAACGAGAGAAACAGTGACAAAAAATATCTCGACTTGTAAGAATAGCCCTATCCCCTATTCTTGACATGTGAGATGTATCTTGGTCACTCTCACTCCTATGATTTTAGAAACGAGAGAGACAGTGACAAAAATATCTCGACTTGTAAGAATAGCCCTCCCAGTATTTAAAACCAATTCTATGTAGGTATTTAGAGATTGAAAGTTACTTGAAGAACTAAAAAATAACAACAGGTACGTGTATTATACAAAAAAAAAAAACAGTACTTGTATTATACCTTTACAATGTACAAGTTTACAAGGAAATCCTTTTAATACTTATACAGATAAAGAGCCAACAGTAAAATCTTGGAATTGTTACTTCAGTCAGTCAGAGAAGCAACTTTTCTACAAGATTAGGGACTACCTGCTGGCGGGCACATTTGATGGAGTCCCCCTCAGGCTAAATACTGCCCACGATGGGCGGATTTAATACACTCCATCTTTTCGGGAAAATATTGCAGTCCTATGTCAGCTTTTTGTCTACTTCTATAGTAATATCTTTTGATGTAAGGCTTGGTGCGTCTTAAGATATTTTTGGGTCGTATTGTAATAAGATTTGGAGAGCTTTGTTTATGGGAAAAATTGCCGCAAAAAATGAGGGTCAAAATTACAATTTGTAAGGTAAGAAAACGTGTTTTTTATGTTACTTTTTACACAATCATCATATAACTATTACTAAAATAAAAACAGGCATTGTTGGAAATTTCGGTCATCAATAATTGAAAACGTGTTAATAACGTCACGGTAAGTATAATACTTAACTATTTATTCGACTGTGCAAGAAGGAGGGTATTCTTTGTCGAGTGTATGTAAGTATGTTTGTATGTATATATGTACATATGTATGAGGTTTCTTTAGCATACTCTACAGCCTAAACGGTGTAATGGATTTCGACATGTGAGGTGTCATTTGAATCGTCATGATAGTGGAAGTGACCTAAGGTACAATATTTAGCAGCTGGTTTTTTCTTCTTCTTTTAATAATGTTTCTTGTTTATTACTGAAAATTGACAGTTGACAACCCTAATTTGCGTAACGCTAACATAATTTTCGATGGGAACATCAGAAGCTGAGGTTTCTCTATTACCCTTTGAAGCCGGCTGTATAATTGATTTTCTACATCGTCGAACCTCTTTCCCATTTTCTCCCTGAAAGGTGATGGCAATATCGTCTTCACAGTTTCGCGGTACCCCTAACATTGACGACCTATCTGCTTATTGCATTTTCATGTTTTACGAGAAATTTTTATCCGTGTTCTATGACATTTAAAATAAGCATGGGTTATGATCACATATGATGTAACAATCTAACCGGAAGTAAAATTAAGCGAAATAAAATGAAGCTGTTGTTAGTATTACTTTATTTATAGTTACAGTCATTATAACATAGTCTTTTTTCCGTTTACAGATAAAATATTCTTGTATTTATCAACAAAAATGTGCAACAACGTATTAGTAAAATATTAAGAGTTTCAAGAACTTGGCTTCGCCTTGGTTGCTCGTTTATGACTTATTTCATATTAAATTTTAACATACGAGAAATGTGCCTATCGCTTAAAACGAGATTTAAATACTTTATTCTGTACATTTGTATTAAATACATGGGTAAGTTATACTATGTTTTTTACTTATACACCACTTGAATATTCTTATACATATCTCAGTTTAATGAATGCCTTATATAATTAAGTAAGTATGTATTTTACATAAACTAAACCTATGAAGTTTAGTTTTAGTTTATATTAGGTCTTAGTTTAAAATGTGAGTCGATTCTAATTTTTTTATCAAACGGCTATACATTATAGAATTCTTATCATCTAGATATGAGATCAACTATGGTGGTTACAAAACATTGATTGATTATTACGGATTATTATTTCATTACTGTAAGTTTCTATACAAAATTATGTTTTCTATAAATCCCAAAATACGTTGGTAGGTTCCAAGAGTGCAAAATCTAGAATAACATACAAATTTCACCAGTGGCCCATCCACTAACGTTTATTAATTCTTCCTAAAATGTTAGTCGTTTAATAAATATGAATAATTTAGTAGTGTATTTGCATTCGCTGGACTGCCAATAGATTGTAGTCGGCTGTTTTGTTCTGCAGAGTACGTCAAAACATTAGTGATAACCATGGCTATGATTACGATGTTTGCATTCTTGATAGGTACAATACAATATCAAAATCTGGTTACAAATATTTATAAAACGAAATTACTAAACAAGGTGCAAGGAAATAATAATTATGCTTGTCCTGCCTGATTGGATCGACTCAACACCAACCTAGCTAAAGAAAAATTAAAATGAGACAAATGTCATTTGTGTTTCATTGTGTGTTATGTTAAGGTTTCATTGACGAGCGTCTAGTGTATGGTATATCTGAAATAAGTACATGGCTATCACGCGCTTACACCTTTGTTAGACGGTGTAAGATCACGCGTTTGTCACGCGAGTCTTTTCACTTACACTACTTATGTTTATAGGGTTGACATTCAAATGCTTTCCTTTAGCCGAGTTGGTGTTTTCGATGTAGATGTTTAATGGGCGAGGACCTTTACCTTTTTTTATATTCGCACTGATCCAATTGGGCCTATGTTTTACAAGGTCCGAATTTACTTCATTAATTATTCAAGTATTTGTCCACTTTCGTATCGGATAAAACCCTTTGTGCCCGTTGTTAATTCATTAGTTCTTCATTCATAAAACATAAGGGTATAATATTGCTTTCATACAAATAATTTGGAGTGTTTTTATTAATTATTCTAACTAATGAATATGTAAGACAATTGGCAGACGGTTGGCCTGGTTATAAGCGGTAACCACCGTCTATGGACATCTATAACAGTGATGTTAACATCCTTTTGAACCCCCGACACAAATGGAGGGGTGTTATAAGTTAAACGTGTGGATTTCTTTATGATCGTAGCTCCTAAAACTATAAACGGATTTTGATTCGGTTTTTTTAACGGTGACTTGATCGAGAATTTGTTTGACGGGGGTTGTTTACACGTTTTAATTTGTTAAGAGTACCAATTTTATTTTGTTGTTGTCATCTCAAACATTGATTCTGTTGTGGTATGTGACAAAGTTACGTGCTAAAAGTAATTTATAATAGAAAGGGACACTAAACTTCATATTGTTTTTTTCTTACACAATACTTTACACTTAAGCTAAGACATGATTCAAGGGTAAAACAAAATAAAAAGTATGACCGACGCTAACGTTAAGTCTCGTGGTTGCCAGAACAGCGTCCCTTTGTTCCATGTGTCATGATGCACAGCGGCCTGATTCTCTCCTGATAAAAAACAACAACAATACATCGTAAGAAAAGCGCTAAGAGTAGAAACTTTAAACAAAGCCCGTGTACAATGAACAGCTATTTTTTCTAAATTTAAGAGAACTAGATTTATCTTTGTAATTACTTTCTCAAAGTGTTCTTCAAAATAAAGAATTGAATAGAGAAATAAAAAGTTTTATTAGTCATTCTCACAAACTAAAAGATAAAAAACGAGTTTACGATTTTGACAACGGAGCAACCTAAACAATAGCTTATAATTTTAGATTTTAACTCTAGCTAAACTTAGAATGTAAGCAAAATTAAACAAGGACACAAATTCCAACGACCAACAATCCTATTACTTTCACTGTAACGAGAACTCGACACCTATTTTCATTTCATTATTTGCATAAAGTAAAGTATTCAAGCGAACTAACCTCTCGTAATGAGAGTTGAAAATAACAAGAACCGAACAATTTACACACAGAGATATTACGTTTCAGCCCGAATTTGAGCCTAACAAAACACGAGTAAAATCAAACTGTCGAGCTATTGTTTTTGAAGTTTGTAAAAATATCGTTTACACTCGTTGAGGCTTAGAAATTTCGGAATAGATAATAGATCTATCTAAGAGATATGGTACCCACGTCTCACATGTCAGACTTGCGGGCTTAAGCAGTGGTTATCATTTGTCACCTGTCTCTCTCTTTCATTAAGATGGACTAAATACATATAGTGACAAGAACATATACACCAATATTGCTCTAAAAAGGCCCAATAGACAAGTTTGAATGTAATAACTTGGTTGATTTAGCTCTGAATGTTTTTCGGGTTTAAAGTGAAATTGCAAAAATGCAAAATATGCATAACATTGATGTAAAGAAACAAAAAAGTCTTACCAATTAGCACGTGCACGTTGATTGTAACTTGAGAATGGTTTTGTAGAATGCAGGTGTAAGTTCCGCTGTCATTCTGCGATGCTGACGACACACTTATTGTAGCGCTGAAACAATGGACTTGATGTTAGAACAAGGTCACATCTGGAACATCGTACACTTAGGACTGCTTTATAGTTGAATTTTAAAACTCACACAGTACAACAGCTGGTGAAAGCGCAAAACTGTTGCTAGTTCAGTACAAGCGGTCGCTTGTAGTCGCTTCACATGTAGTGAAGAAGTAACTATAAAATTTTGCACTTGAAGCTGCAGCTGCTTTTTAAGCTAGGTTTAAAGCACATGGCTTGGTTTGCAGTTATCTAACTACTTATTTATGAAGTTAAATTTTGTATTCTGATAATAGGTAGGTACGAGTAGGAATAGAACACTATTTGCAAAATGTCACGGAACAGAAAGAAACAGCGTCATGTTTAATAAGTTCAACTCGTTCAAATGGTAGAGTGAAAAATTGCGATTGTTCCCTTGGACAACTATATTAAAAAAAAATCTCACCTCATATTCTGAAACGTAACATTATCAAAAAAGTCCTTCCCTTGCTTCTTCCATACTATCCCATATACATTATTTACTATCGGAGAAGCAGTGGGTTTTGCTGTAGTCATTTCAGTCGTGGACGTCAATTCAGTTGCTTTTGTTGACGTACTTATACTAACTGTTGACGTCAGAGTAGTCGTTTCGACGCTCCAACTCTTATTCATCATTATGTCTATTCTATTAAAAACTGTGCTTAGTTTTGTTGTTAACTCTGTTGTTGTTGTCGGCTGGACAGTTGTTGTTGGGAGTGTTGTTGTCAGGGAAGGTTTGGTGGGTAGAGAAGAGATGAATTCTTCTGATATGATGCAGGAGAGTTTGATGGCACTTCCAGCTTTGTAAAATCTGTCTTTCATGTCATGGGTTTGGTCACCGTTTATGGTTAGCACTGGAGCTGCAACAACAAGTAAGTACGTTTTCAGTGAGAATAAAAAACAGCGCGAAAAAGCAAAAAAAAACATCAATATTGACACAGCGCAAAATTTTTGATCCTAAACTATTCGCACTGGCTCAAGGTTTTCTATTTCCATTTCGTCTAGAAAGACACGACAAGCGAATAGTAGCGGTACTGAAGAGCCTCTAAAATTATCTACAGAGTGACAAAGTGCAATTTCAACCATTTTTTTATGACTTTAGCTCTTATCTAGTAATTCTTAAATAACTAAGAATTTCCCTTGTATTATTGATTAATTTGAAAGCTAATGATGTAGACAACCTTCCTATGTAAAGGAATTTTTGATTTAATTTGTCAATATTTATCAATTTCTATCAATTAAATAAATCAGTCAAAAGTTACCCCATACCAATACCGATAATTTTCATTGCTCTATTTTCTCTTAGAGATAAGGAAGGAGATATATTTCATTTAATTGTACTTGCCAAATTTCATAACAATCTGACGAATAGTTTCCAAGAAATGCGGCAAGCGCGTTTGTATCGAAAATTTAGAGCGTCGCGGAACCCTTAATAATTAACTTGTATTTATACTTAATAGATTACTAAAACCAAATAGAAACTACAGTACATATTGCGTGCTTATGAATTCGGATTTAACTCAAGCATGCTTCATCTTGAGCCGTTGATCGTAATATTGTTTCTCTTACATTATTAAATTCAATAATCACATAATATACGGTACACGTGCGAAAGTGATTCCAAGTTATATCCTCGTCATTTAAACTTAAAGCTCGAAAGGTTTCTTTGTGAACAATACAGGAGTAATGTTCGCACTCAGCATCGGGAGCAGTGCGCGATACGTTTCCATTTACTTAATTAAAGTCACCTAATTTTGAATAATGACACGCGCAAAAGTTAATTATTTAACATTTATTTCCCTCGAGCTTGATATCTTGCGTTGAATTAAGTTAACTTTTATATTTATTAACTAACTTCTGCTTGAGGCTTAATGTGCTTCAAAATAAAGTCTATGTTATTTGGATAGTAGGTATAACTACATATGCTATACAGCATGTTATTAAAACCCTGTTGTATAACTTTTTTTATTTGTCGTTTTTTTGGAAAATAATTTACAAAATTATATAGATTGCTGAATGCGTAAATGTGTATTTCTAACAAGCGCGGAAATTGTATTTGGCGAACAGGATCATTGGGCACCCAAAATACAGGCATCGCCTAGTTTGATACCCAACTGTATTTCATTTTTTAACTGAATGTAAAGTGTCATGTCTTTTGAATATTATGTTTTTGTCTTGCTTTTATTACTGTCAATAAAAAATAATAATATAAATATTATATTATATTGATTGAAAGGCACACAAGTATTCATGCAAAAATGCTAGTTGAAAAATAGCAAGAGTTTTAATTTGTTTTAAACGCAAGAAAAAAAAATGCTAAAATGTTGACAATGTGTATCATATTATACTTTTATTCTGAGAAAGTAGCGGCACCACGTGCATAGTTCTCAAATAAAACAACGCTATTAGTGGTTGCATTTGCGCTTTTTGGTGGGCGGAGCGCGACGTGTGTGTAATTTTTATTTTAAATATTAAATTTGAACCAGCATTATTTCCACCTCCAGTTGATATTGAATGAGTGCCTATTGGATATAATACGGTTTTTTTAACACCCTGGATTATTGTAATAATATTTGTCTTTCAGTCAAATATTCCTCAGAATCGATTAGGTAGTTTCAGAGATTAGCTTCTATAAATACATAAAGTCAAGACGTTATACCACTTTATAGCACCTACGCATCGAGATTCTATTTCAATTTCCTAACGTATTTCTCTGAAAATGTCTAATATGCTTTTGATCTCAAAAACTCATCTACGAAGGTAAATGCGTAATAGAATAATGTGTATCAAAGCTTTTGCTTCTAAAAATAAAAGATAAAAAGTAATCCGGAATAAAATACAACTTGTTTAAGTAAAAGTTGAACTGCCGCTTTGAGACTTCTCTTGTTTTCATAAAAGTTGTTATCGTTCAAGACGGTACTTACAACCTTACATGAGCTACGAAGTGTAAGTCAGGAGAGTAGTTTGTGACTGACTCAATACACTTCATACTTCTGAATGTGCTACGAGTCTACGCCGTAGCACTTGCAGAGCAATGGGTGCCGTAGCACGAAAGTTTTAAAAGTTTTAAAAAGCAAAAGAAAGTTTTAAAAAGCAATACTGCGATTTACGTTGCTAACGTTGAACTGTGTTTTCAAAGGTTTATTAAATGGATAAAATTTATTTATTCGTATTAAATGTCTTTTTTTATTATAATAGACTAGCTGCGCCCCGCTGTTTCACCCGCGGTTAAAAAGTATCCTATGTGATATTCTAGACTATAACCTATCTTTGAGCCAAATTTCATCCAGATCTATTCAGCCATTCTGGCGTGAAAGAATAACAAACATCCATCCATTCATCCATTCTTACAAACTTTCGCGTTTATAATATTAGTAGGTTTCGCTTTCTATTGTTGTTACCTATCTATGTTGCACAATATCTTAACAGAGATATTTTTCTACGAAGATAACGGAATTAAATAACAGAATCAAAGCGTTTGAATAATATTACCATTTAAGGACGAATAAGTAGCTGAGCAAAAATTGGCTTGAATACAAAAATAAAAATAGAAAACTGGAACCTAAAGCGACATAAGAAGCTCCGTTCTTTTAGCAAGCTAAGAAAACAATAAGGCACCACCAAATCATCATTAGGAAGGCACTTACGTAACACAGTGAGGTTTGTAAAAACAGTTCTAGGCGGGTGGGTGGATATTTGGCACATGTAGTTCCCCCCGTCTGACCTCTTCACTGGGTTCATGCTCAGCCTCCAGTTGTTTGGGTACTGGAACTTGACAGCTATCCTGCTGTCCCCGGCGTAGGTGCCGGGGCCCACTGTCAGGAGCTGCGCGGAGTCCGTCATGTTCTTCAGCCACATCACCTGAGCAAAAAGACATTAACTTTATCGCATGTCCGAAAATGACCTTGAATTTCAAAAACCAAAAAAGATTGACCTTATGAATGTTGTTCTTCATTGAACATTGTTCCTTATAATATTAAGGAACATTGTGCTTAAGCAAAATGCTGTGCGTAAGGTACTCAATCGATCAAAATGAAATTTTACGTACACGTTGTCAAGGGTACAGAAAAGGACATAAGATACTTTTCTACGTAAAACCGTGGAACGCAGCTACTCGTAGTAATATACAGGGTTATAGGTATCTCACCAAAAACCTCTTGAGGGTTCAATGTACTCTTCAATATGAGCACCTTTTACTATGGGGTGAACTCTGAAATCGCAAAAAAAAAATCAACTGTTCCATACATTTTGTCTCAGGTGGTTGAACTTTTTGTATGGAACAGCTGTTTTTTTTTCGTGATTACAGGATTGGCTTCGTAGTAAAAGTTGTTTATGTTGATGAGTACAATGAACCCTTAAGAGGTTTTTGGTGAGTTACCTATAACCCTATGTATATTTTAGTAAAGAGGCGCGATGTTTTTGCTGAGATGATCTCTACTTGCTGCTCCCTTTGAAGCCCGTAATTTTCATAGTTCACTGCATTTTATTCTGATAGGTAATGTACATGAGTGAGAGGTCAACCCTTGAGTTAAAGTTAAAAGACCTTTTAAAGCTTCCAACATGATTTGGCTGCTATAAAAGTTCTCATCTATTTTTAATCAACTTCCAAAAAAGAGGTGGTTCTCAATTCGACTGTATTTTTTTTTGTACCTGTATGTATTCATTTAAAAACTAATGATGTAGACAATCTACTTACGTATAGGGATTTTTCATTTGCTTTGTCTATCTATTCAAAGTCAAAGTCAAAATGTTTTTATTCAATTTAGGTATCAAAGATACACTTATGAACGTCAAAGTTATTTAAATAGACTCGACCACCTTGTTCGGACAAAAAGCCTCTACTCAGAAGAACACGCAAGAAACTGAGGGGCATTATTTTTTCAAATAATAAATAAATTACAGTCTCACAAATTTTGGCTTACAACTAGGTAATATCTATAAATACTAGTGGCTACTTGGCGGAAGTGGAAGGCTCCAGACATCTTTATCTTCTAAATAATTCTTAACCTTATAATACTCGTATCCTCATTTCATTAATGTAGTTTTTACATGTGATTTACTGTTATATTTTTCGGGATTTTATTGTAAAAACTAACGCAGTTGCCTAAAAATGACTTTTTTGACTTAGTCAGTTACTTATTAATTAAATCAGTCAAAAATGACTTTTTTGACTTAGTCAGTTACTTATTAAATAAATCAGTCAAAATTCACCCCTTACAAATGCTCTTATGGACGTTTTTTAATGAAAACCAGGAACGCACCGGGCGTAGATATAGTTTCTTTTAATTGTATTTGCCAAATTTCACCATTATCTGAAAAATGTTTCCAAAAAACTTAACTAACGCGTTTCTATAGAAAATTCAGAGCGTCGCGGAATCCTTAAACATACTAATAAGTGTGACACTTGTATTAAGTATGCGATACTGCGGTAAAGCTAAATTTATACGCTGTCACAAGGCCAGGAACACGTCGTAACAAACATAGCACTGAGGCATTCACAAAGCTGTATAGTCCCTTTAAAGTTATTCTGTTTACCGCCATACCACTAACTTAAAGGCGAAGTTGGGAATAGGTAAACTTCCTTGCAGCTTCCGCATGTTTACAATAGTTTTGTCAACTTCTGCACCAAGATTGGAATCCTTTAAATTGTTCTTGGCAGTTGTTGACCAAATATCATGATTAAATATCAATATCGTAATCGAAATGACAGTTGAGGCAAGTTTATTTTATGATAAAAATAATAAAATTAATAATGTGAACTTAATAAATTGAAGAAGTGTGTAGTGAAACAAGAATAAAACCGACTTCCAATTATAAATAAATATTATAAATGTTTAAAAAAGATCGACACACACACACAAGGACTCGTCAAAACCGTACAACACTCCGTAATTTTGTGTTTCAAGTGTTAAAAATAGATTACGAGAAAAAGTGACCAAAATGAACATAATATACATAAAATGAACATATTATACATAATTTTAAAATACATTAAAATAAATAATTTTAAAAACACTAATAATACCAAATCTATTTTTAAATGACGAAGTTCTAAACTAACAACTATTTGTAAAAAGAGAACCGAGTTAAGATTATCCTTTATTAGTCAGTAAAAGCAAACTATTTTAGCATTAGCAATCAGTCTTGAGCGCTGATTAACATTAAGCGCCATGTCACAGTGCAATAAACTCAGTTAAAACACAATATTGCAGAGAATATTATTAATCGAACACCACAAAAATCTCCAAGTTAAGCGTAACTCGACCATAACGCAACAAATATACACTTACTGAACAAAGGCGACATTTCTATATAGGATTACTATTGTACTAAATTACTCTACGTTTTCAATTTTCTCGGAAAAGTGCACCAACGGACATTTATTGACGATTGCACTACTGCACTACTTTGCTCTGAACTATTGGAGAACAGTCTTTTGTAAACTACCGCTGGAAACTCCCTTGAAGTTCTATTATGTGAGGGATTGAAAATAAACACACAGAAGCAAGCGATAGCGAAATTTTTAAAATTTGAAGAGACGTTTAGGTTGAAATTGAATTTGAAATTTTGGCACGTTTAAAAATTTACGAGCTGAGAAAATGTTTTCAGACACAATTTTCGAGAGAGCGTGCAGCTATTCAGTTAACGATACAAAAGATTTTGGAACACACTACTATCGAAAGTAGTAAATAATATGGAACCTATTTACTGATTAAGCAAATAAAAAAAAGCGACCAAAGTGTGAGGAGTATTTATGTAAATACACTTTTTACACTTTTGTCAATATATTTATCTGTTATATTATTATGTCTGTTATATTATATGTTATGTGTTATTATCTCCATAAAATTTTCACGCATTTGCAACCACTTTTCTACCATGGAAGGCTAATGGCAGTAATGGAAAAGGCATTAGCCACTTCAAATCTGAGTTGTAGCCAAATCGCTCTTACTAAAGCTGATGAGTATATTTTTTTTCTTTGACTGAAGTAAAACGATTTTGTATTGTCTTTATAAGACTATCATCGACATGAATAAAAAATAGCCATATCAGTGGAGTCTATTTAAAAAGTTGCCCACAGCCGCCGACATGGTGTCGGCGGCATGTTTCTTAACGTCGTCGAAAGTATACCTTTAAGTTTTCTTTTTTAAGTCTAGCTGCACATATTAAGTCGTCGACATTGGTGTGTAGACTCTCTTAATAGCCTACCAGAACTTAGAGATAGATCTCTACTACTTCCTACCAATGCTATTTTTTACTTTTTTATTTACCAGCTATTACCCGTGACTTCCTTCGCGTTTATTCAGAAAATAGTACCCAAAAACCTTCCTCATGATATATTGTAACTAACTATCAAATTTTATCAAGATTCGTTCAGCCGTTATCCATGGACAGCCTACAAACAGACAGCTAGACAGAGTTACTTTCAATTTTATATATATTAGTATGTAAGTGCATTAGCTTTGTCCGCCTCTTTGGTTGCGTTTCATACCCTAAGACACCTTAGTGATTACTGTAAATTCGGACCCTACCCCTACTTTCAAATCAACAAACTTTACTTCAATCGAATATTTTTTGAATGGAAAACATTTCAGATTGTTATCACAGAAAATACAGACTTTCCGTATCTCTCACCAAGTATTCAATCATTGCGTGGGCAGCGTCTTACGTCACGTTCTGTGGTTCCATGTCCTCCATTTTAAATTAATAATTACTGTGATAGATCTAAAAACACTTTGACTGTTTAACCATTTACGAAATTTAATTATTGAAACAGATGTGTTTTTGACATGTTGTAGATCCCATGTTTATCTCTGAATAACCGCCTAATAATGTTTATTTGAGTTCAAAAGTACTTTATTTTGTACTTTTTCATTGGGAAAAGGTACGTGAACGTAGATACTTCAGGATTTTTATTGATTTTCGGAATAATCATCGTGCAATTGAATAAAAACCTTTAACAACAAGCTAATCACTTCATACGAAGTTACTATACATATCTGTACCTTAGAGGTATACAATAGTAACTCCAATTTCTTTGAAATTACTTTTAATGCACTTTTAGAGTCGCAAGAATCGGCTCTATACAGTGGTATAAAGCATTAAGTCCTACAGCGCCTGTGAAGACAAATACCCAATAGTATATAACATTAAATCCTCATAATTATCATTACAAGGTACAGGACCTCAAATGATGTTAAGATTGTTTAGCTCTAAACACAGCGCGAACTTAATGTTGTTCATTGGATGGACTGATGGACATAATGTTCTTTACCTCTGATCGAAATGCGACGCGAGTGACGTGAGTGACAGTCAGTGCCAGCGGCGTCGCTGCTACTGTGCGTTTGGTTTTAAAATATTGCCTAAATTTGTAAAAATCTCATGTTTTCCCGTGGAAAATACTGTGTGATTTAGTAAATGCCGGAGAATAATATGACACTACTGTTGAACATGGTAAGTACTATTAAATAGACTTTTTAACGAAATATCATAGAGAAAACTAACTGAGAGGTAAATAATAGTATCTCCTGTCCATTTCTTATGGCATTGATCTTTATAACTGTGCATTAAGGTACTTTATTCAATGACAAAAATAAAGTAGGAACTTTGATGAAATTTAAAAATTTGGCAAAAACAAGCAAGTAAGTTCGTATAGGCCGAGCGGCTAGCCCTGGTGTCAGAGTTTCTAGGCCGCTCGAAGGCTTCCGACATCTCTGGTCTGTAGGTGTAAGGTGTTCTTTTCTTCACCTTTTTTTTTATTTTTTTTTCCACCTCGGCGCATAATGTCGGGGCTAAGGGGACTATCGTACTCTTCCGCGGCCCCGACAGCGCTAGCCCTTTCGGGCACCTCCTCGAGCTTACGCTCTCTTCCCCTCGATGACGATGTATCGAACACCAGACACATCGGCATCATCCACCTCCTCGGGGACCAATTTGCCCGTGGGCGCCAGACGGCACCCGTGTCTAGGCGCCCATGGTCCCCATGCGACGGGTCAGATGAGTGGCCCCGCCGCCTGCCACTTCGGCCGCAGAGGATAGGGAGAGCGGCAACGATACACCAACACGCCTCTTCCTTTGCGGCCCCACCGCGTCCGCCATCAAACGGTAGCGACCCCGTTTGGGCCGCGGAAGGTAGGGAAAGTGGCAACGACACACCAACAGTCCTCTCCCGCCGCGGCCCCCAGCCTTCGGTTGCAGTGTTGCACATGCGACACTGCACCCCGCCTCAGCTGTGGATCTGCCCATACAGACCCACACCCTACTTAGGCCGCTTCCATGTGGGCTTTGGAGCTAAAAGCCCCAAGAAGCGGCCCCACCTCGGATTCCTCTTGGCTTCACCGTGGTTGCCGAAGCCACGGCTACTGAGCCCCCCCGCCACGACAAGGCGGGAACCCTCGGGGGAGTGCTACAGAACACCTAGCCTAACCTAACCTTTTCTTTTTTTGTGTCCCAGGGAAAACCTTTTATAGGTACCACCCTGCCCCGGGGGGAGCAGTGTGGTGATGTGGGAGTCTCCGCCCTAGTGGCGGCATACCCACTGAATACCCTGTTCTTCCTTTGCGCCATTAGTCAGGGCCGCGGGTGCGCTCCCGAATTCTTCCGCAGCCCCAGCAGCGCTGGTCTCCGAAGACCCCTTCTCGGGGAGCTTTTGCTCCATTCGCCCTTCATAACAATGTGTGGAAACACCTCACACACATCGTGCACCTCGGGGCAATTCTCTAATCAGGCGACGGGCCCCCCCCGAGCCTGCCACCCAGAGTTCCCCATTACGGAGGCATTCGGCGCTCATGCGCCAATCGCCTGCGTCCGCCTCTTCTTTTGCGCATAGGGTGGCTTGACGCGTCAGTCTCCCTAATGCGCTCCGCCACTTCCTTGCGTTCTACGACGTCTTCGCAGAAGTCCCGAACGGCATTCCAGTCCGACTCACTGTTGGTCAAAGCCAAAACTACGGCTGCCAGTGATACGTCGGCTCCAATTTCCGCCACTAATTAGAGGCGCTGGCTGTCCCACATCACCCATGCCTCCAGCGTGTGTTGCGCCGTGTCTTCGGCGCCATCACACTGGTGACATACCGGCGTAGGCTCTCTTCCGGCTATCCTAAACAGGTATCGGCCAAAACAGCCATGACCATGTCAGGACATGTCAGGATTTGAACGAGCCTGAAAGAGAAGACCCCATGCTTACATTCAACCCATTCTTTTAGAACGGGTCGGACAGCTTCCAAAGTCAGGTGACCAGCGCTTGGCTTGTCCAGCCTACGACGCCACCTGTTCATAATGCCTTGCTGACCCAGCCTCCACCAACGTGTTATCACCTCAGGAGGAGGAAAATCTCCCCTGGATCGTGCATCCGACAATTGGCGGTAAAAGTGAGCCAGCATTTGTGCATCCAGGTCCCACGGTGGGGTACCAGCCAGAACGCAAGCCACCTCGTACGATACCGTGCGATATGCTCGGGTCACTCTGAGTGCCATAAACCGCTGCGGTCTCCGCAGGAGCTTTACGTTATGAGCACTCAGAGCGTCCGCCCATATTGGGGCCCCATACAGTGCCATCGATCGTAGAGGCGGCGACAAGCGACGTTTGGCCCTCCCATGTTTGGAAGTAAACTTCCTAGTGCCGATGCAGCTCTCGTGAGCCTAGGAACAAGTTGTTTAAAGTGCTCCTGGAAGTTCCATCGGCTGTCAAAGATGAGTCCTAGGTACTTCATCGTCGACCCGACGCCGATTGGAACACCGCTCACAACTAGTTCTGCTCCAGCAAGGGGCGCTTTCCGAGGCCCGTGAAAGCATACGGCCTCGGACTTGTTAAGGGCCACCTTTAGCCCCAGACGCCGAATACGACTCACTCACCTGAGCCGTGCCGGCGGTTGCTAGTATCGATGACTCCCTATAGTTCTGGCCATAAGCCAAAACCAGGGTGTCATCCGCATAGCATACCACTTCGACCCCGCTCAAGTTGCCACCTCGGAGTACCGATCATAACCGAGATTCCACAGGACTGGCCCCAAGACCGAGGCCTGCGGAACCCCATGACATTACTACAAGAATCTTCCATGTGCTGATGTTCCGGATTTGCCCGAGGATTTCGACTGAATTAAGTATTGTTTTACCAGTGACTGAAAATAAAATATTTTTCAAATTCTTAATTTTTTTCTTAATGATGTATTATGTAAATTTTAATAACGACACCTGTTTATGCTAGAACCCCCTCTTATTGCATTGATTTTTTTTTCAATCTACATTTTTACTCCTTCTAAAAACGTGTACGTTTGGCTCATACTGTTCTATATCATTGAGGCAAAAATTTTTTTTTAGAAGTAAAAGGTCTCAAGTCCATCAAATCAAATAATAAATTTATTTATCGTGCTCGTGTGTAATTCATAATAATTCACTCTATTAATCATGAAATATGCAGTAAAGTTTATTCCAATAGCTTTGAATTAACTACCTAAAAATTTCATTCCAAATTTTACTCCGCACTATTTTGATTATCCTGTAAAGTTTTTGTTTTGGCACATAATGTTGTATAGCTCTGAGGTACAGATATATGTACATAATTGGAACGACAATACGACAACATTAATGCAGGATCTTTAAGTTTTTTACAAAAATGTATCTAACTTATAACCTACTTTAAAAAAAATCAGTTCGGTTGTCTATTTTATGTGTAGGTACCTACTATCTCTGTCATTTAAAACCAATCCGGAAATTTCTTATTTTTATTTGAAAGTAATATACTTTTAGATTGAACCCGTTTTTATCAAAGTCCTGTCCTGGAGATAGGAAATTGGTTTCATATTTTTTTAATTTTAAATGACTGCTACTTACAGTTTTATCTTTGAGCATGACGACCCGACAGTTGAGTAGGGCTTCTGAGCCCACGTGAGCTGTCACTTGCGTGTACTTCTCCTCCTCGAAGTACGGGCCCCAGTGGTGCTCGTGGTGGTGGTCGTGGTAGCTCTGATACGGGACATACTGGCGGGACTCCTCGACTTTACCTGGAAAAGTAGACTTTGTGAACTTGCTGAGATGGTTTTCTATCGTATGACAAGAGGTATGTCTAGTAACTAAGATATTAAAAACCTACAAAACCTCCTTTCCATCATAAGGTTGCCTTGCCTGTAAGAGATCTCTTTTAATGATGAGGCGGCAAAGAAAAGAATATCACTATAGTAAACTATAGTTGTTATACTACAGTTTACCATAGTCAAGTGATATTCTTTTCTTTTTATGGCTTGTTATTTAAGGGTATGAACAATAAAGAGTTTATTTAAGTACTAGCTGCGCTCCGCGGTTTCACCCGCGGTTAAAAGTATCTCTGTGCCAAATTTCATCCAGATCTGTTCAGGCGTTCTGGCGTGAAAGAATAACGAAACATCCATCCATCCATTCTTACAAACTTTCGCGTTTATAATATTAGTAGGATCTATCTATCAATCTAAAAACTTTATAACCCAAAAAGTATTGGTTGCAAGGTTGGTGCAAAAAGCAAAGTTGGTTCTTATGAAAAGCAGTTTTATAATTTTATTTTACACCATCGTATTCAGATGAAAAATGAATTTGTTCTGAACACTTATTATTCTAACCAATTATTAGATCTCGCTCCTTGTCTATATTTGTGATGAAAGTATGGACGCCTTCACTTTATAGAATAGCAAAACGTCTTGACGCGTGTTTGACGTGTCATGAATGTGAGCTCTCTCTCTCGTCCTTTAAGTGCTGTGTAAAGTAACTGTCTCCGATCTAATTAATTAAAATAAATAGTTATAACGTTTTAATTGCCTTGCTTTTATTTCATCAATTTGCTACACGATTTTAATTGACAATTAACTATGTTTTCTTATTAATAACAAATCAAATAGAGTAAAATGAACTTATTGTAACAAAATGGTCTTTGTTTAGTTTTGTAGTAAAATAGAGCCTCATTTTAGAACAATTTACATTCTCCTAATTTCCAAAACCTTTCAAATTTAGCCAATTTCAATTATCTAAATGTTGTTCTAAAGTGTTCGAGGTACTTGAATTGCTCCTTTAATTCTAAAATCAAGAGCTCTTGACTCGTAATCGTCTAAAGTTTTTGTTGTTGTTTTAACAAAAGATTAAGCCATTTCTATTTCTGTATTTTGGGTTTTCATTTTACGTTGCTGTAAAGTAGGTACCAACTCAAACGTGGATAATTGAGGTTGTGTTTGAGTTTACTTTTCAACCGACTCTCAAAAAAGAGGAGGATCTCAATTCGACTATTTGTTTTTTTTGTAATATGTTTTTTTTTTCTTTATATGTAGAATTTTTCGGCGTTTGACCACCAACTCGCCTGATGTTAAGCGACGTTGTGGTCTAAGATGAAGCACGACGACCTATAAGGTACTTATTCACACTAGCCTTGAAGTTTTGTAGAGTGAAAAAGTACAAAGACGGCAGTTGAGTGAGGCGCTACAAGTGCGCTACTGCTCAGACCCGTCTTCGGAACGGTTACATCGGACTACATGCCGAAACACGACTAGGTCATTTCACGGCATGGCTTGGTCCGGTGGGTGGTAACTAGCCGCACGCAACCTCATCCGACTAAATAGGGATAGAATTCGTAAAGCTATAGGCATTATAACTAGTCACTGTCCCCTAAACAAGGACTTGTTTAATATAGGTGTGACAGACAGCCCTCTATGCAGAGGATGCATGGAAGCGGAGGAAACGCCACGGCATGTGCTTATGGAATGCACGAGCGTGGCCGATCAAAGGGCTCAGATCCTTCAATCTCCATCGTCGTTCCCGGAGGCTTGTAGCGGTCTGAAAAGGTTGCTAACCTTCTGGGAACACCTGGGTTGGTTGGAGTGAGGGTAAGAGGGAAAAAGAAAAGTACACGCACAATGGCCCAATCAAGTGGCTGAGTGCGGATAATGCCCCGTCAAACAAACAAACAAACAAACAACCCAGTTAGCACTACCCGGGGACCACGTGTAGGGAATCAGAATAGAGTACACTCCTACGGACGTGGGTAGCTCAGCCTCCAAAATATATGTATGTTTCGCGATTATTCCGCCAATTTAGAATCGGTTTTACTGGTTTTTTTTTGTTTGGTAGATCATACTTTAGAGGTGGTCCCATATCAAGTTTATCAAAATCCATCATGTAGTTTTAAAATCAACAAAAGTCTAAAATTGCCGTTCCTTCAAATCATAATGTGGAAAAAACCACGTCAGTTTCAATAACAAACTTTGACGTTCAAAAGTGTATCTTTATACCAAGTATACCAAGAATTATGAATCTCTCGGTGATGGATACATATTTCTGCCTTTTGGGGTAGAAACTTTGGGCCCTTGGGGTCCAAGCGCATGGTTGCTCTTCAATGAGCTGTCAAAGCGTCCCATACAGAGAACAAACGACCAAAGGGCTGGTGCTTACCTCGGTCAGCGAATTAGCATTGCTATTCAGCGAGGTAACGTTGCCAGCCTTTTGGGTACTTTATCCGCGGATACTGACTTGAGCTCTGTTTATTATTTGTAATTTGTTATTTTTATTTGGTTTATTTTAGGCTTATATTGTTACTTTAAAAATAAATCCCTCTTTGATACCTAAATTGAATAAAAACATTTTGACTTTGGCTTTGAAAAGTCTAAAAATTGACGAATTTGTCATGGATGACGAATTACAGGATGGGAAGTCTCCTAGATATTTGCTTGCCTTCTGTATTCCATTCACAGTAGCACGGTGTGGGTGACAACCGAATTTATTTTGTGTATTGCTGAATTTACTACAGTTATAAATGATTCTGTGTTTTAGCGTAGTGCTATTTGGGCTGCTGAAGCTTAGTTAGCTTAGCTAATAAACAGCATGTTACAAAATCCCTGCTGTTTAACTGAAGGGCATGTACACACACGTATAAGTATTCTTGCAAAAATACCAAAAAAATGCACGTTAAAAAAAAGGAAGAGTTACGACCGATCTAAGAACAAGAAAAAAAGGATATTTTACAAAAACGTTAACAAATCTGTATCATACGTTGATGGCTTTTATTCTATGATACTATTGACACGAAGCGCACAGTTTACAAATAAAAACTACGTGATTAGTGGCGCTTTTAGGAGGGCGGGGCGCGATCTGTGCAAATATTTCAAAGTCAAAATTTAATTTAAACTAGCATAGTTGCATCCTTTAGTCAATACTGGATGCGCACCTCGCGGATTTAACATGGTTTTTGTAACAGTTTCTTGAGCCGTTTCTTGATAGTTTGCATGATTTACTTAACTCATTATCGGCTTATCAGACTATAGCCATAGTGGGGGATATAAATATTAATATTTCACCGGATAATAAGGAACAGTACTCGGATTTATACCTCTCAATACTTTCTTCTCACGGAATGCTACCTGCACACTTGTTTCCGACACGTAATTCTAACTGCTTAGATCACGTGATGCTCCGCACACGTACTCAAGCTGGTACTTTTGTTTTGGATAGCCCAGTAACTGATCATGCTGCTGTTTTACTATGTTGTGATCCCGGAAACTGTTTAAAAAAACAACAACACATCCTCACCCGAATAGACCATTCTAAAGTTTTAACTCAACTGAAAAGTACTGATTTTAATCAAATCTACAACCTTCTAGATGCGAATATAGCGATGGACACAATGATTAGTTTAATTTCAACGATTATTGACACAAACAGAGTATCTGTTACTGTAGCTAGACGTAAACGTATCCTCAAGCCTTGGATTACACCTGGCCTTCTGAAATGCATTCGCAACCGTGACAAGTTACATAGTAAATATAAAGCTGACCCTGACAATTGTATTAATAAAATAACGTATGTACGTTACAGAAATTTTTGCAATAACTTACTAAAACGACTAAAGCATCAACACCAAAAAAATGAATTCCAGAAGACCAGAGGAAACCCAAAAGAAACATGGAAACTCATTAAAAAAGTAGCCAACATCCCTCAAACCACGAGATCAGCATCTTCGCTCATCGACTCTAGTATCGACCCCAAAACCGCCACCAATAAAGTTAATGACTATTTTGTAGGCATAGGTCGTGAGTTAGCACATACCATTATCAAAAATGGTACGGACCACAGCACTGCCAGTACCTCTACTAATGTAAATTCGTACTGCTGCACAATGGCTTTTTTTGACACAGACTGCGCTGAAATAGAACGCATTATTCGAGGACTGCGCAGAGACTGTGCCATTGGGTGGGATGGCATATCTGCCAGTATACTTATTGACGCGAGAGAAACTTTAATTCCGCCGCTCACGTACATATTTAATCTATGTCTTAATACTGGCACCTTTCCTAATTCTCTGAAAAAAGCCCTGGTTATTCCAGTCTTTAAGAGTGGTGACTTAGACAGTGTTAGCAACTACAGACCAATCTCTATTCTTAGTTCTCTCTCAAAAATTCTTGAAAAATTGCTGAATTTAAGACTTATTAATTTTCTCAACAAATATAAAATTCTTTCTGATAACCAATATGGATTTCGAAAAGGTATTTCTACTGAAGATGCTGTTTTAGAACTTACTAATGCTATCGTAGGTCAATTTGAAACTAAGCATAAAACTGTAGGAATCTTCCTAGATCTGTCAAAAGCTTTTGACACTGTCTCAATTCCAAAGCTACTTTTAAAGCTGGAAGAGCTAGGTGTACGGGGTTTTGCTTGGGACATTTTTCGGGATTACCTTTCCAACCGCACGCAATGCGTTAAGATAGATGCTCACGTTAGTGATGATAAGCTCCTTACTTTCGGTGTTCCTCAAGGCAGCATTCTGGGCCCTACCCTCTTTCTAATTTATATAAATGACCTTTGCCAATTAAAAATACCTTTTTGCAACATCTACACTTACGCAGATGACACCGCTTTACTACTTCGGGGTAAATCCTGGTCAGATACGAAAGAGCATGCGCAACATGCCCTTAGTATTGTGATGAAATGGCTTTCAGCTAATCTCCTCACCTTAAATTTGGCTAAAACCAAATATGTCACTTTCTCCCCTAGCACTTCATCTCTTCCTGATATTAACTCTTTTTCTATTACTGCTCATAAATGTCTCCCCGATCGGACACTGCAATCATGTGACTGCATTCCTCTTACTAAAACTAATTATATCAGATACCTCGGTGTTGAAATCGACTGCATACTCAGTTGGAAACAACACATAAAAAGTCTAGTAGTGAGAGCAAAGCGATTAATTTACATTTTTAAAAATCTACGGTCCTCAGTAGATGTTAGCACGCTTAAGACTGTTTACTACTCACTGGCTCAATCTCTACTCTCGTACTGTGACACGGCTTGGGGAGGTGCTAGTACTACCACCTTACTGCCACTAGAACGGGCTCAAAGGGCGATTCTAAAAGTAATGTTTAAAAAACCCATTAGGTATAGAACAAATTCCCTATATAAAGATGCCGACGTGTTACCTGTAAGGCAACTTTACATATTGCACACAATATTAAGAAAACACAAGCAAACTCCCTATAATCCTGACGATGATAATGCTCGAAGGAGATCCAGAGTCTGTTTAGGTATAAGGCATCGAACTAAACTAGCCGTTAGACATTATGAAGTGCGCGCTAACTATCTCTATAGCAAAATAAATGTAGAAAACAACATATACCCACTTACATCAGCTAAATTGAAAACTGTTGTCACAAAATTTTTAAAAACCTTAACATATGACGCTACCGAACAGTTCCTCAAACCACTAGTATAAATTACAATTATATACCTATAAAATATATAACCTAAAATTTATTACCATTATACCTACCTACCTACTCACAGACACAACATACATACTATTTTTGAAATACTCACACAGTCAATAACAAACCATAATCAGACACGAATCCTATACGGTTGATGTTAACCAACTTTTTGATTTAGATTTTGAGATCTGACATTGAATAATTTATTGGATTTACTCGTTTTTTGTATAAGTACTTAGTATTAACTATAGTTTGCTTAAAATAAATTACAAACCCGCTTCGGAGGGCTCTGGTGCTCGCAACACAGTTTTAATACTAGTGCGAGTGCCAGCCAGTTCTTACTAGCCATAAGCAATTTACTTGTAATGTTAATTTTATGTACCTCCTATAAATGTTATTGTTTTTGTAAGTCCCTAAATTTGTGTCAATAAAAGAATTATTATTATTATTAATAGTAACATCCTGTATAGTAGCAACTTTTAAGGGTGAAAGGAACGATAGAAATTTTAAAATCAATCAATCTTCACGCTCAAAAGGATGGATGGATTTTGATAAACTTTGGTATGGAGATATCAGCATATACCCTGGATTGACTACAGAATATCAGCGGGTAGCAACGTGACGTGTAGTCAAAAATAAATGTAAATCTCCATCTTTCAGTTTTCCATATAACGTGAGCACACACAGAGCTTCCATCAGCGAAGATCGATACTCACTCTGTAACAAATGATCGTTCCTGTCAGTCACGCCCTCTCGCTTGATATTTTCCCTGAGCTGCTTCGTGATGTTCTTGAATATCTCTCGAGATAACGCGAGGCTGTCCTTTCCCTCGCTTCTGCGGCGGCGTACACCATTGGAGCTGTAGTCTTCGGGGAAGCTTAATGGTTCTGTTGGAACACGGTTTTAATTAATTGAGTGAAAAATAAACAAAGAAAGAGTATTATGATTAATGAAACGGGAATTACTCACGTACGATTTAGTCGATTATTCTGACTATAGTTTCAAGCGCATTCGGCGGTCTGTGTAATGCACGCACTCGCCTTGATTAAGACCGCCGAATGCGGTTGAAACTTTAGTCGGAATAATCGGTTAATAATAAATAAACCAGCTTAGTTGTTAGAAGAAAGAGTGGAAAAAAAAATTACAAACTTTAAAAAATTATACTGTACATAACCACTATTAAATATTATTCATTTCCAATAACAACGTGTGCATATTATAGCTATTAACTTCTATGAATTGTTAAGCTACCTACTGAATTAAACTAATGGAATTCAAATATTGCATTACTGCTACATGTTAATTACATCGAAATAAAAAACTTTGCTCAAAGCTAGGTAGCAAAAGTAATTTAGACGCTGATTGGACCTTTTGAGCTACAGGAGCTGAGTTTATAAAGTTTAAACAGGCGATTTCGAACCACTCCGATTGAGGAATTCAAATATCTTTTCAAGGATTCCGAAAATAGCCCTTGTAATATTGAAATACGGTGAATGATGGCCAGAAATAAGAAATTTTAATATTCCGTGCATTATCTTCGTATTGCCGTTCAATTGAGTTAATTCAACGGAAATTTCGCCGATCAGAGAGGAAATGGCCTAAAATGTATTTTTTAAGACGCAGGTCGATCCACGATTCGATTGTTCGATAAGTGACTGAATGCTGTAATTTAATTTGATTTACTGGCAGCGACGATTTTTGTAGATTTACATATTTTGTGTACTTACTTACATAAAAACTGGAAAGTACTTATTTACTGAGTGGAAAACCGAATTGTTGTAAAAAGAAAATAAAAATACAATAACCAGGTGCTTACTTGTTGACCGAGCGAGCGGTAGGAAGCAAAGCGTCTATAGCACTTCAGCTTCGACAAAAATGCTTTCGTATGTACGATTTCTGTCCGGGTCTTTGTTTTCTTCTACAGGTCGCTTTTTTTCTTTACAACACCAGACTAGGCATGCGTTTGACCACTGACTCGCCTGATGGGAAGCGTCGACGTGATCGAAGGTGTAACACTAGGAGATACCTATTCACCACTCACTAGGTGGAAAGACATACACAGGCAACGAGTTCCACACCTATGAAGTTCTTACAAGAAAAGTTGACTTGAAGCGCTTAGTGCGTTTTGGCGGAATTTCCACCTTAAGGCGAGGCTTTCCCAGAACTTTAGGTATTTTACTCTACCTCAGGCCGCACTTTTTGGGAGCGCGACGTATTCATTCACGCGACACAAAAGTTGTGTGCGATGCGCCGCGCGCACGTCTTTCACCCGTCAGTCACGTTATGGTATCGAGTACCTAAACACCCATTTTTAGGAAATCGATAAAATAATCCGTCCGTCATTGTATTCATCCATTTTATGAACATTTTTTATTTGATACTAAACAAAAAAAATCTAAAAAATGCCGTTCAAGCCAATATAGGTACAACCAATCTCATGTCCACGAGTTGTTGTATTTTTGATGTGTGAGCAGTCGTGGCATTAGTTTCATTTTACCGGTAGTGTCATATTTCCATTTTATCACACTTCACACTCATAAATACAAAAGATTGCGATTGTGTGTGGAAGTTAGGTACTTACTCGTATTTCACTTATTCACACCTAAACGGCTAGACGGATGAGGATCATATTTGGAACGGAGTTAGCTTATGCCCTGGATTGACACATAGGCTACTTGTTATCCTTATTAGGACAAATATTTATACAGGGTGTTGGAATGATTGTGTAACTACCGGTATTCGTTAAATAATACAACATAGTAAATTTCATTATTTTTGGGTAATATTGTCTAACAATGGTAATAACAATTTTAATTACCTTATGTTAGCAACACATACAAAAGAATGCAGTCTATAGTCTGCTGTGTGACGTTTTGCGAGCGAACTGTCAAAGGAATGTATTGAATGAATGAATGAATGAATGTAGCGTAAGGAATGAAGGAGTAGCGCCTGAGTCGCCCGCCCCGTCCAACCGGGACTTCTCGCTGGAGCACGGAAGAGGACGGACCTAGTAGTGTTTTTCTTGGGTGTCTTTCTGTAGTATTGATCTTGGTGTCCATTAGATTCATAGTGGAATTACCTACATATTGTACATGGTTTGGATTATTAGAAGTATTAGTTGTTTACATTTACGTTAAGGTGGTTTTGAATACCGTCTCTTCAGAAATAGTTTACACTTACTTTACCATTAGGTGCGTACTAATAATATTGTATGGTTTGTTAAATGTTACAAAGTTAAAAACATAAACAAATCGATTAATCGTCAAGAACCACAGATTAAAACTATCGATTAACAACTCGGAAACTGATTTTCGTTATCCAATGATATCACGCGCCGTCATATATATACAATTGAGCTATAGGTACGTACCTAGTATTATTATTTGTTCTGTGATATAGTTGTAGAATCGATGGCAGCCTAGTTGGGAGTGGCAATTTTGCTCTGCTGGGTTCGAATCCAGCCGACGGCACGCACCAATTTGTTCATTGTGTGAACATATGTGCGTATTGTGTGTCATCTGCTACATAACTGGAGCCCGGTGTATGGCGACAGGCTCGCCCCCTGTCACATTTGGGACTGAATATCGTCCGGCGAAATGTGGGTGTTGTATTACACCTCTGCCAGCCCCCTCGGAGAAAAGCGTGACGATATGTATGCATGTCTAGCCATAAGTTCTGTTACAAATGAAAATGCATTTATTTTTTTATACAGTAATGTAATGTTAATAAAAGTTATATTTACATATGTATTGAAGTCTTAACAAAAATATAACTATTATTTTATTCAAAATTACCACATTTGGCCTTGATAGAGGCCTTTAGTCGGTCTGGCCAATAATCTATGGATTTACGGACTGTTTCCATGGGAAATTTAGCCACTGCTTGCTTCAAAGATTTCTGAAGTGACTCTATGTCGGCGTGTCGTTTAGAGCAGGCCATGCCCTCTAAACCTGACCATAATTTGTAGTCCAGGGGGTTTTGATCTGGGCTAGAGGAGGGCCAGTCTTCAGCCCTTATAAAGTCCGGAACATTGGCTTCCAGCCAGGCTTGGGTAGTTCGCGCCTTGTGACCATGTGCAGAGTCTAGTTGGAAACTCCACGGTAGATTTTTAAAAAGTGTATTGCTAAGGGGTTGTACAACACCATATAAGACGGTCTCTTGATACACTTTGGCAGGAGTTTTAACCCCCTTTTCACAAAAACTAAGCTTTGTGACGCCGTGATAGGATACCCCCCACCAAACCATGACTGACGCAGGATGATGACCACGCTGAGTGAAACAGGGTCAATGTCATCCACGTGCCTAAAACAAAATAAAAATAAATATTTATAAGTATGATGTCCAAAAGTTCAAAATATAAAAATTCTAAAAAACCGACCAAGTTCGAGTCGGACTCGCGCACGGAAGCTGTCGTTCAAGCTTGTTGATATGTATGTACATAATTATATAACAACTACATTATAAATAAATGAGCTTTCAAATGACACCTCAAACAACTGATTTGATGAGATAGAACTCGAGATATAAGCAATAATCTACAACGGTCGGCGGCCATCTTTGTGACGTATGTACATAGCTTCGCCTGTCCCCGCTATCGCTTCTTACAACCGGCAGTTTCGAATTTCAAAGGCAACGACGAACACATCCATACCAGTCGTAGGTTTATAAAAGCCGTACTTACAAGATTTACCGAAATGCTCGATTTTCGCTAATCGTTAAAAACGAATATACAACTTTACGGGTTTTCTTCAAAACAGCCAAAATCACGTTGCAGTACTAATCAGGCCTAGATGTGTTCAAATCATACGGCTATAACTCAAACGCTACCAAACACTCGTTTAGTACAGATTGTTCAGTCAAAAATGAAAGTATGAACGACGTCCCCTATCTCACCTAACACCCTATATAATTTACATACATACAGTACAGTCAAAACTTAGCGAAGATCCGCCACCTTGCATGTTACAAAAAGAAGGTAGGTACTTACGTTTCGTCAATTGCAATGTCATCAGAGTTTATTACATTCTCTTGAAGTACTCTTCTGCAAAAAAAAACGAAGATAAGTATTCATGTAGGTAAGTATAACTACGTAAATATCACTACTAGATATACCACTAGGCCGGGTATTTACTCGTTGTGCAGTTCAGATTGCTCAGTAAAAATGAAAGTATGAACGTCGTCCCGTATCTTACCTAACATCCTGTATAGTTAAAACTTAGCGAAGATCCGCCGCCCTGCATGTTACAAAAGGTAGGTAGGTACTTACGTTTCGTCAATTCCAATGTCATCGGAGTTTATTACATTTAGTTGTAGTACTCTTCTGAAAAAAAAACAAAACTGTAAGATAGGTATTCGTGTAAGTAGGTATAACTATATAAATATAAATATCACTGGTATGCCACTAGGTCGGGTATATACTCGTTGTGCAGTTCAGATTGCTCAGTAAAAATGAAAGTATGAACGTCGTCCCGTATCTCACCTAACATCCTACATACCTATATAGTCAAAACTTAGCGAAGATCCGCAGCCCTGCATGTTACAAAAGGTAGGTAGGTGCTTACGTTTCGTCAATTCCAATGTCATCGGAGTTTATTAAATTTGGTTGTAGTACTCTTCTGAAAAAAAAAAAACAAAACTGTAAGATAGGTATTCGTGTAAGTAGGTATAACTATATAAATATAAATATCACTGGTATGCAACTAGGGCGAGTATTTACTCGTTGTGCAGTTTAGAATGCTCAGGAAAAATGAAAGTATGAACGTCGCTCCGTATCCGTATCTCACAAGTTGTCTGGGTGAAATAATAAATGGTGACCGACATAGTCAAAACTTCGCAGAACACCCGCCTCCCTGCGTGGTACAAAAGGTAGGTAGGTTACGTTTCGTCAATTCCAAAGTCATTGGAGTTTGTTACGTAGTAGTCTTCTGCAAAAAAAAACTGTAACTGTAGGTAGGTATAACTACATAAATATCACTAGTAGGTATACCACTAGGCCGGGTATTTACGTCGTGAATACACGTAACGAGACAAAAAAGTATCTATGATGATGAGTATGATATTTGAAAACACTAAAACGAATATAAGTAGGTACTAATAGATTTGTTGATACATCACCTGACTACAAAAAGCAATGCAAGAAATGTCGATTCTAGTAAATAAAAACAATGATTACCAATTTAATCTAGTAGAAGTTTATCTACTTACCGACGTTTGCTCCTTGACTCGTACGATTTTCTAAAAGCCAGACTTGAGCATTTTTTTCGTTTATTATGTTTGTTACCCATTATGGCAAAACTAAATGCTTGGTTGGTGTTGGTGTGTGCGGCACTGCGGAGATCACAAAAATTTGGCACACGTCCGGCGTCGACGGGGTCTGCGGGCGGACTGGCGGTCACGCAAACGTGCCTTTTTACCATGAATTCGTGATAAAAAAATCATATAAAATTACCATGTTAACTTTTTAACATTTTTATTTATGATTCCATTTTTTTATTGCATTGTAATTCGTAAAAAAAATATAAAAACAATATGATTTGTAAAAATTAAGTCGCGAATCGTGTTTAAAATACCAAATAGAGGTGACTTTGGATTTTTTTTCTATCGAGTGAAGTTATTCATTACATGTATCAGATTTATGATTCCACTTAAAAACATGCTTAAGAATAACATATTTTTTTTTACACAGTAAAAACCATGGTTTATCTTAGAGGAAAGTTGATTCTTGCTACACGTTTTCTGGCCAGGCTCGCCTTAAGAGGGTGTCTTTTACTGGTGCGCTTGGTACAATCATAAAAGAATGGCGATGGCTGGATCAGGTCGTGCAGTTCTTGTGCACACTCGCCGTAGTGTATTCTGCAGAGTAGTGCATTTCTCAACTGATTTCCTTGAAATTTTGTGAGCAGGTTCGATAATTATACAGTTTTTTGTTGTTGAGGCAGTTTTTGGATTTTTTTCAAAATGGCAGGGTAACATCTCTCAGCCATAGAAAAAGAAAATTTTCTCAGTTTCAAGAGAATCGGTAAAGAAATGACACCTATAGAGGAAGACAAACGGTGGCCGTAAGGTTTACAGCTCACCGAGCCATTCATTACATTTTAGGGAAATTATCGATAAGTTATAGATAGATAATGAAAGTAACCAACAGAAAAGTCATTAAAAAAATTCACTTGTAGACACACTAACCCCCTTACTAATAAAATTTGTGTACACTCGGAATAGTTCCACAGTGTATTCCGATCGAGTTAAAAAATCAAAATAAAGAAAATACAAACATTGAATAACTATTCCAAGACTTTACATCATTTATTATTAGTTATAAAGGTAAGTGTGTAAGCATCTGGTTAATGTTTTTTTTCTTTCTACAACAATAATAATTCTGTTGTTCATTTTAGGGATTGGTACTTCCTGAACAAAAAACGTTCGTTTTGGACAATCATGTAAAAGCGACACATTAAACGCTTACCAGATGCAGTATGTAGACAGCATAACGCAAGACACACAAAGTAGAGGCCGCCCCACTGCATATTAAATACATCACAGGCGTATACGCATTACGCTCGCCTTTCACCTGAGGACAATGAAAATACATTTCAACTTTTACTAGCCACACATTTTACTACAAACTAACCAAAAATATTATAGCAACTACGAATATGCCAAAAATGCGATTAGCATTAATAATACATTCTGTTAACAAACCATCCTTTCCATTTTCCAAGCTACGCCACCGACAGACAAAAGATTTTAAGAGGGCCGCGACGTTCTGAAATTTCCATACAAACGCACTACTCAAATTTTTTGAAAACCGTTTTATGATTATGAAGATTATGATGAAATTTAGCATGTACAAATTAAATTAACAATATCTCCGCCCCTATGTTCTTGGTTTTTTTTTTGAAAGCGTTCTCAAGTGAAAATAGAGCTATGAAAAATATCCTCATTTTTAAGGGGTCACTTTTGACTGATTTATTAAATATGTAGACAAAGCAAATCGAAAATTCCACTACATAGGGAGGTTGTCTACATCAGTAGCTGTTAAATGAATCCATAATACAAAAGAAATTCTTAGTAACTTAAGAATGATTACAGAAGTGCAAAAGTCATAAAAAAAATTGAAATTGCACTTTGTCACTCTGTAGGTAAGTTTAGAGGCTCGTCAGTATCATTACTCGCTCTCTCGCTCGTCTTCTTCTTTTAGACGAAATGGCTATAGAATACCTTATGCCAATGCGAAGTTAGTCTAGGTCGCCTAGGTCGAAGTTAGTTAGGTCGCCGGACTCTTAAGCTTATGACACCGTTTTCTTCGGATCAATGAAAAATACGTAGCTCCTAAGTCACAGTAGACGCCGATAGTTTTTCAACAAATATTCAGCTTGTCCTCTACTTCACAAACCTACTATTTGTCTCATATTTCAGCAATATTTATAGGATAATCGTTATTTACCCAAACTCCGACATAGACGAGAATCCGTAAATATCAAACGTAAATGAAACTCTAAGGTTAAGTGCGTACTTAGGAACACGACTTTGATATAACATCGAAGATTGAATGTACGTCAATTTACTTTCATACATAAATAACCTAACCCGAAACACTGAATATGAGTGCTGAATAAAACATGGAATAGATTTTCATTCTTTGAAGTTAAAATTATGTTTTAGGCAGTCGATAGTCGGTAAGAAGCTAGCTCGATAGATGTAGCTAAATTAATGAAATTGAAACTTGAGAACCTATTTATTAGGTTCAATGTTCTAAATAAATATTTTGAAATAGTTTAGTAAATAATTAATTGACAGTCAAAAGGTTTTGCTAAATTAAAAATACATAACTATAGCTCTATAAAACTACAGAAATAAATAATGTTATGTGATAGTTAGACTAAGTCATAGATTGTATCTTTATTGGTTTATATAAAAAGACTTACAATATAATTCATATATTTTGTTAAGTTAATTAACTTCATAATAAAACAGACACTTTGAACCTTTTGCTATAGAACAATTTATAAATGTGAATTGAGATTCTGCTAAAAATTACATTAATAAATTATGAAGATTAAGTGTAAAGTTCAGAAATTAATGTGTGGTCACGTCAATGCAGGTGTACTTTTTAGTTACTTCAGACGATTTTTCTATTTTAATATTTTGGTACTTTGATTTTATGAAACGGTTGATATAAGTTTCATTATAATGTTTGTACCCGCGAAAATCAATATTAGAAAATGGGCCTTCGCTTACGCAATGCAGCGTTGCTTATAGCATGTTGAGAAAATGAACTTGAATTTAAAAAATCAAAATAGTCCGACCTTATGTGTGGAGCATAAAGTTGCTTTTCGCATGTCGTTCCTTAAGCACACTCAGCGGGTTAAAATCTTGCACATTTTTAAATATTTTGTTGACAAAAACAAGTACTAAACCATTGTTCGGTTAATCATCGAACACAGCGTTTTTTTTTTTTTTTTTTTTATGTAGAATAGATAATTCGATTTTGACTAAAGTAGTTCGCACGAGCCGACATCAGTGGCACGAGCGATTTACTTGAGTCAGTGCATCAGCAATCGCCGCGACACTCGCACTCATCATACCATCAGCTATTATCAATTAAATACCGTTTAAGGAGACAAGCGTCTTTCCTTTATCGGTCAGCGGCAGCATCCCCTGTAGTGATCAAACCCTACAACCATTTCGTCAAAACTTTGCAAACACATTTAGTTACCGTAACAATACAACATTATACGACTAAAACAGTTTAACTTAAAAGTTTGTTTAAAGTGTCACTGGTTTTAATTAAAACTCTTGAAAGAAATATTTCATAACTTTTGGTCATAACATTTTATGTTTCAACATCTTTCTCTAAACACGGATACAGATAGTTATTTAAAACACCCACGTAAAGTTCATCTTAAACTAAATATACTTTACAAACTTAGATTACCTCCCTCAGATATGTATGGTAATATAAAATTAAAGGGCTCGTAATTGGTTCGTACATGTCTGTGAATAAGACATACTTCCGCCGCTGCCCCAAACTTTGAGGCTTGCGGTTACGATGTAGGCATTTTCGTCTGACTAAATTACGTTTGCGTGATTTTCATTTTGTAGAAGGATAATGTATGTTTTTAAACTAGAATGCATATTTTTAGGCATGTGAACTTTAAATTGTAAACTTACCATTGTGTGTTTATCTTACTTCCTGCTTATCCATACTCATCATAAAAAATCGAAAGGAACTCTGTCTGTTTGAAAGCTTATCACGGCTAAACGGTTGAACAGATCTTGATGAAGTTTGATAATTAGTTACAGTATTTCACGAAGAAGGTTTTTAATAAATAATAAATAAATAATAAATTCGGGACACTTCCACACACGGTCACCTGACCCCAAACTAAGCAAACTATGGCAGAGACTGATATACGTACTTAGATATTTTAAATACATACTTAAATCCATAACTAACACCCAGACATAGAACAAACACAAATGTTCATCGCATAAATGTTTGCCCTAGGTGGAAATCGAATCCACGCCCCCAAGCTCAGAAGGCAGGTTCACTACCAACTGAGCCACCGAGGTAGTTTTGTATCCTATTTTCTGAATAAACGCGAACAAAGATGCAGGTACGATAACAGCTGCGGTGTTTAGTATAATATAAGGATAGGTTCGAAATAAAAAACTTTCGCATAATACAAAAGTATTTATGTGTGTTTGTTTGTACATTCTTTACGCTCAAATTGATGGATTTGTGTAAATATTGGTATGAAAGTAGCTTATAACCTGGAGGACTACTATGGCATCTTATTACCATGATGGTTACGTTCTGCACTCGTAGGTATACAATTTATTTAAAATATTATCAAAGTAAGATATCTAATGTTGCCTACTTTTCTTTTCTGTGTTTGTTAAATCCGTACTCACTAGTTATACTCGACTAACATCTCAGTTCGAGCATTGGGATACTCTGAAAACCAGCTCTGCGTAGGCTGGCCAGCCTCCGCAGTACATTGCTGAGAGTATCCCAATTGCCAAACTAAAATTGTTGCTTGTCATTTATTTTCGTTTAATAATTTGACTTTTTTTTAATTTTTAGTTTTGGCAATAAATACCTTTTTATTTATTTATTTTGTATTTGAAGCTGCACGACCATGGACTTTTTTGCGCGGTGATACGGTTCGCGGTCGCGCAGCGTCGTAAACAAAACGTAAAAAAACCATGGCAATAAAATATCATAGCACCACCAGTGGGGCTATTCCTACGTGTGAGATGAGATGAGATTTTATCTCGGTCACTTTCACACCTATGACGTTTCAAACGAGAGCAACAAGAACGAAAAAAAGTGAGATGAAAATCTCAAATCTCCGAATAGGGTCCCTGGACTAATACATATAGGTACTACTTTTCTACCGCGGATAAAGCCGCAGGGCGCAGCTTGTAAGAACAGTAGGTAGAATTTAGTTCAGAAAAGTTCTTACTAAAAACAAATATCATTTTGTTTCAAAAAGTTAGCTTGCCGTTTTTATTCACATTTATTTTATTATTGGTAATCTTCTGCGGATCCATTGAAGCTCGAAGGTTTTCTTTTGTTTCGTAAATTGTAAATCTTTGAAATTATCTAAAAGCTCTAGTATTTGTCCATAATCACGAATTTCATGAAATTTGACTTGGGTTGAATGTTTGAATCGTAAGTCTACTTTAATATAAACTTTGTATTAATATAAATATCAAATAATGTGGATGTGTGAATGTGAAATGAACTCGAAAACTCCGTTGATTTTAAAGTTAGTTTTTTTTTTCATAGTTAAGTGTGGCGTAAGATTTCATAGCAGTAGCCTTAAAAAATTCGAAGTTACTGTGATTACCAATAAAACCTAAAATCCCTTGGTAAGACAGCTTAGTGACATATTTCCCTCATTGACCTCAATTTACAAATTGAACGCTTAAAGAAAATCCAGCCAACATTAAGGGGTTATAAATTATGAAAACCAAGATTTACATGAAATACCCTCGCCTAGGGGCGGCGTTAAATTTGTTATGCCGCCTGTTTACAAAAGCTCTAAGACGGAAAGTGTATCCAAATTTACGTCTATTTGAACGGTGAATGAAATAAAATATTTGTTTTGCAAAGCACGTTTTAATACTGTAGACTTTTTGGTGGGAAAAGCTTTGACCTCTTTAATCTATTTACTGGAGCAGGGTGTGTGTGACAACCGTATTTATTTGGTTTATTGCTTAATTTGATCCCGTAAGTGTTGATTCCGTATTCTAGTGTACTATGGGTAGTTTTAATTACATACTATTTTATATAAATTAATTTTAAGATTTTTCCCTAAAAATGACTTTGCCTATACCTGTCAAAAAATTACTTGAAAATTTACAAGTATTAAGTATAGAGCCTATTATATAATATTGTATAACTGGGGCAAATGCGTCTGTGGGCCATTTGCGACTTTTTAGAATTACTGACAAACACTTCACAAATTAGGTGCCCCCTAAATCTTTAGTTGCAATAATCTGTACAAGATGGCGCTAGTTGCATAATTTGTAAAGAGTTTGTCAGTAATTTAATTTAACAGGCTCGCCCCCTGTCACATTTGGGACTGAATATCTTCCGGCGAAGTGTGGGTGTTGTATTACATCTGTGCCAGCACCCACGAGGGAAAGGCGTGACGACATGTATGTTGTCAGTAATTCTCGAAAGACGCAGTTGCTCCACAGACACATTTGCCCCTGTTGATCCTATATTCTTTTACAAATAACGTACGAGTAATGTTTAGTTACATAAAGAATTGTGACGTTTCCATAGTTAATAAATAAAATAATGTATGTTGTTACGAAGTTGGTATTAAAATTAGCTAATGTAATGATATATTATATTATTTAAAAAAAACAATGATACTTAATTTTATTATTTGATTGAGTCAAAAACTTTAAACCCGTTTTTTTTAAAACGACGTTTTTAGGTTGCGTTTTGTCATAGAAGAGTCGTTTTTAGTGTGAAAAAGAACGATTTGTCTATGTCACCTGCACTATCTTCAATTGAAAATAGTATTGAATACATTAAAAGTGGAAAGCCATTTGTTTTAGTCTTGATTGGAACCTTCTCGGCGGTTTTGAAGTTCAGGGATCAAATTTCATGTCACAGATGTAAAGTTACGCCATTGCGTATGGATACTATACTACTGCTGACTTAGTTCTGCTTCAAAACTAACTTCACGTTGAATTTATATAAGTCCTGCTACATTTCTAAAGCTTACCAAAATTATACTTCAAAAAGAAACGGCTACAACATTTTATTCAAAATTATTTTGATAAAACTATAAGTTAAATTCGAGCCATATGAAATATAACACAGCTCTCTGTGTTATCCTATATGACGTAGCGCTACGTGAACGAGATATATTTTTCTTTGAATTTCTTTGCAAAATCTGACAACCGTGAGACATGCGTCTGGCAAAATACGCAGATAACCCTAAGGGCCGATTTTTCAATCCTTACTTTATTCGCCTAATAATAAATCGTTTATTTTATCTCTGAACGTATTACACATTTTGAGGTAGGGACTACCTTTTAGGTATAAAATTAACACCTGTGCCAGGTAGACCCGCTCTTCCTTATCTTAACATTACTAATTAAAAATAATACAAATTAAACATAACATTTAGTTAGTTTCTTAAGTTACGATTTATATAAAACAATAGGTATAAAAGTTGTTCACTTACAAAAAATAAAAACAAAATTTAGCGGGTAGATGAATAACATAAAAACACAAGAACGGAACAAAGTACAGACAGGTTGACGGAGTGGTGTATGGTACAAGTAGAAATCAAACATAAATGTAATCTAATTGTTAAAATACCTTTAGACGTATATTTATATAGATATATTTGATTCGTAAATATATAATACATAAGTGTTTGTGATTTAAGTATTTAAGTTAATCAATAAAATTCAACATAGATTCTACTTCAGCATAATCTACTGTCAAGAGCCAATTTTGAACATTGTGTTTGCATTCGTATACAGTGCTAGGATATATATTTAAAATATTGTTGATTTTGTTATATAGATAAATACTTAATTTTGTAAACTGACGTCTAGCAAAAGAAGTTCTAGCTTTAATTGATTTTGCGACATAACGAATTGTTCTTTTTTCAGATACAGTTGAGTCAAAAGGGAGAGATTTATGTGTTTTTAATATTACTTGAAATATATATAATTTTCTTACACTGAGTACATTACTGATAGAATAAAGTTGAGTTGTAGGAAATCTATAGTGTTTAAAGTTCATTACTTTTAAGAGTGACCTCTGAGCTCTTTCAAGAATGAGAAATTCTGTCTTAGCTGCACCGCCCCATATCGAAATGCAGTATGTAATTATGGACTGCGCTAGAGCCTTATATATTTTAAATAAAATATTTTTTGAAGCCACATGCCTCAATAGTTTAAAAACCCAGATTAGTTTTCGTATTCGATTTGAGACGAGATTTATTTGTGGGTACCATGACAAACGTTGGTCCAGCATAACACCAAGATATTTTACAGTGGATACCTTTTCAATAGTAGGGCAGTTGCATTGGTCATGTATTTTATTATTTTCATGTATTTTAATGTGGAAATTATTCTGCGGCTGGAATTTATTATATATAGAGTAGCACATATAGTTCGTTTTACTAGTGTTTAAAGTAAGCAAATTTTCTCTAAGCCATTCTGAAACTATGGCCATACCTTTTTCTGCATTGTTTCTAACTTCTTTCCAAGTACTCCCAGTAAAGACAATGGCAGTGTCATCGGCGTAAGAGAAGGTATGTCCGTTTTCCATCTTTAGATCACAGAGCTCGTTGATGTAAATTAAAAATAAGGTTGGGCCTAACACACTTCCCTGGGGGACACCAAAGGTTACATCTTCATCAGCGCTAATCATTTCTCCGATTTTTACTCTCTGTGTTCTGTTAGTGAGGTAGTCTTTGAGAAGGGCTAGAGGAATATCTCGTATTCCTATGCTCTCTATCTTATGCACAAGAGTGGGAATAGACACGGTGTCAAAAGCTTTCCTGAGGTCGAGGAAAACACTCAGGCATTTTAAGTTTTTATCCATCTGATTGACAATAATCGTAGTTAATGCGGAGACCGCATCTTCAGTAGATTTTCCGTGTCTAAAACCAAATTGTGAATTGGACAAGATGTTAAAATGTTTTATGTAATTTAGAATTCTAGTATTTATAAGCTTCTCAATGATTTTAGATATGGCAGTTAAGACAGAGATTGGTCTGTAGCAGTTAACATCTTTTTTGTCACCATTTTTATACACTGGGGTAATAATAGATTTTTTTAGGTGTGCTGGAAAAACTCCCTTGGTAAAACATAAATTTGCTAAGTGGGCAATCACAGGGGTAACAATATTTTTAGCGAGTTTTAGAAAATATGTGGTGATGCCATCCCATCCCTAATAACTACCGAGCCAATAACTTTATTAATCTGTTTATTCGACTCATAAACGGTGTTCGGTTTTTCAATACAATTTTAAATTGAGAATAACTATCTGACCATTTATTCAGTGTGTACAAAAGCTAACTTCAGACAGTTGAAACAAAACTATAAAATATCCACGCGTTAGAAAAGGACTTCGAATTATCACTTTTCGCCTATGTCACTGTCTTGTCCGTTTTAGTCTAAATGTCACTGTACTACTAATCTGTGCAAAAGTCGTCGGCTGGTTTGGCTATGGTAGTATAGCTCATGTAGTTTGTTCATGGTAGTTTTTTTTTTTATTAAAATTAATTTAGTTTCTGCGTGTCGGAAATATCAATCTTTTTTTACAGTGACAACCCATAAGACCATCATTTAGACAGTCTCAACAATTTATTCCATAGAATAAACTGCTATCTGGCCGTTCCACCGACAAATAAAGTTATACCTCAGATAGATGAGTTATTCGTCTAGTAAATGATACCTGACCATTGAAAAACAGAATAATTAGCTATCAGTTCAATAAACACTATTTGTTTGTTTATCTGACCATTGAAAAATCGGCCCTTAATGTAATAAGTGAATTACATTTTCAGGTTATAGGAGGTAGTTAACATTTTTAATAAAATAAAGTAATACAGTACCTAACCTAAAATGTACGGAACCTGCGTACAGCGGTAATGGCAGAAATTGAGTCAAAAGAATTCTCTTTTAGTAAAATTACATTAATGTTATGATCTATTTTCGGAACACAAAATATTAAATGTGGCGGTTTTCTGCAAAAAATAGACATGGCTATTGACTGCTAAGAAATAACCTCTCAGGCAATAAAGATTTTTATCACATAATGGATGTGATGTTCACAATAAGTTTCTCCGTCTTCGGTAAATAATATTTTATTACTTTATTTCTTACATTCCAACAATTCTCCCAAGAAGTCAGCTCAATTTATATAAAATGAGTTTTCTTCCTCTCTAAAGAGAAAAACTAGTAATCTAATCATTTAGAATACATGAATTAGTAAGATGTAAGCTATTGTTATACTCGTACCTTAGTAACTAACATGTAATAATTCTTGAAATACAATAACCACTAAACTTTATGTAAGTAAGGAACATTGTTATCCTAATTTGCAAGAATGTAAACGCTTCCCCTCTGAACAATAACTTATGAGATTATCAGGGATTAAATTAGTCTGTTCGTAGCAGAATACGATGTCAAGATAATTTCACATATTCTATGCAAAATCTGGGAACATTTTCTGGTGAAGCGAGCTATTGTGCGCTAAACAAATAACTTGCTTGGACAAAGTTAATGGATGACATTTTCGTAGATACATTGTGCTAGGTATATAATGGATGATTAATGTAACAAAAAGTGGTAGTTTGTATACCTAATTAGTACTCGTGCACGTTTCTATGATTTTTAATGTATGGCGGAATTAGCGAATGATAGACTAGTATAGACTAGACGCACCAATTTGTTCATTGTGTTAACACATGTGCGTATTTAATGTTATCTGCTACATAACTGAAGCCTGTGTTACAGGCTTGCCTCATTCCGTCACATTTGGTACTGAATATCGTCCGTCATACGCCTCTGCCAGCCCCTTCGGGGGAAACGCGTGACCATATGTTATGAATGTACTATATAGTTAATTAATGATATCCATCTGATTTGATAGATATTTGGTCATAAATATTGAGAACTAGCTGAAGCACGGAACTTTGTAGCCAGTGCGGTATTAGTCGACCTTCGGCCTCGTAGGTTTCGGGGAGGGCACACAAGTTTGGCCTTTGGCCTCGCATGTTGAGAGTTATAGCCAAATCAGTGTAACGGTTCTCAAGCGATGCGCTTACCAACAGCATATTTTGTACTTAGATTTATAATTACAGAGATAGTTTGACTAATGACTAATCTCTACTAATATGAAAAACAAAATCTTTCACAAGTATAACATATTTTGACGTGACATAACATAACATATCGTCACGCCTTTACCCCGAGGGGACTGACAGAGGTGTACAACACCCACACTTTGCCGAACGATAATAAGTCCCTAATGTGACAGGGGGCCAGGCTATCGCCATACACCGGGCTCCAGTCATGTAGCAGATGACATACAATACGCATATAGTTCACACAACGAACAAATTGGTGCGTGCCTTCGGCTGGGTCCGAACCCGCTCCCTCTGGTTTGAGATGCGGACCTTCTCCGGCTAGGCTATCATCGCTTATAACGTGACAACGTCTAATAAATCGATGAACGCCGGCTGCACGCACGAAAAAGGATGACTCATTGTCCCGTTACGCTCGGTCAATCGGAGCGAGAGCGCTACACGAGCAAGCGTAAGGCACGGTCGGGTTCAGCGTTCAGCTCGCATCTATCTCTCTTCCACTCAATTGGCCTATGCGTCCGAGAAGAAGATTTCATCTATGTTTTGTTATGACGTTGTCACGTTAAACTATCGTCCAAACACCGACTTTGCAGAAAACCATTTTTTTTGTAAAGCTTACAATGCTATTAATAGTTGAAGTTGTAATAGTTCCTACTCTGGAGAAGTGCATCTGCGACGTAAAAGCGGAAATACACTAAAAATTTGTTATAAAAAAAAAAACAGTTTTGAATGCAAATAACTTACATTTACCTAAAATAAACATTATGTTTTAGTATAAGCAAGGCATATCTAAGTCTGTTTCCTCTGTCAACAGCAGAATTATATGGCGGGGATATGATAAATGGAGATTCCTATCATCAAGCTTATTATTTTTACTCCGTTAACCCAGACCCTAATTCTGGCTAACTAAGGGTAAGCCAGCGAGGTTATCTGACCCATCTTTGAATGTGGTAGATATTGCGTGTGTTCGTAAAAGATGTGGTTCAAATATTTAGCACAAAATTGAGAGCTAATATTAATTTTAAGATTTTAAAGTCTGTCTAAAGACGTCCAAATTCTTATTATAATAATAATAACAATAAATTTTTATTTCAAAAAGTACATGATAAAGATAAAAACTATCAGATGCAAACATTTTTTTAGAAACAATAAAATAATTTTGCCTGAACTAGGTAGTCCTGTTTGTCAGGCGATAAATACGGCAAAAAATTAACTTAATATAATCATTGCATACTCACATATTCTAATTCACTAAAATTCTAATTAATTTTAAACTATAAAATAAACTTACTGTAAATTTAAAATTAAACATACAAATTAAACACAAACAAATAACAACTTCTCTGTATCTTCGTAGGACATACTCGTATTTTGGAGTGCTATTGTAGATTGATTGTACTTTGTCTTGTTTCCGTACGTTGCATTTTTTCAACAATAGTAGACAGATCAACAATTGGGTAATGAAAAGTGTGTGAAATTGGAAATTATTTATTGTTCTGCTTATTTTATAGTAACGTCGATTAATATGGACCTTGTAAATATGTCTAAGTAAGTAAGTAAAATATATTTTTGTTCAAATAAATTACATTTACAGAACTAGATTTCATGACCTCAGAATAATAAACCAGTGACTACTCAAAGCGAATGACTGACTATATCACTTTTTTGCCAAGTCATGCGTAAGCTTTAATATCAATTTAAGGCACGATAATAATAAAAATATGATAGCAATAACATGCGTATAACGTAACATTATGGCTGTTAAGGTTATACGAGTGCAGACTTGAGATAATGCCACCAAAAACAAATATTACAAGAGATAAATCATCTTTATAGGCGTACCACATGTCATGTTGGGACGATTCCAAGTAGTGGAATACTAGATGGCACGCCTAGTATCCGGTTCAGTTTATGTGAAAAATGTATGAGTGAGTTTTCACTATTTTATCTTTCTCTTGGTTCGTTTCTACGCTAAAATTCATGCTGTCTCTTTCTTGTGTTTCTATTAGTAAAAGATAGCAATAGAACTAAGTTTAAATTAGTAGGTCGACAATGAAATCGAAGCCACTATCGATAGCGCAATAAAAATAATTCAGCAATCAATTGCAAACCAATGTCTGTTTTTTCAACTTGTTACTGCCAGTGCCTATAGTTTTTTTGCGTTTCAATTGGAAGTTGATCAGACTAATTGGATTCGTTAGTAGTGTCTTGTTAAACCACGTCTATGCTTTGTTTGAAGTTATCTCGCAACGTAGTTAGCAATGACATCTAGGAACAATGTCAAATAATAAAATTGGTAGCTAAGTCACGAATTGAGGTTGAGCTGTACTTGATCCCAGTACTTACTCGTAAGTATATGTTAGCTAGTACTAGCATGCCGCCACGGCTTAGCGCGGTACATATTATAAGGTTTATAGGTCAATTGAGATTAAAACAATGTGACTTAATCGTACTTACAACTTTTATTTGAATTTGACTATTTGATTTACAATAAGAGATAGAGAAACGCGGTGAGTAACGATTGCCACTTTGAAAAAAGTGCGCTTCACTGGTTCACCACTGTAGCACCATCCCCCCGATGTCCCTCTTGTTCCGTTCCTTAAGGTAGATGACGAAGGATCGGAATAAAACACGGGTGTTCTGATTTAAGATGCATTTTCCAGAGCCTAGTAATAGTCAGTCGTTGTCACTTGCTAGAACTTAATAGGTTAACACTAGGCACGCGCGCCAGTCAAGACGGTCAATTATTTGCCTGCCTCGGTGGCTCAGTTGGTAGTGAACCTGCCTTCTGAGCTTGGATGCGTGGGTTCGATTCCCACCTAGGGCAAACATTTATGTGGTGAACATTTGTGTTTGTTCTATGTCTGGGTGTTAATATCTATTTAAGTGTGTATTTAAAAATATCTAAGTATGTAAATCAGCCTCTGGCAGACATAGTACAAGCTTTGCTTAGTTTGGGGTCAGGCGACCGTGTGTGGAAGTGTCCCGATTTTTTTGTTTTTTTTATTTGCTAGTGATGTGCGCGCGACCCCATAGACAAATGAATTAGGAGCTAAAATGGGTGTGTTCACAAAACGCTGCAACTTAAACTATGATAAGTATCATACTTTACTAACAATTCACTGTTAAGAACCAAGTAAACTCAAAATAGTCTCACTTCGCAAGCAAGTATTTTGCGGAAGCAACTAAGGAAATTAGCAGGAAATTGCAAGCCGTTAGAATGTTTCTCAATTATTGTTATGACACATTTCCATTTTAAATTATTGTTGCGGTGTTTTGAATTTTGTTTAGAAGATTTTCTTTGGGCCGTGTCTAATTTTAAAATAATTTCCTGACAAAATAATATGATGTTTAAACAAAATTGTTTTGTCTTAAAGTTGGAGTTTTTAATTGCAACTAATGCACAGTAACACAATTAGTTCATTGCAGAAACGGAAGAAAATGATTTTTTAATTGCACTGAACTATTAAGTTCCGACACAAAAATATGAAAGTAAACCAACCTACTGTTGGGAATCCCTCCAGAATCAACTGATGGTTCCCTATCAGCACTACACTAGCATACGAGCACATCACTACATCCGCTCGTGTAGGGAGAAAACGAGGACGCCGCGAAGATGGTGTGGCTTACGATTAGCTACTATCACTTTATGTTAATTACTCATAGTCAGTTTGAAATTAATTTCAATATTACAACCCAGTGGACTCTACACAGTGTCTATTACTTCGAAAAACAACTCTATGAAAGTGTCGTGCAATACTACTCACACCCACATTCATAGTTTATTTATGTGTGCGGGTTACTCCGTACTCCCGTCTGATAACTCCGACTATAGTTTCAACCGCATTCGGCGGTCTTTACAAATACTGCCACACATTAATTTTACAAAGGTGTTATTGTGTGACTTTTGTGGGTGTGTGTGTATTTTTCTTACTTCTGAACGTTATACCTCAAATAACTTAACTTAATAATTTGCACACATAACAAATAATCTTATAAAATAAAAACCGACTTCTCCTCGTCCGAATTAAATGTTGTACAGAAAAGGACCAATTTTTTTTCTAAATCGGTTATTAAGTAACGGTGCTATGCGGTAACAAACATTAAAAAAATTGTACAATCAAATTGAGAGTCTCCTTATTCTTGGATTTCGGTTAAAAAATAGCTGTATGTATGGTAATGTAAATGGTGTGGCTTAGAATAAAATTCACATTTATATTTCGTCCTAGAACTTTTAAATGGGACGAGAACTGTGCCTAAAGCGAGGAAGGTAACCTCCATTTCATATTTCGCATTTACTGCTGCTTATCTTACAGAAACACGGCAGCTATCCTACCCCTAACGTGCACATTTATAACTCTTATTACAATGTACACAGGGTATAAAACACACTGACAAAGTTAGTTAAGGGTAGAGAAATCTTCGAGAGAGAAGAGACTGAATTCATCTCGCATGTGGCGTGCATAATATATCAGGCTACTGAGAAACTTTGCACTAATGAGTTTGAAAAATATTTAAATTTACTGTCATTAATATAAATTTTACATAAATTGTATGAACGTTAGTAAATTTAATTTTATGTCATTAAGCTTTGACGATTTTATCAATTAAATTGATTAATTGAAATCGTACAGCTATACAACATCACTAGTCAGTTTCTGTTTTATTGCAATTTTGGAGATAAAAATGTTCTGATTTCCACTTAGTCCATCCCTGGTTTAGATAACCTGATTTTCCAGTCCATTATCCATTTCAAGTCCATTATCATGAATGTCGAAATTTGGCAAGGAAGGCATGAAATCAATTTGAAATATTAACTGATAACAGGCAAAGTTCATTAAGCATAAATAAAGTAATCTGGATCAGTAAAACCAAACTGATAAGATCCTAACTAATATTATAAATGCTAAAGTGAGTTAATTCATTTATTTGATTACGCTTTCACGCCGTAACCACTCATCCGATCAGCTGGGTACAGAAAAGAACATAGTGTACTTTTTATCCCGAAAAAATTAACTCTTCTTGTGGGACCAAGGGTAAAACCGTGGAGCGCAGCAGTTACCTATGAAATGAGTTGATAAAACTCTCAATATTATAAACATGGATGTACTTACAACACACTTACAGTTATTTACCGATAGAACCGTTTAGTGACTGTAATTTAAGGCTCGGTCATGTCACAATTATTTACTCACACACACGTTTACTTAAGCCACTTCATTTAGAGTTGAAAATCGTAAATAATATTTGATGGTAAACTTAGATCGGCGGCGCTAAGATTTTTTTTGCCGATTTTATTGGTTTTTATCGTAATGAGAACACAAGAAAGAATAAAGAGAACTAATCTGGTTAGTTCTCTTAGAGAACTAACCAGATTAGTTCTCTTTAGTTACACCGAGTAACTTATTCTTTCTTGTGTTCTCATTACGATAAAAACCAATAAAATCGGAAAAGAAAGGAAGAAAGAATAAGTTACTCGGTGTAACTAAAGAGAACTAATCTGGTTAGTTCTCTTTAGTTCTGGTTAGTTTTTATTATAAACGCGAAATTATTACTCGAAATTAATATATCGAAATTATTTTATTATTATTTTATTACTCGGTGTAACTAAAGAGATCTAACCAGATTAGTTCTCTTACTCTTTCTTTCTATAACTTATTAGATTTTATTATTAATTATTTGAGTAACTTATTCTTTCTTTCTTTCTTTTCCGAGTAACTTATTCTTATTCTTTAGTTACGAATCTACTATTACTACTATTTAAGAATCGAAAAAAAAAAATGTGTTCTAATCCCTGCAAATTAAGATAACTACGCTCAGACAGTTTTTTATAAGGTAATTTTTTTTTTCCAAAATAAGAATTATTTTCAATATTTTACTTCAGTTAACCTGAATTTAGTTGTTTTTTCTACCAGCTGTATTTTTTGCACCTGATCATCACAATTCTTCATATCAAACTAAAATTATAGGCGCATACAAAATATTTGCTTTTGTTGATTTCGTGTAATACTTAAGTAGATATCTAGCAACCCTAACGCCACATTTACCGAGTTGCGGCTTCCTTTCAAGAACACGTCTACGTAAGCGTTATCGGTTCTGTGGCTAATATGGCCCACCCATCGCCTCTTTGGCAATCCTGTGGGCATTGAGGCGTGCCAATAGGCCAATAGGCACATCTCTACATTACTTACTACTTATATTTATACAATATCTACTCGTACTTACATATTTATAATCAAGTGGTATGCACTTGATTAACATTTCAATTATTATAGACTAGCCCCGCGGTTTCACCCGCGCCTGTGGTTGAAAATTATCCTATGTGCTATTCAAGACTATAATATATCTCTGTGCCAAATTTCATCCAGATCTGTTAAGCCGTTCTGCCGTGAAAGAGTAACAAACATCCATCCATCCATACATACAAACTTTCGCGTTTATAATATTAGTAGGATTAAGTGGTCTGCAATTAACAATTATAGATAAAAACATGTTTATTTCATTTACAGACAACACAAACATAATATAATTACTTTCTTATATAACAGATTGATAACACAACTATAAATGTTTAAATCCTCGATCACCGTTTTTCATCGAACATACCTAAGAATACTTAGGCCCGATTAATTTAACCTTTCAAACAAAAAAAAAACAGCCAAAATCGGTTCATCCGTTGAGGAGATACAGTTCCATAGACTCAGACACATACACACATACACACACACACACACCCACACACCCACACATCCACACACAAACATACATACACATAGAGAGAGAGAGGGACACGTCAAACTTATAACACCCCGTCGTTTTGCATCTGCATGGGGTTAAAAATAGCTATCAAAAGAAGAAGAAAAATTTGATGTATTTTACTTCTAATATAAAATACAGATAATTAAAGTTAATTAGAAGCACTATATTCAGTAATTACACTTCTGATAGTTGTTTTAAATTTAAATGACGAAGTCATGAAGTAAATTGATATAGACTGAATGACTAGACTTAGATCGTTCAACTTATTACTTGGTAGGTACTTAGTACAGATGTGGTACAGTACCTGTGTGTGGTAGTTTTAATCCGGCTTATCTCACGGAAGTCGGGAAGTACTACAAGTACCTATCATTTAAATATAGGGGCTCTGTAAAGAACCTGCATCGTACTGAGAAAATCTGTACCGTACTGAAAATGGGGGAGTGCTCAAACGGTTTAAGATTTAGAAGATGAAGATTTATTCAGACTATCTCCGAAATGGTTTAACGATTAGCTTCTTAAACAATAAATAAATAAATATGGGTCATTTTCACACACGGTTGCCTGACCCCAAACTAAGCAAAGCTTGTGCTGTGACTGCCAGAGACTGAATTACTCGTCCGTAAATAAATGTTTTTTAAAAACATACATGAAAAGATATTAACACCCAGTCATACAACAAACACATATGTTCATCACACGAATGTTGGCCTAGCGTGGGCGTGGGTTCGATGCCCTAGGCGGGAATCGAACTCATGCCTCCAAGCTCAGAAGGCAGGTTCACTACCAACTGAGCCACCGAGGCTAACTAACTAATGGAGTAGGATTTATAATATTACATGTTATTCAAAAGAAGATGATACTACTGGCCACATGCGCCAAATACAAGAATTGCCTTGCTTAACTAGTTTTTAAACTCCTTTAGCGAAATATTCACTTATCGGGCACATACAGTTAAGACTCTCCTAAGGCATGGCTTAAAGTTAGTGTACCAAAATTAGGTAGGAGCTAGGAGTAACTTAAACTAGCTAAGACTTAGACAATTGAAAAAACTCACAGCACTCATCGACAGATTGATTGTACATCGTCCATTCCGTATCTGTTATGGCCTCAGAGACAAAACGCTACGAAAACGGATAAAATGTCATCTTTCTAAAAAACAAGAGAAAACAAACTAGCAAATTACTAGTACTCAGTTGCTCAGTTGTGTCAATTAAGTTAATTATTAAAAACGTCAGTTCTGCTAAATAAGCACAGAGTCGATAGTTACCGTTCCTGAATTAGTAACATTGATCGGAGCTTATTTAGTCAGAGAATTTGTTGGCTTTGTGAAAAACTAGCATAGAGTAGGAAAAGGGAGAAACTTCAGAGAGAAGAATATGAGGATATATCTTAGAGGACGTATTTAAAACAGACAATTATTATAATAACTATAAAGGTTATATTCCGTTTTTTATTTTCTAAACAGAAGTGTGTGTGTCTATGACATGATAGCTCACGAACGGGTATACCGATTTTGATTTTGTTTCTTTTTGTTTGTAGTCGGAAGTGTTCTCAGCCATGTTTGAAGAAAATTGGTGTTAACGAAAATCAGAGTCGGAGATTTTTTAAATTTTGTGTTTATACTTGTTATTATTTAGGACGTTTAGTTTATTAGCAAGATCAACTTTTAGTCATGCCAAAGGTTTCGACACACAATGAACATTGAATGAATTTGATTCTTATGGTTAGTGTGATAGATTATTTCTAGTAGTAATGGCTCATGTAAAATATTTTAGGAACTGATAAATTTATGCACAACTTGGTGTCTGTCTATCCAATATAGGCAGTAGACATTGAGTATTTCATTCGACTTCTTTTAGAGTTGGGGATTTGCGTTTCTTTATTCTGTGTAGCAGCTCGGTTGAAATTAGGGTTGACAGAACCGAGTTAATTAATGTCGTTTCTTTTCGTCTCTTTAATTACTTTTCTATTCTTTTGAAGAGTGGCTTACAGAAAATACTTTGAATTGTTTCCGAGAACAAGATATGAATGTAGAAGCGAAACCAACAAAGAGAAATACATAATTAATTGCTTTGAGAGTAGTGAATCAATACAAAGTTATTGTTAGTCGGTAAATAATGTTTTCAGGTTTAAATTTAGTTGATTTGATAAAACTAATATATTATACAGAGACGACTGGCTTATAATCTAAAGTCGAAAATAGAGCAGATAAACTACTAGCTGAAACTTTTAAAACTAAAACGGCTACAATCAATTTAATGTTTGTGATGTCAAATCAAAATAGATGACAGCTTTTCAGATAAATTGTATGACTGTGACGGCATGTCAAAGTAGATGACAGCATTTAGATAAATTTTATGACTGTGATGTCATGTCAAAGTAGATGACAGCGTTTCAGATAAATTGTATGACTGTGACGTCATGTCAAAGTAGATGACAGCTTTTCAGATAAATTGTATGACTGTGACGGCATGTCAAAGTAGATGACAGCTTTTCAGATAAATTGTATGACTGTGACGTCATGTCAAAGTAGATGACAGCGTTTTTGTTTGTGACAAGGGCGCAGTGCAGTGCCGGTTCGTTTTAATTTAAAGTTTTGAGGAGTACTGCGAATGTTATAGTCAGAGGGGCTTACGAGGGTGTGACTAGCTAGTTTTCCCACTTTAAGTTCGGCAAGTAGTCAACACGAGCGGAGCGAGATGAGCTTTTACTACGATTTTATTAACTGCCTTTGTAAACAAGTTTTGCACACATTACACGTCTCGTAAACTTACTCAAGAGATAAACCCGGTGCGTAATTTTCATATAACCTTGGTTGGTGTTTTTCTGTTATCTTATTAGGTACCTTCCTCACCCCATCAAGAACGTGCTATGAAAATCTTTTTTTTAACCGCTATTAGTTTTGCTTGAAGGAACAGCAATACGGATCGGCTTGATTTGTTGCATGTTTAATATAGTTGGAAGACTGGAAATTAACATAAGATAAGTTATACTTCGAAAATTTTACAGTTATGAGATTTTACCCGTGATAAACCGGTGAGGCACAGCAGCTAGTGAAAATAAACTGAACAAGTTACTAGTTAATAAATAAACGAAACAAAAAATAAACAAGTTACATCATTAAAAGAAAAACGAAAATCCGGCTTTAAAATATTGTAGGCTATGTCTCTTCTACCATCACGACGATTCAAATGAATCCTCACATGTCGAAATACATCAAGTTGTTTGGCTGTAGGGCGTGCCAAAAAAACATCATACATACATGCCCACAAACAGATACATACACTCGGAAAACATAAACTTCTTGAGCAGTCAGGTAAAAAAGACGCACTTTTCAAGTTATGGAGTGCGAAAATGTATGGAAATTTGGCGCTAGGCCTTTCAGGTTTCATGCATACAAATTCTCGCACAACATAAAAGTTGTAGCTCGAAATTCGAAAAAGTAAAAGGCAGAGATCAACCTTACTTGGTTACAAATGTACGCCATCTATCAGTTATTTTTACTTTACCTCTACAGCTAAAGGAAAAATAAAAGGGGTGTGAACTCAGATAGTATGACGGATGACTGAGATAAACGAAAAAATACGCAACCGCTGTACTCATTGTTTATCGACCACAAATAGATGGGAAAAGGGCAAGAGAATGATGATTTGGCCAATGAAGGCACTTCGTTTCCAAGCTTTTTTCACTCAATAGTTCCTCGTATCAGTGGTAATTTACTTTATCAGGATTCGCAGGTATTATTGCGCTTGGTTAGGAACCGTAAAAACTGTTGTAGCCAAAGAGAGCCATTTAAGTATACCTAGCTATCATCTATACATACCTAGATAGCATCATCTGGATACATTACACTTCATTAAACTTTCTTAAGGCTGATGCTCATGATAGTGCTCTATAGTTATGGTAATGTATAATAGTTTCATAACGATTATATATCAGCAAGCCGTTAATCCTTATAAACCGCACTTGCGTTTCTAGACTTGAGATTGCAAACCCAGAGGGCGGGTCAGTCGAGATTTTCCTAATCCTTCCATTGCTACGTTGGTAATCTGGAGAATTCTCGGCACCTATTTTAGGGATTTATAGAGTAGTAAAAACGTAGGTGTGCAGAAGGCAACTAAAGCTATCGGAGCGAAATTTTAATGCTAGCTAGGATTTCATGACACGGTCAGCCGTTAGGGGCTGACACTTTGAATAGGTTGTTTTTGCTAGCGCTAAAATATGATTTTATGCCGTTACGGAAGGCCCAAATAAGTATTTTGTAGGACGAACAGACGGCGATAAAAAACTAAGTATCAAATTTAATACAGTGCTTAATGAACGTATTGATTAACGGCATTGTAGAATAATTCTGTATTTTTTTTTATTTAATAAAATAATAATAAAAAACGTACCTGTTAAAAATTTTAAAGTTGTCGCTGAAAATTATTTTCGGCATTTTCGCAACTTTTTCATTCCAAATGTCACTTACATAATTAGCACTTGAAAAGTTTGAATCACTATTCTGTACACTGCACTCCACTATCGAAGTTGATTCGAACGAGTATCGTGTATTCGATGACGAGTTGAGTCGATTCGAGCCGGTTTCGATCCGGGTTCGGTTTCGAGCGTGCGATGTTGTCGCCGCAAGAGGCTGTGTGGTACTGAGGCGAGTGAGGCGAAACGGGAGCGAGCGGGAGCAACGTGACGTGAACGTCACTTTAGTATAGTGCTGGGACACACTGCGTATAGTACGATACGCAAACTGGATAATGTAAATAATCTTACAAAATGGACTTAGCTATCCTTTATGGTTATGTTACGATTGTGACGTTGACATCAATGTTAGCAGTTTCAGTTTTGCACGAATATTAAGTAAAATGATTGAGATTTACTTTAAAAGATAATCATATTTTTTTTATAAATTTTATTAGAAAAAGTTACAACAATTTTGTCTTTAGTCGTTACACTAATGACAATGTGAAACGTAATACATTTTAGTCAACAAATCATTTTTCTCTACTAGGATAATAAATATATCTTGCCCATAATTGTTTATTCAGATAAAGACACTCAAAGCTCGAAAGCTTGAAGCTTCGCTGTAAGCACAGTAAGCATTTAAAATAAAATAAAATAAAATAAAGCTTGTCCAAAAATGTTATGAAAAATAAATTTGTGCATACAGATTTCTATTTCAACTTTCAAGATATTGTAAAAGCTTAATGCATTACATTATGCACCTACTAAACTGAATAAAGGGTGAGCATATGACATTCTTAGTCGTGAATAGTTTTTTTTAATGGTTTAAAAAAGCATTTCTTTTTTCAGAACTAGCCCATGGTCATACACAGCATAAATTGTACTACAATGGACAAAAAGATTACAATAAAAAATCAGATCATACAACAATTTACAATTAATGTCGTTTAAAAATTAAAACGCAACCCTTCTTGCGAAGTCGGGTAAAAAGAGAACCAGCCAAAGTAAAGCCAGCCAGAGGTACAGTGTGCTCTTACCCTACTTTGTAAGCGTCGTAGCTCTACGCTGACTACCGAAACGTCATTTGAATTCGCAAGGCACCGGAAGCTTCTTAGACAAGCGTAATTTTAGAAGAAATTAAAATGTTTCGTTTATACTTGATTTATGTAATTGTCGTTCAAAGTGTCTCGAGAAAATTGGACTTGTTTATGGAGAATGGTTCGCGAAATTGCCTTTTGTTGAAAAATGAGGAGGAAATTAACTAACAGCTTATAGCGTTATCGAAGTAATTATTTCAGTGTTGCTTCTCATTTTGTATTCATCGTTTGAAACACATTTGAAAACATAGTAAAGCGGTCATTACACCATCCAATTTGCAGTAGGCTAGGTGCGCTAGCGTGCTAAATTTGGATGGTGTAATGGCAGTAAGACAGTTAGCATATCATCACGCCTTTCCCCCGAAAGAGCTGACAGAGGTGTAAAACAACACCCACACTTCTCCGGACGATATTCAGTCCCAAATGTGACAGGGGGCGAGCCTGTCGTCATACATCGGGCTCCAGTCATGTAGCAGATGACATACAATACGCACATATGTTCATAGAATGAACAAGTTGGTGCGTGCCGTCGGCTGGGTTCGAACCCGCTATCTCTGGCTTGAGAGGCGGGCCTTCTGCAACTAGGCTATCATCGCTTAGACAGTTAGCGATCCAAATTATTTGTATTTCACGGGCATAGCCGCGCTATGTTAGCATACTGCAAATCGGATAGTGTAAAGATTGCTTTACTTTGTATATGGCTATTTGAAACTGTGTTATGTACCCACATTTTGATGCTAAAATATGTTTTGTTGTTCAACAAAATTATCGACTTAACATTTCGTGCCAAATGCCAATTAGTGATCGTAACTGTACGCAAAGGTAAGCGAATTAGTGAATTAAGTTATCATTTAACAGTCGCGAAAGTAAAACCCTCATGACTATCCCCAATTACTTAATAAGCCGCTCCCACACCACACAATAATTCACGCACCTAAAGTCCACCCGCAATAAAAACGCAATATACGTATATCTCACTTACGCAATAAAACGCCATAAGTACCAATTTACGAAAATACTTACAATAGCCTGTAAAACAGGGGTAAACAATACATTCGTGTGAAAAAATTGCTAACGCTCTTTCCCTCTGAGGGCTGTTCCCTCGATCCAATGTCTCCAAAATAGTTAAGGCGCTTACACACGGTCGCGACCTTGACTGAGAACCGTATGCATAAAAACATTTAAAATACTGTGGTAAACTTTGAGAAAGAGGGTTATGTTGTTGCGGTTGTACCGTTTTTAGACGGAAATAAAATACGGGCAAAAAAGTCAGTAATTTATATTGTGATGTTGATTCTTTCTGCGAAAAAGAAGCTTTTAGGCAATAAAGTAGGTACGTCAAAAATTCATAGCTTTCTCAGTATTGTCCCTCGACTATACCACGATATGTTACTGTGGATCAGAATAATTTAATGAGATAATTCTAGGAAGTATCGGTTTTCCGTTTGAGTTTCTCTACTCTCCCCTTAAGTGACTTTCAGTAACGCTTTGAAATATAGCGATGTAGGTAAATATTAGTAGTTTAGATTGAAATGGTGATACGAAACTTGTTCAGGACCTCATAACACAACAACTTCTAGAACAACCAACTAATATAATGTGACTATAATGTTTCACAGTTTTAAATAAAATAATTATGTTGTGTTGTGTTTCGGTTAAAAAATTCCATAGAATTTTTGTGCTCTGAAAAATAGCTCATTGCCTGAATATGTAGGTAATATCCCTATTTTTTTGTGAAGACTCACCAAAGGCTGTATCTATAAATTAATCTATTTTATGTAGCCTATCGGATAAGTAGGTATCCAATACCTTAAGTGGTATTTCATGAAATGAAAACCCTTGAAATATTTTCACGTCCCATCTGATAAGCGAAAAAGGTTCCTATTGTGTTCGTGACCTTGTTTCTCAATAAATCTTGGACCATTCTTGTTATTCAAAAGACTTGTATAGTACATAAAAGTGTGGGGATTTTGTATTGTGCTATTAGCTATCTGTCAAGATTGACGGATCTTGGAATGGATTCTGTTATCAAGTGTACTTTCAGAAGTTTTAGGGACTAGCTATAACAAGCGCCAAGGCTCTCGCCTTGGGCGCTTCAAATTCTAAATTGTATGAATAAAAATTATCTGCAAAGAGTTATTTTGAGCGTTGCCGCTGTGCGGAGGCGCAGCGGAGGCGCTTACCGCACGGCGACTATTCGGAGATTTGAGTCATCTCACAGTTTTTCGTCCTTGTTGCTCTCGTTTGAAATGTCATAGGTGTGAAAGTGACCAAGATAAAATCTCATCTCATCTCAAGCGTAGGAATAGCTCCACAGATAATGGAGCAAGTGTCCTGGCAGCGGTATTTGGGCCCACGACGGTTTTGTGGGACACTAAAAGTAATCTCAAGCATAAAATAATCAGGGGTGCATTTCTGCGTTTATCCTGGTTGAGATTTCGCCTAGATAAACGTCAAATACCACGTTCCCGGACGTTTGTCGGAAGAAATTTTTACTGGATTAAAAATTATCTGCCTCGTTCCCGCAAGACTTCCGGTATAAAATATGTTCTATCTCGAAGCATATATTACCGCTAAGCTTTTAACACCCCTGTTCCCGAGCGCTACTAGAATAAAATTTTGACTTGACTAAATATTATCTAACCTGTCCCCAAGGTACGAGCGGTTGACCAGCGCGCTCTTCGTGCGCCCAAAACGCAACGTTTTGAACGCGCGCTGTACTTCTGATGTAGCTAGTAACTTATTCTGTGCTCAAGCCATATTTCAAGCGGAGGCAACAATGCCTCTCTCATTTTATTTCGTCTGCGGTTCCTTTCTGTGCTAAAACAATTTTAAAAAGGTTTAGAATTTACTTTGTGCTGACGGCTAACATTTTGTTCTGAAAAGGATGTTTGCATTAAATTTTGTGTTGAGTATCTATAAAAAAAAGTAATTTTAGGTACCTACTACTAAAAAAGGTCTCTAGATTTTACCAGTTTTGGAGCGTATCTGAAAATTTATAGGGTGTCTTATTTGCATGACACGTACCTATGATATGAAACTTGACAAATGTTAAATTGTGAAAATATTTTTTGGAACAATCTGGTAGGTTGAAATCTTATACCTTTAAATGAGCAATTCTTGTATATATATATATATATATATATAATTGGAATCTCGGAATCGGCTCCAACGATTTTCATACAAATTAGTATATAGGGGGTTTCGGGGGCGATAAATCGATCTAGCTAGGAATCATTTTTAGAAAATATCATTTTATTCGTGTTTTATCGATAATCAATCTCAACTGAAAAATATGACTCTTCTTGACATCTATTGGCGAATAGTAATACTACTATTTTTTGTGAGCAACTAATTGCTTTAACGACACAACAGCAGATGGCGTTGTTAAGTAACACGAAGTCAATGAGTGTTTGCTTTGAGGTTAGACTAAAATCAATTGTTTATTATCCAAAAAACACAATTAAAAAATTAAAAAAAATACCGAGCAAAGCTCGGCCATCCAGATACTAAACGTGTAATTTGACACCCTAAGGAACTCTACACACTGAAGTTGCCAACAGACGCTGACTTGCGTGGTGACGGTAGCGGCGGCCAGGATCCAAAAAAACAAGGTCTAGTATTCCGGGAGCAAACACGTATGACGTCACTCGTCATCGTCATCCGTCTCTTTCGCACTATTTGTAAATGACTTATTTCGGTCTTGCTTAAGCATCGATTGACGTCAGTACGTGTTGCCCACGTGACCGGAAAGCTATACTTGCTATGATTTTTGACGTTGTCGGCAGCCACTAACACTAACTAACGCTAGAGTGTGGAATACTCTGCCAGAGTGTGTGTTCCCTGACACTTATAATCTGCGTGTCTTCAAGTCACGAGTGAATCGGTTTCTTCTAGGCAAGCGTGCTCCATCGTAGGCCGCATCACGGCTTATCATCAGGCACGTTAGCGGACAAACGCAAGACTCATAAAAAAAACTAACTTCAGGTGAGCGGACCACCGACTTTGATGTGTATAATCCTTAAAAGATTTTGCTGCATGAATAACATACTTACCACAAATTTTATTCGAGTTCATACAAGATAACATGCTCGCATGTTGAAAGTTAGTCAAGCAAACTTTGAAGCACCTGAGCAACATTGTTCGATAGTATTTAGGTTCAAGTAATGCTTGAGTCTCTGCCAAATTCCTTCTCATAAAGCTTTGAACTTAGCTATTTAAATTCCTATCTATGTTTCATCAAAAATAGATTAACGTTTTTCTTGCAAAATAATACGAAAAAATATTGGAAATTATTTAAGGAAGTAGGAGATAATTTGATTTTTAATCAAGTTTATCCTTAAATAAGAGAAACTTAACTTTTGGTGCAGACATTTCGGGGTAACATTAAATCTTTTTGGAAAAATTATAACAACGGCCTTATTTCGTATGCTGAGCAGCTAAGAGCTGAATAAAACTTTCTCTTTCCTTTAATTAACATTCAAAAACTAATCCAATTTACGAATTCTCTCAAGAATTTGTGTCACCGAGTTCATCTAAGTTTTGAAATAGTTGAGACGAACTGATAAATTTGCTGACAATGCTTTTGTTAATAATTTTAATAAAACATTTTAGGCTAAAACAATTTTAGCTAAAAATTTAAAAAGTAGAGTTTGAAACAAATAGATGATATGATGTGATAATATTTATTTGATTTACTTATTGAAATTTGACTTTGTATTTTGTTATTTATTTAAATAAACTATGATCATTTTATTAAACTCGCCCAGTAAAGGCGGATTTAGCCTAATATCATCTATCAAAACCTGTTCAGCCATTTAGTAGTTATAAAGGGGCATATATTATGGCCATACTTACAAACAGGTCAAGAACATAACCTCCATTTTTGATTTCGTCTTAGTCCAGTAAAAATACCTAATTCCATCATAAGTACTGCACCTCAAACACAATGTATCATCATCCCAAACATTCATTGCTCTTATGACCATGGATATTTCCTCGTATAAAATGAGCAGTCAATCAGTATTCTAAATGTATTTCATATAGGGATGTAGACACATAACACAATGCGGCTTTTGTTTTCCCTAATATCCTCGTATATCGTAGCCCGCTTTTTACGAAACAAAAGAGATGGTAAATAAAAAAATGCGTTTATCGTATTCTTTCCTCTTTCGCTTCCCATCGCTGTTTGAGATGTTTTAAAAAGGTTAAACACTGTGTACGTTTCATGTGTAACTCTAGCGAATAAATTAATTTTTGAAGACTTACAAAGCATTTGGTTCTACCTTATCTTTGTTTGCCCTTGTTTTTTTTTGCCAAATGATATTTAATTTTTTCTTAATACGTTTTTTTTCTTTTTTTTATAACAAACTAGGCATGCGTTTGACCACTGACTCGCCTAATGGGAAGCGTTGCCGTGATCGAAGGTGTAACACGCTTGCCTAGGAGATACCTATTCACTTTACTCTTAAACACCCCCGGATTGTATTTAGGTGGAAAGACAGACGCAGGCAACGAGTTCCACACCTCTTACAAAAAAAGTTGACTTGAAACGCTTAGTGCGTTTTGGCGGAATTTCCACCATGAGAGGGTGTCTCTTACTGGTGCGCCTGGTACAATTATAAAAGAACGGTGATGGTAAAGTTTATGTTTTTATTTTGTATTTTTGGTGAGCAATGTATTGTATTGTTTTGTAAGCAATTTTCAACTCCCTATTCTTCATCCGAAGATAAATCAGAGTTTAATGCTTTCGTATATACTCGTATATACTAATATATACGAAAACGTTTGCTGTATAACATTAGGGAGAAATAGTTTCCCATATTTAGGGTCTTGAAAAGGGGATATAATTCTCTCAGCTAGTTTATTATTTCATTGGAATAGCACTCGTTACAAAAACACGCGCAAGCAATATCGTCGTATGATTATGTTATCTTTTACAAAACCAAAACAATGTTTCGCTGTAATTGGGTAGCATCGTTCAGGTTCAGAATCCTCTGAACGGCAATTCAGTAATTTTAACATCAACCGCGCAAAAACCTGTTCCAATAAACAATTGAATATCAGCACATGCAACTCGTTCCAGGAAACCAACTAAAGAGTCGAAGCCACATTTGAAGCCAGGGGCTTTATTCTTATGCAAACGAAATGAACTCGGTCATTGTCTCTCTCGTTCGACAAGTCAAGAGTGTGAGAGTGACCGCGATAATATCGAACGTGCAAGAACGGGGCCCCAGAGATATCGGCGATTTATTTCGTACTGCGCCAGTCCATACAATGCTTGCAGCGACTGGGTATTATTTTTCATCCGGTGTACGCGCTAACGACTTCCTGCGGTTTGAATAAAAAAACTAGTTGTTAAGTTTCTTTTTACCTGAAAATAGTTATAAGTCGGGTAGTAGATATCTAAGTATCTGCTGACTGGTATTTAAGTATAAAATATTGTATTTATGGAATGTATCCTCACACATTTTTTAGGTTACAAAATGACAATGCAAATGAATCTTCTATAGATCCTGACAATTCGTCTGTAACAATTTACTAAGTGGAATTAGAAGAAAAAAACTTCTTTTAATTCGCATTTTCTTCAATTGACAATAAATTCAATTGTAACCACAAGACAGCTCGTTATGGAGAGAGACCATTTGCAAGAGACCTTTGTCCAGCAGTGGAAGTCTTTTGACTGAAATAACGATGTTGATACACCAATCAGTTATACTTGACTGTTATTAATCACATAGCTTCACTCTTTAGCGATGGCAGCCTAGTTGGGAGAAGGTCCGCCTCTCAAGCCAGAGTGAGCGGTTTCGAACCCAGCCGACGGCACGCACCAGTTTGTTCATTGTGTGAACATATGTGCGTATTGTATGTCATCTGCTACATGACTGAAGCCCGGTGTATGGCGACAGGCTCGCCCCCTGTCACATTTGGGACTAAATATCGTCCGGCGAAATGTGGGTGTTGTATTACACCTCTGCCAGCCCCCTCGGGAGAAAGGCGGGACGATGTGTTATGTTCACTCTTTATATGTTCAACTCCAGTTATAAAAGAGCCATTTGAAATAGAAGTGTTCTGTCATAGCTGAACTAAGCTCTGCTTGATAAAAGCCTACATTTTTCTCTACATCATGCATCCACTCTACTCAATACCATTACGCTAATGTCACGACCCGAATGATTCGTGGAAAAACCGCTATCCCGCCTACACCTTGGGTGAGGACCCCAAACTCTTGTACCAGCTTTTCGTTTTCAAACGTAATTTTACTACGACTTTTTATTCTAACGTCTCCGTGACTTTCACTGATAGATACGGTTGGATAAGCAATGCTTTTAGTAATGTTAGTAATTGTGGGCCTTGTTGTTTGTTTTATAGCAACAATCGTCATGTCAGAGGGCCTCAGGCGGCCTAGAAACTCTGACATCAGGCCTAGCTACTCGGCCTATACGGACTTGTTTGCTTGCTTATAAATATTAGTATGAATTTTATTTCCCAAAACAAGATAAGCCCTCTTATTTTGTAAGCGTTGTGGCAATAGTCATCGTATTCCCATTACTTTTGCTTGTTTGAAGTAACTATAGTTGGCGCCAGCGGGATGACACGCGATGATCATTGTCATTACGTTTAGAAAATAAGTAAAAGGCTACATTATCGCTTTTACTATTCCTATGTAAGGGGAGACAGCCTAGCATCTTCCTTTATAATCCTCACACAATACTAAATAAAGCCGCTTCCCGCTGTCTGTCTCTATGTACTGACGCTAAAATCTTTTAAACCACTTTTTGAGGATTTTAAGGAAGTTTTCACTATTCAAATCAAATCAAATCAAATATTATTTAGTACCACAGTTTACAAATTTGGTTTTACCAATTACTGATCTATCTATAGAAATGTTAAAAAAATGTAATCAGGTATAAACAATTTCTCTCAAATTGTTTATAAGTACCATGCCGTGTTTATAGGTACCAAAGCCAAGAGCGGGTTGCTATAAGAAATTATAAATCACTGGTATATACCCCGAAAAGCCGGGCCGGTCGTAAGTAAATTATAAGATCTCCTATTCATTAAGTCAAGGTATCTAATCACTTGGCGACTAGAAGAAACACTAAACCAAAAAGTAAGTAGTAAGTACACATGCCATAAGCTGAGTAGCTTGTTTATGTTCAAGTACGAAACATCAGCAAATTCTATAGGCTATGAACATAAAGCAAGTAACTAGAGACTACGTGTGACATAGAATTGGTTTCGAACGTAAATTATTATTGGCTTAGTGCCCGTAGCGTGATCAACCTCGATCTATTCAATAGATCTATTGAAATCCTGCGTTGATTCATTGAATTCATTCCCTTTATTCGATTCTCTAGGAATTGCAAAGCGCAAGGTTCAACCCGTTGCTTTGCAGACAATGGAGGTTAAAATATAGATACTATTTACTTTGTTATGTGTGTACCTTCAGGCGCTGGGTGACGAAGCCTGATCTATATAACTGCTACAATTTTAAATGACGCTTTGTCAAAACGTTTGCAACAGATCCTACACTTATAGTAGGTACTTACCTATATCACTTTTACAACTTAACTTTTTAAATCAACCAAGTGAGCGTCAGCGAGTGAAGTGTCTATGCTTCAGCTTAGACAAAAATGCTTTCGTATGTCCGAATTCTCTCCGGATTCGAATTCTGTCTTCCTCTACAGATCGCATTTCAAAACCGATTATTAAAAAAAAATGTAAGGAGTTTCAATAAATATACAGTTTTTGTTTTCAAGTCAGTTTTTGGAAAGTAAGAATTGTTTTTGAAAATTTTTGTTCACAAATTTTTTAAATTGCTCTCGTAGAGGTCTACAGCAGCCACTAGTATTATTATGGTTAAGTGTGTTTGTCCGCTTGTTTGTTTTGTTAGGCTTTCACGCCTGAACTACTCAACCAATTTTCATGAAATTTTGCACACACATTGTCAGGGATATAGAAAAAGACATGGGTTACCGTTAATCTCGAAAAAAATAACGGTTTCTGTGGAACCGCGGGTGAAACCGCAGGGCACAAAGCTAGTAAGTAAATAATTGCTATAATTTTAAGTGACGAATTTTTAACGCGTTTTCAACAGACCCTACACATACTGTAGGTACCTACCCGCCCATGTCACTTTATACTGTAGAATCCGAACAAGTTCAGATTTGAATGCTTTGCTTTTATCCGGGCTTTAAACGCATTCTCCCGTGCATATAGAAGGTCTAAATTGCGTTTGTTTTCCTACAAAACAACTTTTTATAGCTTCATACGTTTTGTAAAGTCGGTTAGAGTTGCGGACTAGCTAAAAGCATTACTGTCTTCATTAATTCAGTTAAGGCATAGTTTATCGTTGTTTTCACATCTTTGACCTTCTTTTGTTTCACGTTTCCACTAAGGGAGCAATTAACAGAGAATAGTCTTAATTGGGTGCCTTCTATCTTGATACAATTAACTTTATTATCATTTAGACACATACTAAGGAGAACGTTCTGAGGGATTGAAATAATTAATTTCAAAACAATTTTAATCAAAAATAATGTAAAGTACGTTTATGAAAATTTATTTGAAACTTCAAACAATTTAACGCTATAAATAATTAAGTACGACTGGTATTATTTTATTGATTAAAACCTGATAGAATACTTAAACAGTTGCCTAGACGAATGTAATACAATACTACGTGTTGGAAAGTAGTTATTTGTCACAGCTTTTTCACAGTTATTTGACTGCCTCGGTGACTCAGTGACTGCCTCGGTGGCTCAGTCGGTAGTGAACCTGCCTTCTGATCTAGGGGGCGTGGGTTCGATTCCCACCTAGGGCAAACATTCATATGATGAATATTTGTGTTTGTTCTATGTCTGGGTGTTAATATTTATTTATGTATGTATTTAAAAGTATAAAGTATCAGTCTCTGGCCGCCATAGTACAAGCTTTGCTTAGTTTGGGGTCAGACGACCGTGTGTTCAAGTTGAATATTTAAATATTTATATTTAGCTTAAATATTTCTGACCAAAACAAAACAAACAGATACGTACATAATATGACATCCGGGGAAATCTATAACAGCGAATGTGGAGTATCGATGAGAACCAGGGACCGTCGCTAGTAGTTAGCTGGAACATTTCTTGTCATTGTTTCCTTTGTCATGACAGCCGTACCGACTAGTTAGAGACATGGATATTGAATGTCCATAGAATTGCCTTTATTTGACTTCTCAAATTACTATGTCAATAGGTACAAGCTGCTGTATTTCAGGGCTACTTATCGCCCATGATACAGACACTTAGATTTCTTTACCCGACTGCTATACCTACCCAACGATGACGGTTGTTTTTCGCTCTTATCTTGTATACCTAAATGACATGTGCATCATAGATATTATTATGTATACGTATTAGTACATTAATTTAGTTGATAACATAACATAATTATCGTCACGCCTTTCCCCAGCTGGCAGAGGAGTAATACAACACCCACACTTCGCCGGACGGTATTCAGTCCCAAATGTGCCAGGGGGCGAGCCTGTCGCCATACACCGCTCTCCAGTCATGTAGCAGATGACATACAATACGCACATGTTCACGCAATGAACAAATTGGTGCGTGCCGTCGGCTGGGTTCGAACCCGCTCCCTCTGGCTTGAGAGGCAGGCCTTCTCCAACTAGGCTATCATCGCTTCAACAACAATTTAGTTGATGTGGGTATGTATATGTGTGTGTAAACTTTATTACCTAGTATCTTTCAAGGGGCTGGGCTGATTTCGACAGTTATGCTATCATTATATTTGTCTTAAAACCCCATTATGCCCTAAGCGGTTTTTTTTTATCAGACCCACTTGCTTACTGATTTGCAAGCATTCCGAGGTTCTACGGTTGGCAACATGGGTCACCGCAAATTCAAATCCGCAAAAGAACTAACATGTTTTTTATATACGATTGTTTACTCTCCTTTATAAAGGGTTAAGTTAATATTAAGTTAAACAGTTCGACAGTAAAGCCATTCTTTCTCGATGTAATTCAAGCAGTTTGATCAGAGTTGATCTGTCCTAAGCAACACTAGACAGTTCGTAGTTGTTCGCAGGTACTCCGCCTCCGTCGAACTAAATGCAGTACCGACAACCCCATGACGTTAAATTTTGAACTATTTGTGTTACTCAAACAACCGCTCTCCTAAACTATCGAGTAGACCAACAGGCCAACAAAGTTCAATCATAATCGATCAAATTGTACTAGTTACCGATCGAAGTGACTATTAAGTAAATTGGGTGAGTAGTTATGATTGTGGACGAACGTCGGTGGGTATTATCACATTAATATTGAACAAGGGATGGAGTGGAAAGCTTTTGTTTATCTCTTTTACTTTGATCGAACCGAGTATTAAGGTTATGTTTACCGGTCGGGCTGGTTAACCGATTGTTGGGTTAGTTAAACAACAGGAAATAATTGACTTTCTCGAGAAAATATTTGTATTAGTTGAGGTAAAAGCATAGAATGGTGGTTTAATCAAGCATTATAAAACTCTGACTTTATCAAGTAGAGATTTCTTTAAGACGTAAAAGGAATCGTTTTGAATGTATGGTGCTCAAGAGTAAGTTAATGCTCTTAGAAGGAGGATTAAAATTAAATCTTCTTAAATTTTCTATTGTATGAAAATGTTGATCAGCAAAAGCTCATCTAAAATCACGTTAAATGCATTAACAATTTTTGACAGGTTTCTGAGACTTTAAAAATCCACTCTAATTTTATAAAATCGAAAGCAATTTAGTCTGTCAGTGTGCCTGTTTGTAGGCTTTTCACGGATCAACGTTTGACCACCAACTCGCCTGATGTGAAGCAACACTGTGGCCTAAGATGAAGCACAAAGTACCTCTAGGTACTTTTTGCTGTCCTTTGTGGGTACTTTGTGTACCAGTACCTTCTAAGGTATATATAAGGTATATATAGGTACTAGCTGTCACCCCGCAACTTCGTTCGCGTTTATTATTTATTTATATATATATATTTAAACTATCCTATCTCTCAAGTTGGATCGAACTGCACATGGTGTGCGAATTTTATTATAATCGGTGAAGTGGTTTAGGAGTTCATTGAGGAAACATTGTGACACGAGATTTATATATATTAAGAAGATATATAACCTAGGTATCTTCAAGGCCAGAGTGAATAAGTACCTACTAGGTGCTTATTACTTATATATACACCTAGTAGGTACTTATTCACTCTGGCCTTGAAGATACCTTGGTTGTAGTTAGTCCTAATAGATCATTTGTTACAGTATATCACGAGGATTTTTAGATACTATTTTCTGAATAACGCGAACTAGGTCACAGTAACAGGTAATAGCTATTACTACTGGATCTGTGAGTTGTAGACCTTGCGGTCGGCGTCTGAAGAGAGAGATCCGGTCAGAGAAGAGATACGGACAAAATTCGGACCTACGAAAGCATTTTCGTCGAAGCTGAAGCAGAGACGCTACGCTCACTAACGCTTGCCCGATTAATAAAATAATTGGAATCGACTAAATACCTACCGCATTTCGATCAAAACACACATTTGTTATGAATTAACAGTTCTGAAACTTAAACTCTCTATTCGAATACGGACACGCTTTGCGTCTTTGTTCGAGAAAGTCAAGAAAATTTAATTAGCTGACTAAATTCTGAACATGATTCTCAAATTTTCATAATTACCCTTTCAATTTAAAACTTTGATTAATGCCGAAAATTCGAGACGGAAGTGAGCTGTTAATCAATCAAAACCGGAACAAACTGGTTCACAAACTTCATTGCCACAATCGAACGTCATCATAATCTGGAATGAGCAATACGGCAGCTGCCGTATTGTTGGTGGCAACCGCTGTATTGGCTTCGTCCGTATTGCTCTGTTCCATGCCTAGAAAATCCATCTGAAAAGTTAATTGCTCGCCCGCAATACCTGTCTGCGGCCCGTTAGGGTTGCCGCGTAATAACGGCTTAGCATAAAATTTTATGACGCCCATAAAATGTTTACAATTTGTTTTGAGTAAAAGAATAATTTATTGGCAATTTGATTTTGTTTTAATGGCGGACGAGGATTTGCATTTTGTAAAGGTCAATATCATGTTCTGAAATGGTTTTTGTTATTACCATCGTGCTGAAACGGGTCAATGAAAGTTTCAATTATAAAAATAAACACAGCAATAGTTCTGGCGATATTTTGTGGTCAACTTACTATTTATACCCTCAAGCAATAATACACTTTACTAAGCTAATGTTGTATCCTACGAGTAACTGATTTGTTTCTATTTTAAACTGAGAATTAAGGTCAAATTGCCGAGTAACATTTTCAAGCTCACACCAATCACATCTGATCGATGTGAATGGTGGACATTCATAGAAGGTAGCATACATATGTATTTAAATTTTGTTGGGGGCTGAGCTACCCACGTCCGCAGGAGTGTATTCTGATTCCCTACACGTGGTCCCCGGGTAGTGCTAACCGGGTAGCAAACTCTGGTGGGAGGCTTCGGCTGTGGCTAGTTACCACCCACCGGAACAAGCCATGCTGTGAAATGACCTAGTCGTGTTTCGGGATGTGGTCCGGTGTAACCGTTCCAAAGACGGGTCTGAACAGTAGCGCACTTGTAGCGCCTCACTCAACTGCCGTCTTTGTACTTGTTCTCTCTACAAAACTTCAAGACTAGAGTGAATAAGTACCTTATAAGTCGTCGTGCTCCATCTTAGACCACAACGTCGCTTAACATCAGGCGAGTTGGTGGTCAAACGCCAACCTATTCTACATAAAAAAAAAAAATCTTGATACGAGACAAAGGCACATAGCTGTTACCTAAGTTACATTGGAGTAGCAACTACCGTTATTGCATATTTGATTCAAAAATTGCAATAAGATACCGTTGACAACCCTAGTTCTGAGCGCATGGCAGCAAATATTCGACGTATGGAAATGTCGACGCAATGATATCGACAATTTTCTGCATCCAATACCGGTTTTTCAAAGACTCAACTGAACCGTTGAATTCGCATTCCGATGTAAAGCAATTGAAGTAGTGTTTGAATGTTGTCGTGTAATCAATTTTATGTGACTGAATATCAAGAATATTGTGTAGTACGAATTAAATAATACAAATCTTTGATGTGATTTTTTTTACCTTTTTATCAATTTCCACTCGTGAAATGTTTACTATGATGGCTCCTTACCAATTTCTTTTTTGTATTTGTATCCTCTACCTCTATCAAACCTGTGGAGTAATCTGGAGGAGGTGGAGGTGGAGGATCTGGAGGTCTATCGTGTATCAAATCTACACCTGTAAGTGAGTTTTTTAGTTGGTAAGGCCCCGTAATCCCTAAGCCAAAAAAATAATTTCGTAATGATTTAAATAGATACACTTGTGTTTTAATGTTTTGTTTCTTTTTTTTTTTATCTAAAGCTATTCATCGTAGCAAATCCAGTATAATATTATCTTACATAGGTAGGTACACTGCAAAACGATAGTTGGCTTGAGTTAAATCTAGAATTTCCAATGCTTATTTGTAAGTATGTATGTATGTATAGAAGTCTAGATACTGCGCAAAGATCTTCCTAAAATGTAAACTAATCTGATAAAGTATTCTGATCAGATTACCTTTAGCATAAATATGTGGTCAATGTAGGCATTTCACAAGCTTTTATTGGACCTACAATATTATGTATGTATGTTAAATATAACTATGTTTGTTAGGGTGAAATCTTGCAACTCAATTTTGAAGCAGATATCTTCAACCGATTAAGATAAAATTTTGCATACACGTTTAGTTTGGATGACAATGCATGGTTAGCTATGTGACGTCATTTTAAATTCAACATGGCGGAACATCCAAAATGGCGGACAAGTTATTTGTAATGCACTCGCAAAATATAGGTATTTAATAAAATACTTGCTGAGAATACGAATGTGACTTAAAATTCTAAATTATCCGACAAATGACCTTGCAACAATGATGTGTTGAATGAGATAAAACGATTAAAAACCGGTTCAGCAATAGCTAGAATGTAAAAAAATTAACTAAGGGTATAAAACTTTTTTTTAAACCAGTTTTTATTTCTATGCGCTAAACGAATAAAAATACTTTTCTATTAGAACTCTTGCTTTCACGTCATTTATAACGTCACTAGCTGCGCCCCGCGGTTTCACCTGCGGTTAAAAAGTAACCTATGTGCTATTCTAGACTATTCTATTATCTATCTCTGTGCCAAATTTCATTCAGATCTGTTCAGCCGTAAAAAAGTAACAAACATCCATCCATCCATCCATCCATTTTTACAAACTATCGCGTTTATAATACGAGTATTAGTAGGATTACACAATTTGAATGATATTAAAGCTTGTCGTGAGATTTACCTGTGTAGATAAACAAGTATATTGAATAACTTGATCAGATTCTTTCAAGTTTGAAAATTTTCAAAACTATAATTCAATTTGAGTATGTACTTTTATCACTACTAGCTTTTGTATCATTTAAATAGTGGAATGACGACAACGACGTTGTAAGTTGATAGTAAAAAATATATTGGAGGTGTTTATTTTATTCGTTTCAAGGCATTGAAATAAAAGCTTGTTTTTTAAAAAAATATCTTAGTTTATCATGGGCCTAAGTCAGTACATTCGGCCTGTCATAAAAACCAAATATTGCGGAAACAATATCATGATCATGAAGTATAGACCAATTTGTAACCAAATTAACAATCTTGGCTTATTCCCAAAAAAGCCTATAAAAATTAGGACAGTTGTTTAAGTAATTTGGTGCTTTTTTATTCAGTTCCTTGTTGTCGTTACAAAAGGAAGACAAGCTTACTTATTTGTTCTTCGATTCAAATCAAAGTTGATTGCTCTGAAAGAAGCTATTGATGTGATGAATAAGTCCGTATTTTCATTTATAAGACCAATGAACATCAAGCTTATGAAAAAAAAGACGTGAATAATTTTTTTCGTCACACAAAGTCTCATCATTTTTTATTCTTTTTATTTCCAATCTTATTTTTCAGCAAGGCTATTAAATGCAGTTGATAAAGTAATGATAAAAAGCCTAGTCAGAGAACGCTCGCCCCTCAAGCCAGAGGGGCTTTTTTTTCATGCCATAGGTGGCAAACAAGCTAACGGGCCGCCTGATGGTAAGCGATCACCCGCCACCTATTGATGCCTGTAATACCATCACAGATACGAGTACGTTGCCGACCCTTAAGGATTCTATTGACAGTCCTTTTGAAGAACCGCATGTAACCTTATTCCAGTAAACTATAAATTGAATCTCACGATTTCAAAAATGCAGCTTTGACTGCCACATGATTGAATCAAATTCCATGTACAGCCAAGTCTAGGTTTTGTCAGCTGACAGCGGAAGTTGCCTGAGGCGTCGCCGTATTTGGGAGCCACACGGTTCGGTTGCGCCTCGCGTCTTGACGTCACGTCCTGTCTGTCATCCAACATGGGGCTTCGAATTTCCGGCGAAAGGCGAATTTCGCAAGCTATTTTCAATCGTACATGTCTTGGTAGAACTCGCTTTTGACGTCGTGTGTAGGATATTTAGTGGTTTAGTCAAATAAATAAATAAAAACCATTAACCAAATCGAAGTTATCCGCTCTACAGAGATTAAACAAATAAATAGTCTTGCGCCACCAAGATTTAGAAGCTAACAATGAGTTTACATAATAGTAGAGTGACATCTAGAACATTTTAACTTTGAGTTAATTAGCCCTGCGTTTAAAAATTTAACTTTGAATCCTCTGCAAGCGGACCTTATAGATATACCTAAGTTATATCTTGTTATGTTACAAGGTGGGGTTTATGTACATAGGTATATTCTTACAATTAAGTTTATTAAAAATACTCTACTCTATCCTAATCCTAACTAATATTATAAAGGCAAAAGTGAGTTTGTTCGTTTGTTTGTTTGTTTATAACACTTTCACACCCTAACTACTCAGACGGTCATCATCAAATTTTGCACACACGTTGTCAGGGTACAGAAAAGGACATAAGGTACCCTTCATCCCGACAAAACTATCAGTTCTTTCAAAACTTGGATGAAACCGCGGGGCGCAGCTGGCCATCAAGAAAATTTACTACGAGTATTTAAGACAAAGTAGAAGGCGTGTTAATGATTATTGATAGTCAAAATCAAATCAAATCAAATCAAATATTTTTATTTAGGCACGAACAATAAGTACAACATAAGATATGAATCCACTGACTCCGAACTAGTGAAAACTGTGTTTCGGTAGCCAGTGGCTACTCCCATTAATAAACCTAAGTTTGTTATGTGCCTGGTGTGAAGGCGTGTGTGTGTGTGTGTGTGTGTGTGTGTGTGTGTGTGTGTGTGTGTGTGTGTGTGTGTGTGTGTGTGTGTGTGTGTGTGTGTGTGTGTGCCCGCGGGCGAGAGATTGATATGTGTATGTCGATAAAATGGTCTTAAATAAATAAAATAAATTTGTATGATGGACAGATGCATAATATTACATGTAAAATAAAGTTACCTAAATTTTGAAAACTTTCAGTAGTCAGGTAGCAATCAATTAATGGGGGGTAGTAAAGAGATTCTCTGTATTGTCGTAATCAAAGTTCTTTAGAATATCAACTACTTTTAGCTTGCATTGAAAAAAGTTAAGAGCGGGCATTGAATCGTCAGGGCAAATTTTGTTGTACAGGAAGGGACCTAGGTAGTTTGTGAAACGTCTTGCAAAAACTGTACGGGTTTTATATGGTTTACAAATTTTATCTTTGCGTCTTTTATGTTTATCGTGCTTTGGTTGAGGAAGAACTTTCGTGTGCTGAATCAGAATGACCTGGAGTATGAATAATTGTCGGACAGTTAAGACTTTACATTCTTTATAGAGTTCTGTAGTGGGATAAAGGCGTGGTTTAAAATTGGATATTTTTAGTATGGCTCGTTGGGCGATTTCTAATTTTTTAAGACTTGTCTTACAGGCACCTCCCCAGCTAGAGATACAATATGACAGTAAAGATTGACATAAGGAATAGTAAACCGTCTTAAGGAGTTTGGGATCTGCAATATTTCTTAATTTTTTAAAAATTGGAATGAGTTTTCTAATGCGCCCTTTAAGATTAGAAATATGCTCATGAAAAGAGAGATTACTATCAATGTGTATACCTAAATACTTAATTGATGTAGTACGGGATAAAACTGGGCAAGCACAGTAAGTCTTAGGGCAATTTATAGTATGAAAACGGATTTTAAAAAATTCAGACTCTTCGGGTTGTGAAGAGTTTAAGATTGAGAAGGAAGAAGTCATAAGCTGATTATTCACTACTGGGTATATGCCTACTTTTGATTCTGGCACTCTTGATGGTCCACTGCCAATCATGCAATTTATCAACCCTCTATTAAAGAATTATAATAAAAAATGACGCAGAAAAACAATCCAAAACAAAATACTCTTCAGTTAGTTTTCCATCAACATAAATAACTAGACACTCCAAATAATGCCGTACCTTCAGTCAATTGCATATCAACTCATAGAGGCGAAAGAAGCTTGCCATTTAAAGAAATTGGATTCCCAAGCAGCGTAGAGCCACCGCCATAAAGAGTGTCCCAGTATTGTCTCGAAGGGTATTGATGATAATTCCTGTTTATGTTTCTTGGCAGAAAGGAAACAAGGATATAGAGCTGATATAATGCTATTCTCGTATACTTAAGCGATACTGAGCTGTACTATTGAAACTCACTCTATTATTAAAGACCAAATAAAGAGTAAAGACGGAGTTTTGCAAATAGCGAAGTGAGGACGGTTTTTAACACGTGTTTACAAAAATAACGTTACCAATTTAAATGATAGTTATTACACGATTTGACAACAGTGTCATTCATAACTATTTCGACGTAAAGTGTCGGTAAAGAAGTAGTGACGGAAGTGTAAAGAAACAAAGGAAATAGAATTGAAGCGATGATAGCCTAGTTGGAGCCTAGTTCCTAGCGAGGAGCGGGTTCAAACCCAGCCGACGAAGCGCACCAATCTGTTCATTATGTGAACATTTATGCGTATTGTACCTATGTCATCTGCAACATGACTGGAGCCCGGTGTATTGCGACAGGGTCGCCCTCTGTCACGTTTGTGACTGAATATCGGCCGGCGAAGTGTGAGTGTTGTATTACAACTCTGCCAGCTCCCTCAGGAGAAAGGCGTGATGATATGTTATGTTGTGTTATGATAAATTCCGTGAATATAATTCTGCACGTAAATGGCAAGGCATAGTTTTAATCGGCCTCATTTCACCGTTTGCAGAGCTTCATATTTACTCGTAATTCTTTATTTGGTCAGAGATTAATTACTTACTTACTTTACTACTTTTTGGGTTGTAAGTGTTATCAGAAGAATAAAACTAGTGCTCACCATTTAGGGTTGGTTGGAAAAGATCGCTGTTATCGGCAAGGCGCTACTTAATGCAATAGTTTTAGGTGTGTTTAAGTCTGTATTTCTTTTGTTTATCTAATTATTGTTAAATAATAATAATAAAGCTTTATTTTCACATTTTAAACAATTATTTACAAGTAAATGAATCTAAGTATAAAAGTTTATAAATCTTTTATTAGTATTAGAGTCGCATTCCGCGATAAAGGCCTCCTCCATTAGCTCTTTTCGCTCTTTCTCTTGCTGCTCTGCTCCACGTCCTGCTTCAGTGTGGTGATATCGTTACTTCAGCGTTTGTGTGGTCTCTCTGGTCTACGTTTGTAAATTATTGTTATCTATACAGGGTTATAGGTAACTCACCAAAAACCTCTTAAGGGTTCATTGTACTCATCAATACGAACAACTTTTACTATGAAGCCAATCCTGTAATCGCGAAAAAAAACAGCTGTTCCATACATAAAGTTCAATTACCTGAGACAAAATGTATGGAACAGCTGATTTTTTTTCGCGATTGCGGAGTTCGCCTCATAGTAAAAGTTGTTCATATTGATGAGTACAATGAACCCTTAAGAGGTTTTTGGTTAGGTACCTATAACGCTGTATAGAAATTTTGGTCTTTACAGTGTACTACTGGTCGCATTACTTTACTTGTATGGTCTTTGTATCGAAAAAACATGTTGCAAACAAAATCATTGTTCGAATCGATCGAGTTTTTGTTCACATTTTTTTTAAGTGAGATCACACAGAGCAGTACTATAGTAATCCAGTACACGAGTCAGTATTGATGCTGGCAGTAAGACGTGTCCCGTAACAGCTCACATTATGGCCTACGATTGACACTACCGTTTTTAACGCATTCAATAACATCTGCGGCATACCAATAAGGAAAACGTATAAACATAATCGAATCGAGGCCAATAAGAAATGTCATAAATTCTGTCAGTTAATCGAAAGATAACATGGCCTAATTCGAGATTGGTCTTCCAAGATTGGAACTGAACCTATTAAGTTTAATTAATGACTTTGCTTGCCGATAGTGGTCGATTTGGCACAGTTGGTTCCATTTAAAAAACATTTTCACTTATTATGGTTCATTTTAAGCTATATAGATTTTGCGCTCAAATTGTTGATTTGTATGTGAGCAACTCTACAGGTGATGTTAGTTTTTCCTACCTGTACGTTACGTACCTGTGGTTGTTTTATTTCAGTTTTATTTAGGCTTATGATTTTGCCTACATTATGACTATGTAATATTGCATACTAGCTGCGCCCTGCGGTGCTACCCGCGGTTAAAAAGTAGCCATGTGTTAATCCAGAGTATAAGCTACCTCTGTATACAATTTTATCAAAACGTCGAAGTAACAATCACACACACACACAAATGGTGGAGATATGTTTTTTTATCCGCAACTTCCTAAAAAATACAATAAAAAAAATATAAAATCATTGAACCTACTCACAAAATTTTAAGAGAATCGGTTCAGAAATGCTACCTGTAGAGTAAGACAGAGATCCGAACAGAGATCCAGACAGAAATCCAGACAGAATTCGGACATACGAAAGCATTTTTGTTGAAGCTGAAGCTTAGACGCTTCGCTTGCTAACGCTCCCTCGGTCGATGAAAACGACTTTTGTCTTTTGATTATATGTAGGTCGAGTAATAGATAAATAGGACTATAAATGTAAATAATTAAAAATAAAAGAAAATGACAACGACTTTACGTGATTAATTTTTTAACCCCCGACGCAAAAACGACGGGGTGTTATAAGTTTGACGTCTCTGTATGTGTGTGTGTGTATGTGTGTCTGTCTGGGGCATCGTAGCTCCCGAACGAATGAACCAATTTTGATTTTGTTTTTTTGACGTGACAACGTCTTATAATTCGATAGAGCCGGCTGCACGCACGAAAAAATGCGGCGTTACCTCGCTCTGAGGCGTTCCATGTAAGGCTTGAAGTGCAAGCGAGAGCGCGGAACGAGCGACAAAGAGCACAATCGGCCTTTGCGTTCGACAGCGTTCGACATCCGTCTCTCTCCTACTTGAGTGTGCACGTTGTCACGTTCAACTATCGTCAGTAAACCGACTTTACAGACAACCCATTTTTTATTTATTTAAAAGATGTATTAGTCGGAAGTGTTCTTGGCTTTGTTTGATGAAAATCGGTGTTGATGAAAAGCAGTGTCGGGGGTTTTTTTAATTTATACTTTATTGTAAAAAATATTTGATTTACTTAGTTCCCAAAGCAAAAAACTACGCCCACAAATACCACATCCTCATTTTACCCGGTTTTCGTATTAGCTCGTCGCAAGCACCTTTTTTATCTAGCACGACATTGACAAAGTTGCCTTGTAACCTGTGAAAACCTATTTTGGACAAGGACGTGTCGCTATCGAGGGCTGATACAGGTAATTTATTTTCTCAAGGAAGTGCGCATTAATGTCAGGTAGGCAATTTATCTTGAGGTAATTCGCGTGAAGCGCTTATTGGCTGTCGTTGCCCTTGCGAACATATCTCAAATGATTTATACCATTTAAGTAATTAGGATATTGATAGCTATGACGGTATACCTACTTTGAGGGGAAACTCATTATTAATTTTTGGTTCGTTTTTCAATCTCTTTTTGAAACAAGTGAGTCGTGGCTTGTACCGTTCTCATTAAACAAAACGCTCTTTTGTTCTTATTAACACCAACATCAGAGATCAGAGCTGATTGTAAAATTGTTTCTAAAAATCATAAATTGTTCCAGAAATGTACCGAGCGCTGTTTCGGTGACTTGCGACAGTACATGGCTTAATGAAATTCAAATTCAGAGTAAGTACCTACTTTTAGATAGGAAATTGAAAATTGGATGAGTTTTCCTAAAGTCGGCTATGCTATCTCTTTGCTAAGTTTTCCTGTGTTGGGGATCCCATAGAACACACAAACTTTTCCCTTTCATATGCAGGAAACCTAGCGGAAAAACCGGGAGCTTCGTTAAGTAAGTAGATTCACAAAAAATGAAAATCATTTCCATGTACGACCCAGCGCGGTCGTTAAAACAACGCGCGCACTAATGGAGCCACAAATATGCACTTTGCGGCCCGCAACGCGAACCAGTTTGTCACTTTGCAATAAAATGGTGAAGCCAAGGTGGAAATTTGTTGTAATTTATTAAAAGGCAAACAGTATTTATGATAACTGGAGAATGACTTTAAAATGGCTCTAAAGGTTTGGATAAAAACATCAAGCATTGAATTATATCATTAATATGTGTCTTCCTCTTCTGTCTGTCTATGTACATTGTCACAATAAAGTATTCTGTATTCTGAAAATAGATTAATCGATACATTTTTTTTATGGACAATAAGTCGGCGTTCGACCACCAACTCGCCTGATGTTAAGCGACGTTGTGGTCTAAGATGGAGCACGACGACCTAACATGTGTTCGATGCGTCGAACACGCTTTGACCAAGCGTGAACAACGCGTGAAATAAGTTGATTACGTTTAGAGTAATCGCTGTTCGTGAAATAAAATTTTAAAGTATACTATTAAAGATTATTAGTTAGTAAAAACAGTGCTACAATAATTTTCTATGATTTCAAGGCTTGCTCTTCTTTCCATATATGTACATCACATATCATAAGCATTTCGGCACGCCTTTCTCCCGAAGGGTCTCATATTGGTGTATTACAACATTCACACTTAACATAACATAACATATCGTCACGCCTTTCCCCCGAAGGGGCTGGCAGAGACGTAATACAACACCCACATTTCGGCAGACGATATTCAGTCCTGAAATGACAGTGGGCGAGCCTGTCGCCATACACCGGGCTCCAGTTATGTAGCAGATGACATACAATACGCACATATGTTCACACAATAAACAAATTGGTGCGTGCTGGGTTTGAACCCGCTCTCTCTGGCTTGAGAGGCGGACCTTCTCCCAACTAGGCTGCCATCGCTTGCACATCCACACTTCACCGGAAGATATTCAGTCCCAAATGTGACAAAGGCGAGCTTCTCCCCATACACCGGGCAGTTATATAGCAGATGATGACAAAACGCACTTAATAATGTTCACAAACGAACAAATTGTTTCACAGCTTCGACTGGAATCTGGCTTGGGAAGTTTTTTTTACTACATTTGTTGTGCTGTGGCTGTGGCCGAATATGTGGCGACCCTAACTAAACCAAAAATGAACTCGCGACCTGCAATTCAGTTTATGCCATTTTGCGCCATTTAGTGCGGTTGGACTGAAAACAGAGTACAATTACAGCTACATTTTGGTTCTAATTTTCATAATAGTACAATATTTCTAGTTAAATTTTACATCTATACCTTCTTACCTACTAATAAACGTTAAATAGACTCGGAAAAGTTGCAATGTTTTGTCTTCTTCGATTGAGCTAAAAATGTAAAAGAAAGAAAAAGACAAAACACTGTTTAGCTACATAATCTTTGGCTTTACAACGTTTCTAATTATGAGGGGTGCTTGTATCGTCTGTTGGTGTTCGTAACTGTCAGCCGTTTGACAAACATACGATTTTATTTGCCACCAGTAGTTGCGTGTTTTAAACGAAAGCTAAATTCATAAAACTATAAAAAACACATTACGTAAAACAGCTGTATTAGACTATTAAAGATGATCTAAAAGATGTGTGGAAATAGTGCTTATCAACTATATTATTGATGCGTCCAGATGGACCAAAAAAACATTGCACGGACCAAAAAAAATAACAACCAACTGTTAGGTTCTAAATGAACAAAAATTTATGACGCAACCCTGGTAAAAGACGTACCTGTCACGCACACCAGCATAAAAAAGTTGGCTTGTCACTTTTCGTTCATAAACAGTACGGAACTCTCTCTAGACACAGATATAAACGTACTCAATATTAAGAACTTGTTGTTAATACTCGTTATAAAGTCATTTTATTTTATACTTTACAAGTTTATTAAGACTCGAATAGAGAACCGCGTTTCTTACAATTTCACAAGCTTTAAGTGCCATAACTCAACAAAGTTAACTTTGCAAACTATTGGTAATCGGAAAGCAATTAATTTTCCACGGATGAGTATTCTGTCGTTGAAAACTAATTTCAAACGGATTTATTGCAGTTTTCAACTTTATACGAGTTTTGTCTGTTGTTCAATTTGAAATTCACTGTAAATATTTTGATTTATTTGATTTGTCGTACTGTTTTTATTATGCCGAATTTGTTTTACCAATGATCCGTATTCCCGTAAGCCGTGCCAACAACTTTCGGTGTTCCAACATTGTTTCGACTATCGATCGTAAATAATGAAATTTACAGTGATTGCTTACAAAGTTTAACTGTTTCACGTATTTAAAAACGAAAAATCGGCTCACGTTAATACCGAGCATTGTTCCGTTCTGTTTTATTGTAACTTGTTTCTCAGCTTTTAACTGCTATCGTTTACATACATTGTTTCTCATTGGAGCTTTAAAAATACATTGTGATTTGCGTTCTTTTTAAACCTTGAGTTTAGAAACCCTGCTGTACGCAACTGAGCTGAACTCATCTGCAACTCAAGCAAATTACGGAGGATATCAGAGAATAAATCCATGGCACGTAGGAATAACTGAACAACTCGACTTGCATGATTTTTTTTTTATTGGCTTAAACGCTTCCTTCGTATGCGCTTTACTATGTATAAAAAAATCAGCCCGAAATATACAATAGTTTTAGAGCAATCGCGTTTTGTACATCTCGACACCCTTGCATTTTATGGTGTTTTACTTGATAAAACGACTTATCAAGTGTGTGTTTGCTTACTAATATTGACATCTTGAATTATCAACATCAACACATGTTCAAAATATTGAAGATCTCGACTTATACACCTAAGCCTTTTCTGCAAAAAATAATTTTAACTTGACAAATTGAGATGTCAAGCATAAGTTTGTGTATGAATAATTGTCATCTTGATTTATCAACTTACACTCACATCCAAAATACTGGATATCTCGACTTATACACATAGCCTGTTTCTGCCTCCATTGACAAATCGAGATGTCAAGTTATGGCAAGCCAAATATTTTTGTTTAAAAAGTGATATTATCACATGTTCACTTTTACCTTTGCCGTGGTGATTTAGTTTTCATCTGCAATAGCAAGATATCAAGTTGTTATCTACCCGAGCCGGATATTTTTTATGTACCTACTGGAGCCTAAACGCCTACAAACATGCCATGCAACAACGTGAAGTAAATATAAAAAATATATTATAATGCTGTACATTATTGGTGACTATTACTATCATTGGTGTACTATGTACCTACCTACATGCATACTTACACAAAAGATTCAAATCAATAGAGGGTTGATTGATAGCGGAGTGCAAAGCCGTACAGAGACGCTAGCATAGATCATTTAGACCCTTTAGAGCCATGGTTGTCTAAGACGAAGACTGACAATTTTTTAAATCTGTGTTTTAAGGTTTTTGGGGAAAAACACCAATGATGGCCAATCAGAATAAGAAGTTCCTTTTTTTTTCACTTTATTTAATTAAAATAATAGTCATAGCACCGCGAGAATCCAACTAGAAAAGAAAGGTAAACCATTTAGAGTAGGAAAGGGTGTCAGACATGGAGACCCTCTACCTCCAAAACTATTCTCAGCGGTTGTCGAAACAATCTTTAGGAGACTTAACTGGGAAAACCTCGGAATCACTGTCGACCGAGTCTCCCTAACACAATCGAGGTTCGCAGACGATAATATATAATGTTATTTGCTGAAACACCTAAAAACATATAGCAAAATTGATACTTGAACTAGCGGATGAAAGTGAGAAGAAAGGTTTAAAGTTGAACCCAGAGAAAACAAAGGTAAGGACAAATGGGAAGAAAACCACCATACATCTAGGAAATAACCAAATTGATTACACTGATGAATATATCTACCTGAGACAGCTAATAACACAAGAGGTCCCTATACGCAAAGAAGTTGACAGAAGAATAACAAATGGCTGAAAGAGATACTGGAGTCTGAGAGAAGCCATGGAAGATAAAACTCTTCACATTAATGTAAAGAAAAAACTTTTCAACACCTGCGTACTACCTGTTTTAATGTAAAATCAGAAGACTCAAATGGCAATGGGCAGGGCATATGATAAGAGGCCAAGAGAAATGGAGCAAAATTGTGACACGATGGTGCCCTAGGAAAAGGAAAAGGGGCAGACCACAGAAAAGGTGGGATGGTGACATTAGACAGGTAGCAGGAGTAACTTGGAATAGAGTGGCCCAAGATAGACAGGAATGAAAAAGGTTGGAGGAGATCTTTGCCGATTGGCAAACAGACCTACAAAAATTAATTAAGTACTAGAATAGATTAGAATAAAATAGAAAAGTTTATTGTCATAAAGTCACACTCATAATAATTCATTACAATGTATTAGGAATGCTCCTGTCATGTACTCGATTCTCATCATCTGTCATGTGTTCGATACTCGATTAAGATTAGTTTAACTACCAAAATATACTTGTAAATCCACACTCATAGTTTTTAGTTCTTAATCCTTTGTAAATAGATACTAAGTTGGTCTGAATAAAGGGTTTTATTATTATTTATTAGTATTATTATTGATCGAAGTAATGTGTAAGCAATCTAACAAAACATGTATTAAGCATGTGTGTCATCAGACATTTTTACAGATTTTTTACAGCCACTTAAGATTACAAAAATTTTCAAAGATTTTTTAAAACGGTTTTTTGAAGTCGTTTAAAATAATAATTAGAAAAGCTTTTTTAAATAAGACCTTTTATGACTAGGTATTTATGTCTTGTAGTGTGTTTGATTAATATTTTCTTATTTGTAGAACTCAACGATTGCCAACTGTTGATTTCTCGGGATAATAAGTCTAGCCTATGTGTTAATTTAGTGTATACTCTAAATAATTCATTTTAATTAGAAACAAATGCGTTTCCATTGTGTTTTTCCCATATGTTTTAAAAATAATTTTAATAACTTAGTGAAAATAGTTTTTAGATTATGTATATGAGCGTATAATTCTAAAAGAAATATATTTTAAATACTAAGACTTTTTTTTACATTTTGCATTATATGCTGAAAAGTAAGATATATCTTGTAAAGTAGTAATAATTACTTGACAAACTATATCTGTTTGAAGTTGTCATTAGTTTACTAATGAGAAATAATGCTTTTTCCATTGAAATAACTAAGATAACCGATAAAAATGATCCGTACTCAGATGGTAAATAACTGGATAAATGTTCTTAAAAGCCAAAACTTGGTCTACAAGTCGAGTTATCAACTTATTCAAGGCATTTCAGCTGTTTGACAAGTCTATTATTGTGTAAACTATAAGTTGTTTCGTTAAATTCTTGAAACCATACGAAAGAGGGCCTCAAGTAACCCTCAAAATAACTTTGACATCATCGTTTGACTAACTTACCGACTAAACAGAAAATTTCAAACTTTAAAATGGCTGCCCTGAAAAATTGACGTTTTTGCGATGTTCAGTTATTCCTGCGTGCCACGGAAATTATCTTGAGATGGGCAACGTTTAAGAACAGTTTTAATAAATAAAGGTTCAACGACACGTTTTCTAATATAATTTATGTGATAAGTAGGTTTTTAGTGGGTAGGAAGTTTAAGTAGGTAAGAAATTTTCGTCTTAAAACATTATGGAATACTTAGGGGAAAAGATGAAGATGGATGCTGGATGGAATAATTAATATCTTAAGTCTAAACTTAACCTAACTTGTTAATCACGTCTTAGGTACTCCAGGTGAAGCACTAACTCAGCTTAACTAGATCCAGTACGATATCTTTAATCGACTTGCCGTACTGTCATCCCCTAATATTATTATCTTCACAACGATCTCAACTCCTGCGCTTAGCTCATACATTATTCGTGAAGTTTGGCTTCACGGCAAATGCCAACACCTGAAGTGGTTAACAGCTTTCTGGCAGTTGGAATTTGAAAATAGTTTATGTTTATAAATGTTTATGTTTATACGGTGTATGGCGACAGGCTTGCCCCCTCGCACATTTGGGACTGAATATCGTCCGGCGAAGTGTGGGTGTTGGATTTCACTTCTGCTAGTCCTTTCGGGAGAAATGGACGATATGTCATTGTTATGTATGCTTATGTTATGTTTATACTTAGCTATCCGATGGAGTTTAAAGTTTTGGAGTTATGTAAGTGTAAGACTTCTTTTTCTGATAGGTGCTTAAGACTGATGATGGATTTTGTACAACCTAACTCCTTGCAATGAAACTATTACCGAGAGAACACCGGGCCAACCTTCAGTTCGGTGACAAGAAGTTCTGTGGTAAGAAGACTAAACTCAGCTGTGGAAAAACGAATGATGATGTTAATTACGACTTAAACCAATAATAAACTCTATTTTAAAATACCAATAATTTTATATACCTTACTTCTCTATTGAATTGGAGTACAATCATCTAATTTCGCTTTGTGATTTCAAAATTTGTCGATAATTTCAATAACAAAATCAGTGTGTTCACCGTTACAATTAGTAGACTCACAACAATTGCATTAGGCGTACGGTAATTTAATTGTATTGCTATTATTTTATGCTAAATGAAGGTAAAATTTGTTTACGTTCGGCGAATTCGAATGTATTTTCTGAGCGTTCATCACGTAAAATATAATTAGGCACTTATCTTTAGTTAATTTACGTGATTAGGAGACAAATTGTTTCTTCTTTGACTTTAAAAGTGTTTCTTATTTACGCTTTTTTTTTAAAGTGTCTTATTTTTCCTATTTTAAATTCATAATTAATGACGTCCCTTTACAGGGTTCTGTTGAAAATGTCAGGATTTCTCTGCTAACCACTACAGTGCTGTTTGGATTTTAGACAAAATTTGAAAGAGGTTTGATTTCACAAAAGCAGAAACGTTTCAATTAATTCAAACGAAACGTTTCAATCAATTCAATTAAAAATTTCATTTTACACGTTTATCAACAAAATTGAATTTAAAAACGGAACCAAATAAAATTATCCTACCACAATGACATATTACCCGAACAGGCCGCCTCTCTGAAAACCAAAAACAACAGAGCGTGCAGTCCTGTAAGATTTTATTACAATGTTATCAAATTTGCGGACACAAATGGGAGACAAAAGAGCATTATAATCGCAGGGGCCCATCATTCCGATACAATGGCGATACAGGGCACATAGTAGGGTTACACTGGGCTTCAAAACATATGACCCGTAAACACCTGTCCTACCTGTGCGACTCTTGTAAGGCCACGTTGTTTTTGAGCAAAAAGTTCCAATCAATCAAGAAATTATTTTTAACTGTTTCTTTTTCTTACAATTATTATCATGAGTTTTTTTTGTTTTTTAAGTCGTTTTAAAGGTCTCCCAGACTGACGCGGCCTGCGGTAACGACTAATGAGCCGCCTTATCCGTAATGGTTTTTTAATAATATTTAAATCTAAAGTGCACTAATAGAGAGATCATATTTTTTACCTTAGTTTTGGCCTCAACTCGCTTAATCTGCCTGTCTCCGCTCCGTTTCTTTTAAATAACCTAAAATAGTTACATTCGACTAATTTTGTTCTCTTCGTTCACCACGTCAAGGTTCCGCCAGCCTCATGGTTTCAAATAACCACTAAATATCTTAAAAATACTGAATAAATTGATCATCATGACATTTAGCATAGACGTTGTCAGATGTAAAATTGCCTGGAATATTCCAGGCATATAGAATATTTTTATATGGAAAGAGGACATAAGACCTACGAGTATGTTATCCCGGAAGAAATACTGATACCTCGAAAACAAATCTGTTCCCGAGCTATCTTGGTAATACTTAATAAAATGATTGCATTTGGCTACCTAATTCTGATTTTCCGTTTACCATGCTAAAATACTTATGAATACACATTAAATAAAAACGAATTTGGCATTAGTTGAAGATAATCGTCGATCGTCATTTTCCTATAAAAATACGACGGGCGAATAGAGCAAGACGTCACGATGAAGAGTGATGACCCTCTCTAATTTCTCCCTGCTGTTGTCTAGGAACCTGCTAACAAAATTTCACGACAATCGATTGAGGAATGCGACCGTAGCAAGCAAACCAAGCAACCGCTGACCGCGAGGTCTCCAGCTCACAGAGTTATATTAGTTTACAGATTAAATCCGTGGCACGTAGGAATAACTGAACAACTCGACTTGCATGATTTTTTTTTTATTGGCTTAAACGCTTCCTTCGTATGCGCTTTACTATGTATAAAAAAATCAGCCCGAAATATACAATAGTTTTAGAGCAATCGCGTTTTGTACATCTCGACACCCTTGCATTTTATGGTGTTTTACTTGATAAAACGACTTATCAAGTGTGTGTTTGCTTACTAATATTGACATCTTGAATTATCAACATCAACACATGTTCAAAATATTGAAGATCTCGACTTATACACCTAAGCCTTTTCTGCAAAAATTAATTTTAACTTGACAAATTGAGATGTCAAGCATAAGTTTGTGTATGAATAATTGTCATCTTGATTTATCAACTTACACTCACATCCAAAATACTGGATATCTCGACTTATACACATAGCCTGTTTCTGCCTCCATTGACAAATCGAGATGTCAAGTTATGGCAAGCCAAATATGTTTGATTAAAAAGTGACATTATCACATGTTCACTTTTACCTTTGCCGTGGTGATTTAGTTTTCATCTGCAATAGCAAGATATCAAGTTGTTATCTACCCGAGCTGGATATTTTTTATGTACCTACTGGAGCCTAAACGCCAACAAACATGCCATGCAACAACGTGAAGTAAATATAAAAAAGTATATTATAATGCTGTATATTATTGGTGACTATTACTATCATTGGTGTACTATGTACCTACCTACATGCATACTTACACAAAAGATTCAAATCAATACAGGGTTGATTGATAGCGGGGTGCAAAGCCGTAAAGAGACGCTAGCATAGATCATTTAGACCCTTTAGAGCCATGGTTGTCTAAGACGAAGTCTGACAATTTTTTAAATCTGTGTTTTAAGGTTTTTGGGGAAAAACACCAATGATGGCCAATCAGAATAAGAAGTTCCTTTTTTTTTCACTTTATTTAATTAAAATAATAGTCATAGCACCGCGAGAATCCAACTAGAAAAGAAAGGTAAACCATTTAGAGTAGGAAAGGGTGTCAGACATGGAGACCCTCTACCTCCAAAACTATTCTCAGCGGTTGTCGAAACAATCTTTAGGAGACTTAACTGGGAAAACCTCGGAATCACTGTCGACCGAGTCTCCCTACCACAATCGAGGTTCGCAGATGATATTTATATAATGTTATTTGCTGAAACACCTAAAAACATATAGCAAATGATACTTGAACTAGCGGATGAAAGTGAGAAGAAAGGTTTAAAGTTGAACCCAAAGAAAACAAAGGTAAGGACAAATGGGAAGAAAACCACCATACATCTAGGAAATAACCAAATTGATTACACTGATGAATATATCTACCTGAGACAGCTAATAACACAAGAGGTCCCTATACACAAAGAAATTGACAGAAGAATAACAAATGGCTGAAAGAGATACTGGAGTCTGAGAGAAGCCATGGAAGATAAAACTCTTCACATTATAGTAAAGAAAAAACTTTTCAACACCTGCGTAATACCTGTTTTAATGTAAAATCAGAAGACTCAAATGGCAATGGGCAGGGCATATGATAAGAGGCCAAGAGAAATGAAGCAAAATTGTGACACGATGGTGCCCTAGGAAAAGGAAAAGGGGCAGACCACAGAAAAGGTGGGATGATGACATTAGACAGGTAGCAGGAGTAACTTGGAATAGAGTGGCCCAAGATAGACAGGAATGAAAAAGGTTGGAGGAGATCTTTGCCGATTGGCAAACAGACCTACAAAAAATTATTAAGTATTAGAATAGATTAAGATTAGTTTAACTACCAAAATATACTTGTAAATCCACACTCATAGTTTTTAGTTCTTCATACTTTGTAAATAGATACTAAGTTGGTCTGAATAAAGGGTTTTATTATTATTTATTAGTATTATTATTGATCGAAGTAATGTGTAAGCAATCTAACAAAACATGTATTAAGCATGTGTGTCATCAGACATTTTTACAGATTTTTTACAGCCACTTAAGATTACGAAAATTTTCAAAGATTTTTTAAAAAGTTTTTTTGAAGTCGTTTAAAATAATAATTAGAAAAGCTTTTTAAATAAGACCTTTATAAGTAGGTATTTATGTCTTGTAGTGTGTTTGATTAATATTTTCTTATTTGTAGAACTCAACGATTGCCAACTGTTGATTTCTCGGGATAATAAGTCTAGCCTATGTGTTAATTTAGTGTATACTCTAAATAATTCATTTTAATTAGATACAAATGCGTTTTCATTGTGTTTTTCCCATATGTTTAAAAAATAATTTTAATAAGTTAGTGAAAATAGTTTTTAGATTATGTAAATGAGCGTATAATTCTAAAAAAAATATATTTTAAATACTAAGACTTTTTTTACATTTTGCATTATATGCTGAAAAGTAAGATATATCTTGTAAAGTAGTAATAATTACTTGACAAACTATATCTGTTTGAAGTTGTCATTGGTTTACTAATGAGAAATAATGCTTTTTCCATTGAAATAACTAAGGTAACCGATAAAAATGATCCGTACTCAGATGGTGAATAACTGGATAAATGTCCTTAGAAGCCAAAACTTGGTCTACAAGTCGAGTTATCAACTTATTCAAGGCATTTCAGCTGTTTGACAAGTCTATTATTATGTAAACTATAAGTTGTTTCGTTAAATTCTTGAAACCATACGAAAGAGGGCCTCAAGTAACCCTCAAAATAACTTTGACATCATCGTTTAACTAACTTACCGACTAAACATAAAATGTCAAACTTTAAAATGGCTGCCCTGAAAAATTGATGTTTTTGCGATGTTCAGTTATTCCTGCGTGCCACGGAAATAAAGACTTACGCATTTATCCTCTTCCCATATATAAATGTAAGTTAAAATGTTCAATTTGGCTTAAATCCCTACCCTATCAGGATACGGAAAATTTAATTAAAGTCCGTACTTAGACATGCATGATTTATTGTTTTATATTTCTTAAACTGAGACACACACACACACACACACAAACACGTACACATACTCGTACATTCATTTAAACTAGTTTGTTTATTTTTGTAAGAAAATTACACTTTCTTTAATCCGGAGGTGGGCGTTGTTACCCGCGACACAGTTTTTATTAACTACTGCGGGTAGCATCGATACACTTTTATTAATGTACCTTTATCATAGTTCCAAATAAAGAATTTTGTATTTTGTACTTATTGGTCAATTACAAAAGCAAACTTTTGCAGTCGCTCTATCCGCTTTGGTAGTAACTAGAGCTTTGCAGACATCATGTATCTTCGCTAAAAGCAGGGCGACAGCAAGTTAAATTAGTACGAGAACGTGTTCCGCTTTTATATCCACGGGCGGGATTCGTGTACGGTAACACCAGTTGTAAAATGTTAATGTTGTTGTTTTTACACAGCGTGTTTCGGTGTTTTGTTACAATGAAAACGAACATGACAGTCGGGTTTCGTTACAAGAGTCGGAGTAGTGATTGCTAGTTGACCTCCTTTTTTGGTAAAACTAGTAAAAAATTATGTGTAAGGGTGTTCTAGAAAGCTTTGGTTTTGTTGAAATACGAGCTAGCACACGATTTGAATGTTTTAAGACCTCGCCTTAATAGCTAGGCGCCAAATTAATGATCAGCTATGCTATAGGAATCGTGTATCATTGTCATAAGAAAAAAGTTAGTCTAATCTTTTTTTAAGACAAAAAATTACTTAGTATATTCCTATTTTAGTGCAGCTTATTCAGTATTACGGAAATGAGTGTAAAACTGTATAGTCCTATCCTACTAATATTATAAACGCGAAAACTTGTATGTATGGATGGATGGATGTATGTTTGTTACTCTTTCACGCCAGAACGGCTAAACTGATCTGGATGAAATTTGGCTCAGATATAGATTATAATAGTGTAGAATAGCACATAGGGTACTTTTAAACCGCGGGTGAAACCGCGGGGCGCAGCTAGTACTTTATACCTATACAGTTATTATTAACTATTACTTCAAGAAATATTCTAAAAAAATTAGCGAAATCGGTTCACCTATTCTCGAGATTTGCGCTTAGCAAAAACTTCAGCGATTAATTTTTATATTATTTAGCGCGGACTTCGCATTTGAGTAAGTGTATAAAACGAATAATTATAAATATCGATCTAGGTTACACTATCATAATTTGACTGTAATTTAACAAGATAAGCTCGGTACAGTGTGTTTGGCTTAATTTCCCCATCAAGGTTGGTTTTAAATGAACTTCCAACTTGTAATTAACTTCAAAGAGTCTGATATTAGACCACTGATTATGAATTACATCACAAGGTACATAATTTTCGAGGTAAAATGTTAATTATGGATTATTTGATGAATACTAATGTGATGTTAATTAGAATTCTTAACTCTGTAAAATTTGTGTTTTGAAGAACCATGTTTTGTAAGGACAAGGTCCTTTCATGTTAATTAATGGCAAATTTACATTCATAAACAAGACACCTCATTACTTTACATGTCTGAATTTAACCCACTTACTCCTGAATTAATAAATTTTTTTTTGCACTATTCACTTGAAATTTCGTAAACATAACGTATAAGGGACCAGAAATAGGTAAAAAATGATTTGAAAAAAATTGCACTTCAGGAAAAGCCGGAAAATGCCGTATCGTAAACGATACAGTAGGAGAATCTACTACTATGACCTTTACTACCCTGATTCGAACAGGGTATGTTATAAATAAGGAAATAGATAAAAAATATATATGAATTTCAATTTTGTTTAAATTTATTTTAAAACATTATTTTAATTTAAACTTTCTTACAAAACGTTCTTATTTAGGGTAAAATATCTTTTGAAAAATGAGTTTGGAAGCAATGTTACGTTGCATTTTATGCAATAAATATTGGCAAGTTTATGGTAGAAACACCACAATCGATCTGCCCTATATTTCACTAAATGACCATTGGGGTTATAAAACATTTCATTCCAGTAGGGCGAACATTGTCCCCCTTTATTTCTCTTTCTCGCGTCCAGGTTTGTATACTTTACTAAAATTCTCTGACTGCATTGTCAAATATATATATTTTTAGCAATCAATAGGTTTTATACTAATGACTGGACTCCGCACGTTTTGCAACAAATCCCTGGATCACCCCATGTATAGGCTTCAGATTTATCAAATTGTCTGATTTGTAATACTTCTAGAAGAAGATGGTAGTGGTTCATCAGTCTAGGAAGGAGCAAAGACATTTATTTCCGGTTGTATAGGAAATCCACTGGCAATACTTTGATCTAGTGAGTCGAAGCGCCGCTGTTTGGAATTTATGCTAAAGATAAACAATCTTCGTCACTATCATCAGAGAAGTTCTGCAGTTGAACTTCAGCAGGTGCTCTGACCTGGGAGCAGGCAGATTTTGAAGTAATATGAAGTCTTCGTCTCCGGTATCTTCATCAGTAACTTCAGCTTTACAATTTTCCGGTGGCATAATTGTTATGGAGTCTGAAATATTTATTTTATAATTTCGCTCCAATTCCTCAAACATTTCGTAAAGTTTGAGTGGTTTTCCTAAATTCCTATAAGAAATAAATAATCATTACAGACGGTAGTACATTTTCCTACTGTATCTTTTACGAAACAGACGAAACAAAAGCAAAAAATCCCCAGAAAATATTATACAATAATTAACTTTTTTTTATTTTTGAATTCAGTAGAAACCAACTATTCGTTTATTACATAAGACGTAGTAAATATCGACGTAAAATATTATTTGAAGTTACATTGAATACCTCATTGAATTAATCCGGAAATTAAACCTGTATTTAGCACTAATAAAATTAATATCAGTTCACAGTTATTACTTTGAAATGACTAACTAAAGTCTTGAGAACTACTGGCAACATACAAAAAAATTTTAAACTACCCTCATAAATGTCTATATTTTTTTAATGTTGGTGTATCGTTTATGATACGGTAGGAGCAAGTGGGTTAACTTACTGTTGTTATTGTCTGCCACTTTGCAAACACAAGACAAATTAAAAAAGCAATGGTGCAACAATGGTATGAAATTAATTCAATTTCAGAATGATTTATTTGCAGAAATATAGGTACATACAGAATAGTTGGTCATAAATAAGAGTCTCACTATATTCAACCCATAAGAAGCGTGCAAAAATTAGGAAATAGTAGGTGGGTAATTAAATTTGAATGGTCATAAAAATCATGTAATGTTACAATGTCAATCTTTGAAAACAATTAATTAAATTCAATACAATATTATGTCACATGGAGGATATATACTAATATTACACTGAAGTCTTATCGCTTAATTATTTCGAACCAAATATTAGGCTTGTAGATGGTTCTGAATTTGTCTCTACTGATAAAATTATAAATAATGACCTAATAGCATGCAAATATTATGTGTTCAATGTTCATGACAATAAAGATATACATATTGTAGATTTCCAGTAAAACAGAGCAATACTTCGAGAAGCAATACTTCTACATGTCTTTTGAATTGTTGAAATTTAAAAGAAGCAATAGCGTTCATTCGATTTATTATTTTAAGCAAAAAAGGCCTTTATTATCAATCTGATAAAAACACATTAACACTTTACCTACTATACGGTAATGGTGTTAACAGTTAAGTAAAATGTTATTTTAACTTCAAAAACATCCAAACACCGCCGCCTTCCGGAACATTTGACCAAACGAGAACGCGTTACTAAATCAGAAATGATAGATTTTTTGCGGGTTCATCGTCTATCAGCATTTTATCCTCGCTAAGTGTTGGAAAGGCGCCAGAACCCACAGTTTGTGGTCAGTTCTCTATCGTAGATATCATATTAGAATTGTTGTATTCCGGGTATTCATTTTCTCTCTCAGCGTGCGGTATTGTTGTTACGTTTTGTGTAATATTCAGTGACTAATATGAGTAATAAATTGTTTCTATATTATCTCTATTAGGGGTTTTCAAATTTTGTTTTCCTAACAATTGTGTCGTGCAATTATTTCTACTGTCTTAGGGTGCTAAAATGCTTAAATGACGCTCAGCCTTGAATCTCTATTTAAAACTCGTAATACCGTAATTAAAAACTGCTTTAAATCGAGATTAATGACTGAGCATCGTTTAAGCATGCGGCCCATAGTACCTATTTGTTAATTTTTTTTTTTGCTTTAGCTAGTAGGTCCGTACCAGTTTTTTTAAACCACTCATGGATCATGCGACTTTACTATTAAATTTATAGAAAGCATTTCATATTTAAAAAAATATCAAGAAATTTCTTTCTTCCAATAAAATTACCAGATTTGATTACAATGTAAACCCGACCTTGTAAACAGCTCAATAAAATCTGCGCTGACCGCAAAATTTTCAACCCATTAAAATTTGTAACATTTTTCCTTATTTCCCAGTTCCGAGAAATCATCCATTCATTATCCGAGTAAGCTGCAAGAAATTGCTAAATCTGCAATTTCGCAATCTTTCCGGTGGATCTGGAAGGTTGGGTCTTCGCTCGAATAGTTTTTTCGAGTCACCTTGAATAGGTGTGAAAAGGTTTATCTTGTCAGCTGGCCTAAAATACTTTGCGTTAAGAAGACACGTCCTGTGATTAATGGTTCTCTTGGGAGATAACAAAGGGAAGCTGACCGGAGAATTTGAGCTAAAATGCCATACAATTGGGACAATGATCACGTTTTCATATAGAAAAACTTGACGGCTGCAAAATTTGACAGGCTCACGAGTATTGTTACCCGACTGCGCAAGAAGGAGTGTTATGTATTTCGAGTGTATGTACCTATGAGGTTTTTTTGGCACGTCCTACAGCCTAAACTAGGTTCATGGATTTCGACATGTGAGGTGTCATTTGAATCGTCTTCATAGTGTAAGGGTACACAACATCTTGCAGTCGGATATTTCGTTTTTCTTTTAATAGTGTTACTAGTTAGGTATGTATCTTTGCAATCAAGTACCAAAGATAACCTGATGACGTCATCAACTGATCATAACGTTACTCTTAATAAATCACATTTTATTAAATTTTATTATCGAAACAAAAACTCAAAACATGTCAATAAGTACCTAGGTATAGTCGTTCCTATATTCACACGTTCCGTTAAAATTGATTGATTGACTGAGATTGATAGGTAAGCAACACTTATTCGTTTTAACTAGTTAACATGATAAAATATAGCATTCATAGGATTTAAGGCTTTAGGGCATTACCATAATATGTTTTACACAAAGCGATGTTTGGTTTTTATTGTAACCCATACGACAAAAAAAAAAAAATTGGTACAAAAAAAAATTTTGGTACAAAAAAACCAAAATGTTATGCTTGTTGATTACTGATATTCGTTTAGTTTTCTTTAGTCAAAAATGAATAATCTTTTTTGGCATACTTTCTTTGTTAATTTGTAATAGTTTTAATTTTAAGTACAAATTGCTGATTACATTGACCTTTAGTGTGATCAGGTGCTTGGAAAATTAATTTTAACCTGCCAGGCTTGCACCTGTAGATAAGCTAATGAAGTTCTTAAGCTTGATTTATTATGATCTAGAATTAGTAGGTAGGTAATTTTATTCTTCATTCTAGAATTTATTACAACTAGCTGCGCCCCGCGGCTTCACGCGCGGTCCCACAGGAACCTTTAAAAAGTACTCTATGTCCTTTTCTGTACCCTAGACAACATGTATGCAAAACTTTAAGACGATCGGTTGAGTAGTTGAAACGTGAAAGCGTTACAAACAAACAAACAAACTCACTTTCACATTTATAATATATTATTAGTTAGGATTAGGATAACTATAGGTACATCTTTATTTTTAATTTAGATAATACTAGCAAAATCTTTCTAATCATAATCCTTATCCTTACCAATTATAAAATCGAAAATAACTCTGTCTGTCTGTCTGTTTGTATGAAAATGGCAGCAGACGGCTTCTTCATTACCACCTCAACCACCTTACCGCTTGACCGTCATCGGTAATTAGAAAAGCGTGCCATACATTTTCTTACATTTATGCGTGCGAACCGTGCCGTGCCGAGCCGTGCCGACAAGAAGAAAAGCGGCCAACCGATGTCACTATCTGGTTCTACACGGAAAATGGCTGCAGACGGCTTCTTCATTACCACCTCAATGAGTGACTTTAACAAGACGCCGCCGGCGTCGGCGCTCTGCCCGCTAACGAGATTATTATTAAAGGGAGTTAATTGAATATTGGTGAATTTATAGACTTCACTGCAGCCACCAATGGAAACATTATTAAACAAAGGGTCTACTTTATGCTTGTTGAGGACCCTTAAGGGCAATTGATGTGATTTAGGAGCTGGCAGTTTTACTGATAAATTGATTTTTGAATTGAAGACATCTGCAGACTATAGTTTACTCTCCTCTCCCACTGCATATGAACGAGTGTGAACTTGGTTATGGAAAGTGTAAACGTTATGTGACGCTTTGAATAGGTTTATTCCGCCTTGTTTACCTTAGTGATATCACCTGGGTATAATAGAGCAGACTGACAATGAAATAATTTATTGAAAATGAAAATGAAATAAAAATGAAAATGAAATGAAAATGAAAAGTATTAGTATTAAAGTAAGAATAAGCAAAACTTTTTGTCGTATCCTTCGTTACCAATTTTATAATTGCGAAAGCGTGAATGGATGCTCGTTACTTAATCACTCTAGAACGGATCTGAGAAGAAAGAAAACAAAACATATTTTAATACTATCTGGAAGCGATGATGGCCTAGTTGGAGAAGGCCCGCATCTCAAGCCAGAGGGAGGGGTTCGAACCCAGCCGACGGCACGCACCAATTTGTTCATTGTATGAACATATGTGCGTGTTGTATTTTATCTGCTACATGACTGGGGCCCGGTGTATGTTCATTTGGGACTGAATATCGTCCGGCGAAGTGTGGGTGTTGTATTACGCCTCTGCCAGCTAAAGCGGGGAAAAGTCGTCACGATATGTCATTTTTTGTACTAACAATTATTTAATCTAGCACTATTTATGAGGTAGCAAATCGTAACTACCTAATCATACCTCAAATTTGATGAGGTAGCAAATTGTAACTACCTAATCATACCTCAGTCAGCGAGCCTTATGATGTTAACTCAACTTCTAAGATAGTCAAAAGCGCTAACTGACCCTCACTTAGAATTAATGTCTGTGACTTAAGAGGTTTGGTTACTTGAGTAACAGCGTGTAATGACTTTGCGGATCCTTTGTAATCCATTTCAGACCTAACTTAGCATTTTGTTGAAGCCCGTTCATTTGCAAACCTTTGACAAACGTTTTCAAGGTTTCGGCATCATTAGACTTAAATTTACCAAAATTTTCATAAAGAGCCTTAAAGGTGCTGTTAAAGGTTTTCTGAAATCAGCCTCCATTTCTTCTATTTACATAAAGCTTCTCGTTTTATCCAAATTACTGGTAACTGACTGTAACAGAGAACTATCTTTGATATGCAGATACTAAATAATAACATTACATCAAAGAAATTGAAACATCTGCTACTAACGTTGTCCTACGATGAGACTGAGAACCTTATATACAGTCTGTATAGTTATTAATAGTTCTTCGGTAGTAAATTACACACACAGGCTAAGCATGTCAGTGTCAGACGAGAGCTTCTTTGACAACGTTGTTTTCCTTGTTGTCAACGAGCACTAGTCCTTGACGCTCGTATACACACACACACACACACACACACACGCTGACATTCATGTTGTACACTCATACATTATATTAAATTTATTCTTATTCTTATCGTTTCTGTTTTAATTTGTTGTTATTTTAAATGTGTCTTATGTTTAACGGTATATTCTGTCTACCTAAAAGTGTCTCCTGGTAACTTCGCACCGAGCCCCAAGATACAGGCCTAGAGCTTAGTTTGGGACTCACTGTCAACCTTTAGTTTCAGTACTAGTTCATTTAGTTAATCCTATTTAAGATCAACCTGTCTGTATGTACTTTTCTTTTTAATAAATAAATTTGATTTGATTTGATTTGATCACACTTCACATTTAGGCCCGCCTGCTAAAATGACACTCAACCATGAATCTCGACTTAAAACTGGTTTTGCTCTACATAAAAACAGCTTTAAATCGAGATTCAGGACTGAACATCGTTTTATCATGCGGTCCTTAGTATTTTAAATGTGAAAGTTTGGATGTTTGTTAGTCGACACGTCAGAACGGCTGAGGTGATCTGGATGAAATTTAAAACTGAGATAGATTATATCTGAAATAGCATATAGAATACTTTTTAACCGCGGATTACACAGCGGTTAAAAAGAATCGCAAAAAGTTTATTGACCAGTGGCAAAATGTATGGAACAGCTGATTTTTTGTTTTGCGATTATTAAGAAGTCCCTGAGTAAAAGTTGCTTATTATGATGTGAAGATTATTAAGAAGGATAATCCGTTACTAAAAAGATCAGAGTAAAAAAAAAACTGGCTGGATTTGAGCAGAGTTTTAATTTAGTTGGCAGTTTGTTATTTTAGTACCAACTACGTATTATTCTGTGATGCTGCCTGACGCATTTGGTAAGCGGCTCGTTATTTTTTATTAATTTACAGAATTTTATTACAAAAAGATTTATTTATTCAGAAAAAAAGTATCCAAAAACCTTTCTTGTAATATACATACTGTAACTATTTATCAAACTTCATCAAGATTATGTTCAGCCGTGTAGGCGTGGCTTTTTCACTTGCCGGTGGCTGTAGCGACAAGGTGGCTTTAATCCCACCGGCAAGTGGAAAACCAGCCATTCTCTCGTACCAGTCTGTAAAGGAAAATTATCCTAAAGAAATAATTGTAACGGGGCCGATGGTCACACATAATTAGAGATTTGGATATTCGGATGTACAGGTATTTACCTAAACTTAATGGGTTGGGTAGTTGTATGAAGAACATTTTTTTCATCAAATTGTCCTGCGTTTTCGGGGTCGATAGACTTAGTATTTAGTTATCTATATGCATATAAATTTTTATTTATTCAATAGGGCTAAGCGAATCCAAATTATCAACTTTATAACACCTAGCCAAGGATCTTGGCGGTTTTTTCGAAACCGCGTATTGTATGTCGTCTGCTACATGACTGGAGCCCGGTGTATGGCGACAAGCTCGCCCCCTGCCACATTTGGGACTGAATATCGTCCGGCGAAGTGTGGGTATTGTATTACACCTCTGCCAGCCCCACGGGAGAAAGGCGTGACGTATGTTATGTATGAATAAACACAAGCAGACATCGTACAAAGTACATCGTACATACTTAGATGCATTAAAAAATATTGCTCTCGTTCTGAGTAGTCGGGTAAACAGTTTTAACAATATAGTGTACAAAACCTAAATCAAAATAAAAAATCTCGTTTATTTTATTACTAAAAACACTGCTCCCGCGGGTACAATAGATTTTCGTTCTAGCAATATTAGCGGTGTAAAATATTTGCTGTCAGATGCGACTAGGAAAATAAAAATAGATATGGCCATTATTGCTTTCTTCTTTATTAGTAGCTAGTTTAGGTATGATATTATGTTTTTAGGATGTCGACACATTGAAGTCCGGCTACATTTCTTGAATATTTTAGAAGAAATTAAGCCATACACGTCATGTCAGCAGCTATGAGGCCCTCTCGTAAAAATATACTAAAAGCTAGAACAAAAATTAAAATTAAAATGTCATCGTTGCACCTACATAGATTTAGATAACAACGGGATCTATCTAAAAGAATATACAGCATGTTAAAAACACCCTGTTGTATAATTGAAGGGCAGGTTTACATAATTATAAGTATTCATACAAAAAGACTAAAAAAAGCAAGTTATGACCAGTTTAAGAACGGAAATTTTACAAAAAATGTTAACAAATCTGTATCATACATGTTGGTATATTTCATTATTTTCAGTATAACCTCTGATGAGCAGATAACAATACATACGTAAGAAAATACAACCGAATCAATAATCTTGTTCTTTTACGAAATCAGCTGAAAAAACAAAACAGATAAAAAAAACCTTTTGTCTAAAAATATTATATGAATCGGAAAATTATGTCATCTAAGTACATGAGCTATAAGAAAGACTTCACATAACAAACATGACCGCTCCTACTTGCTGATGTAAACTAAATATTGGTCGAGCATCTACGTGGAACTGTTTGTCTTCTCTGATTTCGGTTCGCCCTATTGTTGAAGATCGGGGTAAATAAATAGACACAATGTACTGTACAAAGCATATCATATAACTACATCTATGAGAATTTAAACTCGTTCTTGGGGTATCAATATTGCAAAAATAAATTGGATTAGGTATTATAGATTTTTTTGAAATGGATTTTGATCGGCATCACCCTGATATTAAGCACTGTTGCGGCTTATGATACTCGTAGAGCATGCTTGCTAAAAGAAACCAATTCACTTGGTACTTGAAAACGTTGAAATGTTGGAATTACATTCGCTAAAGGAAACATAAATTCCCATAAAAATAAACGTTTTATGACCTCGGAATAGTTTTACAATGTTTTGTCTTTTATTTCTTTTTAAACTTGATCGAAGAAGACAAAACACTTAGTAAAGGGGAAAGAGTTTAATTTAATAAATACAAAGTAAATGAAATGAAACGAAACGTCGCGATACAAAGGTGAGCAGATACGATCAAATTTTTTAGAGAAAAATATTAGACGAACTTTAAGTGGGTACAACAAAATATTGATGACTAGTGAAAACCCAAAACAAAATTTATAGACTTGATTCTTATCTTAGTGGTAAGATAAAACATTTTTAATTGTATAGGCACATTTTGCATTGTATTATATCAAGGTGTAAAATAATTTTCTAGCTCAAATTTAAAAAATATCTAGTGACGATTTTAATATAAGGAAAACCTGAAAATGGACCGCATAAATTAGGTGCTGCACACAATTCACCGTAGGGACAAACAAACGCAACCAGTCGCAACAGTGATTATTATTAAATAAATAAATAAATAAATAAATAAATTCGGGACACTTCCACACACGGTCGCCTGACACCAAACTAAGCAAAGCTTGTACTATGGCTGCCAGAGACTGATATACATACATAGATATTTTTAAATACATACTTAAATAGATATTATTGTTGTCCCGTTCTCGCTAAAGTCTATTGTACGTATCTCTATCTTTGTTATTGACACACGTAACAAAATACTGTCAACGGAGCTGTGTAGTGTTCGTTTGCTTGTAGTGTCGAACATCAGACACATCGTCATCATCATCTACTTTGCTCGACCGGTGAGCGCCAGACATCCTAACTAATATTATAATGCGAAAGTAAGTTTATTCGTTTGTTTGTTTGTAACGCTTTCACGTCTCAACTACTCAATCGTCTTGAAATTTTGCATACATGTTGTCTGGGGTACAGAAAAGGACATAGGGTACTTTTATTCCCGAAAAAATAAACAGTTCCTTTGGGACCGCGGGTGAAACCGCGGGGCGCAGCTAGTACAAAATAATGCAGTCTATGGTCTGCTGTGTGACGTTTTGCGAGCGAACTGTCAAAGGAATGTAACGAATGATTGAATGAATGAATGAATGTAGCGTAAGGAATGAAGGAGCAGCGCCTGAGTCGCCCGCCCCGCCTAACCGGCACTTTTGGCTGGACCACGGAAGAGGACGGATCTCGTTGTGTTTTTCATTGGTGTCCATTCGATTCATACTGAAATTGCCTACATATTGTACATGGTTTGGATTATTAGAAGTATTAGTTGTTTACATTTACATTAAGGTGGTTTTGAATACCGTCCGTTCAGAAATAGTTTACAGTAATTATATGGCATCCACGCGCTGTGTACTAGAAATCAGACACGTGCCCCTTCCTCCTTATATGAATTCGATGACTGAAGAGTAGATTTCATATCGAACCTCAAACACTACATTTTATCTGCTCCTAAGCCATAAAGGGAAACCGTGCTATTGAATCTCTCATTAACAATTAACGTTTTCGCCCCAAAAATAGCACTTCAAAACCTACTCACATCAAACCAGACTCAATTAACACGCTTAGGCGCATCCGCCCACGTAACTTCAGTAATTGGTGCGGACGGGCCCATATTCAGTAATGACGTTAGGACACCTCACGTGTGTATAATGCCCTTAGATGTTTGTGACGACTCTTCTGATTGTCTCTATGTGTGCTTAATAAGGACGTGTATATAAGCTTATCAAATATTATTTTTATGTCTGAAAAAAAAATGTGGTATCTCAATATGTATGTATCGAGGGGTGAGTGATAGAACCCGATAAATCGAAAAAAAACTAATTTTAGTTTAAAAGTCTGCTGTACCCAAAATCCTACGCTCTTTTTAGCTATAGAATCCAATAGGTCATTTTAAGGCTCAATACAAAAATATTCATTCCAAATAATCCAATAAGTGCTATTTTTTTATTTTATTTTAGGTTACAATACTGTAAAACAAGTTATACGAAGAAAAAAAAGTTTTGTTTTTTGAAACAACCACAATACCCTACTTATAATCACCATATATGAAGGTAATGCTTATGGTCAAAATGGCTAATTTGGTTTATCGGAGTTTAACACTGAGGTAAATTTCCAAAAAATCGAAATTAAGCTAAAGTTAAAACCTATCAAATATAATTTTCGGGATATAGCTCTATGTGATTTTTTTTAAATACAACGTGTTTTAAAAATCTAAATCCAATAAGTATATTTAATGTATTAAATAACTGAAAAATATCGTAAAGAATCATATTATATTTACTTAGTGGGTATTCGCACTATCCGGAATCAAGCTCTTTACTCAAACTCTTGCGATACAAAACCCAGTAAGGTGTCTTTGAGCTTTGCGCCCGTGACGTCATGCGAAGTGGAGTGTCTCCCGCCAATCGCAGCCGAGCGTCGCGCGCGATAATGCGCTAGATTTCGCGTGCGGGGCGGTCGGCTGCCGCAGTTGCATGATAACACGCGCCATGATTACGCGCCCCGTGGTTTTCTCTGCTAGTATTTTAAGCAAGGAGTTGTTTTTTTTTATTTAAAATTTACCTGCACGGACTTCGGGGACCGGGACTTTTGTTAACATAAATCTTTAATTATTATTTGAGGGGAATACAGGTAAACGGGGGTTAGTTATTAAGTCTTAATATAAGGTTAGGTTAAACGTTATCAGATTTACTTATTGCATTGTGAGTACACCACGAGCAGACCAGCGACCCGCAAGCAGCATCCGATCACGAGTATGACGCATGTGCCAGTCAGAGTTGAAATTTAAAAGTAAGTACATAGAAAAAAATCGAAGTAAATAGCTTCGACGTGAAAGAATTTAAATACAGTGAGATGATGGACCTGAAGAAGTTAAGTGCTCTCCTGATTAAGAATAAAAACAATGACAATAAAAACGAAACCGTAAACTGGCTTAAAATCAAAAGAATTCGATATGTAAAAGGAGATTTAAAGATTCACTACAGCTATATCCGTCAGTTGCCTAATTTTACGAACCGCATAAGCAGCAGAACTAAGTCTCCCAGACAGCGCATTAATATGTGGACCCCATTGCAGTTTGGAATCAATGCTTATACTCAGGAACACCTTCCCGATAGTGAAGCAGCAGGCTTATTATGTAGTGAAAGCGATGAAGCGGATTGTGATGATAGCGAAGGCAAGACCTCCCTAATCACGATCGGCAATTCGGTATTAAGCAACTTTTTCTATCGCGATCGCTTACGAACGAATGACAAAAGATGAAGCAAATGGAACGGTTTCATACGTTTCGTTGTTTGAAAAGGGGGGTCGTACAATTTATTTCCTGCGCTTGCTTTTAAGCTTGCCCACAATTGAATAAATGGAACAAAATTATGCCTCTTTAGAAATATAAACGTTTTGCTTCTGATATCTCTATGTATGTCGAATATTTATTAACTTATAGACGCTAATAATAAAAAAATTAAATAGTTCCAAAAAGCATTGCCAAAGGATTACCAAAACGCAAACATTTAGAAAAAAATGTTAACTTCAAAGCGTTGACAACTGACATTTGGACATAATTTCGATTTTAGCGCGTTTTCTGAACTCGAAAATTTGTAAACAAAATATTATCAGTGATCAACAATTAAAACCAAACATATATGACAAATAGTTTAAAAACCGTACAAGTTCTCTGCGTTTGACGGCCTATTCTACGGCTACGTGACATTGGCGGAGTTAAGAAGACAGTGTCTTCTTAAGAGCCCTAGACCAACAGTTGAAGTTGAAGAAAACAAAGTGTAACGTGTGTTGAAACCAAGATTTTGATATGATTATCACCAGCACCAACGCAGGTAGTGGACAGCCAGTGGGACTTTCAGAGGTTACAGAGGTTTTCCTTGATTACCTCGAGGAGAACAGACGGAGTTTCAGAGCGACTGCCCAGCTGTGTAACAATGGCCCGCTGGCGAAATTACAGGCCCACCAGCTTTGGGATGAACTGACTTACCGCCTAAATGCGTAAAGTGCGGGTGTAGCGAAGACTCGTGGAGACGCATTAAATGGAGAGATGTAAGTAAGTTTTTTAAAAAGCATCAATAACTATAATTGTATGTAATTTCTTGGCACCAATTCTGCTTTCTTTAAGAAACTACAGCTAAATATTACATGACCAGCAATCCTACCAAATTAAAAAGGCGAATATTTGTGTTTGTTTGTTACTTCTTCACTCTCAAACAGGTGGTTTTAAGAAATTTGAAAAGAGGTTCCTTCATGTTTTGTAATTAATTTTGATGTCTGTCCACAGCCGGTGGGCCATATTGGGCTATGGATATTGAGAAGAGGCAACTAGTTGCATAGGAGCACAGCGGCACTAGCAGCTACCCTGCAGGCCGGAGCAGTAATGCAGATGGTGCGACTGGAAGAATTAACCCAAAGCTAGCATGCATAGTCACAATTACATTCTATTGTGAGTCTTAACCAACACTAATGCAAGAAACCTTCACTATCAAATCAGTTTGAGAATAAACTGCTGTTCTATTATGCTACTATTATACATAGTTGAATGTATAGAATTGTATTACTTTATTTCAAATATTATGAATGTTTTGTGTGAGTACATACAAATAAATAAGTACTTATCTTTGTTGATTTTATTATACTCTTTATAGTCATTGTTTTTCTGCCCTATACCCATAATAATATAAGGAGTTTGTTGAAATACAAACAAGAATTTATGTGAATGCAATATTTTATTCTGCTGATTTAATCATTGTGACAGAGAAGAACTGGCCACAAACTCAATGGAGTCTTTATTTCTTGATTAATCCAAGCTTAAAATACAACAGTAGGTAAATAGTAATAATTAACAAATTCCTATTTGATTTTTATACCAAACTGCCTGGTAAAATTACATTAATTCAATTTTAGGAAATAGTTTTCTTACAATGGAAATCTATTATACAAAGTTGTAAAATAATATCTACTGATAGCTATCAAGAACAATAATACAACTAAAGATTATGAACAACAATTTACACAATACAGTACAATTTATAAAGATATCTTAACCCCTATACTAAGTAATATTATGAACTAGCTGTTACTCTCGACTATGTACAGGTGGATAAAAAACACTGTCACATTTACACTGTCTTGTTAAAACATCACTTGTGGACGGGTCTATGGCAAGGGTAGTGGGTACACCGTCAGCCTCTATGCACAAACTCAGCCTCCACCAGTGACTACTCCAGAAGGCGTCAGCGCGATGATCCAGGCGGCGTTTTAGTAGCCTCCAAGCTCCAAGGACTTGACTCAGCTCTGTACTGCCTACTTGCCAGACTCGCCAGAAGTCCAGGTGGTGAAGCATTACATGCCGCCAAAACCCTGATTCTGTAATAAAAATAATTTTCAGTTAAGTAAATAATTTAAGCATGATGATTCATCAATAACTGCCTTTTGGATATTAAGCCTTCATTTCAGCTCAGTCTCACACTGGGAAGTGGGTCTTTAGCTTGCAAGATTTAGTTATTGATGTGAAACTAAGAGGTGAAACTAAATAACATAACATCATCACACTGTCCCTGAAAGAGTTTTCAGATGTATTACCACAATTCGCTTGACAATATTTAGAACCAAATATTACAGGAAGAAGCCTGTCGCCATACACAAGACTCCAGTTATGTAGCAAATGACATTAAATAATGCACATAAGTATTATGTTCACACAATGAACACATTTGTCAATCTTGCTTACAAGATTTGTTAATAAGATACATAATATTATGGAAGTGAAGTAAGTAAAAGCTTGTAATAATTATGTTTTGTAAACTAGGTAAGTAATATTTACCATTCAAAGATCCTTTCTACAGAATGAGTTGTGCTTCTTCTTAGCCTGTTTTGGAATGAAGATGCAGTAGTGGCAGCCATCACACACATTCAACCACTCGGGGGGACCTCACGTGAATTGTAGAAGCTAAAATATTAATTAAAAGTATCAGTTAATATGTAGATTACAGTTTCTTCATTAATCAAGCATAAAATTGTTCTCTGGTTTAGAAATTATATAAGGAAGAAGCAGTATGACTCTAATTTCTAGTACACAGCACATAGGCCAAATACAACAACAAGCAAACAGACTAGACAACAATAATTGTCACTGTTGCGTTTGTGACTGGTGAATTGTATGCATGCACGTAATTTATGCGGTCCCTAACAAAGTTTTCATAGGGTTTAGCATAGTATTAAACTTTCTTAAAGAAAGTTTAGGCTTAGGCTTGTTGCCTGCTGTAGCTTCTTTGGAGAAGGAGAACCAATAGAACATCACCTAACCCCCATAATTGCATATAATAGCAATCCATACAGTAGGTACTTAACACTGCCAAAGAAATAAATGATGTCCACCAACTTATTAAATTTAGGGTTAGGTTTCTGCGAAAATATTTAGAACAAAATCTCGCTGTAATTACCTTGGACGTCTAATACTCTCCTCCCGTTCTGCAGCTCGGCGGGAAAGACACAGAATACTCCTATTACATAGGCGAAAGCTTACTCTTCCAATCTCCACAAGTTTACATACACAGGAACACAAGCAATACCTATTTACAGTGTTGTCTTTTTTTAAAAAAATTTTAACTACTTAATCGAAAAAGACAAAAGACTGCAGCTATTCCGAGGCTATGCAACATTCATTGTTAGGGATTAGAATCTACAGCGTTTTAGACTCCAAATTCTCCGTTAGTACGACTCTTGGTTTGTTATCGGAGGCGGATTAGCTTCCGTCTTCATTTGACATTTCCTAATTTGCTTGGAGCTGTCAACGGAGTTACGTAATACCAATTTTAAGTCAAAGTATGGGGATTTGTTCATTCAATTTGTTTCACAGCGCTCGCGATCGCGATCCTCCATGATGGCCGCTACGGAATACGAAACGCTCTCGCGATCCGCTTCAACCGTCAAAAATAACCAATCTTGGTTTCATTGGTTTCATCGCTAACTTAGATAATAAGCCTGCAGGTTGCCGGATTTTAAGGTAATCGTGTCCTCACCCTCTCTACGGACTTCGGATAACCCTACAATATCCCAGCGCAACCTACTCAACTCTTCCTCCAGCTCAGCAACCTTCTCGTCAGTCCTCATTGTGCGCACGTTGTGCGTTACCAGGGCCAGTCGTCGTTTGGTGTGACAGCCGTGCATCTGCCAGCGATTCTTAGCACCCCCTGCTCCGCCGTTACCGGGGCCGCTGTCGTAGCCCGGAATAGCATCGCTGCTGGGGACTGGAGGCCTGCAGGCTTATTATCTAAGTTAGCGATGAAACCAATGAAACCAAGATTGGTTATTTTTGACGGTTGAAGCGGATCGCGAGAGCGTTTCGTATTCCGTAGCGGCCATCATGGAGGATCGCGATCGCGAGCGCTGTGAAACAAATTGAATGAACAAATCCCCATACTTTGACTTAAAATTGGTATTACGTAACTCCGTTGACAGCTCCAAGCAAATTAGGAAATGTCAAATGAAGACGGAAGCTAATCCGCCTCCGTTATCAAACCAAGAGTCGTACTAACGGAGAATTTGGAGTCTAAAACGCTGTAGATTCTAATCCTTAACAATGAATGTTGCATAGCCTCGGAATAGCTGCAGTCTTTTGTCTTTTTCGATTAAGTAGTTAAAATTTAAAAAAAAAAAGACAACACTGTAAATAGGTATTGCTTGTGTTCCTGTGTATGTAAACTTGTGGAGATTGGAAGAGTAAGCTTTCGCCTATGTAATAGGAGTATTCTGTGTCTTTCCCGCCGAGCTGCAGAACGGGAGGAGAGTATTAGACGTCCAAGGTAATTACAGCGAGATTTTGTTCTAAATATTTTCGCAGAAACCTAACCCTAAATTTAATAAGTTGGTGGACATCATTTATTTCTTTGGCAGTGTTAAGTACTGTATGGATTGCTATTATATGCAATTATGGGGGTTAGGTGATGTTCTATTGGTTCTCCTTCTCCAAAGAAGCTACAGCAGGCAACAAGCCTAAGCCTAAACTTTCTTTAAGAAAGTTTAATACTATGCTAAACCCTACGAAAACTTTGTTAAGGACCGCATAAATTACGTGCATGCATACAATTCACCAGTCACAAACGCAACAGTGATAATTATTGTTGTCTAGTCTGTTTGCTTGTTGTTGTATTTGGCCTATGTGCTGTGTACTAGAAATTAGAGTCATACTGCTTCTTCCTTATATAATTTCTAAACCAGAGAACAATTTTATGCTTGATTAATGAAGAAACTGTAATCTACATATTAACTGATACTTTTAATTAATATTTTAGCTTCTACAATTCACGTGAGGTCCCCCCGAGTGGTTGAATGTGTGTGATGGCTGCCACTACTGCATCTTCATTCCAAAACAGGCTAAGAAGAAGCACAACTCATTCTGTAGAAAGGATCTTTGAATGGTAAATATTACTTACCTAGTTTACAAAACATAATTATTACAAGCTTTTACTTACTTCACTTCCATATTATTATGTATCTTATTAACAAATCCTGTAAGCAAGATTGACAAATGTGTTCATTGTGTGAACATAATACTTATGTGCATTATTTAATGTCATTTGCTACATAACTGGAGTCTTGTGTATGGCGACAGGCTTCTTCCTGTAATATTTGGTTCTAAATATTGTCAAGCGAATTGTGGTAATACATCTGAAAACTCTTTCAGGGACAGTGTGATGATGTTATGTTATTTAGTTTCACCTCTTAGTTTCACATCAATAACTAAATCTTGCAAGCTAAAGACCCACTTCCCAGTGTGGGACTGAGCTGAAATGAAGGCTTAATATCCAAAAGGCAGTTATTGATGAATCATCATGCTTAAATTATTTACTTAACTGAAAATTATTTTTATTACAGAATCAGGGTTTTGGCGGCATGTAATGCTTCACCACCTGGACTTCTGGCGAGTCTGGCAAGTAGGCAGTACAGAGCTGAGTCAAGTCCTTGGAGCTTGGAGGCTACTAAAACGCCGCCTGGATCATCGCGCTGACGCCTTCTGGAGTAGTCACTGGTGGAGGCTGAGTTTGTGCATAGAGGCTGACGGTGTACCCACTACCCTTGCCATAGACCCGTCCACAAGTGATGTTTTAACAAGACAGTGTAAATGTGACAGTGTTTTTTATCCACCTGTACATAGTCGAGAGTAACAGCTAGTTCATAATATTACTTAGTTTATGGGTTAAGATATCTTTATAAATTGTACTGTATTGTGTAAATTGTTGTTCATAATCTTTAGTTGTATTATTGTTCTTGATAGCTATCAGTAGATATCATTTTACAACTTTGTATAATAGATTTCAATTGTAAGAAAACTATTTCCTAAAATTGAATTAATGTAATTTTACCAGGCAGTTTGGTATAAAAATCAAATAGGAATTTGTTAATTATTACTATTTACCTACTGTTGTATTTTAAGCTTGGATTAATCAAGAAATAAAGACTCCATTGAGTTTGTGGCCAGTTCTTCTCTGTCACAATGATTAAATCAGCAGAATAAAATATTGCATTCACATAAATTCTTGTTTGTATTTCAACAAACTCCTTATATTATTATGGGTATAGGGCAGAAAAACAATGACTATATAGAGTATAATAAAATCAACAAAGATAAGTACTTATTTATTTGTATGTACTCACACAAAACATTCATAATATTTGAAATAAAGTAATACAATTCTATACATTCAACTATGTATAATAGTAGCATAATAGAACAGCAGTTTATTCTCAAACTGATTTGATAGTGAAGGTTTCTCGCATAGTGTTGGTTAAGACTCACAATAGAATGTAATTGTGACTATGCATGCTAGCTTTGGGTTAATTCTTCCAGTCGCACCATCTGCATTACTGCTCTGGCCTGCAGGGTAGCTGCTAGTGCCGCTGTGCTCCTATGCAACTAGTTGCCTCTTCTCAATATCCATAGCCCAATATGGCCCACCGGCTGTGGACAGACATCAAAATTAATTACAAAACATGAAGGAACCTCTTTTCAAATTTCTTAAAACCACCTGTTTGAGTGTGAAGAAGTAACAAACAAACACAAATATTCGCCTTTTTAATTTGGTAGGATTGCTGGTCATGTAATATTTAGCTGTAGTTTCTTAAAGAAAGCAGAATTGGTGCCAAGAAATTACATACAATTATAGTTATTGATGCTTTTTAAAAAACTTACTTACATCTCTCCATTTAATGCGTCTCCACGAGTCTTCGCTACACCCGCACTTTACGCATTTAGGCGGTAAGTCAGTTCATCCCAAAGCTGGTGGGCCTGTAATTTCGCCAACGGGCCATTGTTACACAGCTGGGCAGTCGCTCTGAAACTCCGTTTGTTCTCCTCGAGGTAATCAAGGAAAACCTCTGTAACCTCTGAAAGTCCCACTGGCTGTCCACTACCTGCGTTGGTGCTGGTGATAATCATATCAAAATCTTGGTTTCAACACACATTACACTTTGTTTTCTTCAACTTCAACTGTTGGTCTAGGGCTCTTAAGAAGACTCTGTCTTCTTAACTCCGCCAATGTCACGTAGCCGTAGAATAGGCCATCAAACGCAGAGAACTTGTACGGTTTTTAAACTATTTGTCTTGTATGTTTGGTTTTAATTGTTGATCACTGATATTATTTTGTTTACAAATTTTCGAGTTCAGAAAACGCGCTAAAATCGAAATTATGTCCAAATGTCAGTTGTCAACGCTTTGAAGTTTACATTTTTTTCTAAATGTTTGCGTTTTGGTAATCCTTTGGCAATGCTTTTTGGAACTATTTAATTTTTTTATTATTAGCGTCTATAAGTTAATAAATATTCGACATACATAGAGATATCAGAAGCAAAACGTTTATATTTCTAAAGAGGCATAATTTTGTTCCATTTATTCAATTGTGGGCAAGCTTAAAAGCAAGCGCAGGAAATAAATTGTACGACCCCCCTTTTCAAACAACGAAACGTATGAAACCGTTCCATTTGCTTCATCTTTTGTCATTCGTTCGTAAGCGATCGCGATAGAAAAAGTTGCTTAATACCGAATTGCCGATCGTGATTAGGGAGGTCTTGCCTTCGCTATCATCACAATCCGCTTCATCGCTTTCACTACATAATAAGCCTGCTGGTCGTATTTGTGCTCGTCATTTAGGGGGGAGTTTGCCCGTAATCGCCACGCTGGGCAGGCGTGGTGGCGATCGCAGAAAAACGTAGCTTCGCGACAAGGATGCTGCTTCCCATCCCTGCCCTGTGCCATTTTAGCTACGTTTTATTTCGAATGGTTATACCGCCATTTGTCGGTTCCGCTGTACCTCAGTCGGCTCTTACGACGCCTGGTACTAGAGGGGGGTGCTATTCTACTCTGCCGGCACACCACGGCAACCGTCTAAAGCGAGCGGTCCGCGCTATCTACGGAATGGGTCCCCGCGAATCATTGAGAGATTTATTTATAGAAATAAATATATTAACTTTACCTTCTTTGTATATCTTTGAAAATATTATGTACGTTCGCAAAAATCTACATAAATTTAAATTGAACTGTGACTGTCACAATAATAACACTAGAAATAAGGATAGGATAGCAGGGGGGCTATTCCTGCGCGTGAGATGAGATGAGATTTTATCTTGGTCACTCTCAGACCTATGACGTTTCAAACTAGAGCAACAAGGACGCAAAATGGTGAGATGAGAATCTCAAATCTCCGAATTGGGTCCCTGTACCGAGATTTAGTTTTAGACTGCGTTCGTTTTTACAATATTATCCGAAAAATATAACAGGGCTCACTGAGGGAAAATTCAAATCACATGTAAAAACTACATTAATGAAAAGAGGGTATTATAAGGTTAAGAATTATTTAGAAGATAAAGATGTCTGGAGCCTTCCACTTCGGCCAAGTAGCTACTAGTATTTATAGATATTACCTAGTTGTAAGCCAAAATTTGTGAGACTGTAATTTATTTATTATTTGAAAAAATAATGCCCCTCAGTTTCTTGCCTGTTCTTCTGAGTACAGGCTCTTTATCCAAACAAGGCGGTCGAGTCTATTTAAATAACTTTGACGTTCATATGTGTATCTTTGATTCCTAAATTGAATAAAAACACTTTGACTTTGACTTTGAATCAAAAGGGATATTCCAAAAATTGAGAATATCTAAATATTTGACGAAAAAAACGAATACAAAGATGCAGTTGGAATCTATAGACGGCCACTACTTTTCGGCTGAAAAATTGAAATTGTTTTCCAAACTAACTAACTTTTACCAATTTTAATCATTCATATTCACCTAAATATTCTTAGTACGTACGGAACCCTCAGTGCACGAGTCTGACTTGCACTTGGTCGGTTAATTTTAAGCAATAAAGTAGATTTTAAGTTTGATTTTCATACTAATAAACCGTGCAATTGTAAAATTGTCTATTTTATTTTGTGATGTAATCCAATAAGCTCATCCTTTAATTTACTTAAGTCTGTTTTTTTTATAAAAGCTACATTACTACTTTTGGTAATCATGAATAATAATAAAATACAATATGTAATCTTCATAAATAGTTAAGAATTTACACATGGTTTTCACAGAAAATCATTTTTTTATTGGCAAGAAACTTTAACATGGAATATCTCGCAACTCACTTTTATGAATTTATCGGGTTTTATCACTCACCCCTCGGTATGTTAGCCTGTAAGGTATTTGTAATATGGGCCCGTGTTGTAAGTTTATACCAACCTGTGCCTGAAATGAACTTTTTAATGTTATTTTGTGAGACTTTAATATTTGACCTAAAATGCAAGTTGTTTGTTGTAGCGAAGATGCTTGCCTAAAAAATACGTGTTCTCTTATTGCACTATTATTATATGCCGCCATCTGTTTTTCCTACTAACTACAACCTAGGTATCTTCAAGGCCAGAGTGAATTAGTAACTATTAGGTCTTCGTGCTTCATCATGGCACAATGTCACTTAAGCTTCAAATCAGGCGAGTTGGTGGTCGTTGACCTATTCTATATTAAAATACAAATATATCCTACTAATATTTATAAACGCGAAAGTTTGTAAGAATGGATGGATGGATGGATGGATGGATGTTTGTTACTCTTTCATGCAAGAACGACTGAACAGATCTGGATGAAATTTGGCACAGAGATAGATTATGGTCCCCCGATACCCCGGGTGAAACTGCGGGGCGCAGCTAGTAAAATATATAGGTGTGTTTAGCTGGTTGGTGAGAATGTAACAATTAGCTATTTGTTTAAGATTGTAGCAAATTTACCTAAATAGAGCTTTTTATGAGGATTATTCAAACTTTTCAATGTCAAACACCCATCACTCACATATTAGTCACTCGACCTAATCAGCTTGAAGCTTCTACAAATTAGCTTAATGCGGGCTCCCGCTTCTACACAAGTAATAGCTGTAATAATTGTATACCTTGCAAAACATTTTCCTAAAATTCTAAAATTCTACCAAAACTTCACTGTTGCCTCAAATCGACCAGAACATACAAATTACACCGTTCAATATTTTAGGAGATAACCCAAAACAAAAGTAAATCACTCGCGAACCCACAATCGAAATACTTTTAATTACGCGACCCTCGGCCCACATTCGAGTCGATTGAAAACGTACATCAAACAGCCACATAGAGAGGTTTTACAAAGCATCTAAATAATTCTGTCAGCACATCGGTGAAATGTGTCTGTACTTAGTTTGACAATAGCACACGTTCCAGTAGCTTTATAGGTTGCAATACAAAACAGACAATGCCTTTATTAAATTAGATCGTCATTTATTTTAAATCAGTTGAGTTGCGGTCGAACGTAGGCCTATTAAATTAGATGAACAATTAAATCAATAAAAAAGTAATTAAAAAAAAAAACGCTAATTGACAGCTAAGTGAAAACATTAACTAACTGTTTCCTTATTTATGTAAGTTACAATTTTAGTCGTGGCATTTTTTTTGGAGTAACATTTGATTTTATTACAACCAACTAACAAGACTCTGCACCTGGTCACAAGACGCGAACTACCCAAGCCTGGCTGGAAGCCAATGTTCCGGACTTTATAAGGGCTGAAGACCGGCCCTCCTCTAGCCCAGATCTAAACTCCCTGGACTACAAATTATGGTCAGTTTTAGAGGGCATGACCTGCTCTAAACGACATGCCGCCATAGAGTCACTTAAGAAATCTTTGAAGCGAGCAGTGGCTAAATGTCCCATGGAAACAGTCCGTACATCCATAGATTCTTGGCCAGACCGACTAAAGGCCTGTGGGGTGTCATTTTAAATAAAATAATAGTCAAATTTTTGTTAAGACTTCAATACATGTGTACATATAACTTTTATTAACATTACATTACTGTATAAAAAAAATAATGCATTTTCATTTGTAACAGAACTTATGGCTAGACTAGTAAATTATTTTCTATATGTCAAAATTTATTAATTTGATTAGGTAATCAGCACTCGAGTCTCAAGACACAGGCCTTGCGCCTAGTTTGAGGCTTGCCGATAAATCTATTTAGCCTGTAAGTACAGGTACTCATCAAACATTACGTATGGGTAAGTAATGTTTGATTCTTCAGATTAGCTAATGAATATGTATTTTTCTTTTGGTAATCTTATACTTATTCTATTTTAAGCTTACTTTAAAAATATTTTAAATTTATAAAAATAAATGTATAGCGATGATAGCCTAGTTGGGGAAGGCCCGCCTCTCAAGCCAGAGGGGGCGGGTTCAAACCCAGCCAACGGCACGCACAACTTTGTTCATTGTGTGAACACATGTGCGTATTGTATGTCATCTGCTACATGTCTAGAGCCCGGCGTATGGCGACAGGCTCGCCCCTGTCACATTTGGGACTGAATATCGTCCGGCGAAGTGTGGGTCTTTTATTACACCTCTGCCAGCCCCCTTACGCCCCTTGCCCCTTACGCCTTACTCATGTAAGGCGTGGCGATATGTTTAAACCAAAAAAAAGAAATCCCCTATTATACGAGTACTCTGTGCCGGACTAATTCTTCAATGCCTTCCTTCCGTCTTCGTTCAAGACGCTCAAGTCAATTTCAGAAATCTGGAGTAAATAACAAAAACGATACAGAGCCGTCCCCATCCATTAATGTCAGTACTCACAATAGGAGTCTTCTCGACCTCTCCTTAATTTAATCAGGGAAATAAACAAACAATGAACTCACGTATAAAATCTTCATTTCCTATAGAATTAATGGTAGAGATTGAGAGATAAGAATGTTACGTTAATATCGTATCTCATCAAATTCATGAAAGGAATCTTTCCATTAACTTAAAGTATTGACGATTTCTCTACGTTACACTAATTGTTGATTGAACACAGTATTACGTTTTCTTCTTCGTATTTATTACCTTAAGAATTGTTCGCTGCTTGAATACGTTTCTGCGTACAATTCTACTTTGCACACAACAAAGTTTTCGAAAAACGTTATTACCTGCCGCAAGCCACGATCTCTGGAAACGATTGTATCTAGTATTTCTATTCAAATTTCAAAATACATCTGATATTGTTCCTTTCGAGGTAACGCCTGGGTAGAATTTTGTTGCTTACGAATGCTCCCATTTCGATTTGGAATAGTTTCCGCAATACTGGATACGGTATAGGAATGCAAGTGCTTATAAGGATAACGGTTTGAATAGTTCCTTGCCGTGCAAAAATTCAAGCTATAAAGAAAATAAGCTGTTATCTTTATTTACACAAAACCCACAAGCATGGAAAATGCGTTTTTAACTTACCTACATACATAAGTACATAGAATCACGCCTCTTTCCTGTAAGGGTACACAATTACAGGAACACAGACCACTTTTCTTCACATGCTACGATCCTGACACATATCTTTCGCTTCTTTTACTTTCATGAGCCTTTGCATACATGCTCGTCAGTTACTTTTGACCTGGCATTTTTTTACTCACGATTTTCAGAATATGTATATGTAGTTGTCGTTGTGTCGAATAATACTCATCGTCGTCGTTCATGGTTCAGAGCTCAGTTTCATAAAATATTATAAATCGGAATGTAACTCTATTTTCTCGTTTGTGTATGTGTTACCTGTTGTATGTTGTCTATTACGACTAAATATGGTCGGATAGATACCGGTGAAATTCGTGAATGAAATAGTTTGCGTCATGAAATTGAATAAAGCATTTCTTAACTAGACCACCATCATCATGTCAGCTAAAAGACGTCCATGGCTGGAAAGAGGCCTCCTTCAATGATCTCCACATTTACCGGAACTGCGTTACCTGCATCCGGTTGAATTACATTGACTACCTCGGAGGGTTAGTTGATAGTGAACTTGCCTTCTGAACTTGAAAGTGTAGGTTAGATTCCCACCTAAACTAGTATTCATGTAATAAACAGTACCTGGATGTCCGAGCTTTGCTCGGTATTTTTTTTTATTGTGTATTTTGGAAAATAAACAATTGATTTTAGTCTAACCTCAAAGCGAACACTCATTGACTTCGTGTTACTTAACAACGCCATCTGCTGTTGTGTCGTTAAAGCAATTAGTTGCTCACAAAAAATAGTATTATTATTCGCCAATAGATGTCAGGAAGGTCATATTTTTCAGTTGAGACTACTCAAACGCCTCCTTTTTGTTATTTTCCTTCCAAGTTTATGTTTAGGTTGATTATCGATAAAACACGAATAAAATGACATTTTCTAAAAATGATTCCTAGCTAGATCGATTTATCGCCCCCGAAACCCCCTATATACTAAATTGTATGAAAATCGTTCGAGCCGATTCCGAGATTCCAATTATATATATATATATATACAAGAATTGCTCATTTAAAGATATAAGATTTGTGTCTGTTCTTTTTCTGGGTGTTATATTTAAGTTTATGTTTTAAAGTATACTATTTGTATGGATATCAGTCTCTGGTAGCCATAATATAAATAGTACATGCTTTGCTTAGCTTGGGGCTAGACGACACGTGTGCAAGTATCTCGAATATTTATTTAAAGGAGAAAATAAAGGTACAGCTGGTTTCTTACAATGAATTAGTCTCACAGCTTGAGTAATTCCGATCACCTGTGCGTGAATCTTGATTCCAAACCCTCCTTCCAGGACCATTAACCAATTAACTATTATCTCACACAAGCTCGTCTCAATCAGACAGATTCAATGCCTTTGACAACCAATTATCATCTTGTAGAACCATTGTACTGTCGTGAAAGGACCACTAATCTGATTAAGGTGAAACTTTACAAAGCTCTGTTTCTATTGACGAGTCCGTATTTCGTGTCGACGATACAAGGTAATAAAATTCCGTTTTCATAGTAATAAAAAAATTATAATTGTTGAAATAAAATTAAACAGCAACCGTTTTTCATAAAAACGACACAAACTGTTTGAATAAAATAAATCACAATAAAATCTAGAGCAAATCTATCTACAAAATTGACATACGAGTAGAGTTACACATTTTACTAGTTGACAATCTATCATGCAAATTTATGTTTTGAAATACTTAATTGTTCTTATTTATTGCATACTGTTTTTCAGTATAATATTTCAAACAAAGTAGAATAAGTTTACTTGAATTCAAAGTATAAAGAAAACTACATTCTTAAGGCGGATCCAGACGTCGCGAGGCATGTGCAGCGTACGGTGTGCAACGCATTCCTCGTTAGAATTCCTTTGATGTTTCGTGCGTAACACATCCTTCGCCGTGAATATAAGAAAGATGGACAATAAATTGCGAGATTAGCAATAATCTTGCACGCCGTTTGTAGTGAGTACGAGGTTCGTAGTGGCAATACGTGGGGTCCACTCATCGCGTCTTTAGCTAAATCAATTATCGATCAAGTCGTAACACCACCAAGAATCCGTTAGAAATGACACCCATTCACATAAATTTAAATAGCTAGCGTTTCACGCTCATAGCTCTCCACTAGGTTTCCTATTGAAACATGCGCAAGTTAAATTTATAACACTCCTATATTTCCGTTGGGAGGCTTTAAAAACTAGCTACTATCAGAGCGCGGATTACGGACTCGAAATACGCTACCACCGCAATCCCACGCATCAATTTCTCACCCGCATACCGCGCCACCTATCGGTTAACCCTCCAAAGGCGTGGGTATTTTTGCAACACGTTCATTTGGTCGTTCGGTTTATCAACGCCAGATACCAGTGACAGGCCCACAATGGATGCGATGTTAATTGCCTGTCACGGCCATCGGGCGACATTTGTTGGCGCCCGCGTCCACCCTTGCGGAGTTTTGAACAGCTTCATTCAGGAAAGTCATTAACAGTGAAGGAAGACTACATTGAATTAATTTTGAAAACAAATGATGCATAAATAAACTAGTTCCATTCAAAGAGGCTAGCAAATCACCTGAATAGTTACAGTGTTGTATGTGTCCATAGGGAAGAATAATTGCTTGCCTTCTGTTAGTTTTCCACTTTTTATTTTTAAAAGAAACTACCGTACCCTTAACATATTAAATGTTGATATCTCTTCACCTTCTTTTAGTACTGACTCAATATTGATGCTTAGTAAGTTGATCAAAAGATATTATTTCTGCGGTTTTCGTGCGAGTTTTTCGTTGTTTTATATTTTTTCACGTCAGAAAAAAGCTAATGAAATGATCTTTTACATTAATTTGTCGAATTATACGTCCGCATATCGCAGGCTCCGTACCAGTCGTGTTTTTTGGCAATAATTATCTTGGGGTATTCTTCCGTGAAATGCAGCACCAATTACTTCTGATGCGTTTATTCAACGAACCTTACCTTAATTAAATGGAAAGTTTAAGTGTAAAATTGTCTGAAAATGTACTAAAAAAAACTTGCAAATAAAATAAATAAAAATGACTTCGATTTGTTTTAATATATTTGAAATAGGTACTCACGTCAAATGAGCCGGATATTCCAAATTTGCTTTTGATCACGATAAAATTACACATGAAATGCGTAGCATAATGTTTTTGATGAAAAACAACCTTAAAATAACTAATTGATCACACGTCCCCATTTGCGGTCATTAAGCAATTACGAGGCTAAAAAACAATTAAGTACGCGGATCACAAAAGGGTAAACTTGAAAAGCCTGTGATTATTTTGACCAGATTTTTTTATATTACATGCCGAAGATGACGAACAAGCAAACAGAACGCCTGATGGTAAGGGTTTATTGTTGCCTTTAGGTACCAACTTGTACTACACTAGTAACTTGTGATACGTTAGACGACATTTAAAACTTTTTATTTGCCTTGCAACATTTATGCAACCTTATTATATTAATTATGTGCACATATGTGCGTATTGTATGTAATCTGCTACATGACTGGAGCCCGGTGCATGGCGATAGGCTCACCGTGTCACATTTGGGGCTGAATATCGTCCGGCGAAGTGTTTAGCTCCCTCGGGGGAGCTGGCAGAGGTGTAATACAACACTCTAGGCGTGACGATATATTATAATTTTGTTATACAATATTTTATATCTCAATTTAAAAGACGGCGTGTACTTATAACTTGAATAACTAGCGTGCTTAAGCCAGAATCCTCGCCGCAGTTTCTGATGTGAAACTTTAAACTTTCAAAGTCCTGTATCAAGGGCTGAATCAAGTTAAGAGTCAACAAGTTACGTCAAAGGCAAAGATAATTTCGTTACTAGAAGCGCAATATAGTCGGAATAACTACTGCAACGATCTACGAAAACTTGGACTGAAGCGATAAAACGGTGAAAGAAAGTTAAGAGTAAAGTGCTCATAAATTTTAGTTTTCACAAACTCACTTGAGAGAAACATGCACTAACTTGACCGTACATAATACATAATAATATATTAATAGCCACTAGCACTAAATAAAAGAAATGTCTGAGTCGTTGTTTAAGGGTCCAGCGACCACTTTAGACTAACTTCGCATTGGCCCAAGATTTTCTATTGGCATTTCGTCTTGAAGAAGACGACGAGCGAAGAGAGCACGAACCTCTAAAGTTATCTACAGATTATAAGTATTTTAAAATGGGTCATGACTTCTACTTCTCTAATAATTCCCTATAACTTAAAATTTCCCTTGTAATACAAAGGAAAAAAGTATCCATAATATAGATTTTTTTTGGAAGCTATATGATATAGACAACCTCCCTATGCAAAGAGATGTTTGATTTGTTTTGTCTATATATTAAGTAAATCAGTCAAAAGTGATTACTTTTATGACTTACGATTGCGGATATTTTTCATTTCTTTTGAGGGCGTTTTTTAAAAAACTCAAGAACGTAGGGGCGGTGATATAGTTCATTTAATTGCACATGCCAAATTTCATCATTATCTGACAAATGTTTTCCTAGAAATTTGACACGTGCGTTTGTATGGTAAATTCAGAGCGTCGCGAAACCTTTAAATAGTTTTAAATGACTTAAAGTAAAATATTCGCTTATCGGGCACATAAAGTTAAGAGAGCCCAACCCGACATCCTCTCCATACAAACGCTCATATGTTATTACGGCATTTAACACATATTTCTTGATGTTTTGCACCAATAGGTAACTATATCAAGGTTTAAAACAAAGCAGAAAATGAACACTTGGAGAATCAAATCAAAGTCTCTAAAAATTAGCTTTTTTTGTACAAATTGTAGCTAAGCTTTGGCCGTTCATAATGTACACGCAAATTCTTGAAATAAAGAAAACATCTGGATAGAAACCTCGCACATTTAGATAAAGATTCTAAATGAGAAACATTTATTTCACAAATTTGTAAGGCTTACTCAAAAACACGTATTTCCTGGAACAAATTTTACGATAGGCTGGCTGAGTTGAGCCATCTTAAGAGTCCGGCACTCCCCCGAGGGTTCCCGCCTTGTCGTGGCGGGGGGGCTCAATAGCCGTGGCCTCGGCAACCACGGTGAAGCCAAGAGGAATCCGAGGTGGGGCCGCTTCTTGGGGCTTTTAGCCCAAAGCCCATTTGAAAGCGGCCTAAGTAGGGTGTGGGTCTGTATTGCACGTACAGACCCACAACTGAGGTGGGGTGCAGTGTCGCATGGGCGACACTGCAACCGAAGGCTGAGGGCCGCGGCGGGAGAGGACTGTTGGTGTGTCGTTGCCACTTTCCCTACCTTCCGCGGCCCAAACGGGGTCGCTACCGTTCGATGGCGGACGCGGAGGGGCCGCAGAGGAAGAGGCGTGTCGGTGTATCGTTGCCGCTCTCCCTATCCTCTGCGGCCGAAGTGGCAGGCGGCGGGGCCACTCATCTGACCCGTCGCATGGGGATCATGGGCGCCTAGACATGGGTGCTGTCTGGCGCCCACGGGCAAATTGGTCCCCGAGGTGGTGGATGATGACGATGTGTCTGGTGTTCGACACATCGTCATCGAGAGGGAGAGAGCGCAAGCTCGGGGTGGTGCCCGAAGGGGCTGGCGCTGTCGGGGCTGCGGAGGAGTCCGAAAGCGTACCCGTTGCCCCGACATTTTGCGCCGAGGTGGAACACCCTTGGGTTTTTAGTGGGTAGGCCGTCAGTGGCGGGATTCCTACATTACCACTCTGTGCCCGCACCCGGGCTGTTGGTAGTATCCATAAAGGATTTTCCCAAGGTAAAAAAAAAAAAAAAAAAATCTTAAGAGTCCGGCGACCACTTTAGACTAACTTCGCATTGGGTTAAGGTATTCTATATAGCAATTTCGTCTAGAAGAAGAAGACGAGCGAAGAGAGCGAGTAATGATACTGACGAGCCTCTAAAGTTACATATAGAGTGACAAAGTGCAATTTCAATTTTTTTTATGACTTTTGCACTTCCGTAATCATTCTTAAGTAACTAAGAATTCCCCTTGTATTCTGGATTCATTTAACAGCTAATGATGTACACAACCTCCTTATGTAATGGAATTTTTGATTTGCTTTGTCTACCTATTGAATAAATCAGTCAAAAGTGACCCTTTCAAAATGCGGATATTATTCATAGCTCTATTTTCGTTTGAGAACGTTTTTAAAAAAAAACAAAGAACATAGGGGCGGAGATATTGTTAATTTAATTGTACATGCTAAATTTCATCATAATCTGACAAATGGTTTTCAAGAAATTTGAGTAGCGCCTTTGTATGGAAATTTCAGAGTGTCTCGTAAAGAATGGCTTAGGGTTCGTGTGAAAAAATTAGGTAGGAGCTAGTTACAAGTAGCTACAAGTAGATTTAACTAGGTATGCAAGCAGAAAATAAAAAATTAAATTTAAAAAATAAGTTGGGACTTTTCCACACACGATCTTTCGACCCCAAACTAAGCAAAGCTTGTACTATGGCTGCCAGAGACTGATATACATACTTAGATATTTTTAAATACATACTTAAATAGATATTTAACACCCAGACATAGAATAAACACAAATGTTCACCACATAAATGTTTGCCCTAAGTGGGAATCGATCCCACGCCCACAAGCTCAGAGGGCAGGTTGAGCTGCCGAGGCAGTCAAACTTGTAGAAGATACTGGCAGAGTGAAATTCTTAATCGCAGAGTTAGGTAACTTGGTTAAGTGAACTCCTAGTTAATAAGATAACCTGAGCTTCTGTGACCCTAACCGCCACTTGCAAAAGCTCGGGTTATCTTTTGAACTCAGTGCTAACTGCTCATCACGGTTCATTCTAACTAGTATTGTAAATGCGAAAGTGAGTTTCTTTGTGAGAAAGCGATGGCAGCTTAGTTGGGAGAAGGCCCGTCTCTCAAGCCAGAGGGAGCGGGTTCGAACCCAGCCGAGGCTCGCCCCCTGTCACGTTTGAGACTGAATATCGTCCGGCGAAGTGTGGGTGTTGAATTACACCTCTGCCAGCCCCTTCGGGGAAAAGGCGTGAAGAAATATTATGAGTTTTTTTGTTCGTTTGTTCGTAATGCTTTCACGCCCTATTTACTCAACCGATTTTCATGAAATTTTGTAGACACGTTGTCTGAGTCACAGAAAAGGACATAGGTTACTTTTTATTCCGAAACAATCAACGGTTCCTGTGGGACCGCGGGTGAAACCGCGGAGCGTAGCTTTGTACTTGATAAATCATCTAGCGCTATCCAGAGTTAGAAGCTAACCTTGAGTTAGTTAGCACGATAAAATTTTAGAGTGACACTTAATTTTTAGCTCTGAGTTAATTAGCCCTGCGTTCATGAATTTAGATCCGAAAGTTTCTGCAAGTTTGCCATAGCAACTAGCTAATGACATTCACAGTTTATTTAATTTTAGTCATTATTTTATTTAATTTATTAAACAACATTCACAGCCCTTACAAAACAAAATACAATACATATTAACAAACTAAACTTACAGCCAATAAAGAATGTTTACTATATTAATGAATTAAACAATATGTGCAGTCGTGTGTGTGTGTGTGTGTGTGAGAGAGAGAGAGAGAGAGTGGATGTGTAAAAGTGTGAGTGTGGGATATGTTAAGGAAATATATGATAAATATATAAATTATGGCTTACTTATTTCATTGTTATATTTCTTTTCTATAGTCAATGAAACACATAAACTTAAAGTAGCTTAGAGTAGTAAGAGTACAAAATGGTAACTCAACAATGTTGCGGAATAAAAAAGAAAAAAGACCTTTACAAATCACGTTGTATGTAATTTTTCGCCTTTGAAATTGTACAAAGTTTTTCCTTGCTGCAAAATTCAAACTAGTTTAGTACTTTAAAAAAAGAACGCTGAATAAGCCATGAAAAACCAGTTGAAAAATGTTTTATGACCAAATCTCATCAATACAGCGTTAGGCGCCAGTGAGCAGAAAGTTTGACTGGATCGGGCTTGAAATTCGTCAGTATCTACGCCGATACTAAAATAACAAACCTGAATCCATTGCGCTGTGAATAGATTCAGTCAATATACAATTTAAAACTCCAACAAGTTGTACCGCTACTCCTTAAAGTTGACTACGCATAATTAATAATCGTATTAAGAGACAGAAAATACATAAATAAAATACATAAAAATGAAATACAGAAATCAAACGGAGCAAGTTTTGACATAATAATTTATTAACTTTCTTTATTAACGAACAATTATGAGTATGTTCGTTTTTACTTTTTATTTTTAACTGTTTACCTAATTTTAAGATATTTTTGTAAAAATGACTTGCCAGTGACGTTGAATGTTTATTAAGGTCAATAAATATTTCTGATTTCTGATTATAAAATGCGATGATAGTTTAGTTGGAGAAGGCCCGCCTCCCAAACCAGAGGGAGCGGGTTTGATCCCAGCCGACGGCAAGCTCATAGTATGTCATCTGCTACATGACTGAAAAACATGGCGAAAAACTCGCCTCCCGTCAGAATTGGGACTGAATATCACCCAGCAAAGTGTAGGTGTTGTTGTAGACTTAGGGGGTGGCCGTGACAAAATGTTTTTAAGAGATTTTATTAAAGAAAATTTTATTATAGAAGTTGACAAGACTGGCAAAGTCTGTAGAAGACGTTTTAATAGTCTCTGAAGTGGTCATCACTGCTACTGACTATTGTCTAAAATGCTTGACTTTCCAATTTTGAGCTACAATATTAGAAAATGTTCACAACAAAAAAATGTTTACATCAAATAAGCATATACTTTATACCAGAGAGGGAAATCTTGTAACAAAACACGTTTAGGTACATACATTTAAAGTCACGCCTCTTTCCCGTGGGGTAGGCAGAGACCACTTCTCTCCACTTGCTACGATTCTTGCTTACACCTTTTGCTTCCTCTACTTCCATTAGTCTTGTAATACACGCTGGTCAGTTAAGGATACTCCTGACCTGGCCTACACATGTCATAAAACATCAAAAAGAAATAATTTGGCTTTTAAGGCCTTAAAAAAATGTAATATGTATTTGACTCCGAGTTTCGTGAGTTTTGACCTTTACTCACATATCAAGGGCCATTTAGAACGCTTGGGCCTTCAAATGGCTTTTTTGTCAGATTTTTTCTGCAAAAATGATGTGTTGCTTGATTTAGAGAGTGACAGTAACTCTTTTAGAATATCCTCCAAACCTAAAGTCCTTTTTTAAGGTTCTTTCTATCAATAAAAAAAATACCTTTTAGTTTTTAAAGAAAGATGAGTCATTTCGCTATAATTTCAAGGCCTTACATTGGATCAACGTTCGTCTGCGTAATTTAAACGGATATTTGTCCGGAAGTCGCTGGGCAGCCTTTTTGTTTACGATCACCCGACAAACGGGTACGCCGGGAAATCCGACGAGCTATTTAAAACGAGCGGTGCTTACCTTTAAGTACGTAAATAAGTAACCAGTGGTGCATAACTATGAAATTAGGTAGAGTTTTGTGTGGCAATTGAAACAGAAGATTTTAGGAGATAAAGTAGTAGGGAAGGTACAAAAATGAAAACACTGCGTGTAAGCTGACTTCATAGTCACTGTGTTTGATAATTATGATGACATTTTAACCGACTTCCAAAAAAGAGGAGGTTCTCAATTCGACTGTATGTTTTTTTTGCAGTTAAATATGGAGATATTTGGAGTTAGTTTGAGTCTAGCTTTGAAACTACCGAAATAAAACGTTGAAAATGTATAAAAAGTAGTTGGTCGAATAAGGCGCTAATTATTAATCTTCGACACTGTGTACTTATTGCGAAGTTAAAGCGAAAATACACTAGAGATTTATTTAAAAAACAGTATTAAAATTACGTTAGTCTGCATAGCAAGATACTGACCGCCCGCCGCAATCATAATTACTTATACAATCACTAAGGCTGATTTGCAGTAACTAATTTTAACTATAACCAAAGCTGTACTGGCCCAAAAATATCCAGTTTATCAAGATTTTACTCGATCAAATTACTTTTACGCTTTGGTAATCGTAAAAAAGACTACCAAAGCGCTAAGCGTAGCTGTAAAATCTCTAGTAAACCAGATGTTTTGGTAAACCAGAGGTTTTTTGGCCGACTTAAGTTTTTGGTTTAGTCAAAGTAATAAATATTATGTAGTTGGTGTACTCGTAACTCTACCTTAGTAAAGATTTTTATGAAAATATAGCCTTTAGTGATTAATAACATAACATACATATCGTCACGCCTTTCCTCCGAAGGGGCTGGCAGAGGTGTAATACAACACCCACACTTCGCCGGACGATATTCAGTCCCAAATGCAACAATGGGCGAGCCTGTCGCCATACACCGGTGATTATGATTAATAGGGTGATAGTGATTAATAGTTTAAAAATATGTGTTAGCGCTGTTTATTTTTTGATGACTTAATTTTTAATTACACACGTCAAATAAACGAATATTTTCACAAGGTGAAGAAATTGCGAAAGTAGCATGCAGCTGCCATTCAATGCCATAGTGAGAAAATATTTTCCCAACCCTCATTCATTCCATTACAGACAGCAATCACAGCACTTAGCAGTAAAGATACATAAAATCGTGGAAAAAATGGAAGGACGAAGCTATAGGTAATTCCAGACCCTCAAGAAAATTACTGCCGCTTATTTCGGCTGACTGGTCAAGGAATCTTTGAAATCCCTTCGAAACTGTATGTTCTGATACGAAAATTTCGGTATCACCAATATTGGACCACATATTAACCATTTTTCATTTCCTAGAGCCAATATCCTGGAATGCAGGATGTTTGGCGTAGCTTTTCCAATTTCCTACTGTTTGGCGTTGAAGGCTTTTTTCAATTTCTACCTGTCTATCAGACTCAGATTGTGATTTTAAATGGTTACCAAAAGGAATATTAAGAAGCATCATGAACTTCAGGTTTTTAGGGGTCCGTTACCAAAAGTTAAAACGAGACCCTAGACACCTGTCCGTTTGTCACTAGGCTGTATCTCATGAAGCGTGATAGTTAGATAGTTGACATTTTCACAAATAATGAATTTTTGTTGCCGCTATTGTTAGTTGTTTGTAAAATTGTGTTGTTACAAAATTTGTTTTATAGCGGCAACAGAAATACATCCTAATACTAAAAAACAGAATAAAATAAACATAATAAGGGGGCTCCCGTACATGATAAGATTATGTTTGAAACACATGTTTTTTTTGTCGTTTTTATATTTATCCGCCCCGCGGTTTCACCTGCGGTTAAAAAGTATCCTATGTGCTATTCTAGACTATAATCTATCTCTGTGCCAAATTTCATTCAGATCTGTTCAGCCGTTTTGGCGTGAAAGGGTAACAAACATACATCCATCCATCCATCCATTCTTACAAACTTTCGCGTTTATAATATTAGTAAAAAAGAATGGTAGGGAACCCTTCATGCGCGAGCGCGACTTGCACTTGCCCGTTTTTTTTTCTTCTTTCTACGTTGCCAACATTTTTAGAGCAAAAAGCCATTCTCATTTCATTATGCTATGACTAAATCTGTTTTGCATTTTTACCAAAGTTTCAAAGAGCAGAAGCTTACGTCCAAAAGTTTCTTCATTAAAAGCCCATTTCACAAGTTTAAATAATTAAAAAGGGTTGAACGCTATTAAAGCCATTAACATACTTGATAATGGATAATTAAGTTGTAATTTATTATTTAAGGCAGATTAGATCTGAATCCCATTCCGTTTCTCTAATTAAAGGAAGGAATACCCGACTCTGCTTGGGTAGAAGACCCCTGTCAGTTTCTGTAAAAATAATGACGTTCGATTTACTATACAGCATGTTACAAAACTCTGTTGTATAATTGAAGAGCATGTACACATACTTATTAGTTTACATGCAAAAATACCCAAAAAATGCATGTTAAAAATATCTAGAGTTATGACCGGTATGAGAATGCAAGAAAAAAAGGAAATTTTACAAAAAATGTTAACAAATTTGTATCATGTTGGCAGCTTTTTTAAGAAAGTAACGGCACGACGCGAATAGTTTACAAATAAAACCGACGCGATTAGTGGCTGCATTCGCGATTTTAGGAAGGTGAAGTACGATGTGTGTTCAAAATGTTTAGAGACCATATTTAATATAAGTAAACAAGCAAAATTGCATCCTCCAGTCGATACTGGACGTGCACCTCGCGAATATAACAGGGTTTTTGTAACACCCTGTATAAACCAAAACATATTATAGCAATGAAAATACCCCCTAAAATCTGTTTTTGAAAATGTTTTTGTGGAAGTATCTTCAGAACTTCATAATTTAATCACATAAAAAATAAAAAAATAAAAACCACCACTAAAGAGTAACTCAGTTTTGGACAAAACACAAAAAAAAATCTGATTAAGGATATCGTATTTTGATTCGGTGCAAAAATATTGACTAACAATTTATTTACTACTACCGGTTTTGCCCGCGATTTCGCTCACATTTTATAGCATATCATAGGCAAGGAATCTTTGAAATCCCTTCGAAACTGATTACTCCTGATTGACATAGACCTCATGTCAATCAGGAGTAATGTAGCTTTCTAATGGTGAAAGAATTTTTGAAAATAGAACCAGGAAGGCTATTCCTACGCTTGAGATGAGATGAGATTTTATCTTGGTCACTCTCACACCTATCACGTTTCAAACGAGAGGAACAAGGACAAAAAAAGATGAGATAAAAACTTAAATCTCTGAATAGCGTCCTTGCCCAGTAGTTTTTGAGTTAATTCGTTACAAACATTCTTACATACAAATCTTCCTCTTCATAATATAAGTATAGACAAAAATCAAAGGAGATGTTCTATTTTTGAAGAAAATTGCAAATTAACTCCAATAAAGTAGATAGCACGTAAAAAATAAAACACAAACAGTTTATATTCAATTTTTCTGCTCATTCAAGGCTTCTAGGAGAAATTTTCAATCAAAAGCGTTTCAGTGCCATTTTATAGCACAATTCATTGGAACACAAAGCGTAATGAAAATATGAAATGTCGGTGAAAATCTCATAATATGCTTGTGTATGATTTGTATCAATTTGGAAAAGTACACGTTGGTTGAAATGCTAGTAGTTCCTCACGGTTTTTAATGCGATTTTCGAGGTATTTTACAATTTTCCGATCTATAACTGTTTTTTTTTTGCTTATATTTGTTTCTATTTTTTCATGTTTTTATTGAAATCGGTTTAACAAAATTAAATAGAGGTCGTAATTCACACCAAATTTAAATGAAATGCATAAGATTATGAGTCAATTTTTGAACGTAACATGTTCAAATAGCATGAATATTTAACTGACATATTATGGTAGTTATATATTTATATATTAATTCTAAAACGACAAAACAAGATTTATATTATGGAGCTTGCTTATACCATGTATTAACATAAAACGCTAAGCTTAAAAACCGACTTCCGTCCTGTAATTCATCATCCTTGTAAACAATATTTTAGACTTTTGTCGATATTTTAAAAACTGCTCTATCCGATTTCGATAAAATTCATATGGGACCAATATGAATTTTAAAGTCTAAATTCGATCTAATTCGATAAAATTCATATTGATCCCATATGAATTTTATCGAATTAGATCGAATTTCGGTCAAGCAGTTTTTAAGTTTTGAATTGAATTGAATTGAAACAAAATTTTAAAAAGAATGGAAAGGGTGTGAGTTTTACGGCGAAGTCGGATAGGTAACCATTTGAGCTTTTGGCGGAATTCAGAAACATGATCATATTTCCTTAAACCGAAAATGAAACGAATGCAGTAATTTTGAAGACGTTCAACTGTGTGAGCAGGTTTGATGAATACTTAGAATACTTGCTCTGTCGATTATTAATAACCATAAAAGTCTTAAACAAACATACGTATATTTTTATAATATAAATAAATAAATCAATTCGGGACATTTCCACACACGATCGCCTGACCCCAAACTAAGCATAGCTTGTACTATGGCTGCCGGAGACTGATTTACATGCATACTATTAGTGGAGTTTAAAAATATAGAGTACTAGCTGCTCCCCGCGGTTTCACCCGCGGTTAAAAAGTATCCTATGTGCTATTCTAGACTATAATCTATCTCTGTGCCAAATTTCATCCAGATCTGTTCAGCCGTTCTATTTTATTTTTATTTTATTTATTAGACACACAAACAAATAACAATCGATATACCAACACAATATATACATCTTAGTTTTGAACTGGATTGTCATCCAAAAATAGTGTGTACAGAAAAACCAAAAATTATACATAGGCAAATGTGTCATGAGACTGAACTCAAGGATTCTGAACTGAATTCTTAATATTCCTAATTATGTATTTACTAAAACTATATCTACTGGTACAATATACTACATAATAGACTAATATAATAAGATGGGTTATAGATGGAGGATACCTTTAATGGTTTTAACATAACTGAAATACTTGCGATCAAAAATATCTACTTCGAAATTATTTTTTAATAAATCATTAAACTGACGGGCCATTCTCACTATAGGATTGAAGTAGGAGGTATTATTCTTGTAAGCTTGAAGCGCAAAGAGTTTGGTAACTTTGGCTCTACGAGAACTGAATTTAATATTAAAAGAAATATGGGACAACAGGTCAGGGGAATCTATTAAGGAATTGACAATCTTATAGAGGTAAACTAGGTCAATATATTGTCTGCGTAAGTTAAGTGGCTGAACATTGTATTTTTGTAATCGGCCTTCATAATTTAAATTAGTGCGTCCTACGTGGTGGCGATAACAAAGTATTCTCAGACACTTTTTCTGAACACGCTCAATGCTGTCTGAGTGCACTTTATAGTGCGGAGACCAAATCACACTACCATACTCCAAAACACTTCTCACTAGCGAATAGAATAAATATAAATAACTGTTAGGCTTTTTGAAACCTTTTGTTGACCTTAATACAAAACCAAGAAGCTGATTAGCTTTGTTAGTGATATGTTCGTAATGTGGCCTAAAAGTTAACTTATCATCGAAAAGGATACCGAGATCTTTAGCGATGTAGGAGCGTGCCAAGACTTGTCCGCTAATCACATAATCATTGATTATTTTATTTCGCTTATTAGTAAAAGATATAATAAAACATTTACTAATGTTTAGATGCATGTAATTAGCCGCACACCACTCCGAAACTACATCTAGGTCTTTTTGTAATTTTTGGCAATCATTTATAGTAGAGGTGTTGTTAAAGATTTTCTGGCGTGAAAGAGTAACAAACATCCATCCATCCATCCATCCATACATACAAACTTTCGCGTTTATAATATTAGTAGGATAGGATAGGATTATTATGGAGACGAAGATACAAATAAATAACATAGTATTAGGTCCTTACGTATGAAATTGGCGTTTTGTACGGGAGGAATAAAAAGTCGTTTTTTTTTTGTAAAATATATTTAATTAATCAAAGTATGCACCGTTGTTATCTATGCACTTTTGCCATCTTATGGGTAGTTCATTGATCCCTTTACTATAAAAACCATGGGGGCGAGAATCAATAAACTCTTTGAAGGCGGTTTGGACTGCTGCATCGGAGTGGAATTTTTTTCCTTGTAAGAAGTTGTCCAAATTCCGGAAGAAATGGTAATCTGTTGGAGCAAGGTCCGGGGAGTACGGTGGATGTCGCAGACATTCCAATTGTAGCTCAGCTAACTAAGTGGTTGTTTGTTATGCAGTGTGTGGTCTTGCGTTGTCGTGAAGCAGCAGTGGCCTAGAGCGATTGACCAATCTCGGTTGTTTAACAGCTAGTTCTTCCTTCATGGTTTGCAGTTGCTGACAATAGATATCTGCCGTAATCGTTTGGCCAGATTTAAGAAAGCTGTAGTGAACGACACCGGCGCTAGTCCACCAAACACTTACAAGTAACTTTTTCTGAGTCAATTTTCGTTTAGGGCAGGATTTGGCTGGGTCTCCAGGGTTCAGCCATTGCGATGAGTGCTTTCGATTATCGTACAATATCCACTTATCATCACAAGTAATGATTCGATTTAAAATCCCTTCATTATTGTGTCGGTTGAGCAAAGTAACACAACAGGCGACCCGTGTTTGCAAGTTCGATTCACTCAATTCATGAGGTACCCATCGTTCGAGTTTTTTTACTTTCCCGATTTGCTTCAAGTGGATTAATACAGTTTTGTCACTTACCCCGAAGCCTGCTGCTATCTCTGAAGTGCTTTGTGATGGATCCGCTTCCACAATAGCCTTTAATTCTTCGTTTTTCACTTTGATCTCCGGCCGTCCACGGGGTTGGTTCTTAAGGTCGAAATTTCCAGAACGAAAACGTTGAAACCAAAAACGTACCATGCTATCTTTAGCGACACCAGCGCCGTACACATCATTAATTCTTCGAGCTGTTTCTGCAGCACTGGTGCCACGGTAGAACTCGTACTCGTAAATATACCGATATTTCATGTTTTCCATTGCGCGGTAATAAGCGACGCCAAAGAAAAAATAATGAGGAAAATAACAAATGAATGACTGTATTCCAAAGAAAAAAAAACCAGCTAAATGAATTTATTAATTTGAATTTCGAATTCTTAACCAAAGAGGAGATATTTCAGATCAAATTGATCAGTACGACAAAACGCCAATTTCATACGTAAGGACCTAATATTAACAAATTAATTGCAATCTAATTTGTGAAGGGTTTGTCAGTAATTCTCGAAAGACGCAATTGCCCCAGTTGAGACCCTATCTAAGCTATTGCCAACACGCATAATTACCATAGTAAAAGTTTGTCTACAAATAAAGAACAATGCCGGCCAAGTGCGAAGGCCACGAAGGGTTCTGTAGCTATAAAAATGGCAAAAAAAAACACGTTTGTTGTATGAGAGTCCCCTTAATTTCAGTCATTTTATTCTTTTTTTTAGCAATTGTTATCATAACGGCAACAGAAACACATCATCTGGGAAATTTTCAACTGTCTTAACTAAATGGTTCGTGAGATACAGCTTGGGGATAGACGGACAGACAAACAGCCGGACGGACAGCGAAGTCTTAGTAATAGGGTCTCGTTTTATCCTTTGGGTACGGAACCTTAAAGGATCTATTTTTGTCTTTTTCATTCCAGGAAATAAAAAAAGAGATGCAGACAAATTATTCATACTTTGACCCTTCTTTGTGCTTACTTGAGAATTTGAGATTCAAAGGGATACAGGGATGTCTTACTTGTACTGATTTACATGAATCAAAGGGAATCGCTGAATAAATCACACTTATAAACTAGCTGCTACATGCGACTTCGATCGCGTTCATTTAGAAATGTGTAGAAGTTGTGTGAACACAGACGTGGACACTTTTTGTTACCGCTGCGTCATACCTTCACAGGTAACTGTAGTGTGTCTGGTAACGGCAATCGGACACAGTCGTTCGGAAACGTTTCCGATCGGATTCCAAAAACTTTAAACTCAAATTATTCGAATCTCAGTCCGTATTCTTAATTTTTAAATGTGATTTATATTCCCTATTCCAAATACTTTTTTTTTAATGTAAAATTGGTTGGCGTATGACCACCAACTCGCCTGATGCTAAGCGACGTTGTGGTCTAAGATGGAGCACGACGACCTATAAAGTACTTACTCACTCTAGCCTTGAAGTTTTGTAGAGTAAAGAAACACAAAGACGGCAGTTGAGTGAGGCGCTACAAGTGCGCCACTGCTCAGACCCGTCTTCGGAACGGTTACACCGGACTACATCCCGAAACACGACTAGGTCATTTCACGGCATGGCTTGGTCCGGTGGTACTATTCCCTATTCCAAAATTTATAAGAGTAGACTGAGATTCGAACAATTTTAAACAAACAAAATGATGCTTCTTCCCGTAGAAGAAGGCAGACACCACTTCTCTCCACTTGCTACGATCCTGGTACACTTCTTTCGCTGCTTCCACTTCCTTGAGTCTTTTCATACAAAATGGTATCCAAAAACCTTGCTCGTGAAATACCTACTGTAACTAGTTATCAAATTTCATTAATCATTCTAGTGTACGTGTTATTTAAGTTTTTTCTTTTGTGTATGTATGTATGTTAGTCTGTAAGGTATTTATTTGCTATGGGCCTCTGTAATGCATTGTATGCAAGTTATATTGCCTGAAATAAATGGATTATTATTATTGTTAAACCCGTTCAGCTGTTATGCTTTGAAATACCAACTACAGACAGACAGATTGAGTTACTTTCGATTTTAAATTATTAGTATCGAAAGATGTGTAAGTTTTGACGGATGGATGGATCGATGGATATTTGTTACTCAATCACGCCAGAACGGCTGAAGTGATCTGGATGAAATTTGGTAGAGAGATATACATAGCATACATATCGTCACGCCTTTCCTCCGAATGAGCTGGCAGAGCTGTAATACAACACCCACACTTCGCCGGACGATATTCAGTCCCAAATGTGACAGGGGGCGAGCCTGTCGTCATACACCGGGCTCCAGTCCCGTAGCAGATGACATACAATACGCACATATGACATGAATGCCTTGGTGGCTCAGTTGGTAGTGAACCTACCTTCTGAGCTTGGGGGCGTGGGTTCCCACCTAGGGCAAACATTTATATGATGAACATTTGTGTTTTTTCTATGTCTGGGTGTTAATATGTATTTAAGTATGTATTAAAAAATGTCTAAGTATGTATATCAGTCTCTGGCAGCCATAGTACAAGCTATGCTTAGTTTGGGGTCAGGCGACCGAGTGTGGAAGTGTCCCAAGTTTATTATTATATGTTCACACAATGAACAAATTGGTGCGTGCCGTCGGCTGGGTTCGAACCCGCTCCCTCTGGCTTGAGAGGCGGACCTTCTCCCAACTAGGCTGCCATCGCTTATAAAGAGTAGAGAGATATATAATAGTCAATAATAGCACATAGGCTTTTAACGATGGGTAACACTGTGGGGAGCAGCTAGTGAACATATAAATGCATCACGGAAGTAAGATGTTAGCTATAGTAAATTTCATAGTTTAACACATCATCACGCCTTTTCCCCAAAGGTGGTGGGCAGAGGTATGTAGCAACACTCACACTTTTCCGGTTGAAATTCAGTACCGAATGTGACAGAGATGAGCCTGTCGCCAGACACCAGGGTCCAGTTATGTAGCAAATAACATTAATAACAAGTAAAAAATATTAAAAGAAAAACAAAAAAACTTGCATGCAAAATTCTGTATCATATATTACTCCCGTCATAAGGACGTCGACGTCAAATGACGCCTCACATGTCGAAATCCATCCAGCTGTTTAGGCTGTAAGTAGTGCCAAAGACACCTCATATATACACACATTACATACCCAGATACGTACATTCACTCGAAACACGTAACCCTCCTTCTTGCGTAGTCGGGTAAAAAAAAGTAAAATTGCACCCCCGTTGTGTCGTTGTTTTTGGATCTTTTTGGGGTCTCCTATCAATAAATAATAAATTCGGGACACTTCCACACACGGTCGCCTGACCCCAAACTAAGCAAAGCTTGTACTATGGCTGCCAGAGACTGATATACATACTTAGATATTTTTAAATACATACTTAATTAAATATATACTTACTTAATTAATATATATACCCAGACATAGAACAAACACAAATATTCATCACATAAATGTTTGTCCTAGGTGGGAATCGAGCCCACGCCCCCAAGCTCAGAAGGCAGGTTCACTACCAACTGATCAGTATTTTATAGCTGTAAACTGAAACGATTTATTAAAATAAGAACAAATGTATTACGTCAAAACAACTACCCCGCAAAATCTGAATAAATGCGGGAACGAATTACCTACATGTTTTTTTTTTTTTCAAAAGAACTATAGGATTTATTTTTACGTTTGAAAAGGTTTCCAAAAAAAGGAAATTTTTCATGAGAATGTTGAGATAACATTCATTGTCTTTGTCCTTTTTAAATTCCTGTTTGTAAAACACGCTAAATAAAAACAATCCTTTGGCCGACCCTTTATTCATTTCCATTTAACCCTTATATCGTTCGTACACAAAGCTACAAAAATCGAGCTTAAAAATCTTCGCAATTCGTGTTTTTTCTCGCATAGCCGTTACCGATACGATATTCTGTCGATTCACGTACGAAGTTTTACTCAAACGAGGTCACCTACTGCGATAGTCAAGGAGCTAACTTAAATCTCCGAGTATTAGTGTATTTGGTCGCCTTTGTGTACGAACGGACTCACAAATGAAAACATTTCTGAGACGCCGACTTTACAGATAACGTATTTTAGCAACACGGCAAGTATTGAAGATTAAACTTGAACTTTGTACAATTACTTCAGAACTTATTGAAGAAACAGTCCTATTTTTAACCCCCACGCAAGATCGACGGCGTGTTCTAATTTTGACGTCTCTCTCTCTCTCTCTCTCTCTCTCTCTCTCTCTCTCTCTCTCTCTGTATGTATGTGTGTGTCTATGTATCTGTGACATTGTAGCTCCTGAATGGATCAACTAATTTGGATTTTTTTTTGATGAAAGGTGAATTAATCGAGAGTGTTCTTAGCTATTTTTGATAAAAGTCGTTTTTTAAATTTGAAATAATACTTATATTATTAAAATAATTAATCATTTGTTATACTAGCTGTAGTTACCCTCGAACCGAGACATTGCATATCTCTGTAACTTGTCGTACAATTTCGCTCGTATTCAAATTAAAAACTGTTTTTGCATAAACTACTTGCCAGCGAAATTTCAATTTCTTCAAATGTCAAGATCTCCTAGGTCTCAGAGTCCATCTGAGACTTTGCTACGCTCGGTAAAGAAGTAAAAGAAAACAAAACAATGATTGCTGCATTCTTTCTCTATGCATAATATTATCACAATGAGCTTTAAACCGGTGGTAATAAATTTCAAATTTCTCTCAAACCTTTGGATTTAGGTATATTTATTTATAGCACACTTAACTAAATTGACACTAAGTCAAGGCAATATTCTTCCGTTTTTATAGGTGCTTGCTCTTTATTTGGGACCTTTTTGTGACGTCGGATTATAAAAACCCGGACTGTACGGTACCTCCTAAAAACTTATAGACTACTTACTCTTCAGTAAATAAACATAAATAAGAAATACAATACTAACTTTTTTACTATGAAAACTGACGTGGTTTTCACACATTATGATTTATGACACGGGAATTACTCACGTACAATTTAGTCGATTATTCCGACTATAGTTTCAACCGCATTTGGCGGTCTTTGTCAAGGCGAGTGCGCGCGCGCTTAGCACTCAATACAGACCGTACGTGAGTAATTCCCGTGTCAAAAATCACAATACTAACTTCTTCACGTGCATTTTTTTTAATATGTCTACTCTACATTTGGGTTTTTGAAGTTAAACTTCTTTTGGCGCGATAGAGAAAAATGATGAGAGTGAATTTTTACGATGCGCGCGCACACCGACACCTAAATTCTACATCGTGAAGTTAGTTCTAGGTGGCATGAAAATTGATAACTATGTTCAAGTTGTATATTCTAGTATATTTATATTTAGAACACGTGTTTCGTAAGAATACAATTAAACAGTGAATAAATAAATATTATTTTGGTGTTTTTATTAAATCAATTTCATATACGACGGTGATAGTATTATATTTACTAATAATTTATTATTTATTTTCCATACGCCAAAGAAGTATAACTTCTAACGCGTGTACATAAGTACACACACTCTTTTTTTTTGTCAATCAATCGCCAAATCACACAAATATCGCAAATGCGAAAGTTTGAATAGATGTTTGTTACTCAATCACGCCAGATTTGCTTAGCGGTTCTGGATGAAATTTGGCACTGGTATAGAGATTATACTCGTAGTCTGGAATCACATTGGCATTGACTTTTTAACCGCGGGTAAAAACTATTTAAATATAATTTACAATATAATATGGTATATATGTATTTGGTATAATAACACACATTTTTCGAGTAATTTAAAGTATAGCTACCCATCTATAAAACGTTAGTTAGTTTAAATGCCTTATGGAAAAGTTAAGTGACGACTTGGTTAAAACGACGAGCAATGACTTGACTAAACACTTTGCTCACCTTTTTCACTACATTCACTATATAAGTCATTGATTTTCTATTCTGTCCTTAGAAAAGGTTTGGTTTTGCTAGTATGTAAGTTTTGGGAGCATGTACGTTAACAAAGTAATTATTAAAATCTGAAAACATTCACGAACCAGTCAATTTAAAGAGAGATAAATAACCTAGATTTTTGGCTGTGATACAAGCTAAAGTACCTTTTTTTTTTGACGGTGGGGAAATCTTCAAAAAGATGCCCGTATGTATTGGGGTGCATCCGGGTTATGTGGGGATTGACCCACTAAAACCCCTTCGGTGGCCATGCTCTTTGCATGGCAAGAGGGCACCGGGATCTCCATAGTACCGCACCGGTGCCCCCCTAGCACGTTGCTTGTAACAGCACCTTTCCCAGAGATTGGTCTCTTGTCTCTCACCACAACGATGCAGGCCACGCCACACCGTTGTCTTCCCCGGGCTCGCTCGTTTGGTAGGGTGGTCAGATCCCCAAATCTGCCCACCTACGAGCCCAAATGTCCCCCTTTAGTCGGCTCTTACGACGGGCAGGGGATACCGAAGCCGTATTCTAAAACCCCGGCTCCAGGGTGAAAGCTAAAGTACCTATCTAGTTTTACACGTGTATACCTAAAATAAGTGCTTCCTAAAACGCTGATGAAAATTCAAAAGGAAGTTAAAAGCAGAACTGTGATTTACCATCGAATGAGAAAATGTAACGGATGAAGAATATAAATGAACCCTGGCTGATACGGGTTTGAAATGCGTCAGTATATAAATAACTAAGTAAGTACCTATTTGGTGCCTACATACATATTTTTATAGAAACATAGGTAGGTACTAAGTTGTAAATTAGCTTGAAACCTCATTAACTATATTTAGCAGGTTAATGGTTAACGTGAGTCGGCATTCATGACATAGTTAGTGATTAATGAATGATTTGACAGAGTGTTTTAGTGAAAAAATTTACTTCGCTTGCTAGCAACAAATTCTAATACCTTTTAGGTAGTTACACACTGAGGTTACAGTTGTCAGCAATTTGGTGTGTACAATCTACGTAGAATCCCTTAAAGATAAATTTTGTTTTCATTACAAATAGCTTTCTTTACAACTGTAAATTGATTAGAATACCTGCCAACAGATTTATTTACTAAGTCAACAGCAAGTTAGAATAGATAACGTACAAAAAGAGGCTTTACATTTTATTAACAAACACACTATAAAAGACAGCCCTGAAATAAATTTAAATAACAAAATATGAAAACGTGCCATCTTGCGCAATATAACTGAAACAGTTTTACCGAAAAACCACGATTACGAGTAAATACGTTTGTAGAATTACTTTTGCATTCTGTAGAATTCTGTTGTATAGAAAAGTTGTCCTGCTTTTAACACAGATGGATCTGCCTTGTCAAAATAAAAACGGGTTTGAGGGCTAGCTTGCTACGACGTCGTAGCCGTAGGTTCTTCGTAGATGGCGCTATCTATACTATATATACTACTACGACGGCTACGAAATCTTCAAAGAGCAAAAACTTGTATAATTTTGTGCAGAGACTTTGTCCTTTGCTCAAATACCTATATTTAAAGCTACGTTGCATACTTTTAGCGCTGAAATAAATTTAAATTACAAAATATGAAAAACTGCCATCTTGCGAAATATAACTGAAACAGTTTTACCGGCAAACCACGATTAGTATACGTTTGTAGAATTACTTTTCCATTATGTAGTATATAATGTCCTGCTTTCAACACAGATGGCTCTGCCTTGTCTAAATAAAAAACTACCTTGCTACGACGTCGTAGCCTACTTCGTAGATGGCGCTATTTACGCCGAATGCTACGACTGCTACGAAAACTTCAAAGCAAAAACTTGTCTAATTTTGTGCAGAGACTTTGTGCTTTGCTTAATTAAATACCTTCATTTAAAGTTACGTTGCATACTATAGCAAAGTTTCAAAGAACCAAACATTCTTGCCTAAGTGTTTGCTGCCGTTAGCATTTTGCGGTAAAATTAAATCAAAGTGATCAAAGTGTGGCTGTCATGAGAAATTGCGACATTTTTAACGAAACTTCTAAAACTAACCAAACCCATTATCCTCTTATTTATACTATTTTTTTAAAAACTGTTTTGTCACTTATTTTAATGGTATTTCAAGTTTATTTTACTCTCAAAGCGAGACGCGTCATTTTCAGTACAGCCGGTGCGTGCGAATGAAGTTTGTGATTGCGTTGTAGACGTGTTGGTGTACAAAAGAAATCTACATAGCTTTGTGCTGGATGCTCTCATTTTTACAAGCATTTATATGTCCCTAGCTTTACGGTCTCATTTGGTTAAGCATACATTATGTAAGATAACTAGCTTCTGCCCGCGGCTTCGCCCGCGTGGCTTACAGGAAATGAATGATGTTTTTATCTTCAGAAATGAATATTATAAGCGGTCACGCTCGCTTTCAATTGAATACACAAACTGACAATATCCCAAACAGAGCAATAAGGACGAAGTTCTTTAGTTCACTAAACTATCTCTGGAATGAGAGTAGTAGTAGTAGTATGGTATCAATAGAGCTTAAAGCGTGTGTGAAAAGATAAAATTAGGACACAACCAAAATTAAATAATTGATAATTAATATTGTTTACAACGAAAACCTACCTCAGTATTTCTTTGTAAACCATTTTTTCTTTTTTAACACATAACATAACATATAAAACTATGGGGTGCTAAGTATAGATAGGTACCTAGAGAATCCTCAAAAACTTCGAAATGAAAAATGTAGACCAAAAAAATATTAAAACGCTAAATTGAAAAAAAAAAAACATAACATTAACAGAATATTGCATACAAACGTTTTTAAATGCTTAAGTTAAGACCTTTCAAATGAAACCCCACATGACTATAATATTGCAAGGGTTTCTTTTTAATAGCTCTTTCAGACCCCAACTACCTACATACATTTGTTATACACATTTTGCTTAGTATACGTAACCACTACCGTTTTCTAGATCTGTGCCAAATTTCAAGTCGCTATTATAGTTTCTAAGATAATCAGCTTACAGGCATACAGACAGACATCGGAGTTTCATGATAAGGTTACTTCCACTATTTTAGTACGTAACCCTAAGAATGATAACAGCGTCGTTTGTAGTGGGTTAATAACTTTCTCAGCAAAGTTTTCAGAGTTAAAAGAATTGATTGATGATGATTTTGGAAAAACTGTGATATACGTGTCTCATAATTTTAATTGAAAAGTATTTGTACCAATTTTTGAGTCAATTGACCCGGAGAATAAAAAGTTTCATATAAATTTGAACCCCCCATTTCCCCCCTTTAGAGGTAGAATTTCGAAAAACCTTTTCTTAGTGGATGTCTACACTTTACAAAAAACACACCCTCCAAATTTCATGTTTCTAGGACCAGCAGTTTAGGCTGTGCGTTGTTATATCAGTCAGTCTTATGTGTCAGTGTGTCATGTGTCAGTGATATATCAGACTTATGGTAGTTTGTGCGAAATAGCGGCTGTAGAATAGTTGTATGATTTTGTGTTTGAAGTTTATCGTAACAGAGATCTATATGTCAAGTTTGGTTCTGAAGGTCAACCAATCAAACGACTACGTTTCTCACAAGATCTGTCTAGCGGCCATTTCGAGGCGTATCTTGATAATAATCAGTCTATATCAGAAATCAATTTCGATACAGCAGCTAGCCATGCACCCCTTGCTAAAAAAATTACCAAGTGACGTACCCACGTAGTACCTCCATCTCATCGGTCTTTTGAATCAGTAACTGCTATTGAAAATTTAATTTTGAATGTCGGTTTTACTGAAAAAAAAATCTACAAATACTTGTGATGACTCACCCACTTTCACTATCTAGCAATTTTAGTCTGATTTAATCTCAGTTTCGTACATGCTTATCCCATTACATACAGAAGAATATGATGAAGACTCACTAACGTTCACCATGCAGAAAACTGAGTCATCTACTTCTTCCCTGTTCATTCCTTTAAATACAAATGTTTATGGAGATTCACCCATTTTCACCATTCAGCAGTCTGGGACTCAATTAACCGATTCTATAAACTTAGAAGACCTTTTTAAATCACTTAGCTGGAAAGAGTCTTCTAAAATAAAGAAAAAGTGTAGGTTTAGATTTACTGACGCAGCTCGAAAAATGCAGCTTAAAACTGCGTTTAAGAAATACGAACAATACAAACCTTCAGCACAACGAAAAACTTGAGCTAAATATCTGCAGACACACCCTGAAGTTCATAGGCAAGCTGCATCTGAATACTAGCAGACTCACCCTGAAGTACATAGAGTAGCATTTAGTAATTATCATCACGCGCACGCTGAACAGCATCGAATATCACAATCTCGATATGAACCAAAAAATAAAGGAGAGCGACTAGCTAGGCGTGCTCTACCATGGACCACCAAAGCAAAACCAGGTATGAAATACGACCTCAATATTGCGTATAAAGATGACAAAACTGTTGCTTTGGGCACTATGATTCACAAGTATCAGTGGTGCAAAGCTTTAAAGTAGAGAGAAGAAACACCTGGCATGTGTTGTGTAGCAGGAAAAGTCCAACTTGACCCCTATGAACGTCTATCTGATTTATTGCACAGTTTAGTGATGGATCTTCACCCTGACCATAGCCATTTTATGAATATCATTCGTAAATAAAACTGTTCCTTCCAAATGACGTCTTTTGGTGGCAAACAAGCGACATCCACAGGATTTATGTCAACTTTTAAAGTACAAGGACAGGTATACCATTTAATTGGAAGTCTACATTACTGCCGTCATCGCATCAGGAACCAAAATGTTTGCAAAATTATTTCGTGGGTGAAGATGAGAGAGAAGTGAATTTGAGATGCTCCAATTTTCCTGATGTTAAGCCAAGCTTAGTTAAGCAACTTCAGAAAATGCTGCATGAAATTAATCCTTACGTAAAATATATAAAGACTACTATGTATAAAGTATCTGCTTCTTGTGATTCGTTGAAGGTGGTTATCCATGCAGAAAAAAGCCACCTCAGGAGCACAGAGGCTGTTTCAACGCACCCTCAACAAATGAAGTTACTTTAGTGATGGCAGCTCAACAATTTGAACACCGTAACATACTACTCGAAAGTCACAACCAAAGTCTGCTGCAAACCAGACTTTGGTTGTGAGCTTCATCGATCATATGACGCTCTACAATTATTCTCCTTTATTATTTTGTCGCGGTTAGGATGGATACTCAATTTGCATACAGCAACACAATCCTATAAAAAAACGCCTCTTAAAAAAGGTCTCTGCTGCAAGTTTAACTCTTATTGCATAATAATTAGAGAAGGGGAAGAAAATCATTCTCGGAATTCTTTTTCGATCTCTTTTTAGCCAATATCTCGTAGATGAGTACACAAAAATAGAGACGGAAAGGCTGAATTTTATTAAACATACCCAAACAAAGCTACGCGTGGATAATGATATACATCTAAAAGATGCTGTCATACCATGACATACGTACGCCATTATGGTCGTCCCGACGTTTTTATAACGTTTACCTGTAATCCTCGATGGCAAGATATAGCAGATGCATTGTTGCCCGGTCAAAAGCCTCATGATCGCCACGATATTATAGCCAGAGTGTTTCATCTTAAGGTTAAAAGATAATAGCACTTTTAACTAAAGGTCAAATATTTGGAGAGGTACGTTGTTTTTATATTCTACAGAGAGGCAAAAAAGTGGGTTGCCTCACATCCATATATTATTGTGGTTAACCACATTTCGCCTGAAATGGTGGATGACGTTATAAGTGCAGAAATACCAAATCCAAACGAAGACCCCATTTTATATGAAATGATTAGAAACAATATGTTACATGGTCCATGTGGAACCGTGTATAATAAATCTCCCTACATGAAACACAATAAATGCACCAAAAATTATCTCCGACAATTTTTGAAAGAGACACAAACAGGTGATGATGGATATCCACAATACAGAAGACGATCTCCGGCTGACGGTGGTTTTACACTGAAAAAAAAAGACATTGAAGTGGATAATAGGTGGGTGGTCCCATATCCTGTTCTTTCACGTGTCTTCAATGTTGAATTTTGTAATTCTGTAAAATCTATTAAGTAAATTTGCAAGTATGTAAATAAGGGCAGCTATCAGGTGGCTTTTGCCCTTGCAAATATAAAAGACGAAGTGGGACGAAGAAGACGTATGAGAGTGGGCACTACTTGAGTAGTTCTGAGGCAGTGTGGAGAATGTTGGAATTTTCAATACATGAAAGGTTTCCCCCCGTTATACATTTAGCTGTTCATCTTGAAAACGGGCAACACGTTTTTTGTAACTCCGACAACCGTGCTGAGAAAGTTAATAACCTACCACAAACAACGCTGTTATCATTTTTTGAATTCTGTAAAACTGATGATTTTGCCAAAACACTTTTATATTCCGAAGTCCCTTCATATTATGTATGGCAAAAAATAAGTTTGTAAGAATGAAAAGAGAAAAACCTGTTGAGGGCTGGCCGGGAATAAAGAAAGAACACGCTCTAGGTAGAGTGTATACGGTTCATCCAAATAACACCCATCTTCGCTTACTCCTGCATGAGGTTAGGGGTCCATTATCCTACAACGACTTGAAGACTGTCAACGGCGTCCTCTATTCAACTTTTCAAATAGCTTGCATGACACTTGGCTTGCTGGAGGACGACAAACAATGGGATTCTGCGTTAGAGGAAGTATCCTTATATGAATCCGCGTTTAAAATGCGCGAACTTTTCCGTAATTCTGGCATTCTGTCAGCTTTCAAACCCACTTAGTGTTTGGGAAAAATACAAGGATAGTCTATCAGAAGATTACAAACGGCAAGTGGAGAGACTTTCTGGCAATACAGATCAACTAGCAGATGAAATCTAAAATAAGTGTCTGGTCACAATCGAAGAAGCTGTATTAACAGTAGGAGGACAAAAACTACAGCAATACGGGATGCCTCAGCCTCAAAGGTCTGAAGGCTTACACAACCGGGACTACCTGAGGGATATAAGTTACAATATCGATTCTATAGCAGAAGTGTGACACTACTTCTGCTTCTGCTGTAGCGAAGGTTCTCTAACCCATGAACAAATAGTTGTTTCTAATAAAATACTTTCCAGCATTGAGACAGGGGTAGGTGAGATCTTTTTCTTGGTAAGACTTTTCTTATTGACTTACTACTGTCGCGTCTTCGGGAACATGCTGCCACGCTGTTGGAAGGAGGCAAAACTGCACACTCTACGTTTAAACTCCCTCTCAGTTTGATACAAACTGAACAAAACACTATACAAAACACCACTCTGCAATATTTCCAAACAAAGCAATAATAATATGGTGGAAGTACTTCGTAAAACTAAATTAATTGTTTGGGATGAGAGTACTATGGCTCATAAAGGAGGTATCGAAGCCTTAAATAGATCTCTACAAGATTTAAGGAATAATAATAATCAAATGGGGGGAGTACCTGTCATGTTAGCAGGTGATTTCTGGCAGACAATAATAAATAAATAATAAATATTCGGGACACTTGAACACACGGTCGTCTGACCCCAAACTAAGCAAAGCTTGTACTATGGCGGCCAGAGACTGATATATATACTTATATACTTTTAAATACATACTTAAATAGATATTAACACCCAGACACAGAACAAACACAAATATTCATCATATGAATGTTTGCCCTAGGTGGGAATCGAACCCACGCCCCCTAGATCAGAAGGCAGGTTCACTACCGACTGAGCCACCGAGGCAGTCAATACCAGTAGTGCCTAGGGGACCGCGAGCGGATGAACTCAAAGCGTGTGTAAAGCGGTCTCATTTGTGGCTATCAGTGACTAAACTTAGCTTTACGAAAAACGTGAGAGTCCACCTGAGAGAAGATGTTTCTACTGGACAATTCTCAGATCTTTTACTTAAATTTTCTTTGCGGGCTGAGCTACCCACGTCCGTAGAAGTGTACTATTCTGATTCCCTACACGTGGTCCCCAGGTAGTGCTAAGCGGGTAGCAAACTCTGGTGGGAGGCTTCGGCCGTGGCTAGTTACCACCCACCGGACCAAGCCATGCCGTGAAATGACCTATTCATGTTTCGGGATGTAGTCCGGTGTAACCGTTTCGAAGACGGGTCTGAGCAGTAGCGCACTTGTAGCGCCTCATTCAACTGCCGTCTTCGTACTTCTTCACTCTAGTAAACTTCAAGGCTAGATTGAATAAGTACCTTATAGGTCGTCGTGCTCCGTCTTAGACCACAACGTCGCATAACATCAGGGGAGTTGGTGGTCAAACGCCGACATATTCTACATAAAAAAATAAAATAAAAATTAATAGGAAATTGTGATTAGCCTGAAGTGGAAAATAGAATGATTCTCCCTACAGAGTTAGGCACAATTCTAACCACCATTGAAGAGCTAATAGTTAAAATCTACCCAGATATTAGTAATGTCAACGATAAACCTCTAGAATGGTTGTGCAAGCGTGCCATCTTAACACCAACAAAAGACCAAGCCACAATAGTCAATGAAATTATTTTAAGATCGTTTGTAGGAGTTAAAAACCGCACAATTCTAACCACCATTGAAGAGCTAATAGTTAAAATCTACCCAGATATTAGTAATGTCAACGATAAACCTCTAGAATGGTTGTGCAAGCGTGCCATCTTAACACCAACAAAAGACCAAGCCACAATAGTCAATGAAATTATTTTAAGATCGTTTGTAGGAGTTAAAAACCAGTATCAATCAGTGGACTCGGTGATAAACGAAGATGATGCCATACATTACCCGGTTGAATTTCTTAACACATTGAAGCCTCCAGGACTCCCAGCTCACATTTCAAAAGTGAGAGTTGACGCCCCAGTTTTGCTACTGCGTAATTTAAACCCGCCAAAATTATGCAATGGCACCAGGTTGCGAGTGAAAACATTGCAACGAAATGTTATCGAGACCACTATTCTGACCTGTTGTTCTCGAGGGGAATCAGTAATAATTCCGCGGATTCCTTTAACACCATCAAATTATCCCTTCGACTTCAAAAGAGTGCAGTTTCCTCACAAAGTCTGCAGCCTGGTGATTCTTGCACCAGAAGGAAAAACAAAAAATATTGATTACAACGAAATACTGCGGTAAGTATTCGTTGTAAATATCTAGCTTCTTCTCTCTCTCTGTAAATAACTAGCTTCTTTGTTTGGGATGTTGACAGTTTGTACTCGTATATTCAATTGAGAAGGAGTTACAGGGCTCAGAATATTTTGTTTATGAAGAAAAATATATAATTTTTTTCCTGTATGCCACGCGGGCGAAGCCGCGGACAGAAGCTAGTATTATATAAGTACTAGCTGCACCCCGCGGTTTCACCTGCGGTCAAAAAGTATCCTATATGCTATTTTAGAATAGAATCTCTGTGCCAAATTTCATCCAGATCTGTTCAGCCGTACTGGCGTAAAAGAGTAACAAACATCCATCCATCCATCCATTCTTACAAACTTTCGCGTTTATAATATTAGTAGGATCTTCAATAAATCATCGTATTGCCATAAACAACATACGAACGAACTTGCCATATTTCATAACGTGGGAACATTTTGTTTCTGAAATTTATAGCATTTAATTGTATTTTAATTAGGAAACTCTGTTCCCTTTGTGCTAAGCTAATGAAACGGGGAACGCGGCCACATGTTGTTTAAAATTGCCATTCCTTTAGCAAAAAGTTACATAATATTGGCGCAATAACGATCTGGGCACGTCACGTGGTCTACGTGTACTTAGCAAAAGCTTGTGAAAATGTTTATTTTTATTTTATTACTTAATAGGCTTGCGTTTGGCCACCAACAAGCCTGATGATAAGCAGTGATGCGGCCTACGATGGACCACGCTTGCCTAGAAGAACCCGATTGAGTCGAGACTTGAAGACACCCAGATTATAAGTGTCAGGGAACACACATTCTGGCACAGTATTCCACACTTTAGCGGTCCGTTTGAGAAATGAGGAACAAAAGCGTTTTGTGCGTGTTGTAGGTAGGTCGACCATAAAACGATGCCGCTTTTTTGTTTTATAGAAGAATGGGCTATATAGGGATTTGAAGATGTTCACGAAAGGAAAGCCTAAAGACTAACATAAATCTTTTTTTAAAAGCGGTGGAATGTTCTTCAATTTTGGCAAAGGCTTAAGGTATTAATAAGTATAGCACATAAGCACTAAGTGAGTTTATTTGAACCAATCTATAAAGGCTTTGAGCGAAATTAACGTTTTCAATTGAAGCGAGAGCCGTTAAGCCTTTCATTATCCGGTGTTTTGGCTCAACTCCCAGTGATGAGGGTGTTTGGAAGGCAACTTCCCCGATATGTACTTCAAAGTCAAAGTCAAAGTTAAAGTATTTATTGCGCATTATGGTGATTGTTACATAAGTTCACAAGATCTTAAAGTTATAATATACATAAGTATCTCATAATGGACCCTATTAGGGTATTGCAATGTCATGTGGAGTGGGCCGGCTTATTCTTTAATATTATATTTAAGTTTTTATCTTTGAGATATTCTTCTAATTTATAATAGCATTTATGTATAAGCATTTTAATTTACTTGCTTATCTATCTACACATATACCTATTATATAAGCAAGTAAGCAACAAAAACGAGGCCTTAAGCTGGAACCAGACTATTGCCGCGAACGCCCGCGAAATTCCCATTGGTTGTTAAAAGCTTTTTGACCAATTGGAACGGCGTATCGATGCTTTCGTGAGCTTTCGTGGCAATAGTCTGATTCCGGCTTTATTTTATAAGCGCGGGAGTATTTTATAGCGATGATAGCTTAGGCGGAGAAGTCTCGCCTCTCAAGCCAGAGGGAGCGGGTTCGATCCCAGCCGAAGGCTTGCACTAATTTATTCATTGTGTGAACACATTACGTGCGTATTTAATGTCATCTACTAGATAATTGGGGCCTGGTGTATGGCGACAGGCTTACCCCCCCTGTCACATTTAAGACTGAATATCTGGGTGTTGTAATACACCTCTGTTAGCCCTTTCGAGGGAAAACATGATGGTATGTATAATATTATGTTGTATTTTATGAAAATGGCCCGTCTAGAAGCAACTTTAGAGACAGACAGATTTGCCGCCGCTCTCAGAGACGTAAGTGATTACTTAAACCATTAAAGGCTACATTTGCACAGGAAATCTCTGCTTAATGACACTTTAAGTAATCATTAATGACTCTGAGTGTAGCGGCTAGAGAACATACACGTACTACTGACAAGTGGATATATACTCAAAACATAAGTCAAGGGTTGTCTTTGAGGGTCGGAAACGTATCGTGACGTCCTTGATGTTACAGGTTTTCGTAGGTGACGGTGATCGCTTTCCATTAAGCGGTATGTTAGCTTGTTTGCCACCTATGACATTAAGGGTCCCGCGACGCTCTGAATTTTCCATACAAACGCGCTTGTTAAATTTCTTGGAAACCATTTGTCAGATTTTGATGAAATTTGTCATGTATAAATAAATGAACTATTTCTACGCCCCTAAATTCTTGTTTTTTTTAAAAAAAAAAACGTCCTCAAGAACAAATAGAGCTATGCAAAATACCGGCATTTGAAAGGGATCACTTTTGACAGATTTATTTAATAGATAGACAAAGCAAATCGAAAATCGTTTTACATAGGGAGATTGCATACATTATTAGCGTTCAACTAAACGCATAAAACAAGTGAAATGTTTAGTTATTTCTGAATTATTACAGGAGTGCAAAAGTCATAAAAAAAATCATGAAATTGTACTTTATTCACTCAGTAAATAACTTTAGAGCCTCGTCAGTATCTTCACTTGGTCTCTACGCTCGTCGTCTTCTTCTAGACGGAATGGCAATAGAAAACCTTTAGCCAATGCGAAGTTAGTCTAAAGCGGTCGCCGGACTCTTAAAAGTAGGCACGTTGTAATAAATGTTTACTGTCCTTACCTTTGATATTTTAATGTCACAGTTTATATTAGTTTTATGAAACTGTTTTTATGTATGCTAAAACCAGTTTTAAATCGAGATTTTAATTTAAAGATTGTGCGTTGTTTTAGCATGCAGGCCTAAGCGTCATTTTAGAATACCGGTCTTTTGTTAAGTTGTAATTAGGCTAAAAGTGTTGTTTAATAAATAGGATTTTGTTTTCATTTTTGTTTGTGGATACATAAATAGTTTTCTTAGTTTTTAGTTATTAATACCACTACAGGTTATTAACCAATGTATCTGTCTAGAAGAATGCTAAATGTCTTTTATTAGTAGTAACACAGAAACGATGAGAGCCTAGTTGCAGAAGGCTCGCCTTTCAAGCCAGAGGGAGTGGGTTCGATCCCAACCGACAGCACGCACCTGTTTGTTCATTGTGTGAACATATGTGCGCATTGTATGACATCTGCTACATGACTGGAGCCCGATGTATGGCGACAGGCTCACTCTGTCACATTTGCGACTGAGTTTCGTCCGGAGAAGTGTGGGTGTTGTATTACGCCTCTGCCAGCCCCTTCGGTGGAAAGGCGTGACGAAAAGTAATACAAAAACACTAAATCACTTTAGTAATTTGCAATCAGTAGGAATGAGCGGTAGGACCACAAGTAATCAATGAGATTCCTAATTTTATTGTTTGAAAAATAATAATGTTCGGTAATGTATTTGGTTTAAGAGGAAATAGATGAATAGACAATTGTAAATTCCTCCAAACTGTGTTGGAGCACGTTCTTCTATGTTGCTAAGTACTATAGTAGGTATTTACTTTGTTCTCTTTGTCTAGTACTCACAAACAGACTTAATTTCTTACTAGACCATTATGTTCTTATAAAAAAGTGAAGTTTGTGAGAAATAATGTATGTGGTTGGGAAAAATTTAGGAACCAAACATGATTAAGACGACGAGACGAACCTTCCTTAAATTTCTTGCATTTATTAAAATTAAACATTCTTTAACGTTCTACTGCAGGTCAAGGTCAGCTTACCTAGACGCAGACAGTTTAACTCCTTTGGAATTACATTTTATGTTTGACATCAAAGTCAATGCTACTACAAAATATATTTTGCTAAGTAATTGAACGTTGAATAAAAAAAAAACAAATCTGTGCTCGAAATTTTACTGTTGTCGATTTCTATGGTAATGTGAAATTCTAAAATTTCGTCTTTTTTTTAAATGTAGAATAGGTCGGCGTTTGAACACCAACTCGCCTGATGTTAAGCGACGTTGTGGTCTAAGATGGAGCACGACGACCTATAAGGTACATATTCACTCTAGGCTTGAAGTTTTGTAGAGTGAAGAAGTACAAAGACAGCAGTTGAGTGAGGCGCTACAAGTGCGCTACTGCTCAGACCCATCTACGGAACGGTTACACCGGACTACATCCCGAAACACGACTAGGTCATTTTACGGCATGGCTTGGTCCGGTGGGTGGTAACTAGCCACGGCCGAAGCCTCACACCAGAGTTTGCTACCCGGTTAGCACTACCCGGGGACCACGTGTAGGGAATCAAAATAGAGTACACTCCTACGGACGTGGGTAGCTCAGCCCCCAAAGCTCCAAGCCCCAAGCTCGTCTTCAGTTCACTGGTAATATTTAAGGAAATTGTATAGAGAATGATACTAACAGTTAAAGTTACATTCAATACCAACGGAGGGCGTAGTTATGTTTGAAACCAATTTTGTTAATGATTTTAAGGCCCCGTATTGCACGAAATCACGATAAAACAAGTTTTTTTTGCATCTAGTTTGATATGAAGAATTATAATGATCAGGTGCAAAAAAAACGGTAGAAGTAGCAGAAGCAACTGGTAGAAGAAACAACCAACTAAAGTTCAACCGAAGAACAATTTTGAAAATCATTTTCATTTTGGAAGAAAAAGAAAGTATCTGCTTACTAAAAATTTCGGAACGTAGTTCTCTAAATTTTCGATTATTAAATAACCAGATTAGTTCCCTTAAGTTTAACCGAGTAACTTGGTCATATCTGTGTCCTTGTTACGATTAGTACGATTAAAAACGGCAAAAAAAATAATTTTACGCGTCGGTCTCATTTTACCATCAATTATGGTAAACGATTTTCAACTCTAAATGAAGCTACTTAAGTAAACGTATGTGTTGGTGAAAAATCGTGCTATGTCGGCGCCTTATATTAGAAATTCAAAATTGTAAGAGTATTGGTACCTTTGAAATTGGATCACTAAAGTTCGTGTACTCCCACCCTATGCATAGTAAAATCGCATAATTTTGCTACCAAAATTTCCAATTATACGCCTTTGTACTGGCCGTTCGCGATTTTATCTGTAATTTGTTTCCGTACATGATATAGATGTTAAAAAAAGTCTGTTCAACCATTTCAAACCGTGAAAAGGAAGAACGAGAGAGAGAAAAAAATAGAGTAATATATCAAATCAAATCAAATATTTTTTTTCAAGCCAAATATTTTTATTTTGGCACGAACAATAAGTGCAACATATTATGATATGAATCCACTGACTCCGAACTAGTGAAAACTGTGTTTCGGTAGCCAGTGGCTACTCCCATTAATAAACCTAAGTTTGTTATGTGCCTGGTAAAACAGATGGTGTGTGTGTGTGTGCACGCGGGCGAGAGATCGATAATATGTGTATGTCGATGTAATGATTTTAAATAAATAAAATATATTTGTGTGCTATAATTATGGACAGATGCATAATATTACATGTAAAATATAGTTACCTAATTTTTAAAATATAGAGTTGGCTACCTCTGATCCAGTTGGTAGTGAGCCTAGGTGGTAATCGAACCCACGCTCCCAAGTTTTCTAAGCTTGGTCCCAAGCTTAGAAAAGCTTAGAAAAGCTTGGGAGCGTGGGTTTTCTAAGCTTTCTGAGTTTTCTAAGCTTGCGACCAAGCTTAGAAAAGCTTGTGAGCGTGGTTTCGATTACCACCTAGGGCAAACATTCATTAGATGAATATTTGTGTATAATTTATGTCTAGGTGCTAATATCTACCTATACAAGTATGTATTTAAAAATATTATATATTATGTATGTTATTATCAGTCTTTGGCAGCTTTGCTTAGTTTGGAGTCAGGCAATCGTGTGCGAACAATGTAGCGAATTTATTTATTAGTTTGGCGTCAACACGCACGCCGCGCCGTGTGGTTGTGTACGGAGCGAGAAAACTGCGGTCTAGCGCTGCATATTTTAATAGTTTAGTTAGACGGCATAACGAATGTCTTAGTGATGCAGCAAACCTGTAGTCAAACCACGCGGGAAGGCCCCGCTGTTATCAAGTTGCGCAACAATTTTTGTTTGACTACTCTAGTACGTAGAACTTATATCTCAATGGATCACAGGCAATCAATTTTAAACACTTACAAATAAAATTACAAAGAAATCCCCTGAGCGTTTTAAAGTTCATTTTAGTAATGGACTTACTCTTAAATACATGTTACGTTCTTTCTTTACAATAATTTACTTGACAGGTTAACGTATTGAAAACTTTTTCCATTCGACGTGAAAAATTAGACGTTATCAAGTTTGTTAGAGCTTTGTCAAGATTGATTGTAGCCAGCCAAACAGGACCGCGTGGGCTTGTTACTTTAGCTTGACAAGTTGTCCGATTCTGGACTACGGAATGAAAATAAAGTAATCGACCAAGCGAACGTTTGCAAGCAAAGCGTCTGTATTTTAACTTCGACAAAAATGCTTTTGTATGTCCGAATTCGGTCTGAATTTATTTCCAGATTTCTTTAGTCATCTATAGGTCGCATTTCCTTAAATCTTTCAATTTTTCATTTGGGGGCTGAGCTACCCACGTCCGTAAGAGTGTACCTACTCTATTCTGATTCCCTACACGTGGTCCCCGGGTAGTGCTAACCGGGTAGCAAACTCTGGTGGGAGGCTTCGGCCGTGGCTAGTTACCACCCACCGGACCCCGAAATGACCTAGTCGTGTTTCGGGATGTAGTCCGGTGTAACCGTTCCGAAGACGGGTCTGAGCAGTAGCGCACTTGTAGCGCCTCACTCAACTGCCGTCTTTGTACTTCTTCATTCTACAAAACTTCAAGGCTAGAGTGAATAAATACCTTATAGGTCGTCGTGCTCCATCTTAGACCACAACGTTGCTTAACATCAGGCGAGTTGGTGGTCAAACGCCGACCTGTTCTACATTTTAAAAAAATACGGTTGAGAAATGCGAGCTGTACCTACAAGAGGACAGACGTCAGCCGCCAGATCTACAGCTCACAGAGTCACTAGTACATTATTACCTTTACTATTAGGGAAAAAAATACGTTATTAAAATACCTTCACCCTACCCAGAAAGAGACGGAGCAACAAAATCCACGCCTACGAAAAGGATTGGCCCACCAAAGCAAAAGGAGAACTGGTAGGAAGGAAGAAAGGCCTTTGCCCTACAGACAAAATATATATAGAAACAAAATACATGAATATCAAACAACTATATTATTTTCATACTTGCATACTTATTAGAACAATCCTTAATAAAACAGTACACATTCAAAACATTACATTTACCAAAATTCATCAAATCAGAAACCGAAGTAGTCGAAGAAAAGATCACATCATACTCCGACAAACCCGTACCTACCGTTCACGGCAAACGACATCTAAGCCATGCGGGTGTACAAATTTATAATAATTTACCTAGAGAAGTGAAGAATGCAAGCTCATTTAATATTTTCAAAAACAAACTAAAACAACATAATATATACTTAATATAAATACTACTAAATTTTTATGGTAAAAGAACTTCAAAATTCATTGTCCTCTTATTAATAAATTACCGCCGGAGCTAAAAAATAAATTAAATAAAAAAAAAATCAAACAAAAACTAAAATCATTTTTTTTTACAAAGAACAATAATTAGACGAGAGCATCCTCAATTGTATCGCGACCGCGCTCACTGCGACGGCTGCACAAGTAGGTACTTACACTTGAACTTGGTGAGACATGACGAGCGGCACTAGCCGATACCTACGAGTAATATAATAATATAATAATAATATTTATTTCCTAAAAAGTGTACAATTAATCTTATATAATATTACTATGGCTAGCTTAATGAGTTTTGGTCAAAGTCTACTGTTGCCGAACTAGGCTTTATGCCTGTGTTTCGGCGTACAGTGCCCTCCCCACAGGGATTGTGGTCACCATTATTAGCCTATTCAGTTTTACATTTTTTTTTTAACTTAACAATAGGAAATAAACTTATACAAAAATCTACTAATTTAACAGGTGAGTATAATGTTCCTCTTTGTGTATAAAATGTTTGTGTAAGGTGTGTTTAGCGTGTGTATGTGTACGTGGCATCGTAGCATATATCCGTTTATGTCTAACAGGCTGGGTCGCGGTGATGCCTACATGTGTGTGTTTTTGAATGTGTATGTATTTATGCGCATGAATGTGTGTAAGAGGGTGTGTATCATGAGTTACTCTTATTTACAACTAAGTAAATTATATTTGAGTTTGTTTATTATTTAATCACTTCTATTAATTTCTCCGTTTCTTCGCTAGTTAGCGATTTTAGCCATCTCGTGGTTTTACATTTAACTTCGTGTTTAGATAGATTATATATATTTTGAGATTTGTTTATTTTATTATATAAATAAGGACCAAGAAAAACTAAAAATCTTTTTATGAACGCTGTGTTTATTCTATAAGGAAGTCTGCAGACATCGTGCTTTCGGCGATTAGTTTGTTTCTGTAGATCATAAACAAGAAGAGAATGTTGTTTTAAAATAATGCTAACTATAAATAATTGACGTACCGTGAGGACATCACAGGATTTATACAAAAGTGCGGTATCAAACAAAATTGGTCTACCAGTACTTATTTTCAGAACAGCACGCTGAGCAATCTCAATAGGGCGCAAGTTCGTTTTGGGAGCTCCTCCCCAAGATGATATGCAGTACGTTATTAAGGACTGACAGAGAGCAAAATATATTTGTTTGATTATTTCTGGTTTAGCAATTAGTCTCAGTCTTTTAAAAACAAAAAAGGTTTTACGTATTCGTTTACTTAGAGTCAAAATGTATTGTTTGAAATTTAGATTGTTATCGATAATGATTCCTAAATATTTTATAAAAACGGTTGATTCTAGAATTTTGCAATCACAAGTTCCTGAAATTGTAGAGAGACATAATTTAGTATGAGCAGCTATGTTGTGATCATTTCCACGTCGAAAGTTAGTAATGGAGAAAGTGAGATATTTTGTTTTTTCTGTATTTAAGGACAGAACGTTATCATTCAGCCATGTAGTAACCTTGTCAAGGCCAACTTGAGCAGCTTCATAAGCCCCTTGCCATGTATTTCCAGTAAACATTAATACTGTGTCATCTGCATATGAGATAAGTTCACCGTTATAAAAATTAAAGGAACATAAATCATTTAGATAAATTAAAAATAATGTAGGTCCCAAAATACTTCCTTGAGGAACTCCGTGCGTGACTGGTAGCCTGTCACTAATATAGTCTCCAACCTTAACACTCTGAAATCTGTCAGTTACGTAGTCCCTAAAAAGTGCAAGTTGATTATCTCTTATGCCAATCTTCTCAAGCTTGGAAACAAGAATACGGACAGAGACCGTATCAAATGCTTTAGCCAGATCTAAGAAAATTGCAATGCATTTTTTTCTGTTGTCTAAGCTTTCCGATAAATAACTAGTTAATTTATGTACCGCATCATCCGTTGATTTACCACGACGGAAGCCAAATTGATTACTGGACAAAATGTTATTCTGTTCTAAGTACTTAATTAACCTATTATTCATTAAACGTTCTAATATTTTGGAAATAGAAGGTAAAATTGAAATTGGCCTGTAGTTGTTAATACAGTCTCTGTCCCCATTTTTGTGTATAGGTATAATGATAGATCTTTTAAGGTCTTTAGGAAATATGCCCAACTCAAAACTAAGGTTAAAAATGTAAGTAAGAGGAGGGACAAGAAATTCTCTAAATTATTTCAGAAACTTGTTAGATATTCCATCCCATCCAATCGAACACTCATTTTTTAATCCTAATATAAGCCTTTCTACTTCCTCTGGATCGGTGTCTAGGAGGACAAAAGACTTTGAGTCGCTTATCATACACCGATCTTCTGTTAGATTAGTAGTAACTGGAATTATACTCTCTGCTAGGTTTTTAGCAACATTTACAAAGAATTCATTAATTATATTGACTGAACTGAATTGAGTACAACAGCTGTTTTGGGTGAGCGCGCGCGATGTTCGATATAATCATTGTTTCTTTAAGTATTTATATTTAGGCATAATATGGCATATTAAGGGTGATATAGGATATAGGGCATATTGAGTATGGCTAATTAAGGGTGAGAACTGTTTGTCCTAGACAAACCGCATTGGTTTTAAGGGCATGTTTAGTTTAAGCTGTAGTTGTATTTACGTTAATAATAATAATAAAAAATAAAATAAAAATAACATTACACTATTAAATAAGTATATAGATACACGGTGGCACATTATTCGCAGCTCGAATTCTATTGTTCATAGATAACGCGCGCAGCTGACCGCTGGGCGTACTAGCCGGCCGGCAAGTTAGTTTACTGGCTGCGCGCAAATGTAAACAATAATTTTAAGCACATTTAAATATTAGAAGGTACATATTTTACATATATAAAGTAATATAATTAGTATACATTTAGAGACTGTAAAATATATGTCGAATGAATGTACGTTAGTTAAGTTCTCGCATACGTGAAATTTATGTTAATTTCTTGTCGAGAAGTAAATTTCTTTAACCCAATACCAGGCTAATGTATATATTAGATAGCTGAACTTTACCTAACCACCTCCCTTTTCAAACAGGGCGGTCGAGTCTTTGTTAAAAAAATATCTTTAACTTTAACTGACTGCCTCGGTGGCTCAGTTGGTAGTGAACCTGCCTTCTGAGCTTGGGGGCGTGGGTTCAATTCCTACCTAGGGCAAACATTCATGTGATAAACATTTGTGTTTGTTCTATGTCTGGGTTTAATATCTATTTAAGTATGTATTTAGAAATATATAAGTATTCATATCAGTCTTTGGCAGCCATAGTACACGCTTTGCTTAGTTTGGGGTCAGGCGACCGTGTGTGCAAGTTCTGAATATTATTATTATTACTTCAACCGTCCCAATTAGGGCCCTAGAGCAAACCCCTTCTGGGCTGCCAGAGCAATTCGACTCCCCTCCCTCGAAGACAGCTCAAGCCGAGGCCGTACTGTAGAGGTGCCCTTGAGTCGCCCATAGTTAAAAGCATTATTTAAGGCCCTGCGTTTGCCTTATGCCCAGTACGCTGTCGAGGCCTCAGCATAGAGTCATTAAAAAAAATCCTAACCAATGTTGTTGTTTTTCTATGTCAAAACGATTATAATACTACTTATCTTCTTGACGTTTCATCAGCTGTTAAAGGTTAATTTATTCATTTAAAATATTTGTGCGTGATTATTCGCAAAAAATTACTTTATCCATCAAAAATTAGTAACTCTGACGTGACTACTATTACTAATACCTACTATTTATAAACTTCTTTTTCGCGAGCTACATTATGTTCCTGTGCTGCCAGGAACAATAATTAAAGAACGTTAGGCGCAAATTGTACAGGTCCGACGTTAGGCGCAAATTATAAACGCGAAAGTTTGTAAGAATGGATAGATGGATGGATGTTTGTTACTCTTTCACGCCAGAACGGCTGAACAGATCTGGATGAAATTTGGCACAGAGATAAATTATAGTCTAGAATAGCACATAGGACACTTTTTAACCGCGGGTGAAACCAGGGCGTAGCTAGTAAATAATAAAAATATTCGGGACATACGATGTTTTTTCTAAATAAATTAAAAATTAAAAAAAAAACCCCGACACCGATATTCAAACATATCTATTACTAGCTGCGCCCCGCGGTTTCACCCGCGGTTAAAAAGTATCCTATGTGCTATTCTAGACTATAATCTATCTCTGTGCCAAATTTCATCCAGATCTGTTCAGCCGTTCTGGCGTGAAAGAGTAACAAACATCCATCCATCCATCCATTCTTACAAACTTTCGCATTTATAATATTAGTAGGATATGAACACTCCCGACTAATTCACCTTTCAAACAAAAAAAAAATAAACTCAAAATCGGTTCACACGTTCGCAAGCTACAATGCCGCAGACAGACACACGACACAGACACGTCAAACTCATAACACCCAGTTAGTCCCCGTCGTTTTCGCGTTATGGATTTAAAATATAAATACCTGAAAGCTGTACCTATTAAGTAATAGGCACGACGTTTTGACATTACCTCGTTAAGGACGTATCATATGTTACGTGCATATTACACGAGAAATTCATAACCAAGAGTCCTATTCTCGCACGTGTGATAGGTATCATACATACACATATTTGAAAAAATAATGCCCCTTAGTTTCTTGCCTGTTCTTCTGAGTAGAGGCTTTTTGTCCGAACAAGGCGGTCGAGTCTATTTAAATAACTTTGACGTTCATAAGTGAATCTTTGATACCTAAATTGAATAAAAACATTTTGACTTGACTTGACTTTGACTTTGATACAGGGTTATAGGTATCTCACCAGAAACCTCATAAGGGTTCATTGTACTCATCAATATGAACTTTTACTATGAAGCTACTTATTTTACCAATCCTGAAATCGCGAAAAAAAAAAAAGATGTTCCATAGAAACTGTTCATTGGCCTAAGACAAAATGTATGGAACAGCTGATTTTTTTTTGTGATTTCAGAGTTCGCCCCATAGTAAAAGTTGTTCATATCGATGAGTACAATGAACCCTTAAGAGGTTTTTGGTAAGTTACATCTAACCATGTATATTTAGGTTACCTACTATCATTTAATGATCTTTGTAACAAGAGAGACAGTGACTTAAGATTTTTTTGTAACTTTTAAGAAAGACTTTTGGTAAGTTACATCTAACCATGTATATTAAGGTTACCTACTATCATTAAATGATCTTTGTAACAAGAGAGACAGTGACTTAAGATTTTTTTGTAACTTTTAAGAAAGACTTTTGGTAAGTTACATCTAACCATGTATATTAAGGTTACCTACTATCATTTAATGATCTTTGTAACAAGAGAGACAGTGATTTAAGATTTTTTTGTAACTTTTAAGAAAGACTTTTGGTAAGTTACATCTAACCATGTATATTTAGGTTACCTACTATCATTTAACGATCTTTGTAACAAGAGAGACAGTGACAGCGGTAATAAGGCACGTGCCAAAATTAAGAAGGAGAACACAGATTGCGGAATGCTCTGCCTGAGTAGGTGTTCTCTGATGGTAATTTTCTGGGTGTCTTCAAGTGTCAAATCGGTTTCTTCTAGGCAAGCGTGCTCCATCGTAGGCCGCATCACTGCTTATCATCAGTCATGTTGGCAGCCAAACGCAAGCCTATTAAGGTAAAAAAAAAACACGCTCAGTCTATCATACGTAAAACAGTGCTAAATCATGTGCCGTTTCTGAATACGACACTAATATTTGTACAATGAAAGATTTATTAACAAACTTTCATCCTGCAGATTTCTAAAACATACTGGCTTCAAGTTAAGTTGTTTCAAAATGATACATTATACACATACATACATACATCTCGTCACGCCTTTCCCCCGAGGGGGCTGGCAGAGGTGTAATAAGACACCCACACTTCGCCAGACGATATTCAGTCCCAAATGTGACTACGGGCGAGCCTGTCGCCATACACCGAGCTCCAGTCATCATGTAGCAGATGACAAACAATAATTCAAAATGGTATGCTAAAATTATCATTTAAAACCTTGAATAATCTAAAGGAAGTAATAGCCTTTAAGTTAACGCGATCAATTACAATAACCGTCGACGCAACTTCATCTATAATAGTTAAAATTTAACAATAAACCCTTTGTACTCGGTTCGGTTGAATGTCGGGAGCCTTTATACTAAAGTGAATTGAAAATAAAGGATCCCGATATTATTTGAACAAGGAAGTGCCGTCGTCGATGGCAACGATAGAAACCGCAAAAGTCCTGTGAGTTTAATTAGTTTTTTTCGGTTCATTATTTACATTGGGTTTTGATCTCTAATAATCTTTTTTTAATCACTGAATGGATTTTAGTCGTCTCTTAACTTTAAAGTTTAAAGGACAGAAACTATTAACAACATTCGTATCGTCACGTCTTTCCCTCGAGAGGGCTGGCGGAGGTGTAATAGAACACCCACACTTCGCTGGACGATATTCAGTCCCAAACTCGTGACTGAAAAGTGACTGCCTCGGTGGCTCAGTTGGTAGTGAACCTGCCTTCTGAGCTTGGGGGCGTGGGTTCGATTCCCACCTAGGGCAAACATTTATGTGATCAACATTTCTGTTTGTTCTATGTCTGGGTGTTAATTATCTATTTAAGTATGTACTCGTATTTAATAATATCTAAGTAAGTATATCAGTCTCTGGCAGCCATAGTACAAGCTTTGCTTAGTTTGGGGTCAGGCGACCGTGTGTGAAAGTGTCCCGAATTTATTTATTTGTCGGAACTCCGTAAGGTATCCGTTTCGCATCAGACATGGTTCTACGGCGTGGGTATAGCGGGCGAGGAGACTGAGACACCTCGCGTACTTAAATCAACTTTATTTGAATGGCCGACAATTAATTTACACAGTAGGTAGATTATAATTTGCCTCCATATAAATTGTGAACAAGGTATTCCACTTAGTAACGCGCACTGTTCACTCCTCAACGTCCCAACTCAAAGTGTGAAGTGTCCGCTCCTCGTTTTTTTTTTTTTTTTTTTTGGATGACTCTATGCTGTTGGCCACTGAGGCCTCGACAGCGTACCGGGCATTAGGCAAGCGCAGATGGCGCAGGGCCTCAAAAATGCTTACAAACTATGGGCGACGAGCGCAAGGGCACCTCTGAGGTACGGCCTCGGCTTGGGCTGTCGCCGAGGGAGGGGCGTCGAATTGCCCTCTGGCAGCCCAGAAGGGGCTTGCTCTAGGGCCCTAACGGGGACGGTTGAAGTTAAGGTTAAAAACAAAATAAATTATTATTAACAATGACTCGACCGCCTTGTTCGGAAAGGGAACCTCACCTCAGAAGAACAGGCAAGAAACTGAGGGGCGTAAATAAGCGAACACTACGAGCTAACTAACCGATCTTCTAACAGACCTTGTAGGCAGTCTTCGACCTCGCCGGCGAGGTCGGTGTATGACAGTGTACCTTTGGTAACCGACGCCTATACCAAAAACTGAATACTTCCTGTTGCAAGGAGCTGCCGGGTCGGACGACCCCAGCGCCGCAAACGTGACGACGGCGATGGGGTCGTCCGGGTCGCCTAGGATGTTCCTAGGGCGCCTACGGAGAGGGGGAGGGTCTGTGGGATCTACGGAGTAGTTCACGGTGCGAGTGACTAGAGGGTTGGGGTGGTGAGGGGCTCTATCAAAGTAGCGCCGGGAGAGAAACTTGATGTACTGACGGATGGAGGGAAGTTCGAGATCGCAATGCAGGTCGGCGTTACGCTGGTACCAGCTAGCTCCGACTGCCTTGCGAATGAACCTATTCTGAAGGACCTGGAGCTTGTCCAGGTCTAGGGAGGAGGCATGAGCGAACACTACTGAAGCGTACGTCATGACGGGGCGGATGCAAAATCCGCTCCTCGGAGCATTTCCGCGCACTTATACTAACGCCCCCTCCACTCGCACTCTTTCGGACGGAACACGAATACCGCCGAACTAATGCCGCCCGCTGATTGGCTGCCTGACTCACGCGACATCTGGCCAACGACCAATCAGCGAACAGCGCACGTCACAAAGAGTTACACCAGAGCTGGCGCCACTTTACACAACTCTAGTTCACCAAAGCTATACTAGGTGGCGCTTAACTAAATAATTACAATATTTAAACTATGCGCCGACATATTTATTGTTTATTGTTTACTGTTTACTGTTTACTGTTTACTGTTTACTGTTTACTGTTTACTGTTTACTGTTTACTGTTTACTGTTTACTGTTTACTGTTTACTGTTTACTGTTTACTGTTTACTGTTTACTGTTTACTGTTTACTGTTTACTGTTTACTGTTTACTGTTTACTGTTTACTGTTTACTGTTTACTGTTTACTGTTTATTGTTTATTATTTATTTATTTATTAAATGTGACAGGGGGCGGGCCTGTCGCCATTCACCGGGCTCCATTCATGTAGCAGATGACATTCAATACGCACATAATTATGTTCACACAATGAACAAATTGGTGCGTGCCGTCGGTTCGGTTCGAACTCGCTCCTCTGGCTTGAGAGGCGTTCCTCCTCCCAACTAGGCTGCCATCGCAAACTATCAGTACTTATAGTAATCGTCTCACTCAAGATTTTTTGGCTTTAAACCTTATATTATTTTTTTGGCGTCTTTTCATAAATACTTACTAAAGGTAGATAATCCAGTTGATACGAGAATTTTTGTCGCAGCTTTGTATTAAGCCTCAAAAGGTCGACAACGCAGGGCCCGCAGCTGAGTGCCTAAACGGGAATATAAACACAATTTTCAGGGAGATAAGGTATAAATTACAGCGCAAAAATTAAGTATGAAATTGCGCAATTCCATAATTATAAAAATGTCACTTAACTAATTCCTTGCCTTACCTATTTTTAGGTCTGCAAAGGTTACTTACCTACTTAAGAGTCCGGCGACCACTTTAGACTAACTTCGCATTGGCTTAAGATTTCTATACCCATTACGCCTAGAAGAAGACTACGAGCGAAGAGAGCAAGTAATGATACTGACGAGCCTTTAAAGTTACCTACAGAGTGACAAAGTGTAATTTTTTTAATGACTTTTGCACTTCTATAATCATTTCTAAATAACTAAGAATTTTCCTTGTATTATGGATTTATTTAAAAGCTAATGATGTAGACAACCTCCCTATGTAAAGGGATTTTTGATTTGTTTTGTCTATCTATTGAATAAATCAGTCAAAAGTGATCCCTTACAAATGCGGATATTTTCCATAGCTCTATTTTCTTTTGAGGACGTTTTTTTAAAAAAAACAAGACCATAGGGGCGGAGATTTAGTTCATGTAATTGTACGTGCTAAGTTTTATCGCAATCCAACAAATGGTTTCCAAGAAATTTGACAAGCGCGATTGTATGGAAATTTCAGAGCGTCGCGGGACCTTTAAGAAGATATGCTCGTTGCAGATGTCCTCCATATCTTTTAACCAAGCCTTGGTCTTGTTTTCTACACTTTGAATAACTATCCGCTTAATGTCCTATTTCCTTCGTTGTCTTGTGATAACGGCAAGAATTTTCTTTTATCTTTAAGCTTAAACACGCACTACTGTCCCACGGATTAACCCGCAATTTGTCTACTCTCTTGTATTTTTACCCGACTGCGCAAGAAGGAGGGTTAAGTTTTTGAGCGTATGTATGTATGCAAGTATGTATGTACCTATCTATGTGGGTATGTATGTGTGACGTTTCTTTGGCACGGCCTACAGCCTAAACAGCTTGATGTATTTCGACATGTGAGGTGTCATTTGAATCGTCTTGATAGTGGAAGGGGCGTAGGGTACAGCATTTTACAGCCGGGTTTTTGTTTTTCTTTTAATAATGGTACTTATTCGAGATGTTTCTCAAAGCCAAAATGTTTTTATTCAATTTAGGTATCAAAGATACACTTATGAACGTCAAAGTTTTTTTAAATAGACTCGACCGTCTTGTTCGGATAAAGAGCCTCTACTCAGAAGAACAGGCAAGAAACTGAGGGGCATTTTTTTTTTCTCGATAAAAATATTATACACCATGATGATTACATTAGTGATTACATTGTGATTTACATTATAGTAAGTACTTCTTCTCAAAATTACTATGGAAAGTAGTTCGTAAAACCCGAGTAGATGGATAATTAAAGAGCTTCAAAAAAGTAATGAAGATACGAGTACTAACGGAGAGAATTATTATCTCCCCATTTGTCCCGTGCTTTGTATACGCCAATCTGTAGTGTAATTTTGCTCTAACGTCTTATTAAGTACACCGAGGAATTTGGGTTTCAATTACTATTAAGCTCAGCTGATTTTTTTTGTTGCCGGAGTGGGTTCTCGGCCTCGCGCTCCGAGTGTCAACACGTCCTGAAGATACCTCGTGGAGAGACGAAACACGTGTTGAAGTGCTCAAAGAATTTTTTTTACTATTTTATTGAATAATTTTTCATATATTTCTTGGTAAAAATGTATAAAGTTTTGTTGTAAACTTTATTAAATTAGTTCAACAACAACAACAACAACAATAATTATTTTATGTTTTATTAAAAACATAAAATAATTAATTATTTTATGTTTTATTAAAAACATAAAATAATTACAATAGTACTTAATTAAGGCTTAACTAAGTTTTTCATGGGCGGCCTTATCGCTCAGAGCGATCTATTCCAGGCAAACTGAATGGACAGGAACAGTTAATTCCCTAAATAAGTTTCATTAAACTTTTCTTAAATTATGTTTGAATACTGAAATTGTTGTTGAAGTTTTAATTAGCTTTACTTAAATGTCAAATTGTTTAAGGTTTTCTACTAAATTTGATCAAAATAGTTCAGAATTTTACAAATTAAAAAAAAAGAATTAGGTTAGCTTAATAGTAATTGGAACCCATATTCCTCGGTGTACTTAATAAGACGTTAGAGCGGAAATGCACTAGAGATTGGTTAAAGTAACAGTTTTAAAGATGACCTTCCGCAAAGTAACGCCTGATTCAATCAACTATTAAGTTTGTGATAGAGATTTATCCTCACTAATAACACAAATGTGTATAACATATTAGTAAGATTACAGTCAGTCAGTTAAACCAAAAAATCAACAAAAAAAAAAACAAAACCCAAGTTTTGTTATTTTGACCAAACTTGGATTTTGACCAAACTTGAGAAGTTTGGTTATTTTGACCAAACTTGGATTTTGGTTATTTTTTTCGGACAATTGTAGTCTGACTTACCATCAACTTGTTTCAAATGACCCCAGTCTGCCGTACTTAGAATATTTACAAGTATGTAATTACAAGGTATATTACCAAAGAGAATATAAGAAATACTGCAAAAATGGACCTAAGTTTTTAATATTTGGGGTCGTTGTTCAATTTCTTCGAAGCACAATCCCTAACCGTAGATATTGCAGGTTTCATTAATCTTGATATGGAAATCACATTCCGGATCCAGAGCCTATTCATGTATTGTTCAGTATCAGAAAAAGGAGCCTATTTATTTGAGAAAGTTAAATGTATGGGAATTTCTTTTGCTTTTTAAAGCAATTGGATTTTTCTCTATGCAAGGTTAATCCTACTTAGGTAACTAGAGCGTTGTCTTCCAAGAATGTTAGACTACAAAGCTAATGCTAAAATCTAATTCTGCAGCTAGATTTTCTCAAAAATATCTCATGGCATTCTGAGTAATAGCTACGTTCTAACCCTCACCAGTACAACTCCTACCAACTCGGTTAACGTATACCAATAAACACACTATTCCATACAACAATTTATTGAACGCTATAATCTCATTAATTTAGTCACATCAAGAACAGTATTTACAACAATTTACATTTTTATTTCATTTTTAGGAATTAGCGTATTAATGTTGCCATTCGAGTAAACTAAGTCACACACGAGTGTCCATCTTCAGTTCGTTTAGTCGTCTCATTTCGATACATACTACACAGTTGATTTGACCGACAGTTTGAAGTTCCTTAAAGGTTTCTTCTTGTATGGCTCTGTCGATGGTCATCCGCTTTGGTTATAATAAGCTGACGTTGTGTCCGTTGGAGTATTTGGCTGAAGACCTCAGAGACCGGACGGTGGTCAGTCTGACTGAGGAAGTGTTGTTGTCTCCCCGTCGCAGTAGAGAAGCGTGATGGCCACCCGATTCTCTGTTAAGAAAGATTTTAGATTTTAATGCAGCACTTAGAAGAATCTAACCCTTAATAAAAATTGTATTGCCTCGAAATAATTATTCAGTGATTTGACTTCTTTTTTTATTTTTAGGCGATAGAAAAGACAAAACACTGCTCAACACAAATTCCGATGCTATACAAAGTTTATTAGTCTATTGGGAGATTTGGCCCAATAGTCAATTTCGCGTCTCAAATTATGCTTTGTTGCAACAAAGGCCAACTCTCTGTTGGCCAAATTCACGATTGAACCAGATTGATTTTTCCCTTACGTTAATTTAGAATTCAAATTGTTAGGCATCGCTTGCCACTTAAACTAACTTCGCATTGGCTAAAGGTTTTTATTGCCATTTCGTCTAGAAAACGACGAGAGAAGAGAGTACGTAAAGATACTGACGAGCCTCTAAAGTTATATAGAGTGACTAAGTGCAATTTTAATAATTTGTTATGACTTTTGCACTTCTATAATCATTCTTATATTACTATAACATTCCCTTGTATTATGGATTAACTCTAAAGTTAATGATGTTGACAACCTCCCTATGTAAAGAGATATTTGATTTGCTTTGTCTGTTTATTAAATAAATCAGTCAAAACTGACCTCTTGAAATGCGGATATTTTTCATAACCATATTAAATTTTATCTAAAGGACGATTTTTTAAAAAACAAAGAAAATAGGGGCGGAGATATAGTTTATATAATTTCATCACAATCTGACAAATGGTTTCCAAGAAATTTGACAAGCGCGTTTGTATGGAAATTTCAGAGAGACGCGGAACGCTTAACGTGAAAAAGGTTAAAAAAAAATTACAACGTACAAAAACTCGCTACTCAATTATTGATGTCTTATTATTTTGAATTCATGTTTTCCAATAATTCAATATTTATTATTACACTCATTTTATGTGCAGAAAACCAGCATATTTAGACAAGAACTTTGAATATTCTTCATAATTATTTCAGCTTGCGTTAAAAGTAAAATGAAAAATAATTTCTAGGAAAAAATCTATTGAACACTCATTTGTTTTCGTACTGAAAGTTTTGTTCAAATACGTGGATCTGTTTTACGCTGTAAATACTGAGAAATTTTGAAACAAAGGAAATGTTTAAAACATTATTGTTACGATAGGCTCGTTTACAGTAAGGCTCGCTCCAATTTATACCTAATCAAATTCAATTTTGCTTCTTTTGTCAGTTCTTCGGAAAACTTAAGACTTTAATAGAAATTTAATCCTTTCGTGCAGGTATATCTATATTGAGTAAGCAAAGTTTGCGTGCTATTAAATAATTATAGAACAAACATTTTCCCTTGTAGAAAACTTAGTTCTGCAATTTACAAACAGCTGCCAGTTATAGGCTTAAGAAATACCTACAAAAAATTTACTTTATAGCATCTCCATTATAAACATTATTATTTATTTAATCAGTTTTGTCCCACTGTTGTCCCAAAGTCTACTTAATTTCTACACGTCTGCCAGCCCCTTCGGGGGAAAGGCAGTAAGAATATGTTGTGTTCAAGTCTCAATAAAATTGAAACATATCTTACACACCTTTCCCACGAAAGGGCTGGCAGAGGTGCAGTGCAACACCCACACTTCCCTGGAGAATATTTAGTCCCAAATGTGACAGGGGGCGAGCCTTTCGCCATACGCCGGGCTCTAGTCACGTAGCTACAGACCTAAATTATTTTTTGTTTCGCAATCTGTGCACGTAGCAGATGACATATAATACGCACTTAAGTTCACACAATGAACAAATTGGTGCGTGCCGTCGCGTCGGCTGGGGTCGAACCCGCTCCCTCTGGCTTGAGAGGCTGACCTTCTCCGGTTAGGCTATCATCGCTTTTTGTATAAAATGTATATCGCTACATAATAAGGTCTCTATAATAATTTCTAATAAGAAAAGTAACACAACTATAAAGAAGTGCCACTAACTTCCGATTTACGACATAAATACGTCTAAGTTTTAAGCCAAAGCCTTTCTACAGGTCTCCCAGTGAATGTAAGGACCTAATCTTAATACAATTTATCCACACCCGCCATAAATCCCAAAGGATAAGGCGCAAATAGTGTCTGGCAAAACAAATAACGTCAGTCCCTTATTTATTTGCTAGTAAACATTTTAGTGGCTTCCGCAGCTGGTGACTGAGAACACGGACAAAGGATTAAGTTATACATCCTGATTTGTTTTATCTACTATGTGTATAGACAGACCTATTCTACAAGTATCGCCGGAAACTCTGTTACTTAGTGATTCTTCACACTATCACACTATTTTTACACTAGCCTATAAAAAAAAATGTTTTGGTGCAGCTCTGTTCGTATCTGTAGTCGGTAAAGTAGGTAGAATGAACTACATTGCTGCTACTAGATGTCAGCTGACAGCTCTGATTTACCTACAATTCTTTTTTAAATGTTGTATGACTTTTTTCAAAATCAGTCCATGTTATAACTACTTTATGACATTAATCTTATAAATTTATGATGGCAAGTAATTTAGGAAGTAGTATTAATGATCTTGATATGTTTTGTTACATATGCGGTGAGTATATAATGAAAAATCATCGGAAACCGATTAATGACAAAATTCACTTGTATTCTGTGTACTTTCTTCCTCATGAACAAGAGCTGCTATGAAAAATGTGACTAGTTTTCTCGTATCTGCTCACAAAATATCCCCGAAATCAGGTCTAAAATCTTAGGCACCAAAATGAGTGTAGGCCAGTGTTATAAATGTGAAACTTTGAAATGGATGTTTTTTACTCGGCTAAAGTGGCCATTACACTTTCCAATATGCAGTATGCTAACTTAATAAAAAAAAAATAATGTTTATTTCAGAACAGTTGTTCCATGTGTACACACAAAATTATCAAAATATATAATGTGACAATAATGTGGCTAAGCCGGTGCAATAGAAAATGATTTGCTAACTGTATAACAGCCATTGCACTACCCAATTTTAGCTGGCTAGCTCACCTAGCGAACTGCAAATTGGAATATGTTATGACTGCTTAAAGAGATATGGATGAAATTCAACACAGAGTTGAATTTTAGTATTACACATAGACTACTTCTTAACCGCGGATTAGTATCTAAGCTCTCTGTTATATTTGTTCTATTGTTAGCACTTTCAATGCTACCGACACACTCTGTATGAATTTTCAATACTCAATACTAGTAGTAGTAACTACTAGTGAATACGATTGATACAACTTAAAAAAATTGATATCGGCCTATGTTTAGTATTTTAGTAATATACATAGGGATCCTTGGGATATTGGCGTCGTGAGTCCTGTGAATTTGCCAGTGTCAAGTTCATATGATATTTTACAGATGATGGAGTGATGATCAAAAGGCGAAAATGACGATAATGAATCCCTCCCGTTCCCCATTTCAGTAAAGTGATGGATACTTTACTGAAACTTTAAGTGGAGTTTTGTAGAGAACACTAAGTCACGTTTCGATGTTTGCATCATTTGCCCACACTCGTGCACGTTAACGAACCGACAAAGGTTAATACTCAACCATTAATTACACTTCAACACTCGAAGAGTAACAAGTTTAAAAAAAAATACAAAATTACGACAATACCTTTTCGGTTATCGGCAAAAACTCCATGTTTAGTCTTTCTATGTACAAAAATTACGTTTTTACCTGTCGCTGTGTCGATGAAATTTTTTCTTCTTTGGCCACAGGTGGAATGCTCCGTATATCACTGGGTTGACTAGACTGTTCGACATCCCAAAGAAGAAGATTCCAGAAAGAAGTTCTTCGCTTTGCTGCAACAAATAAATAAAGTTGGTATAAAGCTAGCGGTTCGAACAAGGTTTCGGTGATTTAGGACGAATGCTACAACAAAGGCGATGTTTATTATAAGAAACGACCGCGGTTCCACAAAAAGTTGGACGTTTTAACTTGATTAACTTTGGAGTTTTGTATCGATTTCTTTGTTTAGTTTTGTGAATCTTGGCATCCACCTGTTGAACGGAACGATGAAACTGAAGGGTAGCTGTGACTAATTATATTCTATAGGTATATATGCTATAGGTCGTCTTGCTCCATCTAAGACCACAACGTCGCTTAACATCAGGCGAGTTGGTGGTTAAACGCCGACCTTTTCTACTTAAAAAAAAAAAGTCAAACTTATAACATCCCGTCGTTTTTGCGTCGGAGTTAAAAAGAGTGTACTAAGTTTTATCCGCTCGCACGTGCATGCTATGGTAGAGTACACGCATTCAAGGTACAAGGGTACACGCATTTCGAATTCAGGGGCACGAAACACTCTCGTTCGCAAACACATTGGTTACGTATGCCGGGCAAAGGTATTTCCATTTGTTTGTCCTTGAACTTAACACACAGTTCTCGTGATAGTGCAACGGATGTTTTATTTGAAGCCACTCTATCAAGCTAACTAGTTCTACAGGTACAACATAGCATTGACGATATATGAAATATCGTCACACCTTTTCCCTCAAAAGCGTTGGCAGAGGTGTGCCATAACACCCACTCTTCGCCGGACAGTACTCAGTCGCAAATGTGACAGGGAGGGCACGAGGCGATATTGTTCTGCAGTCTGCAGATTTTTCTTTTTATTACCAGTAAGTAGGACCGGGAGATATTTTTGGTTTCATTTTACCAATATTTCTATTTTCTTTTTTTTTTTTGTATGTTTTTGTTTCTTAAGAGTCCGGCGACTATCTAATTTCGACCTAGGCGACCTAGACTAACTTCGCATTGGCTTAAGGTATTCTATCGCCATTTCGTCTAGAAGCAGAAGACGAGTGAAGAGAGCGAGTAATGGTACCTGACGAGCCTCTAAACTTACCTACAGAGTGACAAAGTGCAATTTCATTTTTTTTTATGACTTTTGCACTACCGTAATCATTCTTAAGTAACTAAGAATTTCCCTTGTATTGTGGATTCATTTAACAGCTAATGATGTAGACAACCTCCCTATGTAATGGAATTTTTGATTTGCTTTGTCTACCTATTGAATAAATCAGTCAAAAGTGACCCTTGAAAATGCGGATATTTTTCATAGCTCTATTTCCGCTTGAGAACGTTTTTAAAAAAAAACCAAGAACATAGGGGCGAAGATATTGTTAATTTAATTGTACATGCTAAATTTCATCATAATCTGAGAAACGGTTTTTAAGAAATTTCAGTAGTGCGTTTGTATGGAAATTTCAGAACGTCGCGGCCCTCTTAATCGTAAATTTTGAATGTGAAAATTGTATCAACAAAACATAACCAAAATTGATTCAAATCCCACAAATGATAAATAATAATATCAACATAATAAATAACGATAAATATACTAACTACTACTATAGTTAGTGTGTACGAAATAAGTATAATTTAGAGCTGAAATACTAGCGACTGAAACGAATTTCTTTTCACGGAATCGAAATGGACACACATAAATATAAGCCGAAAATGCCCGTAAGCCGAAGCTTATAAGTATGTAGTGTACACCTGTTTCTACATTATAAGGTAGTTCGGTAATCCTTTGGGTTTGAAGCTGAAGGAGTTACGATATCAATACGAATTCCTGATTATACTATTTACTTTATAGTAAATAGGTAAGTATGTTGTATGGCTAGTTCAAAGCACGAATCTTGTTAATACTCGAAGTTCGATTAAGTTGTTTTGCATTATTTATTAGCCATGAATCATGGTTAAATACATTTATTATTCCCAAGCTGAATTCAAATCAAATCAAATCATACGCAAAACATGGGTAAATTTTACAAAGCTTAAAAATAAATATTAAAAGTAGCTGCGCCATGTCTTAAGAGGGCCGCGACGTTCTGAAATCTCCATACAAACGCGCTACTCAAATTTCTTGAAAACCGTTTGTCAGATTATGATGAAATTTAGCATGTACAATTAAACTAACAATATCTTCGCCCCTATGTTCTTGGTTTTTTTAAAAACGTTCTCAAGCTAAAATGGAGCTATGAAAAATATCCGCATTTTTAAGGCGCCGTATGATCACGAAATCAAGGAAAACAAGTATTATGTTTGCACCTAGTTTGATATGAAGAACTATGATGATCAGGTACAAAAAAATACAGCTGGTAGAAGAAACAACCAACTAAATTTTAACCGAAGAACAATTTTGAAAATCATTCTCATTTTAGAAAAAAAAAATCACAAAAAGTATCTTCCTAAAAAAAACTGTTTGAGCGTAGTTCTCTAAATTTTCAGCGATTACAACACATTTTTTTTCGCTAATTAAATAGCCCGATTAGTCCTTTAAAATTTAACCGAGCAACTTTTTCGTATTTGTGTTCTTTTTACGATTAAATACCAATAGAAACAGCAAGAAAATGTAATTCTAGGCGCCGATTTCGTTTTACCATAAATATGATATACGATTTTCAACATTAAATGAAGCAGCTTAGGTAAAAAATTGACTACGACATCCGATTTAGTCGTCGAGCAGCGCTCGACGTGAAAGGTCGTTCCCGGCCGCTCTGTGGCACGATCCGGCGTATAATTTGATCACATAATAATACATCGTATATTAATTATAATAGAAAATTATAAATAACTTGAATATAGCAGATTGTAGGACGTTGTAAATAGTGACTTTATTATACATTTTACCAGTATGAATATTTTAAATATTCATAATTATTCATACTGGTAAAATGACTTTGCACTTTAACACGCTATAAATAGAGTCCACATTGACTGTTTCAAAAGCATGAGCCGTCGCGTTGAGCAGGTCGAGCGCCGCCGCCGACAGTATACGGTACGACAGTATATGCTACACTTTCAGATACATTATGATGACGTCATGTACCTCGTTGTTATTACCCAAGCTATGTTTTTTTAGTTCGGAGAAGCGAAAAATGACGGTACCAAATACTGATATTAGCCAACCAAGTACCTCAGAAGAACTAATGTATAGACCAATGTAATGTATAGACTAATGTATAGACCTACGAGCCCAGACGAGCTAGCATTTATGAGCCTTGAAAATAATCCCTGTCAGCAATGTTATTGCTCTGATTGCTTGCTTATCTAACCTTCAGGGGGGATCCTTGGTAGTCTACATTCAAAGTGGCAACCAAAGACTGCCGGTGCGGTAGCCGCCATCTTGAATTTAATGAGAAATATTTTTTTATCGGATTGTTTTCAACAAAAAACAGGACTAAGTTGTTATAAATTTGATTCTTTCTACAGCTTTAGTTTTATTAACCATTTTTATCGTGCGATCGTTATTTTTCATATAAAGCCAAAAAAGTATTAAAGTATGATCGAATAATTTGTTGATTATTCATATTAGGGCATGTTCAAAGTTGTGTAAAATAAACTAGATAGAGACACACTGCAACGTAAAATTTGTATCTTTATTGCGAATTTCTTTCGGTCGTCTTTAGTTACCTTTTTTTGTTGAGACTAAATTATAATGATTCAAATTTACAACGACTTAAGACTTCACGCATTTACAAAAAAATAACTTTATATATAATTTTAGGTCAAGCAATCAAGACTTAAGTTAAATGACGTCAGTGGAACCAACAATTGGTTCCACTGATAATAATATTATAGCTATATAACTTATAATAATAATAAGTAAGTTTACGTTTTACATATTGAATTAAAAGTTCCCATTTAACCAATTTATATTAGAGTACTAGAAATTGCAAAAAGACAGTACACATCTCTATGTATCAAACGCGCGCCGGCCCCGTCAAAGAAGCTACTACGTCGTTGTGAAGTCAAAGAAGCCGCCGCGGCCCGCTGCAGCTGTACTTTGCTTGTGTACGTTCGCGACTTCGTACAACATGTGGTTTTCCTACTTAGAAATATATTTTTTAAAACTTTATTTTTTTGGTGATGATTTTTATAATGAATCTCGCTCTGTTGGTAAAGTACACCTACTTTTGTAAATTTGGCGGAAATGCAAAACAACAGATTATAGAAAACTTCCTTGTAACTTGCACAGAATAAGAAATACTCAGTACAAGTACCTGCTAAGGGATGCTTTTTTTTTTGCTAAGGGATGCTAGGCGTAAATACTTATGAAGCACACCTTTGCGTAGTTGGATAGTTTGGCTTAATAATAATAATTACTCAATGTTTTATACTTTTGTAGCGTAAGCATCGAGCTCCCGCCTGAAATAGTTAATTCGACAATCCCAGATGGTCCTATAAATCTTATCTGCAGTGAGCGAGTTTGCTTTATATAATACATACCTATACTCCTATCTGTATCTCCTACATACATTTATTTATTTATTTATAATTATGATGACATAAAGTCAAGTTCTTCCAACTCTCATCAGCGTATACATTGATTATTGGTAATTTAATTCCTATTCTGCTACATTTATAACTGTGTCTAAATCTGTTTCATATTCTATATTAGGTTGAAGTAAAATAATGAAAAATATTAGTGACGATAATTCCCGAAATCCCCATTGGAGTAAGTAGTGAGGAATTCGGGAATGGCCCATTTTATCCTCTATCCTGCAAGAACGGTTATTGATTATGATATTAATCAAAAGATTTATCTGCATGTTTCACATATACTGTATGCAACGTTCCTTGTGAATAAATGTGAGTATAAGTGTGGACCTTATTGCGCGGCGATACGATTAGCGGTCGCGCAGCGTCGACAACAAAACGTAAGCATAAGATATCGTGGTAGGTCTCCAGATAGCTGTTGCACTACGTACGCGCCCCGTCGTCCGTGCGTTTCGCCAGTTCTATCCGCGTATGCGCAGGTAGAAAATGAAATTCGAATCGCGATTATACTCGGCCTTAAGGGGTCACTTTTGACTGATTTATTCAATAGGTAGACAAAGCAAATCAAAAATTCCATTACATAGGGAGGTTTTCTACATCATCAGCTTTTAAATGAATCAATAATACAAGGGAAATTCTTAGTTACTTAAGAATTATTACAGTAGTGCTTTTGCACTACACATTTACAATTACAATTTTTTTTACAAAAAAAAAATTGAAATTGCACTTTGTCACTCTGTAGGTAAGTTTAGAGGCTCATCAGTATCATTACTCGCCCTCTTCTCTCGTCTTCTTCTTCAAGACGAAATGGCGATAGAATACCTTAAGCCAATGCGAAGTTAGTCTAGGTCGCCTAGGTCGAAATTAGTTAGGTCGCCGGACTCTTAACCTATCGGTATGCGAAAATAACATTGTCAATGTACAGAGATGGCAACTGAGTATTAAATACGAGTATTTTAACAATAATGTCATTTGGCCAACGGACATGCAATTTTATTTAGTTTTATTTGTAAAAGTATGTCATAAAATGTCAATAATTAATGTCAAACAATTTTAATGTCACACTCACATTAATGTCACAATAATATAATATTATGATTTTTAGGTAAGTATCGATTTTAGATATTATTCAATTTATGCACCACTAGCTGCGCCCCGCGGTTTCACCCGCGGTTAAAAAGTATCCTATGTGCTATAATAATAGACTGTAACCTATCTCTGTGCCAAATTTCATTTAGATCTGTTTAGCCGTTCTGGCGTGTAAGAGTAAGTTACATCCATCCATCCATTTAGACATATTTTTTTTTATCAAATGAAAAAAAATATTGCCTTAGTTAATTTACCAACAATTTAAAAAAAACTTAAACTTTGAATATTGACATGACAGTTGTCGAAATATTCAATGAATTTCAGATAAACAAAGATGAATATTCATCGAATTGAATATTCATTACGAGGTTCACTACTTCACTAATTTCATTGTTAGTATGTATTTCAATTTCCAATACTTAAAATTTAAAGAATAATTATGTTGTCGGTATAAATTACATGAAAATTTAGAACATAAGCTACCTATTATAAAGCAAATATCTCTCTATAATAATAATTTAATTTTATATTTCTCTGCAAAATGTTATAGTTTGTACAGTTGTGTGTGTCAACTTTACAAAATCAATCACGCAAAAACGGTTTAGAACGGTTGAATTATTTTTATTTTTGTATTGCACTTCCTAATTTGAAATTAAAAAAAAAAATACTATTTGATTTTAAAATTCAATTTTATTAATTGTTTATTATAAATATTTTTTTTTCGCTCTTAAGTCTATGCAAGTCTATGCAAGCCGTTATTTATTATAATTTTGTCATTTTTTTTAGTCAGTTTTTAAAAAGTTTTATTGAATTTGATGATGTACACAATGTTAATGGACAAATAAATAAATAGACAAAACAGATTTTGACTTTACTTTGGCGGTAGCGTTAATAGTGAAATAACATGAATTATAAGGTTATTTTTATCCCGTACAAATTTAAGATCCCTGAGAATAGCAGATGAAACATCGATTTCATGAACTTAGAAAGAATTAAAATTCTAAAGTGAAAATCATCAATATTAAATCAGTTTTCAACAAACTTGAGAAAAATCTAAATAATTATACCTACTAGTGTTTCTGTAGTGTGTAGTAGTGAGCGTCTTTTCTCTACAGGTCGCATTTCTCTACCGATTCTCGTGTAATTTAGTAAGCAGGCTCGATTAATATAAAAATTTGTTTGTCAAGTCAGCTCATGGATTTAAAAAAATGGCGTAATTTCAAAAATCTACTTACAAAACTTCAAGAGAATGGGTTAAAAGGGGCCGCGACGTTCTGAAATTTCCATTCAAACGCGCAACTCAAATTTCTTGAAAACCGTTTGTCAGATTATGATGAAATTTAGCATGTACAATTAAATTAACAATATCTTCGCCCCTGTGTTCTTGGTTTTTTTTAAAACGTTTTCAAGTGAAAATAGAAGTATGAAAAATTTCCGCATTTTTAAGGGGTCACTTTTGACTGATTTATTCAATAGATAGACAAAACAAATCATAAATTCTATTACTTAAGGAGGTTGTCTATATCATTAACTGTTAAATGAATCCGTAATACAAGAGAAATTCTTAGTTACTTAAGAATGATTACAGAAGTGCAAAAGTCATAAAAAAATTGAAATTATACTTTGTCACTCTGTAGGCAACTTTAGAGGCTCGTCAGTATCATCACTCGCTCTCTTCGCTCGTCTTCTTCTACTAGACGAAATGGCTATAGAATACCTTAAGGCAATGCGAAGTTAGTCTAGGTCGCTTAGGACGAAATTAGTTAGGTCGCCGGACTCTTAATATAAAAATTTGTTTGTCAAGTCAGCTCTTGGATTTTTTAAAACGGCGAAATTTCAAAAATCTACTTACAAAACTTCAAGAGAATGGGTTAAGAAACGAGACCTGTAGAAGAAGACAGCCAGCAGAAATCCGGACATAGGAAAACATTTTATCCGAAGCAGAAGCATAGACGCTTCGCTCGCTAATGCGCGTTCAGTCAACTATAGAACAAGTAAAGAGCTTATTTGCAATCACAGAATCAGTAAAATCGGTCACAAATTGTCATCCAATTCTAACAGAGTTCCACAATACTGTCGTAAATTCTTCGCTTAACGTTGCACTGAAAGCAATTTCCTGTTCCTGCAATACATTTCAGTACAAGGGATCAACTAGCATCTATAATAGAACTGTAATGGAATGGGAATCAGACTAGAAAGACGTAAACTCCGTCTTTACGTTGTTACGTTGAAGGGCGGATTGTCATGACTGAAGTAAAATAAAGTGCCAATGTATGAATACGCTAAGCTAATACTTATAAGCTGGGTATCTTCAAGTCTCGAGTGAATCGGTTTCTTCTAGGCAAGCGTGCTCCATCGTAGGCCGCATAACTGCCTATCATCAGGCTTGTTGGCGGCCAAACGCAAACCAATTATGCAATTAAAATATAAAACAAGTACCAAAACAATTTTATTAACAAAATTATATCATTATGCCTTTCCCCCAAGGGGGCTGCATAGGTACAACACCCAGACTTCACCGGAAGATATTCAGTCCCAAAGACAGGGGGCGAGCCTGTCGCTATACACCGGGCTCCAGTCATGTAGCAGATGACATAAAATACGCACATTATGTTCACGAATAAACAAATTGGTGCGTGCCGTCGGCTGGGTTTGAACCCGTTCTCTCTGACTTGAGAGTCGGGCCTTCTATAACTAGGGCATCATCGCTTATTAACATAATCTTTTAAAATATAAGAACCGCCTTCCCGCCCTCTGAATTGGATTTTGTATTAAATGGAACCAATCTGTAAGTAAGTATATCCTTTCTAGTAAAAAAGAATTTTCCAAATCCGTTCATAAATATCGGAATTATGTGGCAACATACAAGTACATTAAAAAAATACAACCGAATTGAGAACCTCCTTTTTTAAGGTGATGATAATGAGGTGATAATTGTACTGTACCAATGTATGTACTTGTAAACCGGTTTCTGGTGTTTTTAAACAGATGTCTAATACACTCTAATACCCGAAAGTCTCGATTTAAAACTGGTTTTACCATCCATAAAACCAGTTTTAAATCGTGATTCATGACAGAGCGTCGTTTTAGCATACGGCCGTGGGCCCGTATTAAGGTATCAACGTATGCTAATTGGTTTTATTTTGTTGTCGTTGTTTAGCATACCGGGACAAATTGGCATTTATTGTACATTATGTATGTGGACGTGTGTAAATGTATGTAAGAGTGTCTTTTGCTTATTTTTCGATGTTAACTTGATTGTTATCGATACTAACTATATTCATACAATTTTGCAGGCAAGTAGTTCAATAAATTACAATTTGAATTGTGAATGGTACTCTCTCCTACAGGCTCGTATAGGCCCTGTCAGGCCATGGGTGCTTTGGCGAATACCTGTATAGGATAGCCAGGAGCAAGTCGATACCGATGTGTCGCAGTTGCGGTCATGCAGAAGACACGGCGCAGCATATGCTGGAGTTATGCTCAGCGAACTATCCCAGCTTGTGGCTGAGGCTGGAGCTGATCTGTCGCTGCCAGCCGTTTTGGTGGCTATGCCGGGCCGCGAACCAGTTTGGAACGCGATCAACTTCTTTACAGAAGTGTCGGACAAAAAGAAACGGCAGAACGCAAGAGAGAGGGTGACGCCTCAAGCCATGCGTAAAAAAAGGAGCAGACGCAGACGGCTGGCGTATGAACTCCGGCTATCTCCTTAACTGAAAACACAGGGTGACGAGCTAGGGGGGCCCGCGAACGTGTTCCCGAGGATGAACAATGTGTGGCGTTATTCCACACATTTTTAATCAAGACGGGTGGAGCAAAAGCTCCCCGCGATGAGGTCTTGAGAGACCAGTGCTGTCGGGGCCACGGAGCAGTGCCATGGCGTGCCCGTTGTTTCGACGAATGACGCATAGGTGGAGCAAGCCCAGGGTTTTTAGTGGGTATAGCGCCGCTCGGTATGGCGAAGACTTCCACATAACCACCCTGCTCCCTCGAGGTACCTATAAAAGCTTTTCCTTGGGCTAAAAGAAAAAAAAGGTATTAGGTTACCGTAAGCCTATATCTTAATTTTAACCGACTTCCGAAGAGGAGGAGGTTCTCAATACAACGTTTTTTTTCTATTAATGTTATGCGATTACTCCGCCAAATCGATTTAAATGATTTTTTTTTTTAGTTTTGTAGATCATACTTCAGAGGTGGTCCCATATAAATTTTATCGAAATCTTTCAAGCAGCTTTCAACAAAAGTCTAAAAATTGTTTGCAAGGATGACGGATTAATCGGTTTTTAAATTTTGCTTTTCATATTATTATAATAATTGTTCATACACTGTTTTTTTAATGCTTATATTACTGCATTGTTTTATTTTTCGTACTAATTACTAACAATTTTTTTGTGCGACGACAAAATACTTATGTTATTTATTTCTATGTAGTATTGTCATGTAAGAATCTTGAATGCAAATAAATGTGTTTAAACCTAAAACCTAACTACCTAAACATAAACATACATGACAAACATAAACCTAGAGTTAAATACTGACGCGCCTTGTACGACTTACTCGTTGATTACCATGATTAATTGAAACTAATTAAGGTGCAAAATAAGGCTCTGGGTTTCTGGTTCCATTCAATTTGTATAACAACGTGGCAGTGTGTAATGCCCTTGGATAAAATATAATTTGGTAAACGCAAGCACGTAATCCTGTGGCATAAACCAATCCATCTTGGAAATGAAATATTTAACTTGTTTTGTATCCCGGAAATTCTCTAATGTCCGGGTTCGGAACTCAAAGAAAAAGTAGTTAGGGTCAACTGTGGGGCAATTGCGTCATTCGAGAATTACTGACAAACCTTTTGCAAACAATGGCCAAAAATAAAGGGACGTTGCTCCAAACGCCTTTCTATTCTTGCTAGTGTGTATATATCTTATCTTATATCTTTAAATGAGCAATTCTTGTATATATATATATATTTAAATACTGTATATTTATTTATGTAAAATGTATTTATATTTTATATCATTTTTCTCTTGCTGACCTGTCTGTGATTAACGAATTTGTTTATTTTCAAAGATAATTATGATGTTAAGATAGAACTAAAAATATTCACCACCTTCCTCATTGCGAATGTTGTGAATACCTATTACGGGTATACATATCAGAACTGTTCCTAGTAGCTGTAAGAAAACTTAAATTGTTTAATATGTATGCTGTTGGTATTCCTTAATAAATAAATAAATAAACGCCTGCAGGGTTGACACTATAGCCAATTTGTTGGTAAGGCTTATAGGTTATCGCATAATAAATCTCGCTGAATTCGAACCCGCAGTTTTGGAGATATTTTGTATTGTAGTTGTGATTTAATAAACCTTGTGTAAGGATAATTTAAAGAAAAATTGAAGCAACTTACATAATATTCACCCACCCACCATGCAAGTCACGTTTGCTCTGAGGTTTTGCTTAACATTTCTGATAATAAATTCATATTTTACCATTCTTCAAAATAAAATATATCGATTTCTGTAGGTTGAATTTTACTGGTGTCGTACTTTTTTTTAATGCATGAAATTAATCTACTGAATGCGGTTTGTGCCAACCCTGCGGGCAAACTTAAATATTTTTTGGACCAATTTTCCCATTGTCTTTTGTTGAACTCAATTGCGCCTTAAACGCATTTGCCTCAGTTGACCTTACAGTGCTGTTACATTTAATTTTTGTGAAATATGAAATGCTGAGCAGTTGCAATCTTAAAAAGTGCATAGATGTTCTACATATCGTCACGCCTTTCCCCCGAGAGGGCTGGCAGAGGTGTACAACACCCACACTTCGCGGGACGATATTCAGGCCCTAATGTGACAGGGGGCGAGCCTGTCGCCATACACCGACCTCCAGTCATGTAGCAGATGACATACAATACGCACATTATGTTCATACAACGAACAAATTGGTGCGTACCTTCGGTTGAGTCCGAACCGGCTCCCTCTGGCTTGAGAGGCGGGCCTTCTCCGGCTAGGCTATCATCGCTTCCAATATTAGATTCTCTAATATTAGGTTATATAGGTGCAATTTGATTTGGTGCTAAAGTTTGCAAGCTACCTCATGTTTTTCATGTCATGTTTGAAACAAAAGTATAAAACTTGATTTAATACAGAACCTTATAGATTGTTGTTTTTATCTAAAGTGACCACAATCCACACGAATATGAATTAAAGTGAAAGTGTGGCTGACTTTTTGTAGGTTTTTATGCTTTTTTTCTAAAAAGTTATTAATTTTTTTGTTACGATTTCACTCCATAACTACTCAGCCGATCATCGTGAAAATTTGCAGACACGTTGCCGGGGATACCTAACCACAAAAAAGGACAGAGTATTTGTTAACCGCAGGCACATAGAGCTAAATGTATTACAAAGATATTGTAATAATACAAAAACCTGCTATTATTATGTGGTCACCTATTTTTTGCTCCGTCACATCTTACAATTTTTTCATACAAAAAACCCCTCAAATATTATCACTGAGCCGACGCCGACGGAGCGTGGGTGAGGTATTCAATTCACCTCGAGTGATGGATAGATTCAGTCCACGTAATATGTTCTGACTGAGCAAGCAAATTTCTTGTTTGAATTAACGTGGGTTATTATAAAAGGTGTGCACAGACTTACGATTACCTAATTCATGTACTAACTTACAGTCTCCACTGATTCATTAATGTGATTGTTGTCTTTATTGTAAATCAGCTTCAGCTAGTCTACCCGCAATTTCGTTTGTTATTTTTTAGTCAGTGATCATGAATTTTCAAAATTGGACTAATAGGTCTAGAAATTGCCCCATACGTACATAATTTCAAACTTCACCCCTTTATAAGGTTAGCGTAGAAAAGAATAGATTAATTATACATTTACCGACATTGAGTACCGACAATACAATACAATCCAACTTTATTGCACACCAAAAAACTACATGAAATTCTTAAAAACTGAAATACATTTTTCGGCAGTACAAGGGCGACCTTATCGCCTAAAGCGATTTCTTCCAGGTAACCTGTGGATGGACAGGAACTTAAAGAAATACGAAAAGGGTAGGTGGTGTACATTAAACTAAATTAAAATTAAAATAACGTTGTAAGTAAGTATAACGTTGTATAACCTCGGAATAGTTATACAGTGTTTTGTCTTTTTCTATCTATAAAATTTTTGTATGTAAATCAGTCTCTGGCAGTAATAGTACAAGCTTTGCTTAGTTTGGAGTCAAACCACCGCGTGTGCTAATTATTTTATTTACAATGTATTTTGTGAAAGACTCGTCAAAGTATATTAATACGATAAACGCCGATTCAAATTTTGTGGTTGTTCCGTTTGGGCCGTGGGGTTCACCGGTGACCGCGCGACGGGCTCGTTTGAACTCAATTTTCTTGCTGGAGGACGTAGTGCCAGTACAAAACTATACTGAGATTGGCCGGCGCGGCTCTGGAGAACAGTTTACGCATACTACACTCGTTTCGACACTAAGTATAAAAAAGACCTAATTTGTTGCCTAGTAAACAAGATATGGTTTTAATATCAACGTCAAATGTTTAGAAAACTGTGAAAAATACAATCTAACAAATTTCTGACTCAGTTAGTTCTGTTAGTTGCAATTAGTTCAGTTACAAGACTTCACCATAAGACTGAAACATGCATACTGCAATTAATTGTATGGAATGATGTACATAAATATTGTGTAAATAAATTCCCTACATTTAAAAGAGAATTGGATTTTACGGAGAAGTAAGGAGATTCGTATGAGCCAAGTTTCTAAACCCGTGTCAGATTTTTTAGACCGCTTTACAGCCTCTGAGAGATTGAGGGTTGTTCAAATTAAATTAAACTTGATGATTTCCAGTACGCCAAGTTTCTTTTGGGCCGAATGAGATTCGACATTAAAATTTAAGCTTGTATCGTGTATAAAATATTTCTTGTTATAGAAAATTTGGTAACAGGAATGTTTGAATGCTTGTCATGTTTTTTATTTGTTTTACACGTGCGTGTGGTTCATCACATCGATGTGGTTTTGGAATTTTTGCTCTACGTGACGTAATTTAGGTATCGCATTTCTATTTATTGTTTGGACGCGGGCGGAGTTCGATGTAATGTGAATCAAATAATTTAAAAAGCCAAGTTTAGAAGCTGACTTCCCGTCAGGCCGTCATCCATGTTAACAATTTTTAGATACTTTTCACATACAGTTTTGCAAAAACACTTATAATATACCGACACACTTCCCTGACACTTATAATCTGGGTGTCTTCAAGTCTCGAGTGAATCGGTTTCTTCTAGGCAAGCGTGTTCCATCGTAGGCCGCATCACTGCTTATCATCAGGCATTTTGGCGGCCAAAAAAGCTTATTAAGTTAAAAAAAAACAAGGTTATGAAAAAACGAAATAGTTTTTATTATGTTAATATTTTAAAAACTACTTGAACAATTTCGATAAAAATGAAACAGCACCACTTTTAAAGTATGAGCTACCAAACAAGAAACGAATTATTGAAATTTCAAATCGATTCACGATTGGCGGAGTAATCACGTAACAAACATACAAAAAAAACATACAGTCGAATTGAGAACCTCCTCTTTTTTGGAAGTCGGTTAAAAAGTAATGACGTATAGGCTGAGTGGCTCTGGTGTAACTATGAATAAACAAATAAAATATGACTGAACTTGCGAGTCAAATTCAAAAGCCGTTTAGTCGCGTATGGTCAAACTTGCAATTGGTCAAAATAGCGATTGGTTTTTATCTCGAATGGTCTAATTCACATAATTTTAATTCTAATCGCGATTGGTCAAATCAGCAATCGAAAATGTGTTATCTATTTTTAAAGCACTTTGCAATCATGGTAAATGAATCAATTTCTTTATTATCAGACATAATAAAGAAATAATGCTATCAGTACCAACTAATTTGCATGACAACAGTCACTAGTAGCTGAAACATTACGCTCGAATGATGCAAATGTGTAATTATGTAAATAAACTCCATACGTCGTCTACTATTTGAGAATAAATACCACCGTCTGTCAGTAATATTAGAGTTTAATTAGCGCTTTAGCTATGATTAAATTATAATTGACTTAAAATTATTGTTTCTAAGAACAATTGTACCTACTAAGAACTTGTTATAGGTATACCTATTTGTTTGTATTTTGTTCTAAAAATAAATTACCCCCGTGTTCCAATATTTAAACAAAAATATCAAAGTATTTGAATGAATGAAATATAAATTCCTGTACGTAGAAATTTTAGGAATGGTGTCATCAGTGGCGGATCCAGGGTTTTAATTTTGAGGGGAAGCATACCTGAGGGTAAACTTTAGCAATACAAGTAAGATTTTGGTTCAGGAAAGACTTGACATAGCTGAAAGATAGCATTATCAAAGTAGATAAACACAAAAGTCCTAAAAAGTAGACTGTAGTGATTGTAGACTTTGAACTTTTGGAGGGGCTAGAGCCCCTTAGCTCCCCCTCCCTGGATTTTCTAGTGGGTGTCGCCTTCATAAATCTATCAATTTTTATTAATGCTCGCGAAAATAGTCGTGAAATAGAAAAGCAACGTATTAAAAACATCTCTGAAGTTTAGAAAGAACAAAAATAAATTTGGCAGACATTTTATTATGTAATAAAAGTTACAGTTCCATTTTCGACTGCCTCGGTGGCTCAGTTGGTAGTGAACCTGCCTTCTGAGCTTGGGGGCGTGGGTTCGATTCCCACCTAGGGCAAACATTTATGCGATGAACATTTGTGTTTGTTCTATGTCTGGGTGTTAATATGTAAATACATATTAACACCCAGACCACCGAGGCAGTCCTGAGCCACCGAGGCAGTCGAAAATGGAACTGTAACTTTAAAAAAATCTAAACATCATCAGCTTTAAATCTAGGTCAGCTGTTTGCGTTTTTGCGAGTACCTATTCCATCATTTCACATAACATACTCGTATCGCCACGCTTTTCCGCCAAAGGGGCTGGCAGAGGTGTAATATAACACCCACACTTCGCCGGACGATATTCAGTACTAAATGAGACTGAAGGGAAGCCCGTCACCAATTACCGGGCTTCAGTCATGTAGCAGATGACATACAATTAGCACATACGAGTATGTTCACATAATGGAAAAATTGGTGCGTTCCGTCGGCTGGGTTTTGAATCCGCTCCCTCTGCTTTGAAAGGCGGGCCTTCAACTAGGCTATCATCGCTTCCATCATTTTGGCATCTCAAATACAGATGAATCTAGAGGATAGCTATAATTATTTACTATATCATTGTATATTAGTATGAAGCCAAACGAAAGGGATTCTAGTGTTATTATTTTCTTGAAAACATCGAAACTGATCCAGAAATGATTTAGCACTAAAATAGAATAGTTTTTCGTGGAAAATGTGAAAGATGTTCGCGAAAAAAATATAAAACTAAAAGCCAGCCTGTGTTTTTACTTCAATGGCCTCCTTGTCTGCTTTTAGATGGCCCAAGTGGCTGGAGCATAAAAGTAGTACCTACTCGGAACTAGACACACGAACTGCTTTCATGTGAAATGAAGTACCCTTTAGTTTTTGTCTTCGAGGGTGACATTTGTGACGACTCATGATCATTATCAGATGTCATGACATCTCATAAAAAATTGTCATGACTCCTTTGACAATCTCCGTCCATCCGTCTGTCGTTTTACGATGCAGCGATAAAATGTACTTTGCACACAGTTTAATGTTCATTAAATGGTACGACTACATTAGCGGCCTTTGGCCATAATTTGAAAACTAGCTTAGAATGTTAGTTCGTCATGTATTCGGCGATGTATCGGGCAAATCAAAATTTTTAATGTATATTTTTTATTATGTCAAATAAATAAATAAAATGATTGATAGATTGAATTATCGCTCACATCAACTCCGCAGAGAGGCAACAAGTTCATCGTTAATTAATTATAACAGCAACGAATAATCGATAACGACGTAATACGAATTATCGCGCGCTAATGTACCGGTACCATTACTATGGTCTTCTGTGGAGTAGTCAAAAACATAAGTGATTAAATAAGTGAAAGAGCTGGTTTGCTGCAAGCCATTTTAACTCTCATTTACGCATTCTTATTTTTCATTTTCACTTCTCTCTGTTTAGTATAATAGTTGGAAAAATATTTTCTCCGTAGTAAAACCACGCGCTATAGGAGGGTACATTTAAGAAATGACAATGTAAACCAACTTTTATAATTAGCTAGTTCAATCTAAACCACGACCTTGCTAACAAAAAAACAGCACTTACTGCGTTTTATGTATCAAATTTTTTAGCGCAGATAGTCTATGAGGATCGATACACTCTGGCGTCAAAAGCTTAAAACAAATGTCGATAGAGAAAAACAAATATCACAACAACATGTCAACAAGCCGTTGGAAAAATGTTTGACACAAATAGCGGATGGCATGTCCTCTATCGAACGCTTGTTGAGTGCAATAGTTGTATCGCGCTACCGCAGTAGTATCAATATCGTAAATATTTCTAAACCGTGTTATTTCGAGTTGTATGTTTCAATAAGATATATTTTTTTGATGTAGTGATTTTAGATATTTATAAGTTTGTGAACGTTTTAGAGAAATAAGTTTATTAAGGTTTACATTATAGATTAGATATTAGATAGATAGATAAACTGTTTATTGTTCATATCATAAATGATGGCAGCCTAGTTGGGAGAAGGTCCGCCTCTCAAGCCAGAGGGAGCTAGTTCGAACCTAGTCGGACGGCACACACCAATTTGTTCATTGTGTGAGCATATGTGCGTATTGTATGTCATCTGCTACATGATTGGAGCCCGGTGAATGGCGACAGGCTCGTCCCCTGTTACATTTGGGACTGAAAATCGCCCGGAGAAGTGTGGGTGTTGTATTACACCTCTGCCAGCCCTTTCGGGGGAAAGGCGTGACGATATGTATCATAAATCACAAAATTTAGATAAACCGCGTTTTTGGCTGCGCCCTAGTAAGGTACGAGTAAATTGAAAATCGAATTTAACTATAGTGTAATAGTTAGCGGACGAAGAACTAAGAGTTGTCTCTTCCGAGCAGCCAAGATGGGTAAGATAATTATGTCGAATGAAAAATTGAAAATTTATATTTTTTCCGTATAAGTACATACCTGTGTAAAATATTGTAGGTAAATAATTTTAAGTGTAGCTACAAAGTTTTATACACCGAAATTAAAGTAAGTTTTGATACGCCGACTTTCAAGTAAGTTTTCAAAGTTAGAAAACATGTTGTTATTCGATGGGACGCTAGTTGGTAATATTATTCGTTTTTACTGGTCTATTTATCTGTGTTGTTTACGATTGAAAGTTTTGAAGGTAACTGGAATAGCCATGTAACTTGTCCGTTAGTGCTTTTATGACATCAATAAAGAACTAAGACTTGTAAAAAGGTGTTTTTTTTTATAGATAATGAAGTACGTAAGTATTGTAAAACGAATAACATAAACCTTAACAAGTATATATGTGGCTCTATGAGCTGAATACCTCGCGAAAATGCTTTTGTTTGATCGACCGACTGTCTTTCTCTACAGCAGCGTAACGCGACGGTATGTTGAACTCTTCTTATCGAGACAGACGTATGTTTACACGTAGCCTTGTCACGTTCTCACACGACAAAAAGTGACGAGAAGAATTTTGTCATGCGCGCATGCCAGGCCTGTAGGTCGCATTTCTCAACCGATTCTCGTGAAATTTTGTGAGCACGTTCGATTTATTATACAGAACTTTTTGTCCGTCAATTTTTTAATTTTTTTTTAATCGCGGAGAAATGATTTTTTACGTTAAAATAAAATAAAAACTCCGCATGAAAAATCGGTTGAGAAATGCGACCTGAGAGAAAGGCAGACGGACAGACGCCAGACGGACAGATACGACGGACATACCATTTTTGCTGAAGCTGAGGCACAGACGCTTCCCTCACTCGGTCAATATGCTTCTTGCAGTTTTGGCTAGTATAGAATGATGACGCGATGAAATGCTCAGCAATTTCCAACCTTTTACTTTTAAAGTTAGAGCTTGAAATTTATTGCTCTCGAGAATTTATGAAGATGGTATTTGTAAAGGTACACTGAACACAGAAGGGTTGCAAGTCGTTAAAATTCAAGACAGAAGATTGTCTAATCTAAAAAGGGCCCTTTTGCACTTACGCTTTCTATTTGTGTGGGTGTTAGAGTAAACTGCTTCCACTAAAGGTAAGTAGTAAAAATAAAAGGTAACATTGGGATTTTAACTTGTTGTTTTGTTGTATTTTGTGAGTGTTGTGATTCCTAAATCAAAATTTATGAACAAGATCCTTCTTGGAATTCAAGGAACTGTTTACGAATTTGGTTTGCGAATTTAGCTTTCCGCGTTTTTAAGCTTTTTTACGTTTCTAGAAAATTGCGATATTGGCGTTTTGCGTACTAAGGGTAATTAATAGGTTTCCCAAATAGTTGGTATCACGTACTGGCTTACCAATTATTGTTTTAAACACAACACAGTTTCAACACAGATATTAGATTTAAGTAAGTCCTTTCCTTTTATTTCTTTCTTTTTTGTCAAAAAAATTATGAAAAGTCAAAGACATTGATACAAGGACAGGGTCATTAAACAAACCAAAAATAACTGTATGCTACAACAAAAATCTTATCCATCAAATGCCACCTAACTAGGTTTAAATGGAGTAAGTAGGTTATGTTAAATTGATGGTTAAAGTGAAATATACTCGCACGTTGATGTCGCGGGCTGATAAGTACCTAGGATGTCATTATTTTGCATGGAAAGGGTACGGTATTAAAGATTAAAAGTGCACTTATATAATATCACGATAAACTTCGATAACGATAAAAAGTAAAAGCATTTAAACAAAACGTTGAAAAGCTAGGCTTAAAAATAAAAAGTAGAGCATTAAACACTTTAAAATAATGTTTTTTTTTTTTGTTTATTAGAGTAATTACTTAAATTCTTACCTCGTCACTAATAAAGATTGTTAGACTATACACTTTTGACTGCCTCAGTGACTCAGTTGGTAGTGAATCTGCCTTCTGAGTTTGGGGGCGTGGGTTCGATTCCCACCTAGGGCAAACATTTATGCGATGAACATTTGTGTTTGTTCTATGTCTGGGTATCTATTCAAGTATGTATTTAAAAATATAAATGTGTTTATATCAGTCTCTGGCAGCCATAGTACAAGCTTTGCTTTGTTTAGGGTCAGAAGACCGAGTGTGCAAGTGTCCTGATATTTATTTATTTTACACAAAGTTTATTAATATGGGTGTACGTATAACTGTCTTATTAGTGTGACATTTTGCGAAAAAGTACTTTATAAAGGTAAAAAATTCTACTCACGTTTTTGTCAGGATTCAGGAACGTAAAAATGATCATCATCACGTAGTAGGGTGTCCACCATATTAAGAAAGCAGCTACGATCACGACGGACATTCTCAGAGATTTCATTTTTGCCCTGTCTATGAGTCTACGTCTATTCATGTCTGGCGTAAAGTACTTCTCCTGCCGTCGCACTTCTGGCTTGAAAACTTTTTCACTTTCTGAAAACAATAATTGTTTGAGTGAATAATTTAGTCAGGAAAACTTCTTAATTGCCATCTTCAGTTCAAAGTCAAGAATATTCAGAATTTTCAAATGGCCATTGAAAGTGTTGGTTTTCTTTTCTTTTGTATCCTATTTGTTTGGCTAAGTAAGTTTTAAGCAACACAAAACCCTGAGCAAGTTGTAATCGCATCCAACCGATTCCTTTTTTTATAATCGCTTATGGTTGAACCCAAGCTCCTGATTGGATGAGTTGACAAAAGGGCTTTTACATTCCAGGCTATCCATTTAGTCTATTGCTTTGAGAAGTCAGATATCCGTTTGGTTTAAACTCATTTCTAATGAAATTCTTTCCCTTAATGGAAAATAAAATTCAAAAGCGGTTACAATCTAAAGCCACAGCAAAGGTTGGCTTATTTGTGTAGAATACAACAAGAAGAAATGCGTAGGTTTCATGAGAACAGATTAATAATATATATATTCAGTCATAATGTATGAGCTTTGTCTTGTCAGTGAAGGGTTCAGGCTTGGCGGTCACATTGCTAAATTGCGCGAAACTTGATATGATGAAAACAAAATACCGCGGTTTTCAAATAAAAAAAAACAAAACATTACAAAAAATTAAATAAACAGTGAGCAAGTTTTTCTGTTACAACCCTTTCTTGTTTGTTTTCATAAAATTTGGTTGTCCAACACTTCCTCCAAAGAGATTAGTTGGATTTTTTACAGCCCTGATAAAGCCTGTTCTCAGCCCTTCGCTCCCGAGAACCCTTTAGCGAAGTACATTTAGCATTCAGGCCGCGGGCTATCCTTCCCACACACTTTTTCTCCATATATTTTATAAAACTCGCTTATTCTCTAGTAGAAGTTCCACATCGTACTTATTTTTATCGTAACCGTGTCTGCTTGAGGGTAAGTTTCAAATTAAATTATAAAACTTTGTTTAACTAACTTGAATACAAATCAAGTCGAAATTTTAGGTTAAGTGGTCTTTTGCCCAAAATGTTAATAGCTACTATCACTTACTACATTGTCTTTCAGAGTTAACTTGGTTGAACTAAAATTAAATTTTGGATAAAACGGGTTTTTTTTTCTACGAAAGTTGACATTACTGCTTCGTATATCCTTTAGATGCCTAAATAAATACTGCATTTATTAAGATCTACTCTATTGTACCGCAGGAGGAAGTCGGTTCCAGAAATCAGGTTTCCTTGTTCGCCGACGGTCTTGTGTTACCTTGTATCTCTATATTTTTGGCCTAATAAAATGTATTATTATATCGTAGTATTATTATACGGTTCGACAAGGAGCTGGGATTAACTTCAACATACGTACCTATATTTATGTATATTATTTAAGTCTGTTTCTCCATAACAATACTTACTAGCAATAGTCCTCACAGTCGACACGTAGGTCGATACAAGAATGACCAGAGGAACTAGAAACATGAATATTAGTGAAAGCGTCGTGTAAGCTTGCTCTTGCCATCTCTCCGTGTAAAAACCATGCGTCACGCATTGGTAGAACTCTTCGACGAATGGTCCCTTGGCCACACTAAAAACAACGGCCTGAAACCAAATAAAAAATATTTTTCTAACATGCTTTATATTAGACTTGCTGCGCTCTGCGGTTTTGTTATCGATGAAAAATTTGCCTACGTATAAATTCAGGATATACGCTACCTCCATACCAGGCTTTAACAAAATCCGTTCATTCGTTTGAACGTAAAGAAGGAACAAACAAACACATACAAATATTTAATAACAGTGGAAAGAAGGATTCCTTTGAATTATTTTGTATGTCTTTTGAGTATCCGAATTTTATCCTTTAAGGTAATAGCATCTGTTCATAATGTTAGTATTTCAGATACACTTCTATTAAGGAAAGGTGCGATCGACCAATTAGAAGAATATGTCGGAAATTGCGTGGTTAGCCGATCGTTAGCTCCGACAAGTAGTCTTTGAAGTTTCCAATCAAAAGCCATCGATAATACGAAACACTAATTGATGGAAAACGGTTATTTGCACTTAATTGTTTGTAAACTGTAATGAACTTTCCGCAGCTCTCTGGACGTTTTATGTTAGGTACTTCAAGAGTTAATTAGTAACTTAGTGAGCAATTACAGTTCAATAGTGTTCAAGTGGTTATACTCAAGTAAACAACAACTCATAATTACTCAACTGCTTAAGAGCTGAACGACTTAAGATTATTATTGTTATTTGTTGACACTGGCAGCTGATGCGGGTCTTCTTTCAGTGCGCTGCTTTTTGTTTTATTATGTAATTGTCGAGTCTGTTTCAGAAGCAGTTAACGGAGGGGGCGCGAATCACAATCTCTGGCAACTCATTCCAGTTCATCACAATACAGTTTGAATTAAGAAATATTTCGTATAATGATCGGCTTATGTTTGGTATAAGGATTTTTTTTTTTTGGTTTTTCGGCTTATGGTAACGAGAAAGTTGGTTCACAGAACCTACACTAAGCAGAGCTTGTTTGAAGGTTTCTGTATACCTTCATGGATCAATAAAGAGCCGATATTTGGTTTAATTACACACGTAAACATACAAAAATACCGATGAGAAACAAAATAACACTTTTTACTATTATGAAGATGATCATTATTGAAATTACAAAAGACGTCTCAAATATAATGTAAAAGAAGTGAATAAACTACAATATCAAACCAAGGCTATTTGTCTGAGTCGGCTTACGTTATCTACACAAAAACGAACATTACTCTACACTGCATACAAAGCGACGACGCGTAGAGAATTACCCCAAAAACTCTACCTCTTAGTTTGTACAAATATTTTTCAGGTGGTTCAGCCACATTTATTTGAACAAGTTTGTTTGACTTCCTCAGTCGATGACTTCAGTTTAGTTTTAACTGACTCATCGACGCAATATGATAAGTTAACTGACCTGAAACTTTTAATTGCTTCAAAGTATTAAAGCAACCGGCAACTTAGCATTTTATCTCCATTAAAGCTCTGAACGTCTCAAAAGATCGTTAAAGGTCCTATTTTAGACTTAATGAGTTACGAGTTAGCCAGTGAAAGTTATTAAAGTCTCTTACCTGAGGTATGCTCAGAATGACGCTAAGCACCCACGCTATAATGACAAGCCTGCCACTTCTTGTTGCCGTCGCCATACTTTTCATCGGATACTTCACAGCCAGCCATCTGTCTACTCCGATGAGTACAAGAATAAAAGTACTCAAATACAGCGCAAACATTTGCACAAATTTGAATAATTTACACGCGATGTTTCCCGCGTACCACTGAACTGTGAACGACCAAGCCGCTTCTCCAGCTATACAGAATATTGTAACGAGCAAATCAGCTATGCTCAATTGGAAGATTAAGCTATAAATTGCCGTCCAGGAAGGTCTCGCTCTGCCTCGGCCTCTCTTCCCTCTCCGTATGCTTACGATCGTAGCCAAATTACCGAAGAACGATAATATTGCCATCGCCGAGAGCACGCTGGCTCTAACCAAAGTGCTTTTAGTCAAAACTGGGGCATGTTCGAGACACATAACTTGAGTGCCATTGTAAATGAATATGTGGTTAGTTATATCGTCAGTCTTTGTGTCGTTAACGAGGAATGATTTCAGGCATTCTTCTATGGGCCACGTAATGTAGTTGCTGAGAGTGTTTTCCGTCGTGCTGAATCCTCTATGAAGAGAGATCTCGCTCGGGTAGAGAATGTCGTCGTCATATAATGTGGTACTGTTGCCTTCGTTGTCCATGTTTCGTCATACGTGATTAGCTTCCGTGTGGTGCACTATCTGTAACAAAAAAAAGTTTTATTTTAAACATATCTTACTTTCCTATTTATGCTAAAAAGGCAAAAGTTTGTGTGTGTGCGTTTGTTACTTCACGACTTTGATGAAATTTGGTATTAAAGTAGCTTATATGCTCGATTAACATATTTGCTACTTTTAACCCGCGAGTAATATCGTGGGACGCAACTATATACTCGTAGTTAGATATCTATAAATTTTAAAAGTAAAAACTTAACAAAATTGTTTGGTCTACTAATGTATACTAACTTTTGTCAAAGGTACGAGTATTAGGTATGAAAAAACAACAAACAAAATTTGCTGGGAACTATCTAGATTCGCTGATCTTAACCTATAGGTACCACACTTTTTTAAGAAGAACTACTTCATAAAAAATGTGATTACTTCGTCAATCGTGAACCAGTTTTCAGCTAGATCTTGGTCTAGATTCGCTCAAGTTGTTTAACACTCTACTCATGTACATATGTATGTTAATTTCATACCTGCACGTTACATTTTTTCTAACGATTACTTTTTACAAAATGCTAATGCAATTTCCGGTGTTATAATCGTCCTTGAGGGAGAGTGCGCAGGTAATTCGGTAAAATATTTTTCAGGAGATATTCTAGTTCGTTGATTTCCATAAAAATGCAAATCCGTTTCATTCAGATAGGTGGTTCGATTCGATTTTTTAAAACGAATTAGTATTTAGAGTGTGTGTTTTTTTATAAGTCGACTAGCTTTTGCCTGCGGTTTCACTCACATTTCATAGCCTAATGGACTCAGTCATTTTGTACCAATTTTTTTAAATCGGACCAGTAATTCTTGAGATTACGCCCTACATTTAAATGTATACTTTACCTCTGGGTAACATTAATGTAGAATGTAGAATGGTCAAAAATTAATTTAGGTTTTATTATTTTCAATGAAAAGTAGGTGAAACTAAATTGATACCAAGTATATAGAGCATGATAAATAGTAACATTTATATTCTAAGATGGAGCTAATATATAAAGACTGATATAATTGTAAAACGTGCATTGGATTTCAACCAGTGAATCCACTATTCCTTTTGCACGTTAACTACGTTTAGCAGATTGAACCTCAAAGAGCAAGTTAGTCGTTTGACTTATCAAGTACGTGCCATGTTTGTTACAGTTCCCAGTAAACAAACGTTTGTATAATTAAATAGAAGCAGCCTGCCATTGCATATTCATGAAATTGTAAATTGATGAATCCCGTCGTAACAAATTAGACCAAGCTCAGTGAGTATGTGATTACAAGTGTAATAGAAAGTAATTAATCTGAAGGATTTTTTTCTGCTTAGTTAAATAATTCCAATACGTGTTAAACAAGAAAAAAAAATGCTATTTGGTGTGTTGCCTCTATACCGCTCCCATGTTTCAACGCATAACCATGGAGGTGAGAAATCTAGTTTTTATCAAAATAATATTTTTGCTGAACATTTGCTTGTCATCATTGTGTTAATAGTAATTTAGGAAGAGGAAGTAACTCAAAATAATATAACTACAACAGCAAGTTCGGTTTATGTTAAGTTACAAACAAGCTAAGGGCATGTCTTGGAAAACCAGCATTTTGGAATGTTAACATAATTCGGCTTAGTACCATGTAAATCTGCAAGGGTTTAGTTAAGTTAACAAAGTTTCTTGAAGCAAAAACCTCTTGGGACCAAGTGAAGTATGAACCTTGTTTCAACATAGCACTAATGAGTAATTTAAATTCAGTGACAAAATACTGTTGCGGTCTAGAAGTTAAAAACCCCACGCAACTTCGTGAAGGCAATTTACTAGACTTATACATCATGCATGTCACGTTTTTTTATGTCAGTTAGGATTTAAGTTTAAGCCTTTTTGCGAATTAGCTGACAAGGTAATAAAAAATGTAATTTATAAAAAATGGGCAATGATTCAGTATTAAATTACACAAAAAATGTACTTTCGTTTTACTAACTTTGGATAATTTTAGTGTGAACTTGTTTGTCTATTGTATTGTGTAGATATACTCGTACATCAAAAGTGACGCAATTTTACGATTTAATGAGTTCAAAAATTACCAGGAAATATGTCAAATTATGAGTACTTTTTTAACTGTTTTTAACTAATAGTTTTTTTTTTTTTTATGTAGAAATAGGTCAGCGTTTGACCATCAACTCGCCTGATGTTAAGCGACGTTGTGGTCTAAGATGGAGCACGACGACATATAAGGTACTTATTCACTCTAGCCTTAAAGTTTTGTAGAGTGAAGAAGTACAAAGACGGCAGTTGAGTAAAGCGCTAAGCGTAAGTGCGCTACTGCTCAGACCCATCTTCGGCATTAGTTAAAAAAATTTAATAGTAAATAATAATAATAAATATCAGGACACTTACACACACGGTCGTCTGACCCCAAACTAAGCAAAGCTTGTACTATGGCTGCCAGAGACTGATGTAAATACATATATATTTTTAAATACATATTTAAATAGATATTTACACCCAGACATAGAACAAACACATATGTTCATCGCATAAATGTTTGCCCTAGGTGGGAATCGAACCCACGCCCCCAAGCTCAGAAGGCAGGTTCACTACCAACTGAGCCACCGAGGCAGTTACTAATATTATAATTGCGAAAGTGAGTCTGTTCATTCGCTTGTTTGTTACGCTTACTACTCAACCGATCTTCACGAAATTTCACATACACGTTGTCAAAGACACGGAAAAATATTTTGGGGCACTTTTCATCTAAAAACCGAACAGTTTCATAGGGTACCGTGATTAAACCAGTTAATTGTAATAAATAATCAAATCAATATGGTTTTAAAATCACTCTGATTTTATATCATCTCTGATCTCAACATGTGTCGTAATGTATGTCATCGGTGTATGGCAACAGGCTCGCCCCCTGTCACACTTGGGACTGAATATCGTCCGGCGAAGTTGTATTTCACACCTGCCAGTCCCCTCGGGGATTGGCGTGACGATATGTTATGTATGTTTATGTGTATGATTTTTATAAGGCTATAAATGACCTACCTAAAAGCTTCCACAATTAATACGTTTTCTCATTATCTACCCAACGATTTTAAGCAAACTTGGGTACTTTTGATAAATTCGTATCCCCTGACTGCAGAATCATCATCAATTAGCAATTCATATACCTAATTAGAAATGAATTACAACAAAAAACTTTCCATGATTTTAGCATTGCTAACAAAGAGATTAGAACGCTGGTGTTAAAGAAAATGAATGTTAACGCAAAGTTATTTTTTAGATCTGCCTTAGTTTAATGTTTTGAAAGTTTATTAACTGTGTGTTTTATATAGTTATAGTTGACTTAAGAAGATTTGTCACCAAAAATGTGCTCACCGCTAAAACCAAAATGGATTAACTAAAGGCCGTTCCTAATCGGAGTCCGTCTAGCTTATCACTAGAACCTTTCAACTTAACGAGAGTCATAAATGTGGCGATGGGAGTTTGGGAGGGACGCGTTCCTGTTGGAATACCTACCTATACATTATCATCATCATTATTTGAGAGTATAGCTCTCATCGGTGGAGTAATATCCAGGTTAAGCGTTCTGTTAGTGTGTTCAGTGTTCACTTCATTGTACGACGTGACATTTAGCTTACGTTTTATTTGACCTTTGAAATGTTGTTTTCGGTATTCTTCGTCGTCTATTATAATTCCCTACTACCTTTTCCTTTATGATGCTATTAATTAGTCTACCAGAATATTATGGTGGTGAAACGTTTTGCCACTTCCATTTTCTGAGCCAGCCAAAAAAACGTTGAATTTGTTGACTGTGAAGCAAAAAACAAGAATATTGTACAAGTTCTTTGATGAAATGTAATACAGAAAAAGGTAACAATAACAAAACATAACACTGTATAAACACAACCATATAGGTATAATTAGGCAGCTTTGAGGCTCTTATGAAGCTAAAAGCCTCTGGAAGGCCTCTTTCCAGTTAATAAAGCTTCTTACTATGACTGAAATGTATTCGACATAGCTTTTTGCTAGAGTGGCAGAATCCTTAATAGAGAATTTCATCTGCGTACTTACCGTGGTTTATTAAACGTATGTTTGCGTAGCATAAGTGCTAGCGCTTTTAATTAAGCCACGGCGTCGACTTATGTGACGTGATAATGTGACTGTTTTGTTCATTGTATAAACCCTTTTGTTAAATGTGTGGCACACGTCGTCATCCTTCAAATGCATATGCTACGCCGTAGCATGCTACGGAACTATAAGCTTGCTAGCTGCTGCCCGCGACTTCGTTCCCGTTTATTCTGTAAACAGTATCCGAAATCCTTCCTCGTGATGTATTGTAATTAATAATCAAATTTCATCCAGATCCGCTTAGCCGTTTAGCTTTGAAAGCCTACAAGCAGACAGACAAACAAAGTTCCCTTCGGTTTTATAATATTAGTGTGACAACGTTACTATCGACCCGGCCCGGCTGCACACGGTACCGATAAATCCTTCGTGAAAAATTATCCAACTGATGGTGAAATCATTCAATATTCATTACGTGGTTTAGGATAGCGGATACACATACGAAGAGACTGGCAGATGCGGAAAGCGACTTTGTGCTAATGTAGAATAAGAAATAGAGAAGAGAATGTACTTTATATGGTAAATGAAATTTAAATTACTGTTCGTGTGCCTGATTGATACACGAATCAGCTTTATTAAAATAATGCTGTGATACAACTACAAATTTAATAAAAAGTAGTAATGATGTACTGCATTGTAAAACTAGTTGTGATGTAAAACGTACCTAAACGCTTGTAAAATGTCTAAAATGTTTCAAAAAGAGTTTTAATTGGTTTTAATAAATTAACAAGTAGACTGGGAACTTGAACAAGAAAAAATATTTTAATACCCGTATTAGACACAACCCGTTACCTTCTACTCTTGGAGCATGAGCAATGAGCATAGTTGAAGTGAAACTTTAGTGCAGCTGTAGTTAAAGTTTGTAAGCATTTTGTCTTGCTTGAATGCTCTGAGACTGAGTCAAAGTTACGTAAATTAAAATTGTAAATTTAAAAAGAACTTTTCCTTAGAAGGATCTATGAAATAACACGACCTTGATGGATGTAAAGGGTTCCGCGATGCTCTGAGCTTTCCATATAAACGTTCTTGTGGATTTTTTTGGAAACTATTCGTCAGATTGTGATAAAATTTTACGTGTACAATTAAATCCTACTAATATTATAAACGCAAAAGTTTGTAAGAATGGATGAATGGATGGATGTTTGTTACTCTTTCACGCCAGAACGGCTGAACAGATCTGAATGAAATTCGGCTCAGAGATAGATTATAGTCTAGAATAGCACATAGGATACTTCTAAACTGCGGGTGAAACCGCGGGGCGCAGCTAGTGAACTATATCTTCTTCCCTATGTTCTTGGTTTTTTTTTGTTCTCAAGAGAAAATAGAGCTTTGAAAAATATCCACATTTGTCTTAACTGATTTATGTAATTTCATTGATAGTAAAGCAAATCAAAAATCCCTTTGCATAGGGAGGTTGTCTACTTCATTAGCTTTTTAATTAATCCATAATACAAGGGAAGTTCTTAGTTATTAAAAAATGATCAGATAAGTGTGAAGGCTTCAAGAAAAATTGAAATTGCTATTTGTCACTCTGTAGATAACTTTATGGGCTCGTCAGTACATCAATTGCTCTCTTCGCTCGTTGTCTCCTTCTAGATGAAATGGCAATATAATTCTAGCTAATGCGAAGTTAGTCTTAAGTGGTTACCGGACACGTAACTCACAAATTAAAAAAAAAAACTTTGAAACGGTTCCTGTACGATAACCAAAGTTAGGCTACGTCGGGTGCGGTGGGTACTTGGATGGGTAATCACCTGGGCATATGGTGTTTTTCTGCATTAACTTCCTTTTTTATTTTTGGTTTTTATGTGGTTCTACGGAACCAGTAGTACACGAACCTGATTCGCTTTTATGTAAAGCCGACCAATTGCAAATAGTAGTACCTAAGTACGTACCTTCTACGTAGTGTTTACTTAGGTACTGTTATGCAGTTTTTAATTTTTTGCAGAAAAGCTGTTCTTCAAATCTGAATATCTTATGTTAGCCTAGCCGGAGAAAGTCCGCCTCTCAAGCCAGAGGGAGCGGGTTTGGACCCAGCCGAAGGCATGCACCAATTTGTTCATTGTGTGAATATATGTGCGTATTGTATGTCATCTGCTAGATGGCTGGAGCCCGGTGTATGGCGACAGGCTTCGCCCCTGTCGCATTTGGGATTGAATGTCGTCCGGCGAAGTGTGGGTGTTGTACACCTCTGCCAGTCTCCTCGGGGGAAAGGCGTGACGATATGTTATCTAATGTTATGTATGAATATCTTAAATACAGAAAAATGTTATCATACACAATACCTAACACTGAAGTTCGAAGTACCACTTATTTAAAAAAAAACGAAAAAATAGCTTTGCTTAATTCATCAGATCATAGATATAAAATATCACAACCATGCGAGCAAAGACAAAAATAAAATTAATAAAAAAGACATTAGAAAGAAAGTAGAAAAAGCTTTCTTCATATTTTGTGATAAAAGAAAATAAGACACTTGAGTAAACTCAAAAAATGAAATTATTGTCAAGGAAAAGGTAGAATACGACACACTCAGTTAAAATCAAAATCGTGTTTCATACGTAATGTTATTTCTCATAAGTCATACGTAACGAAAATCTAATATAAATATCCGATATATGATAGCAATTTGTCACTTTTCGTCAATGGAGTTGTCAGTCCATCTGTGGTCATTGGGTTGACAGTTTTAGTTGTCTTTATACTACACTAGCTGTTATCCGCGACTTGGTTCATGTTTATTGAGACAATAGTATCAATAAACCTTTCTCGTAAAATACTGTAACTGATTAACAAACTTCAAGATCTGTTGAGCCGTTAAGTCGTGAAATGCCTATAAACAGACAGACAAATAGAGAGACTTTCAATTTTATAGTAAGGGTAAAGATGGATTGTAAGAATTTAAGAATTTGTTACATATGAGTCCTATTTTATGACAATACATTAGTTAACACTACCTCTCTAGTCTGCTATAATATAAGTAAAAAAAATAATTGTGAACTAAAAGATCTAAAAAATATCGTCAAGTTACGAGGAATAGTACTGAAGTAATAAGCATTACAAACTAACTAAAAGATTGAAACAAAAACTCTTGATGAGGAAATTTGTATTTGAAAAGAATGTCTAAAGCTAGGTACAGACATTCAAATTTCATCTAATTCATAAAACACTCCATTTTCGACATAACTTTTTTGTATGTTATAAATAAAATACATCAAGACTAGCACATTAAAATGCCTTCTCCGTAATAATTCTGAATGTATACAATAAGCCTCATTAACACATATATCTTGCTTCCAATTAAGCCACATTTCAGAAATGTAATATGTTGTACACTCATTTTGAGTATAAATTTAAGACCTTGTCTAATTAGTTTCTTCTTTTTTTTATACTATAAAAGTTTGATAGGTTTTTACAGTAAATACAATTATTATTTAACTAATTTACTTTTAAAACCTTATAATAAATGAATGAATAAAAAACTTATGTACTCAACAAACTCATAATTTAGGTTTTGACATCATTATTTTTTGCAACGAAATTCAATGTTTTTTTTTTATATCGTGTAACTTAGGCCCGCAAATGTTATGCTGCGTTCAGACGCTCGCGTTCAAAGCGACATTCAACGGGTGCGGGCACGGGCACATGCATGTGAAAGGCTGCTTGTGCTCGCGCCCGCGATTGTGCTCTGATGTGACTGTCGGTTCTTCGACACATTTCAAAGGATGAATATGCATGCGCTCGTGTGTCTGTTCACACTCGCTCGTTTGCTCGCGGACAGCCTGCTTGCAATGGCTTGCAGTACTGGCGCGCCCTAGTGCGTGTGAACATTTTGCGTGGAGTGCCGCGCGCGCCTTGCAGCACGCCGGGCTGCTTGCCTTGCTGCGTGCCGCGCGTCTGAACGCAGCATTAAGACGCGCTCAGTCATGAATCTCGATTTAGAACTGGGGGGCTATTCCTGCGCGTGAGATGAGATGAGATTTTATCTTGGTCACTCTCACACTTACGACGTTTCATACGAGAGCAAGAAGGACGAAAAATAGTGAGATGAAAATCTCAAATCTCCGAATAGGGTCCCTGGTATTACCATTCATAAAAACGAGATAAGCTTTAAATCGAGATTCATGACTGTGCGTCATTTTAGCATACGGGCCTTAGTAATCCATTCAGCCTAAATGTGTTTTTTGCTGTCGCCTATGTCTCATATTTATGTTTCAAACACTGGTTATGAATTTAGTCTGTTCATAAAACAAAATTTATATAATGGTGTCATATCATAGCACGTTAACAAAACAAATTTAGAACGTGGTCAGTATTAAAAGAGACGAGAGCTGTTTTTCATTGATAAGAATTACATTTACAGCTTTGCTTTCCTTATTTGTCAAGCCTCGATGGGTTGGAAAATAACAAGCCTGTGTGAAGAATCGTGGTCATTATGGGAACAAAACGTTATAATGTTTTATGATTTTTAAACCTCGACACAAAAACGACGCGGTGTAAATTTTGTTATAAGTTGTGTGTGTTTTGGTGTAAATTGACAATGAACAATAGACAATAATTTGTTTGTCGCAAAAAAACACAATTTAAAACAGTAAGTACAAAAATAAGAAGTAACAGAAATAGTAACGTTTTTTGCCATAAACCGGCCCCAACTTAGCATAAAAAAGGGTGTGTGTGTGTGTGGGTGTATGGGTGTGGCATCGTAGGTCCCGAATGGATGAACCAATATTCATTTCATATTTGTTTTTTTGTTTGAAAGGTTAATAATTAGTCGAGAGTGTTCTTAGCTATGTTTGATGAAAATCGGTGTGGGGGATTTTTAAATGTTTAATTTGTACTTGTTATTTGAGTGTACATAGATAAAAAATACCTATGTAGTTAATATGTAGTATGTAGTTAAGAATAGAGATAGAGAATAGAGCAATAGAGCAGAATAAAGGCTCCAAAGTCTTCGCGAGAAATTTGTCTATTGGGCAAAGCCAGTTGACAAAGCTGAAGAGAGAAGACGGCAGTATAGCGTCGACCAAGGCAGAGGTATTAGAGGAGATCGAAGGGTTCTATGGACAGCTATACGCCTCGGTCGCTAAGCCTGTTAGCAGCACGGCTAAAGACCCAAGAGCCAAGCTGACCCGACACTTCACTGAAGATATCCCGGACATCAGCCTGTACGAGATTAGAATGGCCCTGAATCAGCTTAAGAACAACAAGGCGCCGGGTGATGACGGTATCACAACAGAGCTTCTGAAAGCGGGTGGAACACCGGTACTAAAAGTCCTTCAGAAGCTTTTCAATACCGTCGTCCTCGAGGGCGTAACGCCAGAAGCATGGAACAGAGGCGTGGTGGTGTTGTTCTTCAAGAAAGGTGACAACACCTTATTGAAGAACTACAGACCCATCTCGCTCCTGAGCCATGTTTATAAGCTGTTTTCAAGGGTCATTACGAACCGTCTCGAACGCAGGCTTGATGAGTTCCAGCCTTCCGAACAAGCCGGTTTCCGAAAAGGCTACAGCACCGTAGACCACATCCATACGCTGCGGCAAGTTATACAGAAGACAGAAGAGTATAACTTGCCATTTTGCTTAGCGTTTGTGGACTATGAGAAAGCCTTTGATTCAGTCGAGACATGGGCTGTGCTGGAGTCTCTCCAACGATGCCGTATTGACTATCGGTACATCGAAGTGTTGAAGTGCTTGTATAATAACGCCACTATGTCGGTCCGAGTACAGGAAGAGAGCTCCAAGGCGATCCCTTTAAAAAGAGGCGTAAGACAGGGAGACGTTATTGCTCCGAAACTGTTTACTGCCACCTTGGAGAACGCCTTCAAGCTCTTGGAATGGAAAGGATTCGGCGTCAACATCAATGGCGAATACATCACTCACCTTCGGTTTGCTGACGATATCGTAGTCATGGCAAAATCGATGGAAGAGCTCAGCACGATGCTCGGAGACCTAAATCGAGTTTCTCAACAAGTGGGTCTGAGGATGAACATGGACAAGACGAAGGTCATGTGTAATTCCCTTGTTATACCCACTCCAATTTCTGTTGAGAGCTCGGTTCTTGAAGTTGTTGACTCGTACGTCTACCTAGGACAAGTAGTCCAGTTAGGTAGGTCCAACTTCAAGAAAGAGGTCAATCGCCGAATCCAACTCGGCTGGGCAGCGTTCGGAAAATTGCGTAGCATCTTCTCGTCCGACATACCTCAGTGCCTCAAGTCGAAAGTGTTCGACCAGTGTGTGTTACCAGTGATGACTTATGGCACTGAAACGTGGTCTCTCACTATGGGCCTTATAAATAAGCTTCTAGTAGCCCAACGAGCTATGGAGAGGGCTATGCTCGGAGTCTCTCTGCGAGATCGAATCAGGAATGAGGAGATCCGTAGACGAACCAAAGTTACCGACATAGCCCAGAGGATTGGCAAGTTGAAATGGCAGTGGGCAGGGCACATAGCACGAAGGACTGATGACCGATGGGGTCGAAAGGTCCTCGAATGGAGACCACGTTCCGGCAAGCGCAGCGTAGGACGTCCACCCACAAGGTGGACAGATGACCTTGTCAAGACCGCAGGATCGCGCTGGATGCAGGCCGCTACCAACCGGTCTTATTGGAGGTCTATGGGGGAGGCCTATGTCCAGCAGTGGACGTCCTATGGCTGATGGATGGATGGATGGATGATGTAGTTAAGTATCTGTTTCTACCTAAAGCAAAAATAGTTGATTGAATCAGGCGTTACTTTGCGGAAGTTCATCTTAAGCTAAAGCAAAAATATCGTTCAGCGAAGTGTGGTTGTTACACATCTCTGTTGTAATAAACCTTTCTCTCATCATCCCTTCGGGGGAAAGGCATGACTATGTCATGTGATGCTTAAAAACTCTATGAGGTCTTTCCAAGTTAACTAAATTTTATAATTGGAACAATGTTACATTCCTAAATAGATTTAAAATAAATCTAGGCTATTAAAACGACAACATTAAATAGGCACTACAGTTTTTAAGCTTTTTTTTTTTAATTTCTATTTTTAACTTACATAGCATTCGAGCTGTTGGTTACAAAACTACAGGGCTACTAAATTTGCTAAAGCACACACGTTTCTTATTGAATATTCATAAAAGAACTACTTAGGTACAGAACATCCAAGTGATACTTATACCAGTAAAACCTATTTGCTAACATTCTCGCCGAATATTTTATATGAAAGATTTTATTAGCCTTCCTCCTTTTCGTCAGTTTTTTTCATACGGTAAAAGTTAAACGAGTGGGTAGAAAGAGCAGCTTATTGGATGATGTTGTGTTATATGAGAAACCGAGTGATGTCGTGTGAGACATGATTTCTGAGGAACTCGTTAACAAGACGTGTTTCATGTTACTAATAATGTTACGTGACGATTTTTGTTTTCGATTATTATTACGGACGTGTGTGGTTATGAGACCGGAATGACAGAAAAAAAACGAAGGCTAGACTACGAATTATAATTGGGAGAAGAAATCTTTTTTTTTTCGGAAAATATTCTGTGATAAGTAAGGTTATGATTACGAGTATGTTAACAATGACAACTTTTAACCTTTTAAACGCTGATAGCTTTGAAATAGTTATATATATACAGCCTTAGAAATAAAGTTTTAAAACATGTGTACACACATTGTGTAACACAAAAGCTGAAAAATAAAAATATTTTTGACTTAAACGTTGTGTACAGTTCGTGTACAGATGTAACAAAATCAAAGGAAAATAAACATTCGTTACACGGCCGGGTACCCTTGTTTAGCGGGTGTGTACGGGGTCAAGATGGCGTATTTCACTTTAACAGCTGATCTACACTCAGTAACTATGATAGAAACTGTGTAATGTTTCTAATATTGTCAAAATAAAAATATTTATAATTGGTAGTGTGACATGGTGACATTAGACACATTGTAGTGTTGACATTGATTGTTCCGTTCAGAAAATTGTTGTTAGTCTCCCACTATATCCAAAAGAAAATGTTTTCCTCTAAAATAGTTTATATCGACGAATTTTGGACAAGAGATTCAAAAAACAACATAGTTTATTAATATTCTTTTCCTAAAACGTAAATTGTACGTGCAATATTAAAAATTAGGGAGCTTTCTTAAAAAATAATTACTAAAAAAGTATTTGGACGAAAAAGTTTCTAAACGAATTTACCAAAAGTTGCCAGACGAAAAAGAAAAAAGTGTTAAGCATGTGTGTAAATACCCAATGCCGATTCACACTTTATTGCTCAAACAATAGTTACACGTTTGTGTAGCGCTATTTACTGACTACCCAATGTCTAACTGATCATTGGTTTAGCAGATGTTTATGCTTTTTTTTATTTCTAAGGCTGATAGTTTTTTTGATCGAGTTTAAAATTTAAAAGAAAAAAAACGACAAAACGCTGTATAAATAGTTCTAACTAATCCAAGACAAGAATTCCAATAGAACAAAAAAAAAAAATCCTTGACGCACTTAATCCGACGTTAGAGCGGAAATACACTAGAGATTGGTTAAAGAAACAGTTTTCTGACTAATCCGTGTTTATTGATAAGGAGGTTAGTCTTTTATGTTAACATCGGGCGAGATTTTGGCCAGGCGCAAACCTATTATCGAATAAAAAACCCATACTTAAATTTAAAACCAAAATTCGTAGGCCTAAACTCAATAATAAATACCTAAGGAAAATAACATCTAAGGAAGATATTTTTTTTTTTTGTTTTTATAATCATAAGATTGTGCGTAGATCGTTGCTACAGATTTTTAGGTCAGTCTTTTGACGGTTTACAAAGTTAACATATAACATAACATAACATATCGTCGCGCCTTTCCCCCGAGGGGGCTGGCAGAGGTGTACAACACCCACACTTCGCCGGACGATATTCAGTCCCTAATGTGACAGGGGGCGAGCCTGTCGCCATACACCGGGCTCCAGTCATGTAGCAGATGACATACAATACGCACATATAGTATGTTGACACAACGAACAAATTGATGCGTGCCTGCGGCTGGGTCCGAACCCGCTCCCTCTGGCTTGCGAGGCGAGTCTTCTCCGGCTAGGCTATCATTGCTTCTCAAAGTTTACAAAGTTATCGTAGAGAAATAACTTTTATGAGAATGTTTATTATGATCGTAAGAAGAATATGTTGATAGACAATAAAATGTCGAGAATTTGTCCTTGGCGAAACAAATGTGACAAGACGATAAAGTTCGAAAACAAAATAACTTTATGACAAAAGTTATGACAATAAGTTGCAATGACTTATGATTTGAAACTTGCTTCGGGCCATATTATTATTTAGAGCAATAACACTCTGGAGCATTTTGAGAATGAATACATGAAACACTTATCTTTATTTTTTTTAAATGGAGTACTTTGGGAATAACCCTTTAATACCTTAGCTTTCTCTACAAAAGAATTTGTGAAAAAATTAGCGGAAGTATAATTGTTATTAAAAACTTAGCTAGACAAAAATGTTTTTGGGTCTCGAATGTTTATGAGTTAAGTTGGATTTAAAAAAAGTTAAAGCAACAATTAACTAGATCAAATCTGAGCTTGATAGCCTTATTACGAGTAATTATGATAAACTCAATTAACTGTTGATTTATTTGTAGGTAGTTGCAAAAAACAATCTTTAGTTAAGATCTGGGTAGTAGCAGATTACTTGTACGTTCAACTGCTTTTCTTCTTCATTCATTTTGCCTCTTTGATAGGAATAAGTCGCATCGCTTCCAAGTAATATAAAATGATAAGGATAATAAACTAAATCATTTTCATTATTTAAATCTTCAAATCATGTGTTTTAATAACCTAAACAAAAATCATGTGTTTTAAAAACCCATAGGTAAACCTAAAATCTAAAATGATCTGTCCTGTACATCCTACAGTTACTGCGGGGACACTTCTCATAATACAAGAATCCGACATAAAATTAAAAATTAGAAAAATCCGACACCGATTTTCATCAAACATAGCACACTCTCGACTAATTCAACTCTCTCTCTAGTGTACTCTATTCTGATTCCCTACACGTGGTCCCCGGGTAGTGCTAACCGGGTAGCCAACTCTGGTGGGAGGCTTCGGCCGTGGCTAGTACCTCATTGGTCGTCGTGCTCCATCTTAGACCACAACATCAGGCGAGTTGGTGGTCAAACGCCAACCTATTCTAGGTAAAAAAAAAAAACAGAAAAAAAAAACAAAAAACAATCAAAATCCGTTCATCCATTCGGGAGCTCCGATGCGACAGACACTCACACACAAACACAGATACACGTAAAACTTATAACACCCCGTCTGCGTCAGGAATTAAAAACCAATATAATTAAACTTATAGATATCACAAAACATTTATAGCTCTCAATGGTGTAGCATTTGCTCCCTACTGAGAAAACATGCCATTTATTTAAAAATAATCATAAAATGAAACATTTGAGCATAAAAGACATTATTGCACTTTCATGGCGTGCGGGCGGTTTAAGTACTTGTTATGAGCTAGACAGTTACTTACCATGTGGGTTGTTGCGTATTTACATAGTTATGACGACGTCAATCTTTATTCAACATGTAGATATATCATTTATCATCATCACGAATTGAAAAATGGCCTTCAGTCGTTTACATCCAATTATTCTAAGCATTAAGTATAATAAATTGATTGTAAATTGATGTTGGTACGACCTACAGAAATGGAAAGATATACTCAATGGAAAGATGGGTAGTCCAAGGTCAGGTAGCAGGAAAGAGAGGTAGAGGCAGATCTACTACACGCTGGACGGATCTCATCAAGACAGACACAAACGCTTCCATGACGGAGTGTTCTCGTAATGCGACGAACCGGCTAAAATGGAGAAGCATTGCAAGAGCAGTGGTTACCGCCGCCGGGAAGACTGACGGTGAAGACCCACCATGTACCACCATCTTAGTGACCACGACCACTCTGCCAAAAGTTCCCGATTAAGAAGAAGAAGAACAGCGCATTTATCTAAATAATGAGTGTCAGTTACATGGTTAGAAGATTTTTTAACGTTAGCTGGTCTTCTGTTAGCGGTTATATCACTAGCTAATTTCCATAAGAAACCTAAATTTGTTGTAGCTAGAGTCTAAACTACAGAGCATTTATTGAAATCATGAGTGTCAGTTACATGGCTAGAAGATTTTTTGACGTTAGCTGGTCTTCTGTTAGCGGTTATATCACTAGCTAATTTCCATAAGAAACCTAAATTTGTTGTAGCTAGAGTCTAAACTACAGAGCATTTATTGAAATCATGAGTGTCAGTTACATGGCTAGAAGATTTTTTGACGTTAGCTGGTCTTCTGTTAGCGGTTATATCACTAGCTAATTTCCATAAGAAACCTAAATTTGTTGTAGCTAGAGTCTAAACTCGACGAATTAGACCACCCACTATTTAGTAGCGAACCATAGTAAATTTTGTTAAAAAGTCTATTGATTTCCGGGATACATCTTTATGGACCTAAAAGGAAATAAAATGCAGTTTTACAATTATTATTGTGAGTGCCGATTAATTGCGATCATCATTTCGTGTAATTAATGTGCAAAATAAGTATGACGCTTTTCCTTTAAGAGGCTATTAGATGTGTATTACAACATCCACACTTCGCCGGACGATATCCAGTCCGAAACGTAACAGGGGGCGAGTCTATCACCATACAATGTGCTCCAGTTATGTAGCCGATAAACACGCACATAATATTCACATAATAAACAATTTCGTGAGTTACTCGGCTGGGATCGACCCCACTCCCTTTCGTTTGGGATCCGGAGCGAGTGGGAGATAAGTTAACATTAGGAGTGCTAAAAAAAGGAATCAATGTTAAATTTTTGTTGGATATAATCTAATAATGAATAATCGAAGTATTTTAATATAGCGTCTGAATCTTACTTAATTTGATTTATCTAATCAGCGGGCTCTTATTCGAGACGTAAAAATCCCTTAAAGCTAATTTTGAATGAAGAGGGTTCCGGGGATGTTCGATAAATTGGATGTCACTATAAATTACTATTCAGTCAATTGAATGGTGTCTCATCCACGTCTTATTACGTGAAAAATAAGATCAGTCACAAGTATTACTAAAGGTACAATCTTCGAGTAATCAAGGAGAGTTCTTTTACTCAACTGTCCATAAAATCGGGCAAGTATTTTTCAAGTGTGCGTATGTCTGTCTCTATTGTATTTCTATTTTCAAGTCTGAATCTAATGTATATATTTGCTAGTCATCACACTATTATATTATATTATAAACGAGAAAAAAGCTTGTGATTGTGTGTGTGTAAGTGTGCATGTTTGAGACTTCTTCACGCTCAAACGGCTGGACCAATATTAACGAAATTTAGTGTGAAGGTAGTTGACACAATTGATTTAAAAATAAGCTATTTTTTAATCGCGGGGTGCAGCTAAACAGTAATTCATAATAGACTAGTTCGGCTCTATGGGCTGAAGACCTTGCGAGACTGTAACCCCTATAACTCTGCCATTTTGAAAAGCTTAAAAAAAGTGAAGCGACAAAAAATATATAATTATGGAACCTAATCACAAAATTTCACGACAATCGGTTGAGAAATGCGTTTTTTTTTCAACATTTTTCTCCTCTAGGAGAAGAGCCGGACAGACGCTAGATGCGAAAGCATTTTTGCCAACGCTCGCGCGGTCAAAAAGTATTCAATTCAATTCAAAACCATTTCGTAGTATTAAGTAATATAATTAAAAATACTATACAATACAATATCGCTTTATTGCACATCAGAAATTACAATGAAAAACCTTAAAAACGAATTTACATTTATTTGATAATGATAAATAGAAATTTATTAATAACACGTCCATTATGTAAAATTGAAGTACTTCCTCGTAAGCTTCTTGAATATGTTATTATTTTCTTTGAACTTCCTGACTTCCGAAAGCAGCAAACAAAAATATACACGAGCATTTTTTGTGATAATTCCATTGAGACGTAGCTAAACTCTTCGCGAATTAAATATTACGTCATGTCGTCGAATTTTTCATATTACTAAACATATTTTCTGGAGTGAGTTTTTAATATTTATGAATGCTTTAGACGAAGTAAACGGAATTAAGACTACACGAGAGATCCAAAGAAAAGATAATTTTATTATTTACTAGCTGCGCCCCGCGGTTTCACCCACGGTTAAAAAGTATCCTATCTGCTATTCTAGACTATAATCTATCTCTGTGCCAAATTTCATCCAGATCTGTTCAGCCGTTCTGGCTAGAAAAAGTAACAAATATCCATCCATCCATCCATCCATTCTTACAAACTTTGTAAGAATGGATGGATGGATTTTTAGGTGGTTTTTTAGCCACAAGTGTTACTTGTGGCTAAAAAACCAGTCAACGGTTCTCTTGTAAGTAAGTTAAGGCGTGAAAGCCTAACAATCAAAACTCACTTACGCAATTAGAATGTTAGTTTGGATTAGGATTTAATACATTTTTTTTTCTTTAAAGTTTTTCTGAACAGATTTCTTGATAGTCCTGTTTTTTTCCCCTTAAAATGGAAATATTACTTAGACAAAATTTGTGTACCTAATTGTGCCTCACGGTTACCCACGATTAAAAAGCAGTTTATGTGCTATTGCAGACTATTATATTTATCTGTGCCAAATTATATCGAGATCCGTTTGCCGTTCATGCGTGATTGAGTAACAAAAACCCATTTTATAATTAAAATAATTAATAACAATTAAATAAATAAAAATAACAAATAAATAAGAAAAAATATCTATGTAGATAATTTATTATCTTATAAAAAATCTATTAAAAAATATCTTTGTAGATAATTTATTATCTACAAAGATATTTTTTTTTTATTTTTACTATTAATTATTTCTTCTCGCTTTTCTTATTATATTGCTATAAAATTATCCTGTCTTATTTAAAAAATGGTTATAAAAAAGTTAATCGCCCAAGATAAGGCCAAGTATCAGTTTTTATGTTTGAAAAAGTTCAAACATAAAAACTGATCGAAACCCGCAAAAAATGAACATTTGATAGATTTTTACTTTTAAAATGAAAACTAAAATGGTTCTCACACATATATTTTTTTTAATTTACTTTTTTTTGATTAATTTACTTTTTTTTAATTTATTTTTTGACTTGGCATGCGTTTGACCACTGACTCGCCCGATGGGAAGCGTAGACGTGATCGGAGGTGTAACATACGCTTGCCTAGAAGGAACCTATTCACTTTACTCTTGAACAATGTATCGATGATTTGATAAAACGGGAATTACTCAATCACGTCAGATTTGAGTCGGTTACTCCGACTCAAATCTGACGTGATTAAGTTAATTAAAGTTAAGATTAATGGTTTTAACCGCATTCGATCATTAGATCTTCACTTTTAACTTTCAGTTATTTATGGCTGTTTCAAAAATGTTATACCAGGAAAAACTCTCGTGCAATATTAAATAATCCAAGCGAGATTGAAAAAATAAATTAAACTGATGTGAAAAAGTTTTCGGAAGGAACATTCTTACCATAGTAACGTTTTTAGAAAGAATGTTTTGATTAGTATCTTTTTACAAGTCCAAGTAAGTAAATATATGCTATTGACGTTTAATATTTTAACAACCTAGCTATGAGTAAAATACTTCTACTTTGATAAGTCATGAGTAATCAGAAATCAGAATTTATTGATAACTCCTATAGTTACTTACACGTCACAGTTGAATATTTATAGTAAAAAACGAATGTCAGAACAATAATAATTGATAATTATGTATGTCAAATATAAAAATAATTCATGAATGTCATTATAGAGTTTTAGTATAGTAAAAATAGTTAAATATTATGTATAGCTATTATTATACAAAATAATAATAGTTCAAAAATCTCTTATTTTAAAATAAGCTTCAATGTCATTAAACATTATATTACAGAGTACCTTATGCGATCATAAAAACATAGATTATATTTATATCGATGTATAAAGGCGGTGACTGACTACAGCCTAGCCTCGTATCGTATCGAGTTTGAGTGTCGCTTAGCCGAACCGTTTGTTGTATCAATTCAACGAGCCGAGCAAATCGCAATCCTGTCCACTTGAGGCTGGCGTCGTGCGAATCAGACAGACAGCCTCACGTGATCGCGGCGAGCGATCACGAAATGGTTCAGCAAAGCGATACGTAACGAGGCTAGGCCCCAGTCAGTCTCCGCCGTGAATATAATCAATTTATACAAGCCCAAGTCAAGTCAAAGCGAAAGTCAAAAAGTTATTATTCAATTGGGTATCAAAGATACACTTATGAACGTCAAAGTTTTATAATACATAGACTCGACCGCCGTGTTCGGAAAGAGCCAAAAGAACAGGCAAGAAACTGAGGAGTATTATTTTTTCAATAAACAAATTGCTGTCTCACAAATTTTAGCTTGCAGCTAGGTAATTTCATATTATATCTATGTACTAGTACTTGGCGAGAGTGGAAAGCTCCAGACATTTTGTCTTGTAAATAGGTACTTAATTGTTATCGTTATAATATCCTGTTTTCATTAATGTAGTTTTTAGACGTGATTTGAATTTTCCCTCAGTGAGCCCTGTTATATGTTTCGGGGTTTACTTTTAAAAACAAACACAGTTGCCTAAAAGTGACTTGTCAAATAAGTCATTTTTAGGCAACTGTGTCAGTCCAAATCTAGTTACAACTATCCTATACTTATTTCTTATCACAGTTCAATTTAAATTTATGTACATTTTTTAAGAGAATTATGTAGTTTTTGTAGATTTAAAGGTGGCTTAGTATGCAGATCAATTCTTTCATCGAAAAATCCCCGATCAATGGATTTCGAATTAGGTTAGAATTTGGTGGGCTACCTTTAATCATTCTGGATTCACCGTTAATAAAAAAATATGCTGTAACAAAAACATCATCATCACCATCATGTCAGCCCTGAAGACGTCTACTGCTGGACAAAGGCCCTGATATGATCTCCACAACGACCGGTCCTGCGCTGCCCGTATCCAGTGGCGACCACTCTCGCTCTCTGCGACCTTAACCGGATAGGTCTCTATAGATACTATATATGGGACACAGAATTGTGAGACATTTCTTGCCACACTTGCCTTTTTGCATACTTCTTGCGGGACACAGAGTTTTTGTATTGGTGTATTGTGTGTAGGCAATAGTCGTATTGCTATGAATAAACGTATTTTCTTTCTTTAAAAACTTTCATACTTTTTTAGCTTTTGCAGGAAAAAGTGAACTTTAGGTAAAGTATCCGAATATCCGATCATTAGTAATAAGATAGACGGCTTATTTTAATTAGCTGCTTACATTTCATCGACAGAAAACTTAATTTTAGCAGCAGCGTTTGTCAATCACTCAATTTAATTGGATAATATATTTATCGAAACTGACCAATTGATTACATTGGTAATGTAGTTTTGATTGGGTGGGAAACACGTTGGGTTGAGTAGTTAATCCGTTAAATAAATATACACGATTTGATGATTAAAGGGAGGTAAATTGGTATAGTAGCGTAAACTGAGAGTCTTATATGAGTTGGAAGCGGTGATACAGAAATAACCTTAAGACTTTTACAGACATACGCGAAATGTAAGTATGTTAATTACGCGTAGAGGGGGGCTATTCCTGCGCGTGAGATGAGATGAGATTTTATCTTGGTCACTCTCACACCTATGACTTTTGAAACGAGAGCAACAAGGATGAAAAAAAGTGAGATGAAAATCTCAAATCTCTGAATAGGGCCACAGGTGAAAAGTCGACACGAGTCACGAGTCGACACGCGTGCTCAAATTGTATACACGTTGCTGCGCTACGCGTACATTGGAACGCTCAGTTCGCACAAGGCAAAGAGATTAATGTGTTACTACGTACTGAAGGAGCTGATCTAAACAAAAAACTTTATGCAACTTAATTAAATGGAGATCTTCCCACCGTGGGCTGACCGCAGGTTTGCTGCAGCTTTGACAATTGAATTGCTAATTTACATCCGTCCAGGTTCACACTTTGATTGCAGTATATTAGCGCCGCTCCGTACACAACAACACTGCACGCGTATCGGGACCACACTAATGCATGGTGCAAGGATTTCAACGCACTGAAGTGGACGATAGTTTGTGTTTGGATGATGAAATATAGTACATTTAAATAAAATGTACTACATATAAATGTATATCGATGGTACAAGTCTTAAGAAAGTGGACTAAGCAAAAAAGTTGTACTTAAATCCATTATACTCGTACTAATAGATTTAGGCGGTTAAAAATAAAGATGTGCTTGGTACTTTGATAAAATGTAGCCAAAAATAAAGCTTCCTACGCAATGAATATATTGGTCGAAGCGGCAATAATTTTATGAAACGCGTGAGACTTGAAGAGGGTGCAGAGATAGAAGCTATAGAAAATGAAAATGAGCTATGCCGACCGGATAACGTAGAAAATGATGATGAAACACATTGCTGCTACGTCAATAGTAAACTTCACTTATTCAAAGTTCATGTATATATCATGTATTTTCATGGAAATCTCTCTATCGTCACAATCGGGAAATTCCAGCCTCATTTTTTTTTTTTTTTTTTGATTGAATGTTTGACCACAACACACCTGATGGAAAGTAACGATGCGGTCTAAGATGGAGCACGCTTGCCCATGAGGTGCCGTCTCACTCTTGTCTTGACGAGACCCAGGTTGTATCTATTGCTGGGGAACACCGAGGCAGGAGGTGCGTTCCACTCCTTGGCAGTTCTGATTAGGAAGTACCGGAAATTCTCGGTTCCGTTGAAGGAATGTATCGAAAATCGTGGTTCTCAGTATCAGTACTGGTTTCGGAAACCCACCCAACTAAAAGCCATTTCCGAAAAAACAGACTTTTTAATTAGTGTAGTTTATTATTTAGGTAAATGATACAGTAATTATTAATACACTTCTAAAATGTGATCCTAAAAAAAATATAATGCAAAAAACCGCCTTAGTCAATTGTTTTTTCCCAAAAGGAATGATAAACTCTTTTCCTCTGTGAATTAAAGGTCAGCAAGCTTAAGGTAACCATTCACTATCCTGTCATGCAGTCCGCAGTGCAGGACTGCGAAGCTGGATGTAGCTCACATGCCATCCTACCTAACATCCTACACGTCGTTGCCGGACGCGATGCAGGCTGCGAAAACTTTCATCTTTCTGCATGAAGGGGCGGACTGCAAAGCAGGATAGTGAATAGTTACCTTTACTCTAGCTAGAGCAATAAATTTTATTTTTGTCCCCTGTCACTTCCATGAAGCTGGACACGGGAGTGACGGGGCAGAATTAATGTAGATTGATCTAATTCTTAAGAAGCAGTAGAACGATTTTGAGGCTACATACATACAGGAGGACGTGCGTTATGTTGTATGTGTATAAATGTACCTCTGCCTATGTAAATATATTTTAGACCTAGAAACTGGACCACTAAATTTTTAGAAGGTTTGACCTAGCTTGACTTTCTATATTTTGTTTGTTTGGATGTTACTATATTTTTTGTCTATTTAGCTACTTCTACAGATTCTTACAAAATTTAGGACACACCTTGGGTTCCCGTAACAATACAAGATTAAAAGGAAAGCGTTTGTTTTTAAAACCGTTTTACTTAAATACACGGTGTTACAAAATCCCTGTTGTATCCGTGAGATGTGCATCCAGTATCAACTGGAGGACGCAATTATGCTAGTTTTAATGTCCTTTTTTTTGGTATTTTTGCATGAAAGTTTATAAGTGTGTGTACATGGCCTATAATTATACAGCAGGGCTTCAGTTCTGTAACATGCTGTTTATTAAGGATGCAGGTATTTATTGTTAGTATCGGTTCCATCTGCAAGAAAACTTCCCTGAGAAATGTTGTAGTCTGTCTTACAGCAGCTTGCAAGAATATACTCCGTAGCAAGTGCACTTGCTTCTCTCGCGCAGACTGTCGGACATTTCTTGCGGAAGATTTATTGCAGGTGGGAACGAGAACTTCGTTTTCAGAATTCCGTACCCAAAGGGTAAAACGGGACCCTAATACTGTCCGTCTGTCCGTCCGTCTGTCTGTGGATGCATCTGTCACCGCTGTATCTCATGAACCGTGATAGTTAGACAGTCAAAATGTCCAAAGATAATCTACATATTTTTCTGATGCCGCTATAAAAACAATGAGTAAAAACCAGAATAAAATAAATATTTAAGAGGACTCCCACATGAAAAACGTGTTTTTTGCCGGTTTTAAAGATAAAGGGTACAGAACCCTTCGTGAGTCCAAAGTCTTTGAAACAAGCAGAATTAAGCAATAGTGTACTAAACCGATTACCAATTTATTCAATATACATTCTTGACAACAACCCCAATTAGGCGGATCAGTTTAGATCAGGCAGAGATAGCTGATTGAGGAAAAGCAATTTAGTTGAACACACACGAATTAACCGGTTCATTGAGATAAAATTTGTTGATTTTCAAAATGAAAATAGATACCCGTTGAATAAAATTAGCTAACGTTAACGTTAAACATACTTGTCATCAAATATAGCTAAGAACACTAACCTCACCTTTGAAACAAAAAAATCAAAATTATTTCATTCGTTCGGAAGCCACGATGCCACACACACATACACACGCACACACACACACAGAGAGAGAGAGAGAGAGAGAGAGAGAGAGAAACAGACAGACACGTCAAACTTATAACACCACGTCGTTTTTGCGTCGGAGGTTAAAAATAAACTAGAGTGTAAATTAACTCAAATTTCAACAAATCATTTTAATAAACTCTAACTAACTAATAAACATTGTAATAAACTCAAATTTCAACAAATCATTTGTATCACATTGAAAATTTATGTTTTTAGAAGAATTTTAAATTTATGAATACGGCTTGTCCTTGTCCTTGTTGTTCAAAAACTTTTTATTGTTTTATGGTATACTTACTAGATAACAATCGAGTTAAAATTATGATATTCTGTGTGGTAGGAAATGTAATTTAACGATTTTGAAAGGGGAAAACTTCTGTTTGGCTTTTGTGCTACTGTTTATCTTGAAGCGATGGTAGCCTAGTTGGAGAAGGCCCGCCTCTCAAGCCAGAGGGAGCGGGTTCGAACACAGCCGACCGCACGTACCAATTTGTTCATTGTGTGAACATAATATGTGCGTACTGTATGTTATCTGCTTCATGATTGGAGCCCGGTGTATGCCGTTAGGCTCACACCCTGTCACATTTGGGAATTAATATCGTCCGAGAAGTGTGGATGTTGTATTACACCTCTGCCAGCCCTCTCGGGGGAAACGATATGTTTATCTCGAATTGTTGAAAAAGGGTTCCTGTGGGGTTAATCCTACGCATGAGATGAGATGAGATTTTATCTTGGTCACGTTCACACCGTTTCAAACGAGAGCAACAAGGACGAAAAAAGGTGAGATGAAAATCTCAAATCTCTGAATAGGGTTCCTGGCTATTCTTGACGCTCTATATGTTTCATGGGCACTTCTATGACTTTTCAAGCAAAAGAGGCATTGACCTAAAAATATCTCGACTAGTAGGAATTGGGCCCCTTAAGGGTTCACTGAAATTTCTTGACGGAAAATGTTACTTAAGCGAGTTATCCAGTAAAGGCGAAAGTTTGTGAGTGTGTAAGTGTGAATGTTTGTTACTTCTTAACGCTCAAACGGATGGACGGATTTTGAGGAAATTTGGTATGGAGTTAGCTTAGACCCTGGACACATAGGTTACTTTTTAACCGCGGGTGAAACTGCCCGGTGCAGCTAGTAGTTAATAGTTCAGACTCTTTACTTTGTTTTAGAAGGACTTTTTACCACGATAATAACGAGAGTTTAATAAATGTGGGAAATAGAACACTAAATTTTTAAAAACGTAAATGACAGTAAAGATCTTAAAGTAAGCTTAATAAAACTTTTTTCTTTCCATAAAGTTTTGTACTGTTACGCCAGTCACAGCCAGCTTGTAACAGTACACACATTCATATAATCACGTCTTTTTTTCCCACAGGGGTAGGCAGAGATCACTTCTCTCCGCTCGCTATATACGGTCCTGGCATACCTCTTTCGCTTCTTCCACTTCCATGAGTATTTTCTTACTCGCTCGTACTCGTACGGGTACTCCTGACCTGGCCTTTATTTAATACGTCACGTCGATTACGTCGAGATACGTGCGCTTAGGTTAACCCTGACCGACTTGACTATTCACACTTGTAAACCTTTTCCGTCTATCTCCCTTTAACCATTCTCTCAATGTGTCCGAACCATCTAAGCATCCCTATCTTAATCTTTATCACTACATCCTCTACCACACCACAACGTTTATCAATATCGTTGTTTCTCATCTTATCTCTCAGAGTCACTCCAGCCATACTTCTCAAACTTCTCATTTCCACAGCATTCACTGTATTTAGCGTAAGAGTGATTTCCACAACACTGTCATAAATAGTTCAAAGTTCTAAAGGCGGTAAATGAAGATTTTATTCCAAGTAGACCGACAGACACAGTCACTGATTAACAATATTAAATGCTTAGCATTTTGAATACTAATAAGAACGTAATAGCATTAGTAGTCGTCGGTTCATATCGTGCCAGAAGCACAGCTTTGCTAACCCTGCACAAAATATGCTTTGAATATACTTAATGCGTAAAATTCTTTGATGTATTTTGGTACATAGCTACTTGCGCATGTTGACTAAGCACCCGCTGAAATGAGATTTTTGGAATGTTAGGCGTAAATTATACAGAGCGGACGTAAGGCGATGATGCGCGCGTATAGGGTCCAGGAGTAAAAAGGGTGAAACAGCGTGCCTGCGTTGCGTCACTTCACGTCATTCATAATTAAAATAAAAAAACTAAAAAAACCACGCCACTGATTCTCATCAACACTGATTTTCATCAAACATTCCCGTCTAATTCACCTTCCAAACAAAAAAATTAAATAACATCAAAATCGGTTCATCCTTTCGAAAGTTACGATGCCACACTTACATACATACACACACACACACTTGCCAAACTTATAACACCCCTCCGTTTTTGCGGGTTAAAAAACATGTTGCTTTCATACATTTAACATGAACAAATTTTAAAACGGCACCGCACCTGAACCTTGTCCGCGCCTCACCCTCGCTTTACGTCTGGTCTGTATAATTAGCGCCTTAAACGGCCTTCCCACCGTAGATGTGGAACGAAAATGAGCAGTGCGCGAGGAATAATATCACCAATGGGATCACTCGCTGTGTAAATGAAGTAATCCTATTGGTGGATTTTCCTCACATTCCCTCATTTTCATCGTACATCTTCAGCGGATACCCAGCCATAGCAATGTATTACTTTATCGCAGATTTGGAAAGCGGCAATCTGTCATTCAATGCCAGCGGAGCTTACGCGGACTAGCTTTTGTTCACCCAAAATGTCTCCTAATATGTCCTATTTGTCCGACGAACGAATCTAATGAAGCCTGGATTAGGTCACCATTCAAAAAGAAGACTGGATCTATTGATTTTGACTGCCTCGATGGCTCAGTTGGTAGTGAACCTGCCTTCTGAACTTGGGGGCGTGGGTTCGATTCCCACCTAGGGCAAACATTTATGCGATGAACATTTGTGTTTGTTCTATGTCTGGGTGTTAATATGTATTTAAGTATGTATTTAAAAATATCTAAGTATGTATATCAGTCTCTGGCAGCCATAGTACAAGCTTTGCTTAGTTTGGGGTCAGGCGACCGTGTGTGGAAGTGTCCCGAATTTATTATTTATTATTTATTATTAATCAATTGAAATACTGTCCAATTGAAACAAAATTCAAATCGAAATCGAGACAACAAACAATAAGAATAAATATTGTACATATTGCATTTTAAATAAAACATTTCCTGTCTTGCACTTGTTTGCCTACAAAATGTTTGCTTAGAAAATTTCATTTTACTGTTGGATATATTTTTACTCGACTGCGCAAGAAGGAGGGTTATGTTTTTCGAGTGTAAGTACGTATGCATGTATGTTTGAGGTTTATTTGGCACGCCCTACAGCCTAAACAGCTTGATGTATTTCGACATGTGAGGTGTCAATTGAATTGTCTTGATAGTGGAAGTGACATAGAGTACATTATTTTGTAGCCGGGTTTTTGTTATACTTTTAAAAATGTAACTGGTTTGAGACACACATTTTTAGACATTGAGCTCTTTGATAATGTAAATCGTGTAGGCCAATGACGCTGTGCGACCATGAACCTTATTGCGCGGCGATACGATTCGCGGTCGCGCTGCGTCGGAAACAAAACGTAGCCATCATGGAAAAAAGATGTCATGGTACGGGCCCTGGTGTAATTTTTTTGACTTCCTGAAAGCTTCATGTCTTCACGGTTGTTTTTACGGGAAATAACCATCGGAACCTACAAGAAACGTGAAAATAAAAAAGAAACATCTATTAATCGCTGACTATTCAGACTGCCAGCGAGAACTCTCTTCACTAATTTGTCACAATACTCGCCGAGCAGGCATCACTCGGCGAGTAAGTATGGCGAGTAGAATACTCGCTCGACTTACACTCGCTATAGCCCAGCGACAAAGCGATCGGAGCTATACTCGCTTCTCACTGCTCGCCAACTCGTTTGGTTCTAGTTTCTGGTTCTACTCGCTACTCGGTTCTCGCCGGCGGTTGGACGAGTGCTTTAAGCTTCGTATTCACAACTCACCAGACATGTCCGAGAGAAATAAGCGGCGTGCAAGAATAGAATCTACCAATAGGACCACTTCACTGTGTAAATAAAGTGACCTTATTGGTTGGTTTTATATCACATTTTTCCTTATTTGCTAATTTGCGCTTATTTTCCTTTCGGTGAATACACAACGTAACCCTAGTTTACAGCTACTATTTTCCACGTGACGCGCGAAACTAGCAACAGTCTGAAGTGTAAATTAATTCAAATCCTAACAAACCGTCCCATAAATCAGACACAGCTTTTGTAGTTCTAGCAGATCCCTGTACTAATACCATTGAAGCGTGGAATGTTAAATCCAGTCTAAATTTAAATTGTTTTGATATCTAAATCTAGATTAAACTAAACTATATTAAAGCTTGTAGAATGCGGAATGTTTCATTCTAAAATTATCACTTGAGCTTCGTCCGGATTGACAAGCTATTAGCGGCTGACAGTGCTGATGGCTCTAAGTTGCGTATTATATAGGCAAACTCAATGCTGTGGGGCTATTCCTACGCGTGAGATAAGATGAGATTTTATCTTGGTCACTCTCACACCTACGACGTTTCAAACGAGAGCAATCAGGACGAAAAATGGTGAGATGAAAATCTCAAATCTCTGAATAGGGCCCCTGACCAAGCAGCGAACTGTAGCAAACAAAACACGAATCGGGCGCTTATTGAATCAGTCAGCAAGCGATACGACGCAAGCCGCGTACACAGCACAGCGTATTTAGACACTCCATATAAAGTAACTATATGTGGTGTCTAACTGAAGGCAAATATTCAACCGCTCACAATTTGCTTAGCTAGGACAAGCCTTAGGCACATTCTTCAAAGATAATAAAAGTTACATCACTAGCCGTACTCCATAGTTATACTCTCTATTCTACAGGGATCGTTGATTTTGTAGGGATGAAATTTGATCCTTATATCAATTTAATGTAATGTATAAGCTACCTTTATACGAATTTTCGGTTGAAGGTTATCACTCATTAGTGCCATCCGGGACCCGACCCGCATCGCCTCGCTTCGTGTGTTTATGAATGAAATGAAATGTAATAAAATGAACTTTATTCACGAAAATTATAATAAAAATTATGTAAACTTTTTTGGATACGCCTCGGCGTAAGCTGGCAAGTGACAATAACGGACAGACTACATGGAAATTCGTGGGCCACGCGACGTTCACTCGTTGACCACCCGCTGGCCAGCAGTTGACCACAAGTCGAGGAGGTCCCGAGTTGCCAAAATGAATAATAACCTGTATGCAGTGCCGTTTCAACGTGAAAAAGTACCAAATATATGTAGAGCCACTAACTCCCAAAATTTCGCATTTAAAAGTATTATTATAATAAGCATTATTTGATTGGTAGATACCATCATCATTACTCCTGACTAAATCAACTGCTGGAAATAAGCGCTATTTCATTTCTGATACCCTTATCAGTCCCTTGCCTAAGATAACAATGACAAGACCTAAGCAAACGAGAATATTTTTATCTTTATCAATGCTAGACGTGACCAGCATAAAAAAGCTGGGACTGATTCAAAACTTCCTTGTTTTGGTTGGGCATGAATAACTTTGACTAATTCTGCTCCCAGAGAATTATTCGACTTTGGGATTACGAGTACACAAGGAAAGTAGAGAGTTCTTAACTCATGTTTCTTGAAGTTTGCTAGCTTCGTCTTAAATAATTATGTTACTCATAACTTTGTCATCATGGATTCAAAAACTTCAACAAAAGTATTTTTATTTTATTTGTTTTATTATGTGGAGCCTAGCTGTAGATCCAAGTGGAAGGAGGGGTTTTATTTGTTAAATATATAAAACTACTGTGAAAATTAACAGAAGTGGGTACTTGTCATAATTAATAATAATATCAAGTGAATAATATCATAAACAAATAACATTATTAAAATAAGAACAAAAACATAAATGCAAAATGTTATACCCTATGTCACTCCCACTATCAAAACAATTAAAATGACACCTCACATGTCGAAATCCATCAAGCTGTTTTTAGGATGTAGGGCGTGCCAAAGAAACCTCATACATACTCGTACATACACACACTCGAAAAACAAAACCCTCCTTCTTGCACAGGCAGGGAAAGAGGCAGGGGTTTCTTTAACTTCAGCTTGTACAAAGAAAATTATGTGGTTTTTCTCATTAGGTGCAACTTTACTTGATTTAATTTTCCATATCAGTCCGTCTGTCTGCGTCTATTTCTCTTAAAAAAAAAGTTTTTGCCATCGTTATCGCCATCAAAGTAATTGCACTCTTTTTTGTTTTTCTTCACAAATGCAAATTGGAACGGATTCTTTGCTCTTTGTCATCAAGGTAATGATGAGCAGCTTGTTTCCGATTATACGCTAAATTTTGCTACTAGATTGTAATAAATGTCGTTACAGAATTTAAAGTGCATTTTGTCGTTAGTTTAGCTGTTTTTAATAAAGACTCATTCATCTATCTTTGATGCAAAGAGTAATACGAACTTGGAAAAGTTATATTACTAGCAGCGCCAACTTAGTGATGTGACGATTAATGTTAATGAGAACGACAGAGTTGGTCCCAGTTTAGATCGGCAATAATAATGACGAAGTATCTAATATCCGAAAACGTTTACTTTCATAAGATATCAGTTTTCCGAAACATGTACTACAGCCGCTTGTCCTCAACGAAACAATGGTAGTGTATTGCGTTGCCACTCACAGATGTTCAAGAAACAATGATCCTAAACAATCTGAGCCTGAACAAATATACTGGACTCCCATTAACGTTTCATTATTGTGGTCGCCACGCAAGATCTTTGTATTCGGAGAAAGAAAACATTATTTTCATTAATAATTTTATTCTTACTTCATTGTTAAGAATAAGAATAAGAATAAAATAATTTATTGACAAACAACAGAATTAACTTATACACAGTTTACAAAATATATTAAACAGATAAAAATGTTTGGCAATAGGAGTAAGCTCAGCGTTGTACTGTGCAAACGCACAGAGCTGGTTTTCAGCTTATTCCTTTGCTCGAGCTTAGGTGTTGGTCGAGCGGAAAAATGATTTCTTGACAATGAATGTGTTTCTTTGGATCTTGAGATTATTTTTTAATCAGAATCGTATCACTGTGGTATTAAACAAAATCAACTAATTTTATTACTGTTCAGCAAACAAAAATGCTTTCGTATTTCCGGATCTCTGTCTTCGCCTAAAGTCGCATTTCTTAACCGATTCTCTTGAAACATTCAAATAACTCCACCATTTGAAAAATAATTGGTTGTCTGTAAAGTCAGCTTACGGACGATAGTTTAACGTGACAACGTTATAACATAACATTATAACATAACATTGAATGAATGTTCTCCTCGGACGCATTGGCCAATCGAGTGGAAGAGAGATAGATGCGACGCAAGCCGAACGCTCGCTTGTGTAGCGCTCTTGGTCCGATTGACCGAGCGTAACGGGACAATGAGTCATCCTTTAACGTTCATCGATTTATGAGACGTTGTCACGTCAAAAACCCAAAAACTGCCTCGACAAAAAGAATCTGTATAATTATCAAACCTACTCACAAAATTACACAGGCATCGATTGAAAAATGCCACCTATACAGGAGAGTAGACGCCGGTCTCCAGCTCACAGAGTCACTAGTAATATTAGGTAAAAACAAAACGCGTGCCGTGGGCGTATCCTACTAATATCATAAACACGAAAGTTTGTAAGAATGGATGGATGGATGGATGGATGTTTGTTACTCTTTCACGACAGAACAGCTAAACAGATCTGGATGAAATTTGGCACAGAGATAGATTATAGTGTAGAATAGCACATTAACTTTAACAATACAACTTATAAGTTAATAAGTTATAACTTGTAAGTTATAATACAATATAACTTTAACAATTAACATTAACCGCGAGTGAAACCGCGGGGCGCAGCCTAGTATCATATAATTTCATCTTAAAAGAATTCGTGAAAATAAAAATTGCAGTAGACTCAAAAAGCACAAAAATATAACTCATATTCAACGTATATCTGGTGTTACAAAATGTGAAACATTTTATATTAAATGCCTTAATGAAACGCGCGTTATAATGTTTTAAAGAATCCGCTGAATTACGTTGAGTTCACGCGCTCCTGCATGTCAATAACGGAACATCTATTTGAGTTGATCAACTTGACTTTTGACGGATAATAGGTATATTATACTGGGTTACAGTGAATAGGGATACAAAGCCGAAAACAGACGTAAGTACTCATCATTCTAAATAACTTTTGCTATGGAATTCCCTGAAATTCCGAAACATAAAATCAGCTGACTGTTCGGTAGTAAAATGACATTGACACACAAAAATGGAACAACAACAAAAGAACTCATATTCTCTGTAACCCTATGGCTACATGAAATATAGACTACCGAACATTTACACGCGGTGAGTAGCTTATCCTTATCAACTCCACACTATCATGTAAGCAAGCAAAGTTGGAATTTTAACCTACCAATAGGATACTTTTTTGGACTACAGGTCTTCTCTTCAAAACTCTTTCACTAATACATGATCCAGAAAACAAGGTCGAGTGTTCCGGTGGCCAAGACCTGATGACGTCACTTGTCTGTCTGATGTAAATGACTTATCCCACCTTGCTGCAACATCGATTGACGTCACTGCGTGTTTACCACTTGAACGTTTTTAATTCGAAACGGAGTACATTTTTATACCTCATAGAAATAATAATAGAGATATAGATGGAATGTGAATGCAGCCAAAGCAGAATACATAAGCAGGAAAGCACTAGTAGGGCGAAAGTTAGCTTAATCCGACTTCCTGCTTTATATTATAAAAAAGGCGCGTTTGCGCGTGTGTGTGTTTGTTTGTTATTTATCACGCTCAAACGGATAGACAGATTTTGATGAAATTTTGGTATATAGGCTTAAACCCTGGGTTACCAGATAGGGTACTTTTCAAACTTGGGTACAACCGCGAGACATAGCTAGTATAACAAATAAAAGCTCTCTATGGCTTCTCTTCAGAAGCTATACTAAGTAATCAAACTGGAGCTATTTAATAAAGGTGAAAATTATACGCACGATAAAACTGTGAGGGAATTCAAAGTAACAGTTTTCAAATAACTAACAATTTGACAAAACGGGGTACTTACTCATAGTAAAATAGACACACTCACCCACCCAAACATACTTACCACACCTTATTCGCCCACCTTTTATTTAATTTAGAATATTAGTATAGAAAATGTAAACCGCCATATCCTCAGTAAAATCTACAAAATAATTATTCCTTACCGCACCCATCCACACCCAGTAATGTTAAGTGGGTGGCCCTGGTGGTACACCCAGTAATGGTTGGTAGCAAGCCCGCAGGCTTGCTACCAACCATACTTACCAACATTGCTACTTTGGACCGCCTCGGTGGCTCAGTTTGTAGTGAACCTGTCTTCTGAGCTTGGGGCGTGGGTTCGATTACCACCTAGGGCAAACATTTATGTGGTGAACATTTGTGTTTGCTCTATGTCTGGGTGTTAATTTTCTATTTGAGTATGTATTTAAATATATTTTATATGTATGTATATCAGTCTCTGGCAGCCATAGTACAAGCTCTGCTTAGTTAGGGGTCAGGCGACCGTGTGTGACAATGTCCCGAATTTATTTATTTATTATTATCCATCTATCCAATTATCCATTCTTACAAACTTTCGCGTAGAACAGGATAATTAGTATCACGTAAAATGAACCTAAAGTTTTGTGAACGTTGTAAACTTGAGTGGAATCTAAAAAAAATTGTATTTTAATATTTTTTACATTTTAATTTTAAATCAAATTGAGCATCAAAATACTACAATCTTCAAACACTCGAGTCATGTATATGAAACATATTTTAAACTTGTGCGTGCGTACTCTCTTTCATCATTAATCTTGCAAAGCAACCTCCTCTCATTTTAACTAGTGAGTAATATTTCTCATTAAATAGCTAATTGTGCCACTAAATACGTGGCGAAATTAAACGACGTACGCTAGAGTTCCAAAATTACGACATATTTTAGATATTCACGTTTTATACGTCACTTTGTAATTTGTCTTTGTCTAGAAATGTCGAGTCAATGTCTGTACTGTCTTTGTGGTTTATACTCAGCAGAGTAATTTTTGTTCAGAATTCACGAATATTCACGAATCTAAAACTATACGGAAATGCTCACTTACTTTTTTGGGGTTCTCTCCCCTTCCACTACCCCCTTATTTTGTAAGCATAATGGCAATAATTTTCGTATCAGAAATCAGAATTTATTGATAACTCCATACTATTTAAACGTCACAGTTCGATAAATGTCAAAATACAAGAGTTTATACATGTCAAAACAGTAATTACATATGTCAAATAAAATAAATAATTAATGTCAATAAAATAAATTACATACCTATTATTTAAAAAAATATAACTATTATGAGAAATGTTAAGCAAAACCTTCTGCTCCTCCTTGCATTGTAGGATTTATTAATTTCAAAGTTGGTTGTTTGAGAATTAAACCTTTTGTTGGATTTGTTATGATGCTTCTTTTTTATAAAAACTTAATCAGTTTCTGGTTTGTGCAACTATCATTAGGGCGTCGCCTGCGTGAACGCAGGGGAATTCCTGGATCGGGGCAGATTCTCGCCCAGCGTATCTCCCTGGCGATACAGCGGGGAAATGCCGCCATTTTAATGGGCACTTTTAGAAGAGGCGTTCGGGATGGGAACTGAAATTTGAGTGACTAAACTACATTGTGTTGTATTGTTTCGTATTGTATTGTTTTTAATTTAATGTTTTGACATTTATGTAATGACGAATTTATACTATCATTATATAAAATAATAATAATTTAAAAGTCTCTTATTTTAAAATAATATTCAAGGTCTTAAAACAGATTATCTAGTAACCAAGCTCTGAGCTTGGTTTTAAAGCACGCGGTAGAAGGTGCATCCCGAACGGTAGCTGGTATACGGTTATAGACTGCGGGCCATAAAATGTATACTGACCTCTTCGACTTGAAGAGACGGTGTGATGGCGTCATCAGTTGTTCTTTCTTTTTAGTACTACGCAAATTAAACTTGATATGAACGCCTCTACGTCGAATGTCCCTCATCCTTCACGCTTGCTCGTATTAAGGAGACGTTGGTGCGAACGGAATGTGACGCGATGACCATTGTCATAACACTTAGAAAATAAGGCCCCAGGTTTCACACTGAAATGCTGTATGAAATAAGTCAAGAAACTCGACTGCACAAGGAGGGTTGTATTTTTTGAGTGTATCTGTGTAAGTGGGTGTGTATGTATGAGGTTTCTTTGGCACGCTCTACAGCCTTAACAGATTGATGGATTTTAATATGTGAGATGTCATTTGAATCGTCTTGATATTGTGACATAGGGTACAATATTTTGCAGCAGCCGGGTTTTGTTTTTCATTTTAAGGATGTTACTTGTTATCTTTAATTTTCATATTTCTTAACGTTTATGTGAATAAAGGACTCAATGGGGCTATTGGCAAAAAAAATGTCTATGGCATCTGTCAGACGTAGAAAAAGAAGAATACATTTTCAAGTCAAACTGTTAATGATTTGTTTTTTGATAGGGCATATTCTTTTTTTTTTTGATATTGTTGGAGATAAATATTTGAATCGCTTAAAGAAGGGAAGGCCTATAGAAAGGAAAGAATAAAAATAGGTTAGGAAGAAAAAAAAATACGTTCTAGAAAAGATTATAAGTAATTTAAATATAATTCGACATTTAATAATAAAGCGTCAAACACACAGAGGCGGCCTGGCGCGGCGGCTGACAGAGCGGCCAGTTGTATTTCATTGAAATGTATGGGAGTCTTCACACACGCGCGGCCACCACGCGGCTTGCAGGCGGCTGGCCGCGCGTCGGAAACATTTTTGGGGTTCCGTACCCTAACGTTGTAAAGGGAACCATATTATTAAGCTTACGCCCTCTGTCCGTCCCTTCGTCTGATAGCCTGTCCTTCAAAGACAGACGGATGAGTGAGAGACATGAGGTGATGGCTTAGTTATCTTTGTTTGAAATAAAAAAACGAGACATTTTTGCACACACAGTCATCTGACCCCAAACTAAGCAAAGCTCGTAATTTGGCTGCCAGAGACTGAAATACGTACATAATATTTATTTTTTTAAAAGTACTATAATATACAGGGTGTAAGGAGACCGTTCTCGAAGCCGAAACGCCGTTATTATACTATCTATACACAACCCGAAACCACTAACTATTAGCCATATAACTGTTATTTTAAACTTTTAGAAATTTGCAAACCAGCAATGTAACGCGTTTATATCGCGGGGGTCAATGGTCGGCGCCAGTACCTACCGAAAGTGCGACGACGCACCGCGCGGCGCGCGGTGTGCGACGCGTAATTCAAATCGGTCGAAGTTATTATCTACTAGGTAGGTATATAGGTAGTAGGTAGGTTGAATTCAGCGGCGCGGCGGCAGCTTTGGCTTCGTAGGTATAGCGCGAGCGAAAAGGTGAATGTACTGTGCGTGCGTGTCGTCGTGATTTTGATTCCGAGGCAATAAGATCACAATTCACAAGCCTACAAATTCATGTTATGAGAAAGTATTGAAGCTATGTCTTTTTAAATATCTAGGAATTTCAAAGTGAAACATTTTGTAAGTGACGGCGCAGGCGGACCTTGAAGTAAATAGTTGGGTTGGGTTGGAAGTTGAGACCATTGGATTTTCAATCCGCAGGTCCCAAAGTTTGAATCATTTCGAAGTTAGTGCGTATTGTTGATTGCTGACAGCTGTAAACGCTGAAGAAAATCATTGTGAGAAAATGGGATGCCTGAGAGTTCTTTGTGAAGTTTACCAACTCTCATTGGACCAGCGTTGTGGACACTTACGACTTGTGTGCCTTAAGCTTCTCACAATGAGAAGATGGCTCATATCTCATGGCCCATCTCTAGCCGTAGGACAGTTTGAACCGAACGTGATTTAGGCAAGTACCGAAGAGAATGCAATAGCCACGTAGGTAGTTAGATCTGTGCGAATGGCGGGAGGACGTCTCGTACCGCGCCGCCGCCGCCGATAGCGCGCGCGCCGAGACAGCGGCGGGGGGTGGGGGGCGGGGGCGGCGCGGCTCCTTGCAAGGTCGCGACCGCGCGCAGATGTGTGCGGGCGTTCACCTCTAGCGTCAGCTGTTAGCCATTTGTATTAGACTGCCGTTAAGGTAATTTTTTTTTTTGTGTAATTGGTGTTTAATCTAGCTCTTTAAAGCTTGTATAACTTGTGTCGATGTTAAAATATCAGATTTTAAGTTTTAAAAAAAAATCTTTTTTTCGCGTTTTTTTAGTCGCTTTGTATTAGTAATCCCCACCACTATTCCCAGTTTTCGTTTTCGAGAGGGGTCCACTAACTCCCTGTATACGAGGTGCATTCAATAAGTACCTATAGCCTCATCGCCAGAGGGCGCTGTAGTTTCAAAAGAGTTTTACCACAGTGTAGCACATTCTTTTTTAATTCTTTTTTCAAATTTTCATTCCAATCCCTTCATTTGTTTTAATTTGACAACTTATGGAAGCGAACGTGTCGATCGGTTTTACAAAAATGGAAAAAGAGCAATATCGTTCGGTGATTCGATTCCTATTTTTGGAAGGGAAAACGCGCATCGAAATCGAAGAGCGCTTGGATGCTGTGTACGGTGACTCTTCTCCATCGATGGCCACCGTCAAGAATTGGTTCAACGAGTTTGCACGTGGCCTTATGTCGGTTTTTGATGAACCACGTCCAGGTGCACCGAAAACAGCTGCTACGGAGGAAAACATTAAAAAAATCCATGATTTCGTATTGGCAGATCGCCGATTGAAGGTTCGGGAGCTAGCTGAGACTATAGGCATTTCAGAAGGAACAGTGCATCATATTCTTCACGAGGAACTCGACATGAGAAAGCTGTCGGCGCGATGGGTGCCGCGTTTACTCACACCAGAAAACAAGCGCAACCGTGAGACCACATCGGAGACGTGTTTGGCCCTGTTTAAGCGGAGTCCAGCGGAGTTTTTGCGTCGTTTTGTGACCGTCGATGAAACCTGGATCCACTGGTACACACCAGAGACCAAGGAGCAATCAAAACAATGGATCCAGACCGGGGAACGTGCTCCAAAGAAGGCGAAAACTGTAAAATCGGCCGGAAAAGTTATGGCCACCGTTTTCTGGGATTCACAAGGTGTGATCTACATCGATTACCTCAAGAAGGGTAAAACAATTACAGGGCTTTACTATGCCGATTTATTGGGCCGATTTGACGCCGAATTAAAGAAAAAACGACCCCATCTGGCGAAGAAAAAAGTGCTGTTTCACCACGACAACGCACCGGTTCACACGTCTGCCGTTGCCATGGCCAAATTGGTCGAATTACGCTACGAATTGTTGCCCCATCCACCGTATTCTCCAGATTTGGCCCCTTGTGACTTCTTTCTGTTTCCTAATCTGAAAAAATCACTCGCCGGGAATAGATATGGATCGAATGAGGAGGTCATCGCCGCCACGGAGGCCGATTTTGCAGAGTTTGACAAAAACTATTTTTCGGACGGGTTAAAAAAGTTGGAGCATCGCTGGGCTACACTTATCGAACTAAAAGGAGACTTTGTTGAAAAATAAATTGCCACTTTTCCAAAATTTTCGTTTACTTTTTGTAGGCTAAGTATTTATTGAATGACCCTAGTCAAGTCAAGTCAAGTCAAGTCAAAATGTTTTTATTCAATTTAGGTACCAAAGATACACTTATGAACGTCAAAGTTATTTAAATAGACTCGACCGCCTTGTTCGGATAAAAAGCCTCTACTCAGAAGAACAGGCAAGAAACTGAGGGGCATTATTTTTTCAAATAATAAATAAATTAGTCTCACAAATTTTGGCTTACAACTAGGTAATATCTTTAAATATTAGTGGCTACTTGGCGGAAGTGGAAGGCTCCAGACATCTTTATCTTCTAAATAATTCTTAACCTTATAATATCCTCTTTTCATTAATGTAGTTTTTACATGTGATTTGAATTTTCCCTCGGTGAGCCCTGTTATATTTTTCGGGATTTTATTGTAAAAACTAACGCAGTTGCCTAAAAATGACTTTCTTGACTTAGTCAGTCTAAATCTCTGTACAGCTATCCTATCCTTATTTCTAGTGTTATAATTGTGATAGTCACTGTTCAATTTAAATTTATGTAGATTTTTGCGAACGTGCATAATATTTTCAAAGATATATAAAGAAGGTAAAGTTAAAATATTTATTTCTTTAAATAAATCTCTCAATGATTCACGGGGACCCATTCCGTAGATAGCGCGGACCGCTCGCTTTTGCAAAATAAAAATGGCCTCCACTTCAGCAGCTGATCCCCACAGCAAAATGCCATATGACATTATGCTGTGGAAGTAAGCAAAGTAAACCATCCGAGCTGTAGCTATATCCGTCAGTTGCCTAATCTTGCGAACCGCATAAGCAGCAGAACTAAGTCTCCCAGACAGAGCACTAATATGTGGACCCCATTGCAGTTTGGAATCAATGCTTATACCCAGGAACACCGTCGCCTTGTCTATGTTAAGTTTATCGCCCTCAAGCATTACGTTTGGTTCTATATATCTAACATTAGGCATGGAAAACTTTAAACACTTAGTTTTTTTTGCATTTAGTAACAAATTGTTCGCAGCGAACCATCTCGAAATAATAGTCAGTACGTTGTTCACATGCACAAGTTCACTATCTTTCCTATCTGTTCTAAAAATAAGAGATGTATCATCAGCAAATAGAACTATGTCTGTAAGGTCCTTAACCATATACGGCAAATCATTTATATACGCCAAAAATAAGAACGGGCCTAAGATAGAACCTTGTGGTACTCCCATTGTAACTAAAGATCCGGAAGATGTGACGCCATTAATTCCCACTTTTTGTTGTCTATCAGTTAAATATGACTCGACAAGATCTAGAGCGATTCCACGAATTCCGTAGTGGTGTAATTTACGGATCAAGGTGCGGTGTTCTACACAATCAAACGCTTTGGAAAGATCACAAAAGACACCGATGGCATCCTGTGAACTCTCCCAAGCTTCCATCACATGCGTAACTAATCGAACTCCCGCGTCTGTTGTTGATCTACTTTTCGTGAAACCGAACTGATTTTCGTTTAATATACTGTGTATGTTAAAGTGACACAACAGTTGATTAAGTATAATCTTTTCAAATATTTTACTCAAAGCCGGAAGCACAGAGATGGGTCTGTAATTCGAGGGATCTGACTTACTACCCGATTTGAAGATAGGGGTAATTTTGCTGTTTTTCATTAAATCGGGAAATGTGCCTCTGTCAATACACATGTTAAATATGACCATGAGGTGTGGTGCAATAGTTTCTATTAAAGACTCTAACACTTTTACTGATAATCCCCATAAATCTTCACTAGATTTAACTCTTAAGCTTTTGAAAGTTTTGATAATTTCAGAGATGGAAGTGTATCTGAACCGAAAGTCTGGTATATCCCGCGAGAAGTGTTCTTTTAGAAAAGCACCTGCATCATCTGGAGACGAGTTAAGCGTTTTGGTGGCATCAAAGGGTATGCTAGAGAAGAAATGTTCAAAAGAGTTGGCTACCGATTTTGCATCAGAAACCGGCTGATTCTCAACTACCAGCGTAAATTCTGAATCCCTCGACTTACTTTTTCCCGTCTCTGTGTTGATGGTCTTCCAGACAGCTTTTATTTTATTATCGGATTTTTGAATTTTATCTTTTATAAACAAAGCTTTAGCGCGAATGCAAACCGACTTAAAAGTTTTCGAGTATTTTCTAACATAGTCATGAAAATCCTTACTAGATGTCAGAGATTTCTTGTTATATAAATCATACATAACATCTCTACTTTTTCGTATACCTCTGGTCGCCCAGTCACTAAACTGTATTTTTTGGTTGAATTGAATCTTCTTCTTTGGACAAATTTCATTAAATTCATTGCTAACTATTTTAAATAATTTTTCATAACTGTCATTAGGGTTATTGACAGAAAAATCAGTTAAAATAAGTTTCGACTCTATGCAATTATTTAGTCGTTTTAACCTACCTTTCGTTAATGGTCTACACTCAACTAAAGATGGTTTCTTTATTTTATCAATTTCAAATTTAATTGCAAGGCCCTTGTGATCTGACCTGACTCCGTTAAAAAGTGATAAATCTTTTGTTTTACAACTTGAGAAAATATTGTCTATGCAAGTAGATGAGGTCTCCGTTACTCTAGTTGGCTCGCAGAAAAGATAGTTTAAATTAAATGCTTTAAATAAAGAAATTAGATTAATTTTATCCGTAGAATTGACTAAAATATCTATATTGAAGTCTCCGCAAACCAAAATAGATCTATTTGATTTAGAAAGTTTCTTTAGTACGCACTCCATTGTTGACATAAAATGATTGAAGTTAGATGCTGGTGGTCGATAAACACATAATATTATGTGCCTGTCCATTTCCGCACAAGCAATTTCACAGACACGTTCAACAGAATAGCCCCTTATGTCAGAGCGCTCCTTATATTTCATGTTATTTTTAAAAAGAATAATACAGCCTCCTCCTTCAGCGGATACTCTGTTAAACGCACTGGCCACCTGAAAATTTGTAACATTAAATAGCATTTTATTTGATTTTAACCAAGTTTCAGTGAAACATAAAATATCAAAATTATACTTATCTAATAAAAGTTCTATTTCTAAAATTTTGCCAGAGAAGCGGTTTATGTTTTGATAAAAAAGTGAAATGTCCACACACTTCTCTGTTGTCTCACTTAAAAGTTTAAACTATTGGTCACAGTTATGTTATTAGTACATTTACTAAAAACTGTGACCTTATCTTTGTACTTCGTTATATTTCCTATAACTGAATCAATATTGTAGGCTAACAATGTAGCAATCAAGTGTCTGCATTTCTTAGGACAATACATGCTGTCCTGTGTTAACTTAAAATTATAAATAAATTGATTACTATCAAAAAATAGCAGCTTATCACTATGACGGGAAACTATGTTAAACATTAATGCATTCAAAGAATGGATGTGGTTATTTTGACTTCTAGTCAAAGAGTCTGAGTATGGAAATGCACATAACATTACTTTGAATGCATTTAATTTCAACAGACAAGTTATTCTTGCAATCACTTCTTTCCTGTCTGTACCTAAACTTTGCCCCAGGTAAACCACAACAATTGTACTACTATCTATTTTACAGCTTAATATTTTCTTTTCAATTTGAGCATATGATGCTCCTGGCATGCAGTGGTTTAATCCCGCACCCTCGTATCAAGTTACGTTTGTGGAAAGATAACTGTAAATGTTTAGGTAATTACTAATTGCGCAAGACTCTAGTATTGTCTAATTTTCGATACCGACCTTGTACTTTTGTATTTTATTTGGTATGCTGGAACGGAACCCTTAGTGCGCGAGCCCGGCTTGCACTTGACCACTTATTACAACAAGCTACGTCAGCCGCGGATACCGCGTAGAAATGGGATTAAACGTTAAAAAAAATTAACTGATAACTGTTAAAAAACATTTTGAATAAAATGTTTAAAATAATTATCATGTTGTTTAAAATTGCTTGGTCGATATATCAACGTTTCTTTAAATATTTATATTTAGGCATAATATGGCATACTTAATTTAATTAGGGGTGAGAACTGTTTGTCCTAGACAAACCGCATTGGTTTTAAGGGCATATTTAGTTTAAATTGTAGTTAAATTTATGTTAATAATAAAATAAGACAAATAATAATAATAATTATAACAACAATTCGAAGACTTTTGTGGCCCAATCAATGAATGATGTACCAATATTCTCATAGATGACGTTAAATTCTAAGAAACGCAAACCGGAAATTGGATTTATCGATTAACGTTTTGAAGAATATTTTTTAACGATGTTAATGTTATTTTTTTTCAACGCGTTAATTTAACTGAATAAAATTATTCATTGCTCATCTCTAGTACCGCGTTGACAAATGGTGAATGACGTTTAATGTTGCCACTTTAGCACTTTTCGGGCTAGATCTAGCATTTTTAATGTTGTGTTTTTGTAATAATTTATAAGTGGTCAAAAAAAGCAGATGTCAATCAGCCATCAACTTGCTCTACTTCAGCCAGTAGATATTATTTTAAGAAGATTTTGCTGAAGGAATCTTCAGCACAATCGACTTTTAACAATTTAATAATAACTTAGTTTTTCGACCGAGCGAGCGTTAGTAAGCGAAGCGTCTATGCTTCGACAAAAGTACTTTCGTATGTCCAAATTCCGCACCTTAGTATTTGTCTACAGGTCGCATTTCTTAACCGATTCTTTTGAAACTTTGTGAGTAGGTTCGATGATTTTTTCGAATCATATCTTCGCTATTTTGAAAATTCCAAGAACTGTCTCGACGCAAATAAAATCGGCATAATTATCAGACCTGCTCACAAAATTTTATGAGAATCGGTTGAAAAATGCAACTTGCAGCCGAGACAGACTTAGCCTCGAGCTCTACAGCTTTTCTGAAACTACTTATTTTAATAAATAAATAAATACTTGGAAAAAGTACTGGTCCTTAAAATAAATATTCAAAACATGCCAACAAACATCAAAACTGAAGTCATGATATCATGCCTCCTACCTTGTTTAACCTATGCATGTCAAACTTGGAAATTTACGTCCAACTTAACCTGCCAACGCGGAATAGATAGCGTATGCTCAATATTAAAAAGATGCAAAAAATTCGTCACACAAAAATTAGAGAAACCACCAAAGTGACGAACTAAAATGGAAGCGGGCTGGGCACGTAGCGAGGCTAAAGGACGAGAGATTGACCAACAGGCTAACAACGTGGAAGGGTCCAATCGGCAAACGTCTCAAAGGCAGACCCACATGAGATGGGCAGACGAGTACGAGACTAGACTGATAATAATAGCTGGTACCTGCTGGCCGCAAATAGCTCAAGACAGAGACACATGGTCTTCTTTAGAGGAGGCCTTCACCTTCACTGGAGGAGGGGTTCAGGCAAACAAACTTCAATATTATTATCTAGAATTAATTGTTTTTTTTTTTCAAAAATAAGTGAAATAAGTACGTGTAAATAACATTTTTTTTTCTTATCTTTTTTGTCTCTTTCTTTAAGCTTTGTGTGCATCTTAGTTTTTGCATGGATTAAAAGGCTTTTTATTATATACCTAGTAAAAAAAAATTACCTACTTTCAGAGATCAGACCCGACTCACCAGACATACTGGAAGTTGGTGAGATTTCTGTAATCCGGCAAGACGAACACCATGCCCAACCTCGTCCGACCGAAATATAACGTGTTCGATTGGGGGATGGTAGTTACGTATCGGTTTGTGGTTTGTCTTCTTGATTTCGTCATTTGTTGTCAACGACAATACATCTTAACTTTGGCAACTTTAGTAACTTAGCCACAGAAATATTGTATAATTTTTTTTACTGAAAATTTATGTAAGTACCTACTTACCTACATAAAATAACAAAACAACTATATTTATTCGATATGATTAATTTGCGCCGTGGCTGGGTTAATTTTGTATGGATCGTGATCATTCTTCGAAAATCAATTTGTAAGTAATGTATTTGTATTTGCCCGAAATATACCTATGTAAATGCGAACACAAAATGCAGATTTTCCCCCGTTAAAAGTGTTTATTTTTTAGTCTCTTTTTTCTAGCACCACTTTTGATGCTAAAATTTGGTATATCTAGCCCGTTCTACCTTGTCCAACTAGGCCTTTTCAAAACCCAATGTGGCAACACTGCTGACGCTTCCGGCCGCCTCTGTCAATGGCCGCGGCAGTGTGTTGTCGCCGCGGCTGGAGCTGCGGCTGACAGTCAGTGACAGTAGGCCGCCTTGTCAGGCCGCCTCTGTCTGTTTGACGCTTAATGCTTCAATAGCGTTGTCCTATTTTAGGCTAATCTCTCCTTTATCGTTATAATTCGAAATATCGGAGCTTTTCAAGGTTCAAGAGTATAAACAATAATTATGAAATCGGAACTCATTTTCGAATATACGAGTTTATAATTATTATTATAAATAAATAAATTCGGGACATTGTAACACACGGTCGCCTGACCCCAAACTAAGCAAAGCTTGTACTATGGCTGCCAGAGACTGATATACATACAAATATTTTTTAAATACACACTTAAATACGAGTAGATAATAACACCCAGACATAGAACAAATACAAATGTTCATCACATAAATGTTTGCCCTAGGTGGGAATCGAACCCACGCCCCCAAGCTCAGAAGGCAGGTTCACTACCAATTGAGCCACAGAGGCAGTCCAAACAGTTATTAGGATAGGATTCGCGAAAGTTTCTTAACAGAAGCCCCTATGGATAATGTTTGCTGAGCGATCCGTTACGTGCACGCAAATAGAATGTGCTATTTCTTCCAGCTATAGATCAATAGCTGATAGCCTAGTTGGAGAAGGTTGCCTCTCAAGCCAGAGTGAGCGGGTTTAATCCCAGCCGAAGGCATGCACCAATTTGTTCATTGTGTGAACAAAATTATATGTTCGTATTTTATGTCATCTGCATCATGACTGAAGCCCGGTGCATGCGACGACAGGCTCGTCCCCTGTCACATTTGGGACTGAATATCGTCCGGTGAAGTGTGAGTGTTAAATATCTACACCTCTGCCAGCCCCTTCGGGGAAAAGGCGTGACGATATGTTATAGATCAACTAAAATCATGATTTTTTTTGCAATAGACTCTTACAAAGGATTTTTATTTCGGGACCTATCGAGCCCTATGTTGGTTCGCAAGTCGCCGTGTAGGTAGTCGAGATGAATAATGATGATGATATTTTTTAGGGTTCCGTACCCAAAGGGTAAAACGGGACCCTATTAGTAAGACTCCACTGTCCGGCCGTCTGTTTGTCTGTCACCAGGCTGTATCTCATAAACCGTGATAGTTAGACTACTAATTCTTAACATTATTTATATCAGTTTCTGAACAATAAATCTACGACCAAAAAAGTACAAGCGCAAACGGGCGTAGAAAATTGAAACAAACGATAAAGTAGACTTAACCTACACTTTTATAGCCAACACAGATTGGGTTAAGGAAAACGTAGGGGCACTGGGCTTTTCGGGCATTTGCGATTTAACTCAAGTTCTACCCATCACAACACCCAGGCTTGACCCAGTCTGAGAGTGGCGTGGCGTTGATGGCAAACAGGGAAAATCTATTGCCCGGAAAATTGGTATACAGCTTCTTATACATAAGGGTGTAAGTATGTATCGAAAATATTGTATACTTAGCTTCATTTATTACAGAGCCCTGCGTGTTTAAAAAGTAGTCTAAACACACTTTATACCAAAATTTCATTAAAATGTATATTTCTGTTTGAGCGTGAAGAAGTAACAAATAAACACTCACACGAGCTCAAACTTTCACATTTATAAATAAAGTAAGAAGGAGGATTATTACTCCTTGCGGCACATGGTTTCTGCTGCTTTTTTTTTCGAGATAAAAAGTAGCCTGTTTATTATTCTCAGATTAAACTACCTCCATACCAAATTTCAATCATTTTGCCTGATTGTGTTCTCTTTATATTATATCATAGTCGGCATCTTCATAGCAAAAAGTCTAGTCTTAATTTTACTCACTGTGCTCCAGGTGTTTCTGTCTTCGGCGGTCTTAATAGCTTGATGTATCGGCAGGCAGGTCAGAGAACGTCTTTATTAGGTCTGACCAACGATAGGTGTAATACAACACCCACAGTTCACCGAATGATATTCAGTCCCAAATGTGGCAGGGGGTGAGCATGTCGCCATACACCGGGCTCCAGTCATGTAGCAGATGACATACAATACGCACATACTCGTATATTCACACAATTAACGAGTTGGTGCGTGCCGTCGGCTGGGTTTGAACCTGTTCCTCTGGCTTGAGAGGCGGGCCTTTTCCAACTAGGCTAGAATCCCTAATATGTATTTCTAAATCGATTCAAAATATCAATAGAATTAAATTGTAGGTACTAAAGAGTACGAAAACTGTTATGGTAAAGCAAAAGTACCTATCACTTATAAAAATGAGGCGATAACTTCCTCATCTCTTCATGCGGTTGTCAAAAACATCGTGAGATGTATTCGGATACATTAGCCACCACACATTTCCATATTCTACGAAATGATATGCGCGCGACCAATAAAAAAGATGGATCCGACAATCTAACGCTAAACTTTACCGTCGTCATGTCATTCGTGAGCATAAAATGCGTGTAAGTACCTACATCATTTATGTTTTGGGAAACATAAAATTTCTCTCCCTATCTTTTAGTATTAGGAAATGGCCTCGAAAGTAATATAGCTTTCACCTGAATTACTCTTTACCAAGTTGTTGGAAATGTTTTTCGAAACGAGCTCGTAGTTGTCATAATAATGATAAACAACTGTTACCAGTTACTAGTAAAAAAAATACAATTGGTGATTGCGAAACAATATAATAATATCTATTGTTCCAGAAAAAAGGCGATTCTGATCACCTTGAAAAGTAAAGTTGTGTAATGGTTAGGACTTAATTTGACTGAACATGGTCAACGGCTATCCCTTCCATTTATTTTATTTTGATATATGAATAATATAATTAACTGATATTTTTTGCGATCCCAAGATTGGTTTGCTCCTTAATAATTTGTGTGTAGCGTCTTCGACCAAAATAATCTAAAGGACAAGGCCACAAGAAGCGCCTTTTTGAAGCCAATCGAATGAGTCACGGGCTCACATTACGTCTCACTCCTTCTAAAGACGTAAAAAGAGTCTTTGATGATTTAATGATTTTTTAAGATAGTAATTTGTATTCGCTACCTCTACCAAATAAAATATACTTTTTATGCATAATACGAAAAGGTTAGTACCTACCTCCAAAATTATTTCGACTAGACGCTAAACAGATTCATCTTAATTTTTCATTAGACCTTTCTATGCTTGCAAACATTATTTTATTTAGGTATTGAAGTAGGTCTAAAGTAAGTAAGTAAGGTAAGTAAAGTTCTGCAATGGTTTGGGCTTAATTTGACTGAACATGGTCAACGGCAATCCCTTCCATTTATTTTATTTTGATCGAAAGTATAGCACAATGTACTGCGCCAGATGTGGCAGCCTATTTTTTTTAAATAAATTCGGTACAATTTCACAGACGGTCGTCTGATCCCAAACTAAGCAAAGCTTGTACTATGGCTGCCAGAGATCGAAATACATACATACTTCAATATTTTTAAGGCAACAGGCGATTTTATATGGCGACTGGCTCGCCCCCTGTTACATTTGGGACTGAAAATCGTCTGGCAAAGTGTGGGTGTTGTATTACACCTCTGCCAGCCCCCTCGGGGGAAAGGTGTGACAATATGGATCTAAATATTTTTAAATGCGTACTGAAATAGATATTAACACCCAGACATTGAACAAACACAAACGTTCATTACATGAATATTTGCCCTAAGTGGGAATCGAACCCCCCAAGCTCAGAAGGCAGGTTCTCTACCAACTGAGCCACCGAGGCAGTCTAGCCACCGAGGCAGTCTGTTTTGTCCAGCATTAGATGTTTTTCGGCTGTGAAGATGTTAATGAAGTAAGCATAGCCTGCCCCTTCAAAACAACTTCGTAGGCATGAAGGTTCCCTATAGACATAAATATGAAGTGTACAAGTCTATCTGTTAATTGCTTAGTAATTTAGGATTCGATGTCTACTTCAAAGAGAGACAGCACAATAAAGAGGAAATTACTTAATTACTACTTATCACGCGCACATAGTGTTAATTATACTGTAATTGACAGTAAATAGGAGTAGAATATTACTTCGCAGACATTTGGCGTTATTAATGAGAAAGGAAACGTTTAGAGCAAACAACAAGTTTGATTCTGAGAAATATTATGTTTATTAGAAATGTTCGAAACCAAAATAAACGTCAAACTTTACCTCGCTCTACTCTACATACATACATAACAAAAACCCATTCATGAATTCTTCATTCAAACTTAAATTTCAAATGCGAAAGTTTGTAGAAAGAAATCTGCATTGAAATGGATTTTCGTATTTGAATAAATTAAAAAGTTAAGAATGTTGCTCACCCCGTAAAATTAAAAATTTCTGAAGGAATGCAGATGGAAACGCAAGGTGCTCATGATTTATTTTTAACCGACTACAAGAAAGGACGGGGTTCTCGATTCGATTGCATGTATTTTTTTTTTCTTCTTTAACAATACAGAAACTCTCTATTGGCACCAAATACAAATAAATCTAAACCAAGCACTCAAAAATAAAGACGCAATGGGCGGTCTTATCGCTTAAGAGCGATCTCTTCCAGACAACCTTTGGATGGAATAAAAACATCATGATTAAGCATGTTTACGTAAGTTACGCGATCATTCTGCCAATTATGAATCGATTTGGAAAATTCTTTTATTTGTTTATTAGATCATACTTTAGAGGTCCCATATAAATGTAATCGAGATCGGTGAAACGGTTTTTAATTATCAACAAAAGTCTGTAATCGGGGGCTGAGCTACCCACGTCCGTAGGAGTGTACTCTATTCTGATTCCCTACACGTGGTCCCCGGGGAGTGCTAACCGGGTAGCAAACTCCGGTGGGAGGCTTCGGCCGTGGCTAGTTACCACCCACCGGACCAAGCCATGCCGTGAAATGGCCGAGTCGTGTTTCGGGGTGTAGTCCTTTGCAACCATTCTGAAGACGGGTCTGAGCAGTGGTGCACTGGTAGCGCCTCACTCAACTGCCGTCTTTGTACTTCTTCACTCTACAGAACTTCAAGGCTAGAGTGAATAAGTACCTTTTAGGTCGTCTTGCTCCATTCTAGACCACAACGTCGCTCAACATCGGGCGAGTTGGTGGTCAAACGCCGACCTATTCTACATAAAAAAAAAAACAAAATCCAAAATCCAGTTCGGATGACGAGAAGTCGGTTTTTTATGCTTTGCTTTTTTAATGATTAAGATTAATAACTTCAATTTCAAGCTTGCAATCTTGCTGTAATCTAACGGGTCGTTATTACTGACCTCATAGCTACTTATACGTATTTTCTTTTTAAATTTTCACACACGGTCGCCTGACCCTAAACTAAGCAAAGCTTTTACTATGGCTGCCAGGGACTGGTATACATACATAGTTATTTTTAAATACATACTTAAATAGATTTTAACACCCAGACATAGAACAAACACTAATGTTCAACACATTAATGTTTGCGCTAGATGGGAATCGAACCCACGCCCTCACGCTCAGAAGGCAGGTTCACTACAAACTGAGCCATCGAGGCAGTCTATAAAGCAACTATTTGGAATCTAATAATTACAGAGCATTTAACATATTAATGAGTATTTGTTAGCGTGTTACTCGGAAATTCTAAAGGTCATCTACTTTGGACAGAACTTCGTATTTTTCCTATTACAATCCATCAAGGGTTCTTCCCACTCTATATTCGTCCCTTCCCAATCAAAGTTAGTCAGTTAATATTCAAGAGGCTCTTACAGCTGTTGATTAACTTATTGCCAATTTACTACGTTTAAGTCATATAATACCGCTGTACAGTTTTGAATAATAAAATATCACTTTGTCGCTCTTTACTTCGGTATTCCGTTATTCAGAACTTTTGTTAGTATGGTTTGCTGAAGTTGGAAAGTAATTATTGTGAAAAAATATTGTTTTGAACATTTGCTTTTGAAATTGTGGAAGTAAGTTTGGTTAAAAAATGCAACCTGTAGAAGAAGACATAAATCCGGATATAGAATACGAAAGCATTTATTGTCGAAGCTTAACATAAACATTGTAATATAGAAGGAAGCAAAAAAACTGGAATCTACGAAAGAAAGGTGTTATAGTCTAGTTCAAATTTTAAGGCAATGACGATAAGTCATAGGTCAATTTAGTACAAATTTACGTAAACCGAATGTAAACGACCACAGGTACCGGATGTTTACATAAATGCAAAAGCTGAAACGTATTGCATTTAGTGCATACACAAAATGGGAAAGTTCCAATTGCAAATTTGTTAACACTGTAAGATCTGTTAAGTTGTTGATTCTATAACAACATCAGGACTAAATGCTTGGCAAATATCCCAGTTTATCGTAAACAATAGCCGTAAAGTGTTGTAAATATTAAACTACTAAAATAGACTACGAAATGCAGATGGACAACACAGAAGAAGCATCGAAAAATGAACATTAGCTAAACAGTGTTAGGGTCTATTTTGATATATTCTCAGTTGAATAAATTTAAATTACGAAAGTATACGAAATTGATAGGAGATAATTTACCATCTTATCTTAGAAAAATAATATTAGCACACAACGAAACGCAACGCACGAAATTCACACTAACGAAATGACATTTTGAAGAGATGTAGTATCAATTGAACCGTTGTTCAAATTGAAGCGTAGATGACCGAGTCGGAGAAGACTCGCCTCTCAAACCAGAAGAAGCGGATTCAGACCTAGCCGAAGGCATGCACCAATTTGTTCAATATCTGAACATATCTGCGTATTTAATATCATATGCTACGTAACTGGAGCCCGGTGTAAGGCAAGGCAACAGGCTCGCTCCGTTACACATTTGGGACTGAATTTCGTCCGGCAAAGTGTGGGTATTGTACCTCTCTGCCAGCAGAAGGAACGAACTGTTATGGTATGTTCATTTTATTTAGATCTAGGTTTTTCAAAAAGGCACTGAGCTTGACTTGATAATCACAACTAAAGTAGGTATTTTACATCTGAGCTACCTATTACAATTTCTCTAGAACTTATCCATGCTATCTGTATATAGTCTGTAACTAAACAGACACCGAACCACTGCCAAGGTTGTTAAGATAATATTAACAGCCGTCAAGATGTTTATTCGAAGAATCCGATACATTCAGAAACTACATTAATAATTCAGTAGGTCTTTGTAGTCTAAAAGTGTGAAATTGGTTACAGGTAGTTTTGCTGTGGATGTTAATGTTTGAGTAATTTATTTTACAAAATAGTATGTTACGGGAATACGGCAGAAGTTTATCTAAACTCGAGATAACGATGACATTTTAGCTAACCCTTTTTGATAACTCTTCTATGTTAAGAATGGACAGTTAAATAAATATTGGTGACGTTTTGGTGAACATGTGTGCATGTCTTTTTTTTAAGCTACAGAAAATCCTTTATGGATTCGACCACCACCTCGGGGGCAGGCAGAATGAGTATACCCATACTCATCCTGCCCTGGAGTGGCGGGACTCCCAAGTCCCGCCACTGACAGCCTACCCATTAAAAATTTTATGTTGTCCAACTTCAGCGCTAAATGTCGGAGCTACGGGGACTATGACGAAGGGTCGGGACACCAGACACATCGTCATCATCCACCTTGGGGACGAATTCTGCCTCTGGACAAACATGTGTGACTCAGATAAGGTGTTCTAAACGGGAGTATAATCATACTGTGGTAAAGGTACTTTAATTGAAAAATAAATGTATTTTTTTTACTTTAATATTATTTTATTACACAATAGACCTTCGTGCGGCCTAAAAACTCCAACAAGGATACCCTTACGACAAGTAAGTAATTAAAACAGCATAAAAATATTATTCATACGGTTCATGAGAACGTTGTAGTCATTTCCCTAATTACTTGGAAAATTCTTCCTGAATTTTTAACAGTCTTTTGTTTGCTAACATTTCTCAGTGTTTGCTTTATTGCAGTTTAAATAAATTAACCCAAAATACTCGGTTTTTTTTTGCCATTATACTTAACTTTAAATTACATCGTTATAATGTTTTTTTCAAGTTGTTCGTAACCGATCCCTGATGTTAAGCAACGAACGACACGGTCAGTCCTAGGATGTGTGATCGCGGGTGGCATTTATGCTGAGCGCTACCGTGGCTTGGATGACACGTTATATTGTAGGCCCCGGTTGTTTGTTCTATAACAACAATCATCAAGCCTTGTCAGATGCCTCTGGGCGGCCTAGAAACACTGACATCAGGGCCTATACGAACTTGCTTGCTTGCTTACTTTTAGTGTTTTTTTTCTTCAAATATTTAATTTTCATCAATAAAGCACCGGTAATAATATAACTACTTTGCCTTAATTCTATCACGGACCCCTATTTCAAACAGAGAGTGAGTATAACTTCTTAATTTGGTCTTAATAGTACGATAATCTCTTTCAATTTTCTATGAAGCTTGTCTTCGGAAACTTCGTAACCATTCCTAACTAAGTGTGTGTCTATTTCATTACTTACGCAACGGAAGAACGAGAACTTTTCTGAACAAATTAACTAACTTACTTACTAAGTATCGTGTTTTGTTCGGTCTTATGTTACTGCTAGCTTGCGGCAACTCTTGCAAGGTTTTATTTCTGTTGCGTTATTTTGTAGCACTGTTTACTTCCAATAAGAAAATGTTATTACTTGCAAAAGTAATAGTACTCGTTCTTGAATAACCAGAAACTCAATTTGCATTCGTTCAAAGGTTGTAGAGAACGTGAACAAGACACTCGATAGGAGCATGGCCCTGGTAAGTACGTCTTTCTTCTCAACCTTAGTCGTTGCATATTCTTGCTCCTTATTCCAGAACATCGTAGATTTACTATTCTTCGGAGACTTCTTAAGACCTTTTAGAAGGAACAGTTTCTTTTTATGTAGAAAACGTGCTATGTAACGTGTTTTATTTGCAGAATTTCGTATTAAAATTGAACGCTTATACCAGTTTTTATTGACAATATTTATTTGAAGTATTTATAAAACGTATCATTTTGAGCATTTGAATGTTATAATTGAATGTTCAGATGTTTGTTACCCAATCACGTAAAAACGTTAAAGTGGATTTTGATAAAATGTATGTTTTATTGAGAAATATTGATGGTTCCTCTCGAATAGAACACGGAGCGATTCTAAGTAAGTGTCTCTTCTTCAACTTCGACAAAAATGTTTTCTGGATTTTTGTCTGCCTGTCTTGAAATTTTGTGAGTAGGTTCGATCGTTAGTTTATAAAATTTTTCCTCGATAAAAATTCTATATAACTATCGAACCTACTCACAAAATTGCACAGTTTTCGGGAAAAAAAAATCTGTCTGATTAGTCGTATCAACCCTGCTAACTAAATTTCACGAGGATCGGTTGAGGAATGCTACCTGTAGAGGAGACAGACATTTAACAGCACAAAGAGCCACTAGTAGTTGTTAGTATTACTCAACTAGTGACGCGCTCTGGCTTAGCACGGTAACAACTAACCTTCCGAACAAAATGGTGAAAAATGCTTTAAAATCCAATGCCTGGTTTAATAGTAGTAACGGATCTAGAGACAGACAATAGCGGAAAGTGACTTTGTTTTATACTTTGTAGTAAAAAAGTAAAGACTCAATGGATGAATTGCCTTTATTTAGTAAGTAAGCTTTTACCAAAAAAAGTAATTACTGTATACTATTTTGAATAAAGTAGTTCCAAGCCCCTAAAATAATTATTACCCCTGCCTACCTAATAACGCTTCTATACATTTATTTGAATGTAAACAAGCTTAGGGAGAGCTTAATTTCATATTCACAGTACTTACTTATAATTTTATTAATGTAGACAAAACAATATAGGTACTATGGTTAAAATTATACAGCCGTTTATTTAAAGATAGTCTAAATAATAAAGTATTATAGGAATTAAAACATTGCCCACATTATTAATTATTATCAAGGGCACAAAAACGAAAATGTTTTGGAATTTAATAATTTTAAGACCCAATTTAAATACTCACAAAAGTACACAACACGTTATAGAGTTTTATTGAAAATCTGACACTAAAATCGTGTTTGAAAACAAAACGGAACTGCTATGTAGTTCATTGATAAAGACAATGCGGGCTTACGAGAGCTATGGAATTTAATCAGCTGAGCTAGTTACGTGTTCTACATGAGGGAGTGAAGTACTAACAGGTGAACTAAAGGAATATAGTGTTTTTAAACGACCGGCACCATTATACTCATCAGAACATCAGACCATGATAATAATGTACTTTGCCAGGTATAACATTCAGAAACACGTAGTGACGTCAATCGTCACTAATCGAACCATATTTCAAAAAATTTAAAATATCAACTTTAAGCTCAATGTATATTTTAGAAATTTGTAAATTTGTCCGTAATAATACGCATTTATTTATAATTGAAAAAGTACCAACAAATCCAAACGACTCGCTATACGAAAACCGGTTAGTGCTACCAAAGTCACGCCTAAAGATGCACGCAGCGGGTACTTTAGGTATGGCTATAGACATATATAATAAATTACCAAATAATTTTAAACAAATAAACAATGACATTAGGTTTACTAACAAGCTAAAAATATTTTTGACTGAAAGATCTTTTTATTCCATTGACGAGTTTTTAAACGATAGTAAATAAATAAACATAGAATTGCTTAATTTTTTTTTTTTTACATCGATATTTTGATAATTTAATTTTTTTATGACAATTTTTTTTGCATACTATTTTTTTTCTAGGTATACTAAAGTGGTCCTCCTCTGCCCTAACTTGCAGTGCCCGACAGGGCCCGTTGTGACTTTTGTGCCTTTTTGTTTAAGACCTATGCACACTGTACGGTTATGCAATAAATATCTGAATCTGAATCTGAATCTGAATCGATGCTTAAGCAAGACCGAAATAAGTCGTTTACAACAAGTTCGAAAGAGACGGATGACGATGACGTCATTATGTGTTTGCTGAATACTTTGTTTTTTTGGATCATGATTATGACCAACTTTTATCATAGGAAAAACAATGAAACAGATGTTCTATAGAAAAAAAAAAAAATTTACCTCGACGAAATGTATGGAATGGAATAGTTGATTGTATTTTCACGGTTTATGTTGTTTCAAAGAAACACCCAGTATAGTTTCTTTATTACAGGTACATACCTAGTCATAAGTACAGTGTTCATAAGTGTGTCTTCGACTGTGGTCTTCGATACAAGTGCGATAGGTACCCAATTAAATAAAAACATTTTGACTTTGACTTTGACATACTTACATTCGCCTATTTTTCGTTCCCCCATTCAGGCGAATTTGGCATCGCACGTCTTGTGCGTTTGCCAATTTGAGTGAATATCATTTTTACAGATGATAAAGTGATGATGACGAATCCTTCTTCTTTCCTCATTAGAGTACAGTGATGGGTACTTTACTAAAACTTTAAGTAAAGTTTTGTAGAGAACACGAAAAGTCGCGTTTCCCAATGTTTGTATCATTTGCCTACACTCGTGCACGTTAACGAACCGTTAAATGTTAACAAGCCACTATTATTACACTTTAACACTCGAATAAAGAAAGAAGTTTGAGAACATAATACGAAATTACAACGCCACATTTTCGGTTCCCGCAAAAACTCCAATATCCAATAATATAAAAACATTATTTACTTTACTTTGACATACTCGTACATAAATTTACGCGTTATTTTTTAAGTTCCCCTATTCATGGGAATTTGGATTCGCACGTCTTGTGCATTTGCCAGTTTCAAGTAAATAATAATTTCTACAGATGATGGAGTGATAATGATATGGTCATGATCCATGGTCAAAGAGTCCCCAGAAGTATGTATCTGTATTTTGAAACTTGGAATAAAATAAACTTCATTATTTTTATTATTATTATTATGATGACGATGATGAATCCTTCCCCTTTTCCCATTTTAGTACAGTGATGGATATTTGACTGGAACTATGAGTGGAGTTTTGTAGAAAACACAAAAAGTCACGTTTCAAATGTTGGATCATTTACCCTATTCGTGGACGTTAACGAACGATAAAGATTAATAACCCATCATTAGTACACTTTAACACTCGCAGCATCACAAGATTTAGAAAATAATACAAAATTCTTAATTTGGTATTTTTTTTTTTACGACACTTTTTCGGTTCCCGCGAAAAACTCCAAAGTTTCGCGTTGCCAACTGACCAAATGGCAGAAAGTCGCAGGCGAATGGTTATGACAAAATAAATAGCTACCAGCAAAGTTCAAAGGGCTTACGTGTAAAAGCATTGGTCAATTAGCTTTATAGTTGCGAGGGGTAATCCGCATATGAAATGACGTGTCCAAGGGCTTTTAGCCACCAAGATACCGAGATTTAGATGCTGTGATAAATTATAAATATAAATAAATAAATAAATACTTGGGACACTTGCACATACGGTCGTCTGACCCCAAACCAAGGAAAGCTTGTAATATGGCGGCCAGAGACTGATGAACATACATATATACGTTTAAATACATACATATATAGATGTTGACACCCAGACATAGAACAATCACAAATGTTCATCACATAAATGTTTGCCCTAGGTGGGAATTGAACCCACGCCCCCAAGCTCAGAAGGCAGGTTCACTACCAACTGAGCCACCGAGGCAGTCGAATTGTGCACCGATAGGCATGTGAAACTATGCGATATTATATTTTGCACATAAGTTTGAAACTTTATCTCCCTTACGTGTCTGGAAATACACCTTTTACAGCTAAATAAATTTGTTACCACTTAAGGCCCGGTATTACACGAAATCATTGAAAACAAGTATTTTGTTTGAGCTTAGTTTGATTTGAAGAATTTTGAAGATAAGGTGCAAAAGAATACCTCTGGTAGAAAAAAACAACCAAAATCAGTACTGAAAATCATCTCATCTTGGAAAAAAAAAACATAATTGGTATCTTCTTAAAAAAACTGTTTGAGCGTAACTCTCTAAATTTATAGTGAAAATGCATTTTTTTGTTCGATATTTAATAGTCAAAGTCAAAGTCAAAATGTTTTTATTCAATTTAGGTATCAAAGATACACTTATGAACGTCAAAGTTATTTAAATAGACTCGACCGCCTTGTTCGGATAAAGAGCCTCTACTCAGAAGAACAAGCAAGAAACTGAGGGGAATTATTTTTTCAAATAATAAATAAATTACAGTCTCACAAATTTTGGCTTACAACTATAGGTAATATCTATAAATACTAGTGGCTACTTGGCGGAAGTTGAAGGCTCCAGACATCTTTATCTTCTAAATAATTCTCCTTAACCATAAATACTGCAAAACATTTATATGCGCTAAAAATAAGAACGGGCCTAAGATAGAACCTTGTGGTACTCCCGTTGTAACTAAAGATCCGGAAGATGTGACGCCATTAATTCCCACTTTTTGTTGTCTATCAGTTAAATATGACTCGACAAGATCTAGAGCGAATCCATGAATTCCGTAGTGGTGTAATTTTCGGATCAAGGTGCGGTGTTTCACTTCTCTGTAGTCAATTCTCTAAACCGTTTAACCGAATAACTTATTCTTATTTGTGTACGATAAATACCATTAAAAACGGTAACAAAAATTAATTCAAAGCCTTCTAAATTTCATTTTACCATCAAATTTGATTTACAATATTTTAAACTCTAAACGAAGCGAACTTTACTTAAATAGTAAACGTGTGTGTGGGTAAAAAATCAAGGTATGACTGCGTCATAAGTTTTATAATCTACATTTTAGTATAAAACCAATTGTTTATTTCGAAGTTTTGCATGTGTTTTTACCGTCCACCAGTTTAAAAATGCTGCTTTGCATTCCCAAGGATTTAGTAGAGCGACTTCTGTTTTGTATAACGTTGTAAAGCCTCGGAATAGTTATTCAGTGTTTTGTCTGTTTCGATCGAGTAAAAAGTTAATGAAAAACGATTACAAGGCTTTTTTAAGAAAAAGCAACGTTTTTTAATCTCTAATGTGTTTAGTACAATTTGTGCCGAATCATTTGGCGCCAAATGAAGCTATAACTGAAAACGATAACAAAGTTCAGTAATGTTATCTAGCGTACGCGAACTGAATTCGCAATCAATCCATTTTAACACAATAAAAAACATTAATTTGAATGTTAACACCAATCTTTAAGAAATTAAAGTATTCTTAGAGACTTTAAACATTATCGCTTAAACATTAAACATTACATCTTAGAGACACACAAAACATTTTAGCGACATTAAACATTATCGCTTCACAATTAGCATTCTCTTTCTAGACTGCCATGTAGCACACACAACGACGCGGACAGCTAAGGGTAACCAGGAACCGTGCAGTAAACCGCGACGTGGTTAGCCGTACGGTTGAAAATATGTGTACGAGCCGCATCGCGTATCAACGAATAAAATGCTATTTTTAACCCCCAACGCAAAACGACGGGATGTTATAAGTTTGACGTGTGTTAGCGAACGGATGAACCAATATTGATTCTGTTTTTTTTTTAGGTTTTTTTGTCAATTTATAATTAAAGTTTTCGATATTGGACATAATATTTTTTAAATAAAGTAGCTTCCTCCTCTCTACCTAATCTTGAACAGCCCGACAGGGTCCATTGTACTCATATTTTTTTTTACATCTTGTACTGTATGGTTGCAAATAAAATATCTTGAATCTTGAATCTTCTTTGAAAGGTGAATTAGACGGGAGTTTTCTTAGCCATGTTTGAAGAAAAACGGTGTTGATGATAATCAGTGTCGGGGTTTTTTTTAATTTTTTATTTATACTTATCATTAACGAATTAAAACTATTTATTTTTTGATTGCACAGCAGTCAACCTGGCGGTGGCCTACTTTATGGATTGCCACACATTACGTAGCATAATAGGTAGTCTAAACTTAGGTCCTAAATAAGCAAACTGTGAGTATTTGCCCCCAGTTCGCCACCGTAAACATATTATTCATGTGATATCTAAATTGAATATTTTAGACGGAGTGTCCCAACAGCGTGTTCTGAGTATACACTATTCACAGTTGCTTCGTTAGGACTAAGGCTAAGAGCAAGAAATCACGGCGCGGTTTTCGCCCGCGCCCGATGCGGCTGTGAGACTGCTTTATTTCAAAACTCATGACACCGTAGATGTTACCGTTTTGTACCACAGCCGTAACCTCGCCGTAACTGCATGCAAAGCTCGGGGGCGATGATCGCAAAACACGCGGGTAAAAACTGCGTCGCGAGTTCTGGTTCTACTTTTATGGCCGTTGTACATTCTCGCGCGAGTGCCCTCACTATGTCTTGCGCGAGCCTCTCGCGTGAGTAAGCGCTACACGAGTGAGACCCTGTACATTCTCGCTTAGTTCAGTCACGACGAGCGACGGCGAGGAGATGGACGTGGACGCGCTCCAAGCCACGGCAGCTGTAGCGCTATGCGCTATTATAATTATGTGCACATTTATCACACGAAAAAGATTAAAAAGAAATGGCGTAAACGGAGGTGGTGGATGATTACTATGCATCGAAATAGAACAAGGCTCCCATAAAATTGGCTCACTTTGATAAAGTTCAAGAAAATTTAACTGTTTTTCTTGGTTCCACATATTGAAATGAGTCGGTTTTGGCTGTGGACTTTACGCACGATTTAACGCCGTGACGTCTCGCGGTAGAATGAACGAAGCGAGAGTGTACAGAGATGCAGTCGTCTCCACTCGTGAGGGAAGGCGAGGCCCTTTGACTCGCGCACAAAAAACCGACCCGAGAGCGAGAGCACGTGAGACGAGGCGAGGGGAGGCGAGTATAAGCGAATGTATCCTGTACATTCTCATCCTCGCCATGTCTCGTGAGCCCTCGTCGAGAATGCACAACCGCCATTAACATACATTTCGGCATTTTTAGGAAGCCGAAAGGCCCGAAGCCGGGCCAGCAAACGATATGGGTGCGGGCGAAAACCGCACCGTGAGTTCTTACCCTACCACGTCATTAACCCAGAGCATACATTGGCGTTTTCCAATGAGTGTGTTACTTATTGCAGTGTGCACATTAAACTAACATTGTTGGAAGTAATTCCCTAGGGAAACATTATTCTTGTTATGACTACTAGTACCACTTCCTTAAAACTAAAATTATTTACTAAAGGAGATCGTTTAGATAATGATGATGATATTTCAGAAGAACCAACTGAAAACTAGATATACTTTTCTTTTTTTTCTTTTTCGGTTCAAACGTCTTGATTGACCAAATAAATTCAATTTTTTAAACGAGTCTTTATTTATGTGTGCCAAATTTTTTCAGCCGTTACTGATTCATTCAATCAATCAGCGAGTTGAGCATACAAAAAGTGCAGACGGCTATACCCTTGAAAAAAAATTGAAATTGTAACATCATATTATCGGAATTAAATAAAAATGTAGATTAAATTTAGATCTTTTGGAGCTGTAAAGTTGGAAATACATACATATATGTGTTTTTTAAATATCCTTAAAACTGAAAATCATTTATTTACTTAATTGTCTAAAAGTTCTAATCACTTTTATTTTAACTTAAACATTTACCTGACGTAAACGTAAATAACAAATTATAAAAAAAACAGAGCTCATGTGAGTATTCGCGAATAAATAACCCAAAGTTTAAAAGTTACTATTAGATTTTAGTTACACTAACCTACTTTATATATGTACGAGTATATGACGGCGCGTGACATCAATAAATAAAAAAATAGCTTATTTTGAGAGTTGTTATTTGATGGTATTATTGTTCTGTTATTTGTGACGATTAATCGATTTGTTTATGGCGATAATATAGAGCGGTTAACACCGATTGGAGTTGCGTTTGGGATGGCGTGCGAACGTCATGTCTGTCATTAAATTCACTCACTTGACTTGGTTGAAGGCGATCGCACGTAATGGTCATTCGCAAACCCATTACTCTAAATCCCTAATTATCGTTTTAATCCTTTAATAATTGAGTAATCTAAATGTTTGCATTATTAAAATAATGACAAAACTGATGTCCTCTTATTTCAACATTCCTGAAGTCTAACACCCACCATAGATACCCGTGATGACGAGTTTACGAATCAGAAATTCAGACGCGACACCTCGGCCCACCAGACTTTCCCCGTCATCAGAAGTGAGATGCGACGGCTCGACCTACCCTATTTTTCCCGAAATATATATTATTAATACAAAAGTTCGTGTGTATGTTTGTTTTTTACGTCTAAAGTCCAACGCTCACTGGAGGCACCGTAACATTTGCTCTCAAACGGGTGGACGGATTTGATACATACTTTTTATTTGGACATATTTTTAAATTATGATTAATATTATATAGAACTAGCTTCTGCCCGCGGCTTCGCCCGCGTGGCTTACAGAAAATGTACGACGTTTTTATCTTCAGAAATAAAAATTATAAGCGGTCACACTCGCTCTCAATTGAATACACAAACTGACAATATCCCAAGCAGAGCAATATGGACGAAGTTCTTTAGTTAACTAAACTATCTCTGGAATGAGAAAAGTAGTAGTAGTAGTAGTAGTAGTAGATCAACAGAACTTAAAGCGTGTGTGAAATGATACAATTAGAAGACAACCGAAAGTAGATAATTGACAATTAATAATGTTTACAACGAAAACCTAATTATAATTTTTATCTTTTTTAGAAACACTTGGCTGCTCCATGAGCTTACTCTGTAGTAGGCCACGTATAACTAACCGTGTGAAAAGCATTTTAGTCAATTATGAGTTTGGCTTGAGATTTATTTATGGTCATGGCAAAGCAGACTTTGAGGGGAAACTGCACTCTTTTTAACTCGAAGGGGTAGTTCGGTGGTGTTAGAGATATTAGAGGAATCCTCAGCATAAACACAGACTCATTCGGAAACTACACCAGTCAGTATGCTGGCAGACCTTTAGTTAAGACCTTCGAAGCAAAGACAACCCGTAGTAGGTTTTGTCTTCCTACTATATACTAAAGCAGCTTCTTCTATTGACTTCGTCTATTTTTACTAAATACTGCTTCTAAGATCAGACAGACATAATTATAAATTTCATCTCCTAGCTCATCTACCTGATCTATCAGATAATCTCTTCACTTGCCGTTTGTAACCTTCTGACAGGCTTGGACTTAATTCTTGTATTTTTCCCTTACTGATAAAGTAGGTTTGAAATCTGATAGAATGTCAGCAATTTAGTTCACATATTTTACACGGAGATTCATATGGAAAAAGCAATGATAGCTTCGTATTTAATGTCATCTGCTACATGACTGGAGCCCGGTGTATGGCGATAGGCTCGCTACTTATTTCATTTTGGACTGAATATCGTCCGGCGAAGCGAGGGTGTTGTAATACACCTCTTAGGGTAAAGGCGTGACGTTTTACCTACTATACTCGTACGTAGCTACTACCGTTATCTAGATCTGTGCCAAATTCCAAGTTGCTGGCTATTACAGTTTCCAAGATAATCAGCTCACAGACATACAGACAGACAGACATTGGAGTTTCATGATAAAGTTCCTTTCACCATTTTAGTACAGAACCCTAAGAATGATAACAGCGTTGTTTGTAGTGGGTTAATAACTTTCTCAACAAAGTTTTCGGAGTAAAAAGAAGCCCCATTAGACTCTATCGGTGGATGATGATGATGATGATTTTGGAAAAACTGTGATACACGTGTCTCATCATTTTAATTGAAGAGTATTTGTACCAATTTTTGAGTCAATTGACCCAGAGAATAAAAAGTTTCATAGAAATTTGAACCCCCCATTTCCCCCCCTTAGGGGTAGTATTTCGAAAAACCCTTTCTTAGTGGATGCCTACACTGTACAAAGAACATATCCTCCAAATTTCATGTTTCTAGGACCAGCGGTTTAGGCTGTGCGTTGATATATCAGTCAGTCAGTCAGTCAGGACTTTGAATTTTATATATATAGATCAATCAATTTCTAATATTGGTAATGTAACTGGTTTTTAATCGTGTTAGTAATAATAAATAAATAATAAATAAATTGATGAAATTTGGAATTGAGGTTTCTAGCTTAGGTATTTTCTGGGTACTTTTCAACCGTGGGTGATACCGCGGGGCGCAGCTAGTGTTTCATGAATTAAGTTAGTACTTCCAACGTCTCTGGAATCCGCTATCACTTGAGGAGCAGACGTAAAGCTGTATAGTCATAAAGTCATACTTTAGTTTACATGGAACGTCTCCATTTCACAGATAACCGAGCTATAAAGCTTGGATATATTCATAGCATCTCTTTTACAGCTAAATAGTAAACACATTTGTTACATTGTCGTAAATAATATGCAAATTGACAAGGGAACAATAAATTTAACCCAAATATTTTTGTCTCTGTTCTAAAAACAGGTAAAAGTGAGCTAGGGTAACTACAGTCGCATATCAGTGTCAGAGTCCCTAGGCCGCCTGAAAGCTTCTGATACAGAGTGACAAAATTGGAGAGTACAATTCACTGAAGAACAAAGGTTGGCTCGGTCTGACTGTGAATTTTTTTTTGCATACTGGATCCATACTACATATTATGCTAGATACCCGTAAAAGTAGAGTATGTAGAACAATTATATTTCAAAAAGAAGATAATAGATTTTGGGGGCTGAGCTACTCACGTCCGTAGGAGTATACTCTATTCTGATTGACTACACGTGGTCCCCGGGTAGTATTAACCGGGAAGCAAACTCTGGTGGGAGGCTTCGGCCGTGGCTAGTTACCATCCACCGGACCAAGCCATGCCGTGAAATGACCTAGTCGTGTTTCGGGATGTAGTCCGGTGTAACCGTTCCGAAGACGGGTCTGAGCAGTAGCGCACTTGTAGCGCCTCACTCAACTGCCGTCTTTGTACTTCTTCACTCTACAAAACTTCAAGGCTATAGAGTGAATAAGTACCTCATAGGTCATCGTGCTCCATCTTAGTCCACAACGTCGCTTAACATCAGGCGAGTTGGTGGTCAAACGCCGACCTATCTTCTTGATATATATAAATTACGTGTCACGTTGTTTGTCCGCTATAGACTCCTAAACTACTTAACCGATTTCAATCAAATTTGCACACCGTGTGCAGTTCGATCTAACTTAACAGATAGGATAGCTCACATATATTATATACATATATAAATAATAAACGCGAACGAAGTAACGGGGTGACAGCTATTAGTTTTATGTAAAAATTAAAATAAAATGACAAAATGCATAATTCATTATGCCATGATACAACAAAACGATATAGGTATCACGTCGACCGAGCGAGCGTCAGTGAGCTAAACGTATATACTCCGGCTTCGACAAAAATGCTTGCGTATGTCCAAATTCTGTTTGGATCTCTGTCTTCCTCTCAAGTCGCATTTTCTAACCGATTCTTTTAAACTTTGTGAGTAGGTTAGATAAATCTAGATAGAATTCTGGATAGTTATCGAAATTAATTCTGTATAATTAAAAAAATAATAATAATAATTTGGGACACTTCCACACACGGTCGCCTGACCCCAAACTAAGCAAAGCTTGTACTATGGCTGCCAGAGACTGTTAAACATACTTAGATATTTTTAATACATACTTAAATACATATTAACACCCAGACATAGAACAAACACAAATGTTCACCACATAAATGTTTGCCCTAGGTGGGAATCGAACCCACGCCCCCGAGCTCAGAAGGCAGGTTCACTACCAACTGAGCCACCGAGGCAGGCAATTATCGAACCTGCTCACAAAATTTCACCAGAATCGGTTGAGAAATGCAACCTGTTGAGGAGGACAGACACCGGTCACGAGGTCTCCAGCTAACAGAGCCACTAGTAATAGGTAGGTCACGCAGGTTGCAGTTGTCTAGATAGAAACAGTCAAATATATCTATATACTTAAGCGTCCGGCAACCTAACTAACTTCGACCTAGGCGACCTAGACTAACATCGCATTGGCTTAAGGTATTCTATAGCCATTTCGTCTAGAAGAAGAAGACGAGCGAAGAGAGCGAGTGATGATACTGACGAGCCTCTAAACTTATCTACAGAGTGACAAAGTGCAATTTCAATTTTTTTTTATGACTTTTTCACTTCTGTAATCATTCTTAAGTAACTAAGAATTTGCTTGTATTATGGATTCATTTAACAGCTAATGATGTAGACAACCTCCCTATGTAATGGAATTTTTGATTTGCTTTGTCTACCTATTGAATAAATCAGTCAAAAGTGACCTCTTAAAAATGCGGATATTTTTCATAGCTCTATTTTCGCTTGAGAAAGTTTTTAAAAAAAAACCAAGAACATAGGGGCGGAAACATTGTTAATTTAATTGTACATGCTAAATTTCATCATAATCTGACAAACGGTTTTTAAGAAATTTGAGTAGGTAGCGTGTTTGTATGGAAATTTCAAAACGTCGCGGCGAAGAAGGTAATAATCACATATAATCCTAACTAATATTATAAATGCGAAAGTGAGTTTTTTCGTTTGTTTGTTTGTAACGCTTTCACGCTCTAACTATTCAACCAATCGTCATAAAATTTTGCGTACACGTTGTTTGGGTTACAGAAAAGGACATCGAGTACTTTTTATCCCAAAAAAATAACGGTTCAAGTGAAATCGCGGGTGAAACAAACGGTATAATACATTTAAGTATCTACACTCGTTTTGGGCAGTTATTAAAACGGCACTATATTCGGTTTGCTTTAGGACGGATAATGCGATAAAACTAGAAATACTTTTTTGTGTCACGAACTTTTTCAATCTTTGTTACAAAGTTTTGCAATTGTACTTTCTACTCGCCAGAAAACTTCAAAATGAGAATTACAAGAAAAGTAAGGTAATCCCCATAAAGAAGTTCGTTGGTTTGTAAATAAGTGTTTCTATCTCAATAAAAATCATTTAACTCGTAGGTATCCTCATACTAATTATAAAGTCAAAAGTTCGGTTATCGGCTGAACGTATCTTGATGAAATTTGATAAATAGTTGCAGTATGTCACAAGAAAGGTTTTTGGATACTTTTTCCTGAATAAATAATTTTTTTAGTCATGATATTCTGTAAATTAACAAAAAATAACGCGCCGCTTACCAAATGCGTCAGACAACATCACAGATTAGTATGTAGTTGGTACTAAAATAAAACTGACATCTAAAATTAAAACTCCACTCAAAACCAGCCAGTATTTTTTTAATGTTGGATTCTGATCTCTTTGGTAACGGTATGGTATCATTTCACGAGGAGGGTTCTATAGATGGATGGAGGATGGATACTATTATCTGAATAAACGCAAACGTAGTTGCGGACAACAGCTGCTAGTACATACACAATTATACAATGTAACCCCCTTATTAATGAACCTTTTATAGCTTCGGATTTTTTTTAAACTTGATCGTTAAAGACAACCACTGTATAACTACTCCGAGGGTGGATAGATATAGTTTCAACTGGGGCAAATGCGTCTTTCTAGAATTACTGACAAACCCTTCAAAAATTAGGCAACTAACGCCATCTTCTACAGATTATTGCAACTAAAGATAGAAAAAAAAAATGTAGGTGACGCCTAATTTGTGAAGGGTTTGTCAGTAATTCTCGAAAGACGCAATTACCCCATAGACGTATTTGCCCAAGTTGACCCTACCTGCGACATTTATTGCTAGAGGTTTATAATTATAAATTCGATCAAAAAAGACACAACACTTTTTTTTTTTTTAATGTATAATAGGTCGGCGTTTGACCACCAACTCGCCTGATGTTAAGCGACGTTGTGGTCTAAGATGGAGCACGATGACCTATAAGCTACTTATTCACTCTAGCCTTGGAGTTTTGTAGAGTGAAGAAGTACAAAGACGGTAGTTGAGTGAGGCGCTACAAGTGCCTATTTGACTATTCCGCGGCTGGACACTTGTACTGCGTTTATTAGTAAGAAGGTTAACATTTTGGCTGCTGGCCATAGGTGACTCATCTCTCGATGACCTAAGTTTTGATGTAACATTAGGTACATTCTAGAAATCTATTAGTATTCAAAGCTAATAAAATCTAATAAAAATCTTAACGATCGCACCGAATTGGTAATAGTTTTGACCTTATCTGTCATGACGAATACTAATCCGTCAATTTAAACATTTTGGTTTAATTGTTCAATCAAGCAATTTTGTCATCAATGACATAAATATTTGAGCCGAAATTTGACAAATTTAGCTTTCACGGTGGGTAGAAACAATCAATGTGGGTGGAAAATTAACAATCGTGATTGGCATAAATATTTTGCATTATTTCTTCTGTTTTATTTTATTTTATTAAACACTAGCTGCTCCCCGCGGTTTTACCCGCGGTTAAAAAATATTCTATGTGCTATTCTAGACTATAATCTATCTCTGTGTCAAATTTCATCCAGATCTGTTCAGCCGTTCTGGCGTGAAAGAGTAATAAACATCCATCCATCCATCCATCCATCCATTCTTACAAACTTTCGCGTTTATAATATTAGTAGGAAGTAGGAAGTTAGATATCAATCAATTATGCTCACACTCAAAATCAGACACGCCTATGACAAGTCAACATTAGTGAGCTAGCAGCTCACGGACTGTATTACGCACTGACCAACTTATCTGAAGAGGCACTGTGACACTTTAGCCTTTTCAAAATCAATTTTACCAATTTCCGTAAAGAGGAAACGCGTTTGAGCCACTATCATCATTATCCATCCATCAGCCATAGGACGTCCACTGCTGGACATAGGCCTCCCCCTTAGATCTCCAATAAGACCGGTTGGTAGCAGTCTGCATCCAGCGCGATCCTGCGGCCTTGACGAGGTCATGGCCGCAGGCCATGACCTTGGCCACGGCCATGGCCGTCCACCTTGCGGGTGGACGTCCTACGCTGCGCTTGCCGGTACGTGGTCTCCACTCGAGAACCTTTCGACTCCATCGGTCATCAGTCCTTCGTGCTATGTGCCCTGCCCACTGCCATTTCAACTTGCCAATCCGCTGGGCTATGTCGGTAACTTTGGTTCGTCTACGGATCTTCCTTTTGAGCCACCGACTCGTGTTAATTTTGTAACGCCCTAGTGATGGGTCATTAATACTATAAGTAAAAAATCATCGATATCGAATTTATGTTTCGTAATTTTCAGTTCTGGTGTGTGTCTGTGTGTGTGTGTGTGTGTGTGTGTGTGTGGTGTGTGTGTGTGTGTGTTCGTGTGTGTGTGTGTGTGTGTGTGTGTGTGGTGTGTCTGTCTGTGCCATCGTATTGTCAATCGGATGAACCGATTTTGATTTTGGTGTTGATGAAAACCGGTGTCGGAGATTTTTAAAATTTTGAATTTTTTGAATGCGGATTACATGCAATGAATAGTTTGGAAAAGGCCCGCCTCTCAAGCCAGAGAGTTCGAATCCAGCCGACGGCACGCACCAATTTGTTGATTGTGTGAACATATTTACGAATTGTATGTCATCTGCTACACGACTGGAGCCCGGTTTATGGTGATAAACTCGCCCACTTTCACATTTGGGACTGAATATCATCCGGCACAGTGTGGGCGTTGTATACACCTCTGCCAGCCCCTCGGGGAAAGGCGTGACGATATAATAATTATATTATATGTGCAAAATCACTCATTTGGAACGGAATCGGACGGACCAGCAATTCCTCTATCGGAGTTAGTAGCTCGTTGGTTTTAGTATTACGATATTGCGAATAGCAGCGTCGACTACGGCTGCACTCTATGCCAAACCCAATCAAAGCACAAATCCGTACAAAGTGAATGGCTTGCTAATAACCTGCGTTTTCAATTCTAGCCAGCTGCCGTTTCATACGTAGGGATTATAAACCCTAACAATATTATAAAATATACCTACACGTGATAGTAAGTATTTATTATCTTTATCTTTTGATGTTTATTATTATTCAAATATACATATCGTCACCCCTTTCCACCGAGGGGGCTGGCAGAGGTGTACAACACCCACACTTTACCAGACGATATTCGGTCCCTAATGTGATAGGGGGCCAGCCTGTCGCCGTACACCGGGCTCCAGTCATGTAGCAGATGACATACAACACGCACATATGTATGTTCACAAAATGAATAAATTGTTGCGTGCCTTCGGCTGGGATTGAATCCGCTCCCTCTGGCTTGAAAGGCGGGCCTACTCCGGCTAGGCTATTATAGCTTTTTATTAATCAATCATGTAAACAAAAACGGGTGAACGGACTAGAAGAAATTATATATAGAGCTAGCTCATATTCTGGATTAGCACACATGTATTGTTATACCAAAGGAATTAACGATCCCTGTGGAATAATGGGTGTTATGCAGCCGTGGGATGCAGCTAATTAATCTATTTTATACATATAAAAATCGATGTGTGTACTGTGTATGTTCGCTATGAAATCCAAAACGGTTGAAGCGATTTCGACGAAAACCAGGCAATCTTCAGATAAGCCCAGCGAGTGATCCTGTAAAGTTTGGTAGCGAACAGAAACCGTTATCATTGGATTAGGGTCACAGTTATAGATAGGCTCATTCACGCGCTACAGCCACAGAGCGCTGCCTATTAACTACGGAGAAGAAAACTACCGTAACATTGATTAACTTGATATGAACATCACAACTATAAATTAACTCAAGGACTTTAACGAGCTTAGTGTATTGGGAAAATAAAGTTTATCATAGACTGATGATTCAAACTTATTAGCGGCTGTAAAGTGAGCCGTAAGCTCAGATCAACCTAGAGGAAAAGATGGAACACTGCGTTATATCTCGCTGAAGCCACTTCTTTTTGAACTTGTGTGCAAAGTAATGTTGCCATGAAAACCATTTACAATTGCACGAAAACTAATATTAATTACCAAACTCTACGTTAGCCATTTCCGTTCCAATATACAACCTTAGTAGATTTAATATTCCAAAACTGCACATTTTTGTAAGAGTTTAATGTTACGGCTTTTTCAAAATTGACTTGTAAAAAACTGCAGTTTCTAAAAGAACCTCAAAATTTAGTCCTGGCCACGCTTTTATAATGTGCTATGTACATATATTTAAGTATACGAAATTATACCATAAAGCAATGTACTTAACGTCGAGGTAAGCATGCCCAAGCGAGTAGTAGGAGTAGTTTTTTGCGTCAATGTGTGCGTGTTGTTTACAAATACGAGAGTAGCGTAGTTATTGGATAGTTTTTGGCTTCACCTAAATTATACGCCGTTTGCCATCTTATTCTCTAGGTTGATCTGAGGCCGCAAGCGAGACTTTTCGGCGTCTTGCCTCTCTGATCTCCTCGTATACCTTCGTTTTCGCTACTTCACAGCTGCCACTAAGTTTGAATCGGCCTGTACTAAGGGCCACTTGCAGATGCTCGGATAACTTTTAGACTCAACTTGCGCCACCAAAAGTTATGAGGTAACCTTGAGTTAACAAAATACTCTGACATTTATAAAATTTTAACTTCGTATCTTTTGCAAGTGGGCCTTAGACATAACATAACACATCGTCACGCCTTGTCCCCGAGGGGGCTGGCAGAGGTGTACAACACCCACACTTCGCCGGACGATATTCAGTCCCCAATGTGACAGGGGGCGAGCCTGTCGCTATACACCTGGCTCCAGTCATGTAGCAGATGACAAACAATACGCACATAATATGTTCACACCATAAACAAATTCGAGCGTGCCGTCGCCTGGGTTCGAACCCGCTCCCTCTGGCTTGAGAAGCGGGCCTTCTAGGCTGCCATCGCATCATGGCGCATGGGCCTTAGAAAGTTGCAAATATATCTAGTTGCTATCAGTTATACTTCTATACTAACATTTTTAAGCAGTAATATTTGTGAGTTTGTATGTTTGTTTGTTGGGGGTAATCTCCTAAACTACTGAAATTCTAAAAGTTCTATCACCACCAGAAAGCTACGTTATCCCTGAGTGTCAGAAGCTATGAAACACAAGTAAAGCCGCGGGCAGAAGAGCTTAGTAGTTTATAATAATTCAGATGAAAACTGAAATCTCAAACAGATTCTCAAACACGTCATTAATATAATTGTAACAGTAAAAACATTTTAAAACAATGTCGGTGAGTGCGCCCACCAACGCGCATTCTTCTTGTTGTGCATTTCTTTCTTTTTAATTTAAAATATTTAACTCAAACTCGTCTTCTAAATACTATTTTTTCCATGTATACATGTTTTGAATTACAATCTAGATCATAAGTTTTTTTTGTTGGTTTTATGTTTTGTAACAATTGTAATTTGTGTTGTGTACTTAAATAAATAAATAAAGATTTAGTTCTCGCAATTTATGTCTTAAGTCCTGAGTAACGTAATCTAATCTCCGTAGACGTAAAGATGGAAATGAAAACGTATCTAAATTATTATACGCGCTACGTAATTTTCTTATTAGTTTTATCGATACTTCTAAACCTCTAACGTTTTACAAAGTCACGACTGAGGGTTTATAATTACCTATCTGTAAGTTCGTTGTTTCTGGGTTTACTTTTGGTTTAACATCGTGATAGGTTCTTACATAGTATACCTAGGTATAGCCTAGGTATCTAGGCTAAAAAATATGGTGTCTTATGGTGGTTATTATTAATTAATTGTATGACTGCAGCCAAGTAAAGAAAGTAGGGTTGTGTGTTTGTCTATGGATGTATTTATGTGTACGTACTTACACAGAAACACTATTTTTGTTGCAAGCAGTTTAAACCCTGATTTTCACAAAACATTGAAGTCGAATGAGTTAGGAAAACGAAAAAAGAGTTAAGAATAATAAAATAAATGTAGGATGAGTTGAGAACGAAATGTTAAAATAAGACAAGAGATGAGACGTCAAAACATGAGTAAGGAAAAACCCAAAATGAGTACGGACATACGTCTGTCTATACCTATGTTTCCTCGTAACTAGCTGGAGAAGGCCTCTCTTAAGCCTCAAGGCTCTCAAGCCAAAGGAAGCGGGTTCAAGCCCAGTCGACGGCACGCACCAATTTGTTTATTGTGTGAACATACAATATGTGCGTATTATATGTCATCTGTTCCATGACTGGAGCTCGGTGTATGGCGACAGGCTCGCCCCCTGTCACATTTGGGACTGAATATCGTGCGGCGAAGTGTGGGTGTTGTATTACACCTCTGCCAGCCCCGTCGGGGAATAGGCGTGACAATATGTGATGTTATATTAGATTCGCTATTATTGTGTGAATGAGATAACCTACATTTCATTTTCTTTTTTCAAATGATACTTGTTGTTTGATACGTAGTTATTATAATATATATAATACTATAATCAAATAAAGAACATTTTATTGGTTGATTACTCCTAGGCAACTTATTAGAAAACCCTTGTCAGAGTTTTAGTACCTAAGAACTTCGTTCTACTTTTAAAGTGGTCTGTTGTAGACACGATGAGTACAATAAGCTATTTAAATGTTTAAAAATTTAGATACGATGAGTAGTAAAATAAAATTAGCTTATTTTCTGAAAAAAAATCAATGTGCTACTTCCTCTTTAGTAGGTATGTTGAACGACGTTTATCTTAGACTTCGTCAAAGGATTTTCTAGTTTGTTCGGGTACTTCGTCCACATTTCGTTACTTACAAGTTTCCATTTTGTGTTACACAATGTGTTTTGTTACAGTGTTTGTGGTACAGTTTCTCGATTTTCTACAGAATTCATTTCGGAGAATGTGCAGTGGAGCTGCATGACCTTATCCTTCCATCCCATTTCTATTACAGGAATAGTAGGAAATCGGTCCACTACCATCCATACGTACATTGTGGAATTTCCCCGTATACGTACTAAACGCTTCCGTTCTACGTTCCTAATCCGTACGGGCAAAGATTGGGAATAACCTGTGGGTTTCCTTGTTTTCTGAGAGCTTTAATCTGGCCTATTCGTATGTATGTCACAAAAGTCGCACTATTTATTTATATATTAGTGACATTTATTTTTAAATATTTTTAAAGTATTTATATTATATTTATTTCGTCTACTTATTAGTATTTATTTTGTGTATTTTTATTATTTTTATCTTTTATTTTTTACGTCTTGTAAAATTATGTATTAGATTATGACTATTGTATTAGTATTAGAATTTTCAAGGCCTCAACTTTTATAAATGTTCCTGTCCATTCAGGTTGCCTGGAAGAGATCTCTTTGAGCGATAAGGCCGCCCATTAAAAACTTAGTTAAGCCTTATTTAAGTACTATTGTAATTATTTTATGTTTTTAATAAAGAGTTGTTGTTGTTGTTGTTGTTGTTGTTGTATTCAAGGCCAGTGTGAATAGGTATCTTCTAAGTCAGCGTGCTTCATCTTCGACCACTTCTTCGCTTACCAACAGGCGGCTTGGTGGTCAGACGCTGACTCATTCAGGTTAAAAAAAAAAAAACCCCGAAACCAAATTTCATCAAACATACTCGTAGTTTAGAACACTCCCGACTAAATTACCTTTCAAACAAAAAAACAAAGTTAAAATCGGTTTATCCGTTCGGGAGCTACGATGACACACACACACACATACACACAGAAAGAGAGAGAGAGAGAGAGAGAGAGAGAGAGAGAGAGAGAGAGAGAAAGAGAGAGACGCACACAGAAACACGTCAAACTTATAACAATCCGTCTTTTTTGTTTTCGTTCGTTAAAAACCAATAAAGCAGTTGACGTGAATACACGTTTATCATTGTTTACTCACAACAAACTATTAATATCATCATAATCAACTCATAATAGGCTTAAACATACAAACCACTTACGTATAACATAAAAAAGTTTCTTGTAAATATAAAATACGATATGAATTGATGAGTTATAAACGAAAACCCACAGAAGTAGATTTGTGATCTTCTTAGGGCTTGGTGAGCTATTTTGGTTGACGAACGTCATTAGTATTATCAGCAATCATATTGTTGGGACAACCATCTATCAGTAGAGATAATAAACCATTCCAGACAATGCTATGACATCTACTAGTAGATTCATAGCCTATCCCACACTGATTTTATTGCTAACACATAACTATACCTAAAGTCTTACAGTGTAGGTATATAGGTAGTTACGTGTTAGCAAACCTATTCTCGTTTTCAGGTACGTCAGTTTGCACATGGCACAGAGTTATGTATTATATCGTAATCTGAGAAGGGTTCGTAACAAACGAACTAATCATAGCCTGGTGGAGCGTTCAGTCATCTGTGCAATTGTGTATGTGTGCTATTGATAGATAAGCTTCTTGATACTTTGATAGTAAGCCGGCTTTGATAATGGTCGATCCATTTGGATTTTGGGTCCGGCCTATTCAACCATTTTACCCTAACAGATATAGTTATACTCGTCGTATTGTCACGATAAAAGCAAGCAAGACGAAAAAAGCTTTAAATATAGTTTCAGCATTTAGACAATTTTAGTTGTTAGCAATAAACGATGTATATTTACACAGTATTTTGTCTTTTTCGATTGAGTTTAAAATCTATAAGCCAGAAAAAACAAGACACTAATTCAACGTTCATTGCTAAGAGGTTAGATACTAGGTGTTTGCATTGGGTATGCAAGTAACTAAGCGATGATAACTTAAGGCGAGGCTTTCCCAGAACTTTAGGTATTTTACTCTACCTCAGGCCGCACTTTTTGGGAGCGCGACGTATTCATTCACGCGACACAAAAGTTGTGTGCGATGCGCCGCGCGCACGTCTTTCACCCGTCAGTCACGTTATGGTATCGAGTACCTAAACACCCATTTTTAGGAAATCGATAAAATAATCCGTCCGTCATTGTACTCATCCATTTTATGAACATTTTTTATTTGATGCCAAACAAAAAAAAATCTAAAAAATGCCGTTCAAGCCAATATAGGTACAACCAACCTCATGTCCACGAGTTGTTGTATTTTTGATGTGTGAGCAGTCGTGGCATTAGTTTCATTTTACCGGTAGTGTCATATTTCCATTTTATCACACTTCACACTCATAAATACAAAAGATTGCGATTGTGTGTGGAAGTTAGGTACTTACTCGTATTTCACTTATTCACACCTAAACGGCTAGACGGATGAGGATCATATTTGGAACGGAGTTAGCTTATGCCCTGGATTGACACATAGGCAACTTGTTATCCTTATTAGGACAAATATTTATACAGGGTGTTGGAATGATTGTGTAACTACCGGTATTCATTAAATAATACAACATAGTAAATTTCATTATTTTTGGGTATATTGTATAACAATGGTAATAACAATTTTAATTACCTTACTTTACCATTAGGTGCGTACTAATAATATTGTATGGTTTGTTAAATGTTACAAAGTTAAAAAACTACACGATTCAGATATAATTTTGAACAATAATTATGAAAGAATCGAGTAAACTTATACCGGATATGTAGGTATACATACCCTGGGTACGAAGTGGCGGACATTCTGCTAGTACTAACAAAACATCCAATACAAAAAAATACATTCACAATATTTACATTTATATATACAATTGAGCTATAGGTACGTAGTATTATTATTTGTTCTGTGATATAGAGTGGCAATTTTGCTCTGCTGGGTGCGAACCCAGCCGACGGCACGCACCAATTTGTTCATTGTGTGAACATATGTGCGTATTGTGTGTCATCTGCTACATAACTGGAGCCCGGTGTATGGCGACAGGCTCGCCCCCTGTCACATTTGGGACTGAATATCGTCCGGCGAAATGTGGGTGTTGTATTACACCTCTGCCAGCCCCCTCGGGGAAAAGCGTGACGATATGTATGCATGTCTAGCCATAAGTTCTGTTACAAATGAAAATGCATTTATTTTTTTATTACAGTAATGTAATGTTAATAAAAGTTATATTTACATATGTATTGAAGTCTTAACAAAAATATAACTATTATTTTATTCAAAATTACCACATTTGGCCTTGATAGAGGCCTTTAGTCGGTCTGGCCAAGAATCTATGGATTTACGGACTGTTTCCATGGGAAATTTAGCCACTGCTTGCTTCAAAGATTTCTTAAGTGACTCTATAGAGCAGGCCATGCCCTCTAAACCTGACCATAATTTGTAGTCCAGGGGGTTTTGATCTGGGCTAGAGGAGGGCCAGTCTTCAGCCCTTATAAAGTCAGGAACATTGGCTTCCAGCCAGGCTTGGGTAGTTCGCGCCTTGTGACCATGTGCAGAGTCTAGTAGGAAACTCCACGGTAGATTTTTAAAAAGTGTATTGCTAAGGGGTTGTACAACACCATATAAGACGGTCTCTTGATACACTTTGGCAGAAGTTTTAACCCCCTTTTCACAAAAACTAAGCTTTGTGACGCCGTGATAGGATACCCCCCACCAAACCATGACTGACGCAGGATGATGACCACGCTGAGTGAAACAGGGTCAATGTCATCCACGTGCCTAAAACAAAATAAAAATAAATATTTATAAGTATGATGTCCAAAAGTTCAAAATATAAAAATTCTAAAAAACCGACCAAGTTCGAGTCGGACTCGCGCACGGAAACTGTCGTTCAAGCTTGTTGATATGTATGTACATAATTATATAACAACTACATTATAAATAAATGAGCTTTCAAATGACACCTCAAACAACTGATTTGATGAGATAGAACTCGAGATATAAGCAATAATCTACAACGGTCGGCGGCCATCTTTGTGACGTATTTACATAGCTTCGCCTGTCCCCGCTATCGCTTCTTACAACCGGTAGTTTCGAATTTCAAAGGCAACGACGAACACATCCATACCAGTCGTAGGTTTATAAAAGCCGTACTTACAAGATTTACCGAAATGCTCGGTTTTCGCTAATCGTTAAAAACGAATATACAACTTTACGAGTTTTCTTCAAAACAGCCAAAATCACGTTGCAGTACTAATCAGGCCTAGATGTGTTCAAATCATACGGCTATAACTCAAACGCTACCAAACACTCGTGTAGTACAGATTGTTCAGTCGTCCCGTATCTTACCTAACATCCTGTATAGTTAAAACTTAGCGAAGATCCGCCGCCCTGCATGTTACAAAAGTTAGGTAGGTACTTACGTTTCGTCAATTACAATGTCATCGGAGTTTATTACATTTAGTTGTAGTACTCTTCTGAAAAAAAAAAAAAAACTGTAAGATAGGTATTCGTGTAAGTAGGTATAACTATATAAATATGAATATCACTGGTATGCCACTAGGTCGGGTATTTACTCGTTGTGCAGTTCAGATTGCTCAGTAAAAATGAAAGTATGAACGTCGTCCGGTATCTCACCTAACATCCTACATACCTATATAGTCAAAACTTAGCGAAGATCCGCAGCCCTGCATGTTACAAAAGGTAGGTAGGTACTTACGTTTCGTCAATTCCAATGTCATCGGAGTTTATTAAGTTTGGTTGTAGTACTCTTCTGAAAAAAAAAACAAAACTGTAAGATAGGTATTCGTGTAAGTAGGTATAACTATATAAATATAAATATCACTGGTATGCCACTAGGGCGAGTATTTACTCGTTGTGCAGTTTAGAATGCTCAGGAAAAATGAAAGTATGAACGTCGCTCCGTATCCGTATCTCACAAGTTGTCTGGGTGAAATAATAAATGGTGACCGACATAGTCAAAACTTCGCAGAACACCCGCCTCCCTGCGTGGTACAAAAGGTAGGTAGGTACTTACGTTTCGTCAATTCCAAAGTCATTGGAGTTTGTTACGTAGTTAGTCTTCTGCAAAAAAAAACTGTAACTGTAGGTAGGTATAACTACAAAAATATCACTAGTAGGTATACCACTAGGGCGGGTATTTACATCCTGAATACACGTAACGAGACAAAAAAGTACCTATCTATGATGATGAGTATGATATTTGAAAACACTAAAACGAATATAAGTAGGTACTAATAGATTTGTTGATACATCATCTGACTACAAAAAGCAATGCAAGAAATGTCGATTCTAGTAAATAAAAACAATGATTACCAATTTAATCTAGTAGAAATTTATCTACTTACCGACGTTTGCTCCTTGACTCGTACGATTTTCTAAAAGCCAGACTTGAGCATTTTTTTCGTTTATTATGTTTGTTACCCATTATGGCAAAACTAAATGCTTGGTTGGTGTTGGTGTGTGCGGCACTGCGGAGATCACAAAAATTTGGCACACGTCCGGCGTCGACGGGGTCTGCGGGCGGACTGGCGGTCACGCAAACGTGCCTTTTTACCATGAATTCGTGATAAAAAAATCATATAAAATTACCATGTTAACTTTTTAACATTTTTATTTATGATTCCATTTTTTTATTGCATTGTAATTCGTAAAAAAAATAAAAAAGCAATATGATTTGTAAAAATTAAGTCGCAAATCGTGTTTAAAATACCAAATAGAGGTGACTTTGGATTTTTTTTCTATCGAATGAAGTTATTCATTACATGTATCAGATTTATGATTCCACTTAAAAACATGCTTAAGAATAACATATTTTTTTTTACACAATAAAAACCATGGTTTATCTTAGAGGAAAGTTGATTCTTGCTAGACGTTTTCTGGCCAGGTTCGCCTTAATTGGAGAAGGCCCGCCTGTCAAGCTAGGTAGAGCGGGTTCAAACCCAGCCAACGGCACGCACCAATTTGTTCATTGTGTGAACATATTATGTGCATATTGTATGTCATCTGCTGCATGATTGGAGCCCGGTGTATGGCGTCAGGCTCACCCCCTGTCAGATTTGGGAATGAATATCGTCCGGCGAAGTGTGCATGTTGTATTACACCTCTGCCAGCCACCTCGGGGAAAAGGCGTGACGATATATGTTTGCACGTAACTTCTAGTAAACGAAGACAGTAAAAGAAATCCGGTGTATCCAGCGAAGACAGTTTTGTAGAAAGACTGCGTTGAAAGAAGAAAACCGAGTTAAGAGTCCCGCGACGCTCTAAAATTTCCATACAAAAGCGCTTCTCAAATTTCTTGAAAACCGTTTGTCAGATTATGATGAAATTTAGCATGTACAATAAAATTAACAATATCTCCGCCCCATCATCATCTTCTCTAGACGTAGTGGCTATGGAAAACCTTAAGCCAATGCGAAGTTAGTGTAAAGTAGTCGCCGGACTCTTAAATCATGTTTAGCGTTTTTCTAAAATATAAGCTGACAATTTTAAGTCAGCACTTGTCTGAATTTATACTCACGGAGCAGCATGAATTTAACTTATACGGATTTATGCAAAATGTTAAATGGAGTAAAAACGTGAATAGATTGTATAATTTATACTACAATCATATCAGGGCGAATAAAAAGTTAGGTATGAATAGATCTAGCACACTAATTATGTTTTAGTATAACGTACTTTTAACATAGTCCAAATAATAGTTTTATAGTAGTACCTAGTTACTTATTACATTTCGTCACGCCTTTCCCCTGAGGGGGCTGGCAGAAGTGTAATACAACACCCACACTTCGCCGGACGATATTCAGTCCCAGATGTGACAGGGGGCGAGCCTGTCGCCATACACCGGGCTCCAGTCATGTAGCAAATTATATATGTACAGTACGCACATATGCTCACACAAAGAACAAATTGGTGCGTGCCGTCGGCTGGTTTCGAACCGGCTCCCTCTGGCTTGAGAGGCGGCCTTCTTCCAACTAGGCTGCCATCGCTTTTTACTTATTAGTGTCCGTATAATTAAAAAATAATTTTGTGCTTACAATAAACTATACCATCTTACCCACTTACTAATCTACTCTGTAATTTTTCAGGTTCCTGCATAAATTAATGTCAATTCAAGTTAAACAACTGTCTGAAGTTGAAAGAGTCGCAAGCCAGAGCTTCCCTAAAAAGTTATCTCGAAAAACGTGCTCTAAATTTCGAAAACCCTAACAAAATTAGTGTAAACATTTTTCGGATGAATCCCTGAACCAGAAACCAATTTGTGGCACTTAAACTGTCACAAATAATTTACAAGTGCGTCGTAAATTTTCACCTGCAAATACAGGTACCGTAAAACAAACACAGAAAGGCATGTTTTTCAATAAAGATGACAATACGAGTACTTGTAACATTAATTTATTCTTAGTCATGGTAATTGTGAGAAACATTCATTGAAAAACAATGTAGTGCTCGTATTTTTTCATCGGTTACTGATTCGAACGTAAGTCAATAGCTGATCAAAATAAAGGTGACTCACTGATTTAAGTAAGAATGTAATACGAATACTTCAAATTTCATCGGTATTGAGTAAGAATGCTAATATTTAAATTGATCTACATTTTACGGAACATGACTAACTTGATAGTTATTTCTGTGGTTTAAAGTGTGCTTAAGTAACAGACGTGCGAACTGTTGTCTGGTTTTAAGTAGGGACATACAAATGCGTTATTCCTGAAATAGTAGTAAGGTTTTCACTGTACAAAGCCAGCCAACTTTAAAGTTAAGAAGCTATCCCGAAGTATTTTAATCTATACAAAAATTGACAAGACGATCCAGTCCACACCTGAAAAGTACTTCAAATTCAATACCGTTTCAGTGCCATAACAAATTTGATTATAACATTTTACAACTACGTAGTACCGTAGTCCTTAAAGTATTGAACAAAACTGATTTCCTGCAATCTGATTTTTTTAATAGCAAGTAGAAAGGAAATTAATATTTTCTGTATCTAATCACATTTTTGTATAATCTAATCTGCTCGATATTACGTAGAGCTCTAAGTATAGTTACATTGGGAAACGAAATTGTGTATAAAAGTTTGTAGCTGTAATGGGCATAGCAAACAATGCTAACAAATTATCTGAAAACGTCCGCCTTTGACAAATCGCTATGGGACCAATTTTGTATCGTGATCCAATACATGTTTGGCCTTTAAATTTCAGAAATGCTTCTTTCTGATGCCTGTATTTAAGGGTAAAGAATTTAAGTAATTACATTTTTTGTCTGTGCAAAATTTCTTTCTTTTTCGGAAGTGGGTACAGCTTGCTCGTTACGTGGTTTTGTACAAAATATAAAGATCAGTAAATTAAATTTTAACGAGCATGGTTTTTGCAAGGCTAGTTGATTTTTTGTGACCCAATTCGTCTTCTACCATTTTATTTGTTTTGTTCTCGTAGCTCAGTGCATTTAAATTATGTTTAAACCATTAGACGTTATTTTAAAATATTTAATAACAGTCTTGGATTAACAAACAGAGAATTCATATTGTAAATGTGCTATTTCTTGTATCGAGGCTCGAGTAATTAAAATTATTTTATTTCTAGACGCAGAGGGCACTTAGTCGGTAATTAAACTCGACCTTTTATGATGGTATAATTATTTTGATATCTCAAGTTTTAACTTAAACTCTGCCATTTCTCACTCTGGAGTAAAAACAACGTTAAAGTAGTAGAAACTAAACTTATTTTACTTCGGCTTCATTCTAGAATCTGAACCAGTCAACGACGTAAAAGACTTTAAAAGGTACAGTTTGAATTTATTTGAAGCAATAACAGAAACTTTACCATTTAAAGAAAGAGTCGGGACTTTTGGAGTCCTTAAAGGACTCAATTAGGCAAACTTAAGTTTAATGCGATGTTTTTGAAGCGTTTAGACGTCGTTTTGTCGGAACCTGCTGTATTGCTACATTCTTACTAAAAGAGTAAAGCGATGTCACTTTGTTTGAACGCTATAGAAGCATCGATTCGTTTGCTACTCGTACTTTGATGTCGGCTCAAAAGAACGTTGATTTACTGGCTCGACTTTCGATCATGTACCTACTGTGTCAGTGTACATAATAACGTAATAATCGAATTGATTCCATATTGTTATTTCAATAGAGCAACAAAATTGGATCTTTTCCATATAATTTAATATAACGTAATTTTATGTAGGTAAAAGTGAAATGGCCAAATATTGTTATTATAGCCTAAGAATTGCCAAATTGAAGAGGCAGTGGGGAGGACACATCGTTAGTAGAACCGAAGGCGGATGGGCAGAAATACTGTCGAGTGGTGACCACGAACTGGAACATGCTTGTGGGAAGGCCACAAGGTAGCCCAACGGTCTGGTGAGGGTCACGGGAAGCTGCTCGGTGCGCGCAGCGCAAGACCGGCCGTTGTGAAGATAATGGCCTAATGAGGGGAGGCCTTTTGTGGACAGCAGTAGACGTCTCCCGGGCTGACATGATGATGACGATGGAAAAAGTGCTATAATTATAAGGTTTTTTTTTTTAAATCTCTTTAATCCGTCAAGTGCGTGTCCTGACACACTCATGGTGGATTCCGTAGCTAGGTATGAAGCTGAGTAGGTTTCATCGAAATTTATCAAAAAAGTATGCTGTATCACGAGAACCATGTTAGAATAGAAAAGTTTATATCTCGAATAAAAAAGTTGAATTGATTAAGCCGCGGGGTATTCTATAGTAAGATTTAAATTGAAATAAATTACCTTTGCCTCATCCATCCTTTAGACAAGATTTGTTCTAAAAACATCGGTTGTTTACACTTCCCATACTTTTTGAAATGAAAACCGTGTCAGGTCTGAAAGCTGTCCTGTACCAACAAAAATATTTACTTTTCATTAATGATTTCGGTAATCGTCGTTTAATCAATCGCAAAATAAAATTAGTTAAGCACAAACATAAAATAAGTAGAGCCGCTAATGTGCGATGATCTGCTGGAGTGTGTTTCTCGACTTATAATCTGTAAATCTTCTAGTCAATCGATTTTTCCTCCCTTTTTAGGCAACCGTCCTCCGTGGGAGATAGATAAATAGATAGATAGATAAACACTATATTGTTGACACCAGAAATAACAAAAACAAAAGAACAGAAAAATCTTAAACTGTAGTGTAACAACTGGCGGCCTTATCACTAAGAGTGATCTCTTCCAGGCAACCTTAGGATGGAGAGGATACTTATGAAAGAGTATGGGACATGGGTGTGCAAAAATTAACAAAAATAAAAGTGTTGATACACCTACGAATATACAGATGAAATGATTGAATGGAAAGACGAGCTCGTCGCTCACGAAAAGGACTGGCCCACCAAAGCAAAACCAGGGACAGCTGAAAGGAGGGCAGAGAGGCTTTTGTCCAACAATAGGACATACCAGGCTAATCGACCGCGTGAGCGTTAGCGAACGAAGCGTTTATGCTTCAGCTTTGACATAAATTCTTTCGTATTTCCGAATTCTGTCTGGATTTCTGCCTGGATTCTGGTCCGGATATCTGTCCGGACATCTGTCCGGATCTCTGGCCCGACCTCTGTTTTCCCAATTCCAGCCCCGATTCGACTTATAATTATCGAAGCTGCTCACAAAATTTCACGAGAATCGGTTGAGGAATGCAACCTGTAAAGGAAGACAGACGTCGGCTGCGAGTTCTAAAGTGCATAGAGCCGCTAGTAATTATATAAGCCTGGTATGTCCCATCGTTGGGCAAAGGCTACCTACATAATACATTGTAGGACCTAGGCTTTTTTTTTTTTGTCAGAGCATTTTATTATACAGCGTACTCCAGTATAGGTCGCATCATTGCTTTACATCGGGCATTCATTCATTCATCATCAGAGATGGCGGCCAAACGGAAGCCAAATAAAAAAAAAAACAATAGTAACGGAGCCCTAACATATCATATATCGTCCCTCGAGAGGGCTGGTGGAGGTGTAATACAACACCCACACTTCGCCGGACGATATTCAGTCCCAAATGTGTCAGGGGGCGAGCCTGTCACCATACACCGGGCTCCAGTCATGTAGCAGATGACATAGAACCCTAACAATAAATAGCTAAATCCAACGAAATATATAGGTACAACATAATTATTATTTATTGTAATTGCAATATCGCGTCTTTAAATTAAAGATAATGGAGTTGGTGTCTATAAAAAAAATAATTTCAATTATATTAGTCAATTGGAAATGTCTCAAGTTAGTATCAGGGTCACAATAGTTGTTTTAGCAAATTAAATCATGTTTCAGATAAAACTATTTTGAAATTATACTCTTTCCTCCATAAAAAAAAAAACTAAACACACTACTTTTGAAATAAATCGTCTCACTTCTACACACTAATAATTGAAAATACGACAATAATACTAAAAACCAATGACAGTGTATAGGCTAACAGACGATAAGTCTATTGCGTCATTTGTTTTTATTGGTTCAATTATTAGCCAAAATTGTTTAATCAATTAGAGATGAACCGAACTTAATGATCAGCTGAGAACTATTAGGATTGCACTAAGTAGGTAAGCATTATGAAAACGGACATAGAATAACCTTCGACTTGGCTAACTTTGAAAAACTTATAAAAGTGCGAAACTTTTTTGATTTTTTGTGTCAATATAGAAATGTATTTATTTTTTTATCAAATTAGTTAACAATCTTATTTCCATTTTTGATATTTAATATTTATCCTAAATGGAAAGATTTTCGAGACATAGATAGCCTTTTATGTAAAAATTTAAGTCATATTAAAATTGATTAAGACATTGGGTAACATACCCAAAAAGAAGTGTACCCTTTTAAAGTAGAAAAAAAAATACTTTGTACTAATTTTGTTATAGCCAATAAAGCCAGTTTCCGTTTAAATAAAAATAAATACCTACTCAGTGTTTGAAGTTGTTTGTCTCAATGCCAAGGCTTTGAAACCTTTTTCTAGACTTCGTTTAATTCAAAGAACTTCTCAGTCCAGTATTGCAAAGTCTTACAAAGAACTCAATAGGTACTCAATTCATGTTAGTTTCTAGACTTTCAATTAAGTTATGCTCTCTGATTTTATTTGCGCTTGGATTGATCACTAATAAAATATAAAACATTTAATCTGGGTGTCTTCAATTTTCGAGTGAATCGGTTTCTTCTAGGCAAGCATGCTCCATCGTAGGCCGCATCACTGCTTATCATCAGGCATGTTGGCGGCCAAACGCAAGCCTATTAATCAATTTAAAAAAAACCTACTTCAGATTTACGACAACAACAACATATTTACAATATACGAAGTTTTATACAAATCTTTTCATCGAATATTCCATTTGGTAGAGTATAGGAAGAATAGTATTATTTTTGTACATATTAAATTTTTTAAAATATACAAAATATAGTATAGGTAACAACAGTCGTTGAAAACACATGTCAAACAAAAGCAATAAATAAAAATTGGCTTATCTATTTGCAAGTTGTATGCCACAGACAGAGACACAGATAATACAACGTTAAACTAGTAAGTTTAACGTGTACTAGTAAGTTTTTTAGTAAAAAATGCTAAAATTATTAAAAATATAATTTAGTACCTGAACTTTTAGTCCCATCATAAACCTAAACATGATACAAGAAAAAAATGTATGAAAACCTACGTGAGTCTGTGCCTTAATCATAATAATTAAAACACTTAAAAAATATCTTATTGACAAGGCATACTATTCTATTGACGAATATTTGAAAGACACCGACATTGATTTTATATAATATTTTTACTTTGACATTAATCCAATATGCAGTTTAATAATGCAGAATTTTTTTTTCTGCATTTTGTAAACTTTTGCATACCAAGCGGTTAAACCATGGCGAACTAATTTTATTAATAATAACTATCTGTAACTCATGTTTTGCAAAATAAATACTTTGATTTGATTTGAATTAAAATAGGTAAGTACTATTTATGTCTATGGATAAATTATGTAATACCATCTTAACACCATAATCATGATTATCTTCCTATCCATATTCTATTGATGTGGTAAGTACAGTAAGTAAATTTGTTCTAAAAAAAAAGATAAGTATAGTATCATAATTTTACTAAGACTTGCGTCATTTGCGATTGAATTTATTTATGACTAGCTGCGCCCCGCGGTATCACCCGCGGTCCCTAAGGAACCGTTATATTTTTCGGGATAAAAAGTACCCTATGTCCTTTTCTGCATCCCAGATAACGTGTATGCAAAAATTCATGATGATCGATTGAGTAGTTAAGACGTGAAAGTGTTACAAACAAACAAACTCAATTTCGCATTTGTAATATTAGTTAGGATTGATCGCACAAAGTAATTGAATATTAAAACAACTCACTTTTCTAAAAATATCCTAAAAATAATGAAGAAATAAATGAATTAACTTTACTATACAAGTAAATAAAAATTGAGACAAATTTACTTGCTCCGTTTGATTTTTATTATCGAAGGTAAATGAGGATGCCGAAAATTCCATTGACAATGTAATATTTATTTTATAAAAAATTGTAAAACGGATTGCAGTTTAAAAGAATGTGGAGCCATTATTGGCTATTATTAAGTTCGTCAATCTGAATAGTACGAGTAACTTATTGTACTTATCAGGTACATTAATAATTTAACATGATGGGTCTGTTTCTTATATTATAGCCAACCTAACTCCTTGGTAAAACACAAAACGGGTTTTATTTATCTATTCATCTCTTTCACACTTATTATCTTAATTCGCACTTCCTTTTTCATTCCTTCTCCTTTATCATAATCGCATACAATGCTATTAAATGCCAGTTACTTTACATTCCCTTATTTTCTTCACATTGTATGCTATTTGCTCACCAAGTAAAGGAACACTTTTAGTTACTTTAAAGATGTTGAAAATGTTGAATGTCGACCTCCTTTAAAGTCTTTGAAAACGTCGTGATATTTTCCATGATTGATAGAAGAGCAGAGAAGACAGTTTTCTCTTTATTTGATGAAGCAAGGGTTGTCCCACAAATGTTATATCCTAAACAAACCTAATAAAATTGTAGAAGCATTCTATTTTGAAATTTATTTACGTGGTCAACCGGCTAGGCATTCGATCGAATCTCATAAGATGCTAAAAGTCATGATGTATGTAACAGAAAATGGTAAGCGAGCACGCTTGCTCAGATCAAACAAGTAACTTTGAGTTACTCTATGGGTGTTAATAATGTTGAATGTCGATCCCTCAGAAGGCATTTCAAATAGTCGTGATATTTTCCATGATTGATTGAAGAGGATAGAAGACCCTTTTATCTTTATTTGATGAAGGAAGGGTTGCCACACTAAATGTTATTTCCTAAATAAACTTAATAACAATGTATAAGGATTCTATATTGATATTTATTTATGTGGTCAACAGGCTACACGTCTGATCAAATCTCATAAGACGCTAAAGGTCATGATGTAATAAAAAATGGGAAGCAAGCACGCTTCCTTGGATCAAACAGCGGCAAATTTTTAAAGTAGGAACTAAAAATAGTCCAATCAATAGAGTGTTTGTAGAGGTAGAACGCGTGAGCAGGGTCCTAAACGAATTCCCCAGAAACTTCTTTAGAGTACATAGGGAGTTAACATACATACTAAAAATCTCCACTTCTAGGAGGTGAGGCGGAAGGAAGGGGGCACAAAGTTGGTTCCGCTTTTGGGTTTTACCCTATGATCTCAAATACGGCACTGTTATGTTGGCATTGGCACGTATAGGTATATAAATTGTCTTCTTTATCTACAGTACTTCTTTTAAGCACATCTTGATAGGCTTATGGTTAATCAAGATTTGCTAGTAGCAGTTGCTGAACAAGTCACAAACATAATTATGTCAATTTTGGTTTTGCCGTTTTTGTCACTTTGTGGCCTTCAGCAATTTGTCATAATTCAAGTGTGTGAAATAACTTTTTGGGTTATTTCAATATTGTTGAATGTGATTTGTGATATAAGCCCTTTAAACTATAACTTTTTATGCGTCAAATTGGAGAAATAATGAAGTAATAGGTGATAAAAAAATCGCTAAGGTACTCACGCACTCTACAGCACCTTATACTTAGACCATCAGTTGTCTGAACTACAAGAGACGTGGCTACTTACCTACTTGACATATCGTCACGCCTTTCCCCTGAGAGAGCTGGCAGAGATGTAATACAACACCCACACTTCGCCGGACGATATTCAGTCCCAAATGTGACAGAGGGCGAGCCATACACCAGGCTCCAGTCATCAGATGACATATACCTAATACGCACATATTATGTTCACACAATGAACAAGTTGGTGCGTGCCGTGGGCTGGGTTTGATCCCGCGCCCTCTGGCTTGAGAGGCAGGCAGGCTTTACCTACTTGAACCTACTTGAAAGTTCCGTACAACACTCTACGGTTCACTAATGATGTTACTTTTCTTTTTTTCTTTACCGGTACTTAGCCGAAACTTGTTATCGCTTTTGAAACCCCTTCAAATACCTACTCCATCTAGAAATTGAAACACGTTTACCACCGAACTACAATGTACCTACCTACAACTGTTTTATAGTTTTTAATACCTAGTTTTAAAAAGAGCACCTACGTTTCAACATTTTCATTGTTTACATCTTTCGGTAAGTACATACGTTGAAAATTGTTATAATCAGCTCAAAAAAAAAACTATTTTAAAATATATTATGACAGACGTAAACATATTTTAGATCTAAAACAGATAGAGAAAATTATTGTTTACTCGCTGAGAAAAAATGAATGCGTGAATATTTTAAAAGTAGGTAAGTATGTGACGTTGGCAGCCCTAGAAACTGTTCTGTAGCCTTTCAGTTAATAGTTTTCTGCACAATGTCTTACTTATCCAATAAAATGTTTATACAGGGTTATTTATACCTAGTAAAAAACCTGTTAAGGGTTCATTTTACACATCAGTACGAACTACTTTTACTATGAAGCCAATCCTGTAATCGCGAAAAAAAAAGCTGTTTCATACAAAAAGTTCAATCACCTTTGACAAAATGTATGGAACAGCTGATTTTTTTTCGGGATTTCGGAGTTCGCCCCATAGTAAAAGTTGTTCATATTGATGAGTACAATGAACCCTTAAGAGGTTTCTGGTAAGTTACAAATAACCATGTACAAAATAAATTGGCAACAATCTGTTGAAAAGAAATTTAAACATGGAAGAAACAGACAGCTTTATCATTCTACTGCTACAACTGCTAACGTAAACTTTAGCTGCTAATTGGGAAAAATTACCAAAATATAAAATACGACATATATAAATGATACATGATTATTATTGTCAGCTCGTCCAATTAGACAGCAAACTTCGAGCGATAACGATTGTAGAAATTAATTCGAGCGAGCGAATAAAGCGAACGTCAGCAAGCTAAGCGTCTAGCTGCAGTTTCGACAAAAATGATTCTGTTTCGACAAAAATGATTCTGTTTCGACAAAAATGTCCTGATTCTGCCCTCTTATACAGGTCGCATTTATCAACAGATTTTCGTGAAATTTTGTAAGCAGGTTCGATAGTTATACAATTTTTTTTTGGCCAGTCAGTTTTCGGATATTCTTAACATATTTTGTAAAGAATATCCATTTGTTGTTTGGTGGACAATTGATTTTTTTATTCAGAAATTCTTTAACATGGAGCAGATTTGATTAAAAAAAATATCTTCGCTATTTTGAAGAATTTCCAAAACCTGACTGAAAAAAAACTGTTTATTTGTTGCACCTGTTTATAAATAAATAATAAATAAATTCGGGACACTTCCACACACGGTCGCCTGACCCCAAACTAAGCAAAGCTTGTACTATGGCTGCCAGAGACTGATATAAATACTTAGAAATTTTTAAAAACATACTTAAATAGATATTAACACCGAGACATAGAACAAACACAAATGTTCATCACATAAATGTTTGCCCTAGTTGGGAATCGAACCCACGGCCCCAAGCTCAGGAAGCAGGTTCACTACCAACTGAGCCACCGAGGCAATCTTCAAGGCAAAATTTCAAGCGAATCGGTAGAGAAATGCGACCTGTAGTAGCTTTGAAACAATTACAACTTAATTAGGGCCGTAGTTAAGTTTTTAAACAAAACGAGTTGCCCTCGGAGCTCTGGATTTTTCATGAAATGCTTGACGAATTTCTTGGAAAGTAATATTCGTCAGAGATTTAAATTTCGCATGTGATTTTTTTTAGAAAACGTACTCATAAAAAAATAGAGCAAAGAAAATATTCGCGTTTGTAAGGGGTCATCTTGGATTGATTTGTTTAAAAGATAGACCAAGTAAATTCTCTACTACTACTCTTTCTGGTACTCTACTACTTCTCTATGGTACTCTTTAGAGAAGTTGCTTACTTCATTCAATTTTATATTAATTCATAATACAAGGTACATTTTTAGTTTAAGATTAAGAGTGAGTGGACAAGTGCGAAAGTCATAAAAAATGCCGAAAAATGAATTTTAGTTTTTAAGCTTTTCATATGGTTTTTTGGGGTGCAATAAAGCTGTATTGCATTGTATTACAATTACAATTTGTCACAGATAATTTTTTATATCTTGAAATATCTCTTCACTCGTTGTCTTCTTCTAAACGAAATAGCAATAGAAAACCTTTGGTTAATGTGAAGTTACTATGAAGTGCTGGTAGGACCTTAAGTACACAGATTTGGCACACACTATACGAACATAAAAAAGTTAGTTTTTGCTTTAATTTGCAATTTTTGCACGTTTCCAATTAAAATTATGCAGTGATAAACTTTTTGCAAAATGAAAACCTCTCGAATACAATTTTGGTTACACATTTTTCTCGCTCAAAAAGTGAACAGAAACCACGACAGCATTAATATTAAAATGCATCCTTCAATTTCGTATGACCGAAAATAGTGTTTGAGTTACACCAAAACAAAAATTACAAACAAAAAATCGAAACAAAACCAAAACTTTTTGAAATACTTAACAAAGTTTGTAATGATTGTATCTTATTCTTGTGGTGCCATCTCCTACCGAAAGTCGGCTATCATTATGGCTGTCCTAATCTTGGACACAGCTGCGCGGAACAGGGATCCAGTGCTTAGGTTAAACCATGTCATCAGATTCTTAAGCCAAGAAGTACGCCTTCTTACCGGTGGTCTTTTTCCCTGAATTTTCTCCTGCATTATGAGTTGGAGCAGGTCGTATTTGTTGTTACGCATGCGTTTGCGTTTCTTGACAGTTTTTAAGACCTCTGCCTCTCTAAGAATAATGATTGTATACCTACGTATAAATAAGTAAAAAAAGCAAGTCCGTACTTAGTCGACATTCCACCAACTCGTACTAAACGATTTGCCTCCACCTTTCTAATACGAACCGTTAGGGAATGGAACACTTTGCCATCGTCTGTATTCCCGACTAACTACAACCTGGGTATCTTCAAGGCTAGAGTGAATAAGTACCTTATAGGTCGTCGTGCTCCATCTTAGACCACAACGTCGCTTAACACCAGGTGAGTTGGTGGTCAAACGTCGACCTATTCTACATAAAAAAAGGAAAGCTTAAAAAACTAACTTCCCGTCTCCATGTCTCCAATTTTTAGACTTTCGTTGATATTTAAAAACCGTTTGACCGAATTAAATAAAATGTATATGGTACCACCTAAAAAGTATGGTCTACCAAACAAAGAAATAATCATTAAAATCGATTCACAATTGCGTAACATACATACAGAAAAAACATACAGTCGAATTGAGAACCTTCTCCATTTAGGAAGTCGGTTAAAAAGTGTAGATTACATTGGAAAATCTACAAAGTATAAAATACATACATATATTATTTAACTGAGATTGAGATCTGACACCGGATACCACGCTAGATACACATGTCGATATTTATTAGAGTGTAGAGCGACGAAGGACTCTGTTCCTATGGGAATTGACCTTTTGACTATTTACGAATGCGATCCTAACCCATAAATACTCAAAATGTATGCGTTAGTTTTGCCTATTTTTACCCGACTACGGCGACGAAAAAAGGAGAGTTGAGTTATTAACCGGTATGTTTTATTATTTTTTATAGTAGGTGTGTTATACTACTCCTACTTAAATTATAAACGGGAAAGTTTGTGTATGTGTGTGTTTGTTCGTTTGTTACTTCTTTAAGGTCAAATAAATCGACAGGCTTGGTTGGAATTCGGAACGGATTGTACAAGCTCTTGATTAACATATAGGCTACTATTTAACCGCGCGTAACGTTGCGAACCGTAGCTAGTGCATAGTGTGAAAATACAAACAAATTAAGTATAATTTTAAATAAACAAGAAGAAGTAATATTATGAAAAGAAAAACAAAAAACCCGACTGCAAATTGTAGTCTGACACTCCAGATATAATTAAAATGTTACTTTCTCCATCAAGACGATTCAAATGACACCTCACATCTCGAAACCCATTAAGCTATAAGGTGTAAGTAGGGCGTGCCAAAGAAACCTCATATCTCCATGCATACATACCCACATAGATACAATATACATGCATTAATACATACACTCGAAAAACATAACCCTCTCTTGCGTAGTCAGGTAAAAAAAAAGTTAGCATAACTACCACGAAAAGAAAAAAAAAACATCAAGGTAGAGTAATTAGGTTGAGCTGAAAAGACCGTGTTTAGTGTTGACTGAATGTTACATAAAACATACGAGAACAACCTGTCAAAATTGTTAGGAAGAAGCAAGTCTATTTTTAACAAAATAATGAGAAGAAGCCTTTGTGGGCCTGCTTCCTTTATAGGCTGCCTCGTTTAAAAGAGATTGCTCTCCATGGCCAAGATCTCGTGGCTCGTTGACATGGTTAATTTAAAAGGAAAAACATGTCAAATTTCTATCCAACTTTATGAGCTTTTGTTACCAAGATAGTTATTAAAATGACTGAAGACCTGACTGGGAAATGTAAACAATAACACTCGCGTAATTAAGACGAACCTAATTAGCTGATAATAGCTGTTTAGTTGTTAGGAGAACGTAGAAACGGACGTACTTACACACAGGGGTGCTAGTACCCACAATTAAACTGACGTTTCAAATTGACTACATCGACAAAAGACAATGGGCAAAAATAAATGGTCGTTGGTCCAACCGCCCGCAGGGTTGACACTATAGCCAATTTGTAGTTAAGGTTATAGGTTTTCGCATAATAAATCTCTATAGGTTTTCGCATAATAAATCTCGCTGAATTCGAACCCATAGTTTGGAGATATTTTGTATTGTTGTTGTGATTTAATAAATCGTGTGAAAGGAAAGTTAAAAGAAAAATTTAAGCCATCTACATAATATGCACTCACGGACCATGCAGGTCACGCGACGTCATCAATAAGTTTTGCTTAACATTTCTGATAATATATTCATATTTTACTATTCTATAAATTAAAGTAAATTGATTTGAGTAGGTTGAATTTTACTGGTGTCGTACTTTTTTAATGCATAAAGAATATCTACCGAATGCGCTATGTGCCAACCCTGCGGGCAAACTTATAATTTTTTTAGACCAATTTGCCCATTGTCTTTTGTATGGAAATTATCGATTTTGTCTGTTTGAAACGGTCAGTTCAAATGTCTTTGCTCGCACCCCAGGGCAAGTATATTAATATAATTATAATCACACTTTTTTGGCTTTGCCATTGTCGGGTAAAACGAAAACTACGTAGAAAATGAAATTCGATGAACAAATTAAATGACGTGGTTAGTGTGAGTGCTAAGAATTCGTTCATTTGTATTTGAACAAATGTGAAAAAGTCAACACACCGAACTGGATCAAGTAATTTAATTTAACAATACAAGTATATACAAATTAAACTTTTGTATTGTTAAAATAGGCTACAATTAGAATTAAATCAGCGTGACTTTTAATTTTTTGAAAGAAAAAACGAGCCCTTTCTTATTTCCTTTCATGTTCCCTTTCTAATTTCTGGACAATGAATGGCTTCTTTGTCTTAGGAGAGATGTAAAGTAGGTCTAATCAAGGTTAGAGTGAAAAGCCATCGTGTTAGGTTTCTAAATAGATCTTGGATCTGTTTTTTTTTTATACGAAAACAATGTCATTTATTACTGTGAAATTGACGTTTAAACTAGAGCAATATTATTAGCTAAAAAAAAACAACACTTTTGGATCTAAAAATAACTACTACTATTTGGTACTTATTCCAAAAAATAATCACTTTCCATCGTCAGGTTCTTGAATTAATATAAGTAGACATTTTGAGTACAACTTTCTTTAAAAAAAAAACCATGTCACAATGTACAAAATGATGAATTACAAAGTTTCACCAAATTTCTCTAAGTAATAATATCATACTTTCCACTTCCCTATCACTTTGTGGATAAAAAAGATGTCTACAGAATAATAATGATCCCTAATCTGAAAAATGAATTCCAGAACGTGCCCAAATAATCCTTCCAAAACGAGCTTTTAAAATTCAGCAAATAAACTTTCAAAAACATCATAAAATACTCACTTGCATAATTGCACGAGGTATCTTTTACAATCCCAATTTCTGTATTTACTCAACTGTAATGTTGTATTAAGTAAACTATTTTTCACATCAAGTCTGTATCGGAAAAACAACTTTTCTGTGCTGCGTTTCGTCAGTACGCACTACAATACTGCGCGGCGCGACGTCTGAAGCACGACTGATTACAACCAGTACTGAAACTCTGAAAGAACTTCTCTCAGCAATGTAGGTTTTCTATAATATAAAAGTGACAATGAAGGGTGCTTATTGGATGTAGAATCTGTAGGAAAGATAGATTTTTCCACAAAGTTATAAGGAAACTGAGATAATGTTAGAATATAGTCAATTGGTATAGTTAACGGATAAGAAAATCGCAATGTAGACTCAGCGCCTTTGGAGTGGTTTAATGTTTGCATTGCGGGAAGAAATTACAATTGGAATTCTGATTTAGTAATTCATATTTGAGTCTACATTGTCTAGATTACCTCTTCTTGAGAACTCTAGATACAAGTGAAAAGCGGTGGATAAAAGCTATATGATACTAAAGATAACTTTCTAAGTATAGTAAGTATAATATCATATTATACGTTGTAAGTATAAAAAAAAATTAGGTTGTATATTAAGAATATACAATACAATTAACATACAATACAATTACTTAATAAATTACAATTAATTAATATACAATACAATTACTTAATATTGTATTGTATATTTAGAATATACAATACAATATTAAGAATATATAATATTTTTTATACTTTTAAGAAATTTATTAAAAAAGTATTTAACGAATTATATTTAGTACATTGTGTTAGCTGAGAATAGAATTAGAATTATACATTATTATTGTATTTACTTTTTATTTATTTTAAAAACTTCGTCCGGCGTCCTAATAATCTGATCCTAGAAAAGCTAGATACATAAATGTATAAACAAAATATTACCAACTGAAATAGATGAAAAACAAGTTTTACGTTTGCCTTACGATTTACGCCATAAAATCCTTTTGTCAGAGGGCCTTGGTAACCAGCTGTTTTTAGTTTCTGTGTTTCGTTCATAGCGTCGTCTAGTAAACGGTATTATATGTACTTACTTGTATATTCGTAGTTTGTATACTGTAAAATGTCGTTGTGTATTATAGGAATGATACGATAAAGCATTTTCGTTATCAAACTACCTACTTATATTAAGTAGCAGATTTGTCATGATTTTCATTTCGATTAATTTATAAGCGAACGATACGGTCAGTCTTCGGATGTGCGACCGTGGGCGGCATTTACAACTGAGTGCTACCGTGGCTCGGGTGATACGTTAAATTGTAGGCACCGGTTCTTTAGCAACAATCTTCAAGCGATATCAGAGGTCTTCGAGTGGCCTAGAAACTCTGACTTCATGGCTAGCCTAGCTAATACGAATTCGCTTGCTTGATTTTAGACTTAGCCTGTAAAGAGTTTGTTAACCATCTCTTTGGTATTTTTACATGTACATTTTAAAGTTTTATTTTTATTTGTATATTTTAAAGGTAAAAACCGCTGATTGGGTTTTTTACTCGCTCTTCATTAAATAATCCAGAAAGTACAGTACCAAATAAAAACGGTACACTCTGTTCAGATTAATCGTAAAACACGCTACTTGTAACCAAAAAATTTTGCATTTTGTTTTTTGCTGTCTAAACCGTAACGATTTTTTTGTGTGAGGAAATAACATTAAAATTAACATTTGTGTAGTGCACAAAAAAAAACGAAAAAAAGTTAAACAAAAAAAGTTAAGGATTTACTATAATAAAATGGATATTTAGCTGAAGTAACGACATAACCTCGTTGCAAAAGCCTATACTATGTATGACACACATTAGCTATCATTTAATCTGTGACCGCTTCTTGCCGATTTCAAGGAGGGAGGATTTTTAGGGAGCTGAGCTACCCACGTCCGTAGGAGTGTACTCTATTCTGATTCCAAACACGTGGTCCCCGGGTAGTGCTAACCGGGTAGCAAACTCTGGTGGGAGGCTTCGGCCGTGGCTAGTTACCACCTACCGGACCAAGCCATGCCGTGAAATGACTTAGTCGTGTTTCGGGATGTAGTACCCAGTTTACAAAGCTACACGGAATAAAAAAATCTACAAAACCACAAGAACTCTTCAAGAAAAATTTGTGTTTGGTCACAAGAATTCGTTTAGAGTATTTTAAAGAGAACAATTTAATTCTAGTACGTAGGTTACCAAGCTAACTTTATCGAGCAAATAGTACTTATTAAGTACAAACATTTATGAGGCTCACCGTTACCACATTTGGGACTAAATATCGTCCAGCGAAGTGTGAGTGTTGGAATACACCTCTGCCAGTCTTTTAGGGGGAAAATCGTGATGACGTGTTATGTTATTTGTGATGTCATCAATCCTTTCCCAATGATTACAATACTTTACTTATAAGATAGATAGATAGATAAACTCTTTATTGTTCACACCACAGATAACAAAACAACAAGAGAAAAATAATGATAAAACTTATTAAATAGTGTAACAACTGGCGGCCTTATTACTAAAAGCGATCTCTTCCAGGCAACCTTAGGATGGAGAGGATACGACAAATGAGTATGGGACAGGGTGTGCAAAAATAACTAAAATAAACATAAGATTGATACAAAGAAACAACAAAACATCGAGTATTATACCTACATAAAACTTACATAAAAGTACATCATACTAATATAATACATTCTAGTACTTAAAATACCTATAGTTAATAAAATATACTAATTATTACATACATACAACACTTATTATAACTAGCTGTTACCCCCGACACTGTTTGCGAAATCAGCATTGCAGAAAACAGTATCCAAAACCTTCCTCGTGATATACTGTAACTAATTATCAAATTGAATTTAAATACGGTCAGCCATTTAGCCATGAAAAGCCTACAAACAGACAGACAGACTTACTTTCGATTTTGTAATATTAGCATGGATGTGGATTAATTTGGATTACAATAGCTATCGAAAAGTATACAAACTATAATAGTTGTTGGTACGCGTTGATGAGTATCCTCGGGTGTGAACGACGTGTGTGGTGGCCGGAAACGGCAGCAAACAGATATTTACCTCTTCAACGGTCATTCAGACGTTGAAGCACCAAAGCATCGATCTCCTCTGAGGAAAACTGATCTGTAGGATCCTTTACATACTAAATTCGGGTTGTATAATTAGACCCTGGGAAAATGGATAGCAACATCAATGTGAGAAATCTTCTAACAGCGTAGAATCTCGCAGATTACATCGACGTATTTACCAATACCGAGGTTACTACCTACGAGTCACCTATTTTATTTTATCTGTTTTGGGTCTGGGTATTAGTTGTGTGCGTATCTATTTATTATAATGTGTATTCCAGGGCATAATATGGAGTTGTAATTGTTAATGAAAGAGTTTTTGTGTAAGGTGTTTGCTTTAATAAAGCCTTCATAATTTCACCATAACATTATCATAACAATAACACTTGAAATAAGGATATGATAGCTGTACCGAGATTTAGACTGACTAAGTCGAATACGTCGCCTCACTCAACTGCCGTCTTTGTACTTCTTCACTCTACAAAACTTCAAGGCTAGAGTGAATAAGTACCTTATAGGTCGTCGTGCTCCATCTTAGACCACAACGTCGTTTAACATCAGGCGAGTTGGTGGTCAAACGCTGACCTATTCTACATAAATATAACAGGGCTCACTGAAGGAAAATTTAAATCACATGTTTTTTTAAGTCACAATCAAAAACTACGTTAGTGAAAAGAGGATATTAAAAAAGTTAGCAATTATTTAGAAGACAAAGATATCTGGAGCCTTCTACGAGTATTTCCGCCAAGAAGCCACTAGTACGTATATATTGCCTAGTTGTAGGCAAATATTTGTGAGACAGTAAAAAAAAGCCTCTCAGTTTCTTGCCTGTTCTTCTGAGTAGTGGCTCTTTTTCCGAACAAGGCGGTCGAGTCTATTATAAGCTTTGACGTTCATAAGTACGAGTATATCTTTGATACCCAATTGAATTAAAACATTTTGACTTTGACTTTGACACCTCATTGTATCTACCCAGCACCTATCTACACACCTATGGCTTATTGTCCTATGCAGTAAGCCTGCTTAATTCATTCTATTTTTTGGGTTCTATTTTTTGAGCTAGCGGTACTACCCCATCTATTTTACTATCCTGCCTAATGAAGTAATCCATGTGGCCGACGAAGTTAATGCGTGATTGGCTACTAAGTAGAGTGACTGCGCGTTGTTACCTAAATCACTGCAATGGTACTTGGCTTAAAATTGACTGGCAACGTGTCAACGGCACTAGAAAATTATGTCAAGCCAGGGGTGTGAGCATGGACATTTAAACTGACGTTTCAAATCGACAAAATTGATTAATTTGTATGGAAATTACCGATGTAGTCGATTTGAAACGTCAGTTTGAGAATCGGTGCTCATGCCCCAGGACCGCAAGCCAGGACAGTGTCAGGACGTTAGGCTTCGGCCTGAATTAATAAACTGTGACGTAATTAATATGATGTAATGTGATGTAATGTGATGTAATGTGATGTAATGTGATGTAATGTGATGTTATGAGATGTTATGTGATGTTATGTGATGTTATGTGATGTTATGTGGTGTTATGTGATGTTATGTGATGTTATGTGATGTTATGTGATGTTATGTGATGTTATGTGATGTTATGTGATGTTATGTGATGTTATGTGATGTTATGTGATGTTATGTGATGTTATGTGATGTTATGTGATGTTATGTGATGTTATGTGATGTAATAAACGGCTGGCTGTCCGCAAGCTGACTCTGAGTCGCATATTGGGCAAAGTCAATGTTCTCTAAGTAATGTATGTTCTACATTAGAACATAACAAAACAAATTGTCACGCGTTGCTCCCGAAGGGGCTGGCAGAGGTGAAATACAACACCCACACTTCGCCAGACGATATTTAGTCCCAAATGTGACAGGGCCGAGCTTGTCGCCATACACCGGGCTTCAGTCATGGAGCAGATGACATACAATACGCACATAATGTTCACACAATGAACAAATTGGTGCCTGCCGTCGGCTGGGTTCAGACCTGCTCCCTGTGGTTTGAGAGGCGGGCCTTCTCCAACTAGGCTATCATCGCTAGAACAAGCAGCGAATTATAGCAAAGCGTCGCAAACTGAGTACGCCCGTACTGAGTGTGCGCTGTTTGTACACTCCGTTTAAAATAAACAGGTGGAGGTTCTACCGAGAGTCAGCCGTTTACAGTTGGTCCTGCTAGGATGAAGCCTAAAAGACTTTAATTTCAAAGACGTCGCTTGTCCAGTGTTTAAATGTTTAGATTTAGAAAGCCTCACTTGACTGAATTCTATTAAATTTTACGAGTTTTGTTTTGACATTGCTCTACTATTATAATTATTTTGTACCGTTTTCGTTCTTCGTCGTACAATCATTCTTTGTATATGACGGCGCGTGACATCATTAAATAATGAAAATCAGTTTATTTTGAGAGTTGTTAATCGATGGTATTATTGTTCTGTTATTTTTGACGATTAATCGATTTGTTTATGGTCATTTAGAGCGGTTAACACCGAATGGAGTTGCGTTTGGGATTTCGGGCGAACGTCATGTCTGTCAGTCAGTGGTTGACAGGACGGGGCTGAAAGCGGTCGCACGCAATGGTCATTCGTAAACCCATTACTCTAAATCGCCAATTATCTTTGTGATCATTCGCTAAATAAGTAGTCTAAGTGACTGTATAATTAAAATAGTGAAAAGTCTACATTGCTGTCCTCTTATTTCAACGTTCCTGAAGTTTGACGCCCACCATAGATACCCGTGATGACGAGTTCATGGCTTAGAAATTAGACACGACACTGCGGCCTACTAGATTTTCCCCGTCATCAAAAGTGGAAGGTCACAGCGCGGCGGCCTTTCCTATGTTTCTCCGACATCAGTGGGATCAGATGCGACGGCGTGGCTCCTCCTTCCCTACATTTCCCCGATATCAGAAGTGGGATGAGATGTGATGACTCGGCTTCCTATTCCCTACTTTCTCCGATATATATATGTATGCAAAAAGGTGGAATTGAAATATAGTCTTAATACGAGTACATTGACTTACATTTATTTGATACTAGCTGTTCGTAACTTCGTTCGCGTTTATTTAGAAAATAGTACTCATAAACCTCCCTCGTGATAACAAAAAATAATAATTAATATAAATAATTATTCATAATAATTTACCCCCTTAGTAACTGATTATCAAATAATTATGAATAATAATCCGTTCCTAAAGAGAAAAATGAGTCCAACATTAAAAAAATACTGGCTTGTATTTTAGCGGAGTTTTAATTATGGTTGTCAGTTGATATTTTAGTACCAACTACGTACTACTCTGTGATGTTTTCTGACGCATTTGATAAGCGGCGCGTTATTTTTTTTTAATTTACAGAATTTCATAAAAAAAAAGATTTATTTATTCAGAAAAAAGTATCCAAAAACCTTCCTTGTAATATACTGTAACTATTTATCAAATTTCGTTAAGATACGTTCAGCCGTTTATCCGCAAAAAGCCTACAAACAGACAGACATATAAGGATTAGATTAGATTTGTAATTTGACAAGTTATTAATTTCGTTACTAGTGCAATTTGCACTAGCAATGAAATCTTATTATTATTAGTTATCTTATTATTTTGGCAGTGGTTTTGAATACCTACAACTGCTACACAATAATGAAAACGGCGTTTGAGGCGACGGTAAATAAACTACGTAAGTATGTATTGTGAGTTTAAATTTTGTTTAATTTATAAGTACGAGTACATTCTTGCTAGGAATGTCATGGTTTTATGACTCATTCGAAAAGTATTCAAAATGATCTTTACATTGTGATTCAGAAGTGTGAATATTGGTGTCTACGTAACTGCTTAAATTTGGTAGCAGAATTAATTAAGAGTAGTGTAAAAGTTTTATTTAAATTTAACTAAAATAACGTCATATTTACTGACGCTTAAAAGTAGTTAGGTATGTTGCATATCTTCAAATGTGTTATGCAAAATGTATTCATGTTACAACTATCAATAACAATTAATAATTATTTTATTGACTCTTAACATAATACTCATTTAGATTTTACTTAAATTGCAGACAAAATCTGTTCGCAGAATCTCATAATCGGCAGCAATTTGTTTAGCTTGTAAGAAGCGATTTTCTAAAGAAATCAGTTGTTATAGTTAAGGCAACAACGAGCTTGAGTCCTTCACATAAACCTATATTTAGCTATTCTGATATTTACTTTGTTACTTTAAGAACAAAGTTTAATTTACAGTGGCTACAATAAGCGAAGACAGAAATTAAGACAAAATCTCCTAAGGCAGTTGAAAAGGGTTTTCAAAATAGTTTGGGTCTAGATTGGAATCTTAGTAAACGTTATGGATAGTTTGCTCTCGAGTTTGTTCTTGAGGTTGTTCTTGAAAGATTTACTTTACCCGAAGAGATGTTAGTTCTGGATAGTTTTGTGTTAGATAATTAAGCCTACTTCGAATAAAGTTCAAATAAGGATACGTTCCCAGAAAATCCTGACATTTTCAATCGCAAACCTATTCACAAGTAAATGTAGTCTGACACTCCGGACATGCTTAATTATAATGTTGTGCGATAAGTCACTCCCACTATCAATACCGTGTAAGTGACATCTCACATGTAGATTTTCATCAAACTGTTTAGGTTGTAGCGCGTACAAAAGAAACCTTGTAGATATAAAGGATGCTGATTTTCGGTGTAGTAATACTCCGACGACCACTTTAGACTAACTTCGCATTGGCTTAAGGTATTCTATAGCCATTTCGCCTAGAAGGCTACGAGCGAAGAGAGCGAGTAATGATACTGACGAGCCTCTAAAGTTACCTACAGAGTGACAAAGTGCAATTTCAATTTTTATTTATGACTTTTGCACTTCTGTAATCATTCTTAAATAACTAAGAATTTCCCTTGTTTTATGGATTCATTTAAAAGCTAATGATGTAGTCAACCTTCGGAACGGTTACACCGGACTACATCCCGAAAGACGACTAGGTCATTTCACGGCATGGCTTGGTCCGGTGAGTGGTAACTAGCCACGGCCGAAGCCTCCCACCAGAGTTTGCTACCCGGGGACCACGTGTAGGTGTGTGTAGACTCAGCCCCCAAAATTAGGTATTGTTTAATCTCGAATTCAATTCCACAAAAAAACAAAGCACGTGTGACCTCAATGCGACCTATTCAAAATTGGCAGAACCTTCCACCTGCATAATAAACATGTATGCGGGTGATACTAAAAGATTTGGGCTAGATATGTAATGTAGCCTAGATTATAATGATGATTTACTCAGATTATTCTATTTGTTAACTCAATGACATTTCCTGCTAAAATAGGGTAATTCAGACCAAATTTTTTTTCTAGGGAAGTTTAGTGTACAAATTTACAGGAAGTTAATTTGGAGAATGTATTAAGTAGGTATTTTACATTGTAAGAGATTGCAGTTTTATGAGTGCTTATTACTTACATTTTATTTTGTAATAAACGTGCTAAACTCAAAGCTCGTTTTATACAATAACCATTTCGCTTTATGGGTGTAAACAGTAAAATGAGTTTGTAAAGAGTAAAACCTAATCGAGTCACTGCACCTCTAACAATGGTAAACAAACTTAAATAAAGCTCTAAAATAAGACTTTTTTTTTTCAAAAAGTCTATTTTGTCCAATTACTTGCAATCGACGGTCAATAGTTATCGAAAAATGTTAAAAACATGCAAATTGACTGGACTTTGCATTTACTCGCTAATTTAATAAATTTAGCACTATCACAACTAATTAATGACGTCATTTTGCAACAAACTATACAGTTAAACTAGCACAACGTTAATTACTCATACTCGAGAATGATTATTCATAATTATTAGATTAGTACCTGCTATATACGCGTAAGACAACCAACAAATACTTCTAATTGTGTAGAGATCTTTGAGTAAATCCATGTTAAAAGAAAAGCCTAAAAACTCGCGATAGTTCCTTCAAAGAAATGGAAACATCAAAAACTAAAAAGTTATGACTAAAAGTATTCTACGAACTGGGTAGTTCTAAATCGAATTGGGACTGGCTCATATGATTGATGACGGTCCATTTCACTTAATTCTCTACCTACGTCAAATTATGCTGAATCCACGTCCGCACCTACCGCCCTTAATTACCTATACTATCTGACAACTTAGAGGGCTAGCAGTTTCATTATTTTTTTATTTTGTTTGGCTATTTACAACTATCTTCACGAGACAATCAACCTAGCTAGCATGATCGTAGTTTTAAGAATTGTACTGATAGGATTATGAATGAGAAGTTATGTTTTAGTGCTTGTGATCTCTGTGATAGGTAATCGGATTTTAATGAAATTTGATGCGGGTTGGATTGCCGCATCGTTATCTAATTTGTTTTGAAAAAGTTAAAATTTAGTTCTCCTGTTGGGTAATGGGTAAAATGACAGTTTGCCTTACTGGCAACTAATACAAGCCATATAATTCAATACAAGCGACCCGCTCCGGCTTTGCACGGCACTTACCTGTAAAACTTTCGTGAAAAATTATCTAATTGATGTTGAAAACCGCATCTAAATCTGTTGCGTGGTTTAAAAGGAATTACTCGTAGCGAATATACAGACAGACAGGGACAGACAAACGAGAAAAGTGACTTTGTTTCATACTATGTAAAGATTATTATTGTTAGCCCGAAATGTCTCATTCTCACTGCAAAGACCTCAAATACAAGCAGAAGTAATATTAAAAAGTATTACAGAAGAAATAATCAGAGAGCAAATAAAGAAAAAGACTTGAACAATTGATTCTCAGCGGTCGTTCACTGGAGCTCTGACACTGGTCATTTAGCATTTTATTTTTTAGTACACTATTTATCAAAATATTCAATATACATATGCAAATGATATCATTGAAATGTAATAAATTAAATTAAAGGTATGAGTTATGATTTCTTAAAGTTAATACAGGATTGATAGGTCATTGACATAAAAATAAAACTCTAGTTATTTCGTCTGAGCGCAGCACCGATTAGCTAAAACAACTACAGACGACTCTCGATTTGTAGAACATTTTTATAATTGTTTATCTCAACAATGGTTTCTGGTGAGGTCAGCTCAAGGTCATGTCGATGAAAACGCGCTTAATTGGATATCTCGAGAACGGTTAGTGTTAGGCAAAAATTGTAGAGACTGTTTCTCTGATTCCCTCAAATTGGAATATATGCTCAGAATACATCCCCCTAACAATCCTTCATAATCCCGAAACTACATAATTTTATGATTTTTTTTCCATTAATTTCCGTAATTGCACTGGACTATATAAATAATGCGAAATTGTGTTCCTCTTTCACATAGCAACAGAGTATTTGCGTAATATCTTACATCCATAATTGTGTAGAGGTAGATTATGTTAGGCTGTTAGTAAGGCTGGAAATTAAAAATAGTTTTATTATATTCTAAATAAAATGAAGATTCCAGCACGATCACTCACGCGGGGGAAATCATGAACCACGCCGCCACCCATAGTACCAAACTTCGTTGACGGACTGAGCGTAAGCTAGCGAAGCGTCTATACTTCAGCTATGACAAAAATCCTTTCGTATGTAAAGACAGAGATCCGGAATTCAGTTCCGGATCTCTGTCTTTGCCTACAAATCGCAACTGACAACAATTTGTTTTTTTTTTTAAAAAAAAACATGCTGCGGATACATGTTCCGCCATTTTGAAAGATTTCCAAAATTGACATAACATATGTCACGGCTTTTCCCCGAGGAGGCTGGCAGAGGTGTATAGCACCCACACTTCGCCGGACGATATTCAGCCTCAAATATGACAGGGGGCGAGCCTGTCGCCATACACCGGGCTCCAGTCATGTGAGCAGATGACATATAGTACGCACATATGTTCACACAATGAACATAATATGGTGCGTGCCTTCGGCTGGGTCCAAACCCGCTCCCTCTGGCTTGAGAGGCGGGCCTTCTCCCAACTAGACTGCCGTCGCTTTCTAAAACTGACATGACAAAAAAAAACATAATTATTGGAACTGCTCACAAAATTTCATGAGAATCGGTTGAAGAATGCGACCTATAACGGAAACAGAGCTCGCCCGCGAGGTCTACAGCCCAGAGAGCCACTAGTTTGGTTGGGTACCTTCTCGTTTTCTTCTTCAAAGACTTCTCAGTAACTAGTAAGTCATCCAAAGACAAACCAGATCGTGTCAGTTTGGTCCAGTACAATCTGGTTAGTCGTTTCTGTATTACAATTGCATAAACTGTGTCACAGTTATTATGTAAATGATGTTTTTCAGAGTTCATGTTGTCTGTTGTGTGACCTTGGGTTTTGTTTTAAGAATTTTTACTTGCTGCCTTATAAAGTAGGATAAGTATAAACTAAATCATACATAAACATATCATATAGTCACGCATTTCCCCCGAAGAGGCTGGCAGAGGTGAACAACACCTACATTTCGATATACAGTCCCAAATGTGACAGACACTGGACTCCAGTTATATAGCAAATGATAATACATACGCACACATGTTGCGTGTACACAATGAACAAATTGGTGTGTGCCTTCGGCTGGGTCCGGCCCCGCTCCCTCTGGCTTGAGAGGCGAGTCTTCTCCGACTAGGCTATCAACGCACAAAAAAAAACGATTGCCCATAAAATATTTTTTATAGTTTGTTAAAATTCCATTTTTCCATGTCATTATTTCCATTTTATGTCGACGAGTTTTCCACTAAATAAACGTTGTAAAATTTGTAAATTGTTTGCAAAATAAATGTTCACATAAAAGCTTTTTTAATTTTTTGCCTCGACCACGTGGCATTGTCTTTTGTCACATACTCGTAGGTAGTATAGAAGGAGTTTTACGTAAGCCGATCCTTGCTAAAGACTTTACAGCATTCATCCATCATTTGATGTTGATACGAGCGTATAAAAAATCCTTTCTTTCTACTCGTCTCAAATTTGATTTGATTTGATTCCGGGAAGCGTTTATATTTTTTTGGGCAACTGACTGAAACCACACATTGATATTAAAGACGTCGAAGTTTATTTTTGGCGTGATCTTACATGTGTTTTCTTTTTGTGTGTGTTTTTTCAGAGATGGCAGTCTAGTTGGGAGAAGGTCCGCATCTCAAGCCAGAGGAAGCGGGCTCGAACCCAGCCGACGGCACGCACCAATTTGTTCATTGTGTGAGCATGAGCATATGTGCGTATTGTGTCATCTGCTACATGATTGGAGCCCGGTGTATGGCGACAGGCTCGCCCCCTGTCACATTTGGGACTGAATATCGTCCGGCGAAGTGTAGGTGTTGTATTACACTTCAACCAGCCCCTTCGGAGGAAAGGCATGACGATATACATATATGTTTTTTCAGACTCACGTTGTGAGTTTAGTTAATAATAAGGGAAAGATATAGCTAGTAGGGATAATAAATATTGATTTACTACTTTAGGATAACGGGTATAAACTGAAGAGCGTAGCCACTTTTACTTATATGGAAACGGCAATTTATCAAACAACACAAAACTCACAAAAAATAATCTAAACTTCTCAAAACTTTCTTTATACACTTATGTCTCTTTCATAAATTCAACAATAAACCTACAAAACTAGGACGAAGATAAATTCGATAAGTTATAAGGCAATTCAAAGAAACCGCGACGAACTTTTTCGGGACCCGAGTTGAATAAGTGGAGTGAAAAGAAACTTGATAGGGCTTATAGTACTCTATTGAAGTGCCTTTGGGGAACACCTTCCGGCTTGAGCGGTCTCAATGCTTTCTCAGCGTTGTGATCGGAGCTTGAGATACTTGTATCAGGTGAAGTAAGACACTGATAATAGTGAGATAGATAGATTTACTGATATCCCGCTATCTAAGGGATGGATCCCCGCGAATCATTGAGTGATTTATTAGAAATAAATATATTAAATTTACCTTCTTTGTATATCTTTCAAAATATTATGTACGTTCGCAAAAATCGGCATAAATTTAAATTGAACTGTGACTAACACAACAATAATACTAGAAATAAGGATAGGATAGCTGTACCGAGATTTAGACTGACTAAATCAAATAAGTCGTTTTTAGGCAACTGCGTTCGTTTTTACAATAAAATCCCGAAAAATATAACAGGGCTGACTGAGGGAAAATTCAAATCACATGTAAAAACTACATTAATGGAAAGAGAGTATTACAAGGTTAAGAATTATTTAGAAGACAAATATGTCTGGAACCTTCCACTTCCGCCAAGAAGCCACTAGTATTTATAGATATTATCTAGTTGTAAGCCAAGATTTGTGAGAAAGTAATTTATTTATTATTTAAAAAAATTATGCCCCTCAGTTTCTTGCCTGTTCTGAGTAGAGGCTCTTTACTCTTAATAGACTCGACCGCCTTGTTCGGAACAAGGCGGTCGAGTCTATTTGAAAAACTTTGACGTTCATAAGTGTATCTTTGATACCTAAATTGAATAAAAACATTTTGACTTTGACTTTGATACTTGAAATTTGGGTATGGTACAATATCCGAATTATATTATTTAGGCGAAAGTTTGTAAGTAGGAGTGTTCGTAGTTGTAAACATACAAATACTCGACCGCCTTGTTCGGAACAAGGCAGTCGAGTCTATTTAAAAAACTTTGACGTTCATAAGTGTATCTTTGATACCTAAATTGAATAAAAACATTTTGACTTTGACTTTGATACTTGAAATTTGGGTATGGTACAATATCCGAATTATATTATTTAGGCGAAAGTTTGTAAGTAGGAGTGTTCGTAGTTTTATGTATTTGTATATATTATTTGTGTATGTATTTTTGTTGTGTCTTGTTACTTCTTTACCCTAAAACGGAGTGGACGGATTTGAATTCTGTTTGCACTGTGCAGGTAGCCTATACACCATTATTTTTTTATTAATTACATAAACATATCGTCACGCCTTTCCCCCGAGGTGTAATACAAGGTGTAATACGAGGTGTTTCCTGGCAGAGGTGTAATACAACACCCACATTTCGACGGAGGATATTCAGTCCCAAATATGACAGGAGGCGAGCCTGCCGCCATACACCGGGCTCCATTCATGTAGCAGATGACATACAATACCCACATATGTTCACACAATGAACAAATTGGTGCGTGCTGTCGGCTGGGTTTGAACCCGCTCCCTCTGGCTTGAGAGGTAGGCCTTCTACAACTAACTTTTATCAATTAACCTAAATATATTTACAGTTTAAACGTAAACATGCCCTTAAAACTAATACGGTTTGTCTAGCTCTAGGACGCACATCGTTGCGCGCCTTCACTCAAAACTGCTGTTGTAGGTATCGGCTAGTGCCGCTTGTCATGTCGAATCAAGCCAGTTCAAATATAATACCAACTTGTGCAGCCGTCGCAGTGAGCGCGGTCGCGATACAAATGAGGATGCTCTAATCTATTTATTGTTCTTTGTAAGGAAAAAGGCTTTTAGTTTGTGTTTGATGTTTTTTTCATTTAATTTATTTTTTGGCTCCGGCAGTAAGTTGTTAATTGGATAAGGGACAATAAATTTAGAGGTTGACTGGTAGAATCTCTGCAGAAAATATTGTTCTAGAAGTAGGCAGAGACTTTTTTATGAACGGGTGCCACAATACCTAAAAAGTCCAGATTCATCGTCCGTGTACTTCCGCATAATTTTTAGTAGAAGTAGCCTCTACTGCAAATTACATATTTGATCTAAATATGTCTTATAGGTGCGACCATAGATGCTCAGCCCATTGGATATAATACTTTCAACCAAAACTTTGTACATACCTAGTAAGTAAGACGTCAAGAAGAACTCTGCTTTTAATGCAATAGAATTTGAAATGGGGGCATGCATTTACACATCTCTCCGCCACGGGGGAGGCGGGACGGGGTATGTCGGACTCGGTGCCAGAAGGGCACCCATACCGACTAAACCCCCGCAGTTCCATCCTCGCCGGCAACGGTGGCGTCACGGAACCGCTCTCGCATTCTACGCAACCCCATGCCCATGTCCGCAGCCGGACCCACCTCAAGAGGGAGCTCACCCCTCTCCCCACCTCCAAAGCGACGCCCTGGATACCAGGGCATCTACTCCTCAGGAGACCCTGCCTAGTTCGGAGCACCAGACACCCTGGTGTCCGGTGCCCCCGGGCCTTCTAGCGGAGACGTTGTGCGAGCCCGGTTGGCTCTCCTCCGTGTTCACGCCCTGTGGAGCGGGAGAGAGAGAGGATCCCTTTTTCTCTCCCGCTTCTTGGTCTCTGTCTGCAACATCACCTCCTCTCAGAAAAAGACCATCCCACAGGACCTCTCGTCGGGGACCATCCTAGATAGGATGGTCGGTAGCGAGAGGTCGACCCTAGAGTACCCAAGAGAGGCTAGTGCAAGCCGCGGTTCCGCAGCCTATACACCCTGGTTTAACACAAAGGGTACTTTTTAAGCGAGGGCGGGTAGCACCGCGACTTGCAACTAGTTCTCAACATAAGGGTCCTTAGTTTTTTTTAGTTACACAGATATATGTATGAATCAATTAAACTAGTAGGTCTGTAAGCTGTAGACCTCGCGGCCAACGTTTGTCTTTCCCTACAGGTCGCATTTTCCGAACGATTCTCGTGAAATTTTGTGAGCAGGTTTGACAAATATACAGATTTTTTTGCCGAGTCAGTTTTTAGAAGTTTTTCAAAATGGCGGAGAAATTATTACTATAAAATATATATGACGGGGAAAGTCGAGAAGGCCGAGGTGTCGTGTCTAATTTCTGATCCGTGAACTCGTCATCACGGGTATATATTATATAGTGGGCGTTAGACTTCAGGAACGTTGAAATAAGTGGACTGCAGTGTAGACTTTTCATTATTTTAATTATACAGTCACTTATATTACTTAACTAGTGAAGGATTGCAACGATAATTGGCGATTTAGAGTAATGGGTTTGCGAATGACCATTTCGTGCGACCGCCCTCAACCAAGTCAAGTGAGTCAATCTATGACTGACAGACATGACGTTCGCCCACCATCCCAAACGCAACTCCATTCGGTGTAAACCGCTTTTAATTACCCCATTAACAAATCGATTAATCGTCAAAAATAACAGAACAATAATACAGTCGATTAACAACTCTAAAATTAAACTGATTTTCTTAATCTATATAATTTTGTCATGTTTTTTTTTATTACTTACCAGGCTTGCGTTTGGCCGCCAACATGCCTGATGATAAGCAGTGATGCGGCCTGCGATGGAGCACGCTTGCCTAGAAGAAACCGATTCACTCGAGACTTGAAGACACCCAGATTATATGTGCCGTCATATTATATCTCTGCCATTAAAAAAAATCCAAAAACAACCTCAATTAAAAAAATCCATACAATAACCAAACCTGCTCACAAAATTTAAAGATAATCGGCCAAGAAATGCGACCTGTAGGGGAGGACAAAGATCCGGAATTCAGACATACGAAAGCATTTTTCTCGAAGCTGAAGAATAGACGCTTCGGTTAGCGACCGACGCTGGCTCGGTCAAAAATGCGAATATTTTAATGGTTTTATTGAAAACAATAATCTTTTATTAGGCTCTGTTTGTTTCCTAACTTTTATTAAAAATAAGTACCTCGACCGGTCTTTGTAAATTGAACCGGTTGTTTGGTCCTGAAATAGAAACTAATAAAGCTGAAGGAAAAAGCTAATTTTGTGTCAAATTTATTTTAAATAAGTCTTAGTACGTTTTTGCGTTAGTAAACTTGAAATCATTACGTTAGTGATTGATTAGTTAGTTGCCTTTACTAGGTAGCGATTCATTTTGTACAATTTTCTTATTATTTAAAAGCGATGATAGTCTAGTTGGAGAAGGCCCGCCTCTCAAGCCAGGGAGAGCGGGTTCAAACCCAGCCGACGGCACGCACCAATTTGAGCATTGTGTGAACATATGTGCGTATTGTATGTCATCTGCTACATGACTGGAGCGATGGTACGCCATACACCGGGTATGGCGACAGGCTCGCCCCCTGTCACATTTGGGACTGAAAATCGTCCGGCGAAGTGTGGGTGTTGTATTACACCTCTGCCAGCTTCCTCGGGGGAAAAGCGTGACGATATGACGATATGTATGTTAAAATACCTATTTATAACGGCACGACTATCTCTAGGGATATTAGATGAACTAAATATAACTGCAGTTGAAAGAATGTAGAAAAAACCTCTCAACTTTATTTCCAGATACAAAACACTTAACACCTAGACAACGTAAGATAAGATAGACCTACAAGATTTAAAGCAAAGTAACGCCTAATTCAATCAACTCCAAACCTATCTAAGAGCCTTTTGACTGCCTCGGAAGCTCAGTCGGTAGTAAACCTGCCTTCTGAGCTAAGGGGCGTGGGTTCGATTCCCACCTAGGGCAAACATTCATGTGATGAACATTTGTGTTTGTTCTATGTCTGGGTGTTAATATATATTTAAGTATGTATTTAAAAGTATATGTGTATGTATATCAGTCTCTCGCCGCCATGGTACAAGCTTTGCTTAGTTTGGGTTCAGACGACTGCGTGTTCAAGTGTCCCGAATATGTATTTATTTATTTATCTAAGAGCCACTTTCAGAAGCATTCATTATCTCACTAACTTGGTGTTAACTGCTCATCAGGTTAAACAAATAACACTGGCCTTCACTCATTTTGGTGCCTAAGATTTTAGACCAGATTTTGGGTATATTGTGTTAGCAGATACGAGAAAACTAGTCACATTTTTCATAGCAGCTCTAGTTCATGAGGAAGAAAGTATACAGAATACGAGTAAATTACCGTGTCATTAATCGGTTTCCGTTGATTTTTCATTATAAACTCACCGCATATGTAACAAAAAATATCAGGATCGTTAATGCAACTTCTTGAATTATTTGCCATCATACATTTATACGATTAATGTCATAAAAGTAGTTATAACATGGACTGATTTTGAATAAAACTATACAAAATTTAAAAAAGAATTGTAGGTAAACCAGAGCTGTCAGCTGACATCTAGTAGCATCAATGTAGTTCATTCTACCTACTTTACCGACTACAGATGCAAACAGAGCTGCACCAATACAATTTTTTTTTTGTAGGCCAGTGTAATAGTCTTGCGCCACCAAGAGTCTAACTATACTAAGGCGTGATATTTGTAACAATTTATTCTTGAGTTATTTGATTCGTCGTTTAAGAATTTAACTCCCTATCTTCTAAAAGTGTGTCTTAACAGATAAATCTAAAGGTCGATCAAACAAACTACGTTGATCCAAACCAAACCCTTTTCAATGTCACGCATTTACCTACTTACTAACCAAGTATCGTTAAAAGATTTATTTTGATCAAATCGAATGACGTCATCCAACTGCGTCAGCGAGCTTAATCGGTTTACAAGATTCTCAACAGATTGACAAGTAGAGCTAAGAAACACGAAAGGTTTATATAAATCAATAAAGTGTGGGTTCCGTGTAAGTTCAGCACGTTCCTGCGATAAATTTTACCGTTTCTTGTTACTGAGGCTATATTGCTGAGTGTGCTTATTGCTGAGTGCAAAAAACTTTGAAGGAGATTGAATCTTCTCTATTTATTTCAAGATTTTGTCGTATGTATTTGTTTGTGTTTAAAGGTTTGTGTGAGTGTATAAAAAAAGGGGTAATGATTTTAGTGTTATGTATAAAAAGACTTTAACTTTAGTGTAGCTAATAAAAGGTGTAACTAATCTACGACAAGTATTTTAAATTGAGATAAATTAGGAAAAGAAGGATGCCGGATGCTACGCGGATAAGCCGCTGAACTTTTGGAGTACAAGGTCCTCTTGTGGTGGATCTTAGCCTATGGGCAAGGTCGTTACGTATCCATTGATTAAAAACTACAGAATTTAGGTACTGGAATGTATTTCTTTAAAGGTACACATACAAACATAATACACGGGGGTTGTTGCCCCAAAAGAACAGTTCTTAATTATTTAACAGTAGCTAAACCTACGTTACATTCGAACACGCAATGACTGCGCTTAAGGACAAAGAGATAAGGGGGTCGTTGCCCCGAAAGGAATAGATGTACCTTACGTCGGTACTTAAAGTTAGAACATTCCTTAGTTTAAATGTACAAGGAAGTAAAATAAAAACTAATACGAGTTTAAAAGTCCATCACAAAAAACTGCGCGCACTGGGACACGGGGACGAAGGATACCTTATTCCTTGAGGAGGCGCGGGACTCCACTGCCACCGCAATCCTGCTTCATGTCCGCATCTCCATTCTCCACCGCGTGGGTCGTTCGCGCCATCAGTTTCGCGTGGTTCTTAAAATGGCGGCGCGGAGGGCGCGCCCGCCGTGAGGAAGATTAACGGCGCTGTCGCATGCTACTCAACAGCTACAACAGCGTGTACGTGTTTTTTTAACGCGGTGAACTCCGCCGGGCCGTACTGTGCACGTTTGTGCCTCCGCCCTGTCTTCAGGACATCTTCAAAAAAAAACTTCTTCGCTGTGCTCCAAGCGCTATGAGGTGCGTGCGGTCGCTCTCGCAGCTGTATCGGCCCTTCTTGCGTCGCGGCCGCTCTCGCATTTCGCCGCCTGCGCTGCCCTCCTCAGTCTTCATGCACCCCCCCGTGTCCGTGGATGAATTTGCGCGTTCCCAAACGTGATAACTCGTCTAAACTTACTTAAATCTACCTAGTTTTTTAAGGTTTTACTTTGAATTATATAAAATTAGATCTATGATCTCTCTAGCGTAATCTATAAATTACATACTTAACACAAAATAAGGTGCCTTTCCACGGCAAATGATGCGTGTGACCCTTGTTTACATCAAAATTAGGAAGATTACACGACAATATCCCTCTTTTTGAACAGTAAAACGCAGTTTTACCCACGAACGTCCAACGCATAGAAAATATGTGTCTACTCAAGTCTTATTCAAAACATGATAGATTGACATTAATACACTACCACTCTCTTGACCATCCATCCCTTAGTTCCTAATTCATACCTCAACCATCTATCCTATCCGCATTCATACCTACCCTTAAATCCTGCCGGTACTTAAAAGTATTACATCACGCTAGCACCCATGTCTACCCCTTCCTTTCTTACCATCAATCTTCAAATCTTCTTTTATAAAAACATTCATTATTAACTCTCTGTCACTAATTTCTGTCAGAGTATCTACAACGTTCCCATGACTACAAAGTAACAACAAGATCAATCCGTGCTATTGTTGGTGTTGATGAGGTGTATTCAGTGTAATTTTATTAAGTAGGGTAATCAAGACCATATTTAAGAATATCGTTTGAAACCTATCCATAAAAATATTTAGGCAAAAACTTTTGCTTAGAAAAGGTACTAACATGTTACATGTTGTGGCTACCTTTGCTTAAGCCGTTCCGCAGAAAAATTAGACATGTGGTAGCGGCTTTTAACCGAACCATTTCTACTAAGATCCAATGCCTTGTGGCATTGAACAAACAACAATGTCAATTGATCCTTATCGTAAAAACCTAATAACTAATTGTGATGCAGTACATCATATATCATGCACACCTTAGTAAGTAAAGTATAATAATAATAAGTAAATAACCTTTTGGTCATTAACTATGAACTCAATAAAAAGATCATGAAAAAGAGAACTTGTGTTTGAATTTATCTCAAACTGAAAATTTCCAAAAATTGTAACCATTTGAGTTGAATAAGCTAAAATTCTGCCTATAACTCTAATCTGATTTGTGACAAAGTAAGTAGTTAAGTGTAATTTATGAAATACCTGCTGATGGAAAAGAATATGCATTTGGTTTGCATTTTGACGTATCAATAAAGTTTAACAAAAACAGGTAGAACGGAACTGTTCCAAAGTACCAAGCAAGTAGGTATTATAGTGAACCAAAAAAATGTTGAATTTAGTCGACCTTCTTAACAGAGGTGTTAAATATGAACGCAATGCAAGTAATTGCATTGTTTCTTATCTTTACTAACCTGTTTACAAACAAAAACTATGTTTGAAAAATTAATTTGTTCAAAAATTTCCGAATGACAACTTAAGATTCCTTATTAAAAAAATATTAATAGTTCAAATTTCAAAATACTAATTTGGGCCCATGGCCAGGTATGTATAGGTACGATTTAACGAGTTACATAACCATAAGTTTATTAGTTTGGTTTTTATTTGAGTTACAAAGTGCCGCCATTTCCCTTAAAAATGGTTCAGATTTAAAAATTGTTAATTTCATTATTTCTTCAAAACTACTTGGCCAAAATTTAAAATTTAAAGAGAGCTATGCTCGCTTAGTCGTCCAGTTTCAAAAATTAGTGAAATCTCAAAAAAAATTTTGCCGCCATTTTAAAAAAAAATACATTAAATTTTTCGAAATTCTTTAAAAAACAATTGTTTGAAACGAAAATGTTATGTTATAGTAATGATTCGACGTGAAAAATATGTCTAACCAATATTACTAATTGAAGGGTATAATGGGGTACTGTGGTATATCGGCCACCTAGAAAATTCTTTTAAAAACAAAATATTTTCAACAAAAACAAAATTTTAGATATTATTACATTTAAGTACCTTGTTTCACCATATCTTTTACATGGTACTTGCCTAAGCTACCTGATTCTAAATCTTCTAGCATGTAGGCCACATCAGAAAGTTTTCTTGAAATCTTACATTTCACGAAACGCGGAGCTAGTTTGCTGGAGAAAAAATTAGCTGCACTAGATTGGACGAAATTCCTACGCCACACTATGTCACCTGTGTCGAACGTCACGTGTTTTCGTCTCCTATTATACCTAGCTGCACTACGCTGATACGCATCCGTCAGTGCTTCCTGAACTTGCTCAAAGATGTCGGAGAGCTCGGTCAGGGCTGTCGCGGACTTTTCCCTATCAGCTACTTGTAAGGCTATCAAATCTTTTGGTGGTTTCGTGTGTAGAGAGTGTAGACTGCCGTCTACCATAATCTCCCTTCCTGTCATCAAAAAGTAGGGCGTGTAGCCCGTAGCAATATTCACGGAGCTATTAAGAGCTAGTTGAATGCGTGGCAAATGCTTCGACCAAGTACGGTGGTCGTTACCGACTAAAATTGATAAGCAAGTCTCCACTGTTTGGTTATATCGTTCCACAGTATTAGACTGTGGAGTGTAATAACAATTATAAAAGATTTTGGCGATGTTAAATCTTTTAGAAAATTTAGTGAAATCTCTACTCTTAAAAACAGTAGCGTTATCGCATATTAAAATCGAGGGAGTTCCGTGCTTCATAATAATTTCGGATTCTAGAAAAGAAGTAATAGTTTTTGTAGTTGCCGTTCGCAGCGGGTGCAACCAACAATACTTTGTGAAAATATCAACAACTGATAAAATATATATGTGCCCAGAATGGGCTTTTGGGAATGGGCCTATCAAATCGATTGAAATCGTGTGTAGAGGGTAATGAACTGCTTTTTGCGTGGTCATCAAACCTTGCGGTGCCGCGTTATTGTGCTTGTACGCTTTACACGTATGGCATTTTTCAACGTATTTAACTACATCGGCGTGCATATTCCTCCAGTAATACAGACTCTTAAGTTTATAGTACGTCTTGACAATACCTGGGTGTACTGCGTCGAGGTTATCATGGGCTTCGTTTATACACGATTCAATTAATTCGGAAGGAATTACAATTTTCCAATTATGTTTGTCTAAACTCGATTTTGGATTATTATAACGATATAAAATGTTCTTTTCTATGAAAAAATTTTTGTAACTTTGCGGTTGAGTTTGACAGCCCTTAAAAATTTTCAAATACCAAGTGTCAGATGTCTTATCTGCTCCTTCAGCGTAAGTAATTAGATCTACCGACATTCGTGACAAAAAATCGGGTACGACGTGTAATTTGCCTTGCTTATGGCGGATATCGAAATTATATTGAGAAATTTGCATTGCCCAACGGGCTAAACGTCCGGATGGGTTGTTTAAAGATCTGAGCCACTTGAGACTCATATGGTCAGTCACGATTGTGAAACGAAACCCATCCAAATAAGACCTAAAATGGTTTATGGAGTCTACGACTGCAAGTAATTCTCTCTCAGTAGTGCTATAATTGCGTTCCGGACGAGATAACAGACGTGAATGATAGGCTACTGGGTGTTCGGTACCATCGAATTCCTGTGTTAGAACACCTCCAAGACCTACTGATGATGCGTCGCAATGCAACACAAACGGTTTTGAGAAGTCAGGGCAGGCTAAAACTGGAGCTGTTAGCAGAGCTTGTTTGAGAGCGTCAAACGACTTATTTGCTTCATCAGTCCATTCTACTTTGTCCTTCCCTTTTCTTTTACCTATCAAGGCTGTCATCGGAGCTATGATCGTGGAAAAATCTTTAACAAAACGCCTGTAGTATGAACACAAACCTATAAAACCCCGCAACTGCTTGGCAGTGGTTGGCAGAGGAAAGTTACGTATACTGGTTAATTTATCAGGGTCGGTTTGTAAGCCGTGGGCGTTTACAACATAGCCTAGGTATTTTAACTCTGGCATGCAAAATTTACACTTCTCTAAGTTTAATGTTAAGCCTGATTGTTTAAGGGCTTCAAAAACTTTATCTAATATCTCGATATGTTGATTATAAGTGGGTGTTGCGATAAGCAAGTCATCCAAAAATGCAAATACCTTTTCGCCAAATTGGTGTGAAAATAGCTTATCAACTAATCGTTGCATCTCGGCTCCCGCATTTGAGAGACCGAATGGCATGCGCTTAAATTCGAAAAGACCCCTATTCGGGACTATAAAAGCAGTTTTTTGACAAGAAGTGCTCGGATCTTCTTGTTTTGATAAATCTCGATTCGACCTTGACGCTATACCGTCGGAATCGTCTAACAAAATTTGCCAAAAAGAACTAGAAAGGTCAAGAGAGGTCAAATATCGTGACCCCTTAAGGTTATCTAAGATTGAACTAATGTAAGGTATCGGATACGAGTCCTTAACTGTGACATCGTTAAGTTTCCTAGCGTCTAAACAAAATCGCAATGAACCGTCCTTCTTAGATGCCATTACAACTGGATTCGCCCAAGGAGAGCGTGAAGGCGCGATTACTCCTAATGCTAACATCCTATCCACCTCTTCATTCAACGCCTTAAGTTTAACTGGCGACAATGGGTAATAACGTTGCTTGATTGGTGGGCCTTCGGTCACAATACGGTGTGTAACCAGGTTAGTTTTACCTAAGCCAGCCTTTTCTGAAGAAATACTCGTAAACTTCTGTACTATCCGAGAAAGTTGTGACTCCTGGTCACTGGACAGTTGTTCGCGAGGAACTATTGCCTTAACTTCATCTATTTGCATTAAAGAATCACTCGGGATATATGATCCCGTCGTTGGTTTAGTAGCAAGACAGTTTTTGTCAAAATTAAAAATGTTCATAATTTGAAATGCATAAACAAAATCCATACCTAGAATTATATTATTGCGTATATTCGGCATTGCAATAAAATCAAACGACTTCGAAATTTTACGAAAAGTAGTTGGCAACGAAAGTGTGCCAGCTATTTTTATCGGTGACCCATCAGCAGTTCGAGCATTAATAAAAGTACTCTTCATGCTCGCTTTATTTAAAAATTCTTTGTGAAAGTTATTTCCAAACACTGAAAAATTCGCACCAGTGTCCAATAAACCAACAAAATTATTGTTATTAATCTTAAATTTAAGAAATAACCTATTATCATCTTCAATAGTTAATACTTCAGGAGAAATCAAATCGCATTGTGTGGGTGGTGTACGATGCTGACCAACTTCCCCTTTACTTAGTTTTTTTGTTTAAAAAAATTTTGGTTGTTGTTACCTGACCTTCCCCTATTTACTGGGGTGGTAGAATTATTACAATCTGGACAAGATACTGTCGTTATCCCTGTTCGGGCGCCATTGTCGTATGTATTTGTTTGTGTTTAAAGGTTTGTGTGAGTGTATAAAAAAAGGGGTAATGATTTTAGTGTTATGTATAAAAAGACTTTAACTTTAGTGTAGCTAATAAAAGGTGTAACTAATCTACGACAAGTATTTTAAATTGAGATAAATTAGGAAAAGAAGGATGCCGGATGCTACGCGGATAAGCCGCTGAACTTTTGGAGTACAAGGTCCTCTTGTGGTGGATCTTAGCCTATGGGCAAGGTCGTTACGTATCCATTGATTAAAAACTACAGAATTTAGGTACTGGAATGTATTTCTTTAAAGGTACACATACAAACATAATACACGGGGGTTGTTGCCCCAAAAGAACAGTTCTTAATTATTTAACAGTAGCTAAACCTACGTTACATTCGAACACGCAATGACTGCGCTTAAGGACAAAGAGATAAGGGGGTCGTTGCCCCGAAAGGAATAGATGTACCTTACGTCGGTACTTAAAGTTAGAACATTCCTTAGTTTAAATGTACAAGGAAGTAAAATAAAAACTAATACGAGTTTAAAAGTCCATCACAAAAAACTGCGCGCACTGGGACACGGGGACGAAGGATACCTTATTCCTTGAGGAGGCGCGGGACTCCACTGCCACCGCAATCCTGCTTCATGTCCGCATCTCCATTCTCCACCGCGTGGGTCGTTCGCGCCATCAGTTTCGCGTGGTTCTTAAAATGGCGGCGCGGAGGGCGCGCCCGCCGTGAGGAAGATTAACGGCGCTGTCGCATGCTACTCAACAGCTACAACAGCGTGTACGTGTTTTTTTAACGCGGTGAACTCCGCCGGGCCGTACTGTGCACGTTTGTGCCTCCGCCCTGTCTTCAGGACATCTTCAAAAAAAAACTTCTTCGCTGTGCTCCAAGCGCTATGAGGTGCGTGCGGTCGCTCTCGCAGCTGTATCGGCCCTTCTTGCGTCGCGGCCGCTCTCGCATTTCGCCGCCTGCGCTGCCCTCCTCAGTCTTCATGCACCCCCCCGTGTCCGTGGATGAATTTGCGCGTTCCCAAACGTGATAACTCGTCTAAACTTACTTAAATCTACCTAGTTTTTTAAGGTTTTACTTTGAATTATATAAAATTAGATCTATGATCTCTCTAGCGTAATCTATAAATTACATACTTAACACAAAATAAGGTGCCTTTCCACGGCAAATGATGCGTGTGACCCTTGTTTACATCAAAATTAGGAAGATTACACGACAATTTCCATCAGAAATCTTCCAACAATATTTGCTGTGAAATATGTATGTCTACATAGGTATATCTTTGTCTATGTTGTTGTCAAATACAGAATAGCGTTTCCAGTCAACTTCATTCGTGTAAAAATTACTGCAGAGGTGTGGTACTCGTTGCCTGTCTCTGTCTTTTCACCCAAATACAAACCAGAGGTTTTCAATAGAAAAATGAACAGGTATCTTTTAGCCAAGCACCTTCGATTACGTTAGCGCTTCCTATCAGTCAAGTCAATGGTCAAAGACATGCCTCGTCCGTTGTAAAGAAAATAAATCTAAGTACTTACATCTTTGTTTATTTTTTATTTAAGTCTTCTTTCTCCAATTTTACATTTCCTTTCCTTAATTATATTATTCTAGTAACTAATATATTTCTTCTTTTATATTAAAAATACTATTTACACGCTATGTGAGTTAATTAACTTTTTACAACTATTACAGTGCCTTAATTTTGCCAAAGTTTATATAAATACATTAATATAACTTAACAAATCTATCTATTATAAGTTATCTATACAGGGAGTTACGAAAACCCTGTTGGATAACTAATGGGCTTAACACACACTAAAAAGTATGCAAGCGAAAACACCAAACAAAAATGCACGTCGAAAATAGCAAGAGTTAGAGAGTTAGAGAACGCAAGAATCAACGAAAATTTTTAAAAATGTTTACAAAATAAAACCGACGCGATTAGTGTCTGCGTTCGCGCCTTTAGGAGGGCGGAGCGCGATGTGTGTTAAAAAATCTAGTATTCAATATTTAATTTTAAAAAAGTAGAATAATTGCAACCCTCAGTCAATACTGGATGCACACCTTGCGGATACAACAGGATTTTTGTAACATCCTCTATAGTCTTATTTATATCGTTTACTATTTTACATATTTATTTGAGTACAGCAAATTGACAAACTCTACATACTGATATTTTTGTTCATTACACTGCTAAAACCATCCACATCCATTATACCTAGCTTCTGCTCATTACCGCGTGACCCGGGCACTGGGTGAGGACATCTAGGACATTCTCGATCATATCCGGGTCACAAATGCACGATGGGCTCTTGCACTTGGATCGATTAAGGTACTAAGAGAACCTTTTTTAATTTATAAAAAGATTTATTTTTTTCAGCTTTTGTAAGCTTTATTTTGTATAAAGACTTGTTTTTTTTTTCTCGAATTATAACAAAAATATGTCTCAAATTTGTTTACTTTCCGGGTAGAACAACACCTTTAAGTATTACTACACCCAAAACCAGCACCCTGTATACTGGTACCTTATCTGTTCCTGTTTTAAACCACGAAGTAGATTAATTGCGTGTTTGTGGTATCCTAATTGTATTATCATAGGACTTACACGGAAATTGTAATAACGCAAACAGTGTGTTTCCCAGAAAGCTTTAATAATAGATATTTGTTTTTGTAAACTTTCTCGTACCAAGTAATTTGAACAACACAATTATCCAATAACCGACATTATAATAATGAGAAAGTATTAATTAATAAGAACACAAATTTGAAATGTTCCTCAAGCATCAATATGCGTAGATGTCTTTATTATTTTATCATTGTAATTTATGTTTCACAAACATCTTCAAGAACGAAAATTAAATGGAACGACAAGTATTTAGATAAAGTAACAGGAAAAATTAGAGACAGATAGATCACACACTGAACAGACTTAATTAAGCAAGCATTAGTTAGTCTTCGAAAACGTAATTATTTTTCAAAACCAGAAAAACGGAGATTAGTCACCATTTTTTTAGAAAGATTGACGACGTTGTTGAAGTTGACGACCCAGCATTTAATAAATCTAACTTAATAATTAACCATAACAAAGACATGTTTTAACTTTTTTCTTAATAATAAATTGAATATGGATAGATAGATAGATAAACTTTTTATTGTTCACACCACAGATAACAAAAATAACAAGAGAAAAATTATGATAAAACTTATTAAATAGTGTAACAACTAGCGGCCTTATCACTAAAAGCGATCTCTTCCAGGCAACTTTAGGATGGAGAGGAATATATAGAATATACTAAATACCTACCTTTAAATTATCCGCGCCCTCGTTCTTACCCGTAGTTTCAAGTCCCGCGAGAATATTTCACTTTTCGGGATAAAAGTTAGCCTATGTGTTAATCCAGGGTGTCAGCTGCCTACGCTACGCTAATAACCAGAAAACACAAGTCCTAACTTAGAATATAAAAGTCACGGTGTTGTAGATTAATGTACCTTGTTATTGTACCTTGATTAATGTACCTGAACCACGGCCTGTACCTAGTAAATGAATTACCGTTAATTAATTTTAAGGCAAATATTTTCTACAACATAAAGTTGTTTCTTTATTTCATTGTTTTAAAGACAAAGTCAAAATGTTTTTATTCAATTTGGCTATCAAATATAAACTTATGAACGTCAAAGTTTTTTTTTTAAATAGACTCGACCGCTTTTTTCGGATAAAGGGCCGCTACTCAGAAGAATAGGCAAAAAACTAAGAGGCATTATTTTTTCAAAGAATAAATAATTATCTGTCTCACAAATTTTGGCTTACAACTAGGTAATATCTATACATACTAGTTGCTACTTGGCGGAAGTGTAAGGCTCCAGACTTTGTCTTCTAAATAATTCTTAACCTTATAATACCCTCTTTTCATTAATGTAGTTTTTACATGTGATTTGAATTTTCCTTTAGTGAGCCCTGTTAAATGTTTCGGGATTTTATTATAAGAAGGAACGCAGTTGCCTAAAAATGACTTATTAGACTTAGTCTAAATCTCGGAACAGCTTATCCTTATTTCTAGTGTTATTATTATATTATGATAGTTCAATACTACAGACTCAATAACACCAAGATTCAACGAAATGTGTGACAATTTCCCTTTAGGGTTGAAACCGGACAGCGGAGTGGAAACAATTCAATTAAGATCATCGACATATATGTACTACGTACTAGATTTCATCATCCGAACATTGACTTCCGTCCACTGCACTGTACTGCAAACCTTACATTAGTGAGATTTAAACACGCACACAGTTCAAATTCAAATTCAAAATTTATTTATTTCTTAAACTGGTAAATTACAGGGGTTGGTCTCTCCTGTTACTGGAAAACCTGTGTTAGGAGAGACCGCAACACCGAGAGACCACAGTATGATTGTGTACGAAGCGAGAAAACTGTGATCTAGCGTTGCAAGTTTAAAGAGTTTGAAGAGGACAACAAAACGAATGTTTGAGCGCTGCAGCAAACCTATAGTCACTCCACGCGTTCAGGCCCCGCTGTAATCAAGTTGCATGAAGTTTGCTGTTTGAAACAGCTTCTCTAATACGTAGAACTTATATCTCAATGATTAAGATGAGACGACTACGGTCAAGTCTAATTGTCTATGTATTGGACAGTATTGTCACAGAACACTGCTCTATTATAATTAAGTACCTAGGAAGTCAGCATGGCATGCAATTATCATACAGAATGTGGTATTGAATCGATCATTACATAAAATACTATATATAAGTCTACCAAACCTTTTCCTTACATCGTACTTTCATGCTTTCGAAACGTTTTCTAATTATCGTTTACTGCCTTACAACTCATACCTACCAAAGTAAGTAACTGATTGAGTCAAAAATAGGCAAAGCTTTACCAAAACAAATCATTCAATCAATATTCATTAAAACTAATTAATATACCTGCATCTATTGCTTCATTAGTATATTTATGTTATTTATGTATATTTATGTTATATGTTAAGTTACGTTTGCATTATTTTGTTTTGTTTGTATGTTGGTTTGCATTTGACTGCCTCGGTGGCTCAGTTAGTAATGAACCTGCTTTCTGAGCGTGGGTCCGTGGGTTCGATTCCCACCTAGAGCTAACATTCATGTGATGAACATTAGTGTTTGTTCTATGTCTGGGTTTTAATATCTATTTAAGTAAGTATGTATTTAAAATATCTAAGTATATGTATATCAGTCTCTGGCAGCCATAGTACAAGCTTTGCTTAGTTTGGGATCAGACGACCGTGTGTGAAAGTGTCCCAAATCTATGTATTTATTACATTACATCATAACACAAGTTAGTGTAGGCTTTCTAATGTAGTGGCAGAAATAAGCGAAGAACCCTCATAGTTATTAACTGTCACATGTTACCAATTGTAAAAATGATGAATGGAAGAAACCTTCGATCAGATATATGTATGTATAGGAGGAAGCGTACATTCTGTACCCACCCCACTCGCGTGGGTTAAAGGTAGAAAGATGGAGAAAAGTTACCTACCAATTGTCGTTCTGGAGTATGTAACCAACACCAATATAGAATGTAGCCCTAATTTTTTTTCACGTGTTGATGGTAGCCAAGCGTGATGCTTAGTGGTGAGTTAATATTCCAAGATGTATACCTACCATAAGAATTTGTAAAGAATCTTTTATGAAGACTTTTATTTTATCATGCAGCAATAAATAAATTGTAACTATAATATAAAAATTATATGAAATTCTTGGATCTCGGGATTTCTGGAGCAATGCCCTTAAATACTCGAGGTTTTACGGTTTTTAAGCTTCTGTAACAAAAATACGGAAAGATTACGGGTTAGTTGGATTAAAACTCACTAAAAAGTAAGGGAGTGAGTGGGAAACAATGAAATAATCTCTTGATTTTTTTTTTAATTTTGGCACGCTTTATTATGTAAAGTAAAGTAAAGTAAAGTAAAGTAAAAATTTATTTAACATTGGACTAGTTTACATCAGATTAACAAGAAAAATAAAAGACAAAAAGACGCTTAGATGTAGTATGCACCTGAGTAGGTATTTGTGTAGCGAGCCCCAAACTCGGCTGGGCCTGTCTCTTGGGGCCCAAATTCTAGTGTTACCAAAAAACATTTTGCTGCGCGCGCTTATTAGTTAGGTAAATATATTAAAACATTAAATACATACATTGGAACATATACTTTGCATTGTTTCACGGTAGCAAGTATGAACCTTGATAGCATTATTATACCTATTGTCTCTCCTGTGGTAACATTGGAGTAGAGGAAATATTAAATAGCTTAACCAGAACAAACAAGAATGCTATAATACATAATTAGAACCACCAAAGTGTATAAGTATTTAAGTATATAAAATCCACATGCAAGTATACAGAATAAGAATACTTTAATAATAATAAATTTAATAAACAGAATAAGTACGAGTACAAGTCCACATAGTTAAATTGCCCAGGCTGTAGTGGGCAATCGAGATAGCTGTCTAAGCGATGTTTTGCCAGCATAACGTGTTTGTGTGTGCGCGTGTGGTTGTGGTGAGTATCTGTTTATATGTGTGTGCGTGTGTGTCATGCGGTTTAGAGTGTGTGTATTGTCAGAGGATTGTGGGGGACAAGCGGACAGTGCTATCAATTATTATTGTTGTATACTTTAACAAGAGCTTCGGTTTCTTCATACGTTAGGGAAAGTAGCCATGTTTTCACTTTACCTCTGGCTTTTCTGTGTGGAGTTTCTTTTAGGTCGCACTGTTTGTAGACCGCATTATAAGTGAACGCATGTATGTATGGAGGAAGCCGGCTTGCGAAGACCGTTCTAACTTTTGGGAGCGGCGCTGTTTCTGTATGACAATCTCTTTGCATGGATTGCAGATTGTTTGTGTGTGCCTTTGTTACCGCTCGAGAGATAAAGAGTTGTCTTACTGTGAGTATATTTGCCTCCTGTTAAAGCTTGTAGGTCGGATAGCGACGGGGCTTTCCCATCATCACTTTGATTACTGCTCTCTGCGCCCTCTCTACCGCAATCGGCTTGGACTTGGCCGCACCTCCCCATACACTAATGCAGTATTGGATTAGCGATTGACACAACGACTTGTAGACTAGTAACTTTGTTTCTGCTACGGCTATTGTTCTTAGCTCTCTCATGATGTGTATGACTCTCCTTAATCTTTTAGCCAGGGACGTGATGTGTTGCTCAAAGGACATGTTCTGATCGATTTGAATGCCTAGGTATCTAGTTTCAGCAACTCTCTTGATCTGTCCACACCAACACTGATCATTCTCACCGGGGGAGGGTGGTGTACATGCAGTGCAGCCGAAGTTGCGGACTTTCATAGTTGTGAAGTTTGGCTCCGTCGCGCGCGTAATGTGAAAGCCAATGACATGGGTTTTCTTGACGTTCAGGGTGAGGAGGTTGTTGCTCAACCATTGCACTATTTTCGCCATCCCGAGTTCCGCAGCTGACTTAGCACTTGTCCAGTCTTTACCTTTAAATATAGCTACTGTGTCATCAGCGTAACAGATCAGGTTAGTGTTTGGTATGTGAATCTTCAGCAGGTCATTCATGTACACCGTGAAAAGTGTCGGCGATAGGATCCCACCTTGAGGGAGTCCGAAGGTGGTTGGCTGCTCCTCGCTAAGAAGTTCGCCGATTCTCACACACTGACGTCTCCCTTGAAGGTAACTTTCCAACCACATCAGAGCAATTCCTCGCACTCCAATACATTCCAGTTTTTTAAGAAGAATTGGTATAGACACTGTGTCGAACGCTCGTGCTAGGTCTAGGAAGACGCCCACGGTTCTCCTGCCCTTGTCCATGTAGGATGTAACAGTCTCAGTCAGTAGCTGCGCGGCGTCCTCTGTCGATTTCGCTCTCCGAAAGCCAAATTGTCGGTCCGAGAGTAAATAATGCTTGTCTAGAAAATCGACGAATCGTTTATTCACGATTTTCTCGAGGACCTTCGATATGATGCAGAGAAGTGATATTGGACGATAGTTGTCTATCTTATCCTTCGGACCATTCTTATGAATCGGTGTCACTAGAGCCGTTTTCCAGGCGTCAGGGAAGGTTCCAGTGGACATACTGAGGTTACATATGTGAACTACTGGTACGAGAATCGATTCGCTGATGTTTTTTATTAGGGCAGATGTAAAGGAGTCTATTCCCGGGGCGCTGTGAGCTTTGAGGTTCTTAATGAGGCTGTCCACCTCATAGAGATCAGTTGGATTGAGGAAAAGAGAATTTGAACATCGTTTTTCAAGCCTTAGCTCATGACACAGTGCCTCTTCCGTTGTATTCATCTTCTCCAAGATATCTGATGCTAGATTTGATCCCACATTAATGAAGTGCTGGTTGCAAGCATTGACAGTATCTTGTGGGTTATTACTTTGTTGTAATAGAGAGTGTGCATCATTTTTACGGGCGGGGATATCACAGACGTTTTTAATGGCTTGCCATAGCTTTTTCGGATTCTTGTGATTCTCTTTTAGCTGTTTGTATACTTTATTATGTATATCACACTTTGTAACGAGAGACTGGGTAACAAATTCAGATAAAGTTCGAAAATCATTTCGTTCAAAAGTGTGAGTGAACTTCAGTCCATAGTGACAGAAATTATATTGAATATGGATTTTCAAGAGAGAAATCGTTAAATGTGATTGCTATGATACAGAACCTTGATTTATAAAGATTATAATATATACATAATGACAATGTTTATTAAAACTCAGAAAGATTTATTCGCGTATCTTATATTGAACAATGAAAAACTGAGGTCAAATAAATAATAATCTGCAAAACAGCAGAGGTCAAAGTATAAATTGACCTTCTGTCTGTCGAGAATTTTATTGGGTTCGATTACGGGCTGGACTTTTCGGGAACAAATTTTGTTTGTCACGTAATAATAAGTTTGAGTGTTTGTAAGTGTCGGATCCTGTGGTGGAATCTTTGTTTAGCTCTTCTTTCTACGTAGTTTGGAGAACAAAGTTAATCTCATTTATTTAGACAATTTATTTACTTTTGGGGGCGTGGGTTTGATTCATGTGATGGACGTTTGTGTTTGTTCTATGTAAATTATGTCGGGGTGCTAATATCTATTTTAAAATGTAAATGTGTGTGAGTACTTAAGTAAATCAGTCTCGAGCAGACTTAGAAGCATAAGCTTTACTTAGTTTGGGGTCAGGCGACCGTGAGTGCACAAATATCCCAAATATATAGTTATTTATTTCTTTAATATAAAAATTTATTTTATAATTATTTACATATTTGGCCAATTTTGGGCCATATTTTTTTCTGAGTTTTTTCTGAGTTGCCACAGTTTATTCAATTCTTGCTGTCTTGGGCCTTTGTCTATTTTATTCAAACCTTCCACGGTCGTCGACATTGTATTGGGGAGCGAGTTATAATACCAACTAAGAATAACAGAGTTGGCTTTTTCAAGCCAAAACAAAAAAACACTAAAATCTACAACTATTATCCAAAATTTCAGTAATATTATAATAAGGCTATTTATATAATGGGCTCTATATCCGCTCACGAAGTTGTAGCCACTTTGTACTTTGTTCAGAGGTATTTGCTTAGTTAAAATTGTAGACGGGCAATTAATCTTTTCAACGCTAATTATATAGAGGAATGAATATGCATAAAACGTCCATTATTTATTACACACTTACACACCTACAAAACGGGGGAGCTTAATGTTTCTTTGAGAAAATTACTTATGTTAAAGGGTAACAAAAGCTATTAAAGGGAGTGCTGCTGTTGTTTCCTTGACATTTGAAAAGTGTGATAATAAATGTCTTTTCATACTTAGCTATACTATTACTAGTGCTTCTGTGAGCTGAAAACCTAACGAAAATGTAAGACAATCCTATCTCAGCAATTTGACAAAAAATCCAAAAACTGAATCGACAAAAATATGTATAATTGTAATCATGAAATTTTATGAAAGTCTGTTGAGAAACGCTGTTGGAAGACAGTCCGACAGACGCCGACGCCGGTCGGACCGACAGACGAAATCATTTTTGCCGAAGTTAAAGCAGAGACGCTTCGCTCGCTCTGTCAATAACTTACATACAAGAATTCTGTTTTCGTTTTTTTTTAAACTACCTTTGTCCAGCATGCTTATGACAAGAGTCTAAAAAACTGTTAATATAATAAGTAAGTAAGGTTTTTGAGTAAACGATTAATATACTGGTACTATAATTACCTTAGTAATCAAAAGTTAATTTGAAATTATGTGTTTCTTTAATTTTGCTTGCGTAGGTTTTGGTCCAGTCACTTGGAAAATTAGCGATACACTGTACCTATAAGAACAGTTGCGGTTTAAGTTTTGATGTTAATTTATACCTATGTCTGAAGAGGCCTTCAAATGACTTTTTGAAATTGCCTTACCAAGTCTAGACCAAAGTCATAATACGTTTGCGTCTTCTATACGATTTATTAAACTTGGTGATAATGCTCGTAATCATCGCAAGACAAAAGTTGTTGTAAAATATTCTTTTTTGTTTCTAATAATTCGTTTGAGGTCAGACGACAGAGTGTGCAAGAGTCCAGAATATTTACTTATTATTAATTTTGAAAATTTTGTTAACAAAAGTGTTCAGTTTTTTATGTATTATGAGCATTGTTTATTTAGTTTTAAAAAAAGTTTCATTTTCATCTCTGCGATACTTGATAAGGAAAGTTTAATAATCCTCCTTGTATTGTAAAGGCGAAAGTTTGTGTGGGTACATTAACTTTCTTAACTCTCAAACAAATGGACAGATTTTGATAAAATTTGGTATGGATATAGATAGCTTATATCCTGGATTAACAAATAGGCTTACATACTTTATAACAGTACAGCTAGTAGGTGCAGCTAATAGTTAATAATAACAGTACATTTATGTATTTATATATTATCTTACCAATATTATAAACGCGAAAGTTAGTAAGAATGGATGGATGGATGGATGGATGTTAGTTACTCTTTCACGCCAGAACGGCTGAACAGATCTGGATGAAATTTGGAACAAAGATAGATTGTAGTCTAGATTAGCACATAGGATACTTTTTAACCGCGGGTGAAACCGCAGGGCGCAGCTTGTGTATTTAAGGCTGTTGTTATGTATTTAGACATTTAATACCTTTGAATAAGATTCTTTTCTTTTTATTACATAAGTGATAACTTTAATAATTAAACGGCAATCAAGACAAACGCCTAAAATTGTCTTAGCATTGAAATCGAAAGGATTCATTATTTTGAAGAGGAAAAATAAAACAAAAAACTTTCATTTGGCGAACATTGAAGCGAATTTAAATAATCAGAAAGAAAGTCGGTCAAAAGTAATCAGAACTTCAAAAACCAATTCGTATTTTATCAGGAATGGATATTATAGTACCATACCGTAATAATCTACATACATTTCCTGTGACAAAATGCAATAATCTTTAACTGTACTTTAACAAGACAAAGTACTGTAACTTTCGGAACCCAGAAAGTACTCGCCGTTCAAGTTGTCTAGGAAGCTTTTTACAAGGACATCTTTTATTTGTTGCAATTTTGTCGGTGACGTGAAATTCGCGTAGAAGAGAGGGACGTTGTCGAGAATTTTCTCTCCCAAAGGAGTGATTTTTTCCTTATGTGCGAGATTGAGTCACAATGCGTGATAAAGAATTGGGGTCAGTGGGTGAGTTATATAATAGGGTACCTATTTGAGTGAATATCGAACGTAGTGATTATGTCTTCATATTCTCAATAGGATTGGTTCTTGGAATTGGACTTTTGGGGTCTGTAGAAAATCGTTAGTCAAACATTTTATTCAGTGCTTCGTAGAAATCTAAACAATCGAGCGCGAGGTTACGCCTCTTTAATTTCTATTGAAATTAAACATAATATACCTGACGGCGCGAGATATCATTGGATAAAGAAAATCAGTTTGAGAGTTGTTAATCGATAGTTTTAATCTGTGGTTTATGACGATTAATCGATTTGTTTATGGTAATTTAGAGCGGTTAACACCGAATGGAGTTGCGTTTGGGATTTCGGGCGAACGTCATGTCTGTCAGTCAGTGGTTGACAGGACTGGGCTGAAAGCGGTCGCACGCAATGGTCATTCGTAAACCCATTACTCTAAATCTCCAATTATCTTTGTGATCATGCACTAACTAAGTAGTCTAAGTGACTGTATAATTAAAATAGTGAAAAGCCTACATTGCTGTCCCCTTATTTCAACGTTCCTGAAGTTTGACGCCGACCATAGATGCCCGTGATAGCGAGTTCACGGATCAGAAATCAGATACAACACCTCGGCCTACTAGATTTTCCCCGTCATCAAAAGTGGAAGGTCACAGCGCGGCGGACTTTCCTATGTTTCTCCAACATCAGTGGGATCAGATGCGACGGCGTGGCCCCTCTTCCCTACATTACCCCGATATCAGAATTGGGATAAGAATAACGTCCACAGCAACAAGATATGGCTCCGTCTTTGTGGCTACAATTGTGCAATGATCTGGAAGCGAAATGGCATAGCAACAGATGGTTGATAGGGTCGCCCCTACGTGCTATTATTGTGGAGGATGCGGACTGTTTCTTCGTGGTGCATGAAGGGCAGCAGAGCGGCAATGAGAGAGTGAGCATCGAGTAGACGTCTGCATTATTTCGACGGCGTTTGATTACACCTAGTCTATGCTATGTGACGCAACTAACAAACAACGAGAGACGAAGGATAGCAGTGTACCGAACAAAACGTCGACGCCTACGTGTTACTACTGCATCGAGGTTACATCGCCACTCGTTGATCGAAAAAGGGCATCAAAATTAGCAGCAGCAACGTGCGAGATCCGGTCAATGCCTGGAGGGCTATTCTTACAACTCGAGATTCCATCATACCTCGAAAAAAATGGCTGAGTTCGAGATGCCTTATTCTATACGCTTGAGATCGAGATAATCTCGATGGCTTGGGCGCGAGATGTCTCGAGTAGTCGGAGGCAGTCGAGACTTCCAGTGAGGCTATTCCTACGCGTGAGATGAGATGAGATTTTACTTCGGTCACTTTCACACCTATGACGTTTTAAACGAGAGCAATAAAGACGAAAAAAGGTGAGATGAAAATCTCAAATCTCCGAATAGGGCCAAAGGAATCGAGATCGAGATGAGATGAAAATCTCCCATCTCCGAATTGGGCCCCTGTACTATGAAGCAGCCATTGATCACCTACGAGTAGCAATTGAATCCGGTGAGAAGTTTTCATTTTGTTTGATATTCGTAAACGTTGTATGTCAGAGAGTTATTTTCTATTGGAGTTGTTTAAAGTTTAGAAATACCCACAAACAGTTTAGTCAAACTGTCGCTTGCGGCACATGTGAGTCATGCAGTTAATAGATAACTTACTAAGTGTCAATGCTTTGGCAAAACTAAGCCTGAGGGGCAGTAGCCGGTAGGACAGTAGCCTGTGTAGTAATAGCCTGTGTGGCAATAGCCTGTGTGGCACTAGCCTGTGTGGCACTAGTCTGCAAGGTACTATCTTATGTGGCTCCAGCCTGTGTGGCAAGCTTGTGTGGCAAGCCTGTGTGACAAGCCTGTGTGGCAATCCTGTGTGAAAAGTCTTTGTTGCAACCCTACTTTTGTTGAATTATAGTCTGAGTGACGACCTAGCCTGTGTGGTGAGCCTATGTAGTAAATTCCTCCCGGTGTAACATCATAGTACGAGTTACGACCTAGTCTGTGTGGCAAGTCTAAGTGACAACTTTAATGCCATGTTATTCATTTGAAATTGGACACAGCAGTTTTCATAAGTCCAAACCGCGTATGTGTACCGTCATTGGATTTTCAATGTTCTCGATTATTCGATTGGTCCCAATACAATTTATTTCACTAAAAGTCAAGTTGCTTATTTCAATTATCATGACAATTTATGGGGATAGGTAACGAATATGAAGTTACTGTCTATTATACTCTGGTACGATGTTTATGGTTGGTAGAATTGGGTTTAACTGTGTTTTGTGTTATCCCATAACTGTGTTCGCTTTCTGTGAAATTGTGGAGGTAGATTTGAGACGGTCAGAATGACCGAGCGTTAAGTGGTTACTTGAGCACTTTTATGATTGTCCACAGATGATGAGATGAACTATTCACCCGAGGACGTGTGAAAATGCAGGATGGCCGTGACGGCGCGAGATATCATTGGATAAAGAAAATCAGTTTGAGAGTTGTTAATCGATAGTTTTAATCTGTGGTTTATGACGATTAATCGATTTGTTTATGGTAATTTAGAGCGGTTAACACCGAATGGAGTTGCGTTTGGGATTTCGGGCGAACGTCATGTCTGTCAGTCAGTGGTTGACAGGACTGGGCTGAAAGCGGTCGCACGCAATGGTCATTCGTAAACCCATTACTCTAAATCTCCAATTATCTTTGTGATCATGCACTAACTAAGTAGTCTAAGTGACTGTATAATTAAAATAGTGAAAAGCCTACATTGCTGTCCCCTTATTTCAACGTTCCTGAAGTTTGACGCCGACCATAGATGCCCGTGATAGCGAGTTCACGGATCAGAAATCAGATACAACACCTCGGCCTACTAGATTTTCCCCGTCATCAAAAGTGGAAGGTCACAGCGCGGCGGACTTTCCTATGTTTCTCCAACATCAGTGGGATCAGATGCGACGGCGTGGCCCCTCTTCCCTACATTACCCCGACATACCTTTACATAATTATGCGCTGTGACAGCGCAGATTAAAATGCCCGCGACCATTTTGTTAGTCTGCACACTCCTTAGCAAACTTTAACTAATGTGAATCGTTTAAGTTTTAGAAACAATAGACTATTTGCTAATCCAAATTAGTCACATAAATATATCCACCCAATTTCATACAATTCTGTTTAGCTGTTGCAAATATAAATGAGGACAACACACTTCAAACACTTCCACACTTCAACATCATAAAAAGAAAACATTACATTTTAATTTATTGTTAAGCGTGACAAGTGTGACAAGTCAGATAATTATTTAAATCCAAATATACTTGATAACACATTTATATCGTAAAATGCAATTTAGTTGTAGAAAATTGTGTTTATTTTCATGTTGAAGTGCGTCATCGATTGCGGTTAGAGTTCATTTTGTATATTAATACTTATAAAATTTACGACTCCACTGATGCAGCAAAACATTTATTCGAAAAATTAATCAATATCAGTTGCTTATTCATTAAAAGATTAAGGTTTTGTATGGACTTAGACTTAGTTTTTTTCGCATTTTAGTAATTTTAATATTTTGTTTTATTCTTTAAATTTGGTTACTGTTACACACACGGTTGTCTAACCCAAACTATCAGCCAAGCTTGTACTACGGCTTGCAGAGACTAATACACATACCTACTTACCTATCTTTAATTTTTAAATACATACTTACCCAGATATAAACACCTTGATTTAGAACGAAAACAAATGTTCATCACATGAATGTTTGCCCTAGGTGAGAATCGAATACACGCCCCAAGCTCAGAAGGCAAGTTCACTATCAACTGAGCCACTGAGGCAGTCGTCGTCAAGGTAAGGTCGAGGTAAGTTACAATATGAGATAAACAAAACAAAGAAAAACACATACATCTAAATACATCTATACATCTATAAACATTATACATCTCTACATAGTACGTAGAGAGCGCGCTCCTCTCCCCTGATTTTTGGCCCAAGGGGCTGGTGTTCCGGTGCTACTGGAAGCGACACAGACAAGAAATCCCAGCCAAAATATTTTAATAAAATGTAATCTTTTTTTTTTTATGGAAAATAGGTCGGCGTTTGACCACCAACTCGCCTGATGTTAAGCGACGTTGTGGTCTAAGATGGAGCACGACGACCTATAAGGTACTTATTCACTCTAGCCTTGAAGTTTTAGAGTCAAGAAGTACAAAGACGGTAGTTGAGTGAGGCGCTACAACTGCACCACTGCTCAGACCCGTCTTCGGAACGGTTACACCGGACTACATCCCGAAACACGACTAGGTCATTTCACGGCATGGCTTGGTCCGGTGGGTGGTAACTAGCCACGGCCGAAGCCTCCCACCAGAGAAATATCAAATAAAATCATTTGTATGTTTCTCTGTATGGTATCTTACTAATATTATAAACGCAAAAGTTTATACGAATGGATGAATGGATGTTTGTTACTCTTTCACGCCAAAACGGCAAACAGATCTGGATGAAATTTGGCACAGAGATAGATTATATAGTCTAGAATAGCACATAGGATACTTTTTAACCGCGGGTGAAACCGCGGGGCGCAGCGAGTTTATAATATGAGCTCGTGCTATTTTAACAAAATGTGCCTGAATTAAACAATAAAAAATAGCAATAATAAAGAAAAACTCCGAAAGAAGAGATGGCATAAGTGTTGGAAAGTGATGATGATAACGTTACGTCATAAGTATGAAGGTTATTGTATCTCTTGGCTTACAATATTCCACTTACCCTTGTAAAAAGTCAGAATGCCTTATTCCATACAATGACCAATCAAATTGCAGACAGATCAATGACAATAACCTAAATTAATAAATTATTGAACCCCTGTAGTTATTTCGTGACCGAGTTAATGCCCAACTGGTTATGACGTCTGTGAAGCAGACGACATTATAATATTTATATAGAGGGTTATCATAAAACTAATAAAATAAAATAAAAGAATATGAGCTCTAGTTTTTTTAACAAATAATATTGAAATATCATATCCTATCCTACTAATATTATAAACGCGAAAGTTTGTAAGAATGGATGGATGGATGGATGGATGGATGTTTGTTACTCTTTCACGCCAGAACGGCTGAACAGATCTGGATGTAAATTGGCACAGAGATAGATAGATAGTCTAGAATAACACATTGGATACTTTTTAACCGCGGGTGAAACCGCGGGGCGCAGCTAATAGTAAATATAAAAACTACACTGCTTACTATAATATTATAATTAGGTATAAGTGACAGTTAGTATGTGTTTTTATTATTGTTTGACGCAGAAACTAGGCTTGAGTGAGATGAACACATCTTTCAAAATGGACTAAGTTAAGAGTTGAAGCAAAGCGACTGTTTATAGCCGTACCTAGTTTTACAAAAATACTATTGTAACCCTAAATAATGTTGGTTTATCTAGAATAGAAGTAAAACCGCGAAGCACAGTTAGTCTGAGACATAATCCTGCTTAATAGTTTAAATAATGTTTTTATTCCATCCAAAGGATGTCTGGAAGAGATCGCTCTTAAGGGACAAGACCGCCCATTGCGCCTATATTCTTGAGTGTTGAGTTTAGATTTATTTTGTATTTGGTGTCAATAAAGAGTTTTTGTATTGTATTGCATTGTATTGTATTGCATTGTATTGTATTGTATTGTATTGCATTGTATTGTATTGTATTGTATTGCATTGCATTGCATTGCATTGTATTGTATTGTATTGTATTGTATTCCATTGCATTGCATTGCATTGCATTGTATTGTATTGTATTGTATTGTATTGTATTGTATTGAATTGTATTGTATTGTATTGTATTGTATTGCATTGTATTGCATTGCATTGCATTGCATTGCATTGCATTGCATTGCATTGCATTGCATTGCATTGCATTGCATTGCATTGCATTGCATTGCATTGCATTGCATTGCATTGCATTGCATTGCATTGCATTGCATTGCATTGCATTGCATTGCATTGCATTGCATTGTATTGTATTGTATTGCATTGCATTGCATTGCATTGCATTGCATTGCATTGCATTGTATTGTATTGTATTGTATTGTATTGTATTGTATTGTATTGTATTGTATTGTATTGTATTGTATTGTATTGTATTGTATTGTATTGTATTGTATTGTATTGTATTGTATTGTATTGTATTGTATTGTATTGTATTGTATTGTATTGTATTGTATTGTATTGTATTGTATTGTATTGTTAAATAATTATAAATTCTAAAGTATGTGTGTGAGTTTGTTTGTTACTTAATCACATTCAAATGGGTTGACGGATTTTGATAAGATTTGGTATGGAGGTAGCTTACATCCTGGCTACTTTTTAACCGCGAGTAGCACCACGGTGCGCAGGTAGTTTTATCAAAGTATGAACTGCTAAAATTTATCTACAGACCATCAGCTGTACACGTGCGGTGTTCATAAAAAAATCTTCTTATGATCTAGTAGCAAACCTATTAGTTTAAAGTATAATCTTTACACTGATTACATACTATTTTAATATCCATAAATCAATCATAAATATTGTTTTTTGCCGACAGAACCCGTTTTTACAACATTCCAAAAGATAACTACTTTTTGATTTCGAAGTCACGGTCAAAAGAACTATGTGAGATTAAGGCTGAGTTACACCAACTAACTTAAACTATAACCGAAGCTTAACCGGCGCTAAAATGTCTGGTTTACGTGAAATTTTACGGCTTATTATATTACTTTCACGTTAAAAATGCTACCAAAGCGAAACTAGCCGTAAAGTTTCCGGTAAACCAAAGATTTTAAGGCCGTTAAGCTTTGGTTATAGTTAAAGTTAGTTGGTGCAACTCAGCCTTAATACTTTAAATGGTTTCCAAAGGCATTTTTAGGACATTCTACGTCGTGCATTTCGTACAACTGCACGTCATGGGTTTCTTTTTGTTTCCCGGGATAGATTCTATGTCAAACTATGAATCCTCACTATCGACACTATAACCCCCTTAGCAATAAACGTTGAATAGTCTCAGAATAGTTACACAGTCTTTTGTCTTTTACCGATTGTAAAAGACAAAAGACTGTTAAAAATTGAAAAAAAAACTCAATGACAAAACACTGTTTAACTATTTCGAAGCAATACAACGTTTGTTGCTAAGAGGGTATAATATTATAAAATCTAAAAAATAAAGTAACTCTGTCTGTTTGTCTGTTTGTAGGCTTTTCGTGGCTTAACGGCGGACCGTATCTTAATTAAATATGGTAATTATTTACTGTTGACGTTCATAAGTGTATCTTTGATACCTAAATTGAATAATAACATTTTTTACTTTGACTTCAACTTTACAGTATAATCACGAGGAAGTTTTCTGGACGCAATTTAATGAATAAACGCGAACGAAGTTGCGGGTTACAACTAGTACATCTAACACAAGTATAAATTAAAATTTAATAAACTCCCGACACCGATTTTCATCAACACCAATTTTCATCAAACATAGCTAACACTCCGTATTAATTTATTCACCTTACTACCAAAGAAAAAAATCAAAATCGGTTTAGCTGTTCGGAAGTACGATACCAAAGACAGACACACACACAGACGCGTCAAACTTATAGCTTCCCATTGTTTTTGCGTCGGGATTAATAACTAAAAAGTTTTAACTTGAATTGCTTAAAACTTTTTAGTTTTTAACCCCTCTCTTATTTTGTAAGCGTTAAGGACTCTACACACCAAAGTCGACGACCCGCCGATACAGCCAGACGACGTAACGTGTTTATTTTGAAATAGGGCGCCGAGTCGTCAATAAACATATGCGCCGACATCATTTCGGCGGCTGTCGGCGACTCAGGTGTATATAGACTCTTTAATGACAATTGTCATCGTGTCCGCTCACGCTCGTGTGGCGCCAGTAGTTGACGTAAGCGGGATGACACACGATGACGTGTGTCGTGTGTCGCTGTGACGTGTAACTATAGGAGTTATCAATATCTGATTTCTGATCATTGTCATTATTGGCTGTTGTTGTTGTAAAGGCGCCTTAAGGGTCCGGCAACCACTTTACACTAAATTCGCATTGGCTAAAGGTGTTCTATTGCCATTTCGTCTGGAAAAAGAAAATGAGCGCAGAAACCAAGTAAAGATACTGGAGCTTCTTAAGTTAACTACAGAGTGACAAATTGCAATATCAATATTTTTTTTGACTTACGCACTTCTCTAATCATTCAAATTACTAAACATTTACCTTGTATTATGGATAAATTTAGAATAATATGGACAACCTTCCTATATGAAGGAATTTTTGATTTGCTTTGTCTATCTATTAAATAAATCAGTCAAAAATGATCCCTAACATATGCGGTTATTTTTCATGGCTCTATTTTTTCTTGATGATGTTTTTAAAAAAAAGACAAGTACATAGAGCCGGAGATATAGTTCATTTCATTGTACCTGCCAAATTTCATTATAATCTGACAGTTTCCAAGAAATTTCACAGGCGCGTTTGTATGGAAAATTCAAAGCGTCGCAGAACCCTTAAAATATCTGACTTCAGAGCTTGCCACTCGGCCTACCCGTTAACTTACTGTTTTATTAACTGTAAGTACTTCTGAGGTCACAAAATACTTTTACTTTTCATACATTAGTTACACAAGTCGTTAATGTGATGCTTATTTAGGGTTGTTGATATTTTCTACCAGTCAAATAAAGACAGATCCTAGTTAGGAAGAGTTTATTGACTTGACACAATGCCTCATTAAATTAGCATAGCTGAGTCAAAGTCTATTTAGGACCACAGTGTAACACAACTCTATCAATTAGGTATTAATATTATATAGGTTACATTTATACCTACTACTGACGCTTCTCTAGAACTTTATCTTACAGTTTAATGCTCAATGCGTCATAAATTGAAGATAAATGCAAGTAATGTACTGCAATTCCAATGACATTGACCAAAATCTTAACAGGATAATTATGTGTTACGATCGGTCAGAAGATAACAAATAAGTATACATTATAAGGAAAATAGTTAAATGTAGGTTTAGGTTTAAAGACTTTTATTATCAGCAAAGACAATTATCGCTTATGTGATAACATGGTTAAGTTAAAATTGCTTAGCCTTCGTAGTCGCATCCACTGAAATATATACCTATTATATTTATATAAGTATTAAAAAAAAACAAAGATTCTTGGCTCATTTCACGCATTACCTTTCTCAAGATAGGGACCTGTTTTCGATAATATGTCGAGCTAAATGTTTCTTGAATGCGTGAAATGAGTTGACATTTTTTATATGAGAGGATATTTTGTGAAGAAGCCAGCGGCTTCTTCACAAAATATGAACTGAGATGAACCTCAGTTTATTAGTTACTTTTCTTAAAATATTGTCCGAGTTAGTTGCAAGCCCTTATCCTTAATACATAGCAAATTATAAGAATAAAAGCTGTTTAAAACGTAGAAAGTATGTAGTTTCTGTTTTTTTTTATCTATTGTGGGTTTAGTGGGTCTTCCTCAATAGTCATAATCGCAGTGTCTTCAACTGCAAATCCCACGTGAAATCCGGTTTCTGCAATGCAAGCATTGCAATGCCATTTTGTATTATAAGACCTTATACAATGGTATAAGGTCTTATACAATGGTATAAGGTCTTATACAATGGTATAAGGTCTTATACAATGGTATAAGGTCTTATAATGCAAAATATAATGATAAGACCTGAAGGTCTTGAAGATCTTTCCGCCTAGGTACGACGTGGAGTACTTGAAAAAGGTGTCTATAAATTTCTTTCCAGGCTTGCAGCGCATCAACAGCTAGTGTTGCAGGTGTCCATAGGCGGTGATTACCGTTTCTCACCAGGCAGTCAGCTTCTTTACATCTCTTCTTATAAAAAAAAATGTGTGTCCATTGTAGGCCCCATTATGCTTAATATAAGGTGAGACAGCGGCCAAACACAATACTATTAACGAACAAAAGAAAATTGCCCTCGTGACTCCAATATCAAATAGCCCAGTAACACTATTGTGTTATAGCTCTAATAATAGTCCTTGTCTAATATTAACCAAATAACTTCCTCGACCAGCTAAAATGTCCCCTCCGTTCCGAAGACCCATCAATTTATTGAATAGCACACTTTAAAAGATTTAAGTGACAATATCTTAGGTCATACAGTGCATTTCAAAATTATTGGTCCATTACAAAAATAGACAAAGGTGTATTTTTTAGCGTATCAAAGTGTTTACTTTCAACCTTTAAATCAGGTCAGTTGAGGTCAATTTAGCATAAACCTACAAAAAACACTTGGTTATTCATTTGATATGGTAACCACATGAAAATTTTAGCTTGATTGAAACTAAAAAAGGAACGAAAAGCTAATTTCAATTTTGTTTTAATAAAACTAAACATGCCTACGTATACGTGGTCCGAGAGCTTAGTTTGTTTAATCTGATGATTTGAGTACTTTTTTTGCTTTTAGTATTATCATAGCAGCGTATGTAGTGTAGCGGAAGCACTCCGGTGCGATCCGGATGCTGAGTCCGCTCGATTAGACGACGTGATTTTTTTTGTACTATTCTTCATTAAGGTCCGGCGACCACTATTCTATGGAAAATTCAGATCGTCGCGGAACCGTCAATCGGTGTAAAAAATAATAATTTTGAGTAAGTACGTATTAGCTCATTTTTTTTTTAATAGTAAAACGAAGCATAGCTTTTTTTCAAATCTGACTCCACCAACTAATCTAATAATCTAAGAGTCATAAATCTTGTCATGCATTTCCTTTGTTGTTTCTTTTGAATTGCCACTCTATAGGTTGTCAGAATAAATTGTTTATAACGACTGGTTTTGGGGTCGAATTACTTGTGATATTGCCGCGCTAGTGACCCTTCTATTAAAGAAATACCACAAATGTGCTTACGTTTTAGTCGGTAGGATAAGTTTTCAATGTTAAGCTAGGGCCAGAGTCACTCGGCTGATATTTCATTTCATTTATTAATAATTACTTAACACACAGCAACGCCAAGGCGTGTGAAAAGCTAATGACGAAAAAATTTAAATACATAAAAATCAATTTACCGAAAGCAATAAAAAAATAATTATAAATAAGTAGTCAAATAATACAATTCGTTGGTTAAAAATTTAAATCAAATTAAAATACATAACTATAAAAATGTCAAACAAAAACAAAAATAATAATATAGCAAAGAAATGGTCAGAATATAATAACAGCTGGTCAGCAGACCAGCAAATATATAAATATATAGCAGATTGTATTAGAGTGTATTATTTCCATACAAACCCGCTTGTCGGGAACGTGGGTTTGATTCCCACCTAGGACAAACATTCATGTGATGAACATTTGTGCTTGTTTTATGTCTGGGTGTTAATATCTATTTAAGTATGGATTTAAAACTACAAATGTATGTCTATCAGTCTCTGGCAGCCATAGTAGGTACAAGCTTTGCTTAATTTAGTGTTAGATGACCGTGTGTGCAAAATGTCCCAAATATTTATTAAAATTATTTATTTTATTATTGTATGGCTTCTTTCCACAAGTATTTATTTAACTTGCAATGTATGTATGTTTGTTCGGGTGGAATTCTGCAACTCAATTTTAAAGCAGATATTTTAATTACGATTTAGTTTTAAAAACAAACAGTCTCAAGAGAAAATAGAGACAAATATCCAGATTTGTAATAATTTGCAGTTGACATCTCATTTCATTAGACTAATAAAAATAAACTGCGTACTTTGATGGTCATTTATTATTTCAAATATAGCTACTGTTTACCTTTTTCGTTATGTGGAGAATATTATAAATGTTATTTAGGCTTTGTTTCATAGTTTCATTGCTTAGTTAGAACTAAAAGCAAACTGTTAGCGGCTGACTGTGTACTGGATGATCTGAGTCACGTATTGGGCAAACTCAATGTTAAGGAAGCGGCGTACTGTAGCAAACAAAATACGATCACTAAATGAGTTAGCAAGCAAATGGCGTACAGCACACGCTCTTCGGATACTACACTTATAGTCCAGTCATTATATACATTTGGAAAAGAAAGTGACCAGAGAAAGCCAAATTTTGGATATGAGGCTAAAAAAGTATCATATCAAAATTTTCGTATCTCAACGGGGAACCGAGTTATGACGAAAAAACTGAATTTAACCCTTTTTTCAAGATGGCGGAAAACGCACAAGGTTATTTTGGTCGACAATTTGAACTTAAGCTTTTCTAGCCACCCCCCACGTCATTTCCAAAATTTGGCTTTCTCGGTTCACTTTCTTTTCTAACCCGATTTTTCCGACGTAATGACTGGACTATTAGAATAAATTAAAGTTTTTAAAAACTCCCGACACCGATTTTCAACATCACCGATTGTCATCAGAGAGTTAAACGGAACACTCCCGAGTAATTCACCTTTGAAACAAAGAAAAATATAGGTTCATCCGTTCGTAAGTCACGATGCCACAGACACGTCGTCAAACTTATAGCACCCCGTCATTTTTGCGTCGGAGGTTGGAGCCTAGTTGGGAAACGGTCCGCCTCTCAAGCGAGAGGGAGCGGGTTCGAACCCAGCCGACGGCACGTACCAACTTGTTTATTGTGTTAACATACTCGTATGTGCGTATTGTATGTCATCTGCTACATGACTGGAGCCCGGTGTATGGCGACAGGCTCGCCCCCTGTCACATTTGGGACTGAACATCGTCCGGCGAAATGTGGGTGTTGTATTACACCTCTGCCAGCCCCCTCGGGGGAAAGGCGTGACGATATGTCAAAATAAAAAAAGGGATGGCTAACTGGATGTAAACAGTCACCCGATTACAGTTTCGCTTAGTTAGGATATAGTTAGGACGAAGCCTAATATCGATATGAAGAAAATGCTTAAAATGTTTGTCTATTAAACAACGTATGTACTGTATATTAATATTTTTTGTATTAACAAGGCAAGTCAGCAAATAAACTGTACGCTTAGATAGGCTATAAGCACCTACAGCACATGATTACCAGCAATAAAAATATAAAAACAATTATGTTACTCGTATTATACCGAATTTGAGTAGATGGATACGCCAATTAAGTTTACGGTTGTAACTTTTTTGTCTTTGGAGTTAAAAGTTGATGTAACTTTTTTGTTGCTAAATGCTCATTGTTCAACTGTCGTACATTTTTCTAGGTAAAAATTTAAAATGACCATTTAAAACCTTTTTTAAAACACAATATTAGTTCGATTTTTATACCACAGAAATTGGTTGAGTTAAGTTTTTTTTTAGAGAGGATGAGTTTAGGGATGAGTGAGTTACAACCCAATGTTATTCTTGTAACTTTGCAATGTTCAAGTAAAATAATATACAAGCCTTTTATTACTCAAATTCATACATAGGTGGATTCGTATTATTTGAGCCTCAGTCTCGCACAGGCTTAAACCTTATTTACAATATCACTTTTCAAAATCCTGTTTTGCAAGTCGTGATAGTGAGTGGATTACTTCGAAAAATGTAGTTTGATCCTACTAATATTATAAATGCGAAAGTTTGTAAGAATGGATGGATGGATGTTTGTTACTCTTTCACGCCAGAACGGCTGAACAGATCTGAATGAAATTTGGCACAGAGATAGATTCTAGTCTAGAATAGCATATAGGATACTTTTTACCGCAGGTGAAACCGCAGGGCGCAGCTAGTATGCCATAAAATTATCTAAAAACCATCGATTTGCGGTTGCGATAGATACTGACTGACATTTTTGATTGATATGATTACTGGTGATCCAGACAATAATTAATTTAAAGTGGCGTATTAGTTTGGTTCACTTACATCATCATCATCTACAGCTCTCTTTATCCCTCTACTCCCCCCCCTATCTCTATTTCTATCTCTATTTCTCTCTCTCTCTCTCTCTCTCTCTCTTTCTCTCTCTTGCCTTGCCATATACCTACCTCGTTCTTATGCCTTTAATCTGGTTCAGACTTAACCCACTACTACACACCCTACCATATATTTATGACTGGAGCCCGGTGTATGACGACAGGCTCGCCCCTGTCACATTTGGGACTGAATATCGTCGGGTGAAGTGTGGATGTGGTATTACACCTCTGCCAACCCCCTCGGGGGAAAGGCGTCGATATGTTCTGTTACACTACCTCACCCAATACCACCACCTGACTTTGAAGGCGCCAGAACAAAATATATAGAATAATCTACGGAATAATGTCTTCCGTGACATAATCCTGCCTCGGCCCGCTTTCCACGAATATCAACTCCCATTCGAGGGTTAATGGGGCCAAAAAAGCTTTCCGTGTATGGAATTAGGGATGACAAGAAAGGGTTACTCTTCACTTAGTTAGCACTATTGAGCTACTGGCTGCGTCCCGCGGTTCGACCAGCAATAATAAACTCAGTTTTTACTCACAACTAAGTAGAACTAACAGACTGAGAGTGTTTGACCACGACTCTGTTGTGTTTTCTGTACAATCAATCTTTGGCAGTAGGTATTTCAGAACCTTGTCTTTTAATATTCTTCTAAAAAGCAATGGCATCCTAGTTGGGAGAAGGCCCGGCTCTCAAGCCAGAGGGAGCGGGTTCGAACCCAGCCGACGCAGCAATTTGTTCATTGTGTGAGCAGTGCATTTTGTATGTCACCTGCTACATGACTGGAGCCCGGTGTATTGCTCGCTTCTGTCATATACTAAATATCGTCCAGCGAAGTGTGGGTGTTGTATTACACCTCTGCCAGTCCCTTCGGGGGAAAGGCGTGATGATATGTTATGGAAACAAAATGTAATAAAAAACTTACCACAAATTCTTGCAATTCTTATTGACCACTGTATAAGAGTATCGTCCACACTTCCAGTTTTTTCTACACTTTACACTTTACACAGTTAACTTTTACATTAAGACGATCCCAACTTTAGGTATTATGAATCCTAATTTCGACAACAAACGAGTTCGTGCAATTTGCATGCAACCTTCACTAAATTTAGTTTATTTTGCATCAAAATGCCACTACACAAAACAAACGTGCCATTTCTAAACGATTTTTAAACCAGTTCTGGACACAACTGAGATCGCTAATGTATCTGACTCTACTGAATGGCTCCCGATCTTTTGATTGCACGCGACGCCAAAATTCAATAATTATAATTATTGTATCGCTCGTTGAATGAACTCCCTCTTCCGAGCTTACTGCAAGGCTGTCTGTAATTATTGTTTCTTTTTACCAAAAGTAAAAACGAGATCGAGCTTTATCTTCTAGGATACTGGCTATTTAAAGTATTCTTATTGGCTGACTTGCTTATATGAAATTATACGCTGACCGATTGTTTATCGAATAAGCCTTGAATAAGCTTATTTTATAGGCCTCTGAAGACTTTGATAAGGCCTTTTAGTTTATTCTCCTCAATCAAAATAACTTTACATTACTTCACAATGTACTTACTCTATATATGTTGTGGATTGTATCAAAACAATGACATATCGCTCTTGCGGTCGGTCCATTATAAGATCAATCAGTAGTTTGATGTGGTGGAAATTAAATCATGAATGTGAATAAAATTATACTAATGTACCTATTTACTTTTAGATAATTTGTTGAAATATCCTTCCTACTATCCTATCCTACTAATATTTTAAACGCGAAAGTTTGTAAGAATGGATGGATGGATGGATAGATGTTTGTTACTCTTTCACGCCAGAACGGCTGAACAGATCTGGATGAAATTTGGCATTGAGATAGATAATAGTCTAGAATAGCACATAGGATATTTTTTAACCGCAAGTGAAACCGCGGGGCGCAGCTAGTTAATAATAAAAAGATAAAACACCTTAATAATCTGATGCACAACGCATCGCAGCTCAAAGTAAACTGGTTTATCTAGGTACCTAACGTAAATTGACCTATTATATCAGAATCCTTAGTTGTGAGTCCACAACAAATTTTAAGATCAATATTAAGCAACTGCATTATTAACTAAGTAAGCAAATAACTTACATAGAGTAGATACTAATTTGAAATAATTGTTGTAGATTGGTTTGGATTAGCTTCTAATGATAGGCTAGTCTTAGACTAAGAAAATCAATATCGGGTATTCCCTGAGTCCGAAGATATTAAAATTACAATTAAAATCTATGCCGAAATGTATTGTAATTTTGTAGTTTTCCTGTTCCAAGGTTTTATAGGTACAGAATACGTCTGTCTGAGGCTTAAGACGTAGGTATAAATAAGTTAATTACCTGATTTGTATAGTTTAAATCAAAATAAAAGATAGGTTTATAAGTTCAGGCGAGATCGTTTATACTTAAGTGGTGTTTACAATGGAAAAAAAGGAGATTTATGAATACTAATTGGACAATAATGACATTTAAAATTAGATGCTTTTGTTACTATTTGCAATTTCAATTGTATTTATGAAATTTTATAGCTAAAGCAATCTTGTGATAAATAGTATCATAGTTTGGACTTAAATAAAAACGAAAATCTATAAATAAAATATCTAGTACGAAGTTTTGGAATTATAAGGATAAAAATGTACTAGGTTGTTCCTTACTCATCCTATTGTTTCCACGAACGTAAAAAAAAAGAAAACGTTTAACGTTTTGTTTCTTTAATTAATAAAATATTACAAGCCAAACCCGTAATTAAACGAGTTCGCAATAAATCAGCGTTTTGGGAAACACATTCAATTCTCATTATCTTGAAAATGTTTGGTTAATTAAAACGTTTTCAGAAGTTTGAGAAGGCAATTGAATTTATTAGTAAAGTTGTTCAAACCAATTTAATAATATTGTATAGTGTCCTTCATCTGTGGTTGGGTTAAGCTTTTGAAATAGTTTGAATAAACTTTGTTGTTTGTAATAGCGAAGAAGAAGAAACTTTTTCTATGCCAGTATTTGAAAGGTGTTTTCTTGTCTGAAAGTAATAATCTTTTAAAATTAAAAATACACTTTACGTCATTTCAATAGGATTTTGTTATGATAAAAAAAATAAGGTTGGAGCAAACACGTATGACGTCACTCGTCATCGTCATCTGTCTCTTTCGCACTATTCGTAAATTACTTATTTCGGTCTTGCTCAAGCAACGACTGACGTCACTGCGTGTTGCCCACGTGACTGGAATGCTATACCTGGCGGAGTATATTATTATACCATGGATTTTGTAAACAGTTTTTTTACTTTTTAACTATGGATACTGACGTGAATTTCTCACATTATGGTTTTATGAGACGGATTCCCTCAGTGCTATGCGAGACGCAGCCTCGTGCACGCACATCCTTGATAAAGATCACCGAACGCGGTTGAATAATTGACTAAATCGAAGACGGGTCTGAGCAGTAGCGCTCTTGTAGTGCCTCACTCAACTGCCAGCTTTGTACTTCTTCACTCTACAAAACTTCAAGGCTAGAGTGAATAAGTAGCTTATAGGTCGTCGTGCTCCATCTTAGGCCACAACGTCGCTTAACATCAGGCGAGTTGGTGATCAAACGCCGAACTATTTAAAAAAAAAAAAAAAAAAAAACGAGGAATTCCCGTCTCGTTCTAAAAAGTTTTTTTTTTTACTTTTGTTGATTTTTTAAATATCTGCTTCCCTAACTGATTTCAATAAAATTAAATTGTGAATTTAGTAACACACCCTTTTTAACAAAAAAAAAAATATATATTTTCCAAATCGGCTCACGCTTCTTCGAGTAATCGTGAACATACTTTAAAAAAAAGATTTCGGAGAATTGAGAACCTCTTTTGAACCTTTTTTAAAGTAAAGTAAAAATATAAATCAGCGATGATCACCAAGCAACACCTTCGTAGGTCGAACACATGCTACGTCACAACGACACGTTTCAACTCTCTGTAATTACCTATTATCTTATATTTATCCGGACAGGTTTTCGGTAACACAATCAGTAAATAAAATAACCAGTAACTTACTTTCAAGTAAGATATCGCAACCTCCATTTCTCCAAAACCCCTTTTTTAGAAGCAAAACCAACGTACTTAGATAATAAGGTAGGTACATGTACTTACATATTGCTTTCATACTTAGTAATTTTACTAAGCTAGTGTACGTAACGCTCTATTTTTCCTTTGACTTTTTTAGGTTCAACAGCAAAAAATGTACACGATGCATTATTAAAGTTAATAACTTTTATAGGAACGTGAGAGTTTTCATAAAAACAGCGCTGGTTTATGAATTAGTAAAATCACTATCCTTTATTATCCTCTATCTAACAGACCCCAACCTTTCTCAGTCTTTTGGGGGCTGAGCTACCCACGTCCGTAGGAGTGTACTCTATTTTGATTCCCTACACGTGGTCCCCGGGTAGTGCTAACCGGGTAGCAAACTCTGGTGGGAGGCTTCGGCCGTGGCTAGTTACCACCCACCGGACCAAGCCATGCCGTGAAATGACCTAGTCGTGTTTCGGGATGTAGTCCGGTGTAACCGTTGCGAAGACGGGTCTGAGCAGTGGTGCAGTTGTAGCGCCTCACTCAACTACCGTCTTTGTACTTCTTCACTCTAGTAAACTTCAAGGCTAGAGTGAATAAGTACCTTATAGGTCGTCGTGCTCCATCTTAGACCACAATGTCGCTTAACATCAGGCGAGTTGGTGGTCAAACGCCGACCTATTCTACATAAAAAAAAAAAAAAAAAAAAAAAGTCTTCATTAACGAATGAAATTACAGTGCGAGTCATAAAACAGATTCAATTATAATAAAAATACGGTCCCACATTGGTTAAGCCGTTCGTACATGAAAACTATACGAGTTTTAAGGTGCTCGTTAACTCGAGTAACGCTACGACTCGTGCAGTGTGTTTCAATGGAGCTTCGTACAACATATCGTACGTACATTAGCAGTAGCGTTAAACCAACACAGTTTTTACAGTCCAAACGCTATTCAAGTAGGGTCAACTGGGGTAAATGCGTCTGAGGGGCAACTGCATCATTCGAGCACTACTGGCAAACCCTTCACAAATTAGGCAACTAACACCATCTTGTACAAATTATTGCAACTAAAGATATAAAAAAGATGCAGGTGGCGCCTAATTTGTGAAGGATTTGTCAGTAACTCTCGAAAGACGCAATTTCCTCACAGACGCATTAGCCCCAGTTCACCCTATTAGCTTCATCGCCACGCAATCGCCTCGCTCTGAAATTGCTAAATCGCTAGAGCTCTGAAGCGGTCATTATACCATCCAATTCGTAGTACGCTAACTGAGCTAGCGTGCTTAAATTTGATAGTGTATGGCTATTAGACAGTTAGCAATCCATTTTTTTTTCTGTTGCATGAGCTTTGCCACGCTAATTTAGCATGCTGCAAATTGGATAGTGTTTGGCCGCTTGAGTAGCATACATGCTTGCGTTGCCTTGTGTTCGAACAGCTTTATTCTCCACGTATGAATGTGTGCGCATTTTAGATTAAAAGTAAAGCATGTGAAAGCACTTTAATCAACATACTTTTAGTGTCATTCGCTGAGGTCTAGTAGAGAAATAAAAATGGATTTTACTGTCGTGAAGAATTAGTTAGAAAAAATGCATGTCGAAGTACAAATAAATGTACCTGGCACAGAGTATTCTTGGCAAAACATAAAATATTGTCACCCCTTTCCCCAGAGGGGACTACGAGAGGTGTAATAGGTACAAACACCTAAACTTTGCCGGACAATACTCAGTCCGAAATGTGACAAGGGGCGGCCCTGTCGCCAAACACCGGGCTCCAGTCATGTAGCAGATGACATGCAATACTCACTTATGTTCAAACAATGAACTGATTGGTGATTGTCCTCGGTTGGGTTTGAACCCGCTCCCTCTGGCTTGAGAGGCAGGCCTTCTCCAACTATTTTTTTTCCAAAACTCCTGTCTTTATATTTGTTTTCCCTGATTGCCATTATATTTAGACATATTTCATCTACTATCATATTGTGTTAACTTGCCCGACTCTTTATAATATTCTAGCTGCGCCCCGCGGTTTCACCCGCGGTTCCACAGGAACCGTTATTTTTTTTTCGGGATAAAAAGTACCCTATGTCTTTTTCTGTACCCAGATTACGTGTATGCACAATTTTAAGACGTAATTTTTGTAATAAATATTTTTCAATGAATACAAGACTGATTTAATATTGCAAACAGAATTTTTATTTAGAAGTACTCCTCAAAGTCCAGTAGAGACTAAAAAAGTTATGGGTGCACTTTTTTTCTCAATTGTACCTTCTATTGTTTGGCGTAGAACTAAAAGATGGGTACCATAGCGGACTTTTTGATAGGTATTTTGCAAGGGTGCCATACCGGGACCACACCATAGCGGAACTAACCCGATCGGTTGAGTTCTTAAGACTTGAAAGCGTTTAAAAAAAGCATATAAACAAACAAATTCACTTTCGCATTTATAATATTAAGTTAGGATTAGGATTAGGACTTTACTGACAACTCATTAGAGTTTTCTTTTGTCACCTTTCAAGATCCCTTCAGTCGTCTAATCATGAAAGAGCATTGACGTTCATTTTTTAGGTTTTTGTAAAATTTATGCAGATACCTAAGTATGAGCGAGACACCTAATGAGGTACCTTGTTTGTATATTTGTATGAGTAATGATTTAATATAAGCCGCATGGCTAGCCTATTTACTCAGATGATTAAAATCGCATGCGGTTTGGTCATTAGCTCGCTCGAAACACTCATTCATGCGCTGGACGATCGCCTGCAACTGATCGTTTACACGGTCGATTTTAGTCAAAGTCGGAAGCTACACAACTTCGGGACTCGCGGCTTTAGTAACTTGCGACCTAGCCGAATTGCCATTTACACGGTTGATTTTAGTCAAAGTCGGAAGCTACACAACTTCGGGGCTCGCGGCTTTAGTAACTTGCAACCTAGCCGAATTGCCATTTACACGGTTGGATTTTAGTCAAAGACGGAAGCTACACAACTTCGGGGCTCGCGGCTTTAGTAACTTGTAACCTAGCCGAATTGCCATTTACACGGTTGATTTTAGTCAAAGTCGGAAGCTACACAACTTCGGGGCTCGCGGCTTTAGTAACTTGCAACCTAGCCGAATTGCCATTTACACGGTTGGATTTTAGTCAAAGACGGAAGCTACACAACTTCGGGACTCGCGGCTTTAGTAACTTGCGACCTAGCCGAATTGCCATTTACACGGTTGATTTTAGTCAAAGTCGGAAGCTACACAACTTCGGGGCTCGCGGCTTTAGTAACTTGCGACCTAGCCGAATTGCCATTTACACGGTTGATTTTAGTCAAAGTCGGAAGCTACACAACTTCGGGGCTCGCGGCTTTAGTAACTTGTAACCTAGCCGAATTGCCATTTACACGGTTGGATTTTAGTCAAAGACGGAAGCTACACAACTTCGGGGCTCGCGGCTTTAGTAACTTGTAACCTAGCCGAATTGCCATTTACACGGTTGATTTTAGTCAAAGTCGGAAGCTACACAACTTCGGGGCTCGCGGCTTTAGTAACTTGCAACCTAGCCGAATTGCCATTTACACGGTCGATTTTAGTCAAAGTCGGAAGCTACACAACTTCGGGACTGGCGGCTTTAGTAACTTGCGACCTAGCCGAATTGCCATTTACACGGTTGATTTTAGTCAAAGTCGGAAGCTACACAACTTCGGGGCTCGCGGCTTTAGTAACTTGCAACCTAGCCGAATTGCCATTTACACGGTTGGATTTTAGTCAAAGACGGAAGCTACACAACTTCGGGGCTCGCGGCTTTAGTAACTTGTAACCTAGCCGAATTGCCATTTACACGGTTGATTTTAGTCAAAGTCGGAAGCTACACAACTTCGGGGCTCGCGGCTTTAGTAACTTGCAACCTAGCCGAATTGCCATTTACACGGTTGGATTTTAGTCAAAGACGGAAGCTACACAACTTCGGGGCTCGCGGCTTTAGTAACTTGCAACCGAAGCCGAATTGCCATTTACTCGGTTAATTTTCGCCTCGCGGAAAAAAACGTGCAACTCGTCACCCGTCCGTGCGGCCCGTGAAAGCCCCTCACTAGCAACAAGCATATTAGATACTAGACTAGACGAAAAGTAGTTGAAATGTTATAATGGATATAATAACGTCTCTAAAATTGAAGCATTTTCTGTACATTTCTTAGAACAGTTTCTTTTATTTTCTTATTTTTATTCTTGCTTTTTTTTATAGTAAAATTACACCGTTACTGACAATCCGTACAAAAACCACGAGAAGTTTAATACTTTGGAGCAATACCAGCATCTTTTGAAATTGAAAACAACACCGTTTGAAGAATCGATTCGTAATTTTCTTGTTTTAACTGCGGGCTTCGACGTTCCGAGCTCTCTTGAAAAAAGCTTTAGAAATGCCAGTAGCTGTCAGATCAGAACCCAGTGGGTAGAAAATGTCTACTGATTATGATAAGACGTAAGTAGGTACTTACTCATAAAATCTTTTATTCGAATTATATCTCGGTTTGAATTAGTTCCGTTTCAAGTAATCTTTTTACGGATAATAAATCTGAATATTTCGTAATTCGAATCAAGCCATCTGCGAAATGGGTTCGCTACTTCTAAGATGCTGATGGAAGACCAAGAAAATTATTCCGATTCTGTTCAGTTTTATCCTTATTCGAATTATCATAAATTTGGAATTTATAAATATAAGTAGGTACAATATTTTTTTATTCAAATTCAAAGTCTAAATCTTTTTGTTCAATTGGGTATCAAAGATTATGAACGTCAAAGTTTCTCGACCGCCTTGTTCGGAAAAAGAGCCACTACTCAGAAGAACAGGCAAGAAACTGAGTGGCATTAATTATTTGTTTTCAAAAAATAATTAAATTGATTGAATGAATTTGCTGCAACACAATCAAACTTTTTTTTTATTGCAAAATAGGCTTGCGTTTGGCCGCCAACATGCCTGGTAAGCGTGATGATAAGCAGTGATGCAGTCTACGATGGAGCACGCTTGCTTAGAAGAAACCGATTCACTCGAGACTTGAAGACACCCAGATTATAAGTGTCAAGGAACACACACTCTGGCAGAGTATTCCACACTCTAGCGGTCCGTATAAGATATGAGGAACCAAAGCGTTTCGTGCGTGTTGCAGGTATGTCTACTATAAAACGAAGCCGTTTTTTGTACCCTTGGTTGCTTTATAGAAGAACGGGCTAGGGAGAATAAGGTCATGCAAACCAGATGCACACTCCCCGAAATGTATCCGATAGAAAACCGATAGACCAGCAACATTGCGCCGATGATCCAAACTTTGAAGTTTGGTCTGTACAACGAAGTCATTGCCTTCTTCGCACGTTTCTCGATGGACTCCAACGCCTCTAGCTGATACTTGGCCGATCCATCCCAAAGGTGCGAACAGTACTCCATGCACGACCGAATCTGTGCCTTATATAATGAGAGCAACTGTTCCGGCGTGAAGTAGGTACCTTAACTTGTAACCTGCAATCATCATCATTACGATGTTCTTCGTCGCGCTGCTGGGACACCGACCTATCCTACATCGAGAGTGGTTGAGCCGTTACCCACCACGCTGGCTCAGTGCAGGTTGGAGAATGTCACATATCTTTGAATAATTAATTCTAGGCCATATAATTTTCCTCACTATATTTTCCAGTAGTAGATAAGAATGATGCCAAAAATACGCCAAATTACAGTAACCAAAACAATACGGAAGCGTAATATACCTACGCACAAGTCTGGTTGGATCATGTCACTGTCTGTTACGAGCTATTGGAATGACGTGGCGCATCAAAAACTAATATCAGGAAAATAGACGTGAGCCGTATTCCGGGAACACATTTCAAATTTGTTTTGGTAAGTCACTGGGTGTTCCTGATTACGACGTGATATCGGCAATATATTTATGGAGATATTTTATAGTTATTTCTCTCTAGTCTCTAGTCTAGTTATTGTATTCATAATGATAAAAATAAGAAACTGTCAGATACTTAATATTAAACATTTCCTAGATGGATATTTTGTCAATTGACATTTGTGAAATATAAACAAATTAAAAGAAAAACAAAAAACTCGGCTGCGTAATGTTGTGCCCTATGCCACTTCCACTATGAAGACTATTCAAACAACACTTCACATGTCGAAATGCATCAAGCTGTTTAGGCCACAGGGCGTCCCAAAAAAACCTCAGACACTCGAGAAATCGAACCCCCTTTCTTGCGCAGTCGGGTAAATAGTAGTATATGCTATTCTAGACAGATCAATCTCTGAGCCAAATTTCATCCAGATCCGTCCAGCCGTTCTTGCTTGATAGAATAACAATCATCTATCCATCCATCCAAACTTTTGCATTTATATTAGTGTGATTACTCTGCAGACTTATTCGTGATAAAAAAAAGATAATACATAGATCCGAAATCAGCTTAGTGTAACAATCAGTACACTAGAATAGTGTATCAGCAATCGAGGAAAGATAGATATACTAGATAGACCAGAGTTATACCTAGCAATGAGACCTACAAGAGCTCGTTTGCAGCTGCAGTGGCAAGCGGCTGTGGCTTGACGTAGTGAGACATAGATGACTTGGTTACCTGTCACATTTGGGTCTGAATATTTTCCAGTATGTGGGTGCTATAATACTTGCACCTAAGTCCAAATATGTTTTGAATAACAACATTACCAACCAACTTACCATATTATATAGGATGCTAAAAACCACGTTGAGTTAAGGATATACCTATACCTGGCAGGAAAGCGAACCCTACGCTAAACCGAGGATTTATACGCTACGCAGATGACTGAATATTTAAATTTTATAAAGCACGGAAAAAATGAAACATACCCCAATTTTTCTCTACTTTCCTAGTTATAAAAACTGCTTAAAAAGTTTGTAATCCTGTGTACTCATTTGTGATTACAAAGTTAAGTTGACAGTTCAAACAAATTCTATGATATTTCTCGCAGACGAAATATTTGCTAATTATAATTATTAAAAGTTTTTATCTAACTTGCCATGTACACGTTGCTAACTATTTATACGTATGTTCGTATCGATCAAATCTTGGAAGCTAAATTAGAACCATTTCCTGTCGTTACATTATTATTAGGCTCATATGTGACTTGCGCGTGTTTGGTGACAATGCAATAATATGATACCATGGAGCTGGTCTGATGATGGAATCGGAAGCTGACCATAGGAACTCCTTGTTCGTTAATAGTTAGTGTTTGGACTCATTTTGATCAACTTACGGTTTTTCTACAAACTTCATCATCATCATCATGAGTCAAATGTTCCCGTTTTAAAAGCTTGTTTTGACTTATTACTACCTTGTCCGTACGTAATTTGACAACAATGCAATAATTTGTGGTACCATGGAGCTGATCTGATGATGGAATCGGATATAATACATTGAATACCATGTCATTTAATGTAATAAATAATCATTTGATATAATTATCTTTCCATAGACAGGTAGTGAATAAAATTAACTGACTTGATTTTAAATTTTTTTACAATGTACAATTACAATTTACAATTACTCACAGCTTTTAAAATGGCTTGCGTGACGAGACTTGGGCTTTTACGTTTAATGTTTTTGATAGGATAATATTTACTGTAAAGTACCTAAGGACTTACCTAAATGTTGACAATTTTTTTGTCAGACTGAAAATATTCTGCATGTAAGTACGCTCTACCAAATGACTTGTCTGGAATTTATTACTGAAATTTCAAACCAAGAGTGTAAATGTTTGGGGTTCAAATAAAAGTTGTATTTTTAAAAAATACTACAGCTCATATAATCGAAGTTACACTTTCATTTCATTAACAATGATCACAAAAGTTTCTTAACCTTTTGTTTACGCACCGCAAAGAACATACCGTTGGCATACAACTCAAAGTATCAACATACAATTGAACGTATTTATTTAAAAATAATTTTATTGGAAACAATTTATTACATTATTTACATTTTAATTCGCAAATACAACTCGTATTTACACTATTTTTATTTTACAATAAATGTCTTACTGATGTTTATTATTTACAAAATTTTTATTTCTATCAATCTTAAACGACGTTTTTTGGTCAATTCTTAACTATAAATAAATAGATTTACTTTAAAATTTAGCTTAAGTGCAGAAAAGTATTCTGCAAAAATGGTTGTTAATGTTATGAACTGACTTGGCTACCTGTAAATATTTTTGTATTTCGTGTATTTTGCTAGAAAATGTTTATTTAATATTATAATAAACTATAAAGCAATTATTCCTAAAGACTAGACTTTTAAAAATATTAATGGTGACATAATTATGACACGAAATAAATAGTTACAGAAGGCCTACTTTATACAAAGATCAATAACAGATATATACACACATAGACACGTACTTACGACTATATGAACTCGAGTAGTTCTAAGGCCCAAATTATAAGGCCGGGCGTAAGGCTATAATAAATAAATAAATAAATAATAAATTCGGGACGCTTCCACACACGGTCGCCTGACCCCAAACTAAGCAAAGCTTGTACTATGGCTGCCAGGGACTGATATACATACTTAGATATTTTTAAATACATACTTAAATAGATATTAACACCCAGACATAGAACAAACACAAATGTTCATCACATAAATGTTTGCCCTAGGTGGGAATCGAACCCACGCCCCCAAGCTCAGAAGGCAGGTTCACTACCAACTGAGCCACCGAGGCAGTCAAAATGCAAATGCAGCGTGGACACGGTTCAGGCGCGAACAATGTGGTTCGGCGTGCCTGCGCTGCGTCGCATTATGTATAATTCAAAACAAGTCCTTTTCATACATTTTTACTAGTCGCTCGGTGATCTGAAGACCTCGAGGCCGGCCGGAGTCTGTTCGTTTTACGTTAAAAAAAGTTATATCTCCGCAATATTGAAAAAAAAAAACTAAAACAAAATTTAAAAAAAAAACTTTATAATTACGGAGCCTACTGAAAAAAAAACCCGAGCATCGGTTGAGGAATGAATGCGAGCTGTAGAAGTAATCATAGCCGCACACGCCGGACAGACCGACATGCAAAGTCAAAGTCAAAATGTTTTTATTTAATTTAGGTATCAAAGATACACTTATGAACGCCAACCTAATGCTTTCGTATGTTCAAGACAGCATTTTTGCAGATACACTTCGCTCGCTACGGGTCGCTCGGTCAAGGCACAACTTTTAAAGCAGCACAGCGTCCTTGTCCGTGCCACATTCTCACCTTGCGTCCGGCCTGTGTAATTTGGGCCTAAAGGTTCGACCGACTTCCAAGATCCTTGTAAGAACGCGTACGCGTGTGTCTATCACGTGTGTCTATGCATCTGTTGCCGCCGATTGAATGAAGTTGATCTTCTGTACCTATTTATTTTGTGGTTATAAGGCTACAAGTACGGTAAAAGCAGAAATAGAATACTACATTTTTCACTGCATTACCTTTTTGTGCGTTTTCCTTATTCACTTAAAATAATACGAAAAATAAGGACAATTATAAGCAAGAAAAATAAAAATAACATACAAAATGTACTACTACATACGTAAGTTTTTGTTTTGGTTAGTAATACTATATGGGTGTGCAATATAAAACCTGAAAATTAAAAGTAGAATAAAAAAGATAATATTACAGATTATTATTATTAAGATAAAAAAAAATAACTGTTTAATTTGGAAAAGAAATAAAGAGTGTTGTCAACCAATTTTAATACAATGCAAATTATTCAAAACCGGGACCAGATGAAATATGATGTGATTTTTTTTAACTTTGACGTGTAAAAATTTCGAGGTAGTTACAAAATGCTAGGTAAGTACCTAATTTGAATTTCAAAACTGTATTAAAATGTACTAAATTGGGCAAAGTTGAACAACGGGTAGGTATATTAGGTAAATATTTTCAATATAATAAGAGTAATAAACTTCTATTCTAATTCCTATGGCTATCAGTAATCTAATTGGTGTTTTTTTGTATAAATTACTACATATTTACTTTAGTAGGATTATTGTTAACTCTAAAATCTATTGTAGATATATACTAAATATAAGATTAAACATCGTGAGACGTAACGAACAAAAAATACTTTAAAATCAAAGTAACACGATAAATGCAATAATTCTTCTTTGCAAACTATAACTTTAAAATAACGTAAATAAATCTTGATTTTATTTCGACCATCTTATTTTTTAATATCTTGATTTACTAGTACTTAACTTGGTCTTTTGGTATAAATTGTTCAAAGTTAAAGCAAGTTGGTCATTTGAGATAACTTTCACAATTAATAAAAAAATACAGGAAAAATTTCGAAATTAATAATTTACTTTTCTGTTAAAAAAATTGGAAGTTTTGGATTTGAAAACGTCAACTAAGTTCATAAAAAAGATCATAAAAAAAAAAAGAATAAAGAAGAAATAAACGTTGTTCCCATCACGTGTACTCATACCGCTAAATAAATAGGTTTTAATTTAATTCTAATATACTCTCAAATTTAGATTACCTATTTACAAATTCATATTTAAGTAAATCTAGGTAATAAAAACCGAATTATCGAAATTTCGTAGTGTTTTAGGCACTATTTAGACAGCCATCAATCTTATTTATTATAAAAAGCTTTGCTTAGATCTATCCTTAGAAAAACTTTTATGATCTACATGTCAATAGGCAGTAGTAACAAGTAATTCCACTAATCTATAACTTAAAAAAGTGTAAACACTCTTATCAGTGGAACTGCAAATAGGGTGTTATGTAGTTTTTTTTTTTTGTGATTAGGCTATAGGCTTCGTAATCTTTTTGATTGATTTTTATAATCTATTGCAGTCTACATTATACACACTAAATTAATACAGTGTTTATTAACTTTAAGTACTCAAATAACTTAAAACTATTGCTAAATAAAATGTATTAAATGCATTCTCTCGTAATTTAGCGTAGGTAACTGATTTTGATACACACTAAGTGTCTATCTATAGTGACTATTTACCACTCTAAATTCAATACTTGTTTTATAAAGTTATATAAATAATATCTATAAATATTTCTTATAAATAAAAATTGTCACTGCGTGTTTTTCTAATAGATAACTTTTATAAGTTCAACTAAACTCACAAGCGTCTTCTTTTATGTTAAAACACACAAATCGTACAAAACTGCATTTGGTTCGTCACATACAATCGTGAATGTGTTAATCTAAATCTAATGTTGATAATGTATTCAAAATACCGACTAGATTATCAGCTAAAGCGTCTATAGATAAAGCATTTTGTATAATCACAACAGCGAGTCCCTTCGCATCAATTTTTTTCACTATCTAAACAATATCACTAAATAACAGTCTGGCACTTCCGAAACTTTGGGAACAGCGAGGGAAACTACGGCTGACCATGTCTCGCACCAATATGGTTCACTGGAGACCAGGAAAATCGTTTTACAATGTAATTACGATTACTTTATATGATTACGGGAAAGAGATGAAAATAGAAGAGATGAAGATTGAAAGTGAGATTTCTTTCTAGATAAGATATATCAGAAGAAGAAGTAAAGAGATTTTATTAAAAGTCATCGATATTTATTAAAAAGCTACCTGTACATTACATTACAAGGACTATAAATTATGTTTTCTGAAAATATTTAGCTGCATTATTTTGAAACTTTAGTCATTTACAAATCGAATTTACATTTTAGATCTAGTTTTATATCTTAGGAACTTGGGCTGTGTTTTATGTACGACATAATTAAAGTTTATTGTGTAACTGTTTGCTCATGTGTAATAATAACTTTTATTTAGTTTACTATTTTTAGTGACTTAAGTAAGAAAGAGCTTGCTTAAAAGTTATTACGTAGTAAATGTGCAAGTTTGTGCATAATATTTTTATGAATAGTAAAATACACGTAATTTTTAACAACAATCCTGTTCTTAGATTTTTTATTCCTGTGAAACAGTTAAAGCTAATGTACTATCAATAATAGCAAACTAGAGTAGAGGTGTATTTATGAAATAAAATTAGATCCGAAATACATTTATTTCACCTGATTTTTGTTACCAATACTGTGCTATTTAGCTCAATGAATGCTTTTAATTCTGCATTAGAGTCATTTTATTTCTAAATTACTTTGCAGATAAACTGATTTGGTAAGTATTTGTTAAAGCGCCATCTAGCTAAAAGGGTTGCAAATAATTTGTCTGAGCATAGAGTTAGTAAAATGTAGCGCCATCTAAGCCGTTACGATGAAAACCAAATTATAAACCTGTGAGTATGAAGGTAAAACGATTTTCCCGATAACCAGATAGGGTTATAAAAGGGGGTCAGAGTACGGGCGCCGAGTTTCGTCGAGTTCAGCACAGGAGTTCGGAGTTGGAAGGCGGTACTCAGCTGGGCAGAGGGGGTCGGGTGGCGTGCGGGGCGGGGCTGGAGGGCAGTGGCTGGGGAGTTGGCGTTTGGGCTGTGGTGCTCTCGGGAGCAGAGTGCGTGCGGCCCCCAGGTTGGAGGACCGGACTTGGCGGCCACGGGTGAGACGATGATGCCATCGTTCTGGAACACGACATAATAATATAATTAGAATTCCATTTATTATGGGTATATTGGTATAGTTAGAATTACATTTATTATGGGTGTATTGACTGTCTCGGTGGCTCAGTTGGTAGTGAACTTGCCTTCTGAGCTTAGGGGCGTGGGTTCGATTCCCACCTAGGGCAAACAGTAATGTGGTGAACATTTGTGTTTGTTCTATGCCCGGGTGTTAAATATCTATTTAAGTATGTGTTTAAAAATATATATGTATGTAAATCAGCCTCTGGCAGCCATAGCACAAGCTTTGCTTAGTTTGTGGTCAGGCGACCGTGTGTGGAAATGTCCTGAATTTATTTATTGATTTATATATAATTATAAATAAACTTGCGATTATTTAGTCACTAGCTGCGTCCCACGGTTTCACCTGCAGTCCCGCAGGAACTGTTTTTAGTTCGGAATGAAAGGTACCCTGTCCTTTTATGTTACCCTGGTACGATGATCAGTTAAGCAGTTAGGGCGTGAAGCGTAACAAACAAACAAACAAAGAAATTTACTTACGCATTTACAATACTAGTTAGGATTAGGATAATAATTACGATGTTGTTGTTTTTTCTTTACTTTCTCATGGTTCTATGTTACTAAAATAACAATGGTTTACCTAGCATAAGGCGTTATGGTAGAAGGCGGTGTAGGCACAGCAGCAGTATCAGGGTGGAGGAAGTTCCTCCTTTGCTCGGCTCGCTCCCAGCATTGCTGCAAGCACCGAGCTACCACGTCCGGTAAGTTGTTCACTTGTTCCTGTAACGATAACATTAGCAAGTTTACTAATATCCTTGTACATTACGTAAAATTAATGCTTAACAAACAACAGTAGACGCAAGATGGTTTTTCGTCTGTAATAATAACAATTAGCGCAAAACCATAATGCATTTTAAAGGTCTGACGACCACTTTAGACTAACATTGCATTGGCTTAAGGTATTCTATAGCCATTTCGTCTAGAAGAAGACTACGAGCGAAGAGGGCAAGTGATGATACTGACGAGCCTCTAAAGTTACCTACAGAGTGGCAAGGTACAATTTCAATTTTTTTTATGACTTTTGCACTTCTGTAATCATTCTTAAAAAACAAGAATTTCTCTTGTATTATGGATTCATTTAAAAGATATAGAAAACCTACGTAAAGAGATTTTTGATTTGCTTTGTCTATCTATTGAATAAATCAGTCAAAAGTGACGCCTTAAAAATACGGATATTTTTCATAGCTCTATTTTCTCTTGAGGACGTTTTTTTAAAAAAACCAAGAACATAGGGCCGGAGATTCAGTTCAGTTAATTGGACATGCTAAATTTAATCATAATCTGACCACCTGACATAATCTTCCAAAATGGTTTCCAAGAAATTTGACAAGCGCGTTTGTATGGAAATTTCAGAGCTTCGCGGGACCCTTAAGTATTTATTGAAGGATTGTCTTTACGCAAAAACATAACCTTCACATTTAAAACTTGCATTTGGCTCTATTATAATACCTACCTGATAGTCAGCGATGATGGACTTTTAAATACCATAAAGCACGTTTACTTCTTTAAGCAGAGTTTCAACGTAGACTGTAACTTTGGGCATTTACAAAAGAAACATCAATTTTACCATAGATAGGTAAATAATTACCAGAAGTGATGTGATATCGGACGCATTCGGGTGTTGGCTGTCTAATACATAGCATTTTAGTACGCACACATAGTTTAGATTCGAGTTCAATGAGTCCATAATTGAAATAATTACTCGTACCTGTAACGTGGTAAGTTTTTCTTCTAAACTAGTCAGCCTCTCTTCAATGGTGTCTTGTCTTGTGCTCATGTCTGAGACTATTTCATACACCGTGTTCTGGGTCTGCAATAAAAAGGGGTCCTAATATCAATCGCTTTGCAGTTCATCGTTCACTGTTGGATCTAAATAATTAGTTCGTGTTAGTGTTCATCTGTTCTTGTATTTATAGCTTCGTCAATTTCCTGACTGATGAGTATGATTGTATTATGTGCATGACTGTAAAGTGTTGTGAGTACTTGTGTTTGGTGTGTGTCTATAAAATTCTTGTTATATTGTTAAAGTTTCAGTATTTTCTAAACTAAAAGTAGATACACAATCCATTCCATCTACAGATCTATTATCTTCTACACTTTAGCATGCATGATAATTTAGTAAATGTTCGGAATTGTATCATGCGCCAAGCCGATGATCAATGAAATTTTGAACAAAAATCTAATTTGACTGATTTAGCATTCTCAATGGTTACATGGTATGTTCACATTCACAGTCACTAGGAACTCTAATTAGCTTTTGAGGATTTCCTAAAGTGCTAGCTAACATTACATAATTATCTACAACTAAATGACATTTTGTGTTTATGAGAATGAGTGTAGCAATAGCACTATTACGTTACGCAGTTTACTTACCTTTGCCATATCTGTTATGGTATTGGCATTATCCATTAGCTTTCTTTGATCCATTTTTACTTTACGTAAGCTGAAAATTGCATGAGTAATTTAAACATTTAGGTGATTCTTAAGAATTTTTGCCGTAATTTGTTGCCTGCTTCTTAAAGACAGTGAGCCTTTTTAAATTTATTCTTAAATTTTATGACATCGAATCACTAGAGCTTTCCAGCGCGCCACATGTGATCCACGAAATGTGTTCGGCAGTTTATTAGTAGATTAAAATTTCATAAATAAGAGCAATTAAAAATAATTTGAAATTGAGTGTTTATCTCTATGCTTTTTGTAGATTTTTGCTTGTTACAAGTCTAACCAACACATTCAGAGGCGTTAATGGCTACTTAAATCATTACTAAGGGCTACATTTTCATGGAAAATCCTTACTACGTAATAGTTTTAGTAATCTTTAACGACTTTAAGTGCGGCGATTAATGACTTTTAATTATCAAAAATCTATGTAAAAAATAGTTCTAGCTATTTTTGTACTAACAAAGTTTTTTACTTACGCATAAATAGCTAACAAAAACTTCCTTTGATGTGTTCTAACTCGGCCTGGATGGACTCTTTTCACGAGCCTTGTGTGCTTGTATATTAACCACGTTTCCCGAAGGACGTTAGCTGCGGCATTTTTCAGCTGAAATCATTTAAATTTTACACTGAACTTTATTTTGTTCTCTTTTTTTGTGAAAATAATCAAAATATGCAACTCTATCGAGCCTTAATTTAATTTTAGTTTAGTGAAAACTGCTATGATTAGCTTTACTTGGTACTGATCTAATGTGCTATTGTGAATTATAGGTTTTATTCGTTTTATTTTGTTAGTAATATTATTTCACGATTGTAAATTTACTAAATGCATTTAAAGTTATGTGAGACATACAAAAATGTGTTAACTAGTTATTTGCGATTAGCGTCAACAGCACAAAATTCTTTGATTACCTTAACCGAGCATACAGTCTTACCTCGAGTCCTTTGCTGTTACTATTGTAACAGTCACCTTACCTTTTTTGTGAGTTGAGTCTCCATCATGAAGTTATGGACATGCTTCTCCGCTCTAGTTAACTCTAACTTTCTCGAGGCAACTGTCACTAACAATGCCGTACATCCCGCCCCCTGTTAATTAGATTAACAATAATCGTGATCAACTTATATCACTTCAATACTTACTCTTTTAGTAAGTTGTGTATCCATCATGAAGTTATGAACGTGCTTCTCGGCTCTAGTTAATTCTAATTTTCTTGAAACAACCGCGACTAATAACGCTGTGCATCCAGCTCCCTGTTAAGTGAATATCTTAATGTAAAATGCAAGCGAACGTGTAGAAGCATTCAAGAGTTTCCATTCCAATAAGGCAATTTTGAAGGCTATAACTCATAATCAAATTATAATTTTTCAGCTAGGTATGTGCTAATTTTTTTTAATTTAAATTTTACATTAAAATTGAGGATAATAGACACAAAGGTAATAAATATATTAGAAGCATATAAAGCATTATTTAGATTTAAAATTCATTGCCTCGATTACCCTCTAAAATTTACCAAAGTAATGATAATTTTATAAAAATTACACCACTTAAATTATTTTTCATTTATTTAGATAACGTTTCATTAGTTAGTTTAAGTTCTTGTGCTAAAAAGAAATTTACTAAGGAGAGCTAATAAAAGGTGGAAAATGTAACTGTTAGTAAGGTAAAGTTTTGGGAAAGTTAACTCCAAATGCTTCCTTCTTTTATCAGCTCGGTTCATATAACAGAGATAATGCATTTCATTACATAGAAAGTGAGGTAAACTTTGTCATTTAGTGCATTGTTATCTATAATGTGCACTAAGTAGTCATCGACATTTACTTTTATTTAATTCAACAACATCTAAAGTTCTTATTAAATAACAGTTTACACAAACACTATTTTATCAGGTGCAATGAATTTTATTTGTACACTTCTGTTCAAATATAATTTTAGGAAAAGTGAGCCATTTTAAAAACAAACTTATTTGTGCAATTCAGTGAAATATTGAAGTGAAAGAGAACTAGAAACAGTAAGGAGAAATGAAGCATTCCATACTACAAAATATATACTTCTAATAGCTGGTTTTAACAGGGAAATGGACGTTATTTAGTTTAAAAAATCTTTAAATACCGTTTTATTTGAGGAACTGATCAAAGATAATCCAAATTAAAATCTTGTCTGCAAAAACTACGAACAACAGGTTCATTACGGTTATCAGATACCCTACAATCAAGACATTGTGTACACTGAATGTGATTAACATTAAATGTGATTTTCAAGGTGTGTATATTAAAATTTAATGCTGCATTCATAATATAGACATCAATACAAATAACAACGGGATTACATGTACTTTGTGAACATTTATTTATTACATCAAATACATTGAAATGTGAAGATATGTACTTTAAGTGTGAAGCAGATCTGTGGTGTGTGTGTTCTGTAGTTACATATATTACTATGTATAGGTGTTGACTGACTTATATACTTCATTTGTGATATGAAAGCATCAAAGACTTTTAAGTTGAAGTTATAGGCGAAAGCAATCCAACAGATTGTTGGGGTGATTTTGCACAGAGTCAAATTTTGATTCACAACAGAGTAGGTAGATAGTGCTAAAGTTTAAACTCGTGTCAGTCAACACAAACATTAATAAAGTTTGTTTGTAGAAACTTACCATAATGCCGGTGCTAACGGCGATACCTCTGCCGCAATAAGTGTTTGGCACAATGTCACCAAAACCGACGGACAGAAACGTAATCGCGATAAGCCACATCGCATTCAGAAGGTTAGCGTGTTCTTCGTCGTGAAACCTGAATTGTCAATAAATTCCAACGCTTTACTCATCGACTTGTTATCCAAGCTTGAAGCTACCTACTGGTTAGTGTTCATTCACAAATCCGTAACAATCATAGCACGCAAGCTGTCCCTAAGCGTTGTATGGATGTAGATAGGAAAGATAACATAAAAACAGGAAAAGTCGAGGTTAAACCGTGTCACAAAGAGTTTGACTTTGATTTGGAATGTGAGTTTGCTTCAAACGTTTGTGGAAGTTTTAATAACACATAAAATGGCTCACCTTTACCGACCTAACTATTTTCTAGACAATGCAAGTTAAAATAAATAATGACTTGCTATGTCTAAAAATCGATTTCAACCCTAATAATGAAAATCATGAGTAAACTAAGAAACTCTTAAAAGAGAATCCAAAGGAACCTATTTTGTAAATACATACCACCATACCACAGGTCAGGGTAATTCCACGGCCGCAGTATGTGTTGGGGACTATATCGCCATAGCCGACACAGAGGAACGTTATAGCAGTCAGCCACATTGAGTTTAGCAAATTGGCATGGTCTTCATCGTGGAACCTGAGAGCCAAAATGCCCGACAAGACTGATAGATAATAACTGATTTGTCTAACATAGTAAATTTATAACACTAACTAAGCATGTCACACCAGACACAAATTTAGTATGTATAGCCAAATTTTGTTTGGGGCATACAATAGTTTGGAGACCGAAATATTTTAAAAATAATCCTTATAACCACAAAGTACAATCCGCATGCCTAGGAACGTCGATAAATAATTATTTTCACTAAACAGACAATTTACGAACTAATACCGATTAATAAAGATTTTTAAATACAACGTGCATTCTAAACATTTATCTGGACCAATACCAAATTAAGTATGATACTTTTAGCCATGCGTGATTTGAAACCGAAGGTACCTCAAGTGAACAAAGTCATGAGAACACAGAACTAACATTGAGATAAAGTTTGGCGAGAAAAAAGAAGGAAAACACTTAGAAGTGAGAAATTTCACAAGCAAGTCGCTCGGCACTGGAGGAAGAGGTAACTTGTTTGATGCGTATATGTGGTAAGGTGCAATGATTCTGTGCATGTTAATGGTATTCAGAAGCTTTTCTAAGTGTCGTTGTTCCTAGAGCCATTTTGTGCGTATAAAATTATATTAGTTTCATTCATAGTGTACGTACATAATTTTGTTTGCATTTTCAAGTGCTCTTACTTTCTAACTTTTGAGAACAGTTATAAGTGCAGTACTTTGTACAGCAAACTTGATCACATTGATACTGTGAAAGTGTATGTAAGTAACTAATTTATCACAACAAGCACCCTCTTTCTTAACGTCAATTAGTCATCTACATCTAACACCAACTAGTGAAATATAAATTATAGCAAAGTGTTTCGTAAGTATTTGTGGCTACATTTGCAAAAATATTCAAAGTCAAACTCTTTCATTGTGATGATTATGAACCTAGCGTCTCTACTAAATTCATCGATTATTTCAATAGATAGAAAAACACAGTGGGTTCAAATAAAAAGCAAAAACAACGATTATATACAACGCCACAGTACAAAAGCGATAGCATGCCCACGTAGGCAATACACTGGTGAGTTTGTATAAACTTTTGTTGAGTGTAACACAGTATGAACACCAAACTAAATGAAAGCACACTGACCAGACAAGAATGGAAATAACAAAACCATTATGCTGATTCACTTATTATGGGACATGAAACTTGTCACATCGTCATTACGTGACAGTGTTTCATCCCCAAAAACACCTTACGCAAAATAATAGTTACGCCACTTACAACATTTATTAGTGGTACTGACCTTTCACACTGCCTTAAAGTCCAGCTTGCGATTATCCATAAGGATACCATAAAAACTAATAAAACTGTACCGGGGCAAATTGTCATAAGTGTCTTCAAGACAAACCTGGAAAAAATTGCAACGATTTTTAAAATGGTGATGTGACAATAGAAGTAAAATTTTATAAATAAGTAAAAATTACAACTCGAAATCGAATGGATATCGGATCCATTATTGATAAAGTTTTCAGCTAAATCTAAGAAAGTACGGAAGCGGATTATAATTTTACCATGTTTTTTTATTATTAAAACATCAGTAAATCTGATTTACAACGGTAGCATACCGTATCCTAAAATAACACTAAATCCATTATTGACGGAGATGCGGGATTTTTTGGTTGAAATAAGTGCTTTCCATAATAAACAACACATGAAAAACACGAATCATTTTACTAAGAAACGTTTTGATTATGAACATATTTATATAAATTTCTGTCAACACAAAATTTTAACTTAATCAGAAGAATGGCGCGTGAAAGAGAAGCAAACAGATGAAGACACAAACATATTCCTACTTTATATTATAATTACCAGCTGCGCCCCGCAGTTTCATCCGCGGTTAAAAAGTATCCTATGTTCTATTCTAGACTATAATCTATCTTTGTGCCAAATTTCATCCAGATGTTTAGCCGTTCTGGCGTGAAAGAGTAACAAACATCCATTCTTACAAACTTTCGCGTTTAAAATATTAGTAGGATTAAAAAGGCGAAAGTTTGTGTGTGTGTGTTAGCTTTTTACTCTTTCACGCTCAAGCGACTGGACAGATTTTAATTAAATTAAGTATGTAGGTAGCTTATACTCAGGATTAACATTTGAGCTACTTGCAACAGCGCGAGGCGCAGCTAATTAAACTTAAAAGGTTAGATGGACATAAAGTCGTAAGTTATGTTACTTGTGTGTAATAATTATAATATACTCTATTTTAACGTACCTAGTATTAAAATTAATTCTGTTTAAAGCTCCTATACTTCTTGACGAAGCATCCGTGAACAGTTTACTGTGAAGTAACATGACCCTGCATATTAGATAGAGCCGAAAGAACATCGGCAGTGACAGTGTGACGTCATATGGTACCTGAAAATGATGATACAGCAATTATTTTGGATAAATAAAATTAAATTTAGTTTTACAGGGTTATTTTGAATTAAATAAAACCTCTCTCAAACAGTTTCCTGATAATTGTATCTTACCAAGTAACTCCCACATGACTTTTAAAATATTTCGCCTTTTTCCCAAAACAACAGAAAGGTGCGTATTTTTCAATAAGGGCTCAAAATGGGCATAGCTTTTTGCGTTTGCAAACAAAAGAAAAAGTACAGTGGACCGAGAAACGCCTAAAAATTTGAATAATTATTTACGCCATACACTGCAGTGTTAATTTATTAAAAATAAATAATAATATAGTACTTAATAAAGTTTTACAAAGAAAAAGATGTAGCAGAATTAGTTTAAAAAGATGAAGATGAAGGAAAGCTGCCTGCGACAGGATTTAAATTAATTAAAAGTAACCCTGTATAAAATAACTTTGGTTATGGTCAAAAATAAAACATACATTGTACATAGACTACAACCTTAAGGCACGCAACGGGTTTTCTTTAATATTTTTTTTTTTTTCATTTCAAGTGATGTCAGTCATTAGATATTTATTATTGTTTTACCTAAATTACTTTTACAGTAATATTTAATGTAGTTATTTCAAAATGTCACAATTAAACCAATGTGCTTTGTGCTCAAATTTAACTGGAAAGATCGGCAAAGCATAAAATGCTCAAGTCCACTCATACTTGATTTCAAATTGCATGCATTGTACCGGCTAAAAATCATCTTCTTCGAGTTCAGCTTTACTAAACCAATTTTAAGCGTCACAAATGAAATTCCTCCCAACATTTAAATATAAAATACGTTCCAAGACAATACAATTTCCAAACAAATTTCCACACAACCCAAACGAATCACAAACACAAAACAGTGGAGTCAATGTTCACGAAAATCAGAGGACATGCTCAAGACGAAGACTCTAACATCACTTAAAACTTGTATTACACTTCAGTTTATCAATACAGACCTGGATTTGTTTATACATCGTGCCCTAAGGAGAAAAATGGAAAATAAATATCAGTTTGAAAGTGAAGATAAAGACAACAAAAGTACGAAAACTAGTAGCTGTATACTTCTATGACCGTTATAACAAACGCAAAATAACAAAAAAAAAAAAAAAATCCCAAAACTAAGATAGATCAAGAACGATACACTATCAAGCATTATTACAAAAGTAGCCCATATTCTGACAACAGCCAGAATCACATGATACTATTAAGAAATATAGCCTCTAGATAATATTGCTTAAATATAGAACTTACACATGGAATCAAATAGAAAGACGATCGAACCTAAGCAGTTTAAAAGGCAGCATTTTTAGTAGGTAAAATATGATGAAATTTGATAGATACTTACAACTTCCACACCAATGACACCACCTTTGTTGGCCAGTTTCGTGGTCCATGTGAAGGTGTACTGGCCTGGTATAGGGTGAACGGCACAGATGCCGAGCTCGAGACCGATCTGCGCTATCCTTTGCCAAGTCATTGCTATCCGCCAGTCGTCAGCGCAGTTGTCTATCATAAATAACTGGAATTATAGAAAAAACAATATTTATATTGAGAAAATAAAAGGCAATGGCAAGTGAATAATCTAAAACTGGAATTTAAATTTGAAATACATTTTGGGGCAACAAATATTCACTAGTTGGCACTGATGAGATAATTATGAGTTCATGTCAGGTATACATTTATAGGTGTCCACGACGCAAACGTGTAGCGCGTAGATTTGGTATGTAAGATAACATTGTCAGTAATAAAAGTCAAGTAGATTTGTGCCTCAGACAATGAGTGAAATTTAAGAAGTAAATTAAGGCAACATAACGGTCTCTCATATCAGTACGATGTAAGTAGGAAAATGAAGCCAAGATATCATGAAATAAAATTCTGCATTCATCGCGTTTCTGCTACATTAATATGCCACTGAGCTGCACCGCAAAAAAAATTTTTTTCGTACCATATCAGTAATTTTATAAACAAAGGTTAATTACCTGTACTTCTAAAGCGTGATACGCGACGATTAGGCCAAGTAAAATCACAGTCGACATTGATATAAGCGTCTTCAACGCTTGTGAATATATTGACGCCTGAAAAAAGCAAGAAAACAATATTAGGTACACTTGTTATGCTCATTACTAATCACATACTTTTGTATTGATAACTTTGTTAAAAAAATCAATAAGTAGAAAAAAAACTTGAAAGTTGCTCTAACCATGTCATTTTTTTATTGTTGTCTAAAATTAAGTAAATTGGTAGTGAAACATAATCCGAGTTTCAGAATTAATAAAAATTAAGATGCAGAATGAGACGAAGCGTATAGTTACGTCATAAACCATTTCAAGTTACGGATTTGCTAAATATTGCTTGAAATATTTAATTTATTTGGTTAGAGAAGTACAAAAAAACTAATTTTATCCAAACTGTTAGGAATTCAGATTCAGGACAGTTACAAATTGAAAAGCAAATTATTAGTGTAATGCTTACCTTAGTGTAAACACCAGCACTTGATAGTTCATTTTCTATAACCATAATTACAATACCAAACATCCCCATAACTAGAGCGTAGTCACTTATTCGTTTTCGTTTTTCAAATAACGCCTTTCTCCTACCTAACCTGAAATGGATAAAAAATACTAATTAGTTAAACAAATCACAAAATAAACAGTCATTATTTGATGAGTAATTTATGTAACAACATATTATAATGTAAGTTAAAATGTTGGACTTAAATTACGAAACGCCTGTGAAGGCTTCAAACAATGGCGGCCAGCCACTCAATTTATCAATACAGTAAAAACAATCCTTAAAGTAAACTTGGAATGGTAGCTTATAAATGGTCGTTAACACGGTAACAGTATTCAGTATTCATTAAAGGGATCAATTAAAAGTTATTTAATTGATTGTACTCGTAACACGAACGTGGCACTTTTAGTTTATGAGCCATATCACTGGGAAATTACACCTTTTAGGTCCGTAGTGCATATACTACTAGTTGTACTGAAGACGGAACAATCGATGCGAGCCTCGTGCAAGTTATTTCAGTTCGTACAAGGCTGTTCTAATTATTAAAGCGCTTCAAAGAATTGTTTATTGTAAAGCATGTTTTATCATATTTTCTCACGTTAATTTCTGAAAATCATACACTGGCGAACATGTCTAGTATAGGCTATGAACATAGATGTGACTCTCAAACTCGAATGATGCATCTGCACGAGCCGCTACTGATCGTGTCGTTTCATCCAATGAGAACACAACACTTGACATCATTTTTCTGAATTGAAGTGTTTGGAAGAGAATGCGATTCATTGTTGACCTCTATTTCTATCGTTTAACAACTTGGTTTGATCTATTTTGCCATTTCAAGTTCTTGTTTCGTCAATTCCATCCACATGTTTATTAATTCTTCAAATGTGTTTACCAAGCGAAATCACAAAGATGGGGGATGAAGTGGGCACTTCTCTAAGAATACAACAACAAAAGACAAACTTTATTGAGAAAAGCTGAGGAAAACACCAAAATACGGGCTCCAGAACAATTTAACAACAAGGAAAACCATTGTTAAATGGAAGCAAAAACAATAACAAAACATTAGGAGAACCAAATTATTTTGACATCCCTTGATGTTAAACCAAACGACTGAAGTTTTTATCCGAAACTAATTTCTTACTTCCAAAATGCATTGTGGCGCAATGCATTTATTTAAATCGCTTTAAATTTTTTGTAAAAAAGTACATGTACTTGAAAAATCAATAAAACAAGGGTCGACTAGAAAATTGCAGGTTGCAAATACGTAAAGAGTTTCGATCAAGACAAGAGACATAAATTACACTGCTAGCCTTACTTTGAACCCAAAGGATCTTCCGAATAGGTAAAGATACTCGTATCGGGCAGACGCTGATAGGATAGGGGCACGCATGGAGGTCATAAAATACACAAATAATGTCCCAGAGCAGCTTTGGGTGTCAGCATGGGATAAAGGTTTCCCCGTTTCAGAGACATTATAATGAAAACGACAATGGGCTTAGTGTTATTATGCCAGGGACATTTTTGAAAGTGAAATATCTTAATTCGGGTTAGATATCTTCTTAATCGAACACTCTTGGCAGAGTGGTCGGTGTCAATAAGGTGGTGGTACATGGTAGGTCTTCATTATCGTCAGTCCTCCCGATGGCGGTGGTTACTGCTCTCGCAATGTTTCTCCATTTTAGCCGGTTCGTTGCATTACGAGAGTACTCCGTCGTGGAAGCGTTTGTGGCTGTCTTAATAAGATCCGTCCAGCGTGTAGGAGTTCTGCCTCTACCTTTCTACTCTTTCCTGCTACCTAGCTTTGGACTAGCAATCTTTCCATTGAGTCTTCGTTTCTGGAGATGTGTCAGAAGATTGAAATACTTTAAGGTAAAGAATATACTCGTATCTCAATATTTGGCTATTTTATTTATTTATTTATTTATCCGGCTTCTAGGAGATGCTAACAATCGCAGTATGCAAGGATGAAAGATCCGTCCAGCGTGTAGGAGTTCTGCCTCTACCTTTCCACTCTTTCCTGCTACCTAGCTTTTGGACTAGCAATCTTTCCATTGAGTCTTCGTTTCTGGAGATGTGTCAGAAGATTGAAATACTTTAAGGTAAAGAATATACTCGTATCTCAATATTTGGCTATTTTATTTATTTATTTATTTATCCGGCTTCTAGGAGATGCTAACAATCGCAGTATGCAAGGATCTACTCTACAACGCAAAGTATTGTTGAAAAACGTTCAATTTATTGTGTTCTTTGGCATTATGCGTATTGCGTACGCTCACAAACTCTTGATATGTAGTAGGTGATAAAAAACTTGCACTGAAAGTAATAAGAATAAAAGAGACATTCTCGTGGAATGAATTGGTTTTCGGGGTTTGATGTTTATGACTCTTTCAAGGTCTCAGAAGAACTGAATCTCAAAGAAAAAGTTGTCGTTACATTACCCCATCCGTCTTGTCATCGCCACATTCGTGTATACTACCACTCAACTTGGATGATACATCGTTTATGTATTCCGATCTCGGGGGAACAAACTCTTCGCCTTTCTCGGAAGGATTGACCCCAACTTTATTACCCTGGTTATTGGTTTCATGCCCAGGAGGGTTAATGAAAATACTAGCATGTGAGAAAAACAATGAACTATGTAAGTTATAAAACGGGTCGTAAATTAAGTTTGTTATTAGATAGTTTGGGAAATGTTTTTGGGTTTTTTCTTATACGAAGATCAAACTAGCAACCTTGATACTATTTAGGTTTACTGATATTTTAGGTATTATGAAGCACATATATGATAAGTACACATATAATACTCTTATAGTTCACTGAGAGCATTGGGTGTTTAGGAAATTAGACGTTTAATCTGACTTGACTTTCGATAAAAAAAAAACGAAGTTATGTTGTAACAAATTGTATAGGTAAGTACCTGAATGACATTACGTGGAAAGCTTTTTAATTTCCACAAATACGCACGTAAAGGTTAAACCAAAATAGCAGTCAACTTTTGAAACTTTAATCCGTCGTAACAATCGTTACTTTTAACATTTTATTTTATCAGTACCTATCCTAAAAGCTGTTTCCCTAAAATATCACGAATTTCAGTTCAAAATTGAAATCCGGCCGAAATGGTCTATAAATCGTTGCGATGTGTGGTATGAATGAAACCGTGTTTGATTAGATAGTGTTCGTTTACGGTAAATATATCCAAAATTTCCTTAATAAATGAATACGTACATTTTTTCTTAATTTTTGCAGAAATATAATTACGAAATTATGATTCTAATGTTACATTAATTATTCTAGCTAGAGCAAATTAATTAAGAAACATTTTCAGTAAAAATATAACTAGAGTCTAAAGAAAGATCATCATCTGGTTTCCCAACCAAATATTGCCCGTTACGAACTATTCTAATCTCGCCCCAAGCTATATGTCATGCCTATTATCTATTCAGTGACCACATCCGCTATTTTATTCTCGACCATTTGCGGATCCACCTAGACCATGAATAAGTAGTGTAAGAGAAGGCAGTGCTGAAGCATATAAGACCGGTTTGTCAAACCAACTTAAATAAAGCCACCCACGTCGTTGGTAAAATATTGTAGCGACGTGTGAGCACCATACGTACGTTGTGCATGTCAGGGGAAACTTTTGGACTGAAAAATTATTATCACATGCGCTTTTGTGCCAGCACGTTTCGCTCTGGTTTGCGTGCTTTGCAAATGTAAGCTAAGCTATTTACATTTTTAGTTATTTCTGTGACCCTTATAACTGACACTCGATTTACTGTAATGTGTGTTTCTGACAAGAAGGTAATGTTGGGATTGGTTTAAAGTTTGAAACTGTGTTTTAAGTTACCCGTAAAACGTGATTTTCTTTGTTGATGATATTATGCTTGTCTAAATTTTGATTTGGAAGACTTTAGTGGATAGAGAGAGAGAGAGAAATTAGCCTAAAGGATTGCTGTTTTGTTCCATATCGCAAATAAGAAAAAAAACATTTGATATTGCTAAAGCTAAGGCTTCTAAAATTGAAATGACTTCAATTGGTAAATAAATGATAATGCTACGAAACGCTAAACTATCGTTAAAATTTCACTAACAACAAACTAAAAATTCATTATAAAACCTCTTTCGACCGTTTAATTCAACATTATTGTTAACAAAGTGCCAACGAAACGAAGCTAATCGTAATTGTGTTGGACTAACTGCATTCTAAACTCAACACGTCCACGGCACCTTCGACAAAAGGCGCGGCCCTCCAATTACTGCAATAGGATTGGACACTGACCTATATTCTGTACCTTTTGGTATGTAACTTGACCTTTGTACGTGCCTCTTCTAAACAGAATTTTTAAGGGCTGGGATAGCGTAGCTACTACAGCTTACACATTTTTATACTTTTTATCGTAAAAATTTCGTCTCCAAACACATATTTTGGAAAATGTAGCATGGAATGCCCTGCTACTCAAGAATCGATGACAATGTCTGTGTTTGTTTTAGGTCGTGTTATTTTAGGTTTTTTTATGCGAAGACAATGTTTGGCTTTGTAGGCAAAGAGTTTAGCTACAACTTTTAACATGTGATTTATTTAATAAAAGCTTATATTGGGCTTAATGTGAACTCTACGTCAAGTAAAAGTGTTTTTAAATTATTTCTGTGCAATGTGTGCAGTCATCAGTTCTTTATGGTTAAAATTGAATAAGTATTGATTGGTAATACAAGACAATAGTACCAAATACTAACCTATATCCTATATTGGGTTTGTGCTTTGCCGCCCCTCCGCCTTTGTAGGTGCCGCCGCCAAGCGCGCGCTCTTCGCCGAAACGCGGGTACTCGCTGTGGACGCCGACTAGCGCGACCCCCGCTTCCTCGCTCGCCGCGTCCCGCCCGCCGCCCGAGTACGCCTTCATAGCGCCCGGGATCGAGAGCGTCGACACCGGCTTCCGTAGCTGGAATACCAAAGATTGTGATGTTTGATAATGGAACTGAATTTATGGGTATAAATGGTTTTTTGTCGTAGGACCGCTTCGAAAATTGGGTTAAAGGTTTTGTTGTCAGATGTGTCACAGTTTTTTTTTATTCATAGGAAATGCCTAGAACCTTGAAGATTAAACGATAAAAAATGTGATTGAACTTATTTCCTTTTTGGTTTCTTATTTAACTACCTATATTTTGTAAATACTCAAGGACCACACGCTATGAAATTAATTGAGATATTTATTAGTAAAATAATGTCATAAGCTGTAGGTAAAATGAAGTTCAACACCACAGATGTTGCTAATTGTTTTTACATTAACCTTATGGAGCAAAATTCATTAAGTAACAAACTTGACTGTAAATCCCCCGTCGCAAGTAATCCTAACCACTTATACCGTGAAATGTTGAACTTTGAATCGTCGCTACCAACCAATCCTTAAAGTTATGAAGCTTCATAATTAAAAACTAGATGTGCCCTTTGGCTTTAGGAGTAGGTTATATTTACGTGCTCTTTGCAATTTGGGTCGTTTTAATCCAATCAGGTAAACTAATCTTCTCTTTTTTTTAACAAAACCTAAGTTAGCGCTAGTAGGTTTTAGTTAAAAAAAAAAAAACAATACTGAATGCATACTTCAAAACGTAAACTTAAAAGTAACTTTAAGTTGCGTAATGGCCTCAAATAAGGTCTAATTTCTGTTCTCGAACTGAGTCTAGGTTTTTAAAGTCAATATATTTTAATATTGTCTGATTAAAAAGATTGAAAAAAAAAATTAGGAACTACTGAAGTTTCTATGTAACTTCGCACATCTGGTGATATTTACGTGTTGACTGTTTTTGAGATAAGTTACGTATACGCTACTTGAAACAGAGCTAAGTTCACATACTATTTACATTTTACCATGAAATTATCATTTAATAAAATAAATAAGTCAGATAAGTAAGATAAACCACTCTATCATTTTATACAATCCTTGAAACCAAGCAGTTTCCTAAACGATAATTATTATTGTCATAAAAACAACGACACTGCCAGCGCAGCACTTTGACTGGCTCCGGAATAAATGTAGCATGGTTTTCCCACAGCCGCTGCGAGTATATTTTTTCTTTTACATCGTTGAAAAGGCGTTGGCAAGCTCATTAAATGCAGAAGATGGTCACGCTATTTGTCATTTTCTAGCGGAACATAAGTGGCATTTAAAATAGCTGCAGTACTACTTTTAAAGAATACATTTTAAAATATTTTCAGTGTGGCTGTCTAGACGCTGACTAAAGAATATTTTATGATATTAATTGCCATTTAAGGGATTTTTTCAAAGTATAATTAATGTTTTAGCAGGGTTGTCTGGATCTACGTAAATTATACGAAGGACCAGATGGGTAGATACAAAATTATATAACTTTGTAATCATGATTTTTGGCTGGCTTATTTTATATCGGGCGAAATTTAAGTTTTTTTTTTTGGCCAAGAATTTTTATTAGAAATCTCATGCTTTCACTTATATATAGTAGTTTTTTTGCCGTTTGACACATTCCCTGTCTAACGACTTGAAAGGAAGTCAAGTTGGACCGAACTCGTATGTCCAGCACTCTGATTGGAGTCATAATCTAAAGGAAAATTGATGCTTTTCAATTCACTGGACGTTTGAACAAGAGGAAACAAATTTTCATGAACGTATGGTATGATCAAGTTTTCATAAAATTGTGGTTGTAACGTACTAATTAATTACTTTTTCTGAGACAGAGATCGTGATAAGTATCACAGATCATAGGAGCATCTTGTTCTACTTCCAACAGTACGTATCAGCTAATTTTAAACACTAATAACAAAATTAAATGAATATAGACCTCCGATATCCCGCCATGTTGAACCGATAATACCGTACAAAACTGTGCCGTCACGTACTCAATTCAGCGAAACTTTAGCTATCGCCAGCGTAATAGTCCCATTCGTATAATAGTATCATCGACTGAGAAATGTCCAAATCTACTTACTTACTCGGATATAATATTTGATTGATCAGAAGAACGATGATTAATAAGCAGGTTGAATTTTTATAAGACAATGAAAAATAATAATTTGAATAATTACAAGATATAATTTACTAGTGGATCTGTAAGCTGGAGACCTAGCAACTGGCGTCTGTCCTCCCCTACAGGTCGCATTCCATAACCAATTCCCGTGAAATTATTTGAGCAGGTTTGATAATAATTTTTGGGGGCTGAGCTACCCACGTCCGTAGGAGTGTACTCTATTCTGATTCCTTACATGTGGTCCCCGGGTAGTGCTAACGGGGTAGCAAACTCTGGTGGGAGGCTTCGGCCGTGGCTAGTTACCACCCACCGGACCAAGTCATGACGTGAAATGACCTAGTCGTGTTTCGGGATGTAGTCCGGTGTAACCGTTCCGAAGACGGGTCTGAGCAGTAGCGCACTTGTAGCGCCTCACTCAACTGCCGTCTTTGTACTTCTTCACTCTACAAAACTTCAAGGCTAGAGTGAATAAGTATCTTATAGGTCGTCGTGCTCCATCTTAGACCACAACGTCGCTCAACAGCAGGCGAGTTGGTGATCAAATGCCGACCTAGGTATTTTACATAAAAAAAAAATTATCAATTTTTTTTTTGTCGAGATAGTTTTTGGAATTTTTTCCATAATTTCAAATGTGACAGGGAGCAAGTCTATCGCCATACACCGAGCTCCAATCATGTAGCAGATGGCATTAAATACGCACATAATAATCATCACACAGTGAACAAATTGGTGCGTGCCTTCCGCTGGGTCCAAACCCGCTGCTTCTGGCTTGAGAGGCGAGTCTTCTTCGATTAGGCTATAGGATCGCTTATCAAAAACATTATAAGACGTTACAAAGGGAGATAACGAACCACTACGTACTTGTTATATTAAAAACAATGCTAAAAACAGAAAAAGCGAGCAAATCCGTGAAATGCAGCTGTTACCTATTTCTTGTGATTGTTTATAGCCGGCACATACTCGGAATCATAAAAGAAACAGGTCACGAGGTCGAGTCAATATAAAGCATTCAAGTTAAATGATTGTTTGCTACCTAAAAAGTATTTAAGCATATGATTTGTTTCGTGGGATCCAACAGGAGCTTTCTGATTGTGATGCTTAAAACGTTTCTTCAGAATTAAAATACATGTTTGCAACAGTAATGAAAAATGTTATTCTATACAGGAACAAGAAAAGTTTTTAACAAAACATAAAAAAAGTTTCCGGCAGCGAATGTAATATGAATACAAAATGAATTCTCAGATGTTTTTATTTTTAGGATAACACGTAAAAATATTCAGTTCAGGTTTGTGAGCTTTTCCACTTGGACATTTTAAGCAATTATGTTTTTTTTTTTGGTTAAATTCGATAAGTTTTCTAAAATATCTTGAGGCTACAATCCTGGAATTTGTGTGATAAAATTAAATTTAGCTATTACGAAGGACATCAGAAATTAACTTTTAATTATTCATCCGACCATATTTTCACCCACAAACTTTGTCAACTCACTCTACTCAACCTCATAAAGAACGTCCTGGTAATCATTGCCAGTAATAAAAACTCGAGTAGAACATCAATTTAGCAATCAACGTTTGACTTGCCACCCTCTTTCCTTTGGATGTTTCATTAACCCGTAACGACACCTCGAAGCGTACCATTACAATATAATTTTAATTCTTCATTCCGTCTATGTCATTTTGCAGCTGAATCATTTGTATTCATCCCTTGCGCGTTGTGTCCATAATTTTCTTTGTCTCATCTGTTTTTCAGGACAGAGCCTTGTTAATATATTTTTAAGCGCCGCTTTCTTCATTTAAAATGTAGGTACCTACCTACGTAGTATATTCATCTCTGGCCTATATTTTTGTCCAATTACGTGATGAATTTAATTGCAGCTCAAAATTAGGGAAATTGGATAAGTGTTCGGAGTAATTTTTGAGTATTTCTGCGCAGTACTGGGCAGTTTAATGTGGTCAAGTAACGAGTTAATCGATATTTCTAAGCTAGAATGTTTGATTCATTATAAAATTAAAAGAATTGTTGTGTACCACTTTCACTTAAATTTTAAAAGTTATTCTGAGACAAGTTTCATCGTCCTTTTCTGTAACTTTGAACTTCTGACAGCTTGGATCTGAAATACTTTAGATCCTAGTTTCGTTCAGATCCTAACCGTAACTTCCTTTCGGCTATCACTGCCCATAACTCCTATAGACGTCTCCCTCAGGTATATACGGTAAGACACGTAAAGGACATCGGTGTTGAGTACCACACAATTTAAACGCATAGGACAGTCCCTATTCCACTTTGAGGTTGTCCGATGGATTTATGTAAATTACTGCGCCCTTTTATAACCCTTCTGTAGATTGCTTCGTGTAGGTGTCAGAAAAAGCAGGCTCCAGAGATAGCTTGAGGCCGTATATCAGTGTAAACTATTGCAACGTGACCAGGTAACTTCTTGAAGTCAGGGTTTTCAGCAATTGAACTGTTGTCCTAGTAACCTTGCGAGAATACAAATAGGATCTTTTTTAGGAACAAAAATTGTAAGGATTTTTTTTCCGGTTGGCTTGACATACCATAACATTTTACCCTGGCTTTGCACGGAATCTATCTATGTCTTGCGTGAAAAAATATCTAGCTGATGGTAAACATCATATGGAAATCCGTTACTAGGTTTAGGAGAAATTAGCGGAAATACAAAAAAACAGAGAGATGCAAAAAACTACTTTGTTTTATACTGTGTAAAGAATAGAAGTGATGTGTAGAGATGTCAAAATAAAGGTGAGTGGCAGTACATTGCCATTTGATTATAGTTGCATAGTTACACGAAAATAAACTCGTAAAAAGAGTTGGTACATAAATTTCGTCTTACATTCACGGATTATACTACCTACATATTATATTGCCTCCACACTAGGATACTCCTTCATAAAATTCAAACTACAAAACGTATATCACATAGACCCACATCACTCTTGAGTAATGTAAGGTATTGTACCTTGTACACAGCTGCGTTACATTCAAACAACTAAATTAGGCGTGTAATGTAATCACAAGCAAGCATTATAAAGTACAGTCCTTAATTTAAGCGTTAAAAGACGCGTCATTATTTATTCTAACGATCTTAGCATAGCTTTTGATTGGTTCAATTTTATAAGGTTTTTATTAGCACTGTAGCATTCGTAGCATAAGGCGTTTCTTACATTGCTACGCGCCACGACATGAAGCGCGGGATCAAACCTCCCGCGCGCGATAGTGATTCACCTACGAGTATGTGTGGGACTGCGCACCGTTGCGCGTTGCTTCGCTTGAAGTGGACATAGCATCGATATATTTATGTACTGCATATCATAATCCAAACACAAACTTTCGTCCACTCCGTGCACTGAAATCCTTGCACCTTGAATTAGTGTGGTCTCGACACGCGTACAGTGTGGTTGTGTACGGAGCAGCCGGCGCGAACTTACCTACTGGAAGTACTGGAATCTAAGCGTGAACCTGGACGGACGTAAATTAGCAATTCAGTAGTCAACGCTGCAGCAGTCAAAACCGGTGGTCAGCTCACGGTGGGCAGGCCCCCCACTTCATCAAGTTGCGTAACGTTTTTTGTTTGGATCAGCTTCTCTAGTACGTATTACACTAATCTCGTTGAACAATGCCAAGCCATGCCGTGAAATGACCTAGTCGTGTTTCGGGATGTAGTCCGGTGTAACCGTTCCGAAGACGGGTCTGAGCAGTAGCGCACTTATAGCACCTCACTCAACTGCCGTATTTGTATTCTACATAACTAGATAAGATAATATAAATTTATTTCTGGCTACAATATAAACACATTACAATAATTTTAAAAAAATTACAAATAGAAAGGAAATTTTAATTAGGGTCACTAGCCACCGCGGTAGAATACCCTGAGTGGCGGTAAACTTCAAGGCTAGAGTAAATAAGTACCTTATAGGTCGTCGTGCTCCACCTTAGACCACAACGTCGCTTAACAGCAGGCGAGTTGGTGGTCAAACGCCGACCTGTTCTACATTAAAAAAAAACGTGGTAATTGCCTAAAGAACAAGTCAGTTTATAGGGATGTTTTTCGGAAATTTTATATCCTATTCGAAAAAAGAAAAGCCGCGACTTATTTTAAGTAACAAGTATACGGCACTGTAGACTGTTGTCAGCTGAAGATCATGAAATAGATTTTTTTCATAGAAACAGCACCAGCTTCAACTGACAAGAAGATCAATCATTCGCGCTTGGCTCACGGTGATAAACTTCTGATAACTTCATTAGTCTTGTACATACATCAATCAATCACTGGGGGAGTAGCTCGTATTCTGATCTATGAGTGCGCTCGCTCATAACCGGCAGGGATGGATGACAAATAACGCGGAAAAAAAGGGTTAAGCGAGACGAAACAAGAAACGCAATTCGATTTCAACTCAGATAAATTAGGCCACTCAAAGGGTTTCAACGGCGGTTTTAGTTGAGTTCTCGTTCTTTTTTTTAAGTAGGTACAACTAGACACACATTACCTATCGTAAAGCTTAGACCTAATTATTTCTGCGCTAAAATTTGTGCAGATTTTGATAACGTAAGTGAGCTGAAACCTTCTAAAATATGGAGTTTCAAATTTTCAACGGCGCGTTAATTAGGTAAACAAAAATGGTTCAAATAATTATGGCAAGCTAGCGAGTCTTTCCCACTAATATTGTTTACCTTATTTTAACAGAAATAAGGTGGATATTTGAGTGAACATTATTCATCAGTCTAATTTGATTGATCTTTGATAAAATTCAGAAATGAGGTAAATAATACAGATCGTAATTTCAAGCTTAACAAAACCAAATGAATGTTAGATTTACCTACTCTGCAATGAAACTTTCTTGCAATAATTAAATTGTTTTAACGTATTGTGTTGCGGCCACACTTATGGGAATCGCCGATAATTATCGCGATAAAGTCATGGCCACAACAACGTGTAACGTAACATTCAACGGCGTATCCCGTTAGTGATTCCACAACATCGGAGATCAGAGCTCATTGGACAGTAAGTAGCAAAACACAGTTGATGACGACCTGTCATATACACTTAGGTATAGGCCAAGAGTGGGACTCGCCATCTCGTGCCACGCCCTCGCCGAACGTATATCGGCGTTTGTTAAAGAATCTATGTTCTTATCTAATTGTATCCTCGAAGATGAGTGGAAATGGAGTCATCGGAGGCCGGAACAGACACAGGTAGGTCAGTGGACGTGTACTTTGCTACACTTCGACCTTCTGATTTCTCTCAAAACATTGAAATATTGCGAATTTCCTAGAAGTGTACCGAGGTTCGCTGTGGGGCGGTACATGTAACCATTAAGACATATCTATGTACATTATTAAAACAACAGCAATACCAAACTTGAAACCACAAATCAAGGGAACAATTCTTTAATAGTTGTTTTTTTTTTTTACGTTTAAATTCGTCTATTGTTGGAGATAAAAGCTGAAATCCTTGTTGAATTGACTTCAGAAAAACACAATTAGAACACAACAAACGATTGGAATTGTTCCTCATTCCTAACAATCGATCTGTCAATGTCACTCTCACGGTCGAGACCTCTAATGAATGAAAATAAGGGCTCCCTTCGATTTCATTAGGGCTGAAATAACTTCTTCAGTTCAATAAAACGAATTCAGACTGAATGATGGGATAAAAATTGGGTTTGTTTTCTGTTCCGACGCAATTTTGGTTATACACTAATTCTTTGAAATGCGTCTAACACAGGTTTATTTTTTACAAAAACAACTGGTATCAGAGCAATGACTTTAATGAATCCACACACCAAAGTCGGCGGCCTACCGACAGAGTCTGCTGACATGCATGACGTGTGTGGCTTGATTTGTTTTAAAATATGGTTTGCCGACGTCAAAACACACAGCCGCTGACAAAATGTCAGCAGCTGTCGGCGACTTTAGTGTGTAGACTCCATTAGACAAATGCCATGTCGATTGTGTTTTATTGTAATACTTTAATGTTGATAGTAATATATAAGGAATTTACCGCTGGTCAACCCTATCTTTGTCACTGATTGATTGATTTTAAAAAGTTTTGTGTGGTACCTATGTATATAAGTAGGTAAACTCTTGTGTATTTTTGGCTCGACTTTGTAACAGCTGAACAAATTTGGATCAACCGTGAAGTAGAGATGGTCAAATAACGAGAGTGTTGAGCTTCGGAAATAATTCAGTTTTGTTTAAGTATGTGAAAGATGACTGTAGTTAGTTCAACGGCTGATAAAAGAAATTATAAAATCATAAAAAGGTAACAAAAAAGGTAATAATAAAATTTGTGCCGTTAAAATTGTCCTTCTTATTCTTTTTTTAAGTGTTATAGGTACTTTACGCTGTGAAAGAAACAATAAACAACAGACATGTGTCTTTAAGACCTTTTTTTCTGTAGGTTCTTTGAAAAAGAAATCAAAATAAAAGAGAATTTAACATGTACGGCCCACAATGGCTGGATATTGTACTAGCGATAGAATAATAAATCATTCCTGTAAATAACAGCACTGAACCAACGATATATCAAAGCAAATAATGTCTCGAACATCCCGATACATAACGTCCACTATCTTATTACCAAACTGACACTGCCTGCTGTACATCACACGGTAGAGTCCAAGAATATATTACAGTAGAATTTCAAAATCCACAACCAATATGACTGCCTCGGTGGCTCAGTTGGTAGTGAACCTGCCTTCTGAGCCTGGAGGCGTTGGTTCGATTCCCACCTAGGGCGGACATTTATGTGATGATCATTTGTGTTTGTTTTAAGTCTGGGTGTTAATATCTATTTAAGTATGTATTTAAAAATATCTAAGTATGTACTCGTATATCAGTCTCTTGTAGCCATAGTACAAGCTTTGCTTAGTTTGGGGTCAGGCGACCGTGTGCAATAATGTCCCCGAATATAAAAAAAATGTTTCAAAACAATTAAAAAAAACTTATGTACTTATGTGTTAGGCAGAGTATCACACTGTTAGTTAGTAAGTTACAATACAATGCAAGAATTTATTGAAAACAAAAAAATCTTCAATGCAGGAAAACTTGAAACACATACACTAAAGACGGCTTTCTCGCTAAAAGCGATCTTTTCCAAACAACCTTCAGGTGAGTAAACGAGTTAACTTTACCACTATCTCAGATAACTAAAGCATTCTTTTAGAGTACTATTCGCAATAACTTTATTTCTGAAATAAGTTTATCTTTATTCGATGCAATCTTGAAGGAAATTGGCAAAGAATGAAGCGAATGAAAAGCTCTTTCTCAAGTAGACGGACGAGAAAAGCAAGTTAAACGACGTAAAATAAATAGATCTGCAAGATGAGCTGTACTTTTGAATATGTGCCAATTTCAATAAAGCCTTCGGTTAAAGTAGACTACTTCTAGCAAGACTAGATTTGTTTTATTTTTCACTTTGAGAAAAAGTTCGCTCTTTGTTCTCGTTGCTTTGGATACAGTGCTAGTATCGAATTAACGACCTAAGAGAAACTGGAAAAATAACTTAGCTTCATTTCGTTGATCTATTAATTACCAATTGTCATTGTTATCAGTCGGGTTGTCTACTAGCTGAACGAGGTCTACGTTTTAAATGTTTTTTAATATCACAAATTAGTGGCTTCAGCTCTAGGTAACCAATAGCCAAGTGAGGCTCTCGGGTGGTCTTAAAATTCTGATATTAAGTCTAGTTACTCAGGTTACACGAGTTGACTATATTCTTAGCTCACTGCGGTCAGTTTTATCATCGTTTTACGCATGTCACTCCACGCGACCATTGGGCGTTCCACTTTGATCTATTAAAGAATGTTACTGCCTTTCTCATTGATATCATTTCAAGAATTTCGGCAGCTTATTGCTAGAGAGGGATGCAAAACATGCGTCAGTATTTCCCAGATATAGTCGTAATATATAAACGCGTTTCGTATAAAAAGAGTTGCCTGATAGAACAGGGAAGTCGTTTGACATATTTACGACAAGTCATTATGTCGATATGCGGAGAAAATCCTGTTACATACGCTATCTCTTAAGATTCTAGAGAAGCGAATATACATAAAATATTCCTTCTGATGCTGTGTACCGTCGTATGGCGTTTGCTAGATATTTTGTTAAACAACATACACGCATAAATGTTGTATAATGTTGATAACTACCCAAGAACTTTTTATAATTAAAAAGCGAGCTGATATGGAAATTTAAAACTTAAAAATAAGTGACTCATACATATGTTCTCGTTCGAGCAATGATTTCCATTTCTACCTGACACTGTCTCATGAATCTATTACTTAATTACAGCAAAATACAACCATAGTAACGTGTTTTATGTGGAGAATTTGAATGTACCCGATACGCATACAAACATAATTACAACATTGCCTCGATACAAATGTGGACGATTCACATATTTCACATACTTTGTTTTGTGGATCGTAAAGCGTTTTTGTACAAGTATTTTCACATATAAACATTTGCATTTGTCTGTGCGTTCTTTTAACACCCCGTCTGTTTCAAAAGCTTTGAACGTAGGTTATACGTAACATTGTAACAGATTGTTCGAATTCTCTTGCCAAAACACTGTTGTCTGTGGGTAACGAACCGTAGTACACGGTTTTTATGCATACCACTTTTTAGTCTTTTAGTTCGTATTTTAAACGTACAGCAGTTCAAGTGAAAATTCTAGTGCTAGTAGCTAGTTTGTATTGTTTTTCAATTCTGGCAAATGTGGCTTTTAGACTATCCGGATATTGGGTTTTGTTCTTAGATAATAGTTTATTTGACTGCCTCGGTGGCTCAGTTGGTAGTGACCTTGCCTTCTGAGCTGGGGGCTTGGATTCGATTCCTACCTAGGGCAAACATTTATGTGATGAACATTTGTGCTTGTTTTATGTCTAGGTGTTAATATCTATTTAAGTATGGATTTAAAAATACATATGTATGTATATCAGTCTCTGGCAGCCATAGTACAAGCTTTGCTTAGTTTGGGGTCAGGCGAACGTGTGTGGAAGTGTCCCGAATTTATTTATTTATTTGTGGCAAAAAGTACAGTTCAAAATATGGAAACAAACTATAATTTAATAAAATCCTTCACATTCATAGTAATATTATAAAGAGGTAACATTTTGTAAGTTTGTTTGTAAGGGGTAATCTCAAAACTACTAAAATGTAGCTTTCTAGCGGCGCTAAGTAACCCCTGAGTGACATAGGCTATGAAAAGCGTGTGAAGCCGCGGGCAGAAGAGCTAGTAGATAATATAAATGTTTACATGTTTATAAATCTTCTTTTAGCATTTGCAAACTTAAAATCTAAAAATGCAACGCTGCAAGTTAAGTACATTAGGGACAAAACTCTGAAGCGTTTGATTATTTTTGAAATAAATATACAATGAATTTTACTGTGGTATTCAAACGGCGTTAAAACTGACAAACAAAACGTCCAAACTGGCGCCTTGCTATTATTATTAGATCAACATAAATCACAATTTATTTCGCTCTGCTATTTTCACCTATAATTACTGCATTTAGGTCATTGGCACGTTTTTGGTATGGCAATAGAAAATAGATCTTGCTACCATGACAACATGGTCTATTTCGTAACATCGTGGTTTTTATTTTTGCGTGACCAGAAAACGCCCATGTCATTTGGTGAGGGTGCGGACCACTCGACCGATGAGCCACGAATACAATGGAGATTTTAATTTTTCATTGCCAAAAAACGACGCTTTATGCTCGTTTTGTGTACGGTAATGAGTATTCATGTTTTTCCTGTAATGTAGGAGAAGTAATATCAATAAGAGGTTTGTATTTTATACAGTACCTAACCTAACTTATCTCCTAACTGTGCTCATGAAAAAAAGGGTAGCCTTAAGTAGTTAACAAACACATAGGTATTATGAATCAACAACAACCTTTAAAATAAAACACACAACTCGTTTTTAGATCGCATTACGATCGTAATCGTATTTACGATTTTGCTACGGTCGGTCAAGCTCTTGCTACAATTGCTACGTCGTAGCAAGCTACAAGCGTAGAATAAACAGCGTAGCGAAACTATAGCTAGAAGCAACGGCTGTTTTATTTCAGTTACGACTTTTATTTTATCGTACTAATGATAATGTCCACAGAAACATTTAAACATGAAACGCAAAAAAGGTTTAGTCCTTTGAAACCAAAGGACAGCTATCAATAACTTATTTTATGTTTGTTGATTTCTTCAAACATGACCCAGATTCGTAGTATACGTACCTACATTAGGTAGAGAAAAACATGATAAAATAACATTTAACAACACAAATAAAATTTTAACAAGTAGGCACAATCAACCTTTGGAAACAATAAAAACGCAGTGTGTGATTAAAAAAAACTTTAAGTACTTAATCAGAAAGTTACCCTTATTATGTAAAAATCAAATATTCATTTAAAAAAAAAAGTTAAATTCCCAACAATTACTAAACATCCGTAAAATTTGAACGTAGACGTTGACGTCTAACATTACAATTAAACGGACTGTAAATGCCCTCACTTAATTGTTTAAAGTTCTTACTTCCTTGACAAATTATCGTAGTCGATAAGCGGGCGTCGATTGGTATCCGATGAAAATTTCCGAAGGAAAATACGATTTTATTTCTTAACGCGCAAGTCATTTTACACTTCGTTGGGTGTTCGCTGTTTTTGTGTAAAGACTACACTGTTTTAGACACAAGCCAGTAATTCAGGTTTTATTTGGCTCAACGCTGTGGAAAACGGATTTTTCACAGTTTAGGCAATTTCACTTATAATTTAAAGGTTTGGTTAAAAAAACGGCTTTAAATAATTGATATACTAATTAGGTATTCGTTTTATTTCGCCTAAATTTATTGTTCGTTAATTCGTAAATTATTCGAACTCGAAAATAATTTATACGTAGTAGATTTGAATATAAAACACACTTTTTATAATTCAAAAGTTATAAAGCTTCATTGCCCTAAAGTAACTGACACACCCGAAGGGGCTGGCAGAGGTATACAACACCCACACTTCGCCGGACGATATTCAGTCCCAAATGTGACAGGGGGCGAGCCTGTCGCCATACACTGGGCTCCATTTATGTAGCAGATGGCATTACGAGTAAATACGCACATATATTTCCACAATGAACAAATTCGTGCGTGCCTTCGGCTGGGTCCGAACCCGTTCCCTCTGGCTTGAGAGGCGGGCCTTCTCTGACTAGGCTATCTCCGTTTCTATTCTATTCTATTACCTTCTTCTTCTATATTATTACCTTCAACCAGAAAATTTGCTAAGATCATTACAAAAGGGTGCACCACATCTCTACACGTTTGCTATTCGAGTTACAGTTTAATCTGTAAAATCTTCTCCGTTCTAGAATTCAAACAAAGCGTTGAAAACTAATTTAAAATAATCTCACTACTGCACAAATACAAAGGGATGATATTTTAATCCCACAAAGAGGAATCAGAGAGACGATTTAGTGAAATGTGCATTTAAAATGCAGTACAAAAGGTATTTAAGCTTGAAAATCCATACATTACGATCCAATGTTTATAGTTAAAACAATTCCAAAACTATGTGAAAGTGTCAAAATAGAGGTATTAAAACTTAAAATTAGTTAAAAAATTACAGAAATACACACATCACTACTACCAGTAATGTTAATATCTCTGTAACTAAACAATTCTTAACAGTGACGTTTTTGAAAACGTTAAATAAAAACTAAACGCCCACTAACAGGAATAGGCTTTATCACCAGTAATCCTAAAAACTCAAGTCGGTAATACATAAGAGAATTGATATTTATAAGGTTTAAATTGCAAAGCTTTTAGTGGCTACCCTAAAATTATTTTTTGAACCTTTTAACCATATAGCTCAATGAGCTACGTATATTAGTGGCCACCGCTGAATATTTCATGAAACGCGACGTGAATCGATATTTCAATTCTTCCTTCCTTGATGGCGTACGAGGTTCTATTGTAATTTTTTACTTCCTATTACGTCATTCATTAAATAAACGTAGTTTTACATGAGGAAAATACTATGTTTCTATAATTATCATTCAAAAATTATGTAGCACTAGCTTCTGCCCGCGGCTTCGCCCGCGTGGCTTACAGGAAATGAATGACGTTTTTATCTTCAGAAATAAATATTATAAGCGGTCACACTCGCTATCAATTGAATACACTAACTGACAATATCCCAAACAGAGCAATAAGGACGAAGTTATTTAGCTAACTAAACTATCTCTGGAATGAGATTAGTAGTAGTAGTAAGGTATCAACAGAACTTAAAGCTTGTGTGAAAAAATAAAATTAAGAGATAATCAAATGTAGATAATTGATAATCAATATTGCTTACAGGGCAAATCTACTTCAGTAATTTTTGTAAACCACATCTTTTCTTTTTTAGAAACACCAGGCTGCTCTGTGAACTCACTCTGAGCAGGCCACGTATAACTAACTAACCGTGTGAAAAACATTTCAGTAAATTATGAGATTGGCTTCAGATTTATTTATGGTCATGGCAAAGCAGACTTTGAGGGGAAACTGCACTCTTTTTAACTCGAAGGAATAGTTCAGTGATGTAAAAGATATTAGAAGAATCCTCAGCATAAACACATAATCATTCGGAAACCACACCAATCAGTATGGTGGCAGACCTGTGGTTAAGACCTTTGAAGCAAAGGCAACCCGTATTGTAGGTTTTGTCTTCCTAATACTAAATCAGCTTCTTCTATCGACTTCGTCTAATCTTACTAAATACTTCTTCTAAGACCAGAAAGACACTAATAAAAATTTCATCTCTTGGTTACTTGATCTCTATTGACAGAAAATCTCTTCACTTGCCGTTTGTAATCTTCTGACAGGCTTGGACTCAATTCTTGTATTTTTCTTGTATGAAGTAGTTTGAAGTCTGATATAATGTCAGCAATATAGTTCACACATTTCAAATGGAGGTTCATATGAAAAAAAACAATGATAGCCTAGTTGAAGAACGCTCGCTTCTCAGGGCAGAAGAAGTGGGTTCAATCCCAGGCAACACCAATTTAGTAATTGATTATATATGATAATATGTTCATTGTTCGTATTTAATGTCATCTGCTACATGACTGGAGCCCGGTGTATGGCGACAGGCTTGCCGTTTATTACACTTCGGGCTGAATATCATCCGATGAAGTGAGGGTGTTGTAATACTCCTCTTAGGGGGAAAGGTGTGACGATATGTTATGTTATTTACTTAAGGCTGCTTCCTATAAGATAGAATCGCAATATTTGTCGTCCATCAACAAACCACGTGTCATGAAAGCTAATTGAAAGTTTGAATGAACGCCGAAATACGCCGTTGACAGGGAAATCGTCGTAGGATGATAGGTCCCTAATCTTGTGCCGAAGTGAGAAAAGATGGTACTTAACACTCGGTTTCCCCTTCTTCTATTTTTTTTTTTGCCATGCAAAGCACGAAAGGTCTAAATATAAAATAGGAATAACGAATATAAAATAGTTTTGGGAAAATCCTCTGTGTTACATTATTAAAATAATCACGCCAAAGTAGCAAGAACTCGGTCGTAACACTCTCATCACGGAACCGTAAAATGATTAAAAACACCGATACATGAAAAAAATACAGATACCTAGAGAATCTAGGTATTGCTTAAATCCACAAAAACCTTGAAGTGAAAAATGTAGACCAAGAACATTTTAGAAGACTAAAAAAAAAAAAAAAAAACAATTAAGTACAGAAAATTGCATACACAAATGGTTCTCCACATGACTATATTGCAAGGGTTTCTTTTTGCAATCCCTTTTTCAGACCCCAACTACTTACAATACCTACGTACCCTTTTTATACACATTGCACCTACTATACGTAGTTACTACCGTTCTCTAGATCTATACCAAATTTTAAGTCGCTAGCTATTATAATTTCTAAGATAATGAGCTCACAGACATACAGAAAGACATACTCCTTACACCATTTTAGTACGGAACCCTAAGAATAATAACAGCGTCGTTTGTAGTGGGTTAATAACTTTCTCAGCAAAGCTTTCAGAGTTAAAAGAAGCGCTATTAGACTCTGTTGGTGGATGATGATGATTTTGGAAAAACTGTGATACACGTGTCTCATGATTTTAATTGAAGAGTATTTGTACCAAATTTTCAGTCAATTGATCCAGAGAATAAAAAGTTTCATACAAATTTGAACCCCCCATTTCCCCCCTTTAGGGGTGGAATTTTGAAAAATCCTTTCTTAGTGGATGCCTACACTGTACAAAGAACACACCCTCCAAATTTCATATTTCTAGGACCAGCGGTTTAGGCTGTGCGTTGATATATCAGTCAGTCAGTCAGTCAGGACTTTGAATTTTATATATATAGATTGTAAGATATAATAATTTAGTTTTGTAGGTAAAGTGTGCTACTTATACGGTTTTGCCACCCAAATATAATACTTCTTCTTCTTAGTCGTTCACACTATTGTCAGAGTGGTCGTGGTCATCGGTCAGGGTGGTGGCTCGCTTCACAATTCGTCGCCATTCGTCACGTATAGCAGCCTTTCTTGTGCACGTGTTTATGGAGCCGTTAAGTGCAGCCCTTATTTGATCAGTCCACCGTAATGGTGATCTGCCGCGTGGTCTCGTCCCCTCAATTTTACCCTGCACCGCAAGGCGCTATATGGAGTCGTCGCCGCGCCGCGATACGTGTCCAAAGAAGGTGAGGATGCGAGCTTGAACGATGGAGGATAGACGCTGCCAAATACAGGTACTGTTTTTTGTTCTCCAAAATAGTAAAGTAAATCTAAGATAGAAGGCATAAGATGAGTAAATCTAATTCAGGGTAAATCTCCTTTATACCACATCTCATCAAAACCTGTTCAGTCGTTACTGAGTCAAATTCAAAGCAACGAACGAACTAGGACACGAAGTTATTATACTTTATTATCCATAAACACAAAACACCATAGTCAAAGTCAAAGTCAAAGTCAAAATGTTTTTATTCAATTTAGGTATCAAAGATACACTTATGAACGTCAAAGTTATTTAAATAGACTCGACCTCCTTGTTCGGACAAAAAGCCTCTACTCAGAAGAACAGGCAAGAAACTGAGGGGCATTATTTTTTCAAATAATAAATTAATTACAGTCTCACAAATTTTGGCTTACAACTAGGTAATATCTATAAATACTAGTGGCTACTTGACGGAAGTGGAAGGCTCCAGACATCTTTATCTTCTATATAATTCTTAACCTTATAATATCCTCTTTTCATTAATGTAGTTTTTACATGCGATTTGAATTTTCCCTCGGTGAGCCCTGTTATATTATATACATAGCAGCGCTACAGCGCGACTCTAAATACTAACTTTCAACACAAATGATTGATTCAAAAAACCAAGAAAAGAAAACAGTGATGTCTTATCTCTTTATTTCCATAAGTTGAAAACAGACAGTTGCGTGTCGTGAATTAATACCGTAAAAAATCCAACCATTTAAAACACGGCAGCGAAACTTCGACGCGGAGCGAACAACGTCACATTACGGTGGAAATCGAGTTTGCGCCCAATCAACGGGTGAATGAAAATTGATTAACCGTATTTACTTCCCACGTCTTTCTGCCTCAATTTGTTGAAAAAAGGAATTTATAGTTTCTCCCAGAAATTGGAATAAATGATCAAACTATAATTAAATCTTTTCTTGTCATTTGTCGAAATTGTAGTCCTATTCTGTTTTAAACAAACGCCGGTCAGAACCTTAACACGTAACTATTTGCACTCGGCGCTTAAAACTTTATAACTACTGCTATCGTAGTCCACGAGTGGCCTAAACCGCAATTGAATATAATAATGGAATTTATGCAACTTCAAATCACAAGCCAGTCTTAAAACAACAATCCTTAAGTTAAGAGTATGTCTTTGATACTTTAATTTGGCCAGTAAACTCTTTAAAGCCCAAGCTCTTTAACCCAAACACAGTTTTTTTTCATCTATAAAATTACACATAAAAAATAAGCAATAAAGTGTAGGTGCCTAAAAACTGCATCACTAGAGTACAGCACTCACGTCTCGAGCACTACCGCACAGTTTTGCTAAAGTGGAGAGCTGCGAGGCAGAATGCCCGCTTAGCATTCCACTGAAGTGGCACACTCCCAACTCACTTTGTCTAGTCAAAACTTTTCTTCACTGCCGGCAAGCGGCTTTATTAAAAGATCAAGTTGATAAACTTGATCTTAAGTGAAAAAGTGAAAATCTTGCAGCATTACCCGACGTAAGGGTTTACGAGTTCTTGTATACTTAAAGTGGAATTAGGGGCTGTTAAAAATTGAGTGCCAGACGCTTCGGGGCTTAAAGTGTTGTAGTTTCACCACTGAATTTTCCAGATTTCACGGCCAGATTTTTAGTAGCCCGCGCTCTACTAAAATTAAGTGACTGAAATACTCGTATATTACCTAAGTACCTAATTATTTCGCAAGATTTAAAGTGAGTAAATAATTATCATTGCAAATTTTAACTGAAGCTAACAAACACGTTTATACATATTTCATCAGTCTTAAAAATGCTATAAAATAAAATTTAGAGTTTGAATGATCTATTTCTATCACTTTACAATATAGCAAAAATGATTAACTGTGACAGAATTTGAATAAGCAATTAAATCTAAAAAGAAAACTCACTTTAAAAATTGATTAAAATTTTATCAGCATCATACATCTAATGAACCTTTGGAAAACGCAATAAACCGTTCAGTGTCAGAGAAAAACATCATCAGCACACATTAATTATTCCATCCCCGCTTAGTAAATTAACTGACAAGGTTATTGTGCTTGTGAGTGACAGTTTAATGCCCCTAAAAACGTGGGCGTAGCACCCGAATGTGGGGGTTCCCGAAGGTAGGGAGAGATTCAATGCTGTTCGAAGCTCAAATTGAACTAAGTAGTATTTTTTTTTTTACAAAAAAAAATTAAGCATAATGTAGTAGGTATAACAAGGTACGAGTACACTTTTACTAACTAGTGGCTCTGTAAGCTGAATACCTCGCGAAAACGTTAAAAAATCATGTTTTTTTTATGTAGAGTAGGTCGGCGTTTGACCACCAACTCGCCTGATGTTAAGCGACGTTGTGGTCTAAGATGAAGCACGACGACCTATAAGGTACTTGTTCACTCTAGCCTTGAAGTTTTGCAGAGTGAAGAAGTACAAAGACGGCAGTTGAGTGAGGCGCTACAAGAGCGCTACTGCTCAGACCCGTCTTCGGAACGGTTACACCGGACTACATCCCGAAACACGACTAGGTCATTTCACGGCATGGCTTGGTCCGGTGGGTGGTAACTAGCCACGGCCGAAGCCTCCCACCAGAGTTTGCTACCCGGTTAGCACTACCCGGGGACCACGTGTAGGGAATCAGAATAGAGTACACTCCTACGGACGTGGGAAGCTCAGCCCCCAAATCTAATGTTAAAAAGTGCCCAGTAGAGGACGCCCGCCGGATAGACGGACAAATGTTTTTTTTGCCGAAGCTGAAGCAGAGACGCTTCGCTTGCTAACGCTCACTCGGTCAATAAATGTTTTGTACCCTCGGAACAGTTATAGTGTTTTGGTCATTTTTCTTGAACAAACGCTGTAAAAACTGGGGTTTACAACGTTTAATTAGTAAGGTTAGGTAAGTACAATGTTTTGTCATTTTCTATCTCTTAAAATTGATCAAAAAGACAAAATACTGTACATAATATTCAAACGTTTAGTGAGGGGGTAAGACAGTATGCTCAAATGCATTTTTTTTCATCATTTTTTAAAAATGTAAACAAAATTTTTTTAACATTACCATTAACATATCATCACGCCTTTCCCCCGAAGGGGCTGGCAGAGGTGTAATACAACATCCACGCTTCGCCGGACGATATTCAGTCCCAAATGTGACAAGGGGCGAGCCTGTTGCCATACACCGGGCTCCAGTCATGTAGCAGATGACACTAAATACGCACATGTTAACACAATTAACAAATTGGTGCGTGGCTAAGTCCGAACCTTGCCTTACTTTACAAAATCTTACAAGTAAATATTAACCTACTTTTAATTAGTGGATGTGAATGAAACCTCATGAATACGTATTTCGGATGATAAAACAATATTCTGGGACGTCAAGAGTTGACGGGTGTTTTTTTTTTAACTATTATAGGTAACTATAATGAAAGATTTAGCGTAAAACATGAAATTCATTGCAAACAAACTGCAATTGCTCTTGTTATTTTCGATACCATCACTTTAACTGTACCATGAAATCAAATTACCCTCAATTGCGTTACTGTAGGTACTTAACCCCTTTCCTCGTCACTTCAGAAACATTTCCCTGCATTGTCAGTTAATACCCTCGTTAAATAGCCGCTGTTAAACAATTTAATATGCATATTAACTGCTCCTGCAAGCTATTGCTATGTGTCAATGAGACGATTAATATTCATGATTACGTGATTGACGGGTCACGTCAGATGGGATTCAATCTGGTTAATTACAAGATTCTGCGGTAAATTGAGAGATTACATTATTGGAGGTAGTTATTAGGATCTACAGAGATAATGGGGTGTACTGGGCATCGGAACCTCAACTGTGTTTAAACGATTAAAAGTAAAGCAATTCATTGCAAGATCCAAATACTGGCGTTCCAAAAAGCTGCCAGCACGCTGGGTTCCTTGCCAAAACTAGTAGTGGACTTAAGAAATTTGTATCGTTTTAAAATTTTCAAGGATCTCTAGATAACAGTGATATATCATGAGGGTCCAATGGTACAACTGCTTCTGTGTGGCTACTGCAAATCAAGAAACGAACGCCATCTAGTATAGGTTATTGTAACTTAATATCGAAAAAATACGTAGGTGGCGCCTAGTTGTGAAGAGTTTGTCAGTAATTCTTGAAAGACGCAATTGTCCCACTGGCGCATTTGTACCAGTTGACCCTATATTCGTTTTCTTAGGTAATGTGCGAATTAGTAAGCTCATTCAAATATCATACTTTTGATTTTATGTAGGTACATTTTACTAAACATACTTTCCGTGAAATAAAGAGGTAGTCTTAAATTAAGCTAAAATAACCACTTTATTTTCAAAGCTTTCAACTACTTGCTCTATCTACTTGTTCACATTTTCATTCAGATAACTGCTTATGAAACCTGAATGAAAACCTCATTTAACGGATCGAAGGAATAAATTGAGTGTTGGATTATGTGATATCGATATAAGTTTAAACCGAAAACTTCATAAGTTTATACAAAATCTGGGACCCTATTCGGAGATTTGAGAATTTCATCTCACTGTTTTGCGCCCTTGTTGCTCTCGTTTGAAACGTAATAAGTGTGAGAGTGACCAGGACAAAGTCTCATCTCATCTCACGCGCAGGAATAGCCCCCCTGATTTGACTGTTCTCATTTCGTTGATTCGATAACTTTGAATTCGTCGTGTGAGAATAAAGCTTGTCTTATAAAACCAGCTTTGATTTCTAATAAATATTGTCAGATATATCTTTAACTGTATACTTCCTTAGTTTTGTTGGATTGGTCAAATATTTCAACATTCCCGCACACATTACATTCACGCCTCTTTCCCCTAGGGGGAGACAGAGACCGCTTCTCTCTACTTGCTATGATCCCGGCATACCCCCTACATCTTTCGCTTCTTCTACTTCCATGAGTCTTTTCATACACGCTCGTCGGTTACGGGTACTCTTGAGTTGGCCTTTCTTTAAATGTCTTTGAATTTGATTATTTTAAATTGTTGCAAACTCAGTTAAATAAACCAGCCGACTACTCAAAGGTTGCAAAGCAACAATTGTACAAAACTTCACATCATTTTGCAGCTCAAATATACATTTGCATCAAGTTAAATTATTCGATTTGGATCAAGTAAGATTACTCGATCTGATAGTATCGTCAGTTTAATAAACTGCGACGTTCAGCACAAGTTTGCCACCGTAGCATAACTTCTGCCTAACTATGACCAAGTTTGATACTGCGATCTTCGATACATCCGGCTTAAATACTTCGAGGCGTTGGAGGTTCGTTAGTAGAGATTATTAAAGAGCAGTAAAGAGAGCATGTTCTTTGAGATCAAACGCACTCATTATTTTCTTGAAGAGCTTTTTGCACAGTAGGGTTGTCGTTTTTAACGGAGTTCACGAGTAGAAATTTATTTTTTACGAATGTATGTATTTTGATAGGATAGACTTCCAAAGGCAGTTAGATCTATAATTATAGATGTTATCAAAGCTGACCGTGGATTACGTAGATAAGAAATGATGATAGCATACCCGAACATGTGTTTTATTTTACATTTAAGCTACAAGGTAGGTCGGAATTTGGTAACAGTTTTTGGAAAAATAATTTGCTTTAGACCAAGTTCCTTTAGTGTTTCTAATACAACAAGAGAGAAGTATATGCCCAGTAATGAGAGAACTGTGAAAAACTATGATGATGATTAAAAAAAAAACATACATATCGTCACGCCTTTCCCCCGAGAGGGCTGGCAGAGGTGTAATACAACACCCACACTTCGCCGGACGATATTCAGTCCCAAATGTGACAGGGGGCGAGCCTGTCACTACACCGGGCTCCAGTCATGTAGCAGATGACATACAATACGCACATAATGTTTACACAATAAACAAATTGGTGCGTCTCGTCGGCTGGGTTTGAACCCGCTCCCTCTGGCTTGACAGGCAGGCCTTTTCCAACTAGGCTATCATCGCTGAAAATAAAAAAGTATGCCTATATTCACTGACAAAGACGGTAGTAACTGAAAACAAAGTTCCGAGAAATTTTGACATTCTACCGTTCGTGAGCCCTAATTTCCTTTCATAGTCTCATGACATGAATTGCTTTAATTCAGGTTTCAGGAATTTCAATTGCCATAATCAACTATGATTGTGCACTATGAATAGATCGAACCAATTGGGTAATTTTGCACAATTATGCTTCATAAGGCAGCTTATGCTATTGTAGTAACAATTTCAGCGGGTAGTCGACCTGTAATGGTATTTGAATGTAACAATCAAATGTTGCGATATTGTATGTGTTTTGAAAATTAAAGCTACAGTTGTGGCCTTCTATAAAAAATCGTTTTTAACTATTACGTAATTATATTCGTTGATCATTTGAATGTATAACCTAAAAGATATAAAACATAGGTAAAGTTGAGAACGACAGAGCTTTACAATTTATGTACAACCTTTAAACTGTAAAAACTAAAACTGGTATAACTGTACTGTACTGGTAAACCTACTGGTAATATGACAAAGTTTCATATAGGCCGAGAGATAGTAAATATAGTAAGTACATTTTGCATTGCAAACGCATAACTTTTTTCCCATGTTTTTGGCCAAAAATAAAAACAGTTATTGCTAGTAACTCGCTGAACCAGATACTAGTTGCAACTATAATTCACTTGTACCCGCCGTTGCTGAATAGAAAAAGCTCACTTTACCAAACACAACGTGACTTGGCCGCTAACAAAAATTGGATGAACTAGTACCTAGATACGTATTTAATAAAATCATGAAACATTTCTGTATTGTATAAACCTGAAGTATTCTTATGCTATTAAAAAAACTCTATACTTAAGAAATGAGTGACTGTACCATTGGTTTCTGTCTGATGTTTTTGATTTTCAAATTTTTTTAATCAGTTCTACAATTTGGTAGCTGACAAAGTTTGATCCTGACCTGACTTATACTAACTTTCTAACTTAGATTATAAATGCGACTGAGAGTTTGTTTGTTACGCTTTCACGCCTTTACTACTCATCATGAAATTTTGCATACACGTTGTCAAGGGTACAGAAAAGAACATAGGGTACTTTTTATCCCGAAAAAAAATAACGATTCCTGTGGGACCGCGGGTGAAACCGCGGTACGCAGCTAGTATGATATATTGCAGGTTAAGAGTCCGGCGACCAGTTTAGACTAACTTCGCATTGGCTTAAGGTTTTCTATAGCTATTTCGTCTAGAAGAAGACTACGAGCGAAAAAAGCAAGTAATGATACTGACGAGCCTCTAAAGTTACCTACAGAGAACCTAGAGAGAAACATACCAAGAACATAGGGGCGGAGATCTAGTTCAATTAATTGTACATGCTAAACTTCATTATAATCAGACAAACGGTTTCCAAGAAATTTGAGAAGCGCGTTTGTATGGAAACTTCAGAGCGTCGCGGGTTCTTAAAATTTGAGCCTGCAACGACTCCTGTGAACGCTCTCATTATTCTAGTCGCTGAGCTATAGTCGTCTTGTCTTGATTTATCTTGTTGTTGTCGTAGTCTTAAGTGTGATACAGTTTCACATAAAACAACTTTTGTCTCTTGATCATTTTGCTGCATGTCACATTGACTTTTGAAACTTATTTTCATAATCACTTTTTTAGAACTTAAAACGTGAATTAAGCAGGTTCATCTAACGGCATGATTAAAAAATACTTACTAAGCATCCACAAACTTGTAAGTACGTTGTATATAGCAACGTTATTTAGCAAAATTGTAAGTTTAGATTTAAGAGTCCGGTGACCTAACTAACTTCGACCTAAGCGACCTAGACTAACTTCGCATACGCTTAAGGTATTCTATAGCCATTTCGTCTAGCAGAAGAAGACGAGTGAAGAGAGCGAGTAATGATACTGACGAGCCTCTAAAGTTACCTACAGAGTGTGACAAAGTGCAATTTCAATTTTTTTTTATGAATTTTCACTTCTGTAATCATTCTTAAATAACTAAGAATTTCCCTCTTAATAATTCTGATGTTGCCGATACGTTTTTTTATGCCTGCAATAAATGTTTTTATTATTATAACAACGAACGTTCTGAACAAAGACATTTGAAATGTCTTTGTTCACAAAAAAATTACTAGTATAAATGTTTATATTACCAAACCCAATAATTTACATAATCAAAACATCTTCTGTTATCGGTAAAGTCCTAATTTACGTTGTTCCGGGCCGAAAACAAAACAATCAATGTCACGCAAGGAGCAGGTGAAGCTATAAAAATAGCAGCCTTAATAAATTGCCGTGGCACCCCCCTAACTTTATTTAATGACAAAGATAAACCGGAATGTAATTTAAGAAAATCCATACCAACAATCCTATAGTTCGGTTCAAATGTATTGAAAGAAAAATGACTATTTTCTAAATAAATATTATTACAAAATAAATGTAATTTAGGTGATAAATGTTCATTGAACCTTCGACTATCTGGTCAGGGTTTTACGAACCCTGACCAGATAGTCGAACCCTGACCAGATAGTCTGGTCAGGGTTTTACGAACCCTGACCAGATAGTCGAAGGGTCAATGAACTTTTGTCTCAATCCACAATTAGTCCCCAAGTTGGCCGCAGTTAAGCAATAATGAACAAAGGTCAATAAGTTCTTTCCTCAATCAATCTAAACTGCGTTTCTGTAGAAAAATTTGCTACAAAAACCAATGTCGCAAATACATAAATACTAACTTCGACTCTCCAAAATGGGCTAAGAATTTAACAGATGGCACTCGCCATATTTTGCCACAATCGTTCAGACACCTGAAATACTCGTACCACTTTAGTACAAATTAAGATCGGTTTCTTCTATACCTAAGCCTTTTATTAAATAACTAATAAGAAAATAAAATAAATAATAAAAATAATAATAATTTATGAAATTGTAAAAATTGTGTGGAGTAGAAACGCGTAGCAATTAGATAAACAAAATAGTTATTTAATTCTAGTTTTAAAATAAATAAAAATATTAGCCTTTTATTCGAGTGATAATGTTTGTAAAATCCATGGCTAATAACATACTCCGATCACGGTAAAATCTTTATAGAGCTAGGGGAATCGGAATGTTATTACACTTGAATTTAGAGTTGCTATTTCTTGCATGCTATGATTACGTCAAAGGTACAACAGACGTTATTGAACCGTATAACAAATATAAGTAAGGTCTTTCGTGCTCTAGAATGAATGTCTTACCTTTTTGAGCCTTTAGTTGAAGTAAAAGGAACCTGCTACGCTACTGGTGAGTCAAATAGCTATAAAGGTTACCTTACTACAATTTTAATGGCGCTAAGACTCGCCTCTCAAGCCAGAGAATCAGGATTCGATCCCAGCCGAAGCCAAATCCCACGCACCAATTTGTTTTGTGAACGAATCAATATCGACGGATTTAATGACGTCTGATGTATAATTTATGCCTAATGTATGCCGACAGGCTCGCCCCCGTTACATTTTTGACTTAATTCCGTCTGGCGAAATGTGGATATTGTGACACATCTCTCCCAACCTCTTCAGAAGAAAAGGCGTGATGATTAGGTATGTATCTATGTTACAATAATAATAGAATCACATTCATCACATCAATCACAGACAATTCAGTTAACCTTAGCCGATGTTTAACTGAACCGTTGATGTTGTTTTTTTAGTTTTTTTGGCACATTAAATCGGACGAGAAACGGCTCAGTATCACGTATGTCCTACAAACGTGCTAACTAGAATACCGGTGACATGTTAGTGAAACGTAAGTGTTTCTGAGCCGTTGCTCGTCTGTTTTTTTTTATTACAAACGCAACATCAGAATCAGAATACTTTTATTGTAACAATGTACATAGAAGAGGAAGACAAATAATATTAAATACACAAAATACAAATACAAGAACAGTACTCGTATCACAGAACCAACAAATGTTTAACTGGTGAACATCAAATGTCAACCAGTTAAGCACCGGCTATGGTTAACTGAATTAGCCCCAGGTCTGTATTTACGTCTTAATGAACGAGCAGTTTCAATCAAAATGATTGAAGTTTCAATTCACTGATACTTTATTGGATTATCGAAAGAAAAATGAATCAGTCCACGAATTGACAGGTGCGAAATTGACGAAATTTTTCAGACAATATTGACGTAGAGTAGATTTCAGATGAGTTATGTTTTAGCTGTTTCATGTTTCTTTGAAACAGAACTCCAACAATAAATAAACATGATATAATACTGGTGTGGGTATTTTTAAAACAGCGTAAAGTTTAAAGTTTCAGATCTGTGAAGATTGGAAAAAAATTACAGTTCCATTATTTTAATAAAAAAAAAAAATTCGAGACACTTCCACACACGGTCACCTGACCCCAAACTAAGCAAAGCTTGTACTATGGCTGCCAGAGAATGATATACATCTTTAGATATTTTTAAATACAAACTTAAATACATATTAACACCCAGACATACAACAAACACAAATGTTTATCACATAAATGTTTGCCCTACGTGGTAATCGAACCCACGCCCCCAAGCTCAACAGGCAGGTTCACTACTTACTGAGCCACAGAGGCAGTCATCATCAGTCATATAGGCAAGAGGAAAAAAATTGACCTAAAAATTAAAAAATATAAGACGATATGACTAGCAACGTTCAAACATGTACTTAGCCGAATAAACTCGTATCATACTGATTAATCAATTCACTTATTCCCAGCCCACACTGATGCAATCACAAAATAGAAGTGTTTCCAACTATTATTTTCAAAATTCTTAGAATAAATTAGAAATTTAAATTCAAATCTTACCAGACTCTGCGATGTTTGCAGTAGGGGAACGAGCGAAGGCGATGAAAATAAATGATCTAATTAAAGTGGCGTAAATCTAGAGTTGAATTAGCAGTTTCATGGCCCTTCTACTTTATTACTACGACTTAGTTTGATGAATATCCTTAATTACTAGGACCATGGGAAGTAAAAGTAACTTAACTTTCTTAACCCCGTTTCTAAAGCTCGGCAGTTAAAATCGGACTTCACTTCGGTAACTTCGGAGACAGAGTAATGTAAATTAAAATTGGACTGAGATTTACTTTAATTCAAGGTTTATTTCTAATCATAATCTAAATAAATAATAAGGCGATGATAGCCTAGTTGGAGAAAGCCCGCCTCTGAAGCCAGAGGGAGCGGGTTCGAACCCAGCCGACGATACTCACCAATTTGTTAATTGTGAGAACATATGTGCGTATTGTATGTCATCTGCTACATGACTAGAGCCTGGCGTATGGTGACAGGCTCGCCCTCGTCACATTTGGGACTGAATATTGTCCCGCTAAGTGTAGGTGTTGTATTACACCTCTTCCAGCCCCCCCAGGGGAAAGGCGTGACGATATGTAAATACGTAAATTCAGTACATTGACGGAAACATAAATTCTTTATTGTTAATACTCAAAACGATATAAGGGTGTGGAACAAAACGACTGACAACTACTGACGTCTTATCCTTAGGAGAAATCTCTTCCCGGCAGCCTTTGGGTAGATATATTCTACCCAAACGCTGCCGAGAAAAGAGCCTACATTAAGTTTCCTATATCAGATTTAAACCAAGATCTGTTGAGATTTTTTTTAAGAAGAAGTAATAAAACTGAATATAAATACCATCAAAGACGCAGAAGAAGAGCAACATTCAGGACTCTCACCCCTCTCTTGCTCCGACTGCGCAGCCGAAGAAGAAAAAGGCAACGTTCTTCCTGGATACGAGGAAACTTGACGATGAAGGCTTCATACTGGTAGACCGGAGGAAAACGTCAACGTTGTTGTAACCTCAACAAACGGGGTACCTCGACTGAACCCGGTACCTAAGCCGTGGAGCCGACATTTCTTATGTACTTGTCACGGGTGGACCCGACTACATCAGGAGCCGACGTGCACAAGTTTCTGTAGAACCGACTACGAGTAGAGGCGCCGGTGTTAGCGATGCAGCGCCTGGTGTCGACTGTCCGTAAGACTCCGAATTATTTCAAGACTTACTTACTCCGGGTTCCAGCGAAACACAAGGCAGCACTACTCTCGCCTGAGTTCTGGCAAAAGAGGCTAGTATTCCGATGCTACTGGGAGCCGGCACAGGGAGCAAAAGCCTAGAAGATATGTTTAGCTAATTTTGTTGATTTTATTTATATTTTTTGCTAGTCTGTAAGGTATTTACTTTCTATAATATAGTATATAGTATATAGTGTTTAAAATAAATGGATTATTATTATTATAAATACACAAACATCCATAAACATTACTTTGGGATACCTATAAATAGTTAATAGCACAAAACAGACATTGTACCTACATAGAAATAGAGACATTACAGAAACTAAATCAAAAGGGTCGACATTATACTATACCTATCATATAACTCTACAACAAAAACTCCTATTGTCTTATTCTTCGTGCATCGTATAGCCCCAGAAATTGGCTCCGCTCCTTCATCCCAATAAATGGGAATCGAATAACCTCTGACCGTTCCAACCGCATCCGATTTCCATTGTAGCTAATTTTGAACATGAACAGTGGGATAAGTGAGATGGAAAATCTCATAACGTCGGTATAAGCCAGTTACTTAACTTGTCACATCGGGGTCACGACGGCTATAAGCCTGTTTACATTCTACAAACTTATAGGTGAGTTTGTGTGAGTATATTATTCCGTTGGTTATTAGGCAAGTGCATGATAAAACTGGCAGGTTTATGAAGCATCATGTTAATATTATAAATGCGAATATTTGGATGAATGTATGGATGTTTGGTTCAATCATTAAAGAACGACTGAACGGATCTAAATGAAATTTGCCGAAGAGCAAACCTGAAATAGCACTTAAGAAACTTTTTAACCACGGGTGAAACTGTGGGGTGCAGCTAGTTCAAATATAAATCAACTTTAATGGATCTTTAATTCTAAATAATAGAAGTGTCAAATAAGGCAATTTGTCACATTGTTCATAAGGTAATAGTTGTTTTATGCAACATCATTAGGTAGATGAAAGCACTAGTGTTAATGATTAATTACGTAATAGGACATTATTGTTTGTGTTTGTGTAACTGGCACTTATTACTAATATACTTAAAGTCTAAAGCGCAATACTGCCACTGCATATAGAATCAATTTAGTTCATTAAACAGTGGTCAGGTGGTTTCACACTGAACCGGCATTGGTAGTAGTGGGGTTTAGTTCCGGTTTAGGTGTTAGTGTTATAATGTTCATTATTTTAGGATATTGGATGAAATGAAATAGATTTTAAGTAAATAAGTAGATAGTTAAATTTGTGATACTAATCTAAGTAATATAATATTGTATGGTTAAGCATTGTTGTTTTAAAATGGCCAAGGAGCAGGGCAGTTTAGAAATAATAAATAAATTAATTCGGGACACTTCCACACACGGTCGCCTGACCCCAAACTAAGCAAAGCTTGTACTATGGCTGCCAGAGACTGATATCCATACTTAGATATTTTTAAATACATACTTAAATAGATATAAACACCCAGACATAGAACAAACACAAATGTTCATGACATAAATGTTTGCCCTAGATGGGAATCGAACCGAAATAGGAGCAAGATTTCAGCAGGATTTGAACGAAAGCAGACTTGCATTAGAAAATGCGTTGAATAGACTTAAGGCGCCGTCATAGCACGATTTTTCACCTACACACACGTTTACTTAAGCCGCTTTATTTAGAGTTGAAAATCGTAAATCATATTTGAGGGTAAAATGAGATCGGTGCGTAATTTTTTTTTTTTTTTGCCGTTTTTAATGGTATTAATTGTAACAAGGGCACAAATAAGAATAAGTTGCTCGGTTAATCTTTTCGATAACTAATCTGGTTATTTATAACCAAAAAAAAGTGTGATTTAATCGTCAAAAATTTAGAGAACTACGTTCCGATAGTTTTTTTAAGAAGATACTTTTTGTGATTTTTTTTTTCCAATATGAGTATGTTTTTATAATTATTTTTCGTTTAAATTTTAGTTGGTTGTATCTTCTACTAGCTGTATTTTTTGTACCTGATCATCATAATTCTTCATATCAAACTAGGCGCAAAAAAAACTTGTTTATGGTGATTTCGTGTAATACGGGGCTTTGAAAGCATTTATGATTGCTTTCTTAATAAAGTGTACAAAATCAAGGGCAAACAAGAACTGAAAATATAAAACAGTGGCTCTGTAAACTGTAAACCTCGCGGCCAACGTTTGTCTTCCACTACAGGTCGCATTCCTCAACTGATTCTCGTGAAATTTTGTTAGCAGATTCGATAAATATACAGAATTGTTTTTGTCGAGCCAGTTTTGGAAAATTTTAATGAAAAAAAAATATCTCCGCCATATTCACAAATTTTCCTAAAACTGGCGCAAAAAAAAATCTATATAATTATCAAAAACTAGTGCCAAAAACTGCATCGACTAAAAAAATCTATAAAACAAAGTTCTTAAACTCACAAAGTTTCAAGAGAATCGGTTAAGGATCGGAAGAGGAAGAAGAAGGGTAATCGGTTGACTGCATCAGTGGCTTAGTTGGTAGTGAACCTGCCTTCTGAGCTTGGGGGCGTGGGTTCGATTCCCACCTAGGGCAAACATTTATGTGATGAACATTTGTGTTTGTTCTCTGTCTGGGTGTTATTATCTGTTTGAGTATGTATTTCAAAATATCTAAGTAGGTATGTATATCAGTCTCTGGCAGCCATAGTACAAGCATTGCTTAGTTTGGGGTAAGGCGACCGTGTGTGACAATGTCCCGAATTTATTTATTTATTTATTATTTAATGCGACCTGTAGACGAAGACAAATATCCGAATAAAGATCCAGAAAGAATTCGGACACGAAAGCATTTTTGTCAAAGCTGAAGCATAAACGCTTTCCTCGATAGCGCTCGCTCAGTAAATTAAAATTTTCTGATTTATGTTAGCTACTCGCCTCGAAATGACCATTCACTTCAAATAAATAATGGCTAACCTCACATTTCGGTAAAAGTCTGCAGACGCCGTTTGAAACTACCACTAGCAATTTCAACTGACCATTACGATTCTAAAAGGAAGTAGGCAACAGTATTTCATCGCTACGTGTTTCATACACACGTAAAATTCTACTAAAACCGCTGTGCAAGTTATGAGAAACCAGACCAAGTAGACACATTCAAATGTTATTTAGTTTCTATGTAACTTAGCACATCTGGGTATGTAATCTTGCAATATCAATAACCAAACCAATATAGAGCCGAGACAAATACAAGCAAGCAATAAAACGCAGCCTAAAGGGTTACGGTCCGTAGGGAACTTTATTTTTGTTTGGTCTAGAAATACAGACTTGTAGTAAGTCGTAATAAGTCGTAAATATAAAAGCACACATAATTTTCGGTATTCTTTTGTTTTTTGTTACAAAAATATGTAACACATCTAACTTATATCCATTTCTATCCGAACAAAAAATTAAAACTACAAAACGGAATTGCAAAAACCATTTTCCAATCTTGACAAAAAACCGCAGATTTTCTACGGGAGAGGACAGTTCGCTGTCGCCAAACGAAGTAACGATTTTTAATCTGCCCTCCCGTGGTGTGGAGTGACCAACTTATCTGTGGAGCTGACAGTTGAACCACGATCGTATTTTGTGAACAAAACCGAAAGACTTCAGTGGAAAGCTTTAGTTTCGTCGTTTGGCCGACTGAATAGATAAGTTGGTCGCACGTAAGCCTTTGCCGAGCGCTGTAGTGTAGGCAGCGGAGGTCTAGCCGGAATGTCTGACAAGCTCGCGTCAAACCCGTCAAGTGGTTTAATTCGTATAGCGGCTTTGACTGGAAACCTTTTTGTGGGCTCAGAGGGTATTTTTCAGGAATTTGGATACGGAATGCAAATTTTTGAAAATATGTGAGGAATGTGCTCTACCGGCAATGTGAGGCATATAATATTCTATTCTAAACGTAAAGGTTACAAATATGAATTTAAATGTTATTGTAACCTTCATACAAACCACTTTACATAAGATTTAAATTAGTTAGAAAAAGCCTAAAATAAACCTATTTTTCTCCAGAAACCTTTTCCTTTTATTAAAAAGAACTTTAACCAATTCCGCTCATCAATTGGTACGATTTTTCAAATTAAAGTACTTTTAAACAAAATTACGAAGAGAAAAATCGAAGAGATTAAGCAACGGGACGTTATCTCCAGAAGTAATGAATCAGACATGGTTGAAGAAACTCTAACAGGGTCGAAAAATGTTAAATTTATCGTCCCTACTGAAAGGCACGATCTTAGAGATTACTTTTATTTTAAATCAGATATCAGCCTAATTGTGAAGGGGCGGACGACAGATTTTTTTATTAGAACAATGGCTGAGGGTGGCGCATGTCACCTTGGTGTCACCTTTTTTGATTATTATCAATTTAATTTAAGTTTCTACTCTTTTCGACATTCAGTATATGACAAGACGTATCCTATCTTGTAGGTAGGTACTTGAAGATAATGAAACTTTAAAAATAACGTGTAAGATACTTATAGTACCTTCTAGGTCGTCGTGCTCCATCTTGCACCACAATGTCGCTTAACATCAGGCGAGTTGGTGGTCAAACGTCGACCTATTCTAGATAAAAAAAAAAAGTATTGTTCTTTTTTTACTGCTTAATACAGTACAAAACGATTTTATAAAACGAACATGGTAACTATCTACATAGTAAGTATTTTGAGTGTGTAAACAAAATAAAAATAAATTAGAATCAGTCTGACTTTGTCAGCATTATGCTAAATTCACGCTCGACAAGTTTCAACAATCTTTTTTCAAACCCAGCGACAAAATTGAAGGGAACTTTAAATCCGTCGCGCACACAGCGAAAACATTCTGCCAAAATCACATCCGATGCATTTGCATGCATATGGTTTCCATAAAAGCACCGGAGCATTATCGTAAAGCATAAGAAACTCTAGAGCTGAGACTTCAAAGTCATCCGTCCAATTCAGAAATTGTCGCGTTCATCGACTAATAATGGCAATAGCGCTAAATAATTAGCATATACCTTTATTCCAAAAAAGTATAAATTACTGTTTAAAAAAAATCGGATTATAAATAAATATTTGTAAATTGCATTAATCTTTTGAGAGAAGCGATGATACCCTAGCTGAGAAGGCCCGCCTCTCAATCCAGACGGAGCGGGTTCAAACCCAGCCGACGGCACGCACCAATTTGATCATTGTGTGAACATTTGTAGGTATTGTATGTCATCTGCTACAAGACTGGAGTCCGGTGTAGGGCGAGACGCTCCAACAGAGCCCCCTGTCACATTTGGGACTGAATATCGTTCGGCAAAGTGTGGGTGTTGTATTATACCTCTGCCAGCTCCCTTGGGGGAAAAGCGTTTTGAGGCAGAAAATCTTACCAGATATTACCGTTTTGGCCATATGTTTAAAAAAGAAGACAAACACTTTTAAATTTCAAATTTCATGATAACTAACAACTAGTGGCTCTGTGACCTGAAATTCTATTTATTTCTCGAACCTACTCACAAAATTTCACGAGATTTCACGAAAATCGTTTGAGAAATGTGACTTGGAGAACATCCGGACATCTGCCGGACAGACAGACGTACGAGAGCCTTTTTACGCAAGAGACCGCAAAACAAGAGCGGAGCATCTCAGTTTCAAGACGCTTCGCTCGCGTTTTCGCTCGCTCGGATAACAACATTTTTGAATAGTAGATAATAGTAGATAATAGTAGATCTCTCAACACAAAAATACACATTTTGGGCGATAAGTAACTTTTACAGATCCGGCATAGTCAGTTCTATTACGTCTCTAGTTAGGATCTAACGTAAGCCTTGCATTTTATGGAACTGCATTATTTGATGCATGAAGCTTATCTCTGGCGCTGAGTGAATTTTGCTGTGAGAAGTGAAGATTTCATACCCACTTAGTACCAAGCTAGGAGTTACTCAGCACAGTTTGTATTGGGTTGAATGGATTTATTATATGCATTGTTCGGGGTCTAGGAGTTTTATTCGTTTGGTGAAAACGAACATGAAATGTGTTTTTCACTACGAGTGCTAAGTTTTTTGTTAGTGCTGTACTGATAGTTGTTACTGTTGTAGTCAGTTATATTATTCTAAATTTCAAGCAACGATTCCAATAAATTATGTATCAATAAACCGATGATGGTTTATAGGTTTCAAATCAGGTTCAATCCTAATGATTTTGAAATCATTTATTAAACGATTTTACTATTTTTAATTATGTACTTTAAATGTTAAGTGTACTTATGGGCTTATTGCCTAAAATAAAATAAAAATATTATTATTGTTCCAAGAATTTTATTTATCTTCTTCATTTCTAAGTGTTTAACAATACCTGAATATAAAAATATACAGTATAAATTTTAAAAAACCTAAAAACTAGGGTGCCGCCGGTAGCGGGGCGAGGCCCAAGCTACGCACTATAAGACCGTTTACCATGACGATTATCTGAACACAATGATCGTCGAGTCAACATCCCACATGGCGGTTACCTCGTGAGCCAAGTCAAGGTAGTTGCTGAGTTTGTCCTTCTCGGCTTTCAAGAGGTTCACGTCATGTGGGATGGTAAAGTCCACGAGCACTGCCCGGCGCTGGGATCGGTCAACCATCACGATATCAGGCGTATTGGCTACAATAGTCCTGTCCGTGATGATAGAGCAGTCCCAATAGAGCAAAGTACGGTCATTCTCGAGAACTGGCGCTGCGCTGGTGTGTACTTATAGTACGGCATCTCGGACTCGACTAGACCGTATTGAAGGGCAAGTTGCTGGTGGAAGATCCTGGCTACTTAGTTGTACCTGTGCAAGTACTCGCCGTTAGTAAGAAGCGAACGACCGGAAATGATATGCCTGAGTGACTCTCAAGGACAGTGGCGTGTCCGACAATTGTCGACCGTACCTTCAGGATATATTTCCGATAGTTGTTCGTCTTGATGACTTCATCTGCAATCGCATAGGCAAAACCCTCGGTTTCCCCAAATAGCTCACCGAAGCAGAGCCAGTTTACCGACGCTTCTTATTATTAATATACCTATATACTCGTATGTCTTGAGTATTACATTTATATTTCGTACGTTTTCTTTTGATTCGTTGTTTTCTAATGTTCTAGTTCAAAGTTGTTGTTGATCACTTATTCTACGAATATGTTAGCGCCTACGCGCATAGTATTATGCGCACATAATGGCTTACTTCTGCAGTTTTAATGAAGGAAAAGTTAAATAACAACAAAAGTTTATATTTAAAAATAAAAATAAAGAGTTTCTTTAGAGAGTCTTATAACATGCTAATAACATGAGCTCTACAATAAATTAAATAGTAATGAGACGATATTTAAAGTAGAAATGTCGCACATACGTCCAAGTTTTAATGAGAATTCAGATTCTTAACTTTACACTGCAATACCAAGAAAGTATACCTCCTTTGGTCTTGTATAGGCATTTCTTTTCGGTTAAATTAGGAAACCTCGTCCATAGTTTTGTTCGTTAGTATATTTTTAGAATTTGCAATATTTGCAATGATAACTTTTTGAAATTTATTCTCAACCAACTTAATACAATAGGTATATTTTGTGATGAATCAGAAAATGATGTTTTCGAACATTTATCTACAAATATAATAAAATCATTGATTTCGATTATGTCCAGCCACGATGTGTAACGACACTGCAGTGTTTTCAATAAACTGGTAATTTAAATCGACAAAATCGAGGATTTCGTCAATGGTCGGAATACATTTGTCGAGTTTTGTCGATTTAAAACTTCAGTTTATCGATCGACAAAGTGCAGTGCTACAATGCTAGTCAAGAGATACAAAAAAGCTTTACACACTAAAACTATCAGATGATCTGAATTACCACTTAAGAACACACAAAACAGTAATATTCCACGTCATTATCTCCAAACTGGGTTAATTCACTCTTAAGTAAACTAAATTAGACGCGAGATTTGATCTCCTCATCCGGATGTAAATTAATGATGAGCTGACGTGAAACGTTACACATACTTGTACAAGGATGATTACAATAATTATTTAATACATTATGTAGCAATAGCTGAGTAGGTTTAAAAAGAAAATGGCAGACACTATTTGATAAGTTTCGCTTGTGACGTCCGAAGAATTTCAGGCAGAGAACCCTTAGAAACCTACGTCTCTACATAGTATAAAACAAAGTCACTCTCCGCATCTGGTTGTCTCTTTATATCCGCTAATTCCTCTTAATCCACGCAAAAGATTTTGATGTGGTTTTCTCCAAATCAGCTAGATAATTTTTCACGGAAGGTTTTATTAGACTGTAGCGATGGCAGCCTAGTTGGGAGAAGGCCTGCCTCTCAAGCCAGAGGGAACGGGTTCGAACCCAGCCGACGCCACGCACCAATTTGTTTATTGTGTGATCATATGTGCGTATAGTATGTCATCTGCCACATGATTGGAGCCCGGTGTATGGCAACAGGCTTGCCCCCTGTCACATTTGGGACTGAATATCGTCCAGCGAAGTTTGGGTGTTGTATTACACCTCTGCCAGCCCCCTCGGGGGAAAGGCATGACCTTATGTTATGTTTTATAGGTACAATGCGAAGCCGGGGCGGTCCAGCGAGTCTAGCAGACTAGTTTCACTATAAACAAAAAGAAGAAATAAAACAACATACAAAGTTAAAAGCAAAGTAACAAACGCAAATCACATCAAGCTTGGTTTAAAACCGGCAGACAAAAAAGAAAAATGACTATCGAACTAATAAGTCAGCTGAGATATAGTTCGAAACGAAAAATAGAAATGCATTTGGACTGGAGAAAACTGTTAATTTTAGACGGCAAGGACTGTGAAACCATTAAAGTTGACAACGTTATTATGAAACAAGTAGGCTTCTATGTGAAATTGAGTTGTTTATTTATTCAGGCTCTTCATAAGTGTTATTTACGCAAGTTAAACGTTAGGAGCCTGACAACGTTCTATGTTTATTTCTCCAGCTCTCTTTGCAGAAACCCTTTTACTTCCCAGTAAACGTTTCTTGGGATGTTTATTAAAGCGTGGATAGACATGAGCATTCGCGCACAATAAACATTGTCGAGAATGCCACATTCAGGCAAATACTCACGTGTGCATTTGGCGCAATCGGGAGCGACAACCAATTTATTTTTTTACTTTTATTATTTTTTTAAACGCAGTTACGAGTAAGTCTACAAAAAATTACTAGAAAGATTGTGAGACTAATTGAATAACATTTAATTTAATTTTTTTGCCTGTGTATTCGTTCTGTGTGCTCGTTCAGTGGCTGACTTTTGCGAGAATTCAAAACATAGTATGGGCGGTCAGCATTTCGTAAATTCTCAAAACCCAGCTCTACTCGTATCTTCGCCTTTATAGGAGACGTCCTCGCCACTACAGATCTTCCGATAAACAACGGTATATGTCTTCATAATAATTATATGGCCCCAAGTTATATGGCCTTGTTTTTGTCTACACGTTGTTATGCTTACCACTGATAACACAATCGTGGCATATTGTTATTGGGCTCAACTTATGACATTTAGCAATAGGAGATAACAACAAATAAAACAAACTGCAGCTAACTGTTCAGACGTGATAACTAGAGATAGAACGTACACTTTTAGCCGAACTTATCAGGAGAAAGAAAATCTAAATGAAATTTGTACGTCTACCATAAAAAAAACATTCGAACGATTGCACTCTCTTGCTTACAACCGTCCCCAAGTCAATTTTACAAGAATGGAAAGAAACAGAAACCGTTTTCTAATTTAACTTAAACTCAGATTTATTAGCAAAGCGAGAAAAACTGTTCCTCTTCAATTATCCTGGACTAGCCTTCAATCTATTTCTTCATTTCACGGATTGACGATACTTTTTTTCCGGGTTCAAAGCTAAATTTCGCGTAAGCGGAAAACTTTCCATTGACAATTTGTCTTACTAGAATGAATATATTTAAAACAAAAAACTTCGTATCCAAACTGCCTTGCAATCATCTGATTTAGAGTTGGAAAGTTTAAGTTGTTCTGTAAGAGCGATAGGTACCTGCTGCCAGCATTTTTTGTTTAAGTTTTCATTTTAACGTCATGTTTGGCACGTGTCAGAAAGAACTTGTGATCATATCACATCATACTAGCAATATAAAAAACAAAAATTTGAAAGTGACACATTCATATTCATTCATCATTCATATCGTCACGGCTTTCCCCCGACGAGGCTGGCAGAGGTGTAATACAACACCCACATTTCGCCGGACGATATTCGGTCCCAAATGTGACACCCCTGTCACATTTGCACACACTGCGAGCCTGTCGCCATACACCGGGCTCCAGTCATGTAGCAGATGACACACAATACGCACATATTATTATTTTCACACAATGAACCAATTGGTGCGTGCCGTCGGCTGGGTTTGAACCCGCTCTCTCCGGTTTGAGAGGCGGACCTTCTCCCAACTAGGCTGCCATCGCTTATTTGAAAGTGATACACTCGTTCATTTCAATTTTTTTAATCCATACTTTACTAATATTGAAAGTAACTCTGAGTCTCTGTCTGTTTGTAGGGTTGTTACGGCCAAACGGCTGAACAGATCTTAATATTTTTTTATAGTTATACATTTATTACAGTATTTCACGAGGAAGATTTTTGGATATGATGTATTTTTGAATAAACATGAATTTTAAACATAATGTGTTGGCTAATAAGTTCCTCACAAAAGATTAATATTTAGATGCAAGATTCATTTATATATTTTACTACTTCTAAAGAAGTAGTTTATGTTGACCTTCATAAACTTACATAATTATACTTTTTATGCAGAGTTCATCGGTATTCCTGCATACATTTTGTTGCCCAAAAAAACAAAACAGCGCTTGTAGAATGATAAGTGAAACCACAGCGCGCAACTAACTATTGACAATATAATTTTGATACAAGATAAATGACTTACCTGGCGACAAAATAAGCTGGTTTGACTCTAACATGATCAAAATTCATTAACAAGAAAATTGGAAACTACATCCTACAGATTAATTGGAAGCTATTTCAAATGAACTTTCCTAATTCAAACTCGTTCTTGTGAGGAGCTTGGCACGGTCTTGAATATTCAAATCAGCTGAACTTTTGCACTGTTTATTTCAGTTGTGATCGCTTTTAGAATCTATTCGTGTTTCATTATTACTTCATTCCGCTGTAGCTTTGTATATTTTAGGGCTATCGAAGTTAATACGCATAACATTTTTGGAGTTTATTCATTGGCTACTAGCCGCGTCTCATTGTTTCACCCGCAATACCACAGGAACCGTTATTATTTTCGGATTTTAAGGTACCCTATGTTCGTTTCTGTATCACTGACAACGTGTACACAAAATTTCATTGCTCGGTTTTGAAACTCACTTTCGCATTTTCAATATTAGTTAGGATATTTACAAGACTACAAGAGATTATCTTCAACTATGACAACATTTCCAATGTTAACATTAGAGTCAGTTGGATGAATGTTTATGTGAAAAGGTAAAGACGAAACGAGTCCTCTAACCGTCAATTTGGACCCGAATAAAGAATATTCATTTCAGTCTCAATCTGAGGAGGAAATGAAGACAGTAATAGCGCACACACACAAAGATAGTAAGAGCACTATCACACGAGATCTATTATCGCGACGGATACGAAACTGCAAAAGGTTCCCAGTAACTTGACCCGAGCATTTCCTTTTCCTTCCAAGCTAGATAAAAAGAAAGCCCATGCCCAAGTTTTATTTATTTTTATAGCCAACCATTTGTTAAGGTTCAACTGATTCCATGCCCGCTTTGGTACATACGGCATATAACCACGTGATGTATTTCCGGTGATATTGCGGAAAGTCAGACATTTTCGCCTTTGTGAGCGAGAGTGTAGTCAATATGATTCCACTTTTAGATAAACGTGGATTGAAGTGGAAAGTAGTTTATGGTTTGCTATTAAATTGAGAATTACGACAGCTGCAAACCGGACGGTGACCACCGATAAAAGCATCTGTAGTACTGCTCGGAAACTCAAAATCTTAAGTCGCTTTACGATCACAGAGGGTATATTATATATGGACTAAGACCAGCTTGAAAGTTTTTTTTAATGGAATTGTATTGTCAGTCCACTCTCACTATGTTTAGGAACCGCTCAGAAGAATAATCTCCTTCCGCCATCGCTGTGCCCACACTGAAACCGGATCCACGGACTAAAGACTAAGAATGTTTCTTGTTTTTTTAGATAACTTATTGACGACACCAGTAAGGTACTTATTTATATATAAGTATCATGTTTGTTTAGAACAGTTTAGTGCCATCCTTGAATTTGACATACAGCGGCACTGCACGACAATCAATCAATCTGAATACACCTTGATGTATCAAATCAAATCATCTCAAATCTTTTTGTTTTTGCCTAGATACCTTGTGAGCACATTTTTACTAAAACCGATATTATTAGTGGATACTTTGTTGTTCAAACTTTTGTAATTTTTTTATTTTCTATCCAAATATCATTAACTTTTAGCGCTAGTTCAGACACGGCGAGAACCGTGCGGTAGTAGTATTGTTGTCCTTGTTATTACTGCGCATTCGACAAGGACAACAATACTACTACCGCGCGGTTCCTGTCATGTCTGAGCTTAGACAGCATCAAAATGTATAGTTTTAAACGATCAAGGGAGCTTCTTTGATATTTTAAAAGTTTAATTTGAGTGAGTTACGGTAACATCTTTGAAGTTTGAACTCTATAATCTTTTTAAGACTGAAATATTAACCGATAAAAATTGCTACGGTTTTACAGGGAAAATTAAAAATGTATTGTCGTCAAGAGACAATTTATAAGAATGAAAAAAATACGAAGAAAAATACGAATACTTAACCCCTTAACTAATAAATGATGCATATAGTTGGAATAGATAAACGGTGTTTTGTCGTTTTCGATCGAATTGAAAATTAAAAATAAAGAAATAGACAAAATACTATATAACTTTTCCGAGGCTATTTACAATTTATTGGTAAGGAAGGAGGTAAGTGTTTAAATAGATTCTTGAAATGATTAAAGAAATAGAGATAAATAATCTTACTATTGAAAAAAACTGAATAGTGAAATAACGATTACGCTGAACGTTTTCATTTTGAACATTTCTATTTTTAGTAGAATTATCTAATGTCGACGATGAAAGACCTTTTATCTTTGCCCTTCTTAATAATTCAACTCTGAACCAATACAAACTGTCCTTACTAACTAAATATAATTGAACCACGAGTATGGTGTAATTTAAACTTCCATTCAAGTCGACTATCTCCTATTAACGCCAGCCTTGAAACTTATACAGTTAGTACACCTTATGTTTGTCATACACTTAAGCGTACGTGTAAACACAAATATCACTTTTCACATGTTTGTAGTTGAACATAATATGAACATGAACATTATATGAACATATTTCAGTTCGTTTGCGTAATGTATTATGCAGGGCGAAACGCCTTTTCCGTGTGACGACTGTAATTATTTTATGAGAAACCTTGTGCGGAAGCGTGCGTGCGTTGAACACGTCTGTGCTACGTTTTACGTGAGGTTTTCAGGGATATTTTTATATGTAAATCAAGGTTGGTGAAAATAGGTATGTATGGCCATCTTAGGACAAATTGTCATCATCAGACAGTGGCGGGTTTGTAGTCAGCTTCAGTTTCAGTTTATTGTTTCAAATGGGTATAGTTACAATAATTGGTAATATACACTTATGAATGTCAAAAAAAAAACTACTAAATTATCAACATGAACTAACGGTCTTGGCCGCCCTAGACCGTGTATTAGTACCAGTCGCTCCTGTCTCAACTCCTTGCATTAGATATACATAGGTGACATCGTGGCAAATTTACACATGTCCTACCAGTAGACTATAGGCAATTTTCCGCGTCAAGCATCTCTGCCCTTTCCGGTTAGAAATTAAGTATAACGTATTAGTAGTGTACTGAATGTTATTTACATAGCTACAAATTCGTACGGAACCGCTAGTGAGTGAGTCTAACACACACTTGACAGGTTATTTTGCCATTTTTGGCGACCCTAAAATCATCAGATCGACATTATCGACTAACTATCTACTTACTGCTATGTTTTGGTGTGTACTTCAACACGCATCTTTTTTGGTACTGTTACAGTCTCATCTTGTTACTCTTGGTACTCTTTTTTTCAACTTTACATTGTTGTTTTAATAAAAAATATGACAGTACTAGCGATATTACACCCTTGATTCGCACAGTATATGTAAACCTTTCGAGAAAAATCTTCTAACTGAGGCTGAAAACCGCATCAAAATCCTTTGCGTGCTTTAGGACAAGTTAGCGCATATGTATATAAATAGAGGGACAGACAGACGCGGAAAAAGACTTTGTTTTAGATTGACCAAAAATACGATAGTCAAACACGTTACGATTTTTCAGAATGATTTTAAGAGTCCGTCGACCACGTTACTTTACTAACTTCGCATTGGTTTAAGGTATTCTATAGCCATTTCGTTTGGAAGAAGAAGACGAGTGAAGAGAGCGAATAATGATACTGACGAGCCTCTAAAGTTACCTACAGAGTGACAAAGTGCAATTTCATATTTTTTATGACTTTTGCACTTCTGTAATCATTCTTAAATAACTAAGAATTTCCCTTGTATTATGGATTTATATAACAGCTGATGATGTAGACAACCTCCCTATGTAGTGGAATTTTTGATTTGCTTTGTCTACCTATCGAATAAATCAGTCAAAAGTGACCCCTTAAAAATGCGGATATTTTTCATAGCTCTATTTTCGCTTGGGAACGTTTAAAAAAAAAAACAAGAACACAGGGGCGGAGATATTGTTAATTTAATTGTATATGCTAAATTTCATCATAATCTGACAAATGGTTTTCAAGAAATTTGAGTAACGCGTTTGTATGGAAATTTCAGAGCGTCGCGGCCCTTTTAACTCGTAAAAACCCTCGTACCTATACAGAATATTGCGAGGGTCCACAGCACAACAAACTACGGAGCTGTTTCATCTAAATAACTCAAACAAAAACAAAACACATGTTTTTCAGGTCCATATTGCATTCAACAAAAATAAAACAGCAAAAGAAAACCAATTGGACATACGAAATGAAGACGAAACTCGTATTTGCGTGCAGACAGCGTGAATTCACAGTACATTAGCTGTTGCACGACACAACTTTCGACGTTATTGGTTTTGAGCAACGATAAGTACCTAAAATAATATTGTTTGAAGTTATTGGCTCGTTAAGGTAACACAGTATAAGCACTTGAAGAACTTGGGGTTGTCTTGTTATCACTATAACAGGTGAGTATTCTATGTGTAAGTATGTGAGGATGAAAGTGGGTTAGTTTGTTACCTTTTCACTCACTTATGGATAGATTTGGTACGAAGAAGCATAACATTGCTTATTCCCCAGATTAACACACAAGCATACAGTAATTTTTATCTCAAAAGAAGTACGGTCCTATAGGACAATGGATGGAACGGAAGGGCTCAGCAATTAGATAAATAATATGTACAGTTTTACCGTTTATGTCAGTTATATTTTGTGTTTCTTCTAACCGCTTTCAACATTAATGTTTTGCTGTTTTTTTTTTTCTAGTTTCTGGCATTATGTATTATGGAGCATACTTATCACGAAACCAAGTTATTAAGATTCCTACACTATGTATGATATTACAGCGTCAAGTGGGTGCCCAAGAACGATTAACTTAAATACAAACATTTTAAGTACTAGTGTCTACTTGGCGGAACTGTAACAGTGCATTGCATGTAGTGACAGCAGATCTTCTAATGGCCTAATCCATGAGCGCAAGTGCCTCAGTAACTCTTGATGTACCTACGCTGCTTAAATCAACTTTAAATCATTATATCCTAAAAGCCTAGGATGCCACGTGTGTTTGAGTTAAGTTTGTGTTGTATAGCAGTGATGTTTAAATGAGCCGGCGGAAGGGCCTGCTCGCATTCCTACCTCGATCTGCTTTGACGCCTTACTCGCACGCCCTTTAACTACGCGGGCGAGGACACATTTAAGTGGTACTACTATAATGATTCAGGTACTAGGTAGATATATAATTATCTACCTGATACTTGTATCGTATTCGATAAGCAAGGCCAGCTCTTACATGTGGAGAGCTATTATTTACGTTGTATCAACAGTGAGTTTGATGGAGAGGGGTGTGAGACGAGAGAAGTTCGACGAGGCAATCAAAAGTTATCGCAAGTGATATTAGTTGAGAAATTTATCGATGTGAATTATGCCTCTGTAAGTAAAATTTTTTCCCAAAAACTTTTTTGGACAAATAACATTTTTACCAGAGAAAATGGAATAAATTTTAGGTTTAGTGTTTGATTTATGTTTACGGTGAGCATTTTCAGGAGTAACTATTTTGGATTTATTACATAAATAATACTTTAAGTTTCTTGTCAAAATCTTTTGACAAATCATGCTTAGCTTTTAAGCGTAAATAAATAAATATCAGGACACTTCCACACACGGTCGCCTGATCCCAAACTAAGCAAAGCTTGTACTATGTAATGGCTGCCAGAGACTGATATACATACTTAGATATTTTTAAATACATACTTAAATAGATATTAACACCCAATTAATAAATATTCGTAAAGTTGTATTATTATAAATCACAATAAGAGTGTCAGATAATCATGATGACATACTCGTAGGTACTCATAATACTTACGAGTATTTTATAGTGTTTGAATCTAAAAATTAAATTAATGGTATATTTTGGAGCTTGATATTCCTATCTTAGAAAACATAATTAAGCTCTTCATATTTATACTACAAAATACTGTCGAAAACGAATAAAGCTGCGGGGTAGAGTTGGTAGTGGAATGCGAGCGTTCGTTCATCAGTGTAAGTCAAACATAATAAAAACAACCGCGCTTGACATCACACGCAAATTGCTGTTTAAAACCCGTAAACAGAAGTTTGTCCGCAAAAATTACGTCCCTAAGCACCGAGCTTTACTGCAAAATGTTGGACACTCCGAAAATATGTAATGCTATCTGCCCAACATTTTCGATTCTCGAAATGAAACGTAAAAAGATCATAAGAAACGACATATCTTCGAGTTTACTGTGATCGTAAAAACGGTAGGAAAAAATAAAAAGAAAGATTGAAAATCGTCCTTTGTCCTTGTAAAATCGTGGATGAAGACGTTTCGTATCGAATTCAAACGCTCAGTTTCCAAGTCACGTGTAGGACTGTAGGTAGAAAACACAACGCATTCTGCTAGCGACAATCCTTGCTACATTGCAGGCAATTTAATGTAGAAATACATTTACGGGAGCAAAACTATTTTGTTGAAAGATGGGGCTGAAAAAGCTGTCATAACAAATTTAACTTGTTCATATATATTTGTGAGTCTGCAAAATATATTTTAAACTTAGTAAAATATATTTGAGGAAAACATTTGCAACTATACAAGTTTGTGAATTTAAGTAAGTAAACTATTTTTTTTAATGATGGTGTGATGGAAGATAAGGAATTGGCTTTTTAATGAGCCTGCTGGAACCACAGAGTAGTACCTAGCCGGAACACACTGTTAATCGCTTTACAATAGATTTTCAAGCTGAAAGGGTTTATTACCAACGGTAGCTAGGCAGTCGAGTACTTTAGTATTCCCTACCAAATAGCTGGAGCTTTTTCATGATGTTTTCTTTACAGGTGGTTTGACCTTCGGGATTTGAACTCACGCGCGCATGGTAGTCGACCGCGCCAACCACTGAACAACTATCACTACAAACACTCTTACTTTGCAAATTACTCACAAACTTTTACTGAACTGTACTTACTATGAGAGACACATAATTAGCAAAATTAAAATTTTAATCAACATGAAACCAAAATCGGGGGTTTGGCGAAAAAACTTAGCACGCAAATGATACGTCACATCTACGTAAAATCTAATTTCGTAAAAATAGTAACATGCTTCACGCAGCATTAAAAACAGTTAAATTCGTACCAAACATTCAATGACAAAAATAAATTAATGCGAACTCGTGCCAAAGAAAATATATCATAAAATCTAAAGAAAATTCAAGTTTTAATCAACGTAACGATGACATAACAGCTGCTCTACAAAGCCAGTAAAGACTATTAACGCTTTTTCAAGAGTATACTCGCTTTAATGAAGCAGGTAATGAGTTCCCGAGAGTCAACAGCAAACAAGTCGCCGGTGGTTAGACCTAAATGGAATATTTCAAAAGCAGAATTTTTCTCATCACGCGACTTTAAGAACACCATAAAAACGTCTAACTAATTTTTGAGTGATTCTGATTAATAATTCTACAAATTTATTTTTCTTGGCGGATAAAATGTTTCGTAAATGAGATGCTACTTTAATGGAGTCGTTTCGGACAGTAATAAACATGATTAGATACTTGAACAAAATCGAGAACGATCTTGAATTATGAGCCATATTTTTTAATGACTTCATAAGCCTTTTGAGCAAAATGAAGCGAATACTCCGTGGAATTTTTGCATCTTAATTCTTAATGCCGTCTTTTGCGACGTCGTATAAAATAATAATTTATCATTCAGGGCCAGGGTGAATGACGTATTATTTTTGATGACCCATCGCTAAAATATTTCCCCCGCTTTCAGTGTTTCCGTTTTGAACCAAAATCGGAGTAAGGATCTCATATTTCATTTGGAGGGCAGCCGTACAACCGAACAATAAATCCTTTGACTTTGCAGCTATAATTCAACATTGTTTTGTAAATAAAACGTATTTTGAACGGCAATGCTCCAGCGGAAATGTGTTAACAATGTGAGTGGAATTAAAAAATGACAGGACACGTACACGCAATTTTGGTGTTTGTCATCGGCTTACACAAGGAAACACATGGGATTTGGAAACAAACGGGGAGTATGTCCTTGCAACTTTTGGCTTAATTAAATGGATGTTTGTAGAGACGGAATGACATTTTGTTCGCTCCAAAGCCTTATTAGTTCAAATTAGTCCGACTTTACATTGCGCTGTTCTAAGGACCTACGTTACGGGTGACATGATCATTAATTAGGATAAGACTGGGGACTAACATGACTGTAGAGGCATTGATGTAAGTTTAAAATATGCTATTTTTCACTATTGTAAGCAACCTCTCAATTTGTAAGCAGTTCTTACAAATTGAGAGGTCCAGTTCCAGTTTCATAGTTTTCAACAGGCGAAAACATGACGTAAAGATATTTTTTTAGGAATAATTACAGATAATGTTATGTGCCTTTACGTTTTAAATAAAACTACATTTGATAAATTCAACGGATCTTTCACGTGCTAGTCGAATTTCATGAAAGACCGTAGTCTCGCATTCATAAACTAACTGTTAAAATTTGCTCAACTTCTGTTACTAAAGATTTTTTTATTTGAGCCACACAGCGAGTGCTACATGTAACATTAGTTTTAACTTGAGTCAGTAAAGCTTTAAAACGGTTCTTTCATTTCAGCTAGAACAGTTTCAACGGAACAAAAGCTCTCTAAACCGAGTTGATGCAGACTTACCAAACCTTTTGTTCCTAACGTCTACGGAAAATACACCCAAATTTCAGACAGAGTTCTGACAAGTACAACTACCATGCGAAACGCAGATCGTTGGGGGTATTCTGAAACTGGCTGAAATCCCTTTCCTTGATATTCATTCCCTCTGAGACGCTTTAAATGCGATGAAGCGCAAAGCCCCGAGGACTACAGAAGACCTCGAAAAACTTTCCAGTACAAATATAAAACAACGTGTCTTAAAATATTCAAGATACAGTCGCACGCATGCCAACTAGTAATTTGGACATGGGTAGGACATAAACACGCGATGATGGTCAAAATATAAATGAACCGTTCCCTGTGTTATGGAAAATTTAACACTTTTTTCCTTGTACAAACTGACGAGGGTTATTTTGGAACTTGATAACATATTCCGTTTGAAAAATGGGGTGTAATCGAACACTACCGTAACTTTTCCATAGCAGGGCTTGAATTTTAAAATGTTCACTAAATTTTAAATGAGTTATTATTAATATACTCGTATTTGTTGGCATTTTACTTATGAATGAATCGTTTTACAAAAGTCCTTTTAGTTTAACTCGTATGTACCTCTATAACTGCAGTAGTTTTTAATGGATAGTCACTAAAATTAAGGTTCCACACACACACAAAGCTAGTTCGATAGTATATAGGTAGGTAATAATTATTCGCTAAAATTTGTATGACCTATCTACAGCGTTCTTAATACATGGCAGGATATTTTGTGATAAAATTCACAAAAGTCAGTGGAACTGGGTTGGCATGGACTGTGCCTTCCTATCCAGAGGTCTTGGGTTTGATTCCAGTCCCCTATTGCACGAGTGAGAGGAATCTTAGTCAATCTCAGTCTTATAAACTCGAGAGAGACAAAGATCAAAAATTACTCGTAAATCCACTGGTAGGAATAGGGCTCCTGGCCGTGCACCAATGAACTTTTCTGTCGTAAAAAACTTTTTGTGAATTGGCACGTGCTCTTACGGTGAAGGAAAACTTAGTGAGGAAACCAATATGTCTTTGTATGAATAATTCTCGGGCATGTGACATCAACCTACACTGAGCCAGCGTGGTGGATAACAGCACAATCATTCAACGTAGGGCAGGTCGGTGTCCCTGCAGGGGGCGTAAAACATTAATCATGATCCACTAAAATCATGAACGTAAGTAGGTAAATACAAAATACAAAAGAGAAAATATATTATGAAATATATTATGTATGAGTAGAGGAAAATTCAGAAAAAAAAAACAATCGAGACGTTACATTCGATGAGTAGGAATTATTTACTTAAATTTGTTTTTAAATTCGACCGCAACGTTCAAGATACTCGTGATAATTCTTCATAGGTAATAAGCTGTTCACCTTGAACAAACAGCGATTCATCTTTCTGTCATGGTGCTGTGAGGTATCTCTATTTCTGCGGCTTGAGTAATGCGAGAAAAGATCCACTTTATTGGTGTAAGGAATCCATTCTGGATGATTAACCTTTTATCACTGTTTTTCTTTGCCGAGTTTCCTTCTATTTTTCCTTAGGTTTGTTTGCGCCTTAGGGAATGGGGTGGCATCGCTATTTTATTTTGCAATCTTGTAAAATAGAAGATAACGAAATTTCAAGGAAGTTTCCGTTGTAATGGATATGTCGATGTCGAGGTCATGGATTTTCAGTAATTTTTACGAGGACGTTTGATGAATTTGAAGTTAAGATTTCTTTTTTGCAAGTCTTGCGATCTTCTAAGAGGACTAATGGAATTTCCTTTGGATTCTAAAGAAGAAGCGTAATGTTGTCTCTTTTATAATGTTCACCGATATTTAACCTGGCGATTATTTATTTATGGGTATTGTTTTGACACTTAACTATTTAAATAGTTGTCAAAAACCATTCGTTAAAACATTTAATCGGCTGGTCCAATCTTGGTGAACTTTGGTCTTACGTAGAGTCATACTTTACACTAATATTATAAATGCCAGAGTTTGTATGGATGGATGTTTGTTAGTCATCACACTAGAAGGGCTGAAAGGATCTGGGTGAAATTCGGCTTAGCGATAAATTCTAGTCTAGAATAGCATTTCGACTATTTTTTTACCACAACAGCAAAGGACGCGGCTATTACCTACCAAATACTGCACGCCTGCAACGTTGACCCGTTTTGTACTTTACAAAACTTTAAGATCTTTTGTACACGGTGTTGCAATAAAATATTGGCCATTATTATGACCACTCTATTTTTAGATTTGAAATCTCACATTTCACCAAATCCATAAATAGGCATTATAAACAGACTTATTTGCATTACACGTGTTTCTGATAAATAATCATCATATTCATTTAGCAGTCGAATTAATTTACATGCACGCAAATGAAATTTCGTCACTCTGTTCCCAATTCTAAAATTTCTACAATTAACCGTGCCTACACCGAACTTTTACTTTACTACTTCGTCAAGCTCAATTCTAATTTTCATAACTCAAAAGGCAAAAACTTTTCCCGTTACGAAGTCGTAAGAAAAGGTTTATAAATCACGACGAAAATACCCGTAAAGGTTTTCCTTCGCAATGAAAAACAACATCGTCACCCGTTCGACAAGTTACGTCGACCTCATGAAACAAGATTTTTAAGGCTTCAGAGGAAATAGGATTCAAGTTAACTTAACACTTAGGTCTTAAAGTTGACTGACCTGAGTAGACACTAGTTTAGTCTAGCTGCTTTGTCAGGTGTATCTTACATAAAAACAAGATGAAGTGTTAATCGACTTCTGTAGCCAGATGTTTACTGGGTGTACCTAAATAGCTCTAATTATGTAAAGTCTTTTTGTCATTTTTATATCATACTAGCTGTCACCCCGCGACTTCGTTCGCGTTTATTATTTATATATATGTGAGCTATCCTATCTGTTAAGTTAGATCGAACTGCACACGGTGTGCAAATTTGATTGAAATCGGTTCAGTAGTTTAGGAGTCTACAGCGGACAAACAACGTGACACGTAATTTATATTTTACATATTAAGATGTAGCAGACATTTTACCACACGTTGCCAAATAGCTTGTCTTCTACATAATTAAGATTGACTGTCGAATGCTGTATAAACTTACTTTGCTGAGAAAATTTGAAAAAAAGATACTTATTTCATATGAAAACATTGTAAGCATGTAACTTTAGCTTTAAATCTGCCTCAACACAATAATTATAAAAATTATTATGCCTGGCTATAATTTTTTAGCCAAAACTGCTATCGATCTTAATCAGCTGATTGCTAATTTTACTAAATTGCAAAAACCAAACGTAGCAAAAGGGAAGCCACAAAAGCAGAACCCTCGTTTTTTATTCTTATCTTTCGCAAAAAACCAAGTCTCCGGAGGTAAAACGGCCAGCCTATTATTTAGATGAAGCGACAAAGCTTTGAATATGAGTCGACTTTATAAAATTCCTTTTTAGGACCATTACGCGTCGTCATCGTGGAGGCCATTGTTGCATTATGTACTCCCAACAAATTAGGTTCCAGCTCTTTTGAAAGGTTCGTCGTTAATTTGTCACCGAAAATGCTTTCGTGACACCTTGCACTGCCATGGCTGAAGAAAAAATCGATGCGCTTAGTGTATGCGTGCCTGGAAAGATTGTAGAAAAACATGCAAAAGCACTCTTTGGTCAGAGTGTAAAATCATTGAACTCATTTTCATATCTCGTTTTTCTAAAAAACAAAGCTAGAATTGTCCCCTGAACATTCGTATAACTAAGTACATTCATTATAAAGGTATGGTTGCTTGAAAAAAAAAACGAGAATTGAAATACTAAAAAATCAACCAGCGCGTTGCCAAACCAACTTACTTGGTAATTTATATGGAAGCTGGGTTGGATAACCCTAAAAGAACTGAGGACGATACGAAACAAATTATGCAAATTCGAATCGGTCTCACTATTTTCACAGTCATGCTTTTTTAAAAATACGTACCTGAAACGACGTAAGTTCAGCGACAAAGCAGACTATCATCGACAGTGTTATATGGCTGCATCAGCTAGTACAAATAGGTCGGCGCTGGCGTCGACAGGTCATGTTCCGGTATTGTCGAGAGTGCATCGATCTTGGGCTCGTTCACCGCCCCGTCATTATCCTTCATCGATGTCGAAAATATTTTCACACGTGTCACTTCACTATTCAGCACTGTTCCCGCGGCGTGTCACTTTTGGACATTAGTCGGGCAGTTTTTTTATGGTTTTTAAAGTTCTAACCGGTGTTTCTATTGTCACTTGCTTCTTATTGTAATAAAAAGTAGTATTATAATATTTAGGGAACACTACTCATTTAATGTTTATTTATTAGATTTTTTTTCTATCTAGTTGAGCTAAAACTACAACTTATTTAGGTTGATTATTCTTTAATAACAAAGTAGTAAGTACTTTCATAATAAAATGTCTACCTTTTTCGACAAATAATTATGTTTATTGCGCAAATAGAAAATAATATTATTGTAATGGTCTCAACCATTACAATAATATTATTTTATAAGATTATTTTATTATATAAAAATGATTAATTCATTAGGTATATAATTATGATTATTTTATACACTTTAAACTCCATTTTTGTTACGTTGCATCTATTTTTATTTTGTTCAGCTATATTTTTCTAGATCCATATTTTAAGTAAATTACTGGTTTTCAATTCTTTAAATATTGGTTTTTAAATATTAACTTTAATATAATAGCGTGATTGTAATTTTGGTTCCATTACCAGTATGTTTTTTGTGATGAAAAAGTGAAATGACGTACCCATTTTTGTTTACAATTTTAATTCAATATATCAAATCCGTATATTTGCCTAGTTAAATAAATATTTCTGTGTTGTTTTATGTAAATAGTGTATGTATATTTTAACTGAAACTTTGCAAGCCAAAACAAAAACAAATATTTTTTGTGTACATGTTTTAATTTATTCATTTAACGTTTTATGCATTGTGGAGACAAATAAAACTTGCAGGCTTTGCTGAAAATCCTAAGAAAACTGTACAAATTTAACTGCATCACTTTGTTGCCCTTTAATTTTAATTTTTTCGTAATTCTGTCCATGCAAAAAAAAAAAAACTAACAAAACACGTTTCTAGAAATTCGAATTCGTAGTTTAATTTTCTACTGTAAGTTAAATGGTTGGTTTATTATATACATTTTGCATACTTAATACAATCGGATTAACATTAAATCTAACTGTAAGTTAGTATGGGTCAGTGCAAAAAGGCGGTCGGCATTGGACTAGCTAGACTTTATCAATTGAACTGCGTAGGATAAAATATTCATTGACAAACTAAAACTGCTCTGTCTGCTAACTTTTCACAACATAGTTGCTGACCCACCGATAAGACGTTGGCAGCTTAATTTATTTTAAAATATAGCCGCCTATATCAGGAGACATAACCGCAGACTTTATGTCGGTGGGCTTTGTCGGTGAGTCTGTAACTTTGGTCTGTAGTCTCCCTTATGGCCTATACTTGCACTTAATATAAAAATTTACAAAGTCCTTGCTTAACTTCGACTGCCTCGGTGGCTCAATTGGTAGTGAACCTGCCTTCTGAGCTTGGGGCGTGGGTTCGATTCTCACCTAGGGCAAACATTTATGCGATGAACATTTGTGTTTGTTCTATATCTGGGTGTTAATATCTATTTAGGTATGTATTTGAAAAATATCTAAGTATGTAAATCAGTCTCTGGCAGCCATAGTACAAGCTTTGCTTAGTTTGGGGTCAGGCGACCGTGTGTAGAAGTGTCAAAAAAAAACTAATTTTAAACTACTCCTTTCGAAACATTTTCTTAACGGGCACATAAAGTAAGGATTCTCCTAAGAAATGGCTTAAGGTTCTTGTAAAAAAATTAAGGTAAGCTAGGAGTAGATTAAACTAGTTAAACAAGGACTTAGGCAATTCTTAAATTTAGCATATATGACATAGCGCATTAGTGTTACATAACTCAGACCTTGTAAATATAGGTAAGTAATATAACCACTCAATAGGTTCGTGGTTCTAACCGCAGCCTTTGTAGGTGCCAGCGTTTGATCGATGCTCTGTGTGTAAAAGCTGTCTGCACCAGACTGCACTGCCATGTTAGTCGCCCCAGAATGTAGTAGTTCAACATTGATTTATGGCATAGCGCAATTAGGCCAACTACACTTAAGGCGATAGTGTCGGTATTACCCATGTCAAGTTTTCATAGCGTTTACAATAATGGTTTCCGAATTTATGAAAATGTAATTCGGAATACTCAAATTTTTCTATTTAAAACATTCGTAAATTTGGTAAGCGTATTTAGCTCTTAGACCATTAACCTTAAATAAAATTAAACTAAATAAAAAGTAATAGAAGGATTTAATTAAGTGGTAAGCACAAATTTCATAAAACTGAACTCCATGAATATTGCCATCGTACCTTTTAATTCTGTCATATGACAAAGTATCGCTATTAAAACGGAATAATTTGGCTCTTTAGTTATTATCATCCTAATTTATGGCCTAAAAAGGGCCCGAACCTGAAATAAAGCCCTGGGTCCTAAATGAGTTTTAAATTAAGTTGTTCTAATTATAATAAAACTTTGTAATTGTTCATCTTGTGGTTCAACGGCCCAAGGTGAGAGGAAAATCGATAATGCTGTCTACCTACCAAATATAGGTTCACAATAGAAAACTTTTACAAAAGAAACCTAACTTTATAAGAAGGTAACAACGCATCAAATAAAAACTTGTAAGGTTTTTATTCATTAGAATTGTTATTGTTAGAACCCGGAACTTTTGGGACGCGTTGATATTGTTTATTATTTTCTAAGGTCCCAGTTTTTCTTGAGAAAGTAGGTAAGTACTTGATAAGACGGTATTATTTTGAGGAAATAAATATAGCTTTTCATAGCAATTTTATTTTTATTATTAACTTGCACTTACTTAATAGGTATTTATTTTTAGGTCCTGAGTGTCTTATAATTATTTTAACAATATTCTGATGAACACTAGTTTATAAGGAGCTGTAAACGGAGTTTATAAAAAATAATAGAAAAACGAAAGAAAATATACCAAGTAAGGCTTAGTAATCACGCCAACAGAGCAAAAACCAAATATTGGAACAAAACAAATTCAATTATTGTTCGAATCACTTTATGATTATTGTAAACGTATATTTTTAAACTTTACTTTAGATTATTGAAGAAAATAAGGTATTTAAGTATATGAAGAAATTGCAAATGTGAAACACAAATAAAATAGATACGACGTCGATATTAGTGCAGTTTGTTTGGTTAAATTTTAATTTTAATTTTAATTTGGGGGCTGAGCTACCCACGTCCGTAGGAGTGTACCTACTCTATTCTGGTTCCCTACACGTGGTCCCCGGGTAGTGCTAACCGGGTAGCAAACTCTGGTGGGAGGCTTCGGCCGTGGCTAGTTACCACCCACCGGACCAAGCCATGCCGTGAAATGACCTAGTCGTGTTTCGGGATGTAGTCCGGTGTAACCGTTCCGAAGACGGGTCTGAGCAGTAGCGCACTTGTAGCGCCTCACTCAACTGCCGTCTTTGTACTTCTTCACTCTAGTAAACTTCAAGGCTAGAGTGAAAAAGTACCTTATAGGTCGTCGTGCTCCATCTTAGACCACAACGTCGCTTAACATCAGGCGAGTTGGTGGTCAAACGCCGACCTATTATACATAAAAAAAAACCGTAATTGTTATTTTCCTTACTTTTCCCTTTGGATAAATTAACAAAAGAACAAGAAATAAGCTCGCAGATATAAAAAACCAAATCTGTAGAATTAAATCTAGTAGAAATGAGGAAAATATAATTTGGTCAGGATAAACTGTTTTCCAAGGTTATTTTAAAAGTCATGAACTAAATCGTTAGCGTCAATGAAATAGTCGAAAAGCCATGTGGCATTTAGTGACATTTAAAAAAGCTAAAATGTTGAATTCCTAAAAAATACCAAAGGTTGTTTTTACCGGCCTATAATTACCACGGCACTAGGGTTGTTAATCGATCAATAAAAAAAATACCAAACGCATCTCATAAAACCGATCGATGTTAGGAACAATCCTTTTTCCCCATTACATCGATTAAACTTTTTATGTGACAGGGCAAACACACAAAAGTAAATTGTCACGGCGTTCTGCGACCCAATTTAATGTCACAACGGAACGTGTTACCACGTAGCTGTTTCAAAACAAATTTATCCCCTCCCTAGATTTGCTTGCTCGCACTTCGATGGCGCCAAGCTTTTATTATCCTCACAGAATAAATATCAAAGATACGCCACTCGGGGCAAAATTAAAACTTGCGTTGGTAAACAGTTTCGCTGATGTCACATACGATCTGAAAGTAACTGTCTCTCGATTGCTATCTCTATTTGCTTTTTTCCCGCTTATTAAAATAGAAGCGATGATAGCCTAGTTGGAGAAGGCCCGCCTGTCAACCTAGAGGGAGCGGGTTTAAACCCAGCCAACGGCGCGCACCAATTTGATCATTGTGTGAACATATGTGCGTATTGCATGTCATCTGCTACATGACTGGAGCCCGGTGTATGACAACAGGCTCGCCCCCTGTCACATTGGAAAATATCGTCCGGTGAAGTGAGGGTTGTTGTGTTACACCTCTGCCAGCCCACGTGGGGAAAAGGCGTGACGATATGTTATGTAATAAAATTTTCCCATGAAGTGTTTATCTTGAAAGAAAAATTAGTTTTTTTTTTTTTTTAATGTACAATAAGTCGGCGTTTGACCACCAACTCACCTGATGTTAAGCGACGTTGTTGTCTAAGATGGAGCACGACGACCTATAAGGTACTTATTCACTCTAGCCTTGAAGTTTACTAGAGTGAAGAAGTACAAAGACGGCAGTTGAGTGAGGCGCTACAAGTACGCTACTGCTCAGAACCGTCTTCGTTCGGATAGGAGATTTTAGGTAAAGCTGAAGGACGTCCCTAGTACGCAATAAATCGAAAAATGCGTCTAGATCCAATATAAACAAGCTGAGTTCATGAATAAAATATTTTCAGAATGATATAACACTCCAAGGTAACGTCTGTATAGCTGTATTAACATAAAATTTACGTTTGTACACGAAATAAAAACTTTTATTTCTTAATCAGTTAAGTTACTTGCAAAAGTATGACAAATGAAATACGAATGAATAATACCTTAATTCACACAATAGGATAAGCTTTAGTTAGACCCTAAATGCTTTTAGCTCGTAAATGAGTTAGCCTCAAACTAGAAAACATTCAAAGTAAATTGTAATAACTCTAAGTAAAAACAATAAAACAAAATGTCGGCAATAAAAGAGTATATGACATGGAATATAGAGCTGACAGAAATAACTTATGATACGTATTCGCACCCTAGATAAAGTTTACTATGAGAAAACCTAACAGACCAAACGTACAATTTTTCTACCAGATTTGTCTTACCTACCTTAGGGCGCTGCTAGATGTATCATATTGCATCATTTTCGACATTTTTGACTTTTCGGTTTACATTGCCGGCTGTAGCCCAGTCTTCAATAGCCATACTAGAAATGTATGACGCTATGGCCGGGCCACACTTAAAAATTTGTCGCAATATTGACAAGCCAATCCAGTACAAATATATCCCGTCTAGAAGCGACCCTAAACACGAGCCACGGAAAAAAAGTTGTGATTTTTGATAAAGTATTTCTTGTGTTATCTGCAATTGTTGGATCTATTTATCTATATGTCGATTACAGTTATATTAAATTCAGAAACAAATTTTGCCTGTTTTAGGCTACTATTTGCTACCTTTTTTTTATCAACATTTAGAACTACACACTGTTTACTATAAACAGTGGTGTAGACTTCGAATAAATAAATAAATATAAATAAATAAATTCGGGACACTTCCACACACGTTCGCCTGACCCCAAACTAAGCAAAGCTTGTACTATGGCTGCCAGAGACTGATATACATACTTAGATATTTTTAAACACATACTTAAATAGATATTAACACCCAGACATAGAACAAACACAAATGTTCATCACACACATGATTGCCCTAGGTGGGAATCGAACCCACGCCCCCAAGCTCAGAAGGCAGGTCCACTACCAACTGAGCCACCGAGGCAGTCACAAGGTTTTATTTAACACTAGCTGCGCCCCGCGGTTTCACCCGCGGTTAAAAAGTATCCTATGTGCTATTCTAGACTATAATATATTTCTGTGCCAAATTTGATCCAGATCTGTTCAGCCGTTCTGGCGTGAAAGAGTAACAAACATCCATCCATCCATCCATCCATTCTTACAAACTTTCGCGTTTATAATATTATAGTAGGATAATTTAAAAAGACTAGTGGCTCTGAGCTGTAGACGTCGCAGGCAACATCCGTCCTTCTACAGGCTGTGAAATTTTGAGCGTAGTTTCGATAATTATACAGAAGACCGAGATCCGGACTGAATTCGGACATACGAAAGCATTTTTGTCGAAGCAGAAGCATAGACGCTTCGCTCGCTATTGCTGGTTTGGTCTATACATTATTTCTATTCTCGTCTCATAGGCCACAGATAGTTTAACTCTAACCTGCCAAATGCAATAAGCAACTCTGTGTTGCATACAGAAGGACGATTTTTAGATATTTTAGTAATTCAAAGGAACATTGGCGCGATATGGTTACATTGCTTAAGCGAAGGTAGATTTTTGGAAATACGATATCCGCTGACCACTCGGCTGGCCATGTACATGCTTATGACAGGCTAAGTTTTATAATCTAAATCTTTGCAATCAGTATTGCTATTTCCAAAACAATAAAGAACCTATTGTTGAAAAAGATACCGTTAAAAGATAGTTCAACTCCCAAAGGAACTAATAAGCGTAAAACCAGTAAAACGGAATTGCACGTCTGCTAGCGTTAATAGTCTATGTATTTATTGTACCAATCCAAGATTGTGAGAGACTGGACGGCGACGGCGGGTCTCCATCATGCCCGTACAGTACGACCAACTTACCAACTTATCAACAGAGGAGAATGAGGGAAGCACTCCCTTATTTTTCAGCAAAATTCACAATCGTTCATAGAAAATAGTAGTTCCAATATTTAGCCAACCGTATAGTTAAGTTGGTAAGTCTGAAGGGGCGACGCACGACGGATAATACAGCGAAGTAATACGAGATACCGATGCAATTTTATATTCCGGGTTTTGGTGAAGTTCAGACAATTTTAGGGGATATCTTGAAATAGATGGAAGAAGTTAACTAAAAACAGTGGATAGTTAATGCGCATTTGGCTAATAAATACAGGCACATAATTATGTTTCTAATGGAAAGTTTTTTTTTTTTAAAACAAAATTATACTAAATAATATTTTTCTAATCTATTCCTACTTTGGAAAAATTATATTTTTCTTTATATGGTTTCCATTTTTTATTTACCGACTTTATTGCTATTCCTATTTTAGAAAAATATTATTTTTCTAAAGTAGGAATAGATTAGAAAAATTATTTTTCTAAGTAGGAATTACAAAATATATTATTTTTGCAGAATATACCTATTGGAAAAGAATAACACTCAAATAATACAAAAAATGGAATGTTTCAGAATACTCTTATTAAGGCTCGGTCATTCCACGATTTTCTACCTACACATACGTTTACGTAACCCGTTTTATTTAGAGTTTGAAAATCGTAAATCATATTTGATGGTAAAATTAAATCGACACCTAGAAATACGTATTTTTGCCGTTTTATTGGTATTAATCGTAATAAAAACACAACTTATCCTCTCCATCCTAAGGTTGCCTGGAAGAGATCGCTTTTAGTGATAAGGCCGCCAGTTGTTACACTATTTAATAAGTTTTATTATTATTTTTCTCTTGTTGTTTTGTTATCTGTGGTGTGAACTATTGTTCACACCACAGATAACAATAAATAAAGAGTTCAATCAATAAAGAGTTTATCTGTCTATCTATCTTAGATTAAATGGCTCGGTTAAACTTTAGAAAACTAATCTGGCTGTTTAATAATCGAAAAAAATGTGGTGTAATCGCTGAAAATTTAGAGCACCACGTTCCGATAGTTTTTTTTAGAAGATACTTTTTGTGTTTTTTTTTACAAAATGAGAATGTTAATATTTAGTTTGTTGTTTCTTCTACCAGCTGCATTTTTTTGCACCTGATCATCATAATTCTTCATATCAAACTAGGTGCAAAAAATAACTTGTTTTGGTGATTTCGTGCAATACGGGGCCTTAAATTCACTTATGTTTTGATTCTACCAAACTCATGGTCCACAAATAATGCTGACAAAAATTATTATCCTTTCCTCCAAAACTACATCTGACTCAAGGTAATATGAAACTACTTAGAAGTTACTCTGTTTTCCGGTTAGTTTTCGTATTACGTTGAACTATTTGAGTGGTTCCTATCAACGCTGATTTGATGGTGATGATATTTTCAATAGCACTTACTTAGATCAGAAGAAGAAAATGGACCCATCCAAAGTTTCTACTATCGACAAAAACGTAATTCGCCTGATAAAAGGAAAGAAAGAAATTAGTGTACAATGAACGACTGACTTACCAACAGATATTGCAAACTTTACACTAGATGAGAATTAACGGCATAACGATGTGGTTCACGGTCTCGCTCTTCAGCGAGAAGTAAGTATAGTATAGTTTATACTGTAGTATGGTATTAGTATAGTTTTTGCTTTAATTTGTCATAAATAGCTAGAACACTATTAATTAGAAATATTATTAGTATGTAAATTATTAAATACTAATTCCCAGTTTATTTATTAGAAACTAGCTGCGCCCCGCGGTTTCACCCGCTGTGAAAAAGTATCCTATGTGCTATTCTAGACTATAATCTATCTCTGTGCCAAATTTCATCCAGATCCATTCAGCCGTTCTGGCGTGAAAGAGTAACAAACATCCATACATCCATTCTTACAAACTTTCACGTTTATAATATTAGTAGGAGTAGGATAAAGACTAATGTCTTTATTTCTAATATTCCTATTCTACGCATTTAATTTCAATGCACAACAACATTAGGGAGGTACAAAACTAATACCGATCAAAATCTTTATGTAATTACTAGAAAATGATATCGAATCCACGAGACCTTTACTAGTTACATTTTTGTATTGACATTTGCCTCAAGTACTTTGTTAGGTTGGTATTGATTTTGTCATCAAGCCAGATAGTAACAGCTCGCACCGCAAACCTTACTGTGGCCAAAGTATCTATTATGCTTCCAGTATTATTATCTTTACTGAAGACAATTTATCATAACTCTAAAATTGACTGGTTCCCAAGAATGATTGATTCGTTTCCTTTCATATTCAGGATTGAGAAATAGGTCACTGAATATAGAATGGCTGGCAAAGAATATGCATAAATACGTCATAGTCTCATAGTACTATAGTCGATACTACTAAAGTTGCAGCCAACATTGTTGTGTTCAACTTTTTTAACGACTGGTTTTTTTAACAATTTCGACAGACTAGTACATCTAAATGCATTCGTCCTTTAGATACTGAGAACATCAACCCGGGTAAAAGCAAAGCATTTAAATGTGAACCCTATATTTTGCGTCGTAAAGCTGCGAGTGATGAAAATCGAAGACGCATCGACCATGGTTTGATCGTACTACCAGTAAGTATAACAATAGCATAGTAGTATTAGTTAATGCTATTATTACTACTGTACTTATTGCAATTACTACATATGTATTGCTACTGTACTGGTGACTGCTGGCTCAAATTTAGACTGGCTTTGGGTTATTTTATAATTGATAAAAAAAAGTTGAAAGGTACCTAAATAATGTGTCTTTAATTAGCCTTAGCCTAAAACGCAGTACCTATCCTATCTCCTAGCACTCTGCTCAAGTTGCTATGATTTTATCTAATGAAAAAAACATGGAATACACTTCCGGGGTTATTCAAATAACTTACTCGTATCAAATAATTTGATACGGTCAATTCTGACTATGGAAAACTAGACTAATGAGTTTGGTATATTTTTTATCAAACCAATTTAACATAAACGCTGTGACAGAAGTTGTAAAACATAAGCCATTAAAATAATAATGGATCAAAGTATAAACAGTACTTTAGTAGTATACCTACTGTTATAAGTAGTAGCATAATTATTATGTTTCAAAGGAAATTGAAGATGGTTATTTTCTTAACACAATATTGATATTGCAAGTGCCTGTTCTATTGAGTCGACTGAATGGTTTAGTTAAATATTTAATGCCACTGCTCATACACTTTGACGTATGTGAGGAAATAATCAGTTTAAATGTAACTTAAGCTTTCATGTTTAAATTTCAAGAATTAAGATCTTTTACAATATAAAACATTGTATGTATGGAACATTAGTTGTGTCCTAGCAAATACATTAAATTCATTAATTAAGAGCTAATAGATTTCGTTATCGCCTTACTTCTAATGACCGACTGGCTACATACATAACACGGATATAGGGTGCAAAATATATCCAAATTTATTAGTGTAGTATGAGCCCTGCTTTAGGGAAACAATGCAATTGACCGCCTATTTTCTAAGTGTAAATACATAAATAAAAGTTTCTAGGGGGATTTCAAAACAGGTACGGTGTTGTGCCTACACGTCTTATGCCCTAGTCTTCAAAGTCAGCGATAGCCTTCTAGTCCGAGTAAAACTATTTAAAAAGTTAATTTTTAATCAACTTTAAAAAGGAGGAGGTTCTCAATTCGGTTGTTTTTTATGTTTGTTACCGCATGGCTCTGTTACTTATGAACCGATTTTGTTTGTTTTTTTATTTGAAAGGGTATGTTATACAAACTAGTACAGAACCCAAATCCGACGATGACGGGAAGTCGGTTTTTTATTTTATTTTAAAAGATTTTTAACAGATATGTACTGCGATAGAGATAATTTAATTGCTCATTATTATTGCTTATAGTCTGGCAAAGTTTCTATGAAATGTTCACTGTGTTAAAGGATTATTGGATAGTAAGTAATTATTTCGTGCTTCAGTAAATGTCCCAGATGTGAAATTTAGGCAGACAACTAAATGACAGAACTAATCTAGCTAAAAGTGTTTCTGTCACTGACTTTAATTTCTACCAAATGTTAAGCTTGGTAGTTTCCAACAACTAAAACCTTGAGACAACATAAAACCTACCTAAAATTAAAACCGTATTTGTAAAAGCAACTGTGACTGGAAAATACTCGTACATTTCAAACCAGCACAGCTGAAGCATAATATTTGTGTAGAATCCATACAAATATGAAATCTCAAATTCAAAGTGACGTGTTCCCGTTTCACCAACTAGATACACAGGAGATTCAATAAAACCGTCACATTCGCGTGAAGGCAATATAATTTTTCATTTCTGTCATTATTTTTTATCCTTTTTCATTATTCTGGGTAGGTTGGGACCATAAAAATGTAGGACGAACAAGTAAAAGTGCGGAACTATTTTTACTGGCAGTAAAGTGGTCACAACACTAATTGGTGTGTGATGACCCTATAAAATAGAATGACGTTGTAGAAAAATATGGGCTCGGTCGTATAGAAGTTTTTTTATCTGTGATAGCGTCGTGATACTTTTTTAGCTTTTTACGGTCTTTATTTTGCGGTTTACTTTCAAGAAATTAAGTTAAATGGTTTTAGTTAATTTGTGATTACATTTATCCAACGTAGCTAAATAAAATATTTACTGTTAGTTTATAAGCAAAGCAGTAAAATTTAGTCTTTAAATTCCAAATAGATTTAAGCATTTGATAAGAAATAAAAATAATCTTATTACAACAAAAAAAAATAGCTTGAGACTTTTTAAGATATTCCCAATAAAATAAATATTAATGTAGCTTTCATTTGGATAGTTAAAGCCATTTTGTTTCTGCTAATCATAATAAAAGCCACGAAGCATAAAGATTTTGATTTTTTATACCCAGCGACGGAGATTTAGATCACAGCCATTACAGTCCCACTCCGGCATCGGTATTTATCCATAAGAATTTACTAAAACCACTCATTTAAATTTAATAAATGAAAGCCGTCACTACGCAATGAAAAATAAACACTACAGTATTTTGGAGTCAAGTGACACGTATTTTCGTCTTGACAGCCGGCGTTCGAAACGCGGCGCGCGGAAACTAAAACATTTTTGTTATATTTATAAATGGCACTAACGAGTTAATCAAGAGTCTTTTTTGAGGGGTTTATAGGTGTCATCTCGTAGGGTTTTGAGCAGTGATTATGTTTCTTTAGGGGCTGACGCGATATAGCCCCGTGCACGCCGCGTTACCAACTGAATCAACCCTGACTCAATGCCTCCGCCCAACTGAGAGCGCCTGCTCGTCACCCCACCAACTCCAGTATCAACTTTAACCAGCATATTTAGAGTCTAAATTGCTCTGCACCCACATCAGTGGTGAAGAAGATTCGTGCTTCAGTCCGTATAGTGGCCAATACGCATGTCCACGACATTGTGTATAAATTCATGTATAGAGGGCATAGTTTTCCTGTACATTTGGATTTTCTTGAGTTCAAGGACTTTACGTTATCTGTTTGAGTTTTTGGGCATTAAATCTCTATCGAGTTACACGAGGGGTTGGTTATAGAATCGGGTCGCTGGTAAAACAGTCTGGGTCATCGATCTTTTCATAGGGATGTTTAATATTTTTATTACAACTGTTGATGGGTTCAACGACTAGGAAAGATTGATTTATTTTTACATAATTTTCTTGGCAACTCTAAGATTTACTGGTTGAGAAAATAATAGGCATGCATGACGTTTAGGAATTTTTTTCGAGATATTAATAGGTTTTCTGTGTTATAAGAATCTTCACCGCCATTATCAACTCTGAAATACTCACTGTTGAGCACATTAGGTTTTTTTTTGATTGATGACTCCGCTTTAAACACTTCATAATATTTTAAAGAGAATAAATACATTTTAATTTCTTTACAGAATTATTTTCAAAGAAATGTATGTATTAGGAATACAAATATTTGTCTAGACTTGGGAGTGTAATATAAATTTATATTTAAAAAAAAGTTGTGGCAACCCAATTTCGAAAAACAATCGATAAAACGCTAATTATAATCGAGAGAAAAGTAAACTGAGAGGCTTAAATGAAAAACCTTAATTAAAAGCTCCAGTAATTTTCACAAAAAAGTAGCAAGGAATTACAAACAGAAACCTGTTCAATATTAAAAAGATTTTTGTGAATGTTTATTCGTTTCATTTCCTTGAAGTTTAGTTCTTTTTTTTAAATCATTTTACACTCTATCTCGCGGAGCAGACCTAATCAAAGAAATAATTAAAAATAACATTTAATTAACAACGAATCACTTGGTGAGAATTCTCACTCCTGATCTCGTCCTCCCTGATCTTTAATCAACTACGCTACTACGAACTACGCTGCCAAGTAGCTGTTTTGCGACAGATACCTACTATAGGACCCGGTATTGTTGGTACAAGTGCAAAGTCACGACGACAGATTAGTTGAGAGTCAATTACAACCCTAGCTTTAAAATGCAATGAGCTGGCCATTTCTGAGAACCAACAACCGTTTAGATTGACAGGTTCTAGAGTGGGGACTGCGTATCGGAAAACGTGGAGTAGGGTCTATTCCAGGTAGAGGACCTTTAAAAGGCGCCAAGTGGCAAATTAACGTGTAAATCAAAATAGCTTACTATTTAGCATTCTCAAAGAAACAAACAAACAAATATTTCAATAGGCTGACATAAGGACAATTACGAAATACTTTGCTTAAGTATGTTCAAGTTATTTTTGGAACTGTTCGGTAAATGAAGAACGCAGAACGATAAACATTTAGTAGGTAAATAAGACTCTCATCAATTGTAACGTTTGTACAGTTAAATAGGTATCGGAAGCTTAAAAGTAATTAGTTTAATCACAGTTCCTATCTTACCAACATATCTTCTAGGTTTCTACAAGATATGTTTACAGTGCTCGTTTGCAGATTTTCGACGTAGCTCGCACCGATGTGCATCCAAGGAAAACCTCAGCACTCTGACCACACCCTATCAATACGCTACAAAAACAGGAAAAGAGAACTCTCGCTAACGAGTAAAGTCAGGGCAATAGGCTGTATTATATCACAAGGCCACCCGTGATTCTCGCTTGATCAATATTAATGCAAGGCGTTCCCTGAATAAGCATTATACGACGGGAAACCTTTCTACGTAATGAATATTTCCTAAGCTCTGTAAGAAACCGAGTTATTTTATTTCAGAAAAATATTATGTGTAAGTGTATGGCGTAGGGTTTATGTGAAAGCTGTTCTGTGTTCTGTGACTGAATTTTCGTCTTCTAGCGTTTAACGTAAGTGTAGCTGCATGATTCTACCCACGACCTTTCATTTTGGCATCATTTTCGCGCATTTGTTGGCATTTATCCGGAACAACAGTACCCCATGTGCTAATCCAGGAAACGACCTCAATTTTAACACAAATTTCATTCGAATCCTTTAAGCGTTTACGGAGCTGAGGGGTAGCAGACATTTTAACACTCCATGGTTTATTTTTTTAATAATAACCTTATCTTTCGCAGTCACTGAAGTTAGTAGGTAATGAATACGTACAATCTTGGAGCCATAGTTTACATAGTTTGTCAAAGCTTGTCAATAAATTATTAGTAAAACAACTAGCTTAAAAAGTTAATAGATGAAGTCGTTATCAAATACTTCTTTACAATGTCAACCAGTAAAAATGTTTGCATCTGAAACAATTTTTAAATACGACATTGACAGTAGGTATTTAACCTTGGTAAAGTATTTTCATGAATAATAATTAATTGGCAAAATTGTTGTGTACTCAATTAGCATTTACGACGAGAGTTTCAGTAATTTTACTAGTTTGTTTTGAGTATAAGTACTTTTTATATTTAATACCTAGCATACAATTTTTTTGTTTTTGTTAAAATTTATCAAATAAGAATAACAAACATATTAGCTCTATGATAATAGCTTTGGGATGGGTGACCACGGATGGCCTTAACTGAGCGCTTCCGTGAGTCAGATGACACGTTAAATTGTGGGCCCCGGTTAATTGGTACTAAAACAACAACCACAAAGACAAGCCAGAGGCCTTCGGCGGCCAGAAAACTTTGACACTAAGGCTAGATACTCAGCCTCAACGAGTTCACGAGTCACTAGAGTGGTAGCAATACAAATAACAAAAGTATCCGAAAATAACAATAACAAAAATTTAAATTATGAACGAAATGTCACTATGAAATATTGGACGATATGATATCCCGAGACGAATGAGGAGATACGAGCATGCTGCGATTATATTCACAGCAGCAGAAAGCCCAGTGAAGTGTCACAGAACACTAATAATATGAGCAGAATACCTACTTTTATTGAGTTACCGTATAAATTATGTTTTAAGGAAACAATTTTCCGTTATTTACTTTGCTTTTAATTTTCTTGAACTAATGATTCACCAAAAAAATAAGTTAATGTGTTGTATGCATTACAATAGGTATGTTACCCAACCTGCTACTTTTCATGTCTGATTTCATTTCATTCATGCTTTAGATATTATCTTGTTCATAAAAACATTGGGATTTCACGGTCTCGTTAGATTTATTTTTACACCCGAAATGTCAAAGCTTATATTTTGCAGTCAAGTTTTTTGTTACCCGACTATGCAAGAAGGAGGGTTGTGTATTTCGAGTGTATGTTTGTATGTATGTATGAGGTTACTTTGGCACGCCCTACAGTCTAAACAGCATCATGGATTTGAGGTGAGGTGTCATTTGAATCGTCTTGTGACGATGATTGTGACGATGATCGACATGTGAGGTGTCATTTGAATCGTCTTGATAGTGGAAGTGACATAGGGTACAACATTTTGCAACCGGGTTTTTAGTTTTTCTTTCAATAATGTTACTTGTTTAAATTATAGAGTATTTAGACATTTAAGACTGTTGCTTCTGTTAAATATGTACTGTGGCAGCTCTACCTGTCTCTGCAGATAGAATTGAAGTCTACTCATTACTCAGCCGATTGTGAGATAGAGCACGCTGCGTGCCTTTGTTATCGACATGGGCCATTTTCCGCAGCGGTATTGCCAGGTTTTAATGTGGTCTCTTTTAATGGAGCGTGGTAATTGCATTCTGAATTGAATTTGTGGGTAATTTAATTTTAGCACTATTTTCGGTAACGTGATTGTTTAATAATTATTTTTTATTACAGGTAAAATTGAGTTAACTTTACAATTTGGAAAATAGAATAATAATTACCTACTATAAAATGCTGCTTTATTAGATATTGAAAATGCATTTTAAATTAAGTTTTAATTGTTCTTATTTTTGGTATTTGATGATTTTTTTTTTCAAAAACCAGTATTATGTGTGCCTTTGTGTGAGGCAGTAGTCATTTTTATAACTTTGACGATCATAATTATAAGTAAATCTTCGAGACCTAGTTAAATAAAGACAATTTGACTTTATCGCTTAACTTTCTTTAAACCAACCATTTGATTGTAATTAACTAATCTTATTCTCAAGCTGGTTCAGCTTACAAAACTTGTAACAAAATAATTAAGCTTCTGCTTGTTTGTAGCATTTCTTGCAAGCCTCTGAAAATAGAGTTGGCAACACTTTCCCGCTGCCAAGAAGGCTGTTACAAGTTCCGCGTTTACCTTTAGACCTTACTACTTAGTAATAAAGCTTTTATTGAGTTGTACGAGATTGTTTTGGTACTAATTACTGCTAACGACTTTGGATCTTAACCGGGCTTCCTAATTTTATGTAATGAGACCATCAAATTAACGAAAATCTTTGTTTTTTGTGCGTGCGCTAGATAATCTTAATTTTTATTACAGAATTCCTACTTATAAAAGTAAAATAATTTAGAAATTCCAAACATTGACATTTTTATTAAAGTAGCTCAAAATTTTAAGAAGACGTTAATATCAATACTTATTTTATAAAATTTACGTCCACAAAGTTTCCCTTAAATGTATGTTCACAATTATTATTTGAAGTGCAGTATTTCTGTGATAATTCAGAATGCAGAATAAAAAATGGACTGAGGTCTTGATGACTTTAAGTCATGTTTACTCCACAAGTCCGTACAAATATTACAGTAAATATTTAAATTTAATGTTTGGGAGCTGCTACTTACTGTTTATCTTTTAAATGCGCGTAAAACTTTCTTCAGCTCTAACAAAGGTCTAAAATTAGATTTAAAAAAGTCCGAAATGTAATGTGAAAAAATTAAAATGTACGGATTTTGGCCGCTGCGGCTTGCCAACTCGTCCGCCCACAAAAAAACTGGCTTAAAGTCATTGAAATGTACTTTTTTGTAAGGACAAGGCAAACAAGCATTTGAAATGGTGCCTCCTCGGTGTGCTTAAGCACGCGACATAACGTCGTGTTTTAGTAGTCAGGGCACCTACCATGACATCTCATTGCCGTGATGGTTACGTTTTGTTGTCGACGTTGAGGGAACGCGAATCGTATCGCTGCGCAACAAGGTTCATGGTCGCGTAGCGTCGAAAACACCCCTAGGATTAGGAATAGGACCCCAGAATTAATAAAATGCACGTGTAGATTGACGCGCACATGCACATTTGAGACGTATGGATAGACATACGCACTTCAATGTAATGCCGTCAGTACACGTAGTAGAGTAGACACTTCAACGGATAGCTTCAATCTGCAAATATCCAACATAATGGCACCCAATGAGAAGATCACCGCCTCTATATTTTTACCTCGATGTATAAAGCAAGCACTTTAGCCAAAAGCGGCCACAGCCGGTTAGCATCCTGATTCCAGACCGGAGTTGTGGTTAGGAAGCGAATATACTTAAAGCCGCTCTCCTTGCATTGGAAAATAACAAAACCGGACGTTACTTTCACGTTATTTCGGTTTATTCGGTTTTATAAAATATAAAAGCTATGATAGCCTAGTTGGAGAAGGCCCGCCTCTCAAGCCAGAGGGAGCGGGTTCAAACCCAGCCGATGGCACGCACCAATTTGTTCATTGTGTGAACATATGTGCGTATTGTATGTCATCTGCTACATGATTGGAGTCCGGTGTATGGCAAGAGGCTTGCCCCTGTCACATTTGGGACTGAATATCGTCCGGTGAAATGTGGGTGTTGTAACACACCTCTGCCAGCCTCCCTCGGGGGTAAGGCGAGACGATATGTTTTGTTATGTGATTTCGGTTTAGCCGTTCTTTTTCAGCTAATTTATAATTTGGATTTTAGTAAATACATATTACAGAGAAAATAGCCCATATTCCATAGTGTACATAATGAGACGTTAAAGCTACGGATTTGTTAGAAAAACAATTTCGTTCTGTCACTTATAGTAAAGTTATGGACCTGACATTAAAATTTAAACGAAGCTATGCAATTTTCAGCGCTTCTAAAATATGATAACGAATCTAGCATAAATGTCAAAACAAAATTTCCACTAAGCCATATTTTCTACTTCACAAAATGGCTTGCAACGTCAATATTTTATCAACATCCAGTATGGACTCAATAAACCAGTTTGCTAGTCTCTGTTGCACTGACTAAAGTATTTTGCTGTGTAAACTTTGCCTGCTGTTTTTACCCCTTTACTAATAAACGTTGATAATATCGGAATAGTAGTGCACTGTTTTAGCTATTCTTTCTTTTGCAATTTTAACTCGATCAAAAATGACAGAGCACTGTAACTATTCTGAGACTATACAACATCCATCAGTAAGAGGGTATAAATACTCGTATAAATAACGGCAATATAACTATAGTAGCTATCTTGAGCCATTTCAGCTCATTGTGCAGTTTCTGTGGTTGTAACTTTGACTGTGAAATACGTAGTACCCTTTTCGTATTTCTGTAAGTTCCTGTCCATCCAAAGGTTACCTGAAAGAAATCGCTTTAGGCGATAAGGTCGCCCTTGTACTGCCGAAAAATGTATTGTAGTTTTTAAGATTTTCATGTAGTTTTTGGTGTGCAATAAAGATATATTGTATTGTATATATTGTATTGTATTGTAGTACCTAATAAAGGCTCTAAGACAATTGATAAATGAGTTCGAAGCTCATACGAACTACATACATACACACATATCGTCACGCCTTTCCCCCGAGGGGGCCATCCATCCATCCATCCATCAGCCATAGGACGTCCACTGCTGGACATAGGCCTCCCCCATAGACCTCCAATAAGACCGGTTGGTAGCGGCCTGCATCCAGCGCGATCCTGCGGTCTTGACAAGGTCATCTGTCCACCTTGTGGGTGGACGTCCTACGCTGCGCTTGCCGGAACGTGGTCTCCATTCGAGGACCTTTCGACCCCATCGGTCATCAGTCCTTCGTGCTATGTGCCCTGCCCACTGCCATTTCAACTTGCCAATCCTCTGGGCTATGTCGGTAACTTTGGTTCGTCTACGGATCTCCTCATTCCTGATTCGATCTCGCAGAGAGACTCCGAGCATAGCCCTCTCCATAGCTCGTTGGGCTACAAGAAGCTTATTTATAAGGCCCATAGTGAGAGACCACGTTTCAGTGCCATAAGTCATCACTGGTAACACACACTGGTCGAACACTTTCGACTTGAGGCACTGAGGTATGTCGGACGAGAAGATGCTACGCAATTTTCCGAACGCTGCCCAGCCGAGTTGGATTCGGTGATTGACCTCTTTCTTGAAGTTGGACCTACCTAACTGGACTACTTGTCCTAGGTAGACGTACGAGTCAACAACTTCAAGAACCGAGCTCTCAACAGAAATTGGAGTGGGTATCACAAGGGAATTACACATGACCTTCGTCTTGTCCATGTTCATCCTCAGACCCACTTGTTGAGAAACTCGATTTAGGTCTCCGAGCATCGTGCTGAGCTCTTCCATCGATTTTGCCATGACTACGATATCGTCAGCAAACCGAAGGTGAGTGATGTATGCGCCATTGATGTTGATGCCGAATCCTTTCCATTCCAAGAGCTTGAAGGCGTTCTCCAAGGTGGCAGTAAACAGTTTCGGAGATATTACGTCTCCCTGTCTTACGCCTCTTTTTAAAGGGATCGCCTTGGAGCTCTCTTTCTGTACTCGGACCGACATAGTGGCGTTATTATACAAGCACTTCAACACTTCGATGTACCGATAGTCAATACGGCATCGTTGGAGAGACTCCAGCACAGCCCATGTCTCGACTGAATCAAAGGCTTTCTCATAGTCCACAAACGCTAAGCAAAATGGCAAGTTATACTCTTCTGTCTTCTGTATAACTTGCCGCAGCGTATGGATGTGATCTACGGTGCTGTAGCCTTTTCGGAAACCGGCTTGTTCGGAAGGCTGGAACTCATCAAGCCTGCGTTCGAGACGGTTCGTAATGACCCTTGAAAACAGCTTATAAACATGGCACCGAGGCCCGAGGGGGCCGGCAGAGGTTTAATACAACACCCACATTTCGCCGGACGATATTCAGTCCCAAATGTGACAGGGGGCGAGCCTATCGCCATACACCGGGCTCCAGTCATGTAGCTGATGACATACAATATGCACATGTTTACACAATGAACAAAGTGATGCGTGCAGTCGGCTGGGTTCGAACCTGCTCCCTCTGGCTTGAGAGGCGGACCTTCTCCCAACTAGGCTGCCATCGCTTTTTACTACAAACTAAGATTATAAATAAACGAATAGATTATGAAGCAGTAATGAAACTTAACCAAAACTAAGAATTTCCGTTTCGATAATCATTTAAGCAACACGTATTGGCATCGCATGTCATATAATGGAAACTCATGTGATGTTAAAAAGCTCTAGTCGAGTAATCGCTCACCTATAAACGACTCAATAGTCGAAGCGTTTTGTATTAATAGTTATATAAAGTTAAGGATTAAACAAGTTATGTATTTTACGTAAGTATTCATCTGATCTAATACTACACAAAACAAGCAAAGAGTTTTTCTAAACTATAAATACATTAAAGTAGAAAAAAAACAAGAAGATCATTATTCTGCAGTAAACCCCATCCTGAACAATATTATTGTCAACAAAAGCTTTCTCAAAGAAGCTTTATACAGAAAAGAAGGACTTAAGGCACTCCTCCTGTATAAAATGTTCACTGTCAAACTTGAAGGAAATAGTTAAAATTGTGCATGAAAAATGTTATTTTTACATTAACTTAGAAAATAGAGAGTGTTTTATTGGAAACTTGTCACCCGCATGCCTACGTCAGTCTAGAAAATAACACATTGGTCAATCATACGTTCGATTCGATTTAACTAAACGAGTTAATGAATGCAATTTCAGTTAATTGTCTGAAAGCTGTATTTATTTCTGTAGAAACAATTAAAAGTATAGGGGAGAAAAGAAAAGTATGTAAGAATTGCTTTTGTTATCGCTTCTTAATAAAATTGCTTAATAGCCTTCATTGCTTAATGAAACAATGCAACTTTTTTGCAATACCTACAACCGCGGCATTGCTCAATGCTTCATAGCCGTGTAACACAGTTAGTGGTCTGTAGGCAAAAGCATTTTTAAAATCAATTTTACACTTCCAAACTTTTTATAAACCTATACTTTAGTGTAAATTTAGTCGTGGTGTTCATTTTCACCTATTAATGAATAATAAATATTCAAAAATAGGTGAAAATGAGCAAATAACCAAATTTCTTCAAATTTAATCATTATACCTACCGCATAAAAAATGGCATGAACAATAAAAACAATATCAAATCCTGTACGTTTTATTAAGTGGACGATTTTGAGAGATTTCATTGGTACATAAAAATCGGAAAGATCTTTTGATTTACGTTCCTCAAAGTCATTGGTAAACCCCTAAAATGGAATAAAGCGTCAAAGTTGAGGGTCGTAATATTAATGATGGAAAAAGAAAAAAGGTATTTCAGCAACGTCATACAAAAGTAATTTAGAAGACTTAGTTACCGCTTTTGCGTTTGGTTTTTCTGAACTAGCTTTTGACCTCAATTTCACGCTTCTGCACTTGACATGGCACCTTAAATTCGGGCTTTATTGGGGCCTTAGAATGCATGAGTTTGCATTATTATGCTTGACGTTATGAACGATTTCATGTTGAAAATAAGCCAGAGTATCAAAAACTTGCTAACTTTTTTTAGTTTGTTATCAGAGTAAATTTTAGTTGCAAATATAATTTGAGAACCGATGACGTCGTCAGTGTGAAATTCACTAAACTTACTAAACTAAAGAAAATCCCCCTAACTTACAAACGTTGGAAAGCCTCGAAATAATTAAACAGTGTTTTGTCTTTTGGCTTGTTGTGTCTTTTTTCTTTCTTTTTTTAATTATAACTAGATTGAAACAGACAAACTCTGTGTAGGTAAAACTATTCCGAAGCCATGCAACGTTTATTAAATATTAAGGAAGAATATGTGGATAAGTTGATTTTAAAATCAACCAAAGTTACGTAAACTCCGGAATTAAGTAAACACATATCGTCAAGCCTTTCCCGCGAGGGGGCTGGCAGAGGTGTAACAAAGCAACACCAGTATGCTACAGTACACGTTATGCTACATATTGCAACACCCACACATCGCCGGACGATATTCACACACTGGGCTCCGGTCATGTAGCAGATGACATATAATACGTCATTATATACTTCAAAGTTTGGATCATCGGCGCAAGGTTGCTAGTCTATCGGTGTTTTATCGGATACATTTCGGGGAGTGTGCATCTGGTTTGCATGACCTTATTCTCCCTAGCCCGTTCTTCTATAAAGGAATCAAGAGTACAGAAAAGCGGCATCGTTTTATGGTCGACATACCTACAACACGCACGAAACGCTTTGGTTCCTCATTTCTCATAAGGACCGCTAGAGTGTGGAATACTCTGCCAGAGTGTGTGTTCCCTGACACTTATAATCTGGGTATCTTCAAGTCTCGAGTGAATCGGTTTCTTCTAGGCAAGCGTGCTCCATCGTAGGCCGCATCACTGCTTATCATCAGGCATGTTGGCGGCCAAACGCAAGCCTATTAAGTAATAAAAAAAAAATATATATACGCACATATGTTCACACAATTAACAAATTGGTGCGGGCCGTCGGCTGGGTTTGAACCCGCTCCCTCTGGCTTGAGAGGCAGGCCGTCTCCAACTAGAATACCTAAAGAAAGTAGTAGAATTAAGTATAAGGGAGACGATTATCTTATTATCAGCCTGCACAACTTCGAATTCCATAAACTAGTTTCATTTCATTAATTGGAACAATTTCGCATTTATTTTTAACAGTATATTGACATTTAATATCCGGCTACCATTAGGCAACGCCCACACAACTTCATCCTACACCGCTGTTAGTTCAGCTATTCTTAACTATTGTTCACACCAAGGCCCATCGCATAGCTGAGCGTTATTTCCATTGTTCCGGAACTGCCGTAGACGAAGCCTATCAAATATTCTGGGAGAGCTTTTAGTCTGAAATATTTATAGACGAGTCACACGTTGACCCAGAAGGTTTAGAAACGGTCTCGAAATATCGAGTGAATTCCACGTGCTAATGGAAAATTACGTAAGAGGCAGCAGTTTAAAATTTATTGGAATTAACTATAGGTACTAACGTACCTACTCTCAGTTACCGTATTTATTGAAAAATTTGATCGTTTGAACATTAACGCGGAAAAAGAATTATAGATTGGCTACAAAAAGATTAAGTAGTGGCAAAATGCAGCACACTCGCAAACGTTCGCCTTTATAATATTAGTATGATGATATGATTATACCTACTTAAACCTTACCCAAATTACAAAGCCAGCTACACCAATGTTAAATTGAAAAGTTCTTACAGTGTCATAATACAAGTACTGTACAAGTACTGGTACCACAAGAAAAGATGGGTATAGCGAACGGTTTTCACTAGAATTGAACGATATCGTCTTTAAGATTCACGGTTGTCTGTCCAAGCAAAAAATCAACAATGATCTTTTATCATCATTATTAAAATGGTGCTCTAGTTCGTTTAGTAACTACATAGAGGAAAGTGGAGCAGTGAGGTAAAAAAACTAGCTGAAAACTTTCATGATCTTTTAATGTGACAAAAATTTCGGGTTTGCCACTTAAGGCAACTTTTAACAAAAAATAACACAGCGTTTATAAATTTGACCGTTCTTTTTTGAAATTTAACTCATTTTTTTAAACAGTTTTATCCGTGTTGTTTTTTATCTACATTTGTATTTAGTCATGTTGATGAATTTTGGCATTAAACTTTTAAAGTATGAAAATAGTAAATAAATTACCTGCTTTTGTGTATTTGCCATTTTGATTAGTAAACCGATAAATTACGAAACAGAGGCAGGCTAACTATCTACATTGTGCAAGCAGTCAACAATTTTATAAATAATTCAATTCCCCACAGAATTTCCGAAGCACGCAAACCTATCGATGTCCATACAGGAAAGCATTTGTTTTATTACACAAAAAGCCTTACCCAAGTGAAACGTTTCCAAATATCAAAACCGAAAACACAATAACGGACCCCATTCTGTTGGAAAAACAAACTCTATTCCTATCCAATAAAGTATTTATCGGCTCGGCGTAATTAAGGCTTTTACGACAGCTCGTGGAAGTCGGTCAGCAACAAAATGTAAATAAAACGGTATGCATTAATTGCTAGGTTTCACAGTTCGTTTATCGGCACTTCCTTTTTTATTGTATTAATGAAGCTGAAGATAATAAAAGGGAAGTTTGAAGGGAAAAAGATACGTTTATGCGACCTCAACAATATACTATGGTAATATGAAGTTTTCATGAATAGAAATGACATCCTTTGCATTTTTCAATACAAAAGTTTTCACATTTCTATGCGAATTAGATTTATTTTCGCATAATGACCTTTTTATTAGATTTTGAAATTATTTATGTGCATCTAATATTTTTTTAATTTGAAAAGCTATTATTTTTGCTTCAACACTCTTGACGTTAAGTGACTTGTTGTGTAGTTCAAGATCGAGTATAGGTACCTAACTTGTGGCCCTATTCGGAGATTTGAGATTTTCATCTCACCTTTTTTCGTCCTTGTTGCTCTTGTTTGAAACGTCATAGGTGTGAGAGTGACCAAGATAAAATCTCATCTCATCTCACGCGCAGGAATAGCCCCCCTGGAGTAAGTTCAATTGCCAGAACTCATGATAGCTAGGTCTAGCTTTCCGAGCGCAAGCACGTAATGACGTCAGTCATCGTCAACCGTCTCTATCGAACTATTTTAAATGATTTATTTCGTTTGACGTCACTACTTGTTGCCCACTTGACAGGGCTGCTATACCCGGCGGAGTATATTAGTATATCATGGCTATTACTACCTATTACTTATTAGTAAGTACTATGTTGGAAACTATGTCCTGAGCCCTCATACGTCTACTTCTGGGAATAGCTTTCTCTGTCTCTCTTTCTTTCTCTATCTCTCTCGTTTTTCAGCTACGATTTCCCGATCCCCAACTCGTTATACAGTCACATCGTCACTCCATTCAATCACATTAATTCATATACTAGTCCCGCATAATGATAATTAAAAGTCACTTGTATCATAAACTTACCTAAGACATTAAATAATACAGATCGGATGTAAGGCGAGGATGCGGCGTCGACAGATCCAGGCGCGGTGCCGCCTCAAAAATTCTTCATCTTAATAGTTTGAAAGCAACTTGTTTTGAATCATACACAGGCCACCACTTCAAAGTTTCAACGCCTGAATCGTGTGCGCACTGCATCCTTGCTTCCAGTCTGTATAATTCAGGTCTAAAAGTGCTGCAAAAGCTTAAGTAATGTTCTATAAAGAGTAGCTAAATGACAGCCATCAAAAGTCAACTCATAATCCAATAAGGCCCGAAAGGGATTATCCATCGAATGCAGTCGATAAATCCTCTCAAACGCGGCGGACATTTTAATTCATTTCAGCGAATCGCGTCGACTATTTCAAGATTCTCGCGGGACTCTGTCTAAAGCCCGTTTTGATTACATAACTGGAAACTGCAAATAAAACTCATCAGGGCGTGATTGGAAATGCATCGAATGCCATTGTTTTGATCCTACTTGAATTTCCACCGAGAAAGCTTTGTTAAACTTGGACGCTTTAAGTTGCTTTTAGCTGATAGCTTTATTTTGTGGACTTTTCATTGACTGTGCTTAAAGCCAGACAGCTTCGACTTATTTAATAGTTAATGGTTTATTGGAATGAACACTAAGTAACGTATTTTTCGTTTCAATTGGTATTTACTTTTCAGAGAAATTATAATTTTCTTCCCAAATAGTTATGCACCATAATTAAACAGTATCGTTCTCGCATCTTTGAAATTTCTGGCTTTTATTCTAAGCTGAGCCTAAGTCGTTAAACACGATGTTTCAACTTTTCTTTGTATGCTAAACCCAATCTGACTAGAGGAATAGTTTTCTGAAAGATACAATTTATCTGCTGTCGCGGAAATTATCCGAAAATGCTTGAATCCCAGTTTGGGTTTTCTTCACTTTCTGAAGCCAAAGTTGAAACAATTGCTAAACGTGCAGATCTATCAGACTCATAAATAATTTTGCAAATCACAACATAACAAATATGTTACCCACCCCAAAAAAAAAAAAAAAAAATGAACTTAAATGAATGAATAACGTGAATACACGTTATTCATTCATTTAAGTCACGCCTTTTTCCCGAGGGGGCTAGCAGAGGTGTAATACAACACCCGCATTCAGTCGATATTCAGTCCCATATGTGACAGGGGGCGAGCCTGTCGCCATACACCGGGCTCCAGTCATGTAGCAGATGACATACAATACGCACAAATGTGCACACATTGAACAAATTGGTGCGTGCCGTCGGCTAGGTTTGAACCCGCTCCTTTGGCTTGAAAGGCGCGGCTTGTCCAACTAGGCTATAATTTACTAAGAAGTTAAAATAGAATAAATCAATGTAGGCTACCATCTAGGCTACTGAATAAACATTGTTCGACGGATAATTGATTTGAGATTTGGCAACAGCTGCCCGTTACTGCCACTTCTAGATAAAGTTTTAGTTCAAAGAACGAGTTCTCTAGATCCGTTAGACCTTTCTCTCTAAAGGTGAGTTTTCAATATTTTTTTAACTATTTTATTGAATACTTTAGTTTTAGTAATTCACAAACACACAATCCCTGTTCTTTGTTACAATTGCTATTTTTTTAATCTTGAACGTTTTTTTTTTCTACTTATCTCTGTTTTAGTGTGAAAGTCACCAATACCAGCAAACCTCACCATAGCAATATTGTGTTAATTTCATATTTTAGATTTATGATATTATGAAAGAAAAATAGAACTTCCTTTTTTAATGTAGTTGGATGTGTCAAATGAAATATATTGAATAAGTTATTCAAGGTAAAAGAAAATCTAAAACAGACACACTCTTAATAAAATAACAATGCTAAAAAGTATCTTCGTTTCGAAATCGAACGCAAACTCACAAAAACTTCTGAAATAAAATAAAATAGTTTTTATCTTATTTCTTTTTATTGGTCTTAAATTGGTTTGGTAAAATGGCTTGTTCCTTAAAGATTTGTTTTAATTATTTTTTTATTTACCATAATACTTAATCTAGAACCTTATCTTTTACCTTATCTTATCTTGACTGTTTCGGTGGCTTAGTTGGTAGTAAACCTGCCTTCTGAGCTTGGGGGCGTGGTTTCGATTCCCACCTAGGGCAAACATTTATGTGATGAACATTTGTGTTTGTTCTATGTCTGGGTGTTAACATCTATTTAAGTATGTATTTAAAAATATCTAAGTATGTATATCAGTCTCTGGCAGCCATAGTACAAGCTTTGCTTAGTTTGGGGTCAGGCGACCGTGTGTGGAAGTGTTCCGAATTTTATATTTATATTTATATATTTTATATTTATTAAAATTAGTGTTCATAGTGAAAGAAGAAAGTGTTGAAATCACTTTCTCAATATCTTATTCTGCTCTGCCTATATTATTGTTTTTCTCGCTTATCTGGTTTGGGAATGTTTTGCTGAGTTCTAAGCATTTGTAAGCTTGCCAAGTTTGTCTATGCGTGCCTTTTATATCTCATGAATTGTTACGTTGTAATAGTCGGGACCATTTAAAACAATCGAGTTGTTCGAATTGTAAATCGTACCTACACTAATTCAATTGAAATAATTTACAGTTTGATGGGACAGGATTAGAAAAGATGGCGCGCTAGAGAGAAAACTTTTACTCAATAGTAGGTAAAACTTGCTTGATAATTATTATGATGACTTAATTGCTTACATACCTACTGTTGTATCTATAAACAACGGACATGAATATTCTATGAAATCAATATTTAAATAATAATTATAAATAAATAAATAAATTCGGGACACTTCCACACAGGGTCGCCTGACACCAAACTAAGCAAAGCTTGTACTATGGCTGCCAGGGATTGATTTACATACTTAGATATTTTTAAATACATATAACCACCCAGACATAGAACAGACACAAATGTTCATCACATAAATGTTTGCCCTAGGTGGGAATCGAACCCACGCCTCCAAGCTCAGAAGGCAGGTTCACTACCAACTGAGTCATCGAGGCAGTCACACACACTTACACTCACACACTATACTTACATACACTTCGTCTAGGTTGCATGACATTTTTCATAAAATAGCTGTTTTATATTTCGTAATTTCATAGTCGGTATAATAAAAGTTGGTCATATTGATGGGTACAATATATCCTGGAATATGTCCATCGTATAAGGGAACATTCTATATGATAAACGAAATTTCACAAATCTGTATGCAATATTGCATTTTGTGTCCATCGTTTGTAGAAACATTCTGTAGATTAACGAAATTTCACATGTATGCAATATTGTATGCACCTAGTAGTAGGATATCGTTGAATATCGACTAACCAACAAACTGGCAGCATCGTATCGTGTCAATACGGCTTAACTTACGTAACCGCCTTCGAGAATCGATGGTTTCAGTACCTGAACAGACAGTGAATGAGATTGCATCAAAGTTACAATAAAAGGCAGGCTGCGATAGATCCACTTTTTTACAAAATTATACATAGCATAACATATCGTCACGCCTTTCCCCCGAAAGGGCTGACAGAGGTGTAATACAACACCCGCACTTCGCCGGACGATATTCAGTGCCAGCTGTGACAGACAGACATTCTAACTACGTAACTCATATGGTGGTAGAGTCAGCTTTCTTTTATTTTCTTCTTTATTTCATTATCCTTGGCATCCTTCCTATATTTATCCTTGACATAGTCTTAGTCTTTAGGAACTTTTACTTTGGTATTAACCAAGATGCATCTGTTCCTAATTCAATGAAGATACGATACTGTCTTAATTACATTTACTGGAAGTCGTGTCGTCGACGTGCCGTATTCGTGCCGAATAATTAATCGGTCAAACGTCGTCTCGGCCTAGTTAGGAAATTGATCGCATAACCTTTTTTGTTTGTACGCGCTTAAGAATGCATAAGGTAACGTAATTAAACTTAAATTTGTCTTTGTCAGCCCTTAAGTTTTGAAATGGGTATACATTACTTGATATGTACACAACACTACTGGTTAGTACTTACCTACATACACATAACAAAGTTACATGTTATACAGGTAATACCTACACAATAGGTTAGGGGCTACACGGCAGACGACCGCGTGACTTCAGTTTGCTTGTGTGGATAGCGGCGTACAACAAATTTCGATACAACTGTGTCTGACGCCGACCAAGATCACCTCTGTCGGAGACGGGGTCGTCTGCCGTGTACCAGGCTCTTAACATACACAGTGTTACACAGTAAGGTTGGCATTACTTACTGTTTGATCGCGAAAACATTAAAGAGTGACTCACGTAGTGTGAAACTTTTTGTATGAAAGATTCACCTCACAACTCGTCATATCAGATTAGTTTAAATTTCGGTGTCAAAATAATACAAATTAAATAGTGCGAAAAAACGCAAAAGTGTTCTCAACTGCTATTGTTTTCAAAATAGAAACAAAACTGGTCAACCTGCATAAGATATCCAACCTCGGACAAAATAAGCTACTAACTGCGCCCCGCAGTTTCACCCGCAGTCCCACGGAACACGTTAATTTTCTCAAGATTAATGTAGTACCACTACCCTGATCCTTTTTTAAACCGAAACGGAACGAACGGCACGAAACGGAACGGAGGAGGTTTACAATACGATTTTAAACAATTAATTTTTATTTTATGTATGATCACGCATAACTTTTTTGTACCCCTGACAACGTGTATGCAAAATTTAATTTCATGATGACCGATTCAATAGTTAGTTAAGGCGTAAAAACGCAACAAACAAGCTCAATTTCGCATTTATAAAATACCTACCTATTAGCTAGGATTAGGCTAATAATAATTGTTTATTTATGTACCTGGTTTTCAAGACCAATACTGAGATCGTAGTAATCAAAAACCAATAACAATAACATTTAAACTATGTGAATTAACCCCTACTTCTTCCTCCTCTTAACTGAAACTTGTAAAACTATTTCCATTATTTATATTTACATTAATAAAGTCGCTTAAGGGACCAGCCGTGTCGTGTTCAAACTAATCATCGTAATGGTAGCCTATTTTCTCAGATAATCAGTATGTTTTCCTGTTAAACTGATGGTTTTGGCATTGGTTAATAGATGCTTTTACAATGTGACCTTAAAGACTGATGACGCGGTTCGTTGGAGAATAGACTACTGTATTTTTTAAGTATTTATTTCCAAAGCATAACTTTACTTTCAACATTGAGTTCGTCAATTTTTTATGATCATTATCGTTCTCCAATTGTTTTTACGCTCTTTTTAAATTATTTAAAAATATTAATCATTCATTATGTTTAATTCCACGGCTACATAAGCGTCCTTCAGTGATAATTCGGGCTATCGCGACAAAATAAATGTAGCCGGTTAGTTCGTCACTCGGTGATGTATCGGGTGAATTATCGCCCACGTCAACTCTGCAGAAAGGCGATGAGTTGACCGCTTATGACAACTGACAACGAAGATGTTTAGCGCGACAACGCGACACGAATTATCGCGCGCTAATGTAGCTCCAGCATTAGTGTGGTCAGTATACGCAATCTTTGAATTCCATACAAGTTTGTAGATCATTACGATATTTAATGCCTAAGTCTTGTAATTATGAAAGCGATGATAGCCTAGTTGGAGAAAGCTAGCCTCTCAAGCCAGAGGAAGCGGGTCCGAATCCAGCCAACGGCACACACCAATTTGGTCATTGTGTGAGCATATGTGCGTATTGTATGTCATTTGCTACATGACTGGTGCCCGGCGTATGGCGACAGGCTCGCCCACTGTCACATTTGGGACTGAATATCGTCTGGCGAAGTGTGGGTGTTGTATTACACCGCTGCCAGCCTCTTCGGGGGAAAGGCGTGCCGATATATGTAAAGTCTTGTATTATGAGTCTTCCTACTTTTCATCTAATACAAATGATGGCTTGCTCACAAGTAACTACTGCTCGGAACTTGTTTATTACTTCATTAATGCAATCACTACCAAAATAACATCAAACGTCCAACTCAAAGCTTCCTACAAATAAACCGCCAAACCTCATGTAGAGGTAATAAAAACGGAGATAATCCCCATCCAGTTTTCATTTCCTCCCAAAAAGGTAATAAAGTAATTCCCTACGGGAAACTAGTAACTCACCCTATTCATTTTAGAAACATCGTGTACCTTCGAGCAGTGAATTTTCTTTCCATCATTTATCATAAACCTGAGAACACGGTTTCACGACCTTCGCATCGATAGGTGTTTATGATGAGGGATTTATTATCTCCTCTATTTCTCAAGCTCGGAGAGTATCCCATCAATTTTTCAATACGCTAGAGAGAACTTTTCATATTACTGTCCAATGCCGCTATTTTTTTTTTTTAATCTTAAATTTTTTGGTGCTTACGTCGCTATGCGACTATGTCAGCTTCATTGTGTACATTCTTTTGTCACCTACTTCATTATGTTACATATTGATTTAAAAAGTGTTCTAGCCGCTTCACCCAGTGGAGCAGACAGAACACTTTGAATCACACCGACATCGAGAAAATTATAAATATACCTATGAATATTATTTTGCTCAAATTTGTGCCGGTGTTTTACACAGGTTTTTGCCCTCTGCAGGGCAAAAGCCCGCGTGGCGTAGGCGCTGCAATGGAAGTCAAACTTGTCATGCCGTCTTTTCGGAAAGCCAGACAGTAAGGACGTAAGACGAGAACGAGACATGAACGGGATGTAGACGTGGCGTTTTTCAACGTACTTTCATCCAAAATGTAAATAAGAGACAGAGAAGGATCACGAGTTTCTTTTAATAAAGGTGCTGTGTTGCTGCTAAGTCGGTTTCTCGTTCTCGTCCTACGTCTTTTCGGTCTGGCCTGTGCCTTTAGACCCTTTGGCTTTTGAAGTTTACAGAATTATTGAAATTTTGATCCATTCATCTTCAATAATGCAGTAGAATTGCTCGTCCTAATTCTGCATAGAAGACCGCCAGTGTTTTTTTTATTACATTTAGTTAAATAATGACACATAATATAATAATTATTTTATAATACCACAACATTCATATTTCAATAACAATGCATGTTAACTAATATACGAATATGTAATGGAAATAACATGAAAATATGGTATCAGATGGAGCATGCCGCCTCATAACACAGATAAACGCATTCTACATGATATTGAAACGAACCCATTTTCAATTACTCAGCTTTGAGTTCGAAACACTTGCATGCAGCGTAGACAATTTAATCACTAAGCTTGCAAGAGATTATAATTGCTTTTAGAGTATATTTTGCAAGCTATTACAAATGCCTCACAGTCCAACAAGCCATCAGCATCATTATATTGTATAGTGCCTGTTTTTCATTATTTTTCTGTAACGGTTAGACAAATGAACATAAGTCATAAAGATCATCCAAAAAAATCATCAGAAAAACAAGGGATTGACTCGGCGACATCAATGTAATTTCATTCAGTTTGCGTCACTAAAACGCATGCTAGGTTATTAAAACATAAAGGAGCTCAAAGTCATACCCAAAGCCGCGAGCATCGCTAAGTATAATATTAAAAGCATCTACTTTGAAAACATATTTGGGTTTACCTGCGTCATCTGATCCCGAACCTGAGGTCCTGAACAGGCCTAAAACAGAATTTAAAGATACTTTGTATAATGATATTGTGATCGATTTTTAATTTCGTTTCCGCTACGGCCAAGAGGATTAACATAGTAAAAGCTTTTGTGAATTGCAGAGAAGTTAAACTTGTTTCATCGAATGCTTTTTGGAAATATGAAAATTAAAATCTGATAGCCAAAAGCGGAATCGAGTGTTTGAGCGTTGAATAAACGCTGTTGTAATGTTTGTTCAACTTGCAATGTAATTGTGTCAATTGTTTTCAAGTATAATCGAATTGAAAGTGTGAACCCTGGAGCATGCTATAGGTATAATTTGCGGCATCAGATAAAATGTCTATTTAGCTTTATGCGGGTTGGTACATGCTTTTTATAAAACCTATCAAACCATAACGCCGCCTATCGCACGATTGACGGTTCAAAACCAATTCAATATATTATAGTAACAGAAAAGACCAATCTGAAAAAGCATCTGATAAATTTAGGCCTTTTTAAGGCAGGAAACCGTAAGACGTCATCGCAATTGTCGCGGCGTATCGTCAATTCAATTTGCTCTGGGTCTCGATTCTACTAAGCAATTGTTAATACTTTTGACACTTCCGGCATACAAAAAGTGTCAATTTCATTAACAATTTTAAAACAATTGGTTGTTAGAATCGGGGGGCTGTCCTTGTGTTGTGTGATCCTTTGAATCGAAATCCGAGCCCATTTTCAGTCGTTCTTTGATAAGAATTAAGCAGCAGTTGTTATGGCTTTCAATGCAGCTTTACTGCACATAAACTTCGAATTTAAATAAGCTAAGTTTTCCGGTAAAATAAACTTGAAATTGTCAAACTATATTCACTAAAGAAAACTTTATCTTACCTGAAATAATGAAAATCATACTTTATTCAGAACTCATAAAAGTCAAGAGTTTTACACTTAAAACAACTCCTCACGCTTTGATTTAGCAAGTTTTACACAGGTAACTTCAGAGAAAAATTTACCGGAAAAGTGTGATTATTTTTGCACATCAGTTTCAATTCAGTTTCCTTTTTTTGTATTAAGGTATTTTTTGTGTTAATGAGAGGTGGAAATTTTGTTTCCAGTCAGTTTTCACTGCCACAAAAAACGTATAAGTATCTAAATTTAGTACAATATTCTCATACATTTTTGATATTTTCAGCTTATGTATTTTTGAATCGTTAAAACCTTTGTATTTGTTCAGTTTTTTTAACAAGTCTTAAATTTTGTCAAAGAAGTCGATGTGCCGCAGATGCAGTCCCCTAACACCAAAAATGTGTTGTATTGTAGAAGTCAGTTACTAGCAAACATACTTTATTTTTTAGGCACTAATCATAAATCCAGGAAGTAGAGATTTCAAAGAAACTTTGGAACAGACAGAACAAAGCAACAACCAAACTATGTACATTTATTTTGTGCTTTTCTAATCCAGAACAATATGAAAAAACTTTCATTGTTCGAATAGACGTTAAGTGTTTCTGCCCTAGCGCACTGGCGTGTTGCCAAAATTACACAATGGGTGCACAGATTTCTCTTATGACCCTATACGTTGCATAGACTTATTTATCATGTATTGCTTGTCGCCACCCGCTGGCTGAATTACGTGCTTTGTCGGTTACGTTACCACTGTTACCAGCTAATATGTATATTTGCTATTGAGCGGGAGCTGAAGTCTCTGTCTGTCACAGCCAATATAGCCCGCTGGCTGGCACGATGTTCAGCAGAAGTCAAAGTAACGCTCATTCGAGTGTTCTGTACGTCCGTCTATCTGTGCAGCTTGTGGGCTGCCTATTCTAAAAGGAGAAACATGCAGTGTACTCCGGATTCCTTAATATGTATCCTTTATAATGCGTTTAGGACGTTGCTGGGGCTGCCCGATTTTGTAGTGCTTTAGGAATGTTCGAGGACGCACATACGGCTGGTACACGAGCATGAGGTCGCGAGCAGCGTCATTGGTGCGCAGAGTGCGAGCCAGCACCAACACCGTCCTAAACATGATCGGAAATAGACTAAGCTGTGCTTATTGGCGGCATTGCTGCGAGGGATATTTACCGTAGCCGGTTTTGAAGTTCCGAGTTAAATTTTGATGAATTACTATAATTTACCCACGTAATTGTATATAATGTAAAATGTAATTTAATTTAATCTAAACAATGTGTTTTTAATATGGGTGTAATTGGATCTCGCCTGTGAATAAATTGATTTTGTATTTTGAATTTAAAGCCTGGCAACGAATTTGTCAAAAGCACACGTTCGAGTTCATAATCATCTAACTGGAAGACGTCCAATGTTGAACTAATGGATCCGTCTAAGACCTCCAGTGGTCCTACTATGACATCTATTGCCATGATGGTGATGGTACGTTTTGTTTTCGACGCTGCGCGACCGCGAGTCGTATCGTCGCGCAATAAGGTCCATGGTCGCGCAGCGTCGAAAACAAAACGTTCCCATCATAAATAAATAATAAATAAATTCGGGACACTTCTACACACGGTCGCCTGACTTCAAACTAAGAAAAGCTCGTACTATGGCTGCCAGAGACCGATATACATACTTAGATATTTTTAAATACATATTAACACCCAGACATAGAACAAACAGAAATGTTCATCACATAAATGTTTGCCCTAGGTGGGAATCGAACCCACGCCCCCAAGCTCAGAAGGCAGGCTCACTACCAACTGAGCCACCGAAGCAGTCAATCATGGCAATAAGACCATCATGGTAGGCCCCCAGAACAGTCGGTTTTGCGCTGCCTGTACTTTTTAGTTCCTAACTCCCTTACTAATAAACGTGGAATAATAAAGCCTCGGAATTGTTCAGTGTTTAGTATTTTTCTTTCTTTTAAATTAATTTTTTTTAAGGATAAAAAAGCGATGATGGCTTAGCCGGAGAAGGTCCACCTCTCAGTCAGAGGGAGCAGGTTCGGACCCAAACGAAGGCACGAACCAATTTGTTAGTTGTGTGTATTGTATGTCATCTGCTACATGACTGGAGCCCGATGTATGGCGACAGGCTTGCCCCCTGTCTCATTAGGGACTGAATATCATCCAGCGTTATATGGGTGTTGTACACCTCTGCCAGCTCCCTCGGGGAAAGGCGTGACGATATGTTATGTAATTTTTTTTAACCCAATTGAAAAAATAAAACACGGTATAACTCTTCGAGGCTATGCAACGCTTATTGGTAAGATAGTGTTTAGTAAGGAACTCTATCAATTTGTAATTTTGCAGTTCGAGTATTTTTTTGTGATTAGACAAAAGTACTTTGACCACCTTTCGTTTCTCCAAAAAAAAAACACTTATCCTTGGGTATCTCAATCTTCCTGATGGGTAAGGCTCACGCATAATCCAGCTCAGTACTAAACAAAAGATCTGAGAAGAAAGATCTCCAAATAAATTTCCTCAAAACTTTATCAACGCGTGGCAATAAACCCAAACCCACCTATTGTTCTCAATTTATCAAGTTCCGTACACATCTGTGGACATTGCGGTTTTATTAAACTTTTCCACAATAACGCAGACATGAAACATCTCAATACGAGGTTCAAACCGCTCTTTATTGTGTCTTTCTCAAGTATTTCATGTACAATTTATTAGACGTAAAAAGTATAGGTACAATAAAAGCACAAAGAAAGTGTCTGAGACAAAGGGCCATAAATATGTTTATTATGACGGTGAATGCTTCAGGGGTTATGACCATTGACATGAGGATTGTGGCATCAAGGACTGGAGCGCAAGTTCAGATCAACCTAGAGAATGAGATGGCGCACGGCGTATGATCTAAGTAAAGCCAAAAATCATCAAAAAACTACGCTACTGTCGTATAGGCACACAACACTCACACATTGGCGCAAAAAAGCTACGCTACTCGCTTGGTCATTTTTACCTCGACATTGTGTACATTGGTCTATGGTGTAATTTCGTGTATTTAAATATACATAGTGCATTATAAAAGTGTGGCCAGGATCCTGAGGTTCTTTTTAAAAACTGTGCAGTTTATTTACAAGTCTATTTTGAAAAAACCGTTTATTAGAGTTTAATGTTACTCTTATATGTGCAGTTTGGCAACATTACCACGCACACACATTGAAAAAGAAGTGGTTTCAGCGAGATATAACGCAGTGTTCCATCTTTTCCTCTAGATTGATCTGAGAGCGCAAGTTGGTTTATGCTTTGAGAGTAAATCCATGTTCCGAATGTCAATGAAGGTAAAATACTTGGACCCGCATGCTAAGACGACGCTCAGTCATGAATCTCGATTTTAAACTGATTTCACAACACATAAAAACAGCTATATTCATAGACATTTATAACTTACTGAGCTTCCTTTAAGCATCCGAACCTTAATCTGGTGATCTTAGCTGTTTGGAATTTGGGAGAATAAGGTAGAGTCTGTAGTAATTTTCATACAAGTATGAACTTTCGTATTGCAATTGAATTGAACTTTCAATTGTTAGTACGACGTACTAACTTGAGCATTTTTTTTTTAGTCTGCGCTGTTTGGTTACATTTAAAATGTTATTGATGTTGTTGTAATATTGCCTAACATAATATGCCTAAGGTATATTTAGTTAGCACCGTACCTCTTAAATAAGTATGCCTGATTTTATGTAGGATGTCTGACCTGTCTATTCCGATGATTTCTTGTCAAATTTGCAGCCAAGATCAAATAGTAGGTAACAATGTAACATATTCTTAAACACCTATTGCATTAGGCATGAATTATACAGGCTGTTTGCAAGGCAAGGGTACGGCGCGGACAAGGTTCTGGCGCGGTGCTTAAGACTTGTTCATGTAAAATGTATGAAAGCAACGTGTTTTGAATCATTCACAGACGCGGCGCACGCAAGCTGGAGCTACTTTACAGTTTTTACGCCTGAATCGTGTCCGCGTCTCATTGTCGCCTTGTAACGCTCAAAGCGTAGCTTGATTAGGTGTTCGTAGCCGATCATCGATGCTAAGCAACGGACGACACGGTCAGCCCTAGGATGGGTGAACGTGGGTGGCATTTATAACTGAGCGCTACCGTGGCTCGGATGACACGTTAAGTTGTAGGTCCTGGCTGTTTGTTCTATCACAACAATCGTCAAGCCATGTCAGAGGCCATCGGGCGGCCTAGAAACTCTGACATCAGAGCTAGGCACTCGGACTATACGAACTTACTTGCTTTATTCTCGCCTTACGTTCAACCTGTATAATTCAGGCCTTAGAATTATTCAAATAATTACTGTAGGTATGTTTCTCTTTCCAAAATAATTACTCCGAAAAGCTAAATTTAGATTTTAAAACCGCTTAATTAACTGCACTCAGTCAGTACAAGTTTCACGATTTGCTCAAGAATGACCGTTTGTCACAGAGGTTTCTAACACTTAATCTACAATTCAGAGTAACCTAATTTGTTGCTTGTACGTGGCTTTAATTTTATTATTCCAAAGACGCTACTGCAAGGTTCTAGAGCTCTTCGTCTCTTGTTACGTCTCCTGTTTGTACATTTAGCAGTAATGAGCTGTATCTCGGAAACAGTTACATCAGGTGGTTCAAACTTAGGCTCTGCGTCCACTAACAAGGTCCGCGCTTAACCGCGTCACAGTGGTATAATCAAAAATGATCTCAATACGTTGTGACATAAAGTCCTTTTTATAGGGGCGCGCGTGCGGGCCAAACGTAGTCAGTGCTTGTCGGCAGCTCAGGGAACCGATCTTAAAAGGACTTTATATGACAAAGTATTAAGTTCATTTTTCATTTACACTATTGGAAGGTAGTAGGGAGCTGAGCTTGTATAAGTGGACGGAGAACTGTAATGTTGGATAGTACAAGTTTAGGTGGAATGCTTAAGTAGTGCAATGTATTACTTTTAGTCTAGAATTGCACGGGTGTTTACTCTAGTTACAAGTATATTAGGTGTGTTAGTAAGTAGTTTATTTCAGTAGTTTGAGTTATTTTGTTAGTTTCGGAAGTAACTTCCGTTTTAAATAATGAAGAGTCTATTAGGTACCTACTTACGTGACAAAATTATTTTTGAACCAAATTATTAGTCATATCTATTTATCACAAATCGATTATAGATTGTATATAGATTCTATATATCAATTATGTGTAGCTGCAAATTAGTGTAATAGTGCTCACAGCGTAGCTCGACTAGGTGTTCTTAACCGATCACCGATGTTAAGCAACGGACGACACGGTCAGTCCTAGGATGGGTGACCGCGGAAGGAATTTATGACTGAGTGCTACCGTGGCTCAGATGACACGTTTATTTGTAGGCCTGTCAGAGGCCTTCGGGCGGCCTTGAAACTCTGAATCAAGGCTAGCCAATCGTCCTATACAAACTAGTTTGCTAATATAATAAGTATTCATCGTTCACTGTCTTCCATGTCCCAGTTCTACATAGCTAGAGGATTATCAGGGTAGGGTGTACTAAACTGAAAGAGGATTATTGTACTCATAATTAAAAATGACTTTTACTATAGAGCCATTTCTAAAATTGCGAAAAAAATTAGCTCTTCCAAGTAAAAAGTTCATTGATTTTTATTTACAAACACACATTTTATTTTTTTCGACACTTGATGTAGGTAGACAGTATCTACGCATCTCACCAAAACGACGGAGTAAAAATTAATTACACTGACCAACCAACTTTTTCTCTGCTCCGTGGTTACCTCTAAAAAGAAAACATCCTTGGCCTTATTCCTCCGGCTTCCTGTGTTACTTAAAATTTGGAACAAAAAACCTGCCCAGCATTCTTTCCAACAAAACATTCTTGGGGAAGACCAAAAAAGATTTAAAACAAAATGTAAGAATTGGGTGACTTTCGGGCCATGAAAGTGTAATTAGTTTGTAAAAGTTCCAAGCCCTCCTACAGATGTACGTACTTTAATATTATACGAGAATGTGGAATGCTTCAAAGTTGCACGATGCTTGGAACTTCTATGCAAATATCAAACATGAGCACTCGATGTAAATAAGGAAAGGAACGAGTTTACGGATTGTTTCTGGTTAGCGGTTGTCTGGTGATGGTCGTATTTTATCGACTAGCACCTAAAATTACTGGATGTGGATTTACATACATATAGTCACGCCTGTTTCCCATAGGGGTAGGCAGAGACTACTTTTCTCCACTTGCTACGATCCTGGCATACATCATTGTTCACAAAAAGGAAACAATTGGGATTAAAAGTACGTAAGTTGTATTAGGTCATCGGTCTCCTGTCACAACTGGAGCTAAGCAGCAAGCTCCTTCTATAAAATGCAATAGTTAAACCGATTTGATCCTACGGAATACAACTGTAAGGAACAGGCGCTCAATCCAACATCAATTTCCAAAACAAGATTCTAAGAATTATAACTGATTAGTTCGCCACAAAAAAACAACTACATCACGACTTGCACATGACCACCATCAAACAGAAAATTATTCACCGTACAAAAACATACAAGGCTCGACCTGGAAACCATCCAAACAGACTAATGGAATGGAATGGATTAAAACGGAAGATGCCCCAAGACACAATTAAAGACCAATGAAGTAAAGTAGGATGCGACACAGGTCTCATGCCGAGCATGTCAGTCACTAACCAAATCAACCCACTGTTAAATGTCCCAGCGACGTGGCGACAGATCGCAGTGAAAAAATAAGATTTAAAAACCATAGGCTTAAGAAAAGCTCTTCCCGAGTATGAAGATCGTCTTGTACATTTCAATTTTCAAAGTCTCACACAGCGACGTAAAATCGCTGATATGGGTTCTCTTCACAAGATTGTTAACGGCTTGCTAAGTAAGGAATTACTTACGAACATTAGCTTTACTACATGTAAGATTTCTAATCGTCGACCTGCTCGCACGCTTTTTAGTATTCCTTCCTCAAATAACAACGTGGGGCGTAACAATCCGCTCTATCGTATGTGCCAATTATATAATGATTTACTATGCACTGATGCATGTGACGAACTCGATATTTTTCATTGAACTTTGTATAATTTCAAAAAAATATTTAAGTACCTAGTTGACGTAAAATTAAGAAAATATGAGTTATTTTAACAACGCTGTGTACAATGTTCGGATTAGCAAATTTATAATGTTGTTTCCAAGTTATTTTATCTAAGTTTATAAGTGTAGTTTGTTAATTATTTTTGTACCTTAACCAAAAAAAATTAAATAAATAAAATAGAATTGTAGTCTATTTTTCTTAGTTTTACAGAATAATTCTGAAATAAATAAACTGGAGTCTGCGAAAAAACCTACAATGTACATTTACAATTATTTTCGTAATGTTGTCCAACAATAACAGAAGGTAAACAGTCCTTTATTTCAACAATGTTCAAAGCATAACTTTCAAACTAACCTTTTATATAAGGCTTAAACCTTACTATGTTCGGCTTCATTAAAACAAGCTATTTCGAACCTTTGTTACGCCACCAAAGGACACAGATTATAAGCGTAACAGATATACAATTTCCATATTTATACGGTATATACTTATTTATTATAGTTATACCGTACACTGGATTGTGTGATATCCTAAAGCTAGTAAAACTAGAAACCAGTGAGCATACTTTCTTACCTATATATTTTGAACTCGCACTTTCAGCACATAATTAAGCACGTCTTACCTGATTAGGATCTAACCTTCAAGTGAACTAAAGATCAGTCTCAGTCTAGAAGCAATCAGCAGCCTTTAAGTAAGTTCTACTAATTATTATAGACCAACTCAAACTTAATGACAGCTGTGAATTGCGCCGCAAGTGAGGCTTTTCGGCGTCTTGCCTCTCTGACCCCCTCGCAAACCTTTATTAACGCTACTGCGCAGCGTTTTGCGCTTAACTCCACAACCGCCATTAAGTTTGAATCGGTATACACCTACTTTAGGCCGTCCACCAATCAGCAGCCTTACTAAAATATTAAGGCTTTCGACGAAACCTAATCCGATATTCAGGACAAACTGAGCTTGCACCTACTTATTTGCCTAAAAAAGTAGAATAATTATAAGTAGCATAACCCATCAATATCTTTTGACAGCTTTTTAAGTGAGATGCTAATCTGACCTTTTTTATTCTGCGCTAATAGTTCGTTAATGGTCTACCAAGAGCTTTATGCAACGAACAACTGACGGCTTTGAAATCACCAGAATGGATTAATGAACACTTTGTTTTACTTTCGGAAATTCACTTTGTTGATTTAATGATGATGAATTATTGCTGATAATAAATGGAAGTGCGGTTCTGAAAATGGTGATAATAAAATTTAATGGCAACGGGTTATTTACTCGTGGAAACTTTTCTACGATTTTCGTTTAGTAATTTCCACACAACCTGATTAAAAAAAAATGTTTATTTTTAACTAGCTGTTTTGCCCGCGGCTTCGGAAACGTTTTATAGCCAATGTCAATCAGGAATTATGTAGCTTTATAATGGTGAAAGAATTTTTGAAATCGGACTAGTCGTTTTTGAGTTGATTCGTTACAAACATACTTACATACAAATCTTTCCTCTTAAAAATATTAGTATAGACTAAATGTTTTACCCGCGGCTTCGCTCACGTTTTATAGCCTATGTCAATCGGAAATAATGTAGCTTACTAATGGTGAAAGAATTTTTGAAATCGGACCAGTAGTTTTTGAGTTAATTCGTTACAAACATATTTACATACAAGTCTTTAAAAATAAGTACCCAATCATGGCATAAAATTTAGATTCATACATCCATCGGTCTCGTGGGTGTCTTCAGTTGTAAGCGATTTTTTTTTCAATGCTGACATACAAATTGTAGATTGCATGGCTATACCTAAGGCGCAAATTATATAAGTTAGACGGATGAGAATGCGGCGCGGACACGTATCAGGAGTGGTGTCGTTTTAAAATTGGTTCATGTAAAATTTTATGAAAGCGACGTGTCTTGGGTCATATTACGTAGCACTATACTGTGATATTACTAAGCGACGCAGCGCAGCGACGCTGCTTCACAGTTTTCACGACTAAACCGCATCAGCACTGCATCCTAGCCTTACGTCTTTTGTACCTATAATTACCTATAATTTGTACCTATCAACAGGGGGAGATAGCGATATTTGAAATTTAATATTTTTTGCAAGCAAATCTTTTAAATTTTTTTTTATGTAGAATAGGTCGTCGTTTGACCATCAACTCGCCTGATGTTAAGCGACGTTGTGGTCTAAGATGGAGCACAACGACCTATAAGGTACTTATTCACTCTAGCCTTGAAGTTTTGTAGAGTGTAGAAGTACAAAGACGGCAGTTGAGTGAGGCGCTACAAGTGCGCTACTGCTCAGACACTTCGACTTTGATCCATTTCAGATCGTGATTTGCAAAGATAATTATATTCTGCTTTGAGCCTTAGATCGTCGTAACATTAGCAACCAATTTACCATAATCTGTTACGCGTCGTTACCATATAGTAATGGTAGCAACAGACGTTCGTATCCGCATTATGCCATCATTTCCTCGTATCAAGGATTGCAATATCAAAGCAATAAAATTGAACCTTGTAGTGGGTGTTTCCACGGAGATACCTCTGTCGCGATAAGTTACTTTAACAATCAAAATAGTTCTTAAGCGTAGACGTAGATAAGAACTAATTTTATTTGTGAATATTTTTAAGATGAAGTAGGTACGGCATTGTTAGTTAATAAAAACATAATACGATTTTTACATAATTATAGTTAATAAATAAGCCAAATAATAGTTTTGAGCTTTGAGTCGCTAGAAATTTTGATTTACTCATAAGTATCTTCCTTTTTAGTGTATGCCTAAGATTGCAAAAAGATTGCAGTCGTCGAAGATTTCAATATTTAGTGAATGAGTGCGTAGCTCAATGCCTCAATATAACAACCATCCCAAGTAAAAACCGTATGTGGAAACAACAACGTTCACTTTGACTGATACTAAGAAAAATAAGGCAATTAAATGCACGACTGAACAACGAAATGAGTATAATATATTGCACGGAAGTAGCTTAATAAGTACCTACGTTATTGTGCGTGTTTCACTTAAAAACTTCTGACTAGTTAAAGATAAAATGTAGCTCTTTCCTGCTTCCATAACAGCAGAATAACCCTTATGTATTTGACTAAAAAGACAATTATAGTATTCAAAGTCAAAGTCAAAATGTTTTCATTCAATTTAGGTATCAAAGATACACTTATGAACGTCAAAGTTATTTAAATAGACTCGACCGCCTTGTTCGGATAAAGAGCCTCTACTCAGAAGAACAGGCAATAAACTGAGGGGCATTATTTTTTCAAATAATAAATAAATTACAGTCTCACAAATTTTGGCTTACAACTAGGTAATATCTATAAATACTAGTGGCTACTTGGCGGAAGTGGAAGGCTCCAGACATCTTTATCTTCTAAATAATTCTTAACATTATAATACCCTCTTTTCATTAATGTAGTTTTTACATGTGATTTTAATTCGTAAGTCAGCCTTTAGATATGTAATTTGACACAATAATTAATGCATTCTAATACAAATTTAATTAAATGCCTACCTAAATATATTGAAAGTGCGATTTGCAAAAATGCTAAAGATTCACACACGTTCTTTGCAACCGATACGCCTAGCGTTTCCTTACGAACCCTATAAGCCATGTCACGAGCACGCTCTTCGTTTTCATGGATAAGTCATAGATTTGAGTATATTTTGTATCAAAAAGCGTAAAGCATAAACTTTATCATGAAATGAACGGCATCGTTGGGAACTCCTCCAAAATTATGGTGGCAGTGAATGTTCCAACTTGATAATAAGCTGACTATAAAAGTTATCATATATAGAGTAAAACCGGACCAAGCCATGCCGTGAAATGACCTAGTCGTGTTTCGGGATGTAGTCCGGTGTAACCGTTCCGAAGACGGGTCTGAGCAGTAGCGCACTTGTAGCGCCTCACTCAACTGCCGTCTTTGTACTTCTTCACTCTAAACTTCAAGGATAGAGTGAATAAGTACCTTATAGGTCGTCGTGCTCCACCTTAGACCACAAAGTCGCTTAACATCAGGCGAGTTGGTGGTCAAACGCCGACCTATTCTACATAAAAAAAAAAATAAAAAAAAAAATTGGACAGCAGAAAGATTTAGTTGATGCTGGTTTTCTTGTAAAATTGGTCTGGACCAGCGACTGCATTCTCGGCACTCGTTACATCAGCTGATATTTCGTGGTTAAAAGAGTATTTTGAAAACATCGATAGTTTTTATGTTGTTTGTCACCGGATCTGGCCACTTTTCCAGCAGAGCGAGGTGCTTTCGTAGTTGTTTATAAGATATTGATCTTTGACTTTTGGAAGTCATTGACTTGGTATTTGCTAAGTTGTAAGTTCAAGTTTGAATATTTTTCTGTACAAGTTATTTTTGTCTCTGTCACTTTTCATTCTGTCTGCTCAATATGTCTGTCCCACTAAAGTTGACTTTGAACAGTTTGCCCTGTGGTAGCCCTTTTTTGGACAAAGAAACTTGTAAGATTGCTAACCTTAATTATTGGAAAGACACTAGGAGAGTTGGAGAGTACTTTGAATTTGAGCTACTTTGAATTTTCTGACTCTTGACGTTACTAAAATCATATCACACAAAATGAGCTTAACATTGCTATGCTAACACAGTATATTCAAATGAGCACACTATGTGATGCGACAGCCGATTTGTATTCGCGTTTTCCATCTGACAGCCCGCATTAGCAATTATAATGCTAGCATTAATTGTGATATTGGGATGGAAGAAACTTTATTTTGATTTATTGGAGTGATAGTAATCAGTATGAGGGTCTCGTTTACGTAGAGCTGCGCTATAAGCACGCTTTCGTCATTTGCCTCTTGCTGTACCCATGATCCAAAAAAACAAGGTAGCATTCCGGGAGCAAACACGTAATGACGTCACTCGTCATTGTCATCCGTCTCTTTCGAACTTTTTGTAAATGACTTATTTCGGTCTTGCAACACGTAGTGACGTCAATCGATGTTAAGCATCGCTTGACGTCATGATATTATTAATAATATTATGCCAATCAGAATTGCGTTTTGTTTCAAGTATTTTCGGACTTCATTTTTATCGTCATTTATTCAAAGATGTCTTCTCGGTCAAAAGTTTATTTTTTTATTTTTGTCAAACGATTACCTTCTAAATGAATGGCCTAAGCTTCAGCAAGCCAGTTTTTTTAAAGTTGTTTTATACGCTACAGCTGAATATTAATCAAGACGCTAGTTGAACGGCGCCGTTTAGTAAAAAGGCTAGGCTGTTAATTAAACGGCTGATTAAACAAGTTCGCTGCGACATAGACACCACAAAATACAATACAATATAACTTTATTGCAAACCAAAACCTACAACGGAAATCCTTAAAAACTAACATAGTACATTCGTTAGTACAAGAGCGACCTTATCGCTAAAAGCGATTTAGTTAGTCTCAATTTTTTTTTTTTTAAATAGGCCGCTTCCAAATAATAACAGTGTAGTGCATACACCATTTTCATAAGCTTTTAGAATACGTCACCTTAACGTATAAGTAATGTCAATGCATGCTCGCGTTGCCGCTACGTATTTGCATTACATTTTGCAACGACGGGCTGCTACGTGAACGGGAAATCAGATCAATAGCTAGAAATAAAAAAAAAACATTTCTTATTTTTGAATGTAGGTATTGTAGGTACATACCTACCTACATATTTAATTTTACTTATCCGTAGTAAGTACAGGATGAGAATGGCATACGAATGCAAACGACAGGCCAGTAATATTAAAAATGATTAACTATTTATTTTTAAATAATTTTATAATTATTCTTACAATTTTGTATAATTATTGATTATTACTGCGCCCCGCGGTTTCACCCGCGGTCCCACTGTTATTTTTTTTTGGGATAAAAAGTGCCCTATGTCCTTTTCTATATCTCAGACAACGGTAGATTAGATGATCGGTAGATTGGTTAGGGCGTAAAAGCATTACAACCAAACAAACAAATAAACAAACGAACAAACTCACTTTTGCATTTATAATATTAGTTAGGATAATGTCGAAATAAAAACATAAGTAATAAATATTTTTTTATACAGACGTTTACCACCAACTCGGCGACGTTGTGGTCTAAGACGGAGCACTGCGACCTATAAGGTACTTATTCACTCTAGCCTTGAAGTTTTGTAGAGTGAATAAGTACAAAGACGGCAGTTGAGTGAGGCGCTACAAGTGCGCTACAGACCCGTCTTCGGAAAGGTTACACCGGACTACATCCCGAAACACGACTAGGTCATTTCACGGCAAGGCTTTGTCAAGAAAATAAATTCCTGTAACCCGAAATAACAAACATTTCTGTTTCTTGAATAAACCTACCTTCATTTAATTTTATTCCATAGTAACTGCTAGATAACAACTAATGTTTTTACTAGAAAACATTCATTGGATAGTGTTTTTTCGACACAATTAGTCTTGGGTTACAATATAAACAATTGCTTATAATTTCAGCGAAATTGGTGAAGTAAAGGGCGTCTGTAGGTTATTTTTAATGTTGTTTGAGTCTATTCCCAGTACCCAGATTGGTATCAATGTACTTATTTGGAAACGTAATTAGGAAAATCATTTTAAAGCTTTTGGTACTTTTAGCTTAGCAACCGATAAATTAGAAAATTAACAAATCGTTTTAGAAAATGCCTACTTTGCTTTAAAATGTTTATGGTTTCGAAAGTGCGGGAAATTTAAATTTCAAACAGTTTTTTTTTTTGTTTTTGGCGCTAGACGGGATAACTAAACTAGGTAGGTAATAATGGAATACGCGCCAATCGTAAATCGTTCTTTACGATATTTTGCAGACTAAGGGCCGATTTTTCAATCCTTACTTTATTCGCCTAATAACTACCGAGCCAATAACTTTATTAATCTGTTTATTCGACTCATAAACGGTGTTCGTTTTTTCAATACAATTTTAAATTGGGAATAACTATCTGACCATTTATTCAGTGTGTACAAAAGCTAACTTCAGACAGTTGAAACAAAACTATAAAATATCCACGCGTTAGAAAAGGACTTCGAATTTTCACTTTTCGCTTATATCACTGTCTTATCAGTTTTAGTCTAAACGTCACTGTACTACTAATCTGTGCAAAAGTCGTCGGCTGGTTTGGCTATGGTAAATAGCTCATGTAGTTTGTTCATGGTAGTTTTTTTTTAATTAAAATTAATTTAGTTTCTGCGTGTCGGAAATATCAATCTTTTTTTACAGTGACAACCCATAAGACCATCATTTAGACAGTCTCAACAATTTATTCCATAGAATAAACTGCTATCTGGCCGTTCCACCGACAAATAAAGTTATACCTCAGATAGATGAGTTATTCGTCTAGTAAATGATACCTGACCATTGAAAAACAGAATAATTAGCTATCAGTTCAATAAACACTATTTGTTTGTTTATCTGACCATTGAAAAATCGGCCCTTAGTAAATAGTAATGCATCAGATTGCTCTAATAAGTCATTTAAACGGTAAACTGACGATTGAAGTTTTTACTGACCTTTTTTAGTAATCAGGTGCATATTTATCAAAATGTCCGTAAATAACGTGAGGAATAGTCTAAGATATTCGCAAAATCTATTTAGAGTGTCTATTATCATGTACACTTACCCGATCTAGCTACAAAAACAAAAAATAACTGCATAAAAAGAAATTTCGCGCCATAAGTCTAACGTTAGTCCTTAAATGCAGAGATATATTATTTTTTTTTGTAAATATTGTTAGTGTTACTTAAAGGAGAACTAGGTGGAAAAGTTAATAGAAATTCAAAACACTGCCACATATTCCATGCACATTCTTTTACGAACTAGAAGTGCAACTCTGAATTTGCAGACAAGGCGGATCTAAAGAATCCTATTAATTATTCAAGCGAGGAACTAAAAAGAAATCGCAGGTCGATGTTTCTAATTTTCGACGTTGCATATTTTAAAAGGCAAATTTTCGCCTTGTTTCCGAGCAGCGATTCTCTGAACCGTTACATTTTGGATTATGATGCCTATAAGAAGAAACAGGTACTTGGACCTTTCCCCTTTTTGCTTTCTCGCGTAACGACTTCGTAATTTGTTGACTGGAATAACACTAATTTCTTTTCATGACTATGGTTTTGATAATAGCCCAGTGCTATGGCAAAGAGTCCTTTAAGACGCGGTCGTACCACGATTTTTACCCACACACACGTTTACTTATGCCACTTTATTTAGAGTTGAAAATCGTAAATCATATTTGATGGTAAAATGAGATCGGCGCCTAGAGTTAATTTTTTTTTTTTTTTGCTGGTATTAATTGTAATAAGAACACAAATAAGAATAAGATACTCGGTTAAACTTTTGAGAACTAATCTGGCTATTTCATAATCCAAAAAAAGTGTGATGTAATCACTGAAAATTTAGAGAACACTTTTTTTAAGACGATACTTTTTGTGATTTTTTTTTCACAAAATGAGAATGTTTTTCATAATTCTACCTCGGTTAAACTGATTTCGGTTGTTTTTCTACCAGCTGTATTTATTTGCACCTGATCATCACAATTGTTCATATCAAACTAGGCGCAAACAAAAACCTTGTTTTCGTTGATTTCGTGTAAAACCGGGCCTTAAGTTTTGGTTATGATTATGACCTACTTTTTCATTTTATGCTGTAACTAGCTGAGGTCTGCGGCTGCACCCACCATCCCACGGGATTCGGTTTATTTTTTCCACTATCTAAAGTTACTCATGTGATAAACAAAGGCTATTAGGCCTTTGACTTTTTATTTGAACCGTTCTATCGTGAATAATTAACAACACACACATTCACACAGACTAAGTTTCACATTTAAAACTTTAATGAGATATGATTAAGTATCCTTTCCTAACTAATATCATAAATGCGAAAGCTAGTTTGTTAGTTTGTTTATTTGCTTTCACGCCTTACTACTGAATCGATCCTCATGAAAAGTTTGCATTTAAATTGTTAAAGATACTAAAAAAGACATACCTACAGTCCTTTTTTATTCCAGAACCGCGGGTGAAAGCGCAGAGAGCAGCATGTTGTTAGTAAGTAAGTAAAATGTAACGTTTTTTTATTATTATTTAGAAAACCAAAATATCTACGCTTTTTTTTTGTTGGTAACAAAAGTTCATTGTATGAACATATATTATGTGCGTATTGTATGTCATCTGCGACATGAGCCCGGTGTATAGCGGCAGGCTCGCCCCCTGTCACATTTGCGACTGAATATCGTCCGGCGAAGTGTGGGTGTTGTATTACACCTCTGCCAGCCCCCTCGGGGAAAAGGCGTGATGATATGTTATGGTATGTTATTAACAAATGTATATCTTGAAACGACCATTATATCCATTAGCTATTTCAAATAAAATTTACTTAGCTTATTGGTGAATTTGTAACGAAATGAAAAATGGCTACGTAACACAAGTTTCACAAGCTTGTATGCACGAGAACTCTGCAAAAGAGATATGAGCCATTCAAAGCAAAATTCTTAAAGTGAATTTCCCCAGATGCACTTTGGGAGGATAAGACACAAAGATATCTTTATGAAAATTTCCTCTGTGTGTAATATAAGTAATCACAAGAAGTTTGAAGTCTAAAATATGTATTTTATAGGATACAAAAATTTATATAGACAACAGAATCTGTATTGGTAATGTTTTGTAGACTTATAAAAGAAATGAGAGCAATGGCAGCCTAGTCTGCCTCTCAAGCCAGAGGGAGCGAGTTCGAACCCAGCCGACGGCACGCACCAATTTGTACATTGTGTAAACATATGTGCGTATTGTTTGTCGTCTGCTACATGACTGGAGCCCGGTGTGCTGCGACAGGCTCGCCCATACCGCGTCGGCGGTAATCATGCACTGTCTGTTTATTTGAAATAAAGGAACAGATTCCAGCTGTATACGTAATGTATCAGTTAAAGTGTTAAAAGCCATTCCCCAGAATATCTATTTCACCTTTGAAAAAATTCTGTTCTGCTAAGTTTATCTTGTTGGAAATAGACATGCCTTTTAAAGACGTTTATATTTTCTCTTTTCACCAAAATATCAATCCCACCCACTAAAACCATATTTTTATATCGCCAAGCGGTGAATAAATACAAGCATCTTCACAATGAAAAGAAAGAATTTATGGACACAGAAGTACAACCAAAATAGCACAAAATAGTCCCAATGTTGAACCCTTTTGGCGGAATGAACTCGCAACCTTGGTTCATATTACGCACAAACTGGCGGCCTTCGTTATACATAGTGACAAACTTACCTGTACAGTTGGAAAAATGCTGAAACCAAAATTTACCTTGTGACACGACTAGTTCGGTTTAAAAAATATGATAGTGGCTCCGTCATTCAAACTCACAGATAAGTTAGTCGTTCTACTACAAAACCTTGACTTAGTTGATCTATTTCACACACAGTGAGCTTATTTTGTTTACTTTATTTCTCCTAAACTTGAAATTTTCAGTTTTCAGAAATCTCTAAAAACTGACAGTCACGGACAGTTGGCTGTATCGAAGCAGCAATAAGGAGATCGAAGCTATAGTGCATGTGCTGTGGCATTGTGAAACCACAGAAGAAACTAGAATCGCTACCGGGCTGCATGAGGCATCATTGCCTTTTTCATCCATATCACTGCTACAGCTAGACAGCTTTTCATCGTCATTATGCACGCTACCATCTACGCCAATGGAGCAACAATGCCAGCGCCCCAGAACCTCGCTCCGGTATTTCAGTGGGTCGGGTTGGGTTGAGGAGACAAATATGAACAAACAATTTACATTCGTAATACAAGCTTTGGTGGCTCACAGAATCACGTAAAAACTGATTTTCAATCTTCTGTATGAGGCACGGAATTTTCTACAAATTGTTGAAACAAGACAATTTTAAGTTTAGCTCAGAATCAATTTTACTGGTCTTCAACTGATTTTTCACTTAAGATCAGAGAATATGATGATAAATTTGATAAATTGATAAATTTAAATTAACCATAACTTAGTCAAATACCTAATGAGTGAACAACTCCTTTTATTGAATCTGAAAGTTGTCGGACCATCATCTCCATCCATACTTTTAATCCTCTCGATTAAAAGTATTTTAAAGTAAACATTATCGAAAACTTGCCGACATGTTTTAGGATCAGACGAATGTAATGTCAGGACAAGTGAAGTAGTCTAGACTGTACGCTTGAAATCTCACTAGAGCTTAACAAACGGTTACACGCCCGAATAAATCCAAGCCATGCCAGTTTCAACTGTACAGTATCTTGAAAAGGAAATTTGTAATCTGGGATAACTGTTCTAATCAAATTGAATGAAGATCTGAAAATTTAACAGACGGTGCAGGTTTTTCATTTGTCACAGAAATTATTAAGACAAGGAACCCATTCTGGCGCATCTCTATTGATTCAGTAACTTTCGGTCTTGTGACTTTCATTGAGACCGAGATAGTATTCGTGCACCAGAATAAGGTAAATGAAAATGCGAGATGGCGAAACCTCAAAATGAAGCTACGTTAGAAAGAAGATATCCTAGTACTTGATTTTATACTACGAAAGCGTAGTGTTAAGTATTAAGATGTTTATAGAAATGAAAAACACGTAAACTCCTGTTTTTTTAATTATAATAATAAAAATAATAAATTTTTATTTCAAAAACTACATGGGTAAAGATAAAAACTATCAGATACAAACATTTTTTTAGTAACAATAAAATAATTTTGTCTGAACTAGGTAGTCCTGTTTGTCAGGCGATAAATACGGCAAAAACTTAACTTAAAATAATCATTGCATTCACAATTCAATAAAATTCTAATTAATTTTAAACTATAAAATAAACTTAAATAAATTATTAAAATGAACTTAATTAAACTTAAATTAAATAGTACTTTCTCACGATTAAATAGCATTTGTTGAATATTTGAGAACCACGCACTTTCTAGCTAAATTTACTTTACAAAGCGGTTCATGGTTAGCTCGTTTAAAAGAGCTTGCCTACTCCAATGTATTAACAAGAAAAACAAAAACATTTTTACACACGCAGAGGTTGAGACCAACCAACGATACTGCTCCCGAAGCATAGGTAAGCAATTTGCAAACCCCTTGGAAAAGTTACGTAGAAGTCAGCATCAGAACTTTTAACAAGCGATGTAGTATTCTACCTATTTGAGTACCTTATTAAATTCAAGTTTTGCACTACTATCTATATACAGCATGTTACAAAAACCCTGTTGTATAAATGAAGGTCATGTATACATACTTATAAGTATTCATGCAAAAGTACAAAAAAGGCTAGTTAAAAATGGAAAAAATTATGACCAGTTAGAGAACGCAAAAAAGCAATCAAAGTTTACAAAAATGTTAACAAAGCTGTATCATATGTTGGCGGCTTTTATTCTAAGAAAGTAGCGGAGTGACGTGAATTCTTTACAAATAAAACTGACGCGATTAGTTTCTGCGTTCATGCTTTTAAGAGGGCGGAGCGCGATGTGTGTTAAATATTTTTAGAGTTCATATTTTATTTAAATTAGCACAGTTGCATTTTCCAGTCGATACTGGTTGCGCACCTCGCGGGTACAACAGGGTTTTTGTAACACCCTGTATAGTAAGTACAGTAGGTATTATAATAGATAAAAAAAACTGTTTAAAGTTTTTCATGCATTAATTAAGTCAGGTCTCCTGCGCTTGTTTTTTTGAAACAACAAAAAAACATCGAGACAAAGAGGCGTGACATTTGTGTTTAATAACACGATGTTTTTATTTTCCGAGCTGCATGGAAAACATACTCCACGTGGGTGAAGAGGGGATGAGTTTGTTTCAATTTAAAACGACATCTACACGAAATGTATGTTATTTAACTGAAAATATTGTAAAGGATGCAAAGGACAGCTTATGTTTGAAAATGTTTTATGTAATTTAAGGTTTTTTGTCATTTATTTTTAAAAAACATGTGCTGGAGTCGCGACTTTAATTACACAAACATAGAACTATAACTTTAATCGAGACATTAAGGGCCGCATTCTAAAACGGCGCACATGCATGAATCTTAAAAAAAAATAGTTATATGGTATGGTAAAACTAGTTTTAAATCAAGAATCATGACTGAGCGTCGTATTAGAATGCAGCTCTTAATGTCTCGATAAAATTCGTATTTCTATGCGTGTGTAATTAAAATAACATTTCCTGTGCGTGTTTTTACTAAACAAATGACAAAAAACTTAAAATTACCCATGAAAACCCCCATAGCCCTTAAAAGACAATGGGAAAAATTAAATGGTCGTTGGTCCAAACGCCCGCAGGATTGACACTTTAGGCAATTTGTAGGTTTTCGCATAATAAATCTCGTTGAAATCAAACCAATAGGTTTGGAGATATTTTGTACTGTATTGTAAATCCTACAATGTCCGACACGCTCAACCACACGACAAAAGAAGATGGCGTGCTCCTCTCGGTGCTTGTCTGGTAAAGAGTTTCTCACCATGCAGGTCACGTCATCGTGATTCGTGACGTCACCATGGAGGTTTTACTTAACATTTCTGATAAAAAAAAAATATTTTACAATTCTTAAACATGACATATATCGGTTTCTGTAGGTTGAATTTTACTGGTGTCGTACATTCTTTTAATGCATAAAAATAATCTACTGAATGCGCCATGTCGCCATGTTGCCCTGCAGGCAAACTTATTTTTTTTTTTACTTCTTTGGACCAATTTTTTGATTGTAGATGATTTTTTTTTTTTTTTTTATGTAGAATAGGTCGGCGTTTGACCATTAACTCGCCTGATGTTAAGCGACGTTATGGTCTAAGATGGAGCACGACGACCTATAAGGTACTTATTCACTCTAGCCTTGAAGTTTTGTAGAGTGAAGAAGTACAAAGACGGCAGTTGAGTGAGTTGAGTCAGTTGAGTGATTGAAGATGTTATCACCATAACATCTTCAAAACTCAGATTAAAGTACAATGGGCATGTCAAGTACATCTTGAAAATTATTGCATTAAATACGAACATATTGTATTTTGTATATTTTAAAAAAGTATCACAAACCACATTTTTAACCCCCGACGTAAAAACGACGGGTGTTATAAGATTGACGTGCATATGTGTGTCATTGTGTGTGTGTCTCTCTTTGACATCATAGCTTCTGAACGGATGAACCGATGTTAATTTTGTTTTTTATTTATTTTTTTGTTTGAAAGGTGCGGGAGTGTTATTACAATACAATACAACTTTATTGCACACCAAAAAACTACCTACATGAAAATCTTAAAAAAGTATTTAAAACTTTATTATCTATAACTTTACTTATTTATTAACTTTGTTTGATGTAAATCGGTGTCCGAGTTTTTTTTTAATGTTCATTGTATACTTGTTAATAGAATCTTGAGCTAGATAGAATACTGTAAAGAAAAATCTCTTCTGTGAAAAGGTCTCTGCGTTACACTAAACCGGTTAAGCTTTTTGCATACATAATGCTCGAAGACTTTTGCAAACCCATTTTGTTATAAAATATTGAGATTGTGTAGGAAATGTATATTTCCCGCTTCAAGTTATCTCCTTTTTAGCGCTGAAAGCGTACAACACCAGACAATTTTGAAAAATGAATCTAGTAACTGAATCTCATCCATAGCCAAAGGCTGGTTAGTCACAAACTTTCGAAAACTCAAAAACGTCACTTAACAAGTAACATACACAAGTTACATAAACAAGTAAAAAGTAACAGAAAAACAAAAAACCCAGCTGCAAAATGTTGTACCCTATCTCACTTCTACTACCAATACGATTCAAATGACACCTCACATGTCGAAATACATCAAGCTGTTTAGACTGTAGGCCCTATAAAAGAAACCTCATACATACATACATACACTCGCAAAACATAACCCTCCTTCTTGCGCAGTCAGGTAAAAAAAGTATAGATTTGGCAAATCGCAATTGAATTTATGTGACATGATAGTGTACCACACCTATCCTGTACTTGTTAAGTACGTGGGCACTGCGATACGATTATTCATACTTAGTGCAGGAAGTACAAACAAATTATTATTCTACTAGCTGCGCCCCGCGGTTTCACCCGCTGTTAAAAAGTATCCTATGTGCTATTCTAGACTATAATCTATCTCTGTGCCAAATTTTATCCAGATCTGTTCAGCCGTTCTGGCGTGAAAGAGTAACAAATATCCATCCATTCATCCATCCATTCTTACAAGCGCTACAAACTTTCGCGTTTATAATATTAGTGGGATATAATTATTCTATGATCTATTTTGAATATTTGTTGTTATTTTGTTTTTATTTTTATGTTGATGTTTATGTGTGTATGTATGCGCACACTTTTCGCGCGTGACGTCACTTGCCGGGCCCAACAGAAAACCAGCGCTGGTTGTGTACAATCAGCAACATGCTTAGTTGGGGCCGGTTCCGTGACAATGTACTTGTATTTGTATTTTGTGTATGTTATTGTATTTTGTGTATTTAAAGGTTGTCTGGAAATCAATTATTTGGATTTGTATTATTTTTAAAAATCTTTAATTCACTTACACCCTTCAAACTCAACAACAATTAAATACGAAGTACATTTGACGCAAACGAGGCCAAATCTCTTTGGAACCGAATCGCGGTGAGCGCGGAAGAAAATGGGTAAAGGTTGTAAAATTTTACGGCTTATTACGTACCTAATCTAAATGGATGGAGTCCATCCGCCATCCCAGTGCGGCATTAAAGTTATGGTTGGTCCCGTAAAGGTAAACATGAGTATTCTGGTCGGTTTAGAGTTGCAAGACTTGGGGTTTAGAGGATACTTTGTAAATTAGTGGTATTTTATGATTGCCAACTTTTGAGATAGCGTTTTGCAGTGTAGTGAGCAATTTTATCCCCAACGGTCCCCTTTGAACCCACATGGTGGGATGTTATAAATAGTTTTAGTGAAGCAAAGTCGGCTAATTTTTTCTCATAATATGTACCTATATCCTACTAATATTCTAAACGCAACAGTTTGTAAGAATGCATAGATGGATGGATGTTTGTTACTCTTTCAGAAGTTTACTCTTTCATTACGCCAGAACGGCTGAACAGATCTTGATGAAATTTGGCACAGAGATAGATTATAGTCTAGAATAGCACATAGGATAATTTATTACCGCGGGTAAAACTGCGGGGCGCTGCTAGTGTATTAAAAACTAACTTTTTTTACAACAGATTAGGCATGCGTTTGACCACTGACTCGCCTGATGGGAAGCGTCGACGTGATCGAAGGTGTAACACTGTAACACGCTTGCCTGGGAGACATCTATTCACTTTACTCTTAAACATGCCTGCGTCTGTCTTTCCAACTAAATTAAATCCGGGGGAAATTGTATTTAGGTGGAAAGACAGACGCAGGCAACGAGTTCCACACCTCTGCAGTTCTTACAAGAAAAGTTGTCTTGAAACGCTAAACTAACTAAATTCCGAAACGCTAACTAGCTGCGTTTCGCAGTATCACTCGCAGTCCCAACCGTTAATATTTCGGGGTGAAAAGTACGCTATGTCTTTTTCTGTATTCTAGGCAACGTGTATGCAAATTTTTACCATAATCGGTTTGTTAGTTAGATAGTCAAAGCTAAATAAACGAACAAACAAACTCACTTTTAACATTTCAAAGTCAAAAAACTCAAAGTTAAAATGTTTTTATTCAATTTAGGTATCAAAGATACACTTATGAATGTCAAAGTTATTTAAACAGACTCGACCGCCTTGTCCTCATTTATAATAGTAGACAGGATCTGTGAGGCTATTCTCGACTGCGATGAGATAAAACGGCTTCGTACAAATGTATTTAGATAGGAAATATAGCTGCAACCATCACCGCAGCCGCCGCCGCCGAGCCGACGCCATCTCGCCTTACTGCTCATCCTCAGTCATGCAAATCTGACCCAAAACCGCAGCTTACTTTATTTACTTAGCTGGCGTGGCCAAAAGTGATTTGGGTAACATTATAATAGTACCTAACTTCACCTACTTACGGCTTCGCGAAATTATAAACAGTATCATTTGAGAAAGTTATATCATACACTAGCTGTCACCCCGCGACTTCGTTCGCGTTTATTATTTGTATATATATATATTTATATTTTGTATATATATATATATATATATATATATATATATATTATATATATATATATATATATATATATATATATATATATATATATATATATATTAAACAGATAGGATAGCTCGCATATATATATAAGCTATCCTACCTGTTAAGTTAGATCGAACTGCACACGTTGTGCAAATTTGATTGAAATCGGTTAAGTAGTTTAGGAGTCTATAGCGGACAAACAACGTGACACGTAATTTATATATATTAAGAAGAAGATATCGTCACGCCTTTTCCCCGAAGTGGCTGGCAGAGGAGTATAACACCCACACTTCGCCGGACCATATTCAGTCCCAAATGTGACAAAGGCCAGACCTTTCGCCAAGAAATGAAAATTACCTTTTGAAAAATGTACTTATCTGTAACGAGTTCAACAAAAATACCAACATACATTTGATTTTTTTATTATTTTCTATAATGTCTATTTTGTACATAAAATTAAACCAAAACAACACCAGTAAGAAAAATAAAGCAACAATGTTCTAATTTAATTTCTTGCAGGTTGGTTTGAATCCAGGACAATTGTGAAGGGATTTCAAGGAAAGCATCTGGCAAGCAAACACCGAGCGGTGCAATAAAGCTGCGTGAATAAAAACGTAATGCGGATTTACCGGTACACATGGCGAGGAAACAGTTCTCTCGTACTCAGCTTTTATTAAACTAGGAAAATTAAATACTGCTCAAAACAGTTGTTAGCAATAATAGTATTAATTATAGGTAAGTAAAGTATGTAAGTTCGTATAAACCAAGTGGGCTAACCTAATTTATTAAGTATTGATACTATTTTTTTGGTTAATGTGTTTTTATTTTGTGTGTGTATAATATGTGATGTGATTATGATGTGTTAGTTATGTTCGTTTTGTAGTATTGTTTTAAATTTTCAAGTTTGTTTGCGTCTTTTAGTGTTTAAGGAAGTCCTATTTTAATGTTATTGATTTGTTTTTTATTATTTTTATTGTTTTTTATTATTATATTACGCGAAATCCGTACGAGACGTCACCTGCCGGTTCCAACGGAAGACTAGCGCCGGTTGTATACAGCAGCCGGCATTATGCTGAGTTGGGACCGGTTTGTGGCAAAAACTTTGTTCTTTTTTTATAATTGTGTAATTTTTATTTTTTAATATAAAAAATATATTTCATTCTACATGAAGTTAATAAAACTTAAACTTGATCTGTTGAACAAATAAAAATAAAAAGCATTAACTGCAACGTAGAAATTTATTTTACCCTATAATTTCTATTCGATTTCGATCGCTGCAGTCTAAGTTCAATAGCAGTATATTTACTCGAATTTCCACTTTATGAATTTGTGAATACGGTACTTCAATACTGAATTCTGTTTTAGACAATTATTGCTAGTTTCATGGACAATAACATCAATTTATTGTGATAAGATCCTTTGCATAGCAGTTTATTGAAATTTACCCTTAATACAATCCGAAATGTTATGTAATATTATGTATTTTATGTTTAAGTATGGTAACTAAAACAGTAGTTGATGTTATGTGTGCATTTTAAGATCCAATAAAAAATAACGTGTTTGCTACTTACCTACAATTTGATGAAACTCACCCAGTATCAGACTCACGGTCATTGAAATAAAAAATGGTAATAATCTTAACCAATACATGTTGCCCGGAGCAAAATTATTTACGGTCAACATTGCTTATTTGTTTTACTAACCAATTGAAAATAGATTAACAAAAAACTCACTAATATTTTTGAAAAAATATTTATCACCAATTTTAAATTTAGTTTTAAATTTAGTTAACGTCGCATTTTAGTAGGTAATACTACTATTAAATATACTATTCTACATCTTAATCAAGGTACATATAGTATATATTTAGTAGGTATATATTTCTAGGGTATTTACCCTAAAAATATAAACCTACTAAAATGCGACTATTCTACATCTTAATCAAGGTAATGCAACTAATTTAAAATTGGTGATAAATATTTTTTCAAAAATATTAGTGAGTTTTTTAGAGGCCAGAAATTGGGTCGCTGGGCCAATATGAATTGACTAATAATTATTCTACAAAAGCATTTCCAACATGTTTTCCTCGTTAAAACTAAGGCAGGGTCGTTCTATAATGCAGTAGCTACGAAATCCTCGTAAAACAACTGTGGTAATACAGTTGCCAAATCGGCCTCTAGGGTGCGATTTCTGGCGCTCCGTTTTAGAGGATTTGTCTAAATACGGACGTTGCGAGACCATGGCCGTCTATGGCAGCGGTTGCTTGCATAAACTACGGCTTAATGATGTTGTTGTTGATAAGCCAGAGAGGTTCTACGCTAAGTTATACTGTACAAGCTGAATACGTGGCAACGGCAATACTGTTTCTCTCTGTAAAAATGTTTAATATCCTAACTAATATCTCAACTAATAAGTAGGTAGGTATTGCAAAAGCTAAAATGAGTTTGTTCGTATAGTACGCTTTCACGCTCTAACTACTCAAGCGACTATCATACAATTTTGCGTACACGTAATCAGGGGTACAGAAAAGAAAATAGAGTACCTTTCATCCCGAAAAAATTAGCAGTTACTGTGGGTTCGTGGATTAAACCACAGGGCGCAGTTGGTAAATATTATAATAATTCTGTCATGCGGATTTCCGCCCACGAACGGATCTGGTCCGCATGCGGGCTGCCCGCATCCTATAATTTCATACATATTATTATATGCGAGCAGCACATGCATGGAACGCGGATTGACTGCGGGCGCGCAGCCCGCGTGCGTGCTGACCGGATGCGGACGGCGTTCTTCTGCCTTCAGTGTTGTTTTACTGTGACGCAGGTCGCACGCATGGTCATAGTACGCCGATACACTAGTCACTGGCAACACGCACGACACTGCAGCGGCAAACGGAATCTATGTCCTTCGTATGGCCAGAAGCGCGCTTTCACCCGCATGCGGAACAGATCCGCGCGTGCGGAAATCAGCTTGACATGAAAAGGGCCTTTAGGTGTTCATTAGTTGACAGTTAACTTTTCTTACGTTTCTTGGTATATTTTAAAATTGGTTGTTTATGTGGCTCGTTCGTAATCCATAATCAAACGTGTACGAACAGTACTAAATACTACATGACATTGTGAAAACATAAAAATCAAGACGATAAGGTAAAATAATTATTTAAAAATTATAATTACTAAACCCACTTATTAAAACTAGCTCTGAGTCAAACTTGTGGTTAATTGCACCCTGCCCGCCCCTGGGGCCGGTGATGGATCCTTTAAAAGGTTTTATCTAGGTTAAAAAAAAACCATTGCTCTCTCTTAAAATTTATTACTTGACAAATTTTACTGAGAAATGCATTTTAATCCAATTTCACCTCTATAAATGAAACAAAAAGTGGAGACATCGGTCAAACATTAACGCCCATACTGATAAACTTATTTAAGCTTCGTAATAGATATTCAGTGTTTCTATCGAGTCAAAAAATTAAAATAAAGAAAAAACAAAACACTGTATTACTATTCCGAGGCATTTCGCTATATACCGTTTATAAGTATGGGGGTAGCAGTACCTATTGTGCTTGTTTATTAAGCTCAAAACAACTGCAATACCATTAGCGCATTACTCGAAATGAGCCAAACAAAGAACGTTAATCAGCCTAAAATAACAGTCTGCGAATCCGAAACAATGCCTCAATCTAATTATCCACTTCCGCTTCCTAAATTAGCCCATAACGGATCTCAGGTGTCAAATATAAATGAATTTTTTAGTGAGTAGAGAGCGCTGCGGTCAGAGAGAACCGGAAATCCAGCGCTTCTGGTGTGACTCCATCAAACTAATTAACTAGACGTGCAAGTTTGTTTGTGTTCCGGCATATCCACTAATACAAAAATTAACTTCACTTTAATTAACTTTATAAATTAAAACGGTGGAGGTTCAAGAGAATTTAAGCTAGAGATTTAATTCAAAAGTTGTATCAGTTAATCAATAAATGCTTCTGAATCTGACTTTGCCAGTTTTGCAGTTTGCAGTTTGTTGACTTTGCCAGTTTGCAGACTAGAAATTTTATATTTTAACTGATGTTAAAAATGAAACCATTATTTTTTACAAATATTTTTTTGAAAGATAAAATCAACTCGCTAACCAGCTACAATAATATATACATTAGCTACAGTTTGTCTGACGTGAAGTTCCTTAGGGAGAAGCAATAAAATTGTCTAACTAAAGTCACAACGTAGAACAGCGACAAAGATTCTATATAACAAGATAGAGCAGCTACTTGAAAAACAAAATAGAAAATATTGATTTCTCCAACGTTGCAACTAGACATTTTTGGTTGCACTTCTTTAATTGCCTAAATCGAACAATAACACGACACGGAATAGTCACAAATTACTTTATTATGGGATTATAAATGGTACGACTTTAAAAAATAACGTTATAAAAAGTGAATTAAACCCAATTACACAAGTTAAGGTACTTAGCAGATAATTCTACAAACCATAGAGCCAAGACAGCAGTAGTTCCACAAGAGACGAGCAGACATCCAAGAGTAGATTACGTGTATAATTTATTATATGAAGCGTTCTCGAATGTTACTTGAGGTAGGGTTAGCTGAGATTGATTTTGGAAGAATTGGTGCTACAGAGACGGGTGGTCTCTTGAGGAATCTAAAATTCTAACGCTTAGAGATTGGAAATTGGAAATTGTAACGATCAGAATAGTAAATAAGCAATAAACTAAGTCAGTTTTCATTTAAACAATATTGATGTAGGATGTAATTCAATTGAATCATGTTAAAGTTGTAAAGTATTAACAATAGGACAAGCTGGTGAATAAATACTTGATAATTTGAAAATCGATGTTTTATCTTTCTTCATTAAATGCGTCTTACCAGTTAACACTCAATTGCTAAATGTGAAATGGCGTATGGAAAGACACGCCATTTTAACTTTGAAAGTCTTTCGCACCTCTCAACATAAAGCTAGGTTTAAAATGGTTTCCAAGTTAAATTACTTGTAGTTTTACTAATATGTTTTAAACATTCCAAGTCTCTGAATCTGCTAAAATAATAGAGAAAAGTCTTATTGTCGAAAAGATTTGGTGATGGAAATGTGAAGCGACGTAAATTTTCTATCCAGACAAAATATAACACCGATAAATTATGACGAATCTCACAGCATCTGCTGGTTGGCTGCCAAATACGAGCGACATAACCGTTGTGTCTGAACCTAAAAAATATCAGAGTACGCGACACAAATAAGTTACCAGGAAATCTAGCAAAACATCACATTAGCCTTGAACTCGGTAGATGGTCTCATAAAAATTCTAAAAATTACTCGTGCTTTTGCATAAAACACCCGCGTTGAACGAAATTCGCGCGATCAGGCCGGAGAGCTTTATCACGTGATGACAATAAAATTGATGGCATGCCTTGATGCGGCATAATCTCCAATATCACGGTTGATAACTTCGCATAGAAGTCACTTCCTTAAAATATTTCACACGTCATTCTCGGTGGAGAAAAGTGTAGCGTTTATCTTCACATAACAGCGTGAAAAAATAGCTATTTCACGCGTATTGCGTTCGAAGAAGTGTTTGTTTTCCTAAATCTTTACCTCGTTTCCCTCCCATTATTAATGAGCAAGATTAAAATAAGCTCATAAACGTGCAAGGGTATTTATAGGCTAATACATTAAAGGATAACCGCTGGCTTTAAATCTCTTTGTGCAAATTCGTTGCCAGAAAATCTCAGTAAGTGTTATGTTGTGTTTAGACCAATTTACCAATTTAGAATTCCGAGTGTTAGCTTACATGCTTAATAAAAGAACGTGACCTGCAAAAGTGGAATTTTACTTTAAAAAAAAGAACATTTTGCTAGTGTTTTACATAATATCTTAGTCGTAAGATGGGGTGTGATTACATGAATATGTAACACTATATTTTATGTTCAAATTGAAATTCAACTTTCAACTCTATTGAAGTTCTAGTTCTAACAAACGTGAACCTCTACGTATAAGTAAACAATCAGCATAGTGCAATCTAGTCACCTAAAGTGCATTGCGTTACCTTAACCCAAGTGAATGAATGGATAGCTGGTGATAGTGTAGGTGCTGTGTTGCCTGAGTGGGTTCCCAAAGCGATGACGAAACTTTCCTGCAAATTGCAGATGATTAGCTCCGATGTAATTGTCAAAGCCAATCCGTCATAGTGCGTATGATCGTGATGAAAGTTCCGTGATTTATAGAAAACGATTTGTTCGTGACAAGCATTTTTGGTGCCAGGGTAAATGTCAGGGGCGTGGGGGCTATCAGTGGTCATTAAACGAAGCTATAGGGACGACACATTCGCCAACTAACATATTACTTTCGTGATCCGGAGATACCATCTCGTCGACTGTACAACCTGACGTGGGTTAGGTGAGTGATGCCTACATTTAAATGCTATCTGCTAAATCTATTGCTAACATGCTTCTATTTGAACTTTTAACCGTCTTTTAACCTTTTACTAACCACACCCAGACTCTATACTTAGAACTTAAGTTCAGTTTTTGGAATTTGGTTAAGACTAGATTAAATGACGGTGATGGTATATTTCAATTGTATAATTTTGATAAATTGTAAAATGTATTAGTTTTTAAAATTTGCAGTCGAATTGTTTGTTCGTAGGGGTTGTACAGTCGGTTGCGGTATTGGCGGTGCATAATCCAATATTGAAGCCCACCGTTTTAACGTAGGTAACAGTATCTCCCGTGGCCTCAGTGAATGCTCGCCTCAATCGAGCTCGGCGCGACTGCGACAGGGTTTGTGGACATAGGAGCAGGCCCTGAAGAAAAACACAAATCAAATCAAACTCTGCAGCCTAACCACGTTAACTATCACTAGCATTAGCAATCGCGCTATCCCACTCGCACATATACGTGAACGAATAAACGCAAACGGAACGACACGATTGCAATTGCGAGTGACAGCTAACGAAGCCAAGCTGCTGATCATACAATGATCATTTGATTTGATTTCATTATGGACCCATTTCTAGGCTAACACAGCACTTACACTAAAATCTATCCCCTAATATTTTACAAGGGCAAGTTAGTAGGAGATAAGTTAATGTATCTTTACAACAACAACAAAAGCTGCTGTACAAAATGAACTATGTTATTACTAACAGTAAAGTGGAGCTAACTATAAGACAGTTAGTGAAATATCGACAGCATTTATAAGCAAAATATATTTTCAAGAAGACAGAATCAATTTTTCACTTCAACCGTTTGTCAATGTCGAATAAACTAATGAAGACTACTTTTCACACTCTAGGCTTGAATAAATCTAGAAAACACACATTATTTGATTATTATGTAAGTTTGTGCTATAAAAATGGATTAAATTGATTTTATGTACACAGCATGAGTCAAGCAAAAATTGTAACGAATGTTACGTGTATGTGTAAGTGAGTTGATATAAACCGTAACGGCAGGTTTTTGTACTAAAAGCCATTTCGGCAATTAACCAATTTGCTTTTGGCTATTCCATACCTCTTTAATTAGATAGCTTTCCCTAAGTGCTCCAAGGGTGGTGCTCAGCGTTCCAATTTTTTATTTCTCTTTTAGCCAAAGCTTTTTACCACACTTTTTCCTATTAGTCCGTTTAACGAGATTAAAATTCCGCCCAGCTGAGTTTTAGGTCAGAAAACAAATTAATCGTACAAGACTTTACGGCGAATCATTAATTTTCTTGAGGATCTCACGTAGCTTACAATGAATCTTAATCATAATAAATATCTAAGCCTTTCACCTTATGCCCTTTGCGAGACCGCGTTGTTGATAATTATGAAATAAGATGGAATAAAATTGATTGGAAATGTTTGGACTGGTGGTGCCATCTATCGAGTTGGGAACTTACCTGTTTGAAGGGTCGCATCCCTCCATTGATCCGCAGCGAGTCGGCGGCGATGCCTGCTATGCCGTCGCCGGGTTCCCTGAGTTGCCGCAGTGAGGCGCTAGGGTGATGATGGGCATGGTGCGGGCAGTGCGTCGCGCATGCGCTAGACTCCGGTTGTGAACTCTGGCGGATGATTCTGGCACTTGTTGTCGGCAGCAACAATGCCGGTGGTTGGATGACAGGACACGTACTGACAGCATGGAGTGAACTACTACAACCGCAAGGGTAGTGCAAAGCGGATCGTACACTTTCCCGCGAGACAGAGCGCGCTAGTTGTAGTGCCGACATTGGCGCCGTGGACTGCCTCCGCTCGCAGACACGACATCTGGAGTACGTGTGTGGAACTAGCTGGCAGGTGGTCACTGACCCTCGGTGGGAGCAGGTCGCTACGGGAGATACGAGCGTCTGAGGGCGGTCTGCCGGTTGGTCGCGGCATTGTAATTCTATATCAGGGACGCTTCTCGTGGCTGCGGCAGAGTCTTCGATTCGTACCGAGGCAGCGCTTTCTTCGCTTCCAGGGCCGCCTGACAGTTGCGGTCTCAGATGAGTGGTGCAATCTTGTCGCTGTAGAACCGGCTTCACGGACCGATTCTCCACTGGTACGATGACGGTGACCGCCGGGCCGGTTGTAACGAGCAAGCTGGCGGTCTCGTCACTGCTTCCGTAGCCAGAGTTATTGGTGATGGCTTCAGTACTGTCGGTGGTTGGTGCCGACATCTTGATATGGTTTTATCTGAAACAAAAGACGATTGCTGTAATTAAATGAAATAAACTTCAAATTCTACAATACTTACATATAAAATTTATTAAAAATTAAAAAAACCCCGACAGCGATTTTCATCAACATCGATTTTCATCAAACATAGCTAAGAACACTCTCGACTAATTCACCTTTCAAGCAAAATCGGTTAATCTGTTCGGGAGTTACGATACCACACACACACACACACACACACACACACACACACACACACACACACACACACACACACGTCAAACTTATAACACCCCGTCATTTTTGCGTCGGGGGTTAAGAGCGTTTAACCGGCGTTATTGCTATCTCGCTCGCACAATTCAACGTTTTTGAAAATAAATAATGGCTGAGTTGGCAATTGAAAAATGTTGTCTGATAACTATTTAGTTTCAAAGTCAAAGTCAAAGTCAAAATGTTTTTATTCAATTTAGGTATCAAAGATACACTTATGAACGTCAAAGTTATTTAAATAGACTCGACCGCCTTGTTCGGACAAAAAACCTCTACTCAGAAGAACAGGCAAGAAACTGAGGGGCATTATTTTTTCAAATAATAAATAAATTACAGTCTCACAAATTTTGGCTTACAACTAGGTAATATCTATAAATACTAGTGGCTACTTGGCGGAAGTGGAAGGCTCCAGACATCTTTATCTTCTAAATAATTCTTAACCTTATAATATCCTCTTTTCATAGTTTATAATATAACGGTTATTTTAAACTAATTTTAGTTTTTATACCTTTTTCTTAGACGGAGAAAAAGATCATCAATTTTTTAATGTTTTTAATGTTCGATCTCTCCGTCCAATTGATAGGTATAGAAACTAAAATTGGTTTAAAATAACCGTTATATTATAAACTAAATAGTGAAAAAATGTTGTCTGATAGACAACATTTTTCAATTGCTAACTCAGCCATTATTTATTTTCAAAAACGTTGAATTGTGCGAGCGACATAGCAATAACGTCGGTTAAACGCTATTAAAAAGAGCTACACACATCAGTGTTAGTAGCTCGATGTAATGTGGATCAGTTTTATGAGCATTTTTTCATACCATAAAAACTAGGTTGATATCAAAGCCCTTACGTAGTAAATAGTATCACCTCGTTAATCTACATGGACAAAGGCACCGAATAAGAAAGTCGAATCTGAAAAGGGTTAACACCTAGCACACGACACGGGAAATGCTACTTAATCTGCTTCATGTTTATCGTATTACGTGTATTTCCCGCTGTCCGCTGGGAAAACCCACGGTTTCGGTTAGGTTTACGGGAGACCTGAGGGATTCTTGGATCTTTAAACACCGCAACGTGTGGATTAGGCGTAATTTATTGTTATGCTACTGGTAATACCAAAAATGGGATAAAACAAAATGTGAGATAAATATCTGCCATTGAATTTGCTAAATTTATCTCAACTTTTTAAGCTTGTAGACAAATTTAAAAAAATACAAGTATTTTTGGGCGATGACATATTTTTACAGAGGAATAGAAACGTGACTTGATTCATAATATATTTTTTGCAATATCTTATCGATCTTCCTGCATCCAAATCTCGTATTTTTTATTTTTATTTTTTACTAACTAGGCCCTTCGGTGTTACCTGCGGTCTCAGATCAACCTAGAGAAAAAGATGGAACTGCGTTATATCTCGCTGAAGCCGTTTCTTTTTAAACGTGTGCGCGTGGTAATGTTGCCATGAAAAACATTTACAATTGCACGAAAACCAGTATTAATTCCCAAACTCTACGTTAGCCATTTCCGTTTCAATATACAACTTTAGTAGATTTTTAATATTCTAAAACTGCACATATTTGTAAGAGTTTAATGTTACGGCTTTTTCAAAATTGACTTGTAAAAAACTGCACAGTTTTTAAAAAGAATTTGAAAATGTTGTCTATGTTTATTTATGTACACGAAATTAAACCATAAACCAATGTACATAATGTCGAGGTAAGAACGATCAAGCGAGTAACATAGTTTTTTTTTTGCGTCAATGTGTGCGTGTTGTGTACTTATACGACAGTAGCGTAGTTTTTGGACGGTTTTTGGCTTCACCTAAATCATACGCCGTGCGCATCTTACTCTCTAGGTTGATCTGAGCCTGCGGTTATAAAGTAGCAAATGCGCAAATCTAGGTTATAAGCTACCTCCGTATCAAATGTACTGAAAAGCCGTGCATTCGTTTGAGCGAGACGAGGACATGAAATAACAAACAAACACGGAAACCTTCGCCTATATACTATGTGCTATACTATACCTGTTTGCTAGCTGAGACTTCGGTACCTTCAGTAAATAATACTCTAAATTCTATTCCAGATCATAATCTATCTCTGTGCTAAATTTCATTCAGATCCGTTCAGCCGTTCTGGCGTGATTGAATAACAAACATCAATCCATCCACCCCTCCCTACAGTGTGAAGTATAATAATAATCTAGCTGATACTCGATAATTTGTAACCAGTGCAGTGCTAAATTGGCCTTTGGCCTCGCAGATTTGGGACACGGGTCGGGAGCGAGGCTTGGCCTTCGGCCTCGCACATACAAGTTTCAACTCGGTCGGATGGATAGATGGTTTAGGAATGTTCAGGGGTAAAAAAAACATTAGGTATGTAACTCCCTGCAGGGAGTTACGAAAACCCTATTGGATAATTGATGGACAGGTTCACACACTTACAAGTTTGGGGGCTGAGCTACCCACGTCCGTAGGAGTCTACTCTATTCTGATTCCCTACACGTGGTCCCCGGGTAGTGCTAACCGGATAGCAAACTCTGGTGGGAGGCTTCGGCCGTGGCTAGTTACCACTCACCGGACCAAGCCATGCCGTGAAATTACCTAGTCGTGTTTCGGGATGTGGTCCGGTGTAACCGTTCCGAAGACGGGTCTGAGCAGTAGCGCACTTGTAGCGCCTCACTCAACTGCCGTCTTTGTACTTCTTTACTCTACAAAACTTCAAGGCTAGAGTGAATAAGTACCTTATAGGTCGTCGTGCTCCATCTTAGACCACAACGTCGCTTAACATCAGGCGAGTTGATGGTCAAACGCCGACCTATTCTACATAAAAAAAAAAAAAAAGTATTCATGCAAAAATAACAAAAAAAAAAATGCACGTTAAAAATAGCAAGAGTTATGACCGGAACGCAAGAAAAAAAGGATTTTTACAAAAATGTTAACAAATCTGTATCGTATTATGTATGTTGGCGACTTTTATTCTATGAAAGTTACTGCACGCGAAGAGTTTACAAATAAAACTGACGCGATTAGTGGCTGCGTCATGCTTTTAGGAAAGCGGAGCGCGATGTGTGTTAAAATTTTTAGAGTTTTTAATTTAAAGAAGCATTATTTTATCCTCCAGCCGATACTGGATGCACACCTCGCGAATACAAAATGGTTTTCGTAGCATGTATACATAAGTACATTATTATTAAGTAGGTGACAACAAAGGAAGCGATACGATGAAGCGATAACAGCTTAGTTGAATACGGCCCATCTCTCAAGCTAGAAGGAGCGGGTTGATACACAACAGACGGCACGCACCAATTTGTTCATAGTGTGAATATATGTGCGTATTGTATGTCACGTGCTACAAAACTCCGGTGTATGGCGACAGGCTCGTTCCCTGTCACATTTGGGACTGAATATCGTCCGGCGAAGTGTGGGTGCTGTATTACACCTCTGCCAGCGGGGGAAAGGCGTGACGGTATGATATGTGAACAACAAAGGATCTGGGTACCTACGATATTATGTCGGTTGCTCTATAACTCTTATGATTTAACTAGAAAGACAGTGACCGTAAAAACATATCATTCACCAGAATAGAGCCCACCAGTATCTCATCTCACAATCTCTAAATCTCTAAACGTGATGTAAAGCCCTTTACGTTATAGTTTAAATCATTTTATGTCTTCTACCACAAGCTTATCGTTCACACAACGCCGCGCCTCGCTGTATAATCTGACAAGAAAACCTCAAATGCGGGCTGCACGAGCTTGAAATTGAATTTTTCATCAGACCCCAGCGAATAGAAAACTGCTTTGAAATCGTAGCGAATAAACTAGCTTCGCTTAAATGTTGATTCACTTTGATTTTGAAGTTTCAAAGGAATACTTTATTAGTTGAATGGAGTAGCTAATAAATTCTATTGAAATGGAAAATGCATTTTACAAGATTTCAGGTCTTTTTATCAGAAATACTGCCTGTAATAAAGATCTGGAGAACTTTTAATTTAGTAGCAATAAATTCATGCATTTACTATAATTTAAAACTGTAAGTTTTAACGGTGGTCCGGATAAGGCTGCGTTTCAACCAGAGATGTGCCTCAGTGGCTCAGTTGGTAGTGAACCTGCCTTCTGAGTCTGGGGGCGTGGGTTCGATTCCCATCTAGGGCAAACATTCATGTGATGTACGACGACACCGGCCGTCAACCTTTTATGATGATAATCGTTAGAATTTATAACAAGACAAAAACAAGGTAAGATTAATAAATAAATTACTACTGAAAAGAAAAGCGCAATCCGACGCCCCTCTCTCGGCGACAGCCCAAGCCGAGGCCGTACCTCAGAGGTGCCCTTGCGCTCGTCGCCCATAGTTTGTAAGCATTTTTGAGGCCCTGCGCCATCTGCGCTTGCCTAATGCCCGGTACGCTGTCGAGGCCTCAGTGGCCAACAGCATAGAGTCATCTAAAAAAAAAATCAAAAGAAAAGCGATATCATCAAGTGTTTCATACATAACCAATAATGTTTGGCTTGACTTAAGCTCAAACCCGAAAACAAACGAAAGTGTGTATCCTAACCTAACAAAATTATATTTTTCTGTCTTTTTGCAGGTTATACCACAGAATAAATAATAGTGTTATACATCTGACCACAGGGGACACATTTGTTTACATTATGTTCGTCGTCCCGAATAAAAGGATGACCTTTTGAAACGAAAGCTTTGTGAAGTCGACAGGCATGTGATTATTTATTTTGTTCTGTTTGAGTTCTGTTTGTTTAAGTTGCCTTATTAGAATAATTGGAATTGGAGTCTGGCGAATAGTTAGAGAACAAAATTCATTGAGCTTTGAACAGAACAATGAAATAAACATTACCATTTCAAAAGCTGAAGCAGTTTAAGCTATTGTTAGTTTGTGCGTAAGTACAATAAATAATCGTTGAATGTAAAATAAAAGTTAGAAAAACGCACATTTATAAATTAACTTACTTATTCAGCTGAATTTAATTTGATTTACGACGCGGTCACGTCACGAATTCCAAAATGAGAAAGATTTTCAAAATTGTTCTTCGGTTAAACTTTAGTTGGTTGTTTCTTCTACCAGCTGTTTTTTTTGCACCTGATCATCATAATTCTTCATATAAAACTAGGCGCAAAAAAAATCTTGTTTACGTTAATTTCATGTAATACCGGGCCTAATAAAAATAAACCGAAAAACTCGGCCGCAATAGCCTATCTCACAAAATACAAAGACAAATACCTATATTATATTGTATTTTAATAAAATCTAACAATAACTCTGTAATAAGGCGCGTACAAGTGAAATGTCCACCGTAAACATTTGCGAATTCACGTATAATAACCAACAATTTTATGACCGACACATAAAAATATAATCATTCATAAAAGCATGCTCCAAGAATAGTGAGAAAATAAAGCTTAGTTTACGATTTTCAGACCAATAAAGTGCAGATAGTTGGTAGTATAATTCACATCGCTCCTCGGCCTCAGGTCATTGAAATAGGTTGGTTTGAGAACCTTTGTCAACGATAAAATATATTAGTTGAGGTTGAAAGTTGAGAATGTCTGACCTTTAGTGGTTTTTGTATCAAAATTATGGGGCAGATAAATTTCAATGAGAGATGATATTTATGTGAGCCTCTGTTGTCTAAGCTTTTTGCTTTACTGTTAGGGTTCCTTAACGAAATAGTAATAATTATAAGGGAACCCTTTTTTACGACTTCTGACTTTCTGCAGGTACACGTAAGCTCCAAGCAAAAGTTTACATTTAAAAGAAAAAGATACAATGTAAAGATTATTTATTTTATTTTGTCTTACTCTTACTAATGTTATTAGGGCGAGAATTTGAGTGTGTACTCGTATGTGTGTGTTTTTGTTTGTTACCTCTTCACGCTCAAACGGGTGGGCGGATTTTGTTGCAATTTGGTATGAAGGTAGCTTATAAGCTGGGTTAACACATATGCTACTTTTTAACCGCGGGTAACACCGCGGAGCGTAGCTAGTGTTTATATATATTTCAATTCTCCTGTAAAAAGGTAGCTGCGTTTGTACACAATGCTGAAGAAAATGTATCTCAATTTTGCTATTGGTGTCTTTTTATTTAATCGTAGCTATTTATATGAAACTTTGTTAAGTAAATGTAGTTTTTGCAATGACATTGTCCTAATATTATAACACTGTCCCCTTATATAAATAAAGGGAAGACTTAGGGCCACACTCTAAACCGATGCTCAGCCCTAAATCTCGATTTGTATTTTATGTTAATTTAAATTTAGTTTTATCTCGTTATGGACATTGACATGTTTTTCACACATAAAGATATTATGACACGGGAATTACTCACGCAAGATTCAGTGCTGTGAGACGCAGCTGTGCGCACGCACGCGCCTGTATATAGACCGCCAAATGCGGTTGAAACTATAGTCGGAATTATCGACTGAATCGTATGTGAGTAATTCCCGTTTCATAAAATCATATCAGTTTTATCTCGACTTAAAAAAATATTTTTAAATCGAGATTCGTGACTGAGCGTTGTTATAAATGCGGCTCTTAAACGCGTACAAGTAAGGCCATCCAGTTAGGCTCATTAAGTTCGTCCTAATAAGCCTAATTAGTTTAATTTGGTAACAAAGGAAAACGGAACGGTGGCTCTTAAATGTCTATGAACTCTTCCCTCAATCCATGTCAACAGAAATATAGTGTTTGATTGAGAGAACTAGCCTAGTAATATTTCAGTAATAATTCGTTCGATATCTAAGGTTCAATAAAATTTCAAGTTACAATTATTATTCAGATAGCAGTGATAAGATAGGTAAATTGATGGTAATTCTTATTTATTCATTGACATTAACAAATAAATGTTTTGTTTGTAAATTCTTTTAATTTAAAAGGTAAGATGACATACAATTCTTAATCATTATCAGATTACACAACAGTTGGATTGATTTGCACATTCATAGTCAAAGTTGTGATATAATAATACCCACTAGCTGTGCCCCGTGGTCTCTCCTGCGGTCCCGGGGTTAAAGTACCTTATAAGTCCCATTGATAAAAAGTACCCTATATGACCTTTTCTGTACCTCAGACAATCTGTTGGCAAAATTTCATGCTGATCGATTCAGTAGTTAAGCGTCATAAGCAAACAAACGAACATACTCACTTTAGCGTTTATAATATTAGTTAAGATTTGTTATATCTTAATCAGAAACTTTATCACAAAAAAATATTTGTTCAACATTTTTTTTAATAAAGATATTTTCATAAATTTTATTTCGAACGTTTTTAAGTGGACATATCTGAAAAAAGTCATGTAGCTAGAACATTTAAAATGTATAATAGAATTAAAAAATATAACTACTATAAGTATGGAACATTCGTTGAGCGAAAATTAATTCGTATTCGCGGTTTAGTGATTTAGTAAGTGAATACATACAGTCATGCCTCTTTCCCTTAGAGGTAGGCAGAGACCATCTCTCTGCACTTACTTACTTATTCATTACTAACTAGCTGCGCCCCGCGGTTTCACTCGCGGTTAAAAAGTATCCTATGTGCTATTCTAGACTATAATCTATCTCTGTGCAACATTTCATCCAGATCTGTTCACCCGTTCTGGCGTGAAAGAGTAACAAACATCCATCCCATCCATCCATCCATTCTTACAAACTTTCGCGTTTATAATATTAGTAGGATAGTAGGATGTGATGGTATGCCTATTATGTATATTGTATAAGTGCTCTCATACTTTTCTGTTATAGCTCTATTGAAGCCATAAATGATATACAAAAGCCAACCATTACATTAATTAATATAATTTTATTAGAAGCATAACATCGTGGAAACGTTTCAAACAAATTACACTTATAAAATGGTGACTTTCACCACTTCGTTAATTCACTCTGCAAATTAGTTTTGCGAAGCTAAATTTTGTTAATTAATCGCTTAACTAAATTAGTATTTGACATTCAGCTTTATTTTAACTCTTTTCAGGGAGTCTGAAAGGAGGATGGTTGTAGCGACATTTGTCGGTATCAGCAACTTACAGCCCGGTCAATCCTTGGATGGGTGATCGTGAATGAAATGGCCAAGTAACTCTTAGGTAAATGAAACGAAATGGCTACTTTTACGTGGATGACGCGTAATAAGAACTATGTTTTCGAGTATTAGTTGTATTCGAGTGTTTCTATGAAATTTCTTTGGCACGCCCTACAGCCTAAACAGCTTGATGGATTTAGACATGTGAGGTGTCATTTGGGGCCGGGTTTTTTCGTTTTCCTTTTAATAATATTACTTGTTTCTTTAACTATTTGTCATAGGCTGAGGTCCTAGGTTAAAACTAGAACAACAATTGAAAACCATCGGATGTTAAACCCTGATAATAAGACTAGAATTTGTTACTCTTTATGCTAAGACTGATCACTCGGTTTATGTGAATTCATTTTAATATTCCATACAAACATATAATCACTTTCCCAAGGGTAGGTAGAGACCACTTCTCTCCACTTGCTACGATCCTGGCAAACATCTTTCGCTTCTTCCACTGCCATGAGTCTTTTCATACACGCTCGTCGGTTACGGGTACTCGTACCCGTAACCGACGAGCGTGTATGTGTAAGTGTAAGTGTAGGAAGAAAGAGTCAAGAGTCAAGAGTTCTTGACTTAGCCTGTCTTTGAGACGTGTTCGAGTTGGTCGAGATACGTGCGACTAGGTTGACCCCGACCGACTTGACCATACACACTCGCCTTATAAACCTGTTTCGTCAATCTCCTATCCATTCTCTCAATGTGGCCGAACCATCTAAGCATCCCTTTCTCAATCTTTATCACCACATACTCTACCTAAATATTCCTGAAATATTGAAAATCTGAAATAGGGATAGAAAGTTTTCCAGCGCTTGCCCTTTTTATTGTATCTGCGAATGACAGTTCAGACCAAAGTTCGCCGACATTTGACAAGGCGATATTTTATTCAACAATTTTTGATACAACTATTCCAAGTAAAATGTCAACAGTACAAAAATATAGAAACAAATAATCGCCTCCGGCAGCGGCTTCGCAGGGTACCTTTACCTTCCAGAAAAAAAAAATGGGAGGAGTTCTTCTACGGATAAACAGACACAAAGAGGGTCATAGACGCGGAAAGCAACTTTGTTTGATACTATTTAAAGAAGCTGTTTTTTTGGTGAACAGCAAAAGCCTAAATAAATAAATAAAAAAAACAAATTTGGGACATTTTTCACTCACGGCCTGACCTCAAACTAAGCAAACCCTGTACTATGGCTGCCAGAGACTGATATTCGTACATGTTTATTTTTAACTACATACTTAAAATATTATATATTAACACCCAGACATAGAACAAATGGCGAACATTAGCAACTAACTCTCTTTGAATAAAAAATTGAAGCATTATTTAATTTTAAGTTTTTTTGCAAAACTAACCATACCTGTCAATTTCAAAACTATGGCCTGTATTTATGTTCCAGAACGTATTTTCCGGTGACAAAATACGTAAACCAAAAAAAACAGGAGTACAAAACGCCAAACCATCAAGAAAACGCTATTAGGCTAATACTTTGTCTCCCGCTTTCAAAAGTAGCTTGCAACAAGATGAAGCGGTTTATTAAAAGGTAGATTTCTGTACTGTTTTCAAAAACGGCGTGAGAAATTTTTGTTTGAAGTAGCAACAGTTAATAACTGAGCCATGCTGTGTTTCTCACAAAAAGTTAATTTGAAAGATCTGGTTGTTTGACGATAAACTAGTCAAGCTGTTATTGGAGGCCTGTGGACGGTCTAAAAACTCTAACCCCTTCAATAATAAACGTAGAATATATTCGGTGTATTGTCTTTTTCGATTGAGTTAGTAATAATCTAAAAAGCAAAGCTTCAAAAAAGACTTCCCATCCTGTAATTCGTCATCCATGTAAACAATTTTTAGACTTTTGTTGATATTTTAAAAACTGCTTGACCGGTTTCGATAAAAATTTTATGGGACCACCTCTGATCGGACCAAAGTATGATCTCTCAAACAAAAAGAATCTCAAATCTCAAGAATCATCAAATTCGATTCTCTCAGTCAAAAAATATCAGGTAACAAACATTAAAAAAAGATACAGTGGAATTGAGAACTTTCCTTTTTTGAAGTCGGTTAAAAATCTATATATATAAAATTCAAAGTCCTGACTGACTGACTGACTGACTGACTGACTGACTGACTTATATATCAACGCACAGCCTAAACCGCTGGTCCTAGAAACATGAAATTTGGAGGATATGTTCTTTGTACAGTGTAGGCATCCACTAAGAAAGGGTTTTTCGAAAAACTAACCCTAAGGGGGGGAAATGGGGGGTTCAAATTTCTATGAAACTTTTATTCTCTGGGTCGATTGCCTCAAAAATTGGTACAAATACTCTTCAATTAAAATTATGAGACACGTATATCACAGTTTTTCCAAAATCATCATCATCATCATCCACCGACAGACTCTAATAGGGCTTCTTTTTACTCCGAAAACTTTGTTGAGAAAGTTATTAACCCACTACAAACGACGCTGTTATCATTCTCAGGGTTCCGTACTAAACTGGTGAAAGGAACCTTATATCATGAAACTCCGATGTCTGTCTGTCTGTATGTCTGTGAGCTGATTATCTTGGAAACTGTAATAGCCAAGAACTTGGAATTTGGCACAGATCTAGATAACGGTAGTAGCTACGTATAGTAGGTAAAACGTCACGCCTTTACCCTAAGAGGTGTATTACAGCACCCTCACTTCGCCGGACGATATTCAGTCCAAAATGTAATAAGTAGCGAGCCTATCGTCATACGTATACCGGGCTCCAGTCAGGTAGCAGATGACATTAAATACGAAACTATAATTGTTTTTCCATATGAATCTCCGTGTAAAATGTGTGAACTATATTGCTGACATTCTATCAAATTTCAAACCTGCTTAATCAGTAAGGGAAAAATACAAGAATTAAGTCCAAGCCTGTCAGGAGATTACAAACGGCAAGTGAAGAGATTTTCTATCAATAAAGATCAGGTAGATGAGCTAGGAGATGAAATTTATAATTATGTCTGTCTGATCTTAGAAGCAGTATTTAGCAAAAATAGACGAAGTCAATAGAAAAAGCTGCTTTAGTATTAGGAAGACAAAACCTACTACGGGTTGTCTTTGCTTCGAAGGTCTTCTAAAGGTCTGCCAGCACACTGACTGGTGTAGTTTCCAAATGAGTCTGTGTTTATGCTGAGGATTCCTCTAATATCTCTAACACTACCGAACTACCCCTTCGAGTTAAAAAGAGTGCAGTTTCCCCTCAAAGTCTGCTTTGCTAATATACGTGGCCTGCTATAGAGTAAGCTCATGGAGCAGCCTGGTTTTTCTAAAAAAGAAAATAAAAGTAGGTTTTCGTTGTAAACATTTTTAATTGTCAATTATCTACTTTCGGTTGTCTTCTAATTTTTATCTTTTCACACACGCTTTAAGTTCTGTTGATACCATACTACTACTACTACTCCTACTCTTCTCATTCCAGAGATAGAAAGAACTTCGTCCATATTGCTCTGCTTGGGATATTGTCAGTTTGTGTATTCAATTGAGAGCGAGTGTGACCGCTTTTAATATTTATTTCTGAAGTTAAAAACGTCATACATTATCTGTAAGCCACGCGGGCGAAGCCGCGGGCAGAAGCTAGTTTAAAATAAAGGAAGAGACCAAACGCGGAATTACATTTCCGAAGCTGTTCCGCGCTAACGAGGTTAGGCTAGGGGCAACTATTCGTACGATAATTTAAACTTTTATGTATTATTTTTATGCCCTATGCTGTAGCCTATTGGGTATATGAAATCTACTCTCTCGACTGGCACCCATGAAGTATATTTTATTTTTATTGAGCGTGTTCTTTTGAGGGCACTCGGTTCAACCGTTTGTGAAATGAAGTTGAAACGTGTTTTCAGGTAAAAGATATACGAATACGGGTAAATACTCATTTTGTGGATGTTTTTCTTTGTTGTGCCTTAATTTATTGGGAGAAGAGTTCTTTGTAGTCTCGAAATTGTTTGTCTAACAAGCATTACGTAAGTACGTACGTAATATATGTTGGTAAGAAGATAAACAATAAACATAGAACCGTTAAAGGTCTCCTTGTGCTATTGATTAGTAAACAAACAGATTAATACCTAAGTAAACCTTTGAGTAAGTATTTCGCCCACGCCAGCATAGAAACAAATCGTAACGGAGCGGTGGTAATCATGTCTTCTCACTCGCTCAATTGAAAAATATTACTAGTGCGAGTGAAAAAACAACTAAAGCCGCTTTCCTTAGATTTGTTTCGTTCTTGATTCAGAATGGCGAACTCTATGGCATGAATGTTGACTAGCTACATCCTAAAATTTTGTATTACTCTTAAGGTGCTGTCATAGCACGATTTTTCACCTACACACACGTTTACTTAAGTTGAGTTGACGTTTACTTAAGAGTTGAAAATCGTAAATCATATTTGAGGGTTAAATGAGATCGGCGCGTAAAATTGAATTTTTATGCCTTTTTTAACGGTATGAATCGTAACAAGGGCAAGAATAAGAATAAGTCGCTCGGTCAAACTTTAGAGAACGAATCTGGCTATTTAAAAATAAAAAAAAATGTGTTGTAATCGCTGAAAATTTAGAGAACTACTTTCTGTTAGTTTTTTTAAGAAGAAACTTTTTGTGATTTTTTTTTCCAAAATGAGAATGATTTTCAAAATTGTTCTTAAGTTAAACTTTAGTTGGCTGTTTCTTCTACCAGCTGTATTTTTATGCACCTGATCATCATAATTCTTTATATCAAACTAGGTGCAAACAAAATACTTGTTTTTTGGTGATTTCGTGTAAGCCGGGGCCTTGATCGAACATTAATCGATCTTAGTTAATTACCAAACTTAGTTCCAAATTACGGTCATGTTTTCCAAATTGAAACTTTAAATCAAAGGCTTAGCTGTGATCACGATTACTGTTTAATGAGAAGAAGACAAAGCGCAGATTTAAGTAATCCTCCATTTAACTCTGGATTAATGGCAGGAAGCAATGAAGGAACCGAGTTACAATAGAAGCAGTACTAAAGTTTGCAAATTATAAAAAAACAAGTTTTTAATTTTTTTCAAGAGTTGAATTAAAGTAGATTATATTTTGTTTTTATGCCTTAAGATGTATTTTTAAGGTTCGGTACCTAAGGGGTAAAACGGAGCATTATTACTAAGACTCCGCTGTTCGTTCGTCTGTCTCTCTGTCTTTCCGTCCGTCTGTCAACCAGGCTGTATCTCGTGAACCGTGATAGTTAGACAGTTCAAATGTTCACAGTTTATGTATTTCTGTTGTCGCTACGAATAAAACAACCAATACTACAAAATAGAACTAAACAAATATTTGAGGAGGCTCGCATAAAACAAACGTCATTTTTTTTTACACTTCCACACACTGTCGCCTGACCCTAAACTAAGCAAAGCTTGTACTATGGCTGCCAGAGACTGATATACATACTTAAATATTTTTAAATACATGCTTAAATACAAATTAACAGCCAGACCTAGAACAAACACAAATGTTCATCGCATAAATGTTTGCCCTAGGTGGGAATCGGACCCACGCCCCCAAGCTCAGAAGGCAGGTTCACTACCAACTGACCACCGAGGCAGTCAGTAGGTACAGATTTTTATGCTCGTTTTAGCTCAATGTTGATAACGGCAATAAGTAGACGCTTAAATATTCACAGAATGTTTAGTTTTAATAATAATAATAATATAATATAGTTATATATTTACTTTAATTTAAAAATAAATAATTAAATTAAATAAAACAAATATTTAAAGGGGCAACCCATGCAACAGACATGATTTTTTCTTGCCGTTTTTATAGATACAGATTTTAGTAGGTACGAAATCCTTCGTGCTCGAGTCCGACTCGCACTTGACCGTTTTTTTCCTATTCGTTTACTTGATGGAAAACTGAGGTTAATCATGCATGCGTCTACCAATGCTTTACAATAATATTACATAAAAAAAACTTGAATTTTTGATTGCTTTTTTGATACTAAAAGTACTTAGTCAACACTTTATTTAGATTTTTCAATTAGGAATACTTATAAGATAAGAAAATGTAGTAAACTTAAACACTGTCCGTTAGCGCGTACTTTAATAAACGCTTCCAGGCTTAATTACATTGTTAAGGCTGTAACTGTAGAGAAGAAAGTTTTGATACGACATTACACGAACGATCATATTTTTAATTAAAGTTATCACGCCATCGACGAAGCCCTTTAAAATTATGAATTATTCTAATTATTATGCTTATGTCGGTCTACTCTGGTTACTGGTCCAGATGAATGTTATTTTTATTAACAAATATTTATTTTATATACAATTTGTTAATGTAAACTGGGGGGCAATTCAGCTTTTTTTATTTTATTACATAATAGGCTTGAGTTTGGCCGCCAACATGCCTGATGATAAGCAGTGATGCGGCCTACGATGGAGCACGCTTGCATAGAAGAAACCGATTCACTCGAGATTTGAAGACACCCAGATTATAAGTGTCAGGGAACACACAGTCTGGCGGTCCGTATGAGAAATGAGGAACCAAAGCGTTTCGTGCGTGTTGTAGGTATGTCAACCATAAAACGATGCCGCTTTTTCGTACTCTTGGTTGTTTTATAGAAGAACGGGCTAGGGAGAATAAGGTCATGCAAACCAGATGCACACTCCCCGAAATGTATCCGATAAAAAACCGATAGACCAGCAACCTTGCGCCGATGATCCAAACTTTGAAGTTTGGCCTGATGCTTAATCGAATAACCATAGCTGATGCTTAATCGAACTGTCGACGTTGCACAATATGTTTATTTATATTATATTTATTTCGTCTACTTATTAGTATTTATTTATGTATTTTTATTATTTATATATATTATTTTTATCTTATTATTTTATACGTCTTGTAAAGTTATGTTTTAGAACTTCAAGGCCTCTATTATATAAATGTTCCTGTCCATTCAGGTTGCCTGGAAGACATCGTTTTGAGCGATAAGGCCGCCCATTAAAAACTTAGTTAAGCCTTATACTTATAGGTACTATTGTAATTATTATATGTTTTTAGTAAAGAGTTGTTGTTGTTGCGTGTGTCAAAAAAAACGGACGGGGGTTCAGTAACACAAATGTCTCACAAACGTGCCAGCTGTGGCCCTATTCGGAGATTTGAGATTTTCATCTCAGCTTTTTTCGTCCTTGTTGCTCTCGTTTGAAACGTCATAGGTGTGAGAGTGACCAAGATAAAATCTCATCTCATCTCACACGCAGGAATTCCCCGTCGATTTTTTTAAGGCTAACGTAACGTCAACAGCTCGGTTAGGCGTTGGCTTCGGTTAGCTAAATTGTCCCTCTGCAAAACAATATAGGTAGGTACTTAAGTAAGCAATTTAATGAAAACAAAAAAGTTTTTGTTAACAAAAAACACTTTGCACGGAATACTTCAAAACATTTTTTGTTCGTATTTCGTGTTCACGAAACTAAACAATTCACAAACAAAAAACACATTCAACGGATTCGGTAGTTAAAATAAATTGGAAGTCGCAAACGCAAACAAAGTGCATTCACGAAGTCTGTATGCTTCCAACAATTCTTTATCCAGAAGTACCGGAGGGAGGTACTTGTGTTCTTCACAATCTCGTGACCTCTGACATCTCGCGATGAAACTTTCACTCTAGTGTCGGTAACAATGTAAAATGTAAACAAAGACGTTTGAGAGCTACGAGTGTGTTTACTGGAACTAGGTACAATTTTTTTCAAAGGAAATCGTGTCATGTTTTTTTTTACTCGTCACTTCGTTAATGACTAGATTTTTAAAATATTAACATCATTTAATTATTATGTATAATGGAGATGGGTAGAGCTGAGTAACAAAGCAAACTAGTGCGTTTAAAAATTACAGTATAGGGATTTAATCAAAATAACAGACTGACAGCTAATCAGTTACAAAATCTTTTATGTCGAGCTTTAACACATTCATTGTTACTGACTTTCCTAGCGTGTCAACTCCTTAAGTATACCTATTGATATGCCCCGCGAACATGCCGCCAGGCGCGCTCTCGGTTTTTCATATAAAAGTCAAAGATTTGGGTATATTTTCTACCTGAAATCGCATAGACATAACTTTATTATCTTTGATAAATGATATGTCCAGATGGACTGAAAAACATTGCATGCGTCGAAAAAAATAAGAGCCAACTGTTAGGTTCTAAATAAACAAAATGTATGACGCAGCCCTAGTAAAAGATGTACCTGTCACGGACATTAGTATTAAAAATTGGCCTGTAATTTTTTGTACATAAACAGTACGGAACTCTCTCTCTTACGTACCCATAGCTCATTTACATAGGGCGGCAGCGCTGGGATCTACTTGAAAATAGCGATGGCAGTGAATGTGTTAAACGTATTTAGTTACTTACTTCTATCAATTGAACCTTGTTTCTATCAACTCTAGCTTACCCTGCTAAAAGACTGAACTAAATAAATAAAAATCTCTCTAGCTGGAAAAAACACATTATGCTTTTGCTCTTAAAGTTATAATGCTCTGACTCTTAGTCTACAAAGAAAATGAAATAGCCAAAGAGCACGCCATGCTCCACTAAATGTGAGTGGAGAATGACACTATTAGGGAATGGTAATCTTAGCAGTGCATTAGCAGATGGAGATGGAGCTGAGTTTTGGCTATTGTGTTGAAATATCTCTGTTGCTTTTGGAGATGTAACAAGGTGTGAAGTTAGGTGTCAAGTTTATCTGCAAGAGAAAATATTAAGTATATTTTTAGGTTTTTTTTTTCGTCGATGGCTTGTGACAAATGAAAATTATCAAAAAGAGTGTTTTTAATTCTATAAAGTGTTAAATTTATTGACAAATCGAAGCGAATATTTCAAAAAGCGATTAAATAACGGAACAAAACGGCGAATTCAAATAAGTAGGTATCTTAAAATGCTAAAACTATTTTGCCTTTACCTAAGAACCGTTGATCCGATTTATAAGTGTACGCAAGTATTTCATTGATTACTTCTGAATCGGGCACTCTTGGCAGAGTGGTCGTGGTCACTAAGATGGTGGTACATGGTGGGTCTTCATTATCTTCAGTCTTCCCGGCGGCGGTAACTACTGCTCTCGCAATGCTTCTCCATTTTAGCCGGTTCGTCGCGTAGAGTTAGAAGCACTCCTTTAAGCGGTTGTGGCTGTCTTGATAAGACCCGTCCAGCGTGTAGGAGATCTGCCTCTACCTCTCTTTCCTGCTACCTGACCTTGGAATACCAATCTTTCTATTGAGTCTTCGTTTCGTATTGATTACACTTGTATTTAAATCACAGCTCGCGATGCATGACTAGTTTACTAAAGCTTACATTTTAAGAAGAATTTACCTAGTCGGGAAGCAGTGCTTGCACATAAAGCAACAAAACGTACCTAGGTAAGATAATTCTACAGCCAATACCAAACTATTGTGTGAAATCAATTTAGCAGTCATTAATTATCATGGTATACGCACTTATCTGTAACATACCTACCAACTGGATTAAATTTAAACCGAAAAGACACGTAAGCACTCCCATGTACCTGAATTTAGGAATCGGGTCTAAAATCGCGTCGAAATAGTCCTCACCTTCAAACACGTCAACCCTTCATACAAAGATACCAATTGGATTTACCCTTCAAATACAGATAGCAGAGTTACAAGGGTTAGCTATAACACGGACAAGGACGAGGCACGGTTAGCATTGACAGGGTTTTAGACTTAGTGATTGTAAAACTAAATTTATAGTAATACTAAGACATATTTCCCTTAATGCGATGGCAGCTTAGTTGGGAGAAGGCCTGCCTCTCAAGCCAGAGGGAGCGGGTTCGAACCCAGCCGACGGCACGCACCAATTTCTTCATTGTGTGAGCATACTCGTATGTGCGTATTGTATGTCATCTGCTACATGACTGGAGCCCGGTGTATGGCGACAGGCTCGCCCCCTGTCACATTTGGGACTGAATATCGTCCGGCGAAGTGTGGGTGTTGTATTACACCTCTGCCAGCCCCCTCGAAGGAAAGGCGTGACGATATGTTTATGTATGTATGTATATCCCTTAAAACGTCGTATAGGTTCGGAATAGTAATACAGTTTTTTTTTTAATTTTTAAAACACCGATCAGGTCAAATTCAGAGGCTATACAACGTTTATTAGTAAAGAAGATTAAAATTGCGTACACTAGTATCGTGCTTCTTTTATGGTGCCTTGCACTAAATATAAGAATTACTTTATGCCGGGCTTAACTAGTTTTAAACTAACCCTAGCAAATATTCGCTTATCGGGCACGTAAATTAAGATTCTCCCAAGGAATAGCTTGTTCGGGTAAAAAAACTAATTAGGCAAGGACTAAGGTAAATCTTATGTTGACTGTGCTTTGAGATTCCTTTCACCTACATTTTTAGGCAGTAGTTGCCTAAGCATTAAAAATTCAAAATTCAAAAACTCAAAATTAATTTATTTCAGGCATGACACCCATAACAGCACACATTGTAAATTACATTCGATTTAATATAAGTATAGGTAATGCGTAAAATTAAAAACTGAACTTATTTATAAAACAATTGAATAATTATTGAATATTAATTGAATAATAATTTTAATATTGAATAATTAAGTTATGGCCTAGCACGACAACAAAAAAATAGATAACTTTCCTAAAATTTAGGATATAACCTACGAGTATATGTTTTCAATATTCCAATGTGTCTTATCTAGATTCTACCTATTATTGCAGGTATAATGTAATTAATAAAATAAAAAATGAGACACTGAAATGATTGGTTTATTATGTTTTGAAAATCGCAAAGTTTTGCTAAATACAATTGTCTACTCATCTAAACTCAACCGAGTTGCTCGTTGCTTTCTAGAATAATTGTAAAATAAGTTGGTATGACACAGCCCTATATTTCGTTAAATCCCTGTCTCTTTTAATACATCATGTAAGCCCGGTAAAAAAACTCCATTCCATTGCAATAGAACCCAATTTACCCTTAGCTTTTCAAGTCAACTAAATTAATTAAAGCCTCGATCGAGTTTGATTGGATTTCTAGAACCAATTAAAATTGATTTCAGTTGAAAACAATTCATAGATCATTTAAAAGTCTACCAAATTGCAAAGTTATAGAAAATAGACTCCGATATTCAGCACCTAAATATAAAATACCGAATAACGCTATCCCTAAAGAACGCTTTACCTACAACTTTAACCCTAAACCATGAATTCTATTCACTGCATTACTAAAACATGCTATGTCTACCAACTGTAACTTGAAACTCTGTTGATCTCAAATTACTTGCTAAATTTGTCGGTTATAACATGGAGTCTGGAGTAGTTATAAAATGTTTATGGGTAAATGCATATGTAAATATTTAAGTACATAGTTACCAAATAACCGCACAGTTATGTACTCCACGTAAACATAGTCTTCATAAAACATGCTATACATTTTTACATATCATTTTATCTAAGTCGGGTCAGCCATTAAGCCATAAAAAATACCATTGAAGTGAGCTAGAACCAGTTTCAAACATCAATATATATTTTTTGTGCCGATATTGTTTTACATTATATTAAAATCAAAAGAGTAACTCTAATGTGCCTAACTTTTTGGTTAAGACAACAATTTTAAAATTTAATTCAATTGCGATTTAACATTAATTTTATTAAAATGCCTACGATGACATTGTTACGTTTATAGCATTACAACGTAAGTTACATTGTTAGTTAATGGAATTTCGTAACAGGATACGATGCTACTATGCTCCAACAACGTAGCAATCACATTATAGTTCCCGTAACAAGATAAGGATCGCACAGAATTCAAAACACTAGAGTATTGTTCAACAATTTCTATTCAAATAATATCTCCGACTCGAATTGGTCCCTGGTATTGCGACTCGCATAACCTCTACTGATTTGCAGCAATTGAGTTTCTAGGTAATATTACTTGGCAAGTAATTTAATATCAGAAATTAATTGTACTCTAATGAGTTACTATCAATTGTATTAATTTCATTTTTAGAATATACATAATTAGGTACACAAGTATTTTTTACCTACAGTCTGCAGCACTTCAGTTATTTAACATGTCACAGCCTCTGGACAAAATATGATTAAAATAAAAGTTCCCTGGACCATATAAAACTACTTTAACCTTCTGGAGCTGACGTGGTAGTATGACAGACACCGCATAATCGAAAAACATCTCCAGCATCGGTATTTTTCAAAAGGGGAACCCCGCACTCACAGTACCTTCCTGTCGCGGTCTCGTGCGTGCATTAGTGAGCCGGGTGCTGTCGCAGCACGCCCACGCGTCGTGTACCGAGAGAGAGTGTCTACGAGTCAACCACGTCAGCGTTAAGGTATGTGTCTACTAAACAACCACGTCAGTTTAATTGTTATACATTCATAGTGTTTCCTAAACAACATATCAGTAACTATGTTTATTTTAGTTTAGTTTGTTTTTTGTGTTTTAGATGGCTCACTCAAGTTATAACCAAGAGGCATGTAGCTCTAAAAGATCGTCGTCTGGAGTTTTTAGAAGTCACGACGAGCAAATCTTACAGTGGTTAGAAGAGGAAAGCGAGCATGAGCTCAACGATGTAGACAATGTTGGCGATGACCCGGATTTTATACCTACCAGAAGTTCAGCACATCGAAGATGATGAAATCAATCAAATCAGTTGAGGCAGAGGATCTAGAAGAACCATGTGCAGAAGAGCAACTTGTTACAGACCGGTCTGAATACCATAAAGGTAAAAATGGGTTTATTTGGAATAAACAAGAGTGCCCCAGAACATCACGAATTGCAGCTCACAATATTATAAATTGCCAGGCCGCCAAAATGCTTAGAATTTTGAAGGCTATTTCGAATTTTGGTCCAAGCTTATTGACGATTCATTGTTGGAAGGTTTAGTGGCATACACAAATCAAAAACTCAATACATATCGAACCCGGTTCAAACAAAATACTAAGGTGGAACTTTTGGATAAAGATGTTACTGAAATGAAAGCGATTATAGGCCTTCTCTACTACTCGTCGGTATTCAAGTGTAATGACTCCGATCTGCGCATAATATTTGCCACTGATGGTACTGGCCATAAAAAAAAAAAATAATGAAATATCGATCTGTTCCTCCGAGTGGAAGGAAGCTGTGTTCAGTCTGTCCACCAAAAATAAAAAGAGTATCAAAATATCGTTGCTGTGATTGTTCGAAGCCGATTTGCCTACAATGCTCCAAGCCACTTTGTGAAGATTGCCAAAAAAAAGTGTGATTTTGAAGATGTGATTATTTTTTATTGAACCAATGAATGTTTTTCAATTTAAGGAGTCTAATTAGTATAAGCGTTAACTACAATTTAAGTATAGCATTTATTAAAAAAAAGTCAATGTTAATTATTTTTTTCACTTTAGAGTATAGATATCTGATTTTAAAGGCTAATTCTAGTAATATGAATAAAAATTATTTAAATCTACGTGCACTTTACTTTTGGTATTCTATTACTTTTAAGATACAAGATAAACCGTCAATAAATAGGTAATAATTAATACTATAGGCCTTGTCTTCAAAATAAAAAAGATATAGGCTGTCAAAATGGTGTCTGGTAGACTACCACGTCAGTGGAATTGTAAAAACTAGCGCACGTCAGTCGCAGAGGGTTAATTTCATGCTAGGTACTTAAATTAGGCCTACGCTATTATTAGGTACCTATGTACCTATTTATAGCAGTGCAAATTACATTGTAACTATTTACTTCATCAAAATGATAAAACGAAATGAAAGTAACAGATTTTCCAAAACTATTGGTTAGTTTTGGATAATCTGTTACTTTCATTAAAATTTTGAATAAAGTAACCGTTAAATAATAATTAAATGTCGGAACTTTTGTACATTAAAAGTTTTGGTCAAATATAATTGTTTGAGTTGGCTACTCAAGAACTCAGTCCATATAACTTATTCGTACAGTCATATGCTGGAAAAATGTTTACGTAGCACAAATTCGCATTATTCAACATCTTGGCTTTCAGTAGCATTCTTGAAATGGAATTTCATAACACGTAACGTTACACCAACAATAGCTCTGTCTATAATAAACCATACTAGATTGTATTCAAGATTCAGAATACCAAATCGTATTGTACGACAATAACTATCTGATATTCAAATGGCTTCGGTACAAATTGCTAGTCGCTATTGCATCGCATTGATAGTTTTGTTCTGAACGGTTCTGAATTGATGCCACAATGAAAACTGATGGGCGTCAGTAGTCAAATTTACGTAGAGCCGCAGTTCGATTACGTAAAAATTTGCAGTAGCAACCGTACTAGCAAAGTGACAACAAAGACCAAGCGATCGTTCGCAAAATGTCACTAAAATCGTATTACGAAGCCAACTACCCGCCGACTGCTCGCCTGTCGCTTAATGCACTTTGGCCATCAATAATAATTGACAACAAATTAATGAAGTTTATGTACTACTAAAGGCTTACGTAATACTAATATTTACTGGTAAGACTATGACAATAATTCACTTTTTAGTTCATAGATTGTCCAAAAGAGGGTGAACTAGCGCTCAAAAGCCGTTAACACTTACATAATACGTTTTACAGCAAGTAGCCGCTGACACTTACATAATACGTTTTACGTGCGATTTACGCCTGTCGCTTACCCTTCGTGGGATTTGTAATTAGCCTTTTTCCTTACATAATTTATGTTAACAGCTAAAAGTGTGAATGTGCAATGTCGTAAGTATAACACTAAAACAATTTAGTAAAAAATATACAACGGAAATTTCAACACTTATCCAAAGCATACAGTATTTGTAGCACAATATGATATTTTGACAATTATTTATGAACTTATTAAAATTTATTCTAGTCCATTATTTTGCCATCAGATAAGCAAAAGCATTATTTAAATTGTTACTAATTTTTTTAGTGTTACTTGTTATTATAAAATTTTAAAAAAAGTTAATATTGATAGAGTTTTTTGACAACTGTACTGCATGCATAAATCTGACTTATTGACCTATTCTAAAGGCTCGACGTAGTTTATGCACGCATAAATTATTATTCTCTAATACGAGCTGACGTGGAGAGATCAAAGGCTAAATCACACTGTTCAGTAGTAGTACCTGTCCCAAAATATACGTTTGTCGAGCACAATATGTTATGTAAGTTCCCATATTACTGGTCCAGTTTGAATTAGGCTTTCTCACCTTTATTACTTACTACGTAGAGTTACGAAGCTCTAGCTTCATATACCCATACCTATGTTTATAGACACATCGACACGCCTTTTCCCCGAAGGGATGGGCAGAGTTGTATTACTATTATAGAACCCACGCTTTGTCGGACGATAATCAAATTTGTCCTTTGTCCCAAATTAGATAGGGAGCGAGGCTTGAAATACGTATACTTGTTTAAGGTTTCACAGGCAGCGTGTAAAAAGTAAATCCAATTGAAACTTAGCTTGGCTTGTTAATATACTCGTTTCCCAAATCAAATAAGCTTTTATGGGCTTCATCATTTCCCTAAAATCAGTGAAAGCAAAAAACTTTTCGACCGGAAAAAATCTGATATCGAATTATTTCTATTCAGGAGAACGTGAAATTGATGTTATCGTAGCTCATCTGATCTGATGGAAATCATTTTTATAACGCCATAATATTATGTTTCTACATGTTACTACGTGTGTTCTAGCTCTTTCCAATTTACAACTTTGCTGAACAATTACCCAAAACTCCATATAACAAAAGTTTGTATGTAAACACGGTGTTCAGGAAAGGGTGTACTAAGCCATGAGGGGGTCATTGTACTCGTCATTATAAACAACTTTTACAATGTGGTCAACCCTGAAATCGAGAAAAAAATAACAGCTGTTCCATACATTTTGTCGACCTTCAAAGAACTTTTGTATGGAACAGCTGTTTTTTTGTTTTACTAGATTTTTGGATTGGCTCCATTCCAAAAGTTGTTCATAATGAATAGTACAATGGCCCCCTTCTGGCGTAGTACACACTATACCGATAACCCTGTATAACACTCATAAACACTATAACATAAACGTTGTACATATAGTCTTGGAACAGAGTTATAATGTTACAGTTACTGAATAGTTTTATCATTTTATATGTCGATCGAAAAAGACAAAATATACTGTCGGTATAACTATTCCGAGGTTTACGAGTACAAATAACGTGTATTGTTATGAGGGGTATGTATATTACAATATAATACAATACATCTTTATTGCACACCAAAAATACAAAGTAAAACACCCATAAAGAGAATATTAAAAAAAAACATTCGGCAGTTCAAGGGCGGCCTTATTATCGCCTAAAGCGATTTCTTCCAGGCAACCTTTGGATGGACAGGATAGAACGAAATATGACAAACGGTCGGTGACATACATAAATACAATAGTAAACAATTAAAATAAAAAATCTACACATACACCTCTAGGTACATATAATTCATAAATTAATATTAATATTTGCATGAACCTATAAATCATAGCACTGCACTACGTTCATGACTATTCACACATGCGATTTCTTCCAGGCAACCTTTGGATGGACAGGATAGAACGAAATATGACAAACGGTCGGTGACATACATAAATACAATAGTAAACAATTAAAATAAAAAATCTACACATACACCTCTAGGTACATATAATTCATAAATTAATATTAATATTTGCATGAACCTATAAATCATAGCACTGCACTACGTTCATGACAGTTACACTGAGGTAACCTCACCAAGTCCTATAACTTTCTCACACTTCAGCTGATTCAAATAAGAAGTATTCTCACACCAGCGCACACTGTAGTACCTCGTCTCTCGGGTACACACTTCAAAGTGCTACTACTTTTTTTACTGTAACGCAAAAAAATAATAAAACAAGCCACATTTGGCACGTAGGCTGAAAAAGCAAAAAAACCCGGCCAAGTGCGAGTCGGACTCGCGCACCGAGGGTTGCCAAAAAACGTGTTCATGAGGAAAGGGATAGAAAGTTTAAAATTACTAAAAATGTTTCTATGAAATGATGTTACTAAAACTATATGCTTTTCAAAATTAGTTCTTTATCAGTTTCATAAGACGTTGCTTTGTACCAAATTTCAAGATTCTGAGTTCAAGGGGACGTTTTGATTCCCTTGCGAGTGTCGAAAATTTGCAGCATAAACTGCTGGGCTGTATCTTTTGATTGCGCTGGCTTGGAACTTTGATATTTTCAGAGCTCAAAGGGACAGTAGGGGGTGACCCGAGTATTTGATATTAATTTCAGCTTGATACCTCCACGCGTTCCTGAGAAAAAGGATCTTGACAGAAAAACAAACGGACAAACAAAGTGATCCTATAAGGGTTCTGTTTTATCCTTTTGAGGTACGGAACTCTAAAAATGCAAGCCATGAAGAAATACAAACTACACTAGTACAGTCACATTTGTCATTCTGACGGCAGCCATTTAACCGGTATGTGCCTCAACCAGAACCGTGTAGGGAGAAAATTAATGTTCTAAGCAAGAAATTCCATCGCTAGAACTTACGAGTAGGGGCCTTATTGCTGTAATTAGGTTAGATTTAGTAACAGTATTTCGCTAAGTATCGTATGAACGCGAGCAAATTTTTCCTCTTTCGGGCCTGTGCTAAAATGTTCTGGCTTTGCTAAGTGGAGAATGGGAATTCGTGAACGAACATGAACAATTAAGATAAAAATAATGACGGTAAAAACATTCAAACAACAAACTTCTGATGTATTCTACTATGCTATGCTATTTCTACTATGCTTTTCAACTTCTGTTGTTGTAGTATTATTTGCTAAACGCCCACTGCTAATGGATTTCGACTTGTGTCATCCATCATTTTTGTCACACAAGTCCGATTTTGTGTAGTTCTGTTTGAATTGAAAATAGGTTTTTTTTTATTGATCAAAGTGACTTTGAATTAAATAAATATTTTCAAACTGAAATGGTGTCTACTAGGTTTCTATCTTGGTTTGACTAGTTTCAATGTTGGCCGCTTTTTGTCAATCCTTACCAATTATAAAATCGAAAGTAATTCAGTCTGTCTGTTTGTAGGTTTTGCACTGCTAAACGGCTGAACGTATCTTGATTTCATTTGATAATTGTTGTAGTATGTCACAAGGAAGGTTTTAGGGTACTTTTTCTGAAATAATAAATCTTTTTGTTGTGTGCGTGTGTGTGTGCCGTCGGCTGGGTTTGAACCGGAGCCAGTTCAAACCCAGCCGACGGCACACACCAGTTTGTTCATTGTGTGAACATATTTGCGTATTGTATGTCATCTGCTTTATGACTGGAGCCCGGTGTAAGGCGGCAGGCTCGCCCCTTGCACATTTGGGACTAAAAATCGTCCGGCAAAGTGTGGGTGTTGTATTCCACCTCTGCCAGCCTCTCGAGGGAAAGGCGTGACGATATCTATGTTTTAAAAAATGTAAGTATGTAAACCATTCTCTGGCAGCCATAGTACAAGATTTGCTTAGTTTGGGGTCAGGCGACCGTGTGTGGAAAATGTCCCGACTCTATTATTAAAATATAACATTTAAAACAAGTTATTATGATGTTTCCAATAACCATAAAAACATTGCAACCGCATCCAAAGTTTCCAAAGCAGCTGTTTTGCGTGTTTTAAAAAGTAGGCCAATTTTATGTTTAAAAGTTTTTCGTAAATTACAGTTGTTTAACTGTTTCTCTTACGTTAGAAGTTTAACAGGAAATGGAAATACGTAAGCATTTTGGCGGAACAAGCATTTTGTAATTGATTTGATGGAAACGAATGAGAAAAGTTTCTAAGTAGCAATGAATTTTTGTGCGTGTTTTGATTAGGTATAATTATAATATGTATAATATATCGTCACGCCTTTCCCCCGAGGGGGCTGGCAGAGGTGTAATACAACACCCACACTTCGCCGAACGATATTCAGTCCCAAATCTAGCAGCAGGCGAGCCTGTCGCCATACACCGGGCTCAAGTCATATACTAGATGACACACACACACACCGCACATACTCGTAATTATATTATATTTACACAATGAACAAATTAGTTCGAGCCGTCGGCTGGGTTTGAACCTGTTCCCTCTGGCTTGAGAGGCGGGTTTCCTCCAACTAGGCTATCATCGGTATAATTATAGCATCCAATATTACACACAACAATTTAAAAATGCTTGTAAGTCTTTATTTTACATGTTTTCTTTACATAGGTAGCATAGTATAGTTGGAGATAAAACAAGAGATAAGGTGAGATTACAAAATTTTAAGAGCAAAATTAAATTTAAAAAATACTTAATCTCTATATGCAAAAGCCTGAAATGGAGATGGACAGGACACATGTAAAGGGAAAATAAAGAGAAGTAGACGAATGTAGTAACGGAAGGCACCCGCGTGATAGTAAAAGAAAGAAAAGGAAGACAAATCAAACGTTAGAAAGACCACATGAAAAAGATAGCCGGTCCAGAATGGACACGCACTGCGAAGGACAGAACAAAATGGAAAGCCTTAGAGGAGGCCTTTGTCAAAGGACAAGCTGGAAAAGAAAAAACCGGCCGCCGATGTAACTAACTAGAAGTTAATGGATTATTTAATTTTATTTCTTTGACTCTCTCGGTGGCTCATTTGGTAGTGAACCTGCCTTCTGAGCTTGGGGGCGTGGGTTCGATTCCCATCTAGGGCAAACATTCATGTGACGAACATTAGTGTTTGTTCTATGTCTGGGTGTTAATATCTATTTAAGTATGTATTAAGAAATATCTAAGTAGGTATGGAAATCAGTCTCTGGCAGCCATAGTACAGGCTTTGCTTAGTTTGGGGTCAGGCGTCCGTGTGTGGAAGTGTCCCGAATTTATTATTATTTATTTATTTTTGTACCTACTCAGCTACAATTAAATTAAACATTGCAAATGTATTACCCACTGTGTTCATACTATTACCAAAAAGGTAAAGCACTTAGTTAATGAATAGGTAATTGTTATTATTCCCTTGCGCACAACATAGAGCACATCAAATAAAATAGCAAGTATAGCCTAACCTATATGTATAATCACCTTTAGTGCTATAAACACACAATAGACAATAGATTTAGGTACCCAACATGTCGGTTCTACATGAAATATTAAACACAATGGCCCAGACGCTTCTCTATACACGGCCATAACATTCTGTATGCCATTAACTTGTAATTAAGTACATAATTAATATTAAGTAAGCACTACGCAAACAAAATTGACATGTTAAATGGAACGGAATAATCGGTACAGACTTGATGGAATTGAAAGGAATTTCACATCGAGACTATGACGCCGAAGTTTCGGCGTCGTCTCGTTTAAAAATGTCAAATAATATTGTGTTAAAATTACTATAACTTTTTTCCCGTAATAAAAATACCAACTACTAGCTCTGTGAGCTAGCAGAAACATAAAAATGTAATATCTTCGCCATTTTAAAACTTCCCCAAAAACTGAATCGACAAAAAAACTGTATTTATAATTATCGAACCTCCTCACAAAAATTTACGAGAATCATTTGAGAAAAGCGACCAGTGGAGCGAGAGCATTTTTGCCCAAGCTGAAACGGAGACGCTTCGCTCCCTAAGTAAGTAAAAAGTCGCAGAAATACAAAGTAAACAAACATTATGGTAATGTATGGAATATTTGCTAGACGTATAATATTTTTTCCGTAGCGAATTCTTTTCACGTGCCCCTAGTAACCATGGGATCCTCAGGAAAGAATTTAAATGGATGCAAATAAAAAGGGCAAATATTACTATGAATGAAAACGAGAAATGATATATTATGTTGCTTCTCTCACGAAAAAAATGGAGACTTTTCACAAGATTTATGATAAAGGCTTTGAAAACTTTTTACGGAGTCTAACACAATTTTAACCTCGTTATTAACCTTCTCCCAACTAGCCTTGGCAGCCTAGTTCGGAGAAGGCCCGCCTCTCAAGCCAAAGGGAGCGGGTTCGAACCCAGCCGACGGCACGCACCAATTTGTTCATTGTGTGATCATATGTGCGTATTGTATGTCATCTGCTACATGACTGGAGCCCGGTGTATGGCGACAGGCTCGCCCCCTGTCACACTTGGGACTGAATATCGTCCGGCGAAGTGTGGGTGTTGTATTACACCTCTGCCAGCCCTGTCGGGGGAAAGGCGTGACGATATGTTATGTTTTATTAATAACCATTGTACTAGTATAGCCCCAGAATAGTTGTAGGTACAGTTTTGTGTATATTTCTTTCCTTTACATTTTTAACGCGATCAAAAAATAGAACACACCATCCCAGGCTTTAAACATATAGGGTCAACTAGGGCAAAGGCGTCTGTGGGGCAATTGCGTCTTTCGAGAATTACTGACAAACCCTTCACAAATTAGGCAACTAACGCCATCTTGTATAGATTATTGCAACTAAAACCAAAAAGATGTAGATGGCGCCTAATTTGTTTGAAAAAGGTTTTTCAGTAATTCTCGAAAAACGCAATTGCCCTATAGACGCATTTGCCCCAGTTGACATAGTAGTTCTTTACATCATTAAGGAGACAATGGGTAGGAACAGTTTTTTCTAAGTGGATGGTTTTTTCCGCTTGGGGTTTTAAACTAATTTAAAGAAATTACAAGCACACTGCTTGAAATAATTTAATTAAGATTTAATAATATCCTAGCTGCATCCCGCGGTTTCACCCACGCTCCCACGAGAGCCGTTAATTTTTTCGTGACGAAAAATAACCTTATGACTATTTCTGTACCACTTGCAACGTGTATGCAAAATTTCATGATGATCCTTTCTAAGGACAAACAAACAAAGGAATAAACAAACTCATTTTCGCAGTAATAATATTGATGTTTAGAATAAGGATGGGGGTTAGCAGGGTCGAACGTAGACCTCCTTATAATTAAAAATAAGTTACTACATATAACTCATGGTATCCTAAGTAGCCAACTAAATGCTAATGGATGTTATTATCATAAGAAAATAAAATTATTCCATTCTATTCTATTAATAATTGACTGCCTCGGTGGCTCAGTTGGTAGTGAACCTGCCTTCTGAGCTCGGGGGCGTGGGTTCGATTCCCACCTAGGGCAAACATTTATGTGGTGAACATTTGTGTTTGTTCTATGTCTGGGTGTTAATATGTATTTAAGTATGTATTTAAAAATATCTAAGTATGTTTAACAGTCTCTGGCAGCCATAGTACAAGCTTTGCTTAGTTTGGGGTCAGGCGACCGTGTGTGGAAGTGTCCCGAATTTATTTATTTATTATTTATTTATAATTAAAGAAAAATAAATATATTAAAAAATAAGGCAGTAATAAAAACCAATCCACTTATAAATAAATATCCAGTCCTAGTCTAGTCTAGTCCTAGCTAAGCCGTTTAACTCCAATAGTGCAGAAGCGAGCACTATTGTTCGATGAGCACTTTATAAATGCATCGGAGTCACGTATTAGGAGCAGCGAACGCTGCGAACGTGATATTAATGCCTTGGGAGAGTCTTGTCTCTCATACACTTCAATTGACATGTTTGCTTGGGAATTGAGAAGTTCTGAATAAGCTTGGAGTAGTAGATTTAAGACGAAGCAACTTGCTGATAAATCTTTCTTTTTGACCCCCGGCGCAAAAACACCAACGTGGTGATATAAGTTTGACGTATCTCTTTCTCTCTGTGTGTGTGTGTTCGTGTATGCTATGTGGCATCGTAGCTCTCAAACGGATGAACCGCTTTTTAGTCGGGAGTGTTAGTGGCTATGTTTGATAAATATTGGTGTCGGAGGTTCTTTTATTTTTACTTGTATTTATATTGATAATTAAGATAATACTACTGATGATTAAGGGTAGATATATGAAGAAATTGAAATACAAAAGTCAGGTGTTTTTTTAATTAAAAAAAATTATATTAGCTTTTACTAGCTTTGCCTTTTAAATTGACTTAAATGAGAGAATCAGATTACAAAGTTCGAAAATTAAAATCGACTGTGTAGAATGAGAAGGATTGACGAATTCATTCATTCTAATTTTTTTTTTTAAACAAAATGAACTTTCTTAATCACAATTCAAGACACATACCACTCAATGTCTTTGAGAAAGATAGGTAAACTTTGTCTAAGTTAATTTCAAACACCTAGTTCAAGAACAGAGTTTTAGGTGCTACTACACAGGCTGTCTAAAGTTCTTTGGTTGTTGGGTTGAGCTTAACACGTTTTAAAAGTTGTAGTTGCTATTACTAAACTACTAGCAGCGCTCCGCAGTTTTACCCGCCGTTAAAAATTAACCTATGTGTTAATTCAGTGTATAAGCTACACAGTGCATAGCAAATTGCATCAAAATCTGTCCAATCATTTGAGCGTGAAGAAGTAACAAACACGCACACACTCACAAACTTTTGCCTTTATAATTTTATTAGTGTGATTAGTGTGAGAATATTACCCTAACCTATCCTACTAATATTATAAACACGAAAGTTTGTAAGAATGGATGGATGGATGGATGTTTGTTAATCTTTCACGCCAGAACGACTAAGCAGATCTGGATGGAATTTGGCAGGGAGATAGATTATAGTCTAGTACAGCTCATAGGATACTTTTTAACCGCGGGTGAAACCGCGGGGCGCAGCTAATATTACACAGCTATGTTCACTGTGATGTGATTTTGTTGAAGCAAGTTTAAATAACATACAGGTACAATACCTACCTTACCTACTAAAAATTAGGTCATTTTCGTGGCGACAAAAAACAAAAACGTACTTACATCTACTTACAGCACTAAAATATTTGTTTCGCTTATTATTTTATTCGACCAACCAATTTTATATATAAATAATATATAAATTTATATATTAATCGACATAGCCCAGCGGATTGGCAAGTTGAAATGGCAGTGGGCAGGGCACATAGCACGAAGGACTGATGACCGATGGGGTCGAAAGGTTCTCGAGTGGAGACCACGTACCGGCAAGCGCAGCGTAGGACGTCCACCCACAAGGTGGACAGATGACCTTGTTAAGACCGCAGGATCGCGCTGGATGCAAGCCGCTACCAACCGGTCTTATTGGAGATCTATGGGGGAGGCCTATGTCCAGCAGTGGACGTCCTATGGCTGATGGATTTATGGATGGAACCAATTTTACTCGACGACTGTGTAGTAAAATAGCAATGTGTTTCGGATGCATATTGTTTGTTGATCGACCGAGCGAGAGTTAGTGAGCTAAACGTCTGTGCTTCAGCTTGAGTAGAAATGCTTAGTATGTCCAACTGTATTTCTCTACGTGTGTAGAGAAATACAGTTGTCGCATTTCTGTGGGTAAGTATGATTTTCGAACGTGCTCACAAAATTTCACGAGAATCGGTTGAGAAATACAACTTGTAGACGGAGACAGACGCCGGCCACGAGGTCTTCAGTTCACAGAGCCACTAGTTCCTAAGTTACGAGTACATCTTGCAATTAGGCCTTTTTTTTCTATTTAAAAATTACACTCCACGGACTCCGGGACCGTGACTTTTGTTAACATAAATCTTTAATTATTATTTAAGGGGAATACAGGTAGAGGGGGGTTAGTTATTAAGTCTTAATCTAAGGTTAGGTTAAAGGTTTTCAGATTTATTGCATTGTGAGTACACCACGAGCAGACCAGCGACCCGCAAGCAGCACCCGATCACGAGTATGACGCATGTGCCAGCCATCGCTCTCCTCAACCATATTTGAGGGAAGAGAACGACCCGACACACGACGCCGCCGCAAGAAGGTGCCTTCGATAGTGAGCTGAATGCTATATAGTGAGATGAATGCTCGAGATGGACCCACAATTTATGTAAAACGCGAAATTATTAAAAATTTTATTAATATAACATCATGGCCTCCTCCCGACTCAGAGCCTCCATCACTACCGCGTTCCGATCTCTGATGGCCATCAGCAATTAGGCCTTTGTACCTTCGATTTCCCTACATTCCCTAAAACTAGAGACGTCCACTCTAACAATACAAGCTTACTTTCTAAGCTAATATTCTGCCCTGCAGTTATCAAATTAAACAGACACGTTGTCACATCAATCAATAAGCACTTCTGAGGTTATGACAGTTGAAGTTCTTACACCTACGCGATTACAGCGACTACACCGTGGCGGAACGTTACACTGTTGTAGTCTGTTCGCTCGTTTGATTTGACGGTTTGATTACTACTTAGTTAGTTTTTTCTTTTTAAACCAATGAGCCTATTTAGTGTGATAATTGTATGATCAACCCGTCTTGTATATTAATACATCAATTTTACACACTGTTTTGAGCACAGAAAATGAAACCCTTTTGGTCGCACCAGTGCGATAAACCGCTATGACTACTGGAGCTCACTTAATTACCATTCATGCTCATTAAACAACTTTACTTGGAGTTTAATTAAGACGTAAAATTAATTAACGTAAATTGTATGTAAAGCAATTGAATTTGCGTGCAAGCTGGATGTGTTTTATGAGACTGACAACGCGAGGGTTGAGTCATCGGCAAGTGCCATGATAGAAAACAAGTTTTATTTTCAACTGCAAAATACATTAATGGTGTATATCCTGGCCATCGGCTACTGTAGCTTAGGTAATTAATAGAAACTATACAAACCAGTTTTACGCTATTTATAGTGTTTTGTATTAGTGCCAGCACCAAAGCATTTTACTTATCTATACTTGAAAACTCTATCAATGAAACATCTTATCTCTAAAACTTGGTATACCAATGTATTGCTATTTAATTTGAATGTTGACTGTCCAAAACCCAATACGTCAATTTAATTCAATTTTAAATGTCAAAACAAAGTAGCCGGAAATCGTAACTACCCCTCAAATTGCAGTCAAATCATTGCACAGGTTTGACAAGAGCTTGATACTTGAAAACTATGTCAAGGTTGTCACGCGATCGGGTTATTAGATCTATGTGAACCATCGAAACAATAAGTTTGAAACCTAGGTTTTAATGTGTGATTAAGAATGTTGAATGCCCTATTGATGAAATACTACGTTTTTATTTGTGACGTTGGTTATCATATTACATACTTATCGTGTTTACAAGTAGGTATATTCGTCTAATGGACGTCAGCAATCGATACTTGTTAAGCCTTTTTCGCCTGAAATAACTACATAGTTGCATGAAGACTTGTGTTAGTTCCGATTTAAATTTCGTAGCAACTGCTTTTTCTTAGCTCCGTTTTCTCGAAACAGAAACATTGGTATAGAAACAAAGTAATTGGAACATCCTAATCACAGGATCAACGAGTAACTTCAACTGTTTGACTTTGATTGAACACCGTAGCGGTCTCAAAGCGTAGCTCAACTAGATGCTCGTAACCGATCACTGATGTTAAGCAACGGACGACACGGTCAGTTCTAGGATGGGTGACCACGGGTGGCATTTATGACTGAGCATTACCGTCGCTCGCGTGACACGTTCAATTGTAGGCCCCGGTTGTTTGTTCTATGACAACAATCGTCAAGCCATGTCAGAGGCCTTCTGGCAGCCTAGAAACTCTGACATCAGAGCTAGTCACTCAGCCTATACAACTTGCTTGCTATGAAAATTAGATTTAAACCCGCTCCCTCTGGCTTAAGAGGCGGGCCTTTTCCAACTAGGCCGTCATCGCTTTTTGGCATATTAGGCATACTAAAAAAATATTCAATCAAAATAAATTTATTTGAAAAACATACAAGGTATGCAATTACGGTAAGGCAGATACAAATAGCATTCAGAAATATAAGCAAATACCAACATAGGTATAAACCCTCTTCCGTAATGAAACCCCTTTCCCCATGAAATTGAAGACTGAAAATGCAAACATGTTTTTGCACAATCTTGATCAAACAGACATCAAGGTTAAAGCCACCATAATGCGGATTTCTAATCAACGGAAGCCTTCTTTGTGGTTGGACGCAGAGTCAACATGCCTAATGTTGACGCTCTGTGACCCAAATACGAGGTTCTAATTAGGAACGAGAGAAATGAGAAATGATTTGCTCTAATGAAAATTTGAACCCTAACTTCAGCTTTGAAACGTTGAAGTAAATTATTAATTATATTTGTCTCAGTTAATTTGAAATTTCAATACCATTTTGGTGCTGTCATAATTATAAGCAAACGGGTCGGCTGATGATAAGTATAATTGATATAACTACTACAATTTACACGAACAGTTTTAACCACATACTATACTATGTGCATACAGGTATTTTACCATGTCTTGCTTAAGATAGCTTGCTTTTGTCTCTGTTATTTTTTTTTTTGCCATTTGGTAATAACTTTACAATCGATTTAAATTAATAACCCGATAAACGAGAGATTGTACAAATAGCTCAGAACTGAACTATAAAGGAATTTGAAAAAGTGTTATCTTTTAAAAAAAGTCTGTAAGATCAGATATTATGACGATTGATAGGATAGAGATAAATCCAAAAATGGTAGATACGAGTAAGTACTTAGCTTAATTACTGACCGCGTATAAGTGGAACTGGGGTAGTAAAAATGATGAATAGTATCAACACAATTTCAGCCGTTACAAGGAACGACTAAAATCTTGTAGGAATTGGAATTGGCTTATGGAGCTTCTAATCAACTCTAAAACTCACCTGTAGGTAAGTTGATCACTCCACAGATTTAGTAGGGGTTTTACCTAACCACATCACTGCGAATGGACATAGAAATACCGAGTACAGAAATAATGTCAAATGCTCCAAAATTAGTCCAAACAGCAATTTTCCATGACACACACAAACTCACATGAGTAGCACATAAACATGCAATATAAATGTACTCTAATATGAGGAAATATGAGGAAATGTTTGCAAGATTCAGCTGATGTTATTTCAAAATGAAAGTGCAACATGAGAGTAGAGCATGCAAGTTGAAATGACTTTATGCTTTTAGTAATAAGATGGCGAGTATACGAGTAGCTAGGTGGTTACTAGGAATATATGGTAATGTCTTTTATGTAAATACAAAGTCAGTTTGAGTATCGGTAAATATACCGACACCAGAGTTTATTAACCACAAAGAATACTTTGTAGTAAATAAACTCTACTATCTCATTAATCACTTATTTACACAGTGAGCACTGATCTTCACATTAATTTTTCCATCTTAGTAAGATAAATAGTACAAATATTCAGGTTTATTTACTTATTTTTCTTCGTAAGCCAGACCAATAACTCATCTACAGACATCTAACATCTAGCAGACATCTGTGCTATCCAAATAAATTCTCCCCTCGCATTACGAAAATACTTTCAATATAACCGCTATACATTTTTGAAATCATAGCTCGCGATATTGAAATTCCCAAAAGCTTATTTCAAGAAAGCTTTTACATATTCACACTCACTTTCATTCATGGCAATAATATTCCGACGAGATTCCACGAAAACGGTAAAATGATGGATAACACTCGTTGTAAAAGTTCTAAAAAAGCGATAATACGTGTTTTGGCCACAGTTATTTGGACCAGATAACGCATTGATTACTTATGGCTAATTTTATTAGTTCAAGCTTCTTAAAATCTGGAGTTTCATTGTACTTTGAAGTCCCTACTTCAAAGTACAATGAAACTCCAATTAAAAAAGGAAAGGAATAGTGAAATTAAAAAATCATTATTAAAATATCGCTTCTCAACATAACTGGAGCCCGGTATGTATGGCGACAGGCTTGCCCCCTGTCACATTTGGGACTGAATATCGAGCAGCAAAGTGTGGGTGTCGTAGTACACTTCTGCCAGCCCCTTTCAGAAAAAGTGTGACGTCTATCGCTTTCGTATGTATGTCTATCGCTTTCGGAGTATAGATGGAAGTTTTTTCCGTTTTTGATCTTGAGAGGAAGGCTTGAGGAGAATTAAACGTAACAGGATGTTTTGGTTAAATGAACAACTTGGTTGACTTGTGACAAGTCATTCCAGACATTTTTGCCTAATCCCAAACTAAGCCAAGCTTGTACTATGGCTGCCAGAGCCAAATTTATTCTTTTTTTTTTTCATAATTTGAACACTATATTCGCAAGAAGTAAGAAGAAGATTAGAATAAGAACTCTAAATAATAAATAAAAGGTTACAATGATCTTTCATTGTAAACTTTTTTTTGAAATTACTTGGCTATTACATTGAAATTTCAGTGTATCGCTTGGAAATGAAACAGTCATGAAAACAAACCGCTATGCTAGTATCCCATTCGGACATGTTTTACGACGTCTGCTATTATTTTGCTCCTGTTACTCGTAAAGTGAATGCATTTTATGAGAACACTCACATTTACGAGTCAATGTAATGGGTTATGTAGTGAGACGTACGAATTTACCACAACTTTTTTAAATTTACTACGCTTTTGCAATTTTACGGTTGTAACGTGATTTAACATTGAGCGTTTAACGGGCATTATTGCTTTCTTGCCCACAAAATTAAGCGTTTTTAATAATAAAAAAATGAATGGGGGTGCAATTGTAAATGTTCTCTGATAACTATTTAGCTAATCATATTACAGTTAATAAACAAATTTTAGTTTTCATACCTCTTTTTTAGACGGAGAAAGAGGTTAACATTTTTTTTTTACATTTTTTATGTTAACGCCCGTTAAACGTTCTTAAAGAGGTGTTTACTGAGATTATTATAAAATACATAACACTTTGTATTTATTGCTACAAAATATATATAAATGTTCAGTGAAGTCTGAAAGATAAGCGTTGAGAAGAATGAAAATGCGGAAGACGATACCAATGTGCTATTACAAAATCTTCCGATTCTCTACAACAAAGGTTTCACTGTCTATGATTTGTTCTATGTGTCTTTGTTTCCCGAAAAGTACAATGATTTATATGGATTCTAGATTTTAAACCTAGAGTGAAGGTATCCATGATCCAAAGTTTATTATTATACCTAAGCGATGATAGCCTAGTTGGAGAACGCCCCGCCTCACAAGCAAGCCGAAAGTAAGTTGTTCATAGTCTGAACATTTAATATGAGCGTATTGTATGTCATCTGTTACATGACTGGAGCCCAGTGTATGGCGACAGGCTCGGCCCCTTGTCACATTTGGGACTGAGTATCGTCCGGCGAAGTGTGGGTGTTGTATTACACCTCTGCCAGCCCCCTCGGGGGAATGGCGTGACTGGCGAATGGCGAGTATGCTTACAGAAAAAATCATAATGCCACAAAAACTATCAGAGCATTTATTACCCGATGCAAAAATGTTATAAAAATTAATATAACTTTAATTAGTGACCTACCCGTAATAATCGAGTTTCCATATTGATAATTCTGTGCTTGATAAATATTCCGTAACCAATGGATTTCGCAACGATCTCTATTGTTATTTCCGTTTAACGTTCGACGGATTTTTCCAACATCCATTGATACTCAACAGTCTAGTTGAGATTCTTAGAAATTCGACTAAAAAAGCTGCACGTACCCAGAGCTGACGTTATACTTTCGTTAAGGTGTGTAATAAATAAATAAAATCTATAACTAGAAGTTTACCTCGTACAGCGACTGCACATTTCTCCAATACCTCTCGTTTGATTTAGCTCGTACATCCATATCGTCACACCATTTTCCCAAAGGAGCTGGCATGTACAACACCCACACTTCGCCGGACGATATTCAGTCGCAAATGTAACAGAGGGCAAGCCTTTAGCCATACACTGGGTTTCAGTTTTGTAGCAGATGACATTAAAAATAGGCATACATATATGTTCACACAATGAACAAATTGGTGCGTGCCTTCGGCTGGCTCCGAACCCGCTCCCTCTGACTTGAGAGGTGAGTCTTCTCCGACTAGGCTGTCATCGCTTTTAGCTCTTAATTATACAAACTCAGAAAATCTGTTGAGATAATTTACATGATAATGTGCAAGATTTTGTGTAAATCGGATCACGATGCGGATTGAAAATAAATGTCGACTTGTCCCAGTAGACTCTGAGACTCACTTCGCTGGGTCAATGAATGCAATACAAGATAGACCAAGTACATCCTACGTATACTAAGTACATCAAATAATCAAAAAACCTTTGAATGGGGTAGGCTGAAAACCAGCTCTGTGTGGAGGATCACTTATAGTCAGTATAGTACTTCAGTACTACAGTATAGTTCTACTCCAATTACATACATACATATCGTCACGCCTTTCCACAGTGCTGGCAGAGGAGTAATACAACACCCACACTTCGCCGGACGATATTCAGTCTCAAATGTGACAGGGGGCGAGTCTGTCACACTATACACCGGGCTCCAGTCATGTAGCAGATGACAAACAACGCACATATGCTCACACAATGAACGAATTGGTGCGTGCCGTCGGCTAGGTTCGAACCCGCTTCCTCTGGCTTGGGAGGGAGGCTCTGGCGGGCCTTCTCCCAACTAGACTGCCATCGCATATATGTATCTCCAATTACCAAAACAAGAATTATACTTTGTAAAGGTATTATCTTATAGTCTTATCTTATCTTGTGTTGTAAAATAAGGTTTGCCAACATATTTTTGAAGGTTGGCTGCTGAAAAACTATAAGTAATTTTGAAATTAAAGTACAGTTCAATTATTCCTAGACAGAATGTGGGAAGGCGGAAAGATTAAAGGTTGTTATCATTATTATAATCAGTAAAATAACGTTTGTTATTTGAATTATAGTGTTTTTTAATTTTTCTAAAACTCCTATGTACGCTTTAATTGAAAATAACGCCAGTTGTTTTCTTATAATAACTACTAAGTAACTTTTCTACTTTTACTACTAACTTTTCTTATAATACTACTACTTTCTTATAATACTACATAATACGTTTTAAGTAAAGTTAAAAAAATTTAGAAATGCAAGTAACCGTCGCAAGTAATAGCAGTCGTCTCTTCGCCTATAATATACGAGTGAAAATAAAATTATACACTCAGGAACTTGAGCTTGCACTCGAGTTGATTACAAAGTGCTTAGATTTGCATTTCAAACGACCACTGGTAATAACTGAGGTAATGGGGACTACTCGAGTGTGGGTCTTTAGGACTGGAACGAATAAAGCAAAACGCAGCCCAGTGTTATTACCACGTAATTGCAACTTTAGAGATGCTAAAATAAAGTCCTGAATAAATAATGAACCCAAAAAGAAGAGGAGTAAGGATAAAAATGAATTCAAAACTTTCGAAGACTCAAAACAATTAAAATGTTAAAAACTGTAAAATATGTTAAATTTGTAGATTCTTCTGTACATTTTTTAAGTACTTCCTGATTAATTTTCAGTGTGCTTGGTTCCATAAATCGCCTTTATGGTTCAGGTACAAGACATCTAATTTTACAGCGGTAATTATCAAAGTCGGACTACTACATACGAGTAAATAAAAAGTTATATGCGTGGTCATACATAATAATTATACATAAATACATATATGTATACTTGTCTTGTCTTACATATACTGGGTGTTACAAAAACCCTGTTGTATTCGCCAGGATACAACAGAATTGTATCCTTGCGGATCCAACCCACTGTCGATACATCCAGTATCGACTGAAGATTGCTATTATGCTAGTTTAAATTAAATATTAAATTGACTGTAAAAATGTTGAACACACATCGCGCTCCACCATCCTAAAAGCGCAAACGCAAACACTAATTGCGTTGATTTTGTTTGTAAACTATTCGGGTTCTGCCGCTATTTTCTTAGAATAAAAGCCGCGAACATTATGATACACATTTGTTAACATTTTTATAAATTTCCTTTTTTTTTCTTGCGTTCTTAAACCGTTAATAAATCTTACTAATTTCAACGTGCATTTTTTTTTTGTTGGTATTTTTGCATGAATTCTTATAAGTGTGTTTACATGCCCTTCAATTATACAACAGGGTTTTTGAAACATGCTGTTTTAAACGGCTTGTCAACCTCCTCCGTTTTTTCGTCAATAAAAAAAATATGTGAGAAAATTTCCAAAATGTCTAGTCTGCTATCTTCGGTGTTATGAAATTACATAATTATTTTAATCTCTACTGACTTACGCATTCATCCTTATCTTTGTAATCAACTCACCGGTAATATTTTGCATTTTATCAAAAAGATAAACGCAGCTGGTTATGACTAATATAATTCTCGATGTGACATGCCAAAATAAACTGTGAATTGAAACTGGCTAAATAATCTATATACTTCCGAAACTCGTTTATTACCATACTAAAATTATCTTTATAATCTTAACAGCCTAATGGCTTATAAGTTTACATTACGAGTATGTTATGACTTAAAACCCACAGATGTCACGCAGTCACGCATTGCCAACTGCCATCTTCGCAATTCAACAAGATTATTCGACAAGACATTATCAAGACGATTATTGGTAAGGGGGTAAACGTTTAACTATTTGGTCAGGTCTAAGTAGTCTTCCTCTCTCGGAACATAAGTGGTAGACCACCTCGTATGGTTTGCACGATGTCAGATCTGGGCTCTACGGTTGGATTACAGAGAGTGTTTGGTGCTGGCTCCACTGTGAACTTTGAAAGCACCGCCGCAAGACCTGCTAGTGACTGCATTAGTCCCAATCGTGCACCTGTAAATGCAAAACTATGAATCTGAAAACCAAAAATGGCCCGGGATGTCTCTCATGTAATACCAATTACAGTAAAGCTGTGTCAGAGACCTTTGGAAGCCCTAAAAAACTTACTTGAAAACAAGTAGTAAATTTAAAACTGAGCACAAATGTTACAAACTTACCAATACATCCGCGCGGACCGTCTCCGAAAGGTAGGTACACGAATTTGTTTTCGGTGTTGCATTCGCTAGGGTTGAACCGCTCCGGGCGGAACTGCTCAGGTTCTGGGAAGTACGCAGGATCATTGTGTAGCGCCTGAAGGGGGATCAAAGTCCTGACGCCCTCGTCTATCGAGAAGTTCAACTCTTCGAACGTGTACTTGCGCGCACACTCGCGATACAGATATCCTAGTGAAGGGAACATTCGCATGCCTTCTTTGAATGTCCAATCAAGGTAGGTCATCTCTTTAATGGCGTCGTAGCTCAGTTTACCGTCATGCTTAGTTAGTACGCGGTCAATATCTCCCTGAGCTTTGCGCTGGACCTCGGGGTTAAAAGCGAGTTGATGCAGCGTAAAACTGGTGGCCGACGATGATGTTTCAAACCCAGCCGCAAAGAATATGAACACCTGAGCTGCCATTAGTTCTTTTGTCAACTCCGCTGTCGCTATTTCAGGTGTGCCATCGGGTTTCATGTTCAGTAGGGATTCCGCTTCCATCTTACCTTTCCTTTGACACTCAAGCATCAAATCAATAAAGTCGTTTCTACCTGAAGGTTGATAATTTCTCTGTCGCAAAATGCTTTCTACGAGGCTGTTTACATCTGCTTCGATCCTATCCAGAAATCGTATGTGCTTAAAAGTTTCTGGAAATAGTTTTACTAACATTGTTTTGATAGCATCTTTAACGCCGCCAACTTCAAATATTTTACAACCCAGTTTCCTGAACTCGGAGTCTTCGTCGTTCAATGAGTCGGCATCAAGGCCAAATCCGCAGGCTCCGATGAAATCGGTAGTGTAGCGTGCCATAAGGTCCCGCGCGTCAAGAGGTCGCTCGTCGGCGGCAGCTGCTAGTGCGCGCGCTTGCAGTTTTTCCGCACGTTCCACAATCAGAGGAAACATTGCCTTCAGCTTACCGCTCGTAAAAGCCGGTGTCATTCGTTGCCGTAACAAACGCCACAGGTCACCTTCGACAAAGAATAGATTTCGCATCATTGGCTCGATCTCAATCTTGTGTGGCACCAATCCACGATAGTGAAAATAATTGAAGTCTGTTATAAGGATGCGTTTCACTATTTCTGGATCTCTGATGACTAGCTCAGGGCTAGTCGCTCGAAAGTATCCTACAACTCGTTCGTTAGGATACTTTGCGTACAGTTTTGCTCCTGTCTGTGTGATGCTCTCCTTACCAATGAATGCAGAAAGAACATTTCCAAAGAGCCAAATTGGCTTGTCGTGCTTGACGCCTCTTTTTATCCAGTAGTCAAATGTTCTAGTGAAGTACCAGTATACGACTGCTATGAAGAGTGCGACGATTGCCGCGGAGATCATGATGCTGTCGTTTCAAACGCAAGTAATTGCGTGATCTCTTTTCCACTTTCCTTTACTTGTGACGACGTTTGAGTTTTGACTGAGCGTTGAACAAAGGCCTCGTATTTAGTCAATTTGTAGCCAGATAACGCACACCAACTCAGCCAGTAATCTTACAGGTAAACACCTATGCATTGCAGAAGATATGACATCAAAGTTATCTTTTTCAAGATTTGCAGTGTCATCCCACATACTATAATTTGTCTTAATTCGTAAGCCGGCAAACGTACCAAGCACTAATAGAAAAATAATCTGAAATGTGCTTCGTTTTAATATTATCGATTCTAATTTATTTTACGAATACAAAGTCAATAGTTACAGGTATATGTAAAAAATATTGTTATTAACATCAAGTATAATTGTCAGATCAGAAAGAACCTGAAAATATTCGTAAATTGAACTTTGTTTCACAGGTGATAACCATGCCGATCTATTTACACCTTGACCTGAAATTAATCCCTAAGCATATTTTCAGCCAAACTCATTATTTATCACAATTATACTTAAACAGTAACAAACAACTGAATTCTGATTCAATTATCTGATAAACACGAATGTACTCGTGTGATATCATTTTTATTCTTAATAGCTTACAAAAAGTATTTTAAGCCCTGAGATTGTTACAGTCTTAGATAATGAATATGATGACATGATATCATGTTGACGTTAATGTAGGTTTGTTTAGTGATTCACTACCTTATCAATTGTTATCTTGGTCCAAAGTTCTGAAACCAGGTGTTGCGCGAGCGCCTCCCTTGAGCTATGGTCTAAAGTTCAACTCGCCCGAGGGTTCCCGGCTTGTCGTGGCGGGGGGGCTCAGTAGCCGTGGCTTCGGCAACCACGGTGAAGCCAAGAGGAATCCGAGGTGGGGCCGCTTCTTGGGGCTTTTAGCTCCAAAGCCCACATAGAAGCGGCCTAAGTAGGGTGTGGGTCTGTATTGCTCATACAGACCCACAACTGAGGCGGGGTGCAGTGTCGCATTGGCGAGACTGCAACCGAAGGCTGGGGGCTGCGGCGGGAGAGGACTGTTGGTGTGTCGTTGCCACTTTCCCTATCTTCCGCGGCCCAAACGGGGTCGCTACCGTTTGATGGCGGACGCGGTGGGGCCGCAGAGGAAGAGGCGTGTCGGTGTATCGTTGCCGCTCTCCCTATCCTCTGCGGCCGAAGTAGCAGGCGGCGGGGCCACTCATCTGACCCGTCGCATGGGGACCATGGGCGCCTAGGCACGGGTGCTGTCTGGCGCTCACGGGCAAATTGGTCCCCGAGGAGGTGTATGATGACGACGTGTCTGGTGTTCGATACATCGTCATCGAGGGGGAGAGAGCGTAAGCTCGGGGAGGTGCCCGAAAGGGCTAGCGCTGTCGGGGCCGTGGAAGAGTACGAAAGCGTCCCCTAGCCCCGACATTTTGCGCCGAGGTGGAACACCCTTGGGTTTGTAGTGGGTAGGCCGTCAGTGGCGGGATTCGCACATAACCACTCTGTGCCCGCACCCGGGCTGTTGGTGGTATCCCTAAAGGATTTTCCCAAGGTAAAAAAAAAAATGGTCTAAAGTTCAAAACTATTGATGGTGTATTTTTTTATGATTTTGATTTACCTAGTAAGCGATTAGGGTAAGAAGATGATAACTATTGATTTGGACTGTGTGAATTAGAAAAAGTAAAATACACTACTACCCAGTTTTTTATTGCGTATCGATCTTTCAAGCTGCTGGAAATAAAGAATAACCTTGGCGGAATGTTACCAGACAGTTGGGTGGTGAAAGTCTCGATACTCAGACGTAAGGAACGGGGCTTAAAATTTTTGCTTTGCCATTCAACTATGGATCAATATAAAGGTATATCTGCAGAAAAAGTGGACACAGAACCTAGCCTTCAGTAATGATAAAAGTGGAATAATAATTTAAGTAAGTACAGCTTCAATCCCCAACGGGATAGTGGTGGAATAACAAATGTTCTTGGATTCCCTGTGGGACTAATATGGGGGACTTAACAGGAATGCGCACAAATACCTACGAGAACGCATTAGTAATAAACCTAAAATCTACCTACTACCTGTACCATACCATATCGTCACGCCTTTCCCCCGAGGGGGCTGGCAGAGGTGTACAACACTCACACTTCGCCGGACAATATTCAGTCCCAAATGGGACAGGGGGCGAGCCTGTCGCCATACACCGGGCTCCAGTCATGTAGCAAATGATATACGAGTATGTATAGTACGCACATAATTATGGTAAGTACACACAATGAACAAATTGGTGCGTCCTGTCGGCTGGGTCCGAACCCGCTCCCTCTGGCTTGAGCGGCGGGCCTTCTCCGGCTAGGCTATTACCTACCTTCTATTTATAATTACTAAAATTTAAAACAATGGTCATGGCTGGGAAAAGAATCAAAAAACCAAACAACAAGCAAAAAGAAACGGGATAAAACTAAATTAGCAAGCTATTTAAGATGTCAAGCACTTCCTTACACACGTGTAGTTCAAACTACTCTCCACTGAGTCAGAAGTTATTTCTGCCACAGTTGACAGTTCCGGCAAATCTATTTATGTAAATGCACTTTGAGAAGTTACGATGCATTGAATTGCCGGCTAAAAATATTCACTCACTGAACTTTGCGGAGCTCCAGACAAAGTTGTAATGTCTAGGAGCTCTTGGATTTGAAATCGAGATTGAATCAGACAAGCCCATTTGCTCACTTAAAGTATTCGTGATAAATGCAACTTTCGTTTTTAACAGTTAACCTGTTAAAAACGAAAATTAAAATAGCGTGTTGTGTAAGTGTAATAATATAGATTTTTTTAAAGTGTTCTGAACTAGCTACATCAATTTTCTTTAAAAAAAGTTTGCGATCTTAATTATTACACAATATTCAGACGTAAATAAAAAGTCTTATCTATTATGAAGCAATGGCAATGAATCTCAACTAGTTAAGACCAAAATAAGGTGCGCTGAAGAGAAGGTCAGAGCAGTAGATGGAAAATTGTTGATGATATTGTACTTTATGATAGCAAAGAATTATAATTATATACTTAATCACCGATACGTATATTTTCATTTCGAAATTCAGCGTTTATTTGTACTACTCCATATTCTAGAATAATTATAATTCAGCAGTTCAGGACGGAAACACCTACGAGTACGCGTAGATTCTGAAATAACCAGTAAGTATGACAGAATCTTCATAAATAACACCGGATGTGGATACATTATTATGCTGTCAGATTTAGAAAGTTTTTTTGGCTAAGAAAATAGTTTATGTTTGCCAAAATTTATCAGACATATTGTCATTTTTTAAATGACTGAAATGAAGTTATTTATTTTGCTACGTAATAGGTGTAGGGATCTGCTCCCGGTTTTGCTTGCTATTAATGCCTATGTCACTCAGTGTACCTTTTTTAGTCAAAAATGAACAAAATTGGGGCAGTGGTGACAGATTTTTTTTTTAAATATAAAATAGGTCGTCGTTTTATTACCAACTCGCCTGATTAGACACTTAAAATATTGCTATTATTATACAAACAAACTTTCGGACTTTACTGCCTTATAATAATGGTATTTAATAATAGATGATTTATTATTTAACATTGACCGCTTAGCAATAAACGTTGTATAGCCTAGGAATAGTTAGACAGTGTTTTGTCAACTTTCGATCAACTTCAAATCCAAAAGACAGAAAAAGTCAAATCACTGTCTTACTTTAGAGCGAGGCTATACAACGTTTATTGCTTAGGGGTAAGTAAGTACTTGTTGATATGACAAGTAAAAAATAAAGAGTTTAGAGTACCTAATACACGTTTTAAGACAAGATTTTCTCGTAACTATAAAAGTTTGTAAATTCTGTCTACATAATGTTAGTTCTCATGAAGCAATAAAATTGAAATTCTATGACTATTCCAAGTAACTTGCATCACATTGTGATTGGAAACTTTTATTTTACAATCTAAGACAGCACTAAAACTTATATGTGACCTTTTGAGACCTTTCACATTTTACTATGACTCGATCCTTATCCTTACGAAGATCCTTCCGTTTTGAATACAAATACAGCTGATTACTGAAAGGATTGAAGGTCCTCGTAAAAACTTTTTCGATTTTACCGTCTCCATAAAAACTATGATGAGGAGTTGAGATGAAGTGGTACGCGGGGTTTTCTTATTAGTTGTTGGAATCTATTTTTTGTTGTTTTTCGTGATTTGTGAGTTTCGTGACTTTGTGACAGCAAATTTTTTTTTAAATCGTTACGTTTCGACTTCAGGATAAAGAAATTTCCGAGACTTACGTAACTTTTTTTTTTGTAAATAGTCGGTGATATCTTCGCCATTTGATAATCGTTTTCAACATTGTCTCTTTTGTGTGCTTTTATGTGGTCCCATTAAAATCTCTATATTTAAAAATGAATCACGATTTCCCTTGGCCATCGTATCACGCGTGAACAGATAGAACATTTTCGCAATTATTTTTTTTTGTTGTTTTTTATTGCCAGGAGAAGGACTTTATGAAAGAAAAAATTAAGATAATTATTATCCCGAAAAAAATAACGGTTCCTAGGGGTAGATTGACTTCGATATTTTTTATTATTAGAGAGAAACTATGATTCTTATTTATTAAACGTAGCCTTCCAAATTGATCGAATTGCAAAAAGTTAAAATGACTTTCACCAAAAAACCTGCCAAATATTTTATGAAGCGATAGCGTTGATAAGCGTAAAATGAAGACCATTATCATGATAATATTGAGGTCATCAACTATATCAGCTATTCCTTTCAGCTTTCGAGCGCAGTGTACATTTTCCCAAGGGAAATAAGGACAGATGGCCATTTTACAGCTCATAACTTACCTAGTACCATTACGTCGTCGTAAAAGATCGTATGTCGAAAACCCTACTAATATTATAAATGTGAAAGTTTTTATGTCAGAATTAGAATTTTGGATGTCTGTCAAAAATAATACTTCCTATCCTACTTATTTTTTTAATATTTTTTTTTATGTATAATAGGTCGGCGTTTGACCACCAACTCGCCTGATGTTAAGCGACGTTGTGGTCTAAGATGGAGCACGACGACCTATATTTAAGTACTTATTCACTCTAGCCTTGAAGTTTACTAGAGTGAAGAAGTACAAAGACGGCAGTTGAGTGAGGCGCTACAAGTGCGCTACTGCTCAGACCCGTCTTCGGAACGGTTACACCGGACTACATCCCGAAACACGCCTAGGTCATTTCACGGCATGGCTTGGTCCGATGGGTGGTAAACTAGCCACGGCCGAAGCCTCCCACCAGAGTTTGCTACCCGGGGACTACGTGTAGGCAACCAGAATAGAGTACACTCCTACGGACGTGGGTAGCTTAGCCCCCAAATAATATGTATAGACTAGAGACCCGCCCCGGTTTCGCACGGATGTAATTAAGTTTTAGGTTTTATTATAAAATCCATATTCCATACTAATAGGTACTAGTGGTTCTGTTAGCTGGAGCCCTCGCATCAGGTGTCTGTTCTCCTACAGTTCACATAATTCCTCAATCGATTCTCGTAAAATTTTGTAAGCAGGTTCAATAATAATAATAATAATAAAATTCTTTATTTCAGGCCACAATAACCCAGTACAAATTAACTACTAATTGTAATAACAATAAAATTCCGTAATTAGGTAGTTAAAATAGTTTTTTTTTTTTTTAATGTAAAATAGGTCGTCGTTTGACCACCAACTCGCCTGATGTTGAGCGACGTTGTGGTCTAAGATGGAGCACGACGACCTATAAGGTACTTATTCACTCTAGCCTTGAAGTTTTGTAGAGTGAACAAGTACAAAGACGGCAGTTGAGTGAGGCGCTACAAGTGCGCTACTGCTCAGACCCGTCTTCGGAACGGTTACACCGGACTACATCCCGAAACACGACTAGGTCATTTCACGGCATGGCTTGGTCCGGTGGGTGGTAACTAGCCACGGCCGAAGCCTCCCACCAGAGTTTGCTACCCGGTTAGCACTACCCGGGGACCACGTGTAGGGAATCAGAATAGAGTACACTCCTACGGACGTGGGTAGCTCAGCCCCCAAAAGTTAGAGATAAGATAAAAATAGTAAAATAATTAATAAAATACATAGGTAAGTAGTACCTACCTAGTAATTTTTTTGTTTACGCTCTGGTGAACAGAAATTCAGGCCCGGTAGATTATATAATAATAATAATAATAATCATTTATTTGCTTATAAAATAGTTTTACAGTTTCATGAGATTTCCTGTCTCCCAAACTAGGGTGATCCTGTGCTATGGGAGACAGTTTGTTCTTCAGTAGGATGGGTACATTAGGGACAACTAATTGCCAGTGTTTGGACAAGGACAGTGTAAGGTAACAAATAGGTTAAAAAAGGGAATACCGTGGTAGGGGTGGAGGTTTTTAAGTTTTTAATATGCACCAAAAACACAATTTAGGGTGAGAATCAGACTAGTAAATTTTCTGTTTCGTTATAATTAAGAGTTTGCAACCATGACATTAGTTTCCTTTTGACTTCAAATTTTGAAAGAGAGACTGCACAAGTCCTCAGACAGGCACTGCAGTATGACATTATTGGATCCTCGTATTCTGTCCCAGAAAGACGCAATACGAGACCGAATAACCGCAAAGAAATCAGGAACCCGTGCATCAGCAAACATGCCCGACGCGCTACAAAATCTAGGTTTCTTCATAAGGATGCGAAATGCGTCATTATATTGCACCCTTATTGTATGGTGAGATATTCTGGCATACTTTACCCAAAGCTGACATGTATACAAACACATACAGTAAGCTTTGAATAAAGTCACCTTCACTTCATCGCTACATCATAATAATACAATCTTAATAAAGCTACATCATAATTATACAGATTTTTGTTTTGTTAAGTTTGAATATTTTTTTTCATTGCGAAAATATGATTTTTTTTTCGATGACGGAGGAATCCTTCGTACGCGAGTCCGAATTGTATTAGTCCGGTTTTATATATTGTGTTGAAGTTATATGACAAAGTATCAAACAACGTACTTTCCTTTTGTTCTTGTATCACAGATAGTAAAGTTGCAGAAACCAACTTTAACTCAGCTGTCATTAAATACTAATCTTTATTAACTTAATAAGATAAAGGCAATATTAGATTTACTTTTAGTAGTTTTATTTTTAATTTAAATAATGTTAGTGTCAAACGAAGCAATCTGTCAAATTTTTGTTGCAGTAATTATTACATTATGGTATGTTGTATGGTATTATAAGCTAAGACAATACGTCAAATAAACCAGCTTAAATAGTTCAGCTACCGATTTGTCTTTTGCTTCCGCATAAACAACAGTAATGGAACGTTATCTTATTCTATAGATGTTTTGTGCAACATCATTAAACTAATTAAAGTTAAATCATTAGCGTTGACAATCCATAACGTAATGGGGTATATTAATACCCCATTACGTAATTAGTTTGTCTTTATGCATCTGGGTGTTAGGCTTCTAGATAAGCTTAAGTAAATGTTTGGTCTTAGCGTCAAGACCTAAATCACCTGGAAACTTTCCCTGACTTATAAAAATAAGTACTTACTAAGTTCGTGTAGCCCGAGTGGCTAGCCCTGGTGTCAGAGTTTTTAGGCCTTTTAAAGGCCTCTGACTTTGACTCAGATATTGTTATTCGGTATGTGACTATAATAGGACAAACAGCCGGCGGTTGCAAGTTAACTTGTCATTTGACCTACGGTAGCGCTCGCAATTGCTCAACTTTATTATGGATATACTAGCTGCGCCCCGCGGTTTCACCCGCGGTTAAAAAGTATCCTATGTGCTATTCTAGACTATAATCTATCTCTGTGCAAAATTTCATCCAGATCTGTTTAGCCGTTCTGGCGTGAAAGAGTAACAAACATCTATCCATCCATCCATCCATCCATCCATCCATACATACAAACTTTCGCGTTTATAATATTAGTAGGATATGTAGTTGGGCTCCATATATAGCGTTATTGGTAACAGTTATTTTCAGATGGACAAAAAACAAAATAAATTTGCAGAGCCGTGAATCTAAAGATGTTTGCCTTGATGTACTAAAGTCGTTAAGTACCTTCAGAAGTTGTGCGCTTGTGAACAATAGCCCTGTATAGGTTCCATCCAATACACGAGCCTATATATCTGAATCCAAGTTTTATTTACCTGTCCGAAACAGAGCCGACGTTAAAAAAGGCTCAAGTCCGTCCAATTTCCGGACAGACAGAAGGCTTTCAACCATTTACTTCCTATCAAATAAATCCCAAGCTCTCACTCCAAGACGTTTTATAACGCCTCATTTTAAAGGCAAATATCCCATTTACAGTCGAAAGGTTTCCGTAAACCTTGATTAGACCATCATCTACCGTTTTCCTCTTAAAAGCGACTTGAAATCACCGTTAGCGTAAACCAAAGAGAGATAACTAAGATGTAGTAAAAACAAAATTACCCTAATTCTGTCACTCAACCGAATTTGAGATTCACGGCGCGAGTTCTCGTAAAGGCTCTTTTCTAGCCTTTTGTCTTACGTGAGCGATGGAAAGCGATCAGTTTTGAGCCAATGCGATGCGACAATGGAGTTCCATCGCGCAATGTAATTCATACGACAACATAGGCCTGTAGTTGTCGAGTATACACATGAAGTTGCTTTTGGCATTGATTTATTGAATACAACTTTAACTGTTGGTTAATGCGATTTGTGTTCTTGATCCATTTTCTAAGGTAAACTAAATCGACCGAGTGAGCGTTAGCGAGCGAAGCCTCTTTGTATCAGCTTCGACAAAAATGCTTTTGTATGTCCGATTTCTATGCGGATCTTTGCCGAATTTTGTAAATATATTCGATAACTATATAAAACATTTTTGTTTTTTGTATTTTATCAAAATACAGATATGATTTAAAAAAATATATATAGCCGCCATTTTGAAAAATGTCCAAACCTGGGCTTGAAAACAAAAAAACTGACAAATAATAATTATCGAACCTGCTTACAAAATTTCACGAGATACCGGTTGAGTATAGTTATAAAAAAAAAACATCTGTTCTCACGTAACTATTTGAATAAAAAAGACGCAGATAGTTTTAGTTCCGTCAGATTTATTTTAGGCAGTGATTATATCTAACTCTCATTGTTCTGTATTTTTGTATCGCATCGCGTTTTGTTTCCGAACACGTAGAACAATGTGTGAGTGAGCGTCTCTGCAAACGATAATTTTAACTACAATAAATGAACACAAATTACTGGCTTACAAAATCAATTCATTACTCATCCTAAGTAATCCTTTTCCTTATTCCTAAATCCTGTTCATGACTTTCCTAATCCTAATCCTCGTTTGTTTGTTAGTTTGTGTGTCACCTTTTAATGCTTTTACTGCTCATCTCAACTAAAAAAAAATGCAAACACGTTGTCAAGGCATAGAAAAGGACATAGAGTAACATTCATCCCGAAAAATTGACGGATCCCGTGGCGTCACGAGCGAAACCGCGGGGCGCAGTTAGTCGCTGTAATTTGATAAGTTTTTGCGTCAGATGAAATGTGTCGTTACACGTTCTATGAAGACACTCACTAAAGTTAATTCCATCCCCGAAGGTAATAAAATGCGCAAACAAGCTATACAATTACCAACGCAAACGACTCACGAGATTTGACGATTCTGCTGGTGAGACTGAGAGCAGTTAATGAAGAAATTGTCTAGTTGAAGAAAGTTAGTTAGTACATAAAGAACCAAGATTTTCTGCAAATAGGTATGCAAGGGTTAATGTTACTCGTATCTTACAAGATTGTATTAGCGTCACCTGCAAGGCTAGCGCGGGCCGGAGACAAAATGTCTTTTCACCGTTTTTATCCTGCGAGAAAGAGACAAGCGTATCCGTATTCTAGCTTTGTCCCATCTAAACGTGGATAACAACGGTAGAAAGAAAATTTGTCTTCGAGCCGTGCTAGCCATGCTGTAACTAAGCAAACGAACTAAGTAACTAAATTATTAAGTACTAGCTGCGCACCGCGATTTCACCCGCGGTTAAAAAGTACCCTATGTGCTATTCTAGACTATAATCTATCTATATGCCAAATTTCATCCAGATCTGTTCAGCCGTTCTGGCGTGAAAGAGTAACAAACATCCATCCATCCATTCTTACAAACTTTCGCGTTTATAAAAACAAACAATCATTGAAGACATTAATAACCTAAGATAACAAACAGGTGCTTACTAGACAAACTTTTTAAACAAGGTATTAGGAATTAGTTTATAACACTTTCATTTGATTTGTATTTTCTTTTAGTTGAGGCGAGTGGTGGATGTGAGCACCAAGACAAACCATTTAGTTTTTTGGTGCAACACCTAAATATTACAATCGAGGGAAAGTGACGTGTTTGGCTATTTTCTACAGGCTGCATTTCGGCGAGTGTGCGTTGGAACTGCATGACCTAATCCCTTCTTCCCCTTTTTACAGCAGAACAAGTCTGTAAACGAATACGTACCATCCTTACTTAGTTGACATTCTACCAACTCGTACTAAACTGTTTGCCTCCACCTTTCTGATACGAACCGCTAGGGAATGGGACACCTTGCCAACGTCTGTATTCCCGACTAACTACAACCTGGGTATCTTTAAGGCTAGAGTGAATAAGTACCTTATAGGTCGTCGTGCCGACTTCTTAGACCACAACGTCGCTTACTATCAAGCGAGTTGGTGGTCAAACGTCGACCATAAAAAATAAAAAGCTTGAGTAAAATATGGCTAGTGAATAGCTCTGTCTCAAAATAACAAACGTTCGCAATAATGTTACATCTGCAACGCTTTTGGCACAACTAACCAGGCTAAGATTTTAGAGAGAAACATCTGTTTGCTCTAAAGCAGAATAGAATTACACAATGTTCGCAGAGGTGGGCAAAACACCTTTCATCATCTAATGAAAAGAAGCTGCTTAGCGCGTGTTCATTACGGACGAACAAACAGACAGTTGAATAAAAGCTGTTACTTTAACTTAGTAGATACGGCTTGCTTTTTTTTAAGATGTATCTTTAAAAAAAATCAAAACCCCTTTTTACTCGACTGCGCAAGAAGGAGGGTTATATTTTTCGAGTGTACACTCGAAATGTATGTATACACTCGATATGTATGTGGGTATGTATGGATTTATGTATGAGGTTTCTTTGCCACGCCTTTTAGCCTAAGCAACTTGATGGATTTCGACATGTGAGGTGTCATTTGAATCGTCTTGATAGTGGAAGTGCCATCTTTAAATAATGTTTTAGTTTGTTTATAATGTATCTTTCAGAGCGTTTCGGAGTCTGTGTTCCCCAAAAATGTATCAAAATTCCAGTTAAATAATTTTTTTAAAGAAATTTTGAAAAAATCAACAAGCACGTTGTTTGGTAGTTTGTGTGTTTGTTGGGCGTTTTAGATGCGCTCTACCGTCAGAGGTAGAGTATGGTCAAAAGCAACTTCATAATGACCATAATAAGATGTTTATGTCTGTCCGTCTGTCCATCGCTTTGTCTTAGTTCATCTCATAAATGTTAAAAACTATATTTGTTATTCCTTTATTATCATCCAAATAAAACTTATATAGCTTGACCCCGTGGTTAAAAAATGCCTAATGTGAAAAAGTAATCCTATGTGCTATTCTAGACTATATTCTATCTTTAGGTCAAACTTCATCCAGATCCGTTCAGTCGTTCTTGCATGATTGAGTAACAAACATCCATCCGGACTTTCGCATTTATAATATTAGTTTGAAGTGTGACACTGTGATTACCTACAGTACCTATAACATAACATAACATATCGTCACACCTTTCCCCCGAGGGAGCTGGCAGAGGTGTAATACAACACCCACACTTCGATGATAACCTAGTTGGAGATGTCCGCCTCTCAATAATAATAATAATAATAATAATTGGAGACACTTCCACACACGGTCGCCTGACCCCAAACTAAGCAAAGCTTGTACTATGGCTGCCAGGGACTGATACACATACTTAGATATTTTTCAATACATACTTAAATACATATTAACACCTAGACATAGAACAAACACAAATGTTCATCACATAAATGTTTGACCTAGGTGGGAATCGAACCCACGCCCCCAAGCTCAGAAGGCAGGTTCACTACCAACTAAGCCACCGAGGCAGTCAAGTCAAGCCAGAGGGAGCGGATTCAAACCCAACCAACGGAACGCACCAATTTGTTCATTGTGTGAACATATTTGCGTAGTGTATGTCATCTGCTACATGATTGGAGTCCGGTCTAAATCGACAGGCTCGCCCCAAGTCATATTTGGGACTGGATATTATCATCAATTCAATTGTGTTGTACAGTACTTATAAGTATTGTATTTCTACCAAATCCCTTGGTACCTTGTATATTTTATCAGCGTACTCTTCCGGGGATTTTCTGTCTCGAAACCAAACACAAACGACGAGAAAACTTTCCAATTTGTAGTAACTCGATCTGACTTTTTTCCTTCTTACAGCCTTATCTTATAGCATTAGGTACTTTTTGTTTAGGTATGATAACAAAATTACCAAGATACTTATTAGTAATGTTTCACAGAGTGGTTAAAACCACTAAACTACAATGAAACTGAAATGTTGCTCAAGTTATGAAAATAAAATAAAAATATTCAAATCGGTTTTAAACTTAATACTAACTGTGCTTTGAAAAAATAATGATAGTCCTGTTATAAAGTCTATTTTAAATTCGCTTTCTCTCTCTCACACACACACACACACACACACCCATACACACACACACACACACACATACTCACGCATTCACGCCCTGTAAATAAATGATGTACTATAATAAGAAAGAGCGGGGGCTCTTAGCACAAGCTTTATTAGCTTAAAAAGAGTCCCCAGAAGTATGTATATATGAAATGAAATGAAATATATGAAATGAAATATATATGTATTTTGAAACTTGGAATAAAATAAACTTTATTATTTATTATTTTTATTATTACTTATGCGAAAACAATATCAAATATACTTGATTATGTTTCCTTCTTTTACAGCCAGATGAGTAATTATTTAATAACCAAACATTATTAAGGAAGCACAATGTATTTTGTTCGTCAAAAAACTACTTTTTCGTAGTAAAATGTTCTCAATCTTCGGCCATTTTTTTATTTTATTATAATGGTATAGAAAAAAGTCTATTACTTATTTCTATATCAGCACATTCTAGAAAATAAAACAAATTCTATTTTATTAACTAGCTGAGCCCTGCGTTTTCACCTGCGGTTAAAAAGTATCGTTTGTGCTATTCTAGACTATAATCTATCTCTGTGCCAAATTTCATCCAAATCTGTTCTGGCGTGAAAGAGTAACGAGCATATATCCATCCATCCATTCTTACAAACTTTCGCATTTATAATATTTGTAGGATAGGATAGGAAAGGATATCTACATAGATGCGAAAGTTTTTGTGTTACTACTGAGTTAATTACGCTCAAACGTATCTATGTATATGAATTTGAAAAAAAATTCGGATTGGAAATAGCCTATGCCCTGGATTAAGTTACTTATGCTACTTTTTCAACAGTAGGTAACAACACAAGGTGCAAATTGAATTATATTTTGTAGACTAGCTGTCTACAAAATATAATGCAATTTTCTCTTCTAAACTCTAAGTAACTCTCAGCTTTATACCTTCATTAAAACCTTGGAGAAAAAGGTTTAAAAAATGCTACATAGTTCATCAATGCTAAACAATGGAACATCTCAGTATGTAGGTCGGCGGGTATTGACGCGCTAAGCTTTTTAATTTACTTAGCTGACACTGTAAGGGAGTAATTTAATTAAAGTTACGGCCTTCCAAGCGCCAGCGCCTTGTATATTCGCCTGGTTAGTGACAAAGTATGTTCGGCGAATGTGGCTTCACATTACATGAGTTTTGGGAGAGTAATTGTTGCAAATTCTGAGAGCAGTGAAACATTCTTCTTAAGGCTTCGTCCTGAATCAGGAAGCTGAGTGGCTGACTGACCACTAGCTGACTCTAAGTCATAAAGCGGCTAACTGTAGGAAACAAAATGCGAGCGGCTGCTTACTGAGTGTATCGGCAAGAGATGCGCCGCAAACTGTAACTAGAAACAGTCATTTCTACTTGCGAACATTCCTGTCTACTTGCACTTAATGTAAAAATTGCATGAGTCCTTATCTAGTTTAATCTACTCCTTTTAGCTCTTACAAAATTGTATTGACATGAAATTTAAGCCATTCCTTATGAGAATCTTAGCTTTATGTGCCCGATAAGCGAATGTTTCGCTAGGAGTAGTTTAAACTCAACTAAAAAACATTTCTTATATTTTTCGCAAGTGGTCTTCAGTCGCTCACAGTTTGCTTAGTTAGGACGAGCCTTAAACTTGATAAATTGTGTGTGTATGACTTGTAAGGTTGACATATAACCACAGCCCAACTGGTAGTAAAAACAGGTGCTGTAAAATACTTGCTTAGTCTAGATTTGAGAGCACTGGGTCTCAAATGAAGCTGCCGATTGCCGAAATAAAGTTATCGTGATTTGCAATACATTCAAGGTTTAAGGATCGGTGTGTATTACGTTAAAAAAAACGCGCGATGGAAACTATACCATTCACATTATGTTTTTTTTTTAAATTAAAAAAAACTTATTATTGGGGTGCCATCTATGCTTTTTTATGGTATGAGCAGTTAATATTTATACATATATATTTACTGCCATTACATACTTTACACCATACTTTCATCCCATGCCATGCCATTTTACAGTCCACAGCTATCCACTGAGGTATCTTAGTAACCGGATACTCGGATACATAATAAGCCAACCTTAAGTTATTTTTTTCCGGCCAAAAGCAATATGGAAGAATGGAAGCGGTTTCTAATTTTTCCAGGTTTTTTTTTTTTTTAATTTTAACTCAAGGTAAATTTGCGCCTAGCAAAAATATACTTGTTTTTAGTGATTTCGTGTAATACGGAGCATTAAGCAATAATAAAAATAAAACTCATGATGTTTAATACTGTACCTGAATAACTGATCTCAAATTATCACCCTCTGAGCAATCAATCCATAAAATGTACAACATTTTCTTATACAAAAGCTTTTCTTGTCTAATCGTGAGACACTTAAAAGTACAACAACTTCCAAGTAATTTCAAATTATCTGACAATTGCTTTCGAGTCTAACTTAGCATGAAACTTGAACATCGCGAATGAGCAGATAATTTAAATTTTCGATTCCCTTCCCACAGCCTTCATAGTGGACGTAATGAGGATACTTTGACTATTCCTAACTATTGTGATGTCCAAGGTCTGTACCGCGCATAGGTTGGGGATAATCATAAGAATTAAAAAAGAAAACAAAAAAAAATATTGAAGTTATACAACAAAAATATCTGTGGGTATCTGTGGTAAATATCCGGTGTCGAATACACATTTTACACCCATAGATAAATTTATCTTATAAATAGCCATGACATGTTTTATTCTTTAAAATACAGCACTCAACAAAACTTCAAGGCTAGAGTGAATAAGTGCCTTATAGGTCGTCATGCTCCATCTTAGACCACAACGTCGCTTAACATCAGTTGGTGGTCAAACGCCGACCTATTCTACATAAAAAAAAAAATAAAAAAAAAACTCAAGCCATGCCATAACTAGTAACTACATATATATTGGTTATGGATATCGTTTTATAGAAGCAAACTATTAAGTTATTTTCTCCACTAGCCCCTCTCCTGATTACAAACAGTGACCCGATTAAATATACCGAAGATCTTCGGAAATTGGCTATCAGACAAAGATTTCGGCTCGTCGCATAATTGACAGGTTCGTAAATGGAGAGTTTGGCTGTTTTAAATTGGCTTTTTATCTCTGCTTCGAAAAATAGGCCTTCCAATGTGATTTACGTAAAACCAATATTGATAAGCGATGACAGTATCGCCATCTTTTTGTTATGAGTAATTGCTTGAGAAGATGAAACGATACAAAAGCTCGGTCACTGCTTAGCTCTTTTTCATCCTGCTAAAAATTACTGAACACTGAAATATAAAAATATAGAATAAGGTGAAACAGCAAAATGGAGCTAGTATATAACAAAATAAGAAAACAAAAAAAAATCGATCAGGACACACGCTATATTAAATAAAAAAGGCTCTAATGTGAGTATTGTTATCGAAACTGTTTTTTCAATAAATTTTAATAAATATTTTTCTTTGTATTTAATTACAGTTTAAACGTAAACATGCTCCTAAAAACCAATACGGTTTGTCTAGGACAAACAGTTCTCATCCCATAATTAAATATGATACCTATAAAGTAACTATGATATAACGCACATAGTAGCGCGCGCTCACCCAAAACAGCTGTTGTAGGTATCGGCTAGTGCCGCTTGTCATGTCTAATCAAGCCCGTTGAAATATAAGTACCTACTTGTACAGCCGTCGCAGTGAGAGCGGTCGCGATACAAATGAGAATGCTCTCGTCTATGTATTGTTCTTTGTAAGAAAATAAACTTTTAGTTTGTGTTTGTTGTTTTTTTTTCATTTAATTTATTTATTAGCTCCGGCGGTGAGTTGTTAATTAAATTAGGGACAATGAATTAAGAGGTTCTTTTATCATATCAATTATTAAATCTGAGTATAGAAAGTGATCTCTAGTGTATTTATTAGTGTAGATATTAGTTAAGCAAACAGTTTTAAAGGAGAACTTCCGCAAACGCCTGATATGATCAACTAGTATTGTTATTAGTTAAATTATTATTTATTTTCTAAAGTTAGTTATCAAAAATGCAAGAGTGTTCTTTGTATTAGCCTAAACGTATAACTCGGTTATATTGATACCTTTAAAATTTCTCATCTGAGAACAATAGAGCTGAGCGCGCAGCCCTAACAAGATACGTAACAGACCGTAATAGACAGGTGGACAGTTAGTGGATACCCGATATCCGACTGCTAGACCAGTACGTACGTCTTTGCTCACCGCAACCTCAATAGTACCTACATAATTGACACTGACACGTATTTGATGAAGAGAAGCACCTATGCTTGCGGAGTTGGTTGCTTGGTTGCTGGTTGTCTGCTCTTGTTGTTGTTGGTTGCTCTTCAATGAGTTATCAAAGCGGCTGATAGAGAGAACAAACGACCAAAGGGCTGGTGCTAACCTCGGTTAGAGATTTAGCATCGTTATGCAACGAGGTAACGTTCCCAGACGTTTGTGCTCGTAGATACTGACTTGAGCTCTGTTTATTATTTGTAATTTGTTATTTATATTAGGTTTATTTAAGGCTAATATTACTTTAATTGATAAATAGATTTACTGTGCTTGCTATTAAAATATGAATAAGTGTTTGGCTCGATGCGTAGGTTGCAACTGGGTGTGTAGGTTCTTCCTAATTGGATACTCTTAGCAGATTTCACTTTGTTGTTAAAACATGAGTTCGAGGAGGGTTAAACACCCTCCGTCCCTACCGTTAGTCTTTACAGTGACGAATACTGGATATGGTCCGGTTTTCTAGGTTTGAATATCAAATACGGTCTACACAAAAGTCTGCCAGCAAAAGCATTAACGTTTTAAACAGGGTTGGCACTCTAAGCGAAGTCTTTTCCTATCTACATTAGATTGGCTGGATGGTCTGAGTTTCACCTCTGTCTTTTTCTTTGCCTTTATAACATTCCTCTTTCTTCTGTTTGTTCTATTCTGCCTTATAGACGTCTCTACTTATCAACTTTTCTTCGCTATTCATACTAGCCTTAATGATCTTACTTCTACAAAAATGACCCATACCATATTCAGTTCCCTCGATAAAAGTCGCATTACGAGTGTAATACTTGAAATCCTGGATCTTATCGTAATCCAACTAATCCACCTAATAGTTAGAAAATCTACGAGGTCATCAATTGAACTGATTAATTAGTGCTAATCGACCATTTCAATCACTGTTCTGGACATATTGCTCCCGCCAGGATGTCTGTAGGAGAACGCTTAATCACTTAGCGTTGGTACCTAATAGATGAAGTCGGAGGATGTCGGACCTTTGAATTGCAAATCAGCTCTGATTTAAGCTCTATTACTATTTTAGTGCTGTAAATCCTGACTTGTAATAGATGCAATGTTCCATGTCTGGGTGTCAATAGCCATTTATGTATGTATTTAAAAATATCTAAGCATGTATATCAGTCTCTGGCAGCCGTAGTACAAGCTTTGCTTAGTTTGGAGTCAGGTGACCGTGTGTGGAAGTGTCCTGAATTAATTAATTTATTATATCACAGCATTAGCACCCATTCTTTGTTAATTGAAAGAACAATATTTGATATGCCGTGTCATACGACTGACGAAACTGAAACGAGAGACTGTACGAAATGGTTTTGGTGATATGACCGTCAAACAATTCTACTGCGTCATTAAGTGCATCCGTTGTTTTCTTCTCCTTTTCCTTTTGAAGTATGTAAAACTCGTGGATCACATAAGTCGTGGGTGTTGAATCATATTCCTGACAAAATATACTTTATACTTACGAAAAGAAGAGTTACTGTTCTTTAACAATATTTCTTTTAAATTTGACCCAGAATCGAAAATATATCCCAAAGAAAACGTTTGCTAAAAGTCTCGCATGCTTGGCCTACGTTCCCACAACTTGTACAGATTCATCGTAGATACGAAAATTAACGACGCAGTGGTTAAATGTTCAAAATAATATATTGTTTTCGTGTGTAGGTACGTCATGTTACGTTTTGAGTAAAGTTCTGAGTAGAGGCAATTTATCCGAACAAGGCGGTCGAGTCTATTTAAAAACTTTGACGTTCATAAGTGTATCTTTGATATCCAAATTGAATAAAAACATTTTGACTTTGACTGTGACTTTGTTTATGATAAAGATTTAATTATAATCTGTTAAAGTATTACTTAAAAATCGTATCATAAAATTCAGGTGGATAAAACTCTCGAGCTCTCTCGAGCTCTCTCGAACTACTCTCGAATCGTCAAATGTAAAAATGATTCCAAAAAAAATTATGCGCTTCCGTTGAGGCAGTTATCTTTTAACGTCCATCCAATATTATGGAAATGAAGCGTTTCCCCTCAACATTTCGTTAGGCTGTTAAAGGTATATTTACTCTAAAGCTTACGAAATAGAGTTTAAAGTTGCGAAATTAAAACGGCTTTTAATTCAAAGTCCGCAGCCACAATGTATGTATGCTGGTGGGACAATGGGTTCGATTGATTCCGTTCATAACAAAAGAAAAGTAATTAAGGGATGGGTCTTATGAATAAGATAAATTGAAAATGTTCGTTCAATAGTAAATATTGTCTTATTGTGAAAAATATTGTGATAACATAATTCAATTATTATTTTAGGAAAATTTTAGACATTGATGCGGTTACAGTGTTCAGTGTGTTTAAGTGCGCCGCGGTTAATGCGATAAGGTCTAATTTTTATTCATACCGAAATACCTAAAATGAGCTTAAATAAGTTCATTTTAGGTATTAAATGAACTTAAATAAGTTCATTTTAGGTATGAATAAAAATTAGACCTTAACTTATTTAAGTTCATTTTCAGTTTAATTTAAATTAAATTAAAAAATAAAAAAATTATAAAAGATTACCTGATCCTTAAAATTAACGTAAATAATTTTAATTAAAAAATTAACTTAGTTACACGTTATTTCAGTTAAAATGAACTTAACTAAGTACTAAACTAAATGAACTAACTTAACTGAAATAACGTGTATTAACGTTATTTCAGTGTTAACGTGTAACTAAGTTCATTTTTTAATTAAAATTATTTAAGTTAATTTTCAAGGATCAGGTAATCTTTTATAATTTGTTAGAAAATCCTACTAGGATATTTATGTAGAAACTCGATAATTATTTTCGCAATCTAAAAGACAATAAGCACAATACGCTTTTTACTACATAAAATACATATGAAGTAGGTACATGATATAACTCATAAATGAAGATGACTACAACATACTTTATATGGTAATTTTATTTAATGCTTCATATATTCATAGGAATGATAATTGTGATTCTACTATGTAAACGAACTGCGGTGAGAACGGTGAGATTCACAACTTTTATGTTAGACGATGAGATGTTTATTATTCGACCTCATACTATCCTTATCTTATCTTATGTTAAATTATTCTTTTTAAGGTTCCTATAAACACTTCAGACTAACGAAGGTAAAGGTTCTTTATTCCCATTTCGTCTAGAAGAAGACGACGAGCGAAGAGAAGTCAAATATGCCTTGGTAGATCAGTTGGTAGTGAACCTGCCTTCAGAGCCTAGGGGCGTGGGTTCGATTCCCACTTAGAGCAAGCATTTATGTGATGAACCTTTGTGTTTGTTCTATGTTTGGGTGATAATATGTATTTAAGAATGTATTTAAATATATTTACTAGGTAAATCAGTATCTGGCCACCATAATACAAGCTTTGCTTAGTTTTGCATCAGACGACAATGTGTGCATGTGTCCCAAATATTTATTTATTTATCCTTACTAATGAGCCTCTAAAATTATCTACAGATTGTTAGATTGCAATTTCAATATTTTTTTATGATATTTGCACTTGTCTAATAATTCTTAAATAATTATAGGAATTTCCCTTGTAATATGGATTCATTTAAAAACTAATGATGTAGGTAAAATCGCTAAGGGAAGGGATTTTTGATATATTTTGTCGATTCAATTAATATATCGAAAGTTACATTTACAAAAATACTGATTTTATTCATATTAATATTTTCTCTGGAGGACGTTTTTGTTGAAAAACTAAGGCGCTCGACAAGCGCGTTTGTATGGATAATTCAGAGCTTCGGGAGGCCAAGTGTAATTTTCACAAAGCATAAATAGCCGACTAATGCATCCTTAAATACATAATCTATTTTAACCTTCTATAATAAATATTTCACGCCATTTACGACGGAGAGCGGATAATAGCTAAACACTAGGAATCAGTTACACTTATTAATAATTCTATCTCATTATGACCCTGCGTACCATAATGGGTTTCTAATTAAGGCTATCCACACAAATTTCAGCTTTATAGCTCCGGCACTGAGTCTAATTCAATGTGTTCAGTGTTTGCTATAAAGTTCCGGCAAGACGTCTTATGTCCTTCCCAATTTTACGGTTCGTCAGTCTGAAAATAAGGTTATCGCGCTTTCCTTTTGAATTCGATAGTATTGGGCGCCCGCAGTAATGGATTTGGACGTCTTTGTCAACCCTAGCGAATTTATATCCCTTTATAGTGACAGTTACCAAGCGGCTTGAGGTTGAAGTCAATAAATTTCAGTAAGTACTCGTAATAGGTGTCTACTATTGGCACAGAATAAATATAGTATGTACAGTTGTTAAGAGGGCCGCGACGTTCTGAAATTTCCATACAAACGCGCTACTCAAATTTCTTGAAAACCGTTTTCAGATTATGATGAAATTTAGCATGTACAATTAAATTAACAATATCTCCGCCCCTTTGTTCTTGTTTTTTTTTTTTAAATGTTCTCAAGCGAAAAAAGAGCTATGAAAAATATCCGCATTTTTAAAGGGTCACTTTTGACTGATTTATTCAATAGATAGACAAAGCAAATCAAAAAACCCCATTACATAGGGAGGTTGACTACATCATTAGCTGTTAAATGAATCCATAATACAAGGGAAATTCTTAGTTACTTAAGAATGATTACAGAAGTGCAAAAGTCATTAAAAAAAAATTGAAATTGCACTTTGTCACTCTGTAGGTAATTTTAGAGGCTCGTCAGTATCATTACTCGCTCTCTTCGCTCGTCTTCTTCTTCTAGACGAAATGGCTATAGAATACCTTAAGCCAATGCGAAGTTAGTTAGGTCGCCGGACTCTTAACAAAAGTGCTTATAGTTTTGCTTAAATTCAGTTTTTTTTATTGCTTTTTAAGTTTGTTTTTATTGCTTTTTGGATTGCGTAAGTTGCCTAAAAGGCTCTAAAAATTTTGAAAAAATAATTAAGATACTTATTAGGTAACTAGTGGCTCTATGAGCTAGGCCTCGCGACCGGAAGCTGTCCTCATCTACAGGTCGCATTACTTAAGAGGGCCGCGACGTTCTGAAATTTCCATACAAACACGCTACTCAAATTTCTTGAAAACCGTTTGTCAGATTATGATGAATTTTAGCATGTACAATTAAATTAACAATATCTTCGCCCCTATGTTCTTGGTTTTTTTCAAAAACGTTCTCAAGCGAAAATAGAGCTATGAAAAATATCCGCATTTTAAGGGGTCACTTTTGACTGATTTATTCAATAGGTAGTCAAAGCAAATCAAAAATTCCATGACATAGGGAGGTTGTCTACATCATTAGCTGCTGCTGTTAAATGAATCAATAATACAAGGGAAATTCTTAGTTACTTAAGAATGATTACAGAAGTGCAAAAGTCATAAAAAAAATTAAAATCGCACTTTGTCACTCTGTAGGTATGTTTAGAGGCTCGTCAGTATCATTACTCGCTCTCTTCATTCGTCTTCTTCTTCTAGACGATATGGCGATAGAATACCTTAAGCCAATGCGAAGTTTGTCTAGGTCACCTAGGTCGAAATTAGTTAGGTCGCCGGACTCTTAACAGATTCTCGTTAAATTTATTATGCAGGCAAAAAAATCTCCGTTTTTTAAATGGTATAATATTTATATATATTATATTTTATTATCTATAGGTATTTTAAGTATTAGAATGTACGAGTATTATATTATTATGACCTGTATGTTTATGTAAGTATAATTCAAATAGTTTAAGTAGGTGTATCAAGACTCTTATTTTTGTTAATTTTTGCACACCCATGTCCCATACTCTTTCATAAGTATCCTCTCCATCCTAAGGTTGCCTGGAAGAGATCGCTCTTAATGATAAGGCCGCCAGTTGTTACACTACAATTTAAGCCTTTTCTGTTTTTTTTTGTTATTTCTGGTGTGAACAATAAAGTGTTTGTCTATCTTAATCTATCTAACAGTCTTCGCAAGCCGGCTTCCTCCATACATACATGCGTTCACTTATAATGCGGTCTACAAACAGTGCGACCTAAAAGAAACTCCACACAGAAAAGTCAGAGGTAAAGTGAAAACATGGCTACTTTCCCTAACGTATGAAGAAACCGAAGCTCTTGTTAAAGTATACAACAACAATAATTGATAGCACTGTCCGCTTGTCCCCCACAATCCTCTGACAATACACACACTCTAAACCACATGACACACACGCACACACATATAAACAGATACTCACCACAACCACACGCGCACACACAAACACGTTATGCTGGCAAAACATCGCTTAGACAGCTATCTCGATTGCCCACTACAGCCTGGGCAATTTAACTATGTGGACTTGTACTCGTACTTATTCTGTTTATTAAATTTATTATTATTAGAGTATTCTGTATTCTGTATACTTGCATGTGGATTTTATATACTTAAATACTTATACACTTTGGTGGTTCTAATTATATATTATAGCATTCTTGTTTGTTCTGGTTAAGCTATTTAATATTTCCTCTACTCCAATGTTACCACAGGAGAGATAATAGGTATAATAATGCTATCAAGGTTCATACTTGCTACCGTGAAACAATGTAAAGTATATGTTCCAATGTATGTATTTAATGTTTTAATATATTTACCTAACTAATAAGCGCGCGCAGCAAAATGTTTTTTGGTAACACTAGAATTTGGGCCCCAAGAGACAGGCCCAGCCGAGTTTGGGGCTCGCTACACAAATACTCAGGTGCATACTACATCTAAGCGTCTTTTTGTCTTTTATTTTTCTTGTTAATCTGATGTAAACTAGTCCAATGTTAAATAAATTTTTACTTTACTTTATTTTATCTATCTAAAGGATTTTTGACCAAAAATGCTCAACAAAAAAAAAATATATATTGAACCCCTCTCACAAATTTTCAATAGAATCGGTTAAGAAATACGACCTGCAGAGAAACACAGAGATCCAGACCGAAATCCGTACAGAATCCAGACAGCATTCGGACATACTTACTTTACATTTTTGTTAAAGCATCAATAATCCGGGTTATTAGAAAAAATTCACATAGCCGTTCATAACTATATCAGACACAAAAAAAAATGGCATTTCAATGTGCAGCAAGTACCTACACACACCTAAATACAATCCGGGGGTGTTTAAGAGTAAATTGAATAGGTTTCTCCTAGACAAGCGTGTTACACCTTCGATCACGTCGACGACTCGACTACCCATCAGGCGAGTCAGTGGTCAAACGCATACCAAATCTGTTGTATAAAAAAAAGCATTTTATTTTGATATTGCAAAAAATAAGAAATTATAATTCAGCAAGCGCAAAATTATAAAGGCAAACAAGTTTTAACCCAATTTCCTGTTTATAGGTTTCTGGATCGTAAAATCTGCGCGACTAATTACAAATTAGTTGCCTCGTAAAATGTTTAGCTGGAGTTACTTTAACAGTTTACGCCTGTTTGTTTTAGTCTGAGAATTGATTTATAGGAAAATCTTAGCTATCATAAAAAGCATAATAAATGCATTAGGACATAAAAAAAAATTAATTATATTCCACAGACTCCGGAGACCGTGACGTGTTAACTGGAAGCTTAATTATTATTGTTTAAGGGGATTACAGATAGAGGGGAGTTAGTTATTTGTATTCGTAAATTATATAATATTTTTTTTCAGAATTCTGACCATCATCTGACTAATGATGATGATGATGATGAAGTTAGCTGCAGAACGGTGAGCTGATCAAAATGAGCTCAAACACGGCTACTCTACTCTTTACTATCGAAAAGTTTCTATGTACTCGTATGTAAGTAACCTTCCGATTCCATCGGACCAGCTCCTTGATATCATATTATTAAAAACCAAAGATACGAGAGCATACCAAATTTGAGTGCAATCGAACTTCAGGACGTGCTTCAAATTTGATCCATACAAACATACATACACACAAATATGATTAAGGCAGGTCAAATGAAAGCTTGTAAAAAGATAGCAGTATGCCGAGGTAAAATTCGTCAGTTATATTATATCAAAGTCAAAGTCAAAATGTTTTTATTCAATTTAGGTATCAAAGATACACATAAGAACGTCAAAGTTATTTCTCTATATTTCAAAGTTTATATGTCAGTTATACCGTCAGCATTTAAATAGGGTATAGATGCTTTGCGTGCCATCTTCAGGGCATCAGCTGACGATCTTTCCACCGCTATTCAGCCAGCTGACTTTTTCTCTTTAAGATATTGGATAATCTTCATCGTGACACTATTTCCAATCGAGAGGAAATGACTAAAAAAATATTTTTTAAGTGTTTTGAGGGCTACCGCTGCTAGACACATCACTATAAAGCCAGAAGACTTTTTATTTTACTCAAAATATTAGGTAAGCTTTATTTTGAAACTATTTTATTACATAGTTTTCTTTTTAGAAAATTGTTCTAAAATAATTCATAAATTTAGATTAAATTAATTTAACTCTTATGAAAAATCTTCGGACGAGGGCGTTGACATCTGTGACTCAGTTTTAAACTTCTGCAGGTGTCATCGATACTCACCTTTGTAATACCTTGTGTTATTGTTACAAAAATAAACTTATTCTTATTCTTATTCTATTTTCAATCGGGAAAAAATGTCAGATATTTTTTTTTTCTAGTTTGGGAGGCTAGTGCTACTAAACCCACTAACGGATCCGAAGCTGACGACCTCTTCTAGGCTCCATGATAAATCTATCTTAACCATTGTACAAGTTTTCGTCCTGGAGGAAATGGTTGACCAAATTTGTTCCTGTAATAACGAATTTGGTCAATCATTTGTCCTGGTTTGTCTATTTTATAAGTAATTAGTAACAAGAAGCATAGAAAAAGTAAATGAAGCAAAAACTGTAAACTTTTTAAGTGTGCAATTTCATTTAATTTTTATCCGACTTCAAAAAGAGGAGGTTTTTGATTCGGTTGTATCTTTTTAACGTAACAAAACATAACAAATCATCACGCCTTTCCCCTGAGGAGGCTGGCAGAGGTGTAATACAACACCCACACTTCGCCGGACGATATTCACTCCCAAATGTGACAGGAGGCGAGCCTGTTGCCATACACCGGACTCCAGTCATGTAGCAGATGACATACAATACGCACAGATGTTCATACAATGAAAAAATTGGTGAGTGCCGTCGGCTGGGTTTGAACCCGCTCCCTCTGGCTTGAGAGGCGGGCCTTCTCCAACTAGGCTATCATCGCTCACAAGCATTAACGTAACAAACATTAAGAAATACGACCACATAACTCCGTTATTTACGAACCAATTTTGATACTTAACTCTTTTATTAGAATGAATCTACTTACAGAATTGTCACATATTTTACAAAATTCAATTCGGATGGAGAGTTGGTTTTTTGAAGTTATATGTACTTCTTTTGGCGCGATAGAGAAAAATGATGAGAGTGAATATTTACGATGCGCGCGCACACCGACACCTAAATTCTACATCGTGAAGTTAGTTCTAGGTGGCATGAAAATTGATAACTATGTTCAAGTTGTATATTCTAGTATTTTTATATTTAGAAAACGTGTTTCGTAAGATTACAATTAAACAGTGAATAAATAAATGTTATTTTGGTGTTTTTATTAAATCAATTTCATATACGACGGTGATAGTATTTACTAATAATTTATTATTTATTAGTATGTCTATATAATTATGTATATTGAATATTAGTGATAAAACTGATTTGAATAAACTGCTTTGAGTGCATTTATAATCTATAAATGCACTAAATGAGGTTAAGAAGTATAACTTCTAACGCGTGTACTGAAGTACTCCCACTCTTTTTTCTTATTCTAAAATATTAATAATGAAAATGATGTGCAATTTAAAGTAAAACATTGAGCAACGACAACTAGATGTTAAACTCCGTTTTTATGTCTCTGGCATTGAATGTATGTGGCCTTTCGAAATATATTTTCGATGATGCGGCCACTGCCAAGGCCATCCGTTCCCGATCTCGCCTCAATAAAAAAGACACATTTTCTTGTAACAGCTCAGTTATTGGCTCGAGCAGTCAACTGGAAGTAAATCAATGAACATTTTGACAAACAACACCCTGTAGTTTGGGCTAGGGTTCAAAATTTGTGGGAACACAGGGTGACGAGCTCGGGGGGGCCCGCCACCCGATGAAAGTATTCCCGAGGATAAACAATGTGTGGTGTAATACCACACAACACATTGTAATCAAGACGGGCGGAGCAAAAGCTCCCGCGATGAGGTCTTGGGAGATCAGTGTTGTCGGGGCCGCGGAGGAGTGCAGTAGCGCACCCGTAGTCTCGACCAATGGCGCAAAGATGGAGCCCCCCAGGGTTTTTAGTGGATATGCCGCCAACAAGGGCGGAGACTCCCACATAACCACCCTGCCCAAAGAGGTGGGGTGGTACCTATAAAAGGTTTTTCCCTGGGCAACAAAAAAAAAATGGTTCAAAATTTGTACTTAGCAAAATGTGCACAAGGTTCAAAATAGCTAAACATTTCTGTGAATAGAAACTTATCTAATGTATTAAATTAATAACAATAAATTAACTAACCACTTTTCCAATTTTCATTTTCAACTGAGCAGGCGTTAGCGAACGAAGCGTCTAAGCTTCGCTTTGGGAAAAATGCTTTCTTATGTCCGGATTGACTTGACTGCCTCGGTGGCTCAGTTGGTAGTGAACCTGCCTTCTGAGCTTGGGGGCCTGGGTTCGATTCCCACCTAGGGCAAACATTTATGTGATGAACATTTGTGTTCGTTCTATGTCTGGGTGTTAATATGTTTTTAAGTATGTATTTAAAAATATCTAAGTATGTATATCAGTCTCTGGCAGCCATAGTACAAGCTTTGCTTAGTTTGGGGTCAGGCGACCGTATGTGGAAGTGTCCCGAATTTATTTATTTTATTTATTTCTGTCTGGCTGTCTGCCTTTACATATCGCATTTCTTTATTGAGAAATGCGACCTGTAAATAAAGAGAAACACCGGTTGCAAGGTCTTAAGCTCACAGAGTCACTCATATAATTTAAAGGTACGTATTAACAAAAAGAGAAGATGTATTGTCATGTCGTACAAGAAGGCGAATGTATTATAATTATACTAGCTGCGCTCCGCGGTTTCACCTGCGGTTAAAAAGTTTCCTATGTGCTATTCTAGAGTATAATCTATCTCTGAGCCAAATTTCATCCAGATCTGTTCAGCCGTTCTGGCGTGAAAGAGTAACAAACATCCATCCATCCATTCATTTTTACAAACTTTCGCGTTTATAATATACTAGCTGCGCCCCACGGTTTCACTCGCGGTTAAGAAGTATCCTATGTGCTATCCTAAACTATAATCTATCTCTGTGCCAAATTTCATCTCGATCTGTTCAGCCGTTCTGGCGTGAAAGAGTAACAAACATCCATCCATCCATCCATTCTTACAAACTTTCGCGTTTATAATATTAGTAAGATGCCTAGCCTTTGCGGGTTCTCAAGCCTGGGGGTTATTCCTACGCGTGAGATGAGATGCGATTATATCTTGGTCACTCTCACACCTATGACTATTTAAACGAGAGCGAATTTAGGACGAAAATGGTGAGATGAAAACCTTAAATCTCCGAATAGGGTCCCTGGCGTTACTCCACCGACGCTCTTGAATTTTAAATTATTTAAAAAAGCACCAAATAAGAAATTCTTATTTTGAACTTTGCGCACATTTAACACAGGGCTCATTACGCACCTAGCCCGGTGATAGAGCAGCCCTTAAACCCAATTCAATCCATCAACCAACCTATTCAACCAACTAACCTCAAAACTTTAAGGTCTTATAGACATTAGACTTACCTTGAGACTTAGAAACTTTTAGGTGGCCTTGAACTCTGAATTTTAGGTACGTTGCTGACCGCCTAGTTAGCACGACAACGTAGAGAAATCCATGAAATATTGATCTAACTTAGAAAAGTCTTTTAGGCACTTTAGTGTCAAACTTTAGGGAAACGATTGTTTTGAATAAAAAAATTTAATTAACTTGTGACAGGCATAGCAAAAATCTTTCGTGTTCAAGTCACATTTCAGACAAAAAATAAATTAATAAAAATAAAATTTATCCGGTTGGTTACGATCTACCACAGATACACGCTTATAACACCTATCTTTGTGTGCTATTTATGTTTGTGTGCCAGTCCATCATATTATTTTCCCCATATAAGTGTATTATTAATAGATTGGTACATCTATGAAGAATAAAGCCTGGGCCTTGATTCTACTAACCAATTGTGTCTACTAACAACTTATGGCATGCAAAAAGTGTCAATTATAAACAACTAATTAATAAGATCGAGGTTCAGCAGGCCTTGCCTACGCGACAACAACGCGTATGTCGACTCTTTTTATCGAGACAGACGTATGTTTACACATAGCCTTGTCACGTTCTCACACGACAAATACTGACGAGAATAATTTTGTAGCGCGCGCATGCCAAGCCTGCCGGATGCGTCGACATTGAAGCAAGGTTTTTGCGTAAAAACTTCCTAATTGCACTTTCTTCTATTTTTTTTTTTTAACTTTATAGCGCTTTTATGACTTTAAAAGTTCTGAAACTTTCATAATTAGAACATGAGACCGATATATTTCCTTCTAGAAGTTTTCCCATTGATTATTCCGCCGAGAACCCAACTTTTGAAAGGTACGGTCAGGATCAAGTTGGTGTGAACATTTTTGTGATAAACTTGAGTTAGTAACAAAAGTCTTTTGTCAAGGTTTACCTCCCAGATTTATGGTGGAGAAAATGAATCCTTAGTTCTGCATAAATATTTTAGGGTTCTATACCAAAGTGATAACTAAGGAATCCTTGTGTTGAGACTTTGATGTCTGTCTGTAATATAACAGGGCTCACAGAAAGAAAATTCAAATCACATTTAAAAACTACATTAATGAAAAGAGGATATTATAAGGTTAACAATTATTAGAAGACAAAGATATCTGCCTTCCACTTCCGCCAAGTAGCCACTGATTTTAAAATTTCTTTATTAACAAACACCTAAAAAAAGAATTTGTACACTCAGCGTTAGAGACTAAGACACAAGTAAACAAATTAAAAGTTATTTTGTAGGCTAGGACCGCCTTTTAAAACTTAATTGCCAAACTTAAATGTTATGTTATAAGACAGTACAACAGCCGACAGTAAGACAGACAGTAAGACAGACAAGTAGCCACTAGTACATAGATATTACCTAGCTGTAAGCAAAAATTTGTGAGACAGTAATTTACTTATGAAAAAATAATGCCCCTCAGTTTCTTGAAGAACAGTCTTTTGAGTAGAGGCTATTTTTCCGAACAATGCGGTCGAGTCTATTATAAAACTTTAACGTTCATAAGTATATCTTTGATACCCAATTGAATAATTTTTTTTTGACTTTTTGACTTTTCAACTACTTATACTAATTCGTTTCTTACGAAACATTGCACACACATTTACTTCATACTATTATGTTATTAAAACCGTTTAACTTAAGGATCGGTCATACCACGGTTATCTATCCACACACACTACTTAGGCCGCTTCATTTAGAATTGAAAACTGTATATCATATTTGATAGTAAAATGAGATCGACGCCTAGAATTAATTTTTTTGCCATTTTCATTGGTATTAATCGTAATAAGAACACAAAGAAGAATAAGTTACTGTGTTAAACTTAGGAGAACTAATCTGGCTATTTAATAATCGAAAAAAAATGTGGTGTAATCGCTGAAAATTTAAAGAACTATGCTCAAACTTATTTTATCCAAAATGAGAATGATTTTCAAAATTCTGCTTCGGTTAAACTGATTTTGCTTGTTTTTCTACCAGCTGTATTTTTTTGTACCTGATCATCACAATTCTTCATATCAAATTAGGCGCAAACAAAATATTTGTTCTCGTTGATTTCGCGTAATACCGAGCCTTAAAAGTTTTTTTTTTAAAAGTAATACTCGTATCTACCTAACACAACTAATTCGTTTTAATTTCGCACATCGCAAAATATCTCGATAGTACATTTCCTCGTTGAAACTACTCGGAAACATCAATCATAATTGGGATCACATAAACATCACGTTTCCCTAATTGCCTATCGGAAACGTGGCGCCAACTCGCTCAGATATCGAACTCGCAAAATCGAATGGCCATTCGAGTTATTGTAATTACGAGTACATATACGACCTTAGATCTACCAAAACTGTCATCAAATTCAAATTCAAATTTTCTTTATTTCAGACCTTTTACCCTTAAACATTGTAATATAGAATATAATTAAATTGAATAAATTAGAATTAACATTAAATTAAAATGAATATGAAATTAAAAATGTCAAAAAAAATGAATATAAAATAATAATAGTGAAATGTCACAACACATAACATCACAAGCGACACATTAGTAGCCTCTCTCCGGCACGGGCACGGAGACATGTCTCTCGCAACTATGCCGGAGAAAAGGACAGTGAAGCCTGGACGCGATCATCTTTAGCATGATGTTGGAGCTGGCCCGCACTCTGTGCACCAAGGACGCGGCTCATGTGCGCATGACCGTATGGAAGCATGCTGTGTGCGCGTCCGCAAACATGCCAGATGCGCTACAGAACCGGGGCAGCCCCAACAACATCCTAAATGCGTTATTGTACAGGACTCGCAGATCACTGTACTTCCTCTTGGTGTAGTCAGCCCACAGACTGCACGTGTAGAGGGTTGTACAGTACGCTCTGAAGAGCGTAACTTTCACCTCAGCCGAGCAACGCGCAAATCTGCGGGCTATCATGTTAGCTCTTATCGACAGTGTTTATCATCAGCATCGTCTCTGAGGTCGGTAGTTATTATATGACCCAGGTATTTAAATTGTTTGACAAAAACAAGGGTCAACGCGCTATGCAATTTTCGAAAACAAACTAAAACTTAATGTTTATACTCGTACTAAAACTATTTGCATCAACTTTGTTTTTTAAATATTTTAATCTTTTTAATTATAATTAGAGATGATAGCCTAGTGGGAGAAGGCCCGCCTGTCAAGCAAGAAGGAGCGGGTTCAAACCCAGCCGACGGCACGCACCAATTTGTTAATTTTGTAAATTTTGAATGTCATCTGCTATATGACTGGAGCCCGGTATACCTATGGCGACAGACTTGCCCCCTGTCACATTTGGGATTGAATATTCTGGCGAAGTGTGGGTGTTGTATTACACCTCTGCCAGGCCCTTTAGAGGAAAGGCGTGACGATATGCTAATTTCATTTATCTGAATTCAAACTAAACTTGGACTAGTCGACTCAAATCGTACGAGAGTAATTCCTGTTCAATAAATCCTACTGAATTTAAATCTAGTCAGGTTTTTTTACAGATGATTTAGATAATAAGGGTTCTTTAGGAACCCTAGATAATAAGGGATAGGGATAGAGGATAAGGGTATCTTAGATCTTTTAGGATTGGGATAAAAATAACCCGCAAAATTTCAAACCTACTCCGTATTGATATAGAAACGTGTTGACTCAACTCACCATTGAAAATCAAATCATTCAAATTTGACCTACTCATAAAAATCGTTTCAAAATATAAAATAAAAATTTAAAAAAACTCCTGGCACCGATTTTCGTTAATTATAGCTAAGTACACTCCCGACTAATTCACCTTTCAAATAAAAAAAAAAAAAAACTCAAAATCAGTTTATCCGTTTGGGAGCTACGATGACACACACACGCACACACACACACACACACACAATCAAAAACACGTCAAACTTATAACACCTCGTCTTTTTTGCGTCGGGGGTAAAAAATACAGTTATATTCAAAAATCAGTTGTACCTTCTTACTTTAAAGATTTTGTAGAAGAGACAATACCGAAGGAATATTAAGCGCTACAAGCTTTTTATCGCCCCAGAAACATCACAAAAACGTTAGCAGATGTTATCTTACTTTACCTTACTTTTGCATTGGTAACCATTCCACCTTTTTCCTAAAACTCATAATGTTATTTTGCAAGCAAGTTAAGGCAAAAAGTTACTATACCAGCAAAACCGAATACAAAGCGTGAGAGTGGTAGCAGCTGTGCACCGTCCAGTAGACACAATTGGAACCCCGACCAATTTAGACCTTTTATAGTCCTTCCTTAGCCGTCTTCAGATTACGCTATGCTAAATATAACTAATAAATCCTACTAATCCTACTCCTACTAATACTAGAAACGCGAAAGATTGTAAGAATGGATGGATGGATCGATGGATGTTTGTTACTCTTTCACGCCAGAACGGCTGAACAGATCTGGATGAAATTTAGCAGAGTGATAGATTATAGTCTAGAATAGCACATTGAATATTTTTTAACCGCGGGTGGAACCGCGGGACGCTGCTAGTAATATTATAAATGTGAATGTGAGTTTGTTCGTTTGTTTGTTTGTTTATTTGTAACGCTTTCACGCCCTAACTATCCAACCGATCGTCATGAAATTTTGCATACACGTTGTCTGGGATACAGAAAAGGACATAGGGTAATTTTTATCCCGAAAAAAATAACGGTTTCTGTAAGACCGCGGGTGAAACCGCGGGGCGCAGCTAGTTATACATCTAGGGTGACGATCTGGTGAGGGTCGTTATAGCTGCTGGGGATTTACCGCGAGTTTTGATGCGGGGTTAACGAAACATTTTTTCGTTTTCGTTTGGCTCCATACATTTAACCTAGTTCCTTAACGTTTCCGCCAGGGGCGCTTTATTGAAATGTATGGAGTCAAACGAAAACGAAAAAGTTTGCGTAACGATCAAAACTCATGGTAAGGGCCCTGAATGCACGTTGCGTAAAGCCGGACATCGTAGAGATCGTTATCGAGGCCTTACGACTGTACGAGGTCTGTACCTTACACATACATCATTGATTTTTTACGTTAAGAGCCTGGCGACCTTTAGACTAACTTCGCATTGGCTTAAGGTATTCGCCATTTCGTCTAGAAGAAGAAGACGAGCGAAGAGAGCGAGAAATGATACTGGCGAGCCTCAAAAGTTACCTACAGAGTGACAAAGTGCAATTTTTTTTTTTATGACTTTTGCACTTCTGTTATCATTCTTAAATAACTAAGAATTTCCCTTGTATTTATGGATTCATTTAACAGCTAATGATGTAGACAACATCCCTATGTAATGAGATTTTTGATTTGCTTTGTCTATCTATTGAATAAATCAGTCAAAAGTGACCCCTTAAAAATGCGGATATTTTTCATAGCTCTATTTTCGCTTGAGAACGTTTTAAAAAAAAAACCAAGAAGAGAACCATAGAGGCGGTGATGTTGTTAATTGACAAATGGTTTTCAAGAAATTTGAGTAGCGCGTTTGTATGGAAATTTCAGAGCGTCGCGGCCCTCTTAAATGAATCATATCTGCGCCATTTTTTAAGTTTCCAAAAACTGACTCTATGAAAAATCTATGAAATTGTCGAACCTACTTACACAATTTTACAAACGTCGTTTGAGGAATACGACATGTGCCTACAGGAAGACAGACGGACTTACGACAGCAATAATGCTGTAGCTAAAGCAAAGACGCTTCGCTCACTGACGCTTGGTTGGACGATGACCTTTTTTCTGTTTAGTTTAGTGGTACTTTAGTAAAATCCAGTTATCATTTCTGTTCCCCGCTTACCCCAGCATTATTTTGAAATTAAGTGGATTTCACGTGCATAGACTAGAAACTATGGCAATAGTCCATAATTCTATGCATCTAATAATTATAGGCAATGACATAGAGCTCTATAAAATCCAATGGCAGGCGGCGTATAAGCCAACGATGCAATACAATAGTAGCTTTGTCAGAAAAGCCCTGATTTGAAAGTAAATGGATTTGGATAATACAAAACGGATGGCCGTCAAAGGTTGTTCATTATTGTCTACAGGATATTGTTAGAGATATAATTTGAATTTCATAATAAGGTGAAAAAAATTGGAATATTAATGAATATCAAGAACAGGGATTATTTTATGAACAAGGCTAAAAGCTGAATAATGTATTACTCTTAATGAGCATGGAAGTGAAAATATTGGTTTATAATAAGATTTTTTCTTACCACGTTTTGTGACTATACTTACCTAAGTGCCGATTTAATTAGCCATGTTCCAAAATACAAAATCAAGTGTGCCGTGAGTTGACACCCAACTACGACAATCTAAGTGTATCGTCATCGTCTCTCTCGAATCGCAACGTATAATTATATACTCCGCCAGGTATAGCCTTTCGAGACAAAAAAGGACACGTAGGCAACACGCAGTGACGTCGATGCATAAGCAGGACCGTAATACCTAACTACAACAAGTTCGAGAGAGATGATGACCATGACGAGTGACGTAGTCGGGTGTGAACTCCTAGACCTTGTTTTTTGGATCATGTCGAATCTCATGTCGAAAAAAAACTTATTCCGGCCATGTTAAGACGTCTCCCAGACAGACGCTGCCTGCGGTGGCGTTCGATGGGCCGCAGGTCTCGACTGTCTGTAGGACCCTTCATGAATCGATTGACGTAAGCATGTGTCACCCACGTGTCATTTTTGTGTCGGAACGGTGTACCTAGCGCAAGCTTATTACTTTACCATGCTATTACCATGTAGTTAGCTGTCTGCTTTTGAATTAGATAGATAGATAAACACTTTACTGTTCACACCAGATATAACAAAACAACAGAACAGAAAAACGTAAACTGTAACAACTGTGAAACAACTGGCGGCCTTATCACTAAGAGCGTTATCTTCCAGGCAACCTTAGGATGGAGAGGATACATATGAAAGAGTATGGGACAGGGTGTGCAAAAATTAACAAAAATAAAAATTGATATTTTAAACAAAATAAGAGTGAGTGTTATATACATCTACTTAAACTATCCAAAATATTTCCAAAAGTTAGAACGAAAATGCGAAATGACACTAAATTTACAAAGTCACAATCGAATAAATGTCAAACAATACAAATCTAAGTCAAAATATTAAAGCTACATATATTATCGTTTCGAAACTGAATTCTAACTTCCCTACTAAAACTCCTTATTCCGTAGTTTCAGTTAGTAACACCTCAAAAAGCTGTTATTACACGTGGCCTTAACCTTGAAAGGAAAATCATAAACAACATTCCGGAAACATTACTTTATTTCGCGCTCCATTTACTGCCCCCATTTCTCAATTTGACGTAGAAAATATTCAGGTGAAGAAAAAACGCGGTAAATCAAGACCAGCGAAGGATTCCGTGTAACAAGTGTCGTAGACATAAAACACACTTACAGACCGACCAACTTGTTTGCTGAGCTGGCCAAATGATGGAACTAAAATTATACACTGGATGCCAATCATTTTGTTCAGAAAATGTGAGAGTGGCTCCCTCGTTCAATTATACAGATAGTGGGTTATTCAGTGCTTGTACCGTTGAGGGTCTGAACGCTGCTAAGTTATGAATAATTTCTTCAATTTACGAAGATATGAGGCAGACATCTTGAGAAGGGACTTGACAAGTCCCTAGTGTTGTGTACTTTACGACATTACATTCGTTCCTCGGAATGTAAGTGGGCACTTTATGAATTTTACATAACTCAATTTGTGTAGGTTTATTTACTCATTAATTCTTTTAGTAAAATTTCGTATAAATATATCCACTCTTGGATGAACCTTGTTTCTGTTTGTGATGTTTCACAGGTAATTGGCTGAACGAATCTTGATTAAATTTGGTAAGAAATTACTCTTTATCTCACTCATGGTGGAGGCAGTGCGCGACTGTGAATCCAGTCCCCTACACCGGGTGCGGAGGACGTACCACAAGCCCATAACCTAATTTATCATTTTTATTTATTTTCTTAGTTTTCTATTTTTATTATTATTTAGTTATTTTATTTTATACAATCCGGATTAAAATCAATTCCATTTCAAAATGGACATTTTGATGTATGATGATGTATTTATTTCTTGGAATATATTCGCAATTTCATGTCAATGCAACAACAGCTGGTAACAGCAAGTTTAATAAAAAACAGGGTGCACAAAAATCACACGCCCTCTGGCGTCAAACTTAAATTACAAATCCAATATTAACATTACACGTAGCTATACATATTTATGGTTGATTCATAATAAGGAGCTATTTATACAGTTTCATAAATATATGACCTCAATATATGCTCCCTTTCCGCCCTGGCCACACGTGGCACAATACCTGCTATAAATTATTCAGTTTCAACCGTACACCCGATATAATGGAAACCTTTTGGGGGCTGAGCTACCCACGTCCGTAGGAGTGTACTCTATTCTGATTCCCTACACGTGGTCCCCGGGTAGTGCTAACCGGGTAGCAAACTCTGGTGGGAGGCTTCGGCCGTGGCTAGTTACCACCCACCGGACCAAGCCATGCCGTGAAATGACCTAGTCGTGTTTCGGGATGTAGTCCGGTGTAACCGTTCCGAAGACGGGTCTGAGCAGTAGCGCACTTGTAGCGCCTCACTCAACTGCCGTCTTTGTGCTTTTTTACTATACAAATATTTAAGGCTAGAGTGAATAAGTACTTTATAGGTCGTCGTGCTCCATCTTAGACCACAACGTCGCTTAACATCAGGCGAGTTGGTGGTCAAACGCCGACTTATTCTACATAAAAAAAAAAAAAAAAAACCTCGTAGTTTGAAGCTATTACTATATAGCCGAAGTCTAATCATAGCTATTATATATAACTGCCTGTTAACCGCGACTTCGTTCTCGTGGACATATAATATCGCGTTGTCACCATACTCGTACTTCTCACAAAACATTGTTATTGTCCAATAATAATATTTATTTATGTAATTAACACATACCTATTACAAATAAAATATGGATCGGTAGGTATAAAACTACATTAATGAATAATAAGTTTTGACAATATTGTGTTGTATTTTAAAATTTTCGGTTTTTAAATGTGTTTATTTTCACTTTTGATTTTATTTTTGGTGTGAGATAGATTTACTAAACTAATTTTGGCGGTTTTTAATTTTACATTAATAATATTATCCTAACTAATATTATAAATGCGAAAGTGAGTTTGTTCGCTTTTTTTTTTTTGTTTGTTTGTAACGCTTTCGCGTCTCAACTACTCAATCAATCGTCCTGAAATTTTGCATACATGTTGTCTAGGGTACAGAAAAGGACATAGGGTACTTTTTATCCCGAAAAAATAAACGGTTCCTGTGGGACCGCAGGTGAAACCGCTGGGCGCAGCTAGTCTACAAATAAACATAACATAACTTATCGTCACGGCTTGCCTTCGAAGGGTTTCACAGAGGTGTAATAAATCACCTACACTTCGCCAGGCGATATTCAGTCCCAAATGTGACAGGTGGCGAGTCTGTCGCCATATACTAGACTCCAGTCATGTAGAAGATGACACACAATACGCACATAAAAAATATGGTCCATACAATGACCAAATCGTTGTGTGTCTTTGACTGAAATCGAAACCACTCCCACTGCCTTGAGAAGCGAGCCTTCTTCAACTAGGCTATCATTCGCTACGTTTCAAATATAGAGCTCGTATCTTGTAAATTCATCACAAAAAAAGTATTCCATCACCACCAGGGTTATTATAAAGTTACTTCTAATCAAATTTATCAACATTAATTTTTCAGCCGTAAAAAATCAACAGACAAACAGAGTTACTCTCGTTTTTATAATATTAGTAGGTGAGTGTGGATAATAATAACATAACATAACATAATTATAACAATAAACATGCCTTAGGGATAACTATACTCATTAACATAGTTCTCGTCTAACGTCTAATAACAGATACGTAAGCTAAAGTGTTTGCTAAAGTTAAGTCTACTATCGTCAAAGTCAAAGTCATTGCATGATAATGTCTCTAAACTAATAACTTCCATTAACAACAGTTATGACTTGCAAAATTAATTAATTAGCTCATTATTCACTTGTAGGGTAAAGCTGTCATTCAACATTATGTGGTATAGGTATTTGGTATATTGATAGGTTTTAATATAGTAGTAGCACTAGTAGGTTGCGCTGAACAACTAGTGCAAAGAAAAATTAAAATTTATCAGAAAACACTAAGAAAGCCTTAAGGGTCCGGCGACAACAATAAACAAAAGTTGTTTATTGCCATTTCATCTAGTTGAAGACGACAAGCAAAGAGAGGAAGTACAGATACGGACGAGCATCTAAAGTTATCTACAGAGTGACAAAGTGCAATTTTGGACTTTTGCACTTCTCTTAACATTCTTAAATAATTAAAAATTTCCCTTGTATTATGGATTAATTTAAAAGCTTATGATGTAGACAACCTCCCTATGTAATGGGATTTTTTAATTGTTTTGTCTATCTATCAAATAAAACGTCAAAAGTGACCGCTTACAAGTGCGCATATTTTTCATAGCTCTATTTTCAGTTTTTTTTAAAACCAAGGACATATGGTCGGAGATATAGTTCATTTAATTGTACTTGCCAAATTTCATCATAATCTGACAAATGGTTTCCATGAAATTTGACAAACGCGTTTGTATGGAAAATTTAGAGCGTCGCGGAACCCTTAAATTTCAGAAATCAGTTCCAAAGTAAAAGTTGCATTAAGTCTTAGACTTACTTATTCGCGAAATGACTACTAGGTTTTTTTAAATAGGAAATTCTTTGAATGACTGATTCTCAAAATTTTGTTCCACTATCACACTAATATTGTAAATGTGAAAGTTTGAATGGATGTATGGATGTTTGTTCCTCAATCACGCCAGAGCGGCTGAACTGATCTAAATGCAATTTGGCACAGAGATACATTATAGTCTGGAATAGCACATAGTATACTTTTTACATAATAATAAATAAATAATAAATAAATTCGGGACACTTCCACACACGGTCGCCTGACCCCAAACTAAGCAGAGCTTGTACTATGATATAATATAATCACGCCTCTTTCCCATAAGGGTAGACAGAGACCACTTCTCTCCACTTGCTACGATCCTGCCATACATCTTTCGCTTGTTCCAGTTTTTATCAGTAAGTGAAACCATGTGGCGCATCTAGTTGTACATAATTATAAGTACTTACGATGTCATTATAGGTAGCTACTGTGACTGGTACTGTATAATTTTTTTATTTTTTTTATTTATTTATTTATTCGAAATTGAATACAGCACCCTAACAGTCCAAAGACCAAGGCGGTGCCATATGAACATACAAAATAAATGTTAGTTTACAAATATTGAAAATTTTAACTAAGTATAGCTACTTATTTAAACATTGTACTCACAGAGTCTGTGAGCCACTACCGTGAATTCTGCCAGATTACACTTAAAAATATCTATATTTACGGAGATCTTATTTAGTAAATTATGTATTGTCCACATGCGCATAAATCAACATCGAATTTTAAGCATAACTAGCTGCGCCCCGCGGTTTCACCCGCGGTTAAAAAGTATTCTATGTGCTATTTTAGACTGTAATCTATCTCTGTGCACAATTTCATCCAGATCTGTTCTGCCGTTCTGGCGTGAAAGAGTAACAAACGTCTATCCATCCATTCTTACAAACTTTCGAGTTTATAATAAAAGTAGGATAGGAAGTAGGATAGGATCATAGACATAGAGTAAAGACCCCTAATCGGTCAAAAATAATGATTCCAAAAAATGTAAACCAAACCATTGAAAGTCAACCAATTCACTAGTCAGTCTTCGATGTCATCCAGTAGCGGTTACGTCTCCCCACTAACCAATAAATATGGTGAACTGTGTAGTCCACTCATGCCGAAATTTCAGAATATCCAAAAACAGTAAAAAAAGGCAACTTCACATATCATCCGTAAGTCTTAAATATATTTTTATGTGCTTTAAAAAGCTAATAATTGTAATTAATTCTTAATGTCAACAGAGCGAAAAGTTGCTGAAAAAAGTGTTGCCACAAGGTATTTTTATATTTTCCCTTTAATAAACTTTAGGTTTCTTAAGGATCCAGTTTAGCCGATCAGGGGACAAAAATAATTCGACAAAGTAAAAATGAAAATTAGTTAAAACTTCGTCGCCCCTATAACAATTTGCTCTGTGCACCTTCGCAAGAAAGAAATATACGTAACAGTGAAATATCCTGACAAGCAGGCGTCAGTTTTATTTTTATGTAAATGTAATGTTATTTTATTGCCGAAAAAATAACTTAAATGTATGATGTAAATAATGATAGTGTGTAAATGAATGTGTAAATAAGATAAAATCAATAGTTAAAATCAATAGTAATCCCTTTACTATTGATTTTAACGCAAATTCGTACTCTTGATTTTTACCTTAATTCTTACCTTTTACCTACTCTGATTTTAGTTAAGGTTTACATACAATCTATGATATTAGTTTGTAGAACAGTGTCATGAATGGATCTGGGTAAGGCTTTGTGTGTAGTTTAGCTCTGGCCTAAGCTGGCCTAATACTTTGTTTCCGGTCTTGTGATTTCTTTAAACTCTGATTGGTGATGCGGTTTGCGGATGCGGGGGGGATTTACTTATTTTATGTAAATTTGCGTGAGGAGTCTGTGTCGGTCCACTAGAGAGAGAATGACCAAGAAATGAGGACTCACCTTGCCTTGCCCTTAGCTCGGCGGACGCCTTCTCGGACTCCAGATTCCAGCCAGGAACTGCGTTAGCACAAGCACCGGCACAGAGTTCAACGGTAAACAGGTTCAAGTCCCAAAAGTCTATTAGGCGGTCACAAATAATGAGGAAGCACAAGTAAAAAAATGTCAGTTGAGCGATGCGAGAAAATTAACGGATAAACTGCGACTACATCAGTCGCGGGCGCGGATTACTCTTCCTCGGTTGCTCGGAGGTCTTCGACAGTCCTCGGCTATGGCCGATGGAGCCGATTGGCTCGAGCTTCCAGGCGAAGTTCAGCTCGTACCCCACTTCACTGGAATTCCCTCTCACGTTTGCGACACAAATAACAAACGGCGTTAACATACTCCCCGGGTTGAAAGCCTTGAGGTTTTCAAGAGAAGAATGGAAAGAAAAAATGAGGAAGTGCATAAAAATGCCTGAATGTGAGGAGTTGTTTGAGAGGAACTCAGGAATGGGATATATTAGTGTATAGGTGGAATAATCATAATAATAATAATTTGCGAGAAATAAATGTATAAATAATGTTTATAAATATATATGCATGCGGTTATATCTATATTTAAGATTTATTGAGCTATTGTGATGGAAGGGGACACAGTTTTACAACTGGGCGTCTGAAAGACCCAGAGGTAGTACGCACTAACGCGGCACGCGTGATTCCATCCTTTCCAGGATACACTTGCTCAATAATGCCTGTCGGCCACCTAAGCGGAGGTGTGTCATCCTGATGGATAAGTACTAAAGTGCCTGGTTGAAGCTGCACGTCCGGTGTGTTCCATTTTTGTCTTAGCTGCAGCGTGTGCAAGTAATCTACGTGCCACCGTTTCCAATAGCTTTGAACTAAACTGTCTAGAAGTTGTTTGCGGTTGGATATAGTTCTAGAAGTATCAACTTCACGAGCGGGTAATGATTGCAGAGGTGTTGTGTTTAAGAAGTGAGCGGGTGTTAGAATAGTGTGCGGTTGGTCGGACAGCAAGCAAAGCGGGCGTGAATTTAAAATGCATTCGATCTGAGTAAGAATGGTCAGCAATTCCTCATAGCACAAGAGTTGCTGGCCTATGGTGCGGTAAAGGTGCGTTTTGACGCACTTAATGTTAGCTTCCCAAGCGCCACCCCAGTGTGGAGCCCGCGCTGGCGTTGTTTTCCAGGTAATTCTGCGGTTGTTTAACTCGTTTCGGAAAGCTGTTGAAGTAGCCTCTGCTGATAAGAACGTATGTAGTTCATCCAGTTGTCTTTTTGCACCTATGAAGTTTGTGCCATTGTCAGAGTACATGCACGCTACGGGTCCTCGTCTTGCTAAAAAGCGTTTGAAGGCATCTAGGAACGTCTCGGTAGATAAGTCTGATGCGATTTCAATGTGCGTTGATCTGGTTGTTAGGCACGAAAAAAGGACAATATAGGCCTTCTGGCTGCGCGCACCACGTCTGCGTACAAGAGTGATTGGAATTGGCCCTGCAAAATCTACACCAGTGTGTGCAAACGCCTTAGCTTCTTGCACACGAGCGGCTGGGAGACTTGCCATCATCGGCGTTGGGTGCGAAGGCGCGGCCTTAAAGCAGAAGTTGCAGTTTCAAATGCGCTGGCGTATAATATTTCTGGCGGAAATAATCCAGTAACGCTGCCTCAGTAGCGACATGACAAGGTGAGAGCCAGTATGGCAATTGCTGCGATGACAGTCATCAACGATCAAATCGATTATATGATCACGACGTGGTAGCAATATTGGATGGCGGTTTTCATATGGTATGTTAGCGTTCGTCAATCGACCACCAACTCGAAGCAGGCCAGCTTCATCTATGAACGGATCAAGTTTTCTCAAAGCCGGCGAGGGTAAGTTGCCTTTTCTAATGTTGCGGATTTCATCTGTGAAGTATCTGTCTTGCAAGTTCTGCAAGAGCATAGTTTCAGCAGCTTCTAAACCTGAGACTTGAATCGATGATGCCCGTGGTAGTTTATGAGTAAAGCGTAAAATGTATACAACGATGCGGATTAATTTTTTCCATGACAAGATGCGCAGAGCGAGGTCGAGAAGCGGTGAATTTTCCAAGTTGGAGAGTGCGGTTAGAGTGATTGACGATTTCGTTTCAGATATAGTACCTTCAGTACGAGATGGGTCAAACGGAACAATGGGCCATTCAGAAATTGGGCCACTTATCCACTTTAAAGCTAAAATCTTTATTGCGTCATTATCATCAGTGAATTCGATTGCAGCGCGATGCGACTCCGGTAAGTGGGCTAGCAGATCTGATGAGTTTGACGCCCATTTGACTAGCTTGAATCCGCCGGCATCGAATAATGCGAGCAGCTCGTCTGCTAAGCGGTTGCCATATTCAGTCGTTTGTACAGAAGTGCTGAGATCATTCATGTAAAGCTCTTTGCTAGCGACATCTGCTGCACTGGGAAAACGTTCGCGTTCCTCTTCTGCTAGTTGACGGACCGTTCTCATCGCTAGGAACGGACTGGAGCGGAGACCAAAGGCCACAGAGTTAAACTGCAAGATGCGAAGCGGCTCAGTGTTGTTAAAGCGGTAAACAATTTTTTGATATTTGCGGTCATTTTCATTTAAAATAATTCGTAGGTACATTTGCTGTATGTCTGCGGTTATAGCGATTTTGAAGTATCGAAATTTCAAAATAAGTGAAAATAAATCTGCTTGAACATTGGGGCCAGTGTGCAACAAGTCGTTTAAAGGCGTGCCATTGTCCGTTTTGGCGCTGGCGTCCAGAACAACGCGAGTCTTGGTTGTAGATTTGTCCGGGCGTACTACTGCGTGATGCGGTATAAAATATCCTTCTAATGTAGTAGCAGGTGTGTATGGAATCTCGGTAAGATAGCCTTTGCTAATATAATCTTCGATTACATCGTTATATGCCTGGCGCAAAGCTGGAAGTGCAGCAAACTTGCGCTCAAGCGAAGCAAGTCGGCGTTGCGCAGTGGTAAACGAATTGCCTAGATTTTCAGGGTCATTCTTGAATGGCAGAGAAACGATATATCGGCCGCAGGAGCTTCGTTTGACAGTTGACTTGTACAATTTTTCACATTCATGATTTTCCGGACTTGTAACATTTGCGGAAGGAACTTCCTCGAGTTCCCAGAATTTTTCAATGCTGTGATGTAGTTCATTTACTAAAGGACCGAAGGACCAGGATACAGTGTCAGGGCTAAATATCTCCCCGGTAATAATGTATCCAAGCGATGTCTGTAGGGCATAAAGACCCGATTGAGCGATGTCCGAAAAATCAGGTGACTCATGCTCGGCGGGCGGCGATATCTTGTTCCCGAGCAAAATGATTGCGAACATTTGGGTTCCCAGGATTGCATCGATCACTCCCGGCGAACTCCAGTTTTCATCGGCTAAGAGTAGGCCACTCAGGTGTTTCACCATTGAAGTAGGTATCACTTTGGTAGGTAGTTTCTCCGTTATGTTGTCCACCACTAACAGAGTGACGGGATATTGAGCGTCGGACACGCGCGATTGTACAGTCAGTGTTACATAACCCTTAACGGGCGTTGATGACGACCCCACAGACTTTAAAGAAGAGTTGACGAGCGGTTGGATTTTCAATTTTAATGTGTTACAACACTTCTCTGTTATTATGTTATTCTGTGAAGCACTATCTATCAAACAGCGTAGTGTAAAACGCTTTCCTTGTACAGGTGTGTAGACTTCAGCGGTAGGTAAAACAATTAGTTTGCTTAGTGATTTTCGTGCGGTTGCGGTTTTATGATGCGAGTGCAGAGCTAGCGAATGCACCGGCGTACCATGTTCAGTACTCGTGGCCACCGGGTGCTCATCGTGCGGGTGCGGTATTGATATATTAGGATGCGTGTGCAAACATACGGAGTGAGACTTCGCGGTGTAAGGGCGATTATCAGCAGTTTCCGTATTTTCAGATGCGGCGTGCGGTACATTATTTCTACATAATAAAGAATGATGCGGTTTTGAGCAAAATTTGCATAAATTCCGCGAGGCACACTTCATAGTGTTGTGAGACTCGCTGAAGCAATTTATACATAAGCGGTTTTCTTTACTGAAACTGAAGCGTTCGTTCACGGGCAGTTTTTTAAATGCCGCGCATTCGTATAAGTGACCGTGATTTGTCGCCTTACAAAAAATACAGCAGCGTTTGGATGAATTTTCATTTTCTATGACAGCGAATGTGTGTGAAACTTTCGTCTGAACAGGATTATGCGAGCGGGGTTGTGTGCTGTTGTTATAACGCGTAGGACCTTGTTGTTTCACACAACTAGTTCGTTCCAGTATTTTTATATGGTGCCGAACGAAATCGACCAAGTCCTCACTAGTAGGGACGTCTTTACTCTTGACAGACAATTCAAAACCTTGCACTACTTTCGTATCTATCTTTTTTAGAGCGATGTGTGTGAACATAAAATCAGCTAGATCCTTTATCTCAAGCTTCTTTAAGGCGGCCCAAGACGCGTGTACTCTCTCAATGAAGTTGTTTAATGACGCCGCGGAGTCAGCTGCCGGTTTAGCATCAAGTATGTCATTCAAATATGTTGAACCCAGTAATCGTTTGTCTTGATAACGAGTCACCAATGACTGCCAGATGTCCTTGTAATTGGACGCCTCTGGGTTTATACCCGCGAACGGGTTAAGCGCGGTACCGCTTAATTTTGACATTAAATACTGAATACGCATGTTATCGTTTAGCTTATCATTATCATGTACGTTCGTTTTAAAACTTTGGTAAAATAGCGGCCATGTCGCCACATCGCCAGAGAAGCTTCTTAGTTCTAACGGTGGTAGGCGGCACTTATATTCAAAATCATCAACATTCTTACTTTTAGTATCAGTCGAGGTGGTAGCACCACTTTGTTTAGATAATAAACTCGACCGTGTGTGCTGTATGCCGGAAATTATCGTTTCGAAGGCAGACCAGTTGCTGAAGTTCAGTTTGTAAGTTGGATCATGTTCCAACATTAATGCGTTGCTTTGATCACATAAATCGTTGAAAGTTGTGTATAACTTGTCAATATTCGAAGTAGCGGCTAGAAAGTCTTGTTTACTTCTAGTATCCATAATAACCTCTGACCTACTTAGCTTTTTTGATGAATCGTGTAAAGCCGTGACATGAGAAAATATAGCTTCTTTCTTTGCAACGACAAGTCTAATTTTAGACTCTAAATCCATCTTGCAATTATTTGTTTTGGTTTGTTAAAAAACAACGAATACCTAATTAAACCAAATTGATTAATAGAATGTAAATGTATCAAACTTATAACAATATGCAACAAAACAAACAAACAAAATAATATTCGTCAAAATAATAAAACCAAATTTTCTAAGAAATCAATTGCAACTTACAATAGCCACTTAATGACTTCCCAGAATAGGTCCGTTCGGACAGAAAGTAAACAAATAAAGTTTTGCTTAGAATAAGTGCGACAAATAGTATGCGTGTTGCTATGCAGATTCAAACCGAGCGAAAACGTAGGCCAAGGTCGTTGACTCAGCTGCTTGTCGGTTACTTATTTTACCTACCCTCGGTTTCATAAAAAAATGTACTGAATGCGTAATTTTAATTTAAATCTTTTTTATAGGTAATTATGAAGCAAGTGTTTCCGTGAAATGCGTTTTAAAAGTAACAGGTATTGCCTATTTTCAATAGATAGGTATGAAATAAACGAAAATATGTGTCCGTATTATTACGCCGTGCCGAAATCGTCACTGCGTAATAGGTAGTGTTCAAACGTCGAAAATACAGTTATAAATGCAGGATTTCATGGAATAATGTAATAAAATAGGTTGTTACTATGCGGTGTAAATATAATAAATAGGTAATAATAATTAAAAAATGCGTAACTACGAAGTTAAGTAGTTAAAATAAAAAATGCAGTATGAACTAACTTTTTGTGTGTTTTATGCGAATAGATAAGGCGGTTATGGTTATAATTGTGCGGTGTAAGTATATAATAACAATAAATAGGGATGTACGGGTGAAATATATCCTACGATAGCTTAGGGAAACCAGTTAAATCCGGCCGAAGTGACCAAAAATATGGTGATGCGGTTTGCGGATGCGGGGGGGATTTACTTATTTTATGTAAATTTGCGTGAGGAGTCTGTGTCGGTCCACTAGAGAGAGAATGACCAAGAAATGAGGACTCACCTTGCCTTGCCCTTAGCTCGGCGGACGCCTTCTCGGACTCCAGATTCCAGCCAGGAACTGCGTTAGCACAAGCACCGGCACAGAGTTCAACGGTAAACAGGTTCAAGTCCCAAAAGTCTATTAGGCGGTCACAAATAATGAGGAAGCACAAGTAAAAAAATGTCAGTTGAGCGATGCGAGAAAATTAACGGATAAACTGCGACTACATCAGTCGCGGGCGCGGATTACTCTTCCTCGGTTGCTCGGAGGTCTTCGACAGTCCTCGGCTATGGCCGATGGAGCCGATTGGCTCGAGCTTCCAGGCGAAGTTCAGCTCGTACCCCACTTCACTGGAATTCCCTCTCACGTTTGCGACACAAATAACAAACGGCGTTAACACTGATCGTTATATAATTTACCCAACTAAATCGGGTAACCTCTTTTAATGGCAAGTTCATCACGAATAGAAAAAAAGGTTTTATTAAGGTACCAAAATAAATTTGACACGTTTCGAAATCGTGTTTTGTATGAAGACTATCCTTCTGGACCTATGTAATAGAGCATATTCTGTGGATAGGATGTACATTATGTCACATTTTTTTAGTATTTTTTTTTTCTCAAGAAAGTCAGTCCCAAATAAGGTAGGAGTACGTTTCCATCCTATCAAAATGAGTCAAATCACATTTAGCTTGGATTATGATTATGAGAGGAAATTGGAAGATTGGCCAGTTAAGAAAGCGAGAAAAACCGTTTAGGAATGTCATTACTCATTCTTGACAGGTGACGTCAGATGCAGACTTAATGACGGATGGTCTTAGCCAATTTTGGAAAAGAGGTTTTAACCTACTTAACTCAAAAAATTTCATACCGTTATTTAAATAAGATATTTCATCGATCAACTCTTTCGAAAATGGCTGATAATTCAGGGAAATTTTAAGGATATTGTTGACACTTATACATCAATGTAAATAAATATAGTAGGTAAATATGATACTATTTCCTAGAAGCATACCATAAGCCATTTACTGTTGAATTACCTGAAAAAAGAAAGATGAAAATTTAAAACACTTACATTCAAAAGCATCTAAAACAAAAGAAAAACCTACAATTTATAGGAAACTAGCTGCGCCCCGCGGTTTCACCCGCGTTCCCACAGGATCCGTTCATTTTATCGGGATGAAAGTAGTCTATGTCCTTTTGTGTATCCCAGGCAACGTGTATGCAAAATTACATGATGATCGGTTAATTAGTTAGGACGTGAAAGCGTTGCAAACAAACTAACAAACTGACTTTTTTCGCATTTATAATATTAGTTACGAAGCGATGGCAGCCTATTTGGGAGAAGGCCCAGCTTTCAAGCCAGAGGGAGCGGGTTCGAACCCAGCCGACGGCACGCACCAATTTGTTCATTGTGAGCATATGTGCGTATTGCACTCGTATGTCATCTGCTACATGACTGGAGCCCGGTAAATGGCGACAGGCTCGCTCCCTGTCACATTTGGGACTGAATATCGTCGGGCGAAGTGTGGGTGTTGTATTACACCTCTGCCAGTCCCCTCGGGGGTAAGGCGTGACGATATGTTAGGAACTTGCGAAAGTTTTCGTTTTCCATTTTGGTAACTGATTTAATGTTAAACGCTTAAAACAGTAAATTATAAGAAATCCCTCCTCAAAAATAAACCCAAAGCTAAGAATTGAGCGACGTTTTCTTTTGTATAAGTCGTTACTGTAAAATTGATGTTTCCATTTTATGGTCCGTCTTTAGGTTTTATACTGTTCAATTCAATCTATTTTATATCCACTAAGCAAACAAAGCCGAAATGAAAAGCAATGCGTTTTCATTTATAAATTTAAAATTTTGATCTTTATGTAAAAGAAATTGGACTCTAATACAATACCAATAACTGTATAATATCAACCATAATCAAAAAAAAAAACAAGGTCTAGCATTCAGCAAACACGTAATGACGTCATCGTCATGCGTCTCTTTCGAACTTGTTGTAAATGACTTATTTCGGTCTTGCTTAAGCATCGATTGACGTCACTACGTGTTGCTGAATGCTACACCTGGCGGAGTATAATTATTATACCATGATATCAACGAAGATGACCATTGCAAAATATTTAAATTAGGAATTGGATGTGATTGGTTGATTTGTGATGTAATTTTGGATTGTTTGTAAAATGTAGTTGGTTTATTTCATTCACTTCGTACCATTAAGATTTCAACACTTTATTAGAATAAAGTTAGGATGAGAATCCTAACTTCCTAAAATTATAAATGCGAATGTGAGTTTATTTGTTAAGGCCCGGTCATAACACGATTTCCCACCAGCACACACGTTTATTAAAGCCGCTTCATTACGGCCCGTATGCTTAAACGACGCTCCGTCATGAATTTCGAATAAAACCGTTTTTAAGTTTGGTAAATTAGTTTTCAAACGAGATTAATTACTGAACGTCGTTTCAGAATACGGGTGTTAGAGTTTGGTAATCGTACATCATATTTGATGGGAAGATGAGATCGGCGCCTAGAATTACATTTTCTTGGCGTTTTTATTGGTACTAATCGTAATAAGAACGCAAATAAGAATAAGTTACTTAATTAAACTTTAGAGAACTAATCTGGCTATTTAATCATCGAAAAAATTGTGTTGTGTTCTTCAAATCAAACTAGGGGCAAACAAAATACTTGTTTTTGTTGATTTCGTGTAAACCAGGCCTTAAACAGCTGCTGATAGCGGGTTATACCGCGGGGCATACTCGTAGCTAGTAGGTACGTTTAAAAAAGCGAATATGATTTGCTGTTTGTTTGTTACATTTTCTATACAAAACGGCTAAACCTACATTGATGATATTTGTTAAGAAAATAGTGTAAGGTTGTAGGTGTAGGTAGTTTATTTGTACTCGTATATTTAGTAATTATTTTTGTAGGTATTAGTATGTGTGTTTATTATAATTCTCAAATTTGTAAGTACATTGCTTAATTATTGTTATTTATTTATTTTCTTTAGCACAAACAACCGTCCATGCTTAATCGTAATGTTTTTATTCCATCCAAAGGTTGTCTGGAAGAGATCGCTCTTAAGCGATAAGACCGCCCATTGCGCCTATATTTTTGAATGTTTAGTTTAGATTTATTTTGTATTTGGTGTCAATAAAGAGTTTTTGTATTGTAAGTAAGTTTAATCCATAGAATAGATCGTAGTATCATGAATCCATGATTAGAATATAATGAGTACTTTTTCGACCAGCATATCCAAAAAAAAATAAACAGTAAAAAAGTAAAACAACCTAGTTTTTTAGCCCCCGACGCAAAAACGACGGTGTGTTATAAGTTTGACAAGAATGACCTCGAGCAGAGAGACATGGCGAGATATTGTGAGGCGCATTACATCAGCCCCTGCCAATAACAATACTGCATGACGACCACGACCGCTCTGTCAAGAGCGTAGCGACCAAGAAGAAGTTATAAGTTTGCATTGTAGCTCCCGAACGGATGAACTTATTATAATTTTGTTTGAAAGGTGAATTTTTTTTTTTTTACAACAGTCTAGGCATGCGTTTGACCACTGACTCGCCTGATGGGAAGCGTCGACGTGATCGAAGTTGTAACACGCTTGCCTAGGAGATACCTATTCACTTTACTCTTAAACACCCCCGGATTGTATTTAGGTGGAAAGACAGACGCAGGCAACGAGTTCCACACCTCTGCAGTTCTTACAAGAAAAGTTGACTTGAAACGCTTAGTGCGTTTTAGCGGAATTTCCACCATAAGAGGGTGTCTTTTACTGGTGCGCCTGGTACAATTATAAAAGAACGGCGATGGCTGGATCAGGTCGTGCAGTTCTTGTGCACACTCGCCGTAGTGTATTCTGTAGAATACCGACAGGCTGGCCACTTCACGCCGGTGTGACAAGCTCTGAAGCTTGGATTCAATCAACGAGTCATTGTTAATAAGCCGTTTGGCGCGCTTTTCGATGGAGTCCAGAGCGTCCAGCTGATACTTGGCGGAGCCATGCCATAGGTGGCAGCAATACTCCAAACAAGATCGAACCTGTGCTTGATAAAGGGTAAGAAGCTGTTCAGGAGTGAAGTATTGCCTCACCTTGGAAAGGACACCAAGTTTTTTAGCAGCAACTTTGGCTTTAGACTCAATGAATGAACCAAAGTTCAAATTAGACGTAAGCCGGACACCTAAGAGCTCAAGGCAGTCAACCGTCGGTATCGGTACACCACGGAAAGTCGGCGTCAGAGAAAATGGGCTCTTTTTTGTGGAGAACAGACACGACTGAGTTTTGGTGGCATTGAAGTTCACCAAGTTAGCGTCGCCCCAGTCTGATACAGCTTTCAAGGAAGAGTTTAGTCGAGCAACCATAGCCTCTCTTTGCGGTTGGGTATCAACAATCAATTTCAATTTAGTCAAATCTCAATCAATTTAGTCTGAAAGGAAAATTTGTCAGCAATGTTCTTAGCCTTGTTTGATGAAAATCGGTGTTGATGAAAATCGGTGATGATGAAAATCAGTGTCGCGATTTTTTTATTTATACCTACTTGTTAACAAGGCTTTTAAGAAAGCAAAGTCTACAGACTGCTTTTGCTTTTCCACTTACAGCTACGAGTAGGTAATTAACACGTCCACTGCAGTGCTACGTTCCATGAAATTAAATTAAACATCATTTTGCTAAAGCTCGCTAAGTCATTTAAACTAAACCACAGTAAGTTTAACAGGTCTATTAACAGCTATATTCGAAAACAGACAGCTCATTTACTGTTCTAAACATAACGTCATTAATCAAGACATTTAATAATTTTAAATTGTGACCGAAAATTGCAATTTCATTGTCACATTTTGGAATTTTACTAAGAAAACTGACGTGGTTTGACATTTGGTTGACTTTCGTGTATTCAAACTCTAGATTAAGTATTCGATTCAATAAAACGTGAGCAGTTAATGTCAGTCAATGTCAATCAAACAATAGGTTTTTGAAGAATGTTCGGTGAATTGGGGAAATAGTGAAGTCACAATTTAGTGAATGACAATGAAGTTTATGAAGTAGAAATGACAATGAACTTACTTTTTATTTTTACTTAATAGGCTTGCGTTTGGCCGCCAACATGCCTGATGATAAGCAGTGATGCGGCCTACGATGGAGCACGCTTGCCTAGAATAAACCGATTCACTCGAGACTTGAAGACACTCAGATTAAAAGTGTGTGCAACACACACTCTGGCAGAGTATTCCACACTCTAGCGGTCCGTATGAGTAATGAGGAGCCAAAGCGTTTCGTGCGTGTTGTAAGTATGTCGACCATAAAACGATGCCGCATTTCTGTACTCTTGGTTGTTTTATAGAAGAACGTGCTAGGGTGAATAAGGTCATACAAACCAGATGCACACTCCCCGAAATGTATCCGATAAAAAACCGATAGACTAGCAACCTTGCGCAGATTATCCAAACTTTAAAGTTTTGTCTGGACAAGGGGATCGTTGCCAATAAGCTTCTTCGCATAGGCTCCCTGCCTGTCACATTTGGGACTGAATATCGTCCGGCGAAGTGTGGGTGTCATACATCTCCGCCAGCCCCCACGGGGGAAAGGCGTGACGATATGTTTGCTAGAATAGTTCGCCTATTTTATTTTAAATTTAATCACTTTTCAACAAAGGTAATTGCTCACTACTTACCAGTATTTCATACAGCCCCAAAATTACTTTAAATCTGTTTTGCCCTTCAGTTCTATTGAGGGCAAAGAACCGAACACAATGCATGTTTTTCGAAGATAACACAAATACCTTTAAATCTACCAATTTCGTGAACGTTTTGGATTTTGTTCAACCTGTCACTTCTAAATCGAATTCTGAAAAGAACTGCTGATGCTTATCAACCTTTATAAATGCTTATTCCTTTGTGGCGTATTTATTCTCTGAAGACGGAATATGTAGCAGTTTTTGTTGAGTGGGCTTACATGGGTAGAGTTGATGGAGACGTTTTCAGTTAAAGACCCAATTTTTTATGGTTTAAATTCCATTTGGAAACAACTAGAATAGAATAGAATTGACCTTTGTTTTTATGAAGGTGAAGGTAAGTATAGATTAAGGTTAGATTAATTCTTAAGGGTCCGGCGACCACTTTAGGCAAACTTCGTATTGACTAAAAATTTTGTATTGCCATTTCGTCTTGAAGAAGGCTACGAGCGAAGAGAGCGAGTAAATATACTGACGAGCCTCTAAAATTATGTAAAGAGTGCCAAGTGCAAGACAAGTTTCAATATTTTTAAGACCGTGGCACTTCTCTAATCATGCTTAAATAGTTTTAAAAAAATCCCTTGTATTATGGATTAATATAAAAGCTGATGATGAAGACAACCTCCTTATGGATATGGATTTTTGATTTGCTTTGTCTATCTATTAAATAAATCAGTCAAGAGTAACTCCTTGCCAATGCGGATGTTTTTAATAGCTCTATTTTCTCATGAGGACGTTTTTAAAAAATAAAAACAAAACACGTGGGCGGAAATATAGATAATTTTGTACATGCCATATTTCATCATAATCCGACAAATGGTTTCCAAGAAATTTGCAAGCGCGTTTGTATGTAATTTCAGAGCTTCGCGGAACCCTTAACGTAAAACAACTTTGCCAGTCCCTTCGGGGAAAAGGTTGAATGCTATGTTGAAATTATTCTAAGCGTCTCTTTCAGTACAGAACATAATAATTTTGATAAATAATAATAAATAATAAACAAATTCGGGACACTTCCACACACGGTCGCCTGACCCCAAACTAAGCAAAGCTTGTACTATGGCTGCCAGAGACTGATATACATACTTAGATATTTTTAAATACATACTTAAATACATATCAACACCCAGACATAGAACAAACACAAATGTTCAGCACATAAATGTTTGCCCTAGGTGGGAATCGAACCCACGCCCCCAAGCTCAGAAGGCAGGTTCACTACCAACTGAGCCACCGAGGCAGTCAATAATTCTGCATTGGTTTTCAATGAGTTAAAATAAATAGCACTTTTGTGTAATTCTGATCTTAATAAACACATTTTATCAACTAAACCCACGATTACAATACTCTCTTCATAGTTACTAAACGTAAAGATGTTATTGTCTATGTGTAGGTAGTTAACGCTAGCTAATGCGAGCGGTTTACAGCATGGAATTGGGTTTACACTTAATAAGCGCGCAGTAAAATTAACTGCTGAATGCGAATAGGCGTTGTTTTGATATTGGAATTCGATATATCTTAGACCCACGCCCGGCAATAAACAATACACTTGACGGCTTAACAATACCATTAGCAAAACAACGTATAGGTACTTGAAATCAGTAAATCCAATACAATTATTTTACTGAATCATTTATGGCATCTATCGCTAAAGCTGTCATAGTCCCATTTTACGTACATTTTTGTTGTTTTAATTGGTTTACGTATGTTCAGAAAAAAAAAAAATTTTAATTGATAATCCTACTTCCTACTCCTACTAATATTATAAACGCGAAAGTTGTGTGAGAATGGATGGATGGATGGATAGATGTTTGTTACTCTTTCGCGCCAGAACGGCCGAACAGATCGGGATGAAATTTGGCACAGAGATAGATTATAGTCTAGAATAGCACATAGGATACTTATTAACTGCGGGTGAAACCGCGGGGCGCAGCTTGTGACAGTATAAGCCTAAAATAAACCTAACAGTGTGGAATACTCTGCTAGAGTGTGTGTTCCCTGACACTTTTAATCTGGGTGTCTTCAAGTCTCGGGTGGATCGGTTTCTTCTAGGCAAGCGTGCTCCATCGTAGGCCGCATCACTGCTTATCATCAGGCATGTTGGCGGCCAAACGCAAGCCTATTAAGTTTAAAAAAAAAATAAAACATAAAATTACAAATTATAAACAGAGCTCAAGTCAGTATTCGCGGGTAAAGTACCCCAAAAGGCTGGCTACGTTACCTACTTTGCTGAATAGCAATGCTAATTCGCTGACCGAGGTAAGCACCAGCCCTTTGCTCGTTTGTTCTCTCTATCTCTGTCTATTGTCATAGTTAGATAACATTAAGTTGAGAAAGAACTTTCTGATTAAGATCTACAATATTTAGTTTTTTCACTGTTAGCTCTTTATCCTTACGCAACCAGATAATATTAAAGTGATTTAAGGTAATTCATTAGAGTTAATATGTTCTTCATTTCTTCAAAATGCTTCTGAATATTAATAAAATTAGCAAGTCACTGCCGTTTAGTCATCCACGTATTATATCTAACCTTATGTTTTAAAGTAATATTTTAATGATGAAGCTACATTATTTACGTTCTAGTGGATTCAGTAAGTTATCCTAAACTTGATTGATTGAATCCGGCGTTTCTTTGCGGAAGTTCATCTTCAAAACTGTTTCTTGAACCAATTTCTAGCGTATTTTCGCTCTAACATCGCATAAAGTACGTCAAACAATATGATTTTTTATTCTATCTTGGAATTAATTTAATGAAATTAAAAAGAAAATTTTATACAATTTGTTTTTTGAAGCAAATTTGAAGTTTTATACAATTTTCAATTTAAAGTTAATTTTGTTAAGAATTTAATTAAATCTACTAGAAAACTTTATACAATTTGATATTGAAGCTAATTTAATTACGAATTTAATAGAACTAATATAATTAACAACAAAAATTTTGATCAAAAATTAAATAGGTGCAATGAATAAATTATACAATAAAAAATTAAATTATACAATTAAAAAGCAGTAAAAACCCTAATTCTTCGAGTACATCGTATGAATGGCGTTGTAACGTACTTAGAATGCGACGTTAGAGCGGAAATACTCTATAAATTATACACACTATATACACTATAAATTGGTTCAAGAAACAGGTTTTATCCTAAACTTATTTGAATACATTTATTCACTTTCACGGTTGCTTTGGCTCAGTTACGCACTGGCTTCGTTCTTTCCCGTGACAGTTCCAAATGCTAGACTCAATCTGTCTGGCTTTCTTCTCAGACAGCGGAACATCATTAATCTCTTTTATCTCGTGTGTGCCCGCCTTTATTGCGAGTGGAGATTTTAGGCCACATTATGGGCAGAGCCTTAACAACTCGCTTAGTAAGTGATAGACTTCTTACACTCTCGTAAGTGCAAAACTGTTTCTTATAGCTAGAGCTTTAAGAAACAGTAATAACAACTAAACAGTAATAAAGTAAATTATTCGTGTTCTGAACGGTAACGGTCTTGCAATAAATCTATTTGTATTTGCAACTACAATAACTATACTATAAAATATTTCTTTGTTGCAAAGCAAAGAAAAAACACAAAGACAAAAATAATCATTCGGCAGAACAGGGGCGGCATTATCGTCTAAAGCGATTTCTTCCAGTTAAACCTTTGGATGGACAGGACAGAAGACAAAATGGATATACTTAATTTAAATGTTGTATTCTGTGTCACTTCCACTATCAAGATGATCAAAATGACACATCACATGCCAAAATCTATTAAGTTTATGCTGTATGTAGGGCAAGCCAAAAAAAACCTCATACACTCGAAAAACATAACCCTTGTTCTTGGGCATATCGTCACGCCTTTCCTCCGAAGGGGCTGGCTGAAGAGTAATCATTAAATACCATAAGTATATCAATCCAATGCCATTTTCAAGTTCGAATATGAGTAAAATCAGTCAAGAGCTTATGGTTGGATTCGGGCTAATGATGATGATGACCTTATCTTGCACACAAATTTAATAGTTTTACAGTTAAATATATTTGCAATAAAATTTTCACGAGAAATGCTGAAATTGTGGCCGTTGCCAAAGAGCGAAAAGCTAGTTCCTAAAAATACCCTCCCCTCTGTTATGGCATGTTAATTTGGAAGCTCACCTTGAACTGATTTATTTTTATCTGGAAATCTAAATATTCCGAGAACTTTTATGGCCACCGATTATAAAATGTCTTGGAATTAATAACGTCACAGTAAATTTACATTTTGTCCAGCAAACTTTTAAGCAGGGAAGGGTCCTACTTTGTTACCCCCTTACGTATCATGGACGTGAAATACTCGTAGTTACGCTTAGAATGTTTTGTCTTCAGATCAAGTAAAAAATTTGAAAGAAAGAAAAAGACAAAACACTGTTTAACTTCGGATGCACTATTTCAAAGTCAAAGTCAAAATGTTTATTCAATTTAGGTATCAAAGATACACTTATGAACGTCAAAGTTATATAGACTCGACCGCCTTGTTCGGATAAAGAACCTCTACTCAGAAGAACAGGCAAGAAACTGAGGGGCATTATTGTTTCAAATAATAAATAAATTACAGTCTCACAAATTTTGGCTTACAACTAGGTAATATCTATACATACTAGTGGCTACTTGGCGGAAGTGGAAGTCTCCAGACAAAATATTATTCGGAGGCTATACGACGTTTATTAGTAAGGGGCACGTATCTATCCTGGGCTAGTTATGGTAGATGATCTTGCCCTGTCGGGGGCTAAAAATATGTGAAAACGACGCTAGCGCCATGCCTTCGTCTTACGTCGCTTGTGTGATACCATACAATACGAGATACAAAAACTCTTAATTGACACCAAATATAACATATATCTAAACAAACACTCAAAAATATAGGCGCAATAGGTGGTCTTATTGCTTAAGAGCAATCTCTTCCACACAACCTTTGGATGGAATAAAAACATCACGATTAAGCATGGACGGTGGTGTGTTATAACACACAAATAGAAAAAAAATGTGATGTTCAATCTAAGAAGCTAGCTAGCAAGGGCTAGAGCTTATGAATAAATTAATGCGAGAGATTTAGAGTGGGAGTATGGAGTTGGTCATTGAAAAAATTAAATTGTTGGTCTCTTTAAAAGCTCTAATAGTGAAAATGACCAAGATAAGTCTCATATTACATATCGTCATATCGTTACGCCTTTCGCCCGAAGAGGCTGGCAGAGGTGTACCTACTCACACCCACCCACACTTAGCCGGACGATAAGCAGTTCCAAATGTGACAGGGGGTGAGCCTGTTACCACACACCGGGCTCCAGTGCTACAGCAGATGACATCAAATACGCACATATGTTCACACAATGAAGCGAATAAGTGCGTGCCTTCGGCCGGGTCCGAACCCGCTCCCTCTGGCTTGAGAGGCGAGTCTTCTCCGACTAGGCTATCATCGCTAGGTAAATCTCACGCGTGAGAATAGAGCCCCAGGTGCCAATCGCGGTGCTATTTCAAATTACGTAGACAATTTGTTACCATCATAAAAAGTAATACAACAAACAAAGTCGCTCGTCAAAAGATAATAAACTAAGGTGATTTAAATATTTTTGTAAAATAACACAGAAGACCTTAATTAATCTGTCATCAATGTAATAATTTCAGTTTAAAACTCTCTGTTAACCATGACTAAATAAATTTAACTTAAAATACATGCAGATAGATTGCCGAATCAACGAATAAATAAGAAAAAGAGAGAAAATGAAAATAAAGGAGAAAGGTATTTAAAGTTTAATTATCGAAAATTTCACAAATATTTTTTCAATGTTGCTAACTTTTAATTGGGTCATTCTGGGCCATATTAATAATAGAGTTAAGTTTTTAAGGTCAACTTGCAGAAAATACGAAGTTAAACTCTCATGGTCAGAGTTAAAATGCTGTAAACGTCACTGAAATCACAGAATACAGAAAGGGCTGAAACATTGCGTTAACTCAAGTTAGCTTCTAACTCTCGGTAGCGTAAGACGATTTATCAGTATAGGAGGAGGAGGGTGTCACTCCGCCGTTTAAGTAAGTTTGTCCGGCGCACCTACTGGGTAGGAGCATGGCAAGAAGTTTCCGCTCGGCTCTCGGCCGCGTGCTATCCATGAGCCGCTAACTATTAGTTGGGTATATTGGGAGATACCTAGCTATAAAATTATTTAATTTGATGGTCAGAAACAATATTAGGAACAGACCGACATGTTTTGCCAATACAAAAATTGGTAAAATATAGAAAAGTAGGTCACGTATGTTAAAGTATTTTACTTACTTATTTAGTAAAGGTAGTTAATTGAAATAATACACACTGTTATTTTTATTGATTTAAATAAAGTTTTAATTCAAAATTTAGTTAAAATTTTCTCGTAACAGTCAAAAGAGTACATTTTTAAACATAAACTGGACTTTTCTACTAGAGTAAACCTTCTGTACTTAGTACTATTATTTATTCTGTGGTATACCTCTGACGAGCAGTAAACTCCGAGTAAAATAGATAACGTTCCTCGACGCCAGTGTTAAGTATGCAGGCAGGGACACGTCAAATCAAACCGCTGGCTGTTTGCGCACTCGTTTACTGCAAGCAAAGGTGGCAAGGCGCTGTCGCAGCCGCGCTTGACTTGTACCTAACACTGAACCTCTCCAGGTGGTCCTAAGTATCCGAGCCAACAATAATTTCATGGATCGCATCTTCAATGCCAATACCAACGGTGGTTAATACCAACGACATAAAATGGCGTTTTTCCACTTGCCGGTACGGCACGACACGGTCCGGCAAGGCACGGCTCGCCACGGCACGGCACAGTGCCGGCGGGATAAAGAGCTGGCCGTTACCAGTAAGTGGAAAAGCATGCCACACATTTTCATATCATTATGCATCCCCGGTTGCCGTTCCGTGCCATGCCGTGCCGGCAAATGGAAAAACACCAATTGCCAGCTCCCACGTTCAATATAAGACTGAATAAATGAATAATATAGACATAATGATAAGACTAGTTATTAGGGTTACTTCGGTGTATGTTTTATTATTGCGGTCAGGAGCAACTGATTGTTCTGTACTGTTCGTGGTTTGATTGGAATGGGTCGGCGGTTCGAGTAATGCGGTTAGAAGTGATTTGGGCCAGCTTTCCGCTTCTAATTAGTAGTATCTTGAACACAGAAACAACAAACTAATAAATAATTATCAATAAGTCTATCCTCTTATTAATAGACTAACTGGTAATACCTAGGTTAGGTTGATACATAGTTCTGATGAACTAGGTATCAACAAATAAACAGAAAAAAAACAGAAAAAACAGAACAAAAGCCATGTGTTCAGGTAAACAGAAAAAAAGCCATTTGTTTTAATAAGTAACAGCCAAATATCGCAGAGAAGCACGCAATTACTCTCCAGCGGAACGACCGCTGCAAGGGTTCACTGTATCCTGTTACAAGAGTAATGAATCTCTTTCTACGGAACCCGGTATCCATTCCAGATGTTCATTAGAACGGCAGGCTGGCGGCATTCTGGAATGTTTGTAACTGACAGTTACTAAGTTTCTATGTATTATAGACTGTGTTACGTTTTCTTTAATGTTTTGTGCGAGTGTGGATCAATGGTCAAGTCGGTAAGAGTCAATTTAACCTATGCAAACTTATCACGATCAAGTAGAAAAAAGGTCAGTTCAAGGGTACCTACCCGTAACCGACAACCGTGTGTGAATAGACGCATGGAAGTAGAAGAAGCGAAAGATGTAGGCCATGATTGTAAGTGGAGAGAAATGGTATCTTCCTTCCCCTTAAGTATTGAAAAATCATTTGAAATTTGACACTTAAAAAAAAAATTGAATTGCATTTTTTTATTGAATGATTAATGCTGTTGGCCACTGAGGCATCTACAGCGTGCCGGGTATTTGGCAAGCGCAGATGGCGCAGGACCTTAATAATGCTTAAAGCTATGGGCAACTAGATCAAGGGACCTCTACGGTACGGCCTCGGCTTGAGCTGTCGCCGAAGCAGGGGAGTCGAATTACCCTGGCAGCTCTCAAGGGATTTGCTCTAGGGCCCTAATTGGGATGGTTGAAGTTAAAGTTAGATGTTAATGAAGACTCTACCGTCTTATTCGGGAAGGGAGCCTCACCTCAGAAGAACAGGCAAGAAACTGGTCGATAAATTAAAGCTAACTAACCGATCTCCTAACAGATCTTGGGAGTCTTCGAGCTTACTGACGATGTCGGATTATGATTGTCGGTGTGCCTTTGGTAACCGGCGCCTATACCACAAACTGAACACTTCTTGTTGTAAGGAGCTGCCGGCTCGGACGACCCCAGCTTCGCCGATGTAACGACGGCGATGGGGTTGTCCGGGTCGCCTAGAATGTTTCTAGGGCGTCTGAATTGAATGGCAGATATTACAATGATACTTATACCAACGACTTTTAAAGTGCGCGCTGACCGCATAAGAATTTCCGCGTACGCGTCTGACACCAACAGCATTAACTCTGGCAGCAAATAATGCCAATTGACAGACAGAGTAAGAGATACAAAGATATTTTCAAGGTCAATACGGATGACGTCATCAACATTGACCTTGAAAATATCTTTGTACGCAGAATTTCTGATGCGGTCTGTGCGCACCGTTAATCTCGTAGACATGATACCTAATTCAATTTGAAAAACTTACATACCTACTACAAAACACAGGGTCACTAAAGCTACTCTGTACTCGCGTGTCTTTAGCGTGGTCCACACAGTCAACCCTCATCTAGTCTAGACCCTATACAGACGAAGTAGGTACATGATTCGCGACATGTGCTGGGTCGATCTTGATTTGGCTTATGATGAAGGGTCATTGTTGAGCAGGGATTCACAAGAGACCGTTACTGCATTCAAATTCAATTATTCTTTATTTCAGGCCTTTTTTTTTACCCATATACGTTGTAATATATATAGAATATAATTAAATTAAATTAGTTAATTTAATAATAACATTAATGTATTGTATAAAAGTATTTGCCTCACCAAGTGTTTGTAAAGTGAAAGGTCATTAAAATCCTACTAATATTATAAACACGAAAGTTTGTAAGAATGGATGGATGGATGGATGTTTGTTAATCTTTCACGCCAGAATTGCTGAACAGATCTGGATGAAATTTGGCACAGAGACAGATTATAGTCTAGAATAGCACATAGGATACTTATTTATTTATTTATCTAGCTGCGTCCCACGGTTTCAAAGTAGCCTGTGTTAATCTAAGGTATAAGCTACCTTCATACCAAATCCTTTCATCCAAGCCTGTGCATTTGTTTGAGCATGAAGAAGTAACACAAACACACACACAAAAACTTTCACTTTATAATAAAAGTCGGACAAAGTAAGAAGTAAAACACTGAAAATAAGAACATATAAAGTTCTTCAGCTGCGTCATATAGGCCTAGCATAATCCGGCTCGTTTATAAACAGAGTACCATGTCCTTTCTACTGTGATGTTTATTATGTTCCTAATTAAGAGCCCTAAAAGCATTAGTTAAGGCACAATTATGACGTTAAAAGTAAAATTACAAAACACGTCCTGAATAACGTGAGGGTTCTCCGTGATTACACGTCTTGCTAATTATGAAAAGGTCAGACAAGACAACCAACAAAAGCTTCTATGTCCTTCATAACGGACAGAAGTTTTGATAAAGTTTAGCAAGCATAATTATCTATGTACACTTCTATCGCAAACGCTCCGTTAGAAGACAACTTGAGCTTCGATTATACTAAGATATTGTTTTTAAATGGTTAATGAATTGTCTGTTTTTGACACTTCTGGCATTTAAAAAGTCAAAAAGTTAAAAAAAAATGTCAGTTTTAGGCAATTCATTACCAATTTAAAAACCATTAGTTACTAGAATTGGGCGGCTGCCCGACGGGTCGACGAGATCAGACCCATCGTGGGTCATATGTGGCTAAAATTAGTGCAAATGTAAATGACGATCGGTTGGGTAGTTAAGGCGTGAAAAAAAACAAACGAACAAATAAGAAATAACTAACAAACTCACTTTCATATTTATAATAGGTATTGGGTATAGTAACGATTAGTTATAATAGAATTATGTTAATGATGATAACACTTCTGTCATGTATAAGTTTTTCTATAAGTTCTATAAGTTCTTCTACAAATTCTATAAGAACTTCTATAAGTTCTAAAAGAATGTAATGAGTAAGAAGAACTTCTATAAGTTCTATAAGTTCTTGTTGTGCCAGCTGCCTCGACCCTGGGTCAATTTAATAGAGGTTCTGCTCGCGATAGCGGCAACATCCATATATCTACTCGTGATACCCTAAATTTTCCGTTTCAATAAATAAGTTACCCGGTAGAGTAACCTTCAATATTTTCGTCACTGAAACTGGATGCAAAAAGTGTGATTAAAAATATAGAAGTGCACAATTTTAGGTGTACCACACAAGAGAGAGAACGTGTGTGGTGTATGTTTGTTAGTTTTTACGTCGCACCGGCTCAACGAATTTGAATAGAATATATTGATCTGGATATTTTTTCATTCTGCAAAATAAAAACAGCTTTTAGAAGATAGCGGAGGAAATCGTGGGCGATGCTAATTTCATTAATTGTTTTATACAAAACAACACGAAGATTTTATTTTATCAATTCCTGCCTCGTTTTTAATAAAGGTTTCTTCTTCAGCTCCCTTTAAAGCAATAAAAAGCGAATCTTCAAGTTTCCATAGACGGTAATTACTTCAACTTGAGACCAACGTTACTTGAATATTTCACAAGCGTTCACTTCTGCCTAAATATCAAAATTCAAAGGCGATATTTATTAAATGTTTGACTGGATTATTATTTTACACCTTAGAGCCGCTTTAACACAATACGCGCTTTCTCGCATAATCAAAATTTTTAATTACGTCGTAAAGTTACTGAATGTGATATTAAAATGCTTAAGGTACGTTTTCTTTGTTATATCGTGTAACATGTTTCAGTTGTAATTTTAAAATAGTTTAGGCAGGTTATAAAATGACCATAACCATTAAGCAATAGAGAAAATCTGAAGTCGTTTTTTTAAATAAATTACAACATTAGCAAGAGTTAAAGACAGCATAGATTTTTCACTAAAGAAAACGTATCACAAACATTTTTCAAAATACGTGAGTAAAATTTATGATTACATATTAAAATATTCATAATATTATACAAGAGTGAAAGAAAATTATTTTCTTGCTCTTAAAGATCAAGGTGCGATAATTTTAGGCGAATCCTTACGAATGTTTTCAATTTATTTGTACGAGTAAAATTGAATTATTACTGTGCTAGCTGCTGTGTTTTACTCACAGTATCACAGGAACGGTTATTTTCGGGGACAAAATGTAAATGTATATGTAAAAATGTAAATGGTGTTTTCTGGTGGGAGGCTTCCGCCGAGACTAGTTACCACCCACCGGACCAAGCCATGCCGTGAAATGACCTATGTTTCGGGATGTAGTCCAGTGTAACCGTTCCGAAGACGGGTCTGAGCAGTAGCGCACTTGTAGCGCCTCACTCAACTGCCGTCTTTGTACTTCTTCACTCTACAAAATTTCAAGGCTAGAGTGAATAAGTGCCTTACAGGTCGTCGTGCTCCATCTTGCCTGACCGATTCTAACAATGATTACAAATTCTAAAAAAATCTAAAATTCTACGTCGCTTAACATCAGACAAGTTGGTGGTCAAACGTCAAAAAACAAGTGTTTTTTTTTTATGCCCCTAAAATCGTTTACTTAAGTTATGTTAAGTTTCATGATGATTGATGATCGGTTGATTAGTGACGGCGTGAAACCATTACAATCAAAGTTACTTTCAAATTTTTAAACTATTAGTTAGGACTTGAGATACCTACCCATAGATACTAAATTATACGTTTTGAATAATTTCACAGAATATAAAGTAAGTAGAAAGAAGTTAACATTACATAGGGCCCCGTCCAGGCTCTGTCTGAATTAAGCATTGAAATGTGAGCCCTGTTATTTTGTCACGTACAACGGAATGTTTAATAGCAAACTATCCCCGTGCCCTATGTCAAACGAATAAAAAAGCGTTAAGTTACGTTAATTACATGAAACTTCTCAATTGAATAATTGAATTTCTCTTAATGAAACTTCTCAATATTTTTATATTTTTTTCATGTAATTAATTAATAGGTCGACGTTTGACCACCAACTCGCCTGATGTGAAGCGACGTAGAATTTTCGATTTTTTTTGAGTTTGTAATCATTGTTAGAATATTTCCAAGCCCTAAAGGAGCCCGTGTAATGTAAATCGATAATTATACTGACTCATGTTAAACACTAAGTACAACAAAGATTTCAATTAAAATAAATAATTTTAAAAATAAACTAGTCAGTCCACAAATTCCTTATCAATGTTCTGTTTAACATTTTTGTTGTATATTTTGAATTGCCTTTTTAATACATTTAACATAACAAATCGTCACGCCTTTTCCCCGAGGGGGCTGGCAGAGGTGTAATACAACACCTACATTTCGCCAGACAATATTCAGTCCCAAATGTGACAAGGGGCGAGCCTGTCGCCAGTCATGTAGCAGATGACATACAATACGAACATAATATGTTTACACAATGAACAAATTGGCGCGTGCCGTCGGCTGGGTTCGAACCCGCTCCCTCTGGCTTGAAAGGCGGACCTTCTCCCAGCTATGCTGCCATCGCTTTTTAATACATGGCTACTAAAACCTGACCTTAAACTACATATAAAATAAATGTATGAGTAGGGTGAAAGTGATGAAACAAATGAAATGGATATTACGTCACCAATGTACACAGATTCCCTAATCCCACTTTTAGGGATGGAGGGGTCAGGGGTCTCTTGTTATTATCTGCCCGCAGATTTTATGCTAATTGAGTCCAACTCGATTTATTCACAACATTGTCTTACCCTTGTACATATATCATAGCCAACTAGTTTAATTCGCCGTTTAATCAACAGCCTACCCTTTTTTACTAAACGGCGCCGTTTAAATAGCTTCCTGGTGATATTCTGCCATTCAATCAAACTGCTAGGCTACTTAGACGTTGATTATTTTCTTAGCCAAGTCATTTATGTAGTTTACGGGTTGTTATAAAAAAAAAAAAACACTAATCTAACCAAAACAAGTCGGATTTAGGAAAAAAAAAAGTCCTGATAAAGAAATCGGGCAGGTGGGGTTATTATAATGTCATGTCTATCAAATTCTCGGATTTTAATTTCATAATAATTAATTCAAATCACATTTTTTCGAACGCTGCCCAGCCGAGTTGGATTCGGCGATTGACCTCTTTCTTGAAGTTGGACCTACCTAACTGGACTACTTGTCCTAGGTAGACGTACGAGTCAACAACTTCAAGAACCGAGCTCTCAACAGAAATTGGAAAGGGAATTACACATGATGAAAGGTCCTCGAATGGAGACCACGTTCCGGCAAGCGCAGCGTAGGACGTCCACCCACAAGGTGGACAGATGACCTTGTCAAGACCGCAGGATCGCGCTGGATGCAGGCCGCTACCAACCGGTCTTATTGGAGGTCTATGGGGGAGGCCTATGTCCAGCAGTGGACGTCCTATGGCTGATGGATGGATGGATGATGGACATTTTTTCAGGAAAAAATAGTAATTTTGCCAAATAATCACCCTATCCTATGAACGGCCTGACCTTCAGCCAGCCAGTTTATTAAATGTTGTAATAGACGCTACGCCTGAATATCATTCAGGAAGCTAGTTGAACGGCGCCATTTAGTAAAACGGCTAGGCTGCGACATATTGATGAGTACCTACCGGTTTCATATTTGATAAATACGATAAATGCCCTCAAAAGAAATTACGTATATTTTATGATCATTTTAATCTCAGAAGACAAGACGAGTTTGACTAAAAGCTGAGTTGTTGTTTCTTTGGTTTAATGATCATTATTATTCAAGTCAAGTATTATTTCGTTATCTTGGAGGCGTTTCTTTGTTAAGAGAAGAGGAATTTATGATGATTCATTATTTCTAAAATTGCTGCTCTAACTAAGGTTAGACAAAGAGACGACTATTAGCTGTAATTGTAACTTTATTGAACTAATTTTTATTTTCTTTTGATTGAAACTTTGAAAAGGTAAAAAAATAACGAAATTTCCTCTGTTTTGTCATATTTTTAAGATTATTTTCTGATTTGATCGGGACGGACCTATTTCTATTTTAGTACGGCGAAACAGCTCTTTTTAACTGACTTCCAAAAAAGAGGAGGTTCTCAAATCACTATGGTTTTTTTGTATGTGTGTTACGCGATTACTTCGCCAATAGACAATAGATTTTAATAATTCGTTTTTTGTTTTGTAGATGATACTTTAGACGTGGTCCCATATAATTTTTATCGAAATCGGCTTAACCGTTTTTAAAATCAAAATCTAAGAATTGCTTACATGGATAACGGCCTGACGGGCAGTTGGTTTTTTGAGCTTTTATTTCACACTTTTCCAAAAAAATTAGACACAAGGAAAGGTTCTGATTAAGTCCAGAATTTTAAATTTGATGTTTTTAATGTATAAATATGTTTATTTATTAAAAATGTTGATTACAGGTAATGTTATTTACATAATTAATTTGTCAATCATAGTTTGTTATTAAAAATCTTAAGTATTATTTAAAAACCATGTCTTGTTTAGTTCGTCCTCACTAAATTGAATCTAAATGTATTATTGCTTCAAACAAAAACTCACACATCACTAAATGTAACTGAAACTAAATAATTTATTGCCATTCATTTTTTGCAGCTGCATCTTAAAATAGCTACTACTTACCATCTGGAAAAATAAATACACTCTCAGGCAACTAAACGTTTCAACGTTGTTTTAAAGCTTCCCAATGAAACCTAATTATAGAAATCTAACGTAGTCTATAAAGTTCATAATGATGATTCACATACATTCGATAAGCGTCATTCCAAGCAATAGTTTTAGATACAATAATTATTTTAATGTCAAACTTTGTATGCATGAAACTTTTGTTGTAGGCTACGCCAATAAAGAAACGAATGGAAACGAAACAGTACTAATCGCATCTTCTCACTCGTATTAGCAATATTGTGTGATTGTGTGAGCAAGATGACATGAATGGCTCTGCTTCTTTAGACTCGTTTCTTTTAAGGATCAAGTTATATTTGTACAAAATGAAAATTTATTTACAGTACTTAGTAGTTTATTTTATTTGTTATTAAAAAAACACAGCTCTCTATAATATATAAAAATCTCTATAAAACCATGTATAAAAATACAGATTAACTTACAGCGTACGGATTAAAGTACATTTTAAATTCCAATAATAATAACAATCACTGAATACACTTAAAAATCAAAAATATTTATCAATATTAAATTAAAAAATAATTGTAATGAAAATAAACATAATACATTTAGAAATAACTTATAATAGTTATAGTACGTACTCACTTATATCACGTTTAGTATAGACAGAACAGATAATATGTTGCAGGCTAAGCCGCAGTAAAGAACTAGTCATACTCGACTGCAATAGAAAAATCTGAAGCGTGATTGTATTGACTCTCTTGAACGCTTTTATGTTGATACTTTTTTTGTAAGCGGTAACCCTTGACAAATACCCACGTAAAGAAAGGTGGTTCTAGCCTACGGCCATCCATACGAACGACCTCTTTCGACCTTTTAAAATTGTCTTCTTTACTTCAAGGTGACTTCAATCGATACGAAATAGCTATGCTAGTACTTGTATGCTTGGTTTTCTCTTTTGATTTTTCTTTTGAGGGTTGCAAAGCGTAATGAAGTTATAATTAATATTTTTTGTTGATAAATGATGCGATTATTTGCTATTTCCATGACTTTATAACTGATTCGATTTGTGAATTATCTTGGTATTGGAGTAGTGTTACTGTTTTGACATTTTTAATTTTTGTATTTTGTGACGTGTAACTATTGGAGTCATCAATAAATTCTGATTTCTGATTTTTGATTATTCAAGCGTTCTATGACATTGACAAAGAATTTTTAATACAGAAAATACTATCCTAGGATACCAAATTTATTACATTGCATATTGTTATTATTATTATTTATTATGATTTTTGTTTTATGAATTGAATTAATTTCTACTATTACTATTGTAAATTGATTGATTTTTAACATTTGACGCATACTAATCGTTTAAATAAATGTGTATGAGTAGAATTATCATGCGTTGGTCAAGGTTAGATGTATTGTTAAATGTTAAAGTTGTTTTAGCAACAGCAGATAAAATTCAGAGTATCATTACTATTAGTAAAATTATAATATCTTACAAAATCCATAACTCATAATTTAACTGCAATTAATAATAAAATTTGTTTATCTCAAATTTAGAATTTTGTTTCAAATTTTAATTAGTTCGTTCAAAACTCTTTAATGTCAATGTCTGCCTAATTACATGATCGTCTTAACAAAGTTTGATTGAAAAAGTTTGAAATTGTCTGATTTTGTGTTTTATTGATTTTACGAACGAATTTCTTTATGAAGCCGTTACATTAGTTTTAATGAAAAGCAACGAATCTTTATATGAATTTACTTAAATAAGTTTAGTTAAGTAAATTGATACTTATTAAAACTTATAAGATAAATAACTATTAACTCATTGTTTTGCGTAGTTTATATTTAATTTGTTATTTATCACAGACTTTTAGGTTTGTTTTATGATGTAGAATTTTAATGTGGATAGCCGCTAAGAAAGAGTTAAAATAAAAGGGACAAATAAAAATGAAAGAGGAAAATGGAGATTGGATATTTATATAAAGGTCCTGCGGGATTTCACAAAGGAAAGGCGTGAAAAGAGTCCGACAGATTAATTAATTACTTACTACTTTACTGTTAGAGCACTCAGTCTGTTTAGAAACTCTGACACTGCCTCTGCGACTACCTCGGTGGCTCAGTTGGTAGTGAACCTACCTTCTGAGCTTGGGGGCGTGGGTTCGATTCCCACCTAGGGCAAACATTTATGCGGTGAACATTTGTGTTTGTTCTATGTCTGGATGTTAAATATCTATTTAAGTATGTATTTAAAATAATATAAGTATGTATATCAGTCTCTGGCAGCCATAGTACAAGCTTTGCTTAGTTTGGGGTCAGGCGACCGTGTGTGGAAATGTCCCGAATTTATTATTATTATTATTACTTATATACGTAATGCTTTTAACTAGGTACATCCTAAATTAAAAAAAAATGTTAACAATTTTAAAATGTTCTTTAGTCTGATTTCCACATTTCAAACTTTAAAAATGAATTAATAGTGAGAAGTCAGCAAGTTGGTTTCAATTATTTTGGGTATCGCAACACATAAAACGTCACATCATCACAACAATTACTGAATAATAATAACAATAAAATAAAAAATATTCGGGACATCACTTGAACACACTGTCGTCTGACACCAAGTTAAGCAAAGCTTGGACTATGGCGGCCAGAGACTGATACACATAATATAATTATTTAAACACATACTTAAAGAGGTATTAACAGCCAGATATAGAAAAAACACAAATGTTCATCACATAAAATGTTTGCTTTATGTGGGAATCGAACCAACGGCTGCAAGTTCAGAAGGCAGGTTCACTACCAACTTAGCCACCAAAGAAGTCACGAGGAAATGACAACAAACTATCAAATTCAGAACACTATATTAGCGTAAGTAACGGAGTAAAAAGGTTAAGAAACGCTTCCAACTATCAAAATCATAACAATTCTTTAAGAGGGCCGCGATGCTCTGAAATTTCCATACAAACGCGCTACTCAAATTTCTTGAAAACCATTTGTCAGATTATGATGAAATTTAGCATGTTCAATTAAATTAACAACATCTCCGCCCCTATGTTCTTGGTATTTTTAAAAAACGTTCTCAAGCGAAAATAGAGCTATGAAAAATATCCGCATTTTTAAGGGGTTACTTTTGATTTATTTATTCAATAGGTAGATTTGTCTACCATCAAATCAAAAAACAAAAAAATCCATTACATAGGGAGGTTGTCTACATCATTAGCTGTTAAATGAATCCATGTAAAATATGAAGTAAAAAATTAAAAAAAAATGAAATTGCACTTTATCACTCTGTAGGTAACTTTAGAGGCTCGTCAGTATCATTACTCGCTCTCTTCGCTCGACTTCTTCTTCTAGACGAAATGGCTATAGAATACGTTAAGCCAATGCGAAGTTAGTCTAAAGTGGTCGCCGGACTCTTAAGCGTAACGAATGAAGTGAAAAGGTTAAGAAACGATACACTTATAACAATATACTCTACACTTCATACTACCAGCATGATAGGTTGATAAACAATAGCGCAAAATATCTCATAAACATCTCACCACATGGTTTAAAATATAATCTTTGTTTAACGTGTTAATCCACTTGTTATACGGTTGCTAGGATCTAATTGGAAACACCACGCATGGCTAGTCCATGCAAACAGTATTGATCAAACACTCTATCGATAACCTACCCTTGTGCACAAACACATTTAATACTGACCTTATCATCTGAGTGGTAAAGGCTATTTTTGAATGCGTTTATGTAAGTAGTCCAGCTGCCGTGCAATATGACTTGACGAATTTATGACGCGCCCTCAAATTGTAAATGAATGTTGGGTGCCTACCTACCGGGAAACGGGTACAATTAAATTGAATTTGGAGTTGTTTTAAAGTTTTTTAATATGACTGAGTTAAAGATTTATTGGGAAAAAGTAAACATTTTGAGCAAAAATGAAAACTAAACATACTAAATTAACCTCACCAAAATTATAAATGCGAAAGTTTGAAAGGACATCTGGATCGATGGATGTATGTTAAATCACTCAATCACGGCTTTCAGAACGGCTGAATGGATCTGGATGAAATTTGGGACTGAGATAGATTATAGTCTAGAATAGCACATAGGATACTTTTTAACCGCGGGTGAAACCGCGGTTAAAAAGCTAGTAAAAATAAATTATTAATTTCTAAAATAATTAATTTTATATTTCTGTATATTTTTTGCTCTCATTGTACGGTACGATAACGTTTACGCGTCATTTTAGTGTGAGATACTGCCGAGTTTCGGAGTTCCGTCAAACAAAACGCTGTACACCACAAACTGACCCTCCACTAGCCTTCTACCTACACTCGTCCTATGACATCATCGTTACAGTACACAATGTAGTGAATCAGTTGCTTTCATTCCATCCCCTCCGACCTAGATACGACAAATCAAGTTACTAGCGGAGCCATTTAATTGAACAGCTAAAAACCCACTTCTAAAACTTAAAGTTCTAACAAAACATTAACTGCACATCAAAATTAAGCAGTGGTACTTTTTTAAGCTTGTTTCACGGTTTCTTGTATTTGTCTTTGTCTTGAGCTATGTATGTCTGTTCTTGATTATGATCGTTTCGCCATCGTTTATAGAGTCTGCCTCGATATTGCTTAGTACATTAACGCACCGAAATAGCGTGTAATTTTTACCCATCTTTACAACTTCAAACCAACCAAAATATAACTTCAAATACGACCCATAAGAAAACGCAGAAAAACAATGTGAGAGCTACGCTTTGTATTGCTATCGCTTGTACTTCTCCATATTTCAATCTGGTTTTGATTTTTAAACAGTGTTATATATTGGTGGACACATTTTGATGTACGTCAAGTATTTTTGATGGGGAATTTAATCTTTCCTTGTTTTCTGACGCCTCCGAGGAATTATAACGAAGATCGTGGATGATTTGGGCAAACAATGAAGTCATTCCCTAATAGGATTAATCGTTAATGAGAAATGTAGCGTAGACAAAATAACAATACGTGAAGCAAAAAAAAAACGAAAAGAGATCTGATTCTGGAGTTGTTTCACAGACTCTGATTTGATAATAGAAGCTAATTACGTGAACACTAGACATGGCCCTTTTACAAAACTATATACAAGTACATGGCAATTAAAAGGATGTTGGCAGCGTTGAGCGTACGCAGAGACAGCCAATTAGGGCGTTTTTCTCGTGTGGACAAGTTTAATGCAGCACGACCTAAGATCACACAGTCGAACTTTACTGGTATCTACAGTTACTTTTTATCCATAAAATATATTTTAACCTACCAGTAATTCCAAAATATACACAAACGCCTTTAGTTTTGTGCCAAAAGAAAATTAGATAACCACAAGCGTTAATGATATTATCTCACGCAAACCAACAACTAAGTTTTGTGTAACAACCTTTCTGCGCAACCCTTAATGGGCAAAAAAGGAAAAACAGACAAGTGCTGAAAGAAACCCGAAACTGCAAAGCAATTTTCTTCCATTTCCTCACGAAATGCATCGCGCTAGTCATTCTGAACCCAGTTATTTCAAAACCTCATCAGGAAATTTAATGAGAGAGTTACCAACTACGATCGTAAAATCAGCGAATCAGCAAAGGTGATCAAACTTAACCTACGAAACTTCAAACTCAATCTAAACTCTATTACAAGTAGTCTAGACTTATTTTAGATTCACACGTTCTCTTTTATATTTCAAGATACCAAAGAGCAGTACTCAAAAGCACTAGTTCTAACACTGTTCCGCGTATCTCGTTAGGCCACTCTAGCTCTTTGTTTGTGAGAGCCTTTCATCAGCCTACGTGCCTTTGATTTTCACCTTGGTTCAGGCGGCCTGCATTTAATGACCTGAAACCGTGCCACGAATAGGTATTGTCAGTCTATGCCTTTATGAAGAATCGTTCACGTCAGTAAACAATGTGACATAAAGGCAAAATTCGCTGATGCTACTTTCGCTGCAACCACAGTAGGTACATTTTGATTTGTCAGTGTTTTAACATTTTCAGAGACATCTCGTAATTCATGTTGGTGTTGAACATTTCCTAGACATTTCTTTCATAAAAAAAATCAACACAAACAGAAGACTTTGAGAAACAGCTGCTTTTACATTTATAACATTAGCTGAGTATCAACATGAGCTCACGAGGCAACTAACCATAACTTTCAGCATATCGTACTTGCATAGAGAAACTTCAACTATGATGTTTAATATTCTCTGCAAAACGAAGAACTTCATAAATAAAGCTAGAACTACGTTACAAAGTTAAAGCTCCGGTCCATTTTAGCCCATTTTTACTGTTGGAACCCTCAAGTCTTGAATATAAATGTGCAGATACCCACATTAACATAGTCGAGGTGCGAGCCAACAAAGCGGTCAAGAGTCGCCCTGAGCCCGTGACCCAACCTTGTTATAATTCTAGACGTTGAAATACTCAAGCACTGGAGCGGCCCTTATGTGATGGGCGAGCAACCTTTAGGCTACGTTTTTAACCTCAGCAGGTATAGCGTAGTACGAGTAAGAGCGACTCTATCGGCGGGCTGTGGCAAATGTGTTGAGTTGATTCCCTTAACATCTAAGGATCGTTCTCGACGGTTTAATGTGGAAAATCGATAAAAATTAAGCCATTACAAGTACTTTTGCGATTGTCCTGATACCCGTTGAAGTTAAAAACGCGGCATTAATATAACCGCTGATGGATGGATAACATATGGGACAATGCCGTATCAACAAAATATCAAAAGACAATTATGTAGTGAATGGTTCTATCACTTCTATCGTCCTCGAAGTGTCAAGGCGTTTCCTATTTCATTGTCTAAGAGAAGGTTAGGCCATCACGATAGCTTTTATGAGTGCACAGACACCTCGGCCGGTCGTAAATAGCTAGTAAATAATGCAGGTTCCAGACCTATAAAATAAAAGTATTTGTCAAGCGGGTGTTAACAAAGATTTTAGGGGTGACCTTTCAAAATTAGGTAAGTTCTTAGTCGTAAGAATGGCTGTCTATGATAAAACTTAACATGTTAGATAGTCAAAGCCATACCATCCCAGGCTTCGACCACATCTGGCAATGGTTCTCAATAGACAAGCCATGCCGTGAAATTACCTAGTCGTGTTTCGGGATGTAGTCCGGTGTAGCCGTTCCGAAGACGGGTCTGAGCAGTAGCACACTTGTAGTGCCTCACTCAACTGCCGTCTTTGTACTTCTTCACTCTATAAAACTTCAAGGCTAGAGTGAATAAGTACCTTATAGGTCGTCGTGCTCCATCTTGGACCACAACGTCGCTTAACATCAGGCGAGTAGGTGGTCAAACGCCGACCTATTCCACATTTAAAAAAAAAAAAAATGTTCAAATCTATCTACGTCTAGCAAAATTGAAGTCCAGCCTTGAACATTCTCGTTCTCAGGACTCGTTCAAATCTGGTGAATCTGCCGCTCGCGAGCCGCTTGTGAGCTGCGTGGGTACTGCGTGCACGCTGCACGCGTACATTTTGCGCTAAAAACGCATATCAAGTCACGCGAACAGCACGCGCGAAGCTCGTAAGCAGTAATAGCCAGCAACCAAGCAAGCAGTAATAATAAGCAGCGTAGTTGCCAGATCTGGGCGAGCCTTTAAAGTTTAACCAGTTTAAGCTTTAAGGGCTCGTCCAGATCTGGTGAACAAAAAGGTATATACCTCTAATTTTAAAATTAACCGAAGATGGTTTTATGGAAGGATGGTTTTGTTAACTCTAATAACTTTAAAAACTGCCTATATAATATGTAGAACTTCAGAATAGGGCACTTTCATTATACTGAGTATAGAACTAGTATGGAAGTAAAGACTGCTTTCTGAACATACATGTCATCAATTTCACTTTGATTTTACCGGATATAAGTCTCTTATAAATAAAAAGAACTAGTATTTTGTTTGAAAACAACGTTTTGTGCCCGTTTACCGGCTTCTGGGGAAAGCTTGGGGAAAGCAAATAAAAATATCCTCCCTAAGGAAATAATCTCGACAAATACAAAGGATGTAAAGGATGTATTGAATGTATTGAAATACGTCTAAGTACATACAGGAAAATTCGTACCAAATTCGATCTTACTCCTACCATGTCTAAAAGAACAAGTTCTAGCATGTAGGAGCAAACACGTAATGACATCATTGTCGTTCGTAAATGACTTATTTCGCATCGATTGACGACACTACGTGTAGCCCACGTGACCGTAATGCTATAACTGGCGGAGTATTTTATTATTCCATAACTCCTACTAAAATACCATAACTACTAAATCTTTAATTTACCATTCACCACACTACTACCAAAATTATTGATCAAAAGTCTTTTTTTTTACAAAACCGTGTTTGGTACTAGGTACTGTTGGGCTAAAGTCAGGGTCAGTTAATTTCATCTACTTCTTTCCGTATACATAGACGGACCGTCTAATTTTCATAACACCTCCCGAGCTTATCGCAAAGAAAAGAGAGGATACTTGGTAGTAGGCACGTCATGTTTAAAATATAAGTACCTATAGGCAACTAATAAAATATTAAATAGGTCCTACCACTTGTTAAGGTTTCATTGTGCCGAACTGACGTTGTTGCACAAAAGCTGTAGAACATTAAATAAATAATAAATAAATAAATTCGGGACATTGTCACACACGGTCGCCTGACCCCAAACTAAGCAAAGCTTGTACTATGGCTGCCAGAGACTGATATACATACTTAGATATTTTTAAATACATACTTAACTAGATAATGACACCCAGACATAGAACAAACATAATGTTCATCACATAAATGTTTGCCCTAGGTGGGAATCGAACCCAAGCCCCCAAGCTCAGAAGGCAAGTTCACTACCAACTGAGCCACCGATTAGTGTTGGTCACTAATACTTAGTTACTACGTTTACTTATTGGAAATATTTGACTTATTTCACAAATACATTATATTAAGGGCCGTATGAATCTCGATTTAAAACTGGTTTTACCATGATGAAAATAGTTTTAAATCGAGATTCAAGACTGAGCGTCGATTGAACTTGACGATTAGATTATCACATAATGTAAATTGCTTCTAAGCTTAGATGAATATAGCAAGTCTTCTCTTACTGAAGACAAAAGGTAGGAAGTGATCAATAATCAATTTAGCTAAATGTGATGTCATTATGTAAATCCTTGGGTATTCTGATGATAACCAGTTATTCAGGGTCGAGTTTGGGTAAGGTTAGGATATGAGGATGATCCACTTTTCTGATTTCTATTACAATTTAAAAGGTTATCCGTAACAAATTACAAGAAAACCTTCAAAAACTTTACTGAGTAGGAAATATAAAACAATATTTAAATATTTATTTAAAACAAGGCGAAAAAATATTACAATACAATACAATACAATATAACTTTATTGCACACCAAAAACTACATGAAAAACTTAAAAACTATAAAATACATGTTTCGGCAGTACAAGGGCGACCTTATCGCCTAAAGCGATTTCTTCCAGGTAACCTTTGGATGGACAGGAACTTATGGAAATACGAAAAGGGTAGGTGGTGTACATAAAACTAAAAATAAAAATATTGTGAAGGCATCTGCTTTAACGAACCCATATTGTATTACTTAGCTCCGCAAAATCTGCTTTAAGTAGATTTAACTACATTTTAATCAAAGCGCAAATTTTAAAAGTTAATAATCCTTATCCTAACTAATGTTATAAATGTAAAAAAGTGAGTTTGTTCGTTTGTTTATTTGTTTGTTTGTAAAGCTTTTACTACTCCACCGATGATCTTGAAATGTTGCATACAGGACACACGTTGTCGGGGGTACGGTAAAGACATGCATAAGGCAGTTTTTATGCCGAAAAAATTAACGGTCCCTGTAGAACCGCGGGTAAATCCGCGGCGCGCAACTAGTTTACTACTAAGTTTAAGAGGACAAGAGATGATAGGCTAGTTGAAGAGGGCCTCTCAAGCCAGTAGGAGAAAGTTCAATCCCATCCAAAAGCAAGAACCAGTTTGTTCATTGTGTGAACATTAAGTGCGTATTTTTTAATGTCATCTGCTACGTAACTGAAGCCAAATATGGGACTGAATATCGTTCGACGAAGAGTGGATGTTGAAATACAAGCCAGACCCTACGGGGGAAATGCGTGAAGATAATGTTATGTTATTACAACAAGTTTTAAAAGAAATTGATTTTTTTCAAAACCAATCATGAAACCAACATTCAATCAAGAAGATACCTTTGATGATTGTATCCTGTAGTCTGACTTCAGCTAAGGGTCGAGCAGAACGTGTCCTGAATAATCTACCAAATAGATTTAGAGTCACCGTACCACGCATACATAAGCGAATCACTCAGTTCAAGTATCACACTAATTATTATGCATGCGAAAGTTTGTCTGTAAATGTGTTTATTTGTTGATTCTTTGTGCTAAAACTAATGAACGGATTTATATAAGCAGTTGGAAATGTAAATAGCTTATGCTTTGATTGAAACACATAGGCCCGCATCCTGATATGACGCTCAGTTTACATCTCGATTTAAAACTGGTTTTATAACAGTTTAAGCGATTCTAGCCTTGTCGGAGAAGGTCCGCCTCTCAAGCCAGAGGGAGCGGGTTCGGACCCAGCCGAAGGCACGCACCAATTTGTTCACTGTGTGAACATTATGTGCGTATTGTATGTCATGTACTATATGTCTGAAGCCCGGTATATGGCGACAGGCTCGCCCCCTTCACATTTGGGACTGAATATCGTCCGGCGAACTGTGGGTGTTGTACACCTCTTCGATTCGAGATTCATGACAGAACGTCGTTTTACCATGCGGACCATAGATTACTCTTTTAACCACGAGTAACAACGCAGGGTGCAGCTAGTATTATAAATGCGAGTTTGTTTGTAAGTGTGTTTGTTTGTAACATCTACACGCTCAAACGTATAACATGAATTTAGATGAAATTTGGTATAGAATAGCTTATAACTTAAGAGGGCCGCTACGTTCTGAAATTTCCATACAAACGCGCTACTTAAATTTCTTGAAAACTGTTTGTCAGATTATGATGAAATTTAGCACGTACAATTAAATTAACAATATCTCCGCCCCTATGTTCTTTTTTTTTTTTTAAAAAACGTTTTCAAGCTAAAATAGAGCTATGAAAAATATCCGCATTTTTAAGGGGTCACTTTTGACTGATTTATTCAATAGCTACCTATTGAATAAATCAGTCAAATCAAATTGTCTACACAAAGCAAATCAAAAATCCCATTACATAGGGAGGTTGTCTACATCATTAGCTGTTAAATGAATTCATAATACAAGGGACATTCTTAGTTACTTAAGAATGATTACAGAAGTGCAAAAGTCATAAAAAAATGAAATTGCATTTGTCACTCTGTAGGTAAGTTTAGAGGCTCGTCAGTATCATTACTCGCTCTCTTCGCTCGTCTTCTTCTTCGTTGTCTTCTACCTTAAGCCAATGCGAAGTTAGTCTAGGTCGCCTAGGGCGAAGTTAGTTAGGTCGCCAGACTCTTAAATGGACACATAGAGTACTTTTTATCCTAATAACAAAAATGTTTTTTGTACGAAACATTGAAACCGCGGGTCACATTTAGTATGCCTATTGCCTATATGTAGGGTTTGCCTATATGTACTATTTATATTTGCTGGAGTGGTGAAATGACTCCTGAGTGAATATTGGCTTCAGAATCCTCAGATTACAAGGAAATGTCACTCCTCGAGAGACTGTGTGTGCACGCTCACACAATCCGACAGCTGCCTAGCTGAACTCACAAAACTGAATGGATACAACATATTGGTCGGACTCAAACTCACAGAACGTCGAAGTCAGTGCAAATTGCGTGGTATAAGATAAAGGGTTCCTAATGACTATTTCAAAGTAACTCCTCAAGTGAGCTAATTAGAGTGAGTTTTCACATAAATCTATTTTGACCGAAGTGTGGTTTGAATCGTTCTGTATGCGACATCCACTCACGCCGAGCATATTTAATGAAATAATTATTTGCCATTCGAAATTACGCGCAAAGTATTTGACATACTCTAATAATTAAATGCTTAATTAAGCATTTCTAAAGTTTAATTTGACTGTGACATCACACTATTGGGTTTCATTTAGTTTTCACTTAAAAACTTGAACCACAGAAGAAATACTAGTGCTGTGACTAACCACAGAAAAAATACTAGTGCTTTGACTAACCGAAAAACCATTTCTAATAATTATATTGTAACATTTCTGACTACCTACGCTTTTTTCTTAAAAAAATGGATAGATTTAACTTGGCTCGAGGCATTTTGTTTCTACCTAATGTTTTGTTACACGTGCCATGTGTTATGAGGGTGGATTATTACTCTGTATCCAGTTGAAGTAATTAACATAAAAAGTCAACTTCACTACCCCAGTGAATCACTTGGTCAGTGAACCTGCCTTGTACCCTTGATACGGGGTTGATGGGGATCCGCTTGATTCCCACCTAGAGATTGTCATAGCAAATTAATAATAATAATAATAATAAATTCGGGACATTTTCACACACGGTCGCCTGACCCCAAACTAAGCAAAGCTTGTACTATGGCTGCCAGAGACTGATAAACGTACATATTATATATTTTAAATACGTACATAAATAGATATTAACACCCAGACATAGAACAAACAGAAATGTTCATCACATGAATGTTTGCCCTAGGTGGGAATCGAACCCGCACCCCCAAGCTCAGAAGGCAGGTTCACTACCGACTGAGCTACCGAGGCAGTCAACAATTAGATTTCTTTTTTTTTGTGGTTCATTGTGTTATTTTCAATGTCAGGGTGTTAATTTATTGATGTACTCGTATTTATCTATGTACTATGGATTTAAAAAATATATAATGCATGTGTATCAGTCTCTAGCAGCTACTACTAGTAGTACTATTTGATCAAAACTCCCGAAAATTAATTATAATAGCTAACTGCGCTGCGTCCCACAGTGCTAGCTGCGGTTTAAAAATAGACTATGTGCTAATTCAAAATAAAAGCTAGCTCCATACCAAATTTGATCATATTCCGTCCATCTGTTTGAGTGTGAAGAAGTAACAAAAAACACACAAACTTTTGCCTTTATAATGTAAAGTCAGACCGTAAGAGTTCAATGATAGTCTGTTAGGATTTGGGGGCTGAGCTACCCACGTCCGTAGGAGTATACTCTACCTTGATTCCCTACACGTGGTCCCCGGGTAGCGCTAACTGGGTAGCAAACTCTGGTGGGAGGCTTCGGCCGAGGCTAGTTACCACCAACCGGACCAAGCCATGCCGTGAAATGACCTAGTCGTGTTTCGGGATGTAGTCCGGTGTAACCGTTCCGAAGACGGGTCTGAGCAGTAGCGCACTTGTAGCGCCTCACTCAACTGCCGTCTTTGTACTTCTTCACTCTACAAAAATTCAAGGCTAGAGTGAATAAGTACCTTATAGGTCGTCGTGCTCTATCTTACACCACAATGTCGCTTAACATCAGGCGAGTTGGTGCTCAAACGTCGACCTATTTTACATAAAAAAAAGGAAAGAGAACTGTTGTGGGACATGGGGGCGCCAAAGTGCTTAATCCTTTATTTTCTTCAATGAGAATTTATTTTGTTTTAATTTAGACCTTAGTTCCAGTTTTCGCCACGACTGTTCTCTTTCCGAACAGACTTTTGTTGATTTATCACAAGTTTGAAAATATTTTTCAAACAATAACGAACAAAGTCTTGGAAATAATAAATCCTAAATCTTAGTCTAAACAACTCAACAGAAGGGAAAAACTTAGATTCAATTCAAACGCCTTCGGCAGCTATTAATAAACTAAGTTTTAAGCCCTACAAATTGAATAAGAATATAAGTTGAGAAGTTAAATAAGTTAAGAGTCGGAGTAAGATTAAGTCAAGATTAAGTTATTTCTTAGTCAACTATTTTCGGGACCGTAATTACTTTTAGTTTTATTACAGAATAAAGTTATCTATTATATTAGCAATCAAAATGTAAATGGATTAATTTATAAGTTACTAGCTGTCACCCCGCGACTTCGTTCGCGTTTATTATATATATATATATATATATATATATATATATATATGAGGTATCCAATCTGTTAAGTTAGATCGAACTGCACGTGTGCAAATTTGATTGAAATCTGTTAAGTAGTTTAGGAGTCTATAGCGGACAAACAACGTGAAATGTAATTTATATAAATTAAGATTTTGCTTTGAGAGTAAATTAAGTTTTGTATTGTGCCAGTTGCTCGATATTATGTTTTAGTTCCTTTAAAATAAAGTTCAATATGAAACAGCTGTTTATGCGTAGAAACGAAATTCGCATAGACTAATAAACTGATGTAGCGCGTGTACCAAATCTATAATTAGGTTAAATTGGCATCGATTATTCAACAGCATAATATTTATGCATTGGATTCGAATCAATCGTTACGTGCGAGATATGTTATGTTGGCGAAGTAAATATAATGTAAAGGAAAACAAGGATATGAATGTCTCAATCTTATTTAAAATTAACCTTTTGTTTTCTTTTTGATTTTTTGAAACGCATCAACAGTGCTGCTAGTGGTGTGATAAGTCTCAGGCGACAGTTATCGTCTACGATCAGGCCCTCTATTCTTGATGCCTGAGATGTTTCTTGGTCACTCTCTTACGACTTTTAAATCGAGAGAGAAAATGACAAAAAATTACTCATACATAAATAACGTAAAAAATTACTTGTAAGAATAGCACTCCAGGCAGGCTGGTTGCTTGCCATTCTTCTAATAGACAAAAATGGTATCATTTCAATTTTTATATTTATGTCCTGAAATTGTAATAACCTATAGACAGACTTTTTTCAGAAATTAATTATTTATGTCCTTGTCTTATACAAAGCAATAACAGAGACAGGTATTTATTGTGATTACGACCCGTGAACAATATTTATGAATACATAATAATCTACCTATTACTTTTCTAACCACGATCCAAAAATAACACAACTAATTTTAGAAAATAATCGTGCTTAAAAGGTATTAAGCAAATCAAAACGTTCTGCTTTTCAAGACTATTAATAGGTAATGTGAGTTAGTGTTAGAAACTTCTCCCCCAGTTTAAAATTAGTAGAGTTATGTACAACGTTACGTAGGTTCTAAACTTATATTAATAATCAAAATACATAACCTATATTCTCTAACAATTATATATTTTCAAAGTTTTAGCCCAAAGCATGTGAATTGACCAAAAGTTTTAAACGTTCACGAGTAACGTGTAACATTATTAAAAGAAAATCAAAAAGCCGGCTGCAAATTATTGTACCCTATGTCACTTCAAGACGATTCAAAAGACACCTCACATGTTAAAATCCATCAAGTCCAATCCACCCACCAATCGCCAAGTGACTGTCTCAGCTTACAAGACGACATAAATAGTATCTGTGCATGGGCTGAAAGCAACAAAATTACATTTAATGTAACAAAATGTAATATAATGACGTTTGACCGCAAAAGATATCCAATCAATTATAATTATAATCTTGACAATTTTTGTTTTAATCGAGTAAATTTTATTAAAGACTTAGAAGTAAAATTTGACCGTAGCCTGACTTTTCATGACCACATTTATCTGATTGCCAAACATACATATCGTCGTCTTGGGTTCGTTTTGCGAAATTCTAAGGATTTTCAAAATCCATTAGTTATCAGAACCTTATACAACTCATTAGTAAGAAGCAAACTCGAATCAAGCTCGTGTGTGTGGAGCCCGCACCATATCACTAACACGCGGATGCTAGAGAAGGTACAAAAACCTTATTTGAGATCACTATACAAGAAACTCTACGGTTACTACCCGTACTTGTACCCGACGAAATTCCTGCTCGGCCAGCTCGGGTACAACTCATTAGAAGTGAGAAGGATGATGGATCAGCTCAGTATTTCCTGTAAGGTACACAGAGGATCAGTCGACTCCTTGCACCTACACGATTTGTTGTGCACCTTGTCAGTGCCAAACGGACCCGGAGTGCCGGTTAATAGACGTGGGAAACTGCCCAAGTTATTCTGTGTGGATGACTACCGCACTGTGGCACACTCTATGTCTCCACTAATCCGTGCCCGCCGCCACCTCAATACACTCCTTTCCGCCAACACTGATATTGATATTTTTTTGTGACAAATGGAAAATTTTAATCAAAACATTTTTGATATAATTATTGTGAAAATTTAATTGACCAATTTGACAGGAATAAAAAGTCCATATGTGTCTGTGATGTTGATTAAAATGTGATAGAGTATAGCAATACTTTTTACTATTTAATATTTTTATTTTTTAATTTTTTTGTGTTGTTTTTTTATGTACTTATTGTTTTTTAATGTAATTTAATTTATTCTGTTTTGAATATTGTTGACATAGATGTTAGTTGGATGTGTCCGTTTTTATGTCATTAAACAATTTGAACTTGAATTTGAATCAAGCTGTTCATATTGTAGGGCGTAACAAAGAAACCTCATGCATACATACATACATACACTCGAAAATCATAACCATTCTTCTTGCGTAGTCGGGAAATAAGAAATTTACACACCGCCACTTCGCAAAAATCTCGCAACTGTAAATAAAGCATCTTTTTTTAAAAACGCACTTGTATATTACGGTAAGCCGCCGCCACCGGCATGTTTCTTGACCGATTTGTTTACAGTTTTCGTTATGGGTCAGGGCTGCCCACGTAAAACGTCCAACACCTGCGTAAGGAAGTATAGTGGTATAATGTCAAGATATGACCTCGACATTTTACGGGTTAGATTGAGGATAGCCTGAAATAAACCAACGTCTTTTGTGAAAATGTGGGTAGCACCTGAAATAAACCATCGTCTTCTGTGGAAATGTAGGTAACTTCACTATGTATATTTGTGTCAATTTTTGGTTTTATGAAGCGAATACTGTTTTAGAGACAAACTTCATGAATTAGACATTTTACGTATGTCTATACGTAATAATTTTTGGAAAATGACAGGTAGACAGCTTTTTCTCTGACAATGGATACAAAATTCTATCACATGCCACTCGAATAGGTACACTTAGCGGAACCATAGTGCGGAATAGGGAAGTATTCTGTAAGCGGAACAAATTAAAAGTCGAGTGCTCTAATTTTAGCTGTTTGTTGACTTAGTACTTTGCAAACACGCCATAGTCATTCCAAAACGTAGTTTGCTGAAAAATTCGGCTAGTTTTACGCCGTTGTGTGTGTGTTTCCGCAAAGAAATTCAAAAATCGGAGTAAGCAAAAAATAACAAAACCAGTTTCATAAATGTTTCTTGATGAAAACTGACATTGGCTTATACAGAGTGTTACAAAAACCCTGTTACATCCGCAAGATGCAATATTATCCTAGTTCAAATTATTATTGACTTAAAAAAAAATGACACACATCGCGCTCCGTCCTCCTAAAAGCGTGAACACAGCCACTTATTCCGCGAGTTTTATTTGTACACTATTCGTGTCGTGCCCCCACTCTCCTAGAATAAAAGGAGCCAACATAAATGATACAAATTTTTTAACATTTCTGTGAAAACTTCCTGTTTTTTTGCGTTCTTAAACCAGTCATATCTCTATTTTCAACGTTATTTTTTTTTATATGTTTGCTTGTACAAGTGTGTACAACATGGTTTTTGTAACATGCTGTATAATTAGAAAATTTATGGTCTGCTTATTTTAGAGTTTAACTTGTATATTAAATGTACCTAAATAAAATATAAATAAATTTTGATAAAATAAAAAATCTTTTGAGAATTTCTAAAAAAATCGTGACAGTAATTTAACATAAGAATCGATTTATCCAATATATGATTGTTCGTCACGGTTTACTTATTTTTAATCAAGAGCTGCTATCACCTTAGCCACCCTTTCTAAAACTGGTTTGTTATCAAACCAACATCGCAATCCGTTTATAACTATATATTGTCACTTGAAACTTACTTTATCAATATGACGCTGATTCCGATTACCAGTCAGACAATTACGACTGCTGATTGAAAATTGCAATAATAGTACCTACAATAGTACCCAAATACTGTGTAGGTTTGTTATTCCCATTACAAAACTGTACAGTCTCTAATTTCAAGAAAAAAAACCCTCATTTTCCGCCATGCCGTGTCCCAAATAGGCGCAACACAACATAAATTGCTTCAATGGCCGTAATTACTAAAATGTTACAAATACTAATTGGTAGCTTTTCCTTAAATGTGTTTTAGAAAATAAGGGATCCTGACCCTTATTATCGTAATTGAATTGTATTTGGAAAAGGTCGATGAGGCATAATATGATAGCGAAAATGCTTCAAAATATATTTTTTCCATTAATTTTGTAAACAATCTTATCGTTTATAAACTTTGCAAATCTGCTATAGTATGTCATGCTTCAAACTTATTACAGTCCCACTGAGGTCGGATGGACGGATTTTAATAAAATTTGTTTTAGAGGTAGTTTATATCCTGGATTAACACATTGGGCTATTACGTGACGGGGGAGGTTGAAATCTTCAAAAAGATGCCCGGCCACATTAGGGTGCATCTGGGTTTTGTGGGGGTTGACCCACTGAAAGTCCCTCTGTGGGCGTCTGCATGTGCTTTACAGGACACCGGGGTCTTCATGTAGGATCGCACCAGTTCCCCCTTATCACGCACCATCCCTCTTGTTCTGGCTACACCTACTTCACAGCCCAACGCCCTTTTTTAAATACTTATCTGGAAAAGCATCGACTGCATAATTTTATCTATCTATCAGTAACTGAAAAACAAGGCAAGCGGTCCACAATACACGCCTAGTCTAGACGTTCAGAAGGAATCATTTCACGTACGGCTTTCCGCTTTAGATTCATAACTGAATTTCCGAGTAAGCTTCCGAAGTTAGAAAGCTCTTAACACCGCTCAACTAAACCATTTAACCCGTTTTACCAAACTCACCAACAGACTCATATCACGCGAGTCGTTAAGCGAGTCTGTTCTAAGCATAACTTTGATGTTATGATCCAGCTTCCTTATCACATGAGCTCACTCATGTCATCGTGCGAAATTTATTTACACGCCTGAAATATCTCATTACGTTCCATGTATTTGACATGTAATGTAACATGTTTATTATTACGGTTTGGTTTAATAATGGAATGAAAACGCGAGTGAAATTTTTCCCTTTTTGCGTCGTGTCTTTTCTTTATGAGATGAGAAAAGGTTGTGAGTGATGCTAAGGTAAGGTTATCACTTCATTATTATTTAAATTTAGGAGATTGACGAAATAGGCGAGTGTGGGTGGTCAAATTGGTCAGGGTTGACCCAGGCGCATGTATCTCTACCAAATCGAAGACGTCTTAAAAAAGACCAGGTCAGGAGTACCCGTAACCGACGAGCGTGTTTGAAAAGACTCATGGAACTGTAAAATGTATGCCAGGTTCGCAGCAAGTGGAGAGAAGTGGTATCTGCCTACCCCTATGGGAAAGAGACGTGATTACATGTACATTTGTACGTATTATTTATATGAACTTACATGCACAAAACTTTGTGATTTAGTCGTGATACTGACTACTTTGTAGCTTAAGTTAAAACTTTAACTAATCTTACTTTTTTCAGGGCTTTTGAGAGCTGTAGGTTTTCCATTGCTAAACCATTAAGTTACCAGTTAATTTACCAGTAAGTTATGTAATTAAGTTACTAGTAAGTTATGGCGGTAAGGAGCAACCCAGCATACTTTTCATACTAAATTTTATATTACGGCGCGGCGTTGCAACACATCTTTCTCGAAACTTTTTGCTCTAATCATGATGCTCTAAGCATGAGCATCATAACGAAGCAAAAAATTAAAACTTTGAGAACCGTAAATTGAAAAATAGAGTACGCGCAATTCTTCAAATAAAGAATACAACGAGATAAAATCCTCGCACAAAATGAGAGAGGATTCTAGATTACAAACATTTATTTCACAAACTGGTAAGGCTTACTCAAATACACGTATATCCTGGAACAAATTTTACGATAGGCTGGTCGTGATCAGATTTGACTTAGGCGGCCAATTGACCAACTCAAAAAGGGAAAAATGAGGGAGCTCCAACAGCATGTTGGCTGCGCTCGCGGACAGACTGGACTGTCCCTATATAAACCAATGTTATCGATTGCATGTTCAACACCTGTGTGTCTAGCGTGCAATCTACAACATTGTTTTAAGGGACTAGTACCTATTTCATTTTGTATTTAATTTTATTTTGTGTCGTGTACCTGTATAAGAGTCTTGTAGTCTTGTAAAGTTGAAATAAATGAATTTTTGTTTTATTAAAAGAACTCACCCATACGTAAGTTGACCACTCTGCAAACTTTAAAGGGGTCTATTCAGCCAATGTCTCAGGTTAAGTTGGTAAGTTGACTAATCCACTTTGTTAGGGCTGACTCACCCAATTTTTCATTTACTATTTCCACCTTACTTTAGAAATTGGATATTGGTATTTAGAAAACTTGTTATGAGTTTTCAAATACTTCTGTTTCTAAATCTGTGATCGCGTCATTACACAAGTGTGCAGCTAAATAATGAGTTAGGAATATCAACAACTCAAAACAAATCAAGTGCGCGGTAAATATCACGTTCCTGAATTAGCATTGGCCATTACTGTTAATGATCTATTTGATCGCACTTTGCACTTAAGGCAGCTACGGACATTGGTCATTTTGTATCAAAGTTTGTGGAAATCAGACGAATATAGTGACTGAAAATTTAAACAAAGTAATACGTTCGTAATAAAATAGCCTGATATCCGAGGCACCTTTTTTGCTAAAAAACTAGACGTTCAAAGCTCACCTATTCTAACTTACTTGGCAACTTTGCTTACAATAAAAATCGGCCAAGTGCAAGTCGGACTCGCGCACGAAGGCTTCCGTACTTTGTTGTTGTAACGGCAAACAGAAATCAACCATCATCTGTCAACTTTTCAATTGTCTAACAATCACGGTTCATGAGAGACAGACTGGTGACAGACTGACAGACACGCAGACGGACGGACAGCGGAGTCTTAGTAATAGGATTCTGTTTTATCCTTTGGATACGAAACCCGCAAGAAAGCATAAAAAGCACGCAAAAAATATAATATGACGCTTACAGTTACCAATTTGTACATTGTCGAACGAAATAACGACAAACTAATTTAAATCTTGTGTCGTCACAGCAATGCCCAATCTAGCTTGCAGCAGTTGTAGGCTAAATATATCTACTCACAGATTATTGAAAAGTTTGTTTGGAACTTTTTCAGCACTGACCCGACCTCCATTTACTAAATTACACACAAAAAAACCAACCAAGTGCGAGTCGGGCTCGCAGTCGAAGGGTTCCATACCATTATCTATAAAAACGGCAATATTCCCTCATATTTTATTTCTTCTTATTCCCTCTTATTTATTTTAATTCTTTATTTTAGTATTCGTTGTTACAGCGGCACCAGAAATACATCATTCGTGTCTTATTATCACGGTTCATGAGATACAGCCTGGCGACAGACGGACAGCGGAGTCTTAGCCATAGGGTCCGGTTTTACCCTTTGGGTACGGAACCCCAAAAAACGACACAACGGGCGACCTCATCTCGAAAAGGCATTATTTATCAGCCTTCAAACTTTTCACTCTTTCGCTACTAATCCTAAACGCTACCTACATAGGTAGCGTCGACGAAAGCCCTCAAAAGCCCTTGGCATTTCAACGTAACATTTGCAACTTCGTGTTATTCAGAAATGTTACTAAAAACGGAACCAAATGAGCAAAAAACTCGGAAAATAAAGAACGTGGAAATATTGGAAGGTTTCAAAGGTAAGGACTACAAAATGAAGAGTGTATTCAAAGTAATAGGCTATATCCAGGCCACGGGTTCGTGGGTAGAAATTTTATGGAAATCTGTACTTTAAAAGTCGAACATGAAGTTGACGTGAAAATGTCTGATAGCTTTTTGAGTAGGTGTATAAAACGGATATTATACATGACTAGATGCGCCCCGCGGGTTTACTTGCGGTTAAAAAGTAACCCGTGTATGTAAGCTACCTTCATAGTAAATTTCATCTAAATCCATCCGTTTGAGTGAGAAGAAGAAACAAACAAAAACACACAAATTTTCGCCTTAAAATATTAGTAAGATTAAGTTACCTACGTTGTTTTTCGTGTTCTATTTTATTAGAAAATATTTATTTTTTACACTAAAATTCTAAAATCGACAATTTGCGAGTGTATAAAAATTAAAGCTTGTTTCATCTTCACACTCAAATGGCTGGACCAATTTTGATGAACTTTGGTATAGAGGTAGCTGATACTCTGGATTAATATTTTACTTAGCTTTTATTTATTTATTTATTGATAGGAAAACAAACAGCTGTTAAACAATAAAGTAAGTACACAACGAAATAAAACAAATAAGCCTAGATAGTTTTCACTAATACAATTATTTCGAAAAGTCAAAAATCGAAATAACGTTTTCTAATCTTTGACCATTGACGTTAAAAAAATAAGTAGAGTAGGAATATTGAATAAAACTTTCCGCTTCCTATGCGGTCACTGAGTAACTATCCCGCTGCGTTGTTAGTCAATTAATTAGTTACACCACACTGTATCATCTGCAAAACAAAACTATTTTTTATCACTCTCCAGTTCTCTAATCTTGCTGGCCGACACGTAGGTACCAATCACCATCCATACTTGGTCGTATTAACACCATTCATTATGAGAAGCCGTAAATTTCCCAACCACGAAGGCCGTAAAATATGCCCATCTACAAATTTAATAGCTCTGACATTATTAAGTACTCGACTATGTCTACAACAAACTTATTAACTTTCTCTACCCTTACCTTGTGTGTGGAAAAATCGATATCAATTAGCTGTTCGTTGTCGCTGGTAAACTTCTAATCGATTCTACATTAGATATGTACGAATAAGTCATTTACACTAAACACTAACACTATTCGTCTACGAGTCTACCGAAAATTTGGTCCATACACCACTCACTCGACTTAAAGTATATTTACAATAAAGTTTTGATCGGATATGAATATCGATATCAAGGGTTGCTAATAAGTCACAGGATTGGCCCGAAAGGTAAGTTCAGAGGTTAGTCTAGGTTTTGGCTAAATATTTGGGTTATGGTTCACTCATACACGAAACTAGAGACGAAAATAAACTTTGTTCAATCCATCAGTACGGCATTCACTTATCGGGTCATATATTATGCATATTTATGAAGGAAAATTCGCCCATCTCACGGACGTCGCTAAGTGTCCGAGTCACTACGCAATAGTTTATGCAAAATAAATTGTGATACTTCCGAAAGAAATTCGCTATTTCATATTTCGCGGCAAGTTATTGGCGGCGGAGTGACACAACCACTCGCCTTGCCGCCTCGACGCGGACTGGACTGAAGTCACTGAAGGATTTTCCAACACTTCTTAGACCGCTGAAGCATGATTGAAAAAGCTCGTGGTATTTCCGAATAGGCCATAAGAGCGATAGAGACGGATATAATTTTCTAAATGCGTTTTCAATTGTCTGTCAGGAAATGTGAAGGTGTCGGTATCAAAATAAACATGCATTGAACTGTCTGGTCTCTTAAGTACGATTAAATGCACTTTCGAAAGATTGTCAGTCCATTTCCTGTAGGTAGACCATCGCTAATACAAACGTATAATATAATTACGCCAACAGAAACTCACATTATGACGATCTTAATGGAATTACTGCCATAATCCTCCTTCATGTAATGCTTCTATTTTCAGTGTGTAATTGAATTACCGATCTAATAATACCTATGTGGGTTAAGCTTCATTGGTATAAAAATAAGCTGAATGCTTTTGAAAAAACTGTAATAGAGTAGCGTTGTAACCAGCTTTGGATTTGATAACCAAATAAGACGAGGTAGTCTATTAATGTGTGTAATTTTACGTGTATTTTTTAAAATTCCTTGCCAAAATGGTAAAATAAACTCATAGTGAGGTTTTGATGTTTCTCTGTCTCTCTGTACATCACAGTGAATGCTCTTAACAAATATTTTGATAACTAGTACTTTGTGGTGATCAGATAACTTTAATCTATTTTTTTTTTCCCCAATACTGAATAAATATTTATGAGAGCTCTCCCAAAGTGAGTTAAACTTTTATCCTTTTTATATTATATCTCTGATAGTTTTAAAAACTGAACCTTTCATTCCGAAATTATTTTCATACTTACTTATTTAATGTATTTTCAAATTTTCAGGATCATTTGTTCAAATGCTTTTTGCAATTATTATTTTATTTAACTGTTTTTTAGTTTCATTTTGTTTTATTTGACTCGGTGGCTCAGTTGGTAGTGAACCTGCCTACTTAGCTTGGGGGAGTGGGTTCGATTCCCACGAAGGGCAAACATTTATGTGGTGAATATTTGTGTTTCTTCTATGTCTGTTAATATCTATTTATGTATGTATTTAAACTTAATTATATATGTGTGTTTATCAGTCTTTGGCAGCCATAGTACAAGCTCTGCTTAGTTTGGGGTCAGACGACCGTGTGTGCAAGTGTCCCGAATATTTATTTATTTACTTATTTATTTAAAATTTTGCTGTAAACTTAAAATGAAACACAGTTTTTGAAAGTTTCGATTTCCAATTACAACACAGTCCAATAGATTCTACAGCGTAAAAAACAATATAACTAAAAACGTGTCGAATTTCTCTCTCGTTTCGAGTTTCACGGAAAAACGGTTTTCCAATCACCGTCCGTCGCGAGCGTGTTCGTGATTTTTTTTCCTTACACCGGTTCGTCATCAATAGAGATTGATTTTACTGATTCGAGGGAAACACATTGGAAATAGAACCAATTTGGGAGTGATAGCTATATTTTAAGCTAGTTTATTTTTAAAATGTGCTTTTGTGCGATCGTTACGGCTAGATAAATTTAACAGATGAAATTGAAAAAAAAAATTACTCCACTTACAAAAACTTCTGTAGTTTTAATTTTAACAACCAAGAATAATAAAAACGACAACATTTAATTTTGAAATATTGTGTTTTTACTCAAGTGTTCTTTTAAAGAGGAAAAAAACGGTTCCATTAAATTAATCCATTTAAAACTTTTTGAAAATAGGCGAAATCTCTAGGGGCCCAACCTACGTTAAACAGAACATTTTTAACATCAAAAACATAGCTAGAACTATAAATAATTGAAAAGTAGACAATGAAAAAAAAGTCGCAAGAGAGTTTCAACGTTGAGCCTATTTAATTAAGATAAAAAATAATAAAATAAGGAATGAATGATGTACTAATAAAATAATAATAAATGTACTAATAATAAAATAATAAATGTACAAATAATAAAATAATGATGTAGAATAAAAGAAAATGATGCACTAATAAAAAAAAAATGTTAATAAATAGTATGCCAAATATTAAGTGCCTACTATTATTATCTGACAGAACTTAATTTTAAATAAAAAAAAATATGTATTTGTAAGTAGTTTAAAAAAAACGCCTTTACTTTTTGGCTTCGTCATCAGATCAGCTCCGAAATATCAATGGATAGTTTTTTCATCTGAACTATACATTATCTCATACAAAGTTTGATTTCCATACAACAGTCAGAAGTAAGTTAGGATTGAAGCCGCATGCTAAAACGACGCTCTGTCTTGAATATCGATTCAAACTGGCTTTACCATACATAAAAACGTTTTAAATCTAGATTGAGAATTTTTCACATGTTCTCATTAACGTTCTTCATATAACGTGCTTAATTCTCATAATTTATTGTCTACTCAAAGATAAAATTAGAGTTTTTTGCGGTAACCGAAAAGATGGTGTCGTGATTTTGTTGTATTTTCTAAAACGTGTGATTCTTCGAGTGTTAAAGTGTCATAAAGATGGATTATTGATCTTTATCGGTTCGTTAACGTGCACAAGTGTGGGCAAATCTTACAAGTATGAGGAAATGGCACTGTTCGTGTGCTCTACAAAACTTGGCTTAAGTTTCAGTAAAATTTCCACGGCTTTATTGAAATGGAAAAAGGGGAGGGATTCATCTCATCTATTATTAACCTCTTCTTCATCATCTTAATCAAAGATTTAACGAATAAAGTACGCAAAGTAAGCAAGATGACAAGGCGGTATGACCGTGTTGGCTCTAGCCTGATCTGCGGGGCAAAACCCAAAAAAAAATTTTTCATTCCATTCAGTCCATTCAACAACGAACGTAATAAAAAAAAGAGTAAACGTCAATTATAAAACTCACAGAAGCTGTTAACTATTCCTTTATCTCCATCCAATAGTAATTTATTCAACTCCCAAGTCAAAGAGTGAGAAGCAAAGTTTCCACTTGAGAGAAATTGTCGCCAATTGTTCATAATTTATAGCTCGACGACGTTGGAGCCTAATTTATAAGTTATACAACCTTTCCAGAGGTTATAAAGACATTATGAGGTAAGGCGGGGCAGGTGTGTGGTGCTGATGATCCTTTGATGTGGTCTCAAAATTAATAAGATAAAGTTGCTAAGCCAAACTTTTGCCTGAAGAGTTTTTATGTAGATTCTTACAGAGCTTAATAATTATAATGAATTATTATGAATAGTATTGTGCTCTCACTATGGTTCAATTTATAATTTTAAGTGGACTTGTCCCTGACCACGTGTACGTGTATGCAAAATTTCATGATGATTGGTCGAGTAGTTGAGGCGTGAAAGTGTAACAAACAAACTAACTTTCGCATTTACAATATAATATACGTTCCGAAGACGGGTCTGAACAGTAGGGCACTTGTAGCGCCTCACTCAACTGCCGTCTTTGTACTTCTTCACTCTACAAAACTTCAAGGCTAGAGTGAATAAGTACCTTATAGGTCGTCGTGCTCCATCTTAGACCACAACGTTGCTTAACATCAGGTGAGTTTGTGGTCAAACGTCGACATACAATACATAACGACATACAATACATAACGTCGACAACTACATAAAAAAATATAATTTAAGAGTTCATGAGGAGTTAGATAGGATAAGATAGATTTAATACTTTTCTTCCTATTTTTCATGTACATATCTTAAATACGGCATTCAGAAACTTTGGAGAAAAGAGAAACATACATTTAATAAATGGACACGTCTTATGCATGTCTTATTCTCATATCTGATTCTTCGGCAACAAAAATACAAACACAAATTTATAATTCAAGTATTTTATTTTCCCAAAAAAAATAGCTGTCAAATATGATGGTTAAAGCTTAATAAGTGACAAAGAAACTGTCAGTGTAGGTATACTCGTATAAGTACTCGTAATTAAATAACTTTTAAATGAATAAGCTATTATATTTGACATTTTAGCGCTCGCAGCGAGATTTCGTGAAGACTTCGTAATTAGATATTTAATAACGCAACCAACCGTAAGTCTGATAACTGTAAGGAACAGTCTCCACTCGCGATACTCTAGCGCTAATATTTATCAAAGTGCTTATATTTTTTTCGCTCTTCAGTCTTATGCATGCCATCTCCATTTATAATTATTGTGACATTTAGTTTTTTTTAAAGTATTTTTTACTGAATTTAATAATGTTTTAGTGTACACAATGTTAATGGACAAATGAATAAATAAAGTGCCAAACGGCAAGCAATTTATGACTTTCAATTTTATGACTTATTAACTATTACTTATTTTCTTTTTTATTTTAAAGCATTCAAAGTAAAGTCAAAATGTTTTTATGCAATTTGGGTATCAAAGATACCGTTAAGAACGTCAAAGGTTTTTTCAAATAGACTCGACCGCCTTGTTCGGGTAAAGAATCTGGTGAGAGTCGCGGGATGCCTCTGGATGCAGCGCATGACCGGTTGTTGTAGAGATCCTGGGGGAGGCCTTTGTCCAGCAGTGGACGTCTTCCAGGCTGACATGATGCTGATGAAAACCACAATGCGTCGCTGTATTGTTTTACAAAAAACTGAATGCCATAGCATGGCATATACTTCAGTGACCCTATTATAGCGCGTCCAATATTATCCCGGCCATATTCTCTCTCGTTAGATAAATCGTAAGAGTGAAATGGACTGAGATAAAATCCCACGCGCCAAAATAGACCCTCGAGGTCTTATGCGAGGACAGTGGAAAAACCACCTAAGTAAATGTCTTAAAATTCTACTGTCACCCTTGATTGGAAGCGCGAACTCAATTTAACAGCGCGAAATGACCTCTTTTTTTAATTGCTTGTCTTGTCTTCAATCTCGACTTAGAAGAATTTGCAAAAAAAAATTTTGAAGCAAAAAAAACATTGGGAAAAAATTTGAGCTCACAGCATTAAAAACACTTCAGTGGATTTTTAAATGTCTCGACGAAAAGATATGTTTGTCTTAAATTCGTTTTTGTTTAAAATTTTAGGTGTGATAAATAAAGAGTTCATCCATCTACTTATTTATTTCTTAATATTAAATAGCTAACGGTTTTGAATAATCTGTCACGGTAAAAATATATCTTTACATAATAAAATTATGCTCATTACTCCATTATGACGTTCAAAAAATATTGTTTTTAAATATTATACAACCTATATCAATCACAATTTAAAAATTCTGGTTTCATCTTGTACAATCTAATAATATAATAACGTTACTTTATTTTGATTATATTTTTGACTTTTTCAAACAGGCGAACTTTCAACATAATTATATGCGGTCATATCTATGAATATAAACGTAAGGTTCAGTGTTACCAACTTATCTGCAGAGTTAACCAAATAAGAGAACAAAAAATTTCAACGGGTCGCTGTATTTTTTCCTTAGAAACGACTATGGTGGCGCCTCCTTTCGATGCGTGGTTAAGTTGGTCAAGCTGTAGATGGAATGTTCTGGAAAACTGCGTGGCTCTCGCCGCGCGGAACATTATCCTGAATAATTAGATTTGTTGCCAACGAGCACTGTCCGGAGGGAAATCACAAACATATTTGCGTCTCGGACTTGCAGTCCACTCGAGCAGTAGAATCGGTTAAATAATAGCGCTCACTCACCTGAAAAAAGTGCATATTGTTTTTATTTATGTTATTTTATTTTATTTCTGTATTTTATTATTATTATTATTGTATTACTTATTGGAATTTGATTATTGATTATTGTGACTTGACTAATGACATGACTAATTGAATAATTAATTCTATAATTTAACTTAATTTTATAACTGGGTTTAATTTCCTGATTAAATGAATTTTATTTTTATTATTATTTTATTATTGTCCCGATAATTTTATTATACGATTTTTTAACCGACTTCAAAAAGGAAGAGATTCTCAATTCGACCGTTTATATGCTTATTTATGTTTGTTCACGGATAACTTCATCGTTTATGAACCGATTTTGTTGTTTAGTAGATCATACTTTATAGGTGGTCCCATACAAACTTTATCGAAATCGGTCAAGCAGTTTTTAAAATATCAACAAAAGTTTTAACAAAAACACTTGTTTACATGGATGAAGAATTACAGGATGGGAAGTCGGTTTTGTCTACTTGCTACTTTAGTTTTTATGAGTTCCTTCAAACTGTCAAAATACTTTCCAAATCGGTACTTCGTTTTAACTAGAAACATTTTCCTTGTATACTAAGCCCACGTAACAAATCAACAAATTCAGCAGATATTTGTTCAAGACACTCGCATCGCTTACACAACCTTATAATTTTGCAAGTGCAAACGAGACGGCATCATTAGCTCCACTTCATTTAGATTCGTTTCTTTATTGACGCGGTTTAGGTAAATTAAATTTATTTAATTGTCAAAGTAGTTATTAGTTTGTCAAGGTAGGTAATTGTCAAAACTTGTTTTTTTGAATATAATAATAGTTATCACAGAAATTTTATAGGTTTTTTTATCTTTTCAGTTATCACAAAACAATCTTTTCTAGGACTTTTATATTAATAGTGATTTTATACAAAAAAAAATCTTTAAAAACAACAATAATTTTGAATCTCGATAAAATTTTTAAGAAAGTCATTTTCATTCAGCATTTCGTATTCGTTTCACATTACATACAACCTTCAGTTGTAAATGTGAGCTCAAATACAGACGTTCAACAAAGATCTAAGGATGAAACCCCTGATCGAATCGAAAGTAAACAATAAAACATTGAAGGTACCTTATCAACTGAGTTTGTACACAGAACCTTCAATAAGGTATCATAATTATCTCAATGTTGCTACCTAACAACCTTACTTGAAAACAGTTTATCGATCCAAGAACTTGGTACGTTTCACCAGAAAATTAGAGCTACCAATTTAATAATTAAGGTCGCATGGGTGGATACGACAAGTGTTTCAACAAATTTGCTCGACGTTCCGATAGTACGACACGCCACGTCACCGCACTGCAACGAACCGCTTTTGCATCGCCTTTCTAAATGACCTGTCAAAAGAATCTGCGTTGCATCGCATTTGTACCGACTACCGACTAATGTGAAAGTTGCCCAAGTTTCACAAAAGTAGGAAAATATAGCAAGTTTGCTAGTTTTTTTTTATAACTTAATTGGCTTGCGTTTGGCCGCCAACATGCCTGATGATAAGCAGTGATGCGGCCTACGATGGAGCATGCTTGCTTAGAAGAAACCGATTCACTCGAGACTTGAAGACACCCAGATTAAAAGTGTCAGGGATCATGGTAGTATCGGTTTCAACGATTAAAGTTATACGACTGTCATGATTGCCAAGCTCAATCAGAATTCCTTATCCTAGTTACGAGTAGAACTATATTTGTTAGAAAGTAAATAATTCGTGATAGTCAAAATAATGATCACTATCCTTTTACTATCTCTATGCTAATAACTACTACAGTATCGCGTAGGTGGGGTTTCAATTTGACAGCTTAGGCCCATCTTCACTGAACTTTAAATTGGAAGATTATTCAAATAACTGTCCATTGTTGACGTTCAACTTATTGGACAGCTGTCAAAAATAGTCGGTTAAAAATTTAATCGTTTGTTTAATTTTTGGCGAACTTTCTCCTTTCATTTTTACTGAAACAATAATGATTCTCAAGCTACTGCTTTATTTATTTATTTATTTCTTATTACATTAACTTACAAAAAAATATTAACTTTATAAACAAATGACTTGCATCTTTCTCTTTGACTCTACCGCTAGCATAGATTTAGATAATATTACAACAATATTACTATAGATACGTATAGATAGGTAAACATCAATTAGCAACGGTTCAATGAACGTTAATTAAACGTAATGGCTTGATATTTAATCTATGCTATAGCTAAATTGCTCGCTTTATCAAAGATAAACAACTCAATGTAAAACAGTACCAGAGCTTTCGCAACTATAAGATAGAGATCAACAAAGCCATACGCCGTTTGTTATAACCACACAGTTGTATACGTGAAGTTATTTACTGTATTCATTTATTACTTACGTATTTACTGTAGAACTTACTGTATTTTCATTCATACTGTTTAGTGTCCAGTTATTATAGGTAAGTTTTTTAATAAGCTGCTTTACCGCGTTATTAACTACATTAAATCTTCTTTTTTAACTAATTCGAATAACTTGGTATTTTACGTTGACTTGGCATTTAAACTTAAGGCATAAGCATGGGGCCGACGATCTGTTGAGGGTCACGGGAAGCCGTTGGTCGCGGGCAGCGCCAGACCGGCCGTTGTGGAGATCATTGTCTTTGTACAGCAGTGGACGTCTTGTAGGCTGACATTAATGCGGTTAAACTGATTTTGATATTAAAATGGTTTGTAGTAAGAATATTTTAGTATTAGTGTCTCAAGAAAAATAAAAATGATAAGTATTCTGATTAAGTAAGTACCTACTCAAAATAAGCACTTTGATTAAAAGGTATGTTTTAGATAACAACGTAGAGAGGAAAGAAAGTAAACATCTAAAATTATTATTCCATGAATAGATAATGTTTTAGGGCGGTATTTATATACGTTATAAACCTAACACAGACATTGTGAGATACCAGTATAGGTTTATAATGTATTAATATAGATAGGTAAGTGCTTTTTATAAAACGACTTCTAAAAAGAACGAGATTATAACTTTTTATTATTTTATTTTATTTTTGTGAATGTTATCTGAATTTGTTTGCGTCTTTTAATGTTTGTTGACGCAAAACTTCGTCGCATAAAAACGGATTCGGATTTTTTAATTTTAAAGGTAAACAAACAACTACTTAATAAAGTATTTGAACATGTCAAGTATTTAGTCATTGTAGATTTATCCCAATATTTGCAAAACCAATTGAGATGACAGAAAGTCGATCTTTTTTGTATTTTAGAAGATTATTTCAAATATGCCTAGCTATTGTTAAGTGTAAGCTAGTTTGTTTTTTTTTCTTCTGAAAACCACTTGTTTTTCTTTGTACGAGTTTAGTCACTTTTATGCTTTACATGAATTAGTAAATGTACTATGTAAACAGTATACACAGTTTGTCGAGGGCGTCAATTCTTCACAGCGATCAATTTGTTTTACGTACTTACTTGTTCAATAGGTATTTTGCTGTTTTAAAAGCGAAGAAGGAAACTGCCGTATGTAGGTACAGGAAGTATGTAAGTACCACATCAGTTTGACCACCTAAAAAAACCGCAATATAATCTCTACAACTGGCATAACGTCATGAGAATATCTAATATCTTTAAATGAGCAATTCTTGTATATATATATACAAGAATTGAGATTCCAATTATATATATATATATATAATTGGAATCTCGGAATCGGCTCCAACGATTTTCATACAATTTAGTATATATAGGGGGTTTCGGGGGCGATAAATCGATCTAGCTAGGAATCATTTTTAGAAAATGAAATTTTATTCGTGTTTTATCGATAATCAACTTAAACATAAACTTGGAAGAAAAATAACAAAAAGGAGGCGTTTGAGTAGTCTCAACTGAAAAATCAATCAAAAAGCTCGGTCATCCAGGTACTGATTTTAATAAAATAAAAACAACATGCAGGTTACCTACTTACATTAAATTTAATTAATGAATTCCACCAGTTCATTTTTTAATATTGTTAAGAAATATAAGAAGAATTTTAAAAATCATGACGAAGTTATGCGGTATCAGAAACATAAAAGTTCAACCAAAATGAGCACTTCTTCCCTTTTCCAAGTCAGTTAAAAAACATTAGGTAGGTACATTGTACTTATAAAAAAAAAACAGAATATTTTTTCGCTACAAACCAGCCCATTTGGTATGTTGGACATAGCAGCCAGCGTCACGCTAAGTTGGGTCCTGATGTACTCTCCGAAACTACTTTTACTACCATGTGTGAAAACGCTAAATAGAAAGCTACACATCAATCACTCTGTCTCACAAGTTATAAAATGTAAGCAAATCCGTGGACAGACAGCTAGTATTTTAAAGTGGTATTTTTTCAATTTCACGATTTGGCTAAAAACTGCAAGTTTGACTGAAATATTGTATCGTAAGGCGTGAATTATACAGACAGACAGAACGTTATGCGGCTTGGTTTAAATGGCCCGGTAGCCCGATCCCATTCACACATTTTAGTTTTATATTTTGACGTGGAACATTTTGACATAATTGTTATTTATAAAACTTATGTATGACCATAAACAGTGAGCTTTATATTAACTGTAATTTAACTTGCGTGACTACATTGAAAGTCGATGTGGTGTGAGTGACATCCATTTATTTGGACTATTTTGCAAAGTCGACATCTTTTAATTTTTTTTTGTGTCATTGTTGAATTTGTTGAAAGTTGAATTCAAAATCTAATTAGTGATTTGTAGTATTAGAAGTGTAATTTAGTACGTACATAGTTGCATGCCGAAAGGCAGATTATGGCGTTCAAATGTATAATTTTTGACATCTGTATTTTACTCGTAAACGCAATGAATAAATAAATTAAATTGAATTATTTTTAGTCGAATGGCCCGGTGTCGAAGGACGCGACGGAGGCAAAATTCAGTTCGCGTTGCTGCTTTAAAACTTGTTCATTGAACAAACATCAAACAAATCATATCAACATCATGCAAATGTTTGAAAACGGCGTTTTTTTTTTTTTTTAATGTTACACAAGCGACCCGTCATAGGCGTTTTCGCGCCTAAACCGTGCCTGCGCCGCGTCCACGCCTAACTTCCGGTCTATATCATTCGGGCCTAAGAAGGCAATGGCGTGTCCATAAAATATGAAACATATTCAAATCATAAAAGTACGTATTTGCATTTCACAAGCAGTTGACCTGAATTCTGATTTGTTTTTCGCTTTGATTCTTATTTTTTGTTCAGGGACAGATTAAATACGTACATTACTTGAAGTTCTTTATTTAAGTTTTTACTGATCTTTTGGCTGAATTACTTAATAGAAAATTTGGTGACTGCTGATAATATCTATTTAATTTAATTTACGGAACCTCGCACTTAGCTCCTAACCGTTTATGCAAGTGCAAAACAGTTTAAATAAACAAATATAAATTAAATTAAAAAAAAATTCGACACCGATTTTCATCAAACATAGTTAAGAACACTCCCGACTTATTCACCGTAATAACAAAAAAAAAATTAAAAATCGGTTCATCCGTGCTACTATGCCACAGACACACACAAACACACACACACACACACACACACACACACACACACACACACACACACATGTAACTTATAATACCCAGTCGTTATTGCGTCGGGGGTTGAATAAGAAAAAAAATTGTTTTTAGGGAACAGGCACATATAACTTTACTAAAGGTTATATGTACTTAAACTGAACTAACTGTAAACTGAATTCTGGTTAAATATCGTTAATGCTCGGAATTTCATACCCAGTGCGGATACTTTTTTTTTTTTGGATGTCTCTGTGCTGTTGGTCGAAAATGCTTACAAACTATGGGCGACGAGCGCAAGGGCACCTCTGAGGTACGGCCTCGGCTTGGGCTGTCGCCGAGGGAGGGGCGTCGAATTGCCCTGGCAGCCCAGAAGGGGCTTGCTCTAGGGCCCTAACAGGGACGGTTGAAGTTAAGGTTAAAACAAAATTAATTATTATTAACAATGACTCGACCGCCTTGTTCGGAAAGGGAACCTCACCTCAGAAGAACAGGCAAGAAACTGAGGGGCGTAAAATGAACGAACACTACGAGCTAACTAACCGACCCAGTGCGGATACAGCTTTCACATTCTTATCTATAAGAACGTTATTCAGAACGAACATACTCGTACAATAGTTAAATCGGTCCAGATCTCAAATGATACGCCTACCTACGAATAGCATTTATTATAAAGATAGTACTTTTTTTCAATCACAATGTTGTTGGGTGTATCCTCAGCATTACAAGGCCGTGTAAAACTCCCCGATACATATTTTACGGGCAGCCATGATACGTGACCTAAAACATTCTGAAAGGAAATGTCTCCAATTAAAAATTGATGGTCGTCAGCCATCGTTGAGTCGGCGTTTTGGACTCGAATGTGCGAAGCAAAGGATGTGGTAGCTCGTATCTCTTTCTCTTAGTTCGTATCTTTCTTTATTAGGTACTTTTAGGCTGTAGTGACATTATAAGACGATACGGTCAGAGATAATAAATCCTAAATAACCTGAATCTTGGGCCTGAATTGAAAAAAGTTTGTTAAGTACTTATCTCAGAAATATTACTTAGATTAAGTAATTGATTCTACAGGTTCATTATGTGATCTATCATGTACTGTGCGGTTGAAAGCAATATACGAGTACAATCCGAATTTGAACTATTATAAGTAGCAAAGTATCCGTCCAGACAGTCCTTGAAGACTTATTTTCATAACAAGAATTCAGAAACGTTGTCACGCATTGTGTAAGGCGAAATTAATTTGATGTTTTTTGTATTATAACTGACATAGCTAGTGGCTCTGTGAGCTGTAGAGAAAGACAGAGATTCGGACGGAGTTCGGACATACGAAAGAATTTTTCGAACCTGAAGCATAGGCTCTTTACAATTTACAAAAAGTAAATAATTGTAAATAATGTAACATTGCCATATCCAATCCAAAATTGATTTTGGATATTAGGGTCACATGCTTAAAATAAAGACTTTCCATCTCTTTCTGTCAGCTACGCTCACATTTTCCATTCCATGAATCAAAGTTTAATTTAATCATTCAATTTTAAAGCTAAGCGAATATTTATTGTGAGAGACTTTTTGTGGAAACTCTTTTTTTTAAGAATGGAGCTTCTAAATATTCATATGCTTGTAAAATAGTAAAATAAATTTTGTTAAAAATAATCCTTTTGAACGTTGAGAATAATTATTTTTGTATGAAAGATTGAATGAAAAAGATAGAGAATTTAATTTTTTATATGAAAAGTTAAAATAAATTTAAAAAAACGAGAAGACCTATGTAGAGTTTTATAAATTATTAATTAAATTTTAGATGAAATTATTTTGAAAATTTAAAATTTTTAAAAACGTATTTATTTTGACATAATTCTTTAGTTATTTAAATAAATAAAAATAAAGCAATAAGAAATATACGTTACAGTCTATTTGCTCACTCTATTTGACGTGCGCGCGACAACGTGTGTCGCGTTGTGTTAAATCATCGCCATCTTTAGCAATCAACTCGTCGTTTTTTTTGCGGAGTTGACGTGGGCGATAATTCGCCCGATACATCGCCGAGTGACGAGTTAACCGGCTACACTGGTCAATAGCCCAAATTATCGTTTAAGTCTGCTAATTTAGCCGTACCATTAGTATTATGACTTTATGAGATACGATATTTGTTTTTTTTTAATTTTTACTAAACTCTTTTAGAATCGGTTGTTTTGATCAGTCTCTGAAACCTGTGAAAACGGACCTGATGAAAAAATGATTTATTCAGCGCTTGGCATTTCACGCTTTCGAGTTTCTGAAGTGTTGTTGTTCAATCAAAAATACTGGAACATAGTTTGATCGTGACGTTTGAGTAATGTATTTGTGCTACGACAACATAAAAAGCTCACCCAAACCAAATCATAAATCTAACCCAAATCTGCATTTTCAACAACAATTATGAAGAAAATGGTTTATTTGGCGAATCTGGAAAAAAAAGTCATATTGGATTGTAGTGTCTAATCTGTGTGTGTGTGATATAGTGTTCATTTCCAGTGTAGCATTAAAATTAAAATATTACAATTAACAGACCAAATGACAACTTAGGTACAATATTTTGTCGTCGACAATTTCCCACTTCTCAAGTTAAACAAACCTATAAAAGTTACGACTAACATTGCGGTTTACGACAAGAATATATGGCTAACCAGTTCTAATGTTCCATTAGTCTGAATGATGAATTGATGCTGGTTTCATTACTTAATCGACGCTTATCCGCTAGTGAGAGCTTAGCACTCACACTCACTACCTAAATCTGTGACTATTCTACTCATCACTAGCAAATAAATGTAAAGAAGAAAAGAAAAGAAAGATACATTTATTTTGACACACAAGACACTACAAAGACGGTGACAATACTTAATACTAATACACAAATTAACGAAAACAGTACTGTCACTATAGTGTCCAGTACGTCAAAAAAGGTCAATAAAAAAATGTCGATCAAGCTGTAGCTATTTGACTCATCTTACAATACAATACAATACATCTTTATTGCACACCAAAAATACAAAGTAAAACAAACATAAAGAAAAAAATTAAACAATAAAATAGTGTGTCTGAATTCTGTCCGAGGAGATATGCATTTTTTTAATCAAATCTCCACCATTTGGAAAAACTTCCAAAAACTGCTTTGGCAAAAAAAAACTAAAATATAAAATGCTTTGAAATTGAACGAATCTGTTGAAGAATGCGATCTGTAGAGGAGACAGAAGTCGGACAACAAGCCTCGGTGGCTCAGTTGGTAGTGCACCTGCCTTCTGAGCTTGGGGGCGTGGGTTCGATTCCCACCTAGGGCAAACATTTATGTGATGAACATTTGTGTTTGTTCTATGTCTAGATGTAAATATTTATTTAAGTGTGTATTTAAAAAATATCTAAGTATGTACATCAGTCTCTGGCAGCCATAGTACAAGCTTTGCTTAGTTTGGGGTCAGGCGACCGTGTGTGGAAGTGTCCCGAATTTATTATTATTTATTTATCCTACTAATATTATAAACGCGAAAGTTTGTATGTATGGATGGATGGATGTTTGTTACTCTTTCACGCCAGAACGGCTGTACAGATCTGGATGAAATTTGGCACAGAGATAGATTATAGTCTAGAATAGCACATAGGATACTTTTTAACCGCGGGTGAAACCGCGGGGCGCAGCTTGTTAGTTATAAAATAAAGCTTGTTAGGTATTTGTGATCTACATAACTCATTCCAGTCCTATCCTAATTCTATCCAGATTCAAGCCGCAATTTTTACAACATCGTCGAACCAACGAGTACGTCCTCGAATGCAGCCATTACAAAGTCCCGAGTGGTGCCCGTAAAATCGATGTTTAGCCGTCATCACTAATGAGCATGTGTATACATAATGAATCACCCGTGTTTGCTCTACCCTCGTAACGCAAACCGTTCGTGGAAATATCGCCGATTGTGGAACAAAGTGGAAATTCAAAATGTTTGTTAGCAGAGACAATACTGTCGCAATGAACAAATTCATATGACCCGCTCCATTACAAATATGAATGAAATGAAGCAGCGATAATCATGTCACCTCGCACGCACGAATACACAATATAGCAAGTGCGAGTGAGATGACATGATAAGCGCCGCTTCGTTTAGATTTGTTTCTTTATTGACGCGGCTTAAACAAATTAAAATTATACGTCCTTAACGGCCTTAGCGGCTTAGTGTTTTGTATGTGAAATTAATAAAGGCATTAATTTTTAGGCTGATTTTCATTTATTCCACTGTTTTGTTCCTCTTTTGTTTTGTGTTTATATCGTGTTTGTTCTCAGCGACAGAGAACAGCTGTTTTTTTTTTCTATACACTTGACAAAGGGTATTTTAACAGAAACCTTTAAGTTTGTTTATAAATGTTTAACTATATACCTTTAAATGCTCCGGGATCCGTAGCAAAAAGTCTGATCGCAAGATCGATGGAGGCAAACCTTTTATTTCAAAGAAGTATTTTCTTAAAATGTGAACAACGTATCCATGATATTACAATCGGGTATTACGGGCAAACTACAGGCGATAGTGATCGTTCGCGACATCATCAAGCGCCCTGGGGCTCGATTCTACTAAACAATTGTTTTTAAATTGTAAATGAATTGTCTATTTTTGAGACTTCTGGCATACAAAAAGGGTCAATTTGAGACAATTCATTAACAATTTTGAAACAATTGGTTAGTAGAGTTTTAGGGGCTCTAATTAGCCTAAAAATCAATTTTGGCATCATCTAATTAGGCAAACGTAAGGCATTGTATTAATAGACAAGTAGCAGGTGATATCTACTTACACTCCCCTGAATGTCACACCAAGAATATACAAAACCCATAGTATAATAATATCCGCCGCCAGGTATAGCATTCAGAAACACGTAGTGACGTCAAACGATGCTTAAGCAAGACCGATATAAGTGACTTCATTATGTGTTTCTGTTTGTTGAGTGCTAGACCTTGTTCTTTTGGATCATGACTAAATCTAGGAACAAGGACTCCTTACAAACACAAGTACAAAACAGTTAGACCTACCTTCGAGATAACGGTCTAGTCAAAAATGTATTTATTGATCCGATTCACGTTTAATCAAGGCGACTTTTAAACTAATTCGTATTCAAGAAGCAAACGCGATGGATGGTTTTAAATCTCACGCAGCAGTGTTTTGCTTTTTACGTCAAGATTTGTGAGATCGCCTCCAAGCAAAAATATAATCGTAGACTATATTGAACTTTAGATAATGAAACTTTGTATTATCACGTTATAAAACTGTTCATTTATTAAAAATGAGTGATGTAAATGTGTTCAAAACTTTGCTCATTTCAAGTCATATACCAATACTCGTATCATATTGCGTTTATTTAATAAAATACGTGTTGTAAAAGTTGTAAGTAATTTGCGGTTTATTTTCGATTTTCTTGTTTTTAACCACCGACGCAAAAACGACGGGGTGTTATAATTTAACGTGTCTATATGTGTGTGTATGTATGTCTGTCTGTGGCATTGTAGCTCCCGAACGGATACCCCGATTCTGATTTTGACTTGCCTGATGGGAAGCGTCGACGTGATCGAAGGTGTAACACGCTTGCCTAGGAGATACAACAACAACAACAACAACAACAACAACTCTTTATTAAAAACATAAAATAATTACAATAGTACTTAAATAAGGCTTAACTAAGTTTTTAATGGGCGGCCTTATCGCTCAAAGCGATCTCTTCCAGGCAACCTGAATGGACAGGAACATTTATATAAGTTGAGGCCTTGAAAATTCTAATACTAATACAATAGTAATAATCTAATACATAATTTTACAAGACGTAAAAAATAATAAGATAAAAATAATAAAAATACACAAATAAATACTAATAAGTAGACGAAATAAATATAATATAAATACTTTAAAAATGTTTAAAAATAAATGTCACTAATATATAAATAAATACATAGTGCGACTTTTGTGACATACATACTAGTATCTTACTATCTTTCAAAACGGCTATTGTTTTGAAAGATAGTGAGCCTTGACACGACTCTTAAAGACACCTACTCATTATACCTACTCACATTACTCTTAAACACCCCTGGATTGTATTTAGGTGGAAAGACAGACGCAGGCAACGAGTTCCACACCTCCGCAGTTCTTACAAGAAAAGTTGCATTGATCTAGAGTATTCTTAGATAAGTTAGATGTAAATCGGTGTCGGGGTTTTTTTATTTATTTAATTTATACTTAATAATAATAATAAAGCCTTCTTTATTCCATATCTTATTTCCATAATTTTAACATTTCACACATAATTATTATTTAGTTCCAGAGTATGGATCTCGTGTTGAGTAAAGGCCTCCTCCATTTTCTTCCACAATTCTCTGTTTTTGCTTTTACTCATCCAGTTTTTTCCCGCTATCTGAGTAAGGTCGTCAGCCCACCGTTTGACTGGTCTTCCAACTTTTGTTTTGCCGGTTGATGGTCCTTTCCATTGTGTGTCCATCTACTATCCGTGTACCGTGAAGTATGTCCTGCCCATTTCCACGTGAATGTAAGAGCTTGCGTAATTTATACTTATCTACTACTAATCAAGCTTAAGTGTATTTTTTACAACTATTCATTTACACACATAAATTTCATCCTCTAGTCTGTTTTTCCAAAATTTTATCTCAAGATCATCCCAATTTTTTGTTGCTTTCTTTTAACATTGAGCTCGACGCCCACTCGGGCCTGGAGTGGGGGACCCAACAATGGGGACAAGTGTCATTGACAATCCCACTGCTGAGTTCTTTTTGTTCGGACACGGAGAAAGACCTCTTATTTGCATAGAGCAGAAATATTTATATATTTACGAAGGAATTAATCGTCTAAATATTTTTGCTATGTAATAGAGAAAATCGGTTCACAATAGCGAAAATATTAAATAACTTTGAACATACATAAAAAGGAACACAGAGATGACCGTAGAACCTCTTTCTTTATGGAAGTCGGTTTAAAATTATGTAAGCTTTTGAAATTTTGAAAAGCTTTAGCTGAAAGTTATTTCAAATATTGTACTTTTCAGGTAGTTTACGCATCACTTCTCCAGCCGTTATTAAGTTACCAAAGCGTAAAGCTTAATTTGTATTCCAACCCTGAGGCCACATAATCGAAATTTGGCGAATGTTTGCGTTGTTAAAACAAATTTTGGCCCAGTACTTTATTAAATTGTCGTTACAACTTATTCTTTTGCTATGTATTTGAGCAATTTGAGTGAACAACAACACAAATTGCGTCGTACTCGAGACGATTGCTAATTTCTCGGCAAAGGAACCCTCTGAATGTTATTTCTGTAAAATATTTAGTTTCAAATTCAATACGAAGACTAGCTATCGATATTCGAATGACTGGGATAACGCGGTGACTAATCGGTGCATCTCGAATACCCGACCGACCGCAGCGAGTGAGAGCCATCGATTCTGTTAATTATAGCCAGACAGTCAACGGCCGGGGTTGGGAGTTATACGAGCCAAATTTGTGGTACAATATGAGACAATGAGGTCGATACTTTATTTTTATTTTTGATGTGGCGTTTGTCTAGCCACCTTTGATTTTAAGCAGCGGTGTAGTTAAAGGTTGTCATTGTCTTATCTAGCTGAAAATGGGAAGTTACCATATTATATATATATGTCGGAACCAAGTCGTATCCGGAGCGCAAGCGCCACCTAGTGGCACTCGATGGAGTCAGTGACTCGCGCGCCATCGATTCGTGACAAGACTTTCCGGTTGGCGGGCGGCGCGAGCGGTCATCTCTGAACCATCGCGCGTTCTACGATACGTCCTACTTAGTTATTTGTGCCTACTTATCTACTGTGCTGTAACTGTTCGAATTATAATTTGATTAAGTGTACGAGCGTGTTTCCTTCATCCGACACTACCCACCAACGCCCACAGTTACACAGTTAACGAGATGAGTGCTAGGGATGATGACGAGGACCACCACCGCCCTCTTCCCCCGACATCAGAAGTGGGATCGGTGTTGGATCAGAACAAGGAAGCAAATATCTGGCGTGCCATGTTCGAACAACAAGATATGAACATGCGAGCATTGATTGAGGCGCTGCAATCACCGAAACCAGCCTACCGTGTAGAACTACCCGCATTCGATCCTGAAAAACAAGATATCGACGCAAGATCGTGGTGCGCGACAGCAGATTTGTGTTTTTCCGAGAATCCTCCAACCGGCGGTCGACTTGTTCTGGCAAGCAAGGCGCTAAAAGGTGAAACATCAACATGGCTATCTCAAATATCCTACGAAGGAATGACATGGAGTGAATTTAAGGTACTGTTTACAACACGATTTATTTCAACCGAGACAAGAAACAGAGCGAAAAACTGAGTGAAAAGGAAACATTACCCGCGTTTGCAAGTCGCATACAATCAATATCAAACGAGAGAAGTTAACCTCAGTTAAATGCTACTATTGTGGGTGAACCGGACATAAACGAATTGAGTGCAGAAGCAAGCCGATGGACACGAGAGGAAGGCCTACAACGTCTACATCGTCGTTGAATCAAGCAGCGCAGCAGCCGGCAGCGAAGCCCTTGGTGTGCTTCAAATGTGGCAAGCCGGGACACATAGCCGTCCGGTGTACGAGCGGCAGCGGCGGCAGCGTCGGCAGCGGCGGCAGCGGCGGCAGCGTCGGCAGCGTCGGCAGCGGCGGCAGCGGCGGCAGCGGACCGGCTGACAGCGGAGCGCGGAGCGAGCGGCGCATCGGTGTCTGCGTCATACAACCACCATCGGGCACGTAACAACACAAAGGTGACATTATGCGTTTTACTTACGATTCTGGTGCTGAATGCTTGTGCGTAAAGGACAGTTTGTATCGAAATTTAGTGGAAAAGGTGTTAGTAATGTTGTTGCTATGGTTGGTCAAACGCGAGTATTCAGTACAGAACAAATATGCTGTGTAGTGATTAACGATCACTCTCTCGAAGTTTTATTGACAAATCTAGGCTTTTCAGTTTTCCGAACTTTTCATATCAGTTTGCCTACAACGCGAGTAACACAGGCGAGCTTAAGGTTAAGTTGATTGATCCGAATTGCACGGTGCAGAGGCGACCGTGTAGGATATCGGTGGACGAACTTATCGTTTTACAATGAAAGTTAAATTCTAAGCGTACCTACAAATTTGCACACGATAAGCTAAGAAAAAATGCCAGCGGGTCATGTACCAGTCGATTTTGAAGTTGATAATGATAATGATGATTATGAGCAAGCTGAAGCTAGAAAGTCGAGTAATCTCTTTCGGCCGTATTGTGTTCGACTGTACCAGTGGTTATTACGTAGTCGTAGCCCGGTAGAAATCGGTGTCTCTTGAGGCAACTCGAGTAGTCCGTGGGTGCGCGGTGCGTGTTTAACTCTGGCGGAGGTCGGGGTCTGGAAAGACCATGATCCATGCGCTGGATGTGAGAGAGCAATGCGATTGCTGGTCGGCTGGAGAGCCGTGGCGTTAGAGGTTGGCTCGAATGTTTCTGTAAGCTTGGAGGTTTTTGGTGCAGTAGTCTTAAAAGTTGATTGAAACGACTGTGGTACATCACCTAGGCTAGTAATTGCTATACTTTCGATTATTCCCGTTTTTGATTAAGTTTGATTGATTAAGTAAAGAGTAAGATTTGGCTCAAATAAAATCGTAGAGTTCTAAAACTGTGTTATTTTGGTCGATGTATCTAGAGTTTGGTCAGGAGTGACCGAATGGAAACAAAGTTCTCTCGTGGTCTATTTGTTTGCAGGGTAACCCTCACACGAGGACGTGTGCAAGCAGGATGGCCGTGTCGGAACCAAGTCGTATCCGGAGCGCAAGCGCCACCTAGTGGCACTCGATGGAGTCAGTGACTCGCGCGCCATCGATTCGTGACAAGACTTTCCGGTTGGCGGGCGGCGCGAGCGGTCATCTCTGAACCATCGCGCGTTCTACGATACGTCCTACTTAGTTATTTGTGCCTACTTATCTACTGTGCTGTAACTGTTCGAATTATAATTTGATTAAGTGTACGAGCGTGTTTCCTTCATCCGACACTACCCACCAACGCCCACAGTTACACAGTTAACGAGATGAGTGCTAGGGATGATGACGAGGACCACCACCGCCCTCTTCCTCCGACATATATATACATATTATACTTAATCAAGTAAGAGCTAAAACACTCCTAACCATTTGCAGTTCATTTTGTGTGCGTGTTGTGAGTTTGTCGTTGTCAACCTTGTTGTCAACGAGCAGTCCATGTGACACGCACATTGACAGTAACATAGACCTCACGCTACTGACTGCCTCGGTGGCTCAATTGGTAGTGAACCTGCCTTCTGAGCTTGGGGGCGTGGGTTCGATTCCCACCTAGGGCAAACATTTATGTGGTGAACATTTGTGTTTGTTCTATGTCTGGGTGTTATTATCTATTTAAGTATGTATTTAAAAATATCTAAGTATGTATATCAGTCTCTGGCAGCCATAGTACAAGCTTTGCTTAGTTTGGGGTCAGACGACCGTGTGTGACAATGTCCCGAATTTATTATTATTATTATTACTGTGACGGACTGGAAACGGACTGCATACGATGTGACGTCTTTCGTAGTGACTGTTATAGTTGACATATAGGTCACTGGTCCAACTGCACCTTCATTTGGTGTGCTCCAGGCTGACAATACGGTAAGTCGCTTGGTGATCAATGTTTAACTTGATGTTAGGTGTGTTCTAATCTGTTGGGTGTGTTCTAATCTGATGATCCATCATTGCCTTTCATTATCGAGATCCAGCAATCCATAATGTATGTCTAAGTTAATGAATGGCAAAACCTCCATTCCAATCCCTTGTCACTATTAATATGATTCGTGTCATCATAACACTCTAGTTAATTGAAATAACATCGGTTTGCAGAAGCGTATCTGCCAACTGTACGTCATTTAGATATCCGATCCTTATCCGATCCCATATCATATTTGCTATTGATTTGACACCTGTCAAATTATTAAAGTCACAACTCGCAAGAGCAGTAGAATACCGCTGCGATCAAACCTGGGCATCAATGATGCGGAACTGGACGCGAACACGCTTCAAACGCGCAGCCGATATGTTTATCATGGCACCTTGCACATATACGCGACAACGCCTGAAGCGATATTTTTCAATTTACTCCCACGTCATAGACGAGTCTCGCTTCCTGAGTTGTTGACGTGTGTTATGAATAAAATTTTAAGTATAGTAAACGGCAATTCAGTTGGTGTGATGGAAAATGTGTGAGAAATTTAGGTCTAAATCGAATTTTAAAGCGTATTTCAGTCTGTCGCTGACAGTTGAGTCAATGTAATGTACCGTGTTTTCAGTTAGATTATTCTTACAAGCTTCTGATCGCGCGCAGTGTAGAAAAGATGTCAGTCGCTTTCATTATAAAAGAAAAGAAAATGGACTCATCTTCCTCTAAGTACCTATCTGTTATGAAACGGTATCTTGTCTATTTTCTTCGCAAAAATTTCAGGCTGCGAACTCCTAAAATATGTAATATCCCTAGACATTCAAGAATTATTATTTTTCGCGGACTTCCTTGTTTCTTCAAGTTAATATAAATCGACTATACCCATCCGTCGGGATTACACTTGACCGAAACGTCTTAATATAACGTAGGTTCAGATAACATAAATATCTTTTATGTGGGCTCTATCCACTTAATATCTTTCCTTATTGAAACTGAGCGAAATTACAGTGAAAGATAGTTAAGAGTTTTTTTGAAAAGAAACCATTACTTACACATTTTTCTCTTTCATTTACCTGGATTTTATAACTCGATAAAGTACATATTACTTAACAATTATTTAGAAGACAAAGAGATCCGGAGCCTTCCACTTCCGCGAAGTAGCCACTATAGTACATAGATATAATATGATATTACCTAGTTGTAAGCCACAATTTGTGATATACACAATTGTTTATTAATATAAAAAAAAACTCCTCAGTTTCTTCCCTATTCTTCTAAGTAGTGGCTCTTTTTCCGAACAAGCCGGTCGAGTCTATTAGAAAACTTTGACTTGCTTAAGTGTATCTTTGCCCAATTCAATAAAAACATTTTGACTTTGACTGTACTAATATAATTCAATGAAGTAAAATAAGTAAGTAGGTACAACAACCAGCGGCCCTATTCGGAGATTTGAGATTTTCATCTCACCTTTTTTCGTCCTTGTTGCTCTCGTTTGAAACGTCATAGGTGTGAGAGTGACCAAGATAAAATCTCTTCTCATCTCACGCGTAGGTGAGAGTAGGTGAGAGTGACCAAGATAAAATCTCTTCACATCTCAATAGCCCCACTAAGAGCCTATATGAAAAAAACAGTCAAGCATGTAATTATCCAATTACCAATTATTAAAATTAATTATTTAATTAATTATTAACTACTAGCTGTGCCTCGCGGTTTCACCCGCGGTTAAAAAGTATCCTATGTGCTATTCTAGACTATAATCTATCTCTGTGCTAAATTACATCCAGATCTGTTCAGCCGTTCTAGCATGAAAGAGTAACAAACATCCATCCATCCATACATCCGTTCTTACACACTTTCGCGTTTATAATATTAGTAGGATAGGATTTTGCAAACTTTGGGATTCTGGATAACCGATTCCATAAAACAGCTTCAGAGACCATTTAGACTTTGTGGACTGTGCTTTATTTTATAACAATCACTCAAATATTTGCACCTGCAATCTGCATGCTTTGCAGTATTCCAAATTTTATCATGCAAACTGCAAATGTTTGTAAAGCCAACGCGTTGAAAATTTTCCGGAGCATCGTCACTAGAGATTATTCCGGAAACATGCAATGTGTCGGGATCGAGGCTCCATAAATCACTTTGCATTCGACACAACTACCTAAGTCGAGAAGAGACGAGTCGAGAGAGTCGAGAGAGAAGAGAGCTTCAGACAGTAATTAATCTTCACACAGCCTAGCCTCAACTTTCTAAGCCTAGTCAGAATTCGACTGCTTTAAAAGCAGGAAGTGGGTTCGATTCCGGCCGGACAGATGTTTAATTGATGAATTGTCTGTTCTTGGTCTGGGTCTGTTCTTGGTCTGGGTCTGGCATCCCGGTCACAAGGAATACTAGTAGGGAGCTATGAGTATAATATTTGTAAGTGTGTTATCTATTTAAGGCTAGTCTGTGGTCAACGCATGCCTAGTCTGTTGTAAAAAAAATTAACCTGCACGCTTTAATTGAGCCCTTTGGATCACAGAGGAACGGAAGTTTTGGATGTTCAGTCAGTGGTTTTATTACAATTTAAAGTTTACATGGCTCACCACAACGACGCTAATGTGTAGCCGATCTTATCTTTTGAAGCCTCAACAAGAAATGTACCTACTTCTACTCAAGATGCCAAGTAGCTTAGTTTTTAGTTCGAATAACAAAAAAAAGTTTGCGATTTTGATGTTAAATGATCAAGACGTTGATAAGATGCTGATGTTGTTTTATTTTTCTTGTTCTATTTTTTTGGTATTTAATAAAAAAAAGTTTAATTTGATTTTTTGAAACGGGAATTACTCACGTTCGATTATTCCGACCATAGTTTTAACCGCATTTGGCGGTCTTTAGCAAATCGAGTGCGCGCGCGCGGCTGTATCGTAGATACGTGAGTAATTCCCGTTTCATAAAATCATAATGTGTGAAAACCATGTTAGTATCCATAATAAAAGTTTACTTATGTTTATTGCATATATAGCGCGTGGTAAATAACTAAAACTAAATGACGAATTAAAAATATTAATCACTCGTAAATATCAGTTGTAACAATACATTTTACCGTTAAACCAAATAGATTTTAATTTTAATAAAATTTAGCAACTTAGATACTTATTAAAACGGACACTTCTAAGTAATTAATATTTTCAGTACGTCATATAGTTCTAGTTATTTGGCACGTGCATTAACAAACATTTGTAAAAAGTGTTAGTTTGGTTAAGACCTTTGGACTCTTAAGTACTGTGGCAATATCAGTATATTGTACTCGAACGAGGCCATGAATTATTTATGACATAAAACCCACCTAAGTATCGAAAAACCGAAAAACCCGGCAAGCGATAACACGGTACGTAGGTGTTACTGCTTTATTGATAGTAATAACAATGGCAACAGAGTTACGGGTCTTGGTTTATATAGCATAAGTATGTTTAGGTATAAAATGGATTTAACCTAATATCTTGAACGCGTCCTATTTCAATTTTTTCGGGTCAAAAAAGTTGAATTTCGACTTTATTACAATGCTATTTACGATCATAGCAGTGTGATTTGAGTAACAGTTTGAAATCATCTTCTATAGATTTTATGATCTAGACGTAATACATGATTATGTGAAAGTGGGCTTAAAGAACCGTATTAAAAAAATACAAATTTCACACTTTTCTCTCAAGCCAGAGGGAGCGGGTTCGAACCCAGCCGACGGCACGCACCAATTTGTTCATTGTGTGAACATATGTGCGTATTGTATGTCATCTGCTTTATGACTGGAGCCCGGTGTATGGCGACAGGCTCGCCCTCTGTCACATTTGGGACTGAATATCGTCCGGCGAAATGTGGGTGTTGTATTACACCTCTGCCAGCCCCCTCGGAGGAAAGGCGTGACGATATGCTAACTTTTAAGTTAGCCATTAAGTTTCCTTTTGTAAGGAACGCAAATAGAACACGCACAGTAACTCCCAGACTTGGGTCAAATATCTGTATCATCCAAAGATCTATCTGACAGGCAGATGTTTGAACACGCAGATGATAGACGCCAGAAATAATAAAATCAATAGATTATGCTTGCATAAAATTTCTTTAAAATATAACTCGTCGCCTTCTTGAGACTAGGAAGTAAGTAGCGCTCACTATTTTAGGGGGTAGCTTATAGTTATTATTCATTTTAATTTCTTAAAATTATAATTTATTAGCCGGTTTTAAGGATAAGTAGAATAGAATAGATATTTTTCAAATGATCTATTTGACGAACATAGGCTCATTTGAGCTTTTTAATTTCGTAAGAGGAGAATAGGATACATCTGTATATTGATTTTGTTATCTCTGACAAACGCGCTACCGACAAGTCCTTACCAGTCTTCAAATTAGCATGAATTTACATGTAATGCAAAAGCCAGCAAAATCCTCTGCAAACAACTATTGACAGCCCTTACAAATGTGTAAATTCAAAACAACAACTCAGCGTGTTTTAGTTTATGACTATAAAATGCTTAGTTTTGTTTAGGTGGACAACTTAAACGTAAACTACGTTGTTTCGTTAATATTCGTTAATAATATAAATTTATATTTTAAAGTAACAAGAGAGTATGATTGCGCCGGTCTTTGACCACCAGAGAGTATAAATTTGAAGGAAAGACTCTCGGGGGTGATAAAGTTTGTTCATAAATATCACTGAAAACTGTACTAACGGTTCGTAGCTCTGCCATCTGAACCTGTTTAGGAATGAATAAGGTCTAGTCTTTCCTGCTATTTTATTGTAGTTACGTGGAGCGTACATTAAGTAGCCGGCCGAGTTAGGTTGCATATACATCGCTATGACCTATGTGCAGTTAGACTGAGTTAAGTGAATTACTTAAGGAAATAATCTTGATGTTTACTCGACTGCTCAAGAAGGAATGTTATGTTTTTCGAGTGTATGTATGTATGTGCGAGGTTTCTTTGAAACGCCCTACAGCCTAAACAGCTTGATAGTTTTCAACATGTGAGGTGTCATTTGAATCGCCTTGATAGAAGAAGTGACTTAGGGTAAAATATTTTGCAGCCGGGCTGTTTATTTTTCTATTTATAAAGATGATTTCGACACTTGTCTATCAACACCAACACAATATTTGTTACCTTTATGAAGGCCTTAGAATGATTATGTCAAGAGTTAGGCTACATGGTTTTAGTCATATATAATTTGAAATATACTTACTTCTTGCCAAAGTGACTTTTACTGTTTTAGCTTTGAGCTAGGCTTACATAATTCAAAGCTGTTAGAGGTTAGCGTGTTGATTGAGATTGGATCGTAGACTTCGTAGGCACCCGTAGTAGCTACGATGTAGCACCTCGTAGCAGTACAACGTAGCACTCGCGTAGAGACCGTACTCATTGATAAGAAAATTAATTTAATTTTGAATCTCGTACGGTTGAGTTCGACGAGACATATTACAGCATTGAAATGTAAACTCAATATCGTATCGGGTACAACACCATTTTCAATGTCACTATTCATTCATATATACCTCGATTGTAATTTGTTTCTCAACAGCCATGTGACGCTTGTCATTGGAATTTCTGTTTTACGTTACAAGTTATAAGATTCAAATTTCTGATTCAGGAATGGGTCATGAATAATCCTTTATTTTTAAAATGGAAGACGGAGCCTGAAATTTTTTACAGAAATTGCTTTCGGCAAATGAATTTAAAATTTCATCAATTTTACATTCCAAAAAGCCAAGCAAACCACAATTCTCTTCGTTTTCAAAGAGAGAAAGAAACGGGGCACGTTTTCTACGTATTTCACTTACTTTAAACGTACAATACCAATACTTTTCTCGTCTAAAAGCTTGTCCCAAAACTCTCTAACTTTCATCTAGTTTGATTAAATCTTCTGGAAACTCCAGTTGAAGAAAAAGACATGTATTATAGGGGCTTTAAAAGGCTGCCGAGTGTATTTGATGTACCTAACAATAAAATAATTTATTTTCTCGACGTTTTTCGTAACAAAACTGTCTGCTTATCGTGGTCTCACCCGTTGTCTAACAGGAACTGTTTTTTTTAATACAAGATAGCACAAGTTACAATCCAGGTAGGTACGTAAGCTGCCTCCGTACCAGTTTTTACAAAAACCCATTGCGTTGTTTTAATATTTTGTCACACCTTCCCCCATAAGATGCTGGCAGAGGTGTACAACACCCACACTTCGCCGGACGATATTCAGTCGAAATCAGACAGGGGGCTAGTCTGCCGCCAAACACAGGGCTCCAGTTACGTAGCAGCTGACATTAAATATATGTTATGCACATCATTCATATTTGCACAATGGATAAATTGATGCGTGCATTTGGCTGGGTCCAAACCTGTTCCTTCTGGCTTGGTTTTAGTATGAAAATGTTACATAATATCCACAAACTTCTAAGCTCACAATTATAGTGTGTGAATAGCCCACATTTTGTTCTCTGCTGGACTCTGATCTCCTGATTGTGCTTACCACTAAGCTCGATTTTCCACTGTACACCTTACTCCTCTAATTTAATAGGTCATCACTCTCCTTAACCGCAACGTAATCCTAGTCATAACCTCTAAGACGAGTAACATAATAGCCGAGTTAACTGCATATTAAGTAACCGCGGACTAACATTGTTAGCGGTTCAATGTACACCATAATTACCTTAGCGAAGCCCACGAAGGCCTGAACCCTAGTTAGACGAAATGAGTGGATTAACTTCCGATATATCCGTAGATTAGGTTAACATACTGGGAGTGAGGGGTAGCTAAGTGGAAGCTAAGGGATGGCTATAATGTGGTGGTAGCTTTGAATAATGTTTGCTACTGGCATCTCTATATTATGATTTTATGATACGGGAATTACTCAGCACTCGCTTGCTCACGTGATCATGCGCGTGCGCTCGCCTTGAAAATGATCGCCAAAGAAAGAAAAATAATGCTGTTGAAACTATAGTCTGAATAACATTTCGTCACGCCTTTCCCCCGAAGGAGCTGGCAGAGGTGTTATACAACACCCACACTTCGCCGGACGATATTCAGTCCCAAATGTGACAGGGGGCGAGCCTGTCACCATACACCGGGCTCCAATCATGTAGCAGATGACATACAATGCGCACATATGCTCATACAATAAACAAATTGGTGCGTGGCGTCGGCTGGTTTCAAACCCGCTCCCTCTGGCTTGAGAGGCGGGTCTTGTAATTAGTTTTCTAATTAAAAATTCTAACAGTTGGAATTACCGACTCAATCGTACGTTAGTAATTCCCGTATCATAGAATTATGTCATTGTATGAAAGCCACGTCAGTTTCGGTAGTATCTCTATAATTCTATAAATAGGTATACCGCGAAAGTTCATACTTATTAGCGAGTAAATTACAATTGCAATAAAATTACTTAATCTTACCTACGATCAATTTTACTGCTATCTCTACGCACTGCTCTTTCTCTTCGTTATATCTCTCTCCCTCCCTTTTTTTCTTTCCTATTTTTCCATTTTCTTTTCTTCTCTTTAATGTTTTTTTTTTATAAATTAAGTACTAAGTTTTTGCATCTAAAATAAATCTTGCTTTTTTGGTATTGGTAACATATAAACCGAATCAACTGTTTCAATTAAAATAGGTGAACAGGAGGTAAAAACACAAGTTCTAAGAAAGACTACATTTTATCGAAGTACATTATTTGTTTTTTTAATTACTTTCAGCCCTGACTGTTAATAGTTCGCGTGGCTTCTGATCTGCAAACAAACTATCCTATATTTACATAAACTAACAACGTATCGGAAATTGCTTTGAACGACGGTTTCTCGGAACTTAATAACGTGTTAAACTTCAAAGACCTACACTAGCCCGAGCAATTAGAAATATAGATAGAGCTGTACATAAAGGGCTATCAGGAAAAAGTGTATTAAGCCGAGAGGGCCAGTAGAAATTCATTGTTATGAAAAAAATTTACTATGAAGCCGTCTCTGAAATCGAGAAAAAGCTGGCCCACATTTACTGTTGGCATTTTGTCGACGGTCAAAGATCATTGTAATATATAGGACGCCATATAACATCATTAGGTACAGAAAAACGGTATCAAAGATACACTTATGAACGTCAAAGTTATTTAAATAGACTCGACCGCCTTGTTTGGATAAAGAGCCTCTACTCAAAAGAACAGGCAAGAAACTGAGGGATATTATTTTTTCAAATAAAAAATAAATTACAGTCTTACAAATTTTGGCTTACAACTAGATAATATTTTTAGGAATCAGAAGCTCAAAACATTAAAAAAAACAAACGTTTAAACCAACAAAATCTAGTTTACTCAATAATTAGGGTATTTTACAAAATAATTCACTGAATTCACATAAACATCTTTCAAACAAACATAACCTGCCGTTAATTTCAACACTACAAGAATAATCACAATAAACAAAATAAATGACCACAGACAATCAAATATGGAACGGACTCACAGTAAACAACGCCGAAACCAACCACCTTGCAGACCGACGACTGAGCAGCAAATAGACCGCATTGAACTGAGCGCCTGCTTTTATAGGCAATGGTGGGGATCGGTGTTATCTACTGCAAGTTTGGCTAATACGGCCTCTCCTGATCGTGCGCCGTCCTCGGCCGCACTGGAGTTGTTCTCTTCAGAAGCACTAGCGACTGCGGTGGGAGTTTGTTCGCCGCCTTCGCCCGTGCGCGAGACGCCTGTACATAGAGTACCAGCGAGATCTGTTGGAGCACCGGAGGGTTTACTGGCATCGTCATCGTCAGAGTTGTCATCTGCGTGAGAAAAGTGTTGTTAATTAACCATGAAAACATACGTTGTTGCCTATTCTGTCGTTCATCACGCATACAAGGCCCTCATACAAAAACACACTCTCACAACAAACTAAAGCACTTCGCTTTCAAAAGTATGCATACATCTTCATTCGGAACAACTCTTTCGTACTCATACTTTGAACTTGCAAGTTCCCACGTTAGACGTGACTCACGACGAACGTGAACCACGTCAGACGTGACCAGGACTGCGCCTGCCAGGGCAGCACCTGTTGCGTACGACTTCATGGGACGGATCCCCCAGGACAGCACCTGATGCGTACGACTTCGTGGGACGGATCCCCCAGGACAGCACCTGATGCGTACGACTTCGTGGGACGGATCCCCCAGGACAGCACCTGACGCGTACGACTTCGTGGGACGGATCCCCCAGGACAGCACCTGACGCGTACGACTTCATTGGCCTGAGCCCTCCATGCATATGGATGTATGGAGTGCACGTCGGCAGCAACCGGGTACTCCAGGGCCTCAGCCTTGGCAGCCACCACCAGGACCACACCGGCAGCTCGTTCCAACCAGCAAGGCAAACATTCGCCTTCCACTCGCACGCATGCTCACTCACACAGCAAGTGTACTGTAAACAGAACAGAATAACTTTAAAAGGTTCGGTTGGAACTTACTATCAAAAAATGCAAAACAACTCAGGACACCATTTGCCTTTCCAGGGCACCATATATTGAGCTGCGGCCTGAGTGGTCTTGCCTCTAGCTCCGCTTAGTAGCCTCATCTCATAGCGGTCACTTGGTAGTACTTTGGTGACACGGTATGGACCCCACATGCCGGAACCAAGTTTTCCAACGGACTAAGAGCATCTTGTTACAAATACTTGATCGTCGACCTCGAATTTCTTTGGCGGGTGTCTTTGGCGGTTAACCCGCGTGTCTTGACCAACTCTGTTTCTGTCGAGCGACGATTTAGAGTTTCTCCCGCCGAGTTCTCTATGGCTTCGCGATTGGGACTGGAGTTCTCAATAGCGACATCTCGGAGCAGCGTACGAATAACAGAAGTGGTCGCATTAGTACCAGTGGCTAGGTACAAAGCATATACCGCGTGGTCTTCTATTTCATAACATTTAAAAACGAATTAAATTTTTCATAGAGCATCAGACCAAGCTAAGGACAGTCCTTTCATAACGCTCGGCCTGCCCTGACCAAGTCTGATAACGCGCCAAAGCATTCTATTTCTGTGGCGAGAAAAGTACACTTGAGTACATTCATAGAAAATCCGGCATCAATAAAAGTTCTCAAACATCGCCAAATAGAGAAGTGCATTCTTCGATAGTCGTACTCAATATTAGGACATTATGGATTTACACGAGGACACTCCCGGCTTCTATGAATTTACGCAAGTTATTATTGATGGTAGGTTAGTACACAATAGGAGAATAAATTACATAAGCCAAAGAGCATCTTAAGGTACTCTTAGTAAGCTTCAGTTGTTATGAAGCTTGTTTTATGGATCGAGCCTTGGCAAAGCATTCGCTCTCTTTGTGTCCTGACTTTTTACAAAAAGAACAGATAGGTTTAGCATTACTACTACTACTACAGATAGTTTTAGCAATATCGGTAGCACTTAGTTTCTTAGGACATTTATCCTTAAAATGGCCTGTTTCTTTGCAAATAAAACACCTGCTTTCGCTTTTATCAGGATCATTGACTTTACGTTTAGCCGCACTAGAATTGAATGAAACGGGTTTATCAGAGTTGTGATTATCGGATTTGCGGGTAGGCTTGACATACGTGGCTAAAAACGAAATTAGGTTCTCAGTCGTTACGTCAGCGTTGGTAGCTGCTGCACGTACTTGTATATCACTAATGCCATGGATCACTATTTGAACCATGAGTTCTTCGCTTAACCCCTTTGTTACACGTAGGCGTAATAAAGAACGGCGTGCATACTCGGCATTCGACAAAAACTTATCAGATGTCGAATTTATGACCTCATGAAGAATTTTTGCATAGTTCATTTTTTGTGGACATAAGGACTTAAATTCCCTAACAAAGTTGGACCATGAGCGATCATTAGTAGCCCACTCATTCAACCAGGTTTTTGCATCACCCTTCAAACAATGAGCTACACGAGAAAAACACTCGAAATCATCCCAGCGGTTCGCAAGTTTAGCCCTCTACTTCATTGCACCACACCTCAAAGTTATTTATAGCCGGGTCAAAATTCGAGACATAATAATGGGTAGGCTTATTTTTTGTCAACATGGCTAACGCATCAACGAGCGTCTTAGTCGCGGAAGCGCTGTTTGTATCTGGGGCTGGCAGAGGTGTGTTGCCACGAACGGTTGATGGGTCCTGCGAACCACTAGCCGTGTTTTCTTCGATAGCAGTTAATCGCGACATTATTGAGCCTAACGCGTTGTTTATGGAGGCATCGTGATGATACACTCGAGACTCACTCCGATGATGACGCGAGTTAACCGAACGTGACCTGGACCGTTCGTGTGAATGATAATTAGCACTAGTACGCGAATGGTTGCGGCGTGAACGAGTCCTGTCGTAACGTGAACGCGAGCTACCAGAACGTGAACGGTTTCTAGCGTGACGCGAATGCGAACGATTTCTATCAAAACGCGAGCGTGTACGTGACCGCGCCCTGCTACACCTAGACTGTAGGTGTAAACTGTTACTAGGCGGCCGTGAACGGCGCCTGCTGCGTCGTGGTGATTCACTGCGACGACTACCCTCAGCTACGGAGTGAGGTGGCGTCTCACCGGACCGTGCTTGTGATGCACGTGGCATTCTTGTTTGAAATTAACGGCTGTTTACTTTTTACAAGGCTAATTGTGAGCAAAAATCCTATCCCACTTCTGATTTTAGGAATCAGAAGCTCAAAACATTAAAAAAAACAAACGTTTAAACCAACAAAATCTAGTTTACTCAATAATTAGGGTATTTTACAAAATAATTCACTGAATTCACATAAACATCTTTCAAACAAACATAACCTGCCGTTAATTTCAACACTACAAGAATAATCACAATAAACAAAATAAATGACCACAGACAATCAAATATGGAACGGACTCACAGTAAACAACGCCGAAACCAACCACCTTGCAGACCGACGACTGAGCAGCAAATAGACCGCATTGAACTGAGCGCCTGCTTTTATAGGCAATGGTGGGGATCGGTGTTATCTACTGCAAGTTTGGCTAATAATATCTATAAATACTAGTGGCTACTTGGCGGAAGTGGAAGGCTCCAGACATCTTTATCTTATAAATAATTCTTAACCTTATAATACCCTCTTTTCATTAATGTAGTTTTTACATGTGATTTGAATTTTCCTTCAGTGAGCCCTGTTATATTTTTCCGGATTTTATTGTAAAAACGAACGCAGTTGCCTAGGTTAATACCGAATGCATGGAGTTGCGTTTGGGATTTCGGGCGAACGTCATTTCTGTCAGTGATTAATTCACTTGACTTTGTTGAGAGCGGTCGCACGCAATGGTCATTCGCAAACCGATTCTAAATCGCCAGTTATTATTGTAATCTTTCACTAATTAAGTAGTCTAAATGTCTGCATTATTAAAATAATGTAAAGTCAACACTGCTGTTATTTAAAGTTGTTGGTGTTGTTATTTTAAGGTTCCTGAAGTCTAACGCCTACCAAAGATACTTGTGCTGACGAGTTCACGGATCAGACAACACCTCGTCCTACCCAACTTTCCCCGACATAGTATATTTATGGAACAGCTGATTTATATTTCGCAATTTCAAGGTTGACTCCATAGTAAAATTTGTTCATATTATAAGAACAATGACTCATGACCAATAAATGAATGACCAATGACTATTTCGGTTTAGTAAAGCCTTTCCCAATTACCCTGTATAACTACAGGAAACACGGTTAACGATTCGTGGTAAAACTAAAATTAGAACAAAAATTAGCTGACTTAATTGTAGACAGAACGTATGAGAATTCAATCTCGCTTTAATACATTTTGTCTTCTTCTTGATTGTTAATAGGAAGAAGTAAAAAAAAGTGCTACCCCACTACCATGTGGTATACCACCATAGTAGAGAAGAGAAAGATAGAGAGAGTTAACTTTATTTTATTATCGTAATCATCATTATCATAAGCCCGACTTTTTTTTCCTATGTTGTTGACCACTGAGGCCTCGACAGCGTACCGGGCATTAGGCAAGCACAGAGTGTGCAGGGCTTAACCATAAGCCCGAAGTCACCCAATACTGATATATACTCGTAGGTTTCTCTTTTTGTACGTACAACCCTCATCTCGGTTCTGTACCCATCTCGTCTTGTTTCGAACCCCGACTTCTCCAACATCGTCGATCTAACACAACTAGTCAGCAGTTCCCCTCTGATGGAGACCTCTCATATCTGCATAACTTCTCGTCCTATTACGCTCATATTTGAACTGAAAAGTTGTGTTAGCATGAACAACTTGCCTGCAAAATTTTATGAAGGTTGGATCACAGATACTCAAGTTATCATTAAATTAACAAAATATGCCCAAAAAATATTTATTACAAGCTGCGCCCCGCGGTTTCACCCGCAGTTAAAAAGTATGTGCTATTCTAGACTATAATCTATCTCTGTGCCAAATTTCATCCAGATCTGTTCAGCCGTTCTGGCGTGAAAGAGTAACAAACATCCATCCATCCATACAAACTTTCGCGTTTATAATATTAGTAGGAAGGATACATACATACATACATATCGTCACGCCTTTCCCCCGAGGGGGCTGGCAGAGGTGTAATAAAACACTCACACTTCGCCGGATGATATTCAGTCCCAAATGTGACAGGGGGCGAGCCTGTCGCCCCACATAGTAACACATATGTTCACACTATAAACAAATTGGTGCGCGCCGTCAGCTGGGTTCGAATCCGCTTCCTCTGGACTGAGAAGCGGGCCTTCTCCAACTAGGCTATCATCGCCTTGTCAAAGCATTCGGTTATACTAGCTGTACTCCGTAGCGTCACCCGTTGTAAAAAATATGCCTATCTATGTTTTAATCCAGAGCATTAGATATCTATGTTCCAATCTTCATCGAAATATGTCGATTAGAGCGTGAAGAAATTTCAAACAAACACACAAAAAAACTTTCGCATTTCTAATATAAGTAGGACTTTTTGGTTTACAATAAAGATATTTGATAATCGTATTGTATTATTATTTATATCTTATAACATTATAACCCTATTATTCCTCCGCATCTAAGATAACTATAGTTATAGTACCCTCATTTCTATACAATCTAGCCAATGTGGTTATTGTCTCAAGATTTATTACAATCGTTTGGAATAGACCTAACAGAGGAAAACAATGCTAAAGTGTCACAATGAGAGAAGACCGCGCAAATCCCTTTGAAACGGAGAAGAAAAATGTGTTGTGGAATTCAACAATAGGTATACCTAGCCTAGTACGGTGGGGTCACGGAGCAGATACAAAAAAGAAGGCGTAACAATAATTTTCTTTACTAAATTGCATACTACATCCGGAATCTACACACCAAAGTCAACAAAAGCCGTTTACATGATGTCTTTTTTTCTTTTCGACGTTCACGTCGACTTTTGTTCCACGACAGTTCCATTGGATTATGTAACTCATATTTCAAATGAAGATTTAAAAAAAAGACATCATGTATTTTGGTTTGACATGATTGGTGGCCAGTTCGGCAATTATATTTCTTGATGTCTGCAGTCATATTTCAAAGGAAATCCAACCGAACCTATTCTGTCAGCGGACTGTGTCAGGGAATCGGTGACTCTAGTGTGTAGAATCCTTTACTTTCATCTACTTCTCAATAGATGGCAAGAATACGTTACGAAAATCTAATCTAATCTAATCTCTCTTACAAAAGGCGCCATCTTCAGTTAAACAAAAATGTTATCGTTGTGACGTCTATGACGTTTATAATAAAAGGTACGCCTATAAAATAATGATGCAAGCCCTTCATGCTCTTCATGCCACCTCTCTTTTGTGTTTTCTCCATGGGCCGAACAATAAAATCCTCCAATAATTTTTTGGGTCACGTTTAGGGCCCCAGAGAGTGGGGTCGTTCGCTTTTTCTATTGTATCCTGTAGTAAACTCCGCTCTAGGCATCCTATAAACTACGTGTACGTCGGTTTATAGGATTTCCTTCAAATATCGGGAGATGTTTGATGTTTTATTTCCAGACCAATCTTGATACGCAAAAGTCTACCAATCTGGATGCGTGTTGATTTTACTCGTTTGTCACTTCTTCTGTATATCACGAAATAACAGATACCCCAATATTCTTGCGTCACTTTTCTATCTACTTCTTTACCGGAAATGATTAAAATCAGTTTAGTCAGTTACTCTTAAACAGGTTACAAACAAATAGAAAAATGAAAGCAGTTTCAGGACGTGTAAAATTAAAAACCTCTAAAATCTTTTTAGCTAAAAAACTTGAAACAGAATTTTACACCTCTGCATTTTTCAACGTTTTCGCAAACAACACTGCAGCTTGCAAAATGCAAACCACCCAAACAAGGAACCGCCGCAGTCGACATGCAAGCTTGAAATAGCTTAGTGCATTCAACTGGGGGCATCGAAAGCCTCTCTAAATGGGCGGCGCCGTATAATGATTTAGATTGGTTCTGTTTGTACGGGTCAGGGGTGAATGTACGCTCGCGTGATCAACCTGTACTGTGGTATGCGCTAGACTGCAACGCCAACGATGTATGAAGAAAACGTGCTTCAAATACTCAGTAGTTTACAGGTTCAAAAGGCATCTGATTCAGTAGAGGAGTATTCATCTTCTGTCAGTTAAAGTGTCTTTCTATTAATGAAGGTTGTCATTGAGAGGTTGCCTCGTAGAGTTTTTCTGGAGTTTTCCACTTTCCGCCAAGTAGCCACTAGTATTTAGATATAACCTAGTTGTAAGCCAAAATTTGTGAGACTGTAATTTATTTATTCTTTGAAAAATAATGCGCTTCAGTTTCTTGCCTGTTCTTCTGAGTAGAGGCTTGTTATCCGTACAAGGCGGTCGAGTCTATTTAAGGCGGTCGAGTCTATTTAAAAAAAACTTTGACGTTCATAAGTGTATCTTTGATCCCAAATTGATTAAAAAAAATTTGACTTTGACTTTGACTTTCCTTGTCTATCGCTAACAGTCTGCAAGGTACTATCCACTCTATAAAATTAATTTTTGAACTCAAATCATTTTCCTTATTTTGTAAGTTTAGTTTATTTTATTTTTTTAAGTTTATGTAACAATTGTTTCAATTGACATAAGTTGCAAAATGTGATTGCTATTTACTGTATATGTCATATTTTTTTATACATAAATAAAAACTTTCTTCGCTGGGTTAAAGTGTCAAAAGGCAGAAAGAATGAAAATTGTAGAGCTAAGAAAATGGATAAACTAGGATTTACGAATGTAGGCTTTAATAGTTAACAATGCTCTCTGTAGTGCAGTTTGTAATTCTAACTGGAGCGGACATAAATTCGTAGCTCCACGCGGGCTACATACCTAAGTGTTTGTTAATTTATAGTCACCGGATATCCGTTAGATACGGCCGTCTGGCCGCCTAAGAAATTGTCTGGAAAACTACTTTGTAGTTTTGTAAAGAAAACTAAATGATTATCTTCCCAGCGGTAAAAAGCATTGTTGTATTTGGGGTTTGTTGACGGGTATTTCAACCCCCAACGCAAGAAAAAATTGGTTGTCTGTAAAGTCGGTTTACTGACGGTAGTTGAACGTGACAACGTGCTCACTCAAGTAGGAGAGAGACGGATGTCGAACGCTGCCGAACGCAAAGGCCGATTATGCTTCTTTGTCGCTCGTTCCGCGCTCTCGCTTGCACTTCAAGCCTTACATGGAACGCCTCAGAGCGAGGTAACGCCGCATTTTTTCCTGCGTGCAGCCGGCTCTATCGAATTATAAGACGTTGTCACGTCAAAACGACGGGGTGAAAGTTTGTGGGGGTGTTATAAGGGGTGTCGTGTGTGTGTGTGTGTGTGTGTCTATCTGTGGCATCGTAGCTCCATAACGGATGAACCGATTTTGATGGGTTTTTTTTTTTTGTTTAAAAGGTGAATTTGTCGGGAGTGTTCCTAACTATGTTTGATGGAAATCGGTGTCGCAGGTTTTCCGATTTTTTAATTTATACTTGTTTGTCTATACCTAGATTGGTTCAGCGAAAATCTTTGGTATGGTGATTGTGATGTTTGGTGTTTCTTACCTTTTTATGTTCATTTAATTGGTTTTGAATTTTTTTGCATCAATTTTGCATCATTTACAAATTAGGTTTTCTGTACTGACCGAGTGAGCGTTAGCGAGCGCAACATCTATGCTTCAGCTTTGCCAGTAAAAATGGTTTCGTATGTCCGAAGTATGTCCGGATCTCTGTCCTCCTCTACAGTTCCTCTCAATTTCGGAAAATTTCCAAAAAACTGACTCGGAAAAATGTCTATAAAATTATCGAAAATGCTCACAAAAGTTTTAGACTATCGGTTAAGAAATGCGATCTGTTAGGGGGCAAAGACGTCAGTTGCAATGTCTACAGCTCACAGCCCTTTTATATTGTTTTGTAAAAAAAAGGACGTACGTAAATATGATGTTTGATTGACAGCATTCTCGGAAAACAGAGGAAATTGAAATATAAAACAGAGAAATCAACGAGAGAGAAACAAATTTACCAGGTAGTTACGTCGATATTTTCACATCACCTGTTTTTGACAAAGCTTTGAAAAGTTCAGCAGTTGTTTCAGATAGTTCTCGAGCTCAGAAAGTTATTCAAAGCAGGCTTTGTCTTATCTGAAATACGATTAAACCGGATTAATTTAACAAATTGGTTAATCAACACAGAAAGCCGAAGTTTCTGTCAATATTGGACAAAGTTTTGTGTTTGTAGCTGCAATACTGCTCCGCTTAAGGCGAGGCTTTCCCAGAACTTTAGGTATTTTACTCTACCTCAGGCCGCACTTTTTGGGAGCGCGACGTATTCATTCACGCGACACAAAAGTTGTGTGCGATGCGCCGCGCGCACACCTTTCACCCGTCAGTCACGTTATGGTATCGAGTACCTAAACACCCATTTTTAGGAAATCGATAAAATAATCCGTTCGTCATTGTATTCATCCATTTTATGAACATTTTTTATTTGATGCCAAACAAAAAAAAATCTAAAAAATGCCGTTCAAGCCAATATAGGTACAACCAATCTCATGTCCACGAGTTGTTGTATTTTTGATGTGTGAGCAGTCGTGGCATTAGTTTCATTTTACCGGTAGTGTCATATTTCCATTTTATCACACTTCACACTCATAAATACAAAAGATTGCGATTGTGTGTGGAAGTTAGGTACTTACTCGTATTTCACTTATTCACACCTAAACGGCTAGACGGATGAGGATCATATTTGGAACGGAGTTAGCTTATGCCCTGGATTGACACATAGGCAACTTGTTATCCTTATTAGGACAAATATTTATACAGGGTGTTGGAATGATTGTGTAACTACCGGTATTCATTAAATAATACAACATAGTAAATTTCATTATTTTTGGGTATATTGTATAACAATGGTAATAACAATTTTAATTACCTTACTTTACCATTAGGTGCGTACTAATAATATTGTATGGTTTGTTAAATGTTACAAAGTTAAAAAACTACACGATTCAGATATAATTTTGAACAATAATTATGAAAGAATCGAGTAAACTTATACCGGATATACAGGGTGTAAGGAGACCGTTCTCGAAGCCGAAACGCCGTTATTATACTATCTATACACAACCCGAAACCACGAACTATTAGCCATATAACTGTTATTTTAAAATTTTAGAAATTTGCAAACCAGCAATGTAACGCGTTTATATCGCGGGGGTCAATGGTCGGCGCCAGTACCTACCGAAAGTGCGATGACGCACCGCGCGGCGCGCGGTGTGCGACGCGTGATTCAAATCGGTAGAAGTTATTATCTACTAGGTAGGTAGGTAATAGGTAGGTTGAATTCAATCAATCGGTTTAAAATGCTTTACCTAATCGCAGATGTGTGAGATAGGGCTCAAACTCGCACTCCCGATCTTACAAAATCACTTACCTAGTCTGTGTTTTCATTCGCCTTCTGCGGTGCTATTCACAATCATTCGGAAACGTTTCCGATCGGATCCCACAAATTTCAAACTCAAATTGTTCGAATCTCAGTCTCCTTATATACATTTTGGAATAGGAAATCAAGTATCAATCCGATCTGAAGAATTAATCACGTCTAAAAACTTATGAATATAGACTGAAATTCGAATAATTTAGGTTTACAATTTTTGAAATCCGAACGGAAACGCTTCCGAATGGTTGTGAATAGCCCTGCTGGGTCGGAAGTCGGATTTCGGAAGCGGTCCCGCAAATTAAGGTGCGTTTAGACTAATCACATTAGGTTACCTAATTGAAATCGTTGATAAAATGTGGAAGCAAGGTGTTACGTGCGGTGGCGCGGCGTGGCGATGAGCCCGGGTAACTGCCACACTACATTTTTTTGTGCCATAATTGGCAAACAAACTAACAGGTTGCCTGATGGTAAGTGTTCACCGTTGCCTAAGGATACCTTTAATACCAGGGACATCACATCACGCTTCTTACAGAGTAGTCTTATGTAGAGAAAATGCATTAGCATCTCTCACAATCTCGGGGGGAGTCGGGCAGTGTGTGGGACTCCAACACACCCTAGAGTTACACTCTGCGGTGTTCTGCTTTTGCCTTTTTAATGCAATAATTTAGAAGCTTGATTTTTACAGCTTCAAGATATTGTAGATCTGTTTAATACATGACAGTACGGAATCCTAAAAAGTTAGCTACATTTTTAGTAGGTAAAGAAATAAAATTGAAATTGTAAAGGTAAAGACAGTACATTTTAACTTGTGAAAACAGTGAAAACGCACCCTAAATGTGTTTATGTCTATTACGCACACAAGCGCGTGTCTATCGCGACCGACAAAGAAAGCCGCGCGCGCCGAAGGACAGTGCGATCTTTCGGCGCCGCCGGCCGGCGCGCGGCAGCAGCTTTGGCTTCGTAGGTACGAGTATAGCGCGAGCGATAAGGTGAATGTACTGTGCGTGCGTGTCGTCGTGATTTTGAATCCGAGGCAATAAGATCACAATTCACAAGCCTACAAATTCATGTTATGAGAAAGTATTGAAGCTATGTCTTTTTAAATTTCAAAGTGAAACATTTTGTAAGTGACGGCGCAGGCGGACCTAGTTGGGTTGGGTTGGAAGTTGAGACCATTGGATTTTTAATCCGCAGGTCCCAAGGTTTGAATCATTTCGAAGTTAGTGCGTATTGTTGATTGCTGACAGCTGTAAACGCTGAAGAAAAACATTGTGCGAAAATGGGATGCCTGAGAGTTCTTTGTGAAGTTTACCAACGAACAACTCATTGGACCAGCGTTGTGGACACTTACGACTTGTGTGCCTTAAGCTTCTCACAATGAGAAGATGGCTCATATCTCATGGCCCATCTCCAGCCGTAGGACAGTTTGAACCGAACGTGATTTAGGCAATTACCGAAGAGAATGCAATAGCCACGTAGGTAGTTAGATCTGTACGAATGGCGGGAGGACGTCTCGTACCGCGCCGCCGTGGCCCGCGCGCGCGCCGAGACAACGGCGGGCGCGCGGCGGGGGGTGGGGGGGGCGGGCGGCGCGGCTCCTTGCGAGGTCGCGACCGCGCGCAGCTGTGTGCGGGCGTTCACCTCTAGCGTCAGCTGTCAGTCATTTGTATTAGATTGCCGTTAAGGTAATTTTTTTTTTTTTGGTAATTGGTGTTTAAACTAGCTCTTTAAAGCTTGTATAACTTGTGTCGATGTTAAAATATCTGATTTTAAGTTTAAAAAAAAAACCTTTTTTTGGCGTTTTTTTAGTCGCTTTGTATTAGTAATCCCCACCACTATTCCCAGTTTTCGTTTTCGAGAGGGGTCCACTAACTCCCTGTATAGGTATACATACCCTGGGTACGAAGTGGCGGACATTCTGCTAGTACTAACAAAACATCCAATACAAAAATATACATTCACAATATTTACATTTATATATACAATTGAGCTATAGGTACGTAGTATTATTATTTGTTCTGTGATATAGTTGTAGAATCGATGGCAGCCTAGTTGGGAGTGGCAATTTTGCTCTGCTGGGTTCGAACCCAGCCGACGGCACGCACCAATTTGTTCATTGTGTGAACATATGTGCGTATTGTGTGTCATCTGCTACATAACTGGAGCCCCGGTGTATGGCGACAGGCTCGCCCCCTGTCGCATTCGGGACTGAATATCGTCCGGCGAAATGTGGGTGTTGTATTACACCTCTGCCAGCCCCCTCGGGGAAAAGCGTGACGATATGTATGCATGTCGAGCCATAAGTTCTGTTACAAATGAAAATGCATTTATTTTTTTATACAGTAATGTAATGTTAATAAAAGTTATATTTACATATGTATTGAAGTCTTAACAAAAATATAACTATTATTTTATTTAAAATTACCACATTTGGCCTTGATAGAGGCCTTTAGTCGGTCTGGCCAAGAATCTATGGATTTACGGACTGTTTCCATGGGAAATTTAGCCACTGCTTGCTTCAAAGATTTCTTAAGTGACTCTATGTCGGCGTGTCGTTTAGAGCAGGCCATGCCCTCTAAACCTGACCATAATTTGTAGTCCAGGGGGTTTTGATCTGGGCCAGAGAGCCAGTCTTCAGCCCTTATAAAGTCCGGAACATTGGCTTCCAGCCAGGCTTGGGTAGTTCGCGCCTTGTGACCATGTGCAGAGTCTAGTTGGAAACTCCACGGTACCGTTTTAAAAAGTGTATTGCTAAGGGGTTGTACAACACCATATAAGACGGTCTCTTGATACACTTTGGCAGAAGTTTTAACCCCCTTTTCACAAAAACTAAGCTTTGTGACGCCGTGATAGGATACCCCCCACCAAACCATGACTGACGCAGGATGATGACCACGCTGAGTGAAACAGGGTCAATGTCATCCACGTGCCTAAAACAAAATAAAAATAAATATTTATAAGTATGATGTCCAAAAGTTCAAAATATAAAAATTCTAAAAAACCGACCAAGTTCGAGTCGGACTCGCGCACGAAGCTGTCGTTCAAGCTTGTTGACATGTATGTACACAATTATATAACAACTACATTATAAATAAATGAGCTTTCAAATGACACCTCAAACAACTGATTTGATGAGATAGAACTCGAGATATAAGCAATAATCTACAACGGTCGGCGGCCATCTTTGTGACTTATATACATAGCTTCGCCTGTCCCCGCTATCGCTTCTTACAACCGGCAGTTTCGAATTTCAAAGGCAACGACGAACACATCCATACCAGTCGTAGGTTTATAGAAGCCGTACTTACAAGATTTACCGAAATGCTCGATTTTCGCTAATCGTTAAAAACGAATATACAACTTTACGAGTTTTCTTCAAAACAGCCAAAATCACGTTGCAGTACTAATCAGGCCTAGATGTGTTCAAATCATACGGCTATAACGCTACCAAACACTCGTGTAGTACAGATTGTTCAGTCAAAAATGAAAGTATGAACGACGTCCCCTATCTCACCTAACACCCTATATAATTTACAAACATACAGTACAGTCAAAACTTAGCGAAGATCCGCCACCTTGCATGTTACAAAAAGAAGGTAGGTACTTACGTTTCGTCAATTGCAATGTCATCAGAGTTTATTACATTCTCTTGAAGTACTCTTCTGCAAAAAAAAAACGAAGATAAGTATTCATGTAGGTAAGTATAACTACGTAAATATCACTACTAGATATACCACTAGGCCGGGTATTTACTCGTTGTGCAGTTCAGATTGCTCAGTAAAAATGAAAGTATGAACGTCGTCCCGTATCTTACCTAACATCCTGTATAGTTAAAACTTAGCGAAGATCCGCCACCCTGCATGTTACAAAAGGTAGGTAGGTACTTACGTTTCGTCAATTCCAATGTCATCGGAGTTTATTACATTTAGTTGTAATACTCTTCTGAAAAAAAAAAACAAAACTGTAAGATAGGTATTCGTGTAAGTAGGTATAACTATATAAATATAAATGTCACTGGTATGCCACTAGGACAGGTATTTACTCGTTGTGCAGTTCAGATTGCTCAGTAAAAATGAAAGTATGAACGTCGTCCCGTATCTCACCTAACATCCTACATACCTATATAGTCAAAACTTAGCGAAGATCCGCAGCCCTGCATGTTACAAAAGGTAGGTAGGTACTTACGTTTCGTCAATTCCAATGTCATCGGAGCTTATTAAATTTGGTTGTAGTACTCTTCTGAAAAAAAAACAAAAACTGTAAGATAGGTATTCGTGAAGGTAGGTATAACTATATAAATATAAATATCACTGGTACGAGTATGCCACTAGGTCGGGTATTTACTCGTTGTGCAGTTCAGATTGCTCAGTAAAAATGAAAGTATGAACGTCGTCCCGTATCTTACCTAACATCCTGTATAGTTAAAACTTAGCGAAGATCCGCCACCCTGCATGTTACAAAAGGTAGGTAGGTACTTACGTTTCGTCAATTCCAATGTCATTGGAGTTTGTTACATTTTCATGTAGTAATCTGTAAAAAAAAAAACTGTAACTGTAGGTAGGTATAACAACATAAATATCACTAGTAGGTATACCACTAGGCCGGGTATTTACATCCTGAATACACGTAACGAGACAAAAAAGTGTCTATGATGATGAGTATGATATTTGAAAGCACTAAAACGAATATATGTAGGTACTCATCGATTTGTTGTTCATCATCTGACTACAAAAGCAATGCAAGAAATGTCGATTCTAGTAAATAAAAACAATGATTACCAACTTAGTCTAGTAGAAGTTTATCTACTTACCGACGTTTGCTCCTTGACTCGTACGATTTTCTAAAAGCCAGACTTGAGCATTTTTTTCTTTTATTGTGTTTGTTACCCATTATGGTAAAACTAAAAGCTTGGTTAGTGTTGGTGTGTGCGGCACTGCGGAGACACAAAAATTTGGCACACGTCCGGCGTCGACGGGGTCTGCGAGCGGACTGGCGGTCACGTAAACGCGCCTTTTCACCATGAATTCATGATAAAAAAATCATATAAAATTACCATATTAACTTTTTAACATTTTTATTAATGATTCCACTTGTTTATTGCGTTGTAATTCGTAAAAAAAATTAAAAAAGCAATATGATTTGTAACAATGAAGTCGCAAATCGTATTTAAAATACCAAATAGAGGTGACTTTGGATTTTTTTTCTATCGAGTGAAGTTATTCATAACATGTATCAGATTTATGATTCCACTTATAAACATGCTCGAGAATAACATATATTTTTTACACAATAAAAACCATGGTTTATCTTAGAGGAAAGTTGATTCTTGCTAGACGTTTTCTGGCCAGGCTCGCCTTAAGTTTTAAGGCTTCAGAAATTAGATTAAATGAGGTTTAAGGCCTCCTTTAGGGAAACGCGAGGCGTCGTGCGCTGCGTCTAGCGTAGCGTTGCGCGACTCGCTAAAAGAAAAAGACAAAACAAATTAGAACGTGCGTGAACACGCTTTTGCCTGAACACTCGAAAACTCAAACAATTATGTTTGATTTTCACGCACGACACAACGCTGCATGGGCCGCGCTACGCCTCACGTCTACTTAAACGAGCCCTAAGATTCGTTTCGTCTTAAAATAAGTATTAGAGATATCATGCTATTTGCAATGCTACGGCTACAATATTTCTTTTTATTTTACAACCATAAGAAGGAAGGAATTCCTTCGGATCGCCTATCGCGACATGCGTAACCGATTAGTTCGTCACGCGGCGAATTATCGCCCACCTCAACTCCGCAGAAAGGCGACAAGTTGAGCGCTAGTGTAGACAAGAACCAATAACCGATGAAGATTATTTTAGCGCGACAACTCGACACGAATTATCGCGCGCTAATGTAACCGCAGCATGAAGTAAACACGTTTCAAACTATGTCATTATGACATATTTTACTGTTAATCCATCATATACCTTAACGAGCCCTTAGCTTTTTTTCGTCTTAAAACAATAGGTAATAGGAATATCATGATATTTGCTAAGTTTTATGGAAGTAAACTCGTTTGTAACAAAGTCGTTTAAAACATTTCTACTGGTAAACCAAAACTAACGTTTCATAAATAATAAATATTCATGTAACTAAATAACCGCAACCGCATTAGGAATAAATAACATTTCGACAGTACTTAATTCGTTTTCCAAAATATTCCCACTTCATATGAATCTAGGCACGTAAATTTGAGCGCAATTAATTCAAAACTAACCAATTAAAGCGGGCTGTGAAAATGAGTAAACCGACTGAAATGTATTTATTATTCTTAGGTGTTTACTTTCTAATGGAAAGAGAACCCACACTGAATATTTTTGTATAGGGTCAACTTCTGTGGGGCAATTGCGTCTTTCGAGAATTACTGAAAAACCCTTCACAAGTTAAGCGCCACCTACATCTAATATCTTTATATCAGCTATATATTATCTTTAGTTGCAATCATCTGTATAGGATGGCGTTAGTTGCCTATTTAGTGAAGGGTTTGTCAGTAATTCTCGAAAGACGCAATTGTCCCAGAGACGTATTTGCCCCAGTTGATCCTACGTGAACAAAATATAACATTTATTTAATTATCCTTTTTATCAGTTCTTTTATTTTCATTCCTTGATCGCCATTCAGCTGCTCTGGTTCATCGTCCGTCTTTTCATCTCACCAATCTTAACTTAAAATCTGTTTTCGCCACATCGAACCAGGACGTCCATTCGAACAATTTTATTTCATAAATTGTTTTAAAATAATTAATTATTCTCTTGTTCTGCTGACTTTTCACAACCGCACTGATTACGGTCTAACCCGTTTCCTTGAACGTTTTAATTAATATAATCTCAAAACATGTTAACATTTTAAAGCGCTCTATTAAATTAATGCGCAATCATTATACAACCCTACCAACTTAAATGTAAGAGTTGGTCAAATTAGGGAACTAAAATTGTCTAGCAGAGACCGTAGCTTTTGTTTAAGTACTACAGTGGTGGCTCCCTCACCTATTTTAAAGAAAAGTTGGTCGCTCTTTAACCCACATCATTCCGCTCATGACTTCTTTCATAAATTAATTCTAGCGTAATTATTTTGAGACAAGGGAAGATTATTGATGACTGCTGTGTATTAGGAAATGTAAGGATTTTGTTTAAATGCTGTTAGCCTGATTTATTTTCTAAAACGAACGTGTTAAGTTGGCAAATTTAATGTCTTTGCCTTATTCAATTTGGGGGTGATAAATTCTGCGCTGTCTTCCCGCTTGGGGAGTATAGTGCAATGCTTGCTGCCAGCGCCTCTAGTAGGTAGCTAAGACATGGTAGCGCTTTAAAATATTGCAGTGTGCCAATGAGCTAAGTTCAGGGCGTAGGCGAAAAAGATACCTAGGTGTTCAATTACAATTATAGTATTACAATTACTATTATTTTCATTAAATTTTTTCTATTTTATTTGCCGAAGCCCCTATACAGCTGACTTAGAATTAGATTAATTTGAACTTATTTTACAGTTAAACATAGTTAAAATATCTAGTCTGGATCCCGCGCAATATTGTCGTTGTCGTTTTTTGAGGGAGACACAAGACTAATAATATTACCAATTTGTATTGTAATTAATTGTAATTTTTTGTAATTATCTTTTTGACGAGTCCATTATAGGAGCATCCTTAATTAATTTTAGCTAAAATCTTTAAGGAACTGTTACTTAATGACAATAAAAATTATTCTATTCTATTCAATACCTTGTAGGCTTTTTGAGCTATCATCACACTAATGTTAAAAATAAATGCGGAAGTTTAGATGAATGGCCGTTTCTCAATCACGCTAAAACGGCTGAGCGAACGGATCTAAACAAAATTTGGCATGGTGATAGATGATCCCTGGTCTGGAATAGCGCATAGGACACTTTTTAACTGCAGATGAAACCGCGGGGCACAGCTAGTAGATTATAACTACTAGGTACCATGACCATCAATCTACGCAAAAACATTCTGGGGTCATCATTTTGGGGGCTGAGCTACCCACGTCCGTAGGAGTGTACTCTATTCTGATTCCCTACACGTGGTCCCCGGGTAGTGCTAACCGGGTAGCAAACTCTGGTGGGAGGCTTCGGCCGTGGCTAGTTACCACCCATCGGACCAAGCCATGCCGTGAAATGACCTAGTCGTATTTCGGGATGTAGTCCGGTGTAACCGTTCCGAAGACGGGTCTGAGCAGTAGCGCACTTGTAGCGCCTCACTCAACTGCCGTCTTTGTGCTTCTTTACTCTATAAATATTTAAGGCTAGAGTGTATAAGTACTTTATAGGTCGTCGTGCTCCATCTTAGACCACAACGTCGCTTAACATCAGGCGAGTTGGTGGTCAAACGACGACTTATTCTACATAAAAAAAAAAAAAATCTGACAAACCTACAAAGTCAATTATTGCATACTCGTAATCATTATATGTAACCTATTTTGGTTCTTGTTTTGTAAATAAAGTTAATGCTTTTTACATAACATATTTTTTGTTTAAATCCTTCAAAGGAAGTATCGACCTTGAAACTTCAAAGTTGCCAGCTCTCAAAAAATAAACGTAAAGTGCGCCATAAAAGGCATGATCGCGGTCTTTCATCTTGTCGCCCAAGCAAGATTATCCACTTAACATTTTTGTATGGATATTAAAATGAAAATCTGATTTTCTGCAGCGAAGCGAAAAATTCGCTGAAACGAAGACTGCGCGAACAGAATCAAGAGATCCTTAGGGACGTCGATGCTGCAAGGCAAATACGATTTGTTTTAGTCTATGTAGCTACTTTATAGAGTGTATATATATTATTTTAATAATAATAATAATAATAAATTCAGGACACTTCCACACACGGTCGCCTGACCCCAAACTAAGCAAAGCTTGTACTATGGGTGCCAGAGACTGATATACATAAGTACTTAGATATTTTTAAATACATACTTAAATAGATATTTACACCCAGACATAGAACAAACACAAATGTTCATCACATAAATGTTTGCTCTAGGTGGGAATCGAACCCACGCCCCCAAGTTCAGAAGGCAGGTTCACTACCAACTGAGCCACCGAGGCAGTCAGTTGATAAGTCATTAAAATCGTCATCAGATCACTTTAGTCTAGTTAGAGAGCAATGCTAGTTAAATAGTTTAGGAGGAAAAAATCTCAATATGCGTACATCCTACTACTTGCCCCGAGTACTTGCCTACTAAGCTCTCTGAAATTATTTACATACTATATTAAATTTTAAATGAAGGACATGTTCTAGGATACCATTGTACTTATTATTAAGACCAATTTTTACTATCGCTAAATTGCCTGAAGTTCATTCATTTTTTTTTTTTTTCAGGTTTGTTGAAATATTACATTGTTTAAAATTAGATTCAAAATTTCAAAATTAGAATAAAGAATTCATGTTCCTCGATGTACTTAATGCGACGTTAAAGCGGAATTACACTAGATATTGTCCAAATAACAAGTTTTAATTAGAGACTATTTATCTGTTTTCGAATTTTTTAAACATTTTTTTTTATGATCATGGAAGTAGAGAAACGCTATTAACATTACACTAAAAATATAACACAGTCAGAAAAATATAGAACAGCCAGGGAGACACACAAAACCAGTTTTTAGTTATATTTTGTCTAATTTAATTCAAGGATGTGTTGAACTGGGGGGTTATTTCTGCGCGTGAAATGAGATGAGATTTTATCTTGGTCACTCTCACACATATGACGTTTCAAACGAGAGCAACAAGGACGAAAAAAGGTAAGATGAAAATCTCAAATCTCTGAATAGGGCCACAGGTCAAAGTCGGGAAAGTCTGCCAGTTTGTTTACGGGTGTTATGAGTACAATGTCCTAGAATACGTCCTTCACTTAGAGATGGTACACGGTGTATTTTACCACTTTTACATATGACAGGGAAAGTTGGGAAAGGCCGAGGTGTCGCGTCTGATTTGTGATCCGTGAACTCGTCATTACGGGTATCTATGGTGGGTGTTAGGCTTCAGGAACGTTAAAATTAGGGAACTGCAGTGTTGACTATTTACTATTTTATTAAACAGACACTTAAAGTTTAGTTAGTGGAGGATAACAATAATAGTTAGCGATATAGAATAAGTACCTTATAGGTCGTCGTGCTCCATCTTAGACCACAACGTCGCTTAACATCAGGCGAGTTGGTGGTCAAACGCCGACTTAATGTCCATTAAAAAAAATATAAAAAAAATATAGAGCTAATGGGTTGGCGAATGACCATTGCGTGCGACTGCCTTCAACCAAATCAAGTGTATAAATAACTGACAGACATGTTGTTCGCCCGCCATCCCAAATGCAACTCCATTCGGTGTTAACCGCTCTAAATTACCATTTAAATACAAATCAATTAATCGTTAAAAACATAACAGAACAATAATAACATCGATTAGCAACTCTCAAAATAAACCGATTTTCACCATTTAATGATGTCACGTGCCGTACGTATGAGATTTATCAGTATTATTAATTGGTTTAACATGATAAAAATTTTAACACCAATCCACTTTAAAATCCATTTTGTCCATCATCAAGCGCGCAAATATAGCCAGCACATATCCAATTAACCTATTAATCTCGGGATGAATGGTTTTTGCTCGCTATATTTTTCATTACCAATCGTTAAGATATTTTTGGGAGCATATTTTACGTTCTAAAAGGTTAAAAATGAAATGATTTCAAACTTGAATCTATTCTTAGAACATTCGTGTTTCTGAAGATAGAGATTCTTCAGAAAGTATAATATTCCACGGATATTAATAATAAATAAATTCCTTATTTCACTTTTTCTTTGAAATTATAATCAGTTCATTATTATGATTTCAATGCGCTTTTAACTGCTTTAAGAATGATTGTCTATAATTAATTGAATTTTTATTTTCATGCTACGAATGCTTTTTTGAAAATGAGATTTTTTTATTAGCATTGCCTACACAACACAAAATAACCTATGAACTCGTAATTTGACAGCTTAGTCCATATAATCGGATGACATTACCTCCCAATGATTGTTTTTTTTTTTTTTTTTTAGAAGCATTGCGTACTCAATTACCCCATGAACACGTGAATTAGCTTAGTCCATACGAGTATGATCGGATGACATTACCTCCCAATGATTGTTAAGCACTTTTTAAAATACTTCTGAAACTAAGGAACCTAGTATTTCCAATCTGATTTTTGTACGCAAAACGTTACCCCTAAACTGTTTTGAAAGCATTTCCCTACTATAAGAAAAATATAAATTTTACAGTACATTTTAGTCACGGATTTTACACAGATGTGAAATCCGTGACTAAAATGTAATGTTAAATTTGCGATACAACGACAAAATGAGCTGAACGCTACGCTAGATGTCTTTGTCTTTGAAACAGTTTTGTAACCTTTGTCTCAGCCAGTTACGTACCTAACTATCTACGTTGGCCTTCTCAAATGAAATATTCAAGGCAGTCTGTAGTTGTACCTACTCTAATTCAGCTCTGTTTTATTAGGGTTCCGTAGCAAAAGCAAAAGGAAGCCACAATCATTTTACGGTTTATATGTGTGGTCTTGTGAATTTGGTCTTGCCCAAACTTTGAAGAAGCATTAATGGGTAAAAATTAAAATCCACAGTTTTTTTTTAAACTACCGTTTGTTAGTTAACTAAAAACAGAAAAATTAGGACATAGTATTTATTATCTTACCGTCTGGTCAGTTTGGAGATGATTAAGTAATACTAAGTGTTTGAACTAAGTGGTAGTTAATTAGTTTGAACTCACTAATTAGCTAACAGAGCGCAGCGTCTTTCTTAAAATGCTTTCGTATGTCCGAATTATGTCCGGATCTTTGTCTTCCTCTACAGGTCGCATTTCTTAACTGATCCTCTTGAAATTTTGTGAGTAGGTTCGATAAATACAAAGTTGTTTTTTGTAGACAGTGTTTGGAAATTTGACAAAATAAAAGGAAAAATGTTACTTTCCAAAAAAGGCATTCAGAAGTTTCCAAATCTGTACAATTACATTTTTACAATTTTTTTATACATTCTGTAAAAAAAATCTGTACAATTTTCGAACCTGCTCACAAAATTTCACGAGAATCGGTTGAGGAATGAGTCCTGAAATGGAAGACAAACGTCGGAAAAAAATGCAAAAGGTTAAGATTTTTTTAAACGGCCAACCAAAATGTACCATTTGAACAGCTACAGAACCTACATCAATCTTGTCCCGACATCTTTTTGACTACTTTTTATCTGAGAAGCGGAGAAAAGAGTAGTTTATGAAATATTCTAGTTATTAGAGATGGGACACAAAGAACTGTGTCCTCGGAATGTGCTTCATACAAATCGTCGTTTTTGTAGGTTATAAAAAATTCACTTGGTTTTCAAGCACTTCTAGACCTACAGTACATTAAATTTGATATAGTAAAGATTAAAAAGCAGGTGTCTAGTTGAAACTCATTTGCCGCGTATAGAAAGTATTTTTTTCCTTAATCATCGACCGAGGCGAAGTTGACAAAAATGAATTGACAAAAATATGTCCAAATCTTGTCCGGATCTCTGTCTTCGTCTCTGGTTTTTACGAGAATCAGTCAGAATTAGGACAAATGTCGGCCGCGAGCTCTCTAGCTCACAGAGCCACTAAGTATCTACTAATGTGAGCTGCTTTACTAAATACATCACACAACAGCTAACAGAAAATACTTTGTGTATTTTTTGAAAATCAACAAAAAATACACAAAGTATTTTCTGTTCGCTGCGTTAAGACGAACGCAGTAAACTGATCCAAAAAGTAGAATGCATGCAAGCATGGTAGTCATAATATAACATATCGTCACGCCTTTCCCCTGAGGGGGCTGGCAGAGGTGTAATACAACACCCACACTTCGCCGGACGATATTCAGTCCCAAATGTGACAGGAGGTGAGCCTGTCGCCATACACCGGGCTCCAGTCATGTGGCAGATGACACACAATACGCGCATATGCTCACACAATGAACAAATTGGTGCGTGCCGTCGGCTGGGACCCGCTCCCTCTGGCTTGAGATACAGGCCTTCTCCCAACTGGGCTGCCATCGCTTTTTTACTAATTTTTTTATTAGTTATATAAAGTTTATATCCTACGTTGTTGATCTCTCTCTCTTTTCCCGATTGTAGTTTTCTGTCTTTTTTTGTTTCACGTTTTATCTTTTATGCAGCCTCAAACTTAAAAAACTTATATAAAGTCTGTGCTCCAAACACGCCCATTACCTGACTCGACTGGTGTGATTATCGACCGGATGGCTTACTGCGTTTGCGGTTTTATCCAGGGGATACAAACTTATTCCGAGGGTACAAAGTTCCGGCCAGCGGTAGCTTTTAAAGTAGGTTGACAGCTGATAACCCTGTTTTAATTTGCGTCTCACTGCTTCACTCGTTATACAACAACAAAAAAAAACAAAAAATTACATTTACTATTTTTTTAAATAAATGAAGCTAAGCTATATTCTATTATGATATTATTAATAAATTCGGGACATTGTCACACACGGTCGCCTGACCCTAAAAAAAGCTTTTACTATGGCTGCCAGAGACTGATATACTTAGATATTTTTAAATACATACTTAAATAGATAATAACACACCCAGACACAGAACAAACACAAATGTTCATCACATAAATGTTTGCCCTAGGTGGGAATAGAACCCACGCCCCCAAGCTCAGAATGCAATTTTAACTAATAGTAAATTAATTAATTAAAATTAAATTAATGAATTATATTCTTCAAATTCCACTCATAGTCATTTTGTTTTAACGCAACCCGCAGCGTATTTCCAATATCGTGTTTTTCGTCCAGATTACAGGAAAATACGGCAAAATTTATTTGAATCCGGCATCAATACATCCACTTGCACAATACATCTACTTGCATGTAAAAATGTAGTCTGGATGTGTATTGATTATTGATAACTTACTCAGGCAGGTACTTCTTATAGATTAAGTCCCGTAAAATCAAAATACTTTCCTAAAATACAAAGTACTAAGTACAGAATGTAATTTGTTTCTTTGCAATAATAATACTGCCTTTAAAGCTAAAAAACATAGTAGCCCATAAAAAAAATCTGCAGCGCAACCTAAACGGTGCTATCAAAAACTGTATTCTGGCGTGCTCGATATTTTCTCGGTCACTGTTTTTCTCACTAGAAAAGTCATTAGAATGCGGTTGTCCACGGTAATATCGTACAAGCCAGAATAGGCTTCTAGGTCTAAAGACTTTAATTTCCGTACCGACCGCGTACAACGTGTCTTCATTACGGCGGAAGGCGGACAGATTGCCAGCATTGTGCTCGACCTAGCCTACAACTTGACAAGTTCGTTACAGGTTGCGCAACTTACTTTGCTTATTTAAGTTTATTTTTGGTTAGCAACCCAACTTACTATATTTTGTTTGCTTACTGGACTTTCAAATTGAATCTACATTTAAAAGGATTCAGGGTCCGGCGACCACTTAAGACTAACTTCGCATTGGCTAAAGGTTTTCTATTGCCTTTTCGTCTAGAATAACTGACTGAATACTGACGAGCCTCTAAAGTTATCTACCGAGTGACAAAGTGCATTTTGAATATTTTATGACTTTTGCACTTCTCTAATCATTCTTAAATAACTAAAAAGTTCCCTTGTATTACGGATTTATTTAAAAACTACCTAATGATGTAGACAACCTCTCTTTTCAGGGATTTTTGATCTGCTTTGTCTATCTATTAAATAAATCAGTCAAAAGTGACCCCTTACAAATGCCGTTATTTTTCGTTGCTCTGTTTTCTTTTGACGACGATTTATAAAAGACCAAGAACATAGGGGCGGAGATAAGTTCATATAATTGTACATGCCAAATTTGATCAAAATCTGAAATGGTTTTCAAGAAATTTGACAAGCGTCTTTGTATGGAAAATTCAGACTGTCGCGGACCTTTAAGCGCGAAAATCAGAATTGCCGAAAATGTTTCGAAATCGTTAAGGTCATTGTATTTAAGTACTATGGTGTAGTTAGCAAAGGTATAACATAAGGTTTCAATTAGTTTCAAGCTCGAACAAAACCTTACAAGTTTTCTTCAGGAACAAATCAAAGCCTCCCACAATATTCCAAGGAAACTTCCCCAACAACAAGTCGGCCACATCATTCGTATTATACATCAATCATGTTCCTACCACGTGTTCCAATAAAGGACCTTTCAGCAAGATTAATAGTAACAAAGCGTCCATAGCATTTTGTTGGATTAACCTACCTGAAAACGTTGTAGGTAGAGAGCTGAGGTTCAATTTTGTAACTGTGTTAGTCTGTGGCACATGTGGAGGCTTTATGAATTATTTATATTCAAATGATGAAGCTATGATAGCCTAGTTGGAAAAAGCCCGCCTCTCAAGTCAGAGGGAGCGGGTTCGATCCCAGCCGACCGACGATACGCACCAATTTGTTCTTTATGTGAACATTATTATGTACGTATTGTGTATGTCATCTTCTACATGACTGGAGCCCGGTGTATAGCGACAGGCTCGCCCACTGTTACGTTTGGGACTGAATATCGTCCGGCGAAGTGTGGGTGTTGCATTACACATCTGCCAGCTGCCTCGGAGAAAAGGCATGACGATAGAGTAGAAAAATATTGAAAATCACCTATGTGTTTTTCTATATTTTTCTACGTTTCAGTTTTCGTTACTTAAATAAAATTTACCTACGCTTGATAATACGACCACTGTCCAATTTTTCATACATTTATCTATTAAATACATTCTAATTATATTATAATAATTCAATTATATTAAAAAAGCGAATGTGAGTTCGTTTGTTTGTTCGTGTTTTCATGGTCTAACTACTAAACCGATCATCATGAAGTTTTGTAGGCTAAATAATACAGAAAAGAACATAAAACTTCAATCCCGAAAAAATAACGATTCTTACGGAGACGCAGGTGAAACTGTGTAGTATTCTATACTTATATAATATTTTTCTATCGTTTTAATGTAAGTGATACGAATGGAAGTGAAGATTGTTTACATTTTTCTTCTTAAATAAAAATGTATAAATAAATAAATTCGGGACACTTCCACACTCGGTCGCCTGACACCAAACTAAGCAAAGCTTGCACCATGGCTGCCAGATACTGATTTACATACTTAGATATTTTTAAATACAAATTTAAATAGATATTAACACCCAGACATAAAACAAACACTAATGTTCATCAAATGAATGTTTGCCCTAGGTGGGAATCGAACGCCCCCACGCTCAAAAGGCAGGTTCACTACCAACTGAGCCACCGAGGCAGTCAAATCGAGGTATGTCAGGCTGTGTCAGACTAACTTTAGCCATTCGAGACACTGTCCGCTAGCCTACACGGTAAACGGACATTGTACCGTTTTATTACACGGTTTACAGCAATAACACTTTATTTCGCTATAACAGAGCTCAGAGCAATGTTTTTAAGAAATAGTTGGACTATTAAAGGATTTTAAGGTTCCAAATTCTGGGTTTTATACCTGCTTAATGCAAAGGGACTGACAGAGGTGTACAACACCCACACTCCGCCGGACGATATTCAGTTCCAAATGTGACAGTGTGGTGAGCCTGTCGGCTTACACCGGGCTCCAGTTATGTAGCAGATGACATTTAATACGCACAAATGGCCACACACGCTGACCAAATTGGTATGTGCCTTCAGCCTTGTCCGAACCCACTCCCTCTGGTTTGAGAGGTGACTTTTCTCCGACTAGGCTATCATCGCTATAGCGATGATCATTATCATCACACATTCGGAATGAGTACTCACCTCTGCGCATCAAAAACTTTTTTTCCTATTTTCGGAAATTATTTACCTGTCGCTTCATCAGTTGATTACTAAAGTACCGGTTACCAGTTTTTGTGGTAGATCCTGGTCTAAGTAATTCTTGAAAAAGATGTCAAGTCCCAGGTCGACGCTGTCGCCTCGGGGACTCATTTGTCTTGTCTCAATTTATTCGGGTTCCTCGAACCTCACGCCTTTACTTGAGTACAAGCTGTCATTTTGGATTCGCATAACTCACAATAGAATAGTATTTGTTTTTTTTTAGTAATTGAACGACGAAATTATCGACATCGCAAGTTCTACGTAGTAGATACAGTTCTGTTTTGAAATGAGGCTTGTAAGTTAATTTAGAGGCAAATGCAGTCTCATTTTAAGAGAGGTTTTCTAGTAAGTAGTAATATAAGGAAGACTGAGGGTAATGGTCATCTATGACCATCTATGTATGTCTAGGGGTCGTAAAACTAAATTTCGAAGCGGTAAAAGGATGGATGGAAATCCCAATTTACAAAAAAATGTTTGACACAATGGTGGATGTAGGACGTAAGACGTAGGACGTGGACGCTTTCTTTATATCTATATATATAAAGATATCTATATAAAGAAAGCGTCCACGTCCTACGTCCTACGTCCTACATCCACCATTGTGTCAAACATTTTTTTTAAATTGGGATTTCCATCCATCCTTTTACCGCTTCGAAATTTAGTTTTACGACCAATATTAAACCAATTTTTCCTCTAAAAGGTTTCAACTACGCGTCAATTCCCACAACGTTGGTTTTAGCGTGCAACAGATTTTGTCTCAGAGCTAGCACTTTGTCAGCTAGCAATTTCTCTAAAGCTCTAAACCAATATTACTTTATTATGCATTGACTTAGAGAGGATCAAGTCTCGGTAGAGTGACAAAATAAATTGTTAAAATCCTATTTTAACGTCAACCAAATCACTTAGCTGGAGTTGAGGGTTGGCGTTGAGCTGGAGTTGAGGCTATCCAATATTCGTAGTCCTTATTTTTGTCGCTTTTCTTGGGACAAAAATTCTGCTTGGGATCGTAAATGAAAATTTTTACATAAAACCATCCGTCAAATATTTTACCCGTTATGGATCGTACCGGTAATACGCATTCGGTATGGAAAACAAGTAACATTATAAAAGAAAAACTAAAAGAACCCGGCTACAAAATATTGGACTCTATGTCACTCAATACTCAATATTCAAATATTTATTGCTCATATTAATTATGTAGTCATGCAGGTCTTATAAACATGTAATGTAGGTATGGCAACAATTTGTACGAAACGATTTATTCTATGTCATCAAAATTATCTGCAATTTTTTTTGCATTTACACTATTTCCATAGCGTAAATGCAAAAAAATAATAATTACGTGTTGTTTTTAATTCCCGCAGATTTTTATAGCTCCCTATACAATGTACCTACCTACCACTACAACATTGTACCTACCTCTACCAATTCTCGTGAATGCAAAACAACACGTTATTATATGCTTAGCTTATCCAAATCTTCCACTCATCCATATTCTTGTTGTACTCTAATTAGCAGCGAGTCCTTCAATAGTTTAGAACAACAATTTACCTGATATTTGAGCATTGCTTAAATTTACTCAGAAAAACTTTTAAATCATTGGACAAAAACTAGAGTAATAAATACCCGCTAAAAAGTAGAATACTCCACAGAAGAAGCTTGCCTTTTAAAATTTCTTTCCCATTGTTTCCGGTTTGTTTCGGGCTCAATTTCCTACAATGGGCGCGAGACAAAAGACCTATTTATAAAGTCCTTCCTCAAACTTGAAGGCGCACGGAGTTCTCAGTTTTCAGAATACTATCGTAAAAACATTTTTTTCTTGTCCTCTCTGGAGCAACCTGTTTATATATATATATATATGTAGAGCGTGATAGCCTAGTTGGAGGAGGCCCGCCTCTCAAGCCAGAGGGAGCGGGTTCAAACCCAGCCGACGGCACGCACTAATTTGTTAATTGTGTTTACATATGTGCGTATTGTATGTCATCTGCTACATGACTGGAGCCCGGTGTATGGCGACAGGCTCGCCCTGTGTCACATTTGGGACTGAATATCATTCGGCGAAGTGTGGGTGTTGTATTACACCTCTGCCAGCCCCCTCGAGGGAAAGGCGTGACGATTTTTTAGGAGTGACGATATATCTGATTATGGCAGATATAACTTCAACTAAGAAAATGAACTTTTATTTGAGCTCTGACACTAGGGCTAGCCACTCGGCCTATACAAAATTGTTTGCTTGGTATTGCTTGCTATTTGAGCTGTTGTCATAAATTAAACTACTTGTAAGCATCGCAGCATAAGCACATTAATGTATACGTACGTAATGCGTACTTACTACCTTTGACCTTTTTAGGTTTTATGTTAGGTAATAATAAATCGATTCCAATTGCCCAAAATAATGTATAGTAGTCTCTAGTAAGTATAGTCGTAAGCTTGAGACATACTAAGTCAGAAACACATAATTATGTCGTACCTATTTCATAATTCTGATCTTTGATAAAATATGATGTCCATACGAACTAACTGCTAGCTGTTAGGTTTTAAATGAACAAAATGGATAACGCAACCCTAGTAGAAGTACTCACGCACTCAAGTATAAAAAAGTTGCTTGTCACTTTTCGTTCATAAACAGCATGGAACTCTCTCTAGTAAGTACTCATAGATTCTGATTAATTTTTTCAACTAAATGCATATCAATATCGTGTTCTATAAGCTATTCCAAAGAAAAACGTCGTTGAACAAAAAAGCGTTTATTCACATGTATAATAAAAATTCAAAAACATAGCTTGAAACAAAACTCCGTAAAAAGAATCAATACTTTATTACATTCAGACAGTTACGGTGAACCCTTTTAATATTTAATTTGTTCGAACACACGCTGCATATAAAAACACCCCTTTATTAGCGACGCTCGTAAGAACTTCCTATATTTTATAGGCAGTTTAAAAAAGAGCTTTTATTCTTTCACCAAAAAACTCTGGTAAAGTTAGCGAACCGGAAGCCGCAAAAGTCAATTAACGATCTGATTAATGCATAATTACTATAAAGTTATAATAGCCTCAAAATGATCAGTATCAAGCCGAGCTATCGCCATACTTCAGCCGTATTATTTCAACTTGATGGGAGTTGATAAGACGTTATAACTAATATTATAAAAGAGTAAGTTTGTTTGTTACTTCTTTACGTTCAAACGGATGGATGTGTTTTTTTTTACCTAGGGGGAACAGAGTGGTTATGTGGGAATCCCGCCACTGACGACCTACCCACTAAAAACCCAAGGGTGTTCCACCTCGGCGCAAAATGTCGGGGCTAAGGGGACGCTTTCGTACCCTTCCGCGGCCCCGATAGCGCTAGCCCTTTCGGGCACCTCCCCGAGATGAGGATGTATCGAACACCAGACACATCGTTATCATCCACCTCCTCGGGGACCAATTTGCTCATGGGCGCCAGACAGCACCCGTGTCTAGGCGCCCATGGTCCCTATGCGACGGGTCAGATAAGTGGCCCCGCCGCCTGCGACTTCGGCCGCAGAGTATAGGGAGAGCGGCAACGATACACCGACACGCCTCTTTCTCTGCGGCCCCACCGCGTCCGCTATTAAACGGTAGCGACCCCGTTTGGGCCGCGGAAGGTAGGGAAAGTGGCAACGACACACCAACAGTCCTCTCCCGCCGCGGCCCCCAGTCTTCGGCTGCAGTCTCGCACATGCGGCAATGCACCCCGTCTCAGTTGTGGGTCTGTATGAGCAATATAGACCCACACCCTACTTACTCGTAGGCCGCTTCCATATGGGCTTTGGGCTAAAAGCCTCCAGCAGCGGCCCTCGGATTCCTTTTGGCTTCACCGTGGTTGCCGAGGCCACGGCTACTGAGCCCCCTCGGGGAGACCCTCGGGGGAGAGGTTGCTTATACCCTGGATTAACACATAGGCTAATTTTTAAGCGCGCGTAACACCGTGGGGCCCAGCTAGTAACATTATAAATGCGAATGTGAGCTTGTTTGTAAGCTTTCACGCCTTTATTACTCAACCATTCATCATACAGTTTTGCGTCCACGTTGTCGGGGTAAAGAAAAGAATACAGGGTATGTTTCATCTCGAAACGATTTCACCCGCGGTATCACACGCGTCAAAAAGCTAGTCAGTTACAATAATGATATGCTTAACTAGAATTTGACTGAACTAAAAAAAATTCGCGTGCCTGCCTCGCGTAAAATGTCTAAAAGATTATACCATGCGCGTGGCTGAATCACTTAGTTACACACAACGAAGTGTTCGTTCATGTAAGATTATTGGGAATGTAGAGTCTTTACGTGACTGTTCCAATTTTTTTTTAAATGTTTTTCAGTTGTACGTTTATCTTAAGCAATGGGGTGTAGAGTGTGTGAACAGAAAAATAAGCGATTTCTTCACAAATTTGCTCGTTCAGAGTGCTCAGGGAGTTAGCATACTAAAAACCCCACTTTTAGCAGACCAGACGGGTGGAGGAGAGCCATAAGATACCTAGGATAAGAGCCTAAGAGCATAAGAGCCTTTTTACCCGACTGCGCAAGAAGGAGGGTTATGTTTTTCGAATGTATGGATGTATGTATGTAGATATGCATGTTTGAGATTTCTTTGGTACGCCCTACAGCAGCTTGATAGATTTTGACATATCAGCTGTCATTTGAATCGTTTTGATTGTGGAAGTGACATAGGGTACACCATTTTGCAGCCGGGTTTTGTTTTTCTTTTAATAATGTTAACTTGTTAGTATGCTAACTTCCTAAGCACCTTGAACAAGTTTCTGCAGAAGTCGCTTAGGATCCTGCTCACGGACTCTACTAACCTTTATGTTGGCTGGACAAATGGATGCGCTGTGCCGTTTTAATAAATTATACGAAAGCGACGTGTTAGATTTAAAATCAATAGTAGCGGTTTTACGTTCAGTGTCGTTGGTGTTTTCTTTGCACGTGGACCGATTTATTTCGGTTAATTTCAATTATTACATTGATATTTTTAACAAGGTGTTGTTTTTAATTCCTGCAATATTTATGAAGTCGATTGTACTGTGTGTCCAGGCTTACAAGGCTAGCTGACATTAGCCGTCAGCCAAAAACGTCGATCGTCATCAAATGTCATTCGTTCTGTCATCCGTCAATGCATTCTCTCCACTTACTATTTTCACCTTGTGCGTGCCGACCAGCAATCTCATAATATATTATGTTTTGTAAAATTGAAGAATCAAGTCAAGAAATATACACAGGTGTTAACAGTTGGATTGATCGATTTATAGAGGTACTCTAAAAAAACGATTTTTCAAATATATCTTTAATGTACAGACACCGCCTTGTTACAGTTTTATTGTAAGTAGAGAGTAGAGATGTACCTACTTTGTATCTGACTATCGCGTTGAAGGAACAAGGTCAAGTTACTATTTTTGGCATAACCCTTCACAAAACACTAGGGAACTCGATGACCTTTTACACTTCTTTGATTATGCCCAACTTTCGATATATAACTTACTCATAAATATTCATAGTAGGTTTACCAAACTGTCCCGCTGCGTAACAAAGAAGCAGTACTCTAGTTCATTTACTTTTTAGTATTTTGATCGTGCAATAAGGTAGGTACTGAAAACTTTTTAAAAATATTGAACTTTAGTCTTTATCATTACATAAGCCTCGTAACATCTACAAGAGCTGATTATTATGCAACGTCCGATTGGTTGCATCTGCGCTCGTGGCGTAGCAACTCTATGTGGGAGCCACAGATACAGTCACACTTTTGGCAGGTGAATAGGGTTGGCGGCGAGAGTGGCAGCTGTTTATTCTCCCGTTGGTGCCTGATCGCGCGCTTACGATAACGCTTCCAACCAGGTAGCTGGCTGCATTATACCGTAAATGTCTACAAAAAATGATCTCTAGAGACTATGTCCTCGTGTTCTAAAAAAATATGATGTAATATTTTGTCAGTAAGCCGTTTTTTTCCATTTTTAGCACTATCATTAGGTGTTTACGGGTATAAAAAATTTCAATATTAATTAAAAACCGAAGAAAAACCTACAAATTTCATTTGGCTTCTATTTATTTACGGCTAACTAAAACTAATACTACTGAAAGCTAAATCTTTCGTCTTTTTTCTAGTAATCCTATTTTAATAAATGCCTATACAATAATGCAGTTTGTATTAAGTTACGATACTGAAGTTTGAGTACAAAATACCTATTGATAAAATAGAGCCAAGGTAATCGCAAACTTGCTCAGATTCCGGTAGTTTCGGGTATCCAGGTGGTAGTCGCTCCACGATAAACTTTTGCATTGGAACCATACTAAACTAGAAACTTTGGAACTTTCTGCCTATAAGTTCCTTAATCCGTTCCTTAAGGTGCTTACTAATAATTTTCTCCAAGTACCGATGCTATAGTCAGAAATGGTTTTCATCGGAGCATAGTTTAGCAAAGATAAGTTATATAAACAAAAGGTATATGAGCTTTTAGCCATCACGGGCATTTAAATCGTAATAGTAATCGTTAGAATCGTAAGCGATGATAGCCTAGTTGGAGAAGGCCCGCCTCTCAAGCCAGAGAGAGCGGGTTCAGACCCAGCTGACGGCACGCACCAATTTGGTCATTGTGTGAACATCTTTGCGTATTGTATGTCATCTGCTACATGACTGGAGCCCGGTGTATGGGTGTATGGCGACAGGCTCACCCCCTTTCATATTTGAGACTGTATATCGTCCGACGAAGTGTGGGTGTCGTAATACACCTTTGCCAGCCCCCTCGGGGGAAAGGCGTGACGATATGGTAATCGTTAGAGAGTCTCCGAGACGGTCAAACGGTTTGAGTCAAACGTTACGTGCTTGATGCAACCGTTTGATGTAATCGTAGGTTTGAAGGTCCATCAAACGACTTTACTCAGTTTGGTTCTGTACGCCGCCGTATTCAGACTTGTGTTGTGACACATCAATTATGAACATCTACAGATACTCGTAATGCTAGAAACTAGCGCATCAGATGATTATGGAAACTTTCTTTTCTCTTTCTTCGACTTAATATTTTCCATCAAACTACAAAAACTAGCGTAAAACTGACCAAACACAACCAAAATATGAAATTTTTTCAAACGAACTTCAAACCCGTTAATGTTTGACAAACCTCTCAAACCAACCGTGTAAACAATCAAATTGGTTTGACTTAAACCGTTTGCCGCCTCGGGGGCACTTGAGGCTTTTCCCTTCCGGCTCGGCGATAGTCCTGTATTGCTCGAAGATGATAGCACACCATCCTTGTTTATTTACACCTTCAAATTCATAATATCACACTAATATTATATATTCAAAAGTTTGGATGGATAGATGCGTGGATGGACGTATGTTACTCAATTACAGGCTGAACAGTGTTCAGCCGTGAGAATCTGCGGTGCTAAACACAATCATTCGGAAACGTTTCCGATCGGATTCCACAAATTGCCACCTTAAATTGTTCGAATCTCAGTTTACTTTTATAAATTTTGGAACAGAAAATCAAGTTTAAATCCGATCGGAAGAATGAATCATGTTTAAAAACTTTGAAAAACTTATGAAAATGTACTGAGATTCGAATAATTAGGTTTAAAAATTTTGGAATCCGAACGAAAATGATTCCGAATGATTGTGAATAACCCTGCTGGATAGATTATAATCTGGAATAACACATAGGGTACTTTTGTACTGATACAAAAGGTACTTGTACAAAAAGTACTTAGGTACATACTTCCAATACTTCCATACACTTGAATAACATAATACTCCTGCAGGGCGGTCGGGTAAAAAGATTGTTCAAACTACTGTAATGAAACAACGTTAGAAGCACCAGTGAGGTTTATTTTTGATCGGCTCACGATTGCTCTAATTTCTCTGTCTTTCTATCAAAGATGGTGACCGTTCAGTTTGACGTCATATTAAACCATCGCGTCGGTAAATAGGTATAATACATGGAGAACCAAAATTGGCCAAACGAAAGCTTCGCAAACAGTCCGACGAGATAATGTTTGTCTTCACGTACAAATTTGCACAAACCGCTTAATAAAGGGCCGCAGTATTTACACACACAAGAGGAATTACGTTGGTATATTATTAGAATATCATATCACATACGTTGATAATATAAAATTTACGGATGTACTACTAACGCTTTGATTCCTTTTAATGTTCAAGCCGCTAGAGTCTGGAATGTTCTGCCTGAGTGGATTTCATCTTAGTTGTAATCTGGATGTCTTCAAGTCTCGAGTGGATTGGTTTCTTCTAGAAAAGTACGCTTCAATGCTTCGTTGCTTCACATAGGGCGAGCTGGCAGCCAAAAGCTAAAAGCTTTTAGTTCTTTTTTTGTTTTTTGTAAATGCATCATCGACGTAGTACGTAAATTTTTAAAATTACAAGAAATCGAGATTAAAGTTTCCTACCTTGCTTAGTATAATAAACTCATGTAAATACTATTGAATTGTACAGTTCTCATGTTAAATTGGTTGTTCAACCCCCGCGTGCCGTAACACTTTTGAGTTTGTATTTCCACGGTTCGTTACCAGAGTCGGTATTTGATGAAAGTATTAAAAAGCGAGGATTATCATATTACACGCTCCATTTTATTTTTCCTGAAACGTACGTTTATTAATTATTTTTGACCGGGCTCAGTGAGCATTGAGTTGCTAAAAAATTCAGCGTTAACTGAATTTCAGAGCATCTGCGAGAGACAAAATTATATTTTTTCGTTTTTAATGTACTTTGCATATTAATATGATACGGTTATTCTTTTCTTTCGGGCAACTTGTATTTATATCTGAAGTTAAAAGCACAAGCAATTTTTTCTAAAGTTTTAGTAGACAGTTTTCAACCATTTGATTTTCGAAACAAAACTAACAGATTGAGTTGCAGAAACACGGGTTATCTTTTTAACTCGGCGTTAACTGTTCATCAGAGGTTAAACTGATAGCTTGAATTAGGCCACCAAGAGTTAGAAGTCAACCTTGAGCTAACACAATAATTAATAGCACTCTATTATAACATTCTAAGTCTGAGTTAATTGTAAGAATTTAACCTCGCATCTTCTGCATCTTTTAATATTTGAAACTAAAAGCACTCAAAGTTCCCTTTTTTCAAAGTTGTGAAACAAAATAAAGTTTGTAGCTATTTTCCTTTCCCTAAAGTTTCGTTGTCCATCCATTTGTCTATCTACATTTATCTTAAACCTTTTTTTTTCTGTTTTTTATCTTTCAAATATGTAGATACTTTCAGCCACGTCACGATCCACGTGGACCTCCATAAAACTTTAAGGACTTTTTCAGACATTAAAAGCAAATTTAGACATTTACTTTGTCACTTTCAATTTATCTTTAAAAAAAAAACACGCGTTCACAATGAGTGTTCCCTGCAGTTGAGCACCAAATTACAAAGAGCTTATGAAGATGAAAAACACGTTGATGGCCCCCCATACACCTAGAATAAGCCTAGAATAAGCCCGTGTCATTTCAATGAAATAAAACGAGACGCAGCTAATCGTTGGCCTTCGTTTGCTATGGTCTGTACGCAGCGTAAAAATAAAAGCACATTTTAGCCGTTTTTTCAATTAGATACTATCCAAAAGTCTCGTAGGCGGTTAAGTATTTTTCCTTAGATTTCGGTGGCAACAAACTATTACTAGCATTTCGTGCGATAAGTATTTCTGACGGAGTCAAAAAATACATCTTCTCCCTCTTCTACACTTGAACTGCGCTTCGAAAAATATACCAAAAAAGACAAAAAGTCAAAACTCAGATCCCTCAAATCAGCATTAAAATAGAACCCAGACAGAAATCGTTAATAATTAATTAGCCACTCAGGTGGTCGGTATACTAGACACCAAAATTTCAAAATGAGTTATTTAACGTTGCCTACCTACTGATGGTTTTATGTTGATTATTATGTTAAATGATCTCAAAATGTCTTAATTTTAATTATAAATTATATTGAGATCAGTTTTTAGCTGCTAATTTAAGTAGTTAAGTAAAGTAATTTAATATAAGTATTTTATTTTATTTTATTTTTATTTTTATTTTATTCGGAAAACATACAGTGTTATGTACCAAGATTACTAATAAATTAAATAGTTATACACCATTTATTTGTTTTCGCATATTGAAACAAATTTTATTTTGTTATGCTCATGAGAGAAGAGAAACGTTATTATTACACTAAAAAAACAACTACACTAAACTAACACAGTCAGGGAGACACACAAAACCAGTTTTTAGCTATCTTTTGTCTAATTGAGTTCAGGGATGTGTTGAACAGGTCAAAGTCGGGAAAGTGGACCAGTTTGTTTACGGAGTTAGATGCTCTTAAAAAGAAAGAGTTTCGCCTGTATTTAGTCATACTACGGGATACATGTAAGCATTTAGGATGTCTTGTAGCTATTCTAGGGACGTTTAAATTTATGTTAGAGAGGAGATGTGGAGAGTCAACATGACTTTGCGCTATTTTAGATAAAAATAAGATATCAGCTATTTTTCGTCTCTCACGAAGTGGTAGCATGTGATGTCTCCTGCATCTCGCCTCATAATCATTGTCATATTTTTTGCACTTGTATTGTAGGTATCTAACAAATCTACGCTGGATTGATTCTAGTCTGTTAATATATATATCATACTGAGGGTTCCAAATTTGACTCGTTTTTGTTTTCCAAATTTGAAGTATGGACCTGATCCATGTGTAGATGCATAAAATTCTTTTCATGTCGTAGAAATTTTTATATACAAGTAATTTCTTAAGGCTTTTTTTTAATTGGTGTAAAGACACCAATTAAAAAAATAAATAAAAAAATAAAAATAAAATTTATCATAAAGATGATTGTATACATATGGGCAAATTGTTATAAGTATTTATAGCTATCATGTACGTGCTTTTAAGAAACATTTCCTTATTTTGTTTGTGGAATATTAATGTTAAATTTGTGTTTAGAACGTAAACTCTCTGATCGAACAGATTTCTGTTCAAAAAAATAGTTTTTGTTATTTTTTACAAACAAACATAGTTCTAAGATGAAGATATCAGTTAATGTTAACAAGTTATTTTCTTTAAAAACGTTACTGACAGATTTAATACTTCGAAGCTTTTAAATGGCTCTTATACATGCTTTTTTGCAATTTGAACGTACTTTCGACATAACTGAATTTCCCCAAAAGATAATTCCGTACGTTATGTGATTTTAAAATGCATTTTTTGCAATTTCTTTTTTTTTATATGTAGAATAGGTCGGCGTTTGACCACCAACTCGCCTGATGTTAAGCGACGGTGTGGTCTAAGATGGAGCACGACGACCTATAAGGTACTTATTCACTCTAGCCTTGAAGTTTTGTAGAGTGAAGAAGTACAAAGACGGCAGTTGAGTGAGGCGCTACAAGTACGCTACTGCTCAGACCCGTCTTCGGAACGGTTACACCGGACTACATCCCGAAACACGACTAGGTCACTTCACGGCATGGCTTGGTCCGGTGGGTGGTAACTAGCCACGGCCGAAGCCTCCCACCAGAGGAAAATTATCTTTATTATTTAATTAACTATCTTTAGATCTATTCTATTTATCTTTATTATTTTAATTAACTATCTTTAGATGAGATGTTGCTTAACTTTGATAGTGCAAACGATATTAAGAAATGCTTGCGTCCGTTGTGCCATATGTTGTTTCTAATTTAAATAACTATCTATAGTCACACCTAAGAATCTTGATTCAGCTAATTCAGTTACTTTTAAGTTATTGTGTACAGCATTTAGAGTAAGAGGCCGAGTTTGATACTTTTGAAATTGTATTATCTTTGTTTTGTTAATATTAACTGTGAGGTTTATGGGTTCTAATGTGTTAGTAATTTTTATAGTGTTTTTTTTTGTGTCTATTAAATTTTTAGTGGTATATAAATTGTAGTATCATTGCGAACATAATACAGGGGAGTGTAGTTTCTTGTGTCAACTCGCATGTAAATTAGAAAAGGACCAATTGGCAAGATAGATAACTTTTAATAAGGCCTAGAGCTGTTCGTCTAATTCCTATCTTTTCAAGTGTTTCAATTAATGTATTACGTAGAACGCAGTCAAATCCTTTAGACAATTCAAATAGTGCTACACCCTTGTTTTTGTTATTTACATCTTCCCATACCTGTTTAATTGAAAATAGCCAAGGGTAAAATTACAAACTTACTTTTGATAACCAGATTGATTGCAATTTAAAATTTCAAAAAAAGATGACAGTCCTACTAATATTATAAACGCGCAAGTTTGTAAGAATGGATGGATGGATGGATGTTTGTTACTCTTTCACGCCAAAACGGCTGAACAGATCTGGATTAAATTTGGCATTGAATACTTTTTAACCGCGGGTGAAACCAAGGGGCGCAGCTAGTCTGATATAAATGACTTTTTCAAATATTTTAGAGAAGCGCGGAAGAATTGCTGTTTGTCCGTAGTTTGCCACATTATTTGTGGGTCCTTTCTTATGTAGTGGTTGTATTATGGCTTTTTTCAATCATTAGGAGTACAGTCAGATTTATTATCAGGCCAGTAGTTCAGATATATAATGTATAGCGCTTTTAATAACGTGTAAAGGTATGTTGTCATGACCTGCACTATTTGTATTTTTAACTGATTAACATTATTATTATTTGTTGGGGACTAACGGGATTTAGGAACAAGTTGACGTTTTTGTGACAGATCTAAAAATAATGTCATCTGTTATAAAATGTATGAACTACACGGTGCATTAAATATCTCATGTGGTACACCCACAGAAAGCAGTGAAGTATTTTGTAGAAACGTCGTGGTTGGGTACACTTCTGCTAGATGGCGGTAGTTTTCATTGGAAAACACGAAACTGGTATCTTTTGCACTAGCCGGTCTGATTTCACTGTGCTTTCACAGATGTCGCTTAATTTAATCTAAGTTTTTAGTAGTAGTATTTTGAGCGGTTTTGTACGAATTTTAAATAGAAGTTTAGAATTCGCGATCGGTTGGACTTCAACCCACAAAACCCAGTCTTATTTGGAAATGGACGAACTTAAAAATAATTTTGAAAATGGACTAACTATGGAAGTGGACCAAACTGATCGGACGGTTATTACCTCCCTCTGTAGATTTATCTGACCAATTTTGGATGGCGTAGAATTTCTTAGATATTCCAACATTTAATAATGTTTGGTATGAGAAGTTTAACATTAAATAATTACTTAATAGTCCGGCGACCACTTTAGACTAACTTCGCATTGGCTTAAGGTATTCAATAGCCATTTCGTCTAGAAGAAGAAGACGAGCGAAGAGAGCGAATAATGATACTGACGAGCTTCTAAAGTTACCTACAGAGTGACAAAGTGCAATTTCATTATTTTTTATGACTTTTGCAATTCTGTAATCATTCTTAAATAACTAAGAATTTTTTTTCTTTAGTACTCCTGTAGTCTTTGATCAAATTTAGGTAAATGGGTATATGCTTCTCTCTTGCTATCAAAATTACTTTGGCTTGCTTAAAATCCACATAATTAAAGTTCCCTATCTACTGCTTTTATACTATTCTATTACTTCCTGATATTATAATATGTTTTTGGGTCAAGTAGAATAATACTATCAACCCTCAGTGGGTAGTGAAGAAAGCACAAGGGATAGGGAGTATTAGGGTTGCAATCAAAAGAAATCATCATTTTTATTGGAATTTATTTCATCATCAATTTCAAACTACACCTTCGAATTACACTTGATTATAACTACTATAAGCTATAATTTCACCTACATCCCGATCTGGACCTAAATATGTTATCCAAAAAATTTTGACACGTTTTTGAAACTTCCAAATAATTATACGAATTTCATTATCCTCTACATTCCATTATGCGTCTACTACATAATTATTACTAAGGTTGTTACACACTTGCGACTTATTCTCTACAAATTCTCGTAGAAGTTAAAAATCGTCATTATGAACGAGATCCTGGACCCTAGCAGTTGATAGGCCACCAGTGTGTAACAATCTCCAGACAGTAACATTATAATTATTACCATACATTAAATCTAATTTAAAAAATTAGTTGCATGCTTGCAAAAGCTGCCTTGCGGTGGTTAATATTACGTACATATAACTATTAAAAGTTCCACATACAAATTCGCTCATTCCCGTACGCTCTACATTAATTAATACTACAATCTAAATCAATTACAATAACACAATAAATCTGTTAAAACGTAATTTTTAAGTCTCAAACAACTTTTTCAAAAAATCAGGTACAAATCAATCAAAATTAAGTCTAAGGTAACTGAACCATACAGGAAGTTAATTGAGATCGTGCTGTTACACTAAAATATTAGTAAATAAACAAATGTATTAGAAATTAATTTTACGGACATTTATAAGAATAAATACGAACTTATAGTTTAACACAACATTTTTTTGGCGTTTATGTTTGTAACTGAAAATCACAGGAATTCTTATTCTGAATTTCCGTTTTCACGACTTTGCGAGAATCAACTCTAGCGGGCCGATTTTAGGGCAATAGACATGGCTCTAAAATTGAATATGTCTATCTCGATGCGAGTGACAGGTATCAAAAGCTATATCTATTGCCTGAAAATAAGCTCGCTGTATAACGGTTTATTCATCTTACAAAAAATTTCTTTCTTATAATTTCCCAGATAAGTCTGATATTTTCTTGATAAATAACTGATTACAAGCAAAGTCGTACAAACGGACATAAACACAGCTGCTACCTTATCCATTGAAGATAACATTTCGTTTAATATCGTTGTTTTGAATAAACAGGTAATTATTAAAAAGTTATCTGTCATGGACACTTTTATAAACCTATATTAGTAAATAAGGGCCCCAACTCCTACCTAAGTCCTAATGTAACAAAATATAAATAAAATAGTGAATGTTATTTAACACGTGCTTTGTTTTCATCTACGATCTTATTATACATATATACGTGCTATACTGGGGTTAAGTTAAATACACTCAAGTTGTATGAAAAGATATAAAATCTAGTTAAAATTGGTATTACAATTACTTTTACACAGTATTAAGTGGGAACCTAAATGCTGGTTGGATTATACTAAGATCGATAGGTTTCGTGCCCGGTCTACCCACGACGTTCATGACTCACTACCTTGTTTCTATCGGCTAAATTCAACTCTATCTCAATAACATTACGGTCGTGCAATCACGGATTTATCGTGACATCTACAAATGTTTGATATAAATAAACTACCAGTTGCCATTTGTTTCCGGCCTTGCGGAATATTACAGAGTAAAAATTCGCGTAAACATGCTATTTTCATTCGCATCGTATTCTCATGAGTCACTGAACATTACTACAAATACTTCACTATTGTTTCCAAATACAATGCTTTGATTAGAATTACTGTCTTTACCGCTTTTATTCGTACCTTTAAATAACTTCATACCTAAAAGCTGTGTATATGAATCGGTATTTGTAATTATAATCTAAATAGAGCAAGTGTTAAGTAACCTACTCTAAATGAGTGGTTGACTCCGAACTTAGGCCATGTCGCAAAAAACATTTACATATCGTAGAGGTCAACATGATAAAAATGATTTGCGTGATTCATAGTGATCCAGTCAAACCGGTATCGCTCGGGTTATCATTCAAGCAATAAGATATAATATCATCGCTTGCGTCAATAGATTTAAACATACCATACTATAATATAAAGACAAGTGATAATGTGATAACACTGACTAATCAAACTTTAAGATACCATTCTTAGATAAACAATGAGTAATATCAAGCTAAAAGAACTATTTCGATTCAATACACACATGAAAAATGATTATATGTGAATAAATAAATAACTATAATTGGCTGCAATAATTGGGACTAGCATAAATACAGTGCTGCTTTATGACCGCTTAGACACGGTTAAGTAACCTAATTCTTTGGTATTATTTACTGGTTTAATCTAAAGCTATGCAAATACAATAAATAATGCAGTTGTGCTTCGTAGCAATCGAGAATAACTGATTGCGTTCTAGATAATTCTCGCTTCTTCTATATACACCTCGTCTCGCCCAAGTTTGTCTGTTGCAAACTAGATGGCGCTGATTTGAAATAAAAACCAAAATCCCGCAGAGCGTGTCATGTTCCGCGTGTCTGTCATGGTTTGTTCAGAGGAGGACAGCGGGTAGAGGCGTGGATAAAGCCATGTGCTCAGCCCCGCGGACCGGGAGCCTCTGCGCTGTGACGTAGTGCCGCATGAGGGCTGGCACCGTGGGGAATGCTGTCGCCGCGCCACCGAGAGTGTAGCCCTCGCCGCCTCGGCAGATACGCATGTGCATAAAGCCGCGGGTCGATCTGAAAAAAAATACGGTTAGATCAAATTACTCCTTAAAAACAAGTGGTAAAAATATTAAAATTTGTGGTATCATTTTAGTAAAACTACTCACAAAAGTTAGTTTTGCTAGACGCATGTCTCAGTTCAAGGAACCGAACAAAACTTGTCTTGTTAACGACTATAAGAATTCACAAATGCACGCAGTCTTTAAATTGAATCTTGTCATGCTATTATAGATTTAGCCCTAATGTTGATATTCATCATGGACATAACGACAGTGGTCAAAACTCAGGAAAAACGACAAAGTAGAAATACTCACTTCAAGCTTAGCGAGTAGTCGTGTTTCGCTGATTCGCTATTCCTGACCAGAAACGCGCCTTCCTCGGCTTCCCTCAGTAGACTCTCAGCTTCAACGCGTGAAAGAGTTCCGTGGTACCACCTGAAATAGAAGAATGATGAAATATTAGTATTTTTAATCCTTTTGCAAAGTCTTTTTCTTTTACTTATCTGTATTTTTTTAATCAGCAAAAAGCAATAGGTTATCTTACTTATTATCACGCCTCAAAGTTTTTTTGATGCGCTACGAGTATTATTCATACTTACTTATTTTTAAGATAAATATGCCAATTTTATAAAAATACTTTTTTTTTTACCGAGGGTCAACTTTTTTCAAAGATTTATTTTAATTATTACAAGGCTAAAAGTTTAACATAATATCTTATCTTACCCTTGTCGGTCAAGTGGGAGTGCAGCATCAACGAGATCGCGAGGCGGAACTATTGGTCCCAAATTCAAATGCAACCCCTTGGAACTGCTCGAACCTCCGCTACCGCTTTCAAAGTTCAACTTCAAATTTGGCTTGTGCTTGTTTCCTAAAAAAAAAGACAAATATCGTAAATAAAACACAAATCATGTCTATTAAGTATAGGCAATTTGTAAGAATAATTTATGAAAATCTCAATGTAAAAAGAAAACAACCAACTTAGATGTTTCCAACGTCAAACCGCATGCAATCCTACAAATTGCGAACTCCTAACTCAACATAACGGATACAAATTGCTCTCAACATACAGGAAAAAGTTTCCCTCAAAAAGCACTCAAGCAAATTAAATATTGGCCGTTGGACCAGAGGATTCCGTGTGAAGTAATCCCAAGTCATACGTCTTAATCGGCATAATGCGGTCGCGGTCGCTTCGAATTATGGCGATGCAAAGAATTGACTCGACAGACCCTTCGTGCACTTCTTTTCTAAGATTGACAAGGAAATCCTACTGACGTAAATGGATTTTGAAGCAAACTGATCGACAAATACTGTAGGGAGACTGGTTTGACATTGATATGATAAAGCTATACTGACAAGAAATGAATAATAATTCAAGTAGGTACCAACCTAGATTTAAGTCTTGTACGCTTTGGCTGGATGAAGCATTAGATATTGCCCCTCCGAAATCATTATTCAGTTGCAGGGATTGGCCTCGCAACTTCCTGCGTAATTTAGGCATGTCAAACGGCAAGGATCGTAAGTCGGCTTCAGCTTCAGCTCGTCGTCTTCTTAATTTAGGCATGTCGAAAGGCAGATCCGACAAATCTACGTCGTCTGTTTTCCTCTCCTCTTCAGTGTTGCTATTTTTGAAATTAATAAATGCGTTTCGGGAATCAACCCCTTCTCGGGAATGAATTGAAATTCCACTATCAGAGCCTTGAATTTCCGCATCACCACCCGTCGAATGTCTAAAGGTAAGATTTAACAAATTTCTGTTTTGCAACGCTCGGCGTTTTGGTTTGGCGACGATTTCAACTGTCGTTGTTTGCATTGTTGTATTTCCGGTTTCAACATCGTCCGGTGAAACCTTTTGAGAGTTATTATTTTTGTTGTTATCGGAAGTTTCCGATGCTGGCTCTTGCGAAGATTTATCTGATATTGGACTTAAAATATGAAGCTTAGCTGGATGGTGTCCAAACCCCGAAAGCTGCATGTGATGCGATTTAGTGAACGGGACGTTTCCTGAATCCGAACTGTGGGAACTTAGAGATGACGAATGGCGACTTTCCGAACTACTACTACTCCTGTCTCCTTCACTGTTGCTGCTGCGTAGAGACTCCATGCTTCCTCCGCTGCTGCTAGTTGCCATACTTTCTGTGCTGGAGTACTTGCGCCTTGGACGAGCTATGCTTGGCCTACCCTTAAACTCCATTATAGGGCCGACCCCCTTAGGCCCAGTGTACCGATTCATTTCAGGTGTGTCAGAATCGGAAGTGGGTCGACCCTTAATCTCTAAAAAAATACCGTCCTTTGATTGTCCTCTTTCATCGTCTCCATCGTGTGATTCGCGGCTTGAGTCCCTAAGACGCTGCCCAATATCCAATTCAGTGGAACCTGAACCTTTCACGTCAGCCATACTGGCTTCACTGCTAGTCACACTATCACGGCTACGTAATGATTTGACAGGTAATCTAAGATCTTTCAGACGGGGATGTGCTGGTTGTGATTGAGGCAAGTTTGGTGCACTTTTAATGCTGTTCATAGCAGAACCGTCCTTTTGCTGAAACTTTGTTGGCAGTGGAGCCGTCGACGGTGGAGATGGAGTGTATCCCCGCAGTGGTAATTGGGAAGTTGATGCTACGCGCTCCTCCTCTTCAATGTGCACTTTTTCCAACTCCTCTGATAAAGCGCAAGCATTGTTCTCATTCTCTCTTTTCTGGCGAATAGTCGGAATCTTAGAACGCCGCACACTGTCTGTCTTCATGGTTACTTTACGACGTCCCTTGTAGTCCGGTTCACCTCGCTCAACGGCCTCAAAAGCGGACGATGCTGATGAAATGACTTTGCGCTCTTCGGCTTGCAGCAGAGCCGGGTGGTTGCTGACGCGATCAAAGTCGTCCAAATCATCGTCTGAACGGGTAATTTTGCAGTCAAAAGCAGTTTCGTAAATCTGCCTGGTGGTCATCTCTTGCGGCCAGCGGGGCAAAGGCGCCGGCACGTAAAAGACGCTTCTAGAAGGACGTTGGTCCTCTACATCTTCGGGCGCGGCGCACACGCAGCCGGCCGCGTCGCGCCCGCGACGCCTTGGCGGCATCCACGCGCTCTCACAGGACGAAGAAGATGATTGCTCTAATTCACGAAAACCATCTTCGGCGACTGAGAATCTTTTGGGCAGATTAGGTCGCTGGGCAACGTGAGGTGCGTCTAGGCTTGCTGATTTTCGGTACCGCGGGCCTCGAGATGATGAAGCTGTTGAAGCAGTCGGGGCTGATGGTGCTGGTGGGGGCGGCGCTGTTTTGAACAGATCTCCGTAGTAATAAGGACTAGGGTTACGCCGAGGTGCGTTTGCGTAACGAGGATCAGAGCGACCGCTGTCAGGGGAATGCAGAGATGGTGCTGTCGCGAAAGGATCAAAGTCTCCAAACTCGTCTTCTTCTTCTTCAGACGTTGATGACTGCTCCTCTGATGAAGATTCTGTAACAAGGAAAACAAGATCTTTAAAAATCGTTTTGCTAAAAGTCTATTCTGAAAGGCGTCGATGTGTATTTGAAAGGATTTAGGAGATAAACTTGTAGAGTCTCGTTGTCACAAGTGGTAACGAGCTAGACGCTAACTCGCAGCTTTCCTATTTCTGAGGTCACCTCAACTTGTCTCAAGTACTCGGTTTAAATGAGCATCCGGGCTTTCCATATGCACTTGAGAAACCAGTCGATTGTAAAGAATTGAAGAGGTTTTTCGTTTTATTATCGAGAAAACTGAGCGGTTGTAGTAACGTCAAGGACTGTTGAAATGTTCATTGATATAGCAATTTTTTAGTGTTTTTATATTCTTTGTTCCTATTTGATTGATTGACATTGATTCAGGTGTATTGTTGTTGTCAATGTATTGTTTTGTAAATAAAACTGCCTGTACGGCTCCATGACTGATGGGATGACTTTTAAGCCATTTATACATTATTTTTTGAATTAATATAATTAACAGAAGAACATCCTTCCTAAATAAATCAATGAAAGCTCCACCTTTTAGAGCTAAACCTAATTTGCATTTCAATCAAATTTGAGGACCTTTAAAGCAATTAATGAATAAATTACAGCCCCTGTACTTGTGGTATAGCTAATGTTATTTCAAAGGTACGAAATACCCTAATGAGAAATCCTTGCTTGGCGCAACAAAGGAATGCTTCTGAATGCGTCATGGGCACAAAAAAAGCGTGGATTTAACCCTCCAGCTGCAACAGCGACGATAGGAAAGAACTAACGAATCGTAGACCACGGCAAGCCATTTTATAATAACTTTTTTAATGGCAACAATTCCTATGTAAAAGTCTTTTGTTTTTATTCCGTGTTTTCAGTTTGCCGCTTTTTGCCGTATTGTTTTCATTTCACAAAGCTCTTTAGTAATTTTTAGTTTATTTGTAAATGCGCTCTTATTGTGACCGCCGTAAGTATCTGAAATGTTTATCAGAGAAATAACAAATCTTGCCATGTCATTAAAAAGTAGTTACTCGTAAAATAAGCGACGTGTAAACCGGTACTTTACCTACTTGGTATTTGAATAAATTGATACGACAAAGCACTCTCATTGAATAAACTTTGACGCTGAAAATGCCAGCGTTGGAATCGCGCAGCCCCTTGCAAATCGGCTTGAAAAACCTTGCAAATTGTCTATTAGCTTCGCATGGTAGAGGGGGGTGGTAAGTGACGTCATTACGTGACGTAATTACTTTTCCGCGTGGATGACCACGCGCCGAGAGTCGAAATTCGTTAAATTGCCGCGATTAACGTGTTAAATGTCTTTCTGAAACGTGTTCAATGTGAAAGGTTAGAGGTAATCACCTTGTATGACTGTGGAATCCGATTTGGAACTGTGTCTCTACTGAACAGGAGTCAAATTTACGTAGCAGAGTTGACAACCAAAAATTATTAATCGCAGTTTAAAAATGTGTTATTAATTTATTTTATATTTAAGTCACTATGAAAAACATTCTCTGTTTTTCATCCCTGAGTTTAAATTTCAAAGTGACGCGATTTAGTTTAAAATAAAGTATTGCATAATTAATTTACTATCTTATATTTCTATAATAAAATCTATACTTATATCTATCTATCTATTAATTAAAAGTAATTCCTAACTGCTTTCTGGCTTAAATGAGCCACAAATATAGGTATTTATACATGCGCTTTTTATAAGTATGTACTTATAGAAAAGTATTGTCAAAGCTTTTAATAATCTCTCCGGGCGTTTTTCCATTTAATCTAGATGCACAAACGACAAAAGAGCTGATTAAAAGCTACCACTGGTTGTCATTAGCTGGCAATCCCTGGATAATTAAAAAACGCAATCAATGATTGTCAGCCTATACATATACAGGTATAATCAATCCTCTAGTCTTAAGAATAAGAAGTATGTAATTTCATAAAAACAATACTCGGAATGTGATTCCATGTGATTACACTACTGATAAGAATCCTCAAATACCTACTAAAATTGTGCTAAACAAGATTTTTTTTTATAAGAAGAAGGAAATCTAATCATTAATTTCTAAGAATATTTTAAAATTACGTAATTCAGAATGGCACGATTATGAATGGAAGCAAAGTTTATTGAATAGATAACTACATTTTATCAAAGCGACTAAAAGATGCTAAAGTTTCGCCCTAATAAATGTTGCATGAGCATTTTCTAAAAACCTGTTTCTATGACCATAAATTAGTAACAGAATTCTTTAGCAATTCGACATTCCATCTTGGTATGGGTTTTATATTTACAAGCTGCCCCCGCAGTTTCACTCGCGGTTAAAAAGTAACATTATTTTGTGCTATTCCAGACTATTATCTATTTCTGTGCCAAATATCATCCAGATCCGTTAATACGTTCTGGTGTGATTGAGTAACAAAATCCATCCATCCAAACTGTCTCATTTATAACATTAGTGTGCTGTGATTTTTCTTTCCAAGAAAAAGTATAAAAGTTTTACGAAAACGCTATGCGTCTTACATTTTAATAAAAGCAAGGCGCAGGACTAGACTCGTTCTAGCTGCTAGAACAATAGCCTAACTAGTCTCAGCTGCAATTGTTATGCCTAAAGAAAAGACTTTTGTCCTGCGAGCCGCAAGAGCTGAGTTATGATATACCCCAAGGAGCTCGTTCCACGGTAACAAGAAAATGAGAAAAGGAAGCTATTTAAAATGTTTAAAGTTTTTAGCAGAGACTTAAGGCTTATTTGCTAAAGAAACAAAGATTAAAGTCTTACACGTAGGGTTAATTAACTCAGATATAAAATGCTATAAATGTCACTCTAAAATAGTTTTTACTCAAGGTTAGCTTAAAACTATTACTGCCGCATGACGATTTGTTAGTTTAACCTTTAATAAACTCAGGTTATCTTTTTAACTACGAGTTATAAATCGAAAAAAGATAACCTTAAAAATAATACATTAACAATAAAGTACTTTTTATTGGCGCAGCTAGCCTATCTGGCTCAAATGCGTTATCATTCTAATCCTTTTCTTCATCAATCAATTTAAATTTTCAATGTTAACTCATCCTAACTTTTTCTTTAAAAAAGTGAATAATTAGGAATATATTGTAATAAACATTATTTTGAGTTCATAAACGAGTCAAGTCAAAGTCAAGTTGTTTTTATTTAATTTAGGTATCAAAGATACACTTATGGACGAGTCAGGTGAAAGATATAATTAATTAGTAATTTTTCACGAGTTATCTACAGTGATGATAATAATTAGTTTAACAATTTTATCTCTGACAGGACTAAGAATGTTTGTAAACTAATCAAGTTACTCGTGCTAGTTTTAAGTATATGCAAATGTTTATTTGTATTAGTTATCAAGGTCCGTAGCAATTTGCCAGGATGTTTTGCCAATCAACACTGCGATACCAATTGTTGTTACAATTTGCTAAAGCGAATTGCATCCATCGGAAGTAGGTAGCGTGTTTTATTACACACATTTATTAAGACAAGTAATGTCTACAAAAATTTGATTAACAACTGTCTGTTTTGTCTGTAACTTTTATTACTTTCGAACTAACAATAAATGCAATTTTAAAAAACATTCTAATTTACGTACGCATATTTAAATCCTAAGTTAGTAAGTTCAAATTTGGTGCAAATTCAGTGCATTTCTTATCTAACTCTAATCTAACCCAGTACCTAATTGAGAAATATGAATCGATTGTCATCGTCACCGATTATCTTATCGCTTCCTGACAACAAACAAAAGTATTTACTCAGTTTGAATTTGGTACGAGTAAATACTAGATACCTACAGCGATGATTTAAATGCTAAAAATAGAGCTAAAGTAACGGTTATTACATGAAATTTGCGCAATATGTTGCGAAATTCATAAAAGAAAAGTCATGGTAAAGGAACACTCACCAGACTCGTAGTATGGTTGTGACCGGTGTCGAGCCTGTCTCTCTTGCCTCAGTGGCGCAGACGGCGCTGGCTCAGGCGGGGAATCCGCTGATCCTTCAGGTGCACTTTCAGGACTACGCCTGGACCCGCTCGGAGCAGACAAATCAAAGTCTGTCCTCCTCGCCGATTCGTAGTCGGCACGGCGCCGCGCCGACTCCGCGTCGAAATCAGGCCGTCTTCCCGAATCGCCGTCAAATTCCCGGTATCTGCGACCTTCGTAGTCGTATGGACGCCGGCTGGAGTCAAAGTCGTAGTTAGTACGACGGTCGTAGCGCCATCTGGTGGCTTCAGGGGAGCGGCGTGTCTCGCGGGAACGGCGGCTGCGCTGTGGAGATCGCCGGGCGGTGTCTCGTGGCGTGCAATATGCTTCTATGAACTCGACCTGTAACAATCAAACACATTGTTATTACACCACTTATACTGAAAAGTAATGGGATAAGTACGTCATCAGAAATACATACAATTCTTTCGTCGTCAAAAGAACAACACAGGCTTGGCTATTTACATAGGGGCACTTTTATATCCTACGATCCCTTTCAGCACATCTTGTTAGAAAGTATTAGGCAATTACTCCTAAAAAACGGACATTCAAGCATACCGAGGTGCTATTAGCTGGAAAGGAGCCCTTCATCACGGAGGTCGATTATGTGGCAGAGTAAAGTGGTAATAAAATGCAGCGGTCACATATTCGGTGACCGTAACGGCCAGTTGGACGATGTCTCCCCTCGACGGGGCGTCATTACCACGACCCGTTTCTGTTTATGGGGACGGATATAAAGAATATTATGAGATATTGTCCCAGCATCGGCTATACCACGAGGTGATAACACTTTGAGAGACGCCTTCAAATTTAGTTTGGGTGAGACAAATTTTACGAGTGTCTTTTGGAAGTTTCACGTTGTTTAGACGGGTCTGAGCAGTAGCGCACTTGTAGCGCCTCACTCAACTGCCGTCTTTGTACTTGTTCACTCTACAAAACTTCAAGGCTAGAGTGAATAAGTACCTTATAGGTCGTCGTGCTCCATCTTAGACCACAACGTCGCTTAACATCAGGCGAGTTGGTGGTCAAACGACGACCTTTTGTACATAAAAAAAAAAAAAATGTTGGTGTTTGCTTTTTTCTCATTGATTTGTTTGAAAAACTTATTTTCAGCTATTAATTTGAATCGGTGACGGTGTTACAATTTATGTTAATTGGAAACCTATAAATATAACTGAAACAAAGTGCAATCCATCCGTTCCCAACCCCTTTCTTAATTGGTGGGTGTCTCGAAATGAAAATAATGAGTCTACGAGAGTTCGCATGTTTTATTGCGAATCTGTTTATAAATAAGATGATATCTGTTTAACCCGGGGGTGGTTTCAGGCCATTAGAGTCGGTGATGAGTTCCCGCTTCCGCGCCTCCGGACACGAAGGGTCTTTCGTACCAAGAGTTCTCATTAAGGGTTAAATTAGTACGGGCTCAGATGGATTTCACTCTCGAGAGTTGTTTGCGTAAACGGTATGAGCGTGTACTTTATGCAATCGATGTCGTAAGAGTTTTATGGCAAGGTTTGATACGCTCCTTTCATTCGAGCGTTGCGAATTCAAACTTTCGTATTAGCCCAACTCCTGGCGTCAAGAATGTCTATAAAAATCACGATTCTAAAAAGAGAACAAAAGATCCCGATCTGACTCTGCTCGGCTTCTGCCCTCAGGGCAGTTCTTTATAAAGTTTTGCTTTGGAAGGGTAGGCTCGCCTCATCTGGCGCATTGTTTTATGATTCCTTGCTATGCATGAAAATTTATTTACATAATTAAACGTTGGGGTTTTTGCCACCCCCTCGTTTTGATTTGCGATGTCTACAGAGATTTAGTTATTTGCATATTTTGTTTGATGTTTAATGAAATACTTTGGTAATTTCAATTTAGTTCTAAAATAATAGTGAGTATTTATAGTATATTTCAATAAATACATCAATCTAATATTTCATTATACCGTACCGTATTCCCGTATTGTAATAATATTTACAATACAGTGATCATGATTACCTAACAGACAATGACTGGCAACTTACACATAAAAGTACTTGTATAAATTTGTTTAGAAGTAACTATGTTTTTGAGTAAAATTCCATTTGCTATCTCAAAGTTCGATAGGAATACGTTGTATCAACTTATATCAATAAGTGCTATTTTTCTTTTTGCTTCTCAATAATCATGCTGAATAATCCATACTGACTTGCATTTAAAACGTCAGAACAAATAATTGTACACGCAGGAGTTTCGTTTTATTTACCAATTCAAATCAATGCTGCCATTGAAGCGTAAGGGTTAACTCTGAAAGGGATCAAATTGAATTCAGCTCAAGCACACATGCTCGCATCTGCCCATTCATCAATTGTATCGTATAATGGGGGAATAGTAGTCAACAGTTCACTTCCTGTGTGTACCGACAACGGTCAGATTTATGTGTGTAGGTATTTACAACGGTTGCTCTCGGTTTATATTATGTTACTCTTAATCGATTTCCTGCTACTACAACAGGAATTAAAGTCCGCATTCGTAATTCATTACACACATATTATAATTATTGCGACGCTTTTTTGCACGAGGTGCAAATTACTACTTTATATGATGTTGTGGTACAGAAGTCTTAAAATTAATCCAATGAGGAAGGAAGATAAACAATGAGACAACAAAATCAACAAGCTGACCTTGTAAGGATAAACTTTGAGAACAAGGAAATAAATCAATTAATCGCTGCTAAAAGTGATCTTTGACTAGTCAACGTTAGCATTTAATGGGCACATTTAAATTTTTTCTCCGAAAATGTTAGATCAGCGAATTGGAATTCAGGATCTAAATTCAAGAGATGTACGAAAGTATACGATTTCCAAGCACGTGTATTCTGACGTCCTTAAAAATGAGTCACCTTTATCTTTACCTTTTTTATGTACCTACTTAAGAGAGTTACCTACTGAGTGAATAATATTTCCATGAGACTCGTAAGATAAGATGAATTGTATCTTGTTATCTCTAAGCCTCGAAATATTGCGTTGTTGTATCGTTATTGTTTGGGAAGTCCTTCGTTAACTACCTACTCACATACTCATAACAATCAGGTGAGAAATCTTCACAGTTCTCAGTTTTGTTGATAAAATGGTCTATTCACCGCATTATGTCGATACCTAAAGAATGATCATCTCTGTAACACAATGCCTCATTGTCTTCGAGATCATTAAAACAACATGAACTAAATTGTCATCCATATAAACAATTCCGGGTTCACCCGGCGTGAGTAATACGAGCTGTATGAAGGATGTGGGGCAAGACGAAAGTTTCAGACGACCAGATGAGTCACCGGCCGGGCCCGATGTATAAATACCAGAGACACGCCTCCTGGGATGGCTAAAATAGCGCATTGTGTCGCGTGACTGCGATATGGTAATATGCGTTCCTTCTCCATGGAAATTTCCCATGGCAAAAGGCAACCATAAAATGGGTGACTGAGTTGATCGATATCCGAATATAGTAAGCTTGACAAGAGCTATAAAAAGTTTTAGCATTTTTATAGTATCCGATAAACTATTTGAATTCTTGAATTATGACTCAGTGAATCCAAGGGTAAATCGTTCTTAAATGAGGAACTAGAATTCATTCATGAGAACAGCTACCAGCGATAAATTTATTAAAGTTAATGTGAGTCTAAAACAGAGCTTTGCATGACTAAGCATTTATAAATGTGAAGCTAAAAGTCGCGTATCCTCAGACGGAGATATTACAGACGTTCATCCGTAATTAGTTAAACAGATCCGAGGCAAGAATATGAGTCACGAAACGGAGAGATACCCTCGTACCCGCTTTGTTTACAATAACAATGATGACGTAAATATTCTTGCTATCCTACGTTTTCTTTACAAACACGAAATAATGCATCTTCATACTTTTGATGCAGCTGCGTCAAGGGATTTCATCTCGCCGAGTATTGTCTTGTTTCAAACAATGCCCCAACCAAATCACGGAATAGAACAGAATAAAACAAAAGTTATCTGGTAGGAAATTGCATTTGCCAGTCGACGATTGGCACGGTCATGCCTAAAACTCCACCAAACACTGTCTGGTCACGTTCAGCAAACCAGAGACCGCAAACAGGTCTCGTAGCTGTAGTTGAATTTAGCAATCTTTTTATTGTTTTCACTTTCATTAGCTTCTAGGGTGAAAATTCCAATTATTTAAAGATTTTTGGCTCGAAGCCCTGAATTGATGTCTGTCATATGTCTAGTCAGGCGACGATTCGTAATAATAATGTTTGTTTTGGAAGAAGCGTAAGTGTTGAAGAGCAAATCTATATTGGATTATTTGAGAGAGCATCTTGTTAAAATATTGTCTCAAAGGCGACATTACTTTTAATCAATTAAGTTAACAATGGTCGTAAGCAGGAAATAAGCTTAATTACTAAGTTTCTCGTCCGTCGTCGCCTCTGGGTCCGTTTAAGTAAACCCTTAGAAATGTTTCAATGAGGGGAACAATTATGGAAGATATTTTGAACACCTTATTGACAAGGGCTTACCTCTTAAGCCAATAAAAATCGATGTACCTATATATTAGGAAACTGTAGTAGAAACATAACTAACATATGACAAAAAAAATTGAAAAGCTCAGTAATTTCTGAATGAGATGAAACTTTTTCTAAACATTCTATATTCTCAATAAAAAAATTAAAAAAACATTTTATGGGCTCCATTGTGAGAACAAGAAAGAGTAACAAATCAAATTCTTTTCTTGTCGACCTATTCATCTGCTTGAGCTTTAGGCTTTTGTTAGTTGTAAGGGGTATGGTTTTGAATAGAGACTACAATGTAACTTATAATACTCGTATTTCTAGTAAGATTCGATCTACAGATTAATTTACAAGTTGAGTTTTAATAATTATCTTAAAATTGTGAAGGTAGGTAGATAAGTAAATAGATATAATTAGTTTTTACTAACTTAATTCAAAACTTTTACTTTATTTAAAACTTAATTCAACGGAAATATTTCTATTGACTAAATTTAATGTAAATCATAGAGAGAGATGTACCTATAACGTAGAGACTAAAGAAAGTATATAAATCAAATAATTCAGGTATAAAAACATTTGTGTTAGGGTACATAATATCGGATAAACTCATTTATGAATGATTAATATTTCCTTATTTTCAGCGTCTTTTATTCTAAGATCTATTCAGATTCGGGCAAAAGATTGCTGTTCACCAAAGGGCAAACTTTGCTCTCTGAACTTATATAACTGAGTTAAGTCAACTCCTGAGATCTGTAGAATTGTAATCAATATTTATTAGTACTGCCTCTGTACAGATTCTCGAAACTGCCTTATATTTATATAATACTTTTCCTATTTATGAGTGTATGTTCCGAGGTTTATTAAAGAATTATATTTTGTTAATTGCAGTCATCTATGAAAAATCAAAGAATGCTGTTAGTAACTCACCACATGCACCACCAGTATCCACTGGGCGATCTGTCGCATTTTTGAAACCAATTTCTTGTTTGAAGGCATTGTTAATAAGTCTTATAATCCAATTGTCACAATCAAATCCAATAGTATTTAGGGAATCCACAAATAGCACTGAACGATCACCAATTTTATCGACCGTTTCACTGCTGACACGCACACACACTTAAACCTACTATAAAACTAGACCTACACTTTCTCACTAACTTGTTCTTGTACACTCAATGTTTATTAACAGTAGCTTATCTCTCCAAAGGTGTGTAATAGCCAGGCGTTTTGCAGTAAAACTGCGATATAAACGCCTAGGACGATTAGGTTGGATACTTCTGACGAGTCCAACTGTAGACTGACAACACTACTCAAACGCTATACGCGAATGTGTAAAACGGTGACTCATCGCCCCGCATACTGTTTACCGAGGCTTGAGTCATCGTGGTAAAAATAAACTCGGCAGCCATGTAGCGCTGCGCTGCAAGGGCGATATCGAACAAACTGTTAGATCCGCCGGAATATTAAAGCGCTGGAACGCCTTGTTTCGACCCACCGTCTCCATTAATACCTCGATTCCGCACGTGTCCCACTTTACGGTAGGCGATTGTGAGCTCTAGCACACTGTGATAAAGCACAATATTTTGGCTTCGTTGTTGGGTAACGAAACGTAAACTTTCGCGTTTGGGTTTCGATTCGACTTGAAGTTATGTTAGATTACGCTCAACCGGTTTGACTAGGTCGAATGCCGTTTTGAGGTCGTTTACGCGATACGTTGAACTATCCAACAATGGAGAGCAACAACAGAGAACATTGGTGATCGGAGCAGTTGCTGGAATGCGGGCTTAGTTGCAGAGAACGTAATTAAAATAGATTCGAACTAGATTACAAATAGTTGCAAACGCTTTCGAAACAAATCCGTACGGCGATAGTGGCAGTGCAAACGACACTGCCAACAATAAATTAGGTTTACTGACCAATGGTTCTCGTGGTCTAATGGTTAAATCCAAGTGCAGTGGTCGCCAAGCAAGCGATAATGAAGTTAGCTAAATAGTAGACGCTGATACAGAATACAGTGGGCTAAGATTGTCTGTTTGGCATTTACGAGGCGACCTTTTATGGACATCGTGTTTTTGCGTAACTAAATTGGTGAGAAACAACACTAAACATTTCACATCTATTAGTACCTACTTCGTTATTTTCTATGCCGTACAGGTGTTATAACAAAAACACTGCTAATTTGGGTACCTAAAGTCATTTATGTAAAAAAGAAAGAACTTACGAGTACTCGGTCGCTCAAAGGACTATGGATATGTCGATATGAAAATATTCTTAATTATATATAAATAAAAAGTACCTAGTATGATAACAAAAATAAACTAGAATATTCTGTGCTAGCAATAACAATATTACTTATTTATTTACAGCACTATAAAATTCAAATAAGTAGGTACGAGTATGAATGTTACGTAACAAAATCATAATTTATACAGACCTGACGACAACCTTCAGACAATGATATTGAAAACATGGATGAGGCATCACAAAATATTGACTTTTCCATGAGAAGCAAAAACTGTACATAGATAAGTCAACATTTGCCATGAGATCACTATAATGTACTTTAGGAATTACGTAGGTAGTGAAGTGCTTGTAGCTAATAAACTCGAATAACATGGAAGTATAAACAAAACAGACGTAGAGTCGTAGATTACTTAGATAAATTTTCCTGTTAATGTCATTGTTATTTGCACACGAGGCGTTATAATTTGTATCGTGTACTTTTACGACCGCAGTGCAGCAGTGCCGCGTAAGATTATGAAGTTTGAAATTGTAAAGGGTGGCTGACGCTGGCAATTAAAAATTTGAGACGAATTAAACGTTAAGCAATCGATAGTTTATTTTTAGTTTGTCATAAGGCCGTTCGTAAACGAGGCGACACCAGTTGGTGATTATAGTCTCGTCGACGACATTTTGCACGCGTTTGTATAACGCAAGTCTTGCGACTCCGTTGAGTCGCCTACTAAACTCCATTTATGCTTACTGCGAAAGTTTTGAAGCAAGCACTGCTATAATTATCTTGGATCCAAATAAATATTTGATGGCCTTAGTGTACGAACGACCGAAGTGTTAAAATTTCAATCAACAGAATTGCCTTGATGATCTAAGCTCCAAGGTGAATGATCTGAGTTGAATCTCTCCTATTGGTGATCTCATTCATTGTCAGTTCAGTCTCTATGGTCTGCAAATGACCACGGAGAAAATACAAAATTATTATTATTATTATTAATGGATCCTAGTAGACGCAAGTTATGCAAAAAAGGCGGTTAATAGTAAGTATGTATTGGTAAATTGCTTGGTAAACTGACTCTACGCTCAGGTATGATATATTAGGTAGGTTATGTTATGTATGCCTTGAGCCAAGGTAAAAAGGATCACCGGCCCATTTGAAAAAAAATGTGTGACCTAAAACTTCTATGTCGGTGGTAACGAACCATTCCTTCTCTGTCAGGGTGTAAATTGACCTTCATTGTCAATGCACATTGATTAGCATATCACTTCAAGCAATGTCCTTGCCTATGTCATCTCTACCAAGTATCTGCTCTATAACAATTGTCCGTCATTGTAGAAAAGATTTATTAACTACGTGACATCTAACTGTTGTTACTCAATTGCTGAAAAATGAAGCAGCTTTGCTTGAGTAACCAGCCAACCATCAAGTTGTTAACAGTTTTGAAACCTTTAGTTTAGTTATGAGTACGTTCCGTTTGCTAATCTTTGTCACATAATTATGTAACCTTGGGACTAAGTATCTGATGACTGTTGATCTAATAAAATAGTTGTTTCGATTACAATTTATATCATTCTGTCTACAGATACCTACTAATGTTATAAAGAGGAAAGATTTGTATGTAAGTATGTTTGTAACGAATTAACTCAAAAACCGCTGGTCCGATTTCAAAAATTCTTTCACTACTCGTATTAGAAAGCTACATTATTCCTGATTGACATAGGCTATAATACGTGAGCGAAGCCGCGGGCAAAACAGCTAGTTGTCTAATAAAACATTTCGCTAAAGTTTTTGGTGATATATTTTCAAAAAGTATTGAACATAATAGAGCATGTTAGATACATAGGCGTTACATCGGTAGATAATAATTATGGAGGTACTTACATAACTTTTTAACTAGAAATCAATAGTTACTACGCTTGCTTTATTTTTTATTTTATTTTCCATTAATTAATTTATGACACAGACACTTAAAGAGATAAATGAAATCGTTGTTGCCAACGTTTACGTGACTGTGATGATGACGATTAATTGTAAATAAGAAACAGACTTGTTCTCAATTTCTAAGAATGTATACGTTAAGGTCAATTTACTCATTAATCTTGTTCCATCATTAACCATTTTCCAGCTAGGAACTGTGTATAGGGCTCATCTTTGGCTCATCAACATTTTCCTCCTTCATCTTGTGCCAAGTGAAAAATCTGCCTACGTCGACATCGAGCTGTCTTGTTGAATGCTCACCAATGCTTTTGCTGTTTACTAAACTGCGTTAGCTTTTATTCGTCTTTATTTTCAAACTTTTACTATATGTGCTAGTTTTAAATGTCTGAATTTCTATGAAATAAAATACATATATTCATATCGTCACGCCTTTTTCCCGTAGGGGTAGGCAGACACCACTTGTTACTATCCTGACACAGATCTTTCGCTTCTTCTACTTCCATGAATCCCTTCATACATGCTCGTCGGTTACAGGTACTCCTGACCTGGACTTTTTTTCAAAACGTCTTGGATTTGATCCAGATACGTTTTCCTAGGTCGCCCCTTACCGACTTGACCAATCAAATAAAATAACGATAATATTATTAGGTCTTATTTGAATGAGATTAGCACAGAATCGGGTGTGGGGTACAAAAAGATCGGGGTGGGGACAAGAGGCCAATGCTCATCAGTGGGCGATTGCGGGCTGATCATGTCGATGATGATGGTAATATCAAATAACATAGCAACGGGGCTTAGCCCCTATCTTCTTTCCTGTCAATGTCATGTGCCCGTACCCCTTATCGGTGAGTCACACGAAACGTTCCCAAAGTTTCGGTAGCATATGGATTTGTAGTTCACGTATGACTGACTCATGCGCAGGTGTGTGAGCGTTACACGTATGTATGTTAATTACTACAGTGTATGTAGATGCAAAGGATGAGCGGTAGAGTTTTTTTAGTTTATATTTTTGAATTGCTTTTGACGTAATTATAAATGTATTGACTGTGAGACTCAAGTGGTGCAGGACTAAGACAGGTGGCACAAAAAACAATCGAAGAGGCCTACGCCCAGTATCTGGGTAAATTAGTCTATGGATCTGATCATGATGATAAGTAACCGACCTGGTTAATAAATTTTCAACTTTTGAACCACTTTTGAATGGTTCAAAAATTAAACAACTGAAAACTATGGAAGATCTTTAGATTTCCAACAGTTTTCAGTTGTGCCTTCCAGAATGAATAGCCCTTAAACCATTAAAGGCTATCATTTCGGAAGACACAACTGAAACTAAGTTGCTATTCGAAAAATGAAAGCGCCAAGATTTAAATGTTACAGACTGACTGAATCACCACGAGTTCTAATTTTGTCTTTAATTTTCATCTCATTATCGAAGGAAGCTATAGGCACGATGTAATCAACATTGACCCACATTCCTAGAAGATAATCTGTCACTCGAGTCTAGAAATCACGCAAAAGAATTCTTAGTAGGCATAACACTGTGTCATTTACGAGTAGATAGGGCACGTGTGTGTAATAAATGAGAATATTACAAATTTTTTTAGAGCTCCGTTCAAAAACGGTAAAAAGGAACCCTTATGGTGAGACTCTGATGTCTGAACCTTCAAGAACAACAATTTTTACGAATTAAAGCAAAAATAACTCAAAACAAGCAGTACCACCGTAGAGTTTTCTTCTGCAAAAAGTAGGGTCTAATTTATCAAGCATAATAAGAGTAATAATAAAGATAAGAGTAACAAAATTTGATTGGCTTAAGTTTGTGGAACAGCAGCGGACAGGTGTGTGTTTGATATGTTTGATGATATATATATTTTGATTATAAGGGCTTGCGTTCAGTTACGGTTGCACCTGGTGTTAAGCAATTATGCGTTCTACAGTGGAACACGCTTGCCAAGAAGAAACCGATTCTCTCATTTGTCGAGATTCTTATTATCGCTACGTTTAATGACTTACGCCAACCAACAATGCCATAACCATAGTCAACGTACCAGCATTGCCAGACGGCACATGTGATAAACTCCAGCCCCTAAAATTAACGGAGCGTATTCAACGCCCTTTTTTACAATACATGCGTCACCTGTCATGCTTAGACATTAAGAGTCATTTGTGTCATGTCAAAGGCATGCCCGAGTTCACAAAGTTAGGTACTTACTGTTTAGGGTTACTAGCTGTCTCTTCAAAGAATTGTGAATGGCACTTTGTTGTTTTAATTGTTTATTATACTTATGACCTATTACTAAAACCTGCTACTATGTGCGCAGTGCTGCTCGTCTTTCAGTCACGCATTTTATATCCAATGTATGTATACCCCTTAGAAAAGGAATTAAAAAAAAACAGGTTTGTCATTGCTCACCTACGATTTGTAAGTAACCGTTATACAAAATTTCATTACTCTAGCTTATTTCTAGATTGTTTTTAGATAAATCTGTGCGTTATCTGTCAGTGTCAGTCAGTCGTTAGACTTAGACATAATAAATTCATTGCGTTGATGATCTAATTCCATCGGAGAATTATACAATCAGAGTATGACGTGTAGGAAAGGCCCGTATGTCACATTGTTTTATTTTACTCTATTCAATTTCATAAATTCCAACATAATGAATTCTTCAGCAATGAGACCATAATAATCACACTTTGGTTGGTGTTTTCCTGGTTGCTCTTAATTGTTACGTCAAATAAATTATTTCAACTCCAAACGAAATAATACCTAATACTAGCACTTATTCTGTGACACTAGTTAACTGACTTCATCACAAAATACATACCTAACCTATACTAACAGTAACATAACTTTTAGTCATAATTTGTAAAACAAATACATATAAGTAGAATTACGTACGTAAATGCCTAATATTTGTACATAAAGCAAAAAGTTCTAAGGCTGATGGTAAAATACACAGAGATGTACGTCATGATGACATCAGAAGCTCAAAGAAGCTTTTATGACGGATAACATAAACTTACACGACCTGAATGGGAAGGTGTAAGTCGAAAATACTAAACTTAAATACCTGTTGAGTTGGAGCTTAAAATGGATCGTGACGCATCGCCAGTTGCGGCCAGAACGTTTTGAATTGAAAGTTATATTTAAGCTTTGAAAGAAGCGAAGATGGTTGTACTTAAATTTTTGATCTACTTAAGTGCCAATAGTAAAAAACAAGACACGCAATACCAACAAGATACGCATAAAGTAAACATGACAATAAAAGAAATAATGTTAGTCAATAAAGAAATCTAGAACTTGTAATACGTGTAACTTATGTACACATTTTTAGTATGGAAACTGACGTGGTTTTCAGACATTATGATTTATGAAACGGGAATTATGATTATGCACGTGAGTAATTCCCGTTTCATAAATCATAACGTATACATTCGTCATTTTAAAAGCCTAAATAAATGAACACAAAGCAACAATCCCTTATAAGGCGGCAGCTGAACTTTTACCTAGAAAATAACTAGACAACACGTCGAGAACAAAGTCATAGCCAGTCTACGCAATGTCGTAACTTACTAACAACTTAGGCTTAGTCTAAACAATGACACACCCTCATTCACGCTAACATGACGTGTCAAAAATAGGGATGTACCAATTGAGTCACATCCTGAGTCACGGGAACACAATCGCCCTGTTTTATAATTACGATGAATAACAGCAGTGATTTATTATACGAATCATTGACCAGCAATTAGCATAGTTATGAATGATTTAATTGTTAATTAGCATTCTATAGACAGATAGTTCTGCAATTTGCTGCGGCATTGAACGGCGGGTGAGTCAGGTTGATAAATGATAGTCGTTTTCCACGGTTCGTAACAATCAGTACTTGTAATGAACCGTACAAAAAACAAGGTCACAATTGTTCTCTGTTTACTTTGCAAGTAATCGCAAGAGTGGTTTACAAAAACGTCTCATCAATAGACGACAGAGCTAATTCAGTTTGCCTTGTGCGACTTATCTCGTCGCATCCAAGTAGTGTAGGTACTTGAACAATTTATATCTGTGGGACACTTCAGCGTAGAGGATTATTGTAGAGTAGAATATTCTATGTTATACATGCAGTCATACAGTAGAACTTAAGTTTTCTTTTTAATGAAGAGATAATATTACATTTTCACAAAAACTTCTTCAAGTTTGCATTGATATAACTACTCACAACGTTGTATACCTACCACTGTACTTGGCGTCAATTAATTCGACGGCAATCTTTTAAATATTATTTCTTATAGAGACACATAATTTAAACTATGATATGGGCTCTATGAGCTGTAGACCACGCGACCGACGTAAAAAAAAACTTATCAAGGCAATTATAAAAAAAATCCAAAAACTGTCTTAAAAAAAATCTGTACAACGATTAAACCTAATCACGGAATTTCACGAGAATCGGTAAAGAAATGCGACCTGCGGTGCTATTCACAATCATTCAAACGTTTCCGATCGGTTCCTACAAATTTCAAACTCAAATTGTTCGAATCTCACTCTATAAATCCGAACGGACACGATTCCGAATTATTGTGAATACCTATGCTGTAGAAGAAGACAGAGATCCGGACATACGAAAGCATTTTTGTCAAAGCTGAAGCAAGCTTGCTCAGTCAATAAAAAACTACCTGTCACCATTTATATATATTTCATCATATAAACATATTTTTTAATTTCATTAATTAGGACATTTAATTTTAAGTCTATTTTTTTTGCTATTCAGCGAGGTAACGTTGCCAGCCTTTTGGGTACTTTACCCGCGGATACTGACTTGAGCTCTGTTCTTGTTGTTGTAATTTGTTATTTTTGTTTGGTTTATTTTTTGCTGCAAATAACAGTTTTGTAGGTTAATAAAATAAATAGATTAATAAATTATCATAGTTTGATAACTAAGTAGATAAGTACACAACATTTCAATTCATTAATATTTTCTTAACTTTGTATTACTTACTCTACTACTACTTACTACTATTACTTATAATACTTTGAATTACATATCGGATATTAAATTTTAAGTAACTAGAAATTTTGTTTAAAACGTAATCGTAAAGTTGCCATCTCCAAAATTTGCACGCCTCTTCAGGCATAACATAGAAGAACATATTTTAAATTGTATACCACCAAACGCATGCTTTACCATTGTTATTGCAAATAAAAATATCTTTATCTTTATCTGCTTATGAAAACTCTTAGTGCTTTATCATCACATTAAGCTGTTTATGATTAAGAGTCACAATGAGACTTACACATTGAATTAATCACAAAGCTACGTTTTATATTGCAATTGCAAAATCCACTTACTCAGCAGTTACTTTGCAAGCATTCCTCGTACGTGCAAGACTGACTCATGAACTTAAAAGGATGCTTAAGTCGACCAAGCGATCCAAGTGACCGAGTAACGAACTTAACAGATACGATCATCGAGTTGAATGACTCTGAGCATGAATCATTCTTTCACAACACTACGTTCTTGAAAGGTCACGAGGTACTTGCTCATTGATTTTTTTTTTTATAACGTGGGTGTACTCAGTTTGGTGGAGAAATTGCTGAGATTATTTCTCTTGGCATACTTTCGCTAAGTGAAATGAGCGTAGCGTATTAAGAAATTATGAATCTAATTTGTGTAGATTACGAGTATAATGCGTTCTGAATGAGTGCCTCTGTAACTCTGATACAACTTTAAGATTATTTATGGTATTAAGTGAATGTGCATTTCTTAAGTTACACAGATGCCTTAACCATATTTTCATGAATCATCTAAAATTTCCATCAAGTAAGTTCCAGTTAAACGTCATTAAAAAACTACAAATCAGACGGCAATGTGCACCAATCTCTATCAAGTTTAGTTACCATTTATTTATTTAAAACGAACAAAAAACTGTTATGTTATATGTAAGTCATATAAAATAACTTTATTTCCAACTAATTTTCAGCAATGCAATGACTTCACCATTAACTCATTAGTGATAAGGATAACAAAATAACGTTTAATCTTTAATTAAAAGATAACGATTATGCAGTTATATATTAGTATATCAAAGCAAGATAAATAAAATTATAAGAAGATGCTTAAGATAGGAATACTCGCTTTCATAGCAAAAAATGCGAAGACGTATTCCACTAAACATGGGAAAAACGTCGGGAACTACCTTCTCAAAAGTTATTGAACTCATCAATCGATTGTGAATTTGAGTTGCGGTTTTGCACCAGCAAAATATTCTTGCAGTTCTTCACGAGAGATAAAAGCTAGTTTCAGAATAAAATGAAATGAATATTATTTTCCAGTATTTTTGTACTTTAGAACTTGTGAAAAAATATGCTTCCAACTTACTTTTGGTGCAGAGATCTCATGGAAGGAGCTGGGTCTTGGCGCTGGTTGTCCCGCTGACACGCAGTCTACTGGGACGCTGTAGTCGGCGCAGAGGGCAGCCTGAACACAAAGAAAAAACAACTCATAATTTCTTAACTTTTTTTTGCAAAACGAAACTAACACTTATGGTAAAGTTTACGTCTCTCAGAGATTATTTACGAACGAAAATTAACGATCAAAATGAATCTAAATCTCACGCAGAGATCTTCGTAGCGTTCTATCAAGCATAACATTAATAATACCATTTTGTAATATTCTTCTTTATTGCTATCATAATAATAGCAGTTCTACTCGATTTCGTTCGTTATCTTTACAAAACCGTAACATTTTTCGGGATGAAAATTTTATTTACTAAATCTACTTATTAATACACTAAATTAATTTTGTTTAACAATTTGCAGAGTTGAATTGGAACAACACATGTTTACTTACTATAAACTTAAAACAAACTTAGTTAAGAGTTTTGAAGAACAAAATGTAAAGGTTTGTTGAGATTGTCTAGAAAAACATATATAAATAGAAACGCTTCAGCTTAAAAGAAAACTAAAGCTAAATAAAAATAACTAAAGATAAATGCCTTCAATGGCCAATCCAATAAGTGAATCCATTATTCTAAACGCAAAACAAATCGGACAATCTAAATATCTCTCGAAACCAATAAACGCTTAAAAGGGACGTAGAACGTAAAGGGAATCCACTCTCATTTGCAAGGAGCCGAAATTAATTGAGCACAATTATCTTTTTGTTTTGCCCCCAAAATGAAACCGTCTTTGGCCATTAATTATAAAGCTGTTAAACGATGCCAAGTTTTGCTGCTAAAGTATTGCTTCACAATACAGTTGAACAGCCTGAAGTGGTAGATATTAATAAAGCAATTTATCGTAGCTATGAGAGAGTTTTCATTACAATAGTTTGTGACCTTAGAAAATTAGCTCGAGCAGGTTTTAAGGATGCGTAATAAGAATACAGGATAATATTTTTTAGCCCTGTACCTTATTACACTTGAACATTTTAGCTTGGCAGCTTCGATAGGGTTGAAAATTAGCTTCTGAATAATTAGTAATTATCGGTCGGTATTCAAAATTTTAAATGTTAACCAAAATGAACGACAAAGCCAAAACTTCATGCCAAAGATTTTAATTTGAATATCATTCACATAATTAAACTAACACTTTTTGAAAAACAAAAATTTACAAATTTTCACCTTATTAACCTATTAAATTTCAATAATTCTAGACGTGCTAAACTTTAAAAATACTGAAATGTGAAAAGCTATTCATATCAAAAACGCGGCATGCAGACTGCTGCAGAAATTCAATTTGGTCTTGCATTAAACTTTAATTTCTCATCTTCAACTTGGTTTTCTCAGCTTCCATATAAGATAACGACATGGATCGTTAAGTTGTCTGTACACTTCAGCTTTATGGTGATAGGGCGAATAGTTTTGATATTGAGTTATGCAGACGGAGCAGTCATGTGATATTGGTCGCTTTGGTATTTCATACACATTGAATAATGGAGAAGGGATGATGCCAATACAAACTATAAGCGCATCTTGAATGCTTGAATATTATGATCTCTTTGTGCACTTGCACTAAAACATGCATGACAAGAAAGACATGATTTACAAACAGTTTTGCAAATAAGTTGATTAAAATAAATAGATTTGTCGAATCTGTTTTCAAATAAGTACGCAAAAGTTACATAATCTTTTTTGTAATACATTCTACTGTTGTTTTAAATTTTTAGCATTTTATAAAATTTTACTTTGAATCGATATTTTAAATAAAATCTTAGACTTAATATGCCACGTAAGTATTTTTAAATAATAAACTATATGAAGCCTCTTAAGACATGATTTGTATTCACTGCACGACGGTTAGTGGTTCCTGATAGCTACCAACTCACTCCACATGCTTGTTTCAAGGAAAACCACTTATTTATAACTTCGTGACTAATTTGTAAGTCCCTTTCACTAAAGCATGTTTTCCTGGAGACCTTTTCTGTTAAGTTGCTTTTCTCCCACATAAGTACTTCCAAGGTTTTTCTATAAAGCACTTATCTATTCAACTTTTTTAGTCAGTGCTGTAGCTTTTCTTGCCAAAATATTAGATACGTAAGAGTTTTTCTAATACATAAAGACTTTCCTTTTTCCTCAAGAACTTTTCTTTCAACTTCGTTTCGGAGTCAGACATAAAGGTCCCACTTAGGGCCCGCCCCTACAATCAGATTATCATAAGGCTCGGCCCAGTGGTCCGGATAGATAAAATTGTCGTCCACAAAGGGAAGGTAATTTAGCCTTTTGTCGTAGTTAATGATTTTAAACTGGCCACGGATTCGTGATGCGAGACTAAAGTGATTATATGCGGAAAATGTGGCCTGTTTGAAAACAGAAACGATATGACTAAAGCGAAAACTGCAGAGTGCAATGGTGAATTTTCATTATGTATTAAGTACTAAGTATTTGCCAAAAAATCTATATTGTTGTTTTTCATTTGCAATAGCACCTGATATACCTGTGTATCTGTCGTGTACATATATGTGTGTGTGTTGTCGCTACCTGTTTACCTTTAAGTTGGAAATGAGATGCCATCTCATTTTAAATATTGTCTGATTTAAATTCCCCAAAAGAGATGTTTCTTTAGATTACTAGAATGAGTAATTCTGACAAAAATGAATCATTGAAATTAAGTATGACATTTATAATATCGTTGTAGGTATATTCACTTGCTGGTTTCGTAAAAAACTTACAGCTGTTATAATGAAACTATTACATCTAAAAATAGCTCTACGCCAGACAATAATTCTAAATTACATTACGAGTACCTTCCAACGTTCATGGAATTTAGCCTGAATCCCTGTGACTGTAGTTGATTTATTAACCTCCAAGCTTAAGCGTTAAATGGTGCGAAATGAACGATAAAGATTAGTATTTCATGAATATTAATTCAGCCGGGCATCAGATTGGGATTGACTTGTGCCGATAATGGCCAGTCTATGGTTTGGCTTTGGATCCCCTCGATTGGGGTGATGGAAGCTGAATATAATGGGTATGTAAAATTTCAAATAACATCATGCGTTCATTTTAACATTTTCACAAATTCTTGTCCATGTGACATTGCAAAATTTATTTTTTAAGACAACAAAATTCCGTTCAAAACAAATTTACAAATTAAAATTTTTGTTTAGAACATTTTTTTTTTACTAAGATGTAAAGTAATGTAATGGCTTAACAGATTGCACCGTTCAAAAACATTTACTTGTTGTTTTTTTGAATCTAGGCAATCCACAAACAGAACAGAAACAAAAAGTCTCGAAACGAGACACTTCGCTATTTTATCGCTACAATAGCACCGGCTAATCAAAGAGAAATTAGAAACAGCAACACAGTAGATGTTCTATACTTACTTTGCTATACTCTAGCGCTGTAATCCGAGATTGCATCCACACGTCGACGCTTTGGTCTCGCGTAACAAAGGATTTGTCATTGTGGACCGACGCTAGACCGACGTTGGATTAGCTAACTATAGATACGGAGGTAGAAGGCTAATTAAAACGGGATCATATTTCTTTAGATACCTACTTCAGAAGTATAGAAAATCCTCTTTCGTAGACTAATGACCTAAACGTCGGCTGAGCTCAAAGAAAATAACCATGCATGTATTAGGCTATAGTTAAAAGACCGGCCAATATTTCTAAATTTATGATCAGGTATGTAAATGTATTAAATTACAATGATTAAAATTTAGATCCCTACCTATCTTCATCATGGTCAACTAGAAGACAGAACAGAACAGAAGAAAGCCTTAATTTGACCATGTTACAATTAACAACTGACTTAGATTGTATGTGGAACATACATAATTTCTAAGCGAAACAGCATTCAAACCATCGTAAACTAACAGGAAGCACCTGTTCACATCTGCGTACATTCTCTTGAGATACATAGCCGTTTATAGGTTCATATGTATGTGGTCGAGACCACATACCTCTCTAGTCCATAGCTGAAATGCTAGACAGTCTGAAATTTAATTAACTAACCCCTGTACATGCGAAACGGGATTGCTTTAGTGATTTAGATAACTATTGTGATTGGAATGGCTATCAACGAGCTTTATGCTGTTACTCTGCATATTATCACATTATCTATGTACCTATAGGTAGATACATAACGACACTGAAATTATTTATCCTTCAAAAATTCGCGCTGTTTCATAGGAAGGATACTTCAAAGAAAGAAAAGAAAGAATTATTTAACTTGCGACTAAACGTATGGAACTACTGATATTCTTTTCTGAGAATTTTCTAAAGTTGTAGAAAAAAAGTTGTTTGTTTTAATGTTTAGCCGGCAATTTAGCTAAAGATAGGCAATGCTTAACTGAACCTTAGATGTTGCGTTTGTCATAAAAAACGGGCAAGCAACGACTCAGTGGCACCGTGTCACCGGCAGTTGCTGCGATATTATTGATGATTAATTTGGTTGATCTATTTAAATAACTTTGACGTTCATATGTGTATCTTTGATACCTAAATTGAATAAAAACATTTTGATTTTGACTTTGACTTTGATACTAAGCCGTTCCCCGTCCGATTTTTTATGACAAACGTTACATCAACGGCTCAGTTAAGCATCGACTAAGGTTAGCTGAATTACCCCCCTAGACATGCATGATAAATTAATTTCGATGTGGTAGCGCCACGCCTTATTCGTCATCTGATAATTGTTCGAATAACAAAATTTAAGATAAGAGAATGATAATTGATGGAATTCGCAGTTAATTACATCACAAAATTATAAAATTGTGAGTGTTTGCGCTTGTTGGCCGAGCGAGCGTTTATGCTTCAGTTTTGACAATGTTTTAATATGTCCGGATCTCTGTCTTCGTCTACAGATCGCATTTCTTAACCGATTCTTTTGAAACTTTGTGAACATAAGCTAGTTATACGTAATTACTTGATGCTGCGTTAACATTATCTAATCACATCACACTAGTTTTATAAATGCGAAAGTTTGGATCTATGTATATTATGGATGTTTGTTGCTCAATGGAGCGAGAACGGCAGAACGGATCTGAATGAAATATGGCACAAAGGTAGTCTGTAGTCTGGAATAGCATATAATATAGGATACTTTTTAACTGCGGGTAGCATTACGTGACGCAGCTAGTTGCTGATAAGGTTTATGACTTAATAAAAACACTACAATACTTCCTATCAATCTAGCAAACTATAAAAAGATTTAATCAATTTTAAATGTACATATATACATGCCTATGTAATACCTACGTAATGTGTAATGTTTACGTTTTTATTCTAAGTTTTATGTACACCACCTACCCTTTTCGTATTTCTATAAGTTCCTGTCCATCCAAAGGTTGACTGGAAGAAATAAGGTTGCCCTTGTACTGCCGAAAAATGAATTTTAGTTTTTAAGATTTTCATGTAGTTTTTTGATGTGCAATAAAGTTATATTGTATTGTATTGTATTTTTACTTTCCTATTTTAACTACCTAATAAGACAGCTAATATTTATTATAAATTTATATTCAATGGGTTATTCTGGCTTGCAATACAGAATTTTATGTTTTTTATTTATTATTAAATTTAATCCAAGCTAATGAGGTTAGTTGAGATGATGTCTAGCGCTGCATAAAATTAATTGTCCAACTTTGAGCGAATAAAGATGAATTTAAATTTGTATTAGTATAGTTAAGAACTAGGTACAGTTCCCAACAAAAGCGAATATAATTTAAATTTGTATGAGCGTAGTTGAGAAGTAGATACAAATATTATATTTAGATGAAGTAAAGCTTTGCCAAAGTTAGAAGTTTACTCATAAAATAAATGAAATTCAAATTACTTTGCAAGCCACTAAGTTAGACACCTTTAATCAATTAAAAGCAGATGTTGCCAGCTTGTAACTTAGCCAGCCAGACTATGAAAGGGCGGTCTGCCACAAGAAGCAGTATTAGTTCCGCATCTGTGAAGCGATGAATATAATACAGAGAAACTTGCATGAACTAGCTACATTAAACTACCATTTTCAAAACATTGTTGCAAGTATTGAAATGTTTGATTTCCGACTGCGCAAGAAGGAGTGTTATGTTTTCCGAGTGTATGTATGTATGTAAGAGATTTCTTTGCCAGCCTAAACAGCTTCATGTATTTTGACATGTGAGGTGTCATTTGAGTCGTCTTAATAGTGGAAGTGACATAGAGTACAGAATTTTGCAGTCGGGTTATTTTCTTCTTTAAATAATGTTACTTGTTCATTTTATTATTTATAACGTCTTTCCTTAAAATAATCTATCTATTTAAGACGATGAGCTTCATTTTTGGCTTGTGTGAAGAAAGCTAAGTATGTTTGTATTATAGGCCGAGTGAACACCCCTGGTGTCAAAATTTATAAAACGCCTGAAAGCCTGTGACATGGCTTGACGGTTTTGTTATATAATGAACATTTGATCATAATGTAATCTATGAAGTAGTTATAGCACCTTGCTATATAATCAATATATATTTTTTTTAATAATCATATATGTGAATAGGTCAACGTTTGACCACCAACTCGCCTGATGTGAAGCAACATTGTGCCCTAAGATGAAATACGAAGACCTAGAAGTTACTTATTCACTCTAGCCTTAAAGATACCTTGGTACCCTGGATTACCTAATACTAATATAAAGTCCTTATCTTTTTTTTATTTTATTTTTTATGTAGAATAAGTCGGCGTTTGACCACCACCTCGCCCGATGTTAAGCGACGTTGTGGTCTAAAATGGAGCACGACGACCTATAAGGTACTTATTCACTCTAGCTTTGTAAAGTGAAGAAGTACAAAGACGGCAGTTGAGTGAGGCGCTACAAGTGCGCTACTGCTCAGACCCGTCTTCGGAACGGTTACACCGGACTACATCCCGAAACACGACTAGGTCATTTCACGACATGGCTTGGTCCGGTGGGTGGTAACTAGCCACGGCCGAAGCCTCCCACCAGAGTTTGCTACCCGGTTAGCACTACCCGGGGACCACGTGTAGGGAACCAGAATAGAGTACACTCCTACGGACGTGGGCAGCTCAGCCCCAAACACGAAAACGAAAACTCAAATTATCAATTACACGAAATGACGAACAAATGGACATCTAAAGAAGGTTACTTTCTTCACCAAAGGTTTTCTCAAATTATAACGAACACTTTGTATTAAGGTTTTTGTTTTTAAACAAGTAACATTATCAATTGAAACAAGAAACCTCCCTCTGGCTTGAGAGCCGGACCTTCTCCCAACTAGGGTGAAATACTCACATCCATACATACATAAATACATACCATACATACAAACATACATACATGCACATACTTACATACATACATTTGGGGGCTGAGCTACCCACGTCCGTAGGAGTGTACTCTATTTTGATTCCCTACACGTGGTCCCCGGGTAGTGCTAACCGGGTAGCAAACTCTGGCGGCTTCGGCCGTGGCTAGTTACCACCCACCGGACCAAGCCATGCCGTGAAATGAACTAGTCGTGTTTCGGGATGTAGTCCGGTGTAACCGTTCCGAAGACGGGTCTGAGCAGTAGCGCACTTGCAGCGCCTCACTCAACTGCCGTCTTTGTACTTCTTCACTTTACAAAGCTAGAGTGAATAAGTACCTTATAGGTCGTCGTGCTCCATCTTAGACCACAACGTCGCTTAACATCAGGCGAGTTGGTGGTCAAACGCCGACCTATTCTACATAAAAAAAAAAACATACGCTCGAAAAACATAGCCCTCTTTCTTTCGCAGTCTGAATGTGAATCACTGAAACAAAACAACATTCAATAACCTATAGTTGTTTTAATTTCACTATCAGTTAACAGCTTAACTTAACCCCGCGTTATCAATTGATAACGCTGAAGTGCAATTTACGACTAACTCTACGAACTAGATATAAGACCCTGCTCAGACAGAACGGAAAAATCCTCGCGAACTTTTTAACGTCATTGAAAAATGAACCATATCACCATGGCCTAAAATACAAAATCGCAAAATATCGAGGCGACGCTGAGTTCTCTATTGATTATTTACGATTTTGTATTTTAATCTATGGTGATATGGTTCATTTGTCAATGACGACAGAAAGAGCGCGAGGATTTTTCCGCTCCGTCTGAGGCGAGCCTAAATGTTGCAATCGTTATTTTTTTTTCTACCCATAAATTTTTTTTGTTCACTACAAAAATTCACTATTTCTATTTGTTTCTTTGTAACTATGTCTGTACAAGTTTTGGCAACCGATTTTAAACTAACTTCCTAATAAGCTATGTAAGGACCGAGCTAAGAATTACACACAGATCTGAATTACATGACAATGTTATAAAAACAAATTGGGAGGTTTTTAAATAATGTTTTTTATTTTTTATTTATTTATTACGATTGAATGGGCCCACGTTTGACCACAACACACCTGATGGAAAGTCACGATGTGGTCTAAGATGGAGCACGCTTGCACATGAGGTGCCGTCTCACTCTTGTCTTGAAGAGACCCAGGTTGTTTCTGTTGCAGGAGAACACCGAGGCAGGAAGTGCGTTTCACTCCTTGGCAGTTCTGATTAGGAAGGAGTTCTGAAAGCGCTTGTTTTGTTTTCAGCAGACAGCAGAATGTCAGTAACAGCAGCCGCCCGATTCTACTTAGAAATTGTTTTTTTTTTTAAGTTAAATACAAAAAAAATTGCAAAATTGCCCCCAAAACCCTAAGGGGCAGAAGCCACTATTTAAAAAAAAGTTAAATACATAATGGTCTATTTTTGACATACTCGCCTCACCGCTTGATGCCACAGTATGCAAGTCAGTAGAACGAATTCCAATTTTCAATGATGTATTTGTTTAGTTTATCCCCCTTAGCAATATACGTTGTATAGCCTCTGAATAGTTAGACAGTGTTATGTCTTTATCGATCAAGGTCTAAAATGTAAAAGAAAGAAAAAACAAAATACTGTCTAACTATTCCGATGCCATACAGCGTTTATAACTAACTACTAAGGGAGTAAGTATTGTTAATTTTTTGTGAATACGGACAAGGTATATTAAAACCTAGTACATAAATATAATAAAACGTATTTTTAAGACTAAAAAAAAACATTTTTGATCTATTTCCAAAAGGATTTGGTTCTATGGTTGTCTGCTGGTATTTTATTTAATTATGCCTGAAAAATTAAACCTGCATGTGAAGTAAATATTTTACTTGGCAAATCTCTTTTCAAAACTTATATTACTCTCAAGTTCTGAACTGAGACCAATTTCACCTCAGCCAGAGCTTAAATTACAGTAACTACTTCAATTTTGCATTCAATCAAACGTACCAGAATGGATGGTTTCAACTGTACGTAACCACGGCGCAAGCTGCTTCATTATGCAAGATCTACCCAACCGTAATTCGTTCAGAGCTATTGCAAAATGATCCCGCTGATATTTAAGTTTTCTTTCTAATTGTTTAATTACCTAGAATTCGTGTCATTTAAAAATGTAAATTAAAAAAGTACATTTTATTTGAAAATTTTAAATTGAACTACCTTATTACTTACACTGACTTAACACACAGGCACGACAGGCTCGCCTCCTGTCACATTTGGGACTGAATATCGTCCGGCGAAGTGTGGGTGTTGCACACCTCTGCCAGTCGTTTCGGGGGCAAGGCGTGACGATATGGATTAACACATAGTTCCTATAGGAAAGAGTGTAACCGCCGGACGCAGCTAGTACTCCTTCTCTATGAACGGTATTTTAGGTGGAACATAAAACTCAAGTCCCAATAGTGATTTAACCTATTTTTATTGCTCCCTCAGCCTTTACAAACTCTCTTACACAATCAAACAGAAATAAAACCATGTTGATACAAAACATACTAAGTACACAAATATAATCAACAAAAATAAATATGTCGGGGAAACATAGAGAAATAGGAAGCCGAGCCTTCACATCTCACTCCTGATATCGGGGTAATGTAGGAAAGAGGAGCCACGCCGTCGCATCTGATCCCATTGATGTCGGAGAAACATAGGAAAGGCCGCCGCGCTGTAACCTTCCACTTTTGGTGACGGAGAAAATCTAGTAGGCCGAGGTGTTGTGTCTGATTTCTCATCCGTGAACTCGCTATCATTTATGGTCGGCGTCAAACTTCAGGAACGTTGAAATAAGGGGACAGCATTGAAGGCTTTTCACTATTTTAATTATACAGTCACTTAGACTACTTATTTAGTGAATGATCACAAAGATAGTTGGCGATTTAGAGTAATGGGTTTACGAATGACCATTGCGTGCGACCGCTTTCAGCCCAGTCCTGTCAAACACTGACTGACAGACATGACGTTCGCCCGAAATCCCAAACGCAACTCCATTCGGTGTTAACCGCTCTAAATTACCATAAACAAATCGATTAATCGTCATAAATAACAGAACAATAATACTATCGATTAACAACTCTCAAAATAAACTGATTTTCTTTATCCAATGATATCTCGCGCCGTCACGGCCATCCTGCATTTTCACACGTCCTCGGGTGAATAGTTCATCTCATCATCTGTGGACAATCATAAAAGTGCTCAAGTAACCACTTAACGCTCGGTCATTCTGACCGTCTCAAATCTACCTCCACAATTTCACAGAAAGCGAACCCAGTTATGGGATAACACAAAACACAGTTAAACCCAATTCTACCAACCATAAACATCGTACCAGAGTATAATCGACTCTTCCAACAGTAACTTCATATTCGTTACCTATCCCCATAAATTGTCATGATAATTGAAATAAGCAACTTTACTTTTAGTGAAATAAATTGTATTGGGACCAATCGAATAATCGAGGCTAAAACTAAATTATTAATCATACATCCAATGGTCCAAGAATTTAATCAAGCCACATTGAAAATCCAATGACGATACACATACGCGGTTTGGACTTATGAAAACTGCTGTGTCCAATTTCAAACAAATAACATGCCATTAAAGTTGTCACGTAGACTTGCCACACAGGCTAGGTCGTAACTCGTACTATGATGTTACACCGGGAGGAGTTTACTACATAGGCTCACCACACAGGCTAGGTCGTCACTCAGACTATAATTCAACAAAAGTAGGGTTGCAACAAAGACTTGCCACACAGGATTGCCACACAGGCTTGTCACACAGGCTTGCCACACAAGTTTGCCACACAGGCTTGCCACACAGGCTAGAACCACATACGCTTGCCACACAGGCTGGCCACACAGGCTTGCCACACAGGCTTGCCACACAGGCTTGCCACACAGGCTTGCTACACCGATTTGCCACACAGGCTAGAGCCACATAGGATAGTACCATGTAGATTAGTGCCACACAGGCGAGTGCCACACAGGCTATTGCCACACAGGCTATTACTACACAGGCTACTGTCCTACCGGCTACTGCCCTCCAGGCTTAGTTTTACCAAAAGCATTGACACTTAGTAAGTTATTTATTAACTGCATGACTCACATGTGCCGCAAGCGACAGTTTGACTAAACTGTTTGTGGGTATTTCTAAACTTTAAACAACTCCAATAGAAAATAGCACTCTGACATACATCGTTTACGAATATCAAACAAAATGAAAACTTCTCACCGGATTCAATTGCTACTCGTAGGTGATCAACGGCTGCTTCATAGTGCAGGGGCCCAATTCGGAGATAGGAGATTTTCATATCATCTCGATCTCGATTCCTGGAAGTCTCGACTGCCTCAGACTACTCAAGACATCTCGCACCAATGCCATCGAGATTATCTCGATCTCGATCGAACTGAATAAGGCATCTCGATTATAGGCATTTTTTTCCAGATGAGATGGTATCTCGAGTTGTAAGAATAGCCCTCCAGGCATTGACTGGATCTCGCACGTTGCTGCTGCTAATTTTGGTGCCCTTTTTCGATCAACGAGTGGCGATGTAACCTCGTTGCAGTAGTAACACGTAGGCGTCGACGTTTTGTTCGGTACACTGCTATCCTTCGTCTCTCGTTGTTTGTTAATTGCGTCACATAGCATAGACTAGGTGTAATCAAACGCCGTCGAGATAATGCAGACGTCTACTCGATGCTCACTCTCTCATTGCCGCTCTGCTGCACTTTATGCACCACGAAGAAACAGTCCGCACACTCCACAATAATAGCACGTACACAGTTTTCTCAGTGTAGGGGCGACCCTATCAGCCATCTGTTGCTATGCCACTTCGCTTCCAGATCATTGTAGAATTGTAGCCAAAGACGGAGCCATATCTTGTTGCTGTGGACGTTATTCTTATCCCAATTTTGATATCGGGGAAAGAGAGCGGTGGTCCTCGTCATCATCTTCAGCACTCATCTTGTTAACTGTGGGCATTAGTCTTATCCCAATTCTGATGTCGGGGAAACATAGAGAAATAGGAAGCCGAGCCTTCACATCTCACTCCTGATATCGGGGTAATGTAGGAAAGAGGAGCCACGCCGTCGCATCTGATCCCATTGATGTCGGAGAAACATAGGAAAGGCCGCCGCGCTGTAACCTTCCACTTTTGGTGACGGAGAAAATCTAGTAGGCCGAGGTGTTGTGTCTGATTTCTCATCCGTGAACTCGCTATCATTTATGGTCGGCGTCAAACTTCAGGAACGTTGAAATAAGGGGACAGCATTGAAGGCTTTTCACTATTTTAATTATACAGTCACTTAGACTACTTATTTAGTGAATGATCACAAAGATAGTTGGCGATTTAGAGTAATGGGTTTACGAATGACCATTGCGTGCGACCGCTTTCAGCCCAGTCCTGTCAAACACTGACTGACAGACATGACGTTCGCCCGAAATCCCAAACGCAACTCCATTCGGTGTTAACCGCTCTAAATTACCATAAACAAATCGATTAATCGTCATAAATAACAGAACAATAATACTATCGATTAACAACTCTCAAAATAAACTGATTTTCTTTATCCAATGATATCTCGCGCCGTCAAATATAATAGTGGCGATGGTAGCCTAGTTGGAGAAGGCTCGCCTCTCAAGCCAGAGGGAGCGGGTTCGGACCTAGCCGAAGGCATGCACAAATTTGTTTGTTGTTTGAACAATGTGCTATACTCGTATTTAATGTGATGTGCTAAATGACTGGCGCCCGGTGCCATACACCCTCTGGGCTCACTGGGCCCGCTGGGTTTGCTCTCATTTGGATCTGATTATCATCCGGCAAAGTGTGGGTGTTCTACACCTCTGCCAGCCCCTACAGGGGGTAAGGCGTGACGATATGTACTCGTATGTATCTTTAAAATGTACAAAAACTTCACCAAAATGTACTTGCCTTATTCATGAACTCTCGGATATAAGTAAAAGAGTCATGTCCAAAGGGTAACAAGTTGAAACAACTTTAATTTCCGGTGAATTAACATTTCGACTGTGTGGAGACAGGAAGCGAGCGCCCTTTGACTTAATGTAGACCTTTTTGGAATGCAAAAAATCTTACAGAGAAGATACTTTAAATGTGTTTGTCGTATTTCTGATTTGTTTGAAGAAATGATGTTAGGAGTAAGAATCAAAGCATTAATTTATACTTAGGTATTTGAAATGAAAGATATCTCTGCTCTGTGATTTATATCTTGTTTTGATTTTTTTATTGTTTGTTGCATTTGTGTGATTTTTTAATAAATAGTTTTAGATAATGCAATGGTTTTAGAATTTGTGTTCTTTGACTATTACAAGTAAATTAACTTCCCTGTCAATTTAAATCCTTTAATATTTTAAGAGTATACATATTTATACGAGTAGCAGCAGTATCTAACAAAACGAAACTCTTCTATCAATGTTAACTGAAACTGATTAACAAAATTCAACCAACATATTTTTGAAAACTATTTGCATGAGTTAAATATTAGCAAAAGTTAGTCAAAACGAACCAACGATTCAGCTATGTACAATTTTAGTGAACCAAGTTACTCTCAATAGCTACAAATATACAATCGAAGCCCCTCGATTAACAGGAGCTACAGAATAATTTAAAGATAAGGGTGCGTAGGGTAGAGCTGGATGCGGTAAGCCACTAGGGGCTGGAGACCGGGCAGTTCGCTTCAAGCGAGGCTGTGGCGACCGGTGCACTGATTAATTGAAAATAGACGCTGCTTTATAGTAGTTTCTGTTTTATGCATCAGGCGGTCAAATAAATTGTATTTAGAAAGTAGGATAATTTATACGGATAAATGCTTGTAATATAATTATGTATATTTAGATACTATTATTTTCTGTATTACATATTGTGAATCCCGGTCTTGAAAGGCGGAAAGTAATGTGTTGAACAGGACCACAGGTTGCCTCAATACAGGCTTGCCTCGTGAGGCAAACAGTAGACAATGTTTTTTTATGGGTAATAAGTTGTTACAATAAATATTTCCATTTTTCATTTTTCCTTACCAACAAACGCTGTATAGGGTAAGGGCTAAGGGTAAGGTAGGGGCTGAATGGGTATTTATATTTTGTCTTTTTCGATCGATTTTAAAGATTTAAAAGGAAGAAAGAGACAAAACACTGTTACTATTACAAGGATATACAACGTTTATTGGGGAGATAGTGTTTTATTTAATCCATGGAAGAGGCCTAGAAACTCGGACATGAGGGCTAGCTAGTCGGCCTGTAACTTGCTTGCTTGCTTGCTTTATGCAACTTTTTATTGCTATGAGCTTGTTTCTGTGTATCTGGATCAGAGCGGTAGTACCTACTTTTACAAACCTACTTTAGTTACGCTTGTTGTTTACCTACATTGTTTTTATTGTTGTACGTTGTTGTTGTGGGTTACTTAGCTATTGTTGTTTTGTTGAAATCTCAACTGGCTGTTTATGTCTTTATTATTTTATGCGCATGCTTTTATTTGTTTTATTTTCATGACAATATTTATCTTCTATTCTGTCCCAGTAGAAGCCCAAGATAACAGGCCACCTAGATACCCTCGCTCTGGCTTAGATTTTGTTGTTCTGGGACACATAATCAAGACCTACAATCTTATTTAATCATTTATATACCTATGCCTATCAGAAGATATTGGTGGGAAGTACCTACATAAATTTGTATGCTAAATAAGAATTTTATCTGTCCCTTTCTTACTTTGAGTATAAAGAAGATAAGATATAAAAAGTATCTGATAAAAATCACAAACATAATATGTCAGATATTGCCGACTTGATATCAAGCAAATCGTCTGCAATCAAACTCACGAAGATTACAAATGCTTTTAAATAAACGTCGAAATCGAAACTTAAAATATGAATCATGATAAACGTTCAGCTTCGAAATACAATCTGATTTTCATCTTATCGACTGCTATTCGATATTCTGTATTTATCCCGATTCGATTCCGATGGTGGCCCGCTTGGGAATTCAAAGTATTGGCCGAAGAAGTCCAAGATTTCCATCTGGAATTAGCGGTGGATTCGGTTCGGACTTCAGACTGTCTGCTTGAGTAATTGTAGTATGTTGATGCTTATAGTTTGTTTTATTTTATTTCTTGTAATGTTATCATAGTAAATAATTCGAGATATTTTTAAACTGTCGGTTTAAAAAAGGCAGATATTTATCTACTTTTGGAAATGTGTATTTAGTTCACTATCTTAATCTTAAAACTATTACAAAAAAGTTAAGTATTGCTTTTGAGGAAACCCATAAATCACACTTTCAACACACAAATTTTTTGAAGGGGAAAGTTTGTGAGTGTTTGTGTAAGTTTGCATGTTTATTACGTCTGCATGCTCAAACGGCTGGACCAATTTTAATGAAATTTTGTATGACTATAGCTGACACACAAATTTAAAAATATTGCTTCTATGTCACTTCCACTATCAACACAATTTAAATGACTCCTCACATGTCGAAATCCATGAAGCTGTTTAGGCTGTAAGTCATGCACACATTCATAAATACGAGTACATACCCACATACATAACACACATACACTCGAAAAACATAACCCTCCTTCTTGCGCAGTCAGGTAAATAAAATTAAGAGTTATTCGTTTTAAAAATGCTATTATGTAAATATTATGCATAAGAACAACTAATAACGAATAAAAACCATGAGCGATTCCCCAGAGCAGATAGCGGAACTATAATACAAGTATAACGGTCAGTCCCCTTCACCGCATCCAATCTATGTTCCATTCTCCCCCAACCTCAACCCGTGAAGGATTCCCAAGCATCCAGCAATTCCACCGGTGTATTGCACTTGCACAATGTACTGAAATAAGTACGGACCTCTTTTGTTGGCTGGACTTACGGGCAGAAGGGACTCACTGAATATAGAAAGGGGTTGAATAAAAAAAACTTCTTGTTCACTTTCAAATGGAGAATCTTTAAGTTTTAGATGAGCTTCGCAGACATACTAGAGAATCAATTCAGTTCTGTTCATCATCAGTAACTCTGCGAGTGTTAGGTTGATAATGTAGATGACCAAGATGGTTAGATCGTTAGTTTTGTGTAAAAGTACATTAGTGGTTTAGCAAGATCACAGAGTTCTATATTCCAATAAAATATCTTGTTTTCACCATAAAATCTTATGTTTTTGAAATAAAAGATTGGAGTACTTTGGGAATAACCCTCTTACTCATAGATGTAATACAACGTGCTGTTTTGTTTTTGTATTCCCGCGGAGTTTGTAAAGGTAGTTATATTCCACTTGCAGAGCACGAATAAACAATGGGGCAACCTTGAAAACAAGGAACAAAAACAGCTGTCCCAAAAAAAAAATCGTTGATTTTCGACAAAATATATGGGAACAGCTGCTTTTTTTCGACTTCAAGGTTGCCCCATACTTTTTTCGTGCTCTACTAGTGAAGTATAACTACCTCTACAAATTCAGCGGGAATGCAAAACAACACGTTGTATTTTATTTATTTATTTGTATTATTATTTATTTATTTTCTTTAGCACACACCACCGTCCATGCTTAATCATAATGTTATTATTCCATCCAAATGTTGTCTGGAAGAGATCGCTCTTAAGCGATAAGACCGCCCATTGCGCCTATATTTTTGAATGTTTAGTTTAGATTTATTTTGTATTTGGTGTCAATAAAGAGTTTTTGTATTGTATTTATCTGTCTTTATGTACGGGTTTATTATTAATGATATTTACACAACTCACCCTACAAAACCCCTAGAGGGTATCTCCAGATAAAAATGATATAAATCGTGGCCATAACGGCATTCTGACTCAAAAGAATATAATGTGGCATTTTATCAAAAAGGTTAATATCGTAAATGATAACAACGAACATCGATAATTAGTCAGCAGATCCATGTTAGCCACCTGTAGGATAATCACAAAGATAAAGTTAAATAATTATCACGATATTATATAAGGTCGTAATAATAAATGGTACTATCCAAGGCTTGTTTAATCAATTCATTTTATGGCAAATACCAAATAATGCTTTTTCTTCTTACCAATATTTACAATCGTGTTTGTTATGGTTTTACGTGGAATACGGAACTATGAGCTGTGCTCTAGTTGCAACAAGAAATAATAAGGATTCTTTTTTTATATTTTGGTATGAAACCCTAAAAAGAGAGAGAGTTAAGATTTGTGTACCATTGGTATTAATTATTATGAGAAAGCTGAATTTGTGGAAGGCCAGGGTGACCCTAGAGTTAATGTATTTTTAAATCAAATAAACAAACTAGCTACAATTTATTATTTGGCGGAGAATATGGGTTATCTTATTAGAAGTGACTCGATCAATTTCGTATTGCTCAATTTAAATCACAAAACTTCAACCTTAAATCTCACCACTTTCTAAACTAAACTTTTCTAACTGCACTAAAATTATCTGCGTCTCTTTTCATTTTAATCAAATAATATTAAAAACAAAGCTTACAAAACCGACTTCCCATCCTGTAAATATTTTCTATCCATGTAAATATTTTCTAGACGTTTGTTAATATTTTAAAACTGCTTGATCAAATTCTGTACAATTTAAAGGGACCTCTAAAGTACTACTAAAAAAAGAATCATTAAAATCGATTCACACTTGGCGGAGTCAACGCGTAACATTCACAACAAAAAAACAGTCGAATTGAGAACCTCCTCCTTTTTGGAAGACTAAAGAATTTAATAATATTAATTAAAGTTGAAGATTAAAGAATATTGCAGCTGTTTTACAAGAAAACAGCTCTATAACAGTACCATCAGCGTTTCCTCTTTACAAAAAATATCTAGTTACATTTTGTTAAAGTAAAGTTAGTAGTAATAGATAAGTTAGTTAATAGTTAGTTCAGTATATAGTTACAAGTAAAGCTGTATCACTCATTTATAAAGTTCCACGTTTGTCCACGTCAGATTCTTTACTCGTTCCATACTTCAAAACAGCCCTCCACGTTTTAGGCTCCATTTCCACTCATCTATCAACTTGATAGCTTTCGGCCGGTATCAGTGCAGGCATGATTTACATTCGCGTCAAAAAAGCCATGTCGTCCATTTTGTATGGGCAGCTGTAAATAATTGCACATCTCTAAAATATAGTTGTAGGCTTTATTGTGAAGAGTTTAGAGTTTAAAATGGGTCTTATAGTTGCATCGACTGGGATGGATGTATGGTGTGTTGATGAAAGTGCAGTGGTCATCGAGGTTTGATGCTGATAAGGGGTGGTTTTTGGCAGCGTTTTTGGAAGCGTGCCGTGTGTGTGGAAAAGCCATTTGTCATCGAGATTTAATTTATGTTTCATGTTTTAAAACAAGGTTCTTTTTAGATTTCCAAAGCTGTTATTTGTTTGTTAACTCAATAAGTTGATAATTTTCTTTTATCGACAATAAAGGCAACAAGCAAATAGGATTACAGCTGGTGGATGAGTATGTGTTTACACTATAATGACAGCCAGACCACTGATTGGAAAATACTTAGCTGCTTCAAAGTAAATAGATACTAAAGCTTAGTCAGTAACATATCGTCACGCCTTTCCCTGGAGGAGGCTAGCAGAGGTGTAATACAACACCCACACTTTGCCGGACGATAGTCAGTCCCAAATGCGAAGTCCCAGGGGGCGAGCCTGTCGCCATACACCGGGCTCCAGTCATGTAGCAGATGACTTACAATACGCACACATGTTCACACAATGAACAAATTGGTGCGTGTCGTCGGCTGGGTTTGAACCCGCTCCCTCTGGCTTGAAAGGCGGGCCTTCTCCAGGCTATCATCGCTTAGTTAGTATGAAGAGAATATAATGTACAATACCAGCCCTTAACCCTCAACATATACCTAAGGTATAAGCATAACGTCAGCCCCAGAACTTAACGCTTACAAATTGATTCCTGATCCGACCCACGTCAGATACAAAACGTTTCAAACAAGTACTGTTGATGCTGTTTTTTATTTACGCCCCGTAGCGCCCTCTACGCAGTAGACTGTTAACCCTTCATGTTTGTCAGCAAAGGGCAGTGTTGTAAAGCCTACGTACGCCGCGCCTTTCGTCTTTTTCTGCTTAGGACAGTGTTTTTGGTGAACAGGCAGTAATTTTTCACGAAAAAAGTTTCCATTTTTTTAGCGTTATTGCGTTTCCAGGCGTTTTTCTGCGACTGTTGTTAGCAATTAGGACAAAATAAAACGCGTTGTTGCTGAATTAATCTTTGTGTAGTAGGTATTACGATTTAAGCTAGGTTTGTAGGTACTCGTGGATATTACGTAATGGCGCGTAAAAAATTGATTGGTTGATTCCGAAAACTCACCGATTGTTAATAAAAAGGTAGGTGCTAACTATAGCACGTCTATTAATAACAGTAATTAGCATCATCATTCACACATTTGTCAGTCTGTTCTAGGAATAATGATGTAAAATTTGCGACATGAGGCTATTAATTTTCCTCTTACGACGTTGGTGCAATGTTAATTTGCACTATCTAATAACGTAAGTTATTAGATAATGTTGTTATTAGTTATTATACGTACTAGTTAACATAGTTTTAAGAAAAAAAAAACAAGATTGACTTCACTTTGATATTGTATTCAGTATAGGTAAGTACTTCTTTGTAGTAAAAATACGTGCTGGTGTTGGGTCCTGTAGTAATTAAAACTGTTTGTTCTACCCGCCAAAGTGAACATACATTTTTTAGAACACAAGTTTACAAATATTCGAGTTTTTTTTTTGTTCAAATCTTCATACAAAATTGATTTTTAAGCCCAGTAACAAACTTAGTGCTAGAGATTCTAGAACGCTCGAAGGCTTTCAATATAATTCAACAACTGTGGTTCTACTTAATATTCTCTGAATACACAACGTACTCGTCACAAGCAAACTTTTGCAAACAACACACTTCAATCTTCAAACAATTTATACGCCGTTCGTCTAAAATTAAGTCAAGCATGCTTCAAAGATTATAAAATAGGAAATGACAGAGAGTCAACGTCATTCGCATACATTGTGAGTTAGAAGAGTCGAGGACTATTGCGAAAGCAGAAAACTGTCCGACGACAAAAGAGTCTGGTGTTTGAGCGCACTTCGACAAAAAGCTTCAGTGAAGCGCTTGCTGGCTGTCACAGATCAGAAAATATACAGATATCCAAGTCAGAAAATGCAAAATTCATCATGGTTGGACACCGTTCCAGAAGAAACAGTCTTTAAAGGTTGAAAAGGTATTAAGACTAAGTACTTTTAGTATGACGGTCAGGGCGGCGTAATTTTTAATTGACAAAAATACTTTTAATTAATTAATTAAAATAATAACAACATTTAAGATTTTCTGGAGTCGATTAATGTATTTTTACACAAAATGGTAACGATTGCGTGTGCTTTATGCTTGCTATTTGCTCATGGAATTCTATTACTATGCTTGTCACTGAAACAAAAGGCTATAAAAAATTCACCTTTTAGTAGGTACGTATAGAATTTCCAGCAATATCTGTAGCCATCTCTCTGCTGTAATCTGTGCCAGTGCCTACATCACAGCGTCGCATCTGCGGGCGGCTCTTTGTTCTTTGACAATGTTTTTGATGAATGTAACGCCAAGTTTTGTGACAGTTTCCCGAATGGAAATCCACTCTGCGGGAATGTGAGTGGTTCTCAAAATGAGGGCATAACTTGATGAATTATGGCAATTTTGATGCTTAATATCCTTTGAAAGGCTGTCTCTACAAGTTAGCTATATTAGATACACAAATACTGGCCGAGATTTTTTTTTGTTTGATGATTTTAAGCATCTGTTCTGGATCTGTTTGTAATTTTCTATGTGTTCCACGGGAAAGCTATGAGTGTGGAACTTTTATGTTTAAGTATAGCAACAAAATGTCAAAGATATATTTTGTCCGAATAGTCCTACTTCCTACTTGCATTGTAAGTGTTGTAAGGCGAAAGTTTGTATGTGTGTGTTCGTTTGTTACTTCTTCACGATCAAAGGGATCGACGGAGTTGGATGAAATTCGGAATAAATATACATAAACAAAAACTCATTTCGCCTTAAATACTGTGGTGTGTGAAAATAAATACGGCCAAAGGGTGACGTGTGCGCGTGTGAAGGCGCCGCACGCCTTGTAGGATTTTGTCCCGGAGGAAGCTGATGCAGGACGATACACAAGTGAGTGCTGTTCCTATCTTTCCATCTCTTCCTCTATTTGTTCGAATGCACCACGTCCGAAACCTCAAAAATACAGTCCACTTCTTAGGGGCCTGAATTGCCCCACCATAATTTGACGAAACCAGATAGCTTATGCCCTAGATAGCATAGACTACTTTTGACATCTCGAGGCGCAGCTAGTACAATAAAAAGAAGTATTTAACTTAGTAAGTAAGTAGGTAGGATTGCTATTCAGCGAGGTAATGTTGCCAGCTTTTTTTGGGTACTTAACCCGCGGATACTGACTTGAGCTCTGTTTATTATTTGTAATTTGTTATTTATGTTAGGTTTATTTTAGTGTTATGTAATCGGTTACAAAATTTTTGTAAACTCCTTTGTCAGAATTAAAGTTCGTAAAATCTCAGTAAGTAGGTCACCTAGACATTTACCTAGGCTGACATTTAAAGTGGAATTGACATATTTGTAATGGGTATCAACAATATACAAACATCCGAGCCCTTGAATTTCCAAGTGAATAGCTACAGATTTAATTAAATCGGCATGGCTGCCCGTGTGGAAATTTCCTTGAGCTAATCGAGTACCAAACCTGTAACTTTATCACCCCGTCCTGTTTGTAGTTAATATAGAGATCTGGGGGGCAATTCTGCTTACCATAGCCGATGCTTAACCGAACCGTTGACGTTGCGTTTTTCATTAAAAAGACGGTCGGGCAACGACTAATGTTTTGCCAATTTAAGGTAAAACTGCGGTGACAGTCCAGCCGACACGTTTGTGGAAAGTTTGTGGTAAGTACTCAGCCGTTACCCGTCCATTTTTTTGTGTAACAAACGTAACGTCAACGGTTCAGTTAACAATCGGTTTTAGTTAGCAGAATTGCCCCTGATGTACTTATAATTTAAATAATGTAGGATAAATTGAAACATGTTCTTTGACAAATGTTTGTAAAAAATATGTTTAATGGTTGTCCACACATCAAAATATGATATGAATATTTAAAATGTGACAAAAACTTCCTCTGTGATGAAACTAATGTGTTGTAAATAAGTTCGTTAAAGCCGAGAGACTGATTCTGGTCCTGTCCTGGTCTCCTCGTATGTTAAGAAATAACAATTACGTTAACCGGTTGTTTGCTCACTGGTTAGTGTCATTTTATCCCCACACAGTACTAAAACTTAAAACTACCCAAATAATTTTAACAACCGATTTTTTAAATTTTAATAATCATCTAACGTTATGGTTATTATTTAACGTTGCTACGTATGTTACGTTAAGCAACCGTCTGAAACAACCCATTAGGACAATCGAAAAAAAAAACACAATTTTCCTGAAAAAGTTACAGCTTACGCTGTACAATAATTAACTATAGTACCATTCTTTACAAGGTAACAACAAATTTTGCTCTACCTACACTCTCGAGTAAAATAATACCAACCCCATTCATTATTTCGATAGCTCTTGAATGGGGTTAGGAAATTTTATTAGCAGTTAAATAAGTATGCCTGTAACGAAATCATGCACGTGAATGATTTCAATAGTGCTCGAGTTTGTACCGTTGCTGAGTTGTTTGAAGGGAGCCTAATGAAGCTCTATGATTTCTGTCGGCTATTGTTGAGAAATGGAATCATTTCTCAATTGATAAAAATTGATTAGGAAATATTCTATACAGTGATATGAAATAGTCCGACGGATAGGAAGGACTATAGGGTACTTATGAATAGAATAGAAAAGATTATTGTCATAAAGTCACACTCTGATAATTCATTACAATGTATTAGGAATGCTCCTGTCATGTACTCGTCATTTTACATACATTGGTTTTTATTTCTAAATTTTAACAAAATTTCAATTATTAGTCCATGCTTATTCTATGTCTCAATAGTGTTACTAAACAGTTTGTTATTAATAAGACCCTAATTTATTTTATTAGCTCTGTAAAATATTATTGATCATTCATAATATCAAAATACCATAACAGAATTAGGTGCATAAAACTATTTAACTCCGAGGACGATCTAGACAAATAGTTAACGCATCTATAACCAATTTTAAAATCAAACTAATCAAGTCCCTTTAGATCCTTTTTCATAATGTCACATTTGTTTTGTTTAACTTTCTTGTATTTCTATCTTCTATCTTCTGTTTCTATGTATTAAGTATTTTTATTTTTAATCTTTAAATAACTATTGTTTATTTTACCACTGACTTAAACAAATGCTGTATACGCCCATAAAGGGTGTTCATATCAGCTCCATGTATTTAGCAGTTTAATTTTGAAGGTGTTATATGATCACTCTTGGCGTATCTTTATAAATAAATAAATTTAATATTAAAATTATAGATATAACTAGCTCCTCGCGATGTTAAAAAGTATACCGTAGTTACATAGGCTATCACATACTTTTTAACCTTTTTTAATCCAGGGTATAAGCTACCGCCGTTCTAAATTTCATTAAAATCCGTGCATCCGTTTGAGCTAGAAGATGTAACTAACAAATACACAAATAGACTAAATTTAAAATATACTTAGGAAATAGTATAAGCTTAATTTTTTAATTATTTATTTCAAATCAGTATTCCGTCACATTTTTTTTTAAAAGAGTTTTTGCTGTTCATACATATATCTAAGACCATAGACATAGACTTTGCCATCGCAATTGAAATAGTCGATAAAGCTCTTCGTAAACTCCCCACTATGTTTCCAATCGACATTTTCGATTAACCCGAACATTGTCGGATTAGGAAAAAGTGTCGTTTTCAATTAACACTACGCTGTTCCGGCTCCACACCGGCGAATTGGCTGCGACGTACTTCGTCACAGTCGCCATGTATTGTCGTAAGCGGTACCTGAAGTTACCGCAGGCTCTAAGCAAGTTGCATTCGCTAAACTATCATATACAAATAAACAATCGCTGACGCCCGAACGTCAGCTGATTGAAAATGAAAATGAAAATATTTATTGTAACATCTTATTACCTATAAAATACGAGTACGTTGTTTACTGGTTGCCTCATGAGGCAACCCGTAGTCCTGTTCAACACATTACTTTTCGCAATACAATGGATCATAGCGTTCCCTGAGCACCCTTATAAAAATACGCTTTTAGGGATATTCAAAGATAAGTCACTGTTTCCACCTTAACTTGGTCAATGCGAGCAGCCCTGCTGAGGTAATATTTCCGTGTGATCCAGCTCTCCTAACTAGTGCAAACGCAGCCTTTTTCGGTACACAGGGAAACCTTAATTGCGCGAATTGTATTTTTTATTTTCGCTGTTGCCAGTGCGGTTGAATTGTGAGTTTCATGTGCTTGTCACGTCGGCAAACGTTTTTTTTTACTGTTAATTTAGGTGTTCATGGTAATTTAAACTCTACTGCATTGAGTTAGAATACTCGCCAATTATTTGGCTTAATCTAAAACGAAAGAACTTTTATAGAATTTGCATGGATAGGGCGAGGACGAGAACGAGATACCATAAACATAATAATGTGTTAACTACAATTATGATGATAGTCTAGTTGATAAATAGATATGATGAAAGCGATATGCCTAGTTGGAGAAGGCCCGCTTTTCAAGCCAGAGGGAGCGGGTTCAAACCCAGCCGATGGCACGCACACATTTGTTCATTGTGTAAACATATGTGCGTATTGTATGTCATCTGCTTTATAACTGGAGCCCGGTGTATGACCGGACTGTGTATCGTCCGGCGAAGTGTGGATGTTGTATTACACCTTTGCCAGCCCCTTTGGGGAAAGGCGTGACGATATGTTATGTTATAACTATGATAAATTTCTAACGCAGTGTAGACCTACAAGTACAGGACCTCGTACATGAATGTTTTAAGAATATCATGTCAGTACTGAAAAGGCAATAAATCATCTGAGTTTGAATCTGAGTAGGTACGATCAACCGACAAGACATCAGGTATTCATCAATTCAAACCTAACCATTATAAATTACATGTTAAAGCCATGACTTCACACATTTCAACCATTACCAACCTATATGCTTTCTAAGTACCTTTTCTATCTCCCCAAGTGGAAAGAAAAAAGGACGACACCAAAAGAGCATTATCTGTACCTACATTTCGAAGTAAAAAGGCGAATAGAAATGCTCAGGGAACCAACATGTGTGCAATTGGCACTATAAGTATTTTCTCCGCTTTGGAAGGGAAAGTAATCGTTTCCCTCCATACCACTTTTGTTGTGTACTGACGGGGTAGAAAGTGTTTGACCAACTTGTATAAAATGACGCTTCTATTATCCGACTGCACAGAAAGAGGAAAATTTGTAATTTGTTTTTTAAATTATTCGGTCTAAAAACCAAATTTCTGTTGAGCTAATTGATTATTTATTTAAACATAAAATAATAATCTATGGTTATAGCCTTTTGATCATTGCGTATTTATTTATATATTTTTGTTTCATTTATTTCGTAAAAAAAAATATCTATCAAATAATATTTCAATTATTTTTTTGATTATTGCAGGCACAAGCACAAGTTGCTAAATTCAAATGGAAAATAATTCAATCTATCAATTTCAATTTATCTATAAATCTAATTAAGTGGACAAAATTATTATTTACTTCAAATACTTACTCTCGTATTTGTAATAAATAATAATATTATGTCCTAGGTACGTAATGTGTACCTACGTACACATTACGTACGACACGTACGACTCTTGTGAAATAAAAAATAATGGTCTAGCTGGCTTACATTATTTTTACAAAACCCTTTTTCACTCGGTTATGCCATTTAAATATGGCCGCAGAAGCAAAAAGTTTCAATTGCTTTAACTGAAAACTGAAAAGGCACTTACGTGTAATTGTCGCGATATAACTACCTAAGCCTGTAAGGCTCAGCACAAATGGGCCACCGGCGACAGCAACAAAACAAGTGGTAAGCGACAAGCTGTTTTTATCCGACTGCGGTTATGTTTTCGAGTGTTTGTATGTATGTATGTGAGTATGTGAGTATGTGGGTATGTATGTATGAGGTTTCGTTAGCACGTCCTACAGCCTAAAAAGCTTGATCGATTTCGACATGTAAGGTATGATTAGAATTGTCTTGATAGTAGAAGTGACAAAAGGTACACTATATTGCTGTCGGGTTTTTTGTTTTTCTTTTAATAATGTTTCTTGTTAAATATTTGTTTGGGATGTGCCGCACACTAAAGCCGGTCGCGGTCACTTGCTTTAACAGTGGTCGTAACAAGCATTTTGCCACCGGGCCCCATTTGTAAAAATGTCTACAACTGACCACTTACTACGTTAACCGTAGACTATAAGTCGCGGCCACCGCTGGTTAGCGTGACTGCCACAGCTGCCACCACGTCTGGTTTCAAACCTAAACCCACTTGTGGCTGTCACCGGTAGCCCATTTGCGCCGAACCTTAAGTCGTTGTTAGCACAGATGGGTCTAACTAAAGTGTAGTCGATTTGAGTAATTCAGACATTTATTGTTTTTTCTTTCAATTTAGATTTTATTTGTTTCTAAATACGGCTCTATACGGCTTTTGGTACCAAACCAATTAACTTAGATAGGCAATTATACAGGTTTAGCGCAGTTTCATAGTTTTTTTTTTTTTTTTTTTTTTAATCTTTATCTTAAAACATATCTTTAACATAGGTTGGTTTAACATTTTGGAAAGAAATAGTTCAACTTTTTGTAAAGAAATACTTTAACTTTTCGATAGGTATAGTTTCTAACATTCCATGTCAAATTAACCGTTTTATTTTACGGTATTAGAGACAGGTTTATATAGTTTTGCGAACGTCTCAATCTTAAGATGAGACCATGATCAAGTTTCAATGGCAGATGAAAACAACAACCTGAAACATTTAACCGCAAAAATATTAATAAAGCTTAGGCTTCAGTACTAACAGCGTAATATCGATGTACATAAAAGTCCTTACCACGGCCGTTCGCTAAAACATTATCAAAATGCGCACGCACGAACTTGAGTAAAACGCTTACGAATATTTACATACGAAAATAAGCACTCGAAGAAAAATACCTAAGAATATCGCTAAGGTTCCTTTTGTTTGGAATCAAGGACGGACTGATTGAGATTCAAGTAAACAACCTTTCTAGGCAAGCGAGCTTCGACCTAACGTAGTTTGAGCTTTATTTGTTTAGATGAAGTTACGTCATTTCGACAAACTGGAATTAGGTTTTGGTACACAGTTTCTTAGTAGGGTAAGCAATATTCTCAGAGAAAGTTTTAATGAAATTTCTCAGTTGTTTCCACACAAAAAACAAAATTAAAAAACTTAGTCAAATCCGGATATTTTTGTCCACACGATCGTCCGACCCCAAGTAAGCAAAACTTAACTAAACTAAAAAAGCGCAGGTCTTACTTAGCCTCTTTCAATACATTTTAATATACATCAGTTTATAGACCTTTTCTTATACACGGCGTTAAACCTGATTATCGGCTTTTCTTGTCTTTTGTTGATATGATTACTCACTTGAGTAGCAGGGCATTTTGTATTACGTTTGCTAATTCTCAGGTTTTTACTAAAATAAGTTGTAATTTATTTACAATGCTTATAATTGTAAAAATAATTTGGTAAGGTTAACACAACATATTGTCACGTCTTTCCCCTGAAGGGGATGGCAGCGATGTATTGCCTTTGCACACAAAACTTCTGCCCCTTTTTTTATCTTTCAGATATGCCACCAAATATACCCCCAACAGCTGTCCACCTATAGCTAACCTAAATTCATAGTCGTTACATGATTTACATATTTTCTTGATCTTAAATATTTTTTATAAAATCATCATTGCAAAATAAAGACAGATTCTATTCTGCTACTTATATTAACTTTTACTGTGATCACAGGTAGGAAGGACACAAGGACGCCTTGTCCACCAACTGGAATGTGACTGCGAAACAGGAAAGCGTAGAAACGTAATAAGGACGATATTTGCGGAGACTATATTGATATTAGTGCCGAGCTGGTAAACAAGGTCAAATTGCAGCAAACTTAGGAGATATAGCTACTGTTAACATACTGCTATGAAATCTAAATTACACAATGCACAATTAATATTTAATTGGTAATTACACAATGTAATAAGTAAATCTGATAACCTTTAACCTTACCTTAGGTGAAGACTTAATAACTAACCTCCCTCTACCCGTATTCCCCTTAAATACTAATTAAGATTTTTGTCAACAAAGGTCACGGTCCCCGGAGTCCATGGAGTGTAATTTTTAAATTAAAAAAAATCTAAATTAAGAGAATTCACTACTTTCAGTAAAGCAATTTCAGCTGCCAGGAATTATTGCGAATAGAGAAGCCTAAAGATTATGCCGAATCCAGTAGCAACCTTTTTAAATTAACTTGTTTTATATAAACATCTATCACACTATTATTTTATTCTATTATGACCTTTCCTCGAGTTTCTTTGCGCCAACCGATTGGCAGCGCATCCACAGCACTGCTAGTGTTGCAGGTGTCCTAAGGCGGCAGTTAGCGTTTACCATCAGGTGGGCCGTTTGCCTGTTTGTCACTCTTGTCATTTAAAAATACAGTTTGCATCTTTGCAAGTTATTTATTTGTAACCAGTGCCAATCGTTAACAAACATATAAAAAACATACAGTCGAATTGAGAACTTCCTCATTGTTGGAAGTCGTTTAAAAAGACTGGCCGAAATTAATTCCGAATTAAACGTAGGCCCTGAGATGTAGGTATTTAATTCTAGATAGCTTAGATACTAAGGAAAGAATCTGACATAGGCAAGCTAAAATTTCATAAATTTTTGCAAACAGAAGCCATAAATAAACCGCGAGAGCTGTCCAGTATACACTCGAATCTGGCGGTAAACATAAGCTTTCTCCATCATAATAAATGTAAACGAAGATATGACCATGTTTACATAACGCGTGCCAAGACTGTTTGCCGAGATGATTGGTAATACTGCTCTAATCCAATATAAATATAACCGCCTCCAATATAATCAGGAATTAAGTAAACACGAATATCTGAACGTGAATCACAAAATCCCGAAATAACTTCATCTACTGAAATGTTGCAGACGAAAAAATGATTCATAGATGAAAGACCGAAGTAAATAGCTTTGCAAAAAATACGACTCTTTTTTTTAAACAAAAATATCTCTGAAAAATATTGTTTACGTCCAACGAGTTATTAAATTAGACGCCCACTGGTATGAAAAAATATGCAAAGGACATTGCATTTTTATTTGCGTTCAGACTAAAATAATATTCGTATCTGTTTTTCAATTTAAAATTTGTTGGACCGTTTTAAAAGGACCTTCAAACTGTTGGAGAAATAAAACAATGTTTAGAAAAGCGTAAAGGCTCCGCACAGTTAAGTGTTTTTCACGATCCAAACGCAGTCAGCAGAAAATTGATATAAACCTGTTGTGGGGCAACGCTCCGTTTGTTCAGGTGACGACGGTGACTTACTCGTATTTGTTTCGTTTAACACAATAGAATTTGCACCTTAGAACCAAGCAGTAAGATACCAAATACAATCGTGGAAATATAGAAGCCGGAAAAATGCACGCTGCACGGTCTCGAGTATAAATGTTACTCACGAGAACACAAGTAGCGTGAAATAAATACCTTTTTCAGTCCCTAGACAGTATGTTTCCGAGCTGTACGAGTAAATGTAGGTGATTGATATGGCAATGTCAGATATGCTGGGTTATACCAATTTGACATGTTTACATTAAAACATTAATAAACCAATAAAAATCCTCAGACTCACTGACTAGATAATTAATACCAAACCATTCCTCACTATCAAAAAATTTCAAGCATTTCTACTATGTGTAATCATCACGTAAACCAACAACTGTTTATAAACATTTCGTTTCACCGCACAGTGGTCCGATAATTGAATGTTGAGATCAAAATTCAGTACGCACGAAGTGGCGTGTCCACGTAACGAAGACAAATCAAACCGCGGTGACCTGAGTGGCATGTTTCAGATGGACACCCCCTACGGTGCGAGACAGGAACCCATTAACTCGAGATGGTGGTATTTGTCTTTTGTATCCCCCTGTCTATCCGGTCTACCTCACGAGGTGACTTGGACACTTCGATTAAAGAAGCTAGAATATTCGTTTTATCACTCAGTAATGAATTCTGATAGAAGTGCCTATGTTCGTTCAATTGATTTTAGCAGTTGAGTAAATACAATTTATTTTTAGTTCTTACTTCGCAATTAATTCAAGCATGCTTGTGTTCAAACACACAATAAAACAAACAGACAAAATAACTAGATTTTTTTTATGGAAACTGACCTAGTTTTCACACAATATTATGATTTAATGATACGGGAATGCGGTTGAAACTATAGTCGGAATAATCGACTTAATTGTGTGTGTAATAAAGTCATAACTAGATTTTTTTGGATATTTGTCGAAATAAACCATGCCTATGCATTGGGCAAGTCATACATGTAACAAACTAAACTAACACGAGTCATTAGACGATGGAAGCTTTAGGAAACGCTTTTTGTCGCCTGTAGTAAAAAATAAGTATCATCGCTTCATAAACAATAACATAGTAGCTTGGTATTCATAGTTTTAATATTCATAGTTTTGCCTTCAATATCAGCGCTTCTCTCCACAGTGCAAATGTTTGCGCTGTACTGTCGCGTTTCCAAAGCATTTTGCTCGCCTTGTAAAAGTCACAGCACTTTTAAAACTGATGCAAACTACTTCACACAACCCAACGTTTTAACCATTTTTTTTCTACATGACTATAAGAATCTCATTAGTATGTAAATTCTAGTCCACACGCAACGAAAAAAGGTTTCCTATTTTTAAAATAAAGGGGTAACTTTTGCGGCGGCTATTACTGTAATTTTCTCTTTAATTCGAGGGTTGGAGCGAGTAAGAAGTGGAATTTTCCACTGACCTATTAACAGCGCTGTCTCGGTTCTTCCGGTCTGTTTTATTTTACAACTCAGTGCGAGACAAGCTAATTGTACGTCTGATGGTATGTCTGACTAATGCCTGTCTGTATTTAGTTGTCAATAAATTACGAGCTTTACGCGTGGCAGTGCGATGGCACGAAGTATTTGGTTCTGTCTGGCATTTTGGTATATAAACAATGATGTCGTTTATAAGATTTCCTTTAATACAATTTAAAGCACAGCAATGCCAAAGTTTTACAAGAGTATTCGTTAAAACTGAACCTGACTATAAACAATTACCAAAAGTGAATTAGTTTCCCGAAAGCCTTGGTGAAAAACAAAACAACGAATAATCTCCACGCCTTGCCCTCAAAGGGGTTGACAAAAAGAAAAACTCGGTCAAAAGATTTTAGGAGTTTTGCACACATGACTATTTATTTTAACCCCGTTTTAAAAAAATATTTACAACAATAGACACTGTAAGTAATAAAAGCATAAAGCGGCTTATGTAACGTTGCCTAAAGAGCAAAATGTTGTAATCTTGCTAAATTACGTGGCATGTCGCAAACTAAATAGAGCCTTTGTACGTGCCCATCATTTATTTTCCGGCATGCGTGTTCTAGTGGCATATGGGCCGAGTCAAGCCTCTTTTTGTATGCAAATGACTTAGCTTTTTGTACAAGTCGTCGTATTCCAAAATATATGGCTAAGTACACGTCAATGTGATTTCAACAAATAAACATTTCACTTTTGTTGCATAATGTACCAGTTCTTATTTGTTTGGAGTTAAGAGAGACTTCGCTAAACTTGTAATGAGTTTTTGTTATTTTATTTTGTACTTAAAGATGTTAATGAAATATAAAAGAGATAGAAAGAGATGGCAGAGCCCTGACATACGTTGAGGACAATATATAAAAAAAACAGATAGCCTAGCCGTTACTCGCCTTTATTCTTTGACCCTAACCTACGAACTTTAACTACACCACACGCATACCGCACCAACCTACGCAATACAACGTACGAAATTAACCCTGCAACCAAAGAACATAACTAAATAGAATGACCAAGAGACTAGAGCGTGTCGCCTAGACCAAATATAGTTAGAATAGGACGAGATCGCAACCAAGCAAGGTCTATTTATCTATATTTTTTCAAAAATGTGCGCCAATACTTCCCGACTAAAATATTTTTTGACAATCTGTGTCAAAAAATCACTTTTAGCTAAACTCCAGGAAAAACAAGATAAGAAATGCTAAAGATTAAATACTGAAGATTTTTCTTTTTTAAATGTAGAATAGGTCAACGTTTGACCACCACCTCGCCTGATGTGAAGCGACATTGTGGCATAAGATGAAGCACGAAGACCTAAAAAGTACTTATTCACTCTGCTCTTGAACATACCTAGGTTGAAGTTAGCCGGGAATACAGGTGGTGGCAAACGATTCCAGTCCCTTGCGGTTCGTATTAAGAAGGTGGAGGCGAACCGGTTAAAACAAGTAGGTGGTATTTCGACCAAGTAGGGATGGGATAGGGATACATTAACTAGTTTACATTTCTATAAACTAGTTAATGTAAAAGTAGGTGGGTAACTATGTTTACAAAAACAATAAGCTCCATAAGCGTTTCTATGTCCTTCATAGTCTATGCTTACAACTATTCTACGCAAACTACCCATTACTAGTCAGTGTGACTCACCCAGTCTATAAAGGGTCAAGGTTCCTCAGTTTTCCTTCCAACTTCGAACAATGACTGCAAAATTAGCACGATATCTAACATTAGTCATACACGAACGGTCTAGGCATTTTTGTATCGAAATAGCAGACTGTGTGAACGTAATAATAACTAAAAATTAATGATGCTAGAGTTGCGCGAATTTTTTCGGTAAAATATTTTTGGTATTGTTCGGTAGAGTTTTGTGCAGTTTTCGTGTTATTTTTTATTGACAGAAGAATGTTTGCTCTGCACGCTATTACATTTCGATTGACCTGCATGTAATTTAGACAAAAATATCTTAAAATTTAAGATAGTAACCAAACGTAAATTTACTTAGAACAGACTAACTTAAAGTAGCAGTAACGGAACTCAAAAATAAATGAACTAATTTTAAGTCAACATCACAAGCAAAAGCGAAACACTCAAACCTCTTTAGTAAGAACCAAAAGCGAACTTCAAATGAAATGAACTCAACCGCAATCTCAAATCAGTTCTTAAGCAAACCGAATTCGTCTTTCCATTCGGCCCCAAGCTAAACACTATTGATCGATGATACTTCAGCCAAACAACGAAATGCCCCAATTTCGGTATGACTCACCGCTACAGGTCAAACGACCTTCGCTGTATAAAATTATGGTCTTTTATAACAACATCGATTCATACAGGAAAATATAACATGTTATTTTGAGCCAGTGTTCGTTATAAGTTATTTTTGACCTTGTTTCCTTATTGTGATGAGATGAATAAGATTAAGCAGTCTAAAAGTAGAACTGTTTCCTAAAATTGCGTCTTGTGATCCCACTTTTGAGGTTTGCTATTTATATGTACGTAAATGGTGCTTCTTGAAAATTACTTTACTCATCCATTGCTCATAAAGCTTCGTTGAAGCAAAGTACAAACAGAGAATTCAAGATAAGTTTGTGGTTTTATCATCATTTTTTTAACTAAAATTGAGTCTAAAATAAAAATGTAGCATTTTTAATTACTTACTTGTTTTACAATTGTTACAATTATGACGCAAGCATTTTACCCAAGCTAACAGTAACTTAAATTGCCCTAGCAAATTTCCCACGACTGGTCAGTTTATGATGATTCAATGTGTTTACATATAAAGACAATCATTGGAGAAAAATCTGTGCCCATCCGTCAATATGCGTCATTAGCAGATTCCTGGTACAGGACCATCATGCTCTCAGGATATGAGACATGACATTACGAAATAATGTGGAAATCGTGACTAGTAAGTTGAGGCATTTTATGCCATTTCCTTCCCAACGTTTTGAGAATAGATTAAAGCCCTACAGGCATATTAATATAATTTAGTCGCCTATTTCAAGACCTCTGATCTTAAAAACTGGAGGAGGCCTTCACTCCAAGAGGGGGACATATCTAACATAACAACTAACACACACTAACGTCTATAATAAGCGTGATTTAATATTAACTAACTTATTATTATATTTATTAACTTAAAAGCAAAATTTGAAATGCAAATTATTAGGACTAGTGGCTCTGTGAGCTGATTGATGAGCTCACGACCGACGTCTGTCCTCCCCTACAGGTCGCATTCCTCAACCGATTCTCGTGAAATTTTGTAAGCAGGTCCGGACAGAATTCGGACATACGAAAGCATTTTTGTCGAAATTTATAAGCATAGACGATAATCAAATCAAAAATAAATCGATAATATGTCAAATAAAGGCTTTATTATTATTATTTTTATTTAAAGATCTCTATTTATTTGATCATCTCCCTTTTGCCCTCATCTAGAATTTAAAATCATCGCATCCCATATTACGAGTATGTACCTACTTACATAGTTCGTTTTTATTTTAGTGTAACTTCTTATAAAAAGGTGAAATTGAGTCTTCTTTTGCTCTATCTACTACAGAATACTATCTACTAGAGGGAGAAAACAGGTAATTACATTAATTGGAACGCTTCAATACATAAAATCGCAAAAAATCTCTTATTTATAAATTCTGGCATGGGTACACGACATTAATTATTTGGTCCCTAATTATCCCATGTTCATTGTTTATCTTGTCACCGATTAACAATCTTGCCTATTGCCTGCTATTGCTATACTAACAAAATTTGACACGAGGTCTCCGATATAAAAATTTTGTGTTACAAATATCAACTCCCGGAATAAAAAATAAAATAAATAAATTCGGGACACTTTCACACACGGTCGCCTGACCCCAAACTAAGCAAAGCTTGTACAATGGCTGCCAGAGACTGATATACATACTTAGATATTTTAAATACATACTTAAGTAGATATTAACACCCAGACATAGAACAAACACTAATGTTCATCACATGAATGTTTGCCCTAGGTGGGAATCGAACCCACGCCCCCACACTCAGAAGGCAGGTTCATAACCAACTGAGCCATCGAGGCCATAAACAATTTGAACAAACAAAAGAAATTCTCCCGATAGAGTTCAGATCAATGGAATTGATACCAATTGAGCCTATCATATCGTGTGACTATTCTGTTATTGTTCGTGCGTATTGTTATTGTTGCTTAAAGTTTTGTCAATCGAAACAGTCAATTTCACTAATCAGATCAGCAATTTTCCTTTATCTATAATGCATAGGAGCTTGAATGGGATAGCCCTTACAAACTCTTCAGTCCTTCACCGACAGAGCCCGATCCGATCTGCCGATTCGATTTGACAATGCGATCTGAACGCATGCGTTCTCTGTGTAAACGTTGCGATCTACCTCATGCAGTGTGGTCAGCGCAGCCATGGTATACATAAATATATTACGCCAGGTATAGCATTTCGAGACAAAAATGGTCACGTGGGTGACACGCAGTGACGTCAGTCGATGCATAAGCATGACCGGAATAAATAATTTACATGTTCGAGAGAGTCGATGACGAGTGACGTAGCCAGGTGTCAGGTCTGTGGTTTATTTAGATCATGGGAGCGGCCATTTGTTACAAACACACACAGCCAGTAGATCCCAGCCAAAATATATGAATTCAATTTTCATAATACTGTAATATGTACTTACTAGCTGCGCCCCGCGGTATCACCCGTGGTCCCAAAGGAACCGTTTATTTTTTCCGGATGAAAAGTACCCTATGTCCTTTTCTGTACCCCAGACAACATGTACCTATGCAAAATTTCAAGACGATTGGTTGAGTAGTTGAGACGTGAAAGCGTTACAAACAAACAAACAAACGAACAAACTCACTGTCGCATTTATAATATTAGTTAGGATGTTAGTCTGTAAGGTATAAATAGTATGGGCCCGTGGTTGTTAAGTATTTTATAAAAACCAGTGCCTGAAATAAACGATTTTTTATTTTATACTCAACGCAAGCGTTCGCATTGTCAGATCGGATCGGCGAGGCGGATCGCGCTCTATGGGTAAAGGGCTTCCAAGCGAACCACGCAAATTCTAATTTGCTTCAGACATGACGTAAGTAGGTATTTGTAAACGCACTCACGTGCCGTTTGTAAATTGAATGAACCTTCGCGATAGGAAACCTTAGAAGGTAAGTACAGGAATCTTGTCGTGTTTCTACGGAATTAACATTTCTTTAGAAAATTCTAGCAAATACAAAAATAGACGGTTATCTATCTTCGAAGCTAAATGAAGGATAAATTTCAAAAACAAAAATACATGACTAGCTACAAAACCTTCATAACGTTTAAAAATAAATACTTGATACACAAGCTATTGTAAGTTAAAAGGTTACAAAAATACTAAAAAAAATACACAGAATTAAATGAAAAACCTTACATTACATCGATGTAAATCGAATTTATGTCACCTACGTAGGCATTTATTACCGGCTCTCACATTTTTTACAAAACGATTATTTTTCGCAAATTCTGTGGGTCTATCGCACTTCTCCCTTACTGCCCAGTTTTGAACTACCCTCAATACAAAACAACTAAATCTTTATTTTCTACATAAACTGACAAGCACTTCCGTCATCCGTTTTCTGCAATTCACACACCTTTTTTTCTCTGCCTTGTATATGTTTTCCATAATAATTCACCTACAAACCGAGATAAATCAAAAGAACAACGCTAAAACAATATTCACAGAAACGCTTACCCAAGAAGGGGCGGGGTAGTCGCACCTATCAGTTCCACCATAAAGCATAATAAATCTTACTGATCCACCGAGAGATCACTTCAATGCAGATGATGAATGTCTACTTTTTTATGATATTCATCTCGATTTTGAAGCCCTTGTTGTTGTGAATATAGTAAATAATATACTGAACGATGCACTGCGCATTATTTACTGAAGTTAAAGATAATTATAGTAACGTTTCACACTCATAACTTTTAGAAAAAGAGTTTTCGTAACGATCATAATGCATGGTAAATGCCCTGACTGTTACATTAGACGAGGAAAGTCGGGTAGGTAGGTGTCGTGTCTGATTTCTGATCCGTGAACTCGTCATCACGATTATGTATGGTGGGCGATAGACTTCAGGAACGTTGAAATAAGTGGACTGCAGTGTTGACTTTACATTATTTTAATAATGCAGACAATTAGGTTACTTAATTAGTGAAGGATTGCAACGGTAGTTAGTGATTGAGAGTAATGGGTTTGCGAATGACCATTGCGTGCGACCGCTTTCAACCAAGTCAAGTCAACCACTGACTGACAAACATGTCGTTCGCCTGCCATCCCAAACGGTGCCATACCAACTCCATTCGATATTAACTGCTCTATTTTAATTGCCATAAACAAATCGATTAATCGTCGAAAATAACAGAACATTGATACCATCGATTAACAACTCTCAAAATAAACCGATTTTCACTATGTAACGATGTCACGCGCCGTCATATACATACTCGTATGTATGTATATTCCTCAAGCAGAATATCGATCATGGCTGAGACGTGTGAATGAGAAACAAGTATTTTTTTCATATCCAAGTTCTATATTGTTTGTATCCAGAGTCAACAAGACATGTCTATTCCTGCGCGTGAGATGAGATGAGATTTTATCTTGGTCACTTTCACACCTATGACGTTTCAAACGAGAGCAACAAGGACGAAAAAAGGTGAGATGAAAATCTCAGATCTCCGAATAGGGCCCATGGTGCTGCATAGGACCGTCCTTCTCTTTTCTCAATTTCATTCCCTCCTTGTCACGAAAAATATTAGAACTGATAAAAGTGACTGGAATTGGAACACACACAAAAATCCACATGTGGCCGTTAATAAGGTAACTAGCTCGATCACATTATGGGAAATGGGTTAGCGACTACATACTTTACCTAACCAATTTTATTTATATGTCCCATTTTTATTACTGTTGAAAAAAGTCATAAAGCTAAGTATTATTGAAGCAATTCAAACCTATTGAGTTTTTAAATATTATCAATCGGTTAATTTTTATAGATTCCTAATCAACATGATTTTTTATATGTAGAAAAATAAATCAACACATCCCATTCTCTTCGTACATTCTAAAGGCGAAAGTTTGATTGTTTGAATGTGTCTGTTTGTTACTTCTTTACGTTCATACAGATGGAACCATTTTGATGAAATTCGGTATGAAAGTACTTAACCTAAATCCTGGATCCTGGACACTACTACTGCTTCTTTTTGATCGCGAGTAACACCTCGGGGTGCAGCTAGTTGAAAAAATTATATTTAAAAAGAAAGAAAGAAACAATTTATTTTAACGCACAAAACACTACAACAACAACAAACAAAATACACAATAAAACATTAACATCATTTTTATTATTATATTATTTCATTTACTGTGAATACGACTATGACTGCCTCGGTGGCTCAGTTGGTAGTGAACCTGCCTTCTGAGCTTGGGAGCGTGGGTTCATTTCCCATCTAGGGCAAACATTCGTGTAATGAACATTTGTGTTTGTTCTATGTCTTGGTGTTAATATCTATTTAAGTATGTATGTATTTAAAAATATATTATGTATGTACCTATATCAGTTTCTGGCACCCATAGTACAAGATTTGCTTAGTTTGAGGTCTGTTGACCGTGTGTGAAAAATGTCCCGAATTTTAGTTTATTATTATTATTATTTTTAATTACTTAAAAATTGTTTCTTAAACTAATATCTAGTGTATTTATTAGTGGGAAATACACTAGATAGTAATTCAAATAACAATTTTGAAGATGAACTTCCGCAAAAGAACGCCTGATTCAATCAACTATTTATTTACATGACTGGAGCCCGGTGATGGCGACAGGCTCGCTCTCTGTCACATTTGGGACTGAATATCGTCCGGCGAAGTGTGGGTGCTGTACTCGGCCAACCCAATAATTACTCAATTTCAAATCAATATCAAAATTTGTAGCTAGCAACACAAGAAGATTGTGACACAAAACACCCGAATCTGGCCATATAGACGAAATTCTAATTCTATAAACCCGTCAGTGACGTCAATGTCTCCAAAAGAAACTGCCGTAATAACACCTAACTTTTAGATTACTTCATGCAAATAAGAGCATAAAGTTAGCCAGTTGGATAACTTTTTTAGGTCAGTTAACGTTATGGCCAAAGAATGTAGCCTTCGAGTCAACGAAATAAGCTTTTTAGTGTATTTTTGTTTAAAATAACAGTGATATGGTTATTTTCTGGATTTAGATTAAAACGATAATGACTATCTACTTAACTAAAGATAATTATCAATGTAATGTTAATCTTTCCTGTTAGAATTTTAACAGGAAAATGTTAAATAACTGTTTTACTGACGTAATAATATTTTGTCTTATGTAAGTTTTAGCTCTATTCTCAAACAAAAATAAACGTTTTAGAAACTTTTAAAAATAAATTCAATACTCATCGTTTGTGGCTGTCCTTCACGTGGTTCTTCGTCTATGGATGTCCTACCCAGCTTAAACTCATTGAATCATTGTGCAACTGTAGAATATAGAGGGCCAGGGGCCCTTTTGGAGATTTGACATTTTCATCTCATCTTTTTTCGTCCTTGTTTAAAACGTCATAGGAGTGAGAGTGACCAAGATAAAATCTCATCTCATCTCACGAGTAGGAATAGCCCCCCAGGGGCCCTATTCGGAGATTTGAGATTTTTATCTCACTTTTTTTCGTCCTTGTTGCTCTCGTTTGAAACGTCATAGGTGTGAGAGTGACAAAGATAAAATCTCACCTTATCTTACGCGTAGGAATAGCCCTCCAGGAAAGCTTCTTGACCCGTGAGATGAGATCTGCATCCCTAACATGCGCGCGCGACAAAATTCTTCTCGTCACTTTTTGTTATGCGAGAACGTGACAAAGCTATGTGTAAACATACGTCTGTCTCAATAAAAAGAGTCGACATACCTTTTTCGCGTTGCACATGCTAGGTCAGCAGGTCACGTTCACTCCTAAGACTTTTCAAACAACAAGAAGGAAGACAGACCAGAAAATATCTTGAATTCTAGGAATAGAGCCCTTAAATTCCTCAACATTTCTACCAAGTCAGCGTTTATATCTTTGGTAGAGATTTTTTTCAGGCAGAAGTACTTAATGACTGCTCTAATTTCAGTTCATTCCATTTTCGAGTTATCCCCCCAACTGTTTGCATTCAAATTAATGTAGTTTCTAGGAATGGTTATGAATGGACTAGGAATGAGAATTGCTTTTTAATTACCCTATGTTACAACAAGATTATCTTGCTTTCGATTTCTCAAAAGTTAATTACTAGTGGCTCTGTTAGCTGTTGCTGTCGCATTCCTTAACCGATTCTCGTGAAATTTTGTAAGCAGATTAATTATGTAGATTTTTTTGTCGAGGCAGTTTTAGGATTTTTTTTCCACAAAATTTCAAAAGAATAATTATGTTAAAAATGGGACCTGTTGAGGAAGACAAAGATTTGCTATTCCTACACGTGAGATGAGATGAGATTTTATCTATTTTATCAGTCCCTGGCAGCCATAGTACAAGCTTTGCTAAGTTTGGGGCCAGGCGACCGTGTGTGCAAGTGTCCCGAATTTATTTATATATCTATCTTGGTCACTCTCACACCTATGACGTTTCAAACGAGAACAACAAGGACGAAAAAAGATGAGATGAAAATCTCAAATCTCCGAATAGGGCCCCTGGACAGGAATCGGACATACGAAAGCATTTTTGTCAAACTGAAGCAGAGACGCTTCGCTCTCTAACGCTCGCTCGCTTGAAAAAAACAACTTTTTTTCAAAGTAAAAAAAAGTATATAATATTTCGTTTATTTTTTCCTCATTCATTTGTAATTTCAAGAATCAAAAATTTTTTCATTGCCACATTTCATATTTCAATTTCTTTTTTCCCCCTCTGATTTGTAGTTATTATTATAGTTACGTAACATTTATTTTTTCTTGTCCCCTTACAATAGTCATTATATTTTGAGAGGCATAAATATCGCATCATGAGCTGGAGTCATTTTAAAATGGCGCCCGAAAAGAGGTTTCAACGTGGATCATTACCATTTGGCGCATTTAACTACCGGGTGGATTGAAACCGTTTATGGATGGAAAAATTAAAGAAATTCGAATTTTAAATTCAGAAAACGTACAGCCAAATCGTAAAATTAAACTCGACTTCACACGTAGAGGATTTAGGTTGGAACTCTCATTAATATTAATGGTTAGGAGCTATGTGTCTGGGAGTGAATACAGTTTTAGAGCACACTCGTGTGAGAATCTTTTAGCACCGTTCCTCACAGCAGGAAAGTGTCTATTAAATTGAAAATGCAGTTTACAACTACTACTCTAGAAGTCTAGTTCTACTAGAAGTCTTCTAAAATATTTTAAAGTTAAGTTTGTAAAGTTTAGTTTAAGAATCGATGGGTCAGTAAGTATATACTTACTTAACTTAAAAAAAAGGATAAAAAATAGTCAGAGCGAATCGAGAAGCAGCCGTGCGCGCGCACTTGCCTTGAAAAAAACCGCCGAATGCGGTTGAAACTAAAATAGATGGATTCAATAAAATTTAAAAAAAAACACATTATATTTTATGTTACTTTTGACTTTCTTTCCTGTAGCTACCTATGTGCCGGGACATACATTTACGTACAAATCGTCACGCCTTTCCCCCGTAGGGGCTGGCAGAGGTGTAATATAACACCCACACTTCACCGACTGATATTCAGTTCCAAATGTGACATGGGACAAGCCTGCCGTCGGCTGGATTCAAACCCGCTCCCTCTGGCTTGAGAGGCGGGCCTTCTCCATTTAGGCTATTATCGCTAAACTATCGTGCCGGTACTAACATGCCGGACGTTTAACTTTAACAGTTTAACATATTATAAGCATTAGAGAACGCTCGTTTGACCGCGTAGGTAGTATCCACGTGTACCACTTCACTTTGGTAAAAGAAGTGTGTAAAAAAAGTACCAAATGGATTTTCGCTCCATTTCACTGCGAGGCAGATTACGCCGAGCATTGGAAAAACTCTACAACGCTAATTGAAAATCGGGTACACTGTGGAACAAATAAAAAACTTAGGTTTTGTTTGCTTTTATGCTAAAGGATTGGTAATTTTTCTAACCGCGAACGGAGGAGGATTACAAGTCGACGCATATATTTATTTACATATTTTTTTACATACTTTTTACATTACATATTTTTTACAAATGATCACGCATAACTTTTTACAGGGTAATCTGATTTTGATAATTATTTTAATTGGAAAAGGCCCGAAATACCTCGAAATTGGCCCCATATAAATTTGGAATAAATTTCCAACCCTATGGATAAGAAAAGCAATGGGGTAGGCTGAAACCCTGCTCTGTGTGGACCTCGTCTACGCAGAACAGCGCTGAGCCTACTCCAATTGCCAAAACAATTTTATCACTGTACTTAGATTAGGTGTAATGTTATAAGTACTAATAGTTTTCTTGCATGTGTTGTAAAGTCATAGGTTATGTCACTAAATGTACTTACGTTACGAAGACGGGTCTGAGCAGTAGCGCACTTGTAGCGCCTCACTCAACTGCCGTCTTTGTACTTCTTCACTCTACAAAACTTCAAGACTAGAGTGAATAAGTACCTTATAGGTCGTCGTGCTCCATCTTAGACCACATCGTCGCTTAACATCAGGCGAGTTGGTGGTCAAACGCCGACCTATTCTACATTAAAAAAAACATTTTTTATTTATTTATTTAAAACCAGGTATGATTGATTGTTCAGTCACTGATTGTAATGTGTGACCACGCATAACTTTTTACAGAGTAGGCCGATTTTAATATAGATTTTTTCATTAGACTAAAATTTAAAAATTCAAAAGAAAATAAGTAAAATTAGTTAATTACTTAAAGGGTAATGTATTTAGGTACCTTTACATTAGTTTAAGAACATACTAAGGTTAAATGAATTATTTTTTGCTTTTCAGTTTTTTCAGCGGTTTAATTTATTATTATAATTCGTTAAAGTAACTTTTATAAATAAATAAATGAATTCGGGACTTTTCCACACACGGTTCCTGACTGACTAAGCAAAGCTTGTACTATGGCTGCCAGGGACTGATAAACATACAAATAAATTTTTAAATACATACTTAATTAAAAGGTTCACCACGTAAATGTTTGCCCTAGGTGGGGATAGAACCCACGCCTCCGAGCTCAGAAGGTAGGTTCACTACCAACTGAGCCACCGAGGCAGTCAACTCAACTACTATACTCAACTTTTTCACGTATATTCTTAACAAATAGGTATATAAATAGGTTTCCTTACCTACTTATATACCCATTTTTATAGGTAGGTAGGTAGGTAGGTAGGCACCCTGTGTAAAATTTAAAACCTGACTCATAAATGTACTTGATATATTTACTTTCCTACATAAAAATACTGGATTGATGTCACATACAAGTGTCTTTCCGGCCCAAAACTCTACATAAACAAACTCGTCTAATATCCTGAAAGCTCGTTTTTTAACCGACTTCCAAAAAAGAGGAGGTTCTCAACTCGACTGTATGTTTTTTTTTTTGTATGTGTGTTACGCGATTACTCCGCTAATGTGAATCGATTTTAATGATTATTTTTTGTTTGTTAGATCATACTTTAGAAGTGGTCCCATTTTATCGAATCGGTCAACGAGTTTTCACAATCTCAAAAAAAATCTAAAATTCTTTACATGGATGACGGCCTGACGGGAAGTCGGTTTTTAAGCTTTCCTTTTGAAATTCAACCATGCTTGTCTCATTTCTGAACAAAGTTACCGCAATTTTTTCCAGTTCTTTCTGTACAAGGGCACCACCACTAATCTTTTTCTAAAACTGTCTAGTCACAATACAAAAACAGAGAACTAGAGTTGTCCATTATTTTTTCCCAAGCTGAAGTGATTACAACACCATAATCATTAGCCTCACTGGCCAAAACACCTCAATCTTTATGAAAAACGATCGCGTGAGATATGCCCATTCTAATCTCTGCAGTTGCAGGGGTACTGAAGTTGCAAGTTAATCGTTACAACTACACAAGCTTAGCTACCTGTCGTATTGAGATGATATGCGTAACGATTAGATACATACTTACACCTACAGAACTTTTTAATACTTGTAAATTAGCACAAACAGAACGTATAGAGTAGATACACAAATGCAATTGAAGATGCAATCCGCTTTTTATTTCTACTACCTAGATCACTTGTTTTATGGCTATATAAAGGATTGTTGAAGCTTCAATGCGCCTTTATTTTTCAGTTAGCTTGCCTTCTATCAAAAATTAAACGAAATTGAAAAGAAAACAAAAACTGCCTTCTAAAGCGGAAAATTGGTATCGTGTTAAATTGAAAGTGCTATAAATATTGCAAAAATACCGCTTAATTTAGCACAAACCTAATCGCGTGATACACACCCATTCTTAATCTTGCACTTTTGGTTAGGGGCATCTCAGAGTGCAAGTTAATCGCCATATATTAGGGCTATACATCATTAGGGGCGTCTGAGACCCCTGAGTAAGGTGTCCGTGTAGGCTTGTAGGTAGCTACCAGTATAGCCTTCTCGCGGTAAATCATTTCGGTTGGACGTGTTTATTAAGCTGTTACGTTCTGTTATACACATGAAGGTATTGTGCGAGTTAGACGATGTAGGTGCTTTGCGTTTGCAATTTTTGATTAAGTATTTGAAAATCGAAAAATAATAAAGCTTATAAAGTTACCTGAAATTAATTAAAGATGGCGCGTTTGAATAGACTTTCAACAATTTTAGAAATAGTTATATTTGTTAGTTGATGATTAAAATAATTTGAAAACACCAATAAAATAAAATGTATTAGTAAACATATAAAATGAAGTGTAACCATGATTTTTACTGAACATTTTAAACGTAGCGTAGGCTTGCGTTTGGCCGCCATCATGCCTGATGATAAGCAGTGATGCAGCCTACGATGGAGCACGCTTGCCTAGAAGAAACGGATTCACTCGAGACTTGAAGACACCCAGATTATAATTGTCAGGGAACACACACTCTGGCAGAGTATTCCACACTCTAGCGGTCCGTATAAGAAAAGAGGAACCGAAGCGTTTTGTGCATGTTGTTGGTATGTAGAATAGTTTAAAGTAAATATGGGAGCAGGTAGTAGGAACATAAATAAACGTAAGTATAAATAATTAACAAAAACCACTTAATGTAATTTGCAGTGTCCAACATCTAACATTAATTTCTATCTTTAGGCGTGTCAAAGTTAACGCCTTGTGAGTAATCACCAAAATATTCCGTAAAACAAACTTTGGTAGACAAGACAAACAGACTATTCCACACCTTTCAATTACATTAACATGTCTATCAAAATATGCGATGTGTAAATAGTTTACTTGGCAACGGAATATTTCCAAAGAGCTTGTCTTTAGTACTTTACTACGTGCCCACACGCAGTTATTACAAGCTCTATAACCTACGCAAATAGACGCGTGGATTTAAGTAATATCATAAAGTCAAAATGTTTTAAAGATAGATGGCAGCCTAGTTGGGAGAAGGCCCGCCTCTCAAGCCAGAGGGAGCGGGTTCGAACCCAGCCGACGGCACGCACCAATTTCTTCATTTGAGCATACGTGCGTATTGTATGTCATCTGCTACATGACTAGAGCCCGGTGTATGGCGACAGGCTCGCCCCTTTCACATTTGGGAATGACTATCGTCCGGTGAAGTGTGGGTGTTGTATTGCACCTCTGCCAGCCCCCTTGGGAGAAAGGCGTGACGATATATGCAAAATGTTTTTGTTCATAAGTGTCTCTTCGTTACTAAATGATAATGATAAAAATTTAAGAAATGATATAATTTCTTTTATCATTTTAATTCAATTTATATATAAACTTTATATTAAACTAGCTGCGCCTATAGTGTTTCACCCGCTGTTAAAAAGTATCATATGTGCTATTCTAGACTCTATCTAATCTGTCTCTGTGTCAAATTTCATCCAGATCTGTTGAGCCGTTCTAGCGTGAAAGAGTAACAAACATCCATCTATCCATCCATCCATCCATCCATTCTTACAAACTTTCGCGTTTATTGTATTCACACATCCTGTGTGTGTTATAGGAAATATGAAGTAGTAATTCCACATCAAATCATATAAATGAAATATTAAACATTCACTATGTTTTTCTTACAGATCTCGCCCCTCCTCATAGAGAACTCTACTTACGACAACAACAACAACTTACTTAATAAAACGCACGAAGTAAGTAAGGTGAAAAACGGGTAAGTAATAATTTTTACTGAAAAAAAAACCGACAAAAACTCAATTAGTAAATTATAAACACCGCTTTTGAAATATTTAGGTACACTCTACTCGATAAATTACGATTACGAGTAAGTTTTATCACCGACAAATTATTATAATTAAATAACCCTATCAGATTTTTGAGTCGTTACTCATTAATCATACCTAGGTAGGTACTTGAAAATAAAAATAATTTGTACAAAAACAAATAACTATCTAAATCCGGTACTAAACTGATACGGTACTTATTAAAACCTATTTATACCTATATTTAGGTAGGAACTTAGTCCTTTACATGGTATTATAATATACTCCGTCAGGAATAAACACATAAAACATTCAGTAACACGTAGTGACGTCAATCGATGTTTAAGCAAGACCGAAATAAGTCATTTAGAACAAGTTCGAAAGAGAGGGATGACGATGACGTTATTACATGTTTGCTGAATGCTAGACCTTGTTTTTTCGGATCATGGTCGGTTAGTGAAAATTCAAACTTCAGTTTGTTCAAGTTTGTGCAGAACCGACTAGGATTAGAGGCGCCGGTGATAGCGATACAGCGCCTGGAGTCAACTGTCCGTGAGACTTATTTCAAGTCTTACTTACTACGGGTTCCAGCGAAACACAAGGCGGCACTACTCTCGCCTGAGTTCTGGCCAAAAGGGCTAGTGTTCCGGCCCTACTGGGAGGCCGCACAGAGAGCAAGAGACATAGACGACATAGTTAATTTTATTAATTTCATTTTTATGTATGTTAGCCTGTAAGGTATTTATTTTCTATGGGGCTCTGAACTTGCATTGTATGCAAGTTATATTGCCTGAAATAAATGAATTATTATTATTATTATTAGTTAAATAGTTACGTGCTTATTTCATAAGAGTAATTTGTCGTTATTACGCTTGCCGGCACGGCCAGGCCCGGGACACATCCTACTAATATAATAAACGCGAAAGTTTATAAGAATGGATGGATGGATGAATAGATGTTTGTTACTCTTTCACGCCAGAACGGCTGAACAGATCTGGATGAAATTTGGCACAGAGATAGATTATAGTCTAGAATAGTACATAGGATACTTTTTAACCGCGGGTGAAACCGCGGGGCGCAGCTAGTAAATGTATACAGATATATGGCTCGCCTTTCTACTTACCAGCAACGGTTGGTCCTTGTCACCGTATAGCGCCGGCGCCGTGTCACGTCGGGCCGGGAAATTGAATAACGCCAACTCTTACGCTGATACGCTACGCCACGTGACGCGGATGCCCGGTGATGCGCGCTTTAGACGTTGAAATGAAGTACCCCACCACATTCATCACCATCATCATATCTCTTATTTTTACTGTAGGTACACATTTGTAGTGTGCAAATTCAAAGTCAAAGTCAAAATGTTTTTACTCAATTTAGGTATCAAAGATACACTTATGAACGTCTTAGTTATTTAAATAGACTCGACCGCCTTGTTCGGATAAAGAGCCTCTACTCAGAAGAACAGGCAAGAAACTGAGGGGCATTATTTTTTCAAATAATAAATAAATTGCAGTCTCACAAGTTTTGGCTTACAACTAGGTAATATCTATACATACTAGTGGCTACTTGGCGGAAGTGGAAGGTTCCAGACATCTTTATCTTCTAAATAATTCTTAACCTTATAATACCCTCTTTTCATTAATGTAGTTTTTACATGTGATTTGAATTTTCCCTCGGTGAGCCCTGGGGGCTTACCATGAACTTTTACAAAAACATCATTGCGCAGGAACGTTTTGATACATTCCTTAATAAGTATTGTTTTGTATCATACCACAAGCATTGAAAACAATAATGTTTTAAAACGTTTTTACTCCTGCTATAGTGATGGGAAAAGAATGTACGATACAAGTGCTTCTACACACTCTGTGGTATTTTTGCGTTACGAACTGTCATTATCAGTGTGAATGTCATCTATCAATCTTAAATCCAGTATTTTCGAGTATGGTGTTGCCAGATCTATATATGTCAATCGTAATTATACGATTTTTGCCGTGTAAAAATCGGACAATCGGGGTCGTACAACAGTACGACCGCATAGCGAAATCGTGCCTACAATATCCTATCGATACAGGGAAATTACACTTACGGTTTTTACAAGTTGCAAGTAAAAACACTACGATTTCTTATTATTTTCTTCCCTAAGAATTTTTATTTTCCTCACCGACGTACAATCGCTCCTAAGAAACATCTGGCGACACTTGGTTGTGTGAACAATGTCAATTTTTTTTTTTTGTTTTGTCCCATAGGGCAGGCTAGAGGCAACATAGCCATACCACCTAGTCATCCGTATGTTTGTTATAACATTTTTCAATAAATCTCTGATGAAGATGATGATAAATGAGATAAATCCCACTCCTCTTTCCCTCTTTCAGTAAAGGCGAGTTTTCGTTTTAGAAAATAATACAAAATCATGACACCATCTTTTCGGTTCCCCTCAAAAACGTAAATTAAATCTACATTATTATGATCATTAAGGTAAATTAAAATTCAATTGCTGTACTAATACAATTAAAGTTTGTGAAAAATATTTTGGTGATATCTAGAATTTAATGCTTAGAATAATTTGTCACAGCGGCCGCAGAGTCTCAGCGAAGCAGTTCGATATCATGTGAGACTTTTTAAAAACCCACAGTGAAATCGCTGCGGGCTTTAATAGGAGTCTGCAGGCGAAGGCTCATTCTAAGAAGAAACAAGTGCATCGAAAGGAGCGGACTTAGCCAAAAGAAAATATATGTGAAAAAGGGTTACAATTTATTTTGGAGCCCGTCTGAAGGCGTCCTTTGTAGTATGGAGCTTCTAATATCTGCTTCGAGAAACTCGAAAGTTTCCAAATCATCGGCCATCTTGCTAAATATTACAAATAGAACCTTAGAAACACAGCAAAAACTCACTAATAAATAGAAAAAGTTACACGGAGAGCAACTTTTTAACAATCGTTGTAATTTGTATCATTCCTGCTATTTTGACAGCTCGGCAGGAATACTTTAGAGGTCGTGGTACGGTTTTTAAACAAATGTTCCTTGGATTGAATGAACGAAATCGAGTGACGTCATCAAAACTGCTAAGCGATATCAAAACGTAGCAGGAATACTTTTAGGGTGGTCATGGTACGAAATTACGAAGTAAGGCTTAATTAATGATGTTTTAAGAGGTTGTGGTAAGCCCCCTGTTATATTTTTCGGGATTTTATTGTAAAAACGAATAAAGATGTAAAGATGCAATAAAGATGTAATTGTATTATGTCTCAATTTCTACAGAAAACACGCGTTACATCACACAGACATCGTCTCTCTACACCGGAGATTTGGCTTGTCGTCCCGCGACATGTCGCGTGGCCCGTGACGTATTGAGCTACACTCCATGCTCACGTGAGCATCGAAATAATAAATATGTAGTAAGTTAATCACCTCATACAGCTATTTTGCATTGTATTTTGCATATAAGTGCGTACATAATGCGGTGACATCGATAACAATGTCATGTCGATAACATGAAGTGATCACGAGATTGCCACGTGCCTGGAGAGTTTTCCATTCTGATGACTCATTGTGCTATTTATCCTCTCTTTTGCTCCCTTAGACTTTGGAACTTACAAGAAAGGGATGGATATTAATTGTGAGAGCTACATATAAAGCGGTACAAAAACCCAACAGAGTATAAAAATCTACGTGAACTTGCAAAATCACGTATTTACAAAAAAAAGTGGAAAAATGCACGTTATTTAGTGAATGACGTAGGTATATTTCACATTAAACATAATGTTTATTCATGAAGTAAACACATTATGCAGTGAGTGACTTTGATAATAATATCATTATTGTTAAGTCGATCAATATCGATGAACCATGAACCGGTCACGAGTTGGTCACGGGGTTGGTGTTTTCCAGGCGCCTGCCTATTATGACTCACAGTTGACGGTCCAAGTTAGGAACTGATCAAACAATTTCTTTTTTTGACCATTTGAGCTTGTTCAAACTACCTCTATATAGCAAGGCCATATAGAAAATTTGAGAGTTCATTGTTTTGCTGCTGCCAGAGCGAGCTAGGTAAATTTCAGGTCTATACTTTTTAACTATCACTTATGATCTAAGTATTCATTGGACATGATGTCTTAGTGCTGATGCGTAGTGAAGCGTTTGGTAACACGCTAGCAGAACATTCCAAGCGTTGTAACGATTTAAGAGTCCGGCGACCACTTTAGACTAACTTCGCATTGGCTTAAGGTTTTCATTAGCCATTTCGTCTACAAAAAGACTACGAGCGAAGAGAGCAAGTAATGATACTGACGAGCCTCTAAAGTTACCTACGGAGTGACAAAGTACAATTTCAATTTTTGTTAATGACTTTTGCACTTCTGTAATCATTCTTAAATAACTAAGAATTTCCCTTGTATTATGGACTCATTTAAAAGCTAATGATGTAGACAACCTCCCTAAGTAAAGGGATATTTGATATGCTTTGTCTATCTATTGAATAAATCAGTCCAAAGTGACCCCTTATTAATGCGGATATTTTCATAGGTCTATTTTCTCTTGAGTACGTTGTAAAAAAAACCCAAGAACATAGGGGCGGAGATATAATCCATTTAATTGTACATGCTATATTTCATCATAATCTGATAAATGGTTTTCAAGAAATTTGACAAGCGCGTTTGTATGGAAATTTCAGAGCGTCGCGGGACTCTTAAGAAAGATTTAGACGCGTCTTCGTGAATTGGGCGCTCTTTTCACCTACAAACTTAAGATTATGACATCAAGAAGCTCCATTGTACTCCGAGATAATTTACAGCTAGGCCACCCGAGACGGGGCGAGACGCCACAAAGGTTCCGTACTGAACATTTTAATCTAACCCAAGCTCGTAATGTCTATACGTACTTAACTAAATTACTTGCATAAATCATATTTAAACGTGACGAACGGTGGCGCCTGCTCTTACTTCGAAACTAAGCAACCGATAAGCTTCTTTATGGTATAAGAGATTAGTGCTATATTCGTTAGTGTGATGGAATCAAAGATAGAAACGATGGAGTGCTTTGGAAGTTACAACTTTTTCAAGCTACAAATAGAGTCCAAGTTTGGTTGGTATTTCTTTGGTGGAGGGAAAATGTTATCAGCCGAGACTTTTTAGAAAATAATTTCGTTTCGGACGACATCTGAACCGCTTCAGTATCTGAACGAAATTGTTCGTGTATTTTTTGCGGGCGCCTGTTTCGTTGATTGAAGAGATAAGTTCAAGTGTTTTATTAGAAAGGATTCTACTGGAATGCTTATTTTAATCTTGTAGAGTTCAAAACGTAGACTTTTTAATTTATGTTTCCTGTTTATCTTGTTTTGATCTTGAATAAATTTGTATGGTACACTAGCTGCGCCCCGCGGTTTCACCCGCGGTTAAAAAGTATCCTATGTGCTATTCTAAACTATAATCTATCTCCGTGCCAAATTTCATCCAGATCTGTTCAGCTGTTTATAATATAAAAAATCATAAAGGTAACGTCAAAAAAAATGTTTTTCGTTTTTAACCTTATCACTGCACCCATACTACTGGTATATAGATGTATCATCCGAATCTCAAAATTCAACACGGGTAAATTTATTTACAAAAGATTTTTTCATTGTAAATTACATTTAGGTATGTCCTTATAATTTAATATTTTTCTGAGCCTGTGGGTAGCAATAACAATACATATTACCTTACGACTATAATGTCTACTATACTTGAGATACTCGTACTTATTAATATTTTAGAACGTTTAATCTCTACGCTTTTCTAACGATTATAACAATTTCAACCAATTTCCCTAAACACTTCTGACATAAAATAAAAGGCCCTTGTTCCCCACTTCGTGCAGATCGTACAATCTGCTTCTTCCCACTGGGAACTTTGTAAAACATTCGCTCGATGATTTATACTTCCCCTTATCTGTAGGTACATGTTCCTACTCCATTAAGATTAGGTATTCATGGTGCACACCTGATACTTTAAGAGCGTCTGACAATGCGGTGAGGATGCGTAAGTGTGGAGTGTGCGTGTGTGAAATTGAGGCTACGAATCAAGGTAGAGTATTAGAAAATAGATTTGTATCAGGAGCCAATTGGGCTGATTTTACCACTTCCGCCAAGTAGCCACTAGTATGTATAGATATTACCTAGTTGTAAGCCAATTTGTGAGACTGTAATTTATTTATTATTTGAAAAAAATAATGCTTCTCAGCTTCTTGCTTGTTCTTCTGAGTAGAGGCTCTTTATCCGAACAAGGCGGTCGAGTCTATTTAAAAAACTTTGACGTTCATAAGTGTATCTTTGATACCTAAATTGAATAAAAACATTTTGACTTTGACTTTAATGCTAATAACGTTTAGATTTTGAATCTATATAAGTACTGAAAATACGTGACTGGTAAGTTTAGTAGAGGTATGTAAGATACTCTAAGAAGATGCAGACCGCAAAGTTTAGCTAGTTTTAAAAATTATCGACTGAGCGACCGTTAGCAAATTTTTTTTCCCTTCAAATTTTCTTCAGTTTTTGGGAACTTGAAACATCGGCCGTGAAGACTACACAGTTTTATATATCACTCAGTCAACTTTGTCCGTGTTTTATTTTAACATCACCGGAGTTGTTCATATCGACAGTTACTAGTACCACTAGGTAGTTAGGTAGTAGTACTAGTCTTAGTAGTACTAGTTGGTGTTGCATTTTACTAACACTTCTATAGCTAATTGTTAAGGCTATGCTAAACTGACATGTATATTTATTTAGCAAGAAAATGATGGTACAGCTGTGATTTGTAAGCTTGACATGGCGGGGGCACTTCCGCCGTGCCCCCAAATATAGGAAAGTTCTACAACTTAAATTACTGTATCATAAGATCGAAATCAAATACCAATAACAAGGTTCATATTAAAGTTTCCTCAAAACTAAAACTTGGCTTTTCCGAACCCTCTTCACAGTGATAGCTCTACGAAATTTGAGCTCGTTCAAGCAGGGAAGACATCTTAAGTGGTATTAGACGGGATCTCTGGATTGGCTGCTTACTCAGATATAGTTTAAACACCTTCACTCTAAGAGGTTACTAACACCAACTGCACTAGTCACTAACTCCCTTACGAATAAACTTTGAATAACTCCCGAATAGTTACAGTGTTTTGTCTTTTTCGATTGAGTTAAAAATATAAAAGAAAGAAAAAGACAAAACACTGATTTACTATTCCGAGGCTAATACAACCTTAAGTAATAAGTAAATTTCTGTGCAAAAGTATAACTTAGTTGCTATTCAGCTTTTTTACTAATTGAAAGTTTTTGTATAAAGCGTGGTCGAAGTAGTTAATATTTTATAACATCTATTCTTAACATAAGGCACTATTTATTCTGATAAACTCAAGTAAGCTACAGAGCTAGTTAAAACAACGGGGTGCTGGCTGCTGTGGGTACTGCAGGTGGTTTTAAAAGGTGGATATTAAAACTGAAAATTAAATACGCTGTGGTTTTCATAAGATAAGCAATATTAAACTGAATTAATATTAAACTAAGTACAGGTAGGTTTTAAGAATGTATATGTTAATGTGTTCGTTTATTAAATGAAATATTTGGTTTATGATAATATTGAGACAGGTTTATGTTATTGTAAAATAAACGTACCGTTCATCAAATATACAACAAAAACTGTTAAAAAATGTACAAACAGTTCACGGACAATTCCTATAACATCCTACTAATATTATAAACGTGAAAGTTTGTATGTATAGATGAATGGATGTTTGTTACTCTTTCACGCCAGAACGGCTGAACAGATCTGGATGAAATTTGGCACAGAGATAGATTATAGTCTAGAATAGCACATAGGATACTTTTTAACCGCGGGTGAAACCGCGGGGTGCAGCTAGTGTATTATAAATGTTAATGTGTTCGTTTATTAAATGAAATATTTTATTTATGATAATATTGAGACAGGTTTATGTTATTGTAAAATAAACGTACCGTTCATCAAATATACAACAAAAACTGTTAAAAAATGTACAAACAGTTCAAGGACAATTCCTATAACATCCTACTAATATTATAAACGTGAAAGTTTGTATGTATGGATGGATGGATGGATGTTTGTTACTCTTTCACGCCAGAACGGCTGAACAGATCTGGATGAATCTTGGCACAGAGATAGATTATAGTCTAGAATAGTACATAGGTTACTTTTTAACCGCGGGTGAAACCGCGGGGCGCAGCTAGTAGTAAATAAACATGACTAACAAATAAACCTAACCCACGTAATTACTCCATAACAACCACCGCTCTCTAATAATACAAGAGCTATTAAATCTGTCCATAACAGTAGATAGCTAATAAACGTAACGATACTTGAACTTTAACGTTCGGTAAACAAGTCTGACGTACCGTTGGAGTTTGCACCACCTGGCCTTGGCAAGTTACTTAAAGATGCTTTTACACTATGCAAGATGAGTAGGTTTCGACATGCGAGTTGGTTGAAAGTGAGCCAGAAATTTAAGCTACTTTCTTAAGTAAGCTTACATAAGCCAAATAGCAAGACCTATCAGATTTTTAGGCTACCTGAAAGCCTAAACACTCTTACTAATAAACCTTGAATAGTCACGGAATAGTTTTACAGTCTTTTGTCTTTAAAATTTTTAGCTCGATCGAAAATGGCAATACTGTAACTATTCCAACGTTATACAACGTTTATTAGTAAGGGAGTACATAAGTTACATGTGTGAAAAAAATACACAAGCTACTGACACAAATGTAACTTTGAACATGTAACTCATGAACTACATTGTTACTTTTAAAATGTTACTTTTTGAACAACTACATTATTACTTTCCCCGATCTTATTTTTATTCCATTTCCTCACTTACTTCCGAGTATAACATGTATCTTTTTCAAGTTCACTAGGAAAGACCCCTAACTTTGAAAAGTACGTTTCTAAGTTACACCCTAAGCAAGGGTCAGCCTACTGATCCCTTCGCAAACTCCATAAAGGGTTCCGACGGTAAACTTTGTTATATGAAATGTTGAATCAATACAATAAAATTCGTTTCTTTGACGTATTGACGATTGTTCTGTCGTTATAAATGAAAATCAAGAACTTTAATCTAGAAACATTCTCGTTCTATTATTTTTGACAGGCAGTTTTAAATTAACACAATGATGTATAATTTCATTAAAACAGAAAGGGTGATTTATTTTCTTTGAGAGTCTTGAGAGTAGCAAACGCCTTTTATTACCAAAACTATATCTAGATAGTTTATCAAACAGTTCATTAACAAAAAAAATATAATTAATGAACTAACGAGACCTAAATAAACTCACTGACTTAGTATATATCTATATATCCTAAGTAAATGGTAAAGCTGTGATCCGAAGTCACTTTACAACAAAATAGTTGCTACGCTACTGCAGTTGACAGCAAACAACGCTACGTGCTACGAAAGCTACATCGTCCGTGCTACGGTGTGACGTCATCGTGATTTACCGCTACGACGCTACGAGGGTTTATTGACAAACGACGACGTAGCTAATAGCTTAAATAAAAAAATATTGGTCGTGACGTCATAGGAATCATAAGAAAATACGGCTGTACATATTTAGATGAAATTCAAAAGATAGGTGGATTATACTTGCACGCAAATAGTCCTTACTATTTTGTTTAGGTAAAACTGATAAGTAGGTACATCACGAGTAAAACCACGAAACGCAGCTAGTTTTCTAATTATTATTGTTCAACTTTGTGGTATTTCACTTCGATTCGAGATTTATACTCGTTGTGGTAACAATAGTCTATCATTTAACAGGCTTCAAACTTTCTTGGCCGTTTGTTGAAGTTTCAAACGTTTCGAATTGTTTTCTTGTTGTTGAAAGGTATGTTCTGTTCTTGGCAGTGATATTAGCTTTGTTTATGATATGGACAAAACGGTTTTAAAACTTCGAGTCAATACATTTTCATGCTGTAATCATTTTTGGTAAGTACCTATTGATGTTTGTAAATTATTTTGAATTCTGGTAATTTTAATGGTTATGTAACTAACTCATAAATTACCAATTGATCAATTAAAATATAGCCAATATGTAGTGATTATGACTTGTAAGTATACTGTTACTAATATTTGTGTATGTTAGCAACAAATTGGTTTTGAAACTAAAGTGTAAAAAGTGTAATAATGGCATAGATTCCGATATAAATTTAATGAAATATATAGAGATATATAAATATATAGAGCTATCGCTATATTTTAATAATAGAAACGCAAAAAAGAAAACGCGAATTTTAGTGCAATCAAATAAGTAAGAACTTGGTTTTCCACACTATCTTAGTCGGGTAGTTAGCAGGTGGTGCCTTAAAACAAGTTGTAATACTGAGGCTACATTGGCGCGAGATAATTTGTTCAATGTGTGAACCTATGTGGGTATTGCATGTCATCTGCTACATGAATGGAGCCCGGTGTATGGCGACAGGCTCGCCCCCTGTCACATTTGGGACTGAATATCGTCCGGCGAAGTGCGGGTGTTGTATTACACCTCTGCCAGCCCTTTCGGGGGAAAGGCGTAGCCATATGTATGTTAAATTCGGTAAACTATTTTGACAGCACTCAAATTCTTTCTATCTTGTGTTTCTATTAGTAAATGATGGCGATAACACTAAATTTCATTCAGTAAGTTGACAACGAAATTGAAGACATTATATGAAATCAGTTACATGACTTAAATTGTACAATTTAAGCCATGTAATTAATTTGGATTTTATTAAGAGCCATCACAATAGCTTAGTTCAGACTCTCAATAAAATCCAAACAATTGCAGAGTTAAAAATAGCCAGTCACGTATTCTCTTCCACCACAATGAACGCAGCCTCCACGCAGAGTCCACATGTGGCTCCTATATCGAGTTATTCTCTCATTAATGTAGAGATAAATAAATCAATATTACCTTCACGTGTGTTTGCGGTAGGGTGTATTAATGATTGCGCACGCTGTGGGTTTCGGCAAACATTTATACGTAGTTACTATTAAGCTGAAAGCTATTTTGAACGCTATCTTTAAAGTACAGAGAGGACGTTCAAAAATAGCGTACTAAAATATCATCTTCCTAATTCCTATACATTCTTATCCAATCTCGATTCTCAAGTGAAGTTGATTCCACGATGCATAGGTACGTGGGTAATAAAGTGAGGGTGGTATGTAATGTGGTAATTACAAAACATGGAATGGATATGGAATTGTTTTTCCGTGTTTTGTCTTTTTTTTTTCTTATGTAAATTTTAACTCGATCGAAAAAGACAGCCGAGGTTATTCCACGTTTACAAATAAGGGAGTAAGGCTAATATTATCACAAGCATTAGGTATATCCACTTTCTTCATACAAGCAACATTTTTCCAAATAACGCGTCACACGATCCCAGACATAAACATATCGTAACACCATTTGGACGCGACCTTACAAAAAATCACTCGAAATTTTTTGCCCCGAGCCGAATTGTGAAACTTTCGCAATCAGGAGTAAAACAAAAATGGATACTGGGGAAAGTTGGGCATGTGTCGAATTAAGGTTTTTTATGTATGTTTTTGGTAGATTTATTGCAGAGTAAATAACAGACAAACCCGCAGAAAGCACACCCGCCTCTCAAGCCAGAGGGAGCGGGTTCGAACCCAGCCGCCTTTGTTCATTGTGTGAACATTTGTGCGTATTCTATGTCATCTGCTACATGACTGGAGCCCGGGTATGGCGACAGGCTCGCCCCCTGTCACATTTGGGACTGAATATCGTCCGGCGAAGTGTGGGTGTTGTATTACACCTCTGCCAGCATCCTCGGGGAAAAGGCGTGACGATATGTTAAAATATTAGGCAAACAAGTTGACCAATTACCTAGCAATAAATGATAGACTAAATAGATAGTCAACACGACTAATATTTTTTTGCCTATCATTTACAACACGTAACTTTACTTAGGTATATTATAAACAAACGAAATAGATATTAGAAAATTAGAAACAAGCGAGCGGTCATCTTTGAACCATCGCGCGTTCTACGATACGTACCTACTTTCTTTAAATGTGCCTATCCACTGTGCTACTGATTGTAAGAATTATAATTTGCTAACTGTACGAGCGTGTTTCCTTCATTCGACACTACCCACTAACGCACACAGCAACAAGATGAGTGCTAATGATGATGAAGACCGTCTTCAGCTCCGTCATACAGATAAAATATTAAAGTATAAATAAATGCTTGAAAATAATTTTAATTTTGCCACTATATTGATAAATAAAATCATGATAATGGCACCTAACAACACTTTTTAGTAAAAAGTAAAGTAAAAAGGTTCAACTTTTACTTTACTAAAGTAAAAAAAGTAAGTAAAAGGTTCAACTTTTACTTTACTAAAGTAAAAGTTGAACCTTATTGCCGAAGATAAAACATATTCTGGGTCGCATTTATGAAGTTCGTTAATCGTTTATTATTTATGGTTGTTTATGTTTGTTATTGCACTCCACAATGTACAATACCACGTATACCTATGCAAGCACGACTTAAGTGTATTGCCTTTAAAAGACACAAATTTTAAACAACTTTAATTCACTTAAAAATCCCGAGCGAAATCACAGTCTCATCGGAAGAGTCCGTCTTAGGCGGCATTAGACAAAGAGTGAGGGGCCATAATGTGATTTAAGGACGAGGACAGGCAGGCCACGTTAATCTTACCGTGAGTCCCCTGGGCGTCATTCGCTGCCCACCGACAGGGGGTGAAACGTGACTTCTGCACGTCTTAAAATGTTGAATTGATTTGTAGAGGTCATTCATTGTAAAAATGGTTTGTAGAAAACACTGTTTTTTTGGTTGTGGCAAAATAGGATAGGTTTCTGACATTCTATGTAGGTATGTTCTATGAATCTATCAATTACGTCAATCAATCAATCAATAAGCCTTTTATCCTGATCCTTAAATTACTAGGGACAACGTTCAGTTTTACAGAATGTCATCATACATCCTTATTCCTATTAGAAGAATCAATTACGTAAAATCTATGACAGCTACGAAATTATTTGTATAATTTTAGGTACTACAAGCTCCTTTAACGATACGCCTGAATATTCCACAGTCTTAGATAACCCCTGTTACACTGAATACCAACTAAATAGCTAATTAATCATGTATTGTGTTAATCCGAATCATGAAAGTGTATGTCACGGACTGCCTATATTTTGGTCAATATTAATTAACTCAGCGGCTCCATAAAATAATAATAATCCATCTTGATATAAGCTTCCCAAATCAGTCAGCCCTGATTTACTAATCTTCTCTGATTAGTAATTAGCAAGCCGCTAACTCGTTAATCCACCCCTAAGTGAGTTATGCTGACCACCTCCATCATAAGTAGCCCGACCCGCCCAACTCATCTTACCGCTACAAAGCGTAATATACAAAATATATGCCACATAATGGGGTCACAGGTTAACAGGGTAAAGGCCTACTTCGGACACCAGGTGGGCAGCTCACAACACACAAAGTTGACAAATTTGACTGTACATGACGCGTAAGCGACATTGCGTTTTATTAGGGGCTGTTTAAAGATTATTTTAGAAGTCCGGAAAGGTTTATTGTGCTCAGCGTTTTGTTGTATCTCTTATTGCAGGATGTTTAAAAACAGTACATAAACTGTTGCGGTGCGTGACAAAGACAAAGGAATGGCAAGGTTAGCAAAGGTTAGGCAACAATTGTGTATCTCATTAAGGTGTTATAAAAGCCCTGTTCTATCCGCGATGTCCACGTCCAGTATCGACTAAAGGTAGCAATAATGCTAGTCTAAATTAAATATTGAAAAAAAAAATTGCACACATCGCGTTCCACCCACCGAAAAGCGCGAACAAACTACTAACCGCCTCAGACTACATATAATATGATCCACAGATCATATTTATGAACTATGCGCCGCATATATAAATGCCGCCAACATTATGATACAGGTTTGTTAGCATTTTTGGAAGACATCCTTTTTCTCTTGCGTTCTTAAACCGGTCATAACTCTTGCTATTTTAACTGACTTTTGGACATGTTTGCATGAATACTTATAAGTTTATGCATGCCTTTCATTTATATAACAGGGTTTTCGTAAAATGCCGTATAATGTACAAAAGTAGGTAAGAATATAGGTAACAAAATAACAAAAGTAGGTAATAATTAAGTTTCAGTACTTGAGTAATTGAGCATACAAATAATTTTATTCCCAAAATTAACAGCAAACTTAGAAGTATTAACCTACTATCAAAACTGCGGCGAGTTTCTAGTGCCATGTGTGTGTTGTATGTCATCTGCTACATGACTGGAGCCCGGTGTATGGCGACAGGGTTACCCCCTGTCACATTTGGGACTGAATATCGTCCGGCGAAATGTGGGTGTTGTATTACACCTCTGCCAGCCCCCTCGGGGAAAAGGCGTGACGATATGTGTATACTACTTGTTAATTAACCATGTATATCGAGAATTTTGCAACCATATCCACATATAAATACGAACATAGTTAACATAGCCGGATATCAAATCGTCTGTTCACGGATCAAATGATCTCTGACAATGACATACTGCGTCTCCAGCAAAGCCTTAATAATTAACAGCTCGGTGTAAAGTTACACGGACAATGTTAACGCCAAAAGGTTTTATGATCAACGAGCCAGTGTCCGTTCATTATTGAAAGGGTTCATACTGATTATTGTAGAAACATGACACGGGATAACGAACCATGAATGCTCTATGGTAATGTTCTGCCTATGGGATGGTGCGCTTATATAAAATTGACGAATTCTTGAACAATATTATCTCCGTACCGTGACATATTGCGATGATTTTAAGATTGGGCCACCGATGTAGCGTAGCCGCGAATCGTATCGCCGCGCTATAAGGTTCATGTTCGCGCAGCGTCGGCGGCTGGACATATTTTTTGGCAGGAATCACAAAATTTACTGATCTACGGATATTTTAAAAATGTACCTGAATTTTACCCGAATGCGTAAGGAGGAGGGTTGTTATTCCGAGTGTATGTAAGTATGTATCTAAGTATGTATGTGGATATGTAGGTATATAATATATAAGCCATGATAGCCTAGTCGGAGAAAGCCGGCCTCTCAAGCCAGAGGGAGCGGGTTCAAACCCAGCCGACGGCACGCATCAATTTGTTAATTGTGTGAACATATGTGCGTATTATATATCATCTGCTACATGACTGGAGCCCGGTGTATGGCAACAGGCTAGTCCCCTGTCACATTTGGGACTGAATATCGTCCGGTGAAGTGTGGGTGACCTCTGCCAGCCTCCTCCGAGGAAGGGCTTGACGATATAGTTATATTGTATGTATGTAATTATGTATGTATGAGGTTTCTCTAGCATACCCTGAAGCCTAAACAGCTTGATGTATTTCGACATGTGAGGTGTCATTTGAAGCGTCTTGATAAAGGAAGTGACATAGGGTACAACATTTTGCTGTCGGGTTTTTGTTTTTCTTTTAATAATGTTACTTGTTTGTTTAACATATCCTCCGCTTATAACATCGTTTGTATGTCTATTGGAGGCAGTACTCGTATAAGTACTACTACTATCATCGTGATTGCGCTTGCAAAGCTTGCAATCGCTTACAAAAATGTGTTGCTCTTAGCTTGAAATTTGCCAGGATCATTGCTCAAAATTTTATAAAGCTGCATTTTTACAATAGAAATAAATTGCAAAGCGGAACATTTCAACTTCACTAAACTTCAAATCTAACCACTTTAAAATCTTCAAGTTACTCCAACTTTCTCAATTCTAATCAGGTATTCAACTTTAATAGTTCTTCAATTAAAAATCAAGACGCAGTCTGGCAAGTTTTATTTAACTGAGTCCTACCTGGCCGTAGAAAAAACGTTAAAAAACGTAATTTGTTCACCGCAACCAATCGTAGCCACCCACCTGAAAAGAAGGAGACATTCATGAATATTCCGAAAAGCTTTCAACTTCGAGTTCATTGAAAAGAATAAGGGGAGACATCGGACAGGTAAAAAATACTGCACCCTGCGACAGACTAACTAATTTTTGTTTTATTTGGTTTGCAATTGAGTGAATCTTTAATATCGTATTTTTAGATTTCAAAAACAATTCAGAAAAGCTTTCTTGGCACCAGAAATAAAAAAAACAAATGCACAGGAAAATATTAGAGACGTGCGCACAAGGCAGTCTTATCGCTAAAAGCGATTTCTTTTTCTTGAATCACAAAGGATTTTACTTGGCTTACGTTTAAGTTGAATTAAATGAAACATGTCTAAGTAACGTAAGTACTAAAGTACTAAATCATTAAAATAAAATATAACAATGAAAAAATTAAGTATCACAATACATAGATAGAAACGGGAAGCATAATACGAGAGTGAAAGCTCATAAACTGGCAACTTAGCACTGAACCAAAACCACTTGACATCAAAGCACCAAAATTAGCCAAAATAAGTGCCTTTAGAGGGTAACCCTGATTAGATTTCGGGAAAAATTCATTAAAAGGGCCCAACGACAGTATTAATTTATACGGCCCAAATAAATATTTAAAGGTATGCTAATCGATTGGACGCCTGATCAAGGTACTGAAATAAGGAAATTCAAATTACCTGCTTTTAAAAAGGTTTTTTTCTTCTTCTAAAGTTTTATCAACAAAATAAAAATGGAAAATAACTAGCATCACTATTTTTTTTCATAAAATCTATCTCCTTTAATCTCTCCAAAAATCTCATATCAAGCATAAATCATAAAAAAATATAATAAAAAAACATCACAAAATTGTTACCTATCAGAAACCTATCATTCTCGGAAAACACTATTTTGTTTTTACAAAGACTAAAGCCTCGTGTGGGCGGAGATTTTACTAAAACAGATTAAAGTATAGGGGTGGAAAGCGTATAACGAACTACGCTTTCGTAAAAACTCTTTCTAAGGGAATACCTCAGCTACGACATGAATAAACTCATAGGTACATATATTATAAAACAAATCTATAATACCCACTATTTCTTACTACGATTTCATAGTGTATGCCTAAGGTTTCACAAAAAGAATCGGAGCAGATATTTAATTTAGATAAATAAATAAAACACCGGTCGAGGATCGAACCCGCGACCTCTCGCTTAGAAAATAAACTCCGTGCTAACTTGTCGTACCTACGGCGATATTAATTGTCAAAATCGTCAGTTTTATCAAAGTCGTCTATCGTTTTGTCACTAATGTTTACAGTATCTAACAAAGGCGAAGCTTACTCAACAAATCCCTTTATCTTTCTATTTCGTCGCGCGCCCTTTAGCCTCAATCGTGCTATAATGAACTTTGGGAGATTAATTATTTTCCTTAGGCTCGGTCAGCCAGATTGTACGTGACTCGCAGAATGTACTGAAGCTGTAATTAATGTTTGAGAGAAAATATAGGCTTAGCTCAAAAAAAAGATTAATCAAATGTATCTATACTGATTAGCCACGTAAAGTAGTTGCCTACGGAATATTATATTAAACATTAATGTAGAGATTAGCTTCGAAACCGTGTATGAATAAGCAAAGCAATAACGAAAATATTGTCAATAACCTTGTTTGCAAATTCTTTTTAAAATGATAAGCAATTAAATTACAGGTAAACGCGCCATCTAGTTCCGATAAACGAAACTGAACAAAATGACATTAGCTGTCAAAAAGTATACAACGTTACGGCTCATTGAAACTTCATACCTACTTGACCGTAAATGAATGAATGACTAATACTTCTTCCCTAACGACCAGCGCCATCTGTTCGTAATTACGTTCCTACGTGTTTTGGAAAAAATCGAGCTCCTAATTGTTTTTATAGCAATTTCACATTCCGTGGCGGGCCGCCCTTTTATTACATAGCCGTAATAAAGCTTTTGGGTCAAATAATGAGAGTTTCATACGATTTCTGGTCATACGTGAAACGTTATTGCTATTTTTTTGGTGTTGTTATTAAGGAGTCTACACACAAAGCCACCGACAGCAGCCGAAATTTTGTTATTTGTACAAATAATGCTTTGATGTCGGCGGTTTTATTTCAAAAGAAACCAAGCCTGTGTGCAGACTTCTTAACACATACCTTTACAACATGTTTAAGTCGTAATAGCAAAATGAGATCTAAATTTAATCTTTACGTTATACAAACTCATACTGTATGTAGTATGTAAAGTTCTACTGTATACAGTTTGATACTTTTAGGTACAAATTAAAAAAAAGTTTAAATTTTCATTATGTTAGCTATTGTTGTTGTTATGTTATTATTATGCGTTTATATTTGAAACGCATAATAAATATTGTTTTAGTGTGGATTTGAAATTTACAGTGCTATTATATGGTACGAGTAAGTACCTCAGTTTAATCGTATCATTTCAGTTTATCCGCAATGCTGTTAAATTTTACAATGTATGAGTGTCAGCAAATTTATGACTTATGCAAATTTTAGTATTAGCTTTGTATTGTATTGGACTTGTAGTATTAAAAAACGCTTTCTTACTGGAAAAATAAAAATTTTTAATTTTTGAATATTAAAAACTTATTGATAATAATTAATTATCCAAACAGATTATTGGTCAACGGTAAAAAACTAGAATTTCTCCACAAAAGTATAATTTTGAATTCATGAAAACTTTGCACAAAGCTAGAGAAAGCCACATTAATATCAAAAGGAGGGTAATCCAGGTTTATGTACGCGAAAATTTTATTTCTTTATTATGCCTATCACAAAGGACCGCTGGCCGCAACAAAGCGCGAGATTTACCCGAGTTTACCCGTAACTGTCCTTTCTCTCTCCTATGATATGCGCATTTTTATAAGCATTACTGCGGGGCCTTAGTGCTAGCGATTAGCGGGATGTAAAGCTCAATTCTCACAAAAAGAAATAGAGAAAAAGGCAGACGAAAAGTTGGGATTTAAACTCGATTTTCTTAATGAAGCTCATGGAGCTGTCAAGCTTTGCAAGCGAGGACATTAGAAGTTGGGAGTAGAAATAAAAAGAAGTTGGTGCATGATAGTGAGTCTGGTTGAGATGAATGTAGAATATCAAGCTACTTTCGGGAGTATAAACGGAAAAGGTGAATTATTAGATCTATCTGTGTTAAAAAACTTAAGTGTAGAGAACACTTAAGTTTTTTAACACAGAGTGTTTAGCTTATTGTTTTCGTTTCTTGCTATTTCCACTGTAATGTTTTCACTGAATAAAAGTGAGTACTTTGCTATTTTTACCCGACTGCGCAAGAAGGAGGGTTATGTTTTTCGAGTGTATATGTGTATGTGAATATGTATGATGAGGTTTCTTCGGCACGCCCTACAGCCTAAACAGCTTGATGGATTTGGACATGTGAGATGTCATTTGAATTGTATTCATAGTGGTAGTGACATAGGGTACAACATTTTGCGGTCGAGTTTTTCTTTTAATAATGTTACTTGTTTCAAAGTCGTAGAGAGGGATAATATTTTCAAGTTTATTAATTTTGTTACCACTCTTATTTTGTTCAATTCAATTATTGATTTAGTAACTTAACAGCTAACATTGGAAATAACTTAAATAAATATCGCTGATCGCTGTATCTCCGACTCTACACAAACGACATCGTCTGACAAAAAGCACTTTTCTAAATCCGGATTATATTCTCATCTCGGCGAAATGTATTCTATATTTATCGTCAGTGACCGGACATTTTTAACAATGACCCGTGAATGCTACGCCGAATACCTTTCGTCGAGGGAAATTGGCTGAAACTGATTTGAGTAAAACTGTATGCCAGAGTATATAATCAAGGAAAGGAAATCATTTGCTGGTTCATTGAGAAAACGTTTGGAATAATGATTTTATATTTCAATATTTTCGGCCTAAACAAAGTATTAGGTTTATGAAAGATAGTTACATCTTCCCCTTTTTCCTTGATTCGTAAGAAATATAATGATGGTTTCTTGGCCTATTTACGAGTAAAGTATGAAGAGATATTTTTATGACAATATTTTTAAACTAATAACTTAGCTAAAATGTACTTAATCAAACCCTAAAAAGTGATTCATCGCGGAAAACCTTACTAGGTCCAGCTATGTAGTTTTAATGACCTTTACTATAATTTACTATTCGTTGTTTGTACCATAATTATTTCTTTAGACCACTATTACTTTCTTTAGATATTAAAATAACATGACATGACATTTCGGACTTACCTCAATCCTTTCTGAACATTAAAAAATTCATCCCCAGGAATCAAAATCACTCTATCGACTACCCTAACACCCACCCTCACCCTATCACGTCCTGTCCACCAACACACGTAGTGAATACACACAACTACCTACACATAGAACTAAAACACAACTGTGAACAAACACAATAAACATTGATTACGAATTAAACAAACAATGAGTGAAATCGGTGGCGAACGGATGCGCTGTCGGATGCGGTCGCCGATATCAGGTGTCGCCGATACGCTTCCGCCGGGAAAAAAAACTATGTAGGGAGAGCGAAAATGTAGTGAAGACTTAATTCATTACCATTGTCAGTACGAAGTGCTTCCTTCCTATAAGCCGTGGCACAAAAGAGATCATAATAATAAAATTATAGAATAAATTTGAATTCGAGTTAGTATCATTATTATTAGATTAGTAATTATAAAAGTACCATAGATAAATTATATTTATCTATAATAGTACCTGCGTTAACCCAACTTTAGCTTCTAAAGTCTGACGATCAAAATTAAAAACCTTATTTATCGTCTCTACCAAGTTCGAGAGAATGCTTACTGAATTTATGTGTTTCACTTCAATAAACAAAACATCGCAAATCACAACAAAGTGAAGCAAAAGAAAACCAGCATAGTCACGATTAAATTTTCGTACTTATTTCATTAATTTTTCCCAATCGTTGACGTTGCTTTAAGTTTCAAACAGACACCCCAATGACTGCGGTTGCTACCCCTGTCTTCGTGTCACTGCAACATGACGCGTGCACTGATACGAAATACTGATTGTTTCAACTCAAAATACATTGAATTTACCGAAAAATATGAATTTAAATTGGCGCTGACTTTTGACGGTATACCTTGCTTCTCTGCGCAACTGTATTAAAACATATTCATTGTTTATGAATGAAATAAAAATTTAAAAAATTAGGGTCAACTGGTACAAATGCGTCTGTGTACAAATTAGGCAACTAACGCCATTCCAATATTATTATGGAAACTGACGTGGTTTTCACACATTATGATTTAAAACACGGGAATTACTCACGTACGATTCAGTCGATTATTCCGACTATACTTTCAACCGCATTCGGCGGTCTTCATCAGGGCGAGTGCGCGCGCGCGGCTGCGTCTCGCATAGCGTGCTAATGCGGTTGAAACTATAGTCGGAATAATCGACTGAATCGTACGTGAGTAATTCCCGTGTTTTAAATCATAAAGCCATTCCAATAATCTGGTCATCAGATTATTCTCAGTCATTCAGACTTATGTCAGTAATTTTCGAAAGCTGCAATTGCCCCAGAGACGCATTTGTACCAGTTGACCCTACATATCATGTTTTAGCTCACTACCCACCCAGCTCGGTCACCTATCCGAAAACTGACCAAATTTTCCGTGGTTGAACTTAATTGGCTAAAGCGTGATAACTAAAGTGTACGCAATACACACTTACGTACGTTACGTACTTGTTCGTACGCTACGAAGTACTCTATAGTTGGTATAGTTTCATAAATTTTTCCCTAACCACTACAACTTCTCCGGACAACACTCTCCTAACGATAAGACACCCTATACTCGAACCATTAAACGACGAACTTGGGAAGCAGCAGGGAATATAATAAATAAAAAATAATAAGAAAACTTTTCCCATCACGTTATGCAAGACTTCGAAAGATGGCAATTCACCAATTTTGTGTAATATCTTTTGTAACCTAAAATATACTATGCTTAGTACACGATACAGTCTATTATTCCCTGTAAAAGTTGTAGGTAAATCTTAAGGTGCAGTATTCACTCGCAAAATGTTACCACAAGAGTTTAGGAACTGCAATCACTCAGTACGTAATCTCTTAGGATTTTTGCGCCTTCAAGATAGTGTCAACCCGGCTCTCTTTGTTTTTTTTAAAAGACTGCGGGTTAAAGATAAGAAGTGGATTTCCCTGTGTGTCAGAGATTTAAAAGGAAATCTGTCTGGAAGTGACATTGATGCCTTTTTGAAAACGATGTGAAAAACTTTGCCTCGTTGCCGGTGCCTTATTAATGAACTGTCAATAACTTTTTAAACTGTTTTTTTAATTATTATACGCGTATTGATTTTTAGCTGTAAGCTCTTTTTTACCCGACTGCACATTAAGTAGTAGTTTTCGAGTGTATGTATGTATGTATGTATGTGTGTGGGTATGTATGTACATATGTATGAGGTTTCTTTGGCACGCCTTACAGCCTTAACAGCTTCATGGATTTCGACATGTAGGTGTCATTTGAATGTTCTTGATAGTGGAAGTGACACAGGTAACAACATTATGCAGCTGGGATTTTGATTTTCTTTAATAACGTTACTTGTTTTATCCTATTTCTTTAACATTAGCTGCGTTCTTCAGGCACACGAAATTTTACAGTTTTTACATTTTGCGAACTAAGGATTATCAGAGTCACAAGGGACAGATAAAGATTTCACATATCCTACTATCCTACAAATATTATAAACGCGAAAGTTTGTATGTATGTTTGGATGGATGGATGGATGGATGGATGGATGGATGGATGGATGGATGGATGGATGGATGGATGTTTGTTACTCTTTAAAGCCAGAACGGCTGAACAGATCTGGATGAAATTTGGCTCAGAGATAGATTATAGTCTAGAATAGCACATAGGCTACTTTTTAACCGCGGGTGAAACCGCGGGGCGCAGCTAGTACATAATAATTGTGAGATTTGAATTACGGATAAAAAACACTAGGTTAAAGCAGAACATTCTAAAGGCTAACTTAAATTCTCGTTCAACTTTAAGATACTGTCACTATAACGACACTAACATTTAACGATACTTACGACTCTATTATGACGTTAACTTTATTCATCTATTTTCTACTTCAACTTCTGAGCACCCATAAAAAGCCTCTTGAAATTTAAAACGAGCAAAAAACAAAGAGAAATCGCAGCTTCAACGTTCACTACTATCGACACCCCGTCAGAGCCATAACGTCCCCGCAATTTGAAGAGACGCAAAAAAGACGCCACCCCCTTTGAGGGTGATGCGATGACGTCACACCCCCTAAGGGGCAACGTGTTGCCATTTTGTTTTCGACACTTCACTTTAATCACTGTGTGAAAACATAAACAGTCGCGTTTCATTTCGAAAAGAGCAGAGGTATAGAAGAGGTGTAGAAAAATATGCAAACCCTTTGTGTTTGAACGGAGAAAATTGCTTTCACACCTCTTGAGATCTATCATTTAGCTGCACCGCTTTTGTATTCATTGTTTTCTAAACAGCTCTCAAAAATGCATCAAGTCTGAGTTTACAAATACAATAGGTTCGCGCTTATACTCGTAAACTACGCTGTAAAAAGAGTAAAGTAAATTTAATAACCAATTCCAATGAAGGGAATTTTTACTCATTATGATTTATAAAACGGGAATTACTCACGTAAGTAATTCCCGTTTTATAAAAACCTCTTTTTGTGAAAACTACGTCAGTTTCCATAATAAAATTGGATTTTATACTGTTTTTTTTTTGTTTACGCATAATTTACACATTCCATACGAGCGCAGTCACATTCAATTACAAAATACGCAAAACAAAATCGTATCTCTCACAAGCAGACGCAATAAATTGGCAAAAATGACGTCGCATCAAAGATTTATAACCCGCTTTTGAATATCGGAACGCAAATTAATACGTCCGTATTCGATTATCAGTTTACGATTCGGATAATCGACACCGTGATTCAATAACGCAAATGAGAGATGGGAACGCATACTCTGAGCGTGCTATTGTTTCGATTATGACACATATCGAGTGTTGTCGCACGATTTCCGGGCCTGCCATGGCCGTTGATTGGCTATTTAGTGAGGTGCATACATTTAGCGGTTAACTGAGCAGAATTTTACTGGTAAGGAGCAATTAGTCTCCCCCATAGGCAATTAGTGAAGTTGTCTATGTTGTGGCTATGACAATTTGGGAACATCAGACGAAATAACCGTTTCATGAATTTTTAGATTTTTGCAGTGACAGTTTAATAGTGAATTTCCGGTAACTTTATTGTATCTTTAAAGCTAACATTCCGTCCCGTTATTGTATATAGTTATAAGTGTGTATACAAGGTGCTGGTTCTGGGTGTAGCAATACTTAAGGGTGTTGCTCTACCCCGCATAGTAAAAAAACTGTTAGAACAAGAGTTTCAACACATCGAGAAAATAAAATTAAGTCTCCATACAAAATTAATTACGTGACTAGTTATTTTGTATGTAGACTCGATTATTTTTCTTTCCAATTTTGCAAACTGATGTTCAAAAAGTACTCGTAGTTTACTTTGACGGGTAGAACAACACCCTTATGAGGCCCGCGACGCTTTGAAATTTCCATACAAACGCGCTACTCAAATTTCTTGAAAACTATTTGTCAGATTATGATGAAATTTAGGATGTACAATCAAATTAACAATATCTCCACCGCTATGTTCTTGGTTATTTTAAAAACGTTCTTAAGCGAAAATAGAGCTATGAAAAATATCCGCATTGTTAAGGGGTCACTTTTGACTGATTTTTTCAATAGGTAGACAAAGCAAATCAAATATTCTATTACATAGGGAGGTTGTCTGCATCATTAACTGTTAAATAAATCCATAATAAAAGGGAAATTCTTAGTTATTTAAGAATGATTACAGAAGTTCAAAAGTCATAAAAAAATTGAAATTGCACTTTGTCACTCTGTAGGTAACTTTAAAGGCTCGTCAGTATCATTACTCGCTCTCTTCGCTCGTCTTCTTCTTCTAGACGAAATGGCTATAGAATACCTTAAGCCAATGCGAAGTTAGTCTAAAGTAGTCGCCGGGCTCTTAAGTGTTATTACACCTAAGCCAGCATCTTGTGTATGACATTTTCTTTTAACCTGTCCGACACTGTCGCCGGCGACAGTGAAGCCAATGACGGTTGGAAATGCTACCGCGCAAGCAAGCCAGTCTGTGAGTTACAACCATCGAATTAATAATTCGGCCGCATCTTCGAGGGTAGGGTAGGATCTTTACAAGATAAATAGCTATTAGTTAATCCAAGGGCAGCCCGGCTGTATTTCACCCCGGCAATATTGCTTATAGTAACCGCTTTAATGAAATAAAATTTGCATATAATCAAGATTTATGCGGAGAAATAGCCGTGGCTAAACAATGATGTTTCGAATTCGGGAAGTTGTTTTCTAATTAGCTAGCAGATGGTGAGCGAAAACTGCAAACGCCAAAAGTTGGAGCTTTTCTTGGCTCCAAACTTGGTATTTTATACCCGCCAACTTTTTCATGGTTGAAAAAGTTTTTTTGCAGTTTAGTACACTCGTTAAAACAAGAAAGAATAATAATTTAAGAAGAATATTATACACAAGATTTTTTGATTACTTCATTACACTTATACACAAAAAAAAACTGAAAGTCATACTAGCACGTGTAAAATGTTTTAACTCCAATTTTATCAAGTATTTTACTGTTTACTTGAGATTGCTCGTCACATAACGTTGGCAAATAAGCCTTCTCCCTTGCTCTCGTAGACAATTAGAGCTAGAAAATAGAGACGTAATAAATAAATTTGACAGCTCAAACTGCAGCAAAAAGGGAATGGCGTATACTACACCGCTTTATGAAGAACTCAAAGAGCAAAACACAGAAACGTCTTTTGAAGCAATCTACTCCAGTCTGCTAAGACTCCACAATGAAATGAGCCAATTAAAAGTCGCAGACAAAAGAAAGGATTTAAGCTTTAAATCTGGGACGCTAAACAAATGGACAAAACAAGGCGATGCTTAACTTTGTAAGGGCTCTTGTCTTAATTCGTCGCGCATTCTGCTCGTTACTTTCGCAAATTAGAAGCTACAAATGTAACATTAATATCATAATACATATTTATAATAATCGCAAACACACATCACCATTCCTTCTAACCATATCGATTAAACAGATTTTAATGAATAATTCAGTTTATTCTAAAAATATTTAACCGGACGCTTCTTTTTCTCCCAAAAACATTAAGAGGTAAATAAGGTAAGTCCTAATAAATATGTGCAAAAATTCGTTGCATACTTTAAGATTTGTTTAGCTTTGATTGAAATTTATCACGTCGTTTCTTATTTGAGACAGAGTAAGTATAATTGTAAATAATGAGATGCAATCTCTTAGAATGCTAAACGCAAAGGTTGGCTTACAAGTCAGAGAGGGTAATGCATTTTGATTAATTGACGAATAATTTTAATACCGTTTAGTAAGGGTTGAAAATAAGACTATGATTAATTGCAGTCCAAGTACATTAAAAAAATTATAATGACTAAAATTGCTTAATTATTATTCTCACAAAGAATGATACTTTTCTAACTTTGCCAATATTCTAACTAAGATTAACACTATACTAAACATATTGAACAAAAAAAGGACATAGCAAGAAAAAGATAAGTTAGTTGCTTTAACGAGAATGTTTTAATGGCTTAGTATTATTTTGTTTCATGTTTTTTACCCGACTACGCAAGAAGGAGGGTTATGTTTTTCTAGTGTATGTACTATGTATGTATGTATGTATGAGGTTTCTTTGGCACGCCTTACAGCCTAAACAGCTTGATGGATTTCGAATTATGAGGTGTCATTTGAATCGTCTTGATAGTTGAAGTAACATAGGGTACAACATTTTATTTAGGTATGTATATACGGAGTGTCAGACTATTATGTATTAGGTCCTTATGTATGAAATTGGCGTTTTGTACGGGAGGAATAAAAAGTCGATTTTTTTTGTAAAATATATTTAATTAATCAAAGTATGCACTGTTGTTATCTATGCACTTTTGCCATCTTATGGGTAGTTCATTGATCCCTTTACTATAAAAACCATGGGGGCGAGAATCAATAAACTCTTTGAAGGCGGTTTGGACTGCTGCATCGGAGTGGAATTTTTTTCCTTGTAAGAAGTTGTCCAAATTCCGGAAGAAATGGTAATCTGTTGGAGCAAGGTCCGGGGAGTACGGTGAATGTTGCAGACATTCCAATTGTAGCTCAGCTAACTTAGTGGTTGTTTGTTGTGCAGTGTGTGGTCTTGCGTTGTCGTGAAGCAGCAGTGGCCTAGAGCGATTGACCAATCTCGGTTGTTTAACAGCTAGTTCTTCCTTCATGGTTTGCAGTTGCTGACAATAGATATCTGCCGTAATCGTTTGGCCAGATTTAAGAAAGCTGTAGTGAACAACACCGGCGCTAGTCCACCAAACACTTAGAAGTAACTTTTTCTGAGTTAATTTTCGTTTAGGGCAGGTTTTGGCTGGGTCTCCAGGGTTCAGCCATTGCGATGAGCGCTTTCGATTATCGTACAATATCCACTTTTCATCACAAGTAATGATTCGATTTAAAATCCCTTCATTATTGTGTCGGTTGAGCAAAGTAACACAGCAGGCGACCCGTGTTTGCAAGTTCGATTCACTCAATTCATGGGGTACCCATAGTTCGAGTTTTTTTACTTTCCCGATTTGCTTCAAGTGGATTAATACAGTTTTGTCACTTACCCCGAAGCCTGCTGCTATCTCTGAAGTGCTTTGTGATGGATCCGCTTCCACAATAGCCTTTAATTCTTCGTTTTTCACTTTGATCTCCGGCCTTCCACGGGGTTGGTTCTTAAGGTCGAAATTTCCAAAACGAAAACGTTGAAACCAAAAACGTACCGTGCTGTCTTTAGCGACACCAGCGCCGTACACATAATTAATTCTTCAAGCTGTTTCTGCAGCACTGGTGCCACGGTAGAACTCGTACTCGTAAATATACCGATATTTCATGTTTTCCATTGCGCGGTAATAAGCGACGCCAGAGAAAAAATAATGAGGAAAATAACAAATGAATGACTGTATTCCAAAGAAAAAAAAACCAGCTAAATGAATTTATTAATTTGAATTTCGAATTCTTAACCAAAGAGGAGATATTTCAGATCAAATTGATCAGTACGACAAAACGCTAATTTCATACGTAAGGACCTAATATTTTGCAGTCGGAATTTTGTTTTTTTTTTTAAATAAGTTACTAATTTTACTTTTTACTTTATTTTCTGTAACCGAAAGGACGTAACCTTGCAAAATTAATCTATTATGTTGGTAATATCATAATTAAGTTTATGAATTGTGTACAATCATGTACACTAATACGATTAGGCTGTGTTGCCAGCTATACACTTACGTTAATGAGTTGCGAGGGCTTATCTCTCGAGATATTAATATTCACTTGCGTCCTACGTCAATTGCAACTTTCTAATATTTTAATTACAAATAGGCTAATGTAGTTGTAAAGTTCTGATTGTGGAGGAAGTATATATACCTACCTATTTAAATATGCAATTACATTTATACAAAGAATAGTAGGCATTAAAGTTCTTACTGAAATTTTAACGGCTTCACTTTCTTTGTCATGTAAATCAACTCAATTTCAGATTAACACTAGACATTTTTGATCTTGAAAAAAAAACTGCTTATTACGTAGAGCCTACGTAATAAGCAGTATTTTTGGCAGTTGTACTTATAAGTCTACGTCATAGACCAATAAATACAACCGAACAAAGAGAACCTATTTTTTTAAACACTATATTTTGTGCATATATTAAGAATAGAACAAGATATGCTAGCGTTGATACTAACGTAACGTACGTTATATAAAACTAGCGTAAGATACCTAGCGTTGTACTACAACTTTTCAATTCCTGAATAGAAAAACAGCTTTCAAAACTAAGTTTATGGTGGTCTCATACCACTGATTTCTATAAATCGAGTGTCATGAAAACTGAACCCAATATGTTTCCTACAAAGCGTCTATTTTCCACAAACTGTCTGAACATTTCGGTTGCTCTAGATCCAAGTTGACAAATAAGACTGCCGCGTTACGATGCTCCCGTCCAAGACTTGAATACGAATAGTCTAAGATTTATAAAGGCAAGATCGCACTTAGATACTCTACATTCACAAATATGTAGCTTACATGCGACCAACTTTACACTTTCCAAGAAAGATATAAGACTTTACTTGATCTACAGGGGCTACCACAGGTTGGAGACAAATTACCTTTCCACAGTTCTTATCCACGCTTAGATGTGACAAAGCCAGAAAACGAATGTTTCTCTCTTTTTCGCGCGATAAAAACAACTTCTCTCTGAAAGACATCTTATCTCCTGCCCGTGCTAGCCCCACTGGACTAGGCTTTAAACCTCTCCAATGAACCCAGACTCCAGCCGCAAACGCCTGCGAAAGTCCTCCTATTGGTTATTAATGGCTTTTTGACCAATAGGAACGGCGAATCGGCGCTTTTACGGACGTAAGCGCCAATAGTAAGCTAGTACGGGCTTTACAAACAAAACAGGGCGTGAAAACCCATGATAATACTTTGATGGCAAGTGATCAGTGACACTTACTGGCTTTATGGCTGGCTTTCTGAGCTCTAAGGTAAACTCCTTACTTAAATTACGTCTCGACAGTGTCTTTTAAAGGGCCGAAGGCCGATCACACTTTTAGCAGTTTTACCTGGACGTTCTTTCAGTGACATCGTCACTTACTTTTGCAGGCAGTTGTGGAGTATATCAAGTTTTTCATGTTGCAAATTCGCAATACGTCTATTGTAGCATCCTAGTGCGTTACCACTTTAAGGTACTAAGCACTCATACCCGCAGAAACATTGGCACGAAAACTGGGACGGCATGGTGTGGGGAGTAAGAATAAAGTGTAAATTACTGAGTGAATTGAATTTTGGCAACGTTTAGACGGTGTACTGACTTAAGATGCGGTTGGGTGCAAACGTTTGCATAACATGTTTGTTTGGCAGAGTTAGTTGTGTTCTTTGGAGCTTTCTACGTGTATTTACCTACTTAGTATAAATATGTCTTGGATTTATGTACTTTAAATGCTTTAAATGGTTATATGGCTACGAGCAAGACATTTCTTAACTTAGTCAGTCATCAGACAAGTTATGAAACAAATCTTAAAATTTATGTTATAGTTACTAATAACGATACCTATTCAAGTTATGGAATTTATGGCTTTTTAGTTCGTTACCGACAAATAGGACAATAGACAAATATACTTACACAAATTAGAACTATCATTCATTCACAGGCTTAGAGTCATCTATATCAAATTAGGTAAATACATTACAAATCTATAAAACTGCCTCTTAGTCCTCGCCCACCCTCCATAATAACAGCAATGCACCAAATAGATCTAAAAGGTGCTGATCTTGCCCAATTGCACGGAAAATCGGAAATTATGACCGATTCAAACCGGTTAATACCAGTTCCCACTGGAAACGTCCAAAACACAATCCGGGGGAATTTACGATGCTTAGTGAACTCTCTAGACTGTGAATATGAATGGAAACTTCCCTGGAGTTTGCGTTTAGGTGACGTTTTATAACCGTTTTATATTTGAATGCACTTACTTACCGGGTTATAGTTGAAAACAAATTTAATTACTAAATTGTTCAAGACCAATCCAAATTTGAGTTGTAAAGTTAAGAGGGCCGCGACGTTCTGAAATTTCCATACAAACGCACTACTCAAATTTCTTGAAAACCGCTTGTCAGATTATGATGAAATTTAGCATGTACAGTTAAATTAACAAGCCCCCTATGTTCTTGGTTTTTTTTTAAAACATTCTCAAGCGAAAATAGAGCTATGAAAAAATCCGCATTTTAAGGGGTCACTTTAGACTGATTTATTCAATAGGTAGACAAACCAAATCAAAAATTCCAATACATAGGGAGGTTGTCTACATCATTAGCTGTTAAATAAATCAATAATACAAGGGAAATTCTTAGTTACTTAAGAATGATTACAGTAGTGCAAAAGTCATAAAAAAAATTAAAATCGCACTTTGTCACTCTGTAGGTAAGTTTAGAGGCTCGTCAGTATCATTACTCGCTCTCTTCACTCGTCTTCTTCTTCTAGACGAAATGGCTATAGAATACCTTAAGACAATGCGAAGTTAGTCTTGGTCGCCTAGGTCGAAATTAGTTAGGTCGCCGGACTCTTAAAAAACTCTTTTGAAATATCTAGACAAAAGTTTTTCAGGACAATTAGAATTAATTCAACGGAAAAAGTTTATCATGCAGTAAATGAATATGACCTGCTAATAGTGAAAGAAACACATTTTTACGACGATGAAAAGACCAATCATAACAGGCAGGTAGGAGATAGAAGTACAAAAAAAAACACCAAAGTCTTTTACGTTGAATGTTGTCCGAATCCAAAAATAAACCCTACAAAATACAGTGCTAAAACTCCAAATAAAGATCTCAAGGACGATGCTGAGCGCCTAAAGCCGACAATCAACAATATTTCTCGCCCCGTTCGCATTCTCAAAAGCATTCTCCAGGCGTCTTAAACTCATACAAACACTTAATTGGACGATTACACTATTGTTCCGCGAAACCCTCCTGCGAGAGCTAAAAGGGACCTTAGACGGGATATAATTCATAGAAGATCCCCTTTATCTCACGGTGAGATCGGCTTTCATTCAGAATTTAATTTCATTTTCACCCTCTCGTTTAGTCTCTCGAAAAGAAACAACGTCTAACTACGGGTTTGTTTCCTGGAACGTACACAGCAGTTTGACATCATAAAGCTTTCTTGACTATGCAAATAGATACTTGAGTATCTTTGAGAACTCAAAGTTAGTATAGTATACTCGCAAGCGTATATACATATACATATGTTACAAATTGAAATTAATGCAAAACACTAGACCCAAGCTTAAGGAACAACAACTAAAAAAAGTTATAAAGTATATTTTAAGTAAAATGTTTGGTTCTTATCGCGTGGTTTCACGTTTGCGACGGTCTTTAAAAGAAGAATGACCGACTAACTCAAGTTTAAGCAAGATGCCAAATTGAAAAGGGTCGCACCGAATGTCTTTTTCTGATTTCGACAGCTATTACAATTCAGTGGAGTTAAGTGACATAAAACGTTATGGAGGGAGTGATATGAGTTTTATTGACGTATAAAGACGCAGTATCAATATTGTTGTAGTTTATAACATCGTCTCTATAAATGTAAATAGGTAAATACCAAAAATATTTCAAGTATTTTGCATCTATATGTAGAGTTAGAGGACTCAACTATATGTAGTTATGCTTGTCATGTTTTCACAGCTAAACAACTGGACTAATATAAGTGATTGATGGAAGAAAGAAAGTAGGTGTTGTGCCTGTGCCTCATAAGTATGGAAATGATATACTATTATCTAGCAAAATACGGAAATCTACTACAACTACATGTAGTCCAAGTCCCAGAAAATACCCACGTAAGCTCATAGCGCTTGTATTTGACATATTTGCACGCACAGCTAGAGTCTTTACCTCTCATAGGAAATGTATGTTTCTGAAAAGTAGAAATTAAGTGACAAAATTTGAACAAATTTTCATTCTAGTACTTAAATGTTCTCCATCCTAGATCGCACCATTGCTTAAGATCAGGCAGAATGTGGGAAAATATAATCAAAACAAGAAATTTAATAAGCGCGAATAGTATCGCGAAGCACAGTCAGTATACAATAATTGAGTGGAAACAATCAAGGAAACCGCTGAGTGGCTGTTCATTTCGGGACTTCACAAAAGTCTTCCACAATCCTCCTAAAATAGCACCAAGATGAACTTTAAAAAGAAGGAATGACCTTTATTTAAATTTTACAGTCGAATCTCTTCCATTCGCCGTTTGAAATGAAAGAGGGTAGACAATAGTAATGTTCTCATTGAACGAGCGTGGTCCCTTTATTAAACGCCGTCTCTGACTAAAGTCAGAGAGTGAATCTTATATTCCATAGAATTCTGATTCTGAGACTTGTAATAATCATATTTCTGCGGTGAAGCCACCAGATGTTTCATAAAATTCAAATTCTATTTTAAAGTCAAGAGATTTTTTACGAACGTCATTGTAGTTGTTGAATAAAATTACAACTCTTTATCAAGCGTAACTTATTTATATTACGTTGTGACGTGTTGTGATGATTGTGACGTGTAAATTTTGAAGTTATCAATTACTTCTGATTTCTGATTCATTGGTGTGTATATATACATTATGTATGTATAACCAAAATATTCATGTCTATTGGTTAGTTCTCGGTCTTGATTCCTCCTTGAATAGTCCTGCCAATGCCGGTTCCACTAGCTCCATTCTATTGAATCTTTTTCAATTCGATAGTACCTTCCAATCTTCGGTTACGACTAATCCGAAGGCACGAACAATAAGACGAAATATCTCCTCGCTAACACCGTACGTTATTGCCTCTAAATCTTTCACTCTGATACATTGAACAGGGTGGGTCCCAGAATAGAACCCGAGTGGAGCCCTCAGGCGATTGCACTAGGCCTTTAGTGTTACTTTAGCGATCGATGCCTTCTTTTCGGGTTTTCTGGGCCGCTTGTTCGGAACAAATATTTATCTTATTCCTGGGCTTCCTCCGATACTCTTATTGCGGTGTTAACAAATAGCTGTTAGGGGTTGTTGGTTTTGTAATACGTGTTTAGGATAAGAGGATTAATACTAAATGAATTTCGAAAACCTGTATTGTTAATATCTCGTATTACGTTTTATTTTTTATTCACTTTCTTTTTTGTATATAAGCCGCATTGAGTTGGCAAAAACTCACTGAAAGTAGGTTTTTTTTTACAATTTAGTAACGAAAAAGTTAGATTTAAAAAGCTTTTAAATTGTAAAGGACCTGTATATATCAACAATCCCCAACTCGATTTTCCAATAAGTATTACTTTGTCGCAATCTCGTCTTCTTGATTTGATATTTACCCACATTTTACAATATCTTATCTGAAATTCATCTATTCACCCGACCGTGATACGGCCCAGGTGTCTCGGCATTCGGCACCACAGTGCAAAAATAAATTCCTTCTCCGCATTCATTCCAATCACGTACTTCCGAATTTGTCATATTGGATTTTCGAGGAGACCGCCCATCATACGTCCCCTCGAGCTGTCAGTACGCGAAAATGAAAACATGCATCATGAAAAAAAACCCACTTTGAACCCACTCTTAACGCCCACAACATAAGAACCATATCAACTTTCTGACAACACGAGAAAGCCTCCTAAAATATCTAAAAAAATATTTCAAATGAAATTTGGTTTCGCCAAATGAAAAGTTTGTGGACGTGAGCGAAACTCGTTAAGCTTTGTGTTTCGTGAAATTAGTGGAAACTTTTCAATGATACTAAGGAAAATGGAAATCATAATTTGCATACAAAAGAATTGTGGGATAGAATAAAAATTCTTTGTCCCACATAATTTTGGGAGTTTGTTATCATCGATAGCGATGAGATAATGTAATACAGCGTAATATTTAGTAAAAAAATGGTTTACTTAAATTACAATTTTATTAAACTAAAAAACATTTGTTATTAACACAACTTTGGTTAAGTATTTATTTTGGTATAAACAACGAAACTTATTACTTGCTTTAAAATTTTATAGAAATGTCCAACACATAAAAACAAACTAAATGTGACTGAATTTCAATTTGATTCATAAAATTTGAACGACCCGAGTTGGTGTGAAATATCCGTTTCATATTCATAAAGGGTCCGAATCCAAAAGCTCTAATTTAGTTGCGGCCTTTATCAACAAAATAGGAGGGTATTTTAAATCCAATCAAATGTAGGGATGATCAAAACTAAAACATAAACTATCGATGTTTTATAACCTACTGTTTCATAACGATTCAGTATTGCCAAGCATTTTTCAATAACATTTCTTTTTGCTTTATAAACTCTTTTTTTCATACATCTATACGAATAACCCAACGTTTTAAGAATTAAATTACTCTGGTTATTCGATATATCGTAGCAGCCCTAATCAACTGAAAATCAAAATGCGGAAAATAGCGCGGGGACTCTAACGGAGGGTTAAATTCGTGTTATCGATTTGTTTTTATGACTTTGCTGACGTTTCGAATTTACAACCGAGATACTGGAGGTCGATACGATTTACCAATCGTTAACGCTTAGGTGTGTTGCTGTGGAGATGTGATAAGGCGATTGAGGAAAACGCTGGATAAAATTTATACAAAACCAAAACTTTGACTATTATTTTTTTAAATCTGTACATGAATAGATCAAGAGCGGCTGAATTTCTTTAGAAAAAAATTAAGAAGAGTTATTTTCAATTTTTAATTAAAAAAAACGTAGCATTCGTAGAACACTCGTAGCTAGCGGTCGTAGCGCGTAGAGATGAACACTACCGTATACATTATACTGTCATATTCTTGAAGTAGTCTTTGATATTTGAAAAGAACTATGTTTGTGCACATTTTAAGTACTACAACTATTGTATTTGATTCAAGTAATCAGAAAGATGTCTTATTTTAAATGCAAGAAAGCTTCAATTCTAGTATTTTTCTTTACTCATTATTACGCATTTTTTCGCATGCTCACCCCTGATAAATTCCTGCTGTGGAGGGGAGATATATAGAAGATAAAGGGGACATTATCGAAATACCGATGTCCTCGTATTAAAGCGGGAAAACTGAGAGTTAAATAGCGATTTATTATGGTAGGGTACGATTCCGTGTTCAAATGGCGGGTTCTGCGCGTCTGGTGCGATTCTCTCTGAATATATTTAACTGGATGCAGTTTACACTTGGTATTGAGTTCGACAATATTGTTGTCCATTTTGTGCAGGATCTGTTTAAAGCTAGATAACAGACGCACTGATATTATCTACTAGTAGTAATATTCATAATTATCAGTCTAAAAGTAAACTTAAGCATAACTTTAAATTAATAAATTTATTTTTATAACAATAACACAAGGTATTCCAAAAGATGAGTATCGATGACACCTGCAGAAGTTTAAAACTAACTCGCAGATGTCAACGCCCTCGTCCGAAGAATTTTTACAAGAATTATTGATCAACGAATGATTAAAATAATGTATTTTTAACCTTAAACTACTACTATATTACAGGAAACAGACCTTGATTTACTGAATTCCTAAATTCGATCCTTAGCTATTTGAAATGAGAACTCTTTTCAAATGGCTCGCCAGGCCATCTCAGTCTCAATCGGCCTGGATTCTGGAGTAATAAAGTAGTACCTACTTATTCAATGATTATAAGTTCTTATAGTGACTGTTAATCTTCTGCATGAACGCGTTATAGTGAAGACCTTCTACCCTAATTAATGACTTATGGGACCATTAATACCTTATTTACGAACTTTGCCATTATTCGATTCATGACTATGAAGTTCGCCATTAGTCGTGATCATTGCGAAGTTAGTGCAAGGTCCACCATTCATTAGGGAGAGTAGTGTCATAACAGATGAGGAATCACGTCCTGCAGGGAAGTTACGATGTCATTAAAAAAACATATTGCGTACCGCGGATTCGTCATAAAACCACGCATCGGTTATGTTATTATGGTTATTACTACGTTAGGTTGGGTATATGGGTGATAGGGATACAAAATATAACTGTAATGTGCATTTTTTGTGGGTAGAAAATAAGTGGACTTTGCAGGCAGTAGCTGATTCAAACATCAATTTGTATAATTTTATAGTAAATTTTAAAAATAGAATAAAAATTCATATTCCTTGATGTACTTAATGCGACGTTAAAGCGGAATTACACAAGATATTAGTTCAAGTAACAATTTTGAAGATGAACTTCCGCAAAGTAACGCCTGATTCAATCAACTACCATACTCTATCGTTTAAACAGATAGTGATCCGATATACGAGTAACATATACTAAATTAACAAGTCTATTTAAACACTTTCCATCTGTAGTTGATTCTAATGGACAATAAGTGGAAAATGATTGGTAATGACAATTATTAAGATGACTCATCTTTTTTTAAAGAACTTAACTATCAAAATATTGTTAAATTTTGAAAAGCTAAATGATCAACGATTGTATATCCATTTTGTTTTTAATCCGTGATTCAAAAAGACAGTAGCTCCCAACCTATAGATGTACGAATTATTGAATCTTGTCTCGTACGGTCATTACGTAAGGGCGCTATAAAAGGCTTTTATTCTACAGACTTCGAAATGCTCTACTACTGAGTATTTCTGAGAGTCTTTATTGAAATTCTGTACAAACTTTCGAGATTCCAAGCATTGAATCCCGTATTCTTTCTTCACAGTTTGCTTCAAAGTCAAAGTCAAAGTCAAAATGCTTTTATTCAATTTAGGTATCAAAGATACACTTATGAACGTCAAAGTTATTTAAATAGACTCGACCGCCTTGTTCGGATAAAAAGCCTCTACTCAGAAGAACAGGCAAGAAACTGAGGGGCATTATTTTTTCAAATAATAAATAAATTAGTCTCACAAATTTTGGCTTACAACTAGGTAATATCTATAAATATTAGTGGCTACTTGGCGGAAGTGGAAGGCTCCAGACATCTTTATCTTCTAAATAATTCTTAACCTTATAATATCCTCTTTTCATTAATGTAGTTTTTACATGTGATTTGAATTTTCCCTCGGTGAGCCCTGTTATATTTTTCGGGATTTTATTGTAAAAACTAACGCAGTTGCCTAAAAATGACTTTCTTGACTTAGTCAGTCTAAATCTCTGTACAGCTATCCTATCCTTATTTCTAGTGTTATAATTGTGATAGTCACTGTTCAATTTAAATTTATGTAGATTTTTGCGAACGTGCATAATATTTTCAAAGATATATAAAGAAGGTAAAGTTAAAATATTTATTTCTTTAAATAAATCTCTCAATGATTCACGGGGACCCATTCCGTAGATAGCGCGGACCGCTCGCTTTTGCAAAATAAAAATGGCCTCCACTTCAGCAGCTGATCCCCACAGCAAAATGCCATATGACATTATGCTGTGGAAGTAAGCAAAGTAAACCATCCGAGCTGTAGCTATATCCGTCAGTTGCCTAATCTTGCGAACCGCATAAGCAGCAGAACTAAGTCTCCCAGACAGAGCACTAATATGTGGACCCCATTGCAGTTTGGAATCAATGCTTATACCCAGGAACACCGTCGCCTTGTCTATGTTAAGTTTATCGCCCTCAAGCATTACGTTTGGTTCTATATATCTAACATTAGGCATGGAAAACTTTAAACACTTAGTTTTTTTTGCATTTAGTAACAAATTGTTCGCAGCGAACCATCTCGAAATAATAGTCAGTACGTTGTTCACATGCACAAGTTCACTATCTTTCCTATCTGTTCTAAAAATAAGAGATGTATCATCAGCAAATAGAACTATGTCTGTAAGGTCCTTAACCATATACGGCAAATCATTTATATACGCCAAAAATAAGACGGGCCTAAGATAGAACCTTGTGGTACTCCCATTGTAACTAAAGATCCGGAAGATGTGACGCCATTAATTCCCACTTTTTGTTGTCTATCAGTTAAATATGACTCGACAAGATCTAGAGCGATTCCACGAATTCCGTAGTGGTGTAATTTACGGATCAAGGTGCGGTGTTCTACACAATCAAACGCTTTGGAAAGATCACAAAAGACACCGATGGCATCCTGTGAACTCTCCCAAGCTTCCATCACATGCGTAACTAATCGAACTCCCGCATCTGTTGTTGATCTACTTTTCGTGAAACCGAACTGATTTTCGTTTAATATACTGTGTATGTTAAAGTGACACAACAGTTGATTAAGTATAATCTTTTCAAATATTTTACTCAAAGCCGGAAGCACAGAGATGGGTCTGTAATTCGAGGGATCTGACTTACTACCCGATTTGAAGATAGGGGTAATTTTGCTGTTTTTCATTAAATCGGGAAATGTGCCTCTGTCAATACACATGTTAAATATGACCATGAGGTGTGGTGCAATAGTTTCTATTAAAGACTCTAACACTTTTACTGATAATCCCCATAAATCTTCACTAGATTTAACTCTTAAGCTTTTGAAAGTTTTGATAATTTCAGAGATGGAAGTGTATCTGAACCGAAAGTCTGGTATATCCCGCGAGAAGTGTTCTTTTAGAAAAGCACCTGCATCATCTGGAGACGAGTTAAGCGTTTTGGTGGCATCAAAGGGTATGCTAGAGAAGAAATGTTCAAAAGAGTTGGCTACCGATTTTGCATCAGAAACCGGCTGATTCTCAACTACCAGCGTAAATTCTGAATCCCTCGACTTACTTTTTCCCGTCTCTGTGTTGATGGTCTTCCAGACAGCTTTTATTTTATTATCGGATTTTTGAATTTTATCTTTGCGAATGCAAACCGACTTAAAAGTTTTCGAGTATTTTCTAACATAGTCATGAAAATCCTTACTAGATGTCAGAGATTTCTTGTTATATAAATCATACATAACATCTCTACTTTTTCGTATACCTCTGGTCGCCCAGTCACTAAACTGTATTTTTTGGTTGAATTGAATCTTCTTCTTTGGACAAATTTCATTAAATTCATTGCTAACTATTTTAAATAATTTTTCATAACTGTCATTAGGGTTATTGACAGAAAAATCAGTTAAAATAAGTTTCGACTCTATGCAATTATTTAGTCGTTTTAACCTACCTTTCGTTAATGGTCTACACTCAACTAAAGATGGTTTCTTTATTTTATCAATTTCAAATTTAATTGCAAGGCCCTTGTGATCTGACCTGACTCCGTTAAAAAGTGATAAATCTTTTGTTTTACAACTTGAGAAAATATTGTCTATGCAAGTAGATGAGGTCTCCGTTACTCTAGTTGGCTCGCAGAAAAGATAGTTTAAATTAAATGCTTTAAATAAAGAAATTAGATTAATTTTATCCGTAGAATTGACTAAAATATCTATATTGAAGTCTCCGCAAACCAAAATAGATCTATTTGATTTAGAAAGTTTCTTTAGTACGCACTCCATTGTTGACATAAAATGATTGAAGTTAGATGCTGGTGGTCGATAAACACATAATATTATGTGCCTGTCCATTTCCGCACAAGCAATTTCACAGACACGTTCAACAGAATAGCCCCTTATGTCAGAGCGCTCCTTATATTTCATGTTATTTTTAAAAAGAAGCTTGTTATGTAAGATAAAGTTTATTCAATGTTCGCACGAGATAACTTAGCATGTGACTTTTGGCTTAAACAGGCTATTATTTAAACTAGATTTTTACTTACATCTTCAACAACATTTGAAATATTAAATTACATTAATTGATACGCATAAAATTTAACTTTCTCGAGTTTTTATTATTTTCTTGATGACTCAACATAAAAATATACACATTGTGCTATTTATGATACCCACTAGAAATTAAAAAAAAATGTTTTGTAATAACGCTTAAAAAGTAGCCCAATAACTAGCAGACTTAGTGGAATGACCATCAAATAATAATTATAATAAAACAAGTAAGTATAAATTAAAAATTAAAAAAAAACACCGTCACCGATTTTCATAAGCACCGCATTTCATCAACACTCCCGTTAGTCGGAAGTGTTCTTAGCTCTCCCGACTAAAGTTAGTCGGGAGTGTTCTTAGCTCTCCCGACTAAAGTTAGTCGGGAGTGTTCTTAGCTCTTCCGACTAAAGTTAGTCGGGAGTGTTCTTAGCTCTCCCGACTAAAGTTAGTCGGGAGTGTTCTTAGCTCTCCCGACTAAAGTTAGTCGGGAGTGTTCTTAGCTCTCCCGACTAAAGTTAGTCGGGAGTGTTCTTAGCTCTCCCGACTAAAGTTAGTCGGGAGTGTTCTTAGCTATGTTATGTGGTGTCGGTGTTTTTTTAATTTTTAAGCTACGATGCCACAGACATACAGAGACACACACACACACATACACACACACAGATACGTCAAATTTATAACACCCCGTCGTTTTTGCGTCGGGGGTTAAAAATGCAAGGTGGCGAAACTTGTCCGTGCGGTCAAGTTCTTCGCGAACGAATTGACTAACGACTCATGATAATAACAATAGATTAAATTACATTAATTAAATAAATTTTATCAGCATATTTTGTTGCCCAAATGTGAAACATGTCACCTAGTGAGACATAAAACCTTTTCTCTCTAAAATTTTCACAAGATACCAGACATTATTTTCGTGTAACACAGCAAATACAGTACAGTTCACTTCCACGAACAAATCCCTGGAGGTCCCCGGGCAGATGTATTTCCAACACGCCGCGTGGAAATTCTGAAGTCACACCGGGATGGTACAGTGACAATGTTGACAGTTGTACAGTGACACTCAATCATTATATGTACTCGTACACGATTTTAACATATCGTCACGCCTTTCCCCCGAAGGGGCTGGTAGAGGTGTAATACAACGGATTGCACCCACACTTCGCCGGACGATATTCAGTCCCAAATGTGACAGGGGGCGAGCCTGTCGCCATACACCGGGCTCCAATTATGTAGCAGATGACATACAATACGCACATATGCTCATACAATGAACAAATTAGTGCGTGCCGTTGGCTGGGTTCGAATCCGCTCCTTCTGGCTTGAGAGACGGGCCTTCTCCCAACTGAACAACTTCTATAAAATATTTTTTATTTATTTATTTATTTATTCATAACACACATTACAGAAATTAATAAAATAGTACAAAATTTAGTGAACTTAAAATAGATCTGTATTAATTTCCAATATTATGGATGTCTAGGAGCATTTTAAATAATCACTAGCGAGCATAAAACAACAGAATAAAATTAAGTAATGAGTTGAAATTTAAACATTTTGATTTTACATTGATTGCTAAATTATTATAGATTAATATTCAGTAAGTAATTAAAAAGTAAAATAGTCAACAACTCCCCACAAAATTTTTAATCATGTAACTAGTTATATATTTGGTACTTAAGCGAGTCGTTTTATTTTCTTCGAATTTAGCTAACTTGTATTCTAAAAGTTGACAACTTTGATGGGTAACTTTTTAATACTTACCCTTAATTAACTATACCCAATCATATAGGTAGGTATGTATACACCTGGTATATCAAAACACAACCAATACTAGAGCACTCTTCCCATACAGCATTCTATGGTGTTTCAGAAATATGTTGTTTAATTTGCACAGAGTTTTAGGTATTTCATACAAAACACAACACATATTTTTTAGATATTTTAAACAAAACATTTTTTTATTTTGTACCCACAAAAGTTATGACAGGTTCATTCAAATAATTTTCAAACAATGTATGCCAGTAAAATGTCCGACCATTCGGTATTAATCTAATAAAATGAAGCAATGTTTTGACGCTTTTGTAATTCTAAAATTCTACTGCATTTTTTGTGTTGTTTTAAAAGCATTTTGAGTAACTTTTTATTAAAATAGCATGTCTACGTATAAATACAATTATGATAATGTAAAAATAACTCAAGACATGACTTCTCATTACACTAATATGATCGAAAGTATAAAACATGAATGTTTATTATATCACAAGCATTCATAATAATGGTCATAGGATGATAGTGATATTTTGGATAGCGATGATGATGATATGATGATAGATGATAGTCTAGTGGGAAGAAGCCCGCCTCTCAAGCCAGAGTGAGTGGGTTCAAACCCAGCCGACGGCACGCATCAATTTGTTCATTGTGTGAACATTGTGCGTGTTGTATGTCATCTGCTACATGACTATGGAGCCCGGTGTATGGCCACAGGCTCGCTCCCTGTCACATTTGGGACTGAATATCGTTCGGCGAAGTGTGGGTGTCGTATTACATCTCTACCAGCCCCCTCGGGGAAAAGGCGTTACGATATGTTATGATTATATATGGAATTTTTTTAGAACGCTATTTAAAATGTTAACGCAAATGAAATCGCCGGCAACAGCGAGTAATAAATATCGCTAGTTCAATTTTTTTTTTTAAATAGATAGATATCAAACAAGCAAGCGACCCGCCTGATGTTAAGCGTAACTGCCGCCAATGGACACCTGCACCACGAGCAGTGCTGTTAAAGCGTTGTCAATCTGGAAAAGTTTTGTACCCAACATCACATTATCAATAACAAATCACTTACCTAATAATAGCTCCATGAATTCAAAAAGGTTCAGCGACCCAGCGCCAATACTATGCTTTTACAGCTCAAAGTTCTTAAGGGCCTGAGTAGGCATTGTCAAGGGCCCACCTAGACGCGCTTCAAGAGGCCTTAAGGGCCTGCCCTGTCGCCCTTCGCCATTATAAATGTTTGCTGCGTCATTAAGAAGAACATTAAGCCGTTAACGTTTATTTTTATCTTATTGGAAAGGACTTTGGAAAAATATTTTTTTTAAGAACGGTAGGTAAGAAAAACAAAGAAATGGAAATTATTGACATGTCATAAAAATCATAAACGTTTTCTACTCTACTAATAATCTTGGTAAATTTTCTTCCTTATAAATATTTTAAGCCAATCAACGAAATCATTAACTAAGCCAATTGATTTCGTAGTAGACACAATTAAAAGCTTCTAAGTCTAACAAAAAGTCTAATTACTTTCTTTAGAAACGTTCTAGTATTAGTTCTAAAAACTTTCAGACAGTTTACTTTGATTGGATGTACTATTTCATACAAACCTACTTCTATCAGATCTTTACCTACTGTTTCAAACATTGATTAAAAAACTTAGCTATCAAACGCCACAAAAATAAAGATAAGATTATACATGGTTAAATGTAACTTACCAAAAACCTCTTAAGGGTTCATTATACTCATCAATGTGAACGACTTTTACTATGGGGCGAACTCTGAAATCGGGAAAAAAAAATCAGCTGTTCCACACATTTTGTCTCAGGCCAATGAACTTTTTGTATGGAACAGCTGTTTTTTTCGCGATTACAGGATTGGCTTCATAGTAAAAGTTCTTCATATTGATGAGTACAATGAACCGTTAAGAGGTTTTTGGTTAGTTACCTATAACCCTGTATATGTGTACGTTTATTTGCTAGTGAACAAAGAACACACTTGATATATATGTACCTATACTCGTACTATCTATGTATGTCTTATCAAAAATTCGTAGCTGTCCGCATAGAAATAACTAAAGAAAAATGTTCGGAGTGTGGGACGGTGATTGCGAAATGTGTCAAGTACTGGAGTGACGAATGGGAGACGCGCATTTTGAAATTGGAATTCTTAAGGTGAAGAGATTGCGCAAATAAGAGCGAAGAGGAAAATGTTTTTTGGTATTTGTTACCTTAAGATAAGGAAATTAATTTAGGCTCCTCGACCGAAGTTTAATTAGAATAATTAAAAACCCAAGTCGTGTATTCGATATCACATAATTGTGTTAGGGAAAAGAAAATTGAATTCATTAGAGCCATAATTACGAAGGAAATCAAATCACTACACTGTTATGTACTTACCTTATTAATTTGTAACTACATAAAAGTGTACAGAATAGTTCAATAAATGAAATTAGATAATATTTAAAAATATCTCTGTTTGTTTGCGACTCTTCTTATAATAAACAAGTATAAATTTAAAATTTAAAAAACAGCTGTCATCGATTTTCGTCAACACCGATTTTAATCAAACAGCTAAAAACACTCCCGACTAATTCACCTTTGAAACAAAAAAAAATCAAAATCGGTTCATTCGTTCGGGAGCTGCGATGCCACATCAAACGCACAGACACACACACACACACACCACTCACACACACACTCAGAGAGAGGGAGAGAGAGAGAGAGAGACCAATAATCTCAATACATTAATCATCATCTCAACCAATCAGAATTATTTGGCAAAAGTAACTTCCAAATTTCCAACTTATCACTTTCAACTCGCAAAGTGTCCGTCGTCCCCGTTAGCAATCGTCGAGTTAACTAATTAAAAACTGCAAGCAATCGAAACGCGACCCCTGCACAAGAATTCCCGATTTGATTATAACGAGGAAGTTATAAATTGGAGTTATTAATCCAAGTTTCGGAATGGCGATGGACCGGCGGCCGTTACCGGGTCACTTGATTTTTCAGTCGGATGAGCAAAGCTTCGTGTTAAAGTGTTTCTATGTAAGCATTTTGTAGTATGTATGGTATAAGCATCGATGCAGATGGTTGAATTTGTTAAGCGAGCTGTTTTGTAAAAAAAATGTATTTAGATGAGTGACAAACAAGCCGATGCGACGGCCCGCCTGATGATTGTAAAAGTAATTACTCTATGTATTATAACAATGTATCTATGTAGTAGGTTATTGTGTTAAAGTGTATCTTTGTAGGCATTTTGTAGTATGTATGGCATAAGCGTCGATGCAGATGTGTTTGAATTTGTTAAGTGAGCTATTATTATGTAAGTTTATTTTGTATAAGAAGAGCGGGAAACAAGCAGGCGGTCCGCCTGATAATTGTAAAAAAGTAATTACTCTGTGTATTATATAATATTGTATCTATATAGTAGGTTAGTACCCACACTTTTTGCTTATTTTTTATGGAAAGAATCATAGAAAGGACGTACGTCATCAGTCTCTGACATTGATCGTATTTTTTTATCTTCAGTTATGAGTTAGTTAAGAAACAACCAACAAATAGAAAAACAAATAGAAACTCTTCAGAAATTCGGATTAATTGTAGATACTAATCGTAGTTTTATTTTATTAATAATAGTACATTCATAAACGCAATGTTAAAAGAAAAATACACATAAACAAAAAGTTTATGAAACAGGCTCAATACATTTTACTACATTTTATTTTAAACAATATCTCTTCTACCTATTTATTAACAGTAGAGAATCCACTCTTCGGCAGCAGCCATCCATTACCGCTCTGAATGAAAAACAAACCAGTACGAGAGCAGACAAAGCCATTGTTAGTTTCCTTTTATTTCAGACCATTGAGCTTTATAGTCGATTTCAAAAATATATATACATGAAATATTACAATTTTAGTAAAGCAAGCCTCCTATTGTTCTAGCAATTACCAGTGGTGGCCGTTTTGATGATTCCTAGTAGATATAGACATATTTTATGGATACTTCTACTAAAAAAAGCTATGATTGAGCACGAGCATACAGCAGTTTTCGAAGAAGTAAAAAACAGTTTTTCTATAATGTTTTCCAATGTAAAAACAATTCCATGGTCGTTATTTACGCTACTTCCCTGCTCAACAAAGGGAGGTTAGGTAATCGTCGTAAAAGATTCCTGTATTTCAACCTAGATGTGTGTAGTATGTGTTATCCAGGGTATATAATCTACTTATCAAATTTATAAAAATTCCTTTTAAACGTGAAGACCTTTTCAATACCACTGCTTTTAAATTCAAGCAGCTTGTAAGCATCCGTTATTTTTCATAAGTGTTTATAAATGTAATTTTATTATTAATAATATTTCTTTATTGTTAATTATTAATAATATAACAATATTTAAAGTATTATCTTGAGTGTCTGTCTTTTAAGTGTTACTTATCTATTTACCTTTATTTCTGAAAACTTGTAATTGGCCTTCTGTCTCTATCTTCTATTTATAATTTTGTACCTAGCTGTAAGTTTTCCTAAGAAGATAAAATAAAATAAGTGTACTGTTTTCGTATAAAGTCTTGTAAAATTTCATTCAATCGTCCCCTCACAGAGTAGTCGAACTTTCATGTCGGAAACGTAACGAACCTTCATGGAACGCTAACAATGTACTGGCGGCGATAGAAGCGGTTGGATACTTTAATATCGATAAATTTATCTATTTATGTGATCAACCGAGACGAGACGAGAAAAGCGCTAGCTGATGAAGTGGTTCAAAGTCCTGTGTTAGTTTATACCACTTGCAATTTTACGTAAAGTATAGAAATCTACAATGCTGCGCAATGCGACGCTACCCTGCGCGTATTATTTAAAAAAATAAAAGACCTTTTTTCAAATAAACTTATCATTTTTTATGTTTTTTACGCTTTTTAAACAAACATTTAAAATCATTATTAATGTTTTGTTTTTGTCTTTCGCTGAGTACACAGCAAGCCAACGAATGCCAAAGAATGCGCTGCTTCCCGTTTCGTTTCAATAAAATAAAACGAGACGCAGCATATCGTTACCTTCGTTGGCTTTTGTACGCAGCATTAGAATTTTCTTTTATCAACCTGAAGTGGGAACGTCAAATTCAAATTGCTTCCGCCCACGCCTGTACCTAAAAGCTAAAACTTCTCAATGGTCATTTGCTTAGTGGAACTTGAAACAAAGTTAGTGACGAGCGTCGGCTTCAGAATAACAAGAATATTGGGGTTGCAAACTATTGGATGATACGAATTTTGTACGTGATCTTGACCAAATTTGATGTCAAAACCTTGCCTACTTGTACACTATATATCAGGAATCAAAAGAGAAATGTTATTTAATAAATCTGATACTCTGATCATTTAAATTATTTCTGAATCCGATCAATTCTGATCAATGACATTAATGACAAAAAATTATGTTATTTTTTTATAAATAGGTATCTACCATTTCATAGCTTGGCAATAAACGTTGTAATCCTACTAATATTATAAACGCGAAAGTTTGTAAGAATGGATGGATGGATGTTTGTTACTCTATCACGCCAGAACGGCTGAACAGATCTGGATGAAACTAGGCACAGAGATAGATTATAGTCTAGAATAGCACATAGGATACTTTCTAACCGCGGGTGAAACCTCGGAGCGCAGCTTATCTTATATCTTTAAATGAGCAATTCTTGTATATATATTTATAATTGGAATCTCGGAATCGGCGATTTTCATATTTCATTTCAATTTAGTATATAGGGGGTTTCGGAGGCGATAAATCGATCTAGCTAGGAATCATTTTTAGAAAATGTAATTTTTTTCGTGTTTTATCGATAAAATCAACTTAAACATAAACTTGGAAGAAAAATAACAAAAAGGAGACGTTTGAGTAGTCTCAACTGAAAAATATGACTCTTCCTGACATCTATTGGCGAATCATAATACTATTTTTTGTGAGCAACTAATTGCTTTAACAACACAACAGCAGATGGCGTTGTTAAGTAACACGAAGTCAATGAGTGTTTGCTTTGAGGTTAGACTAAAATCAATTGTTTATTTTCCAAAAAACACAATTAAAAAAAAAATACCGAGCAAAGCTCGGTCATCCAGGTACTTAATAATAAAATTAAATAGCCTCGTCATATTTTAACAACAGTGTTGACTATTTTTCTTTCTTGGGAACTTCATCGAAAAGACAAAACTCTGTATACCTAATCCGAGGCTATAGAACGCTTATAGCTAAGGAGAATGTATAAAGTCAACCTGAGACAAGCTAACATCCTGTGGTCACGACACCACCGCCGGGATGCAGAGTAGACTAGGACGGGAGGGCAAACTTTTGCATGAGGATTGTAGAGCCTAACGAACCACGGGCCAGAATCCCGGCTTCGAAGTTTGTGGGCTGTTTTAATGGACATTGTTGAATACAGTTCTAACATAACAGCACGTAGTATACGTGCACGTAGTATACGTGCTGTTGTGGTTAAATGCCTTACTACCTAACTGGGCATGAGGTGAAATTACTTACCAACTACTTGGTGACCTTGGTCATCTAGTGATGGATAGTTTAGTAGCTGCTTACCTGAAACAAAAATGGTCAAAGTTGAAATAATTATACTTGGTAGGAAATATGTAGGTCGTTCTGAAAAATATTCGTCTTAAAATGATTTCATGAGGGTATGATGGGTATGAGGGGATGATGAGGGTAGGTAAAACAAGAGGCATTGTTATAAAAGCCAAACAAAAAACTCGGCCGCAAAATATTGGACCCTATGTTACTTCCACCATCAAGACGATTCAAATGACACCTCATATGACGAAATCCATCAAGTAGTTTAGGCTGTAGGGCGTGCCAAAGAAAACTAATACCTACTACATACATCCATATCATATACAATACATACACTTGAAAACAAAGACCTCCTTTATGCGCATACATAAAAATTATCACGCATTTCTCCCGCGGGGGCTGGCAGAGGTGTATACACCCACACTTCGCCGGACGATATTCAGTCCCAAATGTGACAGGGGGCAGCCCGTCACCATACACCGGGCTCCAGTCATGTAGCAGATGACATACAATGTGCACATATGTTCACACAATGAACAAATTGGTGCGTGCTGTCGGCTGGGTTTGAACCCGCTCCCCCCAGCTTGAGAGGCGGGCCTTCTCCAACTAGGCTATCATCGCTTCTCATGCTTCGCATTCTTCATGCGCAGTCGGGTAAAAATGTCAAACACTTATAAAATAGAAAGACATCAAAATTTGAACCAACTTAATATTCCACCGCAAATAGCAAATGAGCGACCAACTTAAACAGTAACGCTCGAAATTACCCAAGATTTCACGGTCAAAACAAATTTCAAACAACGTCCTTTTAACTCTAAAGAAGACGTCCAACAGTAGAAATTAGACCTGCCATTCATACCCTTAAAATGCGATCCAGGATTGTTCCCCAGGGAAATTATGGACTTAGCACCTGACAACGTTCAAATTTTAATGCTAACATCCGCACCCGCTCTCCCCTTTTAGCTCGAATAAATTAACGCGTTTTTGTTGCTATTTGTAATTGTGCAGGCGCTTTGCATTCTGTCCGGATGTGTGACATGTGTTTACAAAGTAGGCCGGAGCTGGGTTATGCGAAAGCTTTGCCTTGTCATATTGCAGAGACGACGTAAAAATGCGCAACGCTATCTAGATTTCGTATAAAATTTGGTGCAGCCTCAAATTTAAAAAGAAAATGTAATGTTCGTAGGTAGTCTACAATGCAGCGCTCCAACTTTTTCTCAACTTAAGTAGTAAATAACAATACTACCAATTGAGCGTTATCAGCCCAGTTACCGTTTGGCAATTATTATAGATATTGTTACGCCAGTCGCAGAAACTATACGCTAATCTGTGGCTGTTGTAAAATGTTGTTTACAACTACCGATAGGTAACGCAGATTAGACAATAGTAGCCGCTCGAGCCGCGCGTTCCATTGTTAAATCCCGAACAAAAGAAATATTTCTGGAAAGCAATTATTGCGCACCGTTTTTATGATGTTTTTATCTATTGAATAATAGGGTGTTTACTTCAATCTTTTGTACTGTCCGAATGTTCTAGAATGAACGCGTGGCTCCGCGTGATAAACAACTTTTTGTGTGCTTGCGCTATTGTTAAATCGAATGCTCTGGATATCTTAAAATTGTATAAATACGCGGACGACCGACGACTCGGCAGTCAGTTTTGATTACGCGTTCAAAGTGTTAACATCGAAGTAATTGTACGAGTAGTGTTCAGAGTGTTATAGTGCAAGTGTCTAGTGTAGTGTAACAGTGTTTGTGTTTTGTGTACTTGGTGAATAAAGTGAATCTTCGGATACATCGACGTTTCATTCCTTTTATCCTAATCCAGCTCGTAACAATATTAACATGAACGCAAAATCGCAAATAGAACATAACATAGGTACCTAGCATATTAAAATAGCGCATTTAAACGAAAATGACTAGTGTGAACAAACAAATATCATTGGTTTTTGGTATTAGAAAGGAATAGATCCCTAGATCTGTCTATTAGATGGAACGACGAATAGGTATGACTACCTACATATAAACAAGTATGTTTATATTAAAAATGTAATAAACCCCCGACTCCGATTTTCATTAATTCACCTTCAAACAAAAAAGAAAAACAAATTCAAAATCGGTTCATCCGTTCGGGAGATAGGATGCCACACACACACACACACGCACACACACACGCACACACACACACACACACACACACACACACACACACACAGACACAGACACGTCAAACTTATAAAACCCCGTCGTTTTTACATCGGGCGTTAAAAAATCTTCCCTTAGGAAATAAATCTTTCATTCCTTGGCGTTAGGTACCTATCTCCTAAGGCTGTTCAAATCTAGTGTTCTACTTGATGGCACTGTAGACGGGTTCACATCAAGTTGTATCGCAGTGAACGTGCCGTGTCGGACGTGCTGCAATTTGTGACGGCTGTCGGCTGTTCCGGCGGCTAGATAAGGGTTTGAAACGGCTTGCTAGGTTCATGGAAACGTTACGCAAGTACCCACCTGCAGTTTAGTACGCTGTTTATTTGCGATAAATTTGTAAACCTTGTGATTTCGTCTTATAGTAGGTACCCGACTGCGCAAGAAGGAGGGTGTTTTTCCAGTGTGTGCGTATGTGTGTATGAGGTTTCTTTGGCACGCCCTACAGCCTAAAGAGCTTGATGAATTTCGACATGTAAGGTGTCATTTGAATAGTCTTGATAATGGAAGTCTCTAAGTATCTAAGTCTTAAGTTTATTACTATTGTATTAGTATTAGAATTTTCAAGGCCTCAACTTATATAAATGTTCCTGTCCATTCAGGTTGCCTGGAAGAGATCGCTTTGAGCGATATGGCCGCCCATTAAAAACTTAGTTAAGCCTTATTTAAGTACTATTGTAATTATTTTATGTTTTTAATAAAGAGTTGTTGTTGTTGTTGTCTCTAATGGTAGAATATTTTGCAGCCGGGTTTTTTGTTTTTCTTTAAATATTGTTACTTGTTTTTTTATGCTTTTCTGTGGTCTGTGTAAGAAGAAGTAAGTTAAAGTAGGTATTTGGTATCGTAACTCATACTTCAAAAGAAAAAGAACTAAAAGCCGCAACCTTTGAATAAGCATTTTATTAGTACCTTTCATATTTATTGTATCGTCTTGCACTGCTAGGATTATGTACACTAGCTAAGTATTTAGCTGTATTTATTTTCGTGTAATAAAGATCTTTTAAAATTGAAAAATTGAGTACCTTTCACTTATACATGGTATCCATCTACCTACCTAAAATTAGACCTAGAATTGGATGACTTGAATTGGACTGAAGTTAAGAACAATAAAGTTAAGAGGGCCGCGACGTTCTGAAATTTCCATACAAACGCGCTACTAAAATTTCTTGAAAACCGTTAGTCAGATTATGATGAAATTTAGCATGTACAATTAAATTAACAATATCTTCGCCCCTATGTTCTTGGTTTTTTTTAAAAACGTTCTCAAGCGAAAATAGAGCTATGAAAAATATCCGCATTTTAAGGGGTCATTTTTGACTGATTTATTCAATAGGTAGACAAAGCAAATCAAAAATTCCATAACATAGGGAGGTTGTCTACATTATTAGCTGTTAAATGAATCAATAATACAGGGGAAATTCTTCGTCACCTAAGAATGATTACAGTAGTGCAAAAGTCATAAAAAAAATTGAAATTGCACTTTGTCACTTTGTAGGTAAGTTTAGAGGCTCGTCCGTATCATTACTCGCTCTCTTCACTCGTCTTCTTCTTCTAGACGAAATGGCGATAGAATACCTTAAGCCAATGCGAAGTTAGTCTAGGTCGCCTAGGTCAAAATTAGTTAGGTCGCCGGACTCTTAAGCAAATTGTTAAAACAAATAGAAAATTATTCTAACGTATTATCAAAAACAGTAAAGGAACGTAGTAGTATCGTTAAACAAACTGAAAACAAAAATGACAAAACGCCTGCCGGAAAAATGACATTACATACCACATGAGCGTTATTGCCATGCATAAGTGTGCAGACGTCTGTGAAACGAGCAATTCATAGCCGCGGAATGTGCAGGCTGGCTATAAAACAATTCTTTTTTACTCTTATATCATTCATAACAGTACTGAAATATTTAAAAGAGGGTAGGTTCTGCATCTGCTAGTATGCGAACATAATTGTATTCAAATAATATATCAAAGTTGAAAGTTGCAGATGACACACATAAGACAAACAATTAGTTACTCACAACATTAAATCTGGCTACTGAGAAGGAAACGCACGCAAAAAATAAACTTGGTAGAGATCAAATCTGCTAGGATGCATTGAATACTCTAGTCTGAGCTAGAATGTTCCTTACATGACTTACAATACGCACATTTGTTTACACAATGAACAAATTGGTGCGTGCCGTCAGCTGGGTTTGAACCCGCTCCCTTTGGCTTGAGAGGCGTGCCTTCTCCAACTAGGCTATCATCGCTTCATAAACTGTAACACCATAACAAAATAGCGTATACACAATTGCTTTCTTAGAAAACAAAGTAGGTATGTAATTCAAAGTGATAGATGACCCACCCAAACGTACTGTCAAGTAGATCTGCCACTAATCCCGGATCTTCGTATAGTCAAGTCTCCACCAAGACTTAATGAAAGGCTTAGTCCTCAGAGCAAGTTTTGCGGTTTCTTGAACCGGTAATATTAAAGTTCCGCGACCGACTCTTATCGCGGTGTCTACAAATTACGTGAAAACGTGCTGTAGTCGAGGGGTTGCAAGACTTGCAAGCTAGTGAATGTAGCAAAGCATCTTCCTTCTTACCAATTTTATTTCTCTAAGTACTTACCTAGTTCTTTCTTATGTTACGCTCGACCGTTTCTTCCGAACAGACAATGATCACAATAATAGGTATGAGGTACATTTTCATGTGTGTTCTGTCTTATGTCTTGCATATCACACCTAAATCCCTAAATAGAGGGAGTTTATAAGCGCTAGTCATTAACATCAGCGTACCTTAGTCCAATGCTGGACAGCTTTCTCCTAATGCACGCCACTCAACTACGCTTGTCTAGTACTTATACATTCATCTAATTCTCTGTGACAAACGATCCGTAGGTCAACCACCCCACCGACCCTATAAACGGATGACACCAGATGAATCGCTAGAAATACCTGCTTGATATTAGGTCGAGATAGAAGACGGTCACGAAAAATCTACCCCATGAACCCAGCATAAGGTAGGTGACGATGATAATTCACATTTACAGGAAAAACTCAATCCAGAGATCTGCATAGAGTTGAAGACGTAACTCGTACGTTTACTGCTGTACCCAAACATTGACAGATGTTAGTAATGAATTCTTAATCAAGTAGCAAGTCTTTAATAGCCCGTCTATTCACAAGCGTGCACATACCTACTGCTTATGCCACAATAACTTCAAAGTGTGAAACTATCGATCGACTCAGAGCGCAATCTGCTGCAACGATATGAATAAAATATACTGGCACGTGTCAACGTGCTCTAGATTTGTGTAAAGCCTTTGCTACACATATTTTTATGCATACGAGAACTTCACTTCGTGCGCGTTGCAGTTTTGACTGCAGTTTTCTTGCTGTCCTATAATTTTTATCAGTAAAAATCATTCAATGCTATGAAGATAGTTGTTACTGTGTAATCTCAGCGATTACTTTTATCAAAGTAAAACTTCTACCATTCTTCGATTTACTTGTATCTACTAACCTCTACCCTCACAATTAACGTGTGCTCAAAACATCTACTTGGCTCCGAAACTAAAAAGAACTATCTAGTATACTTACCTAATATTATAGTAGTCTATTTCTGTTATAACTTTATCCACATAAGAACCTTAAAAGAAAGGCGCAGATAATTCTTGCTCTATGGGATAACCACTCTACATTGGTACATGAGAATTGATGCCTAAATCACTTAAGCACTGAAACGCAGATTGCAATTCGTCTTATTAATGCTACGCTTATTCAATCTAAGCACAACACATCATTCAAGCTCGACGGAGCGAAGTTTCAAGACTTAATTACGTAGTGTCTACACGTAGAGCTGTTGTATTTACATACTAAGCAATCTAGAAGCTGTAGGTAGTACCTAAATATCGTGCGTAATATGTTCTTGTGTGTAAGTGTAAACCTAGCTTTGAGTTTTCATCACTCCGAAATGTTTTGCGTCAAAAAGTGAAGTAAAAGTAGCACAATTTAGTACCGTGTTAATGTAACTTTGAAACCGTAGCGTTATATTTGAAACAAAGGCTATAATTACACACGTCGTCAACAATCAACCGATTCCATTTTCAACAAACAACATAAACCAACAATTAAAGTACCTAAGCCTGATATTCGCCCACAAATCTACGCTCCGAGCAATTTTCAAGTAATTTATGTCTATTGTTTTCAGTCGTAACAAACAATAGTAATAAATAAAGCCCTTCCATTGAGCATAGAAAAGTACCCATCCATCCCCTTTCGTACTAAAGCTAAACGGTAATAAAAACTAAACGTCGTCCATTGCGGGGTGTAATCCACTTAAATACAATACCCGTTGTACAAACAATAGCATGTATGATGAAAACAGTGTAATGATACGAGAGCAAACAATGTTCCGGGGATGTCGCGTTTGCGTTGAGAGAGTACTGCGAGTTACCTTTATTTTAGAAGCTGAAAAATAAGAGCCTTAGGTAAATGTTGATATTAGAGTCGTTGTTTGTCAGATGTCAAATTTTATCGTCGTCAACGTCGTCTGCTCAAAACGAGATCAATTACACAATAAACTTTTGTACCTTCTTTTATCATACTTTGCTACCATTTTACGACCAAAAGACTTTTATGAAATTTGGCATTAAATAATGCATCAAGAGAACCCACTTAGAATACCTTAGAATGAAGCAATGACAGTCTAGTTGGAGAAGACCTGCCTCTCAAGCCAGAGGGAGCGGGTTCGATCGAACCCAGTCGACGGCTCGCACCAATTTGTTCATTGTGTGAGCATTTGTGCGTATTGTATGTCATCTGCTACATGAATGCGGAGCCCGGTGTATGGCAACAGGCTCGCCCCCTCTCACATTTGGGACTGAATATCGTCCGACGAAGTGTGGGTGTTGTATTACACCTCTCCCAGCCCCTTCGGTGGAAAGGCGTGACGATATATTACTTAAAAACATTGAAAAACTGTAAATTCGTAGACCAAACCCAATGACGCTACAACAAAACTACAACGCACAAACTTTATCAAAATCTTATAAATACGTATGTTAAATTCTCGTAATAACATATTTCAGAAACAATGATCGTTGGCTTTGTCTAGCTTCAGGAACACAGGACGTATTTCCAGTCGACTTGCCTCATACAAACGGTTCATTTGCATGTCGGAAAACACAGACATTTGTGCCATACTGAATAATGATGCGCCGCGTGGGATGCACTGGCATTGTGTGGACTGACCATTATCTCACTAAGGACTCCGTCCAGATACAAGCTCAGTACACGACCGCCTCGTTATGGTGTAAATGTAAACTTAAACTTTGTAGCGTAAAGATAAATAAATTAACAACGAATTCATACTTTGTGGCATAAAGTTAACAGATCGACTCGCTAAGTTGCTGCCGAGCGGCTAGGCCTAAGTTTGCCTATACGCTCTAAAAACTGACTATCTAAAAAAGGACTTTATCCTACAGAGTTTAAGTTTGTTTTTCATTGCGTGGTGGTCGGGCGCTGAGCTTGTAAGTGGACGGACAACAGATGTATTTAGAGATGCAATAAAACTTAGCTAAGGTCAGACGGTCAAGCACTGGACGAGTGCGAATGAGTCAGGTTAAAATAATTTACAAAGGAAGTAAAAAAATATGTACTTTAATGTTTAACTGAGAACATTTAATTAAAATGAAGTACGAGTATCTATTAGGAAATTTTGTTAGTCCTTATAATCGTCGATACTTTCCTATTTTTTTCTACACCAGACGTTAATTTTTTATCCTAATTACTTCCACTCCTATAATGTCCACAAAGTTACTTATCTATGTGGACACATACATATCGCACGCTAAGATGAATTAGAGATAAATTGGCTGATGCACTTCAATCAAAGTACAATATCAATACATGGTTCTGGTGCACTATGTACCAGAACCATGTTTTGTACTAAGTGCACATTATACGAGTACTTCAGTAAGTGCACGCTATACTTAATGGTGCCTTTATGAATTTAATTATCCGTACCTACTTCATTATTTTCTTACTTAGGGTAATTAAATAAACACCAATGATCAAAGAAGTTCTCATCAGCGAATTCCAAACCAAGCTTAAAGCCCACTCATCCGTCAAAGCGCCAATGTATAAATTTAATTAAATGGATTATACAAGGTGCCCCAACACTCGTATTTAGCACAAGTCATGTATCTATCCTGTCTCGTTCTCGTACCTACTGATGCTTTATACTTGGGGAGGTAACGAGCGTTTCGATTGAGGTGATTCAATGGATACAAATTCCAAATTAGGCTGATGGTGAAATTAGTTTTATCATGGAACATTTTCTATTCCTACAAAGTAGAGTAGGTTAAACTTAGAACCCCCCCCTATCTGTATTCCCTTTAAATAATAATTAAGATTTACGTTAACAAAGGTCACGGTCCCCGAAGTCCGTGGAGTGTAATAAAAAAAACTAGTAGGTAGTTTTACTGTTAAAAGAAACGTAGATCGGATGATATGATGACTTTGTTTGATACAAATAGATCACGCAAGCTTAGACTGAACAATTACAGCAATATTGACTACTGTAGAATTTTAGGAACTTAAATTGATTTCGAGTAACTTTTAACCATGGGAGCCGCTGTTACTAAATATTTAATTCTAAATTGACCTTTGTTAGAGTAACCGCAACCTCTCTCACTATACTTACCTACTAGGGTACAGGAGGGTGACTGCATTCTGTTTAATATTGCATGCAAGCTACGTGAACTGTTTAAACTAGAGGACCGCGTGTGGGGGAGAAACAGAAAAACCCTGATCTCGTTTGATGTAAAAGTATTTTTTATTCGTGGTTGTTTCGACAAAATGGCTGAAATATTCAGTAAATATTGAATCTGAGTGTCGGTACTGTCGGTTGACGAGAAAAACGAGAAATCACAGTTTTGAAGGCTGAACTAAATGAACTTTGTGAATGTATGAAAATGTATTTTTTACTTCGATAAAGCTTTACGATTTTCCTCATTCTTATAATATTGAAATATCATGTCACAGCGTTTATGTTCACATAAAACGCTGTGGTGTGGAAAGATAACGTTTTTCGCTTTTGATCAGTGTACTTCCAACAAAATTTTATTCAGATTCCGAAATCAGCGCATTTGATTCGCATCGATATTGTTTACCTATTGAGGCCACATAATTTTACAAAAGAAAAAAATACCTCCTACGAAATCATTCATAAAGTCTAGTTCGCACTGAAGTTAAGCCACCGTCCGTTTACTACGCTTGATTACAATCTATAAACTCATTACATCGCCCTTCGTTGTGACTCGTATAAAAGCCTATTTAAAAGCCCAGTGAGTCATGCTTCCCTTTATAAAATTGTGGTAGGTCATGGACTACTTAAGGTTCGTTTGAATCTTTCAATCAAGCACATAGCTAACTGACAGTAGGTACGTTACAATAAATACTTTGAACCAGATATTTACACATATCGTCACGTCTACTCCCCGAGAGGGCTGGCAGAGGTGTAATACAACACCCACACTTTGCCGGACGATATTCAGTCCCAAATGTGACAGAGGGCGAGTCTGTCGCCTTACACCGGGTTCCAGTCATGTAGCAGATGACATACAATACGCACAAATGTTCACACAATGAACAAATTGGTGCGTGCCGTCGGCTGGGTTTGAACCTGCTCCCTCTGGCTTGGAGTTACCATTAACTTTTAACCTAATGGTCTAATAATATACTCCGCCAGGTACAGCATTCCGGTCACGTGGGCAACACGTAGTGACGTCAATCGATGCAGGGGTTTTTGGCGGGAACCGAAAAGATGGTGTCGTGTTTTTGTATTATTTTCTAAAACTTGTGATTCTTCGAGTGTTAAACTGTAATAATGATGGATTATTAACGTTTACCGGTTCGTCAACGTGCACGAGTGTGGGCAAATGATACAAACATCGCGAAACGCGATTTTTCGTGTTCTCTACAAAACTTCACTGAAAGTTTCAGTAAAGTATCCATAACTTTACTGGAATGGGGAAAGGGGAGGGATTCATCATCACCTCATCATCATCATCCCATCATCTGTTACTGAAGGAAAAATTATTACTAAGAATCCGACTGAAGGACGAGTATCCATGGTCATGAATAATTTAAAAAAAAAAAAAAATCAATCGATGCATAAGCAACACCAAACTAAGTAATTTACAAATAGTTCGAAAGAAACGGATGTCGATGACAAGTGACGTCATTGTGTGGTTGCTTCCGGAATGCGAGACCTTGTTTTTTTTGAACATGCTTTAACTAGCACTATCCGTCGCCGAGAGCCTTGTTAGCCAAGTACAAATAGTGAGGTGGACCGCGCCTTCGGATCTGGAGGTCGTAAGTTCGATCCTGGCTGGCGTGCACCAATCTGCTCTTTTTTCGTAAAAAGTCAAAGTCAAAGTCAAAGTCAAAATGTTTTTATTCAATTTAGGTATCAAAGATACACTTATGAACGTCAAAGTTATTTAAATAGACTCGACCGCCTTGTTCGGACAAAAAGCCTCTACTCAGAAGAACAGGCAAGAAACTGAGGGGCATTATTTTTTTCAAATAATAAATAAATTAGTCTCACAAATTTTGGCTTACAACTAGGTAATATCTATAAATATTAGTGGCTACTTGGCGGAAGTGGAAGTCTCCAGACATCTTTATCTTCTAAATAATTCTTAACCTTATAATATCCTCTTTTCATTAATGTAGTTTTTACATGTGATTTGAATTTTCCCTCGGTGAGCCCTGTTATATTTTTCGGGATTTTATTGTAAAAACTAACGCAGTTGCCTAAAAATGACTTTCTTGACTTAGTCAGTCTAAATGTCTGTACAGCTATCCTATCCTTATTTCTAGTGTTATAATTATAAGTAAATGTAATTTAAATCTTACGGCGACAGAAAACACCGTGAAGAAAGTTAATGAGCATTTAAATTTGGCTTGTGCTCTTACGGTCTACTACTAACAACATTAACGTACTTAAGAAAACATCGTGCCGAAAACTGATATGTCATAAAATAATAATTCTTGGACATGTGATATCCACCAACCCGCACTGAGTCGGCATGGTGGATAACGGCTCAATCACCCTTGACGTAGGTAGGCCGGTGTCCTCGCAGTGGGACGTAAAAGACTGTTAAAGATGATGATAATGAACTAGCACTATCGAGGAAATCCGATCCAATACAGTAATACAATACAATATGTTTATTTTGTGGAAAAGTCTTTGCCTTAACATTAATTGCCGGCGAGCCCCAAACTAGGCGTACAAGCCTGTGTCTTGGGATATTTAACAGATACAAAACTTACTAACTTTGTGCTAACTCTTAAAGAAAGAATAAAATGTGGTATTTAAATTTGACAAAAGCTAAAGTTTCATAATCCTAGAGCAAGTTTTAGAATATAAAATTATGTTATTTAAGTTACATCTAATTTATAAACAAGAACTAATTTTATTTCTGTTTTATATTTTATTTATTTTTGTTAATTATGTTTTTAATTGTATGCGTGTGTGTGTGTGTGTGTGTGTGTGTGTGTGCACGAATGTGAAGGAAGATAGTAGGTAGATAGGTCCGACGGTAGGTATAATAATTTAAATTGTCCAGACCACGTAAAGCCCAGACAAATCTAGTTTATTCGTTGTTTGTCGTGTACCCTAACTCGATTATCAGAGTTTTAAGACCGTCTGAAAGCTTCTCACATTTCCTAACCTAATGTTGTTTCAGAACTCTACTACCGGGACTCACAATTTAAGGATGCTTAAGGTCCTCTTTTAGGCATCTAATACCACAAGGTTGAGAGAGAGAAAAGAAGGTGTACTATCGTCTCTTGCTCATCCAAGAGACGATGGTATTCTATATACAAGTATTACAAAAACCCTATCCGCGAAAATGCAATTATGCCAGTTTAAATTATATATTGACTCTAAAATTTTTTATCACACATTGCGCTCCGCCCTCCTAAAAGCTTGAACGCAGCTATTAATCGCTAATTATTTGTAAACTTTTCTTCTCTTTCGCTACTTTCTTAGAATAAACGCCGCCAACATACGATCCAGATTTGTTAACATTTTTGCACAATTTCCTTCTTTTCTTGCGTTCTTAAACCGAACAAAACTCTTGCTATTTTTAATGTGTTCTTTTTTTTGGTATTTTTGCATGAATACTTATAAGTGTGTGACATGGCCTTCAATTATACAACAGGGTTTTTGTAACATGCTGTAAGTGGTCGTTGTAGAGTTGGAATATTATAAGTGGCAGAAGCTCAAAATCAAGAGGAAAACCTTAGTCAAATTGTAATCTGCATACTAACCCCCTTATCAATAAACTTTGTAAGTATAGTCTCGAAATAGTCATACAATATTTTGTCTTTTTTAATCGAGTGAAACATTTTAAAGAAAGATAAAGACAAAACACTTTGAAACTAGGGATTCCTCTTGATTTGAGTTTCTGCCACAAATGATATTCCATATGCAAAATTGTGAAAGGCAAGTACACTTCAGCACCTTAAAAAATCTCCGCAGAATCCAGTTGCCTGAAACCTAAAATGTTCATTCTCAACAAATAACTCCCTCATTAGAATGTCTGAGAGGTTCTTGGCCGAAATGTATTTCTTTGGCAACCCTCTTGTCCTATGTAAATGCACAAATGTGTGCATTCTTCTCCCTCGAGACAAACTGGCAACCAGCAACATGTGTTCTGTCGTACATTTTAGAATATTCGGAGACATTCCTTTGAAAATTTCCTCAGATTAATGAGATGTTGAAGCGAAATGAGAGTAATTTGAGGAGTTTTGAAACATTCTTCAAAGATATGAAAAGCTGTTGGAGAGTGCTTAAAACGGCAAACCGTTTTATGACGTTTCCGACTTACGCGTTTACGATTTTACTTTAACAATATTTTTAATGAAAAAACTTCAAACAAACGTTTCTCACAATACCCTCCCATTATTTTATCAATCGTCAGCACTAAACGGCCGAATCACTATTCGATACTATTATTCAAATCCAAACTGGTGCAGTTTGTTTAAATTTTCCATCGTCCATGGCCCCTCATAAAGGGGTAGAGCGTGTCAAAGCCAGCGGGCGCTGTGCAAAACAAAACAGCGCAACTGGGACGCTGGGTGCTGCTAGGCTTGGACGTTAAAAACTCAGGACACGTCATTGGACTATCCTTATTTTTTAACATGTACCTACCGAGATATTTACGTCAGTCTTAATCATAGCGTTTCGATTAGAGGACTTCATGCCAATTATGGACGTTTTAAGGTGCTTCTAAGCGGGGCCATATTTTTACTGCAAAATTGGCCCGGCCATCATCAGCCATGCTAGAAATGTATGACTATATGCCGGGCCACACTCAAAATATTGTCACAATATTGCCAGGTATTACCGGGCCAGTATTGCAATGAAATACTGGCAGGACATGTTGCCAGGCAAAGTGATGGCAGGTGGACTAAATGTTGACGGATTGGTGGCATATCGGCAAACGAGGCGTTGGTCGGCCTCCAGCACGCTGGGTCGACGATATTGTAAATGTCGAACCTAGACAAAATTGGCACAGGACCGTGGTGAGTGGCGTACGAGAAGAGAGGCCTATGCTCAGCAGTGGGCGATTACGGGCTGATAATGATGATGATGATGATTGCAGTGAAAATATGGCCCGTATGGCCATTTCTCCCACGCCCCTAAAAGTGGTTTTATCATATTTCGGACGCTCATGTCCTACGGTGTATACGTTTTAGGTGGTAGACCTCTATATCAAACATCATGCCTCTGCGTTGAGTTAATCCGATTCTATTCCCCGTATCAGTCATGTATTGTGCGTATTTAATGCGGACACTAGGGCCGGCTATTCACCCTTTCCAAACTTAGGTACCTATATACAGAAACGGTTTATGATCACACCCACATGGCGGTATTTGTTTACTATTTACTGTAGGCTGAGTCAAATATGGCCTGACATGAATTATCTACGTCCGTCGTTTTAGACGCGTTGATCTTACATTAAATCTCACGTTAAATGTTTGATAAAGTCATCTGCTACATAACTAGAGCGGTGTAAATGGCGGCAGGCTTGCCTCTTGTCACCTGTCACATTTTGACTGAATTTCGTCTGCGAAGTGTGGGTGTTGTATACGAATACAGCTTCATCAGCCCCTTCGAGAGAAAGCCGTGACACGCCTACACAACATACCGCGGTATGTTGTGTAGGCGTGACGATCTTACGCGCCAGTACTTTCCTTGTATTCCCAAATACCTTCAATACTTTTAAAGTACAATCGTCTCGATTTTTTGTTTCGTGGTAATGGTTACGAAAGTATGTTTTGTTAGGATTGTGTATCTCTGTGTTTTTAATCACGTTATCCGAGACTACTTACTATAATAATTAAAACTTGATATGCAGTTCCGTCCTATCAAAACACGTCATTATTACCTCCATCATGTTCATGACAGCTATTTATTCCCTTTCCACATGTCATACTATGTAATGATATAGATTAGTTGCCCTTTGCCGCCCAAATATTTCTCTTATCCGCACTCCCCGATGTAGTGGGACCGCCGAAACCCGTCCCATGTCTCCGCCCGCCCTCGGGCGTCAGCCCTGGAATTACGTAAGCCCGAGCGATCGCAACAATTTTTCAATCGAGCATCGCTCGGAGCGAGAAAGTAAACGCTCACCCTGCTCTTAAATTGGAGATGTTTAGTCATAATTTAAGAGGTTATAACCTTGTAGCTGTTGCAGTGGTTGTGATAGTATGCCGTGGGCGGGTTACTGAAGTTTTACCGCATAACTGGAGCTCGATCATCTAAGGTCTCTGGAGCTGACAAATACATAAAAGATAAAGTGAGAGGATTTAATAAAAAACAATCTATAGTCATTCGTTGTATATGCGACCATCACATAGATAGGTATAGGTCCTTAATAGTATATTTGTCTATTAAGTAGGTTTAAAGATTACGATCTAAACTTCAGACTTCCCTTACCAATTACAAACGTTACAAACGTTGATTTATATTATCCTCGTAATTGTTACAGTGTTTTTTTCTATAGAGTTAAAAATTTAATGAAAGAAAAAGACAAAATCTACTAACTACTAACTGTTAACTTAAACTATTCCGAGGCTTAACAACGTATATTATTAAAGGGGTGAACACAGCCTATGTATAGGGAATAAACATTTCAGCCTTGCCTTGTTAAATTAATATTTGCCTAGCTTTACTTTTGCAATTCATAGTCTAATCAATGTTTCCTACATGTTGTCACGCAAACTTGACATAATAACAAAACTATTTTACTAGAAGCCTAATGGTTTTAGACTTTTTGTACCTAAATTAATATGAGCTTGTTGCTAAATATTTCCACGTACATTCTTCTAAATGTGAATATTTCGAAAGTATCTGATGAGAACGGCAATTTTAATCTAAACAAAGTGGCGATATTTCTCTAAAGGTCGTTACCTAAATGCAACGTTTATTTAGGAACAAATAATAATTTTCATAATGGCCGCCCCATTTTTCAGCTCTTAATTTCCCCTCTCCTTCACGCCTGAGACAAAAGATTGATATATTTTCTCTTTTTCATTAAGTTAAATGATTAATTCATTTTCACCCTACCTATTCTTCTCGCGCCCAGAAAAAGTTGGAAGTTCTAAGTTTAGGTTTTGTTAAAGAGAACAGTTGATTAACCAATTGAAAATTGTAATTGAAAAATGTGCCAAAATCAAGTAAGGAAAAAGCTATAGAATACAATTATAAATTTAAATCCCTACTAAAATTATCTAATATTAGACCGAATTTGACTAAAACCTATAAAACATCTCTACATCAACATAAACGTTTTTATGCCTAAAGTTGTAATGAACGTCAACAAAAACTCAAATCGAATGACCGAAATTGACTCACCAGTACCTCTATAAATACCAATCATTCGATTTCCTTCCCGAACTAATTGCTGAACGATTATTATCTTTGAACACAAATAGAGGAAGTGGTTTTACGTGTTTACTAAAAAGGAAACCATGAGGGGGATTTCCTTCAAAGTGATCCAATTAATTAGTATCGCAGCTTAGCAAAGGATTTTGTATTCAATTTTGGTGTTATGATACAATGCGCTTAGGTAAAAATAGTAGAGTCAGATCACCGTTTGTCCGACTTAGTATTGAATTTACATATTGTAGCTACGTAGAATAGCTATTTATTGATCAAATCAAAAGTTACAAGCAATACGTACATAGTAAGTAACCGGTGACAGCCTGTATTCAGTACCGAGTTACTACGTCTTGTAGATATTTCGTCCCGAGTCGGTATGGAATATCTACAGTAGTAAGTAGTTACTTGGTCCTGAATACAGGCTGCTACTGCAAGTAGAAACATTTTGTAATCCATAAACTAAACTTAACATTTATAATTGACTAAATTGATTCTTGTCGACAAGAATAAATTGAATGCATTGATACTTCTTAATTATTTCGTTTTTAATTTACTGCCACTAAATTACCAAATTTATGTAACAGGTTAGCTACTTACGCTACTTTATGGCAAATTTATTATTTAATTACCAGCTCCGAAGCTATTCCTAATAATATTATGATACCATAAATCAAAACAATTAAAAAAAACTTGTGCTTAATTTCTAATCGTTCCTATTGGCAACATTGATGCGTTTCTAAGAAAGATTAGTTATTTATAAATCAATGAGGTGTTTTCAAATAGCCTTATTTATGTTTAAACCATTTTAATGTGTTAAACATTAGGAGGTAACGGTATACGGCCGTTAACCTACTAGCTTGGCGATTAACTTGACAGAAATTGACGAATGAAATCCACTTAGCGGGGAATATTAGGTACCTTGTTTTCTTATAACCCGAATACCATAAGTACGTACCTAATAACGAATGCAAAGAAACATATGTTTAAAACATTTTGCTTGCTTAGAAATTATGTCCCCAAGTATCAAAAATTATAATTAAATTTCCTAAACGGATGTTTTATGTGCCTACTATTGTACTAGTATATATGTATACTACTCAATGTATTTGACGCCAAGATGTTGAATTGTTTTTGCTTTGGTAATGTTCAATGTGAAATGGAATATTTAGAAGAGAACTGGTTCTACTCACTACTATTATTGAACATATATCATCACGCCTTTCCCCGAGGGGGCTGGCACAGGTGTAATACAACACCCACATTTCGCCGAAGGATATTCAGTCCCAAATGTGACAGAGGGCGAGTCTGTTGCCATACACCGGGCTCCAGTCATGTAGCAGATGACATACAATACGCACATATGCCCACACAATGAACAAATTGGTGCGTGCCGTCGGCTGGGTTCGAACCCGCTCCCTCTGGCTTGAGAGGCGGACCTTCTCCCAACTAGGCTGCCATCGCTTCCACCACAAAGTTGAAACGAGAAAACTTAATCCTATAGAACAATCCTCAGCTTATTCTCTACTCGCTTCCAAACAAATACATTTCAATACCTGAACGAGAAGTGACTTACTCGTGAGTGGCATTTCTTAAGCAGTTTCTTTGTATAAATCTTTTGTTACTCAAGGCCAGATCTGGGACCGAGCCAGAAACAATGTCAATTGCTCTTAGAATTATCGCACAGATACTATCTACTTCCTTTACTTTGTCCACCGTAACAGACCTTTTATTCTCATCACTAAAGTTAACTAAAGCAGGCCAATCAATATCCTTTGATGGTCGGTGAAATCCTGCCGCTTGTGGAGTTTTCACGTCGTTGGCAGCTGCTCTAGAGCCAATCGAATTAGCCAATTGCGATGCGACCGGAACGTTCGAACTTCGAACGAGCCTCGGAACGAAGGACGAACGAAGTGAGTTTGAATTTGAACGAAGCAGAATGAATGGAATGATTGAACGAAACTACGAACGAAACTCGGCTGATCTAAGGATGAAATTCTTTCGTCAGACGGGATTATGATTTAATCGTTAGCAGGAAATATTGATATTAATAAACTCGTAATTATTGGAATACTAGCTGACCCTGCGAACTTCGTACCGCCTCACAGTCGATTCTTTAATTTTTTTTTTGGTATTTACGTATGTTTTGTATTTCAAGGAATATTCTCAAAAAGAATTAGCTAAATCGGTTCAGCTGTTCCCGAGGATTGCGCTTAGGAACAAATTCAACGATTCATTTTTATATTATTGAAAAAAAAAATGAAAGTTTACAGTAGATACTTAGTCTATGCAGACTTTTTTTAAACAAAGAGTAATATGTACTTACATAGTGTTGTAGCAAATGAAAGTACAACACACCGAAAATATATAAAATCCGATCTATTGTCTTGAAGTCACATTAAAATCTAAACTTTAGTAGCTCTATGAGCTCAAGACGAGTATGTCACCCAATTTGAAAACCTGCACCATTTTGAAAAATGTTCTTAAACTAAATCAATAAAACAATCTATTTGGTTACCAAACCTGCTCACAAAATGTTCTACATTCGGTTGAGAAATGCGATCAGTGGCAAACAGCCGAACAAGCGCCCGCTGGACAGACAGACAGACGAAAGATTTTTTGTCAAAGCTGAAGCAGAGATGCTTAGCTCACTAACGTCGTTCAGTCAATGAAAAGAACCTAGAAGGTATTCCATGAGGTTATTTAAAATAATATAAAAAAATCATGAAATGCTTTCTCTTAAACAAATTAAGAGCACGAAAATTAGGCACAGCTCCAAAATCAGAGCATTTTACTGCAGTGGTTACCAGAATGTTCTGAAGAATAAAATTATATTACTTTCTTTGTTATATAACGCTGAAGTTTTACCACGAGTACTTATAATATACTTAGTGAAGGCTAAGTATATTATAAATAATAGGTATACAATTTTATTTCAGCAAAAAAGTTAAAATATGAGGATTAAAAAATTTCTGAAACCGCTGAAGTAATACTTACACTGGCAATTAACATAACAATTTCTACAGTTACATATGAAAAGCGATGGCAGCCTACTTGTGAGAAGGCCCGCCTTTCAAGCCAGAAGGAGCGGCTTCGAACCCAGCCTGACGGCACGCACTAATGTGTTCTTGTGTGAGCATATGTCCGTATTGTATGTCATCTGCTACATGATTGGAGCCTGGTGTATGGCGACAAGCTCGCCCCCTGTAACATTTGGGACTGAATATCGTCCGGCGAAGTGTGGGTGTTGTATTACACTTCTGCCAGCCCCTTCGGGGGAAAGGCGTGACGATATGTTATGTTATATATATGAAAAGTACCAATTCGAAGCATCCAAACCGCCTGATATATTTCGATAGATCTCGGGGCTCAATTCCGGTGATTACTTCCAATTATTGGCATTCGGCGCACATGCGGCCACCATCCTCGTAATTGGCTATATCGGGGGGAAAGAACCCGTTTTATTGTCTAAAAGCGGGTTTTAGTTCTAATTCTGGGGCTAATTAGAGCTGCTTAATGCTATTACATTTCTTTTTAACTTCAGGTATCTTAAGGCTCACGAGTTTGCTTAGTCAAGAGGAAGCCTTAAGCAGTGGGAAATGCTCGTTTTGCTATTAGAAAAAGTTAAATCGACAGAGCGAGGGTTGGCAAGCAAAGCGTCTCTGCTTCAGCTTTGACAGAAATGCTTTTGTATGTCCGGATCTCTGTCTTCGTCTACAGATCACATTTCTTAACAAATTCTCTTGTACCTTTGTGAGTAGGTTCAATTTATTGGAAATATTTCAAAATGGCGGTGATGTAATTTTTTTAAATCATTTCTCATTAGATTTCAAGAAATTTTTTGCAAAATTATATTACGCAATTAAAAATGTTAGAGCTGCTCGAATTTTTTAGGTAGCTCAAACAGATTTTTTTTATTTCAACATTTATCTCCACTACCCACACTCTTTACATTATCGGCTGTTAGTAGCTTCCCGCAAATAAACTACCGTAAAACTCTGTTGTAGAGGCGTGAATCGAGATTATAGAGTAGATACGAGTACAGCAGAGACCTGATGTCGTAAAATACCGAAACCGAGGCGAGATAATACAAGTTTATTCGTTCTCACGTCCTGTTGAGATACTCCAACTCTACTTGTAAAGTTAAGGTTATAAAACGAAGAGAAAAGTTTTCGCATGGACGAGGTGACAGAAGACTCTACGTCGGTAACGACGTCAACATTTTAAGCTTCTACCTGGAAAACTTCAAATTCAGGCGTTGCGCTTAATATTTAGCGTAAGTACGATGAGTTTAGTACTAGACTTATATCATGTTTTATTATGACTGACGTGGTTTTTACTCATTTTGTTTTAATTACACACATTATTTGACTACAGAAGAAACTGCCTACAAAGTACTAATAGAATTAATAACACACTGACTACATTATTACTCGTAATATATGAGACTTATGCCACCCCCAGTTAGTACAAAATTTAGGAGTTGCTGAGGCGTTAGAATACTAATATATTTTGTACTAGCTGCGCCCCGCGGTTTCACCCGTGGTTAAAAAGTATCCTATATGCTATTCTAGACTGTAATCTATCTCTGTGCCAAATTTCATCCAGATCTGTTCAGCCGTTCTTGCGTGAAAGAGTAACAAACATCCATACATCCATTCTTACAAACTTTCGCCTTTATATTATTAGTAGGATAGGATAAAATTATAGGTACCACGGCTTAGAAAATATAGTATGTACCAATAATAAATGACTTCATAAAGTATGATACGTTACTGAAAATACTAAGCACAAAGCGACCGTGTGCGCAAAAATATCTTGAACACTTTCTTAGGTAATACATATTTGCTCGACATTTAATACGAGTACTCCAGACAACCTTGTAAAACTTTCATCTCAGTGCCAAGTAACATTCAATACCTTTCAAGAAGCTTCATATAACAGGTCAGGGCTGGATCCATAGAAAGAGCCTTCGGGAGTACGCAGTAAATTTAATTTGCTTAAATTAATAAGAACCGAGGCAATGCTTTCGGGCAGCTTTAAACCAAGCCAGTTTGTAACGTTTTGTAGGAACGTCTCCTTAATTTTCGTTCCGTTTCAGTAGATACATAGTTGGAATTTTAGACATGAAATAGGAACGTTTTCAACGGACTTTGTTGGAAAATTTGAGACAGAAATTGCTAGCGACTTTAATTACACGCTGTGGATGTGGTCTCGCCAGATAGAGCTAAAACTGTACTCGTAGGTAGTTTGTTAACGGAATTAGATCCTGAATTTTCCTTTCGGAAGAGAAGTTTGTGAATAAAATTGTGAAATTACATCTATCGACGCTCTCTAATGTTTTAACAGAACTGACTCAAAAGAAAATGTACCTTGTCATTTCATTAATTATAATTATTGAGTAAAATTTTGTGTAATGTATTTAAATAAGTAATTCATAGTCTCAGTTTCCAGAATTAGATTTTCGTCACCAGAAATTCACTACCTTTGTAAGACATAAGTAGATATTACTTATCATGCGAATTACGATTAATCGATTAAATGTAGACGTTATAACGTCTTCATCAAAAAAAAACATTTAATAGAAACAAAATCATTACTCTCTCCCAACTTATACTTGTTAAGGGAACGTTCGACGCGTTTACAACTCACGTTTCGGAATCGGTTTTGCTATTGATTTAAATGTTAACACCTCATCTCCAACCGAATTAAAGCAATACCATTCGCAAACGTATAGACTCCTCGAATTAACTCCAAGCTTACCCGGCTTTCCACGCGCCTCTACCAAAACATTTCTAAAAATCCAATTTCCCTCTGCAGTTCCATCGCGCGTTTTGTTCCACCTAAATATTCAAATGGGAGATGAAAGCAAGTAATGGTTGGTTACTCCCGCGATGGATTCGGCTCGTAGCATTAATTTATGTAAAGTATCGGGTTACAGCACTCTGTATCTAAAACGTGATACCAATGTTGATACAAATTGTAAACGACTTTGGTATCGGTGAGTACTCATATATGAATCGGTTTATATAGATTGAAAGAGTTTCAGAGTTTTCCTCGGTAAAACTGGAAATTATTAGGGCGGCATTTTCGCATCTCAAGCATTTTAACTTACTTACAATGAAACAATACAATGTTGAACTCGCAAGATAAAGTGTTGGAAACTGAGATTAATTATTTTTTAGTTTTATTTCTTTGTTGTTCACTAAAGTTTTCCTTAAAAACAGCTTCATCTTTTGTTTACATTAACGTAACAGTATTGTACCGTATTTTTAGGCATGGCTTCCACTCCACGTTAGTTAGTGACAAAAAAAATTGTTCATAGCTGATAACAATACTTTAAAAAGAAAATCAGTTCTATATTTAAAACGCTTTCATTGGCACCACTAGTTGAAAAGACAAACAATATTTCCACATTTAAATACGGCTTTGACCTTATTATTTTGCTCTATGTCTTTGAGTATCAACGTCATAACTTCAAAGTACATGAAAAACTATTCCAGAGGTCAACGTTCTGAAAAACATACATACATGAAAATCTTACACCTACTTTATCTTTCTAAGTCATGCATGAGCTAGCATCATCGAGATCACTGACACGCTGAAATTGTAAACAAGCATACCTGACTTCCAAGGGCTGAACAACTGCAACAGATTATCGGGATGAAATATTTAACACTACTGTTTATCCACTCACCACGATTTTCACTGTCTCTGAATAGCAGTTCTTTAAACGTTTGTTTTTGTCTAAGACCGAACACTTCGAGGGAGCGCGAGGTGTCCCTCCAACCGCTCAGGGGTGACTGTTACTGTCACTCAGACGGAGTTCACCCCGATGACGTCATCGTAGACCAATTGGGGTGGGATTCTTCGCGCATGCGCGCCTCTTTAGCCGTCGCGGCGCCTCTTCTCTGTCTAGGAAAAACGCGTCGCAACGCGTCGCTTACATTGCTGCGTTGGTTATTTGCGTTGGGAATACGCGTATAGTTAGCCGTCGATGTGCACGATTGGGGAGATTCGGTAGCTGTTTACGTTCTTAGTGAAGTGCGCTTCTGGGGGTGACAGCTTTGAGAGCGCCCCCGATGGGCCTTTCAAAGGACCAGAGCGCCACGATTCTTTTTGTAACTGCCTGTGGCGTGCACCGCGCATTTCGAATAATTGAGACGCGTAGTATATGATTTAATTTGCCCTTTTCACTTTGCTGAATGCTTGCCGCATGGAATACGAGTATTTTGATGCATGGAGCTATTCAATTCGCAGGGTACCAGACTAAAAAATGTTGCTCCCCTAAAATTATACCCATGTGCATATACATCAACCAAGTGCCTGTCTGGCAAAAAATGTGTTTTGAGTAGAATTTAAAAAAACAGTATGTAAGTAAGTGAGTAACTATATACATATTTTTCTGTTAATTACATAAAAAAAATATCTAAAAGTGTGTGCGTATTTGATTCGTGAAAGTAGTTTTTAAAATTGACTTGAAAAAGTTTCCTGTAAACATATTGTTACATTCAGTCCATTTCCCGATTGCCAATCGCTTGACGTGCCTCCTTGATGGATACGATCCGATAGCCGCCTAATCTTGCCAATTCTCACACGTGCTATATTATATCGCTTACTTTCTATCACATTAGAAAAGTCATGAGAGTGAGAGAGACCGGAATAAAATCCAACGCGCCAGAACAGGCCCCAAGCTGTTTTTCATACTCAATCACCTAACACGAAGGTCTTTAATTTGGCATCCGTCTTGTACCCCGGGCGCAGATTGTGTCGATAGCATAAGGGCAGAAATAAATATTAGTTGCCGTGTTTGGAAAGCTGCTAGTTCAGTAGTTTATGTGATGGATAAAACGTATATGGGTAAGGTCGTTTACAAAGCGTTGAAGTTTATCTTATTTAACAAAAAGATAAAACAACACATTTTTTCGCAGCTGAAAAACACTAAAGCAGCAGTTAAAATTTTAAACACGTGACATTATTATAAGGTGAACAAATAACCCGACTGCAAAATGTGGTCCAATGCTCCTGATAATTATAACTCAAATGTTGTAGGTACTTACCTTCCACTATCAAGACGAATCAAATGACACCTCACATGTCTAAAACCACGGAAACCACATACATACTTACATACACTCGAAAACATAACCTTCCTTCATGCACAGTCGGTTTAAAACGGAATTAATTACGACAGATTTTAGTCGTTTACAAACCGAACGTAATTCCCGTTTTATAAAATCGTAATGTGTGAGAACCACATCAGTTTCCATATTTGCAATTATTTAGAAAAAATATTTTAGTTGGAAACGAATAGGAACTTTATTTTCATATTTCGTAGAGAGATAGGAGATGGGGGATGGGCTAGTCGATGGAGACACTAAATGATCATGGTTTAACCACAAAAAAGCTGATCAAGTACTTATCTAAGTTGGAACATACTTATCAACCCCAATCTTAGGCTTAGTAACCCTTACTAAGCCCCACTAAATGGCCTAGCTACAATAGTTCTAAAGACAAACAACCAGAGCTTTAATTTAGCATTCTAAAACTCGGTAAGTTAGGTTCTTACTAATAGGTACCATCGACGGTCACCCATCCAAAGGCTAACTGATTTAGCTGTTAATTAAAATGCACTAGTCTGTCAACTGGCTATTTTACTTACTACGCCTCATTTACAACGTGAAATTCATAGTTAAGAGTCCGGCGACCACTTTAGACTAACTTCGCATTGGCTTAAGGTTTTTCATAGCCATTTTGTCTAGAAGAAGACTACGAGCGAAGAGAGCAAGTAAAGATACTGACAAGCCTTTAAAGTTACCTAAAGAGTGACAAAGTGCAATTTTTTTTTATGACTTTTACACTTCTCTAATCATTCTTAAATAACTAAGAATTTCCCTTGTATTATGGATTCATTTAAAAGCTAATGAAGTAGACAACCTCCCTATGTAAAGGTATTTTTGATTTGCTTTGTCTATCTATTGAATAAATCAGTCAAAAGTGACCCCTTACAAATGCGGATATTTTTCATAGCTCTATTTTCGCTTGAGAACGTTTTTTTAAAAAAACCAAGAACATAGGGGCGGAGATATTGTTAATTTATTTGTACATGCTAAATTTCATCATAATCTGAAAAATGGTTTTCAAAAAATTTGAGAAGCGCGTTTGTATGGAAATTTCAGAGCGTCGCGGGACTCTTAAACCAAATTTATTTAAGGCCCTGTGCCATCTGCGCTTGGCTACGCCCGGTACGCTGTCGAGGCCTCAGCGGCCAACACCAAAGTCAATAAAAAAATATATTTAAACCAACATTCCCAAACTATCCATGCAAGCGTTAAATAAAATATGCACCTAACACTCTGTAGTGGGTTATATCCGGCCACATTATATGTAAAATATATTAGTTAAGGGACGCGGGCTAAATGTTGTGGTTTCAGCCCGTAAGGGTACTGAATAATTAAGGGCGGGATTTCGCGTGTTGCCTATTTCGGTCATGCTGAAATAGTGGTTTTCATACATGAAATCCGTGTGGCCTAGATTTTGTGAAAGCCCAACGCCACGTCCGAAAAGGTAATTAAGTACTTATTGCAAGCCTTTGAAGTTTCTGGCGGAAATTTATGCATGAAATTCAGGTAACTTACACGTTCTTAGCTCGACTGTACTGTTTTGCTAGAAAACAGTACAATCCCCAAGTAAAAAATATACTTACTATGAAGTTACAAAACATCATTAGAGACACTGACTTGATGCCAAGTATGAGCTTATGCAAGATTCAGAAGCATTGCGTCTTATTCGTAGTCTATTGCCTAGTCGTCTAGAGTAAATAAAGTATCGAAAACAGAGATTTAGTTTGTGTCATTATGCCAAATACCTATATTATAAGCTGAATTTACATCGCATTGTCTTGATTGAAATTAGCTGATTTTAGTAAAGGTGCACAAGAAATGTATCAACTTTGCTAAATTCTGTAAAATTTAATTAAATACCTATGGCACATAATATATAGTACGTAACGTAACTATAGAGCTAAACGATAGAAGGACTTCCATTAGTTAAGTTTACTTCCATTAATTAAGTAAACACGATTAAGAGAATATGGTCCAAAACACAAATGAAGCTTTGCAAAATGAGCCTAGACCCCTTGGTGCTCTTGTATCTACTAATTACTTTAAAAAAGCTACATGAAAATGTCATATACTCGTATGACGGCGCGTGACATCATTAGTTTATGACGATTAATTGATTTGTTTATTGTAATTTAGAGCGGTTAACACCGAATGGAGTTGCGTTTGGGATGGCGGGCGAACGTCATGTCTGACAGTCATTCATTCGCTTGACTTGGTTGAAGGCGGTCGCAGGCAATGGTTATTGGCAAACCCATTACTCTAAATCGCCAATTATCCTTCAATATTTTATTAATCCTTCAATAATTAAGTAATCTAAATGTCTGTATAGTTAAAATAATGTAAAGTCAACACTGCAGTCCACTTATTTCAACGTTCCTGAAGTCTAAGGCCCACCATAGATGCCCTTGATGACAAGTTCACAGATCAGGAATCAGACACGACACCTCGGGCTTCCTGACTTTCCCCGTCATATATAAATCCTTCCTTATTATTAAATCGAAAGTAGCTCTGTTTGTATGTCTGTCTGTTTGCCTACAAACTTTCGAGACTAAACGGCTGAACGGATCATGATGAAATTCGATAATCATATACAGTAAATTGCGTGGAAAATTTTAAATACTATTTTCTGAATAAATATTTAGATAAATAAATAAATAAATAATAAATAAATTCGGGACACTTCCACACACGGTCGCCTGACCCCAAACTAAGCAAAGCTTGTACTATGGCTGCCAGGGACTGATATACTTAGATATTTTTAAATACATACTTAAATACATATTAACACCCAGACATAGAACAAACACAAATGTTCATCACATTAATGTTTGCCCTAGGTGGGAATCGAACCCACGCCCCCAAGCTCAGAAGGCAGGTTCACTACCAACTGAGTCACCGAGGCAGTCAATATTAGATAGATATTAACATCTAGATATTGCACAAATTACACAAATGTTCATCACATAAACGTTTGCCCTAGGATATGATAGCCTAATTAGAGGGACCGGGTTGGGTTCCAGCTGAAAGCACGCACCAATTTGTTAATTGTGTGAACATAATTATGTACGTATTTGATGTCATCTGCTACATAATTGGAGCCCGATGTATGGCGATAGGCTCGTGCCCCTGACATTTGAGACTGAATAGCATCCTGCGAAGTGTGGGTGTTATATTACACCTCAATAATGCCAGCCCCTTCGGGGAGAGGCGTGACGATATGTCATAAATGTGAAATAAATATATTGAGTTGGCAGGGTCCGTTTTTGTGAGCTGGAACTGTAACTGAACGTTGAATATCCGTACGAAGTTGTTTTTCTCCAGCGTCCTTATATTCAAGACGACACTTTTCCACACGCCGCCATATGGCAACTCTTCGTGGCATAAGTTTTCCTGCAAGAAAGTCGTTATCCATAATGTTAGATGCTCGGGATTGGTCGAGATTGTTATGTAGTCTGGGAGATAACTAACATTCTGTCTGACTAAGACATTTGATATTTATTAGATGTGAGTAACACACTTTATGATGTAGGTATACTTACAATTTTTTTGTTTTGTGTATTGTGACTCTTGGGAGATACCTATGTCCAACAGTAAATTGAGTGTGGTTTGATGTCATGGTATAGTATAGCTAATTTAAAATTAACTTAATACATTTTGTCAACTTGTCATAAAAACGAGAAAGGTCACGTAGAAAAATGAGACTGCCGCATTGTCTTAATACCGATTTTACTCTTAAAAACGCTACGTGACGAAGTCACGAATCAATTACTTTAGGCAAGGAGCTACAATCAAATTTTTTTGTTAGCTCTTAGCCTAACAGCACAGTCGCCTGTGATTTATCGCCAAGATAGCTGACGTCGTCGTCATAACTCATGTAAGGCGAGGCGCAAAAACGAGGCGAGACGCGTTCGAGAATGAGACGTAATTGCTGGGACTTTTAGATAAAAGGTTCCTAGAATGAAAATTGTTTTAAATTTGACTTCAGGGACTCTAAACAAGTGGCAATCGCTTCCAAGGGATTTTGTTTCTAGGATCAATAACGCTCAAACGCTAGCTCCTGATTGGATGAGTTGACAGTATGATCACGTGACATTTTTAAAGTTCGTATTTCACCCAATCAGCAGCTAGTGTAGAATCGCTTGGAAGGGATTTCAACTTGTCTAATGCCCCAGCTCTGGATGGTTTGTGTATTCACCCAATCGTTAGTCAAAAGAAAGAAAGTTAATTAAACTGTTCATGGCTGGACAGTATAATTTTCATCTACATTTACAATGAAGAATCCAGAGACGTGACGAGGCGAGGCCATTAAGATGTCTTAATAATATGATGTCTGGCACTAAAAGGATAATTTATCACAATAAACGCTTCCCATTCTATTTATTCCACTAGTTACTTACATGTTTGATTAACAATAAAAAACGAAGCAAAACATTTTTTGGCCTATCGAATAGTTAGGAATAAAATTAAAGTAGTGTTTCAATTGTAACTTTTTGTAGAAATCTTAGTTTAGGAAGTAAATAGTTACTTAATTGATTACCTACTCTCAGTAATAATTAATTAACAAACAACTGTAACTGACACCTCAAACAATGTCCAGAATTCCAAACGCTCCATCAAATCGAAGGTATAATGTAAATAACACAGTTATTGAAGGTACAAGCAAATACACTACCACCCATGCGATACAACACGGTGCGAACCTATTGTTCAAAAACAAATTAATCAAACGATCAAACGCAAATAAAAAGGTACAAACGACATCGAAGCGGGGTGACGAGTTGTAACAGTTAAATGTTGCAGTAGGGTACAGTACTATGTACAGTAACTGTACATAGAACTTATAGAGCCATTAGCTGTAGCTCTTTACAGGTTTAATTACATATTTCTGTCTGAAAACTGAGCCAATAATAGGGCACTTACTTTTGTTGCACTGATGTTTTGTTCATTAACTTGATCTCTTTGAATGATTGAACTCTGTAAGAGCGCCTCAACTATATCTGATCGAAGGACTCAGCTTAAAATTTCTATTCCTTAAACCAGAGTGAAAATTACTAAAGGTCAAGATTAAGGATTATCTTAAGAAGATAATAAAACCTACAGCCCTATCTACTCTACCCAATAAAACCTACGAGCATGTCTCTTGGTTTTCAAAATTGGCTAAAATGCTGTTTTAAACTTAATTCAGGAAATTCTTTAGGAGGAATAACGCACATACGATTTTCTACCTCATCTACTTCTCTACTGTAACTTCCTCTACTGTATAGAACATCAACTGTACATACCTATGTACGTAGGGCAGGGGCCCTAATCCAGACAGGTAAGCTGGCCTAATTTATCATCCCGAAACAAAAGGGGGCTGAACACACAGTCTATCTGCTCAATACAAACTAGGTAGGATTTCATGAACAATGCGCGAATTTCACACCTTTTTGTATGCTAATATTGTATAAATCCATGGGTTTTAGATAACCGAACTAAAAGTGTGAACTTTGAGTTTCAGTTGAAAATATTATATTTATTCTTTTTGGCCGAATGAGCGTTAGCGAAAGAACCGTCTTCAGCTTTGTTAAAAATGCTTGCGTATGGCCGAACTCCATCTGGATTGGTCTTTTTTTGAAAAAAATCATACATCCGCAATTGTGATTTTTTTTATAAACTGACTCGGAAAAAAAGTCTGCACAATTATCGAACCTGCTCACAAAATTTCAATTCACGAGAATCGGTTGTGAAATGCGACCTGTAGAACAGGGTAGACGTCTATAGCTCATAGAGCCTATGGAAATAAATGCATATAATTCTAGATCTTCGTTCTATACCTATAACAAAATAGAAAATGATAGCAGACCATTAACCGAGCGTAGCGAATGTCTAGATTCCACTGGGATAACTCGGCGTTTGTAGGTATGTGTGTGTAGTGTGGGTGTGTTTATATCTTTGTTTGACGATAACTGGAGTAAGTACCATTGATCAAATCTTCATGATTAGGAAGAGAATATACCATATTGATCAAATCTTCATGGTTAGAAAGTTTCTAAGGTTACTAAGGTTTCTAAGTTTGCATAAAGAAATACATATGTCAGTGATTGTAGCGATATGAGTATTGGTACAAACTGATTCGTTTTTCAACACTTGTGTTTTTTAAATGTATATATTTTTTACGAAATAAATAATACAATTAAATTATGCAGGTAAGTAGTAAAGCCAGATTGATCACGGAGTTTTGGAGTTCGCTTAGTTTCATTGCAATGCATACTATCAGATAATCATAGTAAAAAAACACGACCCTCAGACTTGATTACAACCTAATGAAAAGAAATTATTTATAAACCATAAAAAGTATATTTTTTTGTTACTTCCAATATCAATTACGCACATCAAAAGCAAATAATTATGCAAAAAATCGCACCGTCCGCTTCAGTTAATTGGAGCGAAAATCCCTCTATTCACGCAGGGTTTTAAGCTTTCGAAATGCCGTATTAATGACTGTTACATTCATTTGGCTATTAATAAATGTATCTCGACACGATGGAAAACTTAATTCGACATCGGAAATGCGCACTAAAATAGTTCATTCATTTCGATTAATTAATGGGTATCGATTGCTACTAAAGCAGCTATCGAAAGCATTCCGCATGTTTCATGTGATAATTACAGATCACGTTGGAAGATATTTAACGTTATAAACATTACCAATCTATCCTATCCTTTACCAATTTTATTGCCTAGATAGGATTTAAAGCGATGATAGCTCAGTGCCTCAATTTAAGTCAATGCCTCAATCAGTGTTTAGGCGCGGCATTATAATATTACATTAATATCCACATCACATAATATTTAATTATAAGATGGAGAGAGATCATCATCATCGTGAGAGACAACAGTTGCGAAAAGACTCAATGTTATATTTTATCAACTTCTGCCATATGGTGTCTGATTGCATGGTAACCTAATTAAGAGTTATTTAATTAAGTTTTCTTCGGTTCATAGGACTGGTAGAGATAATAAGCAAAAGAAAAACGATTTCTCCCACTGTGTTTAATCGATTATATCGAATGGTAACATAAATAAAAACAAGTTTAAACTCCTATTTCATGTCATAAACGCTTTGTTAATGTGTCATAAGCAACTAATTGAACTATGAAATTCTACAAGTAACATTATTAAAAGAAAAACAAAAAAACCGTCTGAAAATAGTGTGCCTAGCCCTTTAGTTAGACGGCCTAAGGCCCTATGTCACATCCACTATGAAGACGATTCAAATGACACTTCACATGTGGAAATCCATCAAGCTGTTTAGGCTGTAGGGCGTGTCAAAGAAACCTCATACATACACATCCATACACTCGATCCATAACCCTCCGTCTTGAGCAGTCGGGTAACAAAAAATATATTTTTCACTCCCAGTAAATAATAAATCTAAATTTGCGGCCAGTTTTTGTAAGCAATCTTTGCCACTTTCCCCGAAATCTGTACAAAAAGTTTTTCGTCCGCAAAAGCGAATCTTGATAATCCAGTCCAGGAATTCACATATGTTTGGCTAACCTTTCCTAAATTTAAGACCAGTTTAGGCATGCTGCTGTACTTTATGAGACAAGGTTCGGAGGCCTAAAATATATATTTTTTGTAAAAGATTATTATATTTTTGGGAATACCAGGCGTTTTGCCTACATGCATGATTCGAAGTGCGTTTCTCAGGAAATTACCTCATTCTGACTGTTATACTCTGTTGTGGTCACATAAGTCATTCTTAATAGCTTGTCTGTCTAAAAATAAATACATACTTAATGAAATAACGTGGTAGTTTAGAAGCGGAAGAAATCCTGCTGCAACAGACTTACGGAGTTGGACGAAACAACGCGATTTTTATATTGGTAAAGTGAAAATACCATTCATATAGACTACTTATTACCTAAAGAAAAAACATCCTATAGACATTCCCTGCCTGGAAACCCCTTTGGCCGTTTTAAAGCAGGTAAATCTCTAGTTTTTTCATCACCTTCCGTAATAAACCAACACACTTACATGCACATAATATTACTATGCCTGTTCTAAATATAAAATATAATATTACATATCGTCACGCCTTTCCCCCGAGCGGGCTGGCAGAGGTGTAATACAACACCCACACTTCGCCGGACGATATTCAGTCCCAAATGTGACAGGGGGCGAGCCTAGTTGAGAGACGGGTCTTCTCCCAACTAGGCTGCCATCGCTAAAATTAAAACAAGAACCATTACTTTACTCATCAATCATTCTTAATCGACTCAAAAAATCAAGACAACAATATAAAATGCTCCCAAAAAAAACAAAAAACATGCATACGCGTTACAGTAACGCACAGCAAAGCCTTAACGCTAAAAAAGTCCTAAGGCAGGCAAAAAATACAGACATGATAAATAGACGTGCAGATATTCTAAACCCATTTGATATGAATCCAATTCACATTTGACAGAGCACAGAACAAATAAGCGTGAAGAATGGTAATGATACAGATCGATATGAGATGTCATGCAAATAATAAGAAGAATAAGAGGTACAGTAGAGACGTAAAGCTTCTAGAGCGGTACAGTAAACAATTGAGGAAAACGCATGGGTTATTTATTTAAGAAAATTTGTCAACGACTTTTTTTTTTCAATACGCAAACTAGCTTGATAGTTGTGTTTACGTTAAAAATACAAAGTGACTCACTCACTTCGAATGCATTTTCTATTTGTAACATTGTTAGCTTTCGCACTAAATTATATTAATGAATTATTTTTATATTTGACATAATTATCAATTATTATTGTTCTGACATTCAGTTTTAATTATAAATATTCAACTGTGACGTGTAACTATCAATTAATTCTGATTCCTGATTTCTTACTGTTCTTAATGATATCATATTAATTAGACTGTACTGTGAAGATGGAAATAAGATATCTATCAAACTCAGAATAATATAAGAGCAGAGCTTAAAAAAACCAACTTCCCGTCACCCATGTAAACAATTTTTAGACTTTTGTTGATATTTTAAAAACTTGATATGCTCTACCGATTTCGTTAAAATTTGTATGGGACCACCTCTAAAGTATGACTTATCAAACAAAAAAGAATCAATAAAATTGATTCTCGATAGGTGGAGTAATCAAATCAAATCAAATCAAATATCATTTATTTCAGACATAGTCCATAAGTATAAATCATCACATTAAAAATAAAAATTAAAAAAAAAAAAAAAGTCCAATATAAGCAATAAATTAAATTAAAATAAAATAATGGTCAATGAAAGTGAAAAAAGAAACATGTACTCGTAGTTCAAATTGTAAATTAAAATTAAATTAAATTAAATAAAACAATGCAACAATCGCGTAACATACATACAAAAAAAATCACACAGTCGAATTGAGAACCTTCTCCATTAAAATCATAAAATTAATCCCTTTAGCATTTTGGTACGGAATCCTAAAAAGCAAACATTATAATCCAGTTATTAACAAGTTGAAGTTTCCGCTAAAAGTTTAATAAATAATTAATCAAAGGCTTATCAAACTAAGAAATAAAGCATTAAAGAACGGAAATGGTAACGACCGTAATACACTGGCTAAAACTTTAGAGCATGAACAACATGCAAAGTCACTTTCGGTATTATGACGAGTCCTTTGATCCCTTTTTTCGCATTCAACCGTTTAGCTGTGCGCGAATAAAATGCATCAGCGCATTTTTACTCAAAAATGCAAAGGACATAAGAACCTTTAAATAAATTAAAACATTCCAAATTCTGTTCTTTTTGTAGGGCAAGAATGTTGTGAGAATCAAGAGGTACAAATACAAATCATTTATTGACAACACAAGTACCAGACAAAAGGAAATATCTTGACATATAAGACAGTTTCGGTTTTCAATTGCCTTCAGCAAAGTTATTTTTTATAACGTAATTATTTTTGTAAAAATTCACATAGACAGTTTGATGTTTAATTTAATTATTTTTTTTACTTGTAGTATGTACAACATGTCCACAGTTCTTTATGCTTAAATAAAAACTCTAAAGTCATTACACAATGTTGTTTGTTGTCATTAAGATATGTGAAGGTTAGGGTGTGATAGAACTGGAATGCCGATGCTGGCGAAAGTTTTCAATATTTTTAAGCGTAAAAAGTAGCTTATATGTAAGTGTAACACGTACACATAAGCTACTATTTCTACAAAAAATATCGATCAATCGATCTCAATCAAAAGGCAACTCTGAGGACTTGCCTTTTGATTGAGAGCGTATGCCCAATTTCCTCCAAATCCGTTCAGTCGCTTAGCGTGAAAAAGGGTTAAAGAAACACACACGGCTGATAATTTTTTTGTGCTGTATTATGTAGTTCTACAATTCCTAACTCTACTACATGAATGCAGATATCGAGGAGATCAGAGCGCGAGATCGATGACAATGACACCGACATCATTACACGCCATTGTGAGTGGATTACAAGGTCGCCACCTCCGAGTACTTATGAGCAGCCTGAACGTGCCTTATGACATGCAAAAATGTACCTCCGAAATTAATCCATGAATCGAAAAACAGGTGTGCTAGTTTGATACGAATTAATCCGAGCAACAAATTCTGAATTGTTCTTTAACTTTTATTTCCTTTATGCCTTCTGGACTACATATAAGGCTAACATAGATTTTTAACTCAACTAGCCATCTGAGATGAAGTTTAAGAATTGGCTTAACAGTATATACAATTTCAGAAAACCATACTACCTAATTTATTAAATAACTTATATGCTTTTAGAATCCTAATATTTGCGAACCTTGCGAAAGTGACTTTAACGCCTGAAATATTTAGCCGATCATCATCAAATTTTGCGTCATTGTCAGGGGTAGAGAAGGGGACGTAGTGTCCATTTTATTCCACAAAAAATCTCAGTTCCCGTTGGACCGCGAGTGAAACCGGGAGACGCACTTAGTTACTCATAAAAATACTACTTCATAAAAGTTTAAACGTTTAAACTTTACTAATCTAGTCATTTATATTTTAATACTAGCTGCGCCTCGCGGTTTCACCCGCGGTTAAAAAGTAAATTATGTGCTATTCTAGACTATAATCTATCTCTGTGCCAAATTTTATCCAGATCTGTTCTGCCGTTCTGGCGTGAAAGAGTAACAAACATCCATACATCTATCCATCCATCCATTCTTACAAACTTTCGCGTTTATAATATTAGTATGAATGATTTAAGAAACTGATAATGAAAGGAGCATAACTCCAAACTTAACATTTTCAAAAGCCAAACAAAATTATACATATTTGCCATTCTTTGTGTCATTGTACTGATTGTAAAATTCTTGACATGGAAACAAGTGTAAGAAGGCGGGGTTGGACGCCTACATTAGTTACGTTGTGACTTGCAACTCTTGCAAAATACATTTCGTTTGATTTGAGAAGCCAACCCTATTAATGTTTTAGAGTTGTAGACATAAGTGTAATGATCTGATATAACGGGTTTTCTTATTGATTTAAAACAATGTAGACACTAGATCCCCAAAAAAACGAATGTACAACTTTTTTAACCGTGAGTTTGTCCTGTGCTTTGTAATGGTTCATTTTAAGACATATAGACATAAGTCTATAAGTCTTAAAGTACCTGGATGGCCGAGCTTTGCTCGGTATTTTTTTTTTATTTTTTAATTGTGTTTTTTGGATAATAAACAATTGATTTTAGTCTAACCTCAAAGCAAACACTCATTGACTTCGTGTTACTTAACAACTGTAACGTGGTGGAAAAAAAAAAATAAGAAATTTAATTTAATATTTAATTTTGATTATTTAATATAGGTTAATATTTAATAAAGGTAAAAGTTAGGTTGAGGTGAAAAGTGGTCCACGTTATCGGGGGGGAGATGGGACAAAAGGAGAAATGGTGGCAAATGAAACTTTTGCACCTGTATTAAAGAGCTTGAAGAGCTGAAGCTAACTGTACCTTTGAGGAAGGTGTCGCAGCTACCTAAGCGAACAAAAACAAAATTAAACCTGGATAAGCTTAAGTCGACAAGAACAAAGACCTCTGTTACCAAAGACCGTATTGTTGTTTATCTGTGAGTTGCTGTGTGAGGACAAAATTAAAAGATTTGTTTTTAAGGTTAAATCAAAACTATTTATTGGTCGGAACCATAATTACTTAAAGTACATGCAATTTTCTTAAATTTAAAGCGAGTATTCTTACTCTGTAATGACCAGAAGGGTCTTAAGCTTAAAATTCTACAACCTTAATCGTTATAGAGTTAAATACTATTTAATACTATATTTTAACACACTTAAATTGAAGCGAACCTATTAAAACCAAATCGCTTAGAATGTAGTTATGAAATTACAGCTCTGGTGCTAATACTGTCTGTAATATTAAAGTAATATAAACTAATGTGATTCTAAATGTTAATTCACAATCAAGGCTAGTAAATCGGTAGCTAAGCGATTTACTAGAACAACAAAAGGTATTTCTATTCAAAACTTATGTTCACTAAAGCGCAGATCATACAGTGAAAACGAGGACTGTCTCATACGTCTACACTCTGTCCAGAAGGCTTGAAATTGTGAAAATTAGTAGAATAATATGACCATACCTGTCATAGAGAAAGTAACCTTGTGGCTATGACTTTTGAACAAAATAAAGGGGTTACTTGTGAATCCATGGATAAGTTGCGTGTGGTACTTGCTTTCACGACGCAGCAGGTACGCTTGGAGGTTAACATCCGCAAGTGGATACAATGGTGTATGCTTGCCGGTAAGCAACGTGGCTTGGGTCCGCAAATGGGAAGAAAAAAAATGACATGCAGTGCAGTTACATCTGCAGGAATCGGGGTGCCGTAGTCGTTGCCAGTTCGTCAGTGGGGAATTGATCAATCCGGGCAGAAGAGGCTATGGACAAAAAGACGACAGAATCAGAATCACATTTCTTCTTACCGGGAAAATTCTGAGATCAACTTTTATCACAACAATTTGAAATGATTGCTTCATTCCATCACAAAACTAACCTTTTACGCCTCTTTTTAAATGCTTCCGCTCTAAGGCAGAAGAAGGTCCGGAGCACCACGCCTCTCAGCAAAAGCTCGTCAAAAAGGAAAGACATCTTTGTCGCGTTTCAAGCAGCTTTTCGAAAATGCCATTCAAAAAAGCAAAATCATTTCTGTCACTTTGGAACCGTTTCGACTCACGCATCCACGTATGACGTCACCACACTTAATCCACTACGTCTTGTACGCAAAACTATTTTTTATTTACGTTCCATTTTCCCAACAAGGTTATGTAAAATAATCCAGATAAAAAATAGATAGAAAATAGATAATTTCATTCTCCTATCTTTTTTTTTTTTATTATTTGACTTGATCCGTCGGACGGAAATGTGAAACGGATGACAGCAACATGCTAGCTGTCACTGTCAGTGTCTAATAACTTACATGACTTCAAAGTCATTGCTCAATAACGTAAATAAAAACAAAATCATATTTGTTATTTAATGTCGAAGACAATTAAATATCAACTAAAAATGCAAAAATGAATGTTTAAGTGTCGTGCAACTAAAAAATGTATTGTAAGTAAGTAGCTACGCTACAATACCCCCGTTTTCGGAAAAAGAGGTTAACGTAGTTAACCGTAAAAAACAGCAGGAGCAACCGGAAAAAAAAAGAAAGACGATTAACTGCACTGCCGCAACAAAAAATATGACAAAAGGCCATACCTCCGAAAACGAATAAAAAATTGTTAGCAGACAATTTCTGTTACAAATTTAACTCGCGGATCGATTAGATTGACAACACTTTTTTAAGACTAGTATTTATCGTTCTTTCATCACCAGTCGTTACTATTTATTAATGTTATCCACGCAAATCCTTTCACTCTGCAAAATTCATCTTGTACTCTACTTTCGATACCCTTTTCACACGACTTTCATAACGATCTCTCATGCTGTCCACTTCAACCCTCACACATTCATCTCTACATACCAAAAAATTCTCATTCACTAAATTCAACCTAATCTGCCGTAAAGTAAAATTAAAATCTAAGAAAATTGGCTTGCTAATACTAAGTTACACGACTTCAAACAATGTGCTACTAATGTTCAAAAAATTTAAGATATATAGCTAAATACGAAGGAAATCCTTCGCGTGGAATTCACCAATTGAACCTTATCCCTATTTCCTATCGTGACATCATCAATGGAAGCGAGTAAATCCTTCAAAATAGCATGGAATGTACCGTCCATGATAATTTCTCTACCTGTTGCAAGGAAATAATGGGTATATTCCGTGGCTAAATTAACGATACTGTTTAGAAAAAGTTGGATTTGCTAAAGGTAATTAACAACTAAATAATAATTATTAAATTTGCATTGCGGATTATGTGTAGTGGTGTGTGCGTGAGACGTGGTTGTCGCATAAGTAGTGACCCTGTGTTGGAAACGAAACAGCTGTCACTAAATGTTCAGAAAAATAATCAAAACGAACCAAACGGTTCAAACGTCGATGAGTGTTAAGCGTATCAATTGGAATATGAACTTCCCGTTGTCCCGCAGGACTCAAATGTACATGTGGAGTACCAACTGAAGACACATGTCGAGAACGGGTGGGTGAGACAAACGTGGCCTCATCATCGGAGAGTGTTCCAGAATGAACAGACATGTTTCAGTTTTAAATTTGAGTAATTTTAGACAGAGAGTGTAGTTTAACACAATAGCAGGTGTAATAACCTATAAATCGTTCTTAAACTTAAAACAATTCACCGTTAAATTGCTTAAAAACTAAATTTTCAAAATTATTTTTTTAATTAATAATTTTGCCTTCACAAAACAACTCCAAATACTAAAAAAATTCGGGCGCCATTGTAACGTGGTGGAAAAAAAAAATAATAAGAAATTTAATTTAATGTAACGTAACGTAATTAATTACTTTAATGTAACGTAACGTAATTAATTAGTTAATTTAATGTAACGTGGTGGAAAAAAAAAAATAAAAAATTTAATTTAATATTTAATATTTAATATTTAATATAGGTTAAAGTTTAATAAAGGTAAAAGTTAGGTTGAGGTGAAAAGTGGTCCACGTTATCGGGGGGGAGATGGGACAAAAGGAGAAATGGTGGCAAACGAAACTTTTGCACCTGTATTAAAGAGCTTGAAGAGCTGAAGCTAACTGTACCTTTGAGGAAGGTGTCGCAGCTACCTAAGCGAACAAAAACAAAATTAAACCTGGATAAGCTTAAGTCGATAAGAACAAAGACCTCTGTTACCAAAGACCGTATTGTTGTCTATCTGTGAGTTGCTGTGTGAGGACAAAATTAAAAGATTTGTTTTTAAGGTTAAATCAAAACTATTTATTGGTCGGAACCATAATTACTTAAAGTACATGCAATTTTCTTAAATTTAAAGCGAGTATTCTTACTCTGTAATGACCAGAAGGGTCTTAAGCTTAAAATTCTACAACCTTAATCGTTATAGAGTTAAATACTATTTAATACTATATTTTAACACACTTAAATTGAAGCGAACCTATTAAAACCAAATCGCTTAGAATGTAGTTATGAAATTACAGCTCTGGTGCTAATACTGTCTGTAATATTAAAGTAATATAAACTAATGTGATTCTAAATGTTAATTCACAATCAATGCTAGTAAATCGGTAGTTAAGCGATTTACTAGAACAACAAAAGGTATTTCTATTCAAAACTTATGTTCACTAAAGCGCAGATCATACAGTGAAAACGAGGACTGTCTCGACCAGAAAAGACCAGAAAACTCAACTCGAGCTATCACAATAGAATGCCCTTCAGCCGAATTAAATTTAATTTATGCCTTTAAGCCTTTGTCACAAAGTGCGAAAAATGTAAAGCTTACAAACATTCTAATTTGGCACCAAATGGGCTCATGACAAATCAGAAAAAAGTTGATTCTCCTTTACACACGCTGTCTATCGACATTATCGGTCCCTTGCCAAAGGCGTACTCCGGCCACGTTTACATCTTGTCGGTGGTTGACGTTTTTCCAAATACGTTTGGCTCCATCCTCTTCGTACGGCGACCACTCAGACGGTCACGTCATTTTTAGAAAAGGAAATCTTTCTTAAATGGGGTACACCAGCTATTATAATTTGCGACAACGCGTCGATATTTAAAAGTAAACCTTTTAAGAGTTTTTGTGACAGGTTTTCGGTCCCTGTTCGGGCGCCATTGTAACGTGGTGGAAAAAAAAAAATAAGAAATTTAATTTAATATTTAATTTTGATTATTTAATATAGGTTAATATTTAATAAAGGTAAAAGTTAGGTTGAGGTGAAAAGTGGTCCACGTTATCGGGGGGGAGATGGGACAAAAGGAGAAATGGTGGCAAATGAAACTTTTGCACCTGTATTAAAGAGCTTGAAGAGCTGAAGCTAACTGTACCTTTGAGGAAGGTGTCGCAGCTACCTAAGCGAACAAAAACAAAATTAAACCTGGATAAGCTTAAGTCGACAAGAACAAAGACCTCTGTTACCAAAGACCGTATTGTTGTTTATCTGTGAGTTGCTGTGTGAGGACAAAATTAAAAGATTTGTTTTTAAGGTTAAATCAAAACTATTTATTGGTCGGAACCATAATTACTTAAAGTACATGCAATTTTCTTAAATTTAAAGCGAGTATTCTTACTCTGTAATGACCAGAAGGGTCTTAAGCTTAAAATTCTACAACCTTAATCGTTATAGAGTTAAATACTATTTAATACTATATTTTAACACACTTAAATTGAAGCGAACCTATTAAAACCAAATCGCTTAGAATGTAGTTATGAAATTACAGCTCTGGTGCTAATACTGTCTGTAATATTAAAGTAATATAAACTAATGTGATTCTAAATGTTAATTCACAATCAAGGCTAGTAAATCGGTAGCTAAGCGATTTACTAGAACAACAAAAGGTATTTCTATTCAAAACTTATGTTCACTAAAGCGCAGATCATACAGTGAAAACGAGGACTGTCTCATACGTCTACACTCTGTCCAGAAGGCTTGAAATTGTGAAAATTAGTAGAATAATATGACCATACCTGTCATAGAGAAAGTAACCTTGTGGCTATGACTTTTGAACAAAATAAAGGGGTTACTTGTGAATCCATGGATAAGTTGCGTGTGGTACTTGCTTTCACGACGCAGCAGGTACGCTTGGAGGTTAACATCCGCAAGTGGATACAATGGTGTATGCTTGCCGGTAAGCAACGTGGCTTGGGTCCGCAAATGGGAAGAAAAAAAATGACATGCAGTGCAGTTACATCTGCAGGAATCGGGGTGCCGTAGTCGTTGCCAGTTCGTCAGTGGGGAATTGATCAATCCGGGCAGAAGAGGCTATGGACAAAAAGACGACAGAATCAGAATCACATTTCTTCTTACCGGGAAAATTCTGAGATCAACTTTTATCACAACAATTTGAAATGATTGCTTCATTCCATCACAAAACTAACCTTTTACGCCTCTTTTTAAATGCTTCCGCTCTAAGGCAGAAGAAGGTCCGGAGCACCACGCCTCTCAGCAAAAGCTCGTCAAAAAGGAAAGACATCTTTGTCGCGTTTCAAGCAGCTTTTCGAAAATGCCATTCAAAAAAGCAAAATCATTTCTGTCACTTTGGAACCGTTTCGACTCACGCATCCACGTATGACGTCACCACACTTAATCCACTACGTCTTGTACGCAAAACTATTTTTTATTTACGTTCCATTTTCCCAACAAGGTTATGTAAAATAATCCAGATAAAAAATAGATAGAAAATAGATAATTTCATTCTCCTATCTTTTTTTTTTTTATTATTTGACTTGATCCGTCGGACGGAAATGTGAAACGGATGACAGCAACATGCTAGCTGTCACTGTCAGTGTCTAATAACTTACATGACTTCAAAGTCATTGCTCAATAACGTAAATAAAAACAAAATCATATTTGTTATTTAATGTCGAAGACAATTAAATATCAACTAAAAATGCAAAAATGAATGTTTAAGTGTCGTGCAACTAAAAAATGTATTGTAAGTAAGTAGCTACGCTACACAACGCCATCTGCTGTTGTGTCGTTAAAGCAATTAGTTGCTCACAAAAATAGTATTATTATTCGCCAATAGATGTCAGGAAGAGTCATATTTTTCAGTTGAGATTGATTATCGATAAAACACGAATAAAATGACATTTTCTAAAAATAATTCCTAGCTAGATCGATTTATCGCCCCCGAAACCCCCTATATACTAAATTGTATGAAAATCGTTGGAGCCGATTCCGAGATTCCATTTATATATATATATATATATATACAAGAATTGCTCATTTAAAGATATAAGATAAGTAAAAATTATTAGTAATTATTAAATTATTAGGTTAGGTTAAGTTTTTATTGAGACACAATAAAAACCTAACCTAACCTAGATAAAAACTAGTTATGTAACTGTAAAATTCCCTACTGCTTGTAAAAATAATAATAAAAATAAGTATAAGTTGTGCAGAATCACTTTAAAAAGTATGGTTTGACTGCCTCGGTGGCTCAGTTGGTAGTGAACCTGCCTTCTGAGCTTGGGGGCGTGGGTTCGATTCCCACCTAGGGCAAACATTTATGTGATGAACATTTGTGTTTGTTCTATATCTGGGTGTTAATATGTATTTATGTATGTATTTAAAAATATCTAAGTATGTATATCAGTCTCTGGCAGCCATAGTACAAGCTTTGCTTAGTTGGGGGTTAGTTTGCACCGTGTGTGGAAGTGTCCCAAATTTATTTATTTATTTATTTATAATATTAATAACTATTAATATGTACACTCTCAATAAAAACTAGTTTCGGAACTATAAAATTCCCTACTGCTTGTAAAAATCATAATAAAATTGAATATAAGTTGTGCGCTTACATCTCTTTACAAAGTTTGCTTATCTGACAACTCTCTCTCTACAAATAAAGCATCTGTGTTTTCTTCAGATCATAAGTTAATTTTTCTTAATCATTTTTACTACGAGTATTAGAGCGTCAAGCCTACACAGTCCACTGCTGGACGACAAACATTAACAGCAATCACATCACTTAGTTCAATCTTCAACTTTACACTTCTAGCACTTCTAGTCTCTACCATGTACATCGTCACTACATGATTCTATAGTATGATACCTCAAGGTCCATTATGAAATTTATGAAAATCAACATGTCATATAGCACAATCAGTCGAGCACTCTACTATCTGTCCGCCTACGCTCAACTACTTACAGAATAAACCCTGTAATCCATTTTTGCTCATCATTCCTTACTTGGATAGCAATAAAGATAGCTAGCACTACAAATTACAGTGTCTATCATTTTCTCCTTTTCTCGGCTATTTTTCTTTTTTGCTTTGTAAGAGCCGCCTTTCAACCCTTACATCCTAATGTTTCAAGGACTTTGCCATGATGGTGTCTTGTTTTGAAGATCAATAGATGTTTCGTAGTTTTCGCTTAGAAGCGTGACTCGGGACGAGCAAAAGTCGATTCATTCAGCCGATTTTCATTAGCGACCAAGCGAACGTTAGCGAGCGAAGCGTCTCTGCTTCAGTTTCGACAAAAATGCTTTCGTATATCCGAATTCTGTTTGGATCTCTGTCCAGATCTTTGTCTTCCTCTATAGGTCACATTTCTTAACCGATTCTCTTGAAATATGTGTGTAGGTTCGATAATAATCATAATTATAATAGTTTTTTTTTGTTGATGCAGTTTTTGGAACTTTTTTGGAATGCGAACTGAAAATTTTTCAAAATGGCGGAGATAACCTCTTTTAATCACTTCTCCGTAATTTAAAAAAATGCATGCATTAATTCCGAAGTTTAAGCAAATTTGTGGTGTTTCTACACTTACACGATCATCCTTCAAGGGCATCAAACTACTGAAGCGCCATCTGCCGTCATTCATAACTCTCAGCATACCGATCGCAATCTAGAGTCGAACGTGTCTAGAAACGAGAATCTGCAGCCTCATTCTGTGCTCATTCTCGAGAAATGTACTGAATAAGAAATGAACGAACTTTCTTTTGATGTAGCTTTGACAGTTTTACTAAAACCTTGTTGACTCTATCTGTTTTTGTTGTTTGCTTCTCGTCACAACTATGTGACCTTGACCATGGAAGAAAATTACAATACAGTAGAATATCTTTATTGTACAGCTTGCTACATTTATATTACTATACAACAAACACAATTCATATAAGTTAGGTATGTCATGAGATACTTTTTTACGAGGTGTATTAAATTTTAGCTTCTTAAATCTTGCTTCAACTCAATTTAGTACAATCGCAGGAAAAATGGTGAAATGATAAAACCATGCTACGTTTGACTCAGTCTCCCTCGCGTACAATAAATACACACATTTCCAAATAACACGAGGTCTCGTCAAAGACGCCCGACGCGCCTGTAATCCGGTATGTTGATCCCCGCGCAAATTGCTTTCTGGTCGATAATTGCGTTCCAGATTACATTCTTGTCATCGACTGTACAATTTGCATAGTTGACACAACATTGGAATATTAACTGAACGCATTACGGCTATCAAATCAGTTTTGGTGTCAAGATGAGGTTCAATAACTCTGATTGATGCCTCCTTATCTTGATGATTACATTCATCAGGTTCAGTTCCTGGCTTCTCTTTGTTAGTAGATTATTTTGGGGAGATAATAATGATCTCTCGAAAGTGCGACGGTACTTCACGCCGGAACAGTTGCTTTCTTTATATAAGGCACAGGTTCGGTCGTACATGGAGTACTGTTCGCACCTTTAGGATGGAGCGGCCAAGTACCAGCTCGAGGCGTTGGAGTCCATCGAGAAACGTGCGAAGAAGCTCATTGGCAACGACTCCCTTGTTCAGACCAAACTTCAAAGTTTGGATCATCGGCGCAAGGTTGCTAGTCTATCGGTGTTTTATCGGATACATTTCGGGGAGTGTGCATCTGGTTTGCATGACCTTATTCTCTCTAGCCCGTTCTTCTATAAAGGAACCAAGAGTTTGTACTCTTGGTACCTTGTTTTTTTGTAAAAGCGGCATCGTTTTATGGTCGACATACCTACAACACGCACGAAACACTTTGGTTCCTCATTTCTCATAAGGACCGCTTGAGTGTAGAATACTCTGCCAGAGTGTGTGTTCCCTGTCACTTATAATCTGGGTGTCTTCAAGTCTCGAATGAATCGGTTACTTCTAGGGAAGCGTGCTCCATCGCAGGCTGCATCACTGCTTATCATTAGGCATGTTGGCGGTCAAACGCAAGCCTATTAAGTAATAAAAAAAAACCAATCATAGCTCTTCACTACTATAGAATTACTGGTATCGGTACAGTAAAGTATTTTTAACCCAATTAATGTGTTATTTACTACATGGCCTTAGTTAAAATTTCATCATGAACAAAACGAATAGGAACAAAATAACATCCTACAGGTAGATTGATGACTCTATTAAAAGAAAATGAACTCGGCCAAATAAGACCAAAAACCTAATGAGTTTAAGAGCACCATAACCTCTTCTATGTAAGGCATTACTTTACTATTTAAACAAACATGATATACCTAAATAAATAAAATTGTATCATAGCCTAATCGAACATCAGATGCAATAAAAACAAGCTAATCCGGCTTCCCTTATTTGGAAATTTGTATTACAACAAGTTTCCACCTACACTTTTCTCTGAATTAAAAACGTCTAAACTGTAACACTCCAACGTCTAGCTGTTCATATTTATTTTATTCAAAGTATTGTCGTGAAACGAGGTCATCAACCTAGACCTTACAAAATATGACCTTATTGCTTTTTTTTTTAACTAAAAGAGATTTCGTTTCTTTTATTTTATTCTTTACTTTTCCTTTTACATTCTAAAACAGTTGGGAGTATTTTTTGGATTATGCAAATCAGTTGGATAAGTTTGGCCCTCTGCTTTAAAGAAGCGAGCGTTGCCTCATTGAGTTACAAGTTTATTGACTTATTAATGTTTTGCAATTATATTTTTGTTTAGTTTAATAGTTGTAATTTCAGTTTACTTGAAATTGAAAGTTTGATTAGGTTTTATTTTATTTTATTGTACCTAACACGAATATTTTATTTCCTACCCTGCATTTGTTTGCACTGCTTTTTTTAAGGCTGGAGTGAATAGTCTTAATTCATAAGTTTGAAAAAAGGTTGGTTAGGCGTTTAATACAACTAAAGTTCGTTCGTTCGTTGTGTGTTGTGTATGTGTGTGGATTGTGGTATGTTGTGAAGAACACAAAACAAGATTTTTAGGCATATTTATATCTACTTACGTTAAAATTAAAACCTGCCTCCATTATTAATGATGTTTTGCTGTTTCAACGTTAAATCACATGCTCAGGTTTAACGAACTTACAAACTAACTGGATAACTAGAGACTTAGTCATCAAAAGCTTGTAACTTATATGTTAGCAACTATTCCACCGAGTTAAAACAGGTGTTATCTTAAAATTATTCAATTTAAATCGGGAGACAGATAATATAAATCAGTTACAATTTAAAGTATTGCTGGAGTAACTATGCCTAAGTAAATTCCTATGTCATTCTGCACGTAGCTAAATGACAGAGAAGCTTAGATGTAGAACATAAATGAAAAAAAAATACAGAGTAAGTAACACATGTTCATCATACTCATACAAATAGTTCCGCCTTTTTAACTCGCAAAGACCACCTCTCTCCACTTGCTACGATCTTATGGTATACATCTTTTGTTTCTTCTACTTTCACCAGTCCAGGCGTGACACCAGAACGCAAAAACAAAACAGAAAAGAACGTATCTTGTGTTATGGAGTCGAAACACCAAAGTTACCGACAAATGCCGACATTTCTATTATTTGTACGTTGCCTTGATGTCGGCGGCTTTATTTCAAAAGAAATCAAGCCTCACACATGAAATGACGTGTGTGGCTTAATTTATTTATAACATACGGAACTGAACATAATGAATTGTTCCCGAAAGACACTTTAAGTCTAAACAAACTTCAGTTCACAAAGTAAATCCACCGTCTGTGCCAATTTTAAGGTTCCCCGAGTTAAGTAAACAGCTCACCGATGAGTCATCAGAGGTCATTAACTCGTCACACGGAACGAGTTACAAAAAATGCCATAATTTTCAAACGTGAGGATGTTTTTGAGAGATGTTACTCAAAACCTTTGACAGTTGTGTGAGTTTTTCTTGGAGATGGTGGAGATCGCAAAATAGGTCGAAGACATCAGTTCAAACTAAGATTAACTCAAATTTAAAAATAAGCAAAATGCTTGGTATTAAACAGTGCCAAACACATTCATAAATGCTATCTATGTGAGCGGAGAATTAAATAAATAAATTCGGGACATTTGCACACACGGTCGCCTGACCCCAAACTAAGTAACGCTTGTACTATGACTGCCAGAGACTTATATACATACTTAAATATTTTGAAATACAAACTTATATATATATTAACGCCCAGACATAGAACAAACACAAATGTTCATCACATGAATGTTTGCCCTAGGTGGTAATCGAACCTATGCCCTCAAGTTCAGGAGGCAGGTTCACTATCAACTGAGCCACCGAGGCAGTCAAATTCAATACTAACACTAAATTAAACAATTCTCCAGAATTGTGTTTAATTAAGTCTAATTGGAACGCTAAGGAACTGCAGTTCCGCAGTCTTCTTGGTAGTCAGTTATAAATTAGCACACTTAACTTGCAAACAAACCATTACCGAAATTAAAAACGAAATTACGAAAAAACATTACTTTATCTACCTTAACAAAAAGCAACATTAACAAAAAGCCCGCCTTTGGCAAACAAATAAATATACTTTATCGCCGGCCACTGGCTCAATAAATACGAAGGAAAGCTTAAACCGCAAACCGCAACCAAAATTAAATAGAAGATAATCTTCAGTCACATTTGGCAAAATTCCTAATTCATTTTTGCCTTTCAGGTTTTTGTAACAAGAGCAAAATAAAAGGAAGAACCTTTAGCGACGGTTTTGTTAAGCAATCTTTTCACGCAGTTGTGTAAAACTATTTTTTTAGCATTTACTAGCTATTACCCGCGACTTTATTCGAATATTGAGACACTAGTATCCAAAAAATCTTCGTCATGATTTACTGTAACTAATTATCAAATTTCAACAAGGTCCGTTTAGTGAGCCGTTTAGCCGTGAAAAGCCTACAAATAGATAGACAGAGTTACGTTCGATTTTATTATTTTATTTTATTATTAGTATGGATATGAACCATAATAAGTTATGAAGTTATAGCAATTTTTATTCTATCTCAGTAGTTTAAGTTTCCAGCAGTGAAGCATGGATATAATATTATTTTGGTGTATTTTAAGAAACGAACAAAAAAACCTCTGCGACACAAACTCACAGCTAATTGAAGGTATTTTATATTTAAAATGCTTGATTTAGTAAGTGCTACTTCTTTATCGTTAAGAATACATCATTCTTTTTCGGACGATATGGCTAATGAAATTTAAATCAGTATGGGAAAGGAATTTTTTAAAATGCTAACGACAAGAGAAGTGTTCGCAAACATTCGTTCTCGATTGATTTAAATGTATGCAAGAAATGAGCATGCATGCACATCGTAATAAGTAATGCTAACAGCATCTAATTAATTATTCATTACCAGAACAAAATACGCGATTGTAATGAAACTGTCATGCTTCAGTCGCTGCGGCCAGCAAAAGTTTAAGATATTAGCAATATTTGATAAATAAGTACTCAAAATGTTAAAAAAACGCTATGGTGTGGTAGAGAAAGGTAGAGAGATGATAAAGATGAGAGAAAAGGGTGCTTAGATGGTTTGGATACATTAACAGAATGGATAAGAATTGTGAATGGTCAAGTCGGTATAAGCAATTTAAGGTTTAAGGTTTAAAGACATTTATTCTCAATAAAGACATTACATATCACTCACTTGAGAACAATACTAAACATCAACAAAATTACAATGTCGTCGTATCTAGCAAGGCTACCAACCCTCTCAACGTATTCATTTGCTTAGAAGACTGTGATCGGCTATCAGGTATTGAGCAAGTTGTTTTTTGAATACGTTGAAAGAATTCACATTTTTTATGCGTGGGGGTATCTTATTGTAAAGTTGTGCTCCTTCAAAAGTAAGTGTTTTTTTGCCGTAGTTAGTTCTAGCTTTTGGCAAAACTAAAAGGCTAGCTCGTCGGGTACTTCGCTTAGTAGTTTGTTTGATTTTTGTAAAAGTAATATTAGTGTGAATGTTTTTATTTAGTGATTTCTGGATAAAAATACATACATTATAAATATATAATTGCTTGACATTCATTATTTTAGTCTCTTTAAATATTTTTGAAGTGGATGTTAAAAACGGATAGTTAAAAAGCATTTTTATTATTTTATTTTGTGCAACTTGTAGTTCAGCTAATTTTGTTTTTGAGGCGCAACCCCAAATTTCAATTAAGTTTAATAGGTGAGGTTTAACCAATGCGTTGTAGATTGTATATCGAAGTGTGTGTGGAATACAACGAACTATATTACGGAGTGAACCGAGGAGGGAGGATAGTTTCTTTTTAAGGAAATCAATGTGAGAGTTCCAAGTCAGGTAACTGTCCATCCTTAATCCTAGATATTTTTCATTGGTTTTTTGTAATAAAGGTATGTCATTAATTGTTAGCGGTTTGTGTGATGGAATAATTTTATTTTTAGCTTTGAACACAATGTAACAAGTTTTAGAAATATTTATAGTCAAGAGGTTGTACTGAAACCAAGAATTTAAAGTATTTAAGTCATTTTGGGCATTTTGTATTAAATCGTTTATGGATGAGCCAAAGTAAAATAAACAAGTGTCGTCTGCGTACAGAGTCAGATGACCACACAGTCCAATCTCGTGAATGTTATTGATATAAACCAAGAATAGCAGAGGTCCTAGGATAGATCCCTGTGGGACTCCACATGTTACAGCTAAAGCATCACTTTTGGAGTTGTTATCCAGCCTAACTACTTGTGATCTATTATTTAAATATGATTGAAACATTTTTAGAGCGTTACCCGAGATATTTATGGCTTCTAATTTTTTTAAGAGCAGGTCGTGGCTTACTGTGTCGAATGCTTTTTTTAGGTCTATAAAGATTCCAAGGACTATATTTCTACTGTCTATGTTACGTTTAATTGTAGTGATTAAGTCGGCTGTAGCTGTTAGAGTGTTGCTTTTTGTCCTAAAACCATATTGCCTATCCGAGATGAAGTTAATTGAGTTAAGGTAGTTTTCTAATCGGTTGTGTAATATTTTTTCTAAAATTTTTGACAAAACAGGCAATACTGAAATCGGTCGGTAATTACCGGGGTCCACTGTTGGTCCTGATTTGTGAATAGGAGTGACCTTCGCTACTTTTAGCTCGTCGGGAAATCGACCATCTTTTAAAAGACTGTTAAAACACTGTGTAAGACTATTTGCTATTAAGTGTTTGACACATTTTATCGATTTAGTATTGATACCATCCAACCCAGTACTACAGTTAGGGTCAAGTTTGTCGATAATTCTTAAAATTTCATTATTGGTACATGGACGAAAGGTGGACAACCCAGAAGATGACTGGTGTATTGTTGGGTTTGGTAACGCTTGAGCAGGTGTATCATGAAAGTGTTTGGGTATATCATTGGCTAACAAGGGCCCTATAGTAGCAAAATATTTATTAAATATTTGACAAATTTCGTTTGGATCAGTAATTTGTATCGAATCTACTAATAGTTTTGGAGGAGCACAGCTTTGCTTAGATTTGTTATTAGCCAAGGTGTTTATGAGATTCCACATTTTCTTTGGTTTCCTAGAACAGTTCTGAAATTCTTTATAGTGGTAGGAATCCCTTGTTTCTTGAATTAATTTACGAACATAGCATCTTTTCAAAGTGAATTCTTTTTTCAGCGAGTCATTTTCTGGATTGTTCTTTAGTTCTGCCCATAATTTATTTCTTCGATCGATTTCAGTAATTATTTCTTTAGTTATCCAATCGTTTTGTGGTGGGTTAAGCGTTTTAGTTTTTAAGGTTTTGCTTGCTTGTATATAAAACTTTATTTTCTGTTCAAATAATGAGTAGTTGTCTTCAAGTGTGTGGTTAATTTTGGTCTTTTCCATAGTAGTGTATAATTTTTCATAATCAATTGCTTCATATTGCGTTCGTATCTTTGGTGGTGGCTTAGTTTTTTTGAGTTCTAGATATATCTGTTTGTGGTCGGATAATGAGGATTCCAGTAGTGCCATGTGGAAGTAGTCGTTTTTCAGATTCGTACTGATATGATCTAAGATAGATTTTCTTGTAGTACCGTGTCTTGTGCAATATTTCTTACTACTTTTATTTAAGAATACGTATCCTGCTTCTTGTATAGCTGTTTTATATAGTTTGGTACTTTTCTCTTTTGTTAACAGGTCAATATTAAAGTCGCCAAAAACCATTGCCCTTTTTTTCTGTTGCAGTTGTGAGTCATACACTTCGAGAAAATTTTTGAAGCTGGTATCACCAGGTTTGTATATCACTCCCACCTCAAGCGCATATCTTTCTAAGCGTATCCATAAATAATTGTTTCCTTCTGAATATACTGATTCCGTTAGACTATGTTTCAGGTCATTATGAACATACGCTGAAACTCCTCCTCCTCTTGAGTCTGTTCTATAACTATAGTAGTGTGTGTAGTTATTTATTCGGAGCTCCAAAGCTTGTTCTTCAGAGCAAATCCAAGTTTCTGTTATTAAAATAACATGCACAGTGGTTGGCAATGACCGTAGAATGCATTTGAGTTCGTCAAGTTTTCCTTTTTTTTTCGTATGCTCCGAGCGTTAAGGTAAAAGAATGTTAGGCGTGATTTGTTAGTCTGAATATATTGGTAATTGCTAAGTACTTGGTAGGTATTACTTGTTTCCATTTAGGCTAACATATCTCAACCAAATCGAAAACATTTTGAAGAAAAGCCAGGTCTAGAGTGCCCGTAACCGTCGAAAGTGTATGAAAAGACTGACGAAAAACCAAGCCCTTATTCTTGACGCGTGAAATGTTTTTTGGTCCTAAGACTCCTATGACTTTTGAAACGAAAGACAATAAGAAAAAGTATTTTGACTTGTAAGAATAGTCCTTCAGAAAGAAATGTATGCCAGGATCGTAGCAAATGAAGAGAAGTATCTGCCTACCTCTACTCAATGGGAAAGAGGCGGAAATGTAAAATATACGTAAAATCAAAAACTATATGGTACAAAAAATAAAATAAAAAAGCTGTAAAGAACCTACTTGTATCCTTTATCTTTTGATCACCTTCTGTGATAGATGGTGATCAATATGTTTATTAAGCCTTTAAGCAATGTAACCTTTAGGCATGCCTAAAGAGGACATTTAATTTTGATGTTCCATAATCCAAAAATAATTATCATCAAGCTAAATATATTTTTTAAATCTTTTCGAACAAAAATGAATGAAGACTCGCTAGATAACTTCTCGAGAACCGTGAAGATATAAGCACTTTTTAACGGACTCATAACTCAAGCGGAGTTCTACTTCGAAACTCGTAAACTCGTAAATCTTCTTATATTTCACCAAACAAAGACTGACTGCAGGGATTTATGGAGTTTAAAGAGGATTTTCATTTTCAATGGGTTTTCATCTGCATTAATGAAAGAAATTTAGGATTTTTTTGTGATTTTATTGTTGTCTTGAAATTTTTCATTTTGTAAGTTCTGCGAATTTATTCTCAGGTACGTTCTCAGATCAACCTAGAGGAAAAGATGGAACACTGCGTTAATCTCGCTGAAGCCACTTCTTTTTCAATGCGTGTGCGTGGTAATGAAAAACATTTACAATTACACGAAAACTAATATTAATTCCCAAACTCTACGTTAGCCATTTCCGTTCCAATATACATCCTTAGGAGATTTAATATTTTAAAACTGCACATATTTGTAAGAGTTTAATGTTACGGTTTTTTCAAAATTTACTTTAAAAAAAAACTGCACAGTTTTTAAAAAGAACCTCAAAATGTAGTCCTGGCCACACTTTTATAATGCACTATGTATATTTATGTACACTAAATTCTATACCATAAACCAATGCACATAATGTCGAGGTAAGAATGACCAAGCGAGTAGCGTAGTTTTTTGCGTCAATGTGTACCTATACGACAGTAGAGTAGTTTTTGGATGGTTTTTGGCTTCATTTAGATCATAGGCCGTGCGCCATCTTATTCTCTAGTTTCATCTGAGGGTACGTTTTAAGTAGGTACTAATCATTTTTGACTTTCATTTGAAAGTTGTTTTGATTTTTGTTGCGTTTTTTTTTTGGGTATTAAAGTAACGTAGATAAAACTATGTTTTGTTGCTTTACAATTAACCTTGAGATCTCTGATTACCTCTGATGGTTGCAATAAATTCGAAGTATAAGAATTTCTAGTGAGAGAAAAATAAAAACCGACATTAGAGAAGAAACACAAACAAATATGATTGCTAACCCATAATTGTCGGTCACCCCGTTTAGGCGATGAGAAGTCACACAGGTACTAATACTTACAATACACCTGAAAATCATTACTTTCTTTCTGAACAGTCTTGTAAAAATTAAAATTAAATAATTTCCATCAGCATTTTTCAGAATACTATCATGAATTCATCACAGATTCAATCGTATTAAATTACCAGACTATTACTATTACATAGTAGCAGATAAGAAGAGCATAAGATTAATATTGCCGAAGACGAAGATACAAACTATATTAACCCTAAAGCTGACGTCCACAAGAAATGACAAATGCATACGAATATTCGTAAGAGCACTTGTTAAAAGTTATCTGAACGTGACCGCAGGCGTGGGCGCACTTTTATTACATATCTTTCTTGCGAAGGGTTCCATTATTTATTGATCGGAGACGAAGACGCGGTGACGTCATTATGAAATGTCATTAGTTAGTTAAAAGCATGCTTAAAAGGAATGATGCTCGTGGTTTGGTTTTTAATTTGATTACGATTACAGTCGATCGAATTATAATGAAATTATTCTTGGTTCGCTATCGGGTGACCGTTGAAAGCTGCAGTTAATTATAAAAAGATTAAAAAGCTATTAAAGCATCTTTCTTAATTTCTTTTTTTTTAGTTTATTGGCTGCAACTTTCAAATGTCATTTTATTTACACAGAAGCTTTATTAGGACACATATACTTTTGAATAATTAGCTGCATCTACTAGCAATTATCCGGTACCAAATGAGCTATAGTTTAAGAATACAATTAGAAAAAACTATTCTAGACCAATTTAATTTTTCCCAAACAGAATTTTATTTACTTTTGAATAATAAACCGCAACTTCGAAAAACTATTCAATCTCAAGGACTGTAGTTTAAGAAGTCAAAGTAAGACGGAAAAGGTATGCTTATCATAGGTCATTGTAGGTACTCATCGGTGTGAACAACTCTCTTCTTAAAACCTCTGACAGTGAAATAAGCTGCTGTTACACCAAGCATAGGTATGTCAAAAGTCACACCACGTAACACTGAAAAAACAAACGAAACGGTAAATAAAAAAGCATCCTAAAACAGAAGCCTTTCTCAGAACATAAAATATACAAGCAAAATAACTTTGAGGGCTGTTAAGTCAACAGAAGCATATTAACTTTCCGTTTTCGCAGTAAGAAACACATCAGTATCATGTCGCAATAAACAGCTGTATTTTCATAATCTTTTCGTTTCAAAGATAAATTTTCTCATGTTTTGACAAAGTTCTAAAGAGCAAAAGATTTCCAAGCTCCTTCTCAGAAAACTATACCGTTAAATTCATTGTTATACAACTCGTGTATGTGCGATCCTTTATATTATATGATATGACATTTTTAGAATAATATGACTGCATTTAAGATAATCTTACCTACTTATCCTTAAGCCTATACAAAACAACATCCTAGAAAAATAAAACTAAAGCATTATTATAGTAACTATTACTGAAGTACTATAATAATGTACTCCGCCTTTCAAGCCAGAGGGAGCGGGTTTAAACCCAGCCGACGGCACGCACGAATTTGTTCATTGTGTGAACATATGTGCGTATTGTATGTCATCTGCTACATGACTGGAGCCCGGTGTATGGCGACAGGCTCGCCCCCTGTCACATATGAGACTGAATATCGTCCGGCAAAGTGTGGGTGTTGTATTACACCTCTGTCAGCCCCCCTCGGGGGATAGGCGAGACAATATGTTATGTTATGTTATGTTATAATAGTTGATCGAATCAAACTTTGCGGAAGTTAATGTTAAAAACTGATTTTCAACAAATCTTTAGTAAATTTCCGTTTCAACAAAGTCAAAAGTCAAAGTAGTTGAACCGGAAATACACTAGAGATTAGTTGATAACTGTTTTAACTCTCAGGTAGATAATATTAGTATAGGATATAGGTGTAGATTTACACCCAAACTAATATTATCTACACTAATAATATTATAAAGATTTGTATTTTTGTATGTAACGAATAACCTAAAAAACTACCGGTTTGATTTGAAAAATGATTTCACCATTAGAATAAGCTACATTATTTCTGTCCCTGAGTGACATAGGCTATGAAACGCGAACGAAGCCGCGTGCAAAAGAGCTAGTCAATAAAAATGTTTTACTTAGCAGTAACATTTATAATCTTTCTTTACTCATCTATATTTGATTGAATCAGGCGTTACTTTGCGGAAGTTCATCTTCAAACTTGTTATTTGGACAATATCTAGTGTAATTCCGCTTTAACGTCGCATTAAGTACATCGAGGAACATGAATTTTTTATTCTAATTTTGAAATTTTTCAAAAACTAATTTAATGAAATTTACTAGAAAAATACAAATTGATATTTGAATCTAATTCTAAACGTTATACAATGTAATATTTCAACAAACCTGAAAAAAAAAAATTTATGAATGTACCTGAAAAAATTAATTTTTAAAAAAATTAAACAAACCTGAAAAAATACAAAAAAAATGAATGAACCTGAAAACATTAAAATTAAAAAAAAAACAATAAAAAAATCCCTGTTCTTCGAGCACTTCGTCGACACGTGTTTCGCCTCTCCACGAGGCATCCTCAAGACGTGTTGACTCTCCGAGCGCGTGGCCGAGAATCTACAACGAGAATCTACGAGAATTTTCTAGTAAATTTCATTAAATTAGTTTTTTAAAAAATTTCAAAATTAGAATAAAAAATTCATGTTCCTCGATGTACTTAATGCGACGTTAAAGCGGAATTACACTAGATATTGTCCAAATAACAAGTTTCATCTATATTTGTAAGTAAAGTATTTTAATCAAATAAAAAGCAGTATCGATAGGCAAATAAATATAGACTACTCTTCTTCTTCTTGTAGTGCCATCTCCTACCGGAGATCGGCTATCATTGTGGCTATCCTAATCTTAGACACAGCAGAGCGGAACAGGGATCCAGTGCTTAGGTTGAACCATGTCCTCAGATTCTTAAGCCAAGAAGTACTGGTATTATAAAATTTCACAAATACTTCCTTTACTTTTTTTTTTTGTTAATTATTTAAATCAAATCTGCACTATCTAATTTGCTGTCATTCATTTTGTCCACTCATACATTATATTTTTTCTTATAGTTTTTGTTTTAATTTGTTGTTATTTTTAAAGGTATGTCTTATGTTTAAGGGTACTTTCTGTCTACCTAAAAGTGTCTCCTGGTAACTTCGCACTGAGCCCCAAGATACAGGCCTAGAGCTTAGTTTGGGACTCACTGTCAACCTTTAGTTCAGTACTACTTGATTTAGTTCATCCTATTTTAAGTCAACCTGTTTGTTTATACTTTTCTTTTTTAATAAATATATTTGAATTTGAATTTAGTAATTCTTTATCTTCTACTTACATTAAAAACATTGATATTTTCACCACCGTCGACCATCTCTTCATCAGTTCTACTTACAATATTTGCAATTACCACTTCATTTTATTTTATGTAAACATAATTTGTTTGGATATCAGATACCTTGCTCACACAACTCATTAAATATTAACTCAATAGCGCTAAAACGTTCGCGAATTGGTTTATTAACACCTCTCAAATAGCTGTAAAAGTTTTAACTTCACTATCGGAGATCTGGTAAAGAATGCGTTAATTGCATATCACATTCCTAAGTAGGATACCATTAAATAAAATTAAGGATACTTGGCACCATGCCCCGTCACTAAAAATAAGATAAAACACAAAGAGGGTTAAAAATTTTAGTCGGTTATACAGGGTGATACAAAACCCTGTTGTATCCACGAGGTGTGCATCCAGTATCGACTGTAGGATGCAATTTTGCTACTTTAAATTAATATTGACTAAAAAAATATTTTACACACATCGCATTTCGCCTTCCTAAAAGCGCGAATGCAGACACTAATCGCGTCGGTTTTATTTGTAAATATTCGCGTCGTGCCGCTACTTTCTTAGAATAAAAGCCGCTGACACATGATACAGATTTGATAACATTTTTGTAAAATTTCCTTTTTTTTCTTGCGTTCTTAAACCGGTCATAATCCTTGCTATTTTTAACGTCCATTTTTTTGGTATTTTTGCATGAATAGTTTTAGGTGTATGTACCTGCCCATCAATTATCCGTCAGGGTTTCCGTAACTCCCTGTATATGTTATATTCGAGTAGGTTATAGTCGGTTAAGCTCATATAGTTAGTCCTACTTATATTATACTAGTGACTCTGTGAGTTGTAGACCTCGCGGAGGACGCATGTCCTTCTCTACAGGTCGCATTATTCAACGGATTCTCGTGAAATTTTGTGAACAGTTTCGGTAATACGATTATTTCGCAATATCAGTCTTTTGAAATTTTTCAAAATTGAAGATATATAATTTTTTAGCGCCAATTTGAAAAATGATCTGGACAGAATTCGGACATACGAAAGCATTTTTGTCAAAGCTGAAGCATAGACGCTTTGCTTGCCAACGCGCGCTCGGGTGATAATGTATGTTACTCCTTTATTCTCAAACGGATAGACGATTTTGATGAAATTTAGTATGGACTTAGTTTATACCCTGGAATAACTTATTTTTATACTACTTTTGTAACACAGCGTGGTGCAGATAGAGTATTATATAGGTAGGTACAAACATACTCGTATATCTTCCAGGCAACATTTACTTCAGTTTGAAAATATACTTATCAAATTAATGTCAGAATATATTTTTTGCATTATTTACAAAATTCGTTATCTTGACACTTTTGTTTTAGCAAAAATGTAAAATTCATGCTAAAACCATCGTTACAAAAAAAACATACATACATGCATTTCGTTACGCCTTTCCCCTGAAAAGGCTGGTAGAGGTGTAATACTACACCCACACTTCGCCGGACGATATTCAACCCCTAATGTGACAGGGGGCGACCCTTTCGCCATACACCGGGTTACACAATAAACTGGTGTCAAAATTTAAAACCTGGAGAAGCTCTTTTTGACTTTTCTTCTATTTGTAAAGCGTCAACAATATATGTACGTACAGCTAAATCATTGTGCTCAATTAAGGACAACATCGGCATAGCTCGTGTTTGAGTTGTTTTCCCATGTGTTATGCTCATACCGAACATGTTATGAGATACGACAGAGCACTCCATCATTAATATCATTGAAGCCTTTTCCATTACAAGTAAGAAATCGCATTTTTATCTCAAATATTTTCTTACGAGAAATAATAAAGGATGTGGGATATTAAGATGCGTGGGGTCCCAAAAATGTGATTGAATTTTATAAATCTCCATGGTCGTAAAGTGATGACAAGGTTATGATCCGGCATCCGTATTTTATAAGATCTTATATTGCATGCTTTGAGAATTATACCCCCATCCTTTTTAAATTGGTTATGATAAGGGAGTAGCTATCTGCTATAATAAAAATTCCCGCACCAAAAACGGTCTGCTGTTTTTCTCCACATTTTTCAGGATGAAAGGGCTATTATGACGCAAGATTAATTCAACAATAGCTTTCAACTAGTGCAAATGAAATGACATGAAACTGCACTAGGTAAAACCTATAGAATGCATGTTGAATAAGACTTATTTATGATATATATTAACCAACTTCCAAAAAACAGGAGGTTCACAATTTGATTGTGTGTTTTTATTGTATGTATGTTACGCGATTACTCCGCTAATTGTGAATCCATTTTAGTGATTTTTGTTTGGTAGAGGTGGCCCCATATAAATTTCATCTCAATCGGTCAAGCAGTTTTCAAAATATCAACTAATTTCTAAACATTGTTTCGAATTACTAACGAGAATTCGGTTTTTCAAACTTTGCTTTTTATGTTATATCTATACCTAATTTACTAGAAATGTCATGAACTAATTCCCCTAAAAAAATTGTGACTGCATTTGTTTACTTATTTACCAGCTTTGATCAAATATCTAAGCTCAATCTTATTGATGACCGTAACAAAATGCTACCAAAACGCTTGTACCCTACAACCATTCTACAAGGTAACCCCATGTTTCCCTTCTTGTTTAGTCATATCAAATGTGTCACCCACTAAATTATTGATGTATTCATTCGAGATAGACCCTTGTTTTATTATTCCTGATATAAATCCACTTAAAGTGACGATAAGCCCAAAATCGAATTATGTGCTTCATTACTGGACTTTATAAGGCGATGACAAACCACACTTTTGTTTTATTTATAGAGGCTCTTATAAAACCTCTGATGAAGCAGATTATGTAAGGCCAGATACCGAAGTAAAAATTTAAGAATACTTATCGCGGTATAGAATATAACCCTATTTTTAAATTCACTCTTCAAGTTCGTCATTTTATTTTTTATACAGTCATACTGCATAATTAACAAATTTATTTCAGTTAAAATGGGTAATCTCGTTTACGCACTTGACTCATGACGACAGCAAGAAGTTGCAGACAGAACAGAACAGATGGATAAGCAATCATTCGATATGATTGTTACCAAACGATTCTGCAAATATGTGAGACTTTATTGAGATATACAATTATGTAGATTACTAGCTATTACTAGCTGTTACCCGCGACTTCGTTCGTGTTTATTTAAAAAATAGTACGTATCGGAAAATCTTCCTCGTGATGTACTGTCACTAATTTTCAAATTTTATTAGCAGTAAAAAGCCTACAAGCAGACAGACAGACAGAGTCACTTTAGATTTTATAATTTTAGTATGGATAGTAGGTATGGACAATTATATTAGCACCAATTTTTTGATAAGCTAACTAGACATTTGATCACAGCCTTTCATAGTAATATTCCTACATCATTTGTCATGTATACGACCACTGTTTTGGGTCTCCGAGATTTTCCATCTCTCTTTTTCTAGTCTGTATCTCAAAGTCGCAAGGAAATAACACACTCATGTTCTTTTGTAATCGAATCAGCTCAATAGGTCTGATGGGCTGCGTCTGTAAGATTCGCATATAGTTTTGGTTGGAACCCATAAAACTTCTGCATTTGGGAATGCAGTTACTGAAGGTCGAAAACATTGAGCTGAAATAAATTGCAATGCTGTTCATTGGATACTTACAATGTAATGATTATGTGGGTGTCCACACTTAATTGTAATTACTGGAAGACGAAAGTCGATGTAACGAGCAAATCAATACAATTACAATATAATACAATTACGACTTTTTTAGTATTGGGTTACTTATTCCTTGTACCATAACCCTTCTCATATATTTTAGTTAATAAATGAATACCAATATTGTACTTTAAAATAACGACAAACAACAGCTTGCAACTTCGTCACTTGCTAGGTTTTGTAAAAGTTATGTGCTAAACTTTTGTGCTACTAAATGAATTACGAAAATTGACTCACATTATATGAATACCTACTACCTGCGCCCCGCGGTCCCAATGGAACCGTTAATTTATTCAGGATAAAAAGTACCCTATGTCCTTTTCTGTACCCCAGACAACGTGTATGCGAAATTTCAAGACGATCGGTTGAGTAGTCGAGACGTGAAAGCGTAACAAATAAATAAACGAACAAACTCACTTTCGCATTTATAATATTAGTTACCACCACATATTAGCCTCCACTCTATACCTAGTCCAGAATAATATAAGCTACTAGCGACTCGCCCTGGCTTCGCACAGTCCCTATAAACCTTCCGTGAAAAATTATCTAAGTGATGGTAAAAACCGCATCATAATCAGCTGCGTGGTTTAAGAGTTAGCGGTATACAAACAGACAGACGCGGAGAGCGACTGTCCTTTTAACCCCTGACACAAAAACGTGTGTGTGTGTGCTCTACAGGATGAACCGTTTTTTTTTTGTTCAAAAGGGGAATTGTAGTCGAGAGTGTTCTTAGATATGTTTGATGAAAAACGGTGTCGGTGGTTTTTATTTTTTTTATTTGTGTTCTGTGTAGATATTTTTTTTATTTGTTTTTGGGGGCTGAGCTACCCACGTCCGTAGGAGTGTACTCTATTCAGATTCCCTACACGTGGTCCCCGGGTAGTGCTAACCGGGTAGCAAACTCTGGTGGGAGGCTTCGGCCGTGGCTAGTTACCACCCACCGGACCAAGCCATGCCGTGAAATGACCTAGTCGTGTTTCGGGATGTAGTCCGGTGTAACCGTTCCGAAGACGGGTCTGAGCAGTAGCGCACTTGTAGCGCCTCACTCAACTGCCGTCTTTGTACTTCTTCACTCAACAAAACTTCAAGGCTATAGTGAATAAGTACCTCATAGGTCGTCGTGCTCCATCTTAGACCACCACGTCGTTTAACATCAGGCGAGTTGGTGGTCAAACGTCGACCTATTCTACATAAAAAAAAATAAATAAATAAATATGTTTACTTCGCGAGCAAAACCGCGAGTATTCGTTTATGCCGAAATAATTTCATTCCAAACAAATCAGCAAGAAAACGCTTTCAGGGAAACATTGGTAAACTTAAAAACAAGCTTAGAATTTCCCCAAACGTAATACCCTAAAATATAATCTCGTTTTTCTTTCGAAGCTTTCAAGTGGTTCTTTGTAAAAAAACTCACTACGCGCTCCACTGAGTTTTCTTAATAAAATATTTTCCTTACGTAACGTATTTCTTTAATATTTTGTATGAGCGAACGTAGGAGGATATTATTGCGTACTTACAAGCTCCTTAAATACTAATTTAATGTTTCCACAATGTTTTCCGTTTAGCACGAACGAGCATACGAAAAAAATCGTAATTAATGATTATGGATATCCATAAAATGATACTTTAATGATATAGCTATTTATGTTCTAGTATTTGTAGGATTACCAGCTATTTTTCACTTATTTTTTGTATTTTGATTTGGTTTTATTTCGTTTGTCCAACAAACAAACACAGTCAACTAAAAAAAACTATTTCGTGCTAGCGTTAGTTGTTAAAAAAAAGTCAAGAAAACTTCTGTCACAATTATCCTATTCCTTTCATTCCTGGACAAGATAAAGATATATCGGAAGCGTTTTACTTTGGTCCTGACTAAATATTTACCAAAGCTGCAGACCGTGCTAACAACCACAGACCATGCTCCTTTTGTAAATTTTGAATGTTTAATAACAAAAACTTTTAAAACCGCTATGAAAGGTACAGCCCTGATGACTCAACCAGGACCGCGATTTCCAAGATTATTGGGTAAAGAATTGAAACTTTAGCAAAAGGAAAAAGCAAAATTGGAATTTGCTTTTAATCCGTTTTTTGATGTAACGAAGTAGTACCTGCTGAGCAATAAAAGCGGGAAAAACGTTTGCAATGCAGTGATTCACACAAAATCACTGACGATATTTTCATTACTAAAATAAGTATGATAGAATTCACACAAAAATCTTACCTATAATAATTTGATTTACAATTCAAAATACGAAAAAATATAAGCAAAACAAATGACACGAAATCCCAAGGACTTTACGAAGCATGACTTTGATGCGCCTACATACATGATGCAGCCTTGCTTTTGTAGTTGGCAGTCATCTCACGTACATGTTATATCCTAATGTATCATATAACATAGGTACTTTAAAATATAAATTAATCTAAATCCTTGAACGTCCGACAAAGGTACCCTGACTGACATTGAAATATTCAAGACGGAAAGGAAATAACAAATTTATGAGCGTCATAGTTAAATTTTAAAATTTACCTAGATAATTTTATTCTTATTAGTTATGATTAATTGTATGATATACAAGCTGCACTCTGTATTTACCGGTTATCCTACAAGGTCATACTTTTTTCGAAAAAAGTAATCGTAGCAAACTAAATGTTTTGATTTGATTATGTTATCTGGATTTCAATATTTTCTTCTTGTGGCAACTCCTGAATCTTACACAATTTTTAAGCGGCTTCAAAAAAAGAGGTTGTCAGTTCGACTGTTTTTTTTTTGAACTTTGCCAATTATGAATAGATTTTAATGATTCTTTTTTTTTTGTACATAATACTTTAGAGGTGGTCCCATATAAATTTTATCAAAATCGGTCAAGTAGTTTTTAAAATATCAACAATAGTCTAAAATTGTTTACATGCATGATGGCAACTCGAAAACTATATAATATTTCTTCAATGTTCTAACTACCCACAACCTACTACTAAACTTATATAAAAACTAAAGTTGATACACTTATTTTAACCAATTGTAATTCCTATTAATCAACCGTCAATGAAACTATTTATTACCAATAGTCATTAATTGTTCGACGCCCATTCACAACTCGTCGTGGGCGTCGCACGATTATTTTGTTTTATAGTTAACACTGACCATATCCACACGATGTGAATAAGCCTAATTGGTTGTAGAGGACTATTGCTTAGTACTTGTATGAATCATGCTGAATATGCTGATATCATAGTTTTCTCTTGTTGCGTTAACAAGGTTGTCTTTCGTCTGAATCCGATTTTCGTGGAAATGTTTCCATCGATTTTTAAATGAGAAGAAATTTGAAAATAAAAATCATATAAGGTATTCATTTTTTTGTTACTATGCCGATGCCAAAAAGATTTACATAACATAACATATCGTCACGCCTTTCCCCCGAGGGGGCTGGCAGAGGCAACACCCACACTTCACCGGACGATATTCAGTCCCAAATGTGACAAGTTACAATATGCTGCAAATATTGTCCTCAAATTTCTTGTAATTCAAATAATTAAACCTACCTACTTGTGAGTAAAAATAGCCGACTTCATTAAATATTTTGGTAAACACCAGGTTGTCTAGGGAAAATGAGCCAGGAAATATAGAAAAAATAGAGTACATTTTTAGATAGAGATGTATTTGGCCTGAGCATCAGCCAGCCAGTTTATTAAATATTGTAATAGACGCTAAGGATGAATATCATTCAGGAAGCTAGTTGAGTGGCGCCGTTTAGTAAAATGGCTTATAAGCAAGTTGGCTGCAACTTATACAATACAAATATTATTGAAAATTATGCAGATATTAGTACAATAAAATTATACATGAAAGTTTGCCCAGTTTGTTAATCGTTCTTAAGTTTACTCAAAAAAAAAATTGTGACATCAATTTTAAACTATCAGCCTTTTCAGCCTATCATTCACAAAAGTTACATTAGTATAAATGTGTCGCATAAGTCTATGTTCTTAAATTTCACCGAAAAAACCCAAATTTCCCTAACTATATCATCAAGAGAGGTCAATGTATCGGTTAGATCCGCAGGCTGCGTGTGCGCATCCGAGGCGCAGCCGCAGGATGTTTTCGCTATAAAATTGTGTAGCGGACACCATGTGGACACAGTGCTCAACCGACCACGAACCCAGAAGGACACAACATGAGGCTGGTGAGTCCTTGAATTTACCAGTGCCAGTGGAAAAGTGCAAAGCAAATTGTGAAAAAAAAAATGTTTATATAAAATTAAATCAGTAAAAAATAAAAAGTTTTTAACACATTTTTTGGTGGTTCACAATTTTTGAAGGGTTTTTGTGGTATATTATGAGGACGCGTCATCAAAGTTAAAATTCTGTTTTGAATCGTTGTTAAATTAAACTTAAAATGAATATTTAAAAAATGAAGCCTTGTCCGAGAGAGATACGTAAATGAAAGCTTAATTACTCCTTGTAGGAAGCTAAACCAATTTCCTAAAAAAATTAGCTTAATTAGCGCACTACGTCTGGTCCCCAAGCCTGCAATTTATACCGTGTAGTAAATTATTACACTATCAAGTTGAACAGATGCAATTGAATTAAATATACCCAGAAACTCTTAAATATTTAAAGTAGGCAAACTAATTTCGTACTGAGTAATTTAAAGTCATCCTTTTTGCAGGTATACATTTTCTCCGCCATTTTGGCTGTTTCGCTCGCCGAGACCAGTGACCAGAACGTCTACGATGACTTAGTAGCGATGGAAACGATGGAGCTCAAGAAAGAGTCAAGTCAAGACTTGACTCCAGCTGCAAGCGTGTACAACTATGTGCCACCGGGCCAGAGGCCGCAGCAATGGAACCAGCCACAGAACTACGTGCCTTCTCAAACGTGGACTCCTCCGAAAGTCGATCCGATCCAACCCATTCACACTCACGTTCCATCAGTGCCAGTCAACCCGCCTTACTATCCCCAAGCGCCAGCTAACGTTCCCTACGTACCCCCCGTCACGGCTAGCCCGCCCTACATACCCCCAGTACAGAGCGACTACGTTCCTCCCCACTACCACTACCCTACTACTACACCCTCTGTCGCTGTGATCAAAAATGAACAGCAGCAATGGGACAACGGAGCCTACAGATACGAGTAAGTTATCTCAATTATTTAGCAACGGTCATATTTGACAACGTTGAAAAACTGGTTTTAGCTTTAATGTTTTAGACTTATTTTTAAGGGTTTAAAAATGAGTCAAAGTTAGGCAATGTTCTTAAAACAGCCTTTTCTTTCACCATTACGTTAAGTTCCCAAAATGTTAAATTTTTAAAAAGTTAAACATTTGCAATGCACATACTAAGATCTTCTAATCTTCATAAAAAAAAACAATGTATAAAATAATATTTAAGCTCGTTTTAGATTCAGTGTTCTAAAGTAGCGAAAATATCTAATCTAAAAACACTAATCTGCATTGTGAAAAAATATATAATTACAAACTAATCTTTCTTAAAAGATGACATTAAAAGGCCAATAACATCGAGCCATATAAATCACATATTGTATCCAAAGCTATCTTTAACTTAAGGAAATATAACGGTAGTAGATAATTTATTGTCAAAAAAAAAGTTTTTAATCGAACATCATTTCATTAGCATATTCAATCCTATCGGAAAGAAATATTGTGACTCATTTTTTATTTTTACGCCAGTTTCATAAAAAATTAAACTAATAGTAAAAAAGAAGACAAGGTTAATAGACAGAATGTCTGTCATAGAAAGTATTTTACTAACTAGTTTATCCTCGTTGTTCCAGTAGTTAAATACCTACTGTAATAAAACTATTATCAGATAGAGTCATCTTAGGTACTAAAGACTCGGAAGTTTAAAAATGTAAATATTATGTAAACGGAACATTTTTCTGACAAACAAATTTTGAGAAGACCCTAACGGTCACGCCCGTCTCCGGAGCATTGTATTTATTTAATAAAATATCCGGTTATTTGACTGCCAATAATAACTGTTCTCAAACATTTTTGCCACAAAAAAGGCCCTAAGTTTGCATAATTTTATGTATGGGACTGTATTTTAGTCACCAGGTTAAGGCATCAAGTTTTACCGTTTCCCGATTCCGTTTTTATTGGCATTTTTACAGACATTTTTACATCATTAGGGTAATAAACGTAAATGTGTAGGCTGCTTTGATATTTTACAGTTCACATAATTATTTAGAATGAACTTGGTAGTATGACGGAAAATAATGCATTTTTTTTTAATGATAATTAAAAGAAAACTCCAAAGAATGTTACTCAATTCTTTAACAATTTCCTTTAAAATACACCTTTTAAACATTGGTCGATCCTTCCGAAAGATAAACCAAGTAATTCTATTTTCCACCATCAACCTCACGCCTTCCGGTAGCAAAATTACATTACAACAGCTTTATACGACATCGTTCGTGGTAGAGAAGATAAAGTCACTTGATGTTAATCTAACACACGTTGTCGACCTTGAAAAGGATCTGGCTTAAAGCTGGGTAATTTAAAACGTGCAATTGACCTGCCGGCAGCACATAAAAGACTCACAAACCATTATGTTAATTTATTAAGTGTTTAAACAAAATCTAGTGTTTTGAGCTTGCTTTTGTATTTGCTATGTAAAGAAACTTTAACGCAAATACTCGATTGCGAACGAGTGTTAATTGTTCTCTGTTTTGACCACGAGCAAACATGTAAGACAAGTGTTGGCATAACATCTTCAGCCAATACCTTTAAAAGCTTAGAAATAATCCGCTAAGTACTATTCAAATAAAAAGATGAACGATTAGAAATGCATGTATGAAATGCCTATTTGCGTACAAAATAAACTAAACAATCTCTTTAATATTGATTTATAACTTCTTCCACCCGTATAGTCAGCGTTGATCTATAACTGATTATAATATTATAGCTAAATTTTAAACTAAGGGTGCTCAATTCAGGTCAAATATCCGATACCATAAAAATACATTTTGAGAATGTGACATTTTGAGACATTGTTAAATTATGAGAACATGATATTATGCGCCGAGCGGAAAAATGTTAATGCATTCTCAATTCGTTGTTTCCTTCAGATACCAGATCGCTGACGGCACTCATGTCGGCGAAGAAGGCTACTTCACCGACCCGAAGGGCACTGACGAGAGCCTTGTAAAGAAGGGATGGTACTCTTACGTGGGAGGCGATGGCAAAACCTACACCGTCACTTACTGGGCTGACCACACCGGCTTCCACGCATTCGGTGACCACTTGCCCACTCCCCCGCCTGTACCTAAGGAGATTCAGGCGTAAGTATTCAAAGACGTAGGCAGCTGTGCTAAATCTCTGACCGCATCACTTACGATGTGAGATTGCGGTCATACTTCTAGCTACAGCGATGTTGAAAAGTAAACAATAACATTTTTTATTATTTGACCTAAGACACGGGTAGAGGTCTACCCCAATTCCTAAAATGCATATAAGTTTATTAACAAAAAAACTATCGTAAACCACAAATGGATAAAAACTTGCAATAGAATAAGTACTAATATATGGCATGAACATGATGTAATATTTTCATGTCTTCAAAAACTTTGATCATCTAAAACGATTTTAAATGCAATATGTCTTGTCTTAAAATGCATACAACTTGTTCTGCCCATTAAGACTTCTTCTGAAGAAGTATACAGCATAAATTCATAACAAATGAGATGTAAGCACGCCAAACTAACAACGGGACATCGAGGGTACCACCTATCACTCAAATCAAGATCGCATTAACATAAACATAATGGACCCCAGGTCAACAATGCCATGAATTTGCATAAGGAGTCGTTATGTGACCGACAAAAAATATCTGATTTAAAATATAAATATCTAAAACCAGACGCTAATTGGTCGTAATTAATGCTTCCTTTTTCTTAGTTTTAGAAGTATCGCAACTTGATTTAATTTTTTATGAACTGTGCTTTTATTTACGAGTAGCTTCAACCTTGGTTTATAAACTTATATTATTTTTTTATTAACCTGATAATGGTTCCAATATGTATGAGTATAAGTATAGTATAGGTAACCAAAATCGCATATAAAACTGAACATGAAACTGTGTGATACATAACTAATGTTATTTTTTTCTTTGACAGCGCTCTCGACAAAGAAGAAGCGGAAAAGAACAAACGACCAGTCACTTACCCCCCACAGACCCAGAAGCCTTACTACCCTCCTCAGCAGACTTACTACCCCCCTCAACAGACTTACTACCCACCCCAGCAGACTTACCCTCAGCAACCAGGCTACGGCAAATAAGTGAGCTAGGTATCATAGTCAATCCATGATGATCGTACGAAATATTTTCGAACAACGATAGACTACCAACGTTTAGGAAACGAGTATTTTCTTAGCCATTAATGTTATTTATTAAGCAATGATTGTAATTACTTAGGTATACGAATAATTTTAATACCTCGGATACATTATGATCAGTGATCTGGATCACGATTGATTATTGTGATCTTGATAACTGAAGGCAGATGGATTGATAACGGTTGTGATAATTAAAATAGTCTGGCCAGTGATATTTGATGTATTTGTAATTAAATAAAGAATTTCATAATAATTATTTTTTTCCTTTTACCTTGTGTTAGTAATTTGATGCTTTGAAGATAGTTACCTGGAATGAAAAAAGGAATATAAAGTAATGAACACACTATACAGAGACAAGATTATTCAAAATAAGTTTTTTTCTATCAAAATAAGCTTGCGTTTGCTCTTCAGTGACGTAGTCTATGATGAAGTATGTTTACCTTAACACATTTTAACTAAAATACAACCAAGTAAAAGTATGTAGTATGGAGTATACTATATAAGGAGTTATTATAAAGCGCAATAGGCCTTAATATCAAAATAAATACAATTTGAAAAACTTAAGTGTAAAACTTAAGTGAAAATCACGCTGTCAGTTCCATTACAGTCTGTAAGATAATCTATACCTATAGTTATAAATTAGTAGGTATGTATGTAAATTTAAACATTTTATATTTTACTCTAACAATTTATTTCTTATACATTATTATTAACGATTAAATTTGAAATGCAAAATTAGACACAAAATATATTTTACATAAAAGGTAAAATTAAATGAACTCTAACAATTTTATTAAGGAAAATTCTTTGCAAGGTGGTTGACATTACGTAATGCATGAGATAACACCAGATTACTTCAGCCACACTAAAATGCAACATAAAATTATCGTTAAACAAAAAAAAGCTAAAAGGACGAAACGGTGTAATTTTAAGAAAGTTAAATTATATCGAAAGTCCGAATTGGCAGTTTCGAACTGCGAAGGGTGTCCAAAATTCCCAAAATCCGGTTTTGGAGGTCATCGACTCGACTTTGACCATTACCAACCTTGCATCATTTACGGGCTTCGAATTCAGGATGTCGGCACAACCACGCAATTTATCGTCCCATTTATCGACCACTGGCCTGTCGATGAATCGGCTTCGACCGATCTTTTTAATTAGTCGGCTACAGTATTGTTCTGTTTTATTAATAAAATGTGACTCCATTTGACTCATTATCTTAATTAAATGTTATGCATTTCTTAGAAAATAAGTGAGGTACTCAAATGGGTGGTATCATGCTTGGGACATGACCAAAATTAAAACCAAATTTAACTTGTAATTAATTACATACTAGCTGCGCCCCACTGTTTCACTGGCGGTTAAAAAGTGTCCCATGTGCTATTCTAGACTATAATCTATCTCTGTGCCAAATTTCATTCAGATCTGTGCAGCCGTTCTGGCGTGAAAGAGTAACAAACATCCAACCATCCATTCATCCATTCTTACAAACTTTCGCGTTTATAATATTAGTAGGATAGTAGGATGTCCATTTATTGTCATTTTTTGTTTTTCAGATGACAAATATAACTATTCTCAGGCAGACGGCACAGTGAGAGAGAAGCCTATACCCAATAATGATATAAAGGCGACTGTGGATGATGATGAGCTAGTCCCACTGCACACCAAATAGTCAGCGAAGTTGAGATTTATGATCCACCAGCACTCACAAAGTGATACTAGTAAACTACATTATTACAACAGCAAGGGTAATTAACTCAATTATCCCGAGCAAAAAGACGCGCACTAAAGACAACTAAAGTAAAGAGAAACTTGGTTTTAACCGAGCGATATCTTTCACGAATGCCTGGACACGATCTTCTTGCGTGCGTATAAATATATGCGGAATTCATTTTCATTATCAGTCTATTTTCTACTAGGGTGCAAGTGTGACGTGAAAATTGTATACAAAACAAGTGACACAGCTTCAAGAAATATGAAGCTGGTAAGTGAAGACAGTGGTTGTGATTTCAAAATTTGGATTTTGCTTTCGGATGAATAATTGAATGTAAGTCTAACTTATTATTTATTATTTTCAGATACCATTAATATTGTTTATAAGTATAGCAGTGGATGTAAGATGTAACGAACTTTACACTTTTCCACCGAAATTTCATCCACCAAATTCTGGAGTCAGGCTTTCATCAGATAGCTCAATCTATTTACCTCCTGAATCTCATACTAGTGCTCCTTATTATCCGATGAAGAATGTAAATAATCTACCCTTTCCATATTTACCGCATACTGGAACAAAAGCACCAACAATGCTTCCGACATCTTATCCTATGATTATTTCATCAACTTTACTACCAATACATGATGGCGATGAAGACGATGAAGATGAAAAACAACCCTCACACTTTCAATTCCAAAAAAATAATCGTACCCAACAAGGACGTCCTGAAAACACAGAAAGGCGAGATTCAAGACCGAAGTCTATTAACTATCAACCAATAGATAGAATTGATATGAAACCACAATACGGATTTTTCCATAATAATCCACCTTCTCAACAAAATCCACCACAACAGAAAGCAACTCCACGTAGTATGGTAATTTCAGCAGAACAACAAAGAAATGATGCCTTTGATCAATTTAGAGCTGCCACCTATCAAGGACCTCAATACTTGCCGGCCCCAAATGTGCCTGGAGTTTATATTTCATCTACAACGGAAACTGCTGTTCCTATTTTACGACTATCTAATGAAATGGACTTGGATGGGAGCTTTAGCTACGAGTAAGTACTTTGTCTAATTTGTAAAATATTGTTCTTGAAATATGAAATTAAATTCAATGTTATTGAATTTTTAGAGCACTAGGAGCTGATCAGACCCACTATGTGCAGCACAGTCGCATGGAAAACACGGGTACTGACAAAGAAGAACAAGTTGTGGAGGGATCATACTCGTATGTTGGCGACAACGGACAAACCTACACAGTTAACTACGTGGCTGACTCCAAGGGGTTTAGAGCAAGTGGAGATCATTTGCCAGTAGCGCCACCAATTCCCGAAATCATCCAAAGGTATGTTTTGTTACATATTTTCTATTTAATTTCAAAATCAACAGTTAGTGTAACTTAAAAGATTGGTTGTATTATAGGATTAATATCGTATTTCAGGGCAGTACAGTTTAATTTGGCTGAAGAAGCAAAAAGGCCACCAAACCAGAAATCATGGAATGAAGAAAAAGAAAATGAACTTAGTGAGAGTGAAAGATATCATCGATTTGTGATGCCACCCATAGCGCGTCCCTTATTTACTGGAAAAACTCCAGAATCTTTTTCATTTGGATTTGCTCAAGGAGCTCAAAATCCCCCAAACTTAATACCAGCACCAAGTACACTAAATAAGATAAAAACAAACAACGACTTCTTACAAGAGCAGATGAAAGGCAATGCTAATAACGTCAACAACGGTGGAACAATATCCCCTCAAATAACTTTTTTGGCTTCACAAGGGGCCCACGTTCCCACTCCAAATACACAACAATCAATATCTAGAGTGTTTACGACCGAAAGGACAATACTGCCACAATTAGTCAATTATGAAGCAACTATTAAAGAAGATCCTGCAGCGGAACAGTCTGAAAACAACAAAGGACTTTGGAGGTGGCAATACGGCTTGAACACAAATTTGAATCACACTCCTGAGAAAAATACAATTTCTCGGTCTTCAGGTGTTGGCGACGATGTTATGATAAATTTTGGTGAAATGACATCCGATCAGTACACAAAAATGCTACAAGCTCAATTAGGACCAAACGATTATAAAACTCAAGACGATCAAATTGCTCAGCCCAGTAACGCAATGAAAGTATACAAAGAACCTAATCACAATACAAAAGTTCAAAATGATATTAAATCAGAACCAAAAATGACAATGTTATCAACGGAGAGTAATTTTATTTCAACGCATATATCAAATTGGCAAAATAATTATAATCCATACGATCATAGCATATCTTATCAGTCTACCGAAAACACTAGGACAAAGCAAAACACTGAAGACTCATTAAGTTCTCGATCAAAACTGATTACTCAAAATAATTTTGTTCCTCAGAGTCAACTGATAACACAATCCTATGATTACGATGATATTTCTTATGAACCAAAAAAGATAAGTAGAGCTCCTTCAACTCTAGCACCAGAAACGTCGCCTTATTTTAATTACAACAATATGAATAATTATGAAGGAGGAACACAAAATAATGTGTGGTCTAGTCCAAATCAAATTGAAAATATTCAACGGACATCAACTACAGAAGCTCCAGTAATAAGTACTACTTCGCATAGTATAAAATTCAATGATTTTGTTGTAAATGAAAACAAAAATGACTTCAAACCAATACTTCCTTTACATACAGTACAAAAACAGGAAGAGCAAACTACTACAACAGAAACTGTGGAGAAAGATATATTCGAAACTAACATGTTCTTAAAAAATATGTTCAAAAGCAATAAAAATGATCAATATCTTGAAAACAAGATTAGGGAAGAGAACAAAAAACAACCAACCAAAATTCAGCCAGAACACAAACTGGAAAAAGCCCCAAAATTTATACAAATGCAAGCCAAGCCCAACAACGACATCAAAGTTATGCCAAAAAAGCCCCTTGACTTAATCGATATTATGAACTACTTATCAGCTAAAAACCACTTCGAGTCCATTAAAGTAAAGCCTAAATCCAAATATGGGTCGAATAACCATCACCAGAGAAGCGAAGTTCGTTTCATACCTGTTCAACACGATCAAGTAAATTCAGATAACAATGATGACGAGGAAGAAAATGTCGATCAAAATTCCAGTAACCATCAAACCAGTTATTACCACCCGGAAGAATTGAGAGGCATTATTAAGAATTATAAGGTCCTTCAGAGAAATAACAGTGCTTTTAAGAACGGTCAAGACGTTGACCAGTTGAATAGAGACCTTTCGCCACCACCTGTTAAAATGATGCACTCCAATTTGCCACCTTTAGGACGAGCAGGGCCGTCCGTGAAAAGTTACCTGCCACCGATATACGTGTAACAAAGCCCTGTGATTAAATAATTGCTTTCATTTTGTAAATATTTTCAGCAGTCTGCATTTATTAGTGTAAGTAAGTAATTAAAATAAATTCTCTTTGTCCGTTGTTTTTTTTTTCTTTGTTCACACATTACAGTCTTAGGAGGTTGTTCAAGGAGTTAAGTGAACGACTATATTTTATTCTGAATATGTTATTATTATTTAATCCGGTAGTAATATTTTTTTGTCATGCAAGAGAAAAGATTTCGGTAACAAAAATAACAATTTCAAGTTTTAAAAATTGATGTATTAGTGTACTTTCGTATTCGTAACACATTCAAAGCAAATATCTAAATAACAACTCGTTAAAGAGGCTAAGGCAACTGCTCACTTACTTCTAATAACAAACAACATTATTTTAATTTAAAACATTAACACCACAAGCTATCAAGAGCCACCATCTCGATGTGAATAAACCTATACCACAAAATAATACACTTTGATACCTTGAGTGGCGACTATTCAATTAAGTCAAGTCAATATAAAAGACCAGACTCTCTAACTAAAAAAATCCTACTACATAAATATAGAACTAATTATCAAATCTTTTTCAGAAATATACATATGTACAATGTATGTTTATGTAATTACTGTTTTGACATTCATAAACTCTTGTATTTTTGGCATATATTTATTGGACTGTGACGTGTAACTAATCTAGTTATCACTAAATTCTGATTTCAGATTTCTGAAACAAGCAGCCTTATTCAAATTCAAATTCAAATTCAAATTCAAATTGTTTATTGACATAAAAACGGATACATCCACTAACATCTATGTCAACGATATTCAAAACAGAATAAAATAAATTACATTAAAAACAATACATAAAATGTCAAAAATAAAAATTAAAATATTAAATAGTAAAAAGTATTACTATATACTCTATCATATTTCAATCAAACATCATAGACACATATGGACTTTTTGTTCCTGTCAAATTGGTCAGTTAAATTTTCACAATAAATCAAAAATGTCTTGATTAAAATTTTCCATTTGTCACAAAAAATATCAATATCAGTGTTGGCGGAAAGGAGTGTATTGAGGTGGCGGCGGGCACGGATGAGTGGAGACATAGAGCGTGCCACAGTGCGGTAGTCATCCACATAGAATAACTTGGGCAGTTTCCCACGTCTATTAACCGGCACTCCTGGTCCGTTTGGCACTGACAAGGTGCACAACAATTCGTGTAGGTGCAAGGAGTCGATTGATCCTCTGAGCACCTTGCACGAAATAGTGAGCTGATCCATCATCCTTCTCACTTCTAATGAGTTATACCCGAGCTGGCCGAGCAGGAATTTTGTCGGATACAAGTACGGGTAGTAACCGTAGAGTTTCTTGTATAAGGATCTCAAATAAGATTTTTGAACCTTTTCTAGCATCCGCGTGTAAGTGATATGGTGCGGGCTCCACACACACGAGCTTGATTCGAGTTTGCTTCTTACTAGTGAGTTGTATAAGGTTTTGACGACTAATGAATTTTGAAAATCCTTAGAATTTCGCAAAACGAACCCTAGACGACGATATGTATCTTTGGCTAAATCAGATATGTGGTCATGAAAAGTCAGGCTACGGTCAAATTTTACTCCTAAGTCTTTAATAAAATTTACTCGATTAATACACAAATTGTCAAGATTATAATTATAATTGATTGGATACCTTTTGCGGTCAAACGTCATTACATTACATTTTGTTACATTAAATGTCATTTTGTTGCTTTCAGCCCATGCACAGATACTATTTATGTCGTCTTGTAAGCTGAGACAGTCACTTGGCGTTTTAATTTCGAGAAAAAGTTTAAGGTCGTCAGCATACAAGAGACACTTGGCGGAATTAAGCACTTTAGGCAAGTCATGAACCATAATTTGAAAAAGCAGAGGGCCAGTGATGGATCCTTGGCTTACACCCGATCTCGTGTGATATGGTTTTGAAATATATGTACCATGCCTAACAAATTGCTGTCGGTCCTTTAAAAAGTCTGCAAAAAAGTGTAAGAGACCGGAAGAGAAGCCTAGAGTATATAACTTTTGTAATAATATATCGTTATCTATTCTATCAAAAGCTTTTTGAAAGTCAAAGTAGATAACGTCTACTTGTGAACCGCGGTCCATGGCTTCGGAGATGTAATCAACTAATCCTAAAAGATTAGTGTTTACAGAGCGGCCTGGTCTGAAGCCGTGCTGCTCTTCTCCTATCTGTTGTTTGACCTGTCTATAGATTTCATTGTGTAGAATGTACTCGAAAACTTTAGCGGGTGCGCATAGGATCGCTATCGGACGGTATGCCTCCACCGACTTTCTGTCACTACTTTTCGGGATTGGGGTCACTCTGGACAATTTCCACTGTTCAGGATACTTTCCATTTTTAAGCGACAGGTTGAGGATATGGTAAAGAGGCAGAATAAGATGTTTCTTACCCGTTTTTAGGACAAAACTAGGTAAGTTATCAGGACCCGGTGAGCTGCCTGTCTTTAACTTATTGAGGCCGCGTTCAACGTCTTCAGGGAATATAGCGGGAACAGAAACGTGACCACCGATAGCACCCAGCCCCCCACACGAGTTGACGTTAAGTGTCGGCGATTTAACAAGAAAAACACTAGCGAAATACTCCGCGAATGCCTCAGCAGCTCTTACACCTTCACACAAATTACCTTTATAGGAAACACAAGGCTCAAACCCACCCTTAGATCTAAGGCGATGTATGTGGGTCCAAAAATTCTGTGGATTTTGTAATAAATTGTCTTCGATACAAGACATATGTGTTCTATACTCTCGGATTATACGGACTTTTAAACTAGCACGTAATTCTGAAAATGCCTTATATGTATCGACACACTTTGAAGTCAACCAAGCTCTATGCAATCTAGATTTACGTCGGATATCCTTTATAATATCTGCAGTGAACCAAACGGGATACCTACTGCACTGTGTCAACTGCCTTTTCTTTTTGGGGACCGACAAATCAAATAATCTATAAAGAATGTCGTAGAATTTTTCAGTCGCGACTGAAACGTCGTTGGATTTGAGCACGGATGCCCATGAAGTTTCCTCAAGTAATGAAAGAAAGAGGGGGAAATCCATTTTTTTGAAATTCCAATCCTGCAATGTGTCAATGTTGCTCGGGTGCAGTCGGGCGCGAGCATTACCTTGCGGTCGGAGAGCGAGCGCTATTTCGAGCGCAGGATGGTAGAGCCGGTCGATCGGGACGAACCCCTCGGCTGCTTCATGCACACACACCGCCCCCGAAACCGACTCACTGCACTCCTGCGCCAACACTACGTCAAGAATGCCTCCGTTAGCGTTAGTTACGTCATTATGATCAATTAGATTACAATAAGTCAAAAAATAACAATAATAGTTTTTGATTGCGCTTGAGGCACTATTTATATTCAAGTCGCCGAAAATAAAAATTTTACATTTTGAGACAGATAAAAATGATTCAATTTTACAAAATAAATTCATATATACGGCATCGGTAGCTTTTGGTTTTATATAAACAACGCCAACAAGAAAAGAGATACCACGATAAGTGAAGGAGGCCCACAGATCCTCGGCAAGCTCCGACTCCAGTTCTGGACGGCGGCGCACGGTGACCTCCGGCCTCGCGGCGAGCAGCACTCCACCACAAGGGGTCGCGCGGTCGCGGCGCAGTAGTGTCCAGCCATCTGGTGCTACCTCGGCGTCTTCCACCGAGCCGTCGAGAAACGTTTCGGTCGCGGCGACCACCACGTGATCTGAGACTAACATGCTGGCACGCCACCTCAGTAATTTTGTCTTCAATCCTCGTACATTTTGATAAAAAACGCTAATTTTATAGGGTAACACGGTGCGCGGCTTACTGTGAGCCGAGTCCCCGGTGAAATGTTTGACTCTCCGAGGTTGTAGGCGTGCGCTTTTTATAGTTCACCCATTTCTTAACTCGTGCGTTTTCCGGCCATACGTTGATTGAGAAACAGCTATCATATAAATCTTCCGGAACTCCTATTTTAAAGGAATTATAGGTATTAGACGTCTTCAGCTGATCTACCGTGATCGTTCTTTGTGGAAAAAGCTCATTCAGGTATCTTTTAATTTCATCCACTCCAGATAGCATGTTCCATAGATGAAAATGCTTGCGTGGTTCGGCTGCTTTAAGAGACGTCACGGTCGGCCCTGCGACGCAGCGCATTGACATGGACTGGCGCTGTTTTTTGTAGCGAACCTCCGTCCAGTCTTCGTTAGTGCTTGATACCACCAGAGGCTGCTTGTTACTTGTCGGCGCTGACTTAATGACGTTTGCCGGGGTCATATTTGGACTGTGCGATACTCGAGGAGAGCAACCTTGCCTGGGTACCCGCGGGGGTGCGCGCACACGCAGTTGGTTTAGTGAAGACTCCAGTACAGGCGCAGGCAAAGACATTCCCGGTACGTGCGCGAGCGTTGAGGTCAAGGGAAGCTGTGCAGCAGGCTGCGCATCGGTCAAGGTTCTGGTGGATGGCAATGTAGGCGTCTGTGGCAAACATTCGACTGTCTTGGAATCACTGCTTTTATGCTTTTTGAACTGATCTAATAGTTTCTCCATTTGGTCTGTATATTTTTCCATTTTTGCCTCGTAGCTTTCTATGACCAAAATAGACTTGCCGAGCTTTTTATCGTAATCCGCTATAACGGTGACGGATTGCTCAATTTGAGATTTATAATTATCAATAAGAGAATGAGAATGGGAAAGTTGTTCCCTAATCTTATTCAGTTCATTTCTTAATTCTCGAACTTCACAGTTACAATTTTTCTCGTCATAAATACCTGTCTCATTTTCATTATGCACCCGCGTAACTTTCTGCCGAATCGTAACATTTGCGTCTCTGTGTCGTTTGTTAACACCGACCGGGGTAAGACTATTATCCCCACCTTTTTTTGAAGCGCAGCGGCACTCAGGGCAGATCCAAGATGCTATGTTAATTGGGCTCAGATTTTTTTCTCCGGTACATAGATGGTGGTAAATCTTACTGCAGCTACGTACAGTACAGCGTAAGAACTCCTTCTCATCCACCGCTATGTTACTGCAACAGGCAGCGCAATTCATTTTTACGTAGCGTGCGATTGATAACTCGAAACAAGCTTCGAACGCGTGACGAGTAGGTACGCTCGAGGGTGGTAACAGTTGTCGCTAGGGGCGAGCTGAGGTGCGGGCGGCGCGGCGCGGCGAGCGAGCCGAGTCGCAGTCGGAGCGATGACTCAGCCGCACCGAAACACAGCTGAGCGGCGTAGTCGCAGTACGTAGGTCAAAAGGCACGAGACCGTTGACGAAATTTTTAAATTGTTTTCACTTATATCTTTTAAACCACTTGCTTGATTATTTTAGGGTAAACGGGTAGGGTAAACGGCTTATGTATTTCAGTGTTTTTTTTTCTGGTAAAAAGATAAAACCACCAACATAATGTTATACTAGCTGCGCCCGGGGAAGTTACCCAGGGTTGAAAAGTATTATATGTGCTATTCCAGACTATAATTTACCTCAGGGCCAAATTTGATCCAGATCCATTTAGCCGTTCGTTGTGGCGTGATTGACAAACATTCAAACTTTCGAATTTATAATATTAGTGAAAAACTAACAGAGCTTCACTGTGTTACCTACAGTAAAATTAGCTTATCTGGTATTCCAGACTATAATCTACCTCTGGACCAAATTTCATCCAGATACGTTTAGTCGTTCTTGCGTGATTGACTAACAAATACTCATACATCTATACAAACTCTCGCATCCTACTAATATTATTAACGCGAAAGTTTGTAAGAATGGATGGATGGATGTTTGTTACTCTTTCAGAACGGCTGAACAGATCTGGATGAAATTTGGCACAGAGATAGATTATAGTCTAGAATAGCACATAGGATACTTTTTACCGCGGGTGAAACCGCGGGGCGCAGCTAGTTTATAATATTAGTGTGAAGCAAAAATTAACCCCCTTAGCAATAATAAACATATAAAAAAAAAAAAAAAAATGTTTTTATTCAATTTAGGTATCAAAGATACACTTATGAACGTCAAAGTTATTTAAATAGACTCGACCGCCTTCTTCGGATAAAAAGCCTCTACTCAGAAGAACAGGCAATACATACAACAGGCTATATACATATGTATATAGCCTTAACAGCGTTTTGTCTTTACTTTCTTTTTTTTAATAAGATCGAAAAAGACAAATCACTGAATAGCTATTCCGAGTCTATACAGCGTTTATTGCTAACGGGGTTAGAATATATACAGAAACAAACAAATGAAAACGCCGTCGAAAGCATAAGTAGAGATAGCGTGCGCGTTATTGGTGCATCATCTCGCTGTCTGCACTGAAAGCGTAACGAGAAATCGTTTTCTACGAATTGTTCGCGTTCATCTCTAATCAGTGTTATGAAGACGGATCTATTGCTTGAGCGGTTTAATGATTAAATTATACAGAAAATTAACAACCTATAGAGGACGCGGGAGCGAGATGAACATTCCAAGGCCAAATAAAAACGAAGGCAGATGTCATTGTCGTACAAGGAAGTAACAAGTAGCATTATTAAAAGAAAAACGAAAATCCTGGCTCCAAAATGCTAGAAAATGTTGTTGTGACACCTCACATGTCGAAATCCATCAAGCTGTTAAGACTGTAGAGCGTGCCAAAGAAACATCATACATATATACCTACACACATACATGCCCACATACATACATTCATACACTCGAAAAACATAACCCTCCTTATTGCGCAGTCGGGTAAAAACAACCTTAGGACCTTCAAGCCTGGGCATAGCTCTACTAACGAAAACAACGCTCTGAAATCTAATGTGATCTGGTGATGATGATGGTTCTCAAAGTACTGGTAGAGTTTCCCGCTACTCTCTCATCATAATAATATTGATGAGAATCTCATGAGCACAGAAAAATATTAAACGAGTTGAAATTAGAACTTTGACATCTGGTAGCGGGTTTAAACATTTTCATTATCTAAGTAGATTCTAAAGACTTGAACGGGCCCGTACTCAGTTATATAGGATATGGAATGGCTCTTGTTAGGTATAACAAAGGCTTCAAATTGGGGTCATAGATTTTATGTAAGTTGTTTGGTTAGTTAACAAAGGCGTTCTGTTAAGTACCTACGGGAGGTATAAAAGCTAGGTAGGGGATAATAAGCATTGTCTTAATTTAAAATGGGTTGAGGGTTCCAAATTACGCCACACGGCCAGAACGGGAGATTCTGAGCATAGCGGTAAAGATAGAGCACGATTTCAGACCTATTCAGAACCATGACAAACTGTATCAGAATTCATGCCTCAAAGGGAAAACCTTTATTGAAAGAAGCCTTTGTACAGGTCATGTAACAGGGCGAACTCTGTGGAATACGTATTTTGATATTCTTTCCTCACACGTTCACAAGTATATCAAGTTATAAAACAATTTTGTGGTACGTAAAAACCCGACTTAGGGATTCTAGAATATTCGCAGATCATCTAATATTCATGACACGTCATGCCAGTCTTTCCATTCGCCATTCTCGGGTAGATACAAGTGTGAAAAGCTTCCATGTATCAAGTTTAGACCCAAATCATAAATTTGTGTCTCTAACCTGGAAAAAGCAAATAAACCTAACCCAGTTTTAAGCAAGTATCAGAGTACTAGTTGCGCCCCGCGGTTTCACCGGCGGTTATTAAGTACCCTATGTGCTATTCTAGACTATAATCCATCTCTGTGCCAAATTTGATCCAGATCTGTTCAGCCGTTCTGGCGTGAAAGAGTAACAAACATCCATCTATCCATCCATCCAAACTTCAATACAATTCATTAAACAAATTAAACATTCTTACAAACTTTCGCGTTTATAATATTAGTAGGATAAGTGCCCAAGTAAATTGATGAAAGTCGTAATGCTAAAAGTTTAAGCAGTTCCCTTTGCCACAAGGGGTTTGGTCCAATATGTGCACAAAATTCGAAACGAGCATTTCTCAAAATGGATACAACGGAAAACGTATAATTTTCTAATTCGGTAAATAAAAAATCTTTTTTTTTTTTACAATAAATATTGCGTTATCCGCTGACATGCCTGATGATAAGCAGTGATGCGGCCTACGATGGAGCACGCTTGCCTAGAAGAAACCGATTCACTCGAGACTTGAAGACACCCAGTGGCCCTATTCGGAGATTTAAGATTTTCATCTCACCTGTTTTCGTTCTTGTTGCTCTCGTTTGAAACGTCATAGGCGTGAGAGTGACCAAGATAAAATCTCATCTCATCTCACGCGCAGGAATAGCCCCCCAGATACTAAGACATAATAGTACAAATATTAGTGACGGCTCTGTGAGCTGGAGACCTGGAGACCTTACGGCCTACGTCTGTCCTCCTTTACAGGCCGCTTTTTTAACCGATTCTCTTAAATTTTTGTGAGTAGGTTCGATAATTATAGAGTTCTTTTTTGTCCAGCCACTTTTGGGAAATTTTTCAAAATGTTTTAGAAAAAACGTATCTCTGCCATTTTGAAGAATCCATTGTCGAACCTAGTCACAAAACTTCAAGAGAATCGGTTGAGAAACTCGTCCTGTAGACGAAGACAGAGATTCGGACAGAGTCCAGACTTACGAAAGCATTTTTGTCAAAGCTGAATTTAACGCTCGCTCGGTCGTTGATTCGGTTTATTCCTTACATCCTACTAATATTATAAACGCGAAAGTTTGTATGTATGGATGGATGGATGGATGTTTGTTACTCTTTCACGCCAGAACGGCCGAACAGATCTGGATGAAATTTGGCACAGAAATAGATCATAGTCTAGAATAGATACTTTTTGACCGCGGGTGAAACCGCAGGGCGCAGCTAGTATAAAATACTATTAGAAAACATTGCACCAGCTGAGAAATACCTATTTTGAATTTAGATAACTTTTTGAACCTAACCCATCACAACATTCACAAGCATGTACCATTGCTTCTTTTCAAAGGCAGAATGCAGCAGTTGATTCCGTCGCGACTACAAATTACGTCGTGAAACCTAGTTTGTATCGTCTAATCATACAGCCTCGCGCTTTGTGAGCCAGACGGGAGGAAATTTGATAAAGATATTTTCCACAGCCGGCATATGGGACCTTCTACCGTCTGAAGTGAGCCTTTTGTTGTCAAGCTTCTAAATGAAATCGTATTTATCAATTTTCTGACAGCAGTTGTTGAAGATTTGGAAGGTTGAATTATAATTGTACAAGCTAAATTATTTTGACAATGTTCGGAATTCTCTTTCTGAGTATTGCAAGATTCTACTTAAAATTTCACATAACATATCATATCGTCACGCCTTTCCCCCAAAGGGGCTGACAGAGGTGTAGAATACCCACACTTCGCCGGACGATATTCAGTCCCAAATATGACAGGGGGCGAACCTGTCGCCATACACCGGGCTCCATTCATATAGCAGAAAAAAAAATACGCACATATGTTCACACAATGAACAAATTGGTGCGTGCTGTCGGCTGGGTTTAAACCCGCTCCCTCTAGCTTGAGAGGCGGGCCTTCTCCAACTAGGCTATCATCGCTTTTTAGATTTTAAAATGGAACTACCTTATCATTGTTCTAATCTCAAATTAAGAGTAATATTTACCTAACTAAACATATCCCTAAATCCTATGAAATGTAAATTCAAAAGTAAAACTCATCATGTAAATTTCTAACCCAAGAAAATTCATCCCTTACTTTACTCGTAAGGGTATTCACACTAGCAATCTGAATTTCATTCAGATATGTAAACAGGATATCGAAACCAGATCAATTCAAAACCACATGCAGGACATCAAAGTGCAAATAGAAAAAAATGGTAGAGGAGAGGAGAGAGAAAATATTATGTAAATAGAAATACAGCAAGATCAAAGTAGGCGACCGGCTGACTGCAGGTTGGAAGAAAATCTATGTAAGTATGAGAATTTTAATAATTTGAAATCTTTCCTTAGAACTAGATACAGGAATCAGTATTATACATACATATATGACGGCGCGTGACATCAATAAATAATGAAAATCAGTTTGAGAGTTGTTAATCGATAGTATTATTCTGTTGCTTTTAATCGATTTGTTTATGGTAATTTAGAGCGGTTAACACCGAATGGAGTTGCGTTTGGGATTTCGGGCGAACGTCATGTCTGTCAGTCAGTGGTTGACTTGTCTGGGCTGAAGGCGGTCGCACTCAATGGTCATTCACAAACCCATTACTCTAAATCGCCAATTATATTTGTGATCATTCACTAACTAAGTAGTCTAAGTGACTGTATAATTAAAATAGTGAAAAGCCTACACTGCTGTCCCCTTATTTCAACGTTCAAGTTTGACGCTGACCATAGATGCCCGTGATAGCGAGTTCACGGATCAGAAATACAACACCTCGGCCTACCCGTCATCAGAAGTGAGATGTGACGGCTCGGCTCCCTACCCTACTTTTCTCCGTCATTTATAATCTTGAGGGTTTTAGATCCTAACTAATATTATAAATGCGAAAGTAAGTTTGTTCGTTTGTTTGTTTGTTTGTTCGTTTGTTTGTAACGATTTCACGCCCTAACCAATCACCGCTGATCATTAAATTTTACACGTTGTCTGAAATACAGAAAAGGACATAAGGTACTTTTTATCCCGAAAAAATAAACGGTTCCTGGGGGACCGTGGGTGAAACCGCGGGGCATAGCTAGTAAGTACATACAATTTGAGTACCTACTTAGTGTGTCTAAACGTGTTTACGACAAAGAACTGAATACTTTACGAAATGGAAGTTCCTAAGTATAGTATTACTGGGATCACTTATGGAGTATCGCTGAAAGTCTATTTACCTAATATGGGCCATTCCTATTTAGGTAAATTAGGTAAAAATGAAAGAAATAATCTTCATAATCTATTTTGAAGATTGTTAATGCTTTATGTACCTATGTACAAGAGTATTTTCTCTTTTGTAATCTTTGCTATGTATAATTTGTACTATCTTAATATAAATAGAAGATTGATAGACTAGTAGTAGATGAAACTTGATATCACGTTTTTTAAGTTTGCTTCTGCACTCTTACCATGAGTTTGGATCGTTACGAAAACTTTTTTCATTGTCATTTGGCTCCATACATTTCAATAAAGCGCACCTGACGGAAACGTAATCGAACTAAGTTAAATGTGTGAAGCCAAATTAAAACGAAAAACAGTTTTCGTTAACAATCAAAACTCGCGTCAAGCCCCCTGTCTAGGCTTTATAATCTTAAAATATCACAAAGAATCAAAGCTTTTACAATACGAAAGCACTTAGAATTTTCATCTCAATAACCACACACATGTTACTTTCCACACATTGTCAGCTCTTAGGTGTACGAGTGATTCACAGCTATCGGTGTATTTCTCTCTATCCCGATTGTCGGCGGTAAGAGCTCTTTCATTTCACTCTGCACTTTTAGCTTCAACAGCTGTTTGATGAAATGGTCTCTAGCGCTCGCCGTCTAAACTTGCCTTTTGTAACATTTTTTGTTTGCTTTTGAGGAAGCCGTATTTTTAATGAAAAACGTAGGTGAGACAGTTTTGAAGCATGGAATACAGACTTCTCGAACGGGCTTCTACAAAGCAGGAGGGCTATTCTTACGCGTGAGATGAGATGAGAATTTATCTTGGTCCCTCTCATACCTATGACGTTTCAAACGAGAGCAACAAGGACGCAAAAAGATGAGATGAAAATCTTTAATCTCCAAATAGGTCGTAAGCACTTAGAAATCGTCATTTGTGAGTAATAATTTCGATCTACTTTGTTCATGGTTATTGAGAGCCCGTGATCACAGTGCTGCTGAGCATTAGCTTCTTTTATACCCGACTGCGCAAGAAGAAGGGTTATGTTTTTCGAGTGTTTGTATGTATGTATGTGGGTATGTTTGAGGTTTCTTTAACACGCCTTATAGCCTAAACAGCTTGATGGATTTCGACATGTGAGGTGTCATTTGAATCGTCTTGATAGCGAAAGTGAAATATTTGAGTATTGAGTATATTGGGTACAAGGTTTTGCAGCCGGGTTTGTTTTTTTTCTTTTAATAATGTTACTTGTTTTAGTTCTTAGTAGATAAACTTTAAACAAATTAAGAAAAATAAAGCAGCCGTTCTCTAAAGCAACCGACCAGCATTTGCATTTGTTTTATTAGATATTGTATTTTGTAACCGACCAGTGGGGCTATTCCTGCGCGTGAGATGAGATGAGATTTTATCTTGGTCACTCTCACACCTATGACGTTTCAAAAGAGAGCAACAAGGATGAAAAAAGGTGAGATGAAAATCTCAAATCTCCGAATAGGGTCCCAGTATGCCTGTAGCGACCAAGCTGTTGGAACAAAGTATGGGTTCTTTACCAAGATTGTTCGTGAAAGATATTGAGTAAATACATGAAAAACATCGCATGTTTCCATCACAACACATTAATTACGAACAAAATTTTAATTACGAAATTGATTGTCTCTTGTCCCTTTTCTTTGTTACTTTTTCAGAAAGTCATAAACGGTTGAACAAATCGTGATGGAACTTCACTAAAAAAAAATAACTAAATCTAGCAGTCTCTCTTCTTAGGTACTAAGATTAGACTGCTAGATTTACTATCCTATGGTATGGTACTATACTATGGTATCCATTTTTTTTATGTAGAATAGGTCAACGTTTGACCACCAACTCGTCTGATGTTAAGCGACGTTGTGGTCTAAGATGGAGCACGGAGACCTAGAAGGTACTTATTCACTCTAGCCTTGAAGTTACCCAGGTTGTAGTTAGTCGGGAATACAGATGATGGCAAGGTGTTCCATTCCCTAGCATTCTTAATCTTAAAAGCATAACATTTTGCTATCATCTAACAACTGTTAAATTATATAAGAACTTCTAGCCTAACTAGCAGTCATAGATAGCAATAACACCAAAAAATACAAAACAGAACAATAAGCTTAGAACGAGATCAACAACTGGCGGTCTTTTCACTAAAAACGATCTCTCCCAAGCAACTTTAGAAAACCAACCACCGACTTCCTTACCGTACGTACTTAGTGTAGTAAGTATTACTTTGTTCAGCTTTATCTTTCATTGTTTGCTAATATTAGTTCAATATTAGTTTTCATAATCATTACCGCATAATAGGAAACTATTCAATTTTATCGACTGTTAATCACTGAGCTATTTGGCGTCCCTTGGGGCAAAACGATTAAAGTTTGGTCGTTACCATGTATTGTACGAGCAATAAGGCGAATGCGGTGTTGTCGTGCTGAAAGGTATTTAAGGGGTGCCATGTAGACAAATATTAATATGGATATGACTATCTATAGTAAGTATATCTCTTATGCGAAAATTATTATGGTCTTTATGTACGAGACTACAAATACCAAAGAGATTTTGACCAATAAATTAGGTACCTACCTACTGTAAAAATGAAATATTTTTTTTTTTTTTAAATAACTATTCCATGCCTGAACTTCGGAATTACATAGTCTAATTTTTTTTTTTAATTTTGCGTTATACTTCACGAAAATTTAATAAAACGTGATTAAAATTTACTGGTCATGTACCGTTACCACAGAATGCCCTCCTGTTACTTTTAAACAAGCATAGATAAATAATAGGTCCATGTGTTCAAAGGTAAATAAAGATAATATAAAAAATCAAAGATTATAAATTAGCAGTGCGAAAATTTTACGTTTTCTGGTAGTATCTTTAATCATAGAGTTCGGCATAGCCTACTAATTAAATTTTAGTAGTAAAATGGGAACTATCGGTGTGTTGAAATAAAATTAAATCCGTGGCACGCAGGAATAACTGAACATCGCAAAAACATCAATTTTTCAGGGCAGCCATTTTAAAGTTTGACATTTTATGTTTAGTCGGTAAGTTAGTTAAACGATGATGTCAAAGTTATTTTGAGGGTTACTTGAGGCCCTCTTTCGTATGGTTTCAAGAATTTAACGAAACAACTTATAGTTTACATAATAATAGACTTGTCAAACAGCTGAAATGCCTTGAATAAGTTGATAACTCGACTTGTAGACCAAGTTTTGGCTTCTAAGGACATTTATCCAGTTATTCACCATCTGAGTACGGATCATTTTTATCGGTTACCTTAGTTATTTCAATGGAAAAAGCATTATTTCTCATTAGTAAACCAATGACAACTTCAAACAGATATAGTTTGTCAAGTAATTATTACTACTTTACAAGATATATCTTACTTTTCAGCATATAATGCAAAATGTAAAAAAAGTCTTAGTATTTAAAATATATTTTTTTTAGAATTATACGCTCATTTACATAATCTAAAAACTATTTTCACTAACTTATTAAAATTATTTTTTAAACATATGGGAAAAACACAATGAAAACGCATTTGTATCTAATTAAAATGAATTATTTAGAGTATACACTAAATTAACACATAGGCTAGACTTATTATCCCGAGAAATCAACAGTTGGCAATCGTTGAGTTCTACAAATAAGAAAATATTAATCAAACACACTACAAGACATAAATACCTACTTATAAAGGTCTTATTTAAAAAGCTTTTCTAATTATTATTTTAAACGACTTCAAAAAAACTTTTTAAAAAATCTTTGAAAATTTTCGTAATCTTAAGTGGCTGTAAAAAATCTGTAAAAATGTCTGATGACACACATGCTTAATACATGTTTTGTTAGATTGCTTACACATTACTTCGATCAATAATAATACTAATAAATAATAATAAAACCCTTTATTCAGACCAACTTAGTATCTATTTACAAAGTATGAAGAACTAAAAACTATGAGTGTGGATTTACAAGTATATTTTGGTAGTTAAACTAATCTTAATCTATTCTAATACTTAATAATTTTTTGTAGGTCTGTTTGCCAATCGGCAAAGATCTCCTCCAACCTTTTTCATTCCTGTCTATCTTGGGCCACTCTATTCCAAGTTACTCCTGCTACCTGTCTAATGTCATCATCCCACCTTTTCTGTGGTCTGCCCCTTTTCCTTTTCCTAGGGCACCATCGTGTCACAATTTTGCTTCATTTCTCTTGGCCTCTTATCATATGCCCTGCCCATTGCCATTTGAGTCTTCTGATTTTACATTAAAACAGGTATTACGCAGGTGTTGAAAAGTTTTTTCTTTACTATAATGTGAAGAGTTTTATCTTCCATGGCTTCTCTCAGACTCCAGTATCTCTTTCAGCCATTTGTTATTCTTCTGTCAATTTCTTTGTGTATAGGGACCTCTTGTGTTATTAGCTGTCTCAGGTAGATATATTCATCAGTGTAATCAATTTGGTTATTTCCTAGATGTATGGTGGTTTTCTTCCCATTTGTCCTTACCTTTGTTTTCTTTGGGTTCAACTTTAAACCTTTCTTCTCACTTTCATCCGCTAGTTCAAGTATCATTTGCTATATGTTTTTAGGTGTTTCAGCAAATAACATTATATAAATATCATCTGCGAACCTCGATTGTGGTAGGGAGACTCGGTCGACAGTGATTCCGAGGTTTTCCCAGTTAAGTCTCCTAAAGATTGTTTCGACAACCGCTGAGAATAGTTTTGGAGGTAGAGGGTCTCCATGTCTGACACCCTTTCCTACTCTAAATGGTTTACCTTTCTTTTCTAGTTGGATTCTCGCGGTGCTATGACTATTATTTTAATTAAATAAAGTGAAAAAAAAAGGAACTTCTTATTCTGATTGGCCATCATTGGTGTTTTTCCCCAAAAACCTTAAAACACAGATTTAAAAAATTGTCAGACTTCGTCTTAGACAACCATGGCTCTAAAGGGTCTAAATGATCTATGCTAGCGTCTCTTTACGGCTTTGCACCCCGCTATCAATCAACCCTGTATTGATTTGAATCTTTTGTGTAAGTATGCATGTAGGTAGGTACATAGTACACCAATGATAGTAATAGTCACCAATAATATACAGCATTATAATATACTTTTTTATATTTACTTCACGTTGTTGCATGGCATGTTTGTTGGCGTTTAGGCTCCAGTAGGTACATAAAAAATATCCAGCTCGGGTAGATAACAACTTGATATCTTGCTATTGCAGATGAAAACTAAATCACCACGGCAAAGGTAAAAGTGAACATGTGATAATGTCACTTTTTAATCAAACATATTTGGCTTGCCATAACTTGACATCTCGATTTGTCAATGGAGGCAGAAACAGGCTATGTGTATAAGTCGAGATATCCAGTATTTTGGATGTGAGTGTAAGTTGATAAATCAAGATGACAATTATTCATACACAAACTTATGCTTGACATCTCAATTTGTCAAGTTAAAATTAATTTTTGCAGAAAAGGCTTAGGTGTATAAGTCGAGATCTTCAATATTTTGAACATGTGTTGATGTTGATAATTCAAGATGTCAATATTAGTAAGCAAACACACACTTGATAAGTCGTTTTATCAAGTAAAACACCATAAAATGCAAGGGTGTCGAGATGTACAAAACGCGATTGCTCTAAAACTATTGTATATTTCGGGCTGATTTTTTTATACATAGTAAAGCGCATACGAAGGAAGCGTTTAAGCCAATAAAAAAAAAATCATGCAAGTCGAGTTGTTCAGTTATTCCTACGTGCCACGGAAATAACCATATTAAAATTTGAAATGAACAACTACAATATGAAGCAAACTTAAAGAGACCCCTACCGTCTTGTTATTTAGAGGAAACTTCGGGACATTCTGATTTATAAGGACTCGAGTACGAGGACAAATATCCGAGGACAAGCAAAGGAATGTTGGGGCCCCTTCGAGCTTCGCCTTCTTTCAAGGGATTTGGCGAAACAAACTTTACCAATATCGTAGGAATCAATTTACACGAGATGTTCAAACAAAAGTGCGACAGGCCGAGTTTATTTGAAAGGCTTTGACTTGGATTTTCGAAGTTGTAGGTAATACAGTCTTAGAAGACAAAGAAAGAATGATCTGTGTACGCTGTTTTGTTGAGTTACCTGTCTGTATCGTATCGTATTTTTTATTGGTTTGTCTTATACAGGGTTACTTGGAAGGAATAGACTTTTTCACGGAGGACTTAAATATTTTAGGCGAACGCTGGCAGAAGGGCTAAAACTTAGCATGTAGCTTTCATTTATATTCTTTATTTCCGAAGTAGAAACAGCTCGAGAACTAATAAATTCTTCAAGTTACCCTTTCTTTTATTTCCCAAATTACAGTTTTTTTTTTTAGATTTTCATGTAAACGGAACTACCTATGAGAAAAATGTTGAAAGCTGATATGTTATCGTTAAATTATCTGAAAATCTTTCTTTGAATGCATCTTGATATGATTTATAGCTGTCAAGATATGCTAATAGCAATTGCAGACCAGGGAACAAAATGGCAATTTCTGTGTTCCTGTTCAGAAAAAAAACGGTGATTTACGTTTTAAAAAAGTTTTTCAGGAGCTTTTAACAATGTTGAACCCGATAAGCTCTATTAACACTTTAAAATATAACAGTAAAAAGAGCCACTACTCAGAAGGACAGGCAAGAAACTGAGAAGAATATTCTTTTTTCAAAAAATTAATTAATTCTTGTCTCAGAAATTTTTGCTCACAACTAGGTAATTAGTTAATTGGCGGAAGTGGAAGGCTCCAGACATCTTTGTCTTCTAAATAATTCTTAACCTTTGTCAAATCATATGTCATTTTTCATAACAACTTTTGTTTTGTAATTATTCTTATAATTATTAGATAACTCTTATCACCTTTCGTTCCATGATGACAATGATCATGACATGTTGTATGCTTTAACCATTCATGTACTTAATACGAGTATGTACTCGTAACAAAACGTACTTTTGAGTTACTTCGTCTATCTATAAAATAAATCAGACAAAAGTTACACCTTACAAATGCGGATATTTTTCATAGCTCTATTTTCTCGTGGGGACGTTTAAAAAAAACAATAGCATAGGGACGGAGATGATTTAGTTCATTTAATTGTACATGCCAAATTTCATGACAATCTAAAGAATATGTAGTTTCCAAGAAATTCGACACGCGCCTTTGTATGAGGAAAATTCAGGAAGCTCAATACTGATTATGTATGTATATTGTATATCAGTCTCTGGCAGCCATAGTACAAGCTTTGCTTAGTTTGGTGTCAGACGACCACGTGTATTAATGTCTCGAATACTTATTTATTTTAATTTATTTATAACTTTTGAAGATAAATTTATAGTGATTCTACAATATTCATTTTGTTACACAGATTCGACAATTTTGATAATAAAATAACTTAATTTAATTATAAACACATCATAAACACGCCTATCTTTTCACACAATCTTTTGTCTGCTTAACGGTCTCCAAATCTTGCCAAGTTCTCATAACGTTGGACATATTCATTAAATTACTTCAAATTCTAGAACTCAAATTATCAATTTATTACGACACTTAAAGCTAACGATATAAGGTTTCATTTCTGTTTAAGCAGCTTACTAAAATACAATTTTGTTTGTTTACTATTTTAACAACAGTTTTTAAAATTTGCTAAGGTTTTATGCTAATGTTTTTTGGTTCATTTTTGCATAGTTTCTCAAATCCAACATATCGGAACTTTGCAAAAATATGTTCTAAAGACACAGTAGCTAGGTTGAAATTAATTTAAAAAATCAGTTTTCGGTTAAAACTGTAGGCTTTTTGATTGCATCTCCTCAGGGGATTGTGTTTTGGCGAAGTTGCAGTCTAACCAGTTTTGAATTAGTTAAATGCAGCATAGGACGGCAAGTGTTACCTTAAATGGTTAATAACGCTTTGTTCTGTTGTATGTTTTTGTTTGAGAATTAAAATATAATAACTTCTAGAAATTATGGAAATTGTCTAAATAACTAAAGTCAAAAAGTCGATGAAAAGTATTGACTCCATTTCACAAATTTATTGATTGTCAAAGTAAGATTATCTTACCATGTCTTTGTCCCCATATAACTACTTCCACCCTACCTTCACTCTATCTTATTCTTTATTATAAACAAGTAATAAAATAAAATAATAAAATAAAAAAAATAAAAAATTGCCTTTATTCTACTGCATTGTTTCACAAATAGTTTGTCTTTTTTTTTTACTTTTTTTATATGCAGAAGTCGCCTCTGCGGCGTAGGCCTCCCCTAATGCTCTCCACTCTTCTCTCTCTCTAGCTGCGGTCATCCAATTTGGTCCACAATTCTCCGAGAATATGTCCCTCCATCTTTTTCTCTGTCTTCCCTGGCTCCGTTTCCCGTCCCTTGGAGTCCATTCTGTGACTTTTTTTGCCCTAGTTAACTAGACAAACAAGTAAAGCACATCACAAACATAATAATCCACTAGTGTAACTACTTTTGCTTCGAAATAAGATGAGTAAATAAAAGAAAAACAGTGTGACTCCACATAACAACATTATACTCGTAACTCCAAATACTCGTACCACCAAATCCCTGCAACATTTTCGGCTCAGTAGTTTTTGAACGTTTTAACCAGATTACGCTCGTACCTCGTCCCACCGGACTGTAATCAACTCCGTATTCCGTATACGCTGTACCGTGTACGCATTACGCACTGTAATTGAAAACGTCGCGCGATGTTCATTTTCCACTAATTAATCGCTGATGACGACGCCGACGCCCCCCTGATAGGTATTGTGATGGCTCCGATTGAAGGGTTGCAGGGATTGCTATTGTTACTCAAGGTAAAGTACATAGGTATAGGTTGGTAGATAGTAAATATACATGTACATATATTAGAGTTGTTGACGAACGTACCATTATAGAATAGAGAGAGATATTTAGAAGCTACGATACACTCTTTGGTATAGTTAAGTAAGCCTCTGTGATATATCTACATAGATGTATTTATGGTCAACTGGGGCAAATGCGTCTGTGGGGCAATTGCGTCTTCAACTAACGCCATCTTGAACCGATGATTACAACTAATGACAGAAAAAAGATGTAGGTGGCGCCTAATTTGTGAAGGGTTTGTCAGTAATTCTCGAAAGACGCAATTACAACCCAGACGCATTTGCCCCAGTTGACACTACCTACAATCTAATTATTATTTTGCGAAAATTTGTGAGTGAGTCGAATTCATAATTATGTTTGATTATTCTTCAAGCTGAAACGATACAACGGATTTGTATTCAAATGAAGTCAAAGTCAAACCTCGATAGATTTAGCCATACATGACTAAATCTATCGAGGTAGATACTTTCTTAACTTTATTTTGAGCTTAGACTTTCTGGCTCCGTCAAAGCGACAAATCTTCACGGACTTTTGTCTGCTTTAGACAACAATTCGAGAGGCCAAAGAATAACAACTATTTACCAAACTCGTAGGTACAAAAGTTTCAACGTATTCTCGTAAAATTTTGAAATCGTATGTACGAAAGAGTTTGCAGAAAATATTCGCATGAAAAATTGAACGAAGCAACGCCAACGAGCGGCACAGAAATGTTTCAAAGTTGCTCATATGGAAATCATGGTAGTTCAGACTTTGGATTTTCGAGAGTGCAACTGCTTTTTTAGTTCGATATAAATTTTCAGTTTCGTACGAGAATTGGCGTGCTCGACGCTTGCGTATTTCGTTGAAATTAAAAATTGATTGAATGCGCTAGTAACTTTTGGAAATACTCGTTGTAGGTTGTATAACTTTTGGAAATACTACCGTTACCGTACCGAGTTACCGTACTACAGTTACTACAGTATAACGAGTTACTAGCGCATTCAAAATTTCTGGAAATAAGTATTTACTTATTTCCAGAAATTCCCAAATAGAAATTGAGATATTTCTGAGATAGTAATGTCTCCTTGTCTTCAAAATGTGGGGAAAATCTTTGGAGATATTTGAATTGATATTTGATATTTTGGGGGCTGAGCTACCCACGTCCGAAGGAGTGTACTCTATACTTATTCCCTACACGTGGTCCCCGGGTAGTGCTAACCGGGTAGCAAACTCTGGTGGGGCGCTTCGGCCGTGGCTAGTTACCACCCACCGGACCAAGCCATGCCGTGAAATGACCTAGTCGTGTTTCGGGATGTAGTCCGGAGTAACCGTTCCAAAGATGGGTCTGAGCAGTAGCGCAGTTTTAGCGCCTCACTCAACTGCCGTCTTTGTATTTCTTCACTCTACAAAACTTCAAGGCTAGAGTGAATAAGTACTTTATAGGTCGTCGTGCTCCATCTTAGACCACAACGTCGCTTAACATCAGGCGAGTTGGTGGTAAAACGCCGACTTATTCCACATTTAAAAAAAAAGAAAGAGACTTCATAGTACTGGATTATTTTTATCCGTCCGTCTCTTCATGAGAGTTTGTAGGTAGGTAGAATGTATCTTCAAGAAAATTCTTAATTTGTATCCCCCTACAAAAACAGCAAGGAACTTCACAAATAAATCAATTTATTTTCCCGCTAGTTGCAGAACTGAGGGGGCTACCACCATCGCTGTTAAGCAATTTTCTGAAGCTCACTTAGTTTTCCTCTCGAACTCTACAGTATGGGAGAGAGAGAAAAATGACAACTAGAAGCTGTGGTAGGCCTCTTTAACAGCTGGCGTATCGCATTAGTATGTTGATGAGGTGATCACGCACAGCGTACAACGAAATGTGATTTATATTGCCCTCTAGGGCTAGTTCAGTATTGATCGGAAGGCTCGAGGGGAAAATTATCGGAAGTAATAGGAACAGACAAAAGTGTGATGAGTTTTATGCCTTTAGTGGACCTGAATTTAGATATGTGTTTTTTATTATCGTTTTCAAACATGTTATTATTAGCTATTTTAGTTTTTTTTTAATGTAGAATAGGTCGGCGTTTGACCACCAACTCGCCTAATGTTAAGCGACGTTGTGGTCTAAGATGGAGCACGATGACCTATAAGGTACTTATTCACTCTAGCCTTGAAGTTTTGTAGAGTGAAGAAGTACAAAGACGGCAGTTGAGTGAGTATATTTTATATTTTCTTTTTGTCTGCTACTAATTATGTCTACACGTGTCTTGAAGTATGTCCCAGCTCTGGCTTTTCGTTCTAAAACTACTTTGTAATTGACTGTACTCTGGTTTGTGTTTAAATAAAGAAAATAAAATAAATGCCATTTTTAACTGACTTCAAAAAAGAAGGAGGTTGTCAATTCGTCTGTATGTTATTTTTTCGTATATTTGTTAGCCAATTACGAATCGATTGTGAAGATTATTTTTTGGTTTCGCAGATCATACTTTAGAGGTGGTTTCCTATAAGTTTAATCGAAACGGTCAAGCTGTTTTCAAAATATCAACAAAAGTCAAGTTTTCAAAGACCTTCAAAATCCAATTTGGATGTTTTGCTTCGCTTTTTAGGGTTTTAGGGTTCCGTACCCAAAGGGTAAAACGGGACCGTATTACTAAGACTCCGCTGTCCTTTCGTCTATCTGTCTATCCGTCTGTCATCAGGCTGTATCTCATGAACCGTGACTCATGACTCGCACTTGGCCGGTTTTTTTATTACAAGTAGTCAAGCTATCCCCCTGTCCATAGTTTTTAACTTTTTAAAACTAGACGGCTTAATGGATTATTATGGCTTAATGCTTTATGTATTATAATAAAATATAATTAAAGAGACAGTTTGTAGCATAAGGAATGAGAAGTACTCGTAGATATTTTACCTCGGAAAAGGCGTTGAAACTATTAGGTAATCGTGGAATTCGTGACGTCGTGAAATCGCCGGAAGCAACTAAAATACCTATTTCCTTTTCTACGGAGTTCAGTTTAATTAATTTATTTGTTAAAATAATAATAATTTTAAAAAACCGGACCATAGGTTATAAGAAAACGTTTGCTTAAAATCAGATTCATATTTTGACCGTTTACAATGAAATTTATAAAAAACAATAAGTACATTATTTACCTAGCTGCTGTAAAACGACCAGGGGCCCTATTCGGAGATACGAGATTTTCATCTCACCTTTTTTCGTCTCACTTTTTTTTATCTCAAAATTTTTATCTCACTTTTTTTTGTCCTTATTGCTCTCGTTTGAAACGTCATAGGTGTGAGAGTGACCAAGATAAAATCTCATCTCATCTCACGCGCAGGAATAGCCCCCTGTGGGGCTATTCCTACGCGTGAGATGAGATGAATAGCCCCCTGTGGGGCTATTCCTACGAATATGGCTACTGGAGGGCTATTCTTACGGAGTGAGATTCAATCTCACCATTTTTCGTCCTTGTTGCTCTCGTTTAAATAGTCATAAGCGTGAGAGTGACCAAGATAAAATCTCATCTCATCTCACGCGTAGGAATAGCCCCACTGGGCCCTTACCATGAGTTAATCGTTACGAAATTTTTTTATCAGTTTAGTTTGGCTTCATACATTTCAATAAAGCGCCCCTGGCGGAAATGTTATGGAACTATGGTAAATATATGGAGCAAAACGAAAGTTAAAGTTTTCTTTCGATCAAAACTCGCGGTAAGCCCGCTTCATCAAATAAAATAGGCAAATATATCATTCTAATAAGAAGTCATCTTTCAAATCCATCCCACTCAAGCCAAAATATCGTCCGATCGGATGACCACGTCGTTCTCGTAATTTATAGGACAAAGATATTAATGTCCACCCCAGCAACGGGTGTGCGCAATTTATGTCGCAATACGACCTGCGGGCTACATGGCCACCCTTGCTGTGGACAGGATATTCAACACGGCAATTTTCATACCAACGTGTGATAAATAGGGGATAGGTTACCCTGCCTGCATAGTTTGATAACTTTACTTCGACGTAGGTGCGAAATATACACACTTACTTATGGCATGGCATACTTCATGGCACCCTAGAACATAATCTCCATAACCTAACCTGGATTTGATATGAGTTTGTCCAGATTATCTTTATGGCTGTGTTTGCAGCAAAGTTAACTGTACCTTTGTTTGACTTTTGAACCCAACTTTATTTTTTATTTTTTTTAATGCAGAATAGGTCGGCGTTTGACCACCAACGCGCCTGATGTTAAGCGACGTTGTGACCAACTATCCAAAAAGCGGTGGTGTTTTTTTGGTGTTTGTTGACATAGGTAAATGCATTAAATGTACCTGCATTTACCTAGCCTAGCCTCTAAGCGCATAAACAGCTTGAGCGATTTTGGATTTAAATCATCAAAGATGATTAAAATCCAAAATCGCATTTTTGAGTGCTATAAGCATAACATTAACTACATTTTACAGACTGATTCAGCTTCGATACAAAATGCTTTTGGGATGTTCGAATTCTGTCTGGATTTCTGTCCGGATCTCTGTCATCCGGATCATCGCTAACTTAGATAATAAGCCTGCTGATCTTTGCCTTCGGAGAGGAAGACAGACGCCGACCACGAGGTCTCCAACTCACAGGGCCACTACTTTATTTCTTACCCTATGTAACAAACGCGGTATGGCCTCTGAATAGTTAAAATTGTTTTGTCTTTTTCTTTCTTATAAATTTTGAACTCGCTCGAAAAAGACAAAAGACATACAACAAGTCCGAAGCTATACAACGTTTATCGATAAGGGGGTTACTTATCAATTTATAATGTACTCTGTGATATTAGCTCCAGAACTATTCTGTTCCTTGTTTTTAACTTTTCCTAGACTTTCTTTTGTTCTGCAAAAACAAAGCGACATCTGTTGGACGTCGCCTTTAATATTATAAGAGGCACAAAACTGTCATGTACCCCGCCGAACCACGTGTGTGATACGTAGATGTTACCAACCAGTTTTGTTACTAGTTCAGCTCTCACGTGGCAGATGGCGCTACTAAACAAAACATAACACCAACATTCATCTTGGCTTTTTAAATCCGTTTCAAATTGTGTGGCCTAAATTCTTTACTCAAAAAAAATATAATAGATTAGATTTTTACTGACTACAATAAATGCACAATACAATCAATTTACAATTTAAATATTTAAATGAATGTTTTAATTTTATTTTATTATTTTTATCTATTTATGTACCTACCTATGTATTTAAAAATATCTAATTATGTATATATCAGTCTCTGGCAGCCATAGCTTTGCTTAGTTTGGTGTCAGGCGACCGTGTGTGGAAGTGTCCCGAATTTATTTATTTAATCAGGGTCACTAGGTATTCTTATTCTTATTCGTCGGTTTTTTTTATTAATGACATTATGCTTCTATCATGGTTTTTCTGTGAAATACGATAATAGGGACACTAGTTATTAATTAATTATAAAATTTTATATAGTTGAATAGGCAAGCCACCTGTGGAAGCCACCGGTGTAAAATTTATCGTGTAAAGATTTAATAGGTACATTTACTTACTCTTATTTTACTAAAAAAATCTCTAGTTGTTTTGTTATTTGTCGTGTGAACAATAAAGAGTTTTTCTATCTATCTCTGTGAATGTTTTTTTTTTTTTAATTTTCAAACGCCTGAGAATTTACGTGGTCTACCATTTACCTTACTTTCTGCAATCGTATGTAATCTTGCTTTTTATTATTCCAATAGGTAGATATGTAGAAATAACGCTTACTGCAAATGCAACAAGTGCAGAACAGAATACCAATAACATAAGTGCAGAACATAGGGTAACCTACGTTTATTATATTGCTTGATGTAAGTATCTTACAATCGTCTTCCATCACCACGTCTAGGTGCCGCCTACCTTGTTAGAAGTTCAATGGAGTCTGAAGAGAGCCCTTTCGGTAGACTTTGTAAGGACTCTTTGTGGGCGAAGATGGCTCATCTAGATAAGAGGGCAACCTTTCAGGATGGAGCGTACGCTATCACATCCTTGCTAGCTGAGAGTTTGAACCTAGGTTTTAGGTCTCTTTTCGATTATATGTGGTAAAGTGATGTAAAATCAGTTTTACCCAAAGAGATTTTCTCAAAGGTTTTACACTAGAATGAGATCGTTTATGTAGAGGGAAGAATTGATTTTGACATGGTAAGATGGAATGGATGGAAAGCTTATATAGTGTCGCTAAACATAGGCATGTAATATTAATATGTTTTTACGTAAGTACCTAGGTATGTAGATTGATGACAATTAAATATTTTGATTAATTGGGCTATTTTAGTTTGTCAATTTCAATAGTGCCGTAGAGTTAGCTAACTCTGAGCTAACTTTAAATCTTTTCGCATTTGAAACCTTGTACAGTTCAATTCCCTAATCAGGCGAAATAATAAATTAGTCTTTGGCTAAAACTCTATTTATATTTATGATAATATAGCGTCAAGTCTGGGCCAATTGCGAACTAATTCGACGAAGCAGCTGGACTGGTTAGCCTGCCTTGATTTCCTGCTACGAAAAAACGATTTCTACAATAGAGTCGAATCTTACCTGAGAGCCAGTAGCAAACTCTTCCGCCGGCGTCTCGCGCGCGAACCTCTCGAATTTGAAGCTGTTGGATCGGTAGAGCTCGTTGTCTTCTCTAGATCTCCGGCCGCGGCAGAACCGACGGGCGATCGACGAGTGCCTGGAATGGGAGAGGAGGGTCTGTAGAGATACTGGATGATGAAATATTATAACAGCGATACACAGACGCACCTACCTACTTATGTACTTACTTAAAATTGTCTATGTGAATTGAAAGATGATGAAACAACGTGAGGCGTATCAGTTACTGGTAGGTAGGTGCTATATGGTGATGCTGACGACTGACTGTACTTCAACATTTAAAGATACGCTAGGTACTTCGACTTCGACAGCTTGTGAGGCCAATCCAAATCTCTTTCTTCCGCAAGATCGAAATGTTGACTTCATCCTAAAGTAAATTGCGGAAATTTTAAATTTCAACGGTTAGTCTAGTGAATGAGCATGCCTAAAATAGGATTTGCTAAACAAATAATTTCGATCCTGAATTCATTGGTTAGGTCCGAAAGACTAACTAAGAAGGGTTTGTAACCCTTTGTTTAGAAAATTGGAACTTGAACGTATAAAATCTGAACCTTAATTATCGTCTGATCATAACACCACCTTTATTTTTTAGTCAGGGAAAACGTTTAATAGGTACCACCCTGTCCGGGGAAAGCAGTGTGGTAATGTGGGAGTCTCCGCCCTATTGGCGGCAACCCACTAAAAACCCAGGGGTATTCTTCCTTGACGCCTTGTTCCAGAGCAACGGACACGCTTCCGCATTCATCCGCGGCAGCATAACATCACATAACTAAACACTACTAATAAGTAATTAACATCTAGAACGACCACACATTTTCCAGAAAAACCAACCGGGTTAATTACAACGCTGAATCCAACGACAAAATTAAGGGAAAATCCACACGAACGACCCGAGTATAAAAGTCGAATTATCCATGCAAGTAGGTGAGTAGATGTAAATTCATGCTTGTTTACTGTTATACCTAGCGTGGGTAGGGCTCAGCACAGCTTAGACTGGAGTGGCGTAAAGGGGCTAATGATATACGAGGGGAATGAAACAAACGTTTAATTAACGAAGAAACAGACTAGTTCGGAAGTACGAGTAGGTAAGCGCTTGACTTGTTGTATGAATGTAGGTAGGTAGATGGAAAAAGAAAGCAAATTCAGACCTAGCATCAACGTTGAGGGTGTTACTGGTTGGGAACAAAACATACTTCCAAGGGTACGAATGACCAGATGGTACAGTATATCTATACCAGTATCTATATCTATATCAGTAGGTCTATACCCAGCTTTGGGATGAAGAAGACCATGGATTAAGATGTTGATGATATGTAAGGGTGGTAGCCTGTTTTTTAGGCAGAGCTTATTAGTGCTAAAAGATTATCGTCCTCGTCCCGTTGACGTATCCGTCAACGATATACCAGGACCTGGCCATGTCGGTTATGTGTACGACTGTCACTCGCATACCTAATCTTTGTTTTAAACTTCCTGCTGCAGAGCGCAGTGCAACTGACCGTCGAAGTTGTATGTGTAAGTCTATACTTACACATACAACTTCGACGGTCGAAGTTGTATGTGTAAGTCTATACTTACACATACAACTTCGACGGTCAGTCGCACTGGAAGGAAGGCTTCAGACGGGTTGTATTACTAAGGCGTTTTGCATACAGATAATCGTAGACGCTTTCAGTGTGTGGTCTTGATAGTTTACCTAAGTCCAAATAGATACTCTACTTGAAGAAAGTACTACAAATAATCACACACATAACTAGTTAACTATCTAGGTACATACGAGTAACTATCGAGTGAATCAGGATTTGTTTGATATTTGAACGCTCCCTTCGTTTGAAAGCGAGGCTGCTAGTACACACAGTCAGGCGTTTGGCGACAGAGTTTTGATGTAAGGGTGGCAGCTAGCCAGGCGAACACTAAAAAAGTCCTATAAGCCATGCAAATCACATCTTTGACGACAGATGAGAGTGAGTCATGATTTTTGTCTGTTGTGTGAGTCACTATCCCCTTACTAATAAATGTGGTTAGACTCGGAACAGTTAAATCCTTTTGATCGCTATGTCTATCTGTTAGGTTTCTTTTTGATACAGTTAATAATTTATAAGAAAGAAAAAAGACAAAACACTGTATTAACTATTTCGAGGCTTTCCAACGTTCATTAGTAATGGTGCAGCCACATTAGCGGCCTTCGACGATAATTCGGGCCATCGTGACCGTGATCGTGATCGGCGATGTACCGGGCGAGTTATCGCCCGCGTCAGTCCCGCAGAAAGGCAACGAGTTGACCGGTAATGTAGACAAGAACGTCGCCGATAACCGAAAACGACTAATTTAGAGCGACGTGATACGAATTATCGCGCGTTAATCTAGCCACACCATAAGTGGATCAATGTAAAAATAGACACAGGTAGAGAGGTAAGTAGGTAGGTAGGTAGGTTCCCTGTTTCTTTGATAGAGCATGAAACTCACATTTTACATACCTACCTAGTGTCTAATTTTAATACGAGGAAAATGTTTTTGTGTTTAGGCAAGTATGGTCATGATAATAACTCCATAAGAAGTTACTGGGTGGATTTAGCTACTAGTTTGGTGTATTGCTTAGTAGGTATTAACCTACCTACGCTTTACTGGTTTGTTTATTTGAAAAATGCGGAAAAACCGCGTAAAAAATCCAAAAGTGACACTGCCGCGTGAAAAGTTTTGAGTAGGTGTACCTACTTACTTAAAAGTACCGTATTTCATCGGGCAAATTATTAAATCAACGTACCTATTTACGTAAACTTATCTTCACTACTTTTCCCCGAAGGGGCTGGCAGATATGTATTACAACACCCACACTTCGCCAGATGGTATTTAGTTCCAAATGTGATAGGGGTTGAACCTTTCGCCATACACAGGGCTCCAGTTATGTAGCAGATTCTCAAATAGTTTTTAAAGAGGGATCTAAAGTCTTCGATTCGACACACATTCCCGGCGATATCTCCGTCGACTTAAAAACATAATAAAAACTTTGACAGAAACTTACCTTGAATCACCAGAGTGCAGAGGCCACTGGATTCCAAACAACTTTAGCCGAGCCGGAGGCCTGCGCTTCTGCTCCGTCCGAGCAGTTTCTTCCACAGGAGGCGTATGGTGTCTACTCCCCGAAGACGCCCTAGTACCACTCCTACGACGACGTCTCCGACGCCTTTCAACAAGGATAAAGTTATCCCCGTTCCTGATAATATACGATGAGCGCAGGGTAGATTTCTCCTCACCCTGCCTTTGTCTTATTAAGTCAGCTGTTCTTAACGTGTGTATGTTCTGATATTCGGCTTCCTGAAGCGGGCCAGTGTTTGTGTCAGTTCTCGTCTCCTGGCTAGTCCCGCTTCCATCCCTCTTTTTGCGAGAGGAATGGAGACCAACCCGACGCCAAACCTTTTCCATCTGTATGAGGTGTCATCCCATTGTTATTTGTACACTTTTTGAGGCAGTTTTAGCAGTCACTGAACAGTTTCGTTCTTGTTATAGAACATTGAGCATATAGTACAATTGTCAAAGATTCACTTGTAATTAGCGGTCACTGCTTGTGATACAAATTTATGCACTAAAGAAGTACTGATAAGCCGACACCTGTCATCGTTCTGAAACCTTCCTAGACACAAACTCGACTGTCAAACTCCTTGTTTTTAATGTGAATGTTTCCAGAAATCAGGGCGTGTTATATCCCGTTTATTAAGACGTACTGGGTTAGTAGAATTAGGGGAGAGAATAACGTGTTTTTTGACATACACTTGCGGAGGTCCCGGCCTTACAGGGTGCGGGTTGTGTGGTACGCATGCGCGGTCCCCCTCGCCCGTTGCCGAGGCTCCAAAATGGCGGACCTTCGACCCCCTTCCCGTTATTGAATATCTAATTTTATCGGCGTGCATTCATTGTTGAACCTCAGCTGCGATGCACGCCGGCTGTATTATTCATTCAGGTTTGGTCGGCTAGAGTTTTGTAGTATTAACTCTTGTACTTAGTATTATTTTAAGCCATATTTTCAGGAAGTAAGCATTAGGCCTATACTAGACGTTTTTCAAGTAATGTAGGTTCAACGATCAACGATGCTGTGCTGTGCACACTTACTGACATTTTTTACCTACATTTTTCATAAACCTTCGTTTGCTCAGTATCTTAAGTTGAGGGCACCTAAAATTTATTTAATTATTAATTTCGTAGTGCTCGTGTGTTGCTTCATTCATTACGTACTAAGACCATATAACAATATCGCCAGACATACTGGCGATATTGTTCTATGTTCTAAGAGTAAGATACCATAATTCATACCTACCAAGATATTTATGGTATCTTCATCGTGTGTGACGGGCTTAACTTATTGTCCCACAAATTAAGCGCCATAAGCAAAAAATTAGGACTTTTAGGAAGTTTTAAAATCATGAAAATATTGAATTCGAAATATTACTGGCCATCTTTTAGGACGGAACCAAAAACACTTTTGAGAACTTGTCGTCAATGTCAAAGGTAAATAATTGCAACACTGTAGGACCATAATATAAACCAGTTATAACAGAGGAAATAGGAGAAAAGGTTATGGGAGATTTGCATGGCCCACTATCTACTGGAAGAGGATGCCAATTCATATTTAATTTTGTACTACAGGATACTTTTTCCAAATATGTTAAACTATTCCCATTAAAAGGAAGCACAGCAGCAGCCGTACTTTTATGTGTAAAATTTGTGAATGTATTTACTTAACCAATATGCATCGTTACAGATCATGGCACTCAATTCCAATCTAAGGTGTGGATAAACGCTTTGAAGGATCTAAATATACGTTCAACTCAATGTTACTATAGGTAAATAATTGCAGCTAACTATTTCATGTTAGAATCATAACTACAGTTATATAAGGATTAAAATGCTGTGGATTTTTTAACCTAGAGAGTAACAAGGCACATCTTGTTGGTTATAAGAAGAGGGCCATAATCCAAATGCGTTAATTTTAGACCTTAAGTCTAAGGCGTTAATGGATAATTTTGACTAAACATCCGAAGTGTATTTAGAAGTGGATTTATTAGGGTTGTCTAGACTTTACAATCGTTTAATAAGTTTAGAAATATGTATGAAATTGCTAAAATAAATCAAGTACTCACTAATGAGAAATATAAAATAATTGTTTTAATAATTTAGGTAGGTATATGTAATTATATTTTTGATTGAATATCACTTAAATTCAACTTTCAGTAGTTCTAATATATTTTCAAATTTAATTATTAGTTAAATAAAAATTAGCTTAAAATTAAAATTATTAACAATTAAAAATAAATAATGTAATTACGCTGATTTTAACTAATAAGATTTGATTAATATTGAGGGTTTGCGGCAAGCCGGCGTCGGCGCAAACTACACATACAAATACGTTACAGTATATGAACTGCGGCTAATTCAAAATTAGAACATTTTTGATATTTAATCAAAATTAGAACATTTTTGATATTTAATAAAGAGTCTTAACTCTTAAAATAATATTATTAAGATAATAATGATGTCATTTGTTAAAATATTGTTATTGAAGTTCAAACTGTTGTTAAAAATCAAAGAAAATAAAACTATTGTTCAAAGTTTTTTTACAAATTAAGGCAACAATTGTAATTATACGTGTCATCAGACTACGTTATAAATCTTCATCTTAATTTAATCTTAAAGATGGTACTTTTAGATCTATTCAAATTAAGATGAGACTTTGTTTACTGCTATTCTGTTACCCAGAAATCTTAACAAAAAATAATCGCTTTTCAAGTGCGAAACTTTTAACTTGTTCAAAACTAAGTATAACAAATATACTTCTGTGTTATCTTAAAAACTGACAGGTCCACGTAAGTGAGCTTCAAGGGGATTTTTTGTGGTGAAACAAATTAAGATGTTACATTTTTTAAAACAAAAATCACGTAAGAAAGGGAACGGAGTCGACAGTCCGGGTTATGCCAAGTTTGAGTAAAGATCAAAATTTTGAAAATAAAAAGAAATCATCGCTACATTTTTTTCATAAAACGCGAGCGATATACTTTACTAGTGTAATATGTCTTATTTAGTCAGTGAAAGTGAGCTGTATTTCTGAGATACCGCAGGATATCTCTATGGAGTCAGTGAAGTGTAGTGAATTAAAAACTCTGATTCAGTGTTAATATCCGCATTAATTCTATAAATGTTAAAATGTTATAATAATATGTATTTACCAAGTTTTCAGGTAAGCGGTACTAGATTCATCGTTGTTTTCTTTCATAAATTGTGCTAAGTAGGTAATTAGGGGCTAGTGTAAATCATTATTTTTCAGAAGCTGTCGGGAGTAACGGCGTTGTTCTATACGGGTTAATTATCGAGTAGATTTATTTGTTATTATAATTGGACAATATTTGTAGGAAGAGCGACTGTTGTATTGTGTTGTGTAAGTATATGGGTGTAGTAATAGTTTTTTGGGGGGGTGTAGTGGGATGTGAAGGTAGTTTGTTCTTTATGTCGGTCTCCAGCTTGAAGTCAAAGAACCAAACTTTCTATGACCACAATCTCTCACCGGTGGCTCCAAGCAGCTGCAGGCATGCAGTGGCCACACCCTGGTAAACCACGTCGACTCGTGGGCCAAACCCGGTTGAGGGGGACTAGCGGTCTTAGGCAAGTCTATAACGGCTACTCCCCGTAAATGCACAAGTCTGTTTCGGTGGTGAAGGCAGCTCGACAGCTGATAAGCGACTGTTGCTGGCGGATCCGGCGAAGCAGCAAGGCATCGTGAAAGGCTAAAGGCGGCGGTAGGAGTCGTTAAGTTACCGCCGGCTAGACACTGCATCCAGCTCTTCTCCAATCGTAGCGGTCTCCGTTCCATTGGGTACAGAAGAGAGTGGACGAGAGAGTGCGTTTGTGGTAGCGCGACCACTAACGCACTAAAATATGTTCTGCGTACTAGACCGCTTCTGTTTATAGGTTACTGAAGATAAGAAGCCCAGCGGCGATGAGTAGAGGTAGAGAGGTTCGGTCATGATGTAACCCGGGCTTTGTCTGATGCTTGCACGCTGGCAGCTTTGGGAGAGTGGTCGCTTTTGCACTGCAATGGAGTAACAGTGCGATTCGGCAGCACCCACTGTGATCAAGCAGCTCTATTTAGAGAGGCACTGCTTGCCTCGCTTAGCCGGGGAGGGGACTAGAAAAGGTGTCCCAAAAAAATGCTTACTCCAAAACTTTACGGGAGGTAGTAACCACGGCTGCCTACGCATCCGTTTCCACGTGGTCGAAAACTCAATAAATATATTAATAACGTGTATAAAAACAAAATAATCACATGCGGTGCCTGGAACGTACGTACCTTACTAGACCGTGCCGGAAATGCGTGCCCTGAACGTAAAACTGCGGTTGTAGCACGAGAACTTGGCCGCTATAATGTTGATGTTGCAGCTCTGAGCGAAACCCATCTGGCGGACGAAGGCGAGCTGGTAGAAAGTGGTGGTGGGTACACGTTCTTTTGGAAGGGGAACTCCAGTACGGAACCTAGAAGATCTGGTGTAGGATTTGCTATCAAAAATAGCATAGCATCAAAATTAACGGACCACCCTGTCGGAATATGTGACCGCATCATGACCATACGTCTTCCTCTGTATAGTGCGGGCTACATTAACATCATTAGCGTATATGCTCCAACATTGGATAAGTGCGATGATATTAAAGACAAATTCTACGAGGAACTCTCACAAGTATTGGCAAAGATTTCACGTAGTGAACAGATTCTTCTTCTTGGAGATTTTAATGCTCGGGTAGGACGAGACTGCGGGGCTTGGCCACAAGTACTGGGAAGACACGGTATTGGTAATATGAACGCTAATGGACAGCTGCTACTAAGCTTGTGTTCACAATTTGAGCTGGCTATTACTAACACCATGTTCAGGTTACCCATGATACACAAAACCACCTGGATGCACCCGCGGTCTAAGCACTGGCATTTAATTGATTATGCTATCGTGCGACAGCGCGATATCTCACAGGTACTGGTGACACGAGTAATGCGTGGTGCTAACTGCTGGACTGATCATCGGCTTGTAACTATAAAGCTACGTATACGTCTTCATTTTCCTCGCAGACAACGTAGACCAAAACCTTCCTGTCTAAATCTTCATAGACTTGAAAGTCAGGAGACACGCACACAATACATAGAGGCTCTTAATACAGCAATTGTCGATAGCTCTCAAAGTAATGATCTAGAGACTAAATACAACAACTTGTGTTCTCAGATTATCTGTGCAGCAACGGAAACACTTGGTTTGCAATCGAGAGTTAATGAGGACTGGTTTGACGATAACGATAAAGTGATCTCTGGTGCTATTTCCAGTCATCGAAAGCTTTTGCGGCAGCTAAATTCTAAAAACCACCTGCATTCGTCGTTGTCTGAAAAGATCAAGCAAAGTGCATCTCACATAAGAAAGCTGGCTCGTACTACCAAGGACAGGTGGTGGCAAGATAAAGTTTGTCAGATTCAGCTGCTTGCCGATACAAACCAGCTGGGTGCATTCTTTAGTGAAGTTCGGAAATTGACGGGAACTTCAACTCGTAGAAGATGCGTACCTTTAAAGTCGTCCGACGGCTCACTTGTAACGAACAAGGAAGAAGTGCTTAAACGTTGGGCAGAACATTTTAATTGTCTATTAAACGTGGATCGAACAGCAGATCTTGATTTTATTAAATCGTTACACGAACACCCCCTAGCTGTTGAATTAGACGAACCATTAACGTTGACAGAGGTTGTTAAAGCCATTAAAGCCCAGCAAAATAAAAAGGCAGTAGGCGTTGACAACCTGCCAGGAGAGCTGATTAAGTATGGTGGTGAGGAGCTGCATATTATTTTGTGGCAATTGTTTTCGGAGATGTGGGACAACGAACAGATACCTTCTAGCTTCCGAATGTCCGTCATATGCTCGCTCTACAAAGGTAAAGGAGACCGTGCCGATTGTAATTCCTATCGCGGAATCTCTTTACTTTCAACCACCGGAAAGATCTTTGCCAGACTCCTTCTCAATCGTTTGCTGAAATTGTCAGAGGAGCTCCAACCTGAGACACAATTCGGATTTAGGCCTAATAGAGGTACAAGTGAAGCTATCTTCTCCATTCGCCAGCTCCAGGAGAAGAGTAAGGAACAGCATCAATCGATGTACATGTGCTTCGTGGATCTTGAAAAAGCCTTTGATAGTGTTCCTCGGGAGGCGCTTTGGATAATTTTAGGCAAACTCGGCTGTACGGATAAGTTTGTCCGTTTGATAAGACTCTTGCACGACCATATGACTTGCTGTGTGACATCAAATGGCCAGCAATCTAAGTTTTTCCCTGTCACCTGTGGTGTAAAACAAGGATGTGTAGTGGCGCCTACACTTTTTGCAATGTACTTTTCTATGGTAGTCAAAGAGACACTCAAAGACGTTGTGCAAGGAATTCGTATCCGTTTTAGAACTGATGGTGGCGTCTTTAACTTAACAAGGTTAAAGGCGCACTCGAAAGTCTCTCTTGACCTCATTACTGAGATAATGTACGCGGACGATTTGTGCTTTGTGGCTGAAACTCCTGAAGGTCTACAGGAGCTTATTTCCAGGTTCCACTCGGTGTGTTGTAGGTTCGGGCTTAAAATCAGTATTACTAAAACTGAAGTCATGATTACGGACTTAGCCCAACAGGTGCCTCTAAATGTGCAGCTCAACGGGACGAACTTGAAGCATGTGGATAAATTTAAATATTTAGGAAGTACCGTAACATCCAAAGGTGACCTTGACTCCGAGATAAACAGCAGAATTAGTGCTGCTTCAGCAGCATTTGGCAAACTGCGCGTTAAGGTGTTTCGGTCACACGACATTAAATTGGAAACAAAAATAAAGGTGTATATGGCTATTGTTCTGCCTAACATTCTCTACGCAGCAGAAACATGGTGCCTGTACCGCCGACACATTCGTGCGCTTGATCGTTTCCATCTGAAATGTCTACGTGACATTTTGAACATTAAATGGTCTGACCATGTCAGGAATACTGATGTTCTCAGACGTGCGAATGTGTGCGGACTTGAAGCCTATTTAATGCGAAGGCAGCTTCGTTGGTGTGGGCACATATCCCGCATGCCTGAAGAAAGAGTGGCCAAGCGCATCTTTTACTCAGAACTCGAGAAAGGTAAGCGTAAAAGCGGAGGTCAGTTTCTAAGGTATAAAGATGTGCTGAAAAGACATATGAAGGGATGTGGGATTGAGCCTTCATCGTGGGAGTCTGAAGCTGTCAGTCGCTTAGAATGGAGACAAAAAGTGCAAGCAAATATATACTCATTTGAAAACAAACGTAGGTGCGATCTTGACTCGAGGCGAGAACGACTGAGGAGCAAACCGCATTCTAACATTGCCTACAATTACGTCAACAACGTCCTCACATGTTGCTTCTGTTCTCGAACATTTACTGCAAAAATTGGGTATATCAGCCATCTGAGGACGCACAATCAGTAGCCTCCCAGTAACAGAAATTGGTCGCCGTAGCCGAAATCGGCTTGGACTGCATCAAGTATATGGGATTTTGAACCCTACTTTCTAAATAGCTTGAAAATTTTTTTTGATATTCATAGTTTGGGTGCAATTTTAAACGTAATTTAAACACCTATTGAAGTCAACTTCTTTTACTTCAATAAAACTATTAGGAAACTATTTTACTATTATATAGGAAGCGATTAAGCGACAATTTTTTCGGTAAATTTCATCTGTGATACAAATAAATTTCTTGTATTTTCTTTTTGTTAGTGAGTACTGATACTATGCTTTATCTATCTATCTAACTATTTATTTATATTTAAATTTTTTTAGTTCATTCTTATTTCAAATTCTATTTTTTTGCGTTGTTTACTTTTTTTTTTTGTTACGTCTACTTAAATCTATTTATTTAATCATCCTATTTGTGCGTCAATTCCTTTTTTTTTCTATTATATTTCTTAGAAGTGTCTCCCTGTAAATGACTTTTTAGTAAATATATTAAATTTACTACTCTGTTATTGTAAGGTCGTTGGTTGACCTGAAATGTAAAAATAAAAAATAATAATAAAAACATCATTAAATATTTACAACCAAAGTTATTACAAATTCAACTATGTAGTCACAGTATACCACGTGGAAGGTTTTTGGACACTATTTTCTGAATAAACGTGAATAAAGTCACAGGTAACAACTAGTACTTAATGTATAGACACAGAGAAGACGGGGTACAGACGGAGCGCGGACGCAAAGTTTTCATTTTTTAATGTGGTAGGTACATGCCGATTAAAACTTAATGGCGGCTGTGAAGTTAGGCGCGAAACGCTGCGCAGTAGCGAAAACGAACGTTTGCGCAGCCGTCTAAGAGGCAAGACGCGCAAAGTCTCGCTTGTGGCGCACTTCACAACCTTCCTTTTGTTTGAATCATTCTGTAGGTACTCCGTCGGTATATCGTCCTTGTCTTATAAATATATTTTCTGTTAGTCTCATGTCTACTTGTTTAGCCGTAAAGCTATCCGTGATTTTTCTGTTATCCAGTAGGTACGCTCTTCCGAGATACTCGTATCTCTATCTTCTCTACTTAAATAACATAGGTAGGTACCTTATTACATACATCCATATCGTCACGCCTTTCCCCCGAAAGGCTTGGCAGAGGTTTAATAGAATACTCACACTTTGCCGATATTTAGTCCCAAATGTGACAGGGGGTGAGCCTGTCGCCATACACCGGGCTCCAGTCATGTAGCAGATGACATGCTCATCATGTTACATTCCATAACTCGGTTAAGCACGCAACTAATTTTGACGAGGTTTTTACTATCTAGTCTAAAGATTCTAGAGATATAATCAATAAATAAAGCAAAGTCGCTCTCTGCGTCTGTCTGTTTGTATATCCGCTAACTCCTCCGAAACCACACATCTGATTTTAATACGGAATTTTCACTATCATTAAAGATAATTTCATCCGAACGGCTTATTTATAGGTTGTTGGTTTACTAGTAAACTATATTTTTAACATTATTAGTAAGGAATCTACACATTATAAGACGCCCGGACGAGAATTTGGAGAAGCTGATCATCTGCGCAAACGTAGAGGGCAAGAGATCACGCGGTAGATCTCCGATGAGGTGGTCAGATCAGTTCAAACAAAGTAGCTCGTCCAGGTTTGAGGAAGTGGTGCGAATGGCTACAGACCGGAATAAGTGGAGGATACTGACAAATCGCTGGGTGAAGCAAAAGGGTGGTCGCGATCTTCAGCCATGAAGGATCGACCAGAGAGAGTAAGGAATCGCAGTCGTGCCCAGACCCACAGATCAGCCGGGTAATAAGGGTAAAAAAGGTAAAAGGGGTAAACGGACTGAACTGGGCTCGGCAGTAGTCGGCACGGCAGAGCTCAGTTTGTGTCTTATCACTCCAACGAAACGGACGTCGCGAGCAGCCAGGGTAAGTCGGGGGAAAAGGGTAACCCTCTCTGGGTTAAAGCTCTATGCTGGTCAGAGACCGGTAAACGGGGAAAAAGGGTAAAAAGCTTGCCCACAGCATCTTGCCCTGATTCCCCGTGCAACTGGTAAAAGGGTAAAATAAGGTACTGGCTCGCACACAGCACAGCATAACTGGCGAGTGATTTGAGAAATGGGCATTTACACCAATTACCGTCACTCGCTAGAAAGAGAATGCTGCTCCTCTTTTGGGTTTATCTCACCGGGGGAAATCCGTAAGACGACCAAATAAGGAGGCTTACCCTATTTACTTCAGAGGAGAACATTACCCGAAATCCCCGACGGCCACGGCTAAACCAGCGTCAAGGTGCTCGCCGCGAAAGAACCCGCCTTTTTCTTCAATGAAAACCCGGCCAAACGCGCTAAACTCTTACCGCGAGTGAAATTGGCCGTTTTACCCGAGGAAACACTTCGAAGTCTGGTCACAACTGTTACAAGTGAACTTGGCCGTTATCCCCGAGGAAAATCCAGCCAATCGCGCCAACGCCGCGAAGTGAAAAAAGACTAGCAACGGCTTTTGGGATATCAAGGTGATACAAGTGTAAATAAATTCCTTCCCTCTTGCATCATACCAGCTTCTGCAATAAAACCTTCCTACACTCATGAGTAGGAGTGCATACTCCCTTCCTTCTACCTTGATACATCCATAATACTCGTACTTCCTTATCCACCAAAAACTTCACTTCACTTTCCTAAACCTAGCCCCTCCAAACAATCCACTTGATGTTGTTGGGAAACAGCTGGATTTAACATATTAGCCCCTGCTGTTTCCTTAAACAATTATAAAAACATTTTTAAAATCTAGGTGCTTGCACGCCTGCATGTTGCACCTCAAAAGAGGAACGCATTTCGTGCAGCAAAACACGCCAAAAATCTTCGCGCGAAACCGGATGCGTTCTCAGGAGAATAGCTACGTAGGTATAGTAATAAAGGGAATTCAGTGACAAGTGTGTCACGCCAACGTGAGCGTTACTTCCAGACGGATAACTCGGCCAATAGTGAGGGGCTGGACGACAAGACAACGACCTTTTTTTTTCTCCTTGGGAAAATCCTTTATGGATACCATCAACAGCCCCGGGGCGGGCACAGAGTGGTTATGTGGGAATCCCGCCACTGACGACCTACCTACTAAAAACCCAAGGGTGTTCCACCTCGACGCAGAATGTCGGGAGAACGGGAACACTTTCAGACACGACCGTGGCCCCGACAGCGCCAGCCCCTGCGAGCACCTCCTCGAGCCTACGCTCTTCCTCACCATGACGATGTATCGAACACTAAACACATCGTCATCATCCACCTCGGGGACCAACTCAGCCGATGGGCGAGAAACAGCACCCGTGTCTAACGCCCTTGGTCCCTATGCGACGGGTCAGGTAAGTGGCCCCGCCGCCTGCCACTTTGGCTGCAGAGGGCACTCAGAATGGAGCGCCATTGCACTACATTCGAGTTCCCCCGCTGCCCCACCTCGACCGCACCACATTCACGTAGCCTCCTTTAAAACCTACGAAGAATCCCACCCAGCTAGCGGCCCTCAGCCACTCCAGCGGGGACACCGGGAGGTGCCACCCCACAGCTAGCAGTCCTAAGCCACTCCAGCAGAGACTTCCCGACCCAAAGGATGTCTCCCACAGCTAGCGGTCCTAGGCCACTCCAGCGGGCGACACACCGGGGCCCCCCTCAGCTAGCAGCCTCAAGCAGGCCACTCCAACGTGGTCCCCAACGAGGTCCTCCAGAGTCCTACGCCGAATGCAGGAACGGCCACGCCTCGTCCGCCTCTCACACCGGCCACGGAGGACAGTAAGAGTGGTGTAACACCACACCGCGCGCTTCTTCCTCAGCAGCCCCATCCCGTCGAGGCCGCGGCAGGCAGAGAAAAACGCCCTTCCGCCCGCGGTCTCCACCCCTCGGCTGCAGTGCCACCCAGTCCACACCGCAGCCCGCCTCAGTTACGGCAGTGCCGCAACCTACCTTGGCCGCTTTTTCTACAAAGGCTTTCAGGAGAAAGCCCCGAGAAAAGCGGCCCCACCTCGGATTCCTCTTGGCTTCACCGTGGCTGATCAGGCCACGGCTACTGAGCCCCCCCGCCACGACAAGGCGGGAACCCTCTCGGGGGAGTCAAGACAACGACCTTCCTCAACTTACGTGGATCCTGCGAAACACCTGGAAACCTGCATCCAGGGGTCCTGAATATCGAAATCATCGCCGAAACACCCTGCGGGCAGCTGACATACTGCTGGGTAAGTTGTACATCTACAATTGAAAATCAAAAGTAACTATGTAGGATTTTCACGACTAAACGGCTGAACAGATCTAGATTAAATTTGATAATTAATTACAGTAATATCACGAGGAAGGTTTCTGGATACTGAAACGCGAACGTAGTCGCGGGTAACAGCTAGTATTTTTTTTATTATTGTAGGTAGGTATATAATTACCTACCCATGTAAAATGTGTCGTGTATAATTTCAATAAAGCTATGCTTAGTTGATAAAAAATAAAATTTTAATGGTAGATATTAATTAAGTAAGTAGACACATATTTAGAATTGCTTTTAATTACATTTTTACATTTTTATTATATTTTATAGTAAATACCTACCTTCATTTTACACCTTTCTCTTAGACGGAGGAAAAGATAATCCAGTTTTAAAAATCTTGATAATCTTTGTCTCTGTCTGTCAATAAGCAATAACGCCTATTCAACGCTCCTAACAATGGAAAACTGATACACTCTCACGTCAATACATTCTATACGTCAATACATTTGACGCCGATGCTGCAACTGCCCAGGGGGGCTATTCCTGCAGGGCTATTCACAATCATTCGGAAACGTTTCCGATCGGATCCCAGAAATTTCAAAATCAAATTGTTCGAATTTCAGTCTACTTATAAACATTTTCGAATAGGGAATCAAGTATAAACCCGATCGGAAAACTTAATCACGCTAAAAACTTATGAATATGGACTGGAGATTCGAATGATTTAGGCTTAAAATTTTTGAAATCCGAACGGAAACGTTTCCGAATGGTTGTGAATAGCCCTGCTGGGGGGCTATTCCTGCGCGTGAGATGAGATGAGATTTTATCTTGGTCACTCTCACACCTATGACGTTTTAAATGAGAGCAACAAGGACGAAAGAAGGTGAGATGAGAATTTCAAATCTCCGAATAGGGTCCCTGCGCGTGAGATGAGATGAGATTTTATCTTGGTCACTCTCGCACCTAGAGCAACAAGGACGAAAAAAAGTGAGATGAAAATCTTAAATCTCCGAATAGGGCCACAGTAGTAAATAATTATCACTACGCGGGCACGGTGGGAGCAAGAAATAAAAAAAAATACCGAATCATAATTTATTGTAGTTGTAACATTATATGGTGACAGGGGTTGTTTTATTTTATTATAAAATGGCTTAGCTTAACTTCCCTGAAAAGATTTTAACAAATTTTAACCGCAGGTATTTACGATTACAAACATTTAAATTTCCACCATTCAATTTTTCCCGCTTCATTGTTGGTGCCAACATTGCCACTAACAAAACATTGCCATCTAGTAGTTAACTCTGGAACCATAAATAAAGTATAACCGGAACGAACGATTTTAATTGTCTGTGGTATGATCTCATTTTGTCCATGGTAATGTCAACCTCGGCATTATTTCTACATCAATGTCAAAACCATGAATGTCTCACATTTTTTTTTAGTTCGAGGTTTGACTTGACACGATTTTAACATAAAGCTATTAGAAAATACGCAAGACTTGCATTTTTGGCGATACTTTGTCTGTTTTAGTGAGGTGGCCTGTGATGGTTGTAAGAGAAAAAAATATTTAAATTTTTGTTCCATAGGCCAGGCTAAGGCCAACATGGCCATACCACCTAGTCATCCAGATGTTTGCTATTACATTAACGTTAATATTTTGAAAATGATCGAGGAGAGGGTGATGATAGATGAGAAAAATCCCTCTCCCCTTTTTAATAAAGCCGCGGATACTTTACTGAAACTTTATGCCGAGTATTGTAGAGAACACGGAAAGTAGTTTCCTAATTTTTTACTGCCTCGGTGGCTCAGTTGTTAGTGAACCTGCCTTCTGAGCCTAGGGGCGTGGGTTCGATTCCCACCTAGGGCAAACATGCATGTGATAAACATTTGTATTTGTTCTATGTCTGGGTGTTAATATATATTTTAGTATTTAAAATATATATTTTAAAATACTTAAATAAATATTAATGGCTGTCAGAGACTGATAAACACATATATTATAAGTGTTTATCAGATATATATTATACATATATTATGTGACAGCCATAGTACAAGCTTTGCTTAGTTTGAGGTCAGGCGACCGTGTGTGCAAAAATGTCCCGAATGACCCGAATTATATTAATGTTTGTATAATTTGTTCACACTTGTAAGTTAACAATGGGTAAATCAAGTTTTAGACACTTCACTATCAAAGTAAGAGCACCTGGCACATTATAACCATCCATCGACATTCAGGAATTAAATAGACTTTTTTCATAAAACAACCAGAGAAGTGACTGCATTATTTTAATATTCGAGTGGGAACCATATGCAATACAAAAACTGACTTTTCACATATTTTTAGTGTACCATTCGGAAAGCCTTTAAAATGTGCAATCGTTTATATTTTACCTACATGTAAAATAAAAATACAAAGAGGTAAATATAAATATATTATTTTATTCAAAAATAAATTCAAAATTGTTCAGCAATGAAAATGCAATTAAATGTCTCAAGTTTCAAGCATAAGTATCCATAATGTAATAAAAAAAGTGCGACATTTTCGCACTGTGAAAAAGCACTTTAAACAGACCAACATTTATTATGTATTTATCTATTTGTAAATGCCTTATATGTAGCTATTACTACATACATATACCCTGTAAGGGTGTAGCATTTTAAAAATAAAAAAGCATATGCATCTTGAAGGTTTTATCAATTTACCTAATAGGAGCATTTTTCATAGACTTAGTAGTTACTGATGTGCCACTTGACTTGCTTATCAATTTACTACCTTGCCATACTGCAATAAGACCTTCATTTGTTTTTAAGTCAACTTGCAATTTCTCCCAGACTTTCTTCTTAGGGTTCAAAACCTCATCAGGTTCTCCAGTTTCAAATCCTTCTACAACAATTCTGTCACCAGGTTTGCTGTCTACAGGAGGCAGTAAAGGCTCCACTTGCTTAGGTTCATCTACCGAAGCACATAGCACCATCCCCTTGGATTCCACACCACGCATCTTAGCTGGCTTAAGGTTGCACAGAACCACTACCATTCTGTTCTGCATCTCTTCTACAGGTACAAAGTTTACTAAGCCAGAAACAATAGTTCTTGGCTCTTCCTCACCCAAATCTATCTTTTCTACATACAAAGCCTCAGCATCAGGATGTTTTGAAACTTCTACAATTTTACCAACTCTGATATCTAACCTAGATGGTGTAATTTCATCAGTAGCCACATTGGCATTACCTTTCGTTTTTGTTGGTGGAGGGTACGCTTTTTTAGTTAACTCTTGCAGTTTCGGTTCACTAAATATCTTTTGAATGGGTGCCAAAAGCTTGTTAATAATTTGCTCAACAGATGCTTTCAAATCGCCTGGGTGGATTTCATTCTTAGCAAAAGCATTTTCTACATCTTCAAAGTTAGAAAATTCAACTTCTCCACCATATTCGGCTGGTCTCACAATTTTGAATGTGTCCCCGGGTGACATAAGCGGAAATATTACATGCTTAGTGAAAGACAGCACCCCATTGTCTGTTATGTTGCCTGGTTCACAGAAAGCCTTCTTTAACTTCTTCTTAACATTTCCTGGGTTGTCCAGGAGATCAATCTTGCTGTCTTCTTCAGAAGCCGACATTTTGCCTCCTGCAAGTCCGGGAACCATTGGGTTCATTAAATGTATTCTTTTAGCATAGCCTAGGGCTGGCAAATACTTTTCAGCCATTGTGAAGATTTTTCTTTGATCTACACCACCAAACTGAGCATCAACTTTTAAATATTCTTCATCTAGGGCTTGAAGACCAGGATACAAGAGACCACTCAATAGGGGATGATCTACTTGCTTTACTACTTCAGCTCCAGCCTTCTTAGCATCATGTTCTGTGATAACAGATGTCATTCTGTAGACATCTAATGTGTACTCTTTGTTAAGTTGATACTCTGTCCCTCTAACAAACTTTAGTTTTTCTAATGGCACACCAATTGATTCCAAAATAGCTTTTATAGCAGCTTCATAGTATTGAGTTCGTAGTGCCAAGAGTTCCCATGGTGCTTTCATATTGTCTAAATAAGCATGTAAGTCAGCAAACAATATTGTTACCTCACAACCAGCTTTTAGGAAGTCAGCTATTTTAGACATAGGCACAAAATATGCTACATGAGGACGTCCAGTTGTAGCTGTACCCCAGTATATTTTAAGGTCTCTCTGCTTCAGGATTTCATTGAGTTTTTCTTCGCCTAAAACTTCTTGCAAGTTTCGCGTTATAAAGTGTTTCTTCTCCTCCCAAGTTGCCATCGTAATTTGTAAAACTCGAACTGCTGAAATTGATAATTAAAAACTGGGTTAATAAAAGTTTGTGGCAACTCATGTCAAAAATCTGTAAATATGTTTCATAAAGCGGTGGTACGGTTAACTTGGTATACTTAATTGTATAATGTACTTACCTTGTCTAATAAAAAGGATAAACTAAGTTTTAATCTACAAATCTGGACAATTCGAGATAGCAGAAAAAGAAATGAACACGTAGGAGAACTAGCTTACGAAACTGAGCGAAATATAACCTCTGAATTAGTTAAATCTCAAGCTGCTAATGAAAACAAAACTGCACCTTAGAAAATAATAGACTGTAACGAAAGAGTTGCGGGTTCCGATAGTTTTACTCGTGTCGGACTTAGGATTTTCATGTTTTTTCAACGAAAAAAACAAAAAATATTGAATTTTTTTACGAAATGAAGTTAGCAACGAATCATATTACTTGTTGCCAACTGCTAATTGGCGCTAGTGTAGCAGTGAATGCTTGCGTTTCCTGTCAAAAGCGCCATTGCGCATGACAGTCAGTGCGGCCTTGCAGAGTGAAGAGCGCTGCCAACAAAGGCCGAGTCGATGGGGTTACAAAAAGATTGTTAATTTGGACATTTTAACCCTTTTGTTGTTATAATTATAATTTTATATAGGTTGTGAATCTGTGATTACGGTTTAAGAAATGTGTGAATGATTATGAATCGTGACGGCTAGCAAGGAGTCAGCTGGTCCACAGTGCGAATAGTGAATAAGCAATGGCGGCCTTGCCTGCAGGTGTTCAGTATGGGTTATCATCGGAGCCTAGTAATAAAGAAAACAAGGAACTATTTTTCTTCAAATTGACGGACTCAGCGCTAAAAGCAATACAAGACTTCCTTAGAAATAACAGGGTAAGTAAAATCGCCATATTGTTACACCAAAATAAAGATAAGCCAACAATGTCAGTCGCCATACTTTTATTACACTAATTGAAATGAAACTGCAATTTTACTAGTTTTACATCAACAAATCGGTTTTATAATTGCGGTAATTAGTTTACTACAAGTCTAGGGTGGTTGGGTATCGATAGACTGTATTCTACAATGTCACGCCACGTCAACATGTAGGAAATTTGCTCTGTTATTTTCACAGATTTACATTTCATAAGGCTATAATTAGAGAATTCGTTCTTATTGTTGCGGAATTCGACGTTTACTGAGGGGTTACGTTACAATCTGTACCATTACCTACATACAAAGCATAGAAAAGAAGTAGAAACTCGAAACTTCAGCAAAGCAATTCACAACTTTTAAATCATTCAAGATCAACAACTTTTACGCTTATTTCGCTATCGCTCCTACTAAATAAACGACGGTTAGTTTTCTATTTCTGTTAAAAATACAACTACATTTTCATGCCATATTTTAAGATGATACTACTAAAAAATCATTATTCAATTTGCAAAAATCCCCTGGTTGTTGGGAAGTGATATGTAAATATCATTCAAGGCTTCTTCATGCTTATTTGCAACTTTCAAGGCAACTTAAAAAAGGTACCTGTACTATTATTAAATAACATTAAACTACTAAATAAATTGTAACTTGATATTCACTAATATTTTTCCCATCTTAACATAAACAATAATTGTCACAACTAAATGAAACAGAATCCATTATGTTGAACCACTCACTAAACTAAACCAATCCGACTGGACTATAATTATCTACACATCTCTTTTCAATTTTAAAATGTGGGAGAAGGATGGCAAGAGTTTCATAGCTGTTTAATGACTAGTAAATGGTAGAATAGAATTGACATCATTATCATAGTGTACAGAATAAGATTTAAAATAACAAAATAGTGGACAAATGGGATTTGATACAGAATGATCAGTGACATGTTTCTTATTTAACAGTATCAAAAGATTAAACAAATAATACTGAATACATAGGAGAGGAGAGAAAGTTGGTGTCCTTGTGGCTCCACCCGCATAAGTATATATGACCTTACATCATAACCAAATCCTAATGGATTTCATTGCACCAAGCTCAGAATATCTCTCAAAATGTGAACCTGATAAAAACACCATTAGAAGGACAGATGATGAAATAACAACAGCAAAACAAATTATCATAACTTATGTTACAAATGTTTCTGAATGTATGTCTTTCATTTTTACCAACTTCTATTCTGATAAATACTCTTATATTATACAGTATCTTTATTGAGTACTTCTATGTTTAAGAAGACTTAACAAATAAATACTAAACCACTGCTATGCTTGACCATTCCAAAAACAAATGTCTGAAAAAAATGATAAAATAATCATCCTGTTCAGTTTTAGTGGTTTTTAGTCTCTTTTCTTCAGAAACTGGCCTTTGATTTAGTACCATAGCTTCCTCCAACATTAAAAGATTAAGTTTCAAGGTTAAAAGCAATTTTTTTGCTAATACTTTGTAAACAACTTCAGTGAACTCTAGTGCTTTATTGCTCGGAAAGATGGCGTTGGCTGTTCGTTAATAATGAACTATTTTATCAACGCTTATCAGCTTACATTATTATTGGAATTAAAGAATTGAGGTAAATTAAACAAAACAAAACAAGTTAACTCATGTGAAGATTGAAACATTTGCAAAGATGTCTATTGTTTTTCCTTGTAAATTCATAAAATTATACTTAATCTTTTTGTCTTTGAAATTCTGTGAAGCATACCTAAATAATTTATATGTCAATGACAGCAATATTCTCAAAACAAACATGATCAACTCAAAACATTTCACTCATTAATAAATGAGAATTTAAAACCTAAATTCAACAGTTTTTTTTACTAAGATAAAGATCATCCAGTACCCACTGACATCCAGTTAGTGAGCATATTTTAATATTGAATTCACCTCATAATTTCTCAGGGCAAAAAGTTTCTTGGAAAGATCAATTTTCCAATGTAGATTGAGATTATTTTGGATTATTCCTTCTTCAAAAAATAAATTGTATTAGGGTTATTAGTTTGATTAGCCTTTGTCACATAAAAATAGAATGATTCGATATTTGCTTGGGTACAATAGGGCTTTGATACATCTAGGCTTCTTTTATTCAGTAAACTGCTTAGGTCACTGAAAAATATCAGTTGTCAGTCAAAGTGACCACACAAGCAAAATACTACCTAGGGTACAGCTAGTTGACAATACTTAAACTGACTCATTGTTTTTCCCACTTATTAAATATCAACAGTATCAAATTACATGGTCAATTATGTAATAATGGAAACATATCTATTGTACTCATACTCATGTACAGTAACTAGGTAATTCATTTATAGTGATGGCAATAAGACTGGCTACTTTATGTTGTACTAACCAGATGTCACTGTTTAATCGGTTACCTGTAAAGAGTTAGGTAGTGTGTAAATGTAATGTGTTCATTTAGAACAGACTAAATTGTAGCCCAGTGTACTAAACAAATCTAACAAATATTTGTGTACTTTTATCTCAAGAGAGTTCTGTGAAACCCTTTCTAGTAAGTTTAAACACCATTAATAATAATATGAGAATTAAAAGGAAATTAAAAAGAACCAAAAAATCTGACAGAATTGTAACCCAATAATACTTCAGACGTAAAAATGAATCTAACTAATATTGAAATTAAATTCCTAATTAACTCTAAAAGACACACATAAATTCTAACTCCTTTCATACTGCATCTAAAATCTAAACATTTAGAAATCCCAATCTAATAAGCTACAGAGATCTTAAATGCAGCTGCAATAGTTTTTTTTAAAGTTAGCTCAGTATAAAGTAATCTACAGGAAAGAAATGAAGGCCTAGAAAATATGTCAAAGAATATTATTAGTTGCCTACTTTCCTAAAAAGGCATAACTAGGCCAATGAATCTAACGCTGGTTTATGATCTATGTACAAAGCTACTTACTGCAGCTATTATGCCTTCAGACAATATGTTCTGGACATAGAGTCTGACCTTGTATTGTTATAATTACATCTATTCCATGCTATGAATATATTGACATGACAATAAGCTGCATTCAAGATATAGATCTGACTTAGGTGAGATTACACTGGGTTAGGTATTAATACATCTCAGTTACTCAATAATATTACCTACTTGGCTGTATTGGCTGAACTGGCCTATGGTTTCTTAAGCAGTCCAACAGAAACAGTTAATTTTTTCAGGATGGTAAGGTACCTCGTTTTTTTTGTATGCTTGACAATGTGTATATTTCGTGATGATTGGTTGAGAAGTTGAAAGCGGAACAAACAAACTCTTTTTAATATCATAAAATTCAATTAATGGATAGTTAGGATTAGGATTATGTAGTTAGAATGTTTTATTAAGTAGGAACTTTATAACTAATCAAAGCGAATTTTGTTTTCATCCTGTTGCTTCCTTGCGAATTTTCAGACCTTTCAGATTCTTCATACATAATCTTAATTATTCCTACATTGGTTCTTAACAATTTCCTCAGTGGTTGCCTTGGGTTGCTTGCCTTCCTCATTCTTTCTATTGTGGCATTCAATTTAAAGTATGACTCTACCTGTAGTAAGTGTCATATTATGTACATAGCTGATTTAAAATATTTAAAGAGGTAAGAATTTGCTAGAATTATAAACAAGTTACCTTTTTCCACAGTCTTCAGGATGTATCAGATTGTGTTTGGTAAAGTTACCCCTTTTCCAAGTTTCACTCAAAGCTATTGAGTTGTTTAAGATATAAACAAATAACAATACAATTATTATCAAATTTATTTTTATTGTAAAAATATACATAGTTCCAGCTTTTTATTGTCCTAATAAAAGAGAACTAGGGAAAAATCACAGGTAAAGTCTGCCTAAAGTGTAGTCCACATTAATTTTAATAATTCTAATTACTTATTTTTATGAATGTAATACATAACCAAGAAAGTCAAATTTGAATTGCAAGCAAGCATTTTATAGTTATATATCTGCATTTACAACTAAATTGGTTGCCAAATTAAAGTTCCTCGTTTTATTACATAATTAAGACAATATACTTAATGGGTAGTAATTATGCGAAATCTACGACTTTTGTGACCTATTATGCTTTTGAATATGCCATTTCAATTAAGCCTACCTAGGTCGCCAAACCGCGGTCGTATAACGCCGTACGCAAATATCAACCTTAATCGTAACGGAATAAGGTATCAGATTCATACACTCACTCACCGCCAATCGGTGCAACAATCCATCCGATGTTGCCCTCAAAGTCATTAACTTTTTGACATTCACCGTGTTTTATTTCGGCTTTCCTTAAGAAAGGTCGTTTCAATATCATTATCTTACGATTGTTATCGACGTTTTATCATTATCAGGCCACAAGTAAAGGAAATCTATAAGGCGGGCGCCCAAGTAAATTCACCGTTGGCTGGTTACGAATTAAACATCAGATTGCTCCTATTTCTAAACGCAGGCATTCGGCGCGTGTCGTGCCGTTCGGGCCCAGTTTCGCAAACTTCGTACATTAGGTAAGCGAATCGGGCGCACAGCCGCACCGCAATGACAATGTTGGGGCGGCGGCGCCCGACCAGGTGAAAGTACCAAGCTGCCGTATTACTTGCCGAATAAAAAAAAATCGAATTAGCATATTCCGCCTGTTCTAAAGTGTGCTAAATGTCTGTCTTCTTCAACGCGTTAAAACTTGTAATACCTGCGCTTTACTGAATCTGAGAATCCTTGACGAAACGTTAAATGGTAGGACCTATCCATAGATCCGACATCCGATTCAGACAAATTTCTTAGGTTATGCTATTAGGTAGCTGTTGCGTAGTCAGCATTCAGGATATGTTCTGCCTAAGGACCAGCAAGTCAGCAATAACACGTCTATGCAAAACACCAAAGGTGTGGCTAATTTAATACATTAGTTAATGCGATGACAAATGTTTTATTTTTCTTAAAAACGTCTTTAAATTCTCCTAAAAAGATAATTGTGCTTGTATATCCACGTCACTGAACTTGCCTTGTTTTGATTAGTTACGATCTTAATCTCTATCATTAGCTTTCATCTACTTTTCATGACCACTGACGATAATGCGATTGTCATTATCAAAATCGTCGTTACGATTATGATCGGAATTCGTGTCAAATTGGGACTTGATAACAACGATGGCCATAGGACAGGAATACATTTATTAGTATGTTCTTTTCTTTTTCTAAGTATCTTGATAATATATAGGTTACTAATAGGTACCTAATACTTGTACCATATTTATTCTGTGGTTCTGGTATCTACCACTTCAGAATACTTAACTGGCCTGCTTTTATGCCTCAGGGTATGTCTACTGTACCAACCACTGGGCCATTCCACCGTAATTTAAACTTAAGACCACATTCAAGAAAAACTTCAGTAATTTAATCGTAATGTAAAAACCCTAGACTAAATTTAGTGACCCCGCTGCAAATTTTACGCGTTCCTGTATTTTTTAATCTCTACTAACTTTTAATAACTACAACTATAAAATACGAACCTGATTAATTCGGTTTCTACGTTGCGAACCATGTTAGAAGATAAAGTTAATATCAAATTTGTATGTTCCGAGTCCACTTTGCGTTGGTTTTGGGTTTTGAAATCGCTTTATCTCTACATCATAAGTTACTTAGTGATATTTATGTTCTATGATCATGTTGAAATTAATTCATGTTTAAACTAGTGTGTGAGATTTACTGGAACCGGTGCCTATTTGAGAGGAAGCCTGTTCTCAAAAGTTGTCAGAACTAGGTAGTAATAATAGGTAGGTTTATTATCATTGAAAACCTATTTTGTGTGAATCGCAAACGGACAACTAGGAAAAAACCTAAGCGGCTTTAAAGACTCACATATATATACATTTTTTTGTTATTTTCGTTACCGGCAGAGCAGATGCTCTTCACTCCCCTGCATGCAACATCCAGCTTGCCAATCTAAACAATGCGTGCAGTGGTTCTACGCAAAGTTCGTCTTCGGCCGCCCACCTGATTTCTGATTCCCCACTCTGTGCACGTGTTTGACAACGATGTATATCTTTTGTGATCACGAGCACCCATTCTTTCGTTCTGCCAAACGATTGTCGACACTCCTTTCCCTTGCTAAACTCGAAAATCCCTCGACAACCTGTACGCGGCAGGTTTCGGTACCATTTTTTTCTCTCCGCTTTGTAAGCGTGCCACCTGGCCTTTTTTCCTGACCATAGAGTCCATTCAAGGGAATGAATCACTTTGTTACGCTCCCGAATGAGCGTCCAGTGCATAGGTAGGTTTAGTTTAGAGGAATACAAATTTTTGCTTTATTGGATGAATCACCGTTCAGGCCAGATGAGCATGGCCACTTTGCATTTCTTGGTTGCAATTAGACCTCCTACGATTGTGTATCGCGTTTCAGTTTCGTTTAGCTACTGAAGGAAGGAAAACTACTGATTAGTCATGAGTCATTTAGTCTTACGATGCTATTATGAAGTGCTGTCGTATATCTCCACAAATAGGCAACTGTACCGGATATCCGTAATATAATGCCAATATTTACAAACGCGACAAAGCGATTTATGTAAAGAGAATTCTTCCACCACATAAAGTAAAACAGTGTTATCTACAATCTAACCGGATTGCAAGATATTTTCTTGATATAAAAGATTTAGTAGGTACCTAAATTTTACGAGTCAACAAATATTACCATTTAATAGCTAGATAAAATTAGATAAGATCTCGTACCAAGGTAGAGAAAGATCTGTAATCATTTCTACCGACCAAACTAATATGTAAACCGTGTTATTTAAACAGTATTATACAAATAAGACTGTTTAACAATTTCGAACAAATATTTCTCTCGTAGAATCTAGGCAACAACAACAAACCTAAGAACATAACTCATACGCTCTAAAAGAAAGGAATATCTCAATATTTCATATTTAATGGAAAGGGCATTGATCATAGACCAATCTAGTAACCAAAGCCTTTCATTGAAACAGTAAAGCATAGCGTATTTCAATAAAATAATCAAAATCGAAAAACATTTCCCCCTTTTAGGCAGTCAATAAAAAATTACAAAACAATTCAGATTTATTTGATGCACAAGATTTGTGGAGCCAAATTCTCCGAATGGCTAAAAAAAGCAGATTGTACTTAAAGAACAGAGGTCTCTATTGTTTAATTCTGTTCTTTCGTCTCTACTTGCGCCTGTAAGTTTAGTATTAGGTCGTGATAGATGTATTGTGTTGTGATGTAAGCGTGACCGAGTACACGCCCGATAATGGCCGGGGTCGTCGCACCCTCTATCCCCCCAAGCCTTGGCACCTGGTCGTCCCTAGCTGAGCTCACTCGCAAACAGATGGTTCACTCACCTAAGAAACCCTTCGGTTCTTGTCTATTTGGTTTTTTAGCCATTTGCTGCTACTTTGTTCACCTTGCTCACTCTTTTACGCATGTTTTCAAGTTTCATTATAGATTTCTTGCCCGTATGACCTAAATTGAAGGAAACCTGTCTGGCAAAATGTCAGAGTGTCTTTTACTGGTACTGTCGTGAATTACAGTCAGTAGCGTTGTATAGATAGAATAAAGAGTGTTTAGTGGCAATACTGATGATTAGCAGAGTCAAAAGATATCTAGAGAAATAGAAAACCTATTATTAGATTTCGACAAATTTATGTAATACGAGAAAGACTTGCCAAAACTTCTACCGAAATCTTAAACATTCTGAGTCAGAAGTAAGAGGTAGAGTAAAAGGGCTCCACATGAAAAAGAGATTGAAAATAGATGAATTCAAGACATAACTAGTTCAAGTAGATAAAATGTTGATGACAATTTAAAATCGCCCATTATTGATTTTATCACCCCTATCCCCACACACTAGAGCTCGGAATGCTACAACGCTTGAAACAACCGACTATTACATGAAAACAAAATATTAAACTATTGTTATTTAAATAAAGTTGATTGTAACTTGATACCTCGTTGACGATTGCAATACTGTCAACAAGTAACAAACAACATATTGCGACAAATATCATGTAATAAGTAAGGCATTTTAGTATTATTTTTAATGGGAATAGCGAGAAAAATTGCATTTGGGGTCGTTAGTTTGTTACTTTCCAATAAACAGACTAATTGCAAATGAGCTGCATTAATTTGAAGCTAAAAAGAGCCATAACGAGCATTTCGTTAGATAACTTTAAAACTAGACAAGAACAACTTTCATTTTATTATTGTCTTGAAATTCCGTTTCTCAGGTAGACGCCCCGACACCTTGTAGTTTACTTTTAATTCTGTAACGGGCCTTAACGCGGCTATTTAAACTATAATACGACTTCTCTGATCATTTTACGCGACGGCTTTTGTTAAAAATCAAACCGTCATGGTCGAAGTTGTAAAGATGCTAGGTAGATGTTAGTTTCTTCTTAATGGTGTCTTTAATCTTCCGTTTTCTTGATAAATAAGGAGAAATGGCATAGTTATCGGAGAATGTATGTCACCAATGGAATGGCTTCGAGTCATCAAACAACGGTGCTGGGTGGCGACGCACAATTTGACGCTTTCTTATCTCGTCTGACCACTCAGTACCTTGAACTGACCTCTACACTACACCGAAAAAACTGTCGAAGGTTTCGTTAAATGCTTCGATTTACACACATTTTATCCTAGATATATAGTAAAGACCCCGTTTAATATATATAGTAAAGGCCCCGTCCCGATATAAGGAATTACATACATATGTTCTGGCAAATCGGTTGTTCCAGTTTGGTTCGATACATGTCGTTATTTTCATTTATTTGACTGTAGTATTGCTAGGACATTGTATTAGGTACATTTGCAGATCGTAGCCCTGTCGTTAATGAACTGCTTAATAGATCTCCCCCATTTATCCCACCCACTGAAAGCAGCAAGTGGTAAATTTATAACATTTGTCAAAGCTTGGAGTAATTTATTTTCTCCTCGTCTAATACATGAGCTTGTAAAAGCTTATAATTTTTTTGCTTCGCTAAAGGTCACCGGCATATTCCGCTAAGGTCACTTTGTGCAGGTATTTTATTGCTTCACTCTGTACAACAACGTAGCAATTCAACGCAAGGCCAAAATTGCTTTTGTATATTTTTTATTCAACAAAATGATACTGATTATGTAGTACTACATCTAGTTAGGACATTTTACACTTAGTGTAATTTGCGTGCCGTGTTTTGCACGTAAACAAGCTTGTACTGCCTCCAAATGGATGACGTTTCTACCTTATCTTATTCATATCGGATCAAGTCCTTTCTGAAGCAGCTTATCAGAATATTTAATTCCTAAAGTCTAATCGCGTGGAAAATACAACAATCTATAATCAATGAATTTACAACGACCATTAACGTGCAAGATATTATATTTCTATGTTACATAACAGGCGACAGCGGGCGGTGAAAATAATTTCATTTGCATTCTAGCAAGGCTCACCGCTTCAAACTTCTAATACTGATGATCTTTTACGGGTGTTCTAAATTAGTATTGGAATAAATTATTCACAAGTTTCGACCTTGCCTGATGAAACTGGTTTGGCATTCACAACATAATTCAAACTCCATCCATATAGACTATTTTATCATGAATACAGCTTACATTAAAGTACCTAAAAGCAATAAAACGCTTACAATATAATAATCAAAGCGTGGCGAGACACGTAGTTTTTCCATCTCGAACTGCACTGGACAATATTCATGCGGTTTCTTATGGGTTTCTGTGCGTAATCGTTCGAATCTCCAAGAGTCACGGCCATGGATGCTTCCAGTTCCGGGTCATCCCCACCCATTTTTGCGTCTAGACAGCAATGCAACTTGAATTTCACATTGAGTTCTGCGGTTAAGTAAGTAACTAAAGCAATTTTTAAGTTTACATCATCAGCTTTGCCGCCCAGCCTAGTTTATGTTTCTCGCGTTCGACCATCGCTGGTTGTGCAATGCCCAAGACTTGCCGACACTTGCTTATTGTAGCCAGCCCGACTCGTTGCCCAACTAGTTTGGCTTCTTGTCGTCTAATTACTACGTTTCATTAGGTTATGCCTTATAATCATGTGGAAATTATGATTCCATATTCTTTGACTGCTAGTTGGAAAATTATGTGTTTCAAATTTTAAACTTCACTGCTATAGTAATTACTTTATTAGGTATATTGGGTAGTGTTTGCAATGTTGATGTCTCCGCAACAGCTGTGTTTTTATTTGTATGATTTGCATTTTGTGGCATGTGATGTTATTGTATTGTCTTGAAAATATTAATTTTGCAATTTCATGCTTAGTCTTAATAATTTTGATCATTGGCCAAAGTTAATAATGTCTGTCAGGAAATTTAAACTTGCAATAATCCTTATTACATAAATGTTAACTATGTATTTGATCACCGCCCTCCATCATCCACATCAATTAGAGGAGGCAGAACCTCTTCTAATTGATGTTTCTTATTTCATCACCTTTCTTCACAGCCATCCTCGTAACTAATACTTACGTACAATAGATCTAGGAATATTTCTTTTTTACTGCTTTATACTCATTAGTAGCTCATTAATTGGTCATGTTAATTGTCAAGCTATCAAATGTTAATGATTGACGTAAAATTTTTACGCAACTTTTTAATGGCCCATGGTTTATTTAACGAATCCATCGATCTTATTTCAAACACCATTGCTAAGATTATAACTATTGGTATGATGTTATTCATTTTTCATCGCCTTGTACAGTAAACCCCCGCATACGTTGTAATTGCGTCAAACGTATTTTCCTGCATTTCTTGCAAATACTGTGAGCACAAAAGTTTCACAGACAACGTTGTAAACATTATTGTTTCACTTTTCTATGACTAGTTTCTTTGACGACCTCATTGACATGAAGTTAAAGCGTGAACTGACTAAGTTTTCTTTTTGTTTCAGGACAAATTAAATAAGCCGACTATAGAGTTCCTAGGTGGAAATGAAGGGGTAAGTTCGTTACGACATTTTTGACACGTACTAAATATCATGCTTTATAATTTTATTATAAAAAAAAGACAAGAGATAACTTTGAGTAGAAATATGGACGGATAAACAAATAAAATATGAATCTAGCTCAAAAGAAATTTATACTAGGACATTGATTAAAACTTTCATTCGTTCATACATTGTCTGCAGATCATAAAATTATGACATCAAAAACAGTAAGTGCTATGATAGAGAAAAATGGCAATCTTATCTGGCAAATCTTAGAGTACAAGACATAATTTTGGTCACTGTCCCAAATTCAGTAATACATTTAAAAAGCTTGAATCTCTTTGCTTGTCTTCCTTCCACGTTATCTTGCAAAACAGCACTTTTGCAACAATCCGGTCAACAACGGTCAATTTGAACCAATATCAATGTAAAAGTATTATTTATTAGCTTATATCCGATTAAATAAATATCACTGCAAGTTCTTGACTTGAGATTTCTTAATGCTGATGATATAACAATTCACTCTAATGCACGTACTTGATAAATAAGGTTTACATAATTCCGCGACCTTATCGTTTCAGACAGACATTTGAAACGCGAGTTGGGAAATGTTTTAGACGATTATGTTTATTTTTTCCTCATTACACCATACGTATGCCTATTTTTTTTTATTACAATGAAGTGTCAGTTGCAAATTAAAAAGTCTTTGTCCTCACTAAATAGAATTAAAAGAAAATAAACCTGCCTATCGAATAATTTTTATTGCTATTTACACTATGCTAATTAACTTTTCAGCGAAGCCATTGTACTTCGATGTTTTTCTTAAATTACCGGAGTGAATCGTGTTGATGAAAACAATGAAAACAGGACAGTCACATCAAAGGCTCGGGCCTCTTCGCCAGGCGGGCCTTGACTTGCTTCGTCTAGTAGTTAACGCTTGCGGCATTCGATACGGTTGCGAAATTATTTGATGACCCACTTATTTAATTCCGATTTGCTGCGACGTTACTTTAAACGATCTATTATACTTTTACCCCAAATCACCTATTTCGAAAAGCAAAGTCGTCGCACCGTCGCCGTCGCCGCGCCTTCACGCACCCGCAGTGGCCTCGCCATTTAGGCTTCAACTCTGAGGCTTTGTGTCGATCGATCGACAGTCCGTGTCATTGTTTTTAATTGCGACATGCATACCACTTACATTTTGTATGTATAGTAACATTCGTCTCTTTATCAGCATCGTTCTTTTCCTCACCGTACGTTTGACGCGTTGAGCTTAGTCGATTCATTCCGTTTCTTTGTGATAGAAGTACAGCTTCGAACCTTTGTAAATGCTCATTAAACTCTATCGCAAAAAACGTAATGCAATTTTGTTTACAAGGTGATAATCCGCGGTCGATCCCCGTCGAGCGACGGGACGGGCGGCGCGCGGCGCCTGCGACCGGTTCTCCGCTGGCACCGCGCTCGGCTGCCGGTTTGACGTGATCTCTTCTCGCGTCGCTTGTCCAGCCTCACTTGCCTGTATCATATGTAAACGACCCCGACAGCCTTATTCCAAAACTAAACGATCATATTTAACTTCCATACTTTTTAAACACAAGCCGCTCACTATCGTTAAACCGCGGTTTAATTTTAAAACATTCTACGTTACGACACTTATGCAAATTATATTTGCCGTCAATAAAAGTTCAACCTTGGCTTTGTAATTTTTATAAATATAATCGCGAGAGAACGTTGGTTTAATACTGTTTTCTGAAAACGCTTCGCCATCATTCCTCGAATATCTGTGTATCGGTGCGTTAGGTCCGAGAGTCTCTGGCATATATCCAACTTGCACATAATAACCACAATTCAATGAGTCGCAGACCAGAATAGTAAATAAGATAGAGTAGACTGTATAAAAATAGAATCTGCTCCAGTCGTTAGTGGACGCATGTGGATTGCACCTTCCAGGTGTTCGGACGTTGTCCTCTTTACTTTGCGTTACTGTCCCTACATCTACCATTTCTTAATGTTATAGTCGTAAATAAACGTTGAATTTTCCATTATCATTAATATCTTTGATACTATTCTATTTGTTGCCAATTTCAAGTTCTTCGTATCAACTGTTATCTATGCAACAAATGAATCACCCTCAACGGTTGTACAATGAACCCAATGTTCTGCATTATAAAATTAAATGTTCATCACACTGTAACTTGGAATACGATTTGACTCGGTCAGGTCGTTGTCCTCTCAAGACTTTATTACCTTCACCAACGGTTTACGGAACATTACTGCAGTCCTTGAAAACAGGATTGGATTTAGAGTATGGTGTCTGTATGCAGGCAAATTTTGGGTTTCGTTATTAGAAGTCTATTTCTTCTCCTGTTGCTGTTGTCAAATTGAAATTCAAATATTCAGATACCGTTCCGTCACTGTCACACATTCTAAATTTAAATGCGTCAGAAAAGACACAACATATTGGTACCGTTGCCGCGTTGGTCTCTCGCCGATCTAACCGAGCACAAAAGGTTTGCATTTAATTATCGTTTTATTCCTAAACGCTTAGTAAAACAATATTTTTCTACAATAGACACACTTTTGCATATTTATATCCAAGCTATAATATAATTTTTGTGTATTTTTGACAAGACAGTGCCCACTGACTGTTTCATGTGCGAAACACCCTTATCTCTTTGAAGGTTTAGTCAAGTATTATTTAAAAACGACCATGATTTATGAACTTTGAAAATGAAATAAAATGAGTCATCAAACCTTTATAAAATTAAGGTAATTTAAGTGAGTATTCTTAATTTCTCGCAATGTCATGGTTAAGGAGAACCCACAATGAAGCCCTCACTCAAAAGGACATTGAAACTGAAGTAGCATTTAGAGTTAGAGTTTCACGATATTATATTGTTGTTAAAGTGACTGGAACAAAGGTGTGTTGGCGTGAACCCCTTTATCAGATCATAATGGGCGCAGCCACGTGATCAAACAATAGTGTTTAGACTGGTCACAAGGACAACTTGCTGTACTGTATCCAATGCTAGAACTACACTTATAAGCGCATTATTTTTAACGCCAATCTTGCACTTGACCCACTCAGAAACCTTGCGAATGAAAGTCCAGATGGCGAACTACTTCATAATTAAAACTATTTTAAAGTTGTTCACATTGTATCTGTCCTCATGAATTTAAATCACAGTCGGTGGCCTTATTATTAATTCATTTTATATCATGCAAAAAGAAATCAAACAAACAATGTGTTAACAACCTACTTTTCTAGAGCTAAACGGAACTTAATTACCCTTACGTAATTCTAATCTAGAGTTGCTGAATTTTCTCTAAGAGTATTCTTACATAATCGTTTTTCACATGGATCGATTCAATTCGACGAAAAAACCTTGCTATTATTGAATGTAAAAGCGTTTATTTTACTTGCGTATTATATAGGCATTGACGTCATCCAGTGGCCACTGAATGCTCATCTGCTCGTTAGGTTTGCTTTTAATCGTTTAGGCACCTATTGTAAAGTTGTGAATGACGAGTGTGACACCATCCATTATACCATCCACTGTTACTTTCCATTTTTATTTAGATAAACGCACGCTATGTGGAATACACAAATTCTGGTGTCGAAAGGTTTAATCACTTGCTACTTGTTTGAGTCCCTCACGTCTTAACTCTCACAGAGCTTCTAGAGAAACTAGTGATAAATTTATATTTGTACCTGAGCTGCAAGCTTCATCCGAAATCTGTACAAGCTTAGAGCAACCGGAACTAACCAAGAAGAATCTGTCGATGTCTGACCATGGTGTCAGGGTTGGTGCAGTGTGTAACGTTCATTTGATACCCCTGAATAAGAATATCGGATACTGTCTAGGTCAACACGTTTTTGGTTGAGAAAAGACAAACAAATTTGTTACTCTTGAATCTTGATAAACTAATGAATTGCTCTAAAAGGTACTGAACTGACCATGCTAGAGCGAAAGTTTTGAGTTGTCCGTAAGTGAGTAGAGTTGCACCATCGACAGAGAACTGAAGCAGGGTGGCGGGAGCGAGCCGGCGGAACGGTGCTCGATTTCCTTGTGGTAATTGCTGAAGTATGCGGACGGCGGTGTCGTCTTATTGGGGCTCCGGGCCGGCCGTACGTGCGCGCTATTCACTTTCACTTCGCAGCGCGTGCCTCAACTATTGGTGGTCGGCAGACGTCACTTGGGCGTATCTGCAGGTGCTATTGAGGACGTGTTCTTAATTAGGGCAAGACGGGGGCAAATGTGCTATCTGTGCCTGAGTCCTATCCGTCTACTACCGGAACTACTCACATGTAAATAACTCTATCTGAACTACTGAAACTTCGCACTTGCACCGACATATCAAACACTTAGTTATTGAGCATTTTTAACAAGTGTTTTGTTTATGAACTTGACAATGAGTATACATCATTTTGTTCCCTATTAAAATCAAATAATGAATCAAGATTCAATTCAAAATTCAGATTACCACCTGTGTACATCTCACTTCTTAAATATTTGTTCGAAGCGCTGCTCTGTAATAGGCCGAACCGATTAAATACGATGATCATGTCCACATAACGATTGAAAAAAAAAAACTAGTACCAAAAATAATTATTGGTTCTAGTTTTTTTTTTCGAAGTCCATTCTTACAGCTTTCACTTGTCTGATTTTGGTCATATCCGAACACTTGTTTTTATTAACAATCCTCTACAACGCCTTTTAATACTATTGCTAAGTACTCAAGAGACCCATTTCGGCTTAATTTTACCTACATTTTATTAAAAGCAATTTTGAGAAACGACCTTTGCGCAAGCTCTACTCGAGCATTAAGGACACTGCAGCAACCGTTACATTACAACAGAAGTATGCTTCCATCGCTTCTGATTTTGCTTCGACTCGTGCCTGTCTTGTGAATACTAATATCAAAGCGCTGTCTGTACTGCCTTGCAGCGCTTGATTTACAGAATTGATTGCCAGGTTTTGCCGTGATCGACGCTGAGGCAATTATGCAAATACAATACCAAAATTCGTGCTTGTGCATATCGTTGCGCTTAGGTTGTTGCTGAATTCAAACTTTATTCACGCTACAAACAATATTTCAATAAATTAGGATTGGGAAAAATTGAGGTGGATTACGCAATGCTCCTCGATACCAACGATGTTCTCTCTGCTTGGTTTCCTTTAAATTTTATTCAACACCTGAAGTAAGATGTGGTAGAATGGTGGTCAAGCCGGTATCCCACGCGTGATGCGTGTGTCTTTCAAGTTTTATCCGTAAGGCGGTCGCTTTAATGCTGTTTTTCCATTAAAGAAGGGAAAGTTGTCGTGTGCGTCGATGCCTCGTGTCCATCATACATAGCTAATACCGCTTTCGATGCTTAACTAGGAAGCGTACATGAAAATTATATACTGCCAGTTGTTAACGCCTTCTCTACATATTGGGCTTCAACCTAAGACTTCTGCTGTCTCTCTCTTGGCATTACAGATCGAGGTACATGAAAATAGTTGACTACACAGTGCATATGCAATCAGCCATAGGTTACAAATCATTATAACGTGAAATCCAGTAAAAGTTTAATTTATATTGTTTTCGTTAAAATGTTTAATATTCTTTCTATTCTTGTCTTCTTTTTGTTCTATATTATTCTATTTCAAACTCGGTTGTTCCTTTAAATTATACTTGTTCAAATTACCAAATTTTCTAACAGCATTACGTGACAATCAGAATTAATGTTAATCTCACCTCTTCCATGTTATTTGCCATTGCCATTACTCGCGCTTACCGCTGCACTTTTTGCACATGCTTTGAATTTCTCCTCAGACATGTCGTTTTCTTTGCGATATAGTCCGACACTGGCGTTTGATGAATGTTTCTTTTTAGGTTCTTCTGATTCTGATTTAAGTTGCTACTTTGAACTTTCTTTGTTAATCGAGAGATCAGCTTTTGTTGGTGGAGCAATTCAAGCGTCAATTCCTTTCCATACAAATATATTTTGCCTCCACTTTGACTATCTTTTGACTCTTAATTTTATGAAGTAAAACATAAAATCTTGGTAATTATAATTTACCAGTTTTTTTCCCCCCTAAGATTCGTAAATTTTGGGACTGATTATCTTTTAGCAAAGTGTTGGTGTTTTTTATGCATCTCCAGCTCCTTGAATGGAAAAGGCGTGACATGATAGGTTGACTGCCTCGGTGGCTCAGTTGGTAGTGAACCTGCCTTCTGAGCTAGGGGGCGTGGGTTCGATTCGATTAGGGCCACCTACGGCAAACATTTATGTGATGAACATTTGTGTTTGTTCTATGTCTGGGTGTAAATTTAAGTATGTATTTAAAAATATCTAAGTATGTATATCAGTCTCTGGCACCCATAGTACAAGCTTTGCTTAGTTTGGGATCAGGCGCCCGTGTGTGGAAGTGTCCCGAATTTACATATTATTTATTATTATTTATTATGTTAAACAATGGATTTCTAATTTATCTTCACAGAAAAGAATTAACTAGTACAAGAATAGCACAATATTGCAAAAATATTTTGTAATATTTGGATTTGACATCGAATGAGATCACTTTATGCAATGATGCGTGCAATGTGACATTGTATTAAACTTAGGTATTTACCTATAGCCCGCAGATAGCGTTTGTTATTGTTATTGAGTAATGATGGAGCTAGATCTATAAAGATTATGAAGTAATACATCACTGAGAATATTAATAAATTTACAAAGATCTTCCTTTACTCTTAGTAAACTCGCTCAAACTTCCATTGTCTTATGTGTAACATCGATTTCAATGTCAATTAAATTGTCTTATAGGTAGGATTCCTAACAAACTTTAATAAATTATATAAATAAATTCATAAATTCGGGACACTTCCACACACGGTCGCCTGACCCCAAACTAAGCAAAGCTTGTACTATGGCTGCCAGGGACTGATATACATACTTAGATATTTTTAAATACATACTTAAATACATATTAACACCCAGACATAGAGCAAACACAAATGTTCATCGCATAAATGTTTGCCCTAGGTGGGAATCGAACCCACGCCCCCAAGCTCAGAAGGCAAGTTCACTACCAACTAAGCCACCGAGGCAGTCAATGAGAACTATTCTATAGTCCTCTCAGTCTTTGAATTTATAGCTTCCTTGTAAAAAATGCCAGTAAACTGTTCGTTGTAACTCAGCTCTGCAAATTATTTTATTCCTCAATGTGACAACATAAACTCAATCTTATGTTAATGCAAGCAGCGACAATAATTTGCATTTTTTGGGCCTCTATCCAATCAAGACTGAGAAACCTGTTTGTAAATTAAACTGTTACCATACTTGATACACCTAGCTGAAAGGGCAAAAGATCACGCTCATACTTATACTACAGCAAACGCTTCTATGGCTTCGCTACCGGCTTGTCACGTGTTGATACACTCCGTTTGTTTACATTCTCCTTACATTCTCTTGCTTGCTATCCATATTTCCGTATATCATGTTCCCGATCTAATCATCAAAAAACAATTTGAAGAAAAAACACTATTTTCGTCTGTTGATCGCTACTTAGTTGGGTCTGAAGAGAGTACAGAGTTATCAACTTCAAAATATTCCAGTTGATAAAATTTGTTTTTGGCATTGAAATTATGTACATCTACATTTGTTTACCTTCATGTAAGTTGAGAAACATTACCAAACTATTTGGATCTAAATCTATAAAGCTAAGTTGCACAACAATGACACTCTATCTACCTACTTGGCAAATAAGCACTAACGGTGTTGAACTCAATTCAAAATTACAACAAAAAGACCCAAAATAGACCAGACTATCTGACTTAGCAACAAAACCGCTTTCACCAAACGAAGCTCTAAATCTTTTTGCCTCTAATTGAATTTACCTCGAAAATATTTGTATAGACGGCACGCGTTTTGATCTTGTTCTCATTTCTAATCGTAACAAGTATAGCTCAACAAGTTCACTCATTGTAAATATCATAATCTAAGCATTATGTTGTGTGTCGAAGCCGCTCGTCATATACTTCAGTCAAGGCCTAGAACATCCGGGTGTCTATAGAAAGAGATCGAGTGGAAGCAAAGTGTGGTGCATAAGCGGCACTGGCTACATTACGAAAGCTCGCAATGGAGTCGATAATAAATTGTACCTGACAGCGTTACGTAAGTCAGGTAAAAGTTACCGCTCGCTCGCGGCACTATTCTGAACTTCAGCTAAACAGACAAGGCTTATTGAAACTGCTCAAGTCGCAGTTAATCCTTCGAACAGAACTTAGCGTACCCCATAATGATAAAGTTAATGAATCATTTGTAAAGTTCAGAAAACTTAAAAGAAACGCGCAAGCAGTGTTGCGTGGCCTTCACCTCGAAACCTATTTTGATTTGAAAGAGACACGTCCAACGAATGTGACTAAACCAATTGTTGCTCAAGCCTTCTTTATTGTAACGCTCTATTCCTTTTTTCCTGCATTTTTTCTTTGAATGAACGTGCTCTATCTCCTTCCAATTTTTTATGTTCCATTAGTCAGTATCTCAATCCTCACATTATATTTAACTGTATTTTTAAAATGGTTGAATGGAAAATAGTGAAATTTCTAGTCCGTCATAAATATGTTAATTTTTTAATCTATAGACGTGACGCGCCTGACGTCAGCCGTACAATCTATATGAATACAAAATATGGGCTATTGAACTGATTTCAACATTTTACAATTCGCTATGATGTTGAAAACAAAGAGGTAATTTGTTCAACTTTTGACTTTTCTCAAAAATCGTATTGAGTTGTATGCTTCAATAGAATTTTACCTATCACTGTAACTAAGGCATAGTTACAAATTCGTACGAGTTCCGCGTATTATTATAAATAGATTATAGCGAAGTTTTTAAAAACATTGAGTAATGAGAATCGCTGAAACAATCGCTATCACTAGAAGATCACGGAATAAATGTAAAACCAGTCTTGCTCACAATTGTTTTCGCCCTGCTTGCTGCTAGCTTCGTAATGCCCGTTACCCAACAAATCTTATTAGCTCAACTAGAGACTAACAGTTACGTAGCATCTATGTTCTATCTATACAGCCCGTCGTGGTCAATTTCCTGCACATCATGTCTAATCATTATGTACACAACAGGCGTTTACTTTTTTTTTTGTATCCTACGGTAATCGTATTAGAAGAAAGCTGCAATTTTTTCTTGATTTAACTTGTTCCACTTCTGTTAATACTTACTTCATTTTGTGCTTATCTACTTATGCATACTTCTTTATTTCCGATTCTTCTGCTGGAATGCTTCTTTCTTGCTGTCCTTTTAGCCTCGGTCTTGTGCTGGTCTGCTTTAGATTCGACCCGCGATATTGGCAAAATCGTTTCACTGCTGATGACCATGATCTGTTTTACTTTTAGGTGGCCAATCAACTCTCTAGTCAGTCTTCACTTTTCTATTATATTATACTGTTTAGTCTAGTTTTTCGGCTATTTCATTCATTTCCCCACTTGCATTTTTACCGTATTGCATTTTTACCATATTGCATTTTTCCTAAAACGGATGTGTTTGGTTGAGCTTGAAAGTAACCTTTCAACAAGTTAATGCAAATTAGACACGAGAGTAATCTTTGTAGCCGTAGCCCATTAACGAGTCAAGTTTACCTTATTGTACAAAAATGACGTTTGTATGCGAAATTATCGTGTTGGGCTCAGTTTAGATGACGTCCCTAACAATATTAAAACGTAGAAATGATAGCTCGATATAAAATTGCGTTAGAAGCAGTAAACTATATTTGACGAAGTAAATTATGAAATTCATGAAACAATAGATCTGATTACATGAATATGGCGAAAAACCATTCATGTCAAAATTGTTTCGTAACTATTCCACAAGTCTCAGTCTCAGGTAAGCCGTAAATGGTTAGGAGTTGGGATATATCCGCCTGGAGACAATAACCGGCGCACCTACACGGCTCGATGTTATATTGAATCCAGCCACCGACCGTGGTTTCGCAGTCAATTTGTCTGCTTTATTGGGTGTGCTGTGGGCCTCTGTTTGCGTTTCAAGCTCCAACCCAACTATCATTGTCATATGGCAAATTTATTTGCTTACTTGAGCCAACATTATTGTCGCCTTCAAGGATGGCATTTTTTATCTGTAAATGCCATATATGTCCTGGATAAATACATTGTAAATGTTCGAGTGAAAGCCAACGATCGTGAAAACAGGTCGTATTTCAAGCCTCTTTATGTTCGTCCCATAATTACTAATTAGTTTAAACACTTGTTGGATTTCCTTTACACCCGAAACATAACTCACCGGTCATACAAAGCCCTAACAACTCTTGCACGAAAACTTGAAGGGTTAAGTAATGTTCTTATTGTTTAGCTAATTATGATTGTTAAAGTTTTTCTGTATAGTAACATAAATACACAGTTGTTTATCGCTGTGAAATTTGATCGTTTTCTAGCCACGGTCGTATTACACGGCGATCATGAGGTTATCGGAACGATAAACAATGCCCGGTAACAAAATGTATACCTAGTGATCTCAATTCTGAATGTTAATGGGGCTTGTGTAGATTTCGCCTTCCCCTACATCGAGTAATTACGTAGGAACCCAGACGTAATATACCCCGTAGTGTAGGAGGCGTGGCTGGCGTCACGTCACGACGGCGCCGCGTCTCTACTAGTTGATTGTTCAGGACTATCTGGTTCCATTATTCGCACATTCATCCCTACATTTATAACGGTGTAAGGAAAGCTCATATTATTATAGCCAGACGAGATCAAATATGATGTCTACAGCTTAGCACTTGAATTTGACAAATTATTCTTTGTAACGTGGAGTTTTTCTACTCTGAAGGATGGGTTTTATTAACAATATTAGCTTTATCTGAATAGATTTGTACAGCACTATTTCAATAGAATAAAAAAAATTATTACTTTCTATAGTAGCATCTCCTGTAGATTCTTTACGTTCAGCGGTTTCACTATTCTATTTATGCATGTGTTTTAATTTCTCTGTGTATTCCGCTTTGGTTTCATAATGAATTTATGCGATAGAACAGCACGAGCGTGCTCTTCAACAAAAATTCCTCGGATCCGATCTCAACTCTCGAACGCGTGTTTAACGCCTTGATCTAAATACCTGCGACATCATCTAGTCTCGTACAATGTGTCTGGTAGTACTTCGACAGATTCGATTCAATGCATCTTAATGCAGCTGACCGATCCTTACTAACATTTTTTGTTTTGATATCCTTTCCTTTAATCAATCCTAAAATAGCAACTAATCAATCGATACCGATATCTTTGTAAAAGTGGTCGTGTGTATATGAAGTATAAAAAAAATCCTTTAACCTTACTTGTCCCGAGGCCTGCCTCCCGAGGGAAATAACCTCGGTCAGTACCCTTTCGCATTACTATACCATCTTTTGATAGAGGTGTTGAGTCTTCGCAGGTGTTTGTGTTTTGTATAGTTTCATATTTCTAAAGGTTGGGGAATTTTTCTTTTCTTAACGTTAATGTAACTGAGGAATTCTTTTAATTATTATTTATGCACGTTGGGTTCCGTGCAGAAAAAGCTATCCTCAGATATCTTGGTGCTCTACATTTTAAAGTAAAAATAACTCGGTATGTTATGTTCCTGACCTTTCTGATTTACGCTCGTCTAAAAATAAAACAATGCTTGATTCGTCTGGAAGCGTCTAGTTGTCAGTAATAGTAATGAGTAAGTAGAATACAATAGCAGTGTGCATCCTCAATTTCAATTCTCCACTGCATTGAAAAATTGAATAAAGCAGTGGGAACAGCTATTCGCCTTTTACTTACCATTGTTTCTGAAATAGCTTCATACACATACATGCATTCCATCCAATTAATTTCATGTCATCAGCTACAAATCTTGGCTATAATTTCTTGAATAGCTTGTTATTTACCCTATCAGTAATGACGAGTGAAACGATGTGCGAATGTGCCAACGCTCGATTAGTTTTCGCAATAGGAGTTTCACCATTTGTATCTCAATAATGAAAGATTTCTATGTATTTCACGTTGTATCAAAAGGAGCGGCAATATTTGATTACGCAAGGTGATCACGTGATCCAGTGGTGGTTATATGCCTGCCGAAGCAAGTAGATATGCTATGTATCGACGGAACTATCGGGCGTTGGGTAACCGGCGCGGCGCGTTGGAAAGAGCTTCGTTACGTAGAGGTTTCGATACAGCCTCGCGACGTAAGGCCGTGGTTGCAGTCACGTCGCCGGTGAGAGGTGCCCCTCCTCTTGCGGAAGGTCGCGAGCTAAGGAGAACGGCACCAGAATGAATCCTTACTTAAAACTCGCCCGACGACATTGATGCAACGCTAACAAAAACTACATGAGCCGATCCTTTCCATTCTGTAAAACAATTTGTTCTGCAAACCAAAAAAATGTTATCTTTTTGACGTAATCACACACTATCCATAGGAAGTCGCGATAACAAAACACGCGTCCAAGTGACTTCGAGTACTAAGTAATCTAATCGTTAGACACGCGCAAAATAGTAATTAACATAAAACAGTTCATTAACCGGAATAGAAACCTATATGAAATGTAGGTAAATCTAATATTGTAGACAAGGCAAATGAGTTATTTACTTGATCATGACGATCGCAGGATTTTCGCAAGCGTATCTGAAGTGTTTGCTAACTGATGGAAAATTAGATTGCTCGCTGGCAACAGCTCGATTAGTTTGCTTGAAATCGTAATCAATCGAATGAACGTGAATGCAAGGTATTCTGGTTCGAGCGCGACTTTTTAATAAGCCTAGCATTGGCCAATCAGCGAGCGGCATTCGACGCGAAAAAACCCAAGTTAGTCCGGCGCACACGAGACTGATCAATGGCAACAATATGCTGTTCTCGAATACGGTTTTTCACATATAATTAAATGAATCGGTGTTACCTCACCGCTGCCGACGATTGCGACAAGAGCGGCCGCATCGTCCATTAGAAAGTCGGCGAATATGCAAATAGTATCGTAGAAACCTCACGAATAACTGGCCACTCACTTCGCCTTTAAATGTGTCTGCGATGAAAGTGACTATTACCGTTAGTAAATTGTGTTAAAACAATTTCTTCCATAGACGCGTTACCGAATCCATTCTCTACCGCGACGCATCTCCGTTGTTATCAAGTTTCCCTTTTCAAAAGACAGCGTCTCTTGTTGTACTGTTAAACGGAAAACATTTTGTTTAAACACAGAAGTGTTTATCAACACGACTGCTACTTGTACGGATACTTGCGTTTTGTTTATTTATAAATGCGAAGCCCTACTACTTCACACGATTTCTTATTTATGATGTTTCTCTTTAGCTTGTTGTTGCGACTAGCTTCATCTTCCTATTTATTACCTTTGACAAGCCAATTACGCGATCATTTAATTTATTAATTTTGTTCAATAAATTGTGTTAAAAGCTTGTATAAAAACTTAAAGGGTTTAATATTTTACCAAGGTTCTTATTAACCTGTTTGCACTGAATTCCAAAGCAACATTTTGGCAATGCAAAGATCCAGTGACATTGTAGAGACTTCTTTGTCTTTCTTTTGTGTTACTCATCGATCCTAATGTATCGTTGCCTTGCCCTTTTATTTGAATGGTAATACATTCTGGCACATTCAGGTTGATGATGGAACTGTAAACAACATCGATATAATTATTGTCAATATGTTTATCGTACATTAATAAAAAACAAGAGAACGGTAAGCAATTAACATGGATGGAGGCAATCACAACCCGGTCGCGTGGATTTCCCGCTACGAATCGTGTTGAAGTAAACCATTTATTATCGTACGTTGCTGACGTATGACGATACAAAATTAAACAATGTTGTATTTTAAATGTATCAGTCCATAAAGTTCATTTTAGACTGGCCAACAGGTTGCTACCTCCGCGACGTTACGTCAATAAGATACAACGCGTTAACTCGAGGCTGGGGCGCACGACCGCTGGTTTTGCGTCCGGGTTTGTCCCTCTGAGGAACATTATCATAAAAAGTTTACTTTAAGTCAACGATTTCTTCGAATTGAAACCAATTTCAATGAGTTATTTGTATAAAGTTTCTGAAATAGAACCGGGGAGTAGACAACGGAGCCTGCGACGTAGTTGTATTCGTGGCTTATATATCTCTCGGTCGAGTGAGCCGAACGGACCGGTTGTGACGGCCTCTCACTTCGCAACTCCGTATACCGCTCGCGGCTTGCTGTGAAATTAGGTAACCAACAAAAGCCACAGTCGCTGCGCACGACGGCAATACACAATAAAGAAATCCCGCCCCACGAGCGCAAAATTACATGAAAACAGCTGAAAATAGACCGGTTACGCATTAGAATGACGTAAGAGCACGATTTGCAAACGCTGTCATGTGTAGTCTGATAAGGCACCTTCACAAATTAATTGTCTAGATGGCATTCGAATAATGCCTTGAAAAACGGATGACGGATTTCCTCGAACATACCTATTTTCCGGCCTACCCGAGCCACTACTCCGACCTTCGCTAGAAGACAAACAATGAAAACCCAACGACCTTGACATGATACAATCTGAAGATTTATTGGGCTAATTGCCTATAAATAGTCTAAATCATATTATGTGTTATTGTATTAGTCACAACAGTAGAAAGAAATCGGTCAATAAAAGCAGCAAACCAAACAATGGATGAGGCCATGAGAGAACAGATGATGCGGGCGAGACGGCTGTTCACCGAATGCCGAAGTGTTCCATCGCGAGGCGCTCTTTATATCGTTTGGTTGTACCGCAGAGAAAGCCGCGCCCCGCGCGCCCGCACCTTGTGCGCGCCTACACTCGTAGCGGGTTTTTTCCTCATTAGCTCCATAATTCCATATTATGTTCTATGCTTTACTTTATGTTTATCAGCGTTGCCTCGTGCAATGAACGTCACAGTATTATTGACTTAGCCTTTTAATGATATCAAATATTAAGTCGACGTGAAAACAATATTAGTTGCATGCCTACCTGTGTTGCTGTATATCACTGAGCAGCTGCCTCGAATACCAGGAAGGAAACTGTTAATATAAATCCAATTACTGCTCATGACATATGATTATTTTGTAGAATAAACTGGTATAAAGCGTATTAGAGGTAATAGATCCTGGATGCGCGAATTCGTTAGAGACGGGACACACCGGGTTATTGCTCCATTAGTCTGCGCTTCACGACACACTCTTAATAGGTTAATTGTCTGGCATTGTGGTGCTGGCACACATCGTCAGCCACGACCTTAAAGCGGCTAGCGGCCACGCCACGCGTGTAGGTGTGCTCGTCACCAAATGAGGCACGCCTCGGTATCTCATCTCAGTTCCCTTGATTAGACAGTTTCATTAACAATGCATCACACAAGGTTTCTGCATCTCATCCAAGTAATAAAACTGTTGGTCACCTGAAATTACAAAATACAACTATATTATTTCTATTTGAAACCGAGTTTGAAGAGGAAGTAAAATGAGACCGCTCTGTTTTTTCTGGCACTCGCATAACGAAACGAACCATGAAGAAGTAGTGGTGACCTCAATAAACAAATTCATTAAGTCATGCCTGTTTTCACACAATGATACTTGAGAAAACAGAAACAAGTGATCCAGTAATATAATTAAAAATACTTGGACTACTTACCGGATAAACGGTACCGTTGACCTTAACCTGTATGTCGTAGGCAATAGAGACGACTATGCCAATCAGTGATGAAAGTCATCAATCACATTCATGTGAAGCTGTGTATACGCATAATTAGATGTATACGGTCGCAATAAAATTAAACTTACTGGCTCACGATACCCTTAATAGGACCTATATACGAGACATGTCGTCAATTTCTCGTGGGACCGTTCTGCTCCTTTGTTAACTACATCCGATTGAATGGACAACGCAGGTGTATCGCGAGGGTTAATAATTCATAAGCTCTGCAGCAATATTTTTATAGTTCTGAACTGAAACTAAATCGCGTCTGCAATGTTGTTTGTGTGATTCACGTAGAAATCTCGTGCCAGGTTATCCACGTTAAAACTTGTAACATGTTTCACACGCGACATGTGAATTCTTTTTAAATTATTCACATTCTGTATTTTATCAAAATTCTCACACGAGCTCTTGGGACTTCCTTTTGTCTCTTTGGTCGATGCTTTTAGGCTCTCGTCTGTTCTGGTTTTCGTGTCCCCAAAATAACGATTGTTTGTCGCTTTCTTACGTCAAATCTCGCGTCTGACGCCGAAGTTTAAACTATTCACACACCACATGCTCCGTGCAGATACTATTTTTGTTCGACAAAAAGAAAACATCGGATACTCACAGTTTTACTGCTTTATCGTTTCCCAGAATAAACCCAGGGGCATATTTAACTTTTTCAAATGACATAATTAGTACCGACATAGAAAAATCACGATCTTGTAAATTATAATGATGTACTTAATTTGCTACCATATCGAATTTACTATGTTAATCAAGATAATGATCTTTTTGTTTAGGAATTTGTAACGCTACATTATCTACGTGGAAAGCCCACTGGGCAAACATTACGCCTTTTATACTTCCATATTTCGTTGTTTAGTTATTTCTACATATATTCATCCACAAATTTACTTTTTCAATGCTAATGTTTTGCTTTTGTCTTTTCCAGAAAATCACGATTCCAGTCCATCCCACGGGTGAGGCTACGTTTTACTTCACCATTAATAGCAATGCAGAAATGGAGGGTCCACAGGTATGACCTATTAAAATGTATACAAGTTTTCAGTAGTAACGAAAGTAAAATTTAACTAGATCAACCCTAAAATGAGAAATAGTTTGTGATTACACCATTCCTTTTACCTGAAAACTCAGTTACGCCGTCTAATTTATATTAAATTGGAACTTGAATGGGCTTCGCAAATGTTTACCAATGTATTCCTTTACTCGTCATCAAATTAATATAAAATTCAACGTTAAATTCTACATGGAAACAGTACTGAAAATAATGTCTTCGTTATCTATTTAGCGTGGCATCCCATTTCACCTTCATGATCCGTAGTTTACGTCATGCGGGTATTATCAACAGAATGTTGTCGATGCTCGACTACAATGTGCTTTAATTATTACTTTTTGTCACAACCAACATTCTAATGAGTGCGCACAGTGCAAGGAACCTTTAATGGTTCGCCATGCAAACAATTACTAATCACATCTATTTTACTTTTATAAGTATTTAACATACTTACCCAAGAATTTGAACACTGCAAATATTTGTTAAACTCCAACTTGGTACCGTTTCAGTTTATTGTTTACTAAAAAGTAAATCTTATAAAATATTTAAACACCGTGTGACTTTCAAGCAACGTTAACTTTGCAATAAAAATATTACACGATATCGAACAGATTTCGGCGGTTTATGACTTTGTTTTAATTTAATTGGCTTTTTAGTTAAAAAATTGTGATCTGTGAAGAATTGATTGGGTGGTTTGTAGTTAGGTAGATTTATTGTTATCTCCAGTGTCTTACCTTTCCATCATCCGTGGATTTCTGCTTTCCCATAGTTGCTCTGTGTTTATCAGTTTGCCTTTGACATCCGTGACTATTTTCTTATTGAAATTCAGTTGTCAAAATAGAGGTTCTTAGAGCGATTCTATGACAACGATTTTCGTGTCCTCAAAGCTGTATTGCAATCGATTTCATATCAATGCCAAAGATGCCAACCGATACATACATTGATATCTTTGTTGCTCGGCTAATCGATAAAGATGGCACTCGATTGCGGAATTATTAATATTCTCCATGGCTCCCCTCGTGTACACGTTTGGCTTTGTAGGTCGTGGAACGGTGGCATCCGATAAATAAGCTACGGCCGACAAATTTATAAGAGCAAACTTACTCACGGCATGGTTAAGCCATTCGGACCACGCCCTGAATATTTTCACCTGATTCGTCAACAATATATTTAACACGTATTTGAGTGAGGTAGCTCTGACCACTAACTGTAATGTAAAGTATATATGTACTTAAATAGAAAATTGATCAGCGTTATCATTTGGTTAATTTAGATCGATAGAAACTAGAACATTGATGAATTTTAAATTGATCATTACGATGTTACCTTTGTGGCCTTGTACTAAATAGACACTAATCGGAATCATATAACTGCAGTTCTATTCGTCTTTCCAAGAAATCGATTGTTAGCCAGCGCCCTCTATTACGAGGCGGTACAGGTGCGTTTTTTCTGCATTGGTCACGAGATCGTTTCTCGGCCTGCCCGATAACCTTTTAAGGAAATTGTACAATACCTCGGGTTTGGTTTGGCCGATCGAAATAAATGGAAAATACGTGAAGTCAGAATTGCCACGGAGACATCGTGCTACCGAGAACGTTACACAATGGCACGTAGAAAGCGCGATTTCAGTCACTGAGCATTTGTGTTGCATCATAAACAGTCCGTTCGAGTTCCTTAATTTCATATTTTCCACATTTCGCCGAGTACCTTCTAATGTACAACGAGGTTACTAGTCCAAAACGTTTTATGTCTCTAAGTTTCAAAATGACCTTTCAAAAATCTTGTACTGCATTGTTGTTTCGAAATCTTATACCGCATGAATTCCAGTTCGTCTGGCATTCTCGTGAAATTTAAGGTAATCTAACACAGTAGAACAGATTCATCGAAGCTATAAATGACACAGGCGCGTTGGCGTAGCAATTTCACCCTCCCACGAGCTTTCGTTCAGTACGCCGGGTTTTAGGGAAGCTTTAATAGTAAAAACATCAATTTTCTTGTGTAATATTTCAACCAGTGATAACATTCGGCGCTTACAACGTAATGCCATTCATAAATCAGAATTTCGTTGCCGAGATGGGTTGGTCGTAAGTCTGTTATTTGTATGTGTGTATATTTGTTACTTTCTCACATTGCGCAAAATATATTGCAGTTGCAGATGTGTTTTCTTTATTTTCATCTGAGATATGTTTTAAAGTATTGGATACGGATACTATGCACTAAAACTGTACTGGAAATAGAACAGATTCGAGGAATTTTCTTTTGGTATCCTAAAGTTTCAGTTCAATCAGTTGAAATGGCTGATTGATGAAAACAAGTATTTCGGTTGCAGTGTGTAATTCAGACAGTTTACGATTCGTATTTATCGGTATTAAAACATCGAAGTCGTGATGTTGTATATTGTGAGTCGCGTAAAAGTCAAATTTTACTTACCTAATGATGTAAAAACCGTGGTCTTGAGATGACTACTGACAACTGTTCATTCGTTCAGTAGTCTTAGAGAAGTTTGGGTTTCACCGCCTAACTCCTACGGTTATCTCACCCCGACACAATGTAATTTTTTTTCCACATTTTTGGTCTCTCTTATCTATGCAAATGTAAAGTAACTGTTTATGTCTGCTTATTGCCTTTTACGACTATACCACTGTACTGTCCTTGACAAACATTGGCAAATACTAGTGTCTAATCTGATGATAGGTACTTTTATTCCAAATGACAGTAGCGAACTCAAAGATGGATCGATCACAGCTATCTACCTGCAATTCTCATGACCAGTAACTAAGAGGCTCTACGTACGTTTCCAGGGTTCGTTCGAGTGCGTCCGGAGCGACAACCAGAGGCGTCTGGAGTCGTGCGGGCCGCTGCCGAGAAGGATGCGGGTGCAAGCGAACGACGACTCGTACGAGGCGACGAAAGACCGCATGGCGAGGACGGTCGCCGCGGAACAGAGTAAATGGTACGTACCGCCACTTTAAAGAAAAATGCAAGGACGGTATCAAATTGAAAACGACATGAAGTTCGTATATTTCAATTACAAAACAACAGCTCCTATTGGATTCGGGTCAATTAAGTCGGCGCACGACGAATAGCAAGAACCAGGAACTAAATTTCACATGAATAAACTGGTCGATAGGTAAATTGTGTCTAGTAAAAATAAACCTAAATTAAAAGACACTAAAGCGATGAATGTATTATTTCAGTTGTCCTCCATCAACTACTCCGAAGGAATAGGTGAACATGTTCTATAAAAAATGCAATGTCATTGGTTGACATTTACGTACGTCACTTGACATTTCAATGGTTATGTAGGTAGGTGACAATTTTCCACAAAAGAAAACTAGAACTTGGCGCAAAAGCAAAATAACCGGTTTCCAAGTGACATTATAAATATCTATCGAAAGATACAGCAATCAATGCCTAATCAATAAAACCCTGTGTAGAGTAAGGCTGGGTTAAAATGAAGACACAAAGCGGCCGTTAAATAAAATAAGACATTTGACCTAGCTTCGCTCCACAGAACTAGTGAGTTCCCACCCTTAACGAAAAACAATGATGTTTCAGCACTCGCGTGATCAAACCTAACCAAACGGATATCGGGCGACGAGTAAAAGTCCGCTCGGCACATCCGTACCCCACTGCAACTCAAGTCGCGGAGCGGCTGGAGCGGCTAGAGCGAACGGAGCAGCGCAACGAGCGGACGGAGCGCCCGGAGCGAAGCGAGCGGACGGAGCGAACGGAGCGGGCGGAGCGGCCCGCGGCCGCGCCCGCCGCGCCCCGCCCGCACCCTCCGCCGGCGCACCAGCCGCCCCAGCCGCAACCGCAACTCAACCCACACCAAGCCCAACGGCCGCCGCCCAATCCGGATCTCACTAGGCGGTCATTGAAGTAAGTACAACTAACCTTTCTTTCCAACGACACAAAATACCCATTAAAACAAGCGCAGAAGGTCCACTTTGTAAAGACAAGTAATTAAAATTGAAAGCACAATAACTCCCCGGGCGAGAGGTCAGTAAAGAACTTATGGATGCTTAGAATTAATCACCTACAAACGCATTATATTACACATCAGCCCTAATTTGGCCTGGAAAAGCTTCTATTGAACCTTTTTAGGTTAACTCAGGGATTTCCAATTTCCAGGCCACAAACCACTTAAATGACGTAGTACTTTACCTACTTATGTGGTATGCATGGTTGTATTCGATACTTTATGAGACTTGACAATAAAATGTAATGTTTTCGATCATTGTCAGAAATCAGAAACGTTTATTTGCTACACTGTGTACATATAGATCTTAAATATAGTGTGAAGTCCCAACAGTGGACCCATGTCATTGTCAAATACATATACTTACTAAAGAACAAAGAAAGCGCCGCGTGAACTCGTAAATCAAGTATTCTTGCGGAGCAAGCTCATCATGTAGAACAAAAAGTTTGCAAAAATTCTTGCTAGAAATATAGTATTGTGTACGAAGTCACCGGCGCATCTAAATTCTAATACAAACTCTTCGATTGCTCGCGTTGACCTCGAACGCTCTCTGCGTGAATGTAATTTAAAATAATCTACTTACATAGAATGGAACTACTAATATAACACGCTGAATTGTTTTCACACTCACATTGTTTCAATTGAAACTTGTAGGAAGGACTTTCTTTATCAAGCCATGACGAATAAGCAGCCAAGTAATATTTCTAAGAAACGGGCATGTGTAAAAAAATAAATATTCCAAAGACAGTCTGCATCGGCATACAGCCAGCCACCACACCCTTCGGTAGACTGTCTGTGTGTAACTAAAAGCGCTGTAATCTATAACAACGCTCGCAGCATACCTATAGCACTATCCCTGAAGAAATCTTGACATTTCTGACAACACGTAGCCAAATTGATCTTTTGTTATCATTTAAACTCGATAAACCAGATCCTTATACCTAACTACCAAATCTAACCCAAATGTCTAACCCACAAATGTGGAGCGTTTGATATTCAGTCCTTACTTAAGTTAGGGATTGCAAAGGTATTCCAAAGCCTCCGTTCCGAGACCTTGTGTAAGACCCATTACACTTACAACGGACTCTGAGTACTCATAATTCTAAACAATACGAGAGGCGAAGTTCGTTCAACTTTAACCTATCTACCTGAATTCACCCTCTATTATTGCAAAGGATTTTATCGGTTGTTCACCTAATAGATAATCACAGAAGTGCATTCATTGTATGTCGCTTACCTACATTCACATTCACAATAGTGTTTTCAGCAAAATTCGGTAATTGATATCAATCTCACATTACATTAATATTTGTGAAGGGTTTTTTTTTATGAGTATACTTAACATTGAAAGGTTCATTTGCCTACCATAAACATACCTACAATTTATTAATTATCTTATGAAACGTTCCATTATAATAAATAAACACGCAATAAGGTAAATAGCTCATTTTATACAGTGACCCAATACATAGTTGTTTTGTTATGTTGGCAAGTAATTCTGATATCACAGAAACCATGAAACGATTTCTATGTTGTCATTCATTTTTTAATTGCGTACAGTTATCTATATTTATCTATAAGTATTGCGTATAAAGATAAAATATAAACTCGTGCGTGTTTTCAAGTTAAGGTTTCTGAGGCCCCCCGCAGCTTTCTACCGCGCTAGCGTTCAATAGAGGCCATAATCCAATGCCAAGGCTAGAGATTACCAGCGACCTAGCTTATGTAGGACAGTGTTTGATACTACCATAAATAATATAACTATATACTAAGATTGAGTTAAACATTGAAAATGATCTAAAAATTCCATAAAACTCTGACTATTCCATGCCTCATTTGAACAACTAGATTATCCTACTAATACGCGAAAGTTTGTAAGAATGGATGGATGGATGGATGTATGTTTGTTACTCTTTCACTTCAGAACGGCTGAACAGATCTGGATGAAATTTTGCACAGAGATATATTGTATTATAGTCTAGAATAGCACATAGGATTTTTTAACCGCGGGTGAAACCGCGGGGCGCAGCTAGTTTCCAAATATATTTGTTTCATGATGATTTTTATAAACTTAAGTAAGAATGATATTTAAATTGTTAATTACCATACACATTATTCTTTGAAAATATTCCTATGTTAATGATTTCTTCATTGCTTATCAGTTAAAACCGAATATGATAGGAGTTTAGGTACTAACAATAGTTTCGACTTGTGGTTTTACGTAACTACCTACATGGTGCTTTTGTTACTGAATGAATACAGCTCTAAACAATTTACATACTTAGTATTGTACTACGTCAAATTTGCAAAAAAAGACTACATACATTAGTACACTTATATACATTTATAAGAAATTAAGCACGTACCTACCGTACGCTATACACGTTATATGTTATACGTAACACTTGTGAGATACGTTTTTATGATGAATTTGTGCGCCGAAAGGAATTTTTGTTATTGAAAAAAAGAGGAGGTTAGCTTAATAGTTTTGTAAGTGATTACATAATTTACTGCGTAGTTATCTAAGTAGTGTTTTTCTGTAGTCAATTGGTACAGAAACAGACATGTTTAATATTTATGAAAGTCACTGACTATGCGTATTGATTTTTCTTTCTAAAATAAATATTGATTTTTTAGATACTTTTTACTCAGAAACAGGGAAAAAAACGTGTTTTATACAAGTTGGCACCATAAATATGAAATATTGCATCCATTTTCCCCATATTGAATATTGCAACAATTAGCGCAAGTAAGAAGTATCTGTGACTCACTGTATTAGCGGGGTTTTCAGGGAAACTTTATTGTGCAACATTCGATATCGACATAGTTTTACACAAGTCACTGGCTTTAAGATAATGCTGAATATATTTTAAGCCGATCATTTTTATCTGTCAAATATAAATACAAAGTACACGTACCCATAATCCTAAGGCCTGATTGATTTATCGAGTTTCCATGTTTTTTTTTACGCAATTGTATGCAGTTTTTTCAGCCTTGTGTGGTTGTTTATCAGATTATGATTTCAATTCAAATATGTACAATACACATGTTACGGGTAACTTGGTTAACTGGGCAGTATTAATATATTTTTTTTTATTTACTTTTTTTTTATTTCTTTTTTTTATATAATATAGACCTGTCATTGTAATAAATAATGACCAAGAGCGTCTCTCCTGCCCGACTCCTCTATCAGAGCAAAGCCGACTTGGATTGGCTAGGTTGGAAGGCTAGTGTTTATCCATCGTGGTATTTTTTTTATTAACAACCCTAAACCTCCTACTTAAATTGTACACTAGGCAAGCAGTCAACGTTGTCGATCCAAGTTATTTTCCCTAGACAGACCGGTCATTATTCATAGTGACCAGACTTCTCAAGTTTCCCGTAACACATACATAAGAATATCGAATTTATCTATGCGCGTATTAAGATTTGATAAATATTGAACCACGTAACAGATAACGGACTGAAAACAATGATAACAACGGTGATGATGATTGTTTCAACTGATAGCAATTTTGGACTGATATTTTCGCTTTGCTGTTTACGATCTTATTTTTTAAAGAACCCAAACAATGACGTAACTTTGATCGTACGTTTCGTAAACATATTATCTCAGAAGGATTTTTAGATATTTTGTATTATGACGATATTAGCCATGAGACTAATATTCTAGGAAAGATTAAAAATGAACACAAAATCTGTAGCAGAATTATTTGAGCAAAGTTTATACTGGCAAGAAAAGTTGCAAATGTCTATCTTCTGCAAATTCCTCTCGTGGCATGACAAGCTTACTTTAACAAGTTTTGATGTCATCAACAGTTACTGCACGTGTCATATAATGTGGCAGTTTCTTATATAACTATAAGCTTAGATTAGATATCTATTCGACTGCGAAAACTTCCAACCGTAGACTAATCAATCTTTATTTCTAACACTAACATGATCCTTTTTTTTTAATTTCAGAGAAAGACTTATGCAGTTATTAGCATTGAAACCCTTCAAAAAGCCCGAATTGTACACTCGGTTGTTCAGTGGTAAGTTGAAATTACAGCATCAGTAATTCAGTCTCGAATTCACCAACTATAAACATCTCTCTAACCCAGTCTTATTCTGAACTCAATGAATATGTACAACTAAAACGAGCGCTGTCTCGTTTTCGCGCGCGATCATCCTTGTCGGCAAGAAGTGGACACAACACTTTATAGATAACGTAGATAACTCATCGAACATTCGTGAAGTTGTACCATTCAAAAATTGCTGTTATTGGAAATTAGCTTCTTTCTACTCGATTTTAAAGTAGCTTTTTGAAATGGCTGGTGTTTCGAATGTATTTTGGTGAATTCGAGACCTTCGTAAAGTTGCCAATCTCCATTGACACTAGCCTAACATTACAGAAGGCATGAAGGACAAGGAGAAAATTGTCGTCAGCAAGATACTGGGGCAAATCAGTACCCTAAAGGACAACTGTTACCATTTACGTAGGCACTTTTGGAACGACGTCAACGAAGATTGGCCTTTCTACAGTGAAGAGGAAAAACGTATGCTCAAGAGGTTGGTTCGTTTAATTTTAAGAACGTTTTAAATTGTATGAGAGATAAAACGGGAGACAGGTGCGATGCGACGATTTAAAGAGGTTAGTACACTCGTTGTTGCCGAATCGGTTTCTTCTAGCCAAGCGTGTTCTATCATAGGCCGCATCACTGCTTATCAAGGCGTGATGGTGGGCATACGTAAGCCTACTATTCGATTTAAAAATGCTCTTGCTCTTCTATACTCGGCATCTGCAATTCCTCAACTGATTTTAGTGATATTGGCTTGGCCACAGTAGTTTCTCTCGTTCTGGCAACAAGTGATGTCAACTGACGGACAGAGACAACGATATTTTGTCAAAAGAACAAGTGAACGGACCGTACCAACAGGGTTTTATAAAGATTTTGCCAGTCAGCGATACTAAAGTTACCATCGAAATAACAAAAACTGCGATTTGTAAGCTAATTTATTTCCGTGGACTGTTGTTTTCGCATTGCTCGGTCAATTTAATCCTTAAATCGAGGCTATGATGAATCATTACTTAACGCAGTCGAACGCATCACTTCTGAGATAGCTTCATTCCCATTCACGCCACATTGCCACTTAAGGTCAGTTCAGGTTAAGGTCAAACGAAAAGTAAACCATAAAAAAGAACCTGCACGCATGTTAACGGACTAACAACACTTCAGCTCAATTCAGCTTTAGTACCAGTTTTGTATGCAATACGCAGCTCTGAAAAGCTGCAGTTTTAGTCCCTAAGATGAATTGATCAATCGCTATCACAGGCCCCACCATGATACATATTGCCATGATGGTAGCGTTCTGTTGTCGACACAGCGCGACCGCGAATCGTATCGCCGCGCAATAAGGTCCATGGTCGCAGCGTCGAAAACGAAACGTTACCATCCTGGTCATAAGATGTCATGGTACATTGTTCATTGTGCTGTGAAAATATGCAATCGTGCACAGAAATATTTCTACGCTAAAAAATGCATGTACAAATGAAACAGGTAAGCTAGTTATTTATTACACATACAAATTGACTACTAATTCCACCTCGGATTTCGACGAGGGTTACAATACTCCATTGCTGGTATTGTAGTGTGTAATCCACTGATTTCCAAGCTGCGTGCTGGCAACGCTTACAAGAGGCAATGAGCCGTATGCCGCTTGGAATTTCAGTTTTCTTCTGTCGTAAAAAGTCTGATGACATAACTATCTTCGATAACTAGTAAGTACGGATTGACTACTGATTTTATTTATAACACTTTTTACTGCATAACTACTGTAATACAATATTGTAAATGCGAATGTTTGTTTTTCCCGCTTTCTCGTAGCAACAGATCGACGTGTTCATTGTGAGAATATGACGTTGTGCGAACGTGACATTCTGAGAGTGTGACATTGTGCGCCGAAAGGTTGTTTCGCCTATAGGTCAAGGGTCAGCAAATGAAACCTTTTTATTATTTGTTAAAGAACTTTTTTCCTTCAAAATAGCGAGTACACACACACACACGCACACCACACAGTGAGTGAGTAAGTGAGTGAGTGAGCCACAGGGCGTGTAGTATTATTGCTAGTAAGTGATAATACATCCCATGCGGGACGTCAGTGCACAAATTATCGCTCCCATCTTTAATAAGTAATCATCAGAAACTTGAAAGTCATGCTAACTGGGTTGATGTATAATTATCCGATAATAGTTTTCTTGTACAGTCATACCTGTTAATAAATTATCCAGCAGTAAGACTTACAATAATTTATCAGTGTGTAATATCTTGCTATAGAATTACTTCCCTTGTGTGTCGAGTGTGGATGACATGGTATTTTGTTGAATTATTTTAGAAGTAAACTCTATAGCCAAACAAATAAACCCGAAGCAAGGTTATTTAATGTTATTGCATGGAGTTTACCCGACTGCCCTGAAAATCACATTCGCAAATTGTTTTCGATTTTCAAGAAAATAAATTTCCACTTATGTTTCTCTTCGACTCAAACTCAACCACTGATGCTATAACATAGCAATAAAAATAGTTTTTGACATTTTAAAATTTAGATTTAGAAAGTCAAACTTATATAGATAGTTACCACAAGAGACACCTTTCCGACTTCTAAAGCAGTACCCAATCCAACCAGCAGAAACTTCAAAATCGAACGCCACCGCTGAGCAGCCAATCGGCCAACTCTCTGTTCCAGCGCGTCTCAAGTTTTGACATTCTCATGTGTAGATATAGTTGCAGCTAAAAACACTTTACCCACATCTAAAACAGCACCCAAACCCCACAGGCGGAAACCTCAAAATCTAACGCCACCGCTGAGCAGCGACTCGGCCAACTCTCTGTCCCCGCGCGCCTCGCCGAGCACGAGCAAAAGGCCCGCGAGCATCGGGCTCGCGAACATCTCCATGGAGGAAGCGCCCGCGGTCAAGAAGCAGAGGATCTCTCACTACCGGCGGCCCTCGCCGCCCTCCTCGGGGTACGCGACCACCTCGTCCGGCGAGCGACACGCCTCGGACAACGAAGACGAGCGGACCACAGGTGAGCTACACTACACCATGCTCCATGCTACAGACTAATTTAAACTTCACGGTGTGAAATGCGATGGCAGTCTAGTTGGGAGAAGGCCCGCCTCTCAAGCCAGAGGGAGCGGGTTCGAACCCAGCCGACGGCACGCACCAATTTGTTCATTGTGTGAACATATTTGCGTTTTGTTTATCATCTGCTACATGACTGAAGCCCGGTTTATGGCGACAGGCTCGCCCCTGTCACATTTGGGACTGAATATCGTCCGGCAAAGTGTGGGTGTTGTATTACACCTCTGCCACCCCTCTCGGGGGAAAGGCGTGACGATATGCTATGTTATGTGAAGTGCGCCGCAAGTGAAACATTGCGGAGTCTTGCCTCTCTGACACCTTCGTTTTTGCTACTGCGCAGCGTTTCGCGCCTAACTTCACAGCTGACGTTAAGTTTGAATCGGATTGTATAATAATATACTTCGCATAGCATCCAATTGGTATAGCAACAGGTATAGCATTTCGAGTCAAAAATGGTCACGAAATAACGTCAATCGATGCATAAGCCAGACCGAAATTACACGGTAAAGTGTTTAGCGGAAATGAGCTCATTGTATTAAATATGAACAAGTTTAAGGCTCCGGTTGTATAACCTATAGCAACAACTGTCAAGTCATGGGAGAGACCTGTCCGACCGCCAGCGAGAAGTGAATATAGAAATGTATGTAAAAGACTCGCTCGGCGATGCTCGCCAACTCGCCAAGCGAATGTTTTACGTACTTAAATTTATTTATCGCTCATTGTCGGCGGTTGGACAACTGCCTTAGACAGCCTAAAAATCAACTCCAGGGCTAGTCCCTCAGCCCATACGTACTTATTTGCGAACACTTACAAGTGGAACGCACTTCCTGCCTCGGTGTTCCCCAGCAATAAATACAACCTGGGTCTCTTCAAGACAAAAATGAATAGCCTCGTTGGCAAGCGTGCTCCATCTTAGACCGCACCGTCACTTTCCATCAGGTGTGTTGTGATCAAACGTGGGCCCATTTAATCATTAAAAAAAATACTCTTAGTCTATATGACATTATTTTTTCTTTATTTACCTTGTCATTTTAATGTAGGTGGTAACTGTACGCTTATGAACCGTATATCGTGTTCTATAGAGTCGAATTTCCTGCAAAATAAAAACAACCTCGTAGAATGGCGACAATTCGACACCAATGCGGTGAAGTCGTTCTATTTGAAATTTTGCCGTATTTAATACAGTTCAAGGTTCATATTTCAAGGTTTTTTCGCCTTCGCCACCTCAACCACGGAGCGATGAAAAATAGATGTGCGGTCAAGACGAGAATGATATTGCAATTTTTTTACTTACTTTGTCTAAATTATTATATGATCCACATGTATTGTGTAGTGTGGCACTCGTTTTCAATCGAAACATCAATTTACCAAATTTAACCCAGGAGCGTTCATTTGCAACGCAAACTGGACATATTACAAATAAAATAAACGATAACATCATTATGACTATGAAAACAGCAAATTCAGATCGAACATTGCTAATTAATAGGTAGTTTGATCTAACAAGATTACTACCAGTTTTCTTCTTAATAGTTAACATCCGTTCCCAACCAAAGATTTCCACCCGTTTCGCTACGCCATGTAAAGAAAAACTGGTCCACACATAATTAGACGAGCTAATTTAAAATCATCAATTAACCAGAAGCCAAATGACTTGATTAATATTTAATAACCGAATTCCTTCTTAACACTATTATCTTTCTAACTAGTTAGGCGGATGTGAAACGCAAGCTTTAAAGAAGCAGTCGCATCGCGCAGTGAAAGTGGCACAAAGCAGTTTTTACCCAACGCGCAAGGTTAAAACTGTTATAACAATGATGTTCGCTAAAAATGCTTTATTCACCTCGGTTTTTAAACTTGATCGTCCAGATTTTGATAGGATTGAAGTTTAATGCAAGGTAGTAACGATCTGATACACAGTATATGTACTAACTACATTATTAGCATTACAAATAGTCAATGCCGCGTCTCTACTGATTTTTTAATTCAATGATGGGCTTGCGTTTGACTGCTATCTCGCCTCGATTAAGCAATGATCAGGGGGGCTACCATGATGATACCATGATCTTATGGCCATGGTTACGTTTTGTTTTCGACGCTGTGCGACTGCAGATCGTGTCGCTGCGCAATAAGGTTCATGGTCGCGCAGCGTCGAAAACATGCGATGGAGGACGTTTGCTTTGCTTTGAAGATTGAACATAGGGCTATACAAATTTCTGCTACTTTCTGTTTTTTTTTTTTTTGCAATTCCGTGTTCATTATTTCTTAACTTGGAACAAAACGAAAGAATATCTTGGAAGGAACGTAATTAAACTTGGGGAAGTCTTCGAGAATAGCGAATTTGTTATAAACAACTATGTACTTTGGACATAGTCTATTTACAAATTAATAACAACATATAGCAGGAAACTCGTCTTCATGTTTATCGCATTACTTAGAAATTACTCTACAGCAGCGAATATTACTTAAAACATACCAACAACATAGTTGTAATTGGTTCCACATGACTGAAAAACCATGTTTGAAATATTCATTTTCTTATAACTCTTTATGTAACAAATGAAAAAAACATATAACGAAAAGTTTGCTGGTCAAAAAAAAATCGTGTCAATGAAATACAAACATATCAGAAACCAAATAAATTAATTTTCGAATAACTCTACTTAAAGAAAATTTAAAAAAAAACTCGCCCTTGTTTATTTCTGGTGAACCGTGACAGTTGGACAGTTGAAATTTACACAGATGATGTATTTCTGTTGCCGCTATAATAAATAACTAAAAAATAAAATAAATAAATAAGGGGGCTCCCCTAATTTTATGGTACAGAACCCTTCGTGCGCGAGTCCGACTCGCACATGACCGGTTTTTTTTTTTATCTAATCTCATATCAAAAAAGCTACAGAGATATCCTACTCATATTATAAACGCGAAAGTTTGTAAGAATGGATGGATGGATGTTTGTTACTCCTTCACGCCAGAACGGCTGAACAGATCTGGATGCAATTTGGCACAGAGATAGATTATAGTCTAAAATAGCACATAGTACTTTTTAGCCGTGGTTGAAACCGCGGGGCGCAGCTAGTATTATCTACTTATTTACGCCAATATACAGCTGCAATGTTACTACGAGAATTGGTCTCGCAGTCTACTCCTATGTCATTAAACCGTGTAGTGACTGGCGGTGCAGCTATTAACATTCTTGAATGCGAACTGTTTATATCACGTCATAAACAGTATCACTAATTAAAATCTGCGGCCAATTCGGTTTCGAAGCGTTTCGCGGAACTGTGCTAATTACTTTTGCAAGTAGTTCCGGGTTTTATGCAATTTGATTTATCAATAGCGAGCAAAATGCTAGACTGGTGGTAAGCGTAACGCTTGCTTTTGTATTTTTTTTATTTTTTGGAAGTAGCTATTGTATGACATCATCTGCTTTATGACTGGAGCTCGGTGTATGGTGACAGGTTCGCCCCTGTTACATTTAGGACTGAGTATCGTCTGGCGAAGCGTAGGTGTTGTATTACATCTCTGCCAGATCCCTCGGGGGAAAGGAGTGACGATATGTATGTTACAAGTATTGATTGGTTTCATAGATCCACTTATGAATTTCTTTGACTCAACGATGAAAATGTAATTCCTATGTGCTAGGAAATAAGGTCTTATTTTACTTTCTTTTACACACACCGTGTGTAAATTGTGTAACGCTTGCGAAATTACGGTAGTAAACAGTACATATGGCACAGTTGCTTGCAAGTGAATGTCTGACTCGAAACAGACAAAGATAATTGTTCTGAATAAGTTAAAGCGAGAGCACTTCGTTTAAATCAGGTTATATAGTAGTAATTCTACCTCGTTTATCATAGTTTATTATTTGTTTCCAGTAAATAGTAAGAAAGATAACGGCTACACCCTCAATTTCACAACTGTGAAGGAACTCTGTCCAAGTCCAGTTAAGAACGGAGTAACGAACGGTTATAGGAATAGCCCCCCAGTAGAGCAAAATATCACAGGTAAAACTGACACGGATATAGGCCCAATTCACACTTAGATGTCACCGCTAATTTACCCTATCACTTATGTGTGTAACTGTATTTTTTTTAAACTTTGTCTTCAGACAAAGTTTTTAACAAAAATATAGTTCTTCAATACATAAATGTTTTAGATTAATGTCAGTGCCATCTCTGTGTGAATTGAGCTTTAAGGTTGTGGGTTTTAGAACTAAGAGGGATTTTTCTTCACAAAACTTTCGATAAACAAGTTTTAGTTAAAATGTGTTTTGTCTCGTTTGCGCACGAGACACTTTTTATGTGATTCTAATATGAATACATTTTAACTAAACTTAGTTTACAAGATGTTTGTGACTAAGAGTTGCTTTGTAATAACAGTATAGCATTCTTAACTATGGTGCTGGTAAAAACTAATCTAGGGTTATTATAGCATAGACTATTAACCTAGCTTTGTTGGGACTGCATTGCTGGCATGTTACGGCTACCACATCCCTATTTCCTAGGACCTCCTTTCCTGAAAAGTTTGAAATTGTCCGAAGATCCTACCTCACCTTAACAATATCTACTTGGTCTTGGTGATATGGTCTTAACTGGTGATGGTTTACTTTCGTTACTTGTGATATTAAGGGTTGGTCGTGTTATCTTGCTGCTACATCCACTTACCAATGATTAATGTTGAAATGTATTTACTTTTTCAGAAAAAGACATCACAAATACAGAACCCTTAGAAACTACAGAATTAGCGTCAGTGCCTGATGAAACTATTAATGATACTGAAGAGATTGAAAGGTTTGTGTCCTAATCTATAACTTTCATTAAATTAAAAAAAAAAAAGTTTTGCTGGTCTCCGGTCCGACTATAAACATATTAACCTCCACACAAAAAAGAACTCTTAAACTTCTGTGTTGGGAATAGTTGCGATATTTATTGGAAAAAATATATGCCTTCAGTTTCTTGCCTGTTCTCGGTAGTGGCACTTTTCCGAACAAGCAGGTAGAATCATTTTAATACCTTTGACGTTCATAAGTACATTATGTCATTGAAACCCATAGAAATTTTATTTGATTAAATTAAGATCAATAGTCTCTAGTCTCAACTTTTTTGGAGCGATGATAGCTTAGTCAAGGAGACTCGCCTCTCAAGCCAGAGAGTGTGGGTTTGGACCCAGCCGAAGGCACGCACCAATTTCTTCATTGTGTGAACATATGTGCATGTTTAATGTCATCTGCTATGCGATTTTAGTCCGGTGTATGACGATAGGCTCGCCCCTTGTCACTGAATATTGTCCGGCTAAGTGTGGGTCTTGCACACCGCTGCCAACCCCTCCGGTGGAAAGGCGTGACGATATGTTAAACTTTTGTTAATTTTTCAGGTTATACCCTTGCATAACGAATTCTAACATGCGACGGGCGTACAAGAACGAATTTGCGGAGCTATATACCGAATACAAGAGTGTGTACGCGCGCGTCGAGCAAGTGGCCTGTCTGTTCACGCGCCTCGAGGCCGAGCTGCAGCGGGCCCTGCCGCTGTCGCCGCACCACCAGGTGAGATAGGGAGCTTGGAGGTGGATGCCGTAGTAATCTGTAAAAACTTGGAGAGTTTAGAGGCGACAGCGCGAACAAGGGTAGAAGAAGTGCTGGCATGAACGGAAACTGTTAAACAACTCTGATACTATAACTCTTTTGTATTTTTGACTCAGTTCACAACAAGAGCCCAAATTGGCGACAATGATAACGCTATGGGATAAATGTCGATTAACTTAACTTTAATCCATAAGGCACGATTCATAGAAAGGCCTAGAACGCGGAGTAAGGGCAGATATTTTCAGCGGCTAATATGTGCATTGGTATATACAGTTTTTAGACTTTTACCAGCAAACATAGTAAAATCTTAAAACAGTCAAGTCCTGTCAGTTTAGTTTGTCCTTATTTTGTATTGATTTTGTGTTTTGATTACATTAATTCGTTTCACTTTAGACGTAAAATAGGATATTTTTCGGTTTACTTTCCACTGGCAACACTGTGTCTAACTTTGACTAATGTTACATTTCTTGTGAAAATGTTACTTATTTGAGCTGTTTTATGATGTATTTAACTACCTGCTGACTCTTGTTGACTGGCAACACTGTGCCTGACGTCCGCCTCGTTCCGTTCCCCAGAGCATAGAGCAGCGCATAGTGGAAGAGTACCGGCGCGTGAACAGCGACGCCGAGTACCAGGCGGCGCGGCGGCGCGTCAACTACCTGCACCGCAAGCTCACGCACATCAAGCGCATGGTGCACCAGTACGACCAGTTGGTGAGTGCACGACTTTACTTCTTCTTCTCGAGGTGCCATCTCCTACCAGAGGTTGGCTATCATTGCGGCTATAGTAATCTTGGACACAGCAGCGCGGAGCAGGGATCCAGTGCTCAGGTTGAACCGTGTCCTCAGATTCTTAAGTCAAGAAGTACGCCTATTTCCTGGTGGCCTTTTCCCCTGCATTATGAGTTGGAGCTGGTCGTATTTGACATGTACTATGTGTCCAAAGTACAGCAGCTTGCGTTTCTTGACAGATTTTACTACTACAACAGGGTCAACTGCGGCAAATGCGTCTTTCGAGAATTACCGACAAACTCATCACAAATTAGGCGCCACCTACATCTTTTTTTATCTTTAGTTGCAATAATCAGTACAAGATGGCGTTAGTTACCTAATGCGTGAAGGTATTGTGGGCGTGGGTTCGATTCCTACCTAGGGCAAACATTTATGTGATGAACATTAGTATTTGTTCTATGTCTGGGTGTAAATATCTATTTATGTATGTATTTAAAAATATCTAAGTATGTATATCAGTCTCTGGCACCCATAGTACAAGCTTTGCTTAGTTTGGGGTCAGGCGACCGTGTGTGGAAGTGTCCCGAATTTATTATTATTGTCTCAAAATAGTAATGTCTTGTTGTTGTTATAATTCTCAAAAGAACGTAACATCTTGTGAACGTGACATTTAGAGAACGTAACGTTGTGCGCCGAGAGGGGTCAGTCTATGGATGGGTGGTCGCGGGTGACGTTTACAACTGTACGTTACCGCGGCTCAGATGACACATTAAATTGTAGGCGTTTGTCTGTTCTGGAACAAACAATCGTCAAGCCATGTCATTGGCCTTTGGGTGGTCCAGAAACTTTTGAAATCAGGGCTAGCCTTTCCGCCTACACGAACTTGCTTGCGTACCGCTGATACACACTGATCACAATGAAATATAAAAGCTTATAGCTTCTAATGTTCACTAACTAGTACGAACCACACAGTAAAATCAATACAATTCAGTGGCAAAGTATTTGTACTACTATTACCTAGACTGTAGGCAGAGTACTGCAATGCCAGCCTCGCACTACACCACACCTTACTATACTGCAGCTGTAAGTAACCTTCTGGTAACGAACGAACTATGGATTCAATCTGCGTTGTTCATATAAAAAGCTGTTATGTCGGTCCAGATAGAAACAAGTTTCTCGGTTTCATTTCACTCATTTTACTGGCAGAACTACAGTGCATGAGCGAGACGACTAGACTGTTATCAAAGCAGTTAGATGTCTGCTATTGAAGTATGGTTTAATTTGTTTGGGAGGTCTCCTCCGAGTCAACGAAGGCCAAATGTGTCAAAATTATGGCAGGGATGACCATACGCAATGCCATCCACGATTTCCTTCATCAATCAATTCATCCAGCCATTCATTTTCCTACCATGCTAAATAAAATTGGTGCCATTGGGTTCCCTTGGCGTATGCAGCGCCATAAAGATTAGCTTTCATTTTAGCCTCATCTAATTGATGCTGTGTACGTATTCTGTGTCATTTGGAATTAGCTATGGAATTGGTTCCATCATGCAGTTACAATTGGCTAGATATTATTGTTTCTATTTCATATTTCAAGTCTGGGACGCATTTAAAAGACCTCGGAAGCCTGCCACCTGTAAGTTGGACTAAAAACAATGTAGTTCAATTGATATGATTGCACTCTACACCATAGATGTTTGTTAGCACTTGATTGATAGTAGATTTCTATGTCAATATATTTATTAATGACTTTTTGTGCACTTTTTTATATTTCAAATAGTTAATTGAATGTTATAGTTGCAATGGTAGAAAAACGCACTTTATCTGTTCGTTTGTGTTGTTGTTGTTAAACTCTTTTTCACCGTTGTTTGACCTACTTTTTGACCGACTTCAAGAAGGAGGACTTCAATTCGTCTGTATGTTTTTTTTTTGTTTTGTATGTATCTTACGCGATTACACCGCCAATTACACTGGCCTACACTCATTTTGGTGCCTAAGATTTTAGACCTGATTTTGGGTATATTTCGTGAGCTGATACGAGAAAACTAGTCACATTTTTCATAGCAGCTCTTGTTCATATGAGGAAGAAAGTATACAAAATACAAGCTAATTACCGTGTCATAAAATTCCGTTGATTTTTCATTATACTCGTATACTCACGTAACAATACATATCGAAGAATCGTTAATGCAACTTCTTCAATTACTTCATCATAAATTTATACGATTAATGTCATAAAAGTAGTTATAACATGGACTAATTTTGAATAAAACCGTAAAAAAATTAAAATAAGAATTGCATTAAAATAAAAATAGTAAAATAAAAATTTTGTAGGCCAGTGTTATGAATCGATTTTAATGATTCTTTTTTTATTTGGTAGATCGTATTTTAGAGGTGATCCCATATACTTTTTATCGAGCAGTTTTTAAAATATCAATGGAAGTCAATAACTGTTACATGGATGACGAGAAGTCGGTTTTTGAAGTTTTGTTTTTCATATAATTGTTTGCGTTTCGTTGTTGTGCGATAATGAGTCGTAAGGGCATGTGAACAAAGTAGTGTGTTGTCCGCAGCGCAACCTGAAGCCGGAGCGCGTGGCGCCGGCGAGCACGACGCAGGCGTACTGACCCGCGCCGCGCCCCGCCCTGCGCTGCAGCTAGTCTCGGCGCACGCGCACACACACGCAATGCATTACTGGACAATTTTATACTACTATAGTTACACAGTGCCTCCCTCAAGAGTTATATATTATTGTACGTTTAAGCTTTTTATATTGTAAGGCCTTTGGAAAAGTACTCTTATGGGGTCGCGGGGATTGCTCCGGGCTGGGTGTCGCATCGCTTTTGGCTCGGTTGCGTTAGTTGCTGATGTGATCGCGTCATTCGGTTGGCTGCGATTGACAACTGACGTAAGCGAGCTGCTCTCGTCGACTATTGGACGCGCTCAGAACAAAACGGCTCCAAAGCTGAGCAAGGGAATCTAAGCTCTATTTCGTGTGTGGTATAAGTAAAGACTATAGTGAAGACTAATATCAAGTGTACGACGCGAACACATTGCATACTTGATCATAATTGATATTTGCTGTACAACTCTATATCCAATGCATAGGGCTTACATTTCAGTGTCTTGCTTTTAGCTGGATGAGCGTTGGTCTGAGGTCGGTTTTGGATTCAAGGCAATCAGTTTGCGATGTGATCCGGTAGCCTGCTCTCATTTAGAAATGTTCTACAGAATGGACTAAAAATGAGATCGGGCTAATTATTGCGATGCGGCTAAAGTCTGTCGCGATACACGCGGCCCACGGTCCTGTCAAAGCCGCGCTGACTGTTATGCGATCTTTGTAAGGATCGAAAGCGACGCGTTGTTTTCTGCTTTTTATTTTTAATCGGCTTGTTGGCTTAATTGATTATCGCTGTTACTCAAGACCCTAGTGGGTTTAGACAACAAAATGTTATGGTTCGTACAGCAGAGTTTCAAACGTAAATTTTCGAATGCACTTTGAGTCAATTGTTCCATTCAAACCACACTACTTTCTTGTCTCTGGACAGTGGTTTTCTGCTTTACGTGGCATGGCAAAGCCCGTCTAGGTCTGAAGTAATGTGAATCACTCTTATTATATTCGTGCTACTTACTAGCAGTAGTACTGAACCTAAGTATGGTTTGACTTTAGGTTCAAAATCGTATCAAATTTTTAAATTTGTACGGTACTGACGCACGAGTCAAACTTTCTGACTAGTGAGAATACCGTTTTAAATGTGACAGAAACTGAGCTAACAGGTTTATTCAGTAGTATCAAAGTATATTTTTGTTGCGTTTAAGGTTGCAAAGCAGCGCGTTGCATATTTTGTATGCAGCTCGAGTCAAATGGCAGGGTTGCGAATTCACTATCATTATATTATTCAAGGACATGTACATATTGACTCACTAGTTTCGACTTTACGATCATGCATTCTAAATTCTGTTTTACTACATTTTAGACATCATTTTTTGTCTTGTTTCGTTCTATATAGATACTTATAATTGTTTGTTAAAAACATTAGATCATTTCCTTTAATTTTTTTCTTTAATAAATATTATTTACACATTTATTTATGTATTATTACATTACACGACTTCTGAGAACTTTTAGTAACGGATAATTATATCAGTGGAATTGACTTTCCTAATTGTAGTTTATCAAAGAATCATGATTAGAAGTGAGTGACACAGTAAAGAGCGTGGTAATGAACTTGAGAAATATATTTATAGAGCAATATAGCTGATAGCTTCATGGCAACCTGCCAATTTGGCCAATGAGCACTAGAAGAAGACACCCATGGTTAAGGTACGTTCTGTGTTAGTCATTTCGGCGTATATAAGCAAAACAAAAGATTATGTTACATAGAAGTATGTTAAGTTAATTGTTCTTCCTTTATTTGAACGGAACAATGACCTTAACCATTTGGCTTAACTAAAGATATTCTAAATATTCTAAAACCGGACATGAGGGCCCATACTGAATACTTAAATCTTTTTATACGCGACTCGTTGTATATACTTCACATGTTTCTTTCTCATAGTTTCTCATACTTCGTAAGGCAAATGAAAGGAGAGACGTATCTCCTTATTTTAACACTTTGAAGGAAGCAAGGAAGGTCACTTTACTGAAGTTGTTTGTTATTGTCATGTCCTAAATCCTATGGCAATTTACATACGACATTCCGTCGTAACGATAGATTGAAAACGTCTGTCTACTTTGTCCGATTGAGTTTTTTTTTTAATATTGTAAATAGTATATGTATAAAAAAATAAATTATCATTATATAATAGTCCAATGATAGATATTTGTCGTCCACATTTAATTCCATTCGAAAAGTATTGCCGTCTAACGTTATTGTTGTCCATTTGTAGTTTTCGCTTGTATTGATTAATCATCGTTTTGTACTATCTGTCTAATTAAAAGGTCAATAAATGATAAAGCCAATTAGTAACAACTTAGCGGTCAATTTTGAACTTTAAAAGTGTTATCACTAATGTCGATTATATAAAAATTCACCTTGTTGTTGAGATAACGGCGCATGGCTACATGAGTATGTCCGAGCCGCTCTGAGAAACGTTGGGACTGTTGCAACATTGTAAAAAGCTAAATGAAAACATTTTCTTATATTTACTAAAGAGATCAGCGGTGCTATTCAAAATCATTCGGAAACGTTTCCGATCGGATCCTATAAATTTCAAACGCAAATTGTTCGAATCCAAGTCTACTTTTATAAATTTAGGAATAGGAAATCGAGTATAAATCTGATTGAAATAATAAAACACGTTTAAAAACTTATGAATATGGACTGAGATTCGAATAATTCAGGTTTAAAAGTTATGGAATCCGAACGGAAACGTTTCCGAATGATTATGTATAGCCCTGCTCGTAGCAACTTTGCTCAAAAACAGCAGCAGTGATCAGAATTTATGATTTTAGTTTTTTACCATGTTAACGTAGCTGTCGAAAGCGTTTCCTTACGCGTCTCGGGTGTAGTACATTAACATCTGACCTAATGGGGACCTCTGTTTTATGAAGTCAATTGAAACGACTATTGGCTTGGCCCTACCATATTTTTAATAAATTGAGCTATATAATCGTCCCCTTTGCTTCAACACAGTCCATCCATGTAATTGATGTCGGACGTACGTTTTTATTTATTTGTCTTGCCCAGCTTGCATGTTGTACATATTAGTAACGGAAAAAAAAGATTATTATATCGTATACTTGTTAAACACTTTTGTTATGGGTAGTGTAATATTTTTTCAAAGTTTTTTGATTATCTTCAAATGGCACTGAGGGCTGTGCCGTGCCTCGTCGCTTTGGAAGTCTGTAAATATCGCGATTTTAAGGAAACAACTCATAACTGTCACAAACTCACTCTTCCAAATAGAGATTGTCCATCATAGTTTTAGGAGTGCGATGTGCCACGGCATGGATCGATAGTGCGCTAACAGTTGTCATACTATTTGCCAAAATATTATTACTGTTAAACGTCTCGATTCTTTGCCAAAATGAAACGTCTCGAAAGTCAGCAACAACCGGCCAGTGTTGAACATCCACTAGGAAATAAGATTTCTGGTCCTCTTTGGTAACCCTCCAAACTCACAATAAAATTCTTAGTAATGTTAGTATACATTGGGGCCAGTAGATGATTCCACGAAACTTAGGTTTTAAAACGCTTTCACTTAGCAAAGAATGTCCTTTCTCTGGCCCTTTTGTAAGGTCCGTCTCGCATGTTTTGTCCTGAACGTAACGTCCATATTTGAAAATGATTTAGCGTTAAGTGGTTCTCGTTTTTTAATATCGTGAATGTGGCGAAATAATTTGTGCAAAACTAATTCTGATTTGTTAAAGCACAGGTTGGAAAATGGCATAAGCGTCCTATAAAACTTGTCATATAGTTTCACCTGATGTATCACACTTTTGTTATTTAATATGTATACTATTGTAGTGTTAAATTGGAGCATTTCGTGTAGGTTTACGAAACCTTGTTGAAGGGTTAAATGTTAACTTCAGTTATTTTTGTCAATTAACATGTCATAACGGCATTGCTATTTCATTTTCTCATTGTCAATTGTTTTTATGTATATAAAATGCAGTAGGTTTTTCATTGATGTCAAGTTATTTGGTCAATTTAGAAGAAAGTGCCCTTTTGTTGCTCATGAGTACAGTTTGTGGTTTTAACGCTTTTTTACTCATTATAATGCTCAATGTTATATCGTCATGATATTAGATGATTAAATTCGCTTTTGGTTTTTATTTATTTCTCTTATTTATTTGTTTTTAAAAACTCTTTGGTATCTTAGTGCAGTTGTAGGAAATGACATCTAGCTAGACCGAGGACAAAACTTGGTACTTTGATCATAATTTATTATTTATGTGGCATTCAAAACTCGTTACTTAAAAACTAGTGTCGCGCGAAAGACAGCCTTATATCGCAAGCTCGCAAGTGATCAGATAACAGCCCATCAATCGTTGTTATCAGTCCATTTCACAATTCGTTATCTTCCTTTTGAATTACAATGCTTCCATAGAGATCTAGGAAAATTTCCAAAGTTCCAATGAAATTATGTTCAAATATGTCATATTATTAGGTATACAAAATTAGACTTCCCTCCGCAGATTTGTTGAGATTATGCTTGCCTACTTTACTCCAATCAGCTTCTAGGAATAATCTTTAATTCGATAAATTAGAACACTGGAAAATGTTACTTGTTACCACTAGTGTAAGTGCAATCAGTTGTTTTGCATAATTCGTAATAAAGTCTTGTTATTATGAATTACGTTCTTGTTTATCATGAGGAGATACTGATATCACATGTTATATTATCGGGAGGTTGGATTTTAAGAAAGTGGATACCTACTGTGAAAGATGCATTCCATTTGTCGAAACCGTTGATCTAGCACTGTTCATCAATGCACCTTTATACTTGGGTAGTGTATAAAAAAAATATTATAAAAACTATATTTTTGCAGGAGTTGAGTATGAAAGTACGTCGAACTGTTCTCTCCATTGTATGAAACAATAGATAAATATTCTCGCTTCATCTGATTGAGAGAAGGTGGCTCGAACTGTTATTTACAAGTACCAGACCACTTACGAATAAGATGTCCCTATAAAAACGTATAATTCTAAAGTAATACCTAATGTATAAATGTCACAAAGGGAGTAATTATGTCAAATGTTGCTCGATTGTTACCGAATAAGTTATTTAGTGAATTGGACAGAAATATTTGTATTTTGTCATGTTTATACAAAGGAAGAAATATCTCAATAAAGTATCATAGTCCATTTGTACAGTGTATGCGATACATAGTTACTAGTGACTTCTTAATGTTTTCTTATATCCTAGTTAGTTATATTAGAAATACTAATTCCCCAAATATGTATCATGCTTTGCGGCATGACAAACAAGCCACAGTGGTTGTTTATAATGTTACGTTTGCCAATTTTAATTGTATATTTTTATTAATTAATGTATGTATAATATTGTAAATGTATTGGTCTGGTTGTGTTAACCCCATGTGTGCAAAGTAACAATGAATTTGGGCCTATTTTGTTTACAGATATATGTATGTATTGTAAATTATCGAGTGGCATTTTTGTCATGTGCAAAACTTAACACGTTATATTATTACACTTAACATAGCTGATATTATAGCGGCTTAAGGCGGGCGTTACACGATGATCCATACCTATATTTTAGATGTAGATGTTTGAGTTTGCGTATTGAGGTCAAAACGTTATTGTAAGTGTCGGTGTAGAGAACAGGACAGTAATGAATGATCGCCGCCGCCGCGCCACCGCCGACGCCACCTCGATCTCGCAAGACTGTCTACTCACAGAACAATTTGAATATTATGTCAATGTAAATAGAGAGTACCAATTAGACATTTAGACAATTTAAGGGGTATAAGAGTAGTGATTTATTTTTAGTTGTTGCTTATAAAATATATATGGTGGGGAATGTAATTTTTGATATATAAAGTAGATGTGGCGCGCGGGCGGCGCGTGGCGGCGGAGTGCGCTCGGCGCGAAGGAACAATGCTGCGATATTCCCTGTGCCCCTCGAAATATCAGTGCATTAAATATTGAGTCAAGATGTATAGACGATGATGTAGTGTAATGTGTATAGATGCGTTTACACGGAGCTCGCGCCGGCCGGCGCGGGCGAACGACGACTAGCTATGAATCCTGACATCGGCTCACGTTAATTAGCTTTTAATATTTCATCAAAATATAAAATACACAAAAAAAATGGATATAAATTTCTCGACCAAGTACTGGTTGTTTTTAAATTATTAAAATGTAAAAAAAAATTAGATTATAAACAAAGTATAGGTACAATTTATTAATTATACTTTTCTTTTCGGCATGTCATGTAAGAGTGGAAGGGAATGTAGCTTGTTTGGCTACCTCGTGTCAGTCGAGCGAGCCCGGCCTCCGCCGGGACGTCGGCTGCACACAAGTCCACTTTCACAATGTCGAATGTTCTATATATATTTTGTGATTTCTTTTGCTCATGTCCTCTTCCATTGCTTTTGTTTGTCAACTGTCTAAGTGTATAGTATGATTTTGTTATGGCAGGGTAATACAGAAATGTGAAGAGGTACTTTTTAATTTGATGAATTTGTTTGAATGTTTGAAATTGAGTTTTATCCATGCAATGGAATTTGTATTGTTATGAAAGGAGCCAGAGTTTGTTGTTTTTTTTTTGTAATTAAGTCAATATGAATTTCGATTTAATTGAGGCAGCAGATTAGTTAATTAAACTGTCAAGTTACCACAGAAACAATAGTCAGAAGTAGGCTCTCTTTGGCGTTGCCCTTTTATCGTTTCGGAAGCTTTGGCAGTGGGCGGTCGCGAGTCGGCCGGAGTGCATGAGTTGTGTAGGTAGTCAGTATTAGATCATGCAAGACACATGAGCTGAAGAGAGGTTGTGAAGAGTATCGTTATAAAAGGTACCTATTCGAAACCCGGATAAACAGACTAACAGATAGAGAGGACAGATAGTGTTGCTGCAATATGCATTTACGCCATCTTCACGTTAATTTGAATTATGAGATCAGTGCCAAACTTTCTCCTTCTTGTTTAGCTCAAAACGATGCAATTGTTAGCATGCTTGATGAATCAGCTAAGTAATTGTTTAGTTAGTCTGCCATTTGTGAATATTTTGTTTTGATAGTAATATGTAAATCTTTTATAATATATTTGTTTACAATAATAAATGACAACATATAAGTAAATGAAATTGTATTTTCCATTTAAACTGATGAAAAAAATATAAAAAAGAATAATATGCAATGATTCAGATGTTTCATTTTTTTATCCAAAGGGTGATAAAATAAAACTACATGGGATGCAGAGGGTTTGTATTTTCAAAGACATAGAACCCCTTACTAATAAACGCTGTGTAGCCTCGGAATAGTAAGAATAGTTAACTACCTACTTCGTTTTTGTCTTTTTCAATCGAGTTAAATTTTAAAGAAAAAGTTAATATAATTATTCAGAGACTAAAACATTTATTAGTAAGAGGCATAATCTTTATCACCTATCATCTATTTTCTATGATTAAAGTTAATTATACCAAATTTACCTAAGTAGTTGAAAAAGTTGGGTTATGTGATTTTAGTAACTTGCGTTTTTATTTTACTGAACTTCTAATGAATCCGTGATTTCATAAAGAACAGTACAATGATGAAGTGAACGAATCTGCGCCGGAGGTCATGACTGTAAGTATATTTACCTAATATCTCAGACTTTAGGAAGAACCGATAATATAAATTCCTTTTTATTATTGTAGAAATTAAGATTTTACACAAGATTTTGCTACAAAACAAAATTAAATTTGCGGACTGTTCGTCCCAATTGTCCCACCACCTAACGCGGAAACGGATATTGTGAGGCCTTTATGATGATAGTATCTATATCATTATTGTCTATGGTGACTTCCGTCACTTGATTTGCAATCATAGACTAAAAATAATTATTTTGGAGACGACATTTCAATTATTTTTTATACTCTGTGGTGTACATTCATTCATTCTTTCTACATAGGCGCTACACGCTCGATAAGTATCACGATATTTGCAAGATTACGATATTTATCGATTGTGAAATATAATGTTTTGTGTTAGTGGAGCCAAATACTTTTTTTCACAATTCTGTTTTAAAAAGGAATGTAGTCTACTTACAGCGAAAGACTGAAGAAAGACTTCGAACTTGAAAATCAAATGGACGAATAATTGGATATGTCTAGTTAGAAATGTTTTATTTTGGTTTTCAAATAATTAAAATAAAACCCGTGTCGTCAATATTGTATTAAGCTGCTGCGTAAATGCAAATAATAACAATTTGTTGCAGTGCAGTGCAGTGCAGTGCAACTTGCTTTACCAGCCGTTCAATTAACAGCCTCGCTATTTTACTAAACGGCGCTGTTCTAGTTTCCTGAATGATATTCAGCCGTAGCATCTGATCCAACTCTTAAAATGGCTTACTTATTCACTTATTTTTTAACAACCCGTGTTTTTTGAATCGCTTTTCGCTTTGAATGCGTATCTTGATCTGGCCGCACTGATTAGCGTCACTGGTGATTTTTATCATGTAGCATCCTCTATTGTATTCGATAATATCTCAATAAAAATCGCGAAGCACATCGAGCATGCAACAGCCGCCTAAAGAGTCAATGTCAAGCACTGTCAAGCAGTTGTATTGTTGTTTGCGTTTTTTTGTTTTTTGGATCTTTTACCTCCTTTTTTTTTTGTAGGGTAGTAGGTTAGGGCCTCGGGCATAATGTAGCCCATTGCCCTGGCTTCAGCTCACGGGGCTACTACCCCGCGGTCACGTTAGCCACGATTTATGTGTGGCTGTGTAGGTATTTCTCTTTCTTTTTCCGAGTTCTCTTCACTACGTGGTACGATTTCTCGTGGAAGCGGGCGCATTTGCGGAGCATCGGGTGGACGTGTGTGATATGGCGCGATGTTGTGCAGGTGGGGGTATGGCACGTTGTCAGCGTTGTCGTACATGTGACGCGCTAAGCGAGTGACGAACTCCCCCACCGATTCCATGCGAGTGTCGCGAGAAATCACGTCGTTACGAACGTATCTGCCCGCTCCTGTGCACATTCTCAAAGCGACGTTCTGCACTGCCTGCAATCTTTGCTTGTTTGTCACGGAGCAAAGGGCGTACCATGCGGCCGCTCCATATGTTAACCGTGAGCGGATGTAGGTTTTATACACTCCCAGTTTTGTTTTTAATGGCAACTTAGAAGTGAGAATTGGTCGGAGGAGTGCACGGGCGGCTTTCGTGTGGTGAATGGCGTAGTCCACCTGGGGGCACATTCTCATTGGAATCAGTTGAAGAGGCAATGTATGCGCTATCGTCCGCATACATCGCAAGCATAACATCCTGCTCTCCCTCTTTGAGGTACTCCTCATTCAAGGTTGGTATGTCGTTTGTATAGAGACCGTATAGAGCTTGTGACCAGCAGCTTACTTGAGGTACTCCGGCAGATATTGGCCTTTCTGTACAGACGTCCTTCTCAACCGAAACATAGAATTTTTTATTGCTTAGGAAGGACGCTACTATCTTGATAAATGCCGAGGGCATTGTTGTCTGAATCATTTTGTATAGCAGCCCTTCATGCCATACCCGATCGAAAGCTTTCTCTATGTCTAAAAAGACAGACGGAGCGGTGGCCTTTGTTCAGCTCCTCCGTAAGGTGGTGTATAACTCTGGTCAGTTGTAGAGTAGTCGAGTGTCTGGTGCGAAAACCGAATTGTTCCTCTCTTGGTTGTAGGAGTATGTGTGGAGATAGCCTCCGCAGCAACAGGCGCTCAAATATCTTGGCTATGTGAGGGAGCAGTGTAATAGGGCGGTAACTCGCTGCTTGTTCCGGTCTTTTCCAGGTCTTTTTAATCACTTTTTCGATCTTCCATTCTGTTAGGAAGTGTTGAGTGCGTAGGATCCCATTAAAAAGTCGCGCCAACGACACCAGACCTTTCCTGGACATTTGTTTGAGGATAGCGTTAGTAATCCCGTCATGCCCTGGAGCTATTTTTTGCGGGTAGGTGTCGGACGATTCTTACCACTTCTGCAGGAGAAATAATCCCAACACAAGCCCCTTTCGGTTTAACATACCCTTTCAATTTATCCCTACACAAGCCCCTTTCGGTTCAACATACCCTTTCAAATTAGCCCTACACAAGCCCCTTTCGGTTTAACATACCTTTTCAAATTATCCCTACATAAGCCCCTTTCGGTATAACATACCCTTTCAAATTAGCCCTACACAAGCCCCTTCCGGTTCAACATACCCTTTCAAATTATCCCTACACAAGCCCCTTTCGGTTCAACATACCCTTTCAAATTAGCCCTACTCAAGCCCCTTTCGGTTTAACATACCCTTTCAAATTATCCCCACACAAGCCCCTTTCGGTCCAACATACCCTTTCAAATTAGCCCTATACAAGCCCCTTTTGGTTCAACATACCCTTTCAAATTAGCCCTACACAAGTCCCTTTCGATTTAACATACCCTTTCAAATTAGCCCTACACAAGCCCCTTTCGGTTCAACATACCCTTTCAAATTAGCCCTACACAAGCCCCGTTCTGTTTAACATACCCTTTCAAATTATCCCTACACAAGCCCCTTTCGGTCTAACATACCCTTTCAAATTAGCCCTATACAAGCCCCCTTTGGTTCAACATACCCTTTCAAATTAGCCCTACACAAGTCCCTTTCGATTTAACATACCCTTTCAAATTAGCCCTACTCAAGCCCCTTTCGGTTTAACATACCCTTTTAAATTAGCCCTACACAAGCCCTTTTCGTTTCAACGTACCCTTTCAAATTAGCCCTACACAAGCTCCTTTCGGTTCAACATACCCTTTCAAATTAGCCCTACACAAGCCCCGTTCTGTTTAACATACCCTTTCAAATTAGCCCCACACAAGCCCCTTTCGGTTCAACATACCCTTTCAAATTAGCCCTACACAAGCCCCGTTCTGTTTAACATACCCTTTCAAATTAGCCCTACACAAGCCCCTTTCGGTTTAACATACCCTTTCAAATTAGCCCTACACAAGCCCCTTTCGGTATAACATACCCTTTCAAAATATTATCCCCACACAAGCCCCTTTCGGTCCAACATACCCTTTCAAATTAGCCCTACACAAGTCCCTTTCGATTTAACATACCCTTTCAAATTAGCCCTACACAAGCCCCTTTCGGTCAACATACCCTTTCAAATTAGCCCTACACAAGCCCCTTTCGGTTTAACATACCCTTTCAAATTAGCCCTACATATTCCCTTTCGGTTCAACATACCCTTTCAAATTAGCCCTACACAAGCCCCTTTCGGTTTAACATACCCTTTCAAATTATCCCTACACAAGCCCCTTTCGGTTCAACATACCCTTTCAAATTAGCCCTACACAAGCCCCTTTCGGTTTAACATACCCTTTCAAATTAGCCCTACACAAGCCCCTTTCTGTTTAACATACCTTTTAAAATTAGCCCTACACCACCCGGAACCTAAAACCAAACTTGCCATCCGAAGCACGGTAACGCCCTGAGCCCGCCACAGAAATGCTGTGTCAAAGCACCCGCGACGTCGAAGTGAAGAAGTTCTGCATTTCCCTGCTGGAGCGGCTCGGAAGCTTCCAGTATACTAGGAATATACTTATTGCACTAGACGACGATGCCAGGAAAGAAGTAAGCCAGGTAAGAAGTATTTTATTCAATTTGTTCTAGGATGACCCCCCCCCCCTTACCCCCCTCCCCCCTATCCCTAACAAACAAACTGCGTACCATGACATTTTATTGCCATGATGGTAACGTTTTGTTTTCGACACCGCGCTACCATGGACCTTATTGAGCAGCGATACGATTCGCGGTCGAGCAGCGTCGAAAACAAAACATAACCATCATGGCAAGATGTTATGGTAGGCCTCCGTGAGCTCCCCCGAGGGTTCCCGCCTTGTCGTGGCGGGGGGGCTCAGTAGTCGTGGCCTCGGCAACCCCGGTGAAGCCAAGAGGAATCCGAGGTGGGGCCGCTTCTTGGGGCTTTTAGCCCAAAGCCCATTTGGAAGCGGCCTAAGTAGGGTGTGGGTCTGTATTGCTCATACAGACCCACAACTGAGGTGGGGTGCAGTGTCGCATGGGCGACACTGCAACCGAAGGCTGGGGGCCGCGGCGGGAGAGGACTGTTGGTGTGTCGTTGCCACTTTCCCTACCTTCCGCGGCCCAAACGGGGTCGCTACCGTTTGATGGCGGACGCGGTGGGGCCGCAGAGGAAGAGGCGTGTCGGTGTGTCGTTGCCGCTCTCCCTATCCTCTGCGGCCGAAGTGGCAGGCGGCGGGGCCACTCATCTGACCCGTCGCATGGGGATCATGGGCGCCTAGACATGGGTGCTGTCTGGCGCCCACGGGCAAATTGGTCCCCGAGGTGGTGGATGATGACGATGTGTCTGGTGTTCGACACGTCGTCATCGAGAGGGAGATAGCGCAAGCTCGGGGTGGTGCCCGAAGGGGCTGGCACTGTCGGGGCTGCGGAGGAGTCCGAAAGCGTACCCGTTGCCCCGACATTTTGCGCCGAGGTGGAACAAACACCCTTGGGTTTTTAGTGGGTAGGCCGTCAGTGGCGGGATTCCCACATAACCACTCTGTGCCCGCACCCGGGGCTGTTGGTGGTATCCATAAAGGATTTTCCCAAGGTGAAAAAAAAAAAGGCCTCCGTGAGCTGCTTACCCCGGGGCACTAATTGAGAGTCAATTGTCTAAGAAAATTAACAGTATATTTCCACAGTGTTCGAGAAAAGTTGCGAGAAAAACTCATTAGACATTGTTTATGCCTTCAACTACATTCGCGTTCATCCATCGTTACTAATCGGCCGTCACCGGTCCCCCTCTATAGCATTATAACATTTAAGCATAGACATAGAGTAAAGACCCCTAATCGGTCAAAAATAATGATTCCAAAAAAAGTAAACCAAACCATTGAAAGTCAACCAATTCACTAGTCAGTCTTCGATGTCATCCAGTAGCGGTTACGTCTCCCCACTAACCAATAAATATGGTGAACTGTGTAGTCCACTCATGCCGAAATTTCAGAATATCCAAAACAGTAAAAAAAGGCAACGTCACATATCATCCGTAAGTCTTAAATATATTTTTATGTGCTATAAAAAGCTAATAATTGTAATTAATTCTTAATGTCAACAGAGCGAAGTTGCTGAAAAAAGTGTTGCCACAAGGTATTTTTATATTTTCCCTTTAATAAACTTTAGGTTTCTTAAGGATCCAGTTTAGCCGATCAGTGGACAAAAATAATTCGACAAAGTAAAAATGAAAATTAGTGAAAACTTCGTCACCCCTATAACAATTTGCTCTGTGCACCTTCGCAAGAAAGAAATATACGTAACAGTGAAATATCGTGACAAGCAGGCGTCAGTTTTATTTTTATGTAAATGTACATAATGTTATTTTATTGCCGAAAAAATAACTTAAATGTATGATGTAAATAATGATAGTGTGTAAATTTATGTGTAAATAAGATAAAATCAATAGTAATCCCTTTACTATTGATTTTAACGCAAACTCGTACTCTTGATTTTTACTTAAATTCTTACCTTTTACCTACTCTGATTTTAGTTAAGGTTTACATACAATCTATAATATTAGTTTGTAGAATAGTGTCATGAATGGATCTGGGTAAGGCTTTGTGTGTAGTTTAGCTCTGGCCTAAGCTGGCCTAATGCTTTGTTTCCGGTCTTGTGATTTCTTTAAACTCTGATCGTTATATAATTTACCCAACTAAATCGGTTAACCTCTTTTGGTTCAAGTTTGGTTGGGCAAGTTCATCACTTAAAGAAAAAAAGGTTATACTAAAGGTACCAAAATAAATTTGACACGTTTCGAAATCGTGTTTTGTATGAAGACTATCCTTCTGGACCTATGTAATAGAGCATATTCTGTGCATTTAAGCTAATAGACACCAATAAAGTGTAAAATAAGCTTAAAACATACCGAAAATACAGAGACAAACAATACGTAAACGATTCGCGCCAAGAGTCTCAGCTAGCCACAATCACGATTTAACTTTTAACGATTTTTATGTGCAAGTGTCCCAAATATTATATTATATTATTATAACCACAGACCTATGTAATAGGGCATATTCTGTGCAGTAAGGTTTTAATATTTGACAACAAACGTCATAGGTGTGAGAGTGACCAAGATAAAATCTCATCTCATCTCACTCGCAGGAATAGCCCTCCTGAATGAAATTTGGCACAGAGATATATTAAAGTCTAGAATAGCACATAGGATACTTTTTAACCGTGGGTGAAACCGTGTAGTGCAGGGGCCCTATTCGGAGATAGGACTTTTTCATCTCGATCTCGATTCCTAGAACTCGAGGGAGAATCTCCTAAAAACAAACCATGTGGTATTCTCAAACAAGCATGAGATGAGATGGGCTTTTCTCACTCAAATTACGTTCCATTTTAATCGACTGTGCTTGCTAAAAACCGGTAAAATCGATAAAACGTATTTCGGGACCATTCTGCTCATTAAATGCATACAATAATTAAATATCGATATGTTTAATCAAATGAACTAATATTATGATAATTATTACAAGTTATAAAAGTGAGAAGAATAAAATATAACATTTTCATTCCATAAAGGATTTGTGGGGAACGAAACGCACTTAGCCAAATAAGTCATTGTTTTGTTTACAAATAGAGGTTATTAAAATCTAAAAATCTTTCCGTCATCACGCCCACAAAAACTATCACGATTAACAACATTAAACACTTAATAGGAACTACTAAGGCTTTCGTTTGTCGTTAAACCCAATGGAATGGAAGATCGGTTTGGAAGTTTTTTCCGAATCAATCGCCCCTATGTACTAATAACATAAGACCTTCAAAATAATCTAACAGGGTTAATAAAGTGACGCCAGGATACTTGTGGAGATAATTGTAAGTATTAAGTACTTTCTTATCACTATATATGACCACATAATTTGTAAATAACCAAGGTTAACTTAACCTAAAAGTCACAAACTTTTTCTTGTTTATAAATTGAAAAATGTTTCAGGTACCTACTGCGTAATTTATGCCGTTCGAGCCTAACACCTACCAACAAACAAGTCACCCAAAGACTCGTACGTGACTAATGGTTTCCAAGTTGGCTTTAGAAACCTGACTGTGGATGAGCTAAACAGCAATCACAACCACTATCAACAACAAATCTGTGGACTTAGTTACATATTTGTATGAACAAAAAAATTGAATTTTCTTAGACCCAGTAAGTAAGTATCTGAGAAATCACACTTTACACTAATTTTAAAAAGGCAAAAGTTTGAATGGAAGTACATATGTATATATTAGATAGATGATGGTTGTTCTGAATTAAATTTGGCACAGAGATAAAGATAGATACTATAGGAATAATCTGGATAAGCACATTTATACATATATATCAAATAGCTGCGCCCCGCAGTTTCACCTGCGGTCCTGCAGAACCATTATCTCTATCATCCTCTTCATTGTCTTATCATCGTCCTTTTCTGTACCTCTGACATTGTGTATGCAAAATTTCATGATGATAGATTGAGTAGTTGAGGTGTGACAGCAGAACAAACAAACAAATTCATTTTTAAATTATTAGTTAGGATATCTATATTGCCAATCTACCTACCTTACACTCTGCATTAGGTAATATACTTACTAGCTGATCTCTGTACCTATAGCTATACTTCATACCCAGTGCGGTGAAGCTCAGCTCTCAGCTTCTTACATTGAGTGCTTTGCAATGAGGTTCGGCTAACGGACTATACAAACTAATATTACATAGAGAGTTTTAGGCAAGACAATCTAGCCATTCCCTAGTGATGTGCTTGCCAACAAAGGACAAATTGACTTTTATCTAAGTAGTATACCGTTCACTTTGGGAAAAATTATAATCATTTCCTATATTTTCCCATAAATCTGTCCAGTATGTCCTAAACAAGATAATTTAAATCAGTCATGTAATGCAGAGCAAAAGTAAAATATAATGTTTGATACATTAAGTAACATTGTGATTTTTTGTTTGCAGATTGAATTGTGATGGAAACCTACACTGCTACTTAAATTCAAGATGCTTTACTTAATATTTTGGAAGTAATCTGTTATTGTTTTAAGGACATTCTAATGAGTACAAACAGATTTTGAAAAAGCATGCAGCGAAAAAGATAAATAAATCAGTTTTTTTATTGTATTATGTCTTGTTATTTAACATACTAGTGATGATAGCCTTGTCGCAGAAGATACGCCTCTCAAGCCAGAGGGAGAGGGTTTGGACCCAGCCAAAGGCATGCACCAACTTATTCATTGTGTGAGCATATGTACATATCTAATGTCATCTGCTAAGTAACTGGAGCCCGGTATATGGCGACAAGCTCATCGCCTGTCACATTTAGGACTGAATATCGTCCGCTAAAGTGTGGGTGTTGTACACCTCTGCCAGTCCATTCAGGGGAAAGGCGTGATGATATGATATGTTATGTTCAACATGCAATGCCGAAAAATATTTGTATTGTATACTCCACTTTGGTAAATATACTAACCCCCTTAGCAATAAACAGTGTATAGCCTTGGGATAATTATACAGTGTTTTGTCTTTATCTTTCTTTGTTGTTTTTGAACTCGATCGAAAATGGCAAAAGACTGTAACTATTCTGAGGCTATACAACATTTATTGCTAGCTTCAATAGAGTTCAAGAATTAAAAAAAAGACAAAACTATATAACTATTCCAAAGCTATACAACGTTTATTGCTAAGGGGGATAATATTTACAGCTTAATATTATTTTTACAGACAAATTTACAAACAATATTATATAGCTTGGGGTGGGAGGAACATGATTGTAGATATTTGAAGGAAGTAGGATGGACTATGTCCGGGAGAGGATATCTTATAAGGAGGAAACTTAGATTGGGACAACTGAAGCAGATGTGATCTGTGTTATCTTCATCCAACCCACATTCACAGATTGAGTGCTCCCTGAGCCTGAGTTTGGCTAAATAAACCAGAGTGCACGGGTGACTTAATTGGAGACAACATAAGATCATGCTCATATGTTTCTCGGTTGAGCGGAATTTGAAGAACTAGGGAATTGTAGGGATACCTATTGGGTTGGATATCAGCATATCTACCCTTGATGTTTTGGGACATCTCCCAGTATTTTGACCATTGATTTAGGAGGAAAAATTTAGGAAGAAAAAGGCCATGCGAGTATAATTGATGTATTCAAGATTCCAAAAGCTGCTTACAATCTATCTTGTCAAACCCTTTTCACTCCTCATTTCGTTTCCCTGTAATTTGTTAAATTAAGGAATCCCTCATAAATTGTTGTAAAATAGGTTGCACTCTTGTGCAAAATTGGCCACCTATAAAGGATCTCTTAGTGTACTCAGTAAAGATGATAGAGTAGTTGAGATTATGCGACTTGACATAGAGGATAGCTTTTAGAAGGGCAATCGCTTCTCCAGTGAATACTGAGAAGTAAGATGGGCATATAAAACTAAGACTTATTCTAGCAGATAGTATGCAAACAGCTGCTCCCACGGCACTGACTGTCGATAACTTCGACGCATCAGTGAATATGTTTACGCCAACCAGCGTAATGCGATGCGATCCTTTGATAAAATAGGATAGTCCTTGTCAGATCGAAATGAAGTGGACTATTGGGTTGAAAAGTGAGAGGCAATAATTTTAAGTTTAAAATATCAAACAATTATAAACATTGACGTATAGAATTTTTTTTGCCCGTAGGGCAGGCTAAAGCCAATATAGCCATACCGTCTTGTCATCCGTTTGATTTTTGTACATGGGTTATTAAATTTAAGATGATAGCGGAGAGGGTGATGAAAAATTAGATGAATCCCTCCCCTTTTCCCATTTCAGTCGTGGATACTTTACTGAAACGTTAGGTCGAGTTCTGTAGAGAACACGAAAAGTTGCATTTCCTAATGTTTGTATCATTTGCTTACACTCGTGCACGTTAACGAACACGGCAAAGGTTACACAATTATTACACTTTAACACTCGAAGCATCACAAGTTTTAGAAAATAATACAAAATCACGACACCATTTTTTCGGTTCCCGCCAAAGACCCTCCTTGACGTATAGAAACGTATGACGTAGGTATTCAAATACTGAGTTGCCAGTTTTGTAGAAAAAATATATTTACGGGACCGAAGTGGCAACAAATGAGTCGCGACCCACTATCTCACTTACGTCTCGACTGCCTCCGACCACTCGAGACATCTCGGGCCCCAGCCATCGAGATAATCTCGATCTCTATCGAAGAGAATAAGGCATCTCGATTTTAGGCATTTTTTTCGAGATGAGATGGTATCTCGAGTTGTAGGAATAGCCCTCCTTTAGTAATAAATAAATTCGAGATACTTCCACACACGGTCGCCTGACACTAAACTAAACAAAGCTTGTACTTTGGCTACCAGAGACTTATTTACAAACTTAGATTTTTTAAATACATACTTAAATAGATATTAACACCCAGATATAGAACGAACACTAATGTTCATCACATGAATGTTTGCACTAGGTGGGAATGGAACCCACGCCCCCACGCTCAGAAGGCAGGTTCACTACCAACTGAGTCACTGAGGCAGTAAAGAATCCATAAAGAATCCTATTCATGGACATAGCTGAAATAAAAAAAAACTTCGGCATCGTCAAAATTATCGTTATTAGAATGGCAAAACCGTTCAAATACCGGTACTATTTAACCTGTGGCGAACGAATAGTTTTTTAATCTGTGTTTTTTTTGTAGTCTGTTATGTTCTGGGAATAGCGACGGCCTATTGTTTGGTTTGGCATTTGTGCCAACTTTCAGAAAACAAAAACGAAAAAAAGCTAAGATATTTGCGACTTAGCGTTGATACAAGCAAATAGTTGACCGCTATAATAAATCGTTTTTGTCTCTTTATTCGTGTGTTATAACTCTATCAAATGATACACTTTAAAGACAACAAAAACAAGTCGCCCCTAAACACAAGATGGGCTCAAATGACGAAACAGGAACAGATCATCGAAAGGAAAAAGATGGAGATCCAAGCCAAGTTGGAGGCTCAAAAACAGGCGGCTGCGTTAGCTGCCCAAGCTAAACTCGCTAAGTATGTTTTGCTCGAGCTAAAGTTAAAAATTATCTTACTACTAATTCTGACATCGCGATAAATTCCATGTAACTTTGAGGTTAAAATTCGAAGTTTGGTCGGAGAAAATTACTTAGTTAAGTCGCAAAAGCGCCCTATTACTCTGTCTAGCTTTATCCCGCAGCTTTGCTTGCGTGTAACTAAACAGCCATGATTACCAACATACTTGTTACTGATTTAACTATTCGCATATTTTAGCCCCACCTCAAAAGACGACAAAAACATTTTTTCCAACGATGGCAGCTTCATGAGCCAATTTAAAGCCCTGTTAGAGAAACAAAAGAAAGAAAAAGAGGAGAAGGAGCTACAGAATAGATCAGTTGAGACTGTTTCTGAACTTAAAAATGAGGATTCAGATTCACATGATAGTCCTGAAGAAAACCTTGAGTATGATGGGTTTCATGGAGACAAAAGAAAACCTGAAGATAATAGAAACCAGAGGTAAACATTCTTTTTGTCTTGAGTTATCTGACTGTGACTACTAAATATTTTATATTATCTAATGTAGTGTTTGTAAAATTATTTACATTTTTTTACTACTAATATTTGAAACATACATGTCAAAGAATAATCAGTGTACAATTATTTTATTAAAGTCTGAGAATGATAAAGCCAACTGTGATACTTATGGCTGGATATTTTATTACTGCTTAGTTTAATTGCATTTCTAGTGTGTAATAAAGCCATTTTGATTGACCTTCCACAGAGATATCCAAAATCCCTGGAATGAAAGGGCCAGAAATCACTCACACAGTCCCAAGCATGAGGAGAGAAAACATTTTGAGAATCAAAACCCACCCGATATTCCATCCCTTATGCAAATCCCAGTTAGACCACCTGAAAATGATGATTCAAAGCCATGGGGAAAGGGACCCAGTGATGATATTGACTCTAGGGACCAAAAATATATGGGTCAGAGTAAAATGGGTCCAGGCCCACTACCTCCTATGCCCCCAAACATCATGGGGGGAATGATGGGCCCAGGACCGCCAGGGATGGGCCCCGGATCTGGTCCTAATATGGGACCCATGTCCAACATGGGCCCAGGACCTAACATGGCACCAGGGCCAATGATGGGACACGGAGGTCCCAATATGCCTCCTATGCCATTTATGGGTGGTCCTCCAAACTATCCTATGCCTCCTAATTTTATGGGCCCTAACGGCCCGAGGCCTTGTGGCCCTATGCCACCCAACATGTGCGGGCCTAATGGACCAATGCCGCCATTCTTTAGACCTCCATTCCCTAACCCTGGCATGATGGGTCCAAATGGTCCTCCAAATTCAATGGGCCCAAATGGCCCCCCTAATCCAATGATGGGTCCTAACGGCCCCCATAATCATATGATGGGTCCTAACGGCCCCCATAATCATATGATGGGTCCAAATGGGCCACCAATAATGGGACCCAATGGCCCAAATCCAATGATGAGACCAAACAATCCCAATTCCATGATGGGTCCAAATGGTCCTAATTCCATGATGGGTCCAGGTGGGCTTCCAAAATCTTTGATGGGACCCAATGGGCCTCCAAATTCCATGATGGGAGGACCCAATGGTCCTCCAAACCCAATGATGCATCCGAATGGGCCACCAAACTCGATGAATAGTGGAAACATGCCCTACATGGGTCCTCGTCCTTCGTTTGGTCCCAATGGGCATCCTAGCTTTGGTCACAATGGCCCGCCTATGCCCCCGTTCATGCCCCCGTCATCAATCACACCCTCTTTGCACAATATATCTGAACCAGAGCACCTAGACAAGATCCCACCCTCAACTTCAGAACACATGCAGCTAAAGAATGTTCCTCCTCCAATGCCCTTATCTTCAAGCCACATGCAAAAGCCCAAGGAAGAAAAGCCATCATCACAGTCATCGCAAGGTAAACAGTATACTAAAAACTTACTAACTTATAATAATAAAAGGCAATGTTGAAGGTGAAGTAAAAATAACATCAGTTTTACTTCATCTAATATCGAGGTTTCTGATATTTAGGCAGAAAACTAAATAGATATGTTTCATAATAAGAATTTCAACCTAGGAAGTGTGGTGAGGAAACACAATTTTTGTTTACTTGCTTGACATGGATCTTATCATCTTATGATCCTTAACCTTTCCAAAGGTTTATGAATGCCCAAGTATAGAGCTTATTGGTAGTTGGTACCGACCTACCTATAAAATCTAATAAATACCTATTGATTTAGTTAAATGCTATAAATACCCAGCAACTAATTAAAATAATTGTACCTAATCAATACAGCAAGTAATGATTAGGTATTGAGGTAAATTTAATGGACATGTACAGATTACTAAATAATTCCTATTATTTCCTATGGTTATAATAGTAAATGCACAAAGACACCTTTAAAAAAAAATTACAATTTTAATAAATTCAAATAAATGGACAAAAAAATTTTTTATCATGGACAGCGAAGTGTATCAAAGATACCACAATGCGTGAGAAAACGAATTTGTTACATTCACAGTTAATACAGCTGTGCGGTTTCAAGGCTTTTTGCGCTGAAGTTCCAGTAAACCTGCCTGCCTTTCCTGCCTGGTCATATTTGAGAGCCGACCAAAAATACAAAGATAAAAAACTTAAAAAATAAAATCTTTATTTTGCATCCCCACATGACCCTTCTCAACAACTTGTAAACTTGCCTAGAGATGCCAAAAACATGTAAATTATTAAGAAGCGAAAAAAGACATTTTGATTTCCATTAGCGAAATATTAACAATCATAAAACTAACATGACTGCGTATAAATGATCAGAAGCCTCGAGCCGGGCCGGTGCCCAAGTAACCGTCAGACAATATCTTGACTCGCCGTGCGCAGTTCTCTCTGCAGATTCGTTCCCGGCGACAGTGCGAGCTGCGGCCTCCGAGGTCGCCGCCAACGGTGACCACTGGGAAAACGTCCTGAAAGCAATTCACACACAAGACCATAATATGTGGTAATGCCACTGTAGACCAGGATACGTGCTGTATTGCCTTTTTTAATATATTACCTATATCTGTCTTAGGGAGTGAATAAACACAGGCGAAATGAGCAAAAAAATAATTAATATAAATAAAATTGGGCTGGAGCATCGCTGGATTAGTAGAGTAGTATGATTGATACAATAAATAAGAAGATAGATTTTGATATGGACTACAAGGTCCATTTCAAAATCTATCTTCTTTTTGTTTCTTGAAGTTCTATGAAAGTATAAACTTGCTGAGAATTCAGCCTATAAAAAACCACCTCTGGTTGTTCTTACCAATTTACCCGACTATGAAAGACTCTTTTTATGATTATACTACAAATTAAATGATGCCACAGTGATTCAAGTTTAAAAATAAAAACCTGCTATCTAAAAAAATTATATAATTAAACAAGATAAGTGAAATGGGTTCGTATTACAGTAAATATTTTCAAATAATATTACTGACATGAAAAAAACATTTAAATTAATTTATACCACCAAATGTTTATTTACTCCTAAACAAGACTTCACCTAAGGCGACGTGGGACTGTGTTTCTCAATCTTGCTGTCTCACTTTAATCTCAAGCAAGTTACTTAATACCATCCCACTCGTCAAGTCTCCAGGTAAAATGAAACCTTGCAACCTTTCTAATTTTACCAAATTGTTCACACAACTATACACTAAAAATCGTTTCAGGTTTTTACACAATACAAACTCGAACGAGTACGCGAGGTTTAGGGAGCTAGTTGTGAAGCTGAGGAGTGAGAAGAAGCCGGAGATCAAGGATGAAGATAAATATGAACCGGAGTTCTCTATGGAAGACGATGACAGCTACGATGCCAAGCCAGTCAAGGAAGAAAATTCAAACAGGTAATGTTTCTATTACTTTGTAAATGATGGTATGGCTTAGCAAATGAGGAGTAGACCATCATTGCGTACCATTTTAACCTACTTAAAAGCAAAATAAAAAAATGTACAGTTCTCAAAAATGTTTACTAATGCTTGGTTAACAACCACTTTCAAGTCTTACTTTTGGCACCCTCATGTACAGTAAAATCCGGATATAACGACCTTCAAGGGACCAGCGATACTATGTCGTACTTACCGAATGACGCACAAAACAGCAGGATTATTTCTTAAGGGCATACTTAACTTACAAATACATATTTTTAAATGCGAAAGTTCGATTTCCTATTTAAAAAACAAAATCAAAATCGATTCATGCGGTCGGGAGCTACGATGCCACTGACACACACATACACATACAAACACACACATACACAACCACATACACATACACACACGCATACATTCAGTAAATAATGGTCGTTATAACCAGTTGGTCATATTTTCTTGGTACCTGACTATTCAACCTAGCTTGAGTAAACATCACCATTGTTAAAACCTTTAGTCATTAAGTATGAATTTTACTGTATTTGATTTTGCCACAGTGTTGACTTGTAGATATTTTAATATTATCAACTGTTCGAGACAAGACTTGCACAGATAGTACACATACTCGTATACAAACATAGTTAATAATTCAGTGTAATTTCACTGTAATAAAGATAACCATCCTATCTTCAAGTGAATATTGTTTTCTTTCACAGCAATGCAAGCTCGAACTACAACTTCTGGCAAACGTCAAAGCGCGAACATGCCAGTTCCCAAAGCGACGAAGAACCGGAAAGCAAAAAGGAACGGCGCAAGCGCAAAAAAAAGTCCAGATGGGGAGACGACCCTCCAATGACAGATATAAAGCCACCTGGCATAATGGCGCCTTTACCGCCCGGCATAGTTATGCCGGGATCCATGCCCCAGTTTCCAGGGTCCATGCCTCCAATTCCAGGGTCCATGCCCCCAATTCCAGGGTCCATGCCCCCAATTCCAGGTTCAATGCCCCCGATTCCAGGCTCGATCCCGTCAATGGCGATGCCCCCTCTTCCAGTGTCGATGCCCCCAATGCCAGGGATGATGCCGCCCCTGCCAGGGATGATGGGGTCGATGCCGGGAATGCCGCCTATTCCTGGAATGGGAATGACAGGTATGAGTTTTAGTAATAAACACTATAGTTCGGTTCAGATGGGTTGAGGGAAAAGGTCTTGTTGGCCTTTGACCCATCCTGCTTTTTTGAGTCAATTTGAGGCCTGATTTTGGGTTTAGCGATGGCAGCCTAGTTGGAAGAAGACCAGCCTCTTGAGAGCCAGAGGGAGCGGGTTCGAACCCAGCCGACGGCACGCACCAATTTGTTCATTGTGTGAGCATATTGTATGTCATCTGCTACATGACTGGAGCCCGGTGTATGGCGACAGGCTCGCCCTCTGTCACATTTGAGACTGAATATCGTCCGGCGAAGTGTGTGTGTTGTATAACACTTCTTCTTTTGAGCCAATTTGAGGTCTGATTTAGAATTTTGTTCGTTGACCATACAACCTTCTGATCAGGGTTTGTAAACATTTATAATAAATGTATTTTGCAATAATATTCATTTATAACTTCACGGCTTAACGGATCTTCGTGAAATTTGATTATTAATTATAGTATTTCACGAGGAAGGTTTGTGGATAGAATTTTCTGTATAAACGCGAACGAAGTCGCGGGTAACAGCTAGTAACAAGCTAGTAACATAATACAGTACAAGTACATGTTTTTTACAGGTCCGAAGTTAGGCAAGATAGATGCAGATGAAGGCCTGAAACTGTCCAATGTCAACCGAAACAACCACGCGTTGATGCAGTACGCCATGACGAACTATGGAACAACCAACCTCAGCCCTGAGGACTGGAAGAAATGCGAGGACAACTTTAAACTGAACCTCCTATATCAAGTAAGTAAAATTATCATAGTTTTGTATTTTTTGTTTGTTGACGCAGAAACGACGGGATGTTAAAAGTTTGGTGTGTCTGTGTGTGTGTGTTGTGTGTGCGTGTGTCGGCAAACGGCAATGTTAATTCCATTATCGCTATAATTATTGTAGGATGGGTGAAAGAGCGTTATGCAAGTGAGCAAGACGGGAATAGTATGCTAAGATGAGTAAAAGAATGAAAGAGCGTTATACGAGTGAGCGAGAGGAATACATGCGGAAAAGAGCGAGAGGTTTTTTGTGAGAGAGAGAAGGGGACGATGAAAAGATGGCGATTGTAAGAGTTTAGTGAAAGCGGGATTAAATGTGTAAAAATATTAAAACGAGTAGAAACGTGTTAAATTAAGTAAAAAACAATAAAAGCTGTTCTAAGCGATCAGGACAAAGTGTTTCTCTTTAAAAGCCCGTCTCGGGGACTACAAGTGGGGGCTCGTCCAAGTTTCGACCGCGTGGCGTGTGGCGTGGCCAAGCAGTAATTACGACGAAAAACGCTGAAATACGGAAAATATTTTTCCCACGACGCATTAACAACGACGACGACGTTATCACCGCACTCTTCAATCGCAACAAGACGACGAAAAATACTAATTACGAAGTTAAGACGACGACGATTACGACGGCAAAATGGCGCATACGCAAGCTAAGAAGGAGCAGCATTGCGGCATGTTTTGCAAAGACTGAGACGGCGCTTACAAAGTTTACGGGGGACGAAGAAGATACTTATACATCGGCAAAGTGGTGGCAGGATATCGGGGACTACATTATTGTCGTTTCCCGTTACTGTCGCCGCGATATTAGAGAGCTACTTATTATTTTATAGGACATGCTGAAGAAACGCAACGAAGTGGAACGTTTGGCGGCGGCCGGGAAACACAAGTATGAATACGACAGCGACGAAGACACCTCCGAAGGAACTTGGGAACACAGGTCAGTTCGAATGTAATAAGGTAGGGTAAGATAGGATTAAAAATCAATATCATAAAGAATATCAAAGACCTACGTCTGATCTAGACATAGACCGTTTTTGATTATGCCAGTAACTTTGGTCCTTTTATGATAACAAAATAGAGAAAAAGGGTTAGTATGTATTTCAAAAGACTCGAGGGGCTTGAATTTAAATTCTTCTGGCCTCGAGATTTTGTTGGTCACTGTTTGTCATTAGGAATTGTTTGAGAGAGTGCCCGAGGTGAACGTGTGTATTCACCAGCTTTGTGTTAAGTAGCTCATGAAAGACAAGGTCAAAAATGTACTCCACAGTCCACACTTCTTATTCGACTCCACGTTTGTCAGTCACATAACTAATTTAATTATTATTTATTGACGTAATTTAATTATTAAAAATTGACATTATTTATTTGGACAAATGGAATACTTATACTTGATTTAATGTAAATCTTAACTTTGTAACCTTTTTTTATTGTTTTGGTAGTACCTAATGTAATGTTGACTACTCTATTTGTATTAGGTTAATCCTGTAAGAATAGGTGTAATGAGAAATAAATAAATGTTGTCCATTGCAGACTGCGTTCGCGCGAAATGAACGCCACTGAGAAGTGGGCGGACGAGCTGACCAAGCAGGCGGCTGGGAAGCATCACATCGGAGACTTCCTGCCTCCCGAAGAACTCAAGAAGTATGTTCACGTTTTTTTTACATGCTTTTACTTAACTTCACATTAGTATGTGCTAGCGATGCGCCCTGGCTTTGCACGATACCTATAAAGCTTCTGTGAAAAATTATCTGAAATTTGGTGAAAACTGGGTCAAAATCGCTTGCGTGGTTTAGAAGGAGTTAGCGGATGGAGATACAGAAAGACGCGGAAAGCGACTCTGTTTTTTACTATGTAGAGAAGATATGTATTGTATGATGTATGTGTGTTAAGTAGAAAGCTTGCAAGCAAGATTTTAACCACTTCCCAGTGTCCGATTGTGCTGAAAGGGGCTTGAACATTTTTCTATGGAAACTGGCATATTCGCCGCCAGCTTAATTATTTTATCAAAGTTTTCGCGAATGATTAAAGTAGTATAATTGTGTAAGTACATTATGGTTAGAGGACACTTATAGAAACAAAAAATTAAAGGTGCCATAAAGTGTTACGTTTCCGATATATTTATCACCATTTCGAAACAATTACAATAATTAAAAATGCATTATTTGAATACAATGGAATGCATATTCACGCACGTACTTACTGCATTGCATAATTTTCATAGTTATCATTTAGCGATCTTTACTTCCGTATATTTCGAGGACATGACACATTAAGGTTCCGTATACTGGTTATTTTTTTAAACCAGAATAACTCTTTTTTTTTTCGGTCAGTTTGGTTTAGAGAATACAATGGTGGCTCCATCATTTGACTACGGCATTTATTATGACATATTTATATTGATTGATAAGATGACCTCAAAAGAGTTGCTGGTCCCGAATGGATGAGAATTGCAAAATACAGAGATAGGTGGAAGTCTTTGGAGGAGGCCTTTGTCGAAAGACAAGCTGTTGATGGAAAATAGATCATCAGTGATAAATACTTTGTAAATTGTAACTTTGTAAACAGCAATAAAGGCTAATATTATTATTATTTATATTGATTGATGATGATGATGATAATGACATATTATTTAACATTACTAAATAGTAGCGATATGAATGTAAATGAAGCGATGGCAGCCTAGTTGGGAGAAGGCCTGCTTCTCAAGCCAGAGGGAGCGGGTTCGAACCCAGCCGACGGCACGCATACGGCATACGTGCGTATTGTATGTCATCTGCTACATGACTGGAGCCCGGTGTATGGTGACAGGCTCGCCCCCTGTCACATTAGGGACAGAATATCGTCCAGCGAAGTGTGGGTGTTGTATTTCCAGCGTGACATAAAGGCGTGACGATATATGTACTAAATAGTAATCGTAAAATATTTTTAACAGATTCATGGAAAAGTATTCATCGGTGAAAAGTGGCAAGGAGCCAGATCTGAGCGACTACAAGGAATTCAAACTCAAGGAAGATAATGTCGGTGAGTAACTAGCTCGTACAAAAATGTTTGGCATACATTTACTGTTTACTCATACATTTTATGACCATGAGCACATACAAAATAGTTTAATACGGGAGATTTGTTTTGAAATGACATAGACAGTTAGATATAATCTTTATTGTATACACCAAAAAAAGATACAAAAAAAAAGGACAATGACGCTTAAAAGTAGACACAATAGAAACTATCGCTACGTGAATAAGAGCGAATTTACATCTGTCTGCTTGACTTTATCTCAGAAAATGAGGCACAATTTAACATTAACGCCTTTTCCACAGCGACGCGGCGAACCGCGGTAGCTAAACGCGTTCCTACACGAAAAAGCGAAACTGAACCGATTGTTTCACACAAATATCGCTGTCACATTTCCGTCTCAGTGCAAAATGTCATCTGAGCCTCGAATTTCATTAATAATTTTCTGTTTCTGCCATCTGGTTAAAAAAATTCTGAAAAAAAAACAAACTACGTCGTTTCACTCCCAGAAGCGAAACTTAAATAGCGGTACAGGCGTTCGTGTGAAAACAGTATAGCGCGTTACAGCGATACTAGGCTCAATTCTGGCGTCACACTTAAATTTCCTAAGCCACTTAAATCTGCTATAAATCCTAAAAAACGTAAATTAGCTAAATGCTATTCTGCGGGCAACATTTTAACTAATTTAGAAATGTCAAATTCAAATTTTTAAATAGAATGAACAAAATCTCGTAAAATTACTCAATTTAGAAAATTTAGCTGAAATTGCTATTCTTGCGCCCACATTTTAGATGATTTTAACTTGTTTAGATCGAATTTGAGGTTAATTTTAGAGGGCACCATTTTGGAATCCTGTTAAAAAAACTAAAATTTCAAAGTGAAAAAAATCTGTATTTTGTTGATTTTACTTAAACTAAGTAAACCTTTGCAAAGTTAACGATTCAGAAAAATGTATAAAATGCATAATTTGCCTCATAATCATTTCAGTTCGGCACGATATGTGATCAAAGTACGCACTGTTACAGGATTAAAAAGTCAAAATCTGGAAGTGTACTTAGCTCTCATCTCATTAATAATCTCAGCAAGAACCTATATTATAGAACATGCATGCAACAATAGCGATGGATGTGCATCAAAACCCACCCCAAGAGAAATTAACACAAAATCGATCATAATTTCATAACAAAATCAAAAGAGAGAGTGCTTAATTTCCAAGGTACATCATATGGGTACTAATATTATTAAGTAATTATTCCATTGTTATTTCGTATGTATTACATGTATGGAGGCTTTCTATCCTCCATAATTACAGGATAATCAATTGAGGTGACTTGAGTTGTTAAGATCTCTGGGTGCATCGCATCTGGCCTGTTTTAGCGTAATGCTGTGTCAGAAAGTTTATACCTACTGTGACAGACTCGCCAAGCCTCACTATACTTACCCCTCTCATAACAGTTTACCAGTCATTGAACCCTGAAGCATTAATTGGTGTCTTCATAAAGTATAATTCTGTAGCGAACTGAAGGTATCAGCAGTGACATGTAGACACTACTGGTTTCTAAATAGGTATCTATGAAACAGCTTGAAAGCAGTTCCCGGTGAGGATGCTATTTAAATGATGGATTTAAATAAATCTAGATCTAGGGCTAGGTGTCGTTATCCATGGCTTTATGTATTACATGGCATCCCTGACATGGAAACTTAGTAGGGAGCTGCAAGTGTAATTATAAATTTACTTTCAGATGCGAGGTCATTTGATTAAGTACTGGCAAGAGGTTTCATGGAAGAACCTGTGTGCTAGCCCAAGCACTCTCTGATACTCACATTATATCAACAAGCTCAAAGGACAACACAAATAATACAAATTACAGTTTATAAATTCAATTTTAAATAATAAAAAATTATTGTACTTAAATTAAATGTTTGCTATCAATAACCTTCATCTTTTTCTGTACATACCTACTTGAAATACTATTATTGAATATTTATTACTTTACAATTTCCATATTTTACAACTTGGGCATGAACAAAAGCAGATACCAGAGAAGAGTAAATAAAAAAACAATCAGTAGGATTTAATTATTTACAGATCTCTGGTTATTTTTTAAAATGTAATTTATTGCAGGCACTGTTTATTATGACATATAACACAGGCCCATGTTTAAAAAATCTTGCAAAGTAACATACACTTTTCATATAAAACAATGGTCTCTGGGACTTTTCTGGCTGTTACTTCCTAGTATGTCACTTGCGTGCCAGTGTGTCACTTCCCTTTCTAGGCCAAATGGCTGGTGTACCAGTGCTACTAGGAAGTAACTCTTGTTATTTACGGAAACCCAGAGCAAATAGGGCTTTAATCTTCAGCACATTTATCTCATAGCCTTTTCTGCACAAACATAGCTTTTTCAGTTCCCACTGTACTTGCACCACTCGTGATAGATACAACAGACTGGAAAGTCGTCTTCACAGTTTTCAAGTCTGTTTATTTTACGCTTTTAGGCTGGTTGTGTTTCTGGTAGCATTCCTCATAACACTGAAAATTAAAACCAAATTTTAGTGCCTAGGCAAGATACAATTAAATTATCATTACCAAGTATTACAAGTTGACTTTCTGTAAATACAATATTTTAGACTAGCTATCTGCCCACAACTTCTCTCACGTTGCATAGCCTGTAGCACTCAGTGAGTGTGTAGCTTTCTATTATAGACAGAACTTCTAAAATCGAATGGGTATTTCGGATTTTAGGTTATTTTATTATTTACCTTTACAGCGTTTGCGTAGTTTTTGTAGAAACATAGGCACAGTCACACGAACGTAAAATAATTCAGAATTTCATCAGCACATCATCGTTTAGCTTTATTTTTGGGCACAATCTATATAATAAAAGTGAAAAACCAGAACGAGATAAAAACGCAAGATGGAGTGAGATGGCGCTCTACAAAACTTCCTTTACATGTTTCTCCCAAACAACTACCTGTTTTTCGGGAATTTGCATGTAATTCGATTCCTTGACCTCGGGAGTAGCGACAAACTTAATGTTTATGGTTTTGGATGTGTAATTTTTGTATAATAAGCAAGATAAAATCGCAAGTTCAAATTGAAGAGAATACTACCTCATTGGATAGTTTCGTAGAAACTATCTTATTGAGGAAGTTCTTTTTTAAACAGTGTCAGTCCAGCAGTGTCAGTGTGAAAATTCTATTAATGGCTAATGTCTGTAATTCTGTATAATATTAAATAAAGCCTGTTAAATAACGTGTCGTGCTTATAAAGCAGATATTATTGGAAACCTTGCTCCAACATAAGGTTATGGGCCATTTTAAAGGATAAAGGTGAGAAAATAATATCTCAAAAGTAAAATGTACACAAACGTCAATATTTTGCCAATACTAAAAGGCGAAAATTATTCTAACTGGAAGTTTAGAGTAAAATCCTTACTAGAAGAAAAACAGGTTTTACAGATATTAGAATACGAAAATAAAGATATCCAGCATGAACAAAAACTAAAATTAGATGACTCAAAAGCAAAGGCTATAATAATTCAATGTATAACCGACAAACATTTATCGATCATACAAGATTGCCAAAACGCAAAACAAATGTTTGAACAGCTAGATTCTGTTTTTCAACGGAAAAGTGTCATTACAAAACTAACATTAAAAAGGAAAATAAAACAATAAACAAGAATACTTATGTTTTTTTGCTCAACATTTTATTATTTACATCACTGTACTATTAATTTAGTAGGTAACTGTTACTTAACCACTAAAACTACTGAATGGATTTACATAATAGGTAATTAATTGCTATGCAATAGATTCCACGCGGGCAGAGCCGCGGGCAAACTCTAGTAATTTAAAACTCTTGATACCGAAATTGTAAACAAAGACTTGTAAAACTCCATAGTGAATTGCCAGTATTAAAAACCAAAAGTACTTAAGATTTTTGAAATATCACGATTTATTTTGTTAGCAAATAATTAGTGCTCTGTAATTAATGGATAATTACAGAGCACTAATTATTTGCTAACATGTGTTTCTTAAAAATTTGCGTATTAAATAAGCGTAGGTTATTCAGTAATACATGACACACCCGTCAAATAATTCCACGAATTTATGTTAGTGGCATAAAACTGCAACACTAACAACTTGATGCATGGACGAAGCTACAGATACAAAATTTTTTTGAATGAATCGATGAAAATATCGTTCTAATACGCCAGTGGACGGGACGCTTTTACATTCTTTTTTGAAGGTTTATTTTATCTGTGAATTCAAATTAAGTGAACAAGAAATAGGATAATTCCGTTCAATATTTTAGCTTTAGGTTGCCCCCTGAATTGCGATTTTAAGTTCTGTCACTTAAATTTAGAATTTTTATAAAATTTACGAATTTTAAGATGTGACGCCAGAATTGAGCCTACTGTACAGAAAGAGAATGCAGTTATACGAAAATTCAGACGGAGAGCGAGCAACATACGCCATATTTTTGCCTTATTTTTACTGCAATACTGGCAATGCTTGCCATCATCGGCTGATGCCATGCTAGAAATGTATGGTCATACGGCCGGGCAGCACTCAAAATATTATCGCAAAATTGCCGAGTCAGCATTACAGTAAACATATGGCCCGTGTATGACAGTTTCACCGGAGTTTCGCTAACGCGGTTCACCGCGTCGGTCGGTGTGGGAAAGGCGTAAATCGGCATGTTCAGTTTGTAGTATACGGGGTGGATATATGTAGAAATACTTTCAACATTTTAATTTTCTAATTTTCGATCTGTCCACTATTCCAGGATTCAAAATGCTACAGAAACTGGGCTGGAGTGAGGGCCAAGGTTTAGGCGCTGAAGGTTCAGGGATAGTGGATCCGATTAACAAGTAAATAATCATTTTTATACCTAAATTTATGTTGTCTGCTTTAGTTAGAGAGTAATCTAGTTAGCCAAATACATAGGAGCACTTGCACTGTTAGTAGACAACGGTCCGATAGGGAACTGGCTATTTCTGTAATATTACTGACTCGGTGAGCTGAAAACCTCGCGAAAGTGCTTTTTCGTATGTCCGTCCGGCCGGCGTCTGTCCCCATCTACATAGGTCATCATCATCACAGCTCACATTTCTCAACCGATTCTCCTGAAAATTTGTGAGCGGGTGCGGCAATGATATAGATTTTTATTGACGATTTAATTTTTGGATTTTTTTTAAATGCTCACGAAATTTCACGATCATTGATTGAGAAATAAGGGGAAGTTCCTGTAGGGAAAAACAGGCGGACTCACGAAAGCATTTTTGCCGAAATTGTAGCAGAAGCAATAGCAGCCTAGTTGGGAGAAGGCCCGCCACTCCAGAAAGAGCCAAGAGAAGCCAGAGGGAGCGGGTTCGAACCCAGCCGACGGCACGCACCAATTTGTTCATTGTGTGATCATATGTGCGTATTGTGTTATCTGCTACATGACTGGAGCCCGGTGTATGGCGACAGGCTCGCCCCAAATTTGGGACTGAATATCGTCCGGCGAAGTGTGGGTCTTGTATTACACCTCTGCCAGCCCCCTCAGGGAAAGGCGTGACGATATGTTATGTTAGGACGAACATTATCATCGTTTTAAATAAACGACTCAGGCAGTTAAAGCGGGCATTACAAATTCCAATTTGCAGTACGTTAACTGAGCTAGCGTGCTAAAATTTGATAGTGTAATGGCTATTTGACAGTTAGCAATCCATTTTTTTTCCATTGCACAGGCTTAGCCACGCTAAGCTAGCAAACTGCAAATTGGATAGTGGAATGGCCACTTCAGGCTGCCCGTCCAGCTAAAAATGGCGCGGATGTGTAGTTAAAAAAACCACCAATGACATCACTGAAGTTAATAAAATGAATAAATAAAATGAATCGTTCCTCTTTTAGTGGAAAAACATTAAAGGGTTAAGGAACTCATAATTCCAAATTCTAATATAATTATTATATGATTGTAGAGCCAACCAGCCGGTATCGAACCTGGGTCTCGGCGCCAACTCTTCGGACAACGTAGCGCCGGAAGACGACGAATTTGACGCGTACCGGAAACGAATGATGTTGGCATATCGATTTAGACCTAACCCATTGGTCAGTATAATTATGTCATACTAGGGATGTGAGCACGGACATTTAAACTGACTTTACAAATAGACAAAATCGGTAAATTCCATACAAATTTGTCGATGAATTTAAAAAAAAGAAGTCAATTGGACCCTGACTAAAATTTAAAACCAAGTTGAAAAAAAATTGCTGTTCCGCACAAAAAGTTCATTGATCGTCAACAAAATGTATGGAACAGCTGTTTTTTTTCTCGATTTTAGGGTTGACCCCATAGTATAAGGTGGTCATAATGATGAGTAATATGACACCCTACAATATATTTAGTTTACACGGTGTATACAATGTGAATGTCTACCCGTGTCGGAGCCTGAAATGGTAAAATATATGGTTCATTTCATCGACAAATCAGGCTCTAATATTTTTTTTTCCTTCCCATTGTGGAATCGCAGCCATTTTTTGTTTTTGGTACCAAACCTGGTTAAAAAGATCCAAACAGTATTTTGTTTTAATCAATATGCCCCTTACATGGTAAGTTATGACTAAATTAATACAAGCAGCCAAGGGTTGGTACCAAAAAAAAAACAAAATGGCTGCGATTCCACAATGGGAAGGAAAAAAATTTATTAGAGCCTGATTTGTCGATGAAATGAACCATATATTTTACTATTTCAGGCTCCAACACAGGTAGACAAACACATTGTATATTGTGAATAGAATATTTTTTACTGTGAAATTGTATAGGTAGAAGATGGTATGTGTTAAGATTAAATGTGTGTGTGTGTTAAATATTTACAAACCCTGCTCAGACAGTCGAAGAATAAGATCAATGAACTTTTGTCTTAATCCTCAATTACCTCACATTGGTCCCAATAAGGCGGCATGGGAAAAGGTCAATGACATCCTTCCTCAATCCATCTAAACCGAACTTGTGTAATTAGAGTTAACTAAATTCAACAATGTTTTTGTTTCAGAACAATCCTCGGAGACCGTACTACTGAACAAAGAAACTAAATAAAGATAGTTTTTGAAAATTATTGTAATTAGGGTATAAGGTGTTTGAACAAAACACACCAATTATGTTTTTAAAGTTTTCGTACCTCAGTCCGGGCATATTATTTTATTCCAATACTTTTATTTGGTGTTTTAGAAATTGAAATGTAAAAAAAAACGCAATGGAGAAACGAAATATGTATTACGTTAATGTGTCTAATTTTAGGCTACTTTAAGCATAGTTGACAAAGTTAAAATTAAAATTAAATATTAAATCACGAATTTTATTCATTGTACTTATTAAATTTTTGCTCTAAGGTCCAATTTTTATGTAGGCAACTGGATTCCGACATCAATCGCCCGTAAGCACATATTCACTCTAAATATCTGAAAATAAAATAGCAATTCGTGGCGCACGTCTTCATCGGATTGCTGCTATACATTTAGGTTTGATACTTAGGTATGGAAGAATCAATCTAATTTTAGACATCTGTTGTAATTATCCTTCCAATATTCCCATCGATACTTTTTAGAAGTTTTCCAACAAGACCTCACTGAAATGTCTTCTATTAAATTTGTGTAGTTTAAGGATTGTGTCGTTTTGTATTGTAAGTGGAATACGGAGATTCTATAAATTATGACATTTTCCATCTTATTGTATATGTAAGTGTAGTTAAGATATTTGTTCTTTAAATAAAAAATTGAATGTATTTATGACTTATTTTTGAAGTGACATCCGTAAGACTATTCATTGCAAGTACAAAAAACTAGCTAACTTATCTATAATCCACAAAGTATGTACAAAAACTGGCATATAATAAAAGTGCGCACAGAAACTACGCACTACACGCGAGCCGGGCTGAGAAACAGCTGCAAAAACAATGTCAAGCTAAAAAAAACTATTTCACTAAAGTAAACACCAGAAATCTAATAACATGACTGATGTTACCTTGTAATCCTAGTATAGAATCCTGAGATAAGAAAAAATCGGTCGATTTAATCTAAATTGAAGACAGGCCAGGCAAGTCAAGAATAGGGTTCACTTATGAAACCAGAGAGACAATGATAAAAAATATGTCGACTTTTATTCTTACTTTCATAGGTCAAGAGTATCCGTAACCGACGTAAAACAAGCCGTTTTCGAGTAGAATCGTGCCAAGGGGAGAGAAGAGAGAGAAGTGGTCTCTGCCCCCAGGGGCCCTAATCGGAGATTTGAGATTTTCATCTCGCCCTTTTTTGTCCTTGTTGCTCTCGTTTGAATAGTCATAGGTGAGAGAGTGACCAAGATAAAATCTCATCTCATCTCACGAGTAGGAATAGCCCTCCTGGAGGGCAGTAGCCCTATTCGGAGATTTGAGATTCTCATCTCACCTTTTTTCATCCTTGTTGCTCTCGTTTGAAACGTCATAGGTGTGAGAGAGACCAAGATCTCATCTCATCTCATCTCACGTGTAGGAATAGCCCACATCCTTCGCGTGAAATGAAATGAGATTTTATCTTGGTCACTCTCACACCTATGACTATTCAAACAAGAGCAAGAAGGACGAAAATTGGTGAGATTGAATCTCACTCTGTAAGAATAGCCCTCCAGGGCTGGGCAAAATACATGCTTTGCTTTAATTGAAATACAAATTAAAAAATACTGTATCGTAAGTAATTAAAATAAGAGATACGAAAGATAAAGTACTTGATACCTGTTACCTGGAAGAAATCGCTTTAGGCGATAAGGTCGCCCTTGTACTGCCGAAAAATGTATTTTAGTTTTTAAGTTTTTCATGTAGTTTTTGGTGTGCAATAAAGATATATTGTATTGTATTGTATTGATATACAAGTACAGCACTTAATGTAAGTACAGTTATTTGCTATCATTAACTGAAATACAAATTACAGTATTTTAGCTATCTTTAATTGAAATACGAAATACAAAATAATTAATCTAAGTCCAGCACGGGCTAAAAAGTAAAGGAAAATAAAACTTTTATTTTAAAGATTGTTTTGCGCTTGTTGGCCAATTTTGACGCATAGGTAAGGCGTAGTTTAACAGGTGTGGTGTTGCCAACTCTAATAGCTGCTTAACCATCGTTACACTCGCCTTGCACTCACACTCTCGTTAAATGAAGGTTAAATGTATTTTTAATGTTAAAATGTATTTTGAAGCCTCAAATATTTGAAATACTAATTACAAAATACCTCAGCGTCAGGTATTTGAACTACGAATTATAAATTATATTTTAAGGTAGGAATTGAAATAAAAATCCCAAATACGTATTTGTATTTTAATTACAAGTAATTCAAATACTGCCCAACCTTGCCTACCTCTAAGGGAATAAGGCGTGTCTAGGTAGGCTGACCCTTTCTTTACGTTTAGTTACCTACGCTAAAGTGACTCAACTAATATGTATGATTGTACGAGTATCTATACATCTAGTTTGGCCTACTGTCGATTATTTATCGGTCAAGAACCAACGATCCATACGTTAAGTGTATGTTTACGAAATAGAGTTCCTCGTAAACATTCCGATTTTTCAATGTTCTAATTGCCTATGAGTCGATGTTACACCCGAGACCGCCACAGAAAACGACGCGTGCGCGTCTTCAGACAGTTTATATTTAGAGACTATTGACAAATTTGCAGAAAACTTGTTATTTCGCGCTAAACTTTCAGTGAAAGCAGTTTCATTGCGAATTTTTCCCAAATTTATTAAAAACTAGAAGTAGTTTATTGTGTGTTCTAATAGTAATCTTGCTTTGCTATTTTAATGGTTCTGACTAGTAAATAAAGTTGAATATAGTGTGTGATGGAAATTAGAAAGCTTATTAAAAGCCCGAGGTATCAAGTGTACAAAAATGTGTCGAGTAGCAGTGATACTTCGACGTATTCGTCGGAAAATTCGGATTCGCCGCTGAAAAAGTAAGTAATTTTTATCCCTTTTTCAAACTATGTTAGTAGGAAAAAGAATAGTAGGTATTTTTTTGGTTTCAACCCCTGTAACCCAAAGATACATAATTTGCACCAAGTAGGTACCTAAGTGTTTGGTTTTCGGAAAAATCGGATTCCAATAGGTATCTAGATAGAAAGGTACCACCTACTCGAAACCACCTAAAAGAATTAGGGTCACTAGGAGGGGCAAAGTCGACTATTATTTTCATCATTTTCAATCCGCTATGTCAGGGACGTAGGGTAAAGAAGTAAAATCTCTCTAAAATATGACATAGGGTCAACTGGGCCAACTGCGTCTGTGGGCAATTGCGTCTTTCGAGAATTACTGACAAACCCTTTGAAAATTAGGCAACTAACGCCATCTTGTACAGATTATTGCAACTAAAGAAAAATGTAGAGGGCGCCTAATTTGTAAAGGGTTTGTCAATAATTCTCGAAGAAAGCAGTTGTCTCGCAGACGCATTTGCCCTAGCTGACCCTAGTAGTAGTCAGTGCCGGATTAAGCAACAGCTCGATGAAATTGTAGGGTAAGTAGGTACTTGCATTGTTGAGAGTTGGGCAAAGCGCAAGGTCCGTAGCTTTTACTGACTCCTGGTACGTGGCTTATCCAGCATTGAAAGTAGTCTTTGGTCAGCCCGAAATTCATGACTTTTAAAACTCGAATGACGCATTAATAATTAATTCGCGTAAGTATAAATATTTATTTTATTTATATTTGCGTGTATCTCCTGTTTATCCAACCACGTGTCCAATGTTGTTTACTCGATCAGAAGATACGGGAACAAAATTATAATTTGTTTACGATCTATGAGCAAGGTCGGATGAAAAATATCTTTGACGTCGTATTTTATCAACAATTTTATTGTATTTGTAGGCAGTAAATTCAAGGAAATTTGTAGGCCTTTCCTTTCCTTTCCTTTCCTTGAATAAATTGAGGTACCTACCTAGCTGTTTAATTTATAGACAAGGTGGCATATTAAAAATGTACTTACCTACTTATTTAAGATAATTTATGTACTCGAGGTTTAATACAAAAATATACTCTATAGTAATTTAAAAAACGGAGCCCTTATTTCTCTCTCCATACCTACCTGTTTTTCTCTTTGTATGTTTGTCATGATACCTATCGTTAAGCCTATTGAGGTAAAAGAAATGCTTAGGCAGGTATATCTACGTAGACCGTAAAAATCTAAGGAAAACTTGCAAAAAAAATTCAGCATGGCTGCGGAACTAAAAAAAATATCATCAGCTTGTCACAAAATGCACTTGATTATTATACTTAACTCATAGCATTTATTATAAAAAGCGCCTCTATTAAAGTGAGAGAGCTGCTGATTTTTTTTAAAAGCTAGAAATCCGTTTTTAATTATTACTATTTTAATTAATTTAAGGCTTCACATTAAAAGCTACATTATTTCATACACATCTATTCATTTATCACATTATATATCATTCTACATATGTTTTAAACACAATAATTACCTATCTTCAAACGAAATAAGCTAAATTTGCTGTGTGCATTGAAGGAAGGACAGCAGCATGAACTTAAAATGTAACTAAACATGAAAATATAAATTAAATCTATCCATAAAAAAAAAATTGCGAGAAAAGCTGGCATACAGTAGAGTTGTCCAATTTACACATGATCATGACATTTTAGTCCATTAATCCACCTGCAAATGCGTATCATACATATTTAGGTACCTACTCTTCGAAACCGTCGCAGTCTGTTAATACCTTTTGATCGTTACGAAAACTTTTTTCGTTTTCGTTTCGCTCCATAAGTCCATAAATTTCAATAAAGCACCCCTGGTGGAAACGCTAATGAACCAGGTTAAATGAAAACGAAAACGAAAATAGTTTTCGTTAACTACCAAAACCCGCGGTAAGCCCCCAGTTCACAGATGATTTCAAGAACACCAATCTTAAAGTTCTCTTGCAGGTCAAGATCACTAACTGAAATAGCCGTGAGATGAGATACAATCGCAGGTACTAGGCTAGTCGGTCATAGTTTAAAAATAGCACACAAAACGATCTATGCACTAACCTATACAAACAGGTACACGAGAACAGGATGATGTTGAAATTGAAACTGGAAAATAATGGACTCGAACATTTTGTTAAAACGATGTTAGTGGTCATATAGAAAAACGCGAAGGAAGTTATTTTTAACCAACTTCCATTATTTCCAAACATGAGGAGGTTTTCAAATCGACTGTACTTATGTTTGTTACGAACAGGATTTTGTTATATTTGATATTTGCCATTGACGATCGATCCCTGTTCTACTTGCCATTTGTAAAAGAAAAAAAAGATTATTACACTAACAAATAAATTTAAGAGCTAGGACATCTTGAATAAACAGCCATAATTAATTCGCTCAAAGACTATTAATCTCTTAAGGAAAACTACTGTATCCAACCCAATAACCCATTTGTAATGCTTCTGATGTTACAAGTAGGTAGGAACGTATAGGTGACGGGAGTCGATGATCGGTTTTATCATGCAGCCCGTCTGATTCTTTGACACTTGTCTAAAAAAAAACTGGTTTGGGCAGTAGTGACTACACGTCGTGTCGTTTGGTCATAGTGAATCACTGTAGCTATTAGCATTTCTATAGTCTATGCTATTAGTTAGTCATTTTATCACTTCATCAGTCGTCATTTACTACCAACGTCATACCTATCAATGGTTTCCAGGTTCAATCGCATCCTCCGTTCTTCAGTAGCGCGTCACTGGGCCTACTTCAAGAAGGATCGGCCGGCGCTTAGGGACAGAGGCAGATCGGTATCCGATGCGGGCCTCTGCACCATCGTTGATCATGGTAAGTAATTTCCGGTTGTTGAAAGAAATAAGCAAGTTCGTATAGATCGAGTAACTAGGTCCAATGTCAGAGCTTCTAGGTCGCGTCCAGAAGGCCTACAATGATTACCTACTACCATTACTGGCATGATGGCTTCGTTTTGTTGTCGATGCTGAGCGAACGCGAATCGTATCGCTGTGCTATAAGGTTCATGGTCGCGCAGCATCGAAAACGAAACGTAACTATCATGTCATGGATCAGAGCCCTGAAGGACTCTCACATGGCTTGACAACTGTTGCTAAAGAACTAATAACAACAAGAAATAGGTACCTAAATTGGTAGGTATATCCTTTGTACCTAGATAGAGAAATCAAATACGTACATAAGTAAATCCTGTATAATCCACATAGGTGGATAGAGAAATATTAAATGGTTTTTTATACTTACTAGCAAAATTAACTGTCAGTACTAACTACTTTAGTAAACTAGTGGCTCTCAAAGACCTCGTGAAAAAACAGGTTTTGAAAAAAATCCTAAAACTGGATCGCCAAAAACCTCGTGAAAACGCTAAAAAACCATTTCTCCGCAATTTTTGAAAAAAATTCTAAAACTGGATCGACAAAAAAATTCGTCTAATTTTCGACCCTTCTCACAAAATTTTAAAGTGACTGCTGCGGAGAAAAGATTATCCGCACAGACATACAAAAATATATTAGCCCAAGCTGAAATGGAGACGCTTCGCTCGCGCTTTGCGCGCTTAGATAGGGACTACGTCCGTGGCTGAAAGCAGCTGGAGGGCGAAGGAACAACTTTGAAAACTCTCAATAATCAAATCTCTAACTCTTCTTGTATCTAAGGTAAGTAGGTACATAAACGTTAATAACACAGAGTATGGGAAATTAAACGTCAACTAAGTATAAGTAGGTAGACAAAAACCTATTTTAAAAATCATGGCATCGACCTTCGTATGAAAATGGCCTTCATACGCAGGCTGATACGTAATTAACCCATTTCTAAAACGCCTCCACCTAATTGGATTGGATACCGGCTATTTTTTGGCAGGTAACTAAATACCTACGTTAAAATAAACCTGAATCACGTGCATAGCTCAAAGTAAGTTTGTTTTGTATGGTTTTGTTGAGACGTTGTTTCGATGTTGCGTCGCTGCGTCGTTTAGTGACGCACTTCCTAAAAAGGTATTTCTTAAATTTGTTTGGGATGAAAGCAGGATAAGATAAGAGGGTTTATGATTATTTGTATTTTCAGTTTTTTTTTTCGGTTTTGTATCCGGGACTATTTATTAATTAAGTTCAATATAAAATATTAAAAACATTTTTACATGCATAAACCTATACTTACCTAAATAAATTCTAATCTATAAGCCCGTTGGCAGAGGGAAAGGTGCCCAGAATGCTAGCAGCATTGTCACGCTGGATGGCAAGTATTTATTTATTTATTTTTTGAAGTGGATTCGAATATTTTTAAATTAAAACACTCTTATTTATACCAGTTTTCAATGAATTAACGATGATGCATTATAAATCATGGGCGTACTCGCAGACTTTAGCTAGGGGTGGGGCTGAAATAAATGTACTTATCTACTTTTTTGACTTGAAAAACCTATATTTTGAGCTTCGAGTTAGGAACCACGGTGGGGCAGACCACCTTTCCCCATCGCGGTACGCCCATGTTAGTATACCGATTTCGATGCATCTTCACAAGCCTGATCTTCTTCGTAGTCCAACTAGGCGAGATGGTGGCCTGTGTCCACCTATCACACTCACACTCTCACGTTAATACTATATTGCATACCTACATGCTATAATTATACGGCCGAAAGTTTGTGTGTCAGTATGTCTTCATCACGCTCAAACAGATGGACGGGTTATAGAAACAATTTGATATGGAGTTATGCACCATTTGTTCACGACCTGCCCCGATGTCAGTTGATCTGGCGGCTCTGTACATATATGTATTACGTTTTGTTGTCGACGCTGAGCGACCGCGAATCGTATCGCTGGGCAATAAGGTTCATGGTCGTGCAGTATAAAAAACGAAACGTAACCATCATGGCTATACGATGGGTGGGTTGACTGATGATTGATGACTACCAAACTTTACAGAATGGGCTAATCTTTAAATTGCCTGAAAATTTTATCTAAATCGCTCCAGCCGTTTTGGAGTCCATAGTTACATCAATTTTAAAAAGATATTGGTAGATAGATCTACGCTATTCTTTATCCCGAAAAAATAGCGGTACCTGTAAATATTAGGAGAGTCTCCTAGCCTAGGCGGAGATCGACTGCACCAGGAGACGCAGGAGGTCCCAGGTTCGATTCCCGGCCGAGCAGATTTGTTAGAATGATGAATTTGAATATTATGTTATATGTCCAAAATCTGGATATTGCTTGTCTTTGCCCATGCACTTGTGTATGTTCCATGGCATCCTCGACAAAGGGCATCTTAGTGGTAGTATGAGTGTCAAACGTTATTTAGGGTCAACTGGGGCAAATGCGTCTGTGTGTAAAATGCGTGTTTCGAGAATTACAGACAAACCCTTCACAAATTAGGCAACTAACGCCATCTTGTACAGATTATTGCAATTAAAGATAGGAAGACGATGTAGGTAGCGCCTAATTTGTGAAGGGTTTGTCAGTAATTCTCGAAAAACCCAATTGCGACACAGACGCATTTGCCCGAGTTGACCCTATTTTTATTATAGCGGGAGGAAACCGCGAAATATCTATGGAATTAATCAAATATAATTCATTTTCCGTTGAACTGTCTCAGATCCGGAGCGAGCTTACCTGGACATCCCCTTGCCACCTCCGTCGCGTTCCCTGCAGATACTTGGCCACGGCCCAAGATCAAAACATCGATTCGTCTCCTGTAACATACCTGTATTTGACATCACGTGAGTTGATTTATCTTGTGCATGCCTATAAATAATACCTCACAACAAGTAGCTTTGTGAGCTGGGGGGCTATTCCTGCGCGTGAGATGAGATGAAATTTTATCTTGGTCACTCTCACACCTATGACGTTTCAAAGGAGAGCAGTAAGGACGAAAAAAGGTGAGATGAAAATCTCAAATCTCCGAATAGGGCCACTGAAGACATCGCGGTCGGCGTCTGTCCAGCTGCGCTCGTCGCATCTCTTTTAACGTAAAAATTGTATCACAGCCATTTTGAAAAAAATCCAAAAACTGAATCGGCAAAAAAATCTGTATAAATATCGAACCTGTGGCCCTATTCGGAGATTTGAGATTTTCATCTCATCTTTTTTTGTTCTTGTTGCTCTCGTTTGAAACGTCATCGGTGTGAAAGTGACCAAGATAAAATCTCATCTCATCTCACGCGCAGGAATAGCCCCGCTGGTCACAAAATTTCACGAGAATCGGTTGAGAAATGCGACCTGTAGAGGAAGACAGACGAACTTACAAAAGGATTTTTTCCGAAGCTGAAGCATCGAAGTTTCGCTCGTTTACGCTCGCTCGGTCGATGAATATTCGGGACAATTTTGCAGTGCACACACGGTCGTCTGACCACAAACTAAGCAAACTAACTAGCTGTAGCCTAACCACCTTTGATTACCTACATCTGCTTATGCTCCGAAAAGGAGCATTGTGTTTCAAAAAAATATCGTATTTAATTTTCTAGCACTTCAACGTTACACACCTAGGTGTCCCATTTACGCAATTAATATTAAATAATAATAATAATAATAAATAAATTCGGGACACTTTCACAGACGGTCGCCTGACCCCAAACTAAGCAAAGCTTATATTATGGCTGCCAGAGACTAATATACTTAGATATTTTTAAATATATACTTAAATAGATATTAACACCCAGACATAGAACAAACACAAATGTTCATCACATGAATGTTTGCCCCAGGTGGGAATCCAACCCACGCCCCCAAGCTCAGAAGGCAGGTTCACTACCAACTGAGCCACCGAGGCAGCCAATAAAAATAAATAAATAGAAAATGCTGTTTTTTAATTTCTTCGTTGAAATATAAAGTACCTGCTTTTATATAAAATAGGGATAAAGTACCTCTATCTCCTATAATTAGTTGTATATAGCGATCTTTGCTCTATTTATCTATTTTTATTCTATTTATCATAAAAACTCTTAATTGAACACGAAAAGTAGAAATTACAGCTAAATATTTACAACTTGGCAATTTACATTCCTACAGTAATGTATTACTTTCGCATGTTGTGATCTTGATCACGAATCAACTGAATGACGTCATGAAAGGTGTGTTGTAGTACACCTGACTATACGCGGAGTTACGTAGACCCGTGTGACGTGTGACGTCTTGAAACGTCAGGCATTCTTGACCTTAGCTTTGTACTTACTTAGCCATACATATAATCCACTATAACCACCACTTTCATTGTGTGAATCGCTGGCGTGTGAAATTCGCTGCCTGATTGGGTTTTCCCCGATAGGTACTCATAATTATGTGTGCTCAAGTATCGAGTGAATTGATTCCTTCTAGACAAGCGTGCTTCTTCGTAGAACGTAGGCTGCATGATTGCTTCAGGCGAGATGGCGGAAAATCGCAAGCCTATTATAAAATACATAAATGAAACAGATCTAGCTTATTTCAGTTACAGTGCAGTACTAATTAGGTCCATATACTACACATAGTACGTAGTTAAAACTTCCACGATTTATTACTTGGAACTCTTTATATAAGTAAGGTAGAGTACGGTAGAGCAGAGATTTTAACAAAACTTTTTAAGCCGCCGTAATACTTTGCTGATTTCTAGTTTAGCAGCATCACACTATTATTATGCATCTAACTGTCCACTCGACTCTACAACGACCAAACTTATAAATTTAGTTTAAACTTGGTGTGGAAAAACATTGGTTATTCTATGATAGCCAGTGTACATAAATCCATAGGCGCTCCTAATAATTATGTCTAGGTAGATATGATCCTATAAGTAAGGTATCCTCACATAGTAGTCAGTTAACAATTAACATAATCGTAGAGTCTGTAGGTTTACTTCTCCAAAAGAGGATTTTGTTTCCAACTTTATCTCATTCATAGTGCACTCATTGATAGTGGACAGCTGCCTTATTATCTCCCCTTAATGTTAAGATGCTTAAATGTTTTCATTCTGATTAGGGTTAGAGTAAAGGAAGAAAATAATTAGCTACTACATTACTGTCAAAACAAAATAGGCGTTACATCCTATATTACGAGGTTAAACGTGAAATTACATAGCGGTATCCGCTAATTAGATATAACTAAGTAGATTACATTTCCCCTGATAGTTAACAGACCATTGCTTTTAGGGTATTCTCCCCAATCCCCATCAACTATTGATTAGTAATAATGGACAATAAAAATGATATAAAATCAAAATTTTCCGCCTTTTCTTCCATCATACTAGGAATCGATATTGTGCGCAATGAACCACTGCGCATGTTTGCCCAAAGCCACCCGTGTTTAAACCATTTTGTACCTTGAGCTAAAAAGTGTTGAGCTGCAATTCGAATGAGGATATTTTTAAATTAAGACCAGATGACAGCTCAGTAATGTTACACAGTGTGCATGTGATTTCTATTGTGAACACGGAATTCTAAAAGCAACAATTATCAACAAAATTGTCACGATTGGAGTCAACAATTGGCAAATTCAAAATTTGTGTGATCAGAGTTGAAAATTGTACATAAATTAAAAGTGCCATTCATAAGATGCTAAGTCAAAAACATCACAAACGTTACGAGAGTGCGTACCAGTGAATATAAATTAATTTTAGTGCTAGCGAATGCAAAACGAGTAAGAAATATAACATACTTACCTAAAATAAATTTATTTTACATAATTTACAACGAAATAAAAACAAGTAGGCAGGTATAACAAGACACCGGTAAGGTTTCCAATTAGAATTCTATTTGCAATGCAAGTGCTGGATTTTATAAATATTTATCAACAAAAAAGGTAGGGTACCTTGACAATATTACAATAAATATTCAAAATTCCATGAATAACTCAAATACGTAAATTAATAATAACAATAATTTGTCCTCATCAAGTAAATTAAATATAAGTCATATGCTACGTAACTGGAGCCCGGTGTATGGCGACAGACACTCGCCTCCGGTTACATTTATGACTGAATATCGTCCGGCGAAGTGTGGGGGTTGGAATACACCTCAGCCAGCCCTCCGGAGGAAACGCATGACGATATGTTATGTTATTAAGTAAATTCAGTTATGACGAAAGATAGAGTCGAATATAGAAAACCAACATTATATGTAGTACTGCATTGAAGCCACGTGAATGGGATAAGGGTAGGCATGATGTTCAAGAATGTATTGTCATCAAGGACGTTCTAAAGTTCTAAAAATTCCTTAAAAATACTTTCAAATTGATAATACATACTTACTTATTTACCATCACACCATCGAACTACCATGACACTAAACTAAGTTGGTATAAATCTCTACTTATTTAAACATAAAATACAAGCTGCCCCCGCGGTTTCACCTGTGGTTAAAAAGTATCCTATGTGCTATTCTAGACTATAATCTATCTCTGTGCCAAATTTCATCCAGATCTGTTCAGCCGTTCTGGCGTGAAAGAATGACAAACATCCATCCACCCATCCATCTATTCTTACAAACTTTCGCGTTTATAATATTAGTAGGAAGTAGATTAAAATATTAGGCACTCACTTTGTAAGTAATTTGTCTACCTTCAGCTGTATAATAAAGAGCCTACATTATAATGAGATCAACAAAGCAACAACGTTTTAAGAGAAATCAATTAACTATCAATATTTGTTATCTACTTCGAGAACACTAAGTATAAACTATTTCCGTTTAACTGACGATAAACATACACAGGTAGGTATGTATTGTATTATATTTAGAACAGAACATAAAACGAGTACAATAACATATGTGTCAGCTATATCGCTAAAACTTATCTCTCCCAGGCAATCTTTGAATGGGTTTAGGAAATGGTGGTACTCGTAAAACAGATCTATCATGTTATTTACATACAAGTGATGGAAATATACATATGACCTAAGCAGCTAAAGGTTCCTACAGGTCTACCTATGACGTATACGCCTATTTACGAACTAGTAGGTATAATCCACCATGGTTTTAGTTTAAGGCTTCGTATTGCTCTTGACGTTATTATCCCCGTTACATATAAATAACTTCAATATGTTTATCTTACTTACATAATGTAGTTTAGTTACTACATTAGTAAATAATGAAATAATATTGTAGCACTTGTTGAGTTGACTTGGTCTTAATATTTCTTCGAAGTTATTTTACGATTAAGTACCTGGTTCTGCCAAACTACGAACAGGCACATTTCTATTTTTAATCGTGTTTGATGCCGATCTCAGAACAACCTAGAAAATAAGATGGCGCACGGCGTATGATTTAGGTGAAGCCAAAAACCATCCAAAAACTACGCTACTGTCGTATATGTACACAACAAGCAAACATTGACGAAAAAAAAACTACGCTACTCGTTCATTCTTACCTCGACATTATCTGCATTGGTTTATGGTATAATTTCTTGTAAGTACATAAATATAGATAGTGCATTATAAAAGTGTGGCCAGGACTACATTTTGAGGTTTTTTTTTAAACTGTGCAGTTCTTTTACAAGTCAATTACACTAACAAAACTACCGTAACACTACACTCTTACAAATATGTGCAATTTTAGAGTAAATTGGAACGGAAATGGCTAACGTAGAGTTTACTACGTGCACACGTTTGAAAAGAAGTGGCTTCAGCGAGATATAACGCAGTGTTCCATCCTTTCCTCTAGATTGATCTGAGATGCCGATTTAGATTTGTCATTCGCAATGAGTCAATAAGGTCAACGCTTTGACTGGTCTTTCGACGGGTAACAGCGAGAGACATTTACTAATCAGAGCTGTTATAATTTGGAGGTTCCAGTTGTATCGTAGACCCTGTCTGGTCATGTCAATTTTAGGATAGCAAAACATTTTAATCTCAAAGCTACAACAGTACAATTAACATAACATAACAGTCACGCCTTTCCCCCGAAGGGGCTGGCAGAGGTGTATTCCAACACCCACACTTCGCTAAACGATATTCAGTCCAAAACATGACAAGATGCGAGGCTGTCGCCATACGCCAGCTCCGAGTTACATGGACTTGCTAAAACTATTATGTGACCTATTATGTGACCAGCGGTGCTACCTACAATCATTAGGAAACGTATCCGATCGGATCCCACAAATTTCAAACTCAAATTGTTCAAATCTCAGTCTACTTTTATACATTTTAGAATAGGTAATCGAGTATTAATTCGATCGCAAGCATGAATCACGTTTAAAAACTTTTGAATACGGGAATAATTAATAATAAAATAATAAGAATAATTAATTAATAAGATTCGAATAATTTGAGTTCGAATTTTTTGGAATCCGAACGGAAACTTTTCCGAATTATTGTGAATACCTCTATGCTGAACCTCGACGGAGGGCACCGGGATCTCTATAATAAAACGCACCGGTACCAATACGTGTGCTATTTATGTTTATTCAGCTTACATGACTGGCACGCAAGAACATCAATTGTGCCACTTATTGTAATCCCGAGCACTTGTATGACATCTTTATACATTGTATTGTATACTTCTACTTTTAGTTAGGTACTACATTATACTACGGGTCAGGGGCCTACCTAGTACTGTCTTTAGACCATTTTTTTCAACTAGGTATAATAATAATATGGTTTCTCATGCTATATTGACTTTATTCGTATCTGTAGTAGAGATACGGAATGAAAATGTATTGTAGAACTAAACTAATTTGTTTTGTAGAAGCCCCGAGGACAATTATCTAACCTTTTTATTGTTTTAGTTATGTAGAGAGATCGTAACATCGTAAACTCCACAATAGATCGAGGGTACTTAATAATTGATTTTTATTGCCTCAATTTCTTTACAAAATTTATTTGTAAAGGAAAACAATCATTCTGATCGTTTTGTTTATTGCAGTTACGATTGTAGTTAAGTTTATTTTTGAAGTAGGTACGGAAACAGTGCATAGCGGAGTTGCGGAGCGATACAGGGTCTGAATTGAAAATCATTGCTCCGTAAATACTAGGTAGTGGGTTTCAATTTTTAACAAAAACGTCATCCGTGATTTTTATTTTTTTATTTTAAATAGAGCCAGACCTCTCTTCTCCGTTTCGCTCCGATTCTTGAGTGTCAGCCTAGTTATTGGTTTTTAGCACAAACTATTTTTTCAGCTGAACGAAGTTATTTGCTAATATCACTGACTGTACCACTTTCGTAACAATCGAATTAAACAAAAATAACTCCGAAACAACAATTTAATGAAAAAACTTCAGTTACATTCTTCTCCAAAAATAGAAATAAAAATGCCTGAACCAGCTCAAGTATGTTTGTGTCAAAAGTTTAACAATTAACTAGAATTTAAAAAGTACCTAAAATACCACGTCATTAGTCGACTGAAGAGAATATTTCGGTAAGTTTAGAAATAGCTTTGTTGTAGTTTTGATATTTTGTCAATGGAAATGTAAAGTCGTAGTACCTACTAAGTACTAATTGTATTGGCGTAGAGATTATTAGGGCCTATCCATACGATGCATTGCGAATTAGTGCGGCGGGCGGTGAAGTGAGTGTGTCGCAAAACCGCCGCGCTAATACCACCGCAGCGCATCAATGGGCAAAGCCTTTATTTACTCGTAATTGTGGTCTAATTGAAGTAGCCGTCTTACACGAAAATGTCGTAGAGATCACTTAGAAAATGGCAGATAATTAGTTGGTAGGTGTAATAATTCTTAATTGCATTTAACGGACCCAGCAGGCATGAAAATGTGAGCCTTTCACAGTGTATACTTTACCCGTATAGCAAAGTTAGGTATGACAAATTTCAAATGCACATCACTTTTTCGTGTTATCTTGCCATACGCCTGAAGTAGTCACGCAGTTGTTTTTGAAAATTTTACTGCACGTGGCACGATAGGCTCAAACACCGGTGTCGGTGACTACCTACATAACATTATCGTCTGTCCATGCTCTGACTCAATGACATGATGTACCGTAACCAAGTTTTAACCATAATTGCGTTGTATTAATTTTATTGTAGCTACATTGTACTTGTTAGAACAGCCATGGAAAAGAAGAACTGACTGTTCAAAAATCATACACTTAGGCCGTACCTACTTAGTTTTACGCAAATGCTCTTATTTCTAGGTACAGCATGGCGTGTGATGACTTTAACCATTATAAAACCGGCGCTTAGACCCCGCTTCTGGCTTATCAGAGCTTACAATGCGCAGGTACCTTAGAACTAGTGGTGTGATGCATGTTTGCGCATGGTTCTTTGCTATTTTAGATAATTTTGTGTACCTTCCTCCGAAACTCCGATCTGTTACCTATTGCACTATTTTTTTAGCACTTATATAGCTAAGGTTAGTTATCACTACGCACTTCATGGTCTTACTTTTAATATAGCTCGGCCACACGAGGCGTAGCAACGCAACGCATCGCCGGTGCTGTCGTTGTTGCGGAGCACGCGCGTTGCAAGGAACGAAGGCGAAGGTGGGATAAGATGCTTTGGAACTAATTTTGTCACTGCATTGCGGAGCCGCTGCGGTGCGCAGCTGCCGTATTGCATCGTGTGGCTAAGCCCTATGCCTAGGTTACCTCCTTACTTTGCTCACAGACTACATACCAAGCTTTACCTAACTCACTAATTCTACTATTCTATTACAAAAACATTATACATTGATACTATCACACAATATACTTATCAATAAAATAAAATAAATAAATTCGGGACATTTCCACACACGGTCGCCTGACCCCAAACTAAGCAAAGCTTGTACTATGGCTGCCAGGAACTGATGTACATACGAGTACTTAGATATTATTAAATACATAAGTACTTAAAACATAATAACACCCAGACACAGAACAAACACAAATGTTCATCACATAACTGTTTGCCCTAGGTGGGAATCGAACCCACGCCCCCAAGCTCAGAAGGCAGGTTCACTACCAACTGAGCCACCGAGGCAGTCAAAAACGTGTATTGTCGAATATACGTTAACGTTTATTTTTTTCCTTGATTGATATGTTGATAACAAACACCTGCCTTCTTATCACATCAGAATCTGTCTCCTTATCTTGTACATCATATCAACACATGTTCAAATTCACGTGCACTTTTTCTAACTTGCCTGCAATTCTCGTCCAACGTGTTATTGGTGGGCGGGATTAATAAAAGTACTTTTTCCGCTAATGTCTCAAATTAAAGTATTCACTCTCTACCAAAACGTCTACGACGAAAAGTATAGTGCTTTTGCATTGAAATAAAGTACCTTGTATTTTGTTATTAACATTTAAAAAAAACAAACGCTTTAATATACTGTCTTCTTGTTATTAAACATATTTCCTACATTTGTAACAAAGTGCTAATTTCAGAAATGATTCTTTAATAAGTTATTATCTACCTACATACGGTGCGTGCGTATGCCTATGCGTAGATAGAAGTAGGTATAAGTATAATTAATTAGTCATTACGAATACTCCAGTGGTTATCAGCACCCTTACCTACGATGAGTTTTTATAGTTACAAAAACTTTTTCGTTTTCGTTTGGCTCCATCAAAGACCACAAAAAAAACATCATACATTTCAGTAAAGCGCATCTGGAGGAAACGTTAAGGAACTAGGATAAATATAACTTGGAGTATGGAACAAAACGAAAACGAAAAAAGTTTTTGTTACTGGTAAGTCTTCAGATAAAAGTCTTTCCTAAATGAGCGACGCCAGCAACACGAACATACTAATTACCTATGCCCTAGTTAAAGGATTAGGACAAAAAAAAATAAAAATAATTATACTTAGCTAGCTTCTGCCTGCGACTTCGATCAGGTTTCATAGCTTACCACTCCGTGATTCTGTAGCTTGCTATATTAGAAAAATAAAGTTTAAAATCAAACTAGTAATTCCGGAAATTACCCCTTACATCCAGGAAATTACCTTCTGTATTAAAGCTTTGAAATTTTACCTCTTTTTAATATCAGCAGCTACACCGCTTTAAATCGACGAAATCGTGCATTTTATTTAAAACCAAAGTCGATTTATTCGATTAGAAATGTCAGTTTATCGATCAGCTAAGCATTGTGTTATTTAAAAAAAAGCAAGCAAGTTTGTATAGACTACGTGGCTAGCACTGTAGTCAGAGTTACTAAGCCGCATGAAGGCATTTTATATGGCTTGTACGATGTTAGGTTAGTACTTGTACGATGTTAGCCAAAATTTGAGAGACTGTAATTTATTTATTATTTAAAAAATTAATGCCCCTCAGTTTCTTGCCTGTTCTTCTGAGTAGAGGCTCTTTATCCGAACAAGGCGGTCTATTTAAATAACTTTGACGTTCTTAGATGTATCTTTGATACCTAAATTGAATAAAAACATTTTGACTTTGACTTTGACTTTACTGCAGTTTATCCATACAAGTAATGTTCTCATTGCGGTACCGCAGGTCGGCCGGCGGCGGCAGCCACGCTGGTCTTGAGGAGGCCAGCGACGGCAGCGACGCGGAGCGCCAGAAGCGGTCTCACCACCTCCGGGTACCGACTCCAGCATTCGTGGGGCAGTAAGTAACTTGTTTCTTTTTTTAACCAAGCGAGCGTTAGCGTGCGAAGCGCCTCTGCTTAAGCTTCGACAAAAATGCTTACGTATGTCCGATTTTTGTCTGGATCTATGTCCAGATACTTTTTTAACTCGTACATTTAAAAATATTAGCAAATCAGAATTTAACAAGCTACAAATCTTAGTCTAATAAATCGCTGCCAGCTGAAGGCCATGTGCCCAAAATGCTGGCCGCATTGTCCCGGATTGCGATACTGATCCTTTGGGCAAAGTACCGGCCAGCATTTTGGTCACGAGTTGCTTCGACCAGACGCAATGATAGATCTTTATAAATCGTTTTTGCACCTGGTCCCCACGGTCCTAAAGTTTCGACCCCAAAAGGCTCAAAAATGTACCCACTGTCCAGATTAATTACTGAAACTGCTCACATTTCTCGAGAATCGGTGAAGGTATGCGAACTACAGAGGAGGTCTACCGCGAGGTCTACAACTCTCAGAGCCACTGGTTAATTAAGTGACGTTAATTACGAGGTGGAAAAATCCAATGATGAGATTCAATTCAGTAGTAGGAGAACAGTTGTTTTAGTTTAGACTAGCGACCCGTCTCGGCTTTGCACGGTACCTAAGTATAAACCTTCCGTAAAAACATATCTAACTGATGGTGAAAGCCGCATCACACGCACAACACACACACATTTGCACACATACCTAAACTCACACCCATCACTGCTGACAACATTTACACAAGTACTCAACATGACATAATTATAAAACTTGCTGTAATTTTTCGAAATAATGTATAAAGTGAACACTCGCATGACTATACCCTCGACAAACATCTTAATTCGAGTCTAGGGGTAAGCTGAAAATCAGCCTTGCATAAACTTATCTAGTTTTACGCAGCTCAGTGCTGAGCTTACACCCTTTGCCACCGTATTTATCTACCTATTGTACCTAATTATTTCTATTGTTTTTTTTACTATGGCAATAAATATATACTTATTTTCATTTTTTTTTCATTTTCATCAAAATTCGTTGCCTGGTTTAGGAGGAGTTAGGGGATACACAGACAGAGAGACAGACAGATACGTAAAGCGATTTGTTGGGTTTGTCTCGACCGATTCCGGGATAAGATACAATCTTTTATACTATTGTAAACGGACGAAATAATTATGTACAATGTACATACATTGTACATAATTATTTAACACAGCGAGCTCCTCCACAAAAAATTGCAAAATAGAAGTAAGATGAGGTATTCCTAATCAAATGTTTATTGGTACATACTTCACAATATGTTTGAGACTTAGGTGGTATGGAGTTGTTGGCCACAGCCAGAAGCACATAGTAAAATAGCAAGTATTAGAGGAGAGAAAAGAGCTATAGTCGGTTATCTGACGGTGGGCGCAACTTGCGGCAGTACCCAGGAAATTGGAACTTTTTAAAAGGCTGTGCGGCACGAGGCAGGGCATTGCTCTACTCTATATGGGTATGCAAAGGCTTAGCTAAGCCATGTCTTCGCGAAAAACTTTTTATTCAAATAAGAAGTGTATAGCGTATACCTAACACTTACAATATTTGTAAAACATATCGTCACGCCTTTCCCCCGAGAGGGCTGGCAGAGGTGTAATACAACACCCACACTTCGCCGGGCGATATTCAGTCCCAAATGTGACAGGGGGCGAGCCTGTCGCCATAAACCGGGCTCCAGTCATGTAGCATATGACATACAATACGCACATATGCTCACACAATGAACAAATTCGTGCGTGCCGTTGGCTGGGTACGAACTCGCTACCTCTGGCTTGAGAGGCAGGCCTTCTCCCAACTAGGCTGCCATCGCTTATTTGTAAAAAGTAATACCTAACTCAGATAAAATCGTTAGGGCAATACCTAGTTAAAGTAACATTATTAAAAGAAAAACAAAAACCCGGCTGCAAAATGTTGTACCCTTCAATACCTACCTAAATGTTGTACCTACACTTCCACTATCAAGACGTTTCTAAAGACACCTCACATCTCGAAATTTATCAAGCCGGTTAGGCTGTAGGGCGTACCAAAGAAACCTCATACAAACATACCTACATACACTCGTAAAACAAAACCCTTTTTTGCGCAGTCGGGTAAAAAACAACGCGAACGTGACTTTTAAGAAGTCTGTCATTCCTAGCTGCTTAGCTACAGAGTGTTATTATTTAACATCTGTCCAAATAACTAAGAAGTTTATTTACTGAAGCTCCATATCAAAATGCAAATAAAAGACATTGCGGTACGATAACGCTATGAAAAGACTTCAGTTCCCAACGATTTTCACTGCAAGAACATGTTCCTGAGCTGATAAAAAAATTTGAATTGACGAATCATGTTCAGGGTAAATAACTCCAAATTCGAAATATCCAATTACGTAAGAACGTGACTAGTGTCGACCAATGGAGGGGAAGGAAAAGGTGCAACTGTCGGGTAGTGGAAAACTGTTGCGGTGGTCGATAAGAAGAGACAGTCTTCCGCTGGTCAGCATCAGGAATGCTTTGTTGAGAAGGAGAAATATTTCGCCGGATAACTTGATATGGCGACGAAGGTATGTCTTCAAAAATATCTAGACACAGCAAATGTAGGGTATGAAAAGTACTACCTACAAAAAGAAACATACCTACTACATTGTCATCAAATTTCTTGCATCAGCTAACGCTGAAAAAGTAGGAAAATATGTTGTGAACATAGGTAGCACAAATTTGATGCAGACAGCATGTACTAAGTAGGTATCTTGATTTTGGTAGCCAAGGATTTATATTTCTAAACTAGCTGCGCCCCGCGTTATTACCCGCTGTAAAAAAATAGTCCATGTTAATCCAGAGTTAATCCAGAGTATAAGCTATCCACATCCCAAGTTTCATCAAAGTCCGTTAATCCGTTTGAGCGTGAAGAAGTAACAAACAAATACAGACACAAACTTTTGCATTTATAAGGTAGGTAGGAGATAGGATGTAAGTACTTACCTAACATCACACTTGAATTTTTAACATTGCTTTTTCATTTTGAGTAGGTATATAGCGTGGAACTTTGCAAGTAGGTAGTAATCTAAAAATAACAAGGTGTTTGATAAATTTTAAAACGCAATTCGCTGCTATCTTCCTTTCTGTACGTGTAGTATTTTCAGAGAAGGAAAACACAGGTATTTACTTTACATATAGGTCGACTTTTTGGTTGTCAACGTATATAGCTATTGTTAGATCGGATACTTACAGAGCTATAAAATTGATGCTGGTTTTTACGGACTTACTGTCTGATGTAAGTAAGGCTTCTAGATGGGCCAAGTTTTTTACTGCAATACTGTGGCCCTATTAGGAGATTTGTGATTTTCATCACATCTTTTTTCGTCCTTGTTGCTCTCGTTTTAAACTTCATAGGTGTGAGAGTGACCAAGATAAAATCTCATCTCATCTCACGCGCAGGAATAGCCCCTCTGGCCCGGCAATACTGGCAATATTGCCCGGCCATCATCAGCCATGCTAGAAATGACATGACGATATGGCCGAGTCACTTAAAATAATATAGGCAACTAGGCGCCCCGCGATTTCACCCGTGGTTAAAAAGTATCCTATGTGCTATTCTAGACTTTAATCTATACCACTCTATACTCTGTACCAAATTTCATATAGATCTGTTCAGCCGTAGTAACAAACATCCATCCATCCATCCATCCATTCTTACAAACTTTCGCATTTATAATATTTTATTAGTGTTAGTATATTATTATATTAGTATTAGTAGTATTATATAGTATATTAGTATTAGTAGGATAAGATAGGAATTAGGATAGTAGGATATTGATATTGCCGAGTCAGTATTGCCACGTCAGTATTTCAGAAAAATTTGGCCCTCCCTAAAACAAACTTACTGATTCACTAAATGGGAACACCTTTAAAATGCATAGTAATACTTATTACACATGGTGATTCGTAAACCGGAGTTTAACAAAACTGAGTTAGACTATACTTTCTATAAAATATCTTGCTTATCCCGTAATCCCGTAACCGACGAGCGTGTACGAAAAGACTCATGGAAGTAGAAGAAGCGAAAGATATATGCCACGATCGTAGCAAGTGGAGAGAAGTTGTCTCTGCCTACCCCTATGGGAAACAGGCGTGACTATATGTATCAATCATTTTGCTGTTTTCGGTAGAGTAGACGCGTCATAACATTATTTCGAGAATTTACAAGCTTTTTTACCCGACTGCGCAAGAAGGAAGGCTATGGATTTCGAGTGTACGTATGTATGTATGTGAGTATGTTTGTATGTGGTTTCTTTGGCACACCCTACAGCCTAAACAGCTTGATGGATTTCGACATGTGAGGTGTCATTTGAATCGTCTTGATAGTGGAAGTGACATAGAGTACAACGTTTTGCAGCCAGGTTTTTGTTTTTCTTTTCATAATGTTACTTGTTTAATTTTCTTGATAATTTTATGTACTTTTTAATTTGGGCTGAGTCTCTAGACAAGTTGGCATGTAGGTCTAGCTTCCATCGATTCTATTTCTACAATCGCTCGAACGTTATCTAAGTTGCTAATTGGACGAGTTGACATTAGTCTTCCTTTAATCTACCATATCTTATTCCTAATGGGTTTGACGTTCACAAGTGTATCTTCGACGTTCATAAGTGTATCATTGATACCCAAATTGAATAAAAACATTTTGACTTTTCTGATGAAACCGTACTATCCACTAGAGCCAATAATATTATTGCTTCTTAACCCCCGACGCAAAAACGACGGGGTGTTATAAGCTTGACGTGTCTCTCTGTGTATGTGTGTGTGTGTGTGTCTGTGGCGTCGTAGTTCTCGAACGGATGAACCAATTATGATTTTTTTTTTGTTTGAAAGGTGAATTAGTCGGAAGTGTTCTTAGCTACCTATGTTTAACGAAAATCGGTACCGCGTTTTTTTTAATTTTAGTTTATACTTAATTTATAAGTACATGGATTAATAGCTACTTCCTTACTGGTGCATTGATCTGTCCAAACATTCATTTTCGTTCAAGGACTCTCAAACCCGCGAATTCAGCTCGATCGTTGACATCAATCGAGAATCTCATTCAACGAGATTAAATTAGACAGCAATGAGACAAAGTAAACTCAGCGATGTCGATGAGTAAGTAACAAGTACGAAATTAAACATTATTGATCACAGCTACCGCTGCCGCTGCCGCTGCTTTTCAATCTATTTCTGCGTGTTGCTGTACCTACCGACTCTTCGTTTTGCAGTTAGAAATCGATTAGGAATTTCGATAGCAATCGAAAATGGCGGTTTATAGCTGGGGAAAATATTGTTAGTACTTACTTACTTAATATTGTTAGCAGGGACCGCGGAAGTACTCCGTGACGGGGGGGGGGGGGGGGGGGTCAAACTTTTTTGGTCGGTTCGTTTTTTTCAACCTTTGACTCCGTCTTAGAATGGAGAGTGTATGACCTTTTTTTTGTTTGATTTTGGGAGGTAATTTGGCCCCATCCCCCCCACTTACGCGGTCTCTGCCAGGTTAAAGTCCTAAGGCCGTTTTCCGCCTCAAACTTTGACCTTGCTAACATTTGCTTTGCTGTCAATGATCCGTTCCATTCTACTTAAATGGTATCTAGCTAATACTTTTTTCGTCGGTCAGTAGCTTCAGGTAACTGAACTCGTCTCTCCTCATATTTCCATCAAATAGCAGACATAGGGAAAACTGCTAAAATCTTATTTTATTTTTGAAAAAGCGATGGCAGCCTAGTTGGGAGAAGGCCCGCCTCTCAAGCCAGAGGGAGCGGGTTCGAACCCAGTCGACGGCACGCACCAATTTGTTCATTGTGTGAGCATATGTGTGTTTTGTATGTCATCTACTACATGACTGGAGCCCGGTGTATGGCGACAGGCTCGCCCCCTATCACATTTGGGACGAAATCGTCCGGCGAAGTGTGGGTATTGTATTACACCTCTGCCAGCCCCCTCGGGGGAAAGGCGTGACGATATGATATATGCTAAAATTTTAGATTCTTGAAATAATACCTACGTAGATTATGCTAATTTTTTAACAGCCGCCTCCAGACTCAGCTGGACCAGACTAATTTTATTGACCTCTCGGTTCTCGGTCAACGAGGCAGTCGCCATTTTGCACGGCATGACGAATTGGAGTCCTTTGCGATTTTCCAGGTGATATCATTAAATAAGAACACGAAAATTCATCGACAAGATTAGCGTATTAATTGGCAAGTCGGTAGCAAGCCAAAAAAATACAACCGAATTGATACCCTCCTCATATTTTAAAGCCGGTTAATCTGATCAGTTACGAAAATAATTGAACATACCTATTCTATCTAAGCTAGCAGCCACAATAATACTTCAACGACCACTTTTAGATTGCATCGGAGAAACGGAAGTGGACAAATCCACAAATGCGAAGACTGACTAAGAAAAGTCGAAGATTGATCTGAGTGCAGGGACCCTATTCGGAGATTTGAGATTCTCATCTCACTTTTTTTCGTCCTTGTTGCTCTCGTTTGAAACGTCATAGGTGTGAGAGTGACCAAGATAAAATCTCATCTCATCTCACGCGCAGGAATAGCCCCCCTGAATGGGTTAGTGGCCGAGATCGCTATTTCGAGATTGATAATGTGGACATTATTGTGAGAATATTGCGAGACCATTCAGAGGCCGGTCACAAAATCTCGTCACTTCATAACCTGGCATGGGTCCAAAAGTTCCTAAGAATGACGTCACTGATTCTTGTTAAATGACGTGAGCGACACTCCTTCGAAACAGTGCCAAAAATGACAGACGCCTGCGTTGGCTGTCTTGCTGCCATGACCGGATGTTGATCTGTGTTTGTGCATCTGTGCATTTCGTCACTTTTTTAATGCCATACGTGACAAATAAGCAGAAGGGCCGCTCTAATTCTTTCAGCAGTTGCAGAAACAAACTTCTAAAGCTATGAAATTAGACTCGGTCTTAATGGTTTTTTAATTTTCAATCGAGCGAGCCTTTGAGATCGCAGCGTATCAGTGGTTTTTTCGTCCTTGTTGCTCTTGTTTGAAACGTCATAAGTGTGAGAGTGACCAAAATAAAATCTCATCTCATCTCACGCGCAGGAATAGCCCCCCTGCTTCATCTTCGACAAAAATGCTTTCGTATCTCTGTCCGGATCTTAGTCTTCGTCTGGAAAACTGACTCAGCAAAAAAAATAATTGTATAATTACCGAACCTGTGGGGCTATTCCTACGCGTGAGATGAGATGAGATTTTATCTTGGTCACTTTCACTCCTATGACGTTTCAAACGAGAGCAACAAGAACAAAAAAAGTGAGATGAAAATCTCAAATCTCCGAATAGGGTCCCTGCTCACAAAATTTGACGAGAATCAAAATACAAAATACAAAATGTTTATTTGTTTCAATACATGTACACAATTTTACATTAGGACCCTGTCTGCTGCCGTAGCGTGAGCTGTGTTGCAGCAGCCAGTGCCTTCCCAAAACTAGGTACATATTACAATTTAGAGGTAGGTACTATTTCTATGATTCAATATAGTATGAGAAATACATAGTAGATACATACATAAATATATATATGTTTACAATTATTGATGTGTTCAGTTATTTAGGGTGTAGTTTAAGTGTGGTGTGAGTAAAGTTGTACGGTCGGTTGTTGGTACGGAATCGGTCGAGGAAAGCAACCTGTGGCCCTATTCGGAGATTTTAGATTTTCATCTCACCTTTTTTCGTCTTTGTTGCTCTCGTTTAAAACGTCATAGGTGTGAGAGTGACCAAGATAAAATCTCATCTCATCTCACGCATAGGAATAGCCCCCCTGTAGAAGAGGACTGACGTCGGTCGCAAGGTCTCCTCACAGAGTCACTAGTGCATAATGGAAGTGTCAAAAGAAAACAATATGTCACATTTTGTGTTTAGAAAACTAAAGTGGTAATGTGCAACGTCTTAAAATTTATAAAATCATTAGCGCTAATTATTAATTAAGTACTTACATAAGTTGCAGAGTAGTAAGTTTATGTGGAATGGACCGCGCCTTCCGATCCGGAGGTCGTGAGTTCGCACTGGCTTTGCACGGATGAACTTTTGCATTTAAATTTGACACGTGCTCTTACGGTGAAGGTAAATATCGTGAAGAAGCCGACAAGTCCTAGAATTAACAATTCTAAAGACACGTGACATCCTATGACATCCACCGAGCTGCACTGAGCTCTTTTGTTTTAAATTTCGTGCTGTGCTGCTTTTTTTCTTCATGTGGCCAGTTCAATTTTCGAATAAGCTATTCTTACACTGCCTGTGTGCTGAGTTTTCATTCAGTTTTAACCTCTTTGCTCGAAAACTCGCTTAGGATTTTCATACAACTTTATCTCCCTTGGGAGGCAATGCTTTGCTTTACGTTGAGACTACGTGTTAGTAATTGCATACGTTGTCGAGCAGGTGATGGTGTGAAAAGGATTTTCCTGTTACATAATATAATTTTTCAATTGTCTTCATTGTTATAAGCATTTTGTCATTATGATTGGACTGTGTCAGCATAGGTTTGAATACTTTTCAGTTTTTCATACAAAGAATTTTAAACTAAAGTTACGAACTTGAGAGAACTAAGATTCTCACTGAGTTTATATTGCAACGAAAATAAGAACTCTAGATTTTCCGGAATAGACTAAAATCAAAACAAACGTGTACAATTTCAGCATGGTTTACTACTCTTAGAAATTGGGTTTATGTGGTCGAAGTTAGATTTTAGTAGGATAGCCTACTCTACAAACTGCCAAACTGCCTATAAACAATAATTGTGTTTTCAAACCTCAGATTTGTTTTATTTGGGTGAATAAAAAGAAAACAAAAACGTGTTCGAGAGATTTATTGATCAGAGTAACGAAAACAAAAAAGAAACAAAGAAATGAGAACTAATAAATTTTATTCTGCAGGGCTATTCCAGGAAACGTAACCGTTCGGATTTCAAAAATTTTAAACCTAAATTATTCGAATTTCATAAGTTTTTAAACGTGATTATTTCTTCCGATCGGATTTATACTTTATTCCCTATTCCAAAATGTATAACACTAGACTGATGTTCGAACAATTTGAGTCTGAAATTTCTGAGATTCGATTGGAAACGTTTCCGAATGATTGTAAACATACACCACTGGTCCCCTATTCTTGACGTGTGAGTAACCAGAAAATATCTCACGAGTAAGAATAGGGCCCTTGACTCGTGTGATATTATGTTGGTCATTGTCTCTCTCGTTTGAAAAGTCTTATGAGTGATAGTGAGTGAGGGAATAATATCTCACGCGTCAGAATAAGGCTCTTTGAAATGAGGATTTAATCACATTTAAATCAGGCGCTTCTTTGCGGGAGTTCGTCTTCAAAATATTTTCTTTGACAAATCTCTAGCTAGTATATTTCCTTTTTTTATAAAGCGGTTTAAAATAGTACAGAAATACAGTAATACACTAGAGATTGGCCAAAGGAACAGTCACTGGCCTATATCCTTAATTTCTAGATAAAAAACATCCTGGAGTTAAAATTAGACTCATTGTCAGTTAGCTTGAAATTATCCATAAAAAATTGTTTTCCCAATCATCAGGCTTCCTCGAAAAATCGAACGAAATCCCTAATTTCAGTGATGAGCCATCACGACAGCGTTCATTGAACACTTTGATGTTAAAATATGCAACGGTTCGTACATTTCGATGCGTCACCTTCCATAAACATCAGAATTAAGAATAAGAAGCTCTCAGAACTGTTTACATTTTTGTAAACTAATCTAATTTTTACTGCGTACGCAAAATTGTTTGTTGTGAATTTCGCAAGGAAGATGAATTCATTTTAGGAAGTGTGAGAATCGAGATTTTAACGTAGGTGTGTATTAGATAAATAAATAAATAAATTCGGGGCACTTCCACACACGGTCGTCTGACCCCAAACTAAGCTATATATAAGCCCATATATATATAAGCCCATGGCTGCCAGAGACTGATAAACAGATTCAGATATTTTTAAAAACATACTTAAATAGACATTAACACCCAGACATAAAACAAACTAAAATGTTCATCACATAAATGTTTGCCCTAGGTGGCAATCGAACCCACGCTCCCAAGCTCAGGGGCCCTATTCGGAGATTTAAGATTTTCAACTCACTTTTTTCCGTCTTTGTTGCTCTCGTTTGAAACGTCATAGGTGTGAGAGTGACCAAGATAAAATCTCATCTCATCTCACGCGCAGGAATAGCCCACCAGAAGGTAGGTTCACTACCAACTGAGCCACCAAGGCAGTCATTATTAGGGTCAACTGGGGCAAATGCGTCTGTGGGGAATTTTGAAATTTGCCCCAGTTCCCAATTCACAAATTTGCCCCAGTTGCCTCTAGTAGTTCGCAGGTACACATAATTGCCGAGTTTTTATACACTTCTATTTATGCATATAGGTATCTACTAATAGAGCATATTCTGTGGTATCTACATGTTTAGGTACTTCAGTACCTCCGTAGTTTAACAGTAAACCCCGCCCAATTTATCAATAAAATGGACAAAAAAGAAGAAAAAAAAAGTAACGTGCGGCACCAAATTCAAATTCCCCTAAGTAAGGGCAAAAAACAAACTAGGTAAATATCGCGTCGGTGAGACACGAACAGGATATACTTTTCCTCAGGAACAGTATGTTTTGATCGTGGTTGCCATGGAGATTCCTTTTTCCCTCAGGTAATAATTCTATCCCTATTTTACCCTCAAACTTTAAAGATCGATTGGGGCTTTCCCTTCCTTCTCTAATAAATAATAGCGATGAACATGAATACCTATTGTCACGCTATTCGAAATTAATAAAATGATAGTGATATTTTGGGAATGTAAATAAGTTGCAAGTTTCAATTGCTTAAACTTGGGTTGGAAGCTTAGAGCATTTAGAACATGCTGTAGGGTCGGAAGTAAATAAATAAATACTAAATTGACGGATCTAAACAATTTGGCGGCTGATCTAAACCGGAATGGGAAGCTAATTTTTTTCTCTGCCAAAACATTGGCACTTGTCGAAATGACATACTGCCTAAGGTGAGATTTCATTTACTTCGTCGTCGTGACGCTGACGCCCTATGCCGCGCCGCGCCGTCGCGTCGCCGTTTTCATGTTTCGTATAGCGTGGGCGATAGCGATAGATGAGAGAACGGTCTCGACAGTCTCAATTCGACTCTCGACCGGCCGCGTAATCGTGAGCCGAGCTGCCTTTAGTTTGCAAACAGCCGTTCGAGGTCGCGCTCGAGTGTGTTTCGGAACGCCACTTTGCTCACTTGACATTTTGATTTTGACTGACAGAAACAAATGTCATTTTCAGTTGTGGATGGACGTTTGTTGAGCCTACTTTTGATTTAATCTTTAAATTTTCTAGAATGAAATAAAAACATTTTGAACTGTGTAAAACTACGAATTTTGTGCAAAGTTTAATAGTACCGTTACCCAGTGGTTTACTGTTTTGATTCCCTATAAGCCATTCTCAATGTTTACGTATTGCGAAATATCTGTTCCTGTACAAGATCAGACTATTTTCGTGTTAAAAAATGTGTACCGACTGTTTTTATAGTGAATGATAATATTAGTGGAACGAATCAGACAGTTTGCGAGTTCTGTGACCATAGTCGAGCCTTTGGAACGGAGAAAACCAGGCATGGCCTTCTAGATGACCGCAAGTTATCCTGACGGAATAATGCTGTGTTTCGTTCAAGGATTTGGAGAAGGGGAACACGGATATAATAAAAATCGTGAATTCGACGTGCTCGAGTCTAATTTGAAAAGCAAAAAGCATCCGAAACGTGTATCGTTACAGTTGGAAGATACCTTTGAAGTTGTGTCCTTGGATCCTAAAGTAAAAAAGTCCCAAGGTCTCGTCACCGGCAAAAGCTTAAAGCTGACGTCAGGAGCCAAGCTGCCTGAAGTAAAGCGGAGTCTCAGTGATCGGTTCTCAGTTATTACAGATCCAGGTGGGAAAAAGCCAGCGAAAGGACTTTTGACCATTAGGAAAAATTGGTAACTACTACCTTTATTTATTACTTGACCATTCCATTTAATCCAAATTATTTATTTCACTAAATTAGGTGCCTTAGCATGGTGGTAGGGTAACTTCTAGCAGTGCTAGTAGTTAGAGTTAGCCTACCACCTAGATGATGATGGCTAGCTTAATTCAACCAGAAAAATTGTACCTAAGTACTGAACAGTGTTCCGGCAGTCATTTATATGTTTTTTTGTTTAGCGGAGCATTTTCCGCACTCAGCCACTTGATTGGGCCATTGTGCGTGAACTCTTCCTCTCTTCCTTTCCCCTTACTCCAACCAGCGCAGGTGCTCCCAGAAGGTTAGCAGCTTTTTCAGGCTGCCTCAAGGCAGTTATGCTAGAGACCCAGTGTCCATTACTTATGACAACCAAGCACATACATATTATGACTACATTTTGCCGCCCTACAAACTATAAAACTACCAAAAATATTGACATTGGCATAAAATCCTTATTTGTTGGCTCTGCTGAAAACCTTGACCTTCCAGTAAAAGCCATACAATAAATACTTTATACCTATTATTTAACAACAAAGAGTAGGTAACCTATTCAACATTCCAGTCTCGGATTATATCTACCTAGTATGTAAGTAAGTTCAATTTTAGGCCCTTGTCTGTAGCATGACTCCAACTCTCGTCACGATGTCACCACCGGCTTGTTTGTATTGAAATAACACAAGTTTTAGTTTACTTATGTTTGATTAATGTGAAGGTTTTTGATGTAGATGTATTAGAACTTAGTTCAAAGGTGTGTGTCAGCTTTTGTTAAACTATGTCTTTCTTTTAGTAATTTTGTTGGTCTGAATTATTTAACCCTATTGAGTGTTTAGCTGTTCATTTATGTAATGAACATTTGTGTTTGTTCTATGTCTGGGTATTAATATGTATAAGTATGTATTTAAAATATCTAAGTATGTATACTTATCAGTCTCTGACAGTCATAGTATAGGCTTTGCTTAGTTTGATGTCCGGTGACCATGTGTGGAAGTGTCCCGAATTAATTTATTTATTTTATTCTATGAAGTGCAAGTTTATGCAGGGTACCTAAAAATCTGTCTACATGGTTGTGAGCAATAACAGAATCATTGGTGTCATCTAAGCCATTTATGTTTTATCAGACAAAGCTTTCAAGCTAATTCCATTTTAGGTGACAATATTATTCATTCTAGACAGCAAAAATCTTTGTTGGAAATAGCCCTCTCGAGTAGTAAAAAAAAAGTTAAAACTGCTAAAAAAAGAACAAAAAGAGAGATATTGTAACTGCATCCTATCAAAAATGTTGTCTAAATTCATTGTAATTATAAGCCAAATCACACTGCTGGCATTTTGCCAAATCCACTAAAATACTTCCTTGTTTAAGTTGGTTGTGTTCTTGACTTTATTGTCTTTTGTGTTAGTGTATTATAGCCATTGCGTTATGTTGACTAAAAGGGATATTTTATTTTGAAAATTCCATTGTAAATTTACTGGATAAGGTATAATATATAGAATTCACACCTTTCTGAAGTAAGTAAATGTTTATGTTGTGAATAATGCAGGTGCTTGAAAATATAAAATACTCGTATATCTGTGAAGATAAGATTAACATTTAAACTTGAAATGATAATAATATTGTGAATAAATAGGTAGGTAGTGTTGACTTCAAACTAAAAGTAAACCAAAACCTAACATACCAACTTAAACTCTCAAAAAAAACCTCCAAGAGTAGCTCTTCGAATACTAATTAAGTAAAAAAAAATAAAGGTACAATAACTTGTGGACTTATCACTCGAGCTTTGTACAGTGTTTGGTACTCAAGATTCAACCAACTCACAAGCAACGATTGTACCAGGTTGAAAATCACTCAAAGAGAGCAGATTTTATTTTCTGTACAACCAGAAACAAAAGTGAAGTAAATTTGATACTCAAATTTCCTCCGTACCAAATACCTAAGCAAAATACCTAAGCAAAGTGGTGTGACTTCTAGAGTCTTGAATCTCGATTTAAAACTGTTTTTATGTAAGGTTAAACCAGTTTTAAATCGAGATTAAAGACTGAGTGTGGTTTCAGCATGCAGACCTTAGTATATTATGAACTACTTAGGCCAGTATTGCTTACAATAAATTTATTTCCACACATTTAACTGCCCCGAAGAGATTTATAGCCAAAATCTTATGATGTCACAACAACAAAGGTTGATAGACTATTGCCATATACTATTGCCCTACTTTTGTTTTCCTCTAACTCAATTAATTCTACTCTTCTAAGGCCGCATGCTAAAACGATGCTCAATCATGAATCTCGATTTCAAAGTTTTCAATCGAGATTCATGGCTGAGTGTGGTTTTAGTATGTGGTCCTTAGTGTTACTGGCTTATTTCAAAATCGCTAGTCGATTTCAATCGATTCACTCAGTATAAATCAGAAAGTAACTATGTTTGTATTATGTTTGTAATAGGTATTTAAACATTCTTTTAAAATATTAAAAAAGCATTTTATTGTAAAACCAAAACTTCAACAACTGTCAAAACTAAAAGCAAAAGACGAACAGCTTCTTTCTTAAAAGAGGCTACGAACTCCGACCTCATTGCATATAGGTAGGTACATATACTACAGTTTGATAACTCTTCACGGCTAAACAGCCAACAGCAATCTCGATAGGTACTCGATGAAATAGAAAGATTTTTCCAGAAAAGGCGTGAGAGATGCAGCTAGCAACTTCATACTTCATCAAAACCTATGAGTACGTAGCAAGTGGATATGGCGTTCATTTACCTTCGTTTAACTCTGTAACTCAAGTAGTGTCGACATACCTAGGAATGTGTTACAAGTTACAACCCAATGCGTAGTTCCAACCAGTTTATGCGAATAACACACGCACTCATTTATTTGCAACAACGGCAATTCTCCGTTTTATGTCAAACTTCAAAGGCTTTCAATAAACAATTTCCACTACGATCTATCGATCTTATTGCATACTAATGTACCAATCGATGATGTCACCTACGCGGTCGTTGTAGACGGAAGCGCCTAATTTGTCGAAGGTGGTCGAGTGTTCGCTTAACTTAATAATTAACATTCTTAGTTCAGTCTTCATTCTGTGGCTTTCTTAAAGATCTAATTTGGCAGCTCTGAAAGTGCTATGACAATTTTTAGGGTTACGTAGGTACGCAATGGGTAAAACGGGACCCTATTACTAAGACTCCGCTGTCCGTCCGTCTGTCTGTCCGTCTGTCACCAGGCTGTAACTCATGAAGCGTGATAGCTAGACTGTTACAATTTTCACTGGTGATGTATTTCTGTTGCCGCTAAAAAACAGAATAAAATAAGTAAAAATTTAAGGCTCCCGTACAATAAACGTGATTTTCTTGCCACTTTTATAGAAAATTGTACGGAACCCTTCGTGCGCGAGTCCGACTCGCACTTGGCCGGTTTTTTAAATCTTATTTATATCCCTTGTCTTATCCCGCTCCATTTAAAAGAAGAAGCCTGGAAGAGATCGCTTTTAGTGATAAGGCCGCCAGTTGTTACACTATTTAATAAGTTTTATCATTATTTTTCTCTTGTTGTTTTGTTATCTGTGGTGTGAACAATAAAAAGTTTATCTATCTATCTATCATTTATGATGATGTTAGTATTACGCGTATTCCTTTCCCATTTCTCTTTACATCTTAGTCTCTGCATTTTTACTCCTACATATTATGTATTTCATACAGACTATCAATTTTTATGGGGTCGTTCTCACCAATGGCATCGCTTACGACCATGCTCACCTGTTTTATAGTGTCCTGCCCGATTTAGTTCAGATTTACATCAGTAACAAGACCGACAATAATGTCGTCTAGCTATGTGAATATGTAAAACCCGTGGATGAATGCTGTTCTCGTTAAGGCGAGCCTGGCCAGAAAACGTCTAGCAAGAATCAACTTTCCTCTAAGATAAACCATGGTTTTTACTGTGTAAAAAAAAATATGTTATTCTTAAGCATGTTTTTAAGTGGAATCATAAATCTGATACATGTAATGAATAACTTCACTCGATAGAAAAAAAATCTAAAGTCACCTCTATTTGGTATTTTAAACACGATTTGCGACTTAATTTTTACAAATCATATTGCTTTTTTATTTTTTTTACGAATTACAATGCAATAAAAAAATGGAATCATAAATAAAAATGTTAAAAAGTTAACATGGTAATTTTATATGATTTTTTTATCACGAATTCATAGTAAAAAGGCACGTTTGCGTGACCGCCAGTCCGCCCGCAGACCCCGTCGACGCCGGACGTGTGCCAAATTTTTGTGATCTCCGCAGTGCCGCACACACCAACACCAACCAAGCATTTAGTTTTGCCATAATGGGTAACAAACATAATAAACGAAAAAAATGCTCAAGTCTGGCTTTTAGAAAATCGTACGAGTCAAGGAGCAAACGTCGGTAAGTAGATAAACTTCTACTAGATTAAATTGGTAATCATTGTTTTTATTTACTAGAATTGACATTTCTTGCATTGCTTTTTGTAGTCAGATGATGTATCAACAAATCTATTAGTACCTACTTATATTCGTTTTAGTGTTTTCAAATATAATACTCATCATCATAATTATATACTTTTTTGTCTCGTTACGTGTATTCACGATGTAAATACCCGGCCTAGTGGTATACCTACTAGTGATATTTATGTAGTTATACCTACCTACAGTTACAGTTTTTTTTTTGCAGAAGACTACTACGTAACAAACTCCAATGACTTTGGAATTGACGAAACGTAAGTACCTATCTACCTTTTGTACCACGCAGGGAGGCGGGTGTTCTGCGAAGTTTTGACTATGTCGGTCACCATTTATTATTTCACCCAGACAACTTGTGAGATACGGATATGGAGCGACGTTCATACTTGAGCATTCTAAACTGCACAACGAGTAAAATACCCGCCCTAGTGGCATACCAGTGATATTTATATTTATATAGTTATACCTACTTACACGAATACCTATCTTACAGTTTTTTTTTTTTTCAGAAGAGTACTACAACCAAATTTAATAAACTCCGATGACATTGGAATTGACGAAGCGTAAGTACCTACCTACCTTTTGTAACATGCAGGGCTGCGGATCTTCGCTAAGTTTTGACTTTATAGGTATGTAGGATGTTAGGTGAGATACGGGACGACGTTCATACTTTCATTTTTACTGAGCAATCTGAACTGCACAACGAGTAAATACCCGACCTAGTGGCATACCAGTGATATTTATATTTATATATTTATACCTACTTACACGAATACCTATCTTACAGTTTTGTTTTTTTTTCAGAAGAGTACTACAACTAAATGTAATAAACTCCGATGACATTGGAATTGACGAAACGTAAGTACCTACCTACCTTTTGTAACATGCAGGGCGGCGGATCTTCGCTAAGTTTTAACTATACAGGATGTTAGGTAAGATACGGGACGACGTTCATACTTTCATTTTTACTGAGCAATCTGAACTGCACAACGAGTAAATACCCGGCCTAGTGGTATATCTAGTAGTGATATTTACGTAGTTATACTTACCTAAATGAATACTTATCTTCGTTTTTTTTTTTTGCAGAAGAGTACTTCAAGAGGATGTAATAAACTCTGATGACATTGCAATTGACGAAACGTAAGTACCTACCTTCTTTTTGTAACATGCAAGGTGGCGGATCTTCGCTAAGTTTTGACTGTACTGTATGTATGTAAATTATATAGGGTGTTAGGTGAGATAGGGGACGTCGTTCATACTTTCATTTTTGACTGAACAATCTGTACTACACGAGTGTTTGGTAGCGTTTGAGTTATAGCCGTATGATTTGAACACATCTAGGCCTGATTAGTACTGCAACGTGATTTTGGCTGTTTTGAAGAAAACTCGTAAAGTTGTGTATTCGTTTTTAAAGATTATCGAAAATCGAGCATTTCGGTAAATCTTGTAAGTACGGCTTTTATAAACCTACGACTGGTATGGATGTGTTCGTCGTTGCCTTTGAAATTCGAAACTGCCGGTTGTAAGAAGCGATAGCGGGGACAGGCGAAGCTATGTATATACGTCACAAAGATGGCCGCCGACCGTTGTAGATTATTGCTTATATCTCGAGTTCTATCTCATCAAATCAGTTGTTTGAGGTGTCATTTGAAAGCTCATTTATTTATAATGTAGTTGTTATATAATTATGTACATACATATCAACAAGCTTGAACGACAGCTTCCGTGCGCGAGTCCGACTCGAACTTGGTCGGTTTTTTAGAATTTTTATATTTTGAACTTTTGGACATCATACTTATAAATATTTATTTTTATTTTGTTTTAGGCACGTGGATGACATTGACCCTGTTTCACTCAGCGTGGTCATCATCCTGCGTCAGTCATGGTTTGGTGGGGGGTATCCTATCACGGCGTCACAAAGCTTAGTTTTTGTGAAAAGGGGGTTAAAACTTCTGCCAAAGTGTATCAAGAGACTGCCTTATATGGTGTTGTACAACCCCTTAGCAATACACTTTTTAAAAATCTACCGTGGAGTTTCCAACTAGACTCTGCACATGGTCACAAAGCGCGAACTACCCAAGCCTGGCTGGAAGCCAATGTTCCGGACTTTATAAGGGCTGAAGACTGGCCCTCCTATAGCCCAGATCAAAACCCCCAGGACTACAAATTATGGTCAGGTTTAGAGGGCATGGCCTGCTCTAAACGACACGCCGACATAGAGTCACTTAAGAAATCTTTGAAGCAAGCAGTGGCTAAATTTCCCATGGAAACAGTCCGTAAATCCATAGATTCTTGGCCAGACCGACTAAAGGCCTCTATCAAGGCCAAATGTGGTAATTTTGAATAAAATAATAGTTATATTTTTGTTAAGACTTCAATACATATGTAAATATAACTTTTATTAACATTACATTACTCTATAAAAAAATAAATGCATTTTCATTTGTAACAGAACTTATGGCTAGACATGCATACATATCGTCACGCTTTTCCCCGAGGGGGCTGGCAGAGGTGTAATACAACACCCACATTTCGCCGGACGATATTCAGTCCCAAATGTGACAGGGGGCGAGCCTGTCGCCATACACCGGGCTCCAGTTATGTAGCAGATGACACACAATACGCACATATGTTCACACAATGAACAAATTGGTGCGTGCCGTCGGCTGGGTTCGAACCCAGCAGAGCAAAATTGCCACTCCCAACTAGGCTGCCATCGATTCTACAACTATATCACAGAACAAATAATAATACTACGTACCTATAGCTCAATTGTATATATAAATGTAAATATTGTGAATGTATATTTTTGTACTGGATGTTTTGTTAGTACTAGCAGAATTTCCGCCACTTCATATACCCAGGGTATGTATACCTATATATCCGGTATAAGTTTACTCGATTCTTTCATAATTATTGTTCAAAATTATATCTGAATCGTGTAGTTTTTTAACTTTGTAACATTTAACAAACCATACAATATTATTAGTACGCACCTAATGGTAAAGTAAGGTAATTAAAATTGTTATTACCATTGTTATACAATATACCCAAAAATAATGAAATTTACTATGTTGTATTATTTAATGAATACAGGTTACACAATCATTCCAACACCCTGTATAAATATTTGTCCTAATAAGGATAACAAGTTGTCTATGTGTCAATCCGGGGCATAAGCTAACTCCGTTCCAAATATGATCCTCATCCGTCTAGCCGTTTAGGTGTGAATAAGTGAAATACGAGTAAGTACCTAACTTCCACACACAATCGCAATCTTTTGTATTTATGAGTGTGAAGTGTGATAAAATGGAAATATGACACTACCGGTAAAATGAAGCTAATGCCACGACTACTAACACATCAAAAATACAACAACTCGTGGACATGAGATTGGTTGTACCTATATTGGCTTGAACGGCATTTTTTAGATTTTTTTTTGTTTGGCATCAAATAAAAAATGTTCATAAAATGGATGAGTACAATGACGGACGGATTATTTTATCGATTTCCTAAAAATGGGTGTTTAGGTACTCGATACCATAACGTGACTGACGGGTGAAAGACGTGCGCGCGGCGCATCGCACACAACTTTTGTGTCGCGTGAATGAATACGTCGCGCTCCCAAAAAGTGCGGCCTGAGGTAGAGTAAAATACCTAAAGTTCTGGGAAAGCCTCGCCTTAAAAGTGGCCACGCTATGGCCTAGATTCTTGAAGAGGTTCACTAATAGTGCTTTGAATGATGCGGGCTTGTGCTGACGTAACATATAGGTACCTAAGTAAACATATAAACAACTGCTAGAATAAAACTGCTAGAGTTTTATCCATTCGTATTTGAAAAGATTACAGTTAGTACCAGTGGCTCCTTGAGGACGGCCTCGCGGCCGACGTCTGTCCTCCTCCTCAGGTTGCAATACAAATAAAATTATAGATATATCCTATCGTACTAATTTTACTTTATTAGATAAGATACTATATCATCCTATCCTATATATGGATGGAATGGATGGCCAGCCATCCATCCATCCATTCTTACAAACCTTCGCGTTCATAAAATTAGTAGGATAGGATATATCTATAATTTTATTTCTATTGCAACCTGAGGAGGAGGACAAGTCAGGACAGGAGACAGGTTATATTTGTTACTCTTTCACGCCAGAACGGCTGAACAGATCTGGATGAAATTTGGCACAGAGATAGATTATAGTCTAGAATAGCACATAGAATACTTTTTAATCGCGGGTGAAACCGCGGGGTGCATCTAGTATAGAATATATTCAAAAAAATCACATCTCAGCTTACCTAGAACCTTACCTTTTAAAAAATTTCCAAAAAATTACTTGACAATAAAATTATAAACTTACTTAAGTATTAATTATTATTTAACCTACTCACAAAATGTCAGGGAAGCGGTTGAGAAATGCGAATAGTAAAGGATGACAGCCAGACTGAATTCATCAAGCTAAAGCATTTTTGAGAAGCTCAAGTATAGATGTTTCGCTCGCTCGGTCGATGAAGAATTAAAACACCGACTCAACTAATTTCTCGATACATGAAAACACTCATCAGTTGACCACATTGCTTATTTACTACTTACTGTTACTACGCTTTACGTAGAAGTAACTTTTGTTTGGTGCCAAAACATTGCGTGTCGGGTTTTTACGCTGAGTTCGATGGTTATGGAAAACTTACTTAATGTATAGGAAATTAATATTCATTGGAATAACAAATCCTCATAATTTGGGCCGCTAGCGATTATGTCATTTAATTTTAGTATGATTGTTAATACAATCTTGTTAAATAGATATAATGGAAACAAGGGACCCTTTGTAGTAAGAAGTAAACAGGTTAAATAATAAGCCAAAATAGCTAGTTAGCGAAAAACCTACTTAAACTGGCTAGAAGTAGGGATATCTTATATCGAACCACGTTATGTTAAACCGAACCGATAAGACTCGAGAGACATTTGGTACGTTTACTGTTTGAATTTTGGTTCAAAGTTCAAAGTGATTAATTCGTAAAAAAATTATAAATCACTGTCGATAATTTTAGCTTGGTCTATTTATACGTCAAATTGAGATGTACGCCACCAGTTTTTTTTTGTTCAAAACAACTCATGACCCAGCATTTCGCAAGAAGAACGCAAGTATTTTTCATGAAAAACAATCATTGCAACGAATCGATTTTTTGAGTTTTGTTTTTCTTTTTCATTTCAGTGCCAAATAAATTTTCGGGTTAAAATATCTAGAATATCTAAGTAATTAGTTAGTCTAGAAATATCAAATTAAAAGTGACAAGTCTTAACAGTACTGGCAATGGCTCTGATAATAAATATATATATATATCAGCGAACCAACAAATATGTCTGTATATTTTAACTAAATGTTTCTTCAATCTGGAACACAGTATCCGAACAGTAAAAACTAAACCTGCTACGAATAGTGCGACGGCTAAAAGTTGGTAGGTCGTAATTGGGATTTCCATGTTTTGCTGCTGAGTCAGCAATGGTAATTTTGTGTACTTACCTCGTATACTATTAAGTTACGGAATTTGAAATACATGTATACTATATACGACTAGCCTATTATAAATAGGTTATATACTTAAGTTAATACAAGCTGCACTCCGCGATTATAAGGTGCCTATTCTATATCTATATGACTGTAATCTGTGCCATATTACATCTAGATCCGTTCAGCCGTTTTGGCGTGATTGGGTAACAAACATCCATCCATCCATAGTTGATACAACCATCCAAACTTTCGTATTTTTAATATTACTGACATAAATTGATTATAATAGCTACAAATTCAGTTGAATGTTGTGTTTATATTTCCACAATGCCATTATTAATTTGGTTGTACTTCAAACTTAGAACCCTGTATACCTATTTCCTGACGACACTTTTAACTGTCTCGTCACCGCATGGAGCTTCTTATTAAATAATAATTCGTACGTGACTAATATCATAGTCTCTGAGAATACCATACCTCCAACCAAGGCCGCGCTTACGTGACATGTTTACTATGCTACTGAGTTAAACGTGACCCTACGAATCCTTGCTCTTTGATATTGCCGAACTTCTTAAATTGGTCGGTTGGTAATTTGGTACCTATGCACTTTGCTGTCCTTCTGTGCACACTATACGGAAAATACAAGCCCGCTTTGAGCTTGTATGGCAGATGGCAGTTGGCACGTCGCCAATTCAACGTTTGGTCATTGCCTTGTCGGCTATACATGTTCTGATGAATAATGGGTAGGAAATAGGCTAATGGCGCCTTTAGAAATGCTAACTACAAATCTGCTCTTTCATCTGTTCGAGCAAACGTGATAATTAATGATTTATAGCTAATAAGGTTATACGCTGTTACTCGCGACTTCTTGTTTATTCAGAAAAAAATAGTATCCGAAAACCGTTTTTGTGACTAATTATCAAATTTCATTATCTACAGTAAGTTAATCATTGAAGAAAGAAAATCGCGTCAAATGAAGTCGAAAATAATGGTTAGTTTAGGTTACAAATGTTTTAACGTCAGATTATAATTTGCCAGATATCTTTCAAAATACAAAACCGACTTTCGGTCATTTGAATTGGATTTTGTAAAATCTGGGAGTATAAGAATCTGTAAGCATTGCAAATAAAAAATAATTTTCAAAATCGCATAACAAAACAAACATAAAAAAACAACTTTTTGAAGTCGGTAAAAAATGTGAATGTCCTGAAATAAAATTGAATATGTAAGCAAATCTGGTCAATGTTTCGGCTGTGTTGATTGCCGACACAAAGTAGTTTTGGGGTTTGACGTGTGTTAATTTACTGGATACTAACCAAGACAAGAGTACGTAAAATAAGAGTTACGACCTTTTCTACGAACGAAACACGACTGCCGAGGCCGTAATCGTTCTTTTGAAAATAATTTTAGAAGACAAATTACTGGCAATTAATTTGGTATTGACGCAGTTCAAGTACGCAGTTATAATGAGCGCAAAATATAAATTTACATTGTAAAGAAGTTTATAAATAAAACAATGAAAGCAACATGTGTAAAATACTAGATGCGTTCTGCGGTTTCGGCCATCTATTCTAAGTAATAATATAATCTAAAGAACCGTTAGTTTTTCGGGATTGTGCTAATCAATGGCATGAGCTATGTTCATTTCATGGTTCTTTTCATTTTATGGTGGGAGGCTTCGGCCGTGGCTAGTTACCACCCACCGGACCAAGCCATGCCGTGAGATGACCTAGTCGTGTTTCGGGATGTAGTCCGGTGTAACTGTTCCGAAGACAGGTCTGAGCAGTAGCGCACTTTAGCGCCTCACTCAACTGCCGTCTCTGTACTTCTTCACTCTACAAAACTTCAAGGCTAGAGTAAATACCTTTACCTACCTAGGCCTTATAGGTCGTCGTGCTCCATCTTAGACCACAACGTCGCTTAACATCAGGCGAGTTGGTGGTCAAACGCCGACCTATTGTACAAAAAATATATATTACATATAATATATATACATATTCTAAATTCACTTAAATCCATTGAGCGTCTTTAGCGTGAAGGAGTAACACAAACACATGCTGAATCGTAAATCTTTCCATGTTTTAATTGAGTGTGATATTTTTAGTGATACTTACTAGTTGCTCTGTGAGTTGAAGACCTCGCGAGTTCCGTATATCCGGCATTTATAAAACAATTTAAAAACTGAATTGACGAAAAACCATTCCTGAACCTCTGCATAATATTTCACGAGAATTAGTTAAGAATGCGAAATGATGAGAATGAATTAGTTAAGATGAGTTATAGATGAGGACAACCGGACGACAGATGTTAGACATAGCTACGATATATTCTCTGTCGAATAATGAATCTGAGACGCTTCGCTCGCGCTTCGAGCTCGCTCGTTCAGTAATAAAGCAAAAAACTCAAACATTAATCTTTGATAAAAACTATAAAAATATTCTATCAGATAGAAATGGAATGTGATCAATGTCATCATATACCTTGAATTCCCTTGATGCTGCAGTAATAGCAAATTGAAGCAAGAGTTAGAAAGGAGTTCATTCGAACAATATGTGGAATACCTGCATATAAAAGTTACAGTCATCATATATTTCAAGGAAACGACAAATCTTATCCAATCTTTAATCTGATAAAAAGATTAGATATAAACATACAAGCTATAAGATTTGTAGAAATGTAAAGCTTCTACGGGTGTAGATAAAAATGAGTGATCCGAAATCGTTTCAACCATACTATTAATATATTTGTATAAAATATAGATGCATAATAAAAAGGTATAAACATGTACGAAGCTTAGACTATAACAGTATATTCTAAAGTGCAATGCTTATTAGCTTTAACTGTGGTATGTCAGTAAGTTCTTCCACCGTGACCATCATTACCTACATTGCTAAGATTTTTTAAAGTTAAACGATACTGCATCTATACTAGTTATTAACCAGTTAGTATTCTAGCTATTGGTGATATTTTTCCTGGTTAGTATTTAAAACGACGGTTCCAGGAAAACAATTTGAAACAGATACAAGTCATTTAATATTAGCTTAGAGACGAACAAAGCAAGAACATTGAAGAACATTGTTATCGATTTAATATCATTGTCGTATATACATACTTAGGAACATCCAATCCATCAATTTAGGTAAAAAATATACACACGCTCGTTCGTACGTAATTAATGACGCTGCTTAATAAAAAAGGTTTTTTTTTTTAGATATTTTGTACAAATACGAAAATAAATAAATAAGGAAAAGGATTAATTTTTAATGAACATTGGTCGTTTATAATTACGTTCTTTGAATGTAAAAAAAACATTAAACTTGACTCGTACAGGTCCGAAATAAGAAATACCTTTTAACAAATTTGTAAGGCATTTCAAAAAAATACGTACGTCATCGAACAAGTTTTATGAAAATCCCCTTGGAAAATTTCGTGCGGTTCAAAGACGAGGCATTTTAGTGTAAAATGTTATTTTAATGGAATAGTCAGCATCATCATACAGTATAAGAATTTAATAATACAGCATGCAAATCAATTGCAACTTTAACCCATAAAGGAAGGGCCTCCTTATCAAGTAGTGTTTGATATACGTAGATAATATAGTATATTCAATGCCACAGATGGTTGTTCCCATAGAAATAGATTCCAACGTTGTCCGCGACCTTTATGAAGGCAAGTTGTGGTTTTGCCTAGCGTGTCGAAACGAAATGACGTGTGGTTATTATTTGACTATAGTGATTAAACAAAGAAATTTAGCAAAATAATTATTCATTTTATACCAAACTCCACATTTTATGTAAGCTGCTAGTGCTAGTAGCTCTGTCTAGCTGGCAAGCAGCTAGACTGAATATTGTACTAGCGTATCCGTAGTTCCATCTCTTTAAAACTCTTCGCAACCGACTATTAAATTATATACCTTACTCCATGGCATATAAGTTTACACGATCACATATCTTTACTTGGTAACTTCGACAAAGCCAATGGTCAACCGTTAGAATTCACAAAGACGGTGGAATTGGTGGCACTTCCTTGTAATACCTAAAACCAAGAAGAGCAATTTAAACTTTTAAATAATTTATCTAACTAACCGCTGCTTCTAGTGACGTTAAAGATTACTTAAACTATCACTAAGTAAAGATTTTCAATGGAAATGTTAGTAAAAGTTCAAGTAACCATTGACGTGGCAGTGCGGCAGTTAGAAAGAACGTGGGTTGGGCTGGCCAAATCTGATAGATTGGCAGCAGCTGAAGCAAGTTTGAAAATCAATACAGACCTTACGAATCCTCCCAAAGGTGAAAATGCCTTGCCTGTCAATGGGATCAAAATCGGAGCAGATCCAAAACCCTGAGGCATTTTTATGTAATACTTCACACTGCCCGGAATCAGAACACCTAAAATTGAAATACAATGTTGCTACAGGAATGTTAAATATTACGTTTATGTTAGTAGTAATAGATTTGCATGTGGTAGCTGTAAATTTGGTTAATAAAAACACGATAAGTGGTCTAACCATTTGCGCCGTATCTGTATTTGCGTAGGAGAGACTGCATTGCTGCGTTATGGTTACTGGATACCACCATCACTGAGCAGGGCTGAAAAGTAGAGAATATTTTACAGAATTCTAAAAACCTTTGTCGTTCTTTTCTAGCAATAAAATTCCATAACCTATACGAGTATTTTAGACCGCTTCAAGAGGAAGTTCACAATTCGTCGGAATCTTTTTTTTAAGTGTCCCCGATTACTCCAAGACGTCTGAACCGATTTTTATTTATTTTTTGTTCAAAGGGTCAAAGGGTACTTCCCAGGTGATCCCATCAAAATTTTATCCATCGCTTGAGCGGTTTTTTAAAGAATCAACAAAAATCTATAAATTGTTTACAAAATCCAATCCCAAGACGGGAAGGGTAGTCAGTTTTTAGATTTTATAAGATTAAAAAAAAAAAAAACTAGACTAGTCGAGAAATTCAAAGTGCTAAATTGTAGTCGGATAGTTTGGTAAGGTTTTGGCTAGTAGGGTATTCGCTTATTTAACTAAACTCTGTCACATAGTCTGTAGAAGTCTTGAAACAAACTTTCTTAACTGATTCTTTGGCTCCTTTTCTTCTTGATTGAAATCCAAACCCACTAGCTTCTCCGGTTTCGTCGTATCGTACTGTCGTTTTTGGCAATTCCCGTAACGTCATCACCCCCTTTGGTTTCTCATACATATCTCCTTGCTCTGATTCAAGTTTTCGTGAAAGAACTTTATCAGCGTAGTTAAACGGCATTCTTGTCTGAAACGAGGTTCAAGGGTTTTTCATTTTGAGTATTCGAAATATTACTGCATTTACAAAATTTAATAAGGTAATCCAAGCTCATGCAAGTGAAGCATAAAAAGAAATTAACGATGAAGTGTTGTAGCTTTCTAGGGTTATCGATAAGAATATAAGGTAAAGGATCTTACGTTATCCACACAAAGGATTTTCAAACACAACGCAATTACAACTCCGATAAGTCTCATGTCCGTCAACGTATCGTTTCGCAAGTAAAGTGATTGAACTTTTCGAAAACCAATGCCAGTCCCAAGTTTAAAAACATTGAATCATGTTTCTTTGTAATTGAGAATTGCGCTTCAAATAGACTTTGTTTTGGAGTAATGGTAAACGCGACAAATACTAGAATGGATAGGTCGCAGTCGGAATTCATTTACTTTGCTAGTTGCTCCAATGTAGAAACAGCCAAGGTGCGTTACTGTAAGTTTTAAAGATTGGTAAAACAAATTTTATATTTCATACATGCCTGCTAAGAAAAAAAAATACTTATGTACTTACTTCAAAATATACTTACTTTTACTTAACAATTTGATCAGACTGGTGATTTTGAATGCCTAATTCTTAGTATCTAACAAAAAGTATTCCAAATATATTCCAAAAAGTATATTTTGATAATATTGTTTGAAATGTGTCGATTTATTTGACTGTGTAGACTATACCTAGATCGAACACGTGAAATAACAGCGGCAGACAAACGGGCGCCTGATCTAGTTTATTTTAGTATCCTATCTACATCTTATAGTGTGCGTGAATCTTCAAATCTCCCAGAAACTTTATTACATTCTAAGATTACGTCATGATCAAGAGCCAGATCCAGATTCAATTTTTATTGCTTATCCCCTTTCTTTTATTTATCGCTCTGGTTTTAAGCTTCTCCAAACTCGGTTAAACCTAAAATTGAGGACGCGAAATTGAAATAAACAAGTATCGGAATCTAACTTATAGAAAGTGGCCTTACTGCTTTATACAAATGCAAATTTCCAATCACTCCTACTACATAAGTAGTTTTGATATAAAGCGTCTGTAAAATTACGTCGTTAGTTAATTCAAAAGTCGTTTAAAATGAATGAAATATGTAACTTTGAAGCCACGAAGTTATCATAATAATGCTAATAAAAGTGACCTCGAATAAGTTTATTTATAAGCTGAGGTACGTGAAGCCTTGAATATTCCCGGGAACATCCTGTGTGCCCGTCCTAGAACCTCCGCCCGCGTGAAGGTCGTCAAAATAATAGGGTCGGAAGAAATCGACATTAAGGAAAAAGGCCTTTTATCTTGCCCGGAAACACTGGCATTGAAACACATTGTATTGCTTGGCTATTGACATTCGACGCTGATTTACTCAGCAGTTTATTCATTTCTTTATTTACATTTACACGCTCGCGTACTTCAAGTCTTTTAGAAATGTTGAATAACCAGTCGATTTTTTTCAGGCTCCCAACATAATTCGTGTTTGCGTAAATCATATCCAAAAGTGTTCATTTAAACTACGGATGGGCTAACGCTGAAAAGTGTTTAAACAAAAAAAAAAACAATTTGGTAAACAAAGTATTGTTGTAAATTCCTAGATTTTTATTTGTTTGTCAGTATTTCTCAAAAAAACATATCTAAATGATTGTAGGTAGATTTTAGACACTACTATCATGAATTCTGAACCAGATTCAATTTCCATGTATGCTTCATTATTTGATCACTGGATTGGTTAAAACGCTTGACGCATACGCCGACAATAAGAATGACGTGCGACGCTGATGGTGTTATAATACAAGTAAAGCATCGCAACGGATGCATTTTATTGTGTTCATTACTTCAAGGGCAAATAACATTTTCCGTTTGGTTATATTGCTGTTGGATTCAATTGAATAATTTTATACGTAATGTTAATAAATAATGGCACACCATTAATTTATATTTAATTGTACATCAATTGCCTAATGCACTTACAGGTTACTTATCATTAGTTAGGAACGTCAGCAATTATTATTTGTAATTAGAAACCTTTATTTTGAAAAAAGTTGAGTTGCCTTGAGTTTGCGGTCCAGTCTATTTAAATAACTTTGACGTTCATAAGTGTATCTTTGATACCTAAATTGAATAAAAACATTTTGACTTTGACTTTGAAAATCATTACGCATATTACTTGTTCTTGACTACTATATTTGCACATATGTTTTGCAACACCTATTTTCATTATTCCTCATTTTAACTAGTGCTACTTGCAGTGTACATGTTACTGGTTGTTAAGTTAACTATTGGTTGTTGGCCATTGGTTATTTCATCCGTGTTATTAGATTCTTTCTTACGTTCTACGTATTTTAAATATGTGTTATAGAAAGTACCACGTGCGTTGTGATAGTCATTGCTGAGTTTATAATTTCCGGACAATAATATTTTTTTATGTAACTCTCATTGTTCATCCCAAGCGGTAGTCAGTAAAAGGAGAGTAGATCGGTGCTTAGCTAAAAGTTGTAGTAGTTTCACAAGTGTCTGTGATGAGTGGGAACGCTGTAGCTTGTGTCATGATAAAAAGGCAATATCCCCGGCGGAACAAGTCCCAACCGTCTTACGTCGTGGTTCCTCAAACTAATCTCATGCGACGTAAAAGTTATAGATATAGAAGGTTTGTTCTCTTGTGTTCAGTGTCGTACAGTTCTAAAATCGTTATTTATCTTCTTCTATTTATACATATCCTACTTCTTACTAATATTATAAACGCGAAAGTTTGTAAGGATGGATGGATGTTTGTTACTCTTTCACGCCAGAACGGCTGGACAGATCTGGATGAAATTTGGCACAGAGATAGATTATAGTCTAGAGTAGCAGGATACTTTTTAACCGCGGGTGAAACCGCGGGGTGCAGCTAGTATGTAATGTATGTATATATGAGGCTTGACCTATTTTAGTAAAATTGTTTTTGTTTTGTGCGCTATAATACCTAAGTACTGTTTAAAAAGTGAAACAAAGTTTTAAAATAAAAAATAGGTATGTTGAAAGCTAGTATTCGTTTGGTCAGCCAAACTACATTTAATATAAGTGCCCACGTTCTACATCTCCATATTATAATTAACGTTCAACTTCCCTCACTCAAAATCTGTAGAACGCTCAAAGGGAACAGCTAAAGAAAAAATATCACTCACCTGACCCTGATTTTCCAAGGCTCCACAAACTTTCCTTTGATTGTAGCCCTCAGCCTTGATGTTTCAATGTTTCCAAGGGCTCCTATTGATGTTCTTGTTTGTTTGTCAACAGGTCAACCGGCAATTTCGCGGCGGGTGCGGCGGGGGGCGGGTGCGGCGTGCCCCGCTCCGCGCCCGCTACCCCGCTGCAGCTAGATCCTCAACCACGCAACAAACATGACAAGTGAGTGATCTTTATTAAGAGTCCGGCGACCTAGCTAACTTCGACCTAGGCGACCTAGACTAACTTCGCATTGGCTTAAGGTATTCTATCGCCATTTCGTCTAGAAGAAGAAGACGAGCAAAGAGGGCGAGTATGATACTGACGAGCCTCTAAAGTTACCTACAGAGTGACAAAGTGCAATTTCAATTTTTTTTATGACTTTTGCACTTCTGTAATCACTCTTAAGTACGTAACTAAGAATTTCCCTTGTATTATGGATTCATTTAACAGCCAATGATGTAGACAACCTGCCTATGTAATGGAATTTATGATTTGCTTTGGCTATCTATTGAATAAATCAGTCAAAAGTAACCCTTTTAAAATGCGGATATTTTTCATAGCTCTATTTTAGCTTGAGAACGTTTTTAAAAAAACAAGAACATAGGGGCGGAGATATTGTTAATTTAATTATACATGCTAAACTTCATCATAATCTGACAAATGGTTTTCAAGAAATTTGAGTAGCGCGTTTGTATGGAAATTTCAGAGCGTCGCGGCCCTCTTAATTAATTTCAAAAAGGAGGTTTTTAATTTGGTTGATTTTTTTACTTTTTTAATGTAACGGTATTTATGAATTGATATAGAAAACTAATTAATTTATTTGAAAGGATTTGCTTACTGATAGGTATTTTATATTTTTATCAAAATCCAACTCGGATGACGCGAAGTCTTTTTATTTTGAAAGATTATTAAATAAACTAGGCTCTGTGAGCTGAAGATCTCGCGAGCGAAACCTATATCTTCGGCATTATGCGAATTTTTAAAACCTACTCAGTTTCAAGGTCATGTTTCTATGTCAAAAAAAAACCATATAATTACCGAACCTGCTTACAAAATTTCACGAAAAACGGTTGAGATGAGGCGACCTTTAGAGTAAGACAGCCGGACATATTTAGTACAGACGCCGGACATACGAAAGCTTTTTTGCCGAAGCTGAAACGGAGACGCTTCGCGCTCGATCGGTCAGTAAATAAATGACGTTTCACGCTCATAGCTCTCCACTAGGTTTCCCGGTGTCGAGAATGCCATGGATGGACCACACAAAGATATGGGCAACAGACCCACAAATTTGCCTGACTCTAGCGCGGTATCTTGCTTGATCGTTTCAACATATTTGAAGATATATGTACTTACCTAATTATTGCTTTGAATCAATGATGATTATTTAATGGGTGGGGAAAATAGCAATCGGTTTAGTTGCTGAGAATAACACTATAAAGGACATTGCAAGCGAGGCGAATCTGGCTCCTAACTTACCTTTCTCCATAAAGCTGTATTTTTATAAAACTGAATGCTCTACAAGTCTACATGTTACATCACAAATCGCGGTTTCAAACTAGCTTACTTTTTAAGTTTCGTGTAGGTTAGTTACATAATTTTCTGATGAAGTGAGAAAGGATTATTTTTCTGAATTTAAACTAAACGAACGAAAAAGAAACCATTTCAGCTTGTAAAACGTAAGACTCTCATAAGTATTACTTTCTTTCTTATGTCTAGGTTTTTTGAAATACACATACATATAACCTAACCTTAAAGCTAGAAGACCTTGATCAGTAATACAATATAATTTTTTAATTAGCTATAATGGAGGATGCTTTATATGCAAGAGGAGATTGAGCGAACTAGTAAAATACGAGCAGAAGCTGGAAGGCCACCCAAACGTCCTAGCGACCCAGTTGCTAACACTCAGCTACACACCAAGACTAAGTAGAAAACCCCTCTTGCCCCTTCAAGAGGGAACAGTGCAAAATGAGCAAGCATCCTCAATGGAGAATGCGCTCAACTAATTTAATAAACACCTAAAATTTGCTAAAAGTGTAAACACTGATCGCAAATACTCAAACAAAAAAAAAGTTATAATTATCTAGTATTTTTTTTACTTGTGGTATCAGTTAACACGTGTCGTATTGCAAATAAACTATATTGTTATCTATCGACGCAAAATAATACTCGGTGATAAAGTTTTCCTCAATTAGGTACTTGATTATACATAGTATCGAATTTGTATCGAAAGTTGCTGGCATTTCCGGTTTCCTTTGCTTTCACATAGGTATGGCAAGGATTGATATGTAGTATCAATAAATTTGATAAGCGATGACGATCACTAATTACTAAAATATTCGAACAAATCCGGTAGTTAATTAATTACGATTTGGTTCTTCTTTAAAAAGAGCTTTTTATTAATTTTATGTACATGATTGTGCAAAAGAGCAAATTAGTTTTTATTTATTTATTATTTTTAAACTATATAGAATCTCTTTGTTTTCATTGTATTCTAAATGCGTTTATTGTATCTTTTGTGAGCTATCTTTAGCTAATTCGGCATTCAGAAAAGGTTTAACAGGTTCTATAGGATTTGAAAATCTAGTACAAGTGTGAATTGGGAGTAACCTCGAAAGTGTTTTAGATTTTTTAAAAGTTACCGTCTGACTGACAAAATACCGATCAATATAATAATATTTGCCTTCGAATGTGTTCAAACAAAACTCACCTTTTCATAGAACTCATTAGAAGTTTTCCTGTTGGAGTTACCTACTTCGCCCGTCAAGTAAAAATAATGTTGTTGTGGGCGTATCCGCCGATACTCTCGCGTTATTCGGCCTATGTTCTGTTTACCAAGCATAGTTAATATCTCGCCGATTATAGGACGATTAGTTTCCGTGGTTCTCACTCCACAATCCACTAGCATCAGTGTTGCTTATGACGCGATAAAAACTAAACGTGTTATGGACGGTGTGGCAAAAACTTGTTAGTTCCACATGACGGAGTTTGCTCTGTGAAATGTTCGGATGGAATATTTTGTTGGTGCGTGATGGTGGTCTCTATGTCTGTGACGGAGCAGCGGCAGGATGCTGAAGACCAGTCCGTGCTTAGATCGCTTAGGTTTTTGTACACGGTTTCGGATTCAGTAAGGTCGGTACTTCATATAGACAGGCTATTTTTATACAAAGATCTACAGGACTGTGACTACTAGATAGAAATCAAGTTAAAATCGCTCCTATCATGGGTATTAACAGTGTTTGAGTATCTTCTATAATGTTCATTGGCTTTAACCGCCACATAACAGCAATAGCTTCAGCCGAGGTGAATTTTAATTAGTAGTCTCCATTTTAAAACAATAACGATAATTATTACCTTACGAGTAGACTAACAAGGAAAGTTAAGTGCTATTATTTCTTTTGTGACCATATGTCGTTTTATACTAAAGTCAAACAAACTGTTGAAGTAGCAGTCAACTCCAATTTCTTTAAAACATGGCTCAAAAAAGTACTCTCCCAGCAAACTTGGCAGCTGTCAGTAAACTTTCAGACCGTTTTCCACGCTCCCGAGCAACTTGTAAAGAGCTCTCGACGATGTAAGAGTCTTTGTGCTTCAGAAGCGGGTTTGTTCATTTAGGAAGGCCTATGTATCTGGAATAGAAACGTAAGCCTGGCATAGGACAATAAAACGCGAGAACTATGTATCTTCACTTGAACACGTGCTGGAGCTTTTGAACGCTTTCTGAGTAATGATTGTACTATGTTGATAGATGACGTTGAATGATATCTTGGGTCGAAATCATCGACTTGTCTGCACGCGAGTATGCATCCTGCACCATAATAATTGCACTTTGATGAAAGCGCGAACTATAGCGGTGAAACATGGGCTGCGCTCTTGCGCTCTTGACTGGAATAGAAATACTATCTTATTTATTGGAAGTTAGGGTGGATATTTTCAAGGCAAATGCGCTACCACGGCCAGTCGTCCCGTCGAAATTACACCTTTAACTACAGTAGGCTTCGGTCCAGGATCTTAATATAGCATATTTCAAAAATCCTGTTGCATAATTGAAGGGCATGTACAAATACTTAAAAGCATTCATGCAAAAATTCCAACAAAATCACGTTAATAACGCAAGAAAAAAAAAACGAAATTTTACAAAAAAAAAATAACAATACTCTAATAGATGTTGGCGGATTTTATTCTAAGAAACTAGCGGTACTATACGAGGAGTAGGTAGGAGTAGGTAGGTAGGAGGGCGGATCGATGTGTGTTCAAAATTTTTAGAGTCAATTTTAATTTAAACTAGCATAATTGAATCCTCCAGTCGATACTAGATGTTCACCTCGCGGATATAACAGGGTTTTTGTAACAGCCTGTATAAGCTTGTCAAAAACAATTATATAACGCTTTGAAGTAACTCTGTCTGTAGATGTCACAGCGTCTAAAATTAGTTAATTTTTGTTTGTCTGATTGCATTTGCATAACCTTGAGATCAGCGAGGCTAGCTAGTTTGAAAAGGCCGTGGCTAAGTAAAGTATAACCTTAACGCGAATATTTTTAAATCCTAATTAATGTTCTACGTATTTCCTTTTTTGTTGACTATATCTTAATTCACAACCTTATTATAGGAACAAAAAATCTCCATCGCTAATGTTAAAGTATTCTAAACACTTCATAAATTATAAAAGAATCAATTTCTTACATACCAGTATCTAATAAATCTTTTTATCTGTCATGCATCAACATCGTAGTTAAGAAAACTACCGTGAACAAACGTTTGCGAAACTGGTTCTTCAAACATGTTATCTTTATTATCCAGATAAGTTTCCGATTTTTTTTTCTTAGAATTATAAAGTACGGCGTCAATGCAGGTTCTGACAACAGTGACTGAATATTCTGCATTATTTCAGTCACGGTCTGGTCACTAATATTATCTGCGGTGTGACAAACTTATATTCTGAGCAAGGTGCCATCAGGTACCAGACCATGGATTGTTTGTTTTTTTATCGAAGCGTCTTCCGCACTTAGCCACTTGATTGGGCCATTGTGCGTGAGGTGTACCTCTCTACCCTTCCCTTTACACTTCAACCAGCCCAGGTGCTTCTAGAAGGTTAGCAGTCTTTTCAGGCTGCCGCAAGCCTCCAGGAGCGACGATGAGGATTGAAGGATCCGAGCTCGATGTTCTGCCACGCTCCTGTACTCCATAAGCACATGCCGCGGCGTTTCTTCTGCTTCCATGCATCCTCTGCCCAGAGAGCTGTTACACCTATCTTATATAGGTGTTTGTTTACACCATACCATGATTTTTTTTCATCATAAAACCCATGGATCTTCCATAAATTCCTATAGATCAGTTCTTTCTCAGAAGAACTGATCTATAGGAATTTTAGGTCTCTCTACTATATCGTGGTAAAAAGTTATCTCCTACAGTTATATCGGCTCTACCTTGACAAATGTTCGGTATGTCCGTTCGGTTCTGAAGAGAATGTTCATACAAAATTTTAGTTTCCTTATATCACCAGCTCTACCGATAAGTGAATTCGAGTTTCTTCCGCCACGTTTTCTAATTTTACCTTTTTAATTAGTTTTTTTTTTCTTAATTTTCTATGTAATAATCACAATCTTTCTTGTCAGTTTGACCGAACTATTGCTGCTGTGCTATAATTTAAATGGTAGTAGATTTAAGCAGATGCTCTATCTGAGTGGTAATTCCCCGATATTAAAAAATCTGGATGTCTTCAAGTCTGGAATGAATCAGTTTCTCCTAGGCAAGCGTGCTCCATCATAGGACGCATCATTGCTAACATCATGCGAGATGGTGACCAAAAGCAAGCCTATTAATTAACAAAAAAATATATATATGAAAAAGATACATGCTGAGTCTTCATCAGTCGGTGAGCTCGGCGATGATCAACGATTTGGCAAAGCTCATCCATGTTTTCACGGTTCAAAGCATTACGGAACTAATGATAGAACACTGAGTAATATAGGTAGATAGCTAACTGATTACTGATTACAAACCATCCAGATTACGAACTATCTCCAGATTTATTGTAAACAACTGGGCTATAGTTTATCTTTATACATTGCCGAGATTGACGTCAACAATGTCACATGCTTTAATTAATATTCATAAAGTAAAGACGTGTTAAACGCTAATGAATATATGGAACATTTCGGTCTGAATAAAACACATCGTCGTTGAAGATAATGCCATTATTACTAAGCTGGTATTGATAGTGATCGCTTATTGTCGTATGAGACAAGCGCAAAAAGTACTGGTTTCAAATACATGAATACCTTTTGAATATTTCGTAGTTTAGTCGATTAGCGTCGAAAATTTCTGGCTACAATACATGTCTGTTGGAACTATATACTTCCATTAAAATCTTTTTTAATTTCTTTGGCTGTGTTTGTTTTCTTTTTCGAACTCATGGCACTGTTTATGAGCTCCTAGCACACCTACAGAGCTCAACTCACACACGAACAGCAAATTGACTCAGTTTCCCTAAATGCTAGCATCCGGCACTAATAGACAAGACACGCCATTACTTCCTCCTTTTTTCCATTTCGACTAACTTACCGGCAAATGAGAAAAAAAATATGTAAATTTATAAAATGGAAATAGGTAACCATGACTCTATCCAACATGAAATGTCGGCTTGGTCAGCGTCATCTTCATCCACAGCTTTATTTACCACATTTCTGGGTGTAGTCTCTCTTACTGCCCATGCCATCTAGCTTAAGGAGCACACAAATACATAGTTAAATCAAAGGTATATTCCACCTTGTTTATCACCTGGGTCAACTGAGTGGACTTTTAGCGAATTAATTTCACCTTAGAACTTATGCACCTAGGTGATATCACTCAGGTGCAATGCTTTCACTTAATTGGTGTCCTATTTTCACCTAGGGAATTATATCCCCACCCAAGTGAATAAGGGCAAATTTTTTAAACATTTTGGTAGAAGTTTTTCACCTACATACAAAACACAGCTGACTGATAAATCAATAATAACATTTATTTTAGCCAGTAGAGATAATAGAGACAGATAATTCTTTATTATGGACTTACAGATACAGTAAGTAGGACCATAGTCTAGACTCGTACTTTATTTATTAGAGTAAACAACTCAAATTAGTGGAAACTGTTTCAGAATAATGTAAACTGAGGTCGCAAGTAAACAAAATAATTAAGCAGGCTTCATTTACACTCGGATTAGGATTGTGTTTCAGCCTTTCAGAGCATCAGGGGGGGCTACCATGACATCTCATTGCCATGATGGTGAGGTTTTGTTTTCGACGCTGCGCGACCATGGACCTTATTACGCGGCGATACGATTCGCGGTCGCCCAGCGTCGAAGTCGTCAGTCATCACTCGTCAGTCGTCGTCATGGTAGCCCCCCAGTCCGTGTATTCGTCACGTGTGGCAACTACTGCCGGCCGTCGGATCCATTCGTCCAATCAACACAGATAATATTGATGTTCCCGGCTCGCCCTCTATTCATGTAGTTGTTGGTAGTGGTAGCAAAATAATTCCCATGGCACAATATTTACTAATAATAATAATTCTGAAATTATTGTTATTAAATTGAAATTATTATTATTTAGAAATCAGAATATATTGATAACTCCTATCGTTACACGTCACAGTTGAATATTTATAATAAAAAAAATGAATGTCAGAACAATAATAAATTGATAATTATGTCAAATGATATTGATCGTGTTTGTATTGTACTAGCTCACTCGTACGTAATAGGTACATCCTGAGGTTGATCGGGCTTGTATACTACTAGTACAACTGAATACGGCTTTGCTTATTTCGGGTTGTTTCTTACTCATCCTTTTTATGGTTCCGTACCCAAAGGATAAAACGGGACCCTATTACTAAGACTCCGTCCGTCCGTCTGTCACTAGGCTGTATATCATAAACTGTTATAATTAACAGTTGAAATTCTTATAGATGATGTATTTCTGTTGCCGCTATTAAGTACATAAAATACTAAAAAACAGAATAAAAAATAAATATTGAACGGGGCTTATTATAAGAAACGTGTTTTTTTTGCCGTTTTTATAGACATGGGTACGAAACCTTTCGTGCGAGAATCCGATTCGCACTTAGCCGGTTTTTAAACTAATAATTTATGGGGCTCAAAGATTTGCTAATAAAGTGAAAGAAATTGAAAATCGGACCAGTAATTACTTGGATAAACTCCCAATATTCAAACTTAACTTTTCCTCTTTGAAGTATTAGCCTAAGTGTAGATTAAAGGTGCAATCCAGATCTAAGATAGATCCAGATATATAGATTTAGATAGCTTCTTTTGATCCTATAATTGATGATATTCTCACTCTTAAATTACAAAAAATCGTATTATTCCAGATATTGTTTTCGGTAAAATAGAAAGTGAATTGTAGAAAGATTTTATTGGTGGAAAACAACACCTTTAATATAGTGTGAATTCGCATATAAGGCTATAAAATGTCTATAAAATGGCTGCTAAGACGGGCACTGCCTCAATAAAACACTATTTAGCACTTTAATCGACATTAAATGCAAACTATGTTGGAGTCACTGCATTTTATTGTTAACCGTCAGTAATTTTGTTTTGTGTTTGAAAGTTTGGTTACTTTTGTTAACTCAAGTTTTGTTTACCGTCCTCGAGCATTGCGTTGTTTATTAAATAATTAATCCTGACATCTATTTCAAAACAGGCCTGTTTTCGTAGTTTATCAGAATCAATGTCTTATTGAGCTGGCTGACCGTACGAGGTGTTTACAAACGTTAACTCTTTTACTCCATTGCGAGTACGATTCCTGCAGTTACTGTTAGTGCTGTGCCAGTTCACATCGCGGCAAGTGAATGAGGAGACGTCAGGTGATCTCTTCATTCGCCAATCGCATTGGTGGCGCTACCTTTCTCTCGAGTCTCGTCTATCCATGTCAATGGCACTCGATCTTTACACCGCAATCTCTTGATGTTCCGATTCGATGAAACACAAGGTCGTCGTACCCGAGTTTTCAATCGCATTTCGCTCATTGCGGTTTCGGAAAATTACCGGTAATGTTGCCTTTTTATTACGAGCCGCAGCTCGCTCGCTATCTTATCGTCGCGATAAATTACCGCCTATTCGATACACAATCGATATTACGAGACACGTTTGTATATGTATAATGTTTGCAACAGTTATTCCCGCGATCGCGTGCTGACCGCAGCTTGGGCCCGTCGCTCGTCGTGCGCAAACCTCTAATGCCTAGATAAAGTCACCGGTTCTATCGTCTGACACGTGGATACACTCGACCAAATGTATATTACTAAGTGATAATGTAAATATATTCAGAGTTCTGTTTGTGACGTGTCTGCGATTGTAATAACACCGGTAAATTCGTGACCTCACGAGCGCGTTGTTTTGTCGACTCTAAATTGATTGTTTGATAGCTCATTCACATTATACTTGTGTCTTGTACGTAATAGAAAATTATAGCGTGATAATGTTTTTCGACCGGTTTCAAGTGTGCTATTTTGCTCAACTGAACAATATCCAGTGACCCCGCTTCGTATGCCGGCGTGATCATCTGTGCCATGACTATATTATTTTTGTAAACGTGATACACTAACTTGTTGCTTTAGCGAGCAGTTGATAACCGCATGTTCCTCCCCTGATAGTGCTTATAAAATTTCGATGTCATCAAATTCGTCTATCTAATCATGCAGCGGATGAGGGTCAGAAACTTTTACTGTAAACAAAGCTAGATTATGCCTCTTAGATACTCGATTTCCGCGTAAAGTACGGGCATTTGACTTTTTGTTACGACGTGAATGTATTCAGTTTTTATATCGTAATGACTAACATATTGATCCATTAATCAGCGCGCTCTAATATCTTAATACTTGTACAGGACACCTGCGCACTCGATATTGGTTATCTTTCGCGATAGCTGCAAATTTTTTGCCGACTATCGAATTTTTGTCAAAACATATTAATCGTTCCTACATGACGGTCTGCTTAAATGTCTAACTTCCTCTGTTTTTGTGAAACAAAGCTAAGTTAGTAAATAAACAGTGCCATGTGAAGATGAAGCTATTGTTGACGCTGGTGTATATGCCATAGAAGACATAAACATGGTGGATAACGCATCTTTTGAATGCTCTGACGAGTCTACTAGCTATAAAAACAACAGCAAACAGAATGGCCGGTAAGTGTTTCGTATAAACTTCACACATATCTGCCTAATTGTCCGAGAGCCTCAGAAAGAGGTCATAGTGTATTGACATTCATTGTACCGTTCATTCAAATTATTTGGATCGGCTTAAGAAAGAGGTCATGATTGACAGCAACAGGAACATTGGCATAAAGATTTATGTAATGCCGTACGACCCCAAAAAAATAAAACCGCTACAGATTTAGGTGATTTCCTAGAAAGACAAAATCGAAAACACGCTAATTTTTCCCCAAGTTATCTGTTCTGAACTTGGTGATCTGGACCATGAATGTATAAGTAAAATGCTGCTCCCAGAAATGAAGCACACCTTGATACTTTTACATTATGGTCAACAATACAGTCCACACTATATTAAAATTCAATATCTTACGTCTGTAGAAGTCGCGCGTCATCTTATCTTTAATGTATTTAGATTATCTCGTCCCTAGCTCTTATAGCTGTAGGAATAAGATCTGTTTTCGGATTTGTATTTAGGGATGTTTTTGCTCCTGCTAGTCTTGAGTTCTTATTTGTTATGGGCGCATATAACCTAAGGCAAATACGGTTTCAGTCCAGTGTGTGTTGTGGCTCCCTTGATCCCGTAAGTTCGAGAAAATGGGGGTGTTCTTTCTAAAAAAGTGCGTAAGAAATACATTTTTACCTTCCAAGCTATCAATTTCACTTTATTATTAATGAAAGCAAGTCACGAGCAGATTCTTTATCTTCATTACAAAGTAATTTCAACCAATTGCCGTGATCGGAAATTCTTGGGGTTGTTAATAAATTTCTTCCAAGGCCCAACAAATCCTAAACAGGATTAAAACTTCAAAGGTTTTGTGTAACTTTACTGTCTTGCTTTACTGGTACAATTTTTATTTCGTTATTCTTGTATTACTTTGAAGATTGAGATTTTCAACGGATGCCTGATCAATTTCTAAGGAAGTTGATAAAATTGGCAAAATCACCAACATTTCGTCTCTTAAAATGTCATTGACATTTTTCGCATTTCTTCTTTACTTCGGATTTGAGACAAACAGAAATAAATTAAGGAACTTTCAGATCAACATTGGCAATTATAGATAGACTAACTGAGACCCACGGGAAACGTTAATTAGTTCGGGATGTAAGGTACACCTTATCAAAGTAAAGCTTGTTATCAAAATTTCACGACGATCGGTTGAATGGAATAGTTCCGGCGTGAAAGCAAAACAAACAAATAAATAAATGAACAAACTAACCATCTCACTTTCGCACTTATAAAATTAGTTAGTGTTGGTCTTAAAAAATGTTTTAAATAGTCCTATTACGATATTGTAAGTGTTTTAGAAGTAAAGCTCTCAATGATCCTCGGTGTTCAGTATTTTCCTGTTTCTTATCAAAGTAGAACAGATCGATCGATCGTGATTCGAGCCCCTGCCTGTCGCTAAGTACCTTACTACAAACAATTCCATTGTTTCCCTAACCTGTTATAATAAACCTATTGTTGCGTTAATTTGCAATCGTAACCCAGCACATCAATTGTCTATACACATTACATTGTTGCTTGTCATATTTGTCATAAACCGACATGTGGAAATATACGTGGAGATAAGTTTGAAAAAATAGGAGTCACTATACATTTGCACGCATTGAATTGAGGATGAATCGGTTTGAAATATTAGCATGTCAATTTAAAATTGTCCGGGTATGATGTTGAAGATTCAGCAAATGTCGTAGGCATTCAAATCAGTTATACGATTTGCTTGTTCCAATCGTAAAAAAAATGTTGAAAATCTAACTTTGCGCAAAGGAATGTGTCAGTGCGTGTAACTATGTAAGTATTGGCACAAAGTGATTAGTTTATCAATACAGTGAAACAATGTATATTATTATCAAATAAATAAATTAAAAAAAAGGTCACGAAGTAGTCACGTCGAGCTTTGGTTCATTTGTTGATCTCAATGTTGAACTGACTTATCAGTAAAGTATTATTGCTAATTTAGTATCTTCTTTATCTCTTTCTACGTACAAAATAAAGTTGCTTTTCGCGTCTGTCTGTTTCTCTGTCCTATCTACATATATCCGCTAACTCCTCTTATATCATGCAACGGATTGTGATACGGTTTTCATCATCAGTCAGATAATTTTTCACGGAAGTTTTAAAATAACGAACGGCAACGCGCCAAGCCGGGGCTGGTTTCTAGTCTGATGATAAATTTATTTGGTTCAGATGTGACTTGTCTTTACTTCAGTTTGTGTCTCCTACTTGCATGCATACTCTATACAGGTTACCCAATAAAATTATTGGTGAAAGATAAAGCGCAACGAAATAATCTTTAAGAATTTGGGGCAAGGGAGATTGACAAACTTATTATTTACTACAATAAAATAATTAGAATAAATGCATTCCTATCCTATCAGTGTAGAGATTTATTTACATTACAAATTTACATCTTTCCAACTCCATTTTGGGGGCTAAATGCAACATATCCTGGTCTGACTTCATCCTTAGGCGTTTAGTGCTTTCCTTTATGGCAGCATCTCATCCACCCGTGCTATTCCAGTTGATATCAAACCGAGGCTCAGAGCACTGCGGAGCTGATTTCTTTGAACTGGTGCATATAAGTATCTATTTCATCTTGGCCGGAGAACGTCCAGTCCACTGCTGGACAAAGGTCTCTTACCTAGGATCTCCATTTTTGACGATGTTTCTCTCTTGTGCTACCCATGTCCAGCAGCTTCCCTTAGCATGAGTTTTGATAGTTAACGTAAACTTTTTGTTCGTTTGGGCCCATACATTTAACTTAGTTTCTTAACGTTTCCGCCAGGGGCAACAAAACGAAAACGAAAAAAGTTTACACAGCTATCAAAACACATGGTATCATCTTCACGATAAGGGTTTCAAATCAGTATGTATTTAAATACCTATTTCATTAAGTACGAGTATCGGTTATATTCCAGAGCCGTCATCAAGCCGTTGTCTGGGTCGGCGCCGTCGGTGCGCACGTCCAGCCTCGGCCCCGGCGGTGAGGAGGCGAAGGAAGGCAAGCAGCCCAGCAAGGCTCGCCAGAAGAAGTTCCAGCGACACTTCCCGCAGGTCGGCCCCGAGGAGAGAGTGCTCAATTGTAAGTTTACTTTAACACTCCAACTCTGGGTTGGATCCTATAGGAGATACAAATAAATGTGTGCTGTGTTCACTCTTGTTAGAATGGACGCTGAACGTTCCTTAGTTAAAATTAGTTGTAGTATATGCGGTACAACCAATTAGAAAACCCAATAAAAAAAATAGGAACGTTTCCACACAGCTCCCTCCCATACTAGGATTCCCCGTGTCGGGGATGCTATGGAATATGGAACACACACAAAGTCATGCACAAAGAACGCTCAGACCCAGACCAGACATTAAATTCATCATTCAATTATCGAACCCGGGACCTCCTGCTTATAGCAGTCGAACACCGACTATGTATATAGGCTAGGAAGGTCGTCCTACTAATCCTATTGAAGGATGTCATTAGAACCAAATATTGCTTCCGGATGTCCGCTTCGTTTTAGACTACAGACTACACTGTTACATAGCATCATAGTTTTCCTGGACCATCTCCCATCTTACACGCGATATTGCAGTATAATTTAGCACGACAATTTTATTTTAGGTTTTGTCTTGATTTTTGTAAGGACTGTATGGCGGCGTTTACATTTGGCGAAACGTTGCGCTGTGAATCACAAAATACTTAACTAAAAAGCACTTCAGGAAATTCTATGATAGGTATAGGGCATATCGTAGTTTGAAGAAGCCGTAAAACAAGAAAAATGCCCTTACGAGCTACGTGATTTTTGCAACCTTTTTTACATTAAAAAACTTAACGCCACCTTTAAGGTCAACATCTTACTTTAAAAACATAAAGCAAATTCAAGGTGGTAATTAATGACACAGGATAAAGAATAACCGGCGTAGAATGTTTGGGCATTCCCATTGAGTTACCAAAATTTCCTGTATCGCTATTTGACCTTCGATTCAAGAGTCATTGCAAGAACGAGTTGTGAAACATGCAGCGGTATCTAGTTTGGCGGCCTAGATCGAAAAATGCGGTATTCTAATATACCTAGTCTTATTTAATAGTTAAGACATTTATAGGTACGTAATACGCAAGGTCGTTTGAGAGAACACGATGCGATTAATATAAAGGTGAATCTGCGAAAGAAACATCAATAAAATAAGATTTGGGATGAGTAAGGAACAATCCTTCTATTGACTTTTTTTGTTGTTTTTGTATATTACCTAACTAGGTATAATAGCGACTAGAATCTCTGCTAATAATAATGGCTAAGGAGTCTTCTTATATTTTTTAACTAAGTTAATCATGTTGTCGCTGACGCTTTTGTGATAAATTGGACGTGTGAAACGTGACGTTTTCGAATGGCTCGTTAAAAATCAAGCTACATGATAATGCATTTCAATAGAAAGTTGCAACAGTTTCGTACTTTCTAAGCTTTATATTGACTTACCTTGTATATTATCAATATTATTTTTTATAGTATGAAGTGTGAGATAATGACTGTGCCTTGCTTTACTTCTGTCATAGAAAAATATACAATAACTAACGTAAATACTCGAGAATCAAAAAGTAAATTACTAACCAACCATCGATGACAAATCGAACGACATCTCGCAATCCAAAATCGGTCTCGTTTAGGTTGTAGAGCGTGCCAAAGTAGACATAGGTACATACAATATTATATGTCCACACATACGCTCGAAAAAAACCTAGTTACGTCGTAACCCTACACTCTCGGACGACTAAAATAACATGCTCGTAACTGGGTCAATGCTACCTATGAGTGGCGGGTATCCCCGCTTCCTGATTGCCGCCTATCTGGCAGATACCGCTGATACAATCGATCGTAATACACAGAGTACAGTCAGGGGTACAGTTTTTAGCTAATTAATAAACACATTTCTGTACACTAGAGTATTTATCAAGCACGTACTTCTTTCTTTTATTAATCTAATAGCATATGAGTTGATTTATTCCTGCCAATATCGAAAAATAAATAAATTTGTGGAACGACGAACGCTCTAAATCGTTTTATCTAATCGCTCGCAGTGCCATAGTGTAATGATAACTAGTATCTCTGCATCAGTTAATTCCGCACGCTAAGAAAAATTGACTACTGACGATGAGAGCATTGCATACTGCCACTGTAAGCTTATAAAACTTCGAATGAGCTAAGCACTTGTGAATAATCTAAAGTTAATTATTATCTAACGGATACAATTATATATATGAGTGGTGAAATAGCTTCAGGATTAAATGGCGATAGGTCAACCGTGTATAATTATAATGTAATTAATTTCAGTACACCATAAATACTCGAGCGTTGAGATAAGCCAGGTTAATAGGCTGACTTTAAATGCATTAGGCTGGGTTCACATTACAACGGGCCCAGAAGCCTAGACGGGCCCTTCCTTAAACTTGGAGTCCGTGAGATATAGCTTATTACAAAATTAAAGCATACTTTCGAATACTGTTTTTATATTTTTTAAATATTACCGTATTTGTAATTTGATTCAGTCAGTGTGGCATTGGAATTCCCCAAGGTACTACTGGTTGGGTCTAGCAGTTGTGCCACGACAAACAAAAAAATGCACGGGGCTCGAAGTAATGTGAATAACGCTTTATGCTTATTATTTACCCGCATGCATTATATAAACTAGGAAGACTGGAAGCTATAAAATAAATGTTAAAGTAGATATTTATATTTTAAAAGGAAGTAAGTTGGCTAATCTTAGACAGTTAATGGATTACAGGAACCAGATAACGATATGCATAAAAAAGTTCGCTACAACTCACCTCTGTCCTGCTAAAACCAATTGATTGTATACCCTATATATATATAGGCTGCCCTGAAATTTCTGGATTAGCCTATAATAACTAAAAACTATCGAAATTAAAACAACTCAAGCGGCCTATAGAAAGTAACGAATCATCTGTATATCTGCTGGGTCGTGTATATCTGACTATAGATTCTCTGTAACAGTTATCTGTCCCTTTCCTAATCTGTGTTAAAAGTTACGTAAACGAGGACATGCTAATTGAGAATTTTAACCTTAAAAATATTTACATAACAGGTCAGGTTGATATTGTGTTTTAGAACGAATGTAGGTACCGAGAATAGACTAGAATTTGTTTAAATATTTGTATTGATTATAAAATCTGCATAAGGTCAGGTCAGATGCATAAATACATGTATATAAAAGTAACGATAACGATATGTAATGAAGGCTATGCCAAAATGTAGAATTATTTAAAATATCTCAAGTTAAAACATTAAAAAAAAATATGGATGGACATCGGTCTCTGGCAGCCATAGTTACAAGCTTTGCTTAGTTTGGGGTCAGGTGATTGTGTGTGAAATATGTCCCAAATTATTATTATTAAGTTTTTTGACGACAATGATGGCTACGACGAACTTTGCATACTATTATATTGTTTTTGAGAATGCTCTTGTTTTGACGGAATAACCACCATAAGGTACTCCTTAAGAAAATGCATCCCAGAAAAATTTAAAAGACTTTGTCATAGAGATAATTCTGTACACACGCCATAGTGATCGCTAAGTAGGCATCAGTATACATTGTAACCGAGTTACACGTGCACGAAATGATTGTAGAATTTCAATCCTACGATTAGTTCGTGCTAGATTCTCAGTCAGAAACGGCTATTTAATCTGCAGCCCCATTGCAAAACGTTGGGTAAATTACTATACCGTCGCTGGGTCGACGAAATTGTAAAAATCACAGGTCGAATCTGAACAAGATTCGCAAACAACATTGGCGACAGGACCGGGATGAGCGTACATGATGGCTCTTCACCTTCGGTTATCATAGACGATTACCCGTGAGCACGATTGTGTGGAGGGTTTACTCGTCGGTAATCGCCGATCATTTTCTATGTATTTTCCATGTTCGCGGAGATCGCTGATCATCGCCGATTGTGAAGAAAGGACTCGTGAGAGGCAAATGCTCAGCAGTGGGCGATCACTGGCTGAGATGGGTCTCGTCCGTTCGCGCAATCGAAAGCAGACGTGTTAAACATCATCTCCTCAAATATCTCTAAATTTCAATTGTTAAATGTTGTTTGCCGCTTGTATAACTTATACCTACATCTTGCTAATAGTATTTCCTACGCAAATGTGAAAACCGTTTTTGTATACGTGCCCGGGTTTAAGAGTTTTAACGAAAAACATTTTTCAAAACATTAAATAACGGCTGGCTGTTATTCGATAACTCGCCGCCGCTGGTAAGAAACCGGTTTCGTCGCTGCTGCCTGCCGATCCACCTGTTGCGCGGGCGCCGCTCACCCCGCGCACGGCGCGCACCCAGCCCGCTGCCGGCCGCCGGTGCCGCGCCGCCCGCACCCCGCTTTCACTGCCGCCGTCGCCCTACCACACTCGCTCGCCGCCGACCGTGCTACACTTCGTTCTCCAGCGCTCCTTACTATCAAATTGAGATGTCAACTACCTGCAGCGGTTGTGGTAAGCCCATACTCAACCTAAACTTTATGGAGTGTTCTAAGTGTGCTGAGTTGTACGACCTAGAATGCCTTAACATTAACAAACACACTTTCGAAAGTTTTTCTGACGATCACAAGCAGAAATGGATGTGTCCTAAATGTTTGAGCGCTATACCGAAAGGAGACAACACTAGCACCCCTCTGAGAATGCTGGGCAACCCCGCAGGCCTAAACATCACCTTCACACCATCTGAAAATGTAAATATTAATCGCGGTAGTGGTAGCCGCGCGAAATATATGGATGACTCCGATAACTCTCTATCAACGCTTATTTCGGAAATCCGTCAGCTCAGGCAGGAGGTACAAAACCTAAAACTACAAAACCAAGAAATTGTTCTTTTGAGGCAAGACTTTCTAGAATTAAAAAACCAACTCAACTCCATTTCTATCGAATCTGCTCATAAGCTCTCTGAATACGAAGAAAAGTTCAAACTACAAAGTACTGAAATCTCATCACTAAATTCAACTGTTGAACTCCTACAACAACAATTCAACGTACTAGAACAATCCAATTTGCAAAATGAGCTTGAAATTATCGGAGTGCCGGAACAGAAAGAAGAAAACCTCCATCACGTTGTTCTGTTAGCAGCCAAGATGGTCGGAGTAGAGCTGAAAAATGTCGACATAGAGGGCATAAAACGAGCAGGCTGGAAAAAACAACCCGACACAGTTTCAGTCATCACGAAAAACTCACGCCCTATAATAGTCAAAATCACCAGACAAAGCAAGCGAGATGAGTTTGTTAAGGCAGCTAAGTCCAGAAAGAATCTCACGACTGAGAATATCGTCAGTGGCCCAGTCGCCCCCCTCTACATAAATGAAAGACTAACCAAACAGAATCGTCTGTTATTTCGCGACGCGAAATCGCGGTCAAAGCAACACGGCTTCAAGTACTGCTGGATCCGACATGGATGTGTATATATCCGGAAGGGTGAAAACTCAAAACTCATACACATCCGCACCACTGCTGACATGGAAAAACATCTCGGAGTCTCACATACTGCCTAAATCAGTTGTGAACGAATATTGTTGCCTGCTTAAATATCAAAAATGGCTATTTTCCAACATTGCATATTTATACCTTAAGATAAACAGTGCCAAATCATTACACAAAATTCGCATATCACCTCTACACACATCTACCACACACACTCAGTCATTCCTGACACACATCACGTTCCTCTCTCACATTCCGCTGACTCCGACCTCACAAGAGTACCAATTAGTAATCATGAGCTCTTTACAAGCAAAACATTACTCATTTATAACGTATAGAAAAATAAACTGCAGTCCAATTACTACGTACTTGTTTCAACTACAGCTGCAATGTCTGACAATTTATAATAAAGATCAAAATAATGATATTTACGCCTATGTCCAATACCAAAAATGTTAACAATTGACCAAAACTTATTAAATGATATTGATAATGATTTTTCAATAAATTGTCAGGCACTACCTATTTTAGAAAATTGCAAATCCATAATTACGCAAGAATACAATTTCAAAATTTTGACTTTTAATATCCGCAGTATCCAGTGTAACTTTGATGCTTTCCTCGTGGCGATTCGGAGAACTGGTGTCAACTTCGACCTTATCATCCTAACCGAGTGCTGGCTTTCCTGTAGCACCGTTGGTCAAATTCCTGGGTACAGTGCTCATGCTACCAGGAGAAACATTAATAAATGTGGTGGCGTGGTTGTATATGTAAATGACGTTTGGTCAGCAAATGTAAGCGAGCCGGAAATTGACGACGCCGAATGCTTAGCAGTGGAACTTTCCGACTCGATTACTGTGCTCGGTATTTATCGTTCTCCATCGTTTAAGGACAAGGGTCGATTTCTGGACTCTCTATGCAAATCTATGAATACTTTTAAAAATAAGGCCACTGTTATTCTGGCAGGTGATATTAATATAGATACGCTAGGGGATAGTCACACTGATGCTGCTGAGTACCTCTGTCTTCTTTCTGAACTTGGCTTCACTTCGGCTATTACACTTCCTACGAGGGCCGGCTCATGTTTAGATCATATTTTTATCAAGACAAAACATCGCCAAATTCTGGGCTTGGTCGGTAACTGTGATATAACAGACCACGACTTTGCAATTATGGCGCTAAATAGTAAGGTAAATACTGGACCCAAAAATAGGATAGCTAAAAAAACCGACTACTCTGGAATATCTGCAGATCTACATGCAGCGGACTGGTCTCAGATTTATAACGCTCAAAATGTTGATGATGCTGTAAGGGAGTTTAATAACATAATATCAAAATTAGTTCTACGACACACTACGATCCGACGCATTAGCCATTCAAAATTCATCATAAGGCCTTGGATGACCCCTGGTTTACTCAGATGCGGTAAGCACCGTGATAGGCTTCACCAAGACCACAAAAAGGATCCAACAAACGAGCTAAAGGAAAGTGTGTACAAAAGGTACCGCAACTTCTACCGAAATCTTCTTCGCAAGCTGAAAACAGAATACGATAGCAAGGAATTCGAAGACAATAAACATAACCCCAAAAAGCTATGGAAGTGTGTACGCAATGTCAGTGAATGCGCCAACAAAAAGAGTGTAGCTACCGAGCTTACTAAAATTAAAAGTAGCCCTGAGGAGTCACTCAACTTCTGTAATAACTATTTTTCCACCGTTGGTGAAAAGCTAGCGCACCAACACATGGATCAGCTTCAGAAAAGTGAAGAAGAAATATTATCTGATATTGTTCTGGAGGGCGCTGCGCCTATGAGTTTTTTCATGCAACCCACAGATGTGGCCGAAGTAAATAAAATTGTGGTGGGACTTAAATCTGACTCTGCTCCAGGACCTGATGGATTCACCGTGGCCTTAATAAAGAACATCAAAAGCGAAATTATCGAGCCTTTGACTTACATAATGAACCTCAGCATTTCCAGTGGTGTTTTCCCAAACGAATGGAAGCGAGCGACAGTAGTACCTATTCATAAAAATGGTTCTAACCAGACGCCAGAAAACTACAGGCCAATATCGCTTTTGAGTATTTTCTCAAAAATATTGGAGAAAATAGTAAACTGTAGGCTCATGAGGTTTCTGGAGAAAAACGGTATTCTGTCTGACAGGCAATATGGCTTTAGATCTAAACGGTCCACGGAAGACGCAGTAGGCCATCTGACTCGACATGTGTCAAATTGCCTTGATAATGGAGCAAAAACTGTAGGAGTTTTTCTGGACCTAGCCAAGGCATTTGACACTGTCTCAGTCCAAATATTGTTGAAAAAACTTGAACACGTAGGCATAAGGGGGAAACCCTTGGACTGGTTCCAGAGCTACTTAACAGCAAGACGTCAGTGTCTCAGGGTTGGAGAATGCACCAGTATAGAATCACCAATAAACTTTGGAGTTCCCCAGGGCAGTGTACTCGGCCCCTCCCTTTTTATTCTATACATAAATGACATTCACACAGTCGTCCCAAAACATGCTGAAGTTATCTGCTTCGCTGACGATACCGTGGTTATTTTTTGTGGAAACACATGGGAAGCAGCAATGCAGAGAGCTGACCTTGGTATGACGCAGCTAAAGCGTTGGCTTGATTGTAATCTACTTACCCTCAATATATCGAAAACAAAGTACGTGTGTTTCCATAAAACGGCTGCATCAAGACCATCTATGCCAACTATCCTAAAAGTCCACCAGTCCTGCGACCCCTTGTGCTGCCAGTGCCCGAAAATTGACAAAGTGAAGGATATAAAATACCTTGGGGTTAATGTTGACGAATATCTTTCGTTTAAGGCTCACATAGCTTTAACATCCAAAAAAACCAGGAAGCTGATTTACGTCATGAAGTTACTCCGCAACTCTGCCAGCGATAGTATTCTGCAGCTAGTCTACTCAGCTCTTTGTGAATCCGTGATAAGTTACTGCATTTCAATCTGGGGAGGCGTATGTAAGACTTCACTGCTCTTGCTAGAGCGGGCTCAGCGCTCGGTACTAAAGGTGATGTTCCGGAAACCTTTTAGATATCCTACAGCGACTCTTTACTCCGAAGCTAAAGTACTTACAGTACGACAACTTTATGTCAGAAAGGTCGTCTTGTTGATGCATCGATCGGTATTAAATTCACAAGAATACCCCAAAATGTTGAAAAAACGGATTTTCAGGGTTCACCCGATCAGTGTGAAATCGGTATTCTCTCAGCGCCTACCAAATTTCTTATTTGCAGCTGTTTACAATAAAGTACTTCGACTCTGTGACATTCGGCATAGCACTGTCCGGGAGGCCAAGAGAGTTATTGAGTGTTACCTGCGCTCACTGTCCTACGACAAAACGGAGAAACTCATATCCATCGTCAAATAAACTCTCGGTTTGCGTCTCGCAAATTCATACCTACCAATTCCCATCCTACCTTCCTCACTTACTCCCCCACCGCTTTCACACATCCTTACACACTTCACACACACACACACACACACACACATACACTCACACACACACACAAACACCCTGTTTATCTTTCTAATTGTCAGTCCGATTTTATTTTATTTCATTTTACTTCAAATTTATCTTTAAATTTCTAAATCTTACTTTGTTTTAGTCTGCCATTCATTTTGTGTAAAGACGTTCAAGTGGACGCCCGCGATACTGGGTTTTCCAAGTGCGAGGTCCACAGTGTTTGTAAATTGTGCAAATGGTTTGATAATAAATATATTTGTATTTGTATTTGTATTTGTATTGATAATAATGATTAATATTCTGTTTCGTTTGTTTTTAGACTACTCCTGTGCGCTGGTGGGTGATCTCCTTCTACAAGGTCACCTCTACATCACGAAGAACTACTTCGCTTTCTATTCCAACGTGTTCGGATATGTGACTAAGGTGAGACTATATCTTATAAACACTGTAAAGGTGCCTAGTTGGAAGAAGGCTCGCCTCTCAAGCCAGACGGTGCGGGTCCGATTCCAGAAGGCACGCACCGATTTGTTCATATGTGCAAATTTAATGTCAATATCTGCTATATAACTGGAGCCCGGTGTCTGACGACAGGCACGCCCCATCACATTTGGGACTGAATATCGTTCGGCGAAGGATAATCAGTGGGTGTTGTAACGCACTAAGGTGTGTGGGGAAAGGCGTGATGATATGTTATGGGTAAACTTTTAATTGAATTTTAACAAATGTTAAATCACCGTATGTTTGGAAATGGTCAACACGCTTAGTTTGGAATAAAAAATGGCTCTCTATTGGCTGAGGCCGGAGTCCTGAGTACACACGTAAATAAGGCTTTTTTGTATAAATAAATTAAAACACATCTTTACATGCCTTAAAAAAAGAAAACTCTCATTAACTTGTCCAATGCAAAGTAGTTACTCACATGTATTGTATTGTTTCTTGTTTTATTTTCATAACTACAAGTACATAACTGAATAACTTTAATGCTTATAATTTACTCGCTAAGTAATAAATTAATGTCCATACATGCCTCTGAATTTAGCACCGTTCTAAGTCCACTTAGTGACCTTTTAGCACCTTTGCGTGACTTATGTGTATACGTACTAAGGCGTATAAGTATGTTCTCTATGTTGCTTAACACGACAACCGAAATTAACGTTAATTGTAATGAAATATGTGTTTGTGGGTAATTAAGTAGTTTTAGTACAATTATTGTAAGCTGCGTTCAAGGTTTCCTAATTCCTAATCTTTAGGCCTCGCACAATGGGATTGGAAGTAACGCGTTAAAAATAGGTTTTCACGTCGTGGTTTAATTTTGTATGCCTTTATAGTCAATACTCGTTCGGCATTGTCTTTTGTAAAGTTTATAAATAGCTGCCATTCTTTGACTGTCTCGGTGGCTCAGTTGGTAGTGAACTTGCCTCCCGAGCTTAGGGGCGTAGGTTCGATTCCCACCTAGAGCAAACATTCATGGTTATGCACATTTGTGTTTATTCTATGTTTGGGTATTAATACCTATCTAAGTATGTAGGTATTAAAAAAAAAGTACTTACCTACCTGTCTCTGGCAGCCATCGTACAAACTTTGCTTAGTTTGGGGTGAGACGACCCTGTGTGCAAAAATGACTTAAATATTTATTTATTTATTTTGAAGGAGCATAACTGATTACAACGGCAGATGAGAAAACATTTTTCACCGCAGTTCAAGTCGAAAACTAATTCTTGCGCGTTTTTGTTTTTTGAAGTAAAAAGTTTAACTTCAATACCCAATTGAATAAAGACATTTGACTTTGACTTCGCCATAGTTACAAATTACAAGTTTAAACTTACATTGACCTATTTATTTCCAGCTACTAATACCAACGACGTCCGTGCTAAGGATAACAAAAGAGAAGGTTGCACGAATAATCCCCAATGCGGTGGGAGTTTGCACGAGAGAGGAGCGACACGTGTTCGGGTCGCTCCTGTCGCGAGACTCGACCTACAAGCTCATGACGCACGTTTGGAAGGCTTCGCGGGCTCCTGAACTAGTACTGCCTAGTAAAGCACAGGTAAAGTGGAAGAAATTGTAATTATACTATGAATATATGAGGTTGCACGAATAATTCCCATTCTGGTAGGTAGGTGTCGTGCAGACATCCATTGCGAAGGAGATAACTCGTTTAAAAAAAACGAGTTATCGTCATATAAGCGGTGGGCATTGCACGAATAATGCAGAGGAGGTGGACGTTTTCACACGCGATATAAAAAGCGCAAATGAATCCATTCAAAAAAATGCTATCACGTATTGCACGAATAATCCCTAGAAGGATATATTCTTAGTCGGATAATACTTGGAATTGTAGAATTCGTAATCCTAACTTTCTTAACTAAATTACAGAAGCGAAAAGAAGTTTGTTTGTTATGATTTCTTTCTCTAACTACTTAGTCGATCATCGAAATGAATACCCGTTGTCAGGGGTACAAATAAGGATATAGACAAACCAAAAAACTAAAGGTTCCTGTGGGACGAACCTCGGGGCAAACCTAGTTTCTGTATAATTTATTTTGCGGCAAGTAATTCCTTGTTGTCAAGAAACTGAAATTGCATTGCGATTAGATAACGACCACTTTGATTATTTATCTGTACGTAATGCGCAATTTAATCAAGAGTGTTTTTGTTGTAACTTATAAGGTGACTTACAAAATTAGTTATTTAAAATTAAGTGTCTACGCTTTCACTATTACGACTAATTTCTTATCTACTTATTATACATAGATATATCCAAAAAAATAGCAATGCAAATGTAACATTGGTTTGTCGTCGTGGTAACCGGATATTGAATGCTGTTAAAACGGTATGAAATTAAAATAAATAGAAAGCAAGTACCTATCTATTATTGGGTACTGAAAGAATACAAAAACGTTTTAAGTCCTAATGATGTAGATAGGACAAAGAAGATAAATATTTATAAAATACACAAATATTAATATTTATTATAAATACGAAAGTGCCAGTATGTTTGTTAAATTCTACGATGAAACGAATCAACTGATTAGAAACACATTTAGAACGTAGACTGCGTGTACCTTGGATAAAGTATAGGCTACTTTTTTTTATTTTGTAATTTAGGGGTTCCTGTACTATGTCACACATTTTTTTTTTGTATTATTAACCTGTTTTTTTTTTCATTTGGTGGGCAAAGGCATCTCGACTTCTCTCTTTCTATGCTTCCGTGCAGGGCCAGCACCGGCAGAAGACAAATTGTCTTGCCACCGTTTTTATCCGCGCTTAGATGCGACAAAGCTAGGAATCAGATATGTTTGTCTTTTTCTCGCGGGATAAAAAAGACAACTTGTCTCCGGCCCGCGCTTGCCCTGCTATTGTTTGTTATGGTTGATTACACTTCGGGGCCACATCCGAAGATTACCCTCCTCGGACACTCCCTCCACCTCCCATGGTTCTTCCAACCTCTCGGTTATACGGACCGAAACTGTGAGCCTTCTGGCTTTCGCCAGACTGCTCTACATATTGTGTCCCATTCTACCCCTTTGGCACTCTCCCCTTTCTGGGGCTGTCAGACGACACAAACTACCGTCGTCGGGCAGCTCCTGCGTCTCGTACGTGCCCTTTGCCGAATTCGCACAGTCGCCCGAAACAGGCTGCGTCGCGCTCGAGAACCGCGGAGTAAACCGGGCCCGCCTCGAGGCGGGCGGTCCCATGCATCAGTCTTTCACGCAAGTCCCCACACAGAGGACAGTCCCACAGAACGCGGTGTCTGCCCTCGTCAGCCATTCCGAGTCAACCCTCCTTGGACAGTCGGATAAAATAACGCTGTGTGCCCAGGACCTCCGAGCGTCGGAGGTGGAGTGCGACGCGTCGGAGTACTCTCCAGAGGACGATAGCAGCTCGGCCGGCGGCGACCGGCTCGACGCGCCCGCGCCGCCCGCGCGCCGCGAGCCCGACGCCATCGTCACCTCGGGTGAGTGCGCCGGGGAACCGGACCGCCACGCGCCGGACTACTCCCATGCCCGCTCTTTTAGTTTGTCACTGGACCCTGAACTGCCAGGCACTGGCAGATCCAGGAGGAGGCTTACCGGCTCAACCACCGCCCCCCTCCTAAAAGTACCTAACTCACTCTACAATAGTCGAAATTAATTGTTTTTAAGTGCTTTTGTGATAATGTGCCTTGATAAAGGTCACCCTTACCTGAGTAAAGGCCCCCCTAAACTAAAATCTGTTATTAAGTATACACATGATTTACAAATTCAGTGCACACGGTACAATACAGTAAGTCTTACAATATAGTAAGACAACACTTTTGAATTTTTTTTTTTTAAATCTTGTATATTTTTTTTTTCGTAAAAGTATTACATTTGTATTTCTCAGGCTAGGTATTTGATCTCACCCTATTTAATTAACATCAGCATGTAATGTTGCAGTGGCAGGCGCGGCAGTGATCCAGCCGGCGCTACTGCTGGGCAGCAGCGCGCCCAAGCGTCGCACGACACACTGGAACGCCATCCTCATATCCCTCGCCGCGTGTCTCACATTCACCGCGCTCTGGCTCGCGTACAGACTCTACTTGGCGAGGTTTCAACCTCCGGTGAGTAGTTTACATCGCTGCAGTATAGATGGCGTTAGTGCTATTTTGTCAAACGACGCTTTTGTATCCTATAGAAAAAAAAGCAGAAATGTTAACTTAAACCTGTAACAATTGGTGTTATCATTACTTAAATGATTTGTATTTACGGTTTAACAAAATATTACATAAACACCTATCCATAATAATACATAACGACCAAGATCGTTTAGAAAGAGCGCACCAACCAAGTAGAAGATTTGTATTTGTGATAGGAAGGAAGTAGATATGTGTACATTCTCAGGATGATCTCAAACTATCTGGAATGTAAACTAGTGTGTGTAGTTTGTGTAGTAGTGTGAACGTTTTCAGGATGATTACTAATTAATATTACAAATTGCTTCAAATCAACTAACTTTGTAGACGCGGCGTCCTAAACATGCGCAAGCATCGCTAGCATGCGCGCGCGTCCTTCCTTCTCATCACTTTTTGTCATGCAGGAACGTGACAAGGCTATGTGCATACATACGTCTGTCTCGATAGCAAGAGTCGACATATCCTGTACCGACATACTACGTTGCGCATGCTAGGCTGGGCTCCGATACTAACAACCGCCACTGTTCTCTGTATTGAGCAAGGCATGAACCATGCCCTTAAAACGCGATCATACCACGATTTTTCATCTACACACACGTAAGGCATTAAAAGTTCAAAAAGTTTATTAAAAGTTCATTAAAAGTTAAGCCGCTTTATTTAAAGTTGAAAATCGGAAATCATATTTGATGGCAAAATGAGGTCGGCGCCTACATTCACATTTTTTTGGCGTTTTTGGTATTAATCGTAACAAGGACACAAATAAAGATATGTTGCTCAGTTAAATTTTAGAGAACTAATCTGGCTATTCAATAATAGAATAAAAATGTAATGTAATCTTTGATAAGTCAGAAAACCACGCTCAATAACTTTATTAAAAGATACTTTTTGTGATTTTTTTTTCCAAAAAGAGAATGATTTTCAAAATTGTTCTTCGGTTAAACTTTAGTTGGTCGTTTCTTCTACCAGCTGTATTTTTTGCACCTGATCATCATAAATATATATAAAATTAGGCGCAAAAAATTCTCGTTTTCGGTGATTTCGTGTAAGACCGGTCCTTACCCCAGGACGAGCTGCTGAAGCTGTCGGGCGAGGAGCTGTACGCGGAGCTGGTGCGGTGGCGCGCGCGGCTGCACGGCCGCGCCGCCGGCGAGCTGCACTCCTTCCTCTCCACCAACCTGCTGCTGCTCACTAAGGTACTGCACATACACACATACATACACACATAACATACATACATACCATACATACACACATACATACATACATACACACATAACATACATACATACATACACACATAACATACATACATACATACATGCATATCGTCATGCCTTTCCCCGGAGGCGGCTGGCAGAAGTGTAAAACATCCACATTTCGCCGGACGATATTCAGTCCCAAATGTGACAGGGGCGAGCCTGTCGCTAGCGACGGGCTCGAAGCGCGGAGCTGGTACGAATCCAGCCGACGGCACGCACCAATTTGTTCATTGTGTTAACTGATGAACATATGAACGTATTGTATGTCATCTGCTACATGACTGGAGCCTGGTGTATGGCGACAGGCTCGCTCACATTTGGGACTGAATGTCGTCCGGCGAAGTATGGGTGTTGTATTACACCTCTGCCAGCCCTTTCGGGGGAAAGGCGTGACGATATGTTATATTTTTTTAATGGAACTATTTTTGAATATTTCTTAAGTTTTATTTCCAGATGCTACAAGCTTATTGTTAAAGTAAGGGTGCTTCAGTGTAGTAAGTGCAATATTGGCAATATTGACGACTGGAACCCGGCCATCGTCAGCCATGCAAATGTATGACTTATGGCCTGGCCACACTCAAAATATCGTCACAATATTGTCTGGCCAGTATTGCAGTAGAAATATTCTATTGTACTAATAGAATAAATAAATAATAAATTCAGGACACTTCCACACACGGTCGCCTGACCCCAAACTAAGAATATTTCTACTTAGTCCGTACCTTAGTCAAATACTATACTTACTAACATTAAGCTACACTACCATACACTAACATGGCAAATGCACATATTCACAAAAAGAAAACAGCTTAGTCTGAAGTTACGAAAATATCAGTGGATGTTAGGAAAATAGTCCAAACTTAGCTTGGCAAACAAGATGATAAACTACAAAGCGATCCTAAAGCCAGTGTGGACTAATGGAATCCAACTCTGGGGAACAGCTTCGAAAACTAACTTAAGCATACTGCAACGATTCCAATCAATGATCGAATGATCACTGGTGCTCCATGGTACATCACAAATGAATCACTGCATAGGGACCTCGAGAAGCGCCACAGTAGAAGAAGAACAAAAAAATAATCTCCTTACCTATGAAAAAAGGTTGCAGCGTCATCCAAACAATCTCGCAAAGACACTAATGACCAGAAAGTCTCCACGGAGGCTGACATGAAGGATACCCCAAGACCTAAAACAGAGATCTGGCAGGATGCGTTATCGGACGTCTCAAACTCAAGTCCCGTCACTCATGACACAAGCCAAAAATGAAGATTGTCTTAAGAGGGTCGCTACACTCTGAAATTTCCATACAAACGCGCTACTCAAATTTCTTGAAAACCATTTGTCAGATTATGATGAAATTTAGCATGTACAATTAAATTAACAATATATCCGCATTTTTAAGGGGTCACTTTTGACTGATTTATTCAATAGGTAGACAAAGCAAATCAAAAATTCCATTACATAGGGAGGTTGTCTACATCATTAGCTGTTAAATGAATCCATAATACAAGGGAAATTCTTAGTTGTTTAAGAATGATTACAGAAGTGCAAAAGTCATAAAAAAATCGAAATTGCACTTTGTCACTCTGACTCACTCTGACTCAACTTTAGAGGCTCGTCAGTATCATTACTCGCTCTTTTCGCTCGTCTTCTTCTTCTAGACGAAATAGCTATAGAATACCTTAAGCCAATACAAAGATAGTCTAAAGTGGTCGCCGGACTAATAGATAGATTGCTTGCAGGAAAGGATGTTATAAAAAAAAAACTAACATTAAAATAATTTCTAACGTTTTCTTTTCTTATTTCAGGTCCGTCAATCCCTAGAAGCCCTATCGGGTGTAATATTAAGCGACGCGGCCAACGCCGGCCATGTAAACGTAAACGTTCCTGCCGACCCTGTGTTCAGTTAGCAAGCAACACACTGTACAGAGGAAAATGTACCTTAATGCTACGACATAAAGATTCGTCTATAATGCGGTAGGCAATGGCTTTAGACCTTATGGACTATATTTACATCATTATTCGCAATACAAAATTAGGCGACTAGTTAGTGCGCTGATTGGTCCGCTCGTGAAAATACTGGCCTGCCATTGGTGGATGATCAGTCTAAAGGCGCGGTTGTGCTAATGCGTTAGCAGAAAGGGTTCGCTCTTTGTCAGTTGTCTATGGGGTAGAAAGCTAGAAAGTTGTGTTAAAACATACGGTCAGTTGAAATTGATTGGTTAATAAGCAGTCTTATTCAGAAACCTTCTGTAGGCACGTTTCGCTTGCAATGTGTTTTGTCTCGTTTTCGCACGTGACATTTCTCGTGTGAAAGAATGAAGTAGTCGACAGAACACTAGTACAGATCAGCTAAAGCTGAGCTGAGCTGAGCTGAAGGTAGCTGAAGTGTCTATGACTTAAGCCCTGTCGACTTTTTTGTCTTTTTCTCTCAAGCGTTTTCTGAACTCGATCGAAAGAGACAAAAGACGAAGTACCTACTCCGAGGCTAGTGTAGCTCCTGTCAATTTCAACTGATAGTGCGTATCAAGAAATGATATTCGATAGTAGAAGCGAAGGTAATATGAAAACTTAAATTTTATTTAAACAGCATACGTCTAAGAATTTAACCATGAAAAAAGGTATTATTTTTCTGTAAATAGTAATTAAACTGACGACTTTATTAACAATGTTTTAAGGTTTAATTTTGTAAGCATCTGTATAAATAATTTATTGTATTTTTTTTGTAACAAGCGATATCTAAATCAATCATGGTCAATGAAGTTAACTCGTTGTGGCATCGAAGTATTTACATTAAAAAGTTGCCAGAACAAAATATGAAATAAAATTGTTTGCGAATAACATGCTCGTCATATGCATATAATATACATTTATCAAATGATTACTTTTTTTTATTAGTCCATATTTATTTTTTCTAATGGATTGTGTTTAGATATATTTACCGGTAAATGAAGCAAATTTTCTTCTGAAAATTAGAATTCTTGTGTAAATTGTAAAAAACTCGAACTAAGCCGACAAAGTTTAAAATATAACAGTAAAATAGTTCATATTTCAATGCCACAATGCGTTATATTGTCTCTGAGGCATTTCTACGTCAAAATAGTGTCAAACACGGTAGGATTAGTAAAAACGGGTGTTTTGAAATGTTTTGTAGTGATGGTAGAATCTACATTTGCATATTTGTTCAGTTAACATAGCAATTGCTCTAAGTTTGTCTACTTAAACAACAATTATTGTTGTTCGGGTAGACAAAACCAGAACAACAAAAATGGTTGTTATTAACATAGATAAAACTTGAACTATTTCAATTTGACTAGTATTGTCTACTTAAACAACAGTTTTGTTGTTCGAGTAGACAAAGGTAGAAAACAAAAATTGTTATTATTAACACAGACAAAACTTGAACTACTTATTTAAAAATTTACTAGTATTATCTACTTAAACAACAGTTGTTGTTCGAGTAGAAAAAGCCGGAAAAACAATAATGGTTGTTGTTGACATAGACAAAACTTGAATAATTTCAGAACTCATAGTCGGAAGCTTAATAACGGTTGTTGTTCGAGTAGACAAAGGCTGAAAAACAATAATAGTTATTGTTAGCATATACAAATCTTGAACTATTTCAAAATTTACTAGTATTGTCTACTTAAACAACAGTTGTTTAAACATAAAGCTGCAAACAAATATGCAAATGTGGATATTTCAGGCAGTGGTGCTAGCATTAGGTAAGAATAAGCCAACATTCCTCTATCAATAGTAAAAAGTTCAAACAAAATGGGTCAAGCCGCGTCGGCTACCTTCGCTTTTCATTCGAAATGGTTTGCCAAATATATTTTTTTTACTTCTTGCCAATACATAATGACATTTCTCTAATTAGTTATTAAATCTTTTATTTATGGTAATCATGAATTTACTTAATACCTAACAGTTTACATTGACTAAAAGCCCAATTCTGAAGACTCAATCGACTTATCTACAGCTGTATTTTGGTAAGTATAGATAAAATTAGATATGTCAACGAAATCCTTCAGAATTATGGTTCAATTTCACTAGTCGATAACTCGGGTCTGCATCTTCGCATGGCGACGTAGATATATGTCATCTATATCTTGGTCAATATTGCGGGTATTGCCATTAAGCGGCTTTGACCAATGGCATGCGAGAACCTGATACCTCTCGCACGCTCCATCGACCAATGAAAACAGCTCTCCGCAAAAGAAACCGCATGACAGCCCAATGGCATGCAAGAGCCTGCACCTTGAATGCGAGTCCTAACGACCAATGAAAACGAGCCTTCGTCAGTCAGTGTAACACTCGGGTGTCGGTTACGTATTGATTTAGTAAACCCAGTTTAAATCTTTTGGAACATGATTAAAATTTAAAGTAATGTAAAGTTGGTGTAATTAAACAATAAGTTATGATTCTAGTCTTCGGTAAAGCTCAAGGGTTTAGTTTTAATTTTATATTGGTCAGTACTTAGGACGTCGGAAATTTTCAGTTGGAATGATTCCAGTGATTTTTTATGCGATATTTTTGCTAAATAAGTACGTATTTAAGCATAGTTCTCGTAGGCAGCGTTTGGATATGTAGATAAAAGAAAGTTTTTTTTTCCAATGTGTTATTTTTTTTAGTTGCATGTTTTTTTTTGCTTGATTACGTAACAGACTTCAAGTTGGATTAAAAGCGTTTGTAAAGAAACAAAATATACAAAATTGTTAGTAATTTTTGTATTTCACAAAACCTTAAAGAAACATCTAGTCGTTTCGTGAAAGAAAATCTACTGTGTAAATGAAGTGTAGCGTTTAAAATTATCTTATTTAATGTCGTGGTTATATTTACACCAAATATATTAGTTATTTGCTAGCAAATTGTTTAAATATTGTAATCGAACAAATGTGTATCCTTACGTTCTATGTTACATATTCTTAGATATATTTTATCTGTTACTGTCATACCTCGTTAGTTATAAACGTTGTATTACCTCGGAATAGTTAGTGTTTTGTCTTTTTCTTTCTTTAGTTTTTTTAACTGGATCGAAAAAGACAAAACACTGTAAAACTCTTCCAAATCTACAACGTTTATTATTAACAAAAATAAAGATTAACTAACTTCAGATAATGCAAAATTGTGCGTTATCTGAAGTGTTGTAAGTTTCAAAGTTGATTTGAAAGGCCTAATTTTGTTGTGTGTTTAGGTTACCATCGGTGCCAAAGCGGTAGTACACTTTTATGAAAATTCTACAACAAATTAGGCTTTAATTCCATTCACGTTAAGCTGTTATTTCCTTGAACTTAGTACTCTATCTTGCAGCTCAATGGTTATAAATCTAAAGGTCATATTAAGAATCGTCCAATAGGCATATTTTTGAATTGTGCTGTCTCGTTTTAGCGCGCCCGTTTTCATGTAAGTGAAAAGTTGACAGCATTCTTGAAGTTAACGAAAATTGGTGTCAACTTTTAGTGGCGAAGTCATAATCATTTCTCTCATTGAACATTGAGTAGTTTATTATAGTAAAATATATTCTAAAACGTATGGCTCAAGGTTGGCTTTGTTTTGATTCGTGTTAGCTGTTTTCGAACTATGTCCTATATTTTGTCCTATTGAGTCACGGAACGGTATTTGCCAAAGACAACTTACACTAGGATTATTGATACTACAGGACTGGCTGCTATGAAAATGATTTGCAAGATCAAGGTGATTTTTGAAGACTAATTCAGTACATTATTGATTTAAATTAGTAAATGATTGATTTACACAAATTTAGACAATATTGCGCCCGTGAAGGTAACTTCGAGTTTAAGATAACTTCAAAACTAAACTTTTTTTTTTCATAAAATTATAAATCAACTTCATTACATACACATTAAGTATAATACATACATGTAAAAGAAAGAAGAAAGAAAGAAAGATACATTTATTCTGACACACAAGACACTACAAAGACGGTGACAATACTTAATACACAAATTAACAAAAACAGTGCTGTCACTGTGGTGTCCAGTACGTCAAAAAAGGTCAATGCTCAGCTATAATGCTGAAAATTTCTTCTCAGCGCTGAATTTCAGCATTGAAAAACACATATTTGCATGACGTCTGCAACGGGATAATATTATAACTCCCTCAAAAGAGAAATGTTATAAATTTAATGTGTGTGTCCATTCTGTGGCGTCATAACTCCTAAACGCATAGACCGATTTCGATTTAGTTTTTTTAAATCTAAAGGCGCACTGCATCGAGGGTGTTCTTAGCTGTTTTCGGGAGTTTTTCAAATTTTATAATTTAAAACAAAAAAAGGTTTAGCTTTAGACGTCTTGCTTATTTAGCCGGTAGTTGAAAAAAGTTTAAAATAAAAATAAAATAGATAAATATAATGTTTAATCGATACAATCTGAATTTCATCAATTCTAGCAAAACATTTTCATAAGAGAAGTCTCAAAACTAGTGCTATAGAGAAAGATTGTACAATATAGTTAGATTAAGTACAGTTAATATATTATTTTATTATATTCATGTAATTGTAAGAAATTTTGTTGCGGTAGCTGGCTGGTTTTATGTTACAATTGTTATAAACCATTAAGTAAATAATCTGTTGAAATTATGACTTTTAAATATTTGCATTTGGTAATGATTTTATTTTGAAAAAATAGTTTCGTTTACAATTACAATTTTAAAATTTTGCCGCTTTAAAAAAAAAACGTTTTGAAATGTATTTCTACGCGTTGACGCTGATTCTGCTAGTTACCACGTTGTAATTGATTGCTTTTAGTCTATTAGACGAGAACAACGTTTTAGCTAACTTTTGTAAAGAAAAGCACTTCAGAATCACAACAATGTCATAATTATAATAATATGCATTTCAAAAAGATTTTTCGTGCGGAATTTCCAATATTTTCTGTTAAAGTACAGACGAACGTAATCCATTGTTTGTGAGTACATGCAATATAAGTAATATTTTGTAATATTTTTATGAAAGTTGTAGCTCATTTGAGCGGTGATAGAAACTTAATTTATTCCTACCGCGTAGGAATTGTTAACGTAATTTTATGTTTTTATGTATATTTTTGTTTAAACTTGTGATTCGTTAATTATTTATTGTAAATAAATAGATAGATGAGTTAATTCAATGAATGCTGATGTTTTATTGTGACCTTTTATTGTTCACACCGAACGGAAAAATACTCGTGCTATTTTTGCCGTCATGCACTGAGAAATGAACCATATCACCATAATTATATGAAAATCGTACATACCTACTTGATATTATGCGATTTTATATTATAGGCTTTGGCGATATGGTTATTTTGTCAATGACCTCAAAATATGCTCGAGTCATTCTTATTCGGTCTTAAACGACCCTAGACCTCACCTTGCATTGAATCTTGAGTTGCAAGAGACCTGCGATAAGCATCTTCTTTGTGCCTGTAATCTGTCTGTTGTCCTAAAAAATGCTATTATTTTAGTCTGGTAGGTATTTATAAATAAATAATAAATAAATTCGGGACTTTTCCACACACGGTCGCCTGACCCCAAACTAAGCAAAGCTTGTACTATGGCGGCCAGAGACTGATATACACGTACATATATGTTTTTAAATACGTACTTAAATAGATATTTAACACCCAGACATAGAACAAACACAAATGTTCACCACATAAATGTTTGCCCTAGGTGGGAATCGAACCCACGCCCCCAAGCTCAGAAGGCAGGTTCACTACCAACTGAGCCACCGAGGCAGTCACTTCGGAGTAATGTTTTGCTCGGTACAGACCAAGACAACGAATGCCAGAGAATACGCTGCGTCCCGTTTCGTTTCAACAAAATAAAACAGGACTCAGCATATCGTTGGCCTTTGTTTGCTTAAAGAAACATGTACGAGTACAAGGGTGGTCATCTAATTAGAAAAACACACTGGGTTTATATTTTTGTTGCAAATCCTCTTTCTAACTAGTTTCTAACGTATCATTAAATGTTTCTACGTATTAAAATCGATGTACATATCGGCTAATATAATGCAATGATATACCATTATAATAATACTTTGACGTTCATAAGTGTATCTTTGATACCTAAATTGAATAAAAACATTTTGACTTTGACTTTGACTTTGAATAAAAAAACGGTTGTTTTTTCAAAACTGAAGCTTATATTAACATCAAAATAAAATACGACAAACAAACCGGACAACTAATCAAAAACACAAAAAAATAATTTACTCAAATCATTATTTAATTGAACCAACCCTAATAGCTTTGAAAAATACTAAAATACTGCGTCCTTAGACAATTAGTATTTGGTAGGGTAGCCTCCTGTTATCGACTACAGCTTTGCAGCGACGTGGCATTGATTCAACCAATTTATTACAGGTTTCTACAGGTTGTATGTCATCTGCTACATGACTGGAGCCCGGTGTATGGCGACAGGCTCGCCCCTGTCACATTTGGGACTAAATATCGTCCGTCGAAGTGTGGGTGTTGTATTACACCTCTGCCAGCTCTTTCGGGGGAAAGGCGAGACTATATATGTTCTACAGCAGGGCTATTCACAACCATTCGGAAACGTTTCCGTTCGGATTATGTTTTAAAACGTGATTAATTCTTCCGATCATATTTATACTTAATTCCCTGTTCCAAAATGTGTAAAAGTAGACTGAGATTCGAACAATTTGAGTTTGAAATTTCTGGGATCCGATCGGAAACGTTTCCGAATGGTTGTGAACAGCCCTGCAGGAATACTTCTCCAAGCGTTTTCAAATGCACGCTGTAAAGTCTATGAATATTAGTAACAAGTTTCTGCGTCATAATAGTGTGTCAGATCATAATAGTGTGCCACAAATTTTCGATGGGATTTAAATCTGGACTATTTATTGGCAGGCCACTCTAACACTGTCACGACTGTTCTGTGAGAAACGCTTTAACGCTGCGTGCTGTGTGCTTCCCTCTGAACACGTGGTCCGACTGCTCCGTCCGACTAATCGGACCAGGTGAACTTTTTTTGCATGTTGGTTCTATTAATCGTACTACAAGGAATCGCAATTCAGCTTTGTCCGACTAATCGTACCACGTGAACTTTTTTTTCCTATTGGTTCGGTTGATCCGGCGTTTCCTCGTCGTAAGTACTAACAAACCCTAATTTATCACCATGAAAACCAACAACCAGATTAAAACCTCTTCATGAGTTACAGCCAGTAATATTAAAAGATTATCAAACCCATGGTATAATAATATACTCCGCCAGTATAGCACTCAGGTCACGTGGCAAACAGTTAGTGACGTCATCGGAGCTATGGATGATTAAGGGTGGTATGCTACAAAAACGATCCAAGGAAACTATTTCTCGTGACAATTTCATCTTAACTCTCGTACCAATGCGATGCTCTTGGATCATAATGTACCTGTTGGTTATTTACTAGAACGCTTGGGGTGGAAAGGTTTCCTACTTATTTAAATAAATAAATTTTGATTAGAATAAATTAATATAAATAAATTTAAGATATAAATAAATTTTATAAAAAAGCCTAGTGTTCATTCAATGTAAAACGCACCAAAAATTAAGTAATGATTTTTCAATTAAGAAACTACAATTAGAAAGTGTTGAGTTCATGAAATAGGGTAAGCGGTTAAATGTCCCGTGAGTGTAGGTCGGTTGGACCATGTTTTCTTAAGAACGGTAAGACTTTCATAGTCCGACACCTTAATCGAACCAACATGAAAAAAAAATCACGTGGTCCGATTTGTCGGACAAAGCAGTCGGACCACGTGTTCAGAGGGGTGTGCTTTGGGTCATTGTCGGCTGAAATATCCAAGTTACTGGCAAACCTAAATATTATATTTATTTATTACCTAAATAAATTTTAATTGCAAATATAATAACAACATGCCTTAAGGTAAGCAGTGATGGGGCCTACGATGGAGCGCGCTTGCCTTGAAGAAACCGATTCACTCGACACTTGAAGTCGAGTCTTTCTCTGCATGTCGAATTTCTCAACAGATTCTCTTGAAATGTTGTGAGTAGGTTCGATAATTATGAAGATTTTTATTGTCGAGTCAGTTTTTCGAAATTTTTCTAAACTGCGGATTTATGATTTATTTTGATAATTTCATGAGACTCTGCTGAGAAATGCTACTCGTAGATGAGGACGTCGGCCGCGAGGTCTTCAGCTGATAGAGCTACTTAGGAAAGGAATAGGATAGTGTTCGAAGTTGTGTATGAAAGTATAATAAAAGTCAAAAGTGAAATGTTACAGCAACTTTATTAAAACCTAAAAAATGCAAACAGCGAACTGGTAAGTATAACAAGTTTATATGTAAGAAGTTATAAATTTATAAATCTATAACAAATTCTGTAAACCTTGCTACGTAACACAACAAGTATTAAATAACAATTTAACATATTAAAACTCACCGCTTGCCGCATAAATAAATAATTTAAAATATCTACTGAGTAGATTTACAACGTACTAATGCTAGCGTAGTTTTTAACTTATTGAAATATTGTCAGAAACAGTTACAAACACAAGCGCTCTGTTACAATACTACCGAATTTGTCTACTTAGTATGTACATATGTTTGTATAGGCCGCAATTGGCTAGACCTACACCTATAATCTCAATCGTTCGGAAACGTGTCAGATCGAATTAAAAAAAAAATCTTCGAATCTGACAGCATGCTAAAACGACGCTCAGTCATTCATCATCAGGATTGAGAATACGGGTGCTGGTATCAGATTTACGAGCTTCGTTCTGATTAAGCAAACTGTTAGCGGCTGACTGTTCGGTGGCTAACTCTAAGTCGCGTATTAGGCAGACTCAATATTGGGCAGCCTGCGAACTGTAAACAATTATTTTTTTTCTAATTCAGGACTCTTCCACACACGGTCGCCTGACCCCAAACTAAGCAAAGCTTGTACTATGGCTGCCAGAGACTGATATACATACTTAGATATTTTTAAATAAATACTTAAATAGATATTTACACCCAGAGTTAGAACAAACACTATTGTTTATCACATACATGTTTGTCCTAGGTGGGAATCGAACCCACGCCCCCAAGCTCAGAAGGCAGGTTCACTACCAACTGAGCCACCGAGGCAGTCAAAAGTCAAAAATGCTCGTCAGCAAGCGATATCCCGCAAACTGAATACGCGCTGTTCGGATATTCCATTAAAAATAAATACAGGGTTATCGGTACCTAACCAAAAACCTCTTTAGGGTTCATTGTACTCATCAATATGAACAACTTTTACTATGGGGCGAACACCGAAATCTCGAAAAAAAACTGCTGTTCCATAAATTTTGTCTCAGGTGATTGAACTTTTTGTATGTAACAGCTGTTTTTTTGCGATTACAGGATTGGCTTCATAGTAAAAGTTATTCATATTGATGAGTACAATTAACCCTTAAGAAGTTTTTGGTGAGTTACCTATAACCTTGTATACTGTATATTGGCCTCCAGTTCACTGTACAAACAGTTAGTTACTTAAGTTTGCTCAGCCAGGACAACACCTAAGTCGTTGAAGGCCTTTGACACGGCTTGGCACTTGTTGTCAGTGGCGAATCTGGGGTTTGTTTGGAGGGGGAGGAGCTTCGCTGAGAGTAGCCTGTGTCAGTTGAACACTTCTTACTTACTCTCACTTACTACTTACTACTTCTCACTTAAACATCTTTATTATTATTATCCTCTTTAATTAAGGTATCTTCTTTGCTGACAGGGGGCGAGCCTGTCGCCATACACCGGCCTCCAGTCATGTAGTAAATGACAAACAATACGCACATTTGTTCACACAATGAACAAATTGATGCGTGCCGGACGATGCGTTCGAACCCGCTCACATTTGGGACTGAATATCATCCGGCAAAGTGTGGGTGGTATATTACACCTCTGCCAGCCCCCTCAGGGGAAAGGTGTGACGATATGTTACGTAATGTTCATTGCTGAAAGTCGTGCCTATAGTTTGAATTATTGTTTCACTCGACATACTCGTACTTCGCTCTTCCACGTTTTTCTGTCATCGGCGATCTTAATAGCTTGAGGTATTGGCAGGCCCTGAGCGTCCTTATTAGATGGTCTTTTCTCACCTGGCCAATAATTACATTCAGTTAAACACTAGCATACTAGAAAAACATGTGTTCTTTAAGTTCATTACATACGTATTTCTATCTACTTGCTACCTACATAATGAACATTTTGGACCATTGTTGAAACAGGTGCTTTCGCAGTCCCTTAGCCTCTCCTCCTGGATTCGCTACTCGTTGTTGTTTACTTATTTTTAGATAGTGTTCTCTGTTTCTCTGCATGCTGTACCAGCTGTTTGTCAGTAGCGAGTCCCTTGCGAGCTCGCACCGAGTCCATGTAAGCCTTGGCGCGGTTCACGCCGTCCCACTTCTCACCCCAGTGGAGATACTCCTCCTCGGTGCGCGGACGCCAGAACGGGTCTATGTCTATCACCTGGAAATAAGCAGGAACGGTGGTTGTAATTACGTACTCGTAGGTATTTGGTGGAGGAAAGCTAATAAACCTATAATTTTAATTGGATTCTACAGTCCACACTATGTCAGTCAGTTTATAGTGTCTTTTCTTTGCAAAATTGAGGCAGGGACCTAAGTCGAAAGAGTGAGTCCTGAAGTCCTGATCCAATGTAGGTACCTAACGTTCTCACTTCGAGTGCGAAATTATGCGACAGGCGCCAGCGCTGGACCTTGATCCTGAATAACATCAAACCACTCCTATGTCTATGGCTCACGTTTAATTGAGTTAATTCATGACTTACCTCCCAATGGCTAAAGAGTAATTGTGGTGTAGCAAGTCCTGAGGTGTGCGTTCTCAATTCGAGAGCGAATTTGAAGCTCTCAACGACTGGTAGTAGAGCCTGGACTTTGAACGAAGCCGAGCCGCTCTGCAGATCGCTGCCCACGACGCGCCCGCCGCGACGTCCCAGAGCCGCGTATAGCTTGCCTGGAACAAGAAAATAAATGTTTAAGAAAATATTGCTTTTTAGAAACTATAGTATTGTTAGAGTTCAAATACTAGGCGTACTGCGGTACATAACAGAGATCGCCGACCCAAAAAGCTGCCATGCTAAGGCTACGTTGAAAGCAGCAATGAGCGAGGATGCGTAGCGAGGGATGTGTTTGTTAAGAAACAATACAATCGCTTTATTTACCTAGCCCCGCTCTGCACAGCTCCTGTGGAAGTGGCTTAGCGGAGCGAGGTTTTTGTACGTGACAAGCTATGAGGATGAGCGCGAAGGATGTGTGCGAGGGATGGAGGTGAGCGAGAAACTGCTAGCACTCGCACTAGACGGCGTTTGTTAGAGAGAGAGATGTAAAAGAGCCAGTGCTCAGATGAGCGGTGCGAGGATGTGTAGCGACACATCCTCGCACCGCTCATCTGAGCAGCGTTTCACAGTACCGCTACGTATCCTCGCTCCGCTCAGCTACCTAGCACATCTCTGGTGGAAACAGCCTAAAGAGGGTTAATGTTTACCGAACGCGAGTGTTCTGGTTTAGCCTAAAGCACAGACTAAATAATAGTACAACCTATAGGCCTTCCGCTATCGATAAAACTATCCAACGATGCTCAATCACCGGAACAAAATTCCGAAATCGCAAAAACTGTATCCGCAACACGCTAAGGAAACAAAAAAAGTATCGAAAAAAGTTCGCCTCCTAGGTATTTGTCAAATATCCAGTGGGCAGTCGCGTAGAAAAATTCCTTGCGGCTGAGAGATTGGTCACAGAATGATCTAAAAAAAAACAGTATCCATGCTTTTACGCTCTTTAATTTTGATGTGAGATTCATGGACGGTACGGCTTATTTATAATGTATGTCTCTCAAGCCATATTTTAGCAGTGGCTAGAAATGTTTCCAAGATTTGTGATGTGCGCATGTGATTACAATTTTGTTCTCACTCATATTAAGCATCAACTACATTTTTTGACATAGGAACCTAGATACCCAAGCCTAAAGTGCCCAAGCACGCAATACAGGCCTATCTATACCTACATAAATGCTTCTTGACAAGATACTAGTGTGCGAGCCCTAACTTCCAGCGTTCTGTATGAAACCGGTCCACTGTCTTACACTGGCTCACTGGATTGGTCGTGGTCATTCTGAGACTGGAGATGAAAGGGGGGCTTCCGGTCACGGGCGCGTATCCGGCCCTCAGGCACGTCCGCTGTACGCCCGGCCGCTGTCAACATTGAGCTGTTTGTACAGCGGAGGTCAGCTGCACACTGCACGATGTACGATGCTGTTGAAGCTAGCAAAGTTGGAGGACTCTGATGCCTAGTCAAAACTTAGTCTAATCTTATGGTGAAACCATTAGTGACAGTTTCTTTTGTAGTATTTAGATCTAAGACGTTTGGCAACCACATCGCCTTATTGCAACCTTGAGTGTGTGCATTAACGTGCGTTTTCACAAGTATATTTCTTGATTTATTCTACATAAACTTGTAGAAGAAATCTACAAAACATCCGTTGTGTTAGCAAAATACGTTGTTTTTTTTGTAAATAAAAGTGATCATTGACAACGCTCTTCAATCTCAATTATATTTTTGAAGAGTAAGTTTAGCATTAAGCCTATTTACCTATTTTAAATAGATAGTACAGATATTTTAAATAGATAGTACAGATATTTTTTTATCTATTTCTCTATCATACATGATACCATTACAAGATGTCACTTGTTACATACAGTTTCAATTGAATACGAGTACAATCAAAATGTAGGTAAGTAAATGTAAATCATGAATATGAGATCAAGACGATTTTCATGATGCAAGGCCTTCATGAGCCGTGAACAAATTGCTTTTCCACAACTTTTATTCCGCGCAAAAGAGACAAACATATTCGTATTCTAGCTTTATATCATCTACGCTTACGGATAAAAACTGAAAAGACAATTTGCCTCTGGCCCGTGCTTGCTCTGGCGGGGAGAAAACTCTATCGGTAACCCATGTTTATAGTAGCCTACGCATAGCTTAGCTGTCAGTGGACGTGTGACCCGTTAAAGCTTTTTGTGTACACAGATATTTGAACTCTCCAACACGCCAAGAATGTTAACGAAAAAATAATATCAATTTGTAACGGGAAACGCACAAATTGTTACTTAATTGCCACGAACGAACCTAACACACGATACTCGCTGTCAAAAGTATAACGTTTTCTTTTCTATGTTTTTTTATCTCTAATTTATGTACATACTTATTATAGATATTGGCAACAAAATGTATGAAGCTTAATTTATTAAAAAAATGGGATCAAAGATTTGGTTTTATTGCATATTAATTAATTGTACATATTTTTTTTATTTTATATTTTTCAATATGTATTAATAAAAATTCTAATAACTTTGTAATACCCATGTGTCGAGCGACATTCAAGATTTTTACTTGAATTGATCCTAAGTATGATATTGCTATAGATAGCCGCCATAGAACAAGCTTTACTTAGTATGGGGTCACACGACAGTGTGTGTAAGTGTTTCGAATATGTATGTGAATTTCCTTTTATTAGCTTGTAAATTTTTATAGATTGAGCTTTTGTATAACCACCTTTTCATAATAAATCTTTTATGGATACTTATAGAGTTTATTTGAATTAAAAGTTTGCTTTGAGATTTTAAGTTTGAAAGTGTCTAGAATCTAGATTAATTACATACTTCATTGAAAAGAAAGCAGGGAAATCACACAAATAGGCAAATCAAGGCACTGAAATATTGCAAAACAAAATAGGCTCAGAACATCCGACCTCATTGGTCGAATCGGTCATTCGCCCTCACCTACGTACCTACAGTGAAACCCTGCAAAACTTACCATTTCCCAAAATAGCCTCATATAATGATGTAATCGAAGGTTCTGCGTGCCTTGAGAAGCCACGCCATTTCCTGTAGTTTCATTCAGTAAATATAATTATACTTTATGAACGGTAGGCGGCAGATTGTGCCAACTATGAGAAAGTATTTTTTGTGGGCAGGTCTTGTGTGTGAATGCTTATTTTCTTACATTCCGTTGATTACACGGTCGATGGTATGTAGAATGATTGAAGTTACGCATGACTTAGAGAAGAATAACCCTAGATATGGGGACTACGTGAGCAAGGATGAGAGCTTACGAAAAAGGCTTCAGAAAGCCTTAACGCAACCTTTGAATTGAAGAATTAAGGGGAGAGAGGCAGACCTCTCTCCCCTTAATTCTTCATTTGCGTTAAGGTAAAACGGCGTGCTCTTTAATTTGGCCGCTGCGAACGGTAGTCTCTATCTACATATAGTCAAAATGTTAGACCGAGCTCACACCTTGATAAAATCAGAGCAAGTCTGGGCTTCTAGTATGCAATGATGCATCTGTTACGGTTAGAATTCTAGGGGGTTATTGGTATTGCTGTGGAGAGTCTAAAACTGTTCAGGTTTCAGTCACAGAGGCAGCCAGTTAGAGGCTTTGGTGGGTGCAATCCTACTTAACATAATTTTGGTGCATACCTAATAATTTACACAGCTATGCTTGGAAGAATTACCTTATTAAAAAAGCAACCACAGACAGTTAAAAAAAAGGTTTACGGATACCTACTTAAACAGCTCCTTCCATCGTTATCAAAGAACTGGCTTCAAAACCTATTTAAGGGTATATGAATAGCCGTTGCTTTCCACATCTCGTCCAAAGGCGGGTGTCCTCGGAAGCTGCCCGTTAGTAACGGATGGAGATATAGGTCGCAACGGTGTCCACACCGCGACACCGCAGCGGTTATTATACTTCGGCATAACCGTATAGCAGCAATGGCTTCGGTACGGACTACTACGAACTTAGGGACAAGGAATGTGGTAAGTAGAATGAGTAGCTATTCACTTTAAGCTAAAAGCTTAAAGTGCAGTGAGCTAGGCAGCAATATGGCGATCTATGATCGATCTATAAACGAGTGCGTTTAAGTTTTCGTATTCGCATGGCCTATTAATAAAGCCTTGTTTATTTCCTTAATAGGATTGAATTATAAACATTTCATGTAATATTTTAAATACATAAGTTTGATTTTTTTACAATTATAATTTAGTTCATTGATGTAATTTTATTTTCATGCAAAAAAAAAAATCTATATTTAATTATATCTATTTCAAACATATTAATATTTTTATTATTATGTAGGTATATTAATTCTTGTATTTATTTTTTTACTAAGGACCTCCCTGGAGAGTAAAGGCCTCCTCCATTTCCATTTCGCATGGCCTATTATGAAATAGATTTATGTATCTAAAAATACTACTAATATACTATACCTACTGTATATAAAAATGTTGAGGTTGTAAGTTCGTTAAAGTTGAAGGCAAACTCAAGAGTAACATTATTAAAAAAAAAACAAAAAAACCAGTCTGCAAAATTATGTACCCTATGTCACTTCCACTATCAAGTCGATTCAAATGACATCTTACATGTCGAAATACATCAAGCTGTTTAGGATGTAGGGCAAGCCAAAGAAACCTCATCCATACTAAATACACTCCAAAAACATAACGTTCCTTCTTGCGCAGTCGGGTAAAATGGAAAATGGGACCAATTCGAAAAACTGTGATAGCTACGTTGTAAATTCCATTTGCGATTACTATCCCCATCCGCGAACTGAAGACAAATGCTACTAATTAGGGACTACTGATACTAAATACTAAATTATTCCTTATTCTAAAAACTTGAATTTAAAACCAAAGGATATCATGTAAAATGAATAGGTAACACGAGTAGCTAACTCGTCACTTTACGTCCGGAAACAACAGATATCGACATCATTCATTGACATTCTAGAAACGTGCCGATTTACTAAACTTTAGAGGCACTATTCTGGCGCGTGAGAAACTATCTCCATCCCTTTTCACCTGGTAACAAAAACCATAAGAGAGAGCGTGACAAATATAATATCGCTCGCGTCAATAAGGTTTCAGATCCCTTACGTGTTCAGAACGTCAAATATCATTCAACTTACAAACTGTACTACAAAATAGTACTAATCATAAAGTAATAAGGTACATGTGTAGTTAAACGTGCTCGGTTACAAAATATTACGCGCAAGTTCTTGAGTTTACGTGATTTACAATATTCCCACGACATGTTACAGTAAGGATGGCAAAACAAGTAACATTAATAAAAGAAAACCAAAAAGACCCGGCTGCAAAATGTTATACCCTATGTCACTTACACTACTATGGGCCGATTTTTCAATCCTTACTTTTTTCGCCTAATAACTACCGAGCCAATAACTTTATTAATCTGTTAATTCGACTCCTAAACGGTGTTCGGTTTTTCAATACAATTTTAAATTGGGAGTAACTATCTGACCATTTATTCATTGTGTACAAAAGCTAACTTCAGACAGTTGAAACAAAACTATAAAATATCCACGTGTTAGAAAAGGACTTCGAATTTTCACTTTTCGCTTATGTCACTGTCTTGTCAGTTTTAATCTAAACGTCACTGTACTACTAATCTGTGCAAAAGTCGTCGGCTGGTTTGGCTATCTACCTTTGTTCATGGTAGTTTTTTTAAAATTAATATTAATTTAGTTTATGCGTGCCGGAAATATCAATCTTTTTTGACAGTGACAACCTATAGGACATATTTAGACCTATTTAGACAGTCTCAACAATTTATTCCTTAAAATAAACTGCTATCTGGCCGTTCCACCGACAAATAAAGTTTTACCTCAGATAGACGAGTTATTCGTCTAGTAAATGATACCTGACCATTGAAAAACAGAATAATTAGCTATCAGTTCAATAAACACTATTTCTTTGTTTATCTGACCATTGAAAAATCGGCCCTAAGACGATCAAATGACACCTCACATGTCGAAATCCATCCAGTTGTTTAGGCTGTAGGGAGTGCCAAAGAAACCTCATACATACATACATTTACTTCAAAAACATAAACCTCCTTCTTGCGCAGACAGGTAAAAAAACTTGTATCGTTTAAAAATGTCAGCAAACATTTGATCTCAGGAGCTGTAATGATCGTATTCATATTTTGATGCCTTCGTGCGGCCTAGAAACTCTGACATCAGGGCTGGTCACTCGGCCTATGCAATCATGCTTACTTGCTTTTAGATCTTGTACCCAATAATGGCCAGCTTTTTATACACAAGATAAATTAAACATTTTGAAAACCCCCGACAAGCAAAGATCACTCTCCACTAATTCACTTTTTAAACAAAACTAACCCTGTGCTTTTGGTTCAGCGGTAAAAAATATATATATATACACTTATGTATATTTGTATTTGTTGTTTCAATTAAATAATGATGTAAAGTTGGTGTCAAAATTAAGCTTTAGTTTTTAAAGCATTTTCAACGTATTTAATAACATAACATATCGTCACGTCTTTCCCTCAAGGGGGCTGGCAGAGATGTTATACAACACCCACACTTCGCCGGACGATGTTCAGTTCCAAATGTGAGAGGGGGCGAGCCTGTCGCCATACACCGGGCTCCAGTCATGTAGCAAATGACACAACGATTTAAATAATTGATTTGTAAAAAATACATGGATGTAGGATATCAAAAAAAAAACATTCAAGCTATTTATATCTATGTACTTACTAAAATCACATTAAAACTAATCAAAAATACCATGTCATGATCCAAAAAACAAGGTCAAGCTTTCTGAGAGTTGACACTCAATTACGTCACTCGTCATCGTCTCTTTCGAATTAGTTGTCAACTACTTATTCCGGTGTTGCATAAGCAAGCATAAGCAGCGCTTGACGTAAGTGCGTGTCAACCACATGACGGTTTTTGTCTCTGTGAAAAATTTCATTTCTGCCGTTCTGACGTGAAAGAGTAACAAGCATCCATCCATCCATTCATTATTACAAACTTTCGCGTTTATAATATTACTAGGATAGGTTGCACTGGCGACCCAAATAGCGACGAAAATCCGTGGCTTGTAGCTTTTTCAAATCAAATCAAATCAAAATCAAATCAAATCGTTTATTTGCTTAATACAGTCACATAGGTATAAAGGTCTTAAAGTTATTGTCTTAGGTATAGTGTATTATGTCTGCATGCAGACGTGCAAATATTTAATGTTTTAAACTATTTCTTCTTATAATTTTATTTTACCGCTAAAATTTAAAAATTCCTTAATGCTATAAAAACAGTTATGGTGAAGCCACTCAGTCAGTGACTTTTTGAAATCGAGTCCATTTAACATTTTTAAATTATTTGGAATATTGTTATAAATTGAAATGCACATATTATACACATTGCGTTTGTAAATATCTTTTTTGACAGGCGGTTGATATAATAAGTTAGCGAACTTTAGTCTTTTTTGACGAGTCAAAACTTGGCTGCGGTTCTTAAAATAGTCGGGATGTTCTTTCGCGAATAAGCAAATAGCTTTGATGTACATGCAAGGCAGAGGAAGTATCTTATTTGCCCTAAAAAGTGGTTTACAGCTGTCCAAAAACCATGCTTTATTTATAATCCTAACACATCGTTTTTGAATTTTGAACACTCTGTCTACGTTGACGGAGTTTCCCCACATTATCAGGCCATAGTTCAGTAACGACGACACATGGCCATGATATGCCGTCAATGCAGCCTCCATAGACACAGTATGTCTTATCTTTTTTAGAGCGAAAACATAGCGATCAAGTTTTTTACAGAGTATATCAATATGCATTTTCCAATTTAGATGTTTGTCAAGAGTCATTCCTAAAAATGTATAATTGTCTACATTATCAACTATTTCATTGTTATAATTAATGTCAAGGTTTAATTGATTAGAATTATATGAATTGAAGTGAATTAGTTTAGTTTTGTTTACATTGATCTTTAAATTATTTGCTTCCATCCAATGGATTACGTCTGATAGAGCGTTAGTTACGGTTTGTTGCGCCTGGTCTTGATTAGTACATTTGATTACTATTGTAGTATCATCTGCAAAAAGTACACTCTTATGAGGAGTGGATTGAGGAAGGTCGTTAATATAAAGCAAGAAAAGCACTGCCGCCAAAATACTTCCTTGCGGCACTCCACTATTATTTATTAATGACTCTGATGTAAATTTTTGTTTTGTAAGCTTATTTTGAGTATTGTCGACAATTCTTGATAATTCTGTATACTGCTTTCTATTGTTCAAATAACTAGCTATCCAATTATATGCTGGACCCCGAATGCCATAGCGTTCCAATTTATCTAAAAGAATTGAGTGATTTACAAAGTCGAATGCTTTAGTCATATCTAAGAATAATGAAATTATTGGTGTACCGTCATTAATATTTTCTGTAACAAATCTTATTAGATTAAAACATGCTAGTGACGTAGATAATCCTTTCCGGAATCCAAATTGTTCTTCTTGTAGAATCGTAAATCTTGTAATAAAACTATTTAGCCTAATAAGCATCGCTTTTTCTAGGATTTTCGAGAGGACTGGAACTATCGTTATGGGACGATAGTTATTTGGGTCGGTTACATCACCCTTCTTGAACAAAGGCTTGACAATTGCCATTTTCAATTGTTCAGGGAATACTCCTTCTAAAAATGATAAATTTATAATATGAGCAAGTGGGTGGCAAATCCATGCGGCAGTACTTTTAAGAGATTTGGTTGTAATGTCGTCGTATCCACTTGTTTTGCTGTTGTTTAAGCTCATAATTAATTTATAGACTTCGCTTGAATCTACAGGAGTTAAAAAGATCGTGTTTGTATTCGTTTTAATTTTATTTAATTGCAATTCATTTGTATTTTTAGAATTCTTAGATGTCAAATTTATGAAATAATTATTGAATAAATTAGCGATGTCATTTGCATTCGTATATGTCAAGTTGTTAAATTTTATTGTTTTAATGTCATTTGTTATTAGTTTATTAGTGGTTGAGGATGCAATAGCATTCCAAATAGCTTTGCTTTTATTTTTATTATGTTTTATACGTCTTTCATTAACAATTCTTTGTGAATGTAACACTGTTTTTTTCAATATTTTACTAAACGTATTTAATTTAGTTTTGTGTTCCTTTTTATTTATGTTAGTTTTAATGTATGACAAGTATAACTTACGTTTCGTTCTACTAGATTTCTTAATCCCTTTAGTAAGCCAGTTAAGGTTTGCCGGTTTGTTGTTCATTTTAACAGTAATAGTAGGAAAACACATATTGTACAATAAACAAAATGTATCATAAAAATGTTCGAAAGCGACTGAACAAGTGTTTGATTCAAAAATCTCCGTAAATGAAAAGGAAGATAAAGCTTCACAGAATTTCTTCATGTTATCTTCACTAAAGTCACGTCTGTGTTCAAACCATGTAGTAAATGCTTTTCGTTTGTTTGCTTTAATAGTTAATGTTTGTGCGGTTTCGTGATCTGAGAGCCCTAGCGTATAGATATTTGAGCGGACGTTCTTAATATTACTTGCAAATTGATCTAGGCAGGAGTTTAATCGTGTAGGGCAGTTAATATGGGTTTGAAAATTGTAATTGTGTAGTTGGCTCAAAAGATCCTTGGCCGCTGCGCCCTCCTTCAATATGTCTATATTCCAATCTCCACAAATTACAATTTTCTTACGCTTAAAATGATCAGTCAAAAAATTAAGTAAGCTATCAAGTTTGTGAAGAAATATACCAATATGTGATTTTTTTTGTTCCGGTGTTCTATAAATGCAAAATATGACAAGATTAAGTCCGATCACTTCAATACCACAACTCTCGAAGTAAAATTTTACGGCAAGATTGGATGGTATTAATATGGGTTTAGTATGAAGCGACTTTTTAATTAGGATACAAGTACCCCCTCTGCACTTCTCACGACAAAACGTGGCCACTAATTTAAAATTGTTTAGTTTTATATTGGTTTCCGATCCCTGTTTCACATACGTTTCACTAAAACAAAGTATATCCACCTCATTGCCATTTGCTTTTAGTTCATCTAATGATATCTCTACATAATCGAGTTTATTACAAAGTCCAGCTATGTTTTGGTGCAAAATGGTTAAACCCTCTATATTTAAACATACTTTTTCTTCTCTCGTATTTTTACAAGCCTTGTCGTCTCTAGGAACGAAAAAACATATTTTGCTTTTGAAGATCTTGAGACAAGTTACTTTTAACATTACTTGATTGTTCTGTATTATTATTATTACATTGATCATATCTAATATTTATATCATATTCAAAATACTCAATTTCAAAGTTTAATCTTGTTGTTATTAATTCTATCTGAGGGATTTTCTGATTATAATTCTGGAAAAAGTCCTTGATTTTGACAAACTTACAGTTGTCATGATGATTACTTATCATTTTAAGTTCATAATTTATCTCGTTAACATTTAAAAATTGACTTTTACATACATTTAGCAGTAGCACTTGGCATTTTTTTAGCTTATTTAATGCATTGCGAACATTTATTAACAGCTTAAAAGGGTCACTATCATTGTTCCCAACAGACAATATAACAATATCATTCTTAGACGCCGTGCTGACTACATTACTAATATTATCTAACACTTCATTGGAAGGCGCATTAGGTTTAACTAGTCCCTGTATACTATATGTGTTATTCCCTTTCCCTGATTTTTTCCTAATCAACTTGGCCGCTAATCCCCTAACTTGTTCGTCTCCAACTATGAATATATGCTTCTTGCCCTGAAGCTTATCGTCTATTTTATTTAAAATTCTATTTTTCTTCTTCACATCACTAAGTGGGTTTTTTTCCGGGATGTTTTTATTATTAATATTATTATTAGTCGTTGCATCTTTGACTTCATCGTTTAAAAATTGTATCTTCGGCGTCTTCGGAGTACACTGTTCAATAGAAAAATCTAATTTTGTTTTGTTTATGCTGTTTCTATTGGATCTTAAATGCGCTTTTTTTGGAGTATATTTACAAATATCCTTTAGTTGGCTAACCTGTGTATCATAAGTAGCTATTTGTTTTTTAAGACAGCTATTTTCGGAAAGGAGATTAGAAATCTCATTATCGGCAATTTCCAATTTTTCAGTTAACTCAGATAATTGCTTTTGCAATTTTTCAATTTTTTCCAGATGATCTGGTTGTAAATTAGGGCAGCTTCTGTTTAATTTAGAGCCATTGATTGAAATTGGAGACAAATCCTCAACTTCTTCATCAAACTCAGCTAATTCTTCAAAAGAGTTTTCGGTAGGTATATTCGGTTTGAATTGTTTACGTGTGGTCATATTTTTCTGTTGAGATTTTTGAGGTAATTTCTCTAGCGATTTTGGTGGTACTATATCTGGCGATTTTTGTGGCGATTTCCCTGGCGATCGTTCTAAAGTTTTCTGGACCTTCGGTTTTTTTTTGCGCTTGTTGCGCAAACATTCAGCACACTTCCAATCGTCTTTCTTTTTTGCTTCCATCAAATAAAATTGCTTTTCCGATCTGTTTGAACATGGTACGTGGTAAAAGTTCTCGCAAAATGCGCAGCGTAAAAAGTTTCTGTCCGATATCAGTCTTTTACATTTAAAGCAGTTGCGATCCATCGTGATTGCAAAAATTGCACAGCAAAATGATTTGGTTGGCGCGGATTTGAACCTGGTGCGTCAAGGTTACGACTCGAACGCTTCCACAACTAGGCTCTACTTAAAGGTGGCGAAATTAGAGCATAGTAAGAGCGCGCAGTGAGAAATGAGCTCTTTGCTTAGGTTCAATGACCATTCAATGACCTCTGCACTACACTGGCTCACTTTAAATTTTTACTTTAACGATTATTTGCAGGTTAATTTATCAATTGATTTATGTTAAAACTGCACTTTTCTTGGGTTATTATTGCGTCACTTTGTACTGTTGATTTTATACTAGTTATTGCTATAAGTTTTAAATTAAACAATTAACTTTTTCAACACTTTCTTGATTTTTAAATACGGAGCGAACAGATACACGACTGCTCTCTAACGCGCTCGTGCGTCGTCCCCTTTTCTTTTGTAATATGTACAGATATACAGAACAGGTACATCATAATTATAGTCCCAAAATTGACATGAGTCCGGACATGCAATATTTACAATTGAGAGACAACTGACTTCTTTTGCCGACTGTACACACGTCTCATTCAGTTGTTCCAGCTAGCTTCGCGTAATGTAATACGCATGACTACAATTAATTTATTACCAACCAACTCATTACTAATCCATGGAAATATGATTACAAGACATGTTTTGGTCAACGTGGACTAAACGCGGTGTGATCGAAATTTTAATCAGAAGTTTAGCTCCAAATTTCACGTATCATTTTCAAATTGAATTTTCGGCACGTTTTGTTTAGTGATGATTTGTTAAAAATTTAAATTATTATTAAGAATATAACATCCGGTCAAGTGAGGCTAACTATAAATGTTTTTACTGATATGCGTAAAACTTTAGCCTATACATATTTCGAAATTAATAAACGATAGTTCGAGTAGGTACTAAGTGTTTCTGACAAAGTTTTGAAAATACTTGCTACGCCACAATTGTCCTTTCTAAACAAGTCTGTTCTTAAACAAACTTGTGCACAATATCTCCTTGCAAATTTTTCCGAGAATATAAATTTAGTCGTCTATATAACGTTAAAAATTCTAAATTCAATTTCAAAATAATTATATTTCAGACAATGTCCATACAAAATTAAAAGTTCATCACAACAGAATAAAAAGTCCAATTACGTATACATACGTTAAAATAAAATAATGTTATGTAAAAATATGTTAAGAAACGGAGAAAAGCAGCTTGTAAGACAAGGTTACTTATTATAATACTAGATGCGCCCAGCGGTTTCATCGTATCCTATGTGCTATTCTAGACTATAATCTATCTCTGTGCCAAATTTCATCCAGATCAGTGCAGCCGTTCTGGCGTGAAAGAGTAACAAACATTCATCCATCTATCCATTCTTACAAACTTTCGCGTTTATAATATTAGTAGGATTAGATTGATAAGTAATACACCCCTATACAAATAGACAAAGAAAAGAAAGAGAAACAGATGGGTAACCATCAATGTAGGTAGTAAATTGAACTTACATACAAAGCAAGCAGTTGCTACACATGTATATATCGTGCATGCTTGGACCATTTAAATGTATGGACATTTGAACGGTCCAAGCGGACTTTTCACGCGCAATAAGTCCAGTCATCCCGTTTCCACTTTTTCCACCGTAGATCTGGAAATCCGCCCGCTGATTGAAGGGCAGGAGACACTCGAGACAGGCGCTGCAATAAATACTGGATCGTTTCCCGCGAGGTGATAACACCGACCGGTATCCGCCGACAACTAACGTTCACATCGCACACCGCATGCACTCAACATTTAAATATTACTAAGAGCAAAAGCATTTTTAATAATGCTTCACACTCATACATATGACTCTATTAGGTTTCCCTGTGTCATGAAACACACGCTTTAAATAAAGACACCGGCAACTAGCACCCAACTCCAGAACATTTAATTAATGAATCAATTATTAGCCCTATCATGAGGCAGGACCGCTACCAAATGAAATAGCGTCATCAAATGAGCTAGGAGCAACAAATTTTATTTACTTATGTAACAAGGGTCCAGCGGGTTACTTATCCTAATAAATTTTATAAATGCGATAGTGAGTTTGTCGTTTGTTTGTTTGTAACGCTTTCAGGCCCTAACTACTCAACCGATCATCATAAAATATTGCATAAACGTTGTCTAGGATACAGAAAAGGATATAGGGTACTTTATATCCAAAAAAATTACGGTTCCTGTGGGACCGCGGGTGAAACCGCGGGGCACAGCTAGTAATATTTTTGAGACTGGGTTGTATTTATTTCGGGGTTCGGTTTTATTTATGTAGTTATTATTCAAAGTTTCTCATATAAAACTTTGCTGTATCAAACTCCACATAAAATCCATATTGCAATCCTCAACTCCGAGTCAAGTAGAATCGATGAGCGACGGCCACAAGCCGATCATTAGTAATAGTACGTGTCGTCGCATTCAGGTGGCCACAGAAAAAGTGAATAATCACAACTTGAGACATAATAACGGAACCGCAGGTGTAATTAATCTGTTAATTATCCGCCGCGTACGCAATTGCTTTACTGAGCAGCCGTTGGAAACCATTGGCGGTAAACCGAACTGGTTCAACACAAGATACCTATTTTATAACATACCTACAAGTATTTACCTATCAGCTGTAATAATTATATTATTACTTGCAGGGTTCAGTTTTCGTAGTCAATCCATCTCCAATTTTAACCCATTTAAATTTACTTTAAATGTTGGACATAGGCTAAATAAATACTACAATTGACAATTTTTGTCCACGATCAAAGACTTACAGGTGGTGGAAAAAATTTCTTACCTAGTGCTAAAAGACATGAGAGTGTAAGGTCGGCTTTAACACTGTAGGATGTAGGATTCATAGTGAGATATAGGTACGTCTCGTTACTTAGCCTGATATACTAAGGCTTGACAAGCGTAATTATATTTTCATCTCCAACGGAAAGGGCCACAGTATTATGAAGAACTGATATCCCTTAATCGAATTTAATCAGTTCTTGTGTTATGCGTTATCGTGACGGGAAACGAGCGCGGCCGCAGGAAGCGTAGTGTTATGTCGGTGGATGTAATGAGCCGACTGGTTTTTACTTGTGACAAATTGCGAGCCGGTTTCCGATTTACTGGACGGGATAGGCCTGTATCCGATGGAGAGAAGCTAGTACAGCCATCATCATTTATTGGCAGAGTTCGATTTCGATCCACTTTGGGTATGAGTCTTCCCTATTTCGTCTATCAAGCTTGTTTGACGCGAATCTTGCCTGGAATACCTAGAACGCAGGACTCCTATCCACCAACTCATTTGGTTCCAGATAATCGCTAGGTTAATAAAAGAAAGGTAGATACAGGTGATAACCGAAAACCTGCCTGCTGCCAGAAACGACTAACTATCCGATGGACTACCAACGAACGGATAGCAGACTATCCATGAATAAATCCAGGGGCCCAATCGCGCTAAAAAATTACAGCTGAAACGCAAACGTATCGTTGACGTTTCTCGACTTTTAGTAAATTTCGTATCGCGATAATGGTTTTGCCAAAAGTTCAAACGCTAGTCGACCGCAGCTGGACCGTTACCGCTGTCAAACGAGCGGCTGATCATAAGTTCATATATCTCGGCTGTTGCTCGACTGTTTTTCGATCGTTGGAGTGTAGTTCGTCACTTTGGTTTGGATTTTCTCTTCAGACGACAGCTTATAATGAAATACAATGAGTGCATATGTACATGGATTTATTGGAGAGAGCCTAAGAGGGCTCGGGTCCAAGCAAAAAAGAAATTAACGCTCTAGAACGGAGCATTTGCCATGAGTGATCGGCCGTTTGTTAAACGGTACAGACTGTCTCAAGTCTAAGGAGTTAACTCGCCAACTAATGACTCCTCACAAGCTACGCTTTCTCGGTCGCTTAGGATGTTCAAACCAAGGTAAGAAAACCATGCAAAAGCTTAGAGGTACATAACCTAAAAACTTATCAAACAACCTTATAACTTATTCGCAGTAAAGCCTTGTAACATTGTTGCTTTCTTGCATTTATACTGATCTGTCATTATGCTAGAACCCTCACTTAGCATGAATCTTTGTACAGCCTCGGAATAGTTGTATAGTGTTTTGTCTAAAAAAAAAAGTATTGTAAATAAAACTAGCAAAAACTGTGAATCTCTAACTAAGAGGGCTAGTTCAGTGGGGCTAGTATGTTATTTTATAACTATCCAATGACAGTGGTAGATAATCCAAAGCTTTAGTCTTAAATCTCAAGTCTAACTACAAATAGGTATAATGTTTACAAAATTAAATACTTAATAAGTAATAAAATTGTTATAGGTTTCGGCAGCATTGGTATTCTGGGTAGGTATACTACAGTCTCATCAGACCATTTTAGGAGACAGTGGAAACATTGCGTGTCATAGCCCAGTCTAAGGGAATCCGGCAACGGCAAAGTGACAATGGCCTTAAACCATTTCAACATGAGATAAGCAAAGTAAAAGAGTAAGTATAAACTAATATAATTAGGTACATTATTATTGTTCAAATGAGTCATCATAACATCCCAACAGAGTAGTTCTTGAGGATTGCTACCTTATCATTCAACACTTTGCAAGTACATACACAACTACATACCCCTTTACCTTACCAATAAACATTGTATAAGCTTCAGAATAGTAACACAAAGTTTTGCCTTTTTAATTGAGTTGAAACTATAACAGAAAAAAAAAGACAAAACACTGTATAACTATTCAAGCTGTAGTGTTTATTAGGGAGGATAATGTTTACTACACTTCAGGGCCACAGTACAGGAAACAATTTGATATGTATGTGTACACCCGATAAACCGTGTGGAAGTCGACGCCAGGGGTTAAACTAGGCTATGAAAATAAATTGCCAAGATATTAATGCCACAAACAAATAAACAGACAGTATTTTTTAAGGTTTTATAAAAAGTAAAATGTATTTGATTGCAGATGCAGGTGCAGCTATTGGTAGCTGCAGCAATAGTATAAATTGCATGTTGTGAGCTACATAATATAGCATACAAAGCATGCAGCTCCTAAACTTTAACAGAGAGGAAGTCGATGTGTTTTCAAGCGCAGGCTGAGCAGGCCCAGCAAGGTAGCGGTGCAGCATACAGGCTCACAACCTAAAGTTGACAATCATAGCAGTTTCAGTAGCGGGCAATCATACAGTGCTTCAGGCAGATAGGATTACCAATTAAAACAAGTGCTTTTTTTTATATTTTCCTCATTCTTTTAATTAATTAATACTTAGGTAACAATTTAAATTATTTATGTGTAAAATGGTTTTATTCAGACCTTACTATTATTTTTATTTATCACTTTTTATAGCAGTTCTATTCTTGTGGGCTTGGCGGTTGGCAATAACTGAAACAAAAGATAGTAATAATGAGTATTAGTCATCCTAATATCAAAGGTTTTGTAATGTATCCGCTGATTTGTTATACAGCTGACTATTTTTACACAATCCACATTCATTAATAATCACTCATAAAAAATCTGGGGTTTGCATCCTTTAAAGATAATCATGTAAACTAAGGGATAAGGGTAGGCCTGGATTGACACATAGGCTACTTTTTAACTGTGGGGTGCAGCTTATCTGACATAAAAATAAATTACCCTTTTAACATCATTTGTTCAGCAGTAATCAGCCTGAATGATTGGCTTTTGTTGGCCAAAGTTTTTTGTTTTTGTTGTTGTTTTGTTGACCGTTATTCTTCTACTGTACTTCCAGCCACTGAAAAATTGAAGATTAATGGCATTATTTAACAAAATGGCATTATTTTATTCTCACAAATACAGGCCAAACCTTACCTACATTGTGGTGTTGCAGGTGTTTTAGATACACTCAGGTATACTCTAGTATTTCTTCCAATGACTTGTCATGCCATATCTGAAAAGAAGTATTACTATAAACATACAAAATGTAACAAAAGATCTTTGTTGCACAACTATTCTTTTGCATAGGAATAGGTATTACCTTGGCCCATTCCTTTCCTTCTAGCAGCTCCTTACGTATTAAGAGGTTTGATGCATTCACGCCATAATCGTGTCATACGCAAGAGCCTCTATAAACTTTACCCGTCCCAGGGCAAAATTTTTTGGTGACTTTCTCACAATTTTGTCTCATAAAAAGTCTGCAGCAGCAAAAGTACTTTGTCACGGCACCAACGAAACACTTGAAATTAAACCAATATGGCACTGCGACACTTCAGTTTTTAATTATTCAATAATTTTATAGGATTTGAAAAGTTTCTTGGTTGTTTGTTTAATTTGTAATTTCGTGGAATTTACAGAAGTAATGTCACGCTGTCATCCATCAATCAGCTGCCAATGTCAAAACCACAGATAAAACAGCTTATTTTATAGTGCTGTAACTCGATTTAGCATGTTATTAACGTTAATTAACACCAAAGGCCACTGAAAAGTAACATCACCAACAACGATTGATAAACGGCTACGTTCCAGTTAAGCTTCAGTTTTGGTTGGCGTTTGAAATTTAGCGCAATACCGAATTCAACCAAAGTTGGACTACAATTGCAAACTAACCGCAACCAAACCTTTGCCGTTCGTAACAATTTTAAAATAGCGCGATTGAGCCCCAGGGGGCCTACACAAGTTGCAATAGCTTCCAAGTGGTACTATTTCTAGATCACTATACTCGAACGTCATCTGCTTATTGGACATAACACGAGATTTAAAAATGTCACGTGATCATAATTTTCAACTAGACCAATCAGCAGCTAGACTCCGAGCGTCAGTGATTCTAGGAACCGAATCGCTTGCAAGCTATTGCAACTTGTCTAGGGCTCCCCACGACCAGAGTGGATTTTTTAACGCCTATTTATTACCAGATGTGATTTTTCAAAAGCTAAAAAGTTTTTACATACATATCGTCACGCCTTTCCCCCGAGGGGGCTGGCAGAGGTGTAATACAACACCCACACTTCGCCGAACGATATTCAGTCACAAATGTGACAGGGGGCGAGCCTGTCGCCATACACCGGGCTCCATGTCGCCATAGAATACGCACATATGTTCACACAATGAACAAATTGGTGCGCGCCGTCGGCTGGGTTCGAACCCGCTCCCTCTGGCTTGAGAGGCAGGCCTTCTCCAACTAGGCTGTCATCGCTTATAAAAAGTTTATATACCACTTAAAAAGAATCAAATTAAGCCTACGTCTGGTACCAAGTCTCCACGTTAGGAAAAGTCCTTGCGAACGTAATATCGTGAGTCACACGCGCGTAAACATGGAATAACTCACAATATGTGCATATTTGATACATTTAATCGCGACAGAGCCTTATGTGACGCCTCTAAATATAGTTAAACGGAGCAGTGGGCTTTGTGGGTGGATGCTTAATGATTTTAATGAATGAACAGCTGGCGTGATTGTAGTTTAAAATGCATAATATAAAAGGAAGTGAGTAGGCCTATAATGGACAACTATTAGCCTTCCGCCCTTAGTCAACGCCTGTACATTATAAGGAAAAAAAATGGATAGTTGTAGATAGACAGATGTAGACAGATTGAGTCTAAAATAAAGATGTTGATTAGGGCCTTTCAGGTCAGGATTTTTTAAATGATGATCTTCATGACCCATTGCAGTACCCGATACTTAGAAGGTCTGATGCTGGGAAGAGTTCATCGTATGATTATAATTGTTATTACAAACTTACAAATAAACCTTAAAAAAATAAATTTAGAACTTTATGATTACCTAGGGTCATAGCTTCTGAATCCTAAAAAGTTTTAAATTACGAACACAAATTGTTTTATCGGGACAATTTTACTATAGAGGTGCATAATGACATTCAGGGCCTGAATAGATACTTGTTTCGCTCAATAAACTCACTCACTCAAATTAACTGAAACATTAAGGTAAATTTAATGGTGCCTTAGTTAATATGAACGATAAATTAGCACTTTTAACAAATGAATGCTAGTAGCTCGGCGAGCTGAAGATCTCGTGGCCGGCGTCTTTACGGCTATCCTCATTTACATGTGCCATTTCTCAACCTATTCTTGTGAAATTTTGTGTATAGGTTCGACAACATAATTATGTAGATGCTTCGCTCTCTAACGCTCACCCAGTCGAAAAAATCCGTACGGAGCATGAAAATATTTAAGCCTAGTTTACACAGTGCGAGCTGGCGTACGAGTCAGCCTGCCGAGTAGCTGCACTGCAGTGACTCGCACTGTTTGGACGTCGCTTACGAGTAATTCGCACGTGCGAGTTGGACTGTAGCTAGCATCCGAGTTACTTCAAGATTTTTTGTTTTCACTCGCATACTCGCCTGACAACAACTCGTTAAAAATGGTAATTGTTGCCCCTAAGGATCTTCTAGCCATCCATTCTCTAATCCAAACCCTTTTCTTTCGCTCTTTTTTTTTGAAGTTTTTTATATACATTTTTCAATTCTTGACATAATATTGTTGTCATAGAGCGTATCACAGTTTTTTTTATTTTAACACGTTCACTCGACATCGCGGTACTCGCAAGACTGAACAGCAGCTACCACTGTCGTGTAGACAGCAAAGACGAGCCGAGCTATTGCCGTACGAGTAGACAAGCCAAGTAGCTGTCTACTGTCTGGTCAGCAGCTCGCACTGTGTAAACTAAGCTTTAGTTGCCGCTCATTGCGAAACAAATGACATCTTACGTCCAAACTAAATGATCCGCCAGTATAGCGTGTAACTCTCTTAATATTTATTTATTTAACCATATTTGTTACACCGGTGGGCTTGGAGTGGGTCGAGAATCGAACCCAATGCATTGCTGCGGGCTGCCTACTTCACAACCCCAGGTGGGAAGGTGTAAATAATTACATAACTTCTGTTAAGAAACGAGTTTCTTTATAAAGGCATTCAAAGGATGTTAACCTAGTTAAGATATTAAGTTAAATGCCACGATGAATAGTACAGTTGTTTTATTATCATTTACTAACATACATGAGTGGGCGAGTCGATTTAATTACAATTAACCTGAATACAAGGAATTTTTAAGGGCAAAATGGCTGTTTATGTCCTGCGTAGGTAACAAACACAGAAATCACACTTATCATCTCTGATCTAATCTATTATCTAATCTCTATCTATCTATCTCTAATCTAATCTCTATCTAATCAACTTATCTGGATAGTCTGTTAGTTTTTCTAGCTCAACGGCTGAATCGAACTTCATAAAATTTGGCATGAGAGTAATGTTTATCATAAGGAAAGAAATAGGATACTTTTTTATCTAAGAAAGATGCGGAAAAATCAAAAACTCACGGGTTGCTTGTTGGACAATAATAATAAGAAAACAAAATTGTCTCGAATATTATCATTGAACAACGTCTCGTTAGCCCTGATTACGAGTTATAAATAGAATTTGTGTAGACATAAATTATTGACAGGACAAAAATGACAGGAGGTCATACGTGGGTGTTGCACGAGTATCCGCCGGCACGAGACTGGCGGGTTAATACTATTAGGAAAGTAGGTTTTCACAAGACAACCCTTGGGAGAAAATGTCAAAGGGAAACGGCTGGTAGAGTAGGGTTGATAGGGTATCGATACTCCCTTCCTATCCTATCCTGTCGATAGTCTCTTGGTAATCAGTCCTTATGTCGAACGGAAGGCGCTACGGGATTTCAATAGAAACGCCGGCCGGAGTGTCTCTATGTCCGTTTTTTGCAAGTTTTTACCGAACTCTACTTTCGTTAATATGTTTGTGTGTTAAGTATAAATCTTGTAAGCAAGACTTGAACCATACCCCGGTGTCTGATTGCGCTGAAATTTGGTATACATCCGTAAACTAAATGACAACACTTGGTAAGGATATAATTTAAAAGCTTGTTTTTAAAAACCGTTGTCATATTGTGTGAGAACAAAACTTCCGAGGATAACTTTAGTTAAATTCATATTTTCTCGCTTTTCTTTATGGTGCGGGTCATACTGTGTATACAAACAGGTGTAACCCCAGAGTCCAAGTATGTATCTATAAATTTACAAAGTACTTAAAAGTTGCCAAGGATTGTACGTTGAATAACACGTGTACATTAGTAAGGGATGTCCTACCCTCTGCAAATAGGTCACAAAGGAGGAGGTACACGTGTATTAAAAAGTATATATACGAGTACATATATCCTGCTATTCAGCTTTACCTCCTCTATAATGTTCCGCAATACATTTTTTGATTAGATTAGATTAATTAGGTAACGATAAATACTGATATCTTTTTCATTGTTTTACGAAATGCGATATTGCAATTGCAATAGAAAAATACAAGAGCCTGTGTGTTGGACACAAGTTTTATAAATTGAAAGTTTCTTAAGATTTTTAGGATTGCAATGTTTAATTAATACCTATTGAAAAAATAATCAAATTTCACAAAAAAACACGCAGAGCTCAAATATTTCAACAATTCAGGGTCATTGAATTTCCGCCTTAAAATTTTATAACAATCCGAAAAAATTACAGCACGCATATAAAAAAGTAAACCCATAAAAGTTACAAATTTCAGTGAACGTAAATTAAGACTAAATCCGGAGTTGACAGCTAAGTACTGCAATTAAAATCACGAAACGGTGCTCGTAAACGGAAATTAGGTACCTACTCGTATTTTAGAGACCTGTTCCACAACATCTTGATAAAAGCATGATAACTAATAAAATTTGGACATCATTCAAAATAAAAACATTATGACTCCTCTTCACAATCGGTGTTCATAGATCCGTCAGCACGATTGAAATCAGAAATCAGAATTTATTGATAACTCCTATAGTTACACGTCACAGTTGAATATTTATAATTAAAACGATTGTCAGAACAATAATAATTGAGAATTATGTCAAATATAAAATTATTCATTAATGTCATTATACAGATAAGTATAGTCAAAATAGTTTAATATAGCTATTATTATACAAAATAATAATAGTTCAAAAAATCTCTTATTTTAAAATAAGCTTCAATGTCATAAAACATATTATCTAATAACCATGCTCTCATCTTGGTTTTGAAGCACGCGGTAGAAGGCGCATCCCGAACGGAATTTGGTTGTGTGGAAAGCTCACTCGTCAGTGATCTCAGATCATTTTCTACGCATTTTCTATGCTCCCTGCGTTAATTGTGTACCTAATCGGCGATCACACGATTAACGATCATCGCCGATTGTGAAGACGGGCTTTAAATTATTAAGTACAACAATACAAGCTAACTAAAAATGCAAATACCCTACGAATACATAAACTGCTTAAATTACGTTACTTCGTTCCCTTATTTCAATGTTAATTAACCATACGTCAAAAACAAAGTGTGAAAGAGCGACCAAGTTCATCTATAAAAGGACCCTAATTTATTGTGGTTCCGTATTTGTATCGCGTGATTTCAGCTATTACAACTTTGCTCGTTTCAAACGCGTTTTCAAGAGTTTTCGGCGAATAAAGCTCTACTTTATGCCGGGTCTCGTCCGGGCCGTCTGGCTAATCCTACTTCCTACTATCCTACTAATATTATAAACGCGAAAGCTTGTAAGAATGGATGGATGTATGTTACTTTTTCACGCCAGAACGGCTAAACAGATCTGGATGAAATTTAGCACAGAGATAGATAGCTAGAATAGCGCATAGGATACTTTTTAACCGCGGGTGAAATCGCGGGGCGTAGCTAGTTTTAACCGCGAAAGTCTATAAGAATGGATGGATGTTTGTTACTCTTTTACACCAGACCGGCTGAACAGATCTGGATGAAATTTAGCACAGAGATAGATTATAGTCTAGACTATAATTTATATGATTTACTAGCTGCGCCCTGCTGTTTCACCCGCGGTTTAAAAGTATGTCCTATGTGCTATTCTAGACTATAATCTATCTCTGTGCCAAATTTCATCCAGATCTGTTCAGCCGTTCGTGCGTGAAAGAGTAACAAACATCCATCCATCCATCCATCCATCCATTCTTACAAACTTTCGCGTTTATAATATTAGTAGGATGTGCTATTCTAGAACAGCGTCCTAAAGTATCACTAGAATAGTACGTAGGATACTTTTTAACCGCGGGTGAAACCGCGGGGCGCAGCTAGTCATTAATAATACAGCCAGCAGGACTAGCACGGGCCAGGGACAAATTATCTTACCACCGTTTTTATCCGCGCGTTGATGTGAACATGATCCAAAAAACAAGTTCTAGCATTCAGCAAACACATAATGACGTCATCGTCATCCGCCTCTTTCGAACTTGTTGTAAAATACTATTTCGGTCATGCTTAAGCATCGATTGACGTCACTATGATTTGCTGAACGCAAAACATAGTGACGTTAATCGTCCTGGCGGAGTATATTATTACCTATACCATGGATGTGACAAAGCTAGAATTCGGATTTATTTGTCTCTTTCTCGCGAGATAAAAACTTTGAAAAGAATATTTGTCTCCGGCCCGTGCAAGCCCTGCTGTAGCCCTATTCGGAGATTTGAAATTTTCGTTTCATCTTTTTTCGTCCTTGTTGCTCTCGTTTGAAACGTCTAAGGTGTGAGAGTGACCAAGATAAAATCTCATCTCATCTCACGCGCAGGAATAGCCCCCGGGTCCGTCCCGTCCCGGAATCGCCCTGTGTAATGCGGTTCAAGCTTTAATGATTGTAGTTTGTACGAGTAATTAAAGTAGGTATCATTTTCGTGTCCCGCCCATCAGATAGGGATGACAGGGCCGTGTTAATTTTTATTTGCACGATACCAAGATTAGGTTTCCGTGAGTTGGATAACGATCGTGATTGACGTCGTCCTCGATTTCGAAATTTAAATGAGGCACAAAATGTTGGTTTGTTGTGAGATTGACGGGAGCATGCGAATGAAAACTTTGTTTTGTTAATTGTCCATACTTACCGTCGACGGTAACGCTAAATAGAAATGCAAAGGGTAGCACAACTAAACTCTTACCCCCTTACTAGTATAAGTAGGGAGCCTGAAAATAGTTTTATTGTTTTGTCCTTTTCTTATGCAAAGGGTAGCACAACTAAACTCTTACCCCCTTACTAGTATAAGTAGGGAGCCTGAAAATAGTTTTATTGTTTTGTCCTTTTCTTATGCAAAGGGTAGCACAACTAAACTCTTACCCCCTCACTAGTATAAGTAGGCAGCCTCAAAATAGTTTTATTGTTTTGTACTTTTCTTATGCAAAGGGTAGCACAACTAAACTCTTACCCCCTTACTAGTTTAAGTAGGGAGCCTTAAAATAGTTTTAGTGTTTTATCCTTTTCTTATGCAAAGGGTAGCACAACTAAACTCTTACCCCTTTACTAGTTTAAGTAGGCAGCCTCAAAATAGTTTTATTGTTTTGTCCTTTTCTTATGCAAAGGGTAGCACAACTAAACTCTTACCCCCTTACTAGTTTAAGCAGGCAGCCTCAAAATAGTTTTATTGTTTTGTCCTTTTCTTATGCAAAGGGTAGCACAACTAAACTCTTACCCCCTTACTAGAATAAGTAGGGAGCCTCAAAATAGTTTTATTGTTTTGTACTTTTCTTATGCAAAGGGTAGCACAACTAAACTCTTACCCCCTTACTAGTATAAGTAGGGAGCCTGAAAATAGTTTTATTGTTTTGTCCTTTTCTTATGCAAAGGGTAGCACAACTAAACTCTTACCCCCTTACTAGTATAAGTAGGCAGCCTCAAAATAGTTTTATTGTTTTGTACTTTTCTTATGCAAAGGGTAGCACAACTAAACTCTTACCCCCTTACTAGTATAAGTAGGCAGCCTCAAAATAGTTTTATTGTTTTGTCCTTTTCTTATGCAAAGGGTAGCACAACTAAACTCTTACCCCCTTACTAGTATAAGTAGGCAGCCTCAAAATAGTTTTATTGTTTTGTCCTTTTCTTATGCAAAGGGTAGCACAACTAAACTCTTACCCCCTTACTAGTATAAGTAGGCAGCCTCAAAATAGTTTTATTGTTTTGTCTTTTTCTTATGCAAAGGGTAGCACAACTAAACTCTTACCCCCTTACTAGTATAAGTAGGCAGCCTCAAAATAGTTTTATTGTTTTGTCCTTTTCTTTCTTATACATTTGTAACTTGATCGAAAAAAACCTACACAGTATAAATATTCCAACGTTTGTTAGTACAGGGGTTAATTTTTCTACGGAAATATCGACAATAAACAATTTTAACAATAATAGTTTGTATTGCGAAATATAGGCGGATTATGGTTTCTAGAAAGATCTCAACAACAGATATTAATGTGCGCAAAAAGGCTTTAAATACTATACTAGGGGAACAAAATAAAAATATTCGGGACACTTGCACTTGTTCTAGACATGGTCGTCTGACCCCAAAACTAAGCAAAACTTGGCGGCCAGAGACTGATATACATACATATAGATAATTAACACCCAGACACAGAACAAACACAAATGCTCATCACATGAATGTTTGCCCTAGGTGGGAATCGCACCTACGCCCCTAGCTCAGAATGCAGGTTCACTACCGACTGAGCTACCGAGGCAGTCAAAATAACCTATACTTTATTTTTTTAACCACCTTAAAAAAGGAGGACGTTATCAATTCGACTGAAAGATTTTTTCACGATTCAATTTTACGACCATGTACTAACTTCCGCAAGGATCTCGGAAAAAAAAATCTCATCTGCAATCCTAAACGCAGACTACAAAAAAGCACTCCAGCGCTAAGTACGTTAACCTAGGAACATGCTTGTGTAAAAAAACGCCCTAACCGGATTTCTCACACCGCTTCTAAGTAAGAAACAAAACGTTGGCTATAACAAGGGAATTCTGAAGGAACAAAAGTTTTTGAGTGCGCGTGCCAGCGAATGCGTCCTTTTATGTTGGACTAGTGATGGGACATCCGTAAAAGATTTATAAATAAAGGAATGTCTTCTAGTTTTTACCCGACAGCACAAGAAGGAGGGTTATGTTTTTCGAGTTTATGTATGTTAGTATGTGGGTATGTAAGTATGTGTGTATAAATGTATGAGGTTTCTTTGGCACGCCCTATATACAGCCTCAAAAGATTCATCAATTTCGACATGTGAGTTGTCATTGGAATCGCTTTGATAGTGGATAGGGTTTAACATTTTGCAGCAGCGTTATTTGTTTTTCTTTTAACAATCTTACTTGTTCCTAAGAATATTATCTACATAGACTAATACTCGTATTATGAGGAAAGATTTGTATGTTTGTAACGAATTAACTCAAAAACTACTGGTCCGATTTCAAAAGTTCTTTCACCATTAGAAAGCTACATTATTCCGGATTGACATAGGCTATAAAACGTGTGCGAAGCCTTGGGAAAAACAGCTACTTTGAAATAAAGTCAATTTTATTCAATCATTCACAGACGTGACAAAAAATAATCAAACCATCGCACAAAGAAAAAGAAGAGCGAACCTCAAAAAATCTTTATTTCTTATTTTAATAACGAAAAAAATTTCACTACTATTTGAAATCTGTAAACTTAGATACATTCAAAAAATGGTACAAAACAACCGCCACCACTCTGCAAAATCACTAAAACAACAATAGAAAAACCCGTAACAGCCTCGACGTCTCACACTTCCAAGTCCCAGCCCTACGCTGCAAAAAGCTGACCACTCGAAAATATCAAGTGCGTTTTTAGACCCCATTGTCTACGCAAGACAGTACTACAATGCAGCCACTCATGGGCACCGTGCTTATCTCCCTTGTTTACTGCCGGGAAGACCCAGGGGCGAGCACGTAGCTAGGGGTTATTTCTAGCGATTTTGATCTTTGAAAATGTCTTTGAGTCAGGTGAGATCTGAGTCAGAGCAGGGGGGCTATTCCTACACGTTTCAAAAGTCATAGGAGTGAGAGTGACCAAGCAACATCTCGAACGTCAAGAATAGTGTGATTAAATAAGCCACATTTGACGTGAGAACCGTCAAACATCTGCTATAGTGGTTAAGTTGTTTGGATAACTAGGTACTATGGTAAGAAACAAAAACCCAACTGCAAATTGTTGTAGGTACCCTATGTCACTTCCACTATCAAGACGATTCAAATGACACCTCACATGTCGAAATACGTCAAGCTGTTTAGGCTGTAGAGCGTGCCAAAGAAACCTCATACATACGAGTATATACCCACATACATACACTCGAAAAACATTACCCTCCTTCTTGCGCAGTCGGGTAAAAAAAAAACAGAACACATTTTACTTTAAAATTAACAATAATCTTGTGTCACGACACTATGATAGCAGTTTTTTTCTTGCCTTTGTACATTTAAGTTTTACAATTAAATTGTAAGAGTACAATTTTCTTTAAGTTTATAAGTAGGTACTTAGGTAATTATAAGGTGTACAGAACCTTTGGCTTGTGCTGGTAAAGCGCATCCCAATGATGCGCAGGACGTTACTTCGCGCGGCTATAAACTTTTTTTAAAAACTTTTTTTTTATTAACAGTTAATATAAACTGGTTCCGTAAAAAGGTCCAGGCTTAAGGAGGATTTTTATTACTTGATGGCCGATGGAAAAGTAGCTTATGTGCGTTATAAAAAGGTGATAAATGATTTCGGTGTTTTTGTGGGTTTTGGAAGTAATTTTGTAACATCCGGAGAGCATTGGATTCGAATTACTTTTATTTTGTTGAATAGTATAAAAATGCTAATTTAATGTTTATAATTTGTAGGTTAATCGCTTCAGTCTGAGTTGGCAGATTCATTCATTATAATTCTTTTCTAGTAATATAAGCATGACTCAACACACACGTGCCGTTTAAAGTTCAATTTGAAATAAGATACCTACCTAATTTAGGATGCAATTATATATTTCACAACTCATAGGTATTCATAGTAGGTACCTATTGCCATTTTTATATTTATTGTCATTCAAATATTTAAATTTCTAAACAAAAGATATTCTTAATCTATACTTACCTGAACCTGAAAGGATGTGATAGATTGCAAAAAGGATACGCTCGATTGAGGATAGGATGTGATCGATTTGTCCTCAGGCACGATCTTAAGGGGGAGATAAACGAGTGAGACGGTCACCAGCTCTTGTGCATATAAATTTACACTTCGAATATTAGCGGGTCAGCATCGAGGACGAGCTGACGAGACTCAACATAGATGAGAGAGTGAACAAAACCCCATCCACACGATACAATTTTATGACCAATTTGACTAGATTGCCAATCGAATTGTCTCGTGTGGATAGAAAATATAAGATCGGACCAACAGACCAAGGTGCGGGACCAACCAATGACCTTGAGATTGGCCAATCAAATTGTATCTTGTAGAAGGGGTTTAAGGCTCATCCGCTAAGAAACGCACGAAAAAGGATATGAAGACAAACGTTGCAGAACTGAGGAAACCAATGGCTACCATAATATGGTATTTACTAAACCTCCATACAGACAAATAAGCAAAACTATTTTGCCGTGGAACATGAGTAACCGTACTGAAATTCCCTAACAATTGTCTACTTCACTATCCTAATACTTGAGGCAATAGGAGTGAGTTATAATTATCAGCGAAGTGACCCTAGGTCGTACGTACTCTGTTATTTAGGAGCTCCACAGGACGGCTATTCTTACCGAGTGAGATTTAATCTCACCATCTTTCGTCCTTGTTGGTCTCGTTTGAATAGTCATAGGTGTGAAAGTGACCAAGATAAAATCTCATCTCATCTCACGCATAGGAATATCCCCGCTGGTTTGAGTAGCTTTGCAGGGGCGGGAAAGGAAAACTCAAAACACCCCCCAATGAAACGTGTCAGCACCACTTATAATTATTAATGTCGTGATTTATTGTTTATTACTTAGTTCTTTTATTTATGTGTGTTTTAGGTAAGTATTAAAGTTGCGTAATTACGCAACAAGAATAAAATTTAAGAATACAATTTAATAATTAAATAACATTAAATTCTTATATAACTGGCAACTTATTTTCAACTTTGTAATATTAGTTTTATGCTTAGACATTTTGGTTAAAAGGAGGTTTTATTTTCATCAGATCTATGTTGGTAAGGACACCTCTGGGGTACTTACTAGGTATTCATATGTCTTGAAAAGCCGTTTTAACAGTAAGTTTAACAGATTTGTTTTGGAAACTGTCAAAAACCGCTATAACATTTGCAAATATGGCTAATATCTAAAAGGTTATTTTTAGTTTACTTATAAATAGCTACCCTAACGTTATCCTATTGAATCTAAATAACCTTTCATATTTTAAAAGTCACGCCAGAAAAACATTTATTACGTAGAATAAAAAGACGATTGACCACGTGCCGGCGAAGTAACTACCGACTCATCTGTGACGTGGCCTCCAACGTACATACCTACACATATACTTCTACATAAACACCTATAGACATACCCACGATCCGCGCAGGTATGTATAGTACTATAGCGACTCCATTCATAAGTAACTTCATTCATGTCTTGGCGAGGTGAATGGGAGCGAGCGAGAAGGGTGATATAAAGCTCGTGTTACAATGACAATGGATTTTTTTCCATTGATTCGAAAACCCTGTTCTGCGAACGCTTGAATGGTGTTTTTAAAACAATTGCCGTGATTGGTGCGTGTGGGTATTGTCGCTGAAGTGGGGATTAGAGGAATAGGGTACCCCTTGCATTATGCTATTGTGGAGTGTTAATTCTAACGATAGTGTCTTTGTTGTGCTTTTGGATGGGTTGAATGGGCTCTTAGTTGACTTCGTTGATACTCGGAAACATCAATGGACTTGTTATTACTGAAATTTCAACGTTCTTACAGATAAAGAGTAAAAAGCGTACAAAATCTAATTACACTAATTCCATACTAAACAAGAGTAAGACATTTGGTTTTTTGGTGCAACACCTAAATGTTATTTTGTACAAAAATTTTAAGGGACAATAAACAAAAAAAAAAAAGATTTATTATGAGCGAATTAGTTAATACGATTAATAAGGCGATGATTGATTTATGGTAGTTATCAAAAGTATTTCAGTATCTACATTACATTAACAAGATAAAAACACTAACATCGCGAGTGTTTTCATTTCATTTTTTTATATGTTTTTGTAGATTAAGTAAGTACAGTACATTTATCATTCTTTGTTCCAAACAATTTAAATACTTTATATTTCAACGTATAGGCGCAAGCTTTAGTGCTTTTCAATGTTCTAAACGAAATAAAAATATAAAAACCATTCACAATGTTTTGTGAAGGGTGTTTAATTTTTATTTCGTAATATTAATAAATTAAATGTGGACACCGCCTTATATCTGAGCAACAAGATTGTGTAAAAAAACATCGTCGGTAGGAAGTCAACCCGTCGCAACAAAACAATTTTGGTCCTTGCAAGAATAAAATACACTGATAAAAAAAGTGATATGAACAAAACACAAATTTGTAGAACCTACTTAGAAGATTGCATTGCACGAAAAAAAAAATTAACACTGAGTTGCACCAACTAACTTGAACTTAAACCAAAGCCGGCCTAAAAATTTCTAGTTTGCCAGAGATTTTACGGCTGGTTACGTGGTTACGATTTGGTAGTGTTTTTTTCGATAACTTAAGCGCAAAAGTAACATTGTGAGCCGTAATTTCTTTGGTAAACCAGATCTTTTTGAAACCTAGATTAAATGATTCAGTTTTTTTTTAATTTCGTGCAACAGGTGACAAGTATCGCCTACCAATTCGGAAAAAAGGGAAAAAAGCTTAACTTAAAATTCCCTCGTTGAATTAATAAATCATAGTCATAGTAGGCACGTGATAAGAATTAATTACATTTCGTCACGCCTTTCCCCCGAGGGGGCTGGCAGAGGTGTAATACAACACCCACACTTCGCCGGACGATATTCGGACGATATATTAATAAAAATTCATATAAGACTAATAGAGTACCAAGAAGTGACAGTTTTTAGTGAGTAACCGAAAGCTACTAGTTTATTGTAAGCAAATTAAATCCAAACGATAAGATATTCCAATTGATAAGAGTTTTTTCGACAGTGCAATAAAACAAACACATTCACGCAAAAGTTGACCGTTTATCCCAGAATATCGCAATGACACTGCAAAAAGTTTCTTACCGGACTAGTAGAATGCCTCCACCGAAAGTATCAACTCAACTCGATCCAGCCGAAGGTGGTTATACCGGGCGTAGGCAAAGACGTACCTGACTTGGCTCGGCCGCTGCCAGTCCGATCTTGCCCGACGAGACGACGCGACACGCAGCTCGCGGCCCAAACACGCGAACCACACTCGAATTTCGAACTCAAAACTGAAACTTTTGTGTACAAGTGGCCAGTATGCAAGTGCTAGCTTTTATATTACTCGCGTGGGTGTCCAGCGGAGTCCGAGCTGTGATCAGGACGCCCCTGGAAGCGTTCAGGCCGTCGGGGGAGATCCACGTAAGGAGGCCGGATAAACTGCCGCTTCTGCCGCATAGAAGGACGACTTTGCCGCCAAAAAGCGGTTTGAAGATTTTATATCAGACTGGGGTGAGTTTGTTTCTCATTTCCGACTTGAAAGCGACGTGGAGGTGTGTTTAATTTTTTGCATTTGGAACATGTTGCAAATTGGCGCCAAAGATGTTTTTTTTTTCGTTTCTAAATTAATTTATGTTCAATTAATTTCACGATCATCATGATTGAATAAGCAACTTGGCTTGAATGGAAGGTTGTTTTAACAAGCGTTTACGTCGTGACAACGGTCACGAGAAGAGGCTTGAACGATGTTTGCTGGTTCCTGAGCTGTCATTTAAATTACGTTTCAGAGTTTGATACAAACATTTAAGAGTTAAATTCGTTAAATATTTACAGGCCTGTCGTCGAAACTGGCCCTCGATTCTACTAACCAATTGTTTTTAAATTGTTAATGAACTGTTTCATTTGTCATTTAAGGTAAACAAGATTCCAAACATTTTAGAGCTTTTAAATTTAGTTACTTTGGAATTGTATAAAATAATAAAAAAAATGGAGGCAATGTGGCATCCATTTTTTAAAAGATATCATGATACGAGTAGCTGTGACAATTCACAGCTATCATGATAACAATATCATATCTTTAAAAAAAAATTGAACTTTTCAATAAAATGTCACTTTAGTGCAGGTACCTATGATCTTCAAAGAAAGAAGTCAGCTTACATTGTGTATATGGATGCTACTAACAGCGTAGATATCCGGAACATGTGTTTACAACAAGCGAACGAAAACAATGCTTAATATTAAAGCGTAAATTAAACAACTCCCTCGTATCTCATGAATGGATGACGCATACACACAAACTATACTACCGGCCATATGTGGCTCTATGAACTGATCCACCCAACAATTAACCCAATTAAAACCGATAAATAGCGCGAGAATGCTGACCATATTAATTTTTTTAGACACGAACAGGCTTCGTAACAGTTCCAAGAAATAAAACGTAACATAGCGGAAAATCAACAAATAAACTAACGCAACGGATACGACGAAATTGTACCGAGTTTCCTTCTAAACCACTCCAGGGTACTTATTAAAGTAATTACACTTTTAAACCAATAAAAATATGACCAGTTCCGGATGTCAAATCTTGTCGGTCATATTTTAAAAACAACGATAATCATTATTATACCTAATTTTAGAGTTGATTCGAGAAGATAATCGCTTTAAGCTAGCCCGGTAATTGCGTTTGTGCGATTGTAGATTTAAGGAATGAGTTTGGGTGTTGGAAATGCGACTGTCTTGGCTAGCATTAGGATTTAAAGTTGAAGTTGCGAGTTGAGGTTTTAAAATTGGAATTGTATGGTGTGTTGGTCGGGTGCGTAGGCGCACGCGTAACACCGGTAGCGGCAGGTGTTCATTCACTCATTCTTATCTTGACAGCTTCGATGACTTACGGGCCGAGCTTTGCTCCGCCGCGCACGGTCCGTGTGTCATATTGACTTAAAAAACCTTTTTTTATGTCACTGCCTTTAAGCTCATTCGTAACGGTAACCGTCTTTTCGATCGTTCGTCTCTTTGGAATTCAAACTTATCTCGTCGTATTCATATTTCGTTTTATGTAAGGGCTTAAATCTTGACAGATATACGAGTGTAAAGCATTTTTTAAATTGACTTTTGCAGAGTTTTTGTCCTGTTCGTTGGGGGAATTGTGCAGTCCAGTTGTCGGGTCTCAAACAAAATATCTCGCGAATAAATTGCTAAGTTTTTCTCAATCCCAGAACAGATATAGGTACAAGAAAGAGTTTAACCAAGTATAAAACCAAGATTTGTGTAACAAGGAAGTGTGGGAGGGTTTTGCAATCTGAAGCGGCGGATCGGCGAAAACGTTGAAAATATTAAATAAATATTCGGGACTCTTGCACACACTGTCGTCTGACCCCAAACTAATCAAAGCTTGTACTATGGCGGCCAGACACTGATATACATATATATTTTTAAATACATACTTAAACAGATATTAACACCCAGACATAAAACATACACAAAAGTTCACCACATAAATGTTTGTCCTAGGTGGAAATCGAATCCACGCCTCCTAGCTCAGAAGGCAGGTTCAATACCAACTGAGCCACCGAGGCAGTCCAACTTTACTGTATTACAACTTTACAAACCATTTAAGAATACATAATTGCATAATAATTTTGTGTTTACAATGACGTGAAGATGAGATACTGTTTATGTAAAACAAAATTATGTTCCCAAATAGACGCAATTGATTTAGACCCTTTACAGAGACTACTACTAGTAAACAACCGACTGCTGCATTTATTTAGTCAAATAACAATGTCTAAAAACGGTTTAATATTTCTTTGGCACGCATGTTTATTGTTTACCAACATTTCGTCAGTTTTGGATTTGGATTACTTACCTTACAGCCTGCTCGCGTGATTCGTTACGAAGGAAGTCACAGTTGCGCAATAAAATTAATATTCGATCTTCTATTCTTTGTTTTGAACTATTTTACCTACACTTAAGTATGTAGGGAAGGTAATACGAGTATACAGGTATAGGTTGTCAGGGGGCATGTTTTTGCTCTTCACCACCATTCTCTTCCTTTTCTCTTCTTTACTTCCAGGCATATGAATATATTTATCCTGCATATGAAAAAATGTGATCAAGAAGAAAATCTCATCTAGCTAATATTTATATTTTATCTCTTATATATCTCAAACCCATCAATCAATTTGTTCATTGTGTGAACATATGCGCGTATTGTTTGTCATCTGCTACATTACTGGAGTCCGGTGTATGGCGACATTGGCGACAGGCTCGCCCCCTGTCACATTTGGGACTGAATATCGTCCAGCGAAGTGTGAGTATTACACCTCTGCCAGCCTTCTCGGGGGAAAGGCGCGACGACATATATCTTAAAGATCTTCTTCATCTCAATACAAGTATCTCTTTTAGGTTCAGGGTCATTCTCAGTTTCAGTGCTAAACTTTCTTATGTATTTAAGTGTCTATTCTATATTTACCTTTACCTGTATTTTTAGTTCCATTTATAAATTAACTTGCACGAAGTTAGAAACAGTTCGTGCGTGCCATCAGAAATTCAGCGCGACCCAGCACGACGCTCACCCGACTCCTGATCACAGTTTTGCATGCGAGTTGCATTTACTGTACAGAGAGTTCAAGGTCCTGCCTGAATTATGTGCGGAATTACCTAACTTCCGTCCATTGATACAATAAAATAATAACGCGTTAGTTAGGTGTCGGTTGCGAATGTTGTTGCCTACGAGTTTCTTTTGTTTTAATCAATTTAAGGGAAACATTAGAGATGTGACCTTTCCTCAACATTAAAAACGTTAAAGCAAATGAGGTAATAAAACCTAACATGCCTAACGATAAGAAAATTTGTTTAAGTAATAGTAAAGTAATTACTAGGTATAAGTACCTACGATAATACTACTACCTATCCTACTAATATTATAAACGCGAAAGTTTGTAAGAATGGATGGATGGATGGATGGATGTTTGTTACTCTTTGCGCCAGAACGGCTGAACAGACCTGGATGAAATTTGGCACAGAGATAGATTATAGTCTAGAACAGCACATACTCGTAGGATACTTTTCAACTGCGGGTGAAACCGTTGGGCGCAGCTAGTAACCTATAATATTAAGCTGCCCGACACCACCGATGTGCAATACAGCTAGTTCGGTCGGGATCTGCTTTCCGATTCATTAAGCTGTCAATACTTTGCATGTTTTTCTTGGTTTAAGCTAGTCTATTGGCTATTATGTCCTTTTCGACGTTAATCCAGTCACGAGGTCCATCTTTAGCTATGACAAGATCTAGACACTGGTCGAAGGACTTTCGTGCCCTGCGAAGAACCTCACATCTCAAGCCTCACTACCTTCGACAACCTCATCGCCTCCAACCACGCGATTTATCTACAACTTTACGTCACGCCTGATACGTTTCATAAATTTAGGTACATATTTTTACTTACTTACTAGTATTTTACATATTGTTACTGTACAATTTGTAGTACCTTCCTACTCAATACTGTTGCCATAAATACCAATTTTAGTAATGGTTTCCGCGAAATATATAACCCGACGAAGTGTAAGATGATAGATGATGTCAGTTAATGTTGTTCCGGATATTACTTGCGAACAGTTAACACCTAAGGTATTAACAATTAATCATTGTTTGAAGAATGTTAGATTTGACCTAAATGTGACATTCATTTTTAGAGGCTAAACCAAGATTATGGTATTTAGGAAAATGCTCTATTGCGTAAGCTTTATTTCTGATTAGGATGTTTCTACATGATAATTACATTTAATATTATAATCAGTTAATCTATGGTCCTATTAATGAATATATTTTCCTTGCTTATTACAATGTATCCTGTCTTTTGGTTTCTGCATCCAAATTCTGCGATATTTTCCTTCAAGCCATTTTTCTTCGCCTCAACACAAGCACCTATATTTTGAACTAGCTTCGCCACGCGGTTAAAAAGTGCTTCCAGACTATAATCTGTCTTCGTGCCAAACTTCATGCAGATTAGTTCAGCCGTTCTGACGTTTGAGTAATAAACATCTATCCATTCAAAATTTCGCATTTGTAATATTAATGTGATTGTTTAGATTTAAAGAAAATGTGAATATATGGATAGAGAAGAGAGATAAATTATTTTATGCTAAGTTTCACCTTTTTAACAGCCATTACAAACAATATAGTCATAGTAATAAAATTGCGGTTTCTATATATAACTGATACAGACAGGTTATAAAACCATCTCATTTCGATTGATATAAAAACCATAGGTATTTTGTTTAATTAATTGTTAGCGCCTTTAAATGTCTACGAATTGGTCTTTAGGTATAATTTGCATAGAAAAACTTTATGTATTGTTTGTCTGGCGCCACATAATGGTGTAGGTATAATCAATACCGTTTCGTGCCTTATAAAATAGGTAGACATTTGAAACAGATACGTCCAAAATTCTTGTATGGATAATGAAATATTTGTGTCTATTTAAAAAAACTTAACTGGAATCTCTTACTTACTTACTTACTTAGTTATCTGCTTACTTATGTACTTGTGAAAAAGAATACAAAATCTATTAGATAACAGTTATCTAACAACATTGTCTAAAAATGCAATTTACGTTTTAAAAAACTGTTTCGGTAAAAATCAGTAGACAGAGGAATGATTTTTAAAGGACATTGAATGTATTTTTTTGACGTAGGAAATGACAGCAAGTTAACAAAATATTTCTTTAAATTGCAAGAGATTTGTTGAATTAACCGGATATGATGTTTGCTTTTGATAAGGAGATAATACATTTACATTCACATATTTATATTCAAAGGCCACGATACTATGTTGATACCTAGAAAAGATGCTCGTAGCTAGCGTTGGCGTTGGTCAGTTGCAAGAGCTTACTGCTACTGTAGAAATTGTTATATTTTTACTGCAGTACACGCCTACTACCTAAGTATATATGTAGATTAGGTATCTACTACTCGCAGACACTCAGATTAAGAGATTCAGATTCACCAAACAACATTAACTTTACATAAATTCAATTCACTTTGGTTCAGCTGACTACTTACTATAAATAAAAATCATAAAAATCAAATAAAACAAAACCTAGGATCATAGCTTAAAACACTCTCGACTAATAAATAAGTCACTTTGCAAACAAAGAAAAAAAAAGAAGTTGAAATCGGTCATCCGTTTTGGGAGCTCAGATAAATACACACGTTAAACTTCTATCACGCCTGTTTACGTTGAGGATTAAAACTACTATTGTATGGCCTCGAAATAGTTATACAGTGTTTAGTTTTCTTCTTTTTTTAATCTTTGTACTCGATCGAAAAAGATTGAACACTCTACAACTATCTATGGGGCTATACAACATTTATTGCTAAGGGGGTTAAAATACACATGGCATTGTACAACTAAATAACAGTAAGAACAAACACATTTAATTTTAATATGTTACCGTTACACTCAAAGTAAGTACGAAGAACATTCGTAATCGGTCCAAGGCGATCAACAAAACAGTGAATTGAAAAGGCCATGTCGCAATGGGGAAATGGGTTTCGGTCAACTTAATTGCATATTGCAAGGTAATGAGAGAAACGAATACCTCTTTTTGTATGAAATCGACGATTTGATAGAAAAGTGACCGCAGATGAGAGGTGGGAAAAAGTTTTGATTAGATTTTGGTTTGGTGGTCGGATCTGTGGTGACAGGGAGATTTGGACGAGAAACTACAACACTGAATTGACTATGATGGCTGAATTACACATCAATAGGTACAGTAGCGAGTTAAGCGACTTGTTACGCTCGCTTGGACGCGACGTTTCAACGTTTAGACGCATGGCAACTACACTGCAAGTTAACTCGCTAGTGTATTTGTTAATGTGTGTTCCACCAGAGTGGCAACGATCCGCAAGGATCGGTAGCGAAGGATGTGAATGAAAACGCTTCATTCCTCGCTCAGCGCAACTTTTGTAGACACGGCTTAGCGGAGCGAGGTTTTTATACGTACACTAGGTACATCCAAGCCGTGCTAAAAACGTTCTGACTGTTGCAGTAACATTAAAAGTTTAATGAAAACCGTCAATTCTGATCACTATTGCTAGTCGAACGTAAGACTTAGCGTTGAACGATATACTGTAGCGAACATTTTTATTCAGCTATTTAGTTCTATTCTCTGTTTTTAGCTGTCAGGTTGTCCGAGTATAACAAATTAACTGTTAGCTCGAGTATAACAAAATAAAAAGCAACAGTTTAAAAGCAGATAAAAACCTTTAAAACAGGAACAATAAGTTAATTTACGCTTCGTCTCAGTAGGACGATTACAAACACCGTGACACTTGGACACGCGTCAACAAAGAAAAGTGACTATAAAATAATAAAAAAACATATCTTGAGACGAACAAAAAATATTTCGAGATACACAAAAAGCCTGAGCAGGGATACGGACGATTTGAGATAACCACCGACCCTGGAGAGGCGAAGAAATTGGAAAACGAAATAAGTAAATTAAAAAATCAGAAAAAAAAGAAGTTTATTCAGTTTCTTATAGGATTGCCAGGTCAAGTATGGATTATACAACAAAGAAAAATAAAACTACGAGTATAAAGTGATCGTTAAGATTATAATAATTTAACAAAAAAATTAAATAAAATCGAAATAGGTTATTTTTCTACATTGTTCTTTCACATGTAGGTACAAAGCTTTATATATTTGAGAACAAAAAAAAAACAATAAACCAAAAGAAAAGTACGTTTAATAGTAGAAGATACATTTTGGACATTTGAAAGAAAATTATTTTATTTATTACTTTCATATCTATCGATAGTATCATTGTTTGAGAAGGGTTTACATTTTTATCGATGCTATATTTTTTACGGAGTCAGAGCCTCACAATCTAAACGTATTATCTACTGCGTAGCGAAGGGAAAAAAACTAGCACCCAAACAGGATTTGAGGGGCACCTGCGTTACGCAACAAAAAATATAAATACGCCTTCATACTTTTTGTATCGGTAAAAAAACTACTCGGCTACAGTATTTAAGGCGGTAAGTGTAACGGTCAGTTTTGGCGCAAGTACTGATATGGTACAGTGAAATGAATATTGCAGTGAAGCTACGAAAATTACGAAATATTTGCAAAATGTAATAGCTAGCGAGAACAGGGAAGTTAAAACATTCATTTGGATATTGGTCTATGTTGGACTGGATTTTGGATATTTTGAAATTGAGATTTGGGCAATGGTATAGTACGAGTGAATCTTAATTTTTGTTCTTGAATAAACAAAATTAATACATCACCATTACATGTTTTCCCGTAATTTAGGTTAATTGATCTATTGAAGCTTTACAGTGATGTCAAAAATTACAAAACATTTTAATACCTGAGCGCAGTTCTGCTGATAGTGTGCCACGGGAAAATATGATTGCTTATGGCTCTTTGATCATTATTAGACCCACTGAAAAACAAAATTACCCCCTTACTATTGGCAGTAAAGCTGCGGGCAATCAATGAATGACAGAGTTTAATTCTGCCAACGAATTCATCCAAATTCGACACTAGAGAGACAACTTCGGCGTTTTCCCCAGTTCTCATCTCATTATTTCAATTTAAAGACGCGAACTGACTCCCAGCATCCGCCGTGGGGCAGCCACGTGCGTGTTGAATGGACCCACTCCGGATGCGCAGGCGCTGCCTACAATGGGGACACGCTGCGATATTATTATGTACCGCGGATGTTGGATGTTGTCTGTATTGTGGAACGAGAAGGGGTAAGGAACGAACCTTGAGGACGTTGCCGTTGCGTTCTTACACAGAAAATAAAATGAGGTCAAAATTTAAACTTGTACGAGTATCTTCTTCTTCCTACCCTTATCGCGCTCAGGTGGGGTCAGTGTAGTATGTAGGTAACCAGCGTCTAAATTTTCAATTAAGTTTACTTACTGGCACCATACTTACTGTGAAAGATTTGGCTTAACTCGTTTATACTAATATTATAAAAGTAAAGCTTGTTCAAATGTAAGAAGTGATCTCCGAATCTATACTGATCCGATTTTAGAGATTCTTTCACTAATGAAAAGCTAAACATCCACTAAATCCATTGAAAAAGCAAAATCAGAGACAGATAAGCTAGTTTCGTATACTTTAATCAATATTTTTCAGTCTTTTATCAATTTATCATGCATATTAAATCACATTGACTGCAACAGAAAATGTGTCTCAAATTTATAATTTTTTTTATTACCGCTCTGAATCGCATACAAAATTATCGTTACTCATAGCTCTTGCATAATACCATATGCATAACGCAGGACAATGTTGAATTATATCATTGTTGCATTTAATTGATTGTCAATAATAAACACATCCGCATATTTGTGTTGTCTCGCGCGTGATGCGATTAACTAATCGGGAACTAATGAGTAATGACTTTAGATTAGGAATTAACAGATTGTTAACTTTGAAGTTTTTAGTGGTATAAAAGTAAGTTCGTTCAGCCGAGTGACTAGCTCTGGCCCCCTACTCTTGACGCTCGAGATGTTTCATGGTCACTCTCACTCCTATGCCTTTTCAAACAAGAGAGACAATGACCTAAACATATCTCGACTGGTAGGAATAGGGCTCAAGTGTCTAATTTTGTAGGCTACTCGGTTTGTTTTTATAGGGCAAGCAACTGGGGCCTATTCTAAACTAGCTGTACCCCACGCTGTTAGCCGCGGTTAAAAAGTAACCCAAGTATTCCAGACAATAAATATACCATCTCTGTGCCAAATTTCATCTAGACCTGTTAAGCCCTTCTCCCGTGATTGAGTAACGAACATCTATTCAAACTTTGGCAATTATGATGTGATGTGATTTTTAGCAAGTTATTTGACTTGGTTTAGTACCTACGAGTATAAGGTAATATTGTAAAAGGGGACTTGTTAGTAATAAATTAGTTATATTAGGACATGCATTTGCTAATAATAGATACCTATTGTTTTTAATATACAGTCATATTTGCCGTCGTTTTAGATTTGTCTAGACTTCTGTTGTTTTTTATTCTGTGTTTTTGTTTAGACATTTTAATCATGTACGGTTCGACAAGTTGATCCATTCTATTTTTATTGTGGCCTTTCTAAAAATTGAGGCGCCATGATTTAATGGTGCATTTGACGTTTACTGTGAACATTTAATAGTGTTGTTTGTTAGGTTAGTCGCTAGAAAATTGTATCCAGGTTTTTCTAGGTACACTGTTTTTAGATATGTATTTTAAACAGAGGAACTGGTCGACAACATAAACTTGGACTTACAGTTTTGTTGTATAGGGTTTTAGAGCCGATTTCCTAGTTTTACTTCCCGTTTGTTTGTATGTCTGTTTGTGAATGTCACTGTTTGTTAAAAATCTTAACTACTTAACTAAAAATTAAGAAAATATTATACTAACACTTTTAACGAATATCCTAATATTTTTTTATTTGTTTAAAAAAGTGCCAAAAGCGCGAGATTTGTGAAAATTCTCTTAATCCAAATGTCAGAAGTAACAAGGCAATTTATCAACGCAGCCGTAAAAGGCGAGGCGATTTGAAGGCGCGTGCGTTTACCAAATAGAGAACACATTGACCAAACACTTCCGAGGAAATCTGAATGATAAAATCTGTAGGTAAAAATCTGTAGGTACTTATTTAGTGCAATCTCTCCGCTTCTATACCGTAATAAGTAGAACAAGCAAAAGAAAGGGGAAAAGGTAAGAGTTAAGTAGTAAAATGTAGTAAGGCAGTAAATAGGTAAGGGTAGGGCAGGATTAGGTAATATTTTATAAGTTAGGTTAGGATAGTACTTAAAATAGATCATTTAAAATCTTTGATCAGTCTGATTAAAGTCAAAAACATACTAATTAGGTCAGCAGTTTTTTTTTCAATTAGTAAAGTTTTACAATGTGAGTTTTATATTAGCTACAAATTAATTAATTTCTTTTTATTTAATTATCACGATATTAACGCAAGAAATATACTCGTATAAGATAAACTTCCGCAATGTACGGCTGTTTTAGTAAACAACCATTTCCGAGTAGTACCTATGAAGCGTAGATGTGCGTTGATGTCTTTTGTAGGGAAGAATATGTAGATGTTCGTAGATCTTTTAAGCAATAGATACATTGAGTAAATGATTTTATAGTTCTACATTTTGAGAACGGCTTCTCAAACTGTGAATGGAATTTAAGCATAGAGCAGTATATTTATGAAATAGCTAGACAATACAAATAATATTGTATGATCCGTACCTATAAAACATCTGGGTGTTGATAGTCGATTTCTGATTTTATCATTTTGTATTTTGAGTTACGGAGTGATGATTTTTTATAGATCACACACACACACACACACACATAAAATTGAGAAAAATAAAATAAAAAATTAATAAATGCAAGAGTATTGAGTACTTAAGCTTAATTAATTAAAACTAGCATACTAGTACTATGTAATTATAATATATCAACCTACTTAATGTCATTAACAACTTCCGATTCGTACAATTCGTTGGTGTCTTTATAGGAGAGTTTTACTACGAGCGTAGGCTTGTATACCTAGTCTGAAATAACCATAGATTACCATATAGGTTACCCACTCGGAACGATCGAACCTACGCATCGGGCAAAGTAAGCTTAAGAAAGTTCACTTTCTTTCCTAAGCGGCTAGATGTAGCCTTGATATAGCCAACGGAAACGCCTTTTCTCACTCCCCGCAATCAATTGAAGGTGTCACGTGTTAAGGGTCTCATAGACAGACGCGGCCTGCGGTGGCGGTCAATGGGTCGCCAATGTGAAGTCCATCACCGCAGGCCGCATTTGTTTGGGGGCCCCTCACTCAATAATTGGTAGGTTTTCATAGCGTCGTATAGCATTGCGTTGTATCTATAGGTGGTGGTCTGTGGCTACATCCTACATTCTGTACCCATTTTACATGTTGTAACCATCCTACATGGATAATTACGTGTCAAGGTGATTTATTAGCCGCCGACGGCTGAGATAAATGGTAAATATTTATTTTACAAGACTATGTGAAAGAAATGTCATAGGCGTATTGATAAAGATGTTTTTAAGGGGTCGCGGTTAGCTTTAAGACTGGTCACTTTTTAATACGTTATGCACGTATTTTACGAAGATATTAACATACTTCCAATGTTCTACTTTTTTTCCGTTAATTTAATTGTCTTAATTATTAGTTTCTAAAAAAAAAAAAAAAATCCTCTGCAGTTTGATAAGAGGTTTCTGAGGCATATTCACATAAAGTGCTCTTCCTAAGTGTTCCTCAAAGGTAATAATCTGGACGGCTATTCTTACAAGTACCTAGAGATATTTTTTTGTCATTATTCTCTTTTTCCAAAGTCTTAGGAGTAAGAGCGACCAAGAAGCATCTCAAGCATCAATAATGGGGCCTGAGTGTCTTCAAGTCTCGAGTGTCTCGGTCTCTCATAGGCAAATCGTGTTCCATCGGAGGCCGCTCCTTTACTTAATATCAGACGAGATGGCGTTGAAACGCAAGCTTATTATCGAATGAATAAAAAGCGAAGAAAATAAACAAAAAAGATCATAGTCCCATCCTCTTCCTCCACACCACATTAAAATTCAAAGCTCCCGTGCACACCTTTTTTCAATAAGAATTTATCTCATCCGCCCTCAATTATCCCCGGGTGTAATTACACATATAGCGTTTTACTAACCGTTGGTCCGTCCGCCGGACGCCGGACGGCCGTCCGGGAACACGGGAGATTACCGCCCGGACACGCCGGACATCTGAGATACTGATACTGTTTATAAGTCAGTGAGAGGTGGTGCGAACATTCTATATATTAACTTTAGTAATCAAAGTGTTTCAGGTTGTATCAACAAAAACATGACGCTTAGTTACCTTGTAAATCGGTCTTGTCGTTTAAGTTAGGAGCTCGCAAAGACACAAACATACATCTTTACAAACACCAAAAAACATCACCCTCACTCTGGAAAGTCGATCGAAAAGCGAGCAGGAAAACCAGCGCATGTGCCTTCATAAGCGACTCAAATCCAAAACGACGAAATCGAAACCAACTCAACAATTTCGCAGTATCAATAAATCAAAACGAGAACAATCGATTCTATATAAACTTTACCCCAAGTCCTGAAGTTATAACATAGCCTGGAGCTAGAATGAGAAGGCAGTATATTTTTAAAGAGTTAGAGCGAGATGCTAGTGCGGAGAAGGTTGTGGAAGGTCGTATGTGACTGTTGTTTATTCTGTGGTGGTAACAAATTATTTCATTAGAGTGGGCGCGGTGCTGCGCTTGCGTCGACGACACCTGTTCGTGGACCGGATGCCGCACCCCCCACTCCGTGCCGCCCCCCGCGTCTCGGGACCTGGTCACTCAGATTGCGAATTGAGAAAAAGAACAAGGCTGCTTTGACGAGGCTGATAGAGGAAGCTTGTGAAGCGCGAGGAATAAAATGGCTGAATTTTAAAATTTAAAAAGAATTTAGTAACATTCTAAATACAATAGGTCAGGTAAATGTGTAGTCAATCTGAAGCTTGGTAAAAAAAAAACAGTTTTTAAATCGTTATTCTATTTTGTTTTATTTAATTTTATTTAAATTAAAAAAATGAAATTTATTGATGACTTACAGATTTAGTCTTTCTATCGCATACGTGTATGTTTGTGAACTGCATTATACATTATGCCCCAATCATGCCCATTTACATCTATCTTTTTGTCATTATGCTAATAAATTTCTAATTTGGACCACGCAAACTGAACATATCAATGAAAGACTGACCTGTACTTCGATTTTAAATTCTAAGTCGAAAGAAGTAAGTTGAAAGTCGAATACACAAATCATTTTACAATAAAAGTAAGATGGTTTGTCTTATGCCTTACGGTATTGATTTTGTTTTTATAAAGGATCGAAGAGTTAACTCTTTTGTATTGTCACAAATGCATCATTCATTATTCAAAACGATGTATTAGCAACACGCGATATAACGATATCTTCAGCTCATATTTAATTCAATCTAATATGGTTAAGTTAAAATAAAAGTTAAGTATAATTTACAAAGATATAAGAATTACTTAATAGTTTTCAATGATGGACTGCATTACCTTCATTTTTACCTAAGTTTGTTTTTCGTCTTTAACATGTCAATTTTTATCAACATCAGTTCAGTAATATTGTCGTGCCATTTTTATAGTGATCGTATTTTCTGTTTAGTTTGTAGATTCCATACAAAAATCGTAAACTTTACCAAAGGTTTCGATTTTCAGATGTCCTGTTTACGATTCTACTAAACAATTGTTTTTAGACTGTAATCATTTGCCACGAATTGACACTTATTGTAAGCCAGTAGTTTCAATGGTAGACAATTAATTACAATTTAAAAACCATTGTTCAGTAAAAGCGATGATAACCTAGTTGGAGAAGGCTCGCCTCACAAGCCAGAGGAAGCGGGTTCATACCCAGGCAACACGCACCAATCTGTTCATTGTGTGAACATATGTGCGTATTGTATGTCATCTGCTACATGACTGGAGCCCGGTGTATGGCGACAGGCTCGCCCTCTGTCACATTTGGGAACGAATATCGTCCGGCGAAGTGTGGGTGCTGTATTACACCTCTGCCAGCCTCCTCGGGGAAAAGGCGTGACGATATGTTATGTTATGTTTAGTGGAATCGAGAGCGTATCCGAAAGTAAAAAACCTTCAAATCTGTGACACTAGATACAACCATTTGGCCTACAGTATACACAAACTAGCTTACTCCAGTCTTCCAATTAGGAATTCAGCGTTGCAGCACAAGTATCATTTTCTCGGGAAGGACATTAGCATTCTATAGCATTAGGATTCATGTCACAGTGTCGGTCCGTTAAATATAGTCGAACTGTAGTACAAGTCAACAACCCGTCATTGTTACTTGTCATATTCATTCAAATATTATGTAGTGGGTACGTTATATTGCTGTTTTTATTATGATACAGAAAATTACATAACACGTTGATGGACGTTGAAACTATGCATACTTTTTTGTTTAAAATATAACGGCGTATTCATCGGTAAATAAAATTGAAAAACGGCGTATCCCGTAGATTTAGAAAAAAGTCCAAAGGATACGCGGATTTTTTTCTAAACATTATTAACACATGCTTTAAAAATAAAAGTTAGAGAGTTTAGAAGATAATGAGTTATATTAATGAAATTATGCTCAACGAGTACTTGAGTTCTTATCTTTTCTACGTCATAGTGACACAAAGTCGTTAATATCTGCTAACTCCTCCTAACCAACGCAACGGATTTTGATCCGGTTTTTCCTATCAGCTAGATAAATGTCATCGAAGATTTATATAGGTACTGTGCTAAGTCGGGGCGAGTCACTAGTGTTTAGATAAATACGAAAGAAGCAATTAGAACCAAAACATTATCAGCTAATTAGTGCTTAACGTTTTTTGAGTACAAATATAAAATTAGTAACATCATGGCTTTTTTCTCAGCTGACGTCGCGTCGAGTTATCATTGTTTTGTTTAGCAACGACGTTAGGTGGTGATAATCAAATATAGACAGGCTTCACGAAAATCACTTGAATCAATTGTGTGAATATCTAAAAAAATACGGTAATGGCAGATCATAGAATAGAACAACAGTACAACGTCGTAACGTCGTCAAAAAGTAACAACGTCGACACTAATACTTATATTATTAAAAGCTGCGCCCTGCGGTTTCACCCGCGGTTAAAAAGTATCCGAATATCCGAATATAATCTATCTCTATGCCAAATTTTATCCGGGTCTGTTCAGCCGTTCTGGCGTGAAAGAGTAACAAACATCCATCCATCCATTCTTACAAACTTTCGTTTATAATATTAATAGGATTATAAAGTAACTCAGTCTGTCTGTCTGTTTGTAGGCTTTTCACGGCTAAACGGCTTGACGACTCTCGATGAAATTTGCTAATTAGTTACAGTATATCACGAGGAAGGTTTCTGAACTTTAATTTTTGAATAAACGCAAACGAAGTCGCGGGCAACAGCTAGTAGTAATATTAATCGTCAAGGTGCATACAACTACATAGTAAAATGCTTTTTTTTTACCACTTGTAGAATACAAACGGTACACAACATTGTAGTACACGAATGGCGCTTTTTGTGTGTCGCACAAAAGGGCTGTTTCCGGTGGCTCCGGGCTAGTTTCCGCGAAATCTATCGCAATACACAAGAAACGGGAAGTATATCCGGAACAACGAAAAAACACTGCTTTTTTTCACACCTTTGGCGTGTACAGGGCTGTCGCAAAACACACATACTTAGCTCTGAATCTTTTTATACTATCAAAACTGGAGGTACTATTTTATAAGGACACAAGGTTCATTTTATTTTTGGTGTCAAATACAGTATTCATTATTTGGCACCAGATAACAAATAAAAATAAATTGGCTCCATTTACAAGTACTTAGAGCCCATCGTTGATTTAATATTTTACAGGACGTTTGAGATGATGATGAGTTTCAAAATAGAAAAAAAAATGCCTGAATTTTCTATAAGCACCAAATTACATGAGTACGTATTTCAAAACACAGCCTAAACATTTCTATTCATCTCACGAAGTATCCATCCTCTTCATCCTTAATGGTGGAAGAGTTCGTACTTAGCGATAAGGTCGGCAGTTGTTGTAAGACAACCGACGGTAATATTGAATTGCAAAGTATGAAATTGAGATGTACACTGCACACTATTACCACGGTCTGCTATGTACGTTGTAAATTGTGCTATGTATGTGTATTGACGTATGTTACGTCAGTTTTAAAGTATGAAAGTGACAACGTATGTAGTGCCGTAGCCCTGTACAGCTGCATGCGTGTGCGCACAAAAAAACCGTTCCCACAGCTAACAGGTTGCCGAATGACGCGTCTTCCGGTCGGAAGTAAGACCGATGGTCCTTTTAGTACAAAAAATAAATAATGAATGGATCCAGAGCGCACATGTTGTGTTTAGAATTTGGATTGGTATGATTACATCTTACAACGTGTGTTCTATTGGGCTGAGGGTTACCATGTTTTAAAATTTTGTTTTGAAAATATTTTTCTTTGTTTTTGCATGTGTATTTTCGAATCACCTCTTGCTTAATTAAAACTTTAACATTTTCATAGGTAAATCTATTTTGCGTTTATTTTGAAAAACTAAAATTTTATTTTACTGCTATTGCATTGTTATTAAGTTAAGTTAATTATTTCAAAATGAAAGATCGATATAATTTCTTCCATTTTACCGCCCAAACGTCATGAAATGACTAAATCTACTAAACTTTGCAAAAATGAACTCGTCGCACTTCCTCCATTAAATCCATAATTTTAAAAACTGCCTAAACTGCCTTACCGTTATAAATCCATCATCGCTCCAGTTTAGACACTTTGACCATTCCGTTTCAGTTTTTTTTTGCTGTATGCATCTGGCAACACATTTTTTAACGAAGCAGGTGTGATCTAATTGTGAACACCTTACAGAATTCCCACGCAGTACATCAGCTCCCTTTCAGTTCTGATTGATCTTTTTTCTTTTATTATTGTTGTCATATTGTGTACGGCGAACGTATTTTGAATGCGAACATGTGATCTGAATTTGTAAGCGAATGCCCGAGCTGTTTGAATTATAATTTTGTTTTGTTGAAGTAGTAGTCGTTGTTGTCACCTGTTTACAGATTTTCACCAAAACTGGCCGAGTCGTTTGTGACAAATATTCCTGTACTAATAAAAATTAGCACACGTGGACTATTGATTCCGGTCTCTAAGTTCACTTGGGCTGTGTTTTTTTTGTATTTCGTTGACGAATACACAATCTCTTATTTTCCTTATCTCTGCTGAAAATACACATCGTCTAATGAAGCTGAAGACTTGACGAGTTTTAACAAAACTTTTTGTATTAAATATTAATTGAAGTTCATTTGCTTGCATCTTACAGGAAAAAGGTTTTGAGAAAGCACAATAAATTGGCTAATCCTCTTTTATGATTAATTTTTCGAGAATGTTATGCGATTGTGTTCTGAGAAAAACCTTTAAATTAATTAAACGATTCATGGGTAGAGCTTTCCAAGTATTTTGCATTAACGACAGTGCCAACAACTTCGTTGAATTATTTTGATATTTTCTAAATTAAATTTATTTTGATCGCTTATTAGTTACTTTTCTTTCCCTTATCTAGTAAATTTTGGACCAAATTTCTGTATAACAAAAAAACAACTGAGTTTTTTATTATTATTTACAAGTACATATTTTATAATTTTAAAAAAGAATCGCCACTAATGTTAAGCAGATAAACTTTTAAATCTCTAGATAAACTGATTTAAGCTCATTAACTTATTAATTAATATGTTTACTCCTGTTTTTTTTCTTAAACTGACAGCAGGTTATTTTTATTTCCAGGGTTCAGAGGAAGATTTGCCGGACTGTAGAGCGAGGCAGGTCTGCAGCAAGGTGGACCTTTACGACTCAGCCCAGCCCTGGATCGAAAGGAAATGTCGGTGTTTGGGGCACAGGCCCTGTTCCAGGTTGGTATTTATCATTATCCAAATAATTGGCTACCGAAAAAAGAAAGACCTCGACTTAAGCCTGGTTCACACTTTGATTAGTGCGAGTGCGGGTGATTAGTGCAGGTGCTTAGTGACTAGGTGTGGACAGCGACTGACTAGTGCAAGTGATTAGTTGGCTGTGTAGTAAAGTGAATAGAAGCGTGTTCTATTTTTTTGCGAGTGGACTGCGAGTAGCCACGTCCCGCGCGCCCTCCCTTCCTCCTCACTCGCAGCGTGCCTGCCACTAAACACGTCTTGGACAGAAACAGAGAATTGGACACGACTCGCACTACACACCTGCACTCGCACTAATCACCTGCACTCGCACTAATCAAAGTGTGAACCAGGCTTTAGGGACAGGGTAATCAATAAAATTGCAGTGGGCAGGACACTCATTAGTGTGCGTGTGTTGTTTATGTCCCTAAGATTTTACACGCTCGGTCGCATCGATGATTAATCGAGTAACTGTTTCATTATGTACAATTAAACGACGTACTTTTTAAAATAAAGATGTGATAAACAGAAACCCAGCTTCTTGGTTGTACGGCATTTATTTTGCCGTCACATTATTTCTTGCTCTGTTCAAGTCTAGACTTAACAAAAGTTAGTAAGTTTAATAATGCACATTGTTTAATTACATGCACATTGTTTGAAACAACCAAAAACTTCGATAAGAAAATGACATTCAGGTTTTAAAAGGTTGTTTTTATTTTTCTGTAAATTAATTTGACCCTCGATCTCAAATCCTGTTTTTCCTTCAAACCTTAGTTTTTTTCTTTTCCTTCCTCTTTCTTAATTATTCTTTACTCCTTTCTTTTCGTTTTAAATCATTGCGTAAATAGGATCTAATCTCTTTTTTTCTCAATTTCAGCGACATAACAAGTGACGACAACCACACGTTAGCTGACAAAACCACCCTCTACAAGACCTGTGAACCAGTGAAACGCTTGCCAAAATGCCGGTACTTCAAAGAAGCCGCCTGGGTCATCTACTCCTTCCCCGACAGCAATGCCACGCAGCAGATCGTCAACTGCCACTGTCCGAAGATGTCTGTGACTTACTTACTGAAGAAACTGCCGTATACGACACCTAGCGGGGAGCAAGGGAATCAGTACCAGTTTGCGTGCTCGCCTCAAAGCGTAAGTTGCTCTTAAGTTAGTTCTGGCGCGAGACGTTTGGTGGCGTTAGTAGTTGCCAGTTTTATTATGATCTGCTATGTTGCAATGACGATGATTTTGAGTCTCTAACTAAGGGATTTAACTGAAAATACATCAGAATCCGATTAAAATGGCTACCCGGTTATAACGAGAACAGCACATTTTAAAATTTAATTTTTTTAATTAAGCAAAAAAATTAGGAAATCTGCATCCGGTTATTAAAACTTGTAGTTTTGCTTTGAGCGTTGTTGTCAATGTACTGCTAAGGTTTGATATGGGCTGATGACAAAAATTAAAATGTTGACAAATATTATTACGTATTATTTTACCAGTAAATTATTTATAACTTATTTCAAATCTAACTCTCATCTTTTCCTAACAGAGACTGCGTTGTTCAAGAAAAGAGCCGTGCAAGTTGTTCAGCGCTCGCAGAAGGCACGAGCAAATCGACGAGGTAAACGCCAACACCATCTGCCAGTGCCCTCGAGACCACACGTGTCCTCGGCACCACACCGAGCCCGGTGTCCTCGCCGGAGTCACGTATGCTTCCGAGGACATCCGCACATACCACGGCTACTGCATGCCAGAACCTCCTCCAGACGCCTACAGATTTGTTGGTGATAAGGACTGATTTAATATTGTTCGGAACTGTGTACCTACGTTAAGATGAAAAGACCTGTCAATTGCGAGGAATAAGCTAAATGAAATAAGGGCATTTGGAAAATCGAGGTTCATTTCACATACTTCCGTATTTTTTTATGTAGCCTCAATATTGTCGACTAATGAATACGACTTGCCTTATTTAAAAAATAAATAAATAAATTCGGGACACTTCCACACACGGTCGCCTGACCCGAAACTAAGCAAGCTTGTACTATGGCTGCCAAACTTTAAAAAAACTTTTTAACTTTTTATCTAATTTTAAACGTAACGTAACGTTAACAACAAAAATGGGCGTGGTTTGCTTGCATCGTATTTTGCTGCTCGTTTTAAGACTGCCTCAAAACAATTCTAACGTTTATTTGCGGGATGGAAATATTGAGGACATCTAAAAATACGGAAGTAATCCATGAAACGACAATAAGTCCCTAAAAGTCCCTATTACTTAGTTCTCGGATACTGACCTTAAGTATGTACAGAATTTAGACAGTTTGTAGGCTTCGCTCTGCTCATTACCTGTTTAGTACAAAAATGTATGAAAATGTTTGGTTATTAAAAAAGTTTGTTTGTTGATAATGTAACAATAACTGTGACTATCGCTTGTTTTAGGAAGTGGTATTGGATCAGTGAGGGTTTTCTGGAGTAACACACTTTATTTTTGTCACCTGTCACTGTCTCTGAGAGTGACAAGGATAGAAATAATGTCGAATGCGCCAGAATTGCCAGCCAAGCGTTAGTTTGTAGCTACTTTTAAGAAAAAAATACGTTCAAAATCTTTTTTAAATAATGTTGTGACGTTTTTTGAAGGCATTTTAATTGTAGTTTGTTTAAATTAGTTGACTTTTTGTAATTGTTTATTAACATCTGTCATTGATTAATGAAAATACAGAGCTGCTATATCCAAATTTTGATCGTCACTCAATGGTGAAAAGATCATAAGTCACGATTTTGAATTAATTCATTGCAAAAGTCAAAATGTTTACTCTATTATCATGAAATTTAAAAAACGTCAAACAGCTCATGATTTGAACTGAATAGTTCAAATCAAATGTTAAACATACCTTCACGGTTTTTTATAATCTTTAGAACAAAACACAATAGTGTGCAACAGTTTTAAGTGTAAATACCTTATGTAAGTTACTCGGTATTACCCATTGTTTCTGTTATATTGTGTAAATATTATTATTTGTAAGTATCATTCCAAACGTTTAGTTTAAATTATTATATTACATATTTTACTTATTATTTTACTTGCCATAATTGCGTAGGGTGTTATTCCGTGTCTTCCAACCGCAGTCAAGGAGACAAATTGTTCATTGTTTTGTTTATGTACAAATTGTGTAATAATTATACTGTTATACGATTATTATTATACGAATGAGCCATATCTTAAGGTTGTAATATTCATTCACTCAGAGAAAACTATTAATTTAACTCATCACTAGACCCAAAACTATTTCTTTGTTAATTTCGTCAAGAACGTAATAACTGAAAGCTTTGCTAATTTTTCTTGTTCTAATTTAAACTTGTTGAATCAATTGCTACGATATAAATTCGTTTAATTTTTCTTATCTTTTAAATCAATAAAATAGTACTTAATACGGTTTTCACTCGGGCCTCGATATATTTGCATGTTTAAACTAGACTTGGTCATTGATTGGTAAAGTGAAAATTTCTAGAAAACAAAAACATGACAAATACATATGTTTATGTGACTTTTTCGCCAGCTATTTACCAGGTACATACATAAGAGAGTAGAAATTCTAAAGAGTTATTGTTGTATTACTAGAGGTAATGGTACCAATTATGGTATTACCCTTCAAAGCGAACACGTTGTTCACTTAGACGAGTAGAACTTAATATTACTACACCGTTATTTTATACTAGATGTTTCTTTAAGCGACGGAAATATTCTAAAATATCACTTAATTCATCATTAAGTCCAACTTTTATTAAAGACATAACACAGCAGAAAAAAAAATTCAACTTCAACGAAAAGTTAAACAGTTAATTTTATTTTCACGATTTTACTGCAGTTCCTTTAAAATTTGGTTATAATCACGAATACAATAGAATCCTAGAAAATCTCCATCGTTTAAAGAAACACCCATGGTACATGTGAATTTTGCCGACGACACTTGCTCATAATTCAATTTTTTACTCGATTAGCATGCACTATACACACACCGCTTTCCATACTAATATTCGGCTATGTATGTGGTCTCGGCCTCACATTTTAGTTATAAAATTGATGTTAACCTGTACCTTTGTAAATATGAACGCAAGTTTGTTTTAAATACTGCCTCTGATATGGTAAGTCTTCCTTTGTTTTATGTAAATCATTACAATAAGTTAAATTATTAAAAGAAAACGAATAAATGTTTCAGTATCAAAGAGTAGTGTTTTTTTCGTCAAAACATACAGCGGGCATGGGCGTCACGGCGACTGAGCGTCGGTTGCATTGGAATAAGATGAACGTGGCCCTTTTCTCTATAAATATATATCTACTATGTCCTGGTATAAGTATTAACCATTTAAATTAAAAACATAGATAATTTATTGAATCAGGTGTAACATTGCGGAAGTTCATCTTCATAACTGTTACTTTAACAAATCTCTAGTGTATTTCCGCTCTAACGTCGCAGTAAGTACGCTAAGAAATATGGATTGCAATTACTATTTAGCTAACCTTAACAATAATTTGAAAATTCGGAACTATGTACTTTAATTAAATTTATTACAAAACTTTATACAACTAATTGTATAAAGTTTTAAAGCTATTTAAAGCTAATTTAATGATTTAGTACCTGGATGCCCGAGCTTTGCTCGGTATTTTTTTTTTTTAATTGTGTTTTTTGGAAAATAAACAATTGATTTTAGTCTAACCTCAAAGCAAGCAAACACTCATTGACTTCGTGTTACTTAACAACGCCATCTGCTGTTGTGTCGTTAAAACAATTAGTTGCTCACAAAAAATAGTATTATTATTCGCCAATAGATGTCAAGAAGAGTCATATTTTTCAGTTGAGACTACTCAAACGCCTCCTTTTTGTTATTTTTCTTCCAAGTTTATGTTTAAGTTGATTATCGATAAAACACGAATAAAATGACATTTTCTAAAAATGATTCCTAGCTAGATCGATTTATCGCCCCCGAAACCCCCTATATACTAAATTGTATGAAAATTGTTGGAGCCGATTCCGAGATTTCAATTATATATATATATATATACAAGAATTGCTCATTTAAAGATATAAGATAAGAAAAACCTGATTGATAAACTTTTATAAATACTAGAAAATTAAAAATTAAATACAATAAACTGGGCTGGCAGAGGTGTACAACACCCACACTTCGCCAGACGATATTCAGTACCACATGTGACAAGGGGCGAGCCTGTCGCCATACACCGGGCTCCAGTTACGTAGCAGATGACATAAAATAAACACAATAAAAAAACACTAAAACACAATTAAAAAATTCATTGTCTAGTTTCATTTATTATTCACCTAAATATCAAATTGTTTAAAGTTTTCCTATAAATTTCATTAAATTAGCTCCGAATTTTCTAAATTAATTTATTACTCAGGTTAGCTGAATAGTCATTGGAACCCATTTTCTTTGGTGTACTTAATTCGATATTAGAGCGGTAATACACAAGTGATTTATTAAAGCAACCGTTTTGAACATACTTATAGACAATGCTTAGCAGCTATGATAAAATTAAGACGAAAAATTTAAACATTAGAGGTAAAAGTGACATGATCGCTGAAACTTTGTTAATTGTGATTTGGTTTGACTAAAAGGGAAATTCAGCCATTCTTATAGGATACGACTAGCTATATGTACATACATTATATAACCATCGTTTTTCTCCTTGAAATTAGGTCCTAAGGACGCGTAACTAATCTGTAATCACTCCGTAACAAACCGGAACGACTACAAGAGGAGAGTAGAGAAAAAGCTCAGTGGTTCACTAACTTTAGTTTTTACAGAAATTATTATAGAAAGTAAGTATTTAATTAGCCATTTGTTATTTTATGTACAACTAGCTTCTGTCCGCGGCTTCGCCCGCGTGGCTTACAGGAAATGAATGACGTTTTTATCTTCAGAAATAAATATTATAAGCGGTCACACTCGCTATCAATTAAATACATTAACTGACAATATCCCAAACAGAGCAATAAGGACGAAGTTATTTAGTTAACTAAACTATCTCTGGAATGAGAGTAATAGTAGTAGTAGTATGGTATCAACAGAACTTAAAGCTTCTGTAAAAAGATAAAATTAGGAGACAAACAAAAGTAGATAATTGATAATCAATATTGTTTACAGCGCAAATCTACTTCAGTATTTTTTTTGTAAACCATATTTTTGTTTTTTAGAAACACCAGGCTGCTCCGTGAGCTTACTCTGGAGCAGACCACGTCTCTAACCGTGTGAAAAACATTTCAGTAAATTACGAGTTTGGCTCCAGATTTATTAATGGTCATGGCAAAGCAGACTTTGAGGGGAAACTGCACTCTTTTTAACTCGAAGGAGTAGTTCGGTGATGTTAAAGATATTAGAGGACTCCTCAGCATAAACACAGAATCATTCGGAAACCACACCAGTCAGTATGGTGGCAGACCTGTGGTTAGGACCTTTGAAGCAAAGGCAACCCGTATTGTAGTTTTTGTCTTTCTAATACTAAATCAGCTTCTTCTATTGACTTCGTCTAATTTTACTAATATATACTTCTTCTAAGACCAGAAAGACACTAATTATAAATTTCATATCTTGGTTACTTGATCTCTATTGACATAAAATATAAAATTATCTCTATAAAATTTCTAAGATAATCAGCTCACAGACATACAGACAGACATACTCCTTACACCATTTTAGTACGGAACCCTAAGAATAATAACAGCGTCGTTACTCGTTTGTAGTGGGTTAATAACTTTCTCAGCAAAGTTTTCAGAGTTAAAAGAAGCGCTATTAGACTCTGTTGGTTGATGATGATGATGATGATTTTTCAAAAACTGTGATACACGTGTCTCATGATTTAAATTGAAGAGTATTTGTACCAATTTTTGAGTCAATCGATCCAGAGAATAAAAAGTTTCATACAAATTTGAACCCCCCATTTGCCCCTTTAGGGGTGGAATTTCGAAAAACCCTTTCTTAGTGGATGCCTGCACTGTACAAAGAACACACCCTCCAAATTTCATATTTCTAGGCCCAGCGGTTTAGGCTGTGCGTTGATATATCAGTCAGTCAGTCAGTCAGTCAGTCAGTCAGGACTTTGAATTTTATATTTATATTTATATATATATAGATGTCCTGGGTTAGGATGTACTCGTAGGTAGAGCTCGTAATACTTAAGGGTGTTATTCAACCAGTCAAAGTGAACAACTCTTACATAACATAACATGTCGTCACGCCTTTGCCCCGAGGAGGCTGGCAGAGGTGTACAACATCCACACTTCGCCGGACGATATTAAGTCACAAATGTGACAGGGGGCGAGCCTGTCGCCATACACCGGGCTCCAGTCATGTAGCAGATGACATATAGTACGCACATATGTTCACGCAATGAACAAATTAGTGCGTGCCTTCGGCTGGGTCCAAACCCGCTGCCTCTAGCTTGAGAGGCGGGCCTTCTCCGACTAGGCTATCATCGCTATATCATTAGAGCACAAGTTTACAAAATTCGAGAATAACACAATCGATTTTCATACAAAATTGATCGCGTGACTAGTTATTTTGTATGGATACTTAATTACATATTTATGTTTCTAATTTTCAAACTTATGTTTTAAAAGGTGTTCACTTTGACGGGTACAATAACACCCTAAGTATTAACACACACCTTGTAGACCTTGTGACCAGTACCTTGTAGATATTTTATATTTTTTCAGATAATTTAAACATATTATACTTATTAATAATTCGATGGAAAAAGACGAAGGTTTAGTGCTAGTTTACCAGTCAAGAGAATCAAAGTTAATAATTGTACAGTTAGGAAATTCTAAAATCTAAAATCCAAAATCTAGTAGCACTACCTTGACGATTACTCGTAACCTAAATGCAGGCTTTCATAGCTTAACAATCGGTACAGTTAGGGCACGACTCAGCTGAATTCAACTGTAATCTCAGCGTCATTTCAATAATTCGTGATTACACTCTTAAAACGACACAGTACTTTAGCAAAATAATTTTCAGACACGCTGTTTTTAGCTCTTCACTTTAGAGTTCGTTTTTGAAAAGATGGGAAACACTGTATAACTTTGTCGCAGTCAATATTTATAGAAACAATGGTTCTATACCGGGAGCTTAAGAATATCCCCTGAAGTAATATTCAGTACCTATTTCTCACGACACATTCTCAATTTTGCTTTCCTATCTTTAAAATCCTGCAGAGATTTTGTATGTTTGTGTTTTAAATCAAACGTAAAAGTTATTAAGGCATTGTTTTTTTGAGAAAATTAAGTTATTATGCGCTCGGCTGTACCCGTGCATTATACCAGAGTAAAATTACGAGTAAGATGTCCAATTGCAGAAAAATAAAACTGCTTAAATGTTGTGATCATCATTCTAGACTATGCCCTTGATTTCTGCATAACTAAGTTTGTTTATTATATACGACACGATTGTGTTCGCTAATTATTTCACCGTGGTTTTCTCAATTTCGTTGAAGAATTGAAGACTGTCAGTTACTTCTCAGGCATCTGATGTTTATTTCCATGGTTAGCAAATTAAATGATTGAAGTGACAGGGACAGAAATCATGTCAAAGCTCTGGCTTTGGAACCAATGCTGGGACACGCAATATGGATGGTTAAGCTTTTTCATCATTAGCATGTCTAGTCGAGCATCACAGTACGAGTAAGTGCTTTACCAACATGTCATGATTTTAGTAAAAGAAAATAAGATCAAGTTTATTAAGTGATACTGCTGTCGCTCGCATTAAATTCAAATTCAAAATTCTTTATTTCAGGCTTATCTTTACCCTTTAACATTGTAAAATAAAAAGTGAGATTTAAACTAAACCATTAAATTGAAATTGGCATGAAATACAAATGTCAAAAATTTAAATACAAATAAAATGTTGGCCAAAGGATCAGTATCGCAATCCAACGGGGCAATGCGGCCAGCATTTTGGGTACATTGCCTACAGCTGGCAGCGATTTATTAGATTAAGATTTTTACATTAAGATTTGTAGCTTGTTAAATTCTGATTTGCTAATATTTTTAAATGTACGAGCATATGTCATTACATTCAAATAAATATTTTATTATACCAAATAAAATAAAAAATAATGATAAAATGTTACAAAATAATCGGTATCTGTAAATGCGCTTCGTCGTCCGTGTTTCATTGCGAAGCAGTAATTGAATAGTGAACAGGATGCTTCCTTCGTGACTGTACAATGTACATAGCCCCAGTCTGCGGCTTGTGGCCGGCTATCATTAGGGGCGACCACCCGAGATTCTATATTTCATTTATTATGAAACAAGTATTTTGGGACTTGAAATTGTTGAATTCGTACATGACAGGTCTGTACAGTGAAGTCTAACCACAAACAAATTTGGACGTTTGCAATAGCAACAAGTACATTCCTGCAAGTTTAATTACTCACTGAAGTGCTTATTAACATGTCGGTCTTGGCTTGTCAGTCATTGTCAACTTGATGTTGTTGTAAGAGTTAATTTGCTTTTTCTCAATGTCTAGATAGAAAATGTATCAACTACACATTGTAAGCGGATTTGTAGATAAAAATAGCACAAGAAAAAGAAAGACCAATACCATCCTTGCTTATGGCATATTCGTGTCTAGCAAACATTTCGTCGCGACAGCCCGTGCTTCAATGCATTTCCTATTTATGGTTTTGAGGAGCCGATTACAATGCACAATTTTAATGGTCTACAGAGACGTAGCAAAGGGAACTAGAGTGGAAAGCTAGGAACCTTTTTGGTTTTATGTTTAAAAAAAGTATAAAAGACAAATGTGATCATATTCATTGGTAACAAATTATTGCACGTCAGGGGGGCAATTTGCTTAACTGAGCCACTGATGTAACGTTAGCCTTAAAATGTACGAGAACGGCTCAGTATCACTAATGTTTCACAAACGTGTCGACGGTGGTCCAGCTCGCTACAGGTCGATCTCATGGTCTTTTTCTTGTTTTAGTACAACACTGTACATATGACCCAATACAATACAACACAATACAATATTTTTTTTTTGCACACCAAAAATACAAAGTGAAACAAAACATGAAGAAAAAATATATATCATTCGGCACTGAAAGGCCGGACTTATCGCCTAAAGCGATTTCTTCCAAGCAACCCAATGTGAGTCTTTAGACTTTAGATACTCTAGATTTTCGTTCATTTAACCTAATCAAGTGTAAATCGTCAATAAGAGACGCCGTATGAAAATATAAACAGTGCTGCACCTTAGATTTCCCATTTCAAAACGACCACTGGCTACGTCCATGGCAGTCATTTAATAACATCGACACTCGACTGCTTCTCACTTCGAGCATCGGTAATGCCATTAAGATTGGCAAAGCGTGTTGGATGTCCCAAGTTCTTGACGTTAAGTATTGTATTTTAATAAGCTCTGAGGCTGAGGTTGGTAGTTCGTTATTGTATTTTCTGGAAATAATCAGCTAGTCTAAGGATTTAGAATTTAATGAAGTGTTTTGTAAGCTTTTGTCATTGTTGTGTATTAGGACGGAACCGGCTTTAAATAACGTTATGATTTGTAAATGAACACGGAAAAAAAAAATTAGCTGCTGTTACTACATTTTAGTTGTAGCAGCAAATATCCTTTCAAACTATAGGGACAGCTAAGTTTTTTGTTAGCGTAGCAAATTGTTTTTAGCTGAACGAATTTAGCTGTTGCAGCTAACAATCTTAACAATACTTAGCAGTAGTTGCTAACAATCTTAATAATTAGCAATAGCAGGTAAATATTTTATCCTAAAGTAGTTAAAATATTTTGCTCTGATAGCTAATTGAAACATTCTAATTTGTTTTGTTTCTAAAGATAACAAATTTAGTAAACTCAGTTAAGTAATTTGCAGTAACTGCAACTTGAGTGTTATTGTCCTAGCAAAATTTTATTTTGAATAGTAGCTAAGCAGTCTTCGTCGTAGTCAACAAAACTTTGCCAGTGTTTCGAAGATATTTGGTGCAGCAGCTAAGACATAGGCAGCAAAACAGATTTAGTTGCCACAACTAAACCATTTTTTTCAGTGAAGCGATGATAGTCTAGTTGGAGAAGGCCCGCCTCTCAAGCCAGCGGGAGCGGGTTCCATCACACAATGTATGATGGCTCATGGCACACACAATTTTTTGTTAATTGCGTGACCATATGTGCGTAATGAATGTCATCTACTACATGACTGGAGCCCGGTGTATGGCGACAGGCTCATCCCCTGTCACATTTTGGGACTGAATAGCGTCCGGCAAAGTGTGGGTGTTGCATTACACCTCTGCCAGCCTCCTCAAGGGAAAGGCGTGACGATATGTTAATATGTAAATAGCACCCACACTAAATTATGTGTGTGGCGTATATATGTAGTATGCGTGAGCGTTTCCAAAGAAAAACATTACACAATTCCACAACCATATGCTACTGAATGGAATGCAAATTAAAAAAATAAGAAAGCGATTGCTACTTCGACGGTAACATCAAAAATGTGCATCTTCCGGTTGGTCAAGCCACTGGTAGTTTACAATAATAGCACCTGCCGATAGAAAGCGTGTCGCGAATCGCAAAAGCATCAAGTATAGTTAACACGAAACAATCAATATCTAATCAACGTTAAGGGCAAAGGAAAATACAAGCAAACAGTATACAAGCTTAAGAGAACTAGTATTTTCATACACGCTCAATTTACTGCAAGCTTTGCAAATCTGTTTACATGTTATTGAGCTTTACTAAGGCTACTTTCAGCTATTTTAATTTCTTTTTAGTTTAATTTTTTTGTATGTTTTTTCTTTTGTTTTTTATTATGTAAATTAGCATTTTAGTTGGACATGATCATTGGTCATTATTGATCATAGATATTATTTTAACGTTATATTTATTTTGGCACTTGACAGTCGAATACTTATAGGTTTATTAGTTCCAGGTCGAGTATACATAGCTGTTAAATCATTAATTTCACCTTGCAGGGATCACCCTGCTTCATGTTTCGGACATCATCTTCATCAATAATTCGGGACTATATCTTGCGTAAGTAAAAAGGTGGAAGATCGCACATATTTAAGTAGCTTACAAATCTGCATGAACAAAATTAAAGTAAACAAATATATTTTACACTAGATGTCCTTAATACACTTCAAAATAAGTACTTGATTAGATGTTGTCTAATTAATCAAAAACTATGACCTGTGAACGTTTTTTGAACAAATTTGAGGAAGCGCGTTAAAAAATTTGATCAAACCATTCATCTTCATCTCTGTCTGCACCTCCACTGAGCTATGGAGACATCACCGGCCCTCGCCATAAAACGAATAACAAATAATTACTTCTCAGTCGTAATGACTGAAGTAAAAGTGTTTGCAGTTTTCGCACCATTACCAGATGAATTGCTTAGGTAGCGGTCATTATGTTCAGTTATCCTATGACGATCTAGCATTGATTATTATGAGAATGGGTACGTGTAAAAAAGGGGGCGAAGGAAAAGTTGCTTCCACGTTATCTGTACCATTATAATGGTACAATGTTGATAGCACTTTGCATTTAAGTATGCCGCGGAGTAACGGTCGTATATTAAAAGGAGGTGCATTGCGGAATTCAGGTCATCGCGAAAATCTCGCTCATTACTTCGGGAGCCTTAAGGTGAAAGGTTGTTAATCAATAAGTATTTGCAAACACTTATGAAAGCCTCTACAAGCGTATGCAATAAAAGAGTCAAGTTTAAAGTGCACTAAAATAAGTAGGATATAATATAGCAGGTCACCCAAAATAAGGTAGTTCGATGATACATGAACACTGAAGAAACTATGCAATTAAGCAAGATAGATACTACTGATAAAAAACCGAGGAGAAGCATAATCAAAAATGAAATTCTGTTCCCTAAAATACAGCAAGTTATTTATTGTAGGCAAGTGTATTAGTAGACTTTTATAAAAGTAGCTAAAGTAAATATTATCCCATATTTACGGGGATCGTATAATTTCATTTTTTTTTTTTTTTTTTTTTTATGTAGAATAGGTCGGCGTTTGACCACCAACTCGCCTGATGTTAAGCGACGGTGTGGTCTAAGATGAAGCACGACGACCTATAAGGTACTTATTCACTCTAGCCTTGAAATTTTGTAGAGTGAAGAAGTACAGAGACGGTAGTTGAGTGAGACGCTACAAGTGCGCTACTGCTCAGACCCGTCTTCGGAACGGTTACACCGGACTACATCCCGAAACACGACTAGATCATCTCAAAGCTTAATGCGGTTGAATTAACCTTATATACTCGTAGAGATATCACCGGTGTTCCTATGCAACGTAATGTAAATTAGATCGCATAGGGAAAACGACATGAGACCCGGACTTGTACGGACGATAGTTAAATGTAAGACCATGTCTTGCCCACGGTATAGGTTTATCAAAACAAATCAGGTTATAACTGTTTCCTATACGATTTTAAAAAAGATTCTAGATTTTACACAATTTCATATGAAAACTGATATATATAGCCGAGCTCGAAAGCTCAGCTTAATGATTGAAAGATTTGGCTCGAATCTTTGTCAAAATGAGGTCAAACTTCATGAGTCACTGCGATACCCCACATTTGCAAAGTTGACAATACGGAACTACAATCTACAAGGTCTTTAACTAATTTGCCCACAATAGGAAGTCTAATAGCCATCTCCCATACAAATGATCTTGGATCTCTTTAAGAATGCTAAGCACTACTTGTGAGTGAATAGAAAGTTCAGGCCAATAAAGTCCTTATTCGAAAGCAGCAGCAACTAATATGGCATGATGAAATCAGCAATATATGCCAAATCCTGTACAAAAGCAATGTCAGCTTTATAAATAAAAGCTTTAGGGTTTACGACCATCGAATGGGAAGCTATACTTTAACTAAAAACTAAAACTAAAAAAAAACTAAATACAACATAAAAATTGTAATCACGTTTTAATTAATCAATAAGTTAAATTGAATAGGTCCAATTTTAAGCATTAAGTTGAGGCGAGAATTTCATAGCAATTGCAATTGACCCGTCAACTAGCTTTTCCTCCCAATAACATTTTAAATTGTTTTTGTAGAAACTATGTAATTGTTATTGGTAAAAACACAATAAATTTAGTATTACATACCTTTTCACAACAACAACAACAACAACAACTCTTTATTAAAAACATAAAATAATTACAATAGTACTTAAATTAGGCTTAACTAAGTTTTTAATGGGCGGCCTTATCGCTCAAAGCGATCTCTTCCAGGCAACCTGAATGGACAGGAACATTTATAAAAGTTGAGGCCTTGAAAATTCTAATACTAATACAATAGTAATACATAATTTTACAAGACGTAAAAAATAATAAGATAAAAATAATAAAAATACACAAAATAAATACTAATAAGTAGACGAAATAAATATAATATAAATACTTTAAAAATGTTTAAAAAATAAATGTCACTAATATATAAATAAATAGTGCGACTTTTGTGACATACATACGAGTATCTCACTATCTTTCAAAACGGCTATTGTTTCATATTGTTTTCACTGTAAGTTTTGTCGGGAAAGAACTCATTGTTTCAAGGCGTATAGGATTGACTATTTGTTTACCAACGTAGGTATACATATAGACTAGTCGCTCTGGGAGCTGTAGAGCTCGCGGCCGACGTCTGTCCTCTACAGCTCGCATTAACTTTATCGATTCTCGTCAAATTTTGTGAGAAGTTTCGATAGTTCGGTAGTTCTGCCTCGGTGGCTCAGTTGGTAAGGAACCTGCCTTCTTAGCTTGGGGGTGTGGGTTCGATTCCCACCTAGGGCAAACATTTATGTGATGAACATTTGTGTTCTATGTGTGGGTGTTAATACCTATTTAAGTATGTATTTAAAAATATCTAAGTAGGTTTTATCAGTCTATGGCAGCCATAGTACAAGCTTTGCTTAGTTTGGGGTCAGGCAACCGTGTGTGTAAGTGTCCCGAATTTATTTATTTTATTTTACAGTTATACAGTTTTTTTTTTTGCAGTTTTTAGCACAAACGATGTCAAACGATAAAACCAACACTGGGGCCGTGTATACAATGCTCGTATAAAGACAACTGCGATGTTTCTTCTGTCCTACTATATATCCTACTAATATTATAAACGCGAAAGTTTGTATGTACGCCAGAACGGCTGAACAGATCTGGATGAAATTTGGCACAGAGATAGATTATAGTCTAGAATAGCACATATGATACTTTTAAACCGCGAGTGAAACCGCGGGGCGCAGCTTGTATAAAGATAAAATTATACAGCTTTTACTGGAAGTTAAACCCAAGTATCCATTCATAAAGTTCCACGCGAATTTAATGCCGACTGACCGATTCGTTTCCGGATTCAGTTCGTGTTAGTGAAAATGTCTGATCCCGTTAGCCGCGTGCCATCGGTAGCTATTTCGAAAATCCGCACGACCCACGCGCATGGCTGTGTAACCACAATATGCGCTTTATTGCAATTTGGTTGCAATCTGTGATAACAATTGTATTTTCTTAAACAAGAGAACAGATCTAATCATAAATATCTACGCCTTACACAAATTCCGCTTAAGTCTGGCTAAAGACCGCACAGAGCCGTTAATGATTAAACCATCATCACTTAGAATGATTCTTATTATATTTATTATAGTTAGTGATTATAGAGTTCAAGTTAAGTAATAATTACCGTCTCTGAGTGCAACGGTAAGTAGTGCAAGTTTGCCCGAGCTTTTCCAGCTCTAAGTAGGTTCTAGACAGACTAGGCTAAGCTATGTTAACCGCCGCACTCAAAAACGTTAATGAACACTTAAATTATCACTAAGGACTACATTTCCATAGGAAATCTTTATACTTAGTGATAGTTTTGTAATGGTTAACGTGTCTGCGTGCGGCGGTAAGAGTGCTTTACTGGTAGTTAAATCCTAACACAGCATACTCTTATCACAATCATCATCATTAACCTGTATCGACACATGCTGCGTACTAAAACCAATCCTCGCTCATTCGGTCCTTGCAGAGCATAATGCCTGCCTACCTGCATCTACTAAAAGTATAAACCCTTACCCTGCTAAAATACTAGGTCAATCTTAACAATTCAATAAATCAGACAAACTGCTTAACGCGATCCGAACTTTCTTGACTAACAATGGCGAGAACATGCATAAAATAGAAATAAAAAGTATTGTAAATCACCAAACGGAACAACTCTATCCATACAATCAGCCGCGTCCCTATTCCAAGAAAATTAAGAAGTTTTTTTCAATTATTGAAGCAACATATCAACACCCGTTTTGTGTTGCACGTTTGCACCATTATTTGCCACCGTGTGATGTGTTTCCCGCTCGCTTAAGTTTCTTGCCATCTCCATTAGTGGAGCCATGGATCATAGAAGCATGGAGAATGGAGATACCTACATTCTCACTCTTAAAAAAATACACTGGATCGATGTACAAAATTAAAACTGCGAAACAGACGAGATGAGAGGAGTGACTGAAAATCGCAAACTTATACAAGTCGAAATAAAATCGACTGAAAATCGCAAGCTTGTATAAGTCTGCGATTTTTGTCACATCTCTCAGTTCGTCTATTTTGCAATTTCGATTCAGTACAACGCTCCAGTGTATTTTTTTAAAAATCGCTTAAGTACACAAGTTTGTGATTTTCAGTCGTTTTTTTTTTTGTAATTGATGAAATATTCTTTAATCTCGAAACAGTCCTAGGCGCTGGCAAGACAGAAAAGACGTAGGACGAGTACGAGACACGGACGAAGCGGAGCGAATATATGACACCTCAACTAAAACGAAAAGAATCGCGTACGCGCCCCGCTTCTCTGTATGTGTTACGTCGCGTCTGCGTCCCGTCCGTATCTCGTCCTTCGCCTCAGACGACATCGCCTTACGTCATTTCTGTCTGTTTATTAAAAGAGTTAAATGTATTCACAGCAATATGCATTCTGTAGTGACAACTGGAAAATCACAACCGCATCTAACTCTTTACGATCTTTACATGAGACATAATAAAAGGTAGGTCTGTCCATGTAAAAACACTTCCCATGGTGCACTAATCTAGCGAATCCAATTAAGAATGAACTAAATAAACAGTTTCTGTTGCACGTAAATGTAATTTGTTAGTGTTTAATAGTTTAAACACATTTTTATAAGTAGTCACTAAACGAGGCTGCTCTGCAAGTTGATTGCAGGCTGAAGATCGTTTACTTTTCATTGAATCATTGATGGTAGTCGTATCTTGTACTATATTTATTCTGTGGTCGTATGCAGGATTGTCTTACTTTTCTTTGATAAGTAATTTAGTATTAAACGAGAATAAACTATTAGGCATGATATAATCAAGCAGAGAAAGACAGTTACCAATTTTTTTTTACACTCATTTTTAGAATTGTCATTTGATAAAGTAAACAAAAACCAAAAAAAAAAAAAATTCAGACTGTCGCATGGACCTGTTAAGTTCTAACGCAAAACAACAAGCTAATTTTGCATAGAGGTCTTAGTCGTGTCAAGAAGCTCTATAAATATTTACGGCAGCTTTGCTCTACATTGGCAATCAATTTACGTAGCTAAACAAATCAATCTTTAACCTCCTTTCTTTCCATTCGGGTGTCACCGCACTGCAAGTTATCTGTGTGGACTATTAAAGTATAAGGCTCTGTATTCACCGGAGATGATCGGGGCAAATGGATGATGGGCATAAAATTTATGCACCAATAGTATCACTTCGCTGTGGAAATAAAGTGATTTTAATTGGTAGATCGTCGCACACCGCCTATTTTCCTCGCGTGTCACCGATATATAGATATGCAGCCTAATGTCTGATACTGGCTTATAATGTATCGTGTACGCGTATCAATTCCCCGTATCAAGGTGAGCTGCTCGCCGAGAGCAAGCGAGCATATCGGTGCCAGACTCGCGGATCGCAGCGAGCGCGCTTCAGAAGGTTCGCTAAAAGCCGACAGGCTCGCGTGCTCGCAGCCCGGCTCGTTGAATTGATACGGCAAAACGATACGCGTACTCGATACGTGACGAGGTCCGGTTTTAGTCAGTCTCCGCCTTTATATTAACAGATTATCAAGCTGGTACTGAGTGCTAAGTGGAGCGTGCCCGTCGACCCGACCCGGAACATTACACGGTCTCCGGTGGTTCAGCATTTTTGGTGATTTTGCGTTTACTTAGTGTTGCTAGTTACTAGCTCATGTTTAATCTTATTAGTGTGCCATGTAATTCTATGTGATTATATCAAGTACCAACTCCTAGACAAGCAATGTAGCCGAAAACGCCATCACAACATTATTTTTCGAACTGTTATGGCTCTTACCTCAGGACTTTTCCCTTGAGCGATGAAATTAACTAATAGGTTAAAGAAAAGCTTTGTTATGATTTTTATTAAAAAAAATAATATTATAAACTGTGGTTATCGGCTAGCTGTGCCAAGTACAACTCAAGTCAACAAGTCATTACGATGTTAAAAATGTAAGTTAACACCCAAACTCTACTATTACCAGGGCTTACACTTGCGATTGTTTTCCGTGAGAATTATTTAACAAATTTACAAATACCAAAATCTCTTTTCAAAATAAGCGAGTTATTTTCCTCAAATTCCCTAAAAATTCATTCCCTACACGTGGTCCCCGGGTAGTGCTAACCGGGTAGCAAAGTGGTGGGAGGCTTCGGCCGAGGCTAGTTACCACCTACCGGACCAAGCCATGCCGTGAAATGACCTAGTCGTGTTTCGGGATGTAGTCCGGTGTAACCGTTCCGAAGACGGGTCTGAGCAGTAGCGCAGTTTTAGCGCCTCACTCAACTGCCGTCTTTGTACTTCTTCACTCTACAAAACTTCAAGACTAGAGTGAATAAGTGCCTTATAGGTCGTTGTGCTCCATCTTAGACCACAACGTCGCTTAACATCAGGCGAGTTGGTTGGCGCCGACCTATTCTACATTAAAAAAAAAAAAAACAAAACTTCAGTGGTCAAAATCAAATTCACATATTTCGGGTAAAACGACTCTACGAAATGACACTGCGTAAACTTTGCGAAAATCTGCTGCGGCAACACAGATTTTCAAAAAAATACGTGCATTTGCAGCGACACGAAGCGGATTTTATCGGTGGCAATTGAATAACGGTATACCGCAGTGTAACAACCACAGGGAAAATACCGGGCGTGAATATTATCTTACAATTTTAATAAACACATTTAGGTGCTAAACAATTTCACGTTATGGTTATGGCTAAATTTAGCGCTATTACAGAAACAGGACTTTACACGGGTCTATTACTTTGACACGTCGTCATCGGAGCAAGGAAGTTAGTTTAGCGTAAGAACAGTAAAGCTCTAAGCTAATGTTCAAAGTTTAGAATACGTTTTACAGTAATTTATGGGTAAACGATCTACAAGTAGCGCAAACTTCCGTCACATAAATTACTAAACGCAATATTTAACATCTGTGAAATTGAACCATAGCTAGGTTTCTTTGCATCAGCTTCCGCATTCAATTCGCCATGGTATATTTTACCAAAGAGGAAAACGCAGTGAGATTGTTTCTGCAGGGAGCGTGTCTGCGTGGTCCCCGTAGGGCGGCCGTGTGAGCGACGGCGGGCGGCGCGCGCGCAGTCCCGCTCGATCCGTCGCCGCGGCCGCACGCGCACGCCGCGATGTCCCGCCTCACGCTCGCAGTACTCGCGCTCGCCGTCATCGCCGCCGCTTCCGACGCACCTCGTCCGCGGCTCATAGACTTCAACCCCTGGGCATGGCTGCCGACCAATCGCAACCAATCCCCATCTATCATGGACTACTTTTTCCCGCCGTCGCGAACCCCCAAACAATTTGCAGATTTCCCTGCAGATCGCAAGCCGCCCGCCCCTATCGCTACCGACACCCCTGCCCCCACAACCCTCGAAGAACGCACGACTTACGCTAAAAAAATCTCCACCAAAACCAAATCTACCGTGCCCGCAACAAATCCGACCGGTACGTCGCCGCCCAAAACAAAAAAGTCCACCCGTAAGCCGACGACTACGCAGGAACCAAAGACTACGCAAACCAAAACCGAGTCTACTAAGGACACGACTGCGACGACTTATCGGCCGACAAAGAAGTATACGATACGGCCTGTGGTGCGGACCACAGAGACGCCGACTGTTCAAGACACTGAGATGACGAACAGCGATAGCACGGAGACGGTTTCTTTGGATACGGCAGGAACGACTGTAGAGGAGCCTAAGGAGACGGCACCGACGCTAAGCACCGACGACACCCGCTCCACAGACGCCGGCACCGCGAGCACCGCCACGGTGGAATCCAGCACGCCGACCGACAGCACCGAGGCCGCTGACAGCCGAGAGGGCTACTTACCTCTCCGCGACAAGCCTCAGCAGACCCACGTCAAGATCAACGATCAAACCAAGAAAGAGGTCAGTGATTTAACACCACTACTTGAGCTTTGTTTTTTTTTTCTTGTTAAAATTATTCACAGTCTAATAGTTACAACTTTCCTATTTTCTCAGAGCGCTCGTAAATTTCTAATCGGCGAAGTAAACGCATCGATAAATAAACATTCGCTGCAAAGTTTTGTAGGCGTGAAATACGTCGACGTAAAAGCTTTTCCCGATATAGAGCCTCATTCTAAGCGGGGTCCACATAAATTTGAGCTAATGAGCCCTAGGAGAAAGGTTCCTATGCGTAGACGCTAAGAGTGTTCCCACATTATCCGTGCAAATTGTTATGAATTATGCATTTTCTATCAGCTCGATGAAGTGTACTAATATTGTAAAAAAGTATGTAAGAAAAAACTGCATGTTTTACGCCCCGTGCTCCCGGTACAAATGTTAAATGAATTAATTGCAGGCAGTTAGTGGTTACACCGCTTCTATTGCCCGAGGTTGTTAATGACGGCACTTGAATTATTCTAACAACAACACGGGGTGAATTAATTTACAGCATAAAAATATACACTAGCAAAGAAAGCAGCGTAGTTTCGCTACATCAAAGATGCAGATATGATTAAGCATTAGCAAGAACGCAGCGGAAAATAGTAAGTCAATTATCTTTACCATTTCAATTTGAAAAGATCGCATCATTTCGATCAAAATGTTTATCTCGTGTCAATGTACTGTAAACACTGCAGCCATTGAAATTACACACTCTAGGTGCTAACATTAACATACCAATTCAGTTTTGTCTAATTACTGATCGTGGCGATAAAACTAACATCAAGTCATCTACTTACACCAGACAGTGAACACTGAACAAAGGTGTTTCGTACATACATTAGGACGATAATTACACAAAAAAACTGACAATAGAAAAAGCTACTGGTTAAAAACGTAAAGAAAAAATCATCAGCTATCGTGTAAATTTATTTTGTCTTTACATTAATTTGCAATCAACGGGGAACAAAAAATAGCTACAAAATGTTTTTAATATTAAATTTCTACGTGGAAAAAGATGATAAATTGCGTTGACATTTTTTATAAAGCCATTTGTAGGTAAGTAGTAAATTGCCGAGGCAAACCTGATAAGTATCTGAAAGAGTCTTGATCTGACGTTGTGGACGCGGCTTAATGACTAAAAAGAGACTACATATAAGAGGTGGCTTGCCGCAGAATGGAATCGAAACCTAATAGTTAAGTTAGCTAACCATCAGATATTATTACTTTGGTAGTTAATTTAATAAGCTCTATGATAAACAAATATTAGAAATAATAGAGTATGGAGCTATGGCAGTTGTTATAATACAAGAGCCTTAAGCTAAGAGGTGGGATAAGACAGACTTGAGTATAATAATGATATTAAATGACGATTTTTTTATGAAAAAAAAAACAACTGAATTCTAACAAGATAAAATGGCAAACTTACTTAAACATAATCATAAAAAAAAAACGCTGCAAAAAATCGAAATTAAGTTTAACTAAAGAACAATAAGGACAGCTTTAAACTATTTCCCAAATGCCTGATTTTAAAACCACTGAGAAATTAAAAACATTCCAAAGCAAAATAATGGCTTATTAAGTTATTACCTATTATTACCAGGGAAGCTAAAAAAAAGTTATACCGAAATAGCATTAATACGATTATAAAACATTATGCATCTAATCTCGTGCACGACTTAATTACCACACAGACCAATCATTAGAGAAAATAAGAGTATCAGAAATCATGTAACAAACTTTAAACTGGAAGATATTGAACATATTTGCGAAACGAAAGCAAGTCATACTTATATGCAAAATCACAGACGTCCAAAGAAGGCAGCCATAATACTAGGAGACTTTCTGGTCATTAGCGTGTCTGTGGTCGCCAATAAAGACATTTTTGGCTGGTGGCGTATTTTTTGGTAAGGAAATTTATTTCTCTCGGACAGAACTCAATGTGAACTTTCACTGTTACACAGTCAATCATGGGTAATGAATGGACGGTTTTGATGTAACATCTCCCATTGTGGCGGTTTTGGCTTAGTCACTAATTAGTCGTCTTGGTGCTTTAGTGAAATGATATTACTGTTTGGAGTCTGTCTTTGAAATAGAAAATTATACCTGTTACTTTGTATTACACGACGTTTTGTTATTTTATAATCTGTACTTGTAGACTGTGATGATTGCATCAAAATTTGTTAGTCAGAATTTTACTTTTCTTTACCATATTAATTAACTTCACATTAAGATTCGCCTGACCCCAAATAAGCAAAGCTTGTACCTACTATGGCTGCCAGAGCCTGATATACATTCATTCATCATCATTTCATCATCGCACTAAGCGTTTCAAGTCAACTTTTCTTGTAAGAACTGCAGAGGTGTGGTCGTTGCCTGTGTCTGTCTTTCCACCTAAATACAATCCGGGGGTGTTTAAGAGTAAAGTGAATAGGTATCTCCTAGGCAAGCGTGTTACACCTTCGATCACGACGACGCTTCCGTGGTCAAACGCATGCCTAGTCAGTGGTCAAACGCATGCCTAGTCTGTTGTAAAAAAAAAACATATTTTGAGCACATACTTAAATAGATATTAACACCGAGACATAAAATAAACACAAATGTTCATCGCATGAACGTTTGCCCTAGACGGGAATCAAACCACGCCCCCAAAGGCAGGTTCACTACCAACTAAGCCACCGAGGCAGCCTACTAATACTTCAAATATATTACTAATACTTTATACCTTTGAGTAATTTAGAAAAGTTTAGAAACACAGTGTGCTGTTTGTATTAATTAAACAAGGTAGATTAAACATATGGAAATATCGCACTGAAAGTACCGGTTAAAGCACCCGTAAATTATTATCGATAAATAATCAATAAACTAGATTAATTAATTAATTGTCCAAGGTAAATAAGGTAGACAGTTTCCTCGAAGCTGTAAAATATACCTATCAGATGCACCGTTCAAACTAGCGCCGCCGGAGAGTAACGGACCCGCGGGTTCTGAGATGCGCCTGCGCCGTTTACGATCAGCCATTTGCATTTGGTATGATTTAGCCATAAAATTGCCGTGCACCGCTATTTTGTTACATCATTAGCCGATTATCTTACTCACTTTTATGATCCTTAAGCACTCTGAAGACGGTATTCTCTAAACAAGATAAATAGTTTTAGAAGTGTATCAAAATAAACAACAGTGTCAAATTCGTCACGGCGACCGGCCAAGTAACACTTCGTATAATGACATTACTTAATTGCCATTTTATAGGCCCATTGTAATGCAAAGATGCTCTCGAGAGAAGAGTTAAACGTCGGGAAAGGTCGTCAAGCCAACTTTGTTATTGCCGTTCATAATTTTATCTGTGTTCGTTCAGCTTTATGTGGGTTGCCTTTTCGAAAGACGTGATAGGAACGCCAATCGAAGAAAACAGTTGGCAATCTTAAAAGTTTCTAACAAAGATATCGATCTTGATAAAAACGCCGCTGAAGATTTAGCAGACACAAATAAGTACAAACAAGAAACTGATACTGTACCGATTGTAAATAGCGCTAATTAAGTGGTTAATAGAGATCGATACAAAACGGCATTAAAATATATTTCGCTTTCGCAAAGAATTGATCGATTCGAAGGTCGTTTCGATCGATATTAATCGTGGCTAATTAATCAGTACGCATTACTGATAGAAAGTAGATAGTATTATCTACTGCGGATTCGAAGAGAAAGGGGCAATAGTACCTTAGGAACGTGATGAAGAAACTAGCCGCAGATTTAAATTGCAGGGGATTTATTTCCAATTCTTAACTTTAGTAAAATAGCGATAGCACGAATCGACATGACAGATTTATGAATACTTGATTAAATAAACAGTACCTGGATGGCCGAGCTTTGCTCGGTATTTTTTTTATTTTTTAATTGTGTTTTTTGGATAATAAACAATTGATTTTAGTCTAACCTCAAAGCAAACACTCATTGACTTCGTGTTACTTAACAACGCCATCTGCTGTTGTGTCGTTAAAGCAATTACTCGTAGTTGCTCACAAAAAATTGTATTATTGTTCGCCAATAGATGTCAGGAAGAGTCATATTTTTCAGTTGAGATTGATTATCGATAAAACACGAATAAAATTACATTTTCTAAAAATGATTCCTAGCTAGATCGATTTATCGCCCCCGAAACCCCCTATATACTAAATTGTATGAAAATCGTTGGAGCCGATTCCGAGATTCCAATGATATAAGAATTGCTCATTTAAAGATATAAGATATTTCACCTTAAGATAAAAGTATGAGTTATGGTATGAAAATAATATCAAATGAAGACAATTGATCTCGGCTTCCTTGATGACGGTAAATCAAAAATAGATGGCGTCACTCAGAGTAATTCACATCGTCTCACTTATGTAAGCAATACCGTTCTACTTTATATAATGCGAGGCGAATCATTTTTTTTGTCACATTTATCTGAATCGATTCCGACAAAGCGTGCATCTTACTTTCATTAGAGTAAGTGTTAAATAATATGTTATGCAACATCCGTTAATACAGTCTGAATAATAAAATTCAATTTGAAAATGAGATAACAGTCGGACTAATAAAGTATCAATTAGATTGCGCTACTTTACCAATAAGATACAGATTTCTCTCTGAGTTACTTTGGCCGAACTACATTTAGAAGAAACGTAGTACGTGTGCGATAATATAAATAAGATGAATCAAGATTTTGGACAACTTATATAATATAACGATTTCATGAAACATAGATTAATGAAAGAAGCAGATTTTCAATAGCAAATCAAACTTGATCAACTCAAGATTTTCACACAGATCAAAGAACGAAGAAAATGAACGTCATTTTGCACAAAGAACTTGCCGACAAAAGCTTGGTACTAAAGAAGAAGTTATAGACCACAACTCTATGGACACTGAATGCAAGCTCGTAGTTATACTGCAAATGCAGTGATTATCTCAGAGATTGGATGTATGCGATGTGTGTTAATAGAACAGCAATCGAAGAAAATTAACTAGCAATCTTATAAATAAAATTGCCAATATCATAACGGAGGCCGCAATATGTCTGTGAAAACCTAGTCATAGTAAGTAACCCTGTTATAGTGCCTAAATAGGAGAAGAGTTTTTTAAATAACTTGACACGAATTACAATGAAACGTTTGTCTAAAAATGTAGTAACCTCAAATAAAAGTGGGTCCATAATGGGATCGGAATTCAAAGTCACGATTTAAAATGAAACACTGAAGTGGAATGTCGAGAAACTTAGTATTTCTCAGTGAAAGGTTATGTTCCCGTTGTGCATGGTCAGTTACAGTAAAAAGATCTATGTTTAGATAAAATACTTGATCACAGGCAAAATCATATAGTACATTTGCATGCCCATATTGCAAAAGCATCTACAAAATACCAAAGCCATTGTATAAAAAGTTACATTATTTTAGGTGATTTGAATAGCGAAAGAAGTGTGGTCAAAGGTCTCATGTTTGTTTTACAGGTCAGAGTAAGCACTTATAGTATTATTTGTCCTTATAATTAGAAAGTATTGATATAGAACATGTGTTTTGTTCAAGACAAAGAATAAAATTCGAAACTAACTGTTCATACACGCAACTCATAAATCGTAAGTTAGTTAAGAAATTAGTTTCGTGTCAAATATAATTGTTTAGTTCTATTAAGGTTTAGCGAACAAAGACAACACTCTCATTCACAATTACACCGCGTCAGTATCGACTTTTACTGATGATCATAAATAAGGTCTAAGGCTGCGTATCCACCGGAGGTGTGCGAGGAAGATGAGCGATACTACCAAAAAGCTCAAAAAATCTGCTAAAAGACGAAGGGAGAGCAAGCAAAAATTTACTAACAGGATCACTTCGCTATGTAAATGAAGTGATATTATTGGTGAATTTTTTCCTTCCGCATCGCATTTCCCGTGTAAATTTCTGATTGATACACAATCTTACTTAGGAACATAAATAAGCTCTACAGCTGCGTAACCGCTGAAAGTGTGCATGGAAGATGAACGATGCGCGTGGAAAAAATCCACCAATAGCATCGCTTTATTTATATGTGGGAAGTGATCTTATTGGTGTTTTTTCCTTGCGCACTGCTCATCTTCCATCCACATCTACGTTGGAAGCGCAGCCTTATTGATGAACATAAATAAGCTCTGAGACAGGTTTCCGTCTGTCGTAATTTGTGTGCCCGTCGACGACCGACATTGACTTCAATCATCCGTTCAAGGCCACCTGTTATTGCATGAACTGATTCATGTAACTGTTGTAACCATAATGTGTGTTTAGAATTATTATTAACCGTTTTTTATTACGATCAAATAAATATTCTTAAACCCCGCCACCTCTAGCTACCTACCGATTATTATTCTGCCTACTGTTAACACCTTTTTTTACAAGAGACCTAGCTGTTTTTGGATGAAATGTTACTTTTCGGTACTAAAATTAGTAGGAATCTAAGATTTTTTCTCGTAGTTTTGTCAGCTTTAACCTAATCACTAAACAATGAGAATATGCTGGAAAATACTATTATTATGAAAAACACGACAAAGAAATACTACAAAAGAAACTAAAAGCCTAGTGACTCTACATTTAATTACATACGTTAGTAAATATTGCCAATTCTATAATAAACAGTTATACTGCATTAACACTTGATATTCAACTTGTGCGTATGTATAATTAATAATTGCCATGTTCTTTATAAGGACTTTGACCGAAATAACATATAATTACATTACAACTGATACTTTGCAAGCTGTCAGGTAAATTACATAGTGAACTAACACGAAGCCCAGTTAAAATACTTTTGAACCAGATTATGTTGTAGCAGTTATTTCAATACAAGTTGTAGCCAATCACATTTCTAAGATCAAAAGTTATTGAAACCAGGAAGCCTTCAAAGATAACTGTATGCCAAATTATCAACAATATAAAATACAGTACGGTTTCAATTTACTAGAAGTTAATAAAAGAGTCGAAAAACGTAAATGGATTAGCAAAAAATCTCCAAATGTGACAGAACCGATTGGTTCCACCCAATTAAAAGATGGCGCTAGTAATGGTACCGTACTTTTCACAGTATCAGTTTATAAGCCATTATTGAAACGCAAGTGCATTACAAAGGAAATTTCCGTTTTCGATAAACCTAACAAAATTGGAGGTAATGAACCAAATCACGCCAATTTGCAAGGAAACGAAGAACCCGATATTGAACTTTTTGTAGAGATAGCAGAATAGAAAAATAATATAAGTTAGTTCAAAACTTAGGAAATTACCGCAAAATGCCTACTAAATAAACAACATAAAATTTGCAACGAAAAATCAACAGAGAATTTAAGAAAGCAGTAGACATAACAATTTGTGCCAGTAAGTTAGATAATTACAACTCTTATGCTAACAATAGCATTGATGCAATAACAAGCCGCGTCATCATTAGTCATAAAGGTATCAAACACGAAAGCGAATCTAATAGAATAATTATCGTAGAAAGTGTAAAGAATTAGCTTTTAGTATAAATGTTTAATAAGTCGAATGCCGAATGCTAGTAAAAGTTTTAGTAGCAGAAATAAAATCAGAGAAACTGTTGATTTCTTGCGACTTCTCTACATAAGCCAATTTAGTGTGCGGCAAATAAAATCTAAATAAAACGGCTTGCCGTCAAGCATTGGTGTGTTAAGATAGACGTGTTCCGGCACTAATGAGGGAGCGCTGGTCTTATAAGTTCAAGTACAGGTTCAAGAGCCTTGTACTCAAGTAGCTAGTACATTGTATTCTTCACAGAAATAGGTAGTTTCCAATAAATTAGCTCGTGCCGCTTTGAAATAGCCCTATTTAAGTTGGGGCTATTTAAGTATTAAAACTTAAAACACGCAATGAAAATTGTCATGCTAGTGAACTTAACAAAACCAATTAGTTCAAAAAACAAAATTTGCTAGTAGAAATGATAATGCAAACGGCGTTAATAGATTTTCACTGATTAGGAAATACATTTCAGTTTATTATGAATATTCAATAGTTTCAATTACAAACGCATTCATGTTTCCGCAATCAGCAGCGAACGATTGTTAATTAGTTTCTGTTAACTGTTTGTATTGTTGAATGAACATTCACAGAATTATGTTTTGTTTATATCGGGATGCTACTAAAGTATTTGATTGTATTTGCAACCAAGAATTTAACTGAAACAAATTAAAGTCTTGTTTTGCAGTGATCACGAACTTGGATGTTGAGTAAAATGTTAATCTAAATCACACTAACATTTTAAATACGAAAGTTTAGAGGAATGTATGGATGTTTGTTAATCAATCACAACTAAATGGCGGATCTGGATAAAATTCAGCACAAGGATAGATTATAGTCAGGAATAGCACATAAGACTTCTTAAATGCGTGTAACATTGCAGGCGCAGCTAGTTGAAAATAATTATGATAAAAACATTGTTTTTCTAACAGTACATGTAGTCATACTTGCATTATTTAAATTTTCAGTATTTATATCAAAATAATTAAAAAAAATATATATTTTAGTTCAAATTGGACTTTAGACTTTGTCATCGAGCTTGAGAACTTGTCACCAAACAGCTTAATTCTTGGACCCACTACACGCATTTAAACGATAGAAAGCTGAACTATGTATGCCAATGATACAAATGTCAGCAAGCCGCGAATAATTACCTATGCATTCAGAGCACTAGGCAAATTATCACATACAAACAACATGCAAAGTGTTGGCTAACTAAACTAGAAACATAGTTTACAGAGCACGGATAGCAAACAAATCATCGAGAAATTAAGCCCAGACCTATATTAGCATAGCAAAGTACATCTTTCAGTGAAAGCAGTCAATGAAATCAATTTGAGTGTCATAATGTCGATTTTAACGCTTGTGGTCTTTGACCCTTCCGTCCATCTGATTTCTCTATTCATGGAAAGATCTATTGTGATGAAGATGAGAACATGAATGCGAGGGACAAGAAAAGAATAATGCAAAAGTTGCTCTTTGCTGATGAGTTGGCGAGTTAGGGGCTGCTCTATAATACACAGTTTACTAGGAACCCATTAAAACATGTTTGTCGTATGTTGGTTAATTTAAGTTCCACTCCTATGAAATTGAACAGGAGGATACTAACTCAGATAAAACACTACACAAAGACAATGAAACAGAGCACCTTTGAACTTTTGTATCCTTTGTTATAAGTTTATCTATTCGGGCAACTGCGAAGAAATTTCCTCAAGTCGGTTCGAATGTACCAATCATCTTTTTTTTGTTGCGCCAGGCTCTATTATGTTCACTGAATATCGTGGTAACGATTACACAAAGAAAGCTCTTATGCAAAGCAACTTACCAATTGGCCATACGTGATTTGCCGCAATAAAAACGAGTACATACCTGAAATCAAAACACCACAATGAAAAACATAATTACATAACCTGTACTACCAAATTGTTATTTATCCGCATGCATAACACGAACGGTATTATATTGAAGGCCTTAGGCGAAAGCAGCACTGACCCCTCTATTCATTATGAGATAATCGAAAGTGAAATTAATTCGACCACTGCGAGTGATTATTTTGAAGGTGGATTTCATTAACAAGTGTTGTTACATCAATGGACGATCTGGATTGATTTCAACGAATGAATACAATTGTTTTGTTTTGTTTACTGTAGAACCGAGATGTATTATCGAATCGAATTAACACTGTCTGATTGTAATCAAAACTTGCATTGTTGGAATGTTACAGCTTGGGCATTGAAAGATTGTTTACTTTTTATTAATCCCAAACCAATACGAGGTTTTGGGCTGTATGACTATAATATAAATAAAAATCGACGTACATATATTTCTAGAGCTACGAGCAAAGTGTCCAAAATAAATCACGAGGAATTTTCGGCCCGTCGTTTTATGCATAGTAATTGTTAGGGCATAATTAAGTTAATTAACTCATATTCTTATACGACTACTAAACGCACAAGTCACTAAAATAATTCCTATCTCTAATATCATCATTAAAGTAGCATAAAAACTTATATGCTTACTTTTATGACACGACATAGTGCTGGCATGCTAGTGCAATTGTTTGAAGTCATAAATTTTACCACAGTAATAATTATGAAGGTATTGGAATTATGCTAGAAGCATGAGTCGGAATAGCATAGGAAATAGATTTAGAATTTTTTAATGGCCTTTCCTGAGCATTTATTCCTATTAATTTACGTAATATCAGTAATTTGCAAACATCCTGATGAAGTTGAGCATTAAATAAATAGACGTTAATATAATTAAATAATATTGCCGTTAAAATATATAGTCAGTGAAAGTAATCTAAGCATTAATAAAAAAGGGTATATAGTATAAACCAGTAATTTAAAATATCCCAAGTATTATGGTACCCCATTTACTGCTGTTTCAGAAGCCGTAAAGCTCAATTGAATGTTAAATGAAAACGAAAGAAAGGGTTATTATGTGCATTTGTAGTTTTCTTAGGCTGAGAGTAACTATAATACATAATTTTTGTAATTAAATTCTTATTTTCGTTAGTGACTCAAAATTTGTTTTTAATACCAAAACGCAACACAAATCTCGGCTATAGGCTATACGCAAGTTTGTGTCAGTTTCAAGTTTGACTTTCCGGAGAACTGTGTTATTTCTGTGTGTGGGAAATCTTTGTCAATTATGAGTGTCTCATTTATCTCTGTATTATTAAATCAAATGAATTACTGACTAGACAAAATTACCTATTATTAAAATAATAAGTAAGAAGAAAACAAACAAAGGATTGTATCATACAATTTTAGGCTTTCTGATACTTTTAGATTTCTAAAGTTCAATCTAAAACTATCAATGTCAACTTAATGTTGAAACTTTCGCGTTCTTTACTGCACATGACAATATGTGATCAGCTAACGGTGAGAGCAGCTAGAATAGGAATAAGATGCTCCACTGCCCCACTTACAAACTGGACAAGATTTAGAGTCAAATCTAAGAATATTTGCGCATATTTCACGTGTATCAGCTAAGTATACCGTTGCAATTGTAGCCGGGCTCATAATCTCTTGTGATCTTGTACATTGTTGACAGTACATCGTAAAAGCTGCGAAACAACTTGGATTATTGTTGTGATCATCGTTGTAGAGATCTTTACTACTTTGTGACATTATTTCGGACGGTTAAGGAGAAATGGTGTTACATGGAAAGTTGAATATGATAATTCCCTTGATATCTAGTTATACGCTGACCTAGTATAATTCAAATTTAGTTATACTTAAGATTCTAGATGTTTAATTTAACATATGTGAATAAACATTAAATAGGAATATGTTTAACATCGAAATGAGATTTATTGTTGAAACCAGATAATTAATTATAATTTGAATGTTAGTATTAGCGGATTTTATAGATTTTTGTTTCATAAATTAGTGTCATAAAATCGTAAACAACTACTACTGAATATGTATTATTTACTTAGCACTGCATAATTTTGCAAATTTATATTGATGTCAATTTGATAAACCGACATGATTTCAATTTCTACTTTTCAAGTTCTCAATTTCTTTTAGATAAACAAAACACCAAAGTAGGTAGATACAACGTCGAAATGAAATCCACACTATCCACACTAATATTATAAAATCGTAAGCAACTCTGTCTGTCTGTTTGTAGGCTTTCCACGGCTAAACAGCAGAACGTATCTTGATTAAATTTGATAAGTAATTAATTACAGTATATCAGTGTATAGTTATAGTGTAAGTAAGGGTTTTGGATACTGTGTTTTCTGAATAAACGCGAACGAAGTCGCGGGCAACAGCTAGTCAAAAATAAAGAACACTGTTCAATCACGAACGCAATTAAACAACCGTGTCATTATGCCAGTGGGTAGAAGAGAAACTTTACAACAATTAATCAAGGTGAAAATTACCAAAACCCTCCAATTGTGACTAACTGTTAACTAATCAAGTGTTATAATATCAAGGGCCAGTGGTTAGCGGTGAAACAGGGCATTTCCGTGTTAGAAGTTCTTTATGGGAACTCGATGAAAGATGCAATCGCTTTAATCATGTTTGAATCGTCTTAAGCGTGGTTGAATCGTAATTAATCAGCGTTTCCGGCTGAGTTGCTTTAATTAATTGCTGGCTAATCTGAGGGCAATTAACACTTGTTAGGTTGAATTTAGATAACTAACTAAGAAATGTAGTGGAGCAAACTCGTACGTTTGCTATTGGGTTTTAAGCAATGAATTTTTAGACGTTTGTCGAATGTATGTGTCTTACATGTTTTGTGGACTTTTTTTTAAAGTGACTTCTGGACATTTGACTACAGTGATGCTGAAGTCGAAGATAGTAAACAGTGTTTGCCTGAAATGTAAGCTGGCTTACGAATGAATTTGTTGTACAAAGTACAACGTTGGCTACTATTATTTTGAAGACATTAGCCAAGCAAAATCAACAAGCAAGATTTCTCTACAATCAGGCTATAGTTTCTTCATTGTGTTTTCTTTCGCCGAAAGTGTAAGCTGATGGGACTTAAGCCCACAACATACACTGCACAGTGCACATACAACACACGCCTACATTATTTACTGAGCTATGAACGCATGTTAGCGTGTTCATCCATACATTAAAACTAGATTTTAGGAAGTAGATTGATGTGGCACAAGAATAAGCATAATATTTGGAGTCATAGCGGTTTGTACCGTCAAATAAACATTCCTCAGTACGCAGCAATACTGCAATAATGATGTAAGTCAAGTCATAAAAAGCGGCTTGCGTTAGATGAACCCTTTTATGCCAGTGCGAATGGAGTTGAGGAATGGAGCCATCAGAACGTAACAGCGTATTTACGGTGTGAAATAATTTAGATGCATATTTTTATTTTAAGACACCAGTAGTGAAATAAAAATATGCATTTATTCCGAGGATCCCCTGCGATGCTACAGGACTGTAAACATTATTAGAAGTAGCTTAAATTCAATTTTGAATGAAGGTAGCTTATACATAAGATTGACACAGGCTACTTTTTTACGGTAAAATTAGAAATTCCTTTAATTAAAGAGAGCAAGAGTGAGGGCACCTAGTTTCTAGCAAGGCTCGTCTGTCATTCATTTAGAAACACATATATTATGTTGATTTATGTACTAGCTTAGACTTAGACGTCGTTATGCATATTTTCACTGTCACGAACGGCTTTAAATCCACACTCTCAAGTTTAAATGTTCTTGGACATGCAAATTGAGACAATTTAGTGCCAAAACAGTTATGCCTAAATGCTTGAATGCAAATGACGCTAGTGTACTTATTTTTAGTAAGCTAGCTGCGTAACATGGTTGTAGCTGTAGATACTACTTTTTCAGAAAAAAAAACAATATCCTATCTCCGTACATAAAATTATATCATATTTTCTTCTAACCCTTTCAAGGAAGAGGCGTGACGATGTGTTATCTTATATCCAGCATCAAAATGCACGTCATTCCATTTATCTGTCACCACCAAATCGAGCTAATATAGGCACATCCGTACACACCCTTTTTTTGAAGCCATTCAGGCCATTTTCAACCCCCCAGTAACATTGTTGTGGATAATAAATACTTTGAGATCGTTTCAGCCACTTAGACGTGAAATGATACAAGCAGACAAACAAAAAAACAAATTATTTTGCATTAATCCTATTACTATGATAATGTTATACTGGCGTTTATTCTATGAAAATTTCAAACATACGAGTATATTGCAAGTTTAAAATTCCGCCACGGTCGAATTAAAATGTTAAGTTTATAAGCTCTCCTCGGCTGTCTAAATTGTAGGTTTATGAAGATAATTATCACCCGCTAACGTGTGAAATCCGTATTTATGGCTTAAGCTATCCTTAATCTCGAGAAAAAGTGACATGGACATAATTGCCTGTGAAATATTTTATTGTTTGTTGATTTTACGGTTCTTTATGTGTTCAGTTAACGAGAAACGGCTTGTTTGACTTCTAATGAGATGTTTGAGTTTTTAAAACACTTTTAATTGGTAAAATATTTGTTTATCAGCACTATTTATTTAAAAGAAAGTGAATAAGTTTGTATTGGTTAGTGGCCGATCCTAGCGTTAGATATTTTTGGACCATTCGAAAATATCTGTCCTATGGTGAGATTATAATTATTTCAGAATTAGAATAGAAAAGCACATAGTTATTTGGATAAAGTTCATTTTTTTCCTGCCTTCTGAGTTGGATGCACCAAAATTTATCTATCATATAAACTTAGTAGCGATCAGTTAGAAACGCTACACGCGGTTCGCACTATAAATGCTATTCTACTAAAAAAAGGAACATCTTGTCGTGCTTTTTATAATTTCTAGACCACTACAGAACCCTAGAACTAATTGAATTTTTGGCTTTGCTTATCATCAGAATTAAAACTTATTTTCTGAAGCTAAAACACAAAAATGTTCAAACGTGTGGTCCAGTAGATCAACACGACTCTGCTGCTACCCACTTGACACTGTGAAACTGTTAAAATATAACTGGACTAGTAGGTAAACAAACTAATTGAAGTAGCTCCGGTTGTGCATAGATTTCTTTACCGGAACCAATTCGAAGTGAACCATTTTCACGTATACGGTACCTACCTTGAAAATAGTTCAATTTACCGAATCGGTCTTCGTGGATTGAAGTAGGCTATCTTTATGTAATTGTATAGATTTTGGTGCTAGCTTATTCCATTTTCTTGCATTCGTAAAGTAATTCATTTGGAAATCGAAGCAATAAAGCTTGCTAACAAATTTAATAACATAACATATCGTCACGCCTTTCCCCTGAGGGGGCTGGCAGAGGTGTAACCCACACCCACACTTCGCCGGACGATATTCAGTCCCAAATGTGAAAGGGGGCGAGCCTGTCATGACATACAATTAGCACATATGTTAACACAATGAACAAATTCGTGCGTGTCGTCGGCTGGGTTTGAACCCGCTCCCTCTGGCTTGAGAGGCAGTCCCCAACTGGGCTATCATCGCTTTAATATCGCAAAAATGTAGAACAAGTCCCTTTTTCGTTATTCTCTGAGCATGTCTTTACATTAATATTGTAATGTGCTGGAACATAACCCACACACAACACACACAGCCCTAAAAATCCGCTTTGACTATGGCGCCCTTATTTTTCATTGAACATTACATTATCCATTGAACCGTTTGGTATTTCAATGAGCATGACAACTCGCACAGCAAGAATGTGAGTACAACTTTTTATCCATAACAAATAACTTTACTTTTTCCATTTTGTAATTTCAATAACACCCGACCAAAAAATGCTACGCAGCTAAGCTCCGTAGCTGAAATAAAAAAGCATGCAGCCATAAAAATAGAATGAGCTATACTAGGCTAGCTATTAGCTGCGTTTACCGCGGCTTGTCGAATCGGAGAGGAGCGGAGGGAAAAATAGGAAAAAAGTGCGTTACCGCTAGTTGACACAGTGCTTTATTGAACAAGAATTCCGTTGGATGACGCGACTAACGCGACGGTGGCCTTATGCGGAGAGTCAAGGAAGTCTGGACCAGGAATCCTGGGATTTATTACGTGGCTGCTTGCTAGCGCCTGCTGAGAACCGCCGCATAAGAAACTAGGAAGAGATGCTTTGCGTTTAACAAGCATTCCTTCCTATAAAAGTGCTTAGTTAGTAATCATAGGCTTAATTAATCAAGACATGTCATCTTTAGGTTGTCATTTTACACAGAGACGTCTTCAGTGCATTACAAATTAGGAGTACTTAACGTTACGGTTTCTAATTAAATTAAAAAAAAAAAAGATTACTAAAATCTATATTCTATAAAAAAAACCTTGTGTTTTGATATGGAACTACTATTTATAGAACCAAAATCATATTTATAGAACTTCTACAGTTCTATTGCTGGTCTGGTATTTGTACTATATTCTGTCAATCGTTATTAGAATATCTACTTAATAATACAGCAACATGTTATATTACCGCCAACGTGGTTTAACAGGATTATGTATAGTTGTATCCGTGATCAGAAACAATCGCGTGTACGGCTTGAGCGTGACCATCAAATAATTTGACTATTTAGAAAGCAAGAGTTCAAATTAATACTACAAAGGTGTTATAACCAGTTCAGATCTCGTTCCGACTGTTTAATGATAGCATCCGACGATAACTAGCGATATCTGGCAGTTATGGCGTTCACAAAAAGCTGATGCTCGTTACTATATACTTAAATGGAAACCTCTCACTGTTTGTAACTGTAGAACTTGTAATCTAGTATGGCTTTATCGCCGACAGAAAGAGTCGGAAACTGTTACACAGACTCACTTTATCATCGGCGCGTGTATTGCTATAAACGGCCTGCAGTTTAATTTTTTATTCGACAGTTTAAGCATAAAAATATATTTTTACACCGTTTTAGCGCTTGCGGTTTAGCGGTACTTATCTGTCAGATGTAGTTCGATCGTTTATGATAAAAACTAGGAATTCAGGTAAGCTGAGTTCCACGAACTCGTTTTCAAATATCGCGAAAATCTAAACGGACGCAGTGGAGATGTGCGGTTATTTTTGACTGACAATGTAAGGTGAGGCATGTAGAGTTTCTAATCAAACCGCGTTGAAACATGCCGCAGTAATCTAGTGCGAATTATGAGACGCAACAGTGAGCGAGAAAACGTCAATATTCGGAGCACGAGAACGTGGGAATCCAACATCCCGGTATTAATAATGGCGATGAGAAATCGGAATAGATTAACAATTATACAATAGTCGGTTCATTCTCCACCGCAAATTAAAGCTCGGTATCATGACACCCGCGACGGCGGATCTCGGAAACGTGACCGCCCGCTTTTGTTTGCACTGCGGTTTAAATGACTGCAAGCGTACGAAAGTTTCAACCTACATTTGAGCACGTATGTATCAGTTGCGGACAATTTCCCTGCGCTCTGTCGTGGGTCAAACTCGATTATATGTCAGTGTGTTGGCGCGCGGATTGAATGGCAAATCGGACCGAGTGTCCGATGTGTATGCGCTGCGTTGTGCGAAATTCGCGTGCGAAAGGCTCGTGCCGCTCATCTGCTGTGACTGCTAATCGGTTCGTTTACTTACCCACGGATATTAAACTGTGGGTCAACAGCGAGAAAAAGTAAAACACTTTCCAGCAACGCATTAAATAAACTTCAAGACGCATGGTAGAGTGCAGATATGGAATCATAACGGTCACGGAGGAAAGCGGTGATAATAATTCTAAGAAAAACATTAAAAATGTTAGTTCTATAACAGGACGGGCTACACAGCCGCGGTCGGGCGAGCGCGTATCACGGTGGAAATCAGATGGACGTGCGAGACTAACAAATACAAACCGCCTTATTTATATCGTGACACCACTATCTCGGAACCAGGAACGGATGGTTTCACGGAAAGCCTTTCTCTACACTCACGCTACGAATTCACGCCTTTCGATTAATCTTATCCCGTCCCTATCTGATTTGCGGGACGCGAATCGTGAACTATGGTTTCCATCGGAGCCGGAACGATGCGTGTAGAAAATCGACGTAGCAGAATAATTTGCAGTTCAGCATTCTCCGATAGGATGCTTTCAATTGCTTCCTGTCTAAAACGTTTACGTAACGTCTAACATAATGTTTTGCATAACAAATACGTAGACCGTGAGGTTTCTTGTGCAGGATAGAACATATAATTTGTTTAGGGTTGAACGACCAGGCACTTTGATTTGCAATTTTGTAGCTGCACGATTGTATTCGGACTTGATCGATAACAATGTGGTACAAGAAACTGTATGCTGCTGTCAACAGTCTAATGGAGCCCTTATAAGGTTCTATTTGTTTTAGAATGGGGTCAGCGCCCACGGCGACGGTAACGATCGTGAGATCCAAATGAAGCTTGACATAAAATAATAAGTCACAAATCGGACATCTAATGCCTGCGGGCTCCGTAAGGTCGTGTGGATGCATCTCATTACTTCCCATAATGATCTGTTGGCAATATGTCATCAAGCGTTATAAATCAAAGCTCGAGAGTACTCAGCTACGCAGATCATGAAGAAAATGCAATTACACTATACTTCCTCCATTTATCAAGTGACAAGGTAAATACCGCTCTAAGAATGAGAGTCCGTCAATGTAAATACACCGTTGATGTTCAATAAGAACCTAACGCTGCCGTAGAAAATTGTACAAAACGACATCGATCATGAGACGTATCATTTCCAACTTATTATAGGTAACACGAAAAGTGTGGAGCGCATTATTATTATCTATCTTCCAGGGATTTGTAATTAACCCTGAGTTCAGATCCGAATGGGCTTAAATTATTCCGGCGTTGTATCCATACAAGGGAGAAAGTTCATCGGGCCAACCTTCATAATCCCTTATAGACTTATCTCTTATTTACAAACGTTCTATGAGTTAAATCCATGCTATCAAGTGATCTGTTAACTTAACGTTGACGAAAAGTATGACGTCTCATAAGCAAGACCAAGCAAGATTTTGTTCTAAAACCGTTCCGTTTAAATTCCGTAAGGATAAAGTAATCCCAATTAGTATCACATTATGTAACTTTTTAACGACGAAAAAGTTTCATACAAAAGGCAACGTAATCGGTGAAAGCAATAGAATCTGAAGGCCTCATCATCCGGTCTGATAACCTTAGCGGCTATTGTGAACGAGCGACTTCTTGCCTAACAACAATAAGGGAGAGTGGAGAGCATCGGTCGGCCTTTTCATTTTCCAAAATGAGTTGCCACTTGACGGTAACCTCGGTCGCAGACGGTTATTAGGCGTCGGATGGTGGCATTATAATGCATCGAAGTGCCGTCACAATGGAGGCTTTCTCGCGGCCTTTGAGCTGTCAATAAAGATATTCTTCAAACGCAGTAATGACCGTACCCGTAATTATCATCGACTTCGGATACTGAGATATTTAAATTAGTGAAAGGTCAGGAATTCCCACAGATCGTGATTTCCGATTGTTCTTGTTGGAATTCGTTTAGCTACCGGTACAAATGCTGGTCAATCTGTTTGGCACACATTTGAGCGGTTGAATGTGAAATGTTGCGACGCCTACCGCGGCCCACAAAAGCTGGACATTTAGCGTGCCCTTATAGGGTCTATCAACAAGTACGGATGAAAGCAGTAAGTTTCAAGTGGCCCTTGCCCCTTATGCTATGTCTATAAAGAGGCTATAAAATTCAATGACCGCTGTTTCTCTACACCATAACAGAGTATGACTTTGTTACCTGACGAAGTTGATAAGATCGTACTTACTGTTATTTATGGAGAAAATTGTAAAGCAATATCCAATGTTTTACTGCGTTTATGATACTTGTGTACATCCGTACTATTCATACAGCGAACAATTCATTATCAGTCATTATGACATTTTTAATACATTTACTGCACTATGCTGCAATTTAAAAGTCTACTAATGTTGTGGGGTTGAGAAAGCTACTCGACGTCGTTGTGCCGATACTCGATAGTGTAAAATTGTAAATGATATTTTCAGAGAATCGACCAAGTAATCTTGATCGATGAATCAGCCTACAATTATGACGACAACACATAAATATGTTTTCCATGATAATTTCATGGAACCGTCAAAGACATGTAAAACGCGATAAGTCCGCTGACCGCAGTCATAAATTTTACAGCGACGTCAGGTAACTCTTCGAGCCCCGATATAAATGCTGCATTGTGCTGTAGAGATGAAATACTTAGAAACGAAGGACCTAGGGCCAGTTAAATTAAAGTAAAAAGAACTAGATAAAAGTTTGTAAGCATGGTCTTCAGGCGTCCACTGTAAGTTATCGTGATATCGTCCAAATTGGTTAATTACTTTTTATATCCTTTACGTCATTAGCAATAATTCGTTTACGCCATAAAGGATATAAAAAACTAATTAACCATTTTGGACGATATCACGATAACTTACAAACACACAGCGAACGCCTGAATTAAAAATTAAAATATCCCGAGCGTCTATGAATCTCACATACCTATCTATTCAATACCATAGTCTACCTGCAGCCCTATCGTTACCAGTCGAGACATTTTTTGGTCATTGTCTCCCTCCTTTGGAAAGTCATAGGAGTGTCCAAAAATCATCTCACGCGTTAAGAATAGGGGCCTGTATCGACTTATCTCCTCCTGCATAATTTCCCACGTCTAGCAAAGCATAATTTTTCTAAGAAGAATTTCCTCGACCACACAGGGCTTCGTGCTTGAAGCGTTCTTGTGAAAATACCATAGCGAAATGCAGTTCACGCCAGTTGGGTATATGCCGAGTGCGAGATTTCTTCCCGTTACTTAGAAATTCCATCGAACCGCACAATGGGCCCTCGGAATCAACATCGATAGATTATTTGGGTCCATAGTGTGTGAAGGTGCGGTTCTCAAAGATTGAGCTTTGGTTGAAATGATTGGGATTTATAGTTACAATTTGCATAAATTGCTCACTACTGGGATAGGACTTAATAGTGAATAAATGTTTGTGAACATATTTTTTTGCTAAGTATAATTTATTTGTTTGTTACAGTAAACTTATTCTCTGTTTTCTGTAAAAACATGAAATAACTGTTGTTTTAGTCATGTTTGTAAGCTTAAAATATTTTTTAGGAGAAACTATGGTAAGCCAACAAAAAAAAGGTAAGGTGAAAACTGTCTTACACTTATAACTTTGGGTAGGTCTCGGTATGTGTTAAGATTTTCAAAGATAGCTTTTAAATTTAAATTAATCTTTGTACAATATAGTATACATGACGAGGAAGTCGGGCAGGCCAGGTTGTCGTATATTATTTTTGATTCATTTACTCTTCATCAAAGGCATCAACTATTAAACAAATAAATGAATAATAATGTCACGCGCCGTCATACGAGTACATATAACAGAAAAGACGTTTTTTTGGAAGTGTATCCAAAGTGTTAACGAACAGTAAAATGTTAAGAAACACTGTACCCAAAGGGCCACAAAGGCGTGATAATGCGTTTAAACTCGCCTGCGGTCATCAGACCGGAAACACGTCGGGGACAGTTTAATTGAAAATTTTGAGAAAAAGACCAGTAAATGAGCGGATGGAATTAGCCGTGTCCCATTCGATACTGTAAGGGACAAAATGAAGAGTAGCTTGCTATAGAGAATGGGGTACCGTTAACTTTACTATAAGCGGCACTGTTTTGACCAAATTTTCTCTTATCGAATATACAACGCGCAGTCGTACAATAATAGGTTAAAGACACGATTTAGCATTTCAAATTTTACTATCACTTTGGATCAGATTTCTTATTTTAGATTTTTATTATTAAATGCATATGAATGTCCTGATTTTAATCAAGGCTAGCCACTTTCTCATACAAGAAAATGTGGAATGAGACAGCTCGATAACTTATACCACTTTCATGATGACATCAACCTTCTAGGATGTTTTTCTATTGACGGACAGGGGGCGTGCAGTGCCACAGGCGACATGCCTGCGCCAAGTTTAATTATTTTTTGTTATCCTCGTCATTTTCATCGTCGTGATTGTTGGTGGTCCGACCAGATTAGTTGTAAAAGTACAGTCTTTTTGATTGCAAAGAACGAGTCTATAGCGATTTACAATCTGAGCTGTTACAGGACTAGAATATAATACACAGTAAAATATTAGAAGCCATAATTTTGCCAAAGCTTGTATAGCAAATACAAACATCATAGCTCTGTGACGTTTGTACACTACATTACTTTAAATTATTTTAGACTGAGCCCCGCAGTTTCACCCGCGGTTGAAAAGTATCCTATGTGCTATTCTAAACTATAATCTATCTCTGTGCTAAATTTCATCCAGATCGGTTCAGCCGTTCTGGCGTGAAAGAGTTACAAACATCCATCCATCCATACATACAAACTTTCGCGTTTATAATATTAGTAGGACTATTCAGTAGTTACTGGTTTATCCTAATCAATAGAACAGTTTACCCTAAGATCTTTGTTACACTGGCGGTTTGCGAGCAATTTTAAATCGAGGCAAGTACACAGCCACAGATTATTAAATAGCTACTACGTCGCAGCGTCGCAGCAGACGTTTACAGCGTCCTGTAAACCGCAGTGTGATCGCTGTGCGCTCTTTGCGCGCTTGCCTCGCTATGAAATCGCTCGCAAATCGCCAGTGTAATAGAGCTCTTAGTATACTAGTAAATTTGCTGCTTTATCATTCTCGTGTAGCATCACAGGTCCCGTAAGGTCAAAGATCGTCGAGCGTATCGACATGTCCAATACAGCTAACCCATCTTTCGTCCCGTGCAAGTAAATCCTCTTCTAATATCACGTAAATTTATGAGGCCAGACCCCGACGGTTAGAGGCAAACCAGTATATCAGAAATAGCGGAAGCATTCGACCACCGATAGGTTGGCCGTCGACTTAGCTATTGGATTATTTTAATGTCCCTACGGCAATTAAAATGCGTACCAACGACAGCTGTTATGTACTCTGGCTATTTTCATAACGGTAACCTATTAATGGGTCGGTTTAAATGTTTTATACTAAAGTTTCAACCGGTGCATTCAGACTCGTTAGTGTAACTATCTAATTCTTGTTGCTAACGCTTAAACGCAGTTTGTTTCTTAGTATATAACTCGTGTATCACTTTTTTGCATCGTCATCGCTGATCTGAAATCTGCAAAAAAGGTTATGAGCAAAAAAAAATACAAACCGATTAGATCTTGATGATTTTGTTCCAAAACGATACATGCAGCTGATATTGAGAGTTAAGTAAAAAAGAATTTCATAGTACAGTAAAGTAACAGTTTTAAAAAATAATTTGATAGCGTCATAACATAACTAGCAAGTTCAGGAAGAGCTTGCAAAAGCAAATAACGTTTGCGATCCGAATAGCATTTTCATCCCAGATATGGCCATGCAGCGTGAGAATAGCCCTGGGTCAGCGCAATGCTAATGTTATGATCACGATCTGTGAGATATATCACTGCATGCATAGGCGATAATGCTACAATGTATTAACGACCACTTAAATTAGCCATTAGGACTATTACAAGTCTAGATTAAGTAGTAAGTATTAATTTAATCGCATTTATTGATGTATGTAAACTATCTGCAAGATGTAAGTACAAATATGTTTGCATTCACTTGCAATTTGCAAGAAGTGAATCCTAGTTGGGCAGTCTGAAGCTTTTTCTTCCAATTATAATCCTAAGATTATGTTTTTAGTCTTATTACTTTTTTACACAAGAGCGAATTTAAGAAGTAACAATACGTAGAAGTGTATTGATGCCAGCGGACGATGATAGTGATGACGTATCGGATACCAGCCTAGGCTTAAGCTAGTATAAGTATAGTATAGTACAAGCTTCGATATAGTCAACAAAATAACATTTAGATACCCAATGATCTTTATTGAAATCAATCACCGATAAATTCAATATTGTAGGTATACCATACATACATACATAGATATAGTCTGTTTCCCATAGGGGTAGGCTAGGCAGAGACCACTTCTCTCTACTTGATATGATCCTGGCATACATCTTTCGCTTCTTCTACTTCCATGAGTCTTTTGATACACGCTCGTCGGTTACGGGTACTCTTGACCTGGCCTTTCTACAAAACATCTTCGATTTGGTCGAGATACGTTCGCCTAGGTCGACCCTTACTAACTTGGCCGTTCACTGTACTTATGAGTATAACTAATACATACTTTATTTCACAACAACATAAAAATAGGAACATAAACATAAATAAACGAATATCTTTTATTCCCTACAATTCACAAATATATACCTACATCGACAAGGTGTCACATATTAATTTTTTTAACAAATATGATCTTAAGATAAAAACTAAATAGTTGTCGTTAAGGTCTTTATGTTTTCACACGAAGGAAATTGACCGGTACGGTTTACGAGGAGAAAACGTAGTAAAAGCACAGAATAAGTAAAAGGTGGCAAAGTAAAATTCAAGCGCTTGCGTTTTAATGAACCTTGCGTCAGTTATGAATGAAATTAAAATTGTTGAAACTTCATCTCTGTTTGGTGCTTAAAAGTGACACACTTGTGAAATGTACGTAGTAAGTAGGTACATATGTTGTTACGTAGCCAGGTCATGGAGTGATTCTCGGTTCTCAAGTATCTGGATGTGGATCAACGGGTATATTGATGGGTACTTGGATACATTTATGGATCAATACTAATTAATTTTCTAACGGCTCATAGCAGTTTGAATGCGTATAATGATCTCCGTTGAATCCTGATAACTGACGAGTGTAGAGCAAACGAGAAATGCACATTATTTCCGAGTTATCTATTAGGCAGGCATTTGCAAGCATTTTGAGAAATTTACGAGTTAGCGTAATTTCATATGCTACAATGTCTTAACGACGACTTAAATAAGCCATTAGGACTATTAGAAGTCTAGATCAAGAGGGCAGTCTGAAGCTTTTTTTTCAATTATAATCCTAAGATTGAGTTTGTAGTCTTATTACTTTTATACACAAGAGCGAATTTAAGAAGTACCAACACGTAGAAGTGGATTGATACCAGCTGACGATGTTAGTGATAGTGATGACGTTAATTTACGAGTTAGCGTAATGTCATAAAGCTGCTCGACTGTAGTAAGTACTCCTATAATTTGAAAATATAGAATAAAACGTACAGCCAAATACCTATCTAGAGATAATTATGTAAGCACAGAAGAGATCACTAAGTCAAACTATGTTTCCTTAGAGTTTGATCCGACTTTTTTATATTTTTGAATTCTATTGTTTTAATAATTTCCAGCAATCTTCCACTAAAATCAGGACGTGTTCTGTGATCTTGTGATCTGGTTCAATTATTAAAAAATACTTTTAACTTGCATCTAAGGGACGCTACACAATAATCGGGTCGACACATTCAGTTCGGCAGTATTTGCTGGTCGGCAAGGCAGCCCCGATGCAACTCCTACACATACTCAGTTTTGCCGCCCGACTGTGCCGAATCGATTAATGCCGGCCCATTTATATATGTAGCGCCCCTAACATACAAATTTTCCTACATAGAAACCATTCTGTACTAGCGCACTTTAATGAAGCGACATTTCATTGCACCTACATATCGCACGAAGTTGACCGCGCGGCCCTCAGTTTAAATCAGATTTGGGGTCAAATCGACCCTAGGGCACGCGGGCGCGCTTGTCTGGAATCAATTTGGCGAAGAGACGGTAACTATGTCATGAGGTTATAGTAATCCGAGAGACTCGCGGAGTGCCGTTACGCGAGGTTCACGCGGCACCGTGAAATTGCACAAACCAATCATTGAAACTGGTGACTTTTCATTCCCGACCTCCGATGGAAATGACCATTGAAATGCTGTCTGATCTTTGGTCGCAGACGTGCAATGGTCCATAATTGAGGGGAAATTGTATGTTCTCTTTTTAGGCTACTGGAGTGTATCAGTAATTTAATGATACTTGTTAAGCTTGTTTTGATCTTCGTGAACTATATTATGATCTTGATCTGCTATGCACTCTGATTTTTCTCAAACGATTGAATTACTATGGAATGAGTTTCATAAATATTTTATGTCATCATGTGACTAGAACCCGGTGTATGGCGACAGGCTCGCCCTCTGTCACATTTGGGACTGAACATCGTCCGGCGAAGTGTGGGTGTCGTATGACACCTCTGCTAGCCCCCTCTGGGGAAAGGCGTGACGATATGTTATGTATGTTATGTTTAATTCGTTTCAGGGCAGATTGTAATCACAAGACATATTTATTTAATGTTATCAATGTGACGTATTAATAACAAAAGGTATCAATACTGATAATAAACCTTTCTTCAAGGTCAATAATTAGTCATAAATCTAGATAACGTACTCCTATCCATCTCTATTTTTATTAAACAAAAAGAATAAACCGTTCATACCATTGATAGAGAAAATAATTCAACCTATTGAAACTAACAGTCGTGTCATCAACATATTTGCAACAAGCCGAGTCGTGTTTTCAATCTGTGAGCATACGTCTCTGTCACGTCGAGACCCAGTCGCGGGCGGCCAATTCGTGTGACGGCGACAAGCAGCCATTATTGTATAACAGGCCCGAGTGCCTCGAGTGGAACAGGCCTACGGAAACTTAAGCCATATTTGGCACACGGACCTGTAATCCTTAGAAATGTCATGGTGAATAATCTTGAAGGTTTAGAAGTTGTAATCGATTAGAACCATCTCGAGCATTCATGCTCACTATCGAAGGCACCTTCTTGCGGCGGCTTCGTGTGTCGGGTCGTTCTCTTCCCTCAAATATGGTTGAGGAGAGCGATGGCTGGCACATGCGTCATACTCGTGATCGGGTGCTGCTTGCGGGTCGCTGGTCTGCTCGTGGTGTACTCACAATGCATTAAGTAAATCTGAAAACCTTTAACCTAACCTTAGATTAAGACTTAATAACTAACCCCCCTCTACCTGTATTCCCCTTAAATAATAATTTAAGATTTTTGTTAAAAAAAGTCACGGTCCCCGGAGTCCGTGGAGTGTAATTTTGTAAATAAAAAAAAAAAAAAAAAAAAACGATTAGAATAATATTACTAACTGTATTTTCTGCAAAAACGTAATTTTACTGCAATACTGTTTATTAGACGATATGAAATAATAGTAACAAGTAACATTATTAAAAGAAAAAGAAAAAACCTGGCTGTAAAACCTACGCACTTCTATTATCAAGACGATTCAAATGACACCTCTCTTATCAAAATCCATGGTGTTTAGGCTGTGGGACGTTTCAAAGAAATCTCACTAGAAAAACATAATCATCTTTCTTGCGCAGTTGGATAAAAATAATCTAAAAAAAAAAAAAACTCGAAAACTATAGAATTAAAATTTAAAAACTCAAGACCCTTAAAAAGTTTGCGGATGTACCATTTGAAGTAGCTCTTTACGAAAAAAAAATTCTTCAGTTGCTCGAGAATGCGCGCTTATTAGCTAAGTTCGCTCCATACTGTTACGCGTACCTTCTCGTTACACTACAATGTTGCTTTACTCAAATATACAATAATAAGTGGACATAAATTACAACCCAGTACAAAATGAACACTTGAACAGTCAATCTAATTGAATCTTCTAAATGAAGATAAAGTTATACGTTAGGTTGTAACGGCAATCGACAGGTGAGTTAGGACATCAAGTACGCACGACGGAAACCCTGAAGAGATATTACAGAACCTCTATAAAGAGCCGTCTTCCTCCAAACGATTTGCGGTTTATGCCACAGGAGGGGACAGACGCTAAGTGTGGGCTCATTTCCACTTCAGATTTGATGTAAACCGCAGCCACATCGTACCGTCTCAGCGTTTACCACCTACAAATCGACCAACCAGACATCAAATCTGATGCACTTTTAATCTAAAAAATGTATGTGAATAAGTGACGCTTATTTACGGTCTTCAAGCATTTATAGGAACGTTTCATTAGTTAATAGCTCTATTTAATGGTTTGCAACGCTCAAAAAGGAAGCGTTCAAGTGTGGTATCAGAAAGAATAATCAAAGACGCCAGTGAAAGATGTATAACCGCTCGAATGTAATTAACGCAGTTGCATACCTAAGAGCTAATCGCAGCGATATAACGCATACTTGATACGGAATAAGTGGGGCTTTCGACCGTCAACTATCACGGAAGATGAAAAACAGCGTTTCCGAGTTGAGTATCGCACGCCATATCTGTCTCAATGGAGCATCTCGGTCGCTTCTAACAATACAACTCGGTGAGATGCATGACAAAAAGCTTATAGACACAATAACACGGCATTTCCCGACCATGCATTTCACCTCGGAACTGGGCTATGGTCGTGCCAGATGATCCCACTTCGGTTAAACGTTTCAATTGCATCTCCGATTGTAATACCGTTCCGAGTACCGCTCCGTCGAAAGACGTAACTATTGTCATAAAAGAAATAGAAAAAGTTGAGTTTATCAAAGATTTAAACAAGGTCAATTGACACCCTTTACAAGGCGGGTTTTTGTTAATGTCGTTTTTTTAATATTATACTATGAAAAAGTATATAAAGAAGAAAAAGAATGTGTCGTTTTTTTAAATTTACCGCTTAGATAACTATTAAAACTAAATTGGTGAACAAAAATGTATTTTGAATGAGGTACAAGGCCGATTTAATTTTATTGTGCTAAATTCATTTTATTGTGCGTTTTATGGTTGACATACCTACAACACGCACAAAGCGCTTTGGTTCCTCATTTCTCATACGGACCGCTAGAGTGTGGAATACTCTGCCAGACTGTGTGTTCCCTGACACTTATAATCTGGGTGTCTTCAAGTCTCGAGTGAATCGGTTTCTTCTAGGCAAGCGTGCTCCATCATAGGCCGCATCACTGCTTATCATCAGGCATGTTGGCGGCCAAACGCAAGCATATTATGTAATAAAAAAAAAAAAATCCATGTAAGACATAAAACATATTTTCTTTAGACGCATATAAGTTCTATAAAGCTTATTATTGCAAAGTTTAATAACATCTAGCAGATTTCGCTTCAAGCGCATTTACTCATTACCCGCGCATCAAATTACTCAACACACGATCTAGATAGTGTGGTAGAACAAAAAGGAAAGGTTACCGCAAACATATATTACGAACACAATTTGAATAATTACTAATACAATACACTAAACAATGTGTACTACGAATATTTAACAATCCGTGGGAAAATAATTAAAAATATATTGTGTATCAACATCGAAAATCAAAGTAGGATTATGGTTAACATCACTAATGTGTAACGTCATAATATATACTTAGATTTTTTTATTTTTAGGCCTTTGTTTCGCAAAGATACGGCAACGCCATTATCTAATCCATATTGTATGTAAGATTACGTATTAAAATTGTGTTAGCAATAAAGGCTTCATAATCAAAATAAGCATTCTTAGATTTATAAATAGAAAATGAATGGGAAAGTAAAATAAGATATTGATTACAAACAAGAAATTTATAGCTTTCCCTCGGGAGAAGAAATCTTGAAGCCTAAACCTGGGGTTAGCCGGCGGATGTTGCATCGCATGTAGACCGTATCGACAAGACCAACAAACAAAACGGCTCGTCACGCCCAACCGAGCCACGCAACTCTAAAACATTACAAGAAACTGCAAGATCATGTGCAAAACTAGCTAAATCGCTAATTGTTTGCGATAGTACGCGTAAAAATCAACAAAAAACCAAAACAAGTGAAGTTACCGCGAACACGTGTTGAGAGACTTCTAATGACAGTAATAAGCTTCCGCATAAATTGAAATTAATCTCTAGAAAATGAACGTGGAAGTAAGATGTTCACTATGGAAACAATTAAGCGAAATCAGCCAAGTCACATTCGCGGGTAAAACGCTGCGGCATCTAAGCATTTTGTTTGAATAGTGAAAACGGAATAAAAACTGACCCAGATGCGTAAACAGGTGATTTCGATGTAGCGTCCACGTTTAGTGAACCATAAAAGTTTTTACAAATAATTTTGTATCTGGGTAAACTGAAGCATAGCTAATTTCTGTTTACATTTAAAGGCAGTTTTGGAATTTAAAACAACGTGACTTCCGTTTAGCGTCTACAACGCGGGTTAATTTGAAACCGATATGATTACTTTCGGTAGTAATTATGATCCGGAAGAAAGTAAATAGCTTATCTGATTGATTGGCAATCGGATACTAACAAAGTGAATCAGAGTTTCGTTGTGAATGAAGAGAAAACAATGCGGACAAATGTTTATCAAGAGCGTGCTAACGTACACAAAGGTTACGGACTTGCGAGTAGGCCCGAGATTGATCCAACCTAGCAGATAATGAAAGTATTCGATTATGCTGATCAGAACTTACCGGTTTCGGAAGAAGCCTACTTATCAAACACACTATCATACTAATATTAGTAACGCAAAAGTTTGGACGGATTCCATACTCAATCACGCCAGTAGGCCTGAACCGACCTGGATACAATTTGGTACTGAGATAGATTATAGTCTGGAATAATTAGCACAAAGGCTACTTTTAAACCACGGGTAACACCGCGGGGCGCAGATAGTTATAAGTATGTACATACATACATATTGCCACGCCTTTTTCCCGTAGGGGTAGGCAGAGACCATTTCTCTCCACTATAGTTATTTATGTATAGAAATTGTAATGTGATATGGGTAGCAAAAACATTTTTTTTTGTATATATTTACCTATTCCTTTTGTTTCTCTTTATATTTAATGCCTGAGAACGGAAGTCTTTAATTGGATGCCATATTGCCTTCCTTTGTTCTGATTTGTGGTTAAAAAACCGTTTGTTTAAAATCAATTTCCTCAACATTTTTATTTACTTTTGCGATTTAAAAAAATAAACGAATAATATGGAATGAATTATTTTAATAATAACGAAGTTTACTTTCCAACTAACTGGAATCAAACCCTCCGTCAATGTTTCGATTCCCACAGCACACTTCGTGTTTTAATTAGCATGCACACTAATGATTACAACACACGATAATATCTTTATGAGTATGTCCTCAAATAAATAAATAACAGTTACTAACGGATTTACGTAAGAAGCGAGCAAAATTGACGCTGTTCGTTTTGACACTGGTTAGTAAGTTTCATTAACAATTTGTGTATTGGAAGATTTTAGTAAGTGCATAATTCTCATCTGCATAAGACAAATGCAGGAAAGCGCAGCGCTTGCGCAGCTCTGTTCCAATGACCTACAATGCACTGCAGCCTACTTACGAACAAGAAACCAGCGATTAACCTGCAAATATGATGCATGGCACGTAGAAAATTGCAAGACGACTCGAGACGATCCTTCGACTATTTGATGACAGACCGTTTTGCAATTGAAACAAAAATAACTTCACTTGATAACTGTGTTTTACGATATACAAAATTGATTTTATGTATGTCAGACACTTAAATTAAATGTAGTGCTTCCTAGAACTTTGATTGAGAAAGTCACTGAGATGATACTTACTATGCCGCTGCGTATACAAAGATTACCATTGTAGAGCCCCCATTGCTTTGTTTGTTTTACTAGAGTTTAGTTTCTTTGACATGCTCGCACAGCAAAAAACACAGCAGAAAAAAACAGATTGCAAATACAGAAACAATAAATAAAATAAAGGAAAGTTAAGAAAAAGTATTTGCAATACCGCAGAAGCCACAATGATTGGAGTTACAATGCGAAAAATTAGAGCTATAGGGATGTTCTACTTTCCTGGCTATGACATATTAAAGAGAGTTGGCGAGATTGCTGTACTTTGAAACTTGACTTGTTTAAATTTTATAACATTTGAAAGTAATAAATAACCTATTACAGAGTAAAAACGATTCGATACAGATTGAATGAACGAATTAAACGAATGGAAATCACTCATTTAGCAAGCAACGTTAATGCAGCGTTAAATTGGTAAGTGTGATTGTATACGAATACTTTTACTAAATATAAATGACAGTAGCCAATGCTTAGCTATCTACATAGCACACGTAAACTAACATGGAAATCCGTGTAAACCAAACAGTCATCAAGAAAAGCTGTTGAGCAAATCGAATTAAAGCTTGGTTAACGACAATGTGGCTTTATCTTTGGCTATACCTACTCGTAGTAAGTACATGCTCTACGTACTCTGCTCTAGGTAATGTGGAAGCAATAGACTGTGTCGACTATGAATTAGATTCGATACTTTCTCACTGGAAGTGTGAGTAGAATCTATTGTGGAATGAATGGATTAAGTTTTTCTGATTTGTTTACAAGAAAGAAATTAATATTGATGGGACGACTTTTATACTGGCAGATATTATAATGAACCAATTCGAAGGCAAAACTTTTCAAATCGTTTAACTAGGACTGCTGTGGAATTCCAACAGCAATTGAGAAGAGCGAATTCATTGTTTGTTCAGATTTCACAGTAACGAGTTATAAGAGCACCGGTTTATGACAAGAGCGTGTCAGTATGGCACGTCTAGCAATCCAGTTCAACAATTCCAATAATTTATTAGAGATATTTATCGCCAATGATTTTATTCTGTAAATAATTTGTAGAGTACCTTTTATAGAAGTACAAGTGCCGAGCGCAAATGTTACAGAAACAAAAGCAATAAAAAACCTTTCACTTCGATCTTATCTGGATTTTGAATTGCTCAGAATGTGTTTTGCTTCCGAAAGGTAGAGAGGTGAGATGTTATGATAGGTCAACGATCATCAAGTTCAATTGTATGCAGAAAGAACTATGGAACATTAGGTTAGTAGAATGGCGCCTTGAAGTTTGACTGATGGGCTCCAGAGATCTCAAAATTCTCAAATGAGTTAGCTTGATGAAGATAAAACCTTGTCGAAAGAGACACGCGTTTGTTGCAAGGACGCACACGTTGCAAGAAAAATCGTAGTTTGTCAAAGTGAAATTAACAAGGGCGAACAAAATGTAGCTATACATGAGTATGTTGCAGAAAAACGGGTGCAAGGGTTCAGTGCACGGGATCTCGACTATCCCCGACGGGTTCCCACAAGTTCCTGTGATGGTAATAACGTAGTACACAAAGAACAATCATTACAGACACCTAGCTTCTAGGTAAATCTTTTCCACATTTGCGGATAGTTAGTAAAATAATTCGAGACAATTGTCACGATTCTGATTTCACCTAATTTGGGAAATATGTGCAGTTAACGGTTTATTAAAGTGCCAATTTTGTATAACGTGACAGTTCTTAAAATGGTTAAGCACGATTGTTTCAGTAAGTAGCGTTTTAGATCATGTACGATTAACTTTCTATTTACAATTTATGAAGTAGTTTGCAAATGCCTGCTAAAAGGTTTAAAATTAATATAAATTATATAAAATTATATATCTATCTATAATCGAGTTAAACAGTTTGTTATTACTTTACATAATGCGAAAATATCTGGGTAGTTTAAAATACGATGGCAATCTTTTACATAGGCTTTATTGCCCCCATTGTTTCGTTTGCATGATTGGAATTAAAGCATTTGCATGCATTAAGCAAAGCTTTGTTTCTTACGTGAGTGAAAACTACATATTGAAGGCAAAAGAAAGTTAGGTCATTAGGCGGTAATCGATTATTCGTGTATGTTAAATTAAACAGCAAATTAAACTTTAACACTCATGAATGCGAGTAAAATAATTTGAAAACTCATTAGCTGTGAGTAATTTTCGAGCAGGCGCCTCTTCACAAAAAGATGGACTATAAAGTCGTTCGAATCAAAGCGAGTGATCAATTAGGAATCATTATAAAGCAATTTGTCAGGTGGTTCCCGAAGAAAGTTCAGTTCGTATCGTCGCGTGTTTAGATGTTTAAAATGAACTCGACTTCGAACAACTATAATTTGATAACGCTCGTACTTGATCGTAATAAGATAATTTGAAAGACTCTTCTAATGACGATACAAGATTGAGAATAGTGATAACAACAAATATAGCAGCGTTTGATTAATGAATGGAGTGTGAAATTGAAATGCCTCTCGTTTATAGACGAACGAAAGACGGCATTATACCATGAGCATCGTCTAAACACACAATGAGGTTATTATTCAAAATGGCTATGAATGGACAATGGCGTTAGATCTGATATTTATTGAAGTTTCATTTTGTATTGAAACTGTTATCAGATAAATGTGATTGCTTCGGTATTTACTGGAATAGAGAATGATCATGATTTAGCAGAATCCGTTTTCAAATCTAGTAAAAAGATATCACGTTAGAAGCACAAGTTTTAAAGTTTGTACCTAAATTTAAAATGAATCAATTCTGTCCACTAGGCTTATATTTAGATACATCCAAAGTATAACAGTTCTTTTCAATAACATTTTAAGAAAACATGAAACTTAAAAAGAAGAGAAAAAACTAGAAACTATACTAAACTACACATCATCATACATACGGTATACAGTATGTATGTATAGTTTTTGTTTAGTTTCTAGTCGAATGAAGAACCTTTTCTTTTTTTATAAGTCGGCCAAAAATATTTATAAATTCCTCTAAATGTTATAAAATCAAAGATTAATATGCTCATGTCATCGGAATACAATACGAATCGACAAAAATAACAATAGAGCCCACAATTTTCATCAAATGGATTGAGGTGTAACCATTGATTTGACGATTTTAACACCATAATTTAGACTCAATGTTATGGGTGAAATCTTTGAAGTGTTAGATTCCGACTATTTCACACATTATAGACTATGGTTGCTCAATTTGCTCATTGTCTCCTCTCTACAAAAACAAATTATTTTGTAATTATTTATTTTGTTATTCACGAAGCTCTCTTACCTTGTTTTTCTTAATAGCTCACGTAATGTAATGATATTTTCAAAAGCGAATGTGTGGAAGTCATTACGTATAGTATTCAGTGTTAATGTTCTCATTACGACAGTAATTTCACATCCTGCTATTTCAGCACAAGCTTTCCCAGAGCATGTAACGAACACCGTTATTAAGTGAAATAATCGCATAAAAGTTGAACCCACATCATTGATTCTATAACGTTAAAATTGTTAGTAACTCTATCCTTTGATCCTTCCAAAAGATAAAATTTAACTTGAGGCGAAAGTTTTTATGCAATTAAGCTCATTATAAAATGTGAGGTGTAAGTAGTTTAGGAGGTTAAATATGTGAGGTAGGGGCAATGTGTACTTTTTAGTTCAAATTTTATTAATCCCGGTCACTTTATTACCATCATCAATGTCATTCCCATGGTGGACATAGGGACACCCCAAGGGAAGCTACTTGGTCCGACTTTCTAACACTCCACATGTGTGTATGAATGAGTCAGTCGTTGAAAAAATCTTGTAAGCAACTAGGAAACCTATCTAATAACTAATCTGACATGCCTATTAGTCGAAGGAACTAGCTTTTTAGCGTCCAATTAACATAAGACTACATAAGTAATGTATCTAATCAGTTCATAAAGTAACAGTTATTAAACCCAGACGAGATCATCAAGTCCTTCCAACATTATCCCGTTTCACTTCCTTTGAAAATGTTAGGGAAAAACTGGTCAACGGAGGCTATTAATAAACCTACGTCGCATAGCGCTTCCGTTCTAACAAGTACAAATAATGTTTGTAAGAAACTTGATCAATGTACGTAAGATGCAGTAGCGCATTTAGCTTCCGATTCACCAAGATCTAGCATCCTAACTACGGATGTGACTTGATGCGCACTCACGCACGAGCGTCCGGCACCTGTCGACTTACTTTCAGTTTCGGTGCAAGCGCTCATTGTAACGCTACCTTTGTTGTCACGACGTGCCTCACAAACTGACATCTTAGCCGTATCGAGACCATAATGAAAGACAGTTAGCACGAAACAAAGAACCGATTTCACAGACGCAATTCCTGTGAGGAAGATTGATGATCAGTCTACTGAAAGCCATTCATCTACAAGATTTTGAAGTGCAAACGATTTGGTAATCAAAAATTGTGATATAATTTATTCTTAGTCTCTAAACTATTTGAAGTGAATATTGAATATACTATTACGAAACTACAAAGTAGAAACTTTAAAGCTTGTACCACTTAATCATAAAATAACTAAATCTTACAATACATAGCTACTTCAACAATAGACTACTCGTTTCTGAGTAATTAATTGTTAGCACCTCAAAGTGCCAAGTGTCAAGTTATTTCCTAATGAAAAAAGGTATAGTATTAATAAGAACTAAAAAGTTTAATGAAAAACCGAGTAATAAAGTTGAAATTGTGCGACAAGTTTTAATTTACTTTTTTGTAACGTGACCAATGCTTGTTGTTAACACAGTTTTTCCCTAACTTCTTGCCAGAGACGAAGGCAGATTTTATTTAAATGTGGTACAAATTCCGTCGCGTCACGTAAACGTTTAGGCAACTAGGTTAAATCACCAAACCGATACAAATGATAAAACTTGTAGGAGCAACTACACGTTCCAAGTACGTGCCGCTAGCTATTCGAAAGGGACAGAAGGGAAAGCAAACATTCCCTTTTCATAGTGCCAAGAACTTTCCATGAAACTATGCAACTTAGTACTTGTATAATCAACGTTTTCTACAAAGCTGGTATTGAGAGAAACACCTAAAAAGACTAATGAAAAAAAAAAATAATTTAATTATGACTAAAAGAAGCAATTAACCATTAAGAGTTCAATCAGGACACTATTGCTAAGTACCTAAGTATTCCTAATCAAGTTTTTTAACATAGAAAAACACTGAAGCAGTTTTTAGCAATAAAATATACCAACTAAATGTAGAAATATATCTGGATAAAAATGAATGAAGAAAATATGGATATAGATCAGGGCAAAGAACTATTATCGTTTTACGCACGTTGCGTCGCGATCTCACAATGAGAGCACTCTGGTACGCAACGAGCAAAAACACGACAACAAGATAAACGCGATGTTCCCAGCGATAAACGCGTACTTAATGTTAATATGTACCGATAGACATACTTAGCATCACTTGATTACAAATCATATTGAATCACAGATAGATCTATTATTGAGATCACTTGATTTTTAGTAAGAGACCTAGAAAATAACAATTTTTATTTAGTCGTAAAAGTACAACGATGATTGACCATGACGAAAACTATGAAGAAGGCCCAATTAGATACAATGACAACTCAGGATGAAGATTCCTGGGCGATAAAGATAAAGATAAAGATAAAGATAATTTAATTAACGAAAGACACTTACACAGGAACTTAAATACAAAAAGTACAATGTACAAGTACATGGGACAACAAAACTATAGTGACTGTGTAAGACACGGAACTGCTGTACGGTGAGCCCCAAACTAAGCTCGAAAATATATAGAAATAAATATAATAAATCGATATAAATAGAAGAGCCGATCTTATCAAACGTGAGAACATAAAGAGAAAATGTACTATGAAAGCAATAACTAACGACAAAACAAGTCTTGTACAAGATAGCCAAAAAGAAACAAAGCCTTATCAAGAAAACGAAGTACATGATTCCGGAAGCAGCAAAGGAAAATAATGGTAGCAAGTTACAAAGTAAGCGATAGAGACAACAACGATGGTGGGTTCGCATAACTCGCTAATGACGGCTGTGAGACTGCGGCAACTATCAATTTCGTTAAAATAAATATGTTTTTAGCTCGCGGAAGCCACCGCCATGTTATTTGAGTGGCGAGTAGCATTAGCCAGCCGCAATCACTGTCTGAGAAAGGGCAATTTCCTAGTCTCTGTTAACTTAAAGCACGAGCCTTAAATTGTGAGGATGCCGCGCTCGTGGACTACGGAAACGATGAAATAGTAAATCACAGTAATGATAGAGATGCAATACGATTCATAGTAGCTCTATTTGTAATTTTATTAATATTATACAAATAAATTCGCTAAAATGCGAATAAAACTGACTTATAAAAGGTTTCGCACATGTTTAAAATAAACCAAGTATGATTTTTCATTTAGAATGTACGTTTTTATTATAAGTATACCTACTGTTATTCTTTAATTTAAATTTAGTTATTATTCTTTCCATTTATCCATTCTAAAAGTTCTTTTCAAGATGACAGCTTTTCGGAAAGTACGAAAAAGTTTCTTTGTCATTTAACCTTTTAAGTACGGAACGTCAAAAAACTGGCTAGTCATAGCACCATCTTCATATTTCCAACTTCAACAACTGCGCTAAACATCACCTATTACGTATTCAAATAGAATCAAATTAACAACAGTTATCCAAATAAATAGGCGAAGATGAATGACGTGCAAGTTGTTTATTTGTTTCGATGATCATTTGTCACGGGCGAAACCGGTTTCGAAAGCACGTTTAATTTGATGAGCTTCTTAATCATAAAGACGATTATCTTAATAAAGCGATGTTAACGCGTTTATGAAACATTGTTAACAGCATTGACATTTGAGTAAGCGAGATTTTTATAGACTTTTATTATGGATTGTGTTTAGAATATTTTAGATCAGGGAATGTTTTCTTTAACGACGGAAAATATAGTATTTGCTCACTTGATAATAAAGTACGAGTAACGTTGTGATTAAAAATGTTAAAGCACTTCTAATTAAGTATTATAAGGAACTGGCTCCCAAGTAAGGCTGCAGAGATGATCTTATTTAATGCCCTCATAACTATTATCCACAAGTGCAAAGTGTTGATTCATCATAATGCTTACGCTTAACATAAAATTATACAAATCTCCCCCGGTTAATCTGCTTCTGGGTTTAACATTTAACTCATCGCTAGCGGGCAATGTAAGATAGATTACCAGGAAATTGCAGAAATATTAACTGTTACATTCATTGTAATAAAACTAATCGCTTATGAGAAATGCTATTTAAATCACTTCTTGCGGCCATTGAGCTCGCTGAGAATATTGTAAACAAACATTTAGTATCTGCGATGAAATCAATTAATAGCTAGGGGTCTATAGGCGTCACGATGGAAATTAAATTGGTTTTCTTATTGCACAGGGTTGGCCTTAGAGAGGCACAGGTCTAATCGTGATCCAAGCGTTAAGACAATTTAAAATATTGACAGTGAACTTTCTACAAAAAGTCTAGGTAGCTAAAAACAAAGTAATGGTATACAAACAATGTTACAAATGAAATAAAAAGTAGAAACGGATGCTGATACTTTACCATTTGCTTTTAATCGCAAATGCACGAACTCATTACACTAATTACTTTTTTGGTCATCTTTTTGCCAATAGTTTTGACTGATTAGTTTGTAGACAAGATGAAATAACAAACAACAAATTTAAGAACACATTTGAACTATAAAAGAAGCTACAGAACCTGGCGTGGAATTATTGCATTCAAGCTATTTTAAGCGATCAAAGGGAGCGATTTGCAGATTCTACGCGTGATGAAATCCCGATAGGCACTATTTCCCATTACGCATGTGTGAAAACGAGTTCTACCATAGACACAGACAGTGATCGAACAGTGCAGGCGGAAGAACGAGTAATAAGTCTAAGCCGTGTTTGGATCGTGATTGATGGACCATAGGTGTTCCTGACAAAGGAAATACCTTAGACATAGTAATCGATAAAAAAGTGCGAAATAAAGCAGAGAAAAAAGACTGCACTCAGGATGTTATTACACATTACAAGAAAACCAAAGTTGACATTCAGTAAAGTGAGAAAACAAAAGATGACTCAGTAAAACCAGTGGGCGAGGCAAACATAAATAATGTAGAGAACATCGAGATTTGCTAAAATACTTTCTAACAATAGGCACGTAGGACAAGATATACGAGCCATTATCGGAGGCTCAATGCGAGAAACTTTCGTTTCAGAAAATGCCACCGTGAAAACAAAACTAAACTTGGTTAACGTTGCAAAAAGCAATAGCTCAAACTATCCTAAGAAATTGCGAAAATAGCAAACGTGATTTACGAACGTGATTTAGTTACTCTTTACTGTGCGAGTTATTACGGCCGGCGCCAAAGCTTACGGAATCTATTCTCAGTTAACCGATATCTGACACAAAATTAAACCGCACCGATCAATAGAGTGATCACAAAAACCGGCAAAGATGTTGTCATTGTCACACGATGAGTTGCATAAGGCACACCGTTAATATACGAAGAACCTATAAAGTGAAAGACAATACGTGTGATAGAGAGCGATTTTTACCCATCTTGGGATGACTGATAACCGTAAGCTCTTAAAACGGGATAAGCTTTTGTGGGCACTACCGCAGCCTCGATACATGGCATGGACAGCTAAGCACGCAAAAAGTACAGCGGCCTAAACGAGCCTTGTTGGTGGATAATACATTTTCTACTTAGGTCGCTGTTACTGTACATTTAATAGATAGTAGGCTATATAGAACTGACGGTATTTCACGAAGCGGCTAATGTAAATGTCTTTATTTTAGTACTAAAAGTTTGTTTCAGATGCGAGATAGAAATATGCCCTCAATGTTACAAAGTTACAACCAATAGTTTATAACCGTTTTAGGATCGTAATTTCCCTTTTTTTTTTTTTTTTTTTTTTTTTTTATGATTGAATGGGCCCACGTTTGACCGCAACACACCTGATGGAAAGTGAGGATGCGGTCTAAGATGGAGCACGCTTGCCCATGAGGTGCCTATTCACTCTTGTCTTGAAGAGACCCAGGTTGTATCCATTGCTGGGGAACACCGAGGCAGGAAGCGCGTTCCACTCCTTGGCAGTTCTGATTAGGAAGGAGTTTTGAAAGCGCTTCGTGCGGGCTTTATTAAAGCCGACGACATATCGATGGAATGTCTGCCTCGATGACCTATGGCGGAAGTCAGATGACGGAATCAGCTCGTATAGTTCCTGTGCACATTCTCCAAAATGGAGGCGGTAAAAAATTGACAAACTAGCCACACGCCTCCTGTGTTGGAGACTGTGCGCCATCTTCCTCTTTACAAGCGCCTGCAGCCAATTACGTGTCGGTAAAGTATGCATTAGATCTCAGTATCCTACTAGTAGTATTATGCATAGGCGTTAGACACAGGACACGCTCAGATAAGCGTAAAGTACGATACAGTCCCTATCGCGATATCAGCAGCAACGCACGTGCCCTAGCAAGTTAGCATACTAGTATTTAGATGAAGCTGCACCGATACGAACCAAGTACTGTCGTGCATCTATTACAGTCTGGGAACACGACACAATGAAGACCGCTGAATCTTGTTTTGATGCAAATCTGCACCATCCAACCACTCGTTTTCAATGGCTAGCATTGTTCCATTTAACGATACAATCCCAGCAAATTTCTCCCGCTTTCGAGACTGCATACGGAAAAGTGAGCATTTAGTATGTTGCAAATCGTGAATTTATTTAGTGTAAGGATATTATTTATGAAAGCGCTATACCATTTGAATTCGACAAGCTAATCTTTCTCTGGTGAGTGCCGCTCCGTGAACCAAAGCTAAGGAAAATGTATGTGCGTTTAGCAAGATCGTTACTCAAGGGCATATTATGAGCGGACTACGTGGGAAGTGTTGCTCTAAGATTAAGAGGCGATAAGTTCAATTTATCTTATTAGAGGTTGGTTATCGTAAGGCGGTGTCTCCACTCGGCAACGTGGGCCGGTTCTATCGTGCAGGTTAGATCAGTTGCTCTGTTGTTAGGAGCGCATTCACTTATCTTACTTCCTACGCTCTGGATTGCATCTTATTGAATACTAGGGCCTATATTTGCAGCTTAATAGATTCCAGACGTTTAGCAATTATGTCGAAGTCAAGTTTTATTTTATCTTTCAGTTCATCTATACTATATATATCTACTTTGTCCTTTCTTTGGCGACCACTTTCATTTCACGGACCATAGTTTTTTGATACTGCTCTGATATTGTTTTTCTCTCTAATTTTTAAACAAATAAATTTCTGATGTAGTATGTTTTTAAAAATAGCTATGGAATGATACGAATATTATCGATCTGCTAGAACTTTTGTGAAATATGTTTAGCAAAAATACACCTTGACGAGACTTAAATTTTGTTTTAGAATGCATCCGAACAAAAGCTAATAAAACTCAGCGGTCTTTGTAAAGTCAGTTACTTGACAATGTGGATTTAAGACGTCGACGTGAACACGAAACTTGTAACCTGATCAGGCAGGAATCAGGATTCACCACAGTACTCCTAGATTGTACAGTTTATCCTAATATCTACGATGGGATCGTCACGATTGTGTCTTAGGCAGACAAGATAAGTTTAGCCGCTAAATTATAAGGCATAAATAATATTGTTTGAAATCTGTCAAAGCAAAATTAACTTCTTTGTTATTGTGATAAACATAACGTAATAATAAATGTTAGTTTAGAGAACAAATAAATTAATTTATTGCAAAATCAAAACAGGCTTTGTTTTTTATGTTGGTTTAAAAACTAATATAGTTGTTAGTATACGTAAAATCTGTAGATTAGTGTTTTCAAATTATCATAGCACGTCACGATTGTGTCTTAGGCAGACAAGATAAGTTTAGCCGCTAAATTATAAGGCATAAATAATATTGTTTGAAATCTGTCAAAGCAAAATTAACTTCTTTGTTATTGTGATAAACATAACGTAATAATAAATGTTAGTTTAGAGAACAAATAAATTAATTTATTGCAAAATCAAAACAGGCTTTGTCTTGTATGTTGGTTTAAAAACTAATATTGTTGTTATTATACGTAAAATCTGTAGATTAGTGTTTTCAAATTATCATAGCAAACTGGCAACAAATTAGAAATTAAGAAAACAATCAAATCAACCGTTAATTAAAATTAGTTTTACTGATAATTAAATAGCAGGTAATTGATAATAATCTCAAGACTTTTATACAGAGAAGTACAATTAGCTTACCTATTTAAAGTAACATAAAGTTTATTATGAAGCCTAGGCCTAGAGGAACAACCATGAGTTAGGCACTGCGATAAAACATAGAATTATTTAATGAACGTTGAATTAGCAGGACTAACAATCAAGACTTATCTATAAACTTTAGTATTAGATTTATACAGTAAGAAATAACGCAATAAATACAAATCGGTTTATTATATCACGAATTGTGTGCGATTGTAGGACCAATGAGACAAGATTGGTCACACCAACCTCGTTCTTAAGAACGAAAATATTAATAAAATATTTTTTCTCTGCAATCTATAAAATGAGACGATGACAATGAATTAAAATGCAGAAACCTGTGTAGGGTATAGTTTATCTGCATAATCAATTACCAACCAGTTCCGAAGTATAAAAAAAACAAGTCCGCTAATAGTTCCAATGCTGCCAATTACGTAATATGTAATCTATTACGAAAATATCTCTTTAATATTGAAATTAAACTTGTACATGGTAAGCACTTTAAAGTAACCTAAAGAGTGTAAAGGCCTATTAATAACTTAATCATTATAGCTCGACATAAAAAGTATGTTACAATTTCTCAGAGCTAAACCGCTCAGAAAAGAAAACAGCATTGATTACTCAAAATAATAATTAAATTAAAACAAAAACCTTACCTAAAATCATTATTGAAAATACCCAATAAAATAAAATATTACAACTTACTTATCACTCCTAAGATGCACTCTAACGAAAGATTTCGTAGAATGCAAATACAATAACTATAAATACTGAGAAAAAGGAACGTACCTAGTCGTGACTCGATAATATCTAGTTTGTGTGTTTAAGCTAAGGAATGCTCGTGATAAATTCGAAATAAACACACATTCGTCTGGAAACAATGAATTCGCGAAGGAGCGTAACGAGGTAATTGATCTTGTACTGTTTTCACGCCTAATTGACATATTTACCGAGATTAAGGATGTGACACTTTTGTAAGTTTACAAACAAGCGTGTACTTGCAATTACAATTATAAAATCAAGTTAAGGGAAAAAGAAGGAAACGCTACAGGCGTAGATGTCATAAAAACATGCTATTTTATTTCAATTCCTGGCCACTACAACAAGACTATTAGCTTGCTCTACTACATATTTTAAATAAAGACTATGCAAGCGCCTTGTTAGTGATTAAGTCTTTACGATAATTATGTCAGATAGAACGAACATGGTAAAGGATGTACCGACATCTTTAACTAGTTCGAATTTCCAAAAAGCAATAAAAAAGTAGGTATTTAGTTATTGAAACTATTTTAAATATTAATACGTTTTATTTTGTATAAGTACAGGATTTACTATGATACAAAGTAAGATTAGCATTTCAGTAGCATTATTAATCTGATGAGTTTAGGAGAGTGAGAATTAGGCCCAATATTGCCAGATGACCATTGAGACCAAAAAAATTGCCAGATTAGAAGAAACTTAACTGAATGCTATTGAAATACATAACAATGAAAATCTTGGTTACTTATACTTATCTATTCGTAGTTATTTCCTGTTTCATACTATAGCATGTAATTGGATGTCAATGTGTAAACGACTATAATCAAGAATCTACTTCATAAAATATGATATCTACTGTAAGATACGCGTTCAGAATCAACCAATTAGACCCTTACTCCAGAACTGAGACATTCCTTCCACCGCATGAGTTAGTAATTACTTGGACAGGGTCTGCATACAAAGTAGAAGCCGATCATAGCAATATTGAAAGTGAAGTAGTTGCGCTACCAGCTTAACATGTAAAATTAAACTTTATGGGTCTTTCTTTTCACTAAACTATTGCTTTTAGCTAAGACGTTTAATAGTAGGTCTAGATTGGCGGTTTTGGGTATTCTAGATACTCCCGCTGATAAAATCGAATCACTTTACAGTAAAAAAAGTAACTTCAAAATAATTGGTACCCCGTGCATTTTTTCACTTCGACAAGATTCGTCATTGCCTATAATATTGTCAATCAATATTACCCCATTTATATACTTTGTGAAAATTGTAGGTCAGTAGAATATTAATTATAATCAATTTTCCGGTAAAACAACGATAAATCGATTCAATGTAGCATTCTTAGCACCGGCATCCGGAACGGCGCTAAGATATTCAGTAAATAAACCGTTATTAAAGTGAAAACCAGTATCTGTAACAGAAATCTGGATACCGTAACCGAGACTTGATAATAAAGTGCCGTGATTGACGAACAATCTACATGTAAAACCACAGGAGCTAACAGTACAGGTGTGAAGGAAGTAACTGTTTCTGAAGTAAAGCCAGGTGATGCAGCCGATCATGAAGTTTAGAGTGCAAACGAGAAATTAAGCTAACGCTGTCAAGTGATGGTGACATAGTAAGCGAGCAACTGGCAAGCATCGAGGTGTGAGATGAATAATGAATGCTAAAGTCAAGTTTAATTAACAACGAAAATAGTAAGATTCAAGCTTTAGCTTCTCTTACGTTCATTAAAATTAACAATGCCAATATCAAGACGCAACACAACTTTTCTTGAATAGAATTTTCATGATTTTTTCTTCTTTGTAATATTTAATTGTTCTCTAATTACATATAGCCTACCATAGTATATTATAAAACGCTAAACAAGAAGCTTTTGGTTTGAAGTAGTAACTTATTTTCAAGTTGGTATGTGTCTTGAGGACCAAAGTGAGTGTTTAAGTTCTAGTAAAGTATAGTATGAATGGGCTATTTTTCTAATTTGCATTCTAGTTTGACATCTTCCTAAAGAATATCTTGCATGAAGTACATCAATGATTTCTCTAACGACATTCCATACAATGTTTTTATGGTTAGTGAACTAGCTATATAGCTATTGCTTAATTAGGTTCTAATTTAGTACTAAAATGCAAAAGTAGGTATAATAACGGTGTGAAAAAAAGTTGAATAAAACATGTAGTGGCAGGGTTAAAGAGTATAGTATTTATAGAAATCCTTTAAACTATAAGATAAGAGGCAATATTTGAGAGCCAGGCCAATATGTTACTAAAACGTATTGACTTCTATGCATCGCCGCAGACATGCAAATAAATCAAGATGCAGAAGCTATTACTGCTAGTAAAACCATTACAGATATGGCACTATAAATTATAAGAAGCAGTTACTGCTTCACTAGAATTTAAGACAGCGGGCAGCACAGGCCAGAGACAAAATATCTTTCCACCGTTTTCTATCCCGCGAAAGAGAGACAAACATATTATCCGTATTCTAGCTTTGTTTAGATGTCCTAGGCGTGGATAAAAAGGGGAAAGACAATTTGACAAAATGCTGCTTCAGCAAATTGATTCTTAAAGTCGGATATTCCTGAACCTATATTAACTCATTTCTAGGGCATGGGTTCGATTCCCGTCATATGATAGGGCAGACATTCATGAGACGAACATTTGTTTTAGTTCTATGTCTAGGTGTTAATTTATATTTAAATTTGCTTTTAGAATATATATTTATGTATATCAATCTCTGGCAGCCATAGTGCAAGCTTTGCTTAGTTTGGGGTCAGGCGATTGTGTGTGAATTTGTCCCGAATATACAAATACATACACACATTTAACATACTATGTACCTACCATATTTGACAAAAAACACTTAGTTAATGACGAAAGGTTTTGTGACATAATTTCCACGTTTGAGTAGAAAAAAATTGAGAGCCATTATACTCATTTTATTAATCTCTTGTATTGTTTGTCATTTATGGAACTATTAGACTTATCAATAAATTATGATTTCTGATTTCTACAGGAGTGAATGAAGGAAGTGATAATGGAAGTTAATCAAGTGTTAAAAAAACAGCAGCGACTCAACGCTACCTACACAGATAGTCTAGATCGCATCATGATCGAACTGTAAATCGTTTCGACTCCTGTTAATAAGGGTGAGAATTCCTTGGTCGAAATAAAACGACTGTGCCTGGGTAGAGGAATCTGTATATATTTTTGATCATAAAAAACCTTAGCATTTTACAAAACCAAACGCATGCGCGTTTTAAGACCGAACAGCGCCATCTAGTGAACATTTTTTGCAACACGATCGAAATCAATGAATTGACTCGACATATCGCCCACCAAGGACATCAGTTTATGTCCTTCATAATAGATGCTTAGAAGTCCAAGGTAGGATGTCTAAATATATGTACATGTCAACAAATACCTACTGCTTAATTACTTGGACAGTCACGACTCGAGTGATTTTAGTCTCCCGGGTGCTTTAAAACTACTCTACCTAAGAGCCATCGTGCAGGAGGTAACCCGTCATCAAATCCTTGCTATAAATCCTTGTGATGTCAAATCACTGATCGCCTCTAAGTATATACATTTAGTGACCATACACACAAAAATACGAATATAGCCCTTATATGAATGATGCCCATGACCTTTGGACCGTTTACTAGACCAAAATCTACTCCACTGTGCAAAAATGGTCTTGCAGGTTTTTTACCCTGCATGATGGAAGTTGACCCATTAACTGTGGTTGAGTAGTGGCAGAATATCGCTGACATGAAACACATTTGTGCACGTGAGCCTTTACTAGGGTTTTGGCTGAAATAATCCAGTACTTGGTGCGCAAATGACTTAACATCAATGATGGACCTCCATGTAAGGTCCTTTTGTGAGCTTCATCGATTACTAATTTGGTGAAGTGATTGCTATGTGGCAGTATAATGGGATGTTTGGAGTCTGCCTCCAAATCGGCTTTTTCTAGGCGACCACTGACGCGTAGAATCCCATTTTCATCTATCACTGGACAAAGTGACTTCAATTTGCTTCTTGATTTCACTTGCCCAGTTTTCTCTATCTCTTTAATATCTTTACCAAATTCTTGTCCTTGTACATGTTTTATGCATACTCTCAAAGCGTCTTCTAATTCTTCGTTTTCTAAATATGATTGATATTTTCTCTCTCTATTCTCTTGTTTTTTCCACTTCAAAACTTTTCGACAATAAGCTATCACTCTCACTAACTTCTGCAATGCTGAATACTTTGTCCAGATAAGATGATCTTGTGTGTTCTCAGTGACCACATGGGACTTTATCGCTCTTTGTTCCATACTTGTGGCTATTGACTTAGGTCTAGAATATACGATTATGTCGTCCTTTAGCCACGATGGACCTTGAGACCACAAAACACTGCCAGTTAATTCTTGAGGTTTTAATCCTCTTGATGCGATGTCTCCAGGATTTTCAGAAGACTGGACGTGCGCGAATTAAGTGAGTGTTTTCGAAATAGGAAAGGATAGTAGATACCCTCTTTCCGACGAAGGTAGTCCAACGGCTGGGATGGCTACTAAGCCACGCCAAGACTACTGAGGAATCTGTCCACAGATGAATATTGCTCTTCGGGATCTTCATAACTTCAGCTACCTCTGCTGTTAACTCAGCCAACAACACTGCTCCCATCAACTCTAACCGAGGTACTGATTGCTGCTTAACAGGTGCGACTCTAGTGCGAGATGTGACCAAACTTACTTTAATTTCTCCGTTCTTTGTTTTAGTTTGCAGATACACTACCGCCGCGTAAGCTGCAACTGACGCGTCGGAGAAGCCGTGCAGTTCTACAGAATCATCGTCATCGTAAGTATTGGTCCATCTAGGAATGCTGAAACTACATGCCTCTGTTAAGTTGTTTCGGTAAGTTTGCCATTCAGTCATCAACTCTGGTGTTAGCTCTTCGTCCCAATCCAGACTTGCGAGCCAAAGCTTCTGGATAAATATTTTTGATGTTACAACACACGGTGCTGCCCACCCCAGTGGATCAAAAAACCGTGAAATATCTGAGATGACCTTTCTCTTTGTGACTGGAGTTTGCAGTGGTGGAAGGTTGACTGAATATTGGAACTCGTCCTTTTCGCGTTTCCAACAAATCCCTAAAATTTTCATAACTCCATCTTCCTTTATATCCCTTTTTCCTTCGTCCTGATTTCCGATAATCTCCTTATTCCTTCTTTCCTCTGAAATTTCCTCGTTTAACTCCTTACAGCTACTCACCCATTTTTGCAGATGGAATCCGCCCTTGGTAAGTAATTCTGTCATTTTTTTATGTATATATTTTCCTTCTTCTACTGTCTGATACCCTGTCATGAGATCATCGACGAAAAAATCATGTTTTACCTTTTCAGCTACTTCGGGACATTGTGCACCTTCATCGACTGCAACCTGCTGCAACGTCTTCACTGCGAGGTAAGGAGCCGATGCAGTCCCAAAGATAACCCTTACTAATTTATATTCTTCCATTTCAGATCCGGGATCGTCGCGCCACACCACTCGTTGAAAGTCAGCATCTTCAGCAGCTACCTTTACCTGCCTGTACATCTTAACGATGTCAGCACATATGCTTATGGGTTGCATTCTCCACCTCATAATGATATGACGTAGCGGCTGCTGCAACATGGGACCGACCAACAAATCGTCGTTGAGTGACGGTGAATTCAAGCTCTTCATTGAGGCGTCGAACACGATTCGAACCTTGCTTGTTGTTTTGTCGTCGCGTACGACAGCGTGATGAGGTAAGTAAACCGCTGTATTTACTTTAGGATCTTCCTTTGGTACGCGCTCTATATGGCCAAGGTCGATGTATTCGTGAAAGAGTTTTGAATAACGCATCGCTAATTCTCTGTTCTTCTTGAATTTGTTTTCAAGAAGATGGAACCTCTTTATTGCGAGTTCTCTGCTGTTCCCGTATTGACACTGCGGATCTTCTTCGCGAAATGGAAGCTTGACTACGTAGCGACCGTTTTCATCACGGTAAGTACTTTGTGCATAAATTTCTTCGCATCGTAGTTCATCTTCAGACAGACTCTTCTTCTGAACTCCGGGAATGACAGTCTCTATCTCCCAAAACTTCTTTAGTAGTTCATTGTCATCAGCTTGACTTTGTGAACTGATGGAAACATGATGACAATTGATGGTGTCACTGGTTGAGGAAATCTTTCCTGATAAAATCCAGCCAAAGGTTGTATTCTGAGCTACTGGGAGCCCTGGCGGACCTTGAATTAAGCCTTCCTTCAATACTTGACCGTAAGCTTCAGCACCGAGCAAAATATTTATCTTGTTTGGTGTGTAGTATTCTGGGTCAGCTAGGCTGACTGCTTCTAGCTCAGGCCAGTTGCAAGGAATCACTTTTGCCGATGGCAAAAGTGATGTGATATTTTTAAGCACATACGCATGTACCTCCATAGTAAAGTTGGGATCTAGGCGTGATTGAATAGTCACCGTGACTATAGACTCCGAAGCTAAAGAGCTTTTCTCACCACCTATTCCTGAAATCATTGACTTGATTGGCTTCTTCTTAAGCCCAAGGAGTTGCACTGCTGATTCTGTTATGAATGATGCCTGAGACCCTTGATCCAATAACACTCTCAGCAGTTGTGTTGAGCCATGCTTTGTCTGTGCTTCGACAAGTGCCGTGGCTAACAAAACTTGCGAACCTTTTTCCGACTCCTTTGAAAAATGTGACGTTACATTTAACGTTGAATTTTGATCTTCCAATAACGTTGCCTGAATGTTAGACACCGCTGACTTTACGTTGGCAGACTCACTGGCAGTGTCTACTGCTGCTGACGCAGACCTCGGGTGCAGCAACGAATGATGACGTCTCCTGCAGACGTGACAAGATGTACTCTGGCGACAAAACTTGACAGAGTGATTTGACCCTAAACAATTAAAACATAGACCCTTGTCTTGAACAAATTTTTTACGCGAATCGTGACTCTCCTTTGCAAACTGTTTACAATATGCGATCTTATGGTTCTCATTACAAAATTGACAATGATTTATCACATTCACATTTTTATCATCAACAACGTGATGGACGTGGTGTCGAGAGGTCGATGGTTTGTTGTTTGTGAAACTCTTGGGTTTAGTGGTTTTAGTTTCATTTAAAAACTCGAGTGCTCTAAACCGGGCTTCCAAAAATTCCTCGAATTGAGTGAGTTTGGGCATGTCATCACTGGTACTAATTTGCATTTCCCATAATTTGCGCGATTCAGCGTCCAATTTAGCACTTACTATGTAAATGATGATGACATCCCAAGACGACACGTCAATTTCCAGATTCCTGAGGCCATTTAGACATTCCATGGTAGTATCCAGTAAACCCTTGATTCCATGCGAACTCTCTGATACATTTGTTTGACTTAGAAAACGTTTTAACAAACAGTTTGACAAGAACCTTTTGTTGTTGTACCTACTTATCATCAATGCCCAACATTCTTTGTAATCGGTAGACGTTACAGGGATGTGGCGAACAAGTTGTTCGGCTTCACCGGTTAACAAACCCTTTAAATAATGCATCCGCTGTACATCATCCAATGTGCTATTTTCGTGAATTAATGAGGTAAACAAATCTCTAAAGGTAGGCCATTCAGAATAAAGACCAGAAAACTTTGGTATTTCAATCTTTGGCAACTTAACACTATGTTGACGCTTAGGTATTATCGCCTGATTTAGTTCTGGTTGAACTGGCTGCACAGACAAACTATCTAGAACATCCATTAAATCGCCCTTGTGATCTAGATATAATTCTGCCGTTACTTCATAAACATTTTCAGTGAAGTACGGGTCCTTCTCGTGTGTGGCCGATTGGACGATAGTGCTGTGCGTCGACATAAATTCACTCCAGACATTTTCTAACTGGGTTAGTCTCGTTTGAACATATGAACGAGTGATGCGCTCTTTAGGCGATTTCTTAAAATTTATAACAGCCCTTTCTATGATAATTTTCTTATTAAATTGCAATCTATATAAAGGTTCCATTTTTACTAACAAACTTTAGAAACAAAATGAACAAATAATTTCAAGTAACGAATTTTGCTAAGTTTAAAGTGAACCAGAAATTATTACAAGTCCATAGAACCTTGTCGCATTGAAATTTGAACTTAATATTTTACCAACTAATTTTTAATGAAAATACGCTAAGTCCCAAATTGACACAAAATTTTTACAAGTGTGTAGAACCTTGTCGCAATAAATATTTTTTTATCCGACCGTAGGTTCCCCGTGTTTACCACTTATTTCTAATTATTCTAAGTTCTAAACTAACATGCAAAGTTCAAAGTCTCAAATAAATATAATATCCAACTTCACTTTTGATTAATTTTACTTCACTGATTATAATTTAACTTCACTGGTGAATTAATAAATTGTTACTCACGATTTCTTCTCTTCATTACCGGTTGATTTCTGCTCCTCTTCGCTTGCTTTGTACACTCATTCCTTCGCCTTGAGTAACTCCGCCGTTGAGAGTTTGTTCCTACTACTGGCGCCCTCAGGTGGCAAGTAGCGGAACCACTCTTTTGCTCCGAACTTCCAATAATCCCCGGTGTAAAGGGGCTGGAAACTCCCCGGCGTGCACTACTAGCGCCTGCCACAAGTGCCGGTAAATCTCCGTCAAAAATTGCCGCGAGCACCACAGCACTGCTGTATCCGGCTCGAATATGTTAATAAGGGTGAGAATTCCTTGGTCGAAATAAAACGACTGTGCCTGGGTAGAGGAATCTGTATATATTTTTGATCATAAAAAACCTTAGCATTTTACAAAACCAAACGCATGCGCGTTTTAAGACCGAACAGCGCCATCTAGTGAACATTTTTTGCAACACGATCGAAATCAATGAATTGACTCGACAACTCCAATGCATCGCCATAGACATACGAATAAATCAGGACCTAGTCGGAAGCCATTACGCGATCGTTGCGTAAGAGAACCCTGAACTAGACTGGAACCTGTATTGAGTCTGGTCGCGGACACCGACGCCGACCGACTATACTTGATCATTTAAGTACTTTTATAGCGTGCTGAGAACGACAGATGTCGCCTTGTCTATGATCGCTTGTTTTAGTATCACATCAATTGCATTTTGTTTCATCTCAAAACTTTCGTAATGCACGAACTTAAACAATTTCAGTGAAGAGTAATGATGCGGTACTGAAATGATGAAGAAATTGAAACTTTCTAGTTTCGATGGAAAATTTTTAGGTTCGAAGACTTTCCTTAGAAAGTACTTGGTTTCTAGGCAAGATTTCACATTTTGGTTAAGAGCTTGAGAAAAGTAGAAAACATGGCATTTATCTACAAAGTTTACAATTGAAGAAAATCTAGGACATATTTTAATTTAATCTATTTACAGTCTGCTAACATTTTTTTTTTATAGTTACTGAAGGCTTAGCAGTAGACTGAACATTTAATGACAATATGACATTTGTGAGAGGTGATTCGTTCTCTAAAATATATGTTTTATTCGTGTATTTGAGAAGTTTTTTAACATCATCATATTCATCATCATCATTTAAAACACAAGTCCATAAGTACTCTAAATAAGATTAAACTCATGAAAGTATCAAATTCAAGCGAACGCGGTATTTCTGATGCTATCGACCTATTGATGCACTATCGGTGCGGGGTCATTTCTCAAAGGAAATTAATTATGGGAAATTACATTACGACGTATGAAAGGCCTTACAATGTAAAGTACTTCCTTGTACTCTCCATTTGCATGTACTAAGTAAGCGTGAAACATGGTAATTAGCACTTAGGTATGGCTTGTGTTCCATAAACTTTCCCATAACGGTCTCTAGGAGAAGTGTCTAGGTGAAACAAATTAACGTACAATAAACAATTGATATCCTAACTAATATTATAAATGCGAAAGCGAGTTTGTTCGTTTTTCGTGGTTTGTTTGTTACGCTTTCACCCTTTAAATAATGAACTAGCCATCATGAAATTTCGCAAACACGTTGTCAGGGGTAGGTATTTACAGATAAGAGCATAGGGTAAGTACCTATTTATTATACCAAAAAAAAAAATACGCTTTCTGTGGGAGACTGCGGGTGAAACCGCGGGGCGAAGCTAAAGATAAATAAATAGCGGTAAATTACTCCATCGAACATGAAAAGATAACAGCATTTAAACATTATACAATTTCTTAATTACATAGGTGAACGACAGAACTCGAGGATTGCAGCTAGCCAGCCCAAAAACTAGAAATTACCTTATTACTATGCTATGGTTTCTTCACAAAGTACCATAATAACATATCGATATGTTATTATGGTACTTGGCGATCGCCACGCCTTTTCCCCGAGGGGGTTCGCAGAGGTGTAATACAACACCCACACCTCGCCGGACGATGTTCATTCCCGAAAGTGACAGGGCGCGATCCTGTCACCATAAACCGGGCTCCAGTCACGGAGCAGATGACATACAATACGCACATTCACACAATGAACAAATTGGTGCGTGCCATCGGCTGGGTTCGAACCCGCTCCCTCTCTACCGTAATAGTATAATAGGGGAGGAAATCGCGAGATATATCGCAGGGCGCAACTTAGAGATTATAGTGTGTGAAAAATCGAGGAAGGGAATAGTTGCCAGCAATTAATTCAATTATTTCCTTCTTCTCATCAGGTTCACACCAGAGCCAAGGTCTAATTGGTTAGCGAGTTACCTAATTGAGCTTCATTTTATAATCAGTTTGATTTAGTTATTACAGACAGGTAAACGTAAATATGTGGTGATACTCATAACACCGGCATTTTGAGATTTAAATCATTGGAATGAAGACGAACGGGTAATTAGGTGTATCGCAATGTTACTTTCTTCTAATTTAATTACTTTTACAAATTATTATAGCGTACTCGTAAAAGAATCGAAACGCGCGGTAAAGAAGTGTGTAGCCAAAAAACCCTTGAAAATCCCACAGCGAAATTTTCTTCGGAAAATATCATAAAATGACGTTGTAACTACAGTTACGTTATCAGTAAGATTCACACACAAATTGGCTAATGTATCAGTGAGATACATACAAAAATTAACTTATCACTGAGTCACTGATCACTTCCGATTAGTACGCATTCAAGTTTTGCGACTTAATTCCACAGTTAGAACCTTTATGCTTATCATATTAGTAACATCCAGATCAAAAGGCTGCTTACCCGGTTATTCGGGTTTGGTGATGATGATAAGCTGCCTAGGAAGTGCTCATCAATTATGTTTGCATTCAGATATTCCTTGCGCGACATTATTCAGATTTTATCGAAGTTTTACGGTAAACTAAATAGCTATGTAATTGTGAAAGTAAAAGATTTAAAACTAAGCACTTCTTAGTAAAGCTTAGTTTACCAAATTTTGTTAATGAACTAGAATACTTCTATTCTATTTAATATATAGAAAAACAACGAGCAACGATAAGTCAGTAGTGTATCCTTTTTCGCTATCATGCTGCTAAAATAAGTACCGAGTTTAACATTGACATCGCAGCCAATATCTCAGAGGGCATTGGTCCATCGTGACTATTGGTTATGCAGTAAACGGTAATATTTATGTATCCCGGGAGTTATCGCGATCTGTCTGTCTGTTACATCACGAAACCATGATCATGTCAAGATCGCGAACTTGAGATGCCTCTTTATCGGGATCCAAGCGCCCTGGGACTGACTTATCGACCTTTTAATAACGGATCATGCAACGTTACTGATCTAATTTTTAAATTTAAAATAACTGTTTTAAGATGTTAGGCGTATTTTATAGCGTGACGTCATTTGTATGATATTTACTATATTTTTTAAAGATCTTCAGTAACAAAAGAAATGGACACCATGCAATGGTGTGCAATGTTTCAAGTTTTAAAGGTATTAAATAAAATGACTACTTAGAGTACATTTCTACTTTACTCACAAAATAAGGGAAACTATCAAACGAGATCTCAACTCAAAACCGCTAATACGATTGAGATCGTTCAACTTCAACGTGACGTCCGGTACGTGTTTATTGTGAAAAAATAGTTGGAAGATCTAGTTGAGCAAACCTCGTTCTGTACTGACGCATTTGTATAGACAGAAGTTGTTATCGACGCAAAATCAGTACGGTACTGACGCCGGATGCCAATAAACTTTGAAATAAAATTAAAATTGTCTTACCAAAAACACGCTTCAGCGATATCACCGGATCTGTATTATGTTTACGGTGAGAAAATAATTAGCATTCGTAAACACTGGCTAAAAGTGAAAGCTTGCAATGAAAAGCGAATTCCAATGGATTCAACTAATATGAGTAAGACGCAATCAAACATAAAAAAGTTAATCAGACCGCTCAGTGAATTTACAGAATAGAGAGAAAGTTGACTTGCGATTACGTAAAAAACAAAATCAAATCCAATTGAATTAAAGAAAAAAAAGCTTCTATTGTAAAGCACAATCGTGAAGGTCGGTGGGGAGCATGGAAAGGCTTTTATTTTATCCTGTGCGTGCCAATACAAATAAGGTATTCTAGCTAAGATAGTGTCAGTTACATAGAACTTCGATAGGCCCCAGTCACGACAGGATATCTTAGCTTAGAAGATCTAAGCCGAGGAAAAATAATTGAACGAAAAAATAAAACTTAAAAGAAAGTAAAGACGGTGATCTAACCATCTACAATCTACATTAAACTCTCATGATCTCGAAAATAAAGTGGAAAGATCGTCAAATCATGAACGGTAATTGGAAACGTCGAGTACTTCAAAGGGACGCAAAGCCAAAGTGAAAGTTAATGAAAGTAACATGAAGGGTCTCTTCTAAATTGAAAATCATAAGTATTTTTATTAATTTGAAGCCATAAATCTAATAGATAGGATTAACTAGCCAGATGCAAAAATAAACGATGAGAGAATCATTAACAGTTATCTGGTTAACGAAATTGAAGTGTCGCTTCTAAAAGAATAAGTTCTTTTATAGAAGTAAAAAAAGTGAAAAAGAGTTGAATGGATTCAGTGTAGCAGCACAAAAAGGTCTTTGTTGTGAGCTAACATCTGATGTCAATATACAGGTTACTGGAGCAGATGGGTGTATTGATCGACCAGGGACTGATATTTATCGGAATTAAAAATCTCACAGCGGGTGAACATTGTAGTCATTGACAGAATAACTAGATGTTTTGGTCGTAACGGCTGTTGAGACGTTAACTAGAAGACACGATGGCCGTGATAACTTACAATTTGTTTAGTCAATCTAACTAAAGAATTATACAATTTTTATTACGAATATATGTAGGTAACTATAACTTTAAAAGCTAACATAACAACTTCAAACAATATGTTTATCATAAATCTTTAAATTTTCAAACATGCCAAGCATATAAATTCAAATATTAAATGACTATTTTCTTCTGAGTGTTGATCGTTGACGGTCTCTAGACACCGTTGAACAAAACAGCACTTGGTAATTGAGATATGATTATCCCAAAACCAAAGTAAATGTTGCGTGAAGAAAAAAAATGAAGGACAATTGTCAGCTAACAGGTTTATTAACCTGATCTGCCAGCGAACGTGACAACGTAATCGACAAATCGCAAGGTGCATGACCGTGAAGCATTGTTACATAGCACATCGCACGAATGCCTTTTCACATGCCAAAATCAGAAACTGAAAGAGATAAGATAGGAAACCCGGATACAATAGTGCAATAAATAAGATATCGCCACAAAGACCTATATTGTGCAGCAAAGGTGAAATCAATAAGAGGACACACAAGAGCGTTGACACAGAAACTCGAAATGCGCTGAACGGGAATGAATGAGATTGTGGTTAGCCAGCCGAGACCAACCTCGAGACGTTTCCCATCACAGCAACAATGGCTAATGACATCTCGGATGAATTAACGCTTTCGACGAATCCATTAATTATAGCTATTGCGGAATTTATCTCCATAAGTTGTTTGGAGTCATAAATCAATGTTATGATGATGTTTTTATGTTTGTTACAGACGGTGCCTTTGCCAGCCGGCTCCACGTCAGTGCTGGCGAAGCCGACAAAGTACCACTACTATCCCCACAATCAACACATCTATTTACTACCAGAGTGTGCCATACAGCAGGTAATTTCTATTTCGACTTGTTGTATAACTTTATTAACGACTCAAAGGCTTGTGTGGAGACGTCTAAATCAGGTAATTACGTTGTTAGTTATTGATGTCCATTCATCATTTAGAGGTAGGTACTCATGCTTTTCATTCATTTGCTGAGGCATAATGGTTGAAAGAAGATTAGAAAACATACTTTTTGCAAAAAGTTACATAACAAAGCAGGAGATTTTAGGAATAAGAATTTAGTTAAAAGCATAATGAAAGATGTTTGTGTTTATGTACCTACGAGTATGTCTTGTGAAAAAAATAACGCTGAGTTCAAGCGAGTCCAATCAAGTCGCTGAAGCTAATAAGCCACAAGTTAAACAGCCACCTGAAAAATGTTTAACTCTTAACAGACAAGACAAATGGTATATTTAAAACAGAAACTGCCGGACATTATAGTCTAACATTAGCCGTGCCCTGATTACAGGTTTGCAATGCAGTGTACGTGAGGCTTAACTACACGCAGCCTCTTTGCGCCTGCCCGGCGCGGTACCGAGACCCTTGCTCTGCCAGCCTCAACGCGGATGACTTGCACACTACGAGGCTCACTACTGACTCTAAGAAAAAGGTGAGTTGTGAGGCTTATTGGGGTTTTGCCGATTACTGACCAAGGCACCAAAGTTCCCGGAGCTTAATTTGGGATAGCAACATTTATTACCATATATTACTGTGAACACTGGCCCAGCAATGTTGCGACAATATTTTGGGTGTGGCCCATCCAAATAATCATACATGTCATGGCCGATGATGGCCGGGCTACAGTCGACAATATTTCTAGTATTGTCCGGCCAATATGTTTTTAGTAACGCGCTTTTACTGTAGCGGTCGGGAATTTGGGCTTGTTTTGTAAGCTAGAAGACATCATGTAACGTGCCATATAGTATATAAATGTAGCCTATAAATGCAATTAAATTATTCAATACTCATATAACTACTGTAAGATTGACATGCAGATCTTAGCATATTGCAGTTAGGTTAAACATTAATGACCTGGAATAGCAACATTGTGGGAAGTGGATCAATCTAATTACCGTCATGGCTTGTATAGTATTAGCCTATCATGAGAGAGCCATCAGTGGCCCTATTCGGAGATTTGATTTTCATCTCACCTTTTTTCGTCCTTGTTGCTTTAGTTTGAAACTTCATAGGTGTGAGAGTGACCAAGATAAAATCTCATCTCCTCTTACGCATGAGAATAGCCCCCCTGATTAGAGTTAGAGTTAGATGACTGTATACATTATTTTTTTACTAAAATTAATAATTTTTCGTTTCCAGTACGCCAATAAAGCCGTGACCCTAGTGAAGACTTGTGAAGCGGTGTCCGAGATGCGCGAGTGCAGAGCGCCCAGAGACTGGTCGCTGCTGGCTTTACAGAACATTAGGACGGGGAAGTCGCACTACCTGGTTATATGCAGGTGTCCCGATAACCACATACTGGGTGAGAATTTAAAATGCTTAACATCATCAACTATTTTCCGATTTAAATCTGATAATATAGGGTAGCCTTTCTGCTCTACCTCTACATAATCAAAGCTTTTTTTTAAGCTTTTTATTTTTGTAAAGCGAAACATGCAAGTAACGGTTTCATCAAGAAATTATACACGCTTAGCTTTCAGTAAAGTATCTTTAAAATGATAGTAGTGGCATATTTGAAATTTATTGGGTTTTAGCAGTAGCTTCAACGTTTATGTATTCATTTCTTTATTTTTCAGAAGGTCCGATGTCCCATGACCAGCCTACTTATGCGTCTGTCCCGGGCATCAGGGTGTATGGCATGATGTGCGTGAAGCCGACGACAGCGGTCTATCATTCAGGTAAATCTTGATAGTATACTAAGCTTGCACTCTCTGTAACGAATGTAAGTTGTTACTACGAATATCTGGATATGGTAATTAGCAGTATTTTGTTTTTATTTTTGTTTTTGATCTTCCGAGATAAAGCGCACAGTTGGTTTAGAAAATCTAGTATACCTCGAAATCAAGTTATAAAAAATACATTTTTACAATTCAGGGAATTCGATTTCCAAGGATGCGTCAACAATTGACATACTTGCTACATATCGCATTGAACGTAGCGCATTTTTTAAATTCCTTAAAAAAGCTAACAGAAAGCTAATATTTTTTCAGGTTACAACGCGAACCGGTATACGGGCTTCCAAAGCACAACGACGTCCTACAAGGTGGACTATTCTCAACCTCACACGTACGATAAGCCTGTCTACAATAGATATAACTACTACAACAGGCGGTCTCGAGCTGCGAGACAGAGGCGGTCGACGCCAGAATACCCTCCATTTCCATGGTACAAAGTACAAGAACTAGCGAGATCTTTACATTGGATCTAATGCGAGAAACATAGTACGTATCGACTTCAGACTGCTAGAACCGCTAAACTAAAAAGATAATTTGAAACATTGGCATATTTCAAATACTGTATGAAGGTATTTTTTTGTCAATTGACGCCAAGTCATGGTAACAGCATGCTTATATTTTCATGCCAAAAAAGTATTTCGTCTTTATTTCAATTAGACTAATGATCTTAATAGTTTAACGGTTCTCATCTGAGGCTTTGGACATGCAACGTAAATAAAACCCTAAAATAATTGTAGGGTAGATGGAAAAAAGTTTGTTGGTTTCATCCAGGCCGCTTGCCTCTTTGGACTCAACGCATACTTTTAGCGCTTTTTGCTTATGTATCAGGACATTATTATTTATGGAAAGCTTAACTTTTCCCATTCTAAATCCGTGTTTAGTTTGGTGAAAATTCTTTTACGCCTAATACTCAGTGTTCAGTGCATTTATTAGATTTATAACCGTCAGTAACTTTATACATAGAGAAGAGTAGTTTTAAATAACAGGAGCAATACATAATTCAATTCTCTTACTACGTTTATAGAAGCTATCACAAGGAAAGGTCATGTTCCATTTTATTAAGAGTTTCAACTAGAGTTTGCTGCAGCGCTGAAACAATAATGACGCAGACGAGGGCATTTTTAATGCGTTTGAAAGTTTTTTCGTTTAGACACATACGCGTCTTGGGCGCTCGAGAGCTAGCAAGTAACTGAGTGATGTATGGCCGGATAGCTGCACTTAAACGAAACACAGTAGTGATGTGTCTTGTCTTCTCTACACGTAGTATTAGAACTCAATGGAATAGATTGAGGCTGTTTTATCTTCTCGAGAACTTTAAATTTTTGATAGATCTTCATTTAGGTTGTAATAAACTAAATATTACAAGTACTTACAGTAATCATTTTCAAATCACCATCATTCATCACTATCGTCATCCCCATCACCATCATTATAACGAATAATGTCATTTTCATTCGAATAGAATGACTAAGTAATACTAGAATTTATAATTTATATTTTTATTGGTTCATTTTCTCATAATTTTCATATAAATTTCTCATTTCACGTTAGTAAACAACTGTCTTTGTTTTTTTAAACATAGAGTTAAAATTGTCATCCTATCTACTTACTATATTCTAGCAGTATACCTACGGAAAAAGCTATAACAAAATGAAGATCTATCAAATTCACTAAGATTTCCAAGACGCCGTTATTTCTTTATTTCTATGGTAGGTAGCTGCGAAAATAACCTAATTTATTTCTTGTTGGTTTAGTATAAAATTGCCAGAATATTAGACGTAACCATGACTTTAGTTTTAAGCGTTGGGATAGGAAATTGGCACTTATTATCCCCACCAATGCAAGGTGATTAAAAAATTAAGGCATTTAAAGGACCAAGAAGTGGCGAAAGAAAAGAATAGCTGAAATTGAACCCTATATGGTGTTAGGTATGGTAGATTTTTTAGTGACAAATCTCAATGACAGCGACGCTTTCCCGACCACAGATCTAGGATGTAAAAGATCGACAGTGACAATTCGATAGTGATACAAAAAAACATTTGCGCATGCGTGAGTAAATTAGTGTTGTGAAAAGTACTTATTAATTTATCGATTGACCAAAAATGGTCCTCCGGGTGCTTGTCGATAAATATAATCTTTCGCATACCAATTGAGTTGTTTTTTGTTCCAAGTATAACACCGCTGCTGAGCTAAAATGAATATTAATCACTAAACGGGTGTTAAGCTAGGCGGAAGAGTTAGATATCAGTGTCACCATGTATCTAAATTAACCTAAGAAAAGTAAATAATAAGATCAACATAATACTATCCTAGTAATTCGCTTCGAATTGTGACCCTTGACCAAATTTACTCGTATACGGATTAGGATAAGTAATAATACTTATCTCATTGGTTTTGTACATTTATTTATAATTTACATATAAGTATATTATTTAATTTAATTAAAAATAATTAAATTAGACTTGGATGTAAGACACCCAAAATGTGTAAATTGAATTAAAAATGATGATCAGAAATTGAAGGTACATACTTATAAATAATACAAAAATGTTTTACGCCTCATCATTCAGTACAAACTCGGAAGAATGTCAATTTACTTTTGATGGCATTGATTCAAAAATGTATGCTTTGTTTATGTATTGCACCCATCGCCTACCTAATGAACTTTGATAAAAACTATCGATAATAATGACGTCATCTTTTTATCCATCTCTAGTGAAAATCGAGCGTAAACTAACTAATATTTTAATGCTGAATTTCATCACCAATTCTGCTTTCATCTAGGAAATATAGATGTTACGAAGAAACGACAACAACATACCGCTGGTAAATCGGTTTTTGGAACCAATTTATGTTGTGTTTTAGACAAAATTTAGACAAAAACATCACAATGGAATTTTCATATTTACCCATGAAACGACAAATTTTGTGGGTTACATCTTGGATTCACATCACAATTGCTAAACTCACAAGATGACATAACTGCATTTAGTTACAATTGCTCTCTTTTGAGTCTATTTATAATTATTTTAGTAAAAATATAAATCATAGGAATTTTCGCGTGTTCCCAGGTGGCGCGCTGTCATTATTGACAAAAGAAAAATTGACTAACATTTTATTTGTAGGCGACCTCTTTCTCTCTTGTGGAGTTTACATTTCGATGGAGACTTCTCTGTCCCACGCTTCGTTGGTCTTTTGCGAAGCAAAAAAAATCTTAGGTCTGTGTTCCCGACGCTCGTGCCAATTTATTTTTGCTTTAGAACATTTTATAGTACGCAATATAATATAGGGTTCATATTTCAATGCTTGTTTTTCGCCGCGACTTGAATAGCGAATCCCTTATACCTTTAATGAATACGATGTAAGTACACAAAAAGATGTGATAGTGTTTTCCGATGGGTTTTTTGTGTAATATTCCATGCATTTAAAGTTAAGTTAGATGTAACTTAATATTTATTTAGGGTACCCATATTTATACTTAGACTAAAAACTGTAAATATTAGTGTTACGAATTACAATATTTGTAATTATGGAAATAAAATTTAACTGATATCGAGATGTTGTTTTTTTTACAACGGACTAGGCATGCGTTCGACCACTGACTTGCCTGATGTGAAGCGATGACGTGATCGAAGGTGTAACTTTTCTAGTAGAACCTATTCATTTAATGTTTAAGTTTCAATATATTTATATTTTTTCACTAATTTTTATTCATTTACCGCTATAAAAATGAATTAAAGGTAGTTTAATTAAAATTTCAATTGACTGATTTTTTAATGAAATTGATGTAACAAATGACGAGGTGACACACAGCGCCATCTAGCGGAATTTTCTCAAATGTTCCAGTCAGAAGGCCACAGAGGTTTTATTCTGATTCGGTGTGTGATTTTGGAAAAAGGGTGCTGCTGAGTGCTGGTGTACCTATTAAGAACCAATCTCTGGGAAAGGTGCTGTTACAGGCAACAGGCTAGGGAGGCACCGGTGCAGTGCTATGGAGATCCCGGTGCCCTCTTGCTTTGCACAGAGGATGGCCACCGAGGGGGTTTTAGTGGGTCAACTCACACATAATCCGGCTGCACCCCAATAAATGCGGGCATATTTTTGAAGATTTCCACCCCGTCACCAAAAAAAAAGCTAGTTACTCCGACAATGGTATCACAAAAACAAAATGTGTGAGAACCACGTCAGCTTCCCCAATGATATCTAAGTACTTTGAAATGATACACGTGAAATGGTATATGGAGAAAATAGTCATTTGGTAGGCAAGGCTGCAAAGTTATTTTTTGGTGTGAGTACTTGTATTGAAATCTTAGCAAGCGAAGTAGTCTAGGATGGATGGATTAGGTTTAAATATAAAATCCTGAGCGAAGCCACGGCTTCAGAAGCACGTACAGCCGTATAACTTTGCTGTCGAGCGAAACACAACTTTTCACCTCACTACAGCGAGGAAAAATGTTTTTTTTTTATATAGTCGTGGTGGCCAGTGCGTTTATTAATTTGAGAAACTCTTTCCGCGCGAGAGGATACAATGCACTCAGAATTCGAATTATAAACAGACTCATTCACTTGTAAGGTGAAAGAGCTTTTGTAACTTACCTAATACTTTTTGATCGACGACAATATCGCACGAGTACATCGCCGCCATTAGTCTCTGTGGTTGCACTTGGAACGCTTTCCTGCACCCGTCTTTTACTACCGACATGATTTGACCTAAAAATAGACAACAAATTATGTGCTTCAGTCAACTTAAACTTTTCTTAGTAATTTTCGAAACTTTGCTCCGTAACAGTTGAAGGGGCAGAATGAAGCAATTTTACAGTGTAACGACATGTACATGCGTAAACTTTTTTCGTTTTTGTTTGACTCCATACATTTCAGTAAAGCGCCCATGGCGAAAACATTACGGGATTAAGTTAAATGTATGGAGCCAGACGAAAAAGAATATGAAAATACAGCCTAATTTCAACCAATACCCTGTTAGTATTGGTTTAAATTAGGCGATATTTTCATAGTTTAGTATAGTAACAACTCAACAACTAAATGCCATCTGCTACGTAACTGGAGCCTGTTGTATAGCGACAGCCTCGCCCCTGCCACATTTGGGACTGAACATCGTCCGATGAAGTGTGGGTATAGTACATCTTGTACACCTCTGCCAGCCCTTCGGGGGAAATAATAAATAATAATTCAATAATAAATTCGGGACACTTCCACACACGGTCGCCTGACCCCAAACTAAGCAAAGCTTGTACTATGGCGGCCAGAGACTGATATACATACTTAGATATTTTTAAACACATACTTAAATAGATATTAACAACCAGACATAGAACAAACACAAATGTTCATCACATAAATGTTTGCCCTAGGTGGGAATCGAACCCACGCCCCCAAGCTCAGAAGGCAGGTTCACTACCAACTGAGCCACCGAGGCAGTCAATATGGGTGACGATTTGTTATGCTATGAAGTAACAAGTGGGGTACCAACCTGAAAGCGGTCCAAAAACGTGTGACACTTCATCCCCTTCATTTCTATCCAGCGTCCACTCTTCCACACAGAAAGCCACTCCCATCATCGGCTCCTCACACAACGGCCCAGCCAACGTTGCCAACTGGAAACCATTCACAAAGCTACTCTCAAACTCGAACCTTGGATCTTCTACTATCTCCCTCTCATGGAAAAGATACTTTGTATTGTAATCCGCTGTCTGATTGAGAAGCAAGTTCGGCCCACAATTCCTCGGTCCTACTGACCATATTTGGCTGGCAATATCCTGCCATTCGGGACCCAACTTCGTACATATGCTTTCTAGGTCGGCTTTGAAAATTTGTATCAGTTTCAGCATCCTATCGGAGAGCTTATGTTTTCCATTGAGTTTTAGGTCACCTAGTTTGTCTTCTAGTTTTTCGTTTTTGGATAAGGCGTGTAAAGTTTTAATGTGTTGAGATATGGCTTTGAGTAAATCTGTAGAGTTTTCTAGTAAATTCGTTATTTCGTTGGGTAGTGGTTTCGCTCGTATTTTTATCCGACTTTGCTTGTTGTTGGTCACGATGGTGATGACCGGGTCTTCTTCTTTGTTGAGGCCTTTGTCGATGTTCTGTGAGTCTATCTCTTCGTTCGCCATGTCCATTTTGGGTGGTATTATGACGGTTTCTCTGAAGGGCACTATTGGTTCCGACACCGTTATTGGTATTTTGGCGTAATGGTTTCTGTGAAATAATATTGGTTGTTGGAGTTAAAATCAAAGTAGGGTAAAAGGGTAAGTAAGTAAAACGTAATTCTCGTCCAGCGGGGGGTATTGCTATTCCAAAACACAGGTTAATTCCTAGTTTGGATAGTAATGTTTTTCAACACTGACTTAAACATTTTTTTTTATGTAGAATAGGTCGGCGTTTGACCACCAACTCGCCTGATGTTAAGCGACGTTGTGGTCTAAGATGGAGCACAATGATCTATAAGGTTGAGGATCTTTATTTGAGACAGTATGGAGTGTACCCTTTCTATCCATTAATGTACCCAACTTTGTTTGTATTAGGCATGGTTGGATACAACGAACTGAGGGTCAGGAGAGAACTTGCTCTCATTTCGTATGTTTTTAAGGTGCTCAGGGGTAAGGTACACAACGGCGAGATATTAGCCCAAATATGTTTCAACGTCCCGGATAGATATGTGTGGCGGCGGCGGCGGCCGCAGCTCCTCGGCCAGGCGCCGCTGACGCGCGCACTGCGTACTCTCAACGTTGTAGCGGCAGATACAGATTTGTTCTATTGTACTCTGGGTGAATTCACAAAGATAGCACTACATATATTGTGTTACCGTAAGTTTCTTATAGGATAAAGTTAGTTAGTACTTATTACTACACCATCGCATTAGGTATACCTGTAATGATAGCTGTAAGTTGTGAAATAATAAATAAATAAATAATAATAATAAAAGGTACTTATTCACTCTAGCCTTGAAGTTTTGTAGAGTGAAGAAGTACAATATAGTTGTACTTCTAATAAGTGTACTTTAAATATAGATGTTTGTTTGTGAGTCTACATCGATTTGAGAATATTAAATTATTGGAAATTATCCAGCTCATTCCCACTGTTTACGATTATTGTGTACTAGAATAAAATCGAGCCAGGCAGGGAAACGAGACCACACACTTATGCTAAAACAAGCCAAGTAGGCATTTTAATAAGACCTTATTCCATCACCACAAAGTCTATTACTGAGTTAACAAAACCCTATACTTACTTCAAGTCCTCCAAACACCTCTCCAAGTGCACCTCGCCTGCTGTCACCAACACGTGCTCCCCTGTTTCCTGCACCAACACTTGGACACAGGAGTCCGATTGGTTTAGCAGTTTCAAACCTGAAAAAAAAAAGAATAAAAATAAAGAATTACTATCGAAATGAGAAAATTTGTATATTTATGTCTCCTTTTTAACCTCCGACGCAAAAAGGGCGGGGTGTTATAAGTTTGACGTGTGTGTGTGTGTGGTGTGTGGTGTGTGTCTGTGTGTGTGTGTGTGTCTGTGGCATCGTAGCTCCCGAACGGATGAACCGATTTTGATTTTGTTTGTTTGTTGTTTTTTGATTGTGTTCGATGGCAGCTCAGTTGGGAGAAAGCCCGCTTCTCAAGCCAGAGGGAGCGGGTTTGAACCCAGCAGACGGCATGCACCAATTTGTTCATTGTGTGAGCATATGTGCGTATTGTATGTCATCTGCTACATGATTGGAGCCCGGTGTATGGCGACAGGGTCGCCCCCTGTCACATTTTGGGACTGAATATCGTCCGGCGAAGTGTGAGTGTTGTATAAAACCTCTGCCAGCCAGCTAGCTATTTAGCTCGTTTGATGAAAATCGGTGTCAGGGTTTTAAAAAAATTTAATTTTTACTTGTTGCCCTGAGCGGTAATTCAGCTATCTGGCGGGGAACGGCTCAGTATCACTAATGTCTCACAAACGTGTCAGCTGGAATACCGGTGACACGTTTATGAAACGTTAGTGCTACTTAGCCGTTGCTCGTCCGTTTTTTAATGACAAACGCAACATCAACGGTTCAGTTAAGCATCGCCTATCTATAGTTAGCTGAATTACCGCGCTGATAAAATTCAACCTTCGATTTAGCATAAAGTTAGGCACGGCAGGTGTTGTTCGCTCGCGACACTATTATATTAGTTTAGATGCGCCCTGCTGTTTCACCCGCGGTTAAAAAGTATCCTGTGTGCTATTCTAGACTATAATCTATCTCTGTTTCAAATTTCATTCAGATCTATTCAGCCGTTCTGGCGTGAAAGAGTAACAAACATATTTCCATCCAGCTATTCATCCATTCTTACAAACTTTCGCGTTTATAATATTAGTAGGATATAAAAATTTAGAATATATTTTTGATAAATTTGCCACTATCAACTATCAATGCATTGAAGACAGTCTTACAAAGAATTCAGAATAATTTTTAAGTTGAAATTACTAGGAAATTGTGATTACGTGTATATTTGGAGCTATTTAAATAAATAATAAATAAATCAGGGACATTTTGCACACATTATAGTCTGACCCCAAACTAAGCAAAGCTTGTACTATGGCTGCCAGAGACTGATACAAGCATATACATATATTTATAAATATATACATTTATTCATAAAATTTACATGATGGGATTATAATTATGTACTGTTTATAATAGGTATAATTTTCACTCTTAGTTACCTATAATTCAAATACTGGCAATACGTTTGTCCAACCCATAAATATATTAATTTGTGACCCGAACGATGCGAGCGAAATGAAAACAGAGAGAAGAGCGGCAACAGCGCTGGACCTGCGTAAGAAACGAGCTGGCAACGTCGCGCGTCGTCGCCGTAAATTACTACTACGTATTCTGTGCCGCTACCAACATTACTAAATGTAGGCGTACGACACTAGGTACCTACGTTATTACTACCGTTCCGATGGCGGGTCTAAGCAGTAGCGCACTTGTAGCGCCTCACTCAACTGCCGTCTCTGTACTTCTTCACTCTAGTAAACTTCAAGGCTAGAGTGAATAAGTACCTTATAGGTCGTCGTGCTCCATCTTAGATCACAACGTCGCTTAACATCAGGCGAGTTGGTGGTCAAACGCCGACCTATTCTACATAAAAAAAAAAAATCTGTGTACACGCACACATTGACAAAAAATAACTAAAAAAATAAAATTTATTTATGTAATTTTTGCTACTAATGTGTTGTTTTTTTCATAACATACCGCAAATAAAAGCCCATGTAAAAGCCAACTTAATTCATCCAATGTCAAATAGTACTTTCTTCGTATTTAAATGGTAAAATACATTTTTAAAGGAATCGTTTCACCGTTTAGCAGTAAAAAGACTACAGACAGACAAAGTTACTTTAAGAGTTTACGTTACATAAACATATCGTCACGCCTTTTCCCCGAGGGGGCTGGCAGAGGTGTAATACAACACCCACATTTCGCCGGACGATATTCAGTCCCAAATGTGACAGGGGGCGAGCCTGTCGCCATACACCGGGCTCCAGTCATGTAGCAGATGACATACAATACGCACATATGTTCACACAATGAACAAATTGGTGCGTGCCGTCGGCTGGGTTCGAACCCGCTCCCTTTGGCTTGAGTTTACGTTAGGGCGGAAATATACTAGAGACTGGTTAAAGTAACAGTTTTAGAGTTAGTTCCGATTTTATAATATTAGTATATAGTATGGAAGTATGGATGTAAGTTGAAAATAGGGTTCAACAAACCTTTGACCAACTGAGGCATCTGTGAAGGGTAGGTGGGTTCTAAGGCCACCCTCAGTATAGGCACGACGGCGTACTGCATCTCACTGAATGCAGGGCAGGCGATCGTGCTGCTCAGTGTGGCTGTCTTAAGTATGTGCTCGTCTAGTCCGCCGATGCCTGGAAAAATAGACAATGGTGATCGCTAACCATCACGATCAGCAGAGCACGAATAAATTATGGGACAACATTGAAATCTTTTTTTTTTTACAACAGACTAGGCATGCGTTTGACCACTGACTCGCCTGATGGCAAGCGTCGACGTAATCGAAGGTATAACACGCTTGCCTAGGAGATACCTATTCACTTTACTCTTGCACACCGCCGGATTGTAGTTAGGAAATTCGAGAAAAAAAAAACAACTGCTTCATACATTTTGTCGACGATCAACGAAATTTTTGTTTGGAAGTAACTTTTTGTATGGAGTGTATGACAAAATAGTATGAGAACCAATGCATACCGACACGGCATTATAATGAACGGCCACCCACGTGCTACAAAGCAGGCTCTACACACCATTTTCATATGCAAATTATAGACTTGGCTGTTGTGAAGCATTTTCACCTATACTTTATTCAACGAGACGACCTAATATGGCGCCCTCTCCCTTGCACAATCGTATGAAAGTGATAGGGATGCAGCACCGACTTGAATTGTCAGGATTGGTCAATGGGCGTGACTAATTCGTGAAATTGTTAGGCTGCGTTTTTTTGCTGATGCAATTATAGGCGTGAATCATACCTTACACTTCGGTTAAACTTACCAACAATATTGCCAGCGATGGCTTCGTCAATGATTTCCAATTCTCTTCCCATTAGAATGTAAAGAGACTTTATTCTGAAATATTAGAAAAATCGAATTAAACTCCAGCTTAAAATTACTTACAGAATTATAAATTGAAATAAAATTAAACATATAAATTGAAAGTTGAAAATTCGTGAATAAATGTAAACTTGCAAATTCGTGAACAAATGTGAACGTATAAATTGAAATATAATTGAACATATAAATCGAAAGTTGCAAATTCGTGAACAAACGTAAACTTACTCTGCACGAGAAATATGCTCATCACTCTGCAAGTCTTTCAACTTCTTGCTAGAATCAACTTTGTAGTCTTTCCAACTGAGCACTTTGGAAGGATCGTGTTTCGGTCCTAAGACAAAAACCTGATCTCCCTTCTTAACTTTACCACTAAATATTCTAGCAAAAGCTATGAACGCTGGCTGCTCATCTATTACTTCTTCTATAATCTTCTCTGGTTCATCCGCCTTATCTGTCAGAGGACTCATCTCAGAATGTATGTTCTGTTTCATTTCCTCGCGTATCTGTCTCGCTCGTTCCCTCCTTAACGCCATCTCTTCGGCGGTCAAAGCTTTAGGCTTATTCTCTGGTAATACACTTTTGTCTACACTAAACATTTTCGATACAAATATAATTAAGGGTCTATCTTCACTACTATCACAGGCTAAGAAGTCTTCTTTAAGTTTTTGAGTCTCCGGCAAGTATGACTCGAAGTCACGTATTTTTGTGCACATGAGTTTTTCTACCTTTTCTGGCAGAAGTTCTTTTGGGGACGGCAATTTATCACACACCATGTTGAGTACTGTGTGAGATAAAGGTAGCCATTGAACCATTAGGGACTGGAGTTGGAGTCTCGAATCCGTATGCCTCAAATCTCTTGTAGTCAATGTTATACCTAACTTCTCACATATTTTAGGGACTTTTTCCCTTTCGTTTCTCATGGCTATAGTCTCATATACGTTCCAAAGGTTATCAAGTATGACTTGAACAAATAGAGGTTTCTTGGCTTTTTCTTGAGCGCCTTTCATAAATCGTTTCGTCTTTGCGTTCAAATAGAAGTCGCCCCACAGGACCTTGCGGAGGATCTCTTCTTTTACACCTGAAATATAAAAAAAAATTAAGATGTCAATGCCAAATTGCCAAATACGTATGTCACAAATTATAATAATGTATAGCAAGCTAATTTGAAGGTAGATTGATAATCCTGATCCTAACTTCCTATTTTATACAATACAATACAATATATCTTTATTGCACACCAAAAACTACATGAAAAACTTAAAAACTAAAATACATTTTTCGGCAGTACAAGGGCGACCTTATCGCCTAAAGCGATTTCTTCCAGGTAACCTTTGGATGGACAGGAACTTACAGAAATACGAAAAGGGTAGGTGGTGTACATAAAACTATATTAAAATTTAAAAGATAATAATAAGTAATATTATATTAATAATAAGTACCTACTTAAATAAATAACCAAAAATAAATACATTATATATATGAATAATTATAAATATTATAAATAAATATAATAAAATATCAATACATATATATAAATTAGTATTATGCGTACCGAATTAGCAAAGAGCTAAATAATAGTTTAGTTTAATAAGTTTAATTATAAATTATAGTTTATCCTAAGTAGTCCTAACTACAGTATAGTATTATACAAAATGTGCAAGTAAGTTTGTTTGCTATGTTTTCACGCCTCAACTGATCATCATAACATTTTGCATACACATTGTCAAGGGTAAAAGGGAAAAGGACATAGATCTCTTTTAAACTGCGGGTAACACCACTGCCAGCCAGTTTTTTTTCAGCCAGAAGACAGAACTGCTACACAAAAGCCTTTTCAGTGATGTCTCTGTCTGGTCAGTGATAATGAAATCCAATGGTTCACCCTATTATGACTCTCACTTAATTGTTGCACAGCTAGTTAATAATAATTATCTATTGCACTATGTCAAGGGGATTAGATCTGTAGCCTATATCAGTGTTAGCCTGTACCCTCTAACTCTCTCAAGCAGAACAGCTACATAACAAGTGAAAACAACAAACAATATAACAAGTGAAAATGTGACATAAATCACTTTGTCTTGCTTGCAAGTGTTGCACATAAGTATTTATCGTCGATAGCTAGGATTCGCATTACATAGGTACTAAATTACCATGTTGATCCTTCAGTTAATTAAATGCCATCTTGAATATATATTTTGGGGGTAATAATTATTGTAAAAACATGTATTATGATTTGATAAATGTGTACAATTTGAGTTGGTTGCTCTAACTATAGTTTCAGCCGCATTCGGCGACCTTTATCAAGGAGAGTGCGCGCGGTTGCGTCTAGCTTTGCACCACCAAATGCGATTGAAACTACAGTCGGAGGAACCGACTCTAATCGTATGTGATTAATTCCCATTACAAAATCATACTGAGTGAAAACCACATCAGTTTTCAGAATAAAAATGTGAGTTAGTTTAAGTTAAAACAAGTCCAGCAGGTTTCTTACCAAGTTTTTCAGAGAACAATCTAGCAAAGGTATGTATAGTGAACCCCCAGCCGTCTGCAGCACTGGCAAAGACCACATTTCCTTGTTCTGGCGAGAAATACAGGTTGGAGTCATCCGAGTCTTCCAATGCAGAGGTCCAATCATAAAAATTGTTATCTTCTTTCGAGGGCTCTTTTTGTTCCTGAAAAGAATTTAAATTGATGGAATTTTAATCACTATGTCCAGCCAAAGCACACATCACTATACTACTTTATAACTAATAAAATGTTGATTGCATTTTGGGTGCACACTATTATTTTTATGGCAATTCCATGGCTTTTTTAAGCTGCTATCCTGCCGGAGCCATATTGTTTTAATATTGTGTAAGAGACTGAAATTGTTTGTACTGCACAAAAAATTAAGATTTAATTTATCTAATATAAGTAATTCTAATCTAGATAATTTAGATATCTATAAAAAATCTGTGTATTTCCTATGATCTCCATAATGTCTGGAGTGAATTTGATGAATTTTTCAGGCACACTATTAGCAATCTCATGGTTTCTTTAAGCTGCTATCAGCTATTACTAGATTCATATTTATTTAGTTTTGTACATGAGAATTATATTGTTTGTGATTTATAGAACGGGAATTACTCACGTACGCATAGCAGTGCTATGCGAGACGCAGCCGGGCGCGCACACTCGCCTTGATGAAGACCGTCAAATGCGGTTGAAACTATAGTCAGAATAATCAACTAAAATCATATGTGAGTAATTCCCGTTTCTTAAATCATAATATGTGAAAACCGAGTCAGTTACCATAGTAAAATATTGTTTGTATTGCACACAATAAGAAAATCATGTGTGCCCTTGCCAAGTTGATTTTACAAAGGTACAGCTATCAATTACAATTTCTGCTTACTCAAAATCTGTATTCCCTATTAACTCTACAATAGCTGATTTTAATGAATTTTCGTGCAAGATATTGGATATGGATATATTGGCACAATAGCCCAGTGGGTGCTCCTGCGGTGTTCAGTAGCAATTAACAGCAATCAGGGTGGGTTGTTAGTATTAAAAAAAAAACTATGTACTTAATATAAAATAAAAATTACAATTACCTGCTTATCCATGGTAGTCTTCTCATTAACAAATACTTCGGTAGCAAACAGCTCTCCCATCACAGCATTAACTTGTTCGAGTACTTGAGTCAAGTGAATGTATGTATCAAGAGGAGTCAGTTGCATTTCCAAAATGAGGCGATCAATCTTGTTAAGAACTAGTACGGCTTTCATGTTCTCAGAGTATGCTTGCTTGAGGACGAGCCGAGTTTGTGGGCATACACCTTCTACTACATCTACCTGGAAAAACAGTAAGAACAAGGTAAGGCTTGCGGTGTTTCATATAAAAATCAAGAAAAGAACATTAATGAGCAATATTCTGAAGCTTTTACAACACTATCCCACCACTAGTTTTTAAACGGAAAACATTTAACCTTTTTGTATTGTAGGTTATGCCAATGCATTGAAGTTGGGTGGGAAAATTTATCTGACATAAAGTATGGTTTGTAGACCAAGACAGTTATTGTAAGGTGGCCATAGAATGTAAAGCGACGTCTAGAATAACTATCAACTTAGTGACACTGGTCGTACACTGAAAACATTGAAAATAAAGTTTCAACTTACTACAACAATTGCTCCATCACACAACCTGACTGCTGTGGACACTTCACTGGAAAAATCTATATGGCCTGGTGAATCTATGAGGTTCACTAAGAATTCTTGCTGTTCCACAGCGTGGTACAGTGAAATACTGCTGCTTTTCATCGTGATACCGCGCTGCTGTTCGTCGGGTCGGCTGTCCATATACCGGAGCTTGCCAGACATTCTCTGAGATATAATGCCATTGCTGGATATCAAGGAGTCTGCCAGAGTAGTTTTTCCGTGGTCCACATGGGCTACAATGCAGATATTCCGAATATTCTCAGGCTTGTTTTGAAGTTCGGAAAGTTTTGAAGAGTCTATAAGCCGCATATTAGAAATTTTAACAACAAACTTTCTTAAACACTTTGAGTGAAATGATAGGTTTTGAAACGAAGGTAAGGTAAGAGATTAACAGAGTATTATTGCGAAAATTTCAAGATAAATTGCACAACATGAGTTATTTCACAAATCAACAACACACAACACAACACATGTTTGACATTGACAGCTTTCTGACACTGACAAGTGGAAATTTGACAATTAACAGCTGATCCATCTAGGAACTGCAATGGGCATGCTAAAGTTATTTAGATTATACCACCTTATCGACTTGCTAGGAGTTTTTAGACAAATTATAAAATAGGTTATTCAAAGTAGATAGCGCCTATGGCCGTTTCCTTTACGGGACGTCTGAAGTCATGTAGGTCTTAGCACACACATCAACTCAGAAAGGGATCGTCACCGTGTCGCCTTACTTTACCAAGGTAAGGCGATTACGTTACGATTCCGGTTAATGTGTGTTGTAGCTGGGAGTTTCATACAAAAATTAAAAAAAAATAGCTGCACGGCTCGACTTGACACGGTAACGATCCCTTTCCGAGTTGATATAAGTGTACTACGACCTTTATTCTGTTGGTGAGGATATGGAAATCTTCTAAATACCTAGGCTAAATCCCTACCAACCTGGGCGTTTTTTAATTACAGCTGGTCGGGTTATGTACGATTGCATCTCTATTTACCAAAATTCCGCTAGGAACTCCCATAACATTTAACATTGCATAGCCTCGGAATTTGTAGTTACTCAATCTTATGTCTTTTTCAATCGAGTTCAAAAATGTAAAAGAAAGGAAATAAACAAATCACTGTTAGTATTACTATTCCGAGGCTATACAGCTTTTCTTGCTAAGGTACTACTTATCTTACGTTACTTATATTCTGATCAGTAGTATTGATTTCCGTTCCCGTTTAAATTTTTACATTATAACAATCGCGTATAAACAAATACTTATGTATATGGATATACTTTGAGTTGAGCGAACAAAGCTCCACGTTTGTAAGTAAAAAAAAAGTGAAATTTGAGTGACTAAACTACATTGTATTGTATTGTTTTGTATTTAATTTAATGTTTTGACACATATAATGACGAATTTGTATAGTTAAATTATATGATTTATGTCACTAATGCAGTAAAAAAATAAACATTGCAAACATAATTATCAAGTTGGTACACCAACTTGGTAAGTTAGCATTTTTTTACTCCAAGCTCCTATCTAGCAGGGCTTTTCTGGAAACACTTGATGTAGAATTAGACACGCCTTTTACATTAACCCGGCTTCGCGTTATTGTGGCAACGTAAAGCGGAGTCGACGCGAGCTAATTGCGACTCGGACGTGCTAAGAATAATGTAGGTATTCTTCTAGAAATTGTTCCATTTTGCTTGCTTTGAGCTTGTTTGTATTGTATGGTTTGGAGAGAACAGTTTTGTAGGGCTCAGGAGGGACAAATTGGGGTTAGAAACACGTTTCTCGAAGTTTTTGGTGGTTTACTTGCCTGATTCGTTTATGTAGTTATTATAAACCTATTGACATACAATAAAAAATAGATATTCTCAGCGGGATTGATATATAAGCCTAGGTAGAGGCTGTTATGTAGATATACATATGTGATCCAATAGGGCACTTGCATCAAAATTTTAATAACAAATTAGGTTAATAATTCAATAAAGAATATAGTAAAATGCAGTACGGTGATGTGTAATGAATCCAATTGTTTTTTTTTACCAAAATATTTATCAAATATAAATTACGTACAACAGAACGTAATTTCAACTACCAATAAGCTTGAAGTGACGTCACACCATACAAAAAGGGCCGGTTCTCATTGACGGTGCGGCACGTACGTTTCGGCGGCGTGTCTAAGGATCCGGTGCTGTAGCATCCCGCTTCAGCGTCATCGTGACGAAAGTAATAAAATTTCACTCTTTTTCAGTTTTAGCACTGTGCTGCTCTAATGTGAAGCCCATGGAATGTCGCGACGTGCTGGAGCATCCCGGGGGTTGAAGGACGTGCTATAGCATTCCGTGGTCACGTAAAACGTTTCAGTCTATTCGTGTTGAAATAAAGGAATGACAGTGCATACTTAATTCAAATAAGGTCAATAATAATTTGATGGTAAAAACATCTGTTGCCGCGTTGTACCGTGCCTCGCCGTTGTTAACCAGCCCTAAATGTTAATTAAGCAAGGACTGACATCATGCCCTAAATATCACACTAATCACGTGACCCTGATTTTTTGCGCGAACTTTTTAAATCCAAATCACGATAGTAAAATTGTTTCTGCATAGTTTGACGTTTTTTGTTTCTGATAGGTTTATTTAAGATTCTTTTCGTCAAACTAAAACCCAGCCGACGGTACGCAATTATAACACACAATTTATTGTAGGTAGGTCATCTGCTACATAACTGGAGCCTGGTGTATGGCGATAGGCTCGCCCCCTGTCACACATTGGGACTGAATATCGTCCGGCGAAGTGTGGGTGTTGTATTACACCTCTGCCAGGGTCCTCGGGGAAAAGGCGTCACAATTTGTATGTATCTTGATAAACTAACAAAAATAGAGTAGGTAAAAGTTTCAAAATCACTCACTGTTCAGTTTAACCTAAGAAACAGGCTGTTTTAAGACCGACAGGTAGGTAATTAACAGATTTTTTGTCACAGAGCAAACATACTTGTTGAAGCTCCGCACTTCATTACAGTAGTAAACAATTAGCGACAGTGTTGTGTAGGTATTTCGAAAAGTCGTTTTTTTCCATTTTTAATTTGGCTGTTAGCAAAATGAGGGTAGATAGCGCACGACCTCTCGCTATTACTATGCTCCGTCAGTCTCAGCTATCGCAAAATTACATCAATTTTGCATAAAACCATAAAGTCTAAAATAATTGTATTTCAACATCCACTTCCGTCCAATTCATTAATAGATCCATCGACAAATAAATAGTTTGTGACATCAAAGTGTGGACGGCGCCGTCGAGGTGGAAGGCGAGCAGGAAGCAAGGTGAGTTGTCGTGTTTTTTCTACCACTCGAGCTCTCAGCCATTCATTTAATTGCTAACTTCATAATCAAATAATACTTACTAATTTTCTAAAATATAGTAAGTACCTACTTACGTAGCATTTTGATGCAACAACGAGTTTGTTGAAAGAAATAAACACATGTAAACTATTTCTAAAGGGACGGTATTGTAAATGTAAACAACTAATACTTCTAATAATCCAAACCATGTACAATATGTAGGCAATTTCAGTATGAATCGAATGGACACCAATGAAAACACAACGAGATCCGTCCTCTTCCGCGGTCCAGCCAAAAGTGCCGGTTGGACGGGGCGGGTGACTCAGGCGCTACTCCTTCATTCCTTATGCTACATTCATTCATTCATTCGCTACATTCCTTTGACAGTTCGCTCGCAAAACGTCACACAGCAGACCATAGACTGCATTCTTTTGTATGTGTTGCTAACACACACTGAATTGTCTGCCTTAACTTATTTCCTACCTACCTACATTTATTCCGCGAACCACATGTGCTAGCAACCAGTCAACGAAACCAACTGCAAAATAATTAGACCAAATTCCAGGTTAAACCTCTTCCATGATAACTCTAATAGCACGTTCCACCCGCCTTTTCCACTTCATGAATTTTATTGCAAACGAACTCTCCCCAACCGCGACTAAAGTTTCAGAGTTTCTTGCGAATTTTCAAGAAGGCACTAACTTTAGCCAAGGTTACGACTCACGAGACGCGGAAGACGTCTGATTTATGCTATTTTTGTTCATTAAAGTGGTAGTACAAGTTAACTAGGGTCTAGTTAAGTTTCCAAGCTTAATGACGGCTCGATGAATATGCATGCGGCTTAATGAGAATAGCAGGCATTGTATGGGTGTTCCCGCTCTTGTTTGTAAATAAAAAGTAACGAGTCAGCTTTGAGTACGTTGACGTGGGTATGGGTAATAACGAAATTTTCTCATAAAAGCTCGTAGAAAAAATTACTTAGTAGTTTAGTAAGTAAGTACTGAAATTGTTTTCAAGTTTCAAGGAATTATTACTTCCAACTGTTAAGCGGTGGCAGTTTCTCCATAATTATATTCTTCCATGTACTATTTTACGTCTACTATTTTTCTGGTCTATTTTCCTGGCCAAGTTGGATCAATTGGACTGGAAAGCGCTAAAATTGTTGCGAAATTCAATATTTGAAATTCACTGAATAGGGGGACATTCAGTGAATTTCACATTCAGAATATCTGTTTTTTTTTTTGTTTTATGATTAAATTTCTGTAAACTTTGGATCCTGTATGAGCCTGAAAAAAAATCAAGAAAAACTACAACAACTTGTAGCGGGGAAGTCGTCAAACGTAGCGCAGCTTGATTGCGTAGCATGGTTCCGACGTAGCGTCTGTGTAGCAGCATCGGTGGAGTGTAGTAACATATTGTTTCTAGATCTAACCAACCTTATAGACGTCCAATTAAGGAATTTACGCTATTTGGAGAGACAATTTCTTGAGGGGTCTTGAGGGGAGTTAGTTACGAACTGCCTACCATTTACACATAGGTGCGATGAAGACATCGCGATCGGAGTCTGTCCTCTACAGGTATCTCTTCTCAATCGATAAATTTTTAAAGGGAAGCAAAAAAATTCTATACTTATAATTTATTTGACTGCCTCGGTGGCTCAGTCGGTAGTGATCTGCCTTCTGAGCTAGGGGGTATGGGTTCGATTCTCACCTAGGGCAAACATTCATTTTATGAATATTTGTGTTTGTTCTATGTCTGGGTGTCTTATCTATTTAAGTATGTATTTAAAAGTATATAAGTATGTGTAGCAGTCTCTGGCCGCCATAGTACAAGCTTTGCTTAGTTTGGGGTCAGGCGACTGTGTGTGAAAGTGTCCCGAATTTATTATTTATTTATTATAATCATCGAACTTATCGTAGTTGAGAAATGCGACCTGTAGAGTAGGCAGCCAAACAGAAATCCGGACATACGAAAGTATTTTTGCCGATGCTGAAGCATAGATGCTTCGCTCACTAACGCTCGGACAGTCGAAAATACCGTGTTGGCTACGCCATTTAAATGAGCCCATGATAAAAAAAAACAAGGTCTAGCATTCCAGGAGCAAACACATAATGACGTCACTCGTCTTCGTCATCCGTCTCTTTCGAACTATTTGTAAATGACCTAATTCGCTCTCACTTATGCATCGATTGACGTCACTATGTGTTGCCCACGTGACCGGAATGCTATACCTGGCAGATTATTATTATTATTATTTTTTATTTATTTATAATAGGTCGGCGTTTGACCACCAACTCGCCTGATGTTAAGCAACGTTGTGGTCTAAGATGGAGCACGACGACCTATAAGGTACTTATTCACTCTAGCCTTGAAGCTTACTAGAGTAAAGAAGTACAAAGACGGCAGTTGAGTGAGGCGCTACAAGTGCGCCACTGCTCAGACCCGTATTCGGAACGTATATTCTAATACCATGTATGAGCCTTATTGCTACGATTCTTTAACAAGAAATATCTGGTTAAGTAAGTACCTACAATCCGCATAATGTAAAAACTCGAATGTATAAAACTCGAAGTAGTTTTTCTTGTTTCGCTGCAATAAGGTTGACAAAAGGCAACTGAGCAAAATAAACGGGGAGCTAGAAATTCCTTTGGATTCTTTGTGAAATCAGTGCTACGCTTGGGAGCACCTCGTTTTATCCCTGAATGGCATCGATAGGTGTGCTGGGTCGTCTTTATTATAGTTCAATGTTTTTGACATGTACTTTAGGAGCAGGAGTAGGATACAATACAATATTAGAGACGAAAATACATCAGGAATGTAGGTAGGTACGTTGGTGGGTAGGTACAGATAGTAGACAGTTGTGTTCTAAAAATACATTGTCAACGTTTTATACGTTTAACGTTATAGGCCTACCTACTGGCAACATTGGGTAGTGTTGCCAGTGGCTGATAGTCAAATATAACATGAGATAGCATAAAAAGTAACATTTTCACGAGAAAAGTAACATTAACGGAACTAGAAGTTAATCACGGGGGGAGGGTGTGGGAGAGAGGTGCACAACCATGTGAGTTAAAACCGAAAATACTTTATGTTAAAACGTGGAAATTAAACTAATAAATTTAACAAGTCAAATTATAAAAAAAAAAACAAAAAAACCGGCTGCAAAATCTTGTACTCTATGCCACTTCCACTATCAAGACGATTCAAATGACACCTCACATGTCCAAATCCATAAAGCTATGTAGGCTGTAGGGCGTATCAATGAAACCATACATACATACCCACATAATTTTATAAATATATATGTACTTACAAACAAACATACTAACATGCTCGAAAAACATAATCCTCTTTCTTGCGCAGTCGGGTAAAAATATAGACAAACTGATCAGCCACGAATTTTTGTTTGCTCAAAAACATTGCAATATTTTCATCAAGTCATAAAAGTAACATTTTGAGTCCTGTAACATGAAGGAAACAAGAAAATTGAAAGGAACGTAAAATGTTACGAAATTAACATTCTGTCAACGCTGAAAAAACAATAAAGAGTTCTACTTTTGCGATAACCTATGAAAAAGATGATATTGTTGTCAATCGGTCCCCATCACCTCTGGCTATACAGTTTGCTTGTCAGTAAAGTAAGGGGTCTTTAAATTAATATCAAGGATGCAAACATTGTCTACCTTGTTACATTACAACAAAGTTAAAGGTCCTGTTTGCTACCTCAGAGTAATCAAATATACACAAACTTAGGAGTATGTACCTATATGCTAAATTCTGTTCATTTGAACATCTCACGAGTAGTTTGTTTACGCTTCAGTTACAAGGGACAAATTCAAAATGTCATTAGCTCTAGATTCTACATAAATTTATTATAATTATCTACCTACTGCAATGGCAGCTATTTATTAACTAACGTGATACGTAACTCTAACTAAATGAAAACATTTATATTTTGTGGCATAGATTTCAACCAAAACCTAAGATAAATAAACCAGTGACTATTTAAAGATCAAAACCAATCAAAAGCTTTTAGTTGGCCTAACATGAGTTTTGATAGTTTACGTGGCAAGACTGAGCGCCTACTTAGGGTAGGCTACCTACCTCCTCTCCCCCGAGGGTTCCCGCCTTGTCGTGGCGGGGGGGCTCAGTAGCCGTGGCTTCGTCAACCACGGTGAAGCCAAGAGGAATCCGAGGTGGGGCCGCTTCTTGGGGCTTTTAGCTCCAAAGACCACATGGAAGCGGCCTAAGTAGGGTGTGGGTCTGTATGGGCAGACCCACAACTGAGGCGGAGTGCAGTGTCGCATGTGCAACACTGCAACCGAAGGCTGGGGGCCGCGGCGGGAGAGGACTGTTGGTGTGTCGTTGCCACTTTCCCTACGTTCCGCGGCCCAAACGGGGTCGCTACCGTTTGATGGCGGACGCGGTGGGGCCGCAGAGGAAGAGGGGTGTTGGTGTATCGTTGCCGCTCTCCCTATCCTCTGCGGCCGAAGTGGCAGGCGGCGGGGCCACTCATCTGACCCGTCGCATGGGGACCATGGGCGCCTAGACACGGGTGCTGTTTGGCGCCCACGGGCAAATTGGTCCCCGAGGTGGTGGATGATGACGATGTGTCTGGTGTTCGATACATCGTCATTGAGGGGAAGAGAGCGTAAGCTCAAGGAGGTGCCCGAAAGGGCTAGCGCTGTCGGGGCCGCGGAAGAGTACGATAGTCCCCTTAGCCCCGACATTATGCGCCGAGGTGGAACACCCTTGGGTTTTTAGTGGGTAGGCCGTCAGTGGCGGGATTCCCACATAACCACTCTGTGCCCGCACTTGGGCTGTTGGTGGTATCCATAAAGGATTTTCCCAAGGTAAAAAAAAAAGGCTACCTACCTCCTACTTGTGATTGCACTCCACTATAATTATGTAGTGAGTTAGGCCATGTATTTATAGAGCAGTTAGGCTCTTCCTACCGCCTTAAGTTAGGGTCCTACATCCCCTACATGCATCTACACTACACGACATCTAGAGCATTATATGATGTAGTACACATGTAGTAGGTCTAATCGATGCTTTGAAACTGGCTCGCTGCGCTCGGGAGTTAACTCCAGAGCCGCTCGTTACGCTCAAGGCTTAATAAGCCGCCTGTGACATAAGACACTGCTTTATATCCTCGGTGCATAATCTACTATTATCTATATAGATTATTGTGATATCGACATTTCAAGTCTTATTGTTCTAATCAAATCTGTGTAAAGGGAAAATTGGATGGAGTGATCCAAAGTTTGAAAGTTGCCAGCCACAAAAGCGGCCACATAACGACCTGTGAACTACCCACAAAGGCTCGCAGCTGACTAGTGGAAACTAATACTTTGGAAAGTTACCATGCTCGTTTTTGTCTTTAGTTATTTAAGGGCTTAAGAGAGGAAATTAGTGTTTGCGTGTATGTTTTTATTTTTGTCCGACATTGGTAAAAGTACCTAATGTAGGTAGGTACTCTATTTTTACCCGACTGCGCAAGAAGGAGGGTTGTGTTTTTAGAGTGTATGTATGCATGGGGGTATGTATATATGCATGAGGTTTCCTTGCCACACCCTACAGCCTACACAGCTTGATGGATTTCGACATGTGATGTGTCATTATCGTAAATCGTACCTATATACATAAATCGTCTTGTTAGTAGCAGTGATATAGGGTTCAACATTTTGCAGGCGGGTTTTGTTTTTCTTTTAGTGATGTTACTTGTTACTCAAAAATTACAGAAAAGTTTAAATACATAACCTTCTTACTTAAGATCACCTAATCTGCTGTTGTTTTTATTAATTTTCCGGATGAATGAATTAAAACAGAACGATACATAACGAAAATTTAATTTAGGAGTAAATAGAGGCCCTAAACGCAGATGAATGTGTCAATCCAGACATGTCCCTCGCAATAATTCAATTGGAAACTACCAGGGTTGTATTCAAGGGGTATATTTCACTTCATGCTACTAGGTATAGCTTATACCTACGTAAAATAATGTTTCAGAATTGCATACGCAGTTAAGAAGGAACATCAGCAGCGAGGAATTTGAAAAAAAGATGTTGGATGAATCTGTTGCCGTCTCAGTACGTAGCAAGTCAAGCAAATTTGTTGCGCCTGACGAAATATGACCAAGCTACTCAGCTACTCTGAATTTTGCAATTTTAAATTCTACGCTGCTCTACCACGACAATGATTATAATTATTTTCATTTCGGAATTATGATATTACTCTTGAGATGGTACAATGATAAATTTGTGGTTGAATGTTATCCTTCCACTATTCCTTTTAAACCGGATTGTGATACGTTTTAGTATTTCCTTTAGAAAAATTGTTACTTCAACATAACCTAGGTTTACGCTGCTTTTCTAATTCATTGATAATAAATTGCTTCTTCGAAAGAAGGCTGTCAGCGCGTGCACCAATACGGCAAAATACTGACAAATGAACAAGGATAATTGGAAAACGATCCAATGACGAGAACGACGCCCTTACAAGAATCTTTTCTGGCACAGCTAAAAGTTTAATTAAGTGAAACAGTGTGGCGGACTAATGCTACGGCTACACTAACGGGAAACGCCAATGATCATCATTGCGACAATTATTACGTTAATTATTGCGTAAAATTTCGCTAAAAATTAGTTGGCCACACTTGAACGGTCTACGTCAATGCCCATTAACGTCAAACGGCAACGGTAATGCCGTTGTAAAATTAACGCGACAAGTCGTAGCCTAACTTACTATCATTCAACGTTCATCATCGCGATAATTATTGGCGTTTCCCGTTAATGTGGCCGCAACAAATAGAGGTGCACAAAATAAAAGGCTTCGTGACGTCATGTCAATCGTACAATTCTATTGGTGTCACGTCGTTCAGTGCAACTGGTGCATTGGTTTACAGACTTTGCAAGTCTCGTTAGGTTTATGGATCTCAGAGAGGTTAGATACCTCAGCAGATAACTTGTTACTAGGTAATTAGCATTTTTTTCTTAGAAGCGAAAGTATGAGTAATATGAACAATGCATATTCAATGAGAGTGAATAATTATTATGTGACAAAAACTAAGTGTTTGCTCACGTGTACCTTATACCTACTGCGTTAAGTAAAGTTTTAAAGGGAAACAATATCTAAGGTGCCAAACAGCGCTTCTCTAAGTAGTTACAAATACAGCTCACACTCGTCTGCATGGTATTTGGGCATAGAACCTGACCTACGTTAATTTTAAAGTCTTCAATATATGTACGCAGTACATTGCTGAGAGTATCCCAATTGCCAAACTAAAATTGTTGCTTGTTATTTATTTTTGTTTAGTGATTTGTCTTTTTTATTTTTTTAGTTTTGGCAATAAATACCTTTTTTTATTATTTTAAATCTATATGCTAAGTAAGTAGGTATACCTAATGTTGTAGGTAACTAAATACTAACTACGTACCAACTAACGTACTAAATACTGGCTTTGTGAGCTGAAGACTTCACGGCCGGTGTTTGTATAGCTGTCCTCTTCTACAGGTCGCATTTCTCAACCGATTCTCGTGAAATTTTGTGAGCAGGTTCAATAATTATACAAATTAAGTACAGACAGCCGGACAGACGCTTGACATACTGAAGCATTTTTGCCAAAGCTAAATCTTAGACGCTTCGCTCACTAATGCTAGCTCAGTCTATTAGAGTGGCATCCTTCTGGGCTGGGTTGAGATGTTCGAAGAACGGCATTGTGCAATGCCTGGGGGACTACCTCGGTAGCCCGATTTTTAAATCATGGATGACAGTGCACCAGAGCGCGAACCGGAAATAGGACTGTGATTTATATTAAATTTAATATAGCACAAATTTATTTTAGAATTGTTTACACAATTTTTGTTTTGTACTATTATAAATTATGATTAGATGTTTAATGTATGGGTTTTTGCCTGAAATAAAAAAATATTATTATTGTAAAATATACAGTTATATTGAACCCATAATTGTGATTACGAGACCAAAATAATACTTCATCAAGCTACTAAGAAAGCTACAAAGTCAAAGCCACTAAGTCAAAGTGGCAAAGTCAGAAGCAATGAAAATTTAAATAATTTAAAAAGCACGTTAGTGGTTGCGTGCTACTGCTGGCCGGCAGATTGGGGCAAAGATTTTAAAAAAAGTAGCCACGTCAGACGATATTATGGCTTCAACTTTTGCCCCACCTAACTCTAGTCTGAGTACGCCCATGTAATCTACTCACAATTAGAACCGCGGCGCGCACTGCGTTTTAAAGGATTACGCTATTGATATGCGCGCGTGATTTGAAACGGCTTGTATGGGGCTAATTGAATTGGAAATTGGGACGGATTCGGCCATGCTGTAAAAATTCAGTGAATGAGAGGAGATTTTCCTTTTAAGGGACTAGAAAATACAGTAAATAACAATAATTTATGATACCACAAGAAGAAACTTTAAACACAAAAATTAAACATTAGAGTCTATTTCCAAATATTACTTGGCTAAAAATTAAACCCATAATGTTTGTACTCGTACCTCCTTATAATAATTTCCTTCTCAGCAGTCAGTACACTCAATACCTTTTGTAAACTCATAAGCATTATCTACAGTAATGCTTAGAAATATCTACTGTCTTAGGTGTTCAAAGTTAGTAGAATATTTACAAAGCACACCGTCTTCACAATTTCACCTTTCATCTTTACAATTAGCAGTTGCTGTAACTGCCCGAGTCGTCAGCAATTTCTTCAAATTGGGCACTGGCAGTGGTCCAGACGATTAACAACTTAGTGCAAGCTGTTTAATTTCATGCCTGGGTCGCTCGCCTTCGTCCCCCTTCCACCCAGTGGCGTAGCAAGGGAAACTGGCGCACGTGAGTGTTAGTCTACTTTTTTAATGCCAACTTAACTTACCATTTCATGTAATGGTTGGAGTTTTGACAGCTCCAAGTAAGAATCAGATTTTAGGTAGTTTACAATTTTTTTTTTTCGTTAACTTCGAAGGGGCTGTCAGAGGTGCAATACAAAACCCACACTTCGCTGGACGATATTTAGTCCAAATGTGACAGAGGCGAGAATGTCGCCATACACCGGGCTTTAGTCATGTGCAGATCATCTAGTCTCTAGTCATGTACAATTCGTATATATGTTCTCACAATGAAGAAATTGGTGAGTGCCGTCGGCTGGCTTCCTAACCTACTGTTCTAAAATGAAGTAGGGTGGCGAAAAAAATCACGCGTAACAGTGCAGAATCTATTGCCTCTATCAAATAAGAATAAGATGTCTGTTCATAAAATTTGCACCCCCTGCAGAGCCCATAGGGTGTGTTATGGGCGCCACTCACGGGGAGGGCAAACACTTTGTAGGGAACAAAGTTTCCTAGTTACGTCACTGCCTTTCATGAAAAGGTAGGGTTGTACAGTTTTGTTTCAACTGCAGTTCCTTCAGGTGAATTACTGGACTTTTATGTGTTAGGGGTGTCGAAACGTGAATTGTTGCTTTGTTTGTTTTCATTTTGTAAATTGTAGGAATGAAAATATCGTGACGTTTTCAAAAATATTGTTGAAAAATGCTATGATATCGCAAATCTGTTGTTTGTTAAGCAAGAGTTTTGTTTGTTTATGTTTTTTGTGTATTTTAGTGTTTTGTTCTAGATTGTTTGTTTTTAATAATTAATGTTTACGAGCTGCGCCCCGCGGTTTCACCCGCGGTTAAAAAGTCCTATGTGCTATGCTGGAGAATAATCTATCTCTGTGCCAAATTCCATCCAGATCTGTTCAGCCGTACTGGCGTCTTCGTCATCCATTCTTACAAACTTTCGCGTTAATAATATTAGTAGTAAGAATTATAAGTAGTAAATTAAAACAAAAGCTTATTTATCTAAAATAAGAATACAGGCATGTTTTTCACTTACTTACACAAATAAAATTATGGTTAGCTATTCAAATACTGACCCCTGTACTAATGCATTATAATTAGAGCCTCGGAATAGTTGTATAGTGTCTAGTCTTTTTCTTTCATATTAAATTTTAGCATAATATATCGTTATGCCGAAGGGGCTGGCAGAGGTGTAATACAACACCTAACATCGCCGGACGATATTCAGTCCCAAATGTGACAGGGGGCGAGCCTGTCGCTATACACCGGGCTCCTGTCATGCAGCCGATGACATACAATACGCACATAATTATGTTCACACAATGAACAAATTGGTACGTGCCGTCACGTCGGCTGGATTTGAACCCGCTCCCACTGGCTCGAGAGGCGGGCCTTCTCCAACTAGGCTGTTATCGATTAATTTTTAAGCTCGATCGAAAAATTCAAAATACTGTTTATCTATTACGAGCATAGACAACGATTATTAGTCAGAAGTTAAATAATCAAAGTTGATAAATATTAGTACAAACTTTGCTTAGTTCGGGGTCAGGCGACCGTGTGCGCAAAATGTCCCAAATATTTATTTATTTATTTTATTTTTATTAAAAGGAAGCGACGGAACGATGGCGCTACGACAAAGGCCTTCTCCCCAACAGATAATCCCAAAACACTGGTTAACTTGGAAACTGCTAATGAAAGCTACGCGGAACTAAAATTTTCTCCAAGACCATTAATTGTGTATAACTTGGTTTTAATTAACCGGCTCTTTGACAAACTTAATAAATGTGAAACGGGCCCTTCATCTTAATTAATATCAAAAGGGTTTATTGGCTTAACTTTCATACGATGGTTTAGAACTGCGATTAGCACACAGAGGACTCTCGTTCACGGTGTAATTAACAGAATATAACTTTTAAAACAACTACAATGAACCTTTTAGGGCAGAATTAGGAGTTGTCAAGTTAATTTGGGCATGAAAACAGGAATAACAAAATATGTACTTGCAAGTAGAAATTATTTCATTTCATTTCTCTCTTTCCATCTCTCTCTCTCTCTCTCTCTCACTCTTTCTCTCTCTCTCTCTTCTACCACTCATTCCATGATAGTAGTGTGACCTTACTACTATACCTTTTTTACTTTTCTCTTGCATCTCGCTTATCCTCAATATCATCTTCATATTCTTTAGCCTAATTTATTTTTTACTCCCGACCCAAAAACTACGGGGTGTTATAAGTTTGACGTATTTGTGTGTGTGTGTGTCTCTCTCCCCCCCTCTCTCTCCCCTCCCCTCTCCCCCCTCTCTCTCCCTCTGTGTGTGTGTGTGTGTGTGTATGTACTCTGGTATCTTAGCTCCAGATCTGATTAATCGCGATTTTGATTTGTTTTTTTTTTTTATTTAAATCGTGAGTTAGTCGGGTGTGTAAGCTATGTTTGATGAAAGTCGGTGTCGATGAAATTGATGAAAAAAAAAATTATTGTTACTAATTAAATGAAATGAAAGTAGATAAGTACATAATAATTAAAATATGAGGGACTACTTGTCACTCAGTTGCCCTAAAACTGAAAATGTACAAAGAGATATTATTTTATAAGTAGTTATCCAATAAAATTTTATGAATAAATATTAATTTATTTCACCACCATAACCCTTGAAACGTGTAAATTGGCTACTGGTAATTCAATATTTCATTATTAATATATCAGCACAATAACGTATGTGAAACGTTCAAATTATTATCAAAAGCACAAAGCAGAAAGCCACACGAAATATAGGTAATTTTATAGCTGTCGAAGGTAATTTAAATTTATGAGTTTTATACATGCGTTTATCATTTCACTATGCAAACATTATTGTGTATCAACAAATTAATTTTCATAATTAAGTTTGTTTATGTACTCGAAAACTTCGAAATAGTTGAAAGGATTTAATTTTTATAATAATATCCGGGACACTTGCATACACGGTCGTCTGGCGCCAAACTAAGCATAGCTTGTACTATGGCGGCCAGAGACTGATATACATACATATATTTTTTTATGTCCATACTTAAATAGATTATTAACACCCAGACATAGAACAAACACAAATATTCATCACTTGAATGTTTGCCCTAAGTGGGAATCGAACTCACGCCCCCAGGCCCAGAAGGCAGGGTCACTATCGACTGAGCCACCGAGGCAGTCACTGAACTACCGAGGCAGTCAATACATTTTGCATTATAAAAAAAATTGGCATTATAAAGTTAAGGGTTCCGCGACGTTCTAAATTTTCCATGCAAATGCGCTTCTCAAATTTCTTGGAAACCAATGGTCATGTTATGATGACATTTGGCATGTACAATGAAATGACCTAAATCTCCGCCCCTATGTTATTGGTTTTTAAAAAAAAAATGTCCTTTAGAGAAAATAGAGCTATGAAAAATATTCGCATTTGTAAGGGGTGACTTTAAACTGATTTATTTAATAGGTAGACAAAGCAAATCTAAACTCCTTTACTTAAGAAGGTTGTCTAAATCATTAGATTTTAAATTAGTACATAATACAAGGGACATTTTTAGTTATCTAAGAATGATTGCAGAAGTACAAAGGTCATACAAATAATTGAAATTGCACTTTGTTTTCGCAACTTTAGAGGCTCGTCAGTATCTTTACTTGCTCTCTTCACTCGTTGCCTTTTTCTAGCTAGACGAAATGGCAATAGAAAACCTTTAGCCAATGCGAAGTTAGTCTAAAGTTGTCGCCGGACCTTTAACGGTTGTTGCACATTTTTGCCGATACACACTTGGACTGGCTGGCAGTATTTTGTTGATCGGCAAAGTGGGCCCGTAGCAACCACTACACATGTTCTGCTTCATTTGGCTTGTGCCGATCGGGTAATCTATTTTGGCTGGAAATCGGACCGGTATAAGCTAGCTATCGTCCTTCTCATTTAGAATAGGTTCAATAGCTTCTTAGAGCCCTTTGAAGCTATCAGCATCAATAAATTGCATGGCAATGACTTCTGCAGCAAACAAAAAAAAAAACTCCTAAGTAGCCAGTTTGCTCTTCAAGTACAGCTGCCTTCCATTCAAAATCAATTCAAAATAAAGTCAAAATTATTGTAAGTTCTATTGAAAAATTTCACTGAAACTCATGCCTTCCAGTAGGTAACTAATATTATAAATTGCGAAAGTGAGTTTGTTTATTTATTTATTATTACATTACCTTACAAAAACTAACAGTTTGCACCAAATCGTTTTTGTGTCAAACTTATGAATAAAAACACACATCTGGTAAGTGTCTAACGCAATTGAGCAACATAATTTTTTTGTTAGTTTGTTTATTTCTTTGTTTTTAACGCTTTCACGCCTTAACTACCCAACCGATCGTCATGAAATTTTGTATACACGTTGTCTGGGAAACAGAAAAGGATCTATGATACTTTTTATCTCGAAACAATGATCGGTTACTGTGAGACCCCGCCTGCTAACGCTCGCTCGGTTAGCTATGATCCGATTTTACTGTCCGGTATTGCCGATTAAAGCCCAGCCGCTTATGCCCCGGCTAAACTCACACGAATGTATACGTGTAGCTAAGCCAGGTGGCATTTTTGCCGAAAATTCATCTACACATATTCGGTTTTGCTGCTCGTCTGTGCCGATTTATACCGACTCGACTAAATGCTCTTTCTGGTAAAGCTTACTGAAGCACATAGATATTTTTTTTTTATGATTGAATGGGCCCACGTTTGACCACAACACACCTGATGGAAAGTGACGATGCGGTCTAAGATGAAGCACGCTTGCCCATGAGGTGCCTATTCACTCTTGTCTTGAAGAGACCCATGTTTTATTCATTGCTGGGGAACTTCGAGGGAGGAAGTGCGTTCCACTCCTTGGCAGTTCTGATTAGGAAGGAGTTTTGAAAGCGCTTCGTGCGGGCTTTATTAAAACATTTCAAAGCATAGAAGTACTCGTACATCAAGTAATAGAGCTATAAAAAATGTTGCATTACAAAATAACGCTCATTCATCCCCCGTACGTAACCTCCGTCACAACTTTTTTGTACCTTTTCGGAAACCCAGAAATGTTTAAAAATTCCGTGACTTTAGGCAGTATTTTTGAAAGTCCACATGACGGGAAGGGGTCGCATTTCAAATTTCTGACACGAAATTCCAATACGGTTCTTCTTTGCTTTATTTTCTGGACCGGACACAGTTATTTACGTCTTGCTTTGACTTTACTACGCGTTTGCATGAAGATTTATGAAAAGCAATGGGTTCTCGGCAATAGATTTTGACATTGTAAATGGCACCAGAGCCAACAATATCTGCACCCATTTTAGTATTACTCATACTGAGACTCTGGATGAAGGAAATATTCTGGTTATCACGACGTAGAAGGTAAATCGATTATCCGATTAAGGATACAGAGTTTCCAGAATTTAACCTATTAGAACACCTCTCGTTCTACTGCTCCCGTGAGATTCAACGGCTTCTTGAACTTCGTTTAAGAACCGAGTTAAATTAACAAAGAAAGGAGTCAAGTTTTAACATTATTATGTAATAGTTATTCGTTGGATAGTACCTAAAAATTACACAATTATAATATGTTGGAAGTAAAAGATAATTTTCAGAAAATATGTTTTGAGCAGTGTTTGGTTTTCAAGTTACAAAAAACAAGACTATTTGCGCCTAAATTTAAAGCGATGATAGCCCAGTTGGAGAAGGTCTGCCTCTCAAGCCAGAGGGAGCGGGTCGAAGCCAGCCGACGGCACGCACCAATTTGTTCATTGTGTGAACATATGTGCGTATTGTAAGTCATCTGCTACATAACTGGAGCCCCGTGTATGGCGACAGGCTCGCCCCCTGTCACATTTGGGACTGAATATCGTGCGGCGAAGTGTGGGTGTTGTATTACACCTTTGCCAGTCCCCTCGGGGAAAAGGCGTGACGATATGTTAAATTTTAACTACAGCAAATTATAACACACTTACTTGACAAGACTGAAGCTCATTAATTCTGTTTGTTAATACCTAAACAAACGAAGGCAATAGACAGAAACAGCCTAGTAGAAGCAGCCATAACCGAATCCACTTTAATCCTCGATTTCACATAAAATTGTACAACAGCTAAAAAAGGTATTGTTAGCACAGCGAGATTAGAAAATGGATCATTCCATGTTTGTATTAGAAAATTGAATCTCCTCGTATCGGGACGGCCTAGACATTTCAATAACGGCTCTTTCACATCGGAACAAGCTATCGACATGGAAAAAAGTGGGTTGAATAAACAGAATGATGGTAAAATTTTCCCAAGTTAGAACGTCGAGGTTTTTGATGATGATTTGATTTTGTGTTTACTGATTTTTATGTTCAGAAATTCAAATTTCTATATAGAGTAGTAAGTTCTTAGATTTTACTTTATAGTCATGACATTGAGGTTGGACATGAAAGTAAAAAATAAGTAAAAAAAAATAGTAAAAAAGTAAAAAAAATAAAAGTAGATATCCATACGTTATACCTTATGGTATGGTAAATTATTTATTTCATTTACATAGTTGAAAATCCGTGTTAGTAAAAACGCATACTCTACTTCCTACAACCTTCCTACTGTCCTACTAATATTATAAGCGCGAAGGTTTGAAAGAATGGATGGATGGATGGATGGGTGTTTGTTACTCTTTCACGCCAGAACGGCTGAACAGATCAGGATGAAATTTGGCACAGAGATAGATTATAGTCTAGAATAGCACATAGGATACTTTTTAACTGCAGGTAAAGCCGCGGGGCGCAGCTAGTACTTACATAAATGTCATAGTTTACCTCAAAGAAAGATACTTTTTCAAGTGAATGCCTAATATACCTCGAGATTTGTACGTAGGTACACAAATACCGAATTGAAAAGTAGGTGGGTAAATAAAACATAAGTTTCAAAACGTTTTTCCCACTTCCTTTCATTACAAGTACTCAAGCTCGCTTCAATGTGAAAAGGCTTAAAACTGAGGGCCGACTCGAACGGAAATGTCGTCCGGAACTAAATTTAATGATTTATGAGCAAGTACAAGCGCCCGCTACCCCACTGAACTCGATTGCAGCCGCCAGCCAACAGGAACGACCTGGTGGACTAATTGCATATTTCTTTACTAACGGGCAAAACAGCAAAATGTATATTGGTATTTTGTCTTGAATCGATATTGAAGTACTTTATCGTGACGTACTTAATGTTACTTTTTTATCATTATTATCAGATCCTTGCTTATTTTTTACTCAACGAAGCTTTTGTCGGTGGATTGATTTATGAGGCTTTATGGTCGGTCTTCAGCTGTTTATAACCTATGTGCACCTACGATATCTGACCTCTCTTTAACTGGTTTATGAATTTTCTAAAATTATGAACGCGAACCTTTGCGAACGGCGGTTCTCTGTTAATCTGAATAATATGTCTATTTCTTAGCTTTTTACGATAAGCCAGTCTAAATAATGAATGCTAATCAATAAGAGATATTTTAATGACTTTAATTTTAATATTTTAGATAACCATATTATAATCTCTACGAAATTTTAAAAGTCCATTTACTGCTATAGTTTTTTTAAACTGCAAATACGACAAAATCAACGCGCACAACAACTCTACGATTGTCTACGCCATAATTAGCCACGACCCGCGTCTGTCTACGATAGTTACAACGACAGTCTACAAAATGTCTACAGCTGACTACGAGCGTCTACGATTGTCTATAACAATATCCTGTTTTCCCTAAAAAGTAAAATTTTTGGTAAAATTTTGTTGATGTTTAGTATTGTTCTCAAGCGAGTGATATGTAATGTCTTTACTGAGAATAAAATATTTCTTTAAACCTTAAAAAATAACGTCTACGATTCTCTATAACAATATCCTGTTTTCCCTAAAAAAGTAAAATTATTTACTAAAATAATAACTCCATCAAGTCGTAAATACTTTATTGCTACTTACTGCTTTTAGTATAAATGTTTGAAATTTACCATTGTTGCAATTTGGTAAGTAAAAGTAGGCACTCGTATCATAAACACAACGTTGATGATAATGATGATGTATTTAGTCAGCATAACCTGTCTTTTACCAGAAAATCATCTCTATATATCTGATTAATAATTCCAATCGATGGGCCTAACAAACAATCTATCAACTGTTGATAGCGACCACAGCGAGAACTTGTCATCAATGCGGATAATGTCGATAAATCTACTTCTCCTACATTCTAAACCGATCTAAATTATACTGTCCGTGTCGGCCCACTTTGTCCTACATGATGAATTATTGAGCCGTGTTGACACGGGTACAGTATGTGATCCGCACTGCGGCCAGATTACCACTTCGTCGTAGTGATAGCGATTATGGCTATTTTTTATTCATTAAATTTGAAATTGAGACAAAATTTTATTATGGAAACTGACGTGGTTTTCACACATTATGATTTAAAACACGGGAAATTACTCACGTACGATTCAGTCGATTATTCCGACTATAGTTTCAACCGCATTCGGCGCTCTTCATCAGGGCGAGTGCGCGCGCGCGGCTGCGTCTCGCATAGCGGTTGAAACTATAGTCGGAATAATCGACTGAATCGTACGTGAGTAATTTCCCGTGTTTTAAATCATAATTGAGACAAAATAATCCAGGCATCACTTTATGCTGTTAATTCCATCAAAATATTTTTTTGGTTCGATAAGATAAGATAAATTTATTTCTGGCTACATTATATACACATTACAATCATTTTAAAAAAAATACAAATAAAAAGGAAATTTTAACTAGAGTCACTAGCCACCGCGGTAGGATACCCTGAGTGGCGGTAGCTAGTAAACTTCCTGGGAACATTTTTTTTTTATCAATTAAGTACATTAATTTACAGATTTACAGATTTACATTAATGTCGACCGATGTTTTAGCAAACCTTTAGACGATTTCACAAAAATTCGCATTGATTTATTTTAAGAAGTGTGGTTTTGATAATAGTTTGATGTAATGGAGTAAGCAGTTTGCATAGGTAGGTACATGTTGGATTTGCAACTACATATTTTAACATGTTAAATAATGTTTTTAATTAATTGGGTATCCAAGATACACTTATCTACACATACACACTTATGTTTTTTAAGAGTCCGGCGACCACTTTAGACTAACTTTGCATTGCTTAAGGTATTCTATAGCCATTTCGTCTAGAAGAAGAAGACGAGCGAAGAGAGCGAGTAATGATACTGACGAGCCTCTAAAGTTACCTACAGTGTGACAAAGTGCAATTACAATTTTTTTTATGACTTTTGCACTTCTGTAATAATTCTTAAATTACTAAGAATTTCCCTTGTATTATGGATTCATTTAACAGCTAATGATGTAGAAAACCTTTCTATGTAATGAATTTTTTGATTTGCTTTGTCTACCTATTGAATAAATCAGTCAAAAGTGACCCCTTAAAAATGCGGATATTTTTCATAGCTCTATATTTTCGCTTAAGAACGTTTTTTAAAAAAACCAAGTACATAGGGGCGGAGATATTGTTAATTTAATAGTACATGCTAAATTTCATCATAATCTGAAAAATGGTTTTCAAGAAATTTGAGTAGCGCGTTTGTATGGAAATTTCAGAGCGTCGCGGCCCTCTTAATAGACTCTACCGCGTTGTTCGAAAAAAGAGCCACTACTCATAAGGACAGGCAAAAAACCGAAGGGCATTTTTCTTTAATAAATATTTTTTATAGGTCTCACTCTGTCTCTCGCTCATCAAAACTAGGTAATATCATATTGAGTACATAGGCTTCCTACCTACTTTTTAACTGCGGGTAACATTGCGGGGCGCAGCTAGTAAAATATGCTAATGCCAGTTCACGCTATACGATGGAATACAGATACACTACAGGCACAGATACACTTATAAAGAGACCTTGGTAAAAGTTTCAGGCAAATGGATTTTTAGGTCCCTTCTGCGAGCCTAATACTAGGCCTAGATAATAAAATATGAATGAAATGAAGCCAGTGTGAGTTTACTGGCTTCTCTAGGAATTTTATTATGATATGAAGATTTTATTAGAACCAATCGCTGGTAGATTTTTTTTGCAGTTCTAAGGTTCCGAATTATTTAAAATAGATTGTTTTTTTGATGAGTTAAGATTTATTTACATTTTTTGAGGGATAACTAGGTAAATGAAGACCAAAAAATTGGTGTTTATTTATTTATTTAAAGGACCTTCAGAGAACATTACAGTATCTTACATGTAAAAAACAAACCAAATATTAACCTAAAGTAGGGTCCCATTAAAGATGGCCACAGCATATACAGCAGCAGAGTTGGTTGTAAAAGGAAACTATTTTGTTTCCTGAGCGACTTTCAGTATTGTTCACGAACTACGACGTTAGAGCCGTCTGGTTTGGTCAAACTGAAAACTTTGTATCAATAATCAAATAAGTCGCCGCAGACAAGTTATTAACCCCCGACGCAAAAACGACGGGGTGTTATAAGTTTGACCTGTCTGTGTGTGTGTGTGTTTGTGTGTGTGTGGGTGTGAGTGTGTGTGTGTGTGAGTGTATCTGTGTCGGCTGTGGCATCGTAGCTCCCGAACGGATGAACCTATTTTGATTGGCCGTTAATTAGTGATTGCTATGTTTTTTGAAAATCGGTGTTGATGAAAATCGGTGTCTGGGTTTTTTAAATTTTAAATATTACTTATTATGTCCTACTTATCTACCTAAAGCCTTTATCTATCTAAACCAAGTAAAGATTTTCTTATAGTAGTACCTAGGTGTTTCATAGATACATTTTTGATTTATAAAATATTTTTTTTTAATCAGTGTAGTCTCTCAAAAAATCGACATTTTTACTATGGAAACTAACGTGGTTTTACGATTGAGTCGATTATTCATAATAATAAATAATATCATGAACGAAAAATCAACTCGTACGTGAGTAATTCCCGTGTTTTAATCATAGTAAATCGACATCATTGTAACACAAAAAGATAATACTAATTACCTAAGTATTAACAAAAATTTTTTTGTAACGGATTTTTTTTTTCTATACCTTTTTAGTTGTGACCACAAACTCTATTGCTGTTGGACGTTTGCCAAGCTTTATAAAATGTTCGTTCATGATATACGAGTAAATCTCAATAAAAAAAAAAAGACTTTGTTTTTATTTCTTTTGGTGTCATTGAACCTTTGAACAAAACACTACAATTATTTAAATTAACCGTGTCTTTGAGCCGAAACTACTAAACTAGGAATTTTGTAAAATGCCTAGTGATTAAACGAACCGGGAAGGAACGTATGGCTCTTTGCACTGCAATGCGAGTTAAGTGAAATGAGAGCAATATTTAGAATCAAGTACAAAATTTCGAATCGTCTTAAACCCCTTCCACCCGACATAATTTGATTCGCCAAATAAATCGACCAAACTAAAGATCATTGGAAGCTCCTATACCTCTCATATTTTCCATTCACACGATACAATTCAATTGATTGCCAATTTTATGCAAAAGCCAATTTTACAGAGTTTAGAAAATATATTATTGCTCACCAAGGGCCGATTTTTCAATGGTCAGATAAACAAACAAATAGTGTTTATTGAACTGATAGCTAATTATTCTGTTTTTCAATGGTCAGGTATCATTTACTCGACAAATAACTCATCTATCTGAGGTATAACTTTATTTATCGGTGGAACGGCCAGATAGCAGTTTATTCTATGGAATAAATTGTTGAGACTGTTTAAATGATGGTCTTATGGGTTGTCACTGTAAAAAAAGATTGATATTTCCGACACGCAGAAACTAAATTAATTTTAATAAAAAAAAACTATCATGAACAAACTACATGAGCTATACTACCATAGCCAAACCAGCCGACGACTTTTGCACAGATTAGTAATACAGTGACGTTTAGACTAAAACTGACAAGACAGTGACATATGCGAAAAGTGAGAATTCGAAGTCCTTTTCTAACGCGTGGATATTTTATAGTTTTGTTTCAACTGTCTGAAGTTAGCTTTTATACACACTGAATAAATGGTCAGATAGTTATTCCCAATTTAAAATTGTATTGAAAAACCGAACACCGTTTATGAGTCGAATAAACAGATTAATAAAGTTATTGGCTCGGTAGTTATTAGGCGAATAAAGTAAGGATTGAAAAATCGGCCCTAAGACAAATAGTTCAAGTCTAGCAAGACTAAGAATCCTACTGAGAATAGAGTTGTGTACAGACCATGCAAATAAATCGAAATAAAGCTGGGATAATCCCTGAGATGAATATAAATCGCATCATCGTTAATTGAACTCAGACATTTTGCGAGAAGAACCATGCTGAATAACAAGCAGAGAAAATAACATAGAGTAATGCAACTACGCTACTGTGAGATGTAGAAAATTTAGGAAAAAAAAATACTATGTACTTTGTGTGGAGACGTGGAACGTATCCGGTCTTCCGGCGTTTTGACTTTAGAGAAATTATCATCTTTCTTTTTCTCGTCATCTATCTTTTTTTATTTCTTCCGAACTAAAGCAAGCATAAAAACTGGTTGTAGATTTTTCACTAATCGGTATAAATACATACACAATTTAAATAACATATTAATTAAAAATACTGATTTTTTCAAGCCAGAGGGAGAGTGTTCAAACCCAGCCGACGGCACACACCAATTTGTTCATTGTGTGAACATATGTACGTATTGTATGTCATCTGCTACATGACTGGAGCCCGGTGTATGGCGACAGGGTCTCCCTCTGTCACATTTGGGACTGGGACTGAATATAGTTCGTCAAAGTATTGGTGTTGTATTACATCTCTGCCAGCCCCATCGGGGGAAAGGCGTGACGATATGTTGTGGGACTAATAAAAGTATTATTTATTTCACGATTACATAAATCTAGTTAAACTCAAATACGAGTAGATGCGTAATTTACGTATTAAGTCACTATCAAGGAGTAAAGGAAAGAAAACTTCTTTGACGTTCATAAGTGTATCTGTGATATCCAAATTGAATAAAAATTATTTTGACTTTGACTTTGACTTTGAAAAGACTTGCTACTTTATTTCGTTGAATAACAATACAAATTCTCTGGCCGCGGTAAGCTCTTTAGTAGTTTGTTCTTTCCATCAGTCGCTTTGACAGATTGGTTTTACTTTTGACATTTCAGATCAGGCCTTTGCTTGGGTCTGTGAAGTAATTCATAGACTTACGTCGTAAATCCAACGTAGAGCAATAAGTTTTGAAAGTTTCCAAAACGATCGAAAGACCCTTCGTTTTTAAACATTATAAAACTTCCGCAATCATTTCAATCTCTATCTTAATATATACAAATTACGTGTAACGTTGTTTGTCCGCTATAGACTTCTAAACTACTTAACCGATTTCAATCAAATTTACACACCGTGTGCAGTTCGAACTAACTTAACAGATAGGATAGCTCACATATAAGTATATTTATATAAATAATACACGCGAACGAAGTCGCGGGGTGACAGCTAGTATAGTATTAAACAAAGTCGATATCCGCGTCTGTCTGTCTGTATATCCGCTAACTCCTCACATACAACAAAACAGATTATTAAGCAGTTTTCACCATCAGTTAGATAGTTTTCACCTCAAAAGGTTTATAGAAAACGTGTGAAGCCAGGGCGTTGCGCTAGTTCAAAGATAACTTCTAATTCAAAATCATAAATCCAAATCCTGATAATTGACAAATAATTGCCACCTCCGTCTGATTCGTACATCGGCAATCTCTCATTGTCTTGGTGTTTCGTTTGGGATGCGCTTTGAATAACTATTTGCAGAGTGTTACCAGTATTGTTTGTATTGCCATTAATCTGATGCGGAAGTTCGGACGACGCTGCGGAGCCATTTCAACTTCATTCCGATATTTATCGTATTTTGTAGGAATCTACTTATTGCTGTCAGAAATTTAGGCTTTAGTTTATTGATTTATCTAACTTTTGTATAGCATAACTTCACGTCCGAAACACGAGTTTTTTAATAGCCTTCAGATGTCAATGCTACTTTTCTGATCATTCATTCAAACACTCTGCAAAGATTTTCAAGAAAGTAGCAATTCAATTTAATATTTGTCTTCATCAGTGATATAATTTTTTATGGACGCTACGAACGCTACAGTCTTTCTAAGGCTGCTGTGCTGTGCAGATGTATAATGTAGGCCATTTTTTTCTGATAAGTAATAAATATGACTCAACGATGATAGCCTAGTTGGAGAAGGCCCGCCTCTTAAGCCCAGAGGGCGGGTTCGATTTCAGCCGACGGCACGCACCAATTTGTTCATTGTATAAACATATTATGTGCGAATTGTATGTCATCTGCTACATGACTGAAGCCCGGCGTATGGCGACATGCTCGCCCCCTGTCACACTTGGGACTGAATATCGTCCGGAGAAGTATGGGTGTTGTACGCCTCTGCTAGCTTCTTCGGGGGAAAGGCGTGACGATATACAAAATATAACATACGAGTATGTTTATTAAAGCCTATTCAAACAGCGTCAACAAATACAGTCACCATTTTCTCATTAGGTTTCAAAAATAAAAAGTTACTGGGTAACACATAAAAGCTGGGTTGCTCTCCAATTTAAATAAAGCCACAATACAATTTGATGAAAAGTGACCCTACTCAAATATTAAACACGAGCTTGAATTTCAACTGAGGACAGCGTCCATCAAGGTAAAAGTAGTTTGTCTGTTTCATCAAACCTAGAAAATGGCAACACTGAAATTTAACAGGTACAGGGACGAGGACTCGTGTCCCAGGAGGAATCACGACGCATAGTTCGTCCGTCCGTATAGTTATCTCCAGATAACTATACATTTGTACCTACCTCTTTTTAGAAGGTAAGGTGTAGGTACAGAGAATTTCAATATCAAATCACATGTTTCTGCTCCAAAAGGATTATAACATTTTTGAATGCTTTCTTAGTAATACTTGCTTGAAAGTAAGTAAACATGTTACTTGCTTGCGATGGGTTAACTTGATTATTATTATTCCATTTAAGCTTATTTAAATTAAGTTAATGATATTTTACCTATTATTAATTTATTATCTCTGCCGTACGACCGCCGATACGCCGACGCGTATAATCTGGGTGTCTTCAAGTCTCGAGTGAATCGGTTTCTTCTAGGCAAGCGTGCTATATCGTAGGCCGCATCACTGCTATTTATTTTTTCCATTTTCATTTTAACAAAACTTATAACTACTTACTTAAGACCTACGTATCTATTTAATTTATTATGTTATTCTATAAACGCAGTATATATCTACATAATTTTCCATTCCTAAACTTATCTAGTATTGCGCATCACTGCTTATCATCAGGCATGTTGGCGGCCCAACGCAACCCTATTAAGTAAAAAAAAAAAGAATTTTTAAATAATTTGGCACTACTAGAAAATGACGTCAGTCAATCCCTACCAAATTTGCGGAGTGGTCAACTCACCTAGAGTTGAGCTTATGAGTTGGCTTATGAGTATTTATGGGCGAAATAATCACAGAGTCGTAGAGAGTACGCAACCGACATGTTGATTTAGGCCTGAACTGATATGCTGAGAGCAGTGTATTCAGATCAATGACGTCACTTGAAATCACAATGCTCTGGGGGATACCTCAAGAAAAGTAAACAAGTAAATATTTAAAGATGGAAAAAGCATCACCATCTGCAACAAAGAGTCATAAATAAATCAGAGCGTTTGTTCCGGAACTTTCCACTCGCAAATGCTGAAAAAATACTGCAGCAGCTATTTAGTAAATGGGAGAGAGAACTATCGTTAGTAGTTTTGATAAGGGAGATACTTTGCCTCTAGGGAGGAAAGTGAGCGCTTTGTTATCTCGCGTGTAAAATTTTAAGAGTTGCTTTAAAAGTTTTACGGTTTTTGGAGAGATGTTGCGGTTGCAATACGGGATGGGTGTTTCTAGAAACTATGTTAATGAGACCTAAAGGCGTAGTCACCCTACTCTTTACAAACAAATCACACTATTAGGACACCAATTTTAGTCAACACGGATTTTCATCAAATGTAATTAAGAACACTCCCGACCTTCTCCAAAATTCTAAGCTCCCGACTAATTCACCTTTAAAATAAAAAGAAAACAAAATCAAAATTAATTCCGAACGGATTTTAATTTTGCCACAGACACGTCAAACTTTTAACACCCCGTCATTTTTGAATTAGGGGTTAAAAAGACTACTCATCAGTACGGGGCCCACCCAAAAACTGTAAAAGCGGCTACACAGAAAAAAAGGTTCGATATGCCGCGGGCATTAATAACTTACTCATCCAATATGAACTAATTTATGCCTAAATGACTTACTACCTGCGTTTACGGTGTTACTCATACGGCTAAAAATCCTGTCTGTCTGCCTGTTTGTAGGCTTTTTACGGCTAAACGGCTAAACAATCTTGATGAAATTTGATAATCAGTTACAATATTTCACGAGGAACGATTTTTGGATACTATTTTCTGGATAAACGCGGACAAGGTCGCGGGTATCAGCTAGTACCCTATAAGTAGGTACATATTCTTTTCTGTACCCCTAACTAACACACGTTGTATGCAAAATTTAGTGACGATCGGTTGGGTAGTTAAGGCATGAAAGTTAAACAAACAAATAAATTCCCTTTCTTATTTATAATATTAGTTAGGATACAGTATTGTAATTATTAGTAACTTACTTTGTGCTTGTGAACATCACTATAAAGTCTACATTAGCATGCTTAACACTATGATTTACAATAGCAGCCCAAACTCCAGTTTGATGGCAAATGCCGGATTTCAGTTCCTATTTTCGTAAATAGGAGTTCCTAAATGAACAACAATACAGTGTTTGCTGGTTGTCCGCAAACAAGCAACAATCGTTGAGTTCCGTCCCGAAAGCGTGTCGTTTGCCAACTGACCTAACGTCATAAAAATGAATTGTATCAGGAAACATGCATAGATTTTACGACACAACTAGAACTGCGGTTATCGTAGTTTATGCAGCGATCGAGGTATTTAGTAGCACAGTTTTCCAGACTTTGTGTCATACTATCACTAGTATAAACGCTTTCAAAAATTTTAGTTACGTATTCACTAGAAAATGTAAAGTATTTAAAAATAAAACAATAGTGTAGTAGCATTTGGGTAGCAGAGAAATGTGGCTTTAGTTATACTCGTAGCTCAGTAACGGTAACGGCATACTACGGTATGGTTGTATCAGCTCTTATGGCATTATATTCTGGGGAAACTCCACTGTTAGAGAATTTTTTTTTCAAAGCCCAAAAATGATGCATTAGAGCCATGTTTCACTTAAAAAATACAGACAGCAGTCAGCTTTATTTTCTAAAATATAAGATCTTAACTCTACCATGGTTATATATACTCGAAATTGCAACTTATGTAAAAGCAAATCCAGACTTATTTACACGGCTGGCAGATGTAAATATACGTAATAGACGGGATAATACTAGACAATGTGTACAAAAATCTAAAACGGCACTAATGGCCAAAAGTGTGTTTTGTATGGCCCCCATAATTTTTAATAAATTACCACGACCGATTAGGGAATTAAAGAGTGTTATGTTTAAAAAGAAATTGAAAATATTATTACTTGATAAGTGTTACTACACAATTACTGACTTTTTAGATGACAGGAAATTTGATGCATTATGTTCAACCTGACTTTTGTAAAATATTTTGAAATGAAATACCTTTCACTCAATTATTAATTATTAATATATTCATTAGCTCTGAGATTTTAAATTATTATTTGTATGCCGCACCAGGCCAGTACATACAGTGTACTACCATACTTTAAGATCTGTATGCTATCCTATATGTTGTATACTAAACTATGTTCTCACAACTATATGAATCTTGAATCTTGAAGTAAACCGGAAGTACCTACATTTTTTTTATGGATTAATGTTATTTTTTTCTCACCCAAGTAAGTGACATGACGGTGAAATTGCTGGGCTTTTTGCTAAAACATAATACAACAGTTAAAAAATTAAAACATATCTAGCACTCAGATCAACTAGAATATCAGATGGCGCACGGCGTTTGATTTAGGTGAAGCCAAGAACCATCCAAAAACTACGCTACTGTCGTATACGTACACAACACTCACACATTGACGCAAAAAAACTACGCTACTCGCTTCGTCAATACTAACCTGGACGTCACGCTGAGAACATACTTACAAAAAAATTCTAACTACACGAAAGTGAAAAAGAAATGTGTAAGTATTGTTAATAACATCTCATTATTTATATAGTAAACAGCATTGTTTTAGGTTATAATTTCGGATACCTATATTTACATAGTGCTTTTATTTTATTTTATTGGCAACTGGATACAAAGTCCTTAATGCCATTTTAGGACTTGACAATGACATTACATGAATTTGTGGAATGTCGTGCAGTGTTGTCATAATCGCATTTTTTTCTCCAAAATATTATTTTAAATCCTAAGACTTTTTTAGGTTCCCAATTAAGATTGAAAAAGCGACATTAAAAGAATGGGTGGTTGCCATACAAAAAAGTCGAAATGATCAAAAATGGCAACCATCAAAAAGAGATGTTGTCTTTTCAGACCATTTTAATGAAAGAGACTTTTACCTGACCAAGCTTGGCCTTCGCCGTCTGAAAAGGACTGCGTATCCCATCAGGGTAAGTTTTAATTTTTTACCAACGAAAAGTTGTATTCAATTCAACGCGTATATTTTTTTTTTTCTGATTACGTATTATGGTTCCATACTCAAGGGGTGCTACTAGAACCCTAATACTAAGTCTACTATATTGCCTTCCGTTGAATAATTTTAAAAAATCTTTATTTCAAAACTGTCGTCCAGTTTAGGTATTATGATTAAGGTATGATGATGATTTTTTGGCAATTGATATTTGGCAAACATTTGATTAATTAACCTGGGAAACCATGAATTCAGTGGAATGCGGATACATACGTTGGAAAACTACAATACTCAGGGTATTTTTTTTTTCATGGCAACACTTCCACAGCACCATGTAACAAGAAGTGGCTTCACCTACATCATACGCCGTGCGCCATCTGATATTCTAGTTGATCTGAGATCTAGCATTGAATCTTGCTTACGTTCGCGTCAGATACTTACAAAATAATGCATTGTACTCATCCTAACAATACACTGTAAAAGCACAACTTGTTTGTGCAAACGTTTATTGTTCCAAGAAAATTAATTACTCGAGCGTATACGTTCATCGATAGAAATCAAATGGCGCGTAAACGTGTCGGGAAAGCCAAGCCTGTTTGTTGCGAACAGGGTTGCCATTATGTAAAAACGAATAAAAGATCTGCATAACAGAATAAAATTATCTAAAATTGAATAAAATTGTGCATGAAAAATATTGGAGCTTATCGTGGTTTTTGGTTATTTCAGCGTTATTTTAAGCTTAAGTTTAAACTTAAAATAAAAATGTGTAGTAAGAGAAAATGATAGTTTCAACTATCATTTTCTCCTAACCACCTAAAAGCTAAACTAATATGGCGTTTTCTCAATTTGAACAAACATTTGGAGGGATCCTGCGCGTGAGATGAGATGAGATTTTATCTTAGTCACTCTCACACCTATGACGTTTCAAACGAGAGCAACAAGGACGAAAAAAGGTGAGATGAAAATCTTAAATCTCCGAATAGTCTCCGAATAGAATTGGTCTCTTACATCACGCGTAAAATTTTAGAGTTTAGAACAGCTGTTTGCTCCGATCAGAGCAATGTTCACAAGTGAAAACGTAGCTTTAGACCAAATCCTGTCGTTTGGCAACCATGTGAGGTTGAACACGAAAACACGTTGTGCGAGTCTCCGGTTTCATTGTTACAAAGCTCGCACCGTATTTACAAGATAATTTGGATAAAATGAATTCCATTGCTGCGTATTTGAGGAAAATAAATCAGCTAAAAAGCTTTTATTACTTGCAACGGTATGTAATTTAATAAATTAGCTAAGGATACGTGAAATACTTGCCTCTACGGGGAAAGACACAAATTCCGAACGAGGCTGGCATTTTCGCGAAATCAAGAACAATGAACTAGACGTTTTTGAAATTTGCTCCGTCGTAATTAATACAGGGGTAAAGTACAACAAACATCGACCAGGTACAGCATTTCTTATCTTACTGGGTAGAGACCTTTCTTTTGCTAGGTAGGGACAACTGGGGCAAATGCGTCGGTGAAGCAATTGCGTCTTTCGAGAATTACTAACAAACCCTTCACAAATTCGGCAACTAACACCATCTAGTATACAGATTATCGCAACTAAAGATAGAAAAAAGATGTATGTGGTGCCTAATTTGTGAAGGGTTTGTCAGTAATTCTCGAAAGACGCAATTGCCTCTATATTATTTACCTCAGTACAATACTAACTGCGGCCAAGACCAAACCGCATTGGTGACGTTATCATTGACTCATCTCACAGCTAGACGACCACAGCAACCAATTCTAATAGCTCGCAATTTCATCATACTAAGTTTAACTTAAGTACCGGCCAAGACAAACTGTGGTTCTTTAATCAATTTACAACTTAGAACTTGTAACTACACCCTAAACACCTTATGTTATATTCATTGTATTCAAAATCTGTAGACTTAAGAAGTTTGTCTTGTGACCCTTATGCTCTACGTCACAGATAATATAAGTGTCCTCGCGACCTCTCCGCTAGTTCAGCCAGGGACGAATTGAGGTCACGATACATTTCCATATCAGGTTTCGATTATTCTAATTTCACTTTATTTTTATTGAAGAGTATTATTTTTTCAGTGCTCACACTTTGAAGTGGCAGCTTGTGATTTTAAGTGAACGCGTGAATTCTGTTGTAAATATTCAAATGGGTTTTTTCATCGGGTTTTTCAATTGTGGTGTTAATGGGATTTCGTTAGAAATGACCGTAAGCTTCGCTTCGCCAGCGCTTCGACATAATAATCAGAGTTTTATTTTTGCGTGATTTTAAAAACCAAATCTGCTTTTGGTTTTCACTTTTTTTTTCGATTTGGATTCAGTAAATCACTTTAACAATGTTATTACAATTAACCTCATGTGTATCACATCCCGTTTTTACCAACCAAGTTATTATTCACAAATTAGATAAGTAGGTACCTACCAAATTTGAACATAATTACTTGGTTGGATAGAAATGTGTCTCGTGACCCTTCACAAGTTAGGCAACTAACGCCATCTTGTGCAGATTATTGCAACTAAAGATAGAAAAAAGAAGTAGGTGGCGCCTAATATGTGAAGGGTTTTTCAGTAATTCTCGAAAGACGCAATTGCCCTACAGACGCGTTTGCCCCAGTTGATCCTATAGCTACATTAGTAAAAACATTGAAAATATTATTTTCTTACTTTAATTTCCTTTTTCTCTAGTCTTAGTCCGGCTCAGTTTAGACAAAATCCTACGTGTACCTCACAGTTCGAACCAGTTCGTGCCCGACAGAACCCTTTTTTTTTTTTTTTTTTTTTTTCTTTTTTTTTCGTGGGGGAATGCCTTTACACATCCCCGCTACGCCCCGGGGGAGGCGGAGCGGGGTATGTCGGACTCGGTGCCAGAAGGGCACCCATACCGACTAAACCCCCACGGTGTCCCTCGTCGCCGGCAAAAGCGGGGTCACAGGACCACTTGCACATTCTCTGTAACCCCACCATGCCGCTGTCCGCAGCCGGACTCACCTCAGGAGGGGATTACCTCCCCCCTTCAAACGGCTCGAGCGATGCCCAGGACACAGGGCATTGACTACTCAGGAGACCTCTAATAATTTAGGAGTGTCGGATACCCCCGTATCCTACACCCCCAGGGCCTCCTAGCGGAGAAGGAGTGCGCGCCCGACTGGCTCGCCTCCGTCTCCGCGCCCTCCGGAGCGGGGGAGCGAGAGGATCCCTTTCTCTCTCCCGCTCCTCGGCCTCTCTCTGCGACATCACGTCCTCGCAGAAAGAGACCATCGCCTCCCAGGACCTCTCGTCTGCGACCATCTTAGATAAGATGGTCGGCAGTGAGAGATCCGCTCCTATAGCCGCAACTAGTGCGAGCCGCGGCTCCGCCGACCCTGAGCACACCTCCAGTACGTGCTGCGCCGTCTCCTCAGCGCAACCGCACTGATGGCACACCGGAGTTGCCTCCTTTCGTGCTACATTGCACAGGTACCTCCCGAAGCATCCATGCCCCGAGAGGACCTGTGTCAGCCGGAAGGAGTGCCCCCCATGCCCACGATGGAGCCAGTCCCCGAGAACGGGCCGGACAGCCTCCAGAAATCGGACGGCCCCGGCCCCTCTCCTGCGCTCCAATGCGAGCCGCCTGCTCCAGGACTCTAGAGCAGCGTCCCTGGCGTTTCTTCTCCATTCCTCCACCTCCCGTGGGGTAGGCCGGAGGTCCTCTTCGCGTGCCCGTGCCCTGCGCCAGTATACTGAGGACAAGACATCAGCCTCCAGGTCCCACGGGAGGGAGCCGGCGAGAACGCAAGCCACCTCATGTGAGAGTGTGCGGTAGCCCCTGCATACTCTCACTGCCATGGCCCTCTGGCTCCCATAGAGCCGGGCAATTCCCCTGGAGTCCAGAGAGCCAGCCCATATTGGAGCCCCGTAGAGGGCCATTGAGCGCACTACCGCCATGTAGAGGCGGCGGCAGCTCCCATTCCCTCCACCAAGGTTTGGAAGGAGGCGGCTTAGCGCAGCCGCCGTACCCATTAGCCTCGGGGTCAGCCGCTCGAGGTGTGCCCCGAATTTCCATCTGCTGTCGAGCACGACGCCAAGATATTTTAGCGTCGACCCAATAGCGATGGACGTTCCCCCAACCTCGATAACTGAGCCTGCCGGCGGTGCCCTCCGAGGACCATGGAAACAAATAAATGGCCTCAGATTTGTGGAGCGCTACCTCCAGGCCCAGCCGCCGTATTCTGGCAACTACTTCCGCAACTCCGGCAGTGGCTAGAAGAGATGCTTCCCTAAACGTCCTTCCCCGGGCGGTAACTAAAGTGTCGTCGGCGTAGCACACAACGTCGACGCCACGAAGATTAGCGCCCCGCAGAACCCAATTATAACCAATGTTCCACAGAGTTGGGCCCAATACGGACCCCTGTGGAACGCCGCAGGTCATTGGGCTCCGGCTTTCTCCGTTCTGCGTAGGGTAAACTACCTCTCTATCCGAGAGGTAGTCTCCGACAAGACGTTGGAGGTACTGGGGGACCCTATGATATCCCAGTCCCTCCAATATCGTACTCCACGGCAGGGTGTTAAAGGCGTTGGCGATGTCTAGTGACACCGCCAACATAACCCCGCCGCTGGAGTGTGCCCTCTCGGAGAGGTCGTAGACGTAAGATATCGCATCCACTGTCGAGCGACCTCTCCGAAAACCAAACTGGGTGTCAGCCAAGTCCGGGCCGGTAACCTCGAGGTGCTTGACCAGGCGGCCAGCCACCACGCGCTCCAAGAGCTTGGAGAGCCAGCCTCGTCAAGCAGCACGATCGGGCGATAACCCGCCGGTTCGTTCGCGGGGCGCCCTTCCTTTCGCAGACAGAACCCTAAGCTAACTTCCTGTGAGTTAGTTAACCGTTTTCTCTCACTATTTTTCTACACTGCACGCTTGTAAAATCTTGTTAGGTTCTCTGTAGTTTGAAACAAATTGCCGGTAGAAGTTGTGATTGGATTTTATAGAAACGATGCTTAGCAAATAATTTTAAAAGGTTGTTAAGTATTTTTAGTAGTGTCGTTTAATTCAATGTATATCGAATACGTATGTGAAACAATTCACACGGCGCGAGCCTGTTTTGAAATATAATAGAATTTTGAAAGACAAACTTTGAAACACACATTTCGATCCGGCGCGGCGATACGACGTAGTTTGCTATCACCAGTTCTGCATGTCGACGAAAATTTAGTAAATTGTGTGTATATTTTACATGGTTATTTGTAACTTACCAGAAACCTCTTAAGGGTTCATTGTAGTCATCAATATGAACAACTTTTACTATGGGGCGAACTCCGAAATCGCGAAAAAAAAATCAGCTGTTCCATACATTTTGTCAAAGGTGATTGAACTTTTTTTATTGAACAGCTGTTTTTTTTTCGCGATTACAGGATTGGCTTCATAGTGAAAGTAGTTCGTATTGATGAGTACAATGAACCCTTAAGAGGTTTCTGATTAGGTACCAATAACCCTGTATAGGCCTTATACACCAATGTCTTATTCTTTGGGGTCCGGAAAAGACCCAAATGTATATTGCTTATGTAATATAATATGTAATAATCCTTATGCTACTTACAGAACCCAACTGACGAGGATGTGACCCAATTATTAGAAGTGTCCCGAATACCCGACGCGAAGATCCATAATTTTTATATTCAAAAATAGATACTTTAATTTTTGAGTGGCACGTTTGAATATTTGAATCATAACTGATTGACGGAGGTATGACATTTTTAATTGAAATGTCAACAGTCAATCCGTTTTTAGCCCGTGCTGAAAAGTACGTAAAAAACATGTTTTTTTAATGACCGTTTCCTTGTTTCAAATAAACTCTGCCGCGATCAATTCAATACGAACAATGTTAAAATAATCCATTATCTCGTGAAAGGTCTATTCAATGCGTGAATTTGTTTCCGCGTATGGAGCTGTCATGTCATACGTCACGGGGTTCGATGTTCGCACCTATTGTGGTGTATTGGGACAGAGTAGAACAGTTACAGAGCTTGGGGCTTGCTATGTGTTTGTTATTTTTTTAATAATTTATTTTGAAACGAACAAAAAAGTGAATAACAGTCCATACAATACATGCATACACAAAAACGCTTAAAATGTTCACCTTAACGACGATTAAAAAAAAAAACGAATCTATCATTAGCAACAGCAGACATTGACAGCAACAGTTTAAGAACTGTCCAACTTATGTTAGTAGGAAATTGTTCTACAGTATGGACGCCAGTTAATTTTTGATCCCAAACTGTTAAAAGCTAATTTGCCCTTTTTTTGTTAAGGAGGAGGTAATTTTCCTCGTATTTGGACCCATTTGAGAGTGGAACCCGCTTAACTCCTCCCATGGGAGCAGTACTCCGCCATGGTGGGGTGAGATGTGGTCGCGCTAGCATTCACCATATCACCACGGCGGTACGCCCGGATCCGGATCCGGCACCTTGCTCACCAAGGTCACCCCACAGACCTGCGATGCCGTGCAAATCAGTGGAGACCCCTGACTCTCCACCAGTGACTCCACTATGGAGGGTGGAGCAGGGCGGCAAAGCGCCTCCACCACCCTCCTGTTCGTCTGCGCCGGATCGGGTCAGAGCAGATGTTGTCTTCCCGGACCCACTCCGCGGCCTCCTTCTGCACCATTACGTCTTTCCAGAAGGAGACCATTGCCTCCCATGAGCTTTCACTGCCAAGCATGGCTTTTACTACGCTCAGCAGCCCTATTATCTTTATTTTTATGCCCTATTATCACTGACAGCGTGCGCCGCCGTTGGGAGTCTCATGCAGCACACGCTTCTAGCATATGGAACGCCGTATACCCCAGCTCTCCGGCACAAAAGCTAACTTGTCCTAAATTGTACATAGGTAAGTCTAAGTAAGAACCGACCCAGCGTAGTAAAGGTTAGAAGGTTAGAAAAGGTTAGAAATGTGAATCGTGAAACCTTGATTACTGCATTCGTATTATAGAATACCTATCTACGCTATTGGTGAAAATAATATTCCCTATTGATCTGGAGGCCTGTCGGGTGCAGTTATTCTGATGGATCTGAGGCAAATAACAATAAAATACCTAGAAAGTTTTAGATATATTATGCTACGTACGAAATATACGTTATATCGAAATATAAAAACCGCAGATGAAAAAAAAAAACACGCCTGTCTATTTAGACTACCTACATCGACGTGAAAAAAAAAACGTGTTACCATTTCAAATTCAAATTCAAAATCATATATTTGCAGAAATATAGGTACATACAGGATAGTTGGACATAAATAAGAGTCTCATTATATTCAACCCCTAAGGATTGTGCAAAAGTTAGGAAATAGTAGGTGGGTAATTAAATTTAAATGGTCATAAAATATCATGTCATGTTACAATGTCAATCTTTAGTCATTTAGTACCGAATACCTGTATCTAGGCGAGTGTGTTCATTAACTTTGTAATTTCATCTTTCTCCTCTTCATAAATAAATGAAACTAAAGGCTCTGTGACATCGCTACCAGCGTCTGTCCTCCTCTTCAGATCGCATTCCTCAACCGAAATAATGGAGGAGACATGATTTTTCTGGTAAAAGAATCAAGTCTCCTCCATTTTGAAAAAAAAAAAACAAGAACTGTCAAGAAAAAAAATCTACATCATTATCGAACTTACTCAACAAATTTCAAAGAAATCGGTTGAGAAATGCAACCTGTAGAGAAAGATAGCCGGACAGACGCCGAACAGACGGCGGACATCCCAAAGGATTTTTGCCGAAGTTAGAGCACAGACGCTTCGCTCTCTAACGCTCGCTCGGTCGATTAGAAAAAGACGAAACGCCATATAAACTATTCCGTGGTTATAGTATCTAAGCACTTAAAAACATTCATGTGATGAACATTTGTGTTTGTTCCCTGTGTGGGTGTTAATCTTCTTAATTTAAATAAATTACGTGTCACGTTGTCCGCTATATACTCCTAAAATACTTTTTTTTTTTAAATTTTTTTATTATTATTATTAACGTAAATACAACTACAGCCTAAACTAAACATGCCCTTAAAACCAATGCGGTTTGTCTAGGACAAACAGTTCTCACCCTTAATTAGCTTAAATATGCCATATTATAAATATACTTAACCGATTTCAATCAAATTTGCACACCGTGTGCAGTTCGATCTAACTTAACAGATGGGATAGCTCACATCTCAATTTATTTAACCGCGGGTGAAACCGCGTGGCGCAGCTGGTATATTTATAAGTATGTATTTAAAAGTATATTTATGTATGTATTATATCAGCTTTTGACGCCATAGTACAAGCTTTGCTTAGTTTAGGGCCAGACGACCGTGTGTGTAAGTGTCCCGGATATTATTATTATTACTTTTAAGGCTAATTTCTATAGGTCTCCTTCAATAACACTGGCCTACACTCATTTTGGTGCCTAAGATTTTAGACCTGATTTTGGGTATATTTTGTGAGCAGATACGAGAAAACTAGTCACATTTTTCATAGCAGCTCTTGTTCATGAGGAAGAAAGTATACAGAATATAAATGAATTACCGTGTCACTAATCGGTTTCAGTTGATTTTTCATTTTATACTCACCGCATATGTAACAAAACATATCAGAATCGTTAATGCAACTTCTTGAATTACTTGCCATCATAAATTTATACGATTAAGGTCATAAAAGTAGTTATAACATGGACTGATTTTGAATAAAACCATACAAAATTTTAAAAAGAATTGTAGGTAAACCAGAGCTCTCAGCTGACATCTAGTAGCAGCAATGTTGTTCACACTACCTACTTTACCGACTACAGATGCGAACAGAGCTGCACCATAACAATTTTTTTTTGTAGGCCAGTGTAATGAACGTCACCAAAAATAAAATTTGTCGACTTTCTAGACCGACGTTCTATAGTTCTATAGAGCACGTTGAACTAAATATCTCTGTCACTTACCATTAGGCAATCTGGCGCTATGTATTTTTTTTCAATTAAAAAACATAATAGCTCTCTGCTACTCGATATTAGCTAACGCAGCTAAATAGTACATTAAAACGGAACAAGCGTCATGATAAATTAGGCAAACTGGGAAGCTATTTCTGCGCGTGAGATGATATGAGATTTTATCTTGGTCACTCTCACACCTATGACGTTTCAAACGAGAGCAACAAGGACGAAAAAAGGTGAGATGAAAATCTCAAATCTCCGAATAGGGCCACTGGTGCTATGTATTTTTTTTTTTCAATTAAAAAAACATAATAGCTCTCTGCTACCGGATATTAGCTAACGCAGCTAGTACATTAAAACGGAACAAGCGTCATGATAAATTTAACTATTCAGTCAGTGTCAATTTCCGAAAATTATCGGCCGATTTCATACAATCACAGTAAGTAGGTATTTACATTACAAATTAAACAGTCCCAACTATCGTTAGCAATAACGTTGATTAAATCACGTTTGAAACATTTTGTTTTGAATACATTAAACGTTTTCCAAACTATTTACAATTGGAATTGGATTTTCCGAATCAATTGACGATACGACTGGATCGTCGAATTTGCATAAAACGTGTGCTGTGTAAAGTTGTGTTTTTATCATTATCATCTTTATTTTTTCTGCCATAAGTGCTATAGCTAACAGGCCCCCTGATGATATGCGATCACCGTTGCCTATGGATAATATACTACCAGATTTTTACTATAGATAATACTATACCAGATTGGAGATTAATACCAGAGGGGCTATTCCTACGCGTGAGATGAGATGAGATTTTGTCTTGGTCACTCTCACACCTATGATTATTCAAACGAGAGCAACAAAGATAAAAAATGGTGAGATTGAATCTCACTCCGTTAGAATAGCCTTCCAGGGGCAACACAGATGCATTGCCGACCTCTATGGACTCTATCGTATTGACAGCCCTTTTGAAGAAACCCATGTTGTAGTAACTCCCTATTTTGTTTTTACTGATGGGTGTAGACCTCTTGTAATGCAAGCTATAAAATCGAATCAGAATGGAATTGTGAATCGGTTTCTCTTAGGCAAGCGTGCTCCATCGTAGGGCGTATGAGTATGTAGGACTAGGGACGTTAATGAAACGCCCCGAAGTCCCTCTTGTTCCGTTTCTTCAGGTAGACGACGAAGGATCAAAGAAAAACACGTCTGTTCTGATTTCAAGATGTATTTTCCAGTAGTACAGTCAGTCGTTGTCGCTTGTTTGAACTCCGGATTAATACTAGAGATGGGGCGCGCGCATGCCAGTCAAGACGGTCGACTATGTGCTAGTGATGTGCGCGCGATCCATAGAAAAATAATTAGGAGCTAAAAGGATGCGTTCACAGAACGCCACAAGTATCTTTGCCGAGATGGCGGCCAAACACAAGCCTATTACGAATTTAAAAAAAAGCTACTATTATAGGCAGCTACTAGTAGTTATGCGCGTAACCACCTTGTCATTGAATTTTTGGCGGTCTCTTCTTGCATAGTCGTCCCTTTTAATGTAATACAATCAAAGGTTGCACTTTTCATGTGTTGACGTGACCAGAATGATAGATAACTGCTATATATACTATGCGGGGTATATTATTACACCGCATGCATCTACATATTTAGTAAATTTTGTATTTAGTAATTATATTAAATGCGATTGTAACAAATGTTTATGATAATTCAACCTTCAACCCAAAAATAGCCTTATGATGAAAGATTGAAAATGTAAGCATTTTCATCACATCGATCTATTTAATAATATTTGATTTTGCTTACCTTTACTGAAATATTGAATTATTATTGGCATTTAATATTTGCAAAGCACTTAACATTTCACGGGAACTCATTACATTTTCAAGCGTGTTACTTTGAAATTCATTAGTACATTTGTTTGTATTTAGTAACATTGTTTTGATCACATCTAACCTAATATTTATCTAACTAGCTTTGTTAATATTAATTTTACATATGGTTTGATATTTGTTTAATAACCGTTGTTGGTTTAACTTGCTAATTTAATTAACATGTGATATTTGACTGGAAATTTGAATTTTGGTTTGTTATTAGTTATTAGGTAGAAAATAAAATGAACAAAACATTGGGCACAATTATTCAAAGCCATTTTTCATTACAACGGTTTACATCAAAAAATTGAATAAAAATTGTACTTAACCGTATTTTTAACATATGAAACATTTGGGAAATTTGTACAAATATTTTACTTAAGGGTCCGGCGACCACTTCAGACTAACTTCACATTGTCTAAAGGTTTTCAATTGCCATTTTGTCTTATAGGAGACGACGAGCGCAAGAGAGCAAGAGAGAGAGCGAGAGATAGAGAGAGAGAGAGAGAGTAGAAAGCAAGCCAAGATACTAACGAGCCTCTAAAGTTATCCACAGAGTAACAAATAAAAAAAAAATACTTTCGCACTTTTCAAATAATTCTTAAATAACTAAAAATATCCATGTATTATGGGTTAGTTTAAAAGTAATACTGTTACTTGAACCAATCTTTAGTGTATTTCCGCTTTAATTTATTTTTTGATTTCTTGAGTTTATTTATTGTTAGAGCGGAAATACACTAGAGATGGGTTCAAGTAACAGTTTTGAAGATGAACTTCTGCAAAGTAACGCCTGATTCAATTCACAATCTATAAATTATTTTTACGATATCTAGAGAGTACCTACAAGACTCTAGACTTCAGAACAATGAATAATAAGGATTCCTTGTAGGTATTCCTTGAATTAATGCCAGTCAATATCTCATGCAGCGGGACTATTTCCCATTGAGCTGATTCAATGAAGCGCGAACATGGATAACACGAATGATGTTTAAGTAGGTGTGCATTGCCATTTCAGGAAAATATCCCGTATTCTGGAGATTTTAAGAATCTGCGTACGTGTTCGTTATTGTTTGTCTATCTCCAAGATTAAAGAAGTCCATGTTATATTTTAACTTGCCTAGAATTTTGAGGATTACAAATACTGAAATAATACAAAAAAAAAACAGTCTGTATGAAACTTTAGTTTCTATGGAAAGTTCTCTATTTTTAGAAAACATATATAAGAAATTCAAGTCAAAATCTGTCGTCAAGCTCACCACTAACGTCACTAACCAGCTTACCCAAATATTCTCCATAACTAAACTGACTTTTATGAATTTCTTTTACCTAGATTTGATCATTCTCAGCAACTAAAAGAGCTAACTAATATAACAATCTTAAGTACAAAAAGGCATTTTAGCGGGTACTTTAACAGGTTATTGTTGGCAACCCCACCTGAATGACAATGGCCGTCTGAACACCTTAAGGTTGGTGCATAAAGATTAACCCTGCATAAAACGGTGTCAAGCATCGAGTTTCACTTAACGATGCACTTTATGTTTATGTGAGAGTAAAGTACGGAGCACATTTCCATTTCTCGAGTGAAATATGCGCTGCCCTAGATTTATTGCGGAATATTAGTATAAAGACATAGTTATTAATGTTTGCTAGCTTCTTGATTTAACACAACGGAGTATTCGGAGTGCAATAAATTTAGTGAATTTCATAACTCTGTTGAGAAAATGAACATTGATCACAAGTAATAGAAGTTACATTGACAAGTACCTCCAAGTTATCATAACCCTGCATAATAAAAAGTGTAGATAACATTGAAAAAAAAAGTACCTCCAAGTTCTACTGCGTTGTAACTCGAAATTTAATCATCACTCTGGTTAAAAATCTAGAAGCAGACCCAAAACCATACGAAAAGATATACCCCATTACTATTAAAAGTATTTTAGCCTCGGAATAGTTATACTTACTTTTGTCTTTTTCGATCGAGTTAAAAAATTAAAAGAAAGAAAAGGACAAAGCACTGTTTAGCTATTCTAAGACGGTTCTTGCAACGTTTAAGGGAGTTAATGACCAATGTACAAATACCTACTATGATGATATGGCTTAAGTTGAGAACTTAAGTAGATACTGAAGATTAGCGAATCCCAGAATACGAGCACGATTCACGATGTACGATTAAAAAAAAAGAGCAAGAAGAAGAACTAAAGTAAATGTACCAAATAATTTAATATAATTATGATGAGATTTATGGGCATCAAAAACTTGATTTAAAAAAAATGGAATTTAATACTCGTTCTTCCACCACGTTTTAATATAGTAGCGCAAAAGACAGAGAAAGGAGGGTACTTCTATACTAATATTATAAAGAGGAAAGAAATGTACTCGTATTTTTGCATCTTTGTATGTTTGTAACTAATAAACTACTGATCAAAAACTACTGGTCCGATTGCAATATTTTTTTTACCATAAGAAAGCTACATTATACCTGAGTGACATAGGCATATGAAATGCGAGTAAAGCCGCGGGCAAAAGCAGGGTCGGGCTGCTCAGCCCAGGTCCAGCTCAGCCCGACCCTGCTTTTGCCCCAGGCCCCTATGGCTAGTGGCCAGTGGCCACTAGCCATAGGGGCCGAGACAGGGTGTAGCTTCTAACCTATTTACCGTTTTGTTGTGGCAAGCTCCGCAAGCCAAGTGCAAGGGGGGCCATGGGCTGGGGCCCGGCTGGCAAATGCCCTGACTGTATGTCCAGTCCGACCCTGGGCAAAAGTAATCAATAAATGTAGAATAGTTTAATTCCGACAGTGTACAAGAAGTAGCGGTCCCGGTAACGGCGGAGCAGGGGGTGCTAAGAATCGCTGGCAGATGCACGGCTGTCATACCAAACGACGACTGGCCCTGGTAACGCACAACGTGCGCACAATGAGGACTGACGAGAAGACTGCTGAGCTGGAGGAAGAGTTGAGTAGGTTGCGCTGGGATATTGGTTATCTGAAGTCCGTAGAGAGGGTGAGGACACGATTACCTTAAAATCCGGCAACCTGCTTTACTATCGGGAAGGTGACCAACGGTCCCAAGGTGGTGTCGGCTTTCTCGTTCACAAGTCCCTCACTAACAACATTGTTACCATCGAAAGTGTTTCAAGCAGGGTTGTATATCTAATACTCAGAATATCCAAGAGGTATTTGCTGAAGGTTATTCAGGTATACGCACCGACTTCGTCGAACCCAGATGATGAAGTGGAAACTATGTATGAGGACATAAGTCGGGCCATACATATTTCTAAGACTCACTTTACTGTTGTTATGGGGGACTTTAACGCAAAGTTGGGTAAAAAAAGCGTTAATGAGCTGAGGGTGGGGCAATTTGGATATGGGCAACGGAACCGTAGGGGCCAGAGGCTGGCTGACTTTCTGGAGAAAGAGGAACTCTTTATGATGAACTCTTTCTTCCAGAAGCCGCCTCACAGGAAATGGACCTGGATGAGCCCCGATGGTTTCACGAAAAATGAGATAGACTTCATCATGACCACCGAGAAACGAATATTCAATGATGTCTCCGTGATCCACAGGGTGAAAACCGGTAGTGATCACAGAATCGTAAGAGGCACATTAGATATTAACGTTAAACTCGAAAGGTCCCGCCTGATGAAGTCTACACTCCGACCTACTCGTGCCAATATCCAAAACCCCGAGAACTTTCAACTAGAGCTCTCAAATCGTTTTGCTTGCCTGGAGAACTTGGCGTCGGTGGACGAGATCAACAACGGGCTCGTAGAAACTGTCCAGACGGTGGGTGCTAAGTTCTTTAGACCCTGCCGTTCAAATAGACCACAAAAATTCTCCGATCACACTCTAAATCTCATGGCCGAACGACGCTCGCTAAGACTGCAGTCTTCCGATGATGCAGAGTCATATAGGCGACTCAATAGACAAATTTCGAAATCTCTGCGGCACGACATCCGTCTCTTTAATACTAAACATATTAAAGAGACAATAGAGCAGAATAAAGGCTCCAAAGTCTTCGCGAGAAATTTGTATATTGGGCAAAGCCAGTTGACAAAGCTGAAGAGAGAAGACGGCAGTATAGCGTCGTCCAAGGCAGAGGTATTAGAGGAGATCGAAGGGTTCTATGGACAGCTATACGCCTCGGTCGCTAAGCCTGTTAGCAGCACGGCTAAAGACCCAAGAGCCAAGCTGACCCGACACTTCACTGAAGATATCCCGGACATCAGCCTGTACGAGATTAGAATGGCCCTGAATCAGCTTAAGAACAACAAGGCGCCGGGTGATGACGGTATCACAACAGAGCTTCTGAAAGCGGGTGGAACACCGGTACTGAAAGTCCTTCAGAAGCTTTTCAATACCGTCGTCCTCGAGGGCGTAACGCCAGAAGCATGGAACAGAGGCGTGGTGGTGTTGTTCTTCAAGAAAGGTGACAACACCTTATTGAAGAACTACAGACCCATCTCGCTCCTGAGCCATGTTTATAAGCTGTTTTCAAGAGTCATTACGAACCGTCTCGAACGCAGGCTTGATGAGTTCCAGCCTTCCGAACAAGCCGGTTTCCGAAAAGGCTACAGCACCGTAGACCACATCCATACGCTGCGGCAAGTTATACAGAAGACAGGAGAGTATAACTTGCCATTTTGCTTAGCGTTTGTGGACTATGAGAAAGCCTTTGATTCAGTCGAGACATGGGCTGTGCTGGAGTCTCTCCAACGATGCCGTATTGACTATCGGTACATCGAAGTGTTGAAGTGCTTGTATAATAACGCCACTATGTCGGTCCGAGTACAGGAAGAGAGCTCCAAGGCGATCCCTTTAAAAAGAGGCGTAAGACAGGGAGACGTAATATCTCCGAAACTGTTTACTGCCACCTTGGAGAACGCCTTCAAGCTCTTGGAATGGAAAGGATTCGGCATCAACATCAATGGCGAATACATCACTCACCTTCGGTTTGCTGACGATATCGTAGTCATGGCAAAATCGATGGAAGAGCTCAGCACGATGCTCGGAGACCTAAATCGAGTTTCTCAACAAGTGGGTCTGAGGATGAACATGGACAAGACGAAGGTCATGTGTAATTCCCTTGTTATACCCACTCCAATTTCTGTTGAGAGCTCGGTTCTTGAAGTTATTGACTCGTACGTCTACCTAGGACAAGTAGTCCAGTTAGGTAGGTCCAACTTCAAGAAAGAGGTCAATCGCCGAATCCAACTCGGCTGGGCAGCGTTCGGAAAATTGCGTAGCATCTTCTCGTCCGACATACCTCAGTGCCTCAAGTCGAAAGTGTTCGACCAGTGTGTGTTACCAGTGATGACTTATGGCACTGAAACGTGGTCTCTCACTATGGGCCTTATAAATAAGCTTCTAGTAGCCCAACGAGCTATGGAGAGGGCTATGCTCGGAGTCTCTCTGCGAGATCGAATCAGGAATGAGGAGATCCGTAGACGAACCAAAGTTACCGACATAGCCCAGAGAATTGGCAAGTTGAAATGGCAGTGGGCAGGGCACATAGCACGAAGGACTGATGACCGATGGGGTCGAAAGGTCCTCGAATGGAGACCACGTTCCGGCAAGCGCAGCGTAGGACGTCCACCCACAAGGTGGACAGATGACCTAGTCAAGACCGCAGGATCGCGCTGGATGCAGGCCGCTACCAACCGGTCTTATTGGAGGTCTATGGGGGAGGCCTATGTCCAGCAGTGGACGTCCTATGGCTGATGGATGGATGGATGGATGACAAGAAGTAGAACACGGATAATAATAGAAAGAAAAATGAATCATTCAGTTTTACTCTTATAAACATATACTGTATATACATTCAAAGTTTCAGGGCAAACACATCGAACTTTTTCCCAAAGTTTTCACCAATACGGACCTGTTAATAAAGAATTATTCCCTGAACTTGGATCAGGGAGCGCTGAGCTTTCTTCCTGTTTGTCCCAAGTTTTAATAGGAAAAATACTGAAATATTGGAAATCGCTCCAAATCTATTGTCGCAGCACTTATACACTTACTGAGATTTCATTTGAGGGAATTTTTGGATACATTTCAAGTAAAGAAATTTTTATATTAAGCCGAAACATGAAGTAAAAATGATTTTAACCAACTCCAAAATTGGAGGTTTTGAATTAGGTTCTATGAAAAAGTATAAAAATGCTGGCATGTTCTGAAATTGGCCTCTTTCACCGCAAACTACTTGAGACCATAGTTGTTTTGTAACATATTTAGCATTCCGTTCGGTTTAAATAATAAAAATAAATCATACTAGCTGCGCCCTGCGGTTTCACCCGCGGTCCCACAGGAACCGTTTCTTTTTTTTTGGGTTGAAGAACCCTATGTCCTTTTCTGTACCCCAGACAACATGTATGCAAAATTTCAAGACGATTGGTTGAGTAGTTAAGACGTAAAAGCGTTACAAACTCACTGAAAGAATAATAAGATAATGATAATGCAAGCTTACAGAGCTAAATCTAGCTCCTTCTTATCCCGGAAAATATTCGTTTCATATATTACAGGATAGTAGGTAAAACCACCGGGCACAGTGACTCGGTCATAAAGTAGTAGATACGTGTTTTAACTGCATTATTTAAACTTGAAACTCTAATAAATATTTTAACCGTTGGCATTTAAATTCTCAGTTCAACTTCTGTTTGACTTTGGTACTTGATCTGGGAAACATCTTTCTATTCAAATTGTCCTACTTTGAATTTCGATTGGTTCCAAACTTCTAAGTATCCGTCGCCTACGCCATTGATTCAGTAGAGTTGCGATCAAATATAGATGGGTGTGCTATTGAGATTGGGTTTAAAATCATTTGCGGTTATGTCCCTGAATGTCAAAAGAAAGCAAGATATAAGACTATACTCAAGCAAATTTGGACATATGGTATCCAGCTGTGAGGTACTGTTTGCAATAACAACATAGAGATTCCTGAAAGATTTCAAAGCAAAGCACTGAGAGCCATGCTTGACAAATCGTACTACGTAAGCAACAAATGAAATACGAGAATGAATGATGCAGTTAGCATAAAAATGCTAACTGTAAAACAAGAGGTTACTAGACATAGTGGTAGATATCAGATAAGAAATTATCTTGGAAGAAAGATTATCTTCTTAGAAATTATCTAAGAAGAATTTTATCTTGGTCACTCTCACACCTATGACGTTTCAAACGAGAGCAACAAAGACGAAAAAAGGTGAGATGAAAATCTCAAATCTCCGAATAGGGCCACAGTTGTGCCTAAGGAAAATATTTAATCTCAATGGCACAACTAAGCAATGCCAGTAGTGTCTTGGCGCAGTGATAAATCCCTATAGCACTATAAGTTTTGAATCTGTCTTACTTTACCAGTGTGTACTAAACCTAAGGCACAATGCCAGGATGTTCCGTTCGCTACATCTACATACAAGTCCCGAGTACGTACTAACACTTTTACACGCCAATTTCGTTTTATATGTGTGGGTGAAATTCCCATTTTGCGGTTTTGACTCCTATCTTTGCATCAGATGAATGAAGTAGTAAAACTACGGAAGAAAGTAGCTTCCATCTGCTTAGTATAATTTAGTTGGTGAAAGCTTTTCCTTGTGAAATTGGAAAGTGTGAATAACAGTGTCTTTTATCTGATATTTGATACTGGATAGATGATATTTTTTGCTTGAAATAAAATAGTCAATATTTGGCTTTGTATCTATTATAGATGAACAAAAACGATGATTTTTCATACATTACTATTTTGCAGTCATCCGTAGTTTAAAAGTATCCTATGTGCTATTCTAGACTACAGTCTATCTGTGTGGTAAATATCTTCTAGCTCAGTTCAGCCGTTCTGGCTTGATTGAGGAACAAACATCCATCCGTCCATCAAAACTTTTGCTTTTATAATATTACTAGCTGCGCCCCGCGGTTTCACCCGCGGTTAAAAAGTATGCTATGTGCTATTCTAGATTTTTTTAAAATAAAAAGTACCCTATGTTACTTCTAGTACCTCTCAGAATATGTGTACAAAGTTTCATGATGATTCGTCAAGTTGTTTTTGCGTGAAAGCGTAACAAACATCCACGCTTTCACATTTATAATATTAGTAAGGATGTGATATGTGATGTGATATGAAATGTGATAGTCAGTTTAGTGTGATGTTTCGTGGTAATTAAGTAACTTATCTTTTGCTCGGTTCAAAACATTTACAACTAATGACCAGTTATGCTCTATAGAGATGTATAATAAATAAATAAATACTAAGGAAATAAAAATAATCCATTATTTTAATTTATGTCTAGCGATGATAGCCTAGTCGGCGAAGGCCCACCTCTCAAGCCAGAGAGAGCGAGTTCGAACCCAGCCGATGGCACGCACCAGTTTGTTCATTGTGTAAACAAACGTGTGTATTGTATGTCATCTGCTACATAACTGGAGCCCGTTATATGGCGACAGACTCGCCCCCCGTCACATTTGGGACTTAATTACCCCCGGAGAAGTGTGGGTGGTGTACACCTCCGCCAGTCCCTTCGGGGGAAAGGTGTGACGATATGTTAATTTATGACTCTGAAAACTAACTATCTTTATAATTTATATAAATTACGTGTCACGTTGTTTGTCTGCTATAGACTCTTAAACTACTTAACCGATTTCAATCAAACTTGCACATCGTGTGCAGTTCGATCTAACTTAACAGATAGGATAGCTCACATATATGCATATAAATATATATATATATAAATAATAAACGCGAACGAAGACGCGGGGTGACAGCTAGTATATACACATAAATTTGTCTATTCATTTCTCTTTCAGTATTCCGAGTCTGTCTATGGACATGGCATCTTTATCAGTTCTTTGTTATTTTATCAAAACACGAGCCTCTATTCATTTAATCCATTTCCTATACGAGTACAATTATTTTCGTAATAGCAAACCAAGTGTAGTGCATAAACTGTCTCATCTCGTGTTTCCTTGATAAATCCTTCGCTTGTAATCTACTGCGAGCGTGATTAAGCTCCCTAATGAGACTCAGTGAAGTTGAAACCTTCATCGAGCGTTGTAACTACCAGTAATTACGTGTTATATTTAAGCAAACATGTGATGTGAAGAGAAATAAAGGTTCTAAGATTAATAGTTCTAGAAATTCTTGCCTTTGAGCTTAGATGCGTGGGTTCTATTACCACCTAAGAAGCAAACATTCATGTGATGAACATTTGTGTTTGTTCTATGTCTGGTGTTAATATCTAGCTATGTATGTATTTAAGAATATATATGGATGTATATCATTCTCTGGCAGCCCTAATACAAGCTTTATTTATAGTATTATATATGAGGCCAGAATACCGTGTGTGCAAAAAAAACCTGAATAGGGAAGTAAACTTACGAACGGCTAAGAAATAACACAACTCTTTTTAAATTTCAATTCAAAAGGCGAGAAAGAAAATTTAATTTAATTCTCAAATTTATATTTTTCTAAATTTGAGAGTTTTACGTGCATTCTCTAAGTGGTGGCACAAAATAATCATTAGATATAAGTAACCCGAAATCCTACTTAATATTTTAAACGCGAAAGTTTGTAAGGATGGGTGGATAGATCTTTGTTACTCTTTCACGCCAGAACGGCTGAACAGATCTGGATGAAATTTGGCACAGAGATAGATTATAGTCTAGAATAGCACATAAGATACTTTTTAACAGCGAGTGAAACCACGGGGCGCAGCTAGTTGTATTTAAATGTAAAAAATAATTTAAAAAAATAAATGGTATTGTATGTGAACTGCTACGTAACTGGAGCCTGGTGTAAGGTGACAGGCTCGCCCACTGTCACATTTGGGACTGAATATCGTCCAGCGAAGTGTGAGTTTTGTACACCTCTGCCAGCCCTCTAGGGGGAAAGGCGTCACGATACGTTATATGTTCACATTGTATATTTAAAAGTATAAGTAGTTACCATTTTTTTTTATAATTTGTCTAAGTACGATTTGCCAAGGAACGAAACTCCTTGTAGTGTTCATGTGCATTAACTACGAGTATAACTATGTCAGAGGCAGCAATTAAGTTATAATTTTCACTATCACTACAGCTGTCACTAGCCCACGTTAGTGAAAGATAACGTTGTTAATGCTATTTGGATTATTGATAATAATCAAAATAATGATAACATTTTTAAAGCGGCGGAAATGTCCTAACATCTCCAGCAAATTTTTTTGATTTAATTACCGGATCTTAGAAAAGCCTAACTTTCTCATTTTAAAAAGTAGGGTACAAGAGAAATTACTTCAGAAAAGTTCCGCTATTGCAATTAAAAAAAACCACAATCATTAGCATGCCAACAAGCAATTAAAATTTGAGCTAGAGTGCAGGGTTTACTATAAAACTTTGAACGCGTCGACTATTAAGAGGGTTATTTATTTTTGCATAACTTACAATAGTTTTTTAATTTAGTTATTAATTGGCTAGCGTTTGACCACCATCTCGACTGATGGAATTTGGAATCGTAACATAATAGCAGCGTTTTACCTGAAATAAAACGCATATTAAAATACTTACCTAACTGGAAGCTATATATATGAGAGTGCATTTCCGTTTCCGTCGAAAGTACCAGCGTTTTCGTACTTTTAATGCCTTCTAACCGGAAGTCCTAGGTGGCGCCACCTCTGCATTCGCGCTTTGTGAAAATATCGCGCGCCATTTTTTATCATTGGCTTAATTTTCCGAATTTCCACCAGGCAGAAATTAAAGTGATAGCTTCCAGTTAGGTAAGTATTTTAATATGCGTTTTATTTCAGGTAAAACGCTGCTATTAAATAACTTGACCGTAACTGGAAGCTATATATATGAGAGCCTGTTTGGTATTGCCTGGTGGTGCCACCTATAGTAGGGCTATTAAAACTTATTGTTAAAAGAAACGCCAATGTGAGCTGTAAATAATATTAAAAATTATTTCGAATCTTCAAAAATGTTGTTGGAAAAACAACTTAAATAAAAGGGTTTACATAATAATAATGAAACCGGAAACAAGGCATTATGTTTTCTCTCTATTGGTCTGAAACAATTACGTATATTACCATTAAATAGTACATTTTCCATCTGTAAAATGTATGTCACCAGCATCTGTATAATGCCGTATTGTATAGAATGCTTTGGGAATACATTCCATAGAATGTCTGACACGTTCAGGCAATGTATAAATAATTATTTATGTCATACTTTCCCTTTGCATTAAGTTTGTATACAGAACCATACATAATATGTTGGTGGTTAAAATTGTTTTAAAAATCAACAACAGGTCGTTGATCCAAAAGATTTTGTAGTCTACTATCGCAGGTGACCAACAAACAACTTCTTGGACAAGCAGTGATACCATTTTTTCTGTAGATAGTGTTTAAATAGTCAACCATAACTAAGTGGTGTGACAATTTAAGTGACAGGTTAATGTCCAGATCGATAGAAATATTTTTCAACCAGACCGACTCTGGTAATCGGCAATTGTTTTAAAATGGCAACAACAACGATCGTAAATCATGTGAGTAAAAAAGATGAATCCGTAAAGCCAGTTCAATATATGTATTTCAACAGTTCAGTAAATTTAACGAAAACCAAGAATATTTATAATTCTAAAAACTTTACTGACTTGACAAATCAGTTACACGTGGGAGACAGCTAATATTAAATAATATACCTACTAAAAATCAATTAAGTACATCAAGTTATAGGCAGCTTATGTCAATATTAATGTTTATAGCGAAAATTAGGTTTACTTTCACATCTCTTAACTTCAATAGGCACGTACTGAATTTTTGATAGTGAGTTTCCAAGTCAATGCATTAATCATCAGTGTTTGTGATGATTTTGTAAAATATATGTAAAACATGAAAATCACGCTAGACTTTCAAAGATAACGTAATTTTATCATGAGCGTAGTCTCATAAATAATCTATCACTTTAATAACACTATTTCGTTTATTATATAATTATCGTTATCAAATGCAATATAGGAAGGATTTCGGCTCCGATACCTATTGCCCTAAGAAAATTGTTGGTAGTTTAGTTAAGCAACTTACGATAAGCCAGTAATCAGGATTTATTTATAATTAACAGTTACACGTCACAGTTCGCAGTGCAAGTCTTTACATTGTAAGATAAGATAAGAAACACCTTTGGAAGAAGGTAGGTAATTAAAAGGAATGGGCGATGGTAGTTGCGAGCTACTATCTTAACTTACTGCAAACACATTATATCTTATAGCGGTAGGTAGCTTTTATGGCAATTTGAAACATACAATTTTCTAATGATTAAGTCGATAAATAATTGATATAAGCACCCACGCCCTACTATTTTTTCTCTCAGAGTCGTAAAAATATTTAACTAATTTCATATTTTAAATTATAATTGTGTAATTCAAATCGTTCATTGTGAACGAGAGGTTGCTAGTGTCAATGCGATAGCGCACTGAGTATGACAGACAATAGGCCACACATTCAGATATTACGAGGCTGTTCCAAACAAAATTATTTAAGTAATTAAAAAATAAATAAGTATATAATATATAAATCTCGTGTCACAATGTTTGTCCTCAATGAACTCCTAAACCACTTAACCGATTATAATAAAATTCGCACACCATGTGCAGTTCGATCCAACTTGAGAGATAGGATAGTTTAAATATATATATATATATATATATATATATAATAAACGCGAACGAAGTCGCGGGGTAACAGCTAGTAAGTATATAATTATGTACTTATATTCATATGAAAAAGGGGACACGCGTGTGACCTTACTTTGCCTCGAGTTAAATGAGAAAATGAGATTTTTAACATAGTTAGTACAACATTCGTTCTCGTCACATTATCCGTAACATAATGTCGTTTTAAAAACGACCTAAATTGCAAGAATCGACAATATAAGACATCGTTTTAAACCAAATAGCAGGTATCTCCGTTGTGATTGGAGTCGCAGGAAATACTGCACGAACTCTTAAGGTTATTGTGCTCATCGAGCACTTTTGTTCAATAAATAATCAAGTAAGGGGTAAGACTCACTTCGAAATTTTGAAAGAACATGTTTCACTTTGCAGTTGATTCAATACTATGCAACCCACCTCGAGGTGGTGACTTACTTCTAATTAAATTAACGTTACACAGGGAACATAATAAGTTCATATCGAAAACTTCTTGATCAGACTGCAACAAACTGGCCTGAAGCCTCGCTTTGAGCGTTTAATTTATCAGTTTCTAAAAACTTAAAAGATTGAATCTGGATTCAGCAGTAATAGTAAAAAACTACGTTTAAGACTGTCTAGCTGTAACATAGAATATTTTCACGGTCTGTTAATTTATTGATTTGGAACCTGTTTCATTACACTTTTATTCTTATATAAGACATTCCCGCGAGGGTAGTTTTTGCAAAGGTATATTTTTATTTTACCTTGAAAAGGTAGTTTATTACAAGCAAGCTAGAGTATCTATGTTAATAGTTTCATGAAGAATAAAAGACAGATTAGGAGGCATTACAACAACAATAAAATACGTTTGAAATATTTGATCCAGCATAAAACTAGGTTTTGTTATGAACATACAACATTATTAAGATCAAAAAATCACCCTGTTAGGATGGTTTGTAATAAGCCTACGATACTTACTTGATACAATGAAATATTGTATTTTTCAAAGAGATGCTCATCGGGTGAAGATGGTTTGTTACAACCAAACAAGTTTGTACTATGTTTATCATGAAATTGATATTTTGCAAATACATTTGCACAACTATAGAGTTTTGCTTTATTTATTACAAGCATACATTGTCTGTTGTATTAACTGCTTAATACTATGAAATATGATATTTGCAAAAAAGGTACTCACCTGCAATGGTGGTTTATTATAACCATAAAAAATATTAAAATACGTTCTGTTAAACGCTTATAGCAATGTAATATCTGTCAAGAGATTCACCCTGCGAGGGCGTATCGTTACAAGCGTACTAAAGAATAGTGTATGTATAGATCGCTTGATTCAATTGCAAATAGGTAGCCTCCCTGCGAGGGTGGCTTTTGCAAAGATTACCTACCCTGCGAGGGTGGTTTATTACAAGCATACAATGATGTATGATGTATTGATTGCTTAAAGCAATGATTCAATTGCAAATAGGTAGCCTCCCTGCGAGGGTGGCTTTTGCAAAAGATTACCTACCCTGCGAGGGTGGTTTATTACAAGCATACAATGATGTATGATGTATTGATTGCTTAAGGCAATGTAATATGATATTTGTAAAGAGATTCACCCTGCGAGGGCGTATCGTTTCAAGCATTTCAGAGTATTTTGTATTGATTGCATAATTCAATGTAAGGAGGTACAAAAACGGTACTCCTGTATCTCCCTATTATAACCATGCGAATGCACGTTGAACTGATTGTTTGCATAACAATATGGTAAAAAGGAATAAATTCAAAATGAAATACTTGTTCCTCTAAACTTAAACGCAATGTCAAAAGATCAAGTGACATTTTGAGTAATATATCCACAAAAGAAAATTAATTTAGAAATAATTTCAAAAAAAAAGGTTAAGAAAGCCTTTATATGCATTTATTTAATGAAAAGTTTTCAGCATACGGCTAGGTGACGTAAGATATTTTCTCCCCCACTATTGTTTGTTCCTAGGTCTGTGATACCTAGATTATGATTATTTCTTACGTCCAAAATAATAGGCATTACCTAGCCTCTAAAATACATGTATTCAAATAATTTGCCATGATGTATCAAAAATTTATAGTACTAAAGCTATAAAGTGAACGAACTGATAGATCGCTAGATATGGTCGAGTCGTTTGTATGACTCGTAGTTAAGCAATTGATACACTGTTGCAACATTTGAAAACCATTATTTTTATAAAAAGGATTTTTTCACTCACCAACTTTCTTCAATTATCGGCCAGCACGTCAACCAATACCGATGAATTAGTAGAATCGTAAAAGCACGCTGTTACGCACCTTTCACTGAACCACCGCCACGGCCCGTGCTCTGTAGCTTGGGCGTTTGGGCGGCAAACCTTTATACGTTTCTGGAAGCAAAACTATGTTAAAAACTGGTGATAATCTTAAAGGCGATGACAGCCTAGTTGGAGAAGGCCTGCCTCTCAAGCCAGAGGGAGCGGGGTCGAACCCAGCCGACGGCACGCACCAATTTGTTCGTTGTGTGAACATATGTGCGTATTGTATGTCATCTGCTACATGACTGGAGCCCGGTGTATGGTGACAGGCTCATTTGGGACCGAATATCGTCCGGCGATGTGGGTGTTGTATAACACGTCAGCCAGCCCCCTCGGGGGAAAAGCGTGACGATATGATGAATAATCTTAAATATTACCTAAAAACACTTCAATAATGACAAAACACTGGTATGAGGCATAGTTTGACCCCCATATTGTAGGCCACATATGGTTAAAAACATTTAGGCACACAAAAAAATTTAAATATCAAATTAATCGAACGGTAAAACCGTTAAAACAAATTCTACTCACTCATTTTGAACAAATGAAATGAAGAAATGAAATATAATGTGGGTAGGTACTTACTGCGTAAAATGTATACTTAACACCGAGTTATTTTAGGAAAATAACTACATTTCAGTATTTTACCACATAATTATTAACAAATTATCACTTTGTATTAACTAATTATGCAACACGACGCAAGCTGCTAGGGCTGCGGCGATGTTACTTCGACGAAACTTAAAACGCCAATGATAAAAAATGGCGCGCGATATTTTCACAAAGCGCGAATGCAGAGGTGGCGCCACCTAGGACTTCCGGTTAGAAGGCATTAAAAGTACGAAAACGCTGGTACTTTCGACGGAAACGGAAATGCACTCTCATATATATAGCTTCCAGTTACGGTCAAGTTATTTAATTCGCTGATTACTTTTATGTCGTGCTTATATTTAGGCCTACCACACGCACAAGCTTCACCACACTTTTCACTGTGAGTACTTGACTGAGGCCTGCGCGTACTTAACTAAGCCGTGTGGTAACGATACGGTCTTTTTGATTGGAGTAGGCAAGTCGAAAGTCGCGCAGGCCATGACGTGGGTTGTCGCTGTGTACAGTTTTATCAAGCACACGCGTGACAGTGTCATGTGCTACTAAATTTTCGATAGTTACTATTAATGGTGCCATGCGTCATAGATTACTTGATTGTTAGTTTGTATTAGTTAATATTAACAAATCAGATCTTTCACAAGCGGCCCGCTCTACGCTTTTGATGTAAATAGACGCTGTGAAATAGTATAAGTTGTTAAATTATTTTCCTACCCTTCTGTCACGCGCGATGTGTCGTATTCAAGTCTGGCCTGTGCAGTTAAAAGGGTGGTTGAAGCTTGTGCGTGTGGTAGGCCTATTATTATAGCTCAAATGTAAACTATTTCTGAAGGGACGGTATTCAAAACCACCTTAATTCAAATGTAAACAACTAATACTTCTAATAATCCAAACCATGTACAATATGTTTAAATAACTTCAGTAAGAATCGAATGGACACCAAGATCAATACGAGATCCGTCCTCTTCCGTGGTCCAGCCAAGAGTGTCGGTTAGACGGGGCGGGCGACTCAGGCGCTACTCCTTCATTCCATAAGCTACATTCATTCCTTCATTCATTCGCTACATTCCTTTGACAGTTCGATCGCAAACGTCACACAGCAGACCATAGACTGCATTCTTTTGTATGTGTTGCTAACACGGCCCTCCTGCGCCGTGCATGCCCTCAGGCACGCTTCTTATATTGGTTCCAACTCTACACATGAATTACGTATCTGCCAACACACACATGATTTCAAAGGCTGTTAAAATCTTTAAGCTCGGCCTATCATGACTCATGATGTCCTAAATAGATAGAACTTCACTTGCAACCTTTTCATCATTTGATTCCTTTAGACTTGGGAATTTCTACCACTTTGTAACTAGTTATCTCATTCATTAACTTCATCATCAATCATAACACCGAAAAAGGTCTTTTAGGTTTCTCAATGGTTCTCTGCAATGTATCTTTTTTTTTTATAATAGTACTGACCATCTAAACCAAAGCTGATATATTTAGGCTTAGAAATTCCCTATACGACTGCTATTTTAGCTCACTCCCTTAATCCGAAGTAGTGCCTGGTCCAGATCATTCCTTTAGTCTTAGAAAGTCACTGCTTCAGCTCACTACCACTATTCTGGCGAGTGCCTATAGCAACCTTTCAGGTCATCTATCAGCTACTAATTCACTTACTGTTCAGCTATTTTAGCTCACTCCCTTAATCCGAAGTAGTGCCTGGTCCAGATCATTCCTTTAGTCTTAGAAAGTCACTGCTTCAGCTCACTACCACTATTCTGGCGAGTGCCTATAGCAACCTTTCAGGTCATCTATCAGCTACTAATTCACTTACTGTTCAGCTATTTTAGCTCACTTCCTTAATCCGAAGTAGTGCCTGGTCCAGATAATTCCTTTAGTCTTAGGAAGTCACTGCTTCAACTCACTACTTCTATTCTGGTGAGTGCCTATAGCCGTCTTTCAGGTCATCTGCATATATATAGTCACGACTGTTTCCCATATGGGTAGGCAGATACCACTTCTCTTCACTTGCTAAGATCCTGGCATACATCTTTCGTTTCTTCTACTTCCATGAGGCTTTTCATACACGCTTGTCGTTTCATCTAGTACTTACTGCTAATCTAATGAAGTTAGTTGCCAGACATAATATCCGGTATCTTTTGCCTTGATACCTTTATCGATGTATTTCTATTTCAGTCCCTGGATGGCCGAGCTTTGCTCGGTATTTTTTTTATTTTTTAATTGTGTTTTTTGGATAATAAACAATTGATTTTAGTCTAACCTCAAAGCAAACACTCATTGACTTCGTGTTACTTAACAACGCCATCTGCTGTTGTGTCGTTAAAGCAATTAGTTGCTCACAAAAAATAGTATTATTATTCGCCAATAGATGTCAGGAAGAGTCATATTTTTCAGTTGAGATTGATTATCGATAAAACACGAATAAAATGACATTTTCTAAAAATGATTCCTAGCTAGATCGATTTATCGCCCCCGAAACCCCCTATATACTAAATTGTATGAAAATCGTTGGAGCCGATTCCGAGATTCCAATTATATATATATATATATACAAGAATTGCTCATTTAAAGATATAAGATTTATGGCGCGAGAAAACTACATCTCACTTCTGATGTAAACTATTTCTGAAGGGACGGTATTCAAAACCACCTTAATTCAAATGTAAACAACTAATACTTCTAATAATCCAAACCATGTACAATATGTTTAAATAACTTCAGTAAGAATCGAATGGACACCAAGATCAATACGAGATCCGTCCTCTTCCGTGGTCCAGCCAAGAGTGTCGGTTAGACGGGGCGGGCGACTCAGGCGCTACTCCTTCATTCCATAAGCTACATTCATTCCTTCATTCATTCGCTACATTCCTTTGACAGTTCGATCGCAAACGTCACACAGCAGACCATAGACTGCATTCTTTTGTATGTGTTGCTAACACAAAGTGGTTGGATATCGAAAATACCGTTTGTCATGAATCAAATCCATATTCCAGGAAAAGAAGATTTGTGTAATGTAAGATTTCACACGCGCCCTGTGCTTGATACTGAATAGGCTTATCTCATTCGTTTGACATTCATCCGTGGATTCAATATTAGGAATCCGGGAATAAATAAATACATACAGGACATTTTCACACACGGTGGCCTGACCACAAACTAAGCAATGTTTGTACTATGGCTGCCAGAGACTGATATTCATCCATATATGTATGTTTATTTTTAAACACATACTTAAATATATAGATATTAACACTCAGACATAGAACAAACATAAATGTTCACATGAATGTTTGCCCTAGGTGGGAATCAAACCCACACTCCCAAGCTCAGAAGTCAGGTTCACTACCACTTGAGCCACCAAGGCAGTGAAACAAATCAAGATCGAGATTTGCACTGAGCTCGATCTCTTGAAACAACTACCTATAGTTTTGGAGATTAACAACTAAAACTAAGGGTTATTTTTAGGTCTATTTGTTCTGTTCATTGACCAAAAATAGATCAACAGTGTACACCCAGTGTAGCGTGCTTTAGACGCTACAGACTATGCAAAATCGTTTCAGATCAATCAAAATAATTACAAATACTTATGCTTTGCTATAACTATATGTATGTCTAATACTCGTAGTTCCAAACAAATGTAGAAAGCGAACTATGAAAATATCTGAACATTTTATCATCCCTGTTAGTAGTCTGTAGTCTGTTGCGTGCTTAATATTATTGTGATAGTCATAGCAAGATAAATCATACCCCTTCTCTATGTTAACAGCGATTTCAGTTCCTTAGTTTATATTTCCTCTATGTTAACAGCGATTTCAGTTCCTTATTAGTACCTGTAGTCTGTTGCGTGCTTAATATTATTGTGATAGTCATAGCAAGATAAATCATACCCCTTCTCTATGTTAACAGCGATTTCAGTTCCTTAGTTTATATTTCCTCTATGTTAACAGCGATTTCAGTTCCTTATTAGTACCTGTAGTCTGTTGCGTGCTTAATATTATTGTGATAGTCATAGCAAGATAAATCATACCCCTTCTCTATGTTAACAGCGATTTCAGTTCCTTAGTTTATATTTCCTCTATGTTAACAGCGATTTCAGTTCCTTATTAGTACCTGTAGTCTGTTGCGTGCTTAATATTATTGTGATAGTCATAGCAAGATAAATCATACCCCTTCTCTATGTTAACAGCGATTTCAGTTCCTTAGTTTATATTTCCTCTATGTTAACAGCGATTTCAGTTCCTTATTAGTACCTGTAGTCTGTTGCGTGCTTAATATTATTGTGATAGTCATAGCAAGATAAATCATACCCCTTCTCTATGTTAACAGCGATTTCAGTTCCTTATTAGTACCTGTAGTCTGTTCCGTGCTTAATATTATTGTGATAGTCATAGCAAGATAAATCATACCCCTTCTCTATGTTAACAGCGATTTCAGTTCCTTATTAGTACCTGTAGTCTGTTCCGTGCTTAATATTATTGTGATAGTCATAGCAAGATAAATCATACCCCTTCTCTATGTTAACAGCGATTTCAGTTCCTACTTTGTGCTTAGCTTCTAGATATTATTACAGCATTTCCAAAAAGCTTAAGCAAACTTTACCTAGTTCCCAAGAGTCTCTCAAAACGAGCATACTGCCAAAAGTTTGCCAACATTTAGTCTTTGCCATTAGATTTGGTCGAGTAGAGTTCAGTGCGACAAAGTGAACTAAAGTGGTCCGAAACCACTGGAAGTGGGTCTGTGGGCTAAGTAAGCAAGTGCTCATGGGTATGTGGAATTTGCAGGTAAAGTATTCAATTTACATGCTATTTTGCCTTCTTGAGCTACAATTTAGATTATTTGCGGTACCTCAAAGTATGAGTATGTACATAATGTTGTTACAACATTATACGCCACTATGTTTATTATCTACTTGGCTAGCAAAATTTTAAAGGCTAATTCTCTACATTATAAAAAACAACTTTTAATAAGGGACCAATCCTGAAATCGCAAAACAAAATTAACTGTTTAATTTTGACAGCGGTTAATAAACTTTCGGTTTTAGGGTTCCGTACCCAAAGGGAAAAAACGGGAACCTATAACTAAGACTCCATTGTCCGTCCTTCTGTCTGTCTGTTCGTCTGTCACCGGACTGTATCTGATGAACCGTGATAGTCAGACAGCTGAAATTTTCACAGATGATGTTGTCCCTATAACAACAAATACTTAAAAACAATAAAATAATCTTTAAAAAATCACGTTTGTTGTACAACAAATGTGTTTTTTTTGCCGTTTTTATTTTATTTTATTTTATTTTACAAAGTTAGGGTATCTTACAGCTAGGTGAAAGATAAACTAAATATATATGTCAATAAGGCCACTTAAAAAATACCACTTATAAATAAAAAACAATAATATAAAAATACATAAACTTAAATAAAAAATAACTACATATACATTAAAAAAATGCGCTTGCAAGCGTCCGCTTCAGAAGTACAACAGAAGTGTTAAAATAAATCAATATTGTCATGCTGAATAGTCACGTCATTAAAACTCCGGCTAGCTCTCAACATGTAGCTGTTTTTCCTGTAGTTAGTATTAACTACGGGAGTAGCAAGACAGCACGGCCTCCTTGACGGATCAGCTGATACCTTCATACCTACTCGCTCCAAAAGCGTAGATAATGTTTTATATGCTTATATGTAGATAATGGTACGGAACCCATCGTGCGCGAGTCCGACTCCCACTTGGCCGGTTTTTCGATTTTATAGGATTGTGCCCATAGAAAATGAATTATGATTTTGGATACATCATCATCTTAGGAAACCATATACAGATAACGGATATAGCTACAGCTCGGATGGTTTACTTTGCCTACTTCCACAGCATAATGTCATAGGGCATTTTGCTGTGGGGATCAGCTGCTGAAGTAGAGGCCATTTTTATTTTGCAAAAGCGAGCGGTCCGCGCTATCTACGGAATGGGTCCCCATGAATCATTGAGAGATTTATTTGAAGAAATAAATATATTAACTTTACCTTCTTTGTATATCTTTGAAAATATTATGCACGTTCGCAAAAATCTACATAAATTTAAATTGAACTGTGACTATCACAATTAAATCACTAGAAATAAGGATAGGATAGCTGTACCGAGATTTAGACTGACTAAGTCAAAAAAGTCATTTTAGGCAACTGCGTTTGTTTTTACAATAAAATCCCGAAAAATATAACAGGGCTCACCGAGGGAAAATTCAAATCACATGTAAAAACTACACTAATGAAAAGAGGATATAATAAGGTTAAGAATTATTTAGAAGATAAAGATGTCTGGAGCCTTCCACTTCCATCAAGTAGCCACTAGTATTTATAGATATTACCTGGTTGTAAGCCAAAATTTGTAAGACTGTAATTTATTTATTATTTGAAAAAATATTGCCCCTCAGTTTCTTGCCTGTTCTTCTGAGTAGAGGCTTTTTGTCCGAACAAGGCGGTCGAGTCTATTTAAATAACTTTGACGTTTATAAGTGTATCTTTGATACCTAAATTGAATAAAAACATTTTGACTTTGACTTTGACTTTGGCCACCTGCATACTAAAAGGAGGTCAGTGGGCTAAAATTCCTTCGATCTCCTTGCTGCGTTTTTTTGGATTTAGCAACCTCTGGATTCAATAAATTAAGAAAACCGACATGGTCACGATAAATGTAGCTATTACCCACCTATTAGTACCTAAGTTCTTCTTAATTCCCCTTTAACAGGAAAGTTCGTCCAAACATCCCACTAATATTATTAACGCGAAAGTTTGTAAGAATGGATGGATGGATGTTTGTTACTCTTTCACGCCAGAATGGCAGAACAGATTTGGATAACATTTGGCACAGATATAGATTATAGTCTAGAATAGCACATAGGATACTTTTTAACCGCGGGTGAAACCGCGGGGCGCAGCTAGTCAGTAGATAAAAACAAAACTTATTACAGCTTCACAGAGTGCTGTGCACCACAAAAATGACTATAATCTATTATCGAATGGGAAATTCTTAAAAGTAATCCTGTTTTTAACAAACAGCGTTTCCCTGAAATATTGTTAGTATTTTGTTCACAAATAGGATCTCCGCTTGTTACCTCTGGAGCTTTTATAGTTTTCAATTTGAGCTGCGATATGGTAATTCATAAATCCCGAAAAAATATAAAAGCTACTATATTGCGGGGAATATACGATATATTTTACTACTTCCGCCGTCGTAACGATACCCGCGCCTATAAACCGGCATTGTTGAGGCTGTTTTCTTCGCGGATTTAATATCGAGTGTTGTGCGTACATATCATATAACAAATAGATAGTTCATATGTGTTAGCTTTGAAGGAAATTAATACGCTTTTAAGAGAAGTTTTAACTCGTTTTATTTTAATCCGTCTGGTGCATTTAGCACCACAGTGCTGCTTAAGGAACGTCATGCTAAAAGCAACGCTATGCTGCACACAGAAAGTCGATCTTTTTAATTTGTAAAATTCAAGGTAATTTTTTGGGACATGCGAAAACCAATACTGCATTGCGTAAGCAAAGGTCGATTTTCGGAAATTCGATTTTCGCTGACCGCTGCCTATTAAGTCGCTCCACGGGTTTGCCTATAATTGAAGGTCTCAAAGAGACGTAGGTCGTATGAGCAAATTTGGTATGTCAATCAATCGTGAGTGCGATTACTTACCGTCCGACTTCCGATGTGGTAGGTTGTAATGATAACAGAATTATATTACATGCGCAATCTAATACTTTTATTTTCATTGGTTGTGCGTCTGCAGATATTAAATTTCCTTGTCTCAATGTTTGTGTAGGTAATTCGGTGTCCGGTAAAGGTGATCGCACACCGAATCCATAAACTTTCTAAACTGTTAATACCTGTAATGACCACAAAGTAGTACATCATCGACTGTATTCAACTTTGTTAGTTCTTTGAATTCGGCGCGTAGGCATTTGTCCGACCGCTGGCGAGTAAGCGAGTGACTGATGATTACTTTTTTTCTCAAGAAACGTACAATAGATTTAGGTAGATCCCGTGTGAATAAAAGAGACACAAATATAATTATGGTTGATCTCTGACTTGTTCACATCGCCGCGCCGGCGAGAACTCGCTCGACTGGTTTGTCGTCGCTCGGCGAAAATGTAATGCTCGCTCAGCGTACATTATAGCCTAGCGACAAAACTACCTGAACTATACACTCGCTTTACTTTGCTCGCAGACTACTTTTTGTGGTAGTTCTACTGTGTCTTGCTCTACTCGCTCATCGCCAGCGGTCGGACAAGTGCCTAAGGCTCGTGCAACGCGGATAGGTGTACGCTTACCCTCGCAGAGAGATTAATGACTGCAGGGCGGCGAAATGAAACAGGTGTGCTAGAACAGTGAATTACTTTTATGTTTTGTTGTTGGGGACAGGAAACTGCGCTAAAAAACCTCATAACGTCGCTTAGGAACTGCTGCCGGGTCACTTGAGGTAAAATTAAACAAGCTTAAAAAAACTTTGGACGATGGGAACCATTTTTACCTAGTAACAAGGTGGGAAAGTTTTGGACTTGCTACTGAAAATTTTAAGCTGAGTTTTTGGAAGGCAAAGTAAAAATCTGAGTGAGGCGCTTTCATCAGTACATTTTTTGTCTACACATGGTCTTATCAAATCATTATCATTATCGATCATCAATAATCATCATAATTGATCATCTAATCATGATTTATCTAATAGAGCTACTCGTACAATCATCAGTAATGTAAAATACTTACATATACATAGGTAAATGTAGACTGGAAAATCGGAATGTACATGTAATAATACTTTTAATTAGGTTTAAAATTAAAAAAAACAAATGCAAACCCAAGAGTAAAGTAAGCCAGAAATAATTATGTATTCATAGGGTAAAGATGAATTCATTTTCCTTTGTAGTCTTTTTGCAAAATTACGCATGAAAAGCTACGTCGCGTTTATTTAACTGGGTGAAAGACGTAATTATTGCAAACCTCGTTTTCCGTACTATGTTTATATTTGGAACTGAAGACACTGATTACTTTGTACAAGAAGCTCGGTTACTTAATCGGTTATGTTTTCTTGAACGAAATGCGTAAAATGTATTTAGATAATATAATAATATAATGTCGAGAGCTTTCATATTTGTAAGAGTTGCTGTAATGAGAATAAAAACTTTCTTACCAAAATTTCATAATTATGATTTAAAACACGGGAATTACTCACGTACGATTTAGTCGATTATTCCGACTATAGTTATGTGCTATGCGAGACACAGCTGCGCGCGCGCACTCGCCCTGATGAAGACCGCCGAATGCGGTTGAAACTATAGTCGGAAGAATCGACTAAATCGTACGTGAGTAATTCCCGTGTTTTAAATTTCAAAAGTCACATAATTAATTAAAATTAATTTACATAATTAAAAAGTGTTAGTACTAGATTTAAAAATTATTCTTAGATAACTTACGTATTACGCTTATACATATTATAAACAAGTGTATGCTGGTCTAAGATTTAACAAGAAACAAAAGTAATAGGTACTTAGATTCAAAAGTATTTGGGATCCAGTATTCTAAATACATAACGACATAGTGCCAAACAAGAAGGTAAAGAATTTCGCGTAGCGTTTGTCCAATGTGATGGACATATTGGACATTACTACTAGTACTAACGTACTAACAAAGACGCGGGCAAGGCTAGTGTATGTATTTATTAATAATCTATGTATTTATTTCAAACTAAGGCAACAACTGACCAACTCAAAAATTCACAGGTGAGTCGACCACTCCATTTAGTAGGGCTGTTTGTCTGGGTTATCTGGACGGTTGACTTCATGAATCGATCGTATTCAATAGAAAGGCTCAGTAGGTTTGATTGAGATATTACCTATTCTGTCAGATCTTTATTACCTATCTCCCTCGCTTAGAGAGCAAACCAACTCACTCTACTTGCGTTTTGATTAAAATTATAAATAGCTTGTCAATCGCGTACAATAACACGTTAATTAATAGAATCAACGTCGTTGTTAGGTAAGAATTATTAATTAACTGATTATATTCGAAATAGATTTTAAATTTACGCTTAGACATCTTCAGTTTATTGCAGGGTTAAATCTCGTACTTGAATTTAAGATAGACACACTTTACGCTTCACACTAATATTATAAAGGCGAATATTTGTTCCTTCTTCAAACGCAAACGGATGGGCGGATCATTATAAAATTTGGTATGAAGGTAGATTATATCCTGGATTAACACATAAGCTACTTTTTAACCGCGGGTAAAACCGCGGGGTGCTGCTAGTTTTAGATAATTTAGTTACAATGTTTGTAGGATTTATGTAGATATATTAGCTAAACCATGTTTGGGTTGTCTATTTACAATACAATATAATAAAAACCTCTTTATAGGCACTAATTTGACTGTCTCGGTGGCTCAGTTGGTAGTGTTCCTGCCTTCTCTGCTTGGGGGCGTGGGTTCGATTCCCACCTAGGGCAAACATTTATGTGATGAACATTTGTGTTTGTTCTATGTCTGGGTGTTAATATCTATATAAGTATGTATTTAAAAATATCTAAGTATGTATATCAGTCTCTGGCAGCCATAGTACAAGCTTTGCTAAGTTTGGGGTCAGGCGACCGTGTGTGGAAGTGTCCCGAATTTATTATTTATTATTTAATTAAAATATAAACTAGGAATAAATATTCAAAAATAGGTACAATGGGCGGTGTTATCGTTATATATATACGCCCTAATCTCAAATTGGGACCCATGGTTAATGCAAGTAATTAATGTCATTGCATTTTCTTATTTAATAACACTTTTGAAATTAAAACCAAAATCACTTAAATGCCCAGCCGGCAATCGACATAACAACCTCCAGCACAGACGTAAGAAGCACAACCAGCTAAGCCATTCAAGTCACCTAACCACATAAAACGTACCTGCTCGCAACCGCAAAGATATGAAAATGACTCTTATCTTGAAGAATAATCTTTTCTGAGCAAATATTTGCCATCCTACGTACAAATTCACGCTCAGAGACGTCGCACATATTTATCATCCCGGCTTCCTTCCTCAGACATTACCGTAAACAAGTGTCTGTTGCAAATAAAAATAGAACTTCCCTAATGAGCGTTCTAATGAATATTCATAAAATCTTTACGGCTATTCAGACTACGGTATCATAAACCTTTTATACAGGGTTGTCAGGGTAGGGTGTACTAAGCCGTAAGGGGGTCATTTGACTCATCATTATGAACAACTTTTACTATAGGGTCACCCTGAAAGCGAGAGAAAAAATAGCTGCTCTATACATTTTGTCGACGAATATTGAAGTTTTTATTTGGAACTACTGTTTTGATAAAACCACAACAGCTCTTTTTTTCGCGAGTTCAAGGTTTTTTTTTTCCATTAAAAGTAATCTCTTTATTTACAAAAATAAATCGCTATTTCCCTTGATCATCGCATCACGCGTGAACAGATAGAACATTTTTGCAAATTTTTTTTGTTGTGTTTTTTATTGCCAGGAGAAGGATCTTATGAAAGAAAAAAATAAGATATTATCCCGAAAAAAATAACGGTTCCTGTGGGACGCGGGTGAAATCGCAGGGCACAGCCAGTTGTTTATAATGATAAGTACAATGACCCCCTTTTGCCTTAGTACACCCTTTCCCTATAGCCCTGTATTAACCCTCGCTTGCTCTGCGATGAAGCACTACGTTTTGATAAAATCTGAACGTGTCAATAGAAAGCGATATCTTTTATTGAAGAGGGAAGAACGATTTCCGGCTGCGTTGGGTGCAACTGAGTTTTGTGGGATTATGCCGACTGAAATGTGAGGCTTTTATTTGTAGCTCGGTGGAAGCCACAGAAACTGAAACATAATACTTCTAGTAGCTCTGTTAGCTCGCGGCCGGCGTCTGTCCACTACAGCTCGCATTTTTAAACAGAATCTTGTGAAATTTGTGAGCTGGTTCCGAATCGTGGTGGTTCGTTCCGAATTGTGGTGGGGCTGCCCCGATTCTGTAGTGCCTCGGGCATGTTCGCGGAGGCGCGCACTGCATGCTTTCATACTACTATGCGCAAGCGTAGCGTCTCCCTGGTGCGCAGAGTTCGGGCCAGCTCCAACGCAATTCTGGAAATGATTGCCGGTAGATTGGACTGCCCCTACTTGTGGCATTGTTGTAAGAGACATGTTCCGATAGTGCCATTTGTGCGGAATTATTACGTTTTATTTTGTTCGTATATTGTTTGTATTTTTATGTTTGTGCTAGTAATTTGTAATGTTTTTTGATTTCACTATTTTGACATTTTAAATTATTATTATTATTCTTTTCAAATTCCCTGACATTTTTAGTAATAAGTACATATTTTTAAATAATAATTTGCTTTGTATTATAATTGTATGGATCTAAAGTTATCTGAAATAAATGAATTTTAATTTAAATTTAATTTATAATTTAACAGAACTTTTTTTGTCGAGTCAGTTTTTGAAAATGTTCTTAAAATGTCAAAAGTTACGATGTAAAAATTCGACCTGTAGAGGAAGACAGAGATCCGGGCAGTGTTCCGGACAGAAATTCAGACAGAATTCGGACATACGAAAACATTTTTGGCAAAACTGAAGCATAGATTTTTTTTTTTAATGTAGATTAGGTCGGCGTTTGACCACCAACTCGCCTGATATAAAGCGACGTTGTGGTCTAAGATGGAGCACGACGACCTATAAGTTACTTATTCACTCTAGCCTGAAGTTTACTAGAGTGAAGAAGTACAAAGACGGCAGTTGAGTGAGGCGCTACAAGTGCGCTACTGCTTAGACCCGTCTTCGGAACGGTTACACCGGACTACATCCCTCCTTTATATTTACTAGACAACATTTAACCATAACATACCACAACTTTTAAGTAGAGTAAATCAAAATAGAGTTACATAGTTTATAAATAATTCAAATTCAAATTCATTTATTTCAAATATCAAATTAATATTGGTAACAAAAAACAAAACAAAATAAGTCCATACAATTTAAATTACAATTAGAATTAGTCACATTACACCTCAGATCAACTAGAATATCAGATGGCGCACGGCGTTTGATTTAGGTGAAGCCAAGAACCATCCAAAAACTACGCTACTGTCGTATATGTACACAACACTCACACATTGACGCAAAAAAACTACGCTACTCGCTTCGTCAGTACTAACCTGGACGTCACGCTGAGAACATACAAAAAAATTCTGGAACGATGCCGTCATATGCTGTGAAACACTGCATTATCTACACGATTGTTAATAACATCTCATTATATAGTAAACAGCATTGTTTTAGGTTATAATTTCGGATACCTTTATTTACATAGTGCTTTTTTTTTATTTCATTGGCAACTGGATACAAAGTCCTTAATGCCATTTTAGGACTTGACAATGACATTACATGAATTTGTGGCATGTCGTGCAGTGTTGTCATAATCGCATTTTTTTCTCCAAAATATTATTTTAGGTTCCCAATTAAGATTGAAAAAGCGACATTAAAAGAATGGGTGGTTGCCATACAAAAAAGTCGAAATGATCAAAAATGGCAACCATCAAAAAGAGATGTTGTCTTTTCAGACCATTTTAATGAAAGAGACTTTTACCTGACCACGCTTGGCCTTCGCCGTCTGAAAAGGACTGCGTATCCCATCAGGGTAAGTTTTAATTTTTTACCAATGAAAAGTTGTTTTCAATTCAACGCGTATAATTTTTTTTTTCTGATTACGTATTATGGTTCCATACTCAAGGGGTGCTACCAGAACCCTAATACTAAGTCTACTATATTGCCTTCCGTTGAATAATTTAAAAAAATCTTTATTTCAAAACTGTCGTCCAGTTTAGGTATTATGATTAAGGTATGATGATGATTTTTTGGCAATTGATATTTGGCAAACATTTGATTAATTAACCTGGGAACTATTACATGAATTCAGTGGAGTGCGGATACATACGTTGGAAAACTACAATACTCAGGGTAATTTTTTTTTTCATGGCAACACTTCCACAGCACACATGTAACAAGAAGTGGCTTCACCTACATCATACGCCGTGCGCCATCTGATATTCTAGTTGATCTGAGCATTACACTTACAATTTATAAATTAAGTCAAATCAAATTATAGTAAAAATGTCAGAATTAAATATTATCTTCTATATTTATAAATTAATATTATAATAATAATTGGTAGTGTAATAAAATTCTGTAGCGACTAATCCTAAGACTCATAGATCTAGTATTGAGTGATATTCTGCTTATATATTTTGTAGCCGACTTCCAAAAAAGAGGAGGTTCTCAATTCGACTGTATGTTCCTCCGCCAATTATGAATCGATTTTAATGATTATTTTTTTGCTTGATTTATCATACTTTAGATGTGGTTCCATATCAGTTGGATCGAAATCGGTTAAGCAGTTTTTAAAATGTCAAAAAAATCTAAAAATTGTATGATGACGGCATGACCGGAAGTCGGTTTGCTAAGTTTTGTTTATTGTAGCGTTGTCTGAAGAAGCATTGACGGCTCTTCATAATATTAGCATAACATCATCCGGCTAAAACTCGCTTTCAAGATGGCTTCCATTGATTAGCCTTTTTATTGGAACAGTTAATTACAAGCCTATTTCAAATGGATATTTTGGAATTTATAGCTAGATTTATCAGTGACATTAATAAATTTATTACAGCTACGTAGAGCAATAAATTTAGTTTTAAAATTAAATTTTGGATAACGTTTATTAACGTTTAACGTTTTTTTAACGATTTTCTTTTTTTTTTTGTAACATCTTTATGTCGACAGAGGATCATTATATGTATAAAAACTTTTTGGTAACAGGATTCCTCGACACAGGCTTTGCCTAGTGAGGAAACTGTTGTTTATTTACCTTTTTTTTTTTTTAAAACTCCTCTGCATGTTATGTTACTACCAAGTTTTATAATTTATGTGTATTTTTCTTATGTGTAGTATGTATATTGCAGCTAATAAACATTTTCATTTCATTTCATTTCATTTCATTTTCAGTTCATTTCATTTCATTTTCATTTCACTAATATTAAAAAACAAAAAACAATCTTAAGAGACTCAGACTAGGAAAAGCTTAAGGAATTCATGTTGGAATTAACCAATTAATTTTTCACTGGGTCAACGGTACCCAGCCCCACTCAAGTAATCACACTTCACATCACACTAATATTGTAAATGCGATGGCTTGGATGGATGCATGCATAGATGTTTGTTACTCAATCACGCTAGAACGGCTAAACGGAACTGGATTGTGTGTGTAACATCCACACACACACACACACACACACACACACGCGTATTCTTTTGTTTAAACTTAATAGTAGTTAGTCCTCTTCACTCATTCATTATGTAATCGGCTACAGTCTCCCGCGATACAGGCTGGCCCTAGTGCGGGGACTATTGCTAAACTTTATGTTGTACTAGCTGCGCCCCGCGGTTTAAAAGTATCCTATGTACTATTCTAGACTATAATCTATCTCTGTGCCAAATTTCATCCAGATCTGTTCAACCGTTCTGGCATGAAAGAGTAACAAACATCCATCCATTCTTACAAACTTTCGCGTTTATAATATTTATTAGTAGGATAAGATATTGTGTAATGAGGTTAATAGACATTTTTGTATTTTTTTTTGTATTGGTATGTTTGGCAAAGAGATATTTATAGTCTAGAATAGCACACATGATACTTTTTAACCGTGGGTAAAACCATGGGGTGCATCTATTCGGCGAATATATATAAAACTGTGCATATCTGGTCGAAGATGTATACCATACAAATACCAAGAAGATGTCGTAGTTGACCTTTTTTTTATTGCATAATAGGCTTGTGACGCGGCCTACGATGGAGCACACTTGCCTAGAAGAAACCGATTCACTCGAGACTTGAAGACACCCAGATTATACGTACACGTCACACTCTGGAAGAGTATTCTATACTCTAGCGGTCCGTATGAGAAAAGAGCTTTGACTTTGTGACTTCGCTTCATTCGGGCAAAAAATTACAAATCTTTTTTTCACAAAGTAATCTAACACTCACATTCAAGTCTTCATTAGCCAGTGTTGCAGTGACTTGCAACAAATGACACTCTTCCACGATGGATCACTGTTTCGCCGACTTGTTTATGCAATTAGTCGCCATCTTGAGTTACCTCCTCGTACGTAATTACCCTCTCTTGATTTATTAGCCCGGGGCATAATAGTTGTCGGAGGATAATGTAGAAGATCAACAAATTGACTTTGTGTCCTTGACTGGCTGGCAGTGACAACAAGACTGGTTGTTGTGACAAGAGTTGGTTAATGCGTAAAAAAATATTCCAGTCTTCCTTTTTTTTATTCGAACTTATAAGAAAAGCTATTTGAATACTAGTTTTTTATATTGTTCTTAAGCCATACCTAAATAAGCTTCTAAGTAACTAAACATCTTTTGAAATTAAATTTCTAATCATTTACTTACTGCCTTAAACGTTGTATGGCCTCGGAATAAATATTTAGTGTCTTTATCGATGGGGTTGAAAAATTAAAAGCAATTAAAAGACAAACCACTAAATAACTGTATATACTCGTACTACCTACAAAGTTTTTTAGTAAAATGGGGTTATAGTATTTGAAAAGCGATCATGCAAGAAACTTATCTATTGAATTTAATAATAAAATATGCTTAATTTTATATGAAAAGTAAAGTAATAGAAAATACCTGTGCTAATGTCCCACTTGGGACTTTCAAGATCGTGGTCTAGTCACATGGCTTTACCTCAGGCCATTCAGAATTCATCAAGTAATGTTTCATTATTTTGATCTCATTTTTTATTTTATTTCTTACAAAAAACAGACGGGTTACGGTTGAGTATCAATTTTTTAGCGAGTACGGGTAGAACTTCGGTAGCGGTCCAGCCGACACTTCAACGATTCAGTTCAGCATCGGCTATGGGTAGCAGAATTGCCCTACACAAATTGAATTGAGATACTGATACTGTACAGTATCAGAACCGTATACCCAGGGTCGGACTGAGCTGGAAGGGGGCCAGGGTGGCTTCCCACAAGCTAGGGGCCCGAGACGGGGTGTAGTCCTCAACCTACTTACCGTCTGGCTTGCACTGTTCTGGCACTGAAAGGGGCCCGGCTGGCAAATGCCACCCTGACTATATGGTCAGTCCGACCCTGCGTATACCCTCTACTTCAGTTCACATGGATGAACCATGGGTACTGAACCCAAACATTATGTACCATTCCATCAGTATAAACATCCAGATCGAATAATCATAAAATCAAATAATCGCTCGTTATGGACTAAATCGGATAATTATATACATCATTGATAGTTGTCAAACACACTGATTGGACAGGGTGTAATCAATACAACCTATAACTAGGTTACCAGCAGTTACAAACATGGAAAATTATATTCTGTTTACCTACTTAGATAGGTACGTACCCTATAACTTGTTGATTGGTGTTCGTTTACGTAATCTGAGCAAATTTCGAGTTAATAACTACTAATTGAAGCATTAAAATGTTTTCCAGGTACTGATGATGAGATGAGAATATTGGGATTATAGATTTATGTTGCTACCTACTTGTTTAATGGAGTTGCGAACTGGAAATTCATTTGTTCAGATGACTAGTTGCTGCATTAGAGACGACTTTTTGATCTTGTGACGTCTCTGGTGAAATGGACTAGCCTAAAGGAGAGAAATCTCAAAGAATATTCAGGTAGAAATTTGGTTGCTAAGCGGATCGCGGTATCGGAATTCGCGTTTGTTGCATCTGGCACTGTCTGTCTGTGATTTCTCTATAACTGCTCATCTGTCTGTGTAACATCGCTTCGCTACCGCGGTTCGTCGCGTCAGCATCGGTGTGAAAAAGGCTTTAAAAATGGTTGTGTAAAAACAAGACGGCCACGGATAGCTGTTAAAATCCCGTGAATATGTTTCAAAATACAATACTGATATATAAAAAGTCAAAGTCAAAATGTTTTTACTCAATTTGGGTACATATATCAAAGATACACTTATGAACGTCAAAGTTTTTTTAAAAAAACTCGACCGCCTTAATCGTATATAGAGCCTCTACTCAGAACAGGCAAGAAAATGAGTGGCATTATTTTTTCAAAGAATAAATAAATTACAGTCTCACAAATTTTGGCTTACAACTAGGTTCATCTATACAAACACCACAATAACAAAATATAATACTTATATTGTTTACAAACGAATACATCTAAAAAAACATACAATAATCCGAATTCCGTAATAACGCAAAGTATCTCGTTTCTGACGTTTTTTAACAAAATCATAGAAAGAGTATCCACTTTTATTCTCTCACAAGCAGTTAAAAGTGCAACATTTTACGCTAGCATTTTAAATGTGCACACATTCTCGCGTGATGGTCAGGCATCTGAAAATAAAGTGGCTCTACTGAAGCACACTTTTCGTCTCGCTTGCTTTACATTCCGAATACTATTTTTGTGCTACCTCTCTTAGCCCGACTTATGGTAGACGTCTCTGTGTAAGGGTAGTTACACATACAGTACAGTAAGTGTAACAAGTAACATTATTAAAAGAAAAATCTAACAAAATTTACAAATGTTATAGAGGTAAATGGGTAATTCGGTCAAAAGTTGGGGGTGAGGAATTTTTTTTGGTCAACTTGTATTTCTCAAATGGGCCCCCGAATACGACTATTTGGTTTGTCGGACCATCTACCAAACACCCGGTATACTTATACTTACCCCATATTACTTTTTTTTATATTTTTCTTACATTAATAGGAATTCTTTTCATTCATGTGATGAACATTTGTGGTTGTGCCATGTCTGGGTGTGTAATTATTGACAACCGTGTGTGCAAACAAATTCCGAATTTAAATAAATAATAAATAAATTCGGGACACTTCCACACATGGTCGCCTGACCCCAAACTAAGCAAAGCTTGTACTATGGCTGCCAGGGACTGATATACATACTTAAATACAAATACCCAGACATAGAACAAACACAAATGTTCATAACATAAATGTTTGCCCTAGGTGGGAATCGAACCCACGCCCCCAAGCGCAGAAGGCAGGTTCACTACCAACTGAGCCAGTCATTCAGTCAGTCAGTCATCGAGGCAGTCAGTCGAGGTTATCTTTTCTTTTTAATGCAGTTAGTATGTGGTAGCCTTTATGGCAAAGAAAGAATAGACGCTAGACCTGCTAAGCTAACCTGAGTTTCAAATAAGGTAAGGTTTATTTAGGTCTTACAAACTAAAAATAGTCTTCCTTTTTCCTAAAATTCAAGAGAGAATTTTCTTTAGCTTAAACAAACCTTTTTCATTATTAATTATAAAGGTCAAAGAAAATTATTTTAACAGAAATTCGAGGTAGTTTTGGGTTTAGAAATACTAAATTCATTTAGTATTACAATTTATTTAAATTATTTAATTTACATTAAAAGTACCTACAGGTAATTTGTATAATAATTATCTTGATTAACATATATCTATATTCTATAGTACAAAAACGACTTTTTTAAAATGCGTGGGTAAAACGTAATCAAAAGACAATGAGTGAAAAACATAGTTTCCGTTCAACTATGGATGTGAGATAACTTCCCACTTTTCTTCCATTTTACAATTCACACGTTTAACTATATTTTATGTGCCTTACTATTGAACTTTTTTACCTACCTCAATATTTTTAATAGCTTAATAATTGTTGGCTTTGCAATCTGTTTAATGAGATCGAACCTTTACCAAACCAAAATGCAACCATTCGTTAGAGAGAGAGAGTGAGTGTGTGTGTGAGAGAGAGAGAGAGAGAGAGAAATAGATCAGCAAAGAAGCACTTGTAATCCTAGGCTTTTATAGGCCGAATTATAATTTTAATTATGAATAGGCATCGAAATAATAAAATAATAATATATTATCTACTATTGAGTCTAATTTCTAGTACACAGCGCGTGGACCCAATATAACTACAAGCAAACGGACACAACACAGATAGGTAGACGTAAAAAAGACTATAGCCAGAACGAGACAACAATAATTATCACTGTGGCGACTAGTTGCGTTTGTTTTTGACTACGGTGAATTGTGTGCAGCACCTAATTTATGCGGTTAATTTTTAGGTTCTCGATCCCTTATATATAATCGAAGTTTATATGCTATTTGATTTCAACTTTCCAGTCGTAACGTTCAAAAATAACGAAGATTTTATCCATTTCAGTCATTTCCAGTTCTAATTGGCAGTTGAATAATTGACACCCAATTTGAATATCTAAGCGATTAAAGGCCTACCCGTTGCAGTGTTCCCGCGTGTAAACAAGCTGGGCTTTGAACGCCCTCTTTGTTGGCTAACCACTTCCCACTTTACTCGCTTCAGAAATTTCAGTTCAGCCCATGTATCGCTGTACTTGTAGCTACGACTACATTGGTAAGTGCCATCAACTGGTTATATTACTTTGGTTGAATCAGGATAGAGTCGTGATAGAATCATGGCTAAAGTTTTTATTGATACTTACTTATTTATATTTAAATGGCATACAATTTGTTATTGTTTAAAATAAACTTTAGAAAAAAGGTACACATATTTTACACAATCCAGAACCTTTGACAGGTTCCGGATTGTGATCAAAACTTGAATGCAAGTTTTTTTTGTGTGTCACTTAATTTAAAAGTACTATTGGTGCTTACTTTATATTCAACAACGTTGACCCATGTGCCTTAATAACTAGTTAAAGCACAATTAACCCCTTAAAAATAAACGTTGTATAAGCTCGGAATAGTTCCACAGTGTTTTATCTTTTTCTGACTTTAAATTTTTGAACTCGATCGAAAAAGACAAAAGACCGTGTACCTATTACGAGCCTATACAACGTTTATTGTTAAGAGGTTAGTGTCTAAAATCAAAACGACTATTCTATTTAGGCAATGTAGTATGAAATTTGATGCGAATGTGATTTTAATTAAGACCTGGGTGGCTTATCCTTCGCACGGGCCGTCATGTGCGCAATTCGGCTTTGTGGCGCTTATACTCGTAGGGTCTTTGTAGGCTATTAGCGACCATGAAGGATGTTATTATCTGTTTGCACACTAGCTGTGCATAGCTCGGATTCACCCGCAGAGTTTTTCTCTGTTGTAAAATAAATAAATAAATATTCGGGACACTTGAACACGCGGTCGTCTGACCCCAAACTAAGCAAAGCTTGTACTATGGCGGCCAGAGACTGATATACCTACTTATATACTTTAAAATACATACTTAAATAGATATTAACACCCAGATATAGAACAAACACAAAATTTTTCAAAAACACACACAAACACAAGTTCATCACACTGATCTTCAATCTGATCTTAGCTGGTTTTAGTGACCTAACATAAATTTAAACTACTGTCAAATTTCAGTTTCAGAACTCAATTAGTTATCGAGATTTTGTGTTCAGCCAGTAAAGAAGTGACCTTTCGCTTTAATACTACAGGCGTTTCTTTAAGACAAGGACACTAAATATTCTTGCATATTATTATGTTATTATTCCTTCGTTATTGTTATGTTTTATTTTTTGTTAACAATAGCGTAGTTTTTTTTATGACTGTATTTTAGGTTACCCAGTAGACTGTATGTATCTGTCTCAATTTGTTATACTGCACCAGTGGTTGGCCCGCACTCATTTTTCAACGCAAACAACGATAAAAAACCTATAAATTTTCTAGTATCCGTTTAACTCAAATCCGTTGGCGATATCCGCATGAAAATAGAGAGGAAAATGAACGAAAAGAGGAAAGGAAAATGAACTTCCCAAATTCTGCGGTTCATAATCCAGGCGTGAAAAATTGGACTGACATATCATGGTGAAGCAGTACTGAAATTGACAAATCGGTCGGGTGGTCTATAACAATGACTTTTAAGTTTTTACTAATGTTTCTTAAAAGGTAATTTATCTACGGTATTTGGCGTTGTAGCTTTTTAACAGCCGAGTTGGGCCTCCATTCTACTAAACAATTGTTTTAAAATTTCATTTACAATTTTAAAACAGTTGGTTAGTAGAATTGCCCGTCAACGCAATGGACAATCCAGTCAGTCTCAGGATGGTGGATCACAAGACCCATTTTCATAAAAATGGACTCTACATATTTCTGCAAGCAATTGATAGCTCTAGTTTTGATATTAATTCAGGTTATATACCTACTTGAGGTTTTGTACCTTTAAAATAAAATTTCTAACTTGAAAAATTAAAAATGACTGCTTATAAATTATGATTTAGTTCTATATATAGGCAATAGCGAAAGAAATTGAACAATTCAATTTCAAAGCACTTTACGTATTACCATACACTTACTTTCAAATAGTTTCAAACGTTTACAAATTCAACTCAGTCAAATTCACTACGCTATAGCTAATCACACGAGCTCTCATACAAAATCCTTATTTTTTGCGAAATAATTTACGTATAAAATACATCAAAGAAGATTTTTACTGTTATATTATCACATAGCATGTACGTTCCTCACACCTACAATGCTGCTCCCTGCACAGAAACCTATCCAAAAGATATCTTAAAAAAAATGTGAACAAGTGATGAGACATTCACCTGATTAATGGTATGCGTCATGCTAGCCCATAACAGTTGCAGATAATAATAATAATAAATTCGGGACACTTCCTCATACGGTCGCCTGACACCAAACTAAGCAAAGCTTGTACTATGGCTGCCAGAGACTGATGTACATGCTTAGATATTTTTAAATACATACATAAATACATATGTATTAACACCCAGACATAGAAAGAACACAAATGTTCATCACATAAATGTTTTCCCTAGGTGGGAATCAAACCCACGCCCCGAAGCTCAGAAGGCAGGTTCACTACCAACTGAGCCACCGAAGCAGTCTAATAGGTACCAGTAGATACCGCATATCCACCTATCTGTACCTCTTTTGATTCCTTCATATTACTATTTGATTCAAGAGAGGTATATTGTATTTTCATTACATTTTATTCAAAGAAAAAATACTAAGAATTTGAAATAATTCTCACACCAGCCAGGCAATTCTTTGCAAGAACGAACAAAGTTTTATAAGAAAACTAGGCACCTTTGACAGAGCAAGGCAATGCCGGAATGGTTTTCTCCGAAGAAATAGGAAAAAATATGATTCAAAGTCGGGAACTATAGGGCACAGTCGATGAAAAATCCAACGTTACGCTTTAAACTTTCTTCATTTCAAAATTTCTTGGCTGCAATTTGTTTTTATTAGTTACTCAGCGAGAAGTTTTTGTTTCGCTGCAATAATTTGCTTACAATAGTAGCAGGTGAGATAAAAGCGTTACGAAAATAATTTTGCATACTTATAAAGGTATAGTATACAACAACAACAACAACGACAACTCTTTATTAAAAACATAAAATAATTACATAAGTACTTAAATAAGGCATAACTAAGTTTTTAATAAATCAAATCAAATCAAAATCAAATCAAATATCATTTATTCCAAAAGTTTACAAATTAAGTTATACAAATTGGTGAACAATATAAAGAAACCTTATGTTACACTACTTATTTTCGCTCAGGTGCCTGTGCTAGGTTAAGAAAACCTGTGTTACAGGCACCTGCGCTTCCTTTCTTAAAGTCTAAAATTTTCGTCCTAAGTTCAATTGCTATTATATTTACTATACTTAATTTAAATAAAATTTGTTTTGCCGGAATTTCATTCAGTTTCAAATACATAAGATTTAATTTATTTACATTATATTTAATTACTATTTCATTACAAATTGTATTATAGATTATAGGAATTGTAGATGGGACGGGAAGGGAGAGGAGGGGAAGCAGGAGAGAGAGAAGGGGTTGAACCATTGAACCAGGTAGTTAACCAGTGTTTGAGCAACCAGATTTTAATTATTTCAGAACTGTCAGCAAATCTTCTGTTTTTTTGTAATCAAATGATTTTAGAAGGACCGTTAGAGTCTTTTTTAACTCATAAGAGTTCAAATCTTTAAGGTTAGTAATAGACGATATTTTGTTATAAAGGTAGCCGCCAAGAAAGCAAGGAAACTTATGGCTAAACTGGGTTTTTATTAAATGGCATTGAAAAACCTTGTCCCCCCGTCGTTTCTGTTGTATATTGACATTGTTCGCTAGTGGGCGGATCTTATGTTGCCTCAGCAGTAGTCTCAAAACAAAGAGCTGTCGCACTGTCAAGACATTACTCAGATTGTACAGTGTATCAGTTGGAAACCTAAAAGGTAAAGATTTCATCACCTTTAAAACTCCTCTTTGGGCAATTTCCAAGGGTTTTAAGTGTGTGCGTGAGCAACCTCCCCAACTCTCGATACAGTATCCCAAAAGCGATTGACAGAGAGCATAATATACAGTTTTTAAAGTATCATCATTTGCTGCATGGCGAATGTTCCTGAAAATTGCCTTTAGTTTACGAATTCTAACTGATAAGGCTTGAATATGCGGCTGAAAAGTTAACGTGTTATCAAGCGTCACTCCGAGATATTTAAGAGTGTCTGTTCTTTCAAGGTTAGGACAACTACAAGTATTCGTTGCGCAGAGGTTTATAACGGAGTTGGAATTATATTGGTGATGCCTAATATTATACCGTTTGTTTGGTTGTGATCTTTTCACCATAGAGAAAGCTACATACTTGGTTTTTGCAACATTTAGACTCAGCAGATTATGTTGAAGCCAATTAGAGACTTTATTTAGTGGCCTTATTGCTCATCATACGGTCATCATCATCATCATTATCAGCCCGTAATCGCCCACTACTGAGCATAGGCCTCTCTTCTCGTACGCGACTTACGTGCCAATCTTTTCCAGGTTCGACCCGCGACATATACAATATCGTCAACCCAGCGTGCTGGAGGCCGACCAACGCCTCGTTTGCCGATATGCGGCCACCAATCCGTCAACATTTTAGTCCACCTGCCATCACTCTGCCTGGCAACATGTCCTGCCCATTTCCATTTTAGTTTCGTGATTACATCCCGATGTCACGAACCTTGGTGCGACGTCGGATCTCGACATTTTTGGCAGTACATTACAGTACAGTATAGTTTAGTTTGTACATGTTGGTTATAGGATTGTAGGTATTTTTCACACAAATAGTAATTTTAACATTATTTTGTCGACATTTTATCGACGCTCAGTGAAATTTGTTGTTTATGACAGTTTTTCTTGCATTTTTAGGGTTAGCCCCATTGTAAAAGTGAGTATTTTATTAGTAATGATGAGTCATCAGGACCAAGTTTTACATGGGACAATGATTTCCTAGAATAAAAAAAATGGTATTAAACAAGTAAGTTATTAGTTGGTTTATTAACCGACTGCGCAAGAAGGAGGGTTATGTTTTTCGAGTGTATGTATGTAAGTGTATAAGGTTTCTTTGGCACGCACAGCCTAAACAGCTTGATGGATTTTAACATGTGAAGTGTCATTTAAATCGTCTTTATACTAGAAGTGACATAGGGTACAACATTTTGCAGCCGGGTTTTTGTTTTTCGTTTAATACTGATACTTGTTCTAATTTACTTATTCTTGTGTTTAGTTACATTATCATTTCAACATAAAACAATCTGGAATTCAAACAATTTGATTTCATAATGATTCGATTTGTAAATCCTCTCCGCTTACGATTGTCTGCTAAATACTACAACCCTTGCCAATCCACTGGCATTTAAAAAGTAATTAAGCCCTTTACCCAAATGATATTGGTTTATCAGGCTTTAAAAAGCGGCGATCGGTCGATCTAAAAGCAGATGAGATGGTAATGATGTCTGGATACTGCCGACCAAAGGGGAATACTCGATATTCTAATGCGGAGTAATAAAAGTTCAGTATATTAGCATCGGAAAAGCTCGGGTCGCGCTCCTGTGCAGCCTTTGTGTTTTTACTGATATTATACGGTGTTTTAAAGTTATCTTGTAGTTTGCCGACGGCCTAAAAGGAAGACAGTGTTTTTCGAGAGATAAAGAATATTTGTATGTCCATTTCTAGATATCTATCTATCCATTCTATAAAAGGCGATGGCAGCCTAGTTGGGAGAAGGTCCGCCTCTCAAGCCAGAGGGAGTGGGTTCGAACCCAGCCGACGGCACGCACCAATTTGTTCATCATATGTATGTGCGTATTGTGTGTCATCTGTACTTGACTGGAGCCATATGTAAGGCGACAGGCTCGCCCCCTGTCACATGTGGGACTAAATATCGTCCGGCGAAATGTGGGTGTTGTATTACACCTCTGCTAGCCCCCTCGGGGGAAAGGCGTGACGATATGTATGTATTCTATAAAATATAAAATTCAAAGTCCTGACTGACTAATTTATCAACGCGCAGCCTAAATCGCTAATCCTAGAGTCTATTTTACGGCGTTGCCCGATTTTGGATGACGAGTCGTTAGATTCTTTTGTGTTAATTTCTTGGCTCTGTGAGATATCAATACAACAGAGGATAAGCCAAACAAGCCACAGATAGACGGACAGACAAACAGGCACAGCGACACTTAAAAGATCTATAAAGGATCTACGAAACCTTGAAAGGACTTGATTCAATCCTTTTAAAACTATTTGTTGTAGACTACCTGGGCTCGCGACTTTGTTTGCGTTATGCCGCGGCTAGAGCTACACATCCTAGTTTATATATGTTATAAATGAGAAAGTTTGTAATTGTGATAGTTTTTACTTCTTCACGTTCAACCAGATCGACAGATTTGAATAAAATTTTAAACATAAATCTATACATAATATAATACTGTAAACATGGATACCTTTGGCCCTGGGTACTAAATACTACATAGCCTACTTTTTACCGCGAGTTATACGACGGGAGGTCATTAAGGCACCAATGCGTCGTGCGACGTGTGTAAGAATAGGGCGTATGTCGCCTTCCTATTTGGAGGTCGTGAGTTTGATCCAGGCTGAGCACTAGTAATTTTTTGTCTTGTAAAGAAGTAATGTGCATTTAAATAGATGCTCGTGGGGTCAAAGTCAAAGTCAAAATGTTTTTATTCAATTGGGTATCAAATATACACTTATATAACATCAAAGTTTTAATAAAGACTCGACCGCCATGTTCGGGTAAAAAGTCACTACTCAGAAGAACAGGCAAGAAACTGAAAAATTATTTGAAAAATAAAATTTATTACTCTCACAAATTTTTGCTTACAACTAGGTAATATCTTTGTACTAGTGGCTACTTGGCGGAAGTGGAAGGCTCCAGACATCTTTGTCTTCTAAATAATTGTTCAATAATATCCTCTTTTCATTATTGTAGTTTTTACATGTGATTTGAATTTTCGTTCTACTAATAATTTGGAAGACATGCGACATCCACCAAACCTATGTAAGGCAGCGTGGTGAACTGAAAGGCTGTGATGATGATGAGCGTATTAAAGCTAATAATACCCCTGTATAGTATTATAGTGTTTATCAGTAATTGAACAATTAAACCATATAGTATAGTCTATAGTGTTTACAAATCAAATCAAATTAATTCAATTATAACACTTCGTTACTTCATCTGCTACTGTGCTCTGTGGTACTACAGACAGAGTTTGCCTCATGTCACATCAGAACAATATTCGAATACTTTACACCCATCTTTTGTCTTGTAAGATTAAGAATGATTTCCACTAAACGGCCCGCACTGCATCAGCACATATTCACATATGTAAATTCAGTTAGTAACTCAAGGAGCTGAAGGGGCATTTGTAGATACTGTATCAAAAATTTTCTCGAGATTTTTGTCGTGTGAGAAAGTGACAAGGCTATGTGTAAACATACATCTGTCTTGATAAAAAGAGTCGACAAACCGCTGTCGCGTTACGTATTCTAGGCCTGCAGGGATAAGATTAACTCCCGAATTACCACCAGAGTATTATAGAGACTTACAACAGTAGTAACCAGCTTTACTCCTTTGTAAATCACTCATTAGCAACGTACCTGCAAATTTCAAAAACGCAAATTATGAAAATAAAGTTACGTTCAAATCCTTTGACGTGATTCAATTAACGTCAAAGTTTAAACCCAATTTACTTATTCCAAAACAAAGTACCAAACTCAGTTGAGAGTTGAAGGGATTTATCGCGGACAGCCGGACAAGTTGTTTTCGAGAATAGATTATACTTTTCAGAGGCTGTTTGGTTCAAACATTTTAACCAGCGCTAAACCTTTGAGGAATCTGATTTAAATACAATTCGTACATTGGTAATCTGGTGTTCACGAATGTTCACGTGATGTTCTCTTAGAGATTATTTTCTAATTCCTCTAATTTGAAGTAAAAAGCGTTCATTCGATTCTTGTTGACGTGACTACGTCTAATAAATCGATGAACGCCGGCTGCACGCACGAAATAGGATGACTCATTGTCCCGTTACGCTCGCTAGAACGAGAGCGCTACAAGAGCGCGCGATAGGCACGTTTGGCTTGAGGTTCGATCTTGTTTGGAGTATTGCTGCCACCTATGGCATGGCTCCGCCAAGTATCAGCTGGACGCTCTGGACTCCATCGAAAAGCGCGCAAAACGGCTTATTAACAATGACTCGTTGATTAAATCCAAGCTTCAGAGCTTGTCACACCGGCGTGAAGTGGCCAGCCTGTCGGTATTCTACAGAATACACTACGGCGAGTGTGCACAAGAACTGCACGACCTGATCCAGGTATCGCCGTTCTTTTATAATTGTACCAGGCGCACCAGTAAAAGACACCCTCTTATGGTGGAAATTCCGCTAAAACGCTCTAAGCGTTTCAAGTCAACTTTTCTTGTAAGAACTGCAGAGGTGTGGAACTCGTTGCCTGTGTCTGTCTTTCCACCTAAATACAATCCGGGGGTGTTTAAGAGTAAAGTGAATAGGTATCTCCTAGGCAAGCGTGTTACACCTTCGATCACGTCGACGCTTCCCATCAGGCGAGTCAAACGCATGCCTAGTCTGTTGTAAAAAAAAAAGCCTTCGACTTGCGCCGCATATATCTCTCTTCCACTCAATAGTCCTATGCATCCGAGTAGAAGATTTATCAATGTTATGACATTGTCACGTTAAACTCTCGTCCGTGAACCGACTTTACAGACAACCATTTTTTTTATGCTATATATTCATACTAAATGGTTTTCTTAGGCCAGCATGCTAAAATGACGCTCAGTCTTGAATCTCGATTTAAAACTGGTTTTACCATACATAACAACAGTTTTAAATCAAGATTCATGACCAAGCATTGTTTCTGAATCGTTAAAATCATCATCGCCCTTGGACCTTTTTGCATTTGCGAGCGCTTCAAAAATATTGCTTTTAACTTATTTTTAGATTTACGAGCCTTGAGCAAATTAGGGTTTTTTTTTCTTTCGGAATGTTAGACAATTTTCACACCTGAAATAACAAACAAAAAGCCAATAACGCTCGAAGTTAATACGTTGGTGGAATAACAATTGGAGGCCCTATTACTCTAGAAGTAAATCTCATCAATATTAAAATTGCGGAAGTTTATGATTTTGTTTGTGTTTTAGTTTGTTACTTTTGATTTGGGTGAAACTCAGAACGAAGCTATCTTAGAGTATTTCCTGGATTAACATAGAGTACTTTACTACGGTAAGAATTATTCTTCTTCGGCCATTTACTATGGACGAAGAAGATAATAGAATGGGTACCGAGAGGAGAAAGGAGAAATAGAGGAAGACCACATAGACGCTGGGAAGACATCTTCAACCAAAGACTGGGAATAGAGTGGAGGAGAAAAGCAATAGACAGAAAAAACTGGACAAAACTGGGGGAGGCCTACGCCAAGGAGGCGACATCTACACATGTCTGCAATATGTGACAATGGACATTTATAATTAATTAATTGAAATTAAGTGTAATTGAAATAAAGGCTTTTTTACTTTTACTTTTACTTACTTTACTACGGTAACACTGCGGGAAGCAGCTAGTCTCCGCAAAGTTAAAAATGAAGTCACTTTCCGCTTCGAGCTTTTCGCGTCTCTATCTCCCTCTCTCCTCTTTCTCTCTCTGTCTTTCTATATTTCTACTGTAGTACAGGGTTATCGTACTTATGTCGTGTCATTGTATTTATCATTATGAACAACTTCTACTGTGGAGCCAACCCAAAGTCTCGTAAAAAAATTTGCTATTCCATACAAAAACTTCATTGATCTTCGACAAAATGTATTTATTTATTTATAAAGATACGCCAACAGTGATCATATTACACTTTCAAAATAAATTGCTAAATATATGGAGCTAATATGAACACCCTTTATAGGCGTATACAGCATTTGCATTATTCAGTGTTAAAAAAAAACAATTATTTAAAGATTAAAAATAGAAATACTTAATACATAGAAACAAAAGCGAAAGAAAGTTTAACAAAACATATGCGACATTATGAGAAAGGATCTAAAAGGACTTGATTACTTTGGTTTTAAACACATTTTAATGTTTGAAACAGCTGTTATTTTTTTCTCGATTTCAGGGCTGATCCCATAGTGAAAGTGGTTCGTAATGATGAGTACAATGACCCCCTTTCGGGTTAGAACATCTTTTCCTGATAACCCTGTGTGTGTGTGATATGGCTGCTATACACTATCAACAACTGCGTCTCGGCAGAGTTGACGAAAAATATAACAGGGCTCACTGAGGGAAAATTCAAATCACATGTAAAAACTACATTAATGAAAAGAAGATATTATAAGGTTAAGAATTATTTAGAAGATAATGATGTCTGGAGCCTTCCACTTCCGTCAAGTAGCCACTAGTATTTATAGATATTACCTAGTTGTAAGCCAAAATTTGTGAGACTGTAATTTATTTATATATATTTATATTTGAAACGGTTTTCCGTCTTGCCTGTTCTTCTGAGTAGAGGCTTTTTGTCCGAACAAGGCGGTCGAGTCTATTTAAATAACTTTGACGTTCATAAGTGTATCTTTGATACCTAAATTGAATAAAAACATTTTGGTTTTGACTTTGACTTTGACTTTGACTTTGACTTTGGCGGTTTACAGCTCTATTAGTCGACGATCAAGATCATCTCTGTGACCTTGGTGACCTGTCACGTCAGAGACTTTGTCGATCGTGTTGCAAGCCCTTAACTCCTCCCAAACCATACAACAGATTTAGATGCGGCTTTCACCATCAGTCAGATTTTTCACGGTAGGTTTATATATACCGTGGGAAGCCGGGGCGGGTCCCTAGTGATCTAATAAAAATGCAGAATGTTTTATTTCTGTGACGGCGTTTTCTGGTATCGCAATCGACATGATTGTTCAGTTTTTATAGGAGTTTCAATCGAAATGCGCCTTAATCATGGTTGAAACTGTAAACCGTGTTGCCCCTTCTATAATAATCGTTGTATAACATCGGAATAGTAATACAGTGTATTGTACTTTCGGCCGAGTATACAATTTTAAAGCGAATACACGATTACGAATTAGTGTATGATTGTGATAAGCGAGCATACAATTTTGAAGCAATAATAGCCTAAATGGAGAAGGCCCGCCTCTCAAGCCAGAGGGAGCGGGTTCAAACCCGGCCGAGAGCACGCACCAATTTGTTCATTTTTTTATTTTTATGTAGAATAGGTCGGCGTTTGACCACCAACTCGCCTGATGTTAAGCGACGTTGTGGTCTAAGATGAAGCACGACGACCTTATAGGTCGTCTATAGTCGTATATAGGAGTACCTTATATGTAGGTACTTATTCACTCTAGCTTTGAAGTTTCGTAGAGTGAAGAAGTACAAAGACGGCAGTTGAGTGAGGCGCTCCAAGTGCGCTACAGCTCAGACCCGTCTTCGGAACGGTTACACCGGACTATATCCCGAAACACGACTAGGTCATTTCACGGCATGGGTTGGTCCGGTGGGTGGTAACTAGCCACGGCCGAAGCCTCCCACCAGAGTTTGCTACCCGGTTAGCACTACCTGGGGACCACGTGTAGGGAATCAGAATCGAGTACACTCCTACGGACGTGGTAGCTCAGCCCCCAAAACGTTAAACAAATAAACGTTGTATAACTATTTCGAGACCATACAACGTTGTTTGTTAAAGGTGTGGAATTTATTTTAATGATGTTTGAGCCAAAACAGCTGTAAAAATATTCTGATGTAAAGCTGTTGACGGAAAATTTAAAATGGTTTATAATTTGTTGAAATAATTAATTAGGTATTATAAGGTAGAGCTGCCGAATGATGGATTTATTACTTGTATTTTTGGTGCACAATCAATCCATTGAATTTTAATTAGCTCGCTGTTAACCATGTAAAATGAGCCCAAATTCAAAATTAAATTCTATTTTGTAAAATCAATTATTCAACAACGCGTAGTTCTGCTACAGCATATTATAGAATTTTGAAATTTCTGATACAAGGGCGTGCATGGGAAAATTAATTTGAAAGCGCACTTGCATTAGAATTATGTACCCATGCTTAATTACCTATTTCATGACTGCATTACGCTAGTTTGAAGCACGAAATCTTGATGCACGCTAGTTCGAAAATACGGACGCTCGAAGTACCTACGCTAGTCTCAGTCAACTTAGAGGAAAAGATCGTCATATCTCGCTGAAGCCACTTCTTTATTAAACTTGTGTACGTGGTAATGATGCAATGAAAAACATTTACAATTGCACGAAAACTAATAATAATTCCCAAACTCTACGTTAGCCATTTCCGTTCCAATATACAATTTTAGTAGATTTTTTTAATATTCTAAAACTGCACATATGTATTTGTAAGAGTTTAATGTTACGGCTTTTTAAAAATTGGTAAAAATTTGCACAATTTTTAAAAAGAACCTCAAAATGCAGTTCTGGCCACACTTTTATAATGCATTTGTATACGAAATTATACCATAAACCAATGCACAAAATGTCGAGATAAGAATTACCAAGCGAGTAGCGTAGTTTTTTTGCGTCAATGTGTGCGTGTTGTGTACATATACGACAGTAGCGTAGTTTTTGGATGGTTTTTGGCTTCACCTAAATCATACGCCGGCCGTGCGCCATCTTATTCTCTAGGTTGATCTGAGACGCTAGTTCGAAAGTACGTGAGACATTGCCTGAGATTTAATTCGCTATTCTACTTACTTTCAACCAAGATAAAAAGCACCAATCAATGAATAATGAATGTTTACGTAACATCTATATACTATTTGTTCAGGTTTTGGCCTAATATCGACATAAACACATTCAATTACTCTGCGTAAGCATCTTACTGACGCACCGTTTTTGCATTACGTAACAAATATACTTATTTTAAAATATTATACAGAAGAACTGGCTCGATACCAAAACTCACGTTATGTAACAATGTGACGTACGAAGCGTGGAGAATTAAACCTCGGGGAGGAGAAAAATGGAAAAATAAACCTTCACCGCGACCACAAAGTTTGCTCAACAACGAATTTTGCAATTTTAGAGTTTAGTTTTTGTTTTATTTTTTGGGAGTAATTAAAATGGTTTGGCAGCTTACTCTGTATGAGAAATCATAACTCACAGTAAAGAAAGCTGATGCTTTCTTTACGTTACCGCGTTCATCATCACTAAAACGTTATACGGTAATACGGTAAGTTTAATTACCGTATTTATAGTGAAGATGGTACGATGTCCAATTAACAAAAGATCGCGCTTACTATTGCTTTTTTATCTCTCACTAGTTGCGCCCCGCAGTTTCCCCTGCTGCGGTCTCATAAGAAAGGTTTTTTTTTCAGAATGAAAGGTATCCTATGTCCTTTTCTGTTTTCACCTCTGACTGTATACAAATTTTCTTGATGATCGGTTAAGTAGTTGAGGCGTGAAAGCGTACCAATAAAACGAACAAAAAAAACAGTGTCCGAAAAAAAAATCGTCTATAATTATTTTATGCTTTTCGCTATGCGACTATGTCACCTCCAGCGTTCAAAGAGTGTTGTAGCCGCTTCACCCAGTGGAGCCTACCGAATACTCGCACCAACATCGAGAAAAAAAAACAAAAAAAAAAAACTACAGTCTTAAAGAATTACTACCACTACTATCACTACTATAGTTCAAAAACAGATGGCACAAAACGTTTGTAGTCCGCATCGTGTGAGTTTGTGACGTTTATAGAATTTTCCTTTTGCGGTGCTCCTGTACGAGTATTAGGGCCGGTGCACAATTACTGTATCAAAGCGTTTTGTGCGCTTGGCACTAGCTCGGGGCTTTCACGCTTTGCTCGCTTCCGATAATTCGATCATGGTAGGCGCGATTGAGCTTGAGCGCTGGTTTTTGGACATATTTGGATGCGTTTGGATTTCCGATATGGTCCGAAGAATTGTCAAAGTAAAGTAGTAGTGGGGAAGGCATACTGCTCGCAGAACTGACGGTCGATAAGGCAGAAAAGTTCCTGATGAGTGACGACCACAAACCAGAAGACGCAGTGTAGGAAGACCTTCCTACAGTCTACCTACAGATCCTACTATCATACTTCCTACCTACAGAGTGGGACGTTCTGGTCACGGGAAGTCTGCTGGATGCGGTGAGCGCAAGGGAGGGCTCTGTCCAACATTTTAAAGTCAAAGTCAAAGTCAAAATGTTTTTATTCAATTTGGGTATCAAAGATACACTTATGAACGTCAAAGTTTTATAATAGACTCGACCGCCTTGTTCGGAAAAAGAAAGCCACTACTCAGAAGTACAGGCAAGAAACTGAGGGGCATTATTTAGCTTTGTAATCGATGTTTATTTTACAAGATTATAATATTGTGTACGTATTGATAGCATTATTGCATAGCATTCTTGATTTCGTAAATTTATTTCGTCTATTTGAAATAAGTATATGGTCTTTCCGTCGGCTGTGCTACTCGTACTCACAGCAGCGTCACAGCTTCAAGCCCCTTTGATAAAGATCTACGTGACCGCTTAGACTACTCGTACCTACAATGTTACTATAGTTCATTCCATTTTATTTAGGCTTAGCTTTTTTTTTTGGTTACCAAAATTTTGAAAAACTGGGAAATCTCGGTCGCAATAGCGAAATGGTAAAAAAGATTTTTCAAAAAATCTAACAAAAATGTATGAACTTACTATAGTAGCATTTCATTATTCATTCAGTTATTCTGACTTGACTTGATTTGACTTTGTCTTTATTCAACTGTGCATCGAAAATAGATACACTTACGAACGACTTAGGTTAGTTTACTCATTACTTTTGTTATCCAAATACCTCCTTAAGTTACAAAAAAAAATTCATCGTAAGAATGCACTCTTTTCTAGCAAGCAAAGTATTTTGTGTGAAACTTCAGTAGAATATTATATCTCAACAATAACCATTTATAACGTCGGTGCTCGTTTAACTTGCATTCTGACGTCTTGTAGAACTTGACTATTGCCAAGCTAATCTGACAAAAAAGCTGAAATAGTAATTTGTTTAGCAAGGCTGCAAAGTAATTTTTTGGCGCGAGTGGGTAGTTGTATTTAAACCTGAGTGAAACAAGTAAAGGATTCTAGGTTTAAACCACGAGTTTTTTTTATGAATGACTAATGCTGTTGGCCACTGAGGCGTCTACAGCGTACCGGACGTAAGGCAAGCGCGGAGGGCGCAGGGCCTTAAAAGAGTTTGGTTTTTAAAAACTAAGGCTGACTAGCACAAGAGCACCACTAAGGGTACGGACCTCGGCTTGGTCCGTCGCCGGGGAGAGTGGGTGAGTAAAGTGTGGGTTCCAAATATAGTAAGCGTATAGCGAAGGTTTCAAAGGTACGAGCGAGACGATGAGTAAGTTTGCTTTCGAGCGAAACATACAACTTTTTACCTAACTGCAGCAAGGAATGTTAAGAAAAAGAAGCACAAAAGAACGCCTGGAATTTAAATAAGAGATTCATCTGCAAAACAGATAGATTGGTGTTATACTCGTATGTATATACAGCTCAGAAAAATTTATTCATCTACCATCAGAGAAGTGGATTCAGTGCCACGCATGCGAAGAATGGTGCCACAAAAAATATGCTTCATAATAAATATGCTTTCTTCAAAATTTTCTTCGTACCTATAATGTATTTATTGTCACAAACTTTAGAACCATTGAGTAGGTACAGGTATAAGCGAAGGGCCAAAGTTACCCTAATTTCACCGCTAAGGGCCAAAACTATCTCAAATTTCTACAAACGTGACAAACGTTTCAATTCATTTAATACGAGTTTGTTGTTTGGGTTGCTTTATTATTAGATGACTTTTAGCTTCGCACACTTATAATTGTTGCTATACGATACTTACTAACAATTGTTTTGAAAAAATAGGTGGAAACACTAGTTTTCCGACCGAGGGAGCGCTAGCGAGGAAAGCGTTATTATAAGCAAATTTATTAAAACGTTAAAAGATATATTGATCAAAAAATGTTTTTATACTCTAGACGAATTCTTAACTGACAAAAATATTCCGAACCGAACAATGTTGCCATACCCTATCAGGGTCATTATGTTATACAATTGTATGTAATTTACCTTTAAGAACTGCATGTATCATAATGGAAGCAATAAATTATTGAGTATTGAGTTTTGCGTCTGCGCTTCAGCTCAAACAAACATTCTTTCGTAGGTCCAAATTTTGTCCGGATCGCTGTCTTCCTCTACTGGTTGCATTTCTTAACCGATTCTCTTGAAGTTTAGCGAGAAGGTTCAATAATAATTTATAATTTTTTCGTCGAGTCAGTTTTTGGAAATTTTTCAGAGAGGCGGAGACATGACTTTTTTTTCTAACTTGCTCATGCACTTGCTTTCAACTTTTTACGAGAATCTGTTGAAGAATGCAACCAGTTGAAGAGGGTAGGTGTAGGCCACGAGAGCCATTAGTTTATTTACAGGCTAGTACATGAATAAATAAATTCGGAACATTTCAACACACCGTCGCCTGACCCCAAACTAAGCAAAGCTTGTACTATAGTTTCCAGAGACTGATATACATAGGTACATATATTTTTAATTAGGTAAATAGATATTTAACACCCAGACATAGACCAAACACAAATGTTCATCACATTAATGTTTGCCCTAGGTGGGAACCGAACCCATGCCCCCGAGCCCAGAAGGTAGGTTTATTACCAACTGAGCCACCGAGGCACTCAAATAAAAATATAGTTTTTTGCTTGTGATTTTAAAACAACAGTACTTTTTAAGGTTCTTATTTCAGCGTCTTTCAATATTTAAAACATTCTGTTTTCAAATAGTTAAATCCGAAATGCTGTAAATATTTAATTAAGTACATATAATATTTACAACACTGAGGGAAAATATTTTTACACAAATCATATTTTTTAGTGCGTCATGATTGGTAATAACACAATGATTTCCATATTCCGTTTTTAACAACTGTGCTTTTATATAATATAGCAAATAAATGAAAAGAATATGTATTTTTAACTCATCACAAAGTTATAGAGAGAGGTGTTTCATTTCCTGCCTAATGACAGTAAGAGCGAGTTATTCGGTGGTAATTGCGAAAGTTTTAAGTAAGTAAGTAAAAAATACACGTTGTCCACATCCTTCCTGGCTCTATCATCAGATCAGTTCCGATATTCCAAACTGAACTTTTGTAATACAAACACAATAAAACAAAGTTTCGTATCGAAACAACAACTAGAAGTAGGTTAAAATTAACTTCTAAGATTTTATAATAGGTTAAGCCAGAGGCAGCGGGTTCGAACCCAGCCGACGGCACGCACCAATTTGTTTATTGTGTGAACAAATGTGCGTATTATATGTCATCTCTTACATGACTGGAGCCCGGTGTATGGCTTGCTCCCAGTCACATTTGGGACTGAATATCATCCGGCAAAGTGTGGGTGTTGTATAAATTACACCTCTGTCAGCTCCATCGCAGGGAAACATACCGTCATGCTTTTACCCCGAAGGGGCAGGCATAGATGTACAACACCCACTCGGGGAAAGGCGTGACGATATGTTTGTTGATGTTAATTTTATTGAAGTCAAACTTCTAATGTGACTTCCAACAAGGTTGCGTTAAACGTTTAACGCTCCTGGGGAGGTGGAATAGAAAGAGACAGAGCGAGAGTGAATGCGAGGCACTCGAACGCATGCGCGTAGTATACCTGTTACAGGCCAGCGTGAGCGCTCGCAACGAGTAGCGTCCAATATTCCAACGCAAGAGGGAGATAGAGAAAGAAAGATACACAGAAGTTTGACTTCTTTCGCGCGGAGGGACTCCACGCACTATTTTTATTTATTTAATATAATAATAACACATTAGTGTTAATATTATATTCTTTTGTTACGATTAATTTATGTTTTATAAATACCAAATATGAGTCGTGAATAAATAAACTGCTAAGTGCGTAAGACACGCTGGGGGTAGAGTTACGTAGTTTTTCTGAAAATAAAGATCATTCTCATCATCATAGGCCGAGTTTGTAGTGTGCAAGATACGTGCGATCATAGGGAACAATGATATGCTGGTCGGTCTACCGCCTGCTGAAAAGTATAGTATTCACCTCTGGGATAAAGCAGTGTCTTTGTCTTGGGCGGCTTGAACCCCTCGCTTCACTCAGGAATCTACATAACTCCCTCGCTTCGCTCGAGCGTTATAATATAACTCCCTCGTTGTGCTCGGGAGTTAACTCTGAAGCCCTCGTTACGCTCAGGGTTCAATAAGCCGCATGTGAAAATGACACTGATAAACTCCCTCGATGGATAATCTACTATATAACGCAAAAATAATATCTTATAGTACGTCACGATTAGTAACAACACACTAATGACTACATTCCGGCTTCGACAACTGTGCAAATACTTAAAGCAAATACCTAAATGGGAAAGAAAATAGCTTATCAGGAAGTTATTGAGGGCGACATTTTATTTGTAGCTTCTAATCATTTTACACGTTTTGTTCTTACAATGAAGGTTAGAGCGAGTTATTTGGTGGCAGTTGCGAACATTTTATGTAAGTACAAAAAATACACTTTTTCCACCTTCCTGGATTTATCATCAGATCAGCTCCGAATCACCAAATAAAAAGTTGAGTCATTCAAACTACAACACATTTATACAACAGACAGTCCCATTTCTTACAAAATCCAATTCGGATGACGGGAAGTCCGTTTTTTTAAATTTTATTAGCGTGCAAATTGCGTGCCGATTATCAAGAACAGTAAGCTGCTGGTCTAGCGCGGTGTACCGCCGACCGTCAAGCTCGAAACATTTATTCTGTGGCTTATTCCTTAAACACTGCTTTTTATTTTCCAAAACACCGATATTTCTCATATAATTTACTATAGCGTCTTTTGATGGAATGTTTTACTGTAATGGCAGCATGGGAAGGCCTCCCGCAAGGTGGACTGACGATCTGGTGCGGGTCGCGGGAATCCGCTGGATGCGGGCAGCGCAGGACTGATCGTTGGGGAGTTCATTGGGAGAGTCCTTTGTCCAGCAGTGGACATCTTACGGGCTGATATGATGATGACTATAATGGCGGACTGTAGGACTAAGTAATTTTGTTTTACTTTTAGTGGCGTATTTTTTGCTGTTTGTCGTAATAACTGCAACAGAAGACGCTGGTAAGTCATTTTATTATTTTGAGTGAGAGAAGTGACGGCAGAGTATGTTGTATACACTATTGAAACTTATAGATAGGTACTATAATTAAAATTTAAAATCTACAGATTATAATACACCCTGGTCGTCACAACAAAAGGCAGAAGCTTTTATGAACAGTTTTATGTATGGAATAATAAATTCACGTAAGTAACACTAGGACCGGTAGAACTAAAAAAGTGCCATATAATTAACTTTTTAATTGTCTGAGTTTGCTTTAAATAAATAATTCTTCGGCTATGAATTTTTTCAAAATTTAGCCTGAAATTGCCAATGTCGCTTGAGGATCATGGGCGTCCAGACACGGGTGCTGTCCACACGCGTCGACGCGGGTGACGATGTGTCTGGTGTCCAGACACGTCGTCATCGAAAGGCGGAGCGCAGGCTCAGGCCGGAGCCCGGGCTAGGGTGCTGACAGGCCGGCGAAAGCGTCCCCGTAGCCCCAACATTTAGCATCGAAGTTGTATGTACAAGGCCTTACGGTTTTTAATGACTAGGAATAGGTGGCGAGACTCCCACATAATCACCCTGTCTGCCCGCGGGGCAGTGGTACAATCCTTAGAGGATTTTCCCTAAGATAAAAACTGGTATCTGATACGTAGGTTACGTAGTAACTATTATCAAATCTGTGACATAGGCTACTTTTTATCGCGATTGTAGGATAGCGAGTGAAACCGCGGGACGTGGCTGGTAGTTATATACCTATTAAAATGATGGATTAGGTTTGGATTTAAGTACATTGCTTATATAGTTTAAATATTTAAGCTACATTTTTTTTTAATGACTTAATAAGCAACTCCTAGATGCAACAAGGTCCCGCCTCCAGTGGTATTGAGCGCAATATTCGCTGGTCACTGCAGCTCTCTAATATACTAGTCTATGAGACAGCTGCAAGCGACCAATTACACCAGCGGCGTTGGTTATTTTATGCTGGTTCTTGTAAGCTGTAAATAAATTCTTCAAAAATCATTCATTTGCAGAGGCGGGCTCGTTCACCTCTGATCAAATGGATGAGATCGAAATATTATCGGATGCAATAGTTTCAAACATACATAAAATGGAAAATGACGGTAAGATAAATCGGTATAAATAGCTTGTTATAGTATTGATTACAGTGCAAGCGAAGTTAAGAGTCCCGCGACGCTCTGAAATTTCCATACAAACTAGCTTCTCAAATTTTTTGAAAACCATTTGTCAGATTATGATAAAATTTAGCATGTACAATTAAATTAACAATATCTCCGCCCCTATGTCCTTGGTTTTTTTTAAAAAGGTTCTCAAGCCAAAATAGATCTATGAAAAATATCCGCATTTGAAAGGGGTCACTTTTGACTTTATTCAATGGATAGACAAAGCAAATCAAAAATCCCATTACATAGGGGTGGTTACCTACATCATTAGCTTTTAAATGAATCCATAATACAAGGAACATTCTTAGTTATTTGAGAATGATTAGAGAAGTGCAAAATTCATCAAAAAAGAAAAATTGTACTTTGTCACTCTGTAGGTAACTTTAAAGGCTCGTCAGTATCTTTACTTGCTCTCTTCGCTCGTCATGTTCTTCTAGACGAAATGGCTATGGAGAACCTTAAGCCAATTCGAAGTTAGTCTAAAGTGGTCGCCGGACTCTTAAGGTGCCAATGTTTCAAGTTAGTGTTCTTGGTGGTGATTTGAATACATTTCTGAACATCCATCCATCCATCAGCCAGAGGACGTCCACTGCTGGACATAGGCCTCCCCCATAGACCTCCAATAAGACCGGTTGGTAGCGGCCTGCATCCAGCGCGATCCTGCGGTCTTGACAAGGTCATCTATCCACCTTGTGGGTGGACGTCCTACGCTGCGCTTGCCGGAACGTGGTCTCCATTCGAGGACCTTTCGACCCCATCGGTCATCAGTCCTTCGTGCTATGTGCCCTGCCCACTGCCATTTCAACTTGCCAATCCTCTGGGCTATGTCGGTAACTTTGGTTCGTCTACGGATCTCCTCATTCCTGATTCGATCTCGCAGAGAGACTCCGAGCATAGCCCTCTCCATAGCTCGTTGGGCTACTAGAAGCTTATTTATAAGGCCCATAGTGAGAGACCACGTTTCAGTGCCATAAGTCATCACTGGTAACACACACTGGTCGAACACTTTCTTATTTTATTTATTTCTGAACATACTGAAACGAAAAACAACAAACCACGAAGCAAATAATAAAACAGAGTGACGTCAAGCTTTCAGGAATGATTTTTGTTAAGAATGGTGTACAAAAACTAAACCAACGTTAATTTACAATTTCAGGGATTTTAAATGAACCGAACTTGATGGCTTTGCGTGAAGGCATCGCGACCAGTGTGGCTGAGATTATCGGGTCAAAGTAGTCAGGTGAGCATAACATATTTCCTAGTGTGATTGTGAAGAGGGCCGCGACACTCTGAAATTTCCATACAAACGCGCTACTCAAATTTCTTGAAAACCATTTGTCAGATTATGATGCAACGAATTATTTTTCATAATTTAATTATTAGTTACAGTATATCACGAGGAGGGTTTATGGATACTATTTTCTGAATGCGAACGAAGTTGCGGGCAGCAGCTATAGTAATAAAATATAATTATTCGCCGTCGTGTCGCAGTCGCTTTCGAAGTGTGCTGTGTGACCGTGGCCACTTCTTACCGGCATCATCTTCTCATCGGATTCTAGTGTTGTTTGAATTTAAGATTTAATTAGCACGTAAGCTATTTTTCAATCTGGACACACTACAATTTCTATAAAGGGTGCAACTGCGGTGCTACGTTAGTAATTATAATTTGACTACCTCGGTGGCTCAGTTGGTAGTGAACCTGCCTTCTGAGCTTGGGGGCGTGGGTTCGATTCCCACCTAGGGGAAACATTGATGTCGTGAACATTTGTGTTTGTTTTATATCTGGGCGTTAATATTTATTTAAAATTATATACGAGTACATGTATGTATGTAAATCAGTCTCTGGCAGCCATAGTCCAAGCTTTGCTTAGTTTGGGGTCAGACGACCGTGTGTGTAAAAAAAAACAAATATGATTTTTTAATTATTTCAGGTGGATTTTAGCTGTGCATTGATCATTTTCAACCATTCATCCAGATTCTGCAACGCAACGTAAAAATGAAAACTTTTTGTGTTCGTAGGTCCACATAAAATATCTTACGCATACCTATTTACTTACATTGTTGTATTGCTATTTATTCTTCGTATATTTATCGCCGAGCGAGTGGTAGCGAGCGATCCGAATTCTGTCCGTATCTTCCTCTCCAAGTCGCATTTCTTGACCGATTCTCGAGAAATTTTGTCAGTAGGTTCGATAATAAAATAATTTTTTTCGTCATGTCAGTTTTTGGTAATTTTTCAGAATTGCGGAAATGAGTTCGTTAATTATTATTTCTCGAAAAAAAAAAACATTTATTCGCAGTTTTGAAAGTTTATAACAAATTTATTTAAGACCTTCGATACAACGCAATGGCAATGTGTTTGGCCAATCAAATTGACCAATCATAAACTCATTGGTTGGTCCCGTACATAGCTTGGATCTTTTATTGATTTCTATCCACAGAATACAATTGGGTTGCCAATCTGGCCTAATTGTTTGAAAATTGTAGCGTGTGGAAGGGATTCAAGTTACCTATTGTTAAGTTACAATTAGCGGTCATCGTAATAGATAACGATGCCAGAAATTTTATAGAAAACGATGTGATAATTTTTTTAAAGATATACCTAACTAGAGGTTATGGCAATATTATAGGTCACTATATAGTCACTATAGTCACTTCATGCCTGCAATAACTGCCTATACCGAGCTCATAAAGGCCAGTGAAAAATAAAAGACTTATGATTACGAAATAAGGTACATAATATAGTTACTAGAACAAGCTTGAACATAATATTATAATGGTACTAATCCACGTAGTATTATGTTTTTTTTTCTTCAATAAAACGACATTCAACAAATTTAAAGCATATTGTCATTGATTAGGACCACAAGAATATACTTAACATAATAAAATTTAAACAAAATTCAGAAATCAGAATTTATTGATAACTTCTATAGTTACACGGCACAGTTGAATTTTTGTAATTAAATATGAATGTCAGAACAATATAAGAACAATAATAATTGATAATTATGTCAAATAAAAAAAAAGATTATTATTATTTTACAATGAAGTATGCTAAAAAATAATTGTGTATAACTATTACTATACAAATTCGTGGTACTCGTAGTTCAAAAATCTCTTATTTTAAAATATAAAAGTGAAAAACCAAAACGAGATAAAAACGCAAGACGGAGCGAGATGGCGATATTTAAAATAATTTCCGGGAAATGTCATAGATATTTAGAGTTTTTATTTAGTTTAGTTACCATGACTACCGTGTTGTTGATATGTTGACATGTAGCGTCAAGAGAATAAAAGAAAATGTAATTTCGTAAAATAATTGTTTAATTAATAAACCTGATGTGCACACTGCAGCTAACTCTACTAGGTACTCTACATACTACATCACAGGTTATGTGAATCTACTGGATTATGTTGTGCTGGAGGCAAAGTAAAATTGCCACAATTGGTCCCACCACCAGATCCTTTTGGCGAGGATCAGATCGCGAAATGACGTTGCTCTAGCGTTGGATTCATCTGGAATAGCTGCGACTATGCTAGAAGGCGGACGAACTGCGCATTCTGCCTTGAAATTACCATTAAACATGCAAATCACCGAAACACCAATTTGTAACATCGCCAAAAATAGCGCAATGGACAAGATCCTACAGGTATGCAAATTAATTGTTTGGGATGAATGCACAATGGCCCATAAGATGTCACTGGAGGCGCTGGACAGAACATTGAAAGATCTTTGTGACAACCAAAATATTTTTGGTGGGCCATGATTCTGTTGTCAGGTGATTTTCGTCAGACTCTTCCAGTTATTCCCCGATCAACTGTTGCTGATGAACTAAATGCATGCCTAAAATCATCGAATTTGTGGCAGTACGTAAAGACACTCCAATTAACAACTAACATGCGAGTATTTTTGCAACATGATGAAACTGCAAATGTGTTTGCGAAGCAGTTGTTAGATATTGGAAATAATAAAGTTGCAATGGACACCTCGACCGGATTCATCATATTACCCACAGATTTCTGCCACATCACAGATTCAAAAGAGGAGCTTATTCAGCGTGTTTTCCCATATATAGCGCAAAAGTTCAATAACCATAATTGGCTGGGTGAACGAGCAATATTGGCAGCGAAAAATAAAGATGTCGAGGATCTCAATGCGACCATTCAGAATTTTCATCCAGGACAGTCGGTTTCCTTCAAATCGGTGGACACCGTTATGAAACAGGATGACGTAGTCAACTATCCCACGGAGTTTCTAAATTCACTGGAATTGCCTGGATTACCACCTCACAATTTGCAGTTAAAAGTAGGATCAGTTGTCATCATGCTGCGTAACATTAATCAACCGCGACTATGCAATGGAACAAGACTGGCTGTGAAAAAGCTGATGAATAACGTCATTGAGGCAACAATCATAAAAGGAAAATACAAAGGAGAGGATGTCTTGATCCCGCGAATACCGATGATTCCAACGGATTTAACATTCGATTTTAAACGCTTACAGTTTCCAGTACGTCTGGCCTTTGCGATGACAATAAATAAATCGCAAGGACAGTCTTTAGAAGTTTGCGGAATTAACTTGGAGTTTCCCTGTTTCGCGCATGGACAATTATACGTCGCGTGTTCGCGCGTCGGAAAACCGTCTTCTTTGTTTATTTACGCACCACAAAACTAAACAAAAAATATAGTTTATGAGAAAGCTTTAAATTGATTAACAAAGTGTATCATAACAGTGTGTGTCTGTTAATAATAATTTAATAAATAGCCAGTATATCAGGAAAACTCTGTTTTTTTAAGTAAGCAACATGTGTCGAAAATAATAATAAAACTTCATGCTTCATTAAAAAAAATCTTTTTTATTCAATACGTTATATAAACAAAAGTTTAGGTCTTTTACTTATCGATTGAGGCAGTACGAAGTCTGCCGGGTCAGCTAGTTTTAAAATAAGCTTCATAGCTGTCATAAAACACCATATTTCTAGTAACCAAGCTCTCAACTTGATTTTGAAGCACACTTGGTAGAAGGCGCATCCCGAACGAAGTTGGTATACGGTTATAGACCGCAGGCCCTACAACATACACAGACTTCTCCGATTTGACGAGATGATGTAGGGGGTCACCAGTTGGTCCTTCTTTTCATTACTACGCAAATTGAGCGTAGGGACGCCCCTACGTTGAACAATATCTAGGTTTACGTGAGTAGTAGTACTAGGGCTACCTGGTAAACGACGGTACGTCACACGGCAGAGGTAATATTTGAGGCTCTCGAAACAGATCCACGCATGAGACGTCGTCCTGAACCCCGCATATGGCACGTATGGCTCACTTCTGCATGACAAATGCCCTATAACGATCGGCAGCACGGCCCCATAGCTCCAACCCGCACGCGATGTTGCTGTGGACGGTCGCGAAGTACCAGTAGCGAACGAGGTTGTGGGTGGTGGTGCTAGCGTGCCGCCGGGGCGCGAAACACGGGCGGCTCAGCTTTCCGCACATCTCATCTATCTGCCGTCAGAGCGCCGTCGATGTGGAAACCTAGAAATTTTGTATTGTTAACCTGTTGGAGTGCGGTATTGCCAACTGCTACTGAATAAGCATACGTCAAGTGGCCGTTAAGGTTGAATGCAAGAAAGCAGGTCTTATCTTTATTTAGCGTTGGCACGTTCGACCAGAACCACACATCGAGTTCGTTTACCACCGTATTCAGTTTCGCCTCCAACTCAATATGGGACGGCGCGGTGATCACTGCGGCGACGTCGTCAGCGTACATGTTTATTCCTGCACCGAGGATGGCGCCAGGAAGGTCGTTGAGGAAGAGACTGAATAATGTGTAAGATAAACAGGAGCCCTGCAGGACGCTCATCTCGTTCTCCGTCCCATCGAATACGACGCGGCCTCTGTCACCTATTACGACCTGACTATCGCTTCGACATAAAAGAAGAAAGTATGGACAGGGCTGGTCCGCGGATGCGTATGTCAAAAGTGCGCGATAGGTCACAACAAAGCGCTGCAACCTGCAGTTTCTCCTCAAGCACGCTTAACACCCGCAACACTACTTCGCGCACCAAGTCTGTGGTCAGTGGTCGGCACGTTACGTATACTGTCGTTGCGATAAAATATTACGATCTATTACGAAGTTCAGTAACCTACGATTGAGACCGACCTCGAACATCTTGTTGACGGCAGGGACGAGGGATATAGGGCGGTACGATTTAGGTTCTGATTTTCCTTTGTACAAGGGGCAAATTTTTACTTTTTTGAGTGCCATAGGGTAAATGCCTTCCCGCAAACAAAAGCTAAAGCTGAGCCCTGATGATGTGATGATGACTTTAATTGTAATGGATTTTTGATTGATTCTATATTGTTTTTATAATTACTCGTATTTGATTCTAAAATATATGAACGTATAACCCATGTAATCTATATATATAAAATTCAAAGTCCTGACTGACTGACTGACTGACTGACTGACTGACTGACTGACTGACTGACTGACTGACTGATATATCAACGCACAGCCTAAACCGCTGGTCCTAGAAACATGAAATTTGGAGGGTGTATTCTTTGTACAGTGTAGGCATCCACTAAGAAAGGGTTTTTCGAAATTCCACCCCTAAAGGGGGGAAAAGGGGGGTTCAAATTTGTATGAAACTTTTTATTCTCTGGGTCGATTGACTCAAAAATTGGTACAATTGTTCTTCATTTAAAATCATGAGACACGTGTATCACAGTTTTTCCAAAATCATCATCATCATCATCCACCAACAGAGTCTAATAGGGCTTATTTTTACTCTGAAAACTTTGTTGAGAAAGTTATTAACCCACTACAAACGACGCTGTTATAATTCTTAGGGGTTCCGTACTAAAATGGTGAAAGGATACTTATCATGAAACTCCGATGTCTGTCTGTCCGAGAGCTGATTATTTTAGAAACTACAATAGCTAGCGAGTTAAAAATTGGAACAGATCTAGATAACGGCAGACATAGATATAAATAGATAATTATAGTCAACGCATAATAGGGAAAATGTGTATAAAAAAATGTATTTAGGTAGTTGGGGTCTGAAAGAGGGATTACAAAAAGAAACACGTGCAATATTGTTATGTGGGGCATCATTTGAAAGGTCTTAACTTAAGCATTTAAAAACGTTTGTACGCAATGTTTGGTATGTTTTTAAATGGTTTTTTTTTTTAATTTAGCGTTCTAAAATTTTTTTGGTCTACTTTTTTCATTTCGATGTTTTTGAGGATTCTCTAGGTATCTGTAGTCTGCACCCCATAGTTATATTTGTTATGTTATGTTTTTAATCATTTTATTGTTCCGTGTTGAAAGTGTTACGACCGAGTTCTTGCTACTTTGGCGTGATTATTAATTTTGTAAAACAGAGGATTTTGAAAAAATTATTTTGTATTCCGAAGACCGTTCGTGCTTTGAATGGCAAATATTAAATAAAATAAATGTTGAAATTAAGAAAGAATACGCTTTAGATAGAGTATAGTATCTGTTTATAGTTCACCCGAATAATACCGAGTGTTAGGTACCATCTTTTCTCACTTCGGCACAAGATTAGGGGTCTATCATCCTACGATTTCTCTGTCAACGACGTATTTCATCCAAACTATCAATTAGCTTCTACGACATATGGCTTGCTGGTGGGCGACAAATATTGGAATTCTATCTTATAGGAAGCAGCCTTTTGTGAATAACATAACATAACATATCGTCACGCCTTTCCCTCAAAGAGGTGTATTGCAAACACCCTCACTAAGCCGGACGATATTTAGTCCAAAATGTAATAAGTGGAGAGTCTGTCGCTGTACACCGGGCTCCAGTCATGTAGCAGATGACATTAAATACAAACATAATTATCATGTGCACTCAATTAGGTACTAAATTGGTGGTGCCTTGGGCTGGGATTGAACCCGGTTCTTCTGCCCTAAGAAACGAGCGTTCTTCAACTAGGCTATTATTGCTTTTTCCATATGAATCTCCATGTAAAATGTGTGAACTAAATTGCTGACATTCTATCAGATTTCAAACCTACTTCATCAGTAAGGGAAAAAAACAAGAATTAAATCTAAGCCTGTCAGAAGATTACATACGGCAAGTGGAGAGATTTTCTGTCAATAGAGATCAAGTAGCTAAGAGATAAAATTTATAATTATGTGTCTGTTTGGTCATAGAAGAAGTATTTAGTAAAAATAGACGAAGTCAAAAAGAAGAAGCTGCTTTAGTATTAGGAAGACAAAACCTACAATACGGGTTGCCTTTGCTTCGAAGGCCTTAACTAAAGGTCTGCCAACGTGGTCTGACTGGTGTGGTATCCGAATGAGTGTGTTTATGCTGAGGATTCCTCTTATATCTCTAACACCACCGAAAACCCCCCTCGAGTTAAAAACAGTGCAGTTTCCCCTCAAAGTCTGCTTTTCCATGACCATAAATAAATATCAAGCGAGACTCATAATTTACTGCAATGCTTTTCACACGGTTAGTTATACGTGGCCTGCTCCAGTGTAAGCTTACGAAGCAGCCTGGTGTTTCTAAAAAACAAAAAATATGGTTTACAAAGAAATACTGAGGTAGGTTTTCGTTGTAAACAATATTTACTATCAATTATCTAATTTTGGTTGTCTCCTAATTTTATCTTTTCACACAAGGTTTAAGTTCTGTTGATACCATACTGCTACTACTACTACTCTCATTCCAGAGATAGTTTATTTAACTAAAGAACTTCGTCCTTATTGCTCTGTTTGGGATATTGTCAGTTTGTGTATTTAATTGAGAGCGAGCGTGACCGCTTATAATATTCATTCATAATAGTCATTCATTTCCTGTAAGCCACGCGGGCGAAGCCGCGGGCAGAAGCTAGTAAAGATATAAAATTAGAATATTACGAGTAAAATGAAATAAGTGATCAAAGAGGTCTCAACGAAAAGTAATTAATTATTAAGGAGCTGTATTTGTCTTCGTACCTATATTAAAATGTTAAAACGGAGAAAGTAGGGAAAGGCCGAGGTGTTGCGTGTGATTTCTTATCCGTGAACTCGCCATCACGGGCATGGTGGGTGTTAGACTTCAGGAACGTCCAAAATAAGTGGACTGCTGGGTTGACTCTTCACTACTTTAATTATACAGACACTTAAATTACTTAATTAATTAGTGAAGGATTACAATAATAATAAACGATTGAAAGCTAATGGGTTTGCGAATGACCATAGCGTGCGACCGCCGTCAACTAAGTCAAGCAAGTCAATCACTGACAGACATGACGTTCGCCCGCCATCCCAAACGCCACTCCGTTCGATGTTAACCGCTCTAGATTACCATAAATAAATCGATTATTAGCCAAAAATAAGAGAACAACTCTCAAAATAAACTGATTTTCATTATTAAATGATGTCACGCGCCATCATATATTTATTCTCCCAAACTTTTGAAGCATATGGTACGTACCATATGCTCTCTACAATTTCTAGTAGGTACAAGTATGAGCGAAGAGCCAAAGTAACCCTAATTTCGCCGCTAAAGGCCAAATCTACTTATCTCAAATTTCTACAAACGGTTCAATACATTTAACCCAAGTTTGTTGTTACTGTAGCTTTATTACTAGTTGAATATATAATTGTAGAGAGGATTGCAGATTTTTGTTTGTTTACTCAAAAGAAAAATAGGTACTTACGTGGCAACATAAAAAATATTTTTTTTTAGTAGTAAGTATATCGTGAATTACATAGTTCTAGCATAGTTCTCTAGTTGAGTGAGATGGTTTTTTGAACTTCTGTCTTGTAGATACTTTAGGATACGTATCTATTTAAAGGTCCATAGAGTTTACCCTTTTTTCCATTTGTAAAAACGAAAAAAATTTCTACATAAAGTGAAGTATTAGATGTGTTCCATCCTCAACAAAATACTTATTTCACAAAAGTAATAACTTAAAGTGCGTCACAGTTAGTAACAACACAATAATTACTCGATTCCGGCTTCACCAACTGTACAAATACTATAAGCAAATAAATGGGAAAGAAATTTATAACTCACCAGAAAATTAAATAGGAAGGTATTTTATTTCCTGCTTCTAATCATTAAACTCGTTTCATCTTTACAATGACAGTAAGAGCGAGTTATTCGGTGGCAGTTGTGAAAATTTTAAGTAAGTACAATAAGCATACACGTTTTCTGCTTCCTGGCTCCATCATCAAATCAACTCCGAATAATTCAACTAAAGTTTTGTCTCTCGAACTACGTACACCTTAACACTATGTTTCATTTCGATACAATATGAACCATGAATTGATTTCTAAGATTTTATTACACTGTTTGTCAATTCCAAGTGAAGCTACTATAAATGCGTGTTAGTATACCTAGTCTAGCCATAAGTTCTGTTACAAATGAAAATGCATTTATTTTTTTAAACAGTTATGTAATGTTAATAAAAGTTATATGTACACATGTATTGAAGTCTTCACAATAAGATAACTATTATTTTATTCAAAATGACCACCCTTGGCCTTGATACAGGCCTTTAGTCGGTCTGGCCAAGAATCTATGGATTTACGGACTGTTTCCATGGGAAATTTAGCCACTGCTTGCTTCAAAGATTTCTTGAGTGACTCTATGTCGGTGTGTCGTTTAGAGCAGGCCATGCCCTCTAAAACTGACCATAATTTGTAGTCCAGGGGGTTTAGATCTGGGCTAGAGGAGGGCCAGTCTTCAGCCCTTATAAAGTCCGGAACATTGGCTTCCAGCCAGGCTTGGGTAGTTCGCGCCTTGTGACCAGGTGCAGAGACTTGTTGAAACTCCACGGTAGATTTTTAAAAAGTGTATTGATAAGGGGTTTTACAACACCATCTAAGACGGTCTCTTGATACACTTTGGCTGAAGTTTTCACCCCTTTTTCACAAAAATGAAGCTTTGTGACGCCGTGATCGGATACCCCCCACTAAACCATGACTGACGCAGGATGATGACCACGCTGTACCTTTCCGACCACTTCCGTAGCTTCCGTGCTCTTCTATCGTGAAAATTTTTCGTCGTTAAAATGGATATTTCTGTAACTTTCGCCTCCGTAACGGGACAGAAGACGTTTTGATCTATCGACTCTCTTTAACTGCAGCGATTGATTAATGGCATGTCCTGTATATCTGCGATATGCACCAAGCTTCAGGTCTTGTTTTATTATACGCGACAGAGTCCTAGCGGGTATCTTCATTTCTAGCGATAAGATTTTTTGTTTCCTCATTGGGTTTCGGTGAATTCTGGCTGTCAAAGTCAAAGTCAAAGTCAAAATGTTTAACAGCATTAACAGCCTTAGTAGTTCTCATCGCACGCGGCTGCCCCGATCTTTTATGGTCTTCAACAGAAGAAGAGTCGGTATATCTGTCGATACTACGATATACGAACATACTGCTCATACCAAGATTTTGAAGAGTCTTGAAAATGACCGTCGGTTCCATACCCACTTTGTGCAACGCAATCACTGCAATCCTGTTTTCTTTAACACCCCATTCCATGTTTTAAATTTGATAATAATCACGAAAAATATATAGGTGTTTGTCTTGTAACAATATTTATGGCCAGACTAGTTTTATTACATTGTTTGTTATTTTTAAATTATGAATTTTATGAATATTAAGCAAGGCTAGAAAATTAAATAACCGTCTAAGCGCGATACGCAGTGACACGCTGGTGGTAAAGCTTTAGTTATTCTAGAAATAAAAGATCATTCTCGTCATCATAGCAGAGTTTTTAGGGTATAAAGTACGTGCCGGTTATCGGGAACAGTGATCTGTGGGTATACTGCGGTCTATCTGCTGCCGCCAAGCTCGCAACATCTATTCTGTAGCATTCTCTAACGACAAAGCTTTTTATCTTCCAAAACTGCCTTGGTGGCTCAGTTGGTAGTGAACCTGCCTTCTGAGCTAGGGGGCGTGGGTTCGATGACCACCTAGGGCAAACATTCATGTGATGAACATTTCTGTTTGTTCTATGTCTGGGTGTTAATATACTATATTTAGGTATGCATTTAAAAATATATATGTGTGTTAATCAGTCTCTGGCAGCCATAGTACAAGCTTTGCTTAGTTTGGGGTCAGACGACCATGCGTGCCAAAATGTCCCAGATATTTATTATTTATTACTATAATTATTATAAAACGCCGGTATTTCGTATATATTAATATAGTACATACATATCGTCACGCTTTTCCCCCAAAGGGGCTGGCAGAAGTGTATCCCACATTTTGACGATGGACGATATTCAGTAAGTACGAAAATGTGACAGGGGGTGAGCCTACACTGGGCTCCAGGTGTGTTGTATCCGATGACATTAAATCTGCACTTTTTTTGTGTTAACGTCGCAGCCAACTAATTTAATAAGCCGTTCAATTAACAGTCTAGCTTTTTTACTAAACGGCGGGCGTTGTTCAACTAGCTTCCTGATGATGTTCAGCCATTCAATCAAACGGCTAGGCAAAATGACTAGGATCGACAAGTTGACACGTTGAAACGTTGTTCAAAAAAACACAAAGGCTAAGACGTGAGCGAAGCGAATTCACTCCCGCCTTAGCCTTCTAACCTAACCAATCCAAGTCAGATTTGCTCTGACAATGAAGTCGGAAAGGCAACGCTTTAGGTTGTTTGATATCATTTCAATCAGAATTGCGGTTAGTTTCACGGATTTTCGGATTTTATTGTTATCATAAGTAAATGAAAAGAAATTTATACGTTCAAAAATAGTATTTTTAGATGAATGGTCTAAGCATAGGCCAACCCGTTTATTAAATGTTGTGATATACGCTACGGCTGAGTATCATTCAGGTTACTGAACGGCACCGTTCAACTAGCTGAATGGTGCCGTTCAGTAAAATGGCTAGCCTGTAAATTGAACGGCTGACTAAGCAAGTTGTCTGTGACATTTAGACGAAGAACAAATTGGTGTGTGCTTTCAAAGTGAAAATGTTTTTATTCAATTTAGGTATCAAAGATACACTTATGAACGTCAAAGTTTTTTTTAAATAGACTCGACCGCCTTGTTAAGATAAAGAGCCTCTACTCAGAAGAACAGGCAAGAAACTGAGGGGCATTATTTATTTAAAGAATAAATAAATTACAGTCTCACAAATTTTGGCTTACAACTAGGTAATATCTATAAATACTAGTGGCTACTTGGCGGAAGTGGAAGGCTCTATACATCTTTGTCTTCTAAATAATTCTTAACCTTATAATACCCTCTTTTCAATAATGTAGTTTTTACATGTGATTTGAATTTTCCCTCAGTGAGCCCTATTAAATTTTTCGGGATTTTATTGCAAAAACGAATGCAGTTGCCTAAAAATTACTTATTTGACTTCGTCAGTCTAAATCGCGGTACAGCTATTGTATCCTTATTTCTAGTATAATATGATTAAAATCACAGTTCAATTTAAATTTATGTAGATTTTTCAGCTGGGATCGAACTTATCACTCCCTCTGGCTTGAGAGGCGAGCCGTCTCCAATTAGGCTATCATCGCTACATGTCTTACGACAATGGCGAACTAACTATCTAATACGCAAATTTTGTTTTATTTTTAGTGGCGCATTTTCTGCTGTTTGCCGCAATGACTCCAATAGTAGACGCTCAAGGTAATAAATAAGTTTTAATTTTTTGAGTTAGACATGCGATGGCATTAGAGTCCATTTCATGCAATTTTATGAAACTTATTAATTAAAATTTCAATTTGACAGGTCCTACTCGTAGTAGTGCAGACGAATTTGCAGATAGTTATGTGAACAGTTTTATGAAACAACAATCATACTGTAAGTAACATTATGACTGGCCAAACTGAACAAGGGCTAGTTGATTAACTTTTTAAGTATGTATGAGTTCTGATAGAAATATGCTAATGTTGATAGAAATAAAGTAAATGGAATTGGGTCATGAGACTTAGTTTTATATTTAGTAACTTGTTGATAATACAGAACAATTACAAGAACTACATGTCAGGCTTGACAGAGTCTAATCACATTGACTGTGTCAATCCTTAATAATAACTAATCTAAGTAGGTGGTACTATTTTTGAATGTAAACCTCAAAATACAACAAGTTCGCTTTTAAATAAAAATGTGAATTTCGCATAGACTTGATTACCTACTACTTCAACTACCATTTCGCTTATAAATTTCCTCAAAATGTAGCCTGAAATTGTGTTTATGTCAAATGAGGACCATGGGTGTCCAGGCACGAGAGCTGTCTGGTGCCTAAAGGCTGCTTGGTCCCCGAGGTGGATGATGACGATGTGTCTGGTGTCTCGACACATCGTCATTGAGAGGCGGAACGCAAGTGTGGTTTATTGCATTGTGTCATCTACTAGTCGACTTTTAATGTGACGTGGCGCGAATTTGCGTAGAACAACTCGGTTGCAAGCACACTACATGTAACGTATACAAAAACCTAATCAAGCAACATCGTTATCATTTTGTCATAAATAGCTAACCTACCGGGTCCGGTATTTTGGTACCGGATACAGCAAAACACCGATTGAGGATCCGTTTTTCCGGACTGCAATTCCTACCTACTTTTTATCCCGATTTATTATCGGTTCCTGGGGGCTTACCGCAATCGTAACCAAATGAAAACGAAAAAAGTTTTCGTAGCGATCAAAAGTCGTGTGAAGCCTCGGGTAAGATATTGAAACCGCGGGATGTAGCTAGTAGTTATACATTAAAATTATTTATTAGGTTTGGATGGTATATAGCTGTACAATTTGTAGCCTATGAGAGAGCTGCAGGCGACCAATTGTACCAGTGGCGCGTTATTTATTTTATTTTTATGTTGTTCTTGTAAATTATTTAAACCTCATTAATTTCAGGGATGACGACAGCAGTTACTCCTCAGCAAATGACTGACGTTATCGACTAAATGGCTTCAACTATTCAGAAAATGGAAAATGACGGTAAGATAAATACATAAAATTAGATACGCTTAGATTACCGTTGTTAGTATTTTTTTTTTATTAAGCCTTTATTGTCTGAGTCTAATCTGAGAGTCTGAGATTTTATAATATATCTATGATGTCGTCTTTGCTCAGAGCGTCGCGAGACGCAAAGGCCTTCTCCAGTCTTCTCCATTCGTTTCTGTCTCTAGCGATTCTTGTCCATAATGGCCCTGCTAGTGCTCTTATTTCGTCTGTCCATCTTCGAGCTTGTGCACCTCTTTTCCTCTTTGTGTTTAATCTGGGTGTACATTCGGTCACTGCCCTAGTCCACTTTGCAGTTTTTTCCCTTAGCTTGTGTCCAGTCCATTTCCTTAGTCCTTTTTCTTATGTCAGTGGCTCGGATCCTGTCTAAGAGTTTTAGGCTTAGTATGCTTCTCTCTATACTTCGTTGGCATGTTCTTAGTTTTTGTATATTTTTCTGAGACATTGCCCAAGTCTGACACCCATATGATAAACAAGGGAGGACGCAAATGTCAAGGAGTTTCCTTTTTGCTGTAATGGGATAGCTGTCATTTTTCATGATTTCTTTCAAAGCCCAGTTATTAGCCTAGTTATTATACTTTCATTGTTAGTAATTAGGTCAGGTAATTAATTATAATATTTTACAATGTCATACCATGTCACGCTAGTAAAATATATTTACAAACTAGCTGCGCCCCGCGGTTTCACCCGCAGTTATAAAGTATCCTATGTGCTATTCTAGACCATAATCTATCTCTGTGCCAAATTTCATCCAGATCTGTTCAGCCGTTCTGGCGTGAAAGAGTAACAAACATCCATCCTTCCATCCATTCTTACAAACTTTCGCGTTTATAATATTAGTAGGATTTGTAAGCATGTGGAGGTTGTAGGAGAATGGTATGAAAACTAAAATTAGCTGTAACCGTTATATTACAATACAATGGATGGATGGATGGATGGATGGTTGGTGGATGGATGGATGGATGGATGGATGGATGGATGGATGGATGGATGAATGGATGGATGAATGGATGTATGGATGGATGGATGTATGGATGGATGGATGGATGGATGGATGGATGGATGGATGGATGGATGCTTGTTATTCTTTCACGCCAGAACAGATCTGGATGAAATTTGGCACAGAGATAAGATATAAGTCTAGAATAGCACATAGGATACTTTTTAACCGCGGGTGAAACCGCGGGGCGCAGCTTGTGTTAATATAAAATATCATTCGGCAGTACAAGGGCGGCCTTAGCACCTTAAGCGATTTTTTCCTTTGGATGGACAGGACAGAACGAAATATGACAAACGGTCGGATGCATACATACACTTACATTATGAGCTCAATAAACTCCTTTACCTAACATATTATTTTAAATTGCACATCCTGTCAAATTTTACTAATAAAAACGCTGAATTGTGTGAGCGAGAAAGCAGTAACGACCGTTAAGGTGTCTCCCAGACAGACGCGGCCTGCGGTGGCGGCCAGTGGACTGTTATGTTGGCGGCCTAGTGGCCCAATGCCGCCATTCAGGCCGCAATTTCTTAACATGCACACATTAACAACTTCTCTAGGATATAGGGGCAGCCGCGGGACGATGTTAGTAATTAATATTTAATTGTGTTTTTTTTTTCAGAATCATTTTAGCTGTGCAGTGATTCATATTTAAGCATCTAATTCAGATCCAGATTCCGCAACACAAAGTATAAAATATGAAATCTATGTAAATGTGTACGTAGGTACACATGAAATAGCTTAAGCATATACCTATTGACATTGTTATTATAATATTAATTTTTTTAAACACGTGTTTATACATGTGTTTATTTCAATAAAACGGCATAATTTCACATATTTTAATTTTATTATCTGTCATTGGGCCCTAAGAACAACAAAAACCCAAACAAAAAAAAAGTATAATATTAACCCCTTCCACACCCATAATCAACCCCTTCCATACAATTTGATTGGCAAATCCAATTGACTAATCTCAGTCATTGTTGGCTGGTCCCGTACCTTGTATCTCATTTTTTTTTTCTATCGATACGATACAATTCGATTCCCAATGTAGTCCAATTGTTCGTAAAATTGTGGAATATTTTTTTATTAAAAATATTAGTAACTAACTAATTAATTTAATAAGTAAAATTGTGTGGAAATTGTGTGGCAGTTCCCTACAATGAGCGGTCATTGTATTAAATACATACAATCGCTGCTTATTGTAGGTAACTTCCACACGTTATCAAATCCGTTAGCGATCGTTATCAGAATTTGGTAACTATGCAAGTTATTTAATAGTAAACGATGTGACTTTATTAGTAGTAGTACTAGAGGTTAAAAATAATGCCCCTCTTTATGCGAACAAGGCGGTCGAGTCTTTAAAAAAAAAACTTTGACGTTCATAAGTGTATCTTTGATACCTACATTGAATAAAAACATTTTGACTTTGACTTTGTTATGGCAATATTATACAGCATGTTACAAAACCCCTGTTGTGTATTTGGTGGGCGTGTACACACACTTATAACTATTCATGCAAAAATACCAAAAAAAAAACACGTTCAAAATAGCAAGAGTTATGAACGGTTTAAGAACTCAAGAAAATATAAAAAAAATGCATTAATATAATGAAGTCTGTATCATAATATGTTGGCTGTTTTATTTTTAGAAAGTAGCGGCATGACGTGAATAGTTGACATATAAAACCGACGCGATAAGTGTCTGCGTTCACGCTTATGGGATGGTGGAGCGCGATGTGTGCTCAATTTTTTTTTGTCAATATTTAATTTAAACTAGCATAATTGCATGCTCCAGTCGATACTGGATGCACACCCCGCGGAGACAACAGGGTTTTTGTAACACCCTGTAGGTACACCTTTAAAGTAGCGCACATAGAGTATTGCTGTATTAACTATTGTTTTACAACAGTTAGTCTTGAAAATTTGAAAAAAAAATCAGCTGTTCCATACTTATTAAGTATATAAATCTTTTCAGACAATAATGAAAGTGGATAATCGAGAAACAAAGTAGGTACATAATAATATTTATACCTATTTAGTTGCAGGTAGGTTTTTTTCTATGAAACAGCTGGTTTTTTTCGCAACTATGGAACATTTGTAGCGTTAGTTACAGGTATAAGCGAAAAATCAAAGTTACCCTAATTAGGCGAAAATTACCACAAACGTTTCAATTAATTTCAGACAAGTTTGTTGTTCGGGCAGCTTTGTTACTAGATAAATTGAAGCTTCGCAGATTGTTATTTGTTAGGATAAAAAGGCTATAAATTAGAAATATAAAAAAATATATTTGGTAACGCAGTAAAATGTATTTGGAATTGTTAGAATGTGGGCCCCAAGAGACAGGCCTAGCTGAGTTTGGGGCTCGCTACACAAATACTCAAGTGTACATCTAAGCGTCTTTTTGTCTTTTTTTTTAATTTGATATAAAGCTAATGTAATGTTAAATAAAGTTTTTCTTTACTTTATATGTCGGAATCGAGTCGTATCCGAAACGCAAGCGCCACCTAGTGGCACTCGATGGAGTGACTTTACTTTCCTGTGGGCAGGCGGCGCGAGCGGTCATCACTGAACCATCGCGTGTTTTACGATACGTACTACTTAGTTATATGTGCCTACTTATCTACTGTTCTGAAACTGTTCGAATTATAATTTATTGATTGTAAGAATGTGTTTTCATTATCCGACAAAACCCCCCAACGCCCACAGTTAAAAAGATGATTGCTTTAAATTAAGATGTCCTCATCATAATTTAAAGCAATCATCTTTTTAACCGTCTTCCCCCGTCATATTGACAGTGCATGGATTTATGACCGTACGTCACTCGCCATAAAGGATAACACTGAAAATCAGCGTCACAGTAATCTGTGGCAATAGGCTGAGTGTGGCAATAGGTACCTTTTTGGCTTTACCGCACACGCAACTAAATTTATTACCTATTAGTTAAGTTAATTTAATATTTTTTGTTTTTTTTTTTTGCTTTTTTATAATTATGTATAATCTTTGATATTCATCATTTTTGTCAAAATGTATCTATTGTATAAGTGTGTGTGGTGTAAGCCAAATAAATATTTTTCTTTCTTTATATCTTTCTATTCTCCCTCGAGTTGCTGTAATACACCTCCTACAATATCACGATATTCAGTAACAAATGTGACAGGTCACCATTTATTTAAGTTCCGGACTTCAGTTATACGTCAGAGGACAAAAAATACGCACATACTTATATGTATACGCAAACCCCTTTGGAGTTTGCAATAGCAGAACTTCTACTGATGAAAAAACCACACACACTGCAAGCAACAAGTAAACAGGACAAGTTTTATTAGTGTTTTAAAGTTAATTTCAAAAATGTAATTGACAAATTAGACATGTGAGTTTATTACATCAAGATTTAATTTTATTTCACTCATGTATTTAAAGAGTTTAAGCTAGTGGGTTTGCGAGTGATCATAGCGTGCGAGATCGAATCAGGAATGAGGAGATCCGTAGACGAACCAAAGCTGTTGCAGACATAGCCCAGCGGATTGGCAAGTTGAAATGGCAGTGGGCAGGGCACATAGCACGAAGAACTGATGACGGCTCAACTTTAGAATAGCACCAATCGATTTCACGGTTCATGTTTTTTTCACAGATAGGTCTTATTATAAGAAGGCTTCCTGTAAAGGGAAAACTTGCGGAAACTTAATATTAATTATTGAAAATCGAAAAATTTACCTTAAATTTTAACATATTTTCACAGTTTAACCTATGTTTCGAAACTGAGCGGTCCGTTATACGTTCTACGAAAGTTGAAAAACATGTCGCACTACATAAAAATTAGAAATACGGGTATTTTTTATTTATTTATGTGGTATATCGTTTTATTCATTATAAATAACGTTTTCTTTATCGAAAAACCTTTTTTTTAATTTTAAATAATCAAGTTTTTAGTTTTTTTCTTTTTTATTATGACTTAACAAACTTGTAAAAAAGGAACGTAATCGACGCCATCTTGAGTTTCTGATATTCTGTATAATATTTTATAGACCTAAACTAGCTAATGTCGAAATTGCTTCTAGAAACAATTTGGTTTGGTTAGGTTATGTTAGAACATGAAAAACAACACACGAGCCGAGCGAGCGAAGCTAGCGTGCCGCGGCAGCAGCCGGCGAAGTGCTATGAAATATTCTGTTAAATAATATTTTACAGACCTAAACTAGCTAATGTCGAAATTGATTCTAGAAACAATTTGGTTCGGTTAGGTTATGTTAGAACATGAAAAACAATGCTCGAGTCGAGCGAGCGAAGCGAGCGTGCCGCGGCAGCGGCCGGCGAAGTGCTCTGAAATATTCTGTTAAATAATAAAATAATAAATAAACATCAAAAACAACGAAAAGAATCGAAAAAAGTGAGGTTATGTTGCAACACAAAAATGCTCATATCTCTGGAAGGGGGGGTTTCCGCAACTCCCCACTTTACGGGAGAGGTCTACCCCCCCCCCTCCTCTCTCACCATCCTAAACGCAACTCTATTCGGTGTTAACCGCTCTAAATTACCATAAATAAATCGATTAATCGCTAAAAATAACAGAACAACTCTCAAAATAAACTGATTTTCATTATGTAATGATGTCACGCGCCGTCATTTATTTATTCTCCTAAGCTTCTGAAGCATATTATAATAATATGGTACCTACCATATTTTGCTCTCTATAATATCTAGTAGGTACAAGTGTGAGCGAAGAGCCATAGTAACATTAATTCCGCCGCTAAGAGCCAAATCTAACACAAATTTCTACAAATGGTTCAATAAATTTAACCCAAGTTTGTTGTTAATGTAGCTTTATTACTAGTTGAATTGTAGAAAGGATTGCAGATTTTTGTTTGTTTACTAAAAAAAATAACTTGTGCTGAAAAATAGGTACTTAAGTGGAAACGTAAAAAAGAGATTTCTTTTTTAGTAGTAAGTATATTGTGAATTACATAGTTCTAGTTCTAGTTGAAGTTCTAGCATAGTTCTCTAGTTTTAAGTGAGATGGTTTTGAACTTCTGTCTTCTTCTTTCTTGAACTTTAGGATACGTATCTATTTAGAGGTCCCTTTTTTCCATATTTGTAAAAACGAAAAATTATCCTACTAATATTATAAACGCGAAAGTTTGTATGTATGGATGGATGGATGTTAGTTACTCTTTCACGCCAGAACGGCTGAACAGATCTGGATGAAATTAGGCACAGAGGTAGAATATAGTCTAGAATAGCACATAGGATACTTTTTAACCGCGGGTGAAACCGCGGGGCGAAGCTAGTTCTACATAAAGTGAAGTATTAGATGTGTTTCATTCTCAACAAAGTACTTATTACACAAAAGTAATAACTTAAAGTGCGTCACCGTTAGAAACAACGCGCGTTTAGAAACAACAATTGAGTAATTATTTACTCAATTCCGGCTTCACCAACTGTACAAATACTATAAGCAAATTATTGGGAAAGAAAATGGTATATTTATAACTCACCAGAAAATTAAATAGGAAGGTATTTTAATTCCTGCTTCTAATCATTAAATACGTTTCATCTTTACAATGACAGTGGGAGCGAGTTATTCAGTGGCAGTTGCGAAAATTTTAAGTGAGTACAATAAAACTACACGTTTTCTGCTTTCTGGGTCCATAATCAAATCAACTCCGAATAATTGAAAATGAAAATGAAAATATTTTTTGGAACAACTTATTATTACCCCATAGCTTAGTTGGAGTAGGCTCGCCTCTCAAGCCAGAGGGAGCGGGTTCGATCCCAGCCGACGGCACGCACTAATTTGTTCATTGTGTAAACATATGTGCGTATTGTATGTCATATGCTACATGACTGGAGCCCGGTGTATGGCGACAGGCTCGCCCCCTGTCACATTTGGGACTGAATATCGTCCGGCGAAGTGTGGGTGTTGTATTACACCTCTGCCAGCCCCTTCGGGGGAAAGGCCTGACGATATGTATGTAGCTTTTAATCTTCCAAAACGCCGGTATTCCTTATATATTACTATAATACATACATTTTGTCACACTTTTCCCCCAAAGGGGCTGGCAGAACTGAAGTGTATCCCACATTTTGACGATGGACGATTTTCAATAAGTACGAAAATGTGACAGTGGGCGAGCCTATATATCCTGAGCTCCAGTAATGTGATATTTCAGATGACATAAATTCGGACTTTTTTTGTGTTTGCGTCGCAGCTAACTAATTTAATAAGCCGTTCAATTAACAGTCTAGCTTTTTATTAAACGCCGCCGTTCAACTAGCTTCCTCATGATATTCAGCCATTCAATCAAACAGCTAGGCAAAATGACTAGGATCGACAACGTTGACTACTTGCCTAGCCCAGTCATTTATGTAAGGGAGGTTTCTGGTAATTTTCAAAAAAACACGAAGGCTAAGACGGGAGCGAAGCGAATTCACTCCCGCCTTAGCCTTCTAACCTAAACAATCTAAGTCAGATTTGCTCTGACAATGAAGTCGGAAAGGCAAGGTTTTAGGTTGTTCGAAATCATTTCAATCAGAATTGCGATTAGTTTCAGGGATTTTCGGAATTTATTGTTAACATAAGTAATTAAAAAACAAATTAATACGTCCAAAAATAGTATTTTTGGATGAATGGCCTGAGCATAAGCCGGCCCGTTTATTAAATGTTGTGATAGACGCTACGGCTGAATATCATTCAGGATACTAAACGTCACCGTTCAACTAGCTGAATGGTGCCGTTCAGTAAAATGGCTAGCCTGTAAATTGAACGACTGACTAAAAAAGTTGTCTGCGACATTTACATGATGAACAAATTGGTGCGTGCCCTTAGCTGGGATCGAACTTATCACTCCCTCTGGCTTGAGAGGCGAGTCGTCTCCAATTAGGCTATCATCACTACATGTATTACGATAATGGCGAACTAACTATCTAATACGCAAATTTTGTTTTATTTTTAGTGGCGCATTTTCTGCTGTTTGCCATAATGACTCCAATAGTAGACGCTCAAGGTAATAAGTTTAAATTTATTGAGTCAGACATGCGATGACATTAGAGTCCATTGCATGCTTATTTAAACTTATAAGATACGAAACTTATTAATTAAAATTTCAATTTGACAGATCAAGGTAGTGCTACACCCTGGTTGTCACCGGGAATTTCAGAAAATTTTATAAACAGATTTATAAATAATCAAATACGTAAGTAACACTATGACCGGCAAAACTAAACAAGGGCCAAATGATTAACTTTTTGAGAATGAATGAGTTCGCTTTGAAATAAAAATGTGCTTTTCTCATAGACTTGATTACTACTTCAACAAATTTTTCGCTTATAAATTTCCTCAAAATTTAGCCTGAATGTGCGTTTATGTCAAATGAGGACCATGGGTGTCCAGGCACGAGAGCTGTCTAGTGCCCAAAGGCTGCTTGGTCCCCGAGATGGATGAGACGATGTATTTGGTGTCTCGATACATCGTCATTAAAAGGCGGAACGCAAGTGTCGCTGATTGCATTGTGTCATCTATTAGTCGAATTTTAATGTGACGTGGTGCGAATTTGCGTAAATAGAACAAGCAAGCACACTACATGTAAAATATATAAAAATCTAATCAAGCAACAGCGTTATCAATTTGTCATAAATAGCCAACCTACTGGGTCAGGTATATTGGTACCGGATACAGTAAAACACCGATGAGGATCCGGTTTTCCCGATTGCAATTCCTAGCTACTTTTTATCGCAAATTATTAACGGTTCCTGGGGCTTCCCGCAAATGGAACCAAATGAAAACAAAAAAAGTATTCGTAACGATAAAAACTCGTGTGAAGCCTGGAGGGCTATTCCTGCGCGTGAGATGAGATGAGATTTTATCTTGGTCACTCTCACGCCTATGACGTTTCAAACGAGAGCAACAAGGACGAAAAAAGGTGAGATGAAAATCTCAAATCTCCAAATAGGGCTACTGTAGGATATTGGGTGAAACCGCGGGACGTGGCTAGGAGATAAACATTAAAATTACTTATTGGGTTTATATAGTATATAGCTGCAGAATTTGTAGTCTATGAGAGAGCTGCTGACGACCAATTCTACCAGTATGTGGTGGCGTTATTTATTTTATTTTAATGTTGGTTCTTGTAAATTCTTCAAAACTAAACTCAAAATTTGCAGGGGTGGGTCAACTGGATGATGACATCAGTATGATATCGACTGATGTGGCTTCACCTATTCGTAAATTGGAAAAGAACGGTAAGATAAATAAATAACTTTAGCTAGTGGGTACCGAGATACCGAGAGATGAAAGCGGAATATTTACTCGCGAAGTTTTGGTGTACAAGCGAAGTTAACGTGCCAATATGATGGTTTCTATAGTAATTTTATTGTTTTTTCTTTTTTATTGTGTAATTTAAAATCATTATTAACGCTTATATGAACAAGGGCGGCCTTACCGCCTAAAGCAAATTCTTTCAGGCAACCTTTGGATGGACATGACAGAACGAAATATGACAAACGGTCCCAGGCATACATACATTTTTAGCTCAATAGTTTTCTTTTACTTAGCATATTATTTTAAATTGCACATCCTGTCATCATACTAATATTATAAACGCGAAAGTTTGTATGAATGGATGGATGGATGGTTGGATGTCTGTTACTCTTTCACGCCAAAACGGCTGAACAGATCTGGATGAAATTTGGCACAGAGATAGATTATAGTCTAGAATAGTACATAGGATACTTTTTAACCGCGGGTGAAACCGCGGGGCGCATCTAGTATTTTATTATAAAGAACGCTGAATTGTGTGAGCGACAAAGCAGTAACGACCGTTAAGGTGTCTCCCAGAGAGACGCGGCCTGCGGTGGCGGCCAGTGGACTTTTGCATTGGCAGCCTAGGGGTCCATTGGCCGCCATCGCAGGCCGCAATTTTTTAACATGGATACATTAACAGTTTCTCTAGGATATAGGGGAAGCCGCGGGACGATGTTAGCGATTAATATTTAATTATGTTTCTTTTTTTTTCAGAATAATTTTAGCAGTCGTTGATTTAAATACAAGCATTTGCCAGATTCTGCAACACAAAGTGTAAAAATATGAAATCTATATGTGTACGTAGGTACACATTAAATAGCTTAAGCATGTACCAGTGTACCTATTGCCATTGTGGTTTTAATATTTATTTTTAATAACACGTATTTGTACATGTATTTATTTTAATAAAACGGCATAATTTCACAAACATTTTTTAATTAAAATTTCAGTTTTAATTTCATTTCGTACAAGTTTGTTGTTTGAGTAGCTTTATTACTAGATAGATTGATAATAGATACGAGTAGATTCTCAGATTGTTATATGTTTGTTTTTTTTTTGTTCAGTTATAAAGGCTATACATTACTAATGTAAACATTAGTTATGTGATGATGAGATGATGAGATGATTATATGATGATGAGATGAGATGAAAATCGAGTCGTATCCGGAGCGCAAGCGCCACCTAGTGGCACTCGATGGAGTAGCTTTACTTTTCTGTGGGCGGGCGGCGCGAACGGACAACACTAAACCATCGCGTGTTTTACGATACGTACCTACTTCGTTATATGTCCTACTTATCTACTGTGCTGCAACTGTTCGAATTATAATTTATTAATTGTAAAAATATGTTCTCATTATCCGATACTACCCCCCAACGCCCATAGTTCAAAAGATGAGTGCAGAAAATTATGATGAAGACCGTCTTCCCCCGTCATATACGCATACATATATAAATATTATACAGACATACCCTATTCATTACATAATAGATAATTATGTAATGTGATGAAGAAGTCAGGTAGATAGGTAGGTACACTTTGTTCTGAACAATCAAGACGAGTCCGAAGACGGGTCTGGGCAGTAGAGCACTTGTAGCGCCTTACTCAACTGCCGTCTTTGTACTTCTTCACTCTACAAAATTTCAAGGCTAGAGTGAATAAGTACCTTATGGGTCGTCGTGCTCCATCTTAGACCACAACGTCGCTTAACATCAGGCGAGTTGGTGGTCAAACGCCAACCTATTTAATATAAAAAAACAAATTTTATTAAAATAATATATTTTTAAAATATTGCATAATATAATTGTGTATATCATAATAACATATCGTCACGCCTTATCCCTCGAGTTGCTGTAAAACACCTCTTACAATATCACGATATTCAGTAACAAATGTGACAGGTCACCATATAAGTACCGGGCTTCAGTTATATGTCAGAGGACAAAAAATACGCACATTTAAAAAATATGCAAACCCCTTTTGCAATAGCAGAACTTCTACTGATGAAAGTACCACACATACTACAAGCAACAAGTTCTTACCGACTCATAAATTAATAGTATGAGTACCAATAGTGTTTGTAAGTTAATTTCAAAAATGTAATTGGGAAATTAGACATACATATATATCGTCACGCCTTTCCTCCGAGGGGGCTGGCAGAGGTGTAATACAACACCCACATTTCGCTGGACGATATTCAGTCCCAAATGTGACAGGGGGCGAGCCTGTCGCCATGCATACACCGGGCTCCAGTCATGTAGCAGATGACATACAATACGCACCTAGATATGTTCACACAATGAACAAATTGGTGCGTGCCGTCGGCTAGGTTCGAACCCGCTCCTTTGAGAGGCTTGAGAGGCGGACCTTTTCCCAACTAGGCTGCCATCGCAATCGAAATTAGATATGTGAGTTTATCACACCTTTAATGTTTTTCCTAAAATATTTAATTTTATTTCACTCATGTTTTTACAGCATAAACGCGTTAAAAACATAAAAACAACGCTCTTGTTTTCAAAATCCATTCAGTATTGTTTTGTACTTCTATCAACATGTTTTTTTATGTAATTCTGTGAATCTAGATCGTGGAATATTACAAATGAAACGTTCCTTTCTAAGTTTGTTCCGAATTTGGGTGTGTTTGCTTTCAATTTCGCTTAGTGTAGCAGTTTGTTCCAAAATTGATGTCAAATACAAGAGATGGGAGCTCGGAAAAGTTTTAGTAATGTAGGTAATTGTGTCAAGAGATTTTCTTGCTGGTTTGTTTGGGAGAGGTCTTAAGATTTGAAATTCTGTGTCACAAAGTTGTTAGGTCCGAAAATGTTTAACTTTTGATCCAATTTTTTAAATATTTCTTTTAGCCATCGTAAAAAGCGTAAAGCATGCAAAACGGAGCAGACGGTTTGAATAAGGCATGGTTTTTTCGTTTCATAGTAAGTACGATTCGTGATTTCGATTATATTTTGTGACGAAATGTGACATCAACCTAACTAAAAATACAATATTATTGATTCCATTCTGTGAGAGATCCATTATTAGATTTGCCTATACAAAAGTTTGTTTAAAAATAAAATTCAAAACCAGGGACGTATTTGATTAAAATCTTTGGATCATAGCTTTGCACTTACACATTGAAACAACTTAATAACTTGATACGCTTTCAGTTAAACTTTTCAACGTGACCTATCGAAAATGCATCGGATGGTAAGAACACAGAAAAAAAACTATTCTCCTATTAAGACAATATTTATTGGCCAAGAATAATAATGATTTATATATGGCCTAAACAATGAATTCTTGACATTAGCATATTATTGTTTTAAATTGACTGTCTTAAATTAAGACATGTATTTTTAATTCAAATCAATATTATTCTCAGATTAATAACTATGAATTCTAGATCTGAGGTAGCATGTATTTTTATTCCAAATTAATATTATTCTCAGATTAATAACTATGAATTCTAGATTTGAGTTAACATGTATTTTTGTTTCAAAATAATATTATTCTCAGATTAATAACTATGAATTCTAGATTTGAGTTAACATGTATTTTTGTTTCAAATTAATATTATTCTCAGATTAATAACTATGAATTCTAGATTTGAGGTGTCATGTATTTTTATTTCAAAACAATATTATTCTCAGATTAATAACTATGAATTCTAGATATAAGCCGTCATGTATTTTGATTCCAAGTTAATATTATTCTCAGATTAATAACTATGAATTCTAGATTTGAGTTGAAACGTATTTTTATTTTAAAAACACCATGTCTTCTTACAAAAACAACTTTATTTCAATCGAAGAAGACCTATATTATTGAATTGAGATGATGTTTTAATAAATTATTCTTAAACTAAGGGTTTTTTGGTTTTCTTTTTGAGAATATAATTTCTTGTATCAAAGTAAGCTTGTGTTTTAGTGATAGAATCAAATTCTCATTATAAAACGTACTATTCTTAGGCGCACCGCAGACGACGACGTGGACCAGGCCAGGCCGGTCAATTTCACCGCGATCGATAGAACAAAGGGTATACTGCCAACCCACACGTGGTCAAAAAGACCGTGGCTGGTCACGCCGCCAGTGCCCGCGTCACCGTGTGGGTTGGCAGTATACCCTTTGTTCTATCGATCGCGGTGAAATTGACCGGTCTGGCCTGGTCCACGCCGTCATCTGTGGTGCACCTGAATGGCAGAAAATGCATTTTAGAGCATGTTATATAGATACAGAAACAATTACTGACATTAGCATTTTTTAAGATACAAAACATGTTATGCAATTAATAAATTCACTGAAATACAAGAAATTAATCTCTATTGATCAGGTAAAACAAACAAAAAATATATTAATAAGTAATGTATTTATCAAAGAAAAACATACAAAATTATTAGGCACAAAGTTAAAAACCTACTAGCCGAGCTAAATTGCCGAGTTTTGTTTCTACTCTCTTAAAATAATAGAAATAAATGTCTTGGCATGGTCTTACTCACTCAATACACCATTTTATGAGATTTAAAATAATTGAACATACTTTTGATAAATCTGCCAACTTAATTTACTAGAAAACAGTATTACATATATCCAGAAGTATTTTCATGTTTTTGTTTTAGTTGTTGGTTTCGTAGTACTTCAAAATTGATTTTCCACATGGAGATGTCGTGAGCAGTGTTTTCAGGTCAGTCAAACTCTGGTAAGCTAGGTGTGTTCGGAAACAGATTTTTCTATATGGTCTACGTCCGCACATATATCCGATATGTCAGCTGTGATAATGGTGATATTCTCGGTCTGAAAAATAAATAAAAATTTTGTCTTTGTGTTTTTAGTACATGAGTATAGGTGTGCCCCAATTTATCGGTACAGTGAAGTAAGCGAGCCACTTCCTCTACTCAGTTTCTTAAAATATTTCAGAATTTTTAATAAATAGGTATTACTCAGTTTTACTCCGAGTACAGAAAATTGATTAGTGCATTTTATACACACTACTACAGCTTACACTACTACAGGGGTGGGGTGGGTTCGACCCGCAGTTTCATAGGAAATGGTAATTTCTCCGGGATAAAAGCAGTCATGTCCTTTTCTGTACCCCGGACACCGTGTATGCAAAATGCAGAAGTTCAATCGAATCTGACTGTACATACCGTCATCAACGATGTCAAGTATTCTTCGATTTTGTTCTCTAATTTAATACGTGTTCCTATAGTCGAACACAACTCTTCCAGAAGATCTCCTTTAACTTCTTGGTCGAGAGTTATACAATTAACTGAAATGAAGAATCACAAGTTTTAATCTGACAATAAAATTATCTTCATAACAAGGTTAAAACATCTGTCTCTCGGGTTAAGACTACAGTTACTTACTTACCACTAAATTGTTCAATGATGTCCGGGGGAATATTCAAACTGGTGAGCAATTCTTCCATTTTCTCCGTTATAGGGATCTTAATTACTGTATTAATGTAGTAATCCCTTGTTTTTTTACCTAACGTAACTTAGGTTAAGTAGGTAGCTACATATATCTTGGTCACTAAATAACTACGAACACTCACTATCGAAAGATGATAAAGAACTACGTAGGACCCAATCACTTTCATCCAAATTAAAATACAGTCAAAGAACCTCTTATTAATCAATTGTATTGTAAAATAATAACTAGCGCGCACACACGATGTTAACCTGTTAGATGTAATGGCAGCCTGGGCGGCGGCCACCGAGCGAACTTCATTCGCAGTGTTGCCAATACTGATTCCGCAAAGAGCGCTAAAAAGTCGCCGGAACCATGGTAAAAAAACCTACTTACATTTTTTTGGTTACAAGGAACCCGTTAAATTTGTTCTGCCCGTCCGTCCGTCTCAACTTATTAAAATTTGTATTTTTGAACCTTAATTTTGAAAATGACTTAGAATTCCTTGAAATTACTTAGAGTTACTTGAAAATTACTAGACTAGGTGCTCTAACCACTGATCACGGATGTTAAGCAACGGACGACACGGTCAATCTTCGTATAGATGACCGCGGGTAGCATTCACAACTGAGCATAACAACAATCGTCAAGCTGTGTCAGAGGCCCTTGGGTTGGGTGGCAAGAAACATAACCAAACCTAGCCACTCGGTCTATACTAACCTGTGTGCATTTATGGCATACTAGCTGCGCCCCGCGGTTTTACCTGCGGTCACACATTTGAATAACAATATTATTACCCTCCACTGCCATAGATAGGTCACATTTCCAGTCAGCTTTTAGCGTTCCGTACCTCAAAAGGAAAAAAACGGAACCCTTATAGGATCACTTCGTTGTTCGTCTGTCTGTCTGTCTGTCAAGACCCTTTTTCTCAAGAACGCGTGAAGGTATGGAGCTGAAATTTATATGACATACTCAAGTCCATGGTCTCCATGTCAACCCAATCAAAAGATACAGCTGTTTTTGCTGCTAATTTTGGCATTTTTAAAGGAAAATGCGCAACTCAAAAACCTACAGGGTACTTCCCGTTGACCTAGAATCATGAAACTTGGCATGAAGCAAGGTCTTATAACACAACCAAATGAAAAATTCCGAAAATTGCGAATTTATAAATATTTGACGAAAAAAAAACCAATACAAAGTTAGTTTGTAGTTCGATCGTATTGAAGACCATACATATCAACTACAAATTAAAATTGTTTTCTGAACTAACTAACTTTTACTGATTTTAATATTTCTTGTTGACTATAATTATTATTAGTAGGTATGTACGGAACCCTTGGTGCGCGAGTCGGACTCGCACTTGTTTTAGTTTCTAGTAGGTTTACACTTAGCTAAATTTAGTAGATTAAATTCAGGTAATATTCATCTCATCATCATCATATCATATTACACTTGGCTAAATTTAGTAGATTAAATTCAGAAGCAAATTTAGAAGCAAGTTCAAAATTCAAAAGTTTCTAAATGATTCAGTCAATCAGAAACCACCCTTGCTTCTGAATTTAGTATCCTAACGATATCCTAACTTACTAAATGCTATTACACCATTGTAAACAGTGACGTTACCAAGTGTTTGAAATATCCTATGGTTCGAATAAATAAATTGAATTGAATTGAATAGAACACTTCACTGAATTCAGTAGCATTAATATTTTAGAAGTAGTTTCTATGGCGGTCCGTACCTACACGTTCAATCTCGATGCGTTTGGCCGCCTATGCGTTTATGTGAAACTGCCAAATATTGGTATAATTTTATAATGTGGCAATATCAAGTGTATGAGCCAAGAATAATTATCTTGAATTTAAGAACCATTATTTTGAATATGTTTATATACCTACTTAGTTCAATCAAATTAATAAATGCTAAATACATCAGTAGGTACAAAGACTAACCCTTGTCTCACATGGCACGAACCATTTAACTTTCTGGTAGGTATACGATATACAATATATTACCTATGTGTTTACAGCTTTTAACAATTAAATAACATGATTAGGTATTATAAATAAGTATACTTAGCAAAATGCAATTAATTTCGCGTACGGGATCCATTTCTATTATTGTTCGTTGACCGTTTATTACTATACTTACCTAGATCCTGCTTCCTACTAATATTATAAACGCGAAAGTTTGTGAGAATGGATGGATGGATGGATGTTTGTTACTCTTTCACGCCAGAACAGCTGAACAGATCTGGATGAAATTTGGCATAGAGATAGCTTATAGTCTAGAATAGCACATAGGATATTTTTTTAACCGCGGGTGAAATCGCGGGGCGCAGCTTGTAAGTAATAATTTATGAACTTTCATTACCTACTGAATAAAAGCAGCTAAGGTACCTATTAATCGCATTGTCACAGGCTTAAAATAACTACTTAGGGGCCGTTTATTTATTATTTATTATTTATTAATCACGTGAGGCCAGAAAGAGGAAGAGGGGGTTTACACGTACATATTACGTGTATTTATTTTTTCGTCAAACGCGCGATTTCTAAACTGAAAAACGGCTTGTACCTACCTATACCTAGCTAGTGGGATTTTGACTAACTGTTGCCTGGCAACGAACGAAGTCCTCGCGTGCCTCGACTCGACCTACTACTAATACTTATACTACTAATACCTAACACGTGTCTTTTTTGCTCTTTAATCGTCACCACGTATCACCAAGAGGGGGTTAAAAATGGTAAAAAAAAACATCTCGTATTATAGGCGTATGATAAGTTGTGAATAGGATTGAATTCGCATGTTTGCTATCACGGGGTGAATTTTCTGTACTTGTACTATTATTTATTCTGTGGCCTAGTCGGGTTAGCATTTGACCTTGCATTAATTCCCGTCAGTAATTTTACGAGTACAGTATTTTTTATTGCCGGAATCTTTAGTGGGCGTAACCTTAAGAGTGAGTTGCACCAACTAGGTAATTTTAACGAAACGATAACCAAAGAGTAACTGGCCGTAATGGGTTCCATCATTTTAGCAATGGTTAAAATGACGTCACAAATAACGATAACAATAACCGTCCAATTTCGGGCGGTTAGTTGTTAAGTCATAGGTATGTCACCTTGTCTGTTATCTTATTTTTTGTCAAGGAATGGTTTTTGCTCAATATCTCAGTCATTTTCAACTTTGCAACAATAACACTAAGAACCTAAGTGGTTGTAAATTAGATTATCTACAACTTTAGTGCCAATAGTTTTTTGATATTTTTTTAATTAATCGTGAAGAATGGTAAAGTACTTTTAAAAAATGTTTTTGAATGGAAAGTGTAATCCTATCTTTGGTTAGTGTTAATACCTACTCAATTTCGAAACTGAATGTGTTTCAGTTTCGAAATTGAGTAGGTATCTCAATATACTCTACCGAAGAATAATCTTCTAAATAGAAGATAATCTTTGTGCTTCCTTACAAAGAAACTATAATTCTTGGTATAAATATCTTCATAAAAATTATTTCTAGCATAAAGAATAATGTTGTCTTCAACGAACACTAAATAGTTGGATTTAAACCAAGTATCTAATATTTTTGAATGAAAAAAACCTGCTCTTGATTGGAAAATTCAATCTTTTCTTTGGTCAACACATTCACTGTTTCGAAATTGAGTGTCTCAAAGATCTCTACCGAAGAATAATTTTCTCAATAGAAGATAATCTATATGCTTCCTAACCGAGAAACTATAATTCTTGGTATAAATATCTCCTTAGAAATTATTTCTAGCATAAAGAATAATGTTGTCTTCAACGAACACTAAATAATTTGATTTAAATCAAGTGTCTAATATTTTTGATTGAAAAAAAACTGCTCTTGATTGGAAAATTCAATCTTTTCTTTGGTTAAAACATTCATAGTTCTTGAATTAATACCACAAAGTATTGAATCAAGTATGTTATTCTTAGTTTTAGTATCAATTATGAGAATAATTTATTTTTATTGTAAGACTTCTGCATTTCTTGGATTTATAATAATGTTTCAAATTAAGATAATATTGTCTCATATTTAAACAATATTTTTGAGAATAATCTTATTTTTGATCTAAGCAATTTTGTAGTGGCATTTTTTTCCGTGAAGGCTTATATGAGCTGACTTTAAAGCAGTTTGAAGCGCTAAGCGCGATGTGCATTTAGCCTCCCGCTTTCTACATTATTCAGTGATCCACCCATATGCTAATGTTTCGACTTTTTACTTCTAGGTTTATACTGCGATTATTACTCATTAGCGTAGTGAAGTTATCGTTATTAAATTTATCAGCTTTCTATCCCCGGTTCAAAATTCAGAGCAAGAACCAAGGCATGTTGAGAAAATTTTGTGCTAACAGACATGATAGAACATGAGGTTTCGGAAGACGATATCGCACACAGATCGTAGTTGAGAAGCATAATAAGATAGGCTGGCTCCACAACCTTTACATAGTCAGATGAGAGAGTGGGGAGCAGGCAAGATAGAGTAAGAGAGACGGAAATGCACTTAACCAAGAGTAATTCATCGCTTCATCAAATCGGCAAAGGCTTATCACAATTCACAGTATTGTATGTTTCCTTTTGGCACCTTCTAATGAAAAGTGGCAGAGTTTGATTCCTCTTGGCCCCCAGTGAGGGATTAACACGTTTTCTCGTTGCTTATTGGGAACAAAATCTAGCTCTTTACCCGACGAATCCTATCTCGTAACTCTTTTGCGCTCGAGTTTTATTTTTATTTTTTATGTAGGATAGGTCGGCGTTTGACCACCAACTCGCCTGATGTTAAGCGACGTTGTGGTCTAAGATGGAGCACGACGACCTATAAGGTACTTATTCACTCCTTGAAGTTTTGTAGAGTGAAGAAGTACAAAGACGGCAGTTGAGTGAGGCGCTACAAGTGCGCTACTGCTCAGACCCGTCTTTGGAACGGAATTAAATCGCTCTCTCTAATATTGTCATTACATTTTTAATGAGAACAACGTGCCATCTTAACGTCCGGGTACTGTATCTACTTGTTTGTCTGGTTTTGAACTATAGGGCCAACTAGAACTAGAACGTTTGTGGGGTAATTGCGTCTTTCGACAACTACTGACAAATAATGCAACTAACGCCATCTAGGACAGATTATTGTAACTAGAGATAGAAAAAAAGATGTAAGTGGCGCCTAATTTGTGAAGAAGTTCTCAGTAGTTATCGAAAGACGCAATTGCCCCAAAAGACGCATTTGTAACAGTTGACCCTACCTAGTTGTGGAAGTTAATATTTTTAGTACGTCTTTACTCCATGCAACATTCAAATTAAAAAGAAAACCTACAACTTAATTGGAATAGCATATTTTCTTAACGATCTATATTTAAATTTTCCGGGAGTTTTCCAAGTATTATGAGCTACCGCTTTAAGCTAAGACTTTCAATTTGCGTTTCCGACATATTTCTATTTCCTTGTGCTTGAATTAAATGGAAACGCTTACTTTATTACAACGTGGTGGATTTTAATGCGATTATAATTAGATTTGTGACCGACCTTAATTTTTTTTTTTGAAGAATATTACTTGGAAAATTAATATTTATGTTTTCGTCAGTTCTATTTTTAGTAGCAACGGTATATAAATCTACGGTTTGTGAGTATAAATTAAAAATAACGAAGTAGGTAACATAGGGAAAATAGTAACATTGTTAGGCGCTTTTAAAAAAAAATAAAAAAATACAGACTTGCGATTGGCCATGTCGCCTGATGATGCGTCCTACGAGAACGCTTGTCTAGGAGTAACAGATTCGCTCGAGATTAAAAGACACCCCTATGTAATAGGGCATATTCTGTGGTAAAAATATAAATCATAGGAATTTTCGCGTGTTCCCAGGTGGCTCGCTGTCATTAATGACAAAAGAATTATTGACTAACATTTTATTTGTAGGCGACCTCTTTCTCTCTTGTGGAGTTTACATTTCGATGGAGACTTCCCTGTTCCACGCTTCGTTGGTCTTTTGCGAAGTAAAAAAAATTTTGGGTCTGTGCCCATGATCCAAAAAACAAGGTCTAGCATTCCGGGAGCAAACACATAATGACGTCACTCGTCGTCGTCATCCGTCTCTTTCGAACTATTTGTAAATGACTTATTTCGGTCTTGCTTAAGCATCGATTGACGTCACTGTGTGTTGACCACGTGACCGGAATGCTATACCTGGCGGAGTATATTATTATACCATGAAGACCCTCAGACTATCACATTCGAATAACACCCATTCAGCCACTCGAAGGTCCCGAGTCGGATATTATCAGAATATCAGGTTTTTTTTTTTTTATAACAAACTAGGCATGCGTTTGACCACTGACTCGCCTGATGGGAAGCGTTGCCGTTATCGAAGGTGTAACACGCTTGCCTAGGAGATACCTATTCACTTTACTCTTAAACACCCCCGGATTGTATTTAGGTGGAAAGACAGACGCAGACAACGAGATCCACACCTCTGCAGTTCTTACAAGAAAAGTTACCAGAAACAGAAGAAAAACGATTCCAATCGTACACTGAATTAAAAAAATATCTTCAGATAAATGTGACTGTGAGTGACATTAGACAATATTAATCGCTATAGCGATTAATATTGTCTGAAGATATATCTTATCTATCTATCTATATATATATCTTATCTTATCTTATATCGTCTGAAGATATTTTTTTAATTCAGTGTACGATTGGAATCGTTTTCATTTGAAGGTAACTTCCAATAGCAAAATTATTTAAGCTTTTGCTTAGGTTAGACAACAAAACCACTGTTGGCCCATTTGTGAAAACCAACCTGGAAAGCTCAGCTTTTTTATATTATGTTTTATTTTTGACTGTGGCGGTGTGGCGGTGCGGTGGCTCAGTTGGAAGGAAAGATAGTGAACTTGTGCATGTGAACAACGTACTGACTATTATTTCGAGATGGTTCGCTGCGAACAATTTGTTACTAAATGCAAAAAAAACTAAGTGTTTAAAGTTTTCCATGCCTAATGTTAGATATATAGAACCAAACGTAATGCTTGAGGGCGATAAACTTAACATAGACAAGGCGACGGTGTTCCTGGGTATAAGCATTGATTCCAAACTGCAATGGGGTCCACATATTAGTGCTCTGTCTGGGAGACTTAGTTCTGCTGCTTATGCGGTTCGCAAGATTAGGCAACTGACGGATATAGCTACAGCTCGGATGGTTTACTTTGCTTACTTCCACAGCATAATGTCATATGGCATTTTGCTGTGGGGATCAGCTGCTGAAGTGGAGGCCATTTTTATTTTGCAAAAGCGAGCGGTCCGCGCTATCTACGGAATGGGTCCCCGTGAATCATTGAGAGATTTATTTAAAGAAATAAATATATTAACTTTACCTTCTTTGTATATCTTTGAAAATATTATGCACGTTCGCAAAAATCTACATAAATTTAAATTGAACAGTGACTATCACAATTATAACACTAGAAATAAGGATAGGATAGCTGTACAGAGATTTAGACTGACTAAGTCAAGAAAGTCATTTTTAGGCAACTGCGTTCGTTTTTACAATAAAATCCCGAAAAATATAACAGGGCTCACCGAGGGAAAATTCAAATCACATGTAAAAACTACATTAATGAAAAGAGGATATTATAAGGTTAAGAATTATTTAGAAGATAAAGATGTCTGGAGCCTTCCACTTCCGCCAAGTAGCCACTAGTATTTATAGATATTACCTAGTTGTAAGCCAAAATTTGTGAGACTAATATATATTTATTACCTATTTGAAAAAATAATGCCCCTCAGTTTCTTGCCTGTTCTTCTGAGTAGAGGCTTTTTGTCCGAACAAGGCGGTCGAGTCTATTTAAATAACTTTGACGTTCATAAGTGTATCTTTGATACCTAAATTGAATAAAAACATTTTGACTTTGACTTTGACTTTGACTTGCCTGCTGAGCTTGGAGGCGTGAGTTCGATTCCCAATTCCCGGGACCTAGGGCAAAATTTACTGTGATGAACATTTGTGTTTGTTCTATGTCTGGGTGTTCATATCTATTTAAGTGTGCATTTAAAAATTTATATGTATGTAAATTAGTCTCTGGCAGCCATAATACAAGCTTTGCATAGTTTGGGGTCATGCGACCGTGTGTGACAATGTTCCGAAATTATTTATTGTTATTATTATTAAAAAAGTAGGCATGGCTTGCGCAACTTACTTATAATGTAAGGAATCTATGTTTCAACCGGAAAATATTCTTCCAGATATTACATCTACGTGATACAAAGATAAAGTGACGTGTATTCTGACGTGGCACGTAAAAAAATGTCAAGTTTTTGACGTATATATTTGTATCTTGTTTGAAACAAAGAAACGATGTCACTTCATCCATTGGGTACGACGGAACTACTGGGACGGAAATATTGGTATCACTGGTCCCACGGGACTACTGGGACAAAATAGTATCAGTTGTCCCGTCACAGAAGAACTCAACGGGACTAGTGATATGGACCCAAATAGTTGATATTGGGCTTAATAATCAAAAGTAAACAAATGCTTCCACAATGATTCGATGTTTTAAAACAAACTAAGTAGCAAAGAAAATGGAAATAAGTCCACGATATAATGTCTTAAGGTGAATGGCAAGGCGCGGCAGTTGTCTCGCTCGCTCACGTCACGACCCCATTTAACTAGATTTAAATTTGTTGTATGTACTTTTGATAAATCTGCTATCTTCAACGGAATAAAATCCGTATTTCAAAGTGTTGAGAATGATTTTCAGGTTGACATTTGTAGTGGATGCTTAAATAAACGTAAACACGTATTTTTTTACGTTTTATTTTATTAGCGATAGCAGCCTAGTTGGGAGAAGGCCCGCCTCTGAAGCCAGAGGGAGCGGGTTCGAATCCAGCCGACGGCACGCACCAATTTGTTCATTGTGTGAGAATATGTGCGTATTGTACTCGTATGTCATCTGCTGCATGACTGGAGCCCGGTGTATGGCGACAGGCGCGCCCCCTGTCCCATTTGGGTCTGAATATCGTCCAGCGAAGTATGGGTGTTGTATTATACCTCTGCCAGCCCCCTCGGGGTAAAGGCGTGACGATATGTTTATTTTACGTTACGCTCTATGTTTCACTCAACACCACCACCACTACACAATCCACTAACACAAGAAGGACGCAGAGACTGAAGGATAGGAGAGAAGATAGGAGGTTTCGAACACGTCCAGGGATGGGTTGTAGCTTTACTCATCGACCTAGAATACTCAAGTCAGTCGTCGTGCTTTACTTTGTCCTGTACACCAGCATCCATTAGGTCACGGTCTGCCATATGCTTGGTGGCCGACCTAACAATTTTAATTCTAATAAAATGGTTTTGCGGACGAGCGAGACAACTGCTACGCCTTACCATTCGCCTTAACGTGTTTTAAAATATAACTGGATAAGTTTTGAAAAGTTCAGCGCTGGTGGCCGCCGCGACAGACTTCGGCACCTTTCTCCTCGAATTTTCACTATGAATGGATTCGTATTTAAATTATACTTTGAAATAAGTTTTGTATTCCCAACCTGTGAACAATATAAATGACGGGTTTCATTTTATCTCACAATAGCGAGTTTTAGTTTTTAAAAGTTATTGCAAAGTTATATACTAGTGCAGTTTGTTAACGGTTATGTTCCAGAAAAGCAGAGGGCCTGAAACTTGGCATGTATGTACCTTTTGTATGTGTACTTCATTTATGAAGCAGAAACAGCTTGAGAAGTAATTGTTTCCCACATTGTCCTCCTTTGTGTCCCAAAATACAGTTTTCTTAAATTTTCATGAAAACGAGCTGCGAGAAAACGGTCATAGACAGATTATGTTCATAAGAGTCCAGTGACCGAGAGCCCAGAAGATTTAGTTAATTTTATTGATGTTATTTATATGTATGTTAGTATTTAAGGTATTTATTTTCTATGGGCCTCTGTAACTTGCATTGTATGCAAGTTTTATTGCCTGAAATAAATGGATTATTAATTTTATTTATTATTTTAGACTAACTTCGCATTGGCTTAAGGTTTTCCATAGCCATTTCGTCTAGAAGAAGATGACGAGTGAAGAGAGCAAGTAAAGATACTGACGAGCCTTTAAAGTTACTCAAAGAGTGACAAAGTGCATTTTTTTAATAACTTTTGCACTTCTCTAATCATTCTTATATAACTAAGAATGTCCCTTATATTATGGATTCATTTAACATCTAATGATGTGGACAACCTTTCTGTGTAAAGGGATTTTTGATTTGCTTTGTCTATCTATTGAATAAATCAGTCAAAAGTGACCCCTTACAAATGCGGATATTTTTATAACTCTATTTTCGCTTGAGAACGTTTAAAAAAAAAAAACAAGAACATAGGGGCGGAGATATTGTTAACTTAATTGTTCATGCTTAATTTCATCGTAATCTGACAAATGGTTTTCAAGAAATTTGAGAAGCGCGTTTGGAGTGGAAATTTCAAAGCGTCGCGGCCCTCTTAATAAAAATTTGTAAACTCTTTTTACACACAAGCTACATATATGCATGCCAAGTTTCTGGCTATCTGCCATTCTGAATCGCAAGCTTCTTAGATTTTGGACTAACAAGCCACTCTATATTAACAATTCGATTACCAACCCAAATTTTATTTTTGTTGACACTTAGAAAATATTTAATTGGCTTTTTGAGTGAATTACAAAATAGACAGGTTTTTTTAATTTATATTGTTTACTTAACGAATAGTACAAAAGCAAGTTTAATACGCTGAGGGCCCCAAACTCTTAACTTAGCCAGTATCTTAGTACCATCCGACTAATTTTATAAACGCGAAAGTTTGGATGAATGGATGTTTGTTACTCTTTCACGCCAGAACGGCTGAACAGATCTGGATGAAATTTGACACAGAGATAGATTATAGTCTAGAATGGCACATAGGATAGTTTTTAACTGCAGGTGAAACCGCGGGGCGCAGCTTGCACAACATAGTTTATAACGTTATTATTACGTTTTACCTAATATCAAACTACAATTATATGAGTAAAGTGTATGAATTTCACTAAGCCGTTTACTTAGATTCAGATATTTGATTAATCCACATTGCAAGAATGTGCTTATGCAAATAGGCTAAACCAAAATTTTACTTGCTAACCCGCCGAAATATAACTGGATACAGGACGAGTATTTGGTTTCATTACCCCGTGCAAACATGGCCCGTCACGGCGCGGCGCGCGGCAAACATTGTTGTGGGGTCGGGACTTTAGCGGCGTGCTAGTAACCAGAGATGTGAGGCCAGTTAAAATAACTCTATTTTTTTAAATGTAGAATAGGTCGGCGTTTGACCACCAACTCGCCTGATGTTAAGCGACGTTGTGGTCTAAGATGGAGCACGACGACCTATAGGGTACTTATTCACTCTAGCCTTGAAGTTTTGTAGAGTGAAGAAGTACAAAGACGGCAGATGAGTGAGGCGCTACAAGTGCGCTACTGCTCAGACCCGTCTTCGGAACGGATGTGTTTCTTATACTTTTTAATTTAATATTTTTTTAAGTAATTATTATCGTCAGTCCTCTTAGTTCTTTGATGAATTTATAACTCTTGTAAGGCACTATTAGGCTAACGCTCGGTTTGTCATTTCAAGTCTTAACTAACTGACTGCTGTAGGAACTCACGTATACCTTCACAGGGACGTTCAGAAGTGTATCTTTGAAACCCGGTTGAAAAAACACATTTTGCATTTGACTCTGACTTAGGGTGTTCCTTGTGAACCCACAGATAAGACCCACTCACTCCATCAAGTAGGTAGTCTTACGCATTTAGAACGTTTGGGTTATCAATTCGTGGTTAAGTCTCAACGTGACTTTACTGGTGTTCTATTTTTATTCAATATCAATAAGATTTTAAAATTTATGTCAACTGTTAAAAATATATATGTACTAGCTGCGCCCCGCGGTTTCACCCGCGGTTAAAAAGTATCCCATGTGCTATTCTAGACTATAATCTATCTCTGTGCCAAATTTCATCCAGATCTGTTCAGTCGTTCTGGCGTGAAAGAGTAACAAACATCTATCCATCCATCCATCCATTCTTACAAACTTTCGCGTTTATAAATAATATTATATTATAAGGATATACGTAATAGCAATTTGCTATTTTGCTTTATCTGTAACGCTACTTGTTGACTCTGTATAAAATACGTCTTCACGTCTTTCGATCAGATATACATAGATATGAAGTTTCATTAAAAATCAGGCCTCTATAGTGGCACCGTATCGACACTTAACGTTCCATTAAAAATTATTTAAAAATATATAGCTTCATTCGAATATAAGCCTTATGTTTCCGTTAAAACGTTAATGACATTTTTGCTAGTGTTTTCTGCTAGTACTAGTGTCGTGACACCGACGAGATCACAGACCGAATGACAGAAAACTCCTACTTTTCAAGATGCCATTTTTCGTATTGATACTTGGTATCTATTTTAATCTCATCGAAGTTCAGGGGGGCTATTCCTGAGCGTGAGATGAGATAAGATTTTATCTTGGTCACTCTCACACCTATATGACTTTTCAAACGAGAGCAACAAGGACGAAGAAAAGTGAGATGAAAATCTGAAATCTCCGAATAGGGCCACAGTGCACTATATATGGTACGATTAACATCACTAACATAACATGGCGTAGGAACTGAAATTCTGTACTTTATGCTAATACCTATTTGATATTTTATGAGGTTTTTGGAATGTTGTGCAGCGAGTTATTGCTCCATCTTCCAAAAATGTTATTTTGACCATTAGATATTTTAGAGAATAAATGTAGGCATTTATAAATGTAAAGAATTGTACGCAGTAGTGTTGTGTTGTGTATATCGCAGAACGGCATAATTTTGAGTGCTAGAAAAGTTACATTTTCTTCTTTAAGTAGACAAATGGTTTAAGAGATCATGTAAATAATTCTTTGACTTCTATAAAGCTGTGGCTGTAGATATTTTATTTAACATACTTTTTTTTAAATTTGAATCTAAGTTTCATGTTAGTTAATTTAATTTTAATGTACATATTCAAATTTTAATCATTATTAATTTAAATATTAAGCAGTTTTTAATTTAACTGATTTTTATTTTATTTTTATATTTTGTGATTTTATGTTGATATAATGTGATGTGGGATTGGATTTTCTTTTGTAATAAACATGCTTTCTGAATTAAAATTACTATTCTTATTAATATTTAATTAGGTGTTACGTAAGTGCTTAAGACCTATGAATTTGGTTTGTTATAACCAATGTTAGCTGTTATCTAGCTTAGTATATCTACTACATATCAAATTCAGGTATGTGTTCTTATTAACACGTTGATAGACAGAACGGTATTAATCACCTTGCTTGACGTGTGAAGATTATTACCGGCTGTCACAGCACAAAAAAATTCAAGCTGCTAAGTTCGTTAATACAAAATTCTTCTGTCAACCTAAAATATGGTGATAAACTGTCTATCGAAGTGTTAATAGCAATACATTTGTTAATAAACCCGTGCTTCTGAATTTATTTCTGAAATCACGTAGCAAATACGTTCTAGAATCTAGATTGTACAATTGCTGGCTCCCAAGAGACAGTCTATTTTGTTCCAACTAGCCAGAGATAAAAATGAAATAACTAAGACTCCTGATGCTCGCAACTGCAATGCAACTTGAGCTTGATAAGTAGCTACGGCTAGGCTATCTACAACAAGTAAGTCCTTGTATAATATTAAAGGAAGTAATAAATAAGTTGTAATCAATTGGTATTTCATTGTTATGAGAATATTTGCCCGCACACCACGCGTTTCACGTGGTATTTTTCAGTCATATCCATACTTAATAACAAAACCGGCCAAGTGCAAGTCAGACTCGCGCACCGAGGGTTCCGTTCAAACCTGTCAGTGTTTAAGTAAAACTTATGGTATTCTGTAACTCAAAATGTATGCTTTTCGCAATTTTTCCTTATTCTGTGCTATATGACATTGGTTCGTACGAAATCTCAAGATTCTGAGTTCACGGGAAGTGCCTTTTAAGGTTTGATTCCCTTGCGAGTGTCGAAATTTGCAGCATAAACGGCAACCTTTTAATTGCGTTGGCTTAGGAGTTTGATATTTTCACAGATCCAAGGGACAGTAGACTTGAATATTTCATAAGATTTTCAGTTTGACACCTCCACGCGTTCCTGAGGAAAAGGGTCTTGACATATAGACGTACAACAAAATGATTCTATAAGGGTTCTGTTTTTTCCTTTTGAGATACGGAACCCTAAAACATGAAAATTTAAGCCGTTTTGTCGCAAAGAGGTTTAAAAACCAAATATTTATTTACTGCGACTTTATAGTGTTAATTTAGTGAGAACCACCATTTTAAACGAGCAAGAATCTTATAACTAAGAAATACTAGTATATAGTACCAGTAGACCATGTGAGCTGGATACCTCACGGTCGACGTTTTTCTCCTATACAGGTCGCATCCCTCAACCTATTCTCAAAAAAATTGTAAGCAGGTACGATAAATTATACAGATATTTTTTGCCGAGTCAGTTTTTTTTTAATTTGACAATAAAAAAACTATAAGTATAATTATCAATCCTACTCACAAAGTGTTAAGAGAATCAGTTAAGAAACGCGACCTGTAGACGAAGACAAAGATCCGGAATTCGGACATACGAAAGCATTTTTGTCGAAACTGAAGCATAGACACTTCGCTCGTCGTCGCTAAGAATAAATGTCTACCTATAGGTAGACAAGTACCTACATACCTACAAGTGGCTCCCTAGATACCCATATAAGCTATCTATAGTTGCTTTATATAGGAGTGTAGGATTCGAAGCGCGAAGCTCGGACACGCTTGATCAGTTCTTTAGTTCAGGGAATATAGACGCTCTATCCAGGGACTATAAAGCAATGAACACACTCGAGCTGAACAAGTGCTTTGTGAAAAAGAGGTTAAGAGACAGTGCTGTCTGAATCTTTTTTAGACTGTACGAGTATTAGCTTGATTTGTCGGCATGAAACAAAATTGGATTTATTTCATTTTTATATTCATGGTGTAATTGCTGTTTAGAGTGAGACTATACTAGTTACCGAAGACGGGTCTGAGCAGTAGCGCACTTGTAGCGCCTCACTCATAAGTAATAAGTGTGGCACTCATAAGTGCCTTATAGGTCGTCGTGCTCCATCTTAGACCACAACGTCGCTTAACATCAGGCGAGTTGGTGGTCAAACGCCGACCTATTCTACGTAAAAAAAAAAAAAAAAAAGAACAAACAAGATGGTTGACTATTTATTGTCCCATAAAAAGCTGATCGTAAATAGAATCAGCAAACGAAGCGTTGGTCGACGATCAACTAGTTGGGTCAAGGATATTGTAAATAACGCGGGTCGAACCGACGAGATTGGTACAGAAGGTGCGTATAATTTGACCTATGCTCAGCACTGGAGGATTTGATGAACATGATGACAATAAATAGAACTAATCAAGCTGATTTTTTTTCTAAAAGTAAACAAACGGTATATAGTAAAAACACGACAAAAAACACGGTCTAGCGTACCGGGAGTCGACACCTGACTATGTACATACGTCACTCGTCATCGTCATCGTCTCTCTTGAAGTTGTTGACGTTTTGACGTTCATAAGTGTATATTTGATACCAAAATTGAATAAAACCATTTTGACTTTGACTTTGTTGTAAATTATTTAAGCCCGAAACATGCTATTAAAACGAATCCTGGGGGCTGAGCTACCCACGTCCGTAGGAGTGTACTCTATTCTGATTCCCTACACGTGGTCCCCGGGTAGTGCTAACCGGGTAGCAATCTCTGGTGGGAGGCTTCGGCCGTGGCTAGTTACCACCTACCGGACCAAGCCATGCCGTGCCACCTAGTCGTGTTTCGGGATGTAGTCCGGTGTAACCGTTCCGAAGACGGGTCTGAGCAGTAGCGCACTTGTAGCGCCTCACTCAACTGCCGTCTTTGTACTTCTTCACTCTACAAAACTTCAAGGCTAGAGTGAATAAGTAACTTATAGGTCGTCGTGCTCCATCTTAGACCACAACGTCGCTTAACATCAGGCGAGTTGGTGGTCAAACGCCGACCTATACTACAAAAAAAAAAAAAAAAAGAATCCCGTGTCGTTGGGTTACGTCGCGTTTTGATAGTGATTTATGTTTAGGGTTATTTTGGTCTCGCTAATGCATCGATTGACGTCACTACGTGTCACCCACGTGACTATTTTTGTCTTGGAACGCTACACCTGGCAGAGTATATTTTTATACTATGGGTTTATATAAACAATTCACACACAGAGGACGCATTGTAGCAACGTATTCTGAAAGTTGGCTTTTGTCATTTAAATTCTAAACTAACATGTGTTTTGCCTTTTATTTTTCTTCTGTGGCATGGAAGCTTGCTCCAATATTTTCGCTGAAAATGTCACTGGATATTGTTGTCGCATGGTTCTGTTAGTTTAACTGGATCGATAATACATGTATTTTGTTATTAGTACCAATCATGGTACCAATTACAAACTACATTACCTTATCCATTACTCAGTAGGACTGGAGGCAATCAATGTCATTTTTCAGACTGTATGATGTTAGAGCGATGGCAGCCTAGTTGGAAGAAGGTCCGCCTCTCAAGCCAGAGGAAGCAGGTTCGAACCCAGCCAATGGCACGAACCAATTTGTTCATTATGTGAGCATATGTGCGTATTGTATGTCATCTGCTACATGACTGGAACCCGGCGTATGGCAACAGGCTCGACTCCTGTCGCATTTGGGACTGAATATCGTTCGGCGAACTGTGGGTGTTTTATTTTACCTCTGCCAGCCCCCTCGGGGGAAAAGCGTGACGATAAGATGACGTTAGTTCAAAGTATAGACAGATAAACTTTGATTTTAACGTCTCAACTCGAAACGAAGTAGCAATATCTCAAGCTCAATATGTCGGTGTCGTTTCTTAGACAAAACATTAATTAGGGTCTTACTCATCAAATGAAGCCTTAAATTTTGGCGTTAAGCCTGTAAATATTTGTTTGCCTTAGTTAATTAAATCAGTATCTGATTATTTACTGCGGTGCTTAAATTTGTATTGTGTATAATATATTGTGTAATAGGAGTATAGTGTTTCACACTAAATTACATTCTCAACTCTAATACATTATGTAATTACAAGCTCTCTGTGTTATCATTAACAATTCAGTTAATAATATAGTACAGTTAGAAACAGAATGTAGTAGAATGTTCACTAGAGTATGGCCCTTATTCTGGTACATGCCAACTTATCTCTGTAAAAGTCATTCTCATGACTTTTCTAACAAGAGAGATAGTGACAGAGACACTAGGACAAATTGCACGGCCCAGAATAGTAACCATTCAGTTAATAATATAGTACAGTTAGAAACAGAATATAGTAGAATGTTCATTAAAGTATGGCCCTTATTCTGGTACATGCCAACTTATCTCTGTAATAGTTACTCTCATGACTTTTCTAACAAGAGAGATAGTGACAGAGACACTAAGACAAATTGCACGGCCCAGAATAGTAACAATTCAGTTAATAATATAGTACAGTTAGAAACAGAATATAGTAGAATGTTCATTAGAATATGGCCCTTATTCTGGTACATGCCAACTTATCTCTGTAATAGTTACTCTCATGACTTTTCTAACAAGAGATAGTGACAGAGACGCTAAGATAAATCGCATGGCTCAGAATATACTTTAATCTATCAACACATTGTGTTATTATTTCATTTTGCAATTTATTCTACTTTTTGGAATGGGACATCACCTGACAAGTTTTACATGGTGTAAACATGTAAAACTCTTTAGTCCATCTGCAATCCTATAAAAACATCCAACACAAATATGTTGTCTCGTTTTCCCGCATGACTTACCTTGTTTGCGAGAAGTTGACAAAGTACATAATAAGGGGTATAGTGGGATTTATTGGAATTAAAATACAAATCCGAGCTATATCAATTGACTTTGAGGAACCTCGTAACCGATCTCAGAGCGAAAGATAAGTGGATTCTTAGATAGTGTATTACCCACTCTATTTCTATTCTCTCTACTTTTCGCCCCGGGTCGTAACCTCCTCATCTCGTGTGTCCTCCCTTTAAGGCAGGTTTACATGAAACATGTTACTGGCGCCAGTGTTGTACCCAGAACGGGTTGTAAAGCAATGCTCGAATATTTATGTTAAATTTAATACATGTTTAGGTATCAAAGTCAAACAACAGATGAAGTTTAGTTCCTTTTTGTAACTTAAAAAAAATTGAGAACACACAAGTAACACGATTAATATGAACTATGTGCATAGTTTAAGTTCTAATAGGTAAGTTATTTATAAGATTTTGACATAAATATCGTTATTTATGTCAAAATCTTATCAGATCAAATCAGTCAAAATCAGGGTTTGAAATATGTTTGTAATCTCACCCCATCCATCACTTAACTCAAAATAATGCCCCTTGGTTTCTTGCCTGTTCTTCTGAGTAGAGGCTCTTTATTCGAACAAGGCAGTCGAGTCTATTTAAGAAAACTGTGACGTTCATAAGTGTATCTTTGATACCCAAATTGTTATTGTTATTGTTGTTATTAAAATGCTCCTAGACATACATAATATTGGAAATTAATATAGATCTGTTTTAAGTTCACTAAAATTTTGTACTATTTTATTAATTTCTGTAATGTGTGTTATGAATAAATAAATAAATAAATAAATTGAATAAAATTTTGAATTCGACTTTAAAAGACTGAAATACTCGTAATAACGATTGCTGTAGAATCAGTCGCGGAAGTGTGAATTGTAGCACTCGCAGTTCGATAATTTCACTAAAAAAACAACTTGCCCCAGTTACTGGCTTGATGTAAACTATCCTTATTCCTCGGGAGCTGATACATCGCCTGCCATAACAATGTTAAAGAAAACTTTATAACAAGTAACCTTTGAAACTACAAAAACTGTGTACTGATACTAAAAACTTATAATGACACAGCCTTACTGATGCGTTTATACTTAAGTAGGAAATAACTTTATTGGCTTTTCCCAAGACTTTTCTTAATCTTAAAACGAACCTGGTTAGAAGTAACTACTATGTTTAAATACAGATACATAAATTAAATTAATATAGTTATAGTATAGATTAGTATAGATTTATATAAACAAGAATGCGTTGTAGTTTTCTAAATAATGTTATATTCTAGATAAGTGTTGAGTATGATAGATAATACTATGTAAGATGTTGATGTTATACTATTTGTAAGATTATAAATACTTAAAACCTATTTTGCAGCGCCCTTACAAGGTATTAGTCTAAGCACTATGCAGCACTGCATATTGGCAAATAAATAAAATAAATAACCAGCATTTCTACATAATTTAAGTAGATATTTGTAAACTAGATTAATCTATTAAAACGCTATTGGAGTGTGTGCTTGTCGAATGTTCCAGATACCTATATCTAGGCGACCGAGCGAGCGTTAGCTTCGGCAAAAATGCTTTCGTATGCCCGGCGTCTGTTCGAATAATTATATAATTTTTAGTATTAAATTAATAGAATATTATAATTCTTTCTGTCCAGCTGTGTTCTTCTACAGATCACATTTCTCAACGAATTGTGATTTTCTCAAATTTTGTAAACAGGTTCAACAATTATACAGTTTTTTGTCTAGTCAGTTTTTATAAGTTAGTAGTATGATTTTTATTGAAAAAGAAACATATCTCCGCCATGAACCTAGTCAGACAGGAAGAGAGACAGATGGAAAAGCGATTTTGATTTATACAATGTACTTGGAGATGAAACCCATGTAAAAAAAGAAACATAATTAAAAGAAAAACAAAAAACTCGGCTGCAAAATGTTGTACCCTTCTTCCACTTCTTACTTCCACTATCAAGACGATTCAATTGACATCTCACATGTCGAAATCCATCCAGCTGTTTAGTTGTAGGGCGTGCCAAAAAAACCTCATACACATGTAAAATATATACATAATTATGTACACTCGGAAAACATGACCCTCCTTCTTGCGCAGTCGGATAAAAAAGCACATCAGTTACGTACGTACCCGACATCAGAATAAAAACTGCAGCTCGTTCGTTTCAATTCAATAAACTGTCTATAAACAAAATTCCAACAATTGAAACTAAAAGAGATTTATAGGTTCAAATGCATGTATACGGCTGCTCGTAAGTTTCGATAGTTTTATTTACTTTATATTTTTTTGTGCAGATTAAACAGACAGCGCGCATTCGGGAAACTAAAAAACTGTCTGCAAATGCAAAACTAAATTGGTATGTAAATCAGACCCGCCCGTTCTGTGTTCCTTTCGATTCTCGATACACCTGATTACTGAGCGAAATTTCGCTGGTGAACTACCTGCAACTTGGTATACGATAGGTAAATTTCAAAAGTAGCTATTTTAACTAGGTAAGCTTTAACTCGCTTGTGCTTTTGGTAATGTAGTGTTGGTTTAAGTTTTATCAATGAGGTAAAGCCAGTTTTCAAGATAATTTTAATATACCAGGTATTATGCTACAACTACACTAGCGAGTTTTTTTTTTATGATTGAATGGGCCCACGTTTGACCACAACACACCTGATGGAAAGTGACGATGCGGTCTAAGATGGAGCACGCTTCCCCATGAGGTGCCTATTCACTCTTCTCTTGAAGAGAAACAGGTTGTATCTATTGCTGGGGAACACCGAGGCAGGAAGTGCGTTCCATTCCTTGGCAGTTCTGATTAGGAAGGAGTTTTGAAAGCGCTTCGTGCGGGCTTTATTAAAGCTGACGACATATCGATGGAATGTCTGCCTCGATGACCTGTGGCGGAAGTCAAATGACGGAATCAACTCGTATAGTTCCTGTGCACATTCATTACATTCGGCGTATATTCGTGCAAGTGTGGCCAAGTGGTTCGTCCAATCGACGCGATGTATTCTGGCTAACACTAATGCTAATAGCGGCACTGTTGGTAAACTGGTGCGTGTAAAAAAAGGACTGCTTATTCTGAATTATGTAGACAAAAATATCGTCATTAACCGATACACGATACTTTTATGCTGGAGCTACATTGGGCGCGAGATAATTCGTGTCGCGTTATCGCACTAAAATCATCGTTATCGGTTATTTTCTTCTCTACATTACGCGATGAACTCGTCGCCTTTCCGCGGAGTTGACGTGGGCGATAATTCACCTGATACATCGCCGAGTAACGAACTAGCTACACTAGTCGCGATAGCTCGAATTACCGCCAAAGGCCGAGCATTAGCGCAACAACGCGACACGTATTATCGCGCGATGATGTAGCCCCAGCATTAAAGAGAGCAATGCTCTATCTAGATAAATACCCTGTAGTGGTTGCTGTTAAAAATAATAATTTTTAACTGCAATTATAATCAACCTGTGATTTTCTTATCTTATCGTAAATTTTTTTGGGTTCTGTACCCAAACGGTAAAACGGGACCCTATTACTAAGACTTCGCTGTCCGTCCGTCACCAGGCTGTATCTCATGTACCGTGATAGTTAGACAGTTAAAATTTTCTCAGATGATGTATTTCTGTTGCCGCTATAATAACAAATACTAAAATACGGAATAAAATAAATAATAAAGGTGGCTCTCATAGAACAAACTTGTTTTTTTTTTTCCCGTAATTTCATAAAAGCTAGGTAATTGTTTGGCTGGTAATGGGTTGGCTGTCCTCGAACTCAATAGTTCAGCTTTTATTTAGTACTTCATCAGTTGTAGTGTATTGATTATAGTATTGTTTCGAACAACATTGTCACTGAAAGAAGTCCACACTAATGATAGAGAGAAAGTTACATTGTCACCGCGATCAATTTAAAGTTGTTTGATTAGATAGCTCTGGATAGGTCACGCAACAAAGCAATAGTAATTTACTTTTAAAAATATCTACCAAATTACCCTTTTTGTTAGATTGTCTTGTGAACGATATAATATACTTACGAGGATACAATACAGATAAATACGTAATTTAGATGTTAAAAACTACGAGTATGTTTTAGGGTTTTCCTGAATGAAATGATCACCTTTTTGCAAAGTACATCCTGTACTTTGCAAAAAGGTGATCATTACACAGACTCAGTTGATTTTGTCATAAAAGTTGTTTGTACAGAGTTATCAGGAAAGAGTGTACCTACTAATCCAAAAGACATTCTATGACTCATCATTAAGACATATTTTATTTCTAACCCTGAAGTCGCGAAAAAATCAGATTTTCACATGAAAATGTTATACATTGACCGTCAGCAAAATGTATGAAACAGCTGATTTACATCATTCATTGATTCAGGTTTGGTAGTAAAATGTTTTCTTAATGATGCGAGTACAATGTCTCCCTTTAATAAAAATAATATCTGTAAAATATTGATACTAAGCAGATATTTTCTCTGCGCAATTTATAGAACTTAGTTTTCTCCACAAAGACAAACCTAATTAAGGTTGGTACTGCGAAGTTCGTTAGTTCTTAGTTAATGAAAAAAACTTCTTGGAATGTTTTCCTCGCCTTGGTAAAAAGTTTTTAGAAAACAATTAGGTTAACTACTCTTTATTTTAATAACACGATTAAAAATGTTGAAATATAATTAAAGCGACTTTGAGATACTTTTTAACCCCAGACGGAAAAACGACGGGGTTTTGTAGTAGTTGACGGGGAGTTGACGTATCGGTGTAAAACCCCCAACACCGATTTTCATCAAACGTTTGATGAAAATCGGTGTTGGGGGTTTTTTAAATTTTTAGTTATTACTTAACAAAAATGTCTCGAAAATTGTATTGTAACATTTAACCTAAAGTCGGTACGAAGAACAATAACCCGATGAAACATTTCGCTCAATTTTGAAGAAACAGTTTTTCACGAGAAGTAATAAACCGTTTACATAATTCCCGTCGTATAAAAAGCGTAATATATTCCGGCAATCCTGAAAAAGTTTCAGTACGGGCACAAATCGAGGCATGAATACAAGATCTTCGTTTGCGAAACACATAACTCTCCCTAGTATGCGGGATACATCGTCTTGCATTTCAAATGATTTGAATGAGAAATGGTGTGGCGTCTGTCGCCTCCGTTGAGCTGTGTTTGTCTTCCTGTCAGAAGTGGTATACAAAAATTGTCAGTTCTTATTGGTATAATTTTGGTTTCGATCTTAAAATATGTAGTTAATTAGGCAATGTGAGTGTGGACAAGAAAATGTTACTTATTAGAGAGCTTATGTGTTAATTGAATAAATGTAAGTAAATGATCATGAAATCACACATAAGATACTTTTTTGCTTTTTTTTTACTTTTGCGCACACTTAAGATTCTCGCGACCACTTTAGATTTACTTCGCATTGGCTTAAGATATTCTATAGCCATTTCGTCTAGAAGATGACGAGCGAAGAGAGCAAGTAAAGATACTGACGAGTCTTTAAAGTTACCTACAGAGTGACAAGTTGCACTTCTCGAATCACTCTTAAATAATTAAGAATTTCCCTTGTATTATGGATTCATTTAAAAGCTAATGATGTAGACAACCTCCCCTATGTAAAGGGATTTTTGATTTGCTTTGTCGATCTATTGAATAAATCAGTCAAAAGTGACCCCTTTCAAATGCGGATATTTTTCATAGCTCTATTTTCGCTTGAGAACGTTTTCAATTAACCAAGGACATAGGGGCGGAGATATTGTTAATTTAATTGTACATGCTAAATTTCATCATAATCTGACAAATGATTTCAAGAAATTTGAGAAGCGCGTTTGTATGGAAATTTCAGAGCGTCGTGGGACTCTTCAAAAAAAACATCTCATCAAAAGTACGGACTCCGAAGCTGACCTTATTCATAATCGGCTGTTGGCTAAAACAAAAAGATAAAAAATCACAATAAATAAGTAGGTACACTCCAATGGAGATCAATTCTCCCAATAGTATTATTTTAGGAAGTAGTAGGTGGTAGCTATTTATAACCGATATCTGCCAAATATCTAAGTAGGTAATAGCATAATTCCATTGACAGTAAGACGTTTAAGTATTTTGTACCAATGTGTCTATCGGACCGAACTCATTCGTCCTTTTGTTGGCTAAAAATATTTCTTTTATTTGTCCAACGAGCGTTTTACGGTCTATAAAATGAAGTGGTTTAGGAATTGATGAGGCGAGATCGGAAACCAGACTGATTGTTTCACTATGTTAAGAATTTCCTAAATCCTTGCTTAACTAGTTTACTCCTAGCTGACACCTATCTTAATTTTCTTACAAACAAATCGTCATACATACGTCACGCTTTTCCCCAGAAGGGGTTGGCTGAGGTGTAAAACACCCACATTTCACCAGTCGATATTAAGTCCGATATTTAGTCCCAAATGTGACAGAAGGCGAGTCTGTCTCCATACACTGGGCTCCAGTTATGTAGCAGATGACATTAAATTTTCCTAAATTTTCTTGCATGAACATTAAGCCATTCCTTAGGAGACTATTAACTTTATGTGCCCGATAAGCGAATTTTTCGCTAGATAGAGTAGAGTCGAGTAGATAGAGTAGTTAAGCAGGGACTAAGGAAATTCTTAAAGTTTAGTATAAGTGGCCATTCCTTGTCTTCGAATTTTACTACTATACATTTTTGAGCGAGAACATTGAAAAATAGAAAAGATACTCATGCCACAGCAAAAGAGTTTTTTTTTTATGTACGTTAACAATGCAAAAACTTCAGCGCAATGCACTAGAAATGCCACACGGACATTCAGCAGAGTGGACAAAGTTTACAAGCACGTTCTTATAGCTTAAGTTTGCTGCTAATCCAGGACGTTTACGGGCTAGAAAATTAATCGAGATCTTTTTCATTAGCTTATAACAGAATCAAAATGTTTTAAAACGTCTTTACAGAACATATTAAACGAGTTAAAAATTCTATTATAACAAAAATGAGAAACGGGACCACAGTCAATATTATCCCTATAAATAATATATCGTAAAATGTATCATCACCTCTGGGCATAAGCCTCAGTTAATGTACACTGCTAAGCTCAATCATGGATTTCCTATTTAGTTTCTGCCCGCCCCTCACGACGGACGTAGAGTTTTTTTCTTACTTGAAGCCGCAGTCACTTTCGCAGGTCGTCGTACCATTTCGCCGCAGGCCACTATACACTGTTGAATAAACATAGAATTGTTATTTAAAATTTGATGTCTATTTTGAATGAGTGATGTTTATTTTTCACAATTTTCTTCTACTCCCTCTACTCTTTGATTTGTTTCTTTTTCATTTGAACAGATTGCTGTACGCCAGTCCATCGAAATATATGATCCTTATAAATGATCAGTGCTACACTAAATAGCTGGTTTTTTAATTAAATACTTAGTAGGCTTGCGTTTGGCCGCCAACATGCCTGATGATAAGCAGTGATGCGGCCTACGATGGAGCACGCTTGCCTAGAAAAATTAGTGCTAACTAATGCTGAAAATCGTCCCGTGAAGTGTGTGTGTGGCACCTCTGCCAGCTCTTTCGGAGGAAAGATGTGTGTCAAATTAGTCAAAAATACTCGGAGAAACGAAAAGCTACAATATTGTTCCATTGAAATAACAAGATTACAATACTTTATGTAAAAAGTTCAAGGTTTTTTTATTGAGTGAAGAGGCAAAATCGTAAAAAAGAGTTCTGCAATATCACGAGCCAGACCACTTTTATAGTGATCTACCCGACCTTATTAAGTCAGCTTCCGACCCTTCTCCTTAAGGTGAGGCTTCACCGTGAGCGAGTTGCGACAAACGACTAGAACAATGAACTAAATTTTGTACAAAGGTACTTTGATGTGAAAATAATGAAAGCCACAAAAGGTATTGTACATAATTTTGCGACAAATTTACTGTTTAGATCTTTTCCACAAGCACAAGACCTCGATGAGTTTGATACTAGATATTCAACTTCAAATACAACATAGAGCGTTTAAAAAAAATGGTTGTCTGTAAAGTCGGTGTACGGACGATAGTTTGAATGAATGAAGTCGTTGACGTATCCGTCAATGGCGAGCCTGGCTAGATACGGTTGTGAGCACGGATGTGGCTCGCAAATCCAAATTAGGTTTTAAAGGTCCGGTTGCAGGGCGCACAGTACAACTGACCGTCGAGATTGTATGTGTAGGTATAGGAAGGCTTCAGACGATAGTTTAACGTGACAACGTCATAACAAAACATACATGAAATCTTCTCGGACGAATAGGCCAATAGAGCGGAAGAGAGATAGATGCGGCGCAAGCCGATCGTGCCTTTCGCTCGCTCATGTAGCGCTCTCGCTCCAATCGACCGAGCGTAACGGGACAATGAGTTAGCCTTTTTCGTGCGTGCAGTCGGCGTTCATCGATTTATTAGACGTTGTCACGTCAAAAGGCGACAGATTCCTCTCCTGGTTGGCAACGCATCAACAGGCTAGTGCGCTGCGGGTGTTCAAAGGCGGCAGTTACTGTTTACGATCAGGCGGACAATTTGCTTGCCAGCCAATAAAACAATACAATACAATACAAAAACTCTTTATTGACACCAAATACAAAATAAATCTAAACTAAACATTCAAAAATATAGGCGCAATGGGCGGTCTTGTCGCTTAAGAGTGATCTCTTTTAGACAACCTTTGGATGGAATAAAAACATTATGATTAAGCATGGACGGTGGTGTGCCAATATTTTTATTACAAAAAAAAAATGCTCTAACGGAGATCTGACAACAGCAGTGCAATTAGAGGCTGCAGCGCTGTAAGCGTGGTAGTGACTGGTGATGCACCCAAACCATTAAACTTATTGTAATTATTTCTTCAACTAGAAGCGCCGTGCCGCCTACTGCCAACGCTGCAATTTAAACACGTACTTTGAACCCTACAGCCATGTATGTATACAGTCGTTTATATTAATTACTCCGTTCTTCATAAGGGCTGTTAAGCTAGCAGCTTAGGCTTATATTTCTATGGCTGTTAATAGACCCTTAAAAGGTCGGCAATGTATTTATGATGCGTCTAGTAATACATTTATCCATAGGCAACGGTAATTGCTTGCCATCAGGAGACTCACATGGTATAAAAATATACTCCGCCAGATATAGCATTCCAGTCACGTGTGCAACACATAGTGACGTCAATCGATGCTAAAGCAAGACCGAATTAAGTCATTTACAAATAGTTCGAAAGAGACGGAAGACGATGACGAGTGACGTCATTACGTGTTTGCTCCCGGAATGTTAGACTTTCTTTTTGTGGATTATGGAGACTCGTTTCCTTGTTTCGGATCATCCTGTAACAAAAAATACGTGTAGTATTTTACACGCAGTCATTGAGACCCCAGACTTAGCAACCCTCCAAATGTATAAGAAAGTGAAAACGTCTTTAAATGCACCTGCTTCTCTGTAACGAAGGAAAAATGGAACTGCTAATTGTAAAAAAATATATAGAACATAATTGCTTTGGACTTTATGGTGAGTGCAAACGTTTATTTAATTCGAGCGACATTTGCGTTAAAGCTCCAGCAACTTTTGGTGTTGGGTCATTTTTTACGAGTTTATACTTTGTTGATAATGGTTTAAACATTAATGTTCTCTTTGTAAAGTAAGTATTAAATTGAATCAGTCACTTATAATACTGCTTTGTAAGGTCTGGAATAATGAAACTTTTTCAATGGTGTGTATCTACTTTGTGGTAAGCGCTAGAATGCTGCTTCTCCCGTCTTGATGATACTATATATTTCCATGTTATTCTTAATATAAATATCGTACTACATTATACATACTCATACTTCAATTTTGTTTTTAGGCAGCAATATGTTCCACTAAATATAATACACAGATAGGTATTACTTAGTTCACTGCATAATCAAATAAAACAAGGCCTTGCATTCTGCAAACACGTAATGACGTCATCGTCATCTGTCTCTTTCGAACTTGTGGTAAATGACTTATTTTGGTCTTGCTCAAGCATCGATTGACGTCGCTACGTGTTGCTGAATGCTATGGAGTATATTATTATGCCACGGTTCACTGTACCTTTTAATTTTATCAGACGTTTCCCCGGAAGACCTTCAGAATTTAATACGCAATTTTCCTTAGATGAGATTTTCGTTGAATACGCATTGTGTTCGAAACTGTATTCACCGTAAATGTTAAATTATTTTCTATTTGTTATATTTTTGTAAGAAGAAAAATGAAAATCAGTTTCAAGGAGCTTACTATCAAACAAGATACAAAAAGGTCGAATATTAACTGACATTATGATTTTATGAAATGGGAATTACTCTGTACGATTTAGTAGATTATGTCGACTATCCTTATCCTTACTAATTATAAAATCAAAACTCGGTCTGTCTGTCTGTTTGCAGGCTTTTCACGGCTAAACGGCTGAATGTATCTTGATGAAATTTGATAAATAGTTGCAATATACCACAAAGAAAGTTTATGGATACTTTTTTCTGAATAAATAAATCTTTTTGTCATGAAATTATGTAAATCAACATCACAGAATAGTACGTAGTTGGTACTAAAATAACAACTGTCAACTAAACTTTAAACTCCGCTCAAAACCAGCCAGTATTTTTTTTAATGTCGGAATCTTTGGTTACGGATTATTATTCATAATTTGATCATTTGTTACAGAATATCACGAGGAAGGTTTATGGGTAGGTACTATTTTCTGAATAAACGCAAACGAAGTTGCGGACAACAGCTAGTAGTATATGTGCCGACTCGTCCGATAGGGAGTACGTTCTATGATACGGCACAGCTCAGAGTCGTCATTTAGTCATAAGAAATGAGTATATAAGACATATTGTAATAGTTTACAGTATGACAATTATATTATATCGTAGAACGATCAAGTTGTTTCCTTCCTCGGTCTCCACAGTATACATATATAGGTATATTCCCTGTGCTATGCGATACGCAGCCGCGCTCTCTCCTTGATAAAGATCGCCGAATGCGGTTGAAACTATACCTAGTCGAAATAATCGACTAAATTATTTATTTATTTATTTATTATGCTGTACACTTGTACAGGATGTTTGCGTCCCAGACGTAGCTCGACCGTGCGACATGGTCCCGCCCAACTTCATATAAAACGCTATCCGTGCCTCATCCATGCCTCGCGCGGTACACGGCTCGAGCCCGTCAACGTCAAGCATAAATTATGATTTCAGTTGAAATGCACTCATGTGCTCATTCTACGTCAAAAAGCTATCAAAAAAACAAAAGCTATATTGCCGCCACTCCACAACACTCGGAGCGTTTTGTGCGTCGAGCATAGAAAGCCAAATACCCCGAACATGCTAACAGGCTCTAATTTTTGAATTCAAAACTACAACATGACAACTTTAAGCTTTGTTATGGAATGGAATACAGTTAATAAGCTTATAATATGTTGACAGATTATGGTGAGTCTAGTTTTTTATGGTTTGCCTACAGCTCATCAGCCAACAGAGGGAACAGGAACACATGCCTTATCTGGAGTTACGAGTACACTTCTTGTTCTGCGTGAACCATAATGTACTTTTGTTAACAGTATTTTTAATTTTTAGGGTTCGTACCTCAAATGAAAAAAGGGAACCTTTGTAGGATCACTTTGTTGTCCGTCTGTCTCTCTATCAAGACCATTTTTCTCAGGAAGCGTGGAGGTATCAAGCTGAAATTCATATCAAATACTCAAGTCTACTGTCCCTTGGAGCTGTGAAAAAATCAAACTTCTGAGCCAACGCAATCAATAGATACAGCCGTTTACGCTGCAAATTTTCGACACTCGCAAGGGAATCAAAACGTTTTTTTTTTTTTTTTTTTATGTAGAATAGGTCGGCGTTTGACCCTTTGTTGTTTTTGGTTTTGTTTTCCCGTTAACTCAGAATCTTGAAATTTGGTACGAGGCAACGTCTTATAGCACAGATATAGGAAAATTGCGAAAAGTTTTTAGTTACATCATATAATAGAAATATTTTTAATAATTTTAAACTTCCTACTTACTACCCCTTTGCGCATGAACATGTTTGCACGGAATCCTCGGTGCGCGAATCCGACTCACACTTGGCCGGTTTTTTTTAGTTACCATCTACTCATGATTTGAAAGGCAAACTAGAAACTAGGTGAAACTAGACAACGACTATATTTCAAAACGAACCCGTATTTTTTCATGTCAGTGTTTATACTAAAACGTTGTTCCTGTATACTATGTTGTACGTTGTATCTCTCTAACACTGGACCTCACGTACCCACTTCAATTCCAACTCAACGGCTCATCGAAATAATATAAGGAAGAAGCGACACGGGTCTAATTTCGAGTACACAGCGCGTGGACCTCATACAACTACAAGCAAACGGATACTACACAGGTTTTCCATGGCCATATCGTCTAGAAGGAGATGACGAGCGAAGAGATACTGACGAGCCTTTAAAGTTACCTAGAGAGTGACAAAATGCAATTTAATTTTTTTTAATGACTTTTGCACTTATCATCCTTAAATAACTAATAATGTCCCTTGTATTATGAATTCATTTAAAAGCTAATGATGTAAACCACCTACCTATGTAAAGGGATTTTAGATTTGCTTTATCTATCTATTGAATAAATCAGTCAAAAGTGACCCTTACAATTGCGGATAATTTTCATAGCTCTATTTTCTCTTGAGAATGTTTTAAAAAAGTCCAAGAACATAGGGGCGGAGATATTGTTAATTGTACATGCTAAGTTTCATCATAATCTGACAAATGGTTTTCAAGAAATTTGAGAAGCGCGTTTGTATGGAAATTTCAGAGCGTCGCGGGACTCTTAAACAGCATTGTGTTACGTGCATCAATAAAAAAGACGTACAAGAGACTAGCGAGAACTAGACAACAATAATTGTCACTGTTGCGACTGGTTGCGTTTGTTTGTGACTATGATAAATTGTGTGCAGCACCTAATTTATGCGGCTCATTTTTAGGTTTTTGTACCGTATCTCCTTTATATTTGACCAAAACAACGGCTGCACGCTGCGACCAACTTCTATTTTGCTAATTGTACGAACACAGCTTAAACAAATAGGGGTCAGAAATTACCTTTGGTTAAGTAATGCGAGCCGCAGTATAATGTCCGCGCTCCTTTCATCTCGGCCCGAAAACGGCAATATTTCTATGAAATATAGCCCGCATTTATATTGTGAGGGCTCTATAACGCGTTTTACAGTTTTTGTGAGCGAAACCGTGTCGTTGGCGCACCGTTGAGAGAACAATTTGGATTTTGATGAGACAATTCCAGTCCCATCTGTAGAGAACGCACTTACGCATTTTGTTCCAAGTTGGGAATATTTTTGTGATATTAAACTTTTGATGTTTGACTAGGTCAATGGTATTTTTAGTCAAAGTCAAGTAATATCATTTGTTTGCTCCAAAAGGCTGAGATTTTTAGTAAATGTTTTGTTCTGTTATTTTTAACACGTATAGATACGAAGCCGTAGAAGGAAAGTTCTGTTTTCAAATAGGTTTGGGTATGTAAAAGTGAGATTATGTGAGTGTGTTTGTTTGTTCCAACGCGACTTCTTATTTTTCAATTAATTCACTTGCTATTCATTTCTTGACTATCTGTTTTTGTTTGTCCGTTATGGATTTTGCAATTGTTTTTAAACTAACTTCTAGATAAGCAAAGAGTTGAAACTATAACCATGGTAAAAAACTTGATAATGCAATAAATTTAGAAGTATCTACCTACCAATTTTCTTCTTCTTATTAATCGGGCACTCTTGGCAGAGTGGTCGTGATCACTAAGATGGTGGTACATGGTGGGTGTTCACCGTCGTCAGTGTTCCCGGCGGCGGTAACCACTGCTCTTGCAATGCTTCTCCATTTTAGCCGGTTCGTCGCATTACGAGAACACTCCGTCATGGAAGCGTTTGTGGCTGTCTTGAAGAGATACCTCTCTTTCCTGCTACCTGACCTTGGACTACCAATCTTTCCATTGAGTCTTCGTTTCTGGAGATGTGTCCAGAAACCAATACCAATTTTATGACAATGCAAAAACTTAAAAACATGACATAATTACAATTAAAAACTTGGGATAGAATTTGCAATTAGTGTCTTTCTAAAGTTTATCTATTTCAAGATTTCACAAGTACCTTCCCAGTTTCCTCTAACTTCTGAGAAGACACCCAAACAAAGTTTTGATTCGTCAATAATTAATAGAAATTATAAGTGTAACGTTATGTCGGAATTTCATTAATGTAATCGAAAGTTTGCGAAGTTTGTATTAAGTTTGTAATTAGTAGAGTATTATCAATTCGTTGCGTAAGTACCAACCTATTAGTTTAGATTAGAGAAGTTGTTTTGCATTAATTTACTTATTTGTTTAAGTTAATAAACAGCGTTATTAGAAAACGTTGTAAATAAACAGCGTTATTAGAAAACGTTGCAAATAAACAGCGTTATTAGAAAACGTTGTGGTGTGAAAGATAATGTAGTGTTAAGGATTGAGAAAGAAATGCTTAGATGGTTTTGGACACATTGAGAGAATGGATGAAAGGAGATTGACGAAACAGATCTACAAGGCGAGTGTGAACAGCCAAGTTGGTAAGGGTCGACCTAGATGAACGTATCATGACAAAGTCGAAGACGTTTTAAAGAAAGGCCAGGTCAGGAGTACCCGTAACCGACGAGCGTGTATGAAAAGACTCATGGAAGTAGAAGAAGCGAAATATGTATGCCAGGATCGTAGCAAGTGGAGAAAAGTGGTCTCTACCTACCCCTATGAGAAACAGGCGTGACTATAATTTAAGCTGAATAAAAATTTTTAGATTCCACTGCAAATTAAAGATCCATTACTTCATTAGTTTGACTGCCACGGTGACTCAGTTGGTAGTGAACCTGCCTTCTGAGCTTTAGGACGTGGGTCGGGTTCTACCTAGTGCAACCGTTAATGTGATGATCATTTGTACTTGTTCTATGGCTGAGAGTTAATATCTACTTTTTTATGTATTTACAAAATATACATAATTGTATGGATATCAATCTCCAACAGCCATACTACATGCTTTGCTTAGTTTGAGGTCAGACGACCGTGTGTACAAAACAGTCCACATTTTTTGTAATGCCCGGTATTATAGGAAATCAACGGAAACAAGCTTTTTTGCGCCTAGTTTGATATGAAGAGTGATGTTCAAGTGTAAAAAATACAACCGGTAGAAAAAACAACCTAAATTATTATGATTATTAACTGAAGTAGGATACAATTTTGAAAATTATTCAATCACAAAAAAAACACAAAAGGTTTAACCGAGTAATTTATTCTTATTTGTGTTCTTATTACGATTAATGCCAATAAACCGGCGAAAAATGTAATTCTACGCGCCGACCTCATTTTACCATCAAACATGATTTACGATTTTGAACTCTAAATGCAGAGATTTAAGTAAACGTGTGTATGTGCGAACAGTAAATATTGGTATGACCGAGCCATAATATTACTTATATATTCGTTTCATCGTTCGGGACATTGTCATACGCGGTCGCCTGACCCCAAACTAAGCAAAGCTTGTACTATGGCTGCCAGAGACTAATACACATATAATATATTTTTAAATTCATGCTTAAATAGATATTAACACCCAAACATAGAACAAACACAAATGTTCATCACACGAATGTTTACCCTAGGTGGGAATCGAACCCACGCCCCCAAGCTCAGAAGGCCGGTTCACTCTACCAACTGTGCCAACGAGGCAGTCGATATCAATCAAGTAAGTTACATTTAATTATTTTTTTTCCTATCGGCTATCCACTTTTTACTTTTTTTTTTGTTTATTGTCCCTTAAAACTTTTGTACAAAATAATATTTAGGTGTTGCACCAAAAAACCAAATGGTTTGTCTTGGTGCTCATAGGCGAGTGGTGGTCGCCTCAACTAAAAGAAAATACAAATCAAATAAAAGTGTTATATACTAATTCCTAATACCTTGATTAAAAAGTTTGTCTAGTAAGCACCTGTTTGTTATTTTAGGTTGTTAATGTCTTCAATGATTGTTCGTTTCTTTCCACAATAATATACCTAATTAAATAAATCTGTTATTGCAATTTGTGATTATCTGCTTACTATTTTGAGAGCTATAAAGTACTTGTAATCTAAAACAAAACAAAAGTAAATTTCAGTGCGCAGACTGAAAATAGTATCCAAATTATCCGACTTGCCAGTAGATTAGGCACGAGATTTACTCGACTAAACGCTTATGCGGGGTCAAGCAAATGTTCCGGAAAACCGCAAAAACAGTTTTTACCGCTAAGAACTCGAGTCTCGACATATGATAACAGCTCTAGTTATTTATTTCTGAAATAGCTTCGGAACCACACCAAGCGTGACACGACACTGACTTTGCAGATTTTAAAAGTCTGTTTTATTGACTTAAGTACAAATCGAACCTTTGAATATTCATCGCCTTCCAAGAATCAAATACAACCACTTTTAAAGTAAAATAAATGATGGATCATGAATATTTTGTAAAGTTTATGTACCTTTACCTATTTTATTGCCAATTCAAGCTAACTTTAGTACTTCTAATTTTATCCTACCCTCCCTCTTCCTCCTCCCTCCTCTTCCTGCTTCCTCCTATTTTTTAACCGATTTTGAGGTTCTTAATTCGAGAGTTTTTTTTGGATGTACTCGTATGTTACGTGATTACTCCGCCAATACAATACAATATATCTTTATTGCACACCAAAAACTACATGAAAATCTTAAAAACTGAAATACATTTTTCGGCAGTACAAGGGCGACCTTATCGCCTAAAGCGATTTATTCCAGGTAACCTTTGGATGGACAGGAACTTACAGAAATACGAAAAGTCCAATTATCAGTTGATTGTAATAATTCTTTCTTGGTTGGTAGATCTTATTTTCGAGGTGGTCTCATATAAATTTTATCGAAATCAATTAAGCAGTTTTTAAAATATCAACATTTATTTATTTAGTATAGGTCGGCGTTTGACCACTAACTCGCCTGATGTTAAGCGACGTTGTGGTCTAAGATGGAGCACGACGACCTATGAGGCACTTATTCACCTTGAAGTTTACTAGAGTGAAGAAGTACAAAGACGGCAGTTGAGTGAGGCGCTACAAGTGCGCTACTGCTCAGACCCGTCTTCGGAACGGTTACACCGGACTACATCCCGAAACACGACTAGGTCATTTCACGGCATGGCTTGTCTAAGTACTTGTTTACGTGGATGACGGGAACTCGGTTTTTTAAGCTTCGCTTTTTATATTCTTAAGTATTTCCTCCTTACCCTGGCTATACAATGACCTACTACTCTATTTAATTTTGATCTACAAAGACTAAAATTAATGGAATTAATAGGTTAATTTTAATGCACGTTCAGTAATTCTGGTGAGCCATTAATTATTCCCTAATTAATAAGAATACTCTACACGTTTTAGGTACCTACGCACACGCGTAACCAATGTTTTAAATTTAGATGTCAGCTTTACAAGGTTACACGGAATGCTGGAGCTGCAGCGAAAGGAGCTTGTTGGACTTATGAATACCTTTGATTGGGACAAACCGTGAAAACATTAAAAAACTGTTATTTCATTTTTGTCACTGTCTCAAGTGTCATTTACACTCAACTTAATGTGTAAAAAAGCTGTTTTTGCAAATTAGGTTTTCTAAGCACGTACCTACCTAAAACTTAAGTTAAATTTTAAAAGAGATAAGTTAAATCTAACTAAACTTTTTAGGTAGGATAACTTAGTAATTAAGAAAAATCTTTCAGCATTTCAATTTCAAAGGAAAAAAGAAAACAGCTAAGCATAGTACCACCTTGCAAATCTAAGTTATTATACTTATGTAAATAGTAATACTGTATAGCTAGCTATTCGTAGAATCACACAGATGACTACTCAAGCTCATATAGGTGGTTCCTTGCATAATTAGCACGTTAGCTACAATTTACATGCGCTCTGGCGACAGGTAACATTGAACAGATGTCACAAAATGAAGCCAAGTGTGGTCCAAGTATAAACTGAAAGCGACTTACGAGTACTCACATCTATTCTCAATACTTTTAAAATTACATTATTATATTACCCATACGGATGCTACATGCATGCCAAGTTTCATGCTTTATTTATTGCCACTTAACATACATATCGTCACGCCTTTCCCCCGAGGGGGCTGGCTGAGGTGTAATACAACACACACTTCGCCGGATGATATTCAGTCCCAAATGTGATAGGGGGCGAGCCTGTTGCCATACATCGGGCACCATTCATGTAGCAGATGACATACAATACGCACATATGTTCACACAATGAACAAATGCGTGCCGTCGGCTGGGTTCGAACCCGCTCCCTCTGGCTTGAAAGGCGGGCCTTCTCCCAACTACGCTGCCACCGCTTATTTTATTGCTACTTGCACTAAATATAACCTATATTTAATTGCCTAAGAACGTACATAACTAGTTTAATCTACTCCTAGCTAGCTTGTGGTTAGGAGTATTTTAGCAAGGACGTAGGCAGTTCTTATACGTTTAGTGCAAGTAGCTATTCAATTTATACCATAAGGAAAGAGAGGCTGCCTTTACACTAGAGATGTGCTTAGCAGCTGCTATGATTTGAGGATGGGAAAGCTAAGACCAGTACTAAAGTACTAGTACTACTGGAATAACTAGTAGTGAAGTACTAGTAGAATTCGTCTCCGCCAGTGCTATGCTTTGTGTATCAATGAATCTGATTGATTGATATCAAACGCATCCATAGAGCATAGCACATGTCTTGTGGAAAGGCAGTTTATACATGGAAGCCGTAATCTCTTGCGGAAAGGCAGTTTACACCAAGAAACCGTAATCTCTTATGGGAAGGCAGTTGCCTTCCCAGAAGATAAGATTACGGTTTCTTGGATTCTTGGTAAAGACAGTATGAAAAAGCCGTCGTTGCCTGCGTCTGTCTTTCCATCTAAATACAATCCGGGGGTATTTAAGAGTAAAGTGATAAGTATCTCCTAGGCAAGCGTGTTACACCTTCGATCACGTCGACGCTTGCCATCAGGCGAGTCAGTAGTCAAACGCATGCCTAGTCTGTTGTAAAAAAAAAAAACGTAGGTATACCTACGACTTCGAATACAATTTGTTTTTCTTAAATGAAGAATCACATCAACAAAATTCGAACTTTTACGGTGTAAATTAAATCATAAGATTAAGCTATTTCTATTTACTCTACATCCAAAAAAATAGCAATCCTCAGAAATTATGTAATACTAGCCACCCGCCCCGGCTTTGCACGGTACCTAAAAACCGGTACCTTCTGTGAAAATTGTAAACTTATTGTAAAAACCACATCAAAATCCTTAACGCGGTGAGGAGTTAGCGGATACACAGACTGAGAGACAGACAGACGCAGAAACCGACTTTGTTTTTATTTAGTACTTTTGTAGAGAAGAAAAATCTAGCCAGTTTAAATAAGTTGAAGACAACCGTCCTAGGCGCTATACGTGTGTAAATGTTCAGTACATCGTCAAGATTTTTCGTTGGCTTTATAAAAAATAAAGCAGACTGTAAAGATCTTTCTTTATTTAAGGTTGCAGCTTGCACTTGTTAAGGCACGCCTGGAACAAATATTGCCTCAGAAGCTGCCATGTGTTGTATTAAGCTTTTTTTTTCTCATTTCATACTGCATGCCCGTCATTTCTAGCCAGCAAGCGGAAAAATTTGCATTTCTAAACGTTGTATAAAATACGAATATTACCTACTCCTTTGCATTGCAGATAAACGGTAAGACTAAGCGAGTTTTAGAGTTAACTACAGATTTCCATGGTCCAAATTGCTGTCAATATTTTTATAGTACATACACATCTTTAAGCTGATATCAGATTATTGTCTTGCTCTGATTACCTGCTGCCTCATTTTTGCCTTGTCTATATTTTCACCAATTTGTTCATTGTGTGAACATATGTGCGTTTTGTATGTCATCTGCTACATGACTGCAGCCCGGTGTATGGAGGCTTGCCCCCTGTCACATTTGGGACTGAATATCGTTGGGCAAAGTGTGGGTGTTGCATTACACGAAAGGCGTGATGATATGCATGTATGTATGTTATTATGGAAACTGACGTGGTTTTCACACATTATACAACACAACATTATTAAACACGGGAATTACTCACGTACGATTCAGTCGATTATTCCGACTATAGTTTCAACCGCATTCGGCGGTCTTCATCAGGGCGAGTGCGCGCGCGCGGCTGCGTCTCGCATAGCAGTCATGACTGCTATGCGAGACGCAGCCGCGCGCGCGTATAACATGTATGTATGTGTTTTTTAATGTTGTAGAATTTAAGAATTTAAGAAATGTACCCACTGAAAAACGCTATGACTGATTCTAATATAATGCAAAGTGAGTAAAAAAACAATTAAATATACCTATAGTAGTAGCTCTGTGGGCTAGCGAGCAAGCGAGAAAAGACCTCGTGAGGCTGTATACCTCAAATTCCCGCCATTTTGAAAAATAATCGGAAACCGATCGACAAAAAAAAAAACTATTTGTTGAAAAAAAAACCACGAAAATTAGTTGCGCAATGCTGTAGAGGAGAACAGCTGGACATGCGAAAGCATTTTTACTGAAACTGAAGTAGAGACGCTTCTCTCGCTAACGCAGACATGGTCATTATATCACTGGTGACAATAAAATGGAATGACAGTCTCTAGCTTTGCCATAACAAGGCAAAAGCATTTATACTTACCTCAATCATTACTACACCAGGCGTGTAACCGACGGAAGCGTTATGCATGAATATTGCTCAATGTGCATATTCACCCGGGCGTGCTGATATTGTGTGGTCTAATTTTAATCATCTACGATCTATTTTATTTGCATGTCATTTGTTTTAACATGTTTTTTTTTTCATTAATGAGCGGGCGCTGTATGTATACGGCCGGCCAGCAAACCCGGCTAAGAAAGATAAAATATAAAAATTAAGAAACACTTGTTATGGTTCTTATATTTTATCTTTCTTATATCTACGGGCCGGGTTTGCTGAATTCTTGTCAAAAATGTCAACAAAAGACTGATCAAACCAGAGGATCAGTCTTTTGTTGACATTATTGTAAGTACTTTTTATGTTTAATAATTATTATATTTTATCTTTCTTATATCTCCTTATGTACGAGTATTTCGTACCATATTTTTGAATGCTGGTTATTCGTATCGTAGATATGTCTTAAAATATTATATTAAAAAAATAAATAGTTTTCTTATTCATTTGTTTTTTTTTTAATAACATTTTACAATTTCTGTATAATAATTTAAGAATTTATTTTTAAATTATCCTTGATGAATATTTTTTTAAATTTTCAGGTACAATTTTAACATTTAGTAAGTGTTCTAAATTGTACCTTTTGAGACCAAATATTGGACATTCAAACATTACATGAGGTACCGTTTCCATTGTTCCCGGTTAACAGATGCACGATAGGTCCTCCTTACATAAGTTACTCAGGTATTCGGAGAACCCACTGTACCCCGTCATCACCTGGGTAATCACTGGTCATCAACTGTTGGCCTGTATGGCGTTCGGGAAAATCTTTGTAACAGCACCAGTTTTACTTTTCGCTTTGTATTTAATGCTGCACTCTTCGCCAATTCGCCTGCGCGTTTATTGCTATATCAGAGAGAGCTCCTCTACAACACGGACATTACTAACAAAAGACGGAAAGATATTGTGTGCCCTCAAAAAGCAACAAAGCATGCTTTTACAAGAAAAAATTTCATGTTTTTAGGTCCGCTACTTTACAATAGACTTAATTCTCTCGGGCAATTATTTTCCCTTACTTATCCTCCTGCGTACATCTGTACTACACAAAGTACGTAGGAAAAATAATAATCTGTGGTCTCTATTTTCATTATTTGTTCTAAAAATATGTTACTGGCGACATCTAGTGACTACACTGGTTAATACAAAAAATAAAACAACCCATTTGACAACTGGCATTCTTTTGAAAATGGCGTCAGAAGGTGGGCGAGCGAACGTGCGTTTACGCAGAAGTAAGTTCATCCATGTTAATATTTTCTGTTTTTATGTGATTTCATAGTTTTTTGTGTAAAAACAGTTATTGATAGTACAAACTAATTGCTCAAAGTACTATTTTACCAAAAAAATCAAATATTCCTAACCTAACCTTGATATTATTTTCTATGTCCTCTGCAAAGAACAAAAGTATGTAATTAATATATTTCACGTTTGTCTTCCCGAGTACTATACAAAGTACGTTACCAATATCGATTTTTTTATAGATTTAACACCAAACCTCATCAGGCACTATTATGAAAAACAGAATCCCGAAAAACTGCGTATTGACTGATGAAAAGACATTTAAAAAGAAAGCGAGAAACACTGAACACTGAAGCGAGGAAGTACTGAAGTGAAAGTTAGAGAAGACAAAAAACTTGCTTTGACTATGTGGCTGGATAATAAGCCAGTTTTAATAAAGTCAACTTGCTATTGCAATCAAGATCACGACGAATGCGAACGCTGGTCGAAGAAAAATAAAGCATACGAAAGAGTCAGAAGGCCAGACGTCATTAAAAATTATAACGAAAAAATGGGTGGCGTCGATCTCGCCGATAGAATGCTTTCTGTTTGCCTATCGCGTAATCGTACAATAAAATGGACAATACGCGTAATTTCGCATCTTTTCGACCTAGCCATTGTAAATGCTTGGCTGCAATATAGAATGGTAGAAGTAATGAATGGAACACCAAAGAAAAATATCGTACAAATGCGAGAATACAAGCTGAATTTAGGCACCAAACTAATTGATGACATTGAAGAAGAATTTGATGATGATGGTGAAGTTGAATACGAAGAACTTGAGCCCAAACATAAAAAACGTAAGATTTTAATTAAACCAGTTCCTTCTTAGAAAACCGTACCAAAAGTGCAGCGCATTTGCCAGCATATGGTACAAAACAATGTCGCTGCAGAAAGAATGCCTGTAATAAAAAAACTACGGTATTTTGCAAGAAATGTGAAATTTGCCTATGTTTTACGCCTAATCAGAATTGTTTTACTGATTTTCATGAAGACTGTTAATTCCTAGTTGACTATTGAGCCCTACAAACTTTAATATAAGTATAAACGATTGATCTCTAATGTTGCTCCTGTTGAATTACCATAAGTTTATAAGAAGAGTTTAGTTTTTTTAATATGTTGTGAAGAAGAGTTTAATTTCTGTTAATTTTGAAACATTTAATAAACTACTTAAAATTTTACATCCAATCTATTATTTATTGCTCCTATCTGCTCACTACTCTACTAAAATAACGTAACTAAAATACGTCGTCGGCTACGTCCTTTATGAAGCACATAATAGTTTGGTTCCCTTGTACTTTGTACAGGACATAATGAAAAACCAGGTTTTCCGGAAAATGATTTTTTCTAATATTTTTCCCGTACTAAGTGATAGTCTAATAGTGCAATACAAAAGTTTCAGAAAGAAACAATAGAAAAAGGGTGTCTGGTACGCAGGAGGTTAAATAAAATGTAAGCAAACTGTTAAAAAAGCTCTCCGAAAGTATGTCCTACGAAGATACAGAGAAATTATTATTTGTTTGTGTTTAATTTGTAAGTTTAGTTTTAAATTTACAGTAAGTTTATTTTATAGTTTGAAATTAGTTAGAATTTTATTGAATTAGAATATGTGAGTATGCAATGATTATTATAAGTTTTTGCCGTATTTATCGCCTGACAAACAGGACTACGTAGTTCAGGAAAAATTCTTTTATTGTTCCTAAAAAAATGTTTGTATCTGATAGTTTATATCTTTACCATGTAGTTATTGAAATAAAATTTTATTATTATTATTCCAAGATATTTATTTTGTCTTCTTAATTATAATTATTATTATTAGTATCAGGTCTAGTATCAGGACGACTGGTGCTGGTCAAGACGTCAGTCGAGGGTCTTGGTGTTTGCAAGTTCTCAAGTTCTCAGGTTCTCTCGGGTTTCCGTTGCTAGAGGATGTGTGGTATTTTGACTTATGACGGTCTCTAAAGCTGGTCTATAGTCGCTGTTCCGAAACTATTTTCAGTGCGCTTCAAAATTACCCGCGTGAACTCGTATATAGTCAGGAGTTCCACTTGATAAGCCGTGCAGTACGGGGCTAGTTTTAGTTTGAGGGTTTTGTCTCGGCTTCTCTGTCTCATAAAGACAGAGCTGCTTTAACTTAGCCCTCAATTTTGCTCCCATCTGTAAAAATGCGTACTTTTTGTTTGTTCTGTTCACTTACTTCTTGCTGGTCCTTCTTAACTCTGCTGGCTAGCTTGTGAAGTCCAGATATGCAGCATAATTTAACATAACCAAATCGTTAGTTCTTCTAGGTCTAGGAATAGATTTACCTCGGTATGTTTCAAGTGTCACACAAAAATACAGAAAACTTTAATCATCGAAATAATACCTATATTAATACTTGTATCTCAATGAATTTAAGGCCTTACATTTTTTAGCTAACTTTAACTAGTATAATAATTTCTAATATTTTGTATACAATTAAAGGATATTTAAAGGAATTAAGGATTATTTAAAGTAAAAAACATTCATTGAAATCGAAAAAGCTATTCTATAAAACACTAACCTCCTTAGCATATATACGTTGCATAGCCTCAAAATAATAAAATTCTACAGTGACTTATCTTATTCTTTCTTTTTTTTGTTCGTAAAATACGGATTTGATCGTAAAATACAAAAGACTAGCAACAATTATTCCAAGGCTATACAACGTTTACTGCCAAGGGGTAAGTGTAAACTTATACTGACAAAAATAGTAGGTACACTCGAATTGAAATTCATTCCAAATTACAGTTCTCTAAAGTTCATAAAGTTTATTTAACTAGCCTATGTCGAGCTTAGTTATGGACGAGACGACTACTTATAACTGCTCGACGGCCCATAAAAAACTAGCGTGTAACTGCCAGTTAAACTTTAACAGGCGAACGAGTATTTAACAGAGTATTAAGCGTATAAATCAGTCGCAGCCATAACGGGCTGCAACGCAGTCCTGGCGGTAAGTCGGAGCAAAGCTGTAGTTGGGTCACAGTGCAGCAATAATCCTGCAGAAGCAATGTCATTGCATTGCTTTGGCCAGCTTTGATGCTAGCTTGGGAGCTGATGATGGGGCTAGTCACTAGTCGTTAACACCACGGTATAATAATATACTCCGCCAGGTAAGGCATTCCGGTCACGTGGGCAACACGTAGTGACGGCAATCTATGCTTAAGCAAGATCGAAATAAGTAATTTACAAATAGTGCGAAAGAGACGGGTGACTATGACGTGTGACGTTACATGTGTTTGCTCCTGGAATGCTAGACCATGTTTTTTTGGATCATGGTTATAATACGAATAGTCGATTTTTTATGAGAATAGTCGCTGCTGCCATTGATCTGATGCAATCTGTAGATACTCGCTAGTATAATCGCATAGTATTATCGTAGGATAATCGCAAAAAAAATGTTGGAAAATGACATACGACGCAAGATTTTACATTAAAAATTTCGTTTAAATTACAAAACTAAGTTATTACTTAGTTTTGTAATTTAAACCATAGAGTAAACTCTATGACATAAATATACAAAATCGTCTCTCTGTGTCATAAAATTGTCTGTCTCCAGACAGAAAACCAATCGACCAATCACACAGAGGACGCTTTAAGCCAACACTACTAACTTAACTTTGTAACTTTTAGTTACTAGGAAATCTTATTCCCGAACTCGTGAATATATTCGTCCACTGCATCTAACCTAAAATTTGTTGCACTGCACTCGTACGGCGTTCAATTTTCCCCAGGGTCGTGTCCGACAGCGAGGAAGCCGGCTATTTTTGCAAACACAACCGAATAATTTCACTAGCAAACGCTTTTGCATAAGTGGCTGCTGTTTTTATTGTGTACGAGAATGCGCAATATTATTCGACAGCGAAACTGGTTGAGGGGAAAAGGGTTCGAAGTGGTTCATAAACAAAATAAATAGTTCGCATCAGGATGTTTTCGCGAGCGTAATATGCCTCTTTAGATGATGAAAACTTTGTAGCAAAACCTACCATCACTGAATGAAATACAAATATGTAAATAAATAAAATGAAAGAGAGAGATACATATTTGACACAATTTTCAAAAGTCTTTTTTTCTTCAAATATAATTTTAAAGAATCGCAAAAAAATCGGCTTCAATAAAAATACCAAGAATAGATACAAAAATAAAACTAATTCAAAACGTTCGTAGGTCATTTTTACGTTTATTTTATCAATCCTTCAATAACAGTAAGCTCAGTTAATTCTTTAAGCGTTTCATTCAATACTATTATGAGAACCGTCTAAGTACAAAGACAATACTTCGAGCGTTAGATAGCGGAAATTATTTTCCGACTTTACCCAAGTCTGAGTTAATCTGCGTAACGGAACGGGAATTTTAGGGGCCAATTTTGTGAGGCAGTGGATCGACTAGAAGCAGTCAAATGGGCCGATGCCCGTTGCCGGCAGAATCGGATAGATGCGGGTGGCCGATTACAATCTACGTCGCTAAGCCTAAGCCACATTTTACTCCGATTTCCGATTCGACTCTAGCAGCGGTGACAGCACAGGTAAGTGCGTTCAGGAGGGCTATTTTTACAGGTCGAGATGTTTTCTGGTCTTTGTCTCTCTCGTTTAAAAGTCATAGGAGTGAAAGTGACCAGATCCATTTCACGCGTCAAGACTGATCGATCACATGCCGCGCACTAATAATAAGTACATTGAGACCTAGGTTCACAAAAATTCAACCTGCCGATTATTTACTAAACCGTCCGATGTTTGAGATTCAACGTTAGTAAAAAATTTAATCGGCTGGTAATTTTTTTGTAAACTTTGGTATACTTACAGAAAAAATCTCCGTAAAACATGCTTTATGCATGATGGCAGCCCAGTGTTTGCTAGTACTCAGCTGGTGAGCCACCTACATGTTGAAAATCCGTCGTTAACACCTAATGGTGTATTTAGACAACCGAACTTGAGTAGCTTAAGGACCCGATTCGGATTTTGTCCAGTGATGTCCAGTGTGTGGATGTCCAGTGTTTACCATCTTTCATCATCCCGTCGTTTAATATCAGGTGAGTTGTCCTCAATCGCCTAGCGCGTGAACAATAAAAATCTGTTGCCATCCGTTTGTTTGAAAGCCAGTATGCACACTCGATCCCATTGTCTATCTGTGCGGAATTCGCAATAAAAGTTATAAAGCTCCGCAGACCCACAAATCTGGGGCCGCTGCGTTCTCGCGAACCTTTATCTTCTGAAAACGTGTGTCGCGATTGACCGAAATAAAACTACCGAATAAAACATTTTCCATCTGGACGCACGTAATGAAAGCGGTGATTTGTCTGTTTCCGCAATTCGTCGGATTCTGTGTTGCCCTAAGTAAAGGCGCGCATTACGGGAATGACTATAGTCATAGTCGTCGCAATGGTTACGGTAATATTAGTTTCTTTGCCCTTTGACGTCATAGCGTTGTATAATAATAATAATAATAAATTCGGGACACTTCCACACACGGTCGCCTGGCCCCAAACTAAGCAAAGCTTGTACTATGGCTGCCAGAGACTGATATACATACATGTAAAAATGCGATGGCAGCCTAGTTGGGAGAAGGTCCGCTTCTCAAGTCAGAGGGAGCGGGTTCGAACCCAGCCGACGGCACGCACCAATTTGTTCATTGTGTGATCATATGTGCGTATTGTTTGTCATCTGCTACATGACTGGAGCCCGGTGTATGGCGACAGGCTCGCCCCCTGTCACATTTGGGACTGAATATCGTCCGGCGAAGTGTGGGTGTTGTATTACACCTCTGCCGGCCCCTCGGGTGAAAGGAGAAAGGCGATATAAATGTCGTAGATATAATTCTACTGACGATGATTTTTGATTGTCTTCCAGCATTTGTTGAATCACTTTAGGTATTAGTCGTTAAAATGTTCACATGTATAGCGCCATGGCACTTATGGGAGCGTCGCGTCGCGACATGTGATGAACGCGTTCAGTGAGAAACTTGCCTGCAACTGAGTTCACAGCGATGCGACATTTACCATAATAATTTTGAGTTATTATTTATTCCACCCCTCCTTATAAAGTAAAATAATAAGTAGATATGCACACGTGATCTTGGGTATGGTTGCTTATCAGAATATCATACCAAACTGATTTGCGATTATTACGACGTAGGTACATTGTATCCAAAAAGTCTCGTAACGATCCAGCCATAAAAGTCGATTCCAGCCACAAACATTGAATTTTACGTATGAACTCGCCTCTGCATAGGTACTAACCACATCCGTAAATATTCCCCGCACGCAGGAAATCACGAGTTGGTAATAAAATTTCTGGGTCGCAGTTACGCGGCTCCCTTTACAACAAATACCTGTGTCTCCCTAAAAAATAAATATCAGCAGAACAATACATGAGATGAATAATGGCCCCGTGAGGTTTCTAGCGAGCTTGGGGCTGAACTGGGGAGGTTAGTTCGTGCCGAGTCGAGGGTTTCGGTTCGATAGCGGTGTCGCTCTACGTTATGTTTTGGGCGGGCGGATAACAGCGTTTGGCTCTCAAGGTGGCGCGGCGAGATTCAGATTTCAGGTTGAAAGTCTTCATGGAATCATAAATTATGAATATTTTATGAGTGACATTAAATTTGGAACTAGTATTAGATTTAAAAGCTAAACCTGTAAAATGGTTTAGATGCAATTATTTGCAGTCTTTTTTTTGTTAGTAAGATAACACGAATAAGTAAGTGACTATTCAACTAGTCAAGTTTTAAAAGCATTTAAGACTGTCATTGACAGAATTGCACACTAAAACAACATAAGATCTTTTTATAGATTCTCGTAAAAAGCTCAAGTTCTGCCGTAAAATAACCGTAACTAAACTACTTCACCTGCCTTCACTTTTTGCCAAAGTTAACGTAAGTACACTACACTAAATCCCTGAAAATCCTAGTTGGCAAAGCCGCCCGTAACTTTATTGTCCGTCGCTAAAAATCCGTACTCACCTGTACCTAGTCTTAGTAAAGTTGCAGGAACACTCAAACTTTTATCGATTCTCATGAAAGATAAAGTAACTGCCAAGATTAGACTTTAAGCCACAATCTAGGCAAAGTTTGCGTTCGCAGGTTGACTCCGCGCGGTATAGCTTTGTAAAGCCGGTTTCCTTCGCGTGTTTTTTTCATAATATTACACAAAACACGCAAACATTTGTTTTTATATACAAGCTGTCTACTGCGAATATGATTAGACAAGCTGCGCCCCGCGTTTTCATCCGCGGTTAAAAAGTATCCTATGTGTTATTCTAGACTACAATCTATCTCTGTGCCAAATTTCATCCAGATCTGTTCAGACATTCTGGTGTGAAAGAGTAACAAACATCCATCCATCCATTCTTACAAACTTTCGCGTTTATAATTTTAGTAAAATTAATAACTCAATTTGTGTAGCGTGTCAGTTGAAAATGGAACAAACCCTTCCTCTCTTCTCCCGCGGTAAATGTTTTCCATCCAGTTCAGAAAACAAAAACGTCATGCTTGCATACAATAATGTCTCTTAGAACCCGCGCAGGAGACCCGGCTTAAGTTAGTTCTGTAATAAAATATGCGGACAAAATCTGACAATGAAGTTGAAACTTGGATTCAAGTTTTCTTTGGACATTTTGGTTGGTTTAGCATACTTAACTTTCACACATCACTTTACTTAACTTTGTGTATTGCTTAGGTTAAGTAAAATTAATATATTTGTTGTTAAAACACATTATTTAGTTACAAATACAAAGTAAAACTTAAGAATCATCTTCTATAAAAAATATATAAGCAGATAAATAGATAGATAAAGTTAAAAACACCAAAGAATATCTTATAATATTCTTGTTTCTAACATATACTATACTAAAGCAATTACTTACCAAAATTTATCAAGATTAAATTTATTTAGTTTAAGTCACAAAATAACAAACGACTCAAGACAATATTACTTTCTTGTGTAAATATTAGTAAGTATGATGAACCATAGAAAAACAGACCCTTTTTATTTTTTGCAAACTACCTAGTAGATATGTATTTATGGCTGCTCGAAAAAACCGAACAAACTCAAATCAAGTTTGGCAACATTTCGGTGTAGCCAACTTAGTTCCATAAAAAGGAATGGTGAAAAAAAAATACGCCCATCCAAGATTCCTTCCAGAACATTTGCAGTTTCTTCCTAATGTACCTATCAAGGTTTGAGAAATGAAAGCATTCTCGCGAAGCACCACAGCGCTTTTTTCCGTCCTTTCCTGTTAATTTACGAGAGTATTCATCATATTATTTTGAGCGGCGCAGGCACTAATGACTCGACGATGAAAATACGAAAACACATTTCTTTTAATCTCTTGTAATTATTAATATTGGCCGGGCGAAAATGAAAACAGTGTCGGCAATTACTTTTTCAATTATATCGCCATAAATAAGTGCTTTAATTTCTGGTCTGGGTTATTTTAGCACGCAATTATTTGAGCTTTATGCTGAGAGAGATAAGGTAAATTTTTGATCGTTACAGATAATTGTAACAAGTGGAAAAATGGAAACGTAAACGAAATTGCTGATGCTGCTGTAGTGATAATTAAAATCAATTTCGTCATCGGATACCGAGTTCTAAAATTAATAGTTTTATCAAATAACAAACGTACAACCTATCTTGATTAATAATACTACTTTGTCACATTTTATACCTAAAACTACACTAGTTGTTTCCAGCTACTTCGTTCACGTAGGTTTTTTTTTGTGAATGACTAATGTGACTAATATTGTGTAACCATTGAGGTCTCTACTGTTACAGCGTACCGGACGTAAGGCAAGCGCGGAGGGCGCAGGGCCTTAAGAGAAATTGGTTTTTAAAAACTGAGGGCGATTAGCACAAGGGATAAAATATGTCGTATTTATCGAAAGAAGTATTTAATAGACATCAGTGTGAAATGCAGATACTACTAATCGGTTTCTTCAACATTAGTTTAGTCTTGACAACAACGCTACAAATTGTCAGACAATTCGCTTATAAAGTTTAAAATAAATCGCTACGTAAAACCATAGGCAAAAGTGTTATACCAATCTGTCACACCTCTTTTATTTGTTACTTACTTGTAATATCACACTTTTTTTTTTGAAAAATCTTTACATTAATCGAGAAGAGTAATCGGTAGAGTAGACTTCCCTACTTTAGTTGTAGTATGTAAACAGGAAGAGGGTATTAGGTTTAATCCCCATGTCGGTAGCCGGGATCGCGTCGTGCTCTTGAATACTGTTTAATGAATAACTAACTGCTAAAACTTTTGTTTGCGATCTTACGGCTGTTTCCACGGTACACATTCATTAGTAATGTCTTGCAAGTTACCTTAGGCTGGCATGGATTTGTAGAAGTGGAAACGACATGAGCTATAATAGAAATGTATTTAGTGGAACGGTGTGATGGCCAAATTGTAGGAAACAATTACTTCAACCACAAAAAGTAAAATCAATCGCATTTTACTTTTTTTTAAAGATAGCTTTATAAACAGAGTTCTCTCCACTCTTCGTTCGAGATCGTTCAACTCTCTTCTCTGATGCGTAAGCTATTCCTTCGTACAGTATATTGAGTATGGCGTTTTAGAACATCTCTGTACGGCCACATCCGTGCTCACAACCGACACGAGCCAGGTTTGTCATCATAGAAATAATATAAGGAAGAAGCGGTATGAATCTAATTTCTAATACCTACACAAGTACGTGGACCAAATACGACAACTAGCAAACAGACACACAGCTCAGTTGACAATATTGTGTTACTTGTATCAATAACAAAGATAGAGAGGAGTACAAATTTAAATGACTGTAGCGAGAACGAGACAACAATAATTATCACTGTTACGACTTGTTGCGTTTGTTTGTGACTAGGATGAATTGTGTGCATGCACCTAATTTATGCGGTCCATTCTTAGGTTTTCGTACCGTATCTCAAGTTCGTCATTGAGTTCGTCATTATACGTTAAAGCGCACGAAATAAATATAACCAAAAAAAATTGTTGAAAAACCGATATTAACAGAGTTCCTAGCAAAAATGTAGTGTCAGCAATTGTTACTTAGGAACGTCAAAACAAACAAATTACACAAAATTGTTATAGTGTTGTAATTTCATAGCACTTTTCCTTCCAACTTCCCTGTAATTCTATAAAGAACTTTCGCAGTTGTTGTCCCAAACTTCTCTACCGCTAGGTTTCCTCAATATTTCACTAAAAGGGAAAATACTTACTAAAAGTATTCACAAAGCTAATTTGTAAATGGCACGTTGGAAATAATGCAAATTAGGGACAATCTTTCGAGAATTTTTCTTTGAAATCCTGTAGAACAAGAATCGCCATCTGTTACAGTTCTCCCGGAAAAAATTGGGGGAATGATAATTTTGGTAAACTTTTAAAAAATATCTCTGAAAACTTCCAGAGGATTCGTCGAGGATATTTTTTCACATTCTGGAGTTATTTTTATACCTGCATTTTAATTAAAATGTTACATCAATGAGCCAACTATTATGCGTTTCCTAACAAAGATTCTGGCTATGTAGGTGGCCACATTTCATTCGCAGAGCACAAAAGTTTTTAAAAGAAATCCGTCGAACAATAGCGTAGTGATAAAAAGGCAGACGCAATTGGTCGTGAGCACTTGGAAACGTTCGGATTCCTCGTTGTCCGGACGAATTGCGGTCCGGACGGAGATTTCCCGGACAGTGGCCGGACCGTGGGACAATAATCTTGAGTGCTTAAGCTTACGAGATTTTCTAGGGAGTAGCTTCCGATTTCCCGGACAGGAACGTACGATCTCTCTCTATTGGAGTGATATTGTATGCTCTCAGGCGATCGACGTGCCGGCACGTCTAGACTAACACGAGAACAATTTAGGCACTGTAAATTTGATAATACTACGAAAACCCAATTCGTGGGACCTTCTCCATAGTATCATCTCCTTGTAACATCCCCTCCCTCCCATATCTACTCCACTCCTACCCCATTATAATATATAATAATACTAGCTGTTGCCCACAACTATGTTCGCGTTAATCCAGAAAATAGTATCCATAAACCCTCCTCGTGATATACGAGTACTTTAACCAATTATCAAATTATGAATAATAATCCGTTAGGTAGGTACCAAAGAGATCAAGTCCAACATTTAAAAAAATACTGGCTGGTTATTTTAGTATCAACTACGTACTATTCTGTGATGTTGTCTGACGCATGTGGTAAGCGGCGCGTTACTTTTTATTAATTTACGGAATTTCATGACAAAAAGATTGATTTATTTAAGAAAATAGTATCCAGAAACCTTCCTTGTGTCAACTATTAATCAAATTTCATCGATTTGTTCAGCCGCTTAGTCGTGAAAAGCCTACAAACAGACAGACAGACAAAGTGACTTTCGATTTTATAATTAGTAAGGATGTATGAAATATAAAAAATATAAAGTTATAACTAAACAACCTAATTAATTTTATATTTTAATTTATGTATTATAATATGTACCTAAAGGTATATGTGTAGATATGATTTATTATATTTTTTTGTTTACTATTGTATTTATGAATGCCACCGACCGTTTGTCATATTCCGTTCTGTCCTGTCCATCCAAAGGTTGCCTGGAAGAAATCGCTTTAGGCGATAAGGCCGTACTTGTACTGCCGAATGATATTTTATTGTTTAATTTTTTTTTCTTTATGTTTGTTTTACACTGTATTTTTGGTGTGCAATAAAGATGTATTGTATTGTATTGTATTGTATTGTATTGTATTGTATTGTATTGTATTGTATTGTATTGTATTGTATTGTATTGTATTGTATTGTATTGTATTGTATTGTATTGTATTGTATTGTATTGTATTGTATTGTATTGTAAACCTATGTTAAAATTATTATAACCAATAACTCTATTAAACTGTTTGGAGACGTTGCCGTACCGCGCCTCACGCGGCCGTGTTTCTGCGCGTTTTCGCGAGTACGTGCTTCTCGCTCGCACTTACGCCCGCTCCGTAACTGACATCCCCTTTTTACCGTGCGTCGTTGCCGGTGACGAGTTTCTTCTCGCTCGCGCTGCTGGCGCCACTGGCGCAAGACTTATAAAGAGTAGTCGTCCTCAGATCACACACGCGATCGACATGTTTGTACGCGCTCGCGCCGATTTTTTTTTGTAACGCTGTAAACTGTAAACGCTTCGAGCTTCCACTATTTTCTTTTATGTGTATTTTGAACCATTCTTGCTCTGGCATCTTATATCTGCTCTCCTCTTACCTCTACATCCATCTCTATCCGCGCACACATCCTCTCCCTGCGCCGACCATGGTATAACAATATACTCCGCCAGGTATAGCATTCAGCAACACGCAGTGACGTCAATCGATGCTTAAGCAAGACGGAAATAAGTAATTCACAACGAGTTCGAAAGAGACGGATGACGATGACGTCATTACGTGTTTGCTGAATGCTAGATCTTGCTTTTTTAGATCATGGCACCGACGAGCTCCCCCGACTACAACCACGCTGCGCAGATCACGCACACAAGCGCAATTCACGCTCGCAACTCCATCGGCAGCTCGTTCCAAACCTTCTGACCTTTACCCAACTACTGAAAAATTATATCTACTGATTGCAACTACTGTGATTTCGAAAGATTAGAATTATGAATCAATTTTTGATAAGTGATATGTCCAGATGGTCTGAAAAAACATTGCACGGGCCAAAAAAAAATCGCCAACTGTTAGGTTCGAAATGAACAAAACGAGACCCAACCCTAGTAAAAGACGTAACTGCCACGCACACATATATGAAAAAAAAAGTTTGTAAAAAGTTGGCTGTCACTTTTCGTTCATAAACAGTACGGAACTCTCTCTAGATTATGTACCTACTCATAGGAATCAATCTACTTTTTTGAAATTACTAGGAAACTAACTTTTATTTATGTTAAATTTAGTTACCTACTTTTAAAATCACACTAACTTCATAAATGTGAAAGTTTGGATGTATGAAGGTTTGCTACTCGATCACGCCAGAATAGCTAAAAATGTCTGGATGAAATTTGGCACAGATATAGATTATACTTTGGAATAGCACATACGCTTTTTTAACCGCTTAACCGCTTAAGCTTTTACCCGCGAAGCGCAGGTATGCTAGCTTTGTAAATGTCCGAAGTCGGTACCGTTAGTAATAAACAAATACAAGAGCTGTTCATTTTCGTGTTCATTGATATTTCGTTTCCTCTCTATACATGGTTATAGGTAACTCACCAAAAACCGCTTCAGGATTCATTGTACTCATCAATATGCACAATTTTACTATGAAATCGCAAAAAAAAGTCAGCTGTTCCATATATTTTGTTTCAGGCCAATTAACTTTTTGTATGGAACAGCTGTTTTTTTTTCACGATATCGGGATTGGCTTCATTGTAAAAGTTGTTCATATTGATAAGTACAACGAACCCCTAGGATGTTTTTGATGAGTTACTTAAAACCCTGTATAGTTAAAAACAATTTCGCTTTCCGCGTCTGTCTCTGCCTGTATATCTGTTAGCTTCTAAACTACGGATTTTGAGTTTCCATCAGCAGTTAGATAATTTTCCACACAAAGTCACATTACGCTACGCGGTTATTTTATGTATTTTTTTACTCGTATGTATGCGGTGTATGGCGACAGACTCGCCTCCTGTCACATTTGGGACTGAATATCGTCCGTCGAAGTGTGAGTGTTGTATTACACGTCTGCCAGCCCCTTCGGGGGAAAAGCGTAACGATATGTTATTTATGCTAGTTTAGTAGTACGTATTGCGCTAGCTTTTAAATAATTTGATGATAAAAGTTATGCTCTTTGATAGCTATGTACAAGTAACATGAAATATAACTGTTATCGGTCTGCTTGCATCCCGAATACTGTACTATGTCAAGCGGACCGTTCCCATCTCCTTTACAAAGCTTCCGCAATAACCGACCAGCCATCTCAGTCTGTCCTCACGAAATGTTACCAATCTTTTTTTAATTAAATTACTCCGATAAAAACAGAATGCAGGGAATCGTGTCGCGATATTTCCCGAAAAACGTCGGCCGTCGCAACGTAATGAGATTGCTGCGTAAAAGAGACGGAAAATAACCAATTCATAACTCGGAAGAGAAGATAGAAGATTGAACTTCAATCGAGCACTTGAAAGTCTTGAAGACTTGAAAGTTTGAGTGTCATGATCTCCAAACAATGCGGTGACCTCAAAACCCGCTTCCATGAACAGAATTTATAAATTATTCTCTTATTGGCAGAGACGGAATGTCTCGGGCGATATCTGGTTAATTAATATTCATGACTGAGGCAGAAGGAAGCTGTCTATAAGAAGTATAAGAACTGTACTAATACCGTCTAATTCGGAGCTGACGGGCGAGGCTTCGGTTTGAATATATTTCTACTTGAACGTGAAGTCTAAAAGAGATCCGGGTTTGTTCCCGGCTCAAGTAATTGCTCTACCTACAAAGCCCAAGTAAGCAGGTAACCTGTCACAAAACCTTTAGAAATTTTTGCTCTCTACTAATTAAAGCTTTTATGATTCAACTAAAATGGAACAGAAAATGAAGACATTCATGAAAATGTGACAACGTTTTTTGTCGAACGAAGAACGAAGCCATGTCTACGCCTACGCCGCAGACGTGAGGCTACGCCGTAGATACAAAGCCTACGGCGTAGCTCTTATTCTGTTATTTTTATATTAAAATGGTAACAAAAATTAACCAGATAAAAAATAATACTAAATTTAAGTCTATCTAAAATTTTTAGCATTGATTTAAGATAAACTAGCATGTGTACAGTCAAGCATTCATATCATGACCATTTTGAGGTCATAAATTGCACTTCCTATTGCACGAGTGGGAAGTAACTATTTGCCCGCGATTTCGATCAAGTTTCATACCCTTTGGCACTCAGTGATTGTGTAGGTTTTTTTAGTAGGGTTTGATTTTAAAAAGTCCGGAAATTATCAACCTCTAAGCCTATAGGGTCAACTGGGGCAAATGCGTCTGTAAGGCAATTGCGTCTTTCGAGAGTTACTGACAAACTTTTACAAATTAGGTGCCAACTACACCTTTTTTTATCTTTAGTTACAATATTCTGTACTAGATGGCGTTAGTTGTCTAATTTGTGAAGGGTTTGTCAGTAATTCTAGAAAGACGCAACTGCCCCACAGACGCATTTGCCCCCGTTGATCTTAAATAACCTTACAAACAACTTACGTCTTTATAGTATTAGTTCGAAAATGCAGACTTCGCAGTAATTTTCTGCTGTATATCTGAAGTCTCTCAAGATTAAACACAAGTAGAAATTGTCATTTTATGGCTAATCCGCACTGCGATTCGATGAATATAAATTGTATGAGGAGGATTGAATAGGTAATCCCATCACCCTAATCTGAGATGTGTGGTTTATTTATCCGACAAGACAGTACCTGTGAGAGAATAGAGATTTATTAGGTTGTTTCGTATGTATTATTAATGACGTGGTATCACGTATCGCGTTGTCGCTTATTAACTTGGTTGGTTATTGTCTTTGTAAGAAAACTGTAAACATGAAAGCATTTGTAGAAATTATTTCTAGGGGCTTGAGACAGATTAGACTACAAAGACACTGGTGTGTGTCGTTTTCGTAATTTATTTGAAATCTTTGTAAAGGTTAAATTTTACTCTTGGGCTGTCAACTTTATTAACTACTTACTTACTTTACTCAACCTACCAACAAACTAATTATCATTTTTAAACAAAAAAGTACTTTAATAACAAAATCAAAATTGTGCCGCTTTTGGTGTTTTAATATTTTTTTGTTTAGTATCATGAATTACAGGACAGTCATTATAAATATTAAGAAATAATTTTTTTAAATGTAACTACCACTATGTAAGTAAGCGTGTTCTTCAAATATATTTGAGGAAAACGCTAGCTTGTTATAGTTAACACACTGCGCCAGAAGGAGGGTTATGTTTTACGAGGGGAATTATGTGTGTATGGAAGTATGTATGTGGGTATGTGTGTATGTATGAATGTATGAGGTTTCTTTGGTACAACCTACAACCTAAACAGCTAAACGAATTCCGACATGTGAGGTGTCATTTGAATCTTGAAAGTAGAAAGTTTTTTGCAACCTAGTTGGAGAAGATCCGCCTCTCAAGCCAGAGGGCGCGGGTTCGAACCCAGCCGACGGCACGCACCAATTTGTTCATTGTGTGAACATAATGTGCGTATTGTATGTCATCTGCTACATGACTGGAGCCCGGTTTATGGCCACAGGCTCGCCCCCTGTCACATTTGGGACTGAATATCGTCCGGCGAAATGTGGGTGTTGTATTACACCTCTGCCAGCCCCCTTGGGGGAAAGTCGTGACGATTTATGTTTTTATTTTTCTTTTAATACTGTTAGTTGTTATTGGCTATTTTAGTCTATTTACCACTTGAAAGGGTAAAATTTTTACTTCACTATTGCTCCAGCTAAAATTTCTCGCCTCATTGAGAATGCACAACTTGTATAATCTTTTACGGTCCGACCTCCATCGACCCGCAGGTAGTTAATTCAGGTCAGCAAGCTTCCTACTTGTTCATTTGCTGAAACTAATTCATCAGATCCCTTGAGACGCGCAGAGTCATGTCCAATAATAAATTAACGAGCTACAAGGATGCGTTTGCCGAAACTAGGGAATAGAGAAAGCAAGCGGTATGGAAGTTTCATTTTGATATTAACTAGAAATACCTAACGAAAGAACTCAACCGATTAAATAAAACATAAAAAACAAACTAAGTACTAAAGAAAGTTGAACAAATGACATTATTAGAAGGTAAAAAAACCCGACTGCAAAATGTAGTCTGATACAACGGATAATATATTTAAAATGTTGTACCCAACATAAATATGTCACTTCCACTATCAAGACGATTCAAACGACATCCCCATGTCGAAATACATCAAGCTGTTTAGTCTATAGGGCGTGCCAATGAAACCTCATACATACACTCGAAAAATATAACCCTCCTTTTTGCGCAGTCAGGTAAAAAGGTCAAGATTAAAAAAACGTTGTTGTTTTGAAGCTTAACATGCTATATAATCATTGACATGTATACTTCGCAAGAACCTCTCGAATGAACACTTATGTATTACAGACTCCACGGTAATCACAAAGTTTTTGTATAGTTACATATCATCATCTACCATACTGCTAATACATCTGTAGGTCACGTGATGAAACCTTAGGAGAAGTCAGGCAGCTGTGAGATAGATTGCAATTCAATTAATTTTGATTCCTGAGCTGGAAAAGCGGTGATAATTTGAGCTGATGAAATTAATGAGATTACAGCTAATCGCTGTGAAACTAAACCCACGTTTTAAACTTCTAAATTTATATTACATTAATAATTTAAATGCCAAGCTTAAAAGGTTTTTTTTTTAATAAAATTTGTTTAGTCACAAAATATACCTCGGAAATAAAACTCGAATCATTGTGTTCCTGTTGTGTTCTGTGATTATTATTAAACTATACTTACCTAGTATATTATAATGTATAGAATAGTATATTGTACGGCGTAAAATCATTAATATTATCTGTGGCTCGGATGACACGTTCAATTGTAGGCCCCGGTTGTTTGTTCTATTACAAAAATCGCCAAGCCATGTCAGAAGCCCTCAGGCGGCCTAGAAACTCTGACACCAGGGGTTGCCACTCGACCTAAATTAAATTATTTAAAACCGACTAAACAGACGACCCTTTCAGCGTTGATAGAGAAAAAACTTGCATAACATCATGTCCAGGTCGATTAAATAAATATTCTATAGGTAGTTTGTTCCGTATTATTCGATCAATTTAAACAATGAGAAGACCAGATCTTGTAACCACGTTTGTTGTGTCAATTTCTGGCTATGTAAAATATTCCTATACAATGTTTGCCGATAGAGAAGCCTCCGCCTCGGCCTTGTCTAGATTATTCGATTAGGTACTGGGATCGTGTCCAAGCAGCACGAGGCATCGGCTGTGCATTCAGTTGGGGTAGATACTACTATTTTCACTAGATATATTAATATTACAAACTAGTAAAACAAAAATATTTTACGGAAAAAAACTTGATATCGGTTCTTGGTATTGGTTTATTATTTTCGTGAAAGTTAACTATAGAGGGTAAATTTGATGATAGCCCACGTAAAGTAGAGCAGGAGGGCTATTCCTACGTGTAAGATGAGATGAGATTTCATCTTGGTCACTCTCACACCTATGACGTTTCAAACTAGACCAACAAGGACGAAAAAAGATGAGATGAAAATCTCAAATCTCCGAATAGGGCCCCAGAATGAGTAGGTACTTAATTGAAATACTTTTGGAGTTGGAGTTTACCATAATCCAGAGCAGGAATTTTTGTAATAGAATATTTCTAAATGAAAAGGTTTCGGAGTAACGTGAGTCGAATTGTCATGGTAACTGGTAACTGTTTTATAAAGTTCTTACATACTTTCGCCTACTCTCACAGAGTTCCGTCATCTATGATACTCGCTTAATATACATTCATATATAAAAAATAGTTTAAATACATATAGGTATAGGTATAATAATTAAATATATTATATTTAAGAGTCCGGCGACCTAACTAATTTCGACCTAGGCGACCTAGACTAACTTCGCATTGGCTTAAGGTATTCTATCGCCATTTCGTCTAGAAGAAGAAGACGAGTGAAGAGAGCGAGTAATGATACCTGACGAGCCTCTAAACTTACCTACAGAGTGACAAAGTGCAATTTCATTTTTTTTAATGATTTTTGCACTACCGTAATCATTCTTAAGTAACTAAGAATTTCCCTTGTATTATGGATTCATATAACAGCTAATGATGTAGACAACCTCCCTATGTAATGGAATTTTTGATTTGCTTTGTCTACCTGTTGAATAAATCAGTCAAAAGTGACCCCTTAAAATGCGGATATTTTTCATAGCTCTATTTTCGCTTGAAAACGTTTTTAAAAAAAATCAAGAACATAGGGGCGAAGATATAGTGAATTTAATTGTACATGCTAAATTTCATCATAATCTGACAAACGGTTTTCAAGAAATTTCAGTAGTGCGTTTGTATGGAAATTTCAGAACGTCGCGGCCCTCTTAATACATTAAGTAATATTTACTACGCAGAAAAGATACCGCACATTGGTTCCGTTCAAGTGTAGCCATTCGGCCACACTTAGTTGTTTGCTAGCTCTCGAAAGCCCAAGTCGCTTTCAAATTTTTGGTCGCGAGAAAACTACGCCTAGCGCTGCGTATTTTGTACTGTGTAGTTAGACGACTAATTATGTATTGTTTCAGCGGTACAACAGAGTCTAGATTCATCTCTCAACAACATGGTAATAAACATTTCCTTATAATTCTATACTTATTGATATTTATCGACCTAACTAGCCCCAATAAAGTTTGTGGACACACAACTAAAAAATTTAGGAAGTATCAAACGTACATTGCACTGCAATGTAGGTACGTTTCATACTTACCTATTGTTATCCTATTTGCTAAATGTGTGTATATCCTACTAATCCTTCCTACTAATATTATAAACGCGAAAGTTTGTAAGAATGGATGGATGGATGGATGTTTCTCACTCTTTCACGCCAAGACCGGCTGAACAGATCTTTATGAAATTTGGCACAGAGATAGATTATAGTCTAGAATAGCACATAAGATACTTTTTAACCGCGGCTGACACCTCGGGGCGCAGCTAGTAAATAATATTCCTTTTCACTCTCTAGAATAATCTCAGAAATAATATTTCTCATAGTAGCGGCAAGACAGGCGACTAGCCGTCTGTGAAGTCTCATCGGAATCAACATCGATACGTCCCTCGGGCCGCCCAAGAACTAGACAAACAGAACAGGCACTCACAAACACTGTTTCACCATGTTTGCTTTGGGAAATGGCGTTATTGTGTAAGGAATGAGTTATAACGTGATCTTAGAATAATACAATTCAATAACACATTTCTGTGACACTTTGGTTGAATGGGTTTTGGAATTAACGTTAACTGAACTACCATTTCGAACAGATTACTTGCAGTACGTCTTATTTTTTATAATCGTACGCTAGTTACTTACGTTTAACCCTGGACGGGTTTTCTTTTCAAAGAAATGAAAAAAAGAAAATGAATGAAGAATGAAAAGAAAAGAAAAGAAAGAGTGTGTGCACTTACTTTTCTGGCTTAACCGAATGTGACGAAACACCAAATCATTAATAATATTATTTTTAATATATATTAAAAAAAATTAAATTTATATTTAAAAATATATATTATTATTTTTTACGTCTTGTAAAGTTATGTTTTATGATTATCAAGGCCTCTATTTTTTTATAAATGTTCCTGTCCTTTCAGGTTGCCTGGAAGAGATCGCTTTGAGCGATAATGCCGCCCATTAAAAACGTAGTTAAGCCTTATTTAAGTACTATTGTAATTATTTTGTTTTTATTAAAGAGTTGTTGTATTGTATTGTAATTAAAAAAAAAAGTAAAAATGCTCCAAGTTGTCAAAAAACATGTAATAATCTGTTTATTCTGATGTATTTGTTCCTCATATTTTTGCTGATAGATAACTCTTTCTTATTAAGAGCATCTAACTCCGTGAACAAACTGGTCGACTTTCCCGACTTTGACTTGTTCAACACATCCTTGAATTCAATTACGAAAAAAAAATAGCTAAAAACTGGTTTTGTGTGTCTCCCTCACATATTAGATATTTACTGTTATTAAAACTGATTATATTTTTACTGTAATAATAATAACGTTTCTCTACTCTCATGAGCATAACAAAAAAATTTGTTTCAATATGCGAAAACAGATAAATACAAATACAAATATATTTATTATCAAACCATTTGCACAATTTACAAACACTGTGGACCCCGCACTTGGAAAACCCAGTATCGCGGACGTCCACTTGAACGTCTTTACACAAAATTAATGGCAGACTAAAACAAAGTAAAATTTAGAAATTTAAAGATAAATTTGAAGTAAAATGAAATAAAATAAAATCGGACTGACAATTAGAAAGGTAAACAGGGTGATTGTGAAAATGGTGTCTAACTATTAAATTTATTAGTAATCTTGGTACACAACACTGTATGTATTCCAAAAAAAATTAAAAATAAATAAATAGTTTCTTAGGAAGCCCTATAAATTACGTTAACAAGTAAGTAGCAAATTTCTGATTTAGAGTAATTTTAACGAACTTAAAACAGTTAAAGACCCGACAAGACACTTAACCAATGTAGAACTTTCTATGTACTCGTACCTACTTCATTAATTGTAATTTTGTCCTTTAAAGATACCTCGAGTATTTCAGATCAAGGACACGAGGTCATATCCTTGTCATCGACCAAGCTATCTTATGAACAGTATACATCAAAGCTATTGTAGTTCCATTGAAGCTCACCCCAACTCCGCACGTATCTCGATGCTGAAGCAGCGCCCCATCCGTCGCCGAGCGACAGCTACGAATCCACGATTTTCCGAACGGGGGCAAAAATTTGACATTCATCATTGTCATCATCATGATATGATAATAATTTAATTTAGGCACTGGTCGTTTTTAAAAAAACAACACGGGTCCATACTATAAATGCTTTAGAGACTAACGTACATATTTAAAATTAAATTAATTAACTGGGTCCGCCAGATAACTTTTTTTTTTTTTTGAAAATGCTATAAAAAAATCTACTGAATATTTTCTCAACTTTCTATTTTATTTGAAAGTACAATCCTTCCGGTTAATAATGAAAAATAATTTCATTCAAACTGCTGCCTCGGCTGGCCATGCAGTAACCTACACGATGAGGGACACACTGTATAAATCCCCTTAGCATCCGTGCCGAATCACTTAGACACTGACACTAAGGAAGCGTTTACAGCTGAGCTCAGCGGAGCGGTGCACGAATTGTTGACCAATCACAGTGATTTCACGGAAGCGGAGTGGAGATTTTGAGCATTGGGGTTGGTCAAATCATGCATCGTTCGGCACGTCATCGCTTCAGTAGTAACTCCCCAGATTGGTCTTACGTGGTCAGTACCTCTACGGGGCACTTTCGTTGCCCCTCCAGATTTGATGCTCGGAGTACTAGCCCTGAATTTGCCCTCCTATAATCCGGGCCTGTCGAGCAACATACGCTCACGTTCTTCAGTAACAGTTACATGATAAACTTGAAACTTTGACTATTTAAGCTGAAGCATGACTGAGAATTGATTGTGCTTGGTTTACTCTTAAGCCTATATGATACTAGATTATTTAGGTCAGAAAATTAACCTATAATTATTAGTTATTCATATTGGTAACTATGCAAAGTTAACTTCTTTTTTTTTCTTTTTTAATTCTTGTAAAAATAATTTAGGGATTTTTGCCAATACTGGCATGCTAATCCCATCATACCCTAAACTTATACACTTCAACGAAATCGAGAAAAAAAAAAAAACTTAAAAGAGGACCTCGCCGCGCCCACGCAGTGACGATCGGCTGAGACGATCACCGATGCCGAATAGATCAGCGCTCAGGAGTTCGCAGACCAGCACCGCGAGGCCGCGACGAGATCTAGTCGGGCCGACTGTGCCCCTAAGAAACTAATAAATTAAGTATGTCGAAACATCTCGTACACTCTAACCGCGGCCTCAGAAGCTGGAACTGCTAGGATATGGGTAAATACACCCATATCATAGCAGTTCAAAGTTAACTTCCATTTTAAGTTATTAATCAACAGCTACAACAGAACAACAAGAATGCATACGTGCTCTATCGTAGGCAGCATCGTACCTCAACATGGCAAGGTAGCGACCAAACACCACAAACCTTCACGCTGATGTCACACTGACGCGGCGAACCGTGGTAACGTAGCGATACTATACGGACAGAGATGCAGTTATAGAGAAATCACAGACAAAGCGAGATGCAACATATCCGAATGTCACTACTGCGTACCGCCACGACAGAGTGGAAAAAGAGTTCAAAGAATTGAAAAGAATAAACTAAACATTAAAAAAAAACCCTTGACACTGATTTTATCAAACATAGATTAGAACACTCCTGACTAAGTCACATTTTAAACAAAAAAAAAACAGTATCATTCAAGAGCTACGATGCCACAGATATACACACACACAAGCGCGCACACACACACACACACACACACACACACACACACACGTCAGACTTAAAACATCCCATCGTTTTTGCGTCGGGGGTTAAAAAGACAATACAACAGATTTCAAATTACCACTTTTTGTGGTCTAAAATGTGTAAATTCACACAGAAAACGGCGAGACATTACCTATTCAGACATTTCAAGGAAGTTCTGTTAATACTTAGTTGTTTATAGCCCGTAGTAATCCCGGGCTCACTCGGTGTGGCTCACAGGTGTGAAGCACCGACAACACGAGGCTTGGCATCACTACCATAGAGGGGTTATTCCCAGAGTACTCCATGAAAAGGTTTCAAAACGCTCCACGAAAAAAATATCAAAATAATTAATGACATTTTTTGTTTCAATTTGCTCCATGGAATTCTCAAAGTACTATAGAGCGAGCGAACCTCCTCGTAAAAGTATTAAAACAGTTTTTTCCATGATATACTACGGGGTTTTTTATACGATTACATGACAATCTCTACGGCATTATGCACGATGCTAAATTGGAGTTTTAAAAGCCAACTAAACTAAGTATCTTTAGTGTTAGCAGCGCGCGGCCTAGGTACACACTGAAGTTGCCTGCTTACGTTTTTTCTTTGTTTTGGAAATAGAACTTCCAAATAAATAAATGCAGGCACAACAAATAGATATAAATAATTAATATTACTAGTGGCTCTATGAGTTGAGGACCTCGCAAAACGTAAAAAAAACATATCTCCGCCATAATGAAAAATTGACAAAAACTGAATCGTAAAAAAACCTATATTTCAAAAATCCGGACATACGATTTTAGGCCCAAGTTTTGGTCAAGCTTTGGTCAATAGTAGTCACGAGATTTAAATGGCGAAATTTAGTTATAATATTAATAATGTAATTTATTTCAAATTCAATAAAAAAACTATAAATTAAATTTTACACTGAAATTCATAGAAAAATTAAATATAATAAGAATACCACAAAAATAAATAATAATACAATGTCAGTCTACAACAGTCTTAAAATATCAGGTCTTAAAATACATTTTTGAGCATTGCAGTGCTGCATTTTTGGGCATTCTAATCTAAGAACATTTTTTAAACGTAAGTGATCTAAGTTAGCATGTTCAATTGTTTCTTGCTTCACAAAGGAAGGTAAGCAAGAAACGGTAGTGCCCATTCGCCGACTAATTACACGCTAAGCCCCACTAACAACATAAGTGCTGCTCTCACGAATATATCAAGTTAAGAGATTTGAAAGCCGCGTGTCTAACTTTGCCTGTTAAAGCTAGAGCGTGCATTGTCTATGGGAATTGATGATAGAGAATACATATTAAGGCGCCGTCATAGCACGATATTTCATCCACACACACGTTTACTTATGCCGCTTCATTTAGAGTTGACAATCGTATATCATATTTGATGGTAAAATGAGATCGGCGCGTAAATTTTTTTTTTTTGCCGTTTTTAATGGTATTAGTTGTAACAAGGTCACAAATGAGAATAAGTTGCTCGGTGAAACTTTAGAGAACTAATCTGGCTATTTAATAATCGAAAATAATGTAGTGCAGTCGCTGAAAATGTAGAGTACTACATTCCAATAGTTTTTTAAATTATTTTCAAAATTGTCTTCAGAATTATCTTCAGCATTATTTTCAGTTAAACTTGCGTGGGTTGTTTCTTCTACCAACTGTGTTTTTTTGTACCTGATCATCATAATTATTCATATCAATCTAGGTGCAAACATAATACTTGTTTTTGGTGGTTTCGTGTAATACGGGGCCTTAACGACTTAGTTATAGATAGTTATAGTTATAGTGTAACGATCTCATACGCGTATGAATACCGAGTATTATTTACGGTGCCTTAGGCGCTGGTTAGACAGAAAGGACGTAGAACAAGGACGAGATCCGGACGGAGTTGAGACATGATACCTTTTTACGTGTTGCTTTGCTTTGTCGAGGAATTTGCAGATGTAGTTACTCTACTACTAGTTATTCTACTACTACTACTAGTTTTCTATTAGTTATTCTATACTACGAATAAACTATTGGGCCACCTTGAAATCGAGAAAAAAAACAGCTATTCCATATAAAAAATCGATGATTGTCGACAAAATGTTTGGAACAGCTGCCTTTGTTTCGATTTCAATGTTGCAAGTTTATTCGTGCTCTGCTGTTGGAGTATAACTACCTTTACAAATTCCGCGGGAATGCAAAACAACACGTTGTATAAAACGAGAAACGTGGCGTCCTTGTCCCGTATGCAGCACCTTGTCTTCTTTTAAGTGTTGTGTTGCGTCTTTTCTAAATATGACATTTTGTACGAAAGTACAATGAATGGACGCCGCGCTTGCGTCTCGTCTGTGTCTCGTCGTCTTACGTCCTTCTGTCTGGCTTGCTGCTAAGGGTACAATACGTTGATGTTGCTCCTAAAATTGTTAGTTTAAATATGAGTTTAATAAAATAAATTAGCAAGCAAAGCCTAAGGCACGCCTAGTTTAAAATAAAAACACAGATTGCATCACTAAAATAATTATATTTTATTTATGATATATCTCATGCAACGATAGCTGCATAAATATAATTATTTAACGAACAAAATTATCACAGCATCCATTTCATTAATTAAAACTACAGAATAACGTATATTTTATCTGCTTTAACATTTCCGATGTAATTAATGACGTTGGTTATTAAATTATTGCGTTGGGTGACTTTGACGCGGGGTTGTTAAGTGTCAGCTCATTATGACAGCTAATTACGCTTGGAGCTCATTTGCAATGCCAACTTGAGGAAACAAATGAATGAAGCGTGTCTTTGTAAGGTAGCGCCCTCCATAATTTGAGCGTTGATGAACTTACTAAGTCGTATGAGCAGCATATATTATTAGACTTTTTTATTTGCGTTTCGAGAGACAATGATCTATGTATGGGTGATAATATCTATTTAAGCATGTATTTAAAAATATCTATGTATATATATTAGTCTCTGGCAGTCATAGTACAAGTTTTGCTTAGTTTGGGGTCAGGCGACCGTGTGTGCAAGTGTCCCGAATCTATTAATTTATTTATTATTTAATGTTTGACTAGTAACCATGCAGTACGCAGATTTAAGACTCTGATATCTTAGTATGGTATGGTACCTATTTATATTTATGCTTACCTTGAAAATGATTATCGAGATTATAATTATTATCTTTGAGTTGAAAAGAAATCAAACTAATTGCAGTTAGCAATTTTTTCTTAATTAGTTTTTATTTTAAAGACATATCGTCACGCCTTTCCCCAAAGAGGGCTGGCAAAGGTGTAATACAACACCCACACTTCGCCGGACGATATTCAGTTCCAAATGTGATGTGACAGGGGGCGAGTCTGTTGCCATACACCGGGCTCCAGTCATGTAGCAGATGACATTTAATACGCACATAATGTTCACATAATGAACAAATCGGAGCGTGCTGTGTTGAACCGGCAGCCTCTGGCTTGAGAGGCGGCCCTTTCCAACTAGACTATCATCGGCTCTTTTATTATTATTATTTTAGACCTTGTCAAATTTTAGTATTTTATGTACCTTCAGTATTTAATGTAATACAATAAAAAAGAGATAGCAACAAGAGAGAGAAAAGAAAAAATGGCCTTTGAGACAGTTTACCCGCATCAAACCAGTTCCTAAGTACCACTCCAATTGGAATGCGTTTATAATGGCGAAAACATTAATAATATCAATTTAATAACAATACAAGTTATAATAATTACTTTAAAAATCTTAATCTAATAAATCGCTGCCAACTGTAGGTAATGTACGCAAAATGCTGGCCGCATTGCCACGTTGGATTGCGATACTGATCCTTTTGGCAAAGTACTGGCCAGCATTTTGGTCACGAGTTGCTACGACCAGACGCAATGATAGATCTTTATAAATCGTTTTTGCACCTGGTCCCCACGGTGCTAAAGTTTCGACCCCAAAAGGCTCAAAAATGTACCCACTGTCCTACTATATTTGCGTCTTTTGAGGCCTTACGCAGATTCAGCCGCAGCGCCAGCCTTATTTCGCGTTCCGGGAAGATGTGACGGCGCGAGGGTGTCCACGCATGTAGCGTCCCAAACGAGCGGCCGCCCCAACTTAAAAATGTACCAGTTCCTTAAAAATGTAGTTTTAAATGTATGCACGGGTAATATTATGGGAACTGACGTGGTTTTCACTCGTAATTAATATAATTTTCAAGGGAATTGCTCACTTCCGATTTGAGTCGGCTACTCCGCATTCGGCGTTTTTTATCAAGGAGAGTGCGTTCGCTCTCACTTTCCTTGACTCAAATCGTACAAAAGTGATTTCGGTTCTATAAATTCACTAGCTGTTACCCACAACTTCGTTCGCGTTTATTCAGAAAATAGTGTCCAAAAACCTTCCTCGTGATATGCTGCAACTGATCATCAAATTTTATCATCATAAAAATCTGTTCAGCCATTTAGCCGTGAAAAGCCTACAAACAGACAGAGTTACTTTCAATTTATAATATTAAGTGTAAATATAGAAGTATAGATAAACAGTAAGGTTAGTTATTTACTATGCCTCAATTTCGCTTTTTTTCTGAATTAATTAAGTAAGTACATAATAAGTTTCTCTGAGTCGAACTACAAGTACGCTAAGACACTTAACGGAGTGACTTAATTTGGGTGTTCATAGTTTTTTTTGTGATGAATCATGTCTAAGTAAAAAGCATGTCTTAAAATCTTAGCTTGTTCTTTTATTATGTAATTGAATCGACTAGTTTCTTGTGGTTTGCTATTTATCAAACACAGCTGCCCCCGCGGCGTTGCCCGCTTAAAAAGTAGCTTGTCTTTTTCCAGTCGGCAATATATCTCTATTCATAACTTTATCCAAATCTGTTCAGCCGTTCTGTCTTAATTGAGTACCACCATTGAAACTTTTTTTCGCATTTACAATATTATTAGAAGAGATTTATGACCACTTGCGCTAAACTTAAGAATTACCTAACTGCTTGCTCAACTAGTTTAATTTACTCCTAGTTAGCTCCTACCTATTTTTTTTACACGAACCTTAAGCCATTCCTTTTTTTTATGTAGAATAGATCGGCGTTTGACCACCAACTCGCCCGATGTTAAGCGACGTTGTGGTCTAAGATAGAGCACGACGACCTATAAGGTACTTATTCACTCTAGCCTTGAAGTTTTGTAGAGTGAAGAAGTACAAAGACGGCAGTTGAGTGAGGCGCTACAAGTGCGCTACTGCTCCGACCCGTTTTCGGAACGGTTACACCGGACTACATCCCGAAACACGACTAGGTCATTTCACGGCATGGCTTGGTCCGGTGGGTGGCAACTAGCCACGGCCGAAGCCTCCCACCAGAGTTTGCCACCCGGTTAACACTACCCGGGGACCACGTGCAGGGAATCAGAATAGATTACACTCCTACGGACGTGGGTAGCTCAGCCACCAAAAGAACTTAGGAGAACTTTAACTTTATGTGCCCGATAAGCGAATACTTTGCTAGGAGTAGTTAAAAACTAGTTAAGCAAGGACTTACGCAATTCTTATATTTAGATCAAGTGGCCAGTAGATATCTTCCAATCCAAAAAGGCGCAGCCAAAAATGAATGCCTCTAAAAAAATTACGTAACGAAATGTTGTACGAAGCTATGAGAGCTTTTTTGCTCGACTTTTAAACTTTTTCCAGTTTACTTTTTGCCTCAAGAAAGATAATTACTCGCTTAAACGAAGCAAAACAACACGACTCGACACCCGAACTAAATTATTTTGATACTCCTAACAAGAGCACACGGATAATCTACCGCCATTAAAGTAAATTGGTAACATTTTTGTCTGGTTTCTCTGAAAATTCAAAGGCCGCTTTAGCGCTAATCCTGCAACAATGGCTTTGAATCTTCAGAAAACGCACTAAAGCAATTTCAATGACAAAGGAAAGCAATTTTAAAAAATCCTCGCTGCGTCAGCAGTTTTTCCGCGAACTCATCGGACTGATGAACTTGTTGCGATCTGCTAAATTGGATTGTGAGTATAAGGCTGCTAAGCATAAAAGTAATTCCGCGCTGAAATCACCCGCAGGATTTGAGTACTCTCCGATTTTCCGAAATACTCATTCATGAAAAGTACGCATTACCTCGCTCTGCGTCATAGGCATGCCAAGTTAATGAATGAGAGGAAATACAAGAAGTCTAATAAACTGGTAAAATCATTAAACTCAATTGAAAATAAACATTAATCAAAGGAAATAAAGTTCTATGCAAAATGGTCGGTCAATTTAAAAATTTAATCTCAGAGGAGAAATTATTTGGACCGCAGTAAGTCAAAACATCTGGCCCGAGCCGAAAAGATCAAACCGTGGCTCGGCATATTTTGATAAAACCGCATTAATTAATTATTAATATCTGCGCGATGCGGTGCGCCCGTGATCAATATTCTAGCAACAGCTGATGATGGCCGGAATGAGGGCAGATTAAAATTATAAACAACTTATACAACAACAACTCTTTATTAAAAACATTAAAATAATTACAATAGTACTTTAATAAGGCTTAACTTAGTTTTAAATGGGCGGCCTTTTCGCTCAAAGCGATCTCTTCCAGGCAATCTGTATGGACAAGAACGTTCATATAAATAGAGGCCTTGAATATTTTATACAACATTAAAAGTTATCAGCAAATATAAAAGCATTCCATTATAATGTCAGTGGCACCATATCTGGGAACTTATAATTCTGCCCTCGTTCCCTTTTTTTTTTTACCGATCACATCGATGACGATGTGCCGAACACCAGACACATCGTCATCATCGACCACCTCGGGAACCAATTTGCCCGTGGGTGCCAGACAGCACCCATGTCTAGGTGCGCCAGACAGCGCCCATGGTCCCCATGCGACGGGTCAGATGAGTGGCCCCGCCGCCTGCCACTTTGGCCGCAGAGGATACGGAGAGCGGCAACGATACACCAACACGCCTATTCCTCTGCGGCCCCACCGCGTCCGCCATCGAACGGTAGCGACCCCGTTTGGGCTGCGGAAGGTAGGGAAAGTGGCAACGACACACCAACAGTCCTCTCCCGCCGCGGCCCCCAGCCTTCGGCTGCAGTCTCGCCTATGCGGCACTGTCCCCGCCTCAGTTGTAGGTCTGCAGACAAGTCATACAGACCCACACCCTACTTTAGGCCGCTTCCAAATGGGATTTGGGCTAAAAGCCCCAAGAAGCGGCCTCACCTCGGATTCCTCTTGGCTTCAGCGTGGTTGCCGAGGCCACGGCTACTGAGCCCCCCCGCCACGACAAGGCGGGAACCCGGGGAAATAATTCTGAATACCCGGGTCAAGGTTGGTTTAACCCTTAATTACTCGCATGACGTAAATCGTACAACTGCTCGCACGGGGTCCCCGATGACCCCAAATTATATTGCAGATTTCTGACAAAATATTAAAGCAAATAAATAAAAAACTACATATCATACAAAAACTATATTATTGTAAAACAATGAACTCTTTCAGTAACTTTTAGAAACTATTCCAAAAACAGAAATTTAAATCTTCTTTGATATTGACCCTTTTTTGAGCACGATATCAAAATCAAGGTTTTTTTTCCTTTCCTTACAAACGAATCAGAGTTTTTGCAAGTAACACAAATAACAGTGAGCATTACAAACAAATTTTATGCATTTCGTGCATTTTTGAATTTCAAGATCAAAAATTTTACATACATACCTATTGCATAAAAATTAAACGTAACTACTCGCATGGGGTCACCGACTAAGGGTGTAGCGAAGCGTGTGCTTGCTTGAATGTCCTATTGGTCAGTAAAATAGAGTTTTTGGCGCAAGTAAGGAAGCTATTGTTGGTGGCAGCATCTGCCGATCGACCGAAGTGTGAATTTTTGCACCATAAAGAAACGCTGACCCCATGCGAGCTGTTAAGGGTTAAGATGTATAAAACTACTTGTACTTCAAATTCATAAAAATAATATTTCGTGCTATAATCCACTTGTAAGGATGGCTCGTCACTATAATGAATTTATAATCAATAAACTCAAAATCGATATAAATTTATTTACTTTACTAGCTGCGCCCGCGGTTTCACCCGCGATTAAAAAGTATCCTATGTGCTATTCTAGACTAAAATCTATCTCTGTGCCAAATTTCATCCAGATCTGTTCAGCCGTTCTGGCGTGAAAGAGTAACAAACATCCATCCATACATGCCAAACTTTCGCGTTTATAATATTAGTAGGATATAAGCTCTCACAATACTCTTTTTTTATGTATAATAGGTCGGCGTTTGACCACCAACTCATATGATGTTAAGCGACGTTGTGGTCTAAGATGGAGCACGACGACCTATAAGGTACTTATTCACTCTACCCTTGAATTTTTGGAGAGACCACTAAAACCATAGAAGACATCTTTACCAAACCTCGGAAATCAGACGCAACTTCTGGGTTGAGTCTGACTGATACGAACACGTCAGACTGTGTAACACAACGCACGCATATTTAGCATATTTAGGTATTATCAAAAGTACGCATACCGCCTGGGGCCCCCCAGGCGGTATGCGTACTTCCTGCGCGTGAGATGAGATGAGATTTTATATTGGTCACTCTCACACCTATGACGTTTCAAACGAGAGCAACAAGGACGAAAAAAGGTGAGATGAAAATCTCAAATCTACCGAATAGGGCCACAGATCTGCTTAAAGTTAATATAGTGTTCATTGTCCATTTTAAGATAAGTTTATTTTATTGTAGAGTCAACCAACGTCTCCTTATTCTATTTTTTTGTAAACACATAAGTTACTCATATGTTACGACGTAAATTAGTATATAGAGTATTTAAATTTTAGATTTCTATAGTTTGTAACTTGTGTTGTGTATTTAATAAATAAATTAAAAATGAATACCATGAGCCGACGCTTATTATTACTATAAGCGTCGGCTCATGGTTTTCACTTATTGGTACACTTTCGGTCTTAGCATGCCTCACGAAGTCTTGGCAACTGCGTACACTTGTACAGGGAACAAATCATCAAATTAAGCGAATTTCAACTAAAATAAAAACTTGGTGCAAACAGCAAGGACCGCCCCAGATTTAAAACACGCAAGAAACATCATATTATATTCGTCTCCGCTCAGAGATTCTGCATATTTCATGGCAACACGTAATCCCGGATATATTACCTGCCGCAACCGGGAATAAAATAAAGGAACTCTTTGTGAGTACTCCAGTAGGTAATAAAGATTATGTTCTTAAAGCTGTATGTATCTCGAGCATGTTCAGGTGAGGAAGCGTTGCCGTCGGGCCAAGACGTCTCGACCCAAGCGAATATTACATCCAATAAATTAGAGAGAGAAGCAACATTCCGTGAGACTCCGAGTCTCGTCGGCTTCACATAGCAATTGTCCCGATATTACACGACGATAAATTGAGGGTATACATAAACGCTCCCGTCTGTTAATACTTTGAAGGTAGAGCAAATTTTATTATGATTATAACGTCTCGGTGAATTTTTCGGGATTTCTGGAACCGGTAAAAAGGAATTGCTGGAAACGTGTGGCCGGGAACGTCTTGTCGTAACGTCACAAAATATTGGAAAGTCCTTATTGGAATGGCGAATAGAGTAGCTTTGGGGGAAGATGATTGTGACTTCAATATGTGCTGAGTAGCTGTATCTTATAAGTAACTAGGTAGTTAGGCACGTCTGATTTGAGTGGAATACATTTTATACTCCAAAAAAGGTACTTTTTTATTATCATTAAGTAATCTTTTTCTGACTATAGGTAGTTCCTGAACATTAACTTTTATGTATTTGTGTACGATTCAGTTAATTACTCGTATTATGGTTACTATTGTTATAACAATTTATAAAAAAAAAACAAAACAGCCTATATTTGACGTAATAAGGAGCGATGTGAGGTGGAGACCTCGCGACCGGCGTCTGTCCTCACCTATAGCTCACATTACTCGACAGATTCTCATTAAATTTTGTCAGGAGGATTTTTTTTTGAATCAATTTTTGAAAATTTTCAAAATCGCGATTATTGTGATTATTCAAATCTATCGATATCACAAAATTTCAAGAGAATCGGTTTAGAAATGACCTGTATACGAAGACGAAAATCCGGACAGAGATCCAGACAGAATTCGGAAATACGAAAGCATTTATTTCGAAGCTGAACCATAGACGCTGCGCTCGCTCGGTCGATAATATAAAAAAAAGCCAGCCAATACCTGTTTATTACTATTGTAAAAAATATAGGCTGGCTTTCTTGATATCATAAGTACATTTCAAACTTGCCTTCGTCAGCTCTTTGTGTTTCTGTCAACAAGTTTTATAAACTCACCTGCGTTCAATTTTCTCAAAGCTTCAGTAAATACACTAAAATCAATATGTCATGGAGACATTTCAATTACTCTGCGCAGCATATCTCGAAATTCAATAACTCTAAACAAGAGTAAAGGTATTGAAATTGGAATAGAATTTCCAAGAAATACCTTAAATAAAGTGAAACGAAATTCGCTTAGATGAACTCTGCATTTTGTCGCTGATAGCATTGAACATGTACTTGTAAGAAAATAATGAACATTGGCAGTTTTATAAAATAGGGACGAGTGTGGTCGAAATAAACAGTAAAAATATGAAGAAGAGCATTTTTTAAGTACGTTTATATAAGTAATGTTTTTTTAAAGAACGTAGGTACTAACTTACTTATTTTTCAAAAAAAAATAACTCGACTCTCAGTTGATTTAAATAACCAATAATTTAAGACAAATGGATGGTTCAAGCAAAATGTTGATTCACTACAATACTAATTCTAATAATTGTTAATATGAATTTTGAGAAAGAACTCTTCTTTTCGCGTAAAACATAAAAACCATTTAGAAAAGAAAATAATTTAAAAAAAACAAATCGTCTAACAAATCATAAGACTGGGTACTGACAAACACTTTACTATTTTCGTTGTAGGATGGTGCAGCTGGACATTAGAGACCAAGCTTTTCTCTGCACCCACCGCATTCCTCCTCAATAATGTCTTTCCGCTTTTTACCGCTTTTTTTACAAGTTACAGAGATGTACAAAACATGACTGAAACAGTAACAAAACTTCAGTAGCACCATGTCGTACATTAATTAAACGAAATAAATACGGTAGTAACAGTAACCCGCATCATACTACCGTGAATACTTGGAGTATAAATTAATACCTGATTCGGAAATCATCTACTATACTCATTTCTATTGAAATATTGTGTACCTAAAGATGTGATGAGTTTTAGATGAGAGGGTTTTACAAATAATATTTGAATGGCTCTTTATTCATGTCACTGTAATTTTCTGTTTTTATTTCGTCACAAATTAAGCGTGGAAATGAAACCGTTGGAACAGCGAGTGCATAATTACGAATTGTCGTAATTAAAACGCCTTAGCACTAAGCACGCGATAAACCAGGCAAATGAAAAATAAAATAAAGATAAGGAAGCTCGGATAAAAATAAAATATTGTTGAATATTTATTATACTTTTTCTGTAAGCTCCATTATCGTCAGAGATAAGAGAGGCGGGGAGGGTACAAAAGGGTCGCAATCACAAAGGACTACAAAATAATGACGTAAATTTTTGGCATAATTTTAATTAAAGCCTAATTTGCAACATTCGCAAACTGGAAAATTGGACCCAGTAGGTAACAATTAAGTGAAAGAGATAGCCAATATCTGCCGCGTATGAGAAGGAAGAGGAAACACGGTGCGGATATAATGTGTTATTTCATGATGGCACATCGTGATAAGAATCTGTTATGTTCAGGCCTCTAATTAATTTTAACGTTGCCTTCATTATCTTAACCACTGGGGTTGTGAAAAAATTGTAAATTTTCTCAAGAAATTTCGCGTAATTGAAGCATAATTTACGTAAAACATCTTTTCACTTTACCTAACAGTTTCTTTGCAAAAAGTTTTTTGAATTTATGAAACATAAGATGGTTATTAAGGATGTTTTTTTCCTCTCAAACGATTCCTACCATATTTTTACATCGAAAATTTTCTACGTATTAATTTGGAGAAAATTTGTGATTTTTTAACAAGAAAATAGACATTGATTTTTTGTGGAATCGCTTTAAAATTAAAATAAATTTAGGTGTTAAAATTAAACGGGCTTAAAGATAAAAAACCTCCAGAGTCTATAATTAAAAAAATCGACAATGTATCTAAGTGATCGTGAAATGATTATTAACCTACATGTTGGACTAAATGGCTCTGTGCTGATGAACGAAAAACCAAATATTTAGTAGGTAAGCGAAATAGCGTCTATAATGTACGACTAAATTAGCATACCAATTTAAAGGAAAGTAGGAAATGGATTAGCAAATTTATTAGCACTAAGCATAGATAGCTTAGTGCTAATAAATTAACACGATGGCGCAACGAGCACGAAAGGTTTGGAAAAGACTGAATGATGTAACGTAGGAGAAAAGTTTAAAAAATGGTGGTGGCCTTTGACCGGCAGTCAAAGTAAAAAAATTAAAAGTGTTCTATCAAGCAAGGTTCTATCATACACACATACATATCATCACGCTCTTTCTCCCGGGGCTAGCAGAGGTGTATGACAACATCCACACTTCACCGGGCGATATTCATTCCAAAATGTAACAAAAGGCGAGCTTGTTGCCGTACACCGGGCTCCAGTTAACCCACTTGCTCCTGAATTAACTTTTTTTGCACTATTCACTTGAAATTTCGTATACATAACGTATAAGTGATCAGAAATAGGTAAAAAATAATTTAAAAAAATTACACTAGAGGAAAAGCCGGAAAATGCCGTATCGTAAACGATACAGTAGGAGAATCTATTGCTATGACCTTTACTATCCTGATGCGAACAGGGTGTGTTATAAATAAGGAAATACATATAAAAATATTTTATATTTCAATTTTATTTTATTACATTAATTTAATTTACACTTTCTTACAAAACTTCTTCTTATTTAGGGTATACTATCTTTTGAAAAATGTATTCGGAAGCAATGTTACGTTGCATTTTATGGAATAAATATTAGCAAGTTTATGGCCGAAACCACACCACAATCGATCTGCCCTATATTTCAATAAATGATCATTGGGCTTATAAAACATTTCATCCCAGTAGGGCTAACATTGTCCCCCTTTATTTTTCTGTCTCGCGAAAAATAAAGGGGGACAGACAAGAAGAAAAATTTCTATGACTGCATTATCAAATATACATTTTTAGCAATCAATAAATAGGTTTTATATTATTGACTGGACCCTGCACATTTTGCAACAAATCCCTGGAGCTCCACATGTATAGGCTTGTAATACTTGATTTGTAATACTCCTAGAAGTAGATGGTATTGGTTCATCAGTCTAGGAAGGAGCAAAGACATTCATATCCGGTTGTATAGGAAATCCACTGGAAACACTTTGATCTAGTGAGTCGAAGCGCCGCTGTTTGGAATTTGTGCTAAATATGAACAATCTTCGTCACCATCATCAGAGGAGTTCTGCCGTTGAACTTCAGCAGGTGCTTTGACCTGGGAGCGGGCAGATTTAGAAGTAAAACGAAGTCTTCGTCTCCGGTGTCTTCATCAGTAACTTTAGCTTTACAATTTTCCGGTGACATAATTGTTGTGGAGTCTGGAATATTTATTTTATCATTTCGCTCCATTTCCTCAAAAGTTTCGTAAAGTGTGAGTGGTTTTCCTAAATTCCTATAAGAAACAAATAATCATTGCAGACGGTAGTACATTTTCCTACTGTATCTTTTACGGAACAGACGAAACAAAAGCAAAAAAACCCTAGAAAATATTATACGATAATTTATTTATTTTTATTTTTGAATTCAATAGAAACCAATTATTGGTTTATTACATAACACGTAGTAAATTTCAACGTAAAATATTTTTTGAACTTACCTTGAAAACCTTATTGAAATAATCCAGAAATTAAACCTTTATTTAGCACTAATAAAATTAATATCAGTTCACAGTTATTACTTTGTAATGACTGACTAAAGTCTTAAGAACTACTGACAACATCCAGAAAAATGTTAAACTACCCTCATAAATGTCTATTTTTTTTTAATGTTGGTGTATCGTTTATGATACAGTAGGAGCAAGTGGGTTAAGTAGTAGATGGCTTTACATAAACACACATACACTATATGCTCACACATAATTAAGGAATTAAGGTTCTATTATAATTAAAATGTATCTACATCAACATCATTTTAATATATTGCTTAAATTTTGCTGGGTAAAATAGTATGATTACGCGTATGAAGGTACAAGAACATTGTTCAATAGAGTTTCCGAGAATTTCTTCGCGGTATTTGTAAACAATATTGCGTAAATACATCTTTCTCATTCTCTATTATGGACTCTATGTAAGTACAATACCCATCTGTCCGTCTACTTGCTTACCTTTTTCAGATATCTTCGACAAAATATTATTACTTACAGTTATCTACATATTTATAGAGTCCATGAAGCGAGTTTTCTTAGGGTTGACAACATTGAATACAACAATTTTATATTATTTAAAATCAAGTGCAAGGATTTTATCTTAGGTTTTTCCATCTTCTCGCTTTCTGAGAATCCATTTCTATTAGCATTGGATCTATTACTTTTCTTTATCGACAATCTATTTGTCACCATGTAAAAAAGAAAAAAATTATAGTTTAAGGAAATATAGGATTTTGGGTTACATTTAGATGCAGTCGTATGAAAGAAAATCAAAAGACATACATAATTATATTATTTCGTCACGCCTTGCCCCCGAGGGGTCTGGCAGATGTGTATTACAAAACCCACACTTCGCCGGACGATATTCAGTCGCAAATATGACAGAGGGCGAGCCTGTCGCCATAAACCGGGCTCCAGTCATGTAGCAGATGACATACGAACAAATTGGTGCGTGTAGTCGGCTGGGTTTTAACCCACTCCTTCTGGCTGAAAAGGCTAGGCTAGGATATCATAGCTACAAAAGTTTAAAAGACATTATCTTTAAAATGCATAGCTACACATGCATTGTGTAATAATCCAATCAGCGCAGCGTCGCGAAACTGCCGAATAAACAAACCAAGCCACGACGCTCATTTTGCTCATTTAGTGTTACACTATAATTTACCTAATCCTAGCGTCATATTCTTTGCAACTCACAAAGGACCTAAAACACCTTCACCTTATTCCTTTTGGTTATATTCTTTACGACTTTACGAAATTATTATTGAGCGATTCCAAGATAATGGCCTTGTGATATTTGTCGGAGTACCTTACGACGATCACAATATTTTTAACTCTTGTTCTTAGCTACAAAAAGCATCTTCTTCTTCTTGAGGTGCCATCTCCTACTGGAGGTTGGCTATCACAAGTGCTATCCTAATATTGGACACAGCAGCGCAGAACAGGGATCTAGTGCTCAGGTTAAACCATGTCCGAAAATTCTTATGCCATGCATTTTGAGTTGGAGCAGGTCGTATTTGTTGTTACGCATTATGTGTCCAAAGTACAGCAGCTTGCGTTTCTTGACTGTTTTTAAAACCTCTGTCTTTTTGTTTTACATCTGCATAACTCTTTCGTTCAATATTCTATCCATTCATAATATTTTCAAAATTCTTATCAATATTCTTATCTTAAAAATCCACATTTCGAAGCCTTCAAGCGGTTGCTCATATTTTGGGTTTAAATATGAACAATAGACACATGCACACAAAAATGTTACAAAAAACATGCCCAGCCCTAATGAACCGCCTAGGCAGAAAGCCCTAGGGTTCTCAAGTTTCGTACTATCATCTACCTTGTTATCTGTGGATATATTTGCTGTAGCCTAGTTTACCCGGCTAATCGGCAAGGGTCAAGTGGAACAGCCACCGATTTATTGAGTTAGGCCTGTTTGCGGGAGTGCTGCGTAGTGTGTACGAACTTAGGTGTAATCTTATACCCTAGCCTTTTAAGCCACGTCGTGTTTGATTAAGATGTCTGTTCGTCAGAGGGTATGAGTAGATTTATCTAGTTTCTTGCAATAGTTTTGATTAACTTAGGTCTACCATGTCGATGGAAAGTTATTATTTAACTTATTTGACACAAGCTTTAAATTAATTATTTGACAAGTCTGCTTGATTTTCTATGAGGTTTTCAAGGCAGCGTACTTTCTTTGTCTCCACTTAAGCATATTAAAATTTTACTCTCTTTAACTCTCCGCTCTTTTCAATCGAACTAACTAACTCAATGACACTGGTTGGCGTAAAACATCATAACCGATAACTTGTTTGTCTAATACTCTTACCTTCTTAAAATTTCCGTTCATTAAAATTCCTCACAAAACTCCCTTAAAACTAATAAAACACAAACACGTAAGTATTCATTACTTAGTACTTACTACTCGTACTTACGTTAATTTTCGATGCTAAAAGCAGTAAAGTTTAGTAAATAGACGTGTATAATACTTAGCATAAAACAACGATGTTTCAACGATGCTTTTAAGGAGATCCTCTTAACATAACTTTACTCCGCATTAAAGACCTTGGAACCGACCTATTTTATCCCACAATTGTTCACCGAAGTGCCTATAAAAATACTCAAACATTCCTCAAGAGATAAGCTCAAATCATAAAGATTGGAATTTATTAAATTTTAACTTAACAAGATTTTTATGCAAAAGTAATTAAAAGTTCGCCCTTTCTTTCCAAACTCAGATCAAATAAAACGAGGAGGATAACACGTAAAATGTTTTTATTTACAAACGTAATTAGTATTTACATTTATTTTACATAGATTCTTAGACTAGGGTCTTAGAGACAATGGATTTATCCAGTTCGGCTAATATGTTTGGGTACATTTATTTATTAGTAAATTAAAAAATACATACTAGATTGTTATATCTGACTGGAAGTTATTTACAATGTTCTTACTGGCGGTAAATACGAGTTTAATAATTAGTATTTTCTAACAATATAGTGTTACCTATAAGTAAGATCTCAAACTTTGAAAACTTTACGAACCATCATGTTACTTGTTTCATAGCTTGTTGAAATGTTACTGGATACTTAAATGAAACTTGAATAGAATTGTTAGCTATTTCGTCGTCGGTAATTAATTTACAATGCAATTGAATCCCAGAACTTATCTGTCTTGAAATATAGATGAGATGTTTTCAATTATTTTTTTTTATATAGGTCGACGTTTGAACACGAACTCGCCAGCAGATGGAGCACGACGACCAATAAGGTACTTATGTATTCACTCTAGCCTTGAAGTTTTGTAGAGTGAAGTACAAGTACAAAGACGGCAGTTGAGTGAGGCGCTACAAGTGCGCTACTGCTCAGAGCCGTCTTCGGAACGGTTACACCGGAGTACATCCCGAAACACGACTAGGTCATTTCACGGCATGGCTTTCTAAGTAGTATTTTCAACATTTTATGATGGAGAAACTTTGATCATAGAAGTTTAAAAATGGTACTCGTCACTACGTGAAAAGCAGTGCTTTGTGCGTTTATCTAAGGTTAGATAGTATCTATGTTATATTTTCATTGGGATAGATACTGTAAGCTTAAGAGGAACGAGGCAGCCTTCGATCGAAGCAAGGCTCACATATTAATGAAGTTAATTGTACGCTTTTAGCAGTAATCAGCAACAATTACGCAGCACATCGCCTTTGAATTCGGTATCTAATGGAATGAAAATTTGATCAAATCAAATAGGTACCTAACCTTATCGAAAATAGAACCAAAGTATATTACGTTGACTTAATTTTACTCTATGCTTTAGTATAGATTCTTCGGATTTTCTTTTGTAACTCGATATACCATTAAAATATGATTAAGCGATGTATTTCTTCAGATTTATATTGAATTTTTAGTAGTGATAAAAGATGATATTGGATTTTATGAAGGAGAAAATCTAGTGACTTTTACGACGTTTAACATATAAACATAGAAAACCTTTTACTGTACCATATACCTACCGACTTATACGACTGTACCTTCTGAATGACTGAATAGGAAAGTAGACTGTACTTATTTACAATTATGTTCTATTTTTCAACAACAAAGTAATTAATTATCGTTTTTTTTTTATTACATGTTTTAAAATGACTGGTTATAATAAATAAATATTAGCTTTGAAGTTCTGCGAATCTGGTAGTTTCACAGATACTCATATAAGATTAACTGGCCAAATATACATTAGAAGCATTACCTTAACTAAGCAAAGAAAATTACTTATTACAATAATTCGTTTCTTTATAATATGTGCTAAAAGACCTACTTTCGTATTCTATTACGGATTCAGATAATTTAATATCCGACGACCTTCGGTCATCTCGTGACGAACCTTCTAATTTGAAAGTCATCCCAAAAAGGCCGAATTTTCGCGAGATGGTCTAATGAAAAATTTCGGTGAAAGAACACGAACAGCTTTATCATGATATCATTGATGTATGCTCTACTTTGGTACGCGGTGATGGTGATAGGTAGAAGGATGTGGCAAGGTGGAGTAACTTTCGCACCGTTGCTCTGCATGGCTGCTGGTCGCTCTCCGCTTACCACGTGGACTACCACTGAGGCTGAATCTGTTGAAGAAAAAACAATTTAAAAAGAAAAAAATAAAATACTTAAATTTAGATAAATATGAGGTTTACAAAGGACTTTAACTAAACACTTCTGCACTTGTAGTGACAGGATTATTTTTGTCAAATGTGTTGCTCTAAAAAAAATTATAATAATAAACATCGCAAATTGCGAGCATTTTTAGAAGTTTCCTATAGACTACTCCTACAACACCCTGAACTAAACTACTATTATTTAGGTTTACCCTCCTAATCCTAAATAATGTTATAAAAAAGAAAATGAGTTTGTTTGTTTGTTATATTTCTGCGTGAGAGCGTGAAATGTTGCATACACGTTGTCAAGAGTAAAGAAAAGGTTCCTGCGGTTAAAAAAACCTACAATTATGTTTACGTTTTTTTAACCGCGGGTAGCACCGCGGAGCACGGCTAGTTAAGTATAAATAGTAGTTATCCTCAAAATGTAAGCTGTAATTACACTAATTCAGTAACTTAATATCCAACTTTCAAACAATAGCCAATTTTCTCAGATGAAGCGAAAACTTATAAAAATCATCTGTCAATAAAAAATAAGTGGCAATAAAATGAAGATATCCATATTTAAAAAGAAAACTTCTTCAATTCACTTCACGTCGTTTGTATCCCATCCTCTCAGAATTTTACGGTCAACACTTTCTCGGGATTAAATTCAATAAAAAGGATAAATGGAGTGAAAAGAATACAAATGGACGATAAGAGCTAACACTGAATCAGTGGATTAGAATAATAAAATAGACAATGCTACTAGCATGAGTAAGGCTTAGCCATTGTAACACGTTCTTAAGCTGCTTTTCTTAGTTGGAAGTGATCTTAAAAAGTCTAGATAGCATTACGTAAGAGAGGCTGAGAGAGTCTTTGTCATCTTTTATATTGCCATCTGTATAATACTTTCGCGGACATTTTCGTCTAGGCTAGTCTTGATTTCGTTGTCGGCCTAGAGACCGTCTGGTTTTGGCAGACACATAATAAATCGTGCATAATCTTACTTTACATTCTACTTTTTTATATTAAGCGAACGTTTGTGTTTGTGTCTTATTTCTCCTTGATCGAACGGATGATAGGATTAAGATCAAATTTAGTATGGAGGTACTTTACCATGGATTAAAGCATAGGCTACGCGAGGCCCAGCCAATTAATTAAAAAGCCTATTACATGACAAATAGATTATTGTTAAAATTTAAAGAATAATATCAATCGTTTTTATGACTGTTTCAATTTTTCGTAAGGCTAGCACAACACGTTGCTTTTACCCCGTTCACTACATCGCTGTCATTCCTGCATACTTTAGTTCACTGACACAGTTTTTTTTACTAAAACAAAACGTGGTCAAATCATAGGTATAGAGATATTTAGAAAAAGAAAGGGAGGGCAAGGAAGGAAACCCATAGTAATTACGGATTTCCTAATATTCCGAATTATTCGAATAACTAAAAAAGTAATTATCGAGTTACCAAAGCAATTCCACTAGTTAACACCACAAAACTATCCCGATAAATATAAGCCGATAATTACGTGCGAGAATTCGGAAAATCATACGGCCTCCGTTAATGACGAGTCCCATGGGACGAAAGCTATCACGTAGTCCAGGGTCTCCCAAACTTACAGCCCCACGTTTCAAACTTTATAGGTATTAAATTTCCCAGTCGACTGCTAATCTCTTTAAATAGAAAATATATGTAAATTCAATACACTAAGTAGGTAAGTACTTATTTTTTATTTTCCTAAAAGTTAATACACATACAAAAAACGAACATTAACAACAGCTAGCCAGTCAGATGTAATAATAAATTTTTGGTAAATCAGGCGTTACTTTGCAGAAGTTCATCTTCAAAACTGTTACTTGAACTAATATCTAGTGTAATTCCGCTTTAACGTCGCATTAAGTACATCAAGGAATATGAATTTTTTAATGCTATTATATGTTATGAGATTTTTTAAATTAATTTGATGAAATTATAAAAATGAAATGAAGTGATGATAATATGATAAATTTCATCAAATTGATTTAAAAAATCTCATAATTGAAAATAGCATAAAAAATTCATATTCCTTGATGTACTTAATGCGACGTGAAAGCGGAATTACACTAGATATTAGTTCAAGTAACAATTTTGGTAAATCTTGTCGCGACCCCTCAACGATCACTGGCGAACCCCTGCTCCCACTTTGAGAAACCTTGAGGTAGACCGTGTGTTCGAACGCGTTGATTCGGTCCTTCGCGCCACGAAGATGGATGACTTAACCGCGAATGCCGACAGAGATGTAGTGGCGATACGTGGCCTTACCTACTAAAACAATGTGCTTGGATAATGGTTAGAAGAGGGTCTTTAAGAAGAAATATTTCTGACCGGATATATTGAAGTGGTATTAACGTTTTGAGACAGATAAAGTTGTAGGATTTAGGTCACCTTGTGAAGTGGGATGTTTATTCCAATTCTCTATTTCTTCTCCAACTTCAGCTTCTAGTTAAATCTACCGTGATATTAAAGTAGATCTAGCTCAATACAGAACGATGTAAGTAACTTTTTTACACACTTATTCTATAACCATATGAAAAATGGAAAGCAATTGATCCTTCTGCATAAAAAGTTGATTTCAGTAACAACAAATTTTGATCGAAAATGAATTGCAGCTATCCGGTAATAGCTTCATCAGAACATCATTTGTGATAAATCTGCTTAGCAATATCAATGTAGCCAAATCGGCTAACACGCAGTGGCTAACAGCCAAATTATCCGTGCAATAGATGCCTTGAATAAAGCAGCCCGACACCGGCGACGCGAGCCAAATACCTGTCGCGGGCGTGCTAATATTTTGTTCGCAGTACATGTAGGGAAGGAGGCAACTGGAGAACAAATCTTCTTAATTACTGCCTAAAACAATTTCTTGTTGCAAGAAGACGAGGTTTTTGCGCTGTTTGTTATTCTAATGTTGAAATTTGGTTTTGTAATGGTCTTGAGCGACACATCTAGGAATAAATTAAGTAATACATAAAAGAACTAGTATGATGGCTGTCGAAAAACCGTTAGCCGCGCCTACTCCAAGCTTCTACAAATTGGTGAACACACTATAGGACGCCTAGCGACGCACTGCTGATAAACCTACGAGTATGTTAGACATAGTTAGCAATGAGAGAAGACAAAAGTCGAAGATTGAGCCGAGTCCTTTGAGAGTGGCCTAAGTGCCTAAGTCCAACAGTAGGCTAACTGATTAATAACATAGAACTTGTGTTCGAGAAGTACTTAGCCGTGTTGTTGCGTTGAAAATGGTATAAAATAACGTTCGTATTATGTACTACCTAGGGAAAGTAGACACAGACGGCGAGATCATTATTTGGTTAGCCTGGAAAATGTTTTAAAAACATTCACCAGAGCGTTTCAACGAGTGAGCCCCAAGGGAAGCGAGGGTGGACGCTAAGCGGTTGAGGGGTTCTCGCCCTTTGCATAGTTTTAACCTCACGTCTCGGCACTTCATTGTAAATGCAATTTTTTTTAAACATTTTAAAGTACGAAGCGAAATGGCGCTGCAGCAAATGTCTAGCGGTATTATAAATACTTATCACCTACTTAAGGGTTCCTCAGGAAAATATAACCAGAAACCCGGAAAATTTGGTCATGTTGTATTTATTTTTCCGCAAGCTACGGTATTTTTATATTTTCTTAATTAGGAAAACGACTACCTCAGTAAAAATTTACAGTGTTTTTACTTTGACAATAAATTTACTCAGTTCCCGACAGAGGATAACTTGTTTGCCAATTTCAAATTAACTGTTACAACTATTATGTACAGTCAGAACAAAGAAATTTAGGCATCATTTTAATCATTATCTCAGTCAGAGGACGTCCACTGCTGGACAAAGGCTTCCCCACGAATCTGTACTAGGTATGACCGGTATTGCGCTGCCCGTATTCTGGGACTTTCCGCAATCATCATCAGATCGTCGGCCTACCTTGTCCGCCTTCTCACGCTACGTCTTCCGGTTCATTATCACCATTCGAAAACCTTTCAACCACGCCAAGCGGGCGGATGTTAGCTGCTGATTGGTCGAGCTAACAATAAAATCGCCCAACTTATAAATAACTCGTATTTCATCCAATCAGCAGATGACATTCGAGCGTTAGTGATTGAAAAACTATAATCGCTTGGAAGCGAATGTAGCTTGGATAGAGGCCCTAGGGAGAAAGGTTCTCAAGTAAGTCAGTTTCTTGCCTGTTCTTCTGATTAGTGGCTCTTTTTCCAAACAAGATCGAGTCTATTATAAAACTTTGACGTTCATAAGTGTCTTTGATACCCAATTGAATAAAATCATTTTTACTTTGACTTCAACTTAAAGGATAAAAAGGTATTTGTATTTGTTAGAATTTCTCGAAACGGTTGCAACTTTTCTAGGGTCCCAGATAATATTATAAAGAGAAAGAGATTTATTACCGGAACTGCTCGGTGCGCAGGTGTAGTTCCCCGAGTCTCTCGGCGAGGCCCTCGCGATGAGCAGCCGGCTGGTGCGCGTGCGCTGCTCCGTCTCCACGCTGATGCCGCCGCGTTGTGCATAGTTCACCACGTTCGTTCCCCGGTACCAATAGATGAAACTGTTATGACAGAAAAGGATTATTGAGCTGGATACAATACAATAAGTACCTATAGTTAAGCATTTAATTTTTCATGCTATAAATGTTGAATAGATTGGTTCACACCAGAAATAACAAGACATAAACAACAATATAAAAACAAACAATTAAGAAAGTAAATGAAAGCAGTGCAATAATTGTGTGTGTATAACTTTGTTGTACAAAAAAAAAACAATTACAAATGCTTTTAAAAATCATCATTTAACTTCATGAATATAATTAATTTATATTTCTGGATTTTTCTCGTTGGTTTGATGGCTGAAATTGAAACTACTTTAGTTTTCTTCAATAGAGTTTTCTGTTTAATTAATCCAGTAGATAATTATAGATGTTTAATTAATACGCTGTAAAAGCTGTCTAAAATACAAATCCCTGGAAATAATGGTATACATCATTCAACTTGAATCATGATCCATTACGTACAAAAAGATTTTAGCTAAATAGTAATCAAATATTAATACTAAATTTAAATACCTTTTTGAAACATACCTAATTGTCTGTTACAGACCAGCATATCTACTTAGAAAAACCGGTCAAGCGCGAGTCGCACTCGCGAACTAAGGGTTCCGTACAATTGCCAAAAAAAAACCGCAAAAAAAAAAAAGTGTTAAATGGGATCCCTCTTAATTATTTATTTTAGTCTGTTCAGTATTTGTTGTTATAGCAGCCACAGAAATATATATTAATATGTATGAAAATTTCAACTGTCTAACTATCACGGTTCATGTCAACCTGGTGACAGACGGACAGACGACGGACAGCGAAGTGTTAGTAACAGGGTCTCGTCATACCCTTTGGGTACGGAACCCTAAAAACGTCATTATATGGCTACCTAATAGCTTATACAGCTAAGTTAAATATCTTAAATCTAGGATCAGAAACGAGACTAGAATATCTGAAGGGTCAAGATAACAGGCGCCCTCTAAATGTCATAAAATAGACTCCAGGGCATAGTCCTTTTGAACATGTCATTTAATCTTGTAACTTAAACTAACTGTACTTACAAAGTAAAATAAAGTATTATTTTTTAAAATAAAATCCAATGTTAAGTTTTGAAACAGGCTCTACAAAAAGCTATGAGAATTCGAATTATTCATATGAAATGGACGAAAAAAAAACTTGTGCCTGAAAAACTGATGAACGCGCTGTCACTTGATATTTGATACGTTACTTTGTGTCAATCAACGCCAAGTGTATGAAATGAAATAGAATTGCAGTATTGTTTTATTTTCACGTTTCATACAGAACGGGATTTTTATTTTGAGACTGAAATGACGAGACGAACAAGTCACTCGCCTAAATGATGGTAACCGTCACGGTTGCCCTAACAGTTCAATGTCACCCAGAATGCAAAATCCTGCGCGGCAATGTACTGCGCTCTCCATGAGTTATTAGATATTAAACTTTCATTGTGCCCAGTAAATTTTCTGGAAACATTGCCCTTCAATCCGGAACATTATAATGTTTGCACACTACTGCTTAGCGATTAAATAACTGGAAAAAATGTGGTACTTCTTCAGGCGGACTCTGCAATAAAGTCCTACCTCTACATAAGATTTGACATAATGTTAAGAAAAAGTCTTGTAATAATATTATGTTTTAATACCTCGGAGGATCTGGAGCGTGTCTTGCGATGCATGTGAGGTTAATGTCGGAGCCGGCGCGCACGAACAACTCAGGTCCGGAGAGGATTTCCGCCTTTGACACTGGAACAAAAATCAACGTAAAGCTAATGACCACACAGTCGTCTTATATTTAGTTCGGCTACCATCTCCTTCCTTGCACATGGTTGCAATCTTTAGTAGAGAGGGGTCAGTACTCAGGTTCGCGACTCGTAAGTACGAGTACAACCAGTCTTATTATGTTATTGGGTTCTTGTCAGGAGGTTTCCTCATATTATCTCATTTAGGGTCAACTGGGGCGCCACCTACATCTTTTTTTATCTTTAGTTGCAATAATCTGTACAAGATGGCGTTAGTTGCCTAATTTGTGAAGGGTTTGTCAGTAATTCTCGAAAGACGCAATTGCCCTACAGATGCATTTGCTTCATATGCTTCAGGGTTTTTAACATCTTTGTAGTAATTTCAGAAAATTTCAGCAAATAAAGACCACACAAAGCTTCACACAAAGCTTCACACAATAGGTTCTTTATTAAAAAATACAACCTAACCAAAATAATATTAAAAACTAAATAAATTTGAGAAAAATCCTTCAATACTTTTCTCGTTGCTCTTTACTTTACGCCAAACAAACTACTAAATAAACGAAAATATTTTCCTTACGGCATTTCGGAAGCATCTTTCAGAGATTGTGACGGCGACTTCCCATATTTCCGTTCGCAATTTCAAGCAAACTCTAGAAATGATATAAAAATTCGAACAGAATCTGTCAGCGTGTTGAGATGGTAAAATATTGGCCCTGCTGTTTGTAAGCTTGTCAATGTTGAAATTTAAATATTGTCATTCATTTTTATTTGACTTTTAGAATGTATGATTTTACTTGTAGCCAAGTTTTATGGAATAGAAAATAATTTTAATATGTCTATACACATAATCCACCTTAGTATTGCGTTGTATTGCCTCGGAATAGTAATTCTAATTGACATCATTTATTTCGGTTTTTACAAGCTTTTATTTAACTTGCAATGTATGTATGTATGTTGTATGTATGTATGTATGTGTGTGTGTATGTAACTATGTTTTTTCGGGTGAAATCTTGAAACCTTAATTTTGAAGCAGATATCTTCAACCGATTAAGATGAAATTTTGTATACACGTTAAGTTTGGATAACAATGCATGGTTAGTTGTGTGACGTCATTCTAAATCCAACATGGCGGAACACCCAAAATGGAGAACAATATATTTTAAATGCACCCCTACAATATGGTTATCAAATGAAAGGGCATGCTGAGAGTAACTCGAAAAACAAAGTGACGTCACTCTAAATTCAACATGGCAGAACACCCACAATGGCAGATAAATAATTTTAACGCACTCCTACAAAATGGATATCAAATGTAAAAGATTACTTGCTGAGAGTAGCTCGAAACATATTATTTTTAGGGCTCGGGCCACTGTCTCATTTGGGACTGAATATCATCCGGCGAAGTGTGAGTGTTGTATTACACCTCTGCCAGCCTCCTCGGGGGAAAGGCGTGACGATATGTTATGTCATTAAAGCTTGTTTTGAAAAATACATTTTTCAACAATACAACGTTTATTGTTTATTACTATACAACGTTTATTGCTATGCTATGGGTATTGTTTAAACAAACATGACATAAGTTGGTACATACACTCTAGAATTTGCGTAAAGATATTATGATACGAGTGGAATGACTTCAATCAAAGCAATAAATAAATTAAGCATTAGGGTCTGTCCTGTCGGACCACTTGCTTTGATCCTTACAATAATTAGAATTAACAACAGCTTTGACTTATTATCATTGACTTCAAAAACTAGTTAATATACTTATACCTACTGTAAATACATATTATAGGTACTGTATTTGATATTTTGCAACTTTATTAAGATCCAACCATTAAAGTGTTATTTAAAGGTAAAATAGTAAATACAAACCTGTTACTTCAATATTTATTTTCATTTGATAAAGTTACGGTCCTTTTAAAGTTATACAGATGATATTTCAAGACTGTACTAAGTTAGGGTAACTGAGTAGTTTTCAATTTGTACTCAGTTTTCAATTAGTTGGCATTTGTTGACTTCCCTTGGTATGTACATCGGTTTACGTTTAATTACAGAGGTAAGAGGGAGGAGGGAGCTAAGAAACTTGAGAGGAATTTACTTCTCATCTAATCCCTAAATTCTACTTTAGAGAATGCCTCCGAATCCATATATTCTGCTCTAGAATAAGCACGCAGGATTTAATACAAGGCACTACCGAGGAAAACAATCAGTGGCACCTGACGTCGCCTTACGCCAACCTAGCTGATGCCTGATGTCGACTTTAATAAGGGGATGGCGTACTGGGATTATTATAGGACGCGACACGGCCGCAAGACGTGGTTTTGACATATTTTGCTTGTAATTTATTGAAGTGTTTACGTCGACTTACAAAGGAATCAAGCCTTCAAAATGTTGTAATATATTATATTTTTGTCCCATAATTAATGTCAGGGCAATTTTTGGTGTTCTGAGAAACTTGATTACACTGTCACGTTGCAAAACGCTGGCAAATCTCAGATACATTTCTCATAACAAAAGATAATTGTCTTAATGTAAGTATATGTAGAAGTTATTATTTTTTGTCTGTTAATGTTTTATTGTGTATTTTGTTTGTTGTTGTTGTAGTGTTTTGTGCGGTGAAATAAATGGTTTCTTTCTTTCTTTCTTTCTTTATACTCGTACTTACCAAACTCGCTTTACGCGATTCAAAATATTTTGATAATTTGGAAAAATAACTCAGGATAAACTATAAAATAAACCGGCACGGTCCAGCTTTCTACTTAGTTTGAGTAAACAGACTGTTTACTGCTGTCGCACATTATCTTTAGCGACGCGCGTAAAAGAGCACTCTAGTGTGTCTAACCTTACTATCCCCACAATCCTAAATCGCTGGGTCTAATACTTTCTTAGTCCATACTCGGGCGAATGGCGTAATTTGAAACTATTTAGGCTGCTGTTCTCGGATAATGTGGTGTATAAAATCTTTGGTGGCCGCTCGTTTGCAGGTAGGAAGCTTAAGGTTTATGCTTGGGTAAACGAAATTATGTTGTTCAGTAAACCGTTGTCGCAGCGTTCTCTTTGTTTCGCCCGTTCCAAAACCTTGTAGTAATTTGATGATTTACGTCTTGTTACCCTGTTTGAAGATATGGATGATAAAAGGTAGTTGAAGTAGAAAGGGTTTAAAGGCAGGCATGTCTTGCCTTAGACGTGTTAACAGGTTAGGTGTATTTTTTTATCTTACTTACAGCTTTATTAATGTAAAGATTGTTCTTTGAGATTTCTGTTGTCTTATTTCTGTTTGTTTTATCCGAAAAAAAAGACTTACAATACAATACAATACAATACAATACATCTTTATTGCACACCAAAAATACAAAGTAAAACAAACATAGAGAAAAAAATAAACAATAAAATATCATTCGGCAGAACAAGGGCGGCCTTATCGCTAAAGCGATTTCTTCCAGGCAACCTTTGGATGGACAGGACAGAACGAAATATGACAAACGGTCGGTGGCATACATAAATACATACATAAATACAATAGTAAACCAATAAAATATAATAAAACATATCTACACATATACCTTTAGATACATATAATACATAATATATTAATATATAATTTGTAAATATATAAAAATAATATAAATATACATATGTACGTACCAATTAACAAAGAGAGAGAAAATGTTTAAAAATAAGATTTTTGAAAATAGGCAATGATTCAGCTTTTCTGATGGCAACAGGCAACTCATTCCACAGCCGGGCACAGACTTCTGAAGTTTAATGGTTTTTTTTCTAGAACGTAAGTTGGACGAGTTTAAAACCGGAGCTACGAAATCAAAAATACTGATGACTTTTGGACCAGCAGTTATATTTGTTCAAAAACATCGATCAGGCATACAATGATCGCTGTTCAAAAGGCACCTTTTTAACTTACAGTGTTATGAGTTAACACGGATGTAACGTGAGCTCCAATCACTTTGCCAATCAAATTAGAAACCATTACCAGCTTTCGCCGGCCTCCATCGATTAGTAACAATAGAAGGTCTCATATTTGCCCTTGGAACATTGTTCATCTGTAATTCAAATTGGTTTTTATTCGATAACCAGTAATTGCCATTCCGTTCGGTTATCGGTACGTAATTCTGATTGGATAGATTCCAAGCCGCTAGAGATTGAGCAATGAATATTCAAATTGTAGGTTTGGATTGAGGTACAGATTGATAGTGAAGATGGGAAAATTGGATTCAATGAAAATTATAAACCTATTCATTTTGCTATTGTTAAGTGAGTAGTCGTAGTAGTTTGGAAGTCAGTAGGCTTTGGCATAAAACCGATAAAGTCTGTGAAGTTAGCTGCAAATTGCCTAATTGTTTGTAACAGCTTTATGTCGTAGAATTAGAAATACATTTGAAATTATGTTTGGGTATAGTTAGCAAAGTCCTTACTGGATAGTGGGTGAGTGAGATAATTTGTGTGTAAGACTCTTTAAGCGATTATAGCTATGTTGGAGAAGAATCGCCTCGCAAGCCAGAGGAAGCGGGTTCGATCCCAGCCGAAGGCACGGGTATCAATTGGTTCATTGTATCAACATTATAATGTGCGTATTGTATGTCATCTGCTACATAACTGAAGCCCCGCGTATGGCGTCAGTCTCGCCCCCTGTCATATTTGGGACTGAATAACGTCCGGCGAAGTATGGGTGTTGTAATACACCTCTGCCAGCCTTTTCGGTGGAAAGGCGTGATGATATGATACCCTGTGAGAGTGTGTTTGATTCCAGTTTGTAACAGCGACGGCGCAATAATTATAAACTTGGGTCGGAGGTAACGTACAATTTCTACTTATTTAAAAAGCGTGCCCAAAGACTATACCTACTAAGCATTAACCCTAGTTTAGAGACTTTAAGGCTTGGTCATTCCACGGTTATCTACTCACATATACGTTGTTATTGGTATTCATCAAATAAGGACACAAATAAGAATAAGTTGCTTGGTTAAAATTTAGAGCTAATCTGGCTGTGTAATAATCAAAAAAATGTGGTAAAATCGCTGAAATTTAGAGAACTACGTTCCTTACTACGCACTTTTTGTAAAAAAAAATAGATAGATAGATAGATAAACTCTTTATTGTTCACACCACAGATAACAAAACAACAACAGAAAAATAATGATAAAACTTATTAAATACTGTAACAACTGGCGGCCTTATCACTAAAAGCGATATCTTCCAGAATGAGAAAAATGAGAATGATTATGAAAATTGTACTTCAGTTAAACTTTAGTTGGTTGTTTCTTCTACCAGCTGTATTTTTTTGTACCTGATCATCATAATTCTTCAAATCAAACTAGGCGCAAAAAAATCCTTGTTTTGATGATTTCGTGTAATACGGGTTAAACTTTTTTTTTCCAGCAAAGGTTTTCCGATTCCGTCTGAGACGACGATATGTTTCGTTTTAGACCACCAACATCTTTGTCAGATAAAATCGAAACCAGAAACGTTTGGCAAGTTTTTTTTTTGTTACATAGAGAATAGTATTCAGTGTAACTTACCAACAACGGTAAGCCTGAAAGAGAGGCTGATCTTGGGCTCAGTAGACACCTGGCACTCGTACCCTCCGGAGTCTCTCGGCTGCGCGGGCGCCACACGCAGCGTCCACTCGTCGGAGGAATCCGTGTGGAGAGCAGCGAAACGAGCGTCGCTGCTGTACGTGTGGACTCCCACTGTCAGGATATGAAGATCGCGTTTGCGAATCCAGGAAACCTGTAGACAAAGTGAAATAACATTAAACCCTATAAAATAGTCAAAATTGTTACTTGAACTAATATCTAGTGTAATTCCGCTTTAACGTCGCATTAAGTACATCAAGGAATATGAATTTTTTATTCTCTGTTAATTTAGAATTAAAAAAAAAAAAAGTAATAATAATAATTTAATGACATTTACTAGAAAACTTCATGCAAATTGATTTTTGAATCTAATAATCGTTATACAATTTGATATTTCAACTAACGAATTTAACAGTCCTAATTTAATGAAATCTACTAAAAAACTTTATACAATTTGATATATAAAGCTAATTCAATAAGAAAATTAACAGAAATAATGTTATGAAATTTACAACAAAATTTTTTATCGAAAAATTAATACAATTAAAAATTATACAATAAAAAAGCAATTAAAAAAAAAAAAAAAACCCTATTCTTCGAGCACTTCGTCGACACGTGTTTCGCCTCTCCACGAGGCATCTTCAGGGCGTGTTGACTCTCCGAGCGCGTGGCCGAGAATAATTGTGGCTTTCTTATGTGAGATCGGGGCGATAAATCCTGCACTGACGTGCTGCTACGAGTGTATTGTGCGTTTTCATCACAGCCCATCTGGGGCGCTGACATATTTGCTCCAGTGGCGTAGATAGTTGCGATCATATATTGTCACGCCTTTCCCCCGAAGAAGCTACCAGTGGTGAAATACAACACCCACACTACGCCGGACGATATTCAGTTCCAAATTCGACAGGGGCGAGCCTGTCGGCACCGGGCTCCAGTCATGTAGCAGATGACATACAATACGCACCTATGTTCCACAATTAACAAATTGGTGCATGCTGTTGGCTGGGATCGAACCCGCTCCCTCTGGCTTGAGAGGTGGGCGTTCTCAAACTAGGCTATTATCGCTAGCTTGCACAATGACGATGAAAAGCAATCTAGCTGTTGTGGTGACGTAGATTATAATGATCACCTTGATCGTAAAGCTGCCAGAAGCAAAGATGATGGCGGTATTTTTATTAGTTTCTACACCTCGGCTAACCTAGTTGTCGGTGTGACCTTTGAAGTAACGTATGTAGGGTATAAAGTATAAACTGAATAAATACCTAATTAAGAATTATTACTTAGTCAAAGAAACAGGTAGGATTTTAATCTAACTTGTAAAGGCCTCTAACAAGTTGACCAGTTAACCCTACTTAGCTATGAATCCTACTAATATTATAAACGTGAAAGTTTGTATGTATGGATGGATGGATGGATGGATGGATGTTTGTTACTCTTTCACGCCAGAACGGCTGAACAGATCTGGATGAAATTTGGCACAGAGATAGATAATAGTCTAGAATAGCACATAGGATACTTATTAACCGCGGGTGAAACCGCGGGGCGCAGCTTGTGTAATATAATTTGTTAATGTTTCATGACAAAATAGGTTGATTCACACAACTTCCCGCACGTAAATTGACTGTGTATATTCAAAGGATATGGAACTACCCTTAAACTTTATTTATTTATTTTTAGGTACATTAGTAGACAAGTTGTCAGGTCATGTCACTGGCTCTCAATTTCTCTTTCTCTTAGGGCTGCGTTATAAAACGATAGTCAGCCATCAATCTCGATTTAAATCTAGTTTTGCTCTACTAAAGTTGTAAATCGAGATTAATGACTGAGCGTCGTTTTAGAATGCGACTCTAAGGGCCGAATTCACCATTTATGCTACTAATCGATATTTATTAAACTAAGTTTAGTGAAATGCAAAATGACTGTTTAACCTCAGTTTTTCACGTAAACCAAGTTTAAAATGAGCTAACCGCGTTTATATTCACTGGTGAAAACGACCGTAAGATATACAGAATTATCTATACCTACCTATTTACTTTTAATAAATATCTGGTATCGTTTAATAAATAAACGTAAACCGGTGCTCGTTTAGTTCGCTGTACAGACACAAGGAACACCTAATGGTAATTGTTGGCTCCTGTCTGAACACTTTCAACATTAATGGTGTTTTCGGTATCAAAATTGTTATGATGGTATTTTTTGCTTTTAAAGCTTTTATTTTAAAACTAATTTTAAGGTCTAATATAGCAAATAGCTATAATTATAACGTAGGTAGGGTCAACTGGGGCAAATGCGGCTGTGAGGCATTTGCGTCTTTCGAGTCACTGACGAACCCTTCACAAATTAGGCGCCATCTACATCTTTTTCTATCTTTAGTTGCAATAATCTGTACAAGATGATGTCAGTTGCCTGATTTGTGAAGGGTTTGTCAGTTATTCTTGAAAGACGCAATTGCCCCACAGACGCACTTGCCTCAGTTGACCCTACTTGTTTAAGTACACATGTTTTTTTTCCTACTAGGTTAGGCAAAAATTCAGCTTCCAATAAGCTTTAAGTCAAATACTGTATTGTACGGTGGGTACTAACTGGGGTCCTATTCGGAGATTTGAGATTTTCATCTCACCGTTTTCCGTCCTTGTTGCTCTCGTTTGAAACGTCGTAGGTGTGAGAGTGGCCAAGATAAAATGTCATCTCATCTCACGCGTAGAAATAGCCCTCCTGGAGGGCTACTCCTACGGAGTGAGATTCAATCTCACCACTTTTCGTCCTTGTTGCTCTCGTTTGAAACGTCGTAGGTGTGAGAGTGGCCAAGATAAAATGTCATCTCATCTCACGCGTAGAAATAGCCCTCCTGGACCCTCTACCCATAACTCGATTTAGATCCATTTTTGTCCAATATTCGATTCCATTTTCTAAGTAACTAAATTATCCCAAGTCTGATCTTTCACAAAATGTGATGACCTATAATTCAGTTCAGACTAGCTGGGTCTCGCAATTTTACTTGCTATACTAAAATAACCATTATGTTTATAAAATAGAAAGTTGTGTTATTTTCGTCAGTACCCAAAATTTAAACACAACCTCGATATAAGATTCAATTGGAACAGACACCGTTGTAGTATTAGTAAAATTATAAACCTTTTTGTCGATTATTTGTACATATTATATCTTAACGATTCATTGTGCCACCTCACTAGTTATTTTGTACTCTATGGATAGTAATGTATTTTTGCTCGCTCTCACATATATAGCGATCTCTATATCCGTTCTTCTTCCAAAAATGTCTGCCGGTGTTAATTCAGCTCGTAATAAAATAAATAGTTTTAACAAATAAACTCATCGTTTTTAATTCAGTTTATCAGACACGCAAACACACAGACTAACGCATGTAACTTTATATATACAAGCTGCGCCCCGCGGTTTCACTCACGGTTAAATAGTATCCTATGTGCTATTCTAGACTATAATCTATCTATGTGCCAAATTTCATCCAGTTCTGTTCAGCCGTTCTGGCGAGAAAGAGTAACATCCATACATCCATTCTTACAAACTTATATATAAATAAACGCGAAATAATAATATATATATATTTATTAATAATATAGTAGTAATATAATATAGTATGATATACAACATGCATGATTGTTATGTGCGATAACAATAGTCTGATATACAAGCTTCGTGGCTATTATTGAAACTGAACTGCTCTACTCACACGCATGCCCGCGAGTCCATACATTAGTCACTAGAGAATGTCTGTTTCATAATGCACCATTACTCGCAAATAACCATTGTGTTGATCGTGTGAATAATTAGGACTCGATTGTACTCGTCGCTGCCGTTTGTGGCGTATCTCATGTGTATCCGGGTATAAAGGCTTAGACACACAGATGAAGGCTGTCATGGCGGCCGCGGTGGTGATAAGCTGAAGTTTAATCATCGTGTTCTAATTAAACGTTTCGGTCAGAATGATTGGGCTGGGGGCCTACGACCTGGGGGCCTATAACATCTTATTTCCATGATTGTTATGTTTTGTTTTTGACTTGACCATGGACCTTATTGCGTGGCGATACGATTCGTGGTCGCGCAGCGTCGGTAGCAAAATGTATCTCACGGTAGACTCCCTGATCATTGTTGTTACCCTAACTCCGTTAACAGTGTGCATGTACGGCAAGCTTTAAGAACCTTTGTTAAAACATACGTGTATATACTTTGAACTGTCATAGAGATGATTAATCCTTAAGCAACGTGTAGGGAAAACTTGGTTAGCCCGTGATTTTCGCAGACCTTGGGAAAAAATATTTCACGTCATGTTTTATTCCACTTCAAGTCTATTGAGAGAGACATGTTCATGTTACGTATTATCACTTGTGGCTCAAGTCACTACTGTATAAATTGCGTCTATTTTCCATTACTCTACATCACATTTGAAGTAAGTTTGTAAGCTCTAGAAACAATGTTGCATTAATCTCACGCAGCAAACTGACTTAAATTTTATATTTAGCTTTACCTACCAGCAATATATCAAAGTTTTGTTAAGTAAGGTATACATATAATATAACTGATGATACTTTGTCTGTTTCCCGAAGAATTATTTCCTAAAGACAATATAAAAGTTGGCACGGCTCACCACTAACTTTTAACAGGCCATTATGGCATGAAGTCATTTTCAACTTAAATCTTAATTAGCCTTGAACTGGTGCCAGTGAAAATACAGGATTAAACTTGACCTGAATTATTTTTATAAAAATAAGGTACGTACAACACAACAAGCACCAACAAAAACCAAAATAAGATTGGTAGGAGCCTTTTTTTTCGAAACATTAAAGTAAGTATTCAAATATAGTTAAAGAAGTTTTATAGCATCTTTCTGTGAAATTCAAAACATGACAAACAATTTTTAATAAGTTTTAAATTAAATTTGAAACATTCTGAACTATGCAGACATGTAAGTAATCATCTTCCAGATTCTAAGTTATGAATTTGTTCATGCTTACAAAATTTTAAAGCTACGCCCGGCGGTGTTACCCGCATCTAAAAATTACTCTATGTCATGATCCAAAAGAATAAGGTCTAGCATTCAGCAAACACATAATGACGTCATTGTCATCCGTCTCTTTCGAACTTGCTGTAAATGACTTATTTCGATCTTTAAGCATCGATTGACGTCACTACGTGTTTCAGAATGGCGCAGTATATTATTTTACCATGCCCTGCGTTATGATTTTTTTTGTACCCCTGACAATAGGTACGCAAAATTTAATGACGATGGGTTGAGTTCAGTAGTCAAGCTTAAAGCGTAACAAACAAAGTTACTTTCACATTTATAATAAGTATCAATTATTAAATAACATTAATTAGTATTAAGAAGTTAGTATTAGGATACCAAGTTAAAACATGAGAGTTTTAACTTGGTTTTACTTAGTTGCTTTTCGGTTTTTAAATAAATAACAATCAATTTGTCGAGTCACGTTTCTAAGTGTCGCCAAACCGTTTCCTGCTTAAAATTAAATAACTTTTAACCTCTACTGAGTTCGTTAGTAAAGACTTATAATTCTGTAAAGTTTGTTACAAGTATCTTGACTTCTCGAGTGGCGCTCGGGGGCTTTCCTTGTTTCACTCTGCGGGTAGGCTGGTTTAGTCGAAACTTTAATCCGCGGTTCGACGTGCTTGACAACAACTTCAGAATGATTTTGAATAGTTGTTTCAAGAGTTTTGAAACTATAAGTTTAATTACTTATAACTTTTAGCTTTGGCGTTTCCTTTAAGAATTAGGTTGACTTGTTTGTTGAACAGTTTGAGTTAGGTAATATTAACTTTATGAATGTCAAAGTCGCTTATAAGTGACAAAGAAAAGTTTCTAGAACGCTAACGACGCTTTTGGTTATTTTTCCAGGATATTCTATATAAAAATGTATTCTGTACCATATTGTAAACTATTTCTGAAGGGAGGGTATTCAAAACAACCTTAATATTTTTATTAACAAAATTAATAAACAACTAATACTTCTAATAATCTAAGCCATGTACAATATGTGGGTAATTTCAGTATGAAACACCAAGATCAATACTACAGAAAGACGCCAAAGAAAAACAAAATGAGATCCGTTCTCTTCCGTGCTCCAGCGCAGTGCCGGTTGAGCGGGGTGGGCGACTCAGGCGCTATTCCACTGACATTTCTTTGACAGTTCGCTCGCAAAACGTCACTCAACAGAGCATAGACTGCATTTTTTTGTATGTGTTGTTAACAATATCAGTTTTAATATTACACATAATATTTGGACCTTTGCTCTGAAATCTTTTTTCAATATCGCTGTTTTTTACTTATAAATAGGTAGCAACAAGAAGCATGCAGAATTTCCGAGTAACTAAAACTTGAGGTTCTTTAAAAGAACTGTCAATAGAGTCCTTAAAGGTCGGCAATGTATCTGTAACCCCTGGTATTACAGATATTCATAGACAACGGTAATCGCTTACCATCAGGCGACCTGTTAGCTTGTTTGCGACATAACGCATAAAAAAACATCGCATTGTATTAAGATTTGTTCTACAAAATCCTCCTTATGTTGTAGACGCGAAAGTTTGTGTGTGTTTATTTGTTACTTCTTCACGCTCAAACGGATAGACGGATTCTGATGAAATCTAAATTAAATTAACTCCAGAGAGTTAGCTTATATCCTGGATTAGCGTAAGCTACTTTTTAACTGCAATTAACAACGCGGGCGCAGCTAGTAATATACCTCTAATATAAATAACGAATTGTACCTAGAAATCCTTTTTTAATTACGGGGTTTCAGCGCATGCATTCAATAGCGTTTCTATATTGTACGGCTTTTCTTACAAGCATTCATTGCGTTCTAATGTACAGATTTTTGCTCTAAAGTCCTGGACATGGCTAAGTCCAGGCTCGCGCGTAACTCTAGCGTGCACTAAAGCTTAGTTTGCATAAGCTAACAGTTTGGGACGCTAATGCTGAGGTTTTTTTATGGTTCACAACTCAACTGGCGTTAAATGAAGGTGTGATAAGGATAAAGTAAAGTAGCTAAGAAACTGTTGTGTGGTAAGAATTGTAAAAAGAAAATTTAAGGAACTTCATCTTACCAATATTACGTAGGCGAAAGTTTGTAAAAATCGATGGATGGATGGATGGATGGATGTTTGTTACTCTTTCACCCCAAAACGACTGAACAGAACTGGATGAAATTTCGCACAGAGATAGATTAGGGTCTAAAATAGCATATAGGATACTTTTTAACTGCGGATGAAACCGCGGGGCGCAGCTAGTATTTATAAAACTTCGTATCAAAACGAGCGGTGGATTGCCTGACACAGCACTACCACATTGTAAATAGGATGTGTAGGCTACCTGGACTATGATGCTCTCGTAGAGAGAAGAAAAACCGTTTTACAATATTTTGTTCAGCATTTTATTCTTACAAAATTAACCGTTTTTGAAAGAGGGTTGCAAAACGTAGGTAGTAGTAGTAAATATAATCGCAAATTAGACTTAGGGTGCTCCAACACGAGCCATATTTTTTCTGCAATACTGGCCCAAAAATACCAGCAATATTGCCAACTGTAGCCCGGCCATCATCAGCGATACTGGAAATGTATAACTACATAATTACATACTGCCTCAGTGGCTCAGTTGGTAGTGAACCTGCCCGCTCAGCGTGAGGGCGATTCCCACCTAGGGTAAACCTTCATGTGATGCACATTTGTGTTTGTTCTATGTCTGGTTGTTAATATCTATTTCTGTATGTATTTAAAAATATATGTGTACGTTTATAAGTTTCGGGCAGCCATAGTACAAGCTTTGCTTAGTTTGGGGTCAGGCGACTGTGTGTGAAAATGTCCCGAATTTATTTATTCATATGGCCGGGCCACACTCGAAATGTTGTCCCAATGTTGCCGGGCTGTATTGTCGGGCCAGTCTGCAGTAAAAAATTGGCCCGTCTAGAAGCACCCCTAGCCTCGCTCGTATAATTACATTCACTTCATTTCTTGAATGTAAAAATAAAATGTAGAGTTAGTTATTACGCTCTCCACGCTTACGCTCATTTCAATTTAATTACAACTGGCAACTATGCTTTTCAAGCCAAAGTGCGCCATGGGAAATATCTTTCTCCTTTTCTGCAGCATCATATTTTGGGAGTTTCCCAAATTGCGACTTGAAAAGGCAATTCAGTAACAATTTTCCTGTTACATCGAGCAGGCCGTTTATTCCGGTTGAAGCACAAAAACGCTGTACTTGCAACACATGTTGACATAATTTGACCTTAGGGAAATTCACATGTTTCTTACGGAATTAGATTGGCGCTGACGTAATGGAGAACATTACTCGAATTTTTTACAAGTTGTAATGACATTCCGTAAAAATATTCTTCTTTGGATACGTCAAAAATACAGCGTTCACAATTGTTCCCATTGTAGGCTTATCTCATTTAAGGCGCTGGTCTGACAGAAAAAAACGTAGGACGAAAAGGAAATAGACGGAGCGGAGAAAAGGCACCTTCATACAAAACAGGAAGGGTCGCGTCCGCCGCACCCCTTCTTCACTGTAAATTGTTGAGTCGCGCCTCTTCTCTACACTTTTACATTGAAATTAGTACATTGAAGGGACGCCATCGTATGAAATGAAATGAAATGAAATGAAATGAAATGAAATGAAATGAAATGAAATGAAATGAAATGAAATGAAATGAAATGAAATGAAATGAAATGAAATGAAATGAAATGAAATGAAATGAAATGAAATGAGATGAAATGAAATGAATTGAAATGAATTGAAATGAAATAAAATGAAATGAAATGAAATGAAATGAAATATAATGAAATGAAATGAAATGAAATGTAATGAAATGAAATGAAATGAAATGAAATGAAATGAAAATATATTTATTGCCAAAGAAAAAAAAACACAATAGAAATAATTAGATACAATAGTTAGATAAATACGGTGGCAAAGGGTGTAAGCTCAGCACTGAGCTGCGTAAACTAGATCAGTTTATGCAAGGCTGATTTTCAGCTTACCCCTAGACTCGAATTAAGATCCTGTATCCCGATCGTGTCTCGTCCTAGTCCTACGTCCTTTCTGTCTGGCTTGAGCCCAAGTAAGCCTCTGAGCCGTGAGCCACTCCGGCGTAGACGTTTTTTGTACATCTCACCCATCTAACCTGGGGCTATCCACGAATTTTGGTCGTTACGAAAACGTTTTTCGTTTTCGTTTGGGTCCATACATTTCAAAAAACGCCCCCTGGCGAAAACGTTAAGGAACCAGGTTAAATGTATGGAGCCAAACGAAAACGAAAAAAGTTTTCGTAAAGATCAAAACTCGCGGTAAGCCCCTTGGTAAGTGTAAAAGTTTACTATATCGTGACTTAGCAAGAGTCATTTTTAATTATTATTTTGGAAATCAGTGAGTCTTCTGAATAACTAGCAATCTGATCGCTGCTTCGCTCACGCTTATGTGCATAAGCACACGTGAGTGAAGTGCGTGATTTTATAGTCAAAGATTTTTTTAAACCTGTCCTTTCACTTAGTTCCAGATATTACTCTAGGGGTAATCTTTGCAAGCTGGTATACAAATGTAGTAGACCTAACTACTACATGGGTAGCTTGTAATGTGCATATTACCACCATTACCCATTATAGTAGATAGGTCTACTACATTTGTATACCAGCTTGCAATATTTAAAATTTAAATATTAGCAAACATAAAAATGTCTACAGGAATAATTTTATGCTTGCAATCCCAACTTATTCGATAGTCAATGTTGAGTTGCAGTAAATAATCTTGTTTACATTGGATAAAACCATAAAGCGGGCCCAATCGAGCAGAGTCGTAATGCCTTTGTTAACCCGGGATGAAAAGTCGCCATTACGTGCCCTCAATAAGCGCCATTAAGCCATTCTCATAAATGATACGATATTATTGGCCACAGAAAAGACTCCATGTAGCAGAGATTTTGTAGAAAATAAGATAGTACCTTATCGACGCACTCAGAGTCGTTAACATACCTAATCGTCACGCCTTTCCCCCGAAGGGGCTGGTAGAGGTGTATTGCAGCATCCACACTTCGCCGGGTGATAATCAGTTCCAAATGTGACAGGAAGCAAGTCTGTCGCCATACACCGGGCTCCAGTTATACAATGTAGCAGATAACGCACATTATGTTCACATAATAAACAAATTGGTGAGTGCCTTCGGCTAAGGTCGAACCCGCTTTTTCTGGCTTCAGAGGCGAGTGTTTTCCAACTAGTCTTTTATCGCTTTTAGACTATTTTTCTTCAGAGTCGTTAATGATTATTTAGTATATCACTGAGTAAAGAAATCTAATGGAAATGCAGCCCTTAGCGGTTTAAGTATTCATTAACGTCTGTGAATTTGGCGCTAAGTTATTTAAAGTTACTTGGAAAAGTGCGTCATTTGTGTTGATAGCTATTTTATTTTATAACCACAATTATTAACAAATACATAAATAACATGGCTTTAGAAAGAAAGTTTGGGGGCTGAGCTACCCACGTCCGTTGGAGTGTACTCTATTCTGATTCCCTACACGTGGTCCCCGGGTAGTGCTAACCGGGTAGCAAACTCTGGTGGGAGGCTTCGGCCGTGGCTAGTTACCACCCACTGGACCAAGCCATGCCGTGAAATGACCTAGTCGTGTTTCGGAATGTAGTCCGGTGTAATCGTTCCGAAGACGGGTCTGAGCAGTAGCACACTTGTAGCGCCTCACTCAACAAAACTTCAAGGCTAGAGTGAATAAGTACTTTATAGGTCGTCGTGCTCCATCTTAGACCACAACGTCGCTTAACATCAGGCGATTTAGTGGTCAAACGTCGACCTATTACTTTATTTACTAAATTAAAAAAAAAGTATAGTCTACAAACTCAAATTATGTTCTAGCTTGGTTTTATTCTAAACCAAATTAGAGCTGTTTGCAAAATAAGCATTATTTTACGAGCAGTCACGTACAACGTTACGTTACGTGCCACACAAATTATCGTGAAACATAAATCAAGACCAGTCACAAGCGTACTCTATGTGCCTAGCGTGCCTGGTGGATTGTTTGGAAAGGGTACGTTAACGCTTAAAGACCCTCATAATAAGTTAATTGATTAGAATCTTACGGTTGTAAAAATAAGATTTTGATTACTTTGAACATGTTAATAATTGTTTTAAAAATTGATTGAGCTGTGACATTTAATTCTGATTGTAATTTAGGAAAACAATGAGACCCTGAAACTGACAAAACTCAGCGGCTTATCCTTTTGTCGGATATGAAAAGCTTTTTTAAATTGTGTAGCTGATATTTTTCGCGATTACAAGTTTTTGTTTTTTTAGATGGTGATTTTTAAAGTGATTACTTTTACCCATTTTTTTAAGGTGATATAGGTAATTTTTGAAGAGACGAACAAGTCGCGTGCTTAATAATATAGTATGGTGAAGGGAGGTAGTTCTTTAATAAACGGTGTTTGCAATTATGACTACGACAAGCCGGTTTTGGCTTAGCGTACCCTTTCCGAATTATACACTTTATGTGGGTATATTATTCTAAATCGTTAAGAAGATTAAAGCTTAGAGACAGTACAGAATCTTTAAGCTCTAAAGTAAGTAGCGCTCGTGACGTAATTCAACTAGCCAGTCTTGTGATAAGCGACGTTGCGGTCAGTTTTCAGATGGGTGACCACAAGAAACTCTTCACTCTTGAGCGGGTACTGCATTTAAGATGGAGATTCTAGAAAACAGTCTTGTTAAAAAATCAAAACCTAGGACAGGACATAAAAAGGCAGTAAAAAGATTTCTCGCTGTTGATTCACTGTGTCAAAGAGTGAGCCGTCACACGGCTTAAACGAAATAAAACAAATTCTGCGGTTTTCTGGCTTTGTTCCAAAATGCTGGTTTTCGCGGTTACCGACCCAATTCGGCTTCCCTTTACGAGAGCGACTTTCACGAGACATTTCCTACTGCACTCACATGAGGTTGCTTTGAATTGAGGGGGAAGTTCAGTAAGTTGATTTATAAAAGTGTCTGTTTGTATAAACTGAGTTGGCAGTCTCAGTTTGACTGGATACAGAGATAAAGTAGCATAGTTTAAAATTATCGCTTTTTAAATAAGTAATACATAAATATCGTATTACAAAACATATCGCCATGCCTTTCCCCCGAGAGGCCTGGCAGAGTTGTAATACAACACCTACAGTTTACCGAATGATATTTAGTCCCGAATGTGACAGGGGGCGAGCCTGTCACCATACACCGGGCTCCAGTCATGTAGCAGATGACAAAATAAAACGCACATATGTTCACCCAAAAAACGATGATAGCCTAGCCGGAGAAGGCCCGCCTCTCAAGCCAGAGGGAGCGGGTTCGGATCCAGCCGAAGGCACGCACCAATTTGTTCATTGTATTAGCATATGTGCGTACTACGCACATATGTCAATACAATATGTCGCCCCTTGTCACATTTGGGACTGAATACCGTCCGGCAAAGTATGAGTGTTGTACACCTCTGCCAGCCCCCTCGGGGGAAAGGCGTGACGATCAATCAATCATCAATTAATCATTTATTTATTTGACATTAAAACAAGTTTCACAACAAAAGTATAATGAAGCCACTGGTCTCCGAACTACTAAAAAAAACTACGATATGTATGTATGTTCACCCAATGAACGAACTGATGCGTGCCTCGGCTGGGTTTGAACCCGCTCCCTCTGGCTTGAGAGGCGGGCCTTCTCCAACTAGGCTATCATCGTTTTTTGAACAGTATGCTGCTTCAATGAGGGATTTACTACAAGCAATACTATAAGCATTTTAACAGAATAAGCACTTTGCGGAACCACACAAAATTATAACGTTCGTTTTTTTTTGTTCAGGGTCAACTGGGGCAAATGTGTATGTGAGGCGTTGCGTCTTTCGAGAATTACTGACAAACCCTTCACAAATTTGGCGCCACCTATATCTTTTTTCTATCTTTAGTTGCAATAATCTGTACAAGATGGCGTTAGTTGCCTAATTTGTAAAGGGTTATAAGTAATTGTCCCACAGACGCATTTGCCCCAGTTGACCCTACATTAGTTGTTAATGCGTTAGTGGTTTTGCGTATATTTTATATTTTAGGCTATTGTTTTATAGTTGTTGTATGTATAAATATTAGATATATAGATAAACTCTTTATTGTTCACACCACAAATAACAAAACAACAAGAGGAAAATTTTAAAACTTATTATAAAGTGTAAGAACTGGCGGCCTTCTCACTAACAGCGATCTCTTCCAGGCAACCTTATTAGGCATTATACACTTTTAAAATATGCTGTTAGGAACAAATAATAAAAGTAGCGTTTATTTATCCATAATATGCAAAATAATATACGAGTATATGTAGGTGTGCTTGGCAGCATTTTACGTTATGTATATACCAAATAAATAAATAAATAAATAAATTCGGGACACTTCCACACATGGTCGCCTGACCCCAAACTAAGCAAAGCTTGTACTATGGCTGCCAGAGACTGATTTACATACTTAAATATTTTTAAATAAATACTTAAATAGATACTAACACCCAGACATAGAACAAACACAAATGTTCATCACATAAATGTTTGCCCTAGGTGGGAATCGAACCCACGCCCCCCAGCTCAGGAGGCAGGTTCACTACCAACTGAGCCACCGAGGCAGTCTACCAAGAGACGTTCTGGGTTTAATAGGTTCTGATAGGAGCCATTTGGGATAGGGATTTAAATAATGTCTACAATAAACGTTCTCATGTAACGTCGAGTAATCAAAGTAAAGGAATAAAGTATTATCTTCCAGCTTTCCACGACGCGGCCTTCTATTATAAAATAAAAATCGATTGATTCGTAAAAATGCCTACGCTTTGAAACATTACAAGCTCGATCGGCCTATCTCTTTACTCGTGTCAAGCTTCAATGGTTTTATAATATTACCTTTATTTTACGCGTTTTCGGTACTTTTGCTCCGTCATCGCTTTTCGCAAATTATATTTTCGGAGGCTGAAGTTTGTTAGTATCATTTTCTTTGCTTGAAATTGGTTTGGAAAGTCATTGTGCGGATTTAAATTTTAATATAGGGTCAGCTGGGGAAAATGCGTCTGTGGTTGGCGCCTAATTTTTGAAGGGTTTGTCAGTAATTCTCGAAAGACGCAATTGCCCTACAGACGCGTTGGCTCCAGTTGACCCTAATTTCATTTCATTTTGTTTGACTAAAAACATCATAGCATATCGTCACGTCTTTCCCTCGAAGGGGCTGGCAGAAGAGTATTGCGACACCCACATGTTGCCCGATGATGTTCAGTCCTAAATATGACTGAGGGCTAGCTTATCGCCGTATTATACATCGGGCTCCAGTTAAACAAAAATTGTATAACTGCTAATAAAAATATATTCTATACATTTTAAAATGCTATAAAGAGTATTTTAATTAATGTCCTGATGTCAGCTAGAGTTTTATAGTGTTCACTAAAAAGTGTTTTTTTTTTAAATAAATAAAGCGTCAGTAAGTGTCCATTAATTCAGGTAAATGATTGGTAAAAAGTAAGATGCTCCATTATAATTACTCTCATATTTTTCACCCAATGCATACCTATAGATAAGTATAAAAGTTATTCGATGTTACATAAAAACAATTTTCATAATATTTTCTTTAGATATTACAAAATAAGTTCATAAAAACAACTGTACTGCTTGAAATTCTAAACAATTTTATTATAAAACCGTGCACAAAGTGCTTTTAGCCACAATGGCAGGAAATTGAATAAGGAAACGGCACAAACCGCTAAATATATTAAAACATTTGGTTTTCTGCTCAAACGAAGATTATTTGTTGAAATACATTATTTAAGAACGTACTCCACTAAACCAATGTAGAAGTTTAAATAACATTTGCATGTACCTAAAACACTTTTGAAAGCTGTACAGGAAATTGAAAACGACTATGACGAAAAAAATAGTAGTGCAACTGTTGCAGAGATAAAAAAAAACAACGGAACCCATAACTGTACTGGATTTGTTAAGTTAAGCTTAAGTTAAGCACAACAACGTTAAGGTATGTCGGAATGTAGAGGGATGGGTGGAAAATGTTTCCATCATTTCTCAGTAGTGTTGCTTCAGGCAACATGCTGGGGGATACCGCTATGTTACTATGGAGATCCCATTACCCTTCATCAAGGCAAGCCACAGGGGTGGTTAGTAGATGCAGGCTTACATATACAGCTATATGGCTGGCTATGTAGCTGTTCCCAAAATCACCAACTCAAAGGACGAAACAGGACACTTTACTTTTAAAAATCGGACTGCGAAAAGTAACCTCTACAGGGTTAACAGGATTGGATGGATGAAATGTCCTAAACCGAATGAAGGTCATTGTATTTATCATTCTTAACTACTGGAGCTAACCCTGAAATTGAGAAAAAAAACTCTGTTTCGTACATTTTTTCGATGATCAACTAATTTTTAGAATGGAACAGCTGACGATTTTGGGGTAGCTCCATGGTAAAAGTTGTTAATAATTGATGAGTACAATAACCCCTTTTTAGCTTAATCCCCATAACCTTGTATCAATGACACTTGTAATGAAAATGTTAGTCAAGTTGTTTAGGCGTGCCAGATATGCCCATACATAAATACGTATTGCGTACCTACGCTCAAAATACATAACCTATCTTCTTGCATACTTGGCTAAAAAGACATATACTCGTATCTCTAAACTAGCTGCGCCCCACGGTGCTACTCGCGGTTAAAAAGTAGCCTATGTGTTAATCCAGAGTATAAGCCAAAATTCGTCCATCCGTTGTAACAAACAAACAAATACGCTCAAAGTTTCACATTTATAATTTTGGTAAGTAGAATTTCCCTAGTTGCTGCTCGTAACACAAAAAATTCAGACACTTTTGGCGACCTAATTTTCGGATTTCTTTATTTATTCATTGCTGATATTACATATTCTTCACTTAAACTAGTAAGTTACATTATGTAATATACCCTGTGCATAGGGCGTTGCAAGTGTGGCGTGCTAGTGTGTACTTGTAACTTGACACAGTCAGTTAGAGTGTGGAATACTCTGCCAGACTGTGTGTGTCTCGAGTGAATCGGTTTTTGCAAAGTCAAAGTCAAAGTCAAAATGTTTTTATTCAATTTAGGTATCAAAGATACACTTATGAACGTCAAAGTTATTTAAATAGACTCGACCGCCTTGTTTCTTTCTTCTGTATCTTTCTCGTTTCTGTTTCTTCTAGGCAAGCGTGCTCCATCGTAGGCCGCATCACTGCTTATCATCAGGCATGTTGGCGGCCAAACGCAAGCCTACTATGTAATAAAAAAAAAAGTCAAGTAACATATCATCATCTATATATATAAAATTCAAAGTCCTGACTGACTGACTGACTGACTGACTGACTGACTGACTGACTGACTGACTGACTTATATATCAACGCACAGCCTAAACCGCTGGTCCTAGAAACATGAAATTTGGAGGATATGTTCTTTGTACAGTGTAGGCATCCACTAAGAAAGGGTTTTTCGAAATACTACCCCTAAGGGGGGGAAATGGGGGGTTCAAATTTCTATGAAACTTTTTATTCTCTGGGTCGATTGACTCAAAAATTGGTACAAATACTCTTCAATTAAAATTATGAGACACGTGTATCACAGTTTTTCCAAAATCATCATTATCATCATCATCCACCGACAGAGTCTAATAGGGCTTCTTTTTACTCCGAAAACTTTGATGAGAAAGTTATTAACGTACTACAAACGACGCTGTTATCATTCTGAGGGTTCCGTACTAAAATGGTGAAAGGAACCTTATCATGAAACTCCGATGTCTGTCTGTCTGTATGTCTGTGAGCTGATTATCTTGGAAACTGTAATAGCCAGCAACTTGGAATTTGGTACAGATCTAGATAACGGTAGTAGCTGCGTATAGTAGGTAAAACGTCACGCCTTTACCCTAAGAGGTGTATTACAACACCCTCACTTCGCCGGACGATATTCAGTCCAAAATGTAATAAGTAGCGAGCCTATCGCCATACGTACACCGGGCTCCAGTCATGTAGCAGATGACATTAAATACGAAGCTATCATTGAATTTTCATATGAATCTCCGCGTAAAATATGTGAATTATATTGCTGACATTCTATCGAATTTCAAACTTGCTTAATCAGTAAGGGAAAAATACAAGAATTAAGTCCAAGCCTGTCAGAAGATTACAAACGGCAAGGGAAGAGATTTTCTGTCAATAAAGATCAGGTAGATGAGCTAGGAGATGAAATTTATAATTATGTCTGTCTGATCTTAGAAGCAGTATTTAGCAAAAATAGACGAAGTCAATAGAAGAAGCTGCTTTAGTATTAGGAAGACAAAACCTACTACGGGTTGTCTTTGCTTCGAAGGTGTTAACTAAAGGTCTGCCAGCACACTGACTGGTGTAGTTTCCGAATGAGTCTATGTTTATGCTGAGGATTCCTCTAATATCTCTAACACCACCGAACTACCCCTTCGAGTTAAAAAGAGTGCAGTTTCCCCTCAAAGTCTGCTTTGCCATGACCATAAATAAATCTCAAGCCAAACTCATAATTGACTAAAATGTTTTTCACACGGTTAGTTATACGTGGCCTGCTACAGAGTAAGCTCAAGGAGCAGCCTGGTTTTTCTAAAAAAGAAACCTACTTTTCTCATTCCAGAGATCTAAAGAACTTCGTCCATATTGCTCTGCTTGGGATATTGTCAGTTTGTGTATTCAGTTGAGAGCGAGTGTGACCGCTTATAATATTTATTTCTGAAGTTAAAAACGTCATACATTTTCTGTAAGCCACGCGGGCGAAGCCGCGGGCAGAAGCTAGTAGGCATATAAAACTTGTGAAACAAATGTTGTGTATACCTGTATTCCCCTTGAATAATAATTAAAGATTTATGTTAACAAAAACCAAGATCCCGTCAAACCAAGAGTCCGTGGAGTGTAATTTTTAAATTAAAAAAAATACATACTATTGATTCTATACATTAAATCATTAAGAACTTTATTCAAGCGATAGTTTGTCATATTATAGTAGGTAGTTATAGTATAGTGTGTGGCGTGTTACTAATAGAGCTCTTATACCTTTTACCCAATTTTACGGCCAGCGTGAACTATAATGGCTCTCTTTTGTTCGCCAATTCTATGAAAAATACTACGAGGGCCTACTTTATTGCCATTATGTGAGTGAATTAGCCAACTTAAAATAATTTTGATGACGTAGGTGGTATTTTAAATAACTAACCACTTACCTAGTTTGATGGAAATGCTTATTACTCTTACTTTAGCCATTCTGGCGTGTTTAGCCACAAGTCGGGTTAAGCGATTCAACACAATTATAATCCTTTGATTAAATGTGATTTTCAATTTATTTTGCTGTAAAATTTGGTTGCGTGTTATTTCGTTTGTCCATAACAATAACCACAGAGATGTAAGCCATTATACATTTAAATTTAAAATTATTGGAATCGGGTCGGGAAATGGGAATTTTGAATTGACATAAGTTCGTTTTGTTATTACTTTGAAACAGCACCTACTAATTATTAATACATGTATATTCAAACCTCAAAACAATTTTACAATAAATAATTCGATTTAAAGTACCTACTTATACAGAATTATATTGGTGTTGCTGGAAACATATTTAAATTTGTATTTGTCAATTTTATCTAGTACTTTTCGTGCAATAGCTCGCTGTTCGTACTTTACGAACAAAAAGTGAGTTTTCAGTAAACACTTTAACACAAAAGTACCTATAAAATGATCCGTCCTCCCGTGACACGCCAGTATCTATGAGAAGCGAACCAATCAGCAGTCAGTTACGTAGGTAACTGACTAGAGCCTAGGAACTCAGCTAGTTGTATTACGAATAAGTATCGTTCAATGTCTGTGGTATAGAGTCACTGATTTCGTGGGTAGAGTTTCTAGAGCAGTAGAGCGCCTAACTGTTTTCAAAATTTATAGCCTACATGGAAACTATGAATCAAATTTATGAGCCTTGATAATGGTTGAGGGTAGCGAAGACGTGTAAATGAAACCAATTAGTGATTGGAGGGAGGTATCGCGGTTGGGGATAGGGTAGTTATCGAACTACCCGATATAAATGAATAATTTAAGGCCGAGACGGATGAAGTTAGTTATGGCGAAGTTGTTTTGAGATTTAGGTACTTATATGGCTTCTGGCTATTTTCTCCTAAAAGAACAAAGATTCCAAAAATGTTATTCTTAGAAACTTATTAAGAAGTCTGAAATTCTCTAAGAAAGACAGCCAAGAAACTGCTTGCAAAGCGTTTTTCATAATCAGGAAAAGTAAAGAAACTGGGTTGCGTAAATATTTATCAAAAAACTCAATTATCTAAGCCGTAACTGTTTTAATATAATAATGACTCGGTAATCAAGGATCTGCTTTCAGAAAGCGTACATAATTAGTATGCAAGGATAATAATGAGACAGGGCTACGTAAAAATAGCACACTAATTGGGTATTAATATCCACAATTTGGTTGTTTGAAAATATATGATTCGCATTTTAATTTTGGTGTTACCATAATTGGAGTAGCTGGTACTCGGTTTATAATGACAAAAGATGGTGGGGATTAAAATGTATGGTAGCTGGTGAGTGTAAGTGTGCCTTTATCAATATTTTTATTACTCCTTCAAGCTGGAGTGGTTAAACGGGTTTCAGTGAAATTTAAAACAAACATGGGTAGCTAATACCTTGGATTAGGTCCATCGGCTACTTTTTATACCAGAAAATTTAACGGCTAGTCTCTTTGATAGCAGATATAACCGCGGGGTGAACTCAGAAAAAAATATTACGGTAGCAGTCAATTGGCAATTTATTATTCTTAAACGTGTAAAAGATAGGTATTAGGTTTACTTGCCTATCATCGTAATAATTCTCAATATCCGATGATATAGAAACAAAATTCCTCGCTTCCTATTTTACACAAACTACTATATCCTTCTAAGAGACAAATCCACACGACTATGTAGGTATGTCAGCAATTCATTGTGGCATTACCTCAAAGGATTTGGAAGGATTATGCCTTTACCTATTCATTTGAAGCATCAAGACGACACAGGCGTAAGCACATTATAAATAGATCTAGCCTGAGGCTGTGTTAAGTACGTATACTGTATATTTAGAAGTAATAAAAGGGGATATTCATTTTAAACTTCTACAGGTAATGTCTAGGACTTTATAAATGCAGAACTGCTCGGCCTCCGACATCGCAGTATTGACTTTGCTTGTAAAAAGTTTGAATCGGTTGAGTGGTTCAGAAGTGGCATAGAAGACAAATTAAGATAGGTACATTAATTTAAATACACAAACAGCATCAACCGGCGTAAGGTTTTCTATTTGTCAGCAGTGTGCTCGCTGCTGCGGTGTCCGCATTGCTAGCTATGAGCGTCAGATTTACTTAAAATTAATATTTAAAAAAAAATCAAAATTATTTATTTACGAAAAGTACATTTTGTTTTTGTTGGCACTAACAACCAAACTGGGTGTAAGAAACCCGTGTTTTGGTAGTTAGTCCTTCCTTAAAGTTAATGCTAAAAGATAATATGTACATTTTTGTTTGTTTTAGAAGTGTAAAATTGTATGGTTTGGTAAATTAATCAAAAAATTAAAATAATTATGGTATAAATAGAATTAAAATTGTGAGTTAATTTATAGTTATACATGTCAAAGACAGTTGGTTCAAATTGGTTACAGTTAAATTCAAAGTACGTTATTTAATTTTTTTTAATTTGTCGAATATTCAAAGTCTTTATCACGTTTTATACAAAAATACAAATGAAATGTGATGATTTAAAATTAAAATATAAAAATAGTATACGATGTATGTATGTATATCACCCTTATTTTTTCCTCTCTGGTTCCACTGACAAACTTCTTTTCTCTACTAATCGTGTACAAGCTATTGGCGCACCAAACAAATATCTAACATTTATTCGCAAATACAAAGTCGTATAAAACACGACCCCCGTATAGAAGGCATTGCTACAATATGAGCATGGTATACATAAAGCGTAGTTTATAGTAAAGAGTTCGCGAATAGCTCGTCTTTACCCACACTAGCGCTTTGGAGACAAACGTAACTTTACGGCTAGTGAGTCAGTAGTACACTCAGAGATAAGGTCTTGTCCTACGTAAAAGCGACAAATATAGTAGCGCACGCAGATGTTGTATCTACACAGGGCTACGGTGCTAAGGGCTACGATAGATAGATAGATAAACACTTTATTGTTCACACCAGAAATAACAAAACAAAAGAACAGAAAAAACTTAAACCGTAGTGTAACAACTAGCGGCCTTATCACTAAGAGCGATCTCTTCCAGGCAACCTTAGGATGGAGAGGATATGAATGATACGATGCTACGTGCTACGGTGTTGTAGAATCAATAACATGGCTAAGAATTGCTAGAGGTAGGTACGTACGTATTTCAACTTTATGTCACTGTTTTTTATACCTAAGAGGATATATTATATTATACATCCATTCCCCTGAAGGGGCTGACGGAGGTTTACAACAACACCGTACGAATCCTTATCCTTACTAATAAATGTGAAAGCGTGGATGTTTGTTACGCTTTCAAACAAAAACTACTTGACGAATCATCATGAAACTTTGTACACAATTCTGGGAGGTACTAGAAGTAATATAGGGTACTTTTAATCCCGAAAAAATAAACAGTTCCTGTGGGACTGCGGGTGAAACCGCGGGGTGCAGCTAGTAAATTATAAATATTATTCTTGACAGATAGTAATTAAAGCCCATATACTTCTACTATGCATTATTCTGTGCCAAGATTACAATATTGTTAGAAGCGGCTTAGCTCATCGCCAGTGTCAAGCTAATGTGAAGTTTTCTCTTGGTGTGTCCTCACTATTAGTAGGAAAATATTCATGTATTCCGTTTACGTAAGTCTTCGTATACTTTTATACTGGCAAACATATCTGGGCAGCGTTTTGTTTGTTCTCTTTTTTATAACATAAACATGGTATTATTTGACTCGGTCGCTTTTAATGTAAGTTACTTGTCTATTTTGGATACGTTCCTTTTGGTATCTCTATATAAATGAATCACTATTTCCCTTGGTCATCGCATCACGCGTGAACAGATGGAAAATTTTCGCTAAAAAAATTTGTTGTGTTTATTAATGCCAGGAAAATAATATTATGAAAGAAAAAATTTAAATATTATCCCGAAAAAAATAACGGTTTCTGTGGGACGCGGGTGAAACCGCGGGGACAGCTAGTAAAAAATAAAAAGAGATGTAGGTTGTAGGTTTTACTAAAATGTTCAATTACTTTAATTTTGTCGACGATCAATTCGATTGTTGCTATCTCTGGGGTAATTTGGGTTAATTGGGTGGTCTCGTTCTTTTTAATGGTTAACAATTTAATTTTGTAATAGGGTAGGTGCATTTCGGTTTTTGATATTCGGCAGATTCTGGGTCCATACTGGATAAGATGGTAGAGAACAATGGAGACAGTTGGAGATGTCTTATGCTAGAAAGCACAGCGCATTGAGGAACATTTTGTAAAATATCTAGGGTCATTAGGCAAGTAACGCCATAATGTACGATTATTGAAACTAAAGATAGAAAAATGTAGGTGTCACCTAATTTGTGAAGGGTTTGTCAATGATTCTCAAAAGACGCAATTGCCCCACAGACGCATTTGCCCCAGCTGACCCTAAATGAAATTTAGTCAATAAGTAAAATAATCCAATTATTCGAATTTAAAGCTATTATTTTGTAAGTTCATTTAAACCACACGATGCCCTCCATCAAGCATTGAAACTGGTCACTAAAGGGTTTAAGTGACATTTGCCACTATTTTTCATTACCATTTATTTTTATATTCAATCTTTATTATTTTCTTGGAATTTGACATTGTTATAATCATTATTTATTATTTTTATTATCGCGTGACATAAATGTAATTGTGTAATCGTTTTTGTGTCAATAAATAATTTGAATTTGAATTTGAATTTGAATTTGAAGTGGAAATCAACCTCACATAAATCCCGAACGCACTCCAGTGCAGTCGAGTACCTTTGATTTATAAATAAGAAAAGATACACTACACATTTACAAAAAACCTTTTAATTTTAAAACAAGCTGCGCCCCGCGGTTTCACCCGCGGTTAAACAGTGTCCTATGGGCTATTCTAGACTATAATCTATCTCTGTGCCAAATTTCATACAGATATGTTCAGCCGTTCTGGCGTGAAAGAGTAACAAACATCCATCCATCCATCCATTATTACAAACTTTCGCGTTTATAATATTATTAGGATATTAGGATTAATATTCTTATTTCATAGTATTTAACCATTTTTGACAAGTGTTTTTGACAATATTGGCAAACAAAAATGTCCTAGTAATACCTCTAGCTATTCATACTCAACCTCTTATCAAATTGAAATCACCATTCCGGGAAATCAAATAACGGAATTCATAGAATCGGCTGACGACATCGGAAACGGAATTACGGTTTAATATTATAAATAGCTACGTTAATATCCGAAAATTGAACATTACCTGGAAACCTGAAATAGTCAGTTGTATCACAATCCACTTACGAGTCATGACATTCTAATTATTAATTCATCCATACATTAGACGGAAGTGTACTCGTGAAACATTGCAATGTAATTTTAAAGGATTAATATGTAAATAGGAAGATAATTCCGAAATAATCTGAAACAAACAGAGTAGGCTCGTAGAGATAAACTAGATTAATTCGAATAATAAATCGAATAAGTTAGTATTGAAACAATCCAATTCTAACAAAATTACGAATCCTAACTAATATTATAAATGCGAAAGTGAGTTTGTTCGTTTGTTTATTTGTTTGTTTGTTTGTAACGCTTTCACGCCGTAACTAATCAACCGATCATCATGAAATTCTGCATACACGTTGTTTGGGATACAGAAAAGGACAAAGGGTCGTTTTATCCCGAAAAAATAAAGGGTACCTGTGGGACCACGGGTGAAACCGCGGGGCGCAGCTAGTAAAGAATAAAAAACAAATTATTGAAGTAAAGTATATATATAAATAAAGAAAATAGTTGAAAAGCATCAAGGCGTGAACCAAAATGAACTATCATCACACTTCACTACATAGTATAAAACAAAGTCGCTTTCTCTGTCCTTAAGTCCCTTTGTATGCCTAAATCTTTAAAACTACGCAACGGATTTTGATGCGGTTTTTTTAATAGATAGAGTGATTCAAGAGGAAGGTTTATATGTTTAATAACATCCATTAAATAGTGGAGAAATACTGCTATTTTTGAGGTTTCTAATGTGATGTCGTTAATTATCATTTTTTTTCCGCTAACATTGCAAACGCAGGACGCGAAAGTTTGTAAGAATGGATGGATGGATGGATGTATGTTACTCTTTCACGCCAGAACTGCTGAATAGATCTGGTACAGAGATAGATATCTAGGATATATCTAGAATGACACTAAGGATACTTTTTAACCGCGGGTGAAACCGCGGGGCGCAGATAGTAATATTATAAACGCGAAACTTTAGATACATGGATGTTTGTTACTAAATCACGGCAGAACGGCTGATCAAATTTAAATGAAATTTGGCACAGAGATAGATTATAATCCGGAGTAGCACATATTTTTGGGTGAACCGTGGGTAAAATCGTGGGGCGTACCTAGTCACAAAAATAATAAGAAAAAATTAAGAACAAAGGCCCGTATGCTAAAACGACGCTCATTCATGAATCTCGATTTAAAGCTGTTTTTATCCCTGTCACATTTGGGACTGAATATCGTCCGGCGAAGTATGGGTGTTGTATTACACCTCTGTCAGCCCCTTCGGGGGAAAGGCGTGACGATATGTTTATTTTGGATAGAAAAAACAGTTTCAAATCGACATTTATAACTGATTGTCGTTTTAACATGCGGGCCTAGAAGTCACTTACTTTTACTTAACATGAAGAACAAACAAACCATTCGAATAGTACACACCTACGAATTTAATTTCATTCCATATTTTAGTTACCCATCTCTAATTAGTAGGCTGAATTTGCGCATTATTGTGTGTAGTCGACCGTTTGTTGGTTAGATTGTACAGCTAGTTAGCCAGCGCGGTTCCAAATCTGCCCATTTCATTAGGAGCACAATGTGCTTTCAGCTGTCATGTATTATTCGGACACACGTACAGTCATGCATGCGTAATTGTGCAACTCATGAACGGAATTCTCAGTAACTGAATTATTTTAACAATAATAAGTTCGTCTCGGTTTATTTTATTGAAACGAAACGGGACGCTGCCCGTGCGTTGGCGTTCGTTGGCTTGATGTGTGTACCCAGCATTAATTTGTAATTTGTTTTTTTTTTTTTTAATTTTAGGCAATAAATACTTTTTATTTATTTTATTTATTTATTTAATAGCAAATGCATGAGGTCAATGTCAGTCCACGAGCAACAGTTACTCCTTGACAATCGTGCTGCGGCTTGATTTCTTTTTAACTAGCCGACGAAACAGAGGAGGCTTAAAAGTCGACGCGTAAATTTTATTTTTATTTTTTATTGACTGCCTCGGTGGCTCAGTTGGTAGTGCGCCTGCCTTCTGAGCTTGGGGGCGTGGGTTCGATTCCCTCCTAGGGCAAACATTCATGTGATGAACATTATTTTGTGTTCGTTCTATGTCTGGGTGTTAATATCTATTTAAGTATGTATTTAAAAATAAATATGTATGTTTATTATTACTTTTTGTTAAACTACTATTTAAAGTTGCAAAATAACGACGTATCTCTTCTAAATAATTGCTGTTTCAATTTTTATACAATGAAAGTGAGTTTCTTTTTAAGTTTTTGTTAGAATAAGAACGCAAGACATCACGTCTAGACAACCTTTTTATTTTGAAGGTTTGAAAATAACTAAGGAAAACTATTAAAATCAAACAAAATAAAGCGTAGGTTCTCCTTTGAAATATTTTTGTTTCAATGAAATTAGATTGGAAGAAAGCTTTTTAAAACGAGTTTTGAAATAAACTCTTGAGTAAAATATTTAGTGAGGAGTTTTATAACTAAATCTAAAGTGCTATTAATAAAATATTTAATGAGTTATAGTAGGAAAGTACGTAAAGAAATAGAGATAAAGAGGATTTCGGCTATTTTTTTCTCTATAAAAAAATAAATAGCGATGACAGCCTAGCTGGAAGAAGCCAGAGGGAGCGGCGGGTTCGAAAACAGCCTACGGAACGCATCAATTTATGCGTTGTGCGAACATATGTGCGTATTGTATGTCATTTGCTACATGACTGGAGCCCGGTATATGGCAAGAGGCTCGCCCCCCTGTCACATTTGGGACTGAATATCGTCCGGCGAAGTGTGGGTATTGTATAACACCTCTGCTAGCCCTCTCGGGGAAAAGGCGTGACGATATCTGTGTATAATAATAATTGGTGTTAGAATCTGTTACTTCTAGGCCACCATGACGTCTATTGCCATGATGGTTACGTTTTTTGTTCTCAACGTCGTGCGACTGCGAGTCGAATCGCCACGCAATAAGGTACATGTTAGCGCGGGGTAAAAAAAAAACGTAACCATTACTAACATATCTAATTTAACCATAACCCTAAGAAACCCAAATTATAAAACATGTTCTTATATAAAATGAAACTTGGCTAAATGGTAGATGAATAGAAATTGTTAGAATTAAGAATGTAAATGAAATTTGAGTAAATAAAGTCATTTTAAATCCCTGATTTCATTAGGGAACTAGCTCGCGGGCCAGGCCAAAAAGCGCAAGGACAGGAAAAAAAAAAGAGAAAAAAACATATCAAACATATTAGATGTCATGTTAAGCCCCCTGGAGTTGCGTAATGTCCGGTACGGTAGAAGCCTCAGTAGCAAACAGCAATAATCATTTAAAAAAAAAGTTTAAGTTGGTAGTTAATTCATTTTGCATTGAATCATATGTCATTCAGTTACGGCTACTTGATAGGCTACCTTATGTACATATACAAAAAAATTAAAACACAGCCTAACTTTGTACCACGTTGAAACCATTTCAACGAAATACAATACCTTTTTGCCAACACCAACCCTTCTGTTCCAATATCAAAGCGCTCGATACCCTTTGAAGTACAAAAATCTTTGACGTAGCAAAAATTCACTACAACACATAAAACGTTTTATAACTCAAGCAAATGCTCAGTGGAATATATCATAGATACGTATGACAGCTACAAGTTTTTGCGGAGAGCGGTGAAGACAATTTTTCATTGAAATAAATGACTTTTCTTATCTGAACGTTTCCTAACATTGTCTGACGGGACCCAGACTCAGCTGTTCTGGATGAGGCAGGTAATTACGAAAAGAGTGTCACGTCTATTAGATATCTAGACAGAGGGTCTGCCACGACGTCTAGGTTGGGTTTAATTGGTGGAACGTTTTCATTTCAAGTTTTAGTCTATTTTGATATTAAAATTGATCAAAAGGCTACTAATCTAATGTAAACTGGTGAAGTAAAGGTAAAGGTCTATTTATAAGAAAACAGAAATTTGAATTCTAAAACAGTCTGCTGCTGCACTACGCTGATTACCTCGAAAGCTATTATATTTCGTTGTCCTAAAATTTGTCTACGGGAAAGTACAGTTTGCACACTATGATTAGGTGCTTTGATTAACAAATGTGTAGTTACGAGTTTGTAGCAAAAAAATCCCTAGCGGCTATTTACTGGGCACGAGCACGACAAGATAATAATAAGTTCGGGACATTTTTCACACATAGTCGCTTGACCTCAAACTAAGCAAAGCTGTCAGAGACTGATAAACATACATATATTTTTTAAATACATACTTAAAAAGATAATAACACCCAAAAATAGAACAAATAAAAAAGTTTGCCCTATTAGATGGAATTATGGATGGGATTAGATGGAATTCAAACCCGCACCCCCAAGCTCAGAAGGCAGGTTCACTACCAACGGAGCCACCGAGGCAGTAATTTCATCTCTATTATTTATATTAAACGATGGATATCTAGTCAGCACTAAAATATGTTCAAGCAAATTAGGCTAAATCAATGTAAATACGTAGTTTAGTAATTCGTGCATTCAGCCTGCAAGTGCTGCAAGCTTCAACTTCAACCTTTGTTGTTTGGCTTTTGTGTAAATGCTTTACAACTTCGCCAAGCTAAATTGGGCATTGTTGTGACGAAGCTGTTGGTTTGTCGGTATTTCTACGTCTAAATTTTATACATGTTAACTACGTTGTTATATGTTTTAGTGAAATCGTATAAGTGTCGATTCTCAAGTGTTTAAGAGTCCGGCGACCTAACTAACTTCGACCTATGCGACCTAGACTAACTTCGCATTGGCTTAAGGTATTCTATAGCCATTTCGTCTAGAAGAAGAAGACGAGCGAAGAGAGCGAGTAATGATACTGACGAGCCTCTAAAGTCACCTACAGAGTGACATAGTGCAATATAAATTTTTTATGACTTTTGCACTTCTGTAATCATTCTTAAATAACTAAGAATATCTCTTGTATTATGGATTCATTTAGCAGCTAATGATGTAGACAACCTCCCTATGTAATGGAATTTTTGATTTGCTTTATCTACATAATGAACAAATCAGTCAAAAGTGACCCCTTAAAATGTGGATATTTTTCATAGCTCTATTTTCGCTTGAGAACGTTTTTAAAAAAAAACCAAGGACATAGGGGCTGAGAAATTGTTAATTTAATTGTACATGCTAAATTTCATCATAATCTAACAAATGGTTTTCAAGAAATTTGAGTAGCGCGTTTGTATGGAAATGTCAGAGCGTCGCGGCCCTCTTAATTAGTTCCATTAGGTACTTAGGTAAATATCAGAAAATAAACTTTTTAAATTTTCGATAGTAGAATAAATAAATAAATTCGGGACATTTTCACACACGGTCGCCTGACCCCAAAGTAAGCAAAGCTTGTACTATGATGGTCAGAGACTGATATCTATACATATGTATTTTTAAATACATACTTAAATATTTGTATATGTATTTAACTCATAGAACAAACACAAATGTTCACCACATTTTTCACAATTTGCCCTAGGTGGGAATCGAACCCACGTCCTCGAGCTCAGAAGGCAGGTTCACTAGCAACTGAGCCACCGAGGCAGTCAGTTCGTACATCGTTATATTTCCCCCTTATAATAATATTCATGTAGGCTTCAAACTATTATTTCCAATCATAATTTTGCGCCTTCCTAAAACTATGCTGGCTTCCAATAGTTCTTTCAAAGCTTGTTGACTTTAGTCCCAAATTAATGAAGCCTAGCCTTTACTTTGCAACCTCGTCTCATTTCTATTCATTCTAACTTGATCGTTATTCGTAGGTATTTAAATAAACTACTGCGGAAAGTTCCATGCTTTCATAATAAACTTAATAGAGAGTTAGGTTCGCTTTCAAATAAATCCCTTTGACAAATACATTGAGGAGCCACTGCCATTGCTACAAATTAACAGCAAATAATCGTGATACTTGATTCATTCTGTATTCCAAAACATGCTTTAACTTGATGGAATAAAGCTGATAGTGCCGCGAATGAGGTTTTGAATAGAAATACGAGAGGAAACATTGTGTCGCTCACCTTTGGATCAGACCTGACAGGCTAAGCCAGGTGCTCGCAATATTAGTCACTCTTGAAGCAATATCTTAACTTAGCTCCAAAATACTTTAGCAGCGTTTAAAGCGCTTTTCGCTCATAAAACCTAGTTTTAAGCATGTTACTTTTTTTTTTTTTTTTTTTTTATTGGTTTGCAAACTGGCTGCAACAGCCCATTTTAATAAAAATACTGACACATACTTAATATAACCATGTGGCTGAACAGCCTTCTAAGTGCAAACACAGCATGTACACAAATATTACACTTAACATTATGAATAAACTAAAAATTAAAAAAAATGTAGCTAATACTAATGAAGGCTAAGATAAATAACTAATATTTAAAAATTACAAATGTGAAGGTTGACTTGACTGATCCGATTTGACAAACATATGTTTCTTTATTTTGTATGAATATGTTATGAATATGTTATGAAGGTTTTTGAATATAAAATAAAATGTTTTGAAGATTTTTAAGCTAAATTGAATAAATAATGTCAAAAACAGTTTGTTAGTATATATTAGGTAGAATATTCTTATACAACTGTACGTCATATCGATACTACGTCGAACTGATAATAGGACGTAAGCATATATGGTCGAACAGCTATTTAAACGTAACGCGAAATAGTCATATCGCGTTTTAGTCTTAAAGCGATCTAGTCATATCTGCTGCCTAGTCAAAAAGAGATGCAGTCGTAAAGCTCCTAACCCATCAATTGTTAGTTTTTGTCTGTTAAAACCAAAGCGGCTATTGTAATACTTTTCTTTCATTATTATAACGGGCATGTCGAGTAGCATTGTTACATAAAAATAGCCATAACGGTCGTCCGTCAGTGCCATAAAAATGTTATTTATTATTTATGATGGCTTCAGTGCCAGGACAGTACAATAATTGGATTACCGCGGCCTACGCTGTGGCGTAGCACTGGTGTAGTTTGGTTACGAAATTACGTAGAAGACGCGTAGCTCGGGTTACATAATTACTCTATGTACATAATTATGGAACAAATTGATGGTTACACGGAGTATTAATTTTTGTTTGTTTACTTTACGTGTTTGGTTTGTATTTTGCTGTCGAAGTAGGGTTGTTCTATGGCCTCGTTAATAATAGTCAAGTCGCTTGAGTCAATTTGTTGTTGAATGTTTGATTTACACATACTTAAGGTTTTAAACATAGGATAGAGACAGGTTGGTTAATTAAGCTACAGTGTTGGTAGAGTCACCCTAAAAACCTTCGCATACGATGCAATTTTAGCCGGCAATACCGTTTCTATCTTTCTAACTAAGGTAGACTTTTTTCACGTCAGATAATCTTACTGAATTTTTATACGTCGACTAATTTAGAGTCTGTCGTAAGCGGTTATTTTTATTATTGTTTTGTAAATAGTGTTGTCTTACACTGTCCATGACAACAGTCATGTTGCTCGAGTCCAGCTATGTTGTTAGTGTAACACCGTACTTACCGCTCGATCGGCTAAGTTCTTCACTCTGCAGTGGAGATAGGCGGGTTGTCCCACAGCGGCAGTGTAGTCACGTTTAGTGTTGTTGTCGAAGTAGGGCTGTCCTACGCTCTCGGTAACAACAGTCATGTTGCCGGGGTCTGTTGTTATGGTGGTGATGTCTTCATGACTGTCCTCGCCTTCGGCTGATATTCCTGTAAAGAAAATATTTAAGACTTAGTTTAATAACTAACTCAGCGTAAACTTAAGCACTCATACCTGAGATAATACAATAGTGAACGGTTAATCTGTTTACTATTTATTACGTTGAGTTTATTATTATGATGTTTTCTTTATAATTTTTTTTAATAATTTTAACTGTACTATGGTATAGTTACAAATGTATCACGTATACTTTTACCATAAAACCAGCAAGTAACTAGGTTAAGCCCGCATAAAACGTAATAGATAAATGTTCCGAACGAAGCCATATCAGCTCATTTGATAGACACCGTTCATTAGGGGCTGTGAAAAACCCCTTTACGCTCCTATTGTCAGAATAATGACGTTCAAAGTCCCGTCTTTGTTAGAGGGTTTCCCAGAAAAAAGGTCACAAGTTTCTCACCCTCATTTCTTTGATACAATAATGGAACATTTCATTGAAATGGACAAGGGTATGAAGAATTGAAGTTACGTAAACTTTGAAATCGGCGTTTTGGTAGTTTATCAAGTTGTCATAGTCATGCCTCAGTACTGTAGTTTGGGAAGTTTATAAATCACAGAACCATTGTGGGAAGTTTTAACGATTAGTTGAGTAAGTTCGCTGATCAAACTGTTCCTTGACTCGAATCATCTAACTAATTGATACTACTAAGTCGTCGTTCGCCTGAACCATGACCTTGTGACCCTTAAGTATAATCTGCACAACCTTTGGACCAACATTACTCATATTTGAACTCGGAAATAGAATTTGTATGATCTACTTGACATTCAAAGTAGATAGGAATCAATTATACGCATATCATCAATCAAATTTCAGTCAAGGATCGTACATACAAACGCCCACTTATTCTAGTAGAAAGACCTTTTGCGTTTCGACCTTTGTGTTTCCCGTGACATTTTCAGTCTAACCACGTAAGAGGTTTCGGTGCCGGCTACTTTCTACAAATACCTACTAATTGTAGATCAATATTTCAGGACTAAAGGTCCTTTGAATTACTGGACTAAAAACATTGCTGCGGGCATTTGCTAGTACTCTCTGTACTTTCTTTACAGACCGTCTTACTCGTTTTTGTTCATGGAGAAAGGCTAAACTTGGCTTTGTGCTACCTTGTTCAAGCAGATCGAGTTTCAACTGAAGTTATCTAACTACCTATCACACGGTAGAACTGTACTTAAGTTTCGACGTGTTGTCACGCACTGGTGAGCAGATAGGTACCTATTTATACAGTCCTAAGTAAACGTGTAAAGCGAAGTCTATTGTGAAACAAAACTACAAGTGCCTATAACACACACACTTATGCAAGCACACAGTATAAACCATACTAGTCTATGCACTCACGTCTATTACGTTGGACACGATTGTATTCCTTTGGATCAGTGACGTGTCTATATATTTATGAACCTATGTGAAAAATTCAGTTTTACCTGCAGTTTTAAATTATAAAAGCGACGTAGAGGATACATTTTACATCCACATACGCCACGTCACGCCTTTCTTCCTAAGGGGCTGGAAGAGGTGTACAACACTCACACTTCGTCGGCCGATAATCAGCCCCAAATGTGACAGGGGCGAGCCTGTCGCTATACAACGGGCTCCAGTTACGTTGTAGATGACAAACAATACGCACATTACTATATATTCACACAATTAACATATTGGTGCGTGCCTTCGACTGGGTTTGAACCCACTTCCTCTGGCTTGAGAGGCGGGCCCTTTCCAACTCGGCTATTATCGCTAATAGATAATAGTCCCAAATATAAAGGGGTCATATTTGGGACTGAATATTGTCCGGCGAAGTGTAGGTTCTGTATTACACCTCTGCCAGCCCTTTTGGGGTAAAGGCGTGACGATATGTTTCACCATATTTCAGAAGTTTGTGAAGCAGAATTAATTATCGATAAGGCCTATTAGAGTGTAACGTAAAAAACGTGTCATGTGATTAGCCGCATGCTTAACTATCCACGTGTCTCAACATGTAGGTGGGTATATCAAGAAGAAAATCACTACTGACTGCCATGAATCTTTTGTAATAAAAAACGCGTTCGTTTGCATCGGTCATTTACAACGTGTTGCTTTGCATTCCCGCCGAATTCGTAGAGGTAGTTATACTCCACCAGTAGAGCACAAATAACTATGTGGCAACTTTGAAATCGAAACAACAGACGTTCCATACATTTTGTCGACGATTATCGATTTTTTGTATGGAACGAGTGTTTTTTTTCTCTCGATATTAAGGTTGTCCCATAGGTTATTCGTGCCCTGCTAGTGGATTATAACTATATCTATAAACTACATATAATAACTATATATAATAGGGTACCACAATCACATGAAGGCACATGAACGAAGCCTCTACCATAGCAGAGACTGGTCGCCGTAGCCGAAATTGGCGAGGAACCATAGATAGATAGATAGATAGATAGATATACATAATAATAATTTGACGGGAATGCAGAGCAATACGTTGTGTAGGTGGGTGCACTTTTTAGTAAAATTACTTTATTAGTAACTAGCTGAACCCCGCGGTTTCACCCGCAGTCCCACAGGAACCGTTTATTTTGCGAGAAAAAAAGGACTCCATGTTCTTTTCTGCATCTCAGACAACGTGTATGCATAATTTCATGATGATCCGTTGATTAGTTAGGGCGTGAAAGCGTTACAAACAAACGAACAAACTCACTTTCGCAATTATAATATCGGTTAGGATTGTTGCTAGGCAAATTGCGATGTGTGAGTTAATTAATGATGATCTGAACATCCGATTATGCCTGTTATATTACACCTACGATGCTCGCAATCAATTGTGTTTGCAAACAAGGGATTGATTGAGACAAAGATAGGTACATTCAATCTTCAATAACTGGGTAATGGATACGTTTGCGGATATCTTGCTTCGAAAGGGATTGGATGAATCATATGGGGTTAGGTTAAAGAGTCATAAAGCCTAACTCACACGGGACAGACTGTGTCGACGTAACTTTCTGACGCAGTAACATTTGGCGCGGCGAGAAATCCTATCCTACTAATATTATAAACGCGAAAGTTTGTAAGAATGGATGGATTGATGGATGGATAGATGTTTGGTACTCTTTCACGCCAGAACGGCAGAACAGATCTGGATGAAATTTGGCACAGAGATAGATTATAGTCTAGAATAACACATAGGATACTTTTTAACCGCGGGTGAAACCGCGGGGCGCTGCTAGTAGTTTATATTTTGTTTTGTTTAGTTCCGAATGTTTTGTTGGATTTGGGGCATACAATGAACCTATATCTGACTGAACGTATTCCATGAAATTTATTTCATACACACAACCTCAAACATCAGTTACGCCACGGAACTAATCTGCGATTATGACTGGTGATGTCTTTTATACCGCATGATGAGGTACTTTAAACTCACGCTGAAGCGCTAGACCTTATCCTCCGGATTAGTGCTAATGTGACTCCAGCTTAACGGGCTAGTGAGTCATCGGTATTCTGCATTGCGCCTCGTACGTGACACGAGTTCGAGGAACCGCTCCCAGGTGTCGCGAACTTAAAGCCAAATAACTCAAAGCAGAGGAAATAAACGATTCTATATTTACCTCGGGCCAAACCTCTACACACGCAATAGTTTACAAATATTTATGCCGGTAAACGGAATATTTAAGGCGAAGTGTTCTCTTTGATATGAATAAGTTTTTTGTTGAAAAATGCATTTTTCAAAACAAGCTTTTATTGCGCTAAAAATAATATTTTTTGAGCTACTCTCAGCAAGCCCTTTGATTTGATACCCATATTGTAGAAGTGTATTCAAAAAAACTTGTCCGCCATTTTGAGTGTTCCGCCATGTTGGATTTAGAATGACGTCACATAGCTAACCATGCATTGTCATTCAAACTAAACGTGTATCATACAAAATTTCAGCTCAATCCCAATTTCAGTTCGGACCCAGCCGACGGCACGCACCAATTTGTTAATTGTGTGAACAACGTATGTGCGTATCTGCTACATGATTGAAGCCCGGTGTATGGCGACAGGCTCGCCCCTGTCACATTTGGGACTGAATATCGTCCGGCGAAGTGTGGGTGTTGTATTACACCTCTGCTAGCCCCCTCGGGGAAAAGGCGTGACAAAATGTTACTATGTGCCTTCGAATGTACACGCTGTTTTGTCTTTGTCAATAGAGTTCAAAATTATAAAATGAATTAAATTTAATTAAATTAATGAAATTAATTAAATCAATTCCGAGACTATTCAACGTTTATTACTAAAGGAGTAGGAGTAAAGTGTACTGCGCAGTAAATTAATCTTGTTTTTTCGTATATTTCTTTGAAAGGATATTATTATGAAATACCCTTGAGGGCGAATAAGGTAAGTATAATATTTCTACCATAATATTGATCTGTTTACCTTGGCGACACTTATCAAATACGTAAACAAGTTGTGTGAGAATGAGAAGCCATAAAAGCTGAAATAAATATTTTAGCTCTCAAAAACAGTGGTAAACAATGCTTGAACCTTTACGCTAAAACAAAAAAAAAAAACAAGTATTATGAACTATTCATTATTTATTTACTATCTTCCCACTATGCACTACATTCCCACCGTGCAGCATTTTTTTTATGCAAGCTGCGCCCCTCGGTTTCACCCGCGGTAAAAGTATCCCATGTGCTCTTCTAGACTATAATCTCTGTGCCAAATTTTATCCAGATTTGTTCACCAGAACGGCTGAACAAATCTGGCGTGAAAGAGTTACAAACATCTATCCATCCATCCATCCATTCTTTCAAACTTTCGCGTTTATAATATCAGTTTTTTTTTTTTTTTTTTTCTTTAAAATCTATTATAATTATATTGGCATATATTTACCTATAAATAAATAATAATAATAATAAATTTTTATTTCAAAAAGTACATGATAAAGATAAAAACTATCAGATGCAAACATTTTTTTAGAAACAATAAAATAATTTTGCCTGAACTAGGTAGTCCTGTTTGTCAGGCGATAAATACGGCAAAAAACTAACTTAATATAATCATTGCATACTCACATATTCTAATTCACTAAAATTCTAATTAATTTTAAACTATAAAATAAACTTACTGTAAATTTAAAATTAAACATACAAATTAAACACAAACAAATAACAACTTCTCTGTATCTTCGTAGATGTAAGTAATCCACTAAGTATGCCCCGTGGTTATACCTGCTGTTATAAAGTAGCCTATGTATCAATATAAGCTACCTCCATACCAAAGTCAAAGTCAAAAATGTTTTTATTTAATTCCAAATTACATCCACCCATCTGAGCATGAAAAAGTAAAACACTCACACACACGTGTGTGCGTTTTCGCCTTTATAATATAAAAGTAGGATCAACAAATTTACACAACTATCTAATTAGATATTACCTATTTTATACCTGTTTTAAAACCAACCTTAAACAAAAGGAAACAAGAAACAGATTAACTAAATTCAAAATTCAAGTTAAAAATATCATTTATAATCGAATACATTTACCTTATTTACTAGAAATCGAAACCTGATTTCGAAGAACTCTCAAGCCGTACTTTACTGAAGTATTTAACGACTTCTTCATAGTGACTTAGTAAATAATTCCATAAATCTATTTTACGGAGAAGTAATCGAACTTGTAGGAGTTCTAGGAGCTCGCAATACAACATTTAAACTGATAGGTGTTTTTTAATTGACAATTAATAATAATAATAATAAATTCGGGGCACTTCCACACACGGTCGCCTGATCCCAAACTAAGCAAAGCTTGTACTATGGTTGCCAGAGACTGATATACATACTTGGATATTTTTAAATGCATACTTAAATACATATTAACACCCAGACATAGAACAAACACAAATATTCATCACATAAATGTTTGCCCTAGGTGGGAATCGAACCCACGCCCCCAATTTCAGAAGGCAGGTGCACTACCAACTGAGCCACCGTGGCAGTCTTTTAATTGTGCTTAAGTTGATTTGTTTCTCTTAATGACCGAAATTAAAATTTCAGACATTGTTTACCCACTTACCCGTAACCACTTGGGGTTATCCGTAAGATACACACCGAAACTTTTAGATCATAACTTTTACACTGCTCTTCTCCATTATAACGCAGTTTGAGGGAAAAAATATGACACATACACGTAACATAAAAACAAAATATATTATATGAAGGTGACACTATTTTTTGCGAAATAGGTTTGAAGACGTACACGTAGCACAGATTACTATTTTTAGATAACGTTTAAATTTGACCAAATTTATGCAAAAGGCGGGCTATAGGATTTGAGACAAAACATTGTCTCGTGTCGACGTTACACGCCGCGCTCTGCAACGCACCAATGAAAGTAAATTTCATACAGTTGTATGTGATGAGTAATTTTTACCATTTTGTGGTGCGCTTCAACAGCTTTTAAAGCGATTACACCCTAGTTGAAGAAAGCTCGCCTATCAAGCCAGAGGGAGCGCGTTCAATCCCAGCTGAAGGTACGCACCAATTTGTTCATTGTGTGAACATTATTTGTTTATGGCATTTGCTACATAACTGGAGCCCGGTGTATGAGGACTGGCTCGCCCCCTGTTACATTTTGGGACTGAAAATCGTTCCGCAAAGTGTGGGTGTCAAATACCTTTCGGGGCAAAGACGTGACGATATGTTATGTTATACTGTGTTCGATAGCTTTGACTGCGGAATCTTTAGAGGTGATCTGTGCTACGTAACGACCTTGAAGAGCAAGTGAAGATGGACCGATTCACTTTCAACGGACGTCGTCCATCATGTAGACAGCTGTCGATAGCAGTAACCTCTTCTTTTATCACGAATTTTGTAATGAAATAACGTTCCACCAATTTGTTCCGAGATACGGAGATTAAATCGTTTTTGATGACCCTCGTTTGCTTTGGAACGGGGGTCGGTATCCAATAGATAAAACATTAGTAGAGTAGGTATCTACTTTGGATATTTACCTGACTGCGGCGATGCGAATGTGAGGGTTATGTTTTTAACCTCCAACGCAGAATCGGCGGAGAATGTGTGTGTATGTGTGTATGTGTATGAGTGTGAGAGAGATATATTCACCCACCGTTCCTAGGTCAAAAAGATCAGAATCTACTACCTACAATACAAAAGACTAACTATTCCCCGCGATGTCACCGGCAATCACACAAGAAATGTTATTTTTTGTCAGGGTAAAAGGTACCCTATGTCCTTTTCTGTACCTCTGACAACGTGTATGCAAAATTTCAAAATGATCGGTCGAGTAGTTAAGGCGTGAAAGCGTCACAAAAAAAGAAATAAACTCACTTTTGCATCTATAATAATTAAGTTAGGATGATGAAGAATCATAGTTTATTTATATAAAATCCCTTTGATAACAGAAATTTAAATGGATATTTTTTATTACATTGAAATAATCTACATTAAACTCCCAGATGCTACATTCATGTAGCATCTGGGAGTTTAATTTAGATTATTTCTGCTTATCCCAATTAGAATTAAGTAGATCCTATTAAAATAAAAAGGGTACATCATTTGTGTGTCTACCTATCACAATAAGAGGAAATAAACATCGTACCATAGAATAATTTATATGTTCTATGGTAGTCTCCGCCAACATGCCTGGTGATAAGCAGTGATGCGGCCTACGATGGAGCACGCTTGCCTAGAAGAAACCGATTCACTCGAGACTTGAAGACACCCAGATTATAAGGTCAGGGAACACACACTCTGACAGAGTATTCCACAGAGTAGTTTAGACATATGTCTAGAGAGAATTCCGTAATTTTCTAGTTTTATTCGTTTTATTCTAGTGTGCGTGACAGGTACTACTTTTACTAGGCGTCATACATTTTGTTCATTTGGAAGCTGAAAGTTGGCTGTTATTAGGCTAAATGTGAATATTAAAATGTTAAATTACATTTTCAATTGAAATTTAATTGTGTTTTTAAAAAGTAATTACTGATTATCTACTATTACATTCTTTAATTAATGTAGATAAACATGTCTTGGATTAAAATGTTAAAATAAATAAATATCCATCTGTACGTTAAGGAAGAATTCCCTAACAAACATTACAAATATCTCTAAGTATCCTATCCTACTATCCTTCTTACTAATATTATAAACGCGAAATTTTGTAAGAATGGATGGATGGATGGATGGATGTTTGTTTCTCTTTCACGCCAGAACTGCTGAACAGATCTGAATGAAATTTGACACAGGGAGAGATTATAGTCTAGAATAGCACATAGGATACTTTTTAACCGCGGGTGAAACCGCGGGGCGCTGCTATTCCATAGATAAATTCATTAAGACTGGTTCTTATTAAGGTTAGATAAACGCAATTTATAACAGTTACTCGTAGCTCAATAACGCTCGCATTAAGATCAGATAAAGCTATTAAGGTCGTTCCTATAGACGCAAGTAATACCTACCTATTAGAAACGATTGGATGAAGTAGGAGCTTTGATGCCTCAAACAGAATAAAAGTCTTTTGACTTTACTAGGAATTGGGATCAGGATATTCTTCAAAAAATTGATGACTGATAAGAAATTGATAATGTGGTGCTATTTTTATTAAACGTTTCAATGTTTCTATAGGAATTGTTATATCGGCAGGAAAATAACATTACTAAAATAAAAACAACAAACTCGGCTGCAAAATATTGTGCCCTATGTTCCACTATCAAGACGATTTAAATGACACCTCACATGTCGAACTCCATCAAGCTGTTTATGCTGTAGGGCGTGGCAAAGAAACCTTATACATTCATACATACATACATACCTTCATACACACATGACCCTCCTTCTTGCGCAGTCGGGTGAAAACGCGATTTGTGGACGGACGTGGGTTGAAACGAAATTGAGGCGTACCTACATGTTGTGAGAACATTAATGTCTCATTAAGCCTCGCCTAGATATAATTATGTAGTCTATGTACTTAAATGTATTTGTTGTTTTGGCGACAGGCTCGCCCCCTGTCACATTTGAGACTGAATATCGTCCGGCGAAGTGTGGGTGTTGTATTATACCTGTGCCAGCCCTCTCGGGGGAAAGGCGTGACGATATGTACATTTGTATGTATTTTAAAATAGCGAAGATATTAACGGTGACAAAATGAATAAACCATACATTAAGCGGTGATATGAAAAGATTAGTCGTAAACGTTAAAAACTGATGGAAGTAGAAAAAGCAAAAGATGTACTTAGGGTACCGCGACCCTCTGAACTTTCCATACAAATGCGCTTGTTAAACTATTTGTCAGATTATGATGAAATTTGACAGAAACAATATACAATACTTAAACTATATCTCCGTATCTATGTTCTTGGTTTTTTTGAGGAAACGTCCTCAAAAGAAAATACAGCTATGAAAAATAACGGCCTTTGTATGGGGTCACTTCTGACTGATTTATTCAATGAATAGACAAAGCAAATCAAAAATCTCTTTACAAAAATATAGGTCCTTACGTATGAAATTAGCGTTTTGTCGTACTGATCAATTTGATCTGAAATATCTCCGCTTTGGTTAAGAATTCGAAATTCAAATTAATGAATTCATTTAGCTGGTTTTTTTTTCTTTGGAATACAGTCATTCATTTGTTATTTTCCTCATTATTTTTTCTTTGGCGTCGCTTATTACCGCGCAATGGAAAATATGAAATATCGGTATATTTACGAGTACGAGTTCTACCGTGGCACCAGTGCTGCAGAAACAGCTCGAAGAATTAATGATGTGTACGGCGCTGGTGTCGCTAAAGACAGCACGGTACGTTTTTGGTTTCAACGTTTTCGTTCTGGAAATTTCGACCTTAAGAACCAACCCCGTGGACGGCCGGAGATCAAAGTGAAAAACGAAGAATTAAAGGCTATTGTGGAAGCGGATCCATCACAAAGCACTTCAGAGATAGCAGCAGGCTTCGGGGTAAGTGACAAAACTGTATTAAGGCCGGGTATAATCGCGATTCGAATTTCATTTTCTACCTGCGCATACGCGGATAGAACTGGCGAAACGCACGGACGACGGGGCGCGTACGTAGTGCAACAGCTATCTGGAGACCTACCACGATATCTTATGCTTACGTTTTGTTGTCGACGCTGCGCGACCGCTAATCGTATCGCCGCGCAATAAGGTCCACACTTATACTCACATTTATTCACAAGGAACGTTGCATACAGTATATGTGAAACATGCAGATAAATCTTTTGATTAATATCATAATCAATAACCGTTCTTGCAGGATAGAGGATAAAATGGGCCATTCCCGAATTCCTCACTACTTACTCCAATGGGGATTTCGGGAATTATCGTCACTAATATTTTTCATTATTTTACTTCAACCTAATATAGAATATGAAACAGATTTAGACACAGTTATAAATGTAGCAGAATAAGAATTAAATTACCAATAATCAATGTATACGCTGATGAGAGTTGGAAGAACTTGACTTTATGTCATCATAATTATAAATAAATAAATAAATGTATGTAGGAGATACAGATAGGAGTATAGGTATGTATTATATAAAGCAAACTCGCTCACTGCAGATAAGATTTATAGGACCATCTGGGATTGTCGAATTAACTATTTCAGGTGGGAGCTCGATGCTTACGCTACAAAAGTATAAAACATTGAGTTATTATTATTATTAAGCCAAACTATCCAACTACGCAAAGGTGTGCTTCATAAGTATTTACGCCTAGCATCCCTTAGCAAAAAAAAAAGCACCACTTAGCAGGTACTTGTACTGAGTATTTCTTATTCTGTGCAAGTACAAGGAAGTTTTCTATAATCTGTTGTTTTGCATTTCCGCCAAATTTACAAAAGTAGGTGTAATTTACCAACAGAGCGCGATTCATTATAAAAATCATCACCAAAAAAATAAAGTTTTAGAAAATATATTTCTAAGTAGGAAAACCACATGTTGTACGAAGTCGCGAACGTACACAAGCAAAGTACAGCTGCAGCGGGCCGCGGCGGCTTCTTTGACTTCACAACGACGTAGTAGCTTCTTTGACGGGGCCGGCGCGCGTTTGATACATAGAGATGTGTACTGTCTTTTTGAAATTTCTAGTACTCTAATATAAATTGGTTAAATGGGAACTTTTAATTCAATATGTAAAACGTAAACTTATTTATTATTATTATAAGCAACAATTGGTTCCACTGACGTCATTTAACTTAAGTCTTGATTGCTTGACCTAAAATTATATAAAAAGTTATTTTTTTGTTAAATGCGTGAAGTCTTAAGTCGTTGTAAATTTGAATCATTATAATTTAGTCTCAACATAAAAAGGTAACTAAAGACGACCGAAAGAAATTCGCAATAAAGATACAAATTTTACGTTGCAGTGTGTCTCTATCTAGTTTATTTTACACAACTTTGAACATGCCCTAATATGAATAATCAACAAATTATTCGATCATACTTTAATACTTTTTTGGCTTTATTTGAAAATTAACGATCGCACGATAAAAATGGTTAATAAAACTAAAGCTGTAGAAAGAATCAAATTTATAACAACTTAGTCCTGTTTTTTGTTGAAAACGATCCGATAAAAAAATATTTCCCATTAAATTTAAGATGGCGGCTACCGCACCGGCAGTCTTTGGTTGCCACTTTGAATGTAGACTACCAAGGATCCCCCCTGAAGGATAGATAAGCAAGCAATCAGAGCAATAACATTGCTGACAGGGATTATTTTCAAGGCTCATAAATGCTAGCTCGTCTGGGCTCGTAGGTCTATACATTAGTCTATACATTACATTGGTCTATACATTAGTTCTTCTGAGGTACTTGGTTGGCTAATATCAGTATTTGGTACCGTCATTTTTCGCTTCTCCGAACTAAAAAAACATAGCTTGGATAATAACAACGAGGTACATGACGTCATCATAATGTATCTGAAAGTGTAGCATATACTGTCGTACCGTATACTGTCGGCGGCGGCGCTCGACCTGCTCAACGCGACGGCTCATGCTTTTGAAACAATCAATGTGGACTCTATTTATAGCGTGTTAAAGTGCAAAGTCATTTTACCAGTATGAATATTTATGAATATTTAAAATATTCATACTGTTAAAATGTATAATAAAGTCACTATTTACAACGTCCTACAATCTGCTATATTCAAGTTATTTATAATTTTCTATTATAATTAATATACGATGTATAATTATGTGATCAAATTATACGCCGGATCGTGCCACAGAGCGGCCGGGAACGACCTTTCACGTCGAGCGCTGCTCGACGACTAAATCGGATGTCGTAGTCAATTTTTTACCTAAGCTGCTTCATTTAATGTTGAAAATCGTATATCATATTTATGGTAAAACGAAATCGGCGCCTAGAATTACATTTTCTTGCTGTTTCTATTGGTATTTAATCGTAAAAAGAACACAAATACGAAAAAGTTGCTCGGTTAAATTTTAAAGGACTAATCTGGCTATTTAATTATCGAAAAAAAATGTGTTGTAATCGCTGAAAATTTAGAGAACTACGCTCAAACAGTTTTTTTTAGGAAGATACTTTTTGTGATTTTTTTTTCTAAAATGAGAATGATTTTCAAAATTGTTCTTCGGTTAAAATTTAGTTGGTTGTTTCTTCTACCAGCTGTATTTTTTTGCACCTGATCATCATAGTTCTTCATATCAAACTAGGTGCAAACATAATACTTGTTTTCCTTGATTTCGTGATCATACGGCGCCTTAATCCACTTGAAGCAAATCGGGAGAGTAAAAAAACTCGAACGATGGGTACCTCATGAATTGAGTGAATCGACCTTGCAAACACGGGTCGCCTGCTGTGTTACTTTGCTCAACCGACACAATAATGAAGGGATTTTAAATGGAATCATTACTTGTGATGAAAAGTGGATATTGTACGATAATCGAAAGCGCTCATCGCAATGGCTGAACCCTGGAGACCCAGCCAAATCCTGCCCTAAACGAAAATTGACTCAGAAAAAGTTACTTGTAAGTGTTTGGTGGACTAGCGCCGGTGTCGTTCACTACAGCTTTCTTAAATCTGGCCAAACGATTACGGCAGAAATCTATTGTCAGCAACTGCAAACCATGAAGGAAGAACTAGCTGTTAAACAACCGAGATTGGTCAATCGCTCTAGGCCACTGCTGCTTCACGACAACGCAAGACCATACACTGCACAACAAACAACCACTAAGTTAGCTGAGCTACAATTGGGATGTCTGCGACATCCACCGTACTCCCCGGACCTTGCTCCAACAGATTACCATTTCTTCCGGAATTTGGACAACTTCTTACAAGGAAAAAAATTCCACTCCGATGCAGCAGTCCAAACCGCCTTCAAAGAGTTTATTGATTCTCGCCCCCATGGTTTTTATAGTAAAGGGATCAATGAACTACCCATAAGATGGCAAAAGTGCATAGATAACAACGGTGCATACTTTGATTAATTAAATATATTTTACAAAAAAAAATCGACTTTTTATTCCTCCCGTACAAAACGCCAATTTCATACGTAAGGACCTATATATTTCTCTTTACTTGCAGGGAAGGTTTTCTGGATCATTGACTTTTAAATTAATCCATAATACAAGGGAAATTCTTAGTTATTTAACAGTCATTAAAAAAATAGAAATTGCACTTTGCACTCTGTAGATAACTTTAGAGACTCGTCAGTTTCTTTACTTGCTCTTTTCGCTTGTCCTCTTCTTCTTAAGTCTAGACGAAAGGGCAATACCTTTAGCCAATGCGAAGTTAGTCTAAAGTGGTCGCCGAACCCATAAGTATTAACTTTGATAAATCATTGCTAATTTAGTTAGGAACATAGTCACCTGTACAACATACCCGCAGTAAATTTCTTCAAAGAAAACAAACTACCACTCGTAAGCTCACAAGCCTACTTTATAAATAGAACTTAACATTTCTGTAAACACCACAAATGTCTCTAAGCTCATTTAGAATGCAAACAAACCAAATATTTCGGAGAAGTTTACACCTTTCTGTTTAAAAGGTTCCGACGTAAAATGTGTCCCCAAAAGGCGATAAACCTTACTAATTACATCACAGCAATGAAGGTGGCACTTAACTCGTATTTTGGCTTAATGTCAGACATTAAGCGAAACGCTGGCTGAGCGCGCATTTGATTAGAGCTTCATTAGGAGGAAATCTTCGACGAAATGCAAAGAGCGAGACAGTACCCAAGAATCGAACTGATATACAAAACTTAATTAGAAAGTTCTGCAGGGCTATTCACAACCATTCGGAAACGTTTCGGTTCGGATTTCAAAAATGTTAAAGTCTAAATTACTCGAATCTCAGTCTTTATTCATAAGTTTTTAAACGTAATTAATTCTTCCGATCGGATTTATACTTGATTCCCTATTCCAAAATGTTTAAAAGTAGACTTATATTGGAACAATTTGAGTTTGAAAATTCTGGGATCCGATCGGAAACGTTCTCGAATGATTGTGAATAGCACCTCTGAGCTTGTTTACCTACAGACTACAAGCCCTACTTATCCTCGTAATGACTTACTGACCAAGTTTAATGCTCTTCTTGCGTTGTACTTGCATTATTACACACCACTAACTTCGTATATTCTTCAATTTTGAGGAACACCTCCACTCACTCTCACATCACCTCCTCTTCTCATTCACGATGTTGTGCCATCTATTTCGATTAACGGCGACCTGCATAGCATCGTAAACGGAGGTGTCAAGGTGTAGAGCGGATCTGATCGGACCAATGCACCGGGCTTTGGCCTCGAGATCTCCTTCCTTCTACTATGTATTTGAACTACTATAATATATCACACACTATTAATATGTGAATCTACTACAGGCAGTACTAGGTACATAAAAGTGTACAAACAGTAAATATACTATTACTAGTAGCTCTGTGAGGTGTAGACCTCGCTGCCCGCATCTGTCGTCGGGCCGCATTTCTCAACCGATTCTCGTGAAATTTTGTGAGCAAGTTTGAGCAATTATACAGAATTTGTCAAACACCGTCATTTTAAAAAAAAAATCAAAAACTGTCTCGAAAAAAATCTGCATATTTATAAAACCACTCGCAAAGTTACAAGAAAATCGGTTAAGGAATGCAACCTGGAGACTAAGATAGAGATCCAGAAAATCGGACATATGAAAGCATTTATGTCAAAGCTAAAGCAGAGACGCTTCGCTTGCTAACCCGCTCGCTCACTCAGTTGACAGTAAAACTTTGACTTTTAGTCGAGTTTCTTAAAACTTTAAGCACTGATTCACTCAGATTGGCGAGCTTCGCACCTTCCAGATAATCTTTGATCGCAAACGCGCAAGATAAGGTAACAGCAATTACGTTAGCTCGCGTAAGTACAGCCTTTATTTGCAAAGTAGGCTTTTACCTTGTCTAATACAAGCAAGGTAGTAATTGGAAAAGATTTCACCGCGTTATCTCTCCTTGCGAGCGAGTGAAAAATCTTTTTGAATTTTCTTTAATCTAAAGCTCAAACATTTTTCGGTTGAAAATTTTGTGAGTATTTTTATGTACTTTGCGTAAAGATATTTTTATTAAGACTTGAGTTTATTAGAATTTAGCGGCGCTACTATTTTTTTATGGACAGACTGGTGGAGTAGGTAATCTTTGTGTTCACAAGACTCAGTGGTCAGCCAAACTGGCGGCGGCATGGATTGATGTCTTAAATTTAAAAGATGGCATGAAACCGACCAACCACGTCATAGTGTTTGAAACCGAAGGAAAACTAATAAATTTTTGGCACATATCACTAATGAAATAAGTAAAATTGTTAAAAATATTTTTGAGTACTAGACAGCCTTCAAGCTCAGTGGATGGACAACATTGACAAAGAGAAAAAAAAACTAAATGAGTAATGATGATGATGATTATTTAATAATCAATCTTAGTTATTTTATTTATTTTGTATTTAATATGGGTGTAACAATCCGGAATAAAAACAATTTCATTTCATTTCATTTCATTTCGTAATGTGACACAAACATAGCTACTTTTTAACAACAAAAAGGTATGTATTTGTATTCTAGCTGACCCTGCGAACTTCGTACCGCCTATCGCCTTCGTATCGCTGGAAAAAAAACCCTGAAAAACTTATTGCCTCAAAGGAAAGTCTTAAACTCTACAAAATTAAGAGTAGAGATAAATAGCTCGCGGGCCGGGCCGAGTTGCGCCCGGACAGGAAAAAAAACCATCCTCGTACTTCAAGGAATATTCGAAAAAAGAATTAGAGAAATCGGTTCAGCTGTTCTCGAGATTTGCGCTTAGCAACACATTCAGCGATACATTTTTATATTATAGAAGATAGATAGATGAATAAGCCAACTCCAGCGCGCCGAGCTAGTATTCAGAAGTTATCTACTGTTAAGCGTATACCCAAACAGTTAAGGGCTAACAAAAAGACTTAACTTATTGGTTAACAGTTGGTAAACAATTAGAGCCATAGTCCATAGACGTATCTATATACTTATAAGTAGATACACCATTGGCTCGCCTTGTTGGCTATTGGGCTCAACATGCCCATATACATATATTAAATATTTCCAACAGACGCTGCTTTCAGCTTTCCAGTTGTTTTTGTTTTCTGAACTGAGTAAACTCAACGTAAGCCCCAAAGCAAAGAACAACTCAACAAAAATATATTTAAATAATCAATGTTTTTACAAGCTGGAGAGGGATTCAGCTTTCCGAGTAGGTAGATTGTTATTAGAAAAGTCAAGAACAAACGAAAAGGTAACAAGAGGAAATTTTATTTACAAATAATTAGCTACTAGTAAATATTTTGGGTAAGTAAATAAAAAAAAAAACAAAATATTACAAGTATCAGGCAGTTAATTGGGCTAAGTCTTAGATAGTTTTAATTTGAGCCAGTGCGTTAGAAATCATACTGTGATAAGTATTTGCTAAAATAAGCTAAAGCAATATAGTTTGAGCTCAATTTCGAAATTGAGACTTAATATCTTCTGAAACATTTTTAAGTGTAAAGTAAGTGTTAATTAGTTGTAAACAATCGAAATTATGTTTCTGTCTTTGTCGCCCTCCTGTCCATGTTAATCGGACCCTAACAACCACCTCTAACTGCTGCCATGATAGCAACCGCCTGCTTAATAAAAATATAGTACAGATAGTGATCCGCGAGTTACAAAATTCAATAACTATTTTTTATCACAAATCGATAATAGCAATGTTTTGTAAAAGAAGGAGCTATCATGACCTAAGAGTTAGAATAGGGTTCACTTACAAAAAAAAAACACAATTGGATACATTCTGAGCTGGAAAATCTTAAATGGTTTACAAGATTTTCCATGTACTTTCAACACGATCAATTTCGACAAAGACATACTTACTCATGTCCCTTCGCTCACATATTATTCCTCACACATTTGAGCCAGAACCAAAAACCAAACGCGAAAATCGAATACAAATCACATAAGGAATACGGAAAGGGAGGTAAATCCTCAGATTCAACTACATGTTTATTGCGGTACCTATAGGTTCCAAGAAACCAGCCAGCCCCGAAAAAAGGGAGTCAATCACTGTCGTAACGATACTGTTCGCAAACGTTTCAGTAATAGGTTCTGTGCGATATTTCATCTGTGCCTAGCCTATCGAGCTTTGGAAATCTCCAATTTCTTCTACAGCCACTGAACAGATGAAAGTAAGTTATTTCTAGTGCGAAAAAAGCTTTTTTAGTTACGTGTTTTTGGGTGTTAGATATTTGTGTCTAGAAAAGGAAAAAAAATATTTTAAAGTTTTTTTTTTCGCTCTTTAAATTACATTCAGAAAGCTGTCATGGATCATTGTAATATGAGAATTATGAAACCAATCTATATATGTGTATCCCATCTAGCATCGATAATATATTTCAACGTCTCCTTAATTTTACGTTTTTACAGTAGATAAATAATTAACCACCTATACTATAATACGCCTCGTTAATTTCGATTGCATTCATTGAATCTCAAGTGTAAATGATGTCATGTTAAAACTAAAATTAGTTTAAAAAAACTGTTATATTATAAACTAAATAGTTATCAGGCAACATTTTTCAATTGCCAACTCAGCCATTATTTATTTTCAAAAACGTTGAATTGTGCGAGCGAGATAGCAATAGCGCCGGTTAAACGCTCTTCAGTCGTTTTTAAATCCTTCTACAGCGCAAAAACTGGAACTACGATGACATCTTTATTACCATGGTGGTTACTTTTTTTTTCGATGCCGCGCAACCATGGATCCTAAGGGTCCGGCGACCAGTTAAGACTTACTACGCATTGGCTTAAGGTATTCTATAGCCATTTCGTCTAGAAGACTACGAGCGAAGAGAGCAAGTAATGATGCTGACGAGCCTCTAAAGTTACCTACAGAGTAACAAAGTGCAATTTCAATTTTTTTTTATGACATCTGCACTTCTGTAATCATTCTTAAATAACTAAGTTTCCCTTGTATTATGGATTTATTTAAAAGCTAATGATGTAGACAATCTCCATAGGTAAAGGGATTTTCGATTTGCTTTGTCTATCTATTGATTACATCACTCAAAAGGACCCCTTACAAATGCGGATATTTTTCATAGCTCTATTATCTCTTGAGGACGTTTTTTTAAAAAAAACAAGAACATAGGGGCGGAGACATAGTTCATTTAATTGTACATGCCAAGTTTCATTATAATCTGACAAATGGTTTCCAAGAAATTTGACAAGCGCGTTTGTATGGAAATTTTAGAGCGTCTCGGGACTCTCAATGCACGGCCATACGATACGCAGTCGCGCAGCGTTGAAAACATAACATAACAATTATGGTTTAAGAAGTCATGGTAGCCCCCCTGTACATTTAATCTAAACGAACTTGTTTACGTATAATTCTAGAGACGGTTGTCGATTAGTAACAAAAACAAAGAACTATTTTTACCACTCCGATCCAGCCTCGCCGCGAGTCGAAGCAAACAGATCCAAACTTACGTAACAACAGAACAAACACTTTGCCGAAAGGGTGAGAAAAGCTCAATGGTCCACACGCAAACAATAATTGAACTAAGAAGGGATTAGAAATGGGGGAAGTTGAACTTTGCTACGAATCATTCGATTGAGTATGAGGCCTTTCACTGAGGACTTTTGCTTTATTAAGGATTTTTAATTTTTTCTTTTGACTTTCATCGCATGAAAAAAGTTTTTGGATTTAAGGCATACTTACCTAGGTATTATTACGAAACTGTAAATCAATGAATCGTTTAAATTGTTATGTTCAAGCTCTCGTAGTTAATTTTACCAAAAATTAGCATAATAGTTAATCATTTTGACTGCCTTGGTGGCTTAGTTGATAGTGAACCTGCCTTGAGCTTGGGGGCGTGAGTTCGATTCCCACCTAGGGCAAACATTCATGTGATGAACATTTGTGTTTGTTCTATGTCTGGGTGTAAATATCTATATAGCATGTATTTAACAAAAATTTCTAAGTATATAAATCAGTCTCCGGCAGCCATAGTACAAGCTTTGCTTAGTTTGGGGTCAGGCGACCATGTGTGGAAGTGTCCCTTATTCATTTATTTATTTATTTCATCAAAACTCATGTGAGTTTAAAATTACAAAAGAACCTAACGACGTTATTATTTCCAAAATAAAATACTTATTAGGTTACGATAAAATAAGATACTAATACAACAGAATCGTAAAACAAAACTTAAGAATTCAAATGAACCTGAATAGAATTCAAATGCGAAACCATTCGAACAATTCGATGATAATACTTTTGGTAGTAACGTCCTCTTGTCCTCTCCTCCTCAAGTCTACTCCTAATTGATTCGAGCACGTCCTAAAGACTACCTTATAATTGAACAACGTAGGTCCTTATTCCTGAGAACTACCAACTAATTCAGTTAAAGACCGTGGAAGGACCACTTTGTTGCTTAAAGACGCAACAAACCTGGAAACAGCAGTTTTGGTAGTTAGATGTACCTACCGCTATACGTAATGTAGGTCGAGATTTACTTGTGGCGAAGAGGCATTGTACGAGTAAGCCTAAGATTGAGTTAAGGCATCTTAGGGTAAGTTTACACAAGAATAAGGCGAATATTTATGTACGTACCTACAATACAATTGTGAATTAAAAATTATGGTTAATTAGGTAATTAGTAGTGATTTTCAAAATCGAGTTTTTTACGGCTTTGGGTTCGTTATTTGGATTTGCTTAAATATTTTGTTTTTATAAGCCAGAGGCAGCGGGTTCAAGCCCAGCCAACGGGACGCACCAATTTGTTCATTGTGTGAACATGTGTGCGTATTGTATGTCATCTGCTACATGACTGGAGCCCGGTGTATGGCAACAAGCTCGTCCCCTGTAATTTTTGGGACTGAATATCGTCCGGAGAAGTGTGCGTGTTGTATTACACCTCTGCTAGCCCTCTCAGAGGAACATTGTATTCGTGGGTATAGGCCACGTGTTTAAGTACATCGATAATTGAAAAGTCTATCAACAGTATAAAAACTAGGAATTCGCCGACTTTTTTAAAATAAATGCTTATTCGAAAACTTTCTTAATGCTCGATATCTCTTAACATCAATTAGTGAAACATTTACGAACAACTCCCATTCGCAATTAACCCTCGGTACTTATTTACCCTCAGAAACTTTTCAGATTGAATCAAATGAAATAAACAAAGTTTCATATTCACATTTCGTCCTTAAATTACGTTTTAGACTTAATCAGACCTGACTCTGTGAGGCTGAACTAAGCTAGGATTTAATATAAGTTAGCTGAATATTTGTCTCATAGATTATATTACTCATACGTAGGCATAATAATATACATGAGTATTGAGCGTCTACGTATTAAACCGTTCGGTGTAGAATTTCGAGATAACGAGCTAAGTTAGGCTAACTCTACACCCTGCGACTGGTTGCTTAATTCAATTGTAATACTTATTCGGCTAAGTGCTGAGTGTGTGTTAACTATTATATATGTGCTCTGTTGCTGTGGTTCGTGTTATTATTGTTTAATTATCTAAAAGAACGTTTTCAATACTTGCACTCCTCTCATTCCCTTTCTCTTAGGTCGTCAGAAAACAGACTGCTTATGAATCCGGTGCATAGTTCTGGCTTTTATGCATCGTCCTTCACTACTGAAGCCGTGCGGCTCTGGAACTCACTCCCAATTAATATTAGACGTGCTCAATCACTTCATAGTTTTAAAACGCAGCTCAAAGTGTTCTACCTTTCCAAACTGGCTCATTATAAGTAGACTCGTTTCCTTTTTAATATTTGTCATATTTCAATGTTTATATTATGTTAGTATATTTATTGATGTAGGTACTTGTGTATGTTTATGACTGGGTAGTTTATTTGTATACCTATTTAGTAATTATATATGTAGGTATTAGTATGTAGTTTATTATAATTCTCATAGTAAGTTTATTTAATATTTATTTAACCTTAATTATTATTATTTTTCTTTAGCACACACCACCATCCATGCTGAATCATAATGTTTTTATTCCCTCCAAAGGTTGTCTGGAAAAGATCGCTCTTAAGCGATAAGACCGCCCATTGCGCCTTTATTTTTGAGTGTTTAGTTTAGATTTATTTGTATTTGGTGTCAATAAAGAGTTTTGTTTTAAAATTGTAAATGTTTGCACGCCTCTGGCGTAGCACCTAAATATTTTAGTCCGTCTACTTTTTGTACCAAAATTGAGGGCATTTCACCTGCCCAATTTTAGTCTGCAAATCATCATCATCTTTTACGGCCTTGCGTTTATAGTATTTTACTTCTCACAGCAAGACCACCGACTACGTACGACGACGTCGAGGGTAATTGAGCCGTTATCCACAACGCTGGCCCACTGCGGGTTGCCGAATGTCACATGTCTTTCAAATAATTATTTTAGGACATATCGGTTTTCTTGCGATATTGCGATATTTTCCTTCACCGTAAGAGCATCAAATTAAAAAGCACATGAACTTTTCTGCGAGAGAAACATTCATTCAAGTTAAGTTATTGCAAAAGCTCTACCATAGTTATTTACTCTTTTTTCCTAAGGTTTTATAAATGCTCTATGCTGTTGGCCACTGAGGCTTCGACAGCGTACCGGGCATTAGGCAAGCGCAGATGACGCAAAGTTTTCCTAAGACATAATGGCTCACATTTAATATCCAAATCATCCATCCATCCATCAGCCATAGGACGTTCACTGCTGGACATAGGCCTCCCCCATACACCTCCGATAAGACCGGTTGGTAGCGGCCTGCATCCAGCGCGATCCTGCGGTCTTGACAAGGTCATCTGTCCACCTTGTGGGTGGACGTCCTACGCTGCGCTTGCCGGAACGTGGTCTCCATTCGAGGACCTTTCGACCCCATCGGTCATCAGTCCTTCGTGCTATGTGCCCTGCCCACTGCCATTTCAACTTGCCAATCCTCTGGGCTATGCCGGTAACTTTGGCTCGTCTACGGATCTCCTCATTCCTGATTCGATCTCGCAGAGAGACTCCGAGCATAGCCCTCTCCATAGCTCGTTGTAATATCCAAATACCAAATCTTAAATTCCAGACAGACGCTGATTTTTTATTTACTTCTAAGACTTGGTATTTTAAAAACTATTCAAAGACTTGTATAATTCTGTGTAGTTAGCGGTGGTTTTTTTAAAACGTTTTATAATGACGTTATACAAAAACTAATAAGTTCAACAGGACTAAACTACCCAGTTGTTAAAAGCTGCTGTAAGCTTATAAAACCATACCTTTGGCATACTCTTGAGATATTTATAATGCAGCACACGACTTAGTTGTGCGTCTTTTGAGCCGCGAGTACATTTAAGTCGCTTGTATGAGGCCGCCCTAAGCCTCTGCATTGAAGTTCTGAGGCTTTTCATCGTCTCACGACTTTCGCAGATTTTGCAATAAAATCTCAGCTTGAAGATTTTTTACAAGAAAGCTAATGTTACGTTTAGATACAAAGATTTAGGTAATTTTGTTGTAGGTTCTCTATTCCATCCTGCTTATTTATTAATAATGTATGCACTGCAATTATATAATACACTAGTAAAATTTTAAAAAGACTGATTCTCTACATAACAACAAACTAATGCTGGGCTTAACCCTGAAATAGGAAAACAAAAGTTAGGTGTTCCATACTTTTAGTTTTTGTATGAAATAGCTGTTGTTTCAGGGTTGGTTCTTAAGTCAAAAATGTTTGACTGCCTCGATGGTTCAGTTGGTAGTGAACCTGCCTTCTGAGCTTGGGGGCGTGGGTCCGATTCTCGCCTAGGGCAAACATTTATGTGATGAACCTTTGTTTTTGTTCTATGTCTGGGTGTTAAATATCTATTTAAGAATGTATTTAAAATTGTAAATGTAGTGCAGTCTCTGGCAACCATAATACAAGCTTTGCTTAGTTTGAGGTCAAGCGACCGTATGTGAAAATATCTCGAATTTATTATTATTATTTGTTATGACGTTAAGCTTCATCATCATCATTTAATCAGCTTTAAACAATCTCTAGCATACTAAAAATAGCGATGTAATACTAAACTATGGAATAAAAAATATTTTGATAGTAAAAACAAAATCTTTTTTTTTTTGCTATCACACTTCCGAAATGCTGTTGACACGCGCTCTGTTGCATATTTTGCGACGGGCGAGCCTTTTTTGTTTTGAAGGTTGAAATAAAACGTTACGCTGTAGCATGAGTGTGGAAAGCTATGCGCCTGAAAATTTGACAATCACATGCAGCGAAATACTTTATTGCAGATGGATATCGCGATATATCTGAATATGGCTTGCAGTTCTGACAACACGTTTCAAAAACCCGTAAACTATTGTGAACATTGCCATTACACCAATACTTAGGTCAAGATATTTGAAGGGCACAGGAAAAAAAGGCGCTCATTAACATTTTCACCTTTTTTGAATTAACGGTACCAATACTTCATAATTCTATGGCCTATCAGAGCACTTTATTTAGAATAGCACAAACAGGATAAAACGGACTCATTACACATAAAAGTTCATTTAAAAATCCAAGTTTAGAATAAAACGAGCCCATTACATTCTATACCAAGTTAAAAGGTGCCCATTGTCTATGAACAGAGGCGGCGTAAGGCGTGGGCGACGTGGGCCACCGCCTACGGCCTCGCGGTACAAGGGGCCTCGCGCCTCAAAAATTTTTAAGCATTGCTTTAAAGCGAGAATAAAATAAAAACGATATAAATTAATTTTTCATTAATATTAATCTTATTTGTATTTTTTTGAATAAAAACTTGGCAGTGTTAATTGTTTTGTTTCAATTTTATTATTTTATAAATTCCGTCTTCAGGTCGCCATAGAACGGGGCCTCGCGAAATCCGTCTTGCCCACATCAAATTTAGGTCTTGCCCCGCCACTGTCTATGAATCCACGCTAGAACGGGCTGATTACAACGTTTGTAACAAAGAACGAGCTCTTAGTCCGCCCTCTTAATTTTTGTGTCATACAACATTTTTACAGAATATTAGTTGATTGAATCAGGCGTTACTTTGCGCAAGTTCATCTTCAAAACTGTTTCGTGAACCAATCTCTAGTGTATCCGTTCTAGCGTCGCATTAAGTACGTCAAGCAATAGGTATGTTTTGTTTTTTCTTGGAATTGAAAATCAAATTGTATACGTTTATTAGTAAATTAATTCCAAAATAAAACAAAAAATACACATTCCTTGACGTACTTAATGCGACGTTAGAGCGGAAATACTCTAGAGATTGGTTCAATGTTTTTATTCCATCCAAAGGTTGTCTGGAAGAGATCGCTCTTAAGCGATAAGACCGCCCATTGTGCCTATATTTTTGAGTGTTTAGTTTAGATTTATTTTGTATTTGGTGTCAATAAAGAGTTTTTGTATTGTATTGTATTGTTCAAGAAACAATTTTACAAAATATTTTGAAATTTATCGCTATTATCTTTCTTAGTTTACTCGACTTTATTTGACTGATACCAATGATCAACCCATTTTGACCAATTTGTTTACAACAAACTTAATCTGTAAAAAAATCTTCGTTACGGCAATTGGTTTAAGGTTCAAATTTACTAAAGACTAGCTGCGCCCCGCGGTTAAAAAGTATCATAATTGCTATTCTAGACAATAATCTATCTCTGTGCCAAAATTGATCTAGATCTGTTCAGCCGTTCTAGCGTGAAAGAGTAACAAACATCCATCCATTCATTCTTACAAACTTTTGCGTTTATAATATTATAGTAGGATATAATTCTTGACCTTTATATAAATTATGAATAAAGACGCGCTTAGCGAGAACCTTTGTTATCCGAAGACAATAATAAACATAACCTTCAATTACTTATGTACATTTATCCATTGTGTCTCGTGATATGATAGCTAGAAGTAAAATGGAAAGGTTTCACCCTACAGCCAGGGTTGGCTTATCATTTCTCTTACAATTTTCTATTTGGAATATTGCATATCAACCACAATAAAAGGGTTTCAAAGACATGGATCCCGTCTGACTTGGGATAACAAGCTGAAATAGATTTTCGGAACTGAGACGTCCAAAAGATTATGATAAAGGGAGATTACGTTACAATTTGATGTGCATTTGTCTAGACAGGGGTGATTCGGTTTTATTATCGTAGATTATATTATTGTGAAAATATTAGTGGAAAAATACCTAAGTAATATATAATAAATACCTAAGTAATATATAAGTAATATATACGAGTACATATTTGTTTCTGGAAATAAAGTAGCTTATTAACTTAATTTCAAATACAAAAGAAATCCCTTGAAATGTAAATATTTTTTCTAAAAGATGAGTTTTAATTAGTTTAACTAACTGATTTAAGCTAAATATTTTACTTTTCCAAAAATAAAAAATAAATTCACTTTTTTGATAAATTTACAAAAACTGACTCGGCAAAAAATAATTATCGAACCTGGTCACGACATTACACGTTAATCGGTTGAGGAATGCGACCTATATAAGAGGACAAACGTCGGCAACGAGGTCTACGACTCACAGAGTCACTAGTAATATTAGTCAGTTTTTAACCGACTCCAGAAAAGGTGAAGATTCTCAATTCGACTATATGTTTTTTTTGTTGTACTCTTAAGTTACGCGATTAGGCCGCCAATTATGAATCAATTTAATAATGCTTCTTTTGTTCGGTAGGTCATACATTAGAGGTGGTTTTTATAAATTTTATCGAAATTAGTCAAGCAGTTTTTAAAATGCCAACAAAAGTCTAAAAATTGCTCACATGGATGACGAATTACAGGATGGGAAGTCGGTTTTCAAGCTTTGTTTTTTATATTATTTCAATTGTTATATGAAGATGAAGGCCTTTCTATTTTCGTTCTTTCCAAGTCAATATAAAATATAGACTATAATGTCTATTTTAAATACGTTCTTAACAACTCAGAGCTACTCTTCACATTTGCCCTTTTCATATGTATAGCAAATTATTAATAGATATCTGATAGAAAAATACTTGAGCGTGTTTGTTCACTTCTAGGAATAACTTGCTCTAGATTTAAAGAAAATTGTGATAAAAGTGTGTCAATGACTTTATCAGTTTTTATTCCCATTTTGTGAAGGTAAATTTAGTAATGATAAACGAACGCAGAACATCAGAGACAACGGCATAGGACGGACTGACGGGTAGAAGAAGAAGAGGACGTGTTCTAGAAAGATGTGGATAGAAGATATAACAGCAGTAGCGGAAAAGAATTGAGAACAAACACAAAAAAAAACATAGAGATCTGGAACAAATTGATCGGAACCTTATGGAACTTCTCGGGCCTCCTCCGGAGCCGAGTTACGATGACGATTAAAGTGAAATTCGTCTACAAAATAATAAATAAAGAAATCTATAAAAAATACAATTAGTGGTAAGATATTTTTTTTAGGTAAGTAATATATTTAAATGCATGTAATAATTAGATTGGGAATAAATGGGCTTTAGTATTATCATTATTCAAAGATATTTCATTTTATTGTTTAAATTCTGTAAGTTTTATAAAATAAATGGTCATAAAAATCAAATATTATAAAAAACTTAAAAATATGAGTGCCGCCGGCAACAGGGCGAGGCCCAAGCTACCGGTGGTTAGGGCTGTAGAGTGAGGAACTTTTTGACGGCACGTGTCTAGGATTACTGCCTTTTGTATCTGGCCCTTGACCCAACCGTCTAACGAGAGCCTCTTGAGGTCTTTGCTCTTCGCTATGGGACCGTTTACCGTGACGACTATCAGGACAATGATCGTCTGTGAGCCAAGTCAAGATAGGTATTTGCTGAGTTTGTCCTTCTTGGCCTTCACGAGATTCTGGTGATGAGGGATGGTGATGTCGACGAGCACTGGCCGCCGTTGGGACCGGAGGACCGTCACGATATCAGGCTTTTTGACTACAACAGTCCTGTCCGTGATGTCCATTCTTCCGGTCCTCGGTGCTCAGCACTGATGGCTGGCGCTAGTTCTCGTTTGCCAAGGAGAGCGACGTGAGGCCCTTATCAACTGCTACAACATCACAATACAGTCTTTATTACGACAAAAAAAAAACGTATATTTTATAAAAATAATTATTATTATTCATTTATTTCTGGCAACATTACTTGCATACAATGCAAGTTACAGAGGCCCACAGCAAATAAATATCTTACAGACTAACATACATATACAAATAAAATATAAACTTATATAACACGTACACTAGACGACGTGTTTTGCAGGTGTGGCGCGACGTGACGTAGCCGAATCGGCGATTGGCGAATTCGCCACGGAATCGGAGATATATGACACCCGTCGGCCAAAACTCCTCTTTCATTAAGGTCGGCAGATGGTGAGATGGCACTCGCACAAAAAATGACTTGAAGTTCATCTTGTTGCGTGACTCCAGCTGCTTGACCCGCAGGTAAAACTCTGTCTTCGTCTTCATGTCGTCCACCAGGTCCGCGACTGTCGTGTTGTGGTGAAGACGAGACACGTACAGCTGCGTCGACGGGAAAGCGCCATGCAGCCGGTGGTTGCCACCTGCCCATTATTAAACGAACGCAGACGCAGTACTTAGATTAGAATAGGATTATTCCAACCACCTTTGGATTTGAATTTTGGCTTGTAGATTTTGGCTTAGATTCGGTTTACTATAGAATTTAAAAATAATTGCCAATATTTTATAGAAAGATTTAATAGTGTACCTATAATTGCCCAAGTCCAGCTTCAACCAGCCATACTAGTATACCAACAACTGAAAAATATCGATTTGATCGAAGATAAAACATGCAGTTTAGATTTCTAACTTCTCTAAAATTAAAATTAAAAGTTTATATAATGCTGCCACAGAACAGACGCGACTTCATGCTACGAGCATCATCAGCCCCTATTTCATAAAACCTACAAACGAGCATAACTTTTTGATTATTCCACATTCCACTATACAAGTGAGTTATTTTACCCAGGAGATTAATTTTGGCATTTAACGGCACGGTTATAGCCGTTGTTAAAATATTTCCGCTCACAATATTTTAAAGTGGCGCGCAAAACAGAACGCGCGAACAATATCAGAATTTTGTGTTATTCCATACACGCTGTCATATCTCTATCGTCCCCTGACAAAAACACAATCGTACCAGTTTGTATAAATACGACAGGGGTCGTATTTATTCACATTTATCGATATTTGCAATGAAATAAAAGCTAATAACAATAAAAATATGCTGTTTCCGCAATTATGAACGCAGTAAAAGGTTATATGGAGTTCAATGAGCGGAGTGGACGCTCGCTGCTAATTCTGATTTGTTTGTTGTGTAAATAGGAATTAACTCCTCGTTTCTAATGGAATGAAGAGCTATAAAATACTGTATTATGTGTATGAATGTTTGTATAGCTTCAGTGATGGAGCAGAGCGGGGCATCGAAATGGCTTGGCGTCTGCTCTAGGATAATAACTTGGTTAGTTCATTTGCTTGTATTTCGTAGACAAAATATGGTGCTGCTCTGTTATTGCTATTTCTGGTTTATAATAAATGTGGTCTGAGTTTCAGGCTGCATTTCGAATATTAAATGCTGTTTGGATTGAACTCTTCACGTGTCGTTTATTAACATTTTCAGGTGCAAGTATTTGCCAACAGTCTATACAGAAATAAACAAGGCTAAACAGTACGACGTTCGTATTTGTCTCTTCAAGTTCATGGAAATGATTCTATTTAAAGCCAAGGCTTAGTGACTCGACTGTTCTGAGTCTATTTTCAAGCAACGACATTAGACTTGATTTTCAGCTTTATGGCCCCTTAGGCCCAATTGCGTCAAATACATACATACATACATATCGTCACGCCTTTCCCCCGAAGGAGCTGGCTGAGGTGTAACACAACACCCACACTTCGCCGGACGATATTCAGTCCCAAATGCGACAAGGGGCGAGCCTATCGCCATAGACCGGGCTCCAGTCATGTAGCAGATGATATCCAATACGCACATAATTATGTTCACACAACTAACAAATTAGTGCGTATGCACTAATATATTTATAATATAAAATATTTATGCAAATTAGAATGTAATTGCGTAGTAGAATATAATGTGCGTATTGTATGTCATCTGCTACATGACTGGAGCCCGGTGTATGGCGACAGGCTCGCCCCCTGTCACATTTGGAACTGAATATCGTCCGGCGAAATTTGGGTGTTGTATTACACCTCTGCCAGCCCCCTCGGGGGAAAGGCGTGACGATATTTTATGTTATGTTTTGTTATTGCCAGGAGAAGGAGCTTATGAAAGAAAATATTAAGATTTTATCAAAAAAAAAAACGCTTCCTGTGGACACGGGTGAAACCGCGGGGCACAGTGAGTCGTTAATTTTTTTTTTTTTTTTTTATGTATAATAGGTCGGCGTTTGACCACCAACTCGCCTGATGTTAAGCGACGTTGTGGTCTAAGATGGAGCACGACGACCTAGAAGGTACTTATTCACTCTAGCCTTGAAGTTTACTAGAGTGAAGAAGAACAAAGACGGCAGTTGAGTGAGGCGCTACAAGTGCGCTACTGCTCAGACCCGTCTTCGGAACTACATTTAAACTTTACTTAATAAACTACAGTTAAACTTTTAGAACAATAATAAGTACCACCGAGTTTCCAATCCACCATAGTACCCATTTAAGCTCTTGGTGACGTCTATTTGTCTAAGACTTGAAGTCTAGTCTAGCCTTCATACAAATAGCTTAATCCTGTCTGAATCTCTTCTGAATAATATAACAAACGGTGCATATTAATTGGAGAGTGGCGAAACGGGAGGGTATTGTTATTGCACCGGAAGCTGCCCGCGGCGCCCATTGTGCCGCTAACCTTACAATCGCAAACGGAATTCTAATTGAGGATGAGGGTAGCTTACTCAGAAATGCGTGCAGATTGCGTATAGTGTTTTTGTCTTAGGGGACTGGTTTTCTTGTATTTTTGTGTTGGTAGAGAAGATTCTGTATCTACTTAAATCAACTTTGACTAAAATCTATTTTTCTACATTATTATAATATTTTATTTGGTTTATGAAATTTTTGAATTTTCTTTGTTACCACGACCAGTAACTAGAAGAGCGTAAAAAAACTTGTAACGGAAGTATTATCCATTACGGTGGACTGATCTAATAAGGGCTGCACTTAACGGCTTCATAAGCACGTGCACAAGAAAGGCTGCTATACGTGACGAATGGCGACGAATTGTGAAGCGAGCCACCACCCTGACCGATGACCACGACCACTCGGACAAGAGAGTTAACGACTAAGAAGAAGGATGGAAGTATATTTTGGATAACAAGGAGCAGATAGCTTAGTACGACTAATACTAGGCTCTGTGAGCTGTAGACGTAGCGGCCGACGTTTGTCTACCACTATAGGTCGCATCCTCAACCGATTCAATTGAAAAAAAATCTCCGCCATTTTGTAAGAAATCCAAAAACTGGCTCGACAAAAAATTTATATACTTATCAAACCTGCTCACACAATTTCATGAGATCCGGACAGAGATCTAGATAGAATTTGGACATACGAAAGCATTTTTGTCGAAGATGAAGCGGAGACGCTTCGCTCGCAACGCTCGCTCGGTCGGTTGCGAAATCCAGTATCAATACTAATTACTTAATTAACCAATATCAAACAGTAAATTAATTATCAAAGGAATGATACTAGTGCAGAACACTTAAAACATTTTTTGATTAACACTGTAGCAAGTTGGTCATTACGTACAAGTTTAGGTATAATGAAAAAAAGCTTAGTATCTAAAAACACGTATTTTTTCACACACATGACTCCATATTTCAGCTCATCAGTACCCCTTAGTTACGACAGGCAGCGCTTGGCCGACTCACAATTAGAACAACCAACCTCCTTCGTATAGCCCCGAACTCAGCGTAATACATAATTCATTGCAAGATGCCATGTTATTTAGAGGAAATTACCTTTCCGGGAGCGACAGCCTTATAGCTGCTTAGTGAGTGGTTTTTGGAAGATCTGCAGGCGCAATTATTACAAATGTCAAAAAGATTTAGGACGGAACGTTGACTTCCTGTGACTGCTTGATTGCTTCCAGTGATCACGAACCTGAAGCCGATTTAAAAAAAGTATTTCAGTGTACCAATATCAGCCGAGGCAATATAGCCTAGTTGAGGAAGGCCCGCCTCTCAAGCCAGAGGGAGCAGGTTTAAACCCAGCCGACGTCATGCACCAATTTGTTCATTGTGTGAATTTGTGCATTATATGTCATCTTCTACAGGACTGGAGCCCGATGTATGACGACAGGATCGCCCCCTGTCACAGTTATGACTGATTACCGTCCAACGAAGTTTGGGTTTTGCCACTGCCAGCCCCTTCGGGGGGAAAGGCGTGACGATGTGAAATAAAAATCAGCCAAATGATGTGTCATCATCATCATCGTTACAGTCTCTTATGTCCCATTGCAAGGACGCTGACCTACCATACATCGAGGTTGATTGAGCCGTTAGCCACCACGCTGGCTCAGTACGGGTTAGTGGATGTCACCAACCCGCAAATGACGTGTGAAAAGTTTGAATATAAAGTAGCAATTACAAAGGAACGTAGTCAATGTAAAAGTACATAATGGAAAATAGCTAAGTAAGAAATAGAGAACTACCTACTATTTTGTAACGTTTCTAATATTCTTTTTGAAGTGTTCTTAGAGGATGAGGCGACCAAAGTAAACTAGTACATTTTGCTTCTGCAATGCGGTCACCGCATAGAGATTACCGACAGAAGTAAGTTTACACATTTCATAGGCTTCATGAAATCGCCGTTGCGTCGCTGTCTTGTGCAGACGCGGCCTAACATTTAGGTAGAAGCTATTCTGAAATCCAAATTGTTTTGTAAGCAAAAAATACCACACAACCAAATCTGAAAAAATACAAACGTCTGAATTTAAAACCAAATCAACAACGTTCGTGCAATATCTGTCCACAACTCTCCTATCGGCAGATTTTTCCTACAGCACCGTATTTTACTTTATTTCAAATAGTTTGTTCTGTCAGAATCATTTTTGAAAATCTGTAGAAATACTCGTCACACAGTTATATTTTTACTCCTACATATTTATTTATTTTATGACTTGCGACGCCCGTGGTTTGAAAATGGTGCTCCACGCTTCGTTGTGGGGTCACTGGTGACTCTCCACCGACTTGCACGGTCCCATCACGTCTGGGGGGTGACCTTCGTGAGCAAAGTTACCCTCCACAGGCGCAGAAGCCCTACCACCAGGGCGAGATTGTGAATGCTAGCGTGACCCCATCTCGCCCCTCCTTGGCGGAGGACTGCTCACGAAGCTTACTGGCTTCGATTTCCACATACCCTTCCCTAGCTACCCTTACCTACCCTTCCTTCAACCCTGTGGCCAAAGGGAAGTGCGAGGGCATTTGCCTGCTCCTTAACAAAAAATAGGGAATAGCTAAGCTACCTTCATACCAAATTTCATCCAAATTTGTCCATCCATTTGAACGTGAAGAAGTAACAAACAAATACACGTTTATAAACTCTCGCCTTTAAAAATATAAGTAGAGTATGATAATAAAATCTAATTCTAAATGAGAATGTAAAGTAGATTAAGTAACTGAACGTAAAATACACGGAAAACACCCTTAAAGAATTGAGTTATTCGAATACTGTAATAATACTACGTGTTATTCTATGTATTGTAAGTAAGTACCCATTTTCCAATTATTGAAGAATCCCTTCCCTAATCAAATATAACCAATCTTACACAAACATTCCAACCTATTACAAACCCAGTCAAGCGAGTACACAAAATCAAAGACCAAAATGTTTTCCTTCGATTCCAGAAGCGGCATATGTAGATAAGGCGTCGAACGCTCTAGAACGAGCTTCTATAGGTTTCCATAACGAACCATGATCGATCACATTACCAAGGGGAAATTGAGTCTGGCGCGCACCTTTACATCGCAGGTATAACTCACTTCATACTTTACGCAAAATTTTGTGATTTATGCGGGTAGTTCGAAAACTGTTTGCATTTGCTGGAAGCCGAGTAAGGTACTTTTGAATGAAAGTTTGATAGTGCTTTTATATTTTGAATACATAGTTTCATGAGAGATTCGTTTCGTATTGTTTTAGTAAGTAGCGGAGTTCTTACGATTCTCTGAGATATCAGAATTGACGTAGGTACCTATACAGTAAACATTCGCGAATAAAAACCTCATAAAATATAGCGTCATACTCGTGATCGGGCGCTGCTTGCTGTTCGCTGGTCTGCTCATGGTGTACTCACAATGTAATAAGTAAATCTGATAACCTTTAACCCAACCTTAGATTAAGACTTACTAACTAACCCCCCTCTACCTGTATTCCTCTTAAATAATAATTAAGATTTATGTTAACAAAGATCACGGTCCCCGGAGTCCGTGGAGTGTAATAATTAAATAAAAATATTAAATATATTGCTTCATAAACTTAGCACAGGCTAATTCTTATCGTTATTAGTATGATTACTGTCTCAACAAAATATTATTCAGATTCCAGTGCTACCATTGCCGTAACTGAAGGTTTAAGTTTAAACCCAGACGCTAGCACAACAATCTCTGAGTAAATCTTTATTGCGGTCTTCCTCCTTCTGTTGAGCTTTATTACAAACATTATCGCGGCAAAACAGCCGTGGCCATTAATAAAGAGATCACAGCCAAAACAAATCACCATTAGGCTGGAAAAGTCGGATGAGAGGCATCAAAGGCCGCCCAAGAGGTCCCCTGCACCCCACATCCATTTACTGTTATTACTATTACTGTCATCGCATCCCATTTAGACCCTCGAGATTTCACGACATTTTATTTCGAATACACAGAAATCTCGGGTTGCGTGAAGCGATGTGTGAATGCTGGTGATTAGCTGAGACACATATTAACACCTCTAGATACAGTCCCTACGAAATCTTAGCTCGAACCAAAAGTAATTTACCGGGTGAAGAAAAAGTCTCAGAGACTAGGACAACTTGATATTTGTATAATGTGTGATTGTGCGATTTGATATTTGTCGAAAGATACATTGAATTTCGCTTATCCGATCGTTATGACATTTTTCAAACAAGTAAGTAGTTCATTCCAATACAATTTTCAAGTACAAATATGAGCCGAAACGGCCAAGAGGTTGTGGAGAAATGAGGAGACCCAGCAAGGGACTCCATGGCTGACGTGAAGCGTTGCGCGGCGCGTCCAGCATCGCATCGAGCGGCGTGCAAAATAGACTAAAACAAAAAGTTAGTCAATACACTTCTCCCTGAACGCTCTCATATTACATTGGTTTGTATACGTTTGATTTGCCGGCCGGCCGGCTTTGCATAACGGTCGGTGTCTCCCTGAACAAGGCTTTAACAGCCTTAAGAGTAAATTTCATAGTTAAGTATAATTTTAATCGAAGCATCGGTGCGTCTCAATTAGTTAGTGCGGAATCCTATAAAGGTATTCTGTAAGTTGAGATAAATTAATTTGAGCGATTGAGTGTGAATTGATCCACATAATAACTCAAAGTTTGTGCCCTTTCCAAACCCTTTCATGATTCTAAATCCCTGTTTAATTTTATGGGACAAAGTTTAATTGTTAATTAAAGTTGTATTTATATTTAGCGTTTGTTATTGACGTAATTACAGATTAACAAGTATTGCTTTGTGGAAATGGCAGCGTTGATATTTATAATGCGGTAATTAGGTACTGGCTAGCACAATAAACACTCATTTATTTACGTGTCACTAAAACCCGTTGTTACATATCGTTATTATAAACCATTTTCGGGTTTTGGATTAATAATTAATCGTAGTTACTTATCTGAACAAGTACGTTAAATACGAGTGTTGAAAATGTTATCATTTTAGCATTAACGATATAACTGTAGAGGTAACCTCTACAGGTCTGAGCTTTACTAATAATTTTATGATGGCTTACCGTTTGATAGTCATCCTTATTTATAGACTCATAAAGACTTAGATCCTTCAAACTAAAGTAAGATACCGAAAACCGGTCCAGATAAAATAGTTTCGGCAGCTGGATAAGTTTGGAAGTACCAAGAATTGGAAATGGGCTTGCAAATTTTTGCAAATTTTTCACTCCGCTTGTTTTACGAACTAGTTGGCAAGCCGCTTCGTGTAGTTCTTAGCTACTTTAGTTGAGAAGAGTCACAGTGGCGGATCTAGGGGGCTAGGGGCAAAACAAGGGGCTCAAAAGAATCCCACACTCTGCAACATTCTAAAATATCAACTGTTTAGTACTCTTGTGTTTACCTACAGCCAGCGTGCAATGCAGTGCAGTCTGGACAGCGATGATAGCCTAATTGGAGAAGGCCCGCCTCTCAAGCCAGAGCGGGAGCGGGTTCGAACCCAGCCGACGGCACGCACCAATTTGTTCATTGTGTGAATTTAAGTGTGTATTGTAGGTATGTCATCTGCTACATAACTGGAGCCCGGTGTATGGCGACAGGCTCGCCCCCTGTCACATTTGAGACTGAATATCGTCCGGTGAAGTGTGGGTGTTGTATTACACCTCTGCCAGCCCCTACGGGGGAAAGGCGTGACGATATGATATATGTTTACCTACCACGAAAAAGCTTAAATTCAGATAAGTCAAGGACCCCCTCTCCCAGCTCCCAAACCAAAATCTGACCTGCCTGGATAAAACTTACCCTCAGCTACATCAAGCCGCCCCAAACCAAAACCTTAGATCCGCCCCTGAAGAGTTACGTAGTTCTGGAGATGTTTAGATGGTTTTATTTGTCCAGAGTTGGTACTGTAAACTTGCATGCCTTCTTAATCAACTTGCTTTAGAAGTTCCTAATTCCATTGGCGCGACGCCCATGTTACGAGTATATGTAAGTTTTTTTTCAATGTATCTCGTTTTAAACTGTATCAAAAATACGGATACTATGTGTTCATAGTATCCGTACTTTCGATCAATAAACAGTATTCTAGAATATAAAATTCTTATTACGTTTTTGTAAACGGTGAACTTACGTAATTCTAAAAACTGCTATTACAGAAGTTAGTATGAAAAGTTAAAGTCATGTATTTTATTTTGCATAAAAGCGAATATTTATGTTTGTAATTTTTTTTAAACATCGTTATTTCTGTAAAAATTAAAGTAATTTCTGGGAAATTCGCTGGAGAACTGTGTAATATTTCATAGATTATCAACGAATTATCTAGATTTCTTCGATATAGATTCAATTTTTTTTCATATCGCATATTGAAATTGCAATGCTGGGCTGGAACATAAAGTCATAATATCCAATTGCATTTTCAAAATCTTACTTACACATTGTATTGTGAAATAACAACACTGTATGATTTGGTTAAAACTTAATTTACGCTACTCTGAAGAAGTCTACGCATCAAATTCACCGACACGCGATAGTTGCTGACAGTTTTCGCCGACTGTGTTTCTTGATGTCGACGGCCATATTTCAAAAGAAATATAATTTCACACGTCATTACGGAGGGCTGTGTCAGTTGTTCGGTAACATTGTTGTGTAGACTGTTCCCTACCAACTAAATACTTTAATAATAATCATATTTGACAAAGGAATACTGTTCTTGAGATTATAAGTTTACAAATTTGGAATCAAACCGACTAAGCAACAGCGTAGATATTGAGTTTTACCCAAACCTACAACATAGGCATATCAGAAACAACTAAACTAGTCCTAAACTGTCACAAGTAATTCAATCCTTGTCAACTCAAGGCCGACTTCAAGTCAACAATACGTTTCGAGAAATTAGGCATAAGTAATATAGAGAAACTTGGCTAGATATTTCTAACTTCTCAGAAGAAAGAATTTCTCGGAAGAAATTTTGAAAAAGTTGTCCAGATGTTGTCTAGATGTTGTTCTTCTCAGGAAGAATAATTCCTTAAAGGAAATTTTACATGCACCAAAAATTGTTGTTACTTTACTTATACGACATATTACGTAGAACGACAAACTGTTCTATGAAGTTTCACACGACATTTTTTGTCACGAATAAATAATAATTTGTTTCAGGTTTTAGGAACTAAATTTTACGAAATATGCTGCACATTTAGGTATCAATGTCATTACGTTACATAGCTTGGCTTTTGCTGCATTTTTACTTCTCCTGCCTTTCACAACAGTGATGTAGTTCATAGGTTGTTACTTATAGGTAGATGTCCAAATCTACTCATCTACAAGAACTCACCTTTTATTGAACAGACCCTAAAATGAACCGTCCAATGAAATACCCGTAAAATTCACTCCAAAGTAAGTAATACAAACTTTACGGCTACACTTTCATCAACGTCTAAGCCATCAAAGAATCGTTGTTAAAATATTAATCCCAACTCTTTTGTACTACTTGAGTGAACGAGGGTAGGTAGGAAATTACCTATTGCCCAGAAAACCGGCCGCTTTTCAGACGTGACCTGGCGCATCTCACTTGACCCTTTGAGGTAAAATTAAACCCATCAAGAGAGGGTGCCTGAAAATCGCGACAAAGGTTCCGTACAACAACTAAATAGTAGAAAGTAGAAATAGACCTTCACCGCTGTATGGATGATCTAACTGTTTATGTAGCTAGTCCATATAAGTCCCTTTCTTTATTTTAAATTATTATTTACAACTAGCTATCGCCCGCAATTTCATTCGCGAGAACAGTACTTCAGGATTCGTGAATTTATTCTAAATTATACATAACCAACCTCTCTCTCGGCTCTCCAACTATCTCTGTGTAAAAAACAGGGATCTGTTGCTCTATTTTTAAGTGATAAAAGAGCATTCAAATTAACAATCAAACACACTTTTGCTATCAAAATATTATTACTTAGTAGGTAATATTATGCTTTCATTTAACTATCATAATTTCCATTAAAACTAAACGATTTCTAAAGGAGGCCACATAAAAAATATTCCTTACTACTACTAACACTAGTGACGAACACGTATTGTTGTGAAATCAGAAAAATATTTTGTTTTGAAGCAACCGTTAATTTTTAGCATTTTTGAAATGAAACTTCTATTTCGACTTCCAACAAGGTTGCGTTAAACGTTTAACGCTCCTGGGGAGGGGGAGTAGAAAGAGACAGAGCGAGAGTAAGTCCGTGGCATTCGAACGCATGCGCGTAGTAAGGAAGATACATAGAAGTTTCACTTCTTCCGCACTTCTTCACTCCACGCACTATTTTTTTTAACGATTGAGATGTAGTAAAAACATATAACGATGTTTGATATTTAAAATATTTTTGTAACTAAGGAACCCTAATAGAGTAGCTTTGGGTCACACTGACTTGTCTATTTGATGCAAAATGGAATAAGTCAATTTCCGTTAGGGCGGTTTACGGGCAAGAGTTTATGAAACGAGCCATGTCCTTGTAGCTAGACCTGCATAATGTATGTCTCTACGAGAATGTCGGAAAATAACCCTCTCTAGGTTTTGAGTGAAACTGGTAACACAACCAAATTTGATTTGGAGTCGACAACGAGGGGCTTCGCTACTACGTCATATCTGGTATACCAACTAATTGCGACTTGTAGAAGCTCGGGCTACGTTTGTATCTCGGAGTTAACAGCTCATCACAGGTTAAACTGATAACCCGTCTTGCACCAATACGAATTAGAAGCTAACCTTGAATTAAAACAATATTAGAGTGACGTTTATAACGTTTTAATTAACTCTGAGTTAATTAGCTCTGCGTTTAGAAAGTAAATTCATATGGTATCAACACATCTCAATGTTGTTTAACGTGATATTTTGATTGTAGATTTGTAACGCACAATAAGAATTATTAACATTTTTTTAAATCAGACATAATTGGTTTTTCTTTTGTACTTCTGTAATGTACCTATGTAAAAATTGATGCGTGGATGTTGTAAAATGTAAAAATCTGTGTGTTTGTTTGTTTTTGTTGCCACTCACCTTCATATCGGCTGAATGGATTTCGATTATATGTGTTATCATTAATTTGCCAGTTTAGTAACTTTTTATCTCAAATAAAAATGCCTTTGTGAGAGTACCAAGTGAAACCGCAGTATCACTTGGTACCCTTACAAAGGGTACCCTGCTAGGCGCAATGAACGAAGGCCGGAAAAAAGCCTATCAGGTTTTATAATTAAGTTCTGAAAGGCTGAATACACAAAGGAAATTAAAGACCATTAATGTAATATCATCCGTTTATTATTCCACTCGTGTGATTCTAACGTTATCCTTGATGTAGGGTGATTTTCCTTCGTAACAAGATTTTTATTATGTTTAGGAGCACCGTTTTACACTGTACCTACCCGTATACCCTACTTTATATTCAACCATGAGAAAATACAATTATTATTGATAGGTGAGTTTAAGGGAAGGTTCTCGGTAGCAAGTAAGGTACGTGAGAATAAATATACCTGGAGGTGTCTTCCTGAAAGAGTTAAGGAATTTCCGTGGAATTTTGTCTAAAACGACATTTTATACAGCGTGCTGGTTTTGGGTGCTGGTTTTGGGTGACTAAAGGGTCCCGCGACGCTCTGAAATTTCTATACAAACGCGCAATTTCTTGGAAACCATTTGTCAGACTACGATGAAATTTAGCACGTACAATTAAATGAACTATATCTCCGCCCCTATGTTCTTGGTTTTTTTTAAAACGTCCTTAAGAGAAAATAGAGCTATGAAAAATATCCGCATTTTTAAGGGGTCACTTTTGACGGCTTTATTCAATAGATAGACAAAGCAAATCAAAAATCCCTTTACATAGGGAGCTTGTCTACATCATTAGCTGTTAAATGAATCCATAATACAAGGAAATTTTTTAGTTATTTAAGAATGATTACAGAAGTGCAAAAGTAATAAAAAAAAACTAAAATTGTACTTTGTCACTCTGTAGGCAACTTTAGAGGCTCGTCATTATCATTACTTGCTCTCTTCGCTCGTAGTCTTCTAGACGAAATGGCTATAGAATACCTTAAGCCAATGCGAAGTTAGTCTAAAGTGGTCGCCGGACTCTTAAAGGCTTTGTTCCATAGTAGTATTCTAAGTAAACATCTTTTAGAACATCAGTTTGCAAAGTTCGTGACAAAAAAAAAACCGAAAGTCTTGATACAAAATTGAAGACGTGACTAGTTATTTTGTATGGAGACTCGATTATTTTCCTTTCAAATTTTAAAAACTTATGTTCTAAAAGTTGTTCACTTTCACGGGTAGAACATTATACTTTGTAGTATTACTACATTCAAAACCAACACGTTGTATAGTACGTGCAACGAAGGATGAGACTTGACGAACCACGTGCGCAGTACATGATTTTTATGTTTTATAAATTTTTGGTTTAAGTTAGGATTGAAACATTCCTGAAATATTTATAATATTTAATAAATTATGTTTTTTTTTTATGTACAATAGTTCGGCGTTTGACCACCAACTCGCCTGAGCGACATTGTGGTCTAACATGGAGCACGACGACCTAGAAGGTACTTATTCACTCTAGCCTTGAAGTTTACTAGAGTGAAGAAGTACAAAGACGGCAGTTGAGTGAAGCGCTACAAGTGCGCTACTGCTCAGACCCGACTTCGGAACGGTTACACCGGACTACATCCCGAAACACGACTAGGTCATTTCACGGTATGGCTTGGTCCGGTGGGTGGTAACTATAGCCACGGCCGAAGTCTCCCACCAGAGTATGCTACCTGGTTAGCACTACCCGGGGACCACGTGTAGGGAATCAGAATAGAGTACACTCCTACGGACGTGGGTAGCTCAGCCCCCAAAATATTGAATATATTATGAAATATTTAATATATTATTTAAATACTTCCCCACCACTGAAGCTCGTCAAGTCTCTTCATTGTGTCACATATTATACGGCAGATAGTAATTTTAGAAGTGATTTGTTTACATTCTGTCGTTAAATAGATAAGGTTATGGGCGCGTGTGATTTACTTAAATAGCTGTTGTTTTTACGCAATAGTTTTTACTTCATTAGCGAGAAGGTCGAGTTCATCGATGTTTTTATATTTTTCTTGTATTGAAGATAAAAGTATTTTGGAAGTAGATCATTAACATTGTTTTGGTATCTAGGAATTGCTGTTATAAGGTTATCAGTTACTTCATTAAAACTTTCGTGAGCGTTCATTAAAAAATAAGAAAAATAAGTTCTTCGTTTGAGGTTTTAGTTAACTACAACAAAAAAAAAAATGTGAGTTTATCGCAAAGTTATCAGTTTTGTTCAATTGCCAATTGAGGGAAAACTAAGATAATAGTGAGAAAAGAATTTTTTCCTTGGCTGTATAAAGTTGTTGCGGTTGCAACTCAACTTTTAGCCTTTATGTCGTAAAATAAACGCGTAAGTATTAAATAAATGTTACGCTGCTCAAAACAATAATTTAAATTACAACTAGATAATCCTCACAGTGTTAGCTGCGGCTAAAAAGAAGACCTATTTGCTATTCCAGGGATAAGCTATCTCTGTTCCGAATTGTATCAAAATCTGTCCATTCGTTTGAGCGTGCAGAAAAAAACTTTCGCATTTATAATTTATAATGTAAAGTAAAAATTATAGCCAGATTGGTGATATAAAATACATTTATCAATGTCTGCAACATGATAAGGCAGTGAAAATAATGATATCAGCAGAGCTCTGTAATAAACCCTAAAGAAAGAAAACGGAAAGGCGGTAACCGAAATCTGTCCTCAGTCCATCATGATAGTGTCGTTCCTGGCGATGATAAGTAAGAACATATTTTCCGCTGACATTTCCTTCGTAAAGCTAGCTCAATGTTCACTTAGAGACAGGCTCTTACATTTTCTTACTAAACAAGTATACATTAAAAACCTCCGACATCGATTTTCATTAAACATAGCTAAGAACACTCCCGACTAATTCACTTTTCAAAAAAAAAAAAACTCAAAATCAAAATCGGTTCATCCGTTCGAGAGCTACGGGCCACAGACAGACACACATTCACACGCACGTACACACAGACAAACTCAACTTAGAACTCAAACTTAGAACACCCCGTCATTTATGCGTCAGGGGTTAAAAATACATTCAATGCGAAATGTTCGAAAAGATTACTGTTGATAGATACATTCAAACTGCGTAATAAACAAAGATGCTGCCGTTGATTTTCTTGTACCATTTTATAAACTGAAGCACGCTTCTGACATCTACGCATTGCCAAAGGTTATTGAGATGCATGTAGCCAAATCGTTACGAAGACATTTAATATAAATCGTACATCGTGAAGACGTTTGCACGAAGTTTTATAGCGGCGTACAGCCCCCGCATAAAATGGCTGCCATTTACTTTTCACGTATTGAAATGGTAGAAAAATTATTGAGATCTCATTGAAATGGATATTTTGATGAGTAAATAAAATTTGAGTCTTATCAGTTTAGTTTAATGGATAGTATAGCATAATTAACAAAAAAAAATGATGGAACCAATAAGCTTTCCATTAATGTTATTGATGTACCTACTCAATACTCATACAGAAACAGACTTAGATCACTGCGCAAAATAGAGGGTATTGTTTTTCGTGTGTATGTGTTATGTATGTTTGCAGGTTTGTATGTATCCATGCAGTTTCGTTGCCAAGCCCTATGGCTAACAGCTTGATGTATTTTGACATGTGAAGTGTCATTTGAATCGTCTTGATAGCGGGAGTGACATACGGTACAGGATTTTTGAATATAATTATTTCTGGAGCATCAGCCTACATTTTGCAGTCTTTTTTATTTTTCTTAGAATTAGGTTACTTGTTCTAGCTTCCTTTTCGTTATATACCAGTTACTCATGTCATAGCAAATAATATGTCACACATTTTTGGCAAGCTCCCGTTTCAGCCCACACTCATAAAAAATACAAGCAGCCAAATCACATAAGACGTAAGTAGAGGCACTATAACTTGGCTGACCTTTCAAAAGTGTTAAATCACGTCGCAGACCGAAGGGCAGAGATCCTTCTGTATATGAAGATTGAGGACCGAGTAACTGCGTTATGGTCGTCCATTTGCAGACCTTTTCACCTTTTCTGCTCAGTTTGTCCCGTGATATGTTAGAGAAATGAAATTAGGTCGGTACGCTTTACAGCAAATAACTTGTGTTTGTTTGATTACCTGTAGGAATGGTTCTGGGAATTATTAGGTTCAAAAACTATATTACTATTTGCATAAAACCATCTACTAAGCGGGTATTAAATCGACATGGCAATAACAATGGGGCGGCAAACTTGACATCGTTTTAGATTTTTACCCGATTGCGCAAGATGGAGGGATATGTTTTTCGAGTGTATGTATGTATGTGTATATGAGGTTTCGTCGGCACGCCTTACAGCCTAAATAGCTTGATGGATTTCGACACATGAGGTGTCATTTGAATTGTTTTGACAGTGGAAGTGACATAAGAGGTACAACATTCTACAGACGGGTTTTTTGTTTTTCTTTTAATAATGTTAGTTGTTATTCAAAGGTTTTTTTATAGCCAGATCAAATTTGCACTGCCAGATTTTTTGTAAGGTCTAGATGAAAGTTGCTTACGCAATCGAAAAAGTTAAGAGAAAAGGTCAACAGTCTAAAATAAAAACTCTTTGACATTGTCACCATCGACATTTTTTATAAAGATTCGGACAGTTCGTATTGATGTATCTCACTTAATTAAGTACTTAATTAAGTGAGATACATAAACGTGCAAACAATGCCTAACGTGTGAAATATCCTCGTCCTCATATGCGACCAGCATTCATCGGAAAATTACCGAGTCAATGGTCTTGAATCATCAATGCGCTACGAGGCGAGAAGCGCGGCGTATTTAGCGTAACACAGTACCTAGTGAACCATGCAGAGTTAAATTATTCAGAGGCAAGAGAAGCCTATGATCCCCTCTAGTCAGCATAGTTAAGCTGTCTGTATAAAGCTGAGCAAGGCGTCTGTCTGTAGTAATAGATGTTTTAGATCTCTGACGTAAAACTGCGCTCTTCTTCACTAAATATTCAATGGAGTGTCTCGTCGCAATACCAATATATCTACAAGTAATGTGACTGCATTGACGGTTTCTAAAATAGCGTTTTGAACCACGAGCGCAGATGTAGTTCGGTCGTTTGGTACGTAAATCAATTTTTGTAGACAGAATAAGGTTAATGATGATGATGAATTTGGTGATTAGATATTAGATGCTTAGTTTCGAAGATTTTTGTCATGACAACATCTAAAAAAATCGATGAACGCCGGCTACACGCACTATAAAGGATGACTCATTGTCCCGTTACGCTCGGTCGATCGGAGCGAGAGCGCACGAGCGAGCGAAAGGCACGATTGAGCGGCTTGCGCCGCATCTATCTCTCTTCCACTCGATTGGCCTATGCGTCCGAGGAGAAGATTTCATCAATGTTTTGTACATGACGTTGTCACGTTAAACTATCGTCCGCAAACCGAATTTACTGACAACCAATTTTTACTTCAAACTTTAATGTCTATCTTCTAAATTGTATTTTTTTATCTATTCATCTGTCTGGAGTTATGTTTGTGTGTTAAAAATCTATCAAGAAAAGTTATACGTGAAATTGAGATTCACATAACAAGAACTGCTAAGAAGGGGTGGAACGCACTTCCTGCCTTGGTTGTCCCTTAGTAATAGTTAAAATCTGGATCTCGTCAAGACAAGACTGAATAAGCACCTCATGGGAAAGTATGCTTCATCTTAGACCACATCGTAACTTCACACTAGGTAAGTTGCGGTCACACGATGGCACACTTACCTGATCATAAAAAAAAAACATTCACTAGAATATTACTTGGAAGTAATGGATCTTATCGATAAGTTTTAATTTCTTAAAAATATAATTCTTTACTCATATAATACAGTGATAGATAAACAAATTTGTTATTACTCATGCAATAAAAAATACATATCTGTCACTGTTAAAAAAATACAGCGTAAGTAAAAAGATACTAACTCCCTAACTCAATTCAAAGTTAAGCGGTCCATCAACCAATGTGCAGTACGCTAGGTGAGCTAGCTTACTAAATTTGGATGAAAGTGCAGTTAGACAGTTAGCGATCCATTTTTTTTCTATTGCACAGGCATTGCCACGCTAAGTTAGCATACTGCAAATTGGAAGGTGTAATGGTAGCTTCACCGAGAACAACTTTTGAATTTGTGGAATGAATGCCTGCCAGTTTGTTCCAATATTATCATACGAAAGGGAAACAAAATTAACAAAAAATAAAATGAGTAAAGCAAAATAAATTAAAAGAGACATGCTTCAAATTGGGTCAAAAGAAACCAGAGATGTACGCAAACAAATTTGTTCTCCGATAACGTAATAGGAGGCTATTTATATCATAAGAAGCCTTGTTATTATATCGTTTCGGTAATTTAAGTGGCCTACAGAGATTGATATCTTAAAAAAAATAAAGTATAGGCGCCACCTACATCTTTTTTTCATCTTTAGTTTCAATATTCTATACAAGATGGCGTTAGTTGCCTAATTTGTGAAGGGTTTGTCGTAATTCTCGAAAGACGCAATTGCCCCACAGACGCATTTGCCCCAGTTGACCCTACAGGTATATTTTTCAAAGATAAGCAACATATCCCAACCCCAGTTTACTTTTGGTTGGAACATATTTGTGCTGTGCTGATCCGAGATCGATAGTGTCAAATCTGTACCCCGACTACAAAATGTAGCCAATGATGGTAGAAAGTAATGCCAATGCATATGACACTCCCAATGTAAAGACTGCAACATGCTTATGCATTCCATAATCTCTCAAAACTTTCACACCCTTCACTTTAAACGTTGAATATCTTCGGAATGGATTTTCAGTGTTCTGCCTTTTTTTGTTAAAGTTAAAAATGTAAAAGAAAGAAAACAACAAAACAGCTGAATAACAAGTCCGAGATTATACAATGTTTATTAGTAAAGGGGTTAGGCTACAAGAAGTCACATCGAAATATACAAACATAGATAAGTAAATATTTATTTTGTGTCCGATGACATTACCCACCTTTAATGCCTTTTTTTGTTAGAGTTAAAAATGTAAAAGAAAGAAAACAACAAAACAGCTGAATAACAAGTCCGAGATTATACAATGTTTACTAGTAAATGGGTTAGGCAACAAGAAGTCACATCGAAATATACAAACATAGGTATGTAAATATTTATTTTGTATCCGATAACACTACCCACCTTTAATTCTGGGTAGTTGACTACCATGGCTGATAACAGGTACCTAAAATATTGGCTTCCAAAATAAAACTTAACAACCTTAACTAATCCACCCAAAACACGCAATTCTAGATACCAATAAAGCCGTGTTCTACATTTTATTGAAGAGAAAATATTGTGAAAACCAATAAAACAGTCTATCACGTAAAGACAATAGGGTTCTAGTACGTACCATACGTGGCCCTGGTTCTGACATATGGTACTCGTGCACATCGGCGATGGTACTAAAGCCATTGTTCGACATTTGCCGTACTTATTCACCGTATTTTGTTCAATTTGTACAGCACTTATTCATGAAGGCATTTGGTTTGATGTATGGATGCGGTATAAGACCCAGTGTCGACCTAAGAGGCGAGACGCTACGGTTTTCAGCTCCCTAAAAGCTGTTCAAAGTAGTAATTTACTCACAAAGCTGAAAATTTGACGCTTGAGATCACTTTAAATGGGCGTTGGGTTTAGTCATTATTTAAGAAATAAATAAATTGTATTTAAACAGAAATTTCTTCAACTGATTATTACGTCAAAAGTCACTTAACCATGTAAGAAGCATGAGTTAATGGACAGCTCCGTACTAAGACTACCTATAAATTATTGTAATGAAGTAAAGTGTATCTTACCCAAAGTATTCGGTAATTAATTGACAGATCTATATATCTTAAATTACCTAACTGTAATTACGTTTGTGGAGACGATACCTTAGCATCAAGGCAAACAATAATGAGTTCTTCGAAATGTAAATAATATCTAGAGCTTCCTCGTAAATCGTTGTACGAATAAATAAAGGTTGTTTATGGCTTGTAAGTAATACGATAGCTACAATGTTGTCTTTTTGCGAAAGAGAACGTGTAATCGGTTGGGTATCGTTTAACAGTAAGGCAGAAGTATTCTGTCTTGTTTTGTTTATATTGTATTTCAATTAAAATCAAAACATACCTAGAAGTGCTTGAGAAATTATTATTTGGATAGTTTATCCAAATAGATATTTTTTTATATTACATGAATTAAAAACTTGAATCGATAACTTGAAAATATTTGCAAGTTTTTGGCTTGTTGGATTTTGAAATTTTTTTTTTTGATACAATTTTTCCTCGCACAATTTTATTATGTGTTTTATGGCTGTAGGAATGTTTCATACTTACCTACTAATAAGTATGAAACTATAAGTATGAAATACTATCTGTAACCTACTTCCACACTAAGATTTTGACCGATTTTGGATTGCAAGTTATTTAGTTTGTATCTATGGGTATTCAAAATATAAATTAACGGTGCAATAATAACTACAATTTATGGGCGAATTTTTGAAATCATTTTTAACTTTTTTTAAGTACCTGTTTTAGACTTTTTCTACATGTATTGCTATTAGGAAAGGAGCAGAGAAGGAAATGTAAATAACATTGTAATTATGTTGTGCGATAATGAATTTTCAATTTGTTGTTTGTTTGTTTATGGAAATAGGTCCACAGATATTTTTAACAATAAACAGATTAACAAAGTTACCTTCTCACAATAATCGAGCTTTGTGGCATAAGCTTCTCCATAAGCAGGACTGTAATTCGTAAAAGTTTTATCATGGAGCCAAATTTGTCACGAAACATTTTGCAGTGGAGTTAACAGATTTCGCGGGAGAATGTCGTTTAAAACAACATTTTGAATAAGCCACTGCTCGTAACTCTCGACTTATGTAAGGAAGTTGTTGACTCAACTTTCGGGAATGCGGCGCAGTCGAGGCGACCAAGAATTTGCTGTGCCATTTTATGAGGCTCAATGCCCATCTTTTGCATTTTGTTGTTGATTAAACCTAGGTGATGACACCATGTACTGCTACTACTGCTAGTGAATTAAAATAAAGTTATGCTTTTCTTTTCGTTTTTCTGATGAGGAGACGGCACGATATTTCGTTGGATTTTGGCTCTATAAGGCTAGAATTCGACATAAATACTTGCTTATGTTGTTAATGAAGTAGAGATGATAGCCAAGTTGGAAAAGGCCCACCTCTCAAGCCAGAGGGAGCGGGTTCAAACCCAGCCGACGGCATGCACCAATTTGTTCATTGTATGAGCATATGTGCGTATTGTATGTCATCTACTACATGACTGGAGCCCGGTGTATGACCACAAGCTCGCCCCCTGTCACATTTGAGACTGAATATCGTCCTGCAAAGTGTGGGTATTGTATTACACCTCTGCCAGCCCCCTCGGGGGAAAGGCATGACGATATGTTTTATATGTTCCACAAAAAATAATAAACAGAAATATATAAAATACATAATGTGCTAGAACAGCGGGCGTGGCGTTGCTAGTACATTGTCTAGTAGTAGCTATCTTCAAACGTTTTTCTATGGTGCTACTTGATGACACTATTTTAATTTATTACTGCTAGCATCTAGTTTTCAATAGATATCATTGTTACGTAAGTAGGGTACTGGTACGTATTTCTTTTTATTGACAATTATTTTTGACAAAAACTTAGTTACAGTAAGCTATCTAACTTACGGTGTGCACTGGATCCCACACTAGGATGGCCTGTTTTTTCTAAAAATATCTTTAAAATATATTTTCAGTCTAGTAGTCTTAAGAGGTGCAATCACTTTGTTGTATCTTCCTCTCGAAACAACTTCAGCGGTTCCCCTAAGCTTGGCAAACGGTTTTGTTATTAAGCCAACAAAATTACGATTGTCACCAATCTTCTGTTATCTCTGACTTACTTACGAGTGCGGGGTTATCAGTCAGGGCGGCGGTGAGTTACGTTACCCCCCCCCCCCATTCATGACCTCATTATGTAATTGGTAAACTTAGGGTATACGTATACGTGCTTTAGGGCTCTGAAGTTCTGTCATTTTCACATAAACATTTACCTACTTCTTATTTACTTACTTACCTACTAACTACTGAGTCAAAGTCAAAGTCAAAATGTTTTTATTCAATTAGGTATTAAAGATGCACTTATGAACGTCAAAGTTATTTAAATAGACTCGACCGCCTTGTTCGGATAAAGAGCCTCTACTCAGAAGAACAGGCATGAAACTGAGGGGCATTATTATTATTATTTTTTTTACATTTAATTTTTTTTATACATTATACATTTTTATTATGAGTACAATTAAAATTGCTAAGTACCTCACAAGAAACTCGCGTTGGCTTAAAAGTTTTCTGTTGCCATTTCATCACACTAATATTATAAATGCGAAAGTTTACATAGATAAATGTTTATTGCTCAATCACGCCAAAATGGCTGAACGGATTTGGATGGCACAAAGGCTATTTTAACCGAGAGCGCAGCTAGTCTCTAATAAACTTATACATAACAAAAAACATCGTCACGCCTTTCCGCCAAAGGGGCTGGCTTTCACCCACACTTCGCCGAACGATAAACAGTCACAAATATAACAGGAGGCGAGCCTATCACCATACACCGGGCTCCAGTCATGTAGCAGATGACATACTGTACGCACATATGTTCACACAATTAACAAATTGGTGCGTGCCGTCGGCTGAGTTCGAACCCGGGGCCTTCTCCAACTACGCTATCATCGCTTTTTTCATCGCTTATACATACAGAAAAGTATAATCTTTAACCTAAAAGAAACGTACAACAGTTCCCGAAAAAAAATTGGTGAAACAAGTAGGCACATTACTTTGTACAAGGTAGCAGCCTATTTAAAAAAAATGTTTTCATTTTAAAAGCAGCAACCTAAACCCTAATTCTATTTTCGGTTGATAGATACCAAGACAAGATCTTTCCTCCCTTGGGCAAAAAAGGCAACACCTGAAGACTTACCGAGAATTTATTTAGTAGATCTTTCACAAATAAGATTCAGAGACAATCCTCAGCTCATACTTGTCCCGTATTTCGTATTTCTCCCAAGTCGCAAACAATCTAAACAACTTTTCTTGTGTGGTAACGTTACAGGAAAACCTCTATACTCTCCTAAAAGTGTAACGTTTTTTCATATATTTTGTAAGACGATAAAGCGCTAGCGAACAGAAATGTGTTATTATGTTTTCTTATCTACAAAGAAATAATGAAGTTGTTAAAAAAAATGGATGTAAAAGCGTAATTTAAGTTTCGCTTTCAGACATTGTTTTTGTGTGCGAAATTCGATGGTTGTCAAATTCAGTGGGTCATAAAATGTCATGAATATCTACATATACCATAACACATCATATTAGCGCAATGAATTCAGTTTCTAAGTACTTTAAGACTATAATATAGCTTGAAAGAAACTCAGTTGTGAGAGCGGTTTTTTATTGGGAATGATTTCTGTTTCAACCAACGAAACAATTGAATACAAATTATGTATATATTTTGTGTATTTTGTGATTACAAAAGTTTGTATAGGTCTGTGTCCACTTAACTCTAAATATGTATGCATGTAGGTCCACTTTAGTGAAGAGACAGTTATTTAATTTTGTACTGTTGTAAGGTTGCCTGGAAGAGATCGCTCTTAGTGATAAGGCCGTCAGTTGTTACACTACAGTTTAAGATTTTTCTGTTCTTTTGTTTTGTTATTTCTGCTGTGAACAATAAAGTGTTTATCTATGTATCTATCTACTATAATAATATTTTATTGTTCACGTAAGTAACTTTGCTCTGTGCTACATTTTCGGCGAATGTTCGCGAACCTTTCTCTTCGGTCACTGCGGTATTCAAACAAGGTGATGGGGCTATAAACTTTCCTAAAAGCCTCTTAGTGGTCTTCTTACGTAGACGTAGATTATTTCGGCTTAATTAAGTGGAAGAAGTGGAAGAAGCATGGAACAATGTGTAGTTCTATTTCTAACGAGTTGGATATCTACGTACAAAATTATTTTTGAGAATGGCCTTGAGAGAGTATTGTTATTTATGTCTATAAAATGTTTATTGTACTTACCTTTATATACATAACTATATACTTATTCACTATTCATTGCAATAATCAATAAAGTACCAAATTGCTAATTTTTTTTTTTCAGATATCTCAATATTTACTAGAGATTAAGTAAGCAAAAAGTGACATGGTTATTTTTTAACTGACACTCGTTAATTAAGTTATTAACGAGCTGTCAAAAAATATTGTTTAAAACTGAACTCTAGACGAGGGCTTTATCAAAATATCACAGTACTAAAACCACATTCGTATAAAAATGGGTTCTATTTTGATTTCTCGTACATTTTCTTGTCTCTAAAGTTGTCTTGATATGCGCACAATTTGGTAACGAAGCAAAATAAATCCTCTTAAAAGATTAATTACAATAATTCGCAAAACATTCAATTAGATGTAATTAAGGCGTCAACATCCAAATTTTCCGCATAAAAGGCTTTTCTACCCAAGTTTTAAACTCTAAACTTCCGCCTTAGGCAACAACTTAAACCAAATTAAAATGTATTTAAATCTGTCAAAGACTCAAAATAAGTTAGCCCGAGAATTTCCGAGGGCAAGACTGAAAACATTTACTTAAGCATTTGAAAATAAACCAAGAAAATATCAAGTTTCGTTTGAAATAATAAGGATAACAACAAGAACAGTGTAGAATAATTAGAGGTACGAGCAGAGATAATTTCATTTTCTTGCAAATAAATAATTGCTCGTTAATTTCAAAGAGAATAAAAAATCTTATCGCAGTTTTAAAATTAATTTAAAAACAAATAAGGCACAAAAGATAACTACCTAAATACTAGCTTACTTTTAAAATTCGAATTTATTAAATAATATTGAAAAAATTGTAATTTAATTGATCCCACGAAAAAGAGACTTTATTGTGTGAGTATAATGCCTACGCCTAGGTCTACGCGTGCCAACCCGCTCTCACGAACGAATTCATGTCACACGAGCGAGCATGAAGGCACATGTTTACCATCACTATCCTTACACAACAAGTCCAAGTTTAATTAATTATTGAAAAAAAAACTTACCCGAATGACAGAGCAGACACACCACCGCCCAGAGCCACATCTCGATTGTCTTTTTCACATCATTAGAGGAAACACGACCTTATGTCACTTGTCCTTAGCGACACACTTCATATACCTAGACGCAAGTCTACGGCACACACTCACAGTTTTTATTCACTCGGTCCTCATCTGAAAAATTTGCATGAAATGAAATAACTTCAGAATAAGTAAGTAAAATTTTTTCAGCTATTTGATAAAAGGTATTTTTTTCGGATGACAGTTATTGAATGTTGGAATTGAATCAATTTAATTGAATTATCTGATATAGAGCTTGAAAACCAAATTTACTCGTAAAAACAGTAAATCAAAACATTTAGGAAATTTAATAAGAAAGCTTGAATTCATTTAAAATTGTTTTGGCTTAATGGGGACGTAATATAGCAAGATTTTGTAAGATACCCCAGACTGCCCCAACGCATGAGTACGCCCATGGTACAAATCAACTTAATAAGATGTCTCAAATGAGATTTCTTCAAAATTTGTTAGACAAATGGGGAAGATTTTTCCTAGTATCCAAGCTTTATCAGATAGATTGTGATACAATGTTCTCAACCGGTATCAAGAAACAAAAGTCCTTATTGATACAATCCTGAAATAGAAAATGTGCTGGATTTGTTGAGAACGTTGTCAAACTGTAGCAGAAATAATGACCCCAAGAGTGCGGTGTCTTGTAGTGGAAACTTCCTTTCATAGTTAAGGAAAACTTTCAGTAAAGTTGCATTTTCAGTGAAACAGCTTATGACGGCAATTACATCACAGACTTTTCAGATACTAACAGATACTAACAGAATTATTCAGTGGTGGGTAGAAAAAGCGATTTGACGTTTTTCCACTTGCTGGCACGGCCCGGCACGGTCCGGCACGGTACGGCACGGTACGGCACGGTCCGGCACGGCACGGCATGGCATAGGTGAGATCAAGGCCGCCGTGCCCTAACCATCACCGGGAAATGGAAAAACGTGGTTTCCATTTTCATACATTTATGCGTCTCTGGCTGCCTTGCCGTACCGTGTCTAATCAGGCCTTGCCGGCAAGTGGAAAACGCTAATTCTTCATTATTATCCACAAATTTGTGAGAGAAAAATGTGCGGTAGGTATACGCGAGGAATAAATCCACCAATAAGATTACTCCGCTATTTAAATGAAGTATTATTGGAGCCCTATTGGAGGACTTTTTCTTCGAGGACCACTAATCTTCCTTGCGCATCTCATGTGGATTTATGTATACTTAGCCTTACGTAGACGTAAACAAATGAATCGGCCCGGAGTCTCTGTCGGTTAATTTAACTAACCGATTGCAATACTAACTACGTAATGAGACGACATGATGATTAATTGCGCCATTTAACCACAATGGATGGAATTAATTTCACGCTTTTGATGTTTGGCCAAGCGTTAGAGATGCGTGCATTAGATTATGGCTTAGATCTTTAGAATTGTTAATGTGAGTAAGAGATAAAAAATGTCATGAATACGCAGCTAAATAGTAAAAAATTAAGTATTACCTATTATTTATGTAACCATAATACTTTACGTAAAACTATTATTTACGTATTATACTACGCAAAACTATTATTTACGTTTTATACTGTTATACTTTACGTAAAAAATCTACATAATAAAAATATCCCTGATAAAGAACCAGCGAAACTAGTATTAAGTTGTAAGTGGCTCAGTTAACTTATCAATTTTTTTTGTACACTAAGATTTTCTAGAAAAGTGAAATAAAACATCACGTTTAAAAACCAATCAAAAGTACATCAAGTATCAAAGGTACATTAGAACAGGCTGAATAACAAAATAAAGTACCTACTTCGTGAAGTGGTTTTTTTGAAATGTAAAGCATTTTAAAAAGTGCCGTCTAGTTTGATTCGCTTTAAACCAAAACAGAATGGTAAGTAATTTTTTAAAAGCCTGTCATATTCATTAAAATATTTGTTATTTTTATTTAATTCAATGTATCTTATCTTAAAATTCACTTACCTATTTGCCTACTACAGGATACATAAAATTATGGTACCTTGCCTAGGTACCATAATTTTATGTATCCTGTTACCTTGCAGCGGTGAATCCAGGATTTTGGTTTGAGGGGCTTGATTTAAGCGAAACTAAGCTTTATTAAAGTGGAAAAGATTTTAGTTTGACTTAGCCGAAGGTAACCTCTATCAAGGTATATAGACAAAAATCACTTTGAAAAAATAGACAATTGCGACTATTGTAGATGTGAATTAGATACCATTAAGAGGCCCTGAGCCCCTTAGCCCCTCTGGATCCGCCTGTGTTGCCTTGCCTATTAGCCAGACCTAAAGTTAGGCAACATGGTCCGTAAGTCCGTAACTAACTTCCCAAACAGACTAACAAGATCATAATAAGATGGAAACATCAAAGCCTGTGGGGAAGGTGCAACGCTTTGATCAGACTGACTGAACACTCCGCCAACTAGAAACTTTCAAGCAACAGTATCAACTGTTCAGAAGGCAACTACCTATTTTTTACTTGTACCATTCTGCTTAGATAAATTTTATGGTTCTGTTATCTGACGACCTTCCTAGCCTAGGGAGTTTTTTTTGCCATTGTTGATAAACAAGCTAACAAGCCGCCTAGTAAGCGATCATCATCGCCTATGAACACCTGTAATACCAGGGACATGGCAGATACGAGTACGCTGCCGACCCTTAAAGACACAGTTCGGCTGCATTATAAGCATGAGATCTCGGGTCCAATTCCGAGCCAGCAAATGTTTGAATGGTAAATTTTAATATCTGTTAGTTGTCCATGTCTCTGTGTGTGCTTCATGGCGTCCCTGACATAGGGTGATTATTTGCCAAAATAACTATTTTTGAGCGAAGAAATGTGATTTGAATTTATTATGATAAAAATAAAATTCGAAGATCGGTAAAATGAACGAACAGCAATTCTGATTGATACGACATTGTAATAACCTAAAACCTCTCCTGCCTGACTCCTTTATCAGAGCTAATCCGACTTGGATTCATTATGTTAGAAGGCTAAGGCGGGAGCGAAGCGAAGCGGAGCTCTAGCCTTCGTGGTTTTTTTTATGTCAAAGCGCAATCTCGCCTACTAAAATAACTTGGCTAGGCAAGTAGTCAACGTTGTCGATCCAAGCCATTTTGCCTAGCCTTAAATTAAGCTATTAAATGGCTAAATATCATCACGAAGCTAGTTGATCGCCGTTCACTAAAAAGGCTAGGCTGTTAATTAAACGGTGAATTCAGCTAGTTGGCTGCGGCATCTACATCTCGACATGAAGATGGCATGAGTCATCCCTAAAATAGAGTTTATTTTTTTACGGGTAGTCTATCAACGCTAACATAAAATAAAAAGCTAAATAAAAAAATAAAAAGCAAAAAATAATAATAGCATAAATAAAAAGCTCGTCATCATGTTCATTCATTCGGAAATTCAAATTATTAAATATAAGTATCTGTACTTTGAAGAACAGAATAATAAAATAATAAATAATAAACCTACTTTTATGGTACTTATTGTTAGAACCTTAATGCTAAATAATAAAGGCTTTCGGAAATGAGCCTGTTACTGAGAACCTGTTAGAGAGGATGGATCGTAAAAGTTAGGCATGTAATTTAAAGGGTATAGAGCGAACTTTTTAATTGTCTGTAAAATGTTATTTCTGTACTGTTATTTCTGTAGTTCATTGTAAAATACAGTGTTATTTAAATTTTGACAAGCATACATTTTGACTGTCTGGCCAGATGGTGAGACCGAGTTGATGTTGGGGACCAATACATTAACACACATGTAAATATTTGTCTGTCTATAAAAAATAGTAGAACAAAACTGTAGAACAACTCTGAAAATGATGGGCTAGTATCTTTTCTTACCTAGGGAAAATTCTTTAAGGTTACCACCACCATCCCGGGGGTGGGCAGGGTGATGATTATGTAGAAATCGCGCCATTGGAGGCCTACCCAACAAAAATCTCTGTATGTCCAACAACAGCGCTGAATGTCGGAGCAACGGTAATGTTTTCGACCGCTTTTGTGGCCCCGACAGCGGTAGCCCCTTCCGGCTCTGGCTCCAGCCTACGCTCCACTTCGCGATGACGATTTGTGTCGAGACAACTGATACATCGTCATCATCGTCATCATTCACCTCAGGGACCAACTCAGCCAGCAGGCGTCTAACAGCACCCGTGTCTGAACGCCCATGGACTCTATGGGACGAGTCAGCTAGGGGGGCTAGCTCCCTACGACTACCACCAGAACAGCCACCAGTGTTAAGCGTTAGGACAAAGTTTACCTTTTTTTCACAACAGCCCCCAGTAGAGCTCAGTGGGTCATATAAAAAACTATTTTATAGCGTTTTGGCATTTTAATGTAATCTTAATATATATAAATCTCGTGTCACAATGTTTGTCCTCAATGAACTCCTAAACCACTTAACCGATTATAATAAAATTCGCACACCATGTGCAGTTCGATCCAACTTGAGAGATAGGATAGCTCACATACATATATAAATATATAAATAATAAACGCGAACGCAGTCGCGGGGTGACAGCTAGTAATTATATATAAATAAATTGATTAATAATGTAATTATGTGATTAAAATATAAAAAATTAAGCTGTGTTACAGTGTAAAAAAAAAAAAGTTTTCCATGTTGGAGTTCTATCGGTTTGACTGTAGTTTTCACCAGTGGTAGCAGTTTGGTGGTGGTCGTTAGCACAAAAAATACTTTTATGTCCCAACTAGCCCCAGTAGCGACAGTTAGGACAAAAATTAAAATATTGTAGATTAAAATATTACAATAAGAAGTGGTCGTTAGGAATAAGCCAATAAGGGGTTGGCCCCGCTACTTTCCAGGTCGGCCAGAAGGGTAGTACAAAATGAAAGCATAGTTAAAATTCATCAGTTACCTAAGTGTAGTTATGAATATGCTGTTCGAGATATTGTTTTTTACGAAGGTTCTATTTCTTTGGATAGATATATTATGGATATGTAGATTATAGTTATATTTATATAAATAGATCAGATATATCCCGCGTATATCGGTATCTCGACGCCACACAAGATCATTGAGTTCTCAACTAAAGTTTCATTAAACCCTCCAACTTTGTAATTAATTTCCGACCAAATGAGAACCTATTGGATTTTCGGCATAAGTCGTTATCAAATTAAACTTCTTCGCTGACTGTAATTTACACATTTTGTACAATAGCTTAGAAATTATTTTAATTATGTTTGTAACTACATGAACTTGCTCGAATGTAATTAAGTGATTATTACTTAAAATGATAAAAATTAAGATCATGTATCTTTTAGAGAAGTCAAAATGTCTTAAGTTAAACTGATAAAAAATACTTATAGCCTACGTTTTAATAAAAAATTTTTATAGAATTTAAATTTCTGCTAGTGTTATGTTTTATTTGAAATTGAATCCTAAATGGGCAAGTATTTGACAATCATCAAAAAATTTAATAAGAATTGGTCACGAAGGATTTTTTTTTATTATGCCTCAATGCAATTTTAATTTAAACACTCACTACTCACAAGTCAGACTATAAACTAACCATCAATTTTAGCAAAAAACACTAACACTAGTAATTAATTAAATATTGCTTAAATAGGCCAAGGGCGCGCCGTAGTTAGGTGCTTAACGCGTTTAGGCAAGGCATGGCTGAATTCCTCCCAGCTTCATTGTAAAACAGCTCTGACCATGAGACCTTTGTAGTTGCTAAGTCATCTAGTTAACGACGTCGCCACAACCCCCGCAAAAACAGCAAAATTAATTCTAGCAAAATCACCACCGGTTCGCATTATCTTACAACTATCGCACAAAAGGCAAAAAAGTAGAAAATTTATTCCGCGCACGAATCCGTTCAGGAAGCTTCACAAAGAGGCATGATACTCACCTCAAAAAGGCATTAAAATATCCGCAGAAGCCCGAGGCCCTTTTGATCAACGGTGTCGGGTTTAAAGCTATTCCACACGCGTTTGTGTAATCATCGCGAAGGAAATCTGTACCGTCAGCGATTCCAAGCCGTCGTAATCCCACGCATATCATCTAAAAACTTTCCCCTTACGACACGGGAAAATATTGGAAAAGTTATCCTTTGTTGGAAAGTATTGAGTGCCTGAACGTATTACCGAATACTAAACAACTCCCGACTCGTGGAGGCCGTAACGTAACAATAATCGTAAGAAAACACGACAGTATTAATTTAATATGATAAGAAAAACGAGGAATAACATTATGAAGAGGCCCATGTAATTGGGTTGTTACAGCGGCGTAATGTCTTCATGAAGTACACTCTTTATTTCGTATAAAACACACCGGCTGTGTCCTCCAATAATTTTGCGCAAAGTTGGCAACGTTGGGGTAAAAATTGTTCATGAAATTTGTCTAATCGCCGTCAGCGGTCGTAAAGAAGTTAATAGGTCGTAATAATTTTACATCTCGATGTAATGTTGTCGATAAATCGGAAAGGAACTAGGGGGTTTCGATAAAAAAATGATCGGTCGTCTGCCGTTGGACGGACGCCTATCGACAGAGGGCGGCAGTAAAAATTTTACGCTCTGGGCTCGGCTAAAGCGTTTGTGCAATCAGGGCGGATTGTGCGCGGATTCCGAGCTTAGCTGCGTTAGGGAGGAAACTCACCAGGCAAGATACAAGGCCCCTCGAGGAACAAGTAGGTCAATAATGGGACAAGTAGGCCACTACCGGGACAAGATAGCGGATGTGTGGAATATTCTTCTCCGTTATCAAGTAGCACATCTTTCACGGAGCTATCAACAAAGATTCATATTTCACTGTCACTAACATTGGAATGCAAAAATATATCATACTTCTAAATGGAAAAGTATGTAAGTATATATGTATGATGACGTACGTATGTCTATACAGTATACTTAATACAAGTATACTTTAATATTTTTTTAGGTAAGTATAGATATATTCATTACTAGCTGCGCCCCGCGGTTTCACCCGCGGTTAAAAAGTGCTAAAAAATCCTATGTGCTATTCTAGACTATAACCTATCTCTGTGCCAAATTTCATCCAGATCTGTTCAGCCGTTCTGGCGCGAAAGAGTAACAAACATCCATCCATCTATCCATCCATCCATTCTTACAAACTTTCGCGTTTATAATATTAGTAGGATCGTATGCCTCGGATTAACCCAGGCTAAGGTTATAAATAATATCATTTACGATTTGTACGAAAGATTTTTTTTAGATAACTTGTGTGACGAGATAATTAAAAAGTGAGATGAATATCCCTTGTAATCCTTTTTAACTTTTGTGGGATTCGACCCTAAGCGGCCGCTGCCATGGGCACGCAGAAAACATTGTGCCCGGATGAATCGTATTACTGATTTTTTAAAAAGGTTCTGCATTTTTAAATTTTCGATGCTGTCTCTGTCTCTTTTCTTTACATTTCTTTATTAACAAAGATAGAAGCTTTGTAATTTTTAAAATGTCATTGTATAACGAAATGTTTTTTGAGATTTTAAGAATTTTTTTTGGACTTGACAAGTGTTTTTTTTTAAGAACCAAATATAAAAAAGCACTTAAATACAAATGACATTGTCTACTGCTTCTAAATATATAAAAGTAAAGATACTGTAGTACTACAAAGACTGATTTTGTAACAAACACTACAACAAGCACAAAAAACAGTATTAGTGCTAAAAACCGATCGTCGTTGAGATTAAAATGAATCCACATAGCTAATATATATATAGTACCTATAGTAAACAATAAAGGTCTTCTGACTAATGAAAACGTTTGCTACCTGTCCGTTTGTCATGTACTAACTCCAGCCTAAAGATATGTTTAAGGGTCCCATTATTTCTGCTTCATCGTCTCACGCTATTACAGGACGAGTAGTTCAGCTCTAGATATCGTAAGGTCATTACAACCCACAAACCGATATGTACGTATAGGTAACTCTCCTCGCTACATAATAACCCGTAACTCTTCATATACCCATCCACTAATAGCCGTTCCAGTCGGCTTGCCCTTCCACTAAACGGATAGATATGATCCCTTCTGCTAGAATAACTTAGGAAATAGGATATCCACTTTAATTTCGGCAGTCGTTTAGGTAAATTGACTTTGGAAAACGTCCATTTCCGCTTTAGAATGTTTCCTTTATTGCCTTCTGTTTGGGACTTTTAGCTGTTCTGAGAATAAAGCAAAAATACATTCTTTGAATTTTATTAAAGTTGGTATTTTCGGAGTTCGTTGTGACGCGAAATTACTCCCCCTCACGACAGTAATCCCTGACTTCAACTAATTCTTTTCCAAATTGTTTCATACAACCAAGAGCCATTACCTCTAAAAAAAATATCTGAAACCACAAGAAAACCAGTTTCGCCTAAAGATAATTGAAAATTGTTATTTTGTCCATAAATGTCTGCCACCTTATCGAATCAAAACTTTTGAGAGATATTATGCAGATTTCTCTTCGAAAGTTTTGATTGGCTTGATTTGACGACAAAGACCATCGAGTTCAGTACTTATTTACTGTATTAAGATACCTTGAACTAAAGAACCAAATAACTAGAATAATTTGGCGTTTTGGCAATGAAAACTATTGGCAATTTCGCTAGATTAGTCGCTAAATCACTGCTAGACGCTTACTTACAAAATTTCAACTAAATATGTATTGAGCGACGATAGCCTAATTCGAGAATGAAATAAATAGAGTTCTAACTAGCCTAGTAGTTGTAACCTCTAACTAGTGCGTTCAATCCCAGTCGAAGGCACGCACCAATTTGTTCATTGTGTGAACATAATGTGCGTATTTAATATCATCTGCTATGTTACTGAAGCCCGGTTTGTGGCGACAGACTCGCCCTCTGCCACATTTGGGACTGAATAACGTCCGTCGAAGTAGGGGTATTTGTAATACACCTCTTCCAGCCCCTTCGGGGGAAAGGCGAAACGATATGTACTGTATTAGTAGTCAGCTATACGAGCAATAAAATAGTTTAACTTAAAAGCTTAAAACTTTTAAGTTAAACGGTTTTAACCTTAAAATGTTGTCATGGGAACTAATGTGTGCGCAAACTTTTAAAAGAATCGGTGTAGAAAAACGGTTTAGTCGGTTAAGTCGGTTTAGTTTATAAAATCTGCAAGATTTGAAACATACACACGACTTTAGCTAAATAAAAGCGTTTAGAAATCCTCCTATGGACTTTAAGCCATGGTTTTCTCTCTGCATGTACTTGGTAGTACAGTAAACTGAAACTTCGTAGTCAAGAAATGTGGTAGCATCCTACTCCATTAACCACAGCTATAATCCAGTCTCTAAAAATATTAAACAGCATAGTCGCACGTATTCGCATGCTAAATGTAGTACCAGTTACTCAATAATAGGATACTTTCGCTCTAGTAATGATCGTGTAAGCATACCTTTACCTCAGACCCAACGGTTATTCAGACAGAAACCATTACCCTACTTACGCATTTTACGATAACTTTTTATTTGCCTGCCTACATCGTAAGCTGATGGTGAACGATAATGATGCTGGTTGTACTGAGGATTATTGCTAATTTTAACATTTAAAATGTAATCTAAATCTAATTTATCAGTTCTCAAAGTGTTGGCATCCTTTTTTCACTTATTAAAATGAAAAGAGACGCATTGTGTGACGCATAATGCTGTCATATTTGTTTGGTAGAGGAAATTATACATACAATATAATCGATGCCAATAGACCTTAAAACCAATTTAAACTCAACTTGAAATACATCTAACTATGTTATCGTCATCATAGGATAAATATAAATCTTAAAAATAGGATAATATAAATCTTAAAAATATTAGATAAAAAAAATATGTTTTAATTAAATCTCCTTGCTTAGCCTCTCAGGCTTAGCCTGTTACAACCATATTAAACTTCTTTGTTTCATTAACACACAAAAAAAAAATGTTCATTCGGTTTTGGCGCTGTAGAGAAACTACATCAATTTATTACTGAACAAAAAAATAAACAGAAAATAGCAGTAAGGGAAAACATCACTTTAAGATGAAAAGATAAGTAAAAATTATATGAGCGTCTGAAAAGTCTGTGAAGTAACTCAACAATTAATTACCACCCGAAACAGTTATTACATTGACGGACTTAGGGAAAATAGCCCTTAATATGCTAGCAATAGTTTTTCCAACACACCCTATAAAAGAAAAGTAATGGCACATAAATCAGCTTTTACTATCGTGTTGCGTTCTTACCAAATATTATACGCAATCTTAATTCATCCGAAAATAAAATATCACCACACAGTTTGTAAGTAATCGAAATAATAAATCTCAATGAATACGCAATTATAGTTGTTTATTGTTTCAAATCACGAACACTAATAACTACACGATCTATTTTTTTAAATGTTTTTGTTGTGCACTGGCTGGTTTTAGTTTTTTTTTTTAATAGTTTAGAGCGCGTTCGGAACTCGTTTTGATTATTTGGCGCGCAAAGCGCTGGCCCGTTCAGAGGTGCGTGGAGCGTCGAGCGGACTGGATTTCTCAAGTTACGGCGGCTACAGCGCATGCGCGTACAACCTTTTATAATTTGATATCGCACATCACCGCCCCTGTGACATTCCGCGGTAAAACGTACTCGTAAATTATTCAATTTTATTTACTTATCCGTGCGTTGAGGAACATTATGACATCGAAGGATTTTTATTGAGAGATATGTTTTTTGCTGGGTCGGAGGTTATAAATTCTATCCGTAGTCTAAGAAGGTTTTCAAGTACTTACGGTGTTAGGTTATTAACATGATTATGATAATAAAATAGAGTTTAGTTAGTCTAACAGAAATTACGTGAAGCTGAAGTTTATAATGGAATTGTCATGAATTTATTTTTAACTGCGTAACCGCTGCGTAACCGATTTGCGAGCCATTTTAAAACGGGACGGCGATTACCTACGCTGCGCATTCGCTTCGATTTGACATCGCTCACAAATCGCTAGTATGATAGAGCTCTATGTAGTAATCGAAAGAGCGATTAATAACCCCTTCTTTGTATTTGAATTTATACTTTACAATGTGGACAGCGAAAATAGCAATGAGGCAAACTAACTATTACATTCAATTTGAAGCTTTATAATGTTGCCAGATGTACTTACCTACATTTTTATTCGGCTTGTTTTAAAGGGCACTAAGCATAAGTGATTATTATTAGTCCCGAATGTACCAAGAAAAAAATAATCGTTTGACGACAGTCATACTTGTATTTATACTACAAACTATTCAAATAAGTAAAGGTTTTCACCATTTTTCTATTTAATTTTTCTAATCATGATTTTTTCATAACTTGATCGTCCGGCGACGTGTGGGTGTTGTACGGCTCTGCTAACGCCTTTGGAGGAAGGGCGTGACGACGTGTTATGTATTACGTATTTTTCTAAATCCTTTTATTTTAATTTTAATAAGTAAGTATAAGGATTTTTTCGGTTTCGACTAAAATGCTTTTGTATCATGTCCGATTTCTGTCCGGTTCTTTGTCTTTCTGTATGTTATCTACTCACAAAATTTCAAGAGAATCGGTGGAAGAATGAGACATGTAAGGAGGACAAACATCGGCAGCGAGGTCTACAACTCACAGAGCCACTAGTTTTCGCAATATCAAATGACCAGGCAAGCACTGAATTATTTTATCTTTATTCAACATTAACCTACCTCATACCTACTGAAAACACTAACTTAACAAAACGAAACACATTTGTATACGGAACGTTATGACACACTTTCCTTCGGCAGTCGGAAGTGTCGATTGAAGGATGGCCAACAATTCCATGAAATGGCGCCAGACATCGTTCGCAGGTATTCCAAGTTCCCATTCGCGCTATACAAATCGAAAACGTTGAAGCAATAACTCTCTAAAGAGTTCGGGCCTAGAAAAACTGTTCTGCTGTAGATATTTTATTAGAGGCATTATCTAAATGTATTGGAGTAAGTGCGGGCGCAAAGAGATTGTCGCGCAGTAAGCCGACTACAAATAAAGGGGGAAAGCTGTACGATCGGTTTTGGCAAGGCGCCACAAGGCCCCACGAGGTACGATTCCTGGGACCTATTTCCCCGGACTCTCGGCAACGAGAACATTGCAGCAGATAATCTAGAGACCAGCTTCCTTTGCTCTATTTTTTCACGTTGACTTTCATTTGTTATTCCATTTTGTAACGATAGAATACTCGTAGTAGGATTTAACATAATGCTTTCATTTCCGTGCAATTTTTCCTGTAAATGTATAGTGTTATTGGATGGGAAAATTTGTTAGCGTAACGTAATTTTCTTGGCACGTTTTTGACTTCGTTAATATTATGTTAATATGAGATGAACCTGCTTATTTCTTATGTTTTCATTGTTTTTTTTTTTGTTTTCGTTACTGTCTTTAGACGTGCCATTCACAATCCTGCCTGGCAGTACTGCGAAGCAGGATGTAGCTCACACTATCCTGCCTAGCATCCTGCACACATTGTACGTGCAAGGCAGAATTGTGAATGGTACGTTTAAAGACATGAAAACAAAAAAAAACAAGGACGACATAAGAAATAAGCAGGTTCATCTAATATTATCGCGATTTTAACGAAGGCAAAAACGTGCTAAGAGAATGACGTTACGTTAGTAAATTTTCCGATTGGCAGGATAGTGTGAGCTACATCCTGCTACGCACTCATATGGTAACCATTCACCATCCTACCTAGCAATCTGCACTGGTTACCATTACAAATCCACCACGTCACTATTTTATGTTGCCTATCGTATTTTGTGTCTCACTTCTTCCATTGCACTGTGACATCGGTATGTACAAAACTAAAACCACCCGACAGTTTTGACGTCGGATCATTTACGGGCCTGAGTATTCTGGGGACCAAAGCGAAGGGATTTTTTACGCCAGTACGGTAATGGAAAAAGGACAGCGCTTGGTTTTCTATCGCGCTGGTTTTAGAATTTTCGCCTGAGACATTCAATTTGCGGAATAGTTTTGACTGAGGAAGAAAGTGAGCTAAAATACGAAAGTGCTATTTTTGCCAACAAGGGTATTATATACTTAACTAGGTTAAAGTGCGGATCTGCGGAAATGTTTTTTTACTAGGAGGTAAAAGGAAGCATTATGAGTAGGTGTACATTTCTTTACCAAACAAAGGGATGGTAAAGATAGGGATAGTAAAAGATATCCCCAATGGAGCCCAATGAATAAGTTAAGGCAAGCTTGGCAAGTTAGCTTCTATAGATGTTTGTGATGGTTTATCGTAACATGTGATTTGAGTCCTTTTATTTTTAACATCACATAAGATTTAGTCACGCCTTTCTCCGAAGGGGTTGGCAGAGGTGTAATACAACACCCACACTTCGCTGTCCGATATTCAGTCCCAAATGTGACAGGGACAGGCCTGATGTCGCCATACACCGAGATCCAGTCAAGTAGCAGATGACATACAATACGCACAATGAACAAATTGGTGCGTGCCGTCGGCTGGGCTCAGACCCGCTTCCTCTAGCTTGAGAGGCGGATAATCTCCAACTAGGCTATTATCGCTAATATTCGCTATTTATTTGTTGAAATTAAATAATATGAATTTAATTTATGAAATTAAACCTTAGTTAACAATTGATGAGAATATTAAATAAATTATTGGTTAAGCAGGTACTGACTTGCCTATCTATGACGGATATAATACCCAATCCAAAAATATATAGGTACCTACGACTGATTAGGTTATATTTTAAAATCTACCTAATGTTATCTAAATTATTCACAATCGCTCAATTAGGTTCCAAAAGAAATTGTAGACAATAATGATAACATCAAATATCAAAGCAATTACTCAAATTGTCAATGTAGATAGTATCAAATACTTTTTAATGGATACACTTAAAATAATTGACATATTTACAAACGACGAAATAAAATTCCATGGAAACTATTAGAGAAAATGGAGCAAAGATTTAGGCTGTTCTGTTTCTTAACAATTTTAAGACAGGTAAAAAAAACAAAATATTTTCAAGGATGAGTTTTTGACTACACATTATGATGCCAGATTTAGAAAATCACACCCAAGGATGCTAATCTTTTCGGCTTATTAAGCAACTGATAAAAAAACATGATAACATTTTTTTACTACTGTCCTGCCTAAAATGTAGACGTACTTACCATACAGGTAAATTAGTTTTTAAAAACGAAAAAGAAAAAACGCCAATTTTTTGTCGTATTTTTTTTAGTGTTCATGGCAGTTCCGGCAAATACATTTTTAGGTAACCTCCTTAGACAGTCTAACAAACGGAACTTAGTTTCCTCGACTAAAACCTACTAACTTTTGAGCTATTTGGAACTGACAGTCATAAACTTAGTTGGATCTGTGTTCCCGACAGCGTATAGGCTAGCGTGCTCACCCCACAACGCCGTCAAAGAGATTATGCGCTTATAGCCAGCATCGAATAGCTTATCTGCAGTTTACGACATCTAAGGATGCGGTTGCATCAAAAATAGGTGAAGCGCTTGGAGTACGTGCCGATATGAAGTGAAAAGATGTGCTTGGTAAAAATATGCAGCTAGTCTTTAGCTCTTTGATGTCAAATTCCCTTGAACTAGAATTAATTTGAGTTGACATTGCATTTACAAATATCTCCAAACGTCGGTGTGTTAAATTTGACGTGTGTGCGTGTGTGTGTGTGTGTGTGTGTGCGTGCGTGTGTATGTGCATGTGTGTGTGTGTGTGTGTGTGTGTGTGTGTGTGGCATAGTAGATCCTGAACGGATGAACCGATTTTGGTATTATTTTTTTTTTGTTTGAAAGGTGAATTAGTCGGAAGTGTTCTTAGCTATGTTTGATCTGCCTGCCTGATAATCCGGTATCAGGGGTTTTTTTAATTTTTAATTTATACTTTTAAATTAAGCCGAAATGTATAATAGTGTAAACAGTGACAAGATCATTTATTAAAACTTAGTTTAACTCCACTAAGGGCCGAATTCACCATTTATGCTACTAATCGAGATTTATTAAACTAAGTTGAGTGAAAGCAATGACTGAAATGAACTGAAATGAATGACAAAATAATGACTGTTTAACCTCAGTTTTTCACGTAAACCAAGTTTAAAATGAGCTAATTGCGTTTATATTCACTGGTGAAATCGGCCCTAAGTCTTTGGCAATATACGAAGTCGAGACTCGTTTCTTAGAAAGCTTTGAATGTATACCTAGTAGTAATTAACGTATAATTATGTATACCAAAACTTCGTACATATCAATCAAATCTCACAGAACGAAAGTAAAAAAAATGCTGGAAGAAATTATAGATATTCGAATTCGGATAACTTTGGGACCACTTGAAATCATATCGCAAATGCTAATAGGCAAAGTTGTAAAAGTTATGAATTTCGGCCTTCGTTCTCTGAATATTTATTTAACGAAACTGAAAAATGGATCAAGATCTATCTACAAAAAGCACTTTTTCCCATAATTACCTAATTATTCTAGTAATTAACGACTTAATCATCATTATTAACGCTAGATTGGTTTTTGTAGGAGTCTCTACAAAAATCATTCCGTTCATATATTTCAAAAGATGAAGACCTCAGTTGATTTCTCCGAGCACGTTCATTACAATGTTCATTGCTTAAAATACATTAGTCTCTGGTTTTACATTCCATATCCTGTTAATTCTGTTCGGTACTGGCTCGGAGTTTTAAGTAGAATTTTCATAGGAAGCTTTACATTTATTGTATCGACTGGAGGGCAAATTGTGTACTTGGTGCGTCTGATTCTGTCAGGGGATTTTAATATCTTGGACGTTACTGGAATGTAAGTATCCCATAGGACCGTAAGACCTATTTTGGGATATTTTGGGAGGAATTTCGAGAAATTTCTATGTTGTGCCGAACGTCGTAAGAACTCTCTTTTTATACGTGTTGTGCCTCTTTTGATCACATAATAGATTGAAACTATTGTGGGATCAAAAAGCACATTCGTGGACGGCCGAGAAAATAGGGCTAGCCACTTAGCTTATACGAACTTTCTAGCTTGCTAATTGAATGGAAGTTTATTGTTAAAAATATATTCAAAAATGCAGGTGCAATGTCAGTTTATCAAGATATATTAATTTAAGTTTGGCATAGTTAGAATAAAGTTAGAATAAAAAAAATATTTCTAGCTGCAGTACCTTTCTCTACATATCACCCGATATAGTACAGAAACTGATTGTTTTTTCCCAAATAAACAATAGCCCATGTGTCAATAAATACCTATCCAAATCCGTTTAGATGTTTGATCTTCAAAAGAAACAAACTAACTGACCATCAAGTCTATCCCAAAAACCTATTCATCTTGGTAGTGCTACAAAAAGAAGATAAAAAGGTACGACAAAACTGCCCAATATTCGGTGCCGTATCGCATTAATAAGTCCGGTGACCACTTTGGACTAACGTCGACAACTAAGAAGGAGACGAGCGAAGAGAGCAAGTAAAGATACTGACGAGCTCCTAAAGTTATCGATAGAGTGACAAAGTGCAATTTCAATATTTTTTTATGACTTTTGCACTTCTCTAATCATTCATAAATAACCAAAAATTTCTTTTGTATCACGGATTAATTTAAAAGTAATAATATAGACAACCTCCCTAAGTAAATAGATTTTCTTTGTCTATCTATTAAATAAACCTGTCAAAAGTGACCCTTTACAAATGCTGATATTTTTCATAGCTATATCCTCTTTTGAGGACATTTAAAAAAAAACCCAAGAACATAGGAGCGGCGATATTGTTCATTTAATTGTATTGTATTTCATCATAATATAATCTAACAAATAATTTCCTAAAAATTTGACAAACTGGTTTGAATGGAAAATTCAGACCGTCGTCGCGGAACCCTATAAAACCCAAATGGTTTTTGGTAATCAAAATAAGTTTTGTTACTTAAAAAATTTAGTAATTCACCTTCTTTTTCAGCGTAAATCTCATCATCACAGAACTGATGATAGAAATAAAGCTTTTGGACTTGTTCTTACGTCGAAAGTTGCTGTCAGAACTCATTGATCGAATGCACGATAAAGAATTTCAATGTCGTTCTCAAACAGAAATTGATATTTGTGAGAAAGCGATCAAGTTATCCAAAAGGATGTTTACTGTGATTCTCTTTTCGTCGTCCATGGATGTTTTTGGTAAGTATACTTATACTCGTACTAGTTATACCCTATGCTATAGCTGTGTAACCCACAGTCTCAGATCAACCTAGAGAATAAAATAGCGCACGGCGTATGATTTATGTGAAGCCAAAAACCATCCAAAAACTACGCTACTATCGTATATGTATATAACACGCAAACATTGACGTAAGAAAACTACGCTACTCGCTTGGTCATTCTCACCTCGACATTATGTGCATTGGTTTATGGTATAATTTCGTGTACATAAATATACATATATAGTGCATTATAAAACTGTAGCCAGGACTACATATTAAGGTTCTTTTTAAAAACTGTGCAGTTTTTTACGAGTCAATTTTGAAAAAATCGTAACATTAAACTCTTACAAATATGTGCAGTTTAAGAATATTAAATCTACTAAGGTTGTACGAATATATTGGAACGGAAATGGCTAACATAGAGTTTGGGAATTAATATTAGTTTTCGTGCAATTGTAAATGTTTTTCATGACAACATTACCATGTGCAGAAGTTAAAAAAAAAGGAGCTTACGCGAGATATAACGCAACGTTTCATCTTTTTCTCTAGGTTGATCTGAGCCCACAGTTAAAAAATTGCCTGTGCTAGTCTATCTCTGTGCTCTCTCGTTCTAGTTTACTCAGCCGTTTTGACGTGATTGAATCCATCCATCCATACAAATCTGTTTACGTCTCTGCTTTAGCTTCAACAAAAGTGCTTGTATATCCGTAATGTATTGTATGTCCGAATTCTGTTTGGATCTCTGTCTGGATCTTTGTCTTCCTCTACAGGTCGCGTTTCTTAACCGATTCTCTAAAATTTTGTGAGTAGGTTTGAAATTTTTTTGAGGAGCAGTTTTGTATTTTTTCCAAAAGTGCGTGCGTAGAAAACATACACTTGAAAAACATAATCCTCCTTGTGCATTCGGGTAGAAACACAAAACACAGTATAGTTATGCCAAGGCTTTACAACGGTTATAAGTAAGGGGGTGTTGACTGCCGCACTCATATGGAAATGTAGTCTTTAGTGATACGAGTAATTTAAATAATAATTAACGTCTCTTAGTGAGTTAAACAACAAAGTGCAAAATCCTACTAATATTATTACACAAAAGTTAAAAAAAAAATCAATACAAAAGTTCAAAAAAATTCAATAAAGTTCGCAAAAAACAGATCTGAATAAAATTTGGCACAGAGATAGATTATATAGCCTAGAATAGCACATAGGATACTTTTTAACCGCGGGTGAAACCGCGGGGCGCAGCTAATTTAGAATATATCTTAATGTTAGTGTATCTTAGATTTAAAAGTAAAAAAGTTTAATATTTTGATTACTTTCCAGTTCATGCCGTTGTAGTGCCAGCTTTGGGAAAATTCGAGAGTCTGCCTTTGAAAATGGATTTGGTATTGTTTGACGTTAATGATCCGAAATATTTTAACTATGTTTGTGCTTATCAGGTAATCTATTTTTTTGTAAAAAATAAACATACATTTTCTTTAAGGTTTTAAAAGGATCGCAGAAAGGATAAATGATAGAGCTAAAGGAAGGTTAAAGGATCGCTGTGGTATTTTAAAAAATAATGATGTTTGAATAAGATTTGAAGTTTTGTGCTTGATCTGCCCGATTAGATAAGAAATCCACAGTTTCAAAAAAAAAAAAGTGTTTATATTTTTCAGATTTTGTATAAACCACTTATGCTGGTATTATTTGCGGCACTTCAGTCATTGCCATGGGCAGCCATGTCGTTTACCAGTAAGTTTATTAGCCTTAAACTTGCTTTAATTTATTAAGTAAATTGCTTTAATCAAACTCACGTAAATAGAAAACGCTACTTATCCGAACCATCGGCTTTTCGCTTTCACCCACTACATAACATATATCGTCACGCCTTTCCTCCGAGGCGGCTGGCAGAGGTGTAATACAACACCCACACTTTGTCGGACGACATTCAGTTCCAAATGTGACAGGGGGCGAGCCTGTCGCCATACACCGGGCTCCAGTCGTATAGCAGATGACATACAATTTGCACATATGAACAAATTGGTGCGTGCCGTCGGCTGGGTTTGAACACGCTCCCTCTGGCTTGAAAGGCGGGCCTTTACCAACTTCACCCACTACAAGCTTTGAAGTCTCAAACTTTCCTGTACGCTACGCTTGCTAATTTGTGTTTTCTGCTCTAGAACATAAATAATAAAATTCAGACTTGCGCTATAACTCAGTAATTAAGTTATGTGATATAACTTGTAAGTAAATGTGGTTTACTTGTAAAAATATTTGTCAACGTTTAAGTAAATCGATACCGTGAGTTAGAACAGGGCTTATCAGCTTGTCCAATAACATTATGTCGTTGTTGTAATACATTTCTTTCCCATGTAGTTATTACATTCCAAATTAGTATTTAATGAGGTAACGTACAATGAAAATATCACGCGAATAAATCTCAATAATAATAAATTAAACTATAACTCACCGTTGCCGGCGACGTAAAATTTCCATAACTTGAACGAATCCCAAAAAAATTCGTACCCGCAAAAAGTATACACAACAAAAGTCAGCGATTCAGCAAAAAATATCCGCAACATCTAAAATCCAGTTCCCGACGATTTATTTACTTTCCAGCGAGCCAATTGGACGTTTTGATTCACAACTTCAAAAATATGAAAGAGCTCGTTAAATCTACCAAGCTTGAAAGCAATTGTGAGGAGAATGAAGCCTTCCGCCAAGCCTTCAGGACTCTGGTCCTTCATCACTCTGCCATTATAAGGTATTAATTCAATTATTATGCAAATCGACTTCCCAAATTATTTCAAACTGTATAAAGTAATAAACAATACAAAGATTTACTCTCATAATTCTCTGCGCTTTGATTGACCGGTTCAAAAGTTTTAAATGGAGCGAGTTTAAATTATATTTTGAAAGTTTGGTTTCAGATTTATAAATATGGTTCAGGATACTTTTAGCGGGCAGCTGTCGGCGTTCTTGTTTATGAGTGCTACCGTTATTGGTACAACTGCGCTGCAGTTTTTCTCGGTAAGATTTTCTTTTTATCGCTATAAAACTTACTTCATTTTGTAGTCATACAACTCTCTCATAAATTCTATAAGGGAAGAAAGAAAAGACAGTGAAGAAGACCACATTTTTACCAGTAATATAAGGTCAAAGAGTCCACGCAGATTGCAGTTATGAGCAGTATTGACTGATAGATTGTACAGATGCTGCGAGTGCTAGCTTGAAGGCAATAGCGGCTGATACTGACCGCTGTTATGTGTGCATGTGCAATGTGCATACCTCTTCATATTGAATAAGAAGCTAAGCAAATTATCGGCCGATAGAGAGTCCAGCAGCCATTACACTATCCAATTTTAGCACGCTAGCTCTGCGTACTGCAAATTGGAAAATGTAATGACCACTTCTGTAGTCTACGGAGACTCTTATATACAAACGTCCGTACATATATCCATACATACTTATTACATACACGCAACACCCACCCTCTAAGTAATCAGGTAAAAATTCTTTAAAAGTAAAATTTGGATATTACAATGGGCCGTAGGAACTCACGTAATCGTTAACGGTCCTACCGTACTCAGGAAACAACCTACACATAACATTTTCCTTATTCGGAACCTACCTACTTATGGTTATTATAAGTACCTTTTAGGAAGGTAATCTACCTCATACTCATTCGAAACCCACGTAATGGAAATTAATTTTATGGGAATATAAGTATAGGGATTTCGGTTACACGGGACGTGGTGCTAAGCTAAGAAGAGCTCAATGAACTCACAGTTTCGAATTACTTTACCCACGGTGAGGCAAGGGCATCTGGTCCAACCTGGTCCCTTGAAAACCAAAAAGATTTGAAGAAAAAAATACTGTTTGCGATCAACAATTTATTTATTTATTATTACTAACACGATTAAAACCAGTTACATTAGCAATATTAGAAATTGATTGATTCTATTTAATTTTATTCATAATTTTAAAATATAAAATTTTAACGAAATTAAAATATTATTATTGTTATTGTTAAATATTGAAATTAATTACAATGACACAGATGGGGAAATCCTTTATGGATATCACCAACAGCCTGGGTTGCGGGCACAGAGCGAACACCAGACACATCGTCATCATCTACCTCCTCGGGGACCAATTTTGCCCATGGCCGCCAGCCAGCACCCAGGTCTAGGCACCCATGGTCCCCATGCGACGGGTCAAATGAGTGGCCCAGCCGCCTGCCACTCCGGCCGCAGAGGATAGAGGGGAGAGCGACAACGACACATAGACACGCCTCTTTCTCTGCGGCCCTACCGCGTCCACCATCATAACGGTGGCGACCCCGTTTGGCCCGCGGAAGGTAGGGAAAGTGGCAATGACACACCAACAGTTCTCTCCCGCTGCGGCCCCCAGCCTTCAGCTGCAGTGTCGCCCATACGGCACTGTAGCCTGACTCAGTTGTGGGTCTACCCATACAGATCCACACCCTACTTAGGCCGCTTTCAAATCAGCTTTGGGCGGAAAACCCAAAGAAGCAGCCCCACCTCGGATTCCTCTTTACTTCACCGTGGTTGCCGAGGCCACGGCTACTGAGCCCCCGCGCCACGAGAAGGCGGGAACCCTCAAGGGCTACTGGCCCCACCCTAAAGAAATACGCGCTAAGGAGGAGACCTAATTAGTATTAGTATATTATTAATAGCGGTGGGTGGAAAAGGTCGTTGATAATGACGATGATAGAGCCAACCTCAAAATGGGGAAAATTAAATGTTCCAATATTTTTGTATGTGAAGTAGAACAGGTATTTTTTCACGTTTCTTGGTATTTCTCAACAGTTGTTCATAATCTCCACATAGTATAAAACAAATTCATTTTCCACGTCTCTGTCTCACTATCTGCTAACTCCTCGTAAACCAGGCAACGGATTTTGATGCGGTTTCACCATCGGTAAGAAAAATTGCACGAAAACTTTATAGACACTGTGCCAAACCGGGGCGTGTCACTAGTAAGTAGGTATATAAAAACTTTTTAACAGAAAAATAAACAGCCGAAAACACTGAAAAGCAAAAAATAATTTATTTAACTTTAATAACTAAGTTCTTAAACTAATGTCCCTAAGCATACCTAAGTAACTTTGAGTCGGTGTCAAACTTAGGTACCTAGGTATACTTATTTACCCGCCGCCGCGCTTCACGCTTTACATAATTAGTAATGACTATGCTTGTTAGGCGCAGACTCAAAATTACTTAGGTTTACTTAGGGACATTAGTTTAAGAACTTAGGTAAAGTTAAATAAATTATTTTTTGCTTTTTAGTGTTTTCGGCTGTTTATTTTTTTGTTAAAAAGTTTTTAATTTATAATGTTTTGTGGGTCTAAAAGACTGGCAGGTCTAAACTCAACATTAAACTCTGAGCGTAAATCACCCTTATTTTCTCACCTTTGGCTAGGATTTTTTTCCAAATTTATATAAGACTAACTTCAATGATCTAAAATGAAATGATCTAACTGAACCCTATCTAATAAAAGAAGAATTATCAAAATCGGACTATTCTAGAAAAAGTTATGCGTGATCATACATAATTATTCGCGTCGACTTTAAACCTTCTCTGTTTCGTTGGTTAAATATAAGGTCCTGTTATATTAATACTATCGTTCCATGTATTTTTTTTTTTCAGAGGCAATACAAAGCAAACCCATATTTTAATGCATTTTTCATTAAATACAATACAATACAAAACTCTTTATTGACACCGAATACATCATAAAACTATACTTTACACTCAAATATAGGTGCAATGGGCGGTCTTATCGTATGGCGGCTCAAATACAGCGATGTAATATTGAAATATCTCGGTGACAAAAATAAAAGTTTACCCACACAGATTTCGCTACCCACTGAGTTAAATAAAGTCAGTGGGCAAGGCCCGTAATAAATATTTTACCTACAATATTTTAATTTAAAACATGTTATTTTCAGATAGAATCACCGACAAAAAACTTCACAGATGTTATCTGGCTTCTGGCATATTTGACCATTTTTATTGCAATGATGTTCGTTGACTGTTATTTTGGGAACACTATCACTAACAAGGTAAAAATTAAGAGTCCGGCGACCTAACTAATTTCGACCTAGGCGATCTAGACTAACTTCGCATTGGCTTAAGGTATTCTATCGCCATTTCGTCTCGAAGAAGAAGACGAGTGAAGAGAGCGAGTAATGATACTGACGAGCCTCTAAACTTACCTGCAGAGTGACAAAGTGCAATTTCAATTTTTTTATGACTTTTGCACTACTGTAATCATTCTTAAGTAACTAAGAATTTCCCTTGTATTATGGATTCATTTAACAGCTAATGATGTAGACAACCTCCTTATGTAATGGAATTTTTGATTTGCTTTGTCTACCCTATTGAATAAATCAGTCAAAAGTGACCCCTTAAAAATGCGGATATTTTTCATAGCTCTATTTTAGCTTGAGAACGTTTTTTAAAAAAACCAAGAACATAGGGGCGGATATATTGTTAATTTTATTGTACATGCTAAATTTCATCATAATCTGACAAACGGTTTTCAAGAAATTTGAGTAGCGCGTTTGTATCAGAACGTCGCGGCCCTCTTAAGGGGTTAAGATGCGCCAATGACATTTGGCATTCGGCGCTCAGCTGGTTTTAGCGCCTCTAGTGATCAACGCTCGAAGCTTTTGAACATTGAGCTAGCATTTCTCAAAGACAAACAAATTCAGACGAAACACCGTGAAAAAAATATTTTTGCCTAAAAATGAAAGCCCTCTGTGATGTTATGCTTTATTGTAATGTTTTTTTACTAAATTATTTGAAGCCAACGGCGTTTTAAAGTTGAGCCTTATAAGCAGCATGAGCGCGGTAGTTTGTTTATAAGTATAGGTAGATTAAGTATGTACTCACAAATATCCCGCATCTAAAGGTTTTGATTCCCTTTGGTCGTGCGTGTAAAATCTAAAAAAACAATCGTAGACCACGGACTCTCTGAAGTGTGAGATATTATCTTGGTCCCTCTCACTTTTATGATTTTTCAAACGAGAGAGACATTGACCAAAAAATATCTCGTGCGTAGGAATAGGGGAAATAATATAATATCGTAAGAATGGCCCTGGAGGGCTATTCTTGACGCGTGAGATGTTTCTTGGTCACTCTCACTATGACTTTTAAAACGAGAGAGACATTGATCAGAAAATATCTTTCGTAAGAATAGGGCTCCTGATGGGCATCCTAAGAACTCCGGTACCAGGGATAAATTACTCAACCTATCCTAAACCAATGCTTACAACATTTCAAAAATTTCATAACAAAAAACATATTTACTAGGACTAGCAGAGCTGTTCAATCGACGGCCCGCTTAAAAAATGTATTCTACGAGTTGGTAGTACTAATCTGTTTTACATAATCAGCAGGTAGTATAAAAATGACTAAAATGATTGAAAACATAGTGGACCTAGAACTTACAACCTCATTATTATCTCGATAGTTTCTTGCCTGATTTTGCTGATAATTATGTTCCTACTCGAAGTTAAAAACGCGTTTGTGTTTAATATCTTTTTCATCACTCTCACTCGTAAAAAGGACTTTATTACATCAGTTTTAGATCATAATCCGAGCTATTAAGCACGTGTGCTGTTACTTTACCATTATCGCACTAGTAACTAAACTAGACTTTTTTTTAAATAAATCAACAAGAGTTTTTTTTTACTTTTCTTAAATTCTTGATTTAAAGTATCATAACTACGTAATAACAGTAAATAAACATTATTTTTTTTATCAAAATATTGACAATTAATTAGGTATGATAATTTAAACAAAGTACTCGCTTTATTTTTATGCCTAGTAAAATTTTGATAAGTGGAAAAGCAGCAAAATGCGCATACATTTTCAGAAAAATGTATTGACTAATGCAAGTCTGTGTTTTTTCCCCTCGCATGTGTGATGAAAAACGTCACATGAAACGCGTGTGCGTTAATAATTTACACTATTGGCTCCATTAGTGGGCTCGCATACGGCTCGCGCTATAATACCGCCTCGAGTGTAATAATCTTAGCACAAAAGTGTCATAATTTACGATATAAAAAACTACACTTTGACTTAATTTTGTTTACTTAATTTTTTTAGTAAACTGATTTTCAATAAAAGTCAAGTTAGAAGATGTTTTAAGTGATCATTGTAACAAAATTAAAGCGACTTCCAAACCACAAATAAGCACTAATATTAATTAATATAATTATTATAAGCGCTACCCATCTATTTGAAGTCGGTGCCAGCCAAGTCTTATAGGTAGAAGAAGAAGGATACTACTTACAAGTATCTACCTAATTACTACATATACATAGTATCTATATACTGCCTACTTGGCTTGGCTGGTTCCGAGTAGTAGGTAATTCCTACTAAACATTCAGACTGAAATATTTGGCATAGTACGAGTAACTCCTAGTACTTCTACCTATTACCAACAAGTATATAACCTACTTACTACACAAATTGTAACTATCTACTCCATATTAGACTTGGCTACCTATTAGATTTAGCTTGGAGGCCGAGTTAACGGCTTACCTACCCGCTAACCTTGCCATAGACACCTGTCTGAGCGTGACGTTTTAATCGGACAGTGCCAGCCAAACCCAGTATAAAGACAATTGCCAATGCCAACTAGATAACTGTTGCCCGTACCATGGTCTGGCAATATGATGATGGTAGAGAGAAGGGTGCAGGTTCGGAGTGGGACCTGAGAATGACAAATACAAGAAACTAACGGAACGAGCTTTTTTTTATCTACGCGTACGAAATCGTGAGCAACAGCTAGTAGTTAATATAGTAAAAAAATCCTCTCTAGCTGGACTAAAGGGGTCTTAGATTGGATATTGAAAAACCTTTTGTAGCTGAAATACATGTATAGTGCTTAGATTTTAGCAAACACCAAAAAAATAATCAAAATAAACCAAGAATCAAAAAATATCAATAAATCAAATGCTTTAAAGGCAGTAATCGCTCAGATTAACACATCCTTAATCTAACACATGAAAATCAAATGTTGGTTTTATAGATGAAACATAAATTCGAGCGAAGCTTGCAGTTGGGAGTTTCCAAGCAAAGAGATTAACATTGAATGAAAACTCAGAATAAGCACTGTAAGAAGAGTTTATTTGAAAATTGAACTAGCTACCAAGAAAAAAATACGAGCACGTGCTCCTCGAGCTGCACGAAATTTAAAATAAAAGACTGTACCTTACTAGTACCTTTTTATTAGTTATGAGAGAGTATAATATTAGACAGTATTTTTAGAAGAGGATTCGCTTCTAGGATAAAGCAGTGTTTTTGTCTTGGGCGGCTTGAACCCCTCGCTGCCCTCAGGACTCATCTTCCCTTGCTGCGCTCGGGAGTTAACTCTAGATTCCCTCGTTACGCTCAAGGTACAATAAGCCGCCCGCGACGTAAGGCACTGCTTTGTGCCCTCGGTACATAATTTACTATTGTTACTCTTTATTCACAAAAAGGTGAATTTAGAAGCAAGACCTGTTTGCTTTTCTCCAATCAAGTCTATCGATTGTTTGGCGCAACCAAAACCATTGGGTCTTGATATTTCCTTAAATTTTACGAAGAAGAAGCTAATGTTATAATACGCCAATAACTTTTGTCTTTCTGTTCTTGTTCTGCTTCTTCTTCGACGATGAGATTCGGCAATGAAGACTGATATTGTTGTTCCTAAAAACAATATTAAATAATAATTAATTTGCAACCATACTAAGTCCCAACGCTCGTATCAATAATTTATTTATGTACATTGTGTACACAAAAAAAAAATGATTACCAGTTTATTCGAAGGTGAAAAAGTCCCTGTTCCTCGGATGCTCTGATAACTTTCGGATGATTTTGAACTAGGCATCTGTAGATAAAAATATAGGATAAGTTTTTAGTACTGAAACGGGAGTTTTTCACTCGCGCTTCGCGCTCGCTAAGTGAATGGTTGTACTGGCGTCACGCATGCCCATAGCAGTTCAGCGCCACTCTGATTATAAGTAGTGGCTCTATGAGCAACGTCTCACAAATTACATATCTCCGCTATTTTAAATAAAACCTAAATTTACAAAATTTCACAAATATCGGTTGAGAAATGCGATCTGTAGTGGAAAACAATCGGACATCCGTGCAATCAGACGCTGGACGCCGGACATACGATAACTTTAGCAATAGCATTTCCACTTGGCATAGCTCTGACTATGCACTATGCTTGTCACCCTAATAATATAAGATGTTAAATGTCTTTTAACTCACCTTAGTTCAGTACTTGCATTTTTTGTTGGCTGAACGCTTGTGTTTAAACTTTGATAATTTCGTTGATCTCTGTTTCTGAAAAAATGAAATAGAGCAATTTAAAGATATTAATTACACAATATTCATATTACTCAAAGCGTCTCGTTTGTCTCTTTCCATGATACCATAAAATATAAAACAATAACCAATTTATAATCCCAGTTTAAAATATATTACTATTCTAGTCTTCATGCAATAGAGACTAGATTAAAATAACTATTAAGACTAGATGCAGGTTGGTATCAGTTACCAAAGAAATTGTTGTATTTAATAAATATAAATAAATAACAATACATACAATAGTGACTCTGTGAGCTGGAGATCTCGTGACCGATGTCTGTCCGATTTGAAATTGTCACATGTATTTTATACCCAAATAAATTATTTGTATTTGTATTTGTCCTCCTCTACAGGTCACACTCCTCAACCGATTCTCGTGAAATTTTGTGAGCAGGTTTGACAATTATATAAATTTTTGTTTTGACTCGGATCAAAAAGTTTTTTGGAAATTTTCCAATTATGCAGATATATCCTTTTTTAAATCACATCTCTGCCATATTGAAAAATTTCCAATAACCGCCTAGACACGAAAATTCTTTTTAAATATCGGACTTACTCACAAAGTTTCAAGAGAATAGGTTAAGAAATGCGACCTGTAGATTAAGACAGGTCTGGGCAAAGATCCGGACAGAAATCCAGACGGAATTCGGAAATACGAAAGCATTTTCGTCGAATCTGAAGCATAGACGCTTCGCTCGCTAACGATCTCTCGCTCGGTTATTGTTGTAAGAAAATGTAATAACTTTTCTTTCGAATTCAATGGCCATAACTCGGAACACTACTTTCTGAATGCAAATGCTTGAATTTTTGTATTAAATACTATTTTTTACAAAAAAATACTTTATTTTGATCAAAGTGACTGATCAGAGTGTTAGTAAGCATATTCTTTCAAATAAAAAATAAATGACGAAGTTATGCTGCAACAAACATTTCGTAAAATTTATACAATGTAATTGAGTGCGTCCTAATTTTTGAAGTCGGTTAACAAACCAGGATAAGTTAGAAAAATATGCTCACTACACTGCTAAAAATAATAATGTATTGCGGACCGTGGTTGGTCAGCTATAACATAAAAATGTGATTGTTTCTAGTTTAGGTAGGTTAGTTTAGGAAATGTGCTATACCAAAAACAAAAAATAGTATTAGTCATTTACACCGTTCGCACGCAACGACCGCTTTCCGATATTGACATCGTAAGTACACATAATAATTATCATTATTTTATTTTTACCCGATTGTTCAAGAAGGATTATTTATTATTATTAACTATAGAATACTCCCCATTTCTATGTTATTAACTAGGTGTTGGGGCATCAGCAAGTATGCCACAGTTTCAATTTGAAATGGCTTAGGTATATTGACCTTAGTATAATTTTTGTGAATAATTGAATCAAATGAAATCACGAGAAAAAAAACAGCTGTTTCATACAGAAAGCTCATCGATCGTCGACAAAATGTAAGCAGATGCTTTTTTCCCCGATTTATATTACAAATAAAAAAGTTTAAAAAGTAATCGTTGTTTATAATGAAGAGTACAATGACCCCCGTTTGGCTTAGTACACCCTATACCGATAACCCTGTGCAATGTACTAATATGACACATATAGGTACATTTGTACATAACAAGAAAAAAAGCACAGTTCTGACAAGTCTTGCACTTGGATAATTATCATGAGCAACATGTACAATGGGGCCCGTGCCGTGGCGTGATGATTGTAGTACAGCACGACGCTGCGCGACCGCGGCTCGTATCACAGCAAAATAAGGTTCATGGTCGCACAGCGTCGGCGGCTAAATCCAACAATCATCGCAATAAGGTGTAATGGACGGTGAAGCCCTGAGAGTTAACATAGGTCGGAGGACACGTCTGTAGTTTTCTATTAAGTATTTTTATCAGGAAAACAAACGTCAGACCGAATCATATGCCACTAAAAACTCAGACACTAGGGTTAGTCACTTCAGTCTACACAATAAGAACAAACGGGTAAAAATATTTATGTGGTAATTAAATATTAATAGGTAGGTAGGTACTTACCACTTAGCTACCTAGTTGGAGTCCAATTTTTTTGTTACGCCTAGCTGCCTTGGTGACATCTCCCATTTTCATCGGATCAACCTTCTGTACCCTCTACTCACAACGCGATCAATTATTGTCCAAATATTTTCACTAGTAGTAAAGTCACTAAAAACTTATCAAATGTCTTGAAAAACTACTTTTTTTGATTGTCTCTGGATAATTAAGCACTGTTTAATTGATGATTTACGTACAAATAGAAAAAAAATGCGAAAATATTTTTCGGCAAGGCGAGTACGTCCTTCCTTCGTGAGGCGCTGGCGCCGACTGGCCCGTCCCCCGCAAAGGAGCTCGCGGGTGTCAGTGGTCACGTGATCTGACGAAATACTTCAAAATAACACAAAATATTACTAAACTAACTCAATTTTAGCTCTAAAAATATGGTAAAAGGACGATCAATCATATTTTTAATTTCCTATCCGAAGGTGTAAAAATATATAGTAACGTAATCTCCGTAAGCACGGTATTGCACGCCATGAGAACGAAAACAACGTTCATTTAATATTTTTTTACTCGCTATCTAGTAAGTAATATAATATTTTAATCAGGCTAATTAATAGGTAACAGATTGATCTTATTGGTGATATTTTTTTCATATCGGTAGGGTCCGTAGCTTCTTCACTATTACGAGTTGAATAGACGCATTTGGCGAATATTCAAGGCTTAATTTCGTATGACAATTTCTAAACTTACAAGTATATCTGACCCAAAATTTTACCCCCTGACTTACAAATACATGAGACCTTGACGTCTAAGCTAAATAATTACCTATTTTTTGTAACATAATTATGGCCAAGCGCAAGCCTATTTTATTATATAATCTAATAAAAATAGTAAGTGTACCTGTAAGTGTAACTGTAAGAGTAACTGTAACTGTAAGTGTAACTGTGTGTTTTATTTTCTAGTGCGATCAAATATCGACATGTGTATTTTCCTGTCCCTGGATGAATTTAGACCAGAGTCTAAAAAAGAGTTTAATTATATTCATAGCTAAAACTCAGCGGCCTGTGGTTCTCACCGCTGTGAAACTTGTTCCCGTGTCACTTGAAACATTTACTAAGGTACGTTTACATTTGAAAGACAATATTAACCGTCGTATTCAAAAACATTACTTACGTAATACTGTGCTCAGTACGGCCTTTCTCAAAACATTGACTTGTGCTGTCACACATTTTTGTAACCTGTGCGTTCGAGATCTCATTGTAATATTTGTGAATACGGAAATATTGTGAAGTGTTCGTGGCTTACATATAACTTAAATACTTACCCAAATCAATTAGGGTCAACTGAGGCAAAAGCGTCTGTGAGGCAATTGCATCTTTCGAGAATTACTGACAAACCCTTCACAAATCAGGCAACTAACACCATCTTGTACAGATTATTGCAATTACTTTAATTGCATAGAAAAAACAAGTAGGTGTCGCCTAATTTGTGAAGGGTTTGTTGGTAATTCTCGAAAGACGCAATTACCCCATAGATGCATTTGCCCCATTTGACCCTATTCCTTTTTTTATCCAGATGTTATTGTCCATTTTACTTAGTCTACCAATTACATACTTGCCCAACTATAGGTACAAAGGATGTACCTAAGTAGTCTAGTAACTAGTAAGTTCTTAAAATTTTTGCTACTAGTAAAATTGACATGTATTACGCTGTACGCATCATTCAAAATAAAATATACTTTATTATTTACTTAATTTTAATTTGTTATTTTTATATGACTTAATTAGTACAAAAAACCAAAAAAAAAAATTGTTAGGCGCACTCTTTAATACTACGCATATCACGTCACATTAAATTGCAATACTGAGTATCTAATTGTTTCAGCTCGCAATTTTGGTATCATATTATATTAGTATTGTCTTCAAAATAATTCTTGGAAGACGCAAATTAAAACCGCATTATTATAATAGTTTTCTTCAACGTCGAGTTTACGTGAACTCATGCATTTTAATAAATTGTCGTGGAATACGTTAAATAGAAATATTTTAGAGTGGAAAGTTTTACAGAATTGAAATGAGTAATGCTCGTTTACTCGGAAAGCAGATTATACTCGTATTCTAAGAAAGAGTATTGTCATAACTATGTGAAAAATCTTTGATAATTTTTAAGCAATATCTTAACGTAAAATCTGTTAGGATTTCTAAGTTATCCTTATCAAAGGTGTAAGATTTTCAAATAGACTAAATCGACAAATTTGTATGGAAATTACTGTTTTTGTTGATATAAAACTACAGTTTAAATGTCCGTAAATACTTGCACCTAACGTGTCCCAAAGTCTGGTTGTCGAAATGGGACCAAGCCCAATCATCAACCATTGTTCAAGATCAAGTAACATTATTAAAAGAAAACCAATAAACCCGACTTCAAAATGTTGTACCTTGTCACTTCTACTATCCAGACAATTCAAATCACACCTCACATGTCGAAATCCTCATACATACCCCAATGACTACGTCTGTGATACATACCCACATACAAACACTCGAAAAACAAAAACTACTTATTGCGCAGTCGGGTAAAAAGACAAAACACAGTATAACTATTACGAGGCTATACAACGTTTATTAGTAAGGTGGTTAGCAAATAGATAAGTCTATGTTTTAGTCTGCAATAAAGGAATGGAAGAAAGAGATTAGATTTCGCGACACAGGTTCGCCTAGTGCGAAATCTACCCTAGATTTCGCACTAGGCGAACCTGTGTCGCCTGTGTAACTCTAGTTATTTTGTCTCCTTTTACTTGAACCTCTATATTTAGATATACATAATACTTGTACTACGTGTATTAAATAAATAAAAATCATTAAAAAATAATAAGTTAAATGATATAGTATTCTTTGCTTTAATTAAATCGTAACAAAAAATTAAGATCAAAACTGATCCATTTTGAACTTAGTTAGGCTATAAATATAAATTAATTTAAGTAATTATTTTTTTGGAATGAAATCTTAATTATGCAAAGATTTTTAATTCTCTGTAGTAGTTACTTTCATTAACTCCCGATATTTCATCAGAAACTTTTCATTGTAAACTTATTACTTAGCTGAATATTCGCAAAGTTTCCTCTGGGCAATAACAATCAGAATATTTTAAAGAAAAGTGTTTTAAAACAGCTTTCAAAGCACATCTTTAATAATTTAATACGTTTTAATCTGATTTCATTTCTGTACTTTACTAGCTACGCCTCTGAGTTTTACCTGCAGTTACAAGTAACCAATGTTTAATCCAGAGTATTCGCTACCTCCATATTACATTCATATTACATTTTATCTATCTATCTATCTATATCGTCACGCTTTTCCCCGAGTGGGCTGGCAACACCCACACTTCGCCGGACGATATTCAGTTCGTTCCAAATGTGACAGGGGGCGCGCCTGTCGCCATACACCGGGCTCCAGTCATGTATGCACATATGCTCACACAATGAACAAATTGGTGCGTGCCGTCGGCTGGGTTCGAACCTGCTCCCTCTGGCTTGAGAGGCAGGCCTTCTCCGTCTAGGCTTATTAATGGCAATCAAAATTATGATATTTGTGAAGTAACATTGATTTTAAAAGTTTTATCCTGCTTCCTAATTACTGGGTATCTCCCACTTTCCTATTTTTATTTTATTTTATAAGGGCGAAAGTTTTCGTGTGTGTTTGTGTGTTACTTCTTAACACTCAAATGGACAACAGATTTGTATTATCTGTAGTATGGAGGTAGCTTTTACCCCGGATTAACACATAGGCTACTTTCCAACCACGAATGACTGAATGAATGATATTCTTAGACGTTTGAATCTATTAAGGCGGTTGTCCTTCCTTCTGTTAAAATATCATAATATCTGTCATAATATGTGTTTGTGCCCTACTTTCTACCCGACTGCGCAAGAAGAGGGTTATGTTTTTCAAATGTATGTGGATATGTATGTATGTATGAGGTTTCCTTACAGGACGCCTTACAGCCTAAACAACTTCATGGATTTCGACATGTGAGGTTTCATTTTAATCGTCTTGATAGTGGAAGTGACTTGGGGAACAACATTTTGCAGCCGGGTCTTTTGTTTTTCTTTTAATAATTCTACTTGTTTAGTGAGAGCATAGAAATTGTGAAAATCTCCAGCATTTTACCTACTGCGCTGTATAGCGTTAATCTCCTCACGTCCCGGCGACCTTCACAAAGATACAAGCTTGCATTATTCATTAGCTGTTCGTGAGACCTATCATTTGTCTGAGACCTAGGGAATTAAAGCTAGACTATCGCTTATTCTTCGCCAATTAACAGTTCGGTCACTTATTTGAAATAAGAAAAGTTTTATCCGCAAGGATTTCTATACAGGGTTATAGGTAACTAACCAAAAACCTCTTAAAGGTTCATTGTACTCATCAATATGAACAAGTTTTACTATGGGGCGAACACCGATATCTCGAAAATCAGCTGTTCCATACATTTTGTCTCAGGTGATTCAACATTTTGTATGGAACAGCGGTTTTTGTTTTCGCGATTATAGGATTGGCTTCATAGTAAAAGTTGTTCATATTGATGAGTACAATGAACCCTTAAGAGGTTTTTGGTGAGTTACCTATAACCCTGTATAGGTAATTAGGTAAATACAGGGAGTTACGAAAACCCTGTTGGATAATTAATCTGCAAGTACACACATAAAAGTATTTATGCAAAAATACCAAAATAAAAGTGCACGTTAAAAATAACAAGAGTTATGACCGGTTTAAGAACGCAAGAAGATAAGGAAATTGTACAAAAATGTTAACAATTCCGCATCAAATGGTTATTAAAAAAGGTGGCTTTTATTAAAAAAAAGCGGCACGACGCGAATAGTTTACAAATAAAACCGACCCGATTAGTGGCTGCGTTCAAGTTTGAGGGTGGAGCACGATGTGTGTGCATTATTTTTAGAGTCAATGTTTAATTCAAACTAGCATAATTGCGTTCGCCGGTTGATGTTGGATGCGTACCTCCCGGAAATAACAGGGTTTTCGTAACACCCTGTAAACATATACTTAGGCCCAAACTTTAAGTAAAACATTATATTCTGTACATATATGTATATTTGTGTACATGCTCTTCAATTGTACAACAGAGTTTTTGTTATATGCTATGTATACCCAATGGTGCTATCTTTTAAAATCTTTTCTTACTATCTCTCATCATACCTACTACCTACGTACGTGCGTGAGTGGTTCTCGAGAGCGACGCGATCCGTGACGATTGCGTTGGCGAGGACGGCTTGCTACTAAGTTCGTAATGGTGCTACGACTACGTGCTACTTGTAGCACCATTCAGACAGTTCATTTTTGAAGTGAAACTTCTAATGCGACTTCCAACACGGTTGCGTTAAACGTTTAACACTCCCGGGGACGGGGAATAGAAAGAGACAGAGCGAGAGTAAATGTGTAGCACTCGAACGCAGTATACCTGTTACAGGCCAACGTGAGCGCTAGCAACGAGTAGCGCACAATATTCCAACGCAAGAGGGAGCAAGAAAGAAAGATACACAGAAGTTTCACTTCTTCCGCGCGGAGGGACTCCACGCACTATTTTTTCAATATATATTTTTTTTTCATTTAATGCTCAGCTGCCATTCGTATTTTTAAATTTTTTAATTTTTAATAGTGAGGTACATAAATATACCTACCTACATTACAAATACTAATCTACTAGTTGTGAAGGTATGCTTTAAGGTCTTTAATTGCCTGCGAGTCGGGGAGAATTTAACGACACCGAATTTAAAAACTATGAGCTTTATGCCAACTGAAAAGTCCAAAATTCGGATCAAAATTAGAAATCGCTCGCGACTCCATAAGAGTCGCTTGGGGTCGCGTGCGATCCTCGATTTTGCACGTTACGCCACTGACATAATGCTCATTTCACCTTGCGTTTGTACCGTTAAATTCTACTAGAGTCAACATAATTAATTTAAGCTTAAGTAGGCAAATGTAAGTAGGTCCACACTCATTTCACAAAATGCGAAAAGTAGTTTGGGTTACAATTAATATTAAACAAGATCATCTTATTCAACACTTCGAGTGTCCTTAATTCGTATTTAATGAATTCACAGAATTCATTTCAAACTGTTGAAATTCAGAATATTTTGAATACAAATACTGTTGAAAAGTTTTATTAGATTTTATTACAATGTTCGAATTCTATAGGACTCGTCTCGGAGCAAAGTGTATTAAAAGTTAGAGGATTAATACGTTCTTTTCGAATTAGGTTAGAAATGTACTCTGAAATGATCCCTTAGCTAGCAGTTATAATTAAAGAACTAAGTAACTAAGTAAGTTTGTATAAGTTGAGTGGTTAGTCAAAGTTTTTAGTCCGTTTGAAGTATCTCAGACGTGACAAAGACATATTAATTTTGAATTATATAGGCATTTAAGCTTTGAATTATATAGGCATTTAAACTGTGTACGTTAAGTGTCCACCTCTTACAATATTTATGGGGCATATCCCTATAAGTACTAGAATGTACTGCTTAAACTTCTGACTAGTGCTTGCATTTAGTTGCACTATTTTTTGCAAAGCAGACATCTTTTTATATTATTTATATATAATATTAGTATTTACATATTTATTGCTGAATTATAATGTTGATAAATTGATTGTATGTCATCTGCTACATGACTGGAGCCCGGTGTATGGCGACAGGCTCGCCCCCTGTCACAATTGGGACTGAATATTGCCCGGCGAAATGTGGGTGTTGTATTACACCTCTGCCAGCCCCTACGGGGGAAAGGCGTGACGATATGTACTCGTATATTTATGTATGTGATATGATAATTGATTGATGTTTTATTACCTATTTGGGCTTAATCCCAAAACATATTTAGTGAAAAATAAATTAATGCTATTAATGTTCTATTTTCTAACTAGACTAACAAGGATCATTTCTAATAATAACAACACAATGCTGTTGTAATTAACCAAAATTTACTTCAAAAGCTATGATACCTTAAAAATTAATACAGCAACCCTCAACGATGACACGGCCTAATTACGAAATTTAGACAATCTCTTACAACGGCCTTTTATAACAGTTAATTAATTTCAAAGATTTATTAAACAAGACTTCGTTTTTCAGGTCATGAATTGGACTTACAAGGGCTTCGCTGTCATGAACCAGATGAAGTAATTGAACTAGGCACCATTGTTACACTAATAACTCTCACTAATAAACGCTGGATAGCCTCGGTTATGCCCCCTTAGCAATATAAGTTGAATAGCCTCAGAATAGTTAGCAGTGTTTTGTCATTATATTTCTTTTACATGTTTGAACCCGATCGAAAAAGACAAAAGACTGTTTAACTATTTCAAGGATATACAACGTTTATCCTTGAAATACTTATATGGTAAGTATTGGTGGATTCAAGTGTATTATTATCGTAGTTTAGACGTCAATAGAAAGTAGAAGCTTTAAGAAAATAAAGTAGAAAATTGCAATGTCAGTTAATTTAAGTTGGTCTTTCATTTTCATGATAAGCATTACAGAAGAGGATCGTTAAGCGCGTTAGTCGTCCGACGGTGGATCGACGATATAGTGAAAATCGCGGGTCGATCCTGTTTCCAATGAGCACAGGAACAGTCAGATGGGTAGGTATAGACAGTGGAATAAAAGCTATGAATAGAATAGGATAGAAAAGTTTATTGTCATAAAGTCACACTCATAATAATTTATTACAATGTATTAGGAATGCTCCTGTCATGTACTCGTCATTTTACATACATTGGTTTTTATTTCTAAATTTTAACAAAATTTCAATTATTAGTCCATGCTTATTCTACTTACTTTATTTAATAATAAAGTATAAAATTAATCTTATAAAATGGTAAGTTCAAAAATAAAAGCTGTATAAGGGCTTCTAACAGTCATAAAAAATAAATCTAGGTAACTTTGTAGAAAATTAATGTCATAATATGGTTGATTATACTAGTAGCTCTGGAAGCTTGAGACCTCGCGATCGGCGTCTGTTCTCCCCTACAGGTCGATTTCCTCAACCGGTTCTTGTGAATTTTCGTAAGCAGGTTCTATAATTATTCAGTTTTTTTTTTCGCTCGCTAACGCTCACTCGAAAATGATAATGAAACATTACATTAGTCAATCGTCAATGTCAATTAGTCAATAGTAAACCAAATACTAAGAAGATTAGTAAGCTTCCAAAGAGAGTACAAATCTCTAGGTACATATTGTAATACTCTTTCTAGAGTAAGTATTACAAAATTTCATATTCAGTCACTTGGAGTTATGAAAATGTTACCTGCCACCTCCCTCTCACTCCATGGTAGGTGCTCGCGTCAACCATCAGCGGGAGTGAGGTTATGACAGCTATAAGTGAAAAACTGGGTTAAGTGAAGTATATACTCTTCAATCAAAGATTGAAAGCAATCAGGGTTGATATCCACGAACTCTGCACGTAAAAAAATGTATGTTAGTTTCCGTCCAAGAACATTAAGTTCTCAGGAATATTGTTTAATCCTACTAATATTATAAACGCTAAAGTTTGTAAGTATGGATGGATAGATGTCTGTTACTCTTTCACACCAGAACGGCTGAACAGATCTGGATGAAATTTGGCACAGAGATAGATCATAATCTAGAATGGCACATAGAATTATTTTAAACTGCGGGTGAAACCACGAGACGCAGCTAGTGTCAAATAAAAATATGGTTTAATCAATATTAATGTCTCAAAACAAAAATATAATGCTCTCTAGGCAAAATAATAGTATTCTTCTTATATTTACTAGAAACAAAACAAAGACTTTCTAGTTATGCACGTCGGTCCTCATACCGGCACCATACGCATACAGGCGTAGGAGGACATTCCGCTGACCATGCGTCTGGCTTCACGGTGGCCGTCCGGCGTGCCGTAGAGATAAGAAGGCTTCTTGCCATAGTTAAGTTAGCTTTAGAGTTAGTTCTAATTCAACTCCTGTGTATCGAACACGAATAGTTATTAATTCAAAATTGTCTTTTATTTTTAAAAAAGCTAAACAGTGCTCCCCAATCTTGACTGGCGCAGCCGGTAGGATTGCCGTGTAACGTCCGCCAAAGTATACGTGCTGTTCGGACGAACAAAGTAAACCGTTGTACTAGAATCAGTGAACGCGTTTTCTGAGGCAATCCTCGAACCAAAGAAATACGTCTCGTTGGTGAAAATTTTTAGAAAAAAAGACAACAAATAACCTAACTCCAGCAGAAGAATGCGGACGAGAGTATTGTGAGTAGACCTTTTCGCATTCCCCCTCTCCCATTTATTTTTGCTAGTTAGAAAACAGTTATTTGATTTTCCTTTTAAAAAACGAACTTATATCGTCGTTAATTTATTGTGTGTTTTGTATTATTGTATCTAAACGAACCTCTATCGTCGTTTATTTTATTGTGTTTTATTGTGTGTTTTATTTTACCGTGTGTGTTATAATTAAGAATTAATTGCCATGGAGCAAACAATAAGAATAGTACCAAAAGACCTTCTCTGTCTTATACCTAAGTTCGAAGGGGAAGAAAATCTTCTAAATTTGTTTATTAAAAAAAGTCAATACATTTATAACGGGTACGCAACCCCTAATAATGCAGCTCAACAGGCGTACGTCTTTCACGCCATCACAAGCAGGCTACACGGTAGAGCAGCCGCTCTACTTAGTGAGCGAGAAGATATCAACCCTTAAGGAGGTCCTTGTACAACATTTTGGTGACCCCCGTTCCGAAGACTGCATAGCTATAGAACTAGAACAAATGAAAATTAATTCAAACGAATCATATATAGAGTTTTGCCATAGGATACAACACATGCGTAGTACGTTGTTCGCGAAAGTAAACCTACTCGCCGACGAGGGTGTAAAAGCGGCAAAAATGATTGTATACAACAACATGGCTCTAAATGTGTTTTTATATAACCTGACTGAGGATCTGATCCGCATTGTGCGCCTGAAAGGGTGCCCTAATCTAGAAATAGCCCTCAGCATAGTAACCGAGGAGGTAAACTTCATGAGCCAATTCAATGCAAAGCAGAAACAACGACAGGCTATAACACCTAGTAGAACACAGCCCACGCTTAACACTACACCTAACAATAACTTTAAATTTGGAAATTCTCAAGTGAACCCACCGACAATGAATAGCCAAAACGCTAGATTTGGCTTACCCCAACAGCAACCCCAAGGTTTCCGGTTTGGAAATCAACCCCAAGGTTTCAGATTTGGAAATCAACCCCAAGGTTTCAGATTTGGAAATCAACCCCAAGATTTCAGGTTTGGCAACCAACCCCAACACTTTAAATTTGGTATTCCACGCCAACAAGGAATTACTCCGGGCACACCCCAACAGGGTCAACCCCTTAGACCCCCATTCAACCCTAATTTCGCTAGACCGCCACCAGCGTTAACGTTTGGACAAGCGCAACCAAAATTTAAATTCGGCATTCCGAACCAAAACTTTCAACGACCGAAGCCGCTGGAAAACTCCGACATCTCAATGCGTACGGCACGTCCGTTAAGACAAAATATGTTAAATGCTTCAGCTGAAAATGAAAATCTATTTTATAATAATGAACTTGTCGAGGCTTCACCGGAACAAGAATGTGACTATGATGAAAATTATTCTTATAATTTGGAAACATTTGACCCCCAAAATTATGACGCAGTTAATGACGCTTGTCACTACCAATACCAAGAGTCGAACGATATTGAAAATTGTCATGCACAGGCCTCCAGTTTGCCCCCGACTTAATAGAATTTTCTCCCGAAGTAATAGAATTAAACTGTGACTCTCTGTTGAAACTACCCCACGTAGAAATTCCTGAAATTAAGTCACGTTTCATGATCGATACCGGAAGCACGCGGTCATTCATTAGCCCCGCAAAGGCAAATGAATACTTTTCAGCTTTCAAACTCTATGAGCCCTTTGAGGTAATCAGCACCCACGCTTGTAGTCAACACACCGAAGCTATATGCATACCAATGTTAAAAACTTTTGGATGTTCAGGTAAACACAAGTTTTACGTTTATGACGTAGACAGTCGTTACGACGGTTTGATAGGTAGCGACCTCTTAACACTGTTAGAAGCTAGAATTGATATGAAAAACCAAATTCTACAGACGCCCTATGCAAACATACCGATTTTATACAACCCACCTCACGAAATAACTTTAGAACCCAGAACAGACACGCGAGTTAAAATCCCAACTGATCTTAAAAATGGAGAAGCCATAGTAGAATTTACAGATTTTGGAAAAGGCGTAAGAATGCCAGGTGCACTTGTTACATGCATAGACTCATTTGCATATACTATATTTCAAAATGCTTCTGAAGACGTAATTTCAATGTCATTCGCAAAACCATTGAAAGTTACAAAGTATGAAAGGAAAGAATGTAGAGTAAATACGACGATGAATGAATGTGAGATTGATGAACTCCTGAAAGAAAATTTAACAAGGCTCCGTTTAGATCACACCAATAAGGAAGAGCGTGACGCCATTGAAAAACTATGCTACGAATTTAGGGACATTTTTCATTGTGACGGAATTCCACTTTCCTTTACAAATAAAGTAAAACATGAAATTAGGACAAAAAACGAAGATCCTATATTCATTCGACCGTACAGACATCCCCCGGTTTACAACGAAGAAATCCAAAAACAAGTCACTCAGCTTCTTCAAAATGACGTAATTAGAGAATCACACTCCCCGTGGAGTGCACCGGTACACCTAGTGCCTAAAAAGGCCGATGCTTCAGGCGAAAGAAAATTCCGAATGGTAATAGACTATAGACGTCTCAACGAAATAACAACTGACGACAAATATCCCTTGCCCAACATAGCTGACCTTTTTGACAAATTAGGTAAATCTGTGTATTTTAGTACCATCGATTTGGCTAGCGGATACCATCAGGTAGAAGTAAAGGAGGAGGATAGACTTAAAACCGCATTTTCCACACAAGCGGGACATTACGAGTTCACCCGTATGCCGTTCGGGCTGAAAACAGCCCCAGCCACTTTTCAACGTGCGATGGACAATGTGCTTAGAGGTCTACAAGGTCTGCATTGTCTTGTATACCTAGATGATATAATAGTATACTCATCTAGTCTCCAAGAACACATAGAAAAACTACGTTTAGTCTTCGAACGACTTAGAGCAACCAACCTAAAAGTGACACTAGATAAGTGTGAGTTTTTCCGGAAGGAAGTACTCTATCTTGGTCATATGATAACGAAAGAGGGTCTTAAACCCAATAACGATAAAATTCAGGCTGTCATAGATTTCCCAATTCCGACAACTACTACACAGATTAAGAGTTTCCTAGGATTAATAGGATACTACCGAAAATTTATTAGAGATTTTGCCAAAATAACTAGACCCCTTACTAATTGTTTGAAGAAACGTAATAAGATTGAATTAACAGACGAGTTTAGAGGAGCTTTCGAGAGATGTAAGGAATTGTTAGTTAACGCCCCAATTTTACAATATCCGGATTTTACAAAGCCTTTTGTGCTTACCACAGATGCCTCTGACTATGCCATTGGCGCGGTGTTGTCCCAAGGTCCTATAGGTTCCGATAAGCCTATAGCATACGCTAGTCGGACCCTAAACGACGCGGAAACTAGGTACAGTACAATTGAAAAGGAGTTACTAGCAATAGTATGGGCCGTAAAACACTTCAGACCCTACCTCTATGGTAGACGATTCATTATATATACAGATCATAGACCCCTTGCTTGGTTGAACAATATAAAAGACCAAAGCAGTAAACTAACGAGATGGAAATTGCGTCTCGCAGAATTCGATTACGATATTATTTATAAAAATGGTAAACAAAACTGCGTAGCAGATGCACTTTCCCGGATCAAAGTAAATTCCATAGAAAATGACGATGCATCAATGCAAGTCAACGTAGACGATAATATAACACTATCATCAGACTCTGGAAAAACTTTATCCATTCCATTGCGTGATCCTAGATCACCCTATTCTATTCCATCCCCATCTAGCGGTACTATTACAGCCTCTGAAACTTCAGGGACGGAACACTCAGTTTATGAAACAGACTCATCAGGCATTCCTATTTTGAACGAAGCAATTGACACTAAACCAAACCAAATCTTAGTACACACTTGGTTTAGGGAAGAACTATCCGTAAAAGATTTGTCTAGACCTAGACAAAAAATATTAGAAGTACATTTACCTTTAGACAAACCGGAATTAGTAAAGACATTTTTAAAAGAGTATATAAAACCAAAAATTAAATACTTTATTTATTTTGAACACGAAACTCTCAGAAAACAATTCGCGGAAGCAGTAATTTTCCTTTTTAAGAAAAATACCGTAAAAATTCTAGAATGCACAGAAAGAGTAATTTACGTAGAAGATGAAAACGAACAAAGGGAAATAGTAACAAAATACCATATTGGAAAAACCACCCATAGAGGAATTAAAGAAACACTCATGCGTTTAAAGCGAACCTATTACTGGAATAATATGGATTTAACTGTAGCCACTACCATAAATACATGTGCAGGTTGTAAAACTATGAAATATGACCGAAAACCATTAAAACCCGAATTACAACTCACACAAACGCAAACAAAACCATTCCAAGAGATTTTTATGGATGTTTTTAGTATAGAAGGCAAATCATACCTAACAATAGTAGACGCATTTAGCAAACTTGGTCAAGCCATAGAGATAAGTAATAAAACAACACCGGAAATAATTAGAGCCCTTTTAAAGTACTTTTCTATGTACGGAGTTCCGAATAGAATTAGTGCTGACTCTGGTTCAGAATTTAATAACGTTTTGTTAAAGGAAACCTTAAGTTTCTACAAAATAGACCTACATATAGGCACCCCTCATAACCCAAATTCAATGGGGCTTGTTGAACGATTTCACTCGACTCTGATTGAAATCTACCGACTGGCTAAATACGAACAAAAGATGACAGACGCGGCATCCATAATTACTTACGCGCTTATGTCTTATAACGAAACTATCCATTCCAGTACTGGCCTTACCCCGTTAGAAGTAGTGTTTGGTCACACTGACTCCAAAAACTCTTTTAATGTAGAATTCAACAAACAATATACCCAAAAACTAGTTCAAGATCATCAAAAACGCATAAAATTCCTATATGAATATTTAACAAATAAATCTATTGCAAATAAGGTCAAAATTAAGGAAAAACATAGCGGTGAAAAAGAATTTAATGTACAACAAGGAGATACAGTGTTTATTAAAGGCGTGAACGTAAGAAGAGGGAAGGATAAACCTCGATACGAAAAAGCAGAAGTGGTAGGAGAGACAGTCCGAAACATAGTGCCGGTTAAGGTCAAAGGCCGTGAGACCAAAACGCCAATAAAAATATAAAACGTCCTTCGCAGGTACGTCCTGATCCTGATGCAGGTGGCAGCTACCCAGGCCCTTCTACTTCAGCGGATTAGGAACAATCCGGGAATATTTCCAATTAAAGAGGGCCAAGCCCTTATAAGTAGTGATAAGTGGGCCATAATTAAGACCTTAGATTTAAGTTTAGTTAGAGATGACTTAGTTTTTAACACTAATAGATACGCAAACCTTAATAGGCACATAAGTAGGCATTTTGATAAAAAACCAATAGACGCGGAAATTAACGATATAAAAACTCAGACAGATTTTATCAAAAACATTACAGAGCAAAAATTGAATCAACTGCTGCCGACTAGGCGTAGCAAATGTGGCCTTTTAAACCCTCTAGGCTCTATAATTAAAATCATTTCTGGAAACTTAGATAATGACGACGCCATAAAATACGATACACTTTTGAAGGATATAAAAACGAAACAAAATGCAGAAAACCAAAAGGTAACAATTGTCGTCGAAATAATTAAGTCCTTAACGAATATTACCAATAGCACTAAGTATAATTTTATTCAGTTAGATAAAGCAATTTGGGAGATTCGGAAACAATTAAACAGTACAAATAATACTCGAAACATTTTTAAAATCACCAACACTTACCACTTATTTTTGCATAACTTCCAAACGCTTTATACAATACTGGACGAAATAGAGAATACTCTAGCATTTAGTAAGCTAGGAATTTTACATCAATCACTTACAAACCCTAAAGAACTGTTGTCTATGTTTAGAGAAATAGAATTAAGAAATAAACTGATGTTTCCTGTAAATCCAGATAATTTACTTAAGTTAGAACAATGTATTGAGGTAAAAGCGTATGCAAAGGAAAATCAAATAATTTTCATTTTGGATGTACCCCTTGTGGAAAACGATGTGTACGCCTATTATAAAATCATCCCTTTACCTATTACTAATACCCGTAACCAAACTCACCTCATTTTACCTAAATTCCCTTACCTATTAGCGAAAAGGTCGAAAACAGCGTCATTCTCACACCCATGTAAGGAAGTAGAAGAGTCCTTATTTCTATGCGAAGAAGACTACTCACCCATGCGAGCTAAAGATGTCTGCGTCACCAACCTTATCTTTACCTTTGCCGCAGATACAACCCAGTGTCACCCAATTTTAGTAGAGTTGGAGGACTTGAAAGTAGAGAAAATACAAGAAAATCGATGGATGCTTTTCACTAAATCCATTCTCATTCTCACCCAAAATTGCAAAGATGACGTCAGTTACCACCACGTTCAAGGTACTTACATGGTGACTATTGATGATGATTGTGAAGCGGAAATAAACGGAACCGTCATGAAAAGACACATAAGAAAAACGGGAAAAATGAATATTGCAGCAATACCGATTGTCAATCTTCCTACTGTAATTCCAGCTGAAAAGGCGTCTTCTGAACCTGTAAACCTGAAAGGACTGGACCTCACAGATCTTCAACACCTGTCTAACGTGTTAATGAAAAGTGAAAGTGTTATGGGCCAAAACAGTGATAATAAAAGTGTCGTAATTACGAAAAACATCAGTGTTGGAACAATAATTTTATATGTAATCTTAGTATTAATTTTTGTGTATTTCTTTTATAATTGGTTAGGCCGAAATTACCGGGCTCAGGAAAATTCCTCCGTTAATTTCGAGCTTAATGAGGGAGGAGTTATGCACGTCGGTCCTCATACCGGCACCATACGCATACAGGCGTTGGAGGACATTCCGCTGACCATGCGTCTGGCTTCACGGTGGCCGTCCGGCGTGCCGTAGAGATAAGAAGGCTTCTTGCCATAGTTAAGTTAGCTTTAGAGTTAGTTCTAATTCAACTCCTGTGTATCGAACACGAATAGTTATTAATTCAAAATTGTCTTTTATTTTTAAAAAAGCTAAACAGTGCTTCAAGAATTTGGAGTATTGTCATAACAATATTTGTTTTTTTTTTTTTTAAGATTATGAATAAGATAAATCTCAATGTGAAATTAATATTGCCTATGGATCACAATGTGTGGATCGAAACTGGATAGAAATATCTAATTTTTTTTTCAGGGATATTAAAAAAAAAAAACTTGCAACTACCGTCTTTTAAAGGTACCATTCACCATCTTGCTTTGCAGTCCGCCGTGCAGGGCTGCAAAGCAGGAATACATCTCACACACCAGCCTTCCTAAAATCCTGCAAGTCGTTGTCAGACGCGATGCACAGGCTGCGACAACATTCACCGTCTTGCATGAAGAGGCAGACCTGCATGACGGACTGCACCGCAGTATGGTGAATGGTAACCTTTATTACCTACATACTTATCAGTCTACTTTTAAAAAACGAGTCATTCCAAACGAGCTCTAAGTTAGTTACCTGTTATAGGTAGTAGTGTAGGTACTTACAGATCTTGAACAAAAAACAACTGCGCTACTCTACATAATAGGTATAGGGCGCCTTTTTTTTTCTTTTTTTATGACGGGGGGCGGGGGCAAAGGAAGCACCGTCCCGGACGTCCATCTTCACAACGACGCGGGCCACGCCGCGCCGTCGTCGTCCTTGGGCTTGTTTCAGAGGGTGGTGAGATCCCCTAGTCTGCCCACACACGCGCCCAAAATCCCCTTTTAGTCGCCTTTTACGACAGGCAGGGAATACCGAAGCCGTGCTCTAAGACCCCGGCTCCAGGGTCATGGTAGGCCCTCTGATGACGTCACACTTCGGCACCATGTCCAAATCAATAATAATTGCGGTAATCGTACCAAACTTCGTTGAATCACTCTCTAGACGTTCGCTCTGCGATTATGTTTGTGTGCTGTTGTATTACTTGCATAAATATATTGGGATTAGCTGTGCTCCGCGGTCCCATAAAGAACCGTTATTTTTTTCGGGATAAAAAGCACCTGCCACAATACTCTGCCAGAGTGTGTGTTCCCTGACACTTATAATCTGGGTGTCTTCAAGTCTCGAGTGAATCGGTTTCTTCTAGGCAAGCGTGCTCCATCGTAGGCTGCATCACTGCTTATCATCAGGCATGTTGGCGGTCAAACGTGAGCCTATTAAGTAATAATAAAAAAAACCTATGTCCTTTTCTGTATCCCAGACGACGTGCTTGCAAAATTTCATGATGATCGGAGGATGAGTAGTTAGAGGGTAAAAGCGTTACAAACAAACAAACGAACAAATTCACTTTCGCATTTATAATTTATTTTATATTTAATTTATTTATTTTCGCATTTATTTTCGCATTCATAAGTGTATCTTTGATACCTAAATTGAATAAAAACATTTTGACTTTGACTTTGACTTTGACTTTGACTATAATATTAGGTAGGATTTAGGTATGTGTACAACAAGACCGGAGCGAAAAACTTTCTCCATTGCGTGATTGAGTGAAGTTTACAGAAATGTTCCTCAATTAAGGGGTGTAGTAAGGCTTCGCAGCTGTCTCGCTCATTCGCGACATTTATATATATTAGATATAAAATTATACTTAGAATGTGTTTTTGATAAATTACGAAGTATTCAGAATAATTTTCAAGTTAATATTTATATTTTTTAATTTAGGAAAACGTAAACACGTAAATAAATTACGTGTTTACGTTTCTCTGAGCACCCATTAAAAATGTCAACATGAAAATTATTTTTAAATACATCGTAACACTGTTTTCAAATCATCAATACATAAATAAAGGAAAATTGATCAAATATACATTCTATAATTTTAACATACATATCGTCACGCCTTTCCCCCGAGGAGGCTGGCAGAGGTGCAATACAACACCCACACTTCGCCGGACGATATTCAGTCCCAAATGTGACAGGGGGCGAGCCTGTCGCCATACACATGACATACAATACGCACGTATGCTCACACAATGAACAAATTGGTTGGCTGGGTTTGAACCTGCTCCCACTTAAGAGGCGGGCCTTCTCCCAACTAGGCTGCCATCGCTAATTTTAAATGTAATATAGTAATGTCGTGAGCGAGCGAGACAGCTGCCAAGCCTTACCATACCTCTTAAGTGGGACATCGGACTGTGAAGCATATATTTTGATCTAATACGCAGTAGGCACAGCAAAGCTCAAATATTTCAAACTTGTTGAACCCTATAATATTAACCACCTGTGTCGGGTTTATCCGCCAAAGATTTTAGAACCGATTTTACCTTGGAAGACAATATTGTTTATCCTAAGCAGCGAAATTTTTTATCCAATAAAATATTCAGATGCATTTAGAGCAGCGGTCGGCAACCCGCGGCCTGCGAGGGTTTTGTAAATAAATAAATAAATCGGGACATTTTGTTCACACGTCGTCTGACCCCAAACTAAGCAAGGCTTTTAATATAGCTGCCAGAGATAGATAAACATTGATTTTTAGAGATCAGATAATGCTTACATAAATAAATGGATACCTACATAATTATATGTATAGATAGAAACAAATTGTAAGTTTTTTGAACAAGTGCGGCCCATCTCTTGCTAATTTTGGCACTATGCTGCCCTAGCCTGCCAAAAGGTTGCCGACCGCTGATTTAGATCATTAAATTGGTGGCAGCAGCACATACCCTCGACTATGATCCAAAAGAACAAGGTCTAGTATTCCGGGAGCAAACACGTAATGACGTCACTCGTCTTCGTCATCCGTCTCTTTCGAACTATTTGTAAACGGCTTATTTCGGTCTTGCTTATGCATTGATTGACGTCACTACGTGTTGCCCATGTGACCGGAATGCTATACCTGGCGGAGTATATTATTATATACTAGCTGTTGCTCTCAACTTCGTTCGCGTTTATTTAGAAAATAGTATCCAGAAATCCTCCTCGTAATATACTGTAACTAAATATCAATTTTTTTACGAATAATAATCCGTTACCGAAGAGATCAGAGTCCAACATAAAAAAAATACTGGCTGGTTTTGAGCGGAGTTTTAATTTCGGTTGTCAGTTGTTTATTTTAGTACCAACTACGTACTATTCTACGATGTTGTCTGACGCATTTGGTAAACGGCGCGTTATCTTTCTTAATATATATAAATGATGTGTCACGTTGTTTGTCCGCTATAGACTCCTAAACTACTAAACCGATTTCAATCAAATTTGCACACCGTGTGCAGTTCGATCTAACTTAACAGATAGGATAGCTCACATATATATATATAAATAATAAACGCGAACGAAGTCGCGGGGTGACAGCTAGTTTCTTCTAAGTTTACAGAATTTCATGACAAAAAGTTTCATTTATTCAGAAAAAAGTATCCATAAACCTTCCTTGTGGTATATTGTAACAACTAAACTAATCTCATCAGCTCAGCTGTTTCGCCGTGAAAAGCCTACAAACAGACAGACACAGTTACTTTCGATTTTATAATTGGTAAGGATACCTCAACTAAATTAATCCAGCTAAAATCAGCTTGAAGCTTGTCACAATTCAATTCAGATCATCTAATACATTTATTTACAAAAAATACAGCACATAAGCAAATTCTCAATAGATGTGTACAGAGAAAAACCCCGAATTTTTTTATCGGTGGGCCCCAAACTAGGCTAAGGTGTATCTTGGGTACCCTGAGAACAGAGCATACATGATATTATTGATCTGCGCTGACAACATGGAATTACCGTTAATGTACATTGTTAGATTAGAATAAAATTAATAGATCACTTGGTATTTACACGAGTTACACGTCAGTCGTCAGTCAAGCACCAAGTTGGTGCTAATTTGATAATATGACTACAGTCCAATATGCCAATATAGCCAGATAACGCTTGGTTTAACCCTTGTTGATTAATGACGTCCGTCCGTAGCGTCTGATTGCAACAAACATTTGTCGCTAATGGGCGGATCGCTTATTGTGCATAATTTGATGCATGTTATGCTGATGGTACTGAGTTTTTGTTTGGATATTCTAGTCTAGTCGTTATTATGAGTGCTGGGTTCTGTATTAATATTTTTCTTTTATCGAAGATACTTGTTTTTGGTAGGACTCAGTGTATTTCCTCTTCTCACTCTCACTTACTCGTATCTACATCTAAACTTCACACTTCCACAGAGATTTGTATTTTTACCCGACTGCGCAGAGGGGAGCAAGGAGGGTTATGTTTTTTGAGTGTTTTTTATGTGTATGCGGTATGTACGAGTACATATGTATGTTTAAGTTTTCATTGGCACAACCAACAGCCTAAACAGCTTGATGGATTTCGACATGTGAGGTGTCATTTGAATCGTCTTGATAGTGGAAGTGACATAGGGTATGTTTGTTTCTCAATCACGCTAGAACAGCTAAACGGATCTGTATGAAATTTGGCACAGGGATAGATTATAGTCTAGAATAGCACATACTATACTTTTTTAAATGCTGCCTCAGATCAACCTAGAGAATAAGATGGCGCACGGCGTATGATTTATGTGAAGCCAAAAACCATCCAAAAACTACGCTTCTATCCTATATGTATACAACACGCAAACATTGACGCAAAAAAAAACTACGCTACTCGCTTGGTCATTCTTACCTCGACATTATGTGCGTTGGTTTATGGTATAATTTCGTGTACATAAATATACATAGTGCATTAGAAAAGTGTGGCCAGGACTACATTTTGAGGTTCTTTTCAAAAACTGTGCAGTTTTTACAAGTCAATTTTGAAAAAGCCGTAACATTAAACTCTTACAAATATGTGCAGTTTTAGAATATTAAATCTACTAAGGTTGTATATTGGAACGGAAATGGCTAACGTAGAGTTTGGGAATAAATATTAGTTTTCGTGCAATTGTAAATGTTTTTCATGGCAACATTACAACGCGCACACGTTTGTAAAGAAGTGGCTTCAGCGAGATATAACGCAGTGTTCCATCTTTTCCTCTAGGTTGATCTGAGGGTACAGCTAGTATCTTATGATGACTTACCTTCAGCATTTAAGCTGTTGTTAGATGAAAAGCTTTAAGTGCTTCTAATTAAGCATTTAAATATTCTCTTCTAACTGCAAGGATAAAACACAAAGGAACGGACTAAGGAGAACTTTATTTTATTTGCAATGAAAAATAACTGAGTCGCACTTTGAAATAGCTCCGGGGATACTAAGCTAGAATTAAAAATTAACCCACATTAGCAAAGCTCGGGCGACTTTCGTGTCATCTATTTTCAACTATTTTAAATTCAAACCACGCGCTGTTGCGGTGCTAGAAAACTTTCAGCTGTAGAATGAATTTTCAGTTTCATTGAGAATTAATTATTAATTAAATGGAATACGGAAAAAAAACCGTTCATTCCTTTCAAACACATAACTGACAAACTTATCTTGTTTGAAATTAATTTTTGTACTAGTTTGTATCTTTGTGGAATATTTTATTTATTTGTCGACCTTATGGACCGAGCGAGCGTTAGCAAACGAAGCATCTAGGCTTCAGCTTTGAAAAAATGCTTTCGTATGTCTGAGTTCTGTCTTGATCTCTGTCCGTAGTTATGTCTTCGTCTACCAAGTCGCGTTTCTCAACAGATTCTCTTAAAATTTTGTGAGTAGGCTCGATGATCATGTAGATTTTTTTCTATTTTAAAACTGACTCAGAAAAAAAAATCAGTTTAATTATCGAATCTGCTCACAAATTGTCTTGCGGCAACAAAGTGTCTAAATAGGAGCGGCAAAGCCCTCACGCGCTCGCCCCTCTGCTGCCTGTTATTCTGAGGTGAGGCTCCCTTTCCGAACAAGGTGGTCGAGTCATTGTTAATAATAATTTTATTTATTTTTAACTGTAACTTCAACCGCCCCAATTAGGGCCCTAGAGCAAGCCCCTTCTGGGCTGCCAAGGCAATTCGACGCCCCTTCCTCGGCGACAGCCCAAGCTGTGGCCGTACCTTAGAAGTGCCCTTACGCTCGTCGTCCATAGTCTTAGTCATTTTTGAGGCCCTGCGCCATCTTATAGGTTGCCTAATGCCCGGTACGCTGTCGAGGCCTCAGTGGCCAACAGCTAAACAAAAAAACTCCACGCGCTCATTGATCTATGCACCTTTGTCTTGATAACACGTTTGCTTAGTCAATATTTTCTTTAAATGTTTTTGCGCTTATTATCTTTATTTCTTTTTATTAATTTATCTTTAACTCTAATTAGGTTAGTAATTTTATTTAGGTACTTATACTAAGTAGGTATAGTAGTTAGGTATAGTAATTAGGTAGTAGAAATACATTTTCTGTTATTTTTCGTAAATATTAAGTTAAATTTGAGGCATTTAGTAACCTTAGTATTGGTAGTTAAATTTACAAGTATGACTAAAGAACTACTGAAGATTAATGGAACTTTGATTAGTCATACTATAATTCCAATCGTAGACGATGGGGCGTGTTTGCTCCGATCGCTTTCTTATTTGATGAACGACACATAAGAAAGAGCAATGGAAGTACGTAAACAAATTATTGGTTATGTGGTAAATAATTGGCAAGAATTCGCTATTATGTCTTATGATATGAACGGGGACAATTACTCATCAGCGGCGGAATATTCTGCAGATATGTTAAAACACTTGACTTATGGTAGTTGGTGCGAAATAGTGGCTGCAGGACAGTTGTATGATTTTGTGTTTGAAGTCTATCGTAACAGAGATCTATATGTCAAGTTTGGTTCTGAAGGTTAACCAATCAAACGACCACGTTTCTCACAAGATCGTCTAGCGGTTATTTCGAGGCGTATCGGCTTGATAATAATCATTCTATATCCATAATCTATTTCGATACAGCAGCTAGCCATGCACCAGTTGCTAAAAAAACATCAAGCAACGTACCCACTTAGTACCTCTACTCATCGGTGTTTTCAATCAGAAACTGCTGTTGAATCATTATTAATTTCGGTTTTACTGAAAAAAATCTACAAATACTTGTGAAGACTCACCCATTTTCATTTCTCAGCAATCTGAGTCTGATTTAATCTCAGTTTCGTACATGCCCATACCATTCCATACAGAAGAATATAATGAAGACTCACCAACTTTCACCATGCAGAAAACTGAGTCATCTACTTCTTCCCTGTCCATTCCTTTAAATACAAATGTTTATGGAGATTCACCATTATACCATTCAGCAGTCTGGGACTAAATTAACCGATTTTACAAACTTAGAAGACCTTTTTAAATCACTTAGCTGGAAAGAGTCTCCTACAATAAAGAAAAAGCGTAGGGCTAGATTTACTGACGTAGCTCGGAAAATGCAGCTTAACACTGCGTTAAAGAAATACAAACAAAACAAACCTTAAGCACAACGAAAACTTCAGCTAAATATCAGCAGACACGCCCGGAAGTTCATAGGCAAGTACTACATGAGAAATTCCTGTACTTCAATGTTACTACATGAGAGACAATAGGTATAACAATGTTATCAGGGTTCATACTTTCTATCGTGAAGCAATGTAAATTACATGTGCCAATTATATTTACCTAACAATAAAGCGCGCGCAGCAAAATGTGTTTGGTAACGCTTGAATATGGGCCCCCAGAGACAGGCCTAGCCGAGTTTGGGGCTCGCTACACAAATACTCAGATGTATTACATCTAAGCGTCTTTTTGTCTTTTTTTCTTGTTAATCTGATGTAAACCTAATACAATGTTAAATAATTTTTTACTTTACTTTAAGTTGCATCTCAATACCAACAGATACACCCTGAAGTTCATAGGCAAGCTGCATCTCAATACCATCAGACACACCCTGAAGTTCATACGCAAGATGCCTCTCAATACCAGCAGACACACCTTGAAGTTCCTAGGCAAGCTGCACCTCAATACCAACAGACACACCTTGAAGTTCATACGCAAGATGCCTCTCAATACCATCAGACACACCCTGAAGTTCATACGCAAGATGCCTCTCAATACCATCAGACACACCCTGAAGTTCATACGCAAGATGCCTCTCAATACCAGCAGACACACCTTGAAGTTCCCAGGCAAGCTGCACCTCAATACCAACAGACACACCCTGAAGTTCATAGGCAAGCTGCCTCTCAATATCAACAGTCACAACCTGAAGTTCATAGGCAAGCTGCACCTCATTACCAACAGACACACCCTGAAGTTCATAGGCAAGCTGCCTCTCAATATCAACAGTCACAACCTGAAGTTCATAGGCAAGCTGCACCTCATTACCAACAGACACACCCTGAAGTTCATAGGCAAGATGCCTCTCAATACCAGCAGACACGCCTTGAAGTTCCCAGGCAAGCTGCATCTCAATACCAACAGACACACCCTGAAGTTCATAGGCAAGCTGCATCTCAATACCAACAGACACACCCTGAAGTTCCTAGGCAAGCTGCACCTCAATACCAACAGACACACCCTGAAGTTCCTAGGCAAGCTGCACCTCAATACCAACAGACACACCCTGAAAATCATAGGCAAGCTGCATCTCAATACCATCAGACACACCCTGAAGTTCATACGCAAGATGCCTCTCAATACCAGCAGACACACCCTGAAGTTCATACGCAAGATGCCTCTCAATACCAGCAGACACACCTTGAAGTTCCCAGGCAAGCTGCACCTCAATACCAACAGACACACCCTGAAGTTCATAGGCAAGCTGCACCTCAATACCAACAGACACACCCTGAAGTTCATAGGCAAGCTGCACCTCATTACCAACAGACACACCCTGAAGTTCATAGGCAAGCTGCACCTCATTACCAACAGACACACCCTGAAGTTCATAGGCAAGCTGCACCTCATTACCAACAGACACACCCTGAAGTTCATAGGCAAGCTGCACCTCATTACCAACAGACACACCCTGAAGTTCATAGGCAAGTTGCACCTCAATACCAACAGACACACCCTGAAGTTCATAGGCAAGCTGCCTCTCAATATCAACAGACACACCCTGAAGTACATAGAGTAGCAGTTAGTAATCATCAGCACGCGCACCCTGAACAGCATCGATTAACACAATGTCGATCTGTATAAAGAAAACTAGCTAGGCTTGCTCTACCATGAATCACCAAAGCAAAATCAGGTATGAAATATTACCTCAATTTTTATTACGTATAAAGATGACAAAACCGTTGCTTTGGGCACTATGATTCACAAGTGTCAGTGGTGCAAAGCTTTAAAGTGGAGAGAAGAAACACTTGGCATGTGTTGTGACGCAGGAAAAGCCCAACTTGAGCCATATGGACGTCTACCTGATTTATTGCACAGTTTAGTGATGGATCTTCACCCTGACCATAGCCATTTTATGAATATCATTCGTAAATATAACTGTTCCTTCCAAATGACGTCCTTTGGTGGCAAAAAAGCGACATCCACAGGATTTATGCCAACTTTTAAAGTACAAAGACAGGCATACCATTTAATTGGAAGTCTACTGCCGTCATCGCATGAGGAACCAACATTTTTGCAAATTTATTTCGTGGGTGAAAATGAGAGAGAAGTGAATTTGAGATTCTTCAATTTTCCTGATGTTAAGGCTTTCATTTTCTGAAGTTGCTTAACTAAGCTTTAGTTAAGCAACTTCAGAAAATGCTGCATGAAATTAATCCTTACGTAAAAGATTAAAATACTACTATGGATAAAGTATCTGCTTCTTGTGATTAATTAAAGGTTGTTATCCATGCAGAAAAAAAGCCACCTCAGGAACACAGAGGCCGTTTCAACGCACCCTCAACAAATGAAGTTGCTTTAGTAATGGCAGGTCAACAGTTTGAACACCGTGACATAATACTCGAAAGTCACAGTCAAAGACTGCGGTGAATCAGTAAGCTTCTTAAAAAAAGGTCTCTTCTGCAAGTTTTTATTCTTATCGCATAATGATTAGAGAAGGGGAAGAAAATCATCTAATACTTTTTCGATCTCTTTTTAGCTAATATCTCGTAGATGAGTACGCGAAAATGGAGACGGAAAGGCTGAATTTTATTAAACATAACCAAACAAATATATAATATATCTCTATATAAAAGGCGAATATTTAAGCCATCTTAGGGTCGCAGATGACCTAGTACTTCTGTCAGAGACAGCCAGACAGATGCAACACATGATAGAGTCTCTGCATTATGCCAGTGCCAAGGAAGGACTGGAGATGAACCTAACTAAAACCAAGATAATGACCAACAACAGATAGAAAAAACCCATAACAATCAACGGAGAGCCACTAGCACATGTCGAAAAATACATATACTTGGGGAAATTATTAAGTTTTGACAAAAACAACGACATAATAGAAATAGAAAGAAGGGGACAATAAACATAGAACAAATATTGGCACCTGCAAGAGATTTTCAAAAGTAACATGCCGATAGGCATCAAAACAAAAATCATGAACTCAAGTCTCTAACCATGCCTGACGTATGGGTGCCAGACGTGGAAGTTCTCCTCTAAAGTCACTAATAAAATCAGGATCTGTCAAAGGGGGCTAGAGAGGAGCACGCTCAACATAAAGAAGATAGACACAATGAGACATACTAAGATGAGAAAAACATCCAAGCGACCGACGCTCTAATAAAGATAATGGCACTTTTAACCAAAGGTCAAATATTTGGAGAGGTACGTTGCTTTATGTATTCATATTATTCATATTGTGTATGGCAAAAAAATAAGTTTGTAGGAAGGAAAAGAGGAAAACCTATTGAGGGCTGGCCAGGAATAAAGAAAGAACACGCTCTAGGTAGAGTGTTTACAGTTCATCCAAATAACACTGAGTGTTACTATCTTCGCTTACTCCTGCATGAGGTTAGGGGTCCATTATCTTACAACGACTTGACAATTTGTCAACGGCGTCTCTATCCAACTTTTCAAATAGCTTGCATGACACTTGGCTTGCTGGAGGACGACAAACAATGGGATTCTGCGTTAGAGGAAGCAGCTGTAACCCCCCCTATATATATATATATCCTACCGCGCGGCTTATGATACTTAACTAACTACGTATTTAAAATAAATATTATTTACTAGAAATTTTAATATGTTCTAAAAGTAGCTCGTCAACATTTCGTCTTTTAAAATTAATAGTTTAGTTTTGTTTTGGCCAGTGATTCGTCTAATGTAAACCCTTCGTTGTGATCCGTCTTAACCGCAAGTTAACGTAATTGGGATGTACTTATACCTATTTAAAGAATTTACCTACAATTATTTTAACTTTATTTCTATTGAATCTAATAAGAAATATAACAGAACGAATTAAGTCTCTATTGATCTACCTATTTCTAACTTAAAAATTATAATTATTAAATTCGTAACCTATACTGTAAATCTATAACAACCTCTCATAAGTATTCCTGAATCAAATAACTTTAAAAAATATTCTTATATGGTGTACGTGTCTACTGGTTTTAACTCCGCAAATTCTATTTCATTCAAGAACTTTCGATTTCGTAGGGAATTTTCTAATGAGAATTTAAGATTTTTCTAATAAGATTTTATTTTTTTATTTCAGTTATTTAGAGTTTTAGGTATTAAAAAATTAAGATATTAAAATACATAATTTGTTGAAGGCAATGAGTAGTGCCCCTCCCCGCACTAGCTAGTCAAAATCGACACCCAGACTTGGACTTTCGTCCTCCTTCTATTATGTAATTTAATACATAAGGGGACCCCCAAAGTGACATCCTGTAATAATATTCGTAAATATGACATCTTATCGTCGTATTTACTAATTATACGTCACAAGTATACTAAAAGACAGAGAGGACATAATTTTTTAGCAAAACCCCTGTTTTAATTGCGAGAATCTTCCGAATCCGATCTTTCGAATTCGAGAGATTCTCTATAGGAACTACCCCGTCCTACCTCTAATCCCTATCCTACTCAAAAATAAAGAATTTAATAATTTATAATGAATTTACATTTCAATCTTACAATGCTTTATTACTTTGAGAATTTCTGCATATTCGAACAAAAATGTGAATAGTTTATTCTAACAATAAAATCAGACAAACTGTATTAAAATTCGAAGATTGAATTATTTATCTTAGTATGAGGTGAGAATACAAATATGTATCGCCTTTTTGGGAGACAATTTGAATTCAACAAGTTCTAGAAAGTAAAAGCTAATTTGAAGTGTTAGATTCCCGCCTTTCTATAGGAAGGGCACTAACAAGGTACTGCTTTGCTTGACCTTATATAGATTCTACAAACCAGAACTGTTTTATATTATATTCCAATGATTATTTTAATCAAGTCTATGAAGATGGATACCATTTATTTTTGGTAGATTTTTAATATAAGCTTGTCTTATTTTATTCACAAACTTAGGTGATCTCTATTTGATCTAAAATGCTTTAGAACTATTGCGTTCAGATAAACATTTTACAACTCTTTAATATTTCTTTTAAATTCTCGTACATTTAATTTATCAAGCGTCCATTTCAATAATAGACCTTCTGCAGAAACAAATAAAGGACTTTTACCCTTATGATACTTTCCTTTTAAATATAAAAAAATGAAAATCAATGTTCTTATTGACCTTTTTAAAATAAATTCAAAATTAATCTGATTGATTACGCCTTTCAATTCGAATGACGTTATTATAATCAACTAATAAACTCCTTCAAACAAATGGTAATCTTATTTTATGACCCATTATGTTTAGAAAATATTATTTATCTTTGAACATTAAATTTCTGCAACAGAGTGAAGTAGGCATAAAATAATTTCAATAAAATTGAATATCTTGTATGAATTTACAAACAAATAACTTTACGTCTTTCTATCGACTTTATTATTTAATTGAGATAGAATTGAAGTTCGTCAAAATCTCCTTAAATATCATGAGTTCAAGAACATACAAAACAAAATGGCAACTTTGAATCTTAGTTTGATTCTACATTGTCGCTAGAAGTCTCAAACTTTTCTAAAAACTTAAATGATTGAAGATCATAGATTTATTCCTATTAGACTATATTTGTTAAGTAGAAATCTTAACTAAACTTTCGTTTTTCTATCGATTTATTATTAACCTAATGTTTGATACAAATTAAAGTCCGTACTATTAACAAAATCTCCTTAAATAACCGAAATTTAGGAGCCTACAGAAATAAGATAACAACGTTAAATTTCATACTGAATTTTAGATTGATTTTACATTGTTACTTTTAAATATTTCTACTAAATTAAGCCATCTTTAAGCAAATTTGTAGAGTTTTTAACTACTAAGCGTTTAGTAAACGTTTACCACATCTTTCCTAACTCAAAAACGTATCGCGACAATTCAAACCTCGCCTAACTTTTAGATTTTATTATTTATTTCCTATTCCCACAGACCTACTAAATTTCTCAAGATTTTGGTGATGGGTTTCGACATCACATGAATGAAAAGTGATTACCTACAGAGACCTACACGTAAATGACGTCCCTAGTCTAAAAGCTATATCCCACTACCCCCTGAGATAAAATATCTCATCTTGTTACCCCAGCCCCTCTAAGTATGGCATTTCTCCCACGCTCAAGTTACTCTGCCAACTACAATAACCCACTATAAGTCTGGAGTGGCAAACTCCTTCGAACCTTCAGCCCCTAACATCCCTACGAACCTCTGTTTTTGGCCATAGCGCCCGACCTCAACAGACATTCACCCTACACCGCCATGGGGCGTTTCGATCCATGATTACACTCCCAGGTTAGTTGTCCCAGGACATGATAGGGCAGATCGATGAAGTCAATCTACTAATCACTAACCAGACAAGAGGCAACCATGTACCCAAACGGAGACCTGAACGAGAAGGTTCCACATTTAAGTGGATAAAGAACCTCCTTTCCAGAAGCGTCTCAACTTCTGAACCTAACTATAAAACCCAGGGATAGGATTATCACAGTGCTGGACCTTTGTTAGCCAGGATAACGACCACATCGTCACTGCAATAAAACCGAACAAGCACCAGGTGGCTTGTTCTATCAATGAACAGTTAAAAGACTGGAGTGTATACTTGGTCAGATTCTCGATTCACTACCAAATCAAAAGACCCCAGTTTCCCACTACCCTGATTGCCTATAACAATCAAATCTCTGTGAGACCTACTTTTAAACCTTGAAAAATCCAATTAAATGAATAACCGGATGAGCAGAGATTTATTTGGTAAATCGTGAAATGGTGAGAATCGGACCACGCAACTTACTCTCAGAACGGACGAGCTAAGAATCATCACGAGCCCTCGCGGCCTTTGGTTTTATTGTATTCAACCACTTGAAACGTGTCGGGTAATTAAAACGTGTCGGACTAGCACAAATTGTGCCTGGTGGCATGCCAGCTGGCACAAAAACGTGTCGGTGGAGCATAAAATGTGCCTGGCGACACACTTTAATTAGGCGCCATGTCGCCAAATCGGTTAAGTATCCCGAGTCGCATATTTGCTTCGAGTGTCCCACTTGAAACATGCCAGGTAGGTAAACCCAAATGTTTTCACAAAAACTCGGTTGTTTATCTTTAAAGCTTTCAAGCGACATCATAAATTTTACTTTTGAAATGAATAAAATAACATAGTTTACGGTCTTCAATTTGGGACTCTATTAAACAAACAATCTTGGCTGTTAATTTATATTTATTTATTTGTAAAACATTAAATGAATTGTGCTTGATCTCGTATTATCTTGTCTTTTTAATTCCATTTATGTTGAAAGTATTTTCATTTATTCTATTTTAACACATAAATTATTGTTTAAACTTTAAATTCTGTTTGGTTAATATAAATACCTACTTAGAATTTAATTAAATATCAATAGTAATTATTCAATTAGCTGTCCAATAAGTTAATAATATTTCTGATTAGTTAATCAAGTTAAGTACAATTCGGATATTTGTGAATGTTAACGAAAGCTCGTCTGACTCGTTACAGTACCCCCTAAAATTTATGTAGTAACGTTATGTGTTAAACGGAGTAAATTTTTCAATAATAAATTTTAAATTTATTTCACAAATATTCGTGTAATAATAATTTCATTTATTCAAAATTACAAATTTTATCTGTCAAGGTTTATGTTTTACCAATGTTATTATGTGTCAAAGATGTGTATATATGTGTCTTCTTTTTCCTATCACAATAAGTCCTTAGGTGTGTTTTTAAACCACTTAAAAATAATCATCTTAGTACTTCAGACCCATGCTTCTACAATACTTCAAACTATAAAGATAGTTCTGGTTTACACAGAAATAACCGTCGTTTGCCAAGGAACTCCTGTGTAATTGAAGTCAATCCTAGTGATTGTACTCTGACTTCTCTTCTCAACCCTATTTTTCGCTTGCTAAAAGACATCATCGTACCCTTCCCAATTTTCAGGAACTATTTCCAAGGTGAAAAACATAACAATCCGGATAGCAATAATATTTCAGCAGAGGCCAAAAGTAAAATTCTAATTATTTTTAATTGGAGAATGTAGAGTGTATTAAATCGGATTTTCCTACTTTGTATAGTGTGAGACCTTACAAAAATCATAATGATATATGATTGATAGTATGATAATGTAACCTAGCTCCTAAAGTTCTCCTTTGTAAGGTCTATTCTGATATTATGTGTTTTGCCAAAACATTAAACTCGACAAATCATTCCCCACCCTCAACAATGTTATTTCGTTAAATTCCTTATAAACAAGAATTGATCAATTAACACATGCGCACCAGTTTCGTACAAATCCAATGACCTTCCATACACAATGTGTATGTGTATGGAATGTCATTGAACAAATCAGTTCATTCATCCGTTTCATTCAAAATTTGTTCAAGAGTTATTTAATAAATTATAATATTCATTACTTTCCATAATACTTTCTGAACCCCTTTTATTGTATTTCACGCCAACTTAACGACACACCATTGCTTTCAGGATAAGAAACAAACAAATTTTGTAATATACCCCCATTAATTTACAAGTCGAAATTACCTTCACACACTCACAAATATACGTAATTAGTTTAAATTACTGAATATCGAACGTATCTCACGATCGATATCGAATAAAAAAATGGCTGTGTTAAAATGCAATTTTAGCTAAGGGTTTCACACGCATAAATTTATTGTGTCGTAGTGACCCGAAGCGTCTACAGATGAAGTGAAGTGGCTAGTTTGAATTCGTTAGGGTTGTCAAAACTTCAAAACCATTTTTATAAATTCTAGTATGAAGTCAAAACTATCTCGGAATAATTTAATACTCTAAAATTTAAAAGATTAAATTTAATAAATTAATATTATTAATGAATATAGATTACATACTTTCAGCTCTTAATTTTATTTTATTTTTATACCCCCTATAATGTTAACGTTGTTCGTATCAACTAAATTCAGTAAATATCAAACCAAACTAGAATTTATTAAGTACATATTTACTGATTAAACATATTTTAATATGAGACTAAGCACACAAATAATGTAAAATCCCAAATAAAATTATCTCACGTACAAAACAATTCAATAATTAAAACAACCACGTAACAAGAACACATATTATTATCAAACTATGTCACATAATTAAAAAGTGCGACCCCTAACTGATACAAATATTTAAGACGTTTACTGCTGATATTTAGTTGACCCAAGCATCCAACAAAATTTTAATTGCTTCCATATGGTACTCTTTTTTTTTTTCTGCTTCAAATAGAACTCTTTTGCCTGCTTCAAAATACAAAAGTGTTTTTATTTTTTTTTGTTTTACAATAGAAACACTTACAGATGGGCTTTTATGGGCAAAAATCACTAAGAAAAAGAATCAGTCTTTAGTTACGACTGTGCAATATCCTATTAGAAAATATTTGTTAATCATACCTAAAGACACGATTCCCTGCACCACCGACAATACAATTACTAGTTTTCCAGCCCTTTACGATCCTTCGAATTTAGTATTTTATAATTCTAATTACCGATCAAGATTGAAGATACATGAGTGAATTTAATAAGCATGAACCTTAGAATTAATAAATTAGTCTTGTTATTAACCATTTATAATTTTATAACATATTTAAAATCAACGTATGAAACTTCTAACAAAACTTCTAGAATAAGAGAACTTTATCGCTTTACAAAACTGAACCCACGAATAACTCTCTCTTTGCCCAGTTTTGTTTTACTACCAAACTGCATAAGGACTATTTTAATGGTGGTCGCTAATTTTATTCAACACATGTTTTTCGCTAGGAACAATGTGTTTCGTTTTGACCGTTTCTCACCCTTCGTTGTAAAAGCGAAAGTAAATTATATTACAGTTATGCGTTGCGTTTGGAATTTAATGTATTAAGTATTATTTATTTTTGTTTGTAATTTTTTTTTTTATATGAAGCAAAAAGCAGACTCCACAAAATATGAACAGAGAGTGTAATTTTTTTATTATACTAAATACGATACGTTATTAAGCTTAAAATAATTGTGTTTCAAAAACAGTCAAAACACTCGGCGTAAGAATATTTTCTCAATGACAAGTATTAAAATCGAATTTGTATTATTCGATAATTAAGAAACCTTTTTATTTTTATTTTTATTAATACTTAGAACTAATGTAAATAGTTTGCTACCATAGACTTATACATATGTGACATTTGAGTTTAGTATGATTACAGGACTTACAAGAATCTTTGTATATTTGGTCAAGATCGAAAAACTAGTAATTTAAACATATATACATTTTTTTTTTCACTTATTCTGAAATATTGATGATTAAGTTATGACTATAACATAATAATTATGTATTACTAATAACTGGTGTTTTTTTTTATTCAAATGAAAAAGATTATTTTACCAAATCTTACACCGAAATATTGTCCAAGTGCCTGAGTAACATTCGTGCTACAAAATATTTTAACATGTAATTTATTCGAATAGTCAATTGTTATTACCAGTGTTCAATTAAGTATGTAAAGTATGTCTTATCTCTAAGTATGTTGAGTCTGTATCTTCTTCAATATTTATTTTTCTCATTTTGGGTTGATGATTGTGTTCTGTCGTCCAAATGCCTTTTCTTTTGTCTCTTCACTGACAAATAAATATATCTATTAAAACGCATATAATCAAGTAGGTTTGGTAGGTAGATGGTAGTTAGTATCAACATTTTGTGATATCAACGGAGTAGGTACACATACATAAGAAAAGCTCATAATATAAAACACCTTGTTTTGTGTTTTAATTCCTTAATTCTAAATAGTAACACTAAATTCTAATTTCTTTTCTTTTTTTTTTTTTTTATTTTCTTTCTTTTGTTTTTTTTTATTATATTTATATTAATTACTTTTTTTAGCATCTTTTTTTCTACTTTTTTTTGTTTTTTTTTTCTTTTTTTTTTGTTTTTTTTTTTCTTTTTTTTTTTTATATTTTTTTAGCATCTTTTTTTTTCTTTTTTTTTTTATTAATTTTTTTTTTCTTTTTATATTTTTTTAGCATTTTTTTTTTCAGATAATTATAATTATGTGTAATATTCTTAACTCACAAATATACATACAATTCAATAACAATAACGATAATGTACTACAACAATTAATCTTGGTATTTAACTAAAAACTACACTAAACTACTCTGGAAAATATAACAAATGTCATCTCTGTTTAAAGGAATTGCTGGACTACTACTACATGTTTTCCTTTCTTTTACGTTTACAATATTACAACTAATTATACTGAATTTACATGGTACAATACTGCAGCAGTTTAATCTTAAATTTCTATGGTAGCAAAATCTACAACTTAGTTCAATATTTTTTTTTTCTATCGCCTTAGTTTTACTGTTCCCGATCCTGGTTCTCATTAATTAATTACACTCTTTCTTCATAATAACGTGTTAAATGAGTTGTATTGAACATTCCGCGAGACTTTTCTGTGAATGGTTCTGTTAAAATTTAAACATTTTGGACTACTTGAACACTTTGAACTACTTTCGAATACCTAACGCAATAATCATTAAGCAGAATAATAAAACTAACTTGTAAATAAGTACATCCCAATTACTCGAATCCATTTCACTCGACAACAAATTGTCCCGTTAGCTTTAGACTTCCGGGTACATTATTATTAAACCTATATTAAACCTACTTTAAAATAATTCGATCTTCCTACCTACTGTTTGAAACTTCCTACTCCACTTCGAATCAACCGTCAATTTAAATGATACCTATTTTTCCATACTGTGTTAACCATTAGTATTTATTTCAAAGTTCATGTAAAGTATTCTCAAGTTAATATGAACAGTCATAATAAAATGTCACTATTAAAAAATCTCAAAATAGAACTAACAAGTGGTGACTTATCGCTTCCATGTCTCTAATCTCAAACAAATAACCCAAAATGCCATTCATCGTTACGTTTGAAATGAACAAGGTACACTTCTGTGCTATTCAATAACAAAAAATGTACTCAAATGCGTCAAGAGGCAATTTTGACCAAGCTCTTCACACGCATAGTTTTTAGTCTTAAATGCATTGTAGCGTTAACAGATGAAAGTGATTAGACTGAAGAGGTTAAAGTGCGTGAATGTCATTAGGGCTGTCTTTACAACCGCTTTAGTAAATTCTAGAATGAACATGACAATATTGAATTAAGCCAGATAACATAAAATTAAAGATTTAATTTTAAAATAAAGTGGACATTAATAGTTTGAATATATTTTGATTTAATGTCACACATTTCTAATTCCTAGTCTTTCTGATCATATTATATTAGCTATGTAAAATGTAAGTGTAAATCGTGTTTCATATTTATTTATAACCTTTGTATTTTTACTAAAATTTTAGAAATTAAAATATAAAACTTATAAACCTAAATTGTTTTTTTTTTTTAAGAATGAAACCACCAAATAATGTACATTGATTTTGTAACTAATAAATGTTATGCAAATCATTCCAAAGCACAATCCTAAATTTTGCCGACCGATATTGTTGTCGCATAACGCACAATAAAAAGGAATACTGCACAGAAAAATTAATAACAGAATTTAAATTCAAATGATCAAAGTTTAAAAATTATCTAGCTTGGAACTAAACAAAAACTAGAAAATACAAACTGCTACTTTTAACTGTAAAAATAATTTTAAAAGTGAACTAAGCTCTAAAATGATTTAGTGAACCTAAAGAAAATAAAACTAATGTCCAAACCTATTTAGTGATTACAGTTATACATCAATTAAATATTATGTTATTGAATCACGCTATCAATGATTACCGATGTTTTAATTAGAGAATAAGTGTACTCTTATTTATTTTCACATATCGTGAGACTCTGTTACTGCTTATTCTGTTGTTTAAAGTTCTAACAAAAATTACTTCTTTCGAGAGTAGACCCTTTTTTATTCGCTTAGGTAATAAATTTCTATTCAAAAGTGGCAGGCTCAAATTAACTACAACCAAGTGGTTTTTTTTTGTTGAAGGACACACACATGTTAGACATTGTAATCTTAAGTTTATTTAAATGCATATTTTGTTTTGCTTTACTGGAACTAAATGAACCCTATTTAAAAATAAAATATCTGATTCTAAAGCTTGATTCGAAATCATCATAACGGCAACACTTATAAATTTTACCCGCCTATCTGAACGTTTTACATAAAATTAATACTTTGATAACTAATACATACATAAATAACAAAAACTGTACATATCCTGGTCACGGCACCAAATTGTAACCCCCCCTATATATATATATATCCTACCGCGCGGCTTATGATACTTAACTAACTACGTATTTAAAATAAATATTATTTACTAGAAATTTTAATATGTTCTAAAAGTAGCTCGTCAACATTTCGTCTTTTAAAATTAATAGTTTAGTTTTGTTTTGGCCAGTGATTCGTCTAATGTAAACCCTTCGTTGTGATCCGTCTTAACCGCAAGTTAACGTAATTGGGATGTACTTATACCTATTTAAAGAATTTACCTACAATTATTTTAACTTTATTTCTATTGAATCTAATAAGAAATATAACAGAACGAATTAAGTCTCTATTGATCTACCTATTTCTAACTTAAAAATTATAATTATTAAATTCGTAACCTATACTGTAAATCTATAACAACCTCTCATAAGTATTCCTGAATCAAATAACTTTAAAAAATATTCTTATATGGTGTACGTGTCTACTGGTTTTAACTCCGCAAATTCTATTTCATTCAAGAACTTTCGATTTCGTAGGGAATTTTCTAATGAGAATTTAAGATTTTTCTAATAAGATTTTATTTTTTTATTTCAGTTATTTAGAGTTTTAGGTATTAAAAAATTAAGATATTAAAATACATAATTTGTTGAAGGCAATGAGTAGTGCCCCTCCCCGCACTAGCTAGTCAAAATCGACACCCAGACTTGGACTTTCGTCCTCCTTCTATTATGTAATTTAATACATAAGGGGACCCCCAAAGTGACATCCTGTAATAATATTCGTAAATATGACATCTTATCGTCGTATTTACTAATTATACGTCACAAGTATACTAAAAGACAGAGAGGACATAATTTTTTAGCAAAACCCCTGTTTTAATTGCGAGAATCTTCCGAATCCGATCTTTCGAATTCGAGAGATTCTCTATAGGAACTACCCCGTCCTACCTCTAATCCCTATCCTACTCAAAAATAAAGAATTTAATAATTTATAATGAATTTACATTTCAATCTTACAATGCTTTATTACTTTGAGAATTTCTGCATATTCGAACAAAAATGTGAATAGTTTATTCTAACAATAAAATCAGACAAACTGTATTAAAATTCGAAGATTGAATTATTTATCTTAGTATGAGGTGAGAATACAAATATGTATCGCCTTTTTGGGAGACAATTTGAATTCAACAAGTTCTAGAAAGTAAAAGCTAATTTGAAGTGTTAGATTCCCGCCTTTCTATAGGAAGGGCACTAACAAGGTACTGCTTTGCTTGACCTTATATAGATTCTACAAACCAGAACTGTTTTATATTATATTCCAATGATTATTTTAATCAAGTCTATGAAGATGGATACCATTTATTTTTGGTAGATTTTTAATATAAGCTTGTCTTATTTTATTCACAAACTTAGGTGATCTCTATTTGATCTAAAATGCTTTAGAACTATTGCGTTCAGATAAACATTTTACAACTCTTTAATATTTCTTTTAAATTCTCGTACATTTAATTTATCAAGCGTCCATTTCAATAATAGACCTTCTGCAGAAACAAATAAAGGACTTTTACCCTTATGATACTTTCCTTTTAAATATAAAAAAATGAAAATCAATGTTCTTATTGACCTTTTTAAAATAAATTCAAAATTAATCTGATTGATTACGCCTTTCAATTCGAATGACGTTATTATAATCAACTAATAAACTCCTTCAAACAAATGGTAATCTTATTTTATGACCCATTATGTTTAGAAAATATTATTTATCTTTGAACATTAAATTTCTGCAACAGAGTGAAGTAGGCATAAAATAATTTCAATAAAATTGAATATCTTGTATGAATTTACAAACAAATAACTTTACGTCTTTCTATCGACTTTATTATTTAATTGAGATAGAATTGAAGTTCGTCAAAATCTCCTTAAATATCATGAGTTCAAGAACATACAAAACAAAATGGCAACTTTGAATCTTAGTTTGATTCTACATTGTCGCTAGAAGTCTCAAACTTTTCTAAAAACTTAAATGATTGAAGATCATAGATTTATTCCTATTAGACTATATTTGTTAAGTAGAAATCTTAACTAAACTTTCGTTTTTCTATCGATTTATTATTAACCTAATGTTTGATACAAATTAAAGTCCGTACTATTAACAAAATCTCCTTAAATAACCGAAATTTAGGAGCCTACAGAAATAAGATAACAACGTTAAATTTCATACTGAATTTTAGATTGATTTTACATTGTTACTTTTAAATATTTCTACTAAATTAAGCCATCTTTAAGCAAATTTGTAGAGTTTTTAACTACTAAGCGTTTAGTAAACGTTTACCACATCTTTCCTAACTCAAAAACGTATCGCGACAATTCAAACCTCGCCTAACTTTTAGATTTTATTATTTATTTCCTATTCCCACAGACCTACTAAATTTCTCAAGATTTTGGTGATGGGTTTCGACATCACATGAATGAAAAGTGATTACCTACAGAGACCTACACGTAAATGACGTCCCTAGTCTAAAAGCTATATCCCACTACCCCCTGAGATAAAATATCTCATCTTGTTACCCCAGCCCCTCTAAGTATGGCATTTCTCCCACGCTCAAGTTACTCTGCCAACTACAATAACCCACTATAAGTCTGGAGTGGCAAACTCCTTCGAACCTTCAGCCCCTAACATCCCTACGAACCTCTGTTTTTGGCCATAGCGCCCGACCTCAACAGACATTCACCCTACACCGCCATGGGGCGTTTCGATCCATGATTACACTCCCAGGTTAGTTGTCCCAGGACATGATAGGGCAGATCGATGAAGTCAATCTACTAATCACTAACCAGACAAGAGGCAACCATGTACCCAAACGGAGACCTGAACGAGAAGGTTCCACATTTAAGTGGATAAAGAACCTCCTTTCCAGAAGCGTCTCAACTTCTGAACCTAACTATAAAACCCAGGGATAGGATTATCACAGTGCTGGACCTTTGTTAGCCAGGATAACGACCACATCGTCACTGCAATAAAACCGAACAAGCACCAGGTGGCTTGTTCTATCAATGAACAGTTAAAAGACTGGAGTGTATACTTGGTCAGATTCTCGATTCACTACCAAATCAAAAGACCCCAGTTTCCCACTACCCTGATTGCCTATAACAATCAAATCTCTGTGAGACCTACTTTTAAACCTTGAAAAATCCAATTAAATGAATAACCGGATGAGCAGAGATTTATTTGGTAAATCGTGAAATGGTGAGAATCGGACCACGCAACTTACTCTCAGAACGGACGAGCTAAGAATCATCACGAGCCCTCGCGGCCTTTGGTTTTATTGTATTCAACCACTTGAAACGTGTCGGGTAATTAAAACGTGTCGGACTAGCACAAATTGTGCCTGGTGGCATGCCAGCTGGCACAAAAACGTGTCGGTGGAGCATAAAATGTGCCTGGCGACACACTTTAATTAGGCGCCATGTCGCCAAATCGGTTAAGTATCCCGAGTCGCATATTTGCTTCGAGTGTCCCACTTGAAACATGCCAGGTAGGTAAACCCAAATGTTTTCACAAAAACTCGGTTGTTTATCTTTAAAGCTTTCAAGCGACATCATAAATTTTACTTTTGAAATGAATAAAATAACATAGTTTACGGTCTTCAATTTGGGACTCTATTAAACAAACAATCTTGGCTGTTAATTTATATTTATTTATTTGTAAAACATTAAATGAATTGTGCTTGATCTCGTATTATCTTGTCTTTTTAATTCCATTTATGTTGAAAGTATTTTCATTTATTCTATTTTAACACATAAATTATTGTTTAAACTTTAAATTCTGTTTGGTTAATATAAATACCTACTTAGAATTTAATTAAATATCAATAGTAATTATTCAATTAGCTGTCCAATAAGTTAATAATATTTCTGATTAGTTAATCAAGTTAAGTACAATTCGGATATTTGTGAATGTTAACGAAAGCTCGTCTGACTCGTTACACAGCCTTATATGAATTCGCGTTTAAAATGCGCGAACTTTTCACCGTAATGTTGGCATTCTGTCAGCTTTCAAACCCACTTAGTCTTTGGGAAAAATACAAGGAGAGTCTATCAGAAGATTACAAACGGCAAGTGGAGAGACTTTCTGGCAAAATAGATCAACTAGCAGATGAAATCTGTAATAAGTCTGGTCACAACTGAAGAAGCTGTGTTAACATTAGGAGAACAAAAATTACAGCATCAGGGGTTGCCTCAGCCTCAAAGGTCTAAAGGCTTACACAACCGCGACTACCTGAGGGAAACAAGTTACAATATCGTTTCTATAGCAGAAGTGGTGTAAAGTAGTGAAGGTTCTCTAACCCATGAACAAATAGATGTTTATAAGACAATCCTTCCAGCATTGAGACAGGGGTAGGTAAAATCTTTTTCTTGGATGCTCCTGGTGGAACAGGTAAGACTTTTCTTAATTACTACTGGCCAAAGTGAGAAGCTGCCGCGGAATCGCCCTGGCGGTCGCGTCTTTAGAATTTATGACACGCTGTTGGAAGGAGGCAAAACAGCACACCCTACGCTTAAACTCCCTCTTAATTTGATACAAACTGAAACACCACTCCGAAATATTTCCAAACAAAGCAATATGACGGAAGTACTTCGTAAAATTAAATTAATTGTTTGAGATGAGAGTACTATGGCTCATAAAGGAAGTATCGAAATAAATAAAGCCTTAAATAGATCTTTACAAGATATAAGAAATAATAATAATCAAATGGGGGGAGTAACTGTCATGTTAGCAGGTGATTTCCGGCAGACATTACCGGTAGTGCCTAGGGGAACGCGAGCGGATGAACTCAAAGCGTGTGTAAAGCGGTCTCATTTGTGGCCATCAGTAACTAAACTTAGTCTTACAAAAAACTTGAGAGTCTAGCTGAGAGGAGATGTTTTTGCTGGAAAGTTCTCAGATATTTTACTTAAAATAGAAAATGGCGATTAATTACCCTGAAGTGGAAAATAAAATAATTCTCCCTACAGAGTTAGGCACAATTGTGACCACTAAGGAAGAGCTAATAGTTAAAATCTACCCAGATATTAGTAATGTCAACGATGAACCTTCAGGATGGTTGTGCGATCGTGCCATCTTAACACCAACAAATGACCAAGCCACAATCATCAATAACATTATTTTGAGATCGTTTGTAGGAGTTCAAAACCAGTATAAATCAGTGGACTCAGTGATAAAAAAAGAAGAAGAAGCCTCCAGGTCTCCCAACTCACATTTTAAAATTGAGAGTTGGCGCCCCAGTCATGTTACGTAGTTTAAGCCCGCCAAAATTATGCAATGGTACCAGGTTGCGAGTGAAAACATTGCAACGAAATGCTATCGAGGCCACTATTCTGACCGGTTATTCTCGAGGGGAGTCTGTATTTATCCCGCGGATTCCTTTAACAGCATCAAATTACCCCTTCGATTTCAAAAGCGTGCAGTTTCCTCTCAAAGTCTGCTATGCCATGACCATAAATCGCAAGGCGAATCTTTTAATTTAGCAGGGGTAGACTTAAGGGACAACTGCTTATCACACGGTCAGTCAAAAGTGGCCTGCTCCAGAGTAAGCTCACGGAGCAGCCTGGTGGTTTGATGCACCAGAAGGAAAAACAAAGAATATTGTTTACAACGAAATACTGCGGTAAGTATTCGTTGTAAATAACTAGCATCTTCTCTCTCCCTTTAAATAACTAGCTTCTTCGTTTAGGATGTTGACAGTTTGTATATTCAGTTGAGAAGGAGTTACCGGGCTCAGAATATTTTGTTTATGAAGAAAAATATGTAAGTTTTTTCTGTACGCCACGCGGGCGAAGCCGCGGGCAGAAGCTGGTTTTTATATACATATCGTCACCTTTCCCCCGAGGGGGCTAGCAGAGGTGTAATACAACACCCACACTTCGCCGGACGATATTCAGTCCCAAATGTGAAAGGAGGCGAGCCTGTCGCCATACACCGGGCTCCAGTCATAGTCAGCCATAGTCAGACATAGTCATAATCATAGTCATAGTCAGACATACAGTAAGTTTTTTTAAACATTTCAGATAGTTTTTACATAGAGAGATAAATTGACCGTCTGACACCCTGCTTATACCTATCACGGATGTTGAAGTACCTATTACTTTCTTCTTATTAGGTCTTATAAAAATCTATACGAAATCAGTAGGTATATTTTTTTTATATAGAATAGGCGTTTGGCCACCAACTCGCCTGATGGTAAGCGACGTTGTGGTCTAAGATGGAGCACAACGACCTATAAGGTACTTATTCACTCTAGCCTTGAAGTTTTGTAGAGTAAACAAGTACAAAGACTGCAGTTGAGTGAGGCGCTACAAGTGCGCGACTGCTCAGACCCGTCTTCGGAACGGTTACACCGGACTACATCCCGAAACACGACTAGGTCATTTCACGGCATGGCTTGGTCCGATGGTAATATATGAAAGTATAGCGATAGTTACTGTAGTGTCAAACACAAATTTTAAAAATGAGGAAACTCTCTTACAAAAAAAAAAAAAAATACTTCCTTTAAAATAGAATGATGCCAAATATATTACTACTTATTTATTTTAGTTATTATAAGATTAAGGCTTATTAAGAAGACAAAGATTTCTGGAGCCTTCCACTTCCGCCAAGTAGCCAGTAGTATGTACAGATATTATCTAGTTGTAAGCTAAAATTTGTGAGACTATTTATCCTTTAAAAAAGAAGCCCCTCAGTTTCTTGACTGTTATTCTAAGTAGAGCCTCTTTATCCAAACAAGGCGGTCGAGTCTATTTAAAAAAAACTTTGACGTTCATAAGTGTATCTTTGATACCCAAATTGAATAAAAACATTTTGACTTTAACAGTAGTTTTCACATTTCAAAATAAAATTTGCTCTAATTTACTATACCTATGGCCTTTACCGTTTTCTGAAGAAGAAAATATGACTTTTAAAGCATGTTGTATAAAGTTCGCGCCCGACAGCAACACAAAGAGATATGAATAATTAGTAATTAAGATTTATCCAATGTATGTAACATTTTATACTTAAAGTAAATAAATTAAGCTTTTTCGTGTTATTTTAATGAGATAGTCATATCCATATACGATACGTCTAGTTACTAAGCACATTATTAGAAAATACAAGACCTACCTTAGACGCTCATGTAAGAAATATTTTACTTGGAAGCTTAATTGGGCTTAATATTACAAAATTCAAGCTTATACTCGTAAGCCATTGAATTGATAGGTTGAGTTGCTTACAAGATAAGAGGTCAATGCCCAGCACAGAGCGATTACGACTGATGATGATAATGATGAAATCTAACCAAGAATTTATATTTTTGGTATGTATTTGAAGATCTGGTTAACCACCATTAGCCAGCATTATGCTGAGTTGGAGCCGGTTTGTGGCAGGAAACCTGTTTTTCTGTCTTTATTTTTTTGTTATGTGTTTTTTTTTGTTTCCTGTTGCAAAAAAGTATATTATATTATATTCTATTCTATTCTATTTAAAAGATGAACTAAACATATAACATTATTACAAGAAAAAAAACCCGAATGTTGGTTCAAAATGGCTTCCACTATCAAGATGATTCAAATGACACCTCACATGTCGAAATATATAAAGCTGTTTAAGCTGTAGGCCGTGCCAAAGAAACCTCATGCATACATACCCATGCATATACATACATACATACACTCGAAAAACATAACCCAACTTGCGCAGTCGGATAAAAAAACGGAGACCTAAAAACTGTGACACAACTAGCCTATCGACTAAAATGAACTAAACATAGGCACATACGAGTAGATTCAATTTTATTATGTTTCGTCTTGCCACGAAGGCGTTCCCCAGCACTATCCGATCCGTGTGGATGGAAGGGGAGCGTTTGCGTCAGGTCGACGCGTTTACGATGGTTGTCATCCACATAAATAGGGCTCTCACCTAGACTGGGCGCTTGAATACGCTATGCGGCAAGCTCAATAACAAGTCGACCGTGTTCTGCCCTAGACCAAGTTGCGAAAATCCTCTCGCAGCAAGCTACTACGCGACTGTCCAATGTCTGCTGGCGTACGGTGTACATTTGTGGGGATCTTCTGCGGAGTGGCACCGGGCTTCTGTGCTGAAGAAGCGGTCATTGCGTGTGGTAACACGAGTCAAGCCACGAACTCCAGCAAAACATTTGTTTAAAGAACTTAAGTTCATGACTCTGCCAGCATTATACCTGTACCATACCGGTATATGTGTTTATAAGGACTTGGCGTCCATTGGAGACTCGGCGATAACAACAAAAAATCCACTAGGCACAAGGACACCTTGACTATGCCCATATACAGATTAACTAAGTCTCACAAATGTACCTGAATTTTCGGCATTAGATTATTTAACGCCTCGCCAAAATCCATAAACAAAGCCAAGTCGCTTTAGTTATTTAGAAATAAATTAAAGGTTTTTCTGACTGACTGGCGCCGTATAGCGTAGAGGAATTCATTCTAAAATAGTAATTAATTACAAAGTAATTGAATTAATATAATTATTCATCATTTTAATCTTTTGATTTATTTAAAAAAAATGACTTATAATTATTATTTATTATGAGTAAAATTATCATTGTCATATAAAATACTAGCAATCCGCCCCGGATTCGCACTGTACCTATAAATACAATCCGGAAGAAATCATTTGAACGATGGTGAAAACTTCAAATCCGTTGCGTAGTTTAAAAGATCTTTAACATACATATCGTCAAGCCTTTCTCCCAAAGAGGCTGGCAGAGGTGTACAACACCCACACTTCGCCGGACGATATGTGACAGGGGCGAGCCTGTCGCCATACACCGGGTTCAAGGTACGTAATTATCTCGTTAAAATTAAAAGAATCTGAAGATCTTGTTAAAGCGTATACATAAAGGATTACCGGGAAACGGTGTACTAAGCCAGAAACGGGGTCTTAGTTTTGGTTATTCACTAATGATGAATGGCGCACTTTAACTAGGGAGCCAATAAATATCGCTGAAAAAATAGCTGTTCTATTTAAAAAGTTAGAACACAAACCGATAAATAGTATGGAACAGCGATTTTTTTTCGATGTCAGGTTTAGCCTCATTGTAAAAGTTGTTCATAATGATAAGTACAATGTGGCTCTTCCGGTTAAGTAAAACGTTTCTTGACAACCCTAAATAAGGACAGAGATTGAAAAACGATTTACTGTTAGTAACACATACAAAAAAATGCAGTCTATGCTCTGCTGTGTGACGTTTTCCGAGCGAACTGTCAAAGGAATCTGAGTGGGGCAGCGCCTGAGTCGCTAGCCCCGCCAACTGGCACCTTTGGGTGGAAAATAAAATCTCAGAATACAGAATATTATTAGCCTTCGCCTTCACAAAAAAAAATGTCTGTATATAAATCACAAAACTAAAATAAACATAAAGTAGCTTAATTTATCACAAAAAGTCGTTATGTTGCCATTTTTATACGTGATTGAGTTCCGAAGCGTCGACATCTCGATTCACATTTGTAACAAAGAGTAATCACGTACATTTTTCTTTCAATCTGTTAATGTTTCACGCGCATTTTTATGGCTTGTAAATTCAGAAATCGCGTGTAAATAAATTTTGGGACACACCTACTCAGGTTCTACAACACACACTTTGGTTCAAGAACGAATGTGAAAAAGAATTCCGTGTCATGACTTTTCTTGTTTCGGGTTTTAGAATTTTAGGAGTAAGGCACTACCACAAGTTTTCATAGTATCTACAGTATTTTGTAATAGTCACGCACAACTACGAGCTCTCCGTATTCTATAGAATACGGAATACTTACAAATAAATCTAAGTAAAATTATGAAAACTGAAAAAACCGCTGCAATACAAAAATTACAAAACCCAGTGACACTTTCTCAATAAAGATCAATCTAACGATCTACCTATTTTATCATTAAAATCGGTTCAGCCGTTTAGTATTTACAAAGGATCATAGGGACAAACATACATACATGCATCATACAGATCAAATACATAACTCCTTCTCTTTAGTGTCGCCGTTGTCGGGTAAAAGAGAAAATATTCAGTGACAAATATTCTTAATCATCCGTTCATCTCAAACGAACAAAGAGTTCGTTCTCAAACAAACAATGATCTCCGTTAATTACGGTCGTTGTAATAAGACGTTGGTATTTTCCTGAAAATCTTTGCTATGTTCAGAAAAAGTAATATACAAACCCTGTCGACAATTTGGCTTTGAAGGTTTACATCATAATTATGAATCGGCTTCACAGCGGCCTAATTTCTAGGGTTCCGTGGTAACCTCACTATCTGTCTATCGCTTTTTTCTTACTGCGATAGTACCTGCTATACCTACGTATAATATCTATACTGAACTGCCTCGTTAGCTCAGTTGGTAGTGAACCTGCCGTCTGAGCTTGGGGGCGTGGGTTCGATTCCCACCTAGGGCAAACATTTATGTGGTGAACATTTGTGTTTGTTCTATGTCTGGGTGTTATTATCTATTTAAGTATGTATTTAAAAAATATCTAAGTATGTATATCAGTCTCTGGCAGCCATAGTACAAGCTTTGCTTAGTTTGGGGTCAGGCGACTGTGTGTGACAATGACGAATTTATTAATTTATTTACTGAAGTTCTTTGGGCATATCTCCAGAAGCGTGAACACGATTGAAAGGCTGGTAGTACAGGGCCCAGTAAAAGGCAAGCGAAGCCCTGGTCGGTCACCAACTCGTTGGACCGACTTCATTAAAAAGGCCACGCAGACCACCATGGTGCAGTGTGCTCGCAATGCAGCCAACCGCCGGATATGGAGAGGAATTGCAAGAAGAGTGGCAGCCCTGGGGAGGGAAGAAGACAGCGAGAAACCTTGTACAATTTGCACAACCACGACCACTCTGCCAAGAGTGCACGACTAAGAAGAAGATACCTACTCGTACCTACGTACTCGTATGTATTTACAATAATACAATGTTCAGTAGATACGAAATAGCTCCCTAAAACTTATAGTTGTCCTCCCCGCGCAGGTGTGCCATGCCTTAGGTAATAAGGTCAACTTGCGACCTCCCATTATGTCAACTGACCTTATCAGCCCGCTGGGCTAATCACTGGGCGGGTTCGATGAAAGTTATGTTCATTACAGCCCAAAATTTAATGGCTTTCAAAGTAAAAAACGGTTAGTAACTCTTGGAACACGAAACTTTAATAGGTTGAAAAATAGGAAATGTTTTTTCCTCTGATAAAGTTTACGATAAAATAACGATACAAAAATGTTTGAAATGTGTTTTTGATTTGTAAAGTTTCATTTAAACCTAAAATTGATTTGTTTTACTTTGTATAACGCTAACAAATTTTGTTTAAAAACATTTAAAGCTTTAGTTCGCATAGTTCAGTTTGCATCAGTTAATCTAACTTCGCTAACACTAAGTTCTACGTTCATAGACAAACTTTGATCCGGATCCCGTGATTGTAACTGGCAGGAATACTTTAATTTCAGCGTGGCCGAAACAATCCCCTGGAGAATTTGGGTTCAATTCTGCAGAACGACCTGCGACGTACCTATACTTCACAACTTTGGCTGGCAGCCCTACTCGGGCTGGATTAGGTCTGTACTTCAGTGCTGAAGCTTTAATAACCTTTTTTAAATCAACAGTGTTTAATTCTTTAGAGTTTTTTTTTTCGAATAGGTAGGTAATTGCTTTTATAATGTTGAGCTAGTCCAAAGTTTTCAAAAATAATACTTTTTTTTGAGAAATTAGTCTTCGAGTTAATTTTATTTGCGTTTATTACTACAGCTCCTAATATAGTTGTTTTAACTTGAAAGTACTTACATAAATAAATAGTGTAATTTAGCGTCGTTACTCTAAGTAAAACCTATGAAAGTTGACGCTTTGAACTGTCTGGGACTACAAGATACTCATTTACTGTCAAAGAAATTATTTTTCTGAGACTAAAACCACCTAAATTAGCCTACCATCTCTACAAATATCTTTCAAACTCGCAACATCCCATCTCTTTTCAGGATTAAGGGCTCAATCTATTTCGGAATCGCGCCCAAAACGGCCGTTGAACTTCTGACATCTCTTCCATCTTTGTCCAACGTCTAAATATTTCACTTCTCTCTAGGTATGGATTTTCGGACACTGATACATTTCTCTCTTGTAAAAGTTGGCACATTTCTAAAATAAACTAAGACGTATTGGACACGGTTTCCGTGAGCCTGGATACCTTTCAATGATCGAATGGCTTAATGCACTTAAGCGTGGTGGTGAACAGGTGATATTACGGATGAAAAGTTTTCATAAACTTTTATTTCAATGTCGGTTTGCAACTCTTTTATTGGCTCCTCTTGTAACTTACGTTGTTCAATGCAATAACATCTTAGAATTCAATGTTAAATTACTTCTAACGTCGTTTTGAAACGAAACTGTGCACCTGCATGTAGCTCAGATGACAGAACTATAATTCGGCAATTAGAAGCTAATCTGATAGCAAAGTCAGGAGCTTGTTTAGGCTGTCTAAGCGTTGTTGTGATGGTACCCGTGTGTCCTCCGCTCGCTCTTTTAGTGTGAAAGAAGACGAAAGCGGGATGATCATTGTCATTCATTGCACTACAAAGTAGGCCCCGTTGTTTAAAGCTTTTGTAGAAAACACTTTCTCATAAATCAAGGCGGCACAGTTCCTTCAAAGAAATGAAAAATACCATTCAGTAACCTACTTCTAAGCTGGACAGTGGAGAGCTTTGTGACATAAATGTAAGAAACCTTTTCGATATTAGATATTACGGCAATGCTTTGGTTTTGCCTGACAGTAGTGTCAAGGATTTATATTGGTTATCTACTATAGCTTACTCGGGTATGCTCGTACATGTCCTTGATGTGCTTACATTTTATTTGAGTAAGACATTATTTTCTATTACGTCTTTCAGCTGCAAGGGTAAGCTATTGAGACAATCTATCATCATCGCTTACTGTTATATCCTACTATCCTTCCTACTATCCTACTCCTACTAATATTTTAAACGTGAAAGTTTGTAAGAATCGATGGATGGATGGATGGATGTTTGTTACTCTTTCACGCCAGAACGGCTGAACAGATCTGGATGAAATTTGGCACAGAGATAGATTATAGTCTAGAATAGCACATAGGATAACAAAAGGATTTTTAACTACGGGTGAAACCGCGATATGCAGCTAGCTTACGATAAAAATAAATTCGTTCCTAAAAAATGGGGGTCAGTCGGGGCTATTACCGCTAATTAGATGTGAATTATGAAAAGATCAGCACCGCGTTGTCACTCTTCCCCTTCACCTTCTCACTACTTGTGTTGGTCATCGAATTTATATTTTTTATGATGGGCATCAAAACGGTGACATAAGCCCTAGTTCCGTGACCGAGATGAACTAAAGATCATCATACCCACAGGTTTCAACACTGTTTAATTAAAAAAGCAGCATCGTTTTATGGTCGATATACCTACAACACGCACGAAACGCTTTGATTCCTCATTTCTCATACGGACCGCTAGAGTGTGGAATACTCTGCCAGAGTATGTGTTCCCTGACACTTATAATCTTGGTGTCTTCAAGTCTCGAGTGAATCGGTTTCTTCTAGGCAAGCGTGCTCCATCGTAGGCCGCATCACTGCTTATCATCAGGCATGTTGGCGGCCAAACGGCAAAAGCCTATTATTTAGTAATAAAAAAAACTTAATTAGTCGACAGCGAAAACGTTTGCTACAATGCTCGTCGGGAATACCTTTAGTTTAGCAAAGCCTGGGTTAAACAATATCAATTCGAAAATGTTTCCACATCGTTTATGAATCACAACAACATGTTGGAACCTATTCTTCGTATTTCATTTTTTCAGTTTGACTTTATTACGCTTTAGTAATGTTAAAATCAGTTGTTCGCGTCGCGGGGCTTATGGGATATCTTACTTACAGTAAGGACATGTTCTAATTTTAACTGTGAAAACTTATCTAATATCTAATCTAATCTGTCCAAATAAGAAACCAGGTTGTCAAGTAGCACGAAACACTAAATAATTGTAGAAACAAAGCAAGCCGAATGTAGACAGGTCTCTTTTAAAGATTCTAGATTTGTTTAAATTGGACCCTGACCTAGTACTAGTAGGCTAAACTTTCGCTTTGCCAAGGCAAAGCGAAAAAAGAGGGCACCACTTTTTTAGGTTATGTTTATGCAGGTTATGTTTTTGTCCTGTATATACGTACGAGTATGTATATGTATAATATGTTTATTTTTACAACGGATTAAGCATGAGTTTTCCCTTATGTCCGTAATGACACCATGCCTGACTCGCCCACTGATGGTACCTAATGGACGTGATCAAAAGTGTCGCTGGCCGAAGAAATACTTATTCACTTAATATTTACTTCACTACTTTAAGCTCATGTAAGCAATAAATGTTTTAACTACTTTAAATCAGCAAGTACTATAACTGATCATAGTGAGTTACAGTATGCGTTGTATTAACCTGTTGGGCGGGACAATAGCCAGCGGCCAGCGGATATAGAAATTCCAAAAATCGACCTTCGCTCACGCAAAACAGCGTTTCTTGTCGCTTGTCTGGAAATTTGACCTCGAATTTCAAAAATTCTAAAAATCGACCTTCTGTATGCAACATACAAACAACTAAATTTGTAATATCCATACTGGTTTAAGTCCTCTTTCAGCTGGTCTGTAGCCGCGTATTTGTGACGGGTTGAACGCCGCAAATTGAATTGTCGGGAGGGAGAGGAAGTGGAGGGAGGAGGAGGGGAGGGGGGCATGTGTCCAATCCGCATGCTTTCGACAGCCAGCGCTTTTCACTCCTCTAATTTGTTGTGCAGTTTATTAAGGTGTTCAATTTTCAGCGCGTTTGATTTAAAACGGTATTAAATCACAAATGGGAATGAAACAGAATTAATTATTAACACGATGAAATTAATTAAAATATAACGTTTTACGAGCAGATATTTAAATTAGACCTGTACACGTTATTAATTGCTAAAATTTCCGTTTGCTTAGCTATATTTTTATGCAGTCGCGCCAAGAAAGTGGAATTTAGTAGAAATAACTAATTAAGTATAACGTTTGCCTTGTTTTGTGTTCTGAACTAGGTACGAGTAAGTACATTGTTATTTTTATTTTGATGATGAAAAGCCATATAAAATAACAGGCGACCGAGTGTTGTCAAAAATGTATTACCAACTGGCAATGCTCGTAGCCACTTCATGCGTTAATTTTATACATTGTACATAGAAATTTAAAATTTGCAAAATAACGCATAAAAGGTCACCAGCTTTGTCAATTATAAATAACGACATAAATTTTTGGTACAAGGCGAAATTTTAGTAAGTTGTAGATTTGACAAAATGTGTTACTCCAACCCTACAAGCTGTTACGGTTCAATGAATTTTGATAAAATTTGGGATGGAAATAGCTTATACCATGGTATCCATGGTAAATTAATACCAATACCAAATACCATTCCCACCATTACCACCATACCCAAATTCCATACCATGGACATAGACGTTTTGTTATCCCGGAATAATTGAGCAGTTCATAAAGGATACAAATTTTCCCTGACGTTGACAGTTGACAGTCCAATCTAAGCTCCAACCGAGCATGGTATTATAATATACTCCGCCAGGTATGCATTCCGGTCACGTGGACAACACGTAGTGACGTCCATCACCCAACAAAACAAGGTCTAGCATTCAGCAAACACGGAATGACGTCATCGTCTTCCGTCTCTTTCGAACTGGTGTATATGACTTATTTCGGTCCTGCTTATTGATCAATTGACGTCACTACGTGTTGCTGAATGCTATACCTGGCGGAGTTTATTATTATGCCATGGTGACGTCTATCCATGCTTTAGCAAGACCGAAATAAGTCATTTGCAAATAGTTCGAAAGAGACGGCTGATGATGACGAGTGACGTCATTACGCGTTTGCTCCCGGACTGCTAGACCTTGTTTTTTGGATCATGCAACCGAGAACAACTGAGACAAAAACCGCTTTCTGACATTACTTACAATTCCATTAATAACGTCCTCACATGATGCTTCTGTTTTCGAACATTAACTGCAAAAATTGGGTATATCAGCCATGTGAGGACGCACAATCGGTAACCACCCAGCAGCAGCAAATGATCGCCGTAGCCGAATTCAGCTTGGACTATATCATGGTCTCAGATCAATCTAGAGGAAAAGATGGAACACCGCGTTATCTCTCGCTGAAGCCGCTTCTTTTTCAATGTGTGTGTGTGGTAATGTTGCCGTAAAAAAACATTTACAATTGCACGAAAACTAATGTTGCACCAAACTCTACGTTAGCCATTTCCGTTCCAATATACAACCTTAGGAGATTTAATATTTTAAAACTGCACATATTTGTAATAGTTTAATGTTACAGCTTTTTCAAAATTGACTTGTAAAAAAACTGCACAGTTTTTAAAAAGAACCTCAAAATGTAGTCCTGGCCACACCTTATGTGTATTTGTATGTATTATTTATGGCACTACGTATATTTAAGTAAACGAAATTATACCATAAACCAATGTACATAATGTCGAGGTAAGAATGTCTAAGCGAGTAGCGTAGTTTTATGCGTCAATGTGTGAGTGTTGTGAACCTATACGACAGTAGCGCAGTTTTTTGATGGTTTTTGGCTTCACTAAGATCATACGCCGTGCGCCATCTCATTCTCTAGGTTGATCTGCGATCATAGTATAATAATATACTCGTACTTCGCCAGGTCTATAGCATTCGTGTTACGTGCAACACGTGGTGACGTTAATCAATGCTTGACCAAGACGGAATTATGTAATTTACAAAGAGTTTGAAAGAGACAGATGACGATGATGAGTGACGTCAGTACGTGTTTGCCCCCAGAATGCTAGACCTTTTAGCTTTTGCTAGCCTTTGCTAGTTTTTTTGATCATGGACTAAATCATCGTCATCATCATGCATCATAGCATGACGTTGACATGATTATAACACTAGAAATAAGGATAGGATAGCTGTACAGAGATTTAGACTGACTAAGTCAAGAAAGTCATTTTTAGGCAACTGCGTTAATTTTTACAATAAAATCCCGAAAAATATAACAGGGCTCACCGAGGGAAAATTCAAATCACATGTAAAAACTACATTAATGAAAAGAGGATATTATAAGGTTAAGAATTATTTAGAAGATAAAGATGTCTGGAGCCTTCCACTTCCGCCAAGTAGCCACTAGTATTTATAGATATTACCTAGTTGTAAGCCAAAATTTGTGAGACTGTAATTTATTTATTCTTTGAAAAAATAATGCCCCTCAGTTTCTTGCCTGTTCTTCTGAGTAGAGGCTTTTTGTCCGAACAAGGCGGTCGAGTCAATTTAATTACCTTTGACGTTCATAAGTGTATCTTTGATACCTAAATTGAATAAAAACATTTTGACTTTGACTTTGACTTTGACTTTGTTGACACATTGATACGTTGACGTGGATGTCGCATTACTACTAGGAACTTCTCTATCAGACTACCTATAGTAATTTCTAGAGGCTCCGTAAGCTGAAGACCTTTCGAAAAAGCTTTCGTACGTCGTTCCGGCAGCTGTCCTCTTCTTTCGACTGCTTCGGTGGCTCAGTTGGTAGTGAACCTGCCTTCTGAGCTTGGGGGCGTGGGTTCGATTCCCACCTAGGGCAAACATTTATGTGGTGAACATTTGTGTTTGTTCTATGTCTGGGTGTTAATGTCTATTTAATTGTGTATTTTAAAATAACTAAGTATGTGTATCAGTCTCTGGCAGGCATAGTACAAGCTTTGCTTAGTTTTGGGGTCAGGCGACCGTGTGTGATAATGTCCCGAATTTATTTATTCTGCAAGTCCTCCGCATTTCTCAACCGATTCTTGTAAAGTTCTGTAATCAGGTTCGATAATAAAGATATTTTTGTCGGTTCAGTTCTCAGTTTTTTTTTTTAAATGAAGGATTAATGATGTTTTTAACGTAAAATAGTTGGAGAAATGCGTCCTGTAGAGGAATGCCAGATGGACATACGAAAGCATTTTTGCCGTAGTCTCATGTCGTTAACGCTTGCTCGGTCGACATCTTACATAATAGAGGTGCAAACAGACTACATCAGTTTCTAATGTTTTCACAGAATACCTTTTTATACCCATATTCAGTGGTTTAAATCGCCTTTAGGCGATATTGTTCTGTGTTTCTTGGTTAGGTCCAGTGATTTCCAATTTGAAATTATTGGTACGGGTTTACCCTGAAATGCACATATATACTCGTACATACATACGCAATGCATATAGGGTCAACTGGTGCAAATACGTCTGTGGGGCAATTGCGTCTTTCGAGAATTACTGACAAACCCTTCACTTTATCTATATCTTTTTTTAGTTGCAATAATCTGTACAGAATGGCATTAGTTGCCTAATTTGTGAAAGGGTTTGACAGTAATTCTCGAAAGACGCAATTGCCCCACAGATGCATTAGCCCCAGTTGACCCTATCTACATCCCTATTCCAAGTACACTAGCAGATTTTTTAACGATGCATCATACAACGATTCTCTACAATTCTACATCATAGCACATAACTTTGTAGCTGAAATAGCAAAACAAAAATCAACTATTCCATACAAAAAGTAAATTGACCGGCGTCAAAATGTATTAATGGAAAAAAAAAATATGTTAATGTATATTTAGCCTGTTAAATGTTGCTAGTTCCTATATTAAAAATAGGGTTTTTTAACAATCTCGACTGACATAAATAGTTTGACGACCCTGCTAGCCTAGTCGAAGACCGACTGCTTTATAAGTAGGAGGTCTCGAGTTCGATTCCCAGTAGGACTGTTGTGTACCTATGAATGTTCTAAATGTCTGTTCTGGGTGTGGCTATGGATGTTAGTTGTGTATATCTTTGTGTGTATTCCAATTTCCATGGAATCCCCGACAGATAGAGAAAGTATATCACACTTTAGGTCAATATACCTACCTACGTCACATCACAAACGCGAACCGGATTTGCGAAATATGAGTATGCATAAGTATGTATACTTGTATAGCTATAAGCATAGATTTAGACATACCTACTTGTATTAATCCTAAACCAGCATCCAAGTAAACCAGTCGTTTCGGTAAAAGAAGTTTCATTAAAACACCACCACATTAGGAGTCATTTAACAAGTGAATAGTGAGAGTGGCACAGATAGGGTAATTGCTCCACGATACAATTCTCCCACCACATCAATTTATCCTATAACACCTTTAAGTGTGTGATATATTTAGTTCTATTATTATACTATTCCGTTTAAACACTCCTTGCCTTAAAATAATTATGGCGTCTGAAAAGACAATATATTTGAAAGATAAAAGACGTACGTGATTCAACTGAACTGAAACTGGATTTATACCCGCTGGATACGGGCAGCGCAAGACCGGCCGTTGTGAAGATCCTTGGGGGAGGCCTATATCCAGCAGTAGACGTCGTACGGGCTAACGTCTTAATAATGCTGACGGCATAATTAAAGTTCTGAATTGAGACTGGATACCTAATCGGTACTTACGCTGATCTAAGTATAAACCGTAAAAAGTAAAAAAAAAACCGCTCATTTTTAAAGTTATCTATTTCAAATTTCCCCGTCATTGAAACAATTGAAATCCAAATAGAATTCAATTGGTTCATTAAAACAGTTTATCTGGACATTAGAAGGTTCATAAGTTGTATAAGGTTGGTATAATCAAATGGTTTCTCCAGACCCAGCCGATTAAAAGTCAAAGAACGTAGTCTCGTAAAGATTTTCATAGTTTTACGTGCGAATGCATTCAATATGCAGTAAAGTTAACGGCAAGTATTCACAGCATGATAATATTATGGCTTATAACTATTGAAACGCTTCAGGCTGGAATTAAGGTTTTTTAGTTCTTTATTCAATAGGTCATAATTACCATTTAACACGGAATCGGACACCGAACAAAATTTAATTATATTTCAGTTGTTGACGAATCGGTCACAAAATATTTGGACACCAAAAAAAATTGTTTTATAATTTTCAAACATAGAGCTCATGACAACTTGAAAACTTTTTTTTTTTAATTTTATGTAGAATAGGTCGGCGTTTGACCACCAACTCGCCTGATGTTAAGCGATGTTGTGGTCTAAGATGGAGCACGACGACCTATAAGGTACTTATTCACTCTAGCCTTGAAGTTTTGTAGAGTGAAGAAGTACAAAGACGGCAGTTGAGTGAGACGCTACAAGTGCGCTATTGCTCAGACCCGTCTTCGGAACGGTTACACCGGACTACATCCCGGCAATTTACGGCGTTAAATCGCTCAAAATAAAATTTACAACACGATATCGTATCATGATAATGCACAACATGACATCGTGTGTATGTTTTGGTTCTTACAGTTGTCAATATACTCGTACATCGGTAATCACTTTAATCACTTACGAGCATGAGGTAATGTCTTCAAAATTTTAAATATAGGTACCTATACCTAGCAACAAAACCGTATATACAACTCGTTTCAAGACTTACAATATTAGTTTCAAGAGCATTTTTCTTCGCCACTTGTCAATTTCAGTTTGAAAACTTCTTTCCAAGTTGGAAAGTTGCAGAATAAATGCTATGACAGTGACTTTTCAATATACCTAAATTGAATTTTATGAACACCAGTCCAGAGAAATTGAATTTAGAAAAAAGTTTACATTTTAATTTTGATATTTATATTTTTTTCTAAGTATATTATTTTTAAAGTTTAGTTTTAGTTCAAGATTTATTATACTTAAGATGTTTTTACATTGCAGCAAAGTACATGTACCTACTTAATATTAACATCATCACCATGAGCTCAGGAGCTCAACTACCACAACTGATATAAATCTCTGCTTGAGTTTGTCATTCTCACCAATTCTTACCAAATCATTAAAAGTAAAAAAAGTTGAAGAAGGAAAGGATATTCTTATGTCCTTGATAAAAATAAGTTTAGGAAGAAATATATGTATATATTTTTGTTTTGTTTTGCCCGTAGGGCAGGCTAAAGCCAACATGGCCAAACCCTCAGATCAACTAGAATATCAGATGGCGCACGGCGTTTGATTTAGGTGAAGCCAAGAACCATCCAAAAACTACGCTACTGTCGTATATGTACACAACACTCACACATTGACGCAAAAAAACTACGCTACTCGCTTCGTCAGTACTAACCTGGACGTCACGCTGAGAACATACAAAAAAATTCTGGAACGATGCCGTCATGTGCTGTGAAACACTGCACTAACTACACGAAAGTGAAAAAGAAATGTGTAAGTATTGTTAATAACATCTCATTATATAGTAAACAGCATTGTTTTAGGTTATAATTTCGGATACCTATATTTACATAGTGTTTTTTTTTTATTTTATTGGCAACTGGATACAAAGTCCTAAATGCCATTTTAGGACTTGACAATGACATTACATGAATTTGTGGAATGTCGTGCAGTGTTGTCATAATCGCATTTTTTTCTCCATAATATTATTTTAAATCCTAAGACTTTTTTAGGTTCCCAATTAAGATTGAAAAAGCGACATTAAAAGAATGGGTGGTTGCCATACAAAAAAGTCGAAATGATCAAAAATGGCAACCATCAAAAAGAGATGTTGTCTTTTCAGACCATTTTAATGAAAGAGACTTACCTGACCAAGCTTGGCCTTCGCCGTCTGAAAAGGACTGCGTATCCCATCAGGGTAAGTTTTAATTTTTTACCAACGAAAAGTTGTTTTCAATTCAACGCGTATAATTTTTTTTTTTTCTGATTACGTATTATGGTTCCATACTCAAGGGGTGCTACCAGAACCCTAATACTAAGTCTACTATATTGCCTTCCGTTGAATAATTTAAAAAAATCTTTATTTCAAAACTGTCGTCCAGTTTAGGTATTATGATTAAGGTATGATGATGAGTTTTTGGCAATTGATATTTGGCAAACATTTGATTAATTAACCTGGGAACTATTACATGAATTCAGTGGAATGCGGATACATACGTTGGAAAACTACAATACTCAGGGTAATTTTTTTTTCATGGCAACACTTCCACAGCACACATGTAACAAGAAGTGGCTTCACCTACATCATACGCCGTGCGCCATCTGATATTCTAGTTGATCTGAGGGCCAAACCGTCATCTTATCCGATTGTTGTACATGGGTTATTAAATCTGAGATGAAGATGATCGAGGAGAGGGTGATGAAAAATCAGATGAATCCCTGCCCTTTTCCCATTTCACTAAAACCGTAGATACTTTACTGAAACTTTAAGTTGAGTTTTGTAGAAAACACGAAAAGTAGCATTTCCTAATGTTTGTATCATTTGCCCACACTCGTGCACGTTATCAAACCGACAAAAGTTAATAATCCACAATTATTACACTTTAACACTCGAAGAATCACAAGTTTTAGAAAATTATACAAAATCACGACACCATCTTTTCGGTTCCCGCCAAAAAACCAGGAAGATAAGAGTATTCTTATTTTCTTTTTTTGCTTGTTATTATCTGTGCGATTTCACTTCTGAGCAAAGGTTTTCTTTTTACAACAGACTAGGCATGCGTTTGACCACTGACTCGCCGAGATACCTACCTACTCACTTTACTTTTTCGTTAACTATTTAATTTTTTATTTTATTCATTTAATTTATTTACTATTTCATTTCCTTAACTTTTTACTATTACTTTTTCCATCTCTTTCCACACCGTAATATCATCTGCTATTTTCGACCAGTCTACCAAGAACGTATCGAGTTCATCGCAAACAACTAACAACTTTTTAATATTACCTACCTACCAACCCTGTCGGAAAATAGTGATAGATAATTTGCGCATTACCAGTATACGATATTTTCCTATAGCGTTGGCGCGAAAGCCACTTATTCCCGGCACTTTATTCGGAGTTAATGTGTTTGCAAATGGATCTTAGCTCAGAATAGAGATGTCATTTTATCGAGAGCAATAGAAAATATCGATATCTTGAAAAATACTTGCGACTGTAGTCTGACGTTCACTAACTTTTCTAGGTAGGTTGATAGTGACTGGTAGGTGTGGAGAGCTTTGGCTCTCCCAAAGCTCTCCACTGATCTTAATTTTTTGCCATAGCATAAGCTGGGCTGATGCATTGAAATTGAACGATAGAACAAAATATAAAATGATCTAAAATTTGAAAGTTAATGTTGCAGTTTTCTAACGTGGTGGTTTGCTTACCATCAAGTTGACTGCTTGTTTGCTTGTTTTCTGTTTAAAAAACAACCAATGATGGCTATGAAAAACTGTATCACTAAAATGTTAAATTCCGTTAACAAACAAAAGTAACAATTTAGTTTCCAATTTGTGTACCGTTGTTGAACTTTGCATGTGTACTGAATCATCACTGCATACATCATTCTCGTAACAAGGCCATGTAAATTTGAATACTAATATTTGGAAGGTGTAATCAGAAAACAAAACATTTATTTTTTGTTGATTGGCACCTGACTAGCACTATTAAATCTCTGAAGCCGTAATGTGCTATGTAATTAACAATATCGTATAGTATTTCATCACAATATCTGGAAAATCAGAATCTTAATTAATCTGAACTTAGAGCATTAGTTATTATGTACGTCCTTTTATAAAATATGAATAAATTGGTTTTTACATAGGGATATGTCCTGGTTTAATAATTCGCAAAACATGTAACATCTATCAACCTGCTCTGAGACAGCGTGGTGAGACTCAACCACCATCGACGTAAGGTAGGTCGGTGTCCCTGCAGCGGGACGTAAAGCCCGGTTTCCACCGCGAGCGGAACGGACCCATTAATGACTTCGTTAAACTCGCAAACGCAAACTGCATACTTGTATTTCCACCAACAAATAGTCGGACGGAAAGAGCCGAGCGTGTAGAAAGAGTAGAAATAAGCTCGTTCAGTTCTAGGGAGCGGAGCGGAGTACTTACGGACTCCGCTCAACTCGCAATTACAATTTACATAGTAGCGTTTCCACACAGAAAGTGGTGAGCGGGGCGGATTGAGCGAGTAAAAAGAAATTGAAAAGAGTCCGCTGCGCAAGGCCTGCACCGACTAGTTCAGAACGGACTCGCTCGCTGTCTGCCCCCCGCGCTTCTCGCCTCCCGCAGCTACGCGCCGGCTGGCGCTCGTATCACCGCATTGTTGTTTGTTATGGCAGTCGAGTAAAACTAAACTAAACTCGTTCTCTGTGGAAATTATCTTATTCGTTTTTCATTTCTCATTTTCCGTTCAGATCAGTCCGCTCATTTCTCTATCTCAGTTTCGTTTTGCAGTGGAAATCAAATGACCAACTCTTCGTTGGTGGAAACGCAAACCTCTTTCATTAAAAAGGAGTCCGTTCCGCCTAACCATTTTCCGCACATTACCCTTTCGCAGTGGAAACCGGGCTTTAAAGACTGTAATGAGGAGGTTCATCCGCGAGACAATTAATGACGCTTTATTTTCCTTCTCAAACAGTTTTCAAAACCAACTCATATTTTTTAATAACATAACATATCGTCACGCTTTTCCCCTAGGGGGCTGGCAGAGGTGCAATACAACCCCCCACATTTTTTTTCATATACCACCAAAAAGCTTACTGTCCATTGACATTTTATCTGTCCTTGTTAGTTGTCGTTCTATTACAATGGGAGTGACATAAAGCAGACACATTTATTTTTGGTTAATTATCTCACTTTCCCAGAGCAGCGGCACATCCCTAGTTGGAAGGGCGATTAGGTGTGGAAGCCAGGAAATATAATATCAATAGAGGAGATTATGGTTTTCACATTCTGTGCAGATGACTCGGATATTTAATGTTTTGAATGGGGCTAACGACTGCCTTAAGCTTTTCATGTCCTGCTATGTTTATAATAAAATTAAGAGCTTTGTTCTCATTACACTTATGTCTTAGCAACTTTTGCCTTAGCCTTTTGTATGTTAGAACGTGCCTATACTCTCTCATTGTGAAGTAACTTTTCGTCATTTGGGGAAGGGGTTTTCGATACTATCCATAACCTCGCAGTTTAAAAGTAAAACGGTTTAAAAGTTAAAAGCACGGTTTAAAAGAAGCTTATGTCATAGTTCAGGACTTCGATTATACTCGTAATAAGCAATTGTTTTAACACTGTAAATGAATTGTCGATTTTTGACACTTCTGGCATACAAAAAGTGTCAATTTGAGGCAATTCATTAACAATTTTGAACAATTGGTTAGTACGAGTAGAATTAGGAGGCTGGTTTTAAGCTACTTCTATACTAAATTTCATCCAAATTCGTCTATCTAGTCGACTGTGAAGAAAGTAACAAACAAACACACACACACACACGCGCAAATATTCGTGTTTATAATATAAGTAGGATTATAGAATTTTCGGATTAAGGAATTTCTAGGACTAAGCTAACACCATCTAAACATGTAGTTAAATCAGTTTGTGATAACCGCAACAGAGCGATTTATCCAGAAGTTTCAGAAACGTAGAAAATTTTACTTTATTTTTACAATAATCTAAAGATAATTACTGTAAGTTATACCTAACAAGTTCGTAACTTTTTACTTCTTTGAAGATCATCAGAATTTAGGTAGAATAAAAGTTATTTTATTACTTTTCACTTTTACCAATATCGGTAGTCAGAGGACAAAGGGTACGGTAGCGTTTAAGTACTTAGTATTAGGTACTGTATCATAGTCTTAGAATTTGCAATATCTATTGTGTGACCTTTGGGTTACACAATAGAGATTGTTTAGGTTACTGTGGGTACGTTGCTGCGCTTTACGGTCTAATCTAATAGGTCTTAGATGATCATTACTTTTAAATAGACTTAAATATTTATGGAAGTACGTTTATGACAGCTTCAGAAGGTTGGTCGGAAGAAGAAGTGTTGCTAGACCCTAACTTTTTTTGTTTCCCCATCCAGGGGTATATGGCGTCGCATATCTTGTGCATTTGCCAGTGTCAAGTTAATATGATATTTTACAGATGATGGAGTGATGATGAAAAGGTGATAATGACGATGATGGATCCCTCCCCTTTCCCCATTTCAGTAAAGTGATGGATACTTTACTGAAACTTTAATTGGAGTTTTGTAGATAACACGAAAAGTCACGTTTCGCGATGTTCGTATCATTTGCCCACACTCGTATACATTAAGTCAAACAGACATTATGTCTCAATTAAGAAATTAAATTTAAATTTAATTTTATTTAACGAACCGACAAAGGTTAATTAAACAATTTTTTTTTATTAATTTAAAAATTACACTATAAGGACTCCGGGGCCCGTGACCTCTGTTATCATAAATTTTAATTATTATTTAAGGGGAATGCAAGTAGAGGGGGTTAGTTAGTAAGTCTTAATCTAAGGTTAGGTTAAAGGTTATCAGATTTACTTTTTACATTGTGAGTACACCACGAGCAGACCAGTGACCCGCAAGCAGCACCCGATCACGAGTATGACGCATGTGCCAGCCATCGCTCTCCTCAACCATATTTGAGGGAAGAGAACGACCCTTTATTACACTATGACACTCGAAGAATCACGAGATTTAGAAAAAAATACAAAATTACGACAACACCTTTTCGGTTCCCGCCAAAAATCTCTTCTTTAATCAAAAACTTCTATAATCGCTTAAACTAACAGTGCTGCCATAATACGGACCTGCATGGTTCTACAACAGTGACGACCACCAACGATGACGTTGCGCAGGTCGGCAAACCAATCTCCCGCGCTTATGCGTTTAAATTATGTTGTACTGCCCGTGTTCTACCTATATACCTATGTGTTCTACCTATATGTATACATAATATGATTATGTATACAGACGTACTACGGCGCAACGTTTAAAAAACGCGCTTCCGTGCATAATCACGGCCTAAGCGTTTTTGTAAGAAAATATGCGGTCAATTAAGAATAACAAAAGCAGGTCGTTGCCCTAACTGATGGCCAGAGATAACCTCATTGGGAAAATTTGGCTAGATTCGTTTGTCATTGTAGTAATTACTGAGGAATTGTTTCCGCGTCATTGTCCCAAAAATAATGTCGCTATAACTCTGATTACTACAAGGGCTTTTGTACATCATCCTAATCCTAACTAATACTATACCCAAATGCGAAAGTGAGTTTGTTTGTTTATTACGTTTTTACGCTATAACCACTCAACCGATTGTAATGCACGTATACACGTTGTCCCGAGTACAAAAAGAAAGGACATAATATTTTTTATATTACTATTATAATAATATAAAAAATAATAAAATATCATATAATATCATAATATTTTTTATATTTACTTTTCATATATCGTCACGCCTTTCCCCCGAAGGGGCTGGCAGAGGTGTAATACAACACACTTCGCCGGACGATATTCACAGTCCCTAATGTGACAGGGGGCGAGCCTGTCGCCATCCACCGGGCTCCAATCATGTAGCAGATGACACGTATGCTCACACAATTGACAAATTGGTGCGTGCCGTCGGCTGGGTTCGAACCCGCTCCCTCTGGCTTGAGAGGCGGACCTTCTCCCAGCTAGGCTGCTATCGCTTACTTTTCATCCCGAAAAAAATTACGTTTCCTGAGAGGCCGCGCGTACAACCGCGGGGCGTAGGTAGCTAGTAAGATGATAAATTTATCGGAAATTCGACGAGTCAAGTACCTTATTAGTAACTCGAATTTGACTTGAGACGATTTATGTACGATTTTCGAATGTGCGAAATTTTTTTTATGAAAACAAGATTAGAAGTCTTAATTCACATGAAATAAATCAATCATATTATTAATTCATTATAACATGATCTTGTCCAGTTTAACATTTAATATACACTAATACTGAAACGCAGTTTTTTTTTTTACACTTCCACACACGGTCGCCTGACCCCAAACTAAGCAAAGCTTGTACTGTGGCTGCCAGACACTGATAATTATACATACTTAGATATTTTTAAATACATACTCGTACATAAATACATATTAACACCCAGACATAGAACAAACACAAATGATCATCACATTAATGTTTGCTCTAGGTGGGAATCGAACCCACGCCCTAAGCTCTAGGTTCACACCAACTCGGCCACCGAGGCAGTCAAAAAATAACTAAATAATTTCTGCTACTAAACTGAAATGTTTGTGTTGTTTTTTCTGAATAAGCGTATATTTGTATCAGAGATACTCTTGAAAAATCATTCTACGCAATTCTAAGCGCATATAAAAACATTACCCGATTAAGGTACAAAACAGTATTTGCGAAGTGTAATAAACATTTACACAATTTTGAGCAAATGTTTTTCCTTTGAAAAACAAGTCAACATTTTTTATTTGATTGTTTAGTAAAAAACTTTTACAGCTTATTTCTATAAAACTACGTAGAGCATCGCAAATTTGAAATTAATTGCAGAAAGCAAAAAAAAATTTTTTCTCTAGCTTGCCTAAGTTGAAATCTATTCACAAGTAACGAACGTGCTATACCTAATTTTAAACCTCCTGTTTTATTCAGTCAATATAATACTATATTTTATTATTTAAGCATGTATTTAAAAAAATATACGTATGTAAATCAGTCTCTGGCAGCTTTGCTTAGTTTGGGGTCAGGCGACCGTAAGTGACAATGTCCTGAATTTCTTTATTTTATTAAGTACTAGCTGCGTCCCGTGTTTCACCCGCAGTTAAAAAGTATCCCATGTGCTATTCTAGACTATAATCTATCCCTGTGTCAAATTTCATTCAGATCCGCTTTGCCGTTCTGGCGTCATTGAGCAACAAACATCTATCCATCCATCCCAACTTTCACATTTATAATATTAGTGACAGATAAGTGATATTAGTGATGATGATTAGTGATTTGTGATGAAATGAGATAACTGAATCTATCTATAAAAATCGATTTATCTATGTCTATTGACTCCAAAGCGGCTAGAGCTAATTTTTATACAATGTTAATCAACCTTCAGATTAGCTTATCGAGTGATCCAGTGAAGTTTGGGAGCGACTAAATAAACAGAAATCAAGGCGGGTCACTAGTTAGTAATATTAGTAAGTTTAGATAATAATTTATAGAGTGGACCCGGTAAAAGTTTCTTTAAAAAATGCAATATATTTTAAAAAGTTAATAAAAACACTTCTTCATCCAAATATTGTGGCTTTTTTACAACACACTAGGCATGCGTTTGACCACTGACTCGCCTGATGGGAAGCGTCGACGTGATCGAAGGTGTAACCCGCTTGCCTAGGAGATACCTATTCACTTTACTCACGAACACCCCCGGATTGTATTCAGGTGGAAAGACAGACGCAGGCAACGAGTTCCACACCTCTGCAGTTCTCACAATAAAAGTTGACTTGATGTTGGCTTTATTAGATAGAGTGAATATTTCTATTTTTTATGGAATACTATTTCATACTCGTAGCTGCCTTGGCATGGCAAGAGGGCATCCTGTCAACCCAATTTTGTAAAATTTTGTTGATGGGTTCTATCTGAATCTCACGAATGGCTTCGATCATGATCCAAAAAAACAAGGTCTAGCATTCAGCAAACACGTAATGACGTCAACTTCATCCGTCTCTTTCAAACTTGTTGTAAATGACTTATTTCGGTCTTGCTTAAGCATTGATTGACGTCACTACGTGTTGCTGAATGCTATACCTGGCGGAGTATATTATTGTACCATGGCTTCGATAAGGCGCGGCACCTTTCTCGCTCGCTCGCGACACCATTAAATTAGATTTAAAATTATAAAATGTATTTTTGATAAATTTGCTTCTATCAATGCATTGAAAACAGTATTACAAACTGTTCAAAATAATTTTCATGTTGATATTTATAGTTCCCTCCTTCTTGCGCAGTTGGATAAAAACCAGCACGTTGCATAGTTACATTCATTCATAGTCATTTTTAGCGTTCCGTACGTCAAAAGGAAAAAACGGAACCCTTATGGGGTCCCTTTTTTTTCTGTACACACTACATAGCTAACACTGAAGTTAAAACTGAAGTATGTGCTACATACTTCAGTTTTAAGCTTTAGAACTTTCCAATTTATAAAGCAATTGTTCCCGTTTTACTGAAATAAAGTTCCTCTGCACATGTTTCCTTGTTATCAAGTTTCTAGAACTCTCCAATTTATGAAATCGGGATATCTATACAATAGAGATGATATTAGTTGGGAACAAAAGAACGAGAAGTTTATAACATCAAATTGGATCCCTGGAATTTCTATGTAGCAATATTACTGAGCATTTTCTTCCTCGCAACTGTCTGGTATTCCGACGAAGTATAATAAAAATAAAGTATTTAACTAAGAATTTGTAATTTGTGGTAGGAAGGGAATTCTGTGAATCAAATCTCTGAACTTCTATAATAATAATATGATTTAATATAATCGATAAAGTGAGGGAGAAAGAGGGGAAGAATAAGATAGAAATAAAGAGGTTTAGGTAATACAAAATAAGTAGGTAAGATAAGGCCGCCCATTCAGAACTTAGTTAAGCCTTATTTAAGTAATATTTTTTTTTTTATAAAAAACTAGGCATGCGTTTGACCACTGACTCGCCTGATGGGAAGCGATGCCGTGATCGAAGGTGTAACACGCTTGCCTAGGAGATACCTATTCACTTTACTTTTGAACACCCCCGGATTGTATTTAGGTGGAAAGACAGACACAGGCAACGAGTTCCACACCTCTGCAGTTCTTACAAGAAAAGTTGACTTGAAACGCTTAGTGCGTTTTGGCAATTTTAATGACTATTGTAATTATTTTATGTTTTTAACAAAGAGTTGTCGTTGCTGTATGTATAAATCGCTTATATACAGTTCTCGAAAGTTTGTTGAACAATGTAGAACTTAAGGCTCAGTCATTTCACGATTATCTACCTACACATACGTTTACGTAACCCGCTTTATTTAGAGTTGATTGAAAATCGTAAATCATATTTGATGGTAAAATGAGATCTGCGGCTAGAAATAAATTTGCTTGCCGTTTTTATTGGTATTATTAATCGTAAAAAGGAACACAAATAGAAATAAGTTGCTCGGTTAAACTTTAGCGAACTAATCTGCCTATTTAATAATCGACAAAAATGTAGTGTAATCGCTGAAAATTTTGAGAACTACGTTTCGATAGTTTTTTTAGGAAGTTAGTTTTTTAATTTTATTTTTTTTCCAAAAATAAGATTTTCAAAATTATACTACGGTTAAACTTTAGTAGGTTGTTCCTTCTACCAGCTGCATTTTTTTGCACCATATGATCACCATGATCATCATAATTCTTCAAATCAAACTAGGCGCAAAAAAAAATTGTTTTGGTGATTGTGACGTGTAATACGGGCCTTAAGTAGTTTGGCCTCTTAAGTCGGAGCAGGTTCGATCCCAGCTGACCACCACCGTATGTTCATAGTGTACGTATTTTAATGTCATCTGCTATGTAACTGGAGAGCAGTGTATGGCAACAGGCTCGGCTCCTGTCATATTTTGGGACTGAATATCGTCCGGCGAAGAGTGGGTGTTGTAATACACCTCTACCAATCTTTTAGGGGGAAAGGCGTGTTATGTATGTATGTTGTGTAGAACCTCGGTAATTATTATACATTTTGGTAAGTAAAATTACGCCACAGTCTTACGAAGACTGAACCATTCGTTTCACTATACTACAGATAGACAGTGTGGGGAAGCAGTAGTAAAACTCAATTCAACATTTTTAAAAGTATTAAAGTATTTCATTAATACTGATTTTTAAAAATACATTTTATAAATAACTTGTAGAATTAGGTCTTCTGTGAAAACACAAGTCCACCATCTTGCCTAGAATCCTGCACGCACATCCTGCACGTCTTTGCTGCTTTATACAATGGTCGATGGTGATTGTTGTCGCATCCTGCATCGCGTGTGGCAACGACGCGTCTATCCTGCCTATCATCTTGCACGTAGCCTATCCTGCAGGATGCTAGGCAGAATGGTGTGTTAGCTAAAAACATCCTGCTTCGCAGTCCTGCAAGAATTACTGCAGGACAAGATGGTACCTTTCAGGCTCCGCAAACATTTAAAAGTAGCTTCACATGGTATTAAGATTGTCTATGGCCATTTCATCTAGAAGACGATGACCGAAGAGAGCAAAACAAGATGCTTAATTTATCTACAGAGTGACAAATTGCAATTTCAACAAGTCATTTGTCTGATATTCTGACTGCTATTGTTTTGATTACTTACATCCGCGGTGCTATTCGCAATCATTTGGAAAAGTTTCCGATCGGATCTCAAAATTCTTTAAATTTTAGTCTACTTTTATTAAATTTTGGAATGGGGAATCGAGTATAAATCTAATTGGAAGAATGAATTACGTTTAAAAATCTATGCACACGGACTTATTCTTATAATTTGAGATTTAAATTTTGGAATCTGCACGGAAATGTTTCCGAATGATTGTGAATACCTTGACGGTGAACTTTACCTAATTAGGGACTCAATTAGTAGGTACTCATTTGGGAATAAATTTACAGTTATTTATCTATCTACAATCTACATTATTATATAATAGATTGTTAACCTAAGGCGGCCAACCGTCCCGCATTTTGCGGGACCGTCCCGTAATGCTAGACGAAATCCCGCTTTGAAATTATTAGTAAAATAGTCCCGTAAAACGTTGTATGCGTCCCGCATGTCCCGCATCCCTATTTTTCTTCTTCATCCCTATTTTTCTTTTCTTCACTTCTACACAACACCCACACGCGCGCACGGTCAACAGCGTAGGAACACAGATTACCTATAATAGCGACAAGCGGATCGCGCACGCGCTTATCTCGTTCTCTTTCCCTCTACTGAACTCATGAGGCGTAAGAGCGGGAAAGGGGCGCACGAGAAATGGAATTGTTTTGATTTTGAAAATTAGACATTAGTGCACGCTGTGACACGATATTGATAGGTTAAATTATTGCTTTTTGCTTAAGTTTTTTATTTTCTCAGTTCCGTCCGATAATTTTTCAATGCCGCCGACTGTGAAAAAGCGAACTTGCAAATTCAGTGAAGATTTACAAAAAGAATTTCCGTTTCCGTGTTTAACTCCTTCGGAAGTGCGGTGTACCAAATGCAATGGAACCTTTTCTGTTGCTCACGGCGGCAAAAATGATAAACAAAGGCATTTGACTTCTATCGTTCGTATCTGCTTTGCTTACCACGGACGAACGCGCCTACCGAAAGAGTATTTTCTTTAATGAATGCTCTGTGGACGTCCGAAAAGTCGCCATTAAAAGTGGAAACACTACGACTACGAGCTCTGCTTGTACTTAAATTTAATATGGGCAGTTGCGAAGATTTTTATGACATTCTCAAAAAAATCCTGAGCTTGTTAAAAAGTGTCACTCCAGTGACAAATATGATTTTAAAAATAAATGACTTCTACTTAACTTTTGTGTTTTTATTATGTAAGTGTTTTTGCCAAAAACTTTTTGGTAATTACATCTACTAATCCCTTAACCCCCTTTAATTCCGTCACAGATACATAACAGATTAGTATCCCGCCAATTTATGTCGACTTTTTAAATTTCAAATATGGAACTCACCGCGTAATTGTTACGGCTTATTCCGCTCAAAGAAGTTTGCTGATGCACACTGGCTGAATAAAAAGTCACATGGCCGCAGCATTTTTTTAATTAGTTTTTTTTTTTGTACATAAAACTCTTCACAGCTGACAGCAGTTCTATTTTTAAAGTTCATTCCGTCCCTTAGGTGGGAAGTGATTTGCACGAGTTTTTCCCTCTCCATGGAGGGAAGCAGCATTTTCCACCCAATAATCAGATCAAAACAACACTACTTTCCGAGTATGAGAAATGAAAATTAATTGCCAGTTAACAACATCATTTATTAACTTGTCTCGGTCTAATGCCACGGCAACACAATGGTTTTATTTGCACTAATCTAGGTCTTGGGGCTAAGACACCAATGTGTATCAGTTTTTGACACAAGTTGATACTGAAGCCAATGAGTAACGAAATAAGGTTCAATATTAGCCATTTCAAATTAAAGCTCGGACCCCAAGTTAAACCAATAAGACCGCAGCATAAGAAACTTTGCAAAACTTTACCTTCTGCAATTTAGCTGCGCCGTCTCTATTATCTCAGGCAATAGTAGGTATTCTCAGTTTTACTTAGCTAAATAAACTTGGTTGTTTCTCCGCGAATTGTCTAGGTGTAATACGCGTTAGAACGTGATCTGTCTGAGCGCTAAGCTCTAATGAAGTAGATAGTGTGTTGTTTTTGTTGGTTTAGCGATTTTTTTGCCTTAGGAGGGTAGTTTGTCTTTTGAAGTGCTTTATTGCATCCCATTCTCAGACGTCTGGGTTTTGTAGTCTGTGGAAGTTTGTTGAGAGTTTGTTCTGATTGGGTGAAGAGAATGTCTCAAATGTAGGAGTACAAATTGATGCTTGCGGGTATCTTTGTGTTTTTATATTGTACTTAAATTTTTCTGTATACTTACTTCTTATAATTTGAACCCATTTTAGACCAGGAAATTGTGTTCACCAAGCGACATAAGGAAGAACAAGAGGTAATTTTATCCCAAAAAAGAAAGAAAAATAGAGACTAGAATTTAACGAGTAAATTTGCAGAGTGTAGCTTGTTAGAATTATAATTAACTAGGTGCGCCTCGCGGTGTTACCCGCGGGGAAAAATGTGTTGAGCTGAAAAATATATTATGAGCTTTACCTCCATAACAAACAACACACACACACACACGCGCTTTCATCTTAATAATATAAAAAACCAGCTGAACCCCGCGGTTTCAGCCGCGGTCCCACAGGAACAGTTCTTTTTTTTTTCGGAATAAAAAGTACCCTATATTCTTTTCCGTACCTCCGACAACGCGTATGCAAAATTTCAAAATGATCAGTTGAGTAGTTAAGACGTGAAAGCTTTACAAACAAACAAACTCACTTTCGCATATAAAATACTAGCTGCGCCCTGCGGTTTCACCAGTGGTTAAAAAGTATCCTATGTGCTATTCTAGACTGTAATCTATCTCTGTGCCAAATTTCATCCAGATCTGTTCAGCCGTTCTTGCGTGAAAGAGTAACAAACATCCATACATCCATTCTTACAAACTTTCGCCTTTATAATATTAGTAGGATAGGATAGGAAGTAGGATTCGTTAGAATAAGAAGGATAGGATTATTATTAACTTGTTGTGTGTCGTACCACCACCACAGCACATAAAATAATACTACGTACTATCACGTTAGGTTAACCAACCCGGCATTCATTTAAGAAAGTCATACATTCCTAAGTATGTATTGAACGTCTATTGCTCCCTCGTAATCATGGACGGCAGATATCGTCTGCAAACAAGAGGGTTGGGAGCTAGGCTGCTGGACGTCTTGTTTGCGCTTGGCCTCGACTGCACAGGGACAGCACTGGGAGTAATCGTAGCGGTAGAAAGAGAAAATCGGTCATTTTTTGGCTTATGGGCCACTGGCTGCTACCCACGGTTGAAAAGTAACCTATTTGCTATTCTAGACTATAGTATTTCTCTGTGTCAAATTTCATCCAGATTCTTTCAGCCGTTTTGGCGTGATTGAGTAACAAACATCCATACATCCATCCATCCAAACTTCCGCATTTATAATATTAGTGGGCAATGAGATGCAATGAGAGCAAATATTATTCCTAAATATTTTTAGGAATTAAACTTTATTTCAACTTTATTTCAATACAAAAACTAGTCGAAAGATAATTTTTATGAATATTTTGAAAATAAAACAAGCTTGAAGCTTTTTTTCCAGTGCAGTTGAAAACCTATACTAGAAATCAATTGCGGTTGCATTACATTGTATTTCTTTCTGCCAGCTAATACAGACGAGATTTGCATGGTCATAGCTACATGGCCCAAGGTAAAAATAAATAACCATGTCATTATATTTATTGAATAAACACTAAGTTTATTGAATCTCCACACTTCGTAGTTTTATAACCAAAATCTTTGGTAATTTCGTAAACTGAATCAACCGACGCTATTTCAACCCAACCTCCTAACTACACCCCTGTAACCTGCCAAGAACATATCGACGTACCTCAAAGGCTACGTATGTACTCGTTGCAATCCGTTGAAATGCGATACAGAATGCATTTTGCAATGTTGTATGCTATTCCCAAGGTATTGTCCATCTACTCGCTGTACTGTTTACTATTCCATTCAATCAAAATATTATTACCAACACTACTGTTTTGTATGATGCGAATGGCTACCTTAATTTTTAGCGCGTGTACTTTCTGAGCAGAAAGTCCTGGGATCGATTTAAAGAGGACAAAAATATTAATGTTTAATTTCAATATTTTTAAACTTGTTACTTGGACAATATCTAGTGTAATTCCGCTTTAACGTCGCATTACATCATTACATCACAGTACATAAAGGAATATGATTTTTTTATTCTATTTTTATTTTATTTTTAAAACTAATTTAATGAAATTTACTAGAAAAATTATACAAATTGATATTTGAATCTAATTTTAAACGTTGTACAATTTGACAATTTGATATTTCAACTAACGAATTTAACAGACCTACAAAATTAAAGAATTAAAAGAATTGGACAAACCTGAAAAAAATATATACAATAAAAAAGCAATAATTTTTTTCAAATGTTTTTGTCTTCTCTTTTCTAGAGAGTATTGTCATGAAAGTTTAGAGGAGTACTAGATATGTTATTACGTTAAGCTACCTCAGTTACAAATTTCATCCCAATCCGTAGGTCTGAGCCCGTACCATGACGTTTTGTTGCGGTTCGAACCCAGCCGACGGCACGCACCAATTTGTTCATTGTATGAGCATATGTGCGTATGTATGTCATGTGCTACATGACTGGAGCCCGGTGTATGGCGACAGGCTCGCCCCCTCTCACATTAGGGACTGAATATCGTCCGGCGAAGTGTGGGTGTTGTATTACACCTCTGCCATCCCCTTTGGGGAAAAAGCGTGACGATATTATGTTGCCATGATGGTTACGTTTTGTTTCCGATGCTGCACGACTGTGAACCTTATTGCGCGGCGATACGATTCACGGTCGCACAGCGTCGGAAACAAAACGTAACCATCATGATCATGGTAGGCCCCTGTTTTAGCGTGAACAAGTAACAAACAAACATATGAACTTTCACCCTTATAATCATACTAATATTACTAGTGGCTCTAGTGAGACCTCGCGACCGGCATCTGTCCACCTCTACCGGTTGCATTTCTCAACCAATTCTAGTGAAACTTTGTGAGCAAGCGACCGGTAGACAGGAAGACTGCCATTCGGACAGAACATAACATAACATACATATCGTCACGCCTTCCCCCCGAAGGGGCTGGCAGATGTGTAATACAACACCCACATTTCGCCGGACGATATTCAGTCCCAAATCTGACAGCTTGTCGCCATAAACCGGGCTCTAGTCTAGTCAAGTCAAGCAGATGACATACAATACGCACATATGTTCGCACAATGAACAATGGTTCGTGCCGTCGGCTGGGTTCGAACCCGCTCCCTCTGGCTTGAGAGGCGGACCTTCTCCCAACTAGGCTGCCATCGCTACAGACAGAAATTCGGACATAATATGGAAGCATTTTAGTCGTAGCTGAAGCGCAGACGCTTCGCTCGCTAACGCTCACTTGGTCGATAAATGCGAAAGTTTGGATGAATGCATGGATAGATGGATGCCATGAATCATGCCAAAACAGCTGATCGGATCATAATGTTTTTTTACAGAGATAGAGTATAGTATAGTCTGAAATAGCACATAAAATATTTTTAACCAAAGGGCGAAACTGTGGGGCACAAATTATTATACCTACTCTCTCTCTCTCTCAGTGAGCTGAAGTTTAAATTGAACAGTGACTATCACAATTATAACACTAGAAATAAGGATAGGATAGCTGTACCGAGATTTAGACTGACAAATAAGTCATTTTGCCTGCCTCGGTGGCTCAGTTGGTAGTGAACCTACCTTCTGAGCTTGGGGGCGTGGGTTCGATTCCCACCTAGGGCAAACATTTATGCGGTGAACATTTGTGTTTGTTCTATGTCTGGATGTTAAATATCTATTTAAGTATGTATTTAAATAATTATATAAGTATGTATATCAGTCTCTGGCAGCCATACTACAAGCTTTGCTTAGTTTGGGGTCAGGCGACCGTGTGTGGAAATGTCCCGAATTTATTATTATTATTATTATTTTTAGGCAACTGCGTTCGTTTTTACAATAAAATCACGAAAAATATAACAGAGCTCACTGAGGGAAAATTCAAATCACATGTAAAAACTACATTAATGAAAAGAGGGTTTTTTGTTGTTGTAATGTTTTGTGCGATTAAATAAATTGTTTCTTTCTTTCTTTCTTTCTTTATTATAGGGTTTAAAATTATTTAGAAAATAAAGATGTCTGGAGCCTTCCACTTCCGCCAAGTAGCCACTAGTATTTATAGATATTACCTAGTTGTAAGCCAACAACTAACAACACTATGTCGGTCCGAGTACAGGAAGAGAGCTCCAAGGCGATCCCTTTAAAAAGAGGCGTAAGACAGGGAGACGTAATATCTCCGAAACTGTTTACTGCCACCTTGGAGAACGCCTTCAAGCTCTTGGAATGGAAAGGATTCGGCATCAACAGCAATGGCGAATACATCACTCACCTTCGGTTTGCTGACGATATCGTAGTCATGGCAAAATCGATGGAAGAGCTCAGCACGATGCTCGGAGACCTAAATCGAGTTTCTCAACAAGTGGGTCTGAGGATGAACATGGACAAGACGAAGGTCATGTGTAATTCCCTTGTTATACCCACTCCAATTTCTGTTGAAAGCTCGGTTCTTGAAGTTGTTGACTCGTACGTCTACCTAGGACAAGTAGTCCAGTTAGGTAGGTCCAACTTCAAGAAAGAGGTCAATCGCCGAATCCAACTCGGCTGGGCAGCTTTCGGAAAATTGCGTAGCATCTTCTCGTCCGACATACCTCAGTGCCTCAAGTCGAAAGTGTACGACCAGTGTGTGTTACCAGTGATGACTTATGGCACTGAAACGTGGTCTCTTACTATGGGCCTTATTAATAAGCTCCTAGTAGCCCAACGAGCTATGGAGAGGGCTATGCTCGGAGTCTCTCTGCGAGATCGAATCAGGAATGAGGAGATCCGTAGACGAACCAAAGTTACCGACATAGCCCAGCGGATTGGCAAGTTGAAATGGCAGTGGGCAGGGCACATAGCACGAAGGACTGCTGACCGATGGGGTCGAAAGGTCCTCGAATGGAGACCACGTTCCGGCAAGCGCAGCGTAGGACGTCCACCCACAAGGTGGACAGATGACCTTATCAAGACCGCAGGATCGCGCTGGATGCAGGCCGCTACCAACCGGTCTTATTGGAGGTCTATGGGGGAGGCCTATGTCCAGCAGTGGACGTCCTATGGCTGATGGATGGATGGAAGCCAACATTTGTGAAACTGTAATTTATTTATTATTTGAAAAAATAATGCCCCTCAGTTTCGTGCCTGTTCTTCTGAGTAGAAGCTCTTTATCCGAACAAGGCGGTCGAGTCTATTTAAATAACTTTGACGTTCATAAGTGTATCTTTGATACCTAAATTGAATAAAAACATTTTGACTTTGACTTTGTCTTCCACTAAAGATCGCATCTTGTCAATCCTCAACGTCAATCTTGTGAGCAGGCTCGATAATTATGTAGTTTTTTTTTGCCATCAGTCAGTTTACCAAATTCAGTAAATTTTTCAAATTGCGGAGATATTTTCATTTATTTATTTTAAACTAGCTGCGCCCCGCAGTTTTACCCGCGGATAAAAAGTACCCTATGTGTTAATCTAGAGTGTCAACCCCATACCAAATTTCATGAAAATTGGTCTAGCCGTTTGAGCGTGAAGAACTAACATACACTTTCGCCTTTGTATTATTAGTGTGATCATATCTCCGCCATTTTGAAACATTTCCAAAACCTGCCATGACAAAAAATATATGGTTATCGAACTTACTCTCAAAAGGATTTCCATTTGTGAGATTTGTGAGCGACCTGGAGGGCTATTCCTGCGCGTGAGATGAGATGAGATTTTATCTTGGTCTCTCTCACGCCTACGACGTTTCAAAAGAGAGCAACAAGGACGAAAAAAGATGAGATGAAAATCTCAAATCTCCGAATAGGGCCACTGTAGACGAAGACAAATACCCAGACAGAATTCGGACATACTTGTGGCGGAGCACATGAAGTTGGCTGGAGCATACGACGCGCACGACGCTCGACGGCTCGCGGCGGAATGAAGGCCGCAGGCAGCAGCCGCGTTTATTTATGTGTCGGGTCGCGGCGTGTGCGATGTTTGTAAATAATAAGTTTGATTTTTAGTTTGCAGGTTTTTGTATTAGAAATAGGTTTAAATAAATAACTAGTTTTAGTAATAGGATACATAGGTAGATAAATAGTTTTAACATCGATTGTACATATTGCATAGTTAGGTAGGGGCTCTCTAGTAAGTAAGGTTTAGACATAGCTAAGTTGTTATTATTATTATTATTAGTTTTAGGTAAGATAGTATATATATAAGGAAACTGCAGGCATAAACTCAGATCGCAGTAACCACTCTTTCATTTGACTCCATCACCCCAAGCCCCCAACAATGGTGACCCCGACGTGATATCATAGCGGACAAGATGTTGAAGCACACAGGGAATTGTATTGCCACCTTGACCACTGCCGTTTCCAGTTCCACTTCGAAATACACACAGTTCGAGCTCCTTACGAAACAAATTGAAAAACTGTCGCTAGAAATCGCCGAGCTACGTTCAAGTCAATTATCCAGCTCAAGCACAGGATGTCAGTCACGCTCACGTACACCAGCTGATGCCAGACGGAGAACAGGAGATCCAGATGGGCTGTGTTGGTATCACTATCGATTCGGAGAGAATGCAGGGCGCTGTGAGTTACCGTGTGCCAAAGCGAAGAAGACGGAAAACTAAAGATAACATCGACCGTGGCGGGCGTCGATGTTCCCTCTGCAAGTCACCGCCTATGCGTCATCGATACGAACACACGAGAACGTTTCCTGGTCGACACCGGCGCAGACATATCCGTACTAGCAGTACGAAACAGAACGAAGCAGCACTCAACTACAGCGGAGTATCAACTGTATGCAGCGAATAACACGCCTATACGTACCTACGGAGAGCGAACATTAGATCTCAACCTAGGGCTGCGGCGTAGTTTCCGGTGGACGTTCGTAGTAGCAGACGTGAAGATTTCAATCCTGGGAGCCGATTTTCTGAGAAATCACAAGCTAATAGTTGACTTGCACCGACGAAAGTTACTGAATCAAGTAACCGATATCGATATCGACGCAATCAAGATCAACAATCACGATCCCGCCGTCTATATGGTAAATCGTGATCATACCTACCATGACATTTTGATGAAGTATCCAGACGTACTCCGACCTATGTCACTGAAGACTCCACCGAAACACAGCGTGACTCATCATATCGAAACGACGGGGCCGCCTCTCTACGCTAGGCCACGCCCACTACCTCCGGACAAGTATAAGGCAGCAAAACTTGAGTTTGAGAAGATGATCGACATGGGCATATGCAGACCATCGAAGAGTTCCTGGGCTAGTCCACTGCACGTAGTCAACAAGAAGGATGGCTCACTACGTGTGTGCGGAGACTATCGTAGACTGAACGCCGTCACTGTTCCAGACCGTTACCCGATTCCACGCATTCAAGACTTCACGTACCAGCTGCACGAGAAGTCCATATTCTCGAAACTCGATATCAAGACAGCTTACTTCTGGATCCCAAATCAAGAAGAAGACGTAGAGAAGACGGCTATCATCACTCCATTTGGCCTGTTCGAGTTTACTTGCATGACGTTTGGCCTACGCAACTCGGGCCAAACGTTTCAACGTTTCATGCACGAAGTACTGCGAGGACTCGACGATCACGCCTTTTGTTTCGTGGATGATATTCTTATTCACTCGAAAAATCCAGAACTTCACAGAAGACACGTAGAAGGAGTACTCGAACGTCTGAACAAATTTGGCATTTCACTCAATATCGATAAATGCGAATTTGGTAAAGAAAAGATACAGTTCCTGGGCTACGAAGTAACAGCAGAAGGAATTAAGCCAACAGAAGATCATATCGAAGCTATCAGAAAGTACCCGAAACCGAAGACAGTTCAAGAGTTGAGAAGATTTCTAGGCATGGTCAACTTCTACCGTGACTGCCTACCACATCAAGCTGAACATCAACACGAGCTCAACAAGTACCTGCATAACAGCAAGAAGAACGATAAGACACCGATACAGTGGACGTCTGAAGCAGAGAAATCATTCGATAAGTGCCGCCAAAGCATTATCGATGCCACTACGCTGACACACCCGGTACCTAACGCGACCTTGTGTCTCCTTACTGATGCATCTGACAGAAGCCTCGGCGCCGTCCTCCAGCAGAAAGTCAACAACGTCTGGAAGCCGCTTGCATTTTTCTCCAAAACAATGAGCGAAACTCAGCGAAGATACAGCGTGTACGACCGCGAATTATTAGCTATGTACGCAGCTGTGAGACACTTGCGACGACTCATAGAAGGCAACGATGTAACGATCTACACAGATCACAAGCCGCTATCGTACGCATTGACTAAACCACCGACTAGTGGCGACACTCCAAGGCGAGAACGGCAACTACACTACGTTAGTCAGTTTTGTTCGAACATCAAGTACATCGACGGAGCGAGAAATCAAGCCGCTGACGCAATGAGTCGACTAGAAAATATTGAAGAAATTCAACTAACGTCAAGCATCAACTTAGAACAACTAGTGCAAGACCAAGGCAAAGATGAAGAATTGAAAACAATGAGAAAAAACCGCAACTTGCGTTTCGACAACATAAAGTTTCCGGGCGTAACAAGAGCGATAGTATGCGAGTCATCGACCGGCAACATGCGACCATATCTACCTACGGCTTATCGTTACGCAGCATTCAAAGCGCAACACGATATCAGTCACCCGGGAGTTCGAGCGACTCGCAAGTTAATGACATCAAAGTACTTCTGGCCTGCAATAAACAAGGACGTGAGCACCTGGACAAGAGCATGCATTGGATGCCAGCGTTCAAAAGTACATCGGCACGTAGTCAGTCCGATCGGCGAGTTTCCAAAGTCGGCCCGATTCGAACAAATCCATCTCGACATAGTGGGGCCTCTTCCAATATCGAACGAGTTCCGGTACCTGGTCACTATGATCGACCGCTGCACGAGATGGCCCGAGGCGATTCCAGTACGAGACATTACCGCAGAAACAGTCGCTAAAGCTTTCTACGAGGGATGGATAGCAAGATTCGGTTGCCCTCTTCGCGTGACTACAGACCGAGGACTGCAGTTCCAGTCATCTCTTTTCGGCGTCCTGATGAAGAAGTTCGGCATCGCGCACATCAAGACGACTGCCTACCATCCTGCATCCAACGGGAAAATCGAAAGATGGCACCGCACGCTAAAGGCCGCACTCATGGCTAGAGGCACGTGCACACAGTGGAGCGACGAACTTTCCACCGTATTATTCGGCGTACGGAACGCCCTCTGCGCGGATACAAATCTCAGCCCCGCTCTGATGACCTACGGATCAACCCTACGTGTACCGTCTGATATCTTCGTGCCGGCAAAGGCGAACATTGAAGACGCAGAGTTTGTGCGCCGTCTTACAGAAACGATGTCGTCATTAGCGCCCGAGCAGAGAAGAGCTACAAGTAAACAACCATTTGTTTACAAGAACCTAGAAACCTGCAGTCACGTTTTCGTCCGCAATGATACCGTGAGGGGAGCGCTGGTACCACCATACGACGGCCCTTATGAAGTTATCGCACGGCGAGAGAAATACTTTAAACTACAATACCCGCTGCGTACGTCAAACGTGTCGATCGACCGGTTGAAGCCTGCCTACATACTCAGCGAAGACGTCGAGTCAGCCGAGCCCGAGCCGACACCGCCGCTCCAGACTGCACCAAGTACAGCGCCGGCACCGCCAGCAGAGTCAGCGAAGCCCTACGTCACGAGATCTGGACGCATCGTGAAAACGAGAGTACGCTTCGCTTGAGGGGGCATATGTGGCGGAGCACATGAAGTTGGCTGGAGCATACGACGCGCACGACGCTCGACGGCTCGCGGCGGAATGAAGGCCGCAGGCAGCAGCCGCGTTTATTTATGTGTCGGGTCGCGGCGTGTGCGATGTTTGTAAATAATAAGTTTGATTTTTAGTTTGCAGGTTTTTGTATTAGAAATAGGTTTAAATAAATAACTAGTTTTAGTAATAGGATACATAGGTAGATAAATAGTTTTAACATCGATTGTACATATTGCATAGTTAGGTAGGGGCTCTCTAGTAAGTAAGGTTTAGACATAGCTAAGTTGTTATTATTATTATTATTAGTTTTAGGTAAGATAGTATATATATAAGGAAACTGCAGGCATAAACTCAGATCGCAGTAACCACTCTTTCATTTGACTCCATCACCCCAAGCCCCCAACATACTCGTACGAAAACATTTTTGTCGAATCTGAAGCATAGACTATAGGTCGATTATATAAATGAAATAAGTAGAACATAATGTTAATTATGATTATGTAGGTTATGATTATGACACGGGAATTACTCACGTACGATTCAGTCGATTATTCCGACTATAGTTTCAACCGCATTCGACGGTCTTCATCAGGGCGAGTGCGCGAGCGCGGCTGCGTCTCGGATAGCAATCGTACGTGAGTAAAGCCTGGTTCACACTCTGATTAGTGCGAGTGCAGGTGATTCGTGAGTAGGTGTGGACAGCGACTGATTAGTGCAAGTGATTAGTTGGCTGTGTAGTAAAGTGAATAGAAGCGTGTTCTATTTTTTTGCGAGTGGACTGCGAGTAGCCACGTCCCGCGCGCCCTCCCTTCCCCCTCACTCGCAGCGTGCCTGCCACTAAACACGTCTTGGACAGAAACAGTGAATTGGACACTACTCGCACTACACACCTACACTCGCACTAATCACCTGCACTCGCACTAATCAAAGTGTAAACCAGGCTTAACTCCCGTGTCATAATCATAATGTGTGAAAACCATGTCAGTTTCCATAATAAAATTATGTAGGTTTTATGAAAATGTTGTGCTTTAATTAGCCAACGTTATAAAGCTTGTCAAGGACTTTGCTAATTGAATCATAAGCCAAAGAAGACAAACAACCTGTGCCTAACATTACAAGAACGTAATTACCTACGTATTCCTTGAAGCGTGAGATTATCTTGCCTACAGAAAACACAATCTTGAGGTAATGACAAACCTGATTTAATTTGAAATGAATTCTTTTTGAGATGTTCAAAAGGAAACCGATTATCCAGAAAATGATTGTTTGTGAAACAAATAAGTTTTCTTTTTAAAGCTTTTTAATTTTGGGTTTCTTCGTATTTGTGAGACTCTTTGACAAGCTTTTCAGAAGAATGATTAGTTTTTTTTAAACGGTAGTTTGTAATTTGCTAATTCATAAGAGTAGGTAATTTATTTTCTTTTTATAATCCTACAATCCTACTAATATTGTAAACGCGAAAGCTTGTAAGAATGGATGGATGGATGGATGTTTGTTATTCTTTCACGCCAGAACGGCTGAACCGATCTGGATGAAATTTGGCACAGAGATAGATTATAGTCTATAATAGCATACCTATATGGTACTTTTTAACCGCGGGTGAAACGCAGCTCGAAGTATAATAAAGTACATTGTTGTTTAGTACAGTTTTTACTAGTTTTAGATTTATTAGTGCAGTCTTATTTAATTTTACATGTAATTATTGTCTCATTATTTTAATTCATCACATTTAAATACAATTTTTCACTTGAATATCGTGTGTTGCGTTGTCGACAAGACTCATAACTATTTATTAAATAGGTAGGTCCGTAATTTGACGAAATATTGTTGAAAATTTTTAATTTTATTTTCTTGGAATCAAGAAATTCATAATTTGAACGACTTTTTATGAGCATAATATTTTTTCTACAGTAATGTCAGTACCTACTTACTACAAAGGAAGTCCTAGCTTACAATGCTACAAAAATCTCTAGACACTTGAGTGAGGGCGCCACTCCGGTGTCGCTTTCGTATAGTCAGTGGTCTCGTAAGTTTAGATAGGAAAGAGACGTATAACTATACATATACATATCGTCACACCTGGCCCCCGAGGGTGCTGGCAGAGGTGTACAACACCCACACTTCGCAGGACGATATTCAGTCCCAAATGTGACAGGGGGCGAGTCTATCACCATACACCGGGCTCCAGTCATGTAGCAGATGACATACAATACGCACATTATGTTCACACGATGAACAAATTGGTGCGTGGACTTGCCTTCGGCTGGGTCCGATCCCGCTCCCTCTCGCTTGAGAGGCGGGCCTTCTCCGGCTAGGCTATCATCGCATCGTATCTATCGGAAACATAATGTATATTAAGGCGCACATATCATAGCACGATTTTTCACCCATACACACGTTTACTTAAGCTTAGCTTAGAAAATCGTATATCATTTATTTTGATAGTAAGATGAAATCGGCGCGTTAAATTATTTTTTTTTGCTGTTTTTAATCGTAACAAGGACATAAATAAGATTATGTAGCTCGGTTAAACTTTAGAGAACTAATCTGATTATTTAATAATTAAAGAAATGTGCTGTAATCACAGAAAATTTAGAGAACTACGTTCTGATAGTTTTTTTAAGAAGATCCTTTATGTGATTTGTTTTCCAAAATGAGAATGATTTTCAAAATTGTTCTTTGGTTAAACTTTAGTTGGTTGTTTCTTCTACCAGGTGTATTTTCTTGTACCTGATCATCTTAATTTTTTATATCAAACTAGGCGCAAAAAAATACTTGTTTTTTGGTGATTTCGTGTAATATGGGCCCTTAAGGACATATAGATATTAGATCCGTTCCGAAGACGGGTCTGAGGACTCAACTGCCATCTTTGTACTTCTTCTCTCTACAAAACTTCAAGGCTAGAGTGAATAAGTACCTTATAGGTCGACGTGCTCCATCTTAGACCACAACGTCGCTTAACATCAGGCGAGTTGGTGATCAAACGCCGACCTATATTGTACATAAAAAAAAAGATATTACGTCAGAATTAATTTCAATCTTTAGTTCTGATTTTGACCATATGCCAAAATACCCCAATAGGTCTGTATGCGGCTTTGACAGTACTGACGTTTATTGCAAGCTCAATTAGCAGCCACACCATTACCGCTGGCGCCAAAACGAGGTATTCAAACAAATTGCACCGATGACATTGAAACAACGCTATGTAATGAGAACTTTCATACTATACCAGCCCTTTAAGAGTCCGGCGACCTAACCAATTTCGACCTAGGCGAACTAGACTAACTTCGCATTGGCTTAAGGTATTCTATCGCCATTTCGTCTAGAAGAAGAAGACGAGTGAAGAGAGCAAGTAATGATACTGACGAGCCTCTAAACTTACCTACAGAGTGACAAAGTGCAATTTTAATTTTTTTTATGACTTTTGCACTACTGTAATCATTCTTAAGTAACTAAGAATTTCCCTTGTATTATTGATTCATTTAACAGTTAATGATGTAGACAACCTCCCTATGAAATTGAATTTTTGATTTGCTTTGTCTACCTATTGAATAAATGAGTCAAAAGTGACCCCTTAAAATGCGGATATTTTTCATTGCTCTATTTTCGCTTGAGAACGTTTTAAAAAAAACAAGAACATAGGGGCGAAGATATTGTTAATTTAATTGTACATGCTACATTTCATCATAATCTGACAAACGGTTTTCAAGAAATTTGAGTAGTGCGTTTGTATGGAAATTTCAGAACGTCGCGGCCCTCTTAAGTAATGCTCTTTGTATGTGACATCTGTGAGATTTTGAACGATAGCTATTTTCATAGTTATAATGTCTACATTTACTTAACGAGCAGAGTAGAGCTCGCTGCATAATTGAAGTAGGATGGTACAGCTTGCGTTGTCGTCATTATACCAAGAGATTTATAGTTGTCATAAAACTATGTTACGATTAGATCATCTCGATGCGGCATTTTCATGTTGTTTTAGCGTAAACTATTTTTTTATCATATTGCAGAAGCTTATACGATTACGATGATACTTTGTGAGCCAAATTCAGGTCAATTAAATACTAAAATGTAAACAATTGAGCAATGATCTCAAATAATATGAGCGAGTCAGTGGTCAAACGCATGCCTAGTATGTTGTTAAAAAAAAAGGAAAAAAATGGAGGTTTAATGCTGATAGTATTTCAATTTAATCGACTTCTTGCAATAAGTAGTGCGTAAGTACTTTTTATACAAATACTGTGATTTTTTAATTACAGACAGTAAAGTAAATACAACACAATTTCTTTCAATGTCAGATTTAGTGAATGTATAGGAGTCTGCATATACCAAAATCGCCGGTGATGATGATGTCGGAGGATATGTTTCTTGATGCCGGCGGTCTTAAAATAAATCAAACCGCACACGTCATATACTCGTCGACACACGACGAGTTTTTATGTGTCAGACTCTCTAAGTCAGGGGTGGCCAACTTGATTAGGCCGAAGATCTACTATTAACCGACGAAACCCTCCGCGATCTACCAATTACATACTTCTTGAAATTAAAAAAAAAACAATCATAGCGTATGAGGCGCGATGCTAAGTCTAATCGTGATTTATATCGGTAGTCATGAGATCGTAACTCTGCTAGTAACTGTCGTCAACTGACGAATTGGCTTGACACCCACCCCATCCATGTCCCACATGTTCCGAGATTATTGTCTTTCGCATGCTGAAGACATAAGAAAGCTAGGGAGAAAGGCTAAATAACGCCATAGAACGACTCGGTGATTTAAAAACCATACAAAATACTGATAATTACGATGCACAGTCTATTCTACGTAATTTTATTGTAAAAAGTTTATTATAGGCATATTAAATTTCTTCGTTTTGATTTGCCACGATCGACTGGACTAATAGCGGTTGGCCACCCCTGCTCTAAGTAATACTATAATTCTTTTAAGGCCAGCCACTACAAATGGCTTCCAAACCCAAAGTAAGCTTAACTTTAGCTAATGTTTAGCTTTAAAAATGCATTCATCCTAAATCCTTGTCCAAACATTTTTCAAAGTATTTAAGAGCGTACCTCGCGTCGTCTTACCGAAAATTCTCTGAGAATCTTCGGTTCATTTCGTAAGAGGTTGCTTTTAGCGGTTTATTTACCTCGGGGGTAAGTGTTGCGTTTCTGGCACATCCGACGGGCGACACGCCCTTTACATTAGCTCTTTACTACATCTACTATACGTGAAGCATAGTTTATGTTTGTTAGTCTCTAGTATATTTGTAACGCTTAGCAAATAAGTTGCCTAGCTTATTTTCAGTGTTGGCGATAAAAATGTTTTTTTTTTCAGTATTAAAATTAGCTGCACCCCGCGGTTTGCCTCGCCTTTAAAAAGTACTTTTCTGTACCCCTGACAACGTGTATGCAAAATGTCATGATGAGCAGTTGAAAACTTGAGGCATGAAAGCGTTTCAAACAAACAAACAAACCTCTTTTCGCATTTCTAAAAATAGTTAAGATTGGGATACGTGCTTAGTATTTGGTTACTAAGTCATTAACACCAGATTAAGGATTGAGTGACGGTCGTCAGATTAACCGAAAATGGCAATCAAAGCTATCTTGGAATGGGAATTGATTCTTAGGTAGGGATGCCGGTTAGCAGCGCTTTAAGTGCTCGACAACAAACTTGTAAGTTGAGAGCAGTAACTAGCCACCCAAGTGTTAGAAATTACTTTAGTATGGGTTTTCTTCGTATAAAGAAGACTATTGTAATCAGATACTTTTTCAAATATATATTTCCAACTAGTTAAATACAACGTCTACACGACAAGCTAATCACACGACCTCACGTCCGCCCGGTCCGAGACCGACTGACTAGCCTAGTTGAAAACTACCTCGCTCTTCATCCCCTCTCCTACCCAAGGAGCGCCCCTCTTTACCGAAATCAACAGTCAGTTCTGGGCGGACGCAAGATAGTCAAATGAGAAACTTCTTACAGCTATAAACAATTCTTGGTTTATTTTATTCATATAACATCTCACCTACTTATAATATCACATAACATTAAAGTCTCTTTTATTTAATAATTGTAACAATATTTATGGGCGCAACGGCCGCTTTACAACATTATTTCAAAATCAAATCAGTGACTTACTTACAATAGCTGCATTCTTATTTTGCAAAATCCCAGAGTAACCAACAATAGTTGGGCCTAATTGTATTAAATAGTTGACAATTAATGATCGAACACAACGATTATCAATGTTTTTATTAGGAACTGACATAAATCACAACATTCGGCCATCCGATAGCGTGCTAACTCCGAAGCACGCACACAATCACAACATTAGGCCAGCTGTCGAATATACATCGAAAACTAATCAACAATAATTTACTATAATCTACATTTGAATCATTTAGCAAACTTACTATTTTTATTATTTCATTGTTTTTATTTAAATGTGTTTACTTGTATTATTTTTTGGAATTTATACAATCTACAAAGTTAACTACTCTTCCTCTGGACTGACATCCGAATCTGATGAAACCGACGGAGAACGAGAAGATCTGTTAACTTTCAACGACTGGATGTCAATCCAAGGGCGCATTCTATCTGCAGCTATGGCTGCTTTGTATGTATTTTTTTGTTTTTAACCTTGTATGTTGGAGATCTTATAACGGTAATTACGTAATCTTTTAGTCACCTTGTATGGACCAATGAATTTGGGTAAAAGTTTTTTTGCTCTTACCATCATTTTTAAAATTAGTTTTTGTAACTTTTACTAAATCACCTACAGAGTATGTCGCTGTCGGACACCTTGTTCAACCGTAAATTCTTTTCTGACGCTCTTGGCTAAGTTTAATATTTTCTGATGCTCCTTGTTTTATCTTTTCAATCTTTGTCGGTATCAGTCTGGTCGGTAAGAGTAGTAGATAGTTGTGCTCGTGAGGTTTGAGCTTCTTCTCCAATTTTTCTATATAGCGCATGTTGCTTAATAACGTAATTCTTTTTTATTTCAACGGTCTTTTCATCGAGATTTGGCTTTAGGATTTTAGAGATTCGGTCTAGTTCGGGGTGTGCCGTCTGCAACGTGAATATCCAATTTTCAGTGGTTATGTTTAGTGTTCGTCTGGCTATGACAGGGCTATTATTGTTGTGAGGATTTTAACTTAGTGCATCGACATGGCTCAAACAACAACCTGGACGGTATTCAATAGTGAAATTGTAGACCCTTACTTGTACAAAATACTAAATAAAAACAAAATTAAAAAAAATTACAAGTAATGAATTTAAAAAACTCGTATTTACATGGCTTAAGGATCTAAATTATGACGATGTTGAGAAAATTCTGTCTGAAAAATGTTTTGTATAAACACTACTATTACTGTTATGGCATTATAATAATAATAAAAGTACACTATATTAGGAGAGGTCTCTGGATTCCGTAGCACAGTTTTTTTTACTATTTCGGAAACCAGTAGCTTTAATATTTTTTTGTTGTAAAATTTGTTTTTATGTCAAATAAATGAATTATTGAATTATTGATTGATTGATTGATTGATTGTGATCAATAATTTGCAACCACCACCACGCTATATGGGGTATCAAATCTTTTTTTAGTAGGTATCTAATCTTTTTTAGTAAGTTATATAGTTGCAAAAGTTCAGCCCTAAAAGGTAGAGTCAAAATTTCTTTAGCGAGCTACCCAGCCAACGTTTCCAGCTTATACGAATGAAAATGGCGTTCTTCTGGTGTGGTCTGCCTGATAAAGTATGCAACAGGCATGAGCACCTTAGGAGAAACCTGCCATTGCAATAGTATTCCGTTTAACCTCAGTGAGCTAGCATCCATGTGCACCTCAGTTTACAATTCTGGGTTGTACAAAGCCAAGATTGGACGTTCAAATAAAGCAAGTAAAGGATTCCGCCTCCTCAGAATTCCATCGCCATTGTGAAACTTGCTTTTTAGCAGTGTAGTTAAGGGTATAGCGATTACCCCAAAACCTTTTACGAATCTGCGGAAATAACTTGTTAGTACGTCCAAAAACTGTCGTACTACGTGGACGTTACGAGGTACGGTGAAATCTCGCACAACCAGTATCTTTCTTTCGCTTGGCTTTATGCCTTCAGGGGTAATCTCATAACCGAGATATTCAATTTTGGTGTCAAAGAAACTACATGTCGGTGGGTTTAACGTCAGATCAACCTTCTGAATTAACTGCAATACATCTTCAAATGTTTCAAGCCCTTGGTCGACAGTGGCTGGTGGGACGAGAAGGTTATCTAAGTATGCGTTTGCCCTTTCGCGGTCCCACCCAAGAGACGATTTATCATTTTTTGAAATTTGATTGATTTTTGAAGGTGCGTTTGTCAACTCAAACGTCATACGTTTGAATTCGTATTGTCCGTCTAGGGTGACGAACGCAGTTAAATGGCTACTTTCTTCTCCTATCTTTAACTGATAGTAGCCGGAAGCCAGGTCTAGGGTGGTGAAAAATTATTACCACTCAAATTTTTCGGTTGGTCGTCAATTAAAGGTAGCAGATTCTTTCTTCTAGTCTTTGAGGGTTTTACTGTTGAGAGCTCGGTAATCAACACATAGCCTTAGATCGCCATTCTTCTTTTTTACCAATAAAAATGGGGCTGGCCTAGTTTGAATCGGACTCCTGAACAATATCGTTTTGGACCAACCCTTCGATTATTTTCGTAGCCTTTTCCAGTTCCTGATGCGACACTCAATAGGGTCTATAAACGACTAGTGTTTTATCATGTACTTCAATATTCATTGTCATATCCTTTGCACAACCTAATTTACCAAGAGTGGTAGCAAATCAGTTAATGTATTTTTCTAAAAGCCGATATAATCTTTCTCGTGTCGTCTTGTCAATATCCTCGTTCACTTTCATAAGTTTTATTATCTAAAAGCGGAAGCTCGCACTCTTTTTTTGTATGATTGCATACCGACTTGATTAACTACCTTAGTCTCAGTAATAGGACTAACTCCGGCAATCAACTTATCTGCCTTGAAACCTAAAGGGTATTTTGCCAAGGTCGTCAAAGTAAAATGTTTTTATTCAATTTGGGTATCAAAGATACACTTATGAACGTCAACGTTTTATAATAGACTCGACTGCCTTGTTCGGAATAAGAGCTACTACTCAGAAGAACAGGCAAGAAACTGACTGAGAGGCATGTTTTTAAAAGAAATAATTAAATTACTCTCTCACAGATTTTTGCTCACCAACTAGATAATATTGATTGTACTAGTGGCTACTTGGCGGAAGTAGAAGGCTCCAGACATCCTTGTCTTCTAAAATTGTTTTTTTTTTTCTTCTTAATTGTTAACTTTATAACATCCTCTTTTCGTTAATGTAGTTTTAACATGAGATTTGAATTTTTCTTCAGTGAGCCCTGTTACATTTTTCGGGATTTTCATAACGAAGATTACTGCTCTGCCTTCTTGGATATTAAGCAGTCTTGATATGAGTGGTGTTCCTAATTTAAACTCATTCTGACGCTTCTGTCGATCTAGATATTACCCGTTTATGGTTCTTTAGTATGTACTTCCACCAAACCTCCTTTTGTGATAACCATGTCCTTCGCCACATACAAATCGAGAGTATCACTACCTCTGTCAGAGACGTCAGAAGGAGTATGATGAAAGACAAGCCTGTATGTGTCTTTCATTACAGTAACCAGTAAAGAGCCCAATTCAGTAAAGTTCTGCCCTATTGACATTGGAGAGTTTAGGTATACATCAGCCACTGCCAATACTTACAATTTGGAGTCTACGTCATCAATTTTAGTTTAGAAAAGGGGTGGAAACTTCAGTATGGCTGTCGAATTGCCAAATCGCTTAATTGTTTTCAAACACTCGTTACGTTCCGCGAGGCCTAGTTTTTTTTTTGCGTCTGAATCTTATAAAATCTTATAAGTGTGCACTCACTCATGCTAAAGTAGTGGCTTTTTGTTGCAATTTTCGAAATTGTGGCCTACTCTTACCGCATTTCCACACCTAGTTAGGGGTTTGCAACACACACGGTATGTATGACCACGTTATTTTCAATTGAAGCACACGGGCCTTTAGTAGAAGTTGATGTTCTACTCTGGTTATTCTGTTTGTAGTCTACTTTCTACGTCGTTGTTTAGGGTACTCCGGTGTATGGCTTCCATCACCGATATGTAAAAATGTTCTTTCCTCAAGAACGAATACGAAATACATCAGTACTCAACTCTCAACTCAACTCATAAAATATACAATAAAATAAAAATAAAACACATCTGCAGCTTACTTATATCACATATTCGTGTATTATAAATAACTGCTAAGTATGCAAGTCACAAATTAAATCTCAGCTCATCTACATGGCTGTCTAATAACGTCTTAATCTGGGCTACAGCTCGCCTACACGACTGTTGCACTGTTAGCTTCTCGATTGCCACTCTATAGCTCACATACATGGCTGTTGGGCCGCTAACTTCTTAAAATTTCATGATCACGATACAGCTCACCTACATGGCTGTCTAATAACGTCTTAATCTGGGCTACAGCTCGCCTACACGACTGTTGCACTGTTAGCTTCTCGATTGCCACTCTATAGCTCACATACATGGCTGTTGGGCCGCCAACTTCTTAAAATTTCATGATCGCGATACAGCTCACCTACATGGCTATCGCACAATTTATATATGACTGCTAAGTACGCAATTCACAAATGAAGTCTCAGCTCATCTACATGGCTGTTTTAAGCTAACCTTCATAAAATGAAGTGGTTCTCAAATAATAGTGAATATTCAAATCTTAACAATTGATTTTCTTATAATAGTAATTACTCTGTGATTTTAGCGTGTAGCTAAATTGATTTAGCCCAAGTAACAATGAAATGATCGAAGAGTGGCTTCGACCACATTTTACTGCTACCTCAATATCAAATTAGTTCGATCAGCAGTAGAATGTCAGGGAGTTGCCCAGACCAAAAGTACTACGTGCATTATCCCAAATACTGTCTGGGTAGCCTACGATAGTTTCAATTAAAGTGACTGATCATGTTGACATAAAACTATCGGGGAGTGGTCCCGACCAAACTTTGTTGCCACACTGACAAGCAATTACTGGCTCAATACAGCGGTAAAATTATTAAGGATTTGGCCTGACCAAATATACCAGTGCATTACGCCATAAGATCCTGTTTAATTTAAAGAAAATCTATCTCAATCTTCAGACGATATGTCCAACTTTTAAAAACCACTTTCACTAAATATTACTTATAAAGAGTACTCACAGTCTTTATCCGCCGGCTCGCAGGTCTTTTAACACTTCTGAATTATAAAGAAGACTATTGTAATCAGATACTTTTTCAAATATATATTTCCAACTAGTTAAATACAACGTCTACACGACAAGCTAATCACACGACCTCACGTCCGCCCGGTCCGAGACCGACTGACTAGCCTAGTTGAAAACTACCTCGCTCTTCATCCCCTCTCCTACCCAAGGAGCGCCCCTCTTTACCGAAATCAACAGTCAGTTCTGGGCGGACGCAAGATAGTCAAATGAGAAACTTCTTACAGCTATAAACAATTCTTGGTTTATTTTATTCATATAACATCTCACCTACTTATAATATCACATAACATTAAAGTCTCTTTTATTTAATAATTGTAACAATATTTATGGGCGCAACGGCCGCTTTACAACATTATTTCAAAATCAAATCAGTGACTTACTTACAATAGCTGCATTCTTATTTTGCAAAATCCCAGAGTAACCAACAATAGTTGGGCCTAATTGTATTAAATAGTTGACAATTAATGATCGAACACAACGATTATCAATGTTTTTAATAGGAACTGACATAAATCACAACATTCGCAAAGCTTTTTTACAGGCAGTTCAAGCTCATTAGGTATTTGGATTTGAACCCACTCCTACAGCCTGTAATCCAACATTTAAGCTATCACGCTACAAATAATACATTCAATATAAAAATAATGTACATCAATACTTATAAAAGTATTTAATTAAGTAATAATAATAATAATAATTCGGGACACTTCCACACACGGTCGCCTGACCCCAAACTAAGCAAAGCTTGTACTATGGCTGCCAGAGACTGATATACATACTTAGATACTTTTAAATACATAGTTAAATAGATAATTAACATGATTAATGAAGGATGATACTAAAAGTTAACAATTTAAAAAACCCTCGACGCTGATTTTCATCAACACCGATTTTCATTAAACACAGCTAAGAATAATTCCGACTAATTCACCTTCAATCAAAATCGGGATCCGTTTGGGAGCTACGATGCCACACACACGCACACACACACACACACACACACACACACACCCATACAAACACAGACACGTCAAACTCAACACCCTTCGTTTTTCCATCAAGATCTAAAAATGAAGCTCATACTAAAATTCTTTACTCAAACGCAGAAATTACATTCCAAGTTCCAACAGTGCTGCAGAAGCCAAGGCAAATCCAAGAGTACCTAATATAACATAATTTCATTTAGCCATGAGAGGGGAAGCTCTTAAGCTCAAATTAACTAGCTGTTTCGGCTTTGACATCGCTCGAAATGTAAAAACTTGTTTGGCTTTTCATGGACATACTGGACACGAGCTCCGGTTTGTTAATGAATTTTATTACATTCCATGTCCTGATTATTAACGTTGTCGGATTAAAATGGCTTATGGCTAAACTTTACTGGGGTTAATTTTGTCTGTGACATTATGGGTATGGCAGCATGTTGCAATAATGAACATAATATAATAAATTATGTGCGTTACAAACAAAATTTACGTTTATTTGCAGTCAAATTTTAATCAAAAAAATAGATTATCCTATTTTTTCCAGGATGAAAATTTGATGTCAAGATACTATAAACTACATTGACAACACCCAACATCCAAATCTATTCGAGCATATCGCAGTTGAAACGCCATAAAATAATAACAAATTGGCTTTTTTACATTTATAATTATTGTGGTACGATTATACATAGTACTTAATACTAAACAGTCAAAAATCCAGATCCAGATAGTAATTATACAGTCTACACATTTATTAGACACTAAATTAATGTTCTCAAGATTTATTTAATGCTACTCGTACCTACCTACATTTACTATAATATCACTACGAAAACACGCAAAATGCAATTTTCAGTAGTTTATTATTTTGTAAAGTTCACTCACCACTCATCAGCCCTTCAACTGTCTGTACAAAACATCAGGTTGATTCGTTGTCTAGACTGCAACGAAAGACAAAAGGATGTAAGGATTACATTACTTTCTTACCAGCATCCTTCATGAAACCTAAGTAGCCTAGCTCTCACAAACCTACATACGTGTCCTATCTCCACAAGCCTTAGTTTACACGATCAGAGGCCGACGTTGTTTAATAGACTTTTAGATAGGCGTCGATAATGCGGGAATAAGAAGCATAGAGCTTAAAAATATGTTTTAGTCATTACTTGGTTGTTTACTTGATATAACTAACAACTAGGTAATGAAATAGGTTACGTATAGACAATCAATTCAAATCAATTATTATAATCACGACAGAGAAAAAAGGAAAGGATACCGACTTACTCGTATTTGACGTATTTTGTGTAACAGGAGGGTCCTTGATAAGTTTTTTTGTGAAAAAACAGAAAGAACCCGATGAATTAAAAGCCTCTTTCTTTTTATAAGTCGGTTAACAAGATTCATTGCAAATTTGGGATCAAAAGGTTTTAGAACAATAGCAACCAGCCGCTTTAGGCGCTTGGTCCCTCGTCGTATAAGATTTTATTTGCCTAAGTAGTAAGGCAGGTTCTACGTAGGATTAGATTCTAGCTAGGAGCTAAACAAACCAGCGCGGTTTCGCCCTCACAGGGGTTTCATCCCCTACCTCAATCTCCCTGGTTACGCCTATTCGCCCGTGCGTATCCAAGTGTAGTGTGTACGATCACTATCGGGCCTTTCATTAAAGAGGCACTTTGTCCCGAACGTGGATACTTTGTTAAGGAAACTGTGTGAGAAAAATTCAGAAAATTGGGAATTGCAAATTCCTATCCGCTCCAAATGAGGGCATTGTTTGTGAGAAGGTTAATTGGTGTGTTTTTGAAAATTATTGGTGCTTTTAGATCTGGTTAGAGCGTAAAGTGAGCATGAAGTAACATTCAATTTGCTGATATAAGTAGGTACTTATTTTTAGATGTACAGTACAATACAATACACCTTTTGTGGACACAAAATACAATTTTAAACTTACCTTTCAAGCATAGGTGCAATGGGCGGTCTTATCGCTTAAAAGCGATCTTCTCCAAACAACGTTAAATTTGATATAATTTTATATTTTATTTAACCGTATTGTAAAATCAATCTAGACTGAGTTAAAGTCTAGATTGATTTTACAATACGGATGGTAATGAAATAGGGTAGGTATAATAAAAAAAACATGGTATTATAACATACTCCGCTACGTATAGCATTCAGCAACACGTAGTGACGTCAATCGATGCTTAAGCAAGACCGAAATAAGTAATTTACAGCAAGTTCGAAAGAGACGGATGACGATGACGTCATTGTGTGTTTGTATATGCTAGACCAGTTTTTTTTTGGACCATGATAATAACTATTATAATAAGATCGCATTTCAATGTCATGTACCGTCTGGGCCCAGGCAGTCTCTGTGTAATGTGGTTCACATTTATTCTCTCAAATTCACGAAAAACGCCAAATGCTATACTTTGCCCACTTCACACCCCGAAAATATGAATAGGTAAGTGGGTACTAGGTAATTTAGATACGAGGCGAGCGGAAAATTAATTTCGGAATGTTCTAGCAACATGGGTACGTAATATCAAGGAAAGTTTTGATAAGGGTCAATGTTAATGGAGGCAAGGTTTAGGTAGTATATGTAGGATATTAGGCTGTTGAAAGTATAGTATTGTATGAAATTACACTCTTGAACTGATACTGTGTAATAAAATACTTAGTTTTCGACAATAACATTTTCTTTTTATCCGACTGCGCAAGAATGAGGGTTATGTTTTTCGAGTGTATGTATATATATGTGGATAAGTATGTATGTATGAGGTTTCTTAGGCACACCCATGGTATGTCAATAAACTACGCCAGGTACAGCATTCCGATCACGTGGGCAACACGTAGTGACTTCAATCAATGTTAAAGCAAGACCGAATTATGTCATTTACAAACAGTTCGAAAGAGACGAATGACGATGACGAGTGACGTCATTACGTGTTTGCTCCCGGAATGCTACATTGTTTTTTTGGAGCATGAGCACGCCTTACAGTCTCTTCCACTATCAAGACGATACAAATGACACCTCACAAAAAAAACAGCTTGATGGATTTTGACATGTGAGGTGTCATTTGAATTGCCTTGATAGTGGAAGTGACATAAGGTACAACATTTTGCAGCTGTGTTTTATTGTCATTAAAGGTACGACCATCATCAACCTGCGCGTCAGCGACGCGGAAAGCAGAAAACGAAACGGGAGCATCAATTATGGAATTGCTGCTCTATTGTCCATGCTTTATTTGGTGTCCGCGACCTCAACGCGAGACGATCTCTTCTATCACACTTTTAAGGCGCTGGCCCACCACGACGCACGGACAGGCTACGCACGTGTGTCTAGCTTCGCTTTGCAAGAAAATGTATGTCATAGTATCCACCGCAACCCACGGACACGCTACGCATGAATCTGAGATTCATGACGTCATTGCCACACGCATGGCTTGCCCGAATAAGCCACCTACGCATCACAACGCCTTGCACGCTGTGCATGCGGTACACGGCTGTGCGTTGAGCTATGTAGGGAACCTATTTGTAGGGAACCAAACGCTGGCTTGTCAATCAGACGTTCTACAGTTTCAAAGAGTTCCTTGAATTGTAAATAACAGGGATAGTGTATAAATGTACAATGACTTATTATGTTTTAGCTTCGTCCTTCGGGATTAGATAATTCACTTGTAGTACCGCCTAGTGGTACGCCGTCTCGCACTAAACTTGAGGGTATATAAAAAACAAATTCTTAGCAACACCCTAGTTCCACTTCCTACCTACCCACGCCTTCATTCGCTTTTTAGTGCTCGCCAAGCTCGCATCTTGTGTTTCTTTTTTAATCAATTTTAAGTAAAAGTGAAGTGAACCTTTATCCAATTATCATGCTTGAACGCAAGAAGAACAATAATTACGATCATTTCTTGAAGAAACTCTAAAAATTTGATAATAAAATACGACGACAGTGTAAATCACGCAGTCGATCTCCTAGTTCGGAGAATCGTTATCACTCGGATTTTCAAGGTCAGTTTTGCATTTGTGTTTTACTGTACCTACCTACATACACGTACTACGTAAGTACAGTGATATTTTCAAGTTTTTTCTATAGGGTTTGCGTGCTTCTCTTTGGAGTTGTCACTACGCAAATTAATAGTTTTGCGAGCAGTATACTAGGACTGTTTCTTAACGAATATGACAACATACGAATATGTGTAGATAAGACATGGGTTTGCGTACTTCTCTTTGGAGCTGTACTACCCGTAAAAGTTTTGCGAACAGTACTATGGTCTGTTTCTTAACTTATCAAACCAATACACACGATCATGTGTGGATAAGACATGGGTTTGCGTACTTCTCTTTGGAGCTGTACTACCCGTAAAAGTTTTGCGAACAGTACTATGGTCTGTTTCTTAACTTGTCCAACCACGACTCGCTCGTCTGATAATCGCATCGCTGATTTGCTAGACGGAAATCATAATGGGACAGATTATCCGGAGGTGCTGTCAGTACTAACGGCAGAGCCGGTCGCCGAATCCGCTATCGGCCAGCCAATACCCGGCACCAGCACTGAGGACGGTATCTCCACAACCGTACTTCTTCTTAGATACTACTTCCTGTGTCATGTCTGTGTCATGTTCCATTCATGTGTGTCATGAAGAACATGACAGGATGAATGATAGCATTCTTCAATTATTAAGCGACGATACTACTGTCTCAAACATATATTGAGCTAACATTCAAAATAATTTAGCTATTAGACTGGAGCATACCGCCACACATGGTCTCTTCAGTTAAATTCGGAGAGAGTTAACGGAGAAGTACCTGCTTCCAAGTAACTGCACGCTTATCAATATTCCAGCACTGAATACTGAGATGAAGCCGGCTATATCAGAAATGACCGCTATACTCGATAAAAGCATCAAGTTTAGACAGGAGCAAAATGCAACTGCAATATTCTGTGTTAGTCAGGCTAATAATAAGCAAGCTTCTCACAAAGATCTAGCGATCATTAAGTCACTCATAGACGCTCAATCTAATGTGATATGCAACTTCATGATTCAAGAGTAAGGAGTTACATTTTAACGTCGGTTAAAAAGGAAATGAACCAATTACAGAATACTAAGCCCGACAATCTTTTATATTGCCAGAACATAGCTGAAATTCTAAAGACGGCAAAGCCTTCAGTAAGTCAGGGACTGACTTAATAGTTCCGGCAACCAAGCCTCCACAGACTGTGAATAAGAATCCACCTTCTTACTCGAAGAATTTAAGCTTAAGGGTTATCCGCTCCGGAGACAGCCTTATCAGACCAATCTGAAGACGAAGGAATCCCCTCCGTCTCCAAGCAGGAGTCGGCCCTACAGCTCATCGAGGCCGTCCCAGCAGCAACAGACCGCACGGCACGGGCAGCGGCCGCACACCGTTAGATACGGTAACTCATGCTGGTACATTCGTTTTTCTTTTTACGACCAACGATCGTTAAATTTTACGAATAATCATGTATTCATCATACGTATTCATCATGTATTTCATGTATTCAAGATTATCAAATACGATTTTCGGATCCAGTCATACAAACTTCTCCACTGAAAAAAAAAAAAAAAAAAACTTTTCATGAAGCCATAGCAGCTCTTTTATCTAATGGAGCCATTTCCATCTAAGTAAACCCATTGAAAGCTAACTTATTTCAAGATTATTATTATTATTTATTTATTTTTCATACCGAAACCAAATGGGAAGAATAGGTTTACTTATCTTGAACTTAAAAATGTTTAATAATTTTATAAAACAAGCCATTTCAAGATCGAAGACTTGTGTATACTATATTAAAGTTACAACATGTATGAATTTCAAGTCCTTCCACTTGGTCTTAGGACTGCACTTTTTATATTTACCAAGGCATGAAACCTATCGTCCGTGTCTTACGATCTGCCGGCCTAAGTTCTACGAATTAATTAGATAATTTTACTGGCTAACGGGCCAGTCATATGAGACATGTTTATAAAACACCACTCTGACAGAGAAGTTAATAACCACTTTGGGTTTTTTAGTAAATGAACAGAAAAGTTCTATAATTCCTAGTAAGCAATGTATTTTTTAGGATTTGTGTTAGATTCAGAAAATTTCCAAATTGGGCTGCCTGTAGAAAAACTGAGTTGCATTAAATCAGAACTACTAAAGTATTTGGACAAAAATAGATGAAAGACCGCAAGATGCAAAGTCTTTCGAATGTTTAAAATATTTGAATTTAAAAATACTATAAAAAATTCATAAACTTGCCAGTTTCCCTACAGCCTGATCATAAGTGTTTCTGTAACGCAATACAAAAGCCATTTAATAACATAAAAGAGGACACACATGATCTGGATATTTTTTTTTTATGCCTCAAATACGGGGTTGGGGGCCTGTGACCACAATACGGCTAGAGGTCAATGAAGTATACAAGAAAGAACTCGACACATACATTTTCTCGAAATTCAAGCCGCAATTTTCGGCTTTAAGGTTTTTGCTCAAAATTTGAATAACTGTCAAATTCTGCTCAGGGTCGACAATACGATGGCAATGTCTTATATTGAATAGGTGGTGTCCAATTTCCCCACCTCACTGACATTATCAAGTAATTTTAGCAATGGTGTGAATCTCATAGATTTTATGTCATGACTTCCTATATTAAATCTTCAGATAACGTAACAGCGCACACAGAATCAAGGCGCATTCACCTAGAATAGAGCGGCAACTAGCAGATTGCCTGCAAAGATATTGTTGAAAAATTTGGCTTTTCCAAAAATATTTATTTGCTAGCCAAATAAATAAGAAATTTACCACTTGCATCTCTTGGCGTAGGGACCCTAATGCAATGTCTATAGATGCATTCTAAACTTCATAGGCTGACTATTATTTTTCTGCATATCCGCTTTTTTCTTTAATGTTAGGAACTTTGAGAAAAATTGTAACTTACAGAGCAAGGGGCATTATGGTTGTCCCCTTCTGGCCTACGCGGCCATGGTATCCACGTTATAAACATTTTTTGCTGTCGGAAGTTGCCAGTTTTGAAGCATGTAAGAATCCAGTTTTTCCTCCCCATTCCAGCAATCAGAACATGCGGCATGGTTAAAGAGAAGTGAGCCTCCATCTGCGATCTATATAATTATGACTTCCCCATCTGATAATTCCATTAAACAATATAATGTTTACTTTAGGTGTTGGTTCCATTTTTGTAACGTGAACTAAAAATTTCGATATGTTCCACAAGTTTTATATTTTCATATTAAGCTTTCTGAAGACTGAGCTCAATTTGGCACTTTAAACACATGGAGATCTGCACTGGCTCCTCTGATGGGTAATAACTTTGGTGATGACGATAGAGTCAGAAGATTTATTAACGGTAATCGTCTACAACCTCCATTACCTAAGTATGCAGTAACATGGGACCCTTCGGATGTAATAAATAATTTAAAAATCTAAAATTCAAATTAGATTCTTACTTTTGAAAAGTTATCTAAGAAACGAATTACTTTGTTTGCCTTACTAACTGCTCATCGTGTACAGACGTTATCCAAGATCAATATTAAAAATTTTGAGACGTTCTCAACTAAAATTAAGATCAACGTTCCTAATTTTTTGAAAACAACGCGTGTAGGTTGCTTGCAAGCGCAGTACGAGTATTAGGATTGCCATTTTTCGAAGAAAAAACCGGAAATTAATCCTGGAAAGGCACTAGTAGCATATTTAGAGAAACTGCTTCTCTGCGATATAATGTTGAATCCCTTTTCATTAGTCTTAGGAAATCATTCAAGGCTGTTGGATCTCAGACCTTATCACATATTATTCTATATAATAGTGGAATCGATTAAAAATAATATCCTCTGCTCATAGTACAAGACACGCTCCACGGCATAATAATCTTGGCATCAGCCTGGAACAGATCAGAAGAACCGCTGGATGGAGTGGTTCTTATATTACGTTATATCAGTTCTATAATAGAAAATTATAAGTGATGTTCGTGTTACTGATGATGATTCCTTTGCCAGGGCTATTGTCAATGGAGTTAATGATTAATTAACTTGTTACTATAGGTACTATGTATAAATTATATTGTCTATCATAATCAAGACATAAGTTGTCTAACAACTACATTGATTTTGATCAAATAATTTTAAGCAAAATATTTCATTTATTTTTTATCTCTAAAAGTCTACAAGTGAATTATCTAATCCCGAAGGACGAAGCTAAAACATAATTAATGATTAAACGAACTTACCTGTACGTGAAGTTCTATCATAATTATGTGACAGCTTCGTCCGAAGGGATTAGCAACCCACCCTCCCATAACTAAAAATAGTTAACCCATGGTCTATGAAATATTTTGAACTCCAAACTAAATGAAGGCGTGGGTAGGTAGGAAGTGGAACTAGGGTGTTGCTAAGAATTTGTTTTTTATATACCCTCAAGTTTAGTGCGAGACGGCGTACCACTAGGCGGTACTACAAGTGAATTATCTAATCCCTTCGGACGAAGCTGTCACATAATTATGATAGAACTTCACGTACAGGTAAGTTCGTTTAATCATTAATTATTTAATGCATATAAATTTATATAATTTTTAAATATTTTTATATATTAATGTATAAATATAATATGTATGGTAATATTAGTACTATTAGAATAGTACTAATATTACCATAATAAAAATATTTAAAAATTATAATATATACATATATACATTACATAATTATACATATTATAATAGTAGTATCTCCGTGCGCCATGGTGAGCCACGCTACAGTTTTACATAGTCGTGGGTTTATAGCGTGCGCTGCGCTGGAAACGTAGACCCACGTTTGTAAACTATTTCTGAAGGGAGGGTATTCAAAGCAACCTTAATGTAAATGTAAACAACTAATACTTCTAATTATCCAAACCATGTACAATATGTGGGTAATATCAGTATGAATCGAATGGACACCAAGACCAATACGATAGAAAGACACCAAAGAAAAATAATACGAGATCCGTCCTCTTCCGTGGTCCAGCCAAAAGTGCCGGTTGGCGAGGCGGGCGACTCAGGTGCTACCCCACTGACATTCCTTTGACAGTCCGCTCGGAAGACCTCTCACAGCAGAGCATAGACTGCATTTTTGTGTGTGTTGCTAACACGTTGTCTAGCAAACGAAGCCACGAAGCTAAAATGCGCCACGTGCATGGCCATGCCGAACGTGTAAACTATTTCTGAAGAGACGGTATTCAAAACTACCTTAATGTAAATGTAAACAACTAATACTTCTAATAATCCAAACCATGTACAATATGTAGGTAATTCCAATATGAATTTAATGGACACCAAGATCAATACTACAGAAAGACACCCAAGAAAAACACTACGAGGTCCGTCCTCTTCCGTGCTCCAGCGAGAAGTGCCGGTTGGACGGGGCGGGCGACTCAGGCGCTACTCCTTCATTCCTTCGCTACATTCATTCATTCATTTGCTACATTCCTTTGACAGTTAGCTCGCGAAACGTCACACAGCAGGCCATAGACTGCATTCTTTTATATGTGTTGCTAACACGGCCCTCCTGCGCCGTGCATGCCCTCAGGCACGCTTCTTATATTGGTTCCAACTCTGCACATGAATTACGTATCCGTCAACACACACATGATTTTAAAGGCTGTTAAAAATCTTTAAGCTCGGCCTATCATGTCTCATGATGTCCTAAATAGATAGAACTTCAGTTGCAACCTTTTCATCATTTGATTCCTTTAGACTTGGGAATTTCTACAACTTTGTAACTAGTTCTTTCACCACAATTACATCGAAAAAAAGGTCTTTTAGGTTTCTCAATAGTTCTGCAATGTATCTTTTTTTTTTATAATAGTACTGACCATCTAAACCAAAGCTGATATATTTAGGCTTAGAAATTCCCTATACGACTGCTATTTTAGCTCACTCTCTTAATCCGAAGTAGTGCCTGGTCCAGATCATTCCTTTAGTCTTAGAAAATCACTGCTTCAGCTCACTACCACTATTCTGGCGAGTGCCTATAGCAACCTTTCAGGTCATCTATCAGCTACTAATTCACTTACTGTTCAGCTATTTAAGCTCACTCCCTTAATCCGAAGTAGTGCCTGGTCCAGATCATTCCTTTAGTCTTAGGAAGTCACTGCTTCAACTCACTACCTCTATTCTGGTGAGTGCCTATAGCCGTCTTTCAGGTCATCTACATTCATATAGTCACGCCTGTTTCCCATATGGGTAGGCAGATACCACTTCTCTCCACTTGCTACGATCCTGGCATACATCTTTCGCTTCTTCTACTTCCATGAGGCTTTTCATACACGCTTGTCGTTTCATCTAGTACTGCTAATCTAATGAAGTTAGTTGCCAGACATAATAAAATTACACGATTTGCTAAAAATAATTCCGGTATCTTTTGCCTTGATACCTTTATCGATGTATTTCTATTTCTTTTATGGCGCGAGAAAACTACATCCCACTTCTGATGTAAACTATTTCTGAAGAGACGGTATTCAAAACTACCTTAATGTAAATGTAAACAACTAATACTTCTAATAATCCAAACCATGTACAATATGTAGGTAATTCCAATATGAATTTAATGGACACCAAGATCAATACTACAGAAAGACACCCAAGAAAAACACTACGAGGTCCGTCCTCTTCCGTGCTCCAGCGAGAAGTGCCGGTTGGACGGGGCGGGCGACTCAGGCGCTACTCCTTCATTCCTTCGCTACATTCATTCATTCATTCATTCATTCATTTGCTACATTCCTTTGACAGTTAGCTCGCGAAACGTCACACAGCAGGCCATAGACTGCATTCTTTTATATGTGTTGCTAACAAACGCGTACCGCTCGGTTCGCGCCTTTCCTCTATAGACGCTCTCGCTTCGCGTCCAGCTTTCCGCTAGTGTCGCGCGGCTCGGCCGAACCATTATTAGTTTGTATAATTTAAGCTGAAGCTGTCACTTGAAGCTGTCAAAACTTCAACTAACCTTTTACCCTACCCGTGTCGCCCGTGTAAGCCTACCGCGGAAGTCAGGTTTTGACAGATCCAAATTACTCATTATTTTAATTGATGTTTACGACGTAGCTCAACAATTAGTTGACGCAAATATTTTGGTATACCGAACTATTTTCTAGACTTTCCGAAAACTTTATCTAAACTAGTGACTCTGTGGGTTGGAGACTTCGCGTCCGGCGTGTGTCTTCGTCTGCAGGTCGCATTCCTCATTCCTGAAAGTTTGTAAGCAGGTTCAATAATTATACAGATTTTTTTTGCCGATTTAGTATTTTATAATTTTTAATATTCTTAAAAAAACAGATCTACGCCATTTTAGGACATCCGACAAAGATCTGGACAGAGATCCAGACAGAAATCGGATATATGAAAGCATTTTTGTCAAAGCTGATGGACGCTTCGCTCACTAACGCTCGCTCGGTCGATTCGTTAAGTATTTTATTGTTTGGATGTTTTACTATTCGAGCAAAGTAAAAGTCTCAAACGTCTAGGGGAAAAAATGGCGCGTGTATATTAGCTTTATATGACACAAAAAAAAACTTGCTCACGGTTGTTGATTTGAACCTCGTGAAATGTTATAGGTACTTAATAGAAGTATATTCTCAAAGAAATACAATTTTGATGTCGAGTGGTTCTATTTATAAAGGTCGCGAGGTCTGAACGGGAAAATCGATTCGATTTTGAAGTAACAAGGAAGATGAGTATTTACTGCCCAAATATGGCAAAAAATATATAATTAACACACCTATATGCTATACCTATATCATTATAGACCCCAACAAATGCTGAACATTTCTTTCCTGAACATTTTTGAAGCTATATCGCAGACACAAGATTTTGAAAGACATCTAAGGAAAGAAACGTAGGTGCAATTGCCAGGTCACGTATTGCTCAGTACGTGTGGTAGCCACCGTATATCGCTCAACTCTTGACCAGGGGAGTCTGCCACATTCTGTGAAATGAAGTATTTGTTCATGTGTATCTTATTTCTTACATGCATTATGACTCTTATGGCCATTTGTCATATATGCCATATGGCTTATTTCTTACATGCATTATGACTCTTATGGCCATTTGTTATATATGCCATATGGCTTATTTCTTACATGCATTATGACTCTTATGGCCATTTGTTATATATGCCATATAGCTTATTTCTTACATGCATTATGACTCTTATGGCCATTTGTTATATATGCCATATGGCTTATTTCTTACATGCATTATGACTCTTATGGCCATTTGTTATATATGCCATATAGCTTATTTCTTACATGCATTATGACTCTTATGGCCATTTGTTATAAATGCCATATAGCTTATTTCTTACATGCATTATGACTCGTATGGCCAGTTGTTATATATGCCATATGGCTTATTTCTTACATGCATTATGACTCTTATGGCCAGTTGTTATATATGCCATATGGCTTATTTCTTACATGCATTATGACTCTTATGGCCAGTTGTTATATATGCCATATGGCTTATTTCTTACATGCATTATGACTCTTATGGTCAGTTGTTATTTAAGCCATATGGCTTATTTCTTACATGCATTATGACTCTTATGGCCAGTTGTTATATATGCCATATGGCTTATTTCTTACATGCATTATGACTCTTATGGTCAGTTGTTATTTAAGCCATATGGCTTATTTCTTACATGCATTATGACTCTTATGGCCATTTGTTATATATGCCATATAGCTTATTTCTTACATGCATTATGACTCTTATGGCCAGTTGTTATATATGCCATATGGCTTATTTCTTACATGCATTATGACTCTTATGGCCATTTGTTATATATGCCATATGGCTTATTTCTTACTGCATTATGACTCTTATGGCCAGTTGTTATATATGCCATATGGCTTATTTCTTACATGCATTATGACTCTTATGGTCAGTTGTTATTTAAGCCATATGGCTTATTTCTTACATGCATTATGACTCTTATGGCCAGTTGTTATATATGCCATATGGCTTATTTCTTACATGCATTATGACTCTTATGGTCAGTTGTTATTTAAGCCATATGGCTTATTTCTTACATGCATTATGACTCTTATGGCCAGTTGTTATATATGCCATATGGCTTATTTCTTACTTGCATTATGACTCTTATGGCCAGTTGTTATATATGCCATATGGCTTATTTCTTACATGCATTATGACTCTTATGGCCAGAGTGTTACAAAAACCCTGTTGTGTCCGCCAGGTGCGCATTCAGTATCGACTGGAGAATGCAATTATGCTAGTCTAAATTAAATATTGACTATTAAAATGTTGAGCACACATCGCGCTCAGCCCTCCTAAAAGCGCGAACGCAGACACTAATCGCGTCGGTTTTGTTTGTAATCTATGCACGCGTTGTCGCTACTTTCGTAGAATAAATGCCGCCAACAAAATGATACAGATTTAATGATGTTTTTGTAAAATTTCCTTTTTTTCTTGCGTTCTTAAACCAGTCATAACTCTTGCTATTTTTAACGTGCACTTTTTTGGTATTTTTGCATGAATACATATATATGTATATGTGTGGACATGGTACATGCCTTTCAATTATACAACAGGGTTTTTGTAAAATATTGTAAAAGAATTGCCTAAGTCGTTGCTTAACTAGTTTTAAACTACTCCTAGCGAAATATTCGCTTATCGAGCAAATATAAGTTGAGATTCTTCTAAGGAATGGCTTAAGGATCGTGGAAAAAAAATGAAGCAGGAGTAAATTAAACTAGTTAAACAAGGGCTTACGCAATTCTTAGATTTAGTGGAAGAGGCCATTAGAACTATACTGACAATTAATATCGGCCGGCTTTTAACTGAATTATTGCCCGCTATGGGCCCAACAGTTGTTTTAATCTTCTATCTTTCCATTTGACAATCGCATCTATTTAAACATAAGCATATCGTCACGCCTTTCCCTCGAAGGAGCTGGCAGAGGTGTAATACAACACCCAGACTTCGCCGAACGATATTCAGCCCCAAATGTGACAGGGAGCGAGCCTGTCGCCATACACCAGGCTCCAGTCATGTAGCAGATGACATACATACGGACATATGTTCATGCAATAAACAAATTGGTGCGAACCGTCGAAAATATTATAGAGATGACTAAATAGTAGATTATGGTAATGGATTTGCGAGCAGTCTTTTACTGAATATCGACTAATTCCACAATGATGAAAAACGTTCCGAAATCAATTCGCGAACGCTACATTCTAAGACAATCTATAAAAATGTCAAATCAGTTTTCTGATCAAACGTAAATTAATCAAAGCGATAAGAAATAGCAAAAGTTGTTCAATCGCAGATCGATAAAAGCACAATAAACAGTTGTTAACCTGTAGACGGAAAGCGATTGCCCAAGTTTCGGAGATTGCTTCTTTAACCTTCAGATTTCCTCTATTATTGAGAAGCAATCGTATTTCATCCTTTGCTTTTCCTCTATAACGTTAAATACCTAAAGGCGGTGATTCGAATATTGAGTCTTATTTCTCAGTATATCGAATATTGTGTCTGGTTGCTGCCTCGGCGGCTCAGTTGGTAGTGAGCCTACTGAGCTTTGGGGCGTGGTGGGTTCGATTATGGTCCTAGGGCAAACATTTATGTGATGAATATTTGTGTTTGTTCTATGTCTGGGTGTTAATATCTATCTATGTACCTATGTATGTTTTTAAACGCAAACTTACAAATATGTTTATCTGTCTCTGGCAGCCATAGGACAAGCTTTGCTTAGTTAGGGGTAAGACGAACGTGTGTACCAAATATTTATTTAGTTACTTCTGAATTATGACAAATTTTGTATTAATCACGCATTGCCTAGTCTTTTCAAACATATTCCAGATTATGTCTATAGATGCCAAATTTCATTCTGATTCGTTCAGCCGTTCTGGCGTGATTGAGTAACTAACATACATACATCCATCCATCCAGACAGCCATCATTCCATTTATAATATTAGTGAGATAATAAGGTAATTGGTGCGACCTAGGTTACTTGTTAGCAGTACTGCGTCAGTACCATTTGAAATGTTTACTCGCCCCGTCCTTACAAGGAATAAAATAAGTCAATTGCTTTCCCCTCATTTCCTCCGTGAATGATGTAATACAGGTGAGCATTTTTTTATAAATGAAAGGTCGGCGGAAAAATGTCGCCTCATCAGAACAAAGTGGTAAATAATGTTTCTTGTTTTTTTGTCTTTATTTTTCTCGCATTTTCCGGATTTGGGAATGAAATACGTTTGTTGAAGTTTATCTTTTGGAGTGAATCGGAAAATGGGTGCGAAGTTGTTTTGTTAATTGGAGTAGATTTGAAGAAGCTTTCAATAATAATATTTGTTTTCCTCTGGGGCTTTTGAACGATTCAGAAATCTTTGTTCTTTTTGATTTAGCGCTTTCGGAAATGTACTTACGAGGACCTGGTGTAGGTTTAATAACAATTTTATCAGTATTCAACTACATACTAATTACAGTAATTAACAAAATTTGACAATAAAGCAGGGAAAACAACAGTTTATTATGTAATTTTAAAATGACTTTAAGCTGCAAAAACATTTATATGAATACTAGGTGTTGCCCGCAACTTCGTTCGCGTTTATTTAGGAAATAGTTTCCATAAACCCTCCTCGTGATACTGTAACTAATTAACTAATTATGAATAATAATCCGTTACCAAAGAGATCAGAGTCCAACGTTAAAAAAAACTGGCTGGTTTTGAGCGCAGTTTTAATTTTAGTTGTCAATTGCTATTTTAGTACCAACTACGTACTATTCTGTGATGTTGTCTATCTGCATTTGGTAAGCGCCGCGTTATTATTTATTACTTTACGGAATATCATGACAAAAAGATTTATTTATTCAGAAAATAGTATCCAAAAACCTTCCTTGTAACATACTGCAACTATTTATCTAATTTCATCAAGATACGTTCAGCACTTGAGCCGTAAGAAGCCTACAAACAGACAGACAGACAGAGTTACTTTCGATTTCATAATTAGTAAAGGATGCCATCTGATGCCAGATGACAAAAAATGTTTATTTTTTCAAAAAATAATTTGAAAATCATAATCCTACAGCATTAGACTGACCATTATGTCTAATTCTCTTTCAATGATGTTTAGAAATGACCTGAAATAATGGCCATTTCCAGAAGTAGACGTTTCACCCACTAGCCAAATTTTAAGGTGGCAAGATGCACCGTAACTTCAAAACGGAAGTAGGTAAACCATTTACCTAGTTGTCTGGAAACATTCTGAATATAAAGATAAACAAGTTTCCATCGCTCTTCATCTCTTGAAGACTCTTCTTCTCGCTTGTTGCGTTATTTTTCTCATCTCAATATTACGCTGTTAAAAATCTTTTATTTTCCCGAATGCGACTTGTCATTCGTTCGCTGTAGTGTCGCCGATTGCAGCGCGCTGCGACGGCAATCAGCGCTGCGGATTTCGCGCCGTCCTTAATTGGCGGCGCCACCTCGCGCGAACAATGACGAAAACACAATTATTATTGGCAGACGAACACTTCTTCATTGGTATTTTTGTTTACCATGTTTTATGTACTTACTGCCTATAGTTTTTGCTAAAAGTATTGCAATAAATATTACCATTTCTGAAATGCAAATTGCAAACGTATATTTTGCAAATTATTGCAAAATATTTATAAAATTGTAAATATTTTGTAACAATGACGAGAACACAATTACTTTTGGCAAACGAACACTTCTTCATTGGTGTTTTTGTTTACCATGTTTTATGTACTTACTGCCTATAGTTTTTGCCAAAAGTATTGCATTAAAAGTTACCATTTAATGCAAATTGTATTTACAAATTATTGCAAAATATATATAAAATTGTAAATATTTTGCAAATTGTATGTGTTTAGTAAATTTTTGCCAATTTTATGTTATTTGTATAAAAGCTTACATCCCGTAACGAGACGGTCGAAGGGTAAATAAACTTTCCTCTGAATCCATGTAGCACGAACCATAGTAATTTATCTCCCCGGGGGATCTACCTACATTTCCTCACGACCTCTAGACTTACTCATATTCAAACTTTAAAATTGTACCTATATGCTTGAGCTATTCAATTATTAAACAGTTCAGTTCAGTTTTCAGTTAATGAAGATCGCAATAACATTACGCAAGTTTAGATAAGTTTCGTACAAGTTCATAATTTCAAAAAAAAGTAAATTCAGTCAAGAGAAATTGTGAAGTGTCAGTTTGGAACGATAAACTAGTACCTAATTATAAAGTTTTTAATGAGTCTCTGTTATAGTCATTTACCGTCTCATAAAAACGCCAGTAGGTATAGCAGCTAATGACGTCAAACAAAAAGCCCTACTATACCGCCTGCACTGCAAATCCCACACTCTACCAAGTGGTGACGCGAGAAAAACAGGCCTTCATAAATGGGTACTTCCACTTTGCCCTACCAAGTCCCTCGCCTAGTAAGACATAGTGAAATGTTAAAAAAAATATAGATGTCTTTACCCACTAACTTATAGAGATGGTGACTACACAAATTACACTTAAGTATATAAAGTCTTAATTTATTCTGCCTTAAATTTCCTAACTAATATTATAAATACGGATATGAGTTTGTTCGTTTGTTTGTTTGTTTCTTTGTGTGTAACGCTTTCACGTCTTAACAAATCAGTCGATCATCTTGAAATTTTGCATACACGTTGTCGGGAGTACGGAAAAGGACTTAGGATACTTTTTATCCCGACAAAAGTAACGGTTCCTGTAAGACCGCGGGTGAAACCGCGGCGCACAGCTAGTAAATAAATAAAAGAACAACTTTATCAGATAGGCAATCTGACTCTCTTCTTCTTCTTGGTCGCTACGCTCTTCACAGAGCGGTCGTGGTCGTCATGCAGTATTGTTATTGGCAGGGGCTGATGTAATGCGCCTCACAATATCTCGCCATGTCTCTCTGCTCGAGGTCATTCTTGTGCACTCATGCTCGGGACCGCCCACAGCAGATTTGACCTGATCGGTCCATCGCATAGGTGACCTGCCGCGCGGTCTAATGCCTTCAACCTTGCCCTGGACGACAAGTCGCTCTATAGACTGGCTGTCTCGCCTAGATACGTGTCCGAAGAACGTGAGCATTCGGGATTGTACTACGGCAGATAGACGCTGTTTGATGCCATCTGACTGATGCAATCTGACTCACCTAAATGTAATGTTAACAAAATTGAGGCATAGTCTAGCCGCCTACTAGCTTTTAACATTTTACCAATTGAAAAAGTTGGTGGGGTAAAGTGGAAGTACCCGGAGCGATTCTCATAAATCACTTCTACTCTATTTGCTTAGGATTAACTCCAATTATTACCTACGTGCCTTATTCGAGCAATTACATTTTAAAAAGGGGCTTAACGTGCTAATTACGAATGAGAGTAAACAATTTAGGGTGCTTTAAAAACGTGTTTGCTAACAAAGGTGGATTTTTTAATTGTGAAATTAGGGAAGCTTGATTTGTAAGCACACATTGAGGTAGATGATTTTGTTTACTAAATTACCTCACCTAGGCGTGTAAAGTCAGGTATTTGTACATTACTCTTTTTTATTTCCCATACACATATTTTTTTTGTGTAGATAAAACAGTGCTCTTATTATCCTACTCCTACTAATATTATAAACGCGAAAGTTTGTAAGAATGGATGGATGGATGTTTGTTACTATTTCGCGCCAGAACGGCTGAACAGATCTGGATGGAATTTGGCACATAGATAGATTATTGTCTAGAATAGCACATAGGATACTTTTTTTCAGCGGATGAAACCGCGGGGCGTAGCTAGTACATAAGCATGCTTTTAAATTTAGTTAAATTTAAAGATTTTTTTTAAAGTGTTGTGTGTGTAGACCAGCTTCTAAATTGCACTAGCAAACCGCCCCGGCATCGCACGTTGCATACAACAACAAATACAAACATGATTCAGGCGTCTACCAGTATTGGAAAAGACTGCCAGTGCAAAAGTCTATTGACCGCCATCGCAGGCCGCGTCTGTTTGGGAGACGCCTTGTAGGAGCTGTCAGCGGATATACAGACAGTGAGACGGACAGACTTCGTTTTATAGTAGAGAGAAAGAATAAAGAGATATGTAGAGAAAAAAAAGTGATAGCAGCCTAGTTGAGAGAAAGCCCGCCTCCAGAGCCTCCAAAGCCAGAGGGAGCGGATTCGAACCCAGCCGACGGCACGCACCAATTCGTTCATTGTGTGAGCATATGTGCGTATTGAATGTCATCTGCTACATGACTAAAGCCTACAGTGACAGGCTCGCCCCCTGTCACATTTGGGACTGAATATCGCCCGGCGAAGTGTGGGTGTTGTATTACACCTCTGCCAGCCCCCTCGGGGGAAAGCGTGACGATATGTATGTTAGAGAAGAAGCAGATAGATAAGAGTTAGAAAAGAGGTGATTGTCATCGAAGTTACGTAAGTAATTAAAAATTTAAGCTTAACCGGGAGTTGAGGCAGAAACAGACCAGATTTAATAAGAGACCGACACCGGGACAAGTAAAATTAAAACTTATGAAAAAACTTTGTCAAACTGTGTGTGTAATGTCATCTGCTACTAACGCTAGTAATGGTTCCAACGGAAGACCAGCGCTGGCTGCTACAGCCGGCATTATGCTGAGTTAGAACCGGTTTGTGGCAAAAAACATTGTTTGTTTAGTTTTTAATTTTTAGTGTTATTTTTCGTTTATATTTGTTTTTTTGTATACTTACTTGTTTTTTTGCTCACGTATAAAAATTGTCTATTGTCTATTATTGCTACACAACTGGAGCCCTATATATGGCGACAGGCTCGCCCCCTGTCACATTTGGGACTGAATCTCGTCCGGCGAAGTGTGGTTGTTGTACACCTCTGCCAGCTCTTTCAGGGATAAGCGTGACGATACGATGTTACGTGTTGAAAACATTGTCTAAATGAGATTCATACAAAAGTTAGTGTAAAAAGAGATTTTATGCTTGCAGATTCATAAATCTCTCTACATACTTATAAAAATTAATCACTATTTCCCTTGGTCATCGCGTGAACAGATGGGACATTTTCGCTATATTTTTTTTTTTTTTGTTATTTTTTTGTGCCAGGAGAAGGATCTTAGGGAAAAAAAAATAAGAAATTATCCCGAAAAAAATTGTAGTAAGTAAATTAATAAATATAAATATTTTTATTTTTACTTTTACTCTCTGATTTCAACACAAATATAAGTTGTAAATAGTACATTTTATGGCCCTAAGTAAGTACCTTTTATTTTTCGAGTTGTTATTTACTTACCTTCTGACCTTTTCTTTTTGTTTTACATACAAAACAAAATGTTTTCTTGGTAAAATGGTTTTAAAAAGATTTTTCTAACTTTGAATCAAAAGCAAATTGAAAAAAAAAACTGGAGAATAAAAACGTTGAAAAGATCATAATTATGTTCAGAGAGTTGAACATTATTTCCACTTTGATCATTCCTAGAAAGACTTCTCAATTATATTACAAGGTATTCGTCTCGTAACATCTATAATAATTGTATCTTGAATGAAAGTTTCTGGGTCGCAATCACAAATTGTACTTATGCAAATTACCCTCTGTAGATTTCATATTCAAAACGATGGAAGCGACCAAACGTCAAAACTTACCTTTTTTCCTTATTCAGAGTGTTTGGCGTCGCACGTCTGGTGCATTTACCTGTGCCAAGTTATTCACGTCACTTTTTTGTAGTTTTATCACAGTGATGATGATGAGGTGATGGTGATGATGTTAAATTTCTCCTATTTCCCTATTTCAGTAAAAGGGTGAATACTTTAACGAAACTTCAAGAGGACTTTTGTAGAAAACTCGAAAAGTCGTGTTTCGCAATGTATCATTTACCCACACTCGTGCACGTCAACGTACCTTTTTAAGTCAATAATTTACTATTTTAACACTTGAAGCAATTAAAGTTTTAGAAAATAATACAGAATTGTTACGGTGATTTCGGTTTCCCGCTAAAATTCCAAAGTATACCTATCTACACTAGTAGTATTTTTGTTTTAATTTAAATTGATCGTCAATAACATCAACAGTTACAAATCACAATTCATTATGTATTTGTGTAAAAAACAATAATTGCTTATGTCAACGATAATAATTATTACAATTTATTTTAAATTATAACAGTTATTGTAATTAAAAAACGCTCTTTAATTTTAAAAATAAGCCTCACTAGCTAAGTAGTCCTGTCCCACCAAAATCGGGACGTCTGACACAGTTGGACGTAGGTACATTGGATGTCAGTCAATGGAAAAACTTTGCCTAAATAGCGTTGTCAACAGTTGGAAAAATTTAAAGCAATGATCTTTTAATGTGGTATTTTAAGGGGTAATCTGTGGTGACAGGACATAACTTGTGTTTATTTCTGTCTTGAATTACGTCATGTCGTACCCTCATTTCAATGAATGCTTCATTTGATCGGAGCACGAGTAACTGATTAACGAAATTAGGTTCCATGCTGTACATGTAGACGTACTCGTAACTCAGTTTTATTCTATGACTTCTTTGAACTTTAAGATTTGTTTTTATATTTTTATATCATCCCTATGGTTACGTCGTAGAGTAAAGCTTGAAGAAATTATTTTGAATAAAGGTACACACAGCAATCTAATCCAAATTCAACAAAGTTAAATGTAACTATACATCCGTGTGTTTATACATACATATGTACATACATACATATCGTCACACCTTTCCCCCGAGGGGGCTGGCAGAGGTGTAATACAACACCCACATTTCGCCGGACGATATTCAGTCCCAAATGTGACAGAGGGCGAGCCTGTCGCCATTCACCGGACTCCAGTCATGTAGCAGATGACATATAATACGCACATATGTTCCCACAATGAACAAATTGGTGCGTGCCGTCGGGTGGGTTCGAACCCGCTCCCTCTGGCTTGAGAGGCGGACCTTCTCCCAACTAGGCTGCCATCGCTTTTATGCGATGTGTTTAAATGTAAATATATATGCTATACGTGGCAAACAAGCTAAAGGACTGCCTGATGGTAAGCGATCATCGTCGCCTATTTACCTGTAATACCAGGGACATCAAAGGTACGTCGTCGACCCTTAAGGAAACTATTGATAGCCCTCTAATCGACTAGGGTTAGAATCATTGCACACACAAGATAGGTTTTAAATGTAGGTATTTTATTATTAATCTTCATGATCATATTAAAATAGGTGTAGACGCAGTTTTCGTTCCCACTTAACTAACTCTATCTTACCGAATGAATGTTATTTTGTACCCATACATATATAGTCTATGTTATAAATGTATATATGGATTAATGAATATGTATGTATGTATGTAATAGGGAGTGTTCTGAAGAACAGATACCTCAGAACTGAATCAATTCAACTCAATCAGAAAAAAACTAATCCTGGGTTTATGTTATATATGCTGAAGTACGTAACTGTACTTATGTACGTACGTCCAACTTAGTTTTTTAAACAGATTCTACTTTTTTCTAAGTTATTTCTATTCCTTCCTGGCAATCGGGTAAAAATTAAATACTTTTACAAATAAATGTTGTACTGTCATTCTACAAAACTATTTGTCTTTGTACAATTTATTCAATCCAATACGTTAAACATTCAGACCCACTTTAAATCGATCCCACAGTACACAGTGTGTTTTAAAAGCATTTCCGTCCGTCCGTCCGTCGCATAAATCTACGAATAGAGGGTGTTCCATTTCACCCCTGGAGTAAAGCCTACTTTGTTACTCTAGTTCCCGTTGCGTGTACCCCATATATCGTAGTGAACTCTTCATTTTGAATAGGGAATGTCGCTATGAAATAGTTTTATGTAATCAGAGCTGGAGTTTAGTTCAATGCATTTTTTTTTTTACCCGACTGCGAAGCGAGGAGAGTTATGTTTTTCGAGTGTATGTATTTATGTATGTATGAGGTTTTTCAGCACGCTCTACAGCCTAAACAGCTTAATAGATTTCGATATGTGAGATGTTATTTGAATCGTCTTGATAGTGGAAGTGACATAGGGTAGGTACATTATTTTGCAGCCGGGTTAATATTTTTCTTTTAATAATGTTACTTGTTTATACTGCTATGACACGAGGAAAATCGGAACAGATTTACTTAATTTCTTAAATAAAAACTAAGTTTTGAAAAAAAAATGGTGTATAGGGTCAACTGAGACAAATGCGCCTGTGCGGAAATTGCGTCTTTCGAGAATGACTGACAAACTTTTCACCATCACCGCCACCTACATTTTTTTTTCTACCTTTAGTTACAATATACTGTACTAGATGGCGTTAGTTGCCTAATTTGTGTGTCAGTAATTCTCGAAAGACGCAATTGCCCCAGTTGACTCTATCTGTTGTTCCATGGTATAAAGTAATTTATCATCATCATCATCATCATCATTTTGTCCATTCAACTAGGAGACTTCCAATAAAGGCCCCCACGACGACCGCGGGCGCTCGCGTACTGTAATTATTGTTCTTCAAGGGCAACAAATCAAAGTCAATACAAAAATCACGTGTTAGCAAACTCAATACCTGCTGTATCAAAGCGATTAATACACAATAGCGAACTCAAAATGCGCAGTTATATAAATTATCGCAGACCTTTATCCGATGACAATACATACCGTCCCACAGTTTTACTGGAACCTTCCTCAAAACTCAAAATCAAGGACGTTATTAATTCCCACAGAGCGGATCCCGCTGTGAAATTAAATTAATTTTCTTGCCACAGTCTCAAAAGGACGGAGATATTCCTTTGGATCATTTATTGTGGCGAATGAATTTCTACAAGGAATTTATATGGATTTTCGCTATGCTCAAGCTAAGGGCGAGCTACACTATGCTACCTACTACGGAGAGACTATACGAATGTTTTAAACGACAGCATCTTCCTACTCTTATCCTACTGATGTGGGAGTAGAGTAGAGAGATGACGAAGATGAGGTGATAATGAAGATGAAAAATCCCTTCCCTTTCCCCATTTCAGTAAAGTTATGGATACTTAACTGAAACTTTAAGTGAAGTTTTACAGAGAACACAAAAAGTCGCGTTTCGCGATGTTTGTATCATTTGCCCACACTCGTGCACGTTCACGAACCGGTAAACGTTAATAATCCACCATTATTACACTTTAACGCTCGAAGAATCACAAATTTTAGAAAATAATACAATATCACGACACCATCTTTTCGGTTCCCGCCAAAACTCCAAGGGGGTAGAGTCTATTTTTCCTATTGAATTTCAATGACAATAATAAATCATGTCAAAGTGAAATGACAATCTAGCCAAACTTTTAACTGTCAAGTGAAGTACTTTTTTTTTTGGCTTCGCGTAACTGACGCATTTTCCATTTACGAGTTGTTTATTATTTTATTGTATTAGTATGTAAAGGTAGGGAAACGAAACGCAAAATAAGGATATAGGAAGAATTAGGTTGGACAGATCAGATCAATGAAAGAAATGGAAAAGAATAAAAAAAACATAGTTTTAAGTCATTCAAGATAGTAAAATCAGTAAAGTGCTTTTAGCTATAAGGCCAACTGGGGCAAATGCGTCTGTGGGGCAATTGCGTCTTTCGAGAATTACTGACAAACCCTACGCAAAAACATAAAAAAACGTAAGTGGCGCCTAATTTGTGAAGCGTTCGTCAGTAATTGTCGAAAGACGAAATTGCCCCACAGACACATTAACCCCAGCCAACCCTACATAGATGCTGATTGTATCTATTCCTCTATAGCACTAACAAAAAAAAAACAACAACTTTGAATGAAGCTGTCACAAATCTTACAGCGACAAGGTGCCAGCATGCTCTAGACTCTACAATGTTCGTACAAGCTAATTTGCTTTTTGCAACTATCCGTGTAAAACAAGGAAACTGGCAGAACTCCCAAACAATTTTAATCAAACATGAATCAAGCCCTTCCGTATTTAGGTGGGCCGTACCGCAGGATGATTCGATTATTTGAAAGGATGAATAGTTTAATGTACCTATATCGAGTGTTACATGTGTAGACAATCGTAACTTAACAACTCTATACTGACAAAGTGACGAAACTGTTAATAGAAATTGTATCTTACAGGTTGGGTGGTAAAGTTCGTTTTTGTATGTGAGAGTTGGTATTGTATAAGAAGTTTTTAATGCTATTATCTTGTGCCCCTCAGTTTCTTGCCTGTTCTTCTGTGGTGAGGTTTTCTTTCCGAACAAGGCGGTCGAGTCATTGTTAATAATAATTTATTTTGTTTTTAACCTTAACTTCAACCGTCCCCGTTAGGGCCCTTTTTTTTTTTTTTTTTTCACCTTGGGAAAATCCTTTATGGATACCACCAACAGCCCCGGGTGCGGGCACAGAGTGGTTATGTGGGAATCCCGCCACTGACGGCCTACCCACTAAAAACCCAAGGGTGTTCCACCTCGGCGCAAAATGTCGGGGCAACGGGTACGCTTTCGGACTCCTCCGCAGCCCCGACAGCGCCAGCCCCTTCGGGCACCACCCCGAGCTTGCGCTCTCTCCCTCTCGATGACGATGTGTCGAACACCAGACACATCGTCATCATCCACCTCCTCGGGGACCAATTTTGCCCGTGGGCGCCAACCAGCACCCGTGCCTAGGCGCCCATGGTCCCCATGCGACGGGTCAGATGAATGGCCCCGCCGCCTGCCACTTCGGCCGCAGAGGATAGGGAGAGCGGCAACGACACACCGACACCTCTTCCTCTGCGGCCCCACCGCATCCGCCATCAAAACGGTAGCGACCCCGTTTGGGCCGCGGAAGGTAGGGAAAGTGGCAACGACACACCAACAGTCCTCTCCCGCCGCGGCCCCCAGCCTTCGGTTGCGGAGTCGCCCATGCGACACTGCACCCCGCCTCAGTTGTGGGTCTGTATGAGCAATACAGACCCACACCCTACTTAGGCCGCTTCCATATGGGCTTTGCGCTAAAAGCCCCAAGAAGCGGCCCCACCTCGGATTCCTCTTGGCTTCACCGTGGTTGCCGAGGCCACGGCTACTGAGCCCCCCCGCCACGACAAGGCGGGAACCCTCGGGGGAGCCCCGTTAGGGCCCTAGAGCAAGCCCCTTCTGGGCTGCCAGGGCAATTCGACGCCCCTCCCTCAGCGACAGCCCAAGCCGAGGCCGCACCTCAGAGGTGCCCTTGCGCTCGTCGCCCATAGTTTGTAAGCATTTTTGAGGCCCTGCGCCATCTGCGCTTGCCTAATGCCCGGTACGCTGTCGAGGCCTCAGTGGCCAACAGCATAGTCATCAAAAAAAAAGTTATTATCTTGTGATAACGTGAAATTTATTATTGTCACCGATTGAACATAAACGCAATAGCAAAAATTAAACGATAATTTATGGCCAAAATATCGTCTCTTGATGTCTCTCAGTTAGAGACAAACGACATTTTTCCAATTAAACAAATGTAAATTAAAAAATTAGAAAATCCTCCGTCACCGATTTTCATCAAACATAACTACGATCACTCCCGACTAATTCACGTGTCAAACAAAAAACAAAATCAAAATCGGTCCATCCGTTCGGGAGCTACGATGCCACAGACAGACACACACACACACACACACACGTCAAACTTATAACACCTATCATGTTTACGTCGTGAGTAAAAAATAAGTACCTACTATGAGTGAATAAGCACCTACTAGGTCTTCGTGCTTCATCTTAGGCCACAATTTCGCTTCACATCAGGCGAGTTGATGGTCAAATGTTGGCCTAAACTTTATAAAAAAAAAAACACAATTAACAAAACGACATTTTACAAAATTAAAAACACAAGCATTCGCATGCAAAATATTATTCGGATAGTACACAAAAAAAGGATGTTGACAGAATCAAAGCACTGCAATAAAATTTAATGGATCCAATTCCTACTCGTAATACCAGAAGAACAACGAAGAACAAGGTAGTGAACCAACTGCAGTTTACATGCAAGGATGTCGTCCAACTTTGTTTGAGAAGTATACAAAATCTACGTGGAAAAGCTGATTTCAAACAGCTTACGATCAACTTTAAGTACAGCTTTCTTATCCATCCCGAGCAATACGACGGCAACTTTGCAAGGAGCCTGCCTCATATATAATACTAGCTGCGCTCCGCGGTTTCACACGCGGTTAAAAAGTATCCTATCTCTCAAGTTGGATTGAACTGCAAATGGTGTGCGAATTTTATTATAATCGGTTAAGTGGTTTAGGAGTTCATTGAGGACAAACATTGTGACACGAGAATTATATATATTAAGATAAGAAGATTATTTGCTTCGTTTTTTTTAACCCACGATGCTAGAACGACGGGGGTTAAAAAAAAGTCGTTATAAGATTGACATCTCTCTCTCTGTCTGTGTGTGTGTGTGTGTGGGTGTGTGTGTGTGTTCGTGTGTGGAGGTGTGTGTATGGGTGTGTGTGTGGGTGGGTGTGTGTGTGTGTGTGTGTGTGTGTGTGTGTGTTGTGTGTATGTGTGTGTTGGTGAATATCGGTGTCAGGGGTTTTTAAATTTTTAATTTTTACTTAATATTAAATAATGACGATGAATTTATTTAATAGTTTATGAATGTAGGCATTGGTTTGGTTTAATTAATAAAGGTAAATACTAACCTAACCATAATCCTAAAAAAATTGGAGTTACAGAGCCAAGCGGAAATAAACAAAAACAGTAAACAAAACCTTCACAAACAAATTGAAACAAACAGGTATGAGTACAATAACAGGTATTAAATAATTCACAAGCGAAACTGTTTCATCTTTCGTATTATAAATCTTGTTTTTGTTCACGAAATACATTTCCAGTAATATTATTATAACCAATGCGTAAACCATGGCGTAACCAGTTAAGGTCTCCATCGACTCACAAGCTCAGCGGTCGACTCGCAAAGGTATACAACAACAAAAACGGTAATGATTATCAAAGTAACAGTGTAAAAATAAACGTAGTACTTTCTAACCACCACCACCATATCGATGGCTTCCAGCCAAAAGGTGATAAGCGCCACTATACAAACATTACAGGAGAGTGATTTAAAGTTAAAAAATAATTAAAAATGGCCATAAAAAACGTAGTATAGCTTCCGAAAAGCTGGAAATGTAGCTATATTATAGTATTTTATGTTTCTATTGAATGGCATCATTACTTTTTTGAAATTCAGCCTGCAAACATTATTTATTGTCGCTTATCCCAGTAGGTCTTAATTTTACAAACAGCCAAAATTTCGTAAATCTATATACATGATCAGGCATTTCCAGCAAAACTTGCGTAACTGCATTTCATGTATCATTCAAATTGAAGAAAAATGGCATAAGTTTAAGTTTTTGAGAAATAAAATTGGAGAAATACGGGACAACCAACTATTGAATAAAAATTGACAAAGTGCAAAATTGTATTAAGTTCAATTTTGATTGAGAATAGTTTGTCTGCAGTGTATTTTCAATGTGCTAATTTCTTCCTTAATTTAATTACCTACGTGTTGAAACGATTTCAGGTTTGTCTCGGAGTAATTAAAGATTAAAACAACAGACTTGTAGGAATCGAATCAGTCTGTATTAATTGACGTTTGGCACATGCTAATAAAATGTAATATCTTAATTACTTACTAAAAAAACATTCGTAATAAAATCTCTTATTACTATTAATAACTATAAATTATAACGTACAGTTACAGAGATCGAATCACCATAGAACGGCGTACAACATTTTGAAATGTCAAATTGAGTGCAAATGTTCATCGATCTATTTTGTAAAATGTAAGCTAACAAAAGTACAAGCAAGTTAAAATGAAAAAAAAATACATTTTTTTTTTCTTAGGAAGTGTATCCTTAATCGTTATGAAAAATAGGAGGAATCACATTAGTTCGACAAAGTTTAAGTAAATCATCGTGTTTTGCTTTAGACATAGGTAGCTGAAATTTATAACATACCAGTGGAGACAGTTTAGTTTTAGATTGTACTTCGATGGAATAACTTTAGTAAAAATGTATAAAAAACATTAACTTCACTTACCTGATGAGAAATCTATCATTAAAACAAAAAAAAATTACGCGTCAAAATGGCTCGCGAGAGCGCGTGGCGCTTGCTCACGTAGTTCCAAAAAACTGATGTAGGTACCCGACATTTTCAATTATTTTTGAATAGGTAAACGACAAATGCCGATACCTTTTCGACCTACTTTTTTATCTAAGCGCCAAAATTATTTAAGTATCGGGAGGAAAAAAAGGGATAAGCGACAAACTATTGTGAAATATTTGTAGGTGCAATATGTAGTAACCGCCAATTGGCTAATTATTTATTATCGGGGAATGACACCCTAAACACCAAATGAAGGCTTAAAAATGCGGCCTAATAGCTATAAACGACAAAATATAGTCTTCGAAATAACAGGCAAAAAGTACTAAACGGATTAATAAAACAAATTATTGAGAGGCTAATAAACGTAAACGCAAATTTGTGAATGTTTACTTCCAGCTAAAATTAGTTAAGGTACAAACAATAAAACGTAACAGAAAGCTCTAAAAGCGTACGTTCCTTTTCTTAAAAAAAAATGTTTGTGTAACCCCCAAAAAAGGAAAAACTGTAAAATTTCTGGCGTTTATAACGAAAAAAATTGCTAAAATCGCTGATTTTTCTACCGCCTAAGCGACATCAAAGTTGCTCGTAGAGACATGTCACCTAGACCATTCGACGCAGAAAAAAAAGACGATTCCAACCATATATAAAAGTCCATTTCCCAAAAAATGTCGCTTATCACCTTTTGGCTGGAAACCATCGATATGCATTTAAATATGCAAAAACAATTTTACGATCGTGATTTGATGTTTGAATTTCTAGAGTCCGCTCCAAAAAGCAGGGTCATGTAACGAGCACAATATCTATGGCATGACGTCAGTCCTTGCATTGTCAACATTTAGGGCTGGCTCACAATGGCGGGGCACGGGACGACGCGACGCGGCTAAGGACGTTTATCGCTTAATTATTATTTTTTACTTTATTTCAATGAAGTGTGCACTGTAATTTCTTTATAAATTTACATGAATAGACCAAAACGTCTTACGTGACGCATCATGGGCAGCATGGGCTTATCTTTAGAGCAGCACAGCGCTAATTTGAATGAGTGACCGAAATTCGGTTGCTTTCGTAACGACGCGGGATGCCACAACACTGGATCCTTCGACATGCCGAAGCGTGCCGTGCCGCACCTTCAGTGTGTGCCGGCCCTTATCGTATGGAGTCACTACGAGCTTATTGGTGGTTTAAATTACGTTCCGTTTTACATAATTTGTAATTACAATATTTTGTAGGAAAACAATAGTTTTTCATTAGACATGTCACTATAGTACATTTTACTATTTTCTTAAGTGAATTAACTTAATTAAGTGAAATAACTTAATGTCATTAAAATTTTGATGCAAGTTCCCTACAATCGATATAAGGCGACGTCGCGGCGCTGACTGCGGGTGGCCCGCCCGCTGCTTTCTCTAAAATAGATGGTTTTTTTTAAATTTTTGCATACACGGTCGTCTGACCCCAAACTAAGCAAAGCTTGTACTGCCAGAGACTGATATACACACTTTATATATATTTTTAAATACATACCAAAACAGATATTAACACCTAAACAAACAAACACAAATGTTCATCACATAAATGTTGGCCCTAGATGGGAATCGAACCCACGCCCCCAGGCTCAGAAGGGAGATTCACTACCACCTGAGCTATCAAGGCAGTCGTTTTGAGCTTGTAATCAGTCGTTCAGACTATAAGCAGATAAGGTGTCTGGCTTCTGTCATTTAAAACGCTGCTCTTTTCGGTATCAGAGCTTTCATTGTCATTAGCTAGATATATTCGAAATATTCGACGACTAGAGGACCTGTAATAGATTACAGGTGTGTCGTGTATTAGTTGTTTTAAGCTGACCGTCGTGCTTCAGCTTAAAAAGCGGTTCTTGATTGTGAGCTGTCCTGCTAGCTGGATCAGATGCTTTAATAGTCTCAAGATATTATATTTGACTCCAAAAGCTTCAATTTAACTAAAAAAAGTTGGTTGTCTGTAAAGTCGGTTTGAGGACGATAGTTTAACGTGACAACGTCACAACGAAACATTGATGAAATCTTCTTCTCGGACGCATAGGCTAATCGAGTAGAAGAGAGAGAGATGCGGCGCAAGCCGAACGCTCAAGCCGATCGTGCCTTTCGCTCGCTGGTGTAGCGCTCTCGGTCCGATCGACCGAGCGTAATGGGACAATGAGTCATCCTTTTTCGTGCGTGCAGCCGGCGTTCATCGATTTATTAGACGTTGTCACGTCAAAACTTTTTATCAAAAATATTTAAAGATTTAAGGTCAGGCTCTGAACTTGTGAGTCGACGGTGCCCTAAACCATGTCGTAGCCAGTCATTTTCCACGAGCCCTGAAAGAAGCGGCGACCGACCGCGGTGACCCATTCTTCCACTCTGTTGGGTGATCTCTATAAACGAACGATGTATTTGTTGACAACCAGATATAACGACGTAATAACACTTGTGTGTAGTATTTTTTTATTCTGCGAGTACTTTATTTTTAACCGACGTAAAAACGACGGGATGTTACAAGTTTGGCGTGTGTTTGTGTGTGTGTGTGTGTCTGTCTGTATAGTAGCTCTCGAATGGATGAACCGATTTTGACGAAAATCGGTGTTGTTAAAAATCGGTGTCGGGGGTTTTTTAATTTGTATTTGTATTAGTTTCATTTGTAACTAATAAACAAGGTAATAAAATTGTAGTAGTAGTAGGAGTTAGGAGTTAGGAGTTAGGAGTAGCGTTTACAAGTAGGATAAAATGAACATATGTTAATTTTATCCTGCTTGTATACCTACCTACTTTTAACTGTCGTATCATCGAACTTCGTATGCACAAGTAGTTTAGACGGCAAATGTAGAATTTGGTGTCTCGGGACTAACCAAAATAAAATGATAGTATGATAATTGGAAAAATAAATTAGCAAGTAAGTATAGAAGATTGTAGAACAGTACATTGTAATACATCAAGTACGTAGCTGTAAATTACAAAACTAGCTTGGGTAAATAAATTAGAAATTACCGTGTTGATTGCTATATTATGCTGTTTATGTTTAAGTCTTCAAAGGTGAGGTAAACACTGTCAGTCATTGTTTCCGTAAAATTACAAGGAAACTACGCTGTCTCATTAATTATGAAAGAACTACAAGTATAGCATTAGTATTTTGAGGTTATATGTTTATTCGTCGAATTCCTGTGTTGAACAAAGATATTATAGTGTAAACCAGCACCGCTACGAAATGCTACGAATGTAGCAAATATCTACAATCTCGATTTCGATACTACATTCTACGCTCATAGCGAGAAGCTACGCCGTAGAGCAACATGCTACGCTCGTAGTAGAACTATTATTTTGACACAAGCTTGTCATAACGGGTACGTAGCCATTTCGTACGTAGGTAGTGTTTGTTCTACAAGCGTGTACTCTGGCCCTTCTATACACAGACCCTTCACGCCATAACATGATAATCTACAGGACTTACTGTTGACAAAGGCAATTTACGTAAGCATTACTTACTATATAGCTAACTAAGTATGTAAGAAGATGGGTAGTCTGGTACCTTCCTACTTACTTAGTTACCTATTAGCTGTAATAGGTGGGAGGTAGGTAGGTACTAAAAATTATCAGAATGTTGTAGCATAAAATATTAAGAAATCTAGGCTACGAGTACATTCAGCGAAACTTTCTAAGAAATCTAATTTGGCTTTACGAAATCTTGCTTAACTAAATAAAAGAACCAAGATTTACGTAGGTTGAGAAATGATTTATTTTGGTGTGTATTTCGCTGTTTTTTATCACACGATTCAGTTTTTTTAGTCATAAAATATGCATAAGCCATCCAAATAATGTTTATGCAATGTGGATTCAGTGACCCGTGACAGCCTACAAAAGGGTTGTTTAGTTTTCGAAATATTGGAAAAAGTTAGAGCAGCTAGAATTTCAAATCAAAGGGGAACAAAAAGGGGTGATCCGGTTTCTTTTTTGCGCTTTCACGGATGATATTGATAATGCTACACAAGATGATGGATTTCATTAATTTTTTTGTTCAATAATTCATTTGAAGGATAATATAGGAAATGGTTGGTAAGCACAGTACACTAATCTGCAGGAGCTGCTTATTCTAAATCAAATCAAATCAAATTGTTCATTTGCTGGAATACATTAATTACAAAAAGGTCTTAAAATAAATAATATAGCGGTCAACTGGATCCGGTCTGAATGCAGACATGCAAATTTTTATGGTTCTATACGTTTATTATAATAATTTATTTGAATAAACGCCATGCTTTAAAATATTAAAATTGTTAGAAAAAAGATCAAATTTTTTTTAACGCTATATAACAGTTATGATGAAGCCACTCAGTCAATGAATTTTTAAATGTGATTCCTTAAACATTTCTAAACGATTTGGTACATTAATGTAAATTGATATTATACACATATTATAGACATTACCCTCCTTAGCAATAAACGTTGTTTAGCATTGGAATAGTAATACAGTGTTTTGGCTTTTTCTGTCTTTAACATTTTTGGACTCGATCGAAAGAAACAAAACGTTATGCAATGTTTTGTTTTTTTTCGAGACTATACAACGTTTATTGCTAAGGAGGTACGTTTGCAGAGATCTTTATAGGAGGTTGCTTGATATAAACGGTTAGTGAAAGTAGTTAACAAAGCTAGCTAGCAAGCTAAATTGCTTACCCCTGCATTCACAAATATTACTTAGATGTACCACTGAGCTTAGTGCGTACATCTCAGTACATTGACAGGACAGCTGCTATAGCAACCTTCTAGTAATATTCGTAAATACGGAGTGTGATATAGAGCTCATCGAACTGGTTTGCTACTTAGTCATAGATCCAACTGTTTTGTATTACTAGCGAGACAAGCGCGTAGTGAGAACATGTCTCATTGTTTTGAGCAGTTTTATTAATTTGAACTTTAACTGATTACACTTCAATAAGTACAGTGGCGAGCTTAGAACTCTAACAGTAAAGTATTAAGTAACAAGTTTGATAGTAATAATTTCACTTGAAGCGTCCGAACGCACACAACAACAGAACTAAACTCGCCAGTACGGCAAATTAACTCGCTGCAATACTTTGATGTGTAGTGTGTTTTGAGTGACCTTAAGCAAGTACCGGCCAGTGCAGTTTCAGACAAAATATTTGTTACATACAATAAACAGCCCTTTTTACTATTAAACACACACTATTCCGTCGTTTATCACATCACATCACACTAATACTTTATAGGCGAAAGTTTGTGAGTGTGTGTAAGTGTGTATGTTTGTTAGTTCTTCACGCACGACACGTCACGACGACGACGACGCACGGCTGGACCAATTTAAGTGAAATTTAGGATGGAGGTAGCTCACACCACACTCACACCATTTTTATTTTTTTTCCTTGGGAAAATCCTTTATGGATACCACCAACAGCCCGAGTGCGGGCACAGAGTGGTTATGTGGGAATCCCGCCACTGACGGCCTACCCACTAAAAACCCAAGGGTGTTCCACCTCGGCGCATAATGTCGGGGCTAAGGGGACTATCGTACTCTTCCGCGGCCCCGACAGCGCTAGCCCTTTCGGCACCTCCTCGAGCTTACGCTCTCTTCCCCTCGATGACGATGTATCGAACACCAGACACATCGTCATCATCCACCTCATAGATAACTTTGTTGTAAACTTTGATGATTATAAAAGCTCCGTTTTAGGATGTAAACTTTCTGATCACAATGTAATCAAAATAGAACTACTCAATCTTAAAAAATCTAATATTGTAAAAAAACTTGAACCTCACTTAACACGTGCTTTCTCAAAGAATAATCTTAAGTATTTCAATTACTTGTTTAACAAAAATTACAGTAATTTAAAATTAGAAATAATGTCAGCAACTGATGCGAATACAAAAATGAGGATTTTTCAGGACGCATTGAACTATTTTTACAACATAGCTTTTCCTAAAATAAAAAAACAAATACGAAAAAATCAGAAAAACTGGACTACATTAGGCATAGAAACATCAAAGAAAAATTTAATTAAATTAGAAATATTACAAAATCACCATCCCAGTGAACAAAGAATACAAACCATTAAAAAATATAAAAAAGTATTAAAAAAGACAATGATTGCTGCAAAAAAGTTACAATACCGACATAGAATAAACAAATCTAGCAATAAAATAAAAGAATCATGGTGTATAATTAATGAGCAAGTAGGTCGAAATAAAAAACAGAACGTAAAATCTTGTATCGATTTAGTCAAAAATGATAGGCAAGAGGTAATCACGGAAGCCAAAGAAATTGCAAATTTGTTTAACGATTTTTTTTGTAATATTGCTTGTAAATTGACAAATAACTTAAATGTAGTTGCTGAAAATTGTTTGAAATATCTAGATAATACGAATAAGCCAAAGACATCTATCAAATTTAATCCTATAGATTACAAGGAATTAAGAAAAATTGTGACTAACTTAAAGCAAAAAGCTTCTCTAGATATCTATGATATGAGTACAAAAACATTAAGAAATATTATTTTGAACAATGACAATATATTTGAGTTAATATTTATTGTTATAAATTCGTGCTTAGTCGATGGTTCATTCCCCGACGTACTTAAACCGGGAAGAGTAATACCAGTTTTCAAGAAAGGGGATTCTTCAGACGTTAATAATTATAGACCTATTTGTATTTTACCAGCGATGTCAAAAATTTTAGAATCTGTCATTAAATACCGAATAGTTGATTACATGGAAGAAAATAACTTGTTTAATGTTGCACAATTTGGATTTAGAAAAGGTCGGTCGACTGAAATGGCGATAAGAAACGTAATATATTATATTCTTGAATCTCTGGATGGCTCTAACAGATGTGCAAGTATATTTTGTGACCTTTCAAAGGCGTTTGATTGTTTGAGGCACGATGTATTAATGTTAAAATTAGAATACTATGGATTTCGTGGAACCGAGCTAGATATGATGGTATCTTATCTCAGAAATCGTAGTCAAACAGTATTTGTAAATAAGTCTTCGTCATTAGTAGGTTCAACATCAATAGGAGTCCCACAGGGTTCGATTTTGGGGCCTTTATTATTTTTAATGTATATTAACGATCTTGCAAGTGCCATGCCAGATTGGATGGACATAATTCTTTTCGCAGACGATACCCATGTTGGGATTAATGATAAAAGTAATCAAAATTTACAATTAAAAATAGACAAGGCTATGGATTTGCTTAAAGAATGGTTTAATTGCAATGGTATTATTCTTAACGCAAATAAAAGCATTGTAATGCAATATCAGTCGAGATTAGGTTTATTCGGTAATTCAACACGTAAGGAAAATGTCTTTTTAGGGTATCACATAGACAGTACAATTAGTCACACTGCTCATATCGATAATATATGTAAGAAACTTGCAAGCGGAAATTACGCCTTGTTCAAACTCAAGCCCTTATTAGATAAAGAAACTCTTATTTCAGTATATTATGCGTATATACATTCTGTTATAAGATATGCTGTTACAATCTGGGGGAACGCTGGAAATATTGTAAGAGTTTTAAGATGTCAAAAGAGATGAATTAGAATAATTAACAGCTTAAAGAAACGTAGTTCAGCGAAGAAATACTTCAAAAATAACAAAATAATGACAGTAATATCTCTTTACATCTATAATAGTTTATTAGAAATTCATGATGCTAATTTACCAAAAATTAAAGATAAATGTCCACACAACCTAAGAAACAAAGATAAGCTAATTGTACCGTGGACTAGGTTAGTTAAAGTTAAGAAGCAGGGCCGCCATGCTAAAATTTTAATGTACAATAAATTACCAAATCGTATAACCGAACTAGATAATAACCAATTTAGACAGACGCTAAAACATTTCTTTGAAAGCAACCCGTTTTACAATTTATGTGAATATATGTCATTTGAGTTCTCGGAATCCTCATTTTGTATCGAAATCAAACGGAGCAAATTTTGACATAAATTTTTTTTTGACATAATAATTTATTAACCTTCTTCTTAACAATTACTAGTATGTTACTTTTTATTTTTAACTGCTTACCTAATTTTAAGATATTATTGTAAAAATGACTTGCCAGTGACATTGAATGTTTATTATGGTCAATAAATATTTCTGATTTCTGATTTCTGATTTCCTCCTCGGGGACCAATTTGCCCGTGGGCGCCAGACAGCACCCGTGTCTAGGCGCCCATGGTCCCCATGCTCCACACTCACACCATGGATTAACACAAAGGCTGCTTTTTATCCCTTAAAAATGTAATTATACACCTGTAATGTATACTTTTTAACCGCGGGTAGCACCGCTGGGCGCAGCTCTTAGATCATAAAGCCTTATAAATGGTTGCTGACCATAACCATTTAAAAGTTTGAAACAAGCCAAAACCTTACATGTTTCTCCGAAATGCAACCCATTGCACGCTCCATAATGGGTAAAGAGGCCATAAAACACTTTAATAGCATGTTGCCCTGAATGTGACCGGATATTTGTCACACTATCTCCTCCCACAGTTGCTCTATTAAAACCTTAAAAAATACAGGGCTCGGGATCACAATATTTAACGGACCCATGTAATATTTCTTTACCATCCCACCCCTTTATGGATTGCAGATATGGACATGTTTTTGGCATAAATGTATCTAGTAACCTACTTAGTTACCCTTTGCCCGTTCTGTCCATTTATCACGGTTACGCCACCTATGTGTGTGCCGTAATACTTTTTTTACGTAAATATTTTTATGGCACGAGTCCGAAGCACGACAAGGGACGTGTCGGCGGAAATTAAACTCTATAAATGTGACTGCCGGCACTGTACTGAGTGCTTTGCGATAAAATCGTTTTTAGGGTTCAGTACGGCCTATTGTCCGTCCGTTTGAAGACATGACAGACATAGCGTGTAGCTGAATGAATAAATAGTGGAAGTAGTAAATTGTAGTTATTGTAGAATAAAAGATAGACCTACTAAGGGATTTTCATGCTGCGCTTAGCGTAAATTTTAGAAATGTACAATATGTATATAGTTATTTTTTGTCATTTGAAGTTACCTACTTTTATTTGCTATCTAGCTACACATAAATGTGAAATGAGAGTGGAATCATTGCTAAAAAAGTAAAAGGAAGTTTTTCCGAGCACAATGTCTAGAATAGAACAAAATGAAGGATAAGTAATTATACGACAGCGCTCATACAACCATTTTGGCCGCAATGTCGACGTAGCTACTCGTATGCTATAGTTCTGAATCTGTTACAACGCCGCGACAAAAATGGTTACACAAACTCTACCACCAAATAAAATACAGAGCCTGTTTTTAGAAGGAAATTATTAAAGCAAGAGAATCGATACTTAAAAACCCGAGTTGTAAACCAAATCACAAAAACAATACACAAAGCAAAACAGACAGTAAAATTAAATAATTTTATTCATCTGTATGAATAAAATAACTACGCTTCGTAGAAAAGGGATCTACTCGACTTGACCGTGTTTTTTCATACAACAATAATGCTCCGCTAATATTTTTGTGGGTACAAAATGCTCATTCAGCCATGAAGGAAAACCAAACTCGAGATTTCGAAGGACCAATTTGTTGTTTATTTGAAATACTCAAGTTTGATTGAACTTCGGAAGAAATTGTGCGAAATCAAGCGTTCTTTTATTTAGATATTGGTTTGGCTTTTAGTAAAAATGTTGTTTTGGGTTTTGGTAAGATTTTGGTGGAGGTATTCCGATTTGCGTAAACAGTCATCATCATCATGTCAGCCCGTATGATGTCTACTGCTGGACAAAAGGCCTCCCCCAATGATCTCCACAATGACCGGTCCTGCGCTGCGCACATTGAGCGGCTTCCCGCGACCATCATCGGATCGTCAGTCAAGCTTGCAGGAGGCCTTCCTATGCTGCGTCTTCCGGTTCGTGGTCGCCACTCGAGAATCTTTCTGCCCCATCGGCCGTCGGTTCTATGAGCGACGTGCTCTGCCAGTTTAGTAAATCATTGGGCTATGTCGATTACTTTGGTTCGCCTTGCGAATTTCTCCATTTCTGATTGATCTCGCAGGGAAACTCCGAGCATAGCCCTCTCCTTTGCTCTTTGGGTGACCTGGAGCATTCTTATGAGACCCATCCTAAGCGACCACGTCTCAGTTACATAAGTCATCACTGGCAACACACACTGATTGAGTGGCGTAAACAGTACCTACCTATAATACCTATATCTAGGTTTTAGCTTAAGTTTCTTCTGTTTCTGGCAGCATAGTAGTATAAACTTTGCTCATGTATGTATTACATGTATCTGTAAGTATATTACAACAATATGGTAAATAATGTCAATATAGAACCATTTACAGGCCTATTATTTTTGTATGTCAAATGACCATGTGTGCAAAAAAAAGTGTGCGTGTGTATGTGCAAAATGTCCCGAAACAATAAATAACAATAAAACGAGTATATTTATTATCTTATTTTTTTCCCCTATTACAACTATATTTTTCTAATTTACAAGAAAGAAGTTCGGCTATCTTGCTCGTAACGACACTTAGTCGTTTAGAAAACTCGTTTACTTACATTTACTTACAGACCGATTTGGCAGCTGAAATTGTAAATGTAAACCATACCAGCAATTGGATCGCGGTTACAATTTATTGCTAGCAGCGTGTAGAGTAAAAAGGTTACGAAAACATCAAAAGAAGTAACATGAAAGAATATCACAAAAACTAACAACTCCTTTCTCTTTTACAAACCATTCGGTCAGCAAGTTTTAGTTATTTATTTACCTGCCCTTATTAGGTTGAACCACGGGGGAAATGCGTAGATAACTTAGGGACTTTCCTGTAAGTGCTCGTAGTTTGTGGTTGATGGGTAGATGAGCGGAGTGAAGTTTGAATAGAACCCTTGATGTACGGCGTGATTGCAAGTTTGTCTTGGCTTTAAGGTGTTTGTTGGGGCCGTTAGGAAGAAACGTAACATGTTTTTTAATACCAGGGAGAGTGAAATAAGATGTAGGTACCTATTATTCCTTTTTTTTTATTCTATAAAAGCAAAAATATGTCATTGCTTATTATTTCTTCAAGTTCGAACGGATGGACGGGTTCTGATGAAGTTCGCAGTATGCCCGCGGTGAAAACGTAAACTATGTGTTAATCCAAGGCATAAACTACCTCCATATCAAATTTCATAAAAAAAACCTTTTATCCGTTTGAGCGTGTGATACACACACACAAACTTTCGCCTTTATAATTTAAGTACCATTGATTGATACAAAAGCTACTTTTTAACCGTGGTGGTGTTGGTCCATAATAGATTCAGTAGATACTTTCACGCTATGTACCTACAAGTATGTTGATAAAAATAATGTCTTGTTATAAATTGTCACATATTACCAAATATGAACAATTGAGCATGCAGTAAAGATAATCTTCATGAAGAAATAAAAGCATTGTGGTAGTGTGGTTTTATAGGCTAGCTACTAATGAATAGGTACGAAAATCTGTCGCTAAGCGGAACACACTGTGTCGAGCAAGGTTAGCTCGGGCTTGAGAACAATTGTCTTCCCACCATTTGTACCTAATGGTTTTTTTTATGTAGAATTGGTCGGCGTTTGGCCACCAACTCGCCTGATGTTAAGCGACGTTGTGGTCTAAGATGGAGCACGACGACCTAGCCTTGAAGTTTTGTAGAGTGATAAGAAGTACAAAGACGGCAGTTGAGTGAGGCGCTACAAGTGCGCTACTGCTCAGACCCGTCTTCGGAACGGTCACACCGGACTACATCCCGAAACACGACTAGATCATTTCACGGCATGGCTTGGTCCGGTGGGTGGTAACTAGCCACGGCCGAAGCCTCCTACCTGAGTTTGCTACCCGGTTAGCACTACCCGGGGACCACGTGTAGCAACACTCCTACGGATATGTTTGTTTTTATCTCGCGAGATAAAACTGTGGAAAGACAGTTGTCCACGACGCATGCTAGTCCTGCTGGTAGACATACTCGAAAGCCAATTCCTACTCCAGATTAAATACCACTGTCACCAGCTTCGACCACATTAATTTTAATTTTAATTTGATAAGTAAACATAAAGTTTAACTCTACCTACCTCTAAAGCGTACCTACTACAAGCACATCAGAATTTGAAACGGGTTTTTGAGCAAATGCAGAAACCAAAATCTTGATTCACATGCAACTTTAAAATTCGTACCATTTCACAAAATAGTTTCTTTCAAAAACTACCTACATTCCAAAACCAACAATGAAGACAAAGCTGTAAAGTTCATTTTTCCGAAGCTACTTAATCTTACTATCACGTCTCAGTATCGTAGGTGACCGTTCCGGGAAGACAGAAAATTCGCTGCGTTCTCTTGAGACGCAATATCTTTGTAAAGATATTACCGATCTCCTTGTATGGTAAAGGCGATATACTGTAAGAATAACACAAAGAAACCTTAACATGTGACGGGTCTTTGTACTATAGTTTTTTATTCACCTTTTTATCTAATTCAATGGATTCTCGGTAAAAACAAATTACTAAGAACTACGTAAGTTTAATGTTGTTGTTTGTAACGCCGTGAAATTCCTCAAGGTTTTTATTTTTTTGTTTTTCAGGGTGAACGTTTTACCCGAGTACCCATGTATCCTAAAGTACTAATATTGTAAAATTGTATGTAACTCTATCTGTCTGTTTGTAGACCTTTCGCGGCTAAATGCTGAACAGATGTTGATGTCTTTTGATTTTTAGTTACAGTGTATTTGGAAGGTTTTTGGATACTATTTTTTGAATGAACGCGAACGAAGTCGCGGGTAACAACTAGTTTGTACATTTATAATTTCTTTTATTATAGGTATTTTATGCAGTAAAAAATTGTTAATAAGTTCGATTGCGATGTGTTGCATGTTTGATTAATCAGAGAGAAATGGGCAACATTTTACAGTCAAATATTTGGTTTTCGTTTCTATACATAACTACATAAAATATTCAACTATACCCATACAAGTATGAGTCACGTCTTAAACAATAACACTGCCTCAAACCCTAAAGATCGCAAACTAAATCGGCTATTCTTTAACAAGTATAACTTATAAGCAACAAAACGGCTACAAAATAACTTTTGCGAATACCTTACAAGAAAGCAAGTTTATGTGACTGGAAACCCCATCTGTTCCCAAAGAAATAGAAAAATGATTCTGAATCTTTTTACTCCCCAGAGTAAGCCGAGATAGCGTAAAAGATTGCAGAGCATGCGTAGTTTCAAAGAAAAAGTACCGAAAAGTGTCGTTCAACGCTCATGTGTCATACCAAAAAACTAGTTCAACGATTCAAGTGGAGACGAAATAAATTGGCGAAGTTGGACAAGAGAAGGTGTTTGTTTTGACAACTTTGCTGTGACATATTCATGCGTTGAAGAGTTTGGGCCCTTCCCAAGTTTGTGGTGCAATATTTATTGCGTGGAAACAGAGTTGACAGACGGACCGTTAGTTGAACATTAGTTTAGTCGAGCGTAGAATGAGGAAGAAATAAATCAGTCTACATGATTGTTTCGTTGTAGTCGCCTAAGGGTTGAAATCAACGGCAATGTTTGATGATGAAGTTCAAAAGACTCGTCTTTGTTAGAAAACAGAGACGGATCTTTTGAAGTACATTATCACCTTTATAACTACGTAGATGTAGGTACAAATTAAATAAATTATTACGGATATGCGCAGTAAGATAAGTACGAGCACACTTTAACTGTGGTTATTACCTTACTCTTTATGAATAGACTATTTTTATCAACTTGTAATAAAGCTTGAAATGTATAAATAGGCGAATGCGAATAATCCAAATTAAGGCGACATTATTCGGGAGTTATTGGCAGTGGATATTTATATCCCAGTAACAAGTATTCGCCTCAACGTTGACAGGCCCATAATACCGTGTTATCCTCACAAAAGAATCTCACCTACCCACGCCTATCAAAACAATGGACAACTTTCAGGAAGTAGCCAACTAATACAATAAATAAGATTTGGTTAGCCAATAAGATTTTATGCTTGTGACAATCTTTTTATTGATATCTACCTTGACCTTTCTCTAGGACTTCTTCAACAATAAGGCGTAGGCTTAAGCAGGTGACAAAACAGTGTTTGTCCTCGGAACATCTATTTTACTTGTCTATAGTTTTTTTTTTTTGTGTAAGACAGACTAGCTGTTTGATGACATTGGCCTGTTGTCATGTAATATTGCTATTGCTATTAAGCCTCGTCTTACACGAAATCACCGAAAACAACAATTTTGTTTGCATCTAGTTTGATGTGAAGAATTATGATGATCAGGTGCAAAAATATACAGCTGGTAGAAGAAACAACCAACTAAAGTTTAACTTTGAAAATCATTCTCATTTTGGAAAAACAAAAAAACACAAAAAATATCTTCTAAAAATACTATCGGAACGTACGCGTAGTTCTCTAAATTTTCTGCCATTGCAGCCAGATCTGTTCTCTTAAGTTTAACCGAGCAACTTATTCTTGTTTGTGTCCTTGTTTCGATTAATACCATTAAAAACGGCAAAAAACTGTAATTATGCTCCGATCTCATTTTATAATCAATTATGATATACGATTTTCAACTCTAAATTAAGGGCATTAAGAGGCACCACTCTGCTGGCCAGCGGACAAACGCCGCGACGCCACAACTATGGGGAACTAGTCTGGAGACTGCGGGGACGCCCGAGCCCCCCCGGGAATGTCCATCGGGCCCTTTCATCCGGTCGCCAACCGGCACGATGGCGCATCCCGGGATTTTTCGCTAGTTGGCGGGGCAGCCTTTCGTGAGTGGCAAGCTCACTACTTGGGCCCCCTACTACCTGCGGTCGGCCAGCGGTGCACCGTGCCTCGCATCCCGCTACCCTCCGCGACTAGCTTCCCGTTATGTTGTAGCAGCGTCAATTCGATTGGTCATGCAGCAGTGGCGCAACTATTCCGACCCGTTATTCCCCGAACGGCGTCATCGGACAACATGCCGGAACACGGCCTAGCCGTGTTCCGGCATGGTTTAGTCCGGTGGGTGGTCACTAGCCCCGGCCAAAGCCTACCACCAGTATGTTGTCACCTGATTAGCACCACCCAGGGACCACGTGTGGGGTAACGGAAAAAGAGGGTGCTTTCCCACGGACGAGGGTGACTCAGTCCCCAAAATTGATGGTCACAACACAACTAACTTGAAATGAAATTGACTCTCAAATGAAGCTGTTGGAACACGCTTGGTAAAATAAATTGTTTTGGCAGCTGGCCAACGGTGTACTAGAAAGTACTGCAAGAGATAAATAGATAAAATCTTCACTGTTCACACTAGAAATTACAAATGGCGGCCTTATTGCTTAGAGCGCGCTCTTTTAGGGTAGGATGAAGAGGATGGTTAGGATAAAGTTAGTAGAACTATGGTTTCTTCACGATTATTTTCTTACCTTTCTCTTGTATGTCAACTACATGACTGGAGCCCGGTGTATAGCGACAGCCTCACCCCCTGTCGCATTTCGGACTGAATATCGTCCGGCGAAGTGTGGGTGTTGTATTAAACCTCTGCCAGGCCCCTCGGGGGAAAGGCGTGACGGTATGTTATGATTTTCTTATCAACAGCTCAAGCTATTGTATAGCTTATGTGAGCTATAAACCCGCACCCTGCTTCGTGGAATTTAACCGCACCAACCACTATGTTATCGCAACTACTGAAGCAGTGAAAATCAGCTAGTTTCTTTACACTTCAATATACTATTCAAATAGCCCCATTAGCAATAAAAGTTTTATAGCGTCGAAATAGATTAACAATATTTTGTCTTTTCTTTCATAAAAGTTTTAGATCTCGATTAAAAAAAAACACTGTATATTCGAAGGCTATACAACGTTTATTGTTAGGGGGGTTAATGATTCTTTTAACTATCGACATTTTGTAGTACCTAAATCATTTTACTGACAATTTTGCCAAACTTTTATTTAAGGACCAACAGTGAAATCGCAAAAAAAAAAACAGCTGTTCCATACAAAATTTCATTCAACCTTGACAAATGTTTGATACAGCTGATTTTATTTTCGTAATTTCAGTGTTGTCGTAATGATGAGTACTAGCATTTTACTAGAATATACTAGAATTTATCCGTCGCTTAAAGAAGCACCCGGTTTATTCGTATGTAACAGACAAACGCAAATCTTTCTCGGATTGATGTCCGATCCGGAAATCTGTTCGATTTACTAGTGAAAGGAGTCCGATCACGTGGAAACCGCGAATAAGTTTGCGGAATTTTAGGCGGAAGGCCCAACATACCTACTTTATTTATGGTTTTCATGGGCTCTTTTTTTTGTTTTTTTTTTTACCGAATAAAATATGCTAACCGTATCTGTGGCCAAAGTCACAGTTACATAAATCATCTCTTGAAGTAAGAAATAAACAAATTATTATTTTTTTATGGAAAAAAAGGTACTATATACTTTATAACATTTTTTTATCGCTACAATGGCATTTTTTTTTAAATGTTTCAAATCAAGTACGTAGAAAGTATAAGTGTATACCTACACTTATACAACTGTACTTGCTAAATACAAGACTTGTACTTAGTAAGTATACTTATTGCCTGCCTCGGTGGCTCAGTTGGTAGTGAACCTGCCTTCTGAGCTTGGGGGCGCGGGTTCGATTTCCACCTAGGGCAAACATTTATATGATGAACATTTGTGTTTGTTCTATGTCTGGGTGTTAATTATCTATTTACATATGAATTTAAAAATATCTAAGTATGTACGAGTATATCAGTGTCTGGTAGCTATAGTACAAGCTTTGCTTAGTTTGGAGTCAGACCACTGTGTGTGCAAGTGTCCCGAATTTATTTATTTCTTATTATTGTAGTACATATTTAGTTTGAGTATTTTGAGAACGCTAAACAGCATTGTGCAAAGTGGCTTATAAATGCCTTCAAGGTATAAGCTACTTCATCATGTCTATATCATCAATCCGTCCACCCGTTTGAGTGTAGTTAGAAGTAAAAAAAAAAAAGACAAAAAAGCTTTCACTTTTTTTAATAAAAAAGTAGGATCCTTCCCCCATCGTGTGGCAACTGAAAAAACTTCCCCTACCCAGTGCCGGATTAACCACATAGCAAGAGTAGCAATTGCTACGGGCCCCGCACGAAAGGTGGATCCGCATATTTAAACTCACTCATCCCTCAGCGTAGTTTCTTGAGTGAAACTCTTTAAGATGTGTTGTCAGTGCCGGACTAGCCACATAGCAGGACGCAGCAAATGCTATGGGGCCCGCGTGAAAAGCGAATACTAAAAAAGCCCTACACCAAATTACTATTGTTATTATTTTCAAAGTAGACACCCGGCGCCAAATTTCCCAAAATAGAGGGGAAAAGGCGCTAACCGTACTTGGCAACACCGAAATTGAAATGATGGGAATTGGGGTGTTTTGGTGGGAAACCAACGACTCAGGAGCCCCTTCACATTTGCTACGGGCCCCGCGCTCGCTTAATCCGGCACTGCCCCTACCCCTACCCAACAGTAATCTCTAGAAATCCTGTCTGTCAAGTAAAACTGTCCTTCGTTTCAATTCCCTTCCGCTGGTCACCATAAACTCCAATTCCGCTCTTAGTACATAACTATAATAAGTTATCCTATTTGAGATTCGCATCGTCCGAAATCTCCACAGCTATTTCCGGGTACAGCCAATATCTTGTGAAAGTTAGAGTTGTAATCGCAATGTCGCACAGTATTGCCAATAACGATCTGTATAAATAAGGGGGTCGTGCCAGTTCAGGCTTAATTTGGTTTAATCCCAGCTCTACACATGGCCATTGTACGCTTATGTGATGAGTGTGGGTCTGGGTAGTTCGGGATGTCTAATTTTGTCTGTTTGTTATGAAGTTTGCATGGTCGACTTCTATTGGATAATGAATATTACTGATGATAACTAGCGAAGCTGTAACTTAAGTCACTGGTTTTTTATTGTCCTTTTGGTACATGTTTAACTTTTAATTGGATTTTGATTTGTTTTTTGTTTCCAAGGCAGACTTCGATCGATTCATGATTAGGTATGCTGATCCTGCGAACTTCGAACCACCTAACATTCGATTCTTTAATTATTTTTTTCAGGATTTTTTTTTAACTTTTCTCTGCGTAAGAACCATCCTCATACTTCAAGGAATATTCTAAAAAAAAGAATCAGCGAAATCAGTTGAGCTGTTCTCGAGATTTGAGCTTTGCAATACATTCAGCGATACATTTTAATATTATAGAAGATTAGCTGCGCCCCGCGGTTTCACCCGCGGTTAAAAAGTATCCTATGTGCTATTCTAGATTATAATCTATCTCTGTGCCAAATTTCATCCAGATCTGTCCAGCCGTTCTGGCGTGAAAGAGTAACAGACATCCATCCATCCATCCATCCGTACATACAAACTTTCGCGTTTATAATATTAGTAGGATACATAGATGTTATAATTTCATAGCAAATGTTCATAAAGTATGAAATTTTGGAAAGTAAATTCTCATATTGCGTAATGAACACAAATTTGTTTTATTACATGCCCTGTTTTCTTTTACGGGATTGAGATTAATCACAGCGTAACTAACCCCGTTTATATTATTTGTACGGACCATATTCGCATTAGGTAAATTGACAATCAGATAAAGCTTTAAAAACATACCTGCCCTTGTTTTAGGGAGCCAGCCAAACGTAAAATACACGACCACACTCGTGGTCAGTAGAAACATTCAAATAAAGTCAACTTTAAAACTTGTAAACGTTTAATAAAATGCTCTAAATTCAGCTAAAACTTCTCTTGTATCCAATTGCGAGCGCGCTTCGAAAGGAGAACAAATACAGAACTCGGCTCCTCCGATTGTGGATATTGACACACCACTAGTACGATCCGATCTCTGTTTGATGTAAAATCTAAACTATGAGGTCCAGGGCATTTTGAATGTGCAGTTCTGCACTGTGGCATTAAGTAGCTGTGATTTCCAAACTTTTGAGCAGCACAAATTGTTTTGGTAACGACAAAAGTTTAGATTAAATGTACATAGTTTTAAATTGGATTTATGATAAGAGCTCAAGAAAGTTTTTGATTCTGAGACAATATAAAGTATATTTAGAGAGATTTAAGATGCTTAAAAGTTTTTAAGTAAATAAAGTTTTTTTTAAATTTAAATCCTGACCTACGCTAGAGCTTGTAGAAAATAAACAATTGCGATATTTACTAGTTCATAACTGGGATTCTAATGTATTATCCACTAGCTGTTTAAGTCTATAAACCAATTTTATTAATATTAAGCTTGCATAAGATCTACTTATTCCTCAAAAAAGTTAACAACACGTCGTCGGAAATAGTGGCCTGTTTTCGATAGTACAAGTATTTGTTACAAATAAAACAAATAAATTAACTAAGTACTAGGTATAGACCTTATTGTAACGTGGTCTGTGCAAAAACTAAGAAAATGTACTTTTTGCAGACAAGCCAGGATTGTTAATTCTTAAAACAATGTTTTACTAACTCAACGCGTCGTGGTTTCATCTCTCAGAAACCGTAGACATTTTTAAGATGAAAAAAAAAATTATCAGACACTTTCCGGCGTTCCTTCAATCTCTTCTCAAACCATGTCATCCCGTTGATTTGTTACTGCAGGAAAAAAATACAAGCAAGCACCATATTTTTGCATTTTATTTAATTATTAGTAAGAAAGTGAGAATATCTCTAATACTGGGTTTTTTTCGGAACCCAAATAGTCTCTCAGGGAATTTACAATTGCTGTTTTTGTTTTCAACTTTATTTATAGGAAAAATTTAAATTAATGTTTGTGCCCTAATAACTTAGTTTGAGTAGTCGTGGCCTAAAGATCGAACATCGAACAGCTTAAATTACGCGTAGGTAAACTCACTAACAGTTACTACTCAGTTCTAAACACAGATTTCCTGTTTCTCGCTGACCAAGTTAATTTCTACAGTTGGGCAAATGATGGAACTAAAAATTTCCACCGATAGTTGTCACTTTTGGTCAGGAAATCAGTAATGGCGCTCAACGAACGTGACAGATAAGTTGGTTACACGGTAGTTCCCATTGGCGTATTGCCACGTTGTTTATTAAGTGTGAGCTTCCATCGATTTTACAGACTTCGGGTCAGCTGCCAAGTTTAATGCAAACTGAGAACAGTTCTTACAGTCGAAAACACAAAAGATATAACAAAATCTAGACAAAGAATTAGGACTTAACTCCACGCATTTGTTCCTTAAGGACTTACCAAGTTTTACTGAAACTGCAATGGGAAAATTATTTTTAAACATAGGTCTATTCTAAAGGTAGGTTTTAAGAAGGTATTTAAGGTAAGGCAATAATAGTAAGGCAAGAGAGGTAAGATCATCCATCATCCGTCAGCCATAGGACGTCCACTGCTGGACATAGGCCTCCCCCATAGATCTCCAATAAGACCGGCTGGTAGCGGCCTGCATCCAGCGCGGTAAGGTAAGGTGTTCAAGTTTTTTTTAAAGTAGCTCTGCCCCTCGATGTTTCTCGTACCTGCGATTAAAAAAATTTGTAATCATGTGTTAAATCAGGGTATAAGCTAGCATCATACCAAATTTCACCAAAATCCGTACATCCGTTTGAGCGTTAAGAAGTAACAAACAATCACACACATACACGCACAAACCTTTATAATATTTGTAGGATATCACCGAAAAACTGAACTACCCCTGAGAGCTTACCACGAGTTTCCATCGTTACGTAAACTTTTTTGTTGTTCGTTTGGCTTCATGCATTTCATTAAAGCGCACCTGGCGGAAACGTTAAGGAACTCGGCCAAATGTATAGAGCCAAACGAAGAAGAAAAAAGGTTATCGCTAACTACTCGTTTCAAAACTAGCAGTTAGTCCCCTGCCAACTATACGAATAAGGCTATACGTAGACCTCGGGCAATCAATGTTTAATCAATAACTAGCTGCGACCCGTGGTTTCACCCACGGTCCCACAGGAACCGTTAATTAATCCGGGATAAAAAGTACCCTATGTCCTTTTCTGTACCCTTGACAACATGTTTATGCAAAATTTTAAGACGATCGGTTAAGTAGTTCAGACGTGAAAGCGTTACAAAGAAACAAAGAAAATGAACAAAGACTCACTTTTTCATATTATACGAGTATGTAGTACCTTTGATTTTAGTCTAACCTCAAAGCAAACACTCATTGACTTCGTGTTACTTAACAACGCCATCTGCTGTTGTGTCGTTAAAGCAATTAGTTGCTCACAAAAAATAGTATTATTATTCGCCAATAGATGTCAGGAAGAGTCATATTTTTTAGTTGAGACTACTCAAACGCCTCCTTTTTGTTATTTTTCTTCCAAGTTTATGTTTAAGTTGATTATCGATAAAACACGAATAAAATGACATTTTCTAAAAATGATTCCTAGCTAGATCGATTTATCGCCCCCGAAACCCCCTTTATACTAAATTGTATGAAAATCGTTGGAGCCGATTCCGAGATTCCAATTATATATATATATATATACAAGAATTGCTCATTATGATTTAAAACACGGGAAATTACTCACGTACGATTCAGTCGATTATTCCGACTATAGTTTCAACCGCATTCGGCGGTCTTCATCAGGGCGAGTGCGCGCGCGCGGCTGCGTCTCGCATAGCACTGCGGGCCGCCGCGCGGCGCGCAGATGACAGTTGCTCGGGTACGAGGGTGGGGGCGCGTAGAGTAGTGTTTTGCGCCGGCGCACTCTGGAGCTCTTCCTCACCAGAATCTTCCTGTGTGTCAGGAATATCCCAGCACACAGAGCTCACTACGTCGCCACCAGTCTCACGGGCACCACCGCGGACACCATGAAGACACGGTCTCCAGGTCGGTGGCAGGGTCCATCCTCCATCTCTATTAAATGTTGGGCGTCTACTAATTTCGATGGCTTCCCTGACTTTCCGCGGCACAAAAAATTTTTCCCTTGCCAGCACTGTCGCTCTATCGAATCTAATGTAGTGACGCATGTCGGAGCCTAGAGAATGTTCCGCCACCGCGGAGCCGTTGGTGTCTAGTTTTTTCATGGATCGTATATGCTCCGTGAGCCTCGTGGAAACGTTCCTTTTTGTTTCGCCGACGTAACACTTGCCGCAATCGCACGGGATCATATAGACACCGGGAACCCCCAAAGGGTCTCTGTCTTTAGGAGAACGGAGCAGCTGTCTTATTTGGGCTAAGGGACGGAAGATCGTCTTGATGCTGTAACTCCGGCGTAACAAGTTTCCAATACTGTCCGTTAATCCCTTAACGTATGGCAAATACGCTACTGCTCTCTTCACCGATGTCCGACGTTTCCCGGTCGCCACGTTTGCAGTACGCCAGCTCTGCTTCCATTTATACCCGTTGCTGTTTAGCACATATTTGACATGATCGAGCTCAGTATCCAGATAACTGTAGTCGCAGAGTTTCAACGCTCTGTTAATTAATGTCCGTGGAACCGAAGCTAAATGTGCTGGATGGTGGTGTGAATCGGCTCTAAGATACCTATCTGTATGTGTTGGTTTACGGTAAACCGTGTGAGAAAGTCGGCCATTAGAGTCACGTTTCACCAACACATCAAGAAAAGGTAGAGCTCTATCTTTTTCACGTTCCACTGTTAGAACGATTCTCGGGTGGATGCTATTCAGGTGTTCCAATAATGAATCTACCTGATCCCTGCGTACAATAGCAAACACGTCGTCCACATATCGCCACCAGTGTGGCGTGTGTGGAATTGGTGAGTTTCGACGTTGTATCGTTATTCACGAATGTACCGATAGAGGACACTATCGACATCATATCTAATTTATTAGAATGCGTATCTATACCTATCGAGTATATAGAGTTGATACGATACACACTGACGAGCGGATATTTTGTGTGGAAAGGGGATTTCTACCTACAGGTTGACGGCGTTGCGATGGGCTCTCCTATAGCTCCAGTGGTAGCTAATATATTTATGGAGTGGTTCGAAGAATTTGCACTACTGGACACTCCCTATGAACCGAGACACTGGTGGCGATATGTGGACGACGTGTTTGCTATTGTACGCAGGGATCAGGTAGATTCATTATTGGAACACCTGAATAGCATCCACCCGAGAATCGTTCTAACAGTGGAACGTGAAAAAGATAGAGCTCTACCTTTTCTTGATGTGTTGGTGAAACGTGACTCTAATGGCCGACTTTCTCACACGGTTTACCGTAAACCAACACATACAGATAGGTATCTTAGAGCCGATTCACACCACCATCCAGCACATTTAGCTTCGGTTCCACGGACATTAATTAACAGAGCGTTGAAACTCTGCGACTACAGTTATCTGGATACTGAGCTCGATCATGTCAAATATGTGCTAAACAGCAACGGGTATAAATGGAAGCAGAGCTGGCGTACTGCAAACGTGGCGACCGGGAAACGTCGGACATCGGTGGAGAGAGCAGTAGCGTATTTGCCATACGTTAAGGGATTAACGGACAGTATTGGAAACTTGTTACGCCGGAGTTACAGCATCAAGACGATCTTCCGTCCCTTAGCCCAAATAAGACAGCTGCTCCGTTCTCCTAAAGACAGAGACCCTTTGGGGGTTCCCGGTGTCTATATGATCCCGTGCGATTACGGCAAGTGTTACGTCGGCGAAACAAAAAGGAACGTTTCCACGAGGCTCACGGAGCATATACGATCCATGAAAAAACTAGACACCAACGGCTCCGCGGTGGCGGAACATTCTCTAGGCTCCGACATGCGTCACTACATTAGATTCGATAGAGCGACAGTGCTGGCAAGGGAAAAATTTTTTGTGCCGCGGAAAGTCAGGGAAGCCATCGAAATTAGTAGACGCCCAACATTTAATAGAGATGGAGGATGGACCCTGCCACCGACCTGGAGACCGTGTCTTCATGGTGTCCGCGGTGGTGCCCGTGAGACTGGTGGCGACGTAGTGAGCTCTGTGTGCTGGGATATTCCTGACACACAGGAAGATTCTGGTGAGGAAGAGCTCCAGAGTGCGCCGGCGCAAAACACTACTCTACGCGCCCCCACCCTCGTACCCGAGCAACTGTCATCACGTGCGCGCCGCGCGGCGGCCCGCAGTGCTATGCGAGACGCAGCCGCGCGCGCGCACTCGCCCTGATGAAGACCGCCGAATGCGGTTGAAACTATAGTCGGAATAATCGACTGAATCGTACGTGAGTAATTTCCCGTGTTTTAAATCATAATGTGTGAAAACCACGTCAGTTTCCATAATAAGAATTGCTCATTTAAAGATATAAGATTTAGTCTTACTCTCTCTCTCTCTCTCTCTCTCTCTCTCTCTCTCTCTCTAACTCTCAGCAACTATGTTTTTAAGATGGTGGTGGAATAAGCCTTCCTCACTTTTATCTTTCACTTCGCTCCATACTCAACACCGTTTTCTGAAATCGATCTTTTACTTTTTTTATGATTGAATGGGCCCCACGTTTGACCACAACACACCCGATGGAAAGTGAGGATGCGGTCTAAGATGGAGCACGCTTGCCCATGAGGTGCCTATTCACTCTTGTCTTGAAGAGACCCAGGTTGTATCTATTGCTGGGGAACACCGAGGCAGGAAGTGCGTTCCACTCCTTGGCAGTTCTTATCAGGAAGGAGTTTTGAAAGCGCTTCGTGCGGGCTTTATTAAAGCTGACGACATATTGATGGAATGTCTGCCTCGATGACCTGAGGCGGAAGTCAGATGATGGAATCAGCTCGTATAGTTCCTGTGCACATTCTCCAAAATGAAGGCGGTAAAAAATTAACTAAGTATGGTATGTTCATTGCAGGATGGTGCGATTGACATTAGACATTAGACAAATCGTTCCCTTTCACTCTTGAAAGCTGCCACGATTTCATGAGTTATAATTTCTTATAATTTCAAATCATGAGTTATAATTTCAGCATCGCCCTAAATATCACAACACTAATACGAAACCATCAATAGCTTTAGTAAATTAAGCAATAAATTAAATGAATGTGTGTCACCCGCTATGCTACAGTAAATCTATAGGTACCTTGTATACTATCTAAACTAATATTATAAAATTAACTCTGTCTGTCTGTTTGTAAGCTAAACGGCTGAACAGATCTTGATGAAATTTGTTACAGTATATATTATCACGAAGAAGGTTTTTCTAGCCAGGAGGGCTATTCCTACGCGTGAGATGAGATGAAATTTTATCTTAGTCACTCTCACACCTATGACGTTTCAAACGAGAGCAACAAGGACGAAATAAAGGTGAGATGAAAATCTCAAATCTCCGAATAGGAACGCGAACAAAGTAGCGAATGGCTTTAGTAAAATATGTTGTTATTATTTGTATAATATATTATGTAGTTTTTCTGAAACTACCAATTCCAACTTTCCATACAGATCGTAGCAAAGCTGGTGTTTCATAAAAACTCATTTCCCCGTGAGGTTCCAGAGAGTATTTCGATCGGCAGCGCTAATTACAAGCTCGAGACGGCGCTGGAATAATTAAAATTATAAATTGGAGCCTGAAGAGCTAACCTTGGGCGGTATTAGTTATTAAAATAGGCAGCTTGTTTTAATGCAGAAACAGACTGGTAGCAATTGAAATGGACATAACAAATTCATAGCATACATAACGTTTTTTCCATAATTCATTTTTTTATTTTTTTGCTTTACTACTTATTAATTATTCTTCTTAGTGTTTGCGTGTTCTTCTTATCCAAAGTGTATCTATTCGTGAGCACCTATTATTGGCTATCCATATTCCATTTTTATTGCATATTTTTGTATTTTTGGTTCTCCTACGAATAAGTAAATAAATAACAGCGCTAGCGCAGTTAGGTACATAGCTAGTTTATAAAATTATCCAATTTACTGTAATAAATACATACATACATATCGTCACGCCATTTTGTAATTTTTTTTTTTTCGGTCGGCGTTTGACCACCAACTCGCCTGATGTTATGCGACGTTGTGGTCTAAGATGGAGGATTATGATGAGATTAGGATGGAGGATTGTGGATAAGATGGACACGACGACCTAGCCTTGAAGTTTTGTAGAGTGATAAGAAGTACAAAGACGGCAGCTGAGTGAGGCGCTACAAGTGCGCCACTGCTCAGACCCGTCTTCGGAACGGTTACACCGGACTACATACCGAAACACGACTAGGTCATTTCACGGCATGGCTTGGTCCGGTGGGTGGTAACTAGCCACGGCCAAAGCCTCCCACCAGAAACCCACACCTTTACCCCGAAGGGGCTGGCAGAGGTGTAATACAACACCCACACTTCGCCGGACGATATTCAGTCCCAAATGTGACATGAGGCGAGCCTGTCGCCATACAACGGGCTCCAGTCATGTAGCAGATGACATACAAACGCACATAAGATCACACAATGACCAAATTGGTGCGTGCTATCGGCTGAATACGAACCCGCTCCCTTTGGCCTTCTCCAACTCTATCATCGCTTCTATTGTAATAAAAAGAGAAAATTAATTGTATTAAAGAGATTCTAATATCTAAGAGATCTATTTATCTCAATAGTAACAATTGTTTTTTCGATATAATCTCGTATTACATACGAGGTTACAAATCATTTGCCCTTTTTCATGCGTATCTTTATTAGAAAATATCGCGCTCTGAGATAGATCGCCAGATGTTACGCTAGTTTTTAAGTCTTGCTATCTCTGTTGGTAATTTCGGGAATTATCAATTATGAGTTTATTTTGATATTTACCTACCTGATTGCCAGATTATATCAAAATCCATTTTGTATTTATAGGTACGTATCTATAGTTATGCATAATTACGTAATAGTAGTATTTTGTGTAGGTAGGGTCAACTGAGACAAATGTGTCTGTGGGGCAATTGCGTCTTTCGAAAATGAAGATCGGACGACGATGAGTCAAAATTTAAGCAACTAACGCCATCTTGTACAGATTATTGCAACTAAAGATAGAAAAATATTTAATTGGCGCCTAATTTGTACAAGGTTGGTCAGTAATTCTCGAAAGATGCAATTACTCCACAGACGCATTTGCCCCAGTTGACCCTAATTATGATAGAAAAAATACCTAACTCGATATTTAAAAATGTATCATCCCATTTCCTAATTCGAGTTTTCTTACCCAATATCCAACTTTGGCAAAGTTCTCCTCAATCCTCAAACCATTCCTATTTTATCTCTGCACAGCATGAAGTAATAAAATTGAAATCAATCAAATAAGTAAACCAGGCTAAACCGCTAAGTCGGACCAAATAAACAAACAGTAAATTAGACCGACCTCTGCGATAATATCCTCTTTTATAGGTGATCCAATCCGGTTTTAAAATTCGAACGCTTTCTTTTTCCATTGCCAGTGAGAAAAAAGAAAAAAAAAACGATGCGATTATCTTCCGTTGTCCCAGTAAATGGATATTCGGACCCTGCCCGTTGATGGGGGGTTTTATTATGGGGGAAACGGATTGGCTGTATAAAACGGGAGCTATTTGTTTTATTTTACAGCTGGCCGTCCCACTGCTGCGGGCTACATACGGCCTAGAGTCACGCATCTTTATTCTTTGTTGTTGAACTGGTTGACATGCCAAGCTTCAGGCGTGGTGGAAGTATACGATCTACGAACCGAAATTACAAAGGTATACTTGTGTTTAAGAGCGTTTAACCGGCGTTATTGCTATCTTGCTCGCACAATTCAACGTTTTTGAAAATAAATAATGGCTGAGTTGGCAATTGAAAAATGTTGTCTGATAACTATTTAGTTTTTAATATAACGGTTATTTTAAACTAATTTTAGTTTCTATACCTATCAATTGGACGGAGAGATCGAACATTGAAAACAATAAAAAATTGATGATCTTTTTCTCCGTCTAAGAAAAAGGTATAAAAACTAAAATTAGATTAAAATAACCGTTAAATTATAAACTAAATAGTTATCAGACAACATTTTTCAATTGCCTACTCAGCCATTACTTACTTATTTTCAAAAACGTTGATTTGTGCGGGCGAGATAGCAATAACGCCGGTTAAACGCTCTTAAAGGTTGTAATCATTTTAGTAGATTTTGTAAATTGGATAATAAACTCGGATTTTAATGGTGTTGTAATTTTATTCTTTCCTGCTTTGTTTAAATTTTTCAATTAAAATAGAGAAAATACATTCATTTCAATTAAAATTTCATTTTTTGGCTCGTCTCTTAAGCTGGAGGGAGCGGGTTCGATGCCAGTCGAAGGCACGCACTGTGCAAAGTCAAAGTCAAAATGTTTTAATTCAATTTAGGTATCAAAGACACACTTATGAACGTCAAAATTTATTTAAATAGACTCGACCGCCTTGTTCGGATAAAGAGCCTCTACTCAGAAAAACAGGCAAGAAACTGAGGGGCATTATTTTTTCAAATAATAAATAAATTACAGTCTCACAAATTTTGGCTTACAACTAGGTAATATCTATAAATACTAGTGGCTACTTTATTGTATGTTCATTAGTGAACATGACTGTGCTTAACTAATGTCATCTGCTAAATAAATAGAGACCGCAGTGCATGGCAACAGGTTCGCCACCTGTCACATTTGGGACTGAATATCGTCCGGAGAAGTGTGCGTATTGTAATACACCTCTGCCAGCCCCTTTGGAAGGAAGAAATGCATTTTTCAGATCAATGCATACGTATGTTTTTGTACATTTTGGCTAAGAAACAGCTATAAATACTTAGAGTACCTACTTTAAGCTCTTAGTTTTCCACAAAATCGTAACGCAGAGTATTATAATATTCATGCACCATTGATCACCTTTAATTTACCGGTTTATCCACTAGGATAAACCGGTAAATTAAACCGGTAATTTAGGTATCTTACAACTGATAAAATGTTTTATCTGTGGAACCAATGAGACTACTAGCATATTATATAGAGCCGAAGGAAAATAATATTCCGTAACACTATCAGTAGAATTACGTAATAGATCCACAGCCAACCAATAATAAACATTAGTTAAACAGACCTGATCTTCCAACTCAGTTATAAGATCAAAACGTTGCAAATTTAGTAATAAAAAACGTTTTTACAGCCTCTCAAATGCTTTTCTTTCTTAAACTGTCACTCCATAATGTCTCAATTGCCAAAATCGCAAAGAAACCCAAAAATACGAACAGAAATATGAAGAACAAAATCAACAGTAGGAAGTGTCGCACAATCAAACGATCTCTTTGACAAGGATAGACATTTCCGTGTCAAATTCTCATGGGCGTTCGAACGATTTTGGCGATGATCCCCTTAGGGCTAGTGCGCACCATACCATTCTCAAACGTGGAATGAAATACTAAGTTTACTAATATTCGTGACATAAATAATGATTTTGAACATTGTTTACATTTAAGAAAACATGTTGTGTGTGCCTCAGATTTGCGCTTCAGCTCTTAGCGTCAACTGGCACAAATGTGTCTGTGTGTAATAATAATAATAATAATATATTTATTTGCATAAAACATGAGAGTCAATACATTGGCAATGCATAATATGGTCTTATAATAGTAAAATTAGATGTCGCTTAAAGTCATGTTTTACCTGTCATAGGCATGCAAATGTTTTAAGAGATGGCTACCGAAATTAAATTATGAATACAAAAGTCAGTTCTAAATTACAATGATAAAAGTTAAAATTCGAATATGTCAACAAAATGTAAATAAAATTAAAAATAATGTCAATAGTATAAAATAAAACATACCTAAATTAAATTAAAATTAAATGTCAGTCAGTACTCAATATAAAAACAATTTCAAGGTTCAATCATGTAGGTAAGTCACTAAAATTTATCATTCATAAAATATTAACATTGTAATAACATTTCTCCACTAGCAATTTTTTAAGCAGTATTTTAAAGAGACCAATTTTCTGATCCCGAATTGATTTAGGTAAATGATTATAAATGTGCGGCCCCATACACATTACACTCTTATTCATTAGAGTGTATGTGTGTGTGTGTGTGTTTGTCTGTGGGGCAATTGCGTCCTTCGAGAATTACTGACAAACCCGTAACAAATTAGGTAACTAACGCCATCTAGTACAGATTATTGGAACTAAAGATATAAAAAATTTAAGGTGCACCTAATTTGTGAAGGATTTGTCAGTAATTCTCGAAAGACGCAATTGCCCCACAGATGCATTTTCCCCAGTTGACCCTACCTATAATTATCACGATCATGAGCCTTGAAACCAAAAAAAAAATTGCCAGCTACCTCTTTTTATCGGCGTCTTTTTTTATGGTAATAAACCCAGTAACCTAATGCTTTGTTTAGTAATCGGTTTTAAACTTATTGGAAAACCGTAAAATAGGAAAGACATTAACACTATACATTACCACAGAAAAATATAGTTTACTATCCGTACCAAAATCCGTTGCATAGTTTAGGAGGAAGGAGTTCCAGATATCCGATATCCAGACAGAGACTTTGATCACTTTGTTTATTTAAATTTGGAATCAAATTTGCAATTGTCAAATGTTTCTTTTTACCCAAATAAATTATATTTGTATTTTGTAGAGTAGAGGAGAAGAGGAATGAAATATATTGCATTACCTAATGATGAGCTAATTTATCTAGCGAGAAACAAAAAACAACCTTTCAGGACCAGAAAGTTGAATTCTCATAATGTTGAGTTTGTAAGAAGTTGAATTGCATCATGTTGAATTCTAAAATACAAAAAACAATCACCGCAAATATTTTGACGTTAATAATTATTTCCTGTCTATGTTGTCCTAGTATGTACAAGCCGCAACACTCAGATAGGGAATGGCAAAGACTTGACACAATTCCGGGGTAATCCCCCGTTTCTATCATTCACCTGTCGGATACGAGTGTCACCGACGTATTCTGACGGTCAATCAGGTAGGTACGATGAAATGAGCGCAAATACTCACACGCGAAAATGATTAAGAACTTACTTACGAATAATTGTTTTTTATTTTTTAAGAAAAAATAATTCGTAGGTCGTTTGGAATAGTTAAAAAGTTTTCTTTAGCTGTATCGTGATACATTAGACTTTTTCGTAAAGTCCATATCCAATTTCATTTTCAATTTCAAAACAGTTTTTTTCCCATCACAAACAACAACAATAACTAACTAATTAAACCCAAAACATTAAACCTTAGACACAAATTTCCAGTTACCCTCCTTCGTTTTTCAAAAACTCCTTCCCAAAATCCACTTTGTAATAAACTTGGGAAGCCATCAAACGCTGGATGCCGATATCAAAAGGATAGAGAAATATCGCAACTGACATTGATGGACGGCGACATACGACGAGGTAAAATAAACGTGCAATTTGGAAACGGCTCATTTCCACTACGCCACTGTGTCCATAGCATGTGCGATCTGCAGTACGCATGGTTTATGCATAAATAATAAATATAGGTAAATACTTTTATAGTACCTATATATATTACTTATTAAGTATATACTTTTACAGTATATATCTATTACTGTATTATTTATATAATTATGTATACCTATTATTTTAGTATTATTATAGTAGGTATTGTATGGGAGCGATGATAGTCTAGTTGGAGAACGCCCGCTTCTCAAGCCAGAGGAAGTGGGTTAAAACCCAGCCGACGACAGCACGCATCAATTCGTTCATTGTGTGAAAATATGTGCCTATTAAATGGCATCTGCTATATAACTGGAGCCCGGTGAATGGCGACATGCTCGCCCCCTGTACATTTGGGATTGAATATCGTCTGGCGAAGTGTGGTTGTTGTAATACACCTCTGCCAGTCCTCTCGGGGGAAAGGCGTGACGATATCTTATGTTCTAATAAATATTATAATATTTTTCATAATTTACAACATCTTCGAGAGAGAAGGTGACGATGACGAGTGACGTAGTCGGGTATCAACTCCCGTCACGCTAGACTTTCGCCCTTTAGCAATAATCGTTATTAAGCCTTCGAATAGTTACACAGTCACAGTTAATTTTTGAAAATGCAAAAGCATTTTCAAAAATTTCGAAGAAAGAAAAAGACAAAATAATGGACATCTATTCAGAGGCTATGCAACGTCTATTGCTAACGGGGTCAATCTATAGGTTAATCGATATGAATAAAAAAAATTGGGTTAAATAAAATAATACTACTAACTACAACACTACTTATAACTTTGACTATCTGAATCTGAATCTAATTCTGTCAACTTCTACAACATAATCGTATTTGAAACCCTATTCTGGCGCGTGAGATAGTATCATGGCCGTTGTCTCTCTCGTTCTAAAAGTCATAAGAGTGACCAGCATAATTATCTCCGCGTCAGAATAGAGTTTCTGGGAAAAAAATTGGGTCGGACGTATGCCTTTTTAATCTAAATTTTAACATGGATGAGGTATTTTTACTTGTTTAGATGTGATAATGGAAAAATGAATTTCATGTCTTTTTCAGTTTACTTTACTCTTGCCTAATAAATCAATGTTCAAATTAAGACATTTATGGAGACGAAAATTATCACTCTCCTTATTTTAGACGTCAATTAAGACGGAAAATAACAAGACACATCTGTATGTCTTTGAGAAAGTTTGCTTATTGTTCAAGCCCAGTTAGGTCTTGTAAGCTTCAAAACTATTCAAATCAAGTACAAGTTGCCTAGTTCCAAAGTGGGCAACCACCCAACGTAATCTGCAGCGTCATAAAACAAACTGTCCTAGACACACCTGCGGTCTACATACACGTGTAGGATCCGTTTTAGTGAACATCTCCACGGAATATGTAGGGATGGAAAATTTTTTCTTACAACAAACATTAGTATTCTTAAAATTTAATTAAAATTATTTTGTTTTAAGTTTGGGAAAATAACGTTGTATGAACCAATTTTTGTCAACAAAGTAGGTAATGATGCATGCCATGGTAATTTACAAGCTGCAGTGTTAGCACGGAGAAAAGTCATCTTTATACCGCTATTAACAAGCTGCACGAAAAAAAAAACAATATTGTACGAACAACGAGTACACCACCTTCAAACCTAGTATATTTTTTTCCGTTAAAATGTCTAACTAAATACTGAACTAGACTGTTGTATGGTAAAATCTAATGTCTATCGTAAGTATATTATGCCTAACTCACACTATGAAAACGATCACGTTCCCTATCAGCTTCTAACAAAACCAAGATGTAAGCAAAGTGCCCTACTTGCACCAAATAGGTGTTTGTGCATCTTATAGACGAAGAGCTACTGAAGAGTTTTGTCACGAGTTTAAAAGTTTCACAAGACACCTGATCGGTTCCTATGTTTGACAAATGTGGGCTAGCTGTACGTTTTGCATTGCTTCTACTCGTAAGTTAATTAAGCCTGAATTATAAAACTTCGCGATAAGCTTTCATTCTAGTCTGTATTTCTGTGCATGTGCACATGAATGAGAATGCCCGCCTCTCAAGCCAGAGGGAGCGGGTTCAAACCCAGCTGTCGGCACGCACCAATTTATTCATTGTGTGAACATACATATGTGCGTATTGTGTGTCATCTGCTACATGAGTGGAGCCCGGTGTATGGCGACAGGCTCGCCCCCTGTCTCATTTGGGACTAAATTGCCTAGCGAAGTTTGAGTATTACACCTCTGTCAGCCCCGTCGGGGGAAAGGCATATATGTTTATGCATTGATAAACACATGAATCTACTCGTATGACGTCTTCTTGTATTTATTGTACTTACCCTTTCCCCTTACTTTTCCTTCAACTACCGACTACAGAACTTTTTGCGTATTACATATTATGGTACACGTCGCGTAATTAAATGGCACAGCATCTCCGTAACTATCGTAAGTGCCATTCTTCCGGTACAATATCCAGGTCGTCACTCCCTGTCGTTTCATTTTTCACATTATTTCCTCTGGCTTCATAACGGGCATATTGTCGAGCGGGTCGTGTACACACGAAAATTAAATGCAGGTCTGTGCAATGTGCATTCATGAATGACAAATGCAAGCTAGTGATGTTTAAACTGTGGAGCATCACATGTTGTTTTATTGATTGTCGATTTTTACTATTAATCTTACGCTCGAATACTAAATCCGTACTTACATTCAAATGTAACTGTTACAAATTCAAATTACAATACTGAATTACATTTTTAACCCGTCGGGGAGTGTCTCGGTTAGAATTTTGGCAGATCTTAACTAGGTAACTTACTTACAAAAAAAATTGCAGTAAAGATCGATTGAAGTATCTTCACACTAACTTTATTCTTAATGCGATCTGTCGCCATCGGTTTGCTCCTGGTTGTCTTACTTTGGGTGCCAGCAGGGCTGGCACGGGCCGGGCAAAAATTATCTTTAAACCACTTTACCTACGGATATGTTTGTCTTTTTCTCGCGGGAAAAAAACATTGAAAAGACAATTTGTCTTTTCAAATTGTGCTAACCCTGCTGTTGCTATTGAGCGTATTTACCATCTTTGACCACACTGTCAAACTGAGACGAAACGTGGTCAAACACTTAACCATCGACCGTAAAAAAAATACAAGTCTTCTCTCATTTCACTGTTTGGTCTGGTAAGGAACAACACTATTTCCATCTGCCCAACCAGCTTTTGTTTTACAGCAAATACAAGACGAGATTTCGAGCATCGTGGCTCAGCACACATTGTAAATGAATGTTTACTGTGGCAGGAAATAACGTGAGATGAGCTGCCTCGTGAAGCACAGGTCCGCCATTTTGCTGCTCAAACTTGGTCCATGTTACGTTGGGTACGTACCAGGGGCGGCCTTAGCTATTGCGAGTGCCCAGATGGTAAATTCTTGCGGGGCCCTGGGGTACCAGAACATTGCAAGGCCCCGGGGCGGCAGGAAAGGAAAGGAAAGGAAGTAGAAAGTTTTTATTATGATTGATGTTGTAATCAGTCATCATGAAAATATGTCCTCCTACGTATGTATTTGTTTCTGTGCACAAGTTACAATTAATTACTTGACTAAAGAAATTAGAGTAATGAAATTAATGTAAATAATATTGGTGGATTTAACAAGTAAAATTAATAATTGAAAAACAAAAAACCCGGCTGCAAAATTTTATACTCTATGTCACTTCCACTATCAAGACGATTCAAATCATACCTCACATGTCGAAATACATCAAGCTGTGTAGGCTGTAGGGCGTGCTAAAAAAAACTCATACATACATACCCACATACATACATACACTCAAACATAACCCTCCTTCTTGCGCAGTCGGGTAAAAAGTTAATGAACACAAAGACGGCATATCAATGACGATAAACCAATAAGTAAAAAAGACGCGAGGCCTCTGCAAAGGCGAAGCCGCGGGCAGTTACCCTGCTTGTCATCTCTGAAGCCGCCTCTGCTACGAACCGTTAGATGTGCTTAATTTATTCCGAACTACCTACGCGTTGTGGTTTAATCCGACAGCAACTGAGCTTTTTCGGGATCAAAAAACCGGCTTGTCCTTAAACTTTAAACTAAATTTTTCAACTCTTCATTTCAAAATTTCTAATTACAAATTACATCGAGTGATTACGACACGTGTAACTTTACCCGGCTTACCTTGTGATTCGATATTATGTTGTACCATCCGCGACGCAGAGCTCACATTTAAATGTTTACTCCTCTTATGTAATAGGCCCAACCGGAGCCTAGTGTAATGTGAATGAAGCCACAAAAGTAAATAAACGAAATATGAGAAATATGAGAATATGTGTTAGATATAATACACATAATTATTTTACAGACGTAGAATTTCAAAAAGATGTTGTTTAGAATACCTTGGCACAGGTAACACAGATGTCGGCAAAGGCACGTGTATATTGTAACCGTCAAAAGCCTTTTCGAAAACCTATTGAATAGGCACTTATTCAGCATCTAAAGGGCCCCATTCACTATCCTGCCTAGCAGTCCGCCCTGCAAAACTGCGAACCAGGGTGTAGCTATTCTGCTGCTTAACCGCTCATCATCAGTACTACTTCGTTCCTCACTAGTATCAGTGATCATGCTGTTATGAGTTTACGTGCTTAAGGGTTCCGAGAGGCTCTAAATATTCCATACAAACGCGCTTGTCAGATATCTTTGAAACTATATGTTAGATTGTGATGAAATTTGGCTTGTAGGTACAATTAAATAAACTTTATCGCTGCCCCTATGTTCTTGGTTTTTCTTAAAAACATCCTCAAGAGGAAATACAGCTATGAAAAATGCAAGGTGTCACTTTTGACTGATTTATTTAATAGATAAACTAATCAAATCAAAAAATCCTTTTCATAGGAACGTTGTCTACATCATTAGCTTTAAAATTAATGCATAATACAAGAGAAAAATGTAGCTATTTAAAATTAATTAGATAAGTGCGGAAGTCTTAAAAATTACTGAAATTGCAATTTGTCGCTCTGTAGATAACTTTAGGCTCGTCAGTACCTTTACTGGCTCTCTTCGCTCGTCGCCTCCTTCTAGACGAAATGGCAATTGAAAACCAGGCAATGCAGAGTTAGTCTAACGTGTTCTCCGGACCCTTAACCTTAACATCTGAAAAACAAAAGAAGTCGCTCTTCAAATCAGTTAATGATCTTCTTTCAACCATTTCTCATTAAAAAGATCACAAATAATAAACAATACGAATTTGTGACCCAAATATCCCCGGAAAAGCTTTTAGATGTCCGGATATCCGTTCCGCAAGACGGATAGGAAGTGCCTTCGACGGTTGTGTTTTATTAACGCAATGAATCTTATCGATTGGCATTTGCAACAAACATTGTCGATTGTCTTCAAATTGAAACCTGGAACAGTAAAATTAAGGGGCAGGTAATAAAATGGTATACGGCATGGTATGATAATATACTCCGTCAGGTATAGCATTCCGGACACGCGAGCAACACGTAGTGACGTCAATCGATGCTTAAGCAGGACCGAAATAAGTCATGTGCAAATAGTTCGAAAGAGACGGCTGACGATGACGAGTGACGTCATTACGTGTTTGCTCCCGGAATACTAGACCTTGTCTTTTTGGATCATGGTATACGCTGCGCTGCGATACAGATACTGTGCGGTTTTAGCATGAGTTATTTTCATTAATCCTATCTTATAACTGGGCGTAGGCCTCTTTACATAAGCCTCTTTTAAGGAAGCCTGAAGATTTAAATAAATAAATTCGGGACACTTTTACACATGGTCGCCTGACCCCAAACTAAGCAAAGCTTGAACTATGGCTGCCAGAGACTGATATAATTACTTAGATATTTTGAAATACATACTTAAATACATATTAACACCCAGATATAGAACAAATACTAATGTTCATCACATGAATGTTTGCTCTGGGTGGGAATTGAACCCACGCCCCCACGCTCAGAAGGTAGGTTCACTACCAACTGAGCCACCGAGGCAGTCGGTAGATAGGTCAGATAGGTACTCTGTCCGATTTTCTTCTATAATATAATCTTCCAGTCAATACAACACTTACTATCTATCTAGACAAGTGGCTCTACGAACTGTTGACCTCGCGACCGACGTCTGTTCGTCTGTCACATTTCGGAACCGATTCTCTCTAATTTTTGTGAGTAGAATCCACAACTTATGGATTTTTTTTCTGTCAAATCAGTTTTATAATTTTTTTTTTTTCAAAATGGCGATTTTGATTAATTCATCTTTGAAACAAAAAAAATCTAAATTAAAATCGGTTTATCCGTTCGGTGGATACGACGCCGCTGCAACACACATACACACACACACACACAACAGCCCGTCTTTTTTGCGTTGGGGGTTAAAAATTTATGATTAGGACAATGAAGGCCGAATTATTTGGTTTATAAGTATGCAATCGTAATGGAGATTGGACTAACAAGTCTTTATAATATTTCCATATTATAATTTATTATTTTATTTTTCTATAAAAATGCCATCAGTTGGTATGGACTAAAATTAGTTCGGTTGAACTTCATAGGGGTTTGGGTTATGGAGGCCATTGCTACAACCAAGCATTATATTAGCGAGATTGGCTTTAGTTTTAGTGGTTTTACGGCTTGGGAGGTGTCAGGGCTGAGCTACCCACGTTCGTAGGAGTGTACTCTATTCTGATTCCCTACACGTGGTCCCCGGGTAGTGCTAACCGGATGACAAACTCTGGTGGGTGGCTTCGGCCGTGGCTAGTTACCACCTACCGGACCAAGCCATGCCGTGAAATTACCTAGTCGTGTTTCGGGATGTAGTCCGGTGTAACCGTTCCGAAGACGGGTCTGAGCAGTAGCGCACGAGTAGCGCCTCACTCAACTGCCGTCTTTGTACTTCTTCACTCTAGAAAACTTCAAGGCTAGAGTGAATAAGTACCTTATAGGTCGTCATGCTCCAATTTAGACCACAACGTTGCTTAACATCAGGCGAGTTGGTGGTCAAACGCCGACCTATTCTACATAAAAAAAAAGCAATTTAATAGCCAAAGGATTTGGATGTATGGCGAAGCATACGAAAAAACGTCTTGTGAGTTCTTCAATTTCCTCCTTTATCGTGGGTATGTTACTTCCATTACCTCCAAGCTCTGTCCACTAAGTTTTCACCAACTAAGAGAAAACTTCAATAATACCTACAATTTTAGCAATTTTACCCGGAGCGATTTTAAAGTCCATTATATTCAAGAGAAAATAATTATGTCAGTCCCCGTTTAAACATGACGACCGACTGGTTTACTGGAAAATCTGTTAAAAACTTCATTGCAGTGGTTTTAAATTGTGTGGCTACGCAATTAAAAGTACGCTGAGATTAAAGTCAGGAAACAAAGAAATGCACAGAAGCGTTACCATTTATCAATTATTGTGGATATCAACTCAAATCTAAAGCCTTTATATTTGGTATCGAAGGTACATTTATGAACGGCCACGATATAAAAATAATTCTACACTACAAACGACTCTCGTTTTTCTTAAGCACTTTTCAATTTGCAGTAACCTTTATCGGTTAAAATATAAAGCGGTAGTCACACTGCTCCGCGCCATGCCATGGTACCGACGACTGTGTTCTTAAAGTCGTATCCACCAGCGAGTCCAGGGGGGAGAGGGAGCCCATTAAAAGTGTCTTATTCATATTCTACGGTAGTCGAGTAGATAGGCTCGCCCCTGTCACATTTGGGACTGAATATCTCTGGCGAAGTGTGGGTATTGTATTACACCTCTGCCTCAGCCCTTTCGGGGGAAATAAATTCGGGACACTTCCACACACGGTCGCCTGACACCAAACTAAGCAAAGCTTGTACTATGGCTGCCAGAGACTGACTTAGATATTTATAAATATATACTTCAATAGATATTAACACCCAGACATAGAACAAACACTAATGTTTATCACATGAATGTTTGCCCCAGGTGGAAATCAAACCCATGCCCCCACGCTCAAAAGGCAGGTTCACTACCAACTGAGCCACCGAGGCAATCAAAGGTCAAAGAGGTAGTCGGAGATATCTGTTTTTTGGTGTTTGTCTACCTTGATGAAGGTTAACCGCAGCCGCAGCTAAGTAATGCCCTCTTTCCTTCTCCGTCTTTTCTAAATAAAAATCTGACCTACCTTGATAAAGATTATTTTCACCTACGTCAAGCTCAAATTAAAATCCTGGATCAGCCATTGGTTGAATCGAAATATCTCAGTTTGCACATAAAACACTCACGGTACAATACAACGACAATGGATCTGTGGCCCTATTCGGAGATTTGAGATTTTCATCTCACCTTTTTTCGTCCTTGTTGCTCTCGTTTAAACGTCATAGGTGTGAGAGTGACCAAGATATAATCTCATCTCATCTCACGCGCAGGAATAGCCCCGCTGCACTGTGAATATCGCCTAAGGATTCTTTGTTAGTACACGAATACATACTTGACTATATATCTTGCTACATTTGTAGATGTATACATAGATTTAACCATGACATACATAATTTGATTTAACATCCCAGTATCCCACTTAACTAGGTATATTATAAATTCGAAAGCCTGTGTGTTTGCTTGTTACTTCTTGAAGCTCAAACGGATTGACGGATTCTGATGAAATTTGATATGGAAGTAACTGATGCCTCGGATTAATACATACCGCGGGACAATGCTAGTATTACATAGTCTTCTAAAAATAATAAAGTTATGGACAACTTCAAGATCAATACTTCACAAACCATAATTTACATTTTTCTAGAACAGATTCAAATAATAATTCAACGAAACGTTTCATTCATACCTACCCCAGCTCCAACTCAGAATGGAACAAGATTCCATTTCGTGTCTAAGTAAAGTTTTGTCCAGAAAAAAGTTTCACAATCTCTCTTCCTAATTGGATCGTCCCTTCCAAGTTTGACGGATAATTTTCCCGGACGATTATATTATAGTGTTTACGATCCGTTTAAGATGAAACTTGGACACAATTATTCGGATTTAGACCGAGTTTGGGAGGATTTTAGCGTTGGAACCGACGTAACTACTGCCTAGGTAGCGGGGTAGTGAGTAATACAGAATGGGGTGTTAGGTTGGGAGCTTGTTAGAGAAGTTTTAGCGCTGGAGGCTGTTTTAAAACATAAAGTACACAGGACTATTTAGTTACTCAGATCAACCTAGAGGAAAAGATGGAACTCTGCGTTATATCTCGCTGAAGCCACTTCTTTTTAAACGTGTGCGCGTGGTAATGTTGCCATGAAAAACATTTACAATTGCACGAAAACTAACATTAATTCCCAAACTCTACGTTAGCCATTTCCGTTCCAATATACAACCTTAGTAGATTTAATATTCTAAAACTGCCCATATTTGTAAGAGTTTAATATTACGACTTTTTCAAAGTGACTTGTAAAAAAACTGCACAGTTTTTAAAAAGAACCTCAAAATGTAGTCCTGGCCACACTTTGATAATGCACTATGTATATTTATGTACACGAAATTGTACCTTATACCAATGTCTATAATGTCGAGGTAAGAATGACCAAGCGAGTAACGTAGTTTTTTTGAGTCTATGTGTGCGTGTTGTGTACATATACGAAACTAGCGTAGTTTTTAGATGGTTTTTGGCTTCACCTAAATCATACACCGTGCGCCATCTGACTCTCTAGGTTGATCTGAGTTTAGTTAGAACTTAGGTAGATTAGTAAGAGGTATCTATTAACGTATTTTGTACAGGAAAATGTTGTTGGCGAATAACTTTTATTACAGCATAACATAATTATTACGGGTCCAGCGACCACTTTAGACTAACTTCGCATTGGCTATAGGTTTTCTTTTGCCATTTCTTCTAAAAAAAGACGACGAGCGAGAGAGCAAGTAAAGATACTGAAGAGCCTGTATAGTAATCTAGAGAGTGACAAAGTGCAATATCAATATTTTTTACATCTCTCATATTCGGTAAGTAGGTCTTTATTACTCCCAAATGGGGCTTGTAGGTGACCAATTAGCGCTCTAGGGTAATAATGTAGCTAGAAAAGCCCTAGGGCGGTAAGTAATGAAAAAAAATCTTTCAAAAAGTTCGCGTACATCTAACCATCATACTGGCAATAGACATCTTGCATTCAGCCCAATGACAAAAGAGGTCATCAATTTTAAATATCGAACGGCGAAGCTCAATTTCGTTCTTGAAAAGAATAATTTTAAAAAAAGATGAAAAAAGGCGGGAACAGAAAACTTTATAAATTGTTTTGGGATTTTTTTTTATAATTACGTGCTAATTAGAAAAAAAACGAGTTCTGCAAGTGATGTGCAAGTGGCCAGTTCTGCAAGTGACGATATAAGCTGCACCGATTCAATGAAAATGGAGGCAATTAACAATATTTTGCCTGAAATTTCTAAAGAGAGATATTTGAAAACTTACGAGGAGTTCATGAAGTGGCGAAAAGAAAAACGAGTAAAGTCTTTATCTGAGTACATATTCTTAACATACTTTAGTGAACTATCAAAAAAGCTGCAGCCATCTAGTTTGTGGTGCATTTATTCAATGTTAAAAGCAACTATGAGTACTATAGCGTACTATGAGTACTATACTTATTTACTTTTATTAACTAATAAAATGTTTTATTCTTGTAATGCCGGTTTTTTTCTACTTACCTCACAATCGAGATGTAAAGCAGAGTAGTTAGCTCGGGTGTAAGCATCAATTGCACCCTCGAACTATAGGCGCCCTCGCTGCGCTCGTGCGCCTAAATATCTCGGGCTGCAATTGATGCCTTACAGCCCTTGGCTACTAATCTACTATTATGACCGTTGCACTTCTCTAATCATTCTTAAATTACTGAAAATGCCCTTTGTATTATGGATTAATTTAAAAGCTAATAACGTAGACAATCTTCCAATGTAAAGGGATTTTTGATTTGTTTTGTCTATCTATTAAATAAATCAGTCAAAAGTAACCCTTTACAAATGTGGATATTTTTTATAGGCATATCTTCCCTTCAGGACGTTTAAGCCTTGAATATTCGCCAAATGCGTCTATTCAACTCGTAATAGTGAAGAAGCTACGGACCCTACCGATATGAAAAAAATATCACCAATAAGATCAATCTGTTACCTATTAATTAGCCTGATTAAAATATTATATTACTTACTAGATAGCGAGTAAAAAAATATTAAATGAACGTTGTTTTCGTTCTCATGGCGTGCAATACCGTGCTTACGGAGATTACGTTACTATATATTTTTACACCTTCGGATAGGAAATTAAAAATATGATTGATCGTCCTTTTACCATATTTTTAGAGCTAAAATTGAGTTAGTTTAGTAATATTTTGTGTTATTTTGAAGTATTTCGTCAGATCACGTGACCACTGACACCCGCGAGCTCCTTTGCGGGGGACGGGCCAGTCGGCGCCAGCGCCTCACGAAGGAAGGACGTACTCGCCTTGCCGAAAAATATTTTCGCATTTTTTTTCTATTTGTACGTAAATCATCAATTAAACAGTGCTTAATTATCCAGAGACAATCAAAAAAAGTAGTTTTTCAAGACATTTGATAAGTTTTTAGTGACTTTACTACTAGTGAAAATATTTGGACAATAATTGATCGCGTTGTGAGTAGAGGGTACAGAAGGTTGATCCGATGAAAATGGGAGATGTCACCAAGGCAGCTAGGCGTAACAAAAAAATTGGACTCCAACTAGGTAGCTAAGTGGTAAGTACCTACCTACCTATTAATATTTAATTACCACATAAATATTTTTACCCGTTTGTTCTTATTGTGTAGACTGAAGTGACTAACCCTAGTGTCTGAGTTTTTAGTGGCATATGATTCGGTCTGACGTTTGTTTTCCTGATAAAAATACTTAATAGAAAACTACAGACGTGTCCTCCGACCTATGTTAACTCTCAGGGCTTCACCGTCCATTACACCTTATTGCGATGATTGTTGGATTTAGCCGCCGACGCTGTGCGACCATGAACCTTATTTTGCTGTGATACGAGCCGCGGTCGCGCAGCGTCGTGCTGTACTACAATCATCACGCCACGGCACGGGCCCCATTGTACATGTTGCTCATGATAATTATCCAAGTGCAAGACTTGTCAGAACTGTGCTTTTTTTCTTGTTATGTACAAATGTACCTATATGTGTCATATTAGTACATTGCACAGGGTTATCGGTATAGGGTGTACTAAGCCAAACGGGGGTCATTGTACTCTTCATTATAAACAACGATTACTTTTTAAACTTTTTTATTTGTAATATAAATCGGGGAAAAAAGCATCTGCTTACATTTTGTCGACGATCGATGAGCTTTCTGTATGAAACAGCTGTTTTTTTTCTCGTGATTTCATTTGATTCAATTATTCACAAAAATTATACTAAGGTCAATATACCTAAGCCATTTCAAATTGAAACTGTGGCATACTTGCTGATGCCCCAACACCTAGTTAATAACATAGAAATGGGGAGTATTCTATAGTTAATAATAATAAATAATCCTTCTTGAACAATCGGGTAAAAATAAAATAATGATAATTATTATGTGTACTTACGATGTCAATATCGGAAAGCGGTCGTTGCGTGCGAACGGTGTAAATGACTAATACTATTTTTTGTTTTTGGTATAGCACATTTCCTAAACTAACCTACCTAAACTAGAAACAATCACATTTTTATGTTATAGCTGACCAACCACGGTCCGCAATACATTATTATTTTTAGCAGTGTAGTGAGCATATTTTTCTAACTTATCCTGGTTTGTTAACCGACTTCAAAAATTAGGACGCACTCAATTACATTGTATAAATTTTACGAAATGTTTGTTGCAGCATAACTTCGTCATTTATTTTTTATTTGAAAGAATATGCTTACTAACACTCTGATCAGTCACTTTGATCAAAATAAAGTATTTTTTTGTAAAAAATAGTATTTAATACAAAAATTCAAGCATTTGCATTCAGAAAGTAGTGTTCCGAGTTATGGCCATTGAATTCGAAAGAAAAGTTATTACATTTTCTTACAACAATAACCGAGCGAGAGATCGTTAGCGAGCGAAGCGTCTATGCTTCAGATTCGACGAAAATGCTTTCGTATTTCCGAATTCCGTCTGGATTTCTGTCCGGATCTTTGCCCAGACCTGTCTTAATCTACAGGTCGCATTTCTTAACCTATTCTCTTGAAACTTTGTGAGTAAGTCCGATATTTAAAAAGAATTTTCGTGTCTAGGCGGTTATTGGAAATTTTTCAATATGGCAGAGATGTGATTTAAAAAAGGATATATCTGCATAATTGGAAAATTTCCAAAAAACTTTTTGATCCGAGTCAAAACAAAAATTTATATAATTGTCAAACCTGCTCACAAAATTTCACGAGAATCGGTTGAGGAGTGTGACCTGTAGAGGAGGACAAATACAAATACAAATAATTTATTTGGGTATAAAATACATGTGACAATTTCAAATCGGACAGACATCGGTCACGAGATCTCCAGCTCACAGAGTCACTATTGTATGTATTGTTATTTATTTATATTTATTAAATACAACAATTTCTTTGGTAACTGATACCAACCTGCATCTAGTCTTAATAGTTATTTTAATCTAGTCTCTATTGCATGAAGACTAGAATAGTAATATATTTTAAACTGGGATTATAAATTGGTTATTGTTTTATATTTTATGGTATCATGGAAAGAGACAAACGAGACGCTTTGAGTAATATGAATATTGTGTAATTAATATCTTTAAATTGCTCTATTTCATTTTTTCAGAAACAGAGATCAACGAAATTATCAAAGTTTAAACACAAGCGTTCAGCCAACAAAAAATGCAAGTACTGAACTAAGGTGAGTTAAAAGACATTTAACATCTTATATTATTAGGGTGACAAGCATAGTGCATAGTCAGAGCTATGCCAAGTGGAAATGCTATTGCTAAAGTTATCGTATGTCCGGCGTCCAGCGTCTGATTGCACGGATGTCCGATTGTTTTCCACTACAGATCGCATTTCTCAACCGATATTTGTGAAATTTTGTAAATTTAGGTTTTATTTAAAATAGCGGAGATATGTAATTTGTGAGACGTTGCTCATAGAGCCACTACTTATAATCAGAGTGGCGCTGAACTGCTATGGGCATGCGTGACGCCAGTACAACCATTCACTTAGCGAGCGCGAAGCGCGAGTGAAAAACTCCCGTTTCAGTACTAAAAACTTATCCTATATTTTTATCTACAGATGCCTAGTTCAAAATCATCCGAAAGTTATCAGAGCATCCGAGGAACAGGGACTTTTTCACCTTCGAATAAACTGGTAATCATTTTTTTTTTGTGTACACAATGTACATAAATAAATTATTGATACGAGCGTTGGGACTTAGTATGGTTGCAAATTAATTATTATTTAATATTGTTTTTAGGAACAACAATATCAGTCTTCATTGCCGAATCTCATCGTCGAAGAAGAAGCAGAACAAGAACAGAAAGACAAAAGTTATTGGCGTATTATAACATTAGCTTCTTCTTCGTAAAATTTAAGGAAATATCAAGACCCAATGGTTTTGGTTGCGCCAAACAATCGATAGACTTGATTGGAGAAAAGCAAACAGGTCTTGCTTCTAAATTCACCTTTTTGTGAATAAAGAGTAACAATAGTAAATTATGTACCGAGGGCACAAAGCAGTGCCTTACGTCGCGGGCGGCTTATTGTACCTTGAGCGTAACGAGGGAATCTAGAGTTAACTCCCGAGCGCAGCAAGGGAAGATGAGTCCTGAGGGCAGCGAGGGGTTCAAGCCGCCCAAGACAAAAACACTGCTTTATCCTAGAAGCGAATCCTCTTCTAAAAATACTGTCTAATATTATACTCTCTCATAACTAATAAAAAGGTACTAGTAAGGTACAGTCTTTTATTTTAAATTTCGTGCAGCTCGAGGAGCACGTGCTCGTATTTTTTTCTTGGTAGCTAGTTCAATTTTCAAATAAACTCTTCTTACAGTGCTTATTCTGAGTTTTCATTCAATGTTAATCTCTTTGCTTGGAAACTCCCAACTGCAAGCTTCGCTCGAATTTATGTTTCATCTATAAAACCAACATTTGATTTTCATGTGTTAGATTAAGGATGTGTTAATCTGAGCGATTACTGCCTTTAAAGCATTTGATTTATTGATATTTTTTGATTCTTGGTTTATTTTGATTATTTTTTTGGTGTTTGCTAAAATCTAAGCACTATACATGTATTTCAGCTACAAAAGGTTTTTCAATATCCAATCTAAGACCCCTTTAGTCCAGCTAGAGAGGATTTTTTTACTATATTAACTACTAGCTGTTGCTCACGATTTCGTACGCGTAGATAAAAAAAAGCTCGTTCCGTTAGTTTCTTGTATTTGTCATTCTCAGGTCCCACTCCGAACCTGCACCCTTCTCTCTACCATCATCATATTGCCAGACCATGGTACGGGCAACAGTTATCTAGTTGGCATTGGCAATTGTCTTTATACTGGGTTTGGCTGGCACTGTCCGATTAAAACGTCACGCTCAGACAGGTGTCTATGGCAAGGTTAGCGGGTAGGTAAGCCGTTAACTCGGCCTCCAAGCTAAATCTAATAGGTAGCCAAGTCTAATATGGAGTAGATAGTTACAATTTGTGTAGTAAGTAGGTTATATACTTGTTGGTAATAGGTAGAAGTACTAGGAGTTACTCGTACTATGCCAAATATTTCAGTCTGAATGTTTAGTAGGAATTACCTACTACTCGGAACCAGCCAAGCCAAGTAGGCAGTATATAGATACTATGTATATGTAGTAATTAGGTAGATACTTGTAAGTAGTATCCTTCTTCTTCTACCTATAAGACTTGGCTGGCACCGACTTCAAATAGATGGGTAGCGCTTATAATAATTATATTAATTAATATTAGTGCTTATTTGTGGTTTGGAAGTCGCTTTAATTTTGTTACAATGATCACTTAAAACATCTTCTAACTTGACTTTTATTGAAAATCAGTTTACTAAAAAAATTAAGTAAACAAAATTAAGTCAAAGTGTAGTTTTTTATATCGTAAATTATGACACTTTTGTGCTAAGATTATTACACTCGAGGCGGTATTATAGCGCGAGCCGTATGCGAGCCCACTAATGGAGCCAATAGTGTAAATTATTAACGCACACGCGTTTCATGTGACGTTTTTCATCACACATGCGAGGGGAAAAAACACAGACTTGCATTAGTCAATACATTTTTCTGAAAATGTATGCGCATTTTGCTGCTTTTCCACTTATCAAAATTTTACTAGGCATAAAAATAAAGCGAGTACTTTGTTTAAATTATCATACCTAATTAATTGTCAATATTTTGATAAAAAAAATAATGTTTATTTACTGTTATTACGTAGTTATGATACTTTAAATCAAGAATTTAAGAAAAGTAAAAAAAAACTCTTGTTGATTTATTTAAAAAAAAGTCTAGTTTAGTTACTAGTGCGATAATGGTAAAGTAACAGCACACGTGCTTAATAGCTCGGATTATGATCTAAAACTGATGTAATAAAGTCCTTTTTACGAGTGAGAGTGATGAAAAAGATATTAAACACAAACGCGTTTTTAACTTCGAGTAGGAACATAATTATCAGCAAAATCAGGCAAGAAACTATCGAGATAATAATGAGGTTGTAAGTTCTAGGTCCACTATGTTTTCAATCATTTTAGTCATTTTTATACTACCTGCTGATTATGTAAAACAGATTAGTACTACCAACTCGTAGAATACATTTTTTAAGCGGGCCGTCGATTGAACAGCTCTGCTAGTCCTAGTAAATATGTTTTTTGTTATGAAATTTTTGAAATGTTGTAAGCATTGGTTTAGGATAGGTTGAGTAATTTATCCCTGGTACCGGAGTTCTTAGGATGCCCATCAGGAGCCCTATTCTTACGAAAGATATTTTCTGATCAATGTCTCTCTCGTTTTAAAAGTCATAGTGAGAGTGACCAAGAAACATCTCACGCGTCAAGAATAGCCCTCCAGGGCCATTCTTACGATATTATATTATTTCCCCTATTCCTACGCACGAGATATTTTTTGGTCAATGTCTCTCTCGTTTGAAAAATCATAAAAGTGAGAGGGACCAAGATAATATCTCACACTTCAGAGAGTCCGTGGTCTACGATTGTTTTTTTAGATTTTACACGCACGACCAAAGGGAATCAAAACCTTTAGATGCGGGATATTTGTGAGTACATACTTAATCTACCTATACTTATAAACAAACTACCGCGCTCATGCTGCTTATAAGGCTCAACTTTAAAACGCCGTTGGCTTCAAATAATTTAGTAAAAAAACATTACAATAAAGCATAACATCACAGAGGGCTTTCATTTTTAGGCAAAAATATTTTTTTCACGGTGTTTCGTCTGAATTTGTTTGTCTTTGAGAAATGCTAGCTCAATGTTCAAAAGCTTCGAGCGTTGATCACTAGAGGCGCTAAAACCAGCTGAGCGCCGAATGCCAAATGTCATTGGCGCATCTTAACCCCTTAAGAACATAGGTGCGGCTATACATAGTTCATTTAAATAACATATCGTCACACCTTTCCTCCGAAGAGGCTGGCAGAGGTGTTATACAACACCCACACCTCGCCGGACGATATTCAGTCCCAAATGTGACAGGGGGATCTCGATTTTATGGAAAATTCAGAGCGTCGCGGAACCCATAAGTGGGTATATAATAAAATAATACATTTACGGACACAATTCTTACGGGCTTGTATGTTTGTTATCTTTTCTAGGAAGAGATTAAATGCAAAAGGAATATTGAATGTTAGATTACCGTAGCTAGACAGGCTACAGCGTAACCTATATGCAACTGCAATAATAGATTAAAAAAAGTGTTTAGGATACATATCATCATCACGCCTTTCCCCGAGGGGGCTGGCAGAGGTGTAATACAACACCCACACTTCGCCGAACGATATTCAGTCCCAAATCTGACATGGGGCGCGCCTGTCGCCATACACTGGGCTCCAGTCATGTAGCAGATGACATACAATACGCACATATGCTCACACAATGAACAAATTGGTGCGTGCTATCGGCTGGGTTTGAACCCGCCCCCTCTGGCTTGATAGGCGGGCCTTCTCCAGCTTGACTATCATCGCTTATTATTAGTGTGATTTTGTAACACTCATTAGATAAAAATTAATGATTTAAAGTAATGCATAATTAATAAAATATCAAAGCAATAGTTCAATATGAACTAAGTAACCAATAGTAACTATATAAGTTTCTAAATAAGTTACCTATTTTCGATTATAATTAATTAGGTGTTCCACAAAAAAGAGATTTTGATTAACAGAAAACAAACTTTTCTCCCATAAAAATGAGATTACCTACTAGTGCATGGCGGGCCGTAGGTATCTACCAGACAATCGTACTTATTAGATGGGTGAGCAGAGATCGTAATTACAAACCGGTTTAACGGCAAAATATGCTTAAATCCCAATTTCTTGCGAAACTCATCAATTTAGTGAAACCGAGTGTACTCAAATAAGAACCTTTGATCAGAATAATATAATATTTCTATCTTTTCATAAGTAGGCAGGTACTCGTATGTAGGTAGGTAGAGAAGACAAAGGTGCCTATACATTTCGTCTGATATATTATTTTAAATTAATTATTTACATAGATCCTTATTAGCAGCGACTTTATTCTTTTGTTTGTAAATTTTGGTACGAGGATTATGGAGTTAACCAAATAATATATATTTTTTTTTTTATTTACATATACTTGTCTTTAATGTTTGTTACCTATTGCATTACTTGTTTGCATTACTATTTATTTATCTATAATATAGTACCAAATACGTTATTTTTATTTGTGGCTGTCATGAGAAACAGAGCTCGTAGAATTTGTTTGCATGTGCCAGAAAAACCCATCGAAGTAGTATAGCAAATTATAATTTAATATTATTATAATTCTCAAATTTGTAAGTGTACAACACTTAATTTTTTTTTCTTTAGCACACACCACCGTCTCTTCACCGTCTAATCACCGTCATGCTTAGTCATAATGTTTTTATTCCATCATATCAAATCAAAATCATCATATCAAAGGTTGTCTGGATGAGATCGCTCTTAAGCGATAAGACCGCCCATGTTTTTGCTGCCTATGGATGCGCCTATATTTTTGAGTGTTTAGCTTAGATTTATTTTGTATTTGGTGTCAATAAAGAGTTTCTGTATTGTATTGTTGTAAACTGTACTTAGATAAATTTGATTATAGGTACCAATTTATCTATTCCATAATTGCACTAAACGAATTTCTGCTCTGCAGCTCACAGTATTTAGATATATGTAAGAAATAGGGTACCTAACTTAATCCCCTTCAACCAATTTGCAGTCTATGATTAAAGTACATGCCTGAGGCTCTTTTAAATAGCTCTTTTCACGTAGATGCCTTTCACAGGAGCATCATTAGCGCTCCCTTATTGAAAACCCTGAATTCACCTGACAGACAAAATGAAATATTGGATTCAAAAGAGAGTAAATAAATCTAAAAGAGTAAATTCTTGGTATTTACGAAGTTGAATCAACGAACGTCAATGTAGAGGCCTAGACCCTGTTGGATTTTTGTACTTACAGAAGGCGATTTCAGTTTGGAACTTTAGAAAATGTCCTAAATATGTTATCCTTGAGTAAAGTCGTCTAGGATTTTTCGACAACATATTAGGCAAAGTCACGTGCAAAATAAAAGGATACTTACCCTTAATACTTTACGATCGATATTTTCGTTAAGAATTAATTATTAATTTATATTTGTCAAATCTTATTAGGGTCAACTGGGTACAATTGCGTGTGTGGGGCAACTGCGTCTTTTGAGAATAACTGACAAATTAGGCAACTAACGCCATCTAGTACAGATTATAGTAACTATCAGAAAAAATATGTAGGTGGCGCCACGCAATGCAAAAGGATTTATTTACCTCAGATGGGGTAAATGCGTCTAAGAATACAACTCTCGAAAAAAATTTAACCAAATCCTCAACTGTTGAACAATTGTAAAATAAAGGCCAAAGATAATAAAATCGACACATCATCATGTAAAGATATTGCCTAGATACGCATTAGCTCATCGACAAAATTGAGTGTAAAAAAACCATAACTGAATTACCCCAGTTGACCTTACATATTTTAAGTCACGATGCCAACGTAGGGTCAACATCATCATCATCAGTCTTACACGTTTCCACTTCACGGGCACCAACCTACCCTCAATCAAGGGTAATTGAGCTGTTCGTGCAGGGTCAAAATAAACAAAAAATATCTAATATAGAAAAGAATTTTAAACCGAGTGATCGGCCCTAGTTAGTTCAAGGCTGAAGAGCGTGCAATTTTATTAAACTGGGCCGAATAAACAAGATTATACCCGACTTCAATGTCTCCGACTGAGATTAGTAGACTGGAGCCACAGAATAACAACGCAGAGAATCTACCACAGAGCCAAAATACCAATTTACTACAGAGTACAAAATAATAGTATTCCAAATAGTATTTACTCCTCAGTCCGAATAACAACGCAAGGGACTTACTCCAGAGCCATTGTAGAAACGTAGACACGCACCTACAGAGTTGAGGTATCAATTTACTCAGAGTCCTACTTTAATATTATAAACGCGAAAGTTTGTAAGAATGGATGGATGGATGTTTGTTCCTCTTTTACGCCAGAACGGCCGAACAGATCTGGATGAAATTTGGCACAGAAATAGATTATAGTCTAGAATAGCACATAGGGTACTTTTTAACCGCGGGTGAAACCGTGGGGCGCAGCTAGTACACAATAATAATAGATATTTCAAATAGTATTTACCTACTCCCAGAGTTCAAATAAGAACTTAAGGAACATACTCCAGAGTCAATGTAGCAATGTCGAGTATCTGCTCCACAGTCAGAGTTACTCTAACAATTAGTAGATTTAAAATAGCCTATATAGCTTTATCTAATCTACCTTTATTAGCACACGTAGCAAACAAGAAGACGGGACGGTTAAACCTGCTTTTCCACCAAGAAGATTACCGATAAAACTATATGTAGCGAGGAAAAAATCAACAAATAGGATCACTACGATGAAGTGGTCTCCTGGTAAAAAGCCAGTCTATTTTATCTATTAATAAAATCATGTTAAGCGTTAGCCGTCGCAAATGGATACCAGTAGCACTAAGAGCATCACATATACGTTGTCGACCATTTAAGACTATAAAAATAGCCTTTTTGAAGAACCCTACGTGGTCATACTCTATCAAGTAAGAAAATGCTATTTCTATGGTACCTACCCTAAAAGGGGGAAAACAGCATATTGTTTTTACTTGACCTACTGTATGTATTTACTGTGTCCAGTTTAATTCAATCTTCTAAAAGGAATGCGCTCAAAAAATATTTTGGAGCAACTTTGTGAATTAACATTGTAAGCTTGGATTTACTGACTACAATAGATGGATGCCGTGAGTTTAGGATAATTTCATAAAAGAACTGCGAAGTAGAGGCGAGTTTGTATTCCATGGAAATTGTAACGAACTATTTTAAAAATGCTACTTATATGAGTTTTCACATATGACATATCTTTAAATTTATTACTACTCTAGATTTAAATAACAATGCGATCCAAAGTGTTGCTCAAATAAATACTTTTCGTTGTGAAATAAATTTTGAGCTAACCGCAAATCGAGCTGCTAGACAAGTATTTTAACCATTAATAGTGCCCAAATTTCAAGCTCTGTTTTTTCTTACACTAAGTGCTTATGGAAGTACAAAGTTCCGACGCTATTTAATACTTGTCTTCCAATTTAATAGAGGTAATAGGTTGTTAATCTATATAACCTACATAGGAGAACTAATTGCTTACTACCTTGATAATTATTATTTCAACAATTTTATTAACACACTTTGTATAAGAAGCACCAAAGGCAGTGACCTCTATTATTCAATTCAGGTTAAATATTCACTATATACCTTACCTACTTATGTTATTAAAATCTTAAACTTATCAATCAACTATTTATCAGTCAAAGTCAAAATGTTTTTATTCAATTTAGGTATCAAATATACACTTATGAACGTCAAAGTTTTTTTTAAATAGACTCGACCGCCTTGTTCGGATAAAGAGCCTCTACTCAGAAGAACAAGCAAGAAACTGAGGGGCATTATTTTTTTAATATTTACTTAAATAAATTACAGTCTCACAAATTTTGGCTTACAACTAAGTAATATTTATACGAGTACATACTAGTGTGGCTACTTGGCGGAAGTGCAAGGCTCCAGACATTTTTGTCTTCTAAATAATTCTTAACTATATAATACCCTCTTTTCATTAATGTAGTTTTTACATGTGATTTGAATTTTCCCTCAGCGAGCCCTGTTTATTTTATTGTAAAAACGAACGCAGTTGCCTAAAAATGACTTAATTGACTTAGTCAGTCTAAATCTCGGTACAGCTATCCTATCCTTATTTCTATCATAGTGTATCAGTCAATTTTATATCAACTTACCTGTAAATTATACCTGTTGCGAAGTCAAAAATATCCAATCTCCTTTAAGCCATTCATCAAACCTTGCCAAAGGTTGACAGGTAAGCCAATGAGTACCTCATAATTTAGGTACGGCATTTTATTAATGTTAGGTAAATTACATGTGTAAAGTTGCTTTATCACGGAAGCATGCGCTTTACAAGTTACAAGTGTAACAATTCAAAACTCAGTTTGAAGGATTACGTTACGCTCCTAATATCAGTCCAAGAATTTATTTTCTTTTGACTCTCCCCACTCAACACTACAAAGAAACACATTGTATCTTCACAAGTTGTGAACTGTAATTGTCGAATCTGATTTTACATTACACGTGGCTGCGGCCGATGAGGTGGCACCTTAACCCTATTTTTTTCACCTTGGGAAAATCCTTTATGGATACCACCAGCAGCCCCGGGGCGGGCAGAGTGGTTATGTGGGAATCCCGCCACTGACGGCCTACCCACTAAAAACCCAACCCACCTCGACGCAGAATGTCGGGACAACTGGAACACTTTCAGACACGACCGCGGCCCCGACAGCGCCAGCCCTTGCGGGCACCTCCTCGAGCCTACGCTCTGCCTCACCATGCCGATGTATCGAACACTAAACACACCTTAACCTTAACCCTATCCTATCCTACATTCTGCTCATATTAAAAATGCGAAAGTCTCTATGTGTATATTTGTTACCTACTTCATGCTCAAACAAATTTGGTATGGAGGAATATTTTACACTGGAATAGCATTTAGGCTATTTTTTATCCGCGAGGGCGCAGCTTGGGGGCTGAGCTACCCACGTCCGTAGGAGTGTACTCTATTCTGATTCCCTACACGTGGTCCCCGGGTAGTGCTAACCGGGTAGCAAACTCTGGTGGGAGGCTTCGGCCGTGGCTAGTTACCACCCACCGGACCAAGCCATGCCGTGAAATGACCTAGTCGTGTTTCGGGATGTAGTCCGGTGTAACCGTTTCGAAGACGGGTCTGAGCAGTAGCGCTCTTGTAGCGCCTAACTCTACTGCCGTCTTTGGAGACGGAGAGTGAAGACTCTACAAAACTCCAGCTAGAGTGAATAAGTATCTTATAGGTCGTCGTGCTCCATCTTAGACCACAACGTCGCTTAACATCAGGCGAGTTGGTGGTCAAACGTATTAACCTATTCTACATAAAAAAAAAAAAAAAAAAAAAAGCTTGTAGGTACTAAATTGCTTAATTACATACTATAATATCAACAAGTAAGTACTGGCAATTCGAGCAAGAATTTGACATGAATTTACGGCCGACGTAACTGTAATTGCATGCGAACTTCGCCCATAAAACAATTATGCATTGGCGCTGAAGTGACGTCCTCGGATACGCAGCCACAATGGGATTAAAAACTTTTCGCACTCATACCTACCCTCTCATACTGAAGTTCTGGCGGAAATGTTCGATAAAGTAAGGCGGAGTTCAGCCTGTACTCCCGGAAATTGTTCTATTTTAGATTCTATATTTTCCATAGGGTTAACTTTCAAATTTTACTTTAGTTTTTCTTTTTATAGCGATGATAGCCTAGTTGGAGAAGGCCCGCTTCTCAAGCCAGAGGAAGTGGGTTCAAACCCAGCAATGGCACGCACCAATTTGTTCATTGTTTGAACATAAGTGCGTATTGTATGTCATCTGCTAAATGACTGGAGCCCGGTGTATGGCAACAGACTCGCTCCCTGTCACATTTGGGACTGAATATCGCCCCCTCGGGGGAAAGGCGTGATGATATGTTTGTTATGTTAGGTTATATATTTTCCACACGCATTACTTTTAAAAGTATACTCTACCTATTCAAAGATAAGTGATACGGTTTTAGTTATGTATCTACTTATTTCATTTTTATAGGTATTACGCAGACGTTAGCAACTTAGTATGGTTTACAAATAAGGACGTTATTGTCTTGCAATAACGTAATTTTACAAAGCAATTGCTTTAACATTGTTAATGAGTTGTCTGTTACATACTGGCATACAATAAGTGTCAATTTGAGGCAATTTATTAACAATTTAAAAACAATTGGTTGGTGGAATTGGGCGGCTGGTTTTCTACTAGATTTTCACTTGAGTTCTTTCAAATGTTCTGAAATATTTTTGTACGAAGTACTTGAGTAAGTCAAACCTATACTAGTTCTAAAATAAACCTGAATTTAATAAATGTAGATAGCGTACTTATCTACTTACCTAATACAAGGTCAAGTTTGCAAAACGCCTTTGTTTGTAGCATTAGGCGCGTATTACATCCTACTTCCTACTATCCTACTACATATATTTATCATATATATACCTATCCTACTAATATTATAAACGCGAAAGTTTGTAAGAATGGATGTATGGATGTTTGTTACTCTTTCACGCCAGAACGGCTGAATGGATCTTGATGAAATTTGGCACAGAGATAGATTATAGTCTAGAATAGCACATAGGATACTTTTTAATAGCGGGTGAAACCGCGGGGCGCAGCTAGTAATATAATAAACGCGAAAGTTTGTCAGAATGGATGGATGGATGTTTGTTACTCTTTCACGCCAGAACGGCCGAACACGATCTGGATGAAATTTGGCACAGAGATAGATTAATGTCTAGACTAGCACATAGGATACTTTTTAACCACGGGTGAAACCGCGGGGCGCATCTAATTTAGTATATTTTAGCTAATCGACGGACTTGGCTCGAAGGACCATAAAATGTGATAGCGCGGGTACATAAAGATAGAGCAGTGACAGCCTTCTTTCGTGCTTAAAAACCACAAAGTATTCGAACGTAGTGTTTTTTATTACTTACACTTATTGTAGGATAAAAATGGTTCAATGGACTGACCGTGAAGGCAGATAAAACAAAATGTTTAAAAACGAATCAAAAATTAATCTCAATAGCTTAGTATCATGTGTATAGGGCCTTAGTGTGAATTTTGCTTTACTCTACGTACTGGGTCGGATTTGCGCGGAAAGTGCTTGCGAATCCAAAGGTCTTTTTTGTAGACGCCCGGTGCAGTTGTCCGACTATCGGTGGAGTATTAATCGGAGAATAGACGCAGTTTTTGCAATCGCATCCAAAGTGTGGGTTACATTTTCCTAAATGAATTTTATGGTTTTCCTTGGCATGTAGGTATAGCATTTGTAGGATTATTAATAGTACATAGGTAGGTTTTTATTGTTACTTAGTTAATTACTAGCTGCACCCTACGGTTTCACCCGCGGTCCCACAGGAACCGTTTATTTTTTCCGGATAAAAAGTACCTATGTCCTTTTCTGTACCCCAGACAACGTGCATGCAAAATTGTATGATGATCGGTTGATTAGTTAGGGCGTGAAAGCGTTACAAACAAAGGAACAAACGAACAAACTCACTTTCGCATTTAACATAATTATTAGTGAGGATTAGGATATTATTTTGAACTAGCAGCGTCCTGCGGTATCCCCCGCGATCCTACAGGAACCGATAATTATTTCGGGAAGAAAGGTAGGTAATTACTTTCGTATCTCTTTTTCTGTAAAACATGTACGCAAAATTTTATGATGATTGGTTGGGTAGTTGAAGCACGAAAGCGAAACCAACCTCACGTTAGCTTTTACAATATTAATTAAGAGGTTAGGATAAGAGCTTGCTTCGCAATTGGTAATATAATTATAGGATAAACAAGTATAAGCATCTAATAATTAAATATGGTAAGTAAATAGAAAATGTATAACTTACCTACCTACTTCATAAGTTTACAATGCGCTTAAAGCTTCCGTTGAAATAAAATGTAAGGGAATTATAGCATAGTGGTAGAATATTTTTAGTGGCCGTCTATATGGCTAAAATAAAACTTTTAAGTGGAAAATCTATTGGTAGTAATTGGAAAGTATAAGATTGCCAAACGCCTAGTTTATGATCACATTTGCAATTATAGGTCCTTACTTACCATCGATAAATAACAGCTAGTGTCCTTATTCTCCCTAGCCCGTTCTTTTAAAAAAACAACCAAGGGTACAAAAAAGCGGCATCGTTTTATGGTCGACATACCAACAACACGCACGAAACGCTTTGTTTCCTCATTTCTTATACGGACCGCTAGAGTGTGGAATAATCTGCCAGAGTGTGTGTTCCCTGACACTTGTAATCTGGGTGTCTCAAGCCTCGAGTGAATCGGTTTCTTCTAGGCAAGCGTGCTCCATCATAGGCCGCATCACTGCTTATCATCAGGCATGTTGGCGGCCAAACGCAAGCCTATTAAGCATTTAAAAAAAACCTAGTTAGCAAACCGTGCTTAAATAAGCACCTACCCTCAATATAAATAATAATAAGGTACCTTTTCGTAAAATTTATCAGATAAATTGCAAACCTTAAAGGTCTTTCCAAAGTAAGTTTGTGATAATAACAGAACTCGTTATGACAAACTGAATCTGATAAATGGACCAAAAAGCTGAATAATGGCGAACAACACAGAGTTCATCCACAATAGATTTAATTCCAAAGATAGCAATCTCCGATGGGAAAGTTTAGGCAACTTGAACAATTACATCAATCCGTCTGTCTTTTGGCATTATTCCTTAATGTCCAACAAAATTGTATCAGGCCTTCTAGAACCTATAAGAAACTTTACAATTTAATTTTGAAAACAAAGTTTCGAAATTTGTTGACGTTTATTTTGTACCTTTTTGTCTAGGGGAGTGCTTCAACATTCCAAAGTCGTGGACCGCCCGCTGCCGATAATATGTTGGCGACTTTGACGTCGTCGGCCACTTAGATCATTCTAGAGAATAAGATGGCGCACGGCGTATGATTTAGGTAAAGCCAAAAACCATCCATAAACTACTACTGTCGTATATGTACACAACACTCACACATTGACGCAAAAAAACTACGCTACTCGGTTGGTCATTCTTACCTCGACATTATGTGCATTGGTTTAAGGTATAATTTCGTGTACATAAATTTACATAGTGCATTATAAAAGTGTACTACATTTTGAGGTTCTTTTTAAAAACTGTGCAGTTTTGTAACATTAAACTCTTACAAATATGTGCAGTTTTAGAATATTAAAAATACTAAGGTTGTATATTGGAACGGAAATGGCTTTCGTAGAGTTTGGGAATTAATATTAGTTTTCGTGCAATTATAAATGTTTTTCGTGGCAACATTACCACGCACACAAGCTTAAAAAAAGAGGATTCAGCGAGATATAACGCAGTGTTCCATCTTTTCCTCTAGGTTGATCTGAGGTCGGCCACCAAAACTTCAAAGGAAAACAAGCCGCGGACTGGATGTCAGCAGCTTGTGTCGGTTGGTCAGCAACTATGGTGTGTAGACTCCTTAATATTAAACAGTCTCTTCTATCTTCGTTGATCTAGTTTTGTACCTATTGCCAAAAAAAGGCAGCTTTCTCAACAGTAATAGGTATTATAGTGGATTAGTAAGTACCTTTCATTTTATTTCAATTATTTACAAAATTATTAATATCACTGTGTGTACCAAGGCGTGTGACGAGTCTATAATCTATAGCACCTACATTTTTAAACTTTTGACGTGACAACGTATTATAATTCGATAGAGCCGGCTGCACGCACGAAAAAATGCGGCGTTACCTCGCTTTGAGGCGTTCCATGTAAGGCTTGAAGTGCAAGCGAGAGCGCGGAACGAGCGACAAAGAAGCACAATCGGCCTTTTTTTTTAACTAGCTGTTGCCTGCAACTTCGTTCGCGTTTATTCAGAAAATAGTACCTATCCATGAACCCTTCTCGTAATATACCTACTGTAACTAATTTTCAAATTATGAATAATTATCCGTTACCAAAGAGAACAGAGTCCAACATTAAAAAAATACTGGCTGGTTTTGAGCGGAATTTTAATTTTAGTTACTGTTGTTTTGGCAGTTGTTATTTTAGTACCAACTGTGTGCTAATATGTGATGTTGTCTGACGCATTTGGTAAGCGACGCGTTATTTTTATTAATTTAAAGAAGTTCATGACAAAAAGATTTATTTATTCAGAAAAAAGTATCCAAAAACCTTCCTTGTGACATAGTGTAACTATTTATCAAATTTCATCAATATACGTTCAGCCGATTAGCCGTGAAAAGCCTACAAACAGACAGACAGAGTTAATTTCGATTTTATAATTAGTAAGGATAAGGATTATTTACTAGTAACTTTGCTTTTCTAAGTTTTAGAACTCACTTAGGCACTTATGTACCTAGTTCGGTTACGTTTTATAAAGTTAATGAAGATGAAAACTACCAAATTTATACTTATTTATTCGTAGAAAACGTATTCGTCGTAAATAACAAGCTTGCTTTTTACATCGCACTAAAACTCGGTCTGTTGCCATGATAAGAGTTTATAGACAAAAGGAGACCACCCTTTCTTAGGAATTGAGAACAATTTCGCTATTGTAAGGGTGTGCTGTCATGAAGATAACTAGGGCTAGTTTACACAATGGCACTTTAGTGATACTACTTTTTTCTATTTGACGTTGCAGATATCATGGGATAATAATATACCTACTCCTCATTCCTACGCGTGAGATGAGATGAGATTTTATCTTGGTCACTGTCATACCTATGACGTTTCAAACGAGAGCAACAAGGACGAAAAAATAAGAGATCAAAATCTCAAATCTCCGAATAGGGCCTCATTGAGAAACACGTAGTGACGTCAATCGATACTTAAGCAAGACCGAAATAAGTCATTTACAACAAGTTCGAAAGAGACGATGACGTATGACGTGCAGGAAAGTAGTTACGTAAACCTTAAACACCTTAATATTTAGATAGATTAGAGTTTTTTGAACTACGATACGTTAGAACGCAGTTCAACTTTTAGGAAACGACATACCTACTTACGTATTGTCACGAAGGGGCAGGCAGAGGTGTGTTACATTACCCACATTTCGCCGGGCGATATTCAGTTCCAAATGTGACAGGGAGCGAGCATGTCACCATACACCGGGCTCCAGTTCAAATACACCCACCTAAAAATAAGCCGTCTAGGCATTAAAAAGATTTCATTGAGATGAGGTGAGATACGTGGAAAGGGTGAAGATTGTACTAAGAACCTTATCTTGAGACGCTAATAAACGTGTCTACTTAGAGGTACCTATTATGTATTACAATAAAAAAAAATTCATCTCGCCCACGGATCCCGCCCACGAAACCGTTCCCCAAAACGGAGTAAAAAGAAAGTCGAACCAAAAACAAATGACGAGAGCCGAAATTAAATGGCAAAACGCCGCGAATTGTCAAAGAAAACGAGGCACCACTTAAAAACCGTCTTATTAAAAAGTCCCGCAAAGTTTATCTCCTCAATATAACGACGCTACGTTATGGAGGGTAGGGGGAAAGTCGCATCGGGCATCATTTAACATGTCCTCTGGCCACGGTAATTGGATTCATTGCCGGCCGAAGAAATATCGATGCCATTTGTTCGCCACGACGTATTGACGACAGTTCGTAGATAATTCAGCGTATTAATATCCTATGTTATCTGTGCCCGTATTAATATCTTATGTTATCTATGGGCCACGTCCAATGATTACAATAGAAATTAGATTGAGGCTATCTTTTCAGAAAATCCGTGCCCAATATTCGGGTATTGGTTTCATGTGAAAAATGATATCGTGATCCGTGATTTGTACTTGCGTATTTTATTGTCGTCTTGGCATTTGAGGCAACAGTAGGCTCATTCACAGTAAGTAGATACAGTATCTGACAGGAACTATCAATTGGGTAATGTTTTGTACTTATAAATAGGTAAGTACAGATCATCTAAGGCCCTGATTTATCACGGTAGCAGGTATACCTACAGCTGGTAGATAAAACCATTCTGATTTTGGAAAAAAATAATATATAAATGGTTTTTTAAACAGTTTGAGCGTAGTTCTCTAAATTGTCAGCGATAACAACACATTTTTTCCATTAATTACATAGGTATGAAAAAGCCAAATCTTGGCGCCGATCTCTTTTTTAATCAAAATATTTGATTAAAGTACGATTGTCAACTACAAATTAGAAGCGGCTTAAGTAACTAAACTAAACTAGCGGGTTGAAAATCGTGGTGCGAGTATGACCGAACCTTAATCTGTTGAATTCGAGCATAGGAGTATGCACTGTAAGCTTTCACGCTGCATGCAGCTTACTTCTCTATAAAAACCGCCTATTAACATTTTTTACTAGCCAATCGGAGCACCACAGAATTAGTCGATCCATTATTTTTATTTCATAGATACTAGGCTATGAGTACTTATATGTCTAGAGAGAGTTCCGTACTGTTTAGGAACGAAAAAGTGACAGGCCAACTTTTTATACTAGCGTGCGTGATACATTCTATTCACTTAAGTAGATCCTAACAGTTAGCTGCTTTTTATTTTGGACCGTGCAATATTTTTAAAGGTAGTCTATCTGGACATATCATTAAACAAATGTATTGGGTACCTAGTTCAAATATCTAAATATTTAACTTTTGTTTTTTTTCATAGGTGAAAAAAACTTCCGACTCGAAGAAAAGCGGTTAATAACAAAATTGAACGCGAAACAGAGATATTAAAATCGCAGTAGGTAACTCTATTAATTTAACTAGGTGCAAGTCTTCTAATAATGTCAATTAGGCATTTTTTGGCTACGTAGGTTTCTAGGTAAATTTCTATTCGTAAATTAAGTAAGTACTTACTTACCTTTCAGGCACTGTTTAACTTAGGTAGGTACTTGAGTAAGTAATTATCTATGTAGATCCTTGGTATAGTAAATATTTTCCAACCCAACTCTGTTGTTCAATCGTAACTCCCTAGATACACTTACCTAGGTAGGGAAGCACACATGGAAATAACATTAGTTCAGGTTATCAGGACTTATGTAATATCATACCTATTCCAATTCATTGTAATGAAAAAGTTTCGCTAACTGTGTTGTCCTAGTTGGAATAGACCCTCGAAGTTTCTTCCCTAGATACCTACCAGGACCTACTAGGAAAGGATGGAAAGTTATAGTAAACAGAGCGGCCAACTTATGTAATGAACCTACCTTGGAAGTATCTCTTTGACGTTAGGTACCTACTTACCCATACTCACTAGTTTTCTAACTACCCACTTAAGTACTTTTTATGTTGAAAGGCCGAGATTCTTGGTAAATCTATAAGTGCTTAGCCGAGACAGTTCATTGATTTGAAAGGCATTAAAAAGCTTTAACCGCTTTAAAAATTAAACGCCTGCATAAAATGAATTAGCAACAACATTGCAAATTATTATTGGAAGTTCTATTACACTTCTCGGACTAAGTTTTACATTAAGATTTCAGTGTTCTTTTAAGGCAATTTACTACCTTCTTACCTATCCTTATCGATTTAGCAGAGCTAGCACGGGCCGGAGACAAAATGTCTTTCCACCGTTCTTATCCCTCGAGACAGAGACAAACATATCCGTATTCTAGCTTTGTCACATCTCAGCGTGGATAAACACGGTGGAAAGACAATTTGTGCCCGGCCCGTGCTAGCCCCGCAGGGTCAGGTTTATATTATGAAAAAAAAGAGACAGAAACGACTTGAAGCGAGGCTGATGCTTTCGGATTTATAGTAGGTACCCAGCAGGGCTATTCACAACCATTCGGAAACGTTTCCGATCGGACCCCAGAATAGCACCGCAGGTGCGACTAGTAACTTAGTAGACAGGTACTCTATGTGAAGACTAATTAGAAATATGGTTTTTCCACAAAATCAATATTGTTTAAATGAAAGTAGTATTTCTAATATGGGATATTATCTGCTAATAAATAAGTTTCAATGAACCAGACTTTTATCTAGTTAGACGCCACTAGTGCTACAACTTGGCGAAGCTCCTCAATTGCTGAAAACCAGCGCTGCTAAGAAATTAGCAGCACCATGCTGAACACTAACCTTTTTTGTCGCATTGGACATTGCAGCGACAACTGAAACTTAAATCGTATAAATATTTGTTTCATGTCTGTAAATATTTAATTTATTATATTATTGTCTGTTACTGTTTTATTATGTATTGGGTTTTTTGTTGTTGTAGTGTTTTGTGCGATCAAATAATTTGTTTCTTTCTAATTTCTGTTCATAAGTTTAATTTATGCGCCAACTAAACCGTAGGTACTGCTTAAGTTTTATTTAATTTTTATGTAATTAGTTGTTTGATTTAATTTAGTTTAGGTATGTATTTGATTTGATTTTACTTTATTTATTTGATTTTATGTTTTTCTTTTCTGCTTAAATTTTATTTTTGATACGATTTAAAAATCGAAATAAATGATTTGATTTGATAAGCTTGCACGTCGCTCCAAAATTTTGTCGACTCTTTTTAAGAGACACGACAAAAAGTGATGAGATATTGCACGATAGGCCAGGGACCCTATTCGGAGATTTGAGATTTTCATCTCACTTTTTGTCGTCCTTGTTGCTCTCGTTTGAAACGTCATAGGTGTGAGAGTGACCAAGATAAAATCTCATTATAATTTTATTATTCTATTGGGGGCTATTCCTGCGCGTGAGATGAAAAAAGAAAAAAGTGAGATGAAAATCTCAAATCTCCAAATAAAGTCCCTGCAGGTTTCTCTCGTGACATCGTGGTCGTAGATAGATAAACTGTTTACTCGCAAAACACCCCCTTCCCATAATGTCTCCAGGTACCAAAATGGATCCCAGAGCCCCAGAAATCCCAAAATGTAAAATCTTTATACCTAGGTCATACCAGAAATCATAAAAACATAAATAAAAAGAAAATCAGTATAATTTAACTACTGGTAACCATAATCACAGTTGGTAAAGGTGATTTAATAAATTAGTGCACTTGACATGCTTGTTGCCAAAGAGAATAATTATAAATTACTGAGGACTTGTAAAGATAAAAGTCTAGTCTAATCTAGTTCTTATTACAAGTAATTGAAAAAAAACTCTGCTACTCAGAAAAAGTAAATAATTTTTGAAAACATTTATTTTACATAATAATAATAACTAAACTAATTTACATCTACATAAAAATCTAAGATTTAGGTTTTGCTTGGATGCTCGATAATTTTGTTGGGTCAAACTTGTATGTTTTTTGCAGAGGTCCCTTGCCAGCTTTAGTGAAGATCATTTCATCAACTCTCTGTCGATCCGCTAAGTTTTTGGAAATCTTTAAATTGGTCCAAGACTCTTTGGCACCTGCTACAAACCCTTTCTTTTTGATCGGCAGTGCATCTGGTGAATGTTTGATCAATGCTGGTATCTTGAAATAGTCTCTGACTGCAGGGATTTTCAGAATACTGACTTGCAGCAGAGAAATGAAGTTGCTTGAGGTCCAGTATACTAGAATAGCTCCGGGGAAGTTGATCGTGAAAGGAATCATGACTAGAGGGATGGCTCTCAGGACATATCTCATGGTCTGCATATTCGAGGCTTCCAAGCGACCACCATCAACACCGACTTCTATTGTCGCCCACATCGTAGCACTTGTGATTAGAGGCAGAATAAAAAATTGATCAGGTACAGTCAAGTCTAGAAACCACCACATCCCACCAGTAGACAGACTTTCCACAGGGCAGTTGGCCATCCCCCTCAATCCTACAAAGAATGAAATGAACAATGGTGCCTGCGCTAGAGGAACAATCATATTTTTGAGTGGATTCATTCCTTTTTCTTTCATAAACAACATCATTTCTTGAGCATATCGAGCAGCTTCTAGCTGGTTGCCAGTTTGTCTTGCTTGTGTCATTTTCATTTGTATCATTTGGATTTCTGGTAAATTGTTGTTCATGTTTGCTGTATTTCTTTGTGATACAATGACAAGTGGAAACAATACTAATCGCACAACAACTGTGCCAATGAGTATAGCCCCCCACCATGGGACATCGAGGGATACATGTAAGTACTCCAGAGCGTTTTGTACAAGGCCCACTGGACCCCAACCACCAAGACCGAGGCTAGCAAACGCTGGTTCACCATTAGCGGCTAAGGACTGCACTGCGCCAGTTAAATCCACGACTGTCGCAGGGTCTGGAATAGGAGGCGGTTCCGGTATTGCATCCATAAACGTTGCTGACTTTCCGACATCGCTGAGGCCGGTTGATGAGAATCTCACTGGCCCAACTGGAGAAAAAGCGTAATAAACCCTCGCTTTTCTAACCTCAAAGCTCTCGGTGCATAACTTAATGATAGCACTGCGACGCCCATGCCGACTAAGTAGTTTGAACATTTTAAATGCTTTAATTTATTAAATGCACGTTTTTATATACGTTTTTTACATTTACAAATACAAATTAGTTATATTTTTTATTTTTACTTTGCGACACATTTCTGGCACTGACTTTTCTTGTCTTTCAATGTAGTCGCTGTCAAACTCAGATTATAAGTCAATGCCAAAAACATTTTTCGTTTTTTTTTTTTAATAGTGGCTTCTGCCCCCGAAACCCATAGGGTTTTGGGGCAATCTTGCCATCAACAGTGAGGGAGGTGATGGTAATCATATCGTATATCTCTATGAGCAATTCTTATAAACATATTTAATTGGAATCTCGGAATCGGCTCCAACGATTTTCATACAATTTAGTCTAAAGGGGGTTTCGGGGGCGATAAATCGATCTAGCTAGGAATCATTTTTAGAAAATGTCATTTTACTCGTGTTTTATCGAAAATCAACTTAAACATAAACTTGGAAGAAAAATAACAAAAAGGAGGCGTTGAGTAGTCTCAACTGAAAAATATGACTCTTCCTGACATCTATTGGCGAATAATAATACTATTTTTTGTGAGCAACTAATTGCTTTAACGACACAACAGCAGATGGCGTTGTTAAGTAACACGAAGTCAATGAGTGTTTGCTTTGAGGTTAGACTAAAATCAATTGTTTATTTTCCAAAAAACACAAAAAAAAAAAATACCGAGCAAAGCTCGGTCATCCAGGTACTTGATATAAAAAGAAAAGAAGAGAAAATAAATAATCCTGGTGGGGTAGATGATAAAGAAATAAATAAAGATAAAAGAAAGAAAAACTATAGACGTATGTTATTGGACTGAATGACATTGAAATTCGTTTTTATTGGTCACGGGAGTTTTTGCCAGGAACCGAGAAGATGGTGTCGTGAAAACAATACAAAAGTATTATTTTCTACAACTTCTGATTCTTCGATTGTTAGTGTTATAGAGACCGGTTCGATAACGTGCACGAGTGTGGGCACAATGCGAACATTAGGAAATGTTACTTTTCATGTTCTCTACAAATCTCGACATAAAGTTTCAGTAAGGTATCCGGCTTTACTGAATTGGGGAAAGGGATTCATCTCGTAACATCATTTCTCTTTTATCATCTTCATCATAGGAAAGTACGCAAAATAAGTGGATGACTAGGCTGTATGGCATTGCTGGCTCTAGCCTGTTAAAAAATTTTTCAAAGTCACAAATTAGCTGTCATTAGTATCATCTGTCAATTGAAGTAAACACGTTTTGTTTTGGGTATCATGGTTTTCCGTTTCGGCACAGCACACGAATTTTCCAACTAAAGCGTGTCGTGCTATTTTCTGATCTACAATTTTTAAACTCCTACATGTACTTCTAGCCGTTAACTAATGTAAATTTCGCCAGTAATAGAAGACTTAGCAAACATGTCTCACGTATCGTTTCCATTCAAGAAAACGAGTAAAGCAGTTTTCAAAAAGCCTACATCCACTCTAACACAAGATGATGTTTATTGGAAGAAATTGGGAGTAAGTACTTAAAACTTTCCTTAAAAATGTTCAAAGCAAACTGCTTTACTGATACATAACTCTTTACTTTTTCAGTCGGCGACTTTAATAAAGGAATACGGTGCAATAGATTACTTGCATTTCAGTCCGGTCGATCCTTATTATTTCGCCGCAACATGCTCTGTTCGGGTTCAGGTAATAATCAACCTATTTATCTATTTTATACTTATAAATCATTACTTTTTAAACTCACTATTAATTTTCACATGTTGAATTTAACCTATACTAAAAAGTATAGGTTATGTTTACAATTTTGTACATACATACATACCGTCACGCCTTTCTCCCGAGGGGGCTGGCAGAGGTGTAATACTACATCCAAACAACTTTTTAGTCCTAAATGAGACGGGGCGAGCCTGTCGCCATACACCTGGCTCCAGTCATGTAGCAGATGACATACAATACGCACATATTCTCATACTATGAACAAATTGGTGTGTGTCTTCGGCTGGGTCCAAACCCGCACCCTCTGGCTTGAAAGACGAGTCTTCTCATCGCTATAACCAATTAAATTTTTCAGATTTATGATCCAATAACAAAAACAGTGGCAAAAAACATATCAAAATTCCAACAAACTGCTTATGGAGGAACTTTTCGTTCTGATGGTCGCCTTCTGGTGGCCGGCAGTGAAGATGCAGCTGTTAAAATGTTTGATGTGTCATCTAAAAACCTCCTGAGAGTCTTTACAGGACATACTGGCCCAGTGAGTATAGAAATTTAGTTTTGAATCCCTATCTGAAATTAACTTTGATTTTATCATACTATAATAAGTAACTAATGTGATAATGCTTATTATTATCTGCATCATTTTAATAAAGAGAAAAAATCGTATTGTATCAAAAAATCTTTTAACCTGTTAATTAAACATTTTGTTTTATGACAAATTTTTTAGGTCCACAGAACTTACTTCACAAAAGACCAAACCAAGATTCTAAGCTGTTCAGATGATAAATCATCCTGTTTGTGGGATATAGCTGTGGAAGAACAAATTGCCAGTTTCAGCGAACACACCGATTATATCAGAGCAGGAGCTCCTAGCCCTATGAGCCCTGACCTCTTTGTTACGGGAAGCTATGACCACACCGTTAAAGTATTTGATGCCAGAGAAAAACAATCCATAATGACAGTTAACCACGGATGTCCAGTAGAGTCAACTTTGTTCCTACCATCGGGTGCTATATTTATCAGTGCAGGAGGCACTCAGATCAAAGTTTGGGACATGTTTAATGCAGGAAAACTTATTGCATCCATTTCTCAACATCATAAGACTGTTACATCTCTCTGTCTTGCTAGTAACAACAGTCGTTTGATGTCTGGTTCATTAGATAGACACGTCAAGATCTTCGACATAGGAACTTTCAAACAAGTTCACAACATAGACTTCCCCAATGCCATATTGAGTATGGCTATTTCAGAAAATGATGACACACTTGCTGTGGGCATGATTGATGGCATCATATCAATTCGGAAAAGGAAAGAAACAAAATCTGAGAAAAAACAAGGTCTTTTCAAGTTTGCGCCAGATAACTTTGAATCACAGAAGCCAATGATGCAGAAAAGACCACCTGTTGATGTTGTTATAAAAGGAGCCAACCAAAAGCTAAACAAAAAGGGATATCCAGTAAACAAGGTTACTGAGTCTGAGTGTGAAAAACATCTTAGGAAAATGGAATTTAAACAAGTGTTGAAAGCGGCCTTAAAACCTTATTGCCTTTCAAGAACACCTGAAGTTACAGCTGGAATGATACAGGAGTTACTGAGACGAAAAGTTCTTCACATAGCATATCTAGATTTAGAAGAAAGAAATATTGAATTATTGTTAAAGTACTTCAAAAAATACTTGGGACAACCACTACATACTACAGTTATCATTGATGCAGCAAATGTTTTTATTGATGTATTTGAAAATCAAACAGATAACTTCAGTGTTGATGTTATGAGAGTATATAGAATGTTTTTAAAAGAATTGAAGGAGGAAATTGATGTGTGCAAAAAAGTATGTGAGCTGGAAGGAGCTATTTCTCTCCTTCTCGCTGGTTCCCAAATAAATACTGATACAACTATAGAATTTAATGATCTAATTGTACCTTCATCTAAAGCTCAAAAAGAAATTGTAATAGATGTCTGAATAAAGTTGTGAAGGTTGAAACAAACTGGGTTATCCTGCTTCCTATTTGTTTTTTTATGTTATAAAATGTGATAGATTTATGGATAATAATAATATCATGGAATGGATTTAATAATATCATGGATTTATTAAATAGTCCTAGGTCGTACCTACTCTACTCATCTTTCTTCTAGTTAAACATTCAAGATTGTTAAATGCTTGAAAAAATCAACCGATTGGTGTCCGAATCATCGCAAAAGAAATAATGGGTAGTATGAATGCTTGCCACACACCTTGTGATATGCTATAGAATAGAAGTACCACAGGATATTTCAAACACTTGTAACGTCACATTTTACAACGGTTAATACAAATTCAAAGCGGCTCTATTGCCTTGTCAATTTTATGAAGCTAAAGGCTGTTATATACCTCGCAAGTCTAGGTTTGTGCATGATAAAAAAAACAAGGTCTAGCATTTCGGGTTTCGGGAGTAAACACGATATGACGTCACTCACTCGTAATGTTCTCCGTCTCTGTCTAACTATTTGTAAATGATTTATTTCGGCCTTGCTTAAGGGTCCCGCGACACTGAAATTTCCATACAAACGCGCTTGTCAGCTTATGATGAAATCAAGCATGTACAATTAAACGAACTATATCTCCGCCCCTACGTTCTTGGTTTTTTTCTTAAAAACTTCCATAAGAGAAAGTAGAGCTATGAAAAATATCCGCATTTGTAAGGGGTCACTTTTGACTGATTTAATCAATAGTTAGACAAAGCAAATCAAAAATTCCTTTACATAGGGAGGTTGTCTACATCATTAGCTATTAAATGAATCTATAATACAAGGGAAATTATTAGTTATTCAAGATAGATAACAGAAGTACAAAAGTCATTAAAAAAAATTGCACTTTTTCACTCTGTAGATAACTTTAAGAGGCTCGTTAGTATCATTACCTACTTGCTCTCTTCGCTCGTAGTCTTCTTCTAGACGAAATGGCTATAGAAAACCTTAAGCCAATGCAAAGTTAGCCTAAAGTGGTCGCCGGACTCTTAAGCATCGATTGACGTCACTATGTGTTGCCCACATGACCGGAATGCTATACCTGGTGGAGTATACCATGGGTATGCACAAGTACACAGGGGCCCTATTCCTACAATTCCAGATAATAGCTGGGGGGCTATTCCTGCGCGTGAGATGAGATGAGATTTTATCTTGGTCACTCTCACACCTATGACATTTTAAACAAGAGCAACAAAGACGAAGAAAAGTGAGATGAAAATCTCAAATCTCCGAATAGGGCCACAGGGGGGCTATTCCTGCGCGTGAGATGAGATGAGATTTTATCTTGGTCACTCTCACACCTATGACGTTTCAAACGAGAGCAACAAGGACGAAGAAAAGTGAGATGAAAATCTTAAATCTCCGAATAGGGCCACAGGGGGGCTATTTCTGCGCGTGAGATGAGATGAGATTTTATCTTGGTCACTCTCACACCTATGACGTTTCAAACGAGAGCAACAAGGACGAAGAAAAGTGAGATGAAAATCTTAAATCTCCGAATAGGGCCACTGGTCTTTGCCTTTCTCGTTTGAAAAATCGTAAGAGTGAAAGTAAGAGACTGCCCGCCGCGCAGTTTGAGCACTGAAATTGCTGACGCGCGGGTGTAGAGAACGCGATTGCTAAAGGTAAATCGGGCGGGCGGCTAGACTTGAGCAATTTTTGATTACAAACTTCTACAAGTTTGCGTGCAAGCACTACTTGAGTGAGCGTGTGTGGCAAACCTGGCAATGAGGATTTTCCATTAGAATTTTTCAGCTTAGTTTTTTAATCAATAGGAAATAATAAATAAATAATAATAAATTTTTATTTCAAAAACTACATGGTAAAGATAAAAACTATCAGTAGTCTTGTGTAGTTCGCGAACGAACTAGGTCGTAAGAGCGCTCCCACAGATGAACTACGCGAACTAGCTCCTTCAACTCCCGCTCCATAGTTCGTTAGTTCGTGACCGAATGGGTGGCGTCAAAGGAACGAAAGTCATTGCTCAACTGTTGATTACTTTCAAAACTTAGTTTTAAAAAAAAATCGTAACCTTTTATTCACTACCTAAAATAAGGAGTGTTTTTACATAATGCACCACTAAGCCTAGATATTATTACAATAATGATATACTTTTTTTAATTAATTCAGAGGTTTTTGCTGTTGTTTCTTTATTTATTTATGGAAACTGACGTGGTTTTCACACATTTTGGAATTACTCACGTACGATTTAGTCGATTATTCCGACTATAGTTTCAACCGCATTCGTCGGTCTTTATCAAGGCGAGAGCGCGCGCACGGTCATAAATCATAAAGTTTATTTATAGTGTAAAAAAAATGTAGGTAAGTACAAGTACAAGCAATCCGTAATCATTTCGCGTGCCCGTGCAAGAGCAGTATCAGGACGAGCGAATGATCTGCCTTCCTCTGATTCGAGCTGGGAGCTGACGAACTAGAAGAGCGAACTAGTTCGTTTAGGAGCGGTGACCTAAACTGAGCGATCTCCGTCGCGAACTACTATGCGCAAGGCTAATCAGATACAAACATTTTTTTTTAGGAACAATAAAATAATTTTGCCTGAACTAGGTAATCCTGTTTGTCAGGCGATAAATACGGCAAAAATTTAACTTAAAATAATCATTGCATACTAACATATTCTAATTCAATAAAATTCTAATTAATTTTAAACTATAAAATAAACTTACTGTAAATTTAAAATTAAACATACAAATTAAACACAAACAAATAACAACTTCTCTGTATCTTCGTAGGACATATTTTGGAGAGCTTCTTTAACAGTTTGCTTACATTTTACATATGTAAGGGAAAATAATTTCCCGAGAGAATTAAGTCTATTGTAAAGAAGCGGACCTAAAAACATGAAAAATTTTCTTGTAAAAGCATGCTTTGTTGCTTTTTGAGGGCACACAATATCTTTCCTCTCAAATGGCTCTCGCGTAACTTTCGAGACGTATTTAGCCCTCAAGACGGTCAAACTTTTTGAGTCAAACACAAAGATTTTGGTTTGACTCAAACTAATTTGATCGTTTACACGGTTGGTTTGAAAGGTTTGTCAAACATTCACTTTTTGAAGGATTTGAAGTTTGTTTGATACAACTTCATGATTTGCTCGTGTTTGACGCGCCGTTTGGTCGTCTACCGTCGCACAGTGTGCGCTGTAGAACAAGCCAGGTGGACAAAAGTCGTAATCAAATTCCCGGAAATGAGTACTATGTAGCTGTAAACAAAACCCCCAAACCCCCAATTCCAAGAACTATTTATGTCTAACATTCCATACTAATGAGTCATTGTTTATCAAAGTGAGCTAATGAGGTAAATGTAATTTAAAATATAGGTCAGTTGCATTTTAGCGACACTTTCACTAGCACCTCATTGTGGCAGTTTTTAATTTTGTGGAAAGTTTAGTGATGGATTTCAATTCTGAAGGTATGTATATCAATATTTTATTATTAGAATCTTTTAATGAGCCTTAAAAATCATTAGAGTAGATTATCAACGAAAACACAAAAAAAAACATATTTTTTCTTTGATTTCAAACTTATCGAGTATGGGAAAAGCATGTATCCTCTTGTATCCAGGCTAATTTTTTTATATGTTTTAGCTGCATGACTATAGATTATTGTGACATATATTTTACGTAGCACAAATGAGTACAACTATTTTTTTTTCTCATTTTTGCAGAAAAGCTTCACTCTATTAATAAAATAGAGTTTTTCGAAGAATGGCTTAGACACAAAAAATACGAAAGAAATGATCGTCTATTTGAATTTATTTCGTCTAAGTTTGAGTTTTCTGAAATTTCTGAAGATAGTCAAAGAAACATTAAGATGAAGTTAGCCAGTATTTCTTCAAAAATCGCTTCCAAATGGGTTTCTTCAGGAAAGTCAAGGGAGCGTTTTCTTATCAAGAATAAGTTGTGGCTAGAAGGCGAAGAGTTAGAGTTCTGCGTGCGGTCAATTCAACCGCAACCTTCTACCTCATCCACTGACCACTCTCGACCCGGAAGACCCAAAAAAGACTTCGAAGATTCGTCTTTCAAAACTAAAAAACGTAGACTTGAAGATTTAGTTTACTCGCGGAGTGTTGGCGAATTGATGACTGCTGCAGAAGTAGCTGCACGATCTACTGGACACAAAAACGTGTCCAAAAAGGACGTTGCCAGGGCTATAAAGGACATTGGCAAAAATCCGAGTTCAACAACCCAGTGCTGTGCAGAATAATAGACCACTAAGTAGTGACGAGGCATTAGCCTACTATATAGACTCGACTCGAAGTCGACCACTCACTCCTATAAACAGACTAGGAAATGGACTATGAAGGTCGGGCACCATGTGTTTCCATCATATAATTGCATTGTTAAATCAAAAAAAGCACAAAAGGAGCACATTGTTGTGACACAATCTCGAGCAGAAATTGAGTTACAAGCTTTACTCAACAAAACAGCGGAACGGTGAATAGAAGCTTAGAAAGAAGTTGTCACAAGTGTGTTCCGCAATTCATCATTTACTCTTTTAAGTAAATGGGGTTGTGACGGGAGTTCCGGTCATAGTGCTTACACACAGAGATTTGAGAACAGCGAAGACACTGATGAGTTCCTTTTTGTTTATTCGTTTGTTCCTCTTAGGTTAATCGACGAAGCTAACAATATCATCTCGCAAAATCCTCGTCCATCATCGACGATGTTATCGACCAAATAAATAAAGATTCAGAGAGCACAACACGAGAAAGTGCTCGCGTCAAGCCACGAAAGAGATTTGCTCAATATGTTGATTATAACATCTGATCCTCTGATCAACAGCCTGCGGGAAGTTCCAAAAAAAGTCGAATAAATTGTGTGCGGAGGTCCTAAAGCTCATTATAGCTCCTACTATAGAGCCTCGACTTCCACAGCAACTAAGACCTCCACAAAGTCAGGAAGACTATCTTGTATCGGAATCATCCGATACAGAATCCGATGATTCCGATATTGACAATTAGTTTTAATGTACCTGTAGTGTATTATATTACCTTTTAGTGTTAGTATTTGTAATTTTTGTAAATAATGTAATAGTCTAAGGTTGTACATATAATTAGCGGTAATATTTGTAGAGATTAAGGTAATTGTATTATTATTTCAGTATTTTTTTCTGTTTTATAATAGTGTAAATATAAAATATTTTTTTCTTATACATAAAACTATGTATTTTTTATTTTTTTTATTTTATATTATTATAATATATTTTCATGGTTCCGAAACAATGAAAATATATTTTTGTCCACCTGGCTTGTTCTACAGAGAACACTGTGCGTCGCGTTTTATCAAATTCGGCTGAGTTTTGTTTTTGCAGGGGTTGCGTATAGAAAATAATATGCTGGAGGCTGAGGAAAGAAAGTTTTTATAATCTAGTGCGGTATTATTCACCACGTTCCCGTGAGCATTTCCCGTATGAAATTTGTCTAAAGTACAACATTTTTCGGCAAAGTAAAAATGTAGCAAGATTTTGATTTGAGAGAGAATGAGAGCAATGATACACAGATAATGGTTCATTTTCTGTGTGTCATTGCTATAATTCAAAATATAGAACAAGGAGGTAATACCTATGATAAACACCACAAGTAATGAATTTGTTACAAAACTCTGACGTACAAAATCTCTATAAACAACGGGAAAACAAATTTAAATGTCATACTACACTATTGTTTTCTAAAATAACACGAACGCCATCTAGCGATTGATAAAACAATGCAAAAATGACACTTGGGAAACTTTCCAATTGTCTCGAAATTTCCCCACTTTTTGACTTTCTAACGTTACTTTTGAAAATGAAGTCCTGGCAGCATTACTTGTCTGTCAAACAATGTGGAGTTTTCGCGGGAACCGAAAAGATGGTGTCGTGTTTTTGTATTATTTTCTAAAACTTGTGATTCTTCGAGTGTTAAACTGTAATAATGGTGGATTATTAACGTTTACCGGTTCGTCAACGTGCACGAGTGTGGGCAAATGATACAAACATCGCGAAACGCGATTTTTCGTGTTCTCTACAAAACTTCACTTAAAGTTTCAGTAAAGTATCCATAACTTTACAGGAATGGGAAAAGGGGAGGGATTCATCGTCTTCATCATCATCACCTCATCATCATCATCCCATCATCTGTTACTGAAGGAAAAATTATTACTAAGAATCCGACTGAAGGACGAGTATCCATGGTCATGAATAAATTAAAAAAAAAAAAAAAAAAAAAAAGTCAAACAATGTCAATGTCATTGGACCAGTCACTCCAGTCCGGATGAAAAATAAAAATGACGTTTTGTAAAAATACCATTGGAAAATGTTAATTTTTCTTGTGTTAATTGCGTTTAACCATGAAGTGTTGTGACTATGCAATAAATTAGTAATAACAGAATGCATACAATATCTAATAATAAACAATGCGTTATATGCTCAATTTGATATCTGAGGCATTAAACTTGTAAGTTCACTTTTGAGGTTTCTTGTTAGTAATATTACCCTCATAAAACCTCACAATAAACAAGTTTTTTTGATGTTAGATTGTGTTATTTTAAACAATTTCCAGTATTCTTTGACCGATGTATTGAAATAAACACTATGATTTATATTACAGGGTAAATTCTGTGATAACAGGTTAGAATTTTTCATGAACCTTGGCATTCAATAAAAATTACTTATTTTTCGTAGATAAATCAGTTGAAGATGGATGATAAAAGAGTAGCGGATTATTTTGTGATAGCTGGATTACCGGAAAAGCCTGAATTACTTGATGACTCTGATTCTGGACATTTGAAAGGATATAGTACAAAAGCTCCTATCACTGATATTGGTAAGTTTTTTATAAATTGTATTAAATACTAAGCTATAAACGTTCAATCTGGTGTGGGTTATCAACTGCCTTATAAGTTTAGCAGAATTAATTGTAAACACAACAACAGTTGCATACCTACTTAATGAGTCTAGACACAAAAGTCCATTTAATTAATTATGAACACTAAATGTTAAGGGCAGAAACTAATCAATTGAAATTAGCAATTTATATGACAATGAGAGTATTGATTTTGTTAAAATCTGTTAAGTAAGACAGTAAGTATTCAACACAATAGGTATTTAAACTATAGATGGTAGGTCTAGTATGACATGAGATACATGCCATGAGTGTACTTACAAAAATTTCCATACTTTATAAGAATTACTTCCAAAAAATGTTAACTTAAGTTTCTTGTAACAATTTCTGAATTTGCAAGAAACACTTGTTAATGCACTGATTACCGAAATAATGAAGTATGGTTTTAGTACGCCTTTTGTTGGTCATTTTTCAGTGCTGATCTGAAATTGTTGTCACACTGTTTTATCAAATGTTTTGCATAGACATGTTAATATGTACACCATGTACAATGTTCCAAATATAGTGTGAGTAAATATGTCAGTGAGGAAGTGATTAATTATTGAAGTCCAGCAGAGCTCAATGAATTCTCTAGGTCACTTGTATGACCACAGTTTAGTACTGCACTAGCTGTTTTGCATAATTAATTAAGTTGATTTATGTAAATGGCAGTAATTAATACTTTATTTTAGTCTAAAAAATTGTTTGCTTGTTGTTGCTAAGCATTTGTAGGGTTGAAAACTAAAAAACAAACCTGCATTATTTTGTTCAAACTCTGAAGTTTGAACAAAAGTTTGAAGTTTGAAGAAAAACAGAGTTTGAACAAAATTAATGCAGGTGATGATAAATGATGGTGAATGATAGAGACAAATGGATAAAGCTTACATACTGCACTGACCCCACCTGAGTGGATAAGGGTAAGAAAATGATGAATCTTAAGTTTCTATTATGTGAAAAACAAACTGCAAAGACAATATTTGAAGAGCTATGCATTGTGTCTTGTATTATGTGTTATAATAAAGTAACAATATTAAAAGAAATACAAAACCCCAGCTGCAAAATGTTGTACACTATGTCACTTCCACTAATAAGACAATTCCAATGACACCTCCTATGTCAAAATCGATCAAGCTGTATAGGCTGTAGGGTGTGCCAAAGATACCTTACTCCCATACTCTTTCATTTGTATCCTCTCCATACTAAGGTTGCCTGGAAGAGATCACTCTTAGTGATAAAGCTGCCAGTTGTTACACTACAGTTTAAGTTTTTTCTGTTCTTTTGCTTTGTTATTTCTGGTGAGAACAATAAAGTATAAATATATCTATCTACGAGTATCTATCTTATACATACATATGTACATACACTTCAAAAACATAACCCCGCCCCGCAAAAAGGGTAAATAGGAAAAAAATATAGAGGAAATAAGAAGTATTTAAACATACTAAATTAGATTTCTAGCACGGCACATTTTTTTATTTAATCTAATTTATTTTCATAAAAGTCTTAAAATGACAGTCACTGTAGTAACACTGACAGTCACCTCAGCCTTAACTGGTGGGTCAGGACCATGAAATTTGGAACTGAAGTAGGTCATGGGCTTGTCCTACTTCCTACTTATATTATAACTAGCAGACCCGGCCACGCGTTGCTGTGGCTAAGGTTTTTATTATATTACATATTAGTAATGAAATAATATTGCGGCTATAAATTGAAATGTGAGCTATCCTATCTGTTAAGTTAGATGGAACTGCACACGGTGTGCAAATTTGATTGAAATCGGTTAAGTAGTTTAGGAGTCTATAGCTGACAAACAATGTGACACGTAATTTATATAAATTAAGATAAATGCAAAGGTTTGTGTTTGGCTGTTGTGGGCGAATTTTGATGAAATTTAGCATGGAGGTAGCTGGATAACCACATAGACCAACCAGGTAACACGAAGGGCCGCAGCTAGTTTCTATATCATTACAAACTATAGTGGTACCGCGTTTAAATTAACCTTCGCCCTCCTAGTACAAAGAAGTAAGAAGGTTACATACATACCGTCACGTCTTACCTCGAGGGGGCTGGCCTAGGTGTTATACAACACCCACACTTCGCCAAACGATATTCAGTCACAAATGTGACAGGGGGCGAGCCTGTCGCCAAATAAGGAGGTAAGGCATCAAAATAGAGCGAGCTAGCATCACGCGGCAAAACCTGTCGCTCAGTCTTTCCTCGCTCTCCTTTGACGCCTTGCCTCGCGTTTCTACCACACATGTGAGAACTTATTTAAGTGGTACTATGATTAGTCTTTGTGTGATAATAGCTGTACTGAATTAAATTTCTCTCCAATGCTATTTAAATTATAAAGTATTACATTAAATATAATTTATCAAATGCAAAAGCATGTAACTTCTTATTCAAAACTTATTTACTGACCTTCATTTGTTGACTTAAAATAAAATGTAAAAACTGAATACTGAAAAGCGTTGATGTTGTTAATAAATTATTTCTATATTTATAACTCGTGCTTCAATTTTTTTCTTTCAATTTTATGTTGTTCTTTAGTTTCTATTGGATGGTAAAGTTTTGTTCTTCTAATAGTTTTCTTGCGAGCTGTTTTTTGCGAGCATTCGGCGCAAGTTTAAGAATGTATCAATAAAATTATGACAATTTTTGGAACCCAGCTGGAAATTGCAGTTGAAAATCAACTGTAAGCAATTTAATTGCAGTTAAGGTACCCAACTGTTTATCATGAAATTTTGCATTTTGAATTGTATAGGTACATTGTCAGGAATATAAAAAATTACGGTTCCTGTGGGACCGCGAGTGAAACCGCGTGGCGCAAATAGTAGAAAAACAAAAGTAGGATGTTTTTCATCTTATTAAAACGAACTGCAAGGTTTAGCCTTATAATAAGGAATGGATGGTAGTAGGTATAGATATCGTAATACTGTGGTAGTATGTCCAGCCAATGTGGTTTGGACTTGTGTTACAAGAAACTGATACCTCTAAGAGATAAAAAAAAAGATCATATCAGATAAATAATGAAGATGCAGTTGCTTCCATTAGTTTCTTATATAGAAAGTATTCATGATTCATTCATTGAACAGATAAGCAAAAATAGGTAGGGTAATACCCACCTAGTTTGGGAAAAGATATCAGTTGATAAAGATTACGTAAGTTCTGTGAAATTTAGTTTGAAATTTATAAATACGTTTTGTTGTCATACCTATAGTCATATTGTGTTATTAATAGATTTCGTTGTTATGCAGCCATACTGTGTGTATGTAGAATTATGTGCAATGCTAGAATGTTTTTTTTATCTACTTCTTGTTTGGGGGTATGTTAACTACAGAGAAACAAAAAAGTTAAAAAGGATCATAACACTCTATGACGGCGTGAATTTTGTTATACTTTTATTCGTAGCTCTTTGAGCTGAAGACCTCGCGAAAACGTAAAAAAATCATATCTCAGAGATTTTGAAAAAAAATCTAAGTCGACAAAAAAATCTGTAATTTTCGAACCTGCTCATAAAATGTCACGAGAATCGCTTGAGTAATGCGACCTGTAGAGGTAGAGAGCGGGACAGTTGCCGGACATACGAAAACATTTTTGCCGTAGCTGAAGCAGAGACTCTTCGCTCGCTGACGCTCGCTCCGTCTTAAATTTTCTGAACTAAATCTAAGAGCTATTTCATAATTTTCTCACATACTAAAATAAAAAAAAGGAGATTTTAGTCCTGTGTTATACTGATTTAATTCAGATAGTTATACACAGAATCGATGCCCAATTACATTAATATCATAAATACAATTAATTATCTTTCTCTAGTAGTGTGTGTTCACGCGTTATCACGTGCACCCAAGCTACTTGAAGACATGAAGGTAGCCAATACATCTTACCAAAGTTTTTGTGAAAGCCTACAAGTGAGAGGAGAATCCTAGACCTTGTACTGATTAACAGCTAATAACATAAACTGGTTTAATCTCCTACGCCATTCGGGTAACTGCTTTCCATGCGCACGCGACAAAATTCTTCTCGTCACTTTTTGTCGTGTGAGAACGGGACAAGGCTATGACTCGATAAAAAGAGTCGACATACCCTTGTCGTGTTGCGCATGGTAGGCCTGCTGAGCGGAGCAGTGCTTTCCTTTGAAGGAGCTTTCTGACTGCGCTAGAAATATTGCTTCATAGCTTTCTTCGCCTTAGCCTTCGATTCACGACGTCTTATGAAGTTATTTCGCGTGAAGATATAGCATAGCGTAGTCTACGGATGCTGTTTTTTTTAAATATCATGACTGCGGTCAACCACAGGTCCACAACGTATCGTAAGAAATAAGTATGTACCATAGGGGCACTAGCAAACGCTACCAGCGTGCTGATTAGTGGATATAATAACCTTGATTTACATAATATTGTTATCAATGCAAATAAAAACCACTTAGTATTACCTAATAGGGGCAAAGTAGGTAGGTTTCTATATTAAACACTAGTGTGATGTAATGTAATATTATTAAAATAACGAATACCTGCTGCCTTGCGTCGGTTAAATAAACGGATGTTTCCTTTATATTGAATACCTTGCTTGCGTATAGTTAATGAGTGAAACTCTACTCTAATTAAGATTTAAATACCTTCTAATCCTTCTAAAGATTTTACCTACGGAAACGAACCGAGCATCAGTCATATTAAAACGCATAAAAATTACTTTCATTGGTTCATTACTAATAGAGTACAGGCTTATGACCCTCTTTCTAATAATAGTTGTATAGCCTTGGATATAATTATCACTGTTTTATTCAACGATGTTTATGTACTAGAGTACTAGAGGAGCTGATCCAAACAAAAACGTTACGCAACTTAATGAGGTGGGGTAAGGCTGCCCACCGTGGGCTGACCGCAGATTTGCTACAGCGTTGACTCAATTCCTAATTTACGTCCGTCCACTTTGATTCCAGTAAAATAGCGTAGCTCTGTAAACAACCACACTGCATCTGCATGCTTGTCGGGATCACACTAATGCAAGGTGCAAGGATTTCAGTGCACTGGATTTTTTTTTCTTTCTTTCGAAGAAAGAAAAACATTAAACAAAACACTTGCAAAACTATTTCGAGGCCATACACAAGTTTATTTATTAGTAACGTAACGATAGAGAATAGACGCCACTAAACGTAACCTTCAGAAAGCCAATTTTGTGCCAGTCCCTGAAACCCTCGCTTTCCGCAAATGTGTTCAGGTTTAAATAGAACAAAGTTCTCGTAATGCCGCAACCATAGCGGGTCGCTGTGGAGTCTGTGGACCCTACTCATGACTCATTCTGGCGCTGCATCGAAGCTATAATCTGTAATCTTTTAATCAAGCACCCATATTACTCGTATTAGGTCTGAATGCCTCGGCACAAAAATAAATCCTACCGGAAACCTCATCTCGTACCTCAACTCATCGTACCTTAGACGCCATTGCCGCTTCTAAATTGGTCTACAAAGGGCCTAACATGTCCGAACTCTATGATTCACATTCTATCGATTGCTCGTTGAAATCATTGAATCTGTTAATTGTGTAGGCGCAAAGTTCATTGGCTCGAACCTCTAGAGCTCTAGACATGTCAATAGACCCACATTGTTCAGACGACGTAACAACGCACGCATTCTTTTGTTATGAATCGTTAATTAGTCTGGTAGATAGTGTTTACGTTGCCGGCAAGATGGATTTCGTAATGCATTTAGGTGAGGTGAAAATTATGTAGGCAGGGCGTGGGGTACTAGGCCCAGAGCCCTCCCAAGACACTTACAGTGAAAGCCCTTAATCTTAAGGGAAATTCTAAGATTTCCAAGCCTGAATGTTAAGAGTACCTACGTCATTATGCCGGTTACAAGGTTTTAAAAGAGGATTTTCAAGATACCAAAGTGACACTGAAAACTTGAACTTCAATTACCTTGTTAACTATTTTCGGAAGTTGCTAATGGCGAATCAATATTTAGCTGCCCCAATAAAACCAGTCCGTATTTATTTTATATCTTTACGTCATAATAGTATCATTCTAGCGATCTTGATCTTCAAATCAAGGTGAAGTTCTGTACGAAGCATACAATGACACCAGGGTTTTAGTCAAGAAGGTCACGCATTTTCTTTAGAAGGTAAAAACGACTACTTATAAGGTAACTTGTGGTTGTAACACTTATTGAAACCGTGCGGTCAAACAAATTGATCTCCAATGAAATTAACAAAGCCAGTTTCCTTACTTCGAACGTAAAAGGCCAAGGGCGTAAAGGTCCACTTTATAGGTTTTGGACGTCGAAAATTAAGTAGATATCCTGTCGTAATAAAGGCCGATAAGCAAGCAATAAAGCCGGACAAATTAGGATTTTGGACGGGTCGGATTGCATTGCAATAAAGAAATAAAGAGCATTGACCTGATGACACGTGTCACTGCGATGCAATATTTACAGCTGCCTTTTGCAGATTTTGATCTCCATCTCATTGTCCAATTTTTGTCTATTCCATTGTCGTCTGTGGCTCAGTTGATAGTGAACGTACCTTCGGAGCTTCGGGCGTGGGTTCGATTTCCACCTAGGGTAAACATTCATGTGATGAACATTTGTATTTATGTACCTATGTATTATAATGTATGTATATAAATCTCTGGCGGCCATAGTACAAGCTTTGCTTAGTTTGATGACCGTGTGTGCAACTATGTTCTTAATGTTCAAATTTTTTTTTTCCGATAATCAGTCTACTCTAGAACCGGTTTACACCCAACGCTTCCTTATCAGAAAAGAGACTAATCTATTCTGCCTTTTTGTTCACAGGCATAGTATTCCCGGGTCTAGACGAGACTGTTCCCAACGACTATGAACTAGTGGCGCTGACTCCAACCGGTCTGCCGGCCGACTTGAACCATGGCTCCATGCGGTCGCCGGAGTGTTTCCTCTGCATACGACGCGGGAAGGATAGACCGCCGCTCGTCGATATCGGTAATGTTGATAAGACGTAGAAGTAATAGTGATAGACGTGTTCCGAAGACGGGTCTGAGCAGTAGCGCGCTTGTAGCGCTTCACTCAACTGCCGTTTTTGTACTTCTTCACTCTACAAAACTTCAAGGCTAGAGTGAATAAGTACCTTATAGGTCGTCGTGCTCCATCTTAGACCACAACGTCGCTTAACATCAGGCGAGTTGGTGGTCAAACGCCGACTTATTGTCCATAAAAAAAAAAAATAGTATTTCCAGAGGTCGTCGATATAGGTTTTTATGATAAGGCGTAGTATTCCCAGGTCCAGATAATTATAGTTCTGGCTAGCTAGCTGGAAATCCCCGATTAGTTTTTTTTTAATGTGTGATTTAAGCTTTACGTATCATACATTTCATTCTACATGTCTGGTGTACTGTTTGGTTAAAAAATCTGTAGACTTATTAGAAATTTTCAGCATGTGGCTCTGTCCTAAAAATGATCGCAAATAGAGCGAATAGTTTACTAAAAAAACGTTCTAAAAAGATGACCAGAAATCAACTCGTTAACTTTAATACCGCTGCGTGGGGCGCTAGAAGTGTTAGAGGTAGGAGTAAATTGAGCTACTTGATGCTAACTCAAGGGCCCTTATTCTGATTCGTCTGATATTATCTCGATCACTGTCACACTCGTTAGAAAAGTCACAAGGATGAGAGTGATAGGTAATACCGCATGCTCCAGAATAGGGTTACAGTGGTCAGTGGGTATCTGATTTCATCGACTAGATAAGATCGTCTTCGTAGCGTAGCATTGGCGTCCAATTTCAACTGTATATCCTAGTCGTGGTTATAGGTCGTTTTCATCAACCTGACGTCAAAATATAAACACTATTACGAAGTAGTTCCGAGTAGTTCCTGCTTACCTTGTGTAGAAGGGTCGTGTTAAATCACATAACGCATAACTTTCCTATTAGCATTTATGTACTCTACGTTCTACGTTCGTGTACGTAGTACGTACATGTTCTACGTTCTCTTTCCACTGAATGTTCTATGAAATATACTTACTCCAAATTAGCATTTAGCGTAGTTTTCGCTCGGAAGTCCAGCGCATTGTATCATCCTTTTGACGATTAAAAAAAACTACTTAAATCTGATTTCAAGGTGGTATATCCGAGTAAATAATCACTTTGTGTTGAAATATCTTGACATTTGTTTAACCTACAGTTACTGCTAATGTTTATCAGTCAGTCAGATTAGTGTAAATCTTCAATCTGAAACGAGTGTACTAGAGCCAAATTTAAAACAACATTGGCAATAGGTACCTAAGTATAGATGTTTTTTCTAAACATATGTACGTTTGCCGTAGACGTAGCCTTAACGCCATTGTGTCTTATTATTTAAATTCTATAGCTTAGTTCACAAGTTCATGAACACATGGTTCATGGTTCACCTCAAAATCATGTTCTAGAGTCTTCGGTACAAATCAACACTTTTAACAAAGCAATAACTTACTAGGCGTAGACCGTAGTCGTTCACGTAATCAACCGCTCCCAGAAATGGAGTCGCCTCAATACATAATGCATTGGCGGAAATCAAAAACCGATAAGACAGCCGGTTAGAATACCTTTTTTGGAATGCAAATTTACGTTCTACCGTAGGTATCTTCAACACGTGCGCCTTAGATAGCCAGTGTTAGCGTACGCATAATCAAGATAAAACCGCCTTTCAAAAGTACAAAAGGTGTATGAAAAAAAATAATCCATCAAAATAGAATGAGCTACGGTGATTCTCCGCGTTACGTCAGAAGTTGAGATAAAAAACACGACTGATATAGTTTGTAACAGATAGCAAAGATATGATTTAGGTCGGGCTCAGTACAGATAATCCAGTAGGGAAAGAACTTATGTTTGCAATTCATGTTCGTCCCGTTAAGGTTCGATTCCCGTTAATTGCAGAGATAAGTATAATATTTTTTGCCAAAAAAAATCATATCTCCGCCATTTTGAAAAAAATACAAATACTGACACTACAAAAAATACTTTATTGAACCTACTAACAAAATTTCAAGAGAATCGGTTAAGAAATGCAATATGTAGGGGAAGACAGAGGTCCTGACAGAGTTCTGACATACGAAAGCATTTTTGTCGAAGCTGAAGCATCGCTCGTTGACGCTCGCTCGGTCGAGTAAAGTCAGTTCATACGGCGAGAATCATTTAAGTTAGGTAAGTATTATTAAAAAAAGTAAGTTCAAAGTTGTGTAGAGTTGTGTAGCCATCACCGTTCTTTTATAATTGTACCAGGCGCACCAGTAAGAGACACCCTCTCATGGTGGAAATTCCGCCAAAACGCACTAAGCGTTTCAAGTCAACTTTTCTGTTGTCTCTTTGTGTGGAACTCGTTGCCTGCGTCTGTCTTTCCACCTAAATACAATCCCGGGGGTTTTTAAGAGTAAAGTGAATAGGTATCTCCTAGGCAAGCGTGTTACACCTTCGATCATGGCAACGCTTCCCATCAGGCGAGTCAGTGGTCAAACGCATGCCTAGTTTGTTATAAAAAAAAAAAAGAGTTCGTCGCTGGTCTTGATACTAGAACTTTCAAGAATGATATGAGGCCCCAAACTACGCAAGGCTTTTACTATAGCTGCTAGAGACATCGCATTGTTTTTTAGAGATCATATAAAACCTACACAAATAAATAGATACCTATGGTACAATATGTATAGATAGAAACCTATAGTAACATTTTTGAACAAGTGCGGCCCGTCACTTGCTTATTTTGGCACAGTGCGGCCCTTGCTTGCCAAAAGGTTGGCGACCGCCGTTCTAGATTTTTTTAATTTTTTTTTTATTACATAATAGGCTTGCGTTTGGCCGCCAACATGCCTGATGATAAGCAGTGATGCGGCCTACGATGGAGCACGCTTGCCTAGAAGAAACCGATTCACTCGAGACTTGAAGAGACCCAGATTATAAGTGTCAGGGAACACACAGTCTGGCAGAGTATTCCACACTCTAGCGGTCCGTATGAGAAATGAGGAACCAAAGCGTTTCGTGCGTGTTGTAGGTATGTCGACCATAAAACGATGCCGCTTTTTCGTACTCTTGGTTGTTTTATAGAAGAACGGGCTAGGAAGAATTAGGTCATGCAAACCAGATCTATGCGCCTCGCCTTTCGGGTAATGTAAGCTTTTGGTAAAAACTTTACCGAAGTTGCTCTACTGTTTTTGTATGCGCTGTACTTTAGGGCGTGCGCACTTTTTTATCACCACGCTCTAGTAGCGACGCTTTGATTCGGCTTTTTGTATCGGCACGAGTAACTTTTTGCGGCTTCCAAATGACGCTCGCGTGATTCTTAGTTGAGTCAAGCGATACAGCCGAATAATCCCGTTAGATAGTCTACTGCGATATACTAATGTACTACAAACTTATATGTAGAGCTTAATGAGGGAGTGACCATCGCATTACCTGAACAAATCTGACATTCAGCTGATGAAAATGTTGAGTTCCCTCGTTTAGCCACTTCTTGTTAAAAGTTGGTCTCATTGTACTATGGATGATTGCTAATGGATGGCTGTACGTTTCAAGGCGATGTTTATAATCTACGCGGGTAATTTATAAATATTTAAACCTCTGTACCTGTTTGAATGATATTAACTCTCAACCCTATCTCGTAAGACATAAGATTGGTATGTCTATGTCAGACTAGTTACGTATTATGAGCCCTTATTATGTAATTCACCATTACAGTGTAATAAACACCTGCACCTTACATGGCTGTTACAAATTATTTTGTAACGATGAGATATAACAATCTTAGATAGATTAAGATATTTCTTCATAACTTTTCAAGACATCTGACCTGTGTTATGTGTGATAATATAGATACGTAATACATAATTGCTATAGCTAGAAACCGCCGTCTTATTACTATTTATCGCGTACTAGTTTCTCCATTAGTACTAGCAGTTTATAAGATTTCCTCATAAAAACAGTACATAAGAGCATTTATTTACTACTGACATTTACTGGCATTTTACGAGATAAAACGTATGTGTAATGATAGTCTTGAGCAATGATGCTGCTTAAAATGACGCTTACTTAACAGAAACCAATAATTTTCATACTTGTACTTGTACTCGTATTAGTTAAGAGAGTTATCGGTTGTTATTGCTATCTCGCTCACACAATTCAGAATTTATAAAACAAAAAACTGGGTGTGCAATTGAAAAATGTTCTCTAGCACTTACTGGCTAATATATAAAGGTTATTCAACTCATTTTCGTATTTTTGTCTGTCTCATTTTAGTTTTCTTGTATGCCTCTTAGACGGAGAGTGATTACATGAAGAATTATTCTCGCACACCCAGTAATTTTTTATTATTATGAATGCTGAATTGTTTATGCGAGAAAGCAAAAACAACCGAAAATGCGGTAATATAATCTTAAAATGTATAAAATACGTGTCACGTTGTTTGTCCGCTATAGACTCCTAAACTACTTAACCGATTTCAATCAAATTTGCACACTGTGTGCAGTTCGATCTAACTTAACAGATGGGATAGCTCACATATATATATATATATATATATATATGTATATATATATATATATATGTATATATATATATAAATAATAAACGCGGACGAAGTCGCGGGGTGACAGCTATAGTAGTAATATAAGGTAAGGTATCTTTCGGTGGGACTACCACAGATCTGGAATGTAAAAGATCGACTATGGCAATTCGATAGTGATACAAAAAATCATTTACGCATGCGTGAGTAAATTAGTGTAGTGAAAAGTACTCATTATTTTATCGATTGACCAAAAATGGTCCTCCGGGTGCTTGTCGATAAATGTAATCTTTCGCATACAAATTGAGTTGTTTTTTGTTCCAAGTAACACTGCTACTGAGCTAGAAAAAATATCATATCAGTGTCACCATGTATCGAAATTAACATAAGAAAAGTAAGTAACCGAAAGGGGCTTGTGTAGGGATAATTTGAAAGGGTATGTTAAACCGAAAGGGGCTTGTGTAGGGCTAATTTGAAAGGGTATGTTAATCCGAAAGGGGCTTGTGTAGGGGTAATTTGAAAGGGTATGTTAAACCGATAGGGGCTTGTGTAGGGCTAATTTGAAAGGGTATGTTAAACCGAAAGGGGCTTGTGTAGGGCTAATTTGAAAGGGTATGTTAAACCGAAAGGGGCTTGTGTAGGGATAATTTGAAAGGGTATGTTAAACCGAAAGGGGCTTGTGTAGGGGTAATTTGAAAGGGTATGTTAAACCGAAAGGGGCTTGTGTAGGGCTAATTTGAAAGGGTATGTTAAACCGAAAGGGGCTTGTGTAGGGGTAATTTGAAAGGGTATGTTAATCCGAAAGGGCTTGTGTAGGGGTAATTTGAAAGGGTATGTTAAACCGAAAGGGGCTTGTGTAGGGCTAATTTGAAAGGGTATGTTAATCCGAAAGGGGCTTGTGTAGGGGTAATTTGAAAGGGTATGTTTAACCGAAAGGGGCTTGTGTAGGGCTAATTTGAAAGGGTATGTTAAACCGAAAGGGGCTTGTGTAGGGCTAATTTGAAAGGGTATGTTAATCCGAAAGGGGCTTGTGTAGGGGTAATTTGAAAGGGTATGTTAAACCGATAGGGGCTTGTGTAGGGCTAATTTGAAAGGGTATGTTAAACCGAAAGGGGCTTGTGTAGGGATAATTTGAAAGGGTATGTTAAACCGAAAGGGGCTTGTGTAGGGGTAATTTGAAAGGGTATGTTAAACCGAAAGGGGCTTGTGTAGGGCTAATTTGAAAGGGTATGTTAAACCGAAAGGGGCTTGTGTAGGGGTAATTTGAAAGGGTATGTTAATCCGAAAGGGCTTGTGTAGGGGTAATTTGAAAGGGTATGTTAAACCGAAAGGGGCTTGTGTAGGGCTAATTTGAAAGGGTATGTTAATCCGAAAGGGGCTTGTGTAGGGGTAATTTGAAAGGGTATGTTTAACCGAAAGGGGCTTGTGTAGGGCTAATTTGAAAGGGTATGTTAAACCGAAAGGGGCTTGTGTAGGGCTAATTTGAAAGGGTATGTTAATCCGAAAGGGGCTTGTGTAGGGGTAATTTGAAAGGGTATGTTAAACCGATAGGGGCTTGTGTAGGGCTAATTTGAAAGGGTATGTTAAACCGAAAGGGGCTTGTGTAGGGCTAATTTGAAAGGGTATGTTAATCCGAAAGGGGCTTGTGTAGGGCTAATTGGAAAGGGTATGTTAAACCGAAAGGGGCTTGTGTAGGGATAGTTTGAAAGGGTATGTTAAACCGAAAGGGGCTTGTATAGGGGTAATTTGAAAGGGTATGTTAAATCGCGTGTGTAGGGATAATTTGAAAGGGTATTTTAAACCGAAAGGGGATTGTGTAGGGGTAATTTGAAAGGGTATGTTAAACCGAAATGGGCTTGTGTAAGGATAATTTGAAAGGGTATGTTACACCGAAATGGGCTTGTGTAAGGATAATTTGAAAGGGTATGTTAAACCGAAAGGGGGTTGTGTAGGGCTTCGCAGTTAAATCCATGATCCAAAAAAACAAGGTCTAGAATTCAACAAACACATAATGACGTCATTGTCATCCGTCTCTTTCGAACCTGCTGTAAATGACTTATTCACATTGTGACATGGTTGAAAGGGCACATTGTGACATTGAAGTCACAACGTGTTTCTGAATGCTATACCTGGCGGAATGTATCATTATACCATAGTTATAATCACAGATCTGTGGGGCTATTCCTACGCGTGAGATGACATGAGATTTTATCTTGGTCACTTTCACACCTATGACGTTTCAATCGAGAGCAACAAGGAAGAAAAATGGTGAGATGAAAATCTCAAATCACCGAATAGGGTCCCTGGGATGTAAAAGATCGACTATGACAATTCGATAGTGATACAAAAAATCATTTACGCATGCGTGAGTAAATTAGTGTAGTGAAAAGTACTCATTATTTTATCGATTGACTAAAAATGGTTTTTATTTATTTTTGCCTTATAATTTACATACATATTAGGTCCTTACGTATGAAATTAGCGTTTTGTCGTACTGATCAATTTGATCTGAAATATCTCCTCTTTGGTTAAGAATTCGAAATTCAAATTAATAAATTCATTAAGCTGGTTTTTTTTTCTTTGGAATACAGTCATTCATTTGTTATTTTCCTCATTATTTTTTCTTTGGCGTCGCTTATTACCGCGCGCCGGAAAACATGAAATATCGGTATATTTACGAGTACGAGTTCTACCGTGGCACCAGTGCTGCAGAAACAGCTCGAAGAATTAATGATGTGTACGGCGCTGGTGTCGCTAAAGACAGCATGGTACGTTTTTGGTTTCAACGTTTTCGTTCTGGAAATTTCGACCTTAAGAACCAACCCCGTGGACGGCCGGAGATCAAAGTGAAAAACGAAGAATTAAAGGCTATTGTGGAAGCGGATCCATCACAAAGCACTTCAGAGATAGCAGCAGGCTTCGGGGTAAGTGACAAAACTGTATTAATCCACTTGAAGCAAATCGGGAAAGTAAAAAAACTCGAACGATGGGTACCTCATGAATTGAGTGAATCGAACTTGCAAACACGGGTCGCCTGCTGTGTTACTTTGCTCAACCGACACAATAATGAAGGGATTTTAAATCGAATCATTACTTGTGATGAAAAGTGGATATTGTACGATAATCGAAAGCGCTTATCGCAATGGCTGAACCCTGGAGACCCAGCCAAATCCTGCCCTAAACGAAAATTGACTCAGAAAAAGTTACTTGTAAGTGTTTGGTGGACTAGCGCCGGTGTCGTTCACTACAGCTTTCTTAAATCTGGCCAAACGATTACGGCAGATATCTATTGTCAGCAACTGCAAACCATGAAGGAAGAACTAGCTGTTAAACAACCGAGATTGGTCAATCGCTCTAGGCCACTGCTGCTTCACGACAACGCAAGACCACACACTGCACAACAAACAACCACTAAGTTAGCTGAGCTACAATTGGAATGTCTGCGACATCCACCGTACTCCCCGGACCTTGCTCCAACAGATTACCATTTCTTCCGGAATTTGGACAACTTCTTACAAGGAAAAAAATTCCACTCCGATGCAGCAGTCCAAACCGCCTTCAAAGAGTTTATTGATTCTCGCCCCCATGGTTTTTATAGTAAAGGGATCAATGAACTACCCATAAGATGGCAAAAGTGCATAGATAACAACGGTGCATACTTTGATTAATTAAATATATTTTACAAAAAAAAATCGACTTTTTATTCCTCCCGTACAAAACGCCAATTTCATACGTAAGGACCTAATATTTATTTAAATTATTAACACTTGGATTTAAGACACCCAAAATTTTTAAATTGAATTAAAAATTATGACCAGAAATTGAAGGGTTTTTTTTTAAACGTTTTACGCCTCATTACAAACTCGGAAAAATGTTAAATTTACTGTTGATGGCAATCAAAAATGTTTGTTTTGTTAATGTACATAAATGTATGTATTGAACTCCTATTGAACTTTGCTAAAAAAAAACTATCGATAATAATGACGTCATCATTTTATCCATCTCTAGTGAAAATCAAGCGTAAACTAACTAACATTTGTGTGCTGAATTTCATCATCAATTCTACTTTTATCTCGGAAATAATAGTTAATACGAAGACGACAACAACATACCGCTGGTAAATCGTTGCTGGTAAATAATTATATCTTTAAATGAGCAATTCTTGTATATATATAATTATATATAAATAATTGGAATCTCGGAATCGGCTCCAACGATTTTCATACAGTTTAGTATATAGGGGGTTTCGGGGGCGATAAATCGATCTAGCTAGGAATCATTTTTAGAAAATGTCATTTTATTCGTGTTTTATCGATAATCAACTTAAACATAAACTTGGAAGAAAAATAACAAAAAGGAGCCGTTTGAGTAGTCTCAACTGAAAAATATGACTCTTCCTGACATCTATTGGCGAATAATAATACTATTTTTTTGTGAGCAACTAATTGCTTTAACGACACAACAGCAGATGGCGTTGTTAAGTAACACGAAGTCAATGATTCGTACTTAAATATAATTTCCAAAAAACACAATTAAAAAAAAAAAAAATACCGAGCAAAGCTCGGTCATCCAGGTACTTTACCCATGAAACGACAAATTTTGTGGGTTACATCTTTGATTCACATCACAATCGCTAAACTCACAAGATGACATATCTGCATTTAATTAAAATTGCTCTCTTTTGAGTCTATTTATAATTATTTTAGTAAAAATATAAATCATAGGAGTTTTCGCGTGTTCCAAGGTGCTCACTGTATGTAATGACAAAAGAAAAATTGACTACCATTTTATTTGTAGGCGACCTCTTTCTCTCTTGTGGAGTTTACATTTCGACGGAGACTTCTCTGTCCCACGCTTCGTTGGTCTTTTGTGAAGCAAAAAAAATCTTAGGTCTGTGGGGACTACTAATAAAAATCATTACTAGTGGAAGCTGAAGACTAATAGAGCCATTTGATATAATAATAAATGACTACTCTTAGGGGCCACGGGTAAAAAAGAAAAACCCGTTCAAACCGTACATTACTTTTAATTTGAAGTCACTCACACGGTAAAGTGACATCTAGACCCGTTGCAGAAATGCACCGTTTTCTACGACAATTTATAAAACAGTTTCTTAAATAAAAAATAAATGGGGTAGTAATCAATATCTGTCAACTGGCAATAATTATATGTATAGTTGACGTGTTGACGGAAATTGATTACCACGCCATCTATTTTCGACGAAGGTGAATTAAACGATACAAAAGAAAACGGTTTTCTAAAACTAAAACTTTATTCAACAGGAGTCATGTACGATGGTAGAGAGCGTCTCATGGCCGATGCGGAGCAAGTCCTCCAATCGTTCGGCGGTCGTCTGGCGAACGTCAACAACTCCACCGCTAAAACGTACATAACGTACAGACGAGCGCATAACACCGCGCCTTGCAACGCGCTGGTGGTCGTTGACGTGTGTGTGATAGTCGCCAGCAAAGGAGAGGTTCCACCGCACGCGTTCTGTATGATCGCCAAGAATTTAAATAAAGGTTCGTATTGTTTGGCGATAGATGGCGCTTTTTCTTTTATTCAAAAAATCTAAAATCTAAGTTAGTAAGTAAAATAATTTATTGTTCATTTTATTAGAAAACTTTACAACTACTAACCTCCTTGCAAGATTTAATCAAGATTAACTGATCTCAGTCGTAGAAATTCAAAAAATTAAGTTCAAGGGACAAACCATTCCCTTTCGCAATTATAATTAATTGTATTGGGGCTTATATTTAATTACCACGAAGTCATTTTACACGGTTTCATTTCAAACATTTGTAGGTCGGACATGTGTATGTCAAACTTATAATATATTTTTCAGGTCTAATGGGAAGCGATGTCTTTCTCTGTTACAAGAAGTCAATGAACCGTCCACCTCTAATCGCTTACAAACCGGAAGTTCTGTTCAGGTATACATTTAAAAAGTACTTACCTCCATTTTTATTGTTTTTTTTACCGTTTTGATTTCAATTAATGTTGCAATCTCTTCCAAGAGATTCTGTTTCTAGAACAGCTAGCGCTCGCGAGCGCTAGCAGTTAGCGTACGCGTACGCTAACTGCTGATTGGACAAGTTATTGACAAAATGATCACGTGACATTTTTAAAGCTCGTATTTCGCCCAATCAGCTGCTGTCGTAGAATCGATCGGAAGCTATAGCAACTAGTCTAGGGCCCTGAATGACTCTTATTGACGTTGATTCATATTAGTGACTAAAATAAATAAATAGGATGATTTTATGAGGCGGGACTCGCGTACGCATAGCACTGCTATGCGAACGCGGTTGCGTCTCGTATAGCAGTACTATTCGAGACGCAGCCGCGCGCACGTAATCGCCTTGATAAAGGCCGCCGAATGCGTTTAAAACTAGTCGGAATAATCGACTTAATCGTACGTGAATAATTCCCGTCTCATAAAATCATAATGTGTGAAAACCACGTCAGTTTTCATAATTATTAAATAGTAACAATTACCAATAATTAATCAAGTATAGATTAACATGGCTTCAGTCATGTGAGTGAGTTGTCAACCGACCGAATTTTCGATCAATCGCTTAAATACATTCAGTCAATTTTGGTATAATAATATAGCCTCCGCCAGGTACAGCATTCCGGTCACGTGGGAAACACATAGTGACGTCAATCGATGCTAAAGCAAGACCGAATTAAGTCATAGTACAAGTAGTTCGAAAGAGACGGATGACAATGACGAGTTACGTCATTACGTGTTTGCTCCCGAACTGCTAGACCTTGTTTTTTTGGATCGTATGACGTAAAGAAAATATTTTGCTAAACAAAAATAGCATGTAAACTAAAACTGGGTGCTCGAAATGAATGCTAATTTGTCAGTACTTTCTCGCAGTGACTCAGGCTAATTATCGCTTAGCATTGACTACAATGGCGTTACCGGTGCGTGAACTCGTCAGACCTTTGTTACGAATTGCACCAAATATATGGATGTACATGCATATGAATGAAAAACGCATTATGCGCTTTTTGCATTGATATTAACGTCCGATATTGCAAATTTGACCAACGGTTCTACGATTTAACTCATAGTATAATAGTACACTCCGCCAGGTATGGCATTCCGGTCATGTGGGCAACACGTAGTGACGTCAATCGATGCTTAAGCAAGTTGGAAATAAGTCATTTACAAATAGTTCGAAAGAGACGGATGACGATGGCGAATGACGTCATTACGTGTTTGCTCCCGGAATGCTAGACCTTGTTTTTTTGGATCATGGTTTAACTGATAAGGTATCAAAGTCTAAGGTGTCAAAATGAAGTCGATTCTGATAGCATTCTGTTGTACATTCGAATATTCGACATGGAGTCCGCCAACGATGTAGTAAAAATCACGGATCTAACCTGCAGGCCTAGCATGCATGCCACGACACAATTTTCTCGACTCCTTATATATTATTGAGACAGGCGTATATTTACACGTAGCTTTGTCACGTTCTCACACAACAAAAATGGATGAGAAGATTTTTTCACGGCGCGATTCTAGGTCTGCTAGACGAGATTGTCACAGACCAGGGGGGCTATTCCTGCGCGTGAGATGAGATGAGATTTTATCTTGGTCACTCTCAGACCTATGACGTTTTAAACGAGAGTAACAAGGACGAAAAAAGGTGAGATGAAAATCTCAAATCTCCGAATAGGGTCCCTGGACCTGTACCGTGTCATCTTATTGCGACGATTTTTAGGTTCAGCCGCCGACGCTGGGTGACCTTGAACCATATTCCGCCGCAAAACGGTTTGCGGTCGCGCAGCAACGTCGGCTGAACCTAAAATCACGGCAATAAGAGGTCACGGTACGGGCTCAGATGACGTATAAAAAGATGCCCTTGATGGTTAAAAAAAAAACCGACACCGATTTTCATCAAACATAGCTAAGAACGCTCCCGACTAAATCTACCAAAAAAAAACGAAATTGGTTCATCCCGTCGGGGGCTACGATGCCACACACACACACACACACACACACACACACACACACACACACACACACACACACACACACACACACACACACACACACACACACACACACACAGACACACAGACACACACACACACACACAGACACACACACACACTTACTTCAAAATTATTAAATTGAATATGCAATCTGTAAATTAATATAATTGATACAAAATTGTTCCCAGGAAGATTACTAGCTACCGCCACTCGGGGTATCATACCGCGGTAGCTAGTGACCCTAATTAAAATTTTCTTTTTATTTGTTACATTTTCAAATGATTATATCGAGAATAAAATGTACATCACATCGTCACGCCTTTCCCCCGAGGGGGCTGGCAGAAGTGTAATACAACGCCCACATTTCGCCGGACGATATTCAGCCGAAATATAATGTAGTCAGTAACAAATAATTGATCTTATCTTCTCTTTAAGGTATCCAACGGTAGACCGGCGTAGTTTAGTGTTCCCCACACAAGTGCCGCTGTTCTGTCTGCCGATGGGCGCGACGCTGGAGCTGTGGCCGAACAACGCCGCTACTCCGCGACCCGTCTTCTCTACCTTCGTTCTGACAGTTGCTGATGCTACTGATAAGGTAATCATTGTGACATTTCTTTTTTAGTGTCATTTTTTTTAAAATTTATATTGGACTCAATTTTCTTTTATAATTTATTTTATAACTAGCTGCACACAGCGGTTTCACCCGCGGTTGAAAAGTATCCTCTGTGCTATTGTTGACTAAAATCTATCTCTGTGCCAAATTTCATCCAGATCCGTTCAGACATTCTGGCGTGATTGAGTAACAAACATCCACTCATACTTTCGCATTTGTAATATTAGTGTAATGAAACATTTAATAATGTCTTATATGCTATATGTATCGTTGTTGTTGATTTTTACGTTGGATGTTGCGGGAATCGCAAACGAAGAACATCCAACGTTTTATTCTGCATTCCCGCGGAACTTGTAGAGGTAGTTTTACTCCACTAGCAGACCACGAATAAACTATGGAGCAACCTTGAAATAAAATAAAAAATACAGCTGTTCCATACAAAAAATGGTTAATCGTCGGCATAATTCATGGAACAGTTGCTTTTTTTTTCGATTTCAAGGATATCCCATAGTTTATTCGTGCTCTGCTAGCCTGGCATAACTTCTTCTACAAATTCTGCGGAAATGCAAAACAACACGTATCTATTTCCCTGTAGCAAAGTTATAATAGTCTCGTTATAATTGTCACACGGTCGTCTGACCCCAAACTAAGCAAAGCTTGTACTATGGCGGCCAGAGACTGATAAACATACATAATATACGTTTTTAAACACATACTTAAATATACAATTAGTACCCAGACATAGAACAACCACAGACACGTTCATCACATGAATGTTTGCCCTAGGTGGGAATCGAACCCACGCCCCCAAGCTTATAAGGCAGGTTCACTACCGACTGAGCCACCAAGGCAAAAGACACAAAGACAAACGAACGTTTGTCAAAGACGTCTTCCTCAGCAAACGTCGCGTAAAACTATGTCACGTTTAAACGTTCCAGGTTTACGGTTCAGCAGTAACGTTCTACGAAAAATACCCGCACACGCAACTAACAGAGTACCAAATGGAGCAACTCGGCTGGCGAGCTGGCGTCACTCAGGGCACGCACTCGCTGCACGCGAACAAGTGCATCTGTCTGTTGTCGCGGTGGCCGTTCAGCGATACCTTCGAACGGTGGCTGCTTTATATACTGGTGAGTATCGGTTTATTGACAGGCTCGCCTTCTGTTGCATTTGGGACTGAATATCGTCTGGGGAAGGGTAGGGGTAGGGTACACCTCTGCCAGCCTGGCCAGCCTGTTCGGGGATTGGTGTGACAATATGGGTATCGGTTTGAAGCCAGGCTACACGCAGCGACTTACTTGCGCAAACGTTGGTGCACTTGTGCGGTGTCCACACGACAGCAAATTGCACGCGCAAACAGATTGCGCAAAACAGTGTAGCGAGCTTCCGATCCGGCTTCACGCAGTGACTTGCATGCGCAGACAATTTGTGTTTTAGTTTGTGCAAATTAGCTTTTTGAAACATCTTGCCCTTGCGGTTTTCAATGTTTACTAAGAGACTTCTTCTTTCTTCTACTATGTGTAAAACATTATAAAGGGAAAGGTAGATGAAAAAAGACGACGGGAAAGACCGAGAAAACATTTATAGACCAAATAAAGAAGAAAGCAACACCCCAAGCGGGACGTCAGACACCCCAAGCGGGACGTCAGACAGCTGCAGGACTTATCGCCTATACACTTCAAATAAGAAGGAGAAGGCAGATGTCATGTCGTACGAGGAGGTCAAAACACTAGCAGAGGACCGCCAGGCCTGGACATTACTCTACCCACAAGAGCAACGCTCTTAAATTTTGAATGGATAAATCATAAAAGTATAGTTACACTAGCTTTTTCGAGTGCAATTATTTTGGTTTAAAAATTTTTCCTTATTATTACAATAGGTAGAAAAATTGCAAATTTCAGGTGTAAACACTGATCGTGTTGTTGTATCGTCATAAGGAGAAAAGTAAACAAATATAATGAACTAAATCTAATGAACAAGCGCCTAATCGATAGGTTTATCATTATTAATTTTCGCAGGAAATGTCTTGGAGTAAACAACCTTTGCCTGTCCCCATTGAACGGTACATCACACATTTGTTAGAAGAAGTACCATTTCCGGAGCCTAGTATATTATTGCAGGTATTTTTTTTCCTATTTTTAACGTCAAAATTTCATTTATACCGTTATACCGTATTATACAGTTTGTCTCATAAAACCCACTAAAAATTTGTTTGGGAATGACAAAGGTAAATCTTGTACCCCCCACTTTCAACTTGTACCTTGTAACCCACTGTTTCAAAAAAAAAATTCAGTGTTTGTGATTCTGTCTTTAATTTTTTAACGATAATAAGTTTGGGTTTTGTCGCTGTATCGCCTGCTGTTGAGCAATAATACGGTCTACGATTGAGTACCCTTTAGCAATAGACTTTTGCACTGCATAAAAAAAAACTCTGTATAGAACAAACCGCTACACTCAAAACATGATAGCTATAGCTAGATAGGCTATAGCAGTTTAATTGTTATTTTTAATCCAGCTATCACCAACAAATCCACACGCGCGAGTGATAGTAACGCGCGGGGATGACCAACCGTTGGTACGGAGCGGCGCCAGCTTCAGGCAACTACTGCTCAACCTGGGCCCGGACAACTGTTTGTTACTGCTGGCGCTTGCCATCACGGAGCAGAAAATACTTATACACTCGCTCAGGTGAGAAAAGATGTTTTATGAATGCGACTTTTGTTTTGTCTAGGCATATACAAATACCTATGGATATATACACATTTACATAGACATAGTAACACAGACTTATATATTCACAGGCTTAAACACACATAGACTTATCCATGTTCTTTTTTACCCGACTGCGCAAGGATGGTTAAGTTTTTTGAATGTATAGAAAGAAAGAAAGAAACCATTTATTTCACCGCACAAAACACTACAACAACAACAAACAAAATACACAATAAAACAGTAACAGACAAAAAAATAATAACTTCTACATATACTTACAATGTATGTATAAAAGTATGTATGCATGTATAATTGAGGTTACTTTGGCACGGCCTACAGCCTAAACAGCTTGATGGATTTCGGCATGTGAGGTGTCATTTAAATCGTCTTTATAGTGCAAGTGACATAGAGTACAACATTTTGCAGCCGGGTTTCATAATTTAATTTTATGAATGTTACTTGTGTCTTCTTATTTTGGCAAGACCAAAAGGAAAGGACACGTTGCTCGCGATATTTTATCACGATTACACGTACCATATTTATTTAATCACATACATTACATACCACAACTTACTAGAAATAAACTCACGCGTGCTTTTTCATTGAGTTAATAATAATAAAAAGGTATTTATTGCCAAAACTAAAAAAAAAAAGACAAATTATTCAACAAAAATAAATTACAAGCAACAATTTTAGTTTGGCAATTGTGATATTCTCAGCAATGTACTGCGGAGGCTGGCCAGCCTACGCAGAGCTGGTTTTCAGAGTATCCCAATGCTCGAACTGAGATGTTAGTCGAGTATAACTAATGAGTACGGATTTAACAATCAAAGATTTTTTTTTTAATTTTCAGGCCAGATACATTAACAGCGGTGTCAGAAGCCGTGTCAAGTTTACTATTTCCTTTCAAATGGCAGTGCCCTTACATACCTTTATGTCCACTAGGTAAGTCCTTACTAATGTATCTGTCGTAGCCATGTCATTTTGCCTAGCCGTTTGATTGAATGGCTGAACATCATCAGGAAGGAAGTTAAATGGCGCCGTTTAGTAAAAAGGCTAGGCTGTTAATTGAACGACTGATTAACCAATTTGGCTGCGACATATCAAATTCTTAATAGAGCAGTTGATTTTAGGCCTTAAAAAAGAAATTATAGAGTTGGTTTTTGTTTGCAGGTTTAGCAGAAGTTTTACACGCGCCATTACCATACTTAATAGGAGTCGATTCGAGGTTTTTCGATTTGTATGAACCTCCGCCCGACGTGACGTGTGTTGACTTAGACACTAATAATATTACAGTAAGTTTCAAAATCGTAACTTTTTCACTTCAAGTATAGGTCAACTGGGGAGAATGTGTCTGTGGAGCAATTGCGTCTTTCGAGAATTACTGACAAACCCATCACAAATTAGGCGCCACCTACATCTTTTTATTTTCAGTTGCAATAATCTGTACTAGATGGCGTTAGTTGGCTTATTTGTGTAGGATTTGTCAGTAATTCTCGAAAGACGCAATTGCCTCACAGACGCATTTGCCCCAGTTGACCCTATTTAATTCAAAATAGGTTTGCGCTTGGCTCCCATCTCACCCTGGCCCTCGTTTCTACCAACCAATTGTTTTTAAATTGTTAATTAATTGTCCACTTTTGGTACTTATGGCATACAAAAAGTGTCAATATGAGGCAATTCATTAAAAAAAATTGCTTAGTTGCCCTGATGTTAAGCAAAATCGCCTTTTGACGTGACTCCGTTTAATAAATAGATGAACGCCGGCTGCACGCACGAAAATTAATTACTCATTGTCCAGTATTGTCCTGTTGCGCTCATTGTAACGTTTTGATCGGAGCGAGAGCGCTACACGAGCGAGCGAAAGGCACGATCGGCTTGAGCGTTCGGCTTGCACCTATCTCTCTTCCACTCCTCTTTTGTTATGACTTTGTCACGTTAAACTATCGTCCGTAAACAGACTTTACAGACAACCAATTTTTTTTCATGCTATTTTGATGTTAAAATTGTTTTTAATAATACTAAGTGTTGCGTACAACAAAAAATAGCCATCAGAAATCTCAAATACCAGAACAAACTATCAAAACATGCAACAAACCTAACAGGCACTGGTAGTGTTACATAAACAAGACTAAGGAATAGCGTTCCAAGCCTTAAAAACCGATTTAACATACAGCAAGAGAGGGCAATGGACACTCCTTACTGCTTAATGACATATACAGACTCTGATCGGCAAAACTAGCAGCTAAATGTATAGATTGCTGTGCTAAGCAGGATTTAATTTAAAAAAAAAAGAGTGCGTGTACTTATGTACACGCGTTAGAAGTTATACTTCTTTGGCGTATGGAAAAAAAAAACTAAAATACAGTAGTGATTAACAATAAATATTAAAAAAAAAAATTTTAGATACTAATGTAATCATTTTTAATTAACGATGTAAATAAATTTCTAAATAAATATATTCTAAATATAAAAATACTAGAATATGCAACTTGAACATAGTTATCAATTTTCATGCCACCTAGAACTAACTTCACGATGTAGAATTTAGGTGTCGGTGTGCGCGTGCATCGTAAAAATTCACTCTCATCATTTTTCTCTATCGCGCCAAAAGAAGTATAACTTCAAAAAAACTAAGTGTTGCGTAATCTAAATATTTATTTCAGATTTGTGAAACTCAACGGCATATATCGCTGAAACTTTTACCGAAAAGACAAGCGAGAGCGTTGCGACAAACGCTGGAAACTCTTCACGGAAATATTAGACCAAGTAAGAATTTTTATTTGCCAATCCGCGGACAGCCAATCATTGCCAATCATAGCCAATCAATCGTCTAGTGTACGTGTTATTTTAATTTATTTTTATTTTATTTGCATATGTGTGCTAGTCTGTAAGGTATTTATTTGCTATGGGCTTCTGTAACTTGCATTGTATGCAAGTTTTATTGCTTGAAATAAATGAATTATTATTATACTAGCTGCGCCCCGCGGTTTCACCCGCGGATAAAAAGTATCCTATGTGCTATTCTAGACTATAATCTATTTCTGTGCCAAATTTCATCCAGATCTGTTCAGCCGTTCTGGCGTGAAAGAGTAACAAACATCCATCCATCCATTCTTACAAACTTTCGCGTTTATAACATTAGTAGGTTTGCCCGTAACGTCACTGACTCGAGGACGGTGAATGGGCGACCAGGGATCGCCACCAGCTTATGTTTATTTTAGTTTTGGGCAAGCGCGACGCTTACTATCAGGCGACTTGCTCGTCTCGTCGCTCAAGTTTAAAAAAAGCTAAAAATAAAATGTATCCTAAATAATTTAATTGTCAATTTTTTTAGCATCACCAGTACATCACACAAATGAGAGCAAGTACAACGGGGAAACAACGACGAGTTTAGACAGGGATTTTCAAAAAAGAAAAAAGGAGGTAAGCATTTCCCTTATATACATGTCAAGTTGCATATCAATATAAGTTGCATATGTATTTTTGATTTTTAATTATTTATACATGTAGCTATTGTATGTTAATATGATGTTTTGGTGTCTAGACTGTAAACCATTTGTATTTAATTAATTAAATAAATAATAGCCTTCTTTAGACATTCATATGAAAATTCATATATTATTATTATGTACTGTTATTGTAATACTGATGCAGCTATAGTAAAACATACCTTATCTTCTAGCTTTTAAGTCGTATTTGCTACTTTGCTCATATCGAAACCTAGCTTTATTCTTCCTTCTCGATTAACAATGAACTCTATTTCAGTACGCCTTAGAATTGAAAATTCAAGAGGCGTTTCTCCGTTTCATGGCGGCAACACTACAAGGTTACAGGAGCCACCTCATCCCTATAACGAAAGCTCCCACCGTCGGAACTACCGACCCTCAGGCGTTGTTCCATTTGGACGCTTTTCTCAGATCTAGAGAAAAGGTAAATTAATCAATTCATACAAAACTAGTTAAAAAAAAAAAACAATAAAAAAAACAAGTCTTCCCATTTTAAAGACATAATAATCTGCAATGGTATTGCAATTGCTGTTAAATTTCAACCGCATTTGTTAGTTAGGACGCCGTTATTCCAAAATCGTTTGGATGGCTCTATGTTTGTTACACAATCACGGCAGAACGGCTTAACTGATCTGGATAAAACTTGCCACAGAGATAGGTTATAGTCTGGAAAAGCGTTTATGTTACTTTTTAATTGCGGTTAATACCGCCGGACGCAGCTAGTCACCATAAAATAAGATAAAAATTCAATAAATTTTATTCACTAACTTAATAATCGTAATCGTATTCATCCTATTAATATTATAAACGCGAAAGTTTGTAAGAATGGATAGATGGATGGACGTTTTTACTCTTTTACGCCAGAACGGCTGGACAGATCTGGATGAAATTTGGCACAGAGAGAGATTATAGTCTAGAATAGCACATAGGATACTTTATAACCGCGGGGAGCAGCTAGTTTATTTCATAAAACCAATTTACATGTCAGGATACATAACCTACGGATCAGAGACAACTTTAGCTGTCGTTTTTCTTCAGTCAATCTCTATCCTAAAGATCTATGGGAGGATAGGCGTGCGGGTTGCTCCTCGCCTGTCCTCTCATATGTTGAGGTTGCGGTGGTAAAGGTAGAAATAAAAAGCATGTGTTTAAAGTGCTATGCGTCTCAATGAGATAAACTACTTTGTTTTTCAGTCGCGAGCGCGCGAAGTAAAAGTTTTTAGTCAAGAGCCTTGAAATGCCCCTTGGTGTTGCCATAGACAAGATGTGTCGCTCGGAAACGAACGCCACAGATCTATAAAGTTTCCAAAGTAAATTTCTATTTTGACATCCGTTTTTCTAATCTCCGTTACAGACTCAACACCGCTTCTTCAGTCTAATGATGCGCACGCAAATGTTCACGCGTTTCATTGAAGAACGGTCGTTCGTTTGCGACGTCGACCAAGGGCTATCGTTCTTCGACGAGTGTATAGAACGAGTGGCGAACGGCGACGAACAGTTGCTCGGGATCAATACGGGGAACGCGTCCGAACGGACCGTGTTTGTATTGCCGCCGGACCCACCAGACCCTGGTAAGTAGCTACAGAAAAAAAAAGAGTGTGTGTACTTATGTACACGCGTTAGAAGTTATACTTCTTAACCTCAAATCTATAAATGCACTCAAAACAGTTTATTCAAATCAATTTTATCACTAATATTCGATATATATGTATATAGATATACTAATAAATAATAAATTATTAGGAAATACTATCACCGTCGTATATGAAATTGATTTAGTAAAAACACCAAAATAATATTTATTTATTCACTGTTTAATTGTACTCTTACGAAACACGTTTTTTTTTCTTCTAAATATATAAAAATACTAGAATATACAACTTGAACATAGTTCTTTATCAATTTTCATGCCACCTAGAACTAACTTCACGATGTAGAATTTAGTGTCGGTGTGCGCGCGCATCGTAAAAATTCACTCTCATCATTTTTCTCTATCGCGCCAAAAGAAGTATAACTTCAAAACCTTGTAAAGTGGGTCGAAATACCGCATAATTCGAGTGAGTTGTATTCTAATGACAAACAAAAACAATTTGTTGCATGGCTAGGAATGGGACGGACTCAGGTCAACCGGAGTTATTTTTCTTTTCGTCTCTTCTTCTTTGATAACTCTGCTGCAATATTGTGCAATGGTTTATTTAAATAACTTAATTTAAAAAAAAGTGTGGAAATCATAAATTAATCCATCAGAATGCACTCGACAAACATTAAAGTCAGGTAGACAGCATACCTTGGGCCCTAGACAAGTTGCAATTGTGATCGTTCGAACGTCGGCGGTTGGCTGGTCGAAATACAAGCTTTAAATATGTCACGTGATCATATCGTCATCTCATCCAATCAGTAGCTATCAGGTCAGCAACAGGATCTCTGTTCAGATCTTTGTCTTTCACTATATATCGATTTCCCAATTCTCTTGAAATTTTATTTTATTTTATTTTATTTGGATGACCAAACAGCCTGGTTAGACGTAAAAACATACAGAAATATTAACAGTTAGGCCAAATACAGGTCACCACTTATAATAACAAGAATAGTGCTAGCGCGCAAAGGAAACATAACATTTATACTGGAAGATCAGAGAAAAAAATAATAATAATAATAATAATACAAAAAATACGAATTAAATAAAAACAAAAATAAAAGCCTACCACACAAACAAAGATTCTATAAATTTAAGAATTATATGGACGAAAAAATAAAAATAAAAATAACAGTACCTAGTGATGAAGAAACCTGACAAAGCCGTATGAATAAAAGAGTGCTCATAGAAAATTTGTTAAATAATTGCTAAATAATTGCTAAATAATTTTGTGAATAGGTTCAATTATTGTAGTTTTTTTTTGTCGAGGCATGATTTGAGTTTTTTTTTTCAAAATGGCGGAATTATGTCTTTTTTTTGTTAAAAAATATAATCATTTCTCGCAATTTCATGAAAATCGGTTCAGGAATGCGGATGCGGATGAGGAAGACGAATGTCAGCCCACAAGTCTACAGATCACACAAGCACTAGTTTTAGTATATATTAAATCTCTGTACCCCAGATGTAACGTACAGCTACGAAGTGTTCGAGCTGGACACCAGCCTGACCGCGGCGTGCGGCGCGCGCGGCAGCGGCGCGGCGCGGCGCGCGCCCGCCGCCGTGCTGGCCAGCGCGGAGTCGCTCGCCGACGCAGAGCCCATGGCGCGCCGGACCAAGCAGGAGATAGCCGCCGCGCAGAGGTTAGTCTCATCTTACAGCGGCGCGCGCCCGCCGCCGTGCTGGCCAGCGCGGAGTCGCTCGCCGACGCAGAGCCCATGGCGCGCCGGACCAAGCAGGAGATAGCCGCCGCGCAGAGGTTAGTCTCATCTTACAGCGGCGCGCGCCCGCCGCCGTGCTGGCCAGCGCGGAGTCGCTCGCCGACGCAGAGCCCATGGCGCGCCGGACCAAGCAGGAGATAGCCGCCGCGCAGAGGTTAGTCGCGAACCGAGTCATCTTACAGACGATGACTCGGTTCGCGACTACAATCAGCAGTTGCAGAGATAAAATAGCAGTTTTAAACAGATTATATTATTCTTTCCTGTAGAAAATTGTTAGAATAAAATCATACAGGTATCGAACGTTACTTATGTTACGTTCGATACAGTTCTATGCTCTGACTACAGAGTCGATCATTGTGCTTACTCGTACCTAACGATCTAATCTCTCAACAGCCTGACGTAGACTTGATTTACTCTAATGTCAATAATATCATACAAAATTTATAGTTATGTGCCATTTTAGCTATCAATCGAATTTGTGATACGTACCTAGCTTAACTCAAAACGTTTAGGTTTTTATAAACTGTAAGTTTTGTGAAATTGATATAAATAAACAGAAATTCGTTAAACTCAAAAATTTGTGCCATCTGCTATGCAATAGTAGTTGAAAATTTTCGAAATCTTCATAATTATCCCTTAAGTCGTTTTCCAACACTAAACTTTTAGACATTCCTGCTAGAAATTGTCTAAAGGCTTGATAAAAAAACTGTTATGCTCGATTACTCGAATAAAAATCTAAACGAACCATTTCATTCCAGACTGGCCCGCAAAGCTAGCCTATCATCAGAAGCGTGGGCCAAATGTCTACTCGGCGCGTGCTATTCTCTCTATTTCTTATCGCTGCCGTGTCGAATATCTCTGAACCGGGGCAAGGAGCAAGCGACGTTGAGAGCCGCCTATGAACTGCTGGAGCGGGCGACCAAACTGAAAGTGCCTTGTGACGAGGTGAGGAATATCAATATGTCATAGATAGACATAGACAGACGTTTATTTGTGTCAAAAAACACACAGAATATAATACACACAGAATACAGATTAAACCAAAAATAATAAAATAAAAAGAAACTAAGTAAACAGGTGAAAACAGTGTACATATTGTGCCCACACACTGCCCAAAATCCTCTTTTAGTCGCCTCTTACGACAGGCAGGGAATACCGAAGCCGTACTTTAAGACCCCGGCTCCAGGGTTGGACACGCAAGTCCTACCCGCGATATGAACATAATCGTCTACCGACCTCTTTCGTCGACTATTTTTCCGCTTACCTTGTCTCAACCGTATTAAAATCAAGAAATAATCACACTAACATCAGACTAATTTTAAAAATGTGAAAGTTTGGATGCATGGATGTATGGATATTTGTTACTTAGTCACGCCAGAACGGCTAAACGAATCTGGACTAAATTTGGCGCAGAGACAGGTCTGGAATATCACATAGGTTTTTTAACTGAAACGCAGCTAGTAAATAATATTCGGGTCATTTTTGGATATACGGTCGCCTGACCCCAAGCTAAGCAAAGGCTGTACTAAAAGTCCCGCGTCTTACCGCCAGGTCTGCTACCGAGTGATGATGCAGCTGTGCGGCATCCACTCGGTGCCGGTGCTGGCTGTTCAGCTGCTGTTCCTCATGAAGCGCGCCGGGCTGCAGCCCAACGCGCTCACCTACGGATACTACAACAGATGCGTGCTGGAGGCGGCCTGGCCGCAGGACATGCCTAGGTAACTATACTCTGACACATTGTTTCTGAAGCTATGGCTCGCGATGAACGTACCCTTCTCGTTGAAAAATTGCATTCCTTTACGTCCTTGATTTTTTTAAAGAGTCCTTCTTTTGTTTGGAAGTTTAGGTGTTCGATCTAGTGGACTTTAGGAACCACTGCTCTCACCTATTGATGCGACAATGTAACGTACAATATTAATTCCAAGATTTATTCATGAAATCTTCAAAAACGACTGGCTAACGACTGACTAAGCGAGAGACTATGTCTGGGTGTTAATATCTATTTAAGTATTATTTAAAAGTATATAAGTATGTAAATCAGTCTCTGGCTGCCATAGTACAAGCTTTGCTTAGTTTGGGGTCAGACGACCGTGTGTTTAAGTGTCCCGAATATTTAATTATTTATTTATTAGACCTTACCTTTACTTCACGAAAACAATAATTTTCCTGTTTTTACTTCATTTATCTGCTTTTTTTCTCGCAAAATCTAGTCCGTTCAATATCGCAAGGTTTCATGCGCATTCTGGCGTGACGCCGTCTTACATTCCGTCGTCTACAATGCCCCCATTTTTTTGAATCTCCAAAAGTTTTCTAGCCTAAAATTGTTAACAAAAATAGTTAGTACCTACTACGAGGAACATCAACTTTTTTTTTAACATTCTAGTGGAGCTCAACTGCTATGGAATAAACTCCGCATCGCTGTGGTCGGTGCTGCTCTATTCCGGAAAGCGGGAGCGCAAAGAGCCTTGCGGGCCGCCGGTGCCTCTCTCCACGCCGGGCCGCCGGGAAGTAAGTAACTTACACAAAATACATGGTCTTTGTATATATGTACTAGCTGCGCCCCGCGGTTTCACCCACTGTTAAAAAGTATCCTATGTGCTATTCTAGACTATAATCTATCTCTGTGCCAAATTTCATCCAGATCTGTTCAGCCGTTCTGGCGTGAAAGAGTAACAAACATTCATTCACCCATACGTCCATCCATTCTTACAAACTTCCGCATTTATAATATCAGTAGGATTATTCGCTAAGTCTAAGCAGTGAATGATGGCAAACTTGAAGTTGATGCCTAGCACGTAATTGGAGACAGAAGAGTAGCACTTCTTAGTATCGGAGGCCAGAACACAGTTTAGGTAGTCCCTAATTTTTTATACAATAATAATTATGTGTTGCACCAAAAACCTATATGGTAATGTAAAAAATTCTACTACTTTACTCTATTTCTATCTCTTTCTTCCTCACTTGCTAGCCTAGGTTAGCCTGCTTTTATTTTTCTCCTCCAGTTCACTCTATCACACACACGTATTTTTAATCATAAATTATAACGTTAACGGTACATTGCCGCGCGTACATTGCTCTAATACCAACAACTCGCATTAAACTTGCAATGTATCATGGTTCAAGGTAGAGGTACGTTGCCGCGCGTTCCTTATACAATTACCTACTTCTTTTATTCAAAACATTCAATGTATCATCGTTAAGGCAGTGATACGTTGCCGCGCGTCCCTTTCACCAATACCTACAACTTGGATTCAAATCTTTCTATGTATCATTGTTCAAGATAGCGGTACATTGCTGCGCGTCCCATCACTATCACCTACTACTCGTATTCAAAACCTTCAATATATTATTGTTCAAAGCAGCGGTACATTGCCGCGCGTCCCTTCACCATCACCTACTACTCTAATTCAAAACCTTCAATGTATTATTGTTCAAGGCAGCGGTACGTTGTGGCACGCACCTTACACTATCACCTACTACTTGTTTTCAAAACTTGCAATATATCATTGTTCAAGGTAGCGGTACGTTGCCGCGTGTACTTCACACTATTACCCACTACTCGTATTCAAAACCTTCAATGTATTATCGTTCAAGGTAGCGGTACGTTGCCGTGTGTCCCTTACACTATTACCCACTACTCTTATTCAAAACCTTCAATGTATTATCGTTCAAGGTAGCAGTACGTTGCCGCGTGTACTTCACACTATTACCCAGTACTCGTATTCAAAACCTTCAATGTATTATCGTTCAAGGTAGCGGTACGTTGCCGTGTGTCTCTTACACTATTACCTACTACTCTTATTCAAAACCTTCAATGATCATCGTTCGAAATAGCGGTACATTGCCGCACGTCCCTTACATTATTACCAACAACTCGTATTCAAAACCGTCAATGTATAATTGTTCAAGGCAGCGGTACGTTGCCGCGCGTCCGTTCCGCGGCGGCGGTGGTGGAAGGCGCAGAGCTGTCGAGCCTGGCGGGGCTGGCCGCCTGCGAGCCCGCCGTCAGTGGAACTAGCCTCGATTCTGGTGAGTTACTGCTCTAGTTATACTAGTGTATAACTTTTATTAAAAAAATCACAAATATTTAGCAAAAAAAAAAATATTTTAATTTTTTTTAATAATTAAAAAAAATTTTTTTTTTCATTATTAAACCCTTTTTTTTAAACTCAAAGTTTTGTACATTTTTCTATCTAATAGTTTTTTATGACCTCGACGCAATCATGCTCTCAGTTTTTTTAAAGCTTCAACATGTGTGTCTGTGTATTCGTCTGTGGGATCAAAGCTTCAAACGAATGTATCAACGTAATGTCACTTTTTGTTTGAAAGTTGACTCGAGCGAGAGTATTCTTAGCAATGACGGACAAAGGTATTGACGTGACAACGTCTAATAAATCGATGAACGCCGGCTGCACGCACGAAAAAGGATGACTCGTTGTCCCGTTACGCTCGGTAGATCGGAGAGCGCTACACGAGCGAGCGAAAGGCACGATCGGTTTGAACGTTCGGCATGCACCGCATCCATCTCTCTTCCACTCGATTGGGCTGTGCGTCCGAGGAGAAGATTTCATCAATGTTTTGTTATGACGTTGTCACGTTAACTTATCGTCCGTAACCGACTTAGACAACCCATTTTTTTTCTAGAGCCTCAATGGTGCTCACTGTACTGTTGGCCGTTAATGTGTTGTAATTTAAAACAAGCTACATAATGTATTCCCCAGCGTGCGGCCGCGAGGCCGAGGCGCGCTCGCTCGCGTTCGAGGCGCTGTGCCGGCGCGGGAACATCGTGCGCGCGCCCCCGCACCACGCGCACGCGCACGGCCTGTCGCCGGCCGCCGGGATACTCATCTCTGGTAAATGTTGTTCAACTAGCTGCACCCCGCGCTCCCACAGAAACGGTTCATTTTTTTCGCGATAAAATATGCCCTATGTCAAGCCTATGTTGAATTTTTAATATGTCCTTTTATGTACCCCAGACAACGTGTATGCTAAAGTTGAAACGTGAAAGCGTTACAAACAAACGAACAAACTCACTTTCACATTTATAATATTAGTTAGGATACTACTCGTCAGTGCCCAGACCCAAAAAGGATTTTATATATATTTTTTGTTGTACTTATATATTTGTATATACGAGTATGTCCTGTCTCATAAAAAGCACACGCGATAAGTAGCAGTTTTGTGTAACAGGTTACATTACAAACTCGATTATGTAACAAAAATCTTTCCTGTGTCGCTTTCCTGCGGCGTCCGCTTGTGTTACTGTACTCGTATCTCGACTTTTAAAAAACAAGTAAAACCTTCTAAGAAATATAATAGAGTAAGATGTCCATAAATTTATCGAGCATAATATGAAATCTTATATCTTTAAATGAGCATTGAGCAATTCTTGTATATATAATTATATAATTGGAATCTCGGAATCGGCTCCAACGATTTTCATACAATTTAGTATATAGGGGGTTTCGGGGGCGATAAATCGTTCTAGCTAGGAATCATTTTTAGAAAATGTCATTTTATTCGTGTTTTATCGATAAAAGGAGGCGTTTGAGTAGTCTCAACTGAAAAATATGACTCTTCCTGACATCTATTGGCGAATAATAATACTATTTTTTGTGAGCAACTAATTGCTTTAACGACACAACAGCAGATGGCGTTGTTAAGTAACACGAAGTCAATGAGTGTTTGCTTTGAGGTTAGACTAAAATCAATTGTTTATTTTCCAAAAAACACAATTAAAAAAAAAATACCGAGCTAAGCTCGGTCATCCAGGTACTGAAATTACCAATCACGTCACAAAAGCTCACAAACCACAACGGCCAGTTATGAATAGAACTTACCATGATCCAAAAAAGCAAGGTCTAGCAAACATACGACGTCGACGTACACATACGATGACGTCATCGTCATCCGTCTCTTTCGAACTTGTTCTAAGTGTCTTATTTCGGTCTTGCTTAAGCATCGATTGACGTCACTACGAGTTTCTGAATGCTATACCTGGCGGAGTGTATTATTATCCATGGTACCTACTGACTTCACGATTGAATCTTTTAGGCGTGCCATCGAATCCAGACTTGAGTTCGAGCTCGAGGCCTCGCAGCAACTCGTTGGGCAGCGAAGAGTCCACCAACACCGTGCCCAGCGCTCCGCTCACCGTGCCTGAGAAAAGACAGGTAGAGTTATCCTACGGCTATCTCAATAAATAATTAAGTACTTAATAAAAAAAAAAAAATTAAAAAAAAAGTTAAATTTATTTATTGTGTAACACACGACGCAAATACGATGGGGTGTTTTATAAGTTACACGGGTGTTATAAGTTTGACCTGTGTGCGGGCATCGTAGTTCCCGAACGGATGAACTGATTTTGTTTTTTTTTTTTTGTTTGAGAGGTGAATTAGTTGGCAGTGTTCTTAGCTGTGTTTGTAGAAAATCGGTGTCGGGGGAATTTAAAATGTTTAATGTATACTTGTTTTAATTCGAAAGACATGCAACATCTACCAACCCTACGATAATTACTAAGTTATGTATTAAATATAAATATAAGCATAGATATGGAATTTAATTATGAATATATTGTACAAACTGACGATTCTAAGTGCATATAATAATGTCTAAGGAATAAATGAAGTTTGAATTGAACCCGCACTGAGCCAGCGTGTTAGATAACGGCTCAGTCAATCAATGTAGGGTAGCTCCGTTGTCCCAGCAGTGGGATGTGAAAGACTAATGATGATGATGATTGATTTTATGTATTCATTTCGATGTGAAAGTTTTGAAAGTTTAAATATTTGCTACACCATCACGCAACAACGGCTGAACGGATTTGAATAAAATTTCTAACAGAAATAGCTTATAGCCTATTATTAAAAGATAGGCTACTTTTTAACGACGGGTAATATTGTAGAGCGAAGTTAGGTGATAAAAAATATAGTTAATTTAATTATTTTTTACAGACAATCCACGTAAGCCCGGACAGTCCGTCCGATCTAAGGATACTGACCAGATCTGAGAGCTTCGCGGGCGATGCACAAATTTTGCAGAATCTTCAAAGACTATCGTTTACTATCAGTAAGTTTATGATTAATATTTCTTAAGCCCGCACCAGACTAGCGAACGCCCGCGGAAGGCTGATGCGCCGTTCCTATTGGTCAAAAAGCCATTAGCAACAAATAAAATTAAATAATTCTGGACATTTTTCACATACTGACCCCAAATTAAGCAAAGCTTGCACTATCGCTGCCAGATAATAACATACATACTAATATTTTTAAATAAATACTTAAATAGATATTAACACCCAGATATATAACAAACACAAATGTTCATCACATACATGTTAGCCCTAGGTGGGAATCGAACCCACACCCCCAAGCTCAAAAGGCAGGTTCACTACTAACTGAGTCACCGAGGCAGTCGAAAGGAGACTAGTAACACTTTCGCAGCGTTCGCGGCAGTAGTCTGGTACGGGATTTACATTGTTTGTAAAATCCCGTCCAAACAACTCTCATCAACAGATATACTTCTTATTTATTGCGAGAATCAACTCTATTATAATCCTTTTTAATAAATATCTATCACATTGCCCTTTACATATTTTTCTTATTAACTTTAGATGACATTAAATTTAAATTACTTGGCCATTAATTTCTATAGATTTTGAAATATCTCAATTTGTGTAAATGAGGTCAGGAAACTTTTTTTGTTGTAAATTTTTAACTAGACTCAAAATCCTTGTTATATGAAATCTATAACTGCTTTAAATAGAAGTAGTAGTTTTTTTTTTCATTAATTAACATTTCATTTAACATCTGATTGTGTGCGCACAACGCATGCACGGACCATGTTTAGGTATTATGAAAATAACGCATACCGTCTGATCTGCATGAAATTTAAATTATTATTGCGTGTTTTTGTCTACATATTTTAAGTTTAAGGTTAATTTTGTTGTATAGTCAACCAACGTCTCCTTTTTTTTTTGTATACACATAAGTTGAGTTACAACGTAGTATTTAGAGTTTGTTATTTTGATTTTTATAATTTGTAATTTGTATTGTGTATTTAATAAATAAAATATGAAAAAAAAGTTTTATTTTCTTTTCATAAAATTGTCATGTATGTTTCAATGTCTATCGTCTGTAAGGTATTTATCAATATGAGCCTAGTTCTGTGAAATAAACAGTTTTCATTTAAACATTTCCGGTCCTTCATGCCTTTAATACTTTTAAACTACTGACTGATTCGTTACAGATACACCAAACCCCAAATCGCGATGTTCACGAACGCTCAGTTTCCCCGAAGAGCCCGAGAAGGAAGCGGCCGCGATGGACTTACTAGACACTGGGAAGGCGTCGTCACCTCTCAAGTTAGTACTCGAAACGTGACATGGGCTAGCTATTAGTCTTTTAAAAAAACACGGCAATCATCTAGAAAAAAATAAGTTTTTTTTTTAATTGAAAAATTAAATTAGACTGAACTAAAAAGTGATTAATTGCTTTATATTTCATTCGATCCCCTTACCGGTGTAATCGCATTACTTACTCCCAACGACCACCAGTGGTAGTCGTTAGAACAATTTTTTTTTTTGTTCGATCTGTCACCTGTGGGGCGCGTTGGGACATATTTTTTTTGTGTCAACTGCCACCACTGGTGAAAACTACAGTCAAACCGATAGAACTCTAACATAGAAAACCTATTTTTGTTTAGTTTTTACACTGTGTCACTTAACTTTATAGTTACATTATTATACTGAGGAAACGCTAAAAATAATAATTTCATTTTATATGACGCAACAAGCCCCACTGGCGGCAGTTGGGACAAAAATTAAAACTTTGTCCTAACGACCACCACTGATGCATGTTTTGGTGGTGGTCGTTGAGAGCCAGCCTAATCGCATTCTAGCATTTTTTTTATTTTTAGACGTTTTTTCTGCCAGTGTAGTTACGGACTGAATTAAAAACCAAATAAAAAATTGACGTAAAAAAACTACAATAAAAATGGAGTTTACTCGCTTCGCATGTGCGGCCGCATTGTATGTATTATATGTGTTTTAGGATAACTAAAATGTAAATATTCTACATCGAAAAATAGTAGGAGGGTCTTCTAACATAATAATTTCCTTTTCCAGGCTGTCCCCCCGCACGCCAGTACTGAGCGACGACCCTCTCGGCGCTCTTGCCCCGCCCGCCCCCGCCGAGATCACCCCGCCCACCCCCGACCAGCCCCCGCCGCCCAAGCACGAGCTCAGCGTCAGCCCCAAGCTGTTCCACCGAAGAAGCAACTCGTTCCAGGACGAGCCGACCGAGACTCAAGGGTATACACCTTCCTGGGACGATTTGTGTGTGAAACTTTTGTGTGTGGTCCCGTAGATGTAGTAGGTTTCTCCTGTGTCCGAAATTTTACTATATTTTCACAGTTAGAAAACTTCCTCAAACTGTGACCTGTTCAGTCTGTCTCAAGCAGCAAAATGTAGCTATATAGAAGCACAAGCTCAGCGTCAGCCCCAATCTGTTCCACCAGAACACTGGGATACCTAACCTACCTAACTGGGATGATTTTTGTGACCCCAGTTTAGCAGGCAGCTGAGAAGTTCCGCTAGATTCAAGAAATTACATTTAGAAAACTATCATTTTTGTGTGTTCCCATAATTACTAGTAGAAACCTAAAACAATCTGTAGATATCCCAGTAACAAAAGTTACCGAGAATGCGGGTAGAAGTGAAACAAACTTGACAGTTCACTTATCAATTTCATCTTTACTCCACATCCTAGCTATTTCCAAGTTTTCCAACCATATTCCGTGTGAGATCCAAGAGCCCGCCCTTGCACGCTGACAGTTCTCCCGCTAACCTAGCCGCTAGCCCCGCCCCGCCCCGGAGCAAGATAACCTCGATAGTTTCCTGCTTCCAGGAAACTGCACAGAAGTGAGACGGCGCCCGCGACTGTCTCGAACAGCCTCATGAGCTTCGGGAACACGTTCAGCAAGATCAGCTTCGGGTGAGTTGGTAGACTCACAAATGTCACTGTCATTCTCATTGTTATGTGATTGTCACTGTCATTGTCAAGGGTTTTTAAAGGCTTTGTCAAACAGCGAAGCGATGCGTTTTTATTGTCCACTAGCAGCGCCCCGCGGTTAAAAAGTATCCTATGTGCTATTCTAGACTATAATCTATCTCTTTGCCAAATTTCATTCATCTGGATTTTAATTCAATTCAATCAATTCAAGATCTGTTCAGCCGTTCTGGCGTGATGGAGTAACAAGACGTTCCGAAGACGGGTCTGAGCAGTAGCGCACTTGTAGCGCCTCACTCAACTGACGTCTTTGTACTTCAAGACTAGAGTTAATAAGTACCTTATAGGTCGTCGCGCTCCATCTTAGACCACAACGTCGGTGGTCAAACGCCGACCTATTTTACATTATATCCATTCATACAAACTTTCGCGTTCATAATATTAGTAGCATTGATTGCTTTCGTTTTTCGTGCAATCTAAAACACGCCTCGCTTTGCTGTATTTTTGACAAGGCTTTTAATGTTTTTAGAGGTGGATCCTTATTCTAGCTCGTGCGATCTTGTCTAGATCACTGTCTCGCTCTTTAGAAGAGTCAAGGGACTGGGAGTGACCAAGATAATATCGTACGGCCCATAATAATGCTCTTATTCACAATTTTCGTTATAATGGCCCTAAATCCACAAATCCACGATAAACTATAGTTTTGTTAAATGGGAATAGATCTGGAGGCCCACCATGACAACTTAATACCACGATGGTTGCGTTTTGTTTTCGACACTGCGTGATCATGAACCTTATTGCGCGGCGATACGATTCACGGTCGCGCAGTGTCAAAAAATAACGGAACCATCATGGTCATAAGGTGGCTCCCTGGGCTTAGTTCAATGGTATGGTGGACAGTAGTTGCAGTAAAAAAAATATTGTATGAACCGAGGTATACATTTGTTGGTTTTTTCTAACCAAGCTACCATCATTCAGCAGAACAATGAAATTCTTGATTGATTGTCCACCTTAACATTTTTAGTGTTGTGATAAATATTTAGCTTTAGTCGTTAATCTTATGCCGTTAGCACATTTACGTAGGTCGCTGTTTTGCAAAAGTTACAACCGAAAAGTTCGCATTACAATAAAATGCGCTGAATGCGACACGACTTATCGTAATGCGCAGTCGATGTGCTAACGGCTTTAGTGTCTTGATCTTATGAGGTTAGAACACACGGAATTAACATTGATTCTATTACTGGCTATTGAAATGAAACCAAAGTATTCAAATTAACATTCTTATATGAAAAATTAACATTAGTGCTCTGTACAGTTTTGTTTGTGATATATTCTCTATTATATCAAGACACATAAAATGTATTGTAAATAAATGTCATCACTCAATGTCTATAGAGCTAAACACAGTTGTTTTTATTTTTTTTAGTTTTCAAGATTCTTAGTGATTTTTGGCATGAACATTCATGGTCCCATTTTAAACCATAAGGTTTTCCATGTAAATATTTATAATGTTCAATGGTTTTTTAGTTACAAAATACAGAAATGGAAACATCTTGAAAAAAAATGACGATTTTTATCGAGACAGGCGTACACTTACACTCCTATCGTTAATAATTACTTAAACCATCAATAAGGCTACATTTCCATATGAAATTTTTACTTAATGACAATTTAAGTAATCATTAATTACTTTGAGTTTGGCGGTATGTGGCGTACATAGTAATGACAGAAAGAGAACCGTATACTTCTATATCTCTATATACTTCTATATCTGTATACACGTAGCCTCGTCTTATTCTCGCTCGACACAAAGTGAAGAAAATATTTTGTAGTCCGTTCCCACGCTAGACTAGCATGAATGCGATCACTACAATCTTTTCCTTTGTCTATCGATTTCAAGATATTTCCATAGTTTCGTTTTTATTTTTCCAATGCAACCCACCATGTTTCCATGACCGCGCCACACCAATACGCTAGCCTGTTTGTTTTCGTAGACGCTATTCGCCAGCCAGAATGTCGTTGAGAAAGGACATGAAAATCGGCAAGGCAATGATCGAGAATTACTTCAGGTGAGCATGCCATATCGTCTGTGTCTAAAATGAATCTCTAAAAGTAATTTGATACCTTATTCCTTTGGATTAGTCGCTATATTGCAGCGTGAAAACGTTAGTTTCATTTTAGACACAGATATGAAAATGAACTACTGCAAACGCATGATTCAGTCAACTATTTCCAATTATATTTTAAAAGAAGTCAAGTAACTTGTACAAAATATTCGCAGTAATGTCCTAAATAAGTAAATATTATAACCCAAAAATTTGACAGCTAAGCTAGTTTTCTTTTTCATTATCGTTCATTCGTAAAATATAGCCTTTTTTCGTTATGTTGCATTTATAGAGCATGATTATTGTTAGTAATGTTGCATGAAAAAAACCCAGATGTTAAATAAGCAATACACTTTTGACACACAAAAACATTGACTATCGCAATAAAAGTTGTACAGCCTCAGAATAGTTAGACAAAATGTTTTGTCTTTTTCTTTCTTTAAAATTTTAGCACTCGATCGAAAAAGACAACACGTCAAAACTATTCTGAAGTTATACAGAGTTTATTGCTAAGGGGGACAAATTCTAAAAAACTTAAAACTTGTATAAAATTTTAAAATTTTCTTTGTCGTGCCCTGATTCTCAGCCCAACAAGCATAGCTGGCAAGAAGTCGACCGAGCTTCTCACCACACTGAAGTCGGCTGCGACCAGTATGGCGAAGAAGTACGACGAGCTCAAGGAGGTTATATCGGCCAACTCTACGCCGGTCAAGGGAGCGATCGGCAACGCGACGTCGGCTCTCAGCAATCTCATTGGCGAGGAGGATTCTACTGATGGCTCGTCGGAAATGAATCCCGATGGTAATTTATTTATTATTTATTTGTTTGTTTATTTGAACGAATTTAAGCAACTGTACATATCAAAATTTTAGTATTTTAACGTTTTTTTTTATTAATCTATGCCATCCCACTTCTGAGCTAAAGGTATATTCTATTATATTAATCCATAACATAATTGTAATCATCCACCAGATTCAAGTTCTATTGATATCTTGACTGCCCCGGTGGCTCAGTTGGTAGTGAACCTGCCTTCTGAGCTTGGGGGCGTGGGTTCGATTCCCACCTGGAGCAAACATTTATGTGGTGAACATTTGTGTTTGTTCTATGTCTGGGCGTTATTATCTATTAATTATTATTATTATTATTAATAATTATTAAGTATGTGTATTTAAAAAAAAATCTAAGTATGTATATCAGTCTCTGACAGCCATAGTACAAGCTTTGCTTAGTTTGGGGTCAGGCGACCGTGTGTGACAATGTCCCGAATTTTTATTTTATTTTTATATATATTTCGTCTTCTTTTTTACAGACTTTGTAATATTTTAAAGAGTATAACAATTAAAAAAAATAGCTTAAGTCAGTTAAACGTTGTTCCCAGGATGATTTAAAACTCACAACAATCAGCGTTTAGCGCTCCATTCATTAGTTCAAGTCGAAATTCTACTAACTTTAGTTAGATATTTTAGAATTCTTGTAGTGTAAAAACTAAATCAGACGAAGATTTCAAAACAGTAATCAAAGCGAAATGTTATTTATTTATTTTATTTCATTTTATTTATTTGAACAAAATCCACAGCTCTCAATAGTACATGAAATAAACTTACAGCTAATTACGGATTTACATTTTATAGGTATACAAAATAATAAAAACAATCATTAAATAAACGTAACACTTATCAATTTTAAAAGAATAATATTTTGAGCTAAATTATACGAGTTTTTATATATGGCTTTGTTCCAGAATGGGTGGGAGGCATGAATTTCAGACGCGCGTCAAGTGACGCCGAACTAGCGTGTTCTATGGAGCGTGGGTCGCTCGCCACGCTGGTATCCCACCTGCCGGATAATCTTTACCCACCTCTTACGGTAAGTCTTTCAAACTACAGATAGGGTAGCCGATGTCCGAATACAACGCGACTACGCGAACAACTCGCGAAATTGCGAATGCGCGATTAAATCATTTATTGATTCCGAACAGGTGTCCTAACTGACACTCGCGCGGTGCTCACGTCCTAGTGTCCTAGTAGTCCCAGGTAAGCGCGCGATGGTCGTATCGCCAATTTATTTATTACTAGCTGTTGCCCGCAACTTCGTTCGCGTTTATTCAGAAAACAGTATCCGTAAACCCTCCTCGTGATATACTGTAACTAATTATCTAATTATGAATAATATAATCCGTTGCCAAAGAGATCAGTGTCCAACATAAAAAAAAAACAACACTGGCTGGTTTTGAGCAGAGCTTTATTTTAGTTGTCAGTTGTTATTTTAGTACCGACTACGTAGTGTTCTGTGATGTTGTCTGACGCATTTGGTAAGCGACGCGTTATTTTTTATTAATTTACAGAATTTCATGACAGAAAGATTTATTTATTCAGGAAAAATTATCATAAAATCTTCCTTGTGACATACTGCAACTATTTATCAAATTTCATCAGCCATGAAAAGCCTACAAACAGGCAGACAGACAGAGTTACTTCCGATTTCATAATTAATAAGGATTTATTAAGGTAAGACAACAGCGCACATATTAAAAATACAATAAATGGTATCATGGTTTCAATCTGATACATGCGACAATTATAGGCATACACAACTTGTTCTAGGATATCCTTGCGTACAAGACTAAATTAAATAACTAATTAACAACAAATTAACTTAAAGAAAGAAATAGAGAAAGAGATAACTGTACTATGACAATGCCGTATACGTTCATCCTACTAATATTATAAACGCGAAAGTTTGTATGTATGGATGGATGGATGGATGGATGGATGGATGTTTGTTACTCTTTCACGCCAGAACGACTGAACATATCTGGATGAAACTGGGCACAGAGATAGATTATAGTCTAGAATAGCACATAGGATACTTTTTAACCGCGGGTGAAGCCGCGGGACGTAGCTAGTGACAAATAAATGTGCGATTTCGACAACCCTACTTTGGATGAGACGGATTAGAGAGGCGAGGAATACAAATGCATTCACCATTTCTTTCTCGCTCTTACTCCTAGCGCTCCCTTCACACACTCCACAAGATCAAATGAATTACAGAACGGTCGTTGTACGGTGTGGGCGTCTCGCTTATTCTTACGAGTATGCCTACATTCTAAAAAGTTAAACTTGGTAATTCGCCAAAATAATCCTGTTTTAAAAGTGTTACAAAAACCCTGTTGTAAATTAAATATTGACTATAAAAATGTTTAACACACATCGCGCTCCGCTCTCCTAAAAGTGATTTTATTTGTAAATTATTCGCCTCGTGCCGCTACTTTCTTAGAAAAAAAAGCCGCGCACAAATGATACAGATTTGTTAACATTTCCGTGAAATGTCCTTTTTTTCTTGCGTTCTGAAACCGGTCATTACTCTCGCTATCTTTAACGTGCAGTTTTTTTTGGTATTTTTGCATGAATACTTATAAGTGTGTGTATCTTTTCATCATTTATCCAACAGGGTTTTCGTAACTCTCTGTATATCGCTACTTTTAAAATACTAGCAAAATTTTGAAAGCCAGATTCTCTACATCATAACAAACAACTTTTACTATGGGACCAACCCTGAAATCGCAAATCAGCTGATTCATACAAAAATTTAATTTACCGATGACAAAATGTTTTGGGACAGCTGATTTCAGTATTGAGATTTCAGGATTGATGTAGATTGTTCAGCCTTCAAAATTTTGCTAGTAGGTAGCATTAAAAATCGCGGTGTTTATGTCACTTTGTCAGGATGATTTTGAACCTAGTAAGAAACTTGTCAGAATCCGACCTTCTGACTGTACAATGTGTCAAAGAAGACAATTTGATCACTAGGATTTTTGTTCTGTTGGACAAATCAGTTAGACTATCCAGTTTGATCACGAGAAAGCACCCGCTTATGTCACCGCTGGTTTACCTTCCAAACGCTTGACGTAAAGTCGCCTTCCCTGTTTTGTTTCCAGGACAACCCGCGCCACGAGAACCCCTCGGTGACCGTGCACATGTGGTCGTGCTCTCAGTGCCACCAGTGCCTGTGCTATCTGTACGATGAAGACATAATGGCGGGCTGGGCCGCCGACGACTCCAACCTCAACACGCGCTGCACCGCCTGCGGACGGCACACTGTGCCGCTGCTGTCTGTACAAGTAAGTAGGGCTAACTGATGCAAATGCGTCTGTAGGGCAATTGCGTCTTTTTTTTTTTTTATTTTTTTTTTATTGGTTTGCAAACTGGCTGCAACAGCCCATTTCAATAAAAATACTGACACATACAAATATAACCATGTGGCTGAACAGCCTTCTAAGTGCAAACACAGCATGTACACAAATATTACACTTAACATTATGAATAAACTAAAAATTAAAAAAAAATGTAGCTAATACTAAAGAAGGCTAAGGTCTTTCGAGCATTACTGACCAACCCTGCACAAGTTTTAGGCGCCACCTACATCTTTTTTCTATCTATAGTTGCAATATTCTGTACTGGATGGCGTTAATTGCCTAATTTGTTAAGGGTTTGGCAGGAATTCTCGAAAGACGCAATTGCCCCACAGTTGGCTCTAAACATAGCGTATAATATTTGTCTGGCAGAAGAAGCGTGAAAGTAAAGTGGATGCAGTGGAAATGAGAAGTCTGTGAAGCATGATTGGTGGGACTCGGATGGATAACTCAAATGGTAGTGAACCTGCCCTCGGCGCCTTAGGGCGTGGGTTCGATTCTCACTTAGGGCAAACATTTATGTGATGAACATTTGTGTTTGTTTTATATCTGGGTGTTAAAGACGGCCAGGTCAGGAGTACCCGTAACCGTCGAGCATATATGAAGGGACTCATTGAAGTAGACGGAAGCGAAATATTTGTGCCAGAATCGTAGTAAGTGGAAATAAATGGTCTCTGCCTACCCCTACGGGAAAAAGGCGTGACTAAATGTATATTTTTGTGTATGTAGAAGTATAAAAACGATTTCCAGATGGTTTTTAACAAATATTTAAAAAAGGCCATGATAGCCTAGTTGATGAATACTCGCGTCTTAAGCCAGGGAGAGCGGATTTGATCCCAGCCGAAGACACGTACCTATATGTTCATCGTGTGAACATATTATGTGCGTATTGTATGTCATCTGCTACATAACTGGATCCCCATGTATGGCGACAGACTCGCCCCCTGTCACATTTGGGACTGAATATCGTCCGGCGAAGTATGGGTGTTGTGGGAGGTGTTAATACACCTCGGCCAGTCCCTTCGGGGGAAAGGCGTGACGATATGTTACTTATCAAATTCTATAGTAGCTACTTGTGATGACACTCAAGCTTTTGACATAAGTACATGTAATATATGTATCTGTGTCTCTATAATTCCTGTCTACTCAAGTTTTGAGACGTTATGGACAAAGTCGACCAAAGGATTATTTTCTGTGAGTCTGTTGCTAATAGTGTGTTTTTGTTTCAGATAATGCGTGCCGGCCAGACAAAATCAGAGACGTTGAGCGTGCCTTATCTTAATCCGCTCGTTCTGAGGAAGGAATTCGAATCTATTTTAGGTATACTTTTTAAAGCTCTGATTGGTCTAAGGCGCGTTGACACGATCCGAGTGTGCTCGGGCCTAGCGTACCGCGTCCTACTTTTCCGAGCTAGCTCGGATATGGGTAGTATTGGGTAGTGAAAATTTGTCATTTTTTGATGTTGCTGTTTTGATAAACTTTGTTAAGAGTCCGGCGACCTAACTAATTTCGACCTAGGCGACCTAGACTAACTTCGCATTAGCTTAAGGTATTCTATAGCCATTTCGTCTAGAAGAAGAAGACGAGTGAAGAGAGCGAGCAATGATACTTACGAGCCTCTAAACTTACCTACAGAGTGACAAAGTGCAATTTCAATTTTATTTATGACTTTCGCACTACTGTAATCATTCTTAAGTAACTAAGAATTTCCCTTGTATTAGTATTATTGATTCATTTAACAGCTAATGAAGTAGACAACCTCCCTATGTAATGGAATTTTTGATTTGCTTTGTCTACCTATTGAATAAATCAGTCAAAAGTGACCCCTTAAAATGCGGAAATTTTTCATAGCTCTATTTTCGCTTGAGAACGTTTTTAAAAAAACCAAGAACATAGGGGGCGTAGATATTGTTAACTTAATTGTACATGCAAAATTTCATCATAATCTGACAAACAGTTTTCAAGAAATTTGAGTAGCGCGTTTGAATAGAAATTTCAGAACGTTGCGGCCCTCTTAAATAATTACAGCTATCCTAAGTACACTCGTATGAAGCTTACTCCTATGAGTCTACTCGGTTCGAGCACGCTCTGGCCGTGTTAACGTGGCTTAAGTTATTAAATCGAAAGTTATTATTTTGGAGTTGTATTTTGTTTTTAATGGACATCTGTTATGTTATTTTTAGCCCTTACGTAAAAGACAAGTTATAAGTTTATTATGCGTGTCGGTGTATCTATGTGTCTATCTGTGGCATCGTAACTCCCAAACGCATAGACCGATTTTGATTTAGTTTTTTTCATTTGATAGGTGATTTCATCGACAGTGTTCTCAGCTAAGTGTTCTAAGTTTAGCGTCTCGTAGAAACAGTCTTCAGCTGTATATTCCACGTTATGAAACGAAGTATCGCAAAAACTCGTTCTTTATCCGCACACTTATTAATTTCAACCGGAACTATTCAGCAAACTTCGACTTATTTATGACGAGGCATATTCCTTTTAACAATTTCATTTCTAAACAGTTCTTTGACTCAACAAAAGTGAAATATGGTTCTACAAAAAATAAAATGGCAAATAAACGTTTAAATGTAGGTCCTTACGTATTAAATGTAGGTCCTTACGTATGAAATTAGCGTTTTGTCGTACTGATCAATTTGATCTGAAATATCTCCTCTTTGGTTAAGAATTCGAAATTCAAATTAATAAATTCATTAAGCTGGTTTTTTTTTCTTTGGAATACAGTCATTCATTTGTTATTTTCCTCATTATTTTTTCTTTGGCGTCGCTTATTACCGCGCGCCGGAAAACATGAAATATCGGTATATTTACGAGTACGAGTTCTACCGTGGCACCAGTGCTGCAGAAACAGCTCGAAGAATTAATGATGTGTACGGCGCTCGTGTCGCTAAAGACAGCATGGTACGTTTTTGGTTTCAACGTTTTCGTTCTGGAAATTTCGACCTTAAGAACCAACCCCGTGGACGGCCGGAGATCAAAGTGAAAAACGAAGAATTAAAGGCTATTGTGGAAGCGGATCCATCACAAAGCACTTCAGAGATAGCAGCAGGCTTCGGGGTAAGTGACAAAACTGTATTAATGCACTTGAAGCAAATCGGGAAAGAAAAAAAACTCGAACGATGGGTACCTCATGAATTGAGTGAATCGAACTTGCAAACACGGGTCGCCTGTTGTGTTACTTTGCTCAACCGACACAATAATGAAGGGATTTTAAATCGAATCATTACTTGTGATGAAAAGTGGATATTGTACGATAATCGAAAGCGCTCATCGCAATGGCTGAACCCTGGAGACCCAGCCAAATCCTGCCCTAAACGAAAATTGACTCAAAAAAAGATACTTGTAAGTGTTTGGTGGACTAGCGCCGGTGTCGTTCACTACAGCTTTCTTAAATCTGGCCAAACGATTACGGCAGATATCTATTGTCAGCAACTGCAAACCATGAAGGAAGAACTAGCTGTTAAACAACCGAGATTGGTCAATCGCTCTAGGCCACTGCTGCTTCACGACAACGCAAGACCACATACTGCACAACAAACAACCACTAAGTTAGCTGAGCTACAATTGGAATGTCTGCGACATCCACCGTACTCCCTGGACCTTGCTCCAACAGATTACCATTTCTTCCGGAATTTGGACAACTTCTTACAAGGAAAAAAATTCCACTCCGATGCAGCAGTCCAAACCGCCTTCAAAGAGTTTATTGATTCTCGCCCCCATGGTTTTTATAGTAAAGGGATCAATGAACTACCCATAAGATGGCAAAAGTGCATAGATAACAACAGTGCATACTTTGATTAATTAAATATATTTTACAAAAAAAAAAATCGACTTTTTATTCCTCCCGTACAAAACGCCAATTTCATACGTAAGGACCTAATAATAAAAAATAATTTTGTAAATATAAGTATGAGGTACTTAATTAATTGTGTATTTTAGAGGGATTTTTTACTTGCAACTGTTTAAGTGTTTATAAGTGAAAACTACTTTGGCTTTTGTGTTAACATTTATCGTTTATCTACTGTGTAAATTTAGCAGCCGTCTGTTTTCCCTGTACAATAAAATAAAATAAAATAAAATAATTATCTCTTTTTTAAATATTTTTTACTTGTTTCTAGGCAGGGAAGGCGACGCATGCCTCGCAGAGTCGGAGTTCGTGGAATCGCACCCGATTGTGTACTGGAACTTGGTGTGGTTCCTGGAACGAGCGAACATTGAGAATCATCTCCCTGATTTATTGTGTGAGGACTTCCAAGCGCGGTATAGAAGCTTAGACGCGATACCCGATGGAGAAAAGTCAGGTTAGTTTTGTATCTTTCTAAGCTGTGTAAAGGACAATGGGCAAATTGGTCCAAAAAATTATACAAGTTTGCCCGCAGGGTTGGCACATAGTGCATTCGGTAGATTATTTTTATGTATTAATACAACAGTACGACACTGATAAAATTCAACCTACAGAAATCGACATATGTATTTTATTTTTAAGAATAGTAAAATATGAATAATTATCAGAAATGTTAAGCAAAACATCATAATATAGTGTACAAGCAACATATAGTGTCATCTGCGGGCGTTTGGATTAACGTTCATTTATTTTTGCCCATTATCTTTTCTTAACTTTTTAAATGATGTAATTGTTACGACTATCAGATACACTACAAGTAGCTATTTACAGACTGCAGGCTAAGATATTTTGGACCAGAGAGGCCTATGCTAAATATTGGAGATTTCTCACTAATTACGCGTGGATTTCATGTATTCACTGGCGGAAAGCCGTGTGTTTGTTAGGCTTCATTTGTTCTTATTTTCACTGGTTATTCTGTCGGGGATCCTTCCGGCCACCATATCACAATCACCATCACAATGATTTTGCTTTGTAGGACCTTTTTTGTGACCTTTTTTGGGGACAAAATGAAAAACGTACTGGTTCTGACAGTTGCTCAACGAAATGTATTTTTTGGTTAGAAATTAAAGAGCGACAACTAATTAAACATAATCCGATAATCCGAGTCCGACTTTCGGTGACCAAACATTTAACAGGCTTGAACATCATTTGGCTTGTATCTGACCGAGCAAATGCGAGGTGTTGGAGTCTTACTGGAACTGACTTGTAGACAAAACAGTATTCCGAGACCTTGCTTTTATATGATTGTCCGACGGTAATTATATTTAAGTTCAAATGTGAGGCAAATCGGGCCAGAGGTTGTGGAGGTATGGCAAATGGGGGTTGCGAGGTCTCACTTGGAGTCCAACTTCTAAGGCCTCGGTCGAAAGTCTGCGGGCGATGGGCTGCGGTGCGTTTCAATGCATAGAGTAAGATGGAACTGATCTTTAGGGCAGCGGCGGGTCTGCGTCGCCGCGCCCGCTGACTTCGAGACCGAAGTTTAATTAGTAATGTTGTGTGCAGGGTGCCGCGTGCTGTGCGGGTGGGAGCGCGCGCACGCGGAGGGCACGGCCGAGGCTGGTGTCGCGCTGCACCGCGCCTGGCGCGCGCGCCGCTCGCGGCACCACCGCTCGCGCGCGCTGCAGGCGCTGCTGCTCACCGAGCACGGGGACTCGCCGCCGCACACGTGAGTAGAGCATCACAAGGAACCGAGGCTGGTGTCGCGCTGCACCGCGCCTGGCGCGCGCGCCGCTCGCGGCACCACCGCTCGCGCGCGCTGCAGGCGCTGCTGCTCACCGAGCACGGGGACTCGCCGCCGCACACGTGAGTAGAGCATCACAAGGAACCGAGGCTGGTGTCGCGCTGCACCGCGCCTGGCGCGCGCGCCGCTCGCGGCACCACCGCTCGCGCGCGCTGCAGGCGCTGCTGCTCACCGAGCACGGGGACTCGCCGCCGCACACGTGAGTAGAGCATCACAAGGAACCGAGGCTGGTGTCGCGCTGCACCGCGCCTGGCGCGCGCGCCGCTCGCGGCACCACCGCTCGCGCGCGCTGCAGGCGCTGCTGCTCACCGAGCACGGGGACTCGCCGCCGCACACGTGAGTAGAGCATCACAAGGAACCGAGGCTGGTGTCGCGCTGCACCGCGCCTGGCGCGCGCGCCGCTCGCGGCACCACCGCTCGCGCGCGCTGCAGGCGCTGCTGCTCACCGAGCACGGGGACTCGCCGCCGCACACGTGAGTAGAGCATCACAAGGAACCGAGGCTGGTGTCGCGCTGCACCGCTCGCACCTAGCTGACTAGCACATTGACTACAAACTGTTATAATGGACTACTAGTCGTGGACTACTGGTGGGGGACTACCAAATCGTTACAACAAATGATATAATTATAAAGTCTGCGAGCTAAAACAAAAACAGGAAAACCAATCATATCACGCAATGGGGTGTTATTATTCAAATCGAAAAACTTTTTGCACTTCCAGTGTGGCGCTAGCAGTTCTCAACGGTCTGCTGAGCAACGATTTGACGGACGCCCTGAGGAAACTGACCGCCTGGCGGGAGAACACTTCGAACAACAACAGATATTATTCCTATTACAGGTAAGTTTATTTTTGAATGATTATAAAACACACCATCACAAATTATGCCTAACCCGATTCAAGCAAATTCAAAGCCCGGAGTTAAGAATCAAATTTCAAAGAAATGGTAAATGTTATTTGAAATTGTGTTTTGTAAATATCCAAAATTCCCCCATAGCCTTGGAACTAGATCTAGGTTTCATACCCCAACACATGCAAGTGGCATGATAATAATAAAATTTAAGAACCGTAATAGATAACCAGATGAAAATTTCACAGTTTATGTTTACCGAATCCTCTTTTATTTTCAGAGATATCCTTTTCCTCGCAATGGCAGCTTTAGGCGAGCAGAATATAGACTTCATCGCTCTACAACGAGAGTACACGCGAGCTCTGGATCAGTTAGGAAGCGAGACGAGACCGCAGGATTTGCCGCCATCGCCCGCCGCAGTGTGCTGCCGGCATTACTTCAAACGACTCCGATTGATACTTGACTAGTTGCCATACTGGGCCCCTTTGGCCCTAGGATGCGATACCATGAGTTTTAATCGTTACGAAAACCTTTTTCGTTTTCGTTTTACCTTTCAATAAAGCGCCCCTGGCGGAAACGTTAAGGAACTAGGTCTAATGAGCCAGACGAAAACGAAAAAAGTTTTTGTTAACTATAAAAACTCGCGATAAACCCCCTGGTCGATAACGTCTAAATAGTTTGATACTTTGTAGTGTCTGGCGTATGATACTTGAGCTGAAACGAAAAGCGTTTAACGCTTACACTTGATCGAAAAGTGTTTGGCACTTAAACTGGAACGAAAAGCGTTTGGCACTTAAATTGGAATGGAAAGCGTTTGGCACTTAAACTGGAATGAAAAGCGTTTGACACATTCATTAGATCGAAAAGCGATTGACATTTGAATTATATCGATAACGTCTCGCACGCGTACTATATTGAAAAGCGTTTAATGCTTTACTAAATTGCGATACTTAACTAATTTTGATACTTGATTGACAGGGAAAGTACTTGAATTTTAACACAAGAAAGTAGAACCACATCAAATTTGTTTAGACATGGTTTTTAGAGCTTGAAGTTTTATTACGTCAGCTACCGTGTATGGTACGAGTATGTTGATTCAAGCGGGATGACACGATAACAAATGACGGTTCACATAATAAGGCTGCTGACGGTACGTTGGGTAATGCTTCATTGAATTTTGAACTGTATTTTGATGAAAGGACGAGTTTTATTCGACTAAGTGATATCTACCATCGAAATTCGAATAATTAATCTTCGTTTAGGTTTTAGGCTGGACTGAAGCTCACGCCTGAACGGCACGTGCGAAAATATCACTGTCCCTTTTTTGTGAAAAGACGTGAAAGAGACAGCGATATTATTGCACAGCTAGAGGGCCTCTGATATGAAAAATAACTATTAAAGTTGGGGCTTTCAAGTGGCCATTACACTTTTCAATTTGCAGTATGCTAACTTAGCGTAAAACATGGATTGCTGACTGTCGAACAGACTGTAGAACAGTTGAATTGCACTATCCAATTTTAACACGCTAGCTCACCTAGCGTACTGCAAATTGGAATATGTAATGACCACTTTAACTACTGAAAAAAGTGTATATGTTATTTTCGACTATTTAATGTTACTGAATACACATATTTAATTAAAATCGTACTGTCTTATTGTAGAAAGCACATTGTACTTGTATCTTGTCACTTGGAAACAAAGCAAACGTACGCATTGCGTAAGCTTTTGATAATAATTTAAACAATATAACTAAGAAGAATGTTTCTAGATGGGGCACATTTTTACTACGATACTGGGGGGCTATTCCTGCACGTGAGTTGAGATGAGATTTTATCTTGGTCACTCTCACACCTATCACGTTTCAAGCGAGAGCAACATGGACGGAAAATGATGAGATGAAAATCTCAAATCTCCGAATAGGGTCACTGGTCCAGAAATATTGTGACAATATATTGAGTGTGGCCCGGCCATATGGACATACATTTCTAGCATGGCTGGTGATAGCCGGGCTACAGTCTGCAATATTGCTGGACCAGTATTGCATTAGAAATATTGCCCGTCTACGAGCACCCTACAAAAGATAAAAGGTAAACAGAATAACGTACTTTTGGTCCACTGTCACATTTGGGACTGAATATCGTCCGGCGAAATGTTGGTGTTGTATTACACCTCTGCCAGCCCCCTCGGGGGAAAGGCGTGACGACGATATGGTCCACGGCTCTATCTCGCGCAGATTTGTTCCGTCTCGGTCACTCTTACAGAGTTTTATGAGCCTGTCTCGATCTAAAAGTCCGCCGTCTACGTTAAGCCTAAAACGTCACCGTCCAAACATTCTGTCGAACAAGCGACGTCTTCAAACTTAGCGATCTTTATTCGCCCGTCCAACTAGACCACACAACTAACATTAAAATGTACTAAGCAATAATAATAAAACTGCTATCATTTAGATAATTTGATAGAACATGACGCTACCGTGATAACAAACTGTACTAGCTCAAAAATCATGTTTTTTCTGTAAATCCATTTTTATCGTCTTAAATTTTAGAGATTAAAAAACTTGATATTTAAGTATGTGCAGCTTAATATTAAGGTAGCGAATGTAGCGATGTACTGAATTTCGGCCTAAGGAGATACATGGTTTGCCCCAAATAAAGTTATATCACGTATTCACAAGCAATTTTGTTAGTCACGTTGGCATATCCATTTAGTTTAGGCATGTGGGTGCTAATCATAAGTATTGTTTTGGATCGTTAAATGTTACGAAAAACTTGTACATAGAAAAAATTGTATAGAGTAGGTGTAAGGTCCACGGGTAGTGTCACTAGGTACTCGTATTTCAGAAGTTGGATTCGTAAACGAATATTGTGAATCGGTCTCATCACTTGGTCACATTATTTACGTAATCGCACTGCGTTTTTTCCTCGTTTAACTGCAAAGATGTTGCCATTGTTTATTTTTCAAAATTTAAACTGCAGTGGTTTATGGAGCATCTAGACAAATAACGCTTGTAGCACAGTAGGGTTAGTATGAGTTTTAATACTTGGTTAACTTTTTCCGATTTGATTTGGCTCTGTACATTTCAATAAAGCGCCCCTGGGGGAAACTTTAATGAACTCATGTAAATGTATGGAGCCAAACGAAAACGAAAAACGTGAACTATGAAAACTCATACGTACTAAGCTTACCATTTCTATTATTTAATAAATTATTGTACACGCAAAATGTATTTAAAATGCTTCAAGTAAATAATGTGACTGCCAAATTGAAAAGTATTCAAGCTGTTATGATAAAATCATTAATCTTAATATTGTATATCGAAGTGTAACACCAATGTTTTGAATGTAGGTAATTAGGTAGCTCACGATTTGTCATGTTTAGCGTTTTGGGATATTTGGTGGCTTTGCGCCTTCTCCCTTTTTTGTAGTCGAATAGCCGATAGTGTATTTCGAAAAGTAACTTCACTGAGGCCACAAGAAAAAAAAATATTGCAATGGGAAATACAATAATATTATTGATAGACTCCCCTGATAACATTCTTAGTGGATTTTCACGAAAGTGAAATGATCTTGAAGGCATAAAATCAAATGAGAAACTTTATTTTCAATCCACAAAAATGATTTTTTTTTGCTCCAGTATTTCTGACAGGGACAAGCATAATTTATTTGAGTAAATAACTAAAATTGAAAATATTTATTGATACTTACTAATAATGCTAACAAAAATAAAACAATACTCAGCATACTAACTGTAATTCTAAATACTGATTTCCGAAGTGAAGTTCTCTGAACAAACAGTAAAAAATTTTTTTTTAAGGCCAACAAAATGTTATGCAATAACGAGCCATATAATATAAAAAGGGATCAAAATTTCCTTATTGGTTATTGGAGTATTTTGTGAATTTATTTATTGAATTATATCACTTTCAATCATATAAAAATATAGTCCATAAAGTTGCAATTATTTTATTTCATAGTGATAACTTGCTAAAATGCAAGCCATATTTTTGTTCCATATAAAATGTACAATATTTGTAATCAGCTGTTGTTATATTTCATGGTATTAAGTATTTAGTTGTAACAATTTTAAATAGTAATTTGAAAGACATTTTATTTGTTATAAACTCAAAGTAACTTAGCATGTTCAGTTATGTTATTTTGACAAAGTATTGCAATAAAATATGCATTGATTTTTATAAAAAAGAAATAAAGGCTTATAATTGAAAAGTATGTTTAATTTAGTTTCACTTAGTACTTAAAACTACATTCCTAGAACTCTATACAAAAACCTGCCATCATGATCATAGTAGCAGTCATTTACTTTGTATGTGGCATCTTTTTTGTAAGCTTTCTTTGGGATCCTTATTCTTTCAGGATAATTCATAATATCTTTCCCTTTGTCTGCTTCATCTATGAATGCTACTAATTTATTTTCTTTATTTGTCTCATCAGATAGTTCAATCTCTGTATTAAAATTTTCTGTCCTAGCATCAGGTTTGGAATTCAATGTGCTGTACATTAACTGATCTGGCACATCTACCCTTTTCCCAGTTTCCAATCGTTTCTTAATTTTCTGTGTGAGTTCATTTAATGTTACCATTTTGCTATCTTTTCTTACTTTTTGTTTATCAGCTTTTTCTGGCTCGTCAGGGTTAATTTCTTGATTAGTTCTATTGTCATTTTCAGAGTTTTCTTTAGTGGCACACTTTTGAATTATCTTTGCAAATTCTCCCAGTTTATCGTCTTTTTTGAATTCAATTTTGGATGCTAATGATTTTTCACTCAGAGGTGGTATAGTGCGGTTAGAAAATTTAAGGAAATGTTCTCGCTGGGCTTTTGGCATTTCTAAAGAACCCTCTTTTAATTCTCGCCAATTTCTCATAACTGAAGCATCATGGCGTGCGATTCGCTGCTCTGTTGTTGGTTTCCATTTATATTGTAGTAATTTCTGAAATGATGCAATTTATATTTTATGAATGTATTGTTACTTAGTTTTGATTAGGTGATCTGCTTACTCTTTACCATGATACAGAAAAACAATTAAATAATAAAGGACTAGGTATTTTGATTAAGATGATTACCTTCAAAACAGGTACAGTAACAGGGAAGCTCTCAGCTAATTTTTCTGGAGTCCACTCATCGGGATGTTCCTCTGCTAAATGACGAATCTGTTCTTTCTCGCTCCATGTTAACAGGTTGGGCATGTTTTCTTTGAAGTATTTATTCTTGACAATGTGATGCTGCAGTTCATGTTTACCCATGAGTGTCTCATTTATGTGTTCATTATATGCCTCGCCAACCTGTAAGAAAAACCTATTCAGAACTACGAAGTAAACATAGCATTATTTTTCATCAATAGGAAACATTGCAGCTTTGCCTGATTTATGATAACAGACACTCTAGGTTCTAATGGATACAGGTTAATAAAATCGGCAGGTTGTAATTTTAAGGTTAGTCAACATTTTTACCTTATAAAAGTCACTAGCGGATTGTTCAACAAATTCCTCTGCATCTTCGTCTGTAAGTTGATGCCCATCTTTCTGGAAGGCACGAATTCTTTTATCTAAGCCGGGGTTAGGTCCAGTGGGAACTAATTGTTTGCCCCTGATATTTCGCACAATAATTCTGTCACATCTTCTATAGACTCTTCGTAGGGTTACAGCGAACATCTCGAAATTAAATGGGCACCTAACATGCACATAACATTAGAATAGCTTGTTTGCGTTTCATACAAACTTATTGTTTGTTTTGTCTCCCAGAAATTATAACCTCAAAAATTCTCGAAAATTCATTTAACAGCTAATCTGACAGCTGGCAATGACGCCGTCAGATTCATTTAGAAGTGCAGTGACAGTAAAAGTTCTGGTAAAGTGTCCATCACTTTACTGAAATGGGGAAAGGGGAGGGATTCATCATTGTCATCATCTGCAAAATACTAAAATAACTCGACACTGGGAAATGCACAAGACGTGCGACGCCAAATTCCATAAAGTGTGGACGTGTGTGAATAGGATGGCAGACTTTTGTCTGGCCCTGACAGTAAAAAAAAACAGCCAAAAAAAGGAAACAAGGAAACAACACACAATGGAAACTTGAATGTTGGTTATGTTGGCTACTTCCTAATTTTTACCGCGCAAAAATTAAAAATCGTCGTGGAATACTATCTCAAAGCTCTCAAAACTTTTGGTTGTCGAGTTAGTCAATAGTCAAAGCAAACTTTTGAATTCGGTTGCAGTAAGCAGATTGCAAATCCAGAAATTATTTTGCCTATCTTGTATAATTTCCGATGACTAAAAAACAACAAACCTACTTACTCTCAAACAGAAAACCTCCTTTTTGAAAGTCGCTCCTTAATTAAATAAATATCAGAAAGAGACATGACTTCTTCGATAAAAACTTATACAATAAGCTACATTGTAATTGTAATAATAACAAAACCATTGTGCGATGCGACCTAACTAGGGTACAGATTAATACACACATACCTACTACTTAGTATATTTCGGTTCGGATGCGATTGCGACGGCGGCGGCGGCATCCGATTTTCCGCGGCCAGTCTATCGCGACAGTCGAACGCACGAGCCCGTTAAATAAAAGTGCATCAGACAAAACGTAATTTTCCCAGACCAGAAAAAAAGGTTCGTGGAACTTGTTTTAAAAATATGTATAGGGAAATCTGTTTTAAACAATTTATAAACTTAAATTCTTATTTTAGTAAGTACTGCATTAAGTAAAAAAATGCTTAGCTACATAATTGTAAAATAATCCGCTTAAAATTCCATATAGTCTTTCAACTCTTACATTTTAAATTACAACTAAGTAACGAACAAAATAAGATAGATAACGAACATAACAAGATTAAAGTTGTAATTGGTAGACCAGAACATAATGATTTGCGCATTGAATTAGTTTTAAAAATATGCATTTTTTCGATTTTTTTCTACATAGGTATAAGATTACATGTATGCCTTTTTAGCTTCGTCCTAACTTTCCAGTAATTTAAATACTTGTTATTACCCGCGACTTCGTTCTCGTTTTTTCAGAAAAAAGTATTCAAAAACTTTCCTCGTGATTTACTGTAACAAATTATCGAATTTTATTAAGATCAGTTGAGCCGCGTAGCCGCGAAAAATCATCAAACAGACAGACAGATAGACGTTTACTTTCGATTTTTTAGTATTAGAAGTAGGTATAAGTACTGTATTCGAGTCATAATATAAATAACTGACCTATTCATATAGTTTTTACTCCATGGCTAAAATTAAAAGTAAAATAAAAACAAAAGCAGACTGAAATTACTGAGTAGGTTTACTAGGTTACTTGTTTGCCTATTTGAAATCATCAAGAGTGTTGCCGTAGTTCTAAAATTTTATATTTTTATGATATTTAGAGCGGATCAAGTAAGTGTTTACGAGAGTCAAAACAAATTTTTGCGGATAAACCGAAAAACAATTTTATATACCTACATACATACTTACAAGTTTGCTCGGCATAGGGCGAGAAATTTTATAACCATTAAGGATGGTTTTAAATTTCTAACTAAATTGCATAGCTAAATTGGCTACGAAACTCTACCATCATGAGCGTGTCATGACACGCACTCGTTAGTTGTTTCAACTTTATCCATGCCCCTAGTCGAAGTGTTTATCACACTTGGCTGAATTTAGCCATCTTAATTAAGTTGTTACTGAATTTGGTCCAGTATAATCGCATTCAGGAAGCTAGCATCCTAAATTCGGAAGCAAGGATGGCTTGTGACAGACTGAATCATTTAAAAGCTTCTGAATTTAGATGATTAAATTCAGACAGGTGAATTCAGCTTAAGATTAGAAAGCATCAGTATGTCATAACATTTAGAAAATTAGAACGTAAAATGCGATCAAAAAACATTTCGTTGTGTTCGTAAACTTAGCTCAATCGCACAAAAAAAAAATATTATCGACGATAGTCGTCGATTATATTTTTTTTTTATTGCCATCTGAGCATTACATTAATATTTTATTAATTAATTTAATCAATTTCATTTTATGTGGACATGACAAAATTGATTTCAACGCTTCTCAAGTGAGAAGATCAGCGAGTCAAATCCTTGAATACGTAAATCTAATCAATTATCATTATTTATTTTTTAACTTTAATAACAATACCTACCAACTTAGTAAATAAGCACTCGTATTTGAGAACTGAAAACGATAAAGTCCATGTGTACCTAATGGTTTTTACCTTCCTACTTAAATTAATATGTCGGTAGGTTGCGTGATTTCAGAATGAAATTAATTTTGATTTGTGTAATAAACAGGCAGGTACTTATTAAGTCTAGTTCCTTGATACAATCTAATCTCAAACTAATAAAATACAGTTTAAACTTTATAACGCAGAGCACTTGGTTTAAGTTAAAATCTACGGAACCCTAAAAAGTGCGTGCTTATTCCGGTCAGGTTTTTAACTTGGCCTGAATACGAGTACCTGCAGCTTACCGTTACCTTCGACGGTCATAATAGGGATGCAGCGCGAGCTCAACAAAAAGTCGATAAATTTTGTAAAGAGCAATTTACTTTTTTGACATGATCATAGTAAAGCGACAAAAACAATCACACTATCACACTATCACTTACATCCATACAAACTTTCGCATTTTTAATAATAGTGTAATCACTAGTATTATAATTATAATATTAATATTAATTATAATAATAATAAATTAGGGACACTTCCACACACGGTCGCCTGACCCCAAACTAAGCAAAGCGCCAGAGGCTGCCAGAGATTGAAATCTGTACATATACATATATATTTTAAACACATACTTAAATATATATTAACACCCAGACATAGAACAAACATAAATGTTCATTTCATAAATGTTTGCCCTAGGTGGGAATCGAACCCACGCCCCCAAGCTCAGAAGGCAGGTTCACTACCAACTGAGCCACCGAGGCAGTCCATATAATACCCATATTATATACCTAATATGGGTGTTTGTTACTCAATCACGCCGGAACGGCTGAACGGATCTGGATGAAATTAGGCACAAGGATGGATTATAGTCTGGAATAGCACATGGAATGCATTTAACCGGAGTCGAAACCACGGGGCGTAGCTAGTAAAATAAATAATTTCACTAACAATAATCATACGGAAAAATATAAAACATGAGTATCTCTCAGTAAGGTCTGACTGTGGCTTTTCAAGTTTCTTACATTCAACCTATTATTTTTAGTACAAATTACCAGTGTTTTTTAGTAGAGCTAGAAAAGTAATGCAAAGTCTCGAAAGATACAGACAGTCGCCTTGAACTCACGTGGTTCAACTTCGAGCGGTCTCGTGCCGACACGAGACCGAACATTGGTCCATAAGTCCATAGCAACCAGTTCAGGGTACGCAAAAACACGAGATGTAGCTGCAGAGTTGGCACTTTCACTATTTTGTACGAATTTTACATAAGTAGCACAACATGACGGTTTTATGGTATGATATGGTCGTGAGATGCGCTTATGTCGCTCGTGGAAATCGAACCTGTAAAACGGGGTGAATAGGAACGGCGCGCTGTGGGGTGAATAGAGACGAAACTAAGACTATTTACACAATTAAAGATCCAGACATATGCAAAAAGAAAATGTACCAAATTGTAGTTATTATATTAATCTATATTTTATAGAAAAAAGTATTTCAAACGTCTAAAAACGATAAATTAACGTTCTTAGTTTCGTGTCAATTCATCCCGCCGCGCCGTTCCTATTCAGGCCCTGGGGCCCTATTCGGAGATTTGAGATTTTCATCTCACCTTTTTTCGTCCTTGTTGCTCTCGTTCGAAACGTCATAGGTGTGAAAGTGACCAAGATAAAATCTAATCTCATCTCACGCGTAGGAATAGCCCCACTGGCATGATACTCGTAGATGCATAATTTAATTTTAATTGATCCTAGACGGGCCATATTCATACTGCAATACTCGCCCGGCAATACTGGCAATATTGTCGAATGTAGCTCGGACAGCATCAGCAATGCTAAAACTGTATAACCTTATGGCCGGGCCACACTCAAATTATTGGCGCAATATTGTCGGGCCATAGTATTGCAGTAAAAATATAGCACCTTTAGCAACATAACTTACATTTTTGTATTGCTTAACTTACTTGAAAAATTGAGCAGTTACCTACCTTTAATAAAACTAGTAGTTTTTTTTTAACTCAAAAGGGGTTTGTTTTTGACCACATCCTGTCTGGGGGGCTATTCCTGCGCGTGAGATGAGATGAGATATTATCTTGGTCACTCTCAAACCTATGACGTTTCAAACTAGAGCAACAAGGACGCAAAATGGTGAGATGAGAATCTCAAATCTCCGAATAGGGTCCCTGATGTTAAGCTTTAGCAATGACTCGGTCATGGATGGAGTACTTACACTTGTTAGGTAGAACCTGTTATGTTTCCTTTAGATTGAAAAATATCCGTTTAATGTACTATTTCGTGATGCAGATACTCCAAAAGAGAGTTTCACACTGTAATATAAAAATTGTAGAACCTCAGCGTTTTTCGCATTGATTTGTTTTTTTTTTTCTTATCTTATATCTTTAAATGAGCAATTCTTGTATATAAATATATATATATAATTGGAATCTCGGAATCGGCTCCAACGATTTTCATACAATTTAGTATATAGGGGGTTTCGGGGGCGATAAATCGATCTAGCTAGGAATCATTTTTAGAAAATGTAATTTCATTCGTGTTTTATCGATAATCAACTTAAACATAAACTTGGAAGAAAAATAACAAAAATATGACTCTTCCTGACATCTATTGGCGAATAATAATACTATTTTTTGTGAGCTTTAACGACACAACAGCAGATGGCGTTGTTAAGTAACACGAAGTCAATGAGTGTTTGCTTTGAGGTTAGACTAAAATCAATTGTTTATTTTCCAAAAAACACAAAAAAAAAAAAAATACCGAGCAAAGCTCGGACATCCAGGTACTGTACCAGAAAGTGAGATCTTTTTACGGTATTCGGTTATACTGGGGTACAGCGCGGATACAGCCTATGTCTAGAGCAGGACCAAGGACCGAATTCACCATTGATGCTACTAATCGAGATTTATTAAACTAAGTTTAGTGAAATACAAAATGACTGTTTAACCTCAGTTTTTCACGTAAACCAAGTTTAAAATGAGCTAATCGCGTTTACATTCACTTAAATATACTCGACCGCCTTGTTCGGATAAAGAGCCTCTACAGACTCAGAAGAACAGGCAAGAAACTGAGGGACTTTTATTTTTAAGAGTAAGTAAATTATAGTCTCACAAATGTTGGCTTACAACTAGGTAATATCTATAAATATTAGTGGCTACCTGGCGGAAGTGAAAGGCTCCAGACATCTTTGTCTTCTAAATAATTCTTAGCCTTATAATACATACCATCTTTTCATTAATGTAGTTTTTACATGTGATTTGAATTTTCCCTCAGTGAGCCCTGTTATATTTCCATTTTTATTCCCAACGACCACCATCAAATCGGCCATCAGTGGTGGTGGCTAAGACAAAGTTTTTGTCCCAACTGCCGCCTGTGGGGGTTGTTGGGATATAAAATATTTTTTGTCCCAACAACCACAACCGAACTGCTACCATTGGCTGCGCAGCTTGGGCTCGTAATTAGCCGAAACGGTTTTGTCAAACAAATCTCACTTACGCATTATCTCCGGTAGACACTCCTAACAAATGTTATTCAACTTTTTGTAAACAATATTTACATAGTTTATTTGTTTTACCTTGGACAAGCGGGAAACGTAGTTTTAAGATAATGTAAATTTGTTGTTGTAGGTAAGAGTCGTTTTTGTCGAGATTATCTATGAACAATGTGCTTGACTTTTTATCTAAGTAAAGCTATCTTGGAATTCCCATATGTACTCAGCTCGTCATGTAGTTAACTAACAGAGCGTTTTTTAACCATATTAACTTAAAGAAAAACATTTATAATCCTACCTCTTTTTATTCTACTGAACAAAAGCAGGTTGATCATCCATAGATTGATGAAGACCTAGAGATATTGACCATGTACATTTTTTACAAATTTTATTAGGAAAGGATGAACCTTTCTTAAAACGATTAAGTTTCAAATAGTATACCTATCTTATTCTAGCATAATTTTATATTTAGCCTAGCTTTTCATCCGCTATTATTGTAATAACTGTCAATTTTTTCTGGATAAAAAGTTGGTTATACTATCTCCATGTCTTTATTTTCACTCAATACCGTTGAGTTATTTGGACGTGAACAAGTAACAACAAACACCACACTCATTAACTTTCGCACTTACAATATTAGTCTGACATTAAACTCTACATACTTACGCACTTAAAAACAATTTATGTAAAGTACAGACAGACAGATACTTTAGTATTCTTATCATGTACATGAACAAGGCCTTACACCGAACTAAACTACGAGTCTATCCATGTATAGGTACTCGTAGGTACTTCATTATTTGTATGAACTTGGGCTGCGTCGTTGACGCAATAGGTACTCACTACTCACTCAACTAAAAGGGCAAAAGGGCTACAGTCGATTTGGCAGAAGGACAAGTTGGGAAATGATTTCACGAACCATGGGCGTTATTGTTATGGATAGTGTGGAGTGTTAAACCTTTATTATACAAGATGCTTCGCAATATCCGAAAGTAGGTACATGTAGTAGATATCTGTTGATTTTTCCAAGGTAAACCTTTAAGTACAGTTGAATTATTTATATGTTTAAGCTGATCTCAAGGCGCTGTCAAAGGGCGCTGCATATTAAATCTTGAGATATTCAAATCAGTTACTGCTATAAAAATTATACTGTAATTTCTTACTGTACTATGCTCTACTGTAAGTAATTAACATTGAAAAATAAAATATTAAAAAAAACTCTTGACTGATTTGGAAAGATCCATAACTTATGAACCGCTTTACAATTTTTTACCAAACAGCTAAAACGGCCCAGCTGAAACGATCTTTTATTGTAAAAAAACACATCAAAATCAATCAAGCGGTTTATAGTAAAATGGTAACAAACACACAAACAATTCTTTACCCCAAACACATATCTTTCTTCGTACTTTCTACGTAAAAATTGAATACATAAATGCGTAGATACTTTTGTACAATTGTACATTACCTTCTTTCACATAAGTCTATACATTTAAAAAATGATAAGTACCAAAGTACTGTTAACAATTGCACATAATTGAACTATGTATCAATACCTCCTCACGTTACGAAGAATGCCTTTTGAATGTGTTTCGCAAATTCTTTTGACACAAATAAAAACACCTTTTGACCTCTGTGAAAGAGTATAAATTGTCTAATAATGTTTTTGCACCATGACGAAACTACGTAAGAAGTTAATGAATTATTTGCAAGAGTATTTCTGGTACTTTTTAATTGTCAACTTAGACTTTTATGTTGTCTTTTGTAATATTTAGGTACTTTTTCGCTTGCATATATCTTAGTGGGTTAAAAATACCAACCTCGTAGTATCAGGAAAATCCACCGTGATGCTCTAATCTCCATGTATTAAAAAATACTTTAGTACGATCTAATATGGCAAAATGTTTAATAAAAAATTAAAAATTCTGTCTCAATACAACAAAATAAAAATTAGGCCTATGGTCTGTGCCTTCCGCCAGTGACCCATTGCAACAACAAGTAAGTATGTATTTTAAAGATGGCACAGACAGACACACACACACACACCACTCCGTAATTTTTGCGTCAGGGGTTAAAAAGATAAACAATGCAAGTTTTTGGTACCCGTTGATGTCTTGAATAATCGTTGAATAATCGTTGATGTCGTGTTTTTAAAAGCGATGACAGCTTAGTTGGAGAAGGCCTACCTCTCAAGCCAGAGCGGATTCGAACCCAGCCGACGGCACGCAACAATTTGTTCATTGTGTGAACATTTGTGCGTTTTTTATGTCATCTGCTACATGAATGGAGCACGGTGTATGGCGACAGGCTGGCCCTCTGTCACATTTGGGACTGAATATCGTCCGGCGAAGTGTAGGTGTTGTATTACACCTCTGCCAGCCCCCTCGGGGGAAAGGCGTGACCATATGTTGATGTCTTGTCTATGAACAAGCCAAAAGAGTTTAACGCGCGCAGAAATTTCAAGCATTTTTTTAAGTTGTACAAATCGTGATCTAAACTTTTTTTAACGACAATTATGTACTTATCCATAACTGCTAATGTGTTTTATTAATCTAGAATCAACGGAGCTACTTCAAACTCTTTTATAGTTTTCTTATAACTGTTTACATTTAACTTTTCGCCACCATAGTGAAACAATGGTAAAATTTATGAAATACTAGGATAAGTGGAAGGCCCCCTGAATTTTTTCATTTGAAAAACCTTTTGAGTAGATCTTTAATGAATATAGTGTCATATGTGATTTCTCCATACCTACTGTTCTCAGTTACTGACTGAGTCATGTACTTAGTTATGCAATTTGTATTGTATTCGTAATCGAGTCATTGACGAATTGTCTTCCATAAAGGTATGAAGTCTATACAAAGCAAGGTATACCATAAAGATCGTTATTTAGAATAGAGATACTAAGGCGAAGTTAGTTCATTGTACTCATCATTTTGAACAACTTTTACAATGAGCCCATCCTCGGAAATAGTAAAAAATAGATGCTACAAAAATAATACATTCACTTAACGAACCAGATGACCATGGATATGATATGATACGGACCAGATGACTTTATTAGTCAGCGACTCAGCGTCTCATAGTAAAAGTTGCTCATTATCATGAGGTCAATCGACTTCTTTTTAGCTTAGTTCCACTGTACCGTGGCTGACTTTCCACCGGAAAAAAAATACTCGGAGGAGAAAATCCAATGAAGAGATCATATTGGAGATATTTTCTTCACTAAGTACATTCATTATTCTAGCACCGTTGATTCTCTGGTGGAAAGGCAGTCTAAACCAGTATAAAAACAAGTACCATTATTTAAAAAAAAACCCGGCTGAAAAATGTTGTACCATATGTCACTTCCACTATCAAGACGATTCAAATTACACCTCACACGAAATCGTTGTAGAAACATACATACACTCGAAAAACATAACCTTCCTTCTTGCGTAGTCGGGCAATAACGTGAAACTTGTATTATTGACGTCGTTTATTCTTTTTATAACTTGATAGCTTTTTTTCGGTTATCTATTATGTATGTAAATGGGTGTTAGTATGCATTTTCAAATCGCTAATTGGGTATAAACACGAAAACCGAAACTTTGCGTTACTATGATAATTGGCACCTTTAAAAAAAACGTTAGATCTGCGTCATTGTCTACGTTAACAGGAAAAAGAAGTAAAAATGATCATGCAGGACGTCCCGTTAGATGAAAGACATAGGCCCGTTACATATCTACTTTTAAAGTATATTTAGGCCCGCATGCTTAAACGACGCTCAGTCATGAATTTCGATTTATAACTGGCTTTACCATTCATTAAATGTGAGTGAAAACTCTTAAAAGGGCCGCGACGCTCTGAAATTTCCATACAAACGCGCTACTCAAATTTCTTGAAAACCATTTGTCAGATTATGATGAAATTTAGCACGTACAATTAAATTAACAATATCTCCGCCCCTATGTTCTTGGTTTTTTTTTAAAACGTTCTCAAGCTAAAATAGAGGTATGAGAAAATCTGCATTTTTAAGGGGTCACTTTTGACTGATTTATTCAATAGATAGACAAAACAAATCATAAATTCCATTACATAGGGAGGTTGTCTACATTATTAGCTGTTAAATGAATCTATAATACAAGGGAAGTTCTTAGTTACTTAAGAATGATTACAGAAGTGCAAATGTCATAAAAAAAATTGAAATTGCACTTTGTCACTCTGTAGGTAACTTTAGAGGCTCGTCAGTATCATTACTCGCTCTCTTCGCTCGTCTTCTTCTTCTAGACGAAATGGCTATTACCTTAAGCCAATGCGGAGTTAGTCTAGGTCGCCTAGGTCGAAGTTAGTTAGGTCGCCGGACTCTTAAACGTACAAAATAGAACCTAAATACACACAGCTGATTTGTTAACAGGTTTTTTGGTTGACATTTTAGAAGAAGTGAGATGTTCACGATCCACCTATTGAAGTTCCGCTTGGTAGGACTAGCGTAGACTTTATTCTGATGCTCCAGGCACTTGTCCGATCGCTAGCGATAAGCGAGTAGCGTGTAAATAAATCTATGTAAATACTTGTTTGCATGGGAGTTGGCGAGTAGAGAGTGTATTCATCATCATCGTTACAGTATTTTACGTCCCACTGCAGGGACACCGACCTACCCTACGTCGAGGGTAATTGAGCCGGTATAAACCACGCTGACTCAGTGCGGGTTTCTAGTGTTTTACATAGATTTATTTTGTTGCTACTCGCTCATCGCTAGCGGTCAGACAAATGCCTCAGTCTGGAATGATTTTTATTGAATTTAGTGATTTTAATTTTTTGATTTGATGTGACATTAATAATAATAATAAATATAGACACTTCCACACACGGTCGCCTGACCCCGAACTAAGCAAAACTTGTACTATGGCTGCCAGAGACATACATACATACTTAGATAATTTTTAAATATATACTTATATAGATATTAACACCCAGACATAGAACAAACACAAATGTTCATTACATAAATGTTTGGCCTAGGTGGGAATCGAACCCACGCCCCCAAGCTCAGAAGGCAGGTTCACTGCCAACTGAGCCACCGAGGCAGTCATAATTCTGTAATTAATTTTGTAATTTTAATTTGGATTTTGATTATTTATGATAGACTGTGTGCACGACTATGAACTGGTTCCGAAATAAATTATTTTTAATTTTCGTCTATGCTCTCAAACTCTTATGTTAGACCTAAGTTTCTTAACGCAGCTTCTATGTTGATCGGGTGGTAATAAAAAGTGATTACATCTTGTTACAGCAAAAATGCCGGACCAAGACAGCGATTACAATAACGACCTCGCCACTATAAAGGACTGGCTTTGCAAGCAACCGCATTTACCTCACGATGTCGGTAAGTTTTTTCTTTTTCATATTCTACTTTTTAATCTAAAATACTAACTCAATTTAAAATTTCGAAACAGCTGTCTTAATACACTTCCAAAGTAATTTAAATTAACATAAATTTGTTTCAAAACAGATTTAAGTTGGTATGAAAAAACTGAAGCAGGAGTTTCTAACCGAAGTCGTTTCATAAATATTTGTAATACATGACAAGCTTCATATTCAGCTCGCTCTGTTTTAAATCTGAGAATAATTACTATTGAGAAATGTTTCTATCTTGTGCAAAAAATTTCGGCCTCGCGGTAAATATCAGCAATCACCGAAAGGAGCTTTCGTAACTTATACTCGCTACGACATTATTCAAAGGATTTGATATTTATTGATACATTTATTATTTCTACATTTATATTATTTCTTCTCTACATAGTATTAAACTAAGTCGCTTCGAGCGCTTGTTCCTCTTTCTGTCTTTATTTCCGCTAATTCCTAACCACGGATTTTGATGTGGTTTTCATCAGCAGTTACATAATTTTGCAGGAACGTTTATAGGTACCATGCGAAGCTGGTGCGGGTCGGTAGTTATTACATATATAAATTTATATAACTGACTTATATATTGATATAAATTTTTATTTGACTGCCTCGGTGGCTCAGTTGGTAGTGAATCTGCCTTCTGAGCTTGGGGGTGTGGCTTCGATTCCCACCTAGGGCAAACATTTGTGTTTGTTCTATGTCTGGGTGTTAATATGTATTTATGTATGTATTTAAAAATATCGAAGTATATATGTATATCGGGCTCTGGCAGCCATAGTACAAGCTTTGCTTAGTTTATCCCGAAAAAAATCACGTTTCCTACGCCCCGCGGGTGAAACTGCGGGGCGTAGCTAGTCAATACATCAATAAGACCTAGTAGTTTCAGTAATCGATAAAATAGTACTAGGCTAATGGTACTGACGTGCTGGTTTCACAAATTGAGATCGAATACTGTTAAGTTGAATAACAGAAGCTCGAACACCCGTAACTCCTATTACGAGCCAATGAAAAGTGAAAGCTGATAGAAACAACTACACGGAGACAAGAGAGTAACAAAGTGACTCAAATCATGTCTACTGCCTGCAAGGATCAAGCATACTCAATCAATCGCTACGATCAAGTATTCTTGATTCTAGGCTGCCTGAGAATGAGCTTGAAGGGCCTATGTCCTCACTTTAGTAACGCCAATTAGCAGCTTAAGAACCTGTGGCTCGAAGCTACTTGCCTTGAAAGCCTAGGCATAGGTAATAAACCAGGCATAGGTACGAGGTAATGTAGAAACCAGTTCAAAAACGCACAGTTGCCAAACTGACCAAGTAACCATACCTGCATACATGTATGGTAACTTACGGAAAACTATCAACATAGTTCGATCACCGAGAATTACCGATTTTAAATGTAGGATTCAGGTATAATTAAAGAGGTGGTTTTGAAATTGATGCCTGGCCGTCATGCTTCAAGATCGAACTGACCATGATTTGTAAATTCATACGACTTGAGATCATTCTAGCTGACGTGACTTGGCTGTAAAATCACTATGTTATAACAATAGATTGCCGAGGTACAATCAACGTAAAACGTTAATACATCAATTTTATATTTTGCGTATTTTGTCATAAAAGTAACCTATAGCATCTTAATTACGATTTTCTTCATTTAATAAAGATGGCATTGCAATTTGTAATGAATATGTCCTCGTTGACGAAATCTTCAAGCAATATCTATCAACTTTGACAGATATTTTGTTTATTGTTTATAAATTACGTTATTTATGTTTATTATTACTATCCCATCATTACTTTGCTGTGCTACCAGTAAGTAATTTTTCAACCCATCTGTACTTTCCGGGATGAAAAGTTTTACAATTTATAGCACCCACTTATTCCATTAAAAAACATAAAGATTAATAAGTTTTAATTTAGTTCAGAAAAGATAACAATCAAAGTTAGACAAAAGTGGTTAACGTTTATTTATGTGACTGGCTTTTGTTGCCGTCTGTACTTATTCTATTATTCTCGTAGACGAGTAATTCGTGATCGCGCATTGAAATTGAGTGGAATTACAAAATTGAGATAACAATAGAACAATTATTAAATCAGGGGTTGGATTTTTTTGTCCGTGAAAAATTAATTAGTTACCCATGATAATTAATCTAGAAGCAATTAATTCTATTTTTGAAATATTACATTAGTTCAAAAACAAAACAATGGCTTGTAAGTTAAATGTTTTGTGTTAATGAATTTTTAAATGCGAGATTTTTAGATGTCGGAGTGCAGTGCTTTAAGCAGGAGGCCCCGGTTCGATTCCCGGCCGGGAAAATATTTGAATGATGAATATTAATAGCTGTCAGGGTTTGGGTGTTAGTTGTTTATGTCTTTGTGTGTATTTCCCACGGAATACACACAACGACATGGACTATGGGGATGACATCATCACCTAACAGGGAAATCGAGTGGGGACCTGTTCAGGCTGACAATATCCCGTGTCCTAGTACGTCCAGTTTGGTAAAACGTCTATGTCGCATTACGTCCAGTCCAACAAGGACTACGAGTGTTTTTCATTTAATTTTTGAATAGAAGTATGCTAGGAATGATGGTTAGCGTCTCGAAGTATTATTATTAATTTTATTTCAGTTACACTGCATACCTATAGTGTGACCAATGAACTGGCTTTGAAGACGATGTATCACAAACCATTGGTTTTGGTACTATTGTTCTCTTGCTCTTGATTAAATTTATTACTTGCAAATGCAAAAACTTATTATGAAAAGTAATTGTTTTGTTTTGTTTGCAATATTTTTAGTCCAAAAAAGTTCACATTCAGAATTGCATTCGTCTAATTTTTTCAGAAACGTTTTAAAAGTAGTTAACTATTTGAATATCCTAATTCCGTAAAGTAGATATTTGCATACAGCATTGCCTTAGTATTTGCTAATTCTATGTAAATTTAATTTCATGCATGCATAATGTTCATGCTCTCCTCTCCAGATACTTAAATATAGTGTCTAAATAGTTTTATTATGATTTCTTTTAAAACACTACTTCGACACAACACTTTTTGGTAACGGTGGGGAAATCTTCCAAAGATGCCTATAGGAAGTTACATTGTAGTGCAATCAGGTTATGTGGGATTTGACTGACCAAAATCCCCTCGACGATCCGCCTCTGTGCTTGACAGAAGGCACCCAGCATTGAGATATCCAAAGGAACTCATACGAAAGGCGCGGTGACCCCTAGCACATTGCCTGAGGCACCTCTTCCGGACATTGGTCCCTCCCCCTCCCCATAACGAAATAACGCTGCGTTTTCGTAACAGAAAGTAAAAGTTTTTTGTATTCAATTTAAAATATCAGTGTCAGCGACCTCATACTTTCAGTCAAATTAGAGGTAAGTAACTACTTACGAAGTCTAAGCCATTATTTCGACAATGCAACAAATAGCTTGCGTATCGTCTAGCCGTTTTTAGGCGAGTATTCTGAAAAGTTAAACTAAAGAAATTCTACTTATATTATAAATACGAAAGTCTGTTTGTGTGTATTTGTTACTTCTTCACGTTTAAACGTAATGATGAATTTGAATGAATTTCGGAACGGAGGTGGCACATAGACTCCTTTTAAATAAAAAAAAACAGTTGTTAGTTATATCTAACTATAAGTAACTCTAACTAGATACTCCTCGCAGTTTCACCGGCGGCCTCTCAGGAACTGTTTATTTTTCGGGATGAAAGGTACCTATCCTATGTCCGTTTCTGTACCTCTAAAAACGTATGCAAATTTTATGGTAATCTATAAATTAGCTAGAGCGTAACAAACAAACAAACGAAGTTCTTTTGCACTTGTGTTTACTGTAGCAATAAAACAAGATTTCTATAAATATATAGAGCAGTTATTCGTGTTTGCGATTTCTGAACTTGCTCTAGAAAATATAAGTGTTTGTACCTTTCATTAGCACGTCTCGTGGACACTACATGTATGCTCTTAGTTGGTTAGCGAACATTGTAGTTGTACCGTTAGGTAAATAAGTATATTTTACTTATGTACTCTAGCCTTCTTTAACGCGTAATGGCTTTGGAGTCGCCGTGATTTGTCTTTTTCTTTCTTTCAAATTTTGAACTCTACGAGTAAACAGAAAAAACTTCAACAGCATCTGAAAAGGGGTGCTCTCTATCTATCTATCTTATAATTTTTTTGATTAAATAAAAATACCCCTCAGTTTCTTGCCTGTTCTTCTGAATAGTGGCTCGTTTTCCAAACAAGGCGGTCGAGTCTATTTTAAAACTTTGACGTTCATACGTTTATCTCTGATACCCAATTGAATAAAAACATTTTGACTTTGACTTTTACGTTTATAGTAAGGGAGAATAAGCTTTGACGTTGGAAATTAACTAGACTATTTTCGAATTAATTAATATAGGTAGGTAATTGGCTTATTGACCTAGAATTACAATTTGTTAAGCTCAGAAGACGCTAGAAGTATTACCAGGGGGGCTATTCCTGCGCGTGAGATGAGATGAGATTTTATCTTGGTCACTCTCACACCTATGACGTTTCAAACGAGAGCAACAAGGATGAAAAAAAGGGAGATGAAAATCTCGAATCTCCGAATAGGGTCCCAGTTTTTTTTTTTTTTTTTTACAACAGACTAGGCATGCGTTTGACCTGACTCGCCTGATGGGAAGCGTCGACGTGATCGAAGGTGTAACACGCTTGCCTAGGAGATACCTATTCACTTTACTCTTAAACACCCCCGGATTGTATTTATTATACAGTTTGTCTTATAAGTAGCCGTTTATTATAATCTCATATATCTCTTTATTTCTTACTAACTATATTATATTATCTCTATATTTCTTACTACAAAATAATGATTTTTATCGGTATATTGCTGTTGTATTTAACGATAGTAGGTGATTGTTATTTTATTAGTACCTAGTAAACTTGAAATATGTTTTTTTTAATTACTTTAACCAGTAATCCAAGGTAGGGAGACAACTTTCAGATGGCAATTGGAAAAAGGTAAATAAAGAAAACCGGTTACCCTTTAGACACTGTACTGGAGACCGGTATTATAACTTAATAAGGTTGACTATTTAGATACAATCTGTTTAAGTAAACCCTAATTACTATCATTTTGACAAGAAATATAACATAACATATCGTTTTCACACGCCTATTCCTGAAGAGGCTGGCAGGCAACACCCACACTTGCGTATAAGTAACTAGACGATATTCAAACCCAAATGTGACAGGCGGCGAGCCTGTCGCCAAACACCGGGCTCCAGTTCTGTAGCAGACGACGTTAAATACGCACATGTGTTCATACAATGAACAAATTTGAGCGTGGCTGGGTCCGAACCCACTCCCTCTGGCTTGGGAGGCGAGCCTTCTCCGACTAGGCTATCATCGCTTTTTTTTTCTCACAAGAAATACACCCAATCATTTGAATAAGTCTCTTCCAGCATTTGTGCTCCATCTTAGGCCACATCGTCGTTTTAAATCAGGCGAGTTAGTGCTCAAATGTCGACCTTTTTGAAGTAGGTATATTTATAGAAAAACTTGCCTTTTGTTTTTTAATCTTTTTAACCTTTTGTAATTTAAGTTATGTACAATGGAGCATTTAGTACATATAAAATGGTACACTAACACTTTAAATTTGAAGAAGTTCTTTAATTAATATAAAGTGATGTTGAATGCTACACTTGCATGCAAAACAGAATCTAAAGTCTGAATATTAAAACGCGCTTAGTCATGAATCTCGATTTATAACTGGTTTTACCATACATTAAAAACAGCCTTAAATCGAGATTCACGACTGAGCGTTGTTTTAGCATACGGGGCTTAGTTTTAAAGCAACAGCTTAATTTAACAATTAAGTAACTTTGTAAATAATAAAATAAACTTATGCTAAAAGTTGCGGTTTTGCTGTAATAAGTATTCTATCCTAATCCATTTCTTGCTTAATTAAGAAGGGATAAGAGTGGATAAGTATTTTTTTAAAAATCTAAGTAATTCCAAAATAGACGTAAAACAACAGCAACACAAATTATCCAAGAAATGCAAAATGAACACTATACGAACGAAAAAACACTGGTGTTTTTCTTCCTTTCTTAAGAATTATTCCTTACTTAAAAAAGCGATGATAGCCTAGTTGGAGAAGGTCTGCCTTTCAAGCCAGAGGGAGCGGGTTCAAATCCAGCCGACGGCACTCACCAATTTGTTCATTGTGTGAACATTTGTGCGTATTGTATATCATCTGCTACATGACTAATGACTAGAGCCCGGTGTATGGCGACACGCTTGCCCCCTGTCACATTTGAGGCTGAATATCGTTCGCCGAAGTGTGGTTGTTGAATTACACCTCTGCCAGCCCTCTCGGGGGAAAGGCGTGACGAAATGTATATAAGAATTATATTTTGAGGCTGTATTTTCCTGCATACTTAGGCGCTAAATGTAAAGATCTAAACACAACATATCTGTCCACAGATGACTTGCTCCTCCGTCGATTCATGAACGCCTGCCACTTCAGCTTGGAGCGCACCAAGCGTACCATCGACCTGTTCTTCACCATCAGATCTAACGCGCCCGAAATCTTCACCAAAAGGGATCCCTGGGCGCCGGAGATCAGACGAGTTTTTGAGATTACGTAAGTATTAACGGTTGAGGGATCTGTGTTAGCTTTCTTTTCTTATATTACACTCATGACATTGTTTTCTCCATGGCATAATAATATAATCCGCCAAGGCGTTTCGAGAAAAAAAAAAGTTAAGAGAGACGATGACGAGTGACGTGTCGGGTGTCAACTTTTGGAACGCTAGTCCTTAATTATTTATTTATTTATTGATAGGAAAACGAACAGCTGTTAACAATAAACAAAGTACACAACGAAATAAAACAAATAAGCCTAGATAGTTTTCACTAATAAGTAAGATAAATAAATTGAAAGAAAGTGTTACATAAATATCGAAATAACAAGAATGGAAATAAACTAGATACAAACATAAATAGTAGAAAAACCTACATAAAACCCTAAGTAAAGGACTGTAACATAAAGCTGTACCATATCAATTTATAAAAAAAATAGAAACAATTATAAAAAGTATAGAACAAGTACCTATTTATTGCACAAAATATTTGGAAAATATGTAATTTTTAAAGTAATTTTGTCTCGTATTAAATAAGTTCTCGGAATAGTTAAAATTAAAGTTGTAACATATACGTATAAAATATGAATGATGTCTATATCTAGTTGGTCACGCACTGTTCTGCACGGAGCATAAGGTACCTTCTCCTGGTAAGAGCACGAGTCGGGACTTGAAAATTAATTTTCGACAGAAGGATTTTTTTTTTGATCATAGCTATGATCAAAACTAGCTGCGCCCTGCTGCGCGCCGCGGTTTCATGATATTATATGGGACCTGTGTTTTTTTTGAATAAAAAGTGTAATGTGTTAATCTACACTCTAGATTATCTCCTGACCAAATTTCATCCAATATTAGGCCATATTTTATATGTTTTTTTTGCGTGATTGCACAATATCCATTTACAAATAAACACACGTTTATATTATCACAAGCTAGGCCCCGCGGTTTCACCCGCGGTTAAAAAGTATCCTATGTGCTATTCTAGACTATAATCTATCTCTGTGCCAAATTTCATCCAGATCTGTTCAGCCGTTCTGGCGTGAAAGAGTAACAAACATCCATCCATCCATCCATCCATCTATCCTTACATACAAACTTTCGCGTTTATAATATTAGTAGGATAGGATAAGGATCCACGAGTACATCACCAATTAATTGCCATACATTCGGATTGTCCTAGACCTTCAACGCTATATGGTTTGGTAATCCACCCGTTTCTATGTAACTGGTCTGTAAGAGAATATTTTAGTTACACAAATAATAACATATGTATGTATTTTCGGCTAAATTTGATGTTTTTTTTTTTACATTTATTCAGTAAATACAGGCACCTAAAATATATGATGAATGTGATGCTATTATATTGAAATTAATAAACTTTTAATATGTGAGGTTATAGTTAGTTAGTCGGAATAATCCACTAGTCCTCGTTTCATAAAATCATAATATTATTCAGAGAGGTTCATTTTTATGACGCAACAAAATTAAAACACGGAAAAAACACAAGCAAAACGCAACAAAATAATTTAACAACACAATAGGTATAATATAAGTAAAATAATGTGTTTAAATTTAAACACATTACTAATTTCGAATTATTAAAACGCAGTCAGACGCAAGTCAATTAGAACGCAGTCAGAGATGTAAATTCATCAAAAATACCAATAAAATTGTTGCAATAAAAGAGTTTGTTCGTTTACGTTTAGATTCATGGTCAACTATCGGACATAGACAGTTTGGTAACGTAACTCTCATGATAGACTAGACGAACTTGACCCGCTTTTGAACTGGATCTCAGTAAATGGATAGTTTTAATATTAAAAACTTTGTAATTTATGCGCATAATTAAACTCGACGTGTAGGTTTGTATTGTGTTTATCTTCTTAGATTTATATGGGCCATAAATGAGCTGAAAATAAAGTTGTAGGGTTAACTGAGACAAATGCATCTGTGAGGCAATTGCGTCTATCAAGAATGACATACTTACTGACAAACCCTTCATAAATTAGGCGCCACCTAAATCTTTTTTTTATCTTTAGTTGAAACAAGATGGCGTTAGTTGCCTAATTTGTGAAAGGGTTGTCAGTAATTCTCGAAAAACGCAATTGGGGCAATTATATTATACTTATAATATATTATATTATATTATATTATATTATATTATATTATATTATATTATATTATATTATATTATATTATATTATATTATATTATATTATATTATATTATATTATATTATATTATATTATATTATATTATATTATATTATATTATATTATATTATATTATATTATATTATATTATATTATAAGTATAATATATTTATAATTATAATTGACGCAATTGGGGCAATTGCGTCTTTGCGTCTTTGCAAACAGACGCATTTGCTCCAGTTGACCCTCCATAGTTAAAGTTGTTCTTAATGGTTCCATTGAATAGAATTGAAGTAGGTACGTACGTAATTAAATGGAAATCTAAATTAAAGATTTAAAATGCACAATATGCATAAGAAAACAAACCAGTTAAGCAAGATCAATAAAGTAATACATATTTATTAGGAAATCATTAATAAATAATATAAAAGTAAGTATGGACAACTAGTATTTTTGTGCATCCGGGTATGTTTTTTAAAAATCTTTTAACATTTATTTCATTTTCCTCATGCCCATGCCTCATGCAAACTTTTTATGTGCCCAATAAATCTGTCGTTTGCGGTTGCTCTTAGTGTTTTTATGATTTTGATAAGTTGCTATTCTAGATAAATGCATAATTAAAATGTATATTTTAATCTCTTGTTATTCACACCAGAAATTATTAAAATAAAAGTATAGTAACGCATTTATTAATATCTCACTAATATTATAAGTGCGAAAGTTTAGATGAAAAGCGATGATAGCCTAGTTGGGCCTCTCAAGCCACAGGGAGCGGGTTCGATCCCAGCCGACGGCACGCACCAATTTGTTCATTGTGTGAACATATATTATGTGCGTATTAAAAGTCATCTGCTACATGATTGGAGCCCGGTGTATGGCTACAGGCTCGCTCTCTGTCACATTTGGGACTGAATTTCGTTCGGCGAAGTGACACCTATTATTTGCTAGTCCCTTCGGGGGAAATGCGAGACCATATTATGTTATGTTGTGTAATGTGAAAGTTTGGATGGATGTACGGATGTTTGTTACTCAATCACGCCAGACCGGCTGAACGGATCTAGATGAAATCCGGAACAGGAATAGATTATAGTCTAGAATAGCACATAGGATCCTTTTTAACAGCGGGTAATCGCGGTTTTTAACAGATTTTTCAAAATATTTTATTTCACGAAGTGAGTTAGACAGTCCTATAATCACAGCTCATGAAAGGCATCCGAGTTAATCTGTATGCAGTCAGTACACTGCTACATGCTTAATGACAAGTTTTCAACTTGAGAGTGATAGCTAACCAAGCGAATAAAAAAGAAGAAAATGAACGAAATATAAAAGTAACTATTTACTTATAGTTATAAATATTTAAATTGCCTTAATTTGTATTACAGCGACATGATACCGCTACCATACCGCACTCCGCAGAACTACAAAGTCTTTATCTACCGCCTCAACAACCCCGACTTGGATTTGTTTACCTTCGTCGACGCCATCAAGACTTTCTTCATGCTGGCCGACACCAGGCTCACTGAGGACGATGACATACCTTCCGGAGAGATACCTGTCTTTGATTCGGCTAACGTCAGCATCAAGTTCATTGGGAAGATCAATCTATCTGTGCTGAGAAAGTACATGATGTACACACAGGTTGGTAATGTCTTCACAGCAAATTCAATAATTAATACTTATCTGACTTTTTTGACCAAAACTGCCTTACAGTCTCCAAACCCTGCTTTTCTATGCCCTGTATTTTTTAAGGTGTATGATAAAGCGCGGCACTTGTCTCGCTCGCTCGCTAGACACTACTGTATTAGATATAAAATTATAGAATGTATATCAATGCATTGAAAACAGTATTACAAAGTATTCAGAATCATTTGTATGTAGTTTTTACTTAGAAAAACGTGACCACGTAAAAAAAAAGCGTGTTTACGTTTCTCTAAGCCGACTTATTATAAATTTCAATATGAAAATTATTTTGAATACTTTGTAATACTGTTCTCAATGCATTGATGGAAGCAAATTTATCAAAAATACATTTTATAATTTAAATCTAATATAATAGGAGCGAGCGAGACAGCTGCCGTGCCTTATCATACACCTTAAGTAGACCTTTTTCTTGGTATTTATTTCAACAGGAAACAATGAAATTTAATTATGTAGGTTCCGATTAAAAACAAACAAAGCCTTTTGTTTTTTGTTTTAAAAAAACCTATATTCTCAGAGAAAAGATGTACAATGTGCATTTGCTGGTTGCCTTTTTGGTACATTTACATGTACCTACTTACCAGAAGGCTAAGTTAATGATAATGAACCTTCGGCATTGGTACCTTGTTCATGTAACACTGAATAGTTACCATACTTAAAGTCTATTAAGCTGTCACTGCTTAGGAGGTAAGGCGATGGCAGCCTAGTTGGGAGAAGGCCTGCCACTCAAGCCAGAGGGAGTGGGTTGGAAACCAGCCGACGGCACGCACCAATCTGTTCATTGTGTGAACATATGTGCGTATTGTGTGTCACCTGCTACATGACTGGAGCCCAGTGTATGGCGACAGGCTCGCCCCCTGTCACATGGGACTGAATATCGTCCGGCGAAGTGAGGGTGTTGTATTACACCTCTGCCAGCCCCCTCGGGGGAAAGGCGTGACGATATGCTTACCGGCTGCAGCAAAGGCATTCCCAAAAAAAAAAAAAAAAAAATCGGGACATTGTCACACACGGTCGCCTGACCCCAAACTAAGCAAAGCTTGTACTATGGCTGCCAGAGACTGATATACATACTTAGATATTTTTTAAATAAGTACATACTTAAATAGATAATAACACCCAGACATAGAACAAACACAAATGTTCACCACATAAATGTTTGTCCCAGGTGGGAATCGAACCCACGCCCCCAAGCTCAGAAGGCAGGTTCACTACGAACTGAGCCACGCAGACATGTACCCACTTATCACCTCAATTTTAGAACTAAATTAATATCTGGTTGGTTACAAGTCTTGGTGATAACTATTAAAGCAGAGCTAACTGCTCTCTTAAATCAAAGTTATTTACACTTTCGTCACTCATGAATAAAACGGGCTTATTGACAACGATCACAGGGCTTGTCGTTACGAAATTCTGCCATGTTGTTTGTTCAATGCTGTTTACTAAAGCCATAGAAGTAGTTGCCCTTTTGAAGGTTTTCGTACGACCTACCAGCTACATGGAAAATTAATTTCCATTTTATTTATTGACAAACACCGCACTATGGCTAAGGCGGCGAACATCAATGGCACTTGTACTTTTAGGAAAAAAGAATGTCATTGGCATAATATACCTTTGTACTTTTAGGAAAAAATCTGCGATCTGTGACGCGAAGATATTTTTAAGTCTTTTATTATGACTTCTTTTAAGTGAAAATGATTTACTTGGGAGGATATATCTTTTCGTCAATATTTTGGCTTTGATAAATAATGAAACCTCATCTTCTTTCACCGAATCGTTATTTGGCCAACAAGCCTACGTAATTAAAATAAATAAATTCGGGACATTTTTCACACACGGTCGCCTGACCCCAAATTTAGCAAAGCTTGTACTGTGGCTGCCAGAGACTGATATACATACATTAAAAAACATACTTAAATAGGTATTAACGCCCAGACATAGAACAAAGATACAATATTTTTTAATCACATGAATTCACCGCAGTGCCAGATATTCTGCCGCCAAATAGTTATGCGTAAGCGTTACTCTGTTCCGGTTTGAAGGGCACTATAGCTAGTGAAATTACTGGGCACATGAGACTCGAGAACTGACGTCTCACAGTGATGAGCGCAGTGCAGTGCAACCAATGACTGTAAATCAAAGCAATGGGTAGCACTGCAACTGTTATGGGCTGGCATGACGCTTACCATCAGGTGAATGTCCAGCTCGTGTCATCATTTGTTCACAATAAAAAAAGAATATTTGCCCTAGGTGGGAAATGCATCCACGCTTCCAGCTCAGAAGGCAGGTTCACTACCAACTGAGCCACCGAGGCAGTCGAATAAATTTATAAGTTTTAATTTTAAAAGGATTTTTATAACATTTTTTTTTGATGAACGTTGTTACAATCTTCTCATTGTTAGATAAGGTCGATAGTGCTATAATATTGCACTATCACCTAACGTACATAGTACGCCAAATTTCAGTTTAAACGGATACCAGGAAGTAGTAGAAAATCCTTTTCAAATGAATCAAACAATTTACTTAAGCTTCTATACAAACATTGGAAGTTAAATAAAATGTTAAGTGTAACATAAATAAATAAATTCGTAAAAAATCTTGAATCCCATTAGAAACTTAATAGTTTCCTAATCTGAATTAAAAGATCTAGCTAAAACATTTATCATAGCAACCAAACGTGAATTTCGAAGTATTAATAAATGTAATTATTCATATTATAGCCAATTATTTCCTTGTGCAATTTATTTTAATATTTGCAACAGATGTCAAGGTCAAAGTTGCTAATTCAAGAATGATAGATAATTTTAATGTGTTAGTGAGTATAAGTGATGTACATATGTCTGTGTACTTTTATGGAAGTAAGAAATAGAAAAACGTTCTTATATAATATCTAAAGCTATTTTTGAGGTTGAGTCACTTGCAAAAGACTCGAAGTTGAATTCGTAAGCGCAGGATTATTTAGCTCACAGTTCAAAATGTTATTTGTCGCTCAAATATTGTATTAGCTCGAGGTTAGCTTCTAACTCTTGGTGATGCAAGTCGATTTATCAATTTAATGTATTATTATTTTATTCTGTGGCTTAACTTCTGATGAGCAGTTAGTTAACTCAGAGCTTAAAAGAAAGATTCTGCAAGCATTCTTCCTTTCTCAGAAGGCAGAAAGATTCTGCCTTCTGAGCTTGGGGGCGTGGGTTCGATTCCCTCCTAGGGCATACATTTATTTGATGAACATTTGTGTTTGTTCTATGTCTGGGTGTTAATATGTATTTAAGTAAGTATTTAAAAATATCTAAGTATGTATTTCAGTCTCTGGCCGCCATAGTACCTACAAGCTTTGCTTACTCGTAGTTTGGGGTCAGGTGACCGAGTGTGGAAGTGTCCTTATAAAAAAAAAAGAGGGCCCTTAGTATAAAACTTTATCAAAAGTAGCCCAGTGAAGATTTTCACGTAAATAATTATGATATCAATGTACAAATGATCATTTCAATTCTTAAGAGACGGTACGAAAACCTAAAAATGGACCTCATAAATTAGGTGCAGCACACAGTTCCCGGTAGTCATAAATAAACGCAACTAGTCGCAATAGTGATTATTATTGTTGTCTCTTGTACGTCTCTCTATCTTTGTTATTGATGCACGTAACAAATACTGTCAACGGATCTGTGTGGTGACTGGTGTCCGTTTGCTTGTAGTTGTATTGGGTACGACGCGCATTGTACTAAATAATAATAATAATAAATAAATTCGGGACATTTTCACGGTCGCCTGACCCCAAACTAAGCAAAGCTTGTACTATGGCTGTCAGAGACTGATAAACATACATAAATATTTTTAAATACATTCATAAATACATATACTTCCTTATATTTTTTTGGTGTTATAATTATAAAGAACTCTCTTCCCTCTTTCCATTGTTGCTATTGTATGCATTACTTTATTCTGGCCAATTCTTTTCATGAGAATAGAAATCAACTTTCCACCACTTTTAGATCACATTTGGTCTTTTCTCAAACACGTTTGAGTAGCATTAAAAATTTTAAACATAAAACAACAATCTACTTTTTAAAGTGTTTTATTTTTTAAGCCCGACGCAAATAAGACGGGGTGTTATAAGTTTGACCTATCTCTCTCTGTGTCTGTGGCTTCGTAGCTGCCGAACAGAAGAACCGATTTTGGTTTTTTTTTTGTTTGAAATGTGAATTAAATATTATTAGATTGTCGGCGCTTTCAATTTATGTTGTAGTTTTTTATTGTAACAAAATACCTATCTCGTTTTAGATTCTAATGGATCGCATAATTTGCTTTGAGCAAAAAAATGACGTGCGAATGCAGGTTTTTTCAACGATTTTGTGTGGTTGGGTTTTTCATTTGCGTCAGTAGTGGTCAACACCAAGTTAGCTCATCATGGAAAAATATTAGACTCTTTGAACTTTTTTTTTGTAATTTTTTGTAGCTACTATGGAAGGCAATTAATAAATAGTAAATTTTACATACAACATTTGGAAACAATGGATGAGTCAAATCCATTGTTTACAATGAAAAGGAAAACAATTCCAATCGTCATGTTTTTATCTGTACTTGAGGTCTGCTTCGTATAAGCTTAGTCAAACGCCGAAAGATGTACAGATTGAGAATCTACAATATAGGCTTCAAATACAAAACACACGATACATAATTATGTACCAATACATTTATATATTTTGTCATGTCGATTTATGGCTCGTTTTCCACCAAAGCAAGTAAATGACAGGCTGCAGTGAGAACTTAGTTTAAAGGTTATCAGTCATTGTAGCCACCCGGGACCCGTCACGCACCGCCTTTCTTCGTGCGGTTACGTATTCTTTAGATAAACTTCTATGGATATGAGCTCACTACATCAACTACGGATCGCCTCGGCGTAAGCTGCCAAGTGCCAACGCGCGGACGGCGAGTGGCCCACGCGATGACCACCCGTCACCTGCGAGTGGTTCACACGAGGACAAGTGACAATCGCTGACAGACTACTTAGGAATTCGTTGACCATGCGAGGTTCTCTGGTTGACCACGTGGCTTTCACCCGTGGACCATCCGTTGGCCACCAGTTGACCACCAGTAGAGACGGTCCCGAGTCGGTCCAATGAGTGATAACCTTAAGCCTGGTTTAGTTTTTTTTTTTTAACGCTGACCCATCCGTTTCAATCTTTGCCACTGTTCAATTTGTTACAGGAAGCGATGCCAATTCGGCTAAAGCAAGTTCACGTGATCAACGCGCCGTCTTACATCAGCAAGATATTCGCCATTTGCAAACCCTTCCTCAAAACCGAAGTCGCTAAATTGGTAAGCACATTTTATTTTGAAAACCAACCCTTTTTACAGTTGAGTTTAGGTAGATTATACTATACATCCTATTAGGTACACCAAATCGTAAGAAATAACGACTTCTTTACGATGCATTTTGATGGGAGAATATAAACAGGTAGATAGATTAATAAATATAGTAGAAAGCTCATTGAAGTAGGTATTAGATAATAGACATTAACTGGTAGTAGAATTACTAGGTAGTTGACAAGTTATTGAAGTTTGTTTGAAGAATGATCTCTAGAAAAATAAATCGCTATACTTCTTACAAGTATGATGTAATCTGGCTCTAAAGAGAAAGATCGCGTCACGGAGAAGGTAAAAGTAGAATAAGAAAGCGGTTTAACATTTTAATTCTTGTTATTTTTATTTTTTATATTATTATTTCACGAAAGACTTTTTTTTTGCGACAGTATTCTACACTCTAGTGCGAATCTACGTTCTATTGAACGTTGATATGGCCAAGATTTAGCAAAGGGTTAACTTTTAAGTTTCAGACTCTGAAACTTAAAAGTTAACCCTTGGTTAAGATTATGTCGGTTTAACTTTAGATGTCAACGCGATGCAAAGCTTTCGTCCGTAATCTCATGAACTCTAGGAATTCTGTTACCGTCTGACAAACCTTTTCTCTTTACAAAACTAAAAGTATCTCGTCTACGCTGGCCTGTAGACAACACCATAGTTAAGATCAGAATATCCTTTCCAACTTCAATAGTTGTCGGTTGAGGATAACCGCATACTAATCGTTAATTTCTACTTTTAAGGAAATTATTAGAATAAAGCAAAATGTTAGATCAATTTAGTGAATGACCTAATGTGATTCTTGGAGATATTTTAGCATTATTATGCGCTTGACGTATGTAGTTGTTGTGTTTGGGATGATGACGACGCTGTCCAATGCATGAGAGCAAGTCAAACAACAGGAAATTAAAACGAAGTTTGTAGGTGAACATAGGTTTTGCTTGCAATGTTGCAATATGACAGTGATATACATTTTTCATATTTCATACTACACTGTAGATGTATATGTACTAGGAACTAGAATGCAGCTGATAATTTTTATTTGCACATTTCTCTAATATGCACATCAAGAATTGTAACTGTTTACTTGAGTCTAGGTATATTCTTTGTTATATACAAGACTAGCTGCGCCCTGCGGTTTCACCCGCGGTTTAAAAAGTATCCCATGTGCTATTCTAGACTATAATCTATCGCTGTGCCAAATTTCATCCAGATCTGTTCAGCCGTTCTGGCGTGAAAGAGTAACAAACATCCATCCACCCATCCATCTATTCTTACAAACTTTCGCGTTTATAATATTAGTAGGATAGGATTAGTATGGATATACCTAGAAATAGGTGTCTTCAATACAATCCTAAAATTAAGGCAGAGTTGTGTAATTAATTTCATACGTTATTTAATTAGCGTTCTTAAATCTGTGAGTGTGTGGCATCATAGCTCCCGAACTGGTGAACTGGGGGGCTATTCCTACACGTGAGATGAGATGAGATTATATCTTGGTCACTCTCACACCTATAACGTTTCAAACGAGAGCAACAAGGATAAAAAAAGATGAGAAGAGAATCTCAAATCTCCGAATAGGGCCACTGATTTTGATTTTGTTTTTTTTTTTGTTTGAAAGGTGAATTAGTCGGGAGTGTACTTAGCTATGTTTGATGAATATCGGTGTTGATGAAAAACGGTGTAGGGGTTTTTAAATTTTAATTTTTCTTGTTGCAGATAAAGTTTCATGAACCAAACTCGACGACTCTGTACAAGGATATCCCTCAAGAGATCTTGCCCCATGAGTATGGTGGCAAGGGAGGTACCGTCGAACAGATCAAGAGGGAGTGGATTAAGAAGATGGAAGCTAAAAGGTATTATTAAAAGATCTCATTGTAACTAACATAATTTTAAATTAAAAATATTTTTCTAAAGGTCGCTGCATACATGACGGGATTTTACTCAGCCCGGACGGAACGGAGCTATTTTTAAACGTCGTTACATACAAAAGTTACATGACTGGAGCTCGGTGTATGGCGACAGGCTCGCCCCCTGTTACATTTTGGGACTGAATATCGTCCGGCGAAATGTAGGTGTTGTATTACACCTCTGCCAGCCCCCTCGGGGAAAAGGCGTGACGATATGTTATGTTACATACAAAAGTACAGTAGTAAAATATACACGACGGGATCTCGGAGGAAACGAGGCCCGCGCCGGACGGAGCGAGAAACAACATCGTCGTGGACGATGTTTACCACGTCCCGGCGGCGCGGGGCCCGTGCGCTCCGGAGCGTGGTGTAGTGAAGTGAGCTCCGTGTTTACGTTGTCTTTGCGGAATTGTCACGGTGCGTATGCGTTACAATCCCGTCCGGGCATTCACACTGTCACGTTCCGTCCCCGTCCCGTCCGAAATATTATCCTGTCACGTATGCAGCGACCTTATAATTGAAATCTGCAATCATGAGGCATAAAAGATTAAAGTGAATTTTTAAACGACTTCAAAAAAGGAGGGTCTCAATTCGTCTGTATGTTTTTTTTATTTTGTATACAACGTGCTGGTTAAGAGTGTAGAAATACTTCAGGGTGTTGTTCTACCCATCAAAATAAACAATTTTTAGGGCAAGAAGCCTAGTTGGGAAAAGGCCCGCCTCTCGAGCAAAAGGGAGCGGGTTCGAACCCAGCCGACGGCACGCACCAATTTGTTTATTGTGTGAACATATGTGCGTATGTGTGTCATCTGCTACATGACTGGAGCCCGGTGTATGGCGACAGGCTCGTCCCCTGTCACATTTAAGACTGGATATCGTTCGGCGAAGTATGGGTGTTGTATTACACCTCTGCCAGCCCCTTCGGGGGAAAGGCGTGACGATATGTTATGTTTTTAAAATTCGAAAGAAAAAAACCGAGTCTCCATACATAATAACTAATCACGTGATTAATTTTGTATGAAGGGTTTAATTTTTTTCCTGGAATATTGCAAACTAATGTTCTAAAAGTGGTTTACTTTGACAGGTAGAACAATATCCTTAAGTATTACTACACCCAAAACCAACACCCTGTATACATACATGGTGCGGTGACATTGTACAAATTCTTCCTTTTCACCGTTGACAGTTGCTGCGATTTACAGATCACGACATAAAACTTCATCAGCCTCAAGATAGTTGATTGAATCAGGCGTTACTTTGCGGAAGTTCATCTTCAAAATTGTTACTTGAACTAATATCTAGTGTAATTCCGCTTTAACGTCGCATTAAGCACATCAAGGAATATGAATTTTCTATTCTATTCTTAATTTAGATTTTTTTTTAAATTAATTTAATGACATTAACTAAAAAACTTTGTATGAATGATAATTTTCATCAGTCTCATCAATTGCTAAGTAAAATCGGGGCACAAATATGTAAATTCATCACCAACCAATGATCATCATTCTCCTTCCGCCTTCTAGAGACTGGTTCCTAGCCAACGACAAGCGCTGGGCGGTGGACGAGGCCGCGCGGCCGACGGGCAACAGAGACGAGCGGGCGGACAAGGTAAAGGATCTGCCGGGCTCCTTCAGAAGCCTGGCTCTCGATTAGTTATATCTTTGTATGGTTCACATTCATGTTGCACCAACCTCCTCGGGCTAGCGCCGCTGACGCGCGCACTGCGTACTCCCAACGTTGTCGCGGCTGATACAGGTTTGTTCTATTGTACTCTGGGTGAATTCACAAAGATAGCACTACATATATTGTGTTACCGTAAGTTTCTTATAGGATATAGTTAGTTAGTACTTATTTCTACACTGTCGCATTAGGTATACCTGTAATGATAGCTGTAAGTTGTGAAACAAATAAATAAATAAAAAATAAATGTTAAAATCGTAGATTAACCTTCAACATCGCTCAATAGTGTAATCAATTATGTAATGTAATCAGCATCCATAGCATAACTTCTGTAGGCGTAGGCCCACATACTGAAATGACGCTGTCATGAATCTCGATTTAAAATTGGGTTTACCATTCATAATAACAGTTTTAAATTGAAATTGATGACTGAGCGTCGTTTAAGCATGCAGACCCTGGTATGCGTTTTGATAGTTATGTAATCTTTTTTGTTTTCGTTTAAAAACAAACCCATTAGAATTACAATCTGAAATAGGTCTTGCTCATAATAAGTACCTCTCATTATAGTCATTACCTACTATAATGTTACCAAGTAAATCGCATACAATTTAGTTTTCCATTAAAGTTAGTACTTAGATTAGTTTTAAGGGATTTTTGGTCTAACTATTATATTAATGTAGTAATTGCTAGAAATGTTTGACGTATCCTCGTGTCTGATTCATTTTTCTGAAGCTGTAATTCCGTCATTGGCTTCAGTGTCGTCCAGCGACAGTGTCGCCGCGTAATATTAAAAAAATTACATTTATACATAAATATTTTTTTTCTAATTTCTTTGAATTGACAGTGTTGCCGCGCTTTTCAAAGAAAATGTCATACTTACACACACATATAAATCCAATATTTGTCATTTTTTTATATTGCGCAGCGACACTGTCGCCAGGAGACGCTGAAACCAATGACGGCATCAGAGCTTTATTTTGATAATAAGATGGTACAAAAATGATTGTAAAGGTAAGTAATGTGATAATTGTTTTATTTTTAGAAAAGAAGTTTACAACTATGTTTAATTTGTTCGTAAGGTGCTTAATATAGTTTAAATTTGGCTTAATTTCATGCAATAAACGATTTTCAGAATAATAATTTGGGCTTTATTTTTCTATCAAGTTATTCTGCTTATATCCTGTGATCTGTATTTTGTGAAGGAAGGTTTTTTTTAAATTTTAAACCTCAATCTAATTAGTTATACTTACACTTAGCTATTAGTAAAGTAATTCTTATTAATTTTATTAGGTGCTCTGTTTTTACTGAATATAAAGAATACTTAGCTAATACAAAACCATAGACCTACCTACTATTCATAGATACTTACATTGTAGTAAAATATTTTACTTGTAACCAACAAATTATCGCTAACATCAAATTCCATTGAAACTGCTTACGGTAAAAAATACCACACTTCAGAGAGAGAGAGACACAAAAAGGTGGTAATTACAGAACTATTCACAGGCATTGACCATGTACTTCAACATTCGATGACGTCACCACATGTCTGACAACTTTCTCTCAAACTCCATGCACTTACTCACCTACGAGGGAGGCACTGAAAATTTCGGGAATCAAGGAAGTGACACAACATTACTATTTAAAAATGTATTTATTGCTTTTCGAAGTATTCTCCGCGAAATTTGACACATTTTTTCATACGATGGAACCAATCATTGAAGCAACCATTCCATTCGGAAGTTGGGGTCTCCAAAATGGCCGTTTTGTAGGCGTCTACAGCTTCTTCAGGTGATGAAAATCTCTGTCCACGCAATTTATTCTTTATTTTAGGGAAAGTATAGAAATCATTAGGGCTTAGGTCGGGGCTGTACGGCGGATGGTCTAATAATTCTATGTTTTCTTGCTCTAAAAACTCTTTTGTTCTGTGCGCGGTGTGAGAACTCGCATTGTCGTGATGGAGGATGATGCGGCGGTTGCAGTTCTCTTTACGGAGTTCAGAAACGACCTGTGGCAAACAAATGCTAGCATACCATTCTGCATTAACCGTTTTTTGTCCCTCAAGAGGAATAGTCGTAACATGGCCGGTTTTGGAGACAAACGTGGCCACCATTTTTTTTGCAACACTCCGTGAACGAACAATTTTTGTTGGCTTTAACTCTTTTTCGAACACCCAAACTCGTGACTGGTTTTTTGTTTCGGGTTCGTACGCGTATATCCAGGATTCGTCACCTGATACGATGTTGTATACAGCATTTGAGGATCCTGCGTGGAATCTTTCGAGAGTTCTGACGCACCAAGTAACGCGAGCCGCTTTTTGCTCTTCACAGAGCGAATGCGGTATCCATCGGGAAAACAACTTTTTTACACCTAATTGTTCATGCAAGATTATTTGTATTTGACTCATGCCAATGTATAAAGTTGCCTGAATTTCGCGGTATGTCACATGTCGATCTTCCTCAATCAGCTTACGCACAGCATCAACGTTTTCTTGGGTGACTGCAGTTTTTGGACGACCTTGACGAGGATCATCACTGAGCTTGACACATCCACGTTGAAATTCAGCAAACCAGCGATAAATTGTGGTTTTGGATGGGGCTTCATCACCAAATGCAGAAATCATCCGGTCAACACACTGTTTTGTGTTAAACCACTTCGAAAGTCATAATAAATCATCGCTCTTGAATTTTCTCGAGTCAATTCCATTTTCTCAACGACTAAACAAGTTTGACAAAACCTTGTGACAAGACCGAGAATCTTTTTTTAAATAAATAAATGGTATTCGATTTTTAAAACCAAGGAGTTTTCAATTAAAAAGATTTTAATATGACAGGAACAGTGAAAATATTCCATTACCGATACTTTTAGTGCAGCCCTCGTATATTGGTGCATCGTATTGTATAAGGCGAGCTTTAGGTTACACATCAAAACACTCAACCATGGTCATTACTGTAGCCTGATTGTTATTATTTTGGATGAACTTTACCATTAAAAAAGGAATTGCTGACGACTCGGACATAAAATATTCGGACTTCTTGTTCGAATTAACACTTTTTAATTTTAATATTTTTCACTGATGATTCGGAGACCGTCAAAATATTGTACAGTCAGATAAAAAAGTTTTTAAAACAATACATGTAGTTACTAGGTAATAGAAGAGAAGTTATAATTAGTGGAGACTTACATACTTACTTACACTTACTTCGTAATAAGATCCTTACATAAATAGGTTACATGTAATTGAATTGATTTTTCTTTTTAAACCTACATAAATAGGTACATACCTATATTTGTAACTACTTATATTAGTCTAAAAGTGTTGATAAAATCAAAACCAGTTAGGAAAGTAAGGTTTAAAATATTATTAATGTATTAGAAATTATAAAACACACACATACCTACCTAAAAAGTTTATTAAATATAGAAATCCATACAAAAACGTACGTATTAATAGCTAGTTATTGCACTAATTTTATTAAAACAATTAAGTCATTTAAAATACAATATTTCTTATTTCCATCAGACGATCAACTCGTTTGTTGCCAACAGTTGCCCGAATGCCAGAGATAAAGACCATGGATTAACTAATTTAGAAAAGTTTATCCATGATTTTTTTATCTACAAGTGTCTGTCAGCTTGTTTACAACATGCGATGGTGGCGCCCTCATTTACTCTAAAGATAAGTTGATCCTACAACTTTACAATTTAGTCAATCAATAGAAAGAGTTCTAAAAGATCCGTTCATAATGGGCTCTCCGTTAGTTTTGACCTTTTTCGAAAGATCTGCTTTCCAGAGGCTGTCGTTCAGGAACAGTTTTCTGAAATATTTAGAAAAAAATTGGTAAGTAACAGCAGAGCTACAAGGATCTATGTATTGACACGTGGCCAAAATCGAAACTAACGATTGAAATTAAGAATGTGGAAGTATCTTACTATAATTGGTATGAATACTTTATCCTTTAATATTCACAAATACATAACTATGAGAATCCTATAATACATTTTCCCCCATTAAATAAGGGGATTATTCTATCAAAACGTTACCGGCGTCCACACTCAATGAAAAATATCTAAGGAATCCATAAATAAATGTAAAGTGACTAGTATATTGCGGAAGGGCGCAAGCCACATGCAATCGCGGGACGGTTTGCTTCGGATTGTAGAAAATTATGAAAAACGCCATCTAGTTTTTAATCTCATGAAACTAAAACATGAAGCGAGTTAGTAATTTCTTGTATTTCTATACTAATATTTTAAAGAAGAAAAATTTGTATTTTTGTATCTTAACATGTTTGTAACGAATAAACTCAAAAACAACTGGTCCGATTCCAAAAAATCTTTCACTATGAGGAAGCTACATTGTCCGTGACTTGGACAAAATAGCTACTTTATTATAATTAAATAAATAATAACTTTCACACTAATTATTTATTTACCTCTCGCCTTCAATAGTTTTGACCCAGTTCTTGTGTTGTTCTTTGAAGCTCTGCGCCTCTCCGCCATACTCCTGCGGTAAGTACTTTTTGTCGACGAATGAGTGTAGTCCTTCATAGTTTATGTGGAAGGAAATCTAAAATGTACAAGAAACATAATTAAACCAATATACGAATACTAGCTGCTTCGCGTTGTCACCCGTGCTTAAAACGCCTATTAGCCTATGTGTTTATCCCGGGTATAAGCTGCCATCATACCAAATTTTATCAAATTCCGTCTATCCGTTTGAGCGTGAAGAAGTAACACGCAAACACACTTACACACTTTCACAATGTTAGTGTGAAGTGGTATAAAGTGGTAGTGTACGAGGGTTGTCTCCATTTTTCTATTCACATGGTAAACATAAATTTATTGCAATGAAGTAAAAGCTTGGACTTTTAGCCATTTTTCCACGTAGTCGCTGACACTATAAATGCACTATTGGAGTCGCTCCGGGAGCTTTTTCATACTCGCGTCGTATCACTCTCCCACCGACTCACGCAGGAAGATATCGACAGCTGCCTTCAGCTGTGCCTCCAGCTTTTCGTTGCTTAAGAATTGTGTGCCCCAACTATTGTGTCAAATTCGGGAACAAAGTAAAGCAATAGTTGGAATTGCCACGTGTTTAACTCTTTTGCTACCTTTAGAGAATGAGCAACTCACAAGATCTATAATTTCCTGGGGTAGAGCAGGTTTGACCAGCGCAAACAGTTTTTCGTAGTAAGAAGGGCAGTTGATTATGTGAACTTGTTTTAGGCGGACCGGCATGCCCTCCTGAAAATTGGAAAAAAATGAGTTGAGAATCTGTCATGCCCTATAAACAATAAAATATGCTAAACATAAAAATCAGTAACAGGGAGTTCAAAATCAAACAGTCATTTTCTTTGAAATAGCATTGCGTAGGGTTTAAAACTTTTAATTTAGTTTCTAAAACTTTTTTGACATGGGAGATTAAAATAACGTTTTTCATTTTATTTTTTTGTTATTGTAGATAAATTAAATTATATTTATTCTCTAGTAGTCAAGTAGATAAACACTAGAAAAAGAATATTTTTCCTTAACCCGTGTAGAAAGGATTTTTATCTCCTCTCATGGGAAAAAATTACTGCTCGTGCTAGGCCTGTTTTTCATGGTGAATAAAAGACAATAAAGAAGACAACTGGCTGATACATCTGTAGATATAAATATAAATAAATTAGTACCTAATAATTAGTTTACCTAGGGTCAATAATTTATAGAAGGTAGTAGTTGTAAGGTTAGGAAGTTTCTTTTTAAGGTAGTTTAGTTTGCATTAAGAATTGTAGCGTGTAGCGATAAGGGTATTGATACAAACTATTAAGTTTTTCAATACTTTGTGTCTTAAAATGTATTACGAAATAAATAAATAAATAAAAAAAAAATCTGTGTAAACTGAGAAACTACCTTTCACAAAATTAAGTTAGTAGACAATTAGGCTTACCAGTAAAAATATCAGAAACTTTTGAAAGTAAAATATATTAACTTTAGGAACAATCCTTAGCGTTATATACTTTAAGTCCATAATGACGATATGACTTTCAGGTAGAAACGTTTGCACTTTCAACCAGTAATCAGCCTGAATGCTGAAAGTCTTCAGGATGTCGTAGTAGTCAAATTTATCCAACGTTGGTGCTTCGAGGTGATACATGAGAATCTCATCGTCGCCGGCGTCGTAAGTTGCGACGTATCTGAACATGTATAAAAACATTCTGTTAATATTACCTAAATTAGCCTAAATGTGTGTGTACAATCGGGAAATGAAAAGTTGCGTTTGTCAATACTAAGGCGCAAATTATTTCTACAGACCGGAAGAAAGGCGAGAATGCAGCGCAGATACGATTCAGAGGGTTCATGACATGTTATTGGCCTGATGGTTACGTTTCGTTTTCGACGCTGCGCGACCATAGACCTTATTGCGCAACTATACGATTCGCGGTCGCTCAGCGTCGAAAAGAAAATGTAACTATTATTGCAATAAGATGTCATGGTAGGCCCCCTGGCGTGAAGATTGTGAAGCGGCGTGCCTGCGCCGTGTCGCTCGTGTATGATAAGACGTTAGTCCAGTCGGGGTAGACATTTAAATAGAAAAAATTCCGGGGAGCAATTTTTTTTTAAACGTCGTGGGGGGTGTTTGGAATTATAAATCTCGATTTTCTAACTAATCCCGGTAAAGGGTTCACCGCCATCTTGTTTTAAAGTTCATTTTTTTCTTTTTTCTGAAATAACTCGTTAATTTTCAACTTTAGAGCAAAAATGGCACTATCCAAAGCTGTTGAAAATTTAATTTCTCACAAGTTTGGTTATGATAATTTTTACGCTAGGATCAATATTTGCAGAGTTATATTATCAGGTTTATCAAAAAAATCTTAATGGGTGGAATTTTATTTTCTTCAACTTTGGTTGAAAATATCGCAAAATTCCTTTCCCCATTCTACATTACATTTTTTTTATAAATAAACTAGATAATAAACGAGATATTTGAAAAATAAAAAATTCGGTTCTCGTACTTTTTTGCTGACCATGCTAAACCAACCAAACAATTCAACCAAATCAAGTGATTTCGACGCTTTAGAGAGTTTGTCGTTAAATCAACTATCGTTATATGCAGTTTACATTGTACATACTTGGTATCTACTAACAGCCGACCTAGTTAGACAGGTACAGTATCTAGTTAGTTTAGGTACGAGTAGATAGTATCTACCTAGGTCAATAAAATTATTTTATCCCACTTCTGCAATGTTTATCTTTTGACCTGCCTACATAAAGTTATATATACCTAACATAAAATAAATCTTAAACGTTCGATAACTATGTATCTATACTATTAAAATATATTATAAAAATATTTACTTTTAATATTTTAAAGTAGTATTGTACGAAATAATGTGCAATTTAATTGCAAGGCACCTTGAAATTTAATTACATGACGCGCGAGCTTGACAAACGATTATTGTTTTTGGCAAACAATACAGTAATATATATTAATGTTGCTGTTGTGATACCTATTGTATTCAGAAAGTCTTACTCTACATAAAGTTATTATGAACTATGTATGGTAAACGTGATGAACATAATTGTTATGATGCCTCAATTTGTAAGTTTACGTCTATCTTTATACAATCTACATAATAGGTATGTGGTAATCCCACACATAAACTAATTCAAAATCGCTGGTCAAACCTACAGGAGATTGCCGCAAAGCGCGGGGTGAGTGGCGTATAATAATATGAGAAGAGAGGTCTATGCTGAGAAGTAAGGAATTACGAGGTCGCATTTCTCAACCGATTTTCGTGAAATATTGTGGGCAGGTTTGATAATTATAGTTTTTTTTTTGTTCCGACCAGTTTTTGAAAATTCTTTAAAATGACAGAGAAATTATTGAGATTTTTTTGTAGGGTAATTTTGAAAATTTTCGAAAAACTGACACGAAAGAAATTCAACCTAATTATCGAACCTACTCACAAAATTTCAAGAGAACCGCTTAAGAAATGCGACCTGTAGAGGAAGGCAGAGACCCGGACAGAATTCAGACACTCGGGTGTCTGAATTCGACAAAAATGGAAATACGACCTGTAGAGGAAGGCAGAGACCCGGACAGAATTCAGACACTCGGGTGTCTGAATTCGACAAAAATGGAAATGCGACCTGTAGAGGAAGGCAGAGACCCGGACAGAATTCAGACACCCGAAAGTATTTTTGTCGAAGTTGAAGTTTAGACACTTCGTTCGCTAATGCTCGCTCGGTCGATAAAACTGCTTCTAACGTAATTAATTATACTTGGCACTTACTACTGAACCTTGCATTTATTATTTTTATCGCTTCTACGCAATATGCATACATTTTACAGCCGTCTTACAAAGTAAAGGTTGCATTTAAGTGCCTGATAATTAAAATTGACACCAACTTTGTATTCATATAAGTAGGTATCTGCCATCAATAAAAGTACTTACTTAAACCTAAATACTTTGTCCGAGCTACTGATCGAACTGACCGCCTCGGTGGCTCAGTTGGTTGTGAAGTTGCCTTCTGATCTTGGGGGCATGAGTTTGATTCCCACCCCGGGCAAACAATTATGTGATGAACTTGTATTTGTTCTATGTCTGGGTGTATGTTTCTAAGTATGCATTTAAAAATGTGTAATGTATGTATATTATTGTATATCAGTCTCTGGCAGCCATAGTACAAGCTTTGCTTAGTTTGGGGTCAGACGACCGTGCGTGCAAGTGTAAAAAAACAGTAATTTACCTAGTGGTAGAGAAGTAAGTGCAGAAATTACAGAATACAGATTAAGTATAATTGCCTTATGATTATTATGACAACAAAGTAGAGCCATTTTTGTTGCTAATGCTTAGTGTAATTACGCGCTTGATTACTAAGTAAATCTAGACTTAAGTCAAGTGCAAACACAGATTATGAATCTACATACCTACATCAAAAGCTATGATAGCCTAGCCGGAGAAGGCTCGCGTCTCTAGCCAGAGGGAACGGGTTCGGACCCAGCCCAAGGCACGCACCAATTTGTTTATTACTACATAACTGGAGCTCGGTGTATGGCGACAGGCTCGCCCGCTGTCACATTTGGGACTGAATATCGTCCGGCGAAGTGTAGGTGTTGTACACCTCTGCCAGCCCCTTCGGGGGAAAGGCGTGACGATATGATATGTATACTTTAACATTGACGCCGCGCAAGGGAAAAAAAAACAAAATGTTATTGTACCTACGTACGTTACTTTTAAATAAATTGCTAAAGTACCTATCTACCAATAGTAGATTATGCACCAAGGGAACAAAACAGTGTCTTGCAACACGGACGGCTTATTGAACCCTGAGCGTAGCGACGTAGGGACTCTAGAATTAACTGATTTATGTACAGTTCTGAGTGAGCGAGGGGCTCAAGCCGCCCAAGAAAAAGACACTGATTTATCCTGATGCTATATAAATACTCTGCTTTTTACACCTTCTGCGAGGCAATAAAAAAGAACTGTGAAAATATGTCACACCAAACACCGTCTTTTTTAAATTTCGTGGAGCTCATGGTCCAGCTGTGTTCTTTTTTTTCTTGGTGGCCAGATCAATTTTCAAAAAAACTCTTCTTACAGTGCGCGTATGCTGAGTTTTCATTAATTTTTTACCTTTTTGCTCGAAAACTCCCTGGGGAGTTTCATGCAACTTTATCTCCCTTGGGTGGCAATTCCTTGCTTTACATTGAGACTACGTGATTTGTAATTGGTCATTGTCGAGCAGGTGGTGTGAAAATTTATTTTTATCTACCTAACTAAAAACATATTATTAAAACTGAAATATTCTAAACAAAGCTAATTTAAGTTTTTTACATAACATTAGTCAAAAAGCTTATTTAACTAAGTATTTAATATTACATAATACCTAGTCTTATGAGGTATACTTAATGTTAATATTTGTAATTTATTTTATCAAGTGTTTTCGAGGCTAACAATATTTTATTTAGGCATACCAAGTTAAATTTAGATTTATGTTTGCAAGTACAAATTTTTATTTGAATAACTACAATTTTTGGATATAATGTTGGGTATTTTCTGTAAAATTTCATTCAATTTTGTGGGAGCGGTCACTAATTCAAATACTAACCCCATTGAAAATGCTGTTTGCAGTTTAGCCGAGCAGGGATCCCTCGAGGTATAAGTTTCAGGCATGTTATACCGTCCACTGCAGAACTTCTCTATGCATTTCTTCGTCTTTTCCAGACTACCGTAGCAGCTGTGCACGCATTTCTTGATCATTATGTCCTCTGAAAATGTGAAGACTAATTTTTAGGGCGTGTTTTAACGTGTTTTTTGTACGTACAAATACGTACAAAAAACTAAAAGAAATTGTAGCGTTAAAATAGTTTATTATACGTCTATCGTAAACTCATGAAATGAATATGCCAGTATTCTCCTTCTTTTGAAGATTAACTACTGGTATAGGTATCAAGGATGTCCTTTTCAATGGCTGCTACACACGAATCACAATACATCAACTCAAAATAAGACACGGATGTACGAGTAAAACCACTCTGTTCTAAGTATGTGTGTGTAGGTAGCATTAACACTTTAATAAAATTCATTGTTGAATTTTGACTAAATTAGTACTTAAAGTCAGCTAAATGTGACCTTCGAATATCATTGTATATTTAGCTTCTTACAAAATTTATAGCTTCATAAATAATTATTAAACAATATACAAATATTAGAATACATCATACAATACTCGTAGAAAAAGCGGAAGATGTGTGTCGGGATCATAGCAAGTGGAGAGAATTGGTTTCTGCCTGCATGGTTGGTTGAAATTGAATTGGTTTTTATAATCATGCCTCTTTCTCAAAGAGGCGTAGGCGATGTATGGACGTACAGGAAGTAAGTACCTAATATTCACAAAAACTTAACAATAAAATAGAGACATTCATTCTAACATCGTAGAAATTTTAAGGCGTACTCAGGTAAAAAATGTCTATTGCGTAGAAAAGAAAGTATAGCATGGTCTAAATGGTCTTAGACTAATTTCGTCACAGCCTAGTTGCAACACGCCATTTTTATCATTTGCGGGTATGTTGCAAAAGCGTTTCAACTTACCGAGGTCGTTCGGTAAGTGAGTTTCTTTCGCCACCCATTCTTTGATTGCAAGTACATCTTTATCATAGTCTAGTGTCATCTGAAAACAAAATAAGTACATCTGTAAGCTTTCAAGAATACAAACAATTTGATAGAAACACGTGGAAAGAGAGGCCTTTCCCAATAATCCTTCCTACTAATATTATAAATGCGAAAGTTTGTAAGAATTCAATTTCTTTATTTGCTCGTCAATGGGTTACTATGATCTTAATTTAGGTTTGAACAGCCATTGTTGGGTGTTCGACACATCGTCATCGAGAGGGAGAGAGCGCAAGCTCGGGGTGGTGCCCGAAGGGGCTGGCGCTGTCGGGGCTGCGGAGGAGTCCGAAAGCGTACCCGTTGCCCCGACATTTTGCGCCGAGGTGGAACACCCTTGGGTTTTTAGTGGGTAGGCCGTCAGTGGCGGGATTCCCACATAACCACTCTGTGCCCGCACCCGGGGCTGTTGGTGGTATCCATAAAGGATTTTCCCAAGGTGAAAAAAAAAAAAAAGGTTTGAACAGCCAATAACTACCTCACATTAGGTGTGCAAATTAATTAAGTCAATAAAATTTTATGAAATTAAATAAAATGTCAAATAGAAACATATTTAAACACTTAAGTATAAAAAAAAAAGAAATAATTAAAATGTTGGCAAAAAAACTTAATATTTATCGTGATAAATAATGGAATGGATGGATGGATAGATGGATGGATGGAGATTTGTTACTCTTTCACGCCAGAACGTCTGAACAGATCTGGATGAAATTTGGCACGGAGATAAATTTTAGTCTAGAATAGCATATAGGATACTTTTTAACCGCGGGTGAAACATAATTGTAAATCTGTAATATTAGTAATTGTATATCTATGTAAAAAAAATGTTGCGGAAAGTCACATCACATCTTAGACTAATACAGGGTGTTACAAGAACCCTGTTGTTTCCGCGAGGTGCACATTCAGTATCTACAGGAGGATGCCATTATGCTACTTTAAATTAAAAATTGACTCTAAAAAATGTTGAAACACAGCGCTCAACCCTCCTGAAAACGCGAACGCAGACACTTTTTGCGTCGGTTTTATTTTTATACTATTCGCGTCGTGCCGCTTTTCTTAGAATAAAAGCCGCCAACATATGATACAGATTTGTTAACTTTTCTGTAAAATTTCCTTCTTTTCTTGCGTTCTTAAACCGGCCATAACTCTTGCTATATTTAACGTGCATTTTTTTTTTGGTATTTTTGCATGAATATTGCAAATTTATTTTTGGCATTTTACTTACATTACATTTTACATTTACATTACATTTTTGTAACCTATAAATGTGTGTACTATTAATTATCCAACAGGGTTTTCGTAACTCCCTGAATAGTCAGACTAATATTATAATTATAGGTATCTGTAGGGACAATGGTAGTACAATATCTCTCCCTCTTTCCATCTCTATATCTATTTTCATCTCTCTCGCTCTTTTGTCTGGTACTATGTCTATCCTTTCGTCTTTCCCTTTTGTCTGTACCTTTTTTTCTGACTCTGTGCCTGTTTCTCTTTCCTTAACTCTGCCTATATTGCCTGTCCTTCCGTCCGTTTCTCAGTTTTTATCAGTTTACTACCCTTTCATGAATAAACTGCTAAAAAATCATAGTGAAGTTGGCAAACCTACAGTATACAATATTCTTATTTTTATAAGAAGAGTGCCGAATGGCAAATAAGCAGACGGCCGCCCTGATCGTAAACGCTAACTGCCCCGCTTATGGACACTTACAACAGTAGCGGCAATGGTAGCCAATTCAGAGAAGAATTTTTAGATGCTCTTTTAAAAAAAAAAAAGTTCCCAATGAGTAACACCCTCAAATGTAACCCATCACTCGATGGGAAATAATTTAAAAAATAAATCCCAACCAGTAACACTGTTACCTGACTGTTACTCAATGGAAAATGTTACAATTAGAAAATTCCCAACCAGTAACACTGTTACCTGACTGTTACTCGATGGAAAATGATACAATTTGAAAATTTCCAACCAGTAACACTGCTACCTGTCTTCTTTAAGGAGTTTAAGGGAGTCAGAAGGAAGGAAGGAAGATAATGAACACTCCATGCCATCTCGGCGCAAATATCTATAACGACAATCTATAATAATACAGATGAAAACTACTATGAAAAAATACGGCAAATTTAAGCATTAGTGGGAAACACTAAGCAGCGTAGATAGTTTACAAAACTAAGGCCCGTATTCTGATACAACGCTCAGTCTTGAATCTCGATTTAAAACTGGTTTTACGAAACTTAAAAACAGTTCTAAGAGCAGTCTTTTTAATTTAGCCTCTAGGTCAGAGTTATGTAGAGTTTTGCAAGGGTCATCTGGGCCAATTTCAAGATCAAATATCGCAATTCTCAAGTATTGACTATGTCATTGGAAATGCCAAGTAACAAGGCCGGTCAGTCAAGGGTAGTTATTATCATGAAATGAGATGATTACTATTAAATTAAATCTAGGATCCAACGATCTCGAAAACTAAATAAAAATTTTAAAGACAACAACGAAAATAGAAGTATTTTTGATTCTTATTCATTGATGAGTTGAAATACCCATGTCCCATAAAACTATGCTTTGTCTATATCTACAATAGACAAATTATTTACTTCCTACCTAGCGATTTTTTTAAGTCTTTATTAGTAGTACTCACTTTCTTTATTATTTTTACTTAATTTATTTAAACATGTTTAAGAAAAATCTATTAAACTATACATATGTATGTAGTTGTAGGTGTATATAGGTACCTACGACATGTCCTACATAAAAAATAATATAAATTTAACAAAAACTAGCTTTAACTAACTATAAGTCCACAAAAGTACTAAAAACAAATAACCAGCATAAACTAGGTACTTACCTTAATAATAGAGAAAGTATTTAATAGTTATCTTTTTTTATAAACCTTTAAATTACATATTTTAAAGTTAATAGATTAGTTAAATAAATAATATTTTACTTACGTTGTAGTAAAACCGCGAAAAAACCACTTCCGAACTTGTCTACCGTAAATATCCGCACCTCTGATCAGTCCAAGATCGACCCGCGGACTAGCTGCACACTTGTTGTGGTTTGGACATCAACGTCAAGGACAGGGCCAAAAACAATAAAACGAGTTGACTGCGCATTCACATCGCACCTCGCATCGCTTCCTATCACACGAAAATAATACGCTCAAAACAGCATAAACTGAATACTCAGATATTTATTGCTCATATTAATTGTGTAGTCATGCAGGTCTTATAAACTTGTAATATAATGTAAGTAAAAATAGTTACATGACCCTGTTAGGGTATGGCAACAATTTGTACGGAACGATTTATTCTATGTAATCAAAATAATCAGCAAAAAATTCGTCAAGATTAGGTATAGTAGCATTTCGTTGTCAAAACGAATTTTATTTTTTTTATGAAGGAGTCGTACTTATTGAAGCCTTTAAACTTGATAGGCAATTTGTTTTATATTTTTATGGCCATTGAGTGAGGGCCCAAACTGTGCATCACTAGATTTGATGATTTTTCTTTAATTCGTTTTCTTTAACTCTACATTACAATACGTGATGACTGCCGCGTGACGTGGTAAACGAGCTTACGATTGGCGACTTAGAATTCACTGACCTATAACAGATCTACCTTATAGGTAAGGATCATCGCGTATTCTGTATTGTGTTTACGAGTTTATGCTATTTTGAGCGTAGAATTTTCGTGAAATTGCAATAGGCATGGTCTGTCAATTAGTTATAGTCTATGGTCAGGGTCGAAGGTGTGACACGAAAAATGATCGAACCTCTAGCTGCACAATATTTGATTCGTAAGTTTATGCAAAAAGGAATTTATTTGCTATATTATAATTTACATATCGTAACATCATTCTAAAGATTTCAACACCGATTGTCTGAATTTCGATGCTTGATTATGCAACAAAAGTAATAAAAAAACAAAACATTCACCAGCAGTAGGTTATTAATATTCAGATTTTTTTTAAACTTTCGCAAAGAAAATTTTTAAAACAAGTTGTACTATCCATAATAGATACATAATAATGAGGAAAAAATAAGTTAAGATTATTATGAATACAGAAGTTATCAGTAAGTTTTTATTTTTGTTTTAGTTTAAAAAATCAGGTTTCTTATTAATTTAGTTTATGGACCGAGCGAGCGTTAGCAAGCGAATCGTCTATGCTTCAGCTTCGACAAAAAATGCTACGTATGTCCGAATTCTGTCTGGGGGGCTATTCTTACAAGTGAGATGAGATGAGATTTTATCTTGGTCACTCTCACACCTATGACGTTTCAAACGAGAGCAACAAGGATGAAAAAAGGTGAGATGAGAATCTCAAATCTCCGAATAGGGCCACTGGATCTCTGTCTTAGTCTACAAGTCGCGTTCCTAAACCAATTCTCTTGAAATTTTGTGAGTAGGTTCAATAATTCTATAGATTTTTTTGTAAGGGCAGTTTTGTTTTTTTTTAATTGCGGAGTTATGAAAAAATTCAAAAACTGACTCGGCAAAAATTTTTATGTTTAATTATCGCACCTGCTCACAAAATTGCACGAGAATCGGTTAAGGAATGCGACCTGTTGGAGAAGACAGACGCCGGCCGCCAGTGGGGCTATTCCTACGCGTGAGATGAGATGAGATTTTACCTTGGTCACTCTCACACCTATGGCGTTTGAAATGAGAGGAACAAGGACGGAAAAAGGTGAGATGAAAATTTTAATCTCCGAATAGGGTCCCAGGTCTCCAGTTCACAGGGGGCCTATTCCTGCGAGTGAGATGAGATGAGATTTTATCTTGGTCACTCTCACACCTATGACGTTTCAAACGAGAGCAACAAGGACGAAAAAAGGTGAGATGAAAATCTCAAATCTCCGAATAGGCCTGAGCCTAGTAATATAGTTTTATTAGTGTAATATAATATTTGTAAGGGTTTTTATCAAGAGTGAGTATGAATATAAACGTCTTATACTAGTTGATATTTAACAAATTAATGTCAGATAAATGCCAACCTTTTTTTTTCTTTAATTTTATTGTTCGTTTTTAAGGATTATTTTATTTTATTTTTTAAGATTTATTGTTTGTTTGTAAGGATATTTTATTTCAATTTCTGTGTTATTAGTGCATGATTATGTTATTGGTCATTCTTACCTCGACATTATGTGCATTGGTTTATGGTATAGTTTCGTGTACATAAATAAACATAGTGCACTAAAAAAGTGTGGCCAGGACTACATTTTGAGGTTCATTTTAAAAACTGTGCAGTTTTTTACAAGTCAATTTTGAAAAAGCCGTAACTTTAAACTCTTACTTTAACTCCTTATGTGCAGTTTTAATCTAATAAGGTTGTATATTGGAATGGAAATGGCTAACGCAGAGTTTGGGAATTAATATTAGTTTTCGTGCAAGTGTATATGTTTTTCATGGCAACATTACTACATCTCACACAAGTTTATTAAGAAAGAAAAGAAAGATACATTTATTTTGACACACAAGACACTACAAAGACGGTGACAATACACAAATTAACAAAAACAGTGCTGTCACTGTGATGTCCAGTACGTCAAAAAAGGTCAATGCTCAGCTATAATGCTGAAAATTTCTTCCCAGCGCTGATTTTCAGCATTTCATTTTATTAAAGTGGCTTCAGCGAGATATAACGCAGTGTTCCATCTTTTCCTCTAGGTTGATCTGAGGTTAGCTGTGGAACTGTATGCAGAATGCCAAACAATAAATAAAAATAGCTTTCTATAGTGCTGTATCTAAACACTTATGCAGATCCTAGATAGTTGAAAGAAGTTCAAAAGCCAAGGTCTGAAGTTACTTAAACAGTCTCTTAGTATAAATTATTTTCTCAAGTAGATACCTACTCATATAACCTACTCGTATTTCTTCACAATTCAAGCGTAATCACATGTTATTAAAAACTCATCAAAATTACATTGTATGTACCGATTGTGTAAAGTTGAGTTTTTTCTTGGTGCTTTTTCTAACTATTAGGATCTACTTAGTAACTTAGTACATTACTACTAAGTAGTGTATACTTTGTTTTAGGTGCAAAAAGTATAGGTAGGCATAAATGTATTGGTATCTAAATTGATTCTAGGTACTGATGATCTAAAAAACAAGACCTAGCATTCAGCAAACACATAATGACGTCATCATCGTCTGTCTCTTTCGAACTTGTTGTAAATTACTTATTTCGGTCTTGCTTAAGCATCGATTGACGTCACTACGTGTTTCTGAATGTTGCTGGCGGAGTATATTTATTTTACCATGGTACTGGTAAGTGGACCTTTTTATACATTGTTAAACTGTTTTGTTTAGCTTCACTCGAATGTTTCTTCGATTGTTTTTACTTGTTTGTTTTTTATTAATTCTGCAACTGTTTTCTAAATTTCGATTCTTATAAAACGTTGCAAACATAGCTTACAGCTTGTAAATAAATCAATGACTAAGCAGATACAAATAAATGTCAACAACCTATTATTATTACGATTTTTTAAATTGTAAATAATAATAGTAATGTTGTGATAATAAGCCATGACAGCCTAGTTGGAGAAAGACCGCCTCTCAAGCCAGAGCGAGCGGGTTCAAACCCAGCCGACGGCACGCACCAATTTGCTCATTGTGTGAATATATTATTATGTGTGTATTGTATGTCCTCTGGCGCATAAGTGGAGCTCGGTGTATGGCGACAGGCTCGCCCCTGTCACATTTAGAACTGAATATCGTCCGGCAAATGTGTGGGTGATGTATTACACCTCTGCCAGCCCCCTCGGGAAAAAGGCGTAACGATATGTGTGTAAAATAATGTTACCGTAGAAGTTGATGGCTCACATTACACAAGATTCACACAAATAAGTCCATTTAAGTATTTTAAATAATTGGCATGTAGGTAATACAATTGACATTTACAATTGACGCAAGCACGTGGACTTTTGCCTTAAGGGTTCCGCTACGCTCTGAATTTTCCATACAAACGCTCTTGTCAAATTTCTTGGAAGCTATTCGTCAGATTATGATGAAATTTGGCATGTACAATAAAATTAAATGAACTATATCGCTGTCTTTTTTTTTTTGTAAATTTTTTTTTTTTTTAAAACGTCCTCAAGAGAAAATAGAGCTTTGAAAAGTATCCGCATTTGTAAGCGGTCACTTTTGACTGATTTATTTAATAGATAGACAAAGCAAATCAAAATTATCTTTACATAGGAAGGTTGTCTAGAACATCCGCTTTTAAATAAATCCATAAAACAAGGTTTTTTTTGAAGTCATAAAAAATGATTGAAATTGCCTTTTGTCACTCTGAAGATAACTTTAGAAACTCATCAGTTTCTTTGCTTGCTCTCTTCGCTTGTCGTATCCTTCCAGACGAAATGACAATAGAAAACCTTAAGCTATTGCGAAGTTAGTCTAAAGTGGTCCCCGGACCCTTAAGGTATGCCCAAATATATTATGTTTCTATTCTATCCATTAGCGCTATCAAATTTAGCGAATTCTAGTATTTAGATACCTTTTGGTAAGCTGGTACGTACCTACCAATGATAAATAAATTAAGATGATTTAACAAATTAATTAAACAAAATCAAAGAAAACAAGTATTTTGTTTGCGCCTAGTTTGATATAAAGAATTATAATGATCAGGTGCAAAAAAAATACAGCCGTTAGAAAAAACAACCAAAATTAGTTTAGGGGAGTAGAATTTTGAAAATCAATCACATTTTGGAAAAAAAATCACAATAAATATCTTCTTAAAAAAACTGTCTGAGCGTAATTCCCTAAATTTTCAGCGATTACAGCACATTTTTTTTTCGAATATTTAGCCAGATTAGTTCTCCAAAGTCTAAAGTGTTCTCATTACGATTAACACCAATAAGAACGGCAAAAAAAATTAATTCTATGCGCCGCCGGTCTCATTTTACCATCAAATATTTTAAACGATTTTCAACTTTATATATGCTTAAGTAAACGTGTGTGTGAGAAGATAATCGTGGTATGACTGAGCCTTAAATTGTATCGCAAATTACTAGATAGAATAATGTGATTTCATAACTTTTGAAAAACAAATAAACTATTGGCATTTTGGGCAAGCTGCAGTCTAACTAGATGCGATGCAAAATGAATATGACATTGAAATGCAACAAACAAATAGATGCAATATTCATTGAAACATTTAGCTGGATTTACATTTATGTTAATAGCATAATTTATTCCTTTTTTACTGACTCATTCTAATTTTAATGATTAAAAGGTCAATGTTTAATTTGGCAACATAGAACGTGATGAGTAGTTTACCTACAGGCCTATTATTGCCGCGCGAGATTCTTGGTCACTCAAACTTTTATGACTTTTCAAACGAGAGACACAATGACCAAAAAACATCTAGATTTCGATTGGTATAAGAATAAAGCTCCTGGCGCGTAACTTGCTACAATTACAAGAATAGAGAAAAAATACGAGATGCCATTATGCATGTCAGATAGCTTGACACCGTTAAGTACAAGAAACAACATTATTTATGACCTAAATAATGTTTCTTGTGTTACAGAAACATATTTAATTGCAGCGATGCTATATTTTTTATACATTTACTCCCTTAGCACTTAACGTTGTATAATACTCTGGATAATTACAGTGTTTTGTTTTTTTTTCCTTTTGAAATTTTAACTTGGTTTAGAAAACAAAAGACTGTATTGCTCTTATATCTGTGACCATACAACGTTTATTGCAAAGGGGGTTAATCTAGTACATTACAAACCTATAAGCTGTTAACATTCCTTATTTATTGTTTAACATACATGGCCTTGTTGCTGACGAATGACTTAATAGTTAAGTAGGTTATAAAACGCATAACGTATTAAAACGGTATAACGTCCATAAACATGAAAAGAAACTACAGATTTTTTTCCCCATAAAATTTAATTTTAATTTAAAAAAAAAATGTACAAAATCTTAACCAAAAAACGACATAATTACACTGTCTATAATACTACAAATATTTTTTTTTATGTTGTCCACTAAAAGTTAATCAAATTTTTTTTTCATGAGAAAGTTTGAATCGATGGATGTTTGTTTCTCAATCACGCTAGAACGGCTGAACGGATCTGGATGAAATTTGACTCAGAGATTTTTTTTTCCTCTTCAAAACTGCCATCAGTCGGTATCGACTATAATGAGTTTAGTGGAACTTCAATAGAGGTTTGGGTTTTGGGGGCAATTGCCTCAACCAAACATTTTACTAGCAAGATTTGATTTGTTTAAGTCGTTTTACGGCTTGGGAGGTGTCAAGTAATTAAGTTAATAGCCAAAGGACTTGGATGGATAGCTAAGCGTTCGGCATAACGTCTTGTGTGCTCTTTTATTTCCTCCTTTATACTGTGCATATCTATTTAGGTATTCACGTATCTCGTTATTGCGAGCAAACCAGGTTGAATTTACAATGGTCAGCAAAATTGTGTTTTGACACAAAGATAGGTTATACTCGTATTTTTTAACTGCGGGTAACATTGCGGGGTGCAGCTTTTATCATAATAAAATACCCTAACTAACGGTTATTAGGAACCGCTTAGCTCATTTTTCATGAAAATAATCCCTATCTGTACTAGACGAGATGTACTTATTCTATATTTTAATCTATGGCAAGATTACGCAAGGAATTGATTTCTGTGGCCTTAGTTGTAACTGGTTTGGTGTTGGCTTTTTCTTTTCCTTTTTTTAATGCGCTCGCATCAATTCTCCAAAAATTGTCATCAATCAGCGTCTCCCTGGAAAGTGAAAAGATTTTAATTGCATTTTTGTTACGTGTCTAACAAATTATTAGTAAGAAATGTGTTAATTAAGTAACAGCATTAACATTTATTTTAAAACAAATCTGTTTATGACAAATTCTGTGAAAGAGAGCCGGCTCTTTTCGTCTGGGGTACACAAAAGGACATAAGATACTTTTAACTCCCAAAAAAATTAACGGTTCTTGTGGGATCGCGTTTGAAACCGCGGGTTAGTAAAAAAAATAGTTTTTTTATAAAGCCGATTAAACAAATTTTATGTGATTTCCTCACCTGTTTTTCATAATAGAAGCAATGGTTGTAGCGACGTGATCAGATAGTTTACCCCGAGTACCGCCAAATTCCTCCGGCAATTCATCTCTACTCAGATGGTCGAACAATGTTGTTGATTTCGGTGTGTGAATATGAATCTGAGAAACAATGAATTAAATTAATAAGCGTATATTTTTTTATAGATTATGTGTCAAACAAGAAGGCCTAGGCTCGCCTGATTAATAACAAATTAATTAGTAAAATAAGTACAAAATATTAAGTAGACATAATAAGTACCACAACTCGCATAATAAGTACCTACCTAACTACACACACAACTACACAAGTAAAAAATGATTAGCATAAAAAAGGTAATGTATAACTCTTTTAAACATAACTCCTAATTATGTTTAAAAGAGTTTCATTGCATAGACAATGAAACTCTTTCATTCGGTGCTCATATGAGCCCCGAAATTTTGAAGTAGAGCTACGAGCGAGCGAGATATTTCCATCATTTGAATTGTGGTCAAACGGACCTACATTAAATGGACCTACATTTAATCATAAAAATAAATAAGGTTGAAATGTAAGCAAATATTTTTCTCAAAGAAATAGATCTAAAATTAAGGGTTAATGATCTTCACATAAAATTAAGGGCCACATTCTAAAACGACGCTCACAGAAGCCTTACCACGAGTTTTGTTATTAAACGAAAACTTTTTTCGTTTTCGTTTTGCTCCATACCAGCCTAGTTCCTTAAAGTTTCCGCTAGGGACTATTAAAATGTATGGAGCCAAACGAAAACGAAAAAAGTTTTCGTAACCCTCAAAACTCATGATAAGTCCCCGTCATGTATTTCGATTTAGTTTTAATACTTAGTAAATTAACAATTACTGGTTTTAATTATGGACTTAAAACCGGTTTTAAATCGAGATTCATGACTGAGTGTCGTTTTAGAATAGTGCTTTCAAAGTCTTTAAAAAGGGTATGTTTTTGTGAAACGTCATTTGTCCATTCTTCTTTGTTCAAAAGACTCACCATGTTCATCATCTCCTTGCCTATAAAAGGCTTCATGAGCGCAAACACTCTGTTTATCACACTGGGTGCGTTAACCAAGTGAATTTGTTTTAATCGTACCGGCATTGCTTCCTGAAAACAGCATAGATAGTTAAAAAAAAATTATTAATCGTCACGCCGTCTCCCTTGGGGACTGGCAGAGGTGTAATACAACACTCACACTTCGCCGGACGATATTCAGTCCCAAAATGTGTACGGCCTGTCGCCGTACACCGGGCTCCAGTCATGTAGCAGATGACATGCAATAAGCACATATGTTCACACAATGAACAAATTGGTGCGTGCCGTCGGCTATATTTTTATAATAGTTAAATCAGGTAATAACCGGTATTATGTTAATAGGTAGACAAAAATGATTTCCTGTGCTTATGTATTTTTTGTGGTGTCTATCACGATCCTAAAAAACACGGTCTAGGGATTCAGTAAACGCATAATGACGTCATTGTCATCCATCTCTTTTGAACTTGTTGGAAATGACTTATTTCGGTCTTGCTTTAACATCGATTGACGTCACTATGTGTTGCTGAATGCTATTCCTAGCGAAGTATATTATTATACCAAAAGTCAAAAGTCAAAGTCAAAATGTTTTTATTCAATTTAGGTACCAAAGATACACTTATGAACGTCAAAGTTATTTAAATAGACTCGACCGCCTTGTTCGGATAAAAAGCCTCTACTCAGAAGAACAGGCAAGAAACTGAGGGGCATTATTTTTTCAAATAATAAATAAATTAGTCTCACAAATTTTGGCTTACAACTAGGTAATATCTTTAAATATTAGTGGCTACTTGGCGGAAGTGGAAGGCTCCAGACATCTTTATCTTCTAAATAATTCTTAACCTTATAATATCCTCTTTTCATTAATGTAGTTTTTACATGTGATTTGAATTTTCCCTCGGTGAGCCCTGTTATATTTTTCGGGATTTTATTGTAAAAACTAACGCAGTTGCCTAAAAATGACTTTCTTGACTTAGTCAGTCTAAATCTCTGTACAGCTATCCTATCCTTATTTCTAGTGTTATAATTGTGATAGTCACTGTTCAATTTAAATTTATGTAGATTTTTGCGAACGTGCATAATATTTTCAAAGATATATAAAGAAGGTAAAGTTAAAATATTTATTTCTTTAAATAAATCTCTCAATGATTCACGGGGACCCATTCCGTAGATAGCGCGGACCGCTCGCTTTTGCAAAATAAAAATGGCCTCCACTTCAGCAGCTGATCCCCACAGCAAAATGCCATATGACATTATGCTGTGGAAGTAAGCAAAGTAAACCATCCGAGCTGTAGCTATATCCGTCAGTTGCCTAATCTTGCGAACCGCATAAGCAGCAGAACTAAGTCTCCCAGACAGAGCACTAATATGTGGACCCCATTGCAGTTTGAAATCAATGCTTATACCCAGGAACACCGTCGCCTTGTCTATGTTAAGTTTATCGCCCTCAAGCATTACGTTTGGTTCTATATATCTAACATTAGGCATGGAAAACTTTAAACACTTAGTTTTTTTTGCATTTAGTAACAAATTGTTCGCAGCGAACCATCTCGAAATAATAGTCAGTACGTTGTTCACATGCACAAGTTCACTATCTTTCCTATCTGTTCTAAAAATAAGAGATGTATCATCAGCAAATAGAACTATGTCTGTAAGGTCCTTAACCATATACGGCAAATCATTTATATACGCCAAAAATAAGAACGGGCCTAAGATAGAACCTTGTGGTACTCCCATTGTAACTAAAGATCCGGAAGATGTGACGCCATTAATTCCCACTTTTTGTTGTCTATCAGTTAAATATGACTCGACAAGATCTAGAGCGATTCCACGAATTCCGTAGTGGTGTAATTTACGGATCAAGGTGCGGTGTTCTACACAATCAAACGCTTTGGAAAGATCACAAAAGACACCGATGGCATCCTGTGAACTCTCCCAAGCTTCCATCACATGCGTAACTAATCGAACTCCCGCATCTGTTGTTGATCTACTTTTCGTGAAACCGAACTGATTTTCGTTTAATATACTGTGTATGTTAAAGTGACACAACAGTTGATTAAGTATAATCTTTTCAAATATTTTACTCAAAGCCGGAAGCACAGAGATGGGTCTGTAATTCGAGGGATCTGACTTACTACCCGATTTGAAGATAGGGGTAATTTTGCTGTTTTTCATTAAATCGGGAAATGTGCCTCTGTCAATACACATGTTAAATATGACCATGAGGTGTGGTGCAATAGTTTCTATTAAAGACTCTAACACTTTTACTGATAATCCCCATAAATCTTCACTAGATTTAACTCTTAAGCTTTTGAAAGTTTTGATAATTTCAGAGATGGAAGTGTATCTGAACCGAAAGTCTGGTATATCCCGCGAGAAGTGTTCTTTTAGAAAAGCACCTGCATCATCTGGAGACGAGTTAAGCGTTTTGGTGGCATTAAAGGGTATGCTAGAGAAGAAATGTTCAAAAGAGTTGGCTACCGATTTTGCATCAGAAACCGGCTGATTCTCAACTACCAGCGTAAATTCTGAATCCCTCGACTTACTTTTTCCCGTCTCTGTGTTGATGGTCTTCCAGACAGCTTTTATTTTATTATCGGATTTTTGAATTTTATCTTTTATAAACAAAGCTTTAGCGCGAATGCAAACCGACTTAAAAGTTTTCGAGTATTTTCTAACATAGTCATGAAAATCCTTACTAGATGTCAGAGATTTCTTGTTATATAAATCATACATAACATCTCTACTTTTTCGTATACCTCTGGTCGCCCAGTCACTAAACTGTATTTTTTGGTTGAATTGAATCTTCTTCTTTGGACAAATTTCATTAAATTCATTGCTAACTATTTTAAATAATTTTTCATAACTGTCATTAGGGTTATTGACAGAAAAATCAGTTAAAATAAGTTTCGACTCTATGCAATTATTTAGTCGTTTTAACCTACCTTTCGTTAATGGTCTACACTCAACTAAAGATGGTTTCTTTATTTTATCAATTTCAAATTTAATTGCAAGGCCCTTGTGATCTGACCTGACTCCGTTAAAAAGTGATAAATCTTTTGTTTTACAACTTGAGAAAATATTGTCTATGCAAGTAGATGAGGTCTCCGTTACTCTAGTTGGCTCGCAGAAAAGATAGTTTAAATTAAATGCTTTAAATAAAGAAATTAGATTAATTTTATCCGTAGAATTGACTAAAATATCTATAATGAAGTCTCCGCAAACCAAAATAGATCTATTTGATTTAGAAAGTTTCTTTAGTACGCACTCCATTGTTGACATAAAATGATTGAAGTTAGATGCTGGTGGTCGATAAACACATAATATTATGTGCCTGTCCATTTCCGCACAAGCAATTTCACAGACACGTTCAACAGAATAGCCCCTTATGTCTATTAAGTCCTATTGTATTGTATATTGACAGTACGTATGCAAACAAGGGCTCTCGATAGAGTTTAAGGATCTGTGATGGCACCTATGGCATGAATAAATGAACAGTTGGCTTACATTTAAATTATCACGTCAATCGCAATGATATTGCTCTACACTGTCAGTTCACACTATTTAACTTACACCATGATGTGTATAAGTGGAATTGCAAAGGACATGATTATGATACACACATAACATATTGTCACGCCTTTCCCCCGAAGGGGCTGGCAGTGGTGTAATACAACATAAATACACTTCATCGGACGATGTTCATTCCCAAATGTAACAGGGGACGAGCCTGTAGCCATACACCGGGCTCCAGTCATGTAGTAGATGGCATACAATACGCACATATGTTCCCACAATGAACAAATTGGTGCGTGCCGTCTTTTGGTTTTGACCCCGCTCCCTCTGGCTTGAGAAGCGGGCCTTCTCCAACTTTTTTTTTTTTTTTTTTTTTTTTTTTCGTGGGGGAATGCGCTTACACATCCCCGCTACGCCCCGGGGGAGGCGCAGCGGGGTATGTCGGACTCGATGCCAGAAGGGCACCCCTACCGACTAAACCCCCACGGTGTCCATCCTCGTCGGCCATGGCGGGGTCACGGGGTCATGGGGGTCTCAGAATCTCCGTAACCCCACCACGCCGCTGTCCGCAGCCGGACCCACCTCAGGAGGGGACTCGCCCCCCTCCCCAGCTCCGAAGCGATGCCCTGGACACCAAGGCATCGACTCCTCAGGAGACCCTCCTTAATTGGGAGCACCAGACACCCCCGTGTCCGGCGCCCCTGGGCCTCCTAGCGGAGACGGTGTGCGAGCCCTGCTGGCTCGCCTCCGTGTCCGCGCCCTCCGGAGCGGGAGAGAAAGAGGGTCCCTTTCTCTCTCCCGCTCCTCGGTCTCTCTCTGCGACATCACCTCCTCGCAGAAAGAGACCATAGCCTTCCATGACCCCTCGTCGGCGACCATCCTAGATAGGATGGTCGGCAGCGAGAGGTCCGCCCCTACAGCCGCGACCAACGCCAGTCGTGGCTCCGCCGCCCCCGGGCATACCTCCAGCACGTGCTGCGCCGTCTCCTCCGCGCAGCCACACTGGTGGCACACCGGAGTCTCTTCCCTCCGTGCTACGCTGAACAGGTATCTCACGAGGCATCCGTGCCCCGAGAGTACCTGGGTCAGCCGGAAGGAGAGACCCCCATGCTCACGGTGGACCCATTCCCTAAGTACGGGCCGGACCGCCTCCAGAAATCGGACGGCTCCGGCCCCCCTCCTCCGGTCCACCGCGAGCCGCCTGCTCCAGGACTCCAGGGCAGCATCCCTGGAGTCTCGCCTCCACTGCTCCACCTCTCGTAGGGCAGGCCGTAGGTCCTGTTCGCGCGCCCGCGCCCTGCGCCAGTATACGTCGGACAGGACCTTAGCCTCCAAGTCCCACGGGAGGGAGCCCGCAATGGCGCAGGCCACCTCGTGTGAGAGTGTGCGGTAGCCCCTGCACACTCTCACCGCCATGACCCTCTGGGCCCCGCAGAGCCGACCGTTCCCCCTGGTGTTCAGGGAGCCGGCCCATATTGGGGCCCCGTAGAGGGCCATGGAGCGCACCACCGCCATGTATAGGCGGCGGCAGCTCCCACCACCCCCACCGAGGTTCGGAAGGAGGCGGCTTAGCGCAGCCGCCGTCCCCACGAGCCTCGGGGCCAGCCTCTGAATGTGGGCTTCGAACCTCCACCTGCTGTCAAGTACGACGCCGAGATATTTCAGCGTCGACCCAACAGCAATGGAGGTTCCACCCACAACAATCGATGAGTCTGCAGGTGGCGCCCTCCGAGAACCGTGAAAACATATGGCCTCGGACTTGTGGAGCGCCACCTCCAGACCCAACCGCCGAATCCTGGCTACCACAGCCGCAACTCCGGCTGTAGCCAGGACGGACGCCTCCCTATACGTCCGTCCCCGGGCGGTAACCAACGTGTCGTCGGCGTAGCAAACTACGTCGACGCCACGAAGGTTAGCGCCTCGCAGCACCCAATCGTACCCTATGTTCCACAGGGTGGGGCCCAGTACGGACCCCTGTGGAACACCGCGGGTCATGGGGCTGCAGCCCTCCCCGTCTTTCGTCGGGTAAACTACCTCTCTATGTGAGAGGTAGTCCCCAACGAGGCACCGGAGGTACTGAGGGACCCTATGGTACCCCAGTGCCCCCAATATCGCACCCCATGGCAGGGTGTTAAAGGCGTTGGCGATGTCTAACGACACCGCCAACATCACCCCACCGCCGGAGCACGCCCTCTCGGAGAGGTCGCGGACGTGGGATATGGCATCCACTGTCGAGCGACCTCTCCGGAACCCAAACTGGGTGTCGGCCAAGTCCGGGCCGACATCCTCGAGGTGCCTGACGAGGCGGGCAACCACCACGCGCTCCAGCAGCTTGCCCGCCTCGTCAAGGAGGACTATAGGGCGGTAGCCCGCCGGTTCGTCCGCTGGACGCCCCTCCTTACGCAGGAGGACGAGCCGGCCCTTCTTCCACCGCCTGGGGAATCGCCCTTGGCGCAGGCAGCGGTCGAAGACCGTCCTTATTCGGTCCTCCAGCTCCTCCTGCACGAGGGCCCACGCGCGGCCAGGGATCCCATCAGGACCCGGCGCCGTGTTCCTGGCCCTCATCCGGAGAACGGCCGCACCCAGCTCGCCCTGCGAGATCTCGGGCACCTCCTCCTCGACCTCCGCAGCAGGAACCGCCGCGGTGGGAGGGACGAACTCGGTCCCCGGACTACCGGGGAACAGTCCCTCAACCACCCGCTGGAGGATCACCGGCTCGAGGGTGGTGGTGACCGGGGGGGCCCAGGGGCGAAGCTTCCGCCTGGCCCACTGGTACGGTCGCCCCCAGGGATCCCGCTCGATCGAGCTCAGGAGCTCCTGCCACGCCTGCGCCTTGGCCTGGCTGATGCTCAGCCGCAAGGCCCTGCACGCCTCCCGATACAGCCACACACAGCCCATTGGCCTGCACGTCCAGGTCTACTGACTCCTCGGGGGGCGCATTCCACGCCTCGACTATGGCTGCCTCCTGCAGCACCCCCACGTCCAGGCGGGTCAACGCCCACCGCGGACCAACCGCAGGTGCCAATCTCGCGCCCGGTCCCGCTGAAGACGTTGACGAGGAGACGCTAAATCGGATGTACCGATGGTCAGACAGCGTCTCCTCGTCCACCAGCACCTCCCAATCCCAGACCCGTGCCGCGAGCTCGGGGGTGGCGAAGGTGACGTCCACCACCGACCCACCCGTATGCCGCACGCACGTGTGCGTGGACCCGCGGTTGAGGACGCTTAGTCCAACCTCCACCAGCCACTCGTCAACGGCCTCGCCTCTGGCACTTGTCCTTGGAGACCCCCACGCCGTAGATTTGGCATTGAGGTCTCCAAGGATGATGACCGGTCGGGGACGGTTCTGGCCGACAAGGGTCCCTACCTCACCGAGAAACATCTCAAACTCGGCAAGGACCCTGTTGGGGGAGAAATACACCCCCACGACTACCATCCCGCCGATACGGGCCGCGACGTATCCCCTACCCCTTACCACACCCTCAAAGGGAGGGGACCGGGCAGGCGACTGAGTTGTGATCGCCACCAAGCCGTCCAGGTCTCCAACCCAGTCAGCTCTGGGCGGGACCCGGTACGGCTCGGCGATCACGGCCACCTGGATCGACCGCTCTGCCAGGCTCTGGAGAAAAACATCCTGAGCCCTGGCAGAGTGGTTGGCGTTTGCCTGGAGGAAAGTAAGGCCTTCTGCCATTAGCTTTCCTCCATACTGGCCGCCTGCTCCGCATGGGGGCGAGTCGGCTGCGACTTGGCCTTGGCCTTAGTCGCTGCCGTTCCTCGTCGCGCATCTGCTTTTGACGGGGGCTTGGCACATACCTTGCCCCCGGAGAGATGGTCCGCCGGTTGGCCTTCTCCAACTAGGCTATCATCGCTTCATGAGACGCAACTATTAATGAAGCAGTTCTATGGCAGCGCTAATTTGTAAATTAAGAGTTAGATTTACCTGTTGATATTTAGACATTTTTTTGGCAACTGAAAAACTGAATTTTGTGAAGACTCTCAGGGACAGATCTTTAACATCGCTCACGACGATATCTTCTTCCTCGTAGAAGTCGTCATCAAGAAGCCAGGCGTCTCCAACTAAGACAATCATTTTGGCTTCGAGCAGGTGGTCGTACTGCTGTAAGCCTGGATCGTCCAGCTGCCATATCCAGAGGTTTCTCTTTTTTGATAGCTGGTACCGAGCAAAGTTTCTGAAAGGTACAATGGTTTCGTTAATGTCCAAGTAATTATGTTTGCACACTATAAGTACTACGTACTAAACAAGCTGTTCAATGATGACCGCGGGGCCTGCCCGCGTGGACTGACTAGGTACAGGTTTGCTGCAGCGCTAAAACATTCGTTATGTCGTCCAACCAAGCTATTAAAACATGCAGCGCTGGATCGTACTTTTCACTCCATACACAAACACACGGCGTGTGTGTTGAAGCCACACTATTGTAGGTGTACGGATTGCAATACAGTGCAGTGGAAGAAATTCTATGTTCTGTTGATAAAATCTAGTACGAGTACATAATATTAATTATTGATGCTACATTATTATTTTATTGTCGACAGGTACATGTTACGAAACTGATTCTTTCTATTAAAAAAGATTACCAAAATTCCCAAAAAGCCCTAGATTCTCAAAGTATTTTTTTTTTGTGCTCCCAAGATGTGGTTACGAGTATTATGCACAGTAACTTGTTTTAGAGTCAATAAACATCAAGTATTTTCAAAATGGTTTTCATTTTTGCTGAGGCTACATTAGCGCGCGATAATTCGTGTCGCGTTGTCACGCTACCATCGTTATCGGTTATCAGCAATGTACTTGTCTACATTAGCGGTTAACTCTTCGCCTTTCTGCGGAGTTGAAGTAGGCGGTAATTCACCCGATACATCGCCGAGTGACGAACCAACCGGCTACATTTGTCACGAAAGCCCGAATTATCGCTGAAGGCCGCTAATGTAGCATTAACGAGCTAAAACTGACACATTGAGAGTGTCATATATATGTACTAGCTGTTACCGCAACATTATTCGCGTTTATTTAGAAAATAGTATCCATAAACCCTCCTCGTGATATACTGTAACTTATTATCAAATTAATAAACCAAAAAGATCAGATTCCAACATTAAAAAAATCCTGGCTGGTTTTCGGAGTTTTAATTTTAGTTGTCAGTTGTTATTTTAGCACCAACTATGTAGTATTCTGTGATGTTGTCTAACGCATTTAGTAAGCATTTGGTACGGCGCGTTATTTGTTATTAATTTACAGAAATTAATGACAAAAAGATTTATTTATTCAGAAAAAAGTATCCAAGAACCTTCCTTGTGATATACTGTAACTAATAATCAAATTTCATCAAGATACGTTTAAAAAAAAAGTGAAAAGCCTACAAACAGACTGACAGACAGAGTAACTTTCGATTTTATAATTAGTAAGGATATGATTTTAACGCGGAATAAGTCCTATTTCTGATCGAAGCATTAGATTAGATCGTTAAAGACGAGTAATTGCGAATGTTCCAAAGTTAAAATTACTCACGTGATCCTTAAAGTCTTTTGCATGTGGGGTGACAGCGGGTCCCTGTCAGTCAGCGTCTCCGGCGCGGTAGACCTGATGCTGAAGAACAGGTCGGCAGCAGTCTTCGCTTTATCCATGTCGTGGTAACAACTGTGCATGAAGCGCCGGTACAGCCTCTCATCTGAAAACGTTATGAAATGTTTGTACCATTTGGCGATAAACATCTTTAAAGAAGTAACAGAGATTTTTAACTCCCGACGTAAAAACGATGGGTGTCATAAGTTTGACGTGTCTGTGGTGTGTGTGTGTGAGTGTGTGTGTTTTTGTGTGTTGAGTTGTGAGTTGAGTGGTTTTTTTTAAATAGTATAGGAGAAAAAATATACTTTGACGCTTGAAAGAATCCAAAGAAAGTTCGCAAGATTCTTATATAGGAAAATCTATGGGTACTACCCTACATGGTCTTATCCTTCTCTGTTCGTTAGTGGTATGGTGGGAAAGAACACGCTTGAACTGAGACGTAAGTGTGCTCTCGTTGTTCATTACCACCTACTACTAAAATTAAATAACGATATAGACAACCCTACCGGCAGCGGCGCGTGCCGCTGCTCGCGCAGCTCGTCGCCCGCGCACTGACACCGCGCGACACGCGCCTACTCACCACGCACTCACACTACTCAATGACTTGGGGGGCTATTCCTGTGCGTGACATGAGATGAGATTTTATCTTGGTCACTCTCACACCTATGACATTTCAAACAAGAGCAACAAGGACGAAAACAGGTGAGACAAACAGGTTTGGGGGCTGAGCTACCCACGTCCGTAGGAGTGTACTCTATTCTGATTCCCTACACGTGGTCCCCGGGTAGTGCTAACCGGGTAGCAAACTCTGGTGGGAGGCTTCGGCCGTGGCTAGTTACCACCCACCGGACCAAGCCATGCCGTGAAATGTCCTAGTCGTGTTTCGGGATGTAGTCCGGTGTAACCGTTCCGAAGACGGGTCTGAGCTGTAGCGCACTTGTAGCGCCTCACTCAACTGCCGTCTTTGTACGTCTTCACTCTACATAACTTCAAGGCTAGAGTGAATAAGTACCTTATAGGTCGTCGTGCTCCATCTTAGACCACAATGTCGCTTAACATCAGGCGAGTTGGTGGTCAAACGTCGACCTATTCGACAATCGACGAAAATCTCAAATCTCCGAATAGGGCCACTGCTTGCCCGCCAGCCTGATCTCGATTTGTTCTTCTCGGGAAACCGTATTATGTTGCTAAATTGCGTTAGACACTTACCAGATGTGTGTTTTTATTCTTAAGTTTGACACAAAAACGATTTGGTGCCAACTGTTAGTTTTTGTAAGTTAATGTAATAATAAATAAATGAATAAATAAATTGGTCCCACCTAAGTTTTTGGGCACGTATGGCTTCTGTTCCAGCCATTCTCTGAGCTCAGCAACTTGCTTCTGAATATCTTCGTGTTTTGGAGCTTTCTGATGAATATCTTCATCTTCCGGAGCTTTCAGATCTTCCATTTTTGAAAATCACTGGAAGATAAATAAAGCAAAACATGAGAGACTGTGAGGTCATAGAAGATGTCGAGGAAAAAGCGAAGTGGAGGAAAAATGTAACGCAGTCTGATTCTACCACCATGTGGGATACATTACACAATATATTCTGGAAGAGAGAGAGTGAGAGCGCGAGAGAGAATGCCAAAACTTCTCTGTTCGCCTGCCTGGATCGTCGTTCCGGCTTCCTTTTATTATTTAACACTATAGCACTTTAGAAATACATCTTTAATATACTGTATAGCCATATAGTATACTAGCTGCGCCCCGCGGTTACACCCGCGGTTTAAAAGTAGCTTAAGTGCTATTCTAGACTAAAATCTATCTCTGTGCCAAATTTCATCCAGATCTGTTCAGCCGCTCTGGCGTGAAAGAGTAATAAACATCCATCCATCCATCCATTCTTATAAGCTTTTTCACGTTTATAACGAGCCGCTTATTGTAGCGCACGAGCCTCTCTACTTTGTCGCGAACCTTTGGAACCACTCTCGCTGCGAGCCTCGACTCAAGTTGACGACAGGCTCGCGTCTATAGCTCGTTGAATTGATACGGCGCACTGTTACGGCAAACAATACGTGTGCTCGATACGTTACGAGGTTCGGTTCAGGCAGTCTCCGCCTTTAAAATACACATTTGTTCCAGCAGGGCAACCATTACTGATGCTTAACTGAACCGGTGATGTTGCATGCGTTGTCGTTAAAATCTGACGAAAAATGGCTAATTAGCAGTAACGTTTATTTTATTTATTTATTTAACACACAAAACAAATTACAATCTAAGAGAACTTAATTATAGATCCTAATGGATCGCCAGAAACACAGATAAGATCTGGATTGTAACTCAAAACATGTGTGCAATATAGGTTCAGTAAAGGTCTCACTCAAGCTTACATAACATACTTTAATTACTTAGATACATACATTATTGAATTACAATATAATACATGATGACGTTTAAAATACAATATAGGAGACTACAAATACACTATAAATTATGATAGGTCTGACTATACTTAAATTAAACGTCTTCGACGTTTCACAAACGTCTCACCGGTAGTTTAGCTGGCACGTTTGTACAGTACTCGGCGATAAATATTGCACATCGACTTTTGGAAAGTTCAGGGGGCTTACCACAACCTCTTAAAACATCATTAATTAAGCCTTACTTCTTATTTTCGTACCATGACCACCCTAAAAGTATTCCTGTTAAGTTTTGAAAGCGCTTAGCAGTTTTGATGACGTCACTCAATTTCGTTCATTCAATCCAAGGAACATTTAATTATGGAATGTAACAAAACGTTCGTAACAACGATGCGTTGACCGAGCATGCCTCGCAAGGCACGCTTCCACCTCGCTCTGGCTGCTAAGCTTACCACGCTCCAGACTGAGATAGAAGCTTCGCGAGGCATGCTCGGTCAGTGGAGACTGTGCTCTACTGAACCGTTTTTCATGAAAAACGCAACAACAACGGTTAAGCTAAGCATCGGCTAAGGTTAGCTGAATTGTCCTCCTGGTTGCCATGATCGGTTGGTCGGTGTCCGATAGTAGGTATTCGCTACTCGTAAAGCCTTATCATGGGCGAAACAAATTTATTAAAAAAATAATTCGTGATAACGCTTTGAGATACCATAACGCGATTATATTCAAGTGCAAGCAGGTGGTATTTAATTGATTGTCCAAAAATAAATATAGCTACATGTATGATATATATAATTGTAAGTACCTACAATAATGACTTAGTACTTCGCCATACTTATTACATGTAAAAAGTATTGATTGTATTGACTGCCTCGGTGGCTCAGTTGGTAGTGAACCTGCCTTCTGTGCTTGGGGGCGTGGGTTCGATTCCCACCTAGGGCAAACATTTATGTGATGAACATTTGTGTTTGTTCTATGTCTCGGTGTTAATATGTATAATATTTAAGTATGTATTTAAAAATATCTAAGTGTGTATATCAGTCTCAGGCAGCCATAGTACAAGCTTTGCTTAGTTTGGGGTCAGGCGACCGAGTGTGGAAGTGTCCCGAATTAAAAAAAAATAGATATAATTTTATATACTTATATAATATAGATATAATATATAATATATATATATATATAATAGATTTTTAAAATTAAAACTACGATGCCACGATGGTTGCGTTTTGTTTTCGACGCTGCTCGATCATAAACCTTATTCCGCAGTGATACGATTCGTGTTCGCGCAACATCGTCAACAAAACGTAACGATAATGGCAGCAATAAGATAATAATAAGATGTCTTGCTATTCCTATACGTGAGATGAGATGAGATATTATCTTGGTCACTCTCACACTTATGACGTTTCAAACGAGAGCAACAAGGACGAAAAAAGGTGAGATGAAAATCTCAGATCTCCGAATAGGGCCACTGGTCGCGTTTCCACCTGTAAGAAAAATCCGACATCCGAGAAATTTCCGACAGCCTAAGTGCTGCCGTGACAGCAATTGCTACGGAATTAAGTAAACTGCAGTAAGACTGTCAGATATGTCTCGTAGTGCTCACAGCGTAGCTTGACTTGGTGTTCGTAGCCGATCACACATGCTAAGCAACTGATGACATGGTCAGTCCTAGGACGGGTGACCGCGGGCGGCATTTACCTACAACTGAGGGCTACCGTGGCTCGTATGACACGTTGCTTGACAATTGTAGGCCCCGGTTGTTTGTTCTACGACAACAATCGTCAAGCCATGTTAAAGGCCATCGGGCGGCCTAGAAACTCTGGCATCAGGGCTAGCCACTCGGCCTATACGAACTTGCTTGCTTGCTTTTTTGCTTATGCCTCGCTGAGGTCTTCTTGCAGGTGGAAACAAGGTCTACGCTATATTCGATCCAATAACAGGGCTCACTGAGGGAAAATTCAAATCACATGAAAAAACTACATTAATGAAAAGAGGGTATTGTAAGGTTAAGAATTATTTATAAGATAAAGATGTCTGGAGCCTTCCACTTCCGCCAAGTAGCCACTAGTATTTATAGATGTTACCTAGTTGTAAGCCAAAATTTGTGAGACTGTAATTTATTTATTATTTGAAAAAATAAAGCCCCTCAGTTTCTTGCCTGTTTTTCTGAGTAGAGGCTCTTTATCCGAACAAGGCGGTCGAGTCTATTTAAATAACTTTGACGTTCATAAGTGTATCTTTGATACCTAAATTGAATAAAAACATTTTGACTGACTTTGACTTTGAATATTCATCCAAATCTATCGTTCTGTCTGAGCTTCATGGAGTAACAAACACACACATAAGCTTTTACATTTCTAGCTATAAATAGAATAAAAGCCAATACACGCTATACGAGAAGCTTCGGTGACTAAATAGTTAAAGATGTGATAACTGTTAGATGATAACTTACATACCTTAAAAGTTGTTTTTTATTCGTCCGCTGTATCAATGTTGATTTTCACGGTTTATTACACCAGTCAACCTTGTTTTTTTCAGTAAGTCACTCCACCGTTCTCAACCACAGCTACTGGAAAAAAATAGTAAGAAATAAAATACAACAGTAGTAATAATACCTTGAATTATGTCTACGCTGAAGTGAAGGTTATATCAGTTATCAAGCAGGCATTATTTTATTTTTTATCAAAGGCTTTTTTGTAGTAATACTGTTTTTTTGTTGTAATACTGTAAGTAGGAGTAACAAAACCAAATATTACACGTATATAATTGGTATACAAAATGCACATCGAAGCAGGCAAAAAAGACTTGCGAATATTATTTAATGTGCGCAAAAAATTAAAACACAATTTCATGGTCAAAAGTCTAAAACCAGATTTTATACTCTTTGTAGTAAAATACAAAAAAAAATCTTTTATAAATCAACTCTGTACAAGAATAGATAAAAAAACTATGATTCTCAATCCTTTTGGGCAGCTGGAAAAAAATTAAACTTACAATGATTCTCATATACTCAGAGCCAACATATTTTCATTTATTTGCGGGCATATACATTTGTTTCAAATAATAATCAATAAACATCTACTTACTTTATACCAAGTCACCATGATCCGTCACAAAGCACTATAATTTAATATTTTTTAGATTCGTAAAGATATACAACAAAAGTTTGATTCCGGGTGGTGACGCGCTCCACGGTCATAGGCAGTAAGCAGACTGAGTCAAGACTGAGTGAGTTGAGTTCGAGTGTGTTTTATAATCTGCTGTGTACTAAACACAGCTGTATCTACATTTCTTTGTACATTTACTAGTACACAACACAAGGAGTACTTACAACTAAATAAATGCCTTGATAACGGTACATGCGTACTGAGCGATAAGTGAACGATTAGCGGATGTAAGCGATAAAGTCGAATGTAATTTAGCTAGACTACCACCTGTCACAGTGAACTTGGTACTGCGAAGATGTCATGCTTAAAAACATCGTCATTTTTAGCCCATAATTGTCTACCGCTTAGCGCAGAATAGCTCTCTTAATAACATACGTCACTTATCCAGGTTAAACGGGATGAGAGTAAAATTCACCATATTTACTCGTATACATTCAAACGTTGTGTTTCTCGTTGGTTAGCCGGGCTCCACGTTTGTATTTGCTATCCGAGATAACATAACACATCGTCACGCCTTTCCCCCGAGGGGGCTGGCAGAGGTGTACAACACTCAAACTTCGCCAGGCGATATTCAGTCCCAAATATGACAAGGTAGAGCCTGTCGCCATTCAGTTGTCGGCTTCAGTTACGTAACAGATTGAAAATGAAATGAAAATAAAAATATTTATTGTAACAACTTATTATTACCTATAAAAACATTGTTTACTGGTTGCCTCACGAGGCAAGCCTGTATCGAGGCAACCCATAGTCCTGTTCAGCACATTACTTACCGCCTTTCAAGATCAGGATTTACAATATATAATACAAAAAATAATAATAAAATAAATATATAGATAAAAATATATTACAAGTATTTATCACTATAAATTATCCTAATTTCTAATTTATATACATTACATACAATACGCACATATGTTCACACAATGAACAAATTGGTGCATGCCTTCGGCTGGGTTCGAACCAGCTCCCTTTGGCTTGAGAGGCGGGTCTTCTTCGACTAGGTTATCATCGCTATCCGAGATAGTAGTCTATATTATGTTAATTCAGGGTCTAAGCTAATTTCATTTCAAATTTGACTTCAATCCGTTGAACCATTGCAGAGCAAAGAAGCAACCAATGAAGTGGTGTGATAAAATTCTATGGATCAAAACAAAGAAAATCTAAGCAATCCTAAAGGTAAAACTAATGAAGTTCACTTTTATTCTCAAAAATAAACAATATCTTATCAAAGTGTTCTAGTCGATGTTTTTTTTTTTTTTTATGGACAATAAGTCGGCGTTTGACCACCAACTCGCCTGATGTTAAGCGACGTTGTGGTCTAAGATGGAGCACGACGACCTATAAGGTACTTATTCACTCTAGCCTTGAAGTTTTGTAGAGTGAAGAAGTACAAAGACGGCAGTTGAGTGAGGCGCTACAAGTGCGCCACTGCTCAGACCCGTCTTCGGAACGGTTACACCGGACTACATCCCGATACACGACTAGGTCATTTCACGGCATGGCCTGGTCCGGTGGGTGGTAACTAGCCACGGCCGAAACCTTCCACCTGAGTTTGCTACCCGGTTAGCACTACCCGGGGACCACGTGTAGGGAATCAGAATAGAGTACACTCCTACGGACGATGTTAAAGAGTTCTGAGGTTCTGCCGGTGCTTCTTGTTTCTTGTGTTTTCCGTTTTTTCATGCCACGTACATGAACCCTACTGTCCACACACTGACAGCAGCGGCGGAGGACACCGGTAACAAATCCTACTTCCTTGATGGATGGATGGATGGATGTTTGTTACTCTTTCACGCCAGAACGACTGAACAGATCTGGATGAAATTTGGCACAGAGATAGATTATAATCTAGAATAGAACATAGGATACTTTATAACCGCGGGTGAAACCGCAGGGCGCAGCTAGTAACATTATAAAAGAAAAACAAAAAAACTCGGCTGCACAATGTTGTACCCTATGTCACTTCCACTATCAAGATAATTCAAATGACACCTCACAAACTCCTCACTTTTTTGACTCTCAAATTAACCGGGAATTCCCGGTTCTGAACCATTTACTGTTACGAGCTAGCTCGAATAGTAGTAAAATAATAATAATAAATTTGGGACACTTGCACACACGGTCGTCTGTCCCCAAACTAAGCAAAGCTTGTTCTATGGCGGCCAGAGACTGATATACATGCTTTTATATTTTTAAATAAATGTTTAAGTAGATTAAATCCGACATATTTTTGAGTTAACTCAAATCATTTTTACCCGACGCAAAAATTACGGGGTGGGTGTTTGTATGTGTATGTCTGTGGCATCTTAGCTCCCGAACGGATAAACCGATTTTGATATTGTTTGAATTAGTGGGAAGTGTTGTTAGCTTGTCGGGGACTTTTAAACTTTTTAATTTATCTTCTCTTATTATTTAAGTGAACACAGCTATCCACGTACACTCGTAAGAAGCTTACTTCTACGAGTCGACTCGGGCCAAGTACGCTCTGGGGGGCTATTCCTGCGCGTGAGATGAGATGAGATTTTATCTTGGTAACTCTCACACCTACGACGTTTCAAACAAGAGCAAAAAGGATGAAAAAAGGTGAGATGAAAATCTCAAATCTCCGAATAAGGCCACTGATCGAGTCAACGCGGCTTAGGCAACAAACTCTAAAAAACCCATAATTATAATCACTGCGATGCCTTATACTCGTATATGATCGAAGCTGCGATGTCATATTTTAAATGTTTCTATGTACTACTATTATTTATTTAACTACTTTTCTATGAGCACTATTTTATTATTACGACTTTGTCAGGTTTCTTCTTTACTACTGTTATTTTTATTACTGTTATCTTTTCGTCTATATCTATCTATAACACTTAAATTTATAGAATCTTTGTTTGTGTGGTAGGTTTTTATTTTCTAAATTCGTATTTTTTGTATTATTATTATTATTTTCTTTGATCTTCCAGTGTAAATGTTATGTTTCCTTTGCGCGCTAGCACTATTGTTGTTCTTATAAGTGGTGACCTGTATTTAGCCTATCTGTTAATATCTTTGTATGTTTTTACGTTTGTAACCAGGCTGTTTGGTCTTCCAAATAAAATAAAATAAATATAATAAACATACCTACATTAAAAACCTAAACTATAAACATTCTTAGCTTTCTTACCATTACCATTCTTACCTACATGACCTTGAAGGTCCTGGTAAATGCCTAATACTATAATGTACTTAGATAGGTAACGTCCCTATACATGAAATTAAACTCTACAGATATTTATCCCATAATGTTTTAATGTTTAATAAAAAACATTTTTTGTACAAAATCTTAACTTAAGTTCTTAACATACCTCAATCAATAAACTTTATACTGTTTTCATCACAACATTTTTAAAAATTATATGCACTAAATAATAATGACAATTATCTAGTAGTCCAGCGGATTGGCAAGTTGAAATGGCAGTGGGCAGGGCACATAGCACGAAGGACTGATGACCGATGGGGTCGAAAGGTTCTCGAATGGAGACCAGGTACCGGCAAGCGCAGCGTTAGAACGTCCACCCACAAGGTGGACGGATGACCTTGTCAAGACCGCAGGATCGCGCTGGATGCAGGCCGCTACCAACCGGTCTTATTGGAGATCTATGGGGGAGGCCTATGTCCAGCAGTGGACGTCCTATGGCTGATGGATGGGTGGATGATCTAGTAGTTCTGTGAGCTGTAAGCTGTAGATCTCGCGGCCAACGTCTTTCCTCCTCTAGAGGTAAGTCGCGTCGCATTCCTCAACCGATTCTCGTGAAATTATGTGAGTAGGTTCGATAATTATACAGATTATTTGTCGAGTCAGTTTTTGAAAATTTTTCAAATCATATCTCCACAATATGTTTTTTTTTCCACGAAGAAGAAGACAGAGATCTAGACAGAATTCGGATGCACGAAAGCATTTTTGTCGAAGCTAAAGCACAGACGCTTCGCTCACCAAATTTCAAATTTCAAAAGAATCAGTTAAGAAATGCGACCTGTGGAAGAAGACAGAGATACGGACATAATTTGGACATGCGAAAGCATTTTTGTCGAAGCTAAAGAATCGACGTTTCGCTTGCTAATCTGGCTCGCTCGGACGATAAACGCGAAAATTTGAATTGATGGATGTTTGTTACTCAATTACTCTAAAACGGCTGAACGGTACTACACTTACGGTAATACAATTTGGCACAGAAATATGTTATAGGTACTCGTACAACATATCAATGGGTGTTTTTTTTTTTTATTATGTAGGTGGTTTATGTTGGTGGTCAGCGTTTGACCACCAACTGATGTTAAGCGACGACGTAGTGGTCTAAGATGGAGCACCACGACCTATAAGGTACTTATAGGTGTTCCAAAAACCTTGTTATATTCGCGAGATGTGCATCCAGTATCGACTGTAGGTTGCATTATTGCTAGTTTAAATCAAGTATCGCATAAAGCGCGAACTCAGCGGGCTTTATTTGTGAACTATGTGCGCATGCGTAACGCAACTTTCTTAGAATAGAAGCCGCCAACATATAATACAAGTTTGTTATCATTTTTGTAAAATTTTAATTTTGTGCATTCTTAAACTGGTCATAGCTTGCTATTTTTAACTGGCAATTTTGTCATTTATGCATAAATATTTTTACGTTTCGTGTATGTGTCCTTTATACAGGGTTTTTGTAACTCCCTGTGTACCTTTTAATGCGGGCAACACCGCGAAATTGTTTCATAAAAAGTTATTAAGAAGATGATGAGAGGGCAACCGTTTAGCTCATTTTTTCGCTAACATTATTATGTACTTATTCTAGGTTTTAATCTATGACAAGATTACGCAAGGAATTGATTTCGGTGGTCTTAGCTGTGACTGGTTTGGTATTAACTTTTTCTTTTTTGCATGCGCTCGCGTCAACCCTCCAAAAGTTGTCATCAGTCAGCGTCTCCCTGAAAATTCATGGTTATTTTAACAGCATTATCTTGTTACGTCGTCATCATCGTCATCTCTACAGTCGTATAAGTCTTAATGCAGCGACACTGACCTATCCTACATCGAGGTTGATTGAGCCGTGATCCACCACGCTCGCTCAGCGGAATATCTGCTTCTGTTACGTAACTAATGTTAAATAACTAACTAATTAGTTCAAGGAATTTGGTAAAATACAAAATATTTTTCAGAAAATTGTTATGTGTTTTTTTTAAAGAAATCCCCACCTGTGCTTCATAATCGCAGCAACGACTTCATCGGCGTACTCAGACAGCTTACCCCGAGTACCGCCAAAATCCTCAGGCATCTCATCTCTGTCGAAGTGGTCGAACAGTGTCGTAGAGTTTGGTAAATGAATGTGGATCTAGAGAAACAACATTTTTAGTGTTAACATTGTTTCTTTTATATATCTATGTGTGACCTAAGACTTTATTCGTGTTAGTTCAGAAACTAGTTTCCAAAAACCTTCCTCGTGAAATACTGTCACTAATTATCAAATTTCATTAAGACCCGTTCTGCCGTTTAGCTGTGAAAAGCCTACAAACAAACAGATAGACAAACAGAGTTTATTTTGATTTTTTAATATTAATAATAGAAGTGTAATAGATTAGCGACGAGCTGGCAGAAAAAAAAAACAATTCGGGACATTTTCACACACGGTCGTCTGACCCCAAACTAAACAAAGCTCTTACTATAGCAGCCAGAGACTGATATAATTATGTAGATACATTTTTATTTTTAAATCCATACTTATATAGATATTTACACCCAGACATAGAACAAACACAAATGTTCATCGGATGAATGTTTGCCCTAGGTGAGAATCGAACCCACGCCCCCGAGCTCAGAAGGCAGTCAACCGCTCAAACCGCTTGAGGTTACAGATCCATAGGAAATGTGCGATTATTTTTATATGATACTAAAAAATTTAGGCTTGCGTTGCACCGCCATCACGCGTGATGACACCAGCCTAGGATGGAGTACTATTGCTTAGAAGAAATCAATTCACTCGAGACTTGAAAACACTCAGAATATCTCGATATCAGATCAGGGGGACTATTCCTGCGCGTGAGATGAGATGAGATTTCATCTTGGTGCTAGATGCTAGATTTTGCCTTGAGATTTGAGAGTTTCATCTCACCTTTTTCGTCCTTGTTGCTCTCGTTTGAAACGTCATAGGTGTGAGAGTGACCAAGATAAAATCTCATGTCATCTCACCCGTAGGAATAGCCCTCCAGGGAACTTCGATAAATATAAATAATGTATGAAAGCTTTCAGTAAATAAATAAAGGGTTTAAATGTAGGGTTTTTTTTCAAAATACAGTATGAAGTAAAAGTATTTTCTTAGAGTTACATTTGTAATTAGGTATGTTAAAGTAATTTGCTCATTATCCATTTTCGGAACACTCACCATTTTCATCATCTCCTTGTTTATAAAAGGCTTCATAAAAGTAAATATTCTGTTTATTATACTCGGAGCATTAACCATATGAATTTGCTTTAAGCGAGTTGGAAGTGCTTCCTGAAAATAGAACAGGTAGAATTTATTAGCATGCATTAAAATCATAAATCAGGTCAAGATCAATCTAGTCTGATGATAAACATGAAGGACCTTAGAAGCTTAAGCCTGATGTTGTGGATTTTCCATCCACTGTTGACTAATTGAGTCTAGATCTCCTCTTCAGCGAGACATCTGTCCGGCACCGTTTTTCTTTCGTTCACACCTTGTTCAAACAGCTAATCGAATCGAGCTATTTTATGGCAAAATGAGATCTGACAGTTCTTGAAAATTCTGGTGTTCACAACCTAAGCAGTAAGCCAGACAAAAATACCGAGACGGAGGACTGAGGAGACTACGGAAGGGACGCAGACGCAGCGTAAATTTAGTGTACTCGTACCTACAAAATGTACAGAAAAGAGGCAAAGCAACTACAGACAAGACAGGGCGCGGATGCTACGCTTTTCGTTTTGTATTTTTTTTTTTTATGGACGGCGTTTGACCACCAACTCGCCTGATGTTAAGCGACGTTGTGGTCTAAGATGGTGCACGACGACCTATGAGGTAATTAAAACGGCAGTTGAGTGAGGCGCTACAAGTGCGCCACTGCTCAGACCCGTCTTCGGAACGGTTACACCGGACTACATCCCGAAACACGACTAGGTCATTTCACGGCATGGCTTGGTCCGGTGGGTGGTAACTAGCCACGGCCGAAGCCTCCCACCAGAGTTTGCTACCCGGTTAGCACTACCCGGGGACCACGTGTAGGGAATCAGAATAGAGTACACTCCTACGGACGTGGGTAGCTCAGACCCCAAAATGAATTGTGAATGAATGAATTGAATTGTATGAAGGTGCCATATCTCCACTCCGTGTCTCAAGCTCGTCCTACGAATTTTCTGTCTGGCCAGCGCCTAGGGCTGTACCTTTACGATAGTGTCATTTATCATCAGGACGCGATTGTCTGGTCTATGTTGAATGTCGGAACAGTTGACAAAATTTAAGACACCAATGTGATCTAATTTACGTACCTGTTGATATTTAGACACCTTTTTCGCAACCGCAAAGCTGAACTTTGTTAACATTTTAAGTGATAGATCTTTAACGTCCGTCACGACGATATCCTCTTCTGCCAAGAAGTCGTCTTCAAGAAGCCAGGCGTCTCCAACCAATAAGAACATTTTGCCTTCGAGTAGGTGGTCGTACTGCTGTAGTCCTGGATCGTCCAGCTGCCACAGCCACAGGTTTCTGTTCCTCGACAGTCGGTACATACCAAATTTTCTGAAAAGTAAGTACAATCATTTCGTTACGATCAGAAATTTTACGAATGCTGCCAATTATTATGTTATTGTTGTATACTACTCTCTATTTCTATTAAATAAGACTTAGAACCTCAATAAAATCTGCTGGTGTTCCTAAAATTAAATCTATTCTGGCAAAATTGGCACTTAACTTAAGTTAGCTAAATCACTAAATAAATAGTTACTTTACTTTTAAAACATGGTCAAAACTATGTGTAATATACGTAATTTCAGAACTGCGTTTCTCATTTGTAATAGCCGATTTTTTAGTTGGTAACTAGTATGAGGTAATATTATTTATTAGTTTTAACGCGGAATATATCTTATTATTTACTAGACACGTATCCGACCACCAGCGATAAGCGATTAGGTGGACCTAGAAACTAACTTGTTGGCGGCTATTAGCGAGAGCTGAGGGAGACTCGTTCGGCGATGGTTGTAACAAACTAGTAGATAAATTCAGCGACCAAAACAGTCAGAAATGTCTCTTTTATTCACACAGGATCTATTCTATTATACGTTTCTTGAGCGTACTTACCCCCCCAAAGGGGTTCCCCCCCCAAAGGGGTTACCCCCCCAAAGGGGTTCCCGCCTTGTCGTGGCGGGGGGGCTAAGTAGCCGTGGCAAGCCAGTCACGGTGAAACTAAGAGGAACCTGGGGTGGGCCTTCTCCGCATTCCCCTCTTCTTTTTAGAGGAGGGTGCGTAGAAGGTGGTTGGGGGAAGAGTGGGCGGGATCTCACTCGGGGGTAGAGAGCTCCTCCGCGCGTCCCTCTGACGTAGCAGAAGGCGCAGTGGACGGAGGATTAGCAAGGAAGGATGGCCTGGGTGGTACTAACACTATCGCCCAGGGTCGTCGGAGAGAACTACGCCGTCTCTCCAGCCGGTTTCACACTGTTTACTTCAAAGACCCCGTTGGGCGATAAGGTGGTATGTTGTATCAGTGTGAACCGAAGGGGGCTTGCCTTAATTAGCCGGCCTCAGAGCAAGGAAACGCTTGAAACAAAAACCCGTGAGATCACACGTAAACACCTGCGGATAACTGGGGACCTCCGCAGTATCTACCCTCGCATTCGGAATGGGCGTCACCCGGATGCGGCTTGTATATCGGCCTATACTCGTGGGAATTATATGGATTCTTCTAAAAACCAAAACTTGACGGAAGATGGCCGTAAAGGCGGAAATGTGGAAGGGGTGCGGACTAGGCGAATGACCTTTGCCCGTCCAGCAACGCCGCTAAATGTGGCGAGTGAGGGAGAGGAGTCTGACTGCTCCATCTTGTCGGTCTCCTCTCGTGCTTCATCAGCTTCCGGGGCTTCCCGAGGCCTGAAGCGGGGCCGGAAGCCCGAACAGGAGGCAAGCGCACCAAGTCTTCAGGGGCCAAAGCGCGCCATGTATTTGAAAGACAAGGGGGAAGAGGACTCTGATGTCTTCGACCCCCTGGTTGTGCCAACGACCAGCCGGGCAAAAGAAAAATTGCCATCAGCAGACGTGCTGGGCCAAGAGATGCAGGCGCAATCTACAGCGGAGCTGAACTCTTGCATCACGGTTGAGTTGCAGACAATCGAAAAAATCGCCGACAGGTCTAAGAACCTGCGTGGCGATTTTGTCAAAGGTCTGCGGATGTCGGTGCGGAAGGCAATGGCGGTCGTAGCGGAGCTCTCTCAGCGTACCGTTGCGGATGCTAACACCGCGAGGCTCGAGCGTGAAAACGCTGAGCTGCGGGCCCAGATGGCCGCTCTCACCAAGAAGGTGGAGCAGCTAACAGAGGCAGTGCGCCAGCAGGCCAGTCCCAAGGCTGGTGCTTCGGGCACGGTCAAGCCGGCGGCAACAAGACCTGCCGCTGGTGAGAAGGAATGGGAGGTTAGGTTTCTGGAGCGCATTAGCGCATTAATGGACCGGAAGCTAGCTGCGGCTTTTAAGGCCCAGCCTTCTGCTCCCTCCCAAAAGCAAACAGGACATAAGCAAAAGCGTCAAAGGGGCCGAGTAGTAAGGCGAAAACAAATCACCAGCTACCAGTTTCTTTGCCACCCGTAGAGTCGCGTTCCGCAGAGGCGCAGGTGCAAGCGTCCTCGTGGGCGACTGTGGTGGCAAGAAAAAAGAAGGCGAAACAGCCTACAGCGAAGGCTCCGGGAACGGCCATGGCGGCAAAGCCTGCCCCTAAAGCCGGCAAGAGCGCTGGCCCTAAGGTTGGCTCGAAGACCGGTCCTCAAAAGTTGGATCCCAGGGCTCACCCCAAGACAAAGGCAGGCACAAAAGCGAAACCTGCGCGGCTGCCTACTTCTGCGGCGATTACGTTGACCCTTCCGGAGGGTTCGGAAGTCTCTCTCGCCGCGGCTATGGCAACCGCGAAGGCGCGCATAAAATTGGCCGACTTTGGCGTGGAACAGGTCCGCTCAAAGAAGGCCATCACTGGAGGCCTTATCCTGGAGGTGTCTGGACCTGACAGCAGCTCCAAAGCCGACAGACTGGCCGAACGCATGACCGCAGATCTTGCTCATCTGGGTGTGCGTGTTGCACGCCCAGTGAAGACGGGTGAATTGCGGCTGAAGGATCTCGATGATAGCGTCACAGCTCGAGAAGTGCAGACTGCTGTTGCCGAGTTTGGAGGCTGCTCGGTCACGGACGTGCGGGTGGGCGACATTCGCCGCTCACCCACTGCTCTGGGCACGGTATGGGTCCGTTGTCCACTAGCTTCCGTGCGAAAGCTAGCAGCGGCAGGGCACGTTACTGTTGGGTGGGTATCGGCCCGGGTCGACTATCTGACCTCGAGGCCACTCCAATGCTTCCGATGCTTGGAGTACGGGCACGTACGAAGCACTTGCCAGAGCGCAGAGGATCGTAGCAGCCTGTGCTACGCGTGCGGTGAACCTAATCACCGGGCGAGCCAATGCACGCGTCCGCGCAGGTGTCCGCTGTGCTCTGACAAGGGATGTAAGGCTGACCACAGGATGGGTAGCAAGAATTGTCACCCTCCTAAGGCAAAGGGGAGAGCTCCAGCTCTTGCCCCTTCAGCTCCAGCACCGGATGGCAGGGAGACCCCAACAAAGGGGGTCGCTCAGACGGGCCAAATGGCCCCACCCCAGGAGACCATGGAGGCTTCGTAATGGATCACACCTTACGAGTCCTCCAGTGTAATTTGAACCACTGCCGAGCCGCGAAGGATCTATTCTTGCAAACGCTTGCGCAGTGGTCTATTGCACTTGCTGTAGTGGCGGAGCCGTACCGCATTCCGAATCATCCTCGCTGGTTCGGTGGTGCGTCGGGTGACGTCGCTATATACTGGGGTGGTGGCAGCCAAGGTGACCCTCCCTGTTCTCTGCTGGAGAAGGGACAGGGATTCGTTGCTACCGAATGGGGTCACCTAGCCGTTGTGGGCTGCTATATCTCTCCCAACTGTACCCTCGCCGCTTTCGAGGCGTACTTGGACTCGGTGGGTGCCTGCATTCGCAGGTGCCTGCCGCGTCCTGTACTTGTCCTGGGCGACTTCAACGCTCACTCTCGTGAGTGGGGTGGCCGCCGGGATGACCGTAGAGGAGAGGCCATGTTGCAATGGGCGGCGGGTATGGACCTCCGATTGCAAAATCGGGGATCCGTAAGCACGTGTGTGCGGTGGCAAGGAGAGTCGATTGTGGACCTAACATGGTCGACTCCTTCCGCCACCCACCTTGTGTCCGGATGGAGAGTCGCGGAGGAGGTGGTTACATTATCCGACCACCGCCACATCGTCTTCGATGTGGCACTTCGTCCCCCCGGCCTTGTGTCCCGCCGCAATAGCAGCCCGCCACGACGATGGTCCCTCAAACGGCTCGACAGCAATCTGTTTAAAGCTGCAGCCATCGTCGCGGCCTGGCCGGAAAGCCATGCCGAAGGAATCCTACCCGATCCTGTGAGGGAGGCGGCCTGGTTCCGGGCAACGATGACGTCGATCTGTGATTTATCAATGCCCCGGAGCAGGCCTACCAAGCGAAGGGCGGTGTATTGGTGGTCTGAGGAGATTGCGCGACTACGCGAGACCTGCTTGCGCTCCCGACGCCAGTACACTAGAGCCCGGAGAAGAAGGCGAGCCCTTGCCGAAGAGGTGGATAGAGCTTACGAGGCATACCGAGGCGCTACGGTGGCGCTCCAACGCGCCATAGCCGACGCCAAAGCTCGGTCCTGGAACGAACTCCTTGAGGGTCTGAACAGGGATCCATGGGGGCGCCCGTACAAGATTGTACTGGGCAAGCTCCGGCCATGGGTTCCTCCGTTGACAGAAACCCTGGACCTTGAGTTCGTGGGGAGAGTGGTTGATGCACTCTTCCCAAGGGTCCAGGACAGTCCCTCTGCCCCCATGTCTTCGTCGGACTCTACCATCTGGGACGATGAAATGGGGGTAACGGAACAGGAGTTGGACCGAGCAGTAAAGCGCCTCAGGGCTCGTAACACAGCGCCTGGGCCTGATGGAATTCCCGGTCGGGCTTGGGTGCTGGCTCTATCTGCCGGCTTGGGGAACAAATTGATTCAGCTATTCAATAGCTGCTTCTCCGTTGGTGTGTTCCCCAAGGAGTGGAAGGAGGCAAGGTTGGTCCTCTTGAAGAAGGACGGCAGGGCCGCGGATTCTCCCTCTGCGTACCGTCCCATATGCTTGCTAGACGAGGCCGGCAAATTGTTCGAAAGAATAATTGCCGCCCGTCTCTGCACACATCTGTGGCAGGAAGGTCCCAACCTGTCAGATGACCAGTTCGGTTTTCGACAGGCGCGTTCGACAGTGGACGCGATTCTTCGCGTCCGCACGCTGGCGGACCAGGTAGTGTCCCGGGGTGGGAGGGTGTTGGCAATATCACTTGATATCGTCAACGCCTTTAACTCTCTGCCCTGGAGGGCTATTAGGGAGGCACTCGTGTTTCACGGAGTGCCCCTCTATCTGCAGCGCATAGTTGGCGCCTACCTGCGAGATAGATGTGTGCAGTATGTGGGCAGGGACGGTGCCTTGCATCAGAGAGAGGTGTGCTGCGGAGTTCCGCAAGGGTCCGTGTTAGGCCCCCTGCTGTGGAACCTCGCGTACGATGCGGTCCTGCGCGTCGATCTCCCCGCCGGCGTGAGAGTTGTTTGCTATGCAGATGACACTCTTGTGCTTGCCGGCGGGGACTCCTTCGACGGGACCAAAGGGCTCGCCGAGCTTGGGGTGGCATGTGTCGTGGACAAAATCCACGAGCTGGGTCTACGGATAGCGCCTCATAAGACCGAGGCGTTGTGGTTCCACAAACTCCCGAGAGGAAGGGAACCACCCAGCTTGTCGATTCACGTAGGTGACGTTGACGTCCAGGTGGGGCGGTACCTCAAGTACCTTGGCCTCACTCTGGACGGGCGCTGGGACTTCGGGGAGCACTTCAGCCGCACCATCCCCCGGATCCAGAGGGTAGTGGGTGCTCTGCACAGACTGCTACCCAATCTTGGGGGACCCAGGGAGGGCGTGCGCCGCCTTTATGCGGGTGTCGTGCGGTCGATGGCCCTCTACGGAGCACCCGTCTGGTCTGCTAGACTGGGTGTTAGTCGCTGTAGATTGTTATACAATAGACTACAGCGCACTATGGCCATCCGCATCGCGCGTGGATACCGTACGATATCCTTTGAGGCGGCGACCATCCTGGCGCGGTTCCCGCCCTTGGACGTCTTGGCGGGGATGGACGCACGTGTGTACGTTCGTCTCCGACAGGATGACGGGAGCGGAGCCACGCCTGCTGAAGTGCGGGTGCAAGAGCGCCGACGTGCGCTCCGGATGTGGCGCGAGCGGCTCGAGGAGCCACGATGCTCGCGCCAATGCATCGTCTGCGCCATAGCGCCAAACTTCGAAGCCTGGCTGGGGAGGGAGTTCGGTAACGTCACCTATCGACTCACACAGGTACTCACCGGGCACGGTTGCTTCGGTGAGTACCTGAGCAGGATCGGACGCGAATCGACACCACAATGCCACCATTGTGGGTGGGACTTGGATTCTGCGCAGCACACGCTCGAGCAATGCTCAGCGTGGAGCGCGGAGCGCGGAATCCTGGTCAACAGGATCGGGCAGGATCTCTCTCTGCCGAGCGTAGTAGCGGCTATGCTGGCAAATGAGGCAGCGTGGCAGGCCGTAGCCTCTTTCTGCGAGACCGTTATGGTTCAGAAAGAGGCAGCTGAGCGTGATCGGGAGAGGGCCGATCCCGCTCGGAGGAGGCGGCGGCGGGGCGCGAACAACGGCCGCCCCGCACTGCCTGCCCCGTGAGGGGGCGAGTGGTATCCCCTGCCAAACAGGGGACCTTTTGGGTCCGTGGGCAGCTGGAGTGAGGGCTCCGGTTGGTCGTTTACGGATCCCGGGAGGGCGGCGGCACTTTTGGCAGGTGTCGCCGTAGCACGCGAGGGTGCCGGTGCGTGGCTGTGGGTGCCATTCCCGGGACAGTGCTCTGAGCACGATGCGAGAGGGGTACCGGTGCGTTCAGTGGAGATCTCGGAACCCCTTGACATGCATCGAGGCTGGCCACCAGGTGGTTTTTAGTGGGTCGCAAACAAGGCAACCCCACACTGCCCAAACGCGACCCTCAATCGCGTTTGGGCATCTGCTTGCAGATTTTCCACCTCCCAAAAAAAAAAAAAAAAAAAGGTATGGCATTCCTCATTCATTCTTAATTTTTGACTCGGAATGCCATACCTGGCGAAGTATATTATTATACCATTACTTACGTAATTTTCATAACCTTTTGCATGTGGGGTGACAGCGGGTCCCTGTCTGTCAACAGCTCAGGTGCTGAAGACCTGATGCTGAAGAACAAGTCGGCGGCAGTCTTCGCTTTATCCATGTCGTGGTAACAGCTGTGTATGAAGCGCCGATATAGCCTTTCATCTGAAATCGGCATAAGAAAACTACTTAAGTTTTTATAAAGGTAAATAAATATTAAACTCCACGGACACCTACAGCATTTTTTTTTTGAGAAACTTTTTGAAAAACAATTTTTTTAGTGGCTAAGTATTTCTTTATTGTTTGTTTTATGTTTCGATTTGTCAAGTAAGTTAGTATATTTTTAGTTTCTTACTCGTATGTATTCTTTAGCTTGTCCCATATTCACTGAACGTTAATTGGGCGCTAAATGACTGTTCATTGTTGACATTTATCTTATTTATAAGCTGTCAAAAACAGTCGGTTAAAAATGGAATAGTTTATTTAATTTTGACCTTATTTATTCTAACTCTCACATTGTCTAAGTTAAATGTTATTTTTTTTATAATGGCATCATCTATTGCTGGTTAAAAGTATGTGAATGAGTTAGCCTGATCGAGATTTGCAAAATTGGCACAAAAGGGAAAATGTACCAGCAAACAAGTATGTTTGATAAAGGCTGCAGATGATGATGATTGTATAGTTAAAATATTAAGGTCGTTATCATCCTACTAATATTATAAACGCGAAAGTTTGTATGTATGTATGGATGGATGGATGGATGGATGGATGGATGTTTGTCACTCTTTCGGTTTCACGAAAAGTAGATCAACAACAGATGCGGGAGTTCGATTAGTTACGCATGTGATGGAAGCTTGGGAGAGTTCACAGGATGCCATCGGTGTCTTTTGTGATCTTTCCAAAGCGTTTGATTGTGTAGAACATCGCACCTTGATCCGTAAATTACACCACTACGGAATTCGTGGAATCGCTCTAGATCTTGTCGAGTCATATTTAACTGACAACAAAAAGTGGGAATTAATGGCGTCACATCTTCCGGATCTTTAGTTACAATGGGAGTACCACAAGGTTCTATCTTAGGCCCGTTCTTATTTTTAGCGTATATAAATGATTTGCCGTATATGGTTAAGGACCTTACAGACATAGTTCTATTGGCTGATGATACATCTCTTATTTTTAGAACAGATAGGAAAGATAGTGAGCTTGTGCATGTGAACAACGTATTGACTATTATTTCGAGATGGTTCGCTGCGAACAATTTGTTACTAAATGCAAAAAAAAACTAAGTGTTTAAAGTTTTCCATGTCTAATGTTAGATATATAGAACCAAACGTAATGCTTGAGGGCGATAAACTTAACATAGACAAGGCGACGGTGTTCCTGGGTATAAGCATTGATTCCAAACTGCAATGGGGTCCACATATTAGTGCTCTGTCTGGGAGACTTAGTTCTGCTGCTTATGCGGTTCGAAAGATTAGGCAACTGACGGATATAGCTACAGCTCGGATGGTTTACTTTGCTTACTTCCACAGCATAATGTCATATGGCATTTTGCTGTGGGGATCAGCTGCTGAAGTAGAGGCCATTTTTATTTTGCAAAAGCGAGCGGTCCGCGCTATCTACTAATGGGTCCCCGTGAATCATTGAGAGATTTATTTAAAGAAATAAATATATTAACTTTACCTTCTTTGTATATCTTTGAAAATATTATGCACGTTCGCAAAAATCTACATAAATTTAAATTGAACAGTGACTATCACAATTATAACACTAGAAATAAGGATAGGATAGCTGTACAGAGATTTAGACTGACTAAGTCAAAAAAGTCATTTTTAGGCAACTGCGTTAGTTTTTACAATAAAATCCCGAAAAATATAACAGGGCTCACCGAGGGAAAATTCAAATCACATGTAAAAACTACATTAATGAAAAGAGGATATTATAAGGTTAAGAATTATTTAGAAGATAAAGATGTCTGGAGCCTTCCACTTTCGCCAAGTAGCCACTAGTATTTATAGATATTACCTAGTTGTAAGCCAAAATTTGAGGGACTGTAATTTATTTATTATTTGAAAAAATAATGCCCCTCAGTTTCTTGCCTGTTCTTCTGAGTAGAGGCTTTTTGTCCGAACAAGGCGGTCGAGTCTATTTAAATAACTTTGACGTTCATAAGTGTATCTTTGATACCTAAATTGAATAAAAACATTTTGACTTTGACTTTGACTTCTTTCACGCCAAAACGGCTGAACAGATCTGGATGAAATTTGGCACAGAGATAGATTATGGTCTAGAATAGCACATAGGATACTTTTTGACCGCGGGTGAAACCGCAGGGCGCGCTAGTATATCATACTTTAGAAATTAGAAACATTTTTTTTTTAACATATTTTTTTAATGTACAATTTGACTTGTTAAATGATATAAAAACTGCGGCCCGCGGTGTTACCCGCGGTTAGAAAGTAGCATTATGTGCTATTCCAGACTATAATGAGACTCTGTGCTAAATTGTATTCAAATCTGTTCTGCGCCGTTCTGGCGTGATTGAGTAACAAACATCCATGTAAGTACTTCTATCCATCAAAACTTTCGGATTTAAAATATTAGTGTATACTATAGTGTGTATCTATTTCAAATTATATCCTATGTTTGTTCCAATTGATCTCACCTATGTTTTTGGGCACGTATGGCTTCTGTTCCAGCCATTCTCTGAGCTCAGCTATTTGCTTCTGGATGTCTTCCTCTTTTGGAGCTTTTTGATGAATATCTTCATCTTCTGGAGCTTTTTGTTCTTCCATTTTTTTATATTACTGAAATAGATATAATGGCAAAACATGACATAGTGTGAGGTTAGTCTTTGAGAAAACGATGTGAAAATAAAGTGAAGTAAGACTAAGTAGATAAATGTAACGAAGACTGATTACCACCATGTGGGATACATTTACATACATGGTCTGGAAGAGAGAGATATATTTATATACCTAGATTTTTTTTCCGTCTATATATATATTGCCCCACATGTCTGGAGCCTTCCACTTCCGTCAAGTAGCCACTAGTATTTATAGATATTATCTAGCTGTAAGCCAAAATTTGTGAGACTGTAATTTATTTATATATATATTTATATTTGAAAAAAATAATGCCCCTCAGTTTCTTGCCTGTTCTTCTGAGTAGAGGCTTTTTGTCCGAACAAGGCGTCCGAGTCTATTTAAATAACTTTGACGTTCATAAGTGTATCTTTGATACCTAAATTGAATAAAAACATTTTGACTTTGACTTTGACATGCACATTTGCCCCAGTTACCCAATAGGTTACCTGGGGCAAATGCGCCTGTGGGGCAATTGCGTTCTTCGAGAATTACTGACAAACCCTTCACCAATGAGGCAACTAACGCCATCTTGCATCATATTGCAACTAAAGATTTTAAAAAATTGTAAAAATTTATGAAGGGTTTGTTAGTAATTCTTGAAACACGCAATTGCCCCACAGACGCATTTGTCCCAGTTGACCCTATATATATATATCTACATATATAGAGAAAAGACGTAAAAACTTCTTTGTTTTGCAGCTTGGATCGTAGGTCAACCTTGATTTTAATGCATTAACACCAAAACAATTTAAAAATGCACCTAAAGCATATACATCCTAAGACGCAAATTATCCAGGCCAGACGTAAGGGAAGGAAACGGCGCGGAAAAGGTTCAGGCGTAAAAACTGTGAAGCGGCGTGCGTCATTTGTGTATAAATAACGTTGCTTTAATACTTTTTATATGAAGTTTTGGAGCGGCAATGCGCCTGAACAATTTCCGCGCCGCATCGTATACGTCCGGCTTGTGTTATTTGCGCCTAAGAGTGCACATGTCGTACCTATGGATTGTATACCTAAGGTTGAGTCACAGTTTTACAAAGATATCGTAATACTGTGGTTATTTTATGTAACTGATACTAAAACATATATTCAGTTGGTCAGTGTCCGATATAAGTAGCGAGTAGGTAACCTACTATCGGACACTGACTACTACCTACTAGTAATAGTTTTATCATTGGCGTAAAGCAATATGAATTAAAAACATATTCTTCGTGGGTGTCTGTGTGCGTTTGTGTGTGTGTGTGTGTTATATGATCCGTGATACTGATAACTCTCAGAGATACCATCACGAGATTATATTCAAGTGAAGGCTATATTTAGTTTTCCAAAAATAAATATACAACTTAGCTAACTACCTAGTCGTAACAAAATTTCAAACATTTGTGTCAATAATTATAACTAGCTGGGCTCCGCGGTTTCACCCACAGTTAAAAAGTAGCCTATGTGTTATTTTAGACTATAATCTATATTTGTGCCAAATTTCATCCAAGTCTGTTCAGCCGTTCTGGCGTGAAAGAGTAACAAACATCCATCCATCCATTCTTACAAACTTTCGCGTTTATAATATTAGTAGAATAGGATAGTAGGATTTTGCTTTCGTATGTCCGGCTGTTTTAAAAATCTTTTTTTTTTTTTTTTTTATGAATGACTAATGCTGTTGGCCACTGAGGCCTCTACAGCGTACCGGACGTAAGGCAAGCGCGGAGGGCGCAGGACCTTAATAGATTTTAGTTATTTAAAGCTAAGGGCGACTGGCACAAGGGCACCACTAAGGTACGACCTCGGCTTGGACCGTCGCCGGGGGGGGGGGGGGGGGGGGGAGTCGATTTGCCCAGGCAACCCAGAGGGGGTTTGCGCTTGAGCCCTATTAGGTTTATCTGTTTGACTATTTGGAGAGAATCTAACCGATCTTCTAACAGATCCTGGGAGTCTTCGACCTCGCCGGCGAGGTCGGTGTTTTGTTATCGTGTTCCTTTGGTAACCGGCGCCTATACCAAAAACTGCAAACTTCCTGTTGCGGGGAGCTGTCGGGTCGGCCGACCCCAGCGCAGCCGCCGTGGCGACTGCGATGGGGTCGTCCGGGTCGCCGAAGATGTCTCTAGGGCGTCTACGGAGAGGGCGGGGGGCAGCGGTGTCTACTGCTGAGTAGTCCGCCGTGCGAACGACTAGAGGATTTAATTTTAAAAAATCTATTCTTTGTTTACTACTCATACTTAGTTACTCTTCAACTTACGTGTTTACTAGAAATGCGAATTTTTATGCTGAGCAGGATCGATAATTTCAAGTAAAAAAGTATTTTTTTTTTGTCGAGTCAGTCTTTGGAAATTTAAAAACGAGAAAAAAAAAACGAACCTGCAGGTTTTATAGCAGCAGGCCTATCATACGCAACGCGACAAAGATATGTCGACTCTTTTTATCAGGACAGACGTACTCGTATGTTTCACATAGCGTAATTGTCACGTTCTCGCACTGTTGTGCAACCAAAAGTAATGCGAAAATTTTTTTCGCGCGCGTGTTGGGGGCTGCTCACTAAATTCCACGAGAATCTGTTGAGAAATGCGAGGAAGACAGCCGGACAGACGTCGCCGGCCGGATGGACATAGGTAAGTACAAAATAATTTTCGCGCGGTCTTCAGGTCACAGAGGAACTACTAGTAACTGCTATTACTAGTTAGTACTACATGCAATTTTTTTTTTTTTTTAATGACTAATGCTGTTGGCCACTGAGGCCTCTACAGCGTACCTGGCATTAGGCAAGCGCAGATGGCGCAGTGCCTTAAGAATGCTTAAAGCTAAAAGCGACTAGCTCAAGGGCATCTCTGCGGTACGGATCACACAATACGTGCTGGACCGTTAGTACCTAAATAGTTAAGAATGGATATGTGCGGGCTTCTAGATGATAACTTACCTCAAAAAATTGTTTTATATTCGTCTGCTCTATAACTGTTGATTTTCACGGTTTATTAGATCAGTTGACCCCGTTTTTTCAGTAAATCACTCTACGGTTCTCTACCACGGATAATGAAAAAATAGCTTAAATAGAATACAATCTAAAAATATACCTTGAATTATGTTTACGCCGCAGTGAAGGTTACATGAGTTATATCAAGCAGATTTTATCTTTTTTTTAACGAGATGTTTTTTTGCCATACTTAGCAAACAAGCTAACGGGCCGCCTGATGGTAAGCGATCAAACAGCTCGTAATGGCTGTAAGTACATCATACTTTAAGTAGGAGTAACAAAAACTAAATGCCTTTCTCTAACAACTAGTAGAAGTTGGATAATCAGATACCTACTCTTTACTTTAAGTTCACTTTCCTGCCCGAAGGTATGTAAGTGGCTTTAAATTTTCCCAAGTTCTTGTAATTGACTTAAGGGCTTGACTTAAGGGACTTGACTTAAGGGACATTTTGTAAGATCGTTTTCAAAAGTTACTTACCAAATCTTAAGCTAGCACTAAATCTATTAATACCGGCAACACGTGATTTTTCGAAGAAAGGAGTGCTCCCCATTGTACTCAATTCCTGAACTCTCGGTAAACTCACATGTAAACGAATATCCGAGCTCTAGTATTAAATGGGTTTAATTCGTTTTGTAATGTCTGTCGCGCTATTGTAAAGTACTAGGAGCTAATTCGTAATTTATCCTATTGAAGATGACCTCGCTAGTCACTATTTTTTGTCTGATATAGGTCCGGAACAAGTGGCCGCCAACAACTACATTCAATCAGCCAGAGGCCCACCAAGGCATTGTTAGGTCGAATCATGCCTATGATAGGTGCATAGGCTATCATTATTGTAAACTGAACCTTAATGTTTCATGTTTATGCCAGAACGAGATTGATAAACTTTTAACTCGTTATCCAAAATGTACATTAACTAAAAATACTAAATTACCTAAGTATAACTATTTTTGCGGAAAAATATAAAAACACGAGTTCATGCACACAATTTTTTTAAACAGGATTCTATACACAGTATTTTATTTGTTATTTGTATCCAAATAAAAAAATATTTAATGATCTTCTACACAAATAGAAATATACTCTAAGTATCGTCTGTTGGACAGTCATAAAAAAGAAAACCAGCACAGATTCAATATAAATATTTACTCTGAGCCTACCTATTTACGTTTACTAACGAGCACACAACTAATTGTTTTAAATAACAATCAAATAACATCGACACTTACTTTACAGCTTAAAAAATTCACTGTGATCCGGCACAAAGCACTATAGAAGGTATAAGATTATTTTTATCCGTAAAGATAAACAACAAACGTATGAATCCGGATGATGACGCGCCCTCCGCGGTCTTATGCAGCAGCCAGACTGACTGAATCGAGACTGAGTTCGAGTGTGTTTATCTACTGTGTACTAAACACAGCTGTATCTACATTTGTTTATACAAGTACACTACACAAGGAGTACTTACAACCAGATAAATGCCTTGATAACCGTACATGCGTACTGAGCGATAAGTGAACGATTATTAGGCGGATGTGAACGATAGAGTTGAATGTAATTTTGCTATTCACGGTGAACATGGTACTGCGAAGATAAAAATTGCGAAGGTTGAAATGGTTGACATTTTTAACCCATAATTGTCTACTGCTTAGCATAGATCTCCCTTATTGTATGCCACTGTGACGTCCTACTAATCTTATAAACGCGAAAGTTTGTAAGAATGGATGGATGGATGGATGTTTGTTACTCTTTCACGCCAGAACGGCTGAACAGATCTGGATGAAATTTGGCACAGAGATAGATTATAGTCTAGAATAGCACATAGGATACTTTTTAACCGCGGGGCGCAGCTAGTATAAGTATCTATGAGTTATAGATAAATTCTGATTTATTGTATGCCACTTATCCTAGGTTCAAACGGGATTAGTGTAAACTTCACCGTAGAGAAATATTCGTAGATCCATTCGTTGGGCTTTCTCGTTGGTTAGCCGAACTCCGCGGTTGTTCTTGTTATTCTACTGATACTGCTAAAACTACGAGGTTAAAAAGTAGTTATTAATTCACTGCAATTGCTAATTTCATTCTAAATTTAACTTAAATTCGTTAAGCCATGTGTCATCCAGCGTAAAAAAATAACAATCATAGACGTACCCTCTCTAAAACTATGGCAATTATAATTGTAGTGTGGTGGTTATAAAATTCAATGGATCAAAAGGAAAAAAATGCTGACCAATCGTAAAGGTAAAATGAGTGAACTGAACGTCATATATGGCACATTTCTATTCTCAAAAAATAAACAATATCTTAACAAAGTAATAGTCGATAGTAAGTTCTAAGGTTCTGTCGGTGTTTCTTGTTTCTTCTGTTTTCCGTTTTTGTCACATCTCCAAAAGTAGTCATCAAGGAAGTATTTTCTGGAAAAAAAAAATACTTTGTAAATTTCTCTATAGCATTTTCCCTCTACGTCTTATCTTAGTTGTGGTGTTAAGTGGAACAAATTTGTGGCCGAAGACGAAAGTCGGTCAAAACAATATTGTAGCCAAGTAAAATAACGCGTTTGGTCCTCAAATCATGTAATTATACTGTTCCCTTAATTCTTACGGAAGAATCACGCACAAAAAAAGGTGTGATCGGACCATCAATCAGGATTCGGCCAAGGATTGGAGCAACCTGCCTTCTTGTTCCTTCCTTCCTTCCTTCCTTGTTTCCTGAGAGCTATAATCTGGGCCTATTCAAGGCTAGAGTGAATAGGTAACTTCTTAGTCTGCGTGCTACATCTTCGACCACATCGTCGCTCACCAACAGGCAAGTTGGTGGTCAAACGCGGACTTATTCGCGTTAAAAAAAAACAATTGAAAGCGCATCAAACAAGGTGCTGCTTTTGGGTGTAGGTGTCATACTATTCCTCAAAGAAAGTGAACAAGTGTTAGAACACAAAGTTGCAAAATTAGAGAAAACTCAAGTCTCCATAAAAAAAATTATCACGATACTACTTCATTAAATAGATAACACTGGTCAACAGTGATTTTGTTGGTCTTGATGTAAGAGTGGTTTCGAATACTTCTACGTCAACAATTTAAGAAAATGTATTGGTGTCGGATACCAACTACATGACTCGGTGAATGAAATTTCATTCAAACACGTGTGGACTCGTTAACATCTGTTTATTATCTGCTTATAAATACATATAAAATCCAACATTGCTAACCTAAGGTAAACTAACACTACTTTTTGTTTTGGAATATTAACTCTTTTTAATATTAACTTTTTTTTAAATCTCTATTTTCACATTGCACTATAATAAAAGTAGGTACAATGTTCCAAAGTAGCATAAAATTTTTGAACCAAACCAGAACTTTCATGAATATATTCGAAAATTGGCCACTTGAAAACATAGACATATCCAGGGCAACAAAAAAAAAAAAGTTTTTTTGTTGAGCTTTGTAAGTTTTCCTTCGTATTTTGCAAACTTATTGTTCTTAATAACTAACCCCCCTCTACCTGTATTCCCCTTAAATAATAATTCATGATTTATGTTAACAAAAGTCACGGTCCCCGGAATCCGTGCAGTGTAATTTTTAAATTAAAAAAAAAACTTATTGTTCCAAAAGTTCTTTTATTTTAACGGGTAAAAGAACATCCATAAGTATTACTACACCTAGAAGCAGCACTGTGTAAATATTATTTTCTTCGTCCTGCGAGCGAGACGTGATTTGATTGTGATTTGTTTGCTGAAGAGAATTCTCTTCAGCAAACAAATCACAAAAGCGGATGCCTGCAAATTATTATTTGCAGGCATCCGCTTCGGTTTAACACTTACCTGTTCTTGACGAAGCTAGCGACGGTTTCAGCCGCACTTTCCGCCAATTTACCCCGAGTTCCTCCGAACTCCTCCGGCAAGTCGTCTCGACTGATGTAGTCATACAGCGTCGTGGAATCTGGAGTGTGAATATGGATCTACAACAAATATTCAATCGGTCATGTATTATATTTATTTATATGAATATTGATCGACATTTGATTAATAAAAAAAAATGGAAAGAAAGACCTGTCTGTGTTTATTTTTAATGTACTTGGACTTGGTTAGTTTCAGTGTTGGTATAATGAAATAAGTTTATAATTCAAAATTTACAAAATATACCCTGGCAATCATAGCTAACAACACTCTAGACCAGCGGTCGGCAACTCGCGGCCCGCGGGCGACATGCGGCCCTCGGCCCCCTCCTTGCGGCCCGCAAGTGTTTTGTAAATAAATAAAAATCGGGACATTCTGCTCACACGGTCATCTGACCCCAAACTAAGCAAGGCTTTTACTAAAGCTGCCAGAGACATAAACATTGATTTTTAAAGCTCAGATAATACCTTCATAAATAAATAGATACCTATGGTAAAATATGTATGTATTAAAACCTATAGTAAAATTTTTGAACAAGTGCGGCCTGTCACTTGCTTATTTTGGCACTGTGCGGCCCTTGCCTGCCAAAAGGTTGCCGACCGCTGCTCTAGACCAAGTCACCAATCAGACAAAAAAACTAAATTAAAACAGCTTTATCAGTTTTGGAGTTATGACTCCCACACAATTTAAACTTGTAACACCTTTCTGTTTTGCATTTTTGAGGATTAAAAATAAAAGTAATGAAGTAGGCAATTATCGCTTGCTCCTGTCGTTGTCGTACAAACTGAAAATCTTACTGAAAAACCCATTGTGTGTCATTTAAAGGCTGATCTAAAAGTTTACTCACCATATTCAACATTTCTTTGCTCAAAAAAGTCTTTATAAAAGGGAATATTTTATTTATTGCGTAAGGTGCATTAATGAGATGAATCTGTTTCAGTCGAGTCGGCACTGCTTCCTGAAAAAGTTAACATTATTTTTAATAATAGTGCAACTTTGTACTTGCAGATGTTGAATTTAGCAAAAAAACATTCCTCATTCTAATTGAAATATACTATCTCATTGGATAAGATTTTTATTTTTATTAAAGGTATTGAGATTATGAACTGAGGTATTGAGGTCTAATCTAAAACTACAAAAAAAGTTTGTTTTAGGTTTCTGGTTTAACTATACAAATTCATAATATTTGTTTTTAAAAGTACCGTCAAAATAATTTAAGCCCTATATCATAATTACAACGCCGAATCTACCTTGTAACATTGGAGTCTGTATTTACAGATTTTACTGAAACAGTACAGGTTTTAGCCTACTTTTGGTAGATATTTGTCATTGCTGCGCTCACTCGAAATCTATAGTTTTAATATATTTGTCCCCCTTACATAAATACGGACAATATGGATGCCCTAACGATTAGACGATGACTTAGCACGGGCGCGTATGGCTAACGATAAGATTATACGCGCAGTAAAATATTTATGCATTTCCTTTAGGACGATTGGCAATGCTTATTCTTTAGGGTTCGCTCTAACTAAGCAAACTGTGAGAGACTGAACTGATGGCCTCCAGTTCGCTATCCTACGAGTATGTATCTTGCAGAGTATCTATATCGTGAAATGACCTAGTCGTGTTTCGGGATGTAGTCCGGTGTAACCGTTCCGAAGACGGGTCTGAGCAGTAGCGCACTTGTAGCGCCTCACTCAACTGCCGTCTTTGTACTTCTTCACTCTACAAAACTTCAAGGCTAGAGTGAATAAGTATCATATAGGTCGTCGTGCTCCATCTTAGACCACAACGTCGCTTAACATCAGGCGAGTTGGTGGTCAAAAAAAAAAAAACACAAAAAACATAAACAAAAAAAAGAGCTATTCACAACCAAATTTGTTTTTGCAGATTTCAAAAATTTTAAGCCTAAATTATTCGAATCTCAGTCTATTTTCATAAGTTTTTAGACATGATTAATTCTTCCGATCGAATTTATACTTGATTCATTAGTCCAAAATGTATAAAAGTAGACTGAGATTCGAACAATTTGAGTTTGAAATTTCTGGGATCCGATCGGAAACGTTTCCGAATTGTGAACAGCACCACGGGACACTCTATTTCCATTTTCGGACACTCCATTCCAACTATTTCAAGGCTCAAATTAAATAATAGCTTCCTAGTACAAAATCTATTTTTGTTATAGGTCAATCAATGCGTTAATGATTCGCTTTACATACATTTACTGCGGAATAGCTTTATAATATTAATGCATAGTAATGATTTTAGGACTATAAATGGCTACAAGGTTGACAAAAATGCCATTTTAATTAGATGCAATGATCTCATAATACGAATAACGGTACGATTTCCTTGTCTAGCAATGTTATTATTCCCAGCAATATTGCTAGAAAACTACCTGTGCTTCTCAGGTATACCCACTATCTTACTGGAAATGATTTTTTTCCCACCACCGGGAGCATGTAATTATAATTGGACTGCATTTAACTAGGTAAAGGTATAAGGTGGGGTCACTAGTGGAGAGTCAGAGGACTCTCTACCGATTTGCACGGCCCCACACGTCTGGGGGAGACCTTGATGAGCAAGGTTGCCCCTCCACAGGCGCAGAGGCCCACCTGGGCTTACCACACCGGGGCGAGAAAGTGAATGCTAGCGCGACCCCATTTCGCCCCACCTCGGCGGAGGACTGCTCATGGGGGAGGATTTTAGTGGGTTTGATATACCACCCCACACACCACCACATACCCCCTTCCGTCACCCCTGTGGCGGATAGGAAGTGCGAGGGCATTTACCTGCCCCTTAACAAAAAAAAATTAAGTAAACTGAACAATCTGTAGTGTAAATTACCTGTTGATACTTAAACATCTTCCTCGCAACAAAGATGTTGAACTTCGTCAGCATTTTTACAGAGAGGTCCTTAAAGTCGTAAACGATCAGATCTTCTTCCTGCAAGTTGTCGTTGTCGAGCAGCCAGTTGTCCACACTCATGACGAACAGCTTGGCTTCGAGCAAGTGGTCGTATTGTTGCAGGCCAGGGTCGTCCAACTGACAGAGCCATAAGTTTCGGTTCCCCGACAACTCGTATCGTGCTAGTTTCCTGGAAATTATACAATTTGGTTTTAGGAAATGTCAAATGTCAATGTTTGTTAGACGGATCAATGGACTTGGATGTAATTTGATATGAATGAAACTTATATCCTCAGTTTCCGCAAAAGTTTATACTAACACAAGTTTATACTGGCTGGTACTCGCGACTTCGTTCATTCAGAATTTCTCGTTTATTCAGGAAACCTTTCTGGTGATATACTAACTGTAACTAATTATCTTATTTTCTAAGATCCGTTGAGCCGTTTAGACGTGAAAAGCCAACAAATAGACAGACAGGCAGAGTTGCTTTCTATTTCATAATATTAGTAGTGTGGATTAGGTATCCCAAAAAAAATCTGTTTTCTATGATAAACTAGCTGATGCCCGGGACTTTATACTAGGTGCAGTGCTGATCGACCTTCGGCCCCGTACGTTTAGGGCCGAACACCGAGGCTCCATCATCGGTCTTGCTAGTTTGGGCCTAAAAACTCAGGCTCAGCCTCCAGCCTCATAAATATGAAGTTAAAGCCAAATAAGAGATGCGCACGAACAGCGTTTAATTTTTACTATAGAGAAGATGAAGTGCAAATAAAGCTTTTCATAATCTGCATTTTCTTACACTTACTTCATTGATAAAATACTTGAGATCTGCTTTTTCATACAAGAGGGTTCAACGCGTTCCTCAATCAAAGACCGTGAAGTATACAGCGAAATATGTTTTTTTATCGTTTCATTACGATTCGTTAAATTAGGTAAATTAGATAACCAACAGGTAAATGTACCTATAACTTACATAATCTTAAAAATCTTCTGAAAGGGAGCCGAAAGTGGATCTCTGTTGGTCATCAGTTCTGGTGAAGATGACCTGATGCTGAAGAACAGGTCTGCGGCAATCTTAGCTTTCTCTAAGTCATAGTAACAGCTGTGTAGGAAGCGCAGGTACAACCGGTCTTCTGTAATTATTTAACAAAGATTTTTATTTGAACATATTTCTTTTGAATTGGAAACTAAGATCAACGCAGTCTCGATTTTAGACAGTCGGATAAAAAGTGGTCCATCTTTTAATGAAATTACAAACGCTATAGTTTTGCAAAAATACATCGCAGTTAAAAAAGAAAACTGACTTACTTTAAAAGTCGCTGAGTAGAGCCTTGGGAAGTATATAATAGCACTTCAAATATGGAGCTCTTTTTAACTGGACACTACCATATTTTTTTTGGTTATTTAAACTCGGGATTTCGTTAGTAGTAAACACTGTAGGTAGAGCATTTACTTACCTGTATATATAATCCAACAATTAACTGCTCACCTAAATTATCGGGTACGTATAGCTTTTGTTTCAACCACTCTCTAAGCTGAACCAGTTGTTCTTGCACGTCTGTAATCTCTGCATCTTTCTTGTTTTCCATTCTGGAACTGTACGAAAAAAAAGGTTTAAAAAATAATGTTATGACTAAAAACATTTTCAGTGTGACTTCTCATCAACTAGAAACTACATAATATAATAGATAAACATCAACAAACCAACTGAACAAAAACTAAAAATGCTCAAATATAGTTGAGCAGAGATATCTTACTGCTCAACCAAACTGCTTATCTATAAGGCACAGGCCTTAGATAAGATTTCATATAAAGATTGATATCGTGGACCCTAACTCAGAACAAATAACAGATTTAATTTTTTTGGATCCAATCTGATGATTCTAGAGCAAATTCTGAATAAGAAATCTTACAAAAATTATCCCCACTTCTCAATTGCTCGACTCGTTTAATAAATTTTTTGTTGATCAGTGGGAAGTCGTTGAATAAACTATGCATTATTAAATAACTAGTTTAGCCACTAAACAAACAACCTAATTGATTATTCTGACCAACTTGTATTTTTAGTTCATGTTCAAAAGTCTAATAAAATAGGAGGGTAACTTTGATATAACGTTATTAAAAGTAAGTACATATATAACTTTCCACACATACTTAAATATTTTTTTAAACTTACCAGTTGCTAAGAGATTCTGGGAGTTATTTTTTCTTCTAATCAACAAACAAGTCGGTTAACTAGTCAACATTATATTTGAGTATGTTTAAAATCCAGTTTTGGACGACGCGATGTGAACGTTCAGCGTTTAGACACAGACTGCTAATGCAGAGAATTTTCTGTTATCGTTGACCTACACCTCTTTTAGCCAGAGGCGGTCTTAGGTGGGATCAAGAAAAAAAACAGTCCGGGGCCTAGCACTTGTCCCTGCAAGAACAAGGTGCCCTTGTGTGCCTTGTTTTGTCTTAACTAATATTTGTCACCATTAACTTTTATAAATCTACATAGCTAGAATAGAAGTATACCTACTTACGTAGAAAGAAATATTTTTACGATGACTGATCAATTGCTGTACTTACCTAAGTGTGTAAATGTATGATTACTCGAAGAACAAGGATCTCGCAAAGATCTGCCGCCCTGGGTCCTTACGAAGATCTGCTGTCCGAAGCCTCGCAACGCCTAAGGCCGCCCCTGCTTCAAACCAATAGCATTGAAATGGCAATGTCGAAACAACTGGGCGCGAGGTCTCTATCTTCTACTTCCATCTTAAGAGATATACTAGATAAGATTGAATTGATGACAGAAAATAATACAAAATTACGACATCATGGAGTTTTTGGCGGGAACAGAAAAGATGGTGTTGTGATTTTGTATTATTTTGTAAAACTAGTGATTCTTCGAGTGTTAAGGTGTAATAATTGTGGATTATTAACCTCTTCCGGTTCCTTAACGTGCACGAGTGTGGGCAAATTATACAAACATTAGGAAATGCTACTTTTCGTGTTCTCTACAAAACTCGACATAAAGTTTCAGTAAAGTATCCACGGCTTTACTGAAATGGGAAAAGGGGAGGGATTCATCTCATCTTTCATCACCCTCTCGTCTATCATCATCATCTTAGATGTAGCAACTCATGTGAGATAAACTGATACGGATGACAAGGCGGTATGGCCATGTTGATTTTAGCCTGCCCTACGGACAAAACAAATAAAATAAAAACATCTTTTTGGTTCCCGCCAAAACCTCATTGGAATCTATTTTTCTGTAATTTAATTGAATTATTATCTGTGATTACTTGATTGATTGAATCAAGCGTTACTTTCTCGAAGTACATTAAAAAAAAGTATAAGTAGGTACCTCACTATTAAGTATGAATCAATGTAATAATTGTTCAACCATCTATGGTCGTTTTTTCAACCACTATCAGCGTAGCTTACATTCTCTTTGCCACTATCATACAGGAACCGTTAGTTTTCCATGATGAAAAGTACTTACTCTGTTTATCATGAAAATATAGGCTATCAGGTTTCAAATTTTACTTGTAATTCAAATAAGCCCTTCCGGTGTGAAAACAAACAGACATACATAGCACCCTCTCATACAAACTTTCGTATCCTAATCCTAAAATTCTATGTGTGAAAGTGAGTTTGTTCGTTTGTTTGCTTTTTACGCTCAACTACTCGACCGATCATCATGAAATTTTGCATAAACGTTGTCGGAATAGGACATTATGCTACGAAAAGGACATTATGCTACTTTTTATCCCGAAAAAATTAACGGTTCCTGTGAACCGCGGCGCGTGGGTGAAACCGTGGACCGCAGATAGTTAAAAATACTAGAAAATTTGTGTAATTAAATAAAATTCCCAAACATATACAAAACCTCACAAACTTTCGCATTTGAAAAATCTTAATTGGTGCAATTAAATAAAATACTTCTGACATTGTAACAGGTATAATTTAATTGATTTATCTATCGGATCAACATTGACAACTATTTTCACAGACTTTTCCGTAACTACTACACCTAGTGAAAATAAATATTTGTATAAGTAATTGTTTTACAAAATGGAATGTCTCTTCTATCTCACAGTGACAAAAGTACATACTTACGTAAGTATTCATATTTTCTACTCTAAATGTAAGTTTCTAAGGATTGTGTGATCTGGCCGGAATTGCAACCAGAATCTGACGAAGCACCGCTAATCATGTCATCTCATTCACATAATCGCTCTAATAGCTAGTGCGAATGAGAGCACATGCTTTGCTCGCTTCATTTAGATTCGGTTATTCATGGACACGGCTTATGGTGTCGCTCGCTCGCGACACTATTATATTAGATATAAAATTATAGAATGTATTTTTGATATATTTGCTTCTATCAATGCATTGAAAACAGTAAAACAAAGTATTTAATATTATTTTCATGTTGATATTTATAGTTTTTACTTAGACAAACGCTACCACGTAAAAAAAACGTGTTTATGGTTCTCTGAGGACTCATTATAAATGTCAACACGAAAATGATTCTGAATACTTTGCAATACTATTTTCAATGCATTGATAAGGGCAAATTTATCAAAAATATATTCTATAATTTTATGTCTAATATTACAGTGTCGTGAGCGACAGCAGCCTCGCCTCACCATACACCTGCTAAATATACCTACAAATATCGATCAAAATATATAAATAACTAACATATTAAAAATATCCATATTATGTTTTTGTTTTATAAGTGTGTTGTTTGTATTCGTGTTTCTTTTTATGAGCTACTTTGTCTTTATATGTCATGATGTTGTTAACAAAATGATACATTCATTGAATCCACTACATTAACAAATTCATTTATTTATTACAAAGTATACATTACAATAACTAACCCTTTTCAATATACGTTATTTATCACAAATTAATTTACAAACCCTATCACATTTAAAATGCCCTAGTTAACGTAAAAAATACCTACGTACATATTTTTTTTAATTTGATCTTTTAAATAAACAAATCTAAAGAAGCAGAGGCATTCATTTCATCTCACTCGCACAATCACACAATATTGCTCATGCGAGAGAGAGAACACGATTAGCGCTGTTTCGTTCCGATTCGTTTCTAATAATGCAGCTTAGTATAGTCCTATCAATAAAAAACAATAAAATATATTTTTTTAATTGTAACTCTAGTACAATGCTATTTTAACTCTTAGTAATACTACAGTGTACTACAATAACAAGTACTATTAGCTACTAAGTAGCTTTCTACGTGATTTACCTGATTAAATACATTCTTACAACCTTTTTCGTCGCAATGTCGACATAAAGTGTGTTTTGTCGCAACTATTGCAACATTGCGACAAAAATTGATTTACTTCAATGTATACATACGAGTATATAACTAAACCTATACCGTGATTTTAGTAACATTTAATTTGAGAGATTTGTTATTTAAAGTATCTACTTTAACTGTTTGTTACATACGAGTAGGTTAATATATTAATTGGCAAGTAACGGTAAAAAATAACCAAAATTTTCGGAATTGACTATTCAATCGTCAAATACTTAAATTATATCAACGAAATTAAAACTGATATGCAGTAAAAAATATTGTCAATCTATGCTAACAATATAATAATGAGGAAAGACTTGTATGTCAGTATGTTTGTAACAAATTACCTCAAAAACTGCTGGTCCGATTTCAAAAATTCTTTCAATATTAGAAAGCTACATTATTCCTGATTGACATAAGCTATAAAAAACGTGAGCGAAGCCGCGGGCAAAACAGCTACTTTAATATATTTGGCGATTGATTAAGCCCTCAGTAACACTAAAATCTAGTTGGCATTTTGTAAAGTACTCATAAAAATCATTAAAAATAATTCGGGCTATCACAGTAAGTGTCCTAATCTATAGCAAGACTGCGGAACGCGCCGATTTCAGTAGAGGTGTCCGTTTCTGTCTTGTTTTTACCCTTTTTTTCGGTTCTCCAGAAGTTGTCATCTAAAAAGATTTCCCTGTAAATAAAATTAGTCACTGAATTGAGCGCTTTTACAAATTTCATTACGTAAAAGAGATTATTATCCTCAACATCCATACTACTAATACTATAAAATCGAAAGTAACTCTGTCTGTCTGTCTGTATACATTAGCGATGTTAGCCTAGTCGGAGAAGGGTCGCCTCTCAAGCCAGAGGGAGCGGGGTCGATCCCAGCTGAAGGCACGCACCAATTTGTTCATTGTGTGAACATATGTGCGTATTGTGTGTCATCTGCGACGTAACTGGAGCCCGGTGTAAGGCGACGGACTCGCGCCCTTTCACATTTGGGACTGAATACCGTCCGGCGAAGTGTGGGTGTTAAATACACCTCTCCCAGCCCCTTTAGGGGAAAGGCGTGACATTGGCAAACAAATACAGTACGACCAAGATCATTCCTTAGACTCTTGACTATTTTTAATTTACTTATTCTCACCTTTTTTCCAAGATAGCAGCGGTAGCTTCAGCATTATAATCGGCGAGTTTACCCCGTGTTCCTCCAAAGTCTTCTGGCAACTCATCTTTGCTGATATAATCGTATATCGTCGTCGATTTCGGTGTGTGGAAATGAATCTGTGAATTACAAATGGGCTAGATATTAACTTTGAGTAGGGGTAGGCCCCCTGACATCTTATTGATTTTAAAATTTCTTTATTAAAAAAACACATAAATAGAATTATTGTACACTCAGCGTTAGTGACTAAGATACAAGTAAACAAATTAATAGTTAGTTTGTAGGCTAGGACCGCCGTTTAAAACTTAATTGCTAAACTTAAAAGTTATGTATAAGACTGTTCTTATCAAATCATAATTGTGGGTAGTTAGCAAAGAAACATGACCAAGGATTACACGCTACTTTTTTTTTTATGTAGAGTATGTCGTCGTTTGACCACCAACTCGCCTGATGTTAAGCGACGTTGTGGTCCAAGATGGAGCACGACGACCTATAAGGTACTTATTCACTCTAGCCTTGAAGTTTTGTAGAGTGAACAAGTACAAAGACGGCAGTTGAGTGAGGCGCTACAAGTGCGCTACTGCTCAGACCCGTCTTCGGAACGGTTACACCGGACTACATCCCGAAACATGACTAGATCATTTCACTGCATGGCTTGGTCCGGTGGGTGGTAACTAGCCACGGCCGAAGCCTCCCACCAGAGAAAATGGCTGTTTCTAATACTATGGCTGTTTCGTATGTTTATGACATTACAAGATAGGTATTTTATACCACTGCACTGATAACATCAGAGACCATAATATGATTAGAAGTTAGATCGCGCATTAACAATCTAGAGAAAAAAAATCAATCATTAGATATATTGTAAGATAGCGAAAAGTTCCAAATATACCAATATTATGAAATTAAGTATTTATGTTGCAACTAACAATATATTTTGTTAAATTTATTTTGTTTATTTAAATTAATTTATAGGGTAGATATAATTTTGCAATTCAAGTGGTTGACGGAAACAAGAATACGCAAACCGGCTGCAGCCGCTTAGCCAATCAATAATGATGCTTATTCACAGCACGCGAGGGGCAAGTCATGCATTTGTCACCCGCAAGATATAAGGTGACCAGGGACCCTATTCGGAGATTTGAGATTTTCATCTCACTTTTTTTCGTTCTTGTTGCTCTTGTTTGAAACGTCATAGGTGTGAGAGTAACCAAGATAAAATCTCATCTCATCTCACGAGCAGGAATAGCCCCCAGGACGACTTCATCAGACTATGGACCTTTTTTCGTGGCGATACAATTCGCAGCAGCGCAGCGTCGGAAACAAAACATAACCATTTTGGCAAAGAGATGTCATGGGCCTACCCTTAGGACTTGTTATTACTAAAGTTTACTTTAAAGATATAACTTTAATATTTATAATATAATATATTAAGATATAACTATAATATAAGAGCGGAAATATAGGGGTATAAGTCGAAATTAATTGATGCTTTACATCAGACGAGTTGGTGGTCAAACGTAGAACTATTCTTTAAAAAAAAACGACAGTCGGCTATCGTTTTCATACTCTGTAGCTATAATATATAATATAATATATCCTGTTCAATGCCTATGGAGAGTACATTATGCGACAAACTTGTGATGGCTGGAATGGAGGCGTGAGCGTCGGCGGGGTTAAAGTTACAAACCTTCGATATGCCGATGACACAACTCTTTTGGCACGAAGCGCGGATGAAATGGCGTCGTTGCTGCGTAAAATGGAGCAGATAAGTTTGAGCTTGGGTCTGTCCATCAACAGATCTAAGACCAAAATCATGGTGGTGGATCGCGCAAGGACACTGAACCACACCGGCGTGCTGAATCTCCAGACTGTTGATGAATTTATCTACCTTGGCTCCAGCATCAGCAACAATGGCTCCAGTGAAACTGATGTGCGAAGACGGATCGGAATGGCTAAAAGCGCTATGTCACAGCTTGATAAAATATGGAAGAACAGGGGGATAAAGCTGAAAACCAAAGTGAGACTAGTCCGCACCCTGGTCTTCTCAATTTTTCTTTATGGTGCTGAGACATGGACTCTGAAAGCGATGGATCGTAGCCGAATCGATGCTTTTGAGATGTGGTGCTGGAGAAAAATGCTCCGAATACCTTGGACAGCACATCGGACTAACGTATCCATATTGAAGCAACTCAAGGTCACAACTAGACTCTCTACCATCTGTCTTAGACGGGTTCTTGAGTACTTCGGCCACATTGCTAGAAAACAAGGCGACAACCTGGAAAAGTTGATAGTGACAGGGAAAGTCGACGGCAAGAGGTCACGAGGCCGCAGCCCGATACGTTGGTCCGACCAGATTCGCACCGCTCTGGACACTTCAATGTACGAAGCGCTACATGTTGCGGAAGATAGAAAACTTTGGCGGAAGATCGTAAGAGAGAGAGTAATTGGAGGTGGCGGTCACGACCCTCAGACATGAGGAATGCGACTTGAGGAGGAGGAGCTATAATATAACTAGCTGCGCTCCATGGCTTCACTCGCGGTTTAAAAGTTTATATGTGCTATTCCGGACTATGTAAAATCTCTGTGCCAAATTTCATGTGCCGTTCCGTCTTGATTGAGTAACAAACACCCATCCATCGATCCAAACATTCGCAGTTATAATATTTGCACCTTAGAAAAAAACGTTGTACCTAAAGCCACAGAATAGTTGGCCAGTGTTTTGTCTTTTTCGATCGAGTTCAAAAATGTAAAAGAAAGAAAAAGACAAAATACTGTCTAACTATTCCGAAGCTTTACAACTGTTTATTGCTAAGGGGGTTAGTGTGAAGTATGATACCACTAAGTAGGAACTTTAAAACAGCGCAAAAGTGATGACTTTCTGGAAGGCTATTCTTACGGAGTATTCAATCTCACCATTTTTCGTCTTTGTTGCTCTCGTTTGAATAGTCATAGGTGTGAGAGTGACCAAGATAAAATATTATCTCATCTTACGCGTAGGAATTGCCTGACCGCTTTTCTTTTCCAGAAATTGTTTGTGTATAGGACTTGACGATTCCTTATAAAGATTCGTCTTCTGGCCTCACCGCACACCTAAATATTTTTTTAAGTACAAGCTTTGCTTAGTTTGGGGTCAGACGACCGTGTGTAAAAACGTCCCGAATTTCTTTTTTAATCTTAACATAACATTTCGTCTCGCCTTTCCCCCGAGGGGGCTGGCAGAGGTGTAATACAATACCCAATTAATCTTTAGAGTCATTATAGTAAGTCAAAACCTTCTAAGTACATATTATGTGACTGTACGTCGTTATCGCTTACCATGTTGGTCATGTCCTGTTTCAAAAAAGGCTTCATTAACGCAAATATCTTATCTATTACGGATGGCGTGTTCAATATATGAATCTGTTTTAGTCGAACTGGCAATGCGTCCTGAAAAAAAAAACCGAAAATATATTTACTTGTACAAGAATAATAAAAAGTAAGTGAAGTTAAAACAACTGACTTCCCGTCAAGCCGTCAACCATGTAAACCATTGTTAGATTTTTGTTGATATTTTCAAAACTGCTTAACCGATTTTAATGAAATTGACATAGGACTAACTCTAAAGTATGTTCTACCAAACAAAAAAAGAATCATTAACATCGATTCACAGTTGACGAAGTAATCGCGTAACATAGATGTATAAAAAAAAACACTAAACAATAAAACTGTGACTATCACAATAATAACACTAGAAATAAGGATAGGAAAGCTGTACCGAGATTTAGACTGACGAAGTCAAATAAGTTATTTTTAGGCAACTGTGTTCGTTTTTACAATAAAATCCCGAAAAACAGGGCTCACCGAGGGAAAATTCAAATCACATGTAAAAACTACATTAATGAAAAGAGGGTATTATAAGGTTAATAATTATTTAGAAGATAAAGATGTCTGGAGCCTTCCACTTCCGCCAAGTAGGCACTAGTACTTATAGATATTACCTAGTTATAAGCCAAAATTTGTGAGACTGTAATTTATTTATTAATTGAAAAAAATAATGCCCCTCAGTTTCTTGCCTGTTTTTCTGAGTAGAGGCTCTTTATTTGAACAAGGCGGTCGAGTCTATTTAAATAACTTTGACGTTCATAAGTGTATCTTTGATACCTAAATTGAATAAAAACATTTTGACTTTGACTTTGACTTTGAAACATACAGTCGCGAATTGAGAACCTCCTCTTTTATGGAAGTCGGTCACCTAATTGACAAATATTACGGTCGTGGTCACTGAATACAGAAAACTCTACGGGATTCTTTGTAGTCGGGATAATTTTAATTTCTGAATGAGAAAACAGACAAAAGGAAGAGAGATAATTATTTGAAAAAATAAAATTGAGTCAATGCGTAAAAGTATAACCTATTTTTTAACAAAAATATTTTTTAGAGTAACTTGGATACTATAGACTCCTTCTTTCGAGACAGTCAGATAAAAATATTTTTAACCGACGCAACGGAGGATGTTTACAAGTCGACGCGTATATATTTATATTTTTATATAACACTTACCTCCTGGTATCTTGACAGTTTCTTTGCAACAGAAATATTGAATTTCGTAACAAACTTCAGAGATATGTCTTTCACATCCAAAATTACCACATCCTCTTCTTCCATGAAGTCGTTGTCAAGGAGCCAGGAATCTGTGCTCATGAAGAACACTTTAGCATCTAGTAGGTAATCGTATTGCAAAAGCCCGGGGTCGTTCAACTGCCATATCCACAGGTTCCTGTTGCCCGATATTTGGTACTGCGCCAAGTTTCTGAAAATAAATGATACATGTTTTCCTCAGTAATGTTTATAGTGTAATCGATAAGATACATGCTTTGAATAGTTTTTTTTTAACTATGGAGATACGACACAGAGACCGTACCTAGTCGGAGAATCATCAAGCCAAAGGGAGCGGGTTCGGACCCAACTGAAGGCACGCACGAATTTGTTCATTGTATAAACATTTGTGCGTATTTAATGTCACCTGCTACATAACTGGAGCCCGATATACGGCGACAGGCTCGCCCTTGTCACATTTGGGACTGAATGTCGGCCGGCGAAGTGTGAGTATTAAATACACCTCTAGCAGCACCTTCGGGGGAAAGGCGTGGCGATATGAATGTATATGCATGTCTATTTTTTTTTTCGGGTTGGCAGCGCATCGACAGGCCGTCTGTTTGTTAGACACTCTTTTTAAAAAAAAAAAACAAATTTAAGTTACTTCCGACACCGATTTTAGTCAACACATTTTTTTATCAAACATAGATAAGAAAGAATAGATAAGATTAGAATTAAGAAAGAAGAAGAAAAGATTAGAAAAGATTTGTCGTGTCTGTGCATGTGTGTCTGTCTTTAGCATCGTAGCTCGTATTTGTACGATACGAGCTACGATGCTAGAGACAGACACACACACACAGACACGTCAAAATTATAACACCCTGTCGTTTTTGCGTCGGAGGTTAAAAAGATTCTCAATTCACACGAAGGCATTACGTATACGTTGATAATGATGACCTTTTCAAAAAACATATTTTGTGAAACTCGGTGATGTTATTTATAGTTACTCGGTAATACCAACTTGCGATTAAAAAGTGCCTTATCGTATGTGTTATTGCAGACTATAATCTATTTCTGTTCCAAATTTTATCCTGATTCGTTCAACTGTTCTGGCGTGATTGAGTAACAAATCCATCCCATCCTTTCAAACTTTCGCATTTATAAAAATACTTAGAATATAAATAAGTAGGATTATTCTGGCTGTTATACATATATTTTTAATCAATTCTTCGTTTGAATTCTATAAACAGAAAAACAAATTTAGCACTTCTATTAATAAGTAACTGGTTTGAGTAACCTTGATCAAAATGGATAAACGTGTATTGTATCTAACTTGCTTGTGCAATTAACCAGTAGACAATAATTGGTGTTGAAGTTATGTAGTTACTTTGTATACTTGTGTATTTGTATACGTTGTATACTTTGTATATTTGTGTTATACTCGTATGTATTTATTCTGTTACAATATACAGCATGTTACAAAAACTCAGTTGTATAATAGAAGGGGAACACACTTAGAACTATTCGTTCAAAAGTACCAAAAAAATACACGTTAAAAATAGCTAAGAGTTATGACCGGTTTAAGAACGCAAGAAAAAATAGGAAATTTCACAGAAATGTTAACAAATCTGTATCATATGTTGGCGGCTTTTGTTCTAATCAAGTAGCGGCACAACGCGAATAGCTTACAAATATAACCGACGCGATTAGTGACAGCGTTCGCGCTTTTAGGAGGGCGGAGCGCGATGTGTTAAAATAAAAATTATAGTCAATTTTTATTTAAAGTAGCATAATTGTATCTTCCAGTCGATACTGGATGCGCACTTCGCGGATATAACAGAGTTTTTGTAACACCTTGTATAAATTCTGTTACAATATATAACATTTTTTAGCGACCACCTAACTATAGGTTTCTGCAGATAATTTGAGCATAAACAAGAAATACGAAGAAAATGTCTTTGTATCACAATTTTTTTAATAGCCAGTAGTTTTATCATTTTATCTGTTGTTTCCTGGATTTAATGTGTGTTAAATGGGTGGTGTAAATAGGTGCACCTTTACTAAATACCCACCTATTTACACCAGTTAGATAGAGTAAATTAAAAAATCTCAATTTTAATTTAAAGTGCTATATTTACTAGAAATATTTTCAGCAAAATTATAATTATAACATAACATATCGTCACGCCTTTCCCCCGAAGAGGCTGGCAGAGGCAACACCCACACTTGGCCGGACGATATTCAGTCCCAAATATGACAGGGGGCGAGCCTGTCGCCATACACCGGGCTCCAATCATGTAGCAGATGACATACAATACGCACATATGCTCACAATGCTCACAATAAGCGATGGCAGCCTAGTTGGGAGAAGGCCCGCCTCTTAAGCCAGAGAGAGCGGGTTCGAACCCAGCTGACGGCACGCACCAATTTGTTCAATGTGTGAGCATTATAATTATAAACCACATAATTATTTTACCTGCCCGGGTCATTCCGTAATATACGAAGTTTTATAGGTTTACATTTATTTGAGTCTGTTTTAAAAATTAATTTGACAAATGGACATTAAAACAATCCATGGTATTCTCTGATTTTGCTTCGTCAAATAAAAGATTTCAACGCGCTTCACAGCTTCGATAAACCATAGACGCTAGTATAAGATAACGTAAAGAATCGAACTCGTACTAATCGTAGAAGTAGAGAATCCCCCTTATCTTTGTACTATTTCCGGCACTCGAGGCCCTATTCATACGCATGAGATTTATCTAGGTTACTATCAATTCTATGACTTTCTAAATGATAAATAATAAATATAATAATAAATTCGGGACATTGTCACACAAGGTCGCCTGACCCCAAACTAAGCAAAGCTGGTACTATGGCTGCCAGAGACTGATATACATACACATATATGTATTTGTAAATATATATTTAAATAGATAATAACACCCCGACATAGATCAAACACAAATGTTCTTCACATAAATGTTTGCCCTAGGTGGGAATCGAACCCATGCCGACAAGCTCAAAAGGCAGGATCACTACCAACTGAGCCACTGAGGCTGTCAATAAAATGATAGAGACAATGACCAAGGTAATATATCACGCGGAAGGATAGGAAGCCTGTTTACTATTCTGTATTTATATTACTCACACAATCTTAATAGCCTTTTGAATGGGAGCCGATAGAGGGTCCCTATTGGTCAGGATTTCTGGTGCCGATGACCTGATGCTGAAGAACAGCTCAGCCGCCGACTTTGCTTTATCCAAGTCGTAGTAACAGCTATGTAGGAACCTCAAATACAGCTTATTATCTGAAAACAAGAATAGTGTGAATTTAGTTTGGTAGAGTCCATGGATTTTAATGACGTGATAATTTAATTTGCAAGTATGTATTACTACTATACTACTACATGTATGAATGATAGTAGATGTTGCACAGAAGGAAGAAAGCAGTGTCTTACGTCGCAGGTAGTTTATTGAAACCTGAGCGTAAAGAGGAATTCGAGAGTTATCTAGAGTCCTGAGTGAAGCGACGGGATCAAGCTGCCCAAGACAAAGACACTGACTTTATTCAAGAGATAAATACGCTACTTTTCACACCTCCTGCGAGGCAATAACAAGGAACTGTGAAAATATGTTTTTTCATATGTTACACCAACACCGTCTTTTGTTTTAATTTTTGTGCAGCTGCACCAGCTGCTTTCTTTTTTTTTATGATGGCCAGCTCTATTTTTTAAGAAACTCTTCTTACAGTGCTCGTATGCTGAATTTAATTTTAACCTCTTTGCTCAGAATCTCCCTAGGGATTTTCACACAACTTTATTTCGCTTGGAAAGCAATGCCTTGCTTTACGTTTAGACTACGTGATATGTAATTGGTCATTGTCGAGAAGGTGGTGTGAAAACAAACATATCCAACCCATCATTTTGACTATCTCACAATTAAACAAAAACGCAAATACATAGATGTAAGATCAAAAATGATTATATTGGAAGTGGACTTTTTTGAAGATGATTTTCAAATCAGAAAGAAGAATTTTGAAAAAAGAATTTTGAAGAAGAAGTTACAGATTGGCTAAAATGATATTTTACTTCGTCAAAGTAACTTCGTCACTAATTGACGTTTTCGACCGTGCGTGAGAAATGTCCCGAATTTATTTATTTAATTTTGAAAGGAAATAGTATAGAAGTGCTAAGTGGGAAAGATTAGCAATGTTTCTTGAAAATAAGTGTCTCACGGATATTTTTGGGGATGTTTGGCTGCTGGTCGAGCCATTCTTTGAGCTGCAACACTTGCTTCTGAACTTCTTCCGGTGATGGCTGGACGGCCATCTTGGACGGTTTCTCTGAAAAAACAAAAAAAAAGCTTGAAACGTTTATTTGTATTGTATACTTACTTAGTAGAGATGATGAATAATTGTCAATTTTTAGTTTTTAACCCCCGATGCACGAACGACGGGGTGTTATAAGTTTGACGTGTGTGTGTGTGTGTGTGTGTGTGTGTGTGTGTGTGTGTGTGTGTGTGTGTGTGTGTGTGTGTGTCTGTCTATCTGTGACATCATAGCTCCCGTTGGATGAACTGATTTTCATTTTGTTTTTTTTTTTGAAATGTGAATTAGTCGGTAGTGTTCTTAGCTATGTTTGATGAAAATCGATGTTCATGAAAATCGGTGTCGATCTTCATCGATTCGAAAATCATAATTGATAAATTATTATGTTCCTTTCAATTTCTTTTTTTTTGTTATTTGTTATGTTTTTTTTTAAATTGTTTATTTAGTTTATGTATTGTGTGTGAGATAATTTTAAATGATGTTGGTTTTTGTCTCAATAAATTAATTTAATCTAATAAAATTGTCTTTAAAACAAAGTTTGTCTGTTGACTATACCTGAGTATATATCCTAGATCTTGGAGCACTTTTGTAATGTAACCCATAGCCCCAATTTTTGTATCTCAATAACCTTGCATAAAGCCTGGGGGCCTACCACGACATCGTTTTGCCATGATAGTTACGTTTTGTTGTCGACGCTGCGCAACCGCGAATCGTAACGCCACGCAATAAGGTCCATGGTCGCGTAGCGTCGAAAATAAAACGTAACCATCGTGGCATTAAGAAATCATGGTAGGCTCTCTGAAGGCTCACGGAGCTCAAATGCTTTGAAAAATGTTTACTTTTACAATAATTGAAATTTATTGTACCGTTACGACCAAGAAAAAGTTTGGAGCGCTATAATTAAAAACCTATGCGTAATACAAAAAAAGTTTAAAATAAAAAAGATGGGAAATATTATTATCTACAATAATGATCTCTGCAATTTTTGTCGCACGATGCGCGGTTCGCGAGATATTCGATAAAACGCGTTTTTCAAGATGGCGGCTGACGCAGGGGCGCCACCCCGGCGCCAACTTGGATTTACATTCCGGGGACACCCCTGAACATATTCAAAAAATACCCGGTCCCGTACATTGCATTATGAACATACTTTTTTTCCTGCGGCTCTTGGCCTAAAGCATAAACATACCTACACAAAATTATTATTATGTTCTGTCAAAAGACGATTCACTTGTTCTATCATATCAACCGCTAGCAACTGAGCGAGTATCATTCGGCTATTACGAATATAGAGCATATGAATTGATAATATCCTGCTATGAGACTCTTGCTGAATCTGTACAAGGGACTCTACAATGCTGCATGCTGCATAACTCGTATGTCATTCACTCAAAAGTAGAGTAAATTTAATGACCTAGGTTTTGTCCAGTTATTGACCAGTAATCTGTGTCTTGGGAATGTTGTCAAAGACCAGTTAGGAGGGCCTATCGTTGGGATTATATTGAGATCCCGGTTCCCGGCCCTCTCTATCAAGAACATGCAAAGGTTGGCTAGAATTTCATGGGTACTCTTCCACATAACCAGCATTTTTAAGTGTCGGCAGATTTTTCCAAATAATTTCCTCTCAATTATCACGACGGTGATTATTTTCTTTATTGGTAGATCGAACTTCAGTAAAGTCGTGTCTCATCGTATTAGATAAAGATGACGGAAAAATTACAGTATTAAGGAGTTAATCTCACATTTCCTGTTTACACGCTTTTAGTGCAGGTAACCGAGCATTAATTCAGTCTGAGCGCTTTAATATCTACGTTACCTTCAAAGGAGTCACGCAGGCCGGTGAGTACTATACTTAGCTAGGTCTGTTGCATTTAATATTTCCAGTCAGTGTTAGGTACATACTCGTAGTAGCGAAAACAACTTCGGTGTTCATGATATTTTTATTTATGACTAGCTGCGCCCCGCGGTTTCACCCGCGGCCCACAGGAACCGTTATTTTTTTCGGGATATTATCTAAAGTTTTTTTTTTTATGTAGAACAGGTCGGCGTTTGACCACCAACTCGTCTGATGTTAAGCGACGGTGTGATCTAAGATGGAGCACGACGACCTATAAGGTACTTACTCACTCTAGCCTTGAAGTTTTGTAGAGTGAAGAAGTACAAAGACGGCAGTTGAGTGAGGCGCTACAAGTGCGCTACTGCTCAGACCCGTCTTTGGAACGGTTACACCGGACTACATCCCGAAACACGACTAGGTCATTTCACGGCATGGCTTGGTCCGGTGGGTGGTAACTAGCCACGGCCGAAGCCTCCCACCAGAGTTTGCTACCCGGTTAGCACTACCCGGAGACCACGTGTAGGGAATCGGAATAGAGTACACTCCTACGGACGTGGGTAGCTCAGCCCCCAAGTTTTTCTTTCGATCCTTCTCCGTGCAATAATAAACCCAAACAAAAAAAAAAATAGCGAAAATGTTCTATCTGTTCACGCGTGATGCGATGACCAAGGGAAATAGTGATTCATTTTTCTGTAATTTATTTATTTTTTGAAAAAAGAATGCCCCTCAATTTTTCTTGCCTATTCTTCTGAGTAGAGGCTGTTTATCCGAACAAGGCGGTCGAGTCTATTTAAATAACTTTGACGTTCATAAGTGTATATTTGATACCTAAATTGAATAAAAACATTTGACTTTGACTTTTATATATAGAGAAGAAGATGTAGGTGACACTTATGCTGACTAATGAAACTGTGAGCGGCTGTCTGTCCTTTGATAGGCTCTGAATGGCGTATTAGGCACTCAATGGTAAGCAAGCGGCGAACTGGGGGCTTACCACGAGTTTTGATCGTTACGAAAACTTTTTTCGTTTTCGTTTGGCTCCATACATTTTAATAAAATGCCCCTGTCGGAAACGTTAAGGAACTAGGTTAAATGTATGGAGCCAAACGAAAACGAAAACAGTTTTCGTTAATTATCAAAACTTGCGGTAGCCCCTATAGCAAACAAAATACGAAGCAGCCGCTCGTCAGCAAGCGAAACAAGCTGCAAAGCCAAACGAATGCCAGTGGGTACTGTACTGAGTATGCGCGTACTCAGGTACGCGCATGCTCAATACCTGCTGCTGGCACTCTTTTCTGGCGCGTAATATTTTATTTTGGTCACTCTCACTCTTATGACTTTTCAAAGGAGAGAGACAATGATCAATGCTCAGCTAGGACGAAGCCTTAAAAAAATGCAATGGCTAAACATACTCGACTACGAGTACATAACTGTTAGTATAGCTAGATAACACTATAAATCAATAGCTTTCTACTGATAACAAGTTGGGCTGAATTTAGAATCTGATCCAATGTTAATGTTAAAAAAGAATAACTACTCATACTTTGGTAAGTTACCAATCCCATATGAACAAATATGAAACTCTTGTCATACTTACTCATGTAGGACTGGGAACTTACAGAATTTGTAATATTATGGGTAACTACTATCGTTCGTGACTTCTTAACAATGTGTGTTGAACTTCAACTGACTGCGACTAAGCACAAACATAATGTTAAGCGGAACAGGGAGCGAAGGCAAAAGGAGTTGTTGGTACTCATTTTTAAAAACTACTTTGACTATGGGATTGCCACAACAATGTATGGAACAGCGGATCCATTAATTACGTTAAAAACGGAAACTAAACATTTTGTTCTCCAAAGAAAAAATATTTTTTTTTCGCCATAGTACCCCATTCCGTGAAACATATACCAACACTTCTTGTGTAGTATAGGTCAATATTAATAATGAATCATCTGTAAATGCTGTCAAAGCTAGCCTCGCACCCTATTGCTAAAATCTTCGCGAGGGTGCTAGAAGGTCATGTTTGTCAGTCACAGAATAGTGACTCTCATTATGACAATCTCTTTTTTTTTGACGTCGTTGCTTTTGAAATATGTCTATTGATTAATTTAATGTTCTAAAAACACGCAATACTAAAACAAACCTTTCATTAAATTCATAAGGTAATAATAAAAGCAAAAATATCCAGATGAAACGTCATAAACATGGCCATGGCCACCTAAAGTGAAACTGGTTCACTTTGAGTCGGAACAGTAAGTTGTAAGCGGATATGTGCATGAAATTATAATGGCACTAGCAAACTGCACCGATTTCGCACGGTGCTTATACAACTTCAGAAAAAGAAACCTAACCGATGGTGAACACCGCATCAAAATCCGTTGCGTGGTTTAGTAGGAGTTATACAAACAGAGAGATCACAGAGAACAGAAAAGAGAGAGCAGATATGTATACAAACAGATAGACAGTAGACGCGGAAAGCGACTTTGCTTCATAATATCTCGATGGTAGAGATTTAAAATAATGTGTAGCCTACCAAAAACTACAACAAAAAGGCGCTATTTGAAGGAAAACTAAAGTACGTGTTTTATTTTATTTTTTTAGCTAAGTATGTGAAAGTACTATTCATAGTGTATTCAGTACCTGGATGACCGAGCTTTGATCGGTATTTTTTTTTTAAATTGTGTTTTTTGGAAAATAAACAATTGATTTTAGTCTAACCTCAAAGCAAACACTCATTGACTTCGTGTTACTTAACAACGCCATCTGCTGTTGTGTCGTTAAAGCAATTAGTTGCTCACAAAAAATAGTATTATTATTCGCCAATAGATGTCAGGAAGAGTCATATTTTTCAGTTGAGGCTACTCAAACGCCTCCTTTTTGTTATTTTTCTTCCAAGTTTATGTATAAGTTGATTATCGATAAAACACGAATAAAATGACATTTCCTAAAAATGATTCCTAGCTAGATCGATTTATCGCCCCCGAAACCCCCTATATACTAAATTGTATGAAAATCGTTGGAGCCGATTCCGAGATTCCAATTATATATATATATATACAAGAATTGCTCATTTAAAGATATAAGATTATATATATATATACAAGAATTGCTCATTTAAAGATATAAGATATTATGTTTTGTATACAGGGTTATAGGTAACTCGCCAAAAACCTCGTAAGATTTCATTGTACTCATCAATATGAGCAACTTTTCTATGGAGCCAAATCCGAAATCGTGAAATAAAAAAAACAGCTGTTCCATACAAAAAAGTTCATTGGCCTGAGACAAAATGTATGGAACAGCTGATTATTTTTTCGCGATTTCAGAGTTTGCCCCATAGTAAAAGTTGTTCATATTGATGAGTACAATGAACCCGTAAAAGGTTTTTGGTGAGTTACCTATAACCGTGTATAAGGGAGGTAAGTGATTGCACGAAAATACGCAGGTACATACCGACGGGTACTTACGATAAACGAGGAGGCACTCAGTTGTTCATACTTGCGGAAAAAGACCAAACTGCACTTGTCCAATGTCCACTTTATACAGTACTTATACTTTGTCACTACTTATGCACTTTTTGAACGGCTACGTTTTTGTAATTGCAAGGTTAGTGTCATAGTTAAATCGAAATGTTTAGACTTATAATAATTACTTATATGCCGCTATTTCATAAACACCCTGTATGATCCTGTTCTATATTATTTTTGATATTTATTTTGCTCTAGCTAGCTTTGAAATTAAGACACAACTACAGTGACGTAAATCAGTAGAGATTTCAAGTTGCTGAGGAGGGCATTTCTGAAACGTTTGAGATTATGTTGGTCACTGTCGTTAAGATAGTAGATACTAATAAGAAAGACAGGGACGGAAATAATCTCGAGTGTGCCAGAATACACCCATGAATCAACTGTGGTGGTAAAGAGATAACAAGCTATGATTGCAAGCGCTAATAGATTAGCTCTTATCGTTCCTATTTTTCTGTTGCAAACACGTTTTTGTCCGATATCTGTCATCGGAAGCTGAGATAGACTGTGCTGGGTATAGTCCAGCCAAATATGCTTACTAGGTAGGTAGTTACTACTTGGGTTTCTAGGTTTTCAGTAACTATGATACCTACTAGTAGTAGCTACTACTCTTTACAGCTGCAAATTTGACAAGGCATTTTTACAGCCGATATCCTATATTGTACTGTTTCATTAAATTTTAAATTAATAATATTATGTAATCTGTAAATGACGGTGTATAGTGTATAGTAGTTATACCTATGACCCGAATAAATGAATTGAATTGAATTGAACTAATCAGTCTTCATTATCAATGACAAGTTGACAATTTTTTGACAATTGACAAAAAAATAGTTGTTATGGATTGTTCAGTTGTTATTTTTTATTGTTTATCGCAAAATGATTCTTCTTTTATACATTCTCCGTCAATGTTCATAACATACCTATATCCTATGTTTTTAAGTAAACTTATACATTGTTATTCATAGATAAGAACAAATAATGTCGAAAAAAGGGTTGTTACTTACTCCTCCCTCATAAACTCATCTTATTTAAAAAATCTCAAGTCATCCTGAATCATTCTTAACTCATCCCACTGAATTTTATTATTTATTAACTAACTCATCCCAAATTTATTCTTGGCTCGTCCCAAAGAACAAGCATTAAGAAAAGGTAGCAAAAAACTGAACATTATTTGTGAATTATAAAATTAGTTTATCCAATCCACATCTAATTGATACAATTAATTAGAGATCTCATTAAATAAGTAGCAAAAATGTGGAATTTTGTATAAACTAAAGTGAGTAAATAGTTAAATATTTTAATTATCATACCAAAATTAAGGAAAACCGACAATAATGTGAGATTTTGAGAACATATTTACTCAGCTGACTACCTAGTAAAAGAAACGTTTTATTTGCTTGACTCGCCGTCTAACGCAGGTTACTTACTGTTTTCAAACTTGGTTAGATTTTATATTTTTCTGGCAGAAATTCATAAATTAACCAAAGACCGTTTATCGACCGAGCAAAGTCAAAGTCAAGTAAAATGTTTTTATTCAATTTAGTTTCAAAGATACACTTATGAACGTCAAAGTTATTTAAATAGACCCGACCGCCTTGTTCGGATAAAGAGCCTCTACTCAGAAGAACAGGCAAGAAACTGAGGGGCATTATTTTTTCAAATACTTATTAAATAAATTACAGTCTCACAAATTTTGGCTTACAACTAGGTAATATCTATAAAAAGCAAGCGTCAGCGGCTTTGCTTCAGCTTCGAAAAAAATGCTTTCGTCTATCTGTCTTCCCATACAGGTCGCATTTCTCAACCGATTCTCGTTAAATTTGTTGAGCAGATCCGATAATTACACATATAGAATTTATTATTGAGTCTGTTTTGGAAATTTTTCAAACATATTGTCACGCATTTCCCCCGAGGGGGCTGGCAGAGGTGTAATACAACACTCACACTTCGCCGGACCAATTCAGTCACAAATGTGACAGAGGGCGAGCCTGTCGCCATACACCGGGCTTCATTCATGTAGCAGATGGCATACAATACGCACATTTGTTCACACAATGAACAAATTGGCGTGTGCCGTAGTCGGCTAGGTTCAAACCCGCTCCCTCTGGCTTAAAAGGATTTTTCAAAATGGCGAAGATATGATTTTTTTACGTTTTTGCGAGTTCCTTAGCACAGTATCACAGTTTAATTTGTCTTGGGCTGACGGCAGATTGCACAGAAAGGAAGAGTAGTTATACCCATCCAATCCAACAAAGAGATAACGAAGGCTGTTGATGATTATGTTGTCTTTTTTACTACAAATTTTATCAAACAGCAGTTTTTACCAAACTTTAATAGCATTTCAATATTAGTGTGGTGCTAACCACACTAATAAAATGCTATAAAAGTTTGGATGGATGCATGTTTGTTACTCAATCACGCCCACAGACCTAAGATTTTTTTGCTTCGCAAAAGACCAACGAAGCGTGGGACAGAGAAGTCTCCATCGAAATGTAAACTCCACAAGAGAGAAAGAGGTCGCCTACAAATAAAATGTTAGTCAATAATTCTTTTGTCATTAATGACAGCGAGCCACCTGGGAGCACGCGAAAATTCCTATGATTTATATTTTTACTAAAATAATTATAAATAGACTCAAAAGAGAGCAATTGTAACTAAATGCAGTTATGTCATCTTGTGAGTAAAGCAATTGTGATGTGAATCCAAGATGTAACCCACAAAATTTGTCGTTTCATGGGTAAATATGAAAATTCCATTGTGATGTTTTTGTCTAAATTTTGTCTAAAACATAACATAAATTGGTTCCAAAAACCGATTTACCAGCGGTATGTTGTTGTCGTTTCTTCGTAACATCTATATTTCCTAGATGAAAGCAGAATTGGTGATGAAATTCAGCTTTAAATATTAGTTAGTTTTCGCTCGATTTTCACTAGAGATGGATAAAAAGATGACGTCATTATTATCGATAGTTTTTATCAAAGTTCATTAGGTAGGCGATGGGTGCAATACATAAACAAAGCATACATTTTTGAATCAATGCCATCAAAAGTAAATTGACATTTTTCCGAGTTTGTACTGCATGATGAGGCGTAAAACATTTTTGTATTAAATATAAGTATGTACCTTCAATTTCTGATCATCATTTTTAATTCAATTTACACATTTTGGGTGTCTTACATCCAAGTCTAATTTAATTATATTTAATTTAATTAAATAATATATATGTAAATTATAAATAAATGTACAAAACCAATTTACTTATCCTAATCCGTATACGAGTAAAATTGGTCAAGGGTCACAATTCGAAGCGAATTACTAGGATAGTATTATATTGATCTTATTATTTACTTTTCTTATGTTAATTTAGATACATGGTGACACTGATATCTAACTCTTCCGCCTAGCTTAACACCCGTTTAGTGATTAATATTCATTTTAGCTCAACAGCGGTGTTACTTGGAACAAAAAACAACTCAATTGGTATGCGAAAGATTATATATATCGACAAGCACCCGGAGGACCATTTTTGGTCAATCGATAAATTAATAAGTACTTTTTACAACACTAATTTAGTCACGCATGCGCAAATGTTTTTTTGTATCACTATCGAATTGTCACTGTCGATCTTTTACATCCTAGATCTGTGATCACGCCACGAGTTTTGATAGATAACTAAAACTTTTTTCGTTTTCGTTTGGCTCCATACATTTCAATAAAGCGCCCCTGGCGGAAACGTTAAGGAACTAGGCTAAATGTATGGAGCCAAACGAAAATGAAAAAGTTTTCGCTAACTGTCAAAACTCGCGGTGAGCCGAAGCAGAGCGAATTTGGATGAAATTAGGCACTGAGATAAAACTATAGTCAGAATTAGCAAATAGGCTACTTTTTAAACGCGGGTAACACCGCGGGACGCAACTAGTAGTATATAATACGTTAATAATAGTACGAAGGTTCGGTATCAACATTACAACATTAGATGCCCAATTCTTAATTTATCTCTACCGGCGTGACCTCACTCAACCTCAAGCTTGTCAAACGCAAGTGAGCCGGGCCCTAGTTGACACATTTTGATCTCATTAAAGCTGTCTTTCTACTATAAGGCTGTATTTCCACTAGGGCTGTGTTTGTTAAGGACCAATAAAATCGTTTCATCTGAGCGAGGCTAGGTAAATGATGCAATTCTATTAGTTCTCAACAAGCACATCTTATGCAACGCGTTATCGCGCGTCTCTGGTGGAAATGCAGCCTAAGATGAGCGATACGAGGATATGTAGCGAGGAAAAAACCCATCACTAAGATTATTGAAAATTTACTGAAGTGAATGAATTGGTGGATTTTTTCCCTTGCACAGCCTGGCACCGCTCGCATCATCGCTTGCGCTCATCTTGATGATACATCCTACAGGTTAAAACTGTTTGAATTGTTACGATCATGATCCAATATCTACATGATCATGATCCAATATCTACTCTAAGCATAAAAACTATATAATAACATAGTACGTTATACGTACTATAAAAACTATAGAATAACATAGTACGTATAACGTACTATGTTATATATTTTTCTATCTATAAAAACTATAGAATAACATAGTACGTATAACGTACTATGTTATTCTATAGTTTTTATAGATAGAAAAATATATTAAAAAATGAAACAACGCCCTCGATCGAGTGTGAATGGAGGCTGCAATTTTCATAAAGTCCATTTCTTGTCGAATACGTAAGTAAGTAAAGGTAGGGTAAGGTACCCACTAAGTATTTTTCGAGTGAATTTATGCTACGTAGAGTGTAGAGTCATCAAACAACACAAAATAAGCACTAAATTAAGCGTTGAGGTATGTGTTCTAGGGTGGGACCGTGTATCGGTAATCATAGAGTTTAGGTAGAGCAATGACCTGCAAAAGCCATTAAAATTTGGTGGCAAGTAGATGCATAGGTAAAGCAGATTTTTGTTTAAAATCAAAAATAAGTTTCTGTTTCAAGAGTTCCCCATGGTATACTCCGCCAGGTATAGCACTCCGGTCACGAGGGCAAGAAGTAGTGATGTCAACCGATGCTTAAGCAAGACCTAATTCGAAGTCATTTACAAATAGTTCGAAAGAGACAGACGACAATGACGAGTGACGTCATTACGTGTTTGCTCCCGGAATGCTAAACCTTGTTTTTTTTGGATCATGGAGTCCCCTTTGAAGTGTCACATGCCTCTCTTTGAATGAGACTATAGGGGCTATTCTTGCGCGTGAGATGAGATGAGATTTTATCTTGGTCACTCTCACACCTATGACGTTTCAAACGAGAGCAACAAGGACGAAAAAAAAGTGAGATGAAAATCTCAAATCTCCGAATAGGGTCCCATGCAGCATGCACATATTGCACATGACACGTCCCGCAGTGATCAAACGTTAAATACTCGTATATAGGCTGATGGAAATAAAAAATAAATTAATTACTGTTTATACTTACAGATTTATAATAATTAAATAACAAAAAAAAGTTACGAGTGTCTTTGTTTCTTTTAAAACTTACGTAATTTTTTTAAAAGCGTTTCCTATAGTGTTTAATAATAATTGTAATCTCTACAGAGCTGGTAACCTTCGGAAAAACTTGTTCTGTTCCGTTTTTTTTCTTATTTTGCGGGCATTTTTTTTGGTGCACGGAAAAATACTTACATAAAAACTTGTCTAGTAGGTAGGTATAGGTAGGTACATTTATATTTGGACTATATTTTGACCTAAACAGCAGCAGTCGATGATTATGATTTGATTGATTGATCTAAATCAATTGAAATATATCTATTATTCAATTAAGTATCTAAGGACATAGTTGTAAAAATGACTCGACCAGTAGGTATGTTAAAAAAAAAGAGCCACTACCCTGAAGAACAAACAAGAAACTGAGGAACATATTTTTTAATGACGCCGATTTTTTTCGTATGATCAAATGTCTCAGTACTATGTCTCGCTGTAGGATATGCATTAAATTCCCAACACACTGGAGAAATAAACAAGATAATAATTATCAATTGCAATTATACTTGCCTACATATTTAAGTTAAATCGATAACAATTATCTACAGTTATCACTTACTATGGTATGAAAATGGCCGACAAGGAAATCATTTAAGGTAAAGATGTTATTAATAATAACTTATGTAATTACGTACTTACACTAAATACGTCAATGTGCAATACTATTAAATAACTGAGCAAGTTAATCAAATTAAATTTACTTAACTCATAAATTAATAGTGGCTTAACTTATTAAGTTATACTCGTAGTACCCACTTGTGTACTAATTTATCAATTAGAACCTTTATGCACAATTGCAAATCTAGCCGTAAACGCGGAAATAGCAGATTCTATTTATCCTGGAAATTGAGGAAAAACTCGTGGGAAAACATTATTATCAGCAATCTACGTACAATACATACTAACACTTACTGTTAATACATATTTTAAGTTAGGTGTAACAAGCTTACAAAAATAAATCTACATAATCGAATTTAGAATGTCGTCTTTTTTGGAAGATGGTTAAAAAATTTAAATGTGAGCCTAACTTAGTAAATAAAAAAAAGGGAAACGCAAATTAAAATTTATTTTTAAGTTAGTATTTACGTAAGATTGCAGGATTTCAGGGTTTTCAAGCCACCACCCAAGACATAAGGGACTCAAGATAATACAAGCGTTAGTATTCAAGGCCGGACAAACATTTTTTTTTTTGTCGTATTCTACCATTTTAGCAGGCCAGGCTACCAAAACAAACAATATTATTGTTTTAGGATTCAGGTGCAATGCAACGACTTGATGTTATCAGATGGTATGCTATCATGATGCCACATAAATTCGATTTATACAACGGGTCGTAACGAACCCCGTGCAAAGTTGCAAAAGACGTTTGTTGCTAGCATCAAATTTTATTACAGTTACAAACAAAATTATTGTGCAACAAAAGGAAGTCTAATTTCGAGACCAAAACGAGTTCCTAAAACAAAACAGGTAAGTAAAAAATTTTTATTATCCATCTTTCGAAACCGGCTCCATAACAACAGTCTAATAGTTTGTAACAGATCAAGTGTAACACAAGAGTTAGAATTAAAACTATGTCAACTTACAAATATTATATCAGCAGGATTTTTCAGTAACTGGTTCCCAGGAGCGCTTTTTAAATGAATACTTATTCGTTTTTAGAACGTAATCAAAGCTCAGTTTGGTGACGCGTGGTAATCGTGACACGGCCACACCGAGACTGCGCTGGCTTACGGTGACCTCGAAATGTAACTCATGAACGGAGTGGATTCATAAAGATCCGCTTGATATCGGCGCAAGAGCATCACTTCAATGTTTTATTAGCATTTATTGAACTTAGCGCTAATGAACACTAGCTGCACTGCACTAGTTTCACCCGCGGGGCGCAATAGCAGGGGACAAAAGGTACCTTATGTCCTTTTCTGTACCCCTGACAACGTGTATGCAACATGCCATGAAGATCAGTTGAGTCGTTGAATCTTGAAAGCGTAACAAACAAATAAACAAACGAACAAACTCACTTTTGCATTTATCATCGACCGAGCGAGTGCTAGCGAGAGAAGCGTCTCTGCTTCAGCTTCGACAAAAATGCTTTTGTACGTCCGAATTCTGGACCTCTGTCTTCGTCTACAGGTGGAAGGAGTTTCTTAACTGATTCTCTTGAAATTTTGTGAGTTGGTTCGATAATTGCAAAGTTTTTGACGTGACAACGTCTTATAATTATTATTCGATAGAGCCGGCTGCATGCACGAAAAAATGCGGCGTTACCTCGCTCTGAGGCGTTCCATGTAAGGCTTGAAGTGCAAGCGAGAGCGCGGAACGAGCGACAAAGAAGCACAATCGGCCTTTGCGTTCGGCAGCGTTCGACATCCGTCTCTCTCCTACTTGAGTGAGCACGTTGTCACGTTCAACTATCGTCGGTAAACCGACTTTACAGACAACCAATTTTTTTTTGTCCAGGCTGTTTTTGGAAATTTTTCAAAGTTGCGGAGCGGCGGTGCAAATTAAAGTTTGTAAAAGCAATATCTATGTATATACTGAGAAAAAAAAAATAGACGGTAGATGCTTTTTGTGGCTCCTGCTTTGCCAGCTTCAGGGCTTCAGCTGACGATCTTTCCACCGCGATACAGCCCACTGACTTTTTTCATCTTGAGCTATTAAGTAAGCTTTATCTTGACACAATTTTCAATCGGGAGGAAGATACTGGGGTTTTCTTAGGTGTTTGGAAGGCCATAGCTGCTAGACCCACCACTCTAGAGCCAGCTGACTTTTTGTTTCCTTCTTGATATTGGGTAAGCTTTATTTTGACTCTATTTCCAATCGGGATGAAATGACTGATTTTTTTTATTTTTTTTACTAGTTTGGGAGGGGAGGCTACCGCTGCTAAACCCACCAACAGCTCCGCACCTGCAGACCACTAGGCTTCATGATAAATCTATCTTAACCATTGTACAAGTTTTCGTCCGGTTGGAAATGATTGACTAAATTTGTTCCTGATGACTCGGGGGCTATTGTAATTGCCCGTGCGGACAACTCAGCTCTCAGCCCGCCCCTATTCTACTGCGAAAACATAGCCTTCTGAAATTATAACAGCAACAAAAGGCACGACGACATTTATGTACAAGGGAATGGAATGCCACAGGGTAATGCAATGAATGCAATGTTACTGCAACTACATACTAGTCTTCTACTTGTTCTTTATCTCTTCTCTACATAGTATAAGACAAAGTAGCTTTCCACGTCTGTCTGTATATCCGCTAACTCCTCCAAACCACGCAACGACTGTCGATGCGGTTTTCACTGGTACCGTGCGAAGCCGGGGCGGATCGCTAGTCTACATCTACACTAATCTACATCTAATCTAATATTACAAAGAGGAAATATTTAAACTCAAAAACTAGGTAGGTACCTACTGGTCCGATTTCAAAAATTATTTCATCATTAGAAAGCTACATTATCCCTGAGTGACATAGGCTATGCAACGCGAGCGAAGCCGCGGGCTAAAGAGCTAGTAGGTATATTATAAAATGGTGATTTTATAAGGGAACCCTACTACCAGCAGCAAATCAATCAATTTGGGAGATGATATTAATATTAAGGAATACAATTTAATACTTTAGAGGTGGCGGGGCGGCGTTACTCATGAAGGTGAGGTCATGTTTATGAGTAAGTAATTTTATTTGCCCTACGACTATTATGCTTTTTCGTGCCTCTAGCACAAAAACTATTTGATTACCACAGAATCACATCAGACTAATATTATAAAGGTGTGTATGTGTATGTTTGTTAGTTCTTCACGCTCAAACGGCTGGACCAAATTAAATGAAATTTAAATACCACCAACAGCCCGGGTGCGGGTACAGAGTGGTTATGTGGGAATCCCGCCACTGACGGCCTACCCACTAAAAACCCAAGGGTGTTCCACCTCGGCGCATAATGTCGGGGCTAAGGGGACTATCGTACTCTTCCGCGGCCCCGACAGCGCTAGCCCTTTCGGGCACCTCCTCGAGTTTACGCTCTCTTCCCCTCGATGACGATGTATCGAACACCAGACACATCGTCATCATCCACCTCCTCGGGGACCAATTTGCCCGTGGGCGCCAGACAGCACCCGTGTCTAGGCGCCCATGGTCCCCATGCGACGGGTCAGATGAGTGGCCCCGCCGCCTGCAACTTCGGCCGCAGAGGATAGGGAGAGCGGCAACGATACACCGACACGCCTCTTCTTCTGCGGCCCCACCGCGTCCGCCATCAAACGGTAGCGACCCCGTTTGGGCCGCGGAAGGTAGGGAAAGTGGCAACGACACACCAACAGTCCTCTCCCGCCGCGGCCCCCAGCCTTCGGTTGCAGTGTTGCACATGCGACACTGCACCCCGCCTCAGTTGTGGGTCTGCCCATACAGACCCACACCCTACTTAGGCCGCTTCCATGTGGGCTTTGGAGCTAAAAGCCCCAAGAAGCGGCCCCACCTCGGATTCCTCTTGGCTTCACCGTGGTTGCCGAAGCCACGGCTACTGAGCCCCCCCGCCACGACAAGGCGGGAACCCTTGGGGGAGAGGTAGTTCGAGCCCTGGATTAACACATAGGCTACTTTTAATCTAATCTCAATGCTTTCGTATTTCCGATTTCTGTCCCCATCTTTGTCTTCCTCTACAGGACGCTTTTCTTAACCCTATTTTAATTTTTTTTTAAAACTACCTCAATAAAAAAAAAACTATAATTATCGTTAAGAAATGCGACCTGTAGAGAAGACAAAGGTCGGCCGCGAGGTCTACATCTCACAGAGCCACTAGTTATGTAAGTAGTTGTAGTTTATTAATTACGAGGAAGGTTTTTAGATAGGTAGATACTATCTTCAGAATAAACGCGAACGAAGTCGCGGGTAACAGCTAGTACATGATAAACGTAGTTTCCTTGCACGATACGCACTGGGACCCTATTCGGAGATTTGAGATTCTCATCTCACCATTTTGCGTCCTTGTTGCTCTAGTTTAAATTGTCATAGGTCTGAGAGTGACCAAGACAAAATCTCATCTCATCTCACGCGCAGGAATAGCCCCCATGAGATGAGATTTTATCTTGGTCACTCTCACACCTATGACATTTTAAATGAGAGCAACAAGGACGAAAGAAGGTGAAATGAGAATTTCAAATCTCCGAATTGGGTCCCTGGACCTTTAAATAGGTACTCCTTGGCGAGAGCAAGTAGGTAGGCTATGTTCACAAACTACCTATTCCTATTGCCTGCAGAGTAGTAGAGAGCGAGTAGTGAAGTAGTCCGTACGTTATAAAAATCCAAGTACCTAATATATCAGATAGTACAGCGCCATAATGTCCTTGTTTATTACGCAGCATTAACAAATACAAGTCGGTATTAAAATCATTACAGACTTCGTTTTTAATGTAAGTAATTAATATTATGACAATTTATGGAATGTGGTATTTATTTGTACACAACTTAAAATAAAAACAGAAAAAAAGAAAACTTAAACTATTAACTAAAAAAATACAAATACAAGTACTTAAATCTTTAACTAGATTTAGTAATTTAGCGTTCTGAATAAGGTCTATAGTATAAATATAGAGGCTTAGGGTACCTAATCTTTACCCCAAAAAAATTACGGATCCTGTGGAACCGTGGGTGAGCCTACTAGTATTCGTTTAGATTTATATTTGTACATACATTGAAACGTATTTTTGTACTTTTTTTGCATTACTTTTTGTTTCCGATTTTTAAACTCTACGGCATACGTTTTTAAAATAATTGAGCTTAAAATTATCCAATCACCGTACTGTCTGATCTAAAGTTTGATTCGATATTTAACAAGTGTCCAATAGAAGAAGCTCCAACGATGACAGCAAAACTTAGTGCTGCCATAAAAATATATTCACGAAGAGTAAAAGATAGTCTATGGTTGATTGTAATATTCTAAAAGGTTTCATTTTATTATAAATTTGAGATTATTTACCAACGTTCGTGTTAGATTTTATAAAAATAAAAATTATGGTCACAAAATTAATAAAACATCAGATCAAAACAAAATGAAGGAAATTAATGTGAAAATAGACTTGTGAAAGTTGGATTGGTGGTTGAAAATAACTTCAAAAAGCTGGCAGCACCGGTTGGTGCAAGTTCGCGCATGCGCCGAATGGCGAATCAGTGAAATATTCTTTGAGTTAAATATTTTGTAACTAAGAAATTTTATCGTTATTTGGTAATTTAATTATGCAAACGTGTACTATATTTTACTCTTTGGATCAAAAAACATCCTAATATCACTCACAGTCAACAGTATTAAAGTGATAAGTGTAACATTGGTGGCCATTACAAACCTAAACTTTTTTATCAGGACAAATGTCCATTTGATGTTTCGGCGACGTTGTGACTAATCTTACGGAAAGCTTACCGAAAATCGTGTATAGTGTGATTATTTCTTCGATTTCCACGCCCCAGGTGCTGTGTTGTAATTATTCTCAAACCTCTTTACTATTTCAAAACGATTTGTGCCGACCGAACCGACAAATATTAGGGTTGACTTTTCACAAGGAACTGTCAATTGTTACATTTTTCCGATACATTTATTTCAGAAGTATTAGACACTAATTAATTAGCTCGTTATTCGACAACAGCACTAATCACCAGAGGATCGATCGTCTGTGCGTGGCAATTTAGGTAATTTAGTTAGCAAGTTGTAACACCCACATCGGTTGTTGTTACTCTTCAATGAGCATAACATTGGCACGGCGACCTCTATTTATTCTCGCACCGTTTTCCCAGTAAAAATCGCTCTGAACACCAATTACCTATATTTCAGTTAACAGGCTCGATAAGTTTCAAGTGTCGCCGAAACATACCAAAGAGGAGTTCAAAATTGTGTTGCAGTGTAACAAAAATGATTTTGAGATAAATTCTACGATAGTGAAGTGTAAATAGTGTCGAGAGAAGAAAAAAATAGCAATATTAAAGTGGGTTCGGATTGTGTGGGAATGAGTTGCTGGCTGCAGTTGTGGTGGTGACATGGGCTGCGTCGCGGCCCGCTCTGACGCTGGGCTCGGACGGCTCCAGGAGTGATCGCGCGTGCGGCCGCAGAGCCCGCACTACACATCTGTAGCATGAACAAGCGAGAGAACAACAAGGACAAAGAACGTCAGAGCGACGACAACAAGAGGACGTCAAAGTAAGAACTAGTTCTGAAAGACCTGCAGATTTGGTATGTTGTGGAGTGTGGCCTGTCATTTAACAAAAGATAGAAATATCTGTGATTTTCTCTAGAATTTGATAAGACATACTGAATTAACAAGTCTTTTAGAACTATATTGGTTAAGCTAGACCACAGGCTCACAGCTGTGTTGATTAATGCTATATCAAAGCTTAATATGTACAGACCCATCTATAGACAATTATTATAATTAGTTGTAGTCTGTCCCGGTCTGACACAATAACCACAGTGGCCTACAGACTATTTGGTCTGTGGTTTAATGTCTGTTACTTTAACCGTAATAGTGGTACTGCATAATTAAGTCCTCATCGTTGTCAGATCATTATGGGATGTGGGGGTAAGATGTTAGAGGACCATGTCAGTATAGTAAAATGTATACTTACTGCATTATCCTTGCCCTAAAAGTGAAGTGGTAGTAAAGTGTTTACTGGGGTCCTCAGTTTTAACATAAATAAACAATAAAACTGTCCCATTTGCAAAATGCCTTAAAGTATGTATAAACTCTTTTATACTAATGTATAATTTTGTTTTTCTATATCAAACTTTAATTACGAACACAAAATGATTACAGGTGTCTTACCACATTGGTATGTCAGTAGTAAAGGGTTAAATAGATTTACAAACATGAATCTAAACAGTCAGTGTTTTGAATGCTGCATTTCTTAACTTATTAGTCCATAGAGCTGTGCAAGCACATCTTATTAGTAAATTCACAGTCACAAGACACACACACAAATGAATCATAGCAGAGACTTCCTCTTCATAGCAGAGACTGGTTGCTGTAGCCGAAATCGGCAAGGAATTATATAAAAAATGATATTGATGTACCTCAAAGTTATGTTTTCCTTTTCTTACTTATTAGTTCACAGAGTATGACTAAATGTTATACTACATGTAAACTTATATATTTTCTCAGGAACACAAACAATATTTTTAGTATTAAGTAGTTTGACAAGGAAATTTCTAACTAAATACATACAAGTATTCAGCTCAATTCAGTGTTCAGTTGTACCTACTTATTATAAGTGTATCTAGTTGTATCCCGCGGTGTTACCTGTGGTTAAAAAGTATCCTATGTGCTATACCAGCCTAAAATCTATCTCTGTTGTCAAATAAATCCATATCTGTTCAGCCATTCTATTGTGATTGAGTAACAAACATCCATACACCCATACAAACTTTCACATGTATAATAAATACATTAAGTGATCATGTTATTCTTTATACATGATCCCCCTTACTAGTAACAATGTACAAGCTCTGGAATTGTTATTAACAGTTTTGTTATTTCAATTGAGTAAAGATTTTTAAAAGAAAGATAATAAACTAATACTCCAACTATTTCAAGGCCATACAACATTTATTAGTAAAGGTAAAAAAGTTTTGGTTGAGACAAATTTTACTATAATTTTATGTAACACTTTTTTGTCATCTGTCACTGTCAATATTATCACTCTACCAATAAGAATGAACACCACGGGCTTGTCGCAGAGTGAGCCTTGACAGCTTATAGTGACTCACTAAGAGAATCAGGTTAGATGCATCTGTAATAAGTTCTCATATTAGTTAAAGCTATGTAACAGCTGGCATTGTTATACTTAATCATGAAATGTTGTAAACAATAACCTTTTTCCCTATTTATACCTAATTTACTTTAAGATTTTCCGTTAATAAACAGCTAAACTAAAAACTCAAATAGGTAGGTAGTGCATGTCAATGATCTCAAAGATTCACAAGTGTTTGTGAGTGTAAACAAACTTTTTTAGGATTGCAGGATGCTCATAGAAGCTATCAAGTAATTGCAACACTTGTTTTTTATGACTCAAGCACAGTTATTTTTTATGTGGCTTCTTAATAGAAAAGTAATGGGTTTCTGATGTATGTAAATAGTATGTTTCTTTCAATGTGAACTCTTTAAAGTCTAGATAGTTTGATGGATTCTGAAATGTACTTGAAAAGATTTCAGTACAGGTTTTAGGTACAGCTCAGTCATTTTAGGTTTATGTATAAATTACATTAAAAATACTTATTGACTTATCCATTCACATGGAACTAATAAGTAAGTTTTTTTAGATAAAATAACATAAATCTCACTGCTTTCAACTGCTTGTTCCAATTAAAATTAACACCATAATGGATTGTTCTAATTGTTCTATGTTGCTAGATATAACCAAACTAATATGAACATAATGACTGCACTACTCTCAACTTTCTTTCCCCTCACTAGGTCATATATCTGCCAATTCATAACAGAAAGTTCCCCACAATAAATAAACCCAGGCAGGTATATTTATCAACATCACTCATTCCACTTTGACCTCTAATATAACTTTTATTAAGTCATTGGAATTCTTACTGCATCCATTGTCCAAAACCTTGGCTGGTGCTAAAACAATTAATTAAAAAACATCCCATTCTTTGATAACTTCTATTGTGAGTATTTTCTAGGTAAATAAGTCTGTCTTATTATTGCTTAGCATCTAAGTCAAAGGGTGTCTACAAATTTATTTCCGGGTTGGCAGTGCATCAACAGCACAACTAGTGTCACGGGTGTCCATAGGTGGTGGTTACCATTTACCATCAAGCAAGCAGTTTGTTTGTTTGCAACTCCTCTTATAATTAAAACACTTGTCTGTCTTACAATAAATAAATTCATTTATTTAAAATTATTTCAGATTCAAATTAAAATAAAATAAAACAGTCAGTCACATTAAGTACTAAACATTATTAAAAATTAAACTAAAAGTAATATACTAAAAATTGCAAAAAATTGAGCCCAGTCACTGCTGAATATCACACAGGATGCACAGCGAAAACATGCAATTTGCAACAGTGAGCTATATAGGGACAGTCCAGCCTGTCGGCGAATGCGGCCAGCATGCTGTTAGGACTCCCCCGCACCCACTAAAACTTAACTATTTAAACTTAAACTTTAACTGTTTGTTAAAGAAACAATTGTCCTTTTTTTATAAATCTGTTATTGTGCAAAATTTTGCCTGTGAACTACAGCAGATATAAAGACCAATGTAACAACACCTAACAATCTAAAGTCATCTAGTTAAGGCAGTAAAATGCAACAACACAACAGACAATCATAGTGACACAAACACACTGACAACTTACAGTATCTTTCCTTACTTATTACAAAATTGAAAATAATTCTGTCTGTTTATTTTTAGGCTTTTTACGGCCAAACAACTAATCGGATCTTGATGAAATTTGATAATTAGTTACAGTATATCATGAGGAAGGTTTTTGGATACTTTTTTCTGAATAAGCACAAGCAAACTCGCGGGTAACAGCTACTATACCCATCAAAAAGTAATATGATAGCTGTTGTTCAACTTATGACCATGTTCATAATAATCTTGTTTCTTGTTGCATGGCACAAGTACATAGCAATAATCTGTCCCTTTCTGGAGACAACAAATCAACTCCATCTATCTCAGAACAATGACAGTTTAAGTGTGCTATATTTCACTGCACTTCTGAATCATACCTAGTTTCAATACATTGTCATTTTGCAATGCTTGTCAGGGCAGAACTTTAGGGTGCATTTCCACCGAAAGATAAGCAAATTGAAAGGAGGAGGATATTAGTGAGGAAAAAATCAACCAATAAGATCACTGGAGTAAATAAAATACGTAAGTAAATGAAGTGAATCTTTTTGATGGACTTCTCTCTAAACTTCCTTGGGCATCGTTTTGTGGAAAGGTATCCTTACTCTTTAACCCACATAATAAATAGTAGATAAGTTTAGAAAGACTGTCTTCACTTTATTTATTTTGAAAATGAATACTCTATTAATGACTCAATCAGTTTGAGGTTTTTGACCTTAAAAAGTTATTCGCATATCAAGGCAAGTAGGTTTCAATTCAACTTAGATTGGTCAAACAAGTTAAAGCATGATTCACATTTCACTGAATTCTGTCCTGATGGTTGTGATGTTGAAATGTGAGTTGTGTTGACTTTTATTGTGTTAGACACAGAAGAGTTTATAATGATCAACTTTGATTATAACTGTAAACTGTGTTTTACTGTGTTTTTTTCTTCATATTTTTTGCTACACAGCAATCCAACTTAATTGCCTATTGAGAGTTCAAACTGTTTGAAACACAATATTGGAATTACTTCTGGACCTGGCCGAATGTCAATAGAGCCTGATTCTATAAATAGACTAGTTGCTTTTCGTGTCTGCACCTGTAAATTCTTGGATTTGTCGCACTTTCTCTGCACATCCATAAATGCACACTACTTCTTCACCAAATTTGAATTAGATTGGTCCAGTAAATTAATGTTAATTATGAAAAAGGTATCCATATAGATAAATACTAGGGGAGGATAAAGTTACATTTGTGTTTATGAATAATGTATTTGCCAGTCTATTAGATAAATACCTAGGGAGTTAGTAAGTAGGCACTAAATACTAATCAACACATGTTGTAAAACAATTACCTAGTTGGTAGGTATTTTATTACAGATATAAATTGAGCGAACTGTCAGTTTTGACCACAACAGATAGGTCAAAATGTCCCCTGTACCAGCCAGATAAACACCGTGTATTAACGAACAATGTAAACAATGGACAAATTCTAGGATACCATGCTATACATTATTATGAACAACTTTTACTATGGGGCCTAATCTTAAAATTAAGAGAGAGAATTAACTGTTCCATTTCATTGATTATCAGTGAACTTTTTGTATGGAACAACTGATTTTTTTGCGATTTCAGGGTTAGCCACATAGTAAAAGTTGGTCATAATGATGCGTAAAATGATATCCTACGAAATGTTTGTTGTCTTAAGATACACCCTATATAATATTTATTATCCACATAATATCATACAACGCAACACTCATTTGCAATAACTAGCCTACCTATTAATATTGAAAGTTAATGAATCACAGGCCGTAAACATCTTGTGTATCACACAATAGCACTGATAATGTTTCTTAATAAAAACAGCACTTATCACACAGTGCAGTTGCAATCTGACCAGTATGTATTTATGTAAGTTATTTATTACATTTAACAGAGTTCTGGTACATTGAGTAATTGTCAGACCCATACAATTTTATATGTAATTTTTTTTGGAAACTACTTATTCAAGTCTTATGTTAAAGCTTAAGTCTTATGTTGTAGCTTGGGTGTATTTTTTTTTAATTTGTTTAAAAAATACACACTTTTATCTCACTCAGTTGGTGTTGGGAAAGTATCGCTTCCTCAATTCGTCTCTATCTCTGTCTCTGGTTTTTTCAAAAAAGTAAATCTGTAAAAACAAGCATTCTTACATGTACTTACCTGTTTCAATTACATTTATTTGCATATTGTTTTACTTTGTAATGTTCCCTAAAAATCAAAAGAACAACAAAACCAACATATAAAAAAAAACTTAGGTAAATAATAAGTTTCTATAAAAATAACTAATGTCCAAGGCCACATTAATTAAAGCACACTAACTTTATCGTCTTAGTGTGAAAATAATTATTTATCTAACTAGCTGCGCCCCGCGGTTGCACCCGCGCCAAAAAAATATCCTATGTGCTATTCTCGACTATAATCTATGTCTGTGCCCAATTTCATCCAGATCTGTTCAGCCGTTCTGGCGTGAAAGAGAAAAGAAACATCCATCCATCCATCCATTCATTCTTACAAACTTTCGCGTTTATAATATTAGTAGGATAGGATTATGTTTTACAACAAATATTCTAAATCCAGGCGGTCATGGCTGTCCATCAAAATTGACAAGTGAACCTGTATGCCCTGTGTCTAATTTTAATTAATAATGAATATTAACAAGAGTGAGTGTCATTGTATTTATTTAAATACAACGCACAATGCATAGGAAGTTGTGAGTATTTGAAACTTTACTTCTTTTTATATTCAAGCGCCTAATTTACTTGTAACAATTTTAACGGAAAAACTAGGAAGACCTACTGTACCTTATCTAACAAGAATTAGGCTTTTTACAAAGCAAGCGCATGTCAGAAACAGTGCAGTTTGAAACATATAACATAACATATCGTCAGGCGTTTCGAGGGGGCCGGCAGAGGTGTAATACAACACCCACACTTCGCCGGACGATATTCACTTCCGAATGTGACGGGGGGCGAGCCTGTCGCCATACACCGGGCTCCATTCATGTAGCAGATGACATACAAGTGCATGTGCAATTTTAATCACCACTATAAGCGAAATAGGTATTATCCTCTCGGGCGGCACCTGACCAGGGCATCCCTTAACCAATTTTGCTCATATACATATATTCAAACGTAAAGCTCGTACCAGATTGCCGCGAACGAACGCGACAGCGTCGACACGCCGCGCCGCCATCCCTATTGGTCCAAAAGCTATTAACAATAGAATAGAATAGAATATTTTTATTGCATGAACTGTGTACAAAAAGTGTTCTTAATTTAAGGTTCAGTTTCAACAGTTTGCCCATTGCGGGCGTGCAATATGAGGCTATTAATTACTATGATTAAACAGCCAATAGGAACACTTTCGCGGGCGTTCGCAGCAATACTCTGGTACGAACTTAATAATAAACATTTCCATAAACTTAATTATTTTCGCTATATTCCCTAGTGCTTCTATTTGCTTACTAAATTTCATCGTCTTTAATATCGTCCCTGAATAAAATGACCATGACATATAACGAACGGACAGACAGACCATCGTACACGGTGAGACTAAAACTGAAAACAGGTAAAATACAAACGCTGTCGAAGTTCCCCGAAATTCTCGAAGACTGATGCGCTGACCAGACAAAAAAGACGTTTATCGCGGTCGGAGCGGAGACATGTCATGTCATCTTCATACAAAATGAGAAGCGTCGCGTCCGCGTCCTTTTCTACGCCCCGTCTTCTTTGTATGTGTCGCGTCCGCGTCCTCTCTGCGCCCCCCTCTTCGTATGTGTCGCGTCGCGTCTCTTTTTAACCGACTTCAAAAAGGAGGAGTTTCTCAATTAGTCTGTCATGTTGTTTTTGTATGTATGATACGCGATTACTCGCCAATTATGAATCGAAAGGTTATCGAAATCAGTCAAACAGTTTTTAAAATACCAACAAATGTCTAAAAAATGTTTACATGGATGACGGGAAGACGGTTTTTTAAGCTTCTCTTTTATATTATACTAGCTTCGCCCTGTGGTTTCACCCGCGGTTAAAAAGTATCCTATGTGCTATTCTAGGCTATAATCTATCTCTGTGCCAAATTTCATCTAGATCTGTTCAGCCGTTCTGGCGTGAAAGAGTAACAAACATCCATCCATCCATTCCTACAAACTTTCGCGTTTATAATTTTGTAGGATATAATATATATGTATGTAGTTAGGCACATTTTTGTATTAAAGTATGTCTACATTGAAGAGACACCACATCTGCACCCCACCCGTGTCCCGTGCGCGTCTTACGTTCTTTCTGTCTGTCTTGCCCCTAAAAACTTCACTTCCCTCGGCCAATCACTCAGCATAACTAGATCTATGACGATATGAAACAATAATACAAACATACATATTATATATAGTACAGTACTACTTTTACCTATAAATGCATATTAAAAAAAAACCCCCCTAAGTACACCGATTTTTATCAAACATAGCTAAGAACACTCCCTACTAATTCACCTTGCAAACAAAATCAAAATCGGTTCATCCGTTCGGGAGCTACGAAGCCCCAGATAGACACACACACAAAGACACGTCAAACTAACACCCCGTCATTTTTGCGTCGGGGTTAAAAAGATTGCCAATTCACACGAATATTCTGAGCTTGGGGGCGTGGGTTCGATTCCCAAACATTTATGTGATGAACATTTGTGTTTGTTCTATATCTGGGTGTTAATATGTATTTAAGTATGTATTTAAAAATATCTAAGTATTAATATCAGTCTCTGGCCGCCATAGTACAAGCTTTGCTTAGTTTGGGGTCAGGCGACCGTGTGTGGAAGTGTCCCGAATTTATTATTATTATATTGTCTACATCTGTACCAAATAATGTTAGTAAGAGCTACAGCTACATGGCTAGGTTGCTCCGCCATGCTTTCAGCTGCATTGTTACTTTCACTTGTACTCTCAATGTCGATAACGGTCGTGATTCACTATAGCTAGTCACATTTAAATGTGCTCGCCGCAATGGCTCCATGTAATTTTGGATAAAAATTTAATGAGTGAAGTTATTGAATGAAATGCTCATTTATTACCGGTACGTTCAATTAGTTTTCTTTTTTGGTGTTTCTCTTTATTATGATCCTACTAATATTATAAACGCGAAAGTTTGTAAGAATGGATGGATGGATGTTTGTTACTCTTTCACGCCAGAATGGCTGAACAGATCTGGATGAAATTTGGCACAGAGATAGACTATAGTCTAGGATAGCATATAGGGTACTTTTTAATTGCGGGTGAAACCGCGGGGCGCAGCTAGTTTAAAATAATTGCGCGGCGTCATTGGCTTGAAAGGGATTGAAATATGAATTGGATGTGATCTCTACCTATATCCATGTACTTATGTATGTAATTAAAAACCAAAATAAAACAGGGCTTATTTTACAAGAAGTTAGGTTTTATTCTTAATTTAAATTTATTTGCAACATTTAGTTAAGTAAATGTACATTTTTAGTTTGTTACAAGCTGACCCGGCAAACGTTTTGCTATACTTATATAAATTATTTTTAGGGAATTTCTGGTGTAGAAAAAACATTAACTTATTAAATAAAATAAAAAAATAAGGGTGGACAAACCCTTATCACTTAGAGGTATGAAAAATAGATAGTAGCCGATTCTCAGACCTACTGAATATGCATATACAATTTCATTAAAATCTGTCAAGCCGTTTCGGAGGAGTATGGTAACTAAGATTATGACACGAGAATTTTATAATCAATATAGAGAGTTTAAAATTAACCTAGGTCAGGTTCTATGCCCAAATACCATGTAGACGTGTGTGAGCTGTATTTGTGACTACTTAGAGAAGCGCTGTTTTGGCACCTAAGATATTGTTTCCTTTTAAAACTTTACTTAACGCAGTAGGTATAAGGTACACGTGAGCAAACACTTCGTTTTTGTCACATAATAATTATTCACTCTCATTGAATATGCATTGTTCATATTACTCATACTTTCGCTTCTAAGAAAAAAATGCTAATTACCTAGTAACAAATTATCTGCTGAGGTATCTAACCTCTTTGAGATCCATAAACCTAACGAGACTTGCAAAGTCTGTAAACCAATGCACCAGTTGCACTGAACGACGTGACACCAATAGAATTGTACGATTGACGTGACGTCACGAAGCCTTTTATTTTGTGCACTTCTATTTGTTGCGGCCACATTAACGCGAAACGCCAATAATTATCGCGATGATGGACGTTGAATGATAGTAAGTTAGGCTACGACTTGTCGCGCTAATTTTACAACGGCATTACCGTTGCCGTTTGACGTTAATGGGCATTGATGTAGACCGTTCAAGTGTGGCCAACAAATTTTTAGCGAAATTTTACACAATAATTAACGGAATAATTGTCGCAATGATGATCATTGGCGTTTCCCGTTAGTATAGCCGTAGCATTAGTCCGCCACACTGTTTCACTTAATTAAACTTTTAGCTGTGCCAGAAAAGATTCTTGTAAGGGCGTCGTTCTCGTCATTGGATCGTTTTCCAATTATCCTTGTTCATTTGGCAGTATTTTGCCGTATTGGTGCACGCGCTGACAGCCTTCTTTCGAAGAAGCAATTTCTTATCAATGAACTAGAAAAGCAGCGTAAACTTATGGCAGCGTACTAGGTTATGTTGAAGTAACAATTTTTCTAAAGGAAATACTTACTATTAAAAGTGTGACAATCCGTTCCGTGGTTTAAAGGCTATAGCTGGTAGGTACGAGTATACAGAGAGACAGACAGACGGGAAAGCGACTCTATTTTATATAGAGGGAAAGAAGTAGGATTCTAAGCCCAGCTAAGCTTTAATGGATTTCCGCCTTAGACCGCGTGTCATGAGCCATTTTTCCATTGTAAAGCTATGTTCACATTGCAGCACGACCGGCCAGGTCGCCGGACGCGGCGTCGGCGGCAGCAGCGCGATGCACACGTCGCGGCACTCCGTCACCTCGTCCTCTGGCGTGCTCATGGTCGGGCCCAACTTCCGCGTCGGGAAGAAAATCGGCTGCGGCAACTTTGGAGAACTTAGACTCGGTGAGTGTACAAACCTTCTAAAAAGAATAACCATCCTACCTACCATCACATCTTATCGCCATGATGGTTACGTTTTTTTTCCACGCTGTGCGACCATGGACCTTATTGCGCGGCGATACGATTAGCGGTCGCGCAGCGTCGACAACGAAATGTAACCATCATGTCAAGTCATGATAGGCCCTCAGGTTATTCATACCATAGTAAACGTTATTCATAATGTGCACGGTTAGCCCTTACCTTATAGTCCATATACTGTTTCAGAATACCCAGTAAACCTATAGACCTAGCGCGCTGTGAAATTTAGATTCCTTATCGTGCGGAAAAGAGAAAGACGAATAAACTAATCGTAGCCTTGCTGGTTTATCTTTATCGATGAGACAGCAAGGTAAACAAATCCCCTTGGCCTAAGTTAGTTGTTGCGGATCGTTAATCAAAGCAGGTCATAGGTAAGAACTAGCTAGTTAATTCTTAGTACCGCATGTGAGCTGGTGTGTTTATGATACGCCTACGCCATGCAGTGATTCGAATTAATGTCCATCATAGACCCTAGTATCCTTCGATCTAGTCTAGCCGCTCTAGTGCCAATCTAGGAATAGTTTCTGAGTAGCTGTTGCGTACTCGGGCAGCTCAAGTTTAATAATCTAATGTAGAAGAGTCGTATCGCCCTCTTGGACTTCAGGAATCAAAACGTCTAAGCAACAAAGCGTTTAGAGCAAAAAATAAATTGTAGTAACTCGGTATCGCAGATACGGAATGGATAATACCGAGAAATATAACCAAAATCGGGCGATTCACATTCTGCGAAAGGGCATCGAAAATAATCATGATAATTATAAGGTCTCTTAACATAATGAAACAGCATACAATCTAATGTAATGCACACCTTCTTTGGCACTCGGCACCTCGGCGCTAAGAGGTTATTAACACTGTTTTTGAATTTTCTTGGTTCGCAATTCTATATACAAGATAAGGATCTCATTCCCGAGCGCTAAAAGTCGACGCAAAAATGTTGGCTCACCGTAAAATTACATGACCTTCTGTGTTATGGTAGAGCGGCATGCTACTTCCACCAATCTCTCTGATAAAGAAATAAATAACAATCATTCGACAGCGATTCGCACCCCGTAACCGAATAAAACTGGCGTGCTTTCACCAGACAATACAAGACACGAAATATACAATACAAGTAACTTATATCAATTAAGTGAGGGAAACCAGCATTGTTTATGAACTAAATTGCTGACAATTTAGTTTATACCCTCTGAAAAGGCAATATTTCTCTCGTTTGGCCAGTTGGTCACTTGTAGATTTAGGTAAGTCGGTCTGCACAAGCTTGGGTTTTGTAGCATCGGGCGAAATTTTCAGCTCTTTTGAGGCCGACTTTCCGCTGGTATTTAAAAGGCTGGAGAGGATTTCAGTCTGTATGGTAGATAATTAAAATGAATGTGAAAAGAAATGGATAGCTTCTCAAAGCATGTTCTTTTCGATAGATATTTGAAATGAATAAAATAGGTTATAAGTACTGGAAGACTATTAATAAAGAATAAGTAAGTCTTGCCATCTCGTACTTTATTTCATCTAAAAAAAGTTCGGTTCGCAGTTAAAAATCCTAGAGTTCGGTTTTTCAATTTGTCAACTTCTTACTTCTGCTTAACAGCATTCTGAGCAGAAGTTTTGTATAAAACAGAAACAATGTCTTGTTGCGACCCAAGCGTATCCAGTTATGACTTATGCACTCAGTAACTTATGTATGAATTAAATTTTCGAAAGTATTTCGAGAGCAAAAACAGTTCTTATGTTAACACGTATAAAACATCAATTCGGCTAAAACAGCCGAAGTAGTTCGGTAGTTCAATCAATTTTACTAAATTCCTAGTCATTTACATAGCAAGTAGGGTCTTCACACACGGGTAGCCATGTCATTATCACGTGCGTGCGCTTCCTACGCTCCACTCGGTGTGAGCTGCATCAAAACTGATTCTGCTCTCTATGAATAAATCAGCATTCATTATTGTTGCGAGCTCAATCGAGATAGCTCAAATAAATGCAGGTAAACCACCTCTCCAACTCCTGGCTCCTTCTTCAGATCAACTCCGGAAGACCTAATTACAGTATCGTGATCCGAACTAAGTACGCATACAAACTTACATTATTTACATATACAAAGTTTCATTTCGATACAACGATGAGAAGTAGGTTAAAATGAACTTCTAAAGATTTTATTACATTGTTTGTTACTTACAAGTGAAGTTTATAAAGCGAGCGCACGATTACCTTAAAATCCGGCAACCTGCTTTACTATCGGGAAGGTGACCAACGGTCCCAAGGTGGTGTCGGCTTTCTCGTTCACAAGTCCCTCACTAACAACATTGTTACCATCGAAAGTGTGTCAAGCAGGGTTGTATATCTAATACTCAGAATATCCAAGAGGTATTTGCTGAAGGTTATTCAGGTATACGCACCGACTTCGTCGCACCCAGATGATGAAGTGGAAACTATGTATGAGGACATAAGTCGGGCCATACATATTTCTAAGACTCACTTTACTGTTGTTATGGGGGACTTTAACGCAAAGTTGGGTAATAAAAGCGTTGATGAGCTGAGGGTGGGGCAATTTGGATATGGGCAACGGAACCCTAGGGGCCAGAGGCTGGCTGACTTTCTGGAGAAAGAGGAACTCTTTATGATGAACTCTTTCTTCCAGAAGCCGCCTCACAGGAAATGGACCTGGATGAGCCCCGATGGTTTCACGAAAAATGAGATAGACTTCATCATGACCACCGAGAAACGAATATTCAATGATGTCTCCGTGATCCACAGGGTGAAAACCGGTAGTGATCACAGAGTCGTAAGAGGCACATTAGATATTAACGTTAAACTCGAAAGGTCCCGCCTGATGAAGTCTACACTCCGACCTACTCGTGCCAATATCCAAAACCCCGAGAACTTTCAACTAGAGCTCTCAAATCGTTTTGCTTGCCTGGAGAACTTGGCGTCGGTGGACGAGATCAACAACGGGCTCGTAGAAACTGTCCAGACGGTGGGTGCTAAGTTCTTTAGACCCTGCCGTTCCAATAGACCACAAAAATTCTCCGATCACACTCTAAATCTCATGGCCGAACGACGCTCGCTAAGACTGCAGTCTTCCGATGATGCAGAGTCATATAGGCGACTCAATAGACAAATTTCGAAATCTCTGCGGCACGACATCCGTCTCTTTAATACTAAACATATTAAAGAGACAATAGAGCAGAATAAAGGCTCCAAAGTCTTCGCGAGAAATTTGTCTATTGGGCAAAGCCAGTTGACAAAGCTGAAGAGAGAAGACGGCAGTATAGCGTCGACCAAGGCAGAGGTATTAGAGGAGATCGAAGGGTTCTATGGACAGCTATACGCCTCGGTCGCTAAGCCTGTTAGCAGCACGGCTAAAGACCCAAGAGCCAAGCTGACCCGACACTTCACTGAAGATATCCCGGACATCAGCCTGTACGAGATTAGAATGGCCCTGAATCAGCTTAAGAACAACAAGGCGCCGGGTGATGACGGTATCACAACAGAGCTTCTGAAAGCGGGTGGAACACCGGTACTAAAAGTCCTTCAGAAGCTTTTCAATACCGTCGTCCTCGAGGGCGTAACGCCAGAAGCATGGAACAGAGGCGTGGTGGTGTTGTTCTTCAAGAAAGGTGACAACACCTTATTGAAGAACTACAGACCCATCTCGCTCCTGAGCCATGTTTATAAGCTGTTTTCAAGGGTCATTACGAACCGTCTCGAACGCAGGCTTGATGAGTTCCAGCCTTCCGAACAAGCCGGTTTCCGAAAAGGCTACAGCACCGTAGACCACATCCATACGCTGCGGCAAGTTATACAGAAGACAGAAGAGTATAACTTGCCATTTTGCTTAGCGTTTGTGGACTATGAGAAAGCCTTTGATTCAGTCGAGACATGGGCTGTGCTGGAGTCTCTCCAACGATGCCGTATTGACCATCGGTACATCGAAGTGTTGAAGTGCTTGTATAATAACGCCACTATGTCGGTCCGAGTACAGGAAGAGAGCTCCAAGGCGATCCCTTTAAAAAGAGGCGTAAGACAGGGAGACGTAATATCTCCGAAACTGTTTACTGCCACCTTAGAGAACGCCTTCAAGCTCTTGGAATGGAAAGGATTCGGCATCAACATCAATGGCGAATACATCACTCACCTTCGGTTTGCTGACGATATCGTAGTCATGGCAAAATCGATGGAAGAGCTCAGCACGATGCTCGGAGACCTAAATCGAGTTTCTCAACAAGTGGGTCTGAGGATGAACATGGACAAGACGAAGGTCATGTGTAATTCCCTTGTTATACCCACTCCAATTTCTGTTGAGAGCTCGGTTCTTGAAGTTGTTGACTCGTACGTCTACCTAGGACAAGTAGTCCAGTTAGGTAGGTCCAACTTCAAGAAAGAGGTCAATCGCCGAATCCAACTCGGCTGGGCAGCGTTCGGAAAATTGCGTAGCATCTTCTCGTCCGACATACCTCAGTGCCTCAAGTCAAAAGTGTTCGACCAGTGTGTGTTACCAGTGATGACTTATGGCACTGAAACGTGGTCTCTTACTATGGGCCTTATTAATAAGCTCCTAGTAGCCCAACGAGCTATGGAGAGGGCTATGCTCGGAGTCTCTCTGCGAGATCGAATCAGGAATGAGGAGATCCGTAGACGAACCAAAGTTACCGACATAGCCCAGCGGATTGGCAAGTTGAAATGGCAGTGGGCAGGGCACATAGCTCGAAGGACTGATGACCGATGGGGTCGAAAGGTCCTCGAATGGAGACCACGTTCCGGCAAGCGCAGCGTAGGACGTCCACCCACAAGGTGGACAGATGACCTTATCAAGACCGCAGGATCGCGCTGGATGCAGGCTGCTACCAACCGGTCTTATTGGAGGTCTATGGGGGAGGCCTATGTCCAGCAGTGGACGTCCTATGGCTGATGGATGGATGGATTATAAAGCGAGACAACAAATAGAGAAAGATATCTAGGATAACATTTACATTTTATTTGGATCCATATTCTTAGAATGTTTTAGGACCTTTACTCGTAGAAGGTACTTGAAACTCCTACAATAGAAAACGCTCCTCTCCTCATTTCAAGTTGAAAAATATTTAAGGGTTTTCTTTAAGAATACGAGAAAAGACGAAGTAGGTAGGTAAAGTTTGCTCTACCTTGCAAGTGCGGTCTTATTTATATGTTACATACTTGAGTGTAGTGGTGTGTAGGTTGCTATCTGGGACATATATATCGCTATATGCCGCCGCTTGGGATTTGTTCCTTTCTGCGTATCCTCTTAACTTATGGGTCTATTTTAAGAGCTCCTATTTAAACGAGTCGCAAAAACAACGCTGTTTTTACTGGTTTCCAATAGCTGTTTTTCAAACAACTTCTATATTGAGTGTACTTACTTCTGAGATTTGAAACGTGGTGTTGATCTGGAAAACCCGAGACAAATATTTATTTACTAGAATAAACGGTAACAAAACGTCCATTGATAAATACAAAAATAAACCAACTCAAAGAGAATCAATACACCGTTACCGAGTAAACCTACAAAGGTAACAATTTTGGTTTTCCACGCCTTCCTTAAGGTAGCGACTGTGAGGATAACAATGTTGTATAGATTTTCGTGTCCATCCAATGGATCCATAGTATCATTTTCAAACAAAGACACTCGTGTCGCTCTTATTTGTGCTTGAGACAATAACTTGGCTAATGAATTTGACAGTCAACGAAGACTAACAAGCCTTGCCACGACCTTGTACGCTCACTGAAAATATGCAGATAATACCAACAATAATGTTCAGGATTTAAAAGTACTTGACACACTTGTCCGATTTCCAAATGTAAGCCAATTTTCTGGGGCCACCGAAACGTTTCTTTGATAGTTGCTTTCAGAAATGAGATTTATGTGGAAGCTTTACATCTGTGTTTATAATTGGCGGACTTTGAATGCACGTAGTGTGTTGCGGTGCAATTACTTGGGCCCGCGGGGTGATGCGTGAAATGCTATACCATACAATGCCACAAAACAGCTGCCCTGCAATCGCAAACTTGCTGAGGTAAACGTTTACATTATTATTACTTGTAAATTACTTACCGTCTGCTACATATTTTGTTTTTATCGTTAAAATACAATACAAAATACAGATACGTTTTTTAACTCTTGCTAGTACCAGTGGGTTGATTTTTTAGGACCCCTTTTAGACGAAAGAAAACTCCTTTTAAATCCGGTCGGCAGAAGAGCGAAGAGGATGTCAGAACCCAAGAGAGGTGCTCAGCATCAAGATATGAAAAACTTTATGGGCGCCTTAACAATATAAGTAAGAATTAATCAAGAGGCATTCCATTAAACTTAGAAGCAATAGCAATATTCTCATACATTTCTCATCCATTAGTTAATGGGTTCTTACTCATTTTCTATCGGTAAAAAGAACACTCACTTAGAGAGACGTAAGGCCGTAAGCCCTGATAAAGCTATCAGCAAAAACTGCTGATGTATCCAATAAAATAATCAAATACTCAAGACTATGACTTGACGACTTGATATGCGCTACCGAGAATTTAATCATGATTTAATTAGCTTATTAAAAAAAAATTAAAATCATTTTATCAGAAATTCTAAATTGGTTGATTGAATCAAAGGTTTTAAGAAACTATATCTTCAAACAGTCTCGTGTACTACGTAGGTACCTAATACAAAAAAAAAGCTTTTGCACTTTTTTCTCGGTTAGTGAATTTCACGTTAGGTTTATACAAGAAGAAACACAAAAGTTTAAAAATATATGAGCAAGTTAATTGAGTCCATGCCATACAAAACTTTAAGCTAATATTACAGTTTCTGTGTCAGGTATTTCAGCGGTCGTTCGTAGTTTCCGACGGCCTAGATACAAATCAATACAAGAATGGTTTGCTCAGGGCTAAGCATGTGATTGTTGGGCAAGACCCAGCATGTGATCGCTAGACGGTAGTTACTTATTTAGAGTAGAAAAGAGTAAAGAAATTGGGTCACACTTGTCGGCTTGCTCCCAACGACCACCACCAAAGCAACCACCAGTGGTGGCCGTTAAGACAAAGGTTTATTTTTTGTCCCAACTGCCGCCAGTGCCTTACTAGCGGCAGTTAGGACAAAAAATATGTTGGTCTAAAAATATATTATTATTTTTAGTGTTTCGATATTATTATAAGGTAATAATATAGTTAAGCTGTGTTAGAGTGTAAAAATTATCAAAAATTGGGTTTTCCCTGTTAGAGTTATATCGGTTTGACTGTAGTTTTTACCGGTGTTGGCAGTTTGGTGGTGGTCGTTGGCAGTAAGAGCCCCAGCCTAGCCCCACTGGTGACAGGACAACAATTAAAATATTGTTCTATCGACCACCGCTGGTGGTCGTTGGGAGTAAGGCCACTTGTCCACAGATTTTCACATTCATAGCTCTCCACTAGGTTTTTCTGTTTCGGGATGCCATGAAACACACAGACTCCACGATGAACAATATTAAAAAAAAAACACACTCGAGATCTTTCATCCACCAAAAATCGCCAGAGTTGAAGGAAAACGCTTGCTACAAGGACGCTTTGTCTTAACATAATGTTCTCATTGCCTATCTCAAAGTTCACACCTAGCTGAACCAATGAAAGTGAATTTTCGTAGCTGTGATTTGTTTGAAAGAAATGTGTTTGTGTGCGCTTCGATTGTCTTAAATGCGAAATCTAAAGGGTAATCTGTACTCTTGTACATATGTATTTACAATCAGTATACTTACTACTTACTTACGACTTGTAACACATTGGTATGTATAGAAACAAAAGTTACTGAAAGTTCGTTTTATTGCTTATTTAATTTATATTTGTAGGTAATCTTTATTTGCATTTGCCAAAATATGAAGTACACTACCTATAATATCTACGCGCAGGATGCACTCTACCTATTTGTTAAATCTCGTCAAAATCGGTTCTGCCGTTTTGTCGTAAAATAGCAACAAAGAAACGACTAGCAAAGTGTTTAAATTTTATTATGCATTGATTACTTACTACAATATCGTTGTACTAAAATATTGCATTTTAAATTGCTCTACAAGTTTCAATATTCCATTCAGCATTTGCAATACAATAAGCTTAAAGAGCAATAAAGCAAGATATTCACGATGTGACTGCAGACGATAACCAGACATTGCTTTGTATGCGTCCATGTAAATAAGGATGAGAATAGAAACTATTTTTATGGAAAGTACTTGGAAAATTAGATTCAGCGTCTAGCTCAGAATTTGAACATGCATTAAAAATTAGAAAACACGTTTCTAACTGTCATAACGTATAAGTAGCTTTATTAACATTTTTAAGGAGGAGGTTCTCAGTTCGACTACTATTAAAAAACATACTTTTTTAATTTTTTTTGTATGTGTGTTACGCGATGATTCCGCCAATTGTAAATCGATTTGAATGATTCTTTTATTGTTTGGTAGATCATACTTTAAAGGTGGTCCCATATAAATTTTATCGAAATCGGTCTAGCAGTTTTTTTATCAATAAGATTCTAAAAATTGTTTACATAGATGCCGAGAAGTAGGTTTTTTAAGCTTTGCTTTTTATATTATTATTGTTAACTGATTCCACAAACGGAATTTATATTATGTAATTAACACATATCGTCACGCCTTTCCCCCGAGGGGGCTGGCAGAGGTGTATTTAACACCCACACTTCGCCGGACGATATTCAGTCCCAAATGTGACAGGGGGCGAGCTTGTCGCCATACACCGGGCTCCAATCATATAGCAGATGATGACATACAATACGCACATATGTTCACACAATGAACAAATTGGTGCGTGCCGTCGTGCGGCTGGGTTTGAACCCGCTCCCTCTATTAATTATTATTAATTATGTAATTAGATCTGTGATTTTGATGTTTTGCTATGTCTAAGAGTTGGTTGACTTTAATGATCATTTTGGGTCTATACCGAAAAAGTTCTAAATCGTAAGAAGTGGAAGGAGGATAGAATTGCCTTTGCCTAGCAGTTAGACGTAACTACCTTTATTCTTTGTATTTCAAAGTGGTAAGTTTGTATGAAGGGCTATTTTGCCGGAATTACGACCTACTTAAAGCTACACAATCAATAGACAGTATGATTGCCGCAGGCGAAGCCGCGAGCTGGTCTGCATATAAACTATGTGAACTGTAGGGTCAACTGGGGCAAATACGTCTGCGGGGCAATTTACTGACAAACCTTTCACAAAATAGGCAACTAATGCCATCATGTACAGATTATTGCAACTAAACATAGAAAAAAAGATGTAGGTGGGCGCCTAATTTGTGAAGGATTTGTCAGTAATTTTCGAAAGACGCAATTGCCCCACAGACGCATTTGCCCCAGTTGACCCTATGTCTAAACACAGAAACAGGGAAACTCAGAATAATGCCAAATAACAAAACAGGAAGTTCCCCTTAATGCCTCGGAAATAGCTCCTTCACACGATGAAAGGTGAAAAACCTTCAAAAAGCGTCTTTTGAGTTTCTTTTATGTCTCAATCGATACAAAACCGTACTTTAGAAAAAACTGACTAAGTGCAAGTCGGACTCGCGCGCGAAGGGTTCCGTACCATCCTAATCCTAGCTAATATTATAAATGCGTAAGTGAGTTTGTTCGTTTGTTTGTTTGTAACGCTTTCACGTCTCAACTACTCAACTGATCATCTTGAAATTTTGTATACACGTTGTTTGGGGTACGGAAAAGAACAAAGGGTACTTTTTATCCTGAAAAAATAACGGTTCCTGTGAGACCGTGGATGAAACCGCGGTGCGCAGCTAGTTATCTAAAAAAATGTTAAACAAATCATGTCTGTTGTATGGGAGCCCCCTTAAATATTTATTTTATTCTGTTTTTTAGTATTTGCCATTATAGCGGCAACAGAAATACGAAATCTGTGAAAATTTAAATTGTCTAACTGCCACGGTTCATGAGATACAGCCTGGTGACAGAAGGTCGGAAAGCGGAGTCTTATGTAATGGGGTTTACCCTTACCCTTTGGGTACGGACCCCAAAAACAACATCAAATCAAGCTACTATATGATTTAAGTTAAAGCAAACGAGAAACTAATTACTTTTCTTCCAATGTCGAGACAGCCGGCTCTGTTAATGGACACATAAAGGAGCACTCAAGATAGTGAGTTGATACCTTGGCTGTTGTTATGATAGCATTTGGAATCTAGCTTAATAAATCTATTTTAATTCGGTTCTTTTTTTATGGCTCCACTAGCTGCGCCCTGCGGTTTTACCGGCAGTTAAAATGTAGCCTATGTGTTAGTCCAGGGTATAAACTACCTTCATACCAATTTTTATTAAAATCCATCTATCCGTTTGAGCTTGAAGTAGTAACTAACATACACACTTACACATACACTCACAGACTTTCGCCTTTATATTATGAGTGTGATAGTGTGATATACATTATGAAAGCTTCATCACATGTTTATGAAACTCTTAAGTGATTCCAGCTGTACGCTCTCTTCGATAAGCAGAGAGCGAGAGTGTATTAAACTTACAAGACTCATTCACGCATTGAGTCGTTACTGGTTTAAAATCTTAACTTGCGCGGTCTAGGCCGAGATACCCTAATAATGAAATCATTCATGCCCGTCTCGGCTACGGCTACAGCTTTTCCGTCCTAATCAGTGTAGCTTGCGTTGTCTAATATGGCTAAATAGCCGATTGAAACTATCCGAAAATGTAAAGCGTTACGTTAAAGTTTAGCTTCTCCGTCCACACACGTCGCTTGCGCAACCAGCACGTGTGGGTTGTCTCTCAATTCATAAACGCTAAAGTGACAGTAAGCACTAAGCACGAAAGTCATTGTCTTATTGTTAAAGCGATAAGGTTTCTATTGGGTCATATTGCGGCTGTATGGCTGCGCGCGGATTGAAATCGGCTTCGACGTCACTGAAAATAACATTACCGACACGTGCGTGTAGTGATTAATACATGATGTGCTTTCAAAAGGGTCGCGGACAGTCACCAGTGAATCGATATGGTTAGACCAAGGACCTAGGTATTCCGACGTAGGTTACACCACAGAATAAATAATAGCATTAGTTACTCGTATATTCTGCTATCAGTTCAGTCCGTGACCTTGGTCACCATCAATCACGATTTGCTCGCGATTGATGATATCAGTTTTCCGTCATTCTGGCCACATATAGAGCTGGTGGCTGAATGATGTCAGTAATGTAACTAACATATTTTAAATCTTAAATGTGCTTGGCTTTAACAGCAATTCATTCCTAATGTGTGTAAGTCACAAATGTGATTTTGTTTTTCATATAGGTACTTACTTAGAACCATGTTCACCAAAATGTTACCTGGCGAGTAACCGTTAATTGTTATTTAACCGTCTGTTTCACATAATTTTACTCATTGTATATTTATTTTGTCAAAAATAGAATTGTCTGGTCAACCGCCAATCAATTTTTTTACCAATTTGACGAACTTTGTTCTTAGCTTAAATTATTATCTTTAAAAAAGTGATTTTACGCTTGAGAATAATTGATTGCTAGTAAAAAGTTCACATGTATGTTCATAAAATAGCACGCTGTCTATATTTGAGGACAAAAGACATGAGTATTTCCGAGGTTTTAGTCTTCAAGCAACTTGCACGTTGAAATTCTCCCGGTCTAGAGCAGTTTGTTAGAACGACCTGCGTGGGATTTTTAATAGCTTTCCTCCCCTGCATTTCACTGTAATGATGAAACATGTCCTGTAATAGTTAGTATACGCAATTAGTACTAATCATTTCTCAGTATTAGCACTGTAGGTACTCCGTAACGATTCTTCGGGCCACAAATTACGTTAAACCAATTTAAAGTATCCATTTACAACAAATGGTATTTCGCTTTTCCAGTAATTACCCCATAAGTCTTAATTTGGGATCGTTAAAAATCTAAAGCTAATAAAATGAATCTCTCGATAATAGAAGTGTGGAAATAGCACTTAGCTAAATTAAGTTTATAAAGTTCACAATGAGACGCTCGTCATTCGATTTTATATCCATTGACAATACACCTGAGGCACATTTTCGCCTTCCCCGAATCACTTCACGTTGTGATGATTTCTCTCAGAAATGTGAATCACGACTTTGAATGCGAATCGCGTAAACTGCAGTCGTCGGCACCGCGTGTCGGGAATCGTATCTCTATCAGATAAATCGGCCTACTGACTTTGTTTGGCAATCGATGTCTGTGACACACTACTATTCAATTTGCTCGATTCAATTTTCCCGACGCGATAAGATTATTCGAAACTATGCAGATATGACCGTGACGATCTTCCTTCTGATCGATAAGTTGATAAGTGGCACCTTGTATGTACGTGACGTCAGAGACTGCTTTTTACAACGAATGTACACTTGTATTGTCAACCGCCAAATGAATTCAGGTTCTGAACTGGACGTGTATGTCTCAACTGCGACCCGATATAACCACTAGGGTAAACGTGTTTTCGTATATTGCGACGGTTTTGCATGTAAATATATATAGGTACCCGGTGTAGGATGACTATGACAAGGGATTTAAGATGAAACGTTTCGCAATTGCGAAAAAATTAAATTTCGAACTGTTTTTTTGTTTTTGGCGCTAGACCGCATAACTAAATTAAGTAAAGATGGAATTTGCGCCAATTGTAGATCGTTCTTTACGATATTTTGCAGAAATAGGAAACTAATGCCCCAGATTGCTCTAGTAGGTCGTTTAACCAAAAAACTGACGATTTAAGTGCTTATTGACCTTTTTGAGTAATCAGGTGCGTATTTGTCAAATATGTCTAAAATAACGAGAGAAATAGTCTTTGATAAGCGCAAATTCTCGCCATATTCGAATTTCGCGCCATAAGTGAAACGTTGGCCCTTAAGTAAAACATAGAGCGTTGTGCCTTTTCATATTTTATACCCACAGTGAGGACATCCCAGCAATGTTCAAGTGATTACATAGAAGTGGCGTTAAATCCCTCGCGCTCGACGCCGCGCCGTGGCCAACGGATAAGATAGGAAAACCCAGATATCGCCGGCCAAAATCATTTACAGGAAACATTTACTTTCCCGACCAATGATTGATGAACGCAAATTAGCTGATTTGGCGAATTCTATATTTTGCACGAATTAGACTACAAAGAAGTTCTTTCACGTAAACATAGATGTTTTCAAGACTAATAAATCTTATTCATTGAAGTTAAAAACCATCACGCATTCAGAGAACTTGCCAAAATTAACCGGAGAATCGTGCTCGTGATCGGGTTCTTTGTTTTGCGAAATAAAAATATACATTTGGAAAAAATCGAAACGAAGTTCATCGCCATCACCGTACCTAAAACAAAGCATCAATCGACTTTTTATTTTTTTTGGTACTTTTTTGAACTAAACAATGTTTTTTTTTTTTGTTACAGGCAAAAATTTATACAACAATGAACATGTAGCGATAAAGATGGAGCCTATGAAGTCCAAGGCTCCTCAATTGCATCTAGAGTACAGATTTTACAAGTTACTAGGCACGCACGGTAAGTCGCCCCAATTACATACATTAAATACCACACTGTGATACTAAAATCTCACCGACTCCTTAGTCACAAGTATATGAAGTGACTTCGCCCTATTACCTGCATCATAATAACCATATTCGCTCAAAAACATTGAACTGATGAATCATGATCAAAACGAGGCGATGTTACGGAAATAATAAGTACCGTTTCGTCGGTAGCCTTAGTTTATGATCCGTAATTGTATAGACTTCGTAACTCCGTCTAAGTGCTGGGAGTTATTAATAAGATCTCGCGGAACGCGTATGCTAGTAATGAGCCCAGTCTGTCGTATGCTGTCACGATTATTCTCGTATATCAATCATACGATCTCCTTCATTGAATAGATGTATTAAAACGGGCGTGTCGCGTAAAAGCTTCATCGTTCCGCAAGTTACAATCTTGCGACGCTCGCCTATTCACAAAAGCCTATGAATTCCGCACAATTAACAGGAAACAGAGTTACACACAAGTACGATAAGTTTGTTTTAGAACTATTGATCGTTCCCTGTTGCCATTCATCGTGTAGGTTAGCTTGTAATTAGAGTATTGATAAGTTAATTTGCTTAGAGGGCGTCCCGAAAGTGTATTACCTGGGTACATGCGGCGGCCGCTACAACGCCATGGTCATGGAGTTGCTAGGGCCCTCTCTTGAAGACCTCTTCGTGCATTGCGGCAGAAGGTTCAGGCTCAAGACGGTCCTTATGATCGCCATGCAGCTAGTAAGACTCCCTACTGCTTCTAGTTAGCCGCCTTTGACGCAACACCGTATCCGATATTCGAATAAATTGTCTTGTTTTTTAGCGAGGGTTCGCACGCCGTGGTCATGGTCGTTGTTAGGTCGAGGTCAGACCGAAGGCAACGCGGTCTTAGTTAAGGCGCAGGCCTAAAATATTCGCCGCCTTGAGGTTTAATCACGAGGAAAATTAATGTATCCATATCCTGTCGCGGCCTGACCGCGACCTTTAGGTGCGCCGGAAAAAACACGCAGCACTGCTCTCGCGTCCACGAACACGGCAATATCGGCTGCGGTGTTGCGAATTTCAGGTGCGAGCGAGAGCAATGCTCGTGTGATTTGGACGTGAGTACTAATGTGATAATCTATCTCCCTTCCCCTCTCCCGGTCCTTGTCCCGTTGTATCTGCAGCACCATCGACAGCGGAGGGAATCCCCGAGGTGTACTACTTCGGGCCGTGCGGTAAATACAATGCCTTAGTAATGGAACTGCTCGGTCCTTCGCTGGAGGACCTCTTCGACCTCTGCGGCCGTCGCTTCTCCCTAAAGACTGTGTTAATGATCGCTATGCAGTTGGTAAGTGTACTCCGTAACTTGATAAACACGGGGATAAGTGAGTCATCGGTTGGGAACCGGACAGCGGGATGATTCACCTCGCCGCTATTAGAATGAATGTAAGAAAGTTGGATATACGACGAAGCGTCGAAACCTTTTTTTTCGTATCCTTCTGATTGGTTCTTAGTATACACAAAAAATACGTTAGCAGTTATTTATTGTATATGAGCGATGATTATGTTGTATTCATCCAAACTTTAATCTGACAGTTATAATGCCTTCTATCATTTCAATTTGATACGATCGACAAAAGGATCGCAATAATTTATGACTGGCCATTTTTGGTTATAAAAAACTTTTGAAAGCTCTAGTTTGCTCTGTAATTCCTCATTTACTTCCTCATTTGTGCTCTCATCCCGCTCAGTAAAATAACAACACCACTAAAACATCAGAACAATAACAATGTAACAGTTGAAACAATCTGTAAATTGTTGTAAACACATCAAGGGTAAGCCGAGCGTGGAGCGTGCTGCCGATTCTGTACGGACGTTAGCTCCATTATCGGTATTCCACATACATAGTAGTTCCACAAGCAACTTATTACGTCACACGTCATTTGAATAAGACGTAGCGACCCGCCTCAAATCGGCGTCGTATGGCGCGGACAAGCCTCGGCATGCCCCGGTGGCCAACGGCGTGTCGGCACAACGTGACGTCATCAATGCAGTACTTCGCAACAGACTGACGATCGCTGGACTACTTTATCTAGTTATGGATCAAGCGAAGCGATAAAAATAGTAAAATGACTGTAGAGATGCTTAGCGACGTGGTTATGTTACATTTCATGACACCCTGTGAAAGTAGGTCGTTACTGTTTGGGTTTGTCTGAAATGATTTAAACTGAAATGTGCTATTGTTAGCTACTGGTATCGATTTTTTTTTACTAAATTTTGAATGCGTTTACTTTGACGGAACTATTTGATATCACTTTCAAAATTCCTGTAAAGAAACTATAGGCCAAGATAGCTTATAAAGTATTGTCCTATTTTTAGCTACTGCTATCGAACATTATTTTTGCTAAATTTTAAAACGCGTAGTTTTTGAAATTCCTGTAAAGAAACTTTGGCCACGATAGCTTGTCGGTGTCGAAGTTTACTAATTCGATTCTCGATTAACTTACGCTATTCCCTTTTTGGCGATCGATATTGCCTGTCATTGTCTCTCACATTAAAAGTGTATTAAGGGTGAAAGTGACAGATATAATTTCGACGACGTAACTTCCCAAGTCAGACAAGTAGGTAATTATTCGAAGCGGCCTATTTGTATGTAAACCACAATTAGTGCGGATTAACTGCATTGCTGCTAAGGGCGGCGAGCAAATGCTCCACATTGCTTTTTCCTTAGTTACTCAACCAGGTCTAAAATCAGACTTAAATCGTGTTTAGTACATTTTGTTTTTGTTTAGTCTACTGTACACGTTGTATGCATGTTTCTGTCTATAAGTTAAACTGCAAAAAAGACAGAGACGCCACGTATTTTGTTATTGTTTCTTCAATAAGTAAATTAAAATATCACTAGTTCCATGGTTTTAGCTAAGGGAAAAAAGGAAATAAAATAGTCTTTTTTGAGTGGTATCGTGAACGTTTTCCTTACCTTTTTTAATTCTTTTTATTTTATTTTTTCTTATTATTTTCTTATTATTTTAAGACTTACCTACCTTCTAAACATGGAAAAATGTTACTCTATGGGTAATCCGCTCTACCTAACACTGTTTTTCCACTGAAACGCATAGGAACGTTTCCTGTTTATTATGACTAAAATAAAAATTGTAGAGGCATGAATGAATTTCGTATAGTTTTGTCTACAGTTCAATAGTACACTGACGTGAGTGCTGCCAAATTTTGATTCTAGATGTGTCTTTCAGACGCGTGAATCAGAAATTAATTACGTTCTAGTACCAAATTGCTGCGATAATTTGACTGACTCCGCAAACGACGGGATTTAAGTCCATTCTACGTTTTGGCTCATGTGTTTTTTAATTTGCAAAAAGTATACAGCTTATTGTGGTCTAAATGGATAGAATATTAGCAGCTGTATTGTATTTCGCGGTTTTGTAGGTTAAAAATTAATCTTAGACCAGGTATTTATAGTCACGGAATTAAAAAAATTTTAACGAATTAAAATGTAAAAGAAAGAAAAAGACAAAACATACAAGTTATACAGCGTTTATTAGTAAGGTAGCATATGTGCATTCTTATCTGTTATTTAGGTATATAATAATAATAAAAATAAAATTCGAGACATTGTCACACATGGTCGCCTGACCCCAAACTAAGCAAAGCTTGTACTATGGCTGCCAGAGACTGATATATATATACATACATATTTTTAAATACATACTTAAGTAGATAATAACACCCAGACATAGAACAAACACAAATGTTCATCACATGAATGTTTGTCCTAGGTGGGAATCGAACCCACGCCCCCAAGCTCAGAAGGCAGGCTCACTACCAACTGAGCCACCGAGGCAGTCATATTGGTTTTAACTATGTTTAGCTTTCTTACATTCGTATCAACTATTCCCGATCTTTCGCTGCTAGGGTTATGAGAACGTACTAAATAATAGACTGATTAAATCATACGCTGTAATCGAACTAAATCGTTATGCGTATCCTCATAAAACACAAATTTAAATCAACATCGATATAATTATAGCCTCTATCTTATGAAAGGGTAACTGTTGACTGTCTCAGTTAATTTCCTGTCGTATTTTCGACTTCATAAAATCGTTTGTTTTGTTTGTATTCAATGGGTTATAGGCGTCATTCTCATTCGTTCAGGCATCTACATGACTAGTCGAAAAACTTAAATAGCAGAGTTATCAATATCGCAGAGTTAAACGTACGTGTTTGAAATATAGCAAAAATGATGAAAAGCTACAAAATCCTGAACGTTCTATTTAAATCAGTAAACAAATTGACAAAGAAATCATTTAGCTGTTAACACCCTCGTTCCGATTCTTCGTAGCTGGAAAGTTGCGCAACTGCTTGTAATATTTTCCTAACACATTCTCCTTGCTATTTTTCAGTTACACCGCATAGAGTATGTGCATACAAGACATCTAATATACCGGGACGTGAAGCCAGAGAATTTTTTAATAGGTAGAACAGCAACGAAACGGGAAAAAATCATTCACATCATTGGTGAGTAATGCACTTCTATTTTGGTTCAATTATGATTTCATGCAGACATTGTTTGGTACTGTACTAAGTTTATCATAACACTTACTATAGTAAGTAACAAATGGTTTGTTGCCATAAAATGAGCGGGTGGTTTGTAGCTAATGGACGTAATTTATCCTACACAAATTATAAATGAGAAAGTTTGTGTGTGTGTGTGTGTGTTTATTGGTTACTTCTTCACGCTCAAACGGACGGACGGATTTTAATGAAATTTAGTATGGAGGTAGCTTATTACCTGGATACACCCATCTGGAAGACCGCGGGCGCACCTCGTCATAGATGGTTCACAAATTTCACAATCCATAAAACCAGGCTTCCTATTAGATCCCGTTGTTGCATACTTACGATCTAAATATCGGAAGGCAATCTTAAACGATCAAGACACTCCTCTAAATGTTAACTTTTATTGGTTCATTGCGTGGTGTGGCCTTACAGTAGCCAATAGCCTGGTCTCCACTGACCGAGCATGTCTCGCGAGGCAAGCTTCTATCTCAGTCTAGAGCGTGGTAAGCTTAGCAGCCAGAGCGAGATGGAAGCGTGCCTCGTGAGGCATGCTCGGCCAGTGAAGACCCGGCTAATAACGCTTTGTCTTTGTCGTGATCACAAACTCAAACTTCACTCAAACTTTGGTCACTGGCTCAGAACTAGTAGTAACATAGTAGGCATATGTTATGGGGAATCTGTCGACGCTGCCTGTCGTTTCTCCTAAGGGCGCTTTATTTAAGCCATGATCCAAAAAAAACAAGGTCTACCATTCCGGGAGCAAACACATAATGACGTCACTCGTCATCGTCATTCGTCTCTCTCGAACTATTTGTAAATGACTTATTTCGGTCTCGCTTAAGCATCTATTGACGTCACTACGTGTTACCCACGTGATCGGAATGCTATACCTGGCGGAGTATGTTATTATACCATGATTTAAGCTAGGTTCCGGCGCATGTTTTTCGAGACATTACATATAAAACATGTAAACAAAGAGACTACACATTTGTGTATGCAAACATGATGTTTTTGTTTTTCGAGAAGCATGGAAAACATTCCCCGCGCGGGTGAAGAGGGGAAGAGTTCAATCTTTGACAGAAATCTACACAAAATGTGTTAATTAGCTAAACATATTTTAATACGCAGGCGACAGCTTATGTATGAAAAGCAAATGCTTATGTGCAAGGTTTTTTGTGTAATGTTTCAAAACACACGCGCAGTAGACCCGGTTTTAGGTATACAAAATATCTAGTCAAGTTGACCATACTTTTTTTTCAACTATAATGACGAATGGGACTTAAGATTTAGAGACATGTATGCACAATGATAATATGTACACAGGGTTGTAGGTATCTCACCAAAAACCTTTTGGGGGTTCAATGTACTCATGAACATGAACAACTTTTACTATGGGGCGAACTCTGAAATCGAAAAAAAAAATCAGCTGTTCCATACATTTTGTCTCAGGTGATTGAACTTTTTGTATGGAACAGCTGTTTTTTTTTCGCGATTACAGGATTGGCTTCATAGTAAAAGTTGTTCATATTGATGAGTACAATGAACCCTTAAGAGGTTTTTGGTGAGTTACCTATAACACTGTAAAATGATATTGAATGAATCCTGAAATAAACCAGGAAGTTATCAAGCATAAAGTCAATCTAATAAACTGTAACATTGTGAATTGTGACGCACCAATAAGTAGCTATTATATTTATATCTCAAAGATAATATTTGTTATCCTTTAAATGCTTCCTCACTGTTCACCACTTCATAGTTATAGAGATTATAATCTTATTGCTGCATTGCAGTGTGAAATGTACTGGTTGCTTCCCGTTTTCTAGTTTCAAAATTTTTCAGGACTGTTCGTTTTGATGATGCTTAGCTCTTTGTCAAGTTGGGTTTATAATAATAATAATGATATTCGGGACACTTGAACACACAGTCGCCTGACCCCAAACTAAGCAAAGCTCGTACCATGGCGGCCAAAGACTGATATATGTACATGACTGATGACTGATATTGTACATATATACTTTTAAATAGATACTAACACTCAGTTTGATCAGAAATAGTATTTCTATTGGTTATATTAATGTGAATTGTTTTTCAGTTTTAATATCCCTTAGCTGCCCCCAACTCTAGCAACAATTTTTTTTTTAAGTTGTTAATGAATTACCTCAAATTGAAACTTTTTGTACCAGATGTGTCAGAAATAGACTATGCGTTAACAATTTAAAACAATTGCATAGTAGAATCGAGGCCCTGTAATGCCGGTTGTACACTCTCAGTCGAGACCGAGTAACGTGTGGATGAGACTGCGTAATGCAAAGCACGTAGCGAACAAGGCGCGGTCTATATCGAAAAATGCAAAGCGCGTAGCGAGCAAGACGCGGGCAAGACAGAGCCGACCGAAAGCTAAGATAGCTTAGTTTAGCTACACACATAGCTTAGCACAAATAGCTGACGCAGTTTTTCATAATTGTAAGCTTATTTTGCGGTCTGCACACAAGTATGGACAACTACGTCAGCTGCGCGAGCTAAGCTAAAACTAAGTAAGCTTAGCTGTCGGTCTGCACCCCGCATTCTAAGCACATAGCGAGCTAAGCGGGTAGCGACAGCAACTCGCTCTCGGTTTCTCTAAGCGACTGTGTACAGCCGGTATAATACAGTCCCTCCCTACTAGTATGTAACAGCATTATAACTTATATTTTTTGTTAACAAGGATTTTTATAAATTTCAATAAAATTGCCATAAAACTTAATCGCTAAAATTTTAATTTATAACTTTATAAGCAACGTGTAGATATAGCAATTCATGTGTCATTGATATGTTGTGAAATTCCCTTGTCGCTAGGTTTTTACCCATGTTTATCTTCTATAGGCATTGTATGCGTCATGTTGTAGGGTGCAATGATTAAGTAATAAGATATTTAATTATTAACGTACAAGAATTGAGTAACACAATACACAATACGGGAAGGTCTGTGGTTGAAATCTGTTACGGTAGCAATATCTTATGTATGCCGCTGTAGCGTAAACATAATGTATTGTAATTATGAGTGCTTATCGTTTGAATCGCTGATAATTATTTGTATTATTATACTTGGAAATCAGCATCATCATAATATGAACATACTATAAACTACTTACTTACTATAGGGTGTATCTTTAAACGACGGACATTCTAGGATGTCAATGTACTCATCCTTATGACCAATTTTTACAATGGGGCCAAGCTTGAAATTACGAAAAAAATCAGAAAAAAAATTGATCGTGAACAAAATGTATGAAACAGCTGTTTTTTTTCTCGATTTCAGGCTTGGCCCCAAAGTAAAAGTTGGTCAAAATGATGAGTACAATAATATCCTAGAATATGTCCGTAGTTTAGAGATACATAGTGTATAGTAACGCTTTCAGTGTTGCTCTATTAGGTGTAAGTAACTGATCACTGATGTTGTGCAACGGACGACGCGGTCCGTTTTCGGATGGGTGACCGCGAGCAGAGTTTACAATTAAGCGCTACCGTGGGTCGAGGTGTCAAGTAAAATTCTAAAATGTAACAAGGAGACAACAATCAGTCGGTAAATAATAGTATACACGTAAATGATGTTAATTTTAAAGGTTTTATTTGACTAAAAATAATATACTCGTAATAAGAACAATGACTGCTACTTCTTTTTCATTGCATTCTTTTCAGAGAAGACGCCAAGTTAGTTCACAGTTTAATTTTTAACTGTAATATGTGTTTAATCGTATACATTTCTGTTTCATTTCAGATTTTGGTTTGGCCAAAGAATATATAGACTTAGAGACAAACAAACATATCCCATATCGGGAGCACAAGTCGTTGACTGGCACCGCGAGATACATGTCAATAAACACACATTTAGGGAAAGGTAACTATCAGCTTTTATTTCCTTTAACATTTTAATCTGACTATATAGTTCGCTCAGGCACCTCAAGACCTTAAAAGTCCATGCAGCTTATAAAGACAACTTGAGCTAAATTTCTTCCTACGCTGTTATCTGTTTCATATCGCGTATAGAACGCTTGAAAATAAAAATAGCAAACTTCAAAGCCGAACACCCTACGACTAAGGGATGGATTTCTGACTCGTAGTCCTACCAATTTTGTCTCACCGGACTCACGACCTCCTAGCTTAGGGCTAAAGATACCACTTTTAAAAAAAAGCTAAAGTCCCTCTGATGATTTTTAAATCGTGGTCTCATCAATTCTGCCCTATTGGCCACATAGCTTATAGTGTTGTACGTTGACGTCACGGTAGGGTGATCGAAAAACGCAATGCGCATCCATACGCGACCAACGTCAGTGAAGGGGGAAATTAAGTCTAAATGTAAGGTGGTGAGAGCCTTTGTAAATTGCATGGACTATAGATTTATCATCAAATCCCAGTTTGTCAACTAATTTGTAAGCTATATTTTTTAATGTGTGTTGCTATCTAAGTGTGCTCCTAGACGAGTCATAATTTTACTGCAATTCTTGCCCGGCAATATTGCGACAATATCTTGAGTGTGCCCTGGCCATATGGTCATACGCTTCTAGCACGGCGGATGATGGCCGGGCTACAAACGGCAACATTGCCAGTGTTGCAGTAAACATGGCTTGTCTAGGAACGCCCTAAGACAGACAAATCCATGTTGTAGCACAACAATTTTAATTGGCTTTGTAGATTATATTTCTGCGGACAAAATTGACCATATTTAGTTACATTACAATTACATGTTATTCAATACTATGTTTAATACATACTTGTTCTATTTTCAGAACAATCTAGACGCGACGATCTAGAGGCTCTCGGTCACATGTTTATGTATTTTTTACGAGGTTCCTTACCCTGGCAGGGTTTAAAAGCTGATACACTGAAAGAGAGATACCAAAAAATTGGCGACACCAAGCGAGCGACACCCATTGAGGTAATTAATTGTATTTTGCGACTGAACTGAGATTAGGGGCCCGATTCTGGCAAGTGCGATATTGTAATCGTTTACTCTCATAACTTTTCTAACGAGAGATACTAAAAATATTGCAAGTGCTTTTAGGGGGCCCCCCAAAGGCGGGGTTCTGGTGCGCTTCAATATTTATCACTCATACGCTCGAGTTTCTATGCCAGCTTCTTGACATGGCTATACAACTAATTTGAAAGTAGTGATAATCTCGACCGCACCAGAATTTTCGTGCTCCTTTAGCGCGATATCCGACCAGGCGAGTTTGTATTGCTCGTTTCTAGTCATCTCCATCATGGGGTATTTCTGTCTGTATTTAACAGCCGATTATTGTAAGGATGTCCAGTAAAACAGGTGAAGGCGTCCGTCCTGTGCCGCCCATCGCACGCGCGCTTTCTATTTGCGCCGCTTATTCTGTTTCGTTTATTACGCGAGCGGACGTCTGCGCGAGTTTTAGCGGACTTCTTAAGGTGCATTTCCACTGAAGCGGAGATGAACGGAACGGATTTCAGTGTATGAATTGACCAATCACAATCCAATGAAATCCAATTCCTCTGAAGTGGAGCAGACATTTTGAGCACTATGACTGGTCAATTCATGCACCGCTCCGCTCGGCTTCGCTTCTGTGGAAACGCAGCGTCAGGCTGTCTTTCTACCGGAAGAGACCACTGTTTTATAAACACACCGAAGAGTTCTCATTGGTGGATTTTTTCTCCCTACACATCTTCGCACCGCTCAACTTCTGGTAGAATAGCACCTGTACGAACGTCTTAAAATAAGAATCGACCCTAAAATCAGATCACACACAGACAGTCTGACAGAGTCAACCCAAAAACCAGCCCCCCAATTTTACTAATCAATCGTTTCATAATTGTTAATAAATTGCCTCAAATTGATTTTTGTATGCTAGATGTGTCAAAAATTCAGAATTCATTAGCAATTTAAATACAAATGCTTAATAGAATCGAGGCCCTGATATTTGACTTAAGGGCCGACCACACTGTCTATAATAAACGGAGTCGTAACAAAGCCAGCACCGCTCGCAGTGGAAGGGGTGCGTAAAGCTGATGTATCAGTCCAAGGAAAGCAAAAACCGTACAAGCAAAACAAACTCCGTAAGAAAACGGAAGTGCATGCTGTGGCCTTCTTAAATGAGACACTACTTTAGGTTAATGTTTGGTTTGTGTTTTTGTTTTTTACTTTTAAGATATTTTATTGTAGTGTTATCTGAAGGTCCTATAAATAAATAAAATGTAAATTTGTGTGTGGTGTGCCGCAGGTGCTGTGCGAGGGCCACCCCGAGGAGCTGGCCACGTACCTGCGCTACGTGCGCCGGCTCGACTTCTTCGAGACGCCCGACTACGACCAGCTGCGGCGCATGTTCCGCGACCTGTTCGAGCGCCGCGGGTACGTCGACGACGGCGAGTTCGACTGGACCGGCAAGACCATGGTAAATAGCGACGCCTGACCACCACCAGCGAGTGCCCGAGCCCGCTGGCTTGCCTGCCTACCGCACTGGCTTGACTACTCTGGCGTGTCGAGTACCCCGCTAGCTTGACTCGTTACCCTGGCATCTTGAGGTGTTACCCCGCTAGCTTGACGCGTTTCCGTGGCATCTTGAGTTGTTACTCCGTTTGCTTGACGCGTTACCCTAGCATCTTGAGTTGTTACCCCGCTAGCTTGACTCGTTTCCGTGGCATCTTGAGTTGTTACCCCGCTAGCTTGACTCGTTACCCTGGCATTTTGAGTTTTTACACCGCTAGCATGACTCGTTACCCTGGCATCGTGAGTTTTTACACCGCTAGCTTGACTCGTTACCCTGGCGTTTTGTTTTATCACTCCGCTTTATGCCGGCAAAACCATGGAAAATAGCTACGACGAGCGGTGTAGGCCCGCTGGCTTGATTGCCCGCCGCGCTAGCTTGACTATGACCCGGCGTCTTGAGTTAACACCCTGTTCAACTGTTTCCCTACCATCCTGTGGGGTACACTGTTTTTTAAACAGCCTTTTACTAATGCGGGCAACCCTGCCCTCATAAATATATGGAAACACATTGCTAAGTGAAAGGGTCCCCATAGTGCTGTACCATTCTTTCAAATCTACTGCTTCGTTAACGTTGGGTAATTTAGTACTCTGAGCTTGAGATGGGGTAATATTACCATGGCACTGGGGTAACATCATCTATTTATTACGTAGGTACTTCTCGCCCGTAGTCTTGAACGAATCAATGCGGCTGAGATGGCGCTCACATAATGCATCTTTAAATACTTTCATTGACACTTAATATTAGCAAACTATGAAGGTGGCATTCCGATTTCGGTGCGCGCGCGATCACTGGCTTGCCCGCACTGAAATATCCACTCTAAATGCTTTGGTTTATGGTACATATTTCGTTTTAAGGATGAGACTTCGCAGCGCGACACTGTCCGTTTGCCACCAGCGCTTGAGGAATGAATACAATCAGAATGCTGCCTTATTGTTAGACTTTTAGAGCGGATATTGGCATGCGAGCGAGTAGACAGTGGCGATAAAAATTTCGTATTTACTAAGACGTGCTCGCGCCACCTCGGTCGCATTTCTGTGCAAACAATTTTGCTGAACTATATGTTTATTCATTTTCCCCAGTTCTAGACGCGAGTTGAAAATGTAGTGTTATGCTACGTTCATTTTTAAACAATAGAAGCTTTTTGTGTGGAAATGATCAAGCATTTCACGTTTTATATTGATCTCGTAATACTTAAATTAAAATGTTCTAAAAATAGCAAATTTAAAACCGGCGTGAATGAGGTCGGGCTTAAAATATAAATTTATGGATGGATTTGAGCCACTAAAACAAAGTTATCTTATTTATGCATTTTGTTGACCAAATAACGTTAATTTACAATTTTTGTAGAGTCAGATGTTTTGCCCAAATTTCACGATTTGTGTAAGTACAATTTTTAACTCGACCTCAAAGTCGGTGTTACAATTTGTATCCATACAAATGCTGGCCAGTTTTCCATTTTAATTTTTTTTTTTTCTCAAATTTTAGTCCGTTATGAAAGAAAATTATGGAATTCAGCTTCAAAATGTTTCAAAAGATGAGCTGTCTGGCTATATTGCTACCGAGAGCACTGAAGAGGAAAGCATAGCGCCTCGATACACAATACTGATATAGACTTCAAGAAACTCAAATAACAAAAAGATATTATTAATACAAAACAAACATAAAAGACTAAAAAAACATCAATATATTTCCTGACCTCATTAACGCTGCTCTAGGTGTTAAGTGAACGGATTGAAAACATAAAAATAATATGACAATAAAATTGTTAATTACAAATTTTGTACAATTTTATTAGAAGCTTGGATAGTCTTGTGAAAGTATCCTAAGTAAGCTGTGTGAAAAAAAATATCATAAAAATTTCACTGCATACTTTGATACATTATATCAAATATAATATTATACATTGATATTGTTTTTCGCGTAGTTTACTTACGCTGGGGTAATCAACGTTACCCAATAACAAATGCACTTGCTTACTACGGCTTTACATCGCCAACATTTACTACGGCTTTACATCGCCAACATTGGATTAAACAATCGGTCTAAACAAAAGGAAACTACTAATTCTTTACGAAGCTTTTGTGTTATTTATTGCTTGTCCTTTTTTTTTTAATTAATCAAGCTGGTATGGTATTCGATTTGGTGCTCGGTAACGTAGATTACCTCTGCAAGTTGTGTACCTACTCCATTGTATCCTTTGGTGCTAAGTATCCTCTGCACCAGCTGTATACCTACGCCATTGTAACCTTTGGTGCTAAGTATCCTCTGCACCAGCTGTATACCTACGCCATTGTAACCTTTGGTGCTAAGTATCCTCTGCACCAGTTGTGTACCAACTCCATTGTAACCTTTGGTGCTAAGAAACCACTGCACTAGTTTTTGTACCTACTATATTGTAACCTTTTGCGCCAAGTAACCTCTGCACGAGTTTTTGTACCTACTCCGTTGTAACCTGTTCACTGCATTTTTATTGTCTCTGCCGCACAAATCATGCTTTTCTATTTTTTAGCGCTTATATGACCTGTAAAAATACGTAAATGACTGTAATCAGGAATAAATGAGTCTGTTTGACTTGTGTCCATATTTTTGTGAAGTTGCTAGTATACATGTTTGAACCCCAGACCAAAAAACAATGAGTAAAGACAGAGCTCTGCGAACAGCAAAGTGATGGTTTTTTAAACATGCGACTACAAAAATAACGTTATCAATTTCAGGATTCTGCGATGCTCTGAATTTTTCAAATAAACGCGCTTGTTAAATTTCTTGGAATCCATTTGTCAGGTTCTGATGAAATTTGGCGCGTACAATAAGTGAACTATCTTTTACGCCCCTATGTTATTGGTTTTTACCAAACACGTCTTCAAGAGAAAATAGAGCTATAAAAAATAACGGCATTTGTTAGGGGTGATTTATTTAATAAACAGACGAAGCAAATCCAAAATCCCTTCACATAGAGAGGTTGTCTACATCATTAGCCTTTAAATAAATCGATAATACAAGGGCTTCAAACGCTATTTAGCAGAGCTCCGTCTTCACTTTTCGATTTGGTCTGAGGCTTGAATCTACAGAACCACACGTCGTTCGAGCTTATATTTTGTAACCTGTCACACACATTACAAACTCGGCACATAACAAAAAAAAAACTCCCGAATCATGACCACATTACCGCAACGTCCGATTCTGTGGATTTCAAAGCCTGACTTGTATGACAAATATAATATTTATATAAACATGTTTTTCTCAATTTCTAGTAATAATTATAATGGCTATCAATGATATCCACTCCCTATTTAAAATCGCACAATTAAAACGCATTAAAATAATTCGATATCATTTACGTAATTGTGCTTTGGTTGCTTAACTTTCTCATTCGTATCTATCGGTTAAATCGAGGGAAAATAAATAATTGTGGTGGTGAGAACATTATCTTATTGTTTGCAAACTAATTCCTTTGATGAGACTGATATCATTCAAACGTACGCTTGTGTTTTCGCTTTTTGATCTGTCCACGGCACAAATTGTACAGTTGCTAATGAATGTAATTAACAAATTGCAAGGAACTTGTTTTATGAAAGTATGCTGCCTTTTTCTAAACAATTTTCTTTTTTTTTACATCTACATATTCTACATACTCATACTACTACATACTCATCTTATCTACATACATTTATAAATGTATGTAGATCGAATTTATAGGTTCATATATATATACTGGTTTTATCAGCTCTGACAAAAGTACAAAAGCCAACGCAGTAAAATGTTAAAAGATGGAGATTGATGCCAAGTGGCTGTTAAGGACCAGTTAATATTATATTGAGACATGCTTTTTTTTTCATACAGATTTATTTGTAATCTTCTCTTAAAAAAATCACGAATGCTTTCATGAAAGAAGTTCTTTATACAAGTCCGTTTTATATGTTATACGTTTTTCTTTTGTTTTTTTTCGATTACCAAAATTGTTTCATTGACATTAAATTAAAAATGGTAACATTAACTTAGTTAACTCTTAGACTAGCATTGCTAATTATAGATGGTAAATATTTATTACATTTGGTTATTAAAATGTTTACTTATTTTGTGTGTTTTTGTGTAATTCGTTAAAGTAACTTTTATTGAAGATTTTTTATTTTAAATTTCGTTTGTCTGTTATGTAGGATAGTACGAAATACCAAAAAGAAGGATTTTTTAGACGGCGTGATATTTGTTTCTATGTTTTTCTGGAGCTATAAATATTGACTTTCAACTGATTTTTTTTCTAATCATTCTATAACAATGAGTTGGAGAGATAGGTAGTCGGGATAGGTCAAGTTAATAGTAGAACTCTGTGATAAAAATGGCAAATCTTAATACTCCTTTTCTTTGTGTATTCAAAATTGTAATGTTTTTGGTACATTTACCTGTAAAATTCTTGCAAAACCAATAAGCAGCTAGTGGGTTTTAGATTTTCTATTTTTATCATAGAATATATCTACAAAATGAAAGTTACTATGGGTTATCCACACCACGATAACTTTTTGTCCTGCAACACCAAGTCTTGTCACTCAAACATTAATTTCAAAAAAAGTTATTCAAAGTACTAGGTATCTTGCAAATGTTGCTTCGCATAAAGTAAATGTAATGTGTATGGTTGTGTTGTTTTGAGGATTTTCCGAATCGCCTCACACTTGGTGGCAGCACTTAGACGTCAGGTCTAATTAACTGTCAAAACACAAGTCGAAGAATACAAAATTCAGTACAATTTTGACAGTTCTTTGGACCTGCGCCCCCTGGCGGCAGAAAAAAAAAACAAGAACCCTAATTTGTCTGCAATCATCTATCTATCATCTGATACTGTGATAGATCTAGTCATGATCCAAAATACAAGGTCTAGCTTTCCGGGAGCAAACACGTAATGACGTCACTCGTCATCGTCATCTGTCTCTTTCGAACTATTTGTAAATGACTTATTTCGGTCTTGCTTAAACATCGATTGACGTCACTACGTGTTGCCCACGTGACCGGAATGCTTTACCTGACGGAGTATATTATTATACCATGGATCTAGTTACATTGATGTCTGACTGAATTGCATGCGCATGCTTACCGCTTGTCTGCCGTCAGCCAAAGAACATTCACGTGATGAGAATACTTCGCAATGCACCGCCATCTAATGTCGTTAGAACTAAGTCGGACAAGGTATGTGGTGGCATGGCGACGCGTCGGTTTGCACGCACTGTGTTGTTTGTACGCATTTTACGCACGCTAAGTGAGTATAGACTGATTCGAAGTTAACGGCTACTGTGAAGTGCGCCGCAAGCGAAACTGCGGCGTCTTGCCTCTCTGACGGCCGCGCATACCTTCGTTTTCGCTACTGCACAGCGTTTCGCGCCTAACTTCATAGCCGTCGTTAAGTTTGAATCGACATGTACGTAACTGGTTGTGTAACGTTGTCACTTGCTAACTTGTTGTGTAACGTTGTCACTTGCTAACTTGTTGTGTAACGTTGTCACATGCTTTCGCAGAATAACACGCTTTTATAAGTAGATATTTTCAATTTTGAAATTTTCATATTTCGGAAGCTAGAAGCTTCATCCATATTAGCTATTTAGGCCTGGATGAATCCTGACAAAATGTGAGCCCTATTTACTGAGACATACAGAGTTTCCAATTGAAAAAAAAAACTAGTGAGGTTTTTTTTTTGGATTTACAAAGACTAGCACTATGTCATTGAAATTCAGTAGTATGTGGCACGATATAGGGCTCAGATTTCTATGTCAGGTCAGGGTAATCTTTTGGGTTCATCGACTCTGTATACTTGTTGTAATGTAATTTTGTCGCATATCTTGTATTTATCGTACATTTTGTAATAATAGCGGTTGTAAAGTAAACAGTCAGCATTCATAGTCTTTGTAAGGATCTGAGTGCTTAGTGTGAGTTTTTCTTACTTTTCGATCGCGTAAAAGTAACCCCAATTTGTATGAAAATTAAAAAGCGCCACCTAGTGGGAGTAATGAGAAACCGCAATCGTGAGTGCGAGTTTTTTGTTTACTGCCAACATTTGGCATGAAAAATTTACTTTTTCACGATGAATTTACGCGAATCGAGTGACAAGCTCGATTGGCACTCACATTCGCTCGTTTTCGATTGTCGATCCGTGTGAAGTAAACTCGTTTACGCTGTAGTAAAGTTATTCGATTTACTTTGAGCAACTCACACTAAGCACTCTGCACACAATAGACTAGCAGCCTTAGAAATAAAGTTTTAATACATTTGTTTAACACAAAAGCTGAACAATTAAAATATTTTTGACTTGTGTACAGTTCGTGTGCAGATGTAACAAAATGAAAGGAGAATAAACATTCGTTACACGGCCGGGTACCCTTGTATGCGGGTGTGTACGGGGTCAAGATGGCGGATTTCACTTTTATCAGCTGATCTAGATGTAGTAACTATCATAGAATCTGTGTAATGTGTTTCTTGATTGTCAAAATAAAAACGTTTGTGGTTGGTAGTGTGACATTAGACCGTTGGGCTATCTTGCAGTGTTGGTAGATTGACATTTGACTGTTCCGTTCAGAAATTAGTTGTTGGTCTCCCACTCTAACCAAAAGAAAATGTTTTCCTCTTCAAATGGTTTAACATGACAGATGTATGTATTTTTTTATTTCTAAGGCTGTAGAGCTATTATAACTTAGTCTTAGACCTAATAGGATCATTATGTTGGCTAAATAGTCTATCGTAGCAGGTTGTAAGTAAATCGATGGCATTGCCTATTTTCGTAGTTTTGAAAAAAATAACAGAAACGTATGTAAGCTATTATAGATTAGCTACATATTTTAGCTTCTTAAATGTTACATAAATGTATATGAATTTATATTTTCAGTCGACGCCAGTGGGTTCAATTCAGACTGGACACGAAATCGTCGTCTCGCCCAACCGGGACAGTCACCAACCTTTCAAGGTAATCATTTGCACCGTTCATTTTAATTATTATTAGCTTATTTATTTGGCTTACTATACATTTCAGGTTATGCTATGGATGTGTACAGATTTTACTCACACTCGATTTATTATGATTTCTTATAATAAATTAACGGCTTTTTACTCTGTAGACATTATGTTGAAGTTGTCATTCTAATTGGTAACGATTCAGTTAATGTGCAGAAATTAGGTTACTGAACGCTGATTGGTTATGATATGGGTTCTGATGTGTTATTGGTCGAAAACACATCAGCGGAGTAGTACTTATGTGCTGTCAGATTTGTTTGGACTACATCAGGTGTCTATGGAGTATGAAGTTGTTGCGAGTAAAGTTTGTATTCGTTTGCTAAAGTTACATAAGTACCTACCTACATAAAAAATATTATTTTAATTTCTCATAGTGTTTACTTTTATCAAAATGATTTCAAATTAATTATTTATTTATTTTTCCATAATTATCTTTCTGTTCTAAGTAGTTCTAGATATAAAAATACACAAGAATATGTTATGTCCGTCAGTTCACTAATCAATACTGCATCTGCCTTCTCTATAATCCTTTCTATAGTTTACTTAAAATGCACATATTGAGTGTTGCTGTTTAAATTTAACATTCTCCCGCATTGTTGTCTAGTGTAACTGACAGACCAACTCACATTGCTTTTTTGTCGTCACAGGATGATTTGTGTGATTATATGATTGGTTTGGTTGAGGACGATGAGGCAGCGCTTATATCCGAAGAGGTTTGGTCGCTTTACATACAATATTGTTTTTTATAGTCGGCTGTCCCTACGCCAATCGTCACCAAATTCTCCATCTATGTTCCCTGAAGTTTTGTTCCGAATTGCAGCTTGCTTTTCAGTAATTAAATCGTACATTTATGTAGGGTTATAGGTAATTCACCAAAAACTTCTTAAGAGTTTATTGTACTCATTAATATGAACAACTTTTGCTATGGGGTGAACTCCGAAATCGCGAAAAAAAAAAAAACAACTGTAACATACATTTTGTCTCAGGCCAATGAACTATTTGTATGGAACAGCTGTTTGTTTGTTTTCACGATTTCAGGATTGGCTTCATAGTACAAGTTGTTCATGTTGATGAGTACAATGGACTCATAAGAGGTTTTTGGTGTGTTATCTATAACCCTGTAAATGCCTACCTTCTAATGTTAGTTTCTCCTAACTTGATACAGAGTAGTGTGTATAAATTGTTACATAATTGTTAGTGTTTCTTTTTCACGACCAAACGGCTTTACCGATGTTTTGATGAAACTTTGCAAGAAAAAAGCGTTTTATATGGATAGAAAATAACCCTTTCTTCTTGTGCAGTCGGGTAAAAAAATTATGCCGTACAAATGACTAAAAGTGTAAAATCGAAAGCTAAGACAAGCCACTCAGTACTCTGTACTCATTATGTATTTAAGAGTTACTTATAAATATATTTTTTACTGAAAAGTATTGTCTGTCCATTTGTGCTGTCATCATGTTCTTAATTATTCCAAATTAGTAGAACATAAAAAAAATGTAAACCTCTGTCCATTTCATCCAGCAATTCGCTTTGCTTCTAGGGTTTGCTAGTCCCTAACTAAATCCTTGTGTGGAATTTCCAAAACGGGTTTCAATACTTCAGTACACAGCTAAGCGTATCCTTCCTACGACGTGGCTAATAGAAAAATATGCTTACTGTTGTGCACCGTTAGAGTTAATTTTGTGTGACATGCTTGGGAGTGTCTGCATTGAAAAAAATGTGTCCTTGTCTTTGGGGTTTAGTTTTACCCGTGTTTTTGTTTGTTTTCCGGTAGCGCTATGTAGCAGTATTCCCTGATTTCTTCTTATTTTTAATTTATATTACAATACATTTTTTTACTGTAGTCGATACAAATACAGGGTTATTTCCAATTCCAATAATTATTTCCAATAAAATGCGTCAGTTTAATCAGTAGGACGCGACAGATTTAATTTTTCGCGTATGTTGAGTCATTATTAAGATCTTTTCACTGGTTTGCGATCGTGTTTCCTAAAGGGCGATTGGTCGGTGCTCTTTGAGCTAATTGGTTGCAGCAATATTGCAACGCTATTGGCCAGAATCTATTTGACGGCCACGTGACGTCAACTTTGTATGTTCTATTAGTTACAACTCGCTAATTGAGCTCTTCTTTTATGAATCCAGGTTTAATTATAAAAATATGTATGATACACTTGCATTTACAATTAATGACAGGTTTATACGAGTGATTAAAGCCGCACGATTTTTGCCGCGCGGCAAACGAGCGACCGTCTAAATGTCAATCCGGCGAAGTCGCAAGTGAGACTACAGCCAAGTGATTTGTAAAGCGACTAGACGCACGGCGAAACGCGACTCGTGTAAACCCCTCATTAGCCAACTACAGCCCAACTTCAGACATATTATCGGGAGTAAAGCAAGTTAAACGTTGACAGCTAAACGCAAGCGCACCGACCAATCGTCCCGCTAGAAACACGTTAGCAAACTATGCGATGAGGTCCTAAGACAGTGCCGCATGTTCAGCGCGGTCCGTTTCAGATGGCGGCGCTGGCGGCGAAGGAATTCGGCACTGGTACGGCGAATGCGGGCGGGAACTGGCCTCACAGCGGGAAGGCGACGCCTCTCACCGCCGGACACCTCACGCCCGCGGACAGGCATGGATCTGTGCAGGTATGGACGACTTCGTTCTCTAAAGGTGTTGGGTAGAAAAAGCGTATGGTTAAAAATACGTCTAAAGATACGAGTACATCTGTAAGAACAAAGTGTTATTGAGTTATAACTGTAGCATTTAGATATATAAAACATTTGAAAATCACGAAAATACTCTTGTCTTTCCAAATCGAATTTAGAGAGGGATTTACAAGGGCCGTTTACAGCATTACGTTTTCGGCCGCACGGCATAAATTGACCATCATCATCGACTTGCTGTTTAATTGGCCGATTTTCGCCGAACGAACAAGAATCTTATCTCTTATCTTAGTTTCTGGCGAATCTAAATGTTGAAACTTGAAACTATCATAGCACCCTAGTTTTTGTTATAGTATTTGTGCATCTACAATACCTTATCACCAATTATAATATAAATTCAATTGATATGCATGTGTACAAACTTGTACCATATATTTATTTTTCTTACGTTTATTTGAGTGCAATATTATATTTTTTAAGTAATCGTGAATGTATATTGGTGTATTTATTTTTTAGCTATTGAAGAATAAACATTTTCGGTATGTGAAATTTCCCGGATCTGTCACAACGGTCAGTTTTGATGATACTGTGGCATTGAGTGGTCGTGTGCATGCCGCTTTAAGGCATTCTCACACTACGCTATTATATACCGCATCTTAAATTTAGTCTCGATTTATATGAGTAAAGTATAACATATTATGGTAACTAAATTTAAGAAATTTTACTTCAATATGTCTAAGCGGTCGTCTCAAAGAGTGAGAGGTGGCCTTATAAAAAATTGACTTCCTACGTGTCGAATTCCAAATTGATCGTTTTAATATCTCACATTCAGTTTATAAACCTTCATATATAACCCTCATTATTATAATAAAGAACGCAACGCATTGAGGGGTAAACGTGTCCAAAAAAATATATATGTGAGCTTGAGATAAACTGACAAGGAAGGAGATTATGACTGAATTCGCGGGACACGACAGAAAGATGCGACGTATTATAACGTAGTCTGCAGAGGCCTTTAGAGTTCTTGTACACTAGGTTTATCTGAATATTTACAGATTAACAAAATAAAAGTATTCTAACGATTGATTTTAGTTGTGTTCCTGCTGTTTCCTTTCAATATTAAAAAGATCGACCCGAAATCAAAATGGATGCAGTGTACAAGTGCTCTTTGTTGTTGTGCTATTGTAAACACGGCTTTATATTCGGAAACGCATAGCTTAAAATAACTGCCAATATTCATTCATACTTTATTTTGCTTTACTATTTTTAGGCTAACTTTTTTTTCCTTTTTGTTGTTTTATTTTTAAAATTATCTTAAGCATCGTAGTCCATTGTCAAATTCATCGTCACACTACTGAAAACAATATATAATTATAAAAGTAACAGTTTTACAAGTTTTACATTTTAAGCGATTTAACTGACGCGTTACTTAGCACGAGCTTAAACACAGTAAACAGTTACCCCCTGATTAATAAACGTTGTATAATAGCCTCGGAATAGTTATCCAGTGTTATAGCTTTTTCTTTTAAATTTTAACCTCGATCGAAAAAGACAAAACACTGTATAACTATTCCGACGCTATTCAACGATTATTAGTAAGGGGGTTAGATGCTAAAATTTACTGCACAAGAGTGTGTAAATCTTGAACAATGCTAACACAAGCTTTACTCCCATTGACTGTGGTGAACAATCTTTTGTTGCGATTTTGAAACTACGATCTCAAATCGTGAATGCATATAAACCTAAAATAACATATACATTTCAATGATGTTAAAACAATACTAACACGCGCTTGATCATCTATAATACCGGTCATCAAAAAAATAGCCATAATCTTATCTAAATAAACTAAAGTTTAACAATTCATCTAGCGCGTAGGCAAAACTGCTTGTGATTCTATGAGAGTAAAAATCGATGTTCGAAACCTAATGAATGTTCTAGTATTTGTTGTAGGTAGGCGTTGAATCATATCTTGTTAGTTATAGCTCGATGTTAGTATGATTGGTAGGCATATCTAAAGGTACTTGAATTTACCACATAGATATTCTTCACATAGATTATTACCCGGTTTAACCGCTATATAACATGTAAAAGACCAAGAGTCGTGGTGAAGGCAGAAAAACATTGAAATGTGAACCCTTTATCGTGTTATCTAAGGTAGAATTTTCGCTTGAATACTGATGTTGTAACTGATGTGGAAATTCGTGTACCACGAAACACGATTCACATGACATTCGACGCCGCCGTTACCATAGATTAATGATATACATGTACAGATGCGAACTTCTTATGTGGCGAGAAGAGAAGAGAAGAGCGCGAGGCGACTATCTTCGGCATCCAAAAAACACTAAAGTTAACATTTTTATTGCGTAGTATTGTGTACATGTAGTGCTGGAGTATAAGAATGCCGCGATGCCATTTGCCCAGTCTCATTCTACTCTCTCCCCGCTCATGACATAGTTCCCATCTGTGCATCTATAATACGCCCAACATCTCTCCCCACCAATAAGGTTCTTAATCAGTATCCTCTTCAAATTATAACCTTACCAAAGAATTTCGTAAACTACATGTTATTGTCAGAAGTTCCTGGTTAAATATCTCGCTTCCGACAGGTGGTGAGCTCGACGAACGGTGAGCTGGGAGCGGACGACCCGACCGCCGGCCACAGCAACACTCCCATCACTCAACCGCATCACGAAGTCGACGTCGTTGACGACACCAAGTCAGTTTTCCAACTGTATGGATCACCTTTTTTACTTTTTGGTTTCGCTTCGCTTTGGGTTTGGGTGCGCTGGCAGCTACTAATACTGCAAAACAGCTGACAACATTACGGAGTATTTGTTCCGACCAAAAGTCAGCTTTAAAGCACGCATGGGTTGTGGGGTCTGAAAGAGAGTGCTGTTATTGGCTATCTCATCACGCCTGCAGGGCTAACACGGGCCAGAGACAAATTGTCTTTGCACCGTTTTTATCGCGCGAGAAAGAGACAAACATATCTGTATAACATTCCATCTTTGTCACATCTAAATGCGGTCGCAATCAGCAATCAACAGTTGAAAGTACCGTTTTGATTTCTGTACTTTGACTAACACGTGATGTGTTTTATTCACCTTGAGTACAGAATCTAATGTTGTGATCAAAACAAACCGAATAGTTCAGGGTAGTAATCACCCCCACTAACAAATGTTATTATTGTTATTAGGCTATATGAAGGCTTCTAGCATTACCATAAAAACTAGTAACAGAGCAATGCCTGTGCAAAGTTACATTTAGTTTACTTATTGTAGCTGTTATCGTTTGCCATTGGGATGGGGATAAAATCCCGTATATTTTACATGCAATAGTGAAATGCAGATAGATGCAGTCTTAGATTTTGCAATGTATTTGTTTTAATATAATATTTTTTTTGGGTTTTTTTCGCCATGAATAAATAATTAACAAACAATGTACTAAATGAATACTATTTTTAATTGCTTGGGTGCACGGTTTCATTAACAAGAAAAACAGTTTAGATTATACCTTTTTACAGTTTAATATAAAATTAGGATTTTTAAATCGAAAACTAAATTTAGTTTTTCTTATAAGTTGCATTTTTTCCAAAAACATTTTTTCCTACCTGCTCCCAATCACTTATTATCTATCACGTATTAACATAACATACTTACTTACCTACAGTACACCTACAATGCCCGCGTTTGTTTGTTTAGCGGGGCATTTCCCGCATTAAGCCATTTCATTGGGCCATTGTGCGTGAATTCCACTTCTCTTCCCTTCCTTTTACTCCAACCAGCCCAGGTATTCCCAGAAGGTTAGCAGCCTTTTCTGGCTGCAACAAGCCTCCGGGAGCGACGATGAGGATTGAAGGATCCGAGCGGTGATCTGCCACGCTCCAGCATTCCATAAGCACGTGCTGTGGCGTTTCCTCTGCTTCCATTCATCCTCTGCACAGAGGGCTGTCTGTCACCTACATTTTCTATGCCCCCGTACAATACAGTCAAAATTGACGGATTTCGTCAAATCTTAATACAAGTTATCCTAACCTTTAACAACCGGTCTAGCACGGGTCGAACATAAATTGTTTTTCCACCGTTTTGTCCCGAGAAAGTCTCATATCCGTGTTCTAGAGTCATATTATACATAGTCATAGTATTCTAGGTTTGTCACATCTAAGCGCGGATTAAAACTGTGGAAAGACAACTTGTTTCCGGCACGTGCTAGCCCGAGTGCTAGTGCGAGTTGAATACATCCGAAAAAGGTTTTCGAGCTGATTCCGTCTATGTCGACAATATTGTTCGTCTTAGGCAGCGAAACCTTGCTTGAATAAAATCTTTACAAGCAGTTCAATAATAAGAACCAGCTGTTAAAAATTGAAAACCACCTAAGTCCTTACATAATTTCTTTCTTTCCTATATTAAGCGCTTCACACACGGCAGCTATAATGTATATCAATGTACATAACATCTCGGGTTTCTACAAAGAAACCAAAATATACATTTATTTATGTTATTTTATTAATTTGCACAAAATCCACAGCTCTCAATAATACATTAATAAACTTACAGCTAATTACGGATTTACATTTTATATATTATTACATTATAACTGTCTTGTGTGGTCTCCTTACGATTTCTATGGAAAGATTTAATGAGATGTAACGTGCTATAAAGTACATCTTTACATTAGCTGCCGTGTGTAAAGCCCTTTAATGTTTGTTGTACGTGTCCGTAAAGTTAATATCGGCAGACCTCGTCAAATCTTCATACAGGCAATCGGTGTATTCCAGGTGTTGCTGTTTCTTCAAGCGTAAAAAGAAGAAGTGCGCCGCCCGCGCGGGCAAGTGACGCGAGCGCGGCGCCGGCGCGTGACGTCACGCGCGCCCCGCTCCCCCGCCCCCGCCCCCGCCCCCGCCCCACCGCGCCCCGACGACACGACGCACGCCCACTTGCTTTCACCCTCTATGTAAAGGTCAAAAACGATCAAAATGTAACGATCAAACTAGCCAAATGTTTAACGTCCATCCAGATAGTGGCACGCGTCAAAGTGACAGATGCCAGACTGACAGGTGTCAGACTGACCGATGTCAGTCTGGCACCTGTCAGACCGATAGATGTTAGACTGACAGGTCCAGATAGGGGCACGTGTCAAAGTGGCATTTGCCAGATGCCAGACTGACATGTGTCAGTCTGGCGCTGTCAGTCTGGCATATGCCACTTTGGACTGACAGGTGTCAAAGAGGCTATGTCGCCAAGTTAGACGTTTCTCTACTTAGTCGTTTTGATCGTTATGCCTTTTTGCCTATATTATAGGCTGAATTCGCCTTAGCATACAAACCCTTTTCGCCGCTTACGAATGTTCATGAATCGTATCTCAAATTAAATGACAGATGTGAACAAAAATGAGCTAATCATGTCGTTTGTGTTCTTATGACGTATGAATTTGTTACTAATTAACATACAGATTCATTCTAAATGTCGAATAGAGAAGCAATAATAAATAGCAAATAATTTTCTTCGATTTATAGGCAACTCCCGTCTGATTTCTCTTAGATATATTACAGAGTGTACAAATGGCATTACACGGTTTTACGTACCTATTAACAAAACAATTAATCGATTTTTACTTCAATAGTTACAAGCAAATTAGGAGTTTACAGTTCTATGTATATTTTCGTTGTACCGATCTAAACAAAACTACAATCAACTGTGTTAAACATTTGCTATCCCTTTCTCAATAATTTGAATAAAAAGAGATGCAGATACCTTGAAGCGCTTTCAAATTAAAAAAAAAATGATACAAGAGTGTGTAAAAATCTAGTAGAACGTCGGGCGCGGATGGGGTAACTCGTGCTTACCATTGGGCGGCTTAAAATTCATGAAAACCGTCTTTAATCATAGGCGATCCAGTTGACGAGTGTAGGCTTTTTTGAGTGTGTTGTTTTCGTGAGAGAGAAATAGGTCTGTCTACTGGTTATAATTATGGTCTGTGTTTACATCCCAATCGAAAGGACAGAAGTGATTCGTGTAATCACAAGATTCTAGCACGCTTTTTTCGATGATTTAAGTTTTTTTGAGCGGGTCTACCTAAAGGGAAAGGTTCTCTTTCCTAGAGAACATCGTGTTTGGTTCAAAATAATTAAAAGTCAAAGTTAGCCCCAATTCTTAGCAAATAATCCTTTTTAATTTAACTTAATTCTTTGATACTTTCGACAAATGCGGGCTGCAAAAACTTAGATAAATTGAGAAGTCAGATACTACACTATACAAATTAGCCATTGCTAGCGAAATAAAATCGTAATTAATATACAGCTGATCACGGCTAGCTCAATATAGCCTCTTAAATTAAGCTAGCTAGCTAGCTTATAGTCTACTGCACTAACTTGCGGCTTTTAATCCCGTAGACATGACATAACTGTAAGTAAGCTCTTAATTGGCACGTTGGAAGCAAGCAAGAGGTACTGAGTTAATCTATTCAAGATTGTAATTATGCCTCTCGCTCCCGACATCACAGCTGAAAATCTGCTTACCATATGTCGATCGCAAATGGCAATACAAACAATTCAGCCATGTTGAGATTCGGAAAGATCTGACTGGTCCGCTAAAGTTAACGTTGTCAGCATTAGCATGCGCAACGCGACAAAGGTACGTCGACTCTCTTTAAAGAGACAGACGTATGGACACACATAGCGTTGTCACATTCTCGCATGACAAAAAGTGACGAGAATTATTTTGTCGCGCGCGCATGCTAGGCGTGCTAATGTCGTCATGATATCATATGTAAACGCTAATTCCTCCAATGTGTTGTCTGAAAGCATTTACCCTATTCGGTGTCTACGGGATAGGAAGTCGTTGGTCCTGGCAGTGTCGGTGTGTCGATTAAACGTCCTTATTATGTATTTAGTGAATTTTGTTATAAAATATGTATAATAAATACAACAGGAATGTATAAAAGTCATAAAAATATAATATCTATACAAGTCCTTCGCACACATGACGGATTTTACTACAGCTAAAGGCAACTAAAATTAGTCAGTTTCGAAGCGCCTGCCAATAACAAAAAAAGACGATATAAGGCTTTTCTAAATCACAACGCACATTTAAACATTTTGCCTGCTCACGTGTGGCGAACGTTGAATTTTTGCAGAACTACGCACTGAACCACTAATAATATTCAGGAGTTTGCGTAAAAGAAAATTAAATATGATTTAAAAAAAATAACACGTGATGCGGGCGTATCACAGTAGGCCCGAAAGGCGAGAGTGTAGTGCAAGTGTGCATCCGTTTGCGTTAACTTTACAAAAATCGCCCACAAGATGCCCATAGATTTTAGGCGCTCCCACAAAAAGTAGCATTTTTGCAAAATCTCCCGACAATACGCAATTTTTTTATAAACAACAATAAATTCACGTTTTGTAAATAAATGTCAATAGATAGTAAACGGATATTAATGTCATGACACTCATTAGGACAGGGTACTAGAATGCTCTCTTTGTCGGTAACCTCAACTTTCACGTGTAAACTTTCACTAGTTCTGCATTTATATTCAATATTTATGAGATTATGAGCAAGTGGGTTAAATATACGTAAAAATAATGTACATTTACCGCTGAAGCACTGTCCATTAATACGATATTCGAGTTGCAAGTATAACCTATTTTCGACCTTATGTAAAAAAACGTAGTGCACTAAATTGAACAGAAGAAAACGGCCGCCAGAATAAAATGTATTCACAATAGCTCACCGTAATGTTTTCGCCTCTATTAGCGTATGAAATAAGGTCCTATATCGAAAACATTTTCGTGTGATATTCGTTGTTACTTTTTGACCAACTTGTTACGTATGAAAATTCTTAAATGTATATTGTTCAGATTCTAACTCTGTTGTCAATACTATTGGTATTATAGAAAAAAATATAGTATTCGTCAACAGATTAGCTGATTTCTGGCTTTCATTTTGTAAATTAATTATTGTTAGTAACCGTTGAATTTTCACATCTTTTATAGCGAGGAAGGTCGAAAATTATGTAAAGAAGCGAAACGCTGTCTTTCCGATTACGAAGATGGGATTGTAAAAATATGCCTTTTAATACATGATTGTTGCACTAAGCATCTAATAGTATCTACTTGAATCAATGGCATCGATTCTATTGTATGATTTTATTTGTACAGCCTTAAAGTTTTACATCATTTTTTCAACTAAATAAAGAAGTTGCAGGTTTAGTGTAAAGAGTGAGTATAGCAGAGTCGATGTCATTGTTTCGTTGGCTCAGTTAACTGCGTGTGGGGTGACATAAATAGTTAAAATTAAACGTCGTGTGGCGGATGGGCCGTGCGCGGTCGGTTGCGTTATTTTCGTTTTGTTCCCGTCCCTAGCAAATTATGTTCATTTCTCATCTAACTTGTAAATTCTTACTAGAACGGAGATTTTGTTTCACCTCATCGACATTATTTCCACACATTATGTCCATTCCAAGACATACATAGATTGAACAGATCGTCCGATTTGTCATAAAACAATATATTATCGTAAACAGCTGTAGTTTATAAATTTATATCGAGTAGTTGTGTAAAGCTTTTCCCCATATAAATGAAGCAGTTAAATATTATTTTTTTATATCATTTGTGAGTTTTCAGCGAACGCAAAGTAATATTTGATTTTGTTACATAAGTAATGAATTACCATAACATAGGAATTATCGTGACTTTGTATGTGTGTGAGCGATTCCTCTTGTGTGCGTCGAGTCGAATATCGTGGACGTTGGGTATTTTGTTGTTAATGCAGGTTGTGATATTTGACTGGTTTATTGATGTTCAAATGCTTTGATTGATAAATTCAAGTTACGAGACAGTTGAGCATTATTGTGCTTGAAAATAAAGCTTTAGGGCGAGAATTCACCAAACCTAGCGTAGCTAGGCTGGGTCGGAGAGTCTAAATCCTAACTTATTGAAACATCGAAAGTAACTGTCGGTCTGTCTGTTCGTAGGCTTTTCACAGCTAAACGGTTGAACGGATCTAAATGAAATTTGATTATTAGCTACAGTATATCACGAGGCAGGTTTTTGGATACTATTTTCTGAATAACCGCGAACAAAGTCGCGGGTAACAGCTAGTTTCGATTATGAAGTGAAATACAGAAATTTATTTCTCTATTGAAACATTTCAACCCAGGCCAGCTTCAGTTAGTTTGAGTGCATTCCCGCGCTAAACCTTTCCGGCTCGTTTTCGATTTTTCGATGGAACTAGCTAGCGGTTCGATTGTGCATTTTAGACGGCTTAGTTGCTATGCATCGAATGCTCACGATATACGACGCGTCGCGTGTACGCGTATTTCTAGGTTTTAACTTTATTTAGTCATGTCTAAACCTAAGTTCAATTTGTGCGAAACGAATGATAAATAATTTGAATTGGCTCCGTTCCTAAAGAGATGCCACATGTACTTTCCTATCATTATTTATGGCCGTAGTTTTAATTTACGAGATGCTGGCGATTTCATGCAATAAGAGAACTTTATGTAATTTAAATATATTCGTAGTAAACGAGCTGTATTTTCGACCTTGGAACGTTAAAACCACGCCCTCGAATTCTGAAGCCATTCGAAAAGTAAGCTATTTGGGATTAACTCTCTCCCTCTCTGTCATACTTACTGTAAATGATAAAGACGGAGTGCGTTGATCTCGAATCTAAACTTTCTGTTTGAGTTGAGAATACGACAACAGCTTTCATTCTGCAATTTTGGAATGTACAACGTTGTTAAACAATTGTGTAGTTGTGGCTTTAACGAAGTTTCATGATGGCAACACACTCTTGGCAAGCTTTGGCAATCGCAAATCAGTGAGACCATTTCCCATCCCAATGGAGACGCTAAAATATGACTTACTTACTTAGCCTTTACCTTACTTAGGTAAGTAATAGCTTATTAGCTGTTACTTAAACTCAGCCTAAATAGAGAATTATATTTTAAGATCTACACTGATCTGCTCTTGCCGAGGTTCGCTTAGCGTGTGCCGCAATCAGGTGTCAAATGCGCTATAGGTATGACAAAAATATTAATTTCCAAGTAAAGTGAATGTGAGTGATGCTTTGATCTTTGATGACTTGAATGTTATGAACGTGCAATAATTTATGTATAAATTCATTACATTACAATAGTATATTATGAAAAATGTAATTTGTTTCATTCGGTGTAACCCAATCGAGTCCCGAGTGAAGGCTTCTATGATTCCTACAAGACTGAATGAGACATTTCACATTGTGTACATAACACGTGACTCCGGACTCATCGTCAATTTGTATTATTACAATTCGCCTTCTTTCTTAGTGTTACTATCGGAGTATATCATTTTGAATAGACTTGTGAGTCGCAGAGTTGGATTGCTTGGTCGAGGTCGCCATATAGGCAAACAATGCAGCTGTTTTGACGTGTGATTAAATCAAAGTCCGTTTTTCTTAGGTGTCCAAAATCGTATAAAATGTTGGTAGATATTTTTAACACAACATTGATAAATGCCTGTTTTCAAAATATAATTACCAGTTACACAAAAACTGGGTAAAAATGTTAAGCAATATGTGAAATAGTGTTGATATTCGTCTCATAATTATTTCGAAAGTCAATATCGCTTTGATGAAAAGATTGATTTTTTTGAACACGTAAGAAAAAACGAAATGTTAAAATTAGTCAATAGGCTTTTAAATCTTCGTCGCCTTTTGCTTGTCATTAGCAGGGTTAGTGCAGGAAATTTGATAGCTCCAATTTAAGTGACTGCCTTTTGTTGTACTATGATGGCGACTTCGGCCACCGTGAACTCGGGATGGTTATCGGATCGTTGGAGTTACATAGCGAATAGACTGAGATGGCATTGGTAAGCGTGCGTCCCCCAATACCGCGGTCTGCGGCCTTGGAGATGAAGTCCATGCAATACTTCTGTAGTCATGGCCTCAAGACCACGGTCGCTAAGTCGATGGTGTAAAAATTGTACAGCTTAGAGAAACACATTTGTATATTTTTGCTTGGACTGGAAGCAACAAGGATTCGGCAAGCGTGATTTATGTAGGAGTAAGATTTAGGATGTTTTTCCTTCAGCGTAATGTTGGCCGTACAGCTCGAAAGCGCTTCGTATCCCTACGAGCGTATGAATGGTCAGCATTCGGCTGACTGATCTACAGTTTTGTAAGGTATTTTGGATTAGTCACGGATATGTAGTCATCACAAAATTGTATTCCCGCATTAGGAGTTATCCATTTCGACTAAGTAATGTTTAAAAATGTTTTTTAACATAAAAAACATCTTGTTGTGTCGTTTCATATTTTTAGAAAAAGTATAAATAGCTAAAGCAAATATTGTCTATAAATCAATGTAAATGAGGATTTTTTTAAATCCAACATTAATAATGGTTTTTGATAAATTATTATTGTGAAAGTTTGAAGTATTCTTCTCGTTAATGAGTCGTTAACTATTGTACATCATTGCAGTATAATCGAATGTAATAAACTATAATTCTATCATACAATTAATACCATAGTTGTACCTAATTGTTACTTTCTATTTGCTAGATAGAATAATCAAATTAGATTGGGTATTGAAAATCGAAGTCAAATTGTGTGATCTTGTTACAATGAACGAAAAGCTCTTGAGTGTTGAGTAGGTACCTAAATTATTGTGTAACAGGACGCTAGCGAGGTTAAGGCGTGAAGAGAAGAGTATAATTATCTGCAAGGGTTATAATAAGAGAGACACTTCATCTCGCAACTGGAGATTCGGTATCGCAGTTTCCAGTCACCTAAGCGAATACCTATAGTCTAAATTCACTTGTAATTATTAACATTGTGGCACTACTTTATTTCATTGCGTTCTTCGACTTACATTTTTTGATATGTAAATTATCTTAACATTATTATTTATTACGAACGCTGCACCAAAAATGTAGAATGAGAAAGGGCCGAGACGTTTTGTCGAGGCTACGAGAAGGGGTCTGAGCTCTAGTGACTGTACTGTAGTTAATTTAATTTTAAATCTTCGCTTACTAAGTAAGTAATGTTCAGTGAGCCGGCTTGAGGACGCACGGGAGATATTTGAGCTAGTTATTAACTTTTATGTATTATAATACATGATGCTTTTGAAAATGAATTCTTATTGTAAGTATAAAAATAAATATTACTATTCATAGAACAGTTCTCAGTGTTTATTTTTTCAGTAAGATGTATGGTAAAGTTTGCGTACGCAATTTGACATGTATTCAGTTAAGGTCACAACCCTATTCAAAATTTGTTAACTCGTAATTAAATAAAGCTTATTATAAGAAATTGGTTTTATTCTTTTTACCCAATTACAATGCGAAATAATACTGAAGTATACAGACAACACAACTAGAACACGCATGTATGTATGTACTTAAAGGACTCGAAATCAACCATCGGGATACGATTACACGCCTAGCGTGTATCGCCGCACTGCCATTGCTCGCGCTGCGCCGGTGAATTACACACGGTTGTTACTCAAAGTTTGTTGTAATAGTATATAAATAGCCTGTGTGGATTAAGTTAATAAGAATTACGACTATTAATTTTACGAAATCATTTTATTTCTTATTTTAAAATCGTAATTGCATAAAATCGGATAAAAAAAATGTTGTACCTATGCTACTGCAGCAGTGAAGAGGGATTGTCCCTTACTATCAGGATAGTGTAGCTCGTTTAAAATAAATGTAGGCAACGCAACGCGTGTACGGCCGCACTGGCGTTACGTCGGAGATAAACACACGTATGTGTTTTGCCGTACGGTTGTGTTGAATTTGGGCTTAACGCGCCTCGCGTGTTTAGCCGCACTGGCGTTGCGCTTGACAAAACACATCGTATGTGTTTTCAGCAGCCAAAGGGATAAAAAGGTGATAACACAACTCTTCACAAAATAAATCAAGTACCTATAAGTAGAAGTAGTAGTATAAAAAGAAGTGATCTGACGGACGAGGAGTCATGAGAATTGCTGATTCGTCACGTCAGTTTCAAAATTCTGACCTATACGGAAAAAAAAAAGTGATCTGACGAAAGAGGAATTTGACGGACGTTTTCAAACTCCTGTATCGCGATAGGATAATCGAAAAACAAATTACAAGTATAATTAACTTTATTTGAACTAATAATTATCTTATATAGTTCTATAAAATGTAAGTAGGTAAAATAAGAAGTAATTTAAACACAAATATGTACTTAACAGCTAAGACTGATCGTTATCAGCCACTCGCCTATATAATTGCACCAAAATAACACGAAAATGCTTAGAAAATAAAACGCACTTACACAAGCAAAATGTAAATAAAAATATATCTGATTTTATTATATTATTATTTTTGAACAGTTAAATAAATATATCCTACAACTTTCAGACTAACTCGATTCGTACTACACGATACATCTACAATAATACTTATCCTAAATAAAATCATTTAAATTGTAGTTCTCACTAGCATAATAATTATTCAATCAACTAAACCTAGCGACGTATTCCACACAGGAACAGCCAACTACAAACGATAACTGTATTCCGTATAACGCTAAGATTAACTTAAATCTAATAAGGAATAATTTCATTACAGTAATATAAAACATTTAAAAAGTAAAATGGAACAGAAAGAATGAAATGAAATTATGAAGAAATTTGTGTTGAGATAGAATTAGAGTTCATTCAAGGTGCCGTCCACGACGAAACTTTTTATATCTGTTATATTTCTCGTTTCGTCGTAATCTGAGATCTCCTCTATGACTAAATCTTCGCTTTTGACCGGTATCGGAGGGAACAAGTCTAGCAACTGTCCGAGTTTCCTGCCTGTTGAAATCAGTGTGTTTGTTAAAAATCCTTTATCCATAAAGTCGTAATCGGAGTCCGTTTTGAATTTCATGTCGAGTTTACTGTTAGCATAGCTTTCTTCTTTAATGATGGGTGCGAGGTAATCTTTCCCGTCGCCGTAGTCGAATTCTAGTTTTTTCATGCGTTTCTTGAGGTTGGGAGGCCAATCTTCATCTATGGGGAGGTCGACGTATCCTCCCGGGAGAGCCTTGTTGGACTCCAGGCTCTTCACGATTTGGTAATCGTGGTCCGAGTGGGGTCGGTTGAACGTGATCAGATCATCCATGTTGAACTCGCCGTCATCAATAACGGTCTCGTCGAGCGCCATTTCTGATAACAGAGAAGCTTCATTTTAACTTAAATTAGGATGCTCTCAAACTCGATTAAAATTCTAGAAAATAATACAATCTGAAATTGTGCGATAACATTTTTAGGATGGTGTGTGTATCTGTAGGGTGATCATAGAAGGCCATAATCCATATTTGACTGTAATACTGCACGGCTATTCACAACCATTCGGATTTCAAAAATTTGAAGCCTAAATTATCTGAATCGCAGTCTATATTCATAAGTTTTTAAACGTGTTTAATTCCTCCGATCGGATTTATACTCGATTCCCTATTCCAAAATGTATAAAAAATAGACTGAGATTCGAATTGAGTTTGAAAATTCTGGGATCCGATCGGAAACGTTTCCGAATGATTACGAATGGCACCGCTGGTCCGGCAACATGGTCAATATTGCCGACTGTAGGCTGGCCATTATCAGCCATGCTAGAAATGTATGACTAGGTATATGGCCGGGCCAATATTGAAGTAAAAATATGGCCCGTAAAGACAAAATTTTAAAAGAGACAGTTACAGAAATATGACGCAAAAGAATAGTTGAAAACCGATAAAGAACGTTTTAAATTATAATTAAGTTTCTAATTGAGCTCTAGTTTAGATCATATGATTAGGCATTGCACTAATTGTTCCGCTTTTACCGAAAGTTTACTAGTTTTCAGCGCAATTCGCGATTCAACGGTTGTTACGTAACCCCTAACTAAAGTGTTACACAAGATGCAAAAATCGTGATTACGCAACACGAAAGTTGAAAAATAATTGAACCGTTTAGCTGCTATCCGACAATATCTGAATTTTATATAACTGCGCGATAAGTACATTACATTTTGTTATCAGGTACTTTTTTATGCATTACAGGCAATTTATAATGTAAACTCTCACCGACGACCGAATTACCTTTTTGTGGTAGAAATTGGAAATCGCAATATTTTTTTTTTTTTTTTACAAATGGTCGCCAGTGACACAACATACCGCCACGTCTTTCCCCCGAACCGAAGGGGCTTACAGAAGTTAATTACAACAGTCAACGCCCAGACTTCGCCGGACGATACTCAGTCCCTTACAGCAGCTTATAGCGATTAACGTGCCATTTGTGGTCAGAGATGCCTAGGAAAATAGGAGATAAAATCCGTACTTCATAGCACCTCATAGACTGCAGTTTCATTTTTTAATTTATTCGATTTATTTTTATTCAATGCTTTTATTGTTAACTGTTGACCTTCAATAGTGTTTTAATAGCTATAAAACATCTACAAGTAGGTGTCATAATAAACACAGATAACTTATCACAATCGTGATAACATCAAGGAGAAACAAATGAACGTAATCGTAATTATTACTTAAATTTGTTTTATAATTTTGTAAATATTAACCGAAATTAGGTACTTACCTACTACAGGTAGGTATGATATATGTAGTAATATTTTTAATGCTTTATTTGACTAAAGACGCGTCAACGTTGTCAGAATAATATAGACAAAACAAATTATAAAATATAGATACATGTGTAGAAAAGTGGAAAGCACGAACTCAGTATACCCAACAACTATTGATTGCAAATTAATACTGTTGCGACACCATAAACTTTAATTTGTAATATCATTCCATTTTTACTAAGCGAATATATATAATAATTTTCAAGTTTGATTGCGTCTGTTAGTGTTTAAGTAAGTCCTATTTTAATGTAATTAATGTAATTGATCTGTTTTTTATTATTTTTGCTTTGTATTTTTATTGTTTTTATTATTATATTACGCGTCGTCCGAGCGTGACGTCACCTGCCGGTTCCAACGGAAGACCAGCGCCGGTTGTCTACAGCAGCCGGCATTATGCTGAGTTGGGACCGGTTTGTGGCAAAAACTTTGTTCTTTTTTTTTTATAATTGTGTAATTTTTATTTTGTTTGTGTATGTTTTTGCTACAAATAAATATATATATATATATATGTCTGTCTATATAAATAAGCGAATATTCGTTATTAGATCAAATTTAAGGGAGCTCCGCTTCGCCTCCTGACCTAACCATTTCAAGTCGGATTTGCCCTGATGAAGGAGTCAGGCAGTAGGTTTAAGGTTATTTTAATATCATGTCTATCAGAATAGCCGTTCGTTTTACCCATTTTCGGATTTTATTTTTAAAATAATTTTTTTTTTTTTTTGGATAGAAACAGTAATTTAAGCAAATAATCACCTTATCGTATGAATGGGCTGAGCATCAGCCAGCCAGTTTATTAAATGTTGTTTCAGACGCTACGGCTGAATATCATTCAGTTAGATAGTTGAACGGCGCGGTTTAGTAAAATGGCTAGACTGTTAATTGAACGGCTGACTAAGCAAGGTAAATCCGCAGGGAGCAGCTGGTAACTCATATTTTGTGTGATAGTAAGGTGAAGTAGTAGCATGCAGTGAGTACATACGCACGTATGTATGTACGTATGCGCATAGCATGTATTGGAATACAGTGGCGGCTCGTCGCGCAGGGAGGTAGCATGTAGTGAGTACTCACTGTTGGCGGAGAGCAGCGCCCTAGTGACGGCGTGCTCGGCGCGCGCGGCGGGGGCACGCGGCGGCTCGTCGCGCAGGGAGGTAGCATGTAGTGAGTACTCACTGTTGGCGGAGAGCAGCGCCCTAGTGACGGCGTGCTCGGCGCGCGCGGCGGGGGCACGCGGCGGCTCGTCGCGCAGGGAGGTAGCATGTAGTGAGTACTCACTGTTGGCGGAGAGCAGCGCCCTAGTGACGGCGTGCTCGGCGCGCGCGGCGGGGGCACGCGGCGGTTCGTCGCGCAGGGAGGTAGCATGTAGTGAGTACTCACTGTTGGCGGAGAGCAGCGCCCTAGTGACGGCGTGCTCGGCGCGCGCGGCGGGGGCACGCGGCGGCTCGTCGCGCAGGGAGGTAGCATGTAGTGAGTACTCACTGTTGGCGGAGAGCAGCGCCCTAGTGACGGCGTGCTCGGCGCGCGCGGCGGGGGCACGCGGCGGCTCGTCGCGCAGGGAGGTAGCATGTAGTGAGTACTCACTGTTGGCGGAGAGCAGCGCCCTAGTGACGGCGTGCTCGGCGCGCGCGGCGGGGGCACGCGGCGGCTCGTCGCGCAGGGAGGTAGCATGTAGTGAGTACTCACTGTTGGCGGAGAGCAGCGCCCTAGTGACGGCGTGCTCGGCGCGCGCGGCGGGGGCACGCGGCGGCTCGTCGCGCAGGGAGGTAGCATGTAGTGAGTACTCACTGTTGGCGGAGAGCAGCGCCCTAGTGACGGCGTGCTCGGCGCGCGCGGCGGGGGCACGCGGCGGCTCGTCGCGCAGGGAGGTAGCATGTAGTGAGTACTCACTGTTGGCGGAGAGCAGCGCCCTAGTGACGGCGTGCTCGGCGCGCGCGGCGGGGGCACGCGGCGGCTCGTCGCGCAGGGAGGTAGCATGTAGTGAGTACTCACTGTTGGCGGAGAGCAGCGCCCTAGTGACGGCGTGCTCGGCGCGCGCGGCGGGGGCACGCGGCGGCTCGTCGCGCAGGGAGGTAGCATGTAGTGAGTACTCACTGTTGGCGGAGAGCAGCGCCCTAGTGACGGCGTGCTCGGCGCGCGCGGCGGGGGCACGCGGCGGCTCGTCGCGCAGGGAGGTAGCATGTAGTGAGTACTCACTGTTGGCGGAGAGCAGCGCCCTAGTGACGGCGTGCTCGGCGCGCGCGGCGGGGGCACGCGGCGGCTCGTCGCGCAGGGAGGTAGCATGTAGTGAGTACTCACTGTTGGCGGAGAGCAGCGCCCTAGTGACGGCGTGCTCGGCGCGCGCGGCGGGGGCACGCGGCGGCTCGTCGCGCAGGGAGGTAGCATGTAGTGAGTACTCACTGTTGGCGGAGAGCAGCGCCCTAGTGACGGCGTGCTCGGCGCGCGCGGCGGGGGCACGCGGCGGCTCGTCGCGCAGGGAGGTAGCATGTAGTGAGTACTCACTGTTGGCGGAGAGCAGCGCCCTAGTGACGGCGTGCTCGGCGCGCGCGGCGGGGGCACGCGGCGGCTCGTCGCGCAGGGAGGTAGCATGTAGTGAGTACTCACTGTTGGCGGAGAGCAGCGCCCTAGTGACGGCGTGCTCGGCGCGCGCGGCGGGGGCACGCGGCGGCTCGTCGCGCAGGGAGGTAGCATGTAGTGAGTACTCACTGTTGGCGGAGAGCAGCGCCCTAGTGACGGCGTGCTCGGCGCGCGCGGCGGGGGCACGCGGCGGCTCGTCGCGCAGGGAGGTAGCATGTAGTGAGTACTCACTGTTGGCGGAGAGCAGCGCCCTAGTGACGGCGTGCTCGGCGCGCGCGGCGGGGGCACGCGGCGGCTCGTCGCGCAGGGAGGTAGCATGTAGTGAGTACTCACTGTTGGCGGAGAGCAGCGCCCTAGTGACGGCGTGCTCGGCGCGCGCGGCGGGGGCACGCGGCGGCTCGTCGCGCAGGGAGGGCAGCGCCACGAGCGCGACGGACAGCAGCAGCACCAGCAGGCAGGTGGCGGGCTGCGCGGACTTGCCCGCCGGCCCGTGCGACACGCCCGTCAGCACCTTCTGCGGGACGACACGCTCTTAGTGACCCGCGGTGGGCGGCTCGATCACCCTCGATGTAATGCGGCAGAGCGGAACGGAGATATGGCGTCTCGATACGCCGTATCTCCGTCCCGCTCCGACCGCTGTCTAAACTAGGCGTTTTTGGATCGCGACGAGGATCGGGTCGGGCAAAGGAACATTTGTGGGCGCACCATTAAGTAGGTCGGTGTCGCAGTGGGAAGTACAATACTGTATGGTATTGATTATGTTAGTTTGAGATTGTATGCAGAGCAAGAGAGAAAATTCAATTTCCAACTATCTAGAAAGTGACAGCGAGGATTCCAATTATCTAGAAAAAGGGTGAGAAGTTTCCAATTGTCTAGTCTAGAGCACGAAACTAAAGACTGAGAGCGAAGGACAAGGTAATTCGAGAAGAATACAATGCAATGGTTTATCAATTTTATGAAAGTTCGGTCCTTTTTTGCAAAAGTACAATTACTATCAGCTATTTATTGTGTTATTTGCATACTTATAATTATGGTAGAATGCATAGTTGTACAGTTGGAGAATAGGTCCATAAACTTACTAGTAAATTAATAAATTAAATATCTATACAGAGTGATCAGGAAAAGATGTACTAAGCCGAAATGGGGTCATTGTACTCATCATTATGAACAAATTTTACTACGGGGTCAACCCTGAAATCAAGAAAAAAGTAACAGCTGTTCCATACGTTTTGTCGACGACCAATGAACTTTTTGTATGGAACATCTGATATTTTTGAAGTTATACTTCTTTTGGCGCGATAGAGAAAAATGATGAGAGTGATTTTTACGATACGCGCGCACACCGACACCTAAATTCTACATCGTGAAGTTAGTTCTAGGTGGCATGAAAATTGATAACTACATATGTTGAAGTTGTATACGTGTTTCGTAAGAGTACAATTAAACAGTGAATAAATAAATAATTTTTTGGTGTTTTTATTAAATCAATTTCATATAAGACGGTGATAGTATTTACTAATAATTTATTATTTATTAGTATATCTATATATATTGAATATTAGTGATAAAACTGATTTGAATAAACTGTTTTGAGTGCATTTATAGATTTGAGGTTAAGAAGTATAACTTCTAACGCGTGTACATGTACACACACTCTTTTTTTTACGAGATTTTGGGTTGGCTCCATAGTAAGTTATTCAAAATGATGAGTACAATGATGCCGTTTTGGCTTAGGACACCCTATACCGATAACCCTGTATAAATGGGGCTACAAACTCAAATCAAAACTTATCTATTAGCATAGCACCATAAGTGCGATGATATTTGAAATTTAAATTTAAAACGGTATTTAAAACTCTCCCTTTTACAAATTTAGATCTGCTTATAGTAGTAGTAGTAGCAGGAAAAAAAAATAGAGGTCAAATTCAAAAGACAGAGAGATCTGGAACAAGCTGGAGGAGGCCTATACCCGAGAAGGGGTTTCGATCAATGAAAATGTAGACGATAGTGATTAAAATTAAACTCGACTGAACAGAATTTAAAAAAGTATAAAATACTAATAGGGGCATTTAAGGAAAAAATTAGTTGTGAATTTATTTGAAATTATGATTAGTTAAATTTGAAATTAGACTGGAAATAAATGGATTGTACTATTATTATTTTATTATTACATACATACATATCGTCACGCCTTACCCCCAAAGAGGGCTGGCAGAGGTGTAATACAATACCCACACTTCGCCGGACGATATTCAGTCCTAAATGTGACAGGCGGCGAGCCTGTCGCCATACACCGGGCTCCAGTCATGTAGCAGATGACATACAATACGCACATATGTTCACACAATGAACAAATTGGTGCGTGCCGTCGGCTGGGTTCGAACCCGAGCTCTCAACCCGGCTCTGGCTTGAGAGGCGGACCTTCTCCCAACTAGGCTGCCATCGCTTTCATAACGAACTAATTTACATAGTATCATCGAAGTACTGCTAACTCTATAATTAGCTATTAGTTTCATACACAAACAATGTCAGTTACCTATATTCTATATTGATTGACTGATTCGCCTGTTCTATTGTGCTAATGAACATCCGTTTATTCGCGTTATGTTTAGCCAAAATATAAAGTAATTGCTGCTAAAACTTAAGTGTTACAAGGACTTTCATTATTATAGTTCTTTCCAATAGAAACAATTAGCTAAATAAGTTAAAGTAAGTAAGTATATTAATAAAAAAATCTTCAGCCTTTCGAAGAAGCATACATCCAGTAGTGCACAGAAATAAACATTAAGTACATGACCAAAATATGTAACATTACTGAAAGGTGATTACAAATCATCATCATCATCATTACAGTCTTTTACGTCCCACTGCAGTGACAGACCTACCCTACATCGAGGTTGATTGAGCCGTTATTCACCACGCTGGCTTAGTATGGATTGGTGGATGTGACATGTCTTTCGAATTATTAATTCTAAAAGACATGTCGGTTTCAACACAATGTTTTTTCTTCACCGTAAGAGCCAGTTATGTAGCAGATTTTATCCAGTTATGTAGCAGATGACATACAATACGCACATATGCTCACACAATGAACAAATTGGTGCGTGCCGTCGGCTGGGTTCGAACCCGCTCCCTCTGGCTTGAGAGGCGGGCCTTCTCCCAACTAGGCTGTATATTATATGTGTATATTTTATTATTAACTAGCTGTCACCCCGCGACTTCGTTCGCGTTTATTATTTATATATATATATATATATATATGTGAGCTATCCTATCTGTTAAGTTAGATCGAACTGCACACGGTGTGCAAATTTGATTGAAATCGGTTAAGTAGTTTAGGAGTCTATAGCGGACAAACAACGTGACACGTAATTTATATATAAATTACGTATTTAAATATATTAAGATAGTACGTAAACTTACTTGTAGCCGCCTCAGCTGCGTGCTGAGAGATTGGTTCTGCGACTGCAGAATCTTAATTCGCCGCATCAGCGTCTGATTGTCGGCGGTGCATTGCTTCACTCTGAAATGCAAACATTACTTTAACTACAAAAAATCATTATCACAATCTAAAAACTGCTCTAATCCGTGGTGTAATTGCTTTAATTTATGGGCCTGGCGGTCTTCTGCTAATGTCTTCACCTCCTCGTAAACTGCCACTGCCAAAAAAGAGGAGTTAATCAAATCGCCTGTTTTTTTTTTTTGGAAAAAATTGTATGTATGTTACACGAGTACTCCTTCAATTGTGAATCGATTGTAATTATTCTTTTTGAATTTATACTTCTTTTGGCGCGATAGAGAAAAATGATGAGAGTGAATTTTTACAATGCGCGCGCACACCGACACCTAAATTCTACATCGCGAAGTTAGTTCTAGGTGGCATGAAAATTGATAACTGTGTTCAAGTTGTATATTCTAGTATTTTTATATTTAGAACACGTGTTTCGTAAGAGTACAATTAAACAGTGAATAAATAAATATTATTTTCGTGTTTTTTATCTAAATAAAATCTTTTTGATTAATTTTAATATTTATCGTTAATCACTGCTGCATTTTAGTTATTTTTTTTCTATACGCCAAAGAAGTATAACTTCTAACGCGTGTACATACGAGTAAGTACGTACACTCCTTTTTTGTTTGGTAGATCATACTTTAGAGTAGGTGTATAATATTTAATCTAATAATTGTTTACATAGATGACGGCCTGATGGGAAATCGGTTTTTTAATTTTGCTTTTTATATTATTTTCTATAAAAAAAATATCATAGTGAGAAAAACTAATTACGCATAAAATATCCGCTTGCCCTATTATATTATAGTACCTGGATGTCCGAGCTTTGCTCGGTATTTTTTTTTTATTGTGTTTTTTGGAAAATAAACAATTGATTTTAGTCTAACCTCAAAGCAAACACTCATTGACTTCGTGTTACTTAACAACGCCATCTGCTGTTGTGTCGTTAAAGCAATTAGTTGCTCACAAAAAATAGTAGTATTATTATTCGCCAATAGATGTCAGGAAGAGTCATATTTTTGTTATTTTTCTTCCAAGTTTATGTTTAAGTTGATTATCGATAAAACACGAATAAAATGACATTTTCTAAAAATGATTCCTAGCTAGATCGATTTATCGCCCCCGAAACCCCCTATATACCAAATTGTATGAAAATCGTTGGAGCCGATTCCGAGATTCCAATTATATATATATATATATATACAAGAATTGCTCATTTAAAGATATAAGATTGCTATACTGCTTCAGTTACAAGCAGTATAGCAATCTATCTAAACCTATACCCTTTTTATTCATAAACGTGGAGTACCCTCGGTATAATTGTTACTCCGTCTTTTGTCTTTGTCTATCTTCGAAATTTTGAACAGGATCGAATAAGACAAAAATTGCAGTAAATATTACGAGGCTACTCCACGTTCAATATGGGGAATAGTGATACAATTTGGAACAAAGAGTAGCCTTTGTCCGTCCAGATGAATGTCGAACTTGACTGCGTCGGTGGCTCAGTTGGTAGTGAACCTACCTTCTGAGCGTAAGGGCGTGGGTTCCATTCCCACTTAGGGCAAACATTCATGTGATGAACATTAGTGTTCGTTTTATGTCTGGGTATTATTAATATCTATTTAAGTATGTATTTAAAAAATATCTAAGTATGGGTATCATTCTCTGGCAGCCATAGTACAAGCTTTGCTTAGTTTGGTGTCAGACGACCGCGTGTGGAAGTGCCTCGAATTTATTATTATTATTTCTTTGTCACATCAAGAACAGCGCAGTCATTTACTTGCAAAAAGGCACCAAACAAACAATTCATTTTTGCATCAATACTATATCCATATGTAGTGTGATTTTAATTAACTTAAATAGAGATAAAAAAGCATAATTTGTTTACAATCAACATTCAGCTAAAATTGCAAGTATTACACTCCGATTGCATGTTCGTTACAGATAGTTAGTGATTCACTCTCTGCTGTCGTGCTTGTTACCGTAAGTACGAGCTGATGCAACTTCAAACTTTATTACGGACTGACGTGGTCTTTTGGCCAACCCCCCCCCCCCCCCTCAACCGCTGCCTTTGCACAAAGAAAACATAACATACCATTTCGTCATGCCTTTCCCCCAAAGGGGCTGGCAGGGGTGTACAACACCCACACTTCCCCGGACGATATTCAGACCCAAATGTGACAGGGGGCGAGCCTGTCGCCATACACCGGGCTCCAGTTTTGTAGCAGATGATTTAATACGCACATTTATGTTCACACAATGAACAAATTGGTGCGTGTCTTCGGCTAGTTCCGAACCCGCTCCCTCTGGCTTGAGAGGCGAGTCTTCTCCGACTAGGCTATCATCGCTTATCGCATATAGAAAACATGGGAGAATAAAATTGGATTTAAGTATTCCATTTCCTACTTGTGTTATAAAGGCGAAAGTTTGTGTGTGTGTGGTTTCTTAGTTACTGCAGATAACAAACAATAGTTCAAACGGATAGACGGGATTTGATTTACTAGTATATAGGCTACTAATAAAAAGACTACGATAAATTAGACGGGACCATGGTTTAATAATATACTCCTTCCGGTCGCGTGGGCAACACGATTCGATTGACGAGTGACGTCACTATGTGTCGACTACCGGAATGCAAAACTTTGTTTTTTTTATCATGGACGGGAGCTCTTTCCCCCTTAATCCCTGTGGTAAATGAGCCCTTAATATCATCACTGCTTATGTTCCATGTTGCACTTATTGACGCATGACACGTGAGATTAGATTACGTGGCATTCTGTTAGTAATTTTCATTTTTGTTTTGGATTTAAGTATAAGTATTATTGTATTTAAGTATATAAAAGTATATTGGATTTAAGTATAAGTATTTGGGTGTAAATATCTATTTAAGTATGTATTTAAAAATATCTAAGTATGTATCATCAGTCTCTGGCACCCATAGTACAAGCTTTGCTTAGTTTGGGGTCAGGCGACCGTGTGTGGAAGTGTCCCGAATTTATTATTTATTATTATTATTATTATTATTTTTAACCAGTAATTCCGGATTACCCCCTCCAATCCTACGTACAAACTTAACCTACAAAATTATATTACTCTAGATTTTTGTTCACCGTGTGAGCATATGTATTTTATGTCATCTCCTACTCAACTAAAGCCCGATGTATGGCGACAGGCTCACTGCCTGTCACATTTGAATTCAAAATTTCTAAATAGTTTAATTGTAATAAGTATAGCTTATTATGTATTGTAGTCTGTAAAGTATTTATAATATGGGCCATATGCCTGAATTAAATGGTTATTATTATTATTTAAGATTGAATATCGCCCGGAGAACTGTGGGTGTTCTAATACACTTCTGCCAGCCCCTTAGAAGAAAAGGCATGAGGATATGTAGATTTCAAAATTTTCAACTGACCTGTCTTCAAGTCCGTCAACGTATTCCTTCTTGCGCTTGCGGGAGTCTTGCGCGGAGATCTTGTTCCGGATCTTGCGTCGGATCCTCTTCAGCTCGCGCTCCTCGTGCTTCGTCAGCGGGTAACTTGACGGTAGAGTAATACCCTCCTGGAAAAAGGTTTTCGTTTAGACCAGTCCTGTAGCTTAGACTAGAACCCCAAACCCACAAACTACCAACTGTTCGTAATGACTGCAGGCAAAATGTATTGTGAAGCACTTACATTTAAAATTGAAGCTTAAATAGCTCTTTTGCGGTCAAGCTAAGTCATTGCAGTGAATTCTGAAGGTTTAATTGACTTATATCTAAACTTTCTACAATTATTGCTGTCCTTGTTTAATAGCCAGCAATAACAAGGACATCTATATTTTAGTTTGGTATTGATCTAGTAACTATACGAACTAACTTGGACTAGTAATTATGCCCCGCCTCCTAAACATTACTATGATACCCGTATTGACAAACATTACTATGAGCGCTAGAAAGCACAGGGTAAGTTGGGCAGCTGTCTGTATTGAGAAAGGTCCCACTTGGCATTTACTTACCTAAGTAACGTTTACGGGGGTTACATTATCTTTACTTTCGCTGTTATACCTAATTACAGACAGCTCTTATTCATCCACATCTAAGGGTGATATTACCTTGGCTAACAAGCGCCTCTCCTCAGCGGTGAGCACGAGACGAGGGTACCCGTTCCGTCCGTCAGGGACCGGATGGTGGTCGTCCTCGTCATCGCTGTGTTCGCTGCCTGAATCGTCTGGAGGGGTAAGTCTAGTTAGATTCGCTCGTCGACGGTTATAGCATTATTGATATGGAGTGTTATCAACATCACGGGGCCCTATAACATCTTATTGCCATGATGGTTTTTGACGCTGAGCGACCGCGAATCGTATCGCTGCGCAATAAAGTTCATTGGCGCGCAGCGTCTCAAACAAAAAGTAACCATCATGGCAATAGTGCTAACAGCAATTTTTATCAACCTGCTTCCGAACACTGGCCTTTATTGACCATTTACTTCGGTTCGTAGCCAAACGCTTGCTTGCGCTATAGGTTGTTTTAGCTCAACTTTTGTTCAGGAATCAATTGTATATTGAGTTGTAGGCTTTAGATTAGACTAAATGAATGCGAAAGCAGATCTGTAACTACTGTTATAATGTTTACAATTAATTCCAGAAGTGGCATTGTGTCGGAAACATTTTTTTTTTTTTTTTTTTTTTTAATTCTTGTAAAAATAATTTAGGGATTTTTGCCAATACTGGCATGCTAATCCCATCATACCCTAAACTTATACACTTCAACGAAATCGAGAAAAAAAAAAAACGTAAAAGAGGACCTCGCCGCGCCCACGCAGTGACGATCGGCGGAGACGATCACCGATGCCGAATAGATCAGCGCTCAGGAGCTCGCAGACCAAATCTCGATCTCAAGATCCTTGTTGGGAAACATTTGATGATAGTGACAGCCCTATCACTAAATATTTTTGCAATTTACTGAAAGAACCGATCTTACTGAGATTAGGAAGTATGAGTCCTTTATGAGAATTTATATACAGGGTGTTACAAAAACCTCGTTATATCCTTGAGGTGCGCATCCAGAATCGACTGGAGGATGCAATTATGCTAGTTTAAATTAAATATTGACTTTAAAAATTTACACACACATCGCGCTCCGCTCTCCTAAAAGCGCGAACGCAGCCACTGATCGCGTCGGTTTTATTTGTAAACTATTTGCGTTGTGCCGCTATTTTTTAGAATAAAAGCCGTTAACATATCATACAGATATGTTAACATTTTTGTAAAACTTCCTTTTTTTTCTCAAACCGGTCATAACTCTTGCTATTTTTTTCGTGCATTTTTTAAAATATTTTTGCATGAATGCTTATAAGTGTGTGTACGTGCCCTTCAATAATACAACAGGGTTTATGTAACATGCTTTATAAACCACACTCCAACTTCAAAACAAGAGATGTGTCGCGATGGGTGCTCTAATGACTGCTTCACAAGCTCCCATCTTCCACCCAACACAAACGTAGTTTATGTACTTACAGTTTCTATTCTTAGTATTTGTTGCGACAGATAATCGAGAGTGAATTGTACGACATCAAAAAAAAAAACTTTCTATTAAATGTCAATCAGATACTGAACTTAATAAGCCGGTCTGACTTGTTTCAAGATTGCTAGTTGGCTTTAGTTCTCTGGTAATAAGAGTTCAGTCATTCGTAAGGACAACATACAAAATTAGCTTCAGTTAGTCATTGATATTGTCATTAAATTATTATTTGGAACTTTTCCTTGTACCTTTTACCTTGGTGTTGTACGGTACAGGAAAATGACATCTTGTGTAAAGTATGTCCTTACTAAATTGTATCTCAAAAGTCAAGTGTTATGTATATTGTTTAGCTAATATATTTAGCTGCGCGTGCTGTTAAAATGAATTCTATGTGCTATTCCAGACTATAATCTATCCCTGTGCCTGTGCTTTTCATTGAAATCCGGCCAGCCGTTCTGGCGTGATGGAGAAACAAACATTGATCTATTCATCCAAACTTTTGCATTTATGATATTAATGTGATATTCTAGATTTTAACACATTTTCGTTTCACAGTTTTGTTCTAGTGACGAGTCAATATTCAAAATGGACTTTTTTTAATGTACAATAGGTCGACGTTTGACCACCAACTCGCCTGATCTTAAGCGACGTTGTTGTCTAAGATGGAGCACGACGACCTATAAGGTACTTATTCACTCTAACCTTGAAGTTATGTAGAGTGAAGAAGTACAAAGACAGCAGTTGAGTGAGGCGCTACAAGTGCGCCACTGCTCAGACCCGTCTTCGGAACGGTTACACCGGACTACACCCCGAAACACGACTAGGTCATTTCACGGCATGGCTTGGTCCGGTGGGTGGTAACTAGCCACGGCCGAAGCCTCCCACAGGAGTTTGCTACCCGGTTAACACTACCCGGGGACCACGTGTAGGGAATCAGGATAGAGTACACTCCTACGGACGTGAGTAGCTCAGCCCCCAAATTAGCTTATTCTAGACGCGCGGTTTCACCCGCGGTCCCACAGGAACCGGTATTTTTATCAGGATAAAAAGTACCCTATGTCCTTTTCTGTACCCCAGACAACGTGTATGCAAAATTTCAAGACGATCGGTTGAGTAGTTGAGGCGTGAAAACGTTACAAACAAACGAGCAAACTCACTTTCGCATTTATAATATTAAGTTAGGATTTAAAAAAACCTTAGCAGCTTTAGTTCTTTTAGGAAGCGAGGAACTGGTAAGAACACTGCAACTCAATTTTTAAGAACTCGCCAGTTATATTTCACCAATTGACTCTAGTTAAACTATTACGCCTCTGATTTTGATTCTTTCAATTGCTCTCTAGTTAGTGATCAACTACAGGGAGCAATGTACGAAAACATTCTCCCGCTTATATTAAAGCATGAAATGGCTTGCGCATTGACGTATAAATTGATATGAGCTTGAATAGACATTAAAGTTTGCAATTGTGACTTTTGTACTGCATTACATTTGATTGCTCTACAATTGTGCAATTGTTGTCATCCTCATATCACAAATTGAAATGAAAATAGGTGTAATTTTGGTTCTTACATCAATTACTTCACGGTGAAGCATGGCGTTTGAAACAGTTTTTTTTTTAAATTTGACTAGTAGAATAGGGTAATAATTTTCCATCGAAAATACTATGGAAACCAGCGGACGGCACGCACCAATTTGTTCATTGTCTGAACATATGTGCGTATTGTAAGTCATCTACTACATGACTGGAGCACGGTGTATGGCAACAGGCTCGCCCCCTGTCACATTTGGGACTGAATATCGTCCGGCGAAGGGTGTTGTATTACACCTCTGCTAGCCCCCACGGGGGAAAGGCGTGAAGATTTGTTACGAAAAATACTATTCATCTAAATTTTATTATGGGTGTTTCTATTTCGGTTAGCTACAATAATAAGAAAAATTAAATAAATTTTACTAAGTTGCCCACATATGTATAATTTATTACGGCAGGTGACACCACGGAGCCCAACTAGTATATTACTCAACATCAAGACACCCAAAAACAAGTCCAACGACCACATTTATCAACCAGTTACGACACTGTTAGGACAATTGCTTCTAATCAAACGTTTCGAGTAAGCACTGACCGAATGCCTTCAGGTACCTATCCTACATTTTTTCCTTCTTATTTACCTTACCTATTTAATCGTGCTAGCAAGAATTCTGGTTCATAGATCATATCTGTTGATAATTTCAGTCTAACATTCCATTCTTTTTCATTCCAACATTTCCATTTTTTGGGTTCCGTAGTCCGTACCAAAGTGATGAAAAGAAACCGTTATTTTGAAATGCTACCTTACATTAACACTGTCTATATCTTATCGATGTTTTAAGAAGATTTAGAATAATCCGTGGAAAAAAGAAGTTGAAACTATAGTCAGAGTAACCGACTCAAATCGGACGTAATTCCCGTTATATGACATCATAACATAATGCTCATACATTGTGATGAATCACATCAGATACCATACTAAAATAAAAATTGATGAATTTTTTCTCTGGCGGGAGGCTTCGGCCGCGGCTAGTTACCACCCACCGGACCAAGCCATGCCGTGAAATGACCTAGTCGTGTTTCGGGATGTAGTCCGGTGTAACCGTTCCGAAGACGGGTCTGAGCAGTAGCGCACTTGTAGCGCCTCACTCAACTGCCGTCTTTGTGCTTCTTCACTCTACAAATCTTCAAGGCTAGAGTGAATAAGTACCTTATAGGTCGTCGTGCTCCATCTTAGACCACAACGTCGCTTAACATCAGGCGAGTTGGTGGTCAAACGCCGACCTATTCTACATAAAAAAAAAAAAAAAAAAAAAAAAAATCCTTTTATGAATTAACACGTTTCACAATGCGAGCAAATACGAGTCGTTTATAAAACATACTAGCTTCTGCCCGCGGCTTCGTCCGCGTGAACTACAAGAAACATGGACAAACTTCACCCTCGGGTAGAATTTTTTAAAAACCTTTTCTTAGTCGATACCTACACTTCACAAATAAATAAATAAATTCGTGATGACCCCAAACTAAGCAAAGCTTGAACTATGGCTGCCAGAGACTGATATACATATTTAGATATTTTTAAATACATACTCAAACAGATATTAACACCCAAGACCCCTGGGTGGGAATAGAACCCATGCCCCCAAGCTCAGAAGGCAGGTTCACTACCAACTGAGCCACCGAGGCAGACCACAAAGAACACACCGTCCAAAGTTCATGTCTCTAGGACCAGCGGTTTAGGCGTTGATATATCAGTTTGACTTAGTCAGTTAGTCAGGACTTTGAATTTTACATGCATAATTTTAAAGGTAAATATACCTATTTCCAATCACAATTTTAAGGGTAAAAAAACTCCATAACATAATAAATTCACTTCAAAACAAAACAGAAGAAGCCAAACCAAAAAACACGTAACCGACTTACAGATTACAGGTAAGCCCGTAAAATCCGAAATAAGTATGTTAACTTTACATCGAAGACTTGTAGCTGAATGTGAAATTGAATTTTATTTTTTCTTTTAATTTTTTTTTAAGAATGTTGTTGACCTCTGATCTTTACAGCGTACTAAGAGGTTGGGAAATTGAGTTTGGCAATATGTTAAAATGTTGATTATCACATTTGTAATTCCCACTAGCGGCCCATAACCGAAGTCTACGAAACCATATCCAATCAGGACCCGTTAGCTTAGACTAAGTTTGGTACCGTTTTTCCTGAGACTGTTGTGCTGTATTGTTAGTTACGCTAGTATACGCTGATTATACGTATGTCTATAGGTAATTGTAACTTCCTTGTACTAAACAATTTCAGACATACTTACAATTATGTGTATCTGACTGAAGCTTTAAATTTACCTAAGAATACAAATAAATAAATAATAAATACCAGGACAGTTGCACACACGGTCTTCTGGCCCCAAACTAAGCAAAGCTTGTACTATGGCTGCCAGAGACTGATATAAATACATAATTAAATTTACACCCAGACAGAAACACAAATTTTCATGGCATAAATGTTTGCCCTAGGCGGGAATCGAACCCACGCCCCCAAGCTGAGAAGCCAGGTTCACTACCATTTGAGCCACAGAGGCAGTCATAAAGTAAAATAAATATTTTTTGTGTTCATCATGCCTTTAATACCTACCTACCTTTAAATACCTACGTCATTTTAATTACTCGTACATGTGATTCTCATTTTGTAAATAGCTATTTCTGTGGACAGTCTAAAAATTCCGGATTGATATCATAATCTGAGTTTACTGTATTTTTATAAATTGCACAAAGTCTTCAAGACAATGATAAGATAGGTTTATGTGATAAAAAGGGAGCGTTAATAGAGTTAATTTAGTTCCGTAACGTCGAACATTTAAATCTACAACGAATCTACTCTTAAGCCACAATGCTAGAAGTGGTGAGAAACACAATGCAAATATAGCTTAGCAAAAGTAATTGCATACATACATACATACATACATATATATACATATTAGGTCCTTACGTATGAAATTAGCGTTTTGTCGTACTGATCAATTTGATCTGAAATATCTCCTCTTTGGTTAAGAATTCGAAATTCAAATTAATAAATTCATTTAGCTGGTTTTTTTTTCTTTGGAATACAGTCATTCATTTGTTATTTTCCTCATTATTTTTTCTTTGGCGTCGCTTATTACCGCGCAATGGAAAACTTGAAATATCGGTATATTTACGAGTACGAGTTCTACCGTGGCACCAGTGCTGCAGAAACAGCTCGAAGAATTAATTATGTGTACGGCGCTGGTGTCGCTAAAGACAGCATGGTACGTTTTTGGTTTCAACGTTTTCGTTCTGGAAATTTCGACCTTAAGAACCAACCCCGTGGACGGCCGGAGATCAAAGTGAAAAACGAAGAATTAAAGGCTATTGTGGAAGCGGATCCATCACAAAGCACTTCAGAGATAGCAGCAGGCTTCGGGGTAAGTGACAAAACTGTATTAATCCACTTGAAGCAAATCGGGAAAGTAAAAAAACTCGAACGATGGGTACCTCATTAATTGAGTGAATCGAACTTGCAAACACGGGTCGCCTGCTGTGTTACTTTGCTCAACCGACACAATAATGAAGGGATTTTAAATCGAATCATTACTTGTGATGAAAAGTGGATATTGTACGATAATCGAAAGCGCTCATCGCAATGGCTGAACCCTGGAGACCCAGCCAAATCCTGCCCTAAACGAAAATTGACTCAGAAAAAGTTACTTATAAGTGTTTGGTGGACTAGCGCCGGTGTCGTTCACTACAGCTTTCTTAAATCTGGCCAAACGATTACGGCAGATATCTATTGTCAGCAACTGCAAACCATGAAGGAAGAACTAGCTGTTAAACAACCGAGATTGGTCAATCGCTCTAGGCCACTGCTGCTTCACGACAACGCAAGACCACACACTGCACAACAAACAACCACTAAGTTAGCTGAGCTACAATTGGAATGTCTGCGATATCCACCGTACTCCTCGGACCTTGCTCCAACAGATTACCATTTCTTCCGGAATTTGGACAACTTCTTACAAGGAAAAAAATTCCACTCCGATGCAGCAGTCCAAACCGCCTTCAAAGAGTTTATTGATTCTCGCCCCCATGGTTTTTATAGTAAAAGGGATCAATGAACTACCCATAAGATGGCAAAAGTGCATAGATAACAACGGTGCATACTTTGATTAATCTATATATATAAAATTCAAAGTCCTGACTGACTGACTGACTGATATATCAACGCACAGCCTAAACCGCTGGTCCTAGAAACATGAAATTTGGAGGATATGTTCTTTGTACAGTGTAGGCATCCACTAAGAAAGGGTTTTTCGAAATACTACCCCTAAGGGGGGGAAATGGGGGGTTCAAATTTCTATGAAACTTTTTATTCTCTGGGTCGATTGACTCAAAAATTGGTACAGATACTCTTCAATTAAAATTATGAGACACGTGTATCACAGTTTTTCCAAAATCATCATCATCATCATCCACCGACAGAGTCTAATAGGGCTTCTTTTTACTCCGAAAACTTTGTTGAGAAAGTTATTAACCCACTACAAACGACGCTGTTATCATTCTTAGGGTTCCGTACTAAAATGGTGAAAGGAACCTTATCATGAAACTCCGATGTCTGTCTGTCTGTCTGTATGTCTGTGAGCTGATTATCTTGGAAACTGTAATAGCCAGCAACTTGGAATTTGGTACAGATCTAGATAACGGTAGTAGCTGCGTATAATAGGTAAAACGTCACGCCTTTACCCTAAGAGGTGTATTACAACACCCTCACTTCGCCGGACGATATTCAGTCCAAAATGTAATAAGTAGCGAGCCTATCGCCATACACCGGACTTCAGTCATGTAGCAGATGACATTAAAAACGAAACTATCATTGCTTTTTCCATATGAATCTCCGTGTAAAATGTGTGAACTAAATTGCTGACATTCTATCAGATTTCAAACCTACTTAATCATGCAGTAAGGGAAAAACGGCAAGTGAAGAGATTTTCTGCCAATAAAGATCAGGTAGATGAGCTAGGAGATGAAATTTATAATGATGTCTGTCTGATCTTAGAAGCAGTATTTAGTAAAAACAGACGAAGTCAATAGAAGAAGCTGCTTTAGTATTAGGAAGACAAAACCTACTACGGGTTGTCTTTGCTTCGAAGGTCTTAACTAAAGGTCTGCCAGCACACTGACTGGTGGTGTTTCCGAATGAGTCTGTGTATCCTCAGCTGAGGATTCGCGGGCGAAGCCGCGGGCAGAAGCTAGTTAAATATATTTTACAAAACAAAATCGACTTTTTATTCCTCCCGTACAAAACGCCAATTTCATACGTAAGGACCTAATACATACATATACATACATACATATACATACATACATATACATACATACATATACATACATACATATACATACATACATACATATACATACATACATATACATACATACATATACATACATACATATACATACATACATATAATCACGCCTCTTTCCCATAGGGGTAGGCAGAGACCACTTCTCTTCACTTGCTACGATCCTGGCATACATCTTTTGCTTCTTCTACTTTCATGAGTCTTTTCATACACGCTCGTCGGTTACGGTTACTCTTGACCTGGCCTTTCTTTATTGCAGAACTATTTAAAACGTTCCGTAGCTAAACCATCAAGTTAATGTGAACAATAAATAAAATTGCTTTGATTTGCACTACAAACTATTCTGCGCAGTAACGGTACATCGAATTATCAGTACTTAGTAGGCTCTTACAAAGTCGCTTTGCGAACGTGAACTTTGTCCGCGAAAACTCGTGCGAAGCCAAAGCAAATATGTTTCTAGTCAATTAGCCAGAGATCATAATACTTTAGTACAAACACGCCGTGGAAAATGTACTATGCCTTGATAAGATATTCGTATCTTGGCAGCTTTAAAATACATAATATAAGAATCGAGATAATAATTATGCGCGGTTAGCAAAACACGTGGTAGCGTGAATTTTTTTAGGTTAGCTAATAATTGTTTATTTTTACACGTTTCTAATCCTATTGTTTTCATGTTAAAAGCTAATAGATTGATCATAAATTCCGGAACATTGAAGAAGAAGAATGATAAATTAGACACATACCATACCTCTTGGACTTTACAAAACATCAACGAGAGTTAGCACCCACCAAAACAGAGCAGCGGCGCGGGCGAGATATCAACCAATGGAAACGCACAAAATGGAATTTTCAATCACGTCTTACCAATTTTCTGCATTTCTATTGGTCAGTCACTTTTTTTCCGACGTTCTTGAAGATCGGTTGTAAGCACTGTAAATACACGTAAAAGCAACGAAACTCACCGCAATTGTTCCCAATGTCGTATTCATACTCGTGCCTCGCCTCTTGTAGGTCCAGTTTCCCCTGCGCCAGCAGATTGGCTGCCGCCAACTTGATGTTACCAGCGTTCTTCAAGTCAGCTGCGTTGATAATTTTTATAGATTTCAAGTCTTTCATGTCTTTTATCGTTACAGGGAGCAAGATCGATCTGGGGTTGCCAGCCATCGGCGCTACCCTGATAACTCTCCTCTGTGGCGCGACCGTTTCTACCGGTTTAGAATAAACCTTAGTTTGGGGGTTCAGGAGTTGTATATTGGATACTTTGACGGGCCTCTGTGGTTGCGCTTTCACTACTAGTTGGGGTTTTAGCGTCGAGTTCGCGGGGAGTTTTACTGTTGGCTTCTGGACTTTGGATTGGACGGTTACTTGCGGTGTCTGGGATAGGCGACGTTTTCTGTTCCCTTTACCTGCCAGTGGAAACATACCATTTACTAGGGGTCTTAAAACCTCAAATACAGCAGGGGGTCTTACAACCTCCGATAAACCATTTACGCTAAAACATGCTTTGTCTTCTGACGCTACACTTTGCGTTCTCATCGAAAACTGTAGCATTTGAATAAGCACTTTTTAGGGTTCGAAATAATTCAGATTATACCAACGCCGGTATTGAAATGTGAGCTCTATATCGCGTCTGGTAAACCAAAATTTTCAATGTCATTTTTTCAATAGACGTCGCGTTTTCATTTTTAAACGTGAGTCACGCGACGTAGTTTGTCATTGGAAATTCTTCTGTACAAAAGACGATATAGGGCTCACATTTAAGCGGTAAGACCCATCCAGGCCTGGTATAATATGAGTTAAGCCTAAATGGACTTATCGGTTAATTATTTTGGTAAATTAAGTTTCTAGCGTGTTAATCGTGCATGCAATTTATACAACCGTGCCATATTAAGATATTATGTTTTATGCTTATAGTAGCTTATACAGACTATTTCAATTACATAGAAAAATAGTTAAGCGGTTTAAGCATTTGGGCGTATTTAAACTACGAACAATAAGCTTAAGCGACCTTCAGAAGCAAATATTTTCAAAAAATATTTTCCATGATATAATGACAGTGTATTTATTCAAGTGTGCCATGTCTAATGAGTCAGTTGTTAAACCTCGAAATTCAGTGGCCTTAGATAAAGCCGGCACAGTTTCATATCTACTTTTTACTCTACAATACGTAATAAGAATAACAAGTCATAAGTTATATAACTTGAGATAGGACAGCGAAAGTTTGTAGGTGACATTTGTAAGAAAGCTAAACGATATTTTGTTTATACAATACGGTGTAGTTTTAGTCTAGTTTTACTGCTTTATGGATGTGCATTTAGGAAGAATTACGAGACACACAGAGTTCACATGTTGTTTTGCATTCCCGTGGAATTTGTAGAGGAAGTTATACTCCACTAGTAGAGCACGAAAAATCAATGGGACAATCTTTAAATCGAAAGAAAAAACAGCTGTTCCATACAATAAAAATCGTTGATCTCGCTGTGTATGGAACCGCTGCTTTTTTTCGACTTCAAGGTTGCCCCATAGTTTGTTCGTGTTCTGCTAGTGGAGTATGACCACCTCTACGAATTCCGCGGGAATGCAAAACACGTCGTATTTGAACTATATGTGAGTATGTATATGTAATTTTTAAATGAAAAGTAACACGGGTTTGTTATATTTCGTATTTATTCCACAGGACTACTGCGATCTACTGAATAGGATACTCCAACTATTGTTTTGATCACAACAGGTGCTTTTCTAAGAGGTAATTACGAACGCGACGCGCTATAGTCAGAATATCTGCCTCAATTAACCACGAGAATAAATAAAAACTACTTATATTGGTCGTATTAAAAGAAGTTAATTCAGGCTAGATACTTTGAAACATGCCATGCCTGCCTGTACATATCTATTTCTATACTATCAAGCTTTAGGGAATTAGACTAATTACTAATTAGTGCTAACACTAATTACTAATTAGTATTAAATCTACATAAGTACTACTACTCTTTTTAAAGCACTAACTAGGGAACCCATATTAAAATTAAGAGAATCAAAGATCATCAGATACAACGCTAAAAATAAACCCTCTGAGCAATAAACGTTGTATAGCCTCGAAATAGTTTTACAGTGTTTTGTCTTTTTCGATCGAGTTCTCATATTTAAAAGAAGGAAAAAGACAAAACACTGTATTCTTAACTATTTCGACTCTATACAACGTTTATTGTCAAGGGGAATTGCATATACAACGTGCTGGTTTTGGGTGTAGTAATACTTCAGGGTGTTGTTCTACCCATCAAAGTGAACAACTTTTAGAACATGTTTTAAAATTCGAAAAAAAAGAAACCGATTCTCGGTACAAAATAATTACGTCACGAATTCTATTTTGTATGAAGAATTATTTTGTCCTCGAATTTTGCAAACTGATGTTCTAAAAGTTGTTCACTTTGACAGGTAGAACAATACCCTTAAGTATTACTACACCCAAAACCAACACCCTGTATATAAAAGCCGGATAAATGCAGGAAAATGTCTATGTACAGATGCACTAGGTCTTTTACTAGTGTTCATCATAAATGAATATATTAACTCTTTGCATAAAGTTTTAGTACAAAATCGGGCAAGATTAAGGTGCAGAAAACCAAACCAAGCACAAAAGTGCAATTAAATAAAATATAAAAAAATCCAAGTCCAATAGTATTAATATTGATAAGGCTCTCCACAAGACATCAAATGTAAAGGCCGTGCCAGACTATTGCCGCGAATGTCCGCGTTTCCTATTGGTTGAAAAGTTTTTAACAACCAATAACACTTTCGCGGACGTTCGCGGCAATATTTTCGAGCCGGCTTAACGCGTTAATCGTGAAGCACCGTTATCATTATTGATACTAAAATTGTTATAAAATTTAATTGAAGCCACAGAAAATAAAAATAGCCGGGTCTTGACTGACTGAACATGAGTTGCGAACCACTCTTCCATCTCTGTCTGAACCGTGGTTAGGTCAGCAGCTAGAGTGGGATAGAAGCGTGCTTCGATGTGTCAAATTTAATGTGATGTGTGTGTGTCAGTCAAGACTCGAACCCCACTTAAAATTAAGCAACCAAGTACCCAAAAACGTTCTGGCTAATTAGAATATTTAGACTTACTATAACTAAATGCTATTACAGTCAAACAAGGACATTCGAAACAAAATTTGTCGAGTAGATCTAGTTTCTTTTTACTTTTTGTTTAAGCGAGACGTTGACGTCAATTATTTTCCACATTTCTCGAACTAAACTTATCTTACAGCACTAAAATTTAAAGTAATTCTCCCAATTTCAATGTGTTAAGAGGCTTATTTTCTTATATGGCAAATAGTATAATGCAAGTTTTTTAGAGCAATACTAGTTTTTTCTTCTGATTTCAATGTGTAAATAGGCAGCGCTTTTTTCTTATATGGAAAATAGTATTTAAAAAAAAATTAAGAGCATTATTTGGTTTACGAAATAAACTAAAATGCGTAAAAAGAACTAGACACTAATATGTGAAAAATAACAATGTACATAGTCCTTGTCTAACTGCACTGCATTGTTTGTTGCACTAAAATACCAGAGACCAAAAAGTCTATGGTATTTTGCGGCAAAAAAAAATAACAAAAAATTACTTACCAGTATTATGGAATGTACTGTTATTGTTGTTGATAAAGCCGGGCATCACGTTCTGTTCAAAGTCGGCCATGTCAAACGAGTCCAATAGCTCCAGATTTTTTTCTGACGTTTCATTCTCTTGCACGATGACGTTCTGGACGCTTCCCGAAGAGTCGAGAGACGTGCTCGCGTCATCTTCGCACGAGTTCTGGATGAGGAACGGCGATAGCTGTTGCTCGAAATCACTGCGGACAAGACAAAATGTCTTCGTGATTACGTAAGTTATTTTTCTACTTTAAATATTAAAATACTCTCTATGTTTGCTCCAATACCGTGTTAATCACATCACACTATAATATTATAAAGGCGAAAGTTTGTGAGTGTGAAAGTGTGTGTGTTTGTTACTTCTTTATGCTCAAACGGGTGGACAGACTTTGATAAAAAATTGGTATGAAGGTAGCTTATACCCAGAATTAACACATAGGCTACTTTTTAACCGCGGGTAGCACCGTGGGGCGCAGCTAGCGATCTCACAATTCCAAAACGATCCTACTAATATTATAAACGCGAAAGTTTGTAAGAATGGATGGATGGATGTTTGTTACCCTTTCACGCCAGAACGGCTGAACAGATCTGGATAAAATTTAGCACAGAGATAGGTTGTAGTCTAGAATAGCACATAGGATACTTTATAACCGCGGGTGAAACCGTGGGGTGCTGCTAGTACCCCATTAATCTATTAGTGTTTTAATTTTATGTAAAACTTTTATAAAGAAGTTGTTTGTAATTTGGAAGTATAGGTAATTTTCGAAACTACTGATCCGATTTTAACAAGTAGTACCTGGATGACCGAGCTTAGCTCGGTATTTTTTTTTAGTATTACATTTAGTATTATTATTCGCCAATAGATGTCAGGAAGAGTCATATTTTTCAGTTGAGACTACTCAAACGCCTCCTTTTTGTTATTTTTCTTCCAAGTTTATGTTTAAGTTGATTATCGATAAAACACGAATAAAATGACATTTTCTATAAATGATTCCTAGCTAGATCGATTTATCGCCCCCGAAATCCCCTATATACTAAATTGTATGAAAATCGTTGGAGCCGATTCCGAGATTCCAATTATAAATATACAAGAATTGCTCATTTAAAGATATAAGATAAATAAATAAATTAAAAAAACCCCAACACCGATTTCATCAAACATAGCGAACAACACTCCCGAACAATTCACCTTCCAAACAAAAAAAAACAAAATTGAAACCCGTTCATTTGTCGTTCATTTTCACAAATAGAAAGACACAATGAGTGCCATTGGCTAAGAAAGGTAAGCGAAGCCGCGGGAAGATGAGTCAGTATCACATATTATCCATAAAACGGGTTAGACGCTTGTTTGACGAGAAAAAAATCTTACAAGAATTTCTTCATTTATATGAATTGATAGACCACTGTTAAAGAGCGTTGAAATTGATCTTGAAAATCCTACACGCTTATTTATAAGGGACGTCTTCGATTCTTGGCACATTTTGTAGGTCAAGGCAAAGTATAATCGCGTCGCTAGTTTAGTTCTTTGTATTGTGATTGTGACGATTGTAATGAAAATTCTTCTTTTCATTATCCTATCCTACTATATATTATTATAAACGCGAAAGTTTGTAAGAATGGATGGATGGATGTTTGTTACTCTTTCACGCCAGAACGGCTGAACAGATCTAGATAAAATTTGGCGCAGAGATAGATTGTAGTCTAGAATAGCAGATAGGATACTTTTGAACCGCGGGTGAAACCGCGGGGCGCAGCTGGTTCAGTTAATAAAGTTATTGATGTTTTTATTTTAAGATATTTGCGTAATGTTTTATAGATTACTAGCTGCGCCCCGCGGTTTCACCCGCGGTTAAAAAGTATCCTATGTGCTATTCTAGGCTATAATCTATCTCTGTGCCAAATTTCATCCAGATCTGTTTAGCCGTTCTGGCGTGAAAGAGTAACAAACATCCATCCATCCATCCATTCTTACAAACTTTCGCGTTAATAATATTAGTAGGATTAGTAGGATCTTTGTGATTCCCATACTGGTTAACGTCTAAAATAATTACAGACTTACTCAATTTAGATTTAAAGAGCTCTACCACTTTGCAAGTAGTTCACAATAGATTACATTACCAAAGACTGATTTATTTTTAAATTCTTTCGTTTTTTTTTTAGATTGTAGCTCTTTTGTAGTAATATCCAGGCTTGGTAATCTTTTGCTAGCTTTCTCACTTCCTTTTGACACAATAAAATATTAATATTCAGATAATTTGAAAGAGTTATGTGAGTTTGTTTCTCGCTCAAAATTTAAGAAGTAAATCTGTAAGGTGGCCAAAGGAGAGACCTAAAAGTTTTCACTCTTGATAGGATTTTTCATAAAATACAAAAAAAAGGCTCACTCAATCAACTGTTTAAGAAAAGTTGATCGCACTATACCTTTATACATTTTATACCAATATTTACGCGTAGAAAAGTCGACCCAAACGAGCGGTCGATCACCTCATGATCAAACAGGTAACATCGAAATGTTAAATATTTGCTCATTACCATTTAAAGCCTTAAAAACCGTGTACTTTTCTACGCCATTTTCTCTGCACACATACGTATACTATTTAGATGTCAAATACATACATTCTTGTCTTGGTAACGCAGAAAGATATATACGACAACATATAGATATATAAGTAATGTTTACGAAGTGATAACATTGCGTGCATGCGCCAAAGGAGTCAGTGATAACGATAAGTGATGATAAACATCTCAACAATGTAGCGTGGATATGCCTATTCAAATAGGTTAAGTAGATCAATGCAATAACTATTACAACCTAACATAACCCGACTAACATTTTATAATGAAAAAAAACAGTAATTTTCAATTAAAAAGTAAGCAAAGCTAGTAATTTTTACGGCGCCGTAACGTCTCTGACATTGCCTGATCAGCGGTGCTATTCACGAACATTCGAAAACGTTTCCAATCGGAAACAAATTTCAAACTCAAATTGTTCGAATTTCAGTCTACTTTTATATATTTTGAAATGGGAATTCGAGTATAAATCCGATCGGAAGAATGAATCACATTTAAAAACTTATGAATACGGACTGAGATTTGAATAGTTTGAGTTTACAATTTTTAGAATCAGAACGGAAACGTTTCGAAATGATTGTGAATAGGTACCTATGATACAGGGCCTAAAATTTAATTCTCAAGTTCAGAACTAGGAAATAAACAAGGAAAGCGATATGGACATGATATACAATGGATCTAGATAACTATTTGGTTAATCATGTTGACAAAAAAAATCGAACCCGTTTAAAAATACAACGGACTGATTAAATTATTATCAGTAGGTAGGCAGATAAGTTGGTCTTCTAGACTAATTGCTAACCTGATAAACACCTAAACAATTTTAGTATATACTGAGTTAGGAATACAAAAAAGGTGAGTTTAGAATACTAAAATGATCAAATTGATGTAGAATGATTTGAGAATAGAAATGGGTTGAGTTAGGAAAAAACAGGCGTAGTATAAGACATTACAGGATGAGTAAGGAACAACCCATTTTAATCATACACACACTATCGATAGTTGATCTAATCAGTCGTTGTCTACTTTGCAAAGGTCATGTTCAAACTGTTTTTTAGAACAATCTCTAGCGTATAAATTTCCGCTCATAAATTCGTAAATAAATAAATAAATATTCGGGACACTTCCACACACGGTCGCCTGACCCCAAACTAAGCAAAGCTTGTACTATGGCTGCCAGAGACTGATATACATACTTAGATATTTTTAAATACATACTTAAATAGATATTAACACCCAGACATAGAACAAACATAAATGTTCATCACATTAATGTTTGCCCTAGGTGGGAATCGAACCCACGCCCCCAAGCTCAGAAGGCAGGTTCACTACCAACTGAGCCACCGAGGCAGTCGTCGTCTTCCAACTCCTACTATTACCGTCGTAAATACACACAAATACACAGACACTATCTAATTCCTGAACACGTAGGTATACATAGCTGCAACAATACATCACACAAAAATGTTTTAAATAAAAATAGTGATAACAAATATCTCATTAATTGGTACAAGTTTATCACTAAGTATTTCGTAATTGTAAAATCAGCTACTTCCATACATGTACTAAATTATTAATTTTGTGCTCACATTAATCTTTTTAAAAGCATTATTAAACAAATCAAATGTCTTTATTCAATTGGTTAACGGGAGAATATACTTATGAACGTCAAATTTATAAAAATGATTCTACCACCTTTAACGGAAAAAGAGCCACCAAAAAGAACAGGCAAGACAGAGGGGAATATTTTTTTCAAAAAATTGTTTTAAAATTTTTGGCTTAGAACTAGTAACATCTAGTGGCTACTTGCCGGAAGTTAAAAGTTCCAAGACCTTTACAAGGTATTACTTACCGTGTTAGTACAGTGTGTATATTATGTGTGGGAGCACAAAACTTCCTGACATTCGATTGGACTCAGAATTGGTATTTTTACATGACCATGGAGCTGGTCTGATGATGCAATTGGAAGGTGACCACAGGAACTCTTCGACAGTTAATAGTAGATTGGTCGTGTTCGGGCTCATTTTGATCAGCTCATGGTTTAAGTAAGTAGGGTTAACTGGGGCAAATGCGTGTGTGGGACAATTGCGTCTTTCGAGAATTACTGACAAGCCCTTAATACTTATTTAAGTATATATTCAAAAATATATATGTACGTGTACCAGTCTCTGGTAGCCATAGCACAAACTTTGCTTAGTTTGGGGGTCAGGCAACCGAGTGTTCAAGTGCCCCAAATAGTTATTTATTTGAATTATTATTGATATTTTTGCAAAAAAAACTTAGCTTTATAACTCGGCTCAAATTTTATAGTGGTAAATAAAATTAATATTAGGAATCCGGAATATTAATTAGCGTAGAGATGTCGTTGACTCTCACCAGATTATGTTGTTTACAACATTTAAAAGCCATTAAAGTTTTTGAAATGGATAGAAAGATCTATAAACTCTTTATTGTTCACACCAAAATTAGAGATTTTTTTAATATGTTATGAAAGGCTGCAAAGTTGTTTTTTTTTTTTGCGCGAGTACAGTGTGTTGGTTTTAATCCTGGAATCCTAAGCGTGGCGAGAATTTCAAAGGTACGAGACACAGCATAACGTTGCTGTCGAGCATGTTTTGCATTTTTTTTTTCCATGCTCTCGTGCTTGCCAGTGCGATTTTTCAAAAGTTCGAATTTTAAAAACTCTTTTCACGATAGCGGATAAAATGCTCTTTTGCACCGAGATTTTGAATGATAAACAGATTTTTCCGACCTTGTGGAGTGAAAAAGATTTTTATAAAAAGCTTGAAAACTAACGTAACAACAGGCCTCAAATCCTACTAATCATTGATGTTAATGGATTGCCTCAAATTGACGTTTTAAAATAAATAAATATTCTGGACATGATCGTCTGACCCCAAACTAAGCAAAGTTTGTACTATGGCTGCCAGAAAGAAGGCAGGTTCACTACCAACTGAGCCACCGAGGCAGTACATTTTTTGTGTACCAGAATTGTCACAGATAGACAATTTATTAACAACTAGCTGCGCCCCGCGGTTTCACCCGCGGTCCCACAGGAACCGTTTATTTTTTCGGGATAAAAAGTACCCTATGTCCTTTTCTGTATCTCAGACAACGTGTGTGCAAAATTTCATGATGATCGGTTCATTGGTTAGGGCGTGAAAGTGTTACAAACAAACAAACGAACAAACTCACTTTCGCATTTATAAATTAGCTAGGATTTAAAAACAATTGCTTAGTAGAATCGATACCCTGGTCTTGTCTCTAAGACTGATCGCTTTCAGGCAAATAAAATGTTTTAAGACGAATGGGCAATGAACTTGTGTGTGAATGGTAGAGGACGACCGTAGGAAGTATAGATGAATTGCGTGAAAGAGGACATGAATGAGAAGGAAGTCAACTCAGAGATGAGTGATAAATAGCGTAACTGTACTGATTCCACTTGAGTGGCATACAGATGGGCAGAATAACATTTTTTATAGATGAAAACATTTATTCGGAGAAGACTCGCCTCGCAAGCCAAAGGGAGCGGATTCGGACCCAGCCGAAGGCACGCGCACCAATTTGTTCATTGTGTGATTTGCCCAGTATATGGCGACAGGCTCACATTTGGGACTGAATATCGTTCGGCGAAGTGTGGGTGTTGTACACCTCTGCCAGCCCCTTCGGGGAAAAAGCGTGACATTATGTGAAATCATTTATAGAGACGATCAAGCCGCTTCCCCGATGGTAATCGCTACGCTTGCTTACTACACTTTTCTACAGACAGACACACACACACACACACGACAAACTTATAACACCCCGTTGTTTTGCGTCGGGGCTTAATAATGTAAGACCGTAATTTGACTTTCAACACTCGAGTTTCTGATGCACTATTACCGAAATAGTTTTAAGTAAAAAATACGCGGAACTGTCGTACCAATCCTACCATATAAGTCATCATAGCCACTCTTCAACCCTGAGTTAAGGATAACCGCAACAAGAAAGGCTAACGAAAGGGCACCTACTCGATACACCGACGCACTTCGGTCATAAAAAAGTTGTATTTAAATAGCATTTCAAATTATGTTTGCCTGTCTCGATTATATTTTATGCTTGCCTGATGTTCTTGAGAAAAAATAGCAATTTATCATATTTTCTTTATTCGATTTATGGAAGTTCAAACAATAACATCGTTTGAGTTAATCCTATTATTTTATTTAAATATAACTCCAGCGTTTAATAATGGCAACTTAAACGTTATACGTAACACTTGTACGTGGTACTGGCATTCTCTAGATTACTGTGACGAATCAATGCGCTTTGCAAGAGAGTTTTAGCTAGGTACTTAGAGTAAGCATACATTCCTCTATAGCTAGGTAACATTATTTTTTCACGGGTTATTTCCGTTGAACAGGTATAGGTAAAGTAGAAGCATCTAGGTATGAGAGGTAAACTCACACCGGAGAGCCTAGATTTGTTAGAACTTCGAAGGCCTAGACCGTAGAATGAAACCTCTGGTTTTCTGACACACAATGTGATTTCGGTAGGACCTTTAGAGATTAAAATTTACTTACTGGGAATTTCAAAAAAGTAAAAATAATAAGGTAGGTAATTAAGTAATTACCTTTATGTATGGTAAAACCAGTTTTAGTCGTTTCTGAATACGGCAATTAGATTTCATTTATGATAATAAGTGATATTATGTATACTTTGTTTTAACTAACTACCAAAAAGAAAAGAAATCTTCGGATCTTCGTCTGAATTAATTGATACAGTTTTATTTTTTTGAAACTCGTATTAATTTATTTATTGAGCTGCCGGCTAGCTCTCACTGTTTCGTATATAGCAAAACGCCAAATAAAATAACAGAACGTGCACCTAATACATTTATCGTAGGTACAATAAACTCTTACGAGGAAAAAAGAACGGAATTCGAATGATGCTTAATCATAAATGATGTAACCATAAAAAGGTGTAATATAGGAGAATCAACACAGAGGTATTCAGATAAATAGATAGGCGTGTATCTATTAGAATATTACCTCGACGCTAATAACGCTTACACGTCACAAGGAAAACATAATAGGTACATACTAACGTTTACTTAAACATTTAATTCCAACATTGAATTATTCTAATCACGCGCGTCAAACGGGAGGTTTCCCCAATGAATACTAATGTACCACTGTCAATAACTCCTCGCTGAATAAATCGGTCAAATTTTTTCGACTGTCATGACCTTAGTTACTAAATCAAAGTTATTGGCTTAATTTTTGGATTCTTTAGGGATTATGTTAAATGAATGATCATTTGACATAATTCCTAAAGAATCCAAAAATTAAGCCAATAATTTTGACTAACTGCGCCTGTGTCACCCGCGCGTGCCGTTGTTTTTATTGAAAGCGTTATTTTTTTCGGGATGAAATGTCTATATCTTTTTCCACGTCTCGTTTGTCGTTTCTTTTTCCTTTTCGTTTATTATGTCTACGTGTATTGAACATTTCACGATGACCAGCTGAGTAGTAAAGACGTGAAAACGGAACAAACACTCATTTTCGCAATTATCGCCAAGTTAGGATTAAAATAGAGGCTTTGCATAGTATTCACAATAATTCGGAAAAGTTTCCGTTTAGATTCCAAAAAAAACTCAAATATTTTTAATCTTTGTCCGCATTCATAAGTTTTTAAGCGTGATTCATTCATCCGATCCGATTTATACTTGATTCCCTATTCCAAAATCTACAAAAGTAGACTGATTTTCGAACAATTTAAGTTTGAAATTTGTGGGATCCAATAGGAAATGTTTCCGAATGATTTTAATTGCACCGCTGGAAGCCTATTCCTCACTATACAAGTCGAGATATTTTTTGTCATTGTCTCTCTTGTTTAAAAAGTCCTAGGAGTGAGAGTGACCAATAAACATCTCGAACGCCAAGAATACCAGAGATAGAGGCCAGGCAGGAGCCCTATTTGGGCATGTGCGATATTGTCTCTCTCACGTTAGGAAAGTCTTGGTCATCAGTGAAGACCTCACAGCCACAGTTAAGTCATTAGTGTCTAAGTGTAAACGTGAGTCATTGTTTCGAGAACTCGTTTTGATTGAAAGGAATAGAAAGGCATGCAACGGTGCCTTAGATTCACTGCTGAAGACTCGAGCTAAAGTGCTAGTTGTCTGTACAAATATTTTGTAGTCTGAAACTGTTGGTGAAGGCGAAGTACTATTAGAAAGGCCGTGTCCAATCGCAGACAGACTGCTTGACTAAAAAATCTGTCAAGAGCTTGCTGCGACACGGTCATAGCAGGGTTCCGAAGCCAAGTTGCAAATAAAATTAGCCATTATCACAAGCCGCTTTTTACGTTATTTGTCTCCACCGTACCTGCGCACTTAGTTGGTCGGCTTGATCTGGTTAACTACAACTTCTTCTTCGTCTGAACGGTTTTTTTTAACTACAACTAAGATTTCAATAAGTTATAATACTTATTACTCAGAAGTTCGTTTCATTTACATCGTGTGCAGAATAAGGGTAAATTTTGATATAAAATGATTACTAAAGATTAAATCTGAAAATATGCTTTATTTATGTAGGTACATTTTGTCTATGGACTGAACTACATTACTTATATCAAAACTGAAATCGAATCACTTTTATAAATCAGCAAACGCAACCCATCCCAGATTGTTTTGCCTTTCGTTTTACGCGGAATTCGATTGCACTGCATAATAATAAGTGCTGAACAAAATTTCATGAAACATGGAATATCAAAGTAGACAAATAAATTGGCCTTAATTTGAACAATGTTTACGAAGAAATTTTTGAAATTTGATCTAAATTGAACTTTTTTCTAGGTTATATTTTGGTCTAGTGCAGGAATTAGTCTGGACAAAACAAGGTCGTTTGATAAGAAAGCCTTCTATTTTCTTATCGGCTGTATCAATATCATTACGATTAAAAATTAAGTGAGGTCATTTGTAGCAAATGCTTGCGGAATTTGTGATAATTAAAAATATGAATCAATTAATTTATTTGTAATTTTGCACTAAAATGAGGAAGTGGCGAACCCGAAAACGACTCCCGATCTGACGCTATCTCGTTCGACTTTTTATTTATTATTTATTTTATTTAGGAACCTTTTTGTATGCCGAGTGTGTTTTATTTAAAGCCGAATAACTTTAGTTGAAATAAATCCTATCAAAAACTTTACATGTAAAAGCGCAAGTCTAACAACGAGAACTATCGTAAAAAGGTGTGAGATCTACTGTAAAACCAAGTCAGTTAATTTATTCACTACCTGTCAATGGAAGCATCAATCAAATTATTATTCTATAACATTGATTTACTCGGCAATTGCACACATCAATAAAGTCTTAAAATGAAATGAAATTTGGGAATATATCTTGATAATTAACTCCTCTTTATCTCTAAAATTCAGACGTCTAGCTTTATCCAGAACGAAGTTACAAAGGAGTTGAAAATGGCCTGAATGGAGGAAAAGATGGTAAGACTTGGTCTTTGTAAGCTCGACTTAGTGGGGGCACTGCCGTGTCCCAAGATTCGATTGACAATGAGACTACAGAACCCTAAACAGTTAAAGAACAGTAAAAAGCCGTAAAAATAATTTATATCTTCAATTTATAGTTTCCCTATTTTATGATAGCACAAAATAATACTATTAAAGGTAAATGAAAAGCCTTGACTATCGAGCAGCTAGTAAAACCTGTCCGACGACTTTAGTAATGTATTCAAATTGTGGTAAAATGCCATTTGACTTGGGGTTCCTTGACTTTGAATTTGATAAACACGTGGAGACTAAAGAATAGTTTTTGTGTGCGCGGGAAGGAATTTTAATGTATTATGCACGTTTGCATAATGCGAGACTGGCTACTGGCTTGCTGCGCGGCTGGATCTGGGTCTCTTTATATTACGTTATATACTGATTTATAGGTATACGCTACACACACACACACATACATACACACACTCACACACACACACACTATACCTACTATAAGTTGTTTTTTTTTTCTAAAAGTAGTAATTCTTATGTTCTTATTTCTTTTTCAATTTTTAAAATGATGACGACATCAATTACAATATTTTACTCGGCAAAGAGCATTAGGGATACACATTTAGTCGAATAATTGCGTTTATTACGTCCTTTGCAAGCTTAGTTGCACAGCTTAGTTGCACAGCTTCGTTGTAACTATGAAGCGTTATTTCATCATAATTGATAGAAAGTTACATTGACCTGACAAGCAGTAGAGCCGAAGAAATGTCTTGAATATTTTAAACCCTGACTCACAAGCGTAAAAACGGCTTGGGCCTTTTTCCTCAATAAATAACTAATGCAGGTATAATATAGCACGGTACTTTGTCCGTCATAGCGATAAACTGACGATTCAACTCGACAAAATCCGGAATTTGTCTACGGTTCCAACAAATTTGTTGATTTAGTCAATTTGAAAAGTCAGTTTAGCTATCGACATAGAATGTTGCTACCCCTGCCGTAAGTAGGTATAAAAGCTATATTACGGCTGAGTTAAACTCTGAGAGCCTTTAGCGGAGCTTGCATTGGAGAGATAAATTGTCTTTCCACTGTTAGATACATACATCCATTAGAGATAAATTGTCTTTTTAACATTAGATGTGACAAAGCTCAAATACGGATATGTTTGTCTCTTCTTCGCGGGATTTAAATAGTGAAGGACCAGGACAGAGTCAATATTGATCTCTTAGTCACACTTAACTATAAAATAAACCAATGAGAGAAATTCTTCATGAGCATGTTTTCACAATGCATGGTATTCTAAAATTGTCTATAGGATCTATAGGAGTGCCCAGATCAAAAATAATAATGATATGTAAGTGTGTACTTACAATTCTGCCTGGTCAGTAGAAACTCCGCTATCAGAACATGAGCTGCTAATTGTCTCAGGTGGTGGGGGAACATTCTCCTGGCACAGGGTGAAGTCTGGCATGGGGGCATCGAGGAAGTCCAGAGAACCCTGCTCCAGGGAGAATATGTTCTCCAGGAAGTCGTCCCCCGCCGGCCATGTGTCCGACTGGAACAAAGAGACCCGTTTAAAACTTTATGCTATCAATAACACCATGGTCTCAGTTGGAAGAAAATTCTACCTATTTATTTGATTGAACTATAGGTATACAGGATTAACTGACTAAAGTTACTATCCTAACTTTAGTTAGTTACTATTAGTTAAAGGTCAAATATTGTATTTAATTTGTTTATATTTAATAGTGCTTTCCTTTTCTTTTGCTTACGGGAGAGAACTTAGCAAGATACCTGGATGCTACAGGGTGCATCCTGATGCTCTGCCTTGGTGTTTATTGCAAGGCTCCAGGACCTAGTGTATTTAACCCTAGTGACTCTCGGATCAATTACTTCTAACAAGAGGTGCAGTGAAAACAGCTTTGCTTAGATATAACTGTTCGAAAAGCTTATCATTCATCATAATAACTTTGACTATGTAACCAAGCTGAAATAGTCTAATCTCTAAGAACCTGCTAAAAATATCAAGTTTTTCATACTTTTTGTTTGAGTTAATGACATTTTTACAAAGTAGGTACGTAATTTTTAGGATATGAAGTGAATTGGTCATGGTAAATTATCTAATGGATCTTCATTAACTTTCACACCTTTAAGCTTAAGTACATCCATTGTACTTTTTATTACACTATTTTCATGTAACCCTGTATTTTAATTAAAAACAGTAATTATTGCAATTATGTACTTAATCTTTCCATAATGGCCATTGTTCTCTAATGAATCAGTCATTACTAACTTATGTTGCAGTTAAATAGTACCAGAACTTTATTGTTCTGATAATATCTAATTGAAAAACTGTTAATATTACCAATTCCATATTATGCAGTTAACTATCAATTATGTATGAAATTAATGTGCATAATGTAACTACAAGAGGTTCATAATAATTTAATTTCCAGTAATCAGTAGTAGTTGTTATCAAAATCGATATTAGCCTAATTTAAATGAAATTATTAATTTTCCTGCTAAATAAATACCACATTTCGAGGCTGTTTACAAAAATCTTGAATCTATCGCAGTTGTAAAAAGCAAAAAATCTTAAAATCCGAAACTGTTCAAATCAACCAACCAGTGATTCAGAATATCAGTAGTTTTGACATTTAAATACCTACATCACATTTTTACTAAGGATGTTTACACTGTTTACAGACACTACAGCCTAACTACCCAAACCCAAGCCTAAATACCCAAATAAAATACCTAAGTACCCAATTGGGTAGGTAGGTATCTGTAAACTCCCAGCTTCTAAAAATTTGTTAGGCAAAAATTTAAAAAAAGCAAGTACAGTATATATATATATATATATACAGTATAGCAAAGCAAATATTATCACAAAGATTTGGTCAGTCAAGAAATGTGCATTGTGCACCAGCTACATCATTTCACTTTCATATAATGCCTTAAAGTGAAAGGATTTTCAGCGTTAACAGTTGCTATGTGCTTTCTTATTTAAACATCTTTGTATTGAATTGACAGGGTGTATTAATGACTAAGTAAAGATTCAGAGTCTAAGGGAAGAAAGCAGTTTGTCGTTTATTGCAAACAAGGCTTGCTTATCTGGACCCAACATTTCATCATAAAAATATTTGTGATAAAAATGTGTGCATGTTTAATGATAGTGTTTAATTAATTTTAAAAACATATTTGTAATATAATTATTTTGATAACAAAACTTCTTCTATGAGTATAAACTTAATTCTCTCAGTTATAATGCAGTGTGATTGTCTTATCATTTTAGAGGCGGATATTCTTAGAAAGATGATTTGAAGATTATTTACAGTACCAGGTATTTAATATTATTATCAGGAAATTTTATGTTTACCTCGAACAATGATAGTAGATCTAGTTTTTTATCCATGTTTAGCACTTCACAGTTTCATCAAGATTACATCAACATAGCTGAATCACTAAAATTATATAAATAGAGGAAAGAACACTAATGAATGTTCTTGAATCACTGCACTTAGTCACTATGATATCAGTCTAAGCCAACACTGGCATGCACCGGTGAATATTTAGAATAATTTATGCAGCATATGGTAAAGGTAGCGACCGCATGGTGCCTAGCTGGCACTTTACTAGAAATTGTTTACGCAAACCGGCCCGGCGCGGCGCTCGCGATAATGACGCACTCTGCACTAATTTACTGAAAAGATACTACGCGTCAAGGGGAAACCCTTGTCCCGGTTAACCGAGTCTATTAGAGATGACAACACTGGAGTGGAGTGAGTGGCGAAAGGTAGAATAGGTGTCGGCGTATAGACACCGACTGTTCACGAAACGAAATGAACGGATAACGGTAAAAGTGGCAGCGTGAGTTCACGAAAGCTGTAGAACGAGGTCCGACCGCTGCCGATCACTATTACTTCACCGCGCGTCTAGTACGCCGCTCGCGCTCACTGATCCATTTCTCCCAGTTTTGACCGCGATACCTTATCAGTAGATTACCAACTAGATACACATGGTACCCACCATAAGTCCTTCCTGTGGGAAGTTCTCCATTTTTTGACTTTTCTGGTTCAATCCATCCAAGTTTTGATCATTTCGGAGATACTCCAAGATCCTGTTCATATCCTCGTTTGAGCAAGTCATTTTATTCTGATATGCACCGCACAAAGGTCATCTTATATAACATAACAAACAACTTTTGTTTTCTTTGTTTATTGAAGCCCGCACTGATGTAGTAATAGTGGCGTTTATTGTTTTAAAATCATGTTTTCCGATTTACAAACACCAAAAAACATGAATGGCAATTTGACAATTAAAATTTGACATTTCGACAACTTCCAACGTGGAATTCGTGACGTCATGAACAAGGACACTTTGCAGGATTTGATTGGTTGATATTGTAGATAAAACAGAGCAGGTGAAGGGATACTTACGCCATCTAGGTGGTGCATGCTGTAACTGGTCGCTACTAAAGGTCGCTATTACAAACTATTACGTTCCATTCTACGCATGATGCCATATGCATGATTCAAAGTTTGATACAACTGGCTATTGGTAACCGGTAAGCCGACTTCGCATAAAATAATAGGAGGTTCTAAATTCGACCGACTGTTTTATTTGTGTGTAAAATTAAAAATATTACGCGATATCTTCGCCGATTGTTAACCTATTTTTAATAATAATATTTTTAATGAGCAAACATAATCTCGATAACCTCATGTTTAACCAAATACTTAAAACATTAATTACCTACTTACCAAGTCTGATTTTTTTTTGTTCAAAACTATTTTTACTTTAAGTACTTACCTACCTACTTTCTCTAAATTCGCACAGTTAAAGTTACCCACGAAAATTTTACATCACCAAAATAAAAATAACAACTAGTAGCAGAGGACGTCTACCTCTACCTTGACTTTTTGCTACAAACTAACGGCAAAGCCCGCCTCCAATGCAAAGCTTTGCTCTATTATGATAGTTCAAATAGATACCTACTTCAAACACCTACCTACTCTTTTTTAATAAGTCTTAGCACAGAATAAATAATAGTACTACGTACAGAAATTTCACTATAAGACAGAGGCTCCCAACTATTTTGTAGTGTGAGTTCAAAATTAAATGAGATCGAGTATCGTGGACCCCCGTTTTAATCCCACAGATCGACCGAGAGAGCGTTAGCGAGCGAAGCGTCTATCAGAAATCAGAATTTATTGGTAACGCCTCCTATAGTTAAACGTCACAATTGAATTATTATAATTAAAAACGAATTTCAGAAGAGTAATAATTGATAATAATGTCAAATATAAAAATAATTAATTAAAGTCATTACTTATACAGTTCAGTGTGGTAAAAATAGTTAAATTAAATATTGTGCATAGCTATTAAAATACAAAATAATAATAGTTCAAAAATCTCTTATTTTAAAATAAGCTTCAATGCCTTAATCTATGCTTCAGCTTCGACAAAAATGCTTTCGCATGTCCGAATTCTGTCTGGATTTCTGTCCGGATCTTTGTCTTCGTGTACAAATGTGTCGAAATGGCGCAATTTTGAAACGATAATAAATTTCCAAAAACCGTCTCGGCAAAATGAATTCTGGATACTTAGTTAGTTATCAAACCTGCTCACAAAGTTTCACGAGAATCGGTTGAAGAATGCGACTTGTAGAGGAAGACAGACGCCGGCCGCGAGGTCTCCAGCTCACAGAGCCACCAGTTTTTAGTTTTTTTCGCTCACATAGGTGACACCCCATCTAGGTGATCGTAGACCCCTGGGGGTCGATATAGATCACTTTGGAAATCACTGCTCTAGAACAAAAGTTAAGTAGGTTAAAAAATCACTTAAGTAAGTACTTTTTTTGTGATTACGCGAAATTGAAACTTTTGTGTGACACGAGCGGCCAAAATCCGCTTGGCACCACTGACTCGAAACCGGTTTGATAGCGAGGGCAGGGTTCCTAAGTACTTGCCGACATGCATTACAAATATGAAAAATAAGTCAATAGAGATAACAGTGTATTAATTCAATTTACATAATAAGAAAGTGTAGTAGATAAAAGACTTTAACTAAGATGATAACCTATTTGTTTGTCTACCTTTTACCGATTTTTACATTGGCGAAACATGTCTGGCTGTACCTAATATTATTGTTTCTGAACAAATATTAAATTATTGCATCGCCAGGTAACTAGGTATAAACATCAGGGTCGGACTGGCCACACAGTCAGGGTGACATATTCCAGCCGGGCCCCAGCCAGCGCGGGCCCCCTCGGACTTGGCTTAATTGTGGGGCTTGCCGCAAGCCAGACGGTAAGTAGGTTGGGGGCTACAACCCGTCTCGGGCCCCTGGATTGTGGGGAGCCACCCGGGCCCTTCCAGCTCAGTCCGACCCTGATAAACATACACATCAAATACTTAGCGCGACGCTGCTAGCGGGCTGCCGAGAGCCGACCGGCAATCCTGCTAATCCTGCCATGCTCCTACCCGGTAGGTGCGCTGGCCAAACGTACCTAAACTGCAGAGTGACACCTCCTGGTCTTATGTGGGTGGTGCATGGGCTATTAATTACGATCAGTGTTTGTTGCAAACATGCTATCTTACATAAATATTTTTTAACGCCTACTACTTATTGAAAGGCAACGAAAGTTAGGTACTAAGTTTCACTACGTGTAAACAACTGCATTTTATTCAAAGGAGTCTTAGTATCTAAGGCTAGGCATAGTAACTTAAAACTTTTCCACACCACCTGCTCGACAATGACTAATTATATACTTACACGTGTATATAATTAGTATATACACGTGTATGTAATTAGTCTCAACGTAAAGCAAGGCATTGCCTCCCAAGGGAGATAAATTTGTATGAATCTCTCAAGGGAGTTTTCGAGCAAAGGAGTTAAAGTTATATGAAAACTCAGCAAAGGGACGAGTTATTCGAAAATCGAACTGGCCACCACAAAAAAAGAACGCAAATGCATGAAACTTTAAAACAAAAAAAAAATTGTTTGTTTTTTGTTCCTAATTTTTGGGGCTGCATGACTTGTGCATTTGCCAGTGTCTAGTAAATTATGTATTTCTTAGTTGTACTTGTAACCAAGTGATTGCAACGATAAATCACACGTAGTTCTATAAGGAACACGAAAAGTGGCGTTTTGCAATGTTTGTACCATTTGCTCACAACGAACTTAACTAACTTAACGAACCGATAAAAGTTAATAATCCAACATTATGCACTAACACTCGACGTCACGACGCCTCGCCTCCTTTTTGGTTTTTAGGAAAACTCTAAAAAACGTTGTTTGACGTATGACATATTTTCTCAGTTCCTTGTTTTTGCTGCGCAGGTATGAAAAGTAGAGTATTTACCTCTGGGATAAAGCAGTGTCTTCGTCTTGGGCGGCTTGAACCTTCACTCACGGTTTCTGTTTATTAACATGGTATTGCATTTCTCTAATACTTACTTGTTTTATCTATGTTAATAAGACGACTTTAGAGGTAGGCATTATGATATCCGGGTTTAGGATGGATGGTTTATCCAAAAATACTTTACTGAAATACTTAATCAACAAAGATATTAGCTGTAGATGACCCGGTGTATTTGTGCGTCCTTCGTGAATGATTGAAGGGTTAAAAGCCCCTTTCGTCGATTTGACACCAGTTTCCAGAAAGCGCTTGGGTTGCGGGAGAGATCTTCCTGTACGTAGGTCACATAACTGTTGTAGGTAGCCGAGACTCTGCTCTATAAGTCAGCCCGAAAAACTTTAAAGAAACTGTAGTTAGAGGTTTTTCGAACCTTCGGGAGTTTATGAGGATACACATATTTGAGATGGCTTAGAATGGCGCACTTTTTTTAGGAACACATGTTTCGGAACAGTTATTTAATATGTCTTTAATCTTTCTACTGCCGTATTTTGTTATACTTATGTGTCTTTGACAATTTTCTCGTAGCTAGTACCTTTTTCGACATCTTAGAGAAAACTCAAAAAAGGGACCTTCTTTGGGCCCCCCTCCCCCCGGTTCATCTCTTAAAAGTGCAGATTTTCAGAATGTTAACTCCATACGATGCCAAAACTAGTTTCTGAAAAAATCGCTAAAGTCCTGTTGAAGCACTCTACACCAGGGGGCCTACCATTACCTACCGTGATCTGACGACCTGATGGCCATTTTAATGATGGTTTCGTATTGTTACCGACGCTACGCGACCGCGAATCGTATCGCCGTGCAATAAGGGTCATGTCGCGCAGTCGAAAACCATCATGGCGGAACCATCATGGCAATAAGGATAATGGTAGGCCCCCAGACCTTGTAGATTATTTGTTGACTGGACTATTTTGTTAGTAGGCTTAGTATTAAAAATCGATGCATTAAAAAATGCACTTAAATCTTTTAAGTTCTTAAAACCTGCGCTCAAAATAATACGAACAACACATATACAGGGTTATAGGTAACTCACCAAAAACCTCTTAAGAGTCCGGCGACCTAACTAATTTCGACCTAGGCGACCTAGACTAACTTCGCATTGGCTTAAGGTATTCTATCGCCATTTCGTCTAGGTGAAGAAGACGAGTGAAGAAAGCGAGTAATGATACTGACGAGCCTCTAAACTTACCTACAGAGTGACAAAGTGCAATTTCATTTTTTTTATGACTTTTGCACTACCATAATCATTCTTAAGTAACTAAGAATTTCCCTTGTATTATTGATTCATTTAACAGCTAATGATGTAGACAACCTCCCTATGTAATAGAATTTTTGATTTGCTTTGTCTACCTATTGAAAAAATCAGTCAAAAGTGACTCCTTAAAATGCGGATATTTTTCATAGCTCTATTTTTCGCTTGAGAACGTTTTTAAAAAAAACCAAGAACATAGGGGCGAAGATATTGTTAATTTAATTGTACATGCTAAAATTCATCATAATCTGACAAACGGTTTTCAAGAAATTTTAGTAGTGCGTTTGTATGGAAATTTCAGAACATCGCGGCCCTCTTAAGGATTCATTGTACTCATCAATATGAACAACTTTTACTATTTAGCCAATCCTGTAATCGCGAAAAAAAAACCAGCTGTTCCATACAAAAAGTTCAATCACCTGAGACAAAATGTATGGAACAACCGATTTTTTTTCGCGATTTCGGAGTTCGCCCCATAGCAAAAGTTGTTCATATTGATGAGTACAATGAACCCTTAAGAGGTTTTTGGTTAGGTACCTATAACGCTGTATTTTAGATCGCGGACTAGGTATATTTACCTACGCGTATCTAGTAAATACCTAGGTACTTTTCAAATATCATCGAGATCTATCTAACTGTTTATAACTGATGTTTATCTGTTAGTCGTAAAACGGTAACAAAACAAATGTGGCTATATCAGCCTTGATTGCTCGAGAATCAGCCTACTAAAATTCACGTGAAAGACCAAAACAACGAGATCCATCATGCCGAAGAGTGAACGAAATAGAAATATAAAACGTAGTTCCGCTAACTTCGGGCCGGCCAGGAAAATAGCGCAAATAGAGGTCCCAAGGGAAAGTTTTCAGGAAATATTCCATTCCACAAATCAAACACATCCTCAGACGAAACTAGTTTTGGGTTCCTTTGATATTTTGAATGAAAGGAGCTTTACGTGGGGACTGCTGTGCGGAAGGATTTAGTTCCTAAATATCCAGTACGATAAGTGAGTACCTACTTACCTAAGATGGATAGAATTAAGTGTTTACCTATTGAGTATAGTGTACCTACCCATGTACATAATCGAAAATTAAAGTTAGTTAGAGAGAGTCTTATTGATGTTTGTTGTATAGCATCCGAATATGTAGTTATAAAGTGTTGTGTCTTTTTCGATCGAGTTAAAAATTTAAAAAGAAGAAAAAGAGTAAACGCTGTAAGTACAACTATTTCGAGGCTGCAGCGTTTCTTAGTACCTAAGTAAGGGAGTTAAATTATACGATTTAGAAAAAGGACGCCGTGTAATCGCGTCCTGCTGCCCGGTTAAAGAGAACGCAAACCGCATCACGTGCTAACATAATTTACAGTTTATTTAATATATTTGGTGTTAGTTGGTGAATAATATCGGATTGTGCAAGCACAGCTCAGAAGCAAAAGATCGTAAGGAACGCACCGGGCAGACAGTCTGGAGAGGATGCGGAAGAAATCGCAGAATGGGTGCCCCGACCGCCAATCCGCCAAATGATATGTTCACAAATGATGCGGGCTGCGTTTGCTTGGACTGGACTGGAAGAAGCAGGGCCCTTACCATGAGTTTTGATTGTTACGAATACTTACCTTTTTCGTTTTCGTTTGGCTCCATACATTTCAATAAAGCTCTCCTAGCGGAAACGTTAAGGAACTAGGTCAAATGTATGGAACTTTTAAAACTCGCGGTAAGCCCCCAGAGCGCACCAAGTGTCCTAATTAAGTTATCTCAATCTAAGTGTAGTAAGTAATCCTTTAAGTAAAACAAAGATAAACACTTGCTAGGTAGGTAGTTCATAAATAAACGAATTTAATGAACGATGAGGAAAATGACGCGATTGATGAAAAACGATCATTGACTCATCCTTCTGTTTTTTAACAATATACCTAGGTAGAATCTAAATATCAAAGGCAGTGGAAGAATAACGGGTCATCGTCGTAATTAAGCTATAGAGATACTTACATTATATTCTAGAGGCGATGATCTAAGCATTGCATCCTAGGCATGTTTTCTACTAATCTCGAAAATAATGTTATAGGTAAGTATGAATTAAGTACTTATTAACTATAAAAACGTCACACTGTAACGTGGCACCGTGTTCTTGTTTCTTAAGGAAAATTCTTTATTAGTTCCACCATCGAGTTGGGGCTACGGGGACGCTACATTGTAGGTAGGGTAGGTTACGTGCATGCAGTTCAAAACCGACGCGATGCACTAGGTACTACTGCGCAGTGCGCACCAACGAAAACGGTATGCAACGGTGCGACGATGCTATGTATATGTACGTACACTTGTTCAGCATCATTTACTCGCTGTCATTGGAAAAGTTTATTTGCCCAGGGGGCTTGTTGTCATGATGGTTACGTTTACTTTTCGACGCTGCGCGACCGCTAATCGTATCGCCGTGCAACAAGGTCCATGGTCGCGCAGCGTCGAAAACATATGTTACTATTATGGCAATAACTTAATATGGTGGGCCCCCTGTCCATACCAAGTTATCAATAAGTCTGTGGACTGTGGGTCAAGCGCTCAATTTAAGTTCAGAACAATAGACATGTTAGGTACCTATTTACGTAAAAGCATATCAAATAGCTCAGATCCCTTAGGACATTATGTAAAGTTGTTCAGGATGTTAAGCGACATGTTATTATGCAACCCTCGTGCCGAAGGCCCGAGGCCACGCGTATGGCCACTGCCTACATTTATTAAATAGCCCACCACAAGGTCGAAGGAATTTGGGTGATACCTACTTCTATCTCTACATACATTCAACTTACTTAAGATAAGTACCTACCTACTGAAAAAATGTTTAGAAAAACATTGGTATGTCACCCAGTTGCGTGTCATGACTCTACGTCACAGTACACTCATCTCTACTGGATTATGATTGGGTAAGTAGGTACCTATACAATAGGTGCATGTTCAACTTCACATGGCAAATATTGTAGAGACAGTCATAATAGCTAATAAAAGAACCTACGTACCTACTTATTCCCCACAACAAGTGTTCACTGTTCTATAAAAGTAATGTACTCACTTCCTTAAGTTTAACTTCATGAGAAGGGTTTCACAAAGTACAACCTTCTACTTTACGCATCTCCACTTGTAATCAATCGCCTTACTCGTTTCTCTACCGGCGCGGCGTAGAGTACCGTAGGTAGGTAGGTATACCTACTCTTTTGACAATACACGGTCTCTACTCAAGAGTAGGCTTTCTGGAGTTTTTCACAAAAAACCTACCTACGTCCAACAGGCACTATAATCGTACCTACCTATTGGAGATTTGACTGTAAAAAGTGGAATGGGGAAGTTATAAATTGGAGGTTCCATAATAACTAAAATTGTTAAGGTACACAAATACGAAGAGGTGCATTTTGCCTTAGAACCTCTCTACTACTATTGATAAGATAATTTGTTTGAATCGCACCTTGTCATGTAGTTAGCTCGGTTTTTACTGTGAGTCAGCTGTCAGCATAATTAAAATTTTGAGCCGTTTACTAGGTACCTACGTCTACCCTTTATCTTACTAGGTACCTATCTCAAAGATTTCTACAGGTAGGTAAGTAGGTATGCCACAGGATGAGGGTTGATATTTCGAACTGTGTGACTCATTATAAAACTCGGGTTAGGCAGGTAGGTAGGTACCTAGGTTTACCATAAAAAAATATACGATTATTGGTAGGTAAGTACCTACCTATCTTTAATATGTATAATTTTCTGAATGCAGACCACCGCTAGTACAGCAAAGCTCCATTAGTACAAAGCAATGTTTAACGCATTATCTGCAGGGATTATAGGCACACCTGCAGTGCGACTGATGACGTGGTCCGATTCCTGTCTAGTCCCTTTCTTATCAGTGGGATTTAAAAGTGCGGGTGTAGTCAGATTGAAAAAACTCCCCATTTTCTAACGAATTCCCCGAAGCTAGCAAGGCCGACATCGTCTCGGCTCCCCGGTCGCTAGCGGCCGAGCGAGATCCGAGAGTACAGCGGCGGGCCGGAGGCCGGAGGCGCGCGCGAGCCAGTCAGCATCACGTGCGCGACCGTGACGCCCGTGTCTCGCTCCTCGCCGCGCGATTATTCACGCGCCATTTGACAGTTGTGCCGTGCCCTGTCATGACTAGTGCATCACAGTGAAACGCAGTGCAAATAGCAGCTTATTAAACGTGAGGATCTGGTCACCATAACCTGTATAGTGATAACCAGAAGCGGGATGCGAGAGGTGAATGCTCGTCGCAGCGGCGCCGACTCTCACCGGCCACTATTGTCTAAGTGCCACGGAATCTTGGTCCTTCCCATCGGATTCCATCGAAGCATCCGCTTTTCGACGTGGGCTGCACGCGAAACGCTTCTCGCGATCACAAAAACGAATGTTTACATTGCCGACCGATGGGCACAGATAAGATAATAAAACCTCGTATTTCTGTTGACAGTCTTTAGTTATTCCAACTGAATAACTATGTAAATTACAAGATATCAAGGCATCTGATTGGCGAGCTTGATTAATAAAACTGTCTATGCTAACTGTTTACCAGACTGAGATGTGAACGCGTGATTGTGGTTTGGCCTACTTTTTTTTCTAAATGCTATTCTAAAAATGAGACCTAGGTGACAGTGGAAATGAGTTTAAAACTCTCATTGCTTTGTTTGTACACAGCCTGAGTTAGCAGACAGCGAGCGCTCGAAGTAGAGCACCAATTTGGAACGACTAGCAGTCAAAACTGCAGCGATTTGTTTTGTTTGTAAACCTGTCGCATCGCAAGCAGTACCGTTGTTGGAATTTCGGTATTCACAAATAGCTGTTACTTATCATTTATCAAGCTATCGCCAAGCCACACATTCTTATCACTCTTTTACCACCTGATTGCCCTATAAGCAATTTTTAATGATGTAATCTATTTGTCAAAGCAACGCTTGTTTAATTATTTAAACAACAGTTTTGTTCTATTGTAGAGATCAAACACAACGTTAAACAACCGCTTCATCTGTCTTCATCTCAATAACAGTGCAGTGCGTTTATAGACACAATAATATTATCTTGTGAATATGAGGTTATCTAAAAGTGACAAGCAAACATTCTTAGTTAATTTGTTATCGACAATTCAATGCCGTTAACTTCACCACTAGTATGCCAACATTAATCACATTGTAATTGCAACGAATCGATACCGTTAAAGCGGCAAACACTGGAATAATAAAATGACTAATGTCAATGGCAATGTCACTGACCATTAAGGATAGGCATTATTTTCCTTGTAACGAGTAACTACCTACTCGTTACCTCGGTACCTGCTAGCTGAGGACGTTAAAACTGTTGTATTAAAGGAAAATTAAGACGTAGTAAAACTTGATAAATAGGTAAAACTTGACTCAGTACGGGGTATATTTACGCCTTGCCAAATTAATATTGGAAAAACTTTCCAAGAAACGAATCTTCACCCCCGACAATCAGACAATCCACAACATAAAACACAAATCACAACACAATAGGACTAGTGTAGAGCACGAAGGACAGATTGAGAACGTCATTCAAAATGACACAATAGCCGAAAAATGGCATCATAAAACATACAAGCACGGAGCCTCATGAATCACGGGTTTTTGAAAATCGAAATACCTACCAGTTCTAGGCGCGCAAAAGAATCGGCGAACACGACCCGAACTCAGAAAATGATGTATGTCTTGTTTATCGCAAAAATAGGGCAGGCGTCAGACACAACAATACTTTGAGGGAAGTAGGCTGAAGTATATCGATGAAAGGCATTGTGATTAATGGTTGTCCGGTGATACGATCATAAAGAGCGTTATAACAGACCCTCGGCGCTCGAGTTCTTCCGACTTTGTCCTTCGTTGTATACTTGACCTAATTATTGCGAGATTGCTGGCAACATTGGCGCCCGGTCCAAGTTTTAATTTGTAGGAAACCGATTTCCGATTGATTGCCAATTTTCTTACGTCGGACGTGGTTAGCGTGTGCACTGAGTGGATCAGTACTCACGTCTCATTGATTGGCTGCTTCCTTCGGACTAAGGATGATTGTTAGAATGGTTTGGTCGTCCGTTCCTAAAGCTTGGGGCGTGTGTGAAAATTATTCAATTTTAATATTGGCATAAATCTGTTATTTATAGTCAATTACCGTTTACTAGTTAGCAGGCGTACCTAAGTCCTTTCTTTCCTTGCACTTGCCATTCTCTGTAATTCTTTGTTAGTCGCTTTGACATCTCTAAAATAAACCTCATGGATAGATCATGGTCATGGTAGAGCACTATTCTATAATGTTTCCTATTCAACAACCAAATATTGGTGTAAGAAAGGAATTTGAAATGACTTAATTTTACTTACCCACCATCATTTAGCACGAGAATAGCACGAGAAAACATTATAACCCGCCTGCTAATATCAAATTTCATTTTATGGACACTTGAGCAGCTTCGGCTCCTCAAATAAATCCTCCGCTAAAGACCGGTAGGCACCGCAGCCACATTAAAGTAGGTAATTCCACAATGCGATGCAGCCCACGCGAAAGCGCTTTGTATCCGAGTGCTTCTTACGAGTCCACATAATGAGGCACTTATTCCGACCATCTTTATTCCAGATTCCTTATGAATTCACTGAAACAGCTATGAAATAATACCCAGCTACTATAACTGGTATTTGATAATATTACTAGAGTATCTTCAAAGTTCGTATGAGACTGTAGATTTTTTTGAGACTTGCGGGTAGGTGTAAAACGGTGGGGCGTGTGTGCAATGCTGACAAGTACTAACCGGTGAGTGTGTGTTGAGTGCGATGGCGCGAGTAGTGCTGGCCTGGGCTGCGCTAGTGTCGATCCTGTCGATCTTGGAGGCAGTAGCAGCGCACTACACCCCTACATGGGCGGTTCATGTCCCGAGGGGCAAGGAGGCTGCAGATTCGGTAGCCAGCGACCATGGTTTCATCAATCTTGGAGAGGTAAGTTTGTTTTACAGGAATTGTACTTAATAGAAATAAACATTTTATTGCTAATGACAACCGTTCCGCAAAACCATTAGAAGAAACTTGCTCGTCTCCAAACTTAGTGGTAAAAAAAAACGTTTTCATAATATGGATAAATGGACAAAATATAACTTGTTTAAACTATAACCAATCTGAATTTTAACAAAGGTAAACCAGCGAGGTAGAGCATCGACTTTTCGACTTTGACAAAATTATTGGGCCTCTATCAACATGCTAAACATGAGGCCAGGTAACTGCGGCCTTCTGCTCATTCCGAATCCAAAATCAATCGCGAACTACCCTCCATTGTTTTTATACATCAATTAGCCAAACCTTACGCATTTAATTGCTCGGCCTAATGAAAAGGCTCTGGCATTGACCGACTGGGAGCATGACCTCATGGTAGGAAGTGGTAATTTAGGCGCTTTGACCGTTTTAACGTCCTCTTGGCCGGTTAGCACTGTTTTAATTAACCACTCATTTAGACAGTGACATTTGCATCTGTTCTATTTTCTAAAATAAACTTAATTTGACAAATCTGTAATGCCATCCTTTTAGATTAAAATGAAAAGGGACACTGATATAATTAGTAAAAGAACAAATTAGTCTTGTCAGATTAGTTTAGAGACTGGTGAGAATCTATTCAATTGGCGTCAATTCGAATTTCGATTATACCACTCAAGAAACCACAATAATTTGACTGGGCGAATATTTTTGCGTCTCATTTCATTTGAATATAAAAGAAAGGGATCAAAATACCTAGTATAATTAAATTTAAAGATGTCTTATGTACCTAGTTTAGATTTAATTAGCTGACAATAATCGATGTCATTGTCAGCACTAATGACTTTTATTTCACCACACTTATCCTATCCTTTAATATTATAAACGCGAAAGTTTGTATGTATGGATGGATGGATGTTTGTTACTTTTTCACGCCAGAACGGCTGAACAGATCTGGATGAAATTTGGCACAGAGATAGATTATAGTCTAGAATAGCACATAGGATACTTTTTAACCGGGTGAAACCGCGGGGCGCAGCTAGTATTTAAAAAATACGAAAGTTTTTGTGTAAATGTTTGTGTGTTCGGTTTAGCACTGTGGCTTTTTTTTTTTTATTTTTTTTTTATTTTTTTATACTTACTTGATAAATTAACGATTCCTGCAGGAGAGTAGATGAAACCGCGGGCCTCTCTTAGTCAATTACATAATTTAGTTGGTTACGATTTAAATTACGTAGGTACCTACCTACGTAATTTAAATTAGACTGAGTGAGACTTATCCAATGATTTCCCCACTAGGTATATCGGATCTATTTTGGTTTTCCTTGTTATTCACACAGCTAGTCACCAAGTCTTGAAGTCGGAATGATAAACTAAGTACAGCTATATTATATCTATTAAATTTTCCAATTCATCATTATATTATATTTACGCTGTTAATATGTATGTTGGTTTTATTTATCGAATCTTTTCTGGGGTTCTTTATTATTCCTTACATCATTTGTCTTCAAGAATAGTATCAGTTAGTCATAAATAGTGTTTACGCAAGTCTTCGGATTCATTTTAGTTTTTTAGACAAATTATGTTGGGTTTTCCAAGTTGCATTATTATGATCAACTTGAAAGTATGGTTATTTGTATGTGTCCTTCTTTCCTGTTGCAGCAGGGAAACGTATCGACCTGACTTTTTCATTCTCTAAGGTCACTCGCAGAAGCTCGAGTTATCTTGATAACTCTGAGTTAACTGCGCTCATCATAGGTTGCTGATTAATCGTCTTGCACCATTAAGGCACACTCTCAGAAGATACGGAGATAAGTTCTTAAAAGCTGGGTTTAATAACTCAGAGTTAAGAATCCGGCGACCACTTTAGACTAACTTCGGATTGGCTTAAGGTTTTCCATAGCCATTTCGTCTAGAAGAAGATGACGAGCGAAGAGAGCAAGTAAAGATACTAGCGAGCCTTTAAAGTTACCTACAGACTGACAAAGTGCAATTTTTTTTATGACTTTTGCACTTCTCTAATCATTCTTAAGTAACTAAGAATGTCGCTTGTATTATGGATTCATTTAAAAGCTAATGATGTAGACAACCTCACTATGTAAAGGGATTTTTGATTTGCTTTGTCTATCTATTGAATAAATCGGTCAAAGGTGACCCCTTACAAATGCGGATATTTTTCATAGCTCTATTTTCGCTTGAAAACGTTTTTTATTTTATTCATGCTAAATTTCATCATAACCTGACGAAAGGTTTTCAAGAAATTTGAGAAGCGCGTTTGTATGGAAATGTCAGAGCGTCGCGGGTATCTTAAAATGTTATAAATGTAATTTTAGTTTTGTTTAACTCAAAGTTAGCTTCTAACTCTTGGTAACGCATTTATCAATTTGACCTTTGGTAAGGAGTCATCCCGAGTAAAAAAGATAGCCCGAACTTCTGCAAGTGGGCCTAGGAGTTAGAAGCTAACCTTGAGTTGAAACAATAGAATGACATCTATAACACTAGCTGCGCCCCGCGGTTTCACCCGCGGTTAAAAAGTATCCTATATGCTATTCTAGACTATAATCTATCTGTGTGCCAAATTTCATACAGATCTGTTTAGCCATACTGGCGTGAAAGAGTAACAAACATCCATCCATCCATCGATCCATCCAGTGTTACAAACTTTCGCGTTTATATAATAGGATTAGATTGATCAATAGATTGGTACTAAGATCGTATGTGTTTTCCTAACACTTATAGATACTCTCTTAGGTAATAATAAACGTTGTGTAGCCTCGGATTAGCTATGCAGTGTTTTGTCTTTTTATTTGTTTTAAAATTTTGAATTCGATCAATAAAGGCAGAAGACTAACTATTTCGAGGCCATACGACGTTTATTAGTAATGGCATAATTCTTTAAGAACCTTCCTCTTTTGTCCTAACTTGGTTAGTTTGTATAATACTGCACTCACATTGCAATATGGACTTTAGTTGATTACAATTAGGTTTACTATTCATTGTACAGAATTGATTAGTAAATCAGTGACCTCAAATAGATAACATTTTGCTTTAAAAGCGATAATGTAACTTGAAACACTTTATGTTGACAATTAATAGAGATAATAATTTGTGGACATATTAAATTTAAACAATGGAATTAACGTTGGAATAACCATGAAGTAGGAGAACACGGTAAATTATGAACTGATGAAATGGTGTACTGAATGATGACAAAATATACAAATTGGTACCTAAATAACAAATCGCCTTTCCCCCGAAGGAGTTTGGCAGAGGTGTAATACAACACCCACACTTCGCCGGACGATATTCAGCCCCAAATGTGACATGCGAGACTGTCGCCATACACCGGGCTCCAGTCATGTAGCAGATGACATACAATACGCACATAATTATGTTCACACAATGAACAAATTGATGCGTGCCGTCGGCAAGGTTCGAACCCGCTCCCTCTGGCTTGAGAGGCAAGCCTTCTCCAACTAGGCTGTCATCGCTTCATCCTAAATAACAATGACAAAATATTTAATTATATAAGTAGGTACCAACTATCCATTCGTGGTGGTCTTTTGAAATATCTCCAGCATGCCTACGTTTTAAAATAAAGCATTCAAGATGACAAAGAACGTTGCTATTTAGTTTTTAGGAGGTCATGCACTTATCATTATGAGCAGCTGTTACATAGAAAAATATCAACACTCAACGAAATGTGTGAAACAGCTGATAGTTCTTTTGCGAGTTTGGTGATGAAAATTTAGTCGGAATGATCAGTACAATGAGCTTCGACTTAGTAAATAAGTACCAACTTTCCGCGTAACTCTGTACGTATATGCTACCTTATATCTGCATCAAAATTTCTTTTGAAAAGAGTAGAAGCAGGTAATCAAAACAAATGCTAAGATCGCGTAACGAATGAGATGGACCGCATAGCTGACTGCAGTGAGATAAAATTAGTGGAGTTATTTCGAGGCGTTGCAAACGTGTGTTGTTACAACAGATTTGAGGAAACGTCCCATTTAGCTCTCAAACTGTAGGCACAAGCTACAAGAAGTGTAGTACAGTGCTCTACCTCGCGCGAATTTCAAAGGAATCGAAAAGCAAAATATACAGAACTTTACCACACCCTTAGGTGGGGTGGGGAGATCTACTAAAGCATTCCAGTTCGGAGCAAATTTGTTTCTTTCATCATTTGTTTTTTGGTCAATATACATAACAGCATTTGTTAAGGTTTAGTTTCTAATCTTTCCGGTTATATTTTTTGAAATTTCCACAGAACACAATTTAATATGCTCAAATAAATTTTCGAAACGTTTTAAAATTCAGACATTGTAGGTCGCTAATTTTAATCTCAAGTCAAAGATCAAAACTGCAAACAACTTTTGCACAGCTCTCTCACGTTTAGATAAGTACAGATCGTCCCAAGTGTGCGTGTCTCCGGATTTACATATCCCAGTTTTCTAAGGAGCTGTGATGAAACGTTATCTGTGTTGTGCGCCGCATATCAGCACCGCCCACTCGACTCGTGCTCAACGTCTTCATAAACACCATATTTGTGAGCATGCAAATTAATCGGGCACGACTTCATGACTCGCGTTAAAATTAGAATTCCTAGCGCAAACACTGGAGTTTAACCTTCGAAGCTATAAAAGGTAGGAATCTTGGCTTTCTTTAATGACTTCTTTATTACGCGCGTGAGAGAAATCCGTTGCAATGCTTAGTTAAATCGTAATCCGAAGTTTTAAGTCGAAGGCACAGAGGCTTCGTTAAGCTTGCTGGCGTAGAGCCACTTCAATATGAAAAGCATCATGATTCTTCGAAACAGTGGGTTGATAATTGATTCTAGAAATGTCTTAAGCCAACTCCATATTTAGAAAGCACTCGCCATCGGAGCAGGGGAGGACGAAAATAAACAAGAAATTTAAGCGACATTCATTTAGAGTGACAACGGGATCTCATTCGCTTATGGCACTCTATTTCTGGTCCAGGAATTTCCATCTTATATTTCTTTATGAACGATCTTGATGCTATTCTTCGACAGCAAGTTTAATATCATAACATAAAATACAAAACAACATATCGTTACGCCTTTCCCCCGAGGGGCTGGCAGAGGTGTAATACTACACCCACACTTCGCCGGACGATATCCAGTCCCAAATGTGACAGGGGCGAGCCTGTCGCCATACACCAGGCTCCAGTTATGTAACAGATGGCATACAAAACGCACATATGTTCACACAATGAACAAATTGGTGCATGCCGTCGGCTGGGTTCGAACCCGTTCCCCCTGGCTTGAGAGGTAGGCCTTCTCCAACTAGGCTATCATCGCTATAGTTTAATATCAGTCTTACAAAATCATACGAGATTCTTAAGGTACCTAAAGGATCGAACGTCGACTCAAGTTGTGAATGTAAAAGTAATATTTAGGTTAGCAAATATTTATCTATGAGTAATAAAAGTGCCCTCAATAGTAACGTAGCGTCCCGTATTCATAAAACCTGTGGAGGGCAGAGAAGTTGAATAGGTTGGGAGAGGAGGACGTTTCAATTCCGTTGTAGAGGTTTGCTAACAGAAATACAATGTCACCCGTGTAGTGTGTACTGTGAATACTTCAAGCCCCGACAAGGTACAAAGGGTGCTATCGCCGCTGTCAGCCCACATCGGTTTACCGATAGCGACGTGTGACGTCATCATGCAAAGATGAATGACTCCGCGGTGTGACGTCACGTTCTCAGAACTTGCTTCACGATAATGCGTATGTCTAAATTTCTAAAGAGTAAATACCATTGTGTTTTGGTCTTCTTTGTTGCGTTGCTCTGCTTGGGCGATCAAGCGAAGATCATTAGTAGGTACCTATTAGTATATATCGTTTAAAGTAGAGTTCATGTGACTTACTAAGAGTTTTAGAAGTTATTAAGGTATTAATACAGTTTCGAACTTAAGTCATCGAATTTACTCGAATAACTATGTGCTGGACAAAAACGTATTAAGTCTAGTTGTACAAAAAAGTACTCAGAGATCAATAACTAAGTTGATTAAAGTCGACTCGATAAAATTACTGTTCTTGGATCAAACGTCAATTTAGTAAGTCACGCTGTTACATTTGTTATTGAAAGGTAGAGGTGACTCCGCAAGGTTAAATACTTAGGTACATACTACAGAGTTGCTCGAAAAACCAGAAGAAATCCATAACTCTGTAGATACTTACTCGTAGTAATTTATCCTCGTGTACGCGTCTGTAATATAACAGGCCGAAAACACCACCATCTTTAAGGAAAATGTACCCATTAATTACTAAAATAGAACTCTAGACTCTGAACAAGCTTAGGTTAGAGTTTAATTTTAATTGGAGATACCCTTTGTACTTTAGATTATTTTGTCCTTGGACGTAAAAGCGCTTGTCGCTTTTGATGTAACGTTTGACATTGTACAAGTTTAGTAAAGCCTTTGCGCGTGCCATCGTTTTCGCAATACTAATTTTGCGAAAAAAACAATCCTATTCAATGTTTGAAACTGTCCAAAGTTTTGCTTACGTGATGCTTTATCGTTTTGAAGAAATTTTATTAGTGAGTACACTGAGTTTTCGCATTTATTATTACTTCTACTTATTTAATTAGATCTAGAGAATTATGGAACTTTTACAAATTTCTACTTCGTATCAACAATTCTTATTATCATATGTTAAACCTACAGTCCGACAGAAGGGGAATGTTTTCGGATGTATTAATTATGCATGTTTACTTGTTTTTAGGGTTCCGTACTCAAAGTGTAAAACGGGACCCTATTACTAAGACTCCGCTGTCCGTCCGTCTGTCCGTCTGTCACCAGGCTTGTATCTTGTTAACCGTAATAGTTAGACAGTGGAAATTCTGATGTATTTCTGATGATATTACAGATTATGTATAGTTCACCTATTTTATAGCGAACAAGTCCGCGATCCCACACACAGGGATTTTGGTAAGCGACGATGCTATTGAAGAGCAATCCGATTGGATTACGAGATGACAATTGATAAATGATCTAGAATGCCATAGGCTGCATTTTTAATCTGGTTCTTTATCTTTCTTTTAATAACATGTATCGTTATATCTACTTACATATTTAATTAGCAAAACTGATAGCTTTCGTTCGTGTTCCCTTATTTAGGCACCTATATATTTACAGATAATTCAGTCGCATTTTAAGCTATCATTGTTTCAAGGTTTCAAGGTCGCCCCCTGTCACATTTGGGACTGAATATCGTCCGGCGAAGTGTGGGTGTTGTATTACACCTCTGCCAGCCCCTTCGGGTGAAAGGCGTGACGATATGTTACATGTTTCAAGGTTTCTTTATGCAGCTTGATGTTTTTTTCTTTTTTCGATATAATTATTCTGGTCACATAGGCGTCATTGTGAATTCTACCGCAGGCTTTGGGATTCATAGGTCTGCGGTTTGCATTTCCGTTTTTAGACTGTCCTTCACTTTATTGTTAAGCAATAAAATGACTCACATGCACTTACTTTGCTTTTTAAACATTTTCGCACTAGTTTATTACTAGCTGTCTGCGACTTCCTTCGCGTTTATTTAAAAAATAGTCTCCAAAAAGCTTCCACGTGATATACTGTAACTATTTATCTATTTACTAAAGATATAGAAATATATAGAAAAAAATAACCTTAACAAACACCTACCTAGTAGTTTGTTAAGGTTCATAATTTATAGATGTTAATAGTTGTAGGTAAGATTAGGAAGTTTGTAAGCTAGTTTCATTAAGTATTTTAAAGTTTGCATAAAGAAATGTGTCAGTGTATGTAGCGATAAGAGTATTGGTACAAACTGATTAGTTTTTCAATACTTGTTTTTTTTTTTTCAAATGTATATTTTTTTTCGAAATAAATAAATTATTTAATTCGAGTTTTTATAGTATTTAATAATTTAGGTCGAGTCTATTTAAAAAAACTTTGACGTTCATAAGTGTATTTTTAATACCTAAATTGAATAAAAACACTTTGACTTTGACTTTGAATTAAAAAATCAAACTTCTCAAGATCTGGATTCTCAAAAGTACTTAGGTAACTATTTATGCTTATAAGTAAAATAAAAAAGAAGAAAATAGTTTGTTTCAGCCATGCGGATGAGGTCTACATTTTCTTCTGACAAGTGTCTTTCGTGATTTGTCCATTTAGCTTAGTGTGCAAGTCTAATTTAATGTACGTTCGGCTAATTTATACAACAAAGCAAACAAAGTTTTAGATTTATATCCTAAAAGATTTTACGAATGTAAAAAATGTTTCACAGAGTGGTTAAAGCCACTAAACTACAATGAAACTGAAATGTTGCTCAAGTTATAAAAAAAAAAATAAAAAAATAGAAATTTTTAAAATCGGTTTTAAAATTAATACTAACTGTGCTTTGAAAAAAATAATAAAAGTCCTGTTATAAAGTCTGTTGTAAATTCGCTTTCTCTCTCACACACACACACACACACACACACCCATACACACACACACACACACACACATACTCACGCATTCACGCCCTGTAAATAAATGATGTACTATAATATGAAAGAGCGGGGGCTCTTAGCACAAGCTTTATTAGCTTAAAAAGAGTCCCCAGAAGTATGTATCTGTATTTTGAAACTTGGAATAAAATAAACTTTATTATTATTATTATTATTATTAAGTCTGCACATAAAATTAGTATGTCATGATGGCCGGAACTTGCACTAGATACAACAAGATAACGCACCCACATACATACACACACACCCTTGAAAACTTGCATCATTAGAGATTAGATTAGAGTTGAGAAACTCGCTAAAATGATTGTAAACTCTCTAGTACTTTTTTAATCACGTATGAGCATTTCGTAATAACAATTACATTTATACATTTGCATAATTACTTTGAATCTTACATTAATTTCTGGGTAATTAACGACAAAGAACTCTTTAGAGACTTACTTACTTACCAACTTACTTAATTTTTAGGGTTCCGTAGCCAAAGGGTAAAACGGGACCCTATTACTAAGATTTCGCTGTCCGTCCGTCGGTCTGTCTGTCCGTCTGTCACCTGACTGCATATCATGAACCGTGGTAGTCAGACAGTTTAAATTTTCATAGATGATGTATTTCTGTAACAAAAAATACTGAATAATATTTAAGGAGACTCCCATATAACAACGTATTTTTGTTTTTGGCGTTTTTATAGATAATGGTACGGAAGTACGAAACCCTTCGTGCGCGAGTCCGACTAGCACTTGGCCGGTTTTTAAGTTAGACTTTTTGTACTTTTTTCTTACTGTGCTTACCTATCTATTAAGGCGACGAGATTTGGTTCACGTGTTCTTTTTAAACAACATTTTTATAGACACTAAATTCATTAGTTACATCTACTGAAGTCTACATTAAAACACTACACTAACTCCAATGGTTTTGTTCTCAAATTTATGACATCAAAGTAATTTAGAAACGCAGTAGTGTTGCCTCGTGAGACTGTTTACATTTCCGATGCTGTCTACTCTGGGGGCTAGAGTTACTAGGCGTTTTAGGAAGAGGCTTTCGAATAAGCGTTGGCGAATAGCGGAAGTGACTACAGAGCTTCGAAGGTTAACGATATGCTCCGTCTCGTTTCATTTTATTAAATAAAACGGGATGCAGCTCAATCTTTGGCATACGTTTGCTTGGTGTGTACCCAGCATTATTGAATTTATGACTACGCGTAATTATTTTAAACTCCTTTTAAAACAAAAGAAGAAAAATTAAATAAAAATTATTAGAGAGTCAAGTAATATTTCATTCTCTACGGTAAAATACAAGATTTTTTTTTTTTTATGAAGAATATTTCGGCGTTTGACCACCAACTCGCCTGATGTTAAGCGACGTTGTGGTCTAAGATGGAGCACGACGACCTATAAGGTACTTATTCACTCTAGCCTTGAAGTTTTGTAGAGGGAAAAAGTACAAAGACGGCAGTTGAGTGAGGCGCTACAGGTGCGCTACTGCTCAGACCCGTCTTCGGAACGGTTACACCGGACTACATCCCGAAACACGACTAGGTCATTTCACGGCATGGCTTGGTCCGGTGGGTGGTAACCAGCCACGGCTGAAGCCTCCCGAAGTTTTGTATGTTAAAGGATACATTTGTTATTTTGTTACGTCAGCCAGTATGTTACCGATCGTCAAATAAATAGAGATCAGTTACGATGATCAGTGTTCAGTAGTAGTGACCTGTTAACAAAGAATTGCCTCACAATAGAGAACTCTTTTCCATTCAAATTATTGACTTAACTGATACAGGCGACTGGTGCTAGTGTGTATTTGTAGTATTAGTAGTGTGTACTGTCAAGTACTGTTCAACTCGTGAGCAATAAATTTATCTTAGTATGTCTATCTAATAATTATGAATTAGCGACTGAAATAGTACCAACACACTTGTAGAACATAGCACAATTATTGGGTTAAGAAAAATCTTTGCAGATTTATCTCTAACCCTCTGCTCTTGCGCAGTCTGTACAGCATCAGCTGTCGCCAAAAATAGCTGTTCTAACACTGAGATAACGCTGCCTAATAAAAAACAATTGATCGTGTAGACAATGAGGCGCAATCTAATTATGAATCTCCAAAAATAACCGCGCACGTGCTCGGCTGTTGACCCTCAAGTGAAACAAATTAACATCAAGCTAATTATTCCGCGAATCCCTGTCGACGAGTGAGATCATGTAATTTTTTGTGTGTTTTTCGAGTTGCATCAATACGATTTCCAAGAAACAATCAAAAGCGGTACAAGCAGTTGACTTGGCAATCAATTACGCGCCTGCCACATAAATGGAGCTATTTAAGTTTTTATACGTTAACTACTCAGTTTTTATGATCAAACGTTTTTTATTACAATAACAGGCACGACCTCCTAAGAAGCATATTTAGGAGTTTAAATTCAATCGATAAACATGTAAGGTGCTGGGGGCATGTCATTGTCATGATGGTTATGTTTTATTGTCGACGCTGAGCGACCGCGAATCGTATCGCAATAAGGTCCATGGTCGCGCAGCGTCGAAAATAAAACGTAACCATCATGACAATGAGGGAACGTACCCATTTAGGGGTAGGGGGGTCTTCAAAATACCACGCTTGGTCACATGGATAAGCGGGGGGCCTGGATTTTCTTTACGTAGTCAATATCCTCTAGATAATTCTCGCGCTTTTTTACTTAATAATATCTTTTTCACTTGTAAATATGCATGCACGCACTCCTAGCGACACGCGTCAAGCGCCGCATCAACCATTCATATGATTTTTTTTTAAATTTTTGTTTGTAAAAAATGTTTTAAACCTATTTATGAATTACAACGTGAAAACTAGAGGGGGTCTTAAAATATACTACGGGTGGTCACCGAGAGGGGGGAGGAGAGTAAAAAATTTTAAAAAATGGGACACGTAGTATGGGTACTTTCCCTAAGATATCATGGTAGGCTCCCACGATCTCGTATCGGTACTATGAAATCGAAGGCAAATGTAGCGTAGGATGCCCACTATGCCCAGTATCTCGTTAGTGACGATGTACAAAAGACAGCTGGCAGTGACTGGGGGAGAAAATCCGAGAATTGGGCCAAGTGACGTGCCTTAGAAGAGGTTCATGTCCTGAGGTGAACTGGTGTGGGCTGATAATGACTTACTTTTTAAGGAAAACTGTGGATTTTAGCGGATGATGAGAAAGGTTGCCAAAACACGTTGCGTTGACGTCATTACCTACATTTATGGATTGTGTCATGAAATCGTAAGGATAACACAAGGGTCTCGATTCTATTAAGCAATTGTTTTTAAATTGTGAATGAATTGTCTATTTTTGACACTTCTGGCATACAAATAGTGTCAATTTGAGGCAATTCATTAACAATTTAAAGACTATTGGTTAGAATTGGGGGGCTGATGTATTGTAGAATAAAATAGAATATAATTTATTGACATTCAAAAAAAGATGCACTAATTGTATCAAAGCTGGTAGGTATCAAAAATTAAGATAATTATTTGTTGTAGTATAATAATGCTATGGCAGCCTAGTTTGGATAAGGCCTGCCTCTCAAGCCAGAGAGAGCGGGTTCGAACCCAGCCGACGCGCGACGGCACGCACCAATTTGTTCATTGTGTGAGCATATGTGCGTATTGTATGTCATCTGCTACATGACTGGAGCCCGATGTATGGTGAAAGGCCCTGTCACATTTGGGACTGAATATCTTCCGGCGAAGTGTGTGTGTGTTGTATTACACCTTTGCCAGCCCCCCTCAGGGGAAAGGCGTGACGATATGTATGTATAATAATGCAAATACTTTATGCACAAAAAGTTGTACCTTACTTCAACCGATCTTAGTGTATAATAATTACTACATGTATGTATTTCATGTCATACTTACCTATCGTCATATCTATCTAGATATCTGTAAGAAAAGATTAGATTTTGATAATAAGGAAAGTCGAACACCTATATTTAAAACACTCGCTAGGTAGAGAGACGTACAAAATTACAGTAGATAATATTTTTGGTTTTGTGTTTTGTTTATTCGACTACACAAGGAGGATTATGTTTTTCGAGTGTATGTATGTATGTATGTAGGAGGTTTCTTGAGCACGCCCTACAGCCTACATAGATAGTTGGATTTCGACATGTGAGGTGTCATTTGAATCGTCTTGATAGTGGAAGTGACGCAACATTTTACAGTCGGGTTTTTGTTTTTCTAGGTTTAGGTTTAAAGATATTTATTCTCATTAAAGATTACATCACTTACATGAGAATACATCGTATTAAGTACATTAGGTAGTTCGTCGTCACACAAAATGTTAAATATAGATAAAAACAATTTAGTAAACAAAACAATACAATTCTTAACAATAACAAAAACAGTGTATGAACACCAAAAAGCATCACGTATAGTTTAAGATACGAAAAACTAGGAAATACGCTTTTAACTTTCTGGCTACCATCATCAAGTCAGCTCCTAAATACGAACTACATAATAATATTCATTAAACAAGCACACAAAGTCGTATCAAAATGAAACCTTGGGAGTTAGAAATTACTTGTAAAAATTATTGTTGTAAACCTACTGAATACTTCTTTTAATAATTTTACTTGTTTTCAAGAGTGAGTGCGTATTGTCGTCGTTAGCCGATTGTTCCTCGTTGGTTACAATGAGGATTATTTCTGTATATCCGCTATCGCTTTCGCTTCTACTACTTTCATTGACAGGATGTGCAGCCATCGGAACTGTGGGACAATTGGATACTGTTAAGCATAGTTAGTCCAAGCGCCATTTTCGTTTTTTTGGGAAATTACATAAACGCGTTTTTATTGGCAGGTGGTTTGCATTTGTATCGTCTGAAAGTAAATCTATTTATATCGAAGCTTCTATTTGTAATTTAACATATTACAAGAAAAAAACACAAAATAAGTATTTATTTTGGAAGATATAGCTAAAATGCACTTGGACTCTCAATAAATATGATGTTCTCATTTTGCAAAACGAGTCCAAGGGCCATAAATAGCTAAAAATGCGCGTGGACTCGCAATAATATGCTGTTCTCATTTTGCAAAACGAGTCCAAGGGACATTAATGTCCATTTCCTATCGATTAAATAAAAAATATATATTTTTCCATACTTGCTTAGCATCATAAATTGGTAGATGATAATGAGGACTTAGAAAAATAAATGAAAAGCTATGAAAATGGCAAGGAAATGGGAAAAAGGTAGTATATTACAGACAGGATAATATTAGGTCCTTACGTATGAAATTGGCGTTTTGTACGGGAGGAATAAAAAGTCGATTTTTTTTTGTAAAATATATTTAATTAATCAAAGTATGCACCGTTGTTATCTATGCACTTTTGCCATCTTATGGGTAGTTCATTGATCCCTTTACTATAAAAACCATGGGGGCGAGAATCAATAAACTCTTTGAAGGCGGTTTGGACTGCTGCATCGGAGTGGAATTTTTTTCCTTGTAAGAAGTTGTCCAAATTCCGGAAGAAATGGTAATCTGTTGGAGCAAGGTCCGGGGAGTACGGTGGATGTCGCAGACATTCCAATTGTAGCTCAGCTAACTTAGTGGTTGTTTGTTGTGCAGTGTGTGGTCTTGCGTTGTCGTGAAGCAGCAGTGGCCTAGAACGATTGACCAATCTCGGTTGTTTAACAGCTAGTTCTTCCTTCATGGTTTGCAGTTGCTGACAATAGATATCTGCCGTAATCGTTTGGCCAGATTTAAGAAAGCTGTAGTGAACGACACCGGCGCTAGTCCACCAAACACTTACAAGTAACTTTTTCTGAGTCAATTTTCGTTTACGGCAGGATTTGGCTGGGTCTCCAGGGTTCAGCCATTGCGATGAGCGCTTTCGATTATCGTACAATATCCACTTTTCATCACAAGTAATGATTCGATTTAAAATCCCTTCATTATTGTGTCGGTTGAGCAAAGTAACACAGCAGGCGACCCGTGTTTGCAAGTTCGATTCACTCAATTCATGAGGTACCCATCGTTCGAGTTTTTTTACTTTCCCGATTTGCTTCAAGTGGATTAATACAGTTTTGTCACTTACGCCGAAGCCTGCTGCTATCTCTGAAGTGCTTTGTGATGGATCCGCTTCCACAATAGCCTTTAATTCTTCGTTTTTCACTTTGATCTCCGGCCGTCCACGGGGTTGGTTCTTAAGGTCGAAATTTCCAGAACGAAAACGTTGAAACCAAAAACGTACCATGCTGTCTTTAGCGACACCAGCGCCGTACACATCATTAATTCTTCGAGCTGTTTCTGCAGCACTGGTACCACGGTAGAACTCGTACTCGTAAATATACCGATATTTCATGTTTTCCATTGCGCGGTAATAAGCGACGCCAAAGAAAAAATAATGAGGAAAATAACAAATGAATGACTGTATTCTAAAGAAAAAAAAACCAGCTAAATGAATTTATTAATTTGAATTTCGAATTCTTAACCAAAGAGGAGATATTTCAGATCAAATTGATCAGTACGACAAAACGCTAATTTCATACGTAAGGACCTAATATTAACTTAGACGGACAGATGTTTGATAAGAACATATCGATTAAGATAGTGTAGGTAGATACTAAATCTACTCTAGACATGATCTGGATCAAAATCTAAATGACCATTAAAACCTTCAATATAATCATCAATCGTGTCGTCTGAAATCATTTTTTTTTATAAAATGACATAGCGTCGTTTGGAATATAGGGGAACGGTGATTTTTAAATCTTCCAATTTTTTTCTGAAATAGGCTTTCCAGTAGCCCAAAGCGTTACCATTTATTTAAAACATTTGTGTCCTCTTCTACCTTTTTTCTCTCTACATCAATTTCTACGCTTTCTTCCTCTTCTTCACTTGTCTCGACATTTATTTTAAATGCATGATCTTTTTTTAGGCCTCCATCAGGTCACTTAGAGAGCAGCTTTTGTGGCACTGAGGGCAGGACATTGGATGTCCCATGGTTTGTGTTGCGTCGCAGCCACACTCGTGAGAATCCGTGTCAGAGAACCCCCACTTGCTCATGTTGAACTAGCAGCGAAGAACGTTTAGCAAGTTCCACGTGGGCTACGTTAAGTCGTTGCCTGTGGGGAGTTCCTCTGCCGGTTTTACGAACTCTTGTGGTGGTGCGCACCTTTCCAGCCACAGTTTGTAGCAGGACTCTCGGGGATGGGTGGGTAACGCCTTTTTGGAACTGAGAAAACCTTTGCGACTCTTGAGGCGGTTGACCGGGGGGTAAAAAACTGTAGAATGGGTGTCTTGGGTCTTGTTTTTGCTTATTTTTTTAAAGGAGCAATCGACAGTTCTGCGGAATTTTAGGGGAACAATGCCGGCAAGAGGGTAAAAGGATTTTAGGGGGTGGGTTTCAAGCAGCCAGTTATTTTCTGCATGTTTCATTGAGTGCAACATCTACTTCCTTAGCATGGGTGGAACGGTGTCACACGCGTATTTCCCAGCTGAGAAACAGAGTGCTAGCCCGGATGTGCGCAGTACTTGAGGTGAGGTGCCTCATGAGGTGGAAATGAGGCGGGAGAGTAAATTGTTCCTGGTAACTTTTAATTTTGTTTTCATACAGTGCTGTTTGTAAGTCAGTGGCCTGTCATGTTTTACTCCTAGGTTGGTTGTGCTGTAACAGTGCTTTATAGCGATGTCTCGCCAGGATATGTAGAGTGAGCGCCTGACTTGACGGTTTCGGAGATGGAAAGCGCATGACTGGATCTTGGACGGATTTGGTCGTTAGCTATTCTCGTCGTAGTATTTCCTGTTGACTTCCAGGGGGCTCCTGTGAGTATCATCTCAGCTTATTCTTATTATTATTCGAGGTGAGGGCGTTGAGTCCTGCACTGATCGCAGTCCCACTTGGGGTGTTTTGTGCATTTCCCCCTGCCAGCACTTACCCGAGCCAACCCAACTCCTTAAAATACCGGAGTGAAGCTCTGGGGCGCTGGCATAGTTGCTCCAGTGGCGTAAATAGTAATCAAATATACCTTTGCTGCTGCTGAGTCATTTCTAATTGTGGCGGCAGGGAGAGAAGGAAGTGAGTAGTTAACTTCAACTATTTTTATGCATCACAAGCCTATGCGACAAATGCTTGAATTATTGGGTTGCGTTTGGAATCAAACTCACGTTTCTAGTTCTGCAAAACTAGTCCAAGTAACAAACAATTGTCGCGTGGACTACTTATGCATAACACTACGTCGTTTGGGCTTGTAATGTATAAATGGAAATGTGTTTTCTTATTATACAATTTGGTTGTTATTTTTAAATTGGTTATTGGACTTGTGTTGCGTATCGAAATATACCATTTGCTATAGAAGGCGCTTGGACGGGTTATCAAAAAATACCACTTAAGAGTTCAACTGCTACAAGAGTGCTTTTTCTATGGCTAAATTATGCCCTAAGGATTACAAAAATGCAAAAAAATCAAAAAATGGAATTTGGCGCTTGGACTCATTATGCTTAACTGTATCCAATTGCCAAAACGCTGCGTCGACGTCGCGTGACTTTGCACTACCTTTACGTGGAAAATATCATGGTATAGGCATTATACATGGTTATTTGTAAATTACCAGAAACCTCTTAAGGGTTCATTGTACTCATCAATATGAACAACTTTTACTATGGGGCGCACTCCGAAATCGCGAAAAAAAAATCAGCTGTTCCATACATTTTGTTAAAGGTGATTAAACTTTTTGTATGGAACAGCTGTTTTTTTTGACAAAATGTATATGGAACAGATGTAATTTTTTTTTCGATTTCAGAGTTGACCCCATAGTAAATATAGACCCCACATTTGTTCATAATATTGAGTAAAATGACCCGGCTTAGTACATCCTTTCCTGATAGCCTGTATTATGATGTTTAAGTGGTGATGTAACTTTTAATATATGTATTTATATCGTCACGCCTTTCTCCCGAGGGGGCTAGCAGAGGTGTAATACAACACCAACATTTCGCTGGACGATATTCAGTCCCAAATGTGACAGGGGGCGAGCCTTTCGCCATACACCGGGCTCCAGTCATGTAGCAGATGACATACAATTCGCACATATGTTCACACAATGAACAAATTGGTACATGCCGTCGGCTGGGTTTGAACCCGCTCCCTCTGGCTCGAGAGGCAGGCCTTCTCCCAACTAGGCTGCCATCGCTTTTAATGTGGGTATCTTTAATGTGGGCGAGAAAACTCTCGGCCTCAAACGAAAGTACATACGAGCATGTGTCCATGTAGTCATTGGATTACGCTCGATTGGAAACTGAGTGCTGTTATCAAGCACAGAAGTCCAAAGCAAAGAATCCGTGCGTTGATTGATGCGATCAAATTGCTCCTTTGAAGACGAACCTTTAATTTTATTTTTTTATTTTATTCGGAAAACATACAGTGTTATGTACCAAGATTACTAATAAATAAAATAATTAGACACCATTTATCTGTTTTCGCATGTTGAAACATTTTTTTTGCTATGCTCATGGAAGTAGAGAAACGTTTTTAATATTACACTAAAGATAAAAGACAGTCAGGACACAAAACCAGTTTTTAGCTATATTCACTGTCTAATTGAATTCAAGGATGTGTTGAACAGGTCAAAGTCGGGAAAGTCTACCAGTTTGTTTACGGAGCAGATGCTCTTAAGAAGAAAGAGTTTCGCCTGTATTTAGTCGTAGTACAGGGTACATGTAAGCATTTAGGATGTCTTGTAGCTATTCTAGGGACGTTTAAATTTATGTTAGAGAGGAGATGTGGAGAGTCAACATGACTTTGCATAAGATGTCAGCTATTTTTCGTCTCTCACGAAGTGGTAGCATGTGATGTCGCCTGCATCTCGCCTCATAATCATTGTCATATTTTTTGCACTTGTATTGGAGGTATCTAACAAATCTACGCTGGATTGATTCTAGTCTGTTAATGTATATTTAGAATGTTATTGTCCCATAATTTACTTGATTATCTAATTAGTATCAGAACGTAAAAATATGATGAACGCATCTGAGAAGTTGATGTAAAATAGCTACCAAGCGAATCAAAGTTTTGATAAGTTGAGCGACTTAGGAATTGGTTTAAATTCGATTGCCAGCCAGTCACAAAGTAAGGCTACAGATTAATTAAGTTATTATGAGCCGTATCTTCTTACTGCTCGTGCCGTCCGACACAAATTCAAACAAAAATGTTCGCGGCGGAAGTGTGCCGTGAACTTTACGCGAGTCGTTCACACCGAGTTTTAAATAATTTTTTGGGATAATTATTATGACGTGTCAGTTAAAATAAACTTTTATCTTGAGACAGTATTTTGACAGTTTTATTGGTCAAAACGGTTATTCACATTACATAGGGCCCAGTTTCTCACGCGATTTGATCTCGAAAATGGAATTTGGACCCTAATTCCATGTGTAATTAATAGCATGTTTTAACTAGCATGTCACATTTTTACCCGACTGCACAATAAGGAGGGTTATGTTTTTCGAGTGTATGTACCTATGTATGAGGTTTCTTTGGCACGCCCTACAGCCTAAACGGCTTGATGGATTTCGACTTTTCGACATGTGAGGTGTCATTTGAATCGTCTTGATAGTGGGAGTTACTTAAGGTATAATATTTGTGATGCCGGATTTTTTGTTTTTCTTTTAACAATGTTAGTTGTTATTTATTTTACTTCAAACTGATTTCGCTTACTTATTTAATTATTTGCTAGTATGCTAATCTATTTTTAAAACTTTGCACAACAGCCATGACTAAAATGTGACCTCTACATAACACAATTAATTGTAAATTCTTGTTTTAATAGGCATGCCAGAATACATTTCGTAAAAGTAAATACCTGAGTAATTTATAACACATTTTAGGGTTCCGTTTTATAAGGAGGAACCTTTATAAGTAAGATTGTTTCGTCAAGCATCATAATTATTATTATGCTGTTTATTTATGTATCAAACAACATATTAAAATTGTTACTTAAACTAATATCTAGTGTAATTCCGCTTTAACGTCGCATTGTACTTAATGCGACGTTAAAGCGGAATTACACTAGATATTAGTTCAAGTAACAATTTTGAAGATGAACTTCCGCAAAGTAACGCCTGATTCAATCAACCAACATATTAAAAGTTGCTAAATGACAGGAAAGTGCCCGTAGATCACAATAGACAAAAATCACACTAATATAATAAGGGCGTAAGTTTGGATGGATGTGTGGTGTTCGTCTCCAAACAACACTGATTATCTGTGGCAACCTGGCAACACAGTGACTGCTACCATAGACTAAAGATACTTACACCATTAGTCTATGCTCCTACACAGATCTTTACTTCGCGCACTCGCGCCTAATAATAACAAGTAGTTTTTCTCATTGAGGCATGTTATTTTTACACCGACATACCTGCTTTTCATTTAACACCTTAACCACAGCAACCTTTATATGTTCCAATGTATTTAATGTTTTAATATATTTACATAACTATAAAGCGCGCGCAGCAAAATGTTTTTGGTAACACTAGAATTTGGGCCCCAAGCCGAGTTTGAGGCTGGCTCCACAAATACTCAGGTGCATACTACATCTAAGCGTTTTTTTGTCTTTTTTTTTCTTGTACATCTGATGTAAACTAATCCAATGTTAAATAAGTTTTTACGTTACTTTACTTTATAATATGGAGAGGACAAGCGACGAACCACCTGCATTTACATCCTCCCATAGATGTATGGATGGATGTTTGTGACTTAAATACGCTAGAACTGCTCAAAGGATCTGGATGAAATTTGGCACAGAGATAGATAATAGTCTGAGATAGCACATATGCTACTTTTTAATCGCAGATGAACCCGCGGGGCGCAGCTAGTGTTTTTTATTAAGGTAGCTCCCTATACCTGTCTAATAGAGACGGTTCTTTTTCACTACACCCTCGTACCTACAAAGCTATATTATCTGCGTGTTTTAACATGCTGTAGACAACTTATTTCCTTATCACATAGGTAACATTTTGTGCAAGACTCGCTCGCATTCTTTTGGTAGATAAGATAGTGCGATATGCATTTTCTTTTACCTGCTTGTACCTACCTAGTATCTTCCTATTGTTTTCATGCTTTTATGTGACAAATAGCTGCGCCCCGCTGTTTCACCCGCGGTTAAAAAGTATCCTATGTGCTATTCAGAACTATAATCTATCTCTGTGCCAAATTTCATCCAGATCTGTTCAGCTGTTCTGGCGTAAAAGGTAACAAACATATATCCATCCATCCGTCCATCCATCCATTCTTACAAACTTTCATTAAATCTGGCATTTTTCATACACGGTCGCCTGATCCGAAACTAAGCAAACCTTAGTGTAATGGCTGCCAAAGACTGACTGCCATACATAAATAAGTATACATTTTTAAAATAACTATAATATAACTAAAAAGATGTTAACACCCAGATCCTACTAATATTATAAACGCGAAAGTTTGTATGTATGGATGGATGGATGGATGTTTATTACTCTTTCACGCCAGAACGGCTGAACAGATCTGGATGAAATTTGGCACATAGATGGATTATGGTCTAGAATAGCACATAGGATACTTTTTAACTGCGGGTGAAACCGCGGGGCGCAGCTAGTATAGAATAAAAACAAATGTTCATCACATGAATGTTTATTCTAGGTGGGAAATTGGGAATCGAACTTACGCCCAAAGCCCCCAGAGCCACCGAAGTAGTCATACTTTAATTACACGAGCGATAAATCAATTTTCGTTATCTTCAATGAATTACAAACAAAATTCTAGAAAAACTGTTTTAATTACAACACAGTCTGTAGGGCTGCCTGAAAACTGACACTTAGAACAGTTTCAGGCTATAATTAGCAGAATTGCTCCCTGGGCAAAAATTCTGTTAGGTGCTTTGTGAATTTTATAATGCTTCTTAAAAGTAATTGTATTGCAACGACTAATTAAATTATGCAAAATATAATATTACATTAATTCATTATCGACCGAGTGAGCGTTAACGAGGGAAGCGTCTACGTTTCACCTTGGGCAAAAATCAAATCGAATATTTTTATTTTGGCACGAACAATAAGTACAACACATGATATGAATCCACTGACTCCGAACTAATGTAAGCTGTGTTTAAAAAGTTAATAAAAAAAATATATTTTCACATGTCAGGTATCCGTCCGGCTGTCGCCTCTACATTTCGAGAAATGTGACCTGGGACCCTATTCGGAGATTTGAGATTTTCATCTCACTTTTCTTCGTCCTTGTTGCTCTCGTTTGAAACGTCATAGGTGTGAGAGTGACCAAGATAAAATATCATCTCATCTCACGCGCAGGAATAGCCCCCCTGTGGCTATTCCTATGCGTATAAGATGAGATTTTATCTTGGTCACTCTCACACTATGGCTATTCAAACGAGACCAACAAGGATGAAAAATGGTGAGATTGAATCTCACTCCGTAAGAATAGGCCTCCTGTAGTCCTCTACAGGTTACAGGTTAACAGGAAGGACAGCAGGACAGAAGCTGGCCGCGAGCTCTTCAGCCCACAGAGACATTAGTTTACAATATGTGCATGTGTAGTGTGTTATGTGCATTTATATATGACACGTGCTCTTACGGTGAAGAAAAAACATTGTCTTGAAACCGACATGTCTTTTAGAATTAATAATTCGAAAGACATGTCTCATCCACCAATCCGTACTAAGCGAGCGTGGTGAATAACGGCTCAATCAACCTCGATGTAGGGTAGGTCTGTCACTGCAGTGGGACGTAAAAGACTGTAATGATGATGATTTGTAATCACCTTTCGGTAATGTTACATATTTTGGTCATGTAATGTTTATTTCTGTGCACTACTGGATGTATGCTTCTTCGAAAGGCTGAAGATCTTTTTATTAAAATACTTACTTACTTTAATTTATATAGCTAATTGTTTCTATTTGAAAGAACTATAATAATGAAAGTCCTTGTAACACTTAAGTTTTAGCAGCAATTACTTTATATTTTGGCTAAACATAATGCGAATAAACGGATGTTCATTAGCACAATAGAACAGGCGAATCAGTCAATCAATATAGAATATAGGTAACCGACATTGTTTGTGTATGAAACTAATAGCTAATTATAGAGTTAGCAGTACTTCGATGATACTATGTAAATTAGTTCGTTATGAATTTGGTTCTTTCTTCAAAGTTGTCTTCAAAATTACCATATTAGAGTTTATTAGACAAGCGTGGCGGATGCCCTGTGGTCAGGTGAAGTGCTGACCTGTGTAAAACGGCGAACAGGGATGCAAGCTAACAACTGAGCTTATTAACGTTTGTTGATACGCATATGCCCAGCAATTGACATCAATGTAATATTTATAGTAGGGTCAAACCTGGCACAGGGTAGAGACAGATGCAGAGCAAAAAATACTAAAACTGTTAGTGTCTGGAGCCTTCCACTTCCGCCAAGTAGCCACTAGTATAATATTTATAGATATTACCTAGTTGTAAGCCAAAATTTGTGAGACTGTAATTTATTTATTATTTGAAAAAATAATGCCCTCAGTTTCTTGCCTGTTCTTCTGAGTAGAGGCTCTTCATCCGAACAAGGCGGTCGAGTCTATTTAAATAACTTTGACGTTCATAAGTGTATCTAGGATACCTAAATTGAATAAAAACATTTTGACTTTGACTTTGAGTGGTGAGAACGAAGAGGCTATAAATTATGATGATGTACAGAAACTTGTCGTAAGACCTTGAGATGTGTTGGACGAGTGCGATGGACCGCGCCTTCCGAATCTGAGGTCGTGGGTTCGATCCTGGGCGAGTACCAATAAACTTTTTTCTCGCGGAAAAGTTAATGTGCATTTAAATTTGACACGCGCTCTTACATAAATAAAACATCTTCTAGAAGAAGATATGTTCTAGAAGAATAATTTGAAAGACATGTGACATTCACCAACTCGCACTGGGTCAGCTCGGTGGATATCGGCTCAATCACACTCAACGTAAGGTAGGCCAGTGCAATGAAAAGTAAATAGGTAAAAAAAAGTATAATAGTGTACAGAAATTAACAACATTAGCTTAGAGACATAAACATTGATATCAAATACCGAACTGATGAAATAGCTCCACAATATTATAGAGGTACCAACTACAATGAAGACGTTCCTCGCAATAAAGTTGCAAGACCGTTGTCGCATCCATACCAATCATAGACTGGGATTGTCGAATCGAAAAAGCAATTGAGAAGATTCTCAAACAATGAGAGCCGGCCTGGAATAGGATTTCGTTTTCTTACGAATCCATTCTGCAGTCGAATGAGGGGGGCTTTGTGAGGGCAATCGACGTTGGCTTAAACGCTCTTCGTATAGGGTTGTTGCGAGTTGCTTTAGACTGAGATGTTAAAGCTACTTCACGATGTTTAAAACAAGTCATCATCATCATCATCAGCACGTAATCGCCCAATGCGGAGCATAGGCCTCTCTTCTCGTACGACACTTACGTGCCAATCTTGTCCAGGTTCGACCCACGACATTTATAATATCGTCGACCCAGCGTGCTAGAGCAACGCTTCGTTTGCCGATATGCGGCCACCAATCCCTCAACATTTTAGTCCACCTGCCATCACTCTGCCTGGCAACATGTCCTGTCCAGTTCCATTTGAGTTTCGTGATTATCATCCCGATGTCACGAACCTTGGTGCGACGTCGGATCACGACATTTCTCACTCGGTCGTGTAATTTGATGTCGAACTTTAAAACAAGTAGGTTAGTAATATTATAATTATGCAAAAATAACATAAAACATAGAGACCAAGCGACCGACACCTTGCACTCCGAAATCCGCCAAGCCGTCTTCATAAATTCATGAGAACAGAAAAATATATTTTGTGACAACAACACCCGAAAAACAATAGCGAAAATTAAATATTCTACAGGCACATTATATCATAATAGAAGTGACAGACATCCAATATCAGTAGCCCGGTAATATCGGTAATATCGGTAAAATCGGTAGCTCATACTCGGTAGATCAAATAAACCTGGTCAAACCTGGACATGATTAGTTCAGAGACCTTATTTTCAAAGCGTAATGTAATGACAATGTTCATCGCGTGTCACGCTGCTTACGCCTACTACTCGCATCATCCGAACGAACGTTAGAGCACACGATGACAATTACCACTACGCTTACAAAATAAGGAACCGGCCTATGCTATACAGGTGATCAAGAAATGAAAATGGTAAATATGTAGAAGCCAATCTAGCGCTTAAGCTTGCGCAGCAATCGTAAATACCACGATATGTCAGTGCCTAACCTTTTTATCGTTAAATTTCTTTTTGTATCTTGTAAAAAGGATGAAATGCTATGATCATTAGTGATCTCATTTCTCGTAGCAGCCCTACAGCGGAGAGAAGAGGGGTAGACACAAGCCAAAGGCATCCGCTTTTGTGTGTCCGTGCCTTTCACCCCCGCAAACAGTCTGAGACGGTCTCTGCTACCGATTGCATTAACCCCACTAAGAAATGACTTTTTCCTAACAAAAGCGACTTCACTAAGCAGAAAATATTGCCGAGAATAACGACAAAACCAGGCTTATAATTGGATTTGTAGCGACAAATTGCTTTTTAAGAACCGCAAATGAATGTTTGTATTAGTTATTTATCGATTTTTTTCCAATCTTGTAAAATAATTTCTATTTTAATGCTTAGAATCTCAAATGATTGGAAATGAAATAAGCCGCTGAATACGTAAAAGCCGTACAAAGTAAACTTATTTTTCAAACATTATGAATGTAGCGACTGACGCCACAGAATGAATAGTAGCACTGAAATTTTAGTAGCAATAATAGTGCATTTGATTTTGGTTTGTAATCTTTAAACTAACTTTTATTATGATGGTAGAGTGGAGCTTGTCTCCCTTGATGATCCATCACTTTTACTCTGTATAAACTTATATTTGAAGTAAGTACTAATTGCTGGTTACGTTGCAGAGAAACTAATTATAAGAAATAACTGTTGCAATTTACAAAATGTTTAAACGGGAAGACTCATAAACTGTACTTACTTAGTTTCTAGAACTTCTTACCCCCCCAGCCAATTCAACGCCGCTATGATGGTACCCAGTCGTTGTAAAATTTGTAATTGCTTCAGTTCTAAAATACGTCTTTATCTTCGCAAGTCAATAAAGCATTATCAGTGACACGGGTGCAAGACAGTAGGTATACAGAGACTCGGATAGTTTCGGTCTTTCGGCCCTTCAATTTAGATTAATGGTGTTAAAATCTAATGCTCTTCGGATAGGGTCACAATTGGGATCCTTCCCTTTGGAAATTGAATGAGGATTTATTGCTGATAGATTGGACAGTCGGATGTTGTTTTGTTTTACTTTTACTTATTTATATCTTTCTGTATAAATAAACGATTGATAGAGTAATGTATAGTGGTGCTCTGACTGATCGCAGAGCAATTTACGATCATCAATATAGGACTCTACAATCTTGGTAGAGTAAGAAGTTGGTGGTTTTGACGTAGATTTTTTTTAATTGAATTATAGCTACAGAGAATAATATATCGATCGATCGAATGACGACTAAGCTCTATTTTCTTTTAATAAGTATTCGTTTACAAGTTTACAACTAAATGTAGACAAGCAAAAAATGTATCGATAGAGACAGATAGGTACTCCCAGCTCGTCATCTTTGTGGTTACATTTAATTGTGAACCCTTCTCAAAGTGTTGCAGAGTTAATGCTCATACACAGAGCTACAATGTAGCCTGCAAATTAACAAACTGCTGTCTTCTGGCAGTTGGCATGAGTTCAAGTGATTTATTATTTGGCGCTTTTACATTACTCTCTTTTTAACCTAGCTGAATAGTGTAGGGTGAAATGCAAATTACACTTTCACGTGATATTTATATTTTATACATACCTATACGGTTTATTTTATGTACTTTCCTGTTTGTGTTATTAATAGTCAGTTTTAGTATTAACACCTGTCATTATTAGTTTTTTTACTCCTTAGATTATTTTTTACAATTTGCTACCGTTTGTCATTTTGCTCGTGGACATTTTGCGACTACATCAATGCTAAAGTCCTTAATCTTATAGAGCACTGTTTTTTTTGCTTTGACTAATATGGTCTTTGGATAGTAAGGAATACCAACTCAATTTAGTTGTGATAGGTAACAAGGAGACAGTTATGATTCAAGAAAGAAAACACGAATGAAATGGAAACTACGAAATCCATTGGGATGATTATCTTTTATTTTCATGTTCAAGAGTTACAGTGCTTATTGCGAATTCCAAGTTTGTCTAGACCGCAAATTCTTGTGCGAGACGAAACGTTACTGTCTCGACAAAGACAAAAGAAATTCCCATTGTCTACCCGTGGGCCGTAAAATGAGGTACCTACCTAACAAAAACAGAAAAGATAAATCACACACATTTCAAAAGTACGTTTTTAACTCGTACCCTAAAAAAATATAACGTGTATTATTTTGCATACAATATATGAATATAGAAACCGTAAGTACTTAAGCAGGTACCTACCTAGTTGTATCTATGTAGGTAACCTGTTTTTGAAATGCTCATGATACAAAAACATTGGCTATAAAAATTGCGAACGTTCTCTGATAACAATTTTTTACAGGGTCGTCCATCAAAAAGAGAGAACGACAGATTTTGCATTCAAAAAGGTCTGCTTGAAATTTATCTTAGCTCCATCGACCCGGTAAATTGTCGTCTTAACTTGAGGGAACCATTTATTTGCGTTTAGTATATACTAGGCCTGTCTTATATGCAAACGAGTTTTCATTCGGGGTCGTGATTTTGGGAAAATGGGACCTCCCAGCAGTCATACGGGATAGACAAATCAAACGAGTTCGTGCAGCTTTTCCGTTTATCGTGGTATTTGCATGTTTAGCTGTAGTGTTGAGTTTCAAAAAAATATTGACTCCTGACAAGTTTTGCGTGTAGTTAAGCCCGCCTCGTTAGCCTCATCAAAATGTATCTTGAGTTTTCTTATAAAGTTTCCTATTTCCATTGCTCTGCTTACTTTACTGTATGGAGCTCCAGCAAAATCAGATACTTTTTTTTACACTGTAAAATTTGAAAAAAAAAAATAGAACAAATGAATATAGGTAACAAGAAGAGAGGAAAGCCATTCATGACATTATTGAATAGATATCACATAAATGGATGTTCGGCATGAATGGGCCCGCCTTTGTCGACGGGCTCCACTGCACTGCATTGAAAATTATACAGGCAGAAATTGTAATGTTGGTATCTCGATATCTCGGAAAAAAACGTTTCGGGAAATCAGAAATTACAATTGACTAGAGAGATAAGTTAGAAATGGCCAATCTATGGAATGTCTTGTCTACGGAGACAACTGCCTAACTTCTTCTCTTCGGATAAGAAATATTATTCAGACGAACAACTTTTTTTAGTTTTTCTTCTTATTCGTTCTTCCAAGTATTCATTGAAATGTGTTAAAATGTTATAAAAGTAAATATTTTTTAATTATTGTAAAAAAATCATCGTAAATTAACTAGCCATATTACTTTTTGTACTTACTCACGAAATGTTTTATGTTGTTGTTTCATGTTTTATTAGTTTTGTGGGATTGTTTATAGTTGTTTTTAAATTTATATTTGTATACTTAAGTATACATTTTAAAACACTTCAACTTGTTCCCATAAAAATTGTAAAGTCAATGAGACAGCTTTTTGACATTTTAAAACAGTTTTGTTGTGTTTTGTTTACTCTTGTTGGGATTTACTGCGACAATTATTACGTGAATTATTGCTTGAGTCCGTGGTTTAGTTCGTAAACAATCGAATTTTGTAAACAACTTATTTTTGTTGCCGATGTTTACTGTTAACGACAGCGCCCGCCTGTATCGGCAATTCGGCTGCTTTGTGTAACATAGAACAAGCGTATTGTTAGCATAGAACAAGCGTAATGTTAGCATAGAACAAGCATTATGCTAGCATAGAACACACGTTATGTTTTTTTTTATGTATAATAGGTCGGCGTTTGACCACCAACTCGCCTGATGTTAAGCGACGTTGTGGTCTAAGATGGAGCACGACGAACTAGAAGGTACTTATTCACTCTAGCCTTGAAGTTTACTAGAGTGAAGAAGAACAAAGACGGCAGTTGAGTAAGGCGCTAAAAGTGCGCTACTGCTCAGACCCGTCTTCGGAACGGTTACACCGGACTACATCCCGAAACACGACTAGGTCATTTCACGGCATGGCTTGGTCCGGTGGGTGGTAACTAGCCACGGCCGAAGCCTTCCACCAGAGTTTGCTACCCGGTTAGCACTACCCGGGGACCACGTGTAGGGAATCAGAATAGAGTACACTCCTACGGACGTGGGTAGCTCAGCCCCCACATTGTTAGCATAGAACAAGCATTATGTTAGCATAAAACAAGTATTATGTTAGCATAGAACATTATATTAGCATAGAACAAGTATTATGTTAGCAAAGAACAAGTATTATATTAGCATAGGACACACATTATGTTAGCATAGACAAGTATTATCTTAGCATAGAACACATATTATGTTAGCATAGAACAACTATTATGTTAGCATAGAACAAGTATTATGTTAGCATAGAACACACATTATGTTAGCATAGAACAAGCCTAAATATAAGCATAGCACAGTGATACGTTTCTGCTCTACCATTTTCTAAAATAAATTGGCTGCTCTTAATAAGAAGCCATCTCTTTCTCATATTATGTCGAAAAGAAAAGAGACCCAGATAATTTGAGTGCAGTAAGATTAGTTAAGTTTTGAGAATGGGAGAATCGATGCCAATAAATTGGTACCATTGCGTATTTTGGTAGAGAAAATGGCACTAGTTAGGTACTGGTAATGCCTTTTTTAATACTTTAATTGCTTTTTTTTACTTGAGAATCGAAGCTCAATAACAAGTGACAAGAATGTCTAAAGCTAAACTCCGTTTTCAGCTTCAGTGTCGCCGGCGACAGTGCAGTTGCGTCTCATAAAATACCTAAAGTATCAGAAAGAAAATGTATAGGAATCAATAATGTCGCGGTGACAGTGGTGACACTGCAAATGAGCCTTAATTTTAGACGATTACTTGCATATCTATTCTTTGCACATCGTTGCAAGTCATTTATTCAATGCGAGTACAAATATCTCCCTCTGACATCGGAAAGCACTCTGAATTATGTCTCTCTCCCAAGATCATTTTCAAACCTAATAATACCTAATGGAATTGTCGTTATTTTTTATCACGACCAACGCGAGGTAATCACGGCTTTGAAGGCTCGATATCCATCGGGCTCGGGCTCGGGTACTTTTACGATGAAGAGCTGAAGTTTTGCATGTTTTTTAACTACACCGCACAAGTTTTTCTAGAAGATATGTATTTTTTTAAATGTATGTATTTTGATTTCTAATCCTACTGATATCCTACTAATATTATAAACGCGAAAGTTTGTAAGAATGGATGGATGGATGGAAGTTTGTTACTCTTTCACGCCAGAACGGCTGAACAGATCTGGATAAAATTTGGCACAGAGATAGATTATAGTCTAAAATAGCACATACTTTTTAAACACGGGGGAAACCGCGGTTGTCTAGTTACATTGTAAGTATATAATAATAGTCTAATTACTAGTCAAACCGATTTAAAACATCACATTACCATTTCTTGTTTTCTTAGTAAGTTCGATCTTTAAAACTGTACACACTCATTACATTTTTGTGAGTGCACGCACATTTTGATGCGTAGAACTTAATACATACAATGCCATTTAGCAATTAACGTTGATTAGCCTCGGAATTGTTAAATAAACAGTGTTTTGTCTTATTTGACCGAGTTCTAAAATTTAAGAGAACGAAAAGACGAAACGAGAACAACAACGTTTATTGCTAAGGGAGAGGTGTATAAATTAAGTAAATGGGAGAAGATAGAGATCCAGCACATTGCAGCTCTCGTCTCGTGTAACTAATGTTATGTTTCACCACCCCTGCACCAACTATTAGTCCAGGGGTGATCAAACCAAACCAAACAATACATTGATTTGTGTGGCTTCCAGAATCAACGGGCAGAAATGTTGACTTTCTGACTCTGTGCCTTTTAGCCTCTCGTAATAAAAAGCTAGCCACTCGTTGTTAGGATGTAAGGGAGTGATTACCCCACGATAATAAGGCGGTCCGAGATGGTTGTCCGACTTGAAAAAACTTGTACCTGGCCTGTCCTAATGAAGGTCGCTCGGGAACAAATTATTACCTACGTTTAGGGCTGTCGAACAGAAACAATGACGGTTCTACGGAAGGCTCGCTGATTTATGACGATTTTTTTTCTAACTAAAGAATTTGATACAGTACTAGCTGCGCCCTGCGGTGCTACCTGCGGTTAGAAATTAGCATAAGTATTGTTATAAGCTACATTCCATAAAAGCTCTCTCCACACCGCGACCCGCGTCGCACGGTGTAATTAATAAATTACAAAATAAATTGTCATGCAGTACCAGTGCCGTTTTCCATGACCTTCATTCCGAACTCTCCTATATTCTGATTGGCCCTTTATCATAGTTCACCAACATTGGTGAAGTGAGCCAACAGCGTGAATAAGTAACATACAAACACACGCACAAATTTTCGCATTTTTATAATTAAATACCAGTACCTGGATGGCCGAGCTTTGCTCGGTATTTTTTTTATTTTTTAATTGTGTTTTTTGGATAATAAACAATTGATTTTAGTCTAACCTCAAAGCAAACACTCATTGACTTCGTGTTACTTAACAACGCCATCTGCTGTTGTGTCGTTAAAGCAATTACTCGTGGTTGCTCACAAAAAATTGTATTATTGTTCGCCAATAGATGTCAGGAAGAGTCATATTTTTCAGTTGAGATTGATTATCGATAAAACACGAATAAAATTACATTTTCTAAAAATTGTTCCTAGCTAGATCGATTTATCGCCCCCGAAAACCCCTATATACTAAATTGTATGAAAATCGTTGGAGCCGATTCCGAGATTCCAATTATATATATATATATATACAAGAATTGCTCATTTAAAGATATAAGATAAGTCGGAAGTAGGATACGATGCATTTCAATTGCAGCTTAATGGATTAGCCAAATTACTCTACCAGTTTTAGCAAATTATTAGCTCGAATTGAAGCTGAACTAAGCCGCTCCGAAGTTTTATTACGGATAAACACAGCTTTATAACAGTCAGAAAAGTATCTCATGTATCATTCCGTGCGGCAAAGCTGGCTCGCTTTGAATTCAAATATTCAGCAAAAATGTTTTTGTATCGTGGAGATTTCGCTTCGGCAACCCTGACGCCGGATGTGGTATCGTACAAATTTTAATTTAACGCGGCGATACGTAGTCCAGTCTTGTTTGTTTCGCGAATTAACTCTGCGGTAGAATTATGAGTTATAACTACTAAATTAGTGCTTACAAATTCGTAAAAATTATAAGTAAGCAAGTAAGTTTAAATAAGTTTTTTTGTTGAAAAAATTATGTTTTAAAACAAACTTTTAACCCGCCTGGTGCTTTACGAAGTGTAAGTACCTAGGTATTTCCAACTAACGATGATGAAGTCAGTAGCAGAATCATGAGCGGATCAAAATGAGCCCAAACGCCGTTGAATAGAATAGAATAAAATATGTTTTATTGTCATTAAGTAACAGTTCCTTAAGAATATTAACTAAAAAATGAATTAAGGATGCTCCTATAATGGACTCGTCTAAAGGTAATTACAATAAGTTACAAAAGCATTTGGTAATATTATTGAAGTCTTATGTCTCCCTCATGTCTTATGTGTTTTTTTATGTTTGTTACTCATAACTTTTGACTGGGTGAATAGATTTTGATGATTTTTTTTGAGAGATCATACTTTAAAGGTATATATGTATATCGAAATCGGTCAAGCAGTTTTTAAAATATTAACAGAAGTCTAAATATTGATGACGAATTACAGGACGGGAAGTCGGTTTTTTAAGCTTTGCTTTGTGTATTATTGGGCGGTGTGATTGAAATGAAGCGTAAAGCAAGAGGTACTTGTAACCACAAAGCTTCGCGTTTCAAATTACAACTTATATCCATCCTTCTCCACGCTTTTAGTAGAAAAACTTTAATTACGTGTTAAACTTTGAAATTCTCAAGTTTGTCTAATATACATTCACCTTTATGCATTCAAAGGCTTCTTCCCCAAAGCCTTGTTTCTTCCGCACAAGACTAACATGAAAGCCATGTTCTCGTTAATAAGCTTATTAATACATTACCCGTTAATACAACGTAAGACTTGTTCATATCAAGGTGAAGAGGGTAATGGTTGATTAAAATAAGTATTGTATTATGCAAACCTCAGGTACATTTAAGTAGCAATTATTCGGAGGCTCAGTAGTTTTTGAAGTTTCGTAATTAGTCAGTCAGTTCTTCTTCTTGGTCGCTACGCTCTTCACAGAGCGGTCGTGGTCGTCTTGCAGTATTGTTATTGGCAGGGGCTGATGGAATGTGCCTCACAATGTTTCGCCATGTCTCCCTGCTCGAGGTCATTCATGCACGGGACCGCCCACAGCAGATTTGACCTGATCGGTCTATCACATAGGTGACCTGCCGCGCGGTCTAATGCCTTCAACCTTGCCCTGGACGACAAGTCAATCTATAGACTGTCAGTTAGTCACTCTAAGAATGTCATTTTTTTTTCGGGATACTTCCACACACGGTCGCCTGACACTAAACTAAGCAAAGCTTGTACTATGGCTGCCAGAGACTGATATACATACTTAGATATTTTTAAATACATACTTAAATAGATATTAACAGCCAGACATAGAGCAAACACTAATGTTCATCACATAAATGTTTGTCCTAGATGGGAATCGAACCCACGCCCCCACGCTCAGAAGGCAGGTACACTACCAACTGGGCTACCGAGGCAGTTAGTAAGTATTTATTATAGAGAAGGCTGTATAAGTTCAACTCTTCAATCGAGCATCTCTGCTTAAACTCTAATATCAGAGAGAGTCAAAAGTCAGAGTTTTAGGTCGCCTTTGACTTCATGATTATTGTTCTTGAAATGATACAATTTAAAACTTAATCTGACGCACGGTAAAGCTCAGTTACAAATGCCTCGAGGTCATCTATTTGAAGACTGGCTGGATCGTCCGTTGATTAACTTGCGAAGTTTTAGGAACGTTTATAGCTATTACACAAACGCTACATGGTCGATTAAAGCCATTAGATACCTTGAAATTCCACCGTTCAGAGCGCGGTAGGTCGCACGCCATAATAAGAACATTACAACCAGCCGCTTCCATACTTTTTGTTCATCTTTTTGTTCTCTTTTCTCAGTCGTTGCCTCCTTTTATTCCTTTCGTTCTTGAGCCTTTGTTTTTGTACGATTTGTATCTGTATCGCTAGTCGACGTTAATTTAGCTTTGGTTTAAGATTTCTGTGTTGACAATTTATTTCTCCACGGTAGTTTAACTTCAGGATTGATTTATGGGGTTGTATACTTTGTTTGTGGAAGTAAAATTAGTTCCGAACGTTTTCTAAGTGAATTATTTAAGAGTTGTCAAAACAGAAATTGACGAAACAAAAACGAAATTGAGTTGTTAAATGTACTTGGTACAATATGGCTTAAATAGAGTTCAGGAGTTGTCAAACTAAGTGTTTGACTTCAGCTCACATGCCAAAACCAGATTGAAAACTAGTTCCCTATCTCTTCTCTACCTAGGACAAAAACAAGGTCTCTTTTCTCTTCTCTCTCTTTTTTACTTTAGTCTTTGTCTGTCTGTCTGTATATCCGCTAACTCCTCCTAAACCACGCAACGGATTTTGATGCGGCTTTTACCATCAGTTAGATTAGATTCACGGAAGGTTTATATGGAGAATAAAACCTGTGTTATACTTACTTATAAACTAGCTGTTTTGCCCGTAGCTTCGCTCACGTTTAATAGCCTACTAGCTGCGCCCCACGGTTCTACCCGCGGTTAAAAAGAAGCCTATGTGCTATTCTAGACTATAATCTATCTCTGTGCCAAATTTCATCCAGATCCGTTCAGCCGTTCAGTCGTGAAAGAGTAACAAACATCCATCCATCCATCCATTCTTACAAACTTTCGCGTTTATAATATTATTAGGATTAGGATGTCAATTAGGAATAATGTAGCTTTCTAATGGTGAAAGAATTTTTGAAATAGGACCAGTAGTTTTTGATTAGTAGTAGTTAATTCGTTACAAACATACTTACATACAAATCTTTCCTTATTATAATATTATTAGTATATTAGTATATATTGCACCCGTGCTAAACCGGGGCGAGTCGTTAGTTTAATAAAATCATCTTCCTTTGCCGTAATCTTTAATCATGAAACGAATTAAATTAGAAGAAGAAAATCAAAATAGCTAAAATAAATTTAAATTACATCAAGAAGAAAAAGAACAAATATATGTAGACCAAGCCAGGTCAAGTTCTTACAAATGGCTCTTATTTGGAGCATGTCTAATCCCTACAAAAGAAAATTATCTTTCCCTACAGAGACGAGAAGGCATCTTCATGCAAAACGTTATTTACCTTTTATTTTGTAAAAATCTTGTTTGGCTTAGTCTGTATGGAAATTCAAGTAATCGTTCCTAGGTTCTCGGCTTTTTCTATTTAAATTTTCTATTATGTAGCGTATTCAGTGTAGTTTTTTGTGTAACAAAAATAACATTTTTACAGTTTCTTATTTCGAGATAATTTTTCGAATTGGTTGGCAAGAAAATTACTTAGATGTTGGTTTGGAAAGAAATGTTTTCTCTAAGAAGGTAGTTTTTGCGAAATTAATAATAATAATCAGATATCTCTAGCATTATCTATTTTTACATTAAGTTTATTTTATTTATTTATAACAGCTTTTCGCCCCCGGTTTCGCTCGCATTATATAGCCTATGGCACTATATATATATATAGATAATGTAGCTTTCTAATAGTAAAATATTTTTTAGAATCGGTTTAGTGGTTTCGGAGATCACCCACAACAAACAAACTCACAAATGTTACCTCTTTGTAATATTAGTAAGTATAATTACGTTCAAAAACTTAAGACTCAATAACTAAACTAAATAACAACCTGACTAGCTGAAGTTAGGTTAAATGGATTAATGATGATACTAATTAAAAAAAAATCGGGACACTTCCACACACGGTCGCCTGACCCCAAACTAAGCAAAGCTTGTACTATGGCTGCCAGAGACTGATATACATACTTAGATATTTTTAAATACATACTTAAATAGATATTAACACCCAGCCATAGAACAAACACAAATTTTCATCACATAAATGTTTGCCCTAGATGGGAATCGAACCCATGCTCAGAAGGCAGGTTCACTACCAACTGAGCCACCGAGGCAGTCTAATTACTAATATAAATACATAAAATAAAACTAATACATAAAATTAAAAGTGACTCTGTCTGTCTGTCTGCCTGTTTGTAGGCTTTTAACAGCTTTTATAGACGGGAAACAAGCCGACGGTCTGTCTGATGGTAAGCAAACCGCTGCCAAGGCACGTCGGCAATAAATAAATTTAATAAATAAATAAATAAATTCGGGACACTTCCACACACGGTCGCCTGACCCCAAACTAAGCAAAGCTTGTACTATGGCTGTCAGAGACTGATATACATACTTAGATATTTTTAAATACATATTAACACCCAGACATAGAACGAACACAATATATGTTCATCGCATAAATGTTTGCCCTAGGTGGGAATCGAACCCACGCCCCCAAGCTCAGAAGGCAGGTTCACTACCAACTGAGCCACCGAGGCAGTCAATTACAAGCAGTCTAACAACCTGCCTATCTAAGCGGCATCGTTTTATGGTCGACATACTCGTACCTACAACATGCACGAAACGCTATGGTTCCTCATCTCTTATACGGACCGCTAGAGTGTGGAATACTCTGCGTAGTGTGAGTTAGTAGTAGAGCTAGAGTGTGTGTTCCCTGAAACTTATAATCTGGGTGTCTGCAAGTCTCGAGTGAATCGGTTTCTTCTAGGCAAGCGTGCTCCATCGTAGGCCACATCACTGTTTATCATCAGGCATGTTGGCGGCCAAACGCAAGTCTATTAAGTAATAAAAAACAACAGTCGAGTGAAACCACGGATCGCAGTTAGTTCATAAACGCTTAGTTATTATCGCAGTACCGAGACAGAACACACCTGATTTAATTATGAGGAGCGCTGTTTAATAATACTCGTAAAGGTAAGTACAATATAGACGCTGCGTATAATTAATTGTTAGAAAGGAGTAGAATTAATTAAAAGTTATTAAGTTTAATACTTCCATGGAAAGTTCCGTAGATGTTTATACTCGACTGCACCCGAAGAAGGGTAAAACGTTTTTCGGGCTTATTATTATTTTGCAGCTAGGTTTTTTTAATTTCGATTAACTTTTAGATATTTAGAATTTAGATTAAATTTTAGATAAAACATAGTTTGGCACAAAAGCCGGTCTTAACGTTATGAGTGATCGCTTCCAGACAACCTATGAGTGGGATTAGTAATGGCAGGATCGTCGTTCCCGAATAGGTCATAAATTACAAAGGACATCAAAGTGACGATGGTTATTTGGGTCGAAAGGAAAGCAATGGCAATGGTAGCAAATTGTCATAACGCTCATAAATCCAGCAAATGTGCCATAATCGAAACATGGGAAGGAATGTTATTTACAACACCTACATTTTTGAGCTCCCGATAACTTGGTTCTAACTTCTAGCTACATAACAGCATGGTATAATAATATACTTCGCCAGGTATAGCATTCCGAAACACGTAGTGACGTTAATCGATGCTCAAGCAAGACCGAAATAAGTCAATTAAAACAAGTTCGAAAGAGACGGATGACGATGACGTCATTATGTGTTTGCTGAATGCTAGACCTTGTGTTTTTGGATCATGCTTAACAGTAGCTATAAGTGATACCTACACAAAGATAGCTATATAGAAAAGGTAGATAGCTAGATAGATTCCAGTGAGAATACAGAGAGATAAAAGCTCTTTTTTTTTTTTTTTTGGACACTTGCACACACGGTCGTCTGACTCCAAACTAAGCAAAGCTTGTGCTATGGCTGCCAGAGACTGATATACATACATATATAATTTTAAATACATACTTAAATAGATAATTAATACCCAGACACAGAACAAACACAAATATTCATCAAATGAATGTTTGCCCTCGATGGGAATCGAACCCACGACCCCTAGCTCAGAAGGCAGGGTTACTACCGACTGAGCCACCGAGGCAGTACTCACTATACAATTACGGTAAGCTTTTAAAACTAGAGCAACAAGTGGCAGTTTTATCGCTACGAAGAATCTCTTCCAAGCAACAGTACCTACAATAGTTTTAACCGGTTGTAAACACTTACATTCTGAAAATCACGACAAGACAAGAGTGAAAAGGGACCTCATGTGCAAGCGTGCTTCATCTTAATTCACCGCATCGTTACTCTCCAGGTCAAACGTAGGTCGATTTAATAATTACAAAACAAAACATAACATGTCGTCACGCATTTCCCCCGAAGGAGCTGGCGGAGGTGAAATACAACACCCACACTTTTCTAGCGATATTCAAATGTGACAGGGGCCGAGCTTGTCGCTATACACCGAGCTTCAGTTACGTAGCAGATGACAAAAAATACGCACATAATTACGCTCACACAATGAACAAATTGGTGCATGCCGTCGGCTGGGTTTAAACCCGCTCCCTTTGGCTTGAGAGGCGGTCCTTCTCCAATTAGGCTATCATCGCTCATTTAATCATTAAAAAAACCCAAATCGATAATAAAGTTCTATTTTAAAAACTTAGGTACAAAAGTGGTTTTAATGACCAAGTAATAGATGATAGGTCTCGTACAGGTGAGTTTTAACAATTTTATCGTACGTCGATGTTTCTACATAGGTAATTTGTGAGATAATTTGTAGGATCAGCTTTAATAATTCCTATCTCGTAATAAGGACAACATCGTTTACCAACTCACGTTTTCGAAGTAAACAGTACGGATCGAAACTGGAACGAAATTATTAGCCCAATTCAGAGCATAAACGGCTCAAAATTGAATTTTGCTGAAACAGTATCCGATAGAGAAGAGGTGGTTAGTGGGGAGAGCTAAAGTCAGATATAATATTAAGACTAATAGATGGATAGATAGATAGATAAACTCTTTATTGTTCACACCACAAATAACAAAACAACAAGAGAAAAATTATCATAAAACTTATTAAATAGTGTAACAACTGGCGGCCTTATCACTAAAAGCGATCTCTTCCAGGCAACCTTAGGATGGAGAGGATACGACAAATGAGTATGGGACAGGGTGTGCAAAAATAACAAAAATAAACATAAGATTGATACTAATACTAGTGGTTATGTCAGCTGGAGAGCTCGCGGCCGACGTCTGTCCACCTCTACAGGTCGCAGTTATCAACAGATGCTCGTGAAATTGTGTGGACCAGCCCAAAATTTCAAGAGCATCGGTTAAGAGTGCCGCGATGCTCTGAAATTTCCATACAAACGCGCTACTCAAATTTCTTGAAAACCATTTGTCAGATTATGATGAAATTTAGCATATACAATTAAATTAACAATATCTCCGCCCCTGTGTTCTTGTTTTTTTTAAAAATCGTTCTCATGCGAAAATAGAGCTATGAAAAATATCCGCATTTTTAAGGGGTCACTTTTGACTGATGTATTCAATAGATAGACAAAGCAAAACATAAAACCCTTTACATAGGGAGGTTGTCTACATCATTACCTTTTTAATGAATCCATATTACAAGGGAAATTCTAAGTTATTTAAGAATGATTACAGAAGTACAAAAGTCATAATAATAAATTGAAATTGCACTTTGTCACCCTGCAGGTAACTTTAGAGGCTCGTCAGTATCATTACTTGCTCTCTTCGCTCGCAGTTTTCTTCTAGACGAAATGGCTGTAGAATACCTTAAGCCAATGCGAAGTTAGTCTAAAGTGGTCGCCAGACTCTTAAATAGACAAATGGTAAAATAGACAAATGACAAATGGTTTCCAAGAAATTTGACAATCGCTTTTGTATGGAAATTTCAGAACGTCGCAGGACTCTTAAATGCCGTTTTCACCATCCGTTAGATAATTTTTCACGGAAAGTTTATAGGTAAAATGCAGCACGAGACCGGGGCGGGTCGCTAGTTAGAAATAATTAGAAGAATTTAATTACTCATGGTGCAAGCAGTTAGGAAAACGCGTGCAAGAGTGGGATGCACATATGTAATTAAGTATACTTGCATCTTTATAAGGTTGTGCAGGTTACTTGCATCGTGTGAAAGCGGTATTATTTAAAGATCCATAGATAAACTCTTTTCTGTTCACACCAGAATTACCTACTAACAAAAGGATAATGAAGCTTAGAAAATAGTGAAACAACTGGCGGGCTTATCGTTTAGAGCAATCTTGTTTAGCTTCAAAGCTAGCTTCTTTTCATGGGGGTTTCCGCAATTTTGCAGTTCTCCTCTCTTTTTTTTTTTCTCAAAACATGCCTACATCTCTTTCGTGAAAAGCAAGTAAGTGAAAAAGTTTTTTTTTGTTGTCAGAAGAGGATGATAATAAAATCTTTAGTCTAATAAAAAACACCATTTCAAATGTTAGCTAACGAATTTTGTCTCAAAAGGTTTTTACAACTCTACTTGTTTTTTACCAAGCCATGTCAGAAGCCATCGGGCGGCCTAGAAATTTTGAGATCAGGGCTAGCCTATACGAACTTGCTAGCTTACCAAGTTATTCGACAAATTGTTCGTGAAGATCGCCTGCAAAATCGTACTTATCAAGTTTTGATTTCAATACCCTATGGCCGGTACTAAATGATTCTATATTCCTTTGGTCTATTCTGGTCTAAAGCGGAGACCAGCGGAGAGATTGTCGGAACTGCGTACAAAGGGACGTTGGGACTGCAAGCGCTAGATATTATAATTGAATTTCTAGTCGTAGACAAAAGGGACAGTAGGCAATGTAGCACTAAACTTCAATCCAAATTACATAAACTAAACTATCTTTACCTGATACTATCGATCCGCTCCGGCTTTGCACGGTATCTATAATCCTTCCGTGAAAAGTTAAATAACTGATGGTGAAAATCACGTTAAAATCCGTTACGTAGTTTAGAAGAAGTTAGCGGATATACAGACAGAGAGAGACAGACAGACGCTTAAAGCTACTTTGTTTTAAACTATGTAAAGAAGAGAAGGCCGCTACCAGCTTCTGATATTTTTAATGTATTTTATTCATTGAACATACGATAGAATAGAACTTTATGAAACTAAAGCACAAAGTAAGAAATCTACTAAAAATAGGTACAAAAAGTGTTATCTCCAAAGCTAAGCTTATGAGCACCAAAGCTAACATCGAGAAAAATATTATACATAACATATCGTCACGCCTTTCCCCCGAGGGGGCTGGCAAAGGTGTAATACAGCACCCACACTTCGCCGGACGATATTCAGTCGCAAATGTGACAGGGGGCGAGCCTGTCGCCATACACCAGGCTCCAGTCATGTAGCAGATGACATACAACACGCACATATGCTCACACAATGAACAAATTTGTGCGTGCCGTCGGCTGGTTTTGAACCTGCTCCCTCTGGCTTGAGAGGCAAGTCTTCTCCAACTAGGCTATCATCGCTTTTATACAAAAATATAATTTATACTTATGTTTAAATGGGATGTGATAATGCGTATGTACAATTATGTTTTCTTGCTCTAATCCGCGTTTAACATTAGATACTAGAATTAGTAAGTCGGCTCAGTCCTTAATGTCATCTATTCACGTCTGAGACATCCTAAGCTCTTTCCTTGAATTTAGCCCTCAAGGATTCTGCGCAGAACTGGAGGTCGTAATTTCCCTCAGCGATATTAACCTTACAGACTGGGCGTTGAGCTAGGTCAGGTACTGTAAACCACTATACAGGGTTAAGCTTGGGGCAGAACACACGTAAAAGTACTCTTTATACTGAAAAGCTTTACGCGAGAAAAATTAAAGGATCTATTCTATAAGAAGATTGTGTAACACTTGACTCTACTTTCTGCATATTAATACAAAAATATATCTTAATACTTCTTAATTAATTCTGTATAATATCACTATTATAGACTGTCTCTATTATCTTATCACCAAGGTATTACCAAAATACTAAGTAATATTTGACATAATTTTCAAAACATCAATTTTGGTATGCTGGTTTACGTAACATGTACAAAATTTCTCATATCTCGATAACTACCACCATAGACTATACTACTACTGTACTAATTACTTTACATCTTTTACAGATCCATGCAGCATGGGTCATAGTATAGGTACCTTCTATTGCAGAATGTAAAGCCAAGCCCATCTGCCGATTCAAAGCTTTATTGCCTTATAACTTAGCATTAGATAGACTAAAACGTTTGTTAAGCCTTAACTTTAAGCTAGATTTATTCACAACGCTAACGTCGTCGACTGTGAAATGTGGCGGATCCTCGAAATCTTCACGACTGTTTGCTTAAAAGTTCCACTATAATGCAGGTCTGCTTTTGTTTTATTAGCATTTTCAAAAGATCTATTTTCGTCGCTGCGACACAATACTCGTAGTAGTCTACTATCGGTGGATAAATAAATGCAAGTACGAAACCGTAGTACAAAACTAAATAAATAAATTCGGGACATTGTTACACACGGTCGCCTGACCCCAAACTAAGAAAAGCTTGTACTATGGCTGCCAGAGCCTGATATACATGGAGTTTTTTTAAATACATTCTTAAATAGATATTAACACCCAGACATAGAACAAACACAAATGTTCATCACATTAATGTTTGCCCTAGGTAGGAATTGAACCTACGCCCCCAAGCTCAGAAGGCAGGCTCACTACCAACTGAGCCACCGAGGCAGTCAACATATCGTGGGTTGTTCCAATCGTTTATAAGCCATTGAGTTTGGAGAGTTCTTTAGATAAAAGCTTTTGCTTTTCTAGGACTTTAAACATAGTAGTAGCGCCACGCGGTTTCACTCCTTATCCTATACTTATATTATATACAGTATCTTTTCACGTTTGATTTAAACGTGAAAATAGTAGCCTTTGTGAAAAACAAAAGTTTAAGATTTCTCCATGCCATATTATCCGTTGACCTGTTTAAGTTTGAAGAAATACCTTATCAACAACGCACAGTCACACGCCTCTTAAATACTCAAGCACAAACTATGGCATTTACAATTAGTGTGAAAACCATTGATTTTTATAGTCCAGACAAAGTTCTACATAAATACATTAGATATTTTTTTTCTACAGCCAAAACCAGTCACCTCCAATTCGAAATCTCTTCTGTTTATAGGATATTATGTCCTTTATACAGAGGTGTCCTTTATATCGACCTTAACAAAAACGCACAGTCACACACCTCTTAAACACTCATTCACAAACTATGGCATTTACAATATTAGTGTGAAAATAAAATAACATACATATCGTCACGCCTTTCCACCGAGAAGGCTGGCAGAGGTGTAATACAATACCCACACTTCGCCGGACGATATTCAGTCCCAAATGTGACAGGGGGCGAGCCTGTTGCCATACACCGGACTCCAGTCATATAGCAGATGACATACAATACGCACATATGTTCACACAATGAACAAATCCCGCTGCCTCTGGCTTGAGGCGGGCCTTCTCCAACTAGGCTATCATCGCTTCTTCAAAAATAAAAAATAAATAAAATCCAGAAAAATCAAGTTCTATATAATTCCACTAAATTATTTTTAAACCAAGCTGCGGTTTACCTCCAATTCGATATATCCCCTCTGTATAAAGGTATATGTACACTACACGTGTGGCGTTCAAAGTCGCACGTGCGGCTGACGGCTCGTACGTCTATTAACCTGCGGTGGCGTTAATTAATTAACGCAGCTCTATAGTTCTATGAGGAGGGCATGGTACAGTTGACACGGCAGACAAGTTATAGCATCTGATATCGAGGAATTTTATATATATATAGGGTCAACTAGGGCAAATACGTCTGTGGGGCAATTGCGTCTTTCGATCCTTCACAAACTAGGCGCCACCTACATCTTTTTTCTATCTTTAGTTGCAATAATTTGTACTAGATGGCGTTAGTTGCTTAATTTGTGAAGGGTTTGTCAGTAACTCTCAAAAGACGCATTTACACCAGTTGACCCTACACATATAAATATCCTTATTGCGTAGGGTCAATTCTTTTTTATGGTATATCGTCAATTATCTTTTCTAGTCTAACTAAGGTATACCAGAAAAGAGACTTGCCTCTAACTGCAAGATTGGAATGCTCAAAGATATCTTGAAGCGTTCCATTCTTAGGTTTGAATCTTGGTGGGACCAAAACGCCCGTACAAGTGTTCTTTTCAGCGGAGCTTATCAAATCATGGAGCGAGTTGTTTGTCTATATTTTTGGACTTGACAGCGACATGAAAGACAGTGATGTTATCTGCAGTACATTTTTGATTAGTATAATTTTTAAACATTTTGAGTCAGTGAGGAAGTAAACTGAAACCCCTTCAAGGTAGATATATTATGAGGTGAGATCATGATCGAAGAGGCGACTAGAAAGGTTTAGGCGCACAATGTCGAATGAGCAAAATGCCAAACGGTTGCAAATTGTCCAAAGAGCAAAATGTCCAACGCGCACAATGTCTATAGCCGCTTCAACCTAGACTCTTGCATGGTTTTGCCAAAACATTTGATCGGCACATATTGATATTGATAATGGAATCTATGTATTGAACTGTGGATCAGTTTAGAACCTTGCTAATATCGAGAAGATTATTTAAGCTCTGTTACGACAAAACGCTGAAATCCGGGTTGCAGCATTTTGTCATAACGTAGTAAAATTAGAATTTTGGATATTTTGCACCTTGGACATTTTGCTCCTTAGACATTTTTCTCCTTGGACAATTTGCCACCGTTTGTCATTTTTCTCTTTTGACATTATGCGCCTAAACCGACTAGAAAGTCAAGAAGGGAGTGAAAATTAAGAAGATGAAGAAAAAGTAAGGAAATGGCGCGGAGCGGGTTTAAAGTGGTTTCAGGAAATAAAGGCAGTTACCCTACGAATAAAACCTACCTAGTATCCTACAAGACGCGTAGTACATCAATAGTACAGTACATAAAGCCTAATGTTACTCGTTAGCTTTAATTGAATCGCTTGTAACCCCGACTGTACTCTGCAATCAGCCTCGGATTACGAGCAGATATAATTACATCACCTGCCTTGCCATTTGATAAATCACGAGTTGTAGGCAACACACGTGGATGAGTCTTCATAACTGGGGGAAATTGAGCTATTAAAATCTAGGGACTGTAGTGTACTTACATAATTTTTTTACTAGCTGACTATCCGGATTGCGGATGCGGGGAGGATTTACTAAGTTAAATGTTAAGTAGCGTGAGGAGTCTGTGGCACTAGAGAGAGAATAACCAAGAAATTAGGACTCACCTTGCCTTGCCCTTAGCTCGGCGGACGCCTTCTCGGACACCAGATTCCAGCTAGGAACTGCGTTGGCACAAGCACCGGCACAGAGTTCAAAGGTAAAACGGGTTCAGGACACAAAAGTCTATTAAGTGGTCACAATCGATGAGGAAGCACAAATAAAAATGTCAGTTGAGCGTGTTGTTCCGTGGTTTCACTCGCGGTCCCACGAGATGAAAGGTACTCTATGTCCTTTTAAGTTTTCCCGGCAACGTTTATGCAAAATTTCATGATGATCGGTTGAGTTGTAAAAGCGTGAAAGAGTAACGAACAAACAAACTCACTTTCCGTATCATACTAAATTGGGAAGCTGGGATTTATTTTCAGCTTGAAGGTCCCATAGCTGGGCAAACCTCCTTCTCTTCTTCACGACTTATCACTGTTGAGTAGCGATGATAAATACTTGCTTGTAAAATACTTTTCTTATAATTACTTATCTAAATATCTGATAGACAAGTAACATTATTAAAAGAAAAACAAAAAGCCCGGGTGCAAAATATTATATATGCCCTATGTCACTTCCACTATCAAGACACAATAAATGACACCTCACATGTCCAAGTCCATCAAGCAGTTTAGACTGTAGAGCGTGCCAAAGAAACCTCATACATGACACTCAAAAACCCTCTTTCTTGCGCATTCGGGTAAAAATAAAACGTACAATCGAGGCTTGTGTGACAATGATTCTAAATTAGAAAATTTAAAACAACAATTTGTAAGATTAATACAATTTATGGAAATTCATACTCCAAAGATTAAAACCAAACGTACAAGAATATTTATTAATTATTCTGTACCGAAAGCTTAAACGGCTACTTAGATGAATTTATCGTGAGAAACGCGCTTCTATTATCATAAATTGTAGATTATTAATGCTAAACGATGTGCAAACTGCGTTGTTCTAATCAATATTCACCAAAATGTGTGAATACATAATACCATAATAGGTAAAATATACATCAGTCATAGTCGTACATCAATTAATTAACCAACCGATATGCCAGCCTCGGAAGAGCATTGTTACGTAATACGAGACATGTTTAGTGGAACCATATTCTAGATTAATCTAGATCCTAACTGATATTATAAATGCTACAGTGAGTTTTTCGTCTGTTTGTTTGTTTAGGTATTTTTTTGTTAAGCTTTCACGCCTTAACTGCTCAACCTATCAGCGTAAAATTTGGCATACACGTTGTCAGGGGTACTGAAATAGACCTAAAGTTTTTATAATCCCGAAAAAAAATGTGTTTATTTAATGTCATGTGCTACATAACTGGAGTTCGGTGTATGGCGACAGGCTCGCCCCCTGTCACATTTGGGACTGAATATCGTCCGGCAAAGTGTGGGTGTTGTAATACACCTCTGCCAATCCCTTCATAGTTAAATTATGCCAAAAATAACGGTTCCGCGGGTGAAATCGCGGGGCGCAGCTAGTACATAAATAAACTAGATGTTTCCAGAGGAATGAAAATTTATACTACTGAATATGAGTGCTTTGTCAGGTGTTTGGTGGAAAAATTGTACAAAAATCTAATTAGTGTCGAAATGTAAGGGCCTCATGGCCATTATAATAATATCTCTATATCAGCTCTAATGACTTCTCCTTACGAGTTTTCTGTATCAATTTCTCATGAACTTCCAATGAATCAAATGAGTGATTTTGTTTCTTCCAGTAAGTAATAAATATTACTTCATTTATTTTACTGTTCCTGTAATTAGAAAAACCAGTCTTGAGTAGTCTAGAACAGTACAAAGCTTCGTTGGCTTTTCGAGACGAAAGGTATTCACTAAGTTTGGGTTTGAACCTTATACGAAATCGAAACTAGCTTTTCCGAGTCGAACTTCTCACTTGCTCCTGAAGACCTAACTTGTTTAGTCGGCGGTTAGTTTGAAATGCCTACACTGTAGGATCCACTGTAGAAACACTCGACTTTTCGAGATCTTTTACCACCCGATGGCACCCGACGTAGCGTTTCAATTTAGTTCGGTCTAATTCGCGGTAGACCGCTAAATAGTTCGCGACATTATCCAAGATTCTCTTATCCCAAGACTCCTGTCTTACTTTGAAGGCAGTTTGTTGCTAAGGGCTCAATTAACCCGAGAGCATGAGCAAAGGAGCCTGTATTCCGAAACTCGTGTGGTTTCGTATGGATCACCTACTACTGATAAGATTAGGCATGGTTATTAGGTAACATTAGATACGGATTTACCGGCTGATCGGAAAACTGAGAGTAATTGAGTTAATCTGATCTCTGTACCCTCTTTAAGATCATAGAATAGGTACCGATAGATATACGTAGACATTATAATTACAAGAGAGAATATTAATCATGGATTTAGAAGTTGGAGTACATATCTACCAGCATGATTAAATTGTAATAAAGGAGGTACTTGTGTATCTTTAGCTTATAAAATATGTAAATTGTAATTGTTTTCTGGTAGCTTACCCTGTATAGGGGGCCTACATGAAATCGTATAGCCGTTATGGTTACGTATGTTTTCGACGCTGCGCGACAGCGAATCGTAACGCATTATGGGTCATGGTCACGTAGTATCGAAAACTGAACGTAACCATCATGGTACAAGATATCATTGTAGGCCACCACTTGTGCATTATCCATGTTCAGTGATATCGTGGTACTTATTCGTAGTTTTCCTCCAGGCTTAACGACCACTGCCCAAAGCCAGAAAGTTCTAGTTAGTTTGGTAGCGAACTATTTCTCCCTACTAAAACGTCCTCTATCAAGATCTATGCGAACGATATGCGATGAGATACGTCATAAGGGACGGGTTATTAAACGCGTGAGCACGCCTGTTATTCAGATAACATCGAGATTAACGATTAGACTGCTATTAATCAAAGTAAGTTTATGTGAGCCATAAGGGAAGCATTGCTAGAGGCGTAATAACTCAACAGCTTAGATTGGCGTAAGAGAAATTGCACTAAAGTTTAACTTCAGTAAATCAGTATCTGTTGTATCGACACGCAACTACAATCACCCGTAAGTAGAGACAGAAAAAACATTTTGGGTGACTTAGGCCAAGATTAAACAAACTGTTTCACACCACAACTACTCAACTGATCATCTTAAAACTTTGCACACTTACACAGAAAAAAAACGTAGGGTACTTTTTATCCCGAAAAAATTAACAGTTCCTGTGGGACCGGACAAATAAACTATCGCCTAATTAGTGAACAGAGACCTTTGGAACATAGATTTCCATTAGAAACATAGATTTGGTGGTTGAAAGGGAATGCAAATATATTTAAGCCGTGTTAAAGTTTTAGCGCGAACTTGAAACGCGTGTTCTTCAGTGATATACTTATACAAGTAACTGCTAAAGAATTTTATGAACTAGGTAGGTGTTGATTAATAATTAGGCGGCTTTTTAATAGGTCGCTCTGTTTTTATATTATTGGTGTGAACAATATTGAGCTTATCAATCCGTCGACCAAGTCGACTCAGTTTAATATTTATTTCTTTGCCATTTCTCCTCTTCCTGACTTTCTCGTTGGTTTATCTGCCCCGATATAAACTCGGGGTAGTTTATGACTGTCATTAATGCGTACCGAGAAATGTGATTGTATGAGGTCATTCTGTTTGTTTACATATTCTGCTTTATGGGTTGGGCGTTATCGGACACTTTAACAACATCCTATAATTTCTCTTGCATTTTGCATTCCTGAGTACATAGCTATGTGTAATTCAAATGAAGTGGATGTATAATATGAGAATTGAGATGAATTCCTTGAAACGGGGTGGTGTAACGGTTTAAACCTGGTATTACATGGTCAAAGGCGGACTTCTGACGTTTGAGAATTACAACCGACCCTCAAAGCGTTGAGAGCTATAGTCGGGAGCTCAGCGATGTGCATTAAATAAGTCAAACAGAAATATGATGGTTATGATGGTTAAATGTTATAGAAAGTGAATTGGGTTGAGTTAAAAAAAAAAGTAATATTAAATTCCATAGCTGTGTGGATTTGAAGCAAGAAAAGTTATCGCAAAGATCTTACGGTTCCGCGGGCTTTTCGAAGTTACGCTTGTTAATTCAAGAGTCGGTCCGATTTGGTAACGTTGGCCAGCTCACCTTTACCTCAGCTCTACAGGGTGTTTGGATAGACGAAAAACAATTCGAGTTTAGTGCTGGCAAGGTAAAAAAAAAAAAGAACAAAGCAACCGAAAATTAAATCGTTGTGTTTGAATAATATAAAAAGCAAAGATTTAAAAACCGAATTCCCGCGTCATCCACGTAAACAATTTTTAGACTTTTGTTGATATCTTAAAAACTGATTGACTGATTTCTTTAAACTGTATAGGACCACCTCTAAAGTATGAAATACCAAACAAAAAAGAATAGTTAAAATCGATGCACAACTGGCGGAGTAATAGCGTAAAATACATATATACAAAAAAATATATAGTCGAATTGAGAACTTCCTCTTTTTTGGAAGTCGGTTAAAAATAGGGATAAACGTACAATGTACTTCAGATAAACGCGAGACACGTATGTCATTAGTATTTAAGCACATCTATACTTATTTTTCGGTAATTAAATGTTATGAAAATTATTTCCATCGTCTAACAGAACATTCTGTATAAATTCCCTGACTTCTTTGAATCTTTGCGGAACGGTGCAAAGAGTGTTCCAGAGTGGAGCTCTTAAGGCGATATACGTATCCTCTGCAAATACGTTACTCCACGGCATTAGGGTTCCACAACAGAGTCGTTACTAGAAAATTAGGTTTACATATGAGAAATTTAAGCTAGAATCGTAGACTTTTGAACTGTTTAAGTTTTCTAACATTTAATAAATAGAAAAGTAACTAAGTGTACAAATAACTAAGTAGTCTACGTTTTGATATAAATCAGAAATCAGAATTTATTGATAACTCCTATAGTTACACGTCACAGTTGAATATTAGGTCCTTACGTATGAAATTGGCGTTTTGTACGGGAGGAATAAAAAGTCGATTTTTTTTTGTAAAATATATTTAATTAATCAAAGTATGCACCGTTGTTATCTATGCACTTTTGCCATCTTATGGGTAGTTCATTGATCCCTTTACTATAAAAACCATGGGGGCGAGAATCAATAAACTCTTTGAAGGCGGTTTGGACTGCTGCATCGGAGTGGAATTTTTTTCCTTGTAAGAAGTTGTCAAAATTCCGGAAGAAATGGTAATCTGTTGGAGCAAGGTCCGGGGAGTACGGTGGATGTCGCAGACATTCCAATTGTAGCTCAGCTAACTTAGTGGTTGTTTGTTGTGCAGTGTGTGGTCTTGCGTTGTCGTGAAGCAGCAGTGGCCTAGAGCGATTGACCAATCTCGGTTGTTTAACAGCTAGTTCTTCCTTCATGGTTTGCAGTTGCTGACAATAGATATCTGCCGTAATCGTTTGGCCAGATTTAAGAAAGCTGTAGTGAACGACACCGGCGATAGTCCACCAAACACTTACAAGTAACTTTTTCTGAGTCAATTTTCGTTTAGGGCAGGATTTGGCTGGGTCTCCAGGGTTCAGCCATTGCGATGAGCTCTTTCGATTATCGTACAATATCCACTTTTCATCACAAGTAATGATTCGATTTAAAATCCCTTCATTATTGTGTCGGTTGAGCAAAGTAACACAGCAGGCGACCCGTGTTTGCAAGTTCGATTCACTCAATTCATGAGGTACCCATCGTTCGAGTTTTTTTACTTTCCCGATTTGTTTCAAGTGGATAAATACAGTTTTGTCACTTACCCCGAAGCCTGCTGCTATCTCTGAAGTGCTTTGTGATGGATCCGCTTCCACAATAGCCTTTAATTCTTCGTTTTTCACTTTGATCTCCGGCCGTCCACGGGGTTGGTTCTTAAGGTCGAAATTTCCAGAACGAAAACGTTGAAACCAAAAACGTACCATGCTATCTTTAGCGACACCAGCGCCGTACACATCATTAATTCTTCGAGCTGTTTCTGCAGCACTGGTGCCACGGTAGAACTCGTACTCGTAAATATACCGATATTTCATGTTTTCCATTGCGCGGTAATAAGCGACGCCAAAGAAAAAATTATGAGGAAAATAACAAATGAATGACTGTATTCCAAAGAAAAAAAAACCAGCTAAATGAATTTATTAATTTGAATTTCGAATTCTTAACCAAAGAGGAGATATTTCAGATCAAATTGATCAGTACGACAAAACGCCAATTTCATACGTAAGAACCTAATATTTATAGTTAAAAACAATAATGTCAGAACAATAATAATTGATAATTATGTCAAATATAAAAATAATTCATTAATGTCATTATACAGTTTTAGTATAGTAAAAATAGTTAAATATTATGTATAGCTATTATTATACAAAATAATAATAGTTCCAAAATCTCTTATTTTAAAATAATAAATAATATATTCGGGACACTTCAACACACGGTCGCCTGACCCCAAACTAAGCAAAGCTTGTACTATGGCTGCCAGAGACTGATATACATACTTAGATATTTTTAAATACATACTTAAATAGACATTAACACCCAGACATAGAACAAACACAAATGTTCATCACATAAATGTTTGCCCTAGGTGGGAATCGAACCCACGCCCCCAAGCTCAGGAGGCAGGTTCACTACCAATTGAGCCACCCAGGCAGTCAAAATAAGCTTCAATGTCATAAAAAATATTATCCTAGTCCTAATCCTAACTAATATTATAAATGCAAAAGTTAGTTTGATTATTTATTTGTTTGTTTGTTTGTAACGCTTTCACGGCATAACCAATCATCATCAAATTTTGCGTACACGTTGTCTGAGATACAGAAAAGGACATAGGGTACTTTTTATCAGGAAAAAATAAACGGTTCCTGTGGGACCGCGGGTGAAACCGCGGGGCGCAGCTAGTGTTTCATTAAGTAGTATACTGTTGTTACTTTCTAAAGGTCGGGAGTAGGGAATTACAGAAAATTCTATACATGATGAAAATAAGATATCTCTCCCACAGTGAAAGTTAGGTCAAAAAGTCAGGTCAAACTCAAGTCGCACTTTGATTGGCGATTATTTCCTTAGCTAAAAGTTGAAAGGAAATATTTCATGGAACTCTCAGCCATTCTCGCTATCTCGCTCGGCTGGTCCAAGAGTCACTTGAAGGCTGGCGTGCAGGATCATAACACAGTTTCGTGCCGGTGGAACTAACGAAGTGCTCTCAGAAAGGACGCCAAGTTGGTAACGTGGTGCTTTCGACCGTGAGGGCTCGCGAGCCTGTTGAGAACAAGAAATATGTTTACTTAGATGCTGTCGTTTACAAAGACGAAACGTTCAGTTAATATCACTTTTGATGTAAAAAAGTTAAATAAAATAACGAAGCATTCAGTCACATATTCCTTTTGCAGTGCGTATAGAAAGATTTAAAAATACTTTACAACAAATACGATTTGTTTGTCAATAAAATTTAACAGCAGTACTTATTTGAAATCTGAATAATGAAACGTGTTCTCAATCCGCATATTTAGCCACGCCTAATTAGACGCTGGACCGGCAAAGTGTAAGTGTTGTAAAACACCTCTGCTTGCCCTTTCGGGGGAAAGGCGTGTCAAAATGTTCTGTTAAGTGTACAACATTGGCACAAACCTTACAGAGTACAATCTCTAGTAAATATGAGATTTATGAGCTTCAAAACTGCAATTTCTCTAGTTTATTCTGACTACAAGTTAGCGGTTTGTCTTCACGATTTCAACATTTGATACAATAGTCAAGTCACATACATACACGGCGTTATAAGACTGTGACAGACGTCGCGACACTACTGGATGTTACTGTTTTGTATGTATTTTTTGTATTTTTGTACACACAAATACATACAAACCAGAAATGTTGAATCCAATTGGCTTTGACAATTGGCTTTCTTTGGAATAAGCCATCTCTCCAAACCATAACATGAAGCTCGTATATTATTTTATGTAACAACAATATTATTATCTATGTTTAAAGCAAATAAATGTATCTTTATCCTCATACATGAGCGACATGAAGCCATCTGCCTGGATGACACGTCGTCTGCTGCCGCCGTCTGCGGTCGGGCGCGGAATGGTAGCGTTAAACGGTATCTGTGAGTTAATAGCGACACCTTTGATGGTGGCTTTATAATTGCAACACGAGAGTGGCGGCTCGTCGCTTCTAGCGCAGATGGATACAGGAAACGACTTGCGTAAAATAGGTCAAACATGGTGTAGATCATGGTCTATAAAAACAAGGTCTATAGCAAACACGTTTTGACGTCACTCGTCATTGTCATCCATCTCTTTCGTACTATTTGTAAATGACTTATTTCGGTCTTGCTTCAGCATCGATTGACGTCACTGCGTGTTGCCCACATGACCGGAATGCTATACCTGGCGGAGTATATTATTATACCATGGTGTAGCGCAACATTATCGATTAAAGGATTTGTACTACGGACACGGTGTTTTCAAATAGAATATAAATCCATCGTTAACGAACCAAGCCCTTAACATCCTAAATTAGGATTAAGGCTCTTAATCCCAAATGGTTCCCAAAAAATATCGTAAATTGACTCAATTTAATTTATTCTGTATTTTAGCCCGATTTTTGGCAATAGACTAGAGAAAAATGTCCCTCGCGTCATTTACAGACTTCCCTGCAGGAGGTACTTTTTTGTGAAAAAGTTAATACTGGGTTGACTAGCTTTTGCTGATCCCTGATAAAGAGTTTTTATTTCTTGAGCGCGCGGTTAAGAAAAAATAGCTTTGCTAAATCGACTGTTTTACCATGCAAGCTAACTAGCTCCGATTGACGCAGCTGATTGGCGTTGCTAATTAGTTTTAGCTTAGCTTAAAGCATTTTGCGGAATTGTGTAGTTTGAGTAGTAGTTTGTTGGTGAAGTTAATTAGTCAAGACAAGATTAAGTGGGAACTTTGGGGTTGTCACTGAGAGGTTGATTTAGGATTTTGCATTGACTAATTTATGTGATCCGTTCGATCGACAGAGTTGTGTAGAGTATACAGGGTATCGGTATAGGGTGTTCTAAGCCAAAAGGGTGTGATTGTACTCATCTTTATAAACAGCTTTTACTATGGAGCCAACATTAAATCTCGTAAAAAAAACAGTTGTTCCATACAAATAGTTCATTGATTGTTGTCATCGTATGGAACAGCTGTTATTTTTTCTCGATTTCAAGGTTAACCCATTGTAAAAGTTGTTCGTAATGATGAGTATAATGACCCACTTTCGGCTTAGTACACCCTTTCCTGATAACTCTGTATAGTAATTAGTAAAGAAGCAGTAAAAGTAAACAGTAATCTTCTTCCTTACTCATTGGCTATTCATTGCTAACAATAGCCATGTTGAATCAAACAATGCTTATTGGAGCTACATTATTCAGTTCAATTAATCTAATTAAGTTGCTTACTAATCAAAGCATAGTCAACACATCACGTAGCATGCATTAAGTCTGTTTGATATAACTACATTATCGCAGCAATAAGTCTAATTGTAGCAGAATGCTAGCTCTGAAAGCAGAGTTGGTAGGTAAGTAGGATAGCACTATACTTAGTATAATTTTTTTAAAATCGAAAGTTACTCTGTCTGTCTGTTTGTGGGATTTTCAGGACTAAACAGTTTTTTTTGCAACAGACTAGGCATGCGTTTGACCACTGACTCGCCTGATGGGAAGCGTCGACGTGAACGAAGGTGTAACACGCTTGCCTAGGAGATAAGTACCTATTCACTTTACTCTTAAACACCCCTGGATTGTATTTAGGTGGAAAGACAGACGCAGGCAACGAGTTCCACGCCTCTGCAGTGGCCCTATTCGGAGATTTGAGTGTTTCATCTCACCTTTTTTCGTCCTTGTTGCTCTCGTTTGAAACGTCATAGGTGTGAGAGTGACCAAGAGGGCTATTCTTACGGAGTGAGATTTAATGTCACCATTTTTCGTCCTTGTTGCTCTCGTTTGAATAGTCTTAGGTGTGAGAGTGACCAAGATACAATCTCATCTCATCTCACGAGTAGGAATAGCCCACCAAGATAAAATCTCATCTCATATCACGCGCAGGAATAGCCCCCCAGTTCTCACAAGAAAAGTTGACTTGAAACGCTTAGTGCGTTTTGGCGGAATATCCACCATAAGAGGGTGTCTCTTACTGGTGCGCCTGGTACAATTATAAAAGAACGGACCTTGATGAAGTTAATAATTAGTTACAGTTTACAGTTTATCACGAGGAAGGTTTTTGGATGAGTACTATGTTTTAACTCCAGACGCAAAACGACGGCGTGTTACAAGTTTGACGTGTCTGTGTGTGCGTGGGTGTGTGTCTGTATGTGGCATCGTAGCTCCCGCACGGAAGAACCGATTTTTAATATTTACTAGCTGTCACCCGCGACTTCGTTCGCGTTTTTTATTTATATATTTTTTTAAATTATTTACCTATTTTTTACCTATTTATATATGTGAGCTATCCTATCTGTTAAGTTAGATCGAACTGCACACGGTGTGCAAGTTTGATTGAAATCGGTTAAGTAGTTTAGGAGTCTATAGCGGACAAACAACGTGACACGTAATTTATTTTATATATTAAGATTATCAGAAGTGTCCTTCATGAAAATCGGTGTTGATGAAAATCAGTGTCGGTTTTTTTTAAATTCAATTTATTAAATAAATGCTTACGAAGTGGCGGGTCGAATAAATATTAAAAAAATCTCACTAGTTATAAAAATACAGCGAAATTGATCCGACTTTTATGGGGAACAGTGAGGCGTTTACGGCTTCTGAATAATTTTCCACGTTTGATCCTTGGTAACCCAACACAAATAAGTAAACAGACCTACATTTTCCTAATTAGGTAAGCAAGTTATCCACCCGTTTAAATAACCCAATTAAAATTAGGGCTCTCGTGCACTTACTAACTGTGAATGATCACGACCACGACCAATCAAGGCATTGATCAACCTTTATTCGCAAAATTGTCCCGAAGTTTATTATTTTACGATTATTAACCCTTTCATTATATTCAATATATTATTATCTCTATCTTTAGTTGTTCTAATATACGTAAAAAATATATTTTTGGAACAAAATTAAGTACATAACAATACTAAAAACAATAATAAATAGTAAAATAATAACAATAATTGATTTATTTTAGGCTTATATTGTTTCTAATATAATTATTATTAAAAAAAATAACAATAATAAAATAATAATTGAAATATATAAATTATAAAAAAATCATCATGTATCATGTACTCAAGTATAACAATATGCCGTCTAGGTTATCTATTAGCGCTGATTTAATAAGAAAAAATTAATAATTGTGTTGTAAAGCTATTCTTCAATTTCTGGAACAACAGCAGTCAATTTGGTCTGTGTGACCATTACTTGTGGTCATGGACGTCTAATATGCGTGTTCACTGAGAGAAGGTTTATGCCCAATACGCAACTCGAATATTTGTCTTTCTAATCAACTGATTTAAATCAGATCAATCGATTACAACGATTCGAATTTGATCGATTCAAATCAAACCTATTTCAGTACGGAGTGCGTACACGTCTACAATAGTAGATTGGTAGACACTTTTCTTAACCAAGTAACCAACTCAAGCTTTACTTAATTTACTTCAATTTGAAACTTGAATCGGAATTGAAATCTAAAATTAGCCCTGCAAAGCTTTGTGGGCGCCAAATTTAACTTTGTTGGATTTAGTTATCCAAACTCAAAGCTACCCTTTTCGACATTGTAATCTGTAGAAGAGTGCAGAAGAATAAGTAAGTAGCAAAAATATTCCAAAAATAACTTAAAATTGATTACGTATTCAGCCATGCGTGTATCTAGCTTTTAGATATTTATCGGTTTTCCATTTTGGACCGATTCGGAACATTGTCACCTTATTCGATTCGATCCTAACATTCGCGAGGATTTGGCGATAAATGATTTGCGCCAATTCTCGTAAAAGCTTCCGAAATTTTAATAAAAAAATTCAGTCAACAATTGGAAAATGTAGCATTAAAATGAAGAAAAGAGAACTGCGAAGGACATTATTTTTAAACCGATCTTGGCTAAGTAGCGCGTGATATGGAGTTAACGTAAAAGGGCGTAAGGCGTTCCCAGGTCGGCTTCTCAATATCGCAGACTTACCCGCCTCCCTACAGTTTTGACACATGAATATGATAATCCCCGAACACATTGCCAAGTCACAGGTGGCGAGGATTCAGGGCGCTTCGAAGCATACGCAAAATTTCTATAGCGCCTGTCTTATGACATTTTTTCGTGTTGTGACAGAAAATGCCGTGATATATTGAAGATTTATATCACTTGTACGTACAAAGGTGAAGACACACTGCCGCGTTAGACGATAGATTGATGACGCTTACATTTTTCCTACGCTGATACATTTTGTATCGGCAATGGAATGCGTCTGTTGAAAGGAGGTGATGGTAATATAGAGGAAAGCCGGAATGTTTAGTTGAGTCAGACAATCTATGAAACACCTGAAAGGTCTAGAAAAAAAAGTTAGTTGACGAGTAGACTGCATAATAGCTATACCGTGTACGTGTAGTCTTCCACCCATATAAAAGGCAATTTAGTAATCGTAGATGTGTGATAAGCAGGTACAGGTTGATAGCAAAGCGATGATAGCCTAGTTGGAGAAGGCCCGCCTCTCAAGCCAGAGGGAGCGGGTTCGAACCCAGCCGACGGCACACACGAATTTGTTCGTTGTGTGAACATATGTGCGTATTGTATGTCATCTGCTACATGACTGGAGCCCGGTTTATGGCTACAGGCTCGCCCTCTGTCACAATTGGGACTGAATGTCGTCCGGCGAAGTGTGGGTGTTATAATACACTTCTGCCAGCCCCAGCCCAGGGGAAAGCGTGACGATATATATGTAAATGTATACATATGTGTACAGGTTCCATGGCTTCATAAAAGGTACAGACATGGTTTTCACTTCGTGTTCTACTCAAGGTCTATAGAATTTCAGTCCTGCAAATTTTCATAGCATATATAATACGACATTATATTCACACGCCTCTTTCCCATACGTAGGCAGAGACTACTTCTCTCCACTTGCAACAATCCTGGCTTGCATTCTTTCACTTCTTCTATTTCCACGAGTCTTTTCATACAAGCTCGTCGGAAAAAGGTACCCTTGACCTGGCCCTTTCTTAAATCGATTTTCGTTGCAAACGTGTCATCTAACCTCTGACATTTTTTACAAAAGTCAACACATTTTAATTTGTCATATTGTGACCTCAGATATACCTAGAGAGTCAGATGGCGCACGGCGTATGATTTAGGTGAAGCCAAAAACCATCCAAAAACTACGCTACTGTCGTATACGTACACAACACGCACACATTGACGCAAAAAAACTACGCTACTCGCTTGGTCATCTTACCTCGACGTTATGTGCATTGGTTTATGGTATAACTTCGTGTACATAAATATACATATATGGTGCATTATAAGTGTGTGGCCAGTTTGATTACCTAGCCAGTATACATTTTGAGGTCCTTTTTAAAAACTGTGCAGTTTTTTCACAAGTCAATTTTGAAAAAGCCGTAACATTAAAGTCTTACAAATATGTGCAGTTTTAGAGTATTAAATCTACTAAGGTTGTATATTGGAATGGAAATGGCTAACGTAGAGTTTGGGAATGAATATTAGTTTTCGTGCAGTTGTAAATTTTTTTCATGGCAACATTACCACGCACACAAGTTTAAAAAGAAGTGGCTTCAGCGAGATATAACGCAGTGTTCCATCTTTTCCTCTAGGTTGATCTGAGATTGTGACCAGCAGTATGAAAAAAAAACTTATTGATCTAAACGACCCTCGTGCAAAGTTCCACTTTCCAAACGGTAGCCTACAGCAAAATAATCAGTATTCGCGGTCACTGAATATGAATACTGACAATATTGTGGTATTTGTGGCCATCTGCGTCGCAGCTCATGCGTCATCGGCACACGACGGGGTCCATCGCCTTGTTTGTTCGAAAGATTTTTTACTCGAAAAAAAAAAAAACAAAAGGAAGAAAAGCAAACACAACGTCTAATTTGGGAACAGGTTATTGAGGTTTGAGTTATGGAACAAGGGACAGATGGTTACGTTGAGAGCGTGTTTGTTAAAAATGTGACACAAAAACATTGTTTCTTTTTCTCGAAAACAAATTTAATCCCTACCTAATGTTATAAAATGCCTGTGTTTGTTGATTTTTGTTTCTGTTCACGGTTTCCACGGTACATTATAGGAGCAGATTAAGGTCTTTTTTTTACAAACACAAACTTGGATTAGGTAAAGACTATAAATACTTAGGTAGAGGTACCCCATTTATAAACTTAAATTTCATAATAAGTATGTAATCTTTAAAGCATTTTTACCAAATGTTAACCAATATTTAACCATTTGTTTTACCGTCCATATACCGGGAAATGGAGCCAGGGAAGACAGAGAAAAAGATGGAGGGACATATTCTCGGAGAAATGTGGACCAAATTGGATGACCGCAGCTAGAGAGAGAGAAGAGTGGAGATCATTAGGGGAGGCCTACGCCGCAGAGGCGACTTCTGCATATAAAAAAATGTAAAAAAAAAGACAAACTATTTGTGAAACAATGCAGTAGAATAAAGGCTATTTTTATTTTTTTATTTTATTTTTATTTACCGTCCATTGTAGACATGGTAATTTATTGAATAGCTGTCAAAAACGGATGGTTTACATTTTTATCACTTGGTCAAGTGTCAGTACACTTTTTAGTCTTTGATACCAAATCTTGACCAACTAAGTTCATCAATAAGTAGCGATTTTCGAGAACTATAATATAATATTTAGTACTTAATACAAACATTCAACTAAGTTAACAACATAATTATTGTGTTTGTTTAACTGTGGAATATTTATTTTTTAATAAAGTGTGACCATTTAAAGGTAAATTATAAAAATCAACTTAATGACTCGTGAACAAGAATATTAGAGAAATTAAGTAATAGACAATATTTTTTATTAAGAGGTCTGTTACGACAAAAAAACTGACCAAGTGCGAGTCGGACTCGCGCACCGAGGGTTCCGTACAAACCTGTATGGGATTATATTTGATTTTGTTACAGCCTAAAGGTATTATAAATATTTATTTGATATGAACTTCAATTTAATACCTCGACGCGTTCATGAGGAAAGGGTAGTAAGTTTAAAATTATGAAAAATATTTTTGTAAAATTATTATTTTTTTGAGTTCACGGGAAGTACCCTGTAGGTTTTGATTCTCTTGTGAGTTAAATAAAATTCCAGTATAAACGGCTGTATATTTAGATTGCGTTGGCTTAGAAGTTTAATTTTTTCACAGCTCTAAGGGGCAGTAGACTTGAGTATTTAATAATATGAACCTCTACGTGTTCCTGAGAAAAATGGTCTTGATAGACAGACAGACAACACAGTGATCCTTTATGAGTTCCGTTTTTTCCTTTTGAGGAACGGCACCCTAAAATGAGACAAAATGATGGCATTGGTGTGGAAGTAAACCTAAATGATATCCGGTGGCTGAGTCCATGATTGCTCTTAGTAATTTTGCCTGGCATCTGCGCAAAATGACCATCCTCGTTTACTCTCTGCCTTTCGCTGAAAATATCCTAAAGGCTGTAACGTGGTGGAAAAAAAAAATAAGAAATTTAATTTAATATTTACTATTGATATATAGGTTAATATTTAATAAAGGTAAAAGTTAGGTTGAGGTGAAAAGTGGTCCACGTTATCGGGGGGGAGATGGGACAAAAGGAGAAATGGTGGCAAATGAAACTTTTGCACCTGTATTAAAGAGCTTGAAGAGCTGAAGCTAACTGTACCTTTGAGGAAGGTGTCGCAGCTACCTAAGCGAACAAAAACAAAATTAAACCTGGATAAGCTTAAGTCGATAAGAACAAAGACCTCTGTTACCAAAGACCGTATTGTTGTTTATCTGTGAGTTGCTGTGTGAGGACAAAATTAAAAGATTTGTTTTTAAGGTTAAATCAAAACTATTTATTGGTCGGAACCATAATTACTTAAAGTACATGCAATTTTCTTAAATTTAAAGCGAGTATTCTTACCCTGTAATGACCAGAAGGGTCTTAAGCTTAAAATTCTACAACCTTAATCGTTATAGAGTTAAATACTATTTAATACTATATTTTAACACACTTAAATTGAAGCGAACCTATTAAAACCAAATCGCTTAGAATGTAGTTATGAAATTACAGCTCTGGTGCTAATACTGTCTGTAATATTAAAGTAATATAAACTAATGTGATTCTAAATGTTAATTCACAATCAATGCTAGTAAATCGGTAGCTAAGCGATTTACTAGAACAACAAAAGGTATTTCTATTCAAAACTTATGTTCACTAAAGCGCAGATCATACAGTGAAAACGAGGACTGTCTCATACGTCTACACTCTGTCCAGAAGGCTTGAAATTGTGAAAATTAGTAGAATAATATGACCATACCTGTCATAGAGAAAGTAACCTTGTGGCTATGACTTTTGAACAAAATAAAGGGGTTACTTGTGAATCCATGGATAAGTTGCGTGTGGTACTTGCTTTCACGACGCAGCAGGTACGCTTGGAGGTTAACATCCGCAAGTGGATACAATGGTGTATGCTTGCCGGTAAGCAACGTGGCTTGGGTCCGCAAGTGGGAAGAAAAAAAATGACATGCAGTGCAGTTACATCTGCAGGAATCGGGGTGCCGTAGTCGTTGCCAGTTCGTCAGTGGGGAATTGATCAATCCGGGCAGAAGAGGCTATGGACAAAAAGACGACAGAATCAGAATCACGTTTCTTCTTTATCGGGAAAATTCTGAGATCAACTTTTATCACAACAATTTGAAATGATTGTTTCATTCCATCACAAAACTAACCTTTTACGCCTCTTTTTAAATGCTTCTGCCCTAAGGCAGACGAAGTTCCGGAGCACCATGTCTTTCCCCTTGTCTGTCTCGACCAGAAAAAGACCAAAAACTCAACTCGAGCTATCACAATAGAATGCCCTTCAAAAAAGCAAAATCATTCTGTCACTTTGGAACCGTTTCGACTCACGCATCCACGTATGACGTCACCACACCCAATCCACTACGTCTTGTACGCAAAACTATTTTTTATTTACGTTCCATTTTCCCAACAAGGTTATGTAAAATAATCCAGATAAAAAATAGATAGAAAATAGATAATTTTATTCTCCTATCTTTTTTTTTTATTATTTGACTTGATCCGTCGGACGGAAATGTGAAACGGATGACAGCAACATGCTAACTGTCACTGTCAGTGTCTAATAACTTACATGACTTCAAAGTCATTGCTCAACAACGTAAATAAAAACAAAATCATATTTGTTATTTAATGTCGAAGACAATTAAATATCAACTAAAAATGCAAAAATGAATGTTTAAGTGTCGTGCAACTAAAAAATGTATTGTAAGTAAGTAGCTACGCTACAATACCCCCGTTTTCGGAAAAAGAGGTTAACGTAGTTAACCGTAAAAAACAGCAGGAGCAACCGGAAAAAAAAAAGAAAGACGATTAACTGCACTGCCGCAACAAAAAATATGGCAAAAAGCCATACCTCCGAAAACGAAGAAAAAATTGTTAGCAGACAATTTCTGTTATAAATCTAACTCGCGGATCGATTAGAGTGACAAATACTATGCAGATCCTTTCACTCTGCAACTTTCACACCACTTTCATAACAATCTCTCATCCTGTCCACTACTATTTCCACACATTCATCTCAAAAAAATCCTCATTCACGAAATTCAAACTAATCCGCCGTAAAGTTAAATTAAAATCTAAGAAAATTGGCTTGCTAATACCAAGTTACACGACTTCAAACAATGTGCTACTCATGTCCAAAAAAATAATAGCCAAATACGAAGGAAATCCTTCGCGTGGAATTCACCAATTGAACCTTATCCCTATTGCCATCATTGATCGAGACATCATCAATGGAAGCGAGTAAATCCTTCAAAATAGCATGGAATGTACCGTCCATGATAATTTCTCGACCTGTCGCAAGGAAATAATGGGTATATTCCGTGGCTAAATTAACGATACTGTTTAGAAAAAGTTGGATTTGCTAAAGGTAATTAACAACTAAATAATAATTATTAAATTTGCGTTGCGGATTATGTGTAGTGGCGTGTGCGTGAGACGTGGTTATCGCATAAGTAGAGTGACCCTGTGTTGGAAACGAAACAGCTGTCACTAAATGTTCAGAAATAAAATTTGGATTCAAGCGTCGTTGTGTGTTAAGCGTATCAATTGGAATATGAACTTCCCGTTGTCCCGCAGGACTCAAATGTACATGTGGAGTACCAACTGAAGACACATGTCGAGAACGGGTGGGTGAGACAAACGTGGCCTCATCATCGGAGAGTGTTCCAGAATGAACAGACATGTTTCAGTTTTAAATTTGAGTAATTTTAGACAGAGAGTGTAGTTTAACACAATAGCAGGTGTAATAACCTATAAATCGTTCTTAAACTTAAAACAATTCACCGTTAAATTGCTTAAAAACTAAATTTTCAAAATTATTTTTTTTAATTAATAATTTTGCCTTCACAAAACAACTCCAAATACTAAAAAAATTCGGGCGCCATTGTAACGTGGTGGAAAAAAAAAATAAAAAAATTTAATTTAATATTAATTATTTAATATAGGTTAATATTTAATAAAGGTAAAAGTTAGGTTGAGGTGAAAAGTGGTCCACGTTATCGGGGGGGAGATGGGACAAAAGGAGAAATGGTGGCAAATGAAACTTTTGCACCTGTATTAAAGAGCTTGAAGAGCTGAAGCTAACTGTACCTTTGAGGAAGGTGTCGCAGCTACCTAAGCGAACAAAAACAAAATTAAACCTGGATAAGCTTAAGTCGATAAGAACAAAGACCTCTGTTACCAAAGACCGTATTGTTGTTTATCTGTGAGTTGCTGTGTGAGGACAAAATTAAAAGATTTGTTTTTAAGGTTAAATCAAAACTATTTATTGGTCGGAACCATAATTACTTAAAGTACATGCAATTTTCTTAAATTTAAAGCGAGTATTCTTACCCTGTAATGACCAGAAGGGTCTTAAGCTTAAAATTCTACAACCTTAATCGTTATAGAGTTAAATACTATTTAATACTATATTTTAACACACTTAAATTGAAGCGAACCTATTAAAACCAAATCGCTTAGAATGTAGTTATGAAATTACAGCTCTGGTGCTAATACTGTCTGTAATATTAAAGTAATATAAACTAATGTGATTCTAAATGTTAATTCACAATCAATGCTAGTAAATCGGTAGCTAAGCGATTTACTAGAACAACAAAAGGTATTTCTATTCAAAACTTATGTTCACTAAAGCGCAGATCATACAGTGAAAACGAGGACTGTCTCATACGTCTACACTCTGTCCAGAAGGCTTGAAATTGTGAAAATTAGTAGAATAATATGACCATACCTGTCATAGAGAAAGTAACCTTGTGGCTATGACTTTTGAACAAAATAAAGGGGTTACTTGTGAATCCATGGATAAGTTGCGTGTGGTACTTGCTTTCACGACGCAGCAGGTACGCTTGGAGGTTAACATCCGCAAGTGGATACAATGGTGTATGCTTGCCGGTAAGCAACGTGGCTTGGGTCCGCAAGTGGGAAGAAAAAAAATGACATGCAGTGCAGTTACATCTGCAGGAATCGGGGTGCCGTAGTCGTTGCCAGTTCGTCAGTGGGGAATTGATCAATCCGGGCAGAAGAGGCTATGGACAAAAAGACGACAGAATCAGAATCACGTTTCTTCTTTATCGGGAAAATTCTGAGATCAACTTTTATCACAACAATTTGAAATGATTGTTTCATTCCATCACAAAACTAACCTTTTACGCCTCTTTTTAAATGCTTCTGCCCTAAGGCAGACGAAGTTCCGGAGCACCATGTCTTTCCCCTTGTCTGTCTCGACCAGAAAAAGACCAAAAACTCAACTCGAGCTATCACAATAGAATGCCCTTCAAAAAAGCAAAATCATTCTGTCACTTTGGAACCGTTTCGACTCACGCATCCACGTATGACGTCACCACACCCAATCCACTACGTCTTGTACGCAAAACTATTTTTTATTTACGTTCCATTTTCCCAACAAGGTTATGTAAAATAATCCAGATAAAAAATAGATAGAAAATAGATAATTTTATTCTCCTATCTTTTTTTTTTATTATTTGACTTGATCCGTCGGACGGAAATGTGAAACGGATGACAGCAACATGCTAACTGTCACTGTCAGTGTCTAATAACTTACATGACTTCAAAGTCATTGCTCAATAACGTAAATAAAAACAAAATCATATTTGTTATTTAATGTCGAAGACAATTAAATATCAACTAAAAATGCAAAAATGAATGTTTAAGTGTCGTGCAACTAAAAAATGTATTGTAAGTAAGTAGCTACGCTACAATACCCCCGTTTTCGGAAAAAGAGGTTAACGTAGTTAACCGTAAAAAACAGCAGGAGCAACCGGAAAAAAAAAGAAAGACGATTAACTGCACTGCCGCAACAAAAAATAAATAAAATGGTCCCTGTTCGGGCGCCATTGTAACGTGGTGGAAAAAAAAAATAAGAAATTTAATTTAATATTTACTATTGATATATAGGTTAATATTTAATAAAGGTAAAAGTTAGGTTGAGGTGAAAAGTGGTCCACGTTATCGGGGGGGAGATGGGACAAAAGGAGAAATGGTGGCAAATGAAACTTTTGCACCTGTATTAAAGAGCTTGAAGAGCTGAAGCTAACTGTACCTTTGAGGAAGGTGTCGCAGCTACCTAAGCGAACAAAAACAAAATTAAACCTGGATAAGCTTAAGTCGATAAGAACAAAGACCTCTGTTACCAAAGACCGTATTGTTGTTTATCTGTGAGTTGCTGTGTGAGGACAAAATTAAAAGATTTGTTTTTAAGGTTAAATCAAAACTATTTATTGGTCGGAACCATAATTACTTAAAGTACATGCAATTTTCTTAAATTTAAAGCGAGTATTCTTACCCTGTAATGACCAGAAGGGTCTTAAGCTTAAAATTCTACAACCTTAATCGTTATAGAGTTAAATACTATTTAATACTATATTTTAACACACTTAAATTGAAGCGAACCTATTAAAACCAAATCGCTTAGAATGTAGTTATGAAATTACAGCTCTGGTGCTAATACTGTCTGTAATATTAAAGTAATATAAACTAATGTGATTCTAAATGTTAATTCACAATCAATGCTAGTAAATCGGTAGCTAAGCGATTTACTAGAACAACAAAAGGTATTTCTATTCAAAACTTATGTTCACTAAAGCGCAGATCATACAGTGAAAACGAGGACTGTCTCATACGTCTACACTCTGTCCAGAAGGCTTGAAATTGTGAAAATTAGTAGAATAATATGACCATACCTGTCATAGAGAAAGTAACCTTGTGGCTATGACTTTTGAACAAAATAAAGGGGTTACTTGTGAATCCATGGATAAGTTGCGTGTGGTACTTGCTTTCACGACGCAGCAGGTACGCTTGGAGGTTAACATCCGCAAGTGGATACAATGGTGTATGCTTGCCGGTAAGCAACGTGGCTTGGGTCCGCAAGTGGGAAGAAAAAAAATGACATGCAGTGCAGTTACATCTGCAGGAATCGGGGTGCCGTAGTCGTTGCCAGTTCGTCAGTGGGGAATTGATCAATCCGGGCAGAAGAGGCTATGGACAAAAAGACGACAGAATCAGAATCACGTTTCTTCTTTATCGGGAAAATTCTGAGATCAACTTTTATCACAACAATTTGAAATGATTGTTTCATTCCATCACAAAACTAACCTTTTACGCCTCTTTTTAAATGCTTCTGCCCTAAGGCAGACGAAGTTCCGGAGCACCATGTCTTTCCCCTTGTCTGTCTCGACCAGAAAAAGACCAAAAACTCAACTCGAGCTATCACAATAGAATGCCCTTCAAAAAAGCAAAATCATTCTGTCACTTTGGAACCGTTTCGACTCACGCATCCACGTATGACGTCACCACACCCAATCCACTACGTCTTGTACGCAAAACTATTTTTTATTTACGTTCCATTTTCCCAACAAGGTTATGTAAAATAATCCAGATAAAAAATAGATAGAAAATAGATAATTTTATTCTCCTATCTTTTTTTTTTATTATTTGACTTGATCCGTCGGACGGAAATGTGAAACGGATGACAGCAACATGCTAACTGTCACTGTCAGTGTCTAATAACTTACATGACTTCAAAGTCATTGCTCAATAACGTAAATAAAAACAAAATCATATTTGTTATTTAATGTCGAAGACAATTAAATATCAACTAAAAATGCAAAAATGAATGTTTAAGTGTCGTGCAACTAAAAAATGTATTGTAAGTAAGTAGCTACGCTACAAGGCGAACGCTAAAACGGTCTCGATTAGAGATTGCAAAGGTTAGTTAGTCCGGATTGCCGGATACTTACTGAAATTGTCTCTTTATGTTGAATGGGACGAATGCTGAATTCATTTATAATTCTGCTGGTTTCATGTGGATATTTAAACACACACACGAGCGAAACACATTTTTTCAGCACGTGTTTTGTTCATGCAATCGTGCTGGCCAGTGTAACTATTCTAAGGTTTGATTTTTTAAAACTCTGTTCACGCTATATAGCGGTTAAAATGCACTTTTGCACTCAGATAAACTCAGATTTAATGATAAACAAATTCTTTCCGAGCTTTTAAGGTGAAATAGTTTTTTGTTATGCAAGGCTGCAAAGTTGTTTATTGGCGCGAGTACTTGTATTGAAACCTGAGCGTAGTGAGGGCTAAATAACTTTGACAAGCAAGTACGAGACGCTAAATAACTTTGACGCCGCAGCGAAATACACAACTTTTCACCTTTTTACAGCGAGGAAAATTATGTGTTTTTTTTTCATGCAGTAGTCCTAGTCAGTGCAAATATTATAAAGTTGAAATTTTTAAAACTCTTTCCACGCTAGCGTATAAAATGCACTTTTCCACTCAGATTTCGAATGATAAACAAAATCTTTCCGAGCTTGTGAGTGAAAATAAATTAAGTTATTTTTTATTGCTAAGTTATTTTCTTGTTCTATTAATAAACCCGCAATATCGTCATAGTAAGACACTAACAAATAAAACTATTCTAGCTTTCCATAAAAATTTTAGCTCCCCAAATGTTAAAGTCGAACACTTCGATCAGTCTACTCTTGCCGGATACCTAGCAGAATATTTTAGCCGGATTGCCCACCGCTAACCCCAATGTAGGTTAGTACAGGTGCGTTTCAGTAAGTGCTTTTCTTTCTTTGATTTACATATTAATGAACTTTGTCCCGTATAATGAGGTCGTTCAGACTACGTAAATATTGTATAACAGAAATATAGCTTTCAGGTGGCGTTCAGTTCTTTCGGACTCGTTAGATTTTGCGATTACGGCTCGATGTCGTTAGGCCTTTGGGAAAAACTTTTATATTTCTGAGGTTATTTGGGATCGTGACAGTTGGACCGTGTTGTTTTGCTTTCCATTTTAACTTCGAAAATCAGTAATCAGGGGGCTACCATTTTATATTATATTTGTTATTTTGTTGCCATGATGTTTTCGACGCTGCGCTACCACGAATCGTATTGCTACGGAATAAGGTCCATGGTCGAGCAGCGTCGAAAACAAAACGTAACGATCATGACAATGAGATGTCATGGTAACCCCCATGATCTTATTACGCTTTGATGAAATAGTTTTTTTTTATTTTATGTGCAATAAGTCGGCGTTTGACTACCAACTTGCCTGATGATAAGCGACATTGTGGTCTAAGATGGAGCACGACGACCTATAAGATACTTATTCACTCTAGCCTTGAAGTTTGTAGAGTGAAGAAGTACAAAGACAGCAGTTGAGTGAGGCGCTACAAGTGCGCTACTGCTCAGACCCGTCTTCGGAACGGTTACACCGGACTACATCCCGAAACACGACTAGGTCATTTCACGGCATGGCTTGGTCCGGTGGGTGGTAACTAGCCATGGCCGAAGCCTCCCACCAGAGTTTGCTACCCGGTTAGCACTACCCGGGGACCACTTGTAGGGAATAAGAATAGAGTACACTCCTACGGACGTGGGTAGCTCAGCCCCCAAAAGCCAACCCCCAGCCTTGTCTTGTTGATACTACCCGTCATAATCATCGATTTCAATCCACAATTTCATATTAGTGTACTACTTTTCGCTTCTCACACACAACATTTTGTGAAAAGGAATATCAACATTGTAGATACATTTATCGTCACGCCTTTCCCCCGACGGGGCTGGCAGAGATGTAATACAACACCCACACTTCGCCGGACGATATTCAGTCCCAAATGTGACAGGGGGCGAGCCTGTCGCCATACACCGGGCTCAAATTATGTAGCAGATGACATACAATACGCACATTGTGGATACAAGCAAGTAAATAATTAGGTACTTAGAACATGGTAAACAATATAAACACTACTTACAACAAATAGAGAGTGCATTATCGTGTGCTTTAATGTTCGCAGCATACAAAGTTAATATAGCATACCGTTGGAAAGTGCAGGTCGATAGTTCATCGCAGCCGGGTTTCGATTTCCGTCCAATGAATAGCTATCCAGTTAGCATCACTGGCTCTTACATCCTTTATGCCATTTCAACGTCCTTCCTAGTGCAGTTTCTATTTGAAAGGAGCACAAAGTTGCCATATTTCTCAGAAGTAAAACTTTGATTTTAGTTACTAAACTGTGTTACTTTTATCGAAAAGGTACAGCTAACACTTACAACAGCCAGGGCTGGGCAAAATACATGCTTTGCTTTACTTGTACTACAAATTAAAAATACTGTATCGCATGTAATTAAAACACGAAATACAAAATACCTTTAGGTAAAGTATTTGAAATATAAAATACAGTATTTTTGATATTTTCAAATGGAATACGAAATACAAATTACAAAATACATACAAAATAAGTAAGTGCTGGTCTAGAACCAACACGGGCTCAAAAGTAGAGACAAACAAGACTTTTTTTGGACAATTTTCTACGACATACGAGATAGATTATAGTCTAGAATAGCACATAGGATACTTTTTAACCGCGGGTGAAACCGCGGGGCGCAGCTAGTATCCAATAAAGTAACGAACTCGTTGAAGTGATCAATTTTATAAATGAATGTAGTAACTCGTCGCTACCATATCGGCGTTCCCATTTCGTGATGAACGACGTCCCCCTGACTAACCGACGCACAGATTATATGATAGTTACTTCGACCGAGGCCCAGTGTATATTTTACTCCTTTTGTACACCGCTTAGCAGAGGCCACCTTGCTTTGATCGTCTTTTTATGACTCAGTTATTTTATTGTTACTCAGATTGCTCAGAAAGATGCCTGTCAGTGTACTACTATACAAACTTCAAAGCGATTTTGTTAGATTTTATTTATAGATTTGATCGGATTGAATTGAGCTTATATTGGTATTGTCTACCTTTGGATATTTATAACGTTGTTTATTTCAAAATAGGATTTTTTGTTTTTGATACATTCAATTTTGTTACTCAATATCTAATTTTATTTTCAGACTGAAATGACTGTGTTTTGTTTGTTGCTAGGTTTCTATTTCAATATATTTGTCTGAACAGCAAGATTGGAGTTTGGGTTTTTGGCGGAAAGCGAAAAGCAGCTGTCGTAATCTTGTGTTATTTTCTAATTCTTGTGATTCTTCGAGTGTTAAAGTGTAAAAATGGTAATTTTTTAACCTTTATCGGTTCGTTAAGGTGCACGAGTGTAGGCAAATGATACAAACACTGCGAAATGTGACTTTTCGTTCTCTCTACAAAACTCCACTCAAAGTTTCAGTAAAATATCCATCACTTTTCTGAAATGGGGTAAAGGGAGGGATTCATCATCGTCATTATCACCTTTTCGTCCTTACTCCATCATCTGTAAAATACTATATTAACTTGACACTGGCAAATGCACTAGACGTGTGACGCCAAATTTTCCTGGAAAACAAAGATTGGAGTTTATCGAATACCTTCGTATTATTAGGAGAACCTTTGTTCTCCAATTCGGTTTCAAAGGACAAAGCTAGGTAGCTTTAGTAATTACAGAAGTTAGTACAGGTCAAGTTTTGGCTTAGGTAATATTAACATGACAAGCTCCTTAAGGAAATTTTGTTTAGTACTCAATAATTCTTTAGTTAGATTTCGAGAGGCGAGCATGACAAAACATCATTCTAGTTTGCCGCTTTCGCTGATACCTTATTCAATTTCGATTGCCTAAGTCTGTTGTGAAATTTAGTTTTGTTCAGTTTAAATGTTATTTTGTACATACAGCGGCTTTGCTTCTAAATGCAGGGTTACTTGAAAAGGGTACCTACTGAATAGCATACTAAAAAGTAACATTATTAAAAGAAAAACAAAATCCGGCTGCAAAATGTTGTACCCAATGTCACTTCCACTATCAAGACGATTCAAATTACACTTCACATGTCGAAATCCATCAAGCTGTTTAGGCTGTAGGGCATACCCATGGTATAATAACATAATCCGCCAGGTATTGCATTCAGAAACATGTGTCGTCAATCAATGTTTACTTGTACCGCCTCAGTCAACTGAGGCGGTACAAGTAAACATCAACAACAAAACTTCAAGGCTAGAGTGAATAAGTACCTTATAGGTCGTCGTGCTCTATCTTAGACCACAACGTCGCTTAACATCAGGCGAGTTAGTGGTCAAACGCCGACCTTATTGTACATATTTTTTGTATTATTATTATCTTTTCTCTGATCTTCCAGTATAAATGTTATGTTTCCTTTGCGCGCTAGCACTATTCTTGTTATTATAAGTGGTGACCTGTATTTGGCCTAACTGTTAATATTTCTGTATGTTTTTACGTCTAACCAGGCTGTTTGGTCATCCAAATAAAATAAAATAAAATAAATAAAATAAAAAAAAAAAAACAACACCGAAAAAAGTCATTAAAACAAGTTCGAAAGAGATGGATGACAATGACGTCGTTATGTGTTTGCTAAATGCTAGACCTTGTTTTTTTTGGATCATGGGCGTGCCAAGGAAATCTCATACATACATACACACACATAACCACACATACATAAGTGAATAGGTATCTCCTAGCAAGCGTGTTACACCTTCGATCACGTCGACGCTTCCCATCAGGCGAGTCAGTGGTCAAACGCATGCCTAGTCTGTTGTAGTAAAAAAAAAAATACAAACACTCGAAAAACACAACCCTCCTTCTTGCGCAGTTGGGTAAAAAGAGCTTCTTGTACTTATCATTACGAACAATTTTTATTGTGCGACTAGCGATGAAGTCGTAAACAAAATCTGCGGTCCCATAAAAAATATCTTTCACAGATACGGAACAGGTATTATTTTGCCAAAGCAAAGTTATATGAGGCGACGCTTTTCCTATACTTTGGTTTGTAGGATGGCAGGCTACATTATAAAAAACGGCCTTACTTGTATGCATGACTAGCTGCGCCCCGCGATTTCACCCGCGGTCCCACAGGAACCGTTTATTTTTTCGGGATAAAAGTACCCTATGTCCTGTTCTGTATCTCAGACAACGTGTATGCAAAATTTCATGATGATTGGTTAATTGGTTAGGGCGTGAAAGCGTTACAAACAAACAAACAAACGAACAAACTCACTTTCGCATTTATAATATTACTTTATTGCCTTCTGCAAACAGCATATTCAATTCCAAGTAATAAATCAACTTTTAATTACCACTTGCTAATTTTGTATTTCTTTTTTTCTAGGTAAGTCAGCAACAGCGCCGTGATATGTCGTAACAGTGGTGGGTAAGTCATATTTTTTCAAGCAGCTTTAAAAGGGCCGCGCCGCTCGGAAGTTTCCATACAAACGCGCTACTTAAATTTCTTGAAAACCATTTGTCAGATTATGATGAAATCTAGCATGTACAATTAAATTAACAATATCTCCGCCCCTATGTTCTTGGTTTTTTTAAAAAACGTTCTCAAGCGAAAATACAGCTATGAAAAATATCCGCATTTTTAAGGGGTCACTTTTGACTGATTTACTCAATAGGTAGACAAAGCAAATCCAAAATTCCATTACATAGGGACGTTGTCTACATCATTAGCTGTTAAATGAATCCGTAATACAAGGGAAATTCTTACTTATTTAAGAGTGATTACAGAAGTGCAGAAGTCATAAAAAAAATTAAATTGCACTTTGTCACTCTGTAGGTCACTTTAGAGGCTCGTCAGTTCATTACTCGCTCTCTTCGCTCGTCTTCTTCTTCTAGACGAAATGGCTATAGAATACCTTAAGCCAATGCGAGGTTAGTCTAAAGTGGTCGCCGGACTCTTAAATTTAAAATGCAGAGCAGTGCCTTCATGGATTTAATTTTTACCTAGACTACTTACCATATTGATCCATATTTTCTTCAGAACGACAAAGTGTGAAAAATTAAAAGATAAGAAATTAATAGCTGAACATTTTACAGCAACTGAAACATTGAACAAAGCAAAAAACGAAAAGCAATACACGACCCCGATGAAACTTTGATGAAAGGAACGCTTTGACGTTTTTTAAAAATCCGTTTTCCGTGATTTCGAGTTTTGCCTTCCGTTGCAACGAGTAGTAATATCGATACGTCGAAAACATGTGTCAATGTAACGTTGAAAAGATTACAATTTGAAGCTCGAGCGGGCATGCGGGTTGCGGGTACATGCGGGCTGAATGGCGTATCTATGTATTTTGTTATTCCACGGCCATGCATGTTAATTTTCATGAATATTTTTGCCTTGTTCAATGACAAAGAGTTCGATTGTGTTGGGTCATAATGGATTTTTCTTTTCGAGTAGTCATCCGTATATCGTCAATCCTACTAATATTATAAACGCGAAAGTTTGTAAGAATGGATGGATGGATGGATGTTTGTTACTCTTTCACGCCAGAACGGATCTGGATGAAATTTAGCACAGAGATAGACTATAGTCAATAGCACATATAATACTTTTTAACTGCGAGTGAAACCGCGGGGCGCAGCTAGTTAAAAAAATATTTTTTAGGAAACTAAAATAATTTATGAAAACAATGTATGAACGGTAAGTGTAATAAACGAGTAATTATGATAAAGGTCCAAAAAGGGATGCTTAGATGGTTTGGACCTGTTGAAAGAATGAATGAAAGAAGATTGAAAGAAACAGATTTACAAGGCGAGTGTGAATGGTCATGTATGTAAATGTAAGTAATTAGTAAATGATGAAAGATTGGTAAGGGGCGTCCTAGGAAAACGTTTCAGGATCAAATCCATGACGTTCTGAAAAAAAGGCAGGTCAGAAGTACCCGTAGCCGACGAGCATGTACGAAGGACTCATTGAAGTTGAAGAAGCGAAAGATGTGTGCCAGGATCGTAGCAAGTGGTCTTTGCCTAACCCTACGGAAAAAAGCGTGACTATATGTATGTATGTATATAACTATGAACGGTTAAAATAACACTTACAAGTATTAGATAATAATTAAAAAGTCCGACTGAAACTGACACTGGAAACAGGATTTCTTCCTAGGAGTACATGGAAAGCAGGGATCAGTTTACCGTAATATTACGAGTAAGAGCTCTAAAGACTAAAATCCATACAATACACCCTTGAGAAGCTCTAGCCAGGCAAGCTAAGTACATAAACCAAAGCAATATCCCGGAACAGTCTCCACAGCAATGTCAATAAAAACAAAGCTCGACAAAGCCAAGACTTGACAAACACGTACAACGTAGAATCATAATAAAAACTGTACGTTTTTTGTGAAGTTCAATAGCTTTTGAACAGCAGCTACAAGCTGAGCTTGGCATATTGGAATTTGAAACTATATCTGCTTGCACAAGTTTACAAGATAGATATTAACACTCATACTCATATGCAGGGGTGTGGAACTCGTTGCCTGCGTCTGTCTTTCCACCTAAAATAGTCCGGGGGTGTTTAAGAGTAAAGTCAATAGGTATCTCCTAAGTTACACCTTCGATCACGTCGACGCTTCCCATCAGGCGAGTCAGTGGTCAAACGCAAGCCTAGGCTGTTGTAAAAAAAACAAACGTTGGATAGCCTCGGAATAGTCATACATTTTTAACTCGATCGGAAAAGACAGAACACTGATTAACTATTCGTATAATCATTTACGTTTGTTAGTAAGCTTGTTATCGGTTAGATTATAATTATTTTGGTTACACTGCAAATATATTAAATGTTTACTATAAATGAGGTCCATACATAACATAAGACAAAAATACTATTAGACGGACACCGCCCTGTAGTATTAGACAGATCTTGTATTAATTAAGTTGTTTTATTATTTGAGAAAGATTTCGCCTTTAACGAAAACTTAGCAGGCAAAAACCTCTACGGAATTTAAGTGGAGGGAGATGTAAACCACTTTTCATGACATGATCTGGGGTCTTCACCCTAAAACTATAAGGTACTTTTAACCTAAGGAGGTTACTAAATAGTTAAAAATGTAAAAGAAAGAAAAATATTATGCTGAGTTGGGGCCGTTTTGTGACCTTGTGGATTGTACAATTAAGGTTTTTAAATTTTAAAAGGTCACAATTAAAGTTTTTTTCTTTCTTTTCTCTCTTTCAAAAATACAAAACACTGATTTAAACACACTGGTTAAGAGGATCAATGTTAATACGAGTATGTTGTTGTGTAATAAACAAAAATAGACTTACTCTTACATCCTACCCTATCCTACTAATATTATAAACGCAAAAGTTTGTAAGAATGGATGGACGGATGGATGGACGTTTGTTACTCTTTCACGCCAGAACGGCTGAACTGATCTGCACGAAATTTGGCACAGAGATAGATTATTGTCTAGAATAGCACATAGAATACTTTTTAACCGCAGGTGAAACCGCGGGGCGCAGTTAGTTTAAGATAATAGAATGAGTGTAAAGTTACGGTTCAACGTTTGCAATAAACAGTTTCCCGTATATCGTAAAACAGAACTACCGATGGTGTAGAAAAACCGATATCGGCCATTATTCACGAGTTGGCTGCAATAACTCTGGTCCCGAACACCTGTTCCAGTTTTGTGAACAAAATGCCTTATGCTGAATACGATATCCTGACGTGGATTAAATCTGCGGTATAACATGAAGCGATGATAGCCTAGTTGCAGAAGGGCCGCCTCTCAAGTCAGGGGGAGCGGGTTCAAACCCAGCCGATGGCACGCACCAATTTGTTCATTGTGTGAACATATGTGCGTATTGAATGTCATCTGCTACATGACTGGAGCCCGGTGTATGGCGACAGGCTCGCCCCCTGTCACATTTGGGACTGAATATCGTCCGGCGAAGTGTGGGTGTTGTATTACACCTCTGCCAGCCCCTTCGAGGGAAAGGCGTGACGATATGTATGTTATAACATGAATTGTTATTTGTTGCTTAATTACGCAAAAACAGCTGAGCAGATTTAAATTAAGTTTGGTATGGAGTAAGCTATATTAGCTTACTCCATACTCCCGGATTAACGAGTAAAAATAATATTTAAAAAAACCGACACCGATTTTCATAAAGACACTAGACTAATTCACCTTTCAAACAAAAAAAAAACAAAATCAAACTCGGTTCATCCGTTCGGGGGCTACGACAGAGACAACACCCACAGACAGAGACACACCCACAGACAGAGACACACCCACAGACACATCAAACTTATAACACCCAGTCGTTTTTGCGTCGTGAGTTAAAAACAGCTGAACAGATTCAAATGTAATTTGGTATGGAGTAAGGAGGGATTGCAAATAGCTTTTATAGGATACTAGCTGCGCCCCGCGGTTTCACCCGCTGTTAAAAGTATCCTATATGCTATTATAGACTATAATCTATCTCTGTGCCAAATTTCATCCAGATCTGTTCAGCCGTTCTGGCGTGGAAGAGTGACAAACATCCATCCATCCATCCATCCATCCATCCATCCATCCATCCATCCATCCATACATACAAACTTTCGCGTTTATAATATTAGTAGGATTAGGTATATCCTGGATTAATAAAAGCTATTTGCAATCCCGAAAAAAATTAACGGTCCTTAAGGATAGCGGGTGACCCCGCGGGAAGCAGCTAGTTTGATATAATCAATACTGACTAGAATACAATATAGGCACGTCGCTTCTACGAAGCTAGACGGATCCTGACGAATTTTAGTCTTCGCTAATAAGGTCAAATCAATACCTTATCACTAACGTTTTTTTCTCAATTTCTTCGTAATAACCAATCAGAAAAGATCAAATTAAAAGCGAGCGTCAGACTCAAATCCAATTAACGCTCAACTTTGTTTATATACTTCTTGATTCATTATACTAATGAAGTCCCTAGAAAAATATCTTAGGCGCTTATTTCGGGACTTTTCAAATTAAGTATCGAGAGTTCGGAATTCTTCGTCCGAAAATGAGCTTTATGTCTTTGAAGATACAGGAATAGATTTTAACTATTGGGTGGTAAATTTACTTCTTTTATGGCAGTAGTAAACAGTCCGAAGGAGTTAAACAGCGATTTGCTGCGACCACGAATAGCTTGGTTTATTGTACTTGTACAGTTACGTCTGTACCTTTATACAGGCTGGTGTGAACTAGTGTCTGGGCAAAAATATTTTCTAGAAAGCTTTTTGAAAAACATGAAAAGTGAAAAGTGAACATGAACAGTTAAGAACGTTGTTATTTTATGAATGAATTCTTGAAAAATATGTTAAGTTTTAAAAATTGTAAAAAATGATATACGCATTGTTAAAACACTAGGCGGTCGAGTCAATTCTGTATTCTGATTCCCTACACGTGGTCCCCGGGTAGTGCTAAACGGGTAGCAAACTCTGGTGGGAAACTTCGGCCGTGGCTAGTTACCACCCACCGGACCAAGCCATGCCGTGAAATGACCTAGTCGTGTTTCGGGATGTAGTCCGGTGTAACCGTTCCGAAGACGGGTCTGAGCAGTAGCGCACTTGTGGCGCGTCACTCAACTGCCGTCTTTGTACTTCTTTACTCTACAAAACTTCAAGGCTAGAGTAAATAAGTACCTTTTAGGTCGTCGTGCTCCATCTTAGACCACAACGTCGCTTAACATCAGGCGAGTTGGTGATCAAACGCCGACCTATTATACATAAAAAAAAAACAATTATAAAACTTTGACGTTCATATGTGTCTTTGATACCCAAATCGAATAAAAACATTTTGACTTTGATTTTGACTGAACATTACAAATACAAGATTATGTTTTATGGCGTGATACTTGCTAATGTTACCTATTATATATGCTATTATTATATTATTATTATTATTATGCTATTGTTGTTTCTTTTTACCTTGCAGAGTTACTTTTGTTTATACTTAACAAAATAATTTTACAGTTATTTTAAGAGATTCATTATTTAACAGTTTCATGACATAGTATGTCTTAAACACATTTATTTTAAATGCTTTTCGATACCAAAAAACACCTCCATAGATCGGACATATCTTTCACAACCGCCTGTATGATAATAAAATCTGTGGAGGGTATTCCGGGAGCGCGTGAGAGATATTTTCTGAGCGTCTGAGGTAAGTAAATGACCCCGTAAGTAAAAGTAGATGACCCTATAAGTAAAAATAAATGACACCGTAAGTAAAAAAAGAACCCATTGATATTGATATTGCGAATCACATGGCGTGGCGTCGGTGAGCGTGGGGTCAGATATACGATACGGTAACGCGTACGAATTATTTTTGGCAAGTTTGACTTTACACTGAGGCAGTGAATAAAAATTATTATGATTTAAAACACGGGAATTACTCACGTACGATTCAGTCGATTATTTCCGTGTTTTAAATCATAATGTGTGAAAACCACGTCAGTTTCCATAATAAAAATTATTATGATTTTCTCTTTTGCTATTTTTTTTCTTTTATATCTCCTTTATACAATCTTTTATGTGGCACTACCTACTTGTCTTATTTTATAATAACAAAACAAAGTATTTAAAAAAAGATTGGAATAATCAGATTCAACTTACTTAAGGGTCCGGCGACCACTTTAGACTAACTTCGCATAGGCTTAAGGTTTTTTAAAGCCATTTCGTCTAGAAAAAGACTACGAGCGAAGAGAGCAAGTAACGATACTGACGAGCCTTTAAAGTTACCTACAGAGTGACAAAGTGCAATTTCAATTTTTTATTGACTTTGGCACTTCTGTGATCATTCTTAAATAACTAAGAATTTCCTTTGTATTATGGATTCATTTAACAGCTAATGATGTAGACAACCTCCCTATGTAAAGAGATATTTGATTTGCTTAGTCTATCTATTGAATAAATCAGACAAAAGTGACCCCTTACAAATGCGGATATTTTTCATAGCTCTATTTTCTCTTGAGGACGTTTTTTAGAAAAATCAAGAACATAGGGGCGGAGATATAGTTCATTTAATTGTACATGCCAAATTTCATTATAATCTGACAAATGGTTTCCAAGAAATTTGACAAGCGCGTTTGTATGGAAATTTTAGAGCGTCGCGGGACTTTTAAGTCGCGTTATGATTCTAAGGAGTCGACAGCTTATTTTTTAACAAAAAAAAAAAAAATTGTTTGTCTGTAAAGTCGGTTTACTGACGATAGTTGAACGTGACAACGTGCTCACTCAAGTAGAAGAGAGACGGATGTCGAACGCTGCCGAACGCAAAGGCCGATTGTGCTTCTTTGTCGCTCGTTCCGCGCTCTCGCTTGCACTTCAAGCCTTACATGGAACGCCTCAGAGCGAGGTAACGCCGCATGAGTCATGCTTTTTCGTGCGTGCAGCCGGCTCTATCGAATTATAAGACGTTGTCACGTCAAAGAAAAAAAAAAGGAGTCTGCACTTACGAAAAAGTTCATAACTTATGACCGTACTAACATCGGCCCCTCAGAAGTTAATGAAGTCGTTATTTTTAATTAAGACAAGTATTAGAAAACGCCTGAGGAGCAGGCTCGAATTAATTTAATTTTGGACCATTGTTTGTCTTTTTAAGGGCACTTAATTATAATTTGAGTACTTTGAAACGATGTTCATACTCCGATTAATGCTTGGGTGGCGAAGTTAAAACGAAACTTTTGTGAATCTTTTACTTGTTCATAGTTGTTAGATTCCGTAATGAAGTGTTTTCATTAACTTTTTGAAAATTTATAAGCATTGATACGACAATAAATAATTATTTAATAAACACAAAATACATGAGAGCATTTTTAATTAATAATCACTCATTGTCACTAGATTTTTCTTTATAGACAGTTTTTTTTTTTGTATTTCGTCTAGTTTAGGGTTTCTCAAACTTTCGACCCCACGAACCCCTGTTAAAGTTTCTAGGTGAAAGCGAACCCCTTAACTAACTAATTGAATCCTCCCTCCCCCTAACAAAATAATAAAATTGACTGTTGAAGAAAATAAGATTTTAATTCAATGAACAATTAAAGTGCCAGAAAAAACTATCAAGCCACCAAAACGTAAATCTTGTCGCGAACCCCCTGCATGCCGTCGAATGGCAAACCCCTAGGGGTTTGCATACCCCACTTTGAGTAACCACGGTGTAGTACGCGCTACGGGTCTAAATCGTTCCCTTGCATTTCTTTGCATAACATAACACTTCGCCGGACGATATTCAGTCCCTAATGTGACAGGGGGCGAGCCTGTCGCCATACACCGGGCTCCAGTCAAGTAGCAGATGACAAACAATACGCACATATGTTCACACAACGAACATATTGGTGCGTGCCTTCGGCTGGGTCCGAACCCGCTCCCTCTGGCTTAAGAGGCGGGCCTTCTCCGGCTAGGCTATCATCGCTTGCTTTCTTTTCAATGCTTCTATAACTTGTCTTCTATCATATACATAAATGAGGAAATTTAGAGAAACTTTTAAAATTAAATAACCGTTTTCCGATCGGTTTTGTAATAAATAGGACCAATAACTAAGGAAATATCCCTTTCAAATAAAAAAATATTAACGGTTTAAAAAACGAAGTTTGCGGTAACAAACATTAAAAATTAAAATACCACCGAATAGGGAACCTCCTCCTTCCTGAAGTCGATTAACATAGTACATTTTCTAGGAATAATGTCGTAATTGTAGGCCCCGGTTGTCTGTACTATGACAACAATCGTCAAGCCATCAGAGGCCTCCGGGTGGCCTAGAAACTCTGACATCAGGGCAAGCCACTCGGCCTATACGAACTTGCTTGCTTTTTTTATATCGTAATGTTCCAGTAACATCTTGTCTCATCTTAGAAACTACTCAATTCTACGATAATTCTCGTTTCAATCCCTCTTGTAAGACAAGATTCTTTCAGCTGGTAACTCTCTCGACGCTCAAAACAAACCAACAATTGCAATTAGTCTGGCAAGTTGTGCAGTAAATAAAAACTTGGAGCATTGCGCTCAAGTGTTAAACTTTAAGTAGCACCAACGTTTTGATAGAGTCCAGCGATTGTTCTGGAGTAAATTTTTATTGGTTCCGACGTGGAGTGAGCTTAAGTTTGCGAATGTCTTACAGAATGGCTCTGGAGGGCTATTCTTACGGATTGATATTCAATATCACCATTTTTCGTCCTTGTTGCTCTCGTTTGAATAGTCATAGGTGTGAGAGTGACCAAGATAAAATCTCATCTTGTCTCACGAGTAGGAATAGCTCTCCTGTTTGGAGATAGTGAGAATGCTTGGATTGAAAGTCATATCTTAATTATAAATAAGTTCTGTTAAAGCGAAAGTGAGTTTGTTCGCTTGTTTATTTGTTACGCTTTCACGCCTTAACTACTCAACCGATTACCATTACATTTTTAACCAACTTCCAAAAAGGAGGAGGTTCTAAATTTGACTGTATGATTTTTTTTGTATGTATGTTACGCCATTACTCCGCCCATTGTGAATCGATTTTAATGTTTTTTTTTGTTTGGTAGATAAATATTATCGAAAATAATATCCCATTAAAATATTATCGAAATCTGTCAAGCCGTTTTTAAAATCTCAACAAAATTAAAAAAAAAATGTTTACATGGATGAAGAATTACAGGATGAGAATTCTGTTTTTAAGCTTTGCTTTTTTAAATTATTCATCCCCATTGTCAGGGGTAGATAATAGGGTACTTTTTAGTTGCGGGTTACACCGCGGGTTGCAACCAAAAATTTTATAATACAATGTTTGCTATGTTTTACAGAGTAAGTTCTAATGATGTGCAGACGGACGGAGACCGCAGCCTCACTATAAGGTTTTTTTCCACCTGTCTGGTACGGAACTTTTTTTTTTAATGATTGAATGGGACCACGTTTGGAACACACCTGATGGGAAGTGAGGATGCGGTCTAAGATAGAGCACGCCTGCCCATGAGGTGTCTATTCACTCTTGTCTTGAAGAGACCCAGGTTGTATCTGTTGCTGGGGAACACCGAGGCAGGAAGTGCGTTCCACTCCTTGGCTTGGAACTCTTGTCACGTGCTACTGTTTCCTGTAAAATTAACAGTACAGTTCAGTAGATCGAATGTAACCGCAATATTACCAGGCTAGTATTGCCGGCTTACTCCCGACGACCACCTCCAAAACGAGTACCAGTGGTGTTCGTTGGAACAAAATCTTAATGTTTGTCCCAACTGTTGCCAGGTGGGCTCGTTGGAACATACAACTTTTTTTTTTGCCGACGACCACCATCAAACTGCCTCCGCTGGTAAAAATACAGTCACACCGATAGAACTCTAACATGGAAAACCATTTTTTGATATTTTTTTACACTGTAACATAAATAAATAAATAAATAAATTCGGGACACTTCCACACACGGTCGCCTGACCCCAAACTAAGCAAAGCTTGTACTATGGCTGCCAGGGACTGATATACATACTTAGATATTTTTAAATACATACTTAAATACATATTAACACCCAGACATAGAGCAAACACAAATGTTCATCGCATAAATTTTTGCCCTAGGTGGGAATCGAACCCACGCCCCCAAGCTCAGAAGGCAGGTTCACTACCAACTGAGCCACCGAGGCAGTCATGAAGCTTACCATTATAATGACAAAACACTAAAAATAATAAAATAAAAATATTACCTAACGAGCCCTTTGGCGACAGTTGGGACAAAAATTAAAACTTTGTCCTAACGACCAGCACTGGTGGCTGTGGTGGTCGTTGGGAGCAAGCCGTGTTGCCGGGCCAGTATTGCAGTATAAATTTGGCCTGTCTAGGAGCACCCTTACAAATGGACTCATCAATTCACTTACAGAAAGACCAAATCGAAAGTTTACTGCTCCCTGAACTTCTGACCGCGAGTGCTTGGTTTCTAAATCATTTAATTGCGTACAGTTCCTTTGTTCTGCCCAATACGATGGGCTTTCCTCAATTGATTGATTGACAAAGCCTGTAACTTGGTTTATGCCCACAAAGCGTTCAAAACGGCGGCGCTCGACCAGACCACTCCGCTTGGAAAAGTTCGGAAAGTTCTGGAAAATTATATTTTCGCTAGCATTTTGCTAGTTTTTTTTCGTTCGCTTTGACCGGAAAAAGTGAAGGGTAGGACACTAAATACAATTACAGCGGGAGCCTTTAAGCCAGCTTGTCTGTAAAGGTAGGAGTGAATTGAAATACTGTAGAGAGAGAGAGAGAGAGAGTTTGTAGAGCGCTGTGACCGGGCAACCGTGATTTGAATTGAAACGAACATACGATTTTTATACATATTTTGTTGTTTCCGACGACCAGGATTAACTTATGAATGATAATTACTTCGTGAACTGATTATAAGACTTTTAACAAAACTTATTTTTCACTAGCTATGCTCCGCCGTGTTAAAAGTATAGCCTGTTTGCTGCTCCAGACTGTAATCTATCTCTGTGCTAAACTTCTTGAAAATCCGTGCAGCCGTTCTGGCGTAATTGAATAACAAACATCCATCTAGAAAACCCGGTGTATGGCGTCAGGCTCGTCCCCTGTCACATTTGATCTGGCGAAGTGTGGGTGTTGTATTACACCTTTGCCAGCCCCCTCGGGGGAAAGGCGTGACATATATGTATGTGTATCTATCCATCCAAACTTTTGCTGTTTTGTAAAATTTGTGTGATTGACCGATCCCCGTCACATGAGAAGCTATCTATTTTAAAACTAGACATTTTATAGAAAAAAACCTAAGAACTCTGCAAGACCATAAAAAGTATGTTTTACCAGCTGCTTAATAACGAGCTGTTTTCTGCAAAAACATACTAAAAACAACCAGCAAACTTGGTTCCGTCCCAAACAATACCCAGCCATAATAATATTTCTACGTAAGTAAATCTCTGTCGTCTTTTAAATGTCTACAGTCACAAGTCTTCAACAGTGTTGCAACATTTTTTTAGCTTCTCGTATACTTTCAGCAAAAAGCTTTGTTTGGAAAACATAGAAAACATAACATAGTCGGCTGCAGCAAACAAATAATGATCGTAGCTTATTTGACTTCCGAAAAGAGAACATCTATTGCTAAAGTTGCTCTATCTAGCTCTACATCGTGTACTTATTACGTATTAGTGTGTCCGAGTTAGTGTTTAAGTCTAAAAGGAGAATACGCCACTCGTAGTATTGGCAACACTGCATTGTTGGCACGTAGAAATTCACTTTTGTGTGCAAAATGACGATGTGCTCAGGAATGCTATTGCAGCGTTGACGCGGTGCCAAGTAGGTCCTCGCTCTTGAATTAAATTAAATAAAAGACTGCATGCTAAAACTGGTCTATTTTTGTTATTTTGTCGTCGTCTGCGGCCTCTTAGTGTGATGATTGATCAGGCGCCCGTTTGCAACGTTCGATGTAAGCTGCGGTCCTTTTCAAAAACGTGCATTTACATATTGCATCGATCAACTAAGCCTTTTCAGTCTCCGTTTTATTTATCTGACGTGATTTATCGCGCAATGTAACTGTGGCCCTATTCGGAGATTTGAGATTTTCATCTCACCTTTTTTCGTCCTTGTTGCTCTCGTTTGAAACGTCATAGGTGTGAGAGTGACCAAGATAAAATCTTATCTAATCTCACGCGCAGGAATAGCCCCCCTGGTTTGGACTCGACTTTTCAACCATGTCACCAATGACCATGTGTGCGAAAATTCAAAAGCTTCATTCAGCCTGATAAAATAGATCTATTTTATTAAATGTGGTATTTCGTATTTCACTGCACTATGTGATGTTGGCAGTTGCAAACGGAGCGCTGGTTTATTTACTTTGACTATTTTGTACGCCCTGTAATTTCACTGGAAACATTTCCCTTCAATTTGGATTGTTCAAAGCTTTATAAAACAATAGAAAAGTGCTCGTAAATATATAATACCCACTGTCAGGTTCATTCTTTCTTTTTCATCACGGCGCTGGGACTCAAGTTTTGAAGGACAGGAAATTAAAATCGTTGCATAGATTTCTCGGTCCGACTACCGGAGTTGCCGGAAGTTGGTGACAAACGCAGATACTCGCTTCGGGAAATCTTTGATATTCTTCGCTATTTTCGAAATCGGTGACGTTTACGTTGATAGATGTATGAGAAGCTGTTATGTAATACCTATTAGGGTATTTACAGCTGTCGTTAGAGGGAAAATTGCGAGGAAAATTTGACCTTAAAGTAGATATTACTTTTTTCTCGAATCACACTATCACATTACATTACACTTCTTACACTAGAATTATATATTTATAATAAGATAAATTCGAAAGTGTGGATGGATGTTTGTTATTTATTTTATTTTTTATATCTTAATAGGCTTGCGTTTGACCGCCAACATGCCTGATGATAAGCAGTGATGCGGCCTACGATGGAGCACGCTTGCCTAGAAGAAACCGATTCACTCGAGACTTGAAGACACCCAGATTATAAGTGTCAGGGAACACACACTCTTGCAAAGTATCACTCAATCGACTTAATCACGCGAGAACGGCTGAAATTTGGCACAGATATAAATTATAGTCTGGAATAGTACATAGGCAGCACATAAATCTACACAGCAAATCTAGCACAAAGACATACGAGTAAATAGCCTGTATCTGGAATAACACATAGGCTACTTTTTAAGCACGGAAAAACCCAGCGGGGCGTTGCTAGAGAATTATATTTTATATTTCATAAAAATAAGTCATACTTAGAAGCTGAAAAACATTTAGAGGACTCTATAATAGAAGTTTCTTTCTTACTTCTACGACTAATGACTTTGACAAAGTTTGGAGACCTTGGCAAAGGTACATAAACTGCGAGAAGTTGGCCTAAATTGCTTTCCTTGTAGACTGGGTTTCGAGCTAGAGGATCTTGAGTGGAAATTGCGAATAAACCTACTGTTATTTTGAACTAGCTGTTGTTTACGGCTTCACTCGTGAATTTTCTTGTTCATAATTTTCCGGGTAAAGAGTCCACTTCTCGCTACAGTTAATTGCTTAATTAATTTACACCAATTTTTAGACAAAGCTTAGTGGGTAATAATTGAATAGACTAAATTTGTTTTACATTTGTTGGAGAATTTACAGCCTATTGATGATAACAAATAGTATTGTACCTAGTTTACAAGGCCAATTAAAAATTACCGCCAGTAAAAAGAAGATGCCTTGTTATTAACAGAATAACAAAGCATCTTGATTAAGAATCATTTAGTACTTAGCTGTCAAAACTTTGGCTAACTTGAGAAATTTCTCAGCCGGTAATATTACACCGGGAAGATATTAGCAGTTCAATAAATGGAACGAATACTTCCAATATTAGATGTTCAAATAATAATGCATACCTACTTGCAAACCCTATCATGTTATGGTCTTGTCGTAAAATGCTTTATGGGGTCAACCCATAAATATAAAAAGGTTAGATTATTATAAAAGTAAACCAAAAGCCAATATGACAGTTGGCGATTTAATTTAGAATCTCAATAAGAGTTTTATTCGCTGCTCTTGGTAGTAAAGTTTTATTAGATAAAACTAGAATGGCTTATAGCGGTGACCGTTCATAACTTTTCATAAGTTCATAACTGAATACTTGAACTACCCTCCGATTCCAACACAAATATTAAGTTCACTCACATCGACTGCGAAGTCTCATTGAACTTGGAGAAGAATGTTAAAAGTTGAATATGAATCCCCATTATTAAATGTTGAATGGCCTCGGAAAAAGCCACGGAATAGTTTTATAGTGTAGTATCTAACTAAGTATCTACTTTCTCTGTCATATTATTATGTTGATACAGAAAAACTATTAAAATAATTAAATAACTGGTTATACTTACTCTGCTGCCACACACACACACACACACACACACACACACACACACACACACACACACACACAAACACACACACATACACACATACACACACACACACTCACTCACTCACTCACACAAACACCTCGTAACTAGTTTAGTCTACACTAATAATATTATATTATTAATTTATATTATCCGCATATCCAATAGCCGCACTACCATTCATTATCTTTCTGTATTTGCATGAACATTGGTCCCTGCGATACAGGTCTCCTCGTGCAGGGCCACAACCAATTTTGTAACCATTTCCGTTTGTAAATAAGCTTTTTATGTACATAAAACTTTCATATGGTTAATTGTAATTGTCTTTTTTGAAATAAATTATTTGTATTTGTATTTGTTTTGTCTTATTTTTTCTTTTAAGTTTTTGAATTCGATCGAAGAAGACAAAACAGCAAAACACTATATAGCTATTCCGATGCTTTACAACGTTTATTGCTAAGGGGGTGTAAGTAAAACTATTCCAAGCCTACGCAAAATTTATTGGTAAGAGGAAATATATTTTACTTTTTTTGCAAGTGCGTCTTCATGCTTTGAACGTTTTGTTGATATTCCCATCTCAAAATAAATAAATTTCCACGTCTTGGCAATTTTGGCATCCCGGATTTATTGTGTGACAGAAATAAATCAGGAAACTTCAGGCCCGGAGTAAAATGGAAGTGGGTTGTGATTGCTACCGGATATAACGCCTATTTCTAAGTAAATCAAGTGAACAAAGCATCATCCAGCTGTAATCAAACCGCTTCACGTGATTGCCAAAACGGTCGAACGTAATCGAGTATTGAACAGATTTTAATTATCACGCGGAGCAGGGAATACTACAGAGACGCTTCTTATCTATCTACTCATCATGTAAGTAAAGCTTTCGTGATTAAATCTAGACTACTGTTATACCTACGTCATGTTTAGGGTGTAGACTAGATTGGACTTATGTACATACATTGCATGTGTTTAGATTGCGCTATAGATCTACCTCAAATGGATAATAGGACACCTCAATCAATATCTAGCCATATTAGTTCAGCGATATTTTATAGATCGTTTGTTGTAAGGGCTTTCCTTATTATTATTTTTTACTTTAGTAGCGTTGCTTACTTTAAATTATTAGAGATTATAATGAAAAAAAAAAGCGAGCAATGTTTTTCTAGTTACCAGTTTAAACGTCTCTTTGTATGTGGTAAGCAGTGGTCACACACTATAGCCGGTCAACCATTAAAGGTTCAAAAAGTATCTGCCTTTTTCTGCAGTTTATGTGTGGAGGTACCAGGGTAACAGAATTTCCAGGATGTGTAATGAGCGTATATATGCATGTGTGCAGATCGCATCGCGATGCTAATCGAAAAGGCTATTGTGTGTGTCCGGATGCAGACCGCACGCTCCAATCTCGCGCCCTACAACAATGCTAGTTTCCACAATACTTTCAAACTAGGGTTGCCACGGTCCAGTATAAAGCCGCGCGATGCCCACTTTCTAATATTTTCTTTTTTAGGATCGGCCCACGATTTTTCACCGTTACCCATCTCGCAGCTAGACAATCTACCTTTTGTCTAACTTGCCTTCTTCTATTACGATTCTGATCATAGCAATAACTAATTTGTCTGGACTGATATCCCTACTCTATTAATTAACAACCCTCCCTCAGGACTGATTCAGACGAGGTATTCGCTAAGTTTCTTAATCGATTGCTTTCCCGGCGTGGAAGTTGGCATTGTTAGGCGAAGTCGAGTTATGAGCTGTCACATTATGTTTTGAACATTCGATTTTGTGTGCCTCTCGTATGAGGCGACTAAAGTAATGTATTTCGACACATTTTATGTTTTCGGTACTGACAACCCTAACAAATCAGCATGACATTTATCTAGGCTGTGCATAATCTAATATTCCGGTATGTTTGTAATCGAGCTCATGAGCACGAAACCGCTAACAATTATGATAACTGCACTAGATATTACAGTTCACGATGTAATAATGAGTATAATGACTTAGGTGCCTACAGTGCGTGTTATTATATATCTATGTGCTTGGGTAGGTATCTTTGTTTGTTTATCTAATCCATGCACGCTTGTATAGGTCATGCAACTTCGTGCATACGTGTGCTGTGTACGCAAGGTGCTTACTCATATATGTGTAGGTATCTACACGTATTTGCATTAGTGAGAATTGTGTGCAAACGCTACAACACACAGGATATAGCTTGTATTTGTAATGCAAACGCAGAGAACAGCTTATTCAGCTGTATATGAGCAAATATTTGTATAGATGTCACTGCGTATGCGTAACGCCATTTTGCGTAAGTTCACGCTCTACATATAGAGCCTGCACATGACTACCTGCTAACATAGTGTAACAATTGATATGTTGCGCGACAATAACCTATTTTTGGAAAGGAAAAGGACCGTCGAAAATAGGGATCTATCTATAGAAATGCCTTACGTAATCTCAGCCGAGGGTTATGTACCTAGAGTCCTATCTATGCCCATTTCAATCCAACAAAGAATCAATTTAGTTTGTCGCCTATTGTCAGGTACCTTGTTATTTCCTCAAGGTAGCTCAGGATGGGATTGATAACATTATGCCTACTAATCGAGCAATCTAGGATTTTTTTCGAGAATTGCTTTGCGACTAACATTATTTAGGCCAAGACATGCTCTCAATAGGTAGATAAAATTGAAGATGCCAAGATGTACTTACAAGTAGAGAAAGTGATTGCAGGCTGTTAATGATGATGTCTTTATTCAAAAACAAAACATATGCTCTAAATAGCATCAAGTTTCTATCAGGCTTTGCATGACGACTGATCCCATCTTAGTTCTAACTGAAGTGATTAAAAACTGCGAAGTATAAATAATCCTTTGCTAAACTTTATTACTGCTCTTTTGACTCATGCCAAATTATTTCCGCTAAGAAATTCGCGACATACTTACTCTCGCCAGCCCTATAATTCTAAGAGTAATTCACTGCTCCCCAATCTTAGAAGCGTGCGTGTTCCCCCATCCACGCACGCGACTGTGGTAAAAATGTACCCGTAAATCGTACCGCGAAATGTTGCCACTCGTCTCGGTACTTGTGCTCACGACAAAACTGCTAGTATATTTTAACATACATAATTATCAACACGTCTTTCCCCCGATGGGGCTGGCAAATGGGTATAACAACACTTCGCCGGACGATATTCAGTCCCAAATGTGACAGGGAGCGAGCCTGTCGCCATACACCGGGCTCCAGTTATATGTAGTTGATGACATTAAATACGCATTAATTAAATCACAAAATGGACAAATTGGTGCGTGGTTGGCTGGGATTGAACCCACTTTCTCTGGCTTGAGTGGCGAGCCTTCTCCAACGAGGTTATTATCGCTCTCATAATCACCATTCAATACACCATTTGTAATATGATGGATGAGGGTTTAAGATGTAGTATTTTAAGTGCTGAATAGTTATTTATTTTAATCTGTCGTAGGCTGGTACAATTCGAGGCCGCAGTTGGTAAACATCGCCTCCTCGTAATTCGACTATCTCTGGTAATTCTGCTGTTTTACTGCTGTGTAAGATTGCTGTACTGGGCTGGCTGGCTGGCTGTATAATGCCATGGTAGACGATGCACAGTTGCACAGCCCTTACATCTTCTGACTTCTAAACAAAACAAACAAGACTTAATCATTCACAACCACAACATATTTTAGTCTTCAAAAGACTTTTTTTTATACTTCCAAAAGTTGCAGACTTTACGTACTTTCTCTATGCCAACACAACGGTTAGGGGCGATTTTCCGCATGTAGGGAGCGAAGTGAGACAACAATAAAATGTGCGATATCGAACGAGTACGTATACGTACGATTCCCCTATTCTAGGATTTTGTACGAATTATCGACAATGAGGGGAAATACGTAACCGATGAGTACCTCAATGCGCCCTGCACTGCTATCTGATATTGATTTTTATTAAATCTTGCCGTTAGGGACACAGATGGACATTTAGCGACCGGACTTTCTCTGTCTCTATTTTAGTGCAATAGTTTATCTACTTCTTGTCCAAAACTTTTTTTTTTTTGTAAGAAATTTTGGTTAAAGTTAGTTGTTGAGCTTGTTATCGAGAATTTAATGTTTTGGTAAACTTAATAATATGCATTAAAAATGTATTGTTTACCACCTTTTATTAACTATATACAATTACAATCTCATGTCACTTATATTTTAAATCCGAAAGTTTGGATAGATGTCTGGGTAGATGGATGTTTGTTGCTCAATCACGCCAAACGGCTGAACGGTTGAACGGATCTGATTGGGTTTTGGTTGGAAGATTATAATCTGGAAAATAGCACATAGGTTATTACTGACTGCTGATTATTGGTGACTGCGGGTAACATCGCGGGGCGCAGTTAGTTAACAAAAAAAAATTACCTCTCAACAATTTTCAATTTTTTTAACCGAAAGAGATTACCTACTTAATTTGTTTAAAAGCCCTAAGAGGTAATGAATCGAATCAGTCGAAGGCGAAATGTTTCCGAGCGTATGTTTATTTCCGTATCTCTGTTTGTATTTACAAGGAAGTCGCTAGCTTCGAGCAAGACTGTGCCCTTTCACCTCCGCTCTTTAAATTGGAGCCGGATTCTTGGAGCGTTTTTCGCTGCGATCTTTCAAAGAGATAAACAACATTCCAACATTAATGTTGCATTATTAACGTTGACTCTGGTAAAATCTTGGCGGTTTACATTCCACGGAGGTTTTCAGCTATTTTGCTATTTTTAGCACTGGCTACAAAAACGGGATATTCTTTTGAAAAACTCTTTTGTTTATCAGAATTTGAAGGATCCTTGGGTTAACTTTTTAACTTGGAGTTAACTGCTTATCAGATGTTAAATTAATGAATCGTCTTTCGCCACCAAGAGTTAGAAGCTAACCTGGAGATAACAACACAATAAGTACCTACAATATAATATTGTGTGGGGTAACATAAGAATTTGAGTCATTTTATTATTGTCAATAAATATTATTATTATTATTTAAACGGCAGTCAATTGAAAACTTTGTATTAGGTATTCAATCGTTCTATTAACCTTGATTACTCACCTTGATAAATTAGTAACGGTTGCCAGAGTAGTAAGTAAATACTTCTTGACAAGCGTGTTAATAGGTAATGAAATTCTTCTCTACCTTTATAAATGACGTGTTAGCAAAAATCCAAAAAGGGAAAAAAAAAAAAAAAAAAACAAGACTAATGCTTCCCAACCTATTGTGCTAACTAAGAAAACTATTTGCTTACAGTTGGTTTTAAATGATGGTAAGTCCGGACAGCACGTATTAAGTACCTACGTTCAGTTTGCACCGCTTGCTTAACATTGAGTTTTTCCAATACGCGACTCAAAGTCTGCCAGCGGTCAGTCAGCTGCTCACAGTTTACCTACCAGACACCTATTGTCTAAGTTGACACCTATTGGTACAGATCCGAAGCCTCGACGGTCAGTTGGACTGGGCGCCCTGCAACCGAACCTTTAAAAGCAAATTTGGGTTTGCGAGCCAAATCCGTGCACACAACCGCCTCTAGCCAGGTTCGCCATTGACGGGTAGGGTCATCTGGGGCAATTGCGTCTTTCGAGAATTACTGACAAACCCTTCACAAGTTAGGCGCCACCTACATCTTTTTTCATAGTTGCAATAGTCTGTACAAGATGGCGTTAGTTGCCTAATTTGTGAAGGGTTTGTCAGTAATTCTCGAAAGACACATTTGCTCCGATGGACCCTACATCAAGGAGGACATCATCATCATTGGTACAGAGAGACGTTATGAGAATGTTCTAAAAATATTATTAAGAGCCTTGAAAGTGGGACAGTTTGAAAAAACCCTTGTCGACAGGGACAACAAACTTAGTAAGGAAACAAACTTGTGAAGAGAAGGAGTAATTGGCGTCCGAAATCCGACTCCTGCCGGATCTTGTCGACAAGGGGATTAATGCAGGATTGGAGGAACCCAGTATCTAAGCTCTACGTATTGACGGTGTGTTTTTAATGCTAAAAAAAACAACGACCCTATTCGTTATAAGTATTCATAGTAGGTACCTATAATCAGAAATTCAGATCAAGACCAGATATTTAGTTTTAAATTAAAACTCAAACTTAAAATTAAAACTAAAATCAATTAAAACTTGTATTAAATATTATTTAACCCCTGACGCCAAGACGACGGGGTGTTATAAGTTTGAAGTCTTTCTCTTTCACTCTCTCTCTTTTGTTTCTTTTTTGGTTTAGGGCAAAAAGCCAAGTTTTCACCTTTTTTTAGTTAAGTTTTTGTCTGTATTCTGTGTTTTTTGCCACATAAATTATTGTCTATTGTCTATTCTCTCTCTCTCTTTCTCTCTCTCTCTCTCTCTCTCTCTCTCTCTATCTCTCTCTCTCTCTATCTGTGTGTGTGTGTGTTCCTCGGTTACACCTCAGCACACATTTTTATATTAATTGATTTTACATGCATCGAATTCTCGGACCCTACCCTCAGGGACAGACAGGGTAGTGTACTAAAGTAAAAAAGTCCTACGACAAACGTCAAGAATGTTATTGTTATGCCAAATATTGTTCAAAGCTTTGCAGCTCTTACACAGCGCACAGGCAAACAATTTATCAAATTGATTCCTGCTTTATTTCTGCCAACAAAGGGAGTCGAGTTATTAAAAATTCCATGATCGTAATTCGCGCAATTTGGACAAGAAATCCGATATGACAGAATTAATGGACTTTAAAACATTTTGCTGACGATGAAACAAAATGGTCTTTGTATCTGATTTATGATTAGAAGTCGTATGTTTTGTCGTTAGCTCGGAAATGATGTATTTACTGTAGGTACTGGTTGTCTGCATAATATTGGGTATAACTAAAGTAACTTAGTTACGACGACCCATCCTACTATCATACTTAATATTATAAACGCGAAAATTGTAAAAATGGATGGATGGATGTTTGTTACTTTTTCACGCAAGAACGGCTGAACAGATCTGGAAGAAATTTGGCACAGATATAGTCTATAGTCTAGAATAGCCATAGGATAGTTTTTAACTGCGGGTGAAACCGCGGGGCGCTGCTAGTCAAATATAATAGTTACCCGATCTAGATACAAAAACAAAAAATACTGGTAAAAATTAGAACTTCGCGCCATAAGTGAAACGCTGACCCTTAATCAATTTATTTCTAGTATGCCAGCTATACAAGAGACACACTCCGTTTGCGACCAAGAGCATCTCCATCGATGCGGTTCGATGTTTGTATATCCAACTTTGCGTCTCACGCGAATCAAATGACAATACGCGAATCATATTAGATCCTAAAAAGAATGTCTATTACCCACTTGATCCCGCTCTGTCCTAGTGTTTCGGCGGCGTTGAACAGCCACACAATCAAAATAATAAATGAATTCTGGAAATTTATGAAAAAATAATCTTTTAAACCTTTTTTGTTCTACTTTGCCATCAAATTAACTGAGTTCCGGCTTATCCTCGGTAAACAAATGGACGGATAATGCGACCAATTCCGCCTATAAACGGTTATTTCGCGAAACCTCCCGCTTAAATATCGCTAATAATTATTATAGCAGCCTCGGAAAATGCTTGGAAACGTAAACACTGCGCAGGTAATATCGCATAATCGATTCGCTTCGTGAAATGAAAATTTTATTAAAGATTATTTTTACACAAAAAAAAATGCGAACTTCAACGTTCTTGATTGCCGACGATAAAATAATTAATATGTATACATATGTTGCAACTATATCGTAATTTGTCGACGTAAAGGTGAGTTTTTTTTTAAATATAAGTACCTACATCTCAAGTAAGTGCAAAATTATGTTAGTATCATTTAGAAAATCTCTCTTCCAGACTACGTATTTCACATGGTGATAAGGTCGGCCTTCTTCCTTTTTTCTCTCATTTTGCCTTATTCACGACATCGTCTTCTCTGATCTCACGCTCTCTCACGTCGTTTGGCACTACATCTTGCCTTGCCTTGGGTCTGCCTCTGGATCTTCTGTCGTGGATAGAAAGTTGTAGTGCCGTCGGGTAGCCTCCGTTTTACGTGACCATACCATCGTAGCATACTTTCCTGCATCGTGTCAGCGATGTCACGTACGCCCATGCAGGCTTCCTCACACATCGCAGCATTATATTAAAAAAATATAAGACTTATTGAACAGGTAACATTTTTTGAACAAAAATCCAACAGCAAAAATTTTTTACCCTATGTCACTTCACTATGAAGACGATTCAAATGACACCTCACATGACGAAATTCATCAAGCTGTTCAGGCTGTAAGGAGAGCCAAAGAAACCTCATACACACATACCCACAAACAAACATACACTCGAAAAACATAACCCTCCTTCTTGGGCAGGCGGGTAAAAACACTCATTTCTCAATCCAAAACAAAACCAAAATCAACTATACTATAGAGGTACACTTAATAAACAATACTATATAATATAATTATACTTTCGACTCTGCTATCTCGACCATACTAAATTGTACTCTATTTGTCTATTCTCTAAACCTAATTTCCATATCAATACGACCCAATTAGGATTTCAAAGTTACGATACGCAATTAAAACGTCGCGTCGTGCGAAATCCTCTTAACTTTTCGATTAGCATGCAAATTGTCTTCATTATCCATAGGTGCTGTCATAACAATCAACTTGATACGGTCATTGGCAATCGATTGGTAACAGAGATAAGTTCTCTTCAGACTATGCTACAATATATCGCATTGTCGCTTGTCTCATCGGGCTTACGTTTTGTTTGCGATTTGCAGTTTCCCGCACAAATTTCTAGTTATTCCGTAGTTACTCGTATTACTCAAATGATAATAATCCTGTTTCGATCCTCATACTATTTTTTTGTCACATGAAAATCGGTGTAGCCATTTTGTTGGCAAAAAAGACGATTTCACAAAGACACGGATACACAATTTGGCTTTGTAATAATATAAGACACGTTGACACAGCGATTATGCTGTCTAGCTGAATCGCTGGCTCGGTGGGAACAGTTAGAGGCGTAAGCTACGAGTATGTATGTACATAATTATAATGGCACAGACATCGTGGTATAGCCGTATATATTGTGTTACTAGCTGATGCCCGCATCTTCGTTCGCGTTTTTTCTGAAAATAGTATCCATGAACCCTCCTCGTGATATACTTGTACTGTTACTAATTATCAACTTATGAATAATAATAATCCGTTACCAAAGAGATTAGAGTCAAACATAAAAAAAATACTGGCTGGTTTTGAGCGAAGTTTTAATTTTAGTTGTTATTTTAGTACCAACTACATACTATTCTGTGATGTTGTCTGACGCATTTGGTAAGCGGCGCGTATTTTTTTTTTATTTACAAAATTTCATGCCAAAAAGATTTATTTATTCAGAAAAAAGTATCCAAAAACCTGCATTGTAACATACTGTAACTATTTATCTAATTTCATCAAGATCAAGACTGACAGACAGAGTTACTTTCGATTATATAGGTATATATTTTTTTAAATATACACGGTCGCCTGACCCCAAACTAAGCAAAGCTTGTACTATGGCTGCCAGATACTAATATATATACTTAGATATTTTTAAATACATACTTAAATACATATTAACACCCAGACATAGAACAAACACAAATGTTCACCACATAAATGTTTGCCCTAGGTGGGAATCGAACCCACGCCCCCCAGCTCAGAAAGCAGGTTCACTACCAACTGAGCCACCGATAGTTAGTCAGGATATTGATAGCGTTGTCTGCAGAGGTCATAATTCTCTTCGTGACATTATATTGGAAGGGAAGAGCTGTTAATGTAATACGTCCCTTATTGGCCGTTCCACTGTTTACATTACATTTTTATTCATTGCCTCTTCGTGAAATGGTTTCCGGATGAGGTAGTTAGAAACGGTCAGCTGACTGATCAATTTATTCAATATACGAAGACATTTTACGTCACTTTTTAAGCAATTTCAAAAAGGCGAGATTCTCAATTCGGCTGTATTTTTCATATTCTAACGTTTACGTTTAACTTACCTACAATGCAAGTGTCCGTGTTATTGTGTAACTGAGCATCGTTATCGCTATGGTGTCATCCCGTTCAGTGCATGATGTTCTTAGCAACACTCATTAAATGATGAAAAAATCAAAATCGGGAAATCGGTCCAAATTTAAATACCTAATCCTAACTAATGTTATAAATGCGAAAGTCAGTTTGTTTGTTTGTAACGCTTTCATGTCTCAACTACTCAGCCAATCGTCTTGAAATTTTGCATACATGTTATCTGGGGTACAGAAAAGGACATAACATATCGTCACGCCTTTCCCCCGAGGGGGCTGGCAGAGGTGTAATACAACACCCACATTTTGCCGGACGATACTCAGTCCCAAATGTGACAGGGGGCGAGCCTGTCGCCATACACCGGGCTCCAGTCATGTAGCAGATGACATACAATAGGCACATATGTTCACACAATGAACAAATTGGTGCGTGCCGGCGACTGGGTTCGAACCCGCTCCCTCTGGCTTGAGAGGCGGTGATATGTATGGACACAGGTAAAGTGAAACACACGCACTTCGGAGAGAAGCTCGTTTATTACTGGCTCAAGTTAGCGGCGATACAACGGAGGGGCGCGTATGCATCATTCCTCCACACTTAATTTCAGGATCCTGGTAACAACATAACACCAGTTTAAAAAAAAAAAAACACTTTCAAGAAATACAGTTACTAACAACTAAAAACTATTACTTAATTAAATACTTTATACTAAACTAGATACACATTATAAATACCGCTTATAATCTATTTTCGTTTTGTCACGCTTAGAGCGTGAAGGCGTGAGAGAAGGCGACGCTGCCGCTGCCGCCGCCGGTGAGTTCTCCGCGACTGTCGGCACTGCGACCGTTTTGCTGATAACAGCCGTCTCAACGTTATCGTTATCTTTTTGTAAGCGTAAACCTGCGTTACTAAGCCTACTCAAAACCTCATTTAGATTTCTCATGTGGGCTGTCCTACTCGGACCAGTTACACATATGTCGTCAAGCCAGATACTGACCCCATCGATGCCCGATAACAAGGTTTCCATAGACTTTTGAAAAATTGCCGATGCGTTTGCCAAACCGTACACCAACCTAGTATATTTGAACAGACCTTTATGAGTGTTTATTGTAGTGAGATCTTGAGAATCTTCATCAAGACAAAATTGATTATAAGCATTTTTTAAATCAATTTTACTATATCTTTCCCCCCCTCCGATTTTGGCAAAAACCTCCTCTATCCGAGGTAGGGGGTATTTATCAATTACAAGATCCCTATTCAGCGTCACGGAAAAATCACCTGCAATCTTAACTTGACCGTTATCTTTAACCACGGGCACAATAGGTGTAGCGTATTGTGAATAGTTCACTGGAATTAATATACCTAGCCCCACTAACCGGTCTAACTCCTGTTCAACCTTATCGCGCTGAGCAAAGGGTACAGTTCGCGGCTTAAAAAACTTTGGGTCGGCACTGTCTTTTAGTTTTAAATGAACCTTAAACTTATTGAATTCACCCAATTCATCACGCCACAAATCCGGGAAGTTTTGCAATAGGTCACCGACCTCAGCTGCTGTGTCACTATTCAAGGCATAAATATTAATGTGTGCGTTTGTTGTTAAAACAAAATTGAAGGCAGACATCAAATCTCTTCCGAGCAAACCCGGTCCGCCGTTTTCGACCACAAATACTTTTATCAGCCTGTTAATATTATTAAATTTTGCCTCAATTCGGAAATAGCCCAATGGAGTGATTTTATGTCCGTTATACAAACACATTTTTATACAACTACTCTGTAACTTACAGTCAGAAAATGTTTCTTTGTATAATTTGTCAGAGATTACACAGCTGCCGGAGCCAGAATCAAGTTCCATTGACATTTTATGACCACCTAATATAAGGTCGATTTTAATTGGCTCATTAGTCACATACCTTAAATTAAAATTTTGACATTCCTCGCAAGATGTGTCCATAGTTTGGTTTGATGCACTGTAATCCTGCTCCGTCTGAACATGGTGAAACCCGGAAGTGTTTTTAGCACTGTCACACACACGCTTTAAATGACCTTTTTTTCCGCACTTTAAGCACTTGTATGCCCGATATTTGCATTTATCACTTTGATGATTTCTCATCCCGCAAACGACACAACGCGATGAATCCGCTGATCCGCCCGCGCCGGCGCCAGCACCGGCTCCGCCGTCGTTGATGCGTGCCGGGCCTCCGCCGCCGCTGCCTCGCCGCGCGTCTCCTCTGCTGCTGGCTTGGAACTGCGCACGGTACACCGGCTCTTCCTTGATAACGACAGCCTCGCTCGTAGACATCATCGCCTTCGCCTGCTTAGCGCACGCCGCTTGCTCCGCCAATTCAATAGCCCGTGCCAGTGTGAGTGTGCACGGGTCCTGCTCAAACAACTTATCGCGTTCGGGGCCTGAGCCCAGACCGAGGACGAAACGATCCAAAAGGTTCGTTTCCAAGGCGGTGCCGAAGCCGCAATAACACGCTAGACCTCTTAATCGCGCCGCCCAGTCTCCTAAAGGTTCGCCTGGACTACGATTCGCTCCGTGAAACTTCGCCTTCTCCACAAAGGAGACTTTTTTTTGCTTGAAATGGCCGTCGAGTAATAAAACGAGTTCCGAGTAGCTCAAGGATTCTAACTCCTTCGGAAATGCTAAGTTCCTTGCCAAACGGTACGTCTCGTCGTTTAGATGCGTCAGAAGTAATCCACTCTTGTTACTCAGTTCCACGTTGTTTATATTGATAAACTGGGGCCCAATCGCGCTAAAAAATTACAGCTGAAACGCAAACGTATCGTTGACGTTTCTCGACTTTTAGTAAATTTCGTATCGCGATAATGGTTTTGCCAAAAGTTCAAACGCTAGTCGACCGCAGCTGGACCGTTACCGCTGTCAAACGAGCGGCTGATCATAAGTTCATATTTCTGGGCTGTTGCTCGACTGTTTCTCGATCGTTGGGGTGTAGTTCGTCACTTTGGTTTTGATTTTCTCTTCAGACGACAGCTTATAATGAAATACAATGAGTGTGAAGGTGCATGGATTTATTGGAGAGAGCTTATGAGTGCTCGGGTCCAAGCAAAAAAGAAATTAACGCTCTAGGACGGAGCATTTGCCATGAGTGATCGGCCGATTGTTAAACGGTACAGACTGTCTCAAGTCTAAGGAGTTAACTCGCCAACTAATGACTCCTCACAAACTACGCTTCCTCGGATGCTTAGGATGTTCAAACCAAGGTAAGAAAACCATGCAAAAGCTTAGAGGTACATAACCTAAAAACTTGTCAAACAACCTTAAAACTTATTCGCAGTAAAGCCTTGTAACATTGTTGCTTTCTTGCATTTATACTGATCTGTCATTGTGCTAGAACCCTCACTTAGCATGAATCTTTGTACAGCCTCGGAATAGTTGTATAGTGTTTTGTCTTTAAAAAAAAGTTTTGTAAATAAAACTAGCAAAAACTGTGAATTTCTTACTAAGAGGGCTAGTTCAGTGGTGCTAGTATGTTATTTTATAACTTTCCAATGACAGTGGTAGGTAATCCAAAGCTTTAGTCTTAAATCTAAAGTCTAACTACAAATAATAGGTATAATGTTCACAAAATTAAATACTTAATAAGTAATAAAATTGTTATAGGTTTCAGCAGCATTGGTATTCTAGGTATACTACAGTCTCATCAGACCATTCTATGAGACAGTGGAAACATTGTGTGTCATAGCCCAGTCTAAGGGAATCCGGCAACGGCAAAGTGACAATGGCCTTAAACCATTTCAACATGAGATAAGCAAAGTAAAAGAGTAAGTATAAACTAATATCATTAGGTACATTATTATTGTTCAATTGAGTCATCATAACATCCCAACAGAGTAGTTCTTGAGGATTGCTACCTTATCATTCAACACTTTGCAAGTACATACACAAATACATACCCCTTTACCTTACCAATAAACATTGTATAGCTTCAGAATAGTAACACAACGTTTTGCCTTTTTAATTGAGTTGAAACTATAACAGAAAGAAAAAGACAAAACACTGTATAACTATTCAAGCATTATCCTCCATAATAAACACTACATGTTTATTAAGGAGGATAATGTTTACTACACTTCAGGGCCACAGTACATGAAACAATTTGATATGTGTGTGTACACCCGATAAACAGTGTGGAAGTCGACACCAGGGGTTAAACTAGGCTATGATAATAAATTGCCAAGATATTAATGCCACAAACAAACTGACAGTATTTTTTAAGGTTTTATAGAAAGCAAAATGTATTTGATTGCAGGTGCAGGTGCAGCTATTGGTAGCTGCAGCAATAGTATAAATTGCATGTTCCGAGCTACATAATATAGCATACAAAGCATGCAGCTCCTAAAATTTAACAGAAAGGAAGTCGATGTGTTTTCAAGCGCAGGCTGAGCAGGCCCAGCAAAGTAGCGGTGCAGCATACAGGCTCACAACCTAAAGTTGACAATCATAGCAGTTTCAGTAGCGGGCAATCATACAGTGCTTCTGCTGACGGCAGATAGGATTACCAATTAAAACGAGTGCTTTTTCTTATATTTTCCTCATTCTTTTAATCAATTAATACTTAGGTAATAATATAAAATTATTTATGTGTAAAATGGTTTTATTCAGACATTAATATTATTTTTATTTATCACTTTTTATAGCAGTTCTATTCTTGTGGGCTTGGCGGTTGGCAATAACTGAAACAAAAGATAGTAAAAATGAGTATTAGTCATCCTAATATCAAAGGTTTTGTAATGTATCTGCTGATCTGTTATACAGCTGATTATTTTTACACGATCCACATTCATTAATAATCACTAATAATAATTCTGGAGTTTGCATCCTTTAAAGATAATCATGTAAACTAAGGGCTAAGGGTAGGCCTGGATTGACACATAGGCTACTTTTTAACTGTGGGGTGCAGCTTAAATTACATAAAAATAAATTACCCTTTTAACATCATGTGCTCAGCAGTAATCAGCCTGAATGATTGGCTTGTGTTGGCCACATTTCTTTGTTGATCTTGAAGCAAAATCACCATTATTCTTCTACTGTACTTCAAGCCACTGAAAAATTGAAGTAAATACTTAGGTAACAAAATGGCATTATTTTATTCTCACAAATGCAGGCCAAACCTTACCTACATTGTGGTGTTGCAGGTGTTTTAGATACACTGAGGTATACTCTAGTATTTCTTCCAATGACTTGTCATGCCATATCTGAAAAGAAGTATTACTATATATATACAAAATGTAACAAAAGATCTTTGTTGCACAACTATTCTTCTGCATAGGAATAGGTATTACCTTGGCCCATTCCTTTCCTTCTAGCAGCTCCTTACGCATTAAGAGGTTTGATGCATTCACGCTATAATCGTGTCGTATGCAAGAGCCTCTATAAACCTTACCCGTCCCAGGGCAAAGTTTTGGTGACTTTCTCACAGTTTAATGTCTCAAAAAAAGTCTGCAGCAGCAAAAGTACTTAGTCACGGCACCAAAGAAACACTTGAATTTAAACCATTATGGCACTGCGACACTTCAGTTTTTAATTATTCAGGATTTGAAAAGTTTTTTGGAGTTTGTTTACTTTGTAATTTCGTGGAATTTACAGAAGTTATGTCACGCTGTCGTCCATCTATTAGCTGTCATTGTCAAACCACAGATAAAACAGCTTATTTTATAGTGCCGTAACTCGATTTAGCATGTTATTAACGTTAATTAACACCAAAGGCCACTGAAAAGTAACATCACCAACAACGATTGATAAACGGCTACGTTCCAGTTAAGCTTCAGTTTTGGTTGGCGTTTGAAATTTAGCGCAATACCGAATTCAACCAAAGTTGGACTACAACTGCAAACTAACCGCAACCAAACCTTAGCCGTTCGCAACAATTTTAAAATAGCGCGATTGAGCCCCTGGGTCAGTCTTGCTTTGAAAATTGCCCATTCACTATTCTTGTGATCGAAAATAGGCAAATTCCCCAAATAAGCCATAGCCATGACTCGTTATTTTTTTCTTTCTGAGGGTAGTTAAACATCCGTCGTCGCCAGTTGATATGTATGGACACAGGTAAAGTGAAACACACGCACTTCGGAGAGAAGCTCGTTTATTACTGGCTCAAGTTAGCGGCGATACAACGGAGGGGCGCGTATGCATCAGGCGGACCTTCTCCCAACTAGGCTGCCATCACTTACTAAATTAGAAAAAAAATTAGAAATGAGACAAATTAGAAATTAGAAAAGGACATAGGGTACTTTTTATCCCGAAAAAATAAACGGTTCCCGTGGGACCGCGGGTGAAACCGCGGGGCGCAGCTAGTGAACTGTAATATTGCTTGTTACAAGCAAAGAGTCAGTAGATAAGCGGTCACTGGCTATATATTTGGCTGGATTTGCTATTCTGCTTGCACAACATTAGGTTGTATCTTTGAACATCCTTACTTCATACTTGTGCTCATTGGGGAGTATTCTGAGCTTTTGCTAAAAGGTTTATTATCATATTTTTAACGCATTTTTCGTACTTATCTACAAAATAGCATTTTCATTTACTAACCATTTTACTAACAAGGATACTGGCTCGTTATTATCATCGGTTACTGAAGGGTGTGCGAACAAGCGAATGCGGGCGAGCGATAAATTCGATTCGCTCCAACGGCGCTTCGTAGATATATTGCTGCCGAGCAGGGATCCTTCGGCGAATATTCGCAGGAGTCCGGAAACGAAGGGCGAAACCGAAAGGATTCGCTAATATATAGACGTGAGGAAAATCATGAAAAGCGATATGTTAATATTGCTTTTGCAATTTGTCGGAGTCATTTTCGTGAAATTTATTTTCGTCGTTTATATCTATGTAGTTAGGTAGATATATGCCAGATAAGATAAATTGAGTTGTCTGTGCTGTGATTAGCTATCAAGGTACATTTACCACTTCAATCAATCAAGTAGCACCGTACATTTTCTTCTCTCTTAAAACGCAAGCGTGCAAGATCGTGTTGGTTGGTGGTACTCTGGTGGGAGGCTTCGGCCGTGGCTAGTTACCACCCACCGGACTAAGCCATGCCGTGAAATGACCTAGTCGTGTTTCGGGATGTAGTCCGGTGTAACCGTTCCGAAGACGGGTCTGAGCAGTGGCGCAATTGTAGCGCCTCACTCAACTGCCGTCTTTGTACTTCTTCACTCTACAAAACTTCAAGGCTAGAGTGAATGAGTACCTTATAGGTCGTCGTGCTCCATCTTAGACCACACGTCGCTTAACATCAGGCGAGTTGGTGGTCAAACGCCGACCTATTCCACATAAAAAAAAAAGTCAGTTTTTTTAGTGGGGTACCTATTTCCCGCTAGTCATCGCAATGGCAAGGGGAAATCGTCACCACGATTCAAGAAAACAAGGTCTGGCATTCCAGGAGCCAACACGTGATGACGTCACTCTACATCTTCATCCGTCTCTTTCGAACTTGCTGTAAATGACTTATTTCGGTTTCGCATAGGCATTGATTGACGTCACTACGTGTCGACCATTTTGACTCGGAATGCTGTTCCTGGCGGGGTATATTATTAAACCATGATCCCTACTAAATGCGTTTGACTACTGATTTAGATTATGCTGACATATACGACTTATAGGTATTGACAGATGACCTAACAATATACACTTCAATACAGGGTGTTACAAAAACCTTGTTAAATCCGCAAGGTTTTCGCATTCAGTAGCGACTAGAGGATGCAATTATGCTAGTTTAAATTAAATATTGACTCTAAAAATTTTGAACACACATCGCGCTCCGCCCTCCAAAAAGCGTGAACGCAGCTACTAATCGCGTCTGAATAAAAGTCGCCAACATATAATGCAGATTTGTTAACATTTTTGTAAAATCATCTATTTTTCTTGCGTTCTTATACCGGTCATAAGTCTTGCTGATTTTAACGTGCACTTTTTTTGATATTTTTACATGAATACCTTAAGTGTGTGTACATGCCCTTCACTTATACAACAGGGTTTTTGTAACTTGCTGTAAAAGTAGTTATCGAATTTTTTACTAAGTATTTTAATTAATTCTGTGGTATGGTAAGTAATGTCTCATTCTTTTGTATAACTGTAGTAGGTTCCTTTAGTTTATAAACAAGAATTTGCCTTTTTATTTCTTTCTCTGTTAGTAATGAAGAAAATTTAATTAGCAAGTAACCTTTCTAGAAGTGTGACAAAAATAAAATACCTCCACAAAAAAAAAATTAACCATAAAAGTAGGCTACCGACTGAAGTTAATTATCAGAAGCGCTATTTCTGAAATTTCGAACAACTCATAAATTTAATTTGTAATGAAAAGTGTTTCTAATGAAACGTTATTCGTTCCAACAAATAATTCGTTAATTTAACTCGAGTAATAAATTAAAGTTGATGAAAGGACAATCGCCAATGTAAACTGGGCTTTATTTGGAAGTTAAATATTACATTTAACTTTTCAATTTAGTTACAGGATGGCTAAAAGGGAAGCTCCAGATGAAATAAATTTATGAGTTAACTAGCTGCGCCCCGCGGTTTCACTCGCGGTTTAAAAGTATCCTATGTGCTATTCTAGACTATAGTCTATCTCTGTGCCAAATTTCATCCAGATCTGTTCAGCCGTCTAGCGTGAAAGAGTAACAAACATCCATCCATCCATTATAAAAATTTTTCGCGTTTACGATATTATTGTAGGATTAGTAGGATCACAGTTTATAAACTTAGTGAAACATAAAGACTCTTCAACTTTATCGGCCACGCTAACATGCAAATTTTACATCTAGGTAAAGTGGCTTGCTTCCAAGGACCACCACCAAAACAGCCACCAGTGGTGGTAATTAGGACAAAGTTTTTTGTTTTCAAAAACTCAAATCAGATAATAATTAGTGCAATGTTCTACGAAAACTGGCATTAATGATTTTCGGTTGTTGTTCTGCCGCAAGAACACGCTAGGTAAACTTTAGGTCGACATAAAGTCATAAGTATAAAATTTTATTGAATCCTGAAACAGGGTATGTTTTTGAATTTTACTTAAGTTTTGATAGTTCATTAGACATGAAATCTCAGTGCTGCCATCTAGTGTGAGGCGTTGCGAAAAACCTTCATTGACAACACTGTAACCAGCTGACAAAGGACTCTTTTAATTTAAACCTAACCCCAGACTGAGGCACTAATAAATCTGGCCAGACTATTGGAATTTAGTGTTTCAACATAAATCGTTTTCGTTCAACCCGCAGGATCCTAGTTTTAATCCTAGTTGTTTTATTGAATGTTCGTATGGAATTTACTGCTTTCAAATAAAAGGCTGAACATGTAATTGTAATTAAAACAAAAAATACCATTTTAAACTTGTGGATATATAAGCTGGTAAGTAGGTATAGGTAGGGTACGTCTACTACTTTAAAAACATAATAACTAGTTGCTACAAAGGTACTGACGCAGCAATTTAATGGTTTATCAAATATTGTCTTAAATGTTTATGCCGTTGTTGCAAACGTTCTTGACCCTTAACCATGAGTTTCGATCATTACAAAAACTTTTTTCGTTTTTGTTTGGCTCCATACATTTCAATAAAGAGGACATGGCGAAAACGTTAAGGAACTAGGTTAAATGTATGGAGCCAAACGAAAACGAAAAAAGTTTTCGTAATGATCGAAACTCGTGGTAAGGGCCTTGTTGTCTAGCAATGTTTATAATTTATGAAGAGCGTTTGTAACAACGACATAAAGATCTAAGAAAATGTTTGATAGACCATAAAATTGCTGCGACGGTACTCTCAGATCAACCTAGAGGAAAAGATGGAACACTGCGTCATATCACTTCTTTTTAAACTTGTGTGCGTGGTAATGTTGCCATGAAAAACATTTACAATTGCACAAAAACTCATATTAATTCCCAAGCTCCACGTTAGCCATTTCCGATTCAAAATACAACCTTAGTAGATTTTAATATTCTAAAACTGCACATATTTGTTAGAGTTTAATGTTACGGCTTCTTCAAAATCGACTTGTAAAAAAACTGCACAGTTTTTAAAAAGAACCTCAAATTGTAGTCCTGGCCAGACTTTTACAATGCACTATGTAAATTTATGTATACGAAATTATACCATAAGCCAATGCAATTAATGTTGAGGTAAGAATGACCAACCCAGTAGCGTAGTTTTTTTGCGTCAATGTGTGCGTGTTGTGTACGTATACGTCAGTAGCGTAGTTTTTGGATGGTTTTTGGCTTCACCTAAACCATACGCCGTGCGCCATCTTATTATCTAGGTTGATCTGAGTTGTAGCCACTCGTTACGATGTTTGTTACTAGAGCCCCAGTTCTATGGCCAAACATGATCTCTTGCTCTACCATTGAAGGCTGCGCTCAATTTATTGGAATTATCCCCGAATAATTCTGTTACCCTTATCAAAAGAGCGCATGGCGTGATCAGAATCAAAATGAGATTTTGAAAGCAATTTCAACGGGATCTAAAGGTGTATGAGGACTGCTCTATTTTCAGAATTGGGAATCAGATTTGTTGAAAATTCAAATCGTTTAAAAGGTCTTGTTATATTAGTTTGGGATAGTTACAATTCGCAGAATCAATTTGTTAAAAGCAAAATTGTTTTGCTAACTCAATCCTCGTTCAGGAAGTAAGTCGAGGCGACTATTGTTAGTTTAAAAGCGTTTAGATGCTTTGTTTGCTAAATCAGCAAGTTGGAATTGCTTTTGTCGTAATATGCTGGGATAGGTTGGTTACTGTTGTGGTTATTCCATTAATACTTAACTTCGAAGAAATTATTGAAAGCATTACTTTCAGTACCAGTAGGTACATCTAATTAGCTAAAATTAAGTACATTTATAGTACTTGGGAGAATTGTATGCTTTAGTACTTGATCCAAGAGATTAAAACCATGATCCAAAAAAACAAGGTCAACATTCCGGGAGCAAACACGTGATGACGTCATCTTCATCTGTCTCTTTCGAACTATTTGTAAATTACTTATTTTGGTCTTGCTTATGCATCGATTGACGTCACTACGTGCTGCTCACGTGACCATTTTAAACTCAGAATGATATACCTTGAATGAAATCTACGTCAATGTACATTTGTTCTTGTACATTCAATTTTGTTGGGATATAGGTACATACGTGCTTATATAACTTTAATCTAGTCGGTTATCCAAACTCTCGACTATCATAACATACTCTTGACTCTTTAATCTTTGTTCCAGGTAAGCCAGTAAAATGTCAGCTTGATTCATCTACCTTCCTGACCCAGACAATGTAAATGTCAGACAATGTGAGTAAACCAGTAAGTGAAGGTAATCTAGAGCCGAATGCTACTTGCAAAGCAACTAGTCCCTTTTAAAGCTAGCGGCCGTTTTATTACGGTAGCAAAATGCTGTTTTAGTGGTCAAGGTTTTGTTGATAGATGTAAATAAAATGTTTTAAAAACGGGAGTTTTCTTGACCGTAACGCATCAGAAAATGTCTTAAAAAAACTCAATGAAATTAATCTTAGAGGCCTAACGTCCTGTGAAGAATCGGGCCGAACACGTCGACATAAAACCGGCCGAAAAATCAACACCTTTATAAGTCAACGAAATTACCTTTAGAAATATTTTTCTTAAAGTTTACTAGTTCTTAAAGAGCAGCCACGAAACCATTTTAAATACTTTATGTTTGTAATAAAATCTTCCGGCATCTTAAAACCAGTCAAAGCTCCTTCAAGATCCTGCACTGCACAGTACGTAGTACTGTATGTATGAATGCATCAATAGGTACATTCGTTTTTAAAACGTTATCACATTACATACATACATTTATTATTAAAGCGATCTAGAAACAACTAACATTATTAACAGAAAAACAAAAAACCCTGCTGCAAAATGTTGTACCCTATGTCACTTCCACTATCAAGACGATTCAAATGACACCTCACATGTCGAAATCCATCAAGCTGTTTAGAATGTAGGGCGTGCCAAAGATACCTCATACATACACTCCAAAACATGACCCTCCTTCATGCGCAGTCAGTAAAAACAGCTAGAAGTTTTGGAAAATTCCTTCACCCAGGAACAAACACGGGGTTAACGCTCCGCGCGAGAGTCTCGGACTCTAAGTGAAGGCGATCCGCAATTGAATGTCACTTGCAAAGAAACTAGTTCCGTGTCGACCGACCTTGTGATTACTACTGGGCGGAGCAGATTCTTTTACACACAGGCTCAGATCGACCTAGAGAATAAGATGGCGCACGGCGTATGATCTAAGTGAAGCCAAATTCCATCCAAAAACTACGCTACTGTCGTATATGTACTAGCTATATATCTATATATAGCTATGTCGTATATGTACTAAAAAACTACGCTACTCGCTTGGTAATTTTTACCTCGACATTATGTACATTGGTTTATGAAATAATTTCGTGTACTTAAATATATATAGTGCATTATAAAAGTGTGGCCAGGCCTACATTTTGAGGTTCTTTTTAAAAACTGTGCAGTTTTTACAAGTCAATTTTGAAAATGAATTGAAAATTAAACTCTTACAAATATGTGCAGTTTTAAAATATTAAATTTCCTAAGGTTTTATATTGTAACGGAAATGGCTAACGTAGAGTTTGGGAATTAATATTAGTTTTCGTGCAATTGTAAATGTTTTTCATGGCAACATTACCACGAACACACATTGAAAAATAAGTGGCTTCAGCGAGATATAACGCAGTGTTCCATCTTTTCCTCTAGATTGATCTGAGCAGACAGGCTGTTTGACCTACCTATCCAAGATTACTACTTACGCTACTTATCCGAGATTAGAGTAAGCTGTGTAGATAGGCGCAGCGGAAATGGTGAAATCCCCGAAAGGTAATGGATTGGAGTTTGCCATTTCCGCGTTTGGAACAAAAAGTTCGTGTAGGTACTTTTTTGTATAATTACAATCTATTTCATGAGGTTAGAGAGGCTAGTAATGCAAAAAAGTCTGCCTACATAACATAGGTAGAATGTATACGCAACAAAATGCTGATTTCTCTGGGCTTCGTTGCTCATGGTCACTTAAGCACTTAAGGGTCAGGTCAGGGTGCGATCAGCAGCTGGCATTTGCTTTATTTCAATAAATTTGGTTGACAGAGATTCAAAAAATAAAATTCATGTTAACATTAAAATGGATCGAAATTTTTAAATAAAACAAAATATTAAACTATTTTTACTATACTTAACTGTATAAAGACATTAATGAATTATTTTTATATTTGACATAATTATCAATTATTATTGTTCTGGCATTCGTTTTTAATTATAAATATTCAACTGTGACGTGTAACTATAGGAGTTATCAATAAATTCTGATTTCTGATTTCAAAACACTAAATTTATTGCTGATTGAAAGTTAAAATGGTTTTAACCAAATTCGTTCAAAGTAGAACATGCTGTATTTATCTAGAGTAAACTATATCACTCTCTATAGGAAGTAAATATACAGCATTCGTTGTTGATAAATTGTCGTAAAAAGTAAGTAGGAAATATACTGAATTTTATAAACCTGTCTTTAAGTTGGAAATTAAATTCTGGCTATGAATACTTGTGTTCCCGATACGTGATAAATTAATGAAAAATTGAATCCAGTAACCCTACTAATATTATAAACGCGAAAGTTTGTAGGAATGGATGGATGGATGTTTGTTACTCTTTCGCGCCAGAACGGCTGAACAGAACTCGATGAAATTAGGCACAGAGATAGATTACAGTCTAGAATAGCACATAGTATACTTATTAACCGCGGGTGAAACCGCGCGGCGCAGCTAGTGGGTTTGTATTATTGGATGCTGGGGTAATTTAATGCCGTGTCCGCGGCCGTAATTTTAATAAAATTAAATTTAACAATTTGTGAGAGAAAAGATGCATGCGCGCTCGCTTGACAGCTCGATCCATAGACGTGAAAAAACAAGACTAAGGATGAACGAATGTCGCTGGTTCCGGACGGCGGAGGCGAAGGCGGCTAGTGTTGTACCGGAACACTTGAGTTGTGTATACATACGTTTGTTATGACATACGTAGGTATCGTCTAGTCATGTTTTATACTAAGAATGGAAGTGCTAATTAATGTACTGTACTGAATTCGCACTCTTCGTGGAATTTACACATTTTTGTAGACATATCCTATTGAGGTTTTTGTGAAGAGTTCACATTTGTATTTATAATTCGAACCTCAAGTATATAAAATGGAAAATCACAACACGTAATCGTGTGATTTTAAAAATCAAATTTAATTTCATAGTTAATTTAGTTTCAGTGATTACTTTTAATCGTAAATAATCAATCAGTATTTGTGCTATGGATATAAAAGAAAATTGTTATTGCCTGATGCTGATGGCACAAGTCCGTGTTCTATGAGCCAAGTTGGCTCAAACTTAATTGAGACATAAAGACTTAATGTCTAAAATTTAGTCATTAAGTTCATCTTAATGACTAAAAATTCTAACTAACTGAAAAGTATCTGAAAAAAGAAAACCATGATGCAGAGATTGTTTGAAATATCGGTGGTTTAAATTTACATCACACATCCTTCATAAATGGTACCTACTGGTATTTGAAAAGTTTTTATATTTGATGTACTCGTATGCCAACAAGCTCGCTCCCCGACACATTTGGGACTGAATATCCATCGGCGAAGTGCGGGTGGTGTAATACACATCCTGCCAACCCTTTTAGAGGAAAGGAGAAAGAAACACATAACATTACATAATATCATCATTATGTAATGTTATCTGACGTATTTGTTCCAAATCTCACTATGACGTATCTGTTCAAAATCTCACTACTAACTCTGAACTGGTGAACACATAACATACGATGTCGGTGTCTGACACAAGCTCTAAGCAAATATTTTAGGGGCCGAGGCCTGTCACACCAATACCTACATTTCAAAGCTTACATACTCGTAAATTTATCTATGCGGATTGTCGTAAACGTAAACCATATCCCGGTAGGTTGAGTTTGAAACGTATTTTACGGCTTAGACCTAGTTTTCGTCTATAGAAGTTTGATGGATCTGTTTGAAAATATCGATTCGAACAAATCATTTTATTTACTCTGAAACATTGTGGTATTTTGATTTATAAAACAGGAACTACTCACGTACAATTTAGTCGATTATTCCGACTATAGTTTCAACCGCATTGTGGTCCTCATAGTAGATAAGTAAGTTTCATATTTTTATCATAACTATAAATTAATCTGTTTTCTAATGAACTTAATAAATAAAATATTATTTTAGTCATTGTTTTAATGAAGTTATGTTAAGTATTCTAATTGGTTTATGTCAGAAACCACTGTTTTAATGGTTAAGACCCAATTAGTGTCTGATTAAACCGTTACCTACTTCAGTTGGCAACCCGGTTTTTTTACAGTACTGTAAAGTAAAGGTTTTTAACAGTACAGTAAGTAAAGTTACTACTTTGTTTTCTATTTAGTTCTAGTTTGGCGAAGAGCTCGGAGTAGAAATCTATCCCATAAATACATGATTCTAGCATTGCGGGAGCTAACACGTGATTACGTCCCACGTCATCGTTATCCGTCTCTTTCGAACTTGATGTAAATGACCTATGTATTTCGGTCTTGCATAAGCATCGGTTGACGTCACTACGTGTTGCCCACGTGACTATTTTTGACTCTGAGTGGTATACCTGGCGGAGTATATTATTATACCATGGATGTCCCCACCTTGGGGCAAGCTGGAGCATCCGGCGCACCCTGTTCCCTAACTCGATGCTCAAAATTTAGTTTTTCAAGTAAAAAAGTAAGTAAATTTACTTTTTACCCACCCCTAATATAATCTGAGTAAGTACGCCCATGCCCATCAACCTTATAATTTTCAAAACATGAGGATTTGTTTTCGCGAACGTTGCATATACCTTGCTTTCTGTTCATTGATCGTAAAGCTTCGCCTTCGACCAAGCCTGTTCAAGTTCTGAACAGATAACATCAATGTATCGCGCAGGTTCACCGATGGTCTGAGCATCGTTAAATCGCACTCAGCATGGAGTGCCCTCGACCGTGTCTCTCAGACCCCAACGCTAGTGTGCCCATATTACTGACAAAAGGCCTCTCCCCTTTGTCTTTCAAGTGGCAGGTGGATTCGATTACGAGACATTTCCTGTTTTATTTGAATTACGAATTTGAGATAAAAATAACGAAGGCGGATGTATCTACTTAATAAGCGGAAGGCAAATATTTGCCAATTTTGAGAAAAGGTATTTGAAGTAGCTCAAATTTTAATTAGAATAGGCTTAAAGAGTCACAGAATCTTTTTTTTTTAACTTACTGTGACTGCAAAATATAACAGCTGTAACAACATGACTGTGACTATGTGTAACATGACATGACTGTGTCCTACATGACGGTGTCCTATTTTTAAGGTCTCAAAAAGAATCTTTATAGGATCACTACGTTATCCGTCTGTCTTTCGAGACTCTTTTCTCAGGAACACGTGGATTTATCGAGTTTATTGTAGAGTCCTTAATTTTTAACTAACTAGCCAAAGGCATGGTTACCCGATTCGAGCTGTGAAGCTTAGCTAAGGCTGAGCTGAGGTTGCAGATATTTCAAGCATTGAGTGGTTTCACCTTGGTCGATACCTACTAAAGGTTTTTAGGTTCTTCTTCTTTGGTTTTAAGTTATTTTTTTTTAAAACTAACGAAGCTAAACGGACGTAGTATCTTTAATGTATTATTCTTGTTAATTGAATTGAAAATGTGTGCTTATTTACATGTTTTCATTTATTATGGCAAATTGACATTGTAATGAATAACATAACATACTGTCACGCCTTTCCTCGAAGGAGCTGGCAGAGATGTACAACACCAACACTTCGTGGGACGATATTCAGTCCCGAATGTGCCAGGGGGCGATCCTGTCGCCATACACCGGGCTCCAGTCATGTAGCTGATGACATTAAATACGCACATATATTCACACAATGAACAAATTGGTGCGTGCCGTCGGCTGGGTCCGAATTCGCTCCCTCTGGCTTGAGAGGCAAATCTTCTCAGACTAGGCTATCATCGCTTGATAATTAATAACGAAAAATTTGTATAATAAACTACTTTGAAGTAGATTAAATTATTGCCTCACAGCTCACACCAACCATTTATGTATGTAATAATAATAATAATGTTCGGGACACTTATACACACGGTCGTCTGACCCAAACTTGTAAACAGAGCTTGTACTATGGCGGCCAGAGACTGATATATTACATTTATATTTGAAATACATACATAAATAAATAATTAACACCCAGACATAGAACAAACACAAATGTTCATCACATGAATGTTTGCCCTAGGTGGGAATCGAACCCACGCCCCCTAGCTCAGAAGGCAGGTTGTACAACTGCAGTTCTCGAGACATCGTGTATACCACGTATACACCACGTACTGCCGCCAGTTGTTACACTATTTAATAAGTTTTATCATTATTTTTCTCTTGTTGTTTTGTTATCTGTGGTGTGAACAATAAAGAGTTTATCTATCTATCTATTTGAGTTACCATTAGTTATCGTTATGTATTCTACATAAATTTCGCGACGAGTCGGTCACACGTTGCAGATAACCTTATTATTCTCTTTATTGATATATTACATTTATATTTGAAATACATACATAAATAAATAATTAACACCCAGACATAGAACAAACACAAATGTTCATCACATGAATGTTTGCCCTAGGTGGGAATCGAACCCACGCCCCCTAGCTCAGAAGGCAGGTTGTACAACTGCAGTTCTCGAGACATCGTGTATACCACGTATACACCACGTACTGCCGCCAGTTGTTACACTATTTAATAAGTTTTATCATTATTTTTCTCTTGTTGTTTTGTTATCTGTGGTGTGAACAATAAAGAGTTTATCTATCTATCTATTTGAGTTACCATTAGTTATCGTTATGTATTCTACATAAATTTCGCGACGAGTCGGTCACACGTTGCAGATAACCTTATTATTCTCTTTATTGCGATGAGTATGGCTCCAGCATCATGCAAAGACCCACTGACATTTGCGCACAATTTTATCCGAAACAAGTACACGAAAGCAGACCCACATTATTTTGCTAGATCTGTGTAAGTGTCTGCAAAGTACCATTGGTAGCGGCAGTGAGGTACTTCACCGACTTCATTAAAAATCGAGTATTATACCAACTCGATTAGCCAATGGTAGTTGCCTGATGAGTTGCCTCAATTAATTTAAGAGCTCGCTTTAGCTCGCTGCATTTCGTAATTATGTTAACTCTCACCACCTATCGCACTAACAATGCAAAATTAAACGATTATACCCAAGCACTCTTGACCCAATTGCTTGTGGCTCGTAAAGCGTCTTTTGATTGTTTTCCAAAGGAAATTGTACCCTTGACTCTTGATATTGGCGAATTTCCTGCCCCGTCGACCTTTTGTTCCTTTTTTTTATCACAGCAAATCCATTTGCTGTAATTCCCTAGGAAATAGAAATTATTTCTGTTACATCCGGCCGTCCGTTCAGTGAATGATAGTTGATTGTCCGGAGCTACATGTTTCTGACGATCTGTATAAAGAAGTTGATTAATGTATGGATTGGATGGAATCCCCAGATGCTATCAGATTGGACTAGATTTTCTATATTATTGTATAGGAGTATTACCTTATTTATCTCAACAAGATTTCTATAGAAATTATTGTAGGGATAATCTTACTTAAGTAGGTATTTAAGTTGTTCGTCAAATTATTATGTTTCTGAACTTGAACCGCTGAATATAAGAATTAAAATACATTATTGTTTGGTTGTTAGTTGTCTATATCTTTGTGTGTATTCCATGGTATCCCCGGCACCAGGTAACTTGATGAAGAGCTGAGTATGAAAGGTTATTTATTTATGCTCCGTTGCGGAAAAACCCGTCTCCATTTCAATACGTCCTAGATCATCATTGTGCGTAGGTGATGTCTGACATGTAGTCAATTGGCTACACAGTTTAGCTGGGGTACACACTAATGAGTTCAATTCGGACCAATTACTGCCATGTCTAGACACCGACAAGCGCAATTAGAATCAGTACTGGAACTCGAGCAATTTTACGCTGCTGGTAAAACGTAACTTTATCCAGTACAAAGGCTAACAAAAGGAAACTTTTTTAATTGTAGTTTTTTGTTTCGTGAACGAGACTTTATTTACAACTGGTGGTAGTACTTCTTAAGACACCGAGAACTTTCTTAACCCACGGGGTTAGAACCCAGACTCTAGAATTACACGAGCAATCTTTCCAGAACTTTGTGATGGGTCTACTTCTTAATACAATCAACATCCCAACCCATGACTTACCGCTGTGCGTGTATAAATAGCTATAAATAGCTACACTGCTACAAACCAGGATATCGTCCAATTGGTCCAATATATCCTACCTGACCATTAATTGTTGAACCACACGATGCTAAATTGCCCAGTTCCGCTAACCGAGATGTTGTACTAATTCATCAGGTTTTGTGGTTCTGTACTATACGCTGCGTGGTTACTGGTACTGACAGTAATGTAAAGTGTATTTACATGTTATACATAGACTGTTTAGGTTTATGGGTCAGTAGGGCGCTGATTATCATAATAGCGGTTGAAGAGAGATCATACTAAAATGATGTAATATTTTAGTACATGGGAAACTTATGATAGAATAAATATACCAATGTACAGATACATAAAACAGTTAGTGTAAGTTAAGTCTTTTTGAGTTTTTGTCTTGTGCGCCCAGTGGCTTCACCGGCATCCTATACAAAAACCATTATCGATCTTTTCTCAGTATTCTCTGTGATCATTTTGATAAAAACCAATTCACGCAACGAGAAACTTCCTCTAAGACAGATAAACTAAACTACTGCTCCCAAGTACTTTCGAAACTAAGACCGGTAAAGCTTCAGTGATTATACGAGTATTCTTCCAACTAATAGCACTCATTGATCTCCATTGTACCGATTAATTAGAGGCCTAGCAACAGTATAATGTCTGTGAGAAAATGTAGCACATCATTTAGAGATAGGATAGCTTTACTATATCGTTGTGATTTAGGTGACCAAGTAATCTAGTACTTATAAGACGTTGGGAATTAGTTGTTGGTCTGTAAAAAAAGAGCAGTGATAGCTGAGTTGGGAAAGGCCCGCCTCTCAGGCCAGAGGGAGCGGGTTCAAACCCAGCCGACGGCACGCACCAATTTGTTCATTATATGAACATATGTGCTAATTGTATTTCATCTGCTACACAACTAGAGCCCACTGTATGACGACAAGCTGTCACATTTTTGACTGAATATCGTACGTCGAGGTTTGGGTTATGTATCTCCTTTCCCTCAAGGAGGCTGGCGGATGTGTACCGCCAGCCTCCTTGAGGCAAAGGCGTGACGATATGTATTAAAAAAAAGTGAGCCTGTACAACCAACAACAAATATTTCCAAGTAGAGTATATTTATTATACATACTCGCAAGTCTCATGAAAATCGAACAAGAAATTTCCGAAAATAAAAATCATTTGTACAAAAATGACCTGGCGGCGGCGTCCGGGGCGCCGCGCCGGTGACGAATTTAGTTCTTTTATGACCATGATGAGTGTTTTTGTGCTGAGTTTTGCATTTCCTCTTAATTTATCATCGTTCTATACGTCAACGAGTTCCTTTTGTGCAGTTTTTGCGAGTCACACCTAATTCTGGCGGTCACTGTACCCGCTGTCGTACTGGGAGTAAAGTTGGAAAGGTCAAAGCATAGGGGGAATGACAAATAAGGGCCTTGTGTAGGGAACTTTGGCTTTGTGACGGCCACTGTACTGTTACTTGTTTGTCCTCTGTAGGTCGACAATGTTGTATTTGAGTTGTGTTGACGTCACGTAGGAGAAATTAAAAGTTGAAATTAAATGTGACATGTAAATATAACTGTGATACCAAAAGCAATGCTTAACTAGCTAATGAGGTTGCTGGCTGAGGCAGAAGGAGGTTTTCTCGGAATGCTACAATATATATAGCGTTATAAGGCGCGAATTAACAAACTAACTTAAGTAACTTAACTAAGCCTTAACTAAGGCTTTTTAACAAACTACCCTCTCATATAAAAAATGTCAACTCATTTCACGCATTCAAGAAAAAAATAGCTCGACATATTATGGAAGACGGGTCCCTATCTTGAATAAGGAAATGCGTGCAATGAGTTTGAAACCTTAAGAATTTTTAAATTTTAATTTTATACTATTATAAATAAATATGTTTATAAATACTTTAAGGATGCGACTACGAACGCTAAGCTATATTTAACTAAACCATGTTATCACATAAGCGACAAATTGTCTTTGTTGATAATAAAAAGTCTTTAAACCTAAACCTAAACCTGAATTATACAGGCCGAACTAAAGGAAAGGAAGCGGCACAGACGCGGTTTAAAATCAATACATCAAAAGAAAAACAAAAAAACCCGGTTGCAAAATATGTCACCCTACTCTATGTACCCAAATGTAACCCAACATGTACCCACCCCAAAATGTGTACCTATGTCACTTCCACTATCAAGACGATTCAAATGACACCTCACATGTCGAAATCCATAAAGCTGTTTAGGCTGTAGGACGTGCCAAAGAAACCTCATACATACATACATGCATACTTACATACAAACATACATACATACACTCAAGAAACATAACCCTCCTTCTTCGCAGTCGGGTAAAAACGCGGTTCGTGGGACAATCGTCGACAGCGCCGCGGCCTTTGTCGCATGTCTGAAATGCAAAATACGTCGCTTTCACACTATGTTACAAATGGCACCGTGCCACAGAAGCCGGATTTAGAGGTGTGGAGGCCCTAGGGCAACAGGAAAGTGGAGGCCTCTAGTTATTACTCAAATAAAATGAAAAAAAAAACATTCAAAAATGTAATGCAATTTTATTTATTGCAAGAAACAAATTAAATCATTTAACTACTCATATTTGTACAATAAGGTATTAAAGTAAAAATCTTTTAAGTAAGTTTCTTTATTTTTAAATCTCTATTGTGGGGGCCCTCTCTTGTGGAGGCTCCGGGGCTGTAGCTCCGTCTGCTCTCCCCTAAATCCGGCCCTGCCTAAACATCATCAAACAACGCATCGAGTCATCGCCTTACATCCAGTCTATAATAACGTGCCCAAAGAAGGAAAAGTTCTATAAATCCATTTTCCGGGTCGAAAATATAGATGCAGATTTCGAAAATAAATTGATTGATTGATGGTATTGCCTTTCCTGTACAATGTCCATGCTTAATCATAATGTTTTTATTCCATACAAAGGTTGTCGGAAGAGATCGCTTTTAAGCGATAAGACCGCCCATTACGCCTTTTATTTTTGAGTGTTTAGATTAGTTTTATTTTGTATTTCGTGTCAATAAAGAGTTTTTGTATTGTTATTGTAATGTAATGTCTACGAAGTTCCTCTTTTGCAAAACCGATATCCAATGCTTACAAAAACACTGAGAATGTGTTCTTATAGAATCATTACAAACTTTAGAAGCAGTGCAGTATTTCTTACTTACACTTGTAGTTAAACCGAGTCCGAGAGTTTAATCTTGTTTTTCTAACTGTTAGCGATCTCAAACTGTTCTCACCGTGTAAATGGATGTAGGAATCTTCTGCAGTTACCTACTGAGTAGCCGTTTTAAGAAAGTATTTACCTACGAGTGTATGTTTAATTTCATACTAATATAAGATTTTATGATCATTACAAAAACAAGATATCAAGAGAAACAGAAAAGTAAATAACTCTTAAATAGTCACAAATAATAAATAGAGATTAAGTCAGTACTTAGTACTCAGACTTAAGCTCTATTTATTATATATATATATACTTTTTTAAAAAGCTGGTAACGTTACCTCGTTAAATAGCAATACTAAATCTCTGACCAAGGTAAGTGCCAGGAGGGCTATTCATACGAAGTGAGATTCAATCTCACCATTTTTTGTCCTTGTTGCTCTCATTGGAATAGTCATAGGTGTGAGAGTGACCAAGATAAAATCTCATCTCATCTCACGCGTAGAAATAGCCCCCCAGTCCTTTGCTCGTTTGATTTTTCTATTTTATACTTATTTATTTATCAATAGGTAAAGTTTTTAACGTGTTTGAACTCGTTTATAAACTTCGCCAGTGATGCTTTCGCTAAGCAAGTAACTGCCTAATTATTTACTTATTTAAGCACACAGAACAGAATACAATCATATTATAATTACAAAAAATACAGGGTTATTTGTACCTAATCAAAAACCTCTTAAGGGTTCATTGTACTCATCAGTACGAACTACTTTTACTATGAAGCCAATCCTGTAATCGCGAAAAAAAAACAGCTGTTCCATACAAAAAGTTCAATCACCTTTGACAAAATGTATGGAACAGCTGATTTTTTTTTCGCGATTTCGGAGTTCGCCTCATAGTAAAAGTTGTTCATATTGATGAGTACAATGAACCCTTAAGAGGTTTCTGGTAAGTTACAAATAACCATGTATAAAACAATAATAGTTTGGTTCTAGACCACCACTATCTTACACCAGTTGCGCCCTGCGGTGTTGCGCGCAGTTAAAAGGTAGCCTATGTGTTATTCCAGACTATTATCTTAGAGTATAGTCTGGATTAGCACATAGATTACTTTTTGACCGCGGGCCATAGCTAGTTTACATAATATTTATAAATATAATGAAATGATTACTTCAATTGAAAGTCGGTAATTTTACCGATCATTGCATCCTTAAATTACCGATCTTTGCATCCTTAAATGATGCAATTACCTTGCATCATTTAAGGCTGATTTACACTTCATTAAATGGCGAGCTTAGAAATCTGTAACAAGTAGTTAGTATCGCTTGAAGCGTCAAAACGCGTAACAACTAAATTCGCCAGTACGGCAAACTAACTTGCCTCAGGGGGCCATTCCTACGCGTGAGATGCGATGAGATTTTATCTTAGTCACTCTCACACCTATGACGTTTCAAACGAGAGCAACAAGGGCCAGGAGGAATAGGCACCTCATGGGCAAGCGTGCTCCATCTTAGATCGCATCCTCACTTTCCATCAGGTGTGTTGTGGTCAAACGTGGGCCCATTCAATCATAAAAAAAACAATCATAAAAAAGAATAAAGGTGAGATGAAAATCTCAAACCTCCGAATAGGGTCCCAGTATTTTATGACCTTTAGACGAGCGACTAGCCCGTTGCTTCATAGCTGTGTAACCAAACAAAAGTAATCAAATACGTTTGAATCATATTTTACCGTACCCAGCTTACCAGCTTGCGTAAAAGGTCAAATCATCTCATGTTTTTGCAATAAAATACTCTTAGTATTTGTACAATACACTAAAAGTAGCAATAGGTAAGACGTGGTAAGCGAGTTAACGTGACCAGGGGGGCTACCAAGAAATCTTACTGCCATGTTTAAACATTAAAAACAACAAAAAATATTTGTTATGTGATGAACATTTGTGTTTGTTCTATGTCTGGGTGTTAAATATCTATCTAAGTATGTATTTAAAAATATACAACGTGCTGGTTTGAGGTGTAGTAATATTCAAAGGTGTGTATCTGTATAGCATTTTGAATCATTTGCCAGAATAACAAAATCCAAATCAAACCTTTATTGTTCCATACAAAGTTTAAAAAACTATTTTTACAATTATTTTGGACAGTCCTTAGAGCGATCGCTGACCGCGGCGTTTGTCAAACAACATTCAACATGCATGCGATCGTCTTCCCCGTTCTTCACCCCACGACTGTATGTATATCAGTCTCTGGCAGCCATAGTACAAGTTTTGCTTAGTTTGGGGTCAGGCGACCGTGTGTGGAAATGTCCCGAATTTATTTATTTATTTATGATAGTTATGTTTTGTTGACGACGCTGCTCGACCGCGAATCGTATCGCCGCGCAACAAAGTCCATGGTCGCGCAGCTTCGAAACGGAACGTAACTATCATGACAATAATTTTTCATGGTAGGTCCCCAGGACTGTTATTAATCCTCTTAAACCGCCTTTAAGAAAGTATTGTGGACGGTCGCGAAACTTGCTCTCAGTTGTACTAATCAGATTAAGGTGGCTTTATCGGGCTAGACTTTCTTCAGTTCCTTTTTGTGAGTACTCGCTAGAAGGTTTGCGGAAGGTACTGGATTATACGGCAATTTTTCCTTCACGTTACTTAGAGAAGTGCTTTTAAAGTAGGTTGTGGTGTGCTTTCAAATGTGTGTGTGTATGTGTTTACAAACTTTTTGCTCTGAAAGAACTCAACAGATTTGAGTGACGTTTGAAATGGAGATAGCTTATCTGCGTATACCATGGATCATTGACACATTGGCTAGTTTTTAACCGACTTCAAAGAAGGAGGAGGTTCTTAATTCGACTGTATGTTTTTTGGTTTGTATGTTACACGATCATTCTGCCAATGAATCGATTTGATAATTATTTTTTGTTTTTATCCCGATAATATCAAATGTATTAACTGCAGGTGCACTTCCGAGCGCAGCTAGTTTATTGAAATTCTGTCGATGTAATAGTGCTACTTTAATTTATTTATTTTCTACACACCCAAAACAAATATTTCATCTAAAGTTTATAAAAACCTGTGAAAATCACCAAGAATTGTCAAAACATTTCCTTTAAAATTCCAATAGAGCATTTGCCATCATGGGCTTTCTTCTCTAATCCAAGGAATATAGATAATCTAAGAGAGTCCAGATAAAGCGGCCAGAGGAGATTACTGTGGGCATTTCAGGGCTAACCAGTATTTGTGGCGAACGCAGCAGAGTAGTTATTCGTGTTCCAGTAAGATTGTGAGAACATTTTAAATGAAAACAAACGGCGGAACGCAATTCGCGTCAGAAATTCCTCCCTTTGTTATTTCTACTGTAAACTGTTCTAAGAAGTTGCGGCTTATTGTATTAAGAGGTTGTTTCGGCTAAAGTGTTCGGTGTAATTAAGATTAGACGCGCACTTAGTGGGACAATGAAGTGTTGTCATTGAATAAGGTAAGTATAGGGAGGGAGCTATTAACTTACTATGTAGAGGCTCTGTGAGTTGTAGACCTCGCGGACGTTTGTCCTCCTGTACAGGTCGCATTCCTCAAACGATTACCGTAAATTTTTGTTTCACTTTTTTGTGTAACCCTGTATAAACTGCCATCAGCGTAGATCGTATTACATCACAGAGGCTTGTATAGTTTAATCTGTATACCTCCTGCATTACTCCAGCTCTAGAGAATTCATCGAAGTCAGTGCTTGTTTAGCTGCAATACGCCATAGAGTACGAGTGTATAGAGAATACACAAGGGAGGCGCAAACACTAGGACAGCAGAACATACAAACTGGGCGTCGTCGATCTAGCGCAGTGTGTATCGTAAATAATGTCTGTGTCGTAAATGGACCAAAGATTTGACTATTGCTGTAGTATTTCTATGTTCTACCTTCATCTACGGGCTGTTTCTTTGAACAACGGAAATATTCTAGTACATCATTTTAGATATACGAGTATAGGTAGTATATAGGCAGGTGTGTGCGTCCAAACGCAAACTTATCAGGAAATTTAAAAAACACGAGCACTATATTCTTAAATATAATTGTACTTGTCATTACAGTCAACTTTTATTATGGAGCCAACCCTAAAATCGCGAAATTACTCCTCCATTTTGAAAAAAGTCCCAAAACTGACTCAGCAAAAAAGTCTGTATAATTTTCGAACGTGGGACCCTATTCGGAGATTTGAGATTCTCATCTCACCTTTTTTCGTCCTTGTTGCTCTCATTTAAAACGTCATAGGTGTGAGAGTGACCAAGATAAAATCTCATCTCACGCGCAGAAATAGCCCCCCTCTTCACAAAATTTCAAGACAATCGGTTAAAAAATACGACCTTTAGAGAAATAAAAAGATCCGGACAGAGATCCATTCAGAACTCGGACACACAAAAGCATTTTTGTCAAAGCTGAAGCAGAGACGCTTCTCTCGCTCACGCTCGCTCGGTCGTATATGTCTAGTACTTATTTGATAGAGCATGATTAAATAACAGTAGCCCATGCAAGGTCACTGCAGTAAATGTATTGTAACATGCTACGGAAATAATAATAATAATAATAATAAATAATAAATTCGGGACACTTCCACACACGGTCGCCTGACCCCAAACTAAGCAAAGCTTGTACTATGGCTGCCAGAGACTGATATACATACTTAAATATTTTTAAATACATACTTATATATATATTAACACCCAGACATAGAACAAACACAAATGTCCATCACATAAATATTTGCCCTAGGTGGGAATCGAACCCACGCCCCCAAGCTCAGAAGGCAGGTTCACTACCAACTGAGCCACCGAGGCAGTCAAATGCTGATAATAACATGCTGATAATAATGAGACATTCACTAGTCATACTGCAAACTACTAACTGCCAATCTTATTACCTTCCTAATTAACTACCTACTCCATTGTTATAAAAACCAGTACTTATTAGTGAGTTGGTTGCTAAAATACTTAAATAGTAATACTAACGAAAGTACTTATTAAATAAAAATGAATATAACATAATTATTAAGCACTAGCTGCGCCCTACGGTTTCACCCGCGGTTAAAAAGTATCCTATGTGCTATTCTAGACTATAATCTGTCTCTGTGTCAAATTTCATCCAGATCTGTTCAGCCGTTCTGACGTGAAAGAGTAACAAACATCCATCCATCCGCGTCTATAATATTAGTAGGATTGAATGAACAAGTACCTACCTACTAAAATCTATAGTTCTATACTAATATTATAAAATCGAAAGTAACTCTGTCTGTTTGTTTGTAGGCTTTTCACGGCTGAATGCATTTTGATGAAATTTGATAGTTCGTTACAGAATATCACAAGGACAGTGTTTGGATACTTTTGCCTAAATACACGCGAACCGGCAGTACTTCATATATAAGGTACGTGTAACAAAAATGATTACAAGAAAAAAAAACAAAACAATTGATATCAACACTCTTTTTACACATTGATATAAACACTCTTTTTCTCTATGTTTAATCCTCTCTATTTTTTAACCGACATCCAAAAAAGGAGGGTCTCAATTCGACTGTACTCATGTGGTTTTCTTTTTTAGTCGCTAAAAGTCAGCGCTTATTCTCAGCGGGTTACAGTGCAAGCGCCACTTACACACGAACTTATTTGTGAGCACAATTTGTACATCTTAATGACGGCTGTTGCATGCATAATGCATAAACTTTGTTTAATAACACCCACTCGAGGTAACTCATCGTAATTACGAGCACTCGGCGCGGGCTCGGATTCGCGCGGAGTCTGGAACTGAAGTAGTTTATAGGACTGGATAGCAAAATATCAAAATATCGGGTGTCTGTTGAAAAGAACAAGTATAAATAAAAAAAATCTCCTGACACCTATTTTGTTCAAACATAGCTAAGGACACTCCCGACTAATTCACCTTTCAAACAAAAAAAAAAACCACACACAGATACGTCAAATTATAACACCCGTCGTTTATGCGTCGGGGTTAAAAACAGTCTCTAAAATCCTCTGCTTTATATGCCCTGCTATTATTATAAGAAGAAAATATAGCTAAGAGCTTAAGAAAAGAAAACCAAAGCACTGCAAAAGTAGACTATGACTCTCGTTACAAAGACAAACTCAACGACACGCAGTAATCCGAAATCAGTCTAACCATCTAAGCGGCAAGAGGTTCATTAATCTATTCAAATATGCATACACCATAACAACAAATAAAAAAAAAATTAAAACGGTTTTATTACAATAAAAATGATGAAGGTTATGTACTAAAAGCTAAAAACTAATTCGGTAAGTCCTAGCTATACCAGATCGCACCAATCTTCTCATCAATCTGGGGTATTGATCAGACAAATACATATAAAATCGTTAGGCACGTGAAATTTCTATCATAATATTTACTCTGGATACGCTACGCCTAACGGTAACGCCAAACCCTTTCATTTGATACCCATATTGCGGTAGTTGTGAAAAAAATATGTAATCCGCCATTTTGTAGCGGCGGCCATCTTGGATATACAATCATAAAGAATGTATTTTGTATATTGTTTTGTCATCAAGATTAAGAGCGTGTACAAAATATCAGATCGATCTGTCGTCAGGAAGGGTGTGAAATTCCAATTACTAAATTTGACCCAAACAAATAAATTAGGCAAGCCAAATATAACCGTTTAAAAATGCTTAGGATCAATAAACCACTTGACTATAACGAGATGTTATTACAGTTTCAGTAGCGTTTTTATTTGAGTGTTAGAAAATTTTATCCATAAATAGGTTCTAAAATTAGCTATAATAATGCAAAACTACAAAGTGTTGATTTGTTCGTCCTCTATACCAAAAACAAGCAAACATTATCATCATTATCTACAAAACATCAAATCAACGTGATGGTTTGCTTGTAGGTAAAGGTTCAACTGGCATAATGCGTCTGTATGGCAGTTGCGTCACTCGAGCATTACTGACAAACCTTCACAAATTAGACGCCACCTACATCTTTTTTCTATCTTTAGTTACAATTATTTGTACTAGATGGCGTTAGTTGTTGAATTTGTGAAGGGTTTGCTAGTAATTCTCGAATGCCGCAATTGTCCCACAGACACATGACTCTAATGTCAGAAAGTCAGCAGCGAGGTTAAAAGTAAACTTTTCATCCCGGAAAAATTAATAGTTATGGGAGACTAGCTGCGCCCCGCGTTTTCACCCGCGGTTAAAAAGTATCCTATATGCTATTCTAGACTATAACCAATCTTTGTGCCAAATTTCATCCAAATCTGTTGACCCGTTCTGGCGTGAAAGAGTAACAAACATCTATCCATCCATCCATTCTTACAAACTTTCGCGTTTATAATATTAGTAGGATTTATTCATGCGGACGAAACCGCAGGACTTAGCTAGTCCAGAATTAAAGTTATTTCCGTCGCAGTCTTATCTAATTTGCTTTCCTCACCGGGATTGGATTAATTTTCCGCCATTTATCCCCGAGACAAGTTTTCTGTTTCATTCAGAAAATGTTATACTTCGAAGTGCTACAATGTTTTGCGTTTCCGCTTTTTTATATTTTGTACTCTTTTATGGGTAAGTGTCTTTTTACGCGACTACGCAAGAAGGAGGGTTATGTTTTACGTTTACGTATGTATATATGAGGTTTCTTTGGAACGGCCTACAGACTAAAAGCTTGATGGATTTCGACATGTGAGGTGTCATTTGAATCGTCTTGATAGTGGAAGTGACATAGAGCACAATATTTCAGGCGGGTTTTTTATTTTTCTTTGAATACTTATTGTTACTTGTTTATTAAAAAAAAATATACAAACTAATTTGTCTATTTAGCTTATATAAGTAGGTACTACATACTTACTAGTTGGGAGCACTTTATTTTATTTTTTATTAATTTTGTCCTACTTGGGTTTAATATTATCCCAAAAGGGTAAAAAGTTTTCGTGTGATATAAAAATCTGCACGTCTGTTTGTTCTTTCATAACCTCCTATCTTTTAAACCACATCGGTTGTACCGATTTTGGATTGTGAGATATTGTTAAAATCGTCTTTAAAACCACCGCAACAAGGGCCATAATATGCATGTCTTTTGATCTCAAAATAATCTTTTAGTTTCCTCCAGAGATAGAAAGTTATTTTCACTAGCACTCTCCTAATATTTTCGTAGTATAAAGTACTCTGTAAACCTTGGCAAAAGTAGCAAAATGCTTTCAGTTCTCTTTAGCTACGAAACCACTACCCGCGTTGCATACAAACTAGACTAGAAAGCACGACACATTTGTATGAATAGCACTCGACTCTACCGCTTTACCTCTACTCTATGCCAAGTTGCCAAGCTTTAAATTAAAAAATCAGGTGACGGGTCGCTAAGCAGCTCTTGTACTGCCGAGAGCCTTTTGCATTGGCGTTGCTGCAGCTTCTTACTCTATGCTACAACGATTTGTTTTGAAAACTGTCTGCTAGCTTATGAGTTACAAACGATTCAAAGGTAACTGAGTTCAGCATAATCGGACTTTATTTTATCTGTTGATGTTTTACGATACGTCATAGCGAGCTTAACACTCGGTTCTTAAATTCCGTGGTAGCGCTAGGTTTTACTAAACATCTCAGTAGACAGACAGTACCAAGTTATAAAAATAGAGCTATCAAAAAATGTATTCAAACCATTTCAGTAGGTAGGTACTAACCTACTATTTACAGATATTGGCATGTCAGCAAAATTATAACACGTAACATTAATAAAAGAAAAACAAAAAAAAAAAAAACCCGGCTGCAAAATGTTGTACCCTATGACACTTCCACTATTAAGACGATTCAAATGAAACCTCCCATGTCGAAATCCATGCATGAAGTTGTTTAAGACGTTGGGCGTAACAAGGAAGTCTCATACATACATACACTGGAAAAACATAACCCTCTATCTTGCGCAGCCGGGTAAAAAGCGCCCAAGAAGGAGGGTTATGTTTTCCGAGTGTATGTATGCATGTATATATAATATGTATGTATGTATGAGGTTTCTTCGGCACGCCCTACATCCTAAACAGCTCAGTAGATTTAGCATAGAATACAACATTTTAATTACATTTGAAGTGTCAGACTACATTTTCTAGTCGGGCTTTTTCTTCTTTTAATAATGTTACTTGTTTCAAATGAATCAACAGTTAAATACCTACTAGTTATAATCATGTATCAAGTTATCAACCCAGCTGAGTTATTGCCGCTTAGCATTCGTAGATCTGGCTCTCACGCAAACTAACACTCCATTTGCCTAATTACTATATTTAGTTATTCAGTAGAAATCTACTAGGTTTCCTGGTATGAGTTCAGTCTTCTGGTAGCTTCAGAGCTACACAGATAATAATCAGAGCTCGATTTCTATTTCCACGTAAAACAGCGTTCCAGAAAATTAAGTCGGTAATGAAAACTCCGCTCTTTCCTTTTTCTTCAGACTTCGATCTTAATGGAATTTCCAATCAACAAGGAAGATTGTGGAAAAGAAAACTAGGTTCAGATTTTACTTACCGATAATCGTATAATAGCTGTATAGTTCGCATCTTAACCTCTTATACCTATACTTCCCTAAACTTTTAGCCGATTTCGCTCACACTCGGGACGTTTTGTACACACGGTCGTCTGACCTCAAACTAAGCTAAGCAGTTGAGTGAGGCGCTACAAGTGCGCTACTGCTCAGACCCGTCTTCGGAACGGTTAGACCGGACTACATCCCACCATGATCATCATCTACATAGTTATGTTATGTTTTAAATAAATACTTAAATAGATATTAACACCCAGACTTATAATAACAAACGCAAAATGTTCTATGAATAATGTTAATATTTATTATAATAATATAATATTCAGGACACTTGCACACACGGTCGTCTGACCCCAAACTAAGCAAACCTATGGCAGCCAGAGACTAATATACATAAATATACATATTTTTAGATAAATACTTAAATAGATAATTAACATCCAGACATAGAATAGAACAAACACAAATGTTCATCACATGAAATGTTCATATCAATGATTACTTTATAGATGGGAATCGAACCATCACTCCTAAACTCAGAAGGCAGGTTCGCTACCAACTGAGCCACCGAGGCAGACAATATTTGCTACGAGTACTTGCCTTACATATTTATAAAGACTGGATTAATGGAAAATTATTTTATATAACACACAAAAAAGCATACAAATCTCGATTTCGTTCTGGTTTCGTTCTGGTTCTGGTACACTCAGCTGTCTCACTTCACTCGTCCGGTCAACTCTGTTCAATGTACGATTCTGTTGAATTCAAATTAAGCAGGCGCAACTACCAAAAGTTCCCGTTGAGAACTTTAAAATCAAGTTAGTTCAAGTTAGTTGAACCAAGCAACAGTTTTGTAACTTATGTTGGGAAACTATAAACTATTGCAGTTTCGTTTGTTTCGAACTGCGACTTAGCGAACAATTCGCCAGTAAGCAATATTGTCTAGTTTTTGCATAATAGGCACACAATTTATCAAATAATATATACCTACTGAAAATTGGATAGTGTAATGGCTTTTAGACAGTTATAAACAATTTTTTTTGAAAAGTTAGCATACTGCATTTGGATAGTGTGCATTTGGCTGTTAGACAGCAATCCGTTTTTTTTTTATATTTTCTAAGCACAGGCTTAGCCACGCTAAGTTAGCATACTACAAATTAGATAGTGGTATCTTAAGCTGTCTTTCTATCCACTGCAGCTATGGGGCTGGGCTAAAATGTTTATTTTAAATTCAAATTAAAACCGAATCATGAACGAAACACCAACTTAATATTTTAAACAAAATGATACAAATCAAGTATTTTCAACCCAGCCAGCCTAGCTTTAGTGAATATCCAGCCTAGCAGTAATAAGTTTGCATTCAACAAGCTTGCTTGCAAATTACAGAAAATGCAAACCTTTTTCGCATGCAGAAAATAAGTGAACGGCCATCAATTACGACCCCGACACGATGTTAATGTAAGAATAATAAGCAAGCTATATTATATGAGTCTCTTTGTCCACTGGGAGCGAAGATACTGTCTGTCCAGCTTAACCATGATGGTCGAATGGCGTAATTAATTGGTCTAGTATTTGAGTCTTAAGGGATAGCTAGTAAAAACATACATGTAAGTAGTACTACGTTAAAAATACTTACAAATAAGAAACGAAAAATTTTTGTGTGTACCAACATTTTTCGGGTCTCTCCTCTCGTCTTGACTTGCCCAGTAGAAAATGAGGGTCCATTTTCGGCAGAAGAGTCAAAAATGCCCAATTCCAAAAAGTTATCTTCGTATTAAACTGCTACTGACAGAATTTTATCAAATACTTGGTCAATTTATGCTCTTTAGGTACTATTTGCTGCTTTTCTTCTGCGTACAAAAACAGGCTATGTGGTAGTTAAGCGCAGACTTATACTGAGAAGAAAAAAAACCCACCATATTATTGTTCACAGTGGACTTTAACATTTAAAATGCTAATGTAAGCGCTTAATATAATGCCTAGATGTTATCAATAAAGATGTCATGACTATGCGCGGTCATTACTTTAACTGCCAAGTAACGTATGCTCGTGTAGAACCATAAATATCTCACCCCTATTAGAAATGTGTTGCAGTTAAATAGTGTAGCTAGTTGATAAGTCGCTTTGATGTTCCGAACACAAGTAGGAAGTATTTTAATTACTGGTTGATTTGTATCAGTGGCTACATAAATGTAATAGACGAAAGTAAAATGTAGTAGTGCTGCTTTCAATGAAAAAGATGACGTAACTATTACATAGTTTAGTTAGTTTGCTAGATAACTAAAAACACAAAAAAGCACCATATCACTCTGGACTTCAATTTTATTTTAAATCCAGAGCATATATACGACACTTGGCTTAATTTTACTTTCAGCCCGATTTGAGATAGGTGGAGCGATCTAATCTTCTTCTTCGTGTTGTTTGGGTTTTCATCAATGGTTTAAATGTGCCCCGATCAATATCGATCAATAGTCGGCGACAGCTATTCCAAGAGAAGAGGCCTCCATCAGGTCACTCAGAGAGCAGCTTTTGGGTCACTGAGGGCAGGACATTAGATGGCCCGTGGTTTGTGTTGCGCCGCGATCTAATGAACAATAGTCTTAAAATGTTATAAATCAGTCATTGAAATAGAATAAACGCAACAGAAATATCTGTTCCAGTTAGGTTGCCTGCTCTAATGTCGGGATAGCCAGACTATTTATTATTGAAAGCTCGGCCTACTGGGCACTAGAACAATCTAATTCTGAAACGCTTCCGTACATAGACCTAAACACATGCTGTCACGTTTCACGCGTTTGGAACGTTTAACTTTTTTGTACGCATGTAGATTGAACGTAGACAGTCTGTCTGACAAGTAGATCGGATCAGAGTGATTAGTGTGAGTTGCTCAAAGTAAATCGAATAACTTTACTACAGCGTAAACGAGTTTACGTCACACGGATCGACAATCGAAAACGATTTAGTGTGAGTGCCAATCGAGCTTGTCATTCGATTCGCGTAAATTCACCGTGAAAAAGTAAATTTTTCATATCAATGTTGGCAGTAAACAAAAAACTCGCACTCACGATTGCGGTTTCTCATTACTCCCACTAGGTGGCGCTTTTTAATTTTCATACAAATTGGAGTTACTTTTACGCGATCGAAAAGTAAGAAAAACTCACACTACGCACTCAGAGCATGAAAAATAAAACCGTGCCAAAATAATGTTTCGACGAAAATTTGGGATTATTTTATAAACGTTACTTCTCAGAACGCTGCTTTACAATTTTTGTATTTAATACTTAGAAAATAAGAGCCCTTTATCGGAAATTAAAGAATGGAAACTACCAGGACGAAGTTTGACGTCAATTAAACAGTCGCCATATCAAGCAACGGACGACGGCAACCTACAAACTCTCACAGACTGAAGTCTGAAACTCCGAAGACCGACTTTGTAATAGTGTGTTACAAAATTCAAACTTATTAAGCATACTTACAAATACATATTTGCAGTTAGTGCCCGGTTATTAACATACGTAACAACGTCTCCAGGATTAAAACAGTCTGGAAAACCCATCGTAAAATCAGATCTCTTCATCAAGACCGAAATAAACCGGCGGCTAGCATTAAAGTGCAGTTACATTATACTTTGATGAAAGATGTCCAGCGGTTGATATATGATATGCACAAGTCGCTGGGTATTTATAGCGAGGTGCGTTGACCGACCCCTGCTTGCCATTTGCTTCTGTTTTCCGCTAAAAAGTGTCAACTTTAATATCAGTTTTCAAGGAATCAGCTTTTAGTAAAGATGTTGAAGAAATGTAACTGTTTTACGATGACTATAGGCGGACCATCTAAGCTTATTATCGTAGTTTTAATTCAACGATTTGTGAACAGCTCATAAAGTTTTAATTAAGGTCAACTGAAGCAAATGCGTCTGTAGGGCAATTGCGTCTTTGGAGAATTACTGACAAACCCTTCATAAATTAGGCAAATAACGCCATCTTGTACAGATAAATTATTGCAACTACATATCGTCATCACGCTTTTCCCCGAGGGGGCTGGCAAAGGTGTAAAACAACACCCAAACATCGCCGGACGATATTCAGTCCCAAATGTGACAGGGGGCGAGCCTGTCGCCATACACCGGGCTCCAGTTACGTAGCAGATGACAAGAAATACGCACATATGTTCACACAATGAACAACTAAAGATAAAAAAAAAGATGTAGGTGGCGCCTAATTTGTGAAGGGTTTGTCAGTAATTCTCGAAAGACGCATTTGCCCCACAGTCGCATTTGCCCCAGTTGACCCTATATGAAAAAGCCCGACCATGCGGAGCGTGTCGGTGCGGAATAGTGCCAGCACCAACGCTGCGTTTTATTTAAAATGCTTTTCTACTGCTCGAGCTACTGCACACCAACGCGGCAAAAAAGTGGTTAACCACCCGCAACGCCTCCTGTGATAGACCCCAAAGCAATATCGCTTGCCGTTAGAATTAAAGTACAGTCAAGTAATGAAATCCGCCAGTGGCAAGAGATCTCTATTAGACCATTATCTGACAAAGTGTTTTGAATTAAATTTATTATGTATTAAAGCTATTAGTCAAAGGGTAGCTTTGTAGGGGAGGAAGATGATTAATTACAGGTTAAATTAAAATCAACCGCCGGCGATTACCTAGAATAACATGATTAATTTGAATTCCTCATAGAGATGGCAACCCTTATCTCCGTCCGAAATAATTTTCAATTAGATTTACTAAGAATGATTGAATGTTAAATTAAAGCTACCTGGGATAATAATAATTTTAGTTTCAAACTGCCACCAACAAAGATTATTAGAATATTATGTTTTTTTTTTTATGTTGAACAGGTCAGCGTTTGACCACCAACTCGCCTGATGTTCAGCGACGTTGTGGTCTAAGATGGAGCACGACGACCTATAAGGTACTTATTCACTCTAGCCTTGAAGTTTTGTAGAGTGAAGAAGTACAAAGACGGCAGTTGAGTGAGGCGCTACAAGTGCGCTACTGCTCAGACCCGTGTTCGGAACGGTTACACCGGACTACATCCCGAAACACGACTAGGTCATTTCACGGCATGGCTTGGTCCGGTGGGTGGTAACTAACCACGGCCGAAGCCTCCCACCAGAGTTTGCTACCCGGTTAGCACTACCCGGGGACCACGTGTAGGGAATCAGAATCAGAGTGTGAGGTGCCACCTCACCTACATCATTTTGCTATCTGTAGTTACAATTATCTGTACTAGACGGCTTTTGTTGCCTAATTTGTGAAGGGTTTGTCAGTAATTCTCGAAAGACGTAATTGCCCCACAGACGCATGTATCAGTACGAGTTGACCCTAAATGTTACTTCGATTTCCTTTTCCGTTTTAAATACAGTAACCTACCGCCAAACACAAACTTGTTAGGAATAAAATGAAGAGACCTATGAGAACCAAATGTGTATTCAAAAATAGCATTATATCTAATTCGCAACCATTGTGCAGATGCACATGTACGGCTGGTAAACAAGCAAATAGGAAGTAAAACATAATTATACATAAACATACTCGTATCGTCCCACCTTTCACCGTATGTGCTGGGATCGAACCCGCTCCCTCTGGCTTGAGAAGCGACTTAGCTATCAAGTTAAACAAAGTAAAACAAAGCAAACATATCATCACGCCTTTCCCCCGAGGGGGCTGGCAGAGGCGTAATACAACATCCACACTTCGCCGGACGATATTCAGTCCCAAATGTGACAGGAGGCTAGCCTGTCGCCATACACCGGGCTCCAGTCATGTAGCAGATGACACACAATACGCACATATGTTCACACAATGAACAAATTGGTGCGTGCCGTCGGCTGGGTTAACCCGCTCCCTCTGGCTTGAGAGGCGGGCCTTCTCCAACTAGGCTATCAACGAAGCAAAGAAACAATATAAAAAGAACATCAACAGTTTCACTCCAATACTCCTAACTCTACCTTGTACGCTTAAAAAAATGCAATTTTTATGTGCGTGGGGGTAAAATTTTTCATTACGCGGCGGCACCCTCGTTCCCTTCCCATTCCATTCTTTATAGCCTTAATATTGTTTCGGAGCGTCTTGCAGCGACAAAATAAATGTTCGGGAGCAGACCCCACGCGCTACGGCCCGTCTATTGACCCATTTAGGCATTATTGGCTTCGGAAGATATTTTACACGGTGCTAGCGTATTTATGAGCTTTTGGTATTAATGAATGGAAATGACAGATTAATGACACGTGTTACGGGTTTTTAAGACTGGTTGATTCAAACTGCATCGGTGCCTTAGTTGGTGGTGAACCTGCCTTCTGAGCTTGGGAGCCAGAGTTTGATTCCCACCTAGGGCAAACATTTATGCGATGAACATTTGTGTTTGTTCTATGTCTGCGTGTAAATATCTATTTATGGATGTATTTAAAATATATATGTATTTATATCAGTCTCTGGCAGCCATAGTACAAGCTTTGCTTAGTTTGGGGTCAGGTGACCGTGTGTGCAAGTGTTCTGATATTTATTAACTAAGCGATGGCAGCCTAGTTAGGAGAAGGCTCACCTCTCAAGCCAAAGGGAGCGGGTTCGAACCCAGCCGACTGCACGCACCAATTTCTTCATTGTGTGAGCATATGTGCGTAATGAATGTCATCTGCTACATGATTGGAGCCCGGTGTATGGCGACAGGCTCGCCCCCTGTCACATTTGGGACTGCATATCGTCCGGCGAAGTGTGGGTGTTGTATTACACCTCTGCCAGTCCCTTCGGGGGAAGGACGTGACGATATGTTATGTATGATTCAAACTAGGGTTAAATTCGTATTATCTAAGGGTGTTTCTAGACGAGCCATATTTTACTGCAATACTGGCCCGACAATGCTGGTAATATTGCCGACTGTAGCCCGGCGATCATCAGCCTTGCTAGATATGTATGACTTTATGGCCGGGCTATACTTAAAATACTGCCGGGCCACACCCAAAATAAATTGCCAGGCTAGTATTGCAGTAAGCAACCACCACCCACCGGACCAAGCCATGCCGTGAAATGACCCAGTCGTGTTTCGGGATGTAGTCCGGTGTAACCGTTCCAAAGACGGGTCTGAGCAGTCGCGCACTTGTAGCGCCTCACTCAACTGCCGTCTTTGTACTTCTTCACTCTACAAAACTTCAAGGCTGGAGTGAATAAGTACCTTATAGGTCGTTGTGCTCCATCTTAGACCACAACGTCGCTTAACATCAGGCGAGTTGGTGGTCAAACGCTGACCTATTCTACATGAAAAAAAAAAACATAAATAAATATTCGGGACACTTGAACACACGGACGTCTGGTCCCAAACTAAGCAAAGCTTGATATGAAGCTATATACTCGTATATATATCTTTCATATATTATTATGGACCGCCTAGGAGCTTAATAACATTAGAGACTAGCAATGTTTCTAGAGTCTTTGTTGACGTGCAAAAATAATGTACGAACTTTTCTAAAAAACAAGAGGACGTGAAAGCCTCGTCCTCAACGGACCTTCAATGTTGTTGATGCTAATAAATAATTCGACTCGGAAAGGTCAGGCTGCGAAGTGTTGGAGAATTCAACGTAATTGGATCATTGCTCGGTTTCAATAGCTTTCTTTTCATTACGAGCGCTATTATTATTGTAATTAGCCAGCCGTGTCGAACCTTGTTTACGGCTCGGAACTTTGATGTTTTAATTGATTTTCCTAGAGTTCAGTTTTAATATAACTTTTCGAGTTTCCAAATTGCTTTTAGTTTTCAATTCGAGAGTTTTTCGATAACGCCGGTTTGCAATCAACGATGCAACGTACACTATTGGCTTTGTAACGGTTGAAACTCGAACTGTAACAAAATACATTCCGAGTTTTATGACTAAATTCAAAACAGTATTTGGCAACACTGATGCTGAATTGTTCGCGTCATCAATATTTCAGCGCGCGGGTTTTTTCCGGTTCACCGTTTATTGCCTTTTATTCCCTTTCTGTATACATTATGCGCTTCGATATTAATATTTAAAGAATTCTTTTATCTAAGAGCACAAGAGGATGCTAGTAAATAATAAAATTTCTTGTGCGTTTTTCCAGGGGTTGTTAGAGTAGGGGACCCTCTTCTGGATTAGTTGGGTTAGTGATGAAGCAGGAGGTATTCGGATCCGTTACGTAACATAAATTACTTGGGGTTCCGAGGTTCCGTGGTAGAGATTAGAACGTTTTTTTATTTCTGCCTGTCTGCATTTTCATTCATGATTAAACCAGGCCGGTGTCGGTGTTTTCCTTAAAAAATTCTGAAAAGGGTTGTTCTACGAAAAAATTTCAGCGAATTTTTCTAAATCCCTTATTTTTAGAATACTTTCGACCATGGACTGGTTCTGAAATTAGTGGTTTTTCAGTAAATGTATTTTACGAAAATTGTTAAATTTTACAATTATTTCTACTGATTGAAGGCAACCACCCATTTTTACTTTAGAACAATAAAATTAAATGCAAAAGTTTTTTTTTTAACTTTGCGCAATATCAATATTTTTGACTAGACAAGGTCTTTTCATCACAAAACCAAACAATTTACCAAAGCAATCTCAGTGTATCGCTGGCACTCGCACACTACCATAAAATGCCGGTTCGCGCCAACTTTTAAACCTCAAGATATTTTCAATTATCAACTTCATCCACAAATCGGGATAAAAGTTAAAACGTGCATAAAGTTCCTATGAAAAGGTTTTATCGAACGAAATTTACTAAAATGTACTCCAGTCGTCTCTCTATTGTTCTTAAAGCCGCAAAGGGTTTGTTCTTTTAATCTTGTTTGTTCGCCGTCCTTTGGGATTTTGATACCTTTTATTTGTGAGGATTGACTATTATGCAGGCAAATAGGATTGGCCGAGTCTGTCGCAATGACAATTCAGTAATCCTAACTAACGCAAAGTTTTGTACTTTTTTCTTTTCTCCAGTTCTTTTCGTTTGCTGTCCCCTATAGGCCGAGCTGTGCGGGATAGACGAGCTGTGCGGGAAGCTGAGCCGCTCGTGTTTCGCGCTCCGGCGGCTCGCCAGCACCGCCACCCGCAACGTCGTGCGCTCCTGCTACTTCGCGACCGTCCACAGTAACATCACGTACGGGTTGGAGCTATGGGGCCGTGCTGCCGATCGTAATAGGGCATTTGTCATGCAGAAGCGAGCCATACGTGCCATATGCGGGGTTCAGGACGACGTCTCATGCGTGGAGCTGTTTCGGGAGCTTCAGATATTACCTCTGCCGTGTGAGCTCGTTTACCAGGTAGCCCTATTCACCCATGTAAACCTAGATATTTTTCAACGTAGAGGCGTCCATAGTACGTTCAATTTACGTAGTAATAAAAAGAAGGACCAACTAGTAACCCCCTCACATCGTCTCGTCAAGTCGAAGAGGTCAGTGTATATTTTAGGGCCGGCGGTCTATAACCGTATACCAAATTCCGTTCGGGATGCGCCTTCTACCGCGTGCTTTAAAACCAAGATGAGAGCTTGGTTACTAGATAATATGTTTTATGACATTGAAGCTTATTTTAAAATAAGAGATTTTTGAACTGTATAATAATAGCTATACATAATATTAAATTATTTTTACTATACTTATCTGTATAATGACATTAATGAATTATTTTTATATTTGACATAATTATCAATTATTATTGTTATGACATTCGTTTTTAATTATAAATATTCAACTGTGACGTGTAACTATAGGAGTTATCAATAAATTCTGATTTCTGATTTCTGATTTCTGATGATCAAAGGCGAAGAGACGTTAACTTTAACGAGGGTTTGTTTGAACAGTAAATAGTTATTCCGAGAATTTATAGACGAGTGTATTAAATTCTTACTTGAAAAGGACTTGATGGAAAACGCAAAGTTTGAAAAATGTTTACGTTGAGCATAATTATGCTTTGTGTGTTTGAATAAAAAGTAATTTTTTAACCTTTGACTTGATAATATCATTTTTTTTTCACCTTAGGAAACTCCTTTATGGATACCACCAACAGCCCCGGGGCGGGCAGAGTGGTTATGTGGGAATCCCGCCACTGACGGCCTACCCACTAAAAACCCAAGGGCCTCTTCGGCGCAAAATGTCGGGGCTACGGGGACGCTTTCGGACTCTCCGCAGCCCCGACAGCGCCAGCCCCTTCGGGCACCTCCTCGAGCTTGCGCTCTCTCCTTCTCGATGACGATGCGTCGAACACCATTTACATTTACATAATATCTTTTTGTATTAAGGTTCAATATATCTATTTTAGTTGTAATTAAGGGTTAGCAACCCAAAGTCCGTTGAACAATTCATGCATTATTTTATAAGAATATTTTTTCCAAAAATTTTGTATTTTCCATCTATCCTTTTCCTTTGAAAACAAATATTTTCCAATAGTTCCAACAGATGCGCACTTTGTAAGACAAACATTTATTAGCGCCCTCGGTGTTGAAGATTTGTCATTTGAAATTGTGACACATGTTTTTATAAATAGGGTTCATAATTCAATGCTCTTGTTGCCGCGGCCGCAACACATCGCGTGCACACAACTTTACTCAAAATGTGAAATAAATAACGTAGTTTTATTATCCAAAATCTATATGTACCTAATGAATTTATTCATTTAATTGTAACATAAATAAGTATAATTAAAACAAACTCATGCTGCTTAAGCCTTTTTAAGAGCAAATAATTTTCTCTAAATTTTTCCAGCCATATAATTTTCCGGTTTAAGAAAACTCACACTGAAACTTACACTTCACTGAAATTCAAACTACTCAGCCCACATTCAGTGCTAAAGTAAACTTTATTGTCTTACATTAAGGAAGCACCGGCTATCTGACTGACCGTATGAATGTGAGGAGTGAAATGAGAAGTGGCAGACTGATTGATGGTCACAAGCGACCTGCTCTTAACCCGGCGTCCCAGAGGGCGGGATTAACTCCGAACAGATGCGTGTTTGTTAAGAGCCCGCTTATGTTTGAGTGTGTTTTTAAGGTAGCTTGCAGAACTTGGGACTTAATCATGTGCGTATGCATCTATATCTTTTGCAATGCAAGGTCACAATTGTTAGATCGTATACAACTAAAATGTGATCGTGAAAATGTGAACGAATGTAAAGCATACGTTCATCGTTACGTAAGTTTACACTTACGTAACGAAAGCGCCTTGCCATGCATATTGCACGAATATCTAAGATTTTTTTGAGAAATATTTATTCAGTCAGTTCAGTTTTATGATGGTTGGAGACGCACGTCTAGACCAGGAGCCCTATCCTTACCAGTTGAGATAGTTGTTAGTCATTGTCTCTCTCGTTTGAAAAGTCATACGAGCGAGAGTGTACAAACATCTCGAGCTCAAAGAAAAGGGGCCTAACCATCGAAATAAAATAAGATAGAAGCGACACGAGTCTCATTTCTAGTACACAGCTCGTGGACCCTATATAACTACAGGCAAAAGGACACTACACACCACCGTTGACAGTATGATATAATATATGAGAGACGTGCAATAATTATCACTTTTGCGACTGGTTGCGTTTGTTTGTGACTACAGTGAATTGTGTGCGGCACCTAATTAATGTGGTCTATTTTTAGATTTTCGTACCGGATCTTCTTCTTCCTTCTGATCGAAGGGCCTGACATGAATAATTTGAAAACAAAAAATGAGTAAGCAGAGGTAGTGCATAACTCTGAAGATTTTTTTGCAAAATTCACATCAGCTAAGAGTTTCCGACATTTTTTCGAAGAATTAATGTCTTCATTTCGTTTTCAGCAAAACCAGCATTATTTTTAGCTCAAAGCCGGTGTCGACACATTAAGCGATTGCATCGATCGTGCGATACCCGGAGGTTTAAGAGATTGCCGCTGAATGGAACTATCACGACCTATTCAGATTACGACACAAAACTCAGAATCTGGTCGGAAATCATAAACTTTGAAAGTGGTTTTTGTGGCCTTCCCTTAGCACCTGTCCTATTAACCGAACCGTTTATAGAGGTAGATAATTTTATCGTATTTACTTGATTTTTATTTGACAGTATTCACTCATTTAAGAAATATGTATGTGACTTAATTTCACGGGAGTATCTCCTATTTACTTTGTATTCGAGAGACTTGCTCATGTTTCATTTTTGTTACTAGACAGACTTATGTATGTAGTTACATTTAGTTTTAGCATAACTTTATAACCATCATGAATGTGTATGTATACCACTTTTAAATTTGATTATATACTACAATTTCCTTATCTAACTAAACAAAACTAAAATAACCTAATCTAATAAATCGCTACCAGTGGGCAGCGTTCCTATGTATACCTATGTATTATGATATGAAAAACTACTTCTTATTCAAATTCAAATTCTTTATTTGCTCATAGAAGGACACTTGTTTTTTGGAGCGCTAATCCCCAAACTAGGCACTAGTTACACGTGCTTTTTTATCATACCGCTGAGTATAACACTCGAAGTGTAATGCGAAAAGCTTTAATACTACATTAATTTTCATGACGCTTTATAAATAGCGGGAAAAGGTAATACTACAAGTGGCGCAGTCTGAAAGGGTCTTAATTATGCAGCGCTTAGCTCCGCTAGTGCTATACGCGTACTTTATCTACTGTGACGACTGTGAGCCTGTGACCCAATTTGAGCACAGATGCGGTCTCGGATTAGCTTGTCTACTGCTGTAACTGCTCTGTGACTGCTGAATAATTGGCGTTCGAACTGTACTGGTAGATATGTACTGTTCTTCTTATCTAGTACTTTTTGTTGATTTATTAGGATGTTAGTGTAAGCATTAGTGTTCGTTTTTACCCGACTGCGCAAGAAGAAGGGTTATGTTTTTCGTATTTATGTATGTGGGTGTGTATGTATGAGGTTTCTTTGGCACGCTCAACAGCCTAAACAGCTTGATGGATTTCGACATGTGAGGTGTCATTTGAATCGTCTTGATAGTGGAAGTGACATGGGGTACAATATTTTGCAGCCGGGTTTTTTGTTTTTCTTTTAATGCCCCTGTCTCATTTGAGACTGAATATCGTCCGGCGAAGTGTGGGTGTTGTATTACACCTATACCAGCCCCTTCGAGGGAAAGGCTTGACGATATGTATAAATTGCTATGTCTAGTAAAGTTTACCTGCAAGTCTAAGGCTAAGTAAGTCTTCAATTACCTTACTGGAGTCTCTGACTATTTCATTATCTACGTGCAAAACGTCTTTAGCGCTCTGGTGGGAAATGTCATCAAACTTTACGAGATGGTCTTATTGGACTGGACTGAATGAAATTACCTTCTTGTAGGAGCAGTGGAGAATCAATTTACCGTTGCGTTGGAGCGTTTCATGGAATAGAAGATTTTATTGTACCTCCTACTTGGTGTAGATTAAAAGGAACTGGCGTAGTTACTTTTGTAAGTACTTCATAAAATTGATCAGCGATGATAGCCTAGTTGGAGAAGGCTCGCCTCTCAAGCCTGAGGGAGCGGGTTCAAACCCAGCCGACGTCATGCACCAATTTGTTCATTATGTGAAAATATGCGAGGCCGGTATGGCGACAGGCTCGCCCCCTGTCACATTTGGGACTGAATATCGTCCAGCGAAGTGTGGGTGTTAAATACTTCTCTGCCAGCTTCTTTGAGGGAAAACGTGACGATATGTTATGTGTGTATGTATTTATTAATATGAGCCTAGTGTCCTGAAATAAAGAGAATTTACGTACTTAGTACGTAGCAACCAACGTCTTATACCCAAGCTAGTTTTACACCTTGCTTAACCACAGAACTTGTACAGAAGTTCCAAATATCAATAACCACTTTCCATACGTTGTTATTGCCAAAGTTCCATCTTAAACAGTACTTAGAAACCAATGTCTTATACCCAAGCTAGTTTTACACCCTGCTTAACCACAGAAGTTCCAAATATGAATAACCACTTTCCATACGTTTTTATTGCCAAAGTTCCATCTTAAACAGTACTTAGCAACCAACGTCTTATACTGTAGCGTAGCTACTTACTTACAATACATTTTTTCGTTGCACGACACTTAAACATTCATTTTTGCATTTTTAGTTGATATTTAATTGTCTTCGACATTAAATAATTAAGATTTTGTTTTTATTTACGGTATTGAGCAATGACTTTGAAGTCATTATTAGACACTGACAGTGACAGTTAGCATGTTGCTGTCATCCGTTTCACATTTCCGTCCGACGGATCAAGTCAAATAATAAAAAAAAAAAAAGATAGGAGAATGAAATTATCTATTTTCTATCTATTTTTTATCTGGATTATTTTACATAACCTTGTTGGGAAAATGGAACGTAAATAAAAAATAGTTTTGCGTACAAGACGTAGTGGATTAAGTGTGGTGACGTCATGCGTGGATGCGTGAGTCGAAACGGTTCCAAAGTGACAGAATGATTTTGCTTTTTTGAAGGGCATTCTATTGTGATAGCTCGAGTTGAGTTTTTTTTGGTCTTTTCTGGTCGAGACAGACAAGGTGAAAGACATGGTGCTCCGGAACTTCTTCTGCCTTAGGGCGGAAGCATTTAAAAAGAGGCGTAAAAGCCTCTTCTTCCCGGATTGATCAATTCCCCACTGACGAACTGGCAACGACTACGGCACCCCGATTCCTGCAGATGTAACTGCACTGCATGTCGTTTTTTTTTTCTTCCCTACTTGCGGACCCCCGCCACGTTGCAAGCATTCACCATTGTATCCACTTGCGGAAGTTAACCTGCAAGCGTACCTGCTGCGTCGTGAAAGCAAGTACCACACGCAACTTATCCATGGATTCACAAGTAACCCCTTTGTTTTGTTCAAAAGCCATAGCCACAAGGTTACTTTCTCTATGACAGGTATGGTCATATTATTCTACTAATTTTCACAATTTCAAGCCTTCTGGACAGAGTGTAGACGGATGAGACATTCCTCGTTTTCACTGTATGATCTGCGCTTTAGTGAACATAAGTTTTGAATAGAAATACCTTTTGTTGTTCTAGTAAATCGCTTAGCTACCGATTTACTAGCATTGATTGTAAATTAACATTTTAGAATCACATTTGTTTATATTACTTTAATATTGCAGACGGTATTAGCACCAAAGCTATAATTTCATAACTACATTCTAAGCGATTTGGTTTTAATAGGCTAGCTTCAATTCAAGTGTGTTAAAATATAGTATTAAATAGTATTTAACTTTATGACGATTAAGGTTGTAGAATTTTAAGCTTAAGGCCCTTCTGGTCATTACAGAGTAAGAATACTCGCTTTAAAATTAAGAAGATTGCATGTACTTTAGATAATTATGGTTCCGACCAATAAATAATTTTGATTTAACCTTAAAAACAAATCTTTTAATTTTGTCCTCACACAGCAACTCACAGATAAACAACAATACGGTCTTTGGTAACAGAGGTCTTTGTTCTTATCGACTTAAGCTTATCCAGGTTTAATTTTGTTTTTGTTCGCTTAGGTAGCTGCGACACCTTCCTCAAAGGTACAGTTAGCTTCAGCTCTTCAAGCTCTTTAATACAGGTGCAAAAGTTTCATTTGCCACCATTTCTCCTTTTGTCCCATCTCCCCCCCGATAACGTGGACCGCTTTTCCCATCAGTCACCACTTTTCACCTCAACCTAACTTTTACCGTAATTAAATATTAAATATTAAATTTTTTATTTTTTTATTTTTTTTATTCCACCACGTTACAATACCCAAGCTAGTTTTACACCTTGCTTAACCACAGAGCTTGTACAGAAGTTCCAAATATCAATAACCACTTTCCATACGTTGTTATTGTCAAAGTCCCATCTTAAACAGTACTTAGAAACCAACGTCTTATACCCAAGCTAGATTTACACCTTGCTTACCCACAGAACTTGTACAGAAGTTCCAAATATCAATAACCACTTTCCATACGTTGTTAGTGCCAAAGTCTTATTGCGCCCAGTTATTTGCACGTCATAAACACCATAGCACTTCCCGCGCAGAGTTCCTGATTCGCTGGAAGTTTTCGAATCATTCTTGCGTGTGACAGCTTTACGAGATTGCTGTGGTTATTTCTATCGCATTTTAGGTACATTTCACGACTTTATTTACCGAATCCTGGAGATTGATACCTGGAACCACAGAATACTTCATACTACATTCGCATAAACTTGACTGCCTCGGTGGCTCAGCTGGTAGTGAACCTGCCTTCTGAGCTTGGGGGCGTGGGTTTGATTCCACCTAGGGCAAACATTCATGTGATGAACATTAGTGTTTGTTCTGTCTGGATGTTAATTTATGTTTATGTATTTAAAATATATAAGTATGTATATCAGTCTCTGGTAGTCAAGCAGCAAAGCTTGTACTACAAGCTTTGCTTAGTTTGGGGTCAGACGACCGTGTTTGGAAGTGTCCCAAAAAAAAAAAAAAAAAAAATTGTCCAGAATACTATTAAAGCTAGCTTCTTATTCTTAGCTTATTCACGTAACGACGGTTTGACAGCGAGTTGGCAGTTTCACTATTGAAAAAATGTCAAAAACCGTTAAGACTGTAGAGTGTACTTGTATTTTTAGACGGGGCAAGGAGGGTTATGTTTTTCGAGTGTATGTATGTATGTATGTGGGTATGTATTTATGAGGTTTCTTTGGCACATCTTACAGCCTAAACAATTTTATGAATTTCGACATGTGAGGTGTCATTTAAATTGTCTTAATAGTGGAAGTGACATAGGGTACAACATTTCGCAGCCGTGTTTTTTATTTTCTTTTAATAATGTTACTTGTTCTGTGATAAAAAGCATCAATGTCCGTAATTGTTGTAAATTCCACACTTGGTAAATTGTATCAAGATTACTTCAACCAATTATTTATGAAAGCTAGCTAACATGCAGAGACAACGTTACGACTGCACTTAAAATATTAGTGCAGGTGATTACCATGAGTGGTAGTACCAACTCAAAATAAAATTTCTTATTAAATTAAGAGGGCCGCGACGTTCTGAAATTTCCATACAAACACACTACTCAAATTTCTTGAAAACCGTTTGTCAGATTATGATGAAATTTAGCATGTACAATTAAATTAACAAAATCTTCGCCCCTATGTTCTTGTTTTTTTTTTAAACGTTCTCAAGCGAAAATAGAGCTATGAAAACTTTTGACTGATTTATTCAAAAGGTAGACAAAGCTAATCAAAAATTCCATTACATAGGGAGGTTGTCTACATCATTAGCTGTTGAATGAATCAATAATACAAGAGAAATTCTTAGTTACATTAGAATTATTACAGTAGTGCAAAAGTCATAAAAAAAATTGAAATTGCACTTTGTCACTCTGTTGGTAAGTTTAGAGGCTCGTCACTATCATTACTCGCTCTCTTCACTCGTCTTCTTCTTCTAGACGAAATGGCGATAGAATACCTTTAGCCAATGCGAAGTTAGTCTAGGTCGCCTAGGTCGAAATTAGTTAGGTCGCCGGACTCTTAAGCAAAACTTTCTAAAAAATAAAATCTTGTGTAAAATTTAAGCTCCTCAGTTTATAATCAAGTCACATACAAAAGACTCCAAACTTTTTGCTTGCAATCTCCCAGAGGCCATCGAGGATTTTTGAATTCCCGTTGATGACTAAAAGATGTGTGCTCAGCGTTTGTCAGTCTGGAATACTGGGGGTAGTGAACTGGGTCATCCCCGGGGCCGACGCATACTTAATTTCATTGCTCGCTCCTACCTCCAAAGCGAGAAGCTTTAATTTTTTGTACGACTATTGCATACCACGCAGACTTCCTAAATTACCTTTTGGAGCTCTCCTTTGACATAGACATAGACAGACATTTATTTGTGGCAAAAAACACACGGAATTTAATATACACACAGAATATAGATTAAACAAAAAATAAACTAAGTAAACAGGTAAAAATAGTAGTTTGGCTTTTTGCCACAAACCAGCCGCAACTCAGCATGGTGCTGGTTGTGTCCAACCAGCGCTGGTCTTCCGTTGCGACCGGCAGGTGACGTCACGCACGAGCAAGAGCTACTAAGACTAAACTAAAACTAGAACTAAAATGTAACAACATAAACAAAAATTTTTACAAAGAAAATTACACAGAAAGATAAATAATGAGGTAAGTAAGTATGCTGAAATTCGGCTCACTATATAATAAAGTAAGTGTCGACTTATTGATGATTAGATGGCACTTTGATGACAACAGAGCTTGCACTTTTTAAAACTTGTGCTATGAATAATTAGTAAGTATGTAGTTTAATCTATCTATCGATTCCCACCTAGGGCAAACATTCATGTGATGAATATCTGTGTTTGTTGTCTTCATGTGATGAATGTCTGGGTGTTAATTATCTATTTAAGTTTGTATTTAAAAATATTTATGCATATAATATAACAGTCTCTGGCCGCCATAGTACAAGCTTTGCTTAGTTTGGGGTCCGACGAGCGTGTGTGCAAGTGTCCCGAATATTATTATTATTAAAATGTATGTACGCGCATATTGCGAACGACTGCACTAAATTGGATAATTCTTCTTTTCTTCCTTCGTTATTGTCAGGACAAGGTTTGCATAAAAGAAAATATAATAAATTAAAAAAAAAACACTTTGGGACGAAGTTAGACAAGTCAGCTAGTCAAATATTAAGAATTCAGTTTTGGTTTATTTCTAGTCCGTCCAGTGAAAACTAAAGCAAAAACATTTGTTTATCGTTTAACAATTTGGCTCTTCTTCACTTAGAAATAACCATGATTAAGTTATCGAATCAAAGCTTTGATTAAGAGAGTTGTTTAATCTACACATCATTATATTTAGAAGAGATAAAGTATTTTATGTACATACTGTACTTTTTTTGAGGTTTTCGGAACTATTGGACCGATTAAAAGAAAACACTACTGGCCACTTGTACTAAAAAAAAGGAATGCATAAGCCCTAACTAATTTATTCTACTCCTAGCTAGCTCCTATCTACACTTTTTTACATAAACCGAAAGCCACTTCTTAGGATAATCTTAAGTTCATGTGCCGATAAGCACAGACACATAAGATATTTCGCGAGTATGGTTTAAAACTAATTATGCAAGGACTAGGGATATTCTTATTATTAGTTCAAGTGGCCATATGTGTGATAAAGGCTATGAAACGAATCCCGTAGATGAGGTAGTCAGTTTATACATATCGTCACGCCTTTCCCCCGAGGGGGCTGGCAGTGGTGTAATACAACACACACACTTCACCGGACGATATTCAGTCCCAAATGTGACAAGGGGCGAGCCTGTCGCCATACACCGGGCTCTAGTCATGTAGCAGATGACATACAATACGCATATATGTTCACACTAATGTGCGTGCCATCGGCTGGGTTTGAACCCGCTCCCTCTGGCTTGAGAGGCGGGCCTTCTCCAACTAGGCCATCATCGTTTTATAAAGTCGATTTACAAAGTCTTTAAATCTACTAGGATGTTTTAACCAATGAGGTTTTAAGAAAAGAAAATTTGTTAAAACGTACGAAGTGCAATTCTGGAGCTATCGGATTCGAATTAAGCAAGCAACTGATATGATTAGCCATCCAAGTGCCTCTGCCAATTCTCGGTAGTTAACCTATTTGAGCTGGCAATTCCAAATAGACCCGTTTCCATTACTGGCCTCCAATTCCATGAATAGTAGATAAATTTCCTTTTATGGTTTCCGTCCAAGGTCTAACGGTTGCCATGCAAAGTGGTAAAATTTTAGATAAATAGTTACTACTTAGGGGGCGTCCATTAATTACGTGAGGCGTTTTTGAGATTTTTAGACCACCCCTCGCCCCTTGGTGAGATATCGTTAGATTTTCCTCAACTCCCTCCCCCTCCCCTAATCTTACTCGAGATTCTTCAAAACCTCTATTTGGGCTGATAACGTGTTGGACTATTGAGAAAAAAAAACAAAAACACAACCTGTTATATTATTTTTATTGAAGACTAGCAAAGACTAGTATTTGTGAATGTTACCTCAATTTAAAATCACAATCATAAAATAAAATAAAGATTTATTCTAATTCAGTCCATGGAGACTCGCACACGCAATTTTACACCGTTTCCTGCGAGAAAAATTTTAACGTGATATTTGCCAATACCCCCCTCCCCCCTAAGTGAGATTTGGAGAGATTTAGCTTGATCCCCTCCCCCCCTAGAACACCTCACGTAATTAATAGACGCCCCCTGATAAAGTCACAATTACAACATAATTGCAACATAATAAAGTAACATAATTTACAATTTCATTTTGAATTTACGTCAATCGCTATTTGGAGTATTGCCGTATATTTCTTTTATTTATTTATTTATTTAAGCACACAAAACAGAATACAATCATAATTAGAAAAAAATATATAGAACAATGATGGTTTGGTTCTAGACCATATTCCTAAACATGTGTACATAGCATGAACAAATTTTCGAATCAGCTTAGTGTACATATCATGATTTAGATTATTTCTATCAGTCCAAAACCGGACGTAGGCTGTCTCACTGCCACTGCCATTTAGACTGCCAAAAATTCGTGAAACAGAATGATAAAAGTTATTTCCAAAGAAGGTCAGGTACATTTTGGTACCGGGTAGCAAACTCTGGTGGGAGGCTTCGGCCGTGGCTAGTTACCACCCACCGGACCAAGCCATGCCGTGAAATGACCTAGTCGTGTTTCGGGATGTAGTCCGGTGTAACCGTTCCGAAGACGGGTCTGAGCAGTAACGCACTTGTAGCGCCTCACTCAACTGCCGTCTTTGTACTTCTTCACTCTACACTTCAAGGCTAGAGTGAATAAGTGCCTTATAGGTCGTCGTGCTCCATCTTAGACCACAACGTCGTTTAACATCAGGCGAGTTGGTGGTCAAACGCCGACCGAAATACACATATAACTACATACTACATAAAAAAAAAAAAACTAGATTTATGTTAAAATACTTCATTGAATAACACACTATTTACTAGTAGCTTTGTGAGCTGTAAACTCGCGGCAACGACTGTCCTCCTCTACAGGTCGCAGCCCACAATATTTTTTGTTTGTTTAGTCAGTTTTTCGAAATTATTCAAAATGGCGAAGATATATTTTTTACTAGCTGCGCCCCGCGGTTTCACCCGCGGTTAAAAAGTATCCTATGTGCTATTCTAGACTATAATCTATCTCTGTGCCAAATTTCATCCAGATCTGGGGGGCTATTCCTACACGTGAGATGAGATGAGATTTTATCTTGATCACTCTCACACCAATGACGTTTCAAACGAGAGCAACGAGGATGAAAAAAGGTGAGATGAGAATTTCAAATCTCCGAATAAGGCCACTGTTCAGCCGTTCTGGCGTGAAAGAGTAACAAACATCCATCCATCCATACATACAAACTTTCGCGTTTATAATATTAGTAGGAAGTAGGATTGGGAAAAAGTCGTATCTCCGCTATTTTGATAATTTTCCAAAAACTGACTCGGCTGAAAAACTGCTCACAAAATTTCAAGAAAATCGATTAAGAAATGCGACCTGTAGAGGAATACAAAGATACGGTCAGAATTCGGACAAACGAAACCATTTTGGTCGAAATTGAATCTTAGATACTTCGCTTTATTCTGCGATTATTTTGTGGTCACCACTTCATAGGATTGGGTATGCAAGTCGATTACTTGCGATAGGTCGATAGTCTCCTATTTAAGTTGTCCAATCTCACCCCACATTCTAGGACAAGTTGGCCGCGTCGGCGAGTCCTTTACTTCGGCTCAACGACTTTCTATACCATAGACACCCAGCATGCGAGCGGTTTTGGTCAACACATGAGCACAAGAAGTGTCTTTAAAATAATCCACACATCAATGTTGATATTTTCACGTTCAGTGATGCAATCGCCGTTTAAATAGGAGGCTGTTTTTTTTTACAACAGACTAGGCTTGCGTTTGTACACTGACTCGCCTGGTGAGAAGCGTCGACGTGATCGAAGGTGTAACACGCTTGCCTAGGAGATACCTATTCACTTTACTTTTAAACACCCCTGGATTGTATTTAAGTGGAAAGACAGACGCAGGCAACGAGTTCCACACCTCTGCAGTTCTTATTTTCGTATTTCTGATTTTTTGTATTTTGAAGTTTAAGGCCCCGTATTACACGAAATTAACAAAAACCAGTTTTTTTTTAGCCTAGTTTGATTAATTAATTGTGATGATCAGGTACAAAAAAACACAGCTGTAGAAGAAACAACCAACTAAAGTTTCACCAAAGTACAATTTTAAAAATCATTCACATTTTGGAAAAAAATAATCACAAAAAGTATCTTCTTAAAAAACTCTCTGAACGTAGTTCTCAAAATTTTAATCGTGTGAAAAATGCAAAATTTAAAAATGTGGTGTAATACATTTTTGTTTGATTATTAAATAGCCAGATTAGTTCTCTAAAGTTTAACCGAGCAACTTATCCTTATTTGTGTTCCTATTACAATGAATACCATCAAAAAAATGTATCTCAACATACCATCAAATATGATTTACAATTTTCAACTCTAAACAAAGCGGGTTACGTAAACGTATGTGTGAGTATATATCGTGGAATGACCGAGCCTTAATGTGATGTCCACAGAATATAAGTCGTTGCTCAGCTTACTGATCGCCTGGAGATTGCTTACAAGTTAGGCGATTCGCGCCCCTACTGAAGTTGCTTGTCCAACTTGAAATGACCTCTTTGTGCATGTTCATCCAGCTAAGTTGGGATAAGTACTGAAACGATTTCTTACTTAGAAAACAAACTCTTTATAAGTCTTCTGAATAACCTAGTTTTTCGATTTTTAGATTCGATTTTTTTTTAATAACTAACCCCCCTCTACCCCTGTATTTCCCTTAAATAATAATTTAAGATTTGTGTTAAAAAAAGTCACGGTCCCCGGAGTCCGTGGAGTGTAATTTAAAAAAAAAAAAAAAAAAAACCTAGTTTTTACATATCGTCACGCCTTTCCCCCGAGAGGGCTGGAAGAGGTGTAATACAACACCGACACTTCGCCGGACGATATTCAGTCCCAAATGTGACAGGGGGCGAGCCTGTCGCCATGCACCGGGCTCCAATCATGTAGATGACATACAATACGCACATATGTTCACACAAAGAACAAATTGGTGCGTGCCGTCGGGTTGGTGCGTCGCTGGGTTCGAACCCGCTCCCTCTGGCTTAAGAGACAGAGAGAGAGAGGAGAGAGGTGTTTATGCCAACTTAAGTTTGTTTAATCGACAGAGCGTCATTCTTGCTTAAACTAAAAATACAATTATGGATTTTTGTTCGTGAGCGAGGCGTAGGTATTTACATTTTATTCGATTTAGTTTCATAATTTTAGATTATTTTTACTGATACATAATTCTCAAAACCAATTCCAAATTTAACTCCGACAATACATTTTAAAGTAACTCAACTAATAAAATGAAATCTACTCCCTATGTAATCAATGATCATACCACCGCGAACAGTATCGCTTCCAATACAGATAGCAAACTTAATAATTTCACAGACAATTAGTTTTGTTTCGACTACGTAGTTGGTATTCGAAACTGAATTGCTTGAATCGTCCAAACTTTGATATGGAATCCGTTTTGAGTTCGCAACGTCGCCAGTTTATAAAGTTTCGCCACCATCGTTATTATCAAAGGCTGCATCGATTGCGAGCTGGATCTGCAGTTCATTCAATCCGCAAAGATTGAAGTTAGGAACAAATGGTTTCCCGTTATCTTTTGAGGAACGATACCGTTGGGGAGACGTGTTCTGGAATGGAGACGAAGAATGGGAACGTAGGACGTCTTGTGCGATGGGGGGACGATATTTGATAGGCTTGAACTGAGACTGAGACTTGAAAATGAAAGGCGACTCTTAATGGTACCTAGATTGCCTAGGTATAAAGCCTATGTCTAGCAATGGTTGGATTTGGCCTGATGATGGTCTTTTGATAGCTATTGGCAGATATCGCTTCGTACCTAGCTGTAAACCAAAATTTGTGAGACTTTTTTTTTATTTCTTGCCAGTACTTTTGAGTAGTGGCTCTTTTTCCGAACAAGCCGGTCGAATCTATTGTAAAACTTTGTCGTTCATGTGTACATTTGAAACCTAATTGAATAAAAACATTTTGACTTTGACTACCTTTTGGGTATGATTGAGCTTTTTATTCTCACAGTTCTTTGTTTTTAATTTTTTAGGACGTGAGCATTTTTTTTCTACAATAAATAAGTAAAAAAGAGAGAAGACATCAGTCTTAGACTCAGAAAATTGAAATGCCAACCCATCACTTAAGCCTTTCATAGCTGGCTTGAATTACAAGCATAAAAGATCGAATAAAACAGATATTTGATTTGATTGCACGCAAAGATCCAATAAACCAATATAATCTCAAATTTAAATCAAAATTCTAGATAAACCACAATATCAAATTCCTGACTCAATCGTCTGTTTACCGATCACTAATCACAGCGTAACTGGGTCAGTAGGTATCCATCCGTGCAAGGAAGAAAGGAAACCCCGGAACCAAGCCGAACGAGAACTCGTTGGTGTTATTGCTTTTGCATCTCGGCGATATGGACGGATTCCCTAGCGGAAACTTGAGTCATTAGGGAACAACTACTTGAAGACGAGGGGAGGGGTTTGTTGCATATTTGTGTCTCTGATTTGTTTTTAAACGACGGTAAATCGTTTCTGCTCTCTTTTTGCGGATTGATCGTACGTGCTCTGGAGGAAAATGTACGACGCTTTAAGTTTTTTGTGTGGTTTTGATAGTTAGTTTTTGGCTTGACAAAAGGTTTTATCATTTTTGCAAGAACTCAGTTTTTTCAGTCTATTAAATAATACATATATGTAGACTTTGATGTTTGAACAAAGATAGAGGAAAATCAGCTTGCACTTAAGTTCAGGGATGAGCATAGGCATTGTCTCGGAAAAAAAAGTTCTGATAAAAATAAAATCTCACTAACATTATAGATACGAAAATTTGAATGGATGTATGAATAGATGGAAGGTTATTTCTCAATCACGTCTGAATAGCTGAACGTATCTGAATGAAATTTGACACAGCGGATAGAAGATTAGAGTGAACATAGAACACATTTAATCGAGGGTAACACCGTGCGTCGCAGGTAGTCTATATTTTAGTAGGACCTACTAGATTATTAGCATAAATAAAATGAAACGAGTATAAAAGTCTCAATTATTCCTATTATTCCTGTGAATTGTGATATGATTTTAAGCAGTGTTCTTTAAACAAAAGCATTTTAACAAGCATCAAGTATCCTCTTAAATAACGATTTACTCTATTATCATGGAAAACGAAAATTATCCCGATCGCCTTTCTCGGAAGAGTTCGAGATTTTTATAATAATTTACATAAACGAGCGCCATCTTGAAAACATTGCTCTAATAAATGGTCTCTGGAGATAATAATAAGCAAAAAAGAGTCATTTAGGTAATGAAAAATCGTTTATTCTGTCATTTGTTGCTTCACGTTTTCTGCTCGCCTTTAGTAGAAAAATACAAGACTGAAACGTTTTTCTTTCTTATCAAGTATTTTTTGCTATTTTCTTTTGTGTAATGAGTGTTTATGATTGTATTAAAGTTGTTTTTTTGTTCTTTTGCAGGTAAGAATGAAGGATAGTTATGGCGTGAAACAAATTGAGGTTGCGAAACAAGATCAAGATTTTTTTGGTGAAATGGACAAGTAAGAAATAAAATAAGGAACGCATGGGTCGACATTTAAGTCTGTGTGCAATGCAGCATGTTGTTTTAAGATTTAAAACTAATCGCTTTTAAAAATACCCATAACACAGACACAAACTTATCTATCTATGTGTGTGTGTGTGTGTGTGAGAGTCTTAGGTACCTAACCGTACCTTAATAGTAGCTAGGTACCTTTGAAAAATCCTTAGCAATTTTTAATTTATTTCATTAGCAAGTACTTGCTTAATGGATTTTGCTAAGCATTAAAAAAAATTGTCATTTCGAAAGTAAGACGATTTCATCTTAAAATAACTACCTAGACTACCTCGACCTACTAACTACCTATAATATGTATAAAAACCAAGTACACTCGCAAAATATAAGCCGTTAAATTGGTGCCGGAAATGGCACCGTACGGTGCTACGTATGGAAATATTCTTTCTTTTAAATCAATTTATGAAACAGATTTTACCAATTATCCAACTTTTAGGGGTAAACATTTTAACTAACCACAATATGTTTGTGTCTGTGTGCGTGACACGGCAAGTAAACACTGCACACGTCGCAAATTTGTGGCTTGCGTTTTGAGAAGGCGTTGTTTGGAAACATACCTTCTATAGGTAGGCAGTAAGGCAGTTATTCTAATGATTTCACAGTTCGTTCTTTACCTACCTACAATTGGCGCTGGGCTAAAAAACGTTTTGAGATATTGTCGTTTGATACGCTATACCCTGTTTGACGCCAACTTTGCAAACTAAACGGTTTTATGTCCCGTCAAATCCACGTAGGACATAAAGATAAAACATCATACATAATACAGAAATATCGAGGCATCGTTCTGTGCCAAATAAAATATTCAACGGGCGTAATTTAAAAGCTTCCGGGTCAGTTACTCCTGGCTTACCTTGTCGCCCCGGAACTGATTGCCGGAATACGAACCTTAATCCGTTGAATTAAAAGTTAATTCCGACCACAGTAGACTGTGTAGAGGTAAGTCCCTCTGATTGAAAAAAGTGCTCGTCATTATCTTTCCGATGTGATTCGGTTAATCAAAAATGGAAAATATGAATGGACGAGGAGAATTAATTAACTGAGTGCTTCATGGTGATCATTGTGATCACGTCCCTTTGTTTTGGAACTAACCGTCAAAATTAGCTGGTCTTAAAATAGCTCTAAGTACATTGTACTATTATTTATTCTGTGTTTATCTTAGTTACAAGTTACTAACATTTAGGTTTCTACTATCAAGCAGTTTTTGATTTAGTTAGGCCAATGTCAAGAGCTTCGGCGAGAAATTGTAAATAAATAAATAAATTCAGGACATTATCACACACGGTTGCCTGACCCCAAATTAAGCAAAACTTGTATAATGGCTGCCAGAGACTGATATACATACATATGAAATATATATTTTTAATCACATACGTAAATAGATATCAACACCCAGACAGAACAAACACAAATGTTCATCACATAAATGTTTGCCCTAGGTGGGGATCGAACCCACGCCCCAAGCTCAGAAGGCAGGGCCACTACCAACTGAGCCACCGAAGCAGTCTTATCCTACTCTTCCTTCAATTAACTACTTTTTAACGGAGGCTTGTGTTTACTCATTTTATAATAAACTAATTTACCTACTTAATTGGGTTGCATAACAACCCAATTAAGTAGGTAAATTAGTTTAAGTAAGTTATTTATGCTTAGTTTGGGGGTACCATCACAGCCCTGTCTTACACAAAATTCTTTGTAATATTCCAAAAATAGTTTTAAGCACCTGTCTAAATTTATTTTCGTTTAGTAAAATTGTCATTACGACAAAATGTTAAAAGGAAAAACGAAAATAACTGCCTTTGACTGCCTCGGTGGCTCAGTTGGTAGTGAACCTGCCTTCTGAGCTTGGGGGCGTGGGTTCGATTCTCACCTAGGGTAAACATTCATGTGATATAAAATATAAATAATAAATAAATTCGGGACACTTCCACACACGGTCGCCTGACCCCAAACTAAGCAAAGCTTGTACTATGGCTGCCAGAGACTGATATACATACTTAGATATTTTTAAAAACATACTTAAATACATATTAACACCCAGACATAGAACAAACACAAATGTTCATCATGAACATTCGTGTTTGTTCTATGTCTGGGTGTTAACATGTATTTAAGTATACATTAAAAATGTATATGTATGTACGAGTATATCAGTCTCTGGCATCCATTGTTCAAGCTTTGCTTAGTTTGGGGTCAGGCGACCGTGTGTGAAGATGGCCCGAATTTATTTATTTATTTATTTAAAACTCGCTAAATTATTCAGCCCATTTAAAATCAACTATCTCATAACTAAACAAATATTTTTTAAGTAGGTACAACACTACGCAAGTTACGCTAACTTTACGTTCAAGTAATTAGTTAAATAATATGTATTATCAACCGGACTCAAGCTATAATTTTATTTCGGAGTAATTAGTGAGAGATAAAATATTATCAGCACTATTGAAGAAGTCACGTTGGATTCAAAGATCAACACAATTAAAATTTAATTTATACACGTGCTAAAAATATTAAGTACTTACCTATAGGTATAGCTTTAGTAAATGGCGGTTAAACGTAATCAATTAAAAAAATAAGTAAATAAATAATAATAAAAAAAGTTTAACACTCATTGCTAAGAAATATTTGTGTCGGGATGCCGTAGACACTCACAAGACATGGACAACTAACAGAATGACAATGAATCCATCCTTTTAAGATCTGTCCGGCCGAGAATCGAACCCAGAACTTCTTGCTTATAAGGCAGTCGAACTCCGACTACGCTAAGAGGGTCATCAATAAGTAAGGTGGGGTGTTATTCTGAATGATACAGAAATGCTTTAAAATTAAGGATCGATATTTCGACAAGGTAAAAAGTTATAAAATTAAAGTTTTTATTGCACTCTCTTGCACAATATGAAAGTTACAAAATCACGCATCACGCACTGAGAAAGCACGCAAACCTTCTGAACTAAAACAGTTAATATTCCAAAATTCAATTACCACTCGAGAAACATAACCGTTTAAGATTGCAACATACGATAAAGTTTCATGACCAAAACTTATCCCACATAATACGGGACAGAGACAAGGAAGGGTGAGTATGAACGAACGTCCCAACTCAATATAACTTTAGGGTGTTCGAAATGTCGCTTAAGATAATCAAGTTTTATTTGCCATTGAATTGGCAATTTTCGCGAAGTTATATTGCCGTTAAAAGTTGGTTTGGCAGTCAATTAAAGTTATCTTCGTATTTATGATGTTTTGATAAAGCTATTTAGGACTGGACGCACGAACTCTCGTAATTCGCGATTAACCCAAAGATAACCTCCGCAAATCTCAGACAGTAAAACTTTTATTAATTCTAATCTCGATTGAACTTAATTTGTAATTGTTGTTTTTGTTTTGATAAACAAAGGATTGGGAGCTTTGCTTGCCACAGTATAAAGGTGCTACACAAGAAAGATGATTGAATTTAATTGGCTTAGCCGATCTTTAATATTTCTTTTACCAATAAAACTGATTTCCCTGACTACTAAAAGTTGTGGAGCCTTGAAATAGAGAAACGGTGTTTAGTCTTTTTCTTCTTAACAAAAAAAACTGTGCGTGGATTCCCTCTGCGCGGAAGGAGTGAAACTTCTGTGTATCTTTCTTTCTCTCTCCCTCTTGCGTTGGAATATTTGACCCTACTCGTTGCTAACGCTCGCGCTGGCCTGTAACAGGCATACTACGCGCATGCGTTTGAGTACCACGTATTCACTCTCGCTCTGTCTCTTTCTATTCCCCCTCCCCAGAAGCGTTAAACGTTTAACGCAACCTTGTTGGAAGTCGAATAACAAGTTTCACTTCAAAAATGTTAACTCGGGTCGATCGAAAAAGAAAAACTCTGTTTAACTATTAAGAGGCTAATAACGCTAATTAGTAACGGGGATTATTTGTATCTGTTCTTAATTGTTCATGTATGTATGTACATGTCTTAATCAAAAGTAAGCAATACCAACTCGATTGTTTTGTACGACTGTTAAATATGTGGATTACTAGCAGTGCTCCGCGGTTTCACCCGCGGTCCCACAGGAACCATTCATCATTTCGGGATAAAAAGTACCCTATGTCATTTTCTGTGCCCCTGACAACGTGTATGCAAAATTTTATGATGATCGGTTGATTTATTAGGGCGTGAAAGCGTTACAAACAAACAAACAAACAAACGAACAAACTCACTTTCGCATTTATAATTAATAAATAGATAAATAATTCGGGACACTTGCACCCACGGTCGTCTGACCGCAAACTAAGCAAAGCTTGTACTATGGCTGCCAGAGATTGATATACATACTTAGATATTTTTAAATACGAGTACATACTTAAATATTAGAGTTATCTGTGGTGTGAACAATAAAGAGTTTATCTATCTATCTATCTAAATAGATATTAACACCCAGACAAAGAACAATCACAATTGTTCATCACATGAATGTTTGCCCTTGGTGAGCCCTTCTGAGGCCAAGCTCAGAAGGCAGGTTCACTACCAACTGAGCCATCGAGGCAGGCAAATATAATATATAGTATTATGTAGGAAGGATTATCAATCGATACTGTTTGCACAAATTGCTCAGCTCAATCGCGTAATAACAGATTTAGTAGAGTCCTGCTCTAGCCGTCATTATGCTCACGCTGTTAGTTCCCCAACTTTAAAACTTGAACACATTGAAAGTCAAAGTAATTCTCGCTCGGTCTTTTTCCAAACAAATGGGCGGCATCATAAGTAAAATTATCGAGTTGCGTCAGCCAAGATTCATTGCAGTTCTCAGGATCGGTCGATATAATGCTTGGAAGCACGCCAGATGCTAGCTACTGGAAAAACTTGAGAGGCAAAACCGCTGCGCTGGGTTCGAGCAAGTTATAACAAAGTTGAGATTACATGTGAATATGGGTCCTAATAAAACTAGTGTAACTTGCGGGCGAAAGTACTATATTAAGGGTCACATGCAAAAGCACGGGTTATCTTTTTAACCCGGAATTAACTACCCATCAGAGGTTAAACTGATAAATCGTCTTGCGCCACCAAGAGTTAGAAGCTAACCTTAAGTTAACACAATATTAGAGTAAAATGTATACATAACACTTAATGTCATATTACATACATTAATTACATACATACATATCGTTACGCCTTTCCCCCGAGGGGGCTGGCAGATGTGTAATACAACACCCACATTTCGCCGGACGATACTCAGTCCTAAATGTGACAGGGGGCGAGCCTGTCGCCATACACCGGGCTCCAGTCATGTTGCAGATGACATACTGGGTTCGAACCCGCTCCCTCTGGCTTGAGAGGCGGGCCTTCTCCCAACTAGGCGGCCATCGCTTAGTTAATTAACCCTGCGTATAAGAATTGAGCTCCGTTCCTTCTGCGAGCGAGCCTAAGTGATAGTACCTATAAATGAGTAAAGTTTTTTAAGCGCTAGCTTAAAGCCTACCTCACTAGACCTCGTAATTTAATTATTGCAAACTATTGTCCTTAAAATGTTACAATACCTAATGATTTGAGAACAATTCAATTCAACATAACAATACAAACCTGAAAACCAATTATTAAAATCTAACTCTGCTCAGTTCGCAAAACTACGTGCTCCCAAATACAACAGAAATCTGTCGGTATGCTTTTGTACTGTTTATTGCAGTGCATGATCAAACTGCAAATTGATCTTCAAGTCTTCAAAGATAGTCGAGGCATTAAGTTGATCATATCAATTTACTACCAGCTAAAAGTAAAATATATTCGATGTACTCTGTTTACTTGATACGAACAAATATTGTCCTTGCATTTTTAGTACATTGTCAGTTGGACAGTGGACGCACTCTAAAATATTACGAAAGTCTAGTCATTCATCTCCATTTGAAAGTGACATACGAGTATAACACATAGACCTTTGGCTCTACATTTTACTACGGTAAAATATGACGCGAGCTTTAAAACAGCAACTAACCCGAGGCAAGGGCTCTGACTGGCTCTGACCCACTGGAATATTCAGCCACTTATGTGAGAGACGCGAAATGAATTTCTGCTGATATGTGCTCCAAATAACATTATAATTTGGGTTTATCCTAGTCATAAGTGAGCAAGCATTTTCCGGGATATCGTTTATCATCGCGGCCTCTTTCGATTCATTTGACATATTATGAGGTGAATGTGAAATATTATGAATAGAGTTAGCTGGCTATACATTAGCAGATTCAATCGTCAGATTTAAGTAAGTATTTAACGAAGAAATGTTACAAAAGCAAATAAAACGAGACGCCAGGAACATTAAATTGGCTTTAGCCGTCCATTCGATGGCATCATTTTACATACTGTAGTTTACTAAATCTCAAAAAAATATCTGTATCTTTTTGTCACTCTAGTTTATAATACAATACAATACAAAAACTCTTTATTGGCATCAAATACAAAATAAATTTAAAACTAAGCACTTAAAAAATATAGGCGCAATGGGCGGTCTTATCCCTTAAGAGCGATCTCTTCCAGACAACCTTTGTATGGAATAAAAACATTATGCTTAAGCATGCCTTATTTATTATTTACAAAAGCTTTTTGTTACAGAATTTAGTAACTGGTAGAACGAATCCGACACTATTTACTCCTATCTGTTGTAGCGACGCTGCCATGAAGGTACTTGTACATATATGTATGGTTATTTTGCCGTATATTTTGCTTCAGGCTTGTTGGACGCAGGCCAGGGTTGTGCTTCTAAACCTGCACTAAACCCATTAAGCCGCCTCGTCGAGAAATTGCATTTCACGCCATATTTTCGCCGCATCTCGCGTATCTAACTAAATTCGAGCTACGGTGACGTATAATATAATGTCACATTCATTCATTGAAAGTTTAAGAGCGTTGCTCTGGCTCATGTCATGTCACAAGCTCACTATAATCTCATGTGTTCTTCTATAAAACTATACTCGTATAGTGGCTCTCTGAGCTGGAGCTTCGCGGCCGACGTCTGTCGCCTCTACAGGTCGCACTTCTCAACCGATTCTCGTGAAATATTGTGGGCAGCTTCGATGATTGTACAGAATTTTATTGTTCAGCAAATTTTTGGAAATTCTTCAAAATGGCGGAGAATCTTCAAAATGTATCTTTCAAAAAAACCTACTCACAAAACTTCAAGAGATTCTGTTATGAAATGCGACCTGTAGAGTAAGAAAGGGATCCGGACGGAAATCCGGACAAAATTTGAACATACCAAAGCCGTTTTGTCGAAGCTGAAGCATAGACGCTTCGCTCGCTCACGCTCTCTCAGTCGCTTAACCTGAATATGAAAGCTAAAAACGAACGGAAATACTTACTCTTTTTTTTGCTCTTTTTCCTTCAGCTCAGTTTTTAACTTCAAACTGAAATTCTATGCTAAATCCTTTCAGTGCTCTTCTTGTTCATCTAAAAAGCTTAGCAATGCAGATAAAATGCTAAGCTTTTTAGGTTCCCGAGACATACTTAGCTGAGATCTATTTTTACTGAAAGAGAGATAGGACCCATAATCCATCATTCGTTGGAAGGATTCGTTGAACCTTTACCGAATCCTAGAAAACTTTACCGACCAAAAACTTAAAGCGAACTTATCCTCACTTGAGCAATGTCAAGGAACCTAAAAGAAAAAAAACTAGTACGTGGAGTCCCTCCGCGCGGCAGAAGTGAAAATTCTGTGTATCTTTCTTTCTCTCTCCCTCATGCGTTGGAATATTGGACGCTACTCGTTGCTAACGCTCGCGCTGTCCTGTACACTACGCGCATGCGTTCGAGTGCCACGCATTCACTCCCGCTCTGTCTCTTTCTACTCCCCCTCCCCAGGAGCGTTAAATGTTTCACGCAACCTTGTTGGAATTCACTTTAGAAGTTTCACTTCAAAAACCGAGTTATTGAGAATATTGTACCATCGGGAAAATGTCTTCCCATCTCATTACCTGCTACCGAGGTACGAAATACTTTAAGACCGGCAAAGCTTATAAGTAGGTATAAGCATCCTCTCGATAGAATAGAAAGCTATAAATATTTATACACTTGGCTTCAAAGGCCTTTATTATCGGGAAGAGTCTGAAAATTTCACGCCTTTTACGTCGGTATTTTTGCCATTGGCGACTTGCAACATTGAATATTAAATTTGGAATAGCCGGTGGAGTAAATCTGGCCATTCATTATTACAGGCCAGTGGACAATGCCTCCGATAACGGGCGCATTATGCAGTGTGGCCAGTTGGCGACACTTTCCCAGTTACAGTGATCTAGGAGGCTGAGGGAGATAACATTGTGCCAGTTTCGTGTGAAAGTTCTGAAGAATTCTACAAAAGATTACAAGGGATACTATACACTTGTGTAAAATAAAAGTGTCAAATTCTTTACCATAATGAGCATAATTATGCTGACTTACTGACGCAACTAATTTGTTCTTATAGTTGATATTTTTACCCGACTGCGCAAGAAGGAGAGTTATCAACTAATAATTTGGACTCAAATTAAAGAGGTTTTTTTTAAACACCCGACGTAAAAACGACGGGTTGTTATAAGTTTCACGTATATGTGTGTGTGTGCAGTACCTTTTCAAACTTTACTCGTCATCCTATCCTAACTAATATTATAAATGCGAAAGTGAGTTTGTTCGTTTGTTTGTAACGCTTTCACGCCCTAACTAATCAACCGATCCTCATGAAATTTTGCATACACGTTGTCTGAGTCACAGAAAAGGACATAGGGTACTTTTTATCCCGAAAAATTAACTGTTCCTGTGAGACCGCGGGATGAAACCGCGGGGCGTATCTAGTCCTATCCTACTAATATTATAAACGCGAAAGTTTGTGAGATTGGATGGATGGATGGATGGATGGATGGATGGATGGATGTTTGTTACTCTTTCACGCCAGAACCGCTGAACAGATCTGGATGAAATTTGGCACGGAGATAGATTATAGTCTAGAATAGCACATAGGATACTTTTTAACCGCAAGTGAAATCGCGGGGCGCAGCTAGTTTTTTATAAAATATTTAAAGCAGTACTTTTCTCATAGTAATGCCCATCCTTACTCTTAGTAAGTCGCTATCGTTAGCGACCCAGCAGTATATTATTTGAGCACTGAATCCTTGAGAAGTACGAGAGATAGAAACGTAAGGCCTCGTTTTAATTAAAGTGTAAGATAGAGACATAAAGTAGGCGTTAGATTTATAGTGACTTTTCAAATAGGTTACATACTCTACATATCTTCATACCATATCGTCACGCTTTTCCCCCGAGGGGGCTGGCAGAGGCGTAATACAACACCCACACTTCGCCGGACGATATTCAGTCCCAAACGTGACAGGGGGCGAGCCTGTCGCCATACACCGGGCTCCAGTCATTTAGCAGATAATATTGCCAGGTGCAAAAAAACTTAAACAACTCTTATTTTTAAGGGGACTATCAATAATGTTCATCACTGGGTCAACGTTGATCATTGGTACACTTCCGTTAGCCTGTTCAGGTGTTCGTAGCCGATCACCGATGTTAAGCAACGGACGACACGGTCAGTTCTAGGATGGGTGGGGTGGTGGGCGGGTGGCATTTACAACTGAGCTCTACCGTGGCACGTTGAATTGTAGGTCCCGGTTGTTTGTTCTATGACAACAATCGTCAAGGCATTTTAGAGGCCATCGGGCGGCCTAGAAACTCTAACATCAGGGCTAGCCACTCGGCCTATACGAACTTGCTTGCTATTTAGGTTTCAGTTTAATTTACATAATTTACCTACTACTTATAATGTTTTTATAATTGTGATACTTATGTGTTTGCTAATTATGAAAACATACGAATTGATTTTTGTGGAATAATATGTTGAATGACTAGGATGATATTGGAAATGGTAGTAAAAATAACAATACAATACAATACATCTTTAATGCAGACCAAAATACAAAGTACAACAAACATAAAGAAAATATTAAACAATAAAATATCATTCGGCAGTACAAGGGCGGCCTTATCGCCTAAAGCAATTTCTTCCAGGCAACCTTTGGATGGACCGAACTGAACGAAATATGAATTTAGTTTTTAACATTTTAGCACGGAACGCTAAAACGATTCTCGAAACGACAAACATAAAACACTGAAAGCTTGCTAGATTAGAAAATTGACAAAAAATCGTAGCAAAAGAATTATTTTTCGCAAGATAAGAATTTATAGTACTCCGAAACAAATTGTTGGCACCGACGGCGTGCAGTTGGCAATGTAATGCAATTTATTGCGCTCAAAATATTTGCTTAATCGCAGACTCAAATAAACGAAATAAAAATGACTATGAAACATAGTAACACATACACTACTTAATTTATAACAGTAAAGATTTAATATATCGTCACGCATTTCCCCCGAGAGGGCTGGCAAAGGTGTTAACAACTGCAACAACACCCACACTTCGCCGGACAATATTCAGTTCCAAATGTGACAGGGGGCGAGCCTGTCGCCATACACCGGGCTCCAGTAATATAACAAATGACATACAATACGCACATATGTTCACACAATGAACAAATTGGTGCGTGCCGTCGGCTGGGTTTGATTGAACCCGCTCCCTTTGGCTTGACAGGCGGGCCTTCTCCAACTAGGCTATCATCGCTTAAAGTAATTGCGTAAAGATTTATCCCGATACATGCGAACTGTAATTAAAAAAATCAAAAATCATAGAAATTACTGGGCACAAAGAGATTTATCATCTAATTTCTCAGGGTAATGAGAGCAGTGCATTGCCGCGCAAGAATTTTATATTCTGGGTAAGGCACAGAACTGTTATAATTATGAGCAAGCGTGACGCTTACCATCAGGCGAGCGACTTGTTTGTCTAGTCAGTCTTATAAAAACATATGTTATAAATCTTTTTGGTGAGAACGTAACAGAAAAAAAAACAATTAACATTATTAAAAGAAAAAAAAACCCGGCTGCAAAATATTGTACCCCATGTCACTTCCACTATCAAGACGATTCAAATGACATCTCATATTTCGAAATCCAAGCTATTCAGGCTGTAGGCCGTGCCTAAGTAACCTCATACATACATACTTACTCACATACATTATGTACACCCGAATAACATAACCCTCCTTCTTACACAGTCGCGTTAAAAAGTCATAACAATCAGCAATTCAATGTTCAAAGTAATTAATTCGAAATCGTAATCCCAATCAGATCTTCACAATTGTCGAAGTCCAATAATCCCAAGCGCAACTTTCGCTTCAGTACAGTCTTGTTATCAAAACAAAACGTACACGACACTCAAAAAGCTCAGGTTTCGCGTTACTCTCATTTTTAAATCCACATGTGAACGAGTTCCAGCGAACACGCGAACATTTCGCGCGACTGCAAAACTCAACGGAACTTAGTACAACGTTAATTTCGGCTGCTTTACTTGTCAGAAAGTTTGGCAATTGTGCCCGTTTCAGTTAAGCCCGTTTTATGAATTAATCTTACGCGAGACAGCAATATTTCAAATTCAGATTTAGGAACAGTGAAAGATTTCAAAAATTGGGATCAGGCTGTATAATATTAATCCCAATCATTAGTTGTTCAACGAAGTTTTTTTTAAATCTCAACATCTTAAGTGTCACCGTCTTGTCTTGACAAGCCGGTCAGTCTTCAGATACTTCTAGCACTGACAAGAATTTGTTTGTGAGTGTAGCTGTGATTCGTTCTATAAATCACACCAATATTATAGATGCGAAATGGATGGATGGCTGGATGGATGTTGGTTACTTAATCACTCCAGTATACCGCTGAACAAATCTGCATGAAATTTGGCACAAATATAGGTTACTACCTGCGCCAGGTTTCACCCGCGGTCCCACAGGAACCGTTTATTTTTTCGGGATAAAAAGTACCCTATCCCCGCGGGGGCAGATAGCCATAAGTGTTACCGTCTGCCACCGCGTGGGGGGGGGGGGGGGGCAGACGGTAACAATCCGTCCTTTTCTGTACCCCAGACAACATGTATGCAAATTTCAAGACGATTGGTTGAGTAGTTGAGACGTGAAAACGTTACAAACAAACAAACGAACAAAGTATTTTTCGCATTTATAATATTAGATAGGATAGTCTGGAATATCAACTACTTTTAACCGCGGGAGCTGCTAGCAATTCAAAATCACCATCATATTTTGTCTACCCTCATCCTACTTTTGTAAAGGGTCGATACAATACACCTACGTTGCACTTACCTACTATAATTGCTGTCTGCCGATCCAACTACCGAAAGTTTGAAGAGTCCAAAAAATAATTTAATTTAAAAAAAAAAAAAACAAAACACCAATTTAGATACGAAAAGCAAAATCTTCGAAACAAAAGAGAATAAATATTTTTAGGTTATCGTACCTGCTAATCTGGACCTGTCTGTCCATGTGTTCATTACTGAGGCCCTTGTCAAAGTGTCATTACGAATACATTTTTAGAGAGATTTTTGTTTGAAAATCTTGTTTCAGTTCTAAAGGGCAACTCTATGGGTCAGATATGCTTATATAATTAGCTTGAAAGTCGTCACAGTTTCTTAACATTACTCTTAGCAACATTTTAAAACACTATTTTAATAACACTTTTCTAAAACTGTTAAAATTTTGGGTGTTACTGTTCGAAATTTAAAATCTTAGCACATACGTTTTATCTTTGCCCACTTTTACGAGTACTATAACTTGAATTGTAAATTCCTTAACAAAGGGTTAAATTAACGCAGAGATAAAATGCTAATATAAATGTAACTCTAATAAATAGGGTGTTAAAGATTAGTTTCTAACTTGATTTAGATGACGATTAAGGCAAGACGATATTATCAGTTAACCTCTTAAGAGCAATAAACACCAAGTTAAAAATATAACCAGAGCTTCTGCAAGTGCTACTTCTTCTAAAAAACCCAACTTCAAAATGTAGTATTATTTGAGAGCTTATACAGGGTGTTACAAAAACCCTGTTGTATTCGCGAGGTGTGCATCCAGTATCGACTGGAGGAAGCAATTATGCTACTTTAAATTACATATTGACTATATTTTTTTTTAACACACATCGCGCTCCGCCCTCCTAAAAGCGCGACCGCAGACACTAATCACGTCGGCTTTATTTGTAAACTATTAGCGTCGTGCCTCTACTTTCTAAGAATAAAAGCCACCAACAAATGATACAGATTTGTTAACATATCTTAAAACAAATCCTTTTTTTTCTTGCGTTCCTATACCGGTCATAACTTTTTCTATTTTTAACGTGCATTTTTTTGGTATTTTTGCATGAATACTTTTAAGTGTGTGTACTTGCCCATCAATTTTATCCAACAGGGTTTTCGTAACTCCCTGTACATAAACTTCGAAAACTCGCAATCCAAAATCTAATCAAGCCGCTTAGGCGGTAGGAGGCTACTTTGAAATAGACAACTAGCTGTTGTCCGCGGTTTTATACGCGGTATCAAAAGAATGATTAATGTTTTTGGGATAAAAGGTACCTAATGTATTTTCTGTACCCGTGGCAACTTTTATGATAATCGGTTGAAAAGTTACGTATGCTTGTTACGCTTTCACGCGTAACAAACAAACAAATAAACATAACATCACGCCTTTCCCCCGAAGGGGTGGCAGAGGTGTAATACAACGCCCACACTTCGCCGGACGATATTAATTCCCAAATGTGACAGGGGGCGAGCCTGTCGCCATACGTATGGCTCCAGCCATATAGCAGATGACATACAATACGCACATATGTTCACACAATGACCAAATTGGTGCGTGCCGTCGGCTGGGTTTGAACCCGCTCCTTCTGGCTTGAGAGGCAGGCCGTCTCCAGCCAGGCCATCATCGATTATCAAACAAATAAAGAAACAAACAAATAAAGAAACAAACAAATTCACTTTCGCCTTCATAATATGAGTTAGAATACAAACTTACAATTAACCTGAAAATCATAGCTCTCCTTTAAGACAGTTGTTTAATAAGCTCGCTTTCCTTCACGTAACATAAAGATAAGTTTCCATGTAGTAAGTTGTAAGTGGCGTGCAGTTTTAATGACGTAACTGTAAAGCCAGCCGGCGTGAACGCATGTAACTCGGTGTTGGAGCCCTGTTATAGGAGCAAAGTTTAAGGAAAGATTAGGATTTATTGAGCTGTGAAACGCAGTCTGCTCTCAACTCACAATGTGTTGTAAAATGTGAGCTAGTTGCTAGTTAATGAAAGTTTAGAGGAAAACTTAATAACTAACTTTGGGAACTTTAAATTGGTTCGGTCTTTTTGAAATTTTGGTTAGTTAGCTGTCTGTGTTTAGTTTAATGTATACGTACCAAATAATTTTATGAAATGTACCAAATTTGAAAAAAAAAACAATATTACTCAACTCTTATTTTGGAAAAGCCGAAACACGGTTATAAAAATAGCTGAATTAAAAAACACAAACACGTCTAATTGGCAAATTTTAACATGATGAACACCCAAGCTAAGTATTAGAATAGTTAACTACTTACTTCTTGTTTTGTCTTTTTATTATTCTTTACATTTGAATCCCCACAAAAATAGAGCAACTATTCCGAGGTTAATCCATGTTTATTCTAAAATAGATAAAACCTTCATATTACGAGTATACCTTATATTTAAACGTATCGTATTATTTATGTATATTATTATTGTACTCGTATGTCATCTGCTACATGACTGGAGCCCGGCGACAGGCTTGCCCCCTATCACATTTGAGACTGAATATCGTCCGGCGAAGTGTGGGTGTTGTATTACACCTCTGCCAGCCACCTCGGGGGAAAAGCGTGACGATATGTTATGTTATGTGAAACGTATCGAAACCAAACCTAAGTATTGGAATAATTAATTACATCGTATTTTTTCTTTATATTTAAAAAAAAACAGCAATTGTTCCAAGGTTCCACCTTTATTAAAAGGGATACCTTCATTTTATTAGAGTGATCTATTCGACCAAAATATCGCAGGTCGAAGAATATATTTACAAGTCAGTTTGTTCTGCACCCGTCAGCAGTCCCGGATGAGCTGTAAAAGAAGAAATTGCGCTTTAACTGGAAATTGAGCGCAATATTGTTCTTGACATTTTGTTGTAAAGACAGTTGAATCAGCATAAAGTTGCAGACAAGTGAAGTTGGTCGTTGTCTACGAAAATATAGTAACTTTCTCGGAAGACCGTTTACGAAATGTCTCCCAAGGGTAACTTTAAAGTTTAGCTACAATTGAAAGTATGAATTTTTATGCGTTATTAAAACAGAAGAAATAAATGCCGTTTACAAAAAAGTTAACAAACCAGACATCACAACCATAAATCTTTACAATCTCTCGACTCATTGCGCTCACATGTAAATTTAAAAAGTAAATTGAAAACAAACTTTACTTTACTTTTGGCTTACAAAATTTCATTTATTTTATTGTCCTTTAAAAAAAAATTACACAATATGATAACCATGTCATATAATAATAGAAATGATAATCAATCAATATATCATTATAATCCGATAAGGGTTGTCAGGTTATCGTCAAACAAAACACTTACAAACCAGCCAACACAACTTACAATTGCCAGTAAACTTAACTTTTCTTTTATTAACCTGCACTGCCTCACTGCAGGGCAAAGGCCTCTCTACCCTTCTTCCCTTTCTCCCTATTTTGTGAAACCCGGGTCCAATCCTTCAAATAGGAGTCGAGTTCGTCTCTTCATCTTTCGTCTTTCCTTTAAGACTCAAATATATCTTTTCTTGTCCAGTCTATGAAATATGGCATCATAACTTATGTACGTCTACTATGTAACCATTTGAGTCAAGTTTATAACGCAAAAACAAAGTGTTAAATCAACTCCAAACTTTCTTCAATTTATCGCACATACATCAGAATCTTTACCAAACTTTACCCACGTCTATCGAAATACGAACCTAATCTGTTCATTATTTATGCACATACATAAACTGGGGATAAATAACGTTTCCTCTCCGTTTTATACGCTACCTAATATTTTACGAAGTTATGAAAACGCTTAACGCTATATTGCTTCGACCTTTCTTAAGTTTATTTTGAAGTTATTAAGTCGTTTATTGCTCGTGAAGAGCGTAAATGTAATTATGAACATGGTGATTAACAGAGCAACAATGCTGTTAAACGAGGACTTTATTACGAAAAAAAGTAGAAATAAAATATCTTATATCATTTTTTTGAGGAAATTTTAATTAGTGAAACAGAAAACCGTAACACGCTATACTTATGTGAACTTAGTAACTCAGTCTTATAACAAAATCAACAAATATACTTACCATAAATATTTATAATTTAACTTGTCCAAATAATATAGATATATTCTTTCAAGTTTCATAGATCAGGCATTTTCATTGATTTAGATAATTTTACTTTTTAGTTTCGTCCGGCGCAAATAAGCGCATATAATAAATACCAAAAGCACATACATAATGTAAACGAAAGAAATAATCAAACGATATCACACCAAATCTCTCGTCACTTGTACCTCCAACACTGTCATAATCTAGCTTATTTCCTGAACGTGATTTTGCAATTTCTCACATGACGACAACAAAACTTTGACTGCTAAACCTATGGAGGTCACTGAACTGTTAAATTTAAGTTAAGTTAAGTTAACATATTCCGCCAACAATCAACTGTTAAGAGTCAACATTTCGCGAGGTAGCTGAACTTCAATGTTTGTCCTTTCCATCGAACAAGTAATCTCTGGTCGCGTTTGAAGCAATTATCGTCTCTTGGGGACAATTTTCAGGTGCATGTTAAATCATTTTACAGAATTTAGACTGCCTACAGTGTTTAGTAAGTACCTCGTCAGGGTTGTCATGTGTTGTATGCTTAGATCAAAACTTTAGTATTTCATTCAAACTTGGAAAGAGAAGCAATTAAAAATTAACTAGGTAGGGTCAACTGGGGCAAATGCGTCTGTGGTGCAATTGCGGCTTTCGAGAATTACTGACAAACCCTTTCACAAATTAGGCGCCACCTACATCTTTTTAGTTGAAATAATCTGTACAAGATGGTGTTAGTTGCCTAATTTGTGAAGGGTTTGTCAGTAATCCTCGAAAGACGCAATTGCCCCAGACGCATTTGCCTCAGTTGACCCTATTTGATGAAAGTTCTTTTCAAATGTTGATTATAACATTCAAATTATGTTCATGCAAAATAAATGAAATCCAAAAAGTATCATACGTCGTATGTTATAATTATGAAATATGTACCCATAAAAGTATTTGAACAAAGAAATTATGCGAATTTTTTCATACGATAGCCACCGGGCGGTGTTTGTAAGCTTAAGTAAATATTTTGAAAGTCATAAAAAAGTTTCACGCAACCCTACCTCACCTACTCCGCTCCCGCGAGATAGTCTATTAACGTAACAAATGTACGATGTTTTATTTTGAACCCATTATTTTGCATAAGGGTCGTGTTTTATAATGATTTATTTGTACATTTCACGGGAATGAAATACGCAAACGGCGTTAACATTCCGCTAACGATGGATCTCGAACACGACTCTGGACATTGTGAAAATTTACTGATGCGGAAAAATAGGGAAACCGTGATGGTTTTGTTTGGTTTGATAAATAAATTCATTTTTCAAAAATAAAGCGGTTAAAATTAAACGAGTAATGTGAAGGGGAAAATGAAATAGATGTACGAGTACATACCTTTTTTTTTATAAATTCGGGACATTTTCACACACGGTTGCCTAACCCCAAACTAAGCAAAGCTTAGTCATATTAAGCAGCTATGGCTGTCAGAGACTGATATACATACTTAGATATTTTTAATACATACATAAATAGATATTAACACCCAGACATAGGACAAACACAAATGATCATCACATAAATGTTTGCCCTAGGTGGGAATCGAACCCACGCCCCCAAGCTCAGAAGGCAGGTTCACTACCAACTGAGCCACCGAGGCAGTCATATTCGTACGTACAAACTATTTGAAAGTTACGATAATAAACAGGGTGTTACAAAACTTTTAACCGATGGTTGCGCATCCAGTATTAACTAGAAGATGCAATTATGCTAGTTTAAATTGAATATTAACTAACAATGTTGATTACACATCGCGCTCCGCCCTCCTAAACCCGCAAACGTAGTCATAGTCATAGTCATTTATTAATAACAAAATGTCACATGTCAAAAAATTACAATTCGAAATCATTCATTAAAATTATTGCAATTAGTACAAATAAAAAATCAAAGTAAAGATTTTCAATTAAAAATAAATTAGTATAAAAGTAAGAAATTAGTCACTAAGACTATTCGCCTCGTGCCACTACTTTGTTAGAATAAAAGCCGCCAACATATCAAATATAATAGATTTGTTAACTATTCCTTTTTTTCTTCCGTTTTATAGTAAGAATAATTATATCGGTATAGAATTTACCATCTTCCGTATTTATTTGTACACAACTTAAAATAAAAACAGAAAATTAAAGAAAACTTAAACTATTAACTAGAACTTAAAATAAATCACAAAAATGTAATCTAAAAGACCATTAGTGGGAGGAAGCATATACATATCTATACATACTAGTGGCTACTTGGCGGAAGTGGAAGGCTCCAGACATCTTTGTCTTATAAATAAGTCTTAACCTTATAATACCCTCTTTTCATTAATGTAGTTTGTAAATGTGATTTGAATTTTCCTTCAGTGGGCCCTGTTATATTTTTCGGGATTTTATTGTAAAAACGAACTTAGTCATAAATCTATAGGTCTAACTAGAATAACCTTTGCAAAATAAATAGAAACTGCATTTTATACATTTTCCAATTGAATTCGTACTAGATATGTAGTTCTAACAAAAGTTGTTCTACGCTATTCTGACCCCGGCTTACTTATAAAGAATATATCGTCTCGCCTTTACCCCGAGGGGCTGGCAAAGGTGCAATACAACACCCACACTACGCCGGGCGATATTCAGTCCCAAATGTGACAGGGGGCGAGCCTATCGCCATACACTGGGCTCCAGTCATGTAGCAGATGACATACAATACGCACATATGTTCACACAACGAACAAATTTGCCGTCGGCTGGGTTCGAACCCGCTCCTTCTGGCTTGAGAGGCGGCCTTTCTCGAACTAGCTATCATCGCTTTTTACTTATAAAGAAGTTACGTCAAATTAGTATCTCTAAACAAATTAACTATTTACACATACAAAACTACTCTACCGTTTCCTCACATGCAAATGTATAAATATTGAATTATTCAAATACAGTTCAAACAGTGATGGGAGCGAGAAAATTTTAAGCGTTCCGAAACAGAACGAGAACTGGCTGTTTGTTTGTACAACTTCTGGCAAACGTTGTGCTTCGACTACCCATGGCATATACACCTCACTTGAGATGAACATTGTCAGTTGACACATTAGCACAATAGCTGTCTTATTGTATCGTCTTGTACTGCTAGGATTTTATGTACACTAGCTAAGTATTTAACTATATTTATTATCGTGGAATAAAGAACTTTTGAAATTGAATTGAATTGTCTTAGCAATAATCGTTGAATAGGCTCGGAATAGTAATAAGTACAGTGTTTTGTTGTGACGATGTTTTGTCTTTTTTTTTCTATCAAGTTGAATCCTGATCCCAACTAATAAAAAAAATGCGAAAGTGAGTTTGTTCGTTTGACGATTATTTATTTGTTTGTAACGCTTTCACGCCCTAACTACTCATCCGATCACTATGAAATTTTGCATACACGTTTTCTGGGGTACAGAAAAGGACATAGGGTACTTTTTATCCCGAAAAAATCAACGGTCCCTGTGGGAATGCGGGTGAAACCGCGGGGCGCAACTAGTAATCTAAAAGAAAGAAAAACACAAAGCTTTGTATAAATAACTATTCCGATGCTATACAACGTTTATTGCTAAGGGAGTAGGTGTCTACATGGTTTCCGCCAGTTCTGATTGTTAAATTTTACAAATTTAGGTTATGAGTAGTTTCCTACATACTTTCAGGCATTTCAAGATGATAACAACTGAGGTAGGCAACCTACAGCCAGCTTACGTAATAACAACACTAGCTGCCACCCGCGGTTCTTACTTTCTTTCTTCGCGGTTTCTTAGATACTAGCTGTTTTGCCCGCGGCTTCGCTTACGTTTTATAGCCTATGTTAATCAGGAATAATTTTAGCTACATTATTCCTGATTAATATAGGCTGTAAAACGTGAGCGAAGCCGCGGGCAAAACAGCTAGTATCTAAGCTATCCGAGGAGTAATGGTGAAAGATTTTTTTAAATCGGACCAGTTGTTTTTGAGTTAATTCGTTACAAACATACTTACATATAAATCTTTCCTCTTAAGAATATTAGTAGATACAGATAAAATTATTGAATTAGTTTTTGATAAATTTGCTTCTATCAAAGCATTGAAAACAGTGTTACAATGCACCCAGCATTATTTAATATACATAGATATTTAATGAGTGCTCAAAGAAACGTAAACACGTAATGAGCACTCATTGTATATCAACATGAAAATTATTCTGAACACAATTTAAAACTGTTTTCAATGCATTGATGCAAATTTTTCAAAAATTAAAAAAAAATATATATATTTTATTTCTAGAATTTTAGCGCCGCGAGCTTTCCCCCGAGGGGGCTGTCAGAGGTGTAATACAACACCCACATTTCGCCGGACGATATTCGGTCCCAAATGTGACAAGGGGCGAGCTTTTATAATATGAGCGTGATGTTTATATCATAACAAATCAGCTTTCAGTAACTCTCGCAAGCTCTGGGTTTCTTCGGAAATAAGTTTGATGTAATGTCGTTAAAGTAGCAAGTCGCGTATGTACTCATGTATGGAGGGTAGAGAAACGCTTCTCCGGGAAACTTAGAGCTAACGTTGTAAAATACTGCGCGAGTACAATGCGATTGCGCTCCCGTATTCTTCACACGCAGTACAACCTAACTAAAAGAGAATGAAACTACATGTTTAGTTTGTAAACATGCTTTGTAATGCCTGTACAAGTTTTTTAATGTACACTCCATGGACTCCGGGGACCGTGACCTTTGTTAACATAAATCTTAATTATTATTTAAGGAATACAGGTAGAGGGGGGTTAGTTATTAAGTCTTAATCTAAGGTTAGGTTATTACAATAGGATACGAACAATCAAACTATACTCGTTACATCGTAGGAATCGTCCATTAATTAACTGTTACTGAAAAAAGGAACATAGGGGTTTCAACAAAAAAAAGGATATACACATGGGGTTGGGGGGTTGGTGTAGTAAGATATCACGTTTATTGTTTTTTTTTTGTTGAATAAGTATCACCTAATATTTTTTCTTAAACAAAAAAAAAACACGTAATTTCTGGTAAGGCGATTGTTTCCTCACCAAGCAGAGGGAGATAAAACTTTTTAAGTTCTATCTCCCTCTGCTTGCAACATCACGTAATTAATGAGCGACTCTAAACGAATACCAATTATAAATACGAGAAAAACACTGTCTATCTAACTGTGTGTCTCTTTGAGTATTTGATTTTGAATGTCAGTTATTTCTAACTTGAAAATTCTTTACCTAACTGTCAACTGCCAAAACAGAACCAGTGTTAAAGGCAAGAGAGTAGGTTCTTAAATATTTATTTTGATCAAAGTTATACGCCTTTTTTACCAAGAACATTCAGAATAACTGGAAAACCCCGAGTTAATCCGCAAAGTGAATCTAATAAGTACAGTGTATGCCTTATGAAATCACACATCTATGTACCGACACGAAAATGTATGTGTTCGTGGATTAAAACGATTTCCTTTGTTCCAAATATCTTACGTGAAACGCTGTTATCTCATTATGACTGAGCTTACGCTACAACGTTAAATTTGCTTTGACTGTATGCCTACTTCGCTTATGAAATGCCGAGGAAGTTTGTTTTGACGTAAAAAGGAGTACATTTTATTACGAACGCACCTACTTATGTGTGTGATTAAATTTCCTGTAGAGAGGTCACACGTGTCGCTCGGTCACAAGGACTGATAAGCATTTAAGGATCCGGCGACCAGTTAAGACTGACTTCGGATTTGCTGAAAGTTTTAAAAATGCGACGAGCGAAGAGAGTAATTATAGATACTGACGAGCCTCTCAAGTTATTACAGAGTGACAAAATGCAATTTCAATAATTTTGTATGAGTTTCGCACGTCTAATTCTTAAAAAACTAAAAATTTAAAAGCGAATATAACATAAAAAATGTGGAATAATTTAAAAGCAAATAATGTAGACAACATACCTATGTAAAGAGATTTTTGATTTGCTTTGTCTATCTGATAAATTAATCAGTCAAAAGTGACCCCTTACAAATGCGGATATTTTCCATAGCTCTATTTACTCAAAAGGATGTTAAAAAAACAAAAGCATAGGGGTATCGAAATAATAACAAAAAACCTGCTGCAAAATGTTGTATTTACCCTATGTCACTTCCACTATCAAGACGATTCAAATGACACCTCACATGTCGATATTCATCAAGCTGTTTAGGCTGTAGGACGGGCCATACAAATCTCAAACATGCATGCATTAAGCACACTTAAAAAGCATAACCCTTCTTCTTGCGCAGTCGGGTAAAAATAGTTTTTTTTTTGTTTGATCCAGAAAGTTAAAGATTTAAAACCTACGATACTGAAGCGTTTTTTTTTTTCAAAAGAGTGTGGATTGGTAAGCCAAAGCTTTACTAAATCTGATGTTGGCGTTCGAATCTCTGCGGAATGGAACGTTCAGACGCTGTCAAGCCTCTAGAAAAGGATTAATCGTATATAATAATCAGATTGCTGGAAAATATCGTGTACGCCATCGTTTTAATTTCTCGTTTTACTATGGAAACTGATCTGTTTTTCACACAATATTATCTCTACATAGTACAAAACATGGTATAATAAAATACTCCGCCAGTTTTAGCATTCCGAGTATAAAATGGTCACGTGGGCAACACGTACTGACGTCGGTCGATGCTTAAGCAAGACCAAAATATGTAATTTACAAATAGTTCGAAAGAGACAATGACAATTACGAGTGACGTCATTACGTGTTAGCTCCTATATACATCCTATATGTTGGATTGCTTTAGTTTGTTTTTTTGGATTATGGTATAGAACAAAATCTCTGTCTGTATCCTGTATCCGCTACTTCTGACTCCTGTAACTCCTCCTGTACCACGCCACGGATTTTGATGTGTTTTGCATCATTAGTTGGATAATTTTTCACAGAAGATTTATATGTACCTTGCAAAGCAGGGCCAGATTGCTAGTGATTTATAAAACGGAAATAAGCAAAGCGAGATGCAGCCGCGCGCGCGCACTCTCCATTATAAAGACCACCGAATGCGGTTGAAACTATAGTCGGAGTAACAGACTCAAACCGTACTTATTCCCATTTTAAATTAAGCTCTTAACTTATATTTATTTCGTTTAGTTTTTTGTCGTGGAAATATTCTCTTAAAGTTGGTTAAAGTCCATACAATGATAGTTCTTCGACAGCAAAGACAGAGTGCAGAAGAAGATGGGCATTTTATATTTCTTTTCACTGTTCTTAAACTTTCAGTATGTGTATTTGTTTCCCATGTTTATTCAACAAATGGTTAAGAAGTAATTAGACATTCGTAAGAAACCAGACTCCAATGAAAAGCGTTGCAATCCCTGAAGCAAACGTTCTGTGTAGGTAGGTAAGGCGCCACGCCGTCTGCTGTAAAACGACGCTTGGAATATATCACGAGCGTAAGCGGATGGATAAAAAAAATTATAGCCAATTCGATTAAGATGCCTATTTAGTCCTTCATAAAGTTCTCATTCTCTTAAGTCCTGCTATGTCATTTTTGCAATGTTACAAACTAAGAATCGAATAAAATAGCTCGGTAACCGCGGCTACTAAAAGTGAAAACTAGTTGACCTTCAAAGGCAATAAGGATCACAAAATATTACGTCCCTAATTTTAATCAAACGTCTGTTCGAGCCGAAATCAATTGGAAAAAGACAACATTTATTAATCTTCAAATAACTATAAATGAAAAGTCTCGAGTGAATTAGTTTTTCCTAGACAACCATGCATACCATGTATCATTGCGTGACATCAGCCAAAATGGCGGCAAAACGCAAATCTATTGAAAAAAAAACTAAATTTATTATTTAGCTATAAACTGGTGTAAACATTTTTACTAATTTCGATTTTGATCTGTTTTCGACCGAACGAGCTTTAGTTGGCGAAGCGTCTATGCTCTAGCTTTGGCATAAATGTTTTCGTATGTCCGGATTTCTGTCCGGCTGCCTTCGAGGACAGACGCCGGCCGCGAGGTCTTCAGCTCTCAAAGCCACTAGTTTAAGAATATTCGAATAATTAGTTCGTCTTTATACGGTTTATAAATATACGAAGAATTAGCTCGTCTTTATACGGTTTCAGAATATTCGAAGAATTAGCTCGTCTTTATACGGTTTAAGAATATTCGAATAATTAGCTCGTCTTTGTACAATTTTAACGCTATGCGGTTACGTATCGCACCCAAATCAGCTGAGTGGGCGGTCGGGCGGAGGGCCTGCAACCGTTAAAAGCCTCGCCTCCCACAATAGCGCACGTTTTCACTACATTGCGTTTGCTCGGATCCCGTTTCCAATGAATTCTTGTTGTGAAATCAATTCTTGCATCGCGAACGAAGTCTCGATAGTCCTGCCACTGTCGTCGGTACTATTGTGAGAACTTGCCATCGTAATGGAGTTCTTAGGTTCGTAAATGTTTCGAGTTTATTTTTATTGATTAAAATGTTCTGTATTCACGACTGCTTCTGTTCGAGATTTGTTGCAGGATGTTTGTGAAGTTTAGCGTGTTTTCTATTGGCTTTCGGTTTGAATACGGCAGCTCAATTGGTTGAAAATACATACTCACGCGTTTAAAGTTTCACATGAAGTGCTGCATTCATGTAGATGAATTTGACCAACATCCCTAATCTCTTTACAAGTTCTCTAGTACGTGAACATTAACTCACTGTCACTGAAAACAATTCTAAAATCCATGAGCATTCTTAAACATGTGTGGCGCTTATTTCCGAACCACACTTATTATTTTCTGTGGTTATATTATTTGTGGCATGACAACGCTCTTGACTACAAGTAAAGTTAAATTCTGTACTTCGCGTGCTCGCGATTTTTCGCGACTTTTCTAAGAAAATAGTTTTTTTTTACAACGGACTAGGCATGCGTTTGACCACTGACTCGCTTGATGGGAAGCGTGGACGTGATCGAAGGTGTAACACGCTTGCCTAGTAGATACCTATTCACTTTACTCTTAAAAACCCCCGTATTGTATTTAGGTGTAAAGACAGACGCAGGCAACGAGTTCCACACCTCTGCAGTTCTTAAAAGTTGACTTGAAACGCTTAGTGCGTTTTGGCGGAATGTCCACCATAAGAGGGTGTCTCTTACTGGTGCGCCTGATACAATTATAAAAGAACGGTGATGGCTGGATCAGGTTGTTTATCTTATTGAGACGCCTGTTAGTTACTTATCATTTTAACCTATAGTACAGCAATCTCGACGTATGTCAGAACAAGCGAGAAACAACCCGCACGCAAATCCTCCCATACATGTATTCTGTGAATTGAAATATCTTTATCGTACTCTGAGTAAACAGTTTAGTAACCAGCTTAATAATTAGTACCTGGATGGCCGAGCTTTGCTCGGTATTTATTTTTTTTTTTTTATTGTGTTTTTTGGATAATAAACAATTGATTTTAGTCTAACCTCAAAGCAAACACTCATTGACTTCGTGTTACTTAACAACGCCATCTGCTGTTGTGTCGTTAAAGCAATTAGTTGCTCACAAAAAATAGTATTATTATTCGCCAATAGATGTCAGGAAGAGTCATATTTTTCAGTTGAGATTGATTATCGATAAAACACGAATAAAATGACATTTTCTAAAAATGATTCCTAGCTAGATCGATTTATCGCCCCCGAAACCCCCTAAATACTAAATTGTATGAAAATCGTTGGAGCCGATTCTGAGATTCCAATTATATATATATATATATATATATACAAGAATTGCTCATATAAAGATATAAGATAAGATATTGTTGCGGAAAATGTTATTGTCTGAAAAATCGTTTACAATAGCTCTGCGAGTGCGTTGCGTTTTGTTTTGTTATCAAACAACATGCCTTAACAACGAGGAAATCGTTTCTTAACTTGTGAAACAGTTGTTTGCATATAGACTGTTGGTTTTAGTGCTTGGTTCCACTAGTGGATCCAGTAGAATATCGTGTTTTTAATTTTTAACCGACTTCCAAAAGAAGGAGGGTCTCTATTCGACTGTATCTTTTTTCTTGTATGTTACTCCGCCAATTGTGAATCGTCTTTAATGATCATTTTTTTGTTTGGTAGATCATACTTTAGAGGTGGTCCCATATCAATTTTACTGAAATCGGTTGAGCAGTTTTAAAAATAACAATTAACATTGTTGGAGCTAGGATTTTTAATTTTGTCTTCACTTGGTACTAAACCATCAAACAGATTAAAGCATAAGAGCTAACTTGCAGAAGTTGAACAAGCGTGTAAAAATCAAAACAAGCAAATTTTGAAACGTTTTCGTACATAAGTTATTATTTAATTTCGTAGTAGTGGCACTTGTACTGCATTTTTTCGAAAACTTCTTACAAGCCTAAAGTCTTGCTAAGATAAATTCTTCATTTAAAATACATTTAAATAATGGCGACAGGCTCGCCCCCTGTCACATTAGGGACTGAATATCGTCCGGCGAAGTGTGGCTGTTGTACACATCTGCCAGCCCCCTCGGGGGAAAGGCGTGACCATATGTTGTCAAAATTAAAGTCCTAACGTCCAAGACGTGCGACGCCAAAATCCTTTTATGAAATAACAACAACAAAAATAGTCCCAATGAGTTAGTGTTTATCTTCACGTAATAGTTATCTAACTTCGAAGCGATACAAAACAGCGCATGTTAGACTAAACTCAAAAAGAAACAGTAAACAAAGTGATATCAAGATCCTAACTTTCAAACTGCAGTTAAAATGGCTGATACTCTAAAACTGGATTGCTACAACTTACGACGTATAGTGACTAAGACGTATATAACTTGTAGAACTTCGTATTAGTTTAACAGAGGTTAGTATAATACTTAATACTCAAACAGTTGTTTTTGTTCAACAAAACAATTATTTCTAACTTTAGAGTCTATAATAATATACTAGAGCAGGCATACTCAAAGTGTGTTCCGCGGGACCCTACGGTTTCACGAAACCCCTGTAGGGGCTCTGTAAGAATTTAATAATTATTAAAAACACCTCTCTCTCTCTCTCTGGTCAACCGTTCCAAGATACGTGCATTCGGGCGACTGTTGACGCGGTTTATCACGAGACGCTTAATAATTAACTGTTACATTGCACTCGTATTATGCTTATTAATAAAGAATACACGTAAAAACATGTTTGTTATATTGTAGGGTTCCGTCAAGTATTTCGCTTTCCAAAAGGGTTCCGTCAACGAAAGAGTTTGAGAACCGCTGTACTAGAGTAATAAAATAAATGAAAATAATAATAGAAAACATCTCCCGGAATGTGCTCGTCATAGATAAAACAAATCAAGCCATGTAATCATGTCATGTGTGCACAGGATACATTTAATTTTAACACACACTTAAATAAAGTCAACACATTTGAATAAAGTAGCTGACAGCGGCTGTCGTAACTCGTAACTTTGGTGTGTAGACTTCTTAAGACCTCAAAGCTGTAGGTGATAATAAAATAGATAGACTACAACTTAAGCTCAAAACTTTCGTCTTTATTGCATACTAAACTACTTATTTACATATAGCCGGCTTCAAAGTTGCACCATTTTATTCAGCGTTTACTGAAGCTTCCTCCTAAGCAAAACTAACAGATATTGCCCGTGACATCTTAAATTGAAAAATATTGTTCAAACACAACCAGCATATTCTCGCAGCCAGGGATTTTCAATATGTTGCGTCGGGTCCTATTTCCAATAGCGTTCGTATTTCCGCCGTGGACAGGTGCGGATTCCAGGATTTTGGCTTGGGGGAAGGTTTGACTTAGGTGAGAGTTAGCTTTATCAAAGTAGGCAAGATTTTGGTTTGGGGCTTGACGTAGCTAAGGACAGGCATTACCAAGGTAGGTAAACACAAAAACACAAAAAGCAGCAATTTTTGACTTCTGTGTAGTGTGGAATAGATTGTATGTTATCTGCTACATAACTGGAGCTCGGTGTATGGCGAGAGGCTCGCCCCCTGTCACATTAGGGACTTAATACCATCCGGCGAAGTGTGGGTGTTGTATGACACCTCTGCCAGCCCCCTCGGGGGAAAGGCGTGACGATATATGTTATGGAATAGGTACTGGGGGGGATTTATAGCCCCTTGACCCCCCTCTAGATCCGCCACTGACTGTAGAGTTGCATTTCACAATAAAAGATCACTATGCTAGCTCTCAAGAGAGTTACGGATCTGATGACGGTGTAGCGTGGATATAAAGTGGTGCCTGGAGGTTACTTCCGCTAAGGTAACATTGTTTTCTTCTGTGAAGGGTACGCTTGGAAAGGAAAGTAGAGTGCTTCGGTAGCTAGCTAGTAAGAGTAAGTTACAGTAAGTTTGTAGATGCCACGCGTATATGTAAAAATGGGTAAACTTATCTATAATTTGTGAAAATAATATTTCATGTCTTTCATACAATAATTTTTGAAAGATTTGTCTAGGCGTCAGGTCGAAGTAACACGTGACCAGAATGCTGGCCTATATCTTGCACAAAGATTTATCATTGCCATACAACGTGGCAATGCTGCCAGCATTTTAGGAACGTTTCCCACTGGTAGCGAGTTATTAAATTAGGTTATTTTATTTTTAGTTTATTTTAATATAGTTTTATTATTATTTGTTCTTTCATAAAATTAGTTAATCTAGGTATAATCTACTTAGGCAGAAGATGCAGAGTTAAATTATTAAACGCAGGAACTATAAGTGAGAGTTAAAATATTAACTAAACTAAACTCAAGGTTAGCTTTAGAAGCTTTAGAAGTTAACCTTGAGTTTAGTTTAGGCGGCTTTTGGCGGTGCAAGACTATTTATCAGCTTAACCTCTGATGAGCTGTTAACTCCAAGTTAAAAAGATAGCCCGATTTTGCAAGTGGCTCTTACTGGTAGAAATAATTACATTGACGTCATGACTTCAACTACGTTAAACAGTTGTTTTAAATGTATTTGTTAGAAATCTTGCTTCCAAAAGCAAGCATGTAATTTCTACATACTTAGATACGTGATTACACGACATGCCTGCAGCTTTCCTCTGTTGTTCGTCTCCCAAAATCCCTACCATAGCTAATTTAAACGGTAAAAGCTAATGTTTGAGGGAATAACACGGTTTCACGAACAAATTCTGTGAATATTTTGGTGGATTCCGTTCCCGAGGCTAAGACACCTTGTTAGAGCGTGATTCTCGGCTTCTCGGCTCGCGATATGGCGCGGAAAATATTGGCTTACTGATACTTACTTTGGTGTAAAGGTTTATTTGGAACCTCTTTTATTTCATAGCACCTGATTTAAGTTTTACTCACATACGCCGTTTGCTCTAAACCGCCATTGAAAATTTATGCTGTAATTTTTTTGGTTTTATTAATTTTTTTATTTTGGACATAAAATAACGCAAAACATATAAATGAATATGACACGTGCTCTGACGGTGAAGGATAAAAACATCGTTAGGTGATCGACATGTCCTAAAATTTATAATTCAAAAGACTGTGACATCCACCAACCCGCACTGGGCCAGCGTGGTGGATGAGGCTCTGTCACCCTCGATGTCCCTGCAGTGGGACGTAAAAGACTGTAATGATAATGATGATGATGATTTCAAAAACATACATTTCTAAAAACATATTTATTTACAAGTAAAGCTAATTACAATTTTAAGTTCTTTAAAAATAAATAAATACTCGGAACATTTGCACACGCTGTAGTATGACCCCAAACTAAGCAAAGCTTGTACTATGGCGGCCAGAGACTAATATACAAACACCTATATTTTTAGATATAACACCCAGACGTGTAGCGAACACAAATGTTCATCACAAAAATGTTTGCCCTAGGTGGGAATCGAACCCCCGCTTCCAAGCTCAGAAGACAGGCTCACTACCAACTGAGCCACCGAGCCAGTGAAAAAGGAAATTGTTGAGAAACTTCGTGGCACCTTTGATGTGTGACCTGAACTAAACTGGTAATTAAACGTGACATTACCGTGATTTACTGTTTGTTCGTTAAATTGTTTTGTTTGATGTTTATTTTTATTGAATTAGATGTAAAGTACCTGGATGACCGAGCTTTGCTCGGTATTTTTTTTTTAAATTGTGTTTTTTTGGAAAATAAACAATAGATTTTAGTCTAACCTCAAAGCAAACACTCATTGACTACGTGTTACTTAACAACGCCATCTGCTGTTGTGTCGTTAAAGCAATTAGTTGCTCACAAAAAATAGTATTATTATTCGTCAATAGATGTCAGGAAGAGTCATATTTTTCAGTTGAGACTACTCAAACGCCTCCTTTTTGTTATTTTTCTTCCAAGTTTATGTTTAAGTTGATTATCGATAAAACACGAATAAAATGACATTTTCTAAAAATGATTCCTAGCTAGATCGATTTATCGCCCCCGAAACCCCCTACATACTAAATTGTATGAAAATCGTTGGAGCCGATTCCGAGATTCCAATTATATATTTAAATATATATATATACAAGAATTGCTCATTTAAAGATATAAGATATCTAGTTTAGTAAATATTACCTAATTTTCTAATGTTAAATATTGCATGTCTTTATATACATAATTACTTCACCTTAATATGTACACAGTTTTAAGCAATACAATTTTTATTTTTTATATTACTAAATAGGCTTCCGTTTGGCCGCCAACATGCCTGATAATAAGCAGTGATGCGGCCTACGATGGAGCTCGCTTGCCTAGAAGAAACCGATTCACTCGAGACTTCAAGACACCCTTTAAGACTTTATTAAATTTGATTAAATACCTACCAAAGTAATAAAAATCACTTCAAGCACACAACACGACAAGCGAGCTTACTGAGTGAACAAAAAAAATTTAGAGGTGATCTTTTGAAAGGACGCGACGGTGTTTTATTTTAATTTCCAGAGAAAAGATAAATTTTGTGTCTCCCCCAAAATTAGACGGCTTCGCCTTGAAGGCGACTTCGCTTTGTTTTAATTTATTCTAGCTATAAAATTAATAAAGATTAGCAAATTCTAGGAACTAAGTAATTGTACCAATTAAGTAGAGAAGTGTACAAATATTCAGCTAGTAAATGGTTTTATTGCCGACTTCTACTAATATTATAAACGCGAAAGTTTGTAAGAATGGATGGATGTATGGATGGATGTTTGTTACTATTTCACGCCAGAACGGCTGAACAGATCTGGATGAAATTTGGCACAGAGATAGATTATAGTCTAGAATAGCACATAGGATATATATTTATAGTCTAGAATAGACCTTTTAACTGCGGGTGAAACCGCGGGGCACAGATAGTAATATTATAAAGAGGAAAGATTTGTATGTAAGTATGTTTGTAACGAATTAACTCAAAAACTACTGGTCTGATTTCAAAAATTCTTTCGCCATTAGAAAGCTACATTATTCCTGATTGACATATTTATTTATAATAAATAAATAAATTATTTACACACGTAATTACAAACAAAAGATACAAAAAATTATACATCAGTAAAACTATAACTATAACATAGGTTATAAAATGTGAGCGAAGCCGCGGGCAAAACAGCTAGTTCCATTATAAACAAGTATACATTAAAAAATTTAAAAAACTTCCTACACCGATTTTCATCAACACCAATTTTCACCGTCCCGACTAATTTACCATTCAAACAAAGAAAAAAAATCTAAATCGGTTCATCCATTCGGAAGCTAAGATGCCACAGACAGACATGCACACATAGACACGTCAAACTTATAACACTTCGTCGTTTTCGCGTTGGGGCTAAAACAGACTATCCTAATTTGTATTCTCTACATTACAACTCATAATTAACTAGTCTGTAGAAACATTCTCTTTACCTTTGTAACAAACGAGACTTACTTAATAGTTTTTATTCCCTCAACTTTTTTTTGTCCATTTGCGAAAATAATCTCTAGTCCTAAAATCCGTTAAAAGCTGAAAATACTTTTTAATTTAAAAGTTGATTCAGCCAGTAACTTACCGAACATTTTGCGAATGAAAAAGTTGCTAGCTACACGATTCCGGCGTTACTTACTGCGTTTACCTTGCCTCCTATTTTACGGGTCTATTTGAAACTTTTGAGCGCTCGAATATTTACTGTTATGGTGTGGGGAGGATCCTATACAGTAATGTTACAGTAGGTTACTGTTTATTTTTGCTGATACATTGATTATATCAAAAATAAATACATACACTAATATAACGTTACTGTTACAGTAATCTACTGTTGTACACTACTTTTGCTGATGCTACCAATGTTTAACATTATTTTTGCTGGTAACCAATGTATTAGAAAAAATAATGACAGTAATCTTACAGTAATGATACGGTAACCTACTGTAACATAACTGTTAATTATTTTTTCGCCAAAAAAATGAAGCCTAGATCTGTTTGTATTGCAGTAACAAGTAACATTATTAAAAGAAAAACAAAAAACTTGGCTGCAAAATGTAGTACGCTATGTCATTTCCGCTATCAAGACGATTCAAATGACACCTCGCATGTAGAAATCCATCAAGCTGTTTAGGCTGTAGGCCGTGCCAAAGAAATCTCAAACATACATATTCACATACATACATACATAGTACATACATACATACACTCGAAAAGTATAACCTTCCTTCTTGCGCAGTCGGGTAAAAAAGCAAATATTGACTCTAAAATTCCATTAACAGTGAAAAGTAATACAAAATCGCCTTTAGGTCTGATTATTAAATCGCAATTAGCGATTTAACAATCCTAATTAAGGGGTCTATAGGCATTAATCTTAGGTTAGGTTAGATTAGGTTTTTTACGTCTTAAAAACTACGGTAGTTACTAGTTCAGATAAATAATACTAAAGAGAGCTCTTACTGACTGTAGATTCCTGACCTGGGAGAACCAAAGGAGGCCGCCCGAGGGTTGCTAAGCAACCGGACGCGGTGAAGGTGATATACAGCCCGAGGATCTATGGAATTGTATACCTTCACTCCTGTACGCTCGTCTATTGCAGGGGTTTGCCAAAAGTTTCGCTTATATTGCCAAGTGCATTTGAAATTCAAAGAGTTGCTATTGTAACGGTGCAGTGTGTGCTTTATGAAAAGCTGAATGGTTTCTTGTTTGATGGTTTGCTTTTTGACAACGGAACGTCTAGATTTTAACTAAAAGGCGAAATTCTGTTTAGCGTTTCATCAAAACTGTATGGAATTACGAGATGAAACCGCAAAAATAATTCATCAATAGCACTGGCAACGGAAACATGACTGAATGGCAGCGCATGTTCATTGGCAGTTGAAAAATGAAGTAAAATAAATTCACTGTGGAAACGTCGAGAGCGGAAAAAACTGATTGCATAGTACACACTGAAAACCGTTGAGTAATTCCCAAAGGAAAAAGCGGTACGGTATTTAAAAGGAAAGGAACAAATCCGGCTAATCTCTTTGCCATCATTTTTAGATCAAGCGGCATGGATGGCGTGATTGGCAAATGAATTTCCATCTTTTTCCGATAAGTAGATAATCTGATATGAAATATAAGTAGCAGTGAGCTGTAGACCTCGTGAGTCTGTCATTGCATCTGTCAAAATGGCTGAAATATATTTTTTTACGTTTAAAAAAAAAATTGAATTTGGTGATGATCTGGACATACGAAAGCAATTTTGCTTAAGCTGACAAGGAAGCTCATCGCTCGCGCTCCTCGCTCGCTCGGTCAATGAAAAACTAGAAATCGGTGTAAGGCTAAAAAAGTAAACAGTATTTTCGTTGTCTATGGTAGCTTTGATTAAAATGAGGTGATCCGACGACATGAAGAAGACGGATGAATACAACTGAAAAGGAAAGATGGATGGTTTGGATTGACTGCCTCTGTGGTTCAGTTGTTAGTGAACCTGCCTTCTGAGCTAGGGGGCGTGGGTTCGATTCCCACCTAGGGCAAACATTTATGTTATGAACATTTGTATTTGTGTTATGAACGTACTGGTTATTTTTACCCGACTTCGCAAGAAGGAGGGTTATAGATTTTTTTACCTAAACAAAATATTTAGGAAGCTTAAATAAAAAATATAATAATATAATAATAATACGTACGTAGAATGTATCCGTTTGTTGTAAAAGAAATACGCTACTTACGAAAATCATATCAGTTTTAATGTAACTAGCCTTTTTCGATTTATTTGCGAGTGCCTGCGGTATTGGATCTTTAGGTGGATTAAACATGAAATATGAGATAACATCAAACGATTTTGCGTAGTTTTCCTCAATAATTTCGGATGAAAAGCTTATCTGGAGTAAGTAGGCCGAATGAATACATCTAATCACATAAAGTGATGCTACTATGTTAGTTATACATGATATCACTATTTCATGTAGAAACCTGACTCGCATTTCAATGAAAAGGATTTCAAATATATTTAGTCATATCCTAGAATATATTCGTCGTTTAAGTGTATCTTATTATAGTGTATCTTATACGAATATATTCTAGGATATACAGATACAGACCCTATACAGATTTAAGATATATTTAGGCCTAACTAAAATGATAAAAGTGATGATAGTTTAGTTGAAGAAGGACTGCCTCTCAAACCAAAGGGAGCGGGTTCAATCCCAGCCGACGGCACGCACCAATTTGTGCATTGTGTGAACATATGTGCGTATTGTATGTCATCTGCTACATGACTGAAGCCCGGTGTATGCGACAGGCTCGCCCCCTGTCACATTTGGGACTGAATATCGTCCGGCTATGTGGATGTCGTATTACACCTCTGCCAGCCCCCTCGGGGGAAAGGCGCGACGATATGTTATGTTATGTTATTATTCAATGAAATATGTACAAGCATTACTTATAATATAACTAAACAAGTTATGCTATGTAAATGCTCTATATTTATGAAATAGAGCAGCGGTCGGCAACCCGCGGCCCGCGTGTCACATGCAGCCCTCGCCCCCCCCCCCCCCCCCCCCCTCCTTGCGGCCCGCGAGTGTTTTGTAAATAAATAAAAAAATCGGGACATTTCGCTCACACGGTCGTCTGGCCCCAAACTAAGTAAGGCTCTTACTATAGCTGCCAGAGACAGATAAACATTGATTCTTAGAGATCAGATCATACCATATAAATTTTTTAACAAGTGCGGCCCGTCACTTGCTTATTTTGGCACTGTGCGGCCCTTGCCTGCCAAAACGTTGCCGACCGCTGATATAGAACATAAGTGCAGGTAAAGAGAGTAATAATGTAACGGTGAACATGAATACTATCATACCTAAATCAGGCCTCATAAATTTAATTTAGCCTGAAGCGTCACTGTAAATTGTGGTCTAATTTAAATTATTGAGCAAGCATGAACGGTTTATTAATGTCAGACTAGAATAATTAAATTAATATAGTCAGCTAAATTGAAATTAGGAACTCCTGAGAATTCAAAGATAGTTTTAAACAATATGTAGATAACGATAAGAGCAAATAACACTTACTTGCATACATATGAAATTTTTTAAATGAATGATATTAAAACAGTCTCAATTATTATTAAGCTAATGTAACACATATACACATATATTGACTGCCTCGGTGGCTCAGTTGGTAGTGAACCTGCCTTCCGAGCTTGGGGGCGTGGGTTCGATTCCCACCTAGGGCAAACATTTATGTGATGAACATTTGTGTTTGTTCTATGTCTGGGTGTTAATATGTATTTAAGTATGTATTTAAAAATATCTAAGTATGTATATCAGTCCCTGGCAGTCATAGTACAAGCTTTGCTTAGTTTGGGGTCAGGCGACTGTGTGTGGAAGTGTCCCGAATTTATTTATTATTTATTTATTTATTATAGATATTGTTAACCAAAGCAATTAGGGGTTCCGCGACGCTCTGAATTTTCCATACAAACGCGCTTGTCAATTTTCTTGGAAACCATTTGTCAGATTATGATGAACTTTGGCATGTACAATTAAACGAATTATATTTCCGCCCTATGTTTTTTTTAAACTAAGAGAAAATAAAAGAATTCAAGAGAAAATAGAACTATGAAAAATATCCGCATTTGTGAGCGGTCGCTTTTGACTGTTTCTTTAATTAGATAGACGAAGCAAATGAAAAAATCCTTGTAATAGAAAGGTTGCATCATTAGCTTTGTAATTTATCCATAATACAATGGATTTTTTTAGTAATTTAAGAATGATTAGAGAAATGCAAAAGTAATAAAAAGTTACTAAAATTGCACTTTGTCACTCTGTAGATAACTTAAGAGACTCGTCAGTATCTTTACTTGCTCTCTTCGTTCGTCGACTTCTTCTAGACAAAATGACAATAGAAAACCTTTAGCCAATGCTAAGTTAGTCTAAAGTGGTCACCGGACCCTTAATATACCTGTAACGTGAATGTATATAAACAACTATGTATATATTTTCTATTAAACAACTGAAGGACGAGTCGAGTTTTTGTAACTAAGCCAGGTACCCATAAAAGTACACAATAATATGACTTAACAGCTTACTTTAAAGATGTTGGAAAAGTTAATGTACAAGGTTGATTTTGCAAAATGGTCTTTTTATGAAGTTGTGATACGGAACTTCATTGAGTCACCTGCTTTAGTAACTTACCTTGCCTTTTCGGTATTCCCCATCCACAATCTCAACAACATTTATAAAGCTCATTCAGTCGATACCCGTCCGTTCCACTACGAGTTTCGTATAAAAAACTTCAGATTGGCGCCGATACGGAATAATGGTATTCATGAAGCCTTACCCAACCATTCAGTCAGAAAAACGTAACCACGTAATCGATCCCAAAAGGTCGAGCTTTTTTCTCCCTTGTCAGAAACACAGATTTTATTTCCGGACCTGTTACATAGATGTTTGTTTTGATAATACACTGGACGACCCTTCCTAATGGGGGTGTATCAACTCTTATGATATATGAATGTAGATATTAAGGCCCACTTGCATATGATACAAAGTTAAATCCTGAAACAAAGGGGTAATTAACTCAGAATTCAAGTGTTATAAATGTCACTCTAATATTGTGTTAGGTAACTCAAGATTAGCCTCTAAATCTTGGCGGCGCAAGACGATTTAACAGTTTAACCTCTGAAAAGTACATACATATCGTCACGCCTTACCCCGAAGGGGCTGGCAGAGGTGTACAACACCCACACTTCGCCGGACGATGTTCAGTCCCAAATGTGACAGTGGGCGAGCCTGTCGCCATACACTGGTTTCCAGTTATATAGCAGACGACATTAAATACGCACTTATGTTCACACAATGAACAAATTGGTGCGTGCCGTCAGCTGGGTTCGAACCCACTCCCTCTGGCTTGAGAGGCAGGCCTTCTCCCAACTAGGCTGCCATCGCAGTCAAAAACATAATCTGAGCTTATACAAGTGGCCCTAAGTTACTAAGTTACAAAGTAATTTAGCACAAACATAGGCACTCCTCGTCATCATCTTCAGCCTGCATTCACTTTCTGCTGGGTACATCCTCCCTTCCTTTGTTTATCTATTCCATGACAAATTTCATTTTAGAAATCAGTAAAAGAAATATTCGGAAAAATACGATGAATATGTGTACTTAATTGAAAATAGGATGACATTGATCTACTTACGAGTATATAGAATTTTCTTTATCAAATATTTCGTAGATACTGAATTTATCTTTTTGATATTATGACAAAAAAATATTTTTATACAACAAAGAATCCAATACTTTGATAGTTCTCTTTTTCGGCACCTACGCGTATTCCATCGATACGAGTCGAACATGTCGATCGAATAATGTGTGCTATAAACGATATACTGAACCCTGCATTCTCTGGCTTAGTTTTTAAGCGTCGGTGGCAAGCGTTCGCGGCACCCTCTCAGCTCAGAAGTAAGCCTCCGGGGCAGATCGTGACCTAGCCCGCCTAGCCTACGAACGCTGACAAACGGCACGTACGAGTGCACTCATGTTCGCTGTTATAACTCCGAGAAAAGGCAGATTAGGCTACGGCCGTACAAACCCGCTTAAATAATCTCTTTAGCGATTTAGCTTTGAAAGTCAAAGCTCTTTGAAATCACTTAGAAGTCATACCTACCTATAGGTGTAATAGGCGATCTTTTTCTAGAAGCTTTCAATAAACGTGTCTGCGTCCTGGGGGCTTACCACAACCTCTTAAAACATCATTAATTAAGCCTTACTTCGTAATTTCGTACCATGACCACCCTAAAAGTATTCCTGCTACGTTTTGATATCGCTTAGCAGTTTTGATGACGTTACTCGATTTCGTTCATTCAATCCAAGGAACATTTGTTTAAAAACCGTACCACGACCTCTAAAGTATTCCTGCCGAGCTGTCAAAATAGCAGGAATGATACAAATTACAACGATTGTTAAAAAGTTGCTCTCCGTGTAACTTTTTCTATTTATTAATGAGTTTTTGCTGTGTTTCTAAGGTTCTATTTGTAATATTTAGCAAGATGGCCGATGATTTGGAAACTTTCGAGTTTCTCGAAGCAGATATTAGAAGCTCCATACTACAAAGGACGCCTTCAGACGGGCTCCAAAATAAATTTTAACCCTTTTTCACATATATTTTCTTTTGGCTAAGTCCGCTCCTTTCTATGCACTTGTTTCTTCTTAGAATGAGCCTTCGCCTGCAGACTCCTATTAAAGCCCGCAGCGATTTCACTGTGGGTTTTTAAAAAGTCTCACATGATATCGAACTGCTTCGCTGAGACTCTGCGGCCGCTGTGACAAATTATTCTAAGCATTAAATTCTAGATATCACCAAAATATTTTTCACAAACTTTAATTGTAAAAGTACAGCAATTGAATTTTAATTTACCTTAATGATCATAATAATGTAGATTTAATTTACGTTTTTGAGGGGAACCGAAAAGATGGTGTCATGATTTTGTATTATTTTCTAAAACGAAAACTCGCCTTTACTGAAAGAGGGAAAGAGGAGTGGGATTTATCTCATTTATCATCATCTTCATCAGAGATTTATTGAAAAATGTTATAACAAACATACGGATGACTAGGTGGTATGGCTATGTTGCCTCTAGCCTGCTCTATGGGACAAAACAAAAAAAAAAATTGACATTGTTCATTTTTTTTTTTTAATTAATTTATTCATGACCATGGATACTCGTCCTTCAGTCGGATTCTTAGTAATATTTTTTCCTTCAGTAACAGATGATGGGATGATGATGATGAGGTGATGATGAAGACGATGAATCCCTCCCCTTTTCCCATTCCAGTAAAGTTATGGATACTTTACTGAAACTTTAAGTGAAGTTTTGTAGAGAACACGAAAAATCGCGTTTCGCGATGTTTGTATCATTTGCCCACACTCGTGCACGTTGACGAACCGGTAAACGTTAATAATCCACCATTATTACAATTTAACACTCGAAGAATCACAAGTTTTAGAAAATAATACAAAAACACGACACCATCTTTTCGGTTCCCGCCAAAAACTCCGACATTGTTCATACAACCAAGTGTCGCCAGATGTTTCTTAGGAGCGATTGTACGTCGGTGAGGAAAATAAAAATTCTTAGGGAAGAAAATAATAAGAAATCGTAGTGTTTTTACTTGCAACTTGTAAAAACCGTAAGTGTAATTTCCCTGTATCGATAGGATATTGTAGGCACGATTTCGCTATGCGGTCGTACTGTTGTACGACCCCGATTGTCCGATTTTTACACGGCAAAAATCGTATAATTACGATTGACATATATACATCTGGCAACACCATACTCGAAAATACTGGATTTAAGATTGATAGATGACATTCACACTGATAATGACAGTTCGTAACGCAAAAATACCACAGAATGTGTAGAAGCACTTGTATCGTACATTCTTTTCCCATCACTATAGCAGGAGTAAAAACGTTTTAAAACATTATTGTTTTCAATGCTTGTGGTATGATACAAAACAATACTTATTAAGGAATGTATCAAAACGTTCCTGCGCAATGATGTTTTTGTAAAAGTTCATGGTAAGCCCCCTGTACCACCTTCAAGGAGAATGTAAAGGAGAACCTAATGTAATATAAAGCAGCTAAGAAATGGAAAAAGCACTTACAATTTATTAGTAAGTGTCTGGCTTTTATTAAAACTGATTGAAATAGCGCTGGTAGCATTTTTTTAAATGTATAGCATTTGCATACTTTTGTTAAATGCTGTTATAGGAGCTTATCATATTTTTTTTTTGTATCTTGACTGCCTCGGTGGCTCAGTCGGTAGTGAACCTGCCTTCTGAGCTAGGGGGCGTGGGTTCGATTCCCACCTGGGGCAAACATTCATGTGATGAACATTTGTGTTTGTTCTACGTCTGGCTGTTAATTATCTATTTAAGTATGTATTTAAAAATATATATGGATGTTTACCAGTCTCTGGCCGCCAAAGTACAAACTATGTCCCAAATTTTATTATTATATTATTATTATTATCTGATCATGTATGTCTAAATATCAAACTTTTGCAATCTATTTGAGTCTATGCTCCTAATCAGTGATAAACCGACATGACCCCATCTAACTACGGAATTATGTCAAAAGTATATTTTAGCTAGACTTGGCTTTATCTTGACTGTATATTTGTACCTATTCCTAAGATAAGATAGCACAAGTACGCTACAATATGTAGAGTCGACGCCACATGCAAACCAGCTACTGTCAACTCATTACAACAGATGGCTTAGACTAAGTCAACATATCTCACCGAATACTCACACACTTCACTGCGTTGCTGGGCTGGGTGCATTTCACCCCGTTTTCCACACGACTTCATAAATAGCCCGAACCGGACGCTTTTCACAAGGATCGTGCTTGACCCGCGTAGCTTAGGAAATGGATATTTTTCTCTCAGTGACTGAAACTTGTAGGCGAAAGGTTGTGTTGTTATGAGCTGTGTTTCATGAGAAAACAATCACACATTTCACACTTAAGTTTAGTAATTACATGATTGACATTAATTTATTTTTATGTATTATTATTATTTAATAAACCTAATATATATTATAAAGGTACATTTTAGCTGTTTATTCATATCTATGAAAGCGAATGCAGCCTAGTTGGGAGAAGGCCTGCCTCTCAAGCCAGAGGGAGCGGGTTCGAACCCAGCCGACGGCACGCACCAATGTGTTCATTGTGTGAACGTATGTGCGTATTGTGTGTCATCTGCTACATGACTGGAGCCCGGTGTATGGCGACAGGCTCGCCCCCTGTCACATTTGGGACTGAAAATCGACGCGCGAAGTGTGGGTGTTGTATTACACCTCTGCCAGCCCCCTCGGGGGAAAGGCCTGACGAAATGTATTCATATCTATTCAATTCATTTCAACGGACGACACGGTCAGTCCTAAGATGGGTGACCGCCGGTGGCATTTGCAACTGAGCGCTACCGTGGCTCGGATGACACGTTAAATTGTAGGTCCCGGTTGTTTGTTCTATGACAACAATCGTTAAGCCATGTCAGAGGCCATCGGGCGGCCTAGAAACTCTGACATCTTACAGGCCTAGAGACTCTGCTTGCCACTACTTACTTGTTTGTTTATTTCTGTTAAAATCTTGTCTTTTTTTTGCTGTGGCTTCTTGACGCTGAAATGGCTCTTCAAATTCGAGTGGAGACTGGTTTATACATTGGTATAACATAGGCTTAACATAGGCAATTTTTTATCCATAAAATTAACAATCTACGTGGTCAGCAAGTGAAATCGCGGGGTGCTGCTTGTGATTTATAATGTGAATGTATAAATAAAACAACTGCAAATTGGACTCGCGCACGAAGGGTTTCGTACCATTATCCATAAAAACGGCAAAAAATCATGTCTGTTGTATGGGATGTTAAGTATTTATTTTATTTTGTTTTATAGAATTTGTTGTTATAGAGGCATCAAACATACATTATTATCTGTGAAAATTTAAACTGTCTATCTATCACTGTTCATGAGATACAGCCTAGTGACAGACTGACTGATAGACGGACGGACAGCGGAGTCTTAGTATAAACTTCTCTTAGTTTGAGTAAAAAAGACAAATGTAAATTAAAAAGTTAGACTCAAAAAATCTGATGCATAACTGATATAAGGCCCACTTGAAATAGTTGCGATGGCAACCTAGTTGGGCGAAGGTCTGCCTCTCAAGCCAGAGGGCGTGGGTTCGAACCCAGCCGACGGCACGCACCAATTTGTTCATTGTGTGAACATATGTGCGTATTGTGTCATCTGCTACATGACTGGAGCCCGGTGTATGGCGACAGGTCACATTTGGGACTGAACATCGTCCGGCGAAGTGTGGGTGTTGTATTACACCTCTGCCAGCCTTCTCGGGGGAAAGGCGTGACGATATGTATAAAATAGTTATAATGTTATAAAATGTCAGTCTATAGTATTGTGTTTACACAAGGTTAGCTTCTAACTCTTGGTCCAAGACCATTTATCAGCTTAACCTCTAATGAGCAGTTAACTACGAGTTAAAACGATAACTCGAGCTTCTGCAAGTAGCCCTATAAAACTAAATGATCTACCTCATCTCGTTAACTTATACTGACGCGTTTCTCCACCAATATGAATCCGCAATGCAGAGTTACTGGTGTAATACACATTTCTGGGATATTTCCCATCGTCGACATTGCCAAAATATTTGAAAAGAGATTTCAGCTTTTTCAACAGTCTGTATAAACTGGATAACGTCTCGTTTTATTGGAAAACGAACTGTGAACAAGAAACATTGGCTATATTATATTCGATTGGGATTCTTTTAACTTTGGAGATAATTTCGTGCACTAAAACTTAAAGATTAGTACCACGAAAGTATTTTGATGCCACTTCTATGAAATTTTTTTAGGAAAATTATTCTGTCTTTATGAAAATGACATAAATAGTCGAACTATTAAACGTTTACAAAAATAGATACTTACCTCCTTTTTAGTTTCAAATATTATGTAACCAAAAAATAAATACTTATTTCAAATAGGTACAATTATGAATCTTTATTGTTTATTTACAGATCAGCAAATAACAGTTGTTAATTAAATATTAATGTTATCGGTCAGAGTTTAAATTTAAACCAGCTATATTTAAAAAGCCTTGATGCGGCTAATTTTAATTATGCGATCCGACAATGTTGACTGAAATTTGATTAATTGCACGTTCAAATAATAATTTGTATTATCGACATGTTTGTTTTAATTGAATATTACAAACAAATGCAATACATTTTGTTTATTATCGAATATGCGTCTTGTTACCAAAAACAGTCCGGATTACCAGATGGCCTGTAACTTGGCATGCTACATGCTTTCGTATGTGTACTTCACTTCCGGAAAAGAATCACTTCGAGAAATAATTTTTGTCTCCAATTCGGGGCTTCCTTTGTATCCTAAAATATGGTTCTTTTAGAAAGAGTGTCAGTGACATCATTCTATGCCACTTTTTTGTGCAAGGTTTTTTTTAGATTTTAGTGTAGGTACACAAACCACACAGACACTCACACCACACCACACAAATCCACAGGGATAGGTGGGTGTGGTTTTGTTCCACAGTAAAAATTGTTCAGAATTAAGTCACATGTTTTCGTCATAGCTTCAAATAATCTTGACCCTATACCACACACATAATCAGACACATAATAATGCAGTCTGTTTCCTTTGTCCCCAGATCTTCGACAACCACTTCCACTTCCACCACTCGAAGGTCATCAAGAGGTCGCTGACGCCTGCGCGCGAGCACCATGGTCATTTAGAAGGAGACGACAGAGTTCGGTGGGCGAAACAGCAGAAGGCGCTGTCCAGAAAGAAGCGGGACTATATAGAGCCTCACGAGTTTTTGTCGACAGGTATGTTGGAGAAATTGGTACGCAACGCGAAGAATTGTTCTTACGGATCTAAACTATGCGAACTCCACACGGACGACGGAACAGGGGTCACAACATTTAGGGAACATTGTTGAGTGACAACCATTTCTTTTTATCTACAACGTTATTTCATGGTTATAACTTTCGTTACTAATATAACAAAGCATATTGTTGATCAATGGATAAATTTACTTAAAGATTACAGCATATATACTTTGAACGTAGTTATTATATATATACACATAATAACTACGTTCAAGGCGGGCAGATCCCGACATCTCCGATTTCGGAACCTCCTCAAGAATTGCTTAACCATGCTTTTGAGGACGTCCGAGATCCATAAATAGGTCATTTCTTTTTTTTTTGTCACAAAAATCATTAAAAGCCTTCTCCACAGCTGAAACTAGAACACCCGAAGCGCCATCGCCGTCCTCAGAATCCAAGAGAGAGACGGGCTCGAAGAGAGATCTGCAGTCCACGCGGGTCAAGGGGCGGCCGCGGGCAGCTGACTCCAAATTTCAGTTAAACGACCCCAAATGGCCTCACATGTGGTATTTAGTAAGTAATTTAATGTTTTATAAAAACTCTACCTTTTTCCTTTATGATAAATGTCATTTTAACTGCGAATATCACAAAACCGAGCGAGCCGGGAGCGGGTTCGATCCCAGCCGTAGACATGCATTTGTTCACGTATTTAAAATGTCATCTGCTACTTAATACCACCTCCTTACTTTTATCAAGAAGAAAAATAATAAACTCTGTTAGATCTTTGTAAACTCTAGTAAAAAGCGTTAAAGTTAATAGCCTATTTTGAACTTCAAACTTGTGCTGCAGATACTCGTAGTTCATAAAAGCGCAGGTGGTTCTAATGAACTTATGCAGGAATAGCAAAAGTTAATTATTAGTTTAAGCCAAAGTTCATCGTTCGCAGTTCAGGTGCCACCTAAAGCATTCCACCTTCATAATTCATTTCCAATTAACCTGTAAATATTGAAGCGCAAATCGTCCAGAAGCTCTAAAGTTACAGCGTGTTAGCACTCATTTGACCCCGGTTTGTTTTCCTTTAGCGTTTTCTCTGAACTGAAAGGGAAGTTTAATTTTCTTTCCCGAGTTTACGGCTTCCTAAAACATTGACGAGGTTGAAGCCAAAAATTTGAGTTTTATTAAGACATCGCGGTTTTCGCCCGATGTTAATTTTTCAAGAAAGTTTGCGGTTCCGTAATGGGAATGAAAATGTTTGCTAACTTAAGAGTTTATGGGTTTTATCAAAGTTTGCGTAAAGACTCGTTAAATATGATCAGCAACGAATGGAAAACTTGGTAATAGACCAAAAGTATTATAAAGAATATTTCATCGGGCCTGAATGACCCTTATACATACACTGAATTGAGCCTGAAGGCTTACCATAACATCATCATTATTGCCACGATGTTTCCGTTTTGTTTTGGATGCTGCACGACTGCGAATCGTATTGCCGCGCAATAAGGTGCATGGTCGCGCAGCGTCAAAACATAGAGAGTAGAGAAGTAGTGTGGAATACTCTGCCAGAGTGTGTGTTCCCTGACACTAATATTCTGGGTGTCTTCAAGTCTCGAGTGACTCGGTTTCTTCTAGGCAAGCGTGCTCCATCGTAGGCCGCATCACTGCTTATCATCAGACATGTTGGCGGCCAAACGCAATCCTATTAGGCAATAAAAAAAACATGGCACCCTGTAGTGCTTGCGGCGTAGCTCGACTAAGTGTTAGTAACCCATCAGCGATGTTCAGCAATGGACGACACGGACAGTCTTCGGATGGGTGACCGCGTGTGGAATTTACAACTAAACGCTTCCTTGGCTCCGATAAACCGTTAAATTGTAGGTCCCGGTTGTTTGTTCTATGACAATAATCGTGAAGCCATGTCAGAAGCCCTTGGACGGCCTAGAAACTATAAACTAACTAGAAACTAATTAGCCATCATAGCGTCATAGCCGGTCAGCATATACGAACTTGCTTTTGAGGCCTATATAAAATAGTTACATAGTTTAATCATAGCAGAGTTTTCAATGATAATTTGTGGGGCTGACATAACATGAATCGTCTTTAACTTTCTACGACACATAGACAAAGCTGTGGTTATGCTAACGCTTAACATTTTTTTGTTGAATAAATAAATAAATTCGGAACACTTCCTCACACGGTCGCCTGACCCCAAACTAAGCAAAGCTTGTACTATGGCTGCCAGAGACTGATATCCATACTTAGATATTTTTAAATACATACTTAAATACATAATAACACCCAGACATAGAACAAACACAAATGTTCATCGCATAAATGTTTGCCCTAGGTGGGAATCGAACCCACGCCCCCAAGCTCAGAAGGCAGGTTCACTACCAACTGAGCCACCGAGGCAGCCTAATATGTTTTGACAACCTAAATATAACATCACATAAAGCATCGTCACGCCTTTCCCCCGAGGGGGCTGGCAGAGATGTACAACACCCACACTTCGCCGGATGATATTCAGTGCCAAATGTGACAGGAGGCGAGCCTGTCGCCATACACCGGGCTCCAGTCATGTAGCAGATGACGTACAATTCGCACATAGGTTCACACAATGAAGAAATTGGTGCGTGTAGTCGGCTGGGTTCGAACCCGCTCTCTCTAGCTTGAGAGGCGGGCCTTCTCCGGCTAGGCTATCATCGCCTAACGAATAAAAATCAAATTAATTCAACAATATATCACAGGTGATTAAACTCAGATGAATTAAGTAAGTATACTACGGGATTAAATTTAAGTGTGAATTTCAAAATCAATATCTTTGAGCATTAAAATGATACCTGCGTAATAAAATCTCAATGTAGGTACATACCGCAGTTAAAATTTCAGAAGCTGAACAAAAAACAATTGCCTGACAACAACGATTCGTGATTTACGATTCCGCTTAGCGATAGTGACAATTTTTTAGGCATACATTTGGCGTGAAATTGAAATAGCAATTTGTAAAAAACCAATTTGCTGGTGCGTTTTATAGCGGTCTGTCAATACAAATCCCGCTACAGCGACTGCGGCGGATATTTCATTTCGTTTTTCCAATTCAGACAAATTTTTGAATGAGCTTTTACTCACATTTACTAGATTAAAATACGAGCCTATACGAGAAACGACCACGCGTAAATAAACACTTTAAATTTTAATCATTGAAATAATGAAACTACCTACATGTAATTAATATTTGTTTATTTTATTAATGTAAATGTTAATGATAGCCTACGAATCGTTATGCTAAAGTTTGGTTGGGTGGATCCATGCTGGATTGTGGTAGTAGATTTTGGTAATAATTTTGTTGTACTATCTGTTGCCCGCAACTTCTTTTGCGTTTGTTCAGAAAATAGTATCCATGAATCCTCCTCGTTATATACTGTAACTAATTATCTAATTATGAATAACAAGCTGCGCCCCGCGGTTTCACCCGCGGTTATAAAGTATGCTATGTGCTATTCTAGACTATACTCCCGTTCTGGCATGAAAGAGTAACAAACATCCATCCATCCATTCTTATTACAAACTTATGCATTTATAATATTAGTAGGATAAAAGAACATTTTATTGAATTACATGTAGTAAGTAAGTAGGTATCTTTTTAGTAGAGATCTGTACAACTTAAGACTAGGAGGATAGGACTGGCTTCCATCAGCAAGAACCAGGTAGGTAGTGGACAAATGCAAACATGTAAGAAAAGGTTTAAAGGAGCTATGCCTCCAGAGCTTAAATGGAAAGACCTTGAGCTATTTTAAGGCAATAGGTTTATTGCCATTGTTTTTTTCATGACGATGAACATGAGATTGGCAAGAACAATGTCTATAGTACGCCAGATTTGCTAAATGTAGTGAGCGGTAACGGCATAAAGATATATAACGTACATAACGATGGATATTTTAAATTTATTGTGTTCACTAGCTGCGCCCTGCGGTGTTTTCCAGACTTTCCTTACTAATTTTATAATTTCGAAAGTGAGTTCGTTTGTTTGATTGTATGTAACGCTATCACGTCGCTACTCAACTGATCAAATTGAAATTTTGCATACACGTTGTCGGGGGTACGGAAAAGGACATAGGGCATATTTTTTAATAGGGTACTTTTTTCATCCTGAAAAAATGAACTGATCCTGTGGGACCGCCGGTGAAACCGCGAGACGCAGCTAGTAGTCTATATCTCTGCCAAATTTCATCCAGACCCGTTCAGCCGATCTGGCTCAATTGAGTAATATATCTGTCCATCCATCTATCCCTTCGTCCATCGATCCGTCCAGCCATCCGTCCAAATTATCGCATTTATTATATTAGTAAGATATTAGTGTGAAGTGTTTGTAATTTTTTTCATGAATATTGTCGTTTTGTTTTAGAATCGAGGAGGCGGCCTAGACATGAACGTGATCCCGGCGTGGCGGGAAGGCATCACGGGCCGCGGCGTAGTCGTCACCATTCTCGACGACGGATTAGAGACTGACCATCCTGATTTAATAGCTAATTATGTGAGTATCTCTAAAGTGTTAAGTACTCTCTAACTACTACTTTCTGTTAACTATCTCTGTCTGTAACTCTCTGTTACTACTCTAAGTTAAGTATCTATTATGTAGGTAGATATGTAAACGGTTTCGCACGGGTTTGTGGTTTCAGATATGACCCGTATTTAAACAAAATTTAAAATTAGTTATTTCAATCTTCCTGATGCACTATGTAATCTTCAAAATGTTGTGTAGAACAATTAATTTATCTAATTATATTTTAATAGTACGTATCGTCACGCCTTTCCCCCGAGAGGGCTGGCAGAGGTGTAATACAACACCCACACTTCGCCGGACGATATTCAGTCCCAAATGTGACAGGGGCCGAGCCTGTCTCCATACACCGGGCTCGAGTCATGTAGCAGATGACATACATTTAGTAGTAAAAGGATGATATTAAGCAGATAAATACAAAGTACAGTTTCAGTCTCTTTTTACCAGGTTTTAGTTTCTATATTGCGAGTACCTTCGATTCTTTTCAATTTTGTCGTGACAACGTCTAATAAATCGATGAACGCCGGCTGCACGCACGAAATAAGATGACTCATTGTCCCGTTACGCTCGGTCGATCGGAGCGAGAGCGCTACACGAGCGAGCGAAAGGGACAATCGGCTTGAGCGTTCCGCTTGCACCGTATCTATCTCTCTTCCACTCGACTGGTCTATGCGTCCGAGGAAAAGATTTCATCAATGTTTTGTTATGACGTTGTCACGTTAAACTATCGTCCGCAAACCGACTTTACAGACAACCAATTTTTACGTAACATCCATAATTCTTATTTTATCTTTGAAAATACCTTCAATGCCGTGACATTTTCCATCCCTTTCAGAAATTGAAGTCTTAATACCCAGATTAACAAAATCCAGCTTAAACTCATTTACCTCCCTGTAGACTGGTCCCATTATCTCTTGATCTCCCTGAGATTAGACCCCGAGCCTCCTGACAAGGTATCGGTATTGATAAATCCTTCATTTATGCGTAATATGAACACGATACGTGAGGCTGGAGCTTATCAGCTTTGTACACGCCTGTACCGAGTAGACTTCCTTTCTGAAATATTTGTTTCGAATATTTTTTGGGATCATTGCTCCAAATAATATTCATCGGGATACTTGCACACACACGGTCGTCTGACCCCAAATTAAGCAAAGCTTGTGCTATGGCGGCCAGAGACTGATATACATACTTATATTTCTTAAATACATATCTTATACCTTTAAATGAGCAATTCTTGTATATATATATATATATAATTGGAATCTCGGAATCGGCTCCAACGATTTTCATACAATTTAGTATATAGGGGGTTTCGGGGGCGATAAATCGATCTAGCTAGGAATCATTTTTAGAAAATGTCATTTAATTTGTGTTTTATCGATAATCAACTTAAACATAAACTTGGAAGAAAAATAACAAAAAGGAGGCGTTTGAGTAGTCTCAACTGAAAAATATGACTCTTCCTGACATCTATTGGCGAATAATAATACTATTTTTTGTGAGCAACAAATTGCTTTAACGACACAACAGCAGATGGCGTTGTTAAGTAACACGAAGTCAATGAGTGTTTGCTTTGAGGTTAGACTAAAATCAATTGTTTATTTTCCAAAAAACACAATTAAAAAAAAAAACCGAGCAAAGCTCGGTCATCCAGGTACTATACTTAAATAGATAACATAGAACAAACACAAATGTTCATCACATGAATGTTTGTCCTAGGTGGGAATCGAACCCACGCCCTCTAGCTCAGAAGGCAGGTTCACTACCGATTGAGCCTCCGAGGCAGTCGAAAACTAAATTAAATTAAAAACGTTTATATTTTATTTTTCATCGATGTTTGTGGAACTGTAAGTTAACTAATTTTTATGTCGCCGACCTCAACAACTTTTCGTGTCTACTGATACATTAAATAATTTTTGTGTTAATTATCTACATAAGTATGTATTTAAAATTATTATGTATGTATATCAGAGGAGCGTGTGTGTAAGTGTCCCGAATATTATTATTAATGGAACAGACGAGCTACACGCGTAGATGTCTACGAGAAAGATATTCGTTGCTACGAATAAACGACAAATAGTGGAGGTTGAATAATGTATAAGATTAGGTGTATATCTTTAACGTGGATTACCTTAATACTCGTACATGCATACTGATTGTACAAGAGATTGATGAACAGTATGAACTCGCTCCGGTTTTGTCAATCAGGTACGAACGACCCAAATACATTGCTATTTGTATATCGTCACTGGCAGATCTGTCTGGCATATCGTGGCTGGCAGAGGAGTAATACAACACCCACACTTCGCCGGACGATTCTCAGTCCTATATGTGACAGGGGGCGAGCCTGTCGCCATACACCGGGCTCCACTCATGTAGCAGATGACATACAATACGCACATGTGATCACACAATGAACAAATTGGTGCATGCCGTCGGCTGGGTTCGAACCCGCTTCCTCTGGCTTGAGAGGCGGACCTTCTCCGAACTAGGCTGCCATCGCTACAGCTTGCATAGACAAATATTGCTTTGGAAGGACCGGGTCGAGGGAATATTTACTACTAGCTGCACCCCGCAGTTTCACCCGCGGTTAAAAAGTGCTATTTTAGACTATAATCTATCTCTGTGCCAAATTTCATCCAGATCTGTTCAGCCGTTCTGGCGTGAAAGAGTAACAAACATTCGTCCATCCATCCATTCTTACAATCTTTCGAACAAGGCGGTCGAGTCTATTTAAAACAAACTTTGACGTTTATAAGTGTATCTTTGATACCCAAATTGAATAAAAACAGTTTGACTTTTGACTTTTTTAGTTTTGAATAGAAGCAGCCAATATTTCAGGTCAGTTTATACGTATACATATGTATTGACCCAAATGGATATATGGGAATATCCTTACCTTTGAGATTTTTGGTTTGAAGCTATGTATATTTAGATACCTCACAGTTGACAGGGAGCTTTCTGTAATAAGCAGCGACCTGAATATTCGTATTTCACGTTATTAGGCAGCTTCCTGCAAAAGAAGCCGGTAACATGATAAAAGAACGCGTATAAGGAGTCCTTATGCCGAATGGAACGACGATAAGTGACTTTGATGGAGACTGAAAAATTCGATACCTACTCGTATATAAGTATTTACGCAATTGTTGGAGACTTAGTGATATCTACTCTCTTACTCTCTATCTACTTTTCCCCCTGAGGAATATACAATGTGTAGCCTCGAAATAGTTATATAGTGTTTTGTCTTTTTCTTTGTCTTAAACTTTTGGATTCATTCGAAAAAGACAAAAGACTATGTAACTATTCTGGAGCTATACAACGTTTGATGCTAAGGAGGTTTACACCCACATTATTAATTTAGCTTACGGACTATTAAGCCCACTGCTTGGTTCTACTAGTGTGTCTAGTAGGTTTTCCTAAGTGAGTATTTCTAAGAATAGTGAAGCATTCTGATTTTTAGGTTCTCGTGTCCCTACTTTGACACGTTGAACAACCGATTAGGATATTTTTAAAAGGTAGGGGAGAAGGAGGTAAGACGGGGTAGCGGGTAAGACGGGGTACCCAGCGAAATTCACAGTTCAAATTGACCAATCACGCTCGTCCATTCATCGTTCGACGCGCCGCCATGTTGCTTGTCAGTCGCCCGGTGGCTCGTGGTTCACAAGTACGCAGTGTCGAAAAAAATTAAAAAAAACTGTTTTACTGTAAATTGTTTATCATATTTTCTCCTGGTTTGACACGTGACTGAGGTTTGTTAAATAACGTTAGCTGGTGAGGTGTTGCTATGATTGACGCTTAAACTTACCTATAATAAGGTACGCATTGTGTTTTCTTAAGATTGTTGGCGGTTTTTTTTTTTCAATTTTTTCTTTTTTAATCACTCTGCAGGTAAGATGGGGTAACGGGTACCCCATCTTACCCCCAATGAGAATAATTTTGTTCTTGTTTGTTTTCCGTAAAAATGGGTTTGTTTTTTGTGAGCTTATTATAGTTTGCCTTTTTAGAATGGTTCGTGACTACAAACGCACGACTGACAGAGGGTCGTGGTCCGAAGAATCCATGCGGGAAGCAATTCAAGCGGTTTTGGATGGAAAAATGGGTTATTATAAAGCAGCTAAACAATTTGATGTGCCGCAGACGACATTAGAGAGAAAAGTTAAGGCTGCTCGCCCAGTATTGAGCGAAATATCTGAGGTAAACTTACCCATACCAATTAAAGTACCATTGGGTCCTAGGCTGCCTGTTTTTTCTGTGTCTGAAGAAAATGAGCTTTGTGCCTATTTATTAGAAATGGAAGAAAGGTTTTATGGACTTACGGTTAAAGATCTAAGGGCATTAGTATACCAGTTAGCAATTAAAAATAATAAGCCTAATCCATTCAACGCTGAGAAAAAAGAAGCTGGTAGAGAGTGGACAAATGGCTTCCTAAAACGACACCCAGAGCTTTCAATTAGAAAGCCTGAAAATACTTCTGCTGCCAGAGCATCTGGTTTTAACAAAGTTGCAGTCGAAAAATTCTTCAATTTCCTAGGCAACGTGTACGACGAGCACCAACTAACTCCTGACCGTGTATACAACTGTGACGAAACGGGGGTTACTGTTGTGCCAAAGACAAATTCAAAGATAATCGCTAAAAGAGGACGGAAACAGGTTGGGGTCATAGTTTCAGCAGAACGAGGACAGACGGTAACGGTCGAGATATGCTTCAGTGCAGCTGGAAACTACATGCCACCTATGCTTATCTTTCCAAGAAAAAGGATGAATCCAGAGCTGATGGTGAATTCACAAGCTGGTGCTTGGGGCACATGTAGTGATTCGGGCTGGATTACTTCCGAGCTGTTCCTCCAATGGTTTAAAAGATTTGTGATTTTCAGTGGAGCATCTAAAGAGAGACCCGTGCTTCTTTTACTGGATGGGCACAGCACCCACACTCAGAATATTGACCTGATCAATGAAGCCAGAGCTCATGGTGTTATAATCTTGTGTTTTCCTCCGCACACGACACACCGTTTACAAGTAGCGGATGTTGCGTTCATGCGACCATTAAGTGTTTATTATGAACAAGCCGTTACAGCCTGGCTGCGTTCTAACCCTGGACTAGTCGTTACTATCCGCCAAGTCGCTGAAATATTTGGAAATGCTTTTGTTCAAGCAGCCACTATGTCTACAGCAGTTAATGGATTTCGTAAATGTGGGATTTGGCCCTATAATCCAAACGTGTTTTCCGAAACAGATTTTGCCCCTTCTTTGACAACCGAGATCCAGTTAAATGACGGTCAAACTTCCACAAGCCGAGAAGTATTTCAAGGTATAAGCAATGTCACTACTGTCCAAACTTTAGACACAGTAGCTGCACAAACAGCTGATAATGCTGCGATGTCTTTTGGCAGAGACGTTGTTGATGACCCTTTGCCAGGGTGTTCCCACTGGAGTCCCAGGCTAGGTAATCAGGAATCAGCACCGTATCAAACTGAAGACCAACCGGAGACATCACAAGCAGAACAAAATCAATCCGACCAGCAGACACACTCACTAGAACCAGCTGAAAACCTTGTTTGTCAGGAACCAATGACATCACAACCAGCTAATGTGCCCACATGCGATAAAAGCGACAGTAGCTTTGTTTTGAATTCTCCAAAACAACTTTTTCCACTTCCGCTTACTAAGAAATCCTCTCGTGTTGCTAAAAAGCGTGGAAAAACAGCAATTATCACGTCGTCTCCTTACAAACAAGAATTAGAAGTCATCGTCCAGAAAAAAAAAGATGCTGAACAGAAAAAACTAGAGAAAATAGAAACAAAAAAGAGAAAAGATGAATTAAAAAAACAGAAGAAAACTACTACAAAAGCTGAAAATAAAAAAACAAAAAAAACAGCAAAACGACGAAGACTCTCATCATCTGAAGATGAAAGTGAAGAAGAGGAGGACACACCATGTATGTATTGTGAGGAAGTGTATTCCGTTTCCATTGAAGGGTGGATATCATGCTCATTATGTGGAAAATGGGCTCATAATAGCTGCGCAGGAATTGATGACGATGATGACGAAGCCACCCATATCTGCGAGTACTGCCAACTCAAATAATCATCTTTCTCTGTGATCATTCTTATCACCCCATCTTACCTCAGGGGGGTACCCCATCTTACCAGCACCATGGGGCAAGACGGGGCAAAACACCTTTTTTTATATTAATTTTTTTCTCTTAAATGTGTTACCAAAAGTTCCTAATGACACCAAATATTAGAATAATAATAATTAGTTGTTAATTAAAAAATAAATATGATTGTTTCACTGTGTAATTTTTATATTATTGACCTTTAAAGCTTAAGTACCCCATCTTGCCACCCTATCCCCTACTGTTGTCTACATTTGGTTCCACTAAAGCAACTATTCAAATTTTCAAGTAGGTGTTTTTTGTAATAAAAACTACCAACTTTACTCCGGCGCGCGGCGATACCACACTATCAATTCAGATTAACTTACAGTGGAATAAAAAACCTCTGCCTCTCAAGCCAACGGGAGCGGGTTCGCACCAAGCCACGCACGAAGGCACGCACCAATTTGTTCATTTTGTAAACATAAGTGCGTATTAGATGTCATCTGTTACAAGACTGGAGCCCGGTGTATAGCGACAGGCTCGCCCCTTGTCACATTTGGGACTGAATATCGTCCGGCGAAGTGTGGGTGTTGTATTACACCTCTGCCAGCCCCCTCGGTAGAAAGGCGTGACGATATGTATGTATGTAATAAAAAAATATACAGTCATAGAAATAGACATCGAGCCTTAAAACTATTCTGTAAGGCAGTCGTGTCAAATGACTACTAAAACAAAACAGCCTTAGCTACTAGCACTTAAAACAAAAATTACCACCACAACCTAATAAATTACGGCAATGCCCAAACAATAGCTGTAAATAACCAACAAGCCCCATTGTCGGTCTACAGCGGCCGCCGTAAGACCCAACACGCAAATTCTCGGGCTTATTCTCGAGCTAGTCAACAATACAAATCGCGCAGCGCAGACGACCCAATTACCCATTTTTCTGAACGCCAACAGTGAAATTAAAACCGCGCGGGTGAGATGAATCGTGTAATTTCAAACTCTCTTTGTTCCGTACAGATGTCACTCGCTTCCCTCGTGGCAGGATTATTCGCTGTTCTGATTTCATCGATGTATTTCAAACGTTCCATTTTTAGCGCAGAGTACACCTGACGGAGCGGTGAATGCTTTCTGCGGATAATGAAGGGGTTGGGCTCGTATGTGGTGAATGGAAAGAAAATCGTAGGAAGTCAAGAATCAACATATGAGGAAGGGACGTAATCGGAGCGCAGTCGATACGAGGACAAAAGCCTTCGCAAAGCATTGCCATTCGGCGCTGTAATACTACCAGCATGCTAGTTACGCTGAGGAATTGTAGAATTGTAATATTTGCCGGTGCTCAGATTATCTTTGTTTTCATCGGAGCTTGGAGCATTTGAATTATATCTAGACCTAAAATAAACTATCGGTAATTTTTTTGAAAAAAATATATTATTTAGGTACATAATTATAACAGGGCTCACTGAAGGATAATTCAAATTACATGTAAAAACTACGTTAATGAAAAGAGGATTTTATAAGGTTAATAATTATTTAAAAGACAAATATGTCTGGAGCCTTCCACTTCCGCCAAGTAGCCACTGGTATCTGTACTAGTGGCTACTCGACGGAAATGGAAAGCTCCAGACATATTAACATACAACACAGACATACAATATACAACATGAAATTACCTAGTTGTAAGCCAAAATTTGTGAGACAGTAGGTAATTTATTTATAAAAAAAATAATGCCCCTCAGTTTCTTGCCTGTTCTTTTGAGTAGTGGCTCTTTCCGAACAAGGCGGCCGAGTCTATCATAAAACTTTGATACCCAATGGAATAAAAATATTTTGACTTTGACTTTGAAGTAAATTAGGTTGAATGGGTACGAGTATTTTCTTTGACACGGCATTTGCCGGTGAAGACTGACAACTCTAATTATGTTCTAAACTGTTTTTAACGTACGGTTTCTTCCTCAGGATCCAATGGCGTCGTACGACGTGAATTCGCACGACAACGACCCTCAGCCTCGATACGACATGATCGACTCCAACCGACACGGTACGAGGTGCGCGGGCGAGGTCGCGGCGACGGCCAACAACTCGCTCTGTGCTGTTGGAGTCGCGTTCGGTGCTAGTGTTGGAGGTAAGGGTCAGAAAGTTATCTATCGAGTGGTATGTGGGCGAGATCGCGGCGACGGCCAACAACTCGGTTGGTGCTGTTGGAGTCGCGTTCGGTGCTAGTGTTGGAGGTAAGGGTCAGAAAGTTATCTATCGAGTGGTATGTGAGCGAGGTCGCGGCGACGGCCAACAACTCGGTTTGTGCTGTTGGAGTCGCATTCGATGCTAGTGTTGGAGGTAAGGTTCAGAAAACTATCTGTCGAATGGTATGTGAGCGAAGTCGAGGCGACGGCCAACAACTCGCTCTGTGCTGTTGGAGTCGCGTTCGGTGCTAGTGTTGGAGGTAAGGGTCAAAAGACGATCTTTAATTGTAAAATTATTTTAAGTGTCATGAATGATAAGGAAGTGTGTTCCTAGATGTCGAGTGATAGAAATGAATGGAGGATGCTTACAAACTGTACCGACCCTACCTGAGGGAGATAAAGGAAGCAAAATTATGTTGATGAGACCTACATTCAAATTATTTCAAAAGCATTTGCGATTAAGCATTGTAATAAGAAATATTTATTGGTAAAAAAGAAACGAAAAACTGCTAAAGTAAGAAAAAGGTAACGATTCACAATTAGTCACAGTTTTCTTTACATGTACAAGATTTTGTACGGTTATGGTTGGGTCATAACTCCACATTTTGTAAATCAAATAAGTTGACACGTAAAAAACACGGACAGTACAACGTTTACAAACAAACGTACAACGTTTAGTTAGTACAACGTTTTTCAAATATCAAAAAAATCGAATCCAATTTGTATTATGTTATGAACCCGTAATAGCCAGTTATCTCCTTAAAATTAGATATTGATCCCGCGTCAAAAGTGAAAGTATCATTGTAAATAAATAATGGTAACGTTGCCGTACCATTCAAAAGCGAAACAGTCGCATTTCCCGTTTCCTGAAAGTAATTGCTCCATAAAAATATTATACGAGAGAAATGAATATGATGAATAGCCATATTCACGGTTTATCCGCAAGAGACTGGATGTTTACCGCAACGACCACCCATCCACACCTGGGATGGGTGGAGCATTTTCAGTCAACACATTAGCATTAAATGTACTTAAATTAGACTGCTCTAGACGTGGCTATACTAGAATGATCTGCGCACCAGTATCGATGTCGTTAACTTGCGCGAAGTAATTAATAATGTCTAATGACAATCCAATTTCTGAATTTATTTCTGGCAGTGCCTAAGTAATTGATTAGTCCCTCTCTGGTTAGCGCATCACAGTTACTCTGTTTTATTATGCAAATAAGTGTAAGAGTAATGTAAATACAAGTAGAAGTAAAAAAAAAAAATAACCACCAATTTTCATCAAACTTAGTGCTCCCAACTATGTAATTCACCTTATCTATAACAAAAAAAAACAGAATCAAAATCAGTTCATCCGTTCGGGAGCTACGATGTCACAGACACACACACACACACACAGACATGACAAACTTAGAAATAAATAATGAAATCTGCAATCATTGTCAGTTGCATCTGCATCTTATATTGAGCTATGTTACATCGAGTTAAGATTAACGTAAAAGTAGGTACTTGAAATGTCTGTAGAATCAAGTCTGCTTAATCCAGACTTTCAAGGTATTATAAAACCTGTTATTCCACAAACTTACAACCGTTGACAGCACCATCTCTGTGCCAATATTTACAACGAAAGCGAAATTGCACGTAAAACGTGAGAATTACAATGCCAGCCCGCCCGTAAAAGATTAAGTCGTCTCGAAAAAAGTTTACAAAATTACGCGCAAAACTCATCGCGCTAGAATACGAGTGTTCGTACTTACCATCTCGGCATCTCGTTGGAACAAAAAGGGCATTTCCAAGTTTATTGTACGTATGCACGTTTTATGCTTCATCGTAAGTTTTTATTGCTTCATTTTTATTCAAACGTGCTCCAACTGCTTTTCTTTTATGCAGACAATCCAGCGGACGAGAAATTAGCTGTTGATGTCGTTTGCCTTCGTTAGGTTTTATTGTGTTTTTATTATTTCATCATACTAATTGGTGTTTTATTACTGTAAGGAAATGATGAGCGTGAACTCGACAAACAACTTATAATGGTTTTCTATTGTAACTTTTCCTAATGACCACTAAATACAGATCTGTGCCACCACGAAATACATAAAACATATCACATTGACCTATATTACAAATATAGTAAAGTGTGGCTCATGACACGCCCTTAAGAGAGTTCCGTAGCCATGGCAATCTTTTTTCATACTAGATATTACACATAGTAAGTAAATATTTTATACCTACATGCTGTTCAGCACAATATTGGTCTGTGTATAAAACGATAGTTATAATGCAGATGAACGGACACGACGAAACTACAAGGGTTCTATTATGCCACGGAACCTTAAAACACTGTCCTAACGTTACGTAAAACTTGCTCTCTTGCCAAATTGTTGGCTACGACAGACATTACCATCATTTCCCCATAAAATAAACAAACTAAGTGTCCAGTAGGTATACCGCTCACAGAAACACATCGTAGAACGTAGTTTAGAGAAGGAATCCGAAGCGTAGCATTAATATTTTCCTTTGCGAAGTCGCTGCGCGTCGTATACAGATGTCCTTTTGAAGATATTAAACCGATTTGGCGTGAACAGATGAAACGTTTCGGGCTTTGAAGTTTTACTGAAGAGGTAGATTATTGTGAAATTGGTAGTAAGCTACTAAGTTGTCGGTCGCAGTGACGAGCGATGCGATGCTGTGGGCTCAGGTAGTAAATATAGGTAGGATTCTGAATAATCGTACTCACGTACGGTTATTATTGTTATTTTTTTTTTTTTTATTACTTATTATTATTAAAAAATATATGTATATTATTATTATTTAAATATTAATATTTTAATTTAATATTTATTATTTTAATTATTATTTAAAAATCATTATGTATTCTGAATAGCCCATTCCAAATAACCTGTGTAGTGTTTAAGTTCAGTTGCTGTTATTTATTTCTAGTCATTTGAATAGTACTGTACGACATGCTTATATAATATTAAAACGTTTTCACCCGCGGTCTCACAGGTACCGGTTTCCGAGAGTTTTCCGGGATAAAAAGTACCCTATATGTCCTTTTCTGTACCCCAGACAACATGTATGCAAAATTTCAAGACGATTGGTTGAGTAGTTGAGACGTGAAATCGTCAAACAAACAAACTCACTTCCGCATTTATAATCTTAGTTAGGATTATAATAATTATAAAATATAGGTACCAAAGAAAAGCAAAACAAGTTTTATTAGGAACCAGCGCATTTAACCTGGAAGCGCTACTAAAGAAATTGAGCATTATTTTGACACAATGTCCTGTCTTTTTAGATTGATGAAATTTGATCAATTTAGGATGTTTGACACAGTTTTGTGCTGTACTATAATTGTAGCTACACAATCTCATGTATCGTGTTTCGTGAGAAAGAGCAAGCAGGAAGTTATAATGAGTCAAAGTTGCCGCCACACGGCGCTGCCAGTGTGTAACTTGCTTAATATCAGACTATGTTAAAGTTTTGGCGCCATATGTCGACGTGTTCGGCGTCAGTTGCCTCCAATTAATTAACTATTTATAGTTAATAAGGAAAGTTTAAGGTAAAACTAATGCGTCAGACCCTAATGAATTTTCAGACAGTTGAATCAATAGAATGGCAGCCTAGTTCGGAGAAGGCCCGCCTCTCAAGCCAGAGGGAGAGGGTTCGAACCCAGCTGACGACACGGACCAATTTGGTCATTGTGTGATCATATGTGCGTATTGTATGTCATCTGATACATGACTGGAGCCCGGTGTATGGTGACAGGCTCGCCTCTTGTAACATTTGGGAATAAATATCGTCCGGCGAAGTGTGGGTGTTGTATTACCCCTTATTGTTGTATGTTCACACAATGAACAAATTGGTGCGTGCCGTCGGCTGGGTTTGAAACCGCTCCCGCTTGCTTGAAAGGCGGGCCTTCTCCAACTCGGCTATCATCGCTTTTTTACTGTAATAAATATAGGGTCTTCCGCGGGGCCAAGCTAGTATTAACATGAATGCTATTTAAGTATTACAACGTACGCGAATCGTTTAATTATAAACAAACAAAAATGCAGAAAAAAGCTCACGCATTGTAGTCTAACATCAAACGTGTTCCATTTTCACGTGTTCCATTAAAAACGTTAAACATTTTTCCCAGATTAGGTTTGTTTTATATCTTCAAATTGCCTGCTTTACAATGAGAAGCCCCTGGGATCAGCTGAATAATAAATTATCAGGAGATGTACAACTCTGCAGCTTATCTCTCTCTCTCACTTAAAGGCCCGTTCTTCATTGACGGCTATTCTTATCTTGCTCGCACAATTTAAGATTTTTGAAATTATGGAGGACAAAGGACATAGGTATATAAAAACTGATTTTAGTATATAAGTACAGAATCATTCGCATTTCTTTGTTGAAAAAGCAAATTATTGTTTTAATGTTTAAAAAAATAAAATTTACTTTTTCAAAAATATATAACCTATACCACGTGTTGCTTAGTTTTCGCGCCGAATTTGTAGCGGACTAGCAGACCATGAATAAACTACGGAGAACTTCCATGTAAAAAATTCGTTGATCTTCGACAAAATGCATGGAAAGACTGTTTTTTTTTTCGATTTCAAGGTTGCCACATACATAGTTTCTTTGTGCTCTGCTAGTGGAGTATAAGTTGTTATACCGCCGAATTTAAAGAGGTAGCTTTTCAAATTCGGCGGGAATACAAAGCAACACGTTGTATTTAATATTATATTTTTGAAAATGTTAGAGTGTGAGTAAGACAAAGGTAAGATAAAAACGGCTCCTTAACGTGAATTCCTAATACAAGAGATCAGAAATGTTCAGAGAGACGTTGTTTGCTCTGCCAAATGAAATGAACATGTCTACATATCTTGTAGGTCCCAAAGCCCTTTGTTAATTAAAATGAAACATAAATCTAACTATTATTTACCAATATAACATAGATGTTATATTGGTCAAGTCTATTCATAACATTCAATCAGTTGCGGTGAACTTTGGTATGAGAAATTTTCCGATAAATAATACTAGAAAATCGTTAAACCTGAAGTTATGTCAAGGTTATAAGCTAGTAAGTAATTTGCGTGGGGACTGTATGCCTAAAGCTGAATAGTAATTCTTCACCTACCTATTATATAAATATTGAAGTAACGCCGAATTAACGGGGAAGACACGAGTTTTCTTTGGTAAGGTCTTCCACGAAATCACCAAAACAAGAATATTTGTGCGCCTAGTTTGACATGAAGAATTATGATGATCATGTGCAAAAAAATACTGCTGGTAGAAAAAACAACCAACTTAAGTTTAACTGAAGTACAATTTTGAAAATCATTCTCGTTTTGGAAAAAAAAACACAAAAAGTATCTTGTTAAAAAAATATCGGAACGTGGTTCTCTAAATTTTCAGCGATTACACCGTTTCCATTTTTTTATTATTAAATAGCCAGATATGTAATTAATAGTTCTCTAAAGTTTAACCGAGCAACTTACACTGGCCTACAAAAAAAATGTTTTGGTGCAGCTCTGTTCGCATCTGTAGTCGGTAAAGTAGGTAGTATGAACTACATTGCTGCTACTAGATGTCAGCTGACAGCTCTGGTTTACCTACAATTCTTTTTAAAATTTTGTATGGTTTTATTCAAAATCAGTCCATGTTATACTACTTTTATGACATTAATCGTATAAATTTATGATGGCAAGTAATTCAAGAAGTTGCATTAACGATCCTGATATGTTTTGTTACATATGCGGTGAGTATATAATCTTATACCTTTAAATGAGCAATTCTTGTATATATATATATATATATATGACGGCGCGTGATATCATTGGATAAAGAAAATCAGTTTCCGAGTTGTTAATCGATAGTTTTAATCTGTGGTTTTTGACGATTAATCGATTTGTTTATGGTCATTTAGAGCGGTTAACACCGAATGGAGTTGCGTTTGGGATTTCGGGCGAACGTCATGTCTGTCAGTCAGTGGTTGACAGGACTAGGCTGAAAGCGGTCGCACGCAATGGTCATTCGTAAACCCATTACTCTAAATCGCCAACTATCTTTGTGATCATTCACTAAATAAGTAGTCTAAGTGACTGTATAATTAAAATAGTGAAAAGCCTTCAATGCTGTCCCCTTATTTCAACGTTCCTGAAGGTTGACGCCGACCATAAATTATAGCGAGTTCACGGATGAGAAATCAGACACAACACCTCGGCCTACTAGATTTTCTCCGTCACCAAAAGTGGAAGGTTACAGCGCGGCGGCCTTTCCTGTGTTTCTCCGACATCAATGGGATCAGATGCGACGACGTGGCTCCTCATTTCCCTACATTTCCCCGACATCAGAAGTGGGATAAGAATAACGTCCACAGCAATAAGATATGGCTCCGTCTTTGGCTACAATTCTACAATGATCTGGAAGCGAAGTGGCATAGCAACAGATGGCTGATAGGGTCGCCCCTACACTGAGAAAACTGTGTACGTGCTATTATTGTGGAGTGTGCGGACTGTTTCTTCGTGGTGCATAAAGTGCAGCAGAGCGGCAATGAGAGAGTGAGCATCGAGTAGACGTCTGCATTATCTCGACGGCGTTTGATTACACCTAGTCTATGCTATGTGACGCAACTAACAAACAACGAGAGACGAAGGATAGCAGTGTACCGAACAAAACGTCGACGCCTACGTGTTACTACTGCAACGAGGTTACATCGCCACTCGTTGATCGAAAAAGGGCACCAAAATTAGCAGCAGCAACGTGCGAGATCCGGTCAATGCCTGGAGGGCTATTCTTACAACTCGAGCTACCATCTTATCTCGAAAAAAATGCCTAAATTCGAGATGCCTTATTCTATACGCTCGTGATCGAGATAATCTCAATGGCTAGGGCGCGAGATGTCTCGAGTAGTCGGAGGCAGTGGAGACTTCCAGGAAGATCGAGATCGAGATGAGATGAAAATCTCCTATCTCCGAATTGGGCCCCTGCACTAAGCAGCCATGGATCACCTACGCGTGGCAATTGAATCCGGTGAGATGTTTTCATTTTGTTTGATATTCGTAAACGATGTATGTCAGAGTGCTATTTTCTATTGGAGTTGTTTAAAGTTTAGAAATACCCACAAACAGTTTAGTCAAACTGTCGCTTGCGGCACATGTGAGTCATGCAGTTAATAAATAACTTACTAAGTGTCAATGCTTTTGGTAAAACTAAGCCTGGAGGGCAGTAGCCGGTAGGACAGTAGCCTGTGTAGTAATAGCCTGTGTGGCAATAGCCTGTGTGGCACTCGCCTGTGTGGCACTAATCTGCAAGGTACTATCCTATGTGGCACTAGCCTGTGTGGCAAGCCGGTGTAGCAAGCCTGTGTGGCAAGCCTGTGAGGCAAGCGTATGTCGTTCTAGCCTGTGTGGCAAGCCTGTGTGGCAAGCCTGTGTGGCAAGTCTGTGTGGCAAGTCTTTGTTACAACCTTACTTTTGTTGCATTATAGTCTGAGTGACGACCTAGCCTGTGTGGTCAGCCTATGTAGTAAACTCCTCCCGGTGTAACATTAAAGTACGAGTAAAATTAAAAAAATCTCGCAAAATGTTGACTTTCGTACTATTTAAAGTTATAGTTGCACTACACAAATCCCTATTAGCACATCTCCATACAGTTGTGTTGTTATTGTTAAATTTCATGAAATTGTATTTGTAATCATTACATAACAAACAGTCTTTCCCTTTTTGTGATTTTATGAAATTCATTATTATTTAATGAAAGAAATCAACACTATTTGCATTTTAGGATTGTCAAGCTGACATACTTTAAATATGCCAGTAAGACCAAGGAGTTTAAGAACGCAATAGCACCTTTATCATAGATTTTCAATGAGGCAATTGAGAAAGTAGCATTTCGAGAAAAGTAACGTGCACTACATGTGTGATGTGATATGAATTGTTTGTTAGTTGGTTGATATACTACACACTAATAAAGTGGTACAAAGGACAAAAACGAATGAAAGTACAGTCTGCAGCAGTTATTTAAAAAAAAGGGTCGAGAATACGCGTTGTCGTTTCAGGAAGATCTCAATTTTGGCGGTTGTCAATTTTGGTAGATGACGATTTAGGATGTTGTCGTTTTCGGAAGTTGTCAATCTAGGAAGTTTCACCCTAGGAAGTTGTCGTTGTCACCCTGAGGGACCTAGCCTGTGTGGCAAGTCTAAGTGACAACTTTAATGGCATGTTATTCATTTGAAATTGGACACAGCAGTTTTCATAATTCCAAACCGAGTATGTGTACCGTCATTGGATTTTCAATGTGGCTTGATTAAATTCTTGGAATATTGAATGTATGATTAATAATTTAGTTTTAGCCTCGATTATTCGATTGGTCCCAATACAATTTATTTCACTAAAAGTCAAATTGCTTATTTCAATTATCATGACAATTTATGGGGATAGGTAACGAATATGAAGTTACTGTTGGAAGAGTCGATTATACTCTGGTACGATGTTTATGGTTGGTAGAATTGGGTTTAACTGTGTTTTGTGTTATCCCATAACTGTGATCGCTTTTTGTGAAATTGTGGAGGTAGATTTGAGACGGTCAGAATGACCGAGCGTTACGTGGTTACTTGAGCACTTTTATGATTGTCCACAGATGATGAGATGAACTATTCACCCGAGGACGTGTGAAAATGCAGGATGGCCGTGACGGCGCGTGATATCATTGGATAAAGAAAATCAGTTTCCGAGTTGTTAATCGATAGTTTTAATCTGTGGTTTTTGACGATTAATCGATTTGTTTATGGTCATTTAGAGCGGTTAACACCGAATGGAGTTGCGTTTGGGATTTCGGGCGAACGTCATGTCTGTCAGTCAGTGGTTGACAGGACTAGGCTGAAAGCGGTCGCACGCAATGGTCATTCGTAAACCCATTACTCTAAATCGCCAACTATCTTTGTGATCATTCACTAAATAAGTAGTCTAAGTGACTGTATAATTAAAATAGTGAAAAGCCTTCAATGCTGTCCCCTTATTTCAACGTTCCTGAAGGTTGACGCCGACCATAAATTATAGCGAGTTCACGGATGAGAAATCAGACACAACACCTCGGCCTACTAGATTTTCTCCGTCACCAAAAGTGGAAGGTTACAGCGCGGCGGCCTTTCCTATGTTTCTCCGACATCAATGGGATCAGATGCGACGACGTGGCTCCTCATTTCCCTACATTTCCCCGACATATATATAATTGGAATCTCGGAATCGGCTCCAACGATTTTCATACAAATTAGTATATAGGGGGTTTCGGGGGCGATAAATCGATCTAGCTAGGAATCATTTTTAGAAAATATCATTTTATTCGTGTGTTTTATCGATAATCAATCTCAACTGAAAAATATGACTCTTCCTGACATCTATTGGCGAATAATAATACTACTATTTTTTGTGAGCAACTAATTGCTTTAACGACACAACAGCAGATGGCGTTGTTAAGTAACACGAAGTCAATGAGTGTTTGCTTTGAGGTTAGACTAAAATCAATTATTTATTATCCAAAAAACACAATAAAAAAATAAAAAAAATACCGAGCAAAGCTCGGCCATCCAGGTACTGAAAAATTAACGGAAACCACGGTGACACGGTAATTAACTTGTATTCTGTATACTTTCTTCCTCATGAACAAGAGCTGCTATGAAAAATGTGACCAGTTTTCTCGTATCTGCTCACAAAACATACCCAAAATCAGGTCTACAATCTTAGGCACCAAAATGAGTGTAGGCCAGTGTTATTCTTATTTGTGTTCTTATTACGATTCATACCAATAAAAACAGCAACAAAATGTATTTCTAGGCGCCGATCTCATTTTACCATCAAATATGATCTACGATTTTCAACTCTAAATAAAGCGGGTTACGTTAACTTACGTGTCGGTAGATAATCGTGTTGGACCGAGCCTTAACCCAGCGTTAAAGTGTTCAGCCACTACCTCTTCCAAACAAGTTTCATATATACATCATAATTTAACAAATCTTTTCTACTTAGGCGTTCGAATGCTGGACGGTGACGTCACAGACGCGGTCGAAGCCAGGTCTCTCAGCCTGAACCCACAGCACGTGGACATCTACAGCGCCTCCTGGGGCCCTGACGACGACGGGAAGACGGTCGACGGACCTGGAGAGCTGGCTACTAGAGCGTTCATCGAAGGTGTTACCAAGGTATGTATTAAAAAAGAAAAAAATACATTGTGTACTTACTATTAAGATCATTATAATAATATAGTTATTTACAATAATTAGGTTAGTACTCAAAACAATGCTTAGCAGAAATGTGAGTATTGTCGTCCACTAGAGCAAAGGTGTGTAAAATCGTAAGATGATATACAATTGTGTTTTGCTGAACAAAGTCTTCGACAGGTATGTATATATGTATTTTATGACTAATAATGAGAGGTGCGTCTATTTTTTGTAGGTTTCTTTATTTTTTATTTTGTTTTTGTTATTCATCATTATTTTCCGTGTTAATCTTAAGTGTCATTTAATATAGTTTCTTTTCATCTTTAGTAAAATTTAAAATCTAAGTGCATGCTGTGGCCATCTTAATTGGAATACTACTTTAGGTTAATGTTTGGTTTGTTTTTTATACGTAAGATGTTTTGTAGTGTTCTCTGAAGGACTTTTTAATAAGTAAATAGTGACTGCTTACACTTGCCGTCTCTTTTTACGAACAAACACTGCAAATATAGGCTAGGTACATAAACCATATTATAAGAGCACACCATCCATGCTTATCTAGCAAAAATTAGCTTACAAAAGCAAGATTCAGTCATTTCAGTCAAAATCGTCTAGAAGACACTTTTAAGGTACCGGACCTTACACGAAATCAACGTAAACAAGTATTTTGTTTCTACAAGTTTGTTTGTTTACAAGTATTTGTGAAGAATTGTGATGATCAGTCGCAAAAAAAACAGCCAATAAAACAAACAAAAACAGGTTTAACCGGAGTACAATTTTGAAAATCATTCTCATTTTAGAAAAAAATCACAATAAGTATGTTCTTAAAAAAACTGTTTAGGAATTTTGAAAATCATTCTCATTTTTAATATGGATTAAAATATCACAAAAGGTATCTTCTTAAAAAGCTGTTTGGGCGTGGTTCTCTAAATTTTCAGCGATTACAACACATTTTTTTTCTTTCAATGATTTTATTGTCAGATTACTTGTCTGAAGTTTAATCAAGTAACTAATTCTTATTTGTATTCTTATTACGATTAATTAATACCAATAAAAACGACAAAAAAAACTAGGCGCTGATCTCATTTTACCAACTTTATAATTTTTTTCAACTCTAAATGTATCGGCTTAAGTAATCGTGAGTGTAGGTGGAAAATCGTGGTATGACCCTATCCTATATAACATCATCAGTGCACCATTGTCTCACTGCAAAAATCCAACGCTTTCTGTTTTGTATAGCGCTTTGACTTTTATACAATTCCAGCAGAGAATTTAGGTAACACAAGACAGCACGATGTATTGTTCTGGTTGTGACACGGTTCCAGATAAGAAGGCATTTTAATATTACGTTGTTTACGGATAGCAGAATTTTAAACGCCAATTAAAAACGCAACTTACGTAGCAGTCATTAAGTCAAATCAAATCATTTATTACGCAAACTACATGGGTAAATTTCGCATACATACATACATATCGTCACGCCTTTCCGAGGGCTGGCAGAGGTGTTATACAACATTTACACTTCGCCGGACGATATTCAGTCCCAAATGTGACAGAGGGCGAGCCTGTCGCCATACACCGGGTCATGTAGCAGATTAAATAAAAAAAAAAATCAAAAAAAATATTTTAAAAGTAAATTTCACAAAGTTTTAAATTAATATTAAAGGTAGTTGAGCCATGTCTTAACCTATCGGTGTACGAAAATAACATTGTCAATGTACACTGTTCGCCTGACGAGTCCTTATATTCTTCTTGAATGAATCATGAATGAATGTTTAAATTCTTTTTCTCTGCGGAACGCTTCATGTGGGCAGCTCATAAAGGTCTTACTTAAGAAGGTCACAGAACTAAACTTAATGTAGCTTTTTTTACTGCTGAAGGATTATTAGGGTTTGAATAAAAGCTTTCGCATTAGAGCGGCCATCTGGTGTTGGAATGGAAGGCTTCTTGAAAGACGCCCGTTGCTTTTCAGATCTGAAAGGGATTTATTTGTTGAAATGTTCTTTTCAGAGCTTTCTATCTGTTACTCAAGTAATACAATGTACCTAAGTACGTTTGGGCTGAGTGGCCAAACCTATTATTCGATTTTTCAGGACATTCCAAGAGCCTTCGACATGGCTTAGAAATTGTTGATCTATGCGACTGAGATCTCCAAATTATCGGTCATGAGATAGGCGGTAACAAATTGAATTGAATTAATTATTACGAATGGTAAATTATTGATATATTTACACATATATTTTGTTACGAATAAATGACTATGACTATGGCTCATTCATGAATGCCACTCGCTGTCACCCGTACCAAACTAATAATATAAATAATAATAAGAAATAAATAAATTCGGGACACTTCCACACACGGTCGCCTGACACCAAACTAAGCAAAGCTTGTACTATGGCTGCCAGAGACTGATATATTTATTTATTTTATTTATTTATTTGTCCATTAACATTGTGTACACTAAAACATTATTAAATTCAATAAAATATTACTTAAAATAACAAAAATGTCACAATAATTATAAATGGAGACGACATGCATAGGACTTAAGAGCGAAAAATATTATTAATTAAAAATATACAAATAATAAAATTGAATTTAAATAAAATAATGAAAAATTATTAAATAGGCGTCAATACAATACATACTTATTAATTTTTAAATACATACTTAAATAGATATTAACACCCAGACATAGAACTAACACTAATGTTCATCACATGAACAAACTGTCCGTTAGTTTAATTACTGATCTTGCTCGTAAGTCAGCTTTTTTGTACTAGGCCAATTACACATTTATTAGGTCGAGTTCATATTATTTCTACTAAACGCAAGTAGAAAATGTATGAACTCGCACTTATCAAAGTTTAATCAAGAATTAAGATAACAGCGCATCCGTAGTAGTAACCTGTTTCTGTGTCATAACAAAATTCACCAAAATCGTAATTTGCGACAAGCAATTAAAGTGTCTTTCTAGCTGACTGTACTGTGAACAGTACATTCGTGCTCGAAAGGTTATAATGAAAGCCACAGCAGCTGCGTTGTTCCATTCTCAACTTTAATTTTGTCTTTCCACCTCAAACGCGTGAGACTGACACTTGTTTAAAAGGTAATAAGGTTCTGTTTTATTCGTTCCACACCGCAGATTGTGTAGGTAACTTTGTTAGAGAGCGCGACACTCGCGTAAAGTAATTTTTGTAATGACGCAATTATTTTCCCTCTATTTCCCTCACTATATGGTCAAGTGCTCGTAAAGCGTAAAATTTACATAACGTTGTTTCCCTTTTAACACGGAAAGGCCTTTGAGGGCCCTTGTTTATATGGAACAGCCTTTTAACCACTTTTTTCGTTGAACTTGCATGTTTGGACTATCTTTTTTCTCGTTCCACGTGAAGTCGAAAAACGCTGTCGTGTTTTTGAAGGGAATTTTCCGCAATGGCAGACCTAGTTGTATGGATTCTTTAATACAAACTTGGAAACGGGAAAATCTTTGTGTATGTTTTAGTTGATTTCAATGAAGACTTGTGAGTTTTTTTAAAGTTAACATAACATACATACATATCGTCACGCCATTACCCCGAGGGGGCTGGCAGAGGTTTACAACACCCACACTTTGCCGGACGATTTTCAGTCCCTAATGTGACAGGGGGCGAGCCTGTCGCCATACACCGGGCTCCAGTCATGTAGCAAAAGGCATACAAAAACTTTTTTAAAGTTAGTTAAAATGAGGGTACAACGGCATAGCGCAGGAAGTGATACCTAATCTATTTTCTACTTAGACTCCACGTTAACAATGAGGTAACCTATTAACAACATTCAACTAACCTCATTAGCAGTATATGCGGAACTATAACCGATTGGCGGCACTAACGACTTCTACTGCTGTTTGCCGATCGACTCTACTAATTAATTACCAGCAGGACCGCCTTGCTAGTTATAGCTCTGGTAATAAACGGTAATAGAGAGATGTAGAGAAACTCGAGACTTTGCTACGAACCGTACGGAAATCAACGGTACGTACTGTACGGAAAAAAATATTTTCGTATTGCTGCCATAATAATCATACCAATATTTATTTATTCAATTTTAGGGAAATTCTCTACAAAATGAGTTAAAGAGTAGTGAAAGGGTCTGCTTAGCCGAAAGAGGCAACATGTACCCACATTATAAAATACGTTTGTTATATATATTCAACTGAGAATTCAGGAGAAGCATATTTGTGATGAGGGTTGAAATTTACAATAAGCTACCACAACTTTTAAAAGATACGCAAACTTACAATATTTTTAAATTAAAACTAAAAAAATATCTTATTGACAAGGCTTACTATTCTATTGACGAATATTTGAAGGACACTGACATTGATTTTAAATAATATTTTTACTTTGACATTAATCCAATATGATTATTTTTTCTGTATTCTGTAAACTTTTGCATACCAAGTGGTTAAACCATGGCGAACTAATTTTATTTATAAGAACTATCTGTAACCCATGTTTTGCAAAATAAATTATTTGATTTGATTTGAGAACTACCAACTATGTCACGTATTCGGATGCAAATATTTTTGTACCTTAGGCGTTATCGATTTAGATACTCTTTCTAAAGTATTGATTGCACGAGCAGAGAGCTTTCAACTCGTGTATACAAACATGATACACCTCCTTGCCATACCAAACCAACGTTGAAACCCTTAGCTATGTAATCAGTAGCAAACTTTTTCCAACTTACCGAAAAAGCCTGAACAGTTCTATGGATGTCACAGTTCTGTCCTAATGGAAGTATTGATCCAATCAACCTCCCTAGTAATTACTTAGCGATGATTGTTGACCCGTCGGGGCCGGAATCATAAGTCCACCCTTCAGTGGCGGATCCAGGATTGTTGCGGGGCTTGACAAAGCTGAGTGCAAGCTTCATCAAGAAAGGTAATTAAATTACCTCAAAAAAGTAGCTTAAAAGTTGACAAAGCTGAGTGCGAGCTTCTATAATATCTCTCTCTCTGGTCGATCCTTCATGGCTGAAGATCGCGACCACCATTTTGCTTCACCCAGCGATTTGTCAGTATCCTCCACTTATTCCATAATATAGGTTATTAAAAGTACCCCAAAAAGTACCACTTTCCACACTCCACAATAGATCAAATGTGTGTGTGTGTGTTTTTAGTGATATCTACTTATCTTGGTAAAGCTTACCTTTAGCTATGACATGCTCTCAAAACCTGTTAAAAAAAAATTGTACATACCTTTTTAAACCAGGCCAAAATCTTACCTTACCCCTTTACCTTATCCCCTTCCCGGGGGTTGACAAATAAAGTTGAGGTTAGGCTTGAAAAGGTATGTACAATTTTGGTTTCTAGTCAAAGCGATGATAGCCTAGTTGGAGAAGGTCCGCCTCTCAAGCCAGAGGGAGCGGGTTCAAACCCAGCCGACGGCATGCACCAATTTGTTCATTGTGTGTACATATGTGCGTACTGTATGTCGACAGGCTCGCCCCCTGTTACATTTGGGCCTGAATATCGTCCGGCGAAATGTGGGTGTTGTATTACACCTCTGCTAGCCCCCTCGGGGGAAAGGCGTGACGATATGTTATGTCATAGCTTAGAAGGTAAGCTTTGCCAAGGTAAGTAGGTAGCACTAAAAAGAGCACACATATGAAACTATTGTGGAGTGTAAATGAGTACTTTTTTGGAGGGGGGGTGGGGTCAAGCCCCTTAACCCCCTCTGGATCCGCTAGTGCCACCCTTGGTAATTAGATGATTTCTGACCCAATAAGTAATTGGTGTCAATAGCTGTCCGCCAAATTGGTAGCTAAGTAGCTAAGTATATTAGATCGCTGAAGAATATGACTTTCATATCTGTTTGTGTATTATTGGGATCAATCTGATTAATACGGCTATCCAGGAGTGTCCGTTGTCCAGGATTGTTTGTGTTTTTACGAGGTCACATTTCGAGGTGAATTACTAGTTATGAATTAGTTTTAAGATAACTATGTATAAATCAATACAAATCTCTTTACAGTACAAAACTCTTTTTACACCAAAATCAAGTCCTACTTCCTACTAATATTATAAACGCGAAAGTTTCTAAGAATGGATGGATGGATGTTTGTTACTCTTTCACGCCAGAACGGCTGAACAGATCTTGATGAAATTTGGCACAGAGATAGATTATAGTCCAGAATAGCACATAAGATACTTACAACCGCGGGGCACAGCAAGGACAATTAGAGTTAAACTAAACACTTAAATATAGGTGCAATGGGCGGTGTTATCGCTTTACGGCAATCTCTTCCATACAACCTTGGGATGTAATAATGTGGACGGCATGTACTCGTAGACGGACATGGACGGCAGTGTGTAGTAAGTAGACAGTACTCAGTAGATTTAAATAAACTTAACCTAATAAAACTAAACATAAATCTCCCAGCTCTGTGGTGTAAAAAGTTTTAGGCTTTTTGACACAGTTTATGCTCGGCACAAAATGGACCACTAATCTGGGCAACAAGCTGTTTTACAAAACTATTCGTTTCGTACATTTTGTAGGAACACGCCGGAGCTGAATTTGCAAACTTTCATAACTTCTATTAGAGATGTACTGGCAATAAATCTATACATACCACAGAGAATTAACCAGTTTGCGATGTACCTACAATGCTATCGGCTTTCCCAACTTGGTATTGATTAGTTCAGATTTCGCTTCAATTAGTTATTGTTGCTAATGGAAGCGATACGGAAGCGAGAGAAGACTAATTAGTTATTGTAATTGAGTGGCAATGGTGGCTAATTCTACATATTCCATAATGCCTGTTCTTCTGAGTAGAGGCTCTTTATCCGAACAAGGCGGTCGAGTCTATTTAAATAACTTTGACGTTCATAAGTGTATCTTTGATACCTAAATTGAATAAAAACATTTTGACTTTGACTTTGATAATACACTATGATAGGTAAATAGTTGGGTTTTACTTGGAGGCTAGTTTATCGGAGTAAATTTGATATGTATTCACTTTACGACAGATCGAGCGTTAATGAGCGAAGCGTCTCTGCCTCAACTTTGACAATGATTTCGTATGTCCGATTTCTGTCCGGATCTTTGTCTTGCCCTACAGCAGCGGTGCTATTCACAACCATTCGGAAACATTTCGGAGTATGATTTTAAACAATATAAATGAAAATTAAAAGAAAACCGACAAGCTAAGAACACTCCCCACTATTCACCTTTCATACAAAAAAAAAACGGTTTATCCGTTCAAGAGCATGTTACCACCTTGCCGTGGCTAGTTACCACCCACCGGACCAAGCCATGCCGTGAAATGACCTAGTCGTGTTTCGGGATGTAGTCCGGTGTAATCGTTCCGAAGACGGGTCTGAGCAATAGCGCACTTGTAGCGCCTTACTCAACTACCGTCTTTGTACTTCTTCACTCTACAAAACTTCAAGGCTAGAGTGAATAAGTACCTTATAGGTCGTCGTGCTCCATCTTAGACCACACCGTCGCTTAACATCAGGCGAGTTGGTGGTCAAACGCCGACCTATGCTACATAAAAAAAAAAAAATGCCACAGACAGACAGACACAATCTTATCCTATAAATGTCCGTTCATGACTTTGTTTGTGATCGCGTGTCATCACGTTCACGCGCACGCACAAGTTGGTTGGCGCGGGTGGAATAACAACCAATCACTATTACCATCAGAATCTCACGCCACCATAAAAGCTGCACTAATTGATAAATAATAACAACTTGCTGGTTAATTGCTGTTCCATTGGCAGACCTCATCGATTTAACAAAAAAAACTTCACCACAATTCCCGTAATGTATGCCTATTTAAACAATACAATATAACTTAATTGCTCACAAAAACTAGGTACATGGAAATCATATTAGTATCTACTAGGGACATGGATCGTTTCGGCAGCTTTGCTTTAGGTTATAAGGTCGCTCTTGTGACCTTATCGCCTAAAGCAATTTCTCCCAATCATTCATAAAAACTGGCTAACACTGAATTAACAAAAAAATAAACGTCGAAAACTATGTAGGTTGATAATTACTTTCAATCTATCGATTGAGATGAAACGAATCATTGCTTAGTATACCAACAAAACACCAATCAACCAATTCTTTGTCCAGGGTCGCAACGGCAAGGGGTCCATCTTCGTCTGGGCGTCCGGCAACGGCGGCCGAGAACAGGACAACTGCAACTGCGACGGCTACACCAACTCAATATGGACTCTGTCGATATCTTCGGCCACGGAGCGAGGCGAGGTTCCGTGGTACTCCGAGATGTGCAGCTCTACCCTCGCGGCTACGTACAGCAGTGGAGCTATCAATGAGAAACAGGCAAGTTTTTGTCATTAAAACCATCATGACTGCCCAAGAAAATATTATAGGAGTTTTGGGTGAGAACCGAAAAAATGCCGTCGTTATTTTGTATTGTGTTCTAAAACGTGTAATCCTTTGAGTGTTAAAGTGTAATAATTATATGTTTTATCGGTTTGTTAACGTGTGACCAAATGCATAAGACGTGCGGGGCCAAATTCTTCGATTGGAAGAAAAAGTGTGAAGGGCCGCGACGCTCTGAAATTTCCGTACAAACGCGCTTCTCAAATTTCTTGAAAACCATTTGTCAGATTATGATGAAATTTAGCATGTACAATTAAATTAACAATATCTCCGCCCCTATGTTCTTGTTTTTTTTTTTAAAAAACCTTATCAAGCTAAAATAGAGCTATGAAAAATATCCGCATTTGTAAGGGATCACTTATGTCTGATTTATTCAATAGAAAGACAAAGCCAATCAAAAATTCCTTTACATAAGGAAGTAGTCTACATCATTAGCTTTTAAATGAATCCATAATATAAGGGACATTCTTAGTTATTTAAGAATGATAAGAGAAGTACAAAAGTCATAAAAAATAAATAAATTGCACTTTGTCACTCTGTAGGTAATTTTAAAAGCTCGTCAGAAGCTTTACTTGTTCCCTTCGCTCTTCATCTTCTTCTAGGCGGAATGGCAATGGAAAACCTTAAGCCAATGCGAAGTTAGTCTAAAGTGGTTGCCGGACTCTTGAATCACAAATGATTAAATAAGTTATTTTTGGTTTGAATTCTAATCTATCCTTTAATAAATTTTTCGACGTAGACCTGAAATAACACGAAATGCTTTATGAAGAAAAATGAAGCAAACCTTTTTTATACAATTCACTTCCGTTACGCAACGCGTAGTGTTTTAAATATCACACACTAAACTATTTATATTGGTTCCAGCTAAAAGAAATTAGAAAATACCGAACATACATAAAATGTTCTACCAGCAAATTGTAAAATGCAAAGTGGATGCAATTTTCTGGCTTACCCCAACTTTTCTTATTATCCTTGCTTCTTGCAATGTAACCGCTTCCGTGAAATTCAGCGGTTAACTTAGCCATTATAAAACTAACCAACTTGCTTGGAGCTCAGTAGAACTAAAGCGTATCTCCCACGGGTAAACTAAGAAGACTTATTTTAATCTAAGTTACATCATCATCATCACAGTCTTCTCTATTCTACTGCTAAGGATGAGCCTAGGCTCGGTTCTGCGCAAATCGAGTCCTGTAGCTCTGGACAAGTTGCAATCACTTCCAAGCTATTCTGTTTCTAGAATCGCTGTATCTTGAACACTAGCTGCTGATTGGACGAGTTGACAATATGATCACGTGACATTTTTAAAGCTCGTATTTCATCTAGCACGTAATCAGCAGCTGACGTGCGGGTGTTAGAGATTCTGGAGACAGAATCGCTTGGAAGCGTTTGCAACTTGTCTAGGGTTGCAATTTGAGGTTTGACCCAAATCTTGACGCTGCTGTCGATTCATCTTGCGGAATCTACCAACAAATCAGTAGTAAAGTAAAGTAGTAAAGTAAAGTAAAGTAAGTATGTAAAGTAGTAGGTTGGGGAAAAAGTCTTTTCGCATTTTAGTATGTCTGAACTTGTAATAAAATCTCTTTGGTTGTAACTATTTGTATCTGGCTGGTTTTAGTATCATTGAAAGTTTAAATTTTAAAACACATAATTCCAAATTCAGATTAGGAAAATGTGTGATTTTCATTTGTTTTTCGTACTGTCAAGATTAGTGAATCTAATGAAGAAGTTCGATACATTATAAATTTTACTACAAAAAAAGTAAAAATGCAACGCAAGCCGCGAAAAAAATTGCGTTGTTTATGGACCTAGTGCAGTGTCTGTGAGAGTAGCACAACGCGATGTCAAAGATGCACGTCGCTCTGGTCGCCCTATTACTTTAAACTTTTCCCCCTTATTACTTGATATTTTAATGAACCACTATTAAAATACTGGTGCTACTTACAGCGCAAGATGCTGACTTTACTAATTACTTTCTGACTGGTTGCGCCGTGTGCTGCCCATGAATCTGTTATGTATAAAAATGAAACTAAATCATCTTTATATTTTCTTCTTCCTGTTCTTTAGTTTACTATTAATACATTTTTCTTTTATGCGTTTGCTTATATCTACGAGTAACTCGCGGATAAACAACATTTGAATATAAATTATGTGGGTCCCTTTTGAAGGCGAATTCAAAAGAGTGGTAGTTTTACTCGAGTTTTGCATTATTACTCACTGACTATAATAAAGCCTCTACAAACTAGGAAATGGCAGAGAACCAACATGTTCCTACGTAATATAAATGTTTACTACGACTCGAAAAGCTTCCCAATGTCCTATATAAAATGCCAGCTATTCTTTTGAAGTAAAACTTCTAATGCGACTTTCAACAAGGTTGCGTTAAACGTTTAACGCTCCTAGGAAGGGGGAATAGAAAGAGACAGAGCGACATTGAGTGCGTGGCGCTCGAACGCATACGCGTAGTAACAAAGATACACAGAAGATACACTTCTTCCGCGCGGAGGGACTCCACGCACTATTTTTTTTTACTGCCTTATGAAATGTCATATTACATAAATACCATACATAACTAAATGTCTGTGGGTATTTAGTCTGTGGGTGAAAAGGGAGGCACTCAATCAAAGTTGCTAAAACTTTAGGGTCAAACGAACGCGATCGGTCTGGGATGCTGACCAAATATATGGAATACCAATTTTGTTTTTGGTTGGTAATACAAAATCAATCACGAACCTAAGTATTTTAATCATAGGAATCGGACAGACTATTGGTTTGGCTATTGATAATACCTAAATTGTAATACCTACCCTATGTAAAATATTGAAGGCTTTTGATTCAGATTATTTATTGCTCTTAACGGATCATTGTTCATCTCAAATATTTGATAAGAAATACGAAAGCATTAGAAGGGCATAAATATTTTTCTACTCTTCTTTATAACACCTAAATGGATTTCGAATAAGACGAAATAGAAAAAAAATAGTTCTTTGAATGGCGAGCTTAGTGCAGTATTGCAAAAGATTTTATAGTTCAATTTTGTTTATGTACTAGGTAAAATCATAAATGAATGCATCAGTTGCTTACATTTCGGATCATGTGTTCTGGTCCTGTACATAACTAAAAACCGTTGGGACAGGTAGTTGATTACAGTACCAATTGTTCAAATGCTTTCGAAATTCTAACAAGTAACTCCACAGGTCACGTTCCTAGCAAACGCTAACTAAACTATTTACTGCAAAAAGCTGAGTACTCGCGTAGGCGATAAGCCTAGTCATTAAACTCAATTAAATAGGTATTAGTGGGGTGTGTTGATTACGGTACAGTTATTCTCAGTATGTTCGAGATTATATCGGACTGCTAATAGTTGTTATAACGGGTAGTAACTTATTTTCACAATGTTTAAAAGTTCTAATGTAGCCATTGTTTTTGTGAAATTGCTTTTCGACTGGAAGCCAGTTGGAGGCGCGGTAGGATGACAACATCGCGAAATATTGCGTATCTTAGATAAGGTATAGTTCTACCAAAATATTTCGCACTTCTAGCTATTCGATCTGGGCGGCTATTCAGCTAAGCGCAGCTAGCTGAATAGCCGCCCAGCTGAATTTCAATTTAGCTAGCTTAGCTATGCTAAATTGAAACGTTGATTTGGCGTTTGTATCATAAAATCGGACGGGCAACGGCTCAATAATACTAATGTCTTACAAACGTGCCAGTTGGACTACCGATAACATGTTTGTAAAACGTTAGTGCTACATGACTTTTGACAAACGCAACATCGACGGTTCAGCGGAACTGCCCAGCTGACTCCCTTCATAGGCAGTATTATCTTTACGCTTGGCTTACTAAATAAACAATGAAGTGTCCAATCAAGAGTTTTATAATCTTTCTTTAGGTGGTAACCACAGACCTGCACCATTCCTGTACTGCCGGGCACACAGGCACGTCGGCATCAGCGCCGCTGGCTGCCGGGATCTGCGCTCTGGCACTGCAAGCTAACAGGGATCTCACTTGGAGAGATATGCAACACATTGGTAAGTAAGAGACTATTATTGAACGACCAGAGCCTCTCAAAAACACTCGAAAATATCGAGTTAGTAAGAACTATGCAAATTAAAATCCTTTCTTAAGTACGAGTAATGTAGTAGGTAGTACCTACCTAAATATTTTCAAAATATATACATTATACATCATACATAACATAACATATCGTCACGCCTTTCTCCCGAGGGTGCTGGCAGATATGTATCTAATACAACACCCACACTTCGCCGGACGATATTCAGCCTCAAATATGACAGGGGGCGAGCCTGTCGCCATACACCGGGCTCTAGTCATGTAGCAGATGGCATACAATACGCACAATGAACAAATTGGTGCGTGCCGTCGGCTGGGTTTGATCCCGCTCCTTCTGGATCCTTCTGGCTATCATCGCTTTTTCCAACATACAATATGAAATAAAATTGAAAAAATAGTATAAAAGCTGACTTTGGAATAGACTTTTTGTGCAAATTAAATCTCCAAGTATTAACAAAAGTAAGTTTTTCAAAAGTAACGTTGAATTTGTAGAACTATTCAAATATCAGAATTCTTTGAAATTTTCATGACATTCAGAGGTGACATAAGAGTAAAATGACCTCTACAAGCCAACATGTCTAGACTGTAATTGAGATATTTTGGTTTCTTGAAATTCATTCTAGATACAAAGAGTAACAGCAATTTATTGTATAAATATAATAATCTAAGTTCATGACTATACCTACTTATTACTCAGCTGCCGAATTGTAGGAGTATTTTTTTTAAATAAGCGTTGAAGTTACTTGCAACACTTACTTGAAAGAAACCTCGGATTTTAATCAATCAGTGCCTTATGTACGTCCAAAACTGATTGCCATACAAAAGATTAATCGCAAAGCGGATTTAACGGATTTTTAACGAATTCGTTCAATAGTGAAGTGAAGCTTTATTTAAAACCGGACGTAAATCTACATTTGACTGAAACGCTGAAAATTCATTACGAACATAAATCTCTTTGTAGCAATTTGTCATATCAATTTGTTTGCATAACAAATCATAGAGAATGTGAAAATATTTAATAGTGTTTCATAAAAAAGATCATAATAACAGGAGGCATTAATATTTGAACGTTTTAATTATTGCTCAACACGAAAAAATACATAATACATTTCATGTGGCAGATGTTAGTGCGACAAACGTTTAACCAAACTAACAAAGTTAACAAAGTTAGCAAACGGTTTCACATTAGGAACTTCTCCAAGTACACAGGTAAAAAACTGTTTAAAGAATGGCTACTTAAACTTTCATACATTGAGACAGAAGACCTCATCTAAAACACACAAAGCGATCTTACACAACTACTTACTCAAACTTCCACATATGTACACACACATTTACACACACACACACTTACACACACACACACAATTTGGTAATCAGAACTCGAGCCTCAAGACACAGGCCTCGCGCCTAGTTTGGGGCTCGCTGATAAATCTGTTTTCAATTCAATTCAATTTATTTATTCGAACCATAGGATATTTTTAAACACTTAGTAACGTCACTGTTTACAATGGTTAATACAATACAATTTGAATTCATAGCGGCTATATGCCTTGTCAATTTTAGTTTAGCCAGTAAGTATACCTATAAGGAATATTTGAAAAAAAAATACCACCGTAGCTAGGAACATAGGTATTTATCGCCTAAAATGTCCAATTGTTCTAAATGTATTTTATTGACCCTGGTTTTTGTTCCAAGTTCTTTGCCGAACACGTCTTATAAATTTGATGATGTCATCCTCACAAATTTCTATTATTAAGTAACTTTTCATTGTGTGTAAAATAGAGAGTTTTATGCATTCTCTAAACAAGTTATTTTGTCAAATACAGTTGTTCGAACCGCCCGGCCTGAGCGGCTTAGCATCGGCGGCGAATGGCGAATCAACGGCGTCGGCCGAAATGTATCACATTCGTTCGGCTACGGGCTGCTGGACGCTACGGGCATGGTCCGGCTCGCGAAGACTTGGAGGACGGTGCCGGCGCAGAGAAGGTGCGAGCTGGCAGCGCCGCGACCGCAGAGGGCGGTGCCGCCGCGATCTACGGTTACTTTACAGGTTTGTGGTATTTAGTTTTCTAGAGCCAACGACAAATACATCCATACTAGTTGGAAGTATTTGGAAGAGTTAAAAATAGTAATAAAAATAATATTTCGGACACAGACGATCGTCTGACCCCAAACTAAGCAAAGCTTGTACTATGGCGGTCAGAGACTAATATAATACATACATATACACTTTAAACACATTATGTGATAAGTATGAATTTATTGACATAAATTCTATTCAGTACATGGATAAAATCTTAAAAACATTTTTACATGCATAACACTGTAACTAAATTCTAATCTAGAAGCCCGTTGGCTTTTAATACATACTTAAATAGATATTTAACACCCAGACATAGAACTAACTAACACAAATTTTCATCACATGTGTGTTTGCCCTAGGGGGCGAACCCACGCCCCCTAGCTCAGAAGGCAGGTTCATTACCGACTAAGCCACCGAGGCAGTCATGAGGCAGAAGGCTACGAGGTTTTACAAAAAGCTCGATTGCCTCCAAACTACTTAGTTAGCGTTTCAAATATCTGTCCTGGGTGTCAGTTGTATTTGTGTGTTGTGTTGTGTTTCATGGCATCCTCGCCACGGGCAAACCTAGTCGCTGTAAGTGTTATTTAGAGAACTATTTTTAAATGCGGTAGTATTCGATTCATGGTGTCCTGTTACCTGAGTAAATCCCTTCGTATTTCTGTGAGTAAAACGGCTTAACAACGAATCTAGAACATTGCATAATGACTTTGAGAAGTCATCTGAGTAAACGGAAATTGTTCAAACCAGCTACGACAGATTCTGTTTACAAGAGCTCTGGGTTCTAAGAAAAGTGGTTATCTGGAAATAGCGTAGGCTTTGACAGTATGTATGTCTGGTTCTAATGTTACAAGGTAAACTACACGCAGGCTCGTGTAAGGCGTTGGTTTCAGATTCTAAGTAAGTATGTAGTTTAATTACCATATAAAGATAAGTATCTTAGATTAGATACAGTTTAGTAAATTATACCTAAATAGAAACAGATATATGTACTTTGTTGTCGCGTCTTTGTACAATACAGTTCAATGTTAATAAATACAGATAAAAAACATAAAGTAACAATTATAAAATTTCTTGTATATCGTGCGATATTAAATTGATCACTTACTCGTACATGCTCATAACTTTTTTTGACGATTGACAGTGAGCGATATAATTTCGCAAGCGCACTGTAAGTGAACTTGACTTTTTTCGAATGTGACAGCTACAAAATCACAACCTAAAGCATCGTCCTACCTAAGCAACTGGGACTAGCTGACTGGTTTGCCTTCTCTTCGTCACCCTCTAATGGTGTGCCCGAACAGCGCTTGCTGAACGTAGTACGTAGAACAGAGCGACCGTTCGCATTGTGTTAACACAGTTCGCCTCTTACTCGACTCAGATTCAGCCAGCGGACACTGCTCAGAGGTAGTTTAGCCAGAACAAAGTCTAATACTGTGGTTGTTTTCTGCAGTTAGACGTCGGCGCATGTCCTGGTGTCAACTACCTGGAGCACGTTCAGGCGCGCGTGTCACTCTCGGCGGCGAGACGAGGTGACTTGCGCATCGCGCTCACATCGCCCGCTGGAACCCGCGTGACGCTGCTCGCTCCCAGGTGACTACAGTATATACTCACACTATAAACGCACTGCAATAAACTCATATACACGTACATAATATCATACATATCCTTAAGCACATTGAGTCGTTTTGGTTTTAATTGCCTTGTGTTAATAGCCGACCTCAGATCAACCTAGAAAATAAGATGGCGCAAAGCGTATAATTTAGGTGAAGCCAAAATCCATCCAAAAACTATGCTACTGTCGTATATGTACACAACACGCACACATTGACGCAAAAAACTACGCTACTCGCTTGGTTATTCTTACCTTGAAATCATGAGCATTATTTTATGGTATAATTTCGTGTGCATAAATATATGTATGAACTTAGTCCATTATAAAATTGAGGCCAGGACTACACTTCGAGGTTCTTGAAAACTGTGCAGTTTTTTTTTAGTTTAATTTTGAAAAAGCCGTAACATTAAACTCTTACAAAAATGTGCAGTTTTAGAATATTAAATCTACTAAGGTTTTTATATTGGAACGGAAATGGCTAACGTAGAGTTCGGGAATTATTATTAGTTTTCGTGCAATTGTAAATGTTTTTCATGGCACCATTATCACGCACACAAGTTTAAACGCGAAGTGGCTTCAGCTACGATAAACGCAGTGTTCCATCTTTTTCTCTAGTCTAGGTTGATCTGAGGTTAGGGCGTGAAAGCGTTACCAACAAACAAATAAAGAAATTCAGTTTCGCATTTTTAGTATTATTATTTAGGAAGTTAAGTTATACACATACATAACATTATATAGACCCTTAAATACATTGAGTCGTTTTTGTTTTAATTTCCTTGTGTTAATAGCGGACGTGACTTTTTCCTGTTAGAACTCGCGTCAGTGCGTTGTTTGTTGAAGGGACTTAGGCGCGCAAGTAGTCAGAAGATATGTTAGCACACATAATATTATATGCTCTATGATGCGCGCCGCAAGACACTTCGATCTGTTTCACACTGGTTGTTAAAAATTAACATAACATACATATCGTCACGCCTTTCCCCCGAGGGGGCTGGCAGATGTATAATACAACACCCACACTTTGCCGGACGATATTCAGTCCCAAATATGATAGGGGGCGTGCTTGTCGCCATACACCGGGCTTCAGTTATGTAGTAGATGACGTACAATATGCAAACATGTTCACAAATAACAAATTGGTGCGTGCCGTCGGCTGGGTTCGGCCTTCTGCAACTAGGTTGTCATCGCTAGTCATCGTTGTTATAAATAACTGTTCTAAAGTAAGTGCGTTGAGTACAGAATATCAGAGACATCGCAAAAATCTCTTTTACATAAAAACTACCATAGATACATAAATCTAATTATCCACAGTCACACTAATATGCAGGGGTACTGGTAATCAATAAGCATCCTTTTAAGGACATATTCTGTACATCAAAACAAACATCTTATAATCCAAAACTTAAAAAAAATCGTATTTATTTTCTTCCATACAATTTCTTTTTCAAATTTGACGGGTTTATACATAATACAAGTGCCGACAAGCGAATGCTTTATAAAGAGTTATGAAGACAGAGAACCACAAAAACTATAAAAAAATATTGAGAAATTTGATGAGTTTTGGGAAAACTGTAGAACAAAAGTTGTTTGCTTTGAAGAACAGAATATGCTCTTGAAAGTATGATAATTGATTACCAGTAATTTAAAATCGAAAATAACCCTGTCTGTCTGTTTGTACGCTTTTCACGGCTAAACGGCTGAACGGATCTTGATCTAATTTGTGACAGTATATAAAGAAGAAGGGGTACTCATTTCTGCCAAATAATTTCTGTCATCAATTTCTGTCTGGTACGAAGTCGCGGGTAACAGCTAGTCATCTCATAAATCCATGTAGTAATTACCTTCTCGTTGGTAATTATATACCTTATTTATATAATTCGCTTTCCGACTTGATCTAAATCAGCATTTCATTAATCCTTAGTTATACGAGTATCCCGAAGAATTACTAAATAATTTCACGACAGTCTTAATTAATTAAGCTTGCTGTATAAAATAGAACAGAGATTTATCACAAAAAGGGACACAATTTCAAATGCAAATTCAAAAGAGTTACGCCATAGGCAAAGAGGAATATTACAAAACAGACACGACATTATCTCGAGCGGAATACTTGCCTACATTGTAACTCATTCACTGTATTTACTTTTTGTTACTTAGAGCGGAAAGCCCGGCGGTATTTTCCTGTGTTAATAAAAGGCATGAAGATAATTTATCAAACTTACTCCGAATAAAATAGTATGATGACATGTACAGATATGACAACGCGTGAAAACGGGTCTCATCTTTTCCCTGAATACGGAGCTCAAATATGTATGTTGATAAAATCGCAAACTACATAAGGGACTGCGAAATTTATTCGTTGCGATTTTTAAAGTGCGAAATAAAATCGCAAGCGACAATAATTCCTACGCGCACTACGATTTATTATCGTCTGCGAAATAGCAGGGCCAAAGACATCACTGTGCCTGTGTACATCAAAACATGGATTAACAAAAAGAAAAATCATTAATACTATTTAATTTTTATCCACATACAACGGTTTTTTTGTTTGATGTTAATTTTATTGAAGTGTGAATTAGATGTAAATCTAGATTAAAATTAAATTAAATGAAAATTAGATCTAGTTTAGTAAGTATTAGATAATTTTCTAAAACGTTAAATATTGCATGTCCGCTAGGACAAACTGTTGAGACTAGGTACTTTAACAAACTTACTTCACCTTTTTATGATAATAAAAACTTTTTTCAATAAAATTTTACTTTACTTTACTTTACGGGGATAGTTTATTCCATGTTTGGGCCTTCTTTGGGGTACTGATTAATCTGTCTGTATCAATGTTATTGTTGTCATTGCTGGTTGCGGCGGCAGGTGGCGTAGGCGCAGGCGATCCTGACTCACCTACGTCCGACATCGTCAATAATCACAAGTCGACTGACCGCTGCGCTTGCGATTTTTTTCGCAATGCGCGAGGTTCAGTACCGCTTCATAGAGTACAAAATATCGTACGATTTCGCGTCTGCTATTTTCTGCGATTTATGATCGTAGTGCGCGCTTAGCCTTATTTCAAAACCGGTATCACGTCTGTAAGCGTCACTGCGTTACTTTTTTTGCTCTATTCAAATGCTTCTTCTTCTTTGTCGTGTACTGTTGGCAGAGTGGTCGTGGGTGCGTCGATGGTACAAGGCTCCTTGCTGTCGTCATCGCTTCCCTGTAGGCCTAGCATGCATGCCGCAACAAAATTTTGTCGACTCTTTTTATCAAGGCAGACGCATATAGCCTTGTCATGTTCTCGTACGGCAACAACTGTTTGAGAAGATATTGGCTGCTGCTCATCTCACAATACTTCTCCATTTCTGGTGGCTGATTGCATTGCGAGCACACTGCACTATGGTGGACTGCGTGACTTTTTAGATGAAGTCATTCCAGCTAGTTAATGACCAACCAAGGGCCCTATTCTTGCGTGTGAGATATTTTCTCGTCCTTATCTCTCTTGTTTGAAAAATCATAGGAGTGAGAGCGACCAAGATAACATCTCACGCATCAGAATAGGGGGTCAGGACTTCGATTGCCTTAAAATGCTTAAAAAATCTACAAATACATATACTTCAATAATATACTAATAATTTACCTGGTAGTTTAGTTATTCAAATACAAAATCATCATACTTTTTCTATCACTTATATACTTTTAATTTACCTGGTTTATTTCGGGCAATACACGAGTAAAATCTATTTCGAATGATTCCCAATAATCTCTCGAAGCATAGATAGGATCTTACCGAGAAACGCAAATTATTATGAAAGCCGTATGAAATCACGGTATCTATTGTCAGTTTATTCTGGGACCTTAATATAATACCAATCATGAGTTATTGAAGACTTTCGGTGTATGAGCAGATGAGATTTCACATTTGACATTTTTATGAATGGCGCCGAGCACGTGTATTTGTATTCCAATGAGTCAAACAGAGATTAAATTGGGCACTATGGTAGGAAGAAAAGTCTCGTGGGATATTTATGGTAGAGACCGGAAAACATTATTGCACGTGTAGTTAAATGACGTGACATTTCCCAGCCCTTGTGGGGTTGTCACCTGACCACGCGACAAGGTCACGCCACTTTGTGTTGCCATTGTTAGTTTCAATAAACATGCTATTGTGCTCTATAAATCATTGTTTGCATCCATTTTATGAGTATTATAATCGTGTCAGCGTACTTATACGTACGGACGTAAATTAGAGTGACTTGCTGTCACTCTCATTTAATTTAATCAATCACGTATAAAATGTTTCTTCAAAACGTTATAAAGCGATGGCCGCCTAGTTGGGAGAAGGCCCGCCTCTCAAGCCAGAGGGAGCGGGTTCGAACCCAGCCGACGGCACGCACCAATTTGTTCATTGTGTGAACATTTGTGCGTATTGTATGTCATCTGCTACATGACTGGAGCCCAGTGTATGGCCACAGGCTCGCCCCCTGTCACATTTGGGACTGAATATCCCAATGTTATGTTCAAAATGTTGCCATTTATTTCTCAAATTCCACTGAAAAAAACAACTACGAACAAACTACGAGTACATTTAACACATCACTATCAACCACGTTAATAGACTTAACATATTTTGTGAGAACACTTGTACAGTATTTGTTCAATAGCACAGACGTGAGGTCCATACCATACACAACAATCAAGAAAGTCGGCAGTTAATTTATACCTCTGTTTAATTGGATAACTTGCATCGAGCCGACAGCGTTATTTATGGGGTAGTTACTTAATTACAACAAGACAGAACGACGCCCTTGAGATCAAGTAATGAACAAATTTTCCTTGAAGCACGCTTGAGACCCTTTTGTTACGTGCAGTGTTCCTATTGATCATAATACCTTTGAATAAAACACATTTTCTTTTATTAAAGCAGATATGCGTCTCAGCATTTTAAACTATACTTAGATTAAACTTTATTGATAAAATCTTAATACAAAACGGATGTTTAAATGAACAACCAATAACAAAAACAATACAAGAACAAAAACCAAATAAATTAATATAACATTGCGCTGCGTGCGAGTCATTTGTCACTTTTGTCTGTATTTGCAAAGAATTTTAGAACATCGATAGATCTATAGACTTCAAGATCGTTGAGCGCGCTTAACAGTTTTTCACATTGTTTCATTGTACGGTCGGTCGTCATTGTACGTTGCTTCGGTCATACGCATTTTTTGCTCATCATGAATATGAAATACCTCTACAAAACTATCGAAAAACACATAGTACGTGCTCTATAGGAAGCAGCCCAAAACGGCTCTTGGTTTTATTTCAGAGCGCACGACTCATCCCGCGCCGGTTTCAACGCCTGGCCGTTTATGTCCGTCCACATGTGGGGAGAATCACCGCTCGGGCTCTGGCAACTCGAGGTTTCCAATGAAGGAAGATACATGGGTGAGCTTTTTTAAAAGATACAAAAATTTCTCAGAACCACTTTATCCAATTACTTACAGTACGCGTGTGCAATGTTCTGTTAGTTTGTAAGTATTAGTAAGATCCTCATTCTCACTTTGAAATTTTATAAATACCTACCAGTTTTTGGGCAAAACTCTTACCTTGTGACTACTACCTCTCTATCCAAGCTTCTTGACCAATTTCTATCATAAACAAACTTTAAAATGTACTAGAATGGACAATACACAAGTTTACGTAGGACACAAAAATGATCTACAAACGTCTGTTTATTTCCTTCGACTCTGACACCCTTCGCTTGGCTCGATGAAAAAAAAAACATTGCACACTTGCGTTAGAAGTAATTAGGACAAAGGGTTGGACGAGCCTTGAACCGGACGGGAATATAATGGAAAGTGATTTTTCAATAAAAACAATATTTAATCTTAAAATCTCATAAATTGACGGAGATTCAAGAATTAGTGGTGCTGAGATCTTTTTCTTCTTTCTAACTTTGTCAGGTACTAACAACTCACTTGTTTTTGTCTAATACTGACTGTGTTGTATCATTGCAATTTTCCATACTAGGCCGAGCTACATTACAAGACTGGTCGTTATTATTGTACGGTACCACGACACCGGCCGCCAAAAACGATCCAGTCCCGTTCCGGAATCCAATTATTCGGAACCGGGGCAACGCGACGAGACCCGTCGTAGTGCAGCGGAAAAACAACAGAGGCAAGCCCGTGTCGATGACGCCGACTTACTCCGTCGGACTCGTCAAGAGAAAAAAGAATAAAAACTCGAAGAATCCCAATAGGAACTCGCAGAAATCGAAGCAGACTCGGCCTGCGACACGCTCGCCGATCGAGAGCACGACGCCTCGGGTCGTTTCCACTACGCCGGATTTGAGCCTTAATTTGCGCGGAGACATGACGGATCCACTGGACGTGCGAGGGCGGAAGATGTCTAATCTATTCGAGCAGTATCCGAAAATCCAGCGGATATATCCAGCGCCGCTGCAAGCTCACGGTACTGCGTCTGCATGTTCTGTCATCCGCTCATCTGCCGCCTGTTCCGCGCACGCCGTCACCCGGACCCTCCATGCATGCCGTGTGTCTGCATCGGCCTAATGGTCTAAACTTGATCCCGTACAGCAGTTTTGAACTTCGTTTAACAAGCTCTCATTAACACTTTGGTTGCAACTTTATTTCGTGTGCAGTTTTGAGTTTTTTAGTTGTATTTTTAGGTTGGTTCTAGAGTGAAGTATATTATTTCTGTCCCTGTCCCGCTCTTTGATGTCGATGAGAGTGATAGGGATGGAATGAATATCGGTTGCTACAGAATCAGCCAGTTGCTAGTAGACGTCTCGTCGTCGTGGCTTTATTATTTTGTTCAGCGTTGTGTTTTTAGCTAAAATAAATGTGTAGATTAGCTTTAGTGTTTGTAGTGTAACTAATATGAGCTTTAAGTAATTTGCGTTTGCTGTGATTTTTTACAATTATTACCAAAATTTTGAACGCATCAGTCTTCTAAAAACTGAAGCGCTCAAAATTTTGGCTGTTTTAAAAAACTACTAGTGATTTTTAGATAACTAATAGCCAGATTTTGATGGAACTTTGTGCTGTACATATTAAAAATTAGTTACGTCTATTAAAATGGTAAAATTAGAAGTAAGGTTTATAAAGTAATTTAAAAAATGGGGACTAAATGATTTCTTCTTTTATGAAAAAAAAAGTTACAGATTTTAAAAAAAAATCGCCTGCTGGTCTATGTAGATAACATCACAAGTTTCATCAAACTAGGTCATTAATGTCCAAAAAAAATCCTGTCACACTTATGAGAATGGTTGATGGTTGTAAACTAGTAAAACTGATCGTACTTTCCACCTCCGCAGCCGGTCCGCTGACGCAGTGGCAGCTGATATTCTACGGCACAGAGACGCCACCCCAAGAGTACGACGCTTCACCGGAGAGCAGCTCTCCCGGGGTCAGCCCCACTAAGGGACCCACTTGGAAGGCGGCGATCGACCCCGAATCCATTGAAGAGGTTCCAAACAACTCGATCGATGACGGCTGGCCTCATCATGGTGTAAGTTGGCATATCTATTCATTTAACTAATCAGAAGTTAACAGTACCCGGTGGGATTGGCAAAAATATTGCTTTATTTATTAGCTGTTATAAGAAATAAAATAAATTTAATTAAGGTTTTTTTTTAATCTTATAAATTATAGTTAAGTTAATCTGTAGGCTGTCCAATTAGACTGCTTACTAATTAGTTAGTTTCTTTTTTTACCACTTTCTAATATAAGATAATTTGATAAGATTAGATTTTACTTTCAAATTATATTTTTTTAAATGTTTCTTAAACTTTCATTACTTAACGGCCTTATATTTGCTGATTTTTTTGTAAAGTAGTGTGCACTAGCATTCATCTGCAAAACGAACGCAAAATGTTATCCCCAAAAATATTCAAATTTAAAAAAAACTGCGGGTAGCATTTTATATTACCCACGAAAAAAAAAAACAAAAAATTATGCATATTTTGACACACCAGTTTAAAAATGTGTGTTAAAATATTATGGATATCCTGAACATAATTAATGAACTTTCCCAAAGGTATCATAAATCCGGGCCGGCTCCACCGATACAAATGAATAATACGTCAGATTACGGTGCGTGACACTCTCATATTGCGAGCGCTCGCCTATATGCGGAACATAATCCGAGGGCCTGTTTCACTAACTAAACAATGCTATACACAAAACATCTCTAGCGGGACGTCAGTACAACTCGCTTCCACTTCATTAGAACCGTTTTTGTTGCCAGCTTGTTAAATCGTAATATCGCGCTGAACAAATATTAAGTCTATTACAAATTAAAAGAAATTACACAGCTAACCATAATACTGCTAATGTTGAAGGTAGAATGTTACAAGTAGTTATTTCGCAAAATTTAAGCGAAAAAACTTGCGATGTAGCACCTTTTTAACCGACGAAACGGAGGAGGTTTACAATTCGATGCGTATTTTTTTTTAAATTCTATTTTACGCTAAGTTAGGTTTAGTGTGGTAGCAGTAAAATAAGTGCTATAGTAAGACAATTTTATCAGTCAAATGCCATGCTTTTACGTAATACAAATTTAATGTAATCTACAAAAACAGCTACTACGATGTAGACAGTCTACAGCGTAGCACCCTACCGTAGTGCAAACGTAGCACTGCTCTACGGCTCCTACGCGTTTTGTATTAAATTGCCAACAGATAAATTAACTCTTTATTGTTTATACCAGAAGTAACAAAACCCGTCTACTACTACTAGTTACACTACTACTTAATTATGTAAATTAATTTGTTTTATTAAAGTCGTGCTTGTGAATTTAGGGAAATAAGCCCTAAGACGAATACCCTTGTCACTGCGCGACGTCGACATCAATTCTTGCTTGTTTCTTTCACGGGAAGAAACGTGTTACGGGACAGAATACAATGTACCTACTGTACAATATATATAGTACTTAATTCCTTAGCTTATTGTTTACTTAAAGGTTCATTAATTTTTAAAAGGCGCAACCCACCCTCTTTACCTCGGTCAGTTCGATTCGGTTTGGTGCATGTAATGTTGTCGATTCTATCATGCAATTTCTTACTTTTAATGTACTTATTGTACAATACGTACGTAGTACTTACTTCCTTAGCTTATTGTTTATTTAAAGGTTCATTAATTTTTAAAAGGCGCTACCCACCCTTTTTTACTCGGTCAGTTCGGTTTAACTACGTGCAGTAGTTAAACTCAATCAAGCAATTTCCTAACTTAAATTTTACCGCTCAAAAGCTGTTGCTATTCTTTTGTCGCATGTTACAACAAAATAAAAATAAATAGAAATTGTAAAGGCGTCGATAATTAAAATTTTCGCGTCGTTTATAAAGCGGAGCAACGGAACATGCCTACTTTTTAAAAGCTTATTCTGACTAAATTATTTATTGAAAAATAACGTATAACGAACAGATTATAACTTTAGTCAAATTGAGTTATTAATCTATACTTACTGTAATTTTTGCAAAGTCTGTAGAAATACACGTGTTAAAATAATTTTTAATTAAAAACTAGGGCACATCTCACACATTAAGTAAATTAAAATTATTTCACGCAGTGTTGAATCTATAATAATATTAATGAAATTTCTGTTTGATTAGATGTACTTGCACAATGCCGTGTGAAAAAGCGATGCAGAAATAATGTATTCAGAGTATTAAACAAAGATATTTAAACGTATCGACTATAGGCGTTTTTGGATTTTTATCAAAGAATTCTTCACTGCTTTACATCAATTCATCATCATGTACACTGATGTTTTGATGTTTTATTGAAATAGAGAAAACTAGTTGTTAGATTCCCGATAATTGAAACTGTAGACATAGCTAATGCTATTCCAAAGCTCTGATAAAGCTAGGCTAAATCTATTGCCGAAGTTATGCTAAAACGATACGTTCCTTTCAGTTTTTCAGGGCACACTGGCTCTGGGGACCGAATGGAAAAATTATACCAATCGTGTTGAAGTAACGACGATAGTGTTCTGTGAATATATTTTGTCCTTGCTTTTCTTAACAACAATAATATCGTATGTTAATTGAATAAACCATAATTTAGTACATGTCATGTTAATATAGCGTTGATTATTTAGAGGTAATCATTTTCGTTGATTGTTAATGATAATTTTAGTGAGTGCTAGGTATGTGAGTAGAATATTCAGCCCTTAAGACAAGGTAACAAGATATAGGCTCGTAATATGTCTAATTTTCGAAACTTAGCATATATAATGTTATGCATCACATAGTGCATATGTTATGCATATTTGCTAGCAAACGTTATTAGCCTTAACAGAGAAACTTACTTTACCTGTGAGACGCTTCGATCAGATATACACAGATGTAGATAGTCCCAATACGCAAAATGTTATCTTGAAAACAAGGCAAGCCCTGTTTTAAGTGTTGATCAAGTGTAAGCCTTATTTCGCTGTCAGTCTCTCTGTGACGACGCCTAAATGTGCTAAAACACTTTAGCAAATGTCTTCAACGCTATTGCGTAATAATAAGGCGTAGATTCAAATGAAGTCATATGTAGTTAGCTATTTTTAATAGAACATTGGTGAACATACATAAACAAATTCAGGTGTCGATGCGGTGTCGCTGTAGAGGCCTGATTTTTAATGAGATTACATGTATGTAATATCTGATCGAAAGTGAGACACCATCCTACTTGGCCATCGTTCGCACGAACAAACGTCGCTTCACAATTAACACAATTACACACTGTCATAGCATACGAATACATCTTTATTCTTACCTGTGTTCTTATTGCGTAGGCATAGCGATCAATTCCCAATAAAATTAAGATTGTAAAATAATTAGCGTGATAAAACCTAATCGTTTCTTTGTTACGATCTATTTAACGATGGCCAATCAGGACGTCGCCTCATTAAAACAATTCGTTATTTATACCTTAATATTTGTCATTACATCCTAAAACAACGTAATTAATACAAATCTAATATTAGCGAAGTATTTAATATACAGTTTATTCACGAAACGTCGTCCATCCCAAAGAATTGTGATAGGAACAATTGCAGGTTTTTATTTTTGAGAAAAATATTCACCTAAGTCTGAACCTAAGACGTTTTGGATGGTTTCCTATGAAATTTTATTAATGGACATTATTTTTTCTAGATCCGCGAAGAGGGCCCCCAAGACGTTGACCCGGGTAACGCGGGGCCCTACACTAGCACGAACGGGTGCTCAACACTTGCCCACCAGCCGCCTCACATCTGCCTAGGTTTGTGCCTGCTACTGTTACTAATGTCCCTCTTGAGTCAGCCAGGGCACTTAAGGCACAGTGCGACCGAACGCAGCGGGGCGTGATCTCTGCGGGGAGGGGGTGGCGCGGGAGGGGAATCGCTTTGTTGACCGATCTCAATCTGGCCACAGAAAATATACAGGAAAACAATTTTACTAGAAATATATTGTTTTATCGCGATATTAACAGATATTGATCAGATTGCAGCTAACGTTGAAGTAAAATACGTCCCGTTAATTCTTTATGAGTGTACTGGCAATGTTATCGAAATTCTAAGTCATTTTCGGCAGCTCAATCGATTTACAACAGATTAATGTAAAATTGTACAGAAGTGGCTCGTTTAATAATATCTGTATAGTATTAGACACCGATAATTAGCTTAAATTAAATTTTAAGCTAACAATAAAATTAATGTAACTTTGTTTAATATATCTTTAAATCATATTTTCTGTGGTCATAAGTCAGTCCGCCATCTTGCTTTTCTCTTCCTCCGCCGCTCCGCGCGATCGCTCCGGGCGCATTGTGCCTTAAGCTTAACTATAAGTACGTGTGCACTAACTGCTAGACCCACAGGAAATATCTCTGTGCTTGTATTAAGGGCAAACTACGGCGTTAATGCGGTGACGATACTAATTACTGAAGTAACTAGACAAACTAAACTGAAAATTACTCCTTAACTTAACCTGGTATTTAACGGTTTTAATTAAGAAGCTTAACTTTCTACTTATACAATTTTGTTTGGGGTTTCTTTGCAAATAGATAGTTCTGTCACCGCAGATACACTGTACGTGTCGTAAACTCACGCAGTAACGTATTTCATGAAGAGTAACTAGCACTGCAGCTAAGGCTAGCTCCCATTACCGGCAGCCGCAGCGCACTTCGATATTGCAAATCCTTTAGAATTGCTCTTGTGAGCCGTAGTGTGCGGGCAGACTGCTCCAGCCCGTTGGCCCAGCAACTATTGCATAATTTGTGTCGGCGTGTTTTATTCGCGTCGCGTCACAACGTATTGGGGTTGCGCTACGAATCTTTGGCAGTGTACGCTAGCCTTTAGGTCTTTTACACATGTCGCTTTGAAACTGGTTTTTAATTCGATTCTTAATTTTGTCCCATCTGCCCTTGAGCCATTTGAAGCCGGCGTGTTTTCAAAGTGACGAACTTAGAAATTTAAATTTGAAAGTCACGACGAAAAAGGTAGTTGGATGCTACACACTTTCGATGTGCGTGTATCAATTGTACCAATTCTGTACCATATCTGGAGGGCTCTATAGTTATTTCAAATGTTTTTTTCTACTTTACAAAATGAACAAATTCTTCATGAAATCACGTTACGCTTTCGTTTACGACTGCCCACAAAGCACATGAAAGGAACTCAGGGCTACTAATCGCCAACACGAGGCATGTGATTTTAGTTAATTATTTAAGTACAAGTTTTTAAGTTATGGCTAAGGCTGTCCACGGTTCATTTGGTTGACTTAACTAAGGTAAACTGCCGTACTTATCAAGTAATGATAGTCATAGCGATAAGTCTTTGTATAAACTAGGCAATGGAATACGTAATTAGTTTTTTTTTTGCTGAACTAAGCAGAGCCTTAATTAAGTTGTCCTGTCTCAGTCAATTTTATTCATTAAAACCTTATTGTGCTTACGAAAATGCCTAACATAAAATCAACCACAGATCATGTATACTTTATTTAAAAAGTTATTAACAAAATTTATTTTTATTATTTGTCTGTGATAAAATCGTTGCAGTGTGGTTGCCACGTCGTATCTGAATGTAAATCGGTATAATAATAAATAATGTCCATTTATATACTAAATCATCAAGTTATTGGCAAAACAATGTGATCAAGTGCAATTACATAAAAACGTAAACATTGTACTATATTTAGGACATCAAGGCATCCTCATTTTGTAATCAGAACACGTTTGGAGTTTTTTTTGCCTATCTTGTTACGAAAACAAGGCTCTATTCCAAGAAAGACTTTTTTTTTTAAACTCACCAATTGTATTGTTTGCATCGCGTACTCAATTAGTATCAGTTGCTAAAGACATAATACTTACTCAATAGTGTTCTGATTCCATTGTTTTCTTGTAGATTAATTAAACGTCCATTTTCATGTCTAACACAAGTTACGTTAAGTTGATAGTGTAGCATACTTCGCCACGGAACTAAGGCTGTGAAATCGTTGCTCGTCGAAATATAAACCATATGCTGTGATCCGTATAGTATAATTTCAATTGATAATGAGGTAAACGACTATAGTTCGTCATTTGAAATTCGGTTCTACGGAACTCAAAGTAGGGTTCACATTACAACGAGCTAGCTGCTGTGGTTTTGCGGCGAATGTGCTACGTACGTGGATGTGTGTAGAACATTTTATAGTTAGGACTATACAATTATTATTTTTTACTGACCGTTTAGTTTTTAAGTTCATATTTTTTACTTTTCATGCAGTTGTAAACCTTCCACTTCAAAAGGAGCGTAGCTAGAAATTTCAATTTAGATTAATCTGTTACAATCTAACAATTTAGAGTTACTTAATTTATTACAATCCATTGTTCTCTAAAGATTAAGTACTTATAATAATTTCTGAGACTACAATGAAATAATGTTTTTTTTTTCTTTGTGGAAAATTTTCCCAGTAATGATACCAAAAGTTGAAGCATTTACCCTGAGTGTGTATCCCTTTTGTTAATTTCATATATCTCTATGTACATGCCAATGATTGCAGCTATCTAGGAATATGTGGCACTAAAGTACTTACACAAGACTAAAAAAATACATTTGTTCTAAAAACATTATATTTTTATGATTCAAAAATCATGTTATTAGACCGTAACAACCAAAACTATAAATACATAATTATGTAGTCAGTGATAGCCTACGCGTTCAGTAGTGGGGCTATTCCTACGCGTGAAATAAGATGAGATTTTTGTAACGTCTTTGGAGGACGTTTTGGTGTAAAAAAAAGCAGTCCAACTTTGGCAATTGCGTATATTTCTTGACTTTAAAGTTTACATTAAAAAATAGAGATTTTATTGTTGCCGGTTGCCGGTCGCGTGCGAAAAGTAAGTAGAATAAGTGGCGGGAATGCACGACGGATGACGTTTGACGTTTCAATTCTTTTTCTTTAAGTTTTGGCTAAAGCCTTGTCGGCCTAGACATATTCCCGGCCGTTGAAAGATCACTTTCAACCTCGAAGCTCCTCTGCCGTTGGTAACTTGCAGAGCCGGACCAGCGATCGTCGGACGCAGCCTCTGTTGGTGTGAATGTCGGCTACTCTTGATATTCCATCAGGTCCGGTTATAAGGCGAAGAACTCGTCCTAGTCTCCAAGCCATTGGGGGTGCGTTGTCTTCTGCCAATAGCACCATGTCTCCAACGTTCAGCTTGGCTGCATTCGTTCTCCATTTAGTTCTCTGCTGCATTTCTGACAAGTATTCTTTCTGCCATCTCTGCCAAAAATGTTGTCGAATTTTCTCGAGGCGCTCGTATCGTCGCAGCTGACTCTCCTTCACATTTGTGAGATCTCGTGTCGGTAACGCAGTCAGCGGTCTCCCGATGATAAAGTGCCCGGGAGTGAGGGACAAAAGGTCATTAGGAGATGAAGAGAGTGGACATAAAGGACGACTATTCAAAATTGCCTCAGACTGTGTAAACAAAGTAGAAATTTCTTCGAAAGTTAAGTGGCTATTGCCAATAACGCGCCTTAAGAGATATTTAGCAGATTTGACACCAGCCTCCCAAATGCCTCCAAAATGAGGGGTGTAAGCCGGCAAGAAGAAAAAATTTACTGATATTTGACTTGCAAAGTCAGACAGAGATTCGTGGTTGGCTTTTATGAAAGCTCCTATCTCCTTTGCAGCAGCTACAAAACCACCTCCGTTGTCGCTGAATATTTCCGTAGGCCGGCCTCTGCGAGAGATAAATCGCTTAAGAGCCATTATGTACGCGTCTTTAGTTAAGTCACTGACGGATTCTAAATGCAAGCATTTGTAACGCAGGCAGACAAATAAGCATAGGTAGCATTTTATCAAACGGCATCCACGACCCTTGCGATTCAGAATGTAGAATGGCCCGGCCATATCTACACCGACGGAATTATAAGCAAACCCTACTGAAACCCTTTGAATTGGTAGATTGCCCATTTTGGGTTGCAGCGTTTGGCCCCGCAGACGCCTGCATCGAGTGCAATTATTGACTGTGCGTCGCGCTAAGTGCCTACCATTAATTGCCCACACTGTTTCTCTTACAGTCGCTAGCAACAGTTGTGGACCCGCGTGCATATTGTTCACGTGCTCTCTTTGAAAATATAATTTAGTTAACTCATGCTCAGAACTAAGTAATATTGGATGTTTCCTGTCATAGGGTTGGCTAGACGCTTGGATTCGCCCGCCTACGCGCATAAGTTTGTCTTTATCGAAAAACGGAGATAAAGCTAGCAATCGGCTTTTATTACTCAACTCTTTGCCTCTCTCAAGCAACTCATACTCAACGGGAAACGATTCACGTTGAGCGAAAGCGCATAACGAATTTAATGATCGAATTAATTCGTCAGGTGATAGTATACCTATTCGCTTATTATTTTTATTCTTAATATTATTTATAAATCTTTGCACATATGCAAAAGACCTTTGCAATTTGGTAAGGGACGAATATTTTTTAAAATCAATGACTGGTTGACTCAATACTGCAGCGTATACTTTTAATTCTGGCAAAGCGTCTGAACCTTTCACGTTTAATACGGGCCACTCCGATTCGGGTTTTGTTAGGAAGTTAGGACCTGACCACCACAATGTCATGGACGCAAAACGCTCAGCATCTACTCCTCGAGATACTAGATCAGCAGGATTGTCACCCGTGGGGCAGTATCGCCATGCTGAAGATGATGTCAATTCTTTTATTTCGCTTATACGATTAGCTACAAACACCTTTAGCTTGATGACGTCACTTCTAATCCATCCCAGCACCACACTAGAATCGCACCAGTGAACTACTCTTCCCGGCCGGTACCGGAGAGAGTCCAGGACGGACTTGGTGAGTTTAGCGGCGAGTAGGGCCGCGCATAATTCTAAGCGCGGAATAGTATTAGTCGATTTTAATGGAGCTACTTTAGACTTCGCACACAATAGCCTAACTGTGACGTCATCGTTAGGACCGATTGTTTTCATATAAACGCATGCACCGTAGGCATGTTGTGACGCATCGCTAAATGAATGCATTTCTATTGACTTAGGCGTGTCACCTAACACTAACCTTGGCACTTGTAGGTCTGATAGATATTTGACGCTATTGGCAAATCTAAGCCAATCATTTTTAATGTTTTGAGGGACTGGCTCATCCCAGTCCAGTTTTTGTTGCCAGAGCCTTTGTAACATTATTTTGGGCCGGATCACCACTGGACTTAAGATGCCTAGCGGATCGAATATCCTAAAAGCATTTGACATGATTATGCGTTTTGTTACATTGTCATTGGAATTGTGTGTAAGACCCTTTATAGGAAAGTGTAAAGTGTCATTGGAAGGTTTCCAGCCAAGCCCGAGCGTGCTTGAGGACTCGCTGATGGTTAAATTATCATGCTCATTTATTTTAATATCATCGAAAATTGTAGGGCAATTTGTTTTATATTTTCTTAAGTTGAAACACCCTGTTTTTAACGCATTAGCTACAGATTTTTGTATATATTTTAATTCAAGGTCACTATTGGCGCCAGTAATTAAATCGTCAACATAAAAATCTCTCTGTATAATAGTTCGGATTAATTCATCGTCCTGCTCCTTCCCTACCTCAAATAGACAGCGCGTACTTTGGTAGCTAGCATTCGCAGTACCGTATGTGAGCGTGTTAAGGACCAGTGTCTTAATTGGCTGAGATTCGTCCTCCCTCCACAAGATAATTTGCAAATGCCGGTCGTCTTCGTGCACCAATACTTGTCGGTACATTTTTTCAATATCACCAGTGAGTAGGTACTTGTATTGTCTGGCGCGTATCAAAATTGATAATAAAGAATCCTGCACGTTTGGACCTACCATTAAAATGTCATTAAGTGAGTAACCAGATGTAGAAGATGCTGAAGCATCGAAGACGACGCGGCAGGAGGTGCTCTCGCTCTGTTTGAAGACCGCATGGTGACAAAGATAGTAGCAGGGTCTCGACCTATAATCATTGTCGCTTGATATGGTTAAGTGACCTAGTTCTGCATATTCATTAATAAACTTTGTATAATCAGATTTGATTAGTGGGTTCCGTTTGAACCTTTTTTCGAGATTTACTAATCGCTTTCTAGCTAAGTTGTAGGTATCGCCTAAGCAATCCGCACTTTCCTTAAGAGGAAGTTTCACACAAAACCTACCCTGTTTATCTCTAGTAGTGTGAGAGACAAAATGTTTTTCGCAGTCGTGTTCGCGTAGACTTGTAGGTACCTTTGTAGGTACTTCCTCCAAGTCCCAAAATTTTGTAAGTATTTTTTCGATATTGGTATCATTGTTGTCATTGCAGTTAGAAAGTACAGCATGATGACATTGTATACTATTATTAGTGTTATTGTTGTGTTTTGACATTGATGGAATCGGACCAGATATTATCCAGCCTAGCTTAGAATTCCTTAGTTTAGGATTATTGCTTCCTAATGAATGTTGTTCATTGCCTAATATGTCCCAAAACAAATCCGCACCTATCAGGACGTCTATAGGGGCTGGCTTATGAAACATTGGATCAGCCAATTTAACATTGTCTGGCAGCTTTAGTGCGCTGATATTGATAGGGGTCTTTGGCACTTGACCTGTTAACTCCTTTAGCACAAGACACGAAAATTGTGCATTGAAATCACTGTTTATAGACTGTATTTTGATATTACAGCTTTCTGTGACATTGTTTGTTGCAGTGTTGCCTATGCCTATGACCTTTAGACAGTCAATGGGCTGGGACTTTAACGATAATTTTGACTTTAATGATTCGGTAATAAATGACGACGTACTACCGCAGTCTAACATGGCTCGAACTGTGACCTTTTGCTGGCCAGCTGGGTTAGACACCTCGATCATAGCAGTTGATAGTAAAGTTTGACCTTTGTTTTGATTTGAGAAGTTGACTATCACCTCATCTTGCTCATCGACGGCAGCAAGGTGATTAAATGACTCCAGTGGAGAGTGCAGCATGGTATTGTGCTTCTCCGAGCACCCTGGCTCTCTGCAGGGACCCATGCGGCATTCACTCTGACTGTGTCCCTGTCTCAAGCAGTTTTTACATAGTTTGTATTTGACAACGTCGTTTAACCTCTCAACCACGCCTTTCGCCTTAAATGTAGGGCATTCATAAACTCTATGTCCTTGATTACAAATTATGCAAGAAAATCTCTTTGATTTTTTACCCTGATTATGGCTAGTACTACTTGCAAACGATTTGACAACATTGTTTTGACCTTGCCTTTGATTAGAATTGTTATAGTTTTGAGCGGGGCGCGCAGGCGCTAGCTGTTGCCTTACAATAATGTTGTCACCTGATTTGTTGTTGCGATTCAAAGACTCAAGTACATCAGCACGGTCTGTAAGAAACTTGAAAAATTGCACTAAAGTCGGGGCATCAATCTGGGTTTCGGCAGTGAGAGTGTTATAGTACTCTTCCCATTTCATTAATGTATGACCGTCTAGCTTAGAGGAGAGCATAAAGATAATTAACACATCCCACTTATCTGTCGGCTGTCCTAGACTTGCTAAAGCTCGCAAATTCTTAGTTACATGGTCAACTAAAAACCGCAATGACCGCTCGGATTCACGTGGAAGCTGTTTGATATTGAGTAGAGAGTTTAAATGATGGCTTATTAAAACCCTCTTATTGCTATAGCGGCTGCAGAGCAGCTTCCATGCCTCAGCATAATTTTTAGACGATATTTCAAGGTTAGAGATTATTCTGGCTGCGTCACCTTGCAAATATGAAGTCAGATAGTGAAATTTGTTGATATCTGGAATTCTGTCATTTTTGTGAATAAGATTTTCGAAGGTGTCACGAAATTCTAGCCAACGGAAATATTCACCAGAAAACTTTTCAATTTGTATCTGAGGTAGCTTCAGACCTGTGCCATGATGATGATGAAGGTCATCTGAACAACACGAAGCATTGTGAGAGCTACATCTGTGGTCACATTCATTGTGCTTGGTTAAATTGTCAAGTAAAGTTTTAGCTGTAGCAATATTAGAAATTATATCTTGTTCAATAATGTCTCGCTCATCCACTTCTGCTTCCAGGTTGTCCGGAAACAAAATCTCTATCTCACTCTGCAAGTCATCGACCTTTACTGACAAGGCTTCGAACTTTGCAAGTTTTAACTTGAACTCGGTCAACTCAATAGTCGTTAGTTCACTTTTATTTGAAATAGATGCTAAATAGTTCTTAAATTTTGTTATTTGACCTTTTGCAGATGCTCGTTTAGTTGAAAGCTCTTTATATTTTTGCTTGATCTCAGCCATTGTAGTAAAGGTATGCTTGTATAGTTATTGAATTTAATAATGAATTAATTAGCTCACGTCCCTCGTCTTGGAGTCACCTGCCGTCCGGAGAGCTGGTGTCGCTCGAGCCGATGCTCGCCGGGTTGGCCGTCGACCGGCGCCGTTGCCCGGGTGAGAAATTCGGGAAATATCGTCCGTGGATGACCCGCGAGATGCACTTCGGGCCTGAAAATGGTCGGCAGAATGGACTTAATGGGTAGAAAGGCCTAAATGGCACAAAGGAATGACTAATGCTAGCATGAGATACGAAATGTTGGCGTGATTTAATAAATTTTTTCACTGAAATGATTGTTTGAGAGGGTAGATGAAAAAAGAAAAGATGATGCAATTTGGCCAAAAGTGGAAGTTTTTAGCAATATTTTGCATAAAAACGCTTTAATCTACACAGTTGGAGACCTAAACTGAATAGTCAGATGGATATTTTTGGATTTTAAAGGATGTTTGGATATAGGTATGGCGTGGCACTTATCTGGGCGGCGGGCGTTTCGACTCGCCGTGAAACTTTAAGACGGATCACACGCTCGATTCTTAGCTCCTGGCTCGTCCTGGATGAATGCTCGTGCTCGTTCCGTTTCGTTCTGGACTGGATCCCGTGCTTGTTCACTGCTAGGCTTCCAGACGAATCGGTCTAGTCGATTGATGCGGTATGGTTCGCTGCTGTTGCTTTGTTCCCCTCATGGGCCACCATGTAACGTCTTTGGAGGACGTTTTGGTGTAAAAAAAAGCAGTCCAACTTTGGCAATTGCGTATATTTCTTGACTTTAAAGTTTACATTAAAAAATAGAGATTTTATTGTTGCCGGTTGCCGGTCGCGTGCGAAAAGTAAGTAGAATAAGTGGCGGGAATGCACGACGGATGACGTTTGACGTTTCAATTCTTTTTCTTTAAGTTTTGGCTAAAGCCTTGTCGGCCTAGACAATTTTATCTTGGTCACTTTCACACTTATGACGTTTTAAACGACAGCAACAAGGACGAAAAAAGGTGAGATGAAAATCTGAAATCTGCCCCAGTACGGCTGTGTACGCCGTAGGCTTGAAATATTCCAAACAGCATGATTTTATATCAAATCAAAATTATGGGACATGCGAAATGTTTGTTATCATCAATAAAAGGCGTCACTATATTATGTGTTATGTTATTAATAAAAGGAGGATGCACATTCAATTATTTATTTGTAGCCATAGATAAAATTTTATTAAACTGAAAATTAGTTTTATTCAGTAATTAGCGCTTACGCGGTACCCATGTGATCATGATATTAATTTATTTACATAATGATTCCTGTTACATTTATTTTGGTGCTGCTATTGATACATACCTATTAATATTTATTATATTTCTACGAAAGCCATTAACTACGTGTTTATATTATAGTAAAATAAAAAGTCATACATATCTGTTACAATAAGTTTCTTGTTTATTAGATGTGAATAGGTGTTTATTCTGGCATCAAAGTATAGCTGTCTTCTTTTCTTATAAAATATTTATTTACTTAGATACCGAATATTTGGAATGTTTCATTGTTGAAGACATAGCTGTATAAATGCCAAGGTTAACATAAATTACGACGATAGCTTCCGATTAACCATTACATGTTGTAGATAATTTGATATAAAACATAATTGCATAATGTGGTTGTGATCATAGCGAAGATTGCCAATCCATAAACTAGCATAAAATTATTAGTAACTGTAAATAAGGAATTATGTATTTACGATACGATATTTTGTACAAAATGCTCACAAACTTGTAAATTGAAAACGACTGATCGATCATTTTCATTGACTGGTAGTTAAAACTATTGTAATGTAGTAGGTTAAATTACATTTTTACCACAATTTTATTTAAAGAAGAATGGGACGTCCAAACTTTTCTGAGATTAATTAGGTGTATTCATTATCATTGGTTTATCGTCGCCCTTAATTTTGTTGAAAGGCTTTGAGTGACGGTCGGAGTGAGTCAATTGAGTCGTTGACAAAAAGTTTTTCTTAAGTAGTCTACACACTTAAGTAGCCGACAGACTGACATGATGTTTGCGGCTTGATTACTTTTGAAATAAAGCCGCCGACATCAAGGCATCATATAAGTAACAAAATGTTGGCGGCTGTCGGCGACTTTGGTGTAAAGACTACCGATTACAAAGCTTTCCTGTAAGTGCGAGGTGTAACTTATTAAATTTGAATTTAATTTTCAAAACTTAACAAATTGTACTAGGAGACATCAGGTTTCTTTTACATTTAAGCTATTCAACAACACATTCCAACAGAATACAAAAATTACAGAACTATTAAACTAATTGTCAAAAAAACTGCTCGAATTCTGGGAATGTATTCTGATTAAGCATGTCCTTTAAAACAATGAAAATCCGAGTGTGCTCTGAAAAATATACGAACAAAAATAAACCTTAAACCATAATAACATTTTCAGTAATGTATGCATTTATCTTGCATTGCTGCCAGGCAAATTGGGCACTTGTTGTGACGATTTTGTTGGTATTCTGAAATGTTAGTAGGTAAATTTCGGGCAATTTTGTCGTTAATCATGCCTACAAACTTGATTCAAATTCCATGTGATCTAATTCCTTTGGTTTCGAGTAAACTTTTTGACAATGGCTCAGTTTTCCGCGTCTCGCCAACTTACAGAATACCCATTCTTCTCACCGTTTGCGTTATGACTCGCTCGAGCGAGTGTGAATGTACGTTAGATCGATGTATTTAGTCGTTATAGCTCATTTTTATAAACTTTTGTTTGATGTTCATGATGTTCACGGGCTCCACAGGTCGAACGACCTGCGCTCTGTATTTAATAATGTAAATGTTGCATAATTTGTATATATTGAATAATGTGAACGGAAATAACAATAAAAACAACCTTTTATTACGAAACAGAACGATTTCATTTTGACAAAATGTTCACGAGTCTTGTCTCTGATTTAATAGCAGTTAGTTGCATTTCGTCTAATTTAAGGAAACAAACTTTTATTTTTTAATTTATATTTTGTTTATGTGCTGCATGACTGCATGTGCTGCTACGCTTTATACAATGCTTGCTTCATATTCGTCTAACCTATTTGTTCTATCCACGCGACGCCTTAATATCACTTTATCTAATTTAGACGCACGATTTCATTTCTCTCACTGTATTTGTTCTCTTCATTCGTCACGTTGATTCTCTTGAGATCTGTCTGATTTCATTTAATTTTGTGCACGTATTTTTTTGCATGTTTGTATTGTGACAGTCCGTTTGTTTTCCTAAATTATCTCAATAGTAAAAGACAAAATTATTTGAGATCAGCGACAAGATTCTACCTGTCCCTTATTTCCTCGTTTCCATCTTTTCCTTGAGCGGATCGCGCCTCGGTCGCGGTTCGCCATTCGCCTGCAAGAGCTGCGAGCTGCATGGACGCTGCAAGGTGCTGGTGGTGACGGCTGACACTCGTTGCATCTGGTATTAAACGTATCTGTTCTCTGTTCCACTAGAATGCGCGAAAGGCTTGCATTTGTACGACGGTCGGTGCTTCGAGCGCTGCCCGGACGGTACATACGCCAGCGAAATCACTATGGAACGGAGCTCCAGACGACGTAATCTTACTTACTTTTCTGAGAGCATCGTCATGAAACGGCAGGATTCGAAGCTGACTGCGATGGAGGCGGTAGACATGGAACCCAACGGGACGGTTGCCAAGTTACATTGCCTTGTATGTCATTATACCTGCGCTACTTGCGTAGGTCCCCACTACAATCAATGTCTGTCTTGTTTCGAAGACGCACACCTTGTAAATTCATCGGATAAAGAACTATCATCGTTTTGCCACCTTCTTTATGACGATAACTGGAACTACCGTGTCGACGTTGCTGTTACAGTTCTTTTGTTTACTGTTACTTCAATCACCCTCTACTGTATTATCTCGTTTGTTCTCAAGAAAATTTGCTGTAGGAATCACTACGCAGGGAACATAGGGTCTAACGTGGCGTATAATAAACTGGTTGATGACGAAAAACATCAGGACGCCCTAGAGATCGAAGAGGAAATTTTTAAGGCTTTGAAAGACTACAGCGAAACTGACTCTGATGATGATTTGAATTTATAGCACTAAACTTAGTGACTCCTTCCTAGCATCATTGTCAAACTATTTTCGTTCTTCATTCAGGCAAGTTGTAGAACCGTTAAACTAACAAGTAACATTATTATAAGAAAAAAAAAAGAAAAAAACCTTGCTGCAAAATGTTGTACCTTATGTCACTGTCACTAATGTCACTGATGCAAATGACACCTCACATGTCGAAATACAAGCTGTTTAGGCTGTAGGGCGTGCCAAAGAAACCTCATAGATTAATACCCACATACAATCGAAAAACATAACCCTCCTTCTTGCGTAGTCGGGGTAGTCGGGTAATAAATAAGGACCATTTTTATGATTATTAAGTTGTTTTTTACTTTATATCTTATCTTTTTCAAATTTTAGACAATTAATTCAATGTCAAACGGTTCTTTACTTTCACTCTGTTGTTTGTTTAACGGTTCTTGTGTGACGTAGTAGGTATTGTAGCAAGGTAAGACATAACGTCGTTTTGACCAATTAACATAAATGATTTTTTCGAAAGCAGGGCTTGTTTTTGTGATATTGTAATCATCTGTCACAACTTTAGCATAAGTTAGCATAGGATGATGAAATTGATTGTACAAAAGTTGTAAATCGAGTTAGTCCAAAGAACTGATCAAATTCTTTTAAATTTTGATAATATTTTTTTGTTTTACCTGAAAAGGTAGGCATACTCATAACAATCATACCTATTTCTTTTTACAATTAGGTGATAATTTTGTTTTTTTTTTTTGTTTTTGTCTACGTTATAAAATATGACATTCCATTTGATTTGCGACGAAAAATAATATAGAATTAAGTGCACACTTGGCTAATGACAAAATTGTTCGAGGCTAACGCATAACTTTTGTCTATCATGTAAAAATACTTTTACTTATTTTTTACTATTATTTCTTGCTCATTTATTTTACTTAGCCTCCAAGGCTTCATTAGGTTAGATTTAGACTAGAGATCACGCCGCGTATCACGATTATAGCTTAATAACACAAGCAATCCAAGAAATATGGAAAATATCAGGTTAGTGAAAGTGAGCAAATTATTATTTTTAAAATGCCAACATTTTTTAACGTTTTTAGTTTTAAGTTGTCATCTCATTCGTAGTTAGTTAACATAATAATTTTAAGCATAATATTAGAGTGATAGAATTTGCTCAAGTTGCCATTTTATTTTTATATACTGAGCTGTATTTAGGGTCTGTTCACATGTCAGAGATTAAATTGTATTTTTTGATAAAATTTAAACAATAAGCACATACATTTATTGTGTAAGTTGAAGTATTAAAATAACAAAGGTCTTGAAATTAAGTAATACATTCTAGAACTTACTCTGAACAGGCCCTCAATAGTGTAAATAATGTAATTAAATGAGTTCCTATTTTATTCACTGTTTTTTTTACGCTTTTCTTCAACCTTTCGCTGTAATTATTATGCATAGTAGAGCGGTTAAAATACATACCTAACCTACTTACCTACGTCAATAAATTTACAATAACCATAGCATGAAATATAAAGAGTAAAAAGGGAAAATTTTAAAAATTAAAAAAAGAAAGAAAGAAAGGAAGGGAAAGAAGGAGCCAGAAAGTAAAATTAAAATAAAAACACTGCTCATTCTCCTATGTCGTGTATGCAATAATCACGTTCCGGAAGGTCTTTCCCTACCGCACTATTACCACGGAACACCAAAATAACGTGTCCTAGTGGAACGATCAATAAAGCTAATGTATAGGGCAATAGGGCCCTTTACGAGGTAAAGGCTCAGTCACACTATAATTAACGGAGTCGCGATTCAATACCATTGATGTTTCAAAATTTCAAATGTAAGAATAAAAAACGTCATGGTGTGATTTCTGCATGAATGTAACTGATGGAGAAAATCACACCTCACAATCACACATCAGGGACGGATGATTTGCGCGCTGTTGTGGAACACTATAAGTACTAAACTTAATGTTCAAATTTCGTAGAAATTGGATGGTAAACCATTGAAATAGTTTTTACGAAATTGGTTATTTCCTCAAAAAGAACTTTAGACCTATTTAGTGCGGTAGGGAAGGTCTTTCCCTACCGCACTATTACCACGGAACACCAAAATAACGTGTCCTAGTGGAACGATCAATAAAGCTAATGTATAGGGCAATAGGGCCCTTTACGAGGTAAAGGCTCAGTCACACTATAATTAACGGAGTCGCGATTCAATACCATTGATGTTTCAAAATTTCAAATGTAAGAATAAAAAACGTCATGGTGTGATTTCTGCATGAATGTAACTGATGGAGAAAATCACACCTCACAATCACACATCAGGGACGGATGATTTGCGCGCTGTTGTGGAACACTATAAGTACTAAACTTAATGTTCAAATTTCGTAGAAATTGGATGGTAAACCATTGAAATAGTTTTTACGAAATTGGTTATTTCCTCAAAAAGAACTTTAGACCTATTTCGTAAAATAGAACTTCACGCTCGAGACAAATTAGTCTCCGTCGTTCTTGATTTATAATTATGCTGAATGTATTAATACACTAATACAAGTAATTCAATGTTATATCTCCTCTCTAGCTACTGAAATTTTACATCTTTAATCCTTTTCGTCGCGTCGTTGTCGCTACCGCAACGCATCGTGTGGCCAGGCCGTAAGGTAATGTATGTTGCAATTGGGCCCATACAACGAGGTAAGTACCCAAGAAGGCCCATTACCGAGCCCTATCGGGAAGTTAGATCTGTTAGCTGTTTAGGAGTTTTAGTTTTAGATATATTAATGGGTATCGTAAGCTTTTAAAGCACGCAAGTTTCATTGGACTAAGATTAATAGAGCAATGTTACATGGTGTAGTCTGAATAACATGTCTGGCCTCTGCTTACTCACTGTGTAGTTAAAATGTTGGTATTCTCGTCTTGGAAGTAATGTATGTTTTTCAATCAATTTATGATATGATAGGTTCTTAAAATTAAAAGTACAAAATTATTTTTTAAGAAAAAGCAGTCTTTTTTTTAAATTAAGATAAATTCATGCACTGTTTAACACACAAAATATCATAAATTACCAAAATATAATTAACATTACCTAGCTAAATACTTGCAATAAAAATTAAAACACTCGTGACATTTTAAATTAATTAATACATGCTTGTTAAATTCATACAATTGAATTTTACTTGTCTATCTCTTCCATGGTTTGCTTACACCATTAGTATAATAAATGAAACGAACAAAACCCTATCCAATATTTCCATTAGCCAAAGTGCCTCATTACTACATTTTGAAACGTGCAATAACTTGAAATTGCACTGCAAAAGCACGAACCATAAAATTGCACAGCATTTTTGGCTCCCTAAATAATATAGGGTGTGTGATCCCTTAGGGTGTCCGTTCACTTGCAAGCTCAGCGTTCGAGCGTCCCGCAATGGTATTATGTAATTTAAAAAACTGGCTACCCATTATCCGAATAGGATTTCATAAATAATAGGACCAATCTGTAAGTCAGTATATCTTTTTAAACTATACAAAGAATTATCGAAATCAGTTCATAATATCGAAGCTACATAGCTAAAGTAACATTAAAAAAATAAAATCGATTATTCCGACTATAGTTTCAACTTATCTTCGGCGGTCTTCATCAGGGCGAGTGCGCGGCTGCGCGCGCGCGGCTGCGTCTCGCATAGCACTGAACCGCCGAATGCGGTTGAAACTATAGTCGGAATAATCGACTGAATCGTACGTGAGTAATTCCCCCGTTTTAAATCATAATGTGTGAAAACCACGTCAGTTTCCATAATAAAAAAAAAAAAAAAACGAATTTAGGACCTTGTTGAAGTCGGTTAAAAATGAGCTACTTGGTGACATTTAGTCTTTTCAGATGGACTCGTTGACCTGCCGGGAAACGGTTACAGCGGGTGCGGGTGAGCGGGCCCGCGCGCGTTCCTCTATCTAAAAAGACTCTACATCACAAAGTTTTATTGTAATTTTTTACTGACTGTACTGTAGTGTACTGTAGAACTGATGACCGATGGGGTCCAAAGGTTCTGGAGTGGAGAACACGTACCGGCAAGCGCAGCGTAGGACGTCCACCCACAAGGTGGACAGATGACATTGTCAAGACCGCAGGATCGCGCTGGATGCAGACCGCTACCAACCGGTCTTATTGGAGATCTATGGGGGAGGCCTATGTCCAGCAGTGGACGTCCTATGGCTGATGGATGGATGGATAAATTTTTCATGAATACCATTGCGAAGCGGTCGTTCGCTGAGCTTGCAGTTAGACGAACACCCCTATACTTCGCCCACGAAAATTGGAGATTCATCCGAAAAATGTCAATAATTACGTGGGGGAAGAAATACATAATTCTTTTTCACCCCAACCCTCTGCTCACCTTGTATCGCTGTTCCTGTCGTCGCAGTCGTTTGTCTGAGAGAATATCGCTGTTGGGGTGGCACAGGTGAGGGTAAGTGTAACTTACGAGCTACAATAGTGGTGTTGTTATGTTACTGCGAGATAAAACATCGCCAAATATTGTATTTGCTATGTCGACAGAACAGAATAGATTTGTACGGATTTGCGGAAGCGAACATCTAACAGTGAGCATCTGTATGAAAGGCGTTATTGAATTGTTATTTTGATATCTGAGGATAAAAGTGAAAGACATTTACGCTTGTGGTTATATAATTTTTTTCCGCCTGCTTAGGAAGGTAGGTAGGTATTTATATAAAAAAAAAATGACAGTGATTCTACATTTGTACAATTTTCAATGAATAGATTTTCTGCCTACCTATTCCCCTATCCCTATTTGACTTGGATTTTTTAAATTTTCTCAGCGTAAAAGTATCACGATTTAGGTACAGCTTGGTATTCTACTATATTATACTATTTAAAGTTAAATAATATTATAAACGCGAAAGTTTGTAAGAATGGATGGATGGATGGATGGATGTTTGTTACTCTTTCACGCCAGAACGGCTGAACAGATCTGTATGAAATTTGGGACAGAGATAGATTATAGTCTAGAATAGCACTTAAGATACTTTTTAACCGCAGGTGAAACCGCAGGGCGCAGCTATAGCTATATCTAGAGCATTAATAATTATGTGTTAATTAATCAACAAAGTCCGTTTCGATAAAAAATAAGATTCATAACGATACGAAACTTCGAAGCTCCGTAATAGGTACAGTGGAAAATACACTTACCTAACCTAATCTTTAAACCGATCTTGACAAGCTTTATTTTCCAAATAACGTACCTAATTATAAATGTTCGTGCCGACTCTATAAAAAACTCGGTAACTTAATAATAACAGGGAGAAAGTCCCCAACTTAATACACCCTAAAATTTTCCTGCACATTTCTTTCGCTGGTTTGTGTACAAGTTTCTCGAAAAGACGTTTATTGAACTTGACAGCAACTTTGTGTCGCTGCTTGAAGTAATAAGTTCTGTGTGTGACAAACTTAGGAGATGGGCAGGTTGAGTACAAATTGAATTTGGAATACTGTGTAGACGTGATTATTGTAATAAGGTTTCATTATTTAATGTCAGACTAGAATACGTTTCATAGAAGATGGATTTAGAGGAGTTTTGGCGGGAACCGAAAAGATGGTGTCTTGGTCTTGATTTTGTATTATTTTCAAAAACATCTGATTCTTCGAGTGTCAAAGTGTAATAATAACGTTTACTGTGTAGTCAACGTGCACGAGTGTGGGCAAATGATACAAACATTGCGAAACGCGACATTTCGTGTTGTCAAAACTTCACTTATAGTTTCAGTAAAGTATCCAAAACTTTACTAGAATGGGGAAAGGGGAGGGATTCATCGTCTTCATCATCCCATCATCTGTGAAAACGAATGATTTGTACTTGACACTGGCACATGCACATGACGTGCGATGCCAAAAAAAAACAAGATAGATTTACGTGTTCTATATTATCGTCACTTTCATAAGACGAATTATAAAAGCGTTTTTTAATAGCAGTAACAGTTAAAGTTGAATTTTTTTTTGAGGTTTTCGTTTTTTCTAAGTCGGTTTTTTAAGATTGTCCACACGGGTGAAACCGCGGAACACCATTTTAAAGATTTTCAGTTCCATATTTTTTTTTGCCCGCAGGGCAGGTCAAAGCCATCATGGCCATACCGGCTTGTCATCCGTTTTATTTTTTGTACATGAGTTGCTAAATCTAAGATAAAGATGATAGAGGAGAGGGTGATGAAAGATGAGATGAATCCCTCCCATTTTTCCATTTCAGTAAAGCCGTGGATACTTTACTGAGACTTTAAGTCGATTTTTGTAGAGAACACGAAAAGTAGCATTTCCTAATGTTTGTATCATTTGCCCACACTCGTGCACGTTCACGAACCGGCAAAGGTTAAGGTAAATTTAATAATCCACAATTATTACACTTTAACACTCGAAAAGTCACAAGTTTTGGAAAATAATACAAAATCACGACACCATCTTTTCGGTTCCCGCCAAAAACATTCAGCTCTATAATAATATAAGTTACTTTGCAAAGAATTGCTTTTCCAGTTCAGAACAAAAAACAATTAAGTTCCGAGTAACAAGAAGCAAAATAAATAATCACATTTTGTTTATATCTCCAGAGAAAAATATTTAACATCAGTATAATTAAATTTGCAATGAAGGTTTGTTCGTTGGAAAAAAGAAATGGGTATTTTGCCTTCTTCCTCCGCTTCTTTTATGATAAGAGACAGATGTCAGCTCCCGTGTAATTTCTATGAAAATTGATACAAACAATAATGAATAGGTAGGAAGGTACGTAAGCTCGTATTTAAGTTTTATTAGACCTACTAAAATACCGGTACCGGAGTTCACAACAAGCCATAAAGGCTCAGAAGTTCAGAGGCACTTAGTTGAACAATTATGAACACTTCCAAAGGACTAGGTTTAAAATAAAAAGCAATTCTTAGGTTGTAAAACGTTCTTACAAGTACTTACTTATTTTATTTGCACACCATGCAATCTCTAAGACAAGGTGCCTACCTTGTCTTAATGGCAATGTCTAATTAAAGGCACTTAATTATTGTTGTAAGTCAGTTAAGAAAAATAAAAAACACGACTAACTGAAAAACACTCCCTTAAAAAATAAATTAATGACACATTGTAGTAAAAGTTGAATAAACCATTTTGTTGGTAGGATGTTACATAGCACACACTGACAGTTAAATAATAAATAAACAGTAAACATTATTTCAGGCAACTAGGCACATTTTAATAAATAGGTACCTTACAGACTAACATACTAACTTATCTCTATTTCCCTTAATCATCACGCGTGAACAAGTTGATCAATTTGGCGAATTATTTTTTTGTTGTGTTTATTACTGTTAGGAGAAGGTTTTTAAGGCAAAAATTATGAAAGTTGAGAACTTTACAAAATTTCATAACGGGAACGGGAGCGGTAATGGGACTTATAATGAATTAATAAGTTGATTGGTGGTGAAACAAAATTCGCCGGGTCCACTAGTATTATTATAAAAAGGAAAATGGCCTATTACTACCTCAGATCAATCTAGAGGAAAAGATGGAACACTGCGTTATATTTTGCTGAAGCCACTTCTTTTTCAATGTATGTGCGTGGTAATGTTGCCATGAAAAACATTTACAATTGCACGAAAACTAATATTAATTCCCAAACTCCACGTTAGCGATTTCCGTTCCAATAAACAAACTTAGGAGATTTAATATTTTAAAACTGCACATATTTTTAAGAGTTTAAAGTTACGGCTTTTTCAAAATTGACTTGTAAAAAAACTGCACAGTTTTTAAAAAGAACCTCAAAATGTTGTCCTGGCCACACTTTTATAATGCACTATGTATATTTAAGTACACGAAATTATACCATAAACCAATGTCCATAATGTCGAGGTAAGAATGACCAAGCGAGTAGTGTAGTTTTTTTTGCGTCAATGTGTAAGTGTTGTGTACCTATACGACAGTAGCGTAGTTTTTGGATGGTTTTTGGCTTCAATTGGATCATACGCCATGCGCCATTTTAATATCTAGGTTGATCTGAGATTACTACACTATTTCTCCTGAGATTATTGCTTCACGTGCCGCTTCCCAGTAGCGTCGGAGCTCTGACCCCTTTGACCAGAACTCAGGCGAGAGTAGTGCTGCCTTGTACTTCGCAGAAACCCGGAGTAAGTAAGACTTGAAATAAGTCTACCAGACACTCGACGCCAGCTCGACGCATTGCATCCACCACCAGCGTCTCTACTCTCAGTCGATTCTGCGCAAATTGGTCCAGAATCGTCAGAAATGTCGGCTCCACGGCTAAAAAACTTTTCAATGTTTCTTTTTAATGTTTTTTAAATACTTTAATATAAACAAGTATATATTAAAAATTAAAAAAACCCCAACACCGAGATCATCAACACAGATTTACATCAAACTTAACTAAGAACACTCTTGACTAATTCACCTTTCAAACAAAAAAAAAACAAAAAAAAATCTGTTTATCCGTTCGGGAGCTACGATGCCACAGACAGACACACACACACACACACACACACACACACACACACACAGAGACACGTCAAACTTAAAGCACCCCGTCGTTTTGGCGTCAGGGGTTAAAAACCAGTCTCCGAAATAAAACAGCCTCTTACTACTTACTACTACCTACCCATACTACATTGATAAGAGCTTAATAGATAGTAACAGCCTATTTGTCCACTCTGTATGCCCAGATTCTGTACCATGGCCCATACACGCCTATCTTAAACCTTTTATGAACACCGGGGGGTTTTATAGACTAGCAAAATAGGGAACAAGGCCATCCAATTTCATGTTATCACAGAACTAAACATTCGGGGTTGATAGTAGGTATTTTCATAAGGTATTGTTACAGGGTTACATTTTGTATGCAGGCCGTGGGGTAACCGTTTTATGAAAGATTTGCACAAAGGCTATTTGCAGTAAACGTTGTTTGACGTGGGCTCTGTTTATACGTGAGTCAACTATGTAAACTTGCTGGTTTGAGGAAACTGCTTATCTGAATCTCTGATACGTGGCTGTGCGTAATGGTTAATATACAGATAGATACATACACTAATGTTAAAAATGTGAAACTCTTTCTCTGTGTGTCTGTAAAGAAAGAAAAATCTAAGAGAGTCATTTGAGAGAAAAATCATCAAACCTACACACTAAATAACTAGTCATTTGATCAATTTTGGATAACGGTTTTTATTTTTATTTTTAATGTAGTATAGTATAAGTCGGCGTTTGACCACCAACTCGCCTGATGTTAAGCGACGTTGTGGTCTAAGGTGGATCACGACGACCTATAAGTCGTATACTTATTCACTCTAGCCTTGAAGTTTTGTAGAGTGAAGAATTACAAAGACGGCAGTTGAGTGAGGCGCTACAAGTGCGCTACTGCTCAGACCCGTCTTCGGAACGGTTACACCGGACTACATCCCGAAACACGACTAGGTCATTTCACGGCATGGCTTGGTCCGGTGGGTGGTAACTAGCCACGGCCGAAGCCTCCCACCAGAGTTTGCTACCCGGTTAGCACTACCCGGGGAACACTTGTAGGGAATCAGAATCGAGTACACTCCTACGGACGTGGGTAGCTCAGCCCCCAAATTTACAAAAATTGACTTTATTGTGATTGGATTTAGCAAACTCATGATCTTATAGTTGTTCACTTTGACGGGGAGAACAACAAGTATTTTAACAATATTATTTATTAATTACTATAGTTTCAACCGCATTCGGCGGTCTTCATCAAGGCGAGCGCGCGCGCGCGGCTGCGTCTCGCATAGCACTCACTCGACCAAATCACACGTGATGAGTAATTCCCGTTTTATAAATCATAATGTGTGAAAATCACGTCAGTTTCCATATTAAAAGTATTTTAACGTTTAACCCTAAATTTTGTTTCCCTCTCTCCAAAAGAATGTAGCTTTTGGAGCAAAAGCTCCAAAAGCTACATTCTTTACATCCGGTACTATTTTTTCTTTACATCCGGTATTATCTCGGAAATACACAAAAGTGTATTTCCGAGATAATACCGGATGTATTTTTTGGGTAGCTATATCTCAAGAAGTATTGAAACATTGAGCTACAAAAGAAAAAAAATGTAAAAAATATATCTTAGGTATTAAATATTATCCGTTCCGTTTTTTTAATAAATCGTAACATTTTTTGCATTCATTGTAACAATAACAATGTTTTTGCTCGCAAACGCTGTCAGCTTTGTCCTATTGATAGTTGTAGTTTTACAAGACATGAATGAACTTTCAAATGTTATAATTTAATAATATGTGACGTCATGTTTTACGTAAAGAATAAACATTTACAAAAATACTGGTTTTTTGTTTAATTGCTTTTAGTGGTCTCAATAATACCCCGAAGTTAAGGACATCAAAAAATTATATATTTTAAATCACCGATATGATCGAAGAACCTTTAAGTATAATCTAAGTATAATTTCGGAAAGTTACAGAAACCTTTGAGTGAAACCGCGGGCTGCAGCCAGTTTGCTATAACTTTGTAATTGGTTCTGGGTAAAGGTTGCGGGCAATCTGTGCAGAAGATTAATACGAGTAATTAATCCATCTGTAATCGGACATAATTAATCTTGATGGATTAAACTTCCGGTACGTATTACGTCAAAATCAATCACACGGTCCACTAGTTTTATTCCTGTACCTACTTAGTTATGAGTTATATTAATTATAGATTAACTAACTAATTACTCTACCTGAAGGTATAGTCCGTATAGTATCTGATTGGATATAGGCAGTATAGCGGCAGGACTTGTAAGTTTCTAGTTTTCTAGCACTTTCTGGAATATCTCTACATATATGTTATGTATGGCGCTATCGTATTCGATAGCGTAAATTCAATGCGTAATTGTAATGTTATTATTGTGATGCTTAAACTAAGGCTTAAGGTGTAATGTAGTGATGATGATCCTGCCTCTTGCCATGTTTAAAAACATTTTTTCACTCAAATTCCAAAATTTTACTTTTTAACAAGAATTCAATTCATTCTAATTTTTATAATATGACGGATGACGGAGTTCTGGAAACCCATCAGACTAATGGAAAATAAATATAACTCGAAACACAATAGATCGTCGTTCCTCTTGTTTCTGTTTTTCATTTTTATAAAAACGTATAAAACAAGGGCTGGTTTAAAAGCTTTGTGTCTCTGTTTTCATTGCTTCTCGATATGGTATTGAAATTCGATTCTGTCAATTCAATTTTAGCCTACTCCGGAAATATGGGGTTTCGTTTACATAGCAATTTTATATAGGTACCTTGCATGACATTTCCGTCGACTGTTATTTTATTTTAACATTTTATAAACGGATGCAACATATTTAATTTAAAAATTGAACGCGAGTAGGTATAGTGAGTAATAATTATTAATATCTTTCGTGTTTAAGCCTGTTTCCTACCTTTAGTTTACAGCCATGATAGCCTAGTTGGAGAAGGCCTGCCTCTCAAACCAGAGGGAGCGGGTTCGAACCCAGCCGACGGCATGCACCAATTTGTTCATTTTGTGAACATATTTGCGTAATGCATGTCATCTGCTACATGACTGGAGCCCGGTGTATGGCGACAGGCTCGCCCCCTGTCACATTTGGGACTGAATATCGTCCGGCGAAGTGTGGGTGTTGTATTACATTTCTGCCAGCCCCCTCGGGGGAAAGGCGTGACGATATGTAGTTTTTTCGGGATTGATTTTAATAAGATACATTTAGGCTACTTTTTATTACCTAAAGTAGAAGCTACCTAGTACATAATGTCATCTATATCAGTTCGCCCGTTTGAGTTTAAAATAAGTAACAAACTAGCTCTCGTCCAAACTCTTAAACTTTCCCATTTTTATTATTAATTGCACAATATAATATCGTTAACTTTGTAACACTTTTGTTTATTAAGACGCCAGCGGGCGGTGAGCCACAGTATAAAATATACACTTTACATTTTCTTATCAGTTTTTGCTTCAGTGAGCAGAGTTCGCGAGGTAAAATATTAAGGTACCTACTCTCCAAATAAACTCCACGCAAAAGTACCACTTCCTTACCTTAAAGTTTGTTCATAATATCGCTGCTACAACTGCGGTTAAATGACACTAAAATTAGGCTGTTTTGGTATTTTAAACTGTTTGAAAGTTTGTTCATTAAATTGTCATTTATGATCATTAATAAAAGAGAGTTTGTGCCACTTTTTAACCGTGGTACAGTATCAAATAAGTTTCTGGGGAACACTAAAAGTGAATTTTATTAACACTGAATTTTACAGTACGATTACATTAGTAAGAAACTAGTAACAATGATGATTGAAAAATCCAACGGCCATATAAGTCTCCCTGAACGAGATCTTACAAAACAGTCAACAAAATCGAGATTGATGGTAGGTTGGTACAACATATTTGTAGGTATAAAATATATATTTTTTAATATTAAAACAATAAAGCGCTTCCCGCATAGACTTAACGTCCAAGGTAAACCGGAAAAGTTTCCCAGAAACGTTTCCATTTTCAATCACACGCATGGAAAACCTATCCGAAATATGTGTTTTTACTGACAAAATATAGAGCCCAGAAAATGGCTGTGTTGACAAATTCGTCAGATATGTGACGAAGGACACGGGGTCTCGTCATAAGAGGATTATTTTAAGGGCTACATAAAAACGGCCTCTTGGTTTAAGCTTGTTTTAAGAACGGAAATAACGTTTCGTGAGAGACATTTTAACAACACCCTCGTACCTTCTCGACTTGTACAAGGAACTGAATACACGTGTAAGCTAACGTACTAAAATTAGAATGCTTTATCCATAAGATTAGACCAACTTATCACCTTGGTAAGAACACTTTGATTTAGGCACTTGTCCGACCGCCGGCAATGGACGACGAGCTAGTAAACTAATGTATGTAAAACGCTCGCTCGGCGAGTCGCTCATCGCTCATCGCCGGCGGTCAACCTTACTTTTTAAATATTTAAAATATTTCTATTTATTTTATCCAATTTCCAAGATCTAAAAGATCCTAATTTACTTCAATAATTTATTAAAAATAATCGCAAATCTTTTATCGAGATTTGCGATTATTTTCTGAGTACTAATTTAATTTTCTGAGTGTGAAAAACAAATCAAAATTCTTTCATGAAACTTTGAAATCATTCCTTCGAATGACACAAGAGAAAAAAAACAGACAATATCGTCACGCCTTTCCCCCGAAAGGGCTGGCAGAAGTGTTATACAACACCCACACTTCGCCGGACGATATTCAGTCCCAAAAACAGCGCGAGTGCAAGCTAAAGCAATCAACTCCCACATTATTCGAGCACTTTGCCTCAAAAATAAATATTCTGAGGTAATTTTCCGTTAAACAACTGACGCTAATTGACTCTCAGCGTAAACTCTGGTTATTTATTAGAAAAGCTTGGCGTGTCCTAAAATTTCAGTTGGTCGAGTTCCGTACAGTTCTGAACGTACCGCAGGAACTTTAATTGAGTTGCTTTATGTTAGTTTACTTTTGTTTCAAGTTAATTGGCCGCCTTATTTGTGTTGTATTTGTTTTTGATGCGATGGCTTTTGTCATTATCTTGATGTTTTTGGTCGGGCTTTGAAAGTGTAGTTACTATCTCTATTCACTGTAGTATGGTGTGAGTGATAGCCGTATTTATTTAGTTTATAGCTTATGATTCCTCATTGCTCATGATTTAGGGTGTTGCTAAAGTTTAAGTGTCGTATTCTGAAATGACGCTCAATCATGAATCTCGATTGAGCTGAGCTGGAAGTGCCCGGGTGGCTCCACACAAGCCAGGGGCCCGAAACGGGGTGTAGCCCCCAACCTACCTACCGTCTGGCTTGCAGCAAGCCCCTCAAGACAAGTCCGAGTGGGGCCCGCGGGCTGGGGCCCGGCTGGCAAATGCCACCCTGACTATATGGCTAGTCCTACCCTGGTACCATACATAAAAACTGTTTTAAATCGAGATTCATGACAGCGTTGTTTTAGCATGCGAGCCTTGTGCTTTTTTAAGTCATTATTAATTGCAGCCACTTTTAAGAGTGAAAAGGAGTGATTCATTTAAGGTTGTCCACACAATCCTAGAATTCAATAACTTTTAATAGTAAAATCTAATCTAATAGCGTAAAACAAAACTTCAAGGGAAAGGCTGACTAGGGAAAGAGAAATGAATTGTTTCACATTATTTGAAGTATACATAATATATTAAGTGAATGTGAGCTTCTGCTTTGTTTAGTATTTTCGACACACCGTTAGCCTCACACTTTGTTCGAAATGACAATGGAAATAGTACTAAATTTTAAAAGTGTCATTTCGGACACTGTGTCCCAAATCCTTGTGTCCGAAATGACACCAAGCTGTCTACAACGCAAATCTGGTTGGGTCTATATTACAAAACTAAACATCACATAGGACACTTTTTAAAATCACAACGTTAATCTAAAACACTATAATGCTTGAGTGCACCTCGCTGCAATGCATTTTCTTCCCGGTAGTTTGTTTGATCAAGAAAATTTATAGTACACTTTACAGGTAACCAGGTGTGTTTCACGGCATTATTCGTGCTTAGGCCGGCTTGGAATATTTCGCTGAATTTAGTCAGAATATCTAAAAGCATACAGGCGTGTGCCAGGTACGTAAACAAGTACGTAGGGACTGGGATGCAGAGTAAAGAGAAACAGAATTAGATGCCCGTCATTACCCGAATGCGTAGAGATGTTAAAAGCGTTTTTTTTTTTGTAAAACAACATCAGGCGAACGACAAAATAAATAATAAATGATCCATAAAAATGAACCTAGAGACATAATGGAAACGACCACAGTGAATTGGTATTGACTTATTTACGTATGTTAACAAAGTAAAATTGTATTTATTCGTTAAATATGAATAATTTTATGGAAAACTTTCACAGAAAATGTATTGTGTTTTTGTTTCGAGGTAAGTAATAAAAATGATTCAGAATTTTTACTTAACGTTTCGTTACTGCTGTTTCTGATCTTAAAACCTACGTGGTAGTTAAATCACCTGAAGGTAGATAGAGTTTAGAATCTGTTCTAAATTTAGTTTGTGACTGGAAATTTGGGACGGAATAGGAACAGACTTTATGACCCGCTGGTTCATTAAATATTGTACGTGCAGTGCACCTCTCGTCACTGCAGTTTTACGAGCGCGTCCCTCTTGCAGGGATGAAATCTCGTTTTACAGTCTACTGTGAACGAGAACACACTACGGTTATATAAGCGTGAATTTGCATATGATTTGTAGAACTATACGTTAATTTATAAAACTTAGTACGAAGAAGATAAACTATTTATTTATTTACACACGTAATTGACTGCCTCGATCGGTGGCTCAGTTGGTAGTGACCCTGCTTTCTGAGCTAGAGGGCGTGGGTTCGATTCTCACCTAGGGCAAGCATTTCTGTGACGAACATTTGTGTTTGCTCTATGTCTGGGTGTTAAATATCTATCTTAGTACGTATTCATAAAAATATTTGTATATATATCAGTCTCTGGCAGCCATAGTACAAGCTTTGCTTAGTTTGGGGTCAGATGACCGTGTGTGCAAAAATGTTCCGAATTTATTTATTATTATTTAATTACAAAACAAAAGATACAAAAAATTATACTTCAGTAAAACTATAACAGCGTGGTAAATGATCATTACGTTAACCAATATGAGAGCAAAAGACAGTAAGCCTTGCGAAGTAGTCCTCACTAGGTTGACCCGTGTCGAGAACTACTGCAGTCCGCCTATCTCACTACATAGCCAAGCAAACTATGCTTAGTAGGTACACTTTTCTAAAAATAACTTTTAGTCGATATTTAACTCATTTTAATTGATTGTGATAATGATAAATGATACTTAGGTCAAGTGCAAGTTTTGTGTGCAAAGTTTTAAAATTGTGTTTGAACTGAAGTCTATAGGTACGTCACACAACTATTGATGATCTCTTAAGCACACACCAACTTCAAGTAGAGGTTTTTTATGTCTCCTTAAGGTTTGGGAGGTTTCCCGTACGTCATCAAAAAATAAAAGGTTTATGAAAAGACAAATTCAAAGCTCCATTTTCAGCTACATTTGTTCCAAATCATTATTTTTCAGTAAAATAATTTTTCACATATTTGCACCTCATTAGTGCACAACACACGACTCGAGTACTGAAATTCAAGCCTGAAATGTCCCAATTATGTAAATATCATTGCCGTTTTGTCGAAAAAATTCTTAATTTCTTTTTTAGGGAAAGAAAGTGGTGCGATGAAAGTTAACATCTAAAGTAAGCTTTCTAAAGTTTGCCAGAGACACGTGTGCTTTGACTAACAAAAATATAAATGAGTAAATAAAATAAAATAAAAGAAAATACCTAGTATTTTAGGTATAGTTAGTTGTTTACGTACCTATAGTGTGAAAATAGCTTAAATATTAAATAATTGTATTAGATAGATAGAAAAGACAACTTTTTATGCTGCTTCAAAAGGTAAGTAACAAGATTTTTTTGTTGTTTTAACAAATCAAGTCAAATCGAAAAAAAAAAAAGTTTGGGCGCTTTCATATTAATTGGTTGATTGAAAATAGTAATGATATAAATACATTTTTAATTAAGTAATCTATAAAATTTGTGTTTACTAAATGTACAGTCTTAAGTAGTAGAAGTACTTAAGACAATCAATTTAATTTAATGTAAAGAGACTTCAGATCTTTCAGAAGCTTTTGAATTTGGTATTATTTTAAGCTCCTTCAGTAAAACGGTAAGCTTTGTCTATTCAGCAACTGTCATTTTGTCAATTTACTTGAAAGCTAGCGATGAAAAGTTTTGTTCTCGACAAATAGCGAGTAATCAAAACCATTGTTGTAACTTAGTCTCAAAATATTATCTAGATTTAATATTCCTACTTATTATTGCTTATAAAGTTACATTAATTGACGCATTTTCATAACAAACTTATATATGACTTGATTATGTTTTTAAGAACTTATTTTTTAGTCTATTTATAAATTGTATGTATGACTAATTGCAATATAGAAATAATATAAGGAAGAAGCGGTACGAGTCTAATTTTTAGGATTCAGCGCGTGGACCCAATGTACAAGCAAACGTACAGCACACAGCTCCGATGACAGTATTATGTTACCTACGTGTATCAATAACAAATGTAAAGAGACGTACAAGAGACTATAGTGAAAGCGAGATAACAATAATTATTATCACTGTTACGACTGGTTGCGTTTGTTTGTGACTACGGTGAATTGTGTGCAGCACCTAATTTATGCGGTCCGTTTTTAGGTTCTCGTACCGTTTCTTCCCTTAAATATGATCGAAGAATTGCAATGACTCACTATTTAAAAAGAAATTCAATCGAAATTCCTAATTTTCAAAGTGTTCTACTTTTTCAAACTGGCTCATTAAAAGTAGACTCGATTCCTTTTTAATATTTGTCATATTTCAATGTAAATGTTAGTATATTTATTGATTTAAATACTTGTGTATGTTTATGACTGGGTATATAGTTTATTTGTATACCTATTTAGTAATTAATTTTGTATCCATGCTCAATCATAATGGTTTTTTTTCCCATCCAAAGGTTGTCTGGAAGAGATCGCTCTTAAGCGATAAGACCGCCCATTGCTTCTTTATTTTTGAGTGTTTAGTTAAGATTTATTTGTATTTGGTGTCAATAAAGAGTTTTTGTTTTGTGTTGTTTTGAAATTCCTATTTTTTTTTAATAGCAAGAAGGCCACCCCCGTGACCAAAATATTACTATGAGCGCTTGAACGTACACGTAACTATAGAAATGTATGTCAATTTACTGAACAAGATTGTACTCACTTGCCTAAGAAATATTTGTAATTTTACAGGCATTAAACTGTTTTCAAATTCTTATAAGTATATTTTTGTAATATAAGCCGAAATAATTACTCTTCATAGTTTTACAAACAACCATAACGCTAATTATTTATAGGTACACACTAAGTTTCACTAAACACTTTAATTGACATTCGGTTTAGAGTACTAGTCCATTTGTACGAAATAACCAAAATTCGAAGCCCTCCTTAGTCGCAGGTTCCAATAGAAAGTTTTCAACAAGGACTAAGGGATGTCCCGTGACAATAGCACTTTAGTGTCAAAAGTGAGGTCGTAACTGGTGTTGGCAACTCAATTAAAAAGTTAACACCACCTGGGTGTAATACAATCATCTATTCTGTACATGGGCGGAGCCAGGCTCCATTCAATGAATACAGAGAAGGTTTTGTACTCGCTGACGTGGGTGTACTTATTGGAAACTGTACAGTTCTAGATAACGAGGTTCGAGCGCTCTTTACGGTTTTTAAATAGAACTCTAAGCAAATTGTGTAGTTTGCTATAGTTAGTATTTTATCTAAGAATCAGTATTTTTGCTAAAGATGAGGTGTTTGTGCATGTCCAATTTATAATTACCTCTAATTAATAAACGTGAAATAATCCTCGGTTTTATTTCCAGTGTTTATCGATGTTTATCGATCTAGTTCAAATGTTAAAAGAAAGAATTCAAGCGCTTATGATACGCCATGCTAAATTAGCGGTGTAAACAATTGCAATGCTCATTTAAGCATGTTCAGACTTTCACAAAAGAATCGCAAAGATAAATAGACTCTAAGATACACCAAAAATGGCTCCCTCAAAACTACATAAAAACAAACCATCTTAAAATAACATCTTCTTTCACCAACGCGACATTCATAAAAAACTAGAAAAAGATTTATTTCTCGAGTCGCTGAGAAAATAAGAATATTTCTCTCTCATATTGCGTCTGCCACGAGGAAGCTGCTGAGGGCACTTACACGAGGAAACGAGAAATGTACGTCTAACCTTACCTTTCGGATATTAAAATGTCATTTTGGATCCTAAACTGTTTAGTTACGCAAACATGTTGTGGAGGCACTCGTAGGCGGGAGGACCATCACGTTTTAGATTCCTCTTCAAATAGTAATACCTAACATTTAGAGTCCCCACAGACTACAGAGTATCTATTAGCCGATAGTTTTGTCGGGTTGGACTACTGGTGCTAGTTTGAAGGCAATTGCGGCCGATACTGAATCGCTGTAAAGTGCGCATTTGCATACCTCTTCACACTGATTAAAAAGCCGATCAAACTATCGACCGATAGAAAGTCTGCAGGGAATTTTACTTGCTATTCTCCGTGTCTTTCTGTATGTTCTCATAACATCAAATTAAATCATAATCATAAATCGTTATTGGACTTATGCATACATGGTAGATACCTTTTCACAGAAGTGGGATAGCAAATTTTCAGTAAAACTTGTTGTTTTGATTTTGATACCAATTAATTTCTTTTTTTTCTGTTTGTTAAATCCGTACTTACTGGTTATACTCGACTAACATCTCAGTTCGAGCATTAGGATACTCTGAAAACAAGCTCTGCGTAGGCTGGCCAGCCTCCGCAGTACATTGCTGAGAATATCAAAATTGCCAAACTAAAATTGTGGCTTGTAATTTATTTTTGTAAAGTAATTTGTCTTTTTTTAATTTTGGCAATAAATACCTTGTATTGTTACTTATTATTATTATTACTACGGCACTTACAGGGCTTGATTTCATATCGCCCGGTGGCCTGGACCCGTAACCGAGGCCATTTGCCTGGTAAGTGGACTGGGCCACAGAGCCAGGTGATACCAAGTCACCTACGGCTCTATTTATTACTTACCTTACAAAATGAAACGGTTGCCTCGCGCATTTCTTATTCAAGAACGTAAAATCTTCTGTTTTACAGGTTGTTTTACTATCCGAGCCTGAACGGTGCAATGGATTTACACTACTTAAATTGATAAGTACATCTTTAAGCCCGCATCTACGCATTTCAGTCACGTTCCCGCAAAAGTGGACCGGAAAAGAAAATAGATGAGAAGATGAAAGATATCGAAGATACGTTAGTGTTACATTGAAAATAATGTTTTACTCGTAGTTGTTTTTGAATCAAAGCGGAACAACTGCCTTTAGAATCATTTTTGAAAACTCAGTTATTACTTGCGTATGCAATTAACTCATAATGTTACAAAATTATTCATTAAGGTTAGAAAAATAGAATCATGAGAAACAAATAAAACATACAAAAATACACTAGCATTAATTACCTATAAAAAAACGTATACCTACTACCTACCTATACATAGATTTGAGTTTTTAAAAGACATTAATGACCTTTCAAAACATTAAAAAGGCTTTTACAATAACTCGATGATTTCTACCGACTTATTTCAGTATCTGTTAACTAATGTGAGCGATGGCAGCCTACTTGGGAAAAGGTCCGCCCCTCAAGCCAGAGGGAGCAGGTACGAACCCAGCCGACGGCACGCACCAATTTGTTCATTGTGTGAACATATGTGCGTATTATATGTCATCTGCTACATGACAGGAGCCCGGTGTATGCATGGCGAAAGGCTCGCCCCCTGTCACATTTGGGACTGAATATCGTCCGGCGACATGTGGGTGTTGTATTACACCTCTGCCAGCCCCTCGGGGGAAAGGCGTGATGTGTTAATTAATCTATTGTTTAAGCTGAGTATATCTAAGGAACACTTACTTGCGCTCGAATAAACCTGTAAGTAAGTATTCTTATATTGTAATCGGGAGGTAACATGGTGTGTTCGAGTTTAGGCTAAGTAAAAGTCTTTTATATTGCAAAGTTTGATCATATCTTTGCAATATAAAAGACTTTCAGGAAAATACTACTTTACAAAATGTAAAGTAGTATTTAATTTTACTTTACTTTAAAAAATTAACCAAAAAAACGAGAAAAACCAAAAACCACATCGTACCGGTGATTTTTTTCCGTTCACTACATTGTGCAATGTAAATGACCTTACAATAGTACACAATCATGGCTTACAGATCGGGTATTCGGATACATCGTTCATCATTCATTTACCATTTGTTACCTGAAGTTTACTTTTCCTCCCAAAAGTTTCTGAAACTATAGAAGCGGCTTCTAATTTCCCCAGGTTTTTTTTAATGAAAACGTTTTGTTCATTTAAGAAATTGTCAAAGTCAATTGTCGATTGTCAAAGATAGCTTACTAAACCAATACTCCTAAACTAATACTAAATCCATTGATCCCGGAAACATGGGATTCTTCTATGAAAGAAAAGCTCTCATTACTATTGAACCTCATGAAGTTTAGGTAAATATGTATCTGAATATACGATCTTCAGTCATGACTTAGACTGAGGCCACACGGACGTAATTTTAAGAGCGCGATTTCGATCGCGTATTTTGCGCTCGGCAGAAATACGGTTGAACAGCCATACGAGCGTAATTTTTCTGCCTTGCCACCGTGTAGCACCAACAGGGACCTTTTCGGAGATTTGAGATTTTCATCTCACTTTTTCTCGTCCTTGTTGCTCTCGTTTGAAACGTCATAAGTGTGAGAGTGACCAAGATAAAATCTCATCTCATCTCACGTTCAGGAATACCCCCCAGGCCTTTTGTATGAATTCGAATGCAGTTCAAAATGCGCGACCGAAATTACGCTCGTAATTTTCGTGTGGCCTCAGCCTTATGCAGCGAGCGCCTATTAAATGACTGACTGGAGTTGAGTAAAAGTTACTCAATATATATGGTACAATTTGCCGACATTGTGTACCATCTCCAGTACGTAGAACATACTAAATCCTAATCCTAACTGATATTATAAATGCGAAAGTGAATTAATTCGTTTGTTTGTTTATTCGTTTGTTAGTAACGCTTTCACGCCTTTACTAATCAACTGATCATCATGAAATTTTGTATACACGTTGTCTGAGATCCAGAAAAGGACATATGGTACTTGTCTGTACTTGTCTGTTAATGTTTTTTGTGTATTTTGTTTGTTGTTGTTGTTGTGTTTTGTGCGTTACAATAAATTGTTTCTTTCTTTCTTTTTCCTTTACTTTTTATCCCGAAAAAAAAAACGGTTCCTGTGGGACCGCGGGTTAAACCGCGAGGCGCAGTTAGTCAATGTATAAACCTAATAATAAAGTTTTCCGACTGTAGGTACAGCACATAATATTTAATCCTATGATTTATCATTTTACAAATTGTTTGAAATAAATTTCAGTAGAGATGCCCATCAGAACTTTATTTGTAGCGAGGTAACTCAATTTCCAGCTAATATAATAAACTTGATAGAGAGCAAAGTTAATTGAATAGAGTTTGAAGCTTTCACCGTAGTTTTGATTTCAGAACAAATTGTTCCTTAACAAAATAATCACTTATTTCGAGCCGAAAATCGAAATATGTTTGAAATTGATCCTGGCCTAAATGTTTGGGATTGGCATTTTGAGTGAAGTCGAATAATAGCTGAATATTAGCATAGCTTTGTAAATTATTTACCTAAAACAATGCTTAACTTTGATTTTGTTAGATTGGAGGTCATTTTACTCAATTTCATTAGATACATAGAATAAATAGGATAGGAGGCTTAAATGCGACGAAAAGCTAGTCGCTAAATTTAATTTTTTCGATAAATTTAACCTGTGATACAAATAAAATTTCTTGTATTTTCTTTTTGTTAGTGAGTACTGATGCTATGCTTTATCTATCTATCTTTCTTTATATAAAATTTTTTTTTTAGTTCATTCTTTTTTCAAAATCTATTATTTTGCGTTGTTTATTATTCTTTTGTTACGTCTACTTCAATTCTATTTATTTAATCATTCTATTTGTGCGTCAATTCCTTTTTTTTTTCTACTATATTTCTTAGAAGTGTCTCCCTATAAATGACTTTTTTAGTAAATATATTAAATTTACTATTCTGTTATTGTAAGGTCGTTGGTTGACCTGAAATGTAAAAAAATAAAAAATAAATAAATAATATTTTTAGTGATTATAATTAAATTTACAATATGGAATGGGGTGTTAAAGAAAACAGGATTGCAGTGATTGCGTTGCACAAAGTGGATATTGAAACCGTCGGTCATTTTCAAGACTCTTTAAAATCTTGGTATCAGCCGTATGTTCGTATATCGTAGTATCGACAGATATACCGACACTTCCTCTGTTGAAGACCATAAAAGATCGGGGCGGCCGCGTGCGATAAGACTCCATTACTGAAATCCAATATGCAATAAGTGAAAACTTAGGAATTGTGCAATTAATTTAACGTACAAAAGAAAAGTAGACATAGTGTTTGGACCAATTCCTGCGGGACAAGGCCGCACAAGGCCCGTATCGCGGAGACCAAGAATACATTAAGTACATAATATGTACATACCTTGAGAAATGTACATACGAGTATATCGGAGGTATCCTAATCTATATTTTATAACACATGTAAATATCAAACTAGCTGCGCCCCGTGGATTTACCCGCCGTTAAAAAGTATCTATATGCTATATATGCTGCCTCGGTGGCTCAGTTGGTAGTGATCCTGCTTTCTGAGCTTGGGGGCGTGGGTTCGATTCCCACCTAGGGCAAACATCTATGAGGTGAACATTTGTGTTTGTTCTATGTCTGGGTGTTATTATCTATTTGAGTATGTATTTAAAAACATCTACGTATGTTTATCAGTCTCTGGCAGCCATAGTGCTTTGCTTAGTTTGGGGTCAGGCGACCGTGTGTGGAAGAGTTCCAAATTTATTTATTTATTTATTCTAGACTATAGTCTATCTCTAGATAAGGATAAGAAAGGAAAGGAAATTGTGATAAGGATAATTGGTAGATAAGGAAATTGTGGTTAATAAACTTTTATAAAGTGCAAAATACTTTTATAAAGTATTTGACAGGTACTCTTAATGTTACACATTAAAACCAAGTCTATCTCTTTTCCAAATTTCATCCAGATCCGTTCAGCCGTTCTGGCGTGAAAGAGTAACAAACATCCATCCATCCATTCTTAAAAAAAAATCGCGTTTATGATATTAGTAGGAAGTAGGATAATGAAATGAATAACAAAATGAAGAAATGAAAGCAAACTTTTTACTTATGTCAAAAGTGCAAAGAGCGCTCGAGAATGTGTTTTAGAATTGAGTGTGTGCGAGGTCTGAGAGGATGTGTGAGACGGTGGATGAATGCGTGTTTGTGTGTGTATGAAGCAAGTGTGTGTACTAAAAGTTGACATTAACTTAGCATTAAATTACCTTAATCCAAACCTCACATAATTTTTTAAAATAAAATAAAACCAACCTTTATCATAATTGTCATTAAAATTTGTAAAAACAGTGAGATCAATCTCTAAGTATCTCTAAATCGTTCAAATAAAAATAGAATTTTCAAAACTAATTTTAAAAAAGGGAGATCTGCGGTAACAAACATTAAAAAAAAATACAACTGAATTGGGTGGGAAGCTGTTTCTTTTTGAGGTCGATTAAAAACAAATACCTACTTAATTTAATTAATTTAAAATCATCAATGCAAACTAAATCTAAATTATAAGTTAAAGTGACACATAAGTGTCACTTTAACTTATAATTTAGAAGAAATAAACACAAAACTGTAAGTTCAACTGTGATTTCAAAAATATAATAAAATTATTATAGTAACAAATTATTACACAAAAGTCTACGATGACCTAACAAATCTGATCTCTTCCGAGAAAACAACAACGAGAATCGCCTCGAGCTGAACATAACCCATACTTAAAGTTTTATACAGGGAGTTACAAAAACCCTGTTGGATAATTTGATGGACAGGTACACACACTTATAAGTGCTCATGCAAAAATACTAAAAAAAATGCACGTTAAAAATTGCAAGATTGATTTGGTCAGTTTAAGATCGCACGAAGAAAAGGGAATTTTACAGAAATGTCAACAAATCTGTATCATAATGTTGGTGACTTTTATTCTAAGAAAGTAGAGGCACGACGCGAATAGTTTACAAATAAAACTGACGTAATTAGTGGCTGCGTTCGCGCTTTTAGAAGGGCGGAGCGGGATGTGTGTTAATTTTTGTTTTAGTTAATTTTTAATTTAAAGTATCATAATTGCATCTTCCAGTAGATACTGGATGCATACCTTGCAGATACAACAGTTTTTGTAACACCCTGTATAACCATAACTACTTAACCAAATTATTTCGCCCAGCGACCTTCGAGAATCCTTTCGAGAAAGTCCATCTTTGCGCCCTCTGTCGAGAAAACATCAAACGATCAAAACATTACAGGAGAGTATAAAATTACAATCTAAGTATACTCTACAACGCACTTATCGGGTGACATAATCAAAACACCGCCACCGTAGCAACAATGCCTCTGGGCTCACCTCTAGTACAGTGGAAAACAGAACTTGAACTTTTCATCTTTATAATGACTTCCAGTCTTTTGCGTCCTTATTTTTACGTCATTATTTTTATCTGACACCAGAAATATACCTACAGGGCTATCAGAAAAGGTTGTACGAAGCCACAAGATTGTAATTATACTCATCATTTTAAAAACTGTGGAGTTTAATTACAAGTCAATTTTGAAAAAGCCGTAACATTAAACTCTTACAAATATGTGCAGTTTTAAAATATTAAATCTCCTAAGGTTGTATATTAGAACGGAAATGGCTAACGTAGAGTTTGCAAATTAATATTAGTTTTCATGCAATTGTAAATGTTTTTCATGGCAACATTACCACGCACACACATTGAAAAAGAAGTGGCTTCAGCGAAATATAACGCAGTGTTTCATCTTTTCCTCTAGATTGATCTGAGTATGGGGTATTGAAGAAAAAAATAAAGGTTCTCGAGATTTTGGGTTGTCTCCATAGTAAAGGTTGTTTAAAATGAGTAGAATGATTCCCTTTTTGGCTATACCCTATACCGATAACCCTGACCAAAACAAACAAGTTTATTTGTTGTTTTATCATTGACATCTCGTCTGATAGACTTTTACTTTCAACCATCTCTACGATGGGCGGTCTTCTATATGAAGTTAAATTAGCAATTAACTCACTTTTTATCGAAAATTACTTTTTCATATCTCATACTCGGAAAGTAGTATTGTTTTAATTTGATTTAAGGGTGGAAAATACTGCTTCCCTCCATAGAGTGGGAAAAACTCATACAAATGACTTCCACCTAAGGGCCGGAAAGAACTTTAAAAATAGAACTGCTGTCAGCTGTGAAGAGTTTTATGTACAAAAAAATAAGTAAGTAATTAAAAAAATGCTGCGGCCATGTGACTTTCTAAACAGACCACAGATCTAGGATCTAAAAGATCGACAGTGACAATTCGATAGTGATACAAAAAAACATTTGCGCATGCGTGAGTAAATTAGTGTTGTGAAAAGTACTTATTAATTTATCGGTTGACCGAAAATGGTCCTCCGGGTGCTTGTCGATAAATGTAATCTTTCGCATACCAATTGAGTTGTTTTATGTTCCAAGTAACACCGCTGCTGAGCTAAAATGAATATTAATCATTAAACGGGTGTTAAGCTAGGCGGAAGAGTTAGATATCAGTGTCACCACATATCTAAATTAACATAAGTAATTAAAAGTAAATAATAAGATCAATTTAATACTATCCTAGTAATTCGCTTCGAATTGTGACCCTTGACCAATTTTACTCGTATACGGATTAGGATAAGTAATGATACTTATCTCATTGGTTTTGTACATTTATTAATAATTTACATATATGTCGGGGAAACATAGAGAAATAGGAAGCCGAGCCTTCACAACTGATCCCACTGATGTTGGAGAAACATAGGAAAGTCCGCCGCGCTGTGACCTTCCACTTTTGATGACGGGGAAAATCTAGTAGGCCGAGGTGTTGTGTCTGATTTCTGATCCGCGAACTCGCTATCATTTATGGTCGGCGTCAAACTTCAGGAACGTTGAAATAAGGGGACAGCATTGAAGGCTTTTCACTATTTTAATTATACAGTCACTTAGACTACTTATTTAGTGAATGATCACAAAGATAGTTGGCGATTTAGAGTAATGGGTTTACGAATGACCATTGCGTGCGACCGCTTTCAACCCAGTCCTGTCAACCACTGACTGACAGACATGACGTTCGCCCGAAATCCCAAACGCAACTCCATTCGGTGTTAACCGCTCTAAATTACCATAAACAAATCGATTAATCGTCATAAACCACAGATTAAAACTATCGATTAACAACTCTCAAACGGATTTTCTTTATCCAATGATATCTCGCGCCGTCACGGCCATCCTGCATTTTCACACGTCCTCGGGTGAATAGTTCATCTCATCATCTGTGGACAATTATAAAAGTGCTCAAGTAACCACGTAACGCTCGGTCATTCTGACCGTCAAATCTAACTCCACAATTTCACAGAAAGCGAACACAGTTATGGGATAACACAAAACACAGTTAAACCCAATTGTACCAACCATAAACATCGTACCAGAGTATAATCGACTCTTCCAACAGTAACTTCATATTCGTTACCTATCCCCATAAATTGTCATGATAATTGAAATAAGCAACTTGACTTTTAATGAAATAAATTGTATTGGGACCAATCGAATAATCGAGGCTAAAACTAAATTATTAATCATACATCCAATATTCGAAGAATTTAATCAAGCCACATTGAAAATCCAATGATGGTACACATACGCGGTTTGGACTTATGAAAACTGCTGTGTAAAATTTCAACCGAATAACAAGCCATTAAAGTTGTCACTTAGACTTGCCACACAGGCTAGGTCGTAACTCGCACTATGATGTTACACCGAGAGGAGTTTATTAAGTAGGCTTACCACACAGGCTAGGTCGTCACTCATACTATAATGCCACAAAAGTAGGGTTGCAACAAAGACTTGCCACACAAGCTTGCCACACAGGTTTGCCACACAGGCTTGCCACACAGGCTAGAACGACATACGCTTGCCACACAGGCTTGCCACACAGGCTTGCTACACCGGCTTGCCACACAGGCTAGTGCCACATAGGATAGTACCTTGCAGATTAGTGCCACACAGGCGAGTGCCACACAGGCTATTGCCACACAGGCTATTACTACACAGGCTACTGTCCTACCGGCTACTGCCCTCCAGGCTTAGTTTTACCAAAAGCATTGACACTTAGTAAGTTATTTATTAACTGCATGACTCACATGTGCCGCAAGCGACAGTTTGACTAAACTGTTTGTGGGTATTTCTAAACTTTAAACAACTCCAATAGAAAATAACACTCTGACATACATCGTTTACGAATATCAAATAAAATGAAAACTTCTCACCGGATTCAATTGCTACTCGCAGGTGATCAATGGCTGCTTCATAGTGCAGGGGCCCAATTCGGAGATAGGAGATTTTCATCTCATCTCGATCTCGATTCATTACTACCCTATTCGGAGATTTGAGATTCTCATCTCACTTTTTTTCGTCCTTGTTGCTCTCGTTTGCAACGTCATAGGTGTGAGAGTGACCAAGATAAAATCTCATCTCATCTCACGCGCAGGAATAGCCCCCCTGGAAGTCTCCACTGCCTCCGACTACTCGAGACATCTCGCGCCCCAGCCATCGAGATTATCTCGATCTCGAGCGCGTGGAATAAGGCATCTCGAATTCAGCCATATTTTTCGAGGTATGATGGAATCTCGAGTTGTAAGAATAGCCCTCCAGGCATTGACCGGATCTCGCACGTTGCTGCTGCTAATTTTGGTGCCCTTTTTCGATCAACGAGTGGCGATGTAACCTCGTTGCAGTAGTAACACGTAGGCGTCGACGTTTTGTTCGGTACACTGCTATCCTTCGTCTCTCGTTGTTTGTTAGTTGCGTCACATAGCATAGACTAGGTGTAATCAAACGCCGTCGAGATAATGCAGACGTCTACTCGATGCTCACTCTCTCATTGCCGCTCTGCTGCCCTTCATGCACCACGAAGAAACAGTCCGCACACTCCACAATAATAACACGTAGGGGCGACCCTATCAGCCATCTGTTGCTATGCCACTTCGCTTCCAGATCATTGCACAATTGTAGCCAAAGACGGAGCCATATCTTATTGCTGTGGACGTTATTCTTATCCCAATTCTGATATCGGGGAAAGAGAGCGGTGGTCCTCGTCATCATCTTCAGCACTCATCTTGTTAACTGTGGGCATTAGTCTTATCCCAATTCTGATGTCGGGGAAACATAGAGAAATAGGAAGCCGAGCCTTCACAACTGATCCCACTGATGTTGGAGAAACATAGGAAAGTCCGCCGCGCTGTGACCTTCCACTTTTGATGACGGGGAAAATCTAGTAGGCCGAGGTGTTGTGTCTGATTTCTGATCCGCGAACTCGCTATCATTTATGGTCGGCGTCAAACTTCAGGAACGTTGAAATAAGGGGACAGCATTGAAGGCTTTTCACTATTTTAATTATACAGTCACTTAGACTACTTATTTAGTGAATGATCACAAAGATAGTTGGCGATTTAGAGTAATGGGTTTACGAATGACCATTGCGTGCGACCGCTTTCAACCCAGTCCTGTCAACCACTGACTGACAGACATGACGTTCGCCCGAAATCCCAAACGCAACTCCATTCGGTGTTAACCGCTCTAAATTACCATAAACAAATCGATTAATCGTCATAAACCACAGATTAAAACTATCGATTAACAACTCTCAAACGGATTTTCTTTATCCAATGATATCTCGCGCCGTCAATATTATTTAATTAAACTAAATATAATTAAATTAGACTAGGATGTAAGACACCCAAAATGTATAAATTGAATTAAAAATGATGATCAGAAATTGAAGGTACCTAATTATATTTAATACAAAAATGTTTTACGCCTCATCATTCAGTACAAACTCGGAAGAATGTCAATTTACTTTTGATGGCATTGATTCAAAAATGTTTTATTTGTAGGCGACCTCTTTCTCTCTTGTGGAGTTTACATTTCGATGGAGACTTCTCTGTCCCACGCTTCGTTGGTCTTTTGCGAAGCAAAAATATCTTAGGTCTGTGAAACAGACAGTATGAACTTAGCGCAAACTTCTTTGAGCGGACCACTACAATTACGTGGTGAGTTCCATATTTAAAATTTAAAAAGTCGACATAAATTGGCGGGATATGAATCTATTCTCCACGTAATCTGACGGAATTAAAAAAAATAGGTAATATTCTTTAAATAGGTACCTACTACTAATATTATTATAAATTATTAATAAATAGTTTAGATAAACAACTAGTTTTATTTTCCTCATATTCGAAATGAAAAGTAGAGTGTTTAACACGGGTAAAAGAATCAATTCCTACTCGGACTATAGTCTAAATACCTCGGGAATTTATTCTTTCGACCCTCGGTTAACAATCTACTACGAGTATCCCCGACGCAAAAACAAGTGATATAAGTTTGACGTGTATGTGTGTGAGTCTGTCTGTACACATCTTAGCTACCGAACGAATGAACTGATCTTGAATTTGCTTTTTTTTGTTTGAAAGGTAAATTAATTGGGTTCTTAGTTATGTTTGATGAAAATTGGTGTTGATAAGAAAGAGTTTTTTTCTTAATTTTTAGTTTATACTTGTAACATGCTTCACTTGTAACTAACAAATAATAATGGTCTGATCTGATGTTGGAATCAGGATGTAGAAAGCGTGTTTTAAAATTTTTTTTTTGACGTGACTACGTCTAATAAATCGATAAACGCCGGCCGCACGTAAACGGATTACTCAATGTCCCGTTACGCTCATTGTCCTGTTTCGTTCATTGTAACGTTACGATCGGAGCGTGAGCGCTACACGAGCGATTTATTCATAAAATGTGTGCGATCATTTCATCAATGTTTTGTTATGACGTTGTTACGTCAAACTATCGTCCGTAAGGCAACTTTACAAACAACCAATTTTTAAAAAACCTATTACTAGCTACGCCCCGCGGTTTCACCCGCGATTAAAAAGTATCCTATGTGCTATTCTAGACTATAATCTATCTCTGTGCCAAATTTCATCCAGATCTGTTCAGCCGTTCTGGATTGAAAGAGTAACAAACATCCATTCATCCATCCATACAAACTTTGGCGTTTATAAAATTAATAGGATTTTAAATATTGTATGTTTAGTGTCTAGCTCCAAGCGTTTAAAAAAATATTAGCCCTGCGCAACTTCTTAAGACAACGTAAACAAAGAACATTGAATCATCAATGGCTCTACGTTATTACTGTCACTGATGTTGCCAATATGTGCTAAATAGATAGCAATACCATGATCCAAAAAAACAAGGTCTCGCATTCCGGGAGCAAACACATAATGACGTCACTTGTCATAGTCATCGTCTTTTTCGAACTAGTTTTACATCACATAATTATGTCGGTCTTGCTTAAGCATCGATTGACGTCACTACGTGTTGCCCACGTGACCGGAATTCTATACCTAGCGGTTAATTTATTATATTATTATGCCATGGCAAATACCAGTTAAAGCACATGACTTTCATTACCGTCTGTTTAACAAGGCCTTTATAGTGAAGCGAACCTGAGAGGTTCATAAATTCTTAACTAAGGTAATAAAGCCGAGATCAGATCAGTGTCGTACAGTCCTTACTACGATATTCCTCACTTCAAACTGATAGTCTTAACTTCCGTACATACAGTGACAAACTGGATAAAGCTGTGAGAAGCTATTGCCAGTTGTAAACAGTGACATAATACACTGAGTTAATAGGGCGAAAACAGGTGTAAGTTCTAAATAACTTTTAAGGACAAACCCTGGCATAGCAAAAAAATCTGTGTCGGATGAAATAAGGATGAAATAACAATTTTATATGGAACAGCTTTTTTTTTCTAAATTTCATGGTAGGTCCCAGTATTTTTTTTTTCTTCAAAAGTATGAGTACTTATGCCTATTTTCAGCCACTCCTATTCTCCGTAACCCGGGACATGGGAGGTTGGAGGGGTCAAGAAATTTCATGTGCTGAGTGTACCACGCCAAACATAAAATAAAATATACTTATTATAAATATAAGTATAAAATAAAAAAAATATAAAATTAGATAAGTAAATTTTTTTTACACGCTCCTGTCTCCAAAAGTTTATCAACGCCCTCTTTAACTCGTATTTTATAATCGCCACTGGCTTTAACCAAGCAAGGACTGCCTCCGTGGCTCAGTTGGTAGTGACGTGTAACATTCCAAGCTTGGGGGCGTGGGTGCGATTCCCACCTAGTGATAAACATTTGTGTTTGTTCTATGTCTGGGTGTTAACTATGTATCTAAGTATGTGCTTAAAAATATAAAAATCAGTCTCTGGCCGCCATAGTACAAGCTTTGCTTAGTTTGGGGTCAGACGACATAATATTATTTTATATATACATATATACATACATACATACATAAATACATACATTATACGACGACAATATATATTTAATAAACTCAAAAACCAAACTGTCGTTTGCAGCAGCTAATTTTGAGTTTTTATTTAAATTAAATTAAATCAAATCAATTCGTTTATTTGTTAATACATTCACATATGAAGGTTTTAAAACTATTGAAGTATAATGTATTCTGCAAATGTTTAATGTTGTAAACTATTTCCTCTAATAATTTTATCGTAACGTCAAAATTTATAAATTCCATATTGCTATAGATATAGTCAATTATTTTTTGAAATCGAGTCCATTTAACACTTTTATACTCTTAAATCATTTTTTAATCATTTACTTAGTAAAAATAGGTTTGCGCATGGCCGGGATTGCGTTTGATGTTAAACACATATAAGGCCTCTTGTCTCGAAGAAACCGATTCACTCGAGACTTAAAGATACCCAGACTATTACCAACTTATACTTTATTACTTTACGTACTTACGTGATTTTTCTGTAGTAAATTTTTTTGGAGACAGTTTTATCCCAATGCGCCATTTTAGTAACAATAATACTCAACTTGAAATCTCCCTTAGGCTGAACGTGTGTATTAAGAAATGTTTTCCGTAACAATTCTCGCGAAAGTTTTTCAGGATTTACGGCAAACCGCCTCATTATTTGAGAATTATCTTTGTTTTATTGTGCAGAGATTTCACAACATTCGTTTTAAATAAGTTTGTACATTTTTACCCAACTGCGCAAGAAGGAGGGTTATGTTTTTCGAGTGTACATATTCATAATTATGTACACTTGTTACATGTATGTATGTATAAGGTATATTTGGCACACCCTACAGTCTAAACAGCTTGATGGATTTCGAAATGTGAGGTGCCATTTGAATCGTCTTGATAGTGGAAGTGACATAGGGTACAACATTTTGCAGCCAGGTTTTTTGTTTTTCTTTCAATAATGTTACTTGTTAGCTAAATGGTTTGGTTTACTACCACTACTACACTACTCCACTAGTCTACTAATAGATCGCTTGTCACGTTATATCCAAAGTAGAGTTTTTTTTTCTTGACTAGCCTCTCTTCAACATCTTTTCAGCCGGAAGTCGTTCACTGCTGGGCCTCGACTCTACTATGCAATTGTTTTTAAATTGTCTATGAATTGTCTTATTTTTGACACTTCTGGCACACAAAGACAGTTTGAGGCAATTCATTAACAATTTTGAAGCATGTGGTTCGTAGATTTGGAGGGCTGGACTCCAATGATCTCCACAGCGACCGGTCTTGCGCTGCCCGCACCCAGCGACTTCCCGCGACTCTCGCCAGATTATCGGTCAACCTTGTGGGAAGCTTTCGGCAAACTGCGTCTGCGGTGTCGTGGTCGCCACTTGAGATCTTCTCTACCCCATGAGCCGTCAGTTTTGCGAGCGATGTGCCTTGACCTCTGCCACTTGAGTTCGGCAATTCTTCGGGATATGTCGGTTATTTTTAATTTATTTAAACGTTAAAGTCATATAAAATAGGCACATAAGCATTTTAATGAAAATAATACTTACTCAAATATTATGAAAATAGCGGTAATTTCATTCATTTCCCATAATTCAGCACGTCGCAATTTAAATAATAATGATCAAAGTGCCATTGTAACAGCCTCGGTGTACTGTTTATTTATGATAATAATTAGCCAGTTAATAACATCACCACGTTTTATTTTACACTATTGAACGATTTACAACGGTGTTAGCCTTATTTATTCTGTGGTGTCTACCTTATAGTGGTTTGAAATGAAAAGTAAACTTTACAGGGTTTATTTTGATTAAGTAAAAGTCTCTCGAAACTGCAACGTATTTAAGTACCTACATTTTATTCATGTTTTTAGTTCAAATTCTGAGTTTAATTTCAATAATTTCTGGTTATTTGCGTTTTTCTCTTCCTCCGTCTATCTGTTTAGTTTTCACGTCTAAACGAATAATGCTGTTGTAACAAGTAACATTATAAAAAAAACTTGCTGCAAACTGTTGTACCCTATGTCACTTCCACTATCAAAACGATCAAATGACACCTTACATGTCGAAATGCATCAAGCTGTTTGGGCTGTAGGGCATGCCAAAGAAAATACATCCATACCTACATACATACAACAACTCTCCATCTTGCGCACTCGGGTTAAAATAACAAGCTGGAAACGTGTGATAAGAATATGGTTGTAGGATATGATTTCGTTTGGAAAAATTACGAACAAATCCTAGACCGTGGAGCGCAACCAATGTCAAGCTTCCGGAACGTTTTGAATGTTTACGAAAAATGTATTAGAAAACTTGTTCTGCGCAAGGTACAAGTGGAAGCAATATTTTGTTCCCAGTTTACACAACGGGATTGAGCCAACACTAGAAAAATAAGAAAACCGACCAAGTGCGAACGGGACTCGCGCACAGAAGGGTCCCGTCCTATTACCTATAAAAACAGCAATAAAACCTTTTGTGTCATCTTGAGAGCCGACTTAAATATTTATTTTATTCCTTTTTTTTTTAAATTAATATGTTATAATAGCGGCAACAGAAAAATGTAAATATTTCAACTGACTAACTATCACGGTTTAAGAGATACAACCTGGTGACATACGGACAGAAAGACAGACGGATAGCGGGGTCTTAGTAATAGGGCTCCGTTTTACCCTTTGGGTACGGAATCCTAAAAGAACGATATTCATTAAACGGTATTCATTTTTATACAGTGTATTACTTATTATTACTTGTCGTCTTATATTAATCAAATTTGTCTATTTTAAGTAATCCGTATTATTTAAAATTATGAATCTATGTATTATGAAATAAGAATTAAAGAGAAAAAATGAGTATAAATTATTTATTTTGGATGTAGCTCGTGATTGACATTTATCTTTCTGTTTTTATTGGTATGTTTGATGATGTGTCTCGGATGTTTCTAAATAAGTAAGCTTTTTCAAGGGTTTTCGGGAAAAACAGCAGCAGTGATAAAAATGAATCGCATATACCTATGTATGTGTATGTACCGGAAATTGATGTAGTCCGACATTGTTTACTATTCCTTGGAAATGTATGTAATTCCTAAAATCGCACGGAAATGTGTAAAACAAAATATATTTTTACTATTGGTATAAAATACTAACTGAAGCATGTAAAATAGTAAGTATATAGGTACCTTTGCAAGAACTGTGTATCACAGCGAATTCACAATGACAATGCGAATTGTCACAGCTCGTAGTTGCAAATTCTAGGTATTGAGGATTAATAGCCTGCATCGAATGATGAATTACGACGGAGTTGGGACGTATGTCGTACCGACGAATACCTAGACAATTCCACCAGCATTCGTGGAATAGATGAATACGCTCAGTAAGCTCGGATATAGACCGCGATGGTGCTGAAACTGGAGAGACTATCTACACAGCATGTTACAAAAACCCTGTTATATAATTGAAATGCATGTAGACACAATTATAAGTATTCATGCAATATTACCAAAAAAAATGCACGTTAAAAATAGCAAGAGTTATGACCGGTTTAAGAGAGCAAGAAAAAAAGGAAATTTTACATAATGTAAACAAATCTGTATCTAAGGCGCCTGGTCGCGAATAATCCTACTAATATTATAAACGCGAAAGTTTGCATGTATGGATAGATGGATGGATGGATGTTTGTTACTCTTTCACGCCAGAACGGTTGAACAGATCTGGATGAAATTTGGCACAGAGATAGATTGTAGTCTAGAATAGCACATAGAATACTTTTTAAAAGCGGGTGAAACCGCGGGGCGCAGCTAGTTTACAAATAAAACCGACGCGATTAATGACTGCATCCACGCTTTTAGGAGGGCGGAGCGCAATGTACGAGTATGTTCAAAAACTTTAGTGTCAATATTTAATTTAAAACAGCATAATTGCATCCTCCAGTCGATACTGGATGCGCACCTCACGCAGATCTAACAGGGTTTTTGTAACACCCTGTATAGGACGTGATTGAAAGCATACATATAAGTATGTGAAATTGTGAACTATCATCCTAATCCTAATCCTAACTAATATTATAAATGCGAAAGTGACTTTGTTCGTTTGTTTGTTACGCGTTCACGCCTCAAATAATCAACCGATCATCATGAAATTTTGCATACGCGTTGTCGGCGATACAAAAAAGGACCATAGTGTACTTTTATCGCGAAAAAAATTACGGTTCCTGTGGGACCGCGGGTGAAACCGCGGTGCGCAGCTAGTATATACTATATCGACAAATTTGTATGGAAATTAACGATTTACTCGATTTGAAACGTCAGTTTAAATTTCCATGCTCGCAGCCTATGTCTTACGCTTAATAGAGACTATCTAATTGTCGTAGGGCTCTTTCGGTGATACATTTCAAATGTTGTAATCGTAAATGATGATGATTAAATTTACAGAGAGTATTGATACAAACTGATCGCGAGACGAGCAAGTTGTTAACGTGATGGTAAGCTCCGCACAGAAAAACTTGCCTTAACTTTAACAATTCAAAACATTCGATCAAATCACAATAGAGATGTTACAAAAACCTAAAAATGGACCGCATAAATTAGGTGCTGCACACAATTCACCTTAGTCACAAACAAACGCAGCAAGTCGCAACACTGATAATTATTGTGGTCTCGTTTTCGCTATAGTCTCATATACGTCTCTCTATTTTTGTTATTGATACACAAAACATAATACTGTCACCGGAACTGTGTAATTGTATTGGGTTCACGCGGTGTGTACTAAAATTAGACACGTGCCGCTTCTTCCTTATATTATTTCTATGTTCAAATCGAATCTGATTACTGCAATGTACCTTATTTCCTAGGATGTTAGCTGTTGAATTTATATGTGTCCTCTAATTTACTGGACATATTGCAGGCACGCAAAAAAAAGATTGATTTGATTTTAAAATTTCTTTATTAACAAAATCATTTTTTTTTCTACACTCAGCGTTAGAGACTAAGACACAAGTAAACAAATTAATAGTTATTTTGTAGGCTAGGACCGCCTTTTAAAACTTAATTGCTAAACTTAAATGTTATGTTGTAAGACAGTTCTTATCACTACATAGTAGAAAACAAAGTCGCTTTCTCTGTCCCTATGTCCCTTTGTATGCTAAATTTTCAAAACTACGCAAAGGATTTTGATGCGGTTTTTTTTTAATAAATAGAGTAATTCTAGCGGAAGGTTTATATGTATAATAACATCCATTAAATAGTGGAGAAATACTGTTATTTTTGAGGATTCTAATGTGATGTTAGTAGGCTATATATGTTATACCCGTGCGAAGCCAGAGCGGGCCGCTATGTTTTTCTATACAACGTTCACAGGTGTTCTGTAGTGTATTTAGTATCAGCATTGCACCCGTGCGAAGCCGGGGCGGATCGCTGTTGTGGGTAGTTAGCAAAAACACATTAACAAGGATTACAAGGATTACAAGGATTTTGCTGTTTCGTATGTTTATGACATTAAAGATTAAGTACCTAAAAACACTTCTCTAAAGTGCTCCAAATCAACACTTATTTCTAAGAACGCATTTCCCACCCCTCACCACGGTTTGTCGCTAAGCCTCAACATAAGCTGTTAAACCCACACCTTGTCAGTTCGCTGTTCCCAAGTTTTTGCTTTATAGCCGAAGTGCGATTTGAGCGCAGTTTGTTGTCGCCTTTAGGTAATTGTAGTATAATTTTTCATAGATAAAATTTTAGTATATAATTAGTAATATTAAGAATTCCGTGCTTGAGTTCAGTCTCAAGACACATTTGCATAATTTTGTATAATTTTTGGTTTTCTATACACACTATTTTTGGAAGACAATACAGGTCATTTTTATTTTTATTTATTTTTTTACTTAATAGGCTTGCGTTTAGCCACCAACATGCCTGATGCTATGCAGTGATGCGGCCTACGATGGAGCACGCTTGCCTAGAAGACACCGATTCACTCAGAACTAAGATGTATGTATTGTGTTGGTATATCGATTGTTATTTGTTTGTGTGTCTAATAAATAAATATATAAATAAAAAAAATTGTCAGAATTCGTTTTGTGTTAAGTTGATTGTCAATACTCGCAATGTAAATTTAAAATTAATATTAATGAGGTACATCATTAATCCTACTATTCTACTTCCTACTAATATTTTAAACGCGAAAGTTTGTAAGAATGGATGGATAGATGAATGTTTGTTACTCTTTCACGCCAGAACGGCTGAATAGATCTGGATGAAATTGGGCACAGAGATAGATTTTAGTCTAGAATAGCACATAGGATACTTTTTAACCGCGGGTGAAACTGCGGGACGCAGCTTCAATATATAGTAATAAACTTTTATCAAAATTTTACAAAGTCCAGTCAATATGTTTTTATTCAAATTGAGTATCAAAGATACATAGTCGTGTTTCGGGATGTAGTCCGGTGTAACCGTTCCGAAGACGGGTCTGAGCAGTAGCGCACTTGTAGCGCCTCATTCAACTGCCGTCTTTGTACTTCTTCACTCTACAAAACTTCAAGGCTAGAGTGAATAAGTACCTTCTAGGTCGTCGTGCTCCATCTTAGACCACAACGTCGCTTAACATCAGGCGAGTTGGTGGTCAAACGCCGTCCTATTCTCCATTAAAAAAAAATACACTTATGAACGTCAAAGTACCTACACATTTTCGCTATTCATCTCCGCACGTACATCATATAGTCTGTCTGTCAGTTTTTCATGAATAAGCGGCTAATGCAAATCAAATCAAAATTATTTATTATTAGAAACGAAGATCCGGAATATACACATACATACATGTGGTCACGCCTTTCCCCCGAGGGGGCTGGCAGAGGTGTAACACAACACCCACACTTCGCCGGACGATATTCAGTCCCAAATGTGACATGGGGCGAGCCTGTCGCCATACACCGGGCTCCAGTCATGTAGCAGATGACACAATACGCACATACGTTCACACAATGAACAAATTGGTGCGTGCCGTCGGCTGGGTTCGAACCCGCTCCCTCAGGCCTTTTCCCAACTAGGCTGTCATCGCTTTTTCCGGAATTTATAACTGACTAAATACTACTAGTAGCTCTGAGCTGGAGACCTCACGACTGGCGTCTGTACTCCTCTACATGTCGCATTACTCTACCGATTCTCGTTAACTTTTGTGAGCCTGTTCAATAATTATACAGTTTCTTTTTCCGAGTCACTTTTTGATTTTTTTCAAAATTAAGAAAGAAAATCGGTTAAGAAATGCAACCTGTAGACGAAGACAGATTCAAATACTTAAACGAAAGCATTTTGTCGAAGTTGAAAGAGAGAAGCTTCGTGCGCTAACGCGCGATCGGTCTATAAGCCTAAGCATTGAAACAACATTATCCACGCAATAAACATGTCAAGTCAACACAAATGTGACTTTGTTAAAAACAAAATTATCAAGACAACAGGGGGGCTATTCCTGCGCGTGAGATGAGATGAGATTTTATCTTGGTCACTCTCACACCTATGACGTTTTAAATGAGAGCAACAAGGACGAAAAAAGGTGAGATGAGAATCTCAAATCTCCGAATAGGGTCCCTGATAGCTATGTTAATATTCCGTACCTACATCAGGCTGAATATTTTTCTGGAAGTGTTTTTTTGTACTTTTGTTTATTTAGTAGTATTCAACTAGCTCCAGTTTAAGGCTCGGTCATTCTACGATTATCTACGTAACACACGTTTACGTAACCCGCTTTATTTAGAGTTGAAAGTCGTAAATCATATTTTATGGTAAAATGATATCGGCGCCTAGAAATACATTTTTTTGGCGTTTTTATTAGTATTAGTCGTAATAAGAACACAAATAATAATAAGTTGCTCGGTTAAACTTTAGAGAACTAATCTGGCTATTTAATTATCGAAAAAAAATGTGATGTAATCCCTGAAAATTTAGAGAACTACGTTCGGATAGTCTTTTTAACAAGATACACACTTTTTTACAAGAAGAACTTTGTACTTATTCACTCTATAAAACTTCAAGGCTAGAGTGACCTTATAGGTCGTCGTGCTCCATCTTAGACCATAACGTCGCTTAACATCAGGCGAGTTGGTGGTTCAAACGCCAACCTATTCTACATAAAAAAATATACATTTTGTGATTTTTTTTAATGAGAATAATTTTTAAAAAAATATTTCAGTTAAACTTTAGTTAGTTGTTTCTTAAACCAGCTGTATTTTATTGCACCTGATCATCATAATTCTTCATATCAAACTAGGCGCAAAAAAAAACTTGTTTTGGTGATTTCGTGTAATACGGGGCCTTAACGTGGTAGTTCAGTAAACTAACTTGAAAAACTTAATTGGCCCGGAAACTGTAATAATGAAATAAATTAAAGGAAAGGAATTTTATATACCCAGAGGAAATTAAGCGTCTGTCTCTTTTTTCATTCAATTTGGCAGCCAGTAAGGAGGTTTTGGTTACATACTAAATTGTTCAACCTTCTTTTAAATTTGAGTGTTGCAAAACAATAACTTTTTTTTATTAACCTGGTTAATCCCATTATTAGTATTTTTCCATTTAATTAATTTATTTCAGTTCTGGGTCAAACCATCCAGTCTATTCTAAGTTTCCTGCCCCCGATTCTATTATGCAATTTTTTTAAATAGTTAATGAATTGCCCCTAATTGAATTTTTGTGTACGCTAGAGCTATGTAGATAGCGATGATAGCTTAGTTGGAGAAGTACCGCCTTTTAAGCCAGAGGAAGCGGGTTTGAACCCAGCCGACGGCACACACCAATTTGTTCATTGTGTGAACATATATGATGTATTTCATCTTCTACATGACTGGAGCCCGGTGTTTGGCGACAGGCTCGCCCCCTGTCACATTTGGGACTAAATATTGTACGGCGAAGTGTGGGTGTAGTATTACACGTCTGCCAGCCCCATCGGGGGAAAGGCGTGACGATATGTATGTAGAACTGGAGCTCGTCGCTGCACCTTATCGGGGTTGACTATTTCGGGCGTGCACTCGGAGATATTCGGCCACCTGTGCGGTACATTCGCTAAATCAGACAAGGATTTATTTTATAAGAATATACTTATTAGGTTTATGTTTTTAGCTTCTGTTTAGTTCGATTTTTATGAAAAACTATAGGCTATTAATTAATTTAGGTCATTATTTTTTAACTTCCAACTAAAGTCAAATTAGGTGGTAGTGGGCAGGGCACATCGCTCGTAGAACCGACTGCCGATGGGGCAGAATATTTTCAAGTGTCGACAAGAAACTGGAAGACGTGGCGTGGAAAGTCCGGGAGGGTTTGTTGAACAAGGTGGACTGACGATCTGATGAGGGTCGCGGGAAGCCGCTGGATGCGGGCAGCGCAGGACCGGTCGTTGTGGAGGTCATTGGGGATGTCTTTGTCCAGCAGTAGACGTCTTCCGGGCTGACATGATGACGATGATTTTTTTATTATTTATTAGGCCATCTATTTAGCCTACTTTACTAATTTGTAATTGTTTGTTTTTTTCAATCTTTCTATAATATTTTCCAGCTGTAGTGTTTTTTTTAAATGACTTTATGCTGTTGGCCACTGAGGCCTCGACAGCGTACCGGGCATTAGGCAAGCGCAGATGGCGCAGGGTCAACAAGCTGTAGTGTATTGGCATACTGCTTTTATACTGTGACAGAGTCCGAAGAGGGTACAGTCAGCATCATAAGAGCCAAAGTAATGAGTGGAGAAACGTAGACTTACAGTTACAATACAAAGTATAGTCACGAACAGTATACCTACTGACTTTGGATTCGTGATGAAACTAATCTAGTAGTTGGGTAGGGATGTTCTAAATTTATAAAAGATTATTATTGTATCACATATTTTTTGATGGGAACTCTCCCTCTCTTCTTTATGGCTCATCGCTCATCTCTGAGCGTCACAATCATAATAACATTAATAACCAATCATTTAGTAAATAGCCACAAATCTGTTTTTATCTCTGAGTGAAAGATTAGCCATGTCCAGCTTATTCCTATTCTCGACGATCCTACTGTGTAGTTTTATACTATGGTAGAGTAAAGTGTCGAAGTGCTTTAGCTAAGGTTATATAGCTTCATAGACAATTAGACATTCGCTTCAGTATGCATGAATGCCGTCTAGATTCTGAAAGCTTTTAGTTTCAAGTCGTGAGACATGTTGAGAGACTTGAAAGTAATTATTCAGGAATTAGCTGCATGCAACTTCTGCTTACATTAGTGTTTCCTTACTCTGCAAGTTATTAATGACAGTTAACTTGTACGTAGATAATAATTCATATCTGACAAAGCATACAAAAATACGTAGTATCTTCGCGCTGTAAAGGCACGTTCACATGTGCGCGATGTTTTCACGCGCACGTGTGAACGCGTTCGAAGCACGGGCGCGTCGCGTACGCACCACAGAAACTTTTTTTATAGTTTTTTTTTTTTATATTTATTTAGCACACAAAACAAATCACAATCTAAGAGTACTAAATTATGGATCCAAGTGGTTCTCCAGAACACACAGATTAGACCTGGATTGTAACCCAGACCATGTGTATTGTGTACGATATAGGTTCAATAATGGACTCAAGCTTACAAAATATAGTTACGTTAAGTACATAAATACATAATTGAGTTAGAATATAATATATAGTGATGTTTAAAAGCATTTGTAGCATTTGAAGTTTACATTGTCCTACATTACAATGTAAACTAAAAATATTAAGAAAGGTCTAACTAATATAAGTTATAAGACAACTCTTTAACACTAATTGAATGTTTATATGTATAATTAAATAAATAAAAAAATAAAAAAACTGTACTTAAATTAAGCGGAGAAAGAATTTGCTCCAGTTGTGGCACAATAACTGTAATATTTAATACCTTGTCATAACGTAGGTTCATTATTTATCGATATAAAGTACGCGCGCACATTCAGCAGCGCCAGAAACGCATAAGTATGTGTAAACGTACCCTAATGCGGTTTTCGCGTTTGCACGTGTTTAGCTGTAATCTGTCTTTTAATTGTTCTTAAATTTTGTTGAAACAAAGCAGATAAAAACTGGACCAAATAAAATTTACAAAATGTGAACTGTCAGAAAACAGAATACTAGAGACTATAACAAGCGAATAAATAAATAAGACCCTAAAAAGATTGAAACGATGAGAATAAAAACAAAGTCATTGCGTAAAAGGCATCAACTTGCGTTAGTGACTAACAGGCACTTTGAACTTAGAAAACCTCAACAATGAATGTTAATCACCGTTCCAAAAAGTTCCTTTATCTACGTCATTTGCAAGAAAACGAATTTTTATTTTTAAATTAGTTCCTTCTGCCCCTTAGGGTTTTGGGGGCAATTTTGTCATCAACAGTGAGGGAGGTGATAGTATTAGATATGAAAAGAAAAGAAGAGAAATAATCCTGGTAGGGTAGATGGTACCACAGAAGAAATGAAAGGAAAAAGAAAGAAAAACTAAAGACGGATGTTATTAGACTGAATGAAATTAGCTAATGAGAAAATGATTTTTTTGTTTGGGAATGAGAGCAGAGAAGAAATGTGTATTGGAAGCGGAACTTTACACTTAGTGATGGTAGAATAAAGGGATGAAGAAGACGATTTAAAAGCGTTCTTTTAAAAATAGTCTTCAAGCAAATAACGCAAAGAAATTGTTCACGAAAAAGATAGCCCCTAAGGTATTCGTATCTTTGGTAAAAAGTTTTTGTCACACAGAAATTTTTTGTCCAAAAATCCTATTATAATACAAATCGAACAAGGGATTCTATGAATAGCATTACAGGGATGATAAAACGGCAGGTGTCGAGGTCTTTCCATTTTTTATTTTCGATAGTTAAATAAGATAGAATCAAACAATAAAATTAGAGAAAAAATCACAAATTTTAAATTATCATCGTCAGTATCAGCCTGTAATCGACCACCGCTGAGAGACCTCTCTTCTTGTACGCTACTCATCCCGGTTCTGTGTCAATCTTGTCTAGGTTCGTCCCTGTTAAATTATATTATACCTACTGTTAAAACATTCAAAATGAGACCCTAGATTTTTTTAAATAGACTTGTTTAATAATGTGAGCTTAATTACTTTTTTTTTTTAAATCTACTATCGACTTGCTTTGGCTTTGCACGGTACCTATAATCTTTCCGTGAAAAATTATTTGACTGATTATGAAAACCGCATCAAAATTCGTTGCGTGACTTAGGAGTTGGCGAATACATGTACAAATATACCGAGAGACAGAAAGACGCAGAAAGTGATGTTGTTTTTAGTTATAAAGAGGAAAGATTAGAATTGTTGTAGATATGTTTGTAATGAATAAACTTAAAAACTAGTTGTCCGAATTCAAAAAGTATTTCACCATTAGAAAGTTACGTTATCTCTGAGTGTAGTGACATAGGCTATGAAAGCGAATCCTCGGGAAAAAGAGCTATGTATATGTACAGATAGATATAGGTATGTAGAGAAAGAGAAGAAAAGTTTTTCTTCTATTGACACCTACAAATACATGTATTCATTTAAAACCAAAACTTACCCACTAAAGTATAAGTTTAGAATAGAATAAGTTTATTTTTGTAACAATAACACAAGGTATTACAAAGGTGAGTATCAATGACACCTGCAGAAGTATAAAACTGAGTCGCAGATCTCAACGCCCTCGTCCGAAGATTTTTTACAAGAGTTAAATTAATTTAATCTAAATAAATATAAGAATTATTTTCGAACAATTTTCGAAAATAAAGAAAACTATATAATAAAAGAATTGTTCAAACATTAACATTAACAAAAACATTAAGTGGGTATAAGTACATTTTGGATGAAGTAAAAAAGTAAAAGAAAGTAAAAAAGCAGGAGTGTATGGATATGTCCGTGTGTTTGTGTGTGTGTGAGTTTATATGTATTGAGTTTACATATATTATTGTATATGTGTTAATACACCCCCATGGTTGCAAAAAATATTGTATTTTTCTTATGTACTTAGTAACATGATAAAGATTTTGAATTGAAACTTCTAATGTGACTGCCAACAAGGTTGCGTTAAACGTTTAACGCTTAGGGAGGGGGAATAGGGAGGGGAGAAAGATAGAGAGCAAAAGTAAATGCGTGGCACTCGAACGCATGCGCGTAGTGTACCTGTTACAGGCCAGCGCAAGCGTTAGCAACGACTAGCGTCTAATATTCCAACGCAAAAGGGAGAGATTACAATTACAATAATTACAATAGTACATAAATAAGGCTTAATAATAATTCGGGACACTCCCACACACGGTCGCCTGACACCAAACTAAGCAAAGCTTGTACTATGGCTGCCAGAGACTGATATACATACTTATATATTTTTAAATACATACTTAAATAGATAATTAACACCCAGACATAGAACAAACACAAATGTTCATCACATAAATGTTTGCCCTAGAGAGAAAGAAAGATACTTACACAGAAGTTTCACTTCGGAGGGACTCCACGCACTATTTTTATTTTTTATCATAGTAGAAGAGTACTTTTCAAATTGTTGTATTTGTGTAAACACGATCAAAATCTCGAGCAAGTACATACTTCTGTTTCGACCAGTCCTTATTGTCTCTATCCCATAGCTATTACAAATTACTAGTTTCAAAAGCAGTTAATCGTTAAACCACGTGTTCAACTCAAACAGCACACATGAACTGCTGTACCCTTTGTAACAAAGTTGGTACATTAGCATAAAGGACACAGGGCAATGTCCAACACCGGGCGGTAAACACACCAGAATGTTGATCATTTACAGTAGTTTCGGGGCTAAACTTATTCTATAGGATGTATAGGTATAGAATACCCATAGGTTCTTTATATGTGGGTAGCTCATCCCATTATAAAATATATAACTTATCGTCACACCTTTCCCTCGAGAGGGCTGGCAGAGGTGTACAACACACCCACACTTCGCCGGACGATATTCAGTCCCTAATGTGACAGGGGGCGAGCCTGTCGTCATACACCGGGCTCTAGTCATGTAGCAGATGACAAACAATACGCACATATGTTCACACAAGGAACAAATTGGTGCGTGCCTTCGGCTGGTTCCGAACCCGCTCCCTCTGGCTTGAGAAGCGGGCCTTCTCCGGCTAGGCTATCATAGTAACATATCTTCAAAATAATAAAATTGAGTATATTAGTATGACACGTATGTTTATGTAAGTTATTTAAATAGTTTATGTAGGTGTATAGGTTGATGTTTTGTTTGGTTTTTCTATCAATGTTATGTTTATTTTTGTTATTTTTGCACACCCTGTCCCATAGGTACTCATTTGTCGTATCCTCTCCATCCTAAGGTTGCCTGGAAGAGATCGCTTTTAGTGATAAGGCCGCCAGTTGTTACACTATATAATAAGTTTTATTACCTATATTTTTTCTCTTGTTGTTTTGTTATTTGTGATGTGAAGAATAAAGAGTTTATCTATCTATATCTACATATGTATCTAAGATTTGAATTATACCCTGAGCTTTTTCTCCATCGGTTGAACCTGGCGGTGGATCTAAGTGAACGGAGGGCATTATTATGACTGTAAACTGGAAGTGTGTTCGTATGTCCTTATTTCAGGTAAAAATAAAAACAAATAAATCACTGCTGAAGCTCAGATCAACTAGAATATCAGATGGCGCACGGCGTTTGATTTAGGTGAAGCCAAGAACCATCCAAAAACTACGCTACTGTCGTATATGTACACAACACTCACACATTGACGCAAAAAAACTACGCTACTCGCTTCGTCAGTACTAACCTGGACGTCACGCTGAGAACATACAAAAAAATTCTGGAACGATGCCGTCATGTGCTGTGAAACACTGCACTAACTACACGAAAGTGAAAAAGAAATGTGTAAGTATTGTTAATAACATCTCATTATATAGTAAACAGCATTGTTTTAGGTTATAATTTCGGATACCTATATTTACATAGTGCTTTTTTTTATTTTATTGGCAACTGGATACAAAGTCCTTAATGCCATTTTAGGACTTGACAATGACATTACGTGAATTTGTGGAATGTCGTGCAGTGTTGTCATAATCGCATTTTTTTTTTCCAAAATATTATTTTAAATCCTAAGACTTTTTTAGGTTCCCAATTAAGATTGAAAAAGCGACATTAAAAGAATGGGTGGTTGCCATACAAAAAAGTCGAAATGATCAAAAATGGCAACCATCAAAAAGAGATGTTGACTTTTCAGACCATTTTAATGAAAGAGACTTTTACCTGACCAAGCTTGGCCTTCGCCGTCTGAAAAGGACTGCGTATCCCATCAGGGTAAGTTTTAATTTTTTACCAACGAAAAGTTGTTTTCAATTCAACGCGTATAATTTTTTTTTCTGATTACGTATTATGATTCCATACTCAAGGGGTGCTACCAGAACCCTAATACTAAGTCTACTATATTGCCTTCCGTTGAATAATTTAAAAAAATCTTTATTTCAAAACTGTCGTCCAGTTTAGGTATTATGATTAAGGTATGATGATGATTTTTTGGCATGTGATATTTGGCAAACATTTGATTAATTAACCTGGGAACTATTACATGAATTCAGTGGAATGCGGATACATGCGTTGGAAAACTACAATACTAAGGGTAATTTTTTTTTTCATGGCAACACTTCCACAGCACACATGTAACAAGAAGTGGCTTCACCTACATCATACGCCGTGCGCCATCTGATATTCTAGTTGATCTGAGTGCTGAAGTTGAATTATTTATTAGGATTGATTACGTTTGAATAGATAGATGGATGTTGGTTATGTTGTTTTACAAACCAGAAATTGATTGGTTGTTTAAAAAAAAGAAAATTCTTAACAAATCCAACACAAATTTTAATTCTCAACAACCAGCTTTGAAATTAATAAATCCTACAATGTCCGACACGCTCAACCACACGACAAAAAAGATGGCGCGCTCCTCTCGGTGCTTCTCTGGCAAAAAGTTTCCCACCATAGAGGTCACGTCATTGTGACGTCAGCAAGGAGGTTTTGCTTAACATTTCTGATAGTTGTTTAAATAATATGCTCAGATCAATCTCGAGAATAGGTTTATGTTTTTTTTTATTCCTCTAGGTTTATTTGAGATAAGTAATAATTATGTGGATTTGCGGCGGGCGCGCGCACGTAAAGGAATCGCAATTACTATTACCAACTCCAAAAGTTTTATGCTATCCAAGAAAATTATCGTGCTTTTAAATAATATTTTCCTTCTCATAAGAGTAATTTTATAATTTTATATTTTTTTGTAATTGATAATGGTGTATTTTTAGACGCAAACCCGTCTTGGAAATATTATACTTCCACATTCTTCTCACGTATTTATTATTTACCTACTTTCCTACCTTACCTACCTTACCTAATTTTTTCAATCTTTCATTTCATAAAACCTTATTCATCTTTTGTTTTTTTTTGTTTTTACAAATAATCCAAGTCGATACAGCCGTTCCCATTTGATGCGCTTACCAATCAAGATTTTTGTTTTTTTTTTTAATGTACGTAGAGTCCGTTTATATAATGACATCGAAAGGAATTGACAAACACGTCATAATAAGCGGACGTCATATAAAGCGTTATGTGAAATGAAAAACTTTTTTTATGTAAATATGTATGTATTTAAGTATTTTAATACAGAAACATAGTACATAAGTAATTACATATGTATATATGTTTACGTGTGTATTAAATCAAAATCAAAATTGCACGTAATCAGCACATTATTATTATAACACATACAAGTGTATTTTTTACTGTAAGTAATCTGTAATTTTTGTCTGCTTTTGTTTTTTCATTTTATTATAAAAAACAGTCTCTAATACTATTGTGTATAGATAGAAGATATAGCTATGGTCAAATAATGATTTTCAATATTGCTGTGAACGTGCCGAACGTCGTCGGGAATCAATGAACAATACCGAAGGTGTAAAGAATCATGTCAGTCATTATAACCGGACATAATTTATTAAAAATGGGTCATAATAAGCGACATGTCACTGTAAGGGAAGTCATTATATCCGACTTTTTTATAAAGAATTTTATATGAAAACCAAACTTCGTAGTGCAATTACGTCATAATAACCGGCTGGTCAATATAGGCGGAGTCATAATAAACGGATTCTACGTTTAAAGGAAATAGTGACTAGGTACGTGTCTATTTGGAGCTATATATTCGTAATATTTAGGTACATGACGGAATTATAACGATGTATACTGTTTTTAATAGATAACATTTATTCTATTAATCAAATACTGGCAATACGTTAGTGCAATCCTTCAATATTTGATTTTGACCAGAACGATGCGAGCGAAATGATAACAGAGAAAGAAGAGCGGCAACACCGCTTGACCAGCGTATGCCACGAGCTGGCAACGTCGCGCGTCGTCGCCGTAAAAATTATTATTACGTATTCTGTGCCGCTACCACCGTAACTAACTATAGGCGTAGGTACGTCTACCTGTGTTCACACACACATTGACAAAAATTTACTAAAAACACAATGAAATTTGCTACTGTGTTGTATTTTTTCAACATAATATTATAATTTACCGCAAATAAAGAGCCATGTAAAAAGCGATGGCAGCTTAGTTAGCCTGCTTCTTAAGCCAGAGGGAGTGGGTTCGAACCCAGCCGACGGCACGCACCAATTTGTTCATTGTGTGATCATATGTGCGTATTGTATGTATGTCATCTGCTACATGATTGGAGCCCGGTGTATGGTGACAAGCTCGCCCCCTGTCACATTTGGGACTGAATATCGTCCGGCGAAGTGTGGGTGTTGTATTACACCTCTGCCAGCCTCTTCGAGGGAAAGGCACGACGATATGTTACGTTGTAAAAGTCAACTTAAGTCATTACAAAGTCAAATAATACTCTCTTCACATGAATGGTTAAATACATTTGTATGGGAATCGTTTAACCTCGTCGCTTGTGAGAACAGCGCTCGTGCGCCGGCCGTCTCATAAATGTATGTATGTATGCTTGTGTTGCGCCAGTCGCAGCCGACGAAGAAACTATACGCTAATCCGTGGTGATGTTTACAACTACCGATAGGTAACGCAGATTAGGTAATAGTAGCGAATGTTCTGGATATTTTAAAGTTGTATAAGTACGCGGACGACCGACGACTTGGGAGTCAGTTTTGATTACGCGTTCAAAGTGCTAACATCAAAGTGATTGTACGAGTAGTGTTCAAAGCGTTATAGTGCAAGTGTCTAGTGTAGTGTTTTTTTTTATGATGGAGCACGACGACCTATAAGGTACTTATTCACTCTAGCCTTGAAGTTTCGTAGAGTGAACAAGTACAAAGACGGCAGTTGAGTGAGGCTCTACAAGTGCGCTACTGCTCAGACCCGTCTTCGTTGGAACAGTGTTTAAATTGTGTGTGTGTAATTGGTGAATAAAGTGAATCTTCGGATACATCGACGTTTCTTTCCTTTTATCCTTACCCAGCTCGTAGCACTTGCATAACCTTTGTCACAAAATAGAATAGCAACGTAGAACGTGTTTAGTAGAAAGATTTGTGAAAAATGCAGTTGGTTTTTATGGCCAATTTACCCACGCCGTGCAATATTTCAAACATGTCTCTACCGAATACGTACTACGTCTAAAACTTACGATAGAATTTATTATGGTCTATAAACTGAAAATACGTTGACACCTATTAAATTGTAATTTTAAAGTGTTATTTACATCTTATTAGTATTATAAATGCGAAAGTTTGGATGGATGTACGGATGTTGTTACTCAATCACGCCAGAACGGCTGAACGGATCTGGAGGGCTATTCCTACGCGTGAGATGAGATGAGATTTTATCTTGGTCACTCTCACACCTACGACGTTTCAAGCGAGAGCAACAAGGATAAAAAATGTGAGATGAAAATCTCAAATCTCCAAAACCTGATACAACAAAAAAAATCTATGTAATTATCAAACCTACTCACAAAACTTCAAGAGAATCGGTTAAGACACGCGACCTGTAGAGTTATACAGAGATCCAGATAGAATCCAGACAAACTAAAGCATTTTCGTATAGACGCTTCACTCGCTAACGCTCGCTCGGTCCATTAAGACTAACTAAATAGAAGCAACGTACCTATTTAAAGGCGAAAAATTCCGCACAACAATCACATCTCAATCTAAGTACATAAACCTCGTCTAACGCGCGATCGCAGTCGCACGCGATCGATAAGCGATCAGCGGTCTCGAAACAAAGTAAACACCCTCCTATTGTCCAATAAAGCTAATGTATCGAATAATGGGAATTGCGTCCTCTCCCGATATCGCTCTCAATTTAACTGGGGTCAGTGGTTGGAAGGCTTCTCACTAACTGGGCTACGATCCCGTAATCTTTGATCTGAGAAGATACTTTCATTAGGCTATGGTACTTGTATGGTATTGTGGACTAATCATGATCCAAAAAAACAAGGTTGCAAACTAGCATTCTGGGAGCAAACACGTAATGACGTCACTCGTCAGCGTCAACCGTCTCTTACGAACTATTTGTAAATGACTTAGTTCGGTTTTGCTTAAGCATTGATTGACGTCACTACGTATTTCCCACGTGACCGGAATGCTTTACCTGGAGGAGTATACTAATATCAAAATACACGCAGTGACATCAATCGATGCATAAGTAAGACCGAAACGCAAAGTAATTAACCACACTTTCAAGAGAGACGATGATGACGACGAGTGACGTAGTCGGGTGTCAACTCCTGAAACGCTAGACCTTGTTTTTGGATCATGCATTAGACCGAGCTAGGTTTTTGACTACAGCTCAACAAACGGCGGTGTGACCATTGAAAATGATAAAAACACCGGACTTCAGGGATATAAAATGAAAAATGCTTAAGTTTGAAAGAATAAAATCGACGGCTATAATCAGAATTCGGTCCAGTATAAATTGCACGTCGTCCATAAAATAGTTGAAAATTCGTTAAAAGTTTTCACTCTGCTTTTATTAGGAAGTCGCATGATGGCATGAACTCATTGTGATTCAAATCGTTGTCCAATGGAGGCCATGTTAGGCTGTTCGTACATACGACCATGTTTTGGTAACTGATGTAGTGCATCGCCCACGCCCCCAAGCTCAGAAGGCAGGATCACTACCAACTGAGCCACAGAGGCAGTCAAATTATGGACGCAACAGTTATAAGATAAGATTATGCAAGGTATAACACTCTCGTTAATGTGACCTCGACCTATTCAATACCACTGCTTTTAAATTCAAGCAGCTTGTAAACAGCAGTTATTTTTCATAAGTATTTATAAACTTAATAATATTATTATTATTATTTATTGTCTGTGTATCTTTTAAATTTAAATTTAGCTTATTCTTTATTGTGTATTTATCATGATCTTTTATTTACCTTTCCATTTGTGAAAACTTGTAATTGGCCTTCTGTCTCTATCTTCTTTTTATAATTTTGTACCTAGCTGTAAGTTTTCCTAAGATAATAAAATAAAATATCTATCCTATTAGACTGCCTTTCTTGACCTTTTCTGTAGTCGGTGCTTTTCTGTACTATAAGCTTGGAAAAGACGCTTGGACGCTTGTTGCCGTAGCCACAAGGTGGTCATTTTATTTGGACACATCGTTTACGTAATGTATTGGGGCCATTACACTAATGTGCGGATCATTATTTGTGCACCAAACTGAAATTGAAGCCAATGTGTGATGAAGTAATATTGATTTACCAATTGACCATAAGTAAATAATAAATATTGACCATTTTATATTGGACTTAATGTTAAATTCAAAAATTAGAACGATATCGCCGGACGATAATCAGTCCCAAATGTGACAGGGGGCAAGCCTGTCGTCATACACTGGACTCCAGTCATGTAGCAGCTGACATACAATACGCACATATGATCAAATGAACAAATTGGTGCGTGCCGTCGGCTGGGTTCGAACCCGCTCGGCTTGAGAGGCGAACCTTCTCCCAACTAGGCTGCCATCGCTTCATTATATAGTCATTTATATGCGTCCATAATCGGCGACATGACGATGGCGCGACACTGCTAGAGTCGCCGACCTTCATCGCCGTATGTACGGACGGCTTTGTGATTCTGGGTAAATTAGTCTGGTGCGTACTGTCCCAGCGGTTGCGGTGGTAGATCCATATTTGAAAGTGGTTCTCGAACTTTCGAACACACGAATAGAGAGCGGTCAATTCATCTGTAGATATTATGGTAAATACTTACGGCCAAATGGTAGAACTAAAATTGTTCACGAATAGCTATCAGCATAGCTAAGGAAATTCGATGGTGGCTCCACGATCAATTTTACATAAGTCAGTCGCGGTTATGTTGTGTATGCTGACATGTTGTACATACAAATCAAAACATTATAGAGCAATTAATGCATTTAATTTGTATCCGAACAATTAGAGAGGTAATAAACTTACATTTGGTTGCATTGTTGAAAGGGTATTTTATTTCCTTTCCTTACTTATTATAAAATCGAAAATAACTCTGTCTGTCTGTTTGTAGACTTTTCACGGCTAAACGGCTAAACTTATCTTAATGAAATGTGATAAATAGTTGCAGTGTGCCATAAAAAGAAGGTTTTTAGATACTTTTTCCTGAATAAATAAATCTTTTTGTCATGAAATTCTGTAAATTAATAAAAAATAACGCGCCGCTTACCAAATGCGTCAGAAAACACCACAGAATAGTACGTAGGTACCCACTACATTAAAATAACAACTGACAACTAAAATTAAAACTCCGCTCAAAACCAGCCAGTATGTTTTTTTCAATGTTGGTCTTGGTCTCTTTGGTAACGGATTATTAACTAATAATATAAAGACGAAAGTTTGTGCGTGAGTGTGTGTGTGTGTGTGAGAGTGTGTGTTTGTTACTTCTTCACGCTCAAACGGCTGGACTAATTTTAATAAAATTTGTTATAGACGTAGCTGACACCCTAGACACATAGGCTACTTTTTAACCGTGGGTTAAACCGCGGGGCACAACCTGTTATTCATAATTTGATAATAGTTACAGTACATCACGAGAGGGGTTTATGGATACTATTTTCTGAATAACGCGAACGAAGACGGGCAAGTACTCTATAACAACGCTATATAAAACTGTGGTTGTGTGTGTAAGCTATGCTGAGGTAAACATTTTCGTTACAATCAGTTCAGCTTTAACGAAGCTGAGAGAGAACAAATCTCTTAACTAACTTTTGTATTTTCAATTTCTCATAGTTAGCTAAAGTATACTGTAGTTGTAGCAACAACACAAAATTATGTCGAAATGAGTAAATCACCCAAATATTATAAAGACGAAAGTTTGTGAGTCTGTGTGTTAGTGTGTATGTTTGCTACTTCTTCACGCTCTAACGGATGGACGGATTCTGATGAAATTTGACACGAAGGTAGCTTGTAGCTTATACCCTGGATTAGCATGTAGGCTACTTTTTAACCGCGAGTAAAACCGCAGGGTATAGTTAGTTAAGTAAAATTCTACTAAAAAAGGAGAGCTACTAAAAATGGAGCCCGGTGTATGGCGACAGGCTCGCCCCCTGTCACATTAGGGACTAAAAATATCGTCCGGCGAAGTGTGGGTGTTGTATTACACCTTTGCCAGCCCCCTCGCGGGAAAGGCGTGACGATATGTAATGAAAAAAGGAGAGGCTAATAAAGAGATCATCTCATATTGTGTATTGTGCTCTCTTTTAAACTTATCTATGTCAGAAAGGGTCAAGTCAAAGTCATTCAAGCAGAATTAGGCTGGTGCGCGATCGCCCCAAGGGCTTGGCGAGCCTCCAAACATCCATCTCCCTTATGTATGTTCATTAAAAGGAGAAAAGCGCGCTTAAAAGAGAAAGTGAGCTAATAACATACTTTTTCCTACTCTCTGTAAATACCTAATATTTTATTTTTCTTTCATTTATGTGGCAGTTCGAGCACTTTTGGTTCTTGGAACTTTGTTTATGAGAAAGAAATAGGGAGTGGGGTTTGGTCGTAAATATAAGTAATGAGTAAAGGCTATTTAGGTCACATTGATTCTCTACTCTTTTTAGGGCTCGTTTCCACCTGCAAGAAAACTCTCGCGAGAAATGTTCGACAGTCTATCCGACTGCAGGAAGTGCTGTCGCGACCGACTGCACTTGCTACGTAATTTTCACTTGCAAGTTGCTGTCAGACTCAGACAGACTGTCCTAATTTCTCGCAGAAGTTTTCTTGCAGATGGAAACGCGGCCTTACATTCGAAACTGTTTTTGTTTATTTTTTACGCAGCAGAACTTTATACCTACTCAAAGTCAAAGTCAAAGTCGAAATCTTTTTTTTTCAATTTAGATGCACTTATGAACGTCAAAGTTTTTTTAAATGACTCGACCGCCTAGTTCGATTAAAGAGCCTCTACTCAGATTAACAGGCAAGAAACTGAGTGGCATTACACTGGCACTATACTGGCTGTTACACTTGTAACAGCCAATATAAAATTCTGCACTAATTTTGCATTCTGCAAAATTCTGAGTGGCACTGTAATTACGAGGCTTACTATAGACGAATGAATTTCGTATTTAGTTACTCAGTAAACAAACGCAATATAAAAGTAACAAGTAACATTATTAAAAGAAAAACAAAAACTCGGCTGCAAAATTTGTACCCTATGACACTTCCACTATCAAGACGATTCAAATGACACCTCACTTGTCGAAACCCATCAAGTTGTTGAAGGGTCCCGCGACGTTCTGAAATTTCCATACAAACGCGCTTGTCAAATTTCTTAGAAACCATTTGTCAGATTATAATGAAATTTAGCATATAGAATTAAATGAACTATTTCCGCCCAACTATTTCCTATGTTCTTGGTTTTTTTTAAAAACGTCCTCAAGAGAAATTAGAGCTATGAAAAATATTCGCATTTGTAAGGGGTCACTTTTGACTGATTTATTCAATAGATATACAAAGCAAACCAAAAATCCCTTTACATAGGGAGGTGGTCTATATTATTAGTTTTTAAATGAATCTAAAGTACAAGGAAAATTCTTAGTAATTTAAGAATGATTACAGAAGTACAAAAGTCATAAAAAAAATTGAAATTGCACTTTATCACTCTGTAGGTAACTTCAGAAGCTCGTCAGTTTCATTACTTGCTCTCTTCGCTCGTAGTCTTCTTCTAGACGAAATGGCTATAGAAAACCTTAAGCCAATGCGAAGTTAGTCTAAAGTGGTCGCTGGACTCTTAAGTTGTAGGGCGTGCTAAAGAAACCTTCTCATATACAAATACTCGAAAAACATACTTCTCGCTCAGTCGAGCAAAAACGTCAGTACCCAGTAATCTATCCACCACTATGTTTATCACAATCAAAACCCCGGTAGGTATTGATTGCCCCAGTTGAACCTGCCAATACATTAAACCAATTGAATATCTGTCAAATTGCGTACGGTTTCAATTGACTTCAATTAAGTTATTAGTTTGAAACTTTAGCAGGTACGTTTGTACGGTTACGATCGTTAATTTTCAACTGTTAATTTCCACCATAAAAGTAAAAGTTTTGAGTAATTAGTAATAACATAAATTGGATTTTGTGGGCAAGTGCCGATTTATGATTTCATCAATATGATTAAAGGCTCTGTTTGTCTGTCACACACGTCACGGTAAGTAGCAAAAAAACAGTAAGTTACAAATAAATAAGTTTATTTTGTACTAGCTGTTGCCCGCAACTTCGTTCAGGTTTATTCAGAAAATAGTATCCTCCTCGTGATATACTGTAACCAGTTTTCAAATTATGATCCGTTACCAAAGAGATCAGAGTCCAACATTAAAAAAAATACTGACAGGTTTTGAGCGGAGTTTCAATTTTAGTTGTCAGTTGTTATTTTAGTACCAACTACGTACTATTCTTAGATGTTGTCTGACGCATTTGGTAAGCGGCGCGTGCAATGTGTCACAAGGAAGGTTTTTGGATACTTTTTTCTGAATAAATAAATCTGTTTGTCATGAAATTCTGTACATTACTAAAATAACGTAATGTAACGTTTTTAGTAATGTACAGAATTTCATGACAAACAGATTTATTTATTCAGAAAACAGTATCCAAAAACCTTCCCTATGACACATGGCAACTGTTTATCAAATTTCATCAAGATGCGTTCAGCCGTTTAGCCGTGAAACGCCTACAAACAGACAGACAGACAGACTTACTTTCGATTTTATAATTAGTAAGGGTTATAAAGTTTGATTTTATCGCCCATTATATCAAATTAGTTGATTAATTAAAATTTCACACTCCTGTTATTGATAATTCATTAGTAACATTTTATTTTTCATACATCTGAAACTTTACACCATCTAAAAGTACTTTTTATAACTGTTTTTGTTTCATTTAAAAACTTCTTTTGTTGACTTTTAAAAGGTAAGTATTTACTACTTTAAAAAAACTAAACGCAAAGTTTACCAAATTTTCGAACTATCAAACAATTTTATCATTCGTGCTAACAGCCCCACGGTACCCTACTGAAAGTTTCTTCGCCAGTACCCTTGTATTTCACTACCTGTTCGTTTTGACTAATAGGCAATTAGGTTAATAGAGTGCCTCCCGGAGCAATGTTTCACGTATACAGTACGCCGCTGTTGAAATATTTACTGAACTGAAAATAGGCTCGATTTGGTTACGAATATCTGTATTTGAAAACGGAGCCAAGGAAGAAATTTTGATTTATTAAATAGGTACGTTATACGTTATTGACGTAATTTGTTTTAAAACCGCTAATGTGAATTAAACTATTCGCAACTACTGAAGTCTGTTGCCATATTTTGCTCAGTAAAAATATTAAAGTGACCGAGCTAACCAAGTCCAAGTTCCGCCAAGTAGCCACTAGTATTTATAGATATTACCTAGTTGTAAGCCAAAACTTGTGAGACTATAATTTATTTGTTATTTGAAAAATTAATGCCTCTCAGTTTCTTGCCTGTTCTTCTGAGTAGAGGCACTTTATCCGAACAAGGTAGTCGACTCTGTTTAAATAACTTTGACGTTCATAAGTGTATCTTTGATACCTAAAATTGAATAAAAACATTTTGACGATGACTTTGACTTAACATAACATATTAACAACTAACCCCTGTATTTTAATTTGTATTGTAAAAGTCACGGTCCCCAGAGTCCGTGGAGTGTAATTTTTTAAATAACAAAAAAAAAATCATTCGTCACGCCTTTCCCCGAAGGGGCTGGCAGAAGTGTAATACCACCCACGCTTCGCCGGACGATATTCAGTCCCAAATGTGACAGGGGCGAGCCTGTCGCATTTGTGTGAACGAGCTAATGAGACTTAAATTATCCTAAGTATAAATGCGAAGATTGTATGTGTTTTTGTTTCCATTCAGCTTCTGATCAGGTAAGGGTAAAATTTGGTCTTGGAAAATACACTGCTTCAATTACCTTGTAAAAAAACTGAGACGGGCTGCGATTATTTTTGGTCCATACTCAAACAGCTTAAAATCTTCTCAATCGAACCTTTGCCAGAGAAGTTAGCTATTTTGGTCACATTGCCAGAAAAAACGATGATAATTTAGAGAAACTCATAATCACTGACAAAATAGAAGAAAGGAGATCTCGAGGCCGACGTCCGATGCGTTGGTCCGACCAGATCCGCAATACACTCGACACCTCCGTCTATGATACTATCGTATGCAGGTTGTTGCAAATCGAAACTGACGCAGCATCGTGAAAGAGATGATAGTGGAAGGCGGTCACGACCCTCAGAATTGAGAGGGCCGCGACGTACTGAAATTTCCATTCAAACGCGCTACTCAAATTTCTTGAAAACCGTTTGTCAGATTATGATGAAATTTAGCATGTACAATAAAATTAACAATATCTTCGCCCCTATGTTCTTGGTTTTTTTTAAAAACGTTATCAAGCGAAAATATAGTATAAAAAATATCCGCATTTTAAGGGGTCACTTTTGACTGATTTATTCAATAGGTAGACAAAGCAAATCAAAAATTCCATTACATAGGGAGGTTGTTTACATCATTAGCTGTTAAATGAATCAATAATACAAGGGAAATTCTTAGTTACTTAAGAATGATAACAGTAGTGCAAAAGTCATAAAAAAAATTGAAATTGCACTTTGTCACTCTGTAGGTAAGTTTAGAGGCTCGTCAGTATCATTACTCGCTCGCTTCACTCGTCTTCTTCTTCTAGACGAAATGGCTATAGAATACCTTAAGCCAATGCGAAGTTAGTCTAGGTCGCCTAGGTCGAAGTTAGTTAAGTCGCCGGACTCTTAAGGAATACGACGCCGACGAGGAATACACGAAAATTTAATTTAAAACAGACATATTTTCAATTCTAAAATCAATTTTATGTAAGTAATTCTACTCAACTGTACCGATGTACCGATATTTTATCGTTATTTTTTACGTCTTGTAAAATTATGTTTTATAACTTTTAAGGCCTCTACTATATAAATGTTCCTGTCCATTCAGGTTGCCTGGAAGAGATCGCTTTGAGCGATAAGGCCGCCCATTCAAAACTTAGTTAAGCCTTATTTAAGTACTATTGTAATTATTTTATGTTTTTAATAAAGAGTTGTTGTAGATGTAATGAACTATGGGTACATTTTAGTCAATTTTTTTTCCATCAAATAAGTGACGAAAATGTAGCATACACCCGAAATGTAAAGTGGGTGTTATCAGACCATTCGTCAATACGAACGAGCGCCGAGCGGAAATAAGGCTTCGGAGCTTTCAACAGATATCACACGAATGCGAGTTTGTATATGAAAGGATGTCGGGCAGAGTAGGAGCTAAGGAAATTAATAATTGGGTAACCAGGAAGGAAAACCAAAAGTTAGTAAGAGCATTTGTTATTTTTTTTATTCGTTATTAAGATTGTTGAGACGAAGCCGAAGACACGCGCCAATTTGTTCATTGTGAGAACATAATTAAATTTTGTGCGTATTTTAATGCCATCTGCAACATAACTGGAGCCCGGTGTATGGCGACAAGCTCGACACTTGTCACATTTGGGACTGAATACCGTCCGGCTATTTGTAGGTGTTGTATCATACTTTTGCCAGACCTCTTCGAAAGAAAGGCGTGACGATCTGTTATGTTGTGTCATGCTATGCCATGCTATGACATGCTGTGCCTGCTTTGCCTCGCTGTGCCTGCTTTGCCTTGCTGTGGCAAGCTGTGCCCTGCATGGCACAGCAGGGCTCAGCATGGCACAGCAAGGCTCAGCATGGCACAGCATTTCACAGCAAAGCTCAGCATGGCACAGCTTGCCACAGCATGGCTCAGCATGGCACAGCGTGCCACAGCATGGCACAGCTTGCCACAGCATGGCACAGCATGGCACAGCTTGCCACAGCATGGCATAGCATGGCAAGCATGGCACAGCAAGGCACAGCATGGCTCAGCGTGACACAGCTTGACGCAGCTTGCCACAGCATGGCAAGCATGGCACAGCATGGCATAGCATGGCACAGCATGTCACAGCAAGGCTCAGCAATGCTGTGGCAAGCTGTGCAATGCTGTGCCGTGCTATGCCACGCCATGTCATGCCACGCCAAGCCACGGCATACCATAGCATGCCATGCCATGTTATTATATGCTATGCTATTCTATGCTATGTTATGTTAGCCCCTATCTTACCTGATAAATGACGCAACCTACGCTAGAACACCTATGCTTAAAAAAAGCGATTCAGTCTAAATTGGAGTCACTCAGATTATAACTATCGGGAAACATCCACTTAGGCAGGGTATTCCACACAGGCGGTTTGCACAATAAAAGTACAATCAAAGACTTTCCTGCTCGGAGAAAATGGGTAATCAAAAACTTTCCTGTGTGTAATGGTAATGGTATGGTAATGGTAATTTCAACTTTTATCCATGACAACTAGTTTAAAAGTAGAAAACAGTTCGAGAAACTTAGTTGCTGACGCGGCCAAAGGGCAATTTTCTAGTGTGAACAATGAGCGTCTATTTAAAATGTGTATTTCTGTGAGTAAATTTTAGTACCTAAATTCAGATCTCACACTTCATCAACAAAGTCAACAATTCTGAAAGGCTTTTGACCCTTACCCAACTTTGCCCTTTTCCACTTAATATCTGGTATATTTTTATTCAAATTATTCACATTCCCTAATTATTCAGTTTAATGTATTGTAGGTAAATTGTAAGCGAATACCTCTGCTCTCTGTCTGCTCTTGTCATGCTCATGTGATTAACAGTCTTCTGATTTCCGCTTTGAAAAATCAAATGAAAACTTTAAATTGATGAATGAAATCATGTCTAAATAAATACATACACGCTTTCCCGAAGGGGTTGGCAGATGTGTATTACAACATTCACACTTTCTGGTCGATATTCATTTCCAATATGTATAACAACACACAGAGTCACAACATTAAAGTATGTATTGCTGTGACTGTATTGCAGCTTGTGTCATATTATAAGGTAGGTGAATTGAATTATTAATTATTTAATTGGAGAAAAAAAAGAATCAAACTTTTTTTTATCGTCATGTATTTAATATCTATTTAATCCACTCAAAAAATAGGAGGAAAAATAAGAGACGAAAAAATAGGAAACAAAGTCAAAGTCAAAGTCAAAATGTTTTTATTCAATTTAGGTATCAAAGATACACTTATGAACGTCAAAGTTGTATAAATAGACTCGACCGCCTTGTTCGGATAAAGAGCCTCTACTCAGAAGAACAGGCAAGAAACTGAGGGGCGAAACGATTCTACTGGTTTTTTTTGTGTATGATTATGGTTCCGATTTTCAGATTCAGATTATTTATTGCCATGAGCCGTACAGTACACATGATGTTTCAGAACACAATATTGCATTAGGTACATAGTTCAACGGACCCCGTCGGGCACAGCAACATAGAAGAGAGGAGGATGGTTATTGAATACTGAAATTGTATTATTATTGTCATTTTGTCAAAAGTCTTATAGTCTGTTTATTTATTTTATCGTTTCTTTTCTTATTGAATAAAATTAAAAATTAGGCGTTGGTTTTCTTTAAAATTAAAAAATATTCTAACCCTGAGTGAATAAATTAAAAAAAAACCCCCTTCATCAACACCGATTTTCATCAAACATTGCTAAGAACGCTCCCGACTAATTCACCATTCAAACAAAAAAACAAAATCAAAATCGGTCCATCCGTTCGGGAGCGACGATGCCACAGATAGACACAAACACACACACACACAGACTTATGACAGCCCGTCGTTTCTGCGTCGGTTAAAATTGGCTATCATGGGAAGCATTTTTTTTTTAAACTTAATAGGCTTGCGTTTGGCCGTCAACATGCCTGATGATAAGCAGTGATGCGGCCTACGATGGAGCACGCTTGCCTAGAAGAAACCGATTCACTCGAGACTTGAAGACACCCAGATTATAAGTGTCAGGGAACACACACTCTGGCAGAGTATTCCACACTCTAGCGGTCCGTATAAGAAAAGAAGAACCAAAGCGTTTTGTGCGTGTTGTTGGTATGTCGACTATAAAACGATGCCGCTTTTTCATACTCTTGGTTGTTTTCTAAAATAACGGGCTAGGAAGAATAAGGTCATGCAAACCAGATGCACACTCACCGAAATGTATCCGATAGCATTTTTTATTCAAGAAATAATAGGTCTGACAGCACACTAAAACATTGTGAATGTTTTAATTTAAGGAGTTTTCCTCTAACATTTATCATACGAGCTTTAGAGGAATTCCACCACAGCCTCGAGAGGGACGTGTTAAGCAAAGTTTTAATGATGGCCGTAAAAACTTAATTACTTTAACAAATTAAGGATCTTACGTAAAGATTTCTCGTATTATAAGTACTGTAGAGTATGTTTTGATAACAATGGTGTTTTAGTTGTTATTTCGATATTATTCGTATAGCCTTATTAATTTTGATTTTGTATAATCATTGATATCACTTTATAAAAAAATGTAAGCATATAATTTAAATGGTCTAGTCTGGACACAAATGACGTATCAACGATTGACAGGGGTGTCCGTTCACGTCAGCGCCCAACCGCCTCACAAAGGTCTAGCTCGTCTTTTAGAGCGGCGAAAGTCGATCTAAAATGGCTTCAAGGCAAGCACCGAATTTAGGGTGTTTGTCCACATGCAAGCTCAGAGCCTGATCACCTCGCAATCACCTGATCAATGGTATTCATATCTAAAAGTAAAATATAATAATAATAATAAATTCGGGACATTTCCACACACGGTCGCCTGACCCCAAACTAAGCAAAGCTTGTACTAGGGCTGCCAGAGACTGATATACATACTTATAATAAAGTAAGTAATTAATTTTAAATACATACTTAAATAGATATGTATTATTATGTAAAAGTATTATTATGTTTTATTAAGTATGTATAAATCAGTGTTCCACCATAAAAGGCAGCTGTTAATCTAATATCTCACATTTTTTCCTAAAGTGCCTATTAAAAAGCCTCATACTGTACCTCTGATGATAGCCTAGTTGGAGAACTATGTCACGATATAATCACGCGATATGTGACGACCAACAATTGATATTTGCGCCCGGACTCGATTGAGGGTCGGTCACATAATCACCATCAAACGTTTGAAATATGATTTTTACCTCCATAGCAATAAAAGTTGTATAGCTTTGGAATAGCTACACAGAGTTTGGTCTTTTTCTTTCTTTTAAGTTTTTAAAAAGCGATGTCAACCTAGTTGGGAGAAGGTCCGCCTCTCAAGCCACAGGGAGCGGGGTTGAACCCAGCCGACGGCACGCACCAATTTGTTCACTGTGTGAACATATGTGCGTACTATACTATACATATGTCATCTGCTACATGACTGGAGCCCGGTGTATGGCGACAGGCTCGCCCCGTGTCACATTTGGGACTGTGTATCGTCAGGCGAAGTGTGGGTGTTGTATTACACCTCTGCCAACCCCCTCGGGGAAAAAGCATGACGATATGTTATTAACTTTTGAGCAAATTATTTTTGGGCCCTAACGAGCGAGCGTTAGTAAATTTTCAGAGTATTATATTCTTTGTAGGTCTAGACATTAAAATTAGCGACGTATATGGCAGAGATGAAATTCGAAGACCTTCACTAAAAACGAAGAAAAAGACAATCCTTAAAATCCTAACTAATATTACAAACGCAAATATAATGCAAATACAAATTTGTTTTCGTACAAAACATTTCGTGTCATTTCATTTTATATTACTTTTATAAAGAAAAACAACACTTCCGTTCATTTAAACCTCGCAGTTTAAACGTTCTCTCATTACAGTGTTCAATTAAGCAATTTACCGACACCTACCAATCATAGGCTGTCTGATACGTTGCCTCTGAAATGAAAGGTCTTGTTTGCTTGGTATAACTGTTTGTGTTTGGCCAAATAAGAAACTTGATTTATTTTAGTTGAATAATGTAGCAAGGAAGGTTGATTATACTATCACGTGGATACATAGTCGGGAAGAAAGAGAATGTAGTAACCTATAACGTTATATATTATGTATAGCACAGCAGTATACTTATTAGGAATCACTTATAGATGTTACTAGGTCCTTAATAATGATTCAGCGATGTGTGGCAAATATTTTTTTTAATATTTTTTAATGATTCCCGAAAACATGCTGACGATTGGAAATTCATGGAAAAAATCACGTGGTGGATTGACGATGTTTAAAAATAATGATGGTTTCAGCTATACGCATGATAAATCTATGTTAGGACATGTTATTTCTACTGAATTCTGCGTGACACATCATTATTTCGCCTACACGGAGCAAAGTTTCGAGCCAGCTGCAGAATAGACGGCCGGTGGATAAAAGAGGATCCCTTTAACACGGCAGCCGTTTCGTAGAAATGAGGCAGCGACTGCAATTACGTGGACAAATGACCGTAGATGAGCAAACTCGCTTAAAGTATACATAGGGTTGCCATCTTCTTCTTCGTTCCCTCAGTGATTCTCACTGCTGAGGATCGCGACAATGCATGTGCGATCAGACGCCATTGGGTGCGATCAACGATATTGGACCGCACGGTGCATGCTACCGCCCACAGCAAGCAAGCAAGCAAGTTCGTATAGGCCGAGTAGCTAGCTCTGTCGTCAGAGTTTCTAGGCCGCCCGATGGCCTTCGACATGACTTGACGATTGTTGTCATAGAACAAACAACCGGGGCCTACAATTTAACGTGTCATCCGAGCCACGGTAGAGCTCAGTTGTAAATGCCACCTGCTTTCACCCATCCTAGGACTGACCGTATCGTCCGGTGCTTGACATTGGTGATCGGCCACGGACACCAAGCTACGCTGTGAGCGCTACCATCACATGGTTCGAAAAGTGAAACCGTACTACTAGATCATGGCCAGTGAAGCAGTCGGTTCAGGACCTGGTAGGTGGGCAACTATACTATGCTCTACTATACTCGTACTTGCTCCATTTCATTCCAAATGGTTTCTTACAAAACAAATATAGGTAATTGTTATTGAAATATTTTTATTTTGTTTTTTTTTTTTTTTTGCAATTTTAGTTTTGCAAAAAAATATTTCAAAGAAATTTTTAAAGAAAATAAAGTTTTAAAAGTAGGTGAATTGAAGTTGATTAAAAACGGTACGTTACCTTAAACCTCCAACAAGAGGTTTGTAAAAATAACCGTGTTATCAATGTGTTATCAACCAAAGTAGTTACTTGACAGCCCTATTTATTCTTGGAAACGCCGGGCCTTACTAAGCGTCCTGCGACCACAGTTTTTCACTTTTATGTACCTAGTTAATTTACGTTCTTTAGAAATATTTCACTACATTTTTTAAAAATGAATGGGACTAATTAGAAAACCTTCTTTGCAAAATATATGGACGCCTTATTAAAAAGTTTCCTTTGATCATTTTCAATGATTCGCATCTTACTTTTGATAAGCTTATAAGAGGCTTTACCATAGTAAATGTTTCACGAGTGGCATAATTAACGAGTAAAAACAAAATAAGAAACTGATTTTTTTATTATTAAAAACACGCCCATCATTCCAAAGTTAAACGACCAACTCTAATGCTTCCCTGCACGCAAATATCCACACTGATCTCTTGATTATTTAGATAGCATTATAATAATAATAATAATCATTTATTTGCTTTTAAAAATAGTTATTAATACAATTACATGAGATTTCCTGTCTCCCAAACTAGGGTGATCCTGTGCTATGGGAGACAGTTAGTTCTTCAGTGGGATGGGTACATAAGGGACAACTAATTGCCAGTGTTTGGACAAGGACAGAGTAAGGTAACACATAGGTAATAAAGGGAATACCGTGGTAGGGGTGGAGGTTTTTAGGAATATGCACCAAAAACACAATTTAGGGTGAGAATCATTGAATTTCGATTGTGAATCGCATCATTACCGCTTATATTAATAGAGATCAAAATGCTGCTATTACTCTACGTAAGTATGGTAGATATTTAGATGCGGATGAAGCCGGATTGCGCGACTGAAAATCAGAACACCGTCATAACTTCTTCGTAACACCAGCGTGTAATATTCAAGACCCGCATCAGATCCAATCAGAACGTAACTGGAAATCTTTGTTTCCGGTGACGGCCATCTCTCGGGAGTGAATTGTGGATGGCCTCGATGTCGATTGCCTGTCTGTTCACTGCCTACACGAAGCCTCTTGAGAACAAACTTGCTGGTTCATTCTATTGGAGCGTATTGATATTTGTATCTGCAAATAGATCTAACTGGGATCTGAAGTGTTATTCTGTATCAATGCTTGTACATGGCGCGTGACGTAACTTGCCCACAGGGTTTTCAGATCACTGGATGATTATTGTCGCAATGAATCTGATAGCCTTTGGATGGGTGACCATGAGTGCTATTGACAATTAGCGTTACAGAGGTCCGGGTGGCAAGTGAAGCTGTCAGTCCCGATCTTTCAAGAGGGAACCCTTAGGAATTTTAACACTAGCGCCTGTTAACAAACTTTTGTAAACTATCTTCAACAACCCTTAATTTGTATGTAGCACAATTAAAGCTATTAAGAAGAATATACCTATTTCAAAATAAAACATGATAAATTCAGTTAAAACAATAAGTCGCTTCACGAGTAGGTACGTAAATTATCCACCTGCTTAATTTTAACATTACGAAATTCGAAGTGACAATTATAAAGGTACTGATACACAATGACATATACTCATAAAAAAGCATGATTTACACAGTTCACATATTTTATTGCATGCTTATTTTAAATAGCATGCTTGATTTAAAGAAATATGTTCAAACTCCTTCAGAAAACACTTGCTGCATGCTCTGATTGTTTAGAGATCAGGTTTTCATTTTAAACCACAGAAAACTTTTAAGTTTTACAAGTTTTACTAGAAATTGTCGAGCATTTTACCTACTAGCATATTCTTTTCACTCATACTGCTAAGTAGAAATTGCTCCTTAATGGCATATTTTTGTGCTAAAAATTAGCATGGGTGTGTGTCAGGACTTTAACATACATTTCTAATGACTCCGCTCCGTCTTTCAAAAGTTCGTAACTTAATGTTCAGGAGTTAAAATTGTCAAACGAAACTTTAACAATACGACGCCGTATCTCATCTCCCGTAAACGTCGTTTCTTTATTAAGTTACGTACTTTTAACTTTAAATTCACGAACAAGAAGTACCATGGCACTCAAAGATTTTCTTTTGAAAGAAAAATCTAACCTACTAAAAACGAAGTAATTTCTAATGTCGCCGAACAAACAAAAAAAAAAAACTTTCAATAGAAGCGTAGCATACCCGAGTTTTCCTTTTCTCCCTTTCAAATTTTAAACTCGATTTCATTATCATTATTTAATTTTCAGCCGGAAGGCGTCCACTGCTCGACAAAGGCCTCCTCCAATGATCTCCATCGGTTTTACGCAGCACCCATCCAGCGGCTTCCCGCGACCCTCACCAGATCGTCGGTCCACCTTGGACGCCTTCCCACGCTGCGTCACGCTCGTGGTCGCCATTCTAAAACTTCCTGCCTCATCGGTCGTCAGTTCTACGGGCAATATGCCCTGCCCACTACCACTTTAGTTTGACAATTATTCGGGCTATCGCGGCTTAACGCGATCTAAAAAGACAAAAAAAGTAGTAAATATTCCGCAAAAAGTTTAGTTGGTTAGCCAAAAAACCAGAACAATCCAAACACCATAAATAAAAATTATAACTTATACCAAAGTAAAAACCTAAGAATAAGTAAAAATTGTGCAACTAACCTTTTGGTTAGTTACACAATTACGGATTAGCGACGCATCTGAAATACGATAGCACTCAGATTATTTCGTAAATTGGTAACACCAATCTGAAGATGCCCGGCCGGCACACAATCACACCACACCATGCGTCACGACGATACTATACTCCACTGCTCCACGCAAGATAATTTTTTTTTATATTTTTATTGGTTAAGGCACAAAAATAATTAACAAACTACACTTATAAACCTAAATAAAATAATTTGGAAACAAAAATATAAATTTGCTAATCCAAACATTGTACACAGCTTTGTTAAGATTACTCATATTTTCTTAATTTAACGTCAACTAGGTATCTAAATATTTGTACTAAAAATATTTTTTTTGAAATTATACAAAGTTACATAAAAAATATCGAGTTCGTCACATGCATCAGTGCATAATAAATCATTATGTAATTGGCACAAACGATGGAGCGGGTTGTTACGCCTCACGTTGTTATTTGAGGAAAGAATACTAAAAAGCGTGCGAGCAGGTCGACGATTAGAAATCTTACATGTAAATATTTATCAACCCCTTTTAAAAAACTTGCGACAGTTTCAACAAACGTGGCAAACCTGAAAATTTCCTACTCATTTCAACAGCATTAATATCAATTAGGGCACGAGGTAAAAGGTGCTCCACATCCAATTTATTCAGAAGCTTTTTAACGTCCAAATAAATCCATCAAACAGAGTATGCAAACGGACGTTCTTTCAACAGAGAGTATTTTCATTTAAATAGGGCATTATGCCTCTCAAACTGTCGGAGATACTTAGTCTTTTTGACGAAAACCCACTAAGACTGTAAAGTAACTAATAACACAGACTTCGCCCCGCGCGCTCTTTTACCCGGTGTTCTCTTGAACCATTTTTATTTTTAGGAATTAAGGTCAAACCTATGAGTAAATTAGCAGTAGTCCGTGGTTTTACCCGTGGTTCAAAAGTAGCATATGTCCTAACCCAGCCAGCTACCTCCATCCCAAATTTCATCAAAATCTGGACTGATTTTCATGAAATTTTGTATGGAGCGTTCTTCATGTTTCAAGAAATGCCTAACAAAAACATATACATACAAAATTTGGCCTTTAAAATATAGAGTAGACTAGGATTATTTACTCAGTCTTTAAGTTATTTACATCACTTGCTTAATTATTTCCACATCGATCAGTCTACATTTTATTTATTTATTTGTTACGAAGTGTATAGAGGAAACAAACACATTAACTTACACTATGAACGCACAAATACTAAAACTGTAGTGACAGTTTTCGTGTTTGTACATGTTATTACAATTATTTAAATCAATCGATAATTTTCTGAGTGAAACGTGGTTCTATAATGAATTTCAATAAATTTCAGAGTTCAGACTTTGTCAGTCTCTAGATTGAAAGTGCTAAAGTGAAATCACTTAATCAAAGGTCTTTAATCATTTAGGAATCGAAGATACACTTATTAAACGTCAAAGTTATAAAAATGACAATACTACCTTGTTCAGAAAAAGAGCCACTACTCTCAGTCTCTGACAGCCATAGTACAAGCTTTGCTTAGTTTGGGGTCAGACGACCGTGTGTGAAAGTGTCCCGAATTTATTATTATTATTTACAATCACCTTGCTATGAAATAAATAGAATAATCATAACTAGTGCAACACAATAACAAATAATCCTATCCTAAAGTTTGTATGTATGGATGGATGGATGGATGGATGTTTGTTACTCTTTCACGCCAGAACGGCTAAACAGATCTGGATGAAATTTCTCACAGAGACAGATTATAGTCTAGAATAGCACATAGGATGCTTTTTAACCGCGGGTGAAACCGCGGGGCGCAGCTAGTAACTTTAATATTTAAGCCTCACAAGTCTTGATGAGTTTAAGTCCTATATGTATTTTTCTCTAAATTGCCCTTTTAGGGGAAGACGAAGGCCCATTAAGCGTTTTCAGACTTTGTTATAAAGACGTTACTTCAAACTTTGAAAATGACTCCGCTTACTTACATTCATACTATACATAACATCCATAAGATGAAATCTGTCACAGTTCATTATCAGAACCTATGATTTTGTAAAAAATACCATGTTTCGTATTAGATTATTTGCATTTTTGACGTTATTAAGACTGTATTTTAGATGTACTTATACAATGTAAATCTTGGAGGTACATCATTTTAATTGACCAAAGCCTCACCTTTCACCTCTCTCCTGCTCCAACTGCGCAGCTGAAGAAGACAAAGGCAACGTTCGCCCCGGATACAAGGAAGCCTGATGATGAAAGCTTCACACTAGTAGACCGGAGGAAAAATCGTCAACGTCGTTGTAACCTCAGCAAACGGGGTACTTCGACTGAACCCGGTATCAAAGCCGTAGAGCCGACATTTCTGGTGTACTTGTCCCGGGTGGACCCGACTACGTCACAACCGAGCCGACGTGCACAAGTTTGTGCAGAACCGACTGGGAGTAGAGGCGCCGGTGGTAGCAATGCAGCGCCTGGAGTCGACTGTCCCTAAGACTTATTTCAAGTCTTACTTACTACGGGTTCCAGCGAAACACAAGACAGCAGTAGTGACTTCTGGCCTGACTTCTGGCCAAAAGAGCTAGTGTTCCGGCGCTACTGGGAGGCCGCACAGCGAGCAAAAGCCCAGAAGATTTAGTTAATTCTATTGATGTTATTTATACATATGTATGTTAGTCTGTAAGGTATTTATTTTCTATGGGCCTATGTAACTTGCATTGTATGCAAGTTATATTACCTGAAATAAATGGATTATTATTATTATTATAAAGTCGATACTTAACTGAACCGTTGACGTTACGTTTGTCATTAAAAACGAAAAGAGAACGGCTCAGTATCACCAATTTCTCACAAACGTGCCAGCCAAACTATCGGTGACACGTTTGTGACACATTAGTCATACTGAGCCGTTCCTCGTCCGTTTTTATTTATCTAACGCAACGCTAACGGTTCCATTAAGTATCGGCTATGGCTAGCGAATTGCTCCGCAGTATATTTTAAAGTACAATTAGAATTATTAAAAATGATTGACCTCTTAAATCTAAGCTCTAGTGATCTACTTAGATATTGTGTCATTTTTGACAATGCTATCCTACTAAAATTAAAAATGCAAAAGTGTGTAAGAATGGATGGTTGGATGTTTGTTACTCTTTCACAGCTGAACAGGTCTGGGTGAAATTTGGCACGGAGATAGATTATAGTCTAGATTAGCACATAGGATACTTTCTAACCGCGGGTGAAACCGCGGGGCGCAGCTAGTTTCATAATATACCAAAGTGTCATCATCATCATCAAATTCTAGGATAAAGACAGACAATTGTACCAATCACATCAAAAATTCTTTCCGATTGAAGAATCGGCAAAGCATTTCTTACCATTTTTAATACACTGTGTCTCCGCCATTTTATACAACCAACGCCCATAAATTATCGAAAAACAACCATTGAGTTTTAAAACTATGAATAGAAAAGACGACGTACGTCACTATTATGTTTCGTTCAAGTGCAGCTATCCGGCCACACTTCACTTAGTTGCTTGCTAGCTCTCGAGCACTTTCTTCCTTTTGTTCGTGAGAAAATACGCCTTAAAAACTTTCTAGCATTGCGTATTTGACGGTTAGACGACCAATTATGGTTTCAGCGCTCCAGCAAACTTCAGTTTAAACTCTCAACAAAATGGAAGACTATCACCTTGAAAGCTCCTCTATATGTAGTAAGAACTCAATGAAAAAAACTTTGAATTTGCAAAAATATCGCGACCTCTAAGAGCCTGTCAATAAAATGAAGATAAGTTTCATAAAGTTCGCGAAGGGAATAAAATTGGAAAAGTAATAAAAACTTTCAAAGTGCTAGTGTTCCGGATAAGTCTGGAAAGTAGGAAAGTACAGCGGGCAGTTTTATGGGGAGAGGTTATTGATGGAAGATATTTTATTAAAAAGCAATGACGGTAAACACTAGCATTAAAGTCGAGCTGAATATACGATGAGACAGAAAAAGTCGGTACAATCATTACAGGAAACAAGAGGCATTTTGTTCAGAAGCAAACATTATGCGCGCTCTCACAATTGAATATACAAACTGACAATATCCTAATAAGGACGAAGTTATCCGTAAACTAAACTATTATTTATGTTAATTTCTTGTCGAGAAATAAATTTCTTTAACCCGAAACTAAACTAATGTTTGTCAATATTTGCAAATATTAGTTTATAAGTAGTATCAGGTACATAAACGAAATATGCACCTTAGCCTCAGAAAAGTACTACCTACTAACTAATAGGGCACAAGTTTAGTAACATTATTAATAGGTAAACTAAAAAACTCGACTGCTTAATGTAGACACCGGATAATTATAACCAAAATATTGTACCCTATGACACCTGTTCATACATCTACGCGTGCAGACGTCGTAAACATACCTATTAGGCCTTAACAACACCTCATATGACGAAATCCATCAAACTGTTTAGGCTGTAGGGCATACCAAAGAAACTTCATTCATACATACATACATAGGTTATGTTTTTCGAGTGTATGTATGTAGTCGGGTAACTAGTCCCGCGCCGTGAAGGTCTTAGGATTTTTGAAGTCCTATTAGACTCTGTTTGGGGATGATTTTGGAGCTGCGTGTGATACACGTACTTCATAATTTTAGTTGAAGAGTACTTACCAATTTTCGAGTCAATCAACCCAGAGAATAAAACATTTCATTGAAAATTCAACCCCCCTATTTCACCCTCTTCGGGGTAGAATTTCAAAAACTTCTTTCTTTGTAAACCTCTACTCAAGACAAATACGCCTTTCTAATTTCAAGTCTAAACGACCAGCGAGTGTTGGTCGTCTGACAGTCAGTCAGGACTTTGATTATTATAACATACTAGCTGTTATCCGCGACTTCATTCACGTTTGTCCAGAAAAAAATATCTAAAAGCCATCTTCGCGATATACTGTAACTAACTATCAAGATCCGTTCAGCCGTTTATCTGTGAAAAGCCTACAATGTTACTTTCGATTTTATAGTATTAGTAAGTAAGTAACTATATATAGAAGATTATAAGTACAGATTCGATATACTCGTATATTAGAATAGATTAGTAAGGACAGTTGACCCCATAACCACGTGGAATAGACAGTCGGGAAGAAAGCGAAAGGGAGAATGTCTACTGGTCAATGCAATCATTGATTAACCCAATCTCTCCCAGCAAAGCTTACAAGATTGAAATACTGCTTTACCAGAATCGGTCCAATTACAACTTGCTGGTTGTGCTCCTGTTTCAGCGGCTAACGAGCATTTCAAACCAATTTAACACGCTACGCTCACTTGTGGCTGGCGTGCTCTTCACTGCGAACCTGTCTCGCTAACTGGGACTTTGCGATGTACTTCAACGTCTAGTATAGCCATAGAATAAGCAGCAGTTGCTGTATGCACTGAATAACTTGCTCTGAATCTTTAAAAAATGAAGAAAGCTCAACATGAAGATCTATTATGACCAGTGGAGCTAGTTTTAGGTCTTTTATAATAGCACAGAATTTGTATAATTTTGCAGAAACAATTTTTACTCGCTACCATGCCAAATAACAAATATTTACGTTATTGTGAACTAACTCTACGGAAACGGGGAAATATCCAATAAAACATTTCGGACGGTACAACTGGCGTGTTCTTAAAATCTGCTTCGGGCGAATATACCCATAGCCATTTCCTGAAATGGACATCTCGCTCATTTGTCAGATTTTGAGGTGGTGAGATGTATCTTGACCCGGATCAACGCCACTACTCAAAAGGTTTCGAGCTATCTTCTTACTTAATTTAATATTATAAACAGGAAAGTTTGTAAGAATGGATGGATGGATGGACGTTTGTTACTTTTCCTCGCCAGAACGGCTGAACAGATCTGGATGAAATTTGGCACAGAGATAGATTATAGTCTAGAATAGCACATAGGATACTTTTTAACCGCGGGTGAAACCGAGGGGCGCAGCTACAAGCTTTTATAAATATTAACTGTACATAAAGCCTGGTTTACACTTTGATTAGTGCGAGTGCAGGTGATTAGTGCGAGTGCAGGTGTGTAGTGCGAGTAGTGTCCAATTCACTGCGAGTGCAGGTGATTAGTGCGAGTGTAGGTGTGTAGTGCGAGTAGTGTCCAATTCACTGCGAGTGCAGGTGATTAGTGTTACCAAGAAGAGTATGGGTTCGAAAATGGATTAATAAAAGACCCATTCATGGCGCAAGCTACCAACTCTTTACGGAATTGGCTGTTGAAGATACGACGGAATATTACTATGCTCTCAGGATGACCGAAAAGTCGTTTAATATACTAGTACCTGGATGGCCGAGCTTTGCTCGGTATTTTTTTTTAATTTTTTAATTGTGTTTTTTGGATAATAAACAATTGATTTTAATCTAACCTCAAAGCAAACACTCATTGACTTCGTGTTACTTAACAACGCCATCTGCTGTTGTGTCGTTAAAGCAATTAGTTGCTCACAAAAAATAGTAGTATTATTATTCGCCAATAGATGTCAGGAAGAGTCATATTTTTCAGTTGAGATTGATTATCGATAAAACACGAATAAAATGATATTTTCTAAAAATGATTCCTAGCTAGATCGATTTATCGCCCCCGAAACCCCCTATATACTAATTTGTATGAAAATCGTTGTTTCCAATTATATATATATATATATATAATTCCAATTATATATATATATATATACAAGAATTGCTCATTTAAAGGTATAAGATTTAACCTTGTTGCACCCGTCATACAGATAAGCGATACATTTATGACACCTGCTTTGCCGGCGAAAGTGAAATTGCACTCTTATTAGTGCGAGACGTGTTTAGTGGCAGGCACGCTGCGAGTGGGAAGGGGGAAGGGAGGGCGCACGGGACGTGGCTGCTCGCAGTCCACTCGCAAAAAAATAGAACACGCTTCTATTCACTTAACTACACAGCCAACTAATCACTTGCACTAATCAGTCGCTGTCCACACCTAGTCACTAAGCACCTGCACTCGCACTAATCAAAGTGTAAACCAGGCTTTAGGCTTGGTGTTGTTATGCAAAGTACCACAATTTCAGCTTCCACAGTGAAAATAAAACAAATTAAACCCACCGCGCCACAATTAGCGCAAATAAGCTGCATTTAGAATTTCGGTTTTATCGAGTCATTTGTTGTAAAATGTTTGCGGCGAGCGCGAGCGTCGAACGTAGACCGCAACACGCGGCTGCTCTGGTTACCTTCTGCTATATTTATCCATATTTCTTTCTATATTTCACTGGATTGCAATTCTAGACGGTTTTATCGCATTAATTATTTTGCATTACAGCAAATAATGTTGGTGGTGATCACAGCTAGTCATTTTTTTGTGTTTTTAACGCGGCATCCAATGATACAGTTTGAAATCCTACTAATATTATAAACGCGAAAGTTTGTAAGAATGGATGGATGTTTGTTACTCTTTCACGCCAGAACAACTGAACAGATCTGGATGAAATTTGGCACAGAGAACTCTACAAAACTTCAAGGCTAGAGTGAAGAAGTAACTTATAGGTCGTCGTGCTCCATCTTAGACCACAACATCGCTTAACATCAGGGGAGTTGGTGGTCAAACGCCGACCTATTGTACATAAAAAAAAAGATAGATTATAGTCTAGAATAGCACATAGGACACTTTTTAACCGCGGGTGAAACCGCAGCGCAGCTAGTAAATAAAACATTTTCAGTGACACATCTAAATAGGTACGAGTACCTAAGTAGGTACATTAGCCAAATGATATTGATTTGGGTGTTTACGGGTACGGTAATTAAGAAAACTAGCTAAAATGCATCTTGGCGCTGTATCCTGCTGAAAGAACTGTATAAAACTGAATATAAATAATATAGTAATGACTGAATATAAATGCAGAATACAGCTCTCCAATTCTACTTATATAATTAGAATAATATGTCCCAAAGAACGTACTAACCTAGATTAAAACATCAATTTATATAACAACAAACAAGAATCAACATTTACTTTCACAATGTTATTAAAAGAAATAAAGGCTTTTTTTATTTATTTATTTAGACTAGGAATGTAGTAATGCTGCTACCAGTTTCAGCGAATTACAGAATCGAAGTCCTGAATATCTTGCAACAACATCAGGAGCACGTGTGTTAAAGCTTTCTACATATATATAGATCTATAAATATCGTAGTTAGGCATTTATAACTATGCTAAATAGAGTCTAGAATCATATTCAAAGTTCGTCGAAGCGAGCGGTCACGTTAAAGCATTACATTATTCTGATAGAAGCTATTACAAAAGCTACGCAGGTCGACATTGAAAATTCAGTTAAAATATTCTGTGCTCTTTGTAGAGAAGCTTCTCGTTATTAATGTAGTAGACTGGGAGATGGTGGAATTTCAAATTAATAGCTAGTTTTGAAATAAAATTTAAGATTGTAAGTCTTTGGCAGGTATCGCATAGATACTTATTACAAAAAAAGCGCCTTGAATATAAGTGGGATATAAAGCATTGCAGCATTGCTGTTTGGCTCGAGTTTAATTACTTTCTGAGTTTATCTACAGTACTGTGAACGAATTGATGATTTAAGAATTATAAAAATCAGTTCCTAGGAAATAAAGGAATCCGCAACAGAGAACACATAACAGAAAAAATGTATCAAAGATTTGGCAAGAAAATACTTAGCGTCCAGAATTGAGAGGCAGAGTTACATGGAAGAAAATCGAAGATCTACAAACAGATGCAGCGCCAAAAAAGTAAAAAATAATAATATTTCACTAACTGATTCTTGGTTGAAATATTCTAAGCTAGTCAAGTAATCGCTTGTCTCTTTTTTTTTGTTGAATAGGTCGGCGTTTGACCACCAACTCGCCTGATGTTAAGCGACGTTGTGGTCTAGATGGAGCACGACGACCTATAAGGTACTCATTCACTTGAAGTTTACTAGAGTGAAGAAGTACAAAGACGGCAGTTGAGTGAGGCGCTATAAGTGCGCTACTGCGCAGACCCGTCTTCGGAACGGTTACACCGGACTACATCCCGAAACACGACTAGGTCATTTCACGGCATGGCTTGGTCTCGTGGGTGGTAACTAGCCACGGCCGAAGCCTCCCACCAGAGTTTGCCACCCGGTTAGCACTACCCGGGGACCACGTGTAGGGAATCAGAACAGAGTACACTCCTACGGACGTGGGTAGCTCAGCCCCCAAATCTTTTTTTTTTTTTTTTTTTTTATGTAAAATAGGTCGGCGTTTGACCACCAACTCGCCTGATGTTAAGCGACGTTGTGGTCTAAGATGGAGCACGACGACCTATAGGGTACTTATTCACTCTAGCATTGAAGTTTTGTAAAGTGAAGAAGTACAAAGACGGCAGTTGAGTGAGGAGCTACAAGCGCGCTACTGCTCAGACCCGTCTTCAGAACGGTTACACCGGACTACATCCCGAAACACGACTAGGTCATTTCACGGCATGGCTTGGTCCGGTGGGTGGTAACTAGCCACGGCCGAAGCCTCCCACCAGAGAAAATCCTCTTAGATTGTTACTAATCAACTAAGACAGCTGCAGTTACTCAGTTACTAAGGTAACCAATGGCCCCCAGCCTATTTCTAGCAGTAACACCTTTTCCCGTAACCTTTATCTTACTTTTTTCATTACCTTTTACATTTCTCGAAAAAACTTTCGCCACGGCTGAAATAGCATTCGGTCTCTACGTCTTTTGAGACACTTAAAAAGTTGTTTTTGATGAAAATTCTTTGCGGGACTTAAACGGAAGAGAAGCAGGTTGTTTCGAGGAAGGTGTTGGAAAACGAAAAATTGAAAGCATTTTCTTATCTCCCCGAGCATTTACTTCATGTTTTACATTAATGTTTACCTTTTGGTTTTGTTATCTTTAATTTTTTGTGGCATGAGGAAGTTTTTCGTTTTGACTTGTCTCATAATTTTTTACTTTTTTAGTTCACCGCTCTGCTTTTTTTTGCTTTACCTACTGTTGCAGAATAAATAATCATACAATGTCAAAATCATCATAATCAAGTCATGAGTGTACTATCAGCAAGGCAAGTTGGGGCATCTACCCCATCCTGACCTCTAACTCGAAGCTCAAAATTTAGGTTTTTCAAGAAAAAAAGACATGGGACTCAAGAACTGACGTTTCACAGTGATTAGCGCAGTACACTGCAACCAATGACTTCGTAAATTAAAGCGATGGGTAGCACTGCAACTGTTATGGGCTGGAATAACGCTTACCATCAGGTGAATGACCAGCTCGTCTCATCAATTGTTTAAATTAAAAAAATAAAAAAACTGGTTAACAATGACAGACAATCGGCTTGTCGGTCTCTGCATGGTGAGTGTGCATTAGAAGAGGGTTCTGGAAGCACAAAACAAATGTAGTTTTTTTTTTAAACTAGATTTACACAGAAAAACTTGCTTCTGTCGTGTTTGTGTGTGTGTGTGTATTCGTGTGTGTCTGTCTGTCTGTAGCTCCCGAACGGATGACCCGATTTTGGTTAATTTTTTTTTTGTTTGAAAGGTGAATTAGTCGGTTCTGAACTATGTTTGATGAAATTTGGTGTTGATGAAAAACGGTGTCGGGGGTTTTTTAAACTTTTCATTTATACTTGTAGATAAAATCAAGCAAGCAATTGTACATATATAATAAATAAATAATTAAATAAATTCGGGACACTTCCACACACGGTCGCCTGACCCCAAACTAAGCAAAGCTTGTACTATGGCTGCCAGGAACTGATATACATACTTAAATATGTTTAAATACATATTAACACCCAGACATAGAACAAACACAAATGTTCATCAAATAAATGTTTGCCCTAGGTGGGAATCGAACCCACGCCCCCAAGCTCAAAAGGTAGGTTCACTACCAACTCGGCCACCGAGGCAGTCAATATATGCCGAATAAGTTCGTATAAGTTCGAACAGGCCGAGTGGCAAGCCCAGTTTAATAATCCTTTTAGATTATTAAATTGTTTAGTTTAAACTACAGTACCTATCTGTAATTCAAAACAACATCCCAAGTACAATTGGATAGGCTTTTACAACCATTTCCAATGCAGATAGTGCGTAATACAACAACCACAATATTATTCCAGCTCGTTCAAATGGGAAGTTTCAATTCGCTATTGCAAAGCGATAGTAATTCTGTAACATTAACATTTCTAGCGTATCGCAATAGGCATTTCAATAATGTTTTGAGTGAGCAATCATTTTAATAATATATTGAAATCAACAAAAGTAAAATCAAGGGTCACCAGGGAGGCTTACCTTCTATCTGAACCATCCAGTATTATGTAATAGTGTTGTGGTAGCGATGGCAGCCTACTTGCAGGGAGCGGGTTCGAACCCAGCCGACGGCACGCACCAATTTGTTCATTGTGTGAACATATGTGCGTATTGTATGTCATCTGCTACATGACGCCGGTGTATGGCGACAGGCTCACCGCCGGTCACATTTGGGACTGAATATCGTCCGCCGAAGTGTGGGCGTTGCATAACACCTCTGCCAGCCCCTTCGGGGAAAAGGCGTGACGATATTTATGTTATGGTAGCTCAACTAGAAAATACGGTCCGGGCAGTTTTCTGAGTGACCATAAATGGCAGTTTTAATTGAGAACTCTCGTGGGTCTGGTAACACGTTAAATAGTTAAAATCCCAGGTTTTTGTCATAGATACCCCAAAAGAGCTGTTAAGGGCCGGGTATTACACGAAATTCACACTGACAATACTGAAATGACTGACTGACGTACAGAGTTTATTAACGTTGTATAGCCTTGAAATTGATACAGTGTTTTGTCTTTTTCTTTCTTTTAATTTTTATAACTCAATCGAAAAAGACAAAACACTGTATAATTATTCAAAACTATGAAACGTTTTGAATACATTTTCTTGTTGTAAATCATTTCGCAGAGTAAATAATCTAACCTTATTAGGTGAATCACATTGAAGTGAATGCTTCAACGTGATTCACCTAATACTCTACCTCATACTCAATTCAACATAAGAAGACACTTAAATTAAGAATATCAACCCAAAACAGAATTGAACCAAAGCCAAACTGGTCCAGACATGGCTCCGTTAATATGGCCCATAAACAAGCCGAATCAGTTTAATTTGGCCCGACTAAGGAGCAGGCTTATCTTAAACGTCAATAATTTGTGGGCGAGCTACTTAGAATCACAAAATTAATAATCCCAGAATACGGGCAGTATTCCCTAACTAGTTGTAAAGAACGGGCTTTAATTTTGTAAACGACTTTGGTTTAAGCTTTTTTTTTTTAATTAACTAAATCGATTACAAACTAGCATGAGGCCCACCTCAGGCTCTACCTTTAAAGATTACAAAGAGTCAGACAGAGTTAGAAAAATATTAGTGTAGGTAGACTTAACATATCGTCACGACTTTCCCCCGATGGAGCTGGCAGAAGGGTACAACACCCACACTTCGCCGGATGATGTTCAGTCCCTAATGTGACAGAGGGGAGCCTGTCGCCATACACCGGGCTCCAGTCATGTTGCATAAAACATATGTACAATACGCACATATGTTCACACAACGAACAAATTGGTGCGTGCCTACGGCTGGGTCCGAGACCGCTCCCTCTGGCTTTAAAGGTGGGCCTTCTCTGGCTAGGTTATTATCGCTTCCAATTAAATAGACAATTTTTAGACTACTGCTGATATCGGACTAACGTATCCATATTGAAACAACTCAAGGTCACAACTAGACTCTCTACCATCTGTCTTAGACGGGTTCTTGAGTACTTCGGCCATATTGCTAGGAAACAAGGCGACAACCTGGAAAAGTTGATAGTGACAGGGAAAGTCGACGGCAAGAGGTCACGAAGCCGCAGCCCGATACGTTGGTCCGACCAGATTCGCACCGCTCTGGACACTTCAATGTACGAAGCGCTACATGTTGCGGAAGATAGAAAACTTTGGCGGAAGATCGTAAGAGAGAGAGAGTAATTGGAGGACCCTCAGACATGAGGAATGCGACTTGAGGAGGAGCCTGATATTTTAAAAACTGCTTGACCTATTTCGATAAAATTTAAATGGGACCACCTCTAAAATGTGATCTACCAAAAAGAATACAAAAGAATCATTATAATCTATTCACAATTGGCGGAATAATCGCGTAACAAACATACAAAAAAAAAACGTACAGTCGAATTGAGAACCTCCCCTTTTTCGGTTATGAACAAGTGAAAAACTTACTACAATAAAACAACAAATACAACAATCCACAAGGCCTTAAGTCTTAAATTTTTTACAAACGCTCTAATCGGTTTTTTAAAATGTAGTTTATTTCTTCATTATGATTTAAAACACGGGAATTACTCACGTACGATTCAGTCGATTATTCCGACTATAGTTTCAACCGCATTCGGCAGTCTTCATCAGGGAGAGTGCGCGCGCGCGGCTGCGTCTCGCATAGCACTGATTTATTTCTTCATGTTTGTACGCCAAGAAAAATAACAATTACACAAATCTTAGGTTAGTTTTCCTTGTGTTTCTTATATTGCATCTAAAGTAAGTGTAGACATTTGGCACAACAGCGACCAATAACATAAGCCCGCAATATGGATTACACGATCATTTTAATAATATATTCAAATCAACAAAAGTAAAATCAGGGGTCACCAGGGAGGTTTAGCTTCTATCTGAATGAAAAGACTGAAAAGACCCGCCTCTCAAGTTAGAGGGAGCGGGTTCGACCCGCTCCGGCATCGAACATCGTCCGGCGAATTGTGGGTGTTGTACACCTCTGCCATCCCCATCGGGGGAAAGTCGTGACGATATGTTAAATCTATCTATACTAATATTTATCTAACTCTGTCTGTCTGTTTGTAATCTTTATCTTGGACCTTATTAGCTATGCCCCGCCGTTTTACTTAATTCCCAAAAAAAAACGTTTTTTTTTTTCGGTAATTTTTTTTTTTATTTATTTTGTAAAAAAATATAAACATTTGAAAAACACCAAGTATTGAAAAACGTATCAGTTTGTACAAATACTCTTATCGCTACACACACTGACATAATTATTTATTCTAGAAACTTCCTAATCTTACAACTATTAACATATAAAAATTAATTAACCTTAACAAACTACTAGGTAGGCAGTTTGTTAAGGTTATTTTTATTTATTTCTAAATCTTTACGAACAAACATTTGTTCATCTACCTCATTATACAAAACAGCTAAAACAGCTAAAGAAATATTTAAAGAAATTAAGATAGATAGATAGATAGATAGATAAACTCTTTATTGTTCACACCACAGATAACAAAACAACAAGAGAAAAATAATGATAAAACTTATTAAATAGTGTAACAACTGGCGGCCTTATCACTAAAAGCGATCTCTTCCAAGATTCGATTCTTCGAAGATAAGATAAAAAATAAAGTTTTATGTCATAGATAATTTTTATGCCAAATGTCATTCAAATCCAATCACCTTTGTGGAGTTAAGAGAAAATAATCAGACAGATTTTATGATCTGCAGTAATAGTGTAATCTGCCAACAGTTTTCCTGTTTATCATGACCACAGCACAGCCTACTTGATTGATATAAATTGAGCTTGTACCAGAAGGATTTAGTATACCACAGAATAATAACAGTACAACATATCACGGCTACAACTACTTTATTCCTGCGCGTGAGATGAGATGAGATTTTATCTTGGTCCCTCTCACATGACATTTCAAACGAGAGCAACAAGGACGAAAAAAGGTAAGATGGAAATCTCAAATTTCCGAATAGGGCCACTGGTTTGTTTTCATTGGCCGGTTTAGTGCGCATTCGGAGTGCGAGAGGTTTCGTGTTTATTATTTCTCCATGCGTTTTCATGAGTTTAAACATTTGTAAATAAGTCAAACGACACCATTTTGCTCCCGCGCATTGTCAGTCTGACCTGTATAAACCGACTGTTTGTAAGGCCACTTGAATCCAAGTATCCTGACCAGCAGAGCCAGCACGGGCCAGGGACAAATTGCCTTTCCACCGTTTGTATCCGCGCTTAGATGTGACAAAGCTAGAATGCGGATATGTTTGTCTCTTTTTCGCGGAAAGGCAATTTGTCTCCTAGCTAGCCCTGCTCGATGCTGTATAACGACCGAGGCACTTTCATTAGTCGTTAGGGGCATACGATGACTCCCTCGAATGCGGGATAAAGACAGTTATCAAACAATCTGGTTTGCATGGATATGGAATTCTCCCATAGCCCGTTCTTCTATAAAACAACCAAGACAACAAAAATGCGGCATCGTTTTATGGTCGACATACCAACAACACGCACGAAGCGCTTTGGTTCCTCATTTCTCATAAGGACCGCTAGAGTGTGGAATACTCTGCCAGAGTGTGTGTTCCCTGACACTTATAATCTGGGTGTCTTCAAGTCTCGAGTGAATCGGTTTCTTCTAGGCAAGCGTGCTCCATCGTAGGCCGCATCACTGCTTATCATCAGGCGGCCAAACGCAAGCCTATTATGTAATAAAAAAAACAATGAAAATGAGCCACAAATGTAAGTAGCCTCAAACACAAGTGGAACTCTAGATTTTCTGTTCACACAGCCAGCAATACTACTACCAATGAGACTGACTTTACCAAAACTTGAAAGGCGATATTAATTAAACATACTCGTATAACTATTTAACCAATTGTTTTTAACGACAGTTCATTAACTTTAAAGTCACTTTAATAAATAGATAGTTTACTAAATATATCTCTATGTTATATAGAGTTCGTTATACCTTATTTATTTCCATCACTTCAGTACTACGTATGTATCAAACTACAAAATTTGTCAACCAATCCTGCAACGAAGTTTATCTAATCGGAAGTAGCAGTAAAACGTTACACAGCTTATTATTTATTCAAAAGCGGTACAAATGGCTAATGGAATGGAACATTTTGGTTAATTAATCGCTAGATATTAGCATAGGAACCGGGGATATCCGCTTTTGGGAATAGATATCGTGCTTCTAATGCTTTAAGACGGGATAGTAAATGGATGGAACGCCGAACGCTTTACCTTTGCCTATTTAATACTTGTGTGTACGTCTGTACGTGTGGGCATTATTATCTATTTTGCCCGGGTCAAACGAGACTAGTTTTTCAAGCTGGGATAGCTAGCTAGAAACTTGGTATACACGCGCTGTTTTCACGATGACAGAAATAAGTAAGATTGATTTAATTAATCGATCGAGCGCACGAAGCGTCTATGCTTCAGCTTCGGGACAAATGATTTCGTATGTCCCCTGTCTGTCCGGCGTCTGTACAGCTGCCTTCACGAGAATCGATTGAGAAATGCGATCTGTAGAGGAGGCCGGACAGACGCCAGTCGCAATGTCATCATCTCACAGAGCCACTAGTTTAGTTAATTTTTAAAGCCTTCTTATTAGTTCACTAGTTATTAGTTCACTAGTTACTAGTTCACTAGTTACTAGTTCACTAGTTACTAGTTCCCTAGTTACTAGTTCGCTAGTTACTAGTTCACTAGTTACTAGTTCACTAGTTACTAGTTCACTAGTTACTAGTTCACTAGTTACTAGTTCACTAGTTACTAGTTCACTAGTTACTAGTTCACTAGTTACTAGTTCACTAGTTACTAGTTCACTAGTTACTAGTTCACTAGTTACTAGTTCACTAGTTACTAGTTCACTAGTTACTAGTTCACTAGTTACTAGTTCACCAAAAACTAGCTTCGAAGGCCACATGGAGCTAGTTCAGTGGTGGATGGTGCTACTAGCTCAAAAACTGTCTTAGCTTGAAACGCTAGCATAGACTAACTTTCTAACTATTCTACTAACCTAAGAGTTTAGTTTACGCGAGGCCAGTGTTAACTAACCTGCTATCTTACCAACGCTAGCCAGATAGCTAGTTTTTCAAGCTTAAAAAAAAAGTAAGTAAGAAAGGGGAAAGTTTTTTCAGCTTTTTAGCTTGAAAAACTAGTCCCGTGTAACCCGTCACAGAGCAATGGTGTGTAAATTCGTAAAATGTTATGCAAATGTGTTTTGCTGACAAATGTCTCCGATCTTAGCCCGAGGAGTTAAAATACAACATGTATACATTTTTAGGTACTTTTGAGTGCACTGTGCAACTAAGGACATTTTTTTTTAATTTTCTTTATCTAAAAAAATCTTTTACAACAAGACTTTTTTAACACGAATGAGTCAGCGTTTGACCACCAACTCGCCTGTTGGTAAGCGCTAATGTGGTCGAAGATGAAACACGCAGACTTAAAAAAATCTACATGGCAATCAAAATCTAATAAGCTCAAGTCAATCGATTTATTTTCATATCTGCGCTATGTAAACCGGTTTTAAATGAATACTTTCTCAATAGATAGAAAAAAAAATGTCCTCAGGGCTAATTACTTCATTAATTTAGTCAAAACTCGTAGTAAACATGAAATATAGGTAGATATTTATTTATATTTAAAGAAATGAATAAAAGTAAAATCAAGGTGATTGAAATTAGTTGCTTATTTTAGTAAACAAAATTATTTACCATAGCATATTCTACATCAAAGAGAAACAGCACCTGCGCTCTACACTACACATTAAAGTACCGTATGAATAAATAACTTTCTTATCAAAAGCTATCAAGAATTCTGTAACTGAATTTGTAACTCCAAGTTTGTAGACTGTATAAGTATTTCAACATTTTATTAAGAAATCATAGTTTGAAATAGGACACCTAAGCTGAGAGGGCTTTAAAAATGTAGTGGCATGCTTAGTTATTAAATGATACATTCTTTTATACATACAATGTATAGCCACGCCACGCCCACGCCTTTTTCTCGTATAGTCCGGCTTTTTAGAGCTAAAAATTGAGATTATGATCAAACGCTGGCAGAAGGGCTGAAACTTAGCGTAGCCTTAATATAATATGTTCTTCACCATGTTCTTCACCTCGAAAACTAGTTGTTTCTCCCAGTTGGAAACCAGTTCCTTTGAGTCCTAAAATACCGTTTTTTTTAGATTTTTATTAAGAAACAGTGCTAGCTATGAGAAAAGTGTTATGGGCTGATATGCTTATCGTAAAATTATCTACAAATCTTTCCTTGAATGCATCTTTATATGACTTATGATTTTCAAGATATTATGCTAATAGCAATTGCAGAGCAGGGAACAAAAATGGCAATTTCTGTTAAGTGATCCTGATCAGCAAAACAAAGCTTTACAGGAGCTTTTAACATTGCTGAATCTAATGAGCCTTATATATATGAAGAAATAATGACGACGGATTATGTCAAAATGAGCCTCAAGTATTAAGAATCAGTAAGAAATAGAGAGACATTGTATACTTTTAAAATGTAGAAAAACTTTCTGAAAAGAAAAAGAAGATGGCCGCCATAGGAAAAAAATGATTAACATTATTATTATTATGTATTGATAAATGCTTTTGTATCTTTGGAACCGTTAAAGAAAAGTAAGGTGCATTGAAACAAATATTATTGGAGTTTCTATGGACTGTCTATTGTGAGTAACAGAAATCCAAGATCAACTTTTTTTAAGTGATCCTATGGGGATAACTTTTTAGATCTGGGGTCTTTTAGAGTCCGTGAATGCATGACTGATTTCTTTTCTGACATGTCAATTTTTGAGAAGGTCACCATGCCATTACCGTACGATGTTAAAAATTTTCAAAAATCAATTGTATGACTTATAATTTGTCATACATGTAGATTTCGTATGTGTGCTTTAATCCTTAAATAGAAACATGACGAGAAATTATTGTTTCATTTCTTTATTTCCTTTTTTATGTTTTTTTTTTATCTAGAATAGGTCGGCGTTTGACCACCAACTCACCTGATGCGTTAAGCGACTATGTGGTCTAAGATGGAGCACGACGACCTATTAGGTATTTATTCACTCTAGCCTTGAAGTTTTGTAGAGTGAAGTACAAAGACGGCAGTTGAGTGAGGCGCTACAAGTGCGCTACTGCTCAGACCCTTCTTCGGAACGGTTACACCGGACTACGTCCCGAAACACGACTAGGTCATTTCACGGCATGGCTTGGTCCGATGGACCAATGGCTGTGTTAGACTTTTGTGAAACCATAACTAGTCACGAGAAAACTGTAACAGATACTGACAGTTTTCACCCCTTGTAAAATTGTGTAAAACTGTATTTTGGATATGTGTTGATAAAATTCATAGTATTTATGATAAACAAGCCTAACCAAAATAACAATTATTTTAATCTAGCTACATGTGAGTTTATCTTTAAAACCTTAAGTTTTTTAGATATGCACGCAAAGACAATGTTGTAGATAATTTTACAAGAAATAAATCAATATCAATTAGTATTTGACAATTTTCTCATAGCAAGAACCGTTTTTGATTAAAAACTAAACTTAATACATTTGGGAACATAAATTGACAGGACATCAGGACATTTGACAGGAGGGAGGGACACAATCATACCTCAACGTATTTGATGCGACGTGATATGTTTATTTCTAAAATATTTGTTAATACGCATCGCACTTATTTTAATGGTTTCTGGTTCTTGGTGGTTATTTTTTTATGGCGGGAAAAACTGAGGGAAACAACAACAACAACTCTTTATTAAAAACATAAAATAATTACAATAGTACTTAAATAAGGCTTAACTAAGTTTTTAATGGGCGGCCTTATCGCTCAAAGCGATCTCTTCCAGGCAACCTGAATGAACAGGAACATTTAAATAATTGAAACAATTAGTTCTCAAAGGGTGTTTCTACTTCGAATGTAAAAAAACATATACGAGTATGAAAGCTACATGCATACCATATACGAGGTTTCGTTTTTAGGTTTCAGCCCTTCTGCCAGCGTTCAACCAAAATCACAATTTTCTGCGCTAAAAAGCCAGACCAGCAGAGATAGGCAGAGACCACTCCTCTCCACTTGCTATAATCCAGGCATACATTTTTCGCTTTCTCTACTTCCATTAATCTTTTTATACATGGTAAATTATGAACTTTTTAATCAATGAACATAGACATAGAGTAAAGACCCCTAATCGGTCAAAAATAATGATTCCAAAAAAAGTAAACCAAACCATTGAAAGTCAACCAATTCACTAGTCAGTCTTCGATGTCATCCAGTAGTGGTTACGTCTCCCCACTAACCAATAAATATGGTGAACTGTGTAGTCCACTCATGCCGAAATTTCAGAATATCCAAAACAGTAAAAAAAGGCAACGTCACATATCATCCGTAAGTCTTAAATATATTTTTATGTGCTTTAAAAAGCTAATAATTGTAATTAATTTTTAATGTCAACAGAGCGAAAAGTTGCTGAAAAAAGTGTTGCCACAAGGTATTTTTATATTTTCCCTTTAATAAACTTTAGGTTTCAGGATCCAGTTTAGCCGATCAGTGGACAAAAATAATTCGACAAAGTAAAAATGAAAATTAGTGAAAACTTCGTCGCCCCTATAACAATTTGCTCTGTGCACCTTCGCAAGAAAGAAATATACGTAACAGTGAAATATCCTGACAAGCAGGCGTCAGTTTTATTTTTATGTAAATGTAATGTTATTTTATTGCCGAAAAAATAACTTAAATGTATGATGTAAATAATGATAGTGTGTAAATTTATGTGTAAATAAGATAAAATCAATAGTTAAAATCAATTACTATTGATTTTAACGCAAACTCGTACTCTTGATTTTTACTTAAATTCTTACCTTTTACCTACTCTGATTTTAGTTAAGGTTTACACAATCTATAATATTAGTTTGTAGAATAGTGTCATGAATGGATCTGGGTAAGGCTTTGTGTGTAGTTTAGCACTGGCCTAAGCTGGCCTAATACTTTGTTTCCGGTCTTGTGATTTCTTTAAACTCTGATCGTTATATAATTTACCCAACTAAATCGGGTAACCTCTTTTAATGGCAAGTTCATCACGTATAGAAAAAAAGGTTTTATTAAGGTACCAAAATAAATTTGACACGTTTCGAAATCGTGTTTTGTATGAAGACTATCCTTCTGGACCTATGTAATAGAGCATATTATTATTCTGTGTCAATGAAGTAAGTAAGTTTATTCTTTTAAACAAGAGTCAGTCGCCGGTATTACGGACAAATTAGCTGTCGTACTCAAGAAGTGGCGGCTTTAATAATTAAAATGTCAAAATCTTGCTGGAAGGTTGCTCTAGGCTCGTATAGTACAAAGAATAAATAGGTCACAAAGTAATAAAGCCTTACTTAGACATTATTACAAAAAACGTTCCAGGAAAAACAACTTTCCAATTTCAGTGCCCTGAAAATAAGACAAATCAATCTACAAAAAAATGTTTACGATCTAAGGGGATCTAAGGGTCGGTAAAAATAGGCCGCCTGCGACAGCCACAAGCTAAGCATATGAAACCAGACGGCTGTCTGTAGCCGCGAACAGCGTCATCATGTGCAACATCTGCCTTTTTTTTAACCCAGGGAAAACCTTTTACAGATATACCACCGGCCCCGGAGTATGTGGGAATCCCGCCACTGGAGGTCTACCTACTAAAATCCTTAAGGTGTTCCACTTTGGCGCAAAATGTTTTGGCTAAGGGGACGTTGTCGCACTCTTCGGCGGTCCCAACACCGCCAGCCCCTTCGGGCACCTCTCCGAGCTTGCCCTCCCTTTTGATGGCGAGGTGTCGAACACCAGACACATCGTCATCATCTCGGGTACCAATTTTGCCAGTGGGCGCCAGCTAGCACCCGTTTCTAGGTGCCCATGGTCCCCATGTGACGGGTCACATGAGTGGCCTCACCGCTTGCCAATTCGGCCGCAGAGCATAGGGACAACGGCAACAATATACCGACACGCCTCTTCCTCTGCGGCTCCATCGCGTTTACCATTAAAACAGTTGTGATGTCGTTTTGGCCTCAAAAGGTCGGAAAAATTGTAAAGAAACACCAACAGTCCTCTCGCGCCGCGGCCCCCAGCTTTCAGCTATAGTGTCGCCCATACGGCACTGTCGCCTGCCTCAGTTGTGGGTCTACCCATACAGACCCACACCCTAATTGGGCCGCTTCCAAATGGGCTTTGTGCGGCAAGCCCCAAGAAACGACCCCACATCAGATTCCTCAAAATAGGAAAATAACAGGAAGCTCAACCTACCTGTGATTGTTGGCTATGGTCTATTTGCCATAACCTAAGGCTGCGTTTCCACTGCGGCGGAGCGGTGCATAATTGACCAATCATAATGCTTGTTCAGAAATATAGCGGAGATTGCGATTGGTTGGTTAATTATACGCTCAGCTACGGCTCAGTGGAAACGCAGTCAAAATGTACGTATTGCCGGCGTATACTTAGATATACTTACTTACTTAGGTCAGAATTCATCTTGACAGTGATTTTTGAATGTCATAACATAATAAAATTATACTCTTACAGCCATGATACTAAAGTTACTACCACCCAGGTATTTTCATCAGCTAAATTAAACACGTCTCACATAACCTCACCACACTGCCTTCATGAAACAGTAAAGTGCCCTATTTCTACTAAACAAAGCTAAACAAGTGCTTCATTGAAATACTTCAGAAACCGAACCGCTTCCTCGAGTGTTCGTGGTTGCCAGACTATTGTTCCAATCTAAAGTTAGGTGACATCCACGAGTTATGTGAGCACTGAGCGCAGAGCAGAGATAGGTCTAAATCTTTTGATTTAGACCTATCTCTGCTCTGCGCTCAGTGCTCACATAACTCGTGGATATGTGGTATAGTTATGTTTCTCTCTCCCGCTTTTGCGGGAGAGAGAAACATAACTATACTAGTAGCTTTATTTGATCCTATGTGCTATTCTAGACTATAATCTATCTCTGTGCCAAATTTCATCCAGATCTGTTCAGCCGTTCTGGCGTGAAAGAGTATCAAACATCCATCCATCCATACATACAAACTTTCGCGTTTATAATATTAGTAGGAAGTAGGATACTGCAATTTCCATTTACGTCTTATCGGGCGCTGACCCAAGCACTCATATTATAAATGCGAAAGTTTAGATGGATGGGATGGATGCTTGTCACTTAATCTCGCCAAGGCTGATAAATTCGGCACAGATTTGTGTGAGTCAGGAATAGCTACTAAACATAAACTACTTTTTAACTGCGAGTAACATCTTAAGCAAAGTTTTCATACTTCTTTCTAACAAACACATATCACTCGACGTCTGTGTATTAATCTACACTCTAGGTACAGTATTTAAAGTTAGGTTTGCATTGCTGCAATGCTAAAATATAGTTCTAGAGGACATAAGAGATTATAAGTCTTCAGAAGACGATGTCAAGGATAACGAAATGGTGGAAAAAATAGAGAAGGCCGATATGTATATTGCGGTAAATAATTAACACCTGACACGCCACTGCCACGCGGTCCGCCGGCGGATTTTTTTAGTACGGCACGCAGCCATTCAAATCAATGGTCTACCAGCTACTGCCACTAAACTCTGTGCATGAAGGCGCCAGCTGCCTGCATAGCACGCTATGATAAGTTCATTTTTACCGGCGGCGTATACGTGAAATACGTTTACGCCTCGCCTGGGTACCGCATGACTGGCCGAAGTCGAAAATCCTTATAACATGTACATGGTGAAAGTGTTAATTAACCCAGCAAAATAGATTCATCCTTTATTCCTTGATCTTGTCAGCCCTCGCTACTTACAGGTTCAAGTACTCTCCGCATTTCCGGAACAAATTAATATTCTGCTCTCGTGCTAGTCGAAATAAATAAAACACACCAACGAGGGTTTCACGCGAATGTTGCGGCTCAACCATTCTGCAAATTGAATATTTGTAAACATATTAAATCAATAGCTTTTAACGTCAATCAGATGAACCTAGAAAAGGGCGAAATAACCGCATTTTATGTTGTATGTGGTGTCAATGAAATATATTATTATTGTGACCAAAAGTAATGTATTGTGTAGTATTCTGACTCGGTTTTATCACTATTTCAATGATCTTATACCTACTTAATGTTACTTACATACAAAACAAAAAAACACGTTGAACAACAACATGTTTGAACAATTCTTTTATTATACAGTTCTCTTTATTTTTAAGAAATGTTATCTTATATTTAGATTAATTTTTTATTGTAAAAAATCTTCGGACGAGGGCGTTGACATATCTGCGACTCAGTTTTAAACTTCTGCAGGTGTCATCGATGCTCATCTTTTGTAATACCTTGTGTTATTGTTACAAAAATAAACTTATTCTTATTCTTTTGTTTTCAAGCTCCATTATAATAACGTTATAAGTATATTCAAGCCTTTGGAGTTGTAATAAATGCACCACCTCAATCCACAATTCAGTGCACAATAATCTGCTCATATGTAATGTTGTATTACATAAAGTTTATCTTTACTAGCTGTTACCCGCGACTTTGTTTGTGTTTATTAAGAAATAGTATCCACAAACCTTCCTCGTGAAATAATAGCAGCGTTTTACCTGAAATAAAACGCATATTAAAATACTTACCTAACTGGAAGCTATATATATGAGAGTGCATTTCCGTTTCCGTCGAAAGTACCAGCGTTTTCGTACTTTTAATGCCTTTTAACCGGAAATACTAGGTGGCGCCACCTCTGCATTCGCGCTTTATGAAAATATCGGGCGCCATTTGTCATCATTGGCTTAATTTTCCGAATTTCCACCAGGCAGAAATTAAAGTGATAGCTTCCAGTTAGGTAAGTATTTTAATATGCGTTTTATTTCAGGTAAAACGCTGCTATTAAATAACTTGACCGTAACTGGAAGCTATATATATGAGAGTCTGTTTGGTATTGCCTGGTGGTGCCACCTACAGTAGGACTATTAACCTTATTGTTAAAAGAAACGCCAATGTGAGCTATAAATAATATTAATAATGATTAAATATCTAATCAAAAAATGTTGTTGTAAAAACAACTTGAATATAAGGTTTTTCTTTAGGACTTTCAAGTGTAGTAAATTAAAAAATTTTACTATATTAGTGCATGACATCAAGGCTTTTCCCAAAACTCAATTACCGCCGTAAGTAAAACGGCAAAGCTAAGGGCAAAGATGGTAAAAGCAATATCAGCAATAGGTATATTTTGTTTACATAAAATTAAACCCGTAACAAGGCATTATGTTATTTCTGATCTATTGGTCTGAATCAATTACGTATATTAAAATAGTAAATTTTACATCTGCAAAATGTATGTCACCAGCATCTGTATAATATCGTATAGAATGCTTTGGGCATCCATTCCATTGAATTTCTGACACGTTAAGGCAATATATAAATACACATATTTATGTCATACTTTGCCTTTGCATTAAGTTTGTATACAAAAGCATACATATTATGTAAGTGGTTAAAAATGGTTATAAAAATCAACAACAGGTCGTTGATCGAAAGATTTTTGTACTATCGCAGGCGACCGCCAACAAACTACTTCTTGGACATACAGCGATAGCATTCTTTCTATAGATAGTGTTTAACTAGCCAACCATAACTAAGTGGGGTGACAATTTAAGTGACAGGTAAATGTCCGGATCGATAGAAATATCTTTGAACCAGACCGACTCTGGTAATCGGCATTTGTTTTAAAATGGCAAAATAAACTTTAGTGTTTACGTAAACAATTGTATTAAGCTACCGTAACTCATGTGAGTAAGAGATAAATTCGTAAAGCTTAGAGCAGTTAAGTATATTACGCATATTTAACGAAAACCAAGAATATTTATTATTCGAAAAAACTTTACTGACTTGACAAATCAGTTATACGTGGTAGACAGCTAATATATGTATGTAGAATTAAGATAATGTCCAAAGACCATTAGGGTTTTCAATATGCCTATTTTTAGACTAAAAATCGAATTCATCAAGTTTTAGACAGCTTATGCCAATACTAACGTTTATATTGAAAATTAGGCTTACTTTCACATCTCTTAACTTCAATAGGGATGTACTGAATTTTTGATAGTGAGTGTCCCAGTCAATGCATTAATCATCAGTGTTTGTGATGATTTTGTAAAATATAACATGAAAATCACGCCAGACTTTCAAAGACGACGTAATTTTACCATAAACGTCGTCTGATAAATAATCTATCACTTTAATAACACTATTTTGTTATGAATTACCGTTAACAAATGCAATATAGGAAGGATTTCTGCTCCGATACCTATTGCCCTAAGAAAATTTGGTAGTTCAGTTAAGCAACTTACGATAAGCCAGAAATCAGAATTATTGATAACTAGAATAGTTACACGTCACAGTTCGCAGTGCAAGTCTTTATACTGTAAGATAAGATAAGAAACACCATTCGAAGAAGGTAGGTAATCAAAAAGAATGGGCGATGGTACTTGCGAGGTACCATCTTTATTTACTGCAAACATTTTATAGGTAGGTAGGTTTTATGGCAATTTGAAACATACAATTTTCTAATGATCAAGTCCAAATCGTGCAAAAATAATTGATATAAGCGCCCGACCCTACTATTTATTTTTTAATTATTATTTGATTGTATAAATATTTAACTAATTTCATATTTTAAATACTTATAATTGTGTTATTCTGAAACGTTGCTTACGAGGAGGGAGCAAACGAGGTTGCTAGTGTCAGTGCGATAGCGCACTTAGTATGACAGACAATGAGCCACACATTCACATATTACGAGGCTGTTCCAAAAGAAATAATTAAAACACAACATTCGTTCTCGTCACATTATGCGTAACAGAATGTCATTTTTAGAGTGACCTAAATTGCAAGAATCGAAAAGATAAAACATCGTTTTAAACCAAGTAGCAGGCATCTCCGTTGTGATTGGAGTCGCAGGAAATACTGCATGAACTCCTAAAGGTTATTGTGCTCGTCGAGCACATTTGTCGTATGCCAGAATAAACAAGTAAGAGGCAAGACTCACTTCGAAATTTTGAAAGAACATGTTTCACTTTGCAGGTGATTCAATACTATGCAACCCACCTTGAGGTGGTGACTTTACTTCTAATTAAATTAACGTTACACAGGGAACATAATAAGAACATAACGAAAACTTTTCATTCAAACTGAAACAGACTGGCCTGAAGCCGCGCTTACAATTTGATTGTTCTTATAAGACGTTCCCGCGAGGGTAGTTTTGCATAAGGTATATTTTTATTTTACCTTGAAAAGGTAGTTTGTTACAAGCAAGCTAGTGTATCCATGTTTATAGTTTCATGAAGAATAAAAGACAGATTAGGCATTACAACAACAATAAAATACGTTTGAAATATTTCATCCAGCTTTAAAACTAGGTTTTAAGAATATTAGCCCGCAAAAAAGATACTTATCCAGCGATGGTTGTTTGTTATGAACATACAACATTATTAAGATCAAAAAATCACCCTGTCAGGATGGTTTGTAATAAGCCTACGATACTTACTTGATACAATGAAATATTGTATTTTCAAAGAGATACTCATCGGGTGAGGATGGTTTGTTACAACCAAACAAGTTTGTGCTATGTTTATCATGCAATTGATATTTTGCAAATATCATTTGCGCAACTATCGTTCAAGTTTTGCAAATAGGGTGGTTTATTTATTACAAACATACATTGTATGTTGTATTAATTGCTTAATACTATGAAATATGATATTTGCAAAAAAGGTACTCACTTGCAATGGTGGTTTATTATAACCGTAAAAAAAAAAAAAAAAAACTAAAATACATTGTGTTAAAACGCTTATAGCAATGTAATATTTGTCAAGAGATTCACCCTGCGAGGGCGTATCGTACAAGCATACTAAATAATAGTGTATGTATGGATCACTTGATTCAATATTTTGTGAAGTGACATTTGCAAATAGGTAGCCTTCCCTGCGAGGGTGGCTTTTGCAAAAGATTACCTACCCTGCGAGGGTGGTTTATTACAAGCATACAATGATGTATGATGTATTGATTGCTTAAAGCAATGTAATATGATATTTGCAAAGAGATTCACCCTGCGAGGGCGTATCGTTACAAGCATACTAAATAATAGTGTATGTATGAATCGCTTGATTCAATATTTTGTGAAGTGACATTTGCAAATAGGTAGCCTCCCTGCGAGGGTGGCTTTTGCAAAAGATTACCTACCCTGCGAGGGTGGTTTATTACAAGCATACAATGATGTATGATGTATTGATTGCTTAAAGCAATGTTATATGATATTTGCAAAGAGATTCACCCTGCGAGGGCGTATCGTTACAAGCATACTAAATAATAGTGTATGTATGGATCGCTTGATTCAATATTTTGTGAAGTGACATTTGCAAATAGGTAGCCTCCCTGCGAGGGTGGCTTTTGCAAAAGATTACCTACCCTGCGAGGGTGGTTTATTACAAGCATACAATGATGTATGATGTATTGATTGCTTAAAGCAATGTAATATGATATTTGCAAAGAGATTCACCCTGCGAGGGCGTATCATTACAAGCATTTCAGAGTATGCTGTATTGATTACATAATTCAATGTAAGAAGGTACAGGTATTCCCGTATCTCCCTATTATAACCATGCGAATGCATGTTGAACTGATTGTTTGCATAACAATATAGTAAAAGGGAATAAAATCAAAATACTTGTTCCTCTAAACTTAAACGCAATGTCAAAAGATCAAGTCCACAATTTAAAAACTATTTCAAAAGAAAGTTAAGAAAGCCTTCTTGCCTTTATATGAATTTAAATAATGAAAAGTCTTCAGCATATAGCTAGGTGACGTAAGATATTATATTTTTTCCCCCACTATTGTTTGTTCCCAGGTCTGTGACACCTGGATTATGATTTCTTACGTCCACAATAATAGGCATTACCTGGCCGTTAAAAACATGTAATCAAAAAATTTGGCATGGTGTATCAAAAATATACAGTGACTTAAAGCGAACGAACTGATAGATCGCTAGATAAGGTCGAGTTATTTTTATGACTCGTAGTTAAGCAATTGATACACTGTTGCAACATTTGAAATCCATTGTCTTTATAAAAAGAATTTTTCACTCACCAAATTTCTTCAATTATCGGCCAGCACGCCAACCAATATCGATGAACTAGTAGAATCGCAAAAGCACGCTGTTACGCACCTTTCACTGAACCACGGTCGCGGCCCGTGCTTTGCCGCTTGGGCGTTGGGCGGCAAACTTTTATACGTTTCTGGAAGCAAAACTATGTTAAAAACTGGTAATAATCTTACATATTATCTGAAAAACACTTATGAGGCGTCGTTTGACCGCCATTTTGTAAGCCACAAATGGTTAAAAAACATCTAGGCACACAAAAATTTTTAAATATCAATTTAATCGAACGGTAAAACCGTTAAAACGAATTCTAATCACTCATTTCGAACAAATGAATTGAAGAAATGAAATATAATGTGGTACTTACTGCGTAAAATGTATACTTAACACCGAGTTATTTTTGGGAAATAACTACATTTCAGTATTTTTCCACATAATTATTAACAAATTATCACTTTGTATTAACTAATTATGCAACACGACGCAAGCTGCTAGGGCTGCGGCGATGTTACTTCGACGAAAATTAAAACGCCAATGATGACAAATGGCGCCCGATATTTTCATAAAGCGCGAATGCAGAGGTGGCGCCACCTAGTATTTCCGGTTAAAAGGCATTAAAAGTACGAAAACGCTGGTACTTTCGACGGAAACGGAAATGCACTCTCATATATATAGCTTCCAGTTACGGTCAAGTTATTTAATGTAACGATTTTTCAAATTTCATTTAGATCCGTTCAGCCGTGAAAAGCCTACAAGCAGACAGACCGACTGACAGACAGCGTTACTTCCGATTTTATAATATTAGTAAGTAGATAAAGAAAGAGATATACACTTTATTGTTCACACCATATATAATAACAAAACAAAAGAACAGAAAAACTTAAACTGTAGTGTAACAACTGGCAGCTTTATCACTAAGTATGAGTTTGACTACAGTTTTCATGAATTAAATAAAAGATTACATTTTTCTCAATTGCCATATTTCTGTTCACGTACATTGTATTCTGTTGTCAAACAAATGGGAGCCCGGAAATTTAACACTTCATTTTCCGTAACAACTGCGACAAACGTCAGAGTATCGGCATTACTTTTATTGATAAACCTTGTCTAACAATCTCGTCAAGACGCTTGTTTTTCCTCATCCGATAACGCTCCCATATTTTATCTCGACGGCTATTTCTACCCGCTCATCCCTTGCGGCATCCCGGGGGATGAAATATGAATCCCTTCGGACGTGCTTCCCCGAATATGGGGTCTCGGTAGACTGCCTACACATCATGTGCATTATTTATGCGGGGCCGCCGTGTCAGTCCAGGTGTTTGTGGCCTGAGACTTTCGACTAATACAACAGGTATATTATGTACAGGCTAGAATTAGTTTCCCGTTAAAACTCGGTCATTCCACGATTATTTACCCAAACGTTTACGTAACCCGCTTTATTTAAAGTTGAAAATCGTAATTAGATCGTAGAGATCAGTGCCTAGTAATACATTTCTTTTGCCGTTTTTAGTGGTATTCATCGTAATTAGAACACAAATAAGAATAAGTTGCTCGGTTAAACTTTAGAGAACTAATCTAGCTTATTAATAAACGAAAAAAAATGTGTTGTAATCGCTGAAAATTTAGAGAACTACGTTCCAATAGTTTTTTTAAGAAGATACTACTTGTGCTTTTTTTTTCCAAAATAAGAATGATTTTCAAAATTGTACTTCGGTTAAACTTTAGTTGGTTGTTTCTTCTACCAGCTGTATTTTTGGCACCTGATCATCTTAATTCTTTATATCAAACTAAGCAAACAAAAAGTGTTTTTGGTGATTTCGTGTAATACGGGGCCTAATACGAGTAGCTGAGTAGCTTATTGGCTGTTCTGAGGTAAGATTTGATAATAAAAATGTAGAAAACAGAATAAGAAAAAGAAATTGTGTACTGTATAAGAAATAACTTTTATTTGTTTTCATACCTGGTACCTATAATTTCTACTGAAAAATACGTAATACGAAATTCAATGGAAAATGTATGAAAATGCAGTTTCTAGTTACGCCCGATAAATCCCCTTCTGAAACATCTTTCCATTAAAATGTGTTACGTATTTTTTGACCGAATGATTATGCGAGGAGTAGATACTACATTTACCTGGTTGGTTGGTTAGTAAGGAAATTCGCTATTTGACAGGATTGAAGTCTGCAATGACTAATAGCCTTATTCTGCTACATTCCATACTGTCTCGATTACTCTCACACGTATGACTTTTCCAAGAGACACAGTGACCGACATAACATTCCACGTGCCAGAAAAAGGCCCCTGGGCTTACATTTTTATTAATCCAGCCCACTGACGATAATAACAAGGTGTTAGGTACAATAAAATTCTTCTGTTATAAAAGTTTAACAACCTTAACAAGCTCTTAAAACATTAAAGTGGCGTTACAAATATTTCACGACGGGCAATATTTCAATAAACGTCTCGAGAAAATCCCCGGATATATTTCATCGCTTGGATAACTTCTTTTTTAATGTCCGCCATTTTAAATCATATCCGGAGAAAATTGTTCGATTATTTTTTATTAAAAAACTTGCGAATTTTATGACGACCCGTAATAAAAGAGTCGGTTCGAGGAATCCTTTTAATATACGTAGGTAAGTAAAAGAAAGCGTTTTAGTCGTCTAATTTATTACTGAAAGGTCACAAAGTAGCGTGTAATGTCGTAATATTACTATAATGAAAAAACTTTCATACATAAAAAAAAACGTTCATTTTTTTTGATTTTGATGAATTGATTTTTTTTAAATAGTGGCAAATAATTAGACGGCCCGCCTGATGGTAAACGGTAGCTGCCGCTTCATGCCCTGCCAATCCGGCAAGAAACGCAAACCAAAATAACCATATCATACCGTACACCAAAAGTACATTTCATAACATAACATATCGTCACGCCTTTCCCACGAAGGGACTGGCAGATGTGTACAACACCCACACTTCACCGGGCAAAAATTAGTCCCAAATGTCACAGGGGGTGAGCCTGTCGCACAAACACCGGGCTCCAGTTATGTAGTAAATGACATTAAATACGCACATATGTTCACACAATAAACAAATTGGTGTGTGCTATTTCATAAGACTCAATAGAATTATCGATATTACGATAAGGTAAGACCTTCTGTCTTGTATCTAAGTCTCTAAGGAAGCTTAATAAGGGTATTCAAAATTAGTAGAGACCATAGAGTTTCAATTAGTAGAAAACTTTAGCCTACTCAAACATTTAAGTGCCTCCTGAACTCTTCATGTTCCTTACAAACGCGCTTGTCGAATTTCTTGGAAACTATTCATCAGATTGTGATGAATATTGATGGGCTATTTCTCCTACATTGGTTTTTTAAAAACGTCCTCAAGGGAAAATTAAGTTCCGCACGATTTATAAAATTACAATAGAGCTATGAAAACTCCGCATTTGTACGAGGTCTCATAGGACTGTTAAATTCAATAGATAGGCAAAGTAAATCAAAAATGTCTTACCTATCCTTTTTCTTTTAGAAAATTCCTAGAAGAGAGATTATTTAAGAGTGATTAGACAAGTGCGAAAGTCATACAAATAGTTGAAATTGCAATTTGTCCCCTGTAGATAATTTTAGAGACTTATTAGTATCTTGACTTGCTCTCTTCGCTCGTCGTCTTCTTCTAGATCTCGACAAAATGACAATACAAAACCTTTTGCCAAAGTTTGTCTAAAGTGTTCGTAAGAGCATTAAACTAAAAAGGTCTTGTCTCAAACTAGCGACCCGCCCCGGCTTAACACGGTATCGGCTTCAGTGAAATCTTATCTAACTGATGGTGAAAATCCGTTGCGTGGTGTAGAAGAAGTTAGCACATAACCTACGGCATAACAGTCTGGGGGGGAGCCGGGACCTCGGCTATGCTTGAAGTGGAAAGAGCGCAGCGTGCTGTGCTTAAAGTCATGCTCAAATTGCCCTACCGCCATCCGACTACTGATCTGTACACTACAGTAGGAGTGCCCACTGTTCGCCAACTCTACATACAGAGAGTAACACTCGCAGTCCACCAAAAAACGCTTTCTGTAGTAAGCTCCAGCTCCAGCTCACCAAAAAGACGACCACCTGGTGCCACACAACCTCTGGTTAAAACTGCTTTGCTTGGCGTCTCCTAGAGTTTAGATTCCCATTCATTTATAATAATTTATAATAAGATCGATAAAAAGTGCAACATTAGAGACAAAAGAGTAAGGGAATGCAAAGCAATCGTAAATAAATATTTATGCACACTCACACATGATGAAACTGAGCATTTCCTGAAAATTGTCACCTAAGTCTAGCACCCGTATATCCCTTTTGCTTATTTGTATGGGAATTCTACACAAGACGCACTTGATACATACTTACACCCACACTATTCACCGCAGACACATACTTCACTCAACATTCAATTTCTTACACCTCACACACGCGCTGTTACGACTGTTTGCAGCTTTGGTTACCGTATAATAGATTATTAATTATTCGTTTTAATATAATTCTTCACTTTTGAATTCTGTATAATCATTTTCACTAATTGCTCTATGTACCATTTCCGCACCATATCTAGTTATTCACTTATCATTAAACGCAGCCGTCGAGAGTCCTGCGATACAGGTTCGCCTAGTGCAGTACTCTCAAGCACTCTGCTGACCTTATAAACATTTTCTAATGTAGTTTGTTTTTATTTATTTATAAGTTTAGTTTTTAAGGTTCAATGTAATATTTTTGGTAAAATAAACTATTTCTATAATACACAAACAAAAAGAAATACGGACGCGGAAAGCAACTTTACTTTATACCATGTAGGAAAGAAATAGAGATAGAGAAGAGTAGAGATGAAGAAGGAGATAGGGAAGAAGGTAATATTTCTCTCTCTGACGTTTCAAGAGATTTATCTCAGTTAGTAGGAGTAAAGATAAAGAAGGAGATAAAGAAGAAGGTTATAATTCTCTCTCTAATATTTCAAGACAAGCGATGACAGTCTAGTTGGGAGAAGGCCCGCCTCTCAAGCCAAAGGGAGCGGGTTCGAACCCAGTCGACGGCACGCACCAATTCGTTCATTGTGTGAACATATTTATGTGCTTATTGTATGTCATCTGCTACATGAATGGAGCCCGGTGTTTGGCGGCAGGCTCGCCCCCTGTCACATTTGGGACTGAATATCGTCCGGCGAAGTGTGGGTGTTATATTACACCTCTGCCAGCCCCTTCGGGGGAAAGGCGTGACGATATGTTAACATTGTTCCGGCGCAACACTAGCCGCCTCCGCCTTCCGGAACCAGCGACACTCGTCCATCCGTCGTCGTGTCTCTGCACGTCGATTAGCTATGATCAACCTGTCAAGCGAGCGCGCACGCATCTTTTTCTCTCACAAATTGATAGATTAAATTGTAATAATACGGCCATTGTAATAAGTTATAAAAAATACAAACTATTATTTACTGGAGTCAGATATTTTACTCATTCAACACCCATCGGGAACATGGTGACCCCGACGTGATACAAAGAAGTTCTACGCAACAAACGGCACGCCATTTTTGTGACACGAAAATCACTTCAAACAAGTACATCAGAGCGCAAGTTGTACCAAAGGCGCCGCCGTGTTGGAATTATTTTCTACATCTACGTGTTCATCGTACTGGAAGGCAGCCAGCCTTTGTTTCAAGCCAGCCGGACATTTGGACAGCCAACAGCTCCACGCCGCAGCTAACGCTTAACAAGGGAAGTGCCTCATCCTTATTTCCTCGCATCTTTCTACATTTTCCCCATTATTTGGCTGGGTGAATCGTTTTCTAGCCTTTATCTGTTTAATGTGCGCATGCTTTCGCAAATCAATTGCATTGCCTATTGCGCAAGATTCATCTACATTTTGCTAAACCCGCGCAGCCAATTTCAACAACGTGCCGCGTGCATTTCACTTATTTAGCTAACTAATATTGTGAACTTAAGCACTACGCTTCAAATTTAAGCATTAAGCTTCTAATATTACACACCTAAAGGTGACTGTCCTTCAATTTTGCTCATTTTTTACAGCATAAGAGTGTGATAACCTATTAATTTGCAAGCAATGCTTTTTCATATTGCAATACAAAACCAACAAGCATAAAATTTACAAAATCCTGCTATATTCTTGCATCTGCAATGCATCCAATCCATTTAATCTCAATACACTAATAAAATCAAGTCATTTCAAACCGCTAATCACTGCCCTATCTCCGCATTCCAGCTATTCAAGTGACAACTCGGTGCAACATCACACTTCAGCTGCGACATAGTCAGCCTTTGTTCTCGCCGGACTGAATCAACTGATCACCTGATAGCAACTTGTGGAGCATAGGCTGAATAGCAATTACGTATCGTTACATTTTCATTTATTTTTATTTCAATATTTTTGTTGTTATTCCATCATGTCTCAAACAAAGGATGCTACACCAAGGTCACCTTTGGAATTTGTTAGCAATCTAACTGTGCCATCTAGTGCCCTAAGCTTAAAAGATCTAAATACAAAGCGAAGTTCCATCAAAGGTCGCATCACAAAGTATAAAAAGTATTTAGCAACTTTAACAAGTGCTGTGTCGGTCACAGAAACAGACATCTGTGCTCTTACCCAGCGCTATGAAAAGTTTAGAGATTTGTCTTTTAACTTTGAAGATCTACAATCACAAATTGAGGTGCAAAATTCAAACTATTTAGATAATGAACTAGAGACTCGTGAAGAGTTTGAACTAGACTTTGCCTCTCTCCTCGCTCAGACTCAGATGTTCATTGAAAAACACAAATCTCGAAAACAAAATGATGATTGCAATTCAAACTCAAAGGGTAGTAGTTGCACTCATGTATGCAACCATAAAAATACACCAAGCTTCAAGTTGCCAATTATTAAAATTGCAAACTTTGATGGTACTTACTTTAAGTGGCTAGAATTTAGAGACACATTTACCTCACTCATCCACAACAATAGCAACATTCAAGCCATACATAAATTCCACTATTTAAATTCATATCTTGAAGGGGAGGCTTCACATGTCATCAGCAACTTAGAAGTGAGTAGTACAAACTATGAAGAGGCATGGCGACTTCTCTGTGAGAGATACAACAATGAAAAGCAACTTACCAATAATCATCTGAACTCATTGCTTGGCATGCAGCCTATATCTCGAGACTCAGCAAACGATTTACGATTTCTAATTGATCACATCTCAAAAAACCTGCGAGCTCTAAGCACTCTTGGTGAACCAACAGAACATTGGGACACTTTGATTGTGCATCTTGCTTCAGCGAAGCTCGACGGTAGTACAAGTTTCAAATGGGAAGAGCATAAGAACTCATTCGAAAAGAGTCCTTCTCTAAAGGATTTCTTTAAATTCCTGCGGTCTCGAGCCGACATCTTAGATTCGGTTAAGAGCAACAAGCCTGATAGACAAAATACTCAAAATCATTCCAATCAACAAAGATTAGGCAAGTCACACGCGAAATCATTTGCAATTTCAGCTGCTGCTGGTTCTTCTACCACTGCATGTGTTCTGTGCAACGGGAATCATCGCTTGTACGATTGTGCGTCGTTTCTGGGCAAAACGGTGCCGGAACGAGCGTCGGAGGTCATGCGCCTGCGGCTGTGCATGAACTGTTTGCGTAAGGGACATTCTTCGCATCAATGCAGGTTGGGCCCATGTTCTAAATGTAAAGGCAGGCACAACACTCTGTTGCATAGGAATTCTTCTTCTCAGGCTGTAAACATATCCAATGTGCAAACAACTACTGAAACTGATCATGATGATGATCAGGCATTCCATGAAAGCGACAATATAGTCAGCATGTCTATGACTGCTACTAATAGCATACTACTCTCAACCGCACTGGTTGAAATATACAATCCATATACAAACAAACACCTAACCGTTCGAGTCTTGCTAGACAGCGGGAGTCAGTCTTCTCTAATAACTGACAGGTTAAAAACCAAACTACAACTGACTCCTCAGCCAACTCAGGTCGATATTGTAGGTATAGGCAATATCCATTCATCCAACGCTGTAGAACGCTGTGTTGTAAAACTAAAGTCAAAGACCAGTTCGTTCGAATCTGAACTGTCATGTCTTGTATTGCCACGAATATCAGGTAATTTACCAAACAAATCAATAGATATTTCACACATGAAAGTACCATTGAATATAAAACTGGCAGATCCTTCATTCCATCAGTCTGCACCCGTAGATATGTTGCTAGGTGCAGATATGTTCTGGTATTTAATTGAATCCGAACAAATACATCTTGGTCCCAACCGACCCATTATGCGTAAATCAAAGCTAGGTTGGATTTTGGCAGGCCCAATCTTTTCAAATGACACATCCAAAACCAAGTCTATAAGATGTAATCACATAGCTTTACATTCTGATAGTGATCCTATTTCAAATGAAACTTTAAATGACAATCTAACCAAGTTCTGGGAAACAGAACAGATTCCTCAACTGGCCACTCAACAAACCGATGAGGAAATACAATGTGAAGCTCTTTTTGTTCAGCATACATACCGCAATCAAGAAGGCAGGTTTTGCGTTAAGCTACCCCTTCTAACAGAACCAGACTGCTTAGGTGACTCTAGAAAAGGGGCTAAGATGCAATTTCTAGCATTAGAAAAAAGATTTGGGAAAAGTTCTGAGTTTAAACAGTTATATTCCAACTTCATACAAGAATACTCAGATCTAGGGCATTTATCAGAGGTTAGCTCTGTATCAGACCAATCTTACTTCATTCCACATCATGCAGTCTGGAAACCATCCAGTGAGTCAACTGCTATAAGGGTTGTGTTCAATGGTAGTGCTCAAACAAATTCTTCTTATTCCATTAATGACATACTAATGGTAGGACCACAAGTACAAGACAGCTTATTCAATGTATTACTAAGATTTCGCCAGCATACCTACGTGCTGTCTGGTGATATAGAGAAAATGTATAGGCAGATAAAATTACAAGAGTGCCATCGCGATCTGCAAGTAATATTATGGCGCGACAATGTCACTGATCCATTAAAATCACTCAGACTAAATACTGTCACATATGGCTATGCCAGCTCTAGTTTTCTAAGCACACGCTGTTTATGGCAGTTAGGTGAAGAATGTGCTGATCCTAAAATAAAGGATATTATACAAAAGGACTTCATAGTTGATGATCTTCTTACAGGTAGTGAAGATGTTAATAGTTTACTACACATAAAAAGGTCGGTAGAAGCTACATTAAAAGCAGGCTGCTTTAATTTGCGCAAATATCGCTCAAACTCACAATGTGTACTAGAGGACTCACAAAATAATCATGGCGATTTAACTATAAGTTCCTCCTCCCACACTTTAGGTGTAGGTTGGAATCCAATTAAAGACATAATCCATTTCCCATGCAATTATCAAAGTAACATTGAGACACCCACTAAAAGGTCAATACTTTCCGATTCATGCAAAATATTTGACCCTCTCGGTATAATTAGCATAATAAGTATAGTTCCGAAAATAATCATACAAAAATTATGGGTCGAAAAGGTTGACTGGGACGAACCAGTGCCAGAAGAGCTCCGCCAGGAGTGGAACTCATTCATAAACAATTTAAAAATTTTGCATACACTACAAATACCTAGGCATGCTTTGTGTAAATCACCCGCATACATTGAGGTACACGCATTCTGCGATGCTTCAAAAAATTGTTTTGCAGCTACAATTTATCTAAAATCAAGTAATGCAGCGGGTGACGTCACCGTTCGTCTCCTGTGCGCCAAGGCTCGAGTAGCCCCCGTGAAGCCGACCACTATACCACGGCTCGAGCTGTGCGCGTGCTTGCTTGGCGCTCGGCTCGCGGGCGCCGTGTGTCGCGCTCTGCGATGTATCGTGGTACGAAACGTATTCTGGACGGACTCATCTATCGCTCTGTTCTGGCTAGGTATGAGGTATGATAAATTAAAAACATATGTAGCTAATAGAGTAGGCGCTATTCTCGAATTAACGAAGCAGTCTCAATGGCGTCACGTTCCCACCAATCTCAATCCGACTGACCTGGCGACCCGGGGTGTCGATGGCAATAAAATAAAAAACTGCGATTTGTGGTGGAACGGACCCACATTTTTATCACGACCAGAATCATCATGGCCGCCATCTAGGCCAAATATGCAGCCCGCTCAAACAGATAATTTACCTGAAATCAAAATAAACATAACCACATGTGATGCAGTCACAAAACAATCGTTAATCGATTTTGATAGGTATTCAAAATTAAATTTCTTACAACGGTCACTTGCGTACGTACTTAGATTCCTAAACAACTGCAAGAACCGCTCAAACAAACACATTGGTATGTTGCAGCCTGAAGAACTTACAAAGTCGTTCAAATGTTTGGTGAAACTATCACAAATGGAATCTTTTCCAAAAGAGTTGGCAAATCTTGGTGCAAACAAACAGCTTAGCTCAAAAAACAGCATTATTTCCCTGAGTCCATTCTTACACGAAGACATAATTAGGGTTGGAGGACGCTTAGACAACTCTTGCTACCCGTATGAAAAGCGCCATCCAATGCTATTACATTCGAAACATAAGCTTACCAAGTTGTTGTTTCAACAGACGCACCTTCGTCTTCTTCACGCTGGTCCGCAGCTGCTATTAGCATCAGTAAGAGACTCTGTTTGGCCGATAGCTGGTCGAGATCTAGCTCGTACTACAGCAAGGCAATGTGTAGTGTGTAGAAGGGTCAGCGGAAAAACGCCTTCTCCTATAATGGGTATGTTGCCTGAACAGCGAGTAAATCCAGGCTTCCCATTTCAAACAACTTCAGTCGATTTTGCTGGACCTTATTTTATCACTGACAGAAAAGGTAGAGGCTGCAAGATAAGCAAATGCTATCTGTGCATATTCGTTTGCTTCAGGTACAAATGCGTTCACCTAGAAGCTGTTAGTGAACTTTCGAAGGACGCATTTGTTTTGTCTCTTCGTCGTTTTATCTCTCGCCGAGGAAAACCGATTGAAATATTCAGTGACAACGGCCGAAACTTTGTCGCTACCGCTAGAGAATTATCGGAATTTCTCACAACTCATTCTGATGACATTGTAGCCTTCACTTCGGGGGAGGGTATTAAGTTTCATTTTCAGCCCGCCTATGCTCCACATTTCGGCTCTTTGGTAGAATCAGCTGTTAAGTCAGCGAAGTTTTTCTTAAAACGTCAGTTAGGTAATGCGCATTTAACATTTGAAGAGTTGGCAACTCTATTCAGCCAAATAGAAGCTATCCTCAATAGTAGACCTCTGTGTCCCTTATCCTCTTCCCCCAATGACTGCAGCCCCCTAACTCCTGGGCACTTCCTAATTGGAAGACCACTTACCTCGCTGCCGTCATCAGACATGCAAGACAAAAATATTCACAGACTGAATCGCTTCCAGCGGCTAGAGCACCTAAGACAACATTTTTGGAATCGTTGGCAGGCTGAGTACATAGCTGAATTGCAACAAAAACACAAATGGCGTACTCACAGCAAACCGCTGCAGATTGGAGATTTGGTACTGCTGAAGGAAGACAATTCTCCACCAATGCATTGGAGATTGGGGAGAATTACAACTATGTTCCCAGGAAGAGACGATGTAGCCCGAGTCGCAGAAGTCAAAACTCCGACAGGCACCTTTCGACGAGGCATGAGATACCTCTGCCCTCTGCTGGAACCAGCGGATGACACTCCATTGGAAGCTAAGGCTTCCAAGGCCCCCGAGGATGTTCCGGCGCAACACTAGCCGCCTCCGCCTTCCGGAACCAGCGACACTCGTCCATCCGTCGTCGTGTCTCTGCACGTCGATTAGCTATGATCAACCTGTCAAGCGAGCGCGCACGCATCTTTTTCTCTCACAAATTGATAGATTAAATTGTAATAATACGGCCATTGTAATAAGTTATAAAAAATACAAACTATTATTTACTGGAGTCAGATATTTTACTCATTCAACACCCATCGGGAACAACATTTCAAGAGATTTATCTCAGTTAGAACTCTAGTTCATACAGAAAACACTGCCTGACCGTGTTTCCACAAAAATATTACCCTTGCAGAAAAAAGGCTTTTTTCGTCGCATGATCAAAAGGCAAAAGGGAAATCCGAATTTCGCTTATTATTCAAAAGAAAAATCAAATAGAGCGCCAACAACAATTTATTAGATACCCTCTGGGTATGTGAATACATAATGAAACCCTAAAGAATATATTTCTTTCAGTTTGTCGTCCGAACTTGCATACCTACTTGGTATAATATACGTTTGTACTTAGATATTACAATTCAAGACAAAGAAATAGAAATACATGGAAATTAAGTCTAGTCCATTCACGAATAAAGTGTCCGAAGTCTATCTATTTAGATAGGTATATTTTAGAAATACCGACAAACTAATTTAAAATCTGTCACATCAAGACATTGCCCAATTTAGCTTGCAGCACTTAAAATTACACCATACAGAATGTTGATACAAAGTTACTCATATCGTCACGTCTGTCCCCCGAAAGGGCTGGCAGAGGTGTACTACAAAACCCACACTTCGCCGGACGATATTCATTCCCAAATGAGAAAGGGGGCGAGCCTGTCGCCATACACCGGGTTCCATATGTAACAGACGACATTACCTCGAATAACCCTTACTTATGGCCAAATTCATTGTTATTAAAAAATTTGACGCTAGTACCAAGTGGGTAAGTTGAAAAAGATAGAATATATGCAATATACCTCGTTTGCAATTTGAAATATTTTTCCTTGAACTCGAATAAGCCTTTCTACTTTGGGAAATATGCTAAACTAAAAACTTATTTTTGCATACGGACAGTCTCCATTTTCGTGGAAGTAACAAGTTTTTCTGAATAATTTTACGAGTTTCTAGCAAAAATCCGTTGTTCCTCACACTCTTTGTTGAATTGAGTAAAGCTTCTCGCCGAACGGGAAAAATTGTTGGCAAATAAAATTCCGAAAACTCTCGTAAAAATTCAAAAAATTTTAGAAGATCTATAGAAAAAATATTTTGACTCCACCAAATATTTGGAGCAGGTTTTTTCGTGATTTCAGAGTTGGTCCCGTCAATCAATTTTTTATGTCTATTTGGTCTCCTGTTAAAAACTATTTATAATGATGAGTATAAAGATTTTTTTTTACTTAAGGTCAACCGGGGCAATTGCGTCTTTCGAGAATTACTGACAAATCTTTTACAAATTGAGCAACCAACGTAACTAACAATTTTAACAACTTTAGTTGCAATAAACAATTCTGCAATCTGTTTATCTTTTGTTTTGTGCAAATCAGACAGTTTATTGCAACTTTAGTTGCAATAAACAATTTTCCTCTGACATCTTATTTCCATCTTTAGATGGAAAAAAAGATGTCCGAGGCGCCTAATTTGTGAAGGGTTTGTCAGTAATTCTCGAAAGACGCAATTGCCCCAGCTGACCCTACATAGTTTCAGTTCCATTTAACTACTGTACAGTGTATTGTTAGTGTGGGTATTAATCCATAACCAACTAACCACCATCTCCATCTTTTCTCCACATAACAAAAAAGCAAAGTCGCTTTCCGCATCTATCTGTACATCCGCTTACTCAACGAATTTTGATATGGTCTTCACCATCAGTTAGATAATTTCACGGAAGGTTTACATGTACCAAGCGCATCCGGGGCGGCTCCCTAGTTATATAATAAAATCAACCATAGCCATAATCTAACGATATAAATGGAAATATAAGTATCTCACTTTTCTATCTCACTGTTTGTTTGTTACGCGTTCACGCCTCAAATACTTAACCGACCATCACGAAATTTTGCATAATAAAAATAGAAATTTTGAATTTTGCCTCGGTGGCTCAGTTGGTAGTGAACCTGCCTTCTGAGCTTGGGGGCGTGGGTTCGATTCCTACCTAGAGCAAACATTCATGTGATGAACATTTGTGTTTGTTCTATGTCTGGGTGTTAATATCTATTTAAGTATGTATTTAAAAATTTATATGTATGGATATCAGTCTCTGGCAGCCATAGTACAAGCTTTGCTTAGTTTGGGGTCGGATGACCGTGTGTGCAAGAGCCCCGAAATTATATTATATTATTATTATTTACAATTGATAAAGTTCAAGAGAACAGAAAAAGCCATAGAGCACATTTCATCCCAAAAAACCGGTTCCTGTAGGACCGCGGGTGCAACCGCGGGGCGCAGCTAGTCGTTCACCAAGTATGAAACTCAACTCCCGTTGACTTCACAAAGAACAGCTGGCGCCCATACAAGCGTGATAATCTCAGATCTCTACGGAAGTCGAGTTTTATCTCGCTTCCAGTTCAGTGCTTCTAGAGTCTTTAGAGAGCGGTAGTGACGTAACAGATTGACGTCCCCAATCCTTTTTACCCGACTGCCCAAGAAGGAAGGTTATGTTTTTACAGTCCCTTTGGGTGATTTAGGTGTAATGATAAAGACAACGTTCCTTTAGTTCAGCGGTCGGCAACCCGCGGCTCGCGAGTGTTTTATAAATAAATAAAAAAATCGGGACATTTTGCTCACACGGTCGTCTGGCCCCAAACTAAGCAAGGCTTTTACTATAGCTGCTAGAGACATAAACATTGATTTTTAGAGATCAGATAACACAAATAAATAGATACCTTTAGTAAAATAATTATGTATATATAGAAACCTATAGTAACACTTTTTAACATGTGCGGCCCGTCACTTGCTTATTTTGGCACTGTGCGGCCCTTGCCTGCCAAAAAGTTGCCGACCCCTGACTAAAATAAGGTTACCAATTCGATTTAATCTTTTTGCTTAATTGTGTGATTTGGGCTCGTCCAAATCGCGTGCAGCCTGCGAGTTTGCATTTTGCTCTTAGTGACGCGCCCCAAACAATTGCAGCAACAACACGCCCACGCACTATAGTAAAAGCCATGCTTATTTTGGGGCGAAACGACCGTGTGAGCAAAATGTCCCGATTTTTTTATTTATTTACTAAACACTCGCGGGCCGCAAAGAGGGGGGCCGTGGGCCGCATGTGGCTCGCGGGCCGCGGGTTGCCGACCTCTGCTTTACGACAACAGCAAAATAGTGAGAGACCCATTCAAGTAAAGGGTTTTCATGCAGCACTCGTTTAAGACCTAGCAACCCATTTGCTCTGCTTCCATCTTTTTATCAACAGAGGACAAAAAAGAACTTTAGTGAAGGTTAATATGGAAGATTTTGCCAGTTTTCCCAGTGTGTCCACTCCCTAACTCGCATAAAAATTGTGAACTAATCGTTTAACTTATATCTGGTTCACGGTTGACTTCACCGAAAATCTGGTGGCGTCGTTATCTGTGACGTAACAGATTGAACTCTCGTTATTGGCTCGTTACAAATCGGATATGACGTCATATTTCATGGAAAAATAAATGCTTGGGTGTATGTTTCAATTATGAATTTCAGTTATATTTTATCCTTGTTTATGCACACATAAACATATTATTAGGTACATAAAGGGTGATTTTGAGTGCTTTCTAGGTCAAAAAAATTAAGTAATTCTTCATCTTTCTACAGGGTTAATAGGAAAAGTGTACTAATCCGAAAGGTACTCATCATTATGAACATTTTTACTACGGGGCCCTTTTTGGCTCAGTATACACTATCCTGATAACCCTGTTATTCAAAAAAGTCGAATGTTTACTTAATATTGCGGAGATCATTTTAAGTTCTTCCGCCTCAGGAACAAACACCAATTTATTTATCTGTTAAGGGCCATTTAAGAAGTCTGGTCACTATGAATAATACAACTTATCGTCACGCCTTCCCCCCGAGGGGGCTGGCAGAGGTGTAATGCAACACCCACACTTCGCCAGACTATATTCAATCCCAAAAGTGACAGGGGGGCCTGTCACTATACACCGGGCTCCAGTCATGTAACAGATGACATACAACACGCACATATGCTCACACAATGAACAAATTGGTGCGTGCCGTCAGCTGGGTTTGAACCCGTTCCCTCTGGCTTAACAGGCGGGCCTTCTCCAACTAGGCTATCATCGCTTGATTCTATTCGATGATTACTCATTACACGGTCTGTATAGGAAAACTCACTTGGATCGTTTGACGTTGACAACTTGCTTATCCTAGTCATTTAAGTAGGTTTAGTGTTTAAGGTTTATGGTTGTTATAAAAAAAAATAACTAAGAAGGCCTAAGGTCTAATAACCTAACCAACCCAAGTCGGATTGATTCTGATAAAGGAGTCGGGCAGGAGAGACGCTCTTGATCATTACTTATTAAAATGATAGGAATTGTATTAATATGGAAAATTAATACTGCCAGTCAAGTCAATCAAGTTGCCCATAACATTTCGACAATCTCAATTCCAATTTGTCAATTGTTAGTTTAAATTCTAGCATGGCAAACTTCTCAATATCTTCGGATTTTATAGACGTACACCGAATTTTTTCAGTGGTGGGGCAGAAGTAAATTTACTGAGTTTTAGCTAAAATGTCGTTCTCAATTTATTTACATCTCGTTACAACCATCATGTTCTTGAAAATCCTAAAATTTGGTGGCGCGGGTTTTAAGAGAGAAAAACCCATGAGGAATGCCCCACCCCTACTTGCCTCACTGTGAGTACGCCCATGGTTTCTTTTATTGTCATTTCATGGTTTGTTACTAGGTCAAGAGCTTTTCATCGTCTGCTATTCGAGCGTAACAAGTTATGTTGCTCTCAGTGCAGTTCAGTTATGCCGGGAGATTGCACCTGTGTTTCCTCGCTGTATTGGTTGACAACAATTCCTTAATGAACCCGACTTGGCAAGCGTGTTCAATGTTCATGGCCCATTCATACTGCCATAAAAGAGCAAGGTGCACACGACACACCTGGGCTCTTGATTTTATGTTCCAATCGTGTAAAAACGGGCCAATTTTGGTAAGTGAACTGAAATACTGGTTGCTAGATACGTGTACAGGGTTAGGCATAACTAGCATGCTAAGTCAAAGGGGGGCTAGCCCCCGTTGACTAAGCATTAAGTATTAAGTATTGATTACCATGAACAGCTTTTAGGAGCTACGAGTATGAAACTAGCCTAAAAGATTTTTCTAACATGTCGTCCAGACGTCATATTTTAATATTTTTTTAATGAAAGCAGTTCAGTACTAGTTTGGTATAGTTTAGTTAAATTTCATTAAGTTCATTCAACAATATAATTTGTACTTAAAATATATCCTTATATTCTAGAATAAAATAAACATTCATAACTACGGGTATTCACAAAAAAATTTTTTTTAAACTATTTTCTTTAAAAAGTGGTTCATATCTATGTGTACAATACAACGACCCTTTCTGATATAGCATGGCAGTTACGTCTAACCCGGTACAGCTGTTTGCACAATATCAAACCAATCTGACTACTTGATTGGATTACGTTGCAAAAATTTATATTATAATCTAAATATGTTAATAAATAAATAAATCTAATCCAAATATGTTAACATATTATCTAATTATGGTAAATTTATGTTGAAACGAATAAATAGGACAAAAGTATCGGGTCAGATCCCCAAGAACACTGAAAAGAATTTGGCATGGTAAGCAAAAGATTTACTATTCCCATTATTCTTAATATACTCGTACCTCCATATAAATTACGTGTCACGTTGTTTGTCCGCTATAGACTCCTAAACTACTTAACCGATTTCAATCAAATTTGCACACCGTGTGCAGTTCGATCTAACTTAACAGATAGGATAGCTCACATATATATATATATATATATATAAATAATAAACGCGAACGAAGTCGCGGGGTGGCAGCTAGTATTATATAAAACTATCAGAAAGACAAAAACAGAAAGCTAATAAGGGTTGCAATTGAATAAAACTTGATCTCCGTGCGACTATTAATGATCATATTACGTTATAATGATCATGGTATGTTATGTTAGATAGATAAACTCTTTATTGTTCACACCACAGATAACAAAAATAACAAGAGAAAAATTATGATAAAACTTATTAAATAGTGTAACAACTGGCGGCCTTATCACTAAAAGCGATCTCTTCCAGGCAACCTTAGGATGGAGAGGATACGACAAATGAGTATAGGACAGGGTGTGCAAAAATAACAAAAATAAACATAAAATTGATACAAAGAAACAACAAAACATCGAGTATTATACCTATACACCTACTACTGAATGTTGCTACTACTTATGTTACTGAATGTTGCTTAGTTAAGTACGATTAATTGAGAACAGAGCAGCACTTGTTAGGTTAATAATAGTATGCTTCCAGCCATAAAGATAAGGAAAACAGCAGTATAATACAAGTAAGAGCGGGACGGTTAATCAAACATACAACCTCTTTACCGCTTCACGTAACACCTGATCGTTCATTGCGAGCGCTTTCCCGATGAATTCTGTTATCCAACGACTTTCCATACCATAGACACTATACTACTCTGCTCTGGGAGCTGTAGACCTCGGCTGACGTTTGTCCTCCTTTATCATATCTCCGCATTTATGAAAAAGTTTCCAAAAACTGTATCGACAAAAAAAAGAGTGTGTGTATGCGTGTACATAACGCGTCAGAAGTTATACTTCTTTGGCGTATGGAAAAAAAAAAAACTAAAATGCAGTAGTGATTAACGATAAATATTAAAATTAATCAAAAAGATTTTATATAAATAAAAAACACCAAAATAACATTTATTTATTCACGGTTTAATTGTACTCTTACGAAACACGTGTTCTAAATATAAAAATACTAGAACATACAACTTGAATATAGTTATCAATTTTCAGAACTAACTTCGCGATGTAGAATTTAGGTGTCGGTGTGCGCGCGCATCGTAAAAATTCACTCTCATCATTTTTCTCTTTCGCGCCAAAAGAAGTATAACTTCAAAAAGCTTTATAATTATTAAAGCTACTCACAAAATTTCAAGAATTGGTTAAATAATGCGACCTGCAGAGGAAGACAGGGACCCGGACAGAGGTCCAGACAGGATGCGGACATACGAGTACGATAGCACTTTCGTCGAAGTTAAACGCTTCGCTCGATGACGCTCGCTCGGTCGACCACTTCGTGCTTCATTGCTTATTATCAGGCGATATGACAGCCTATTCCGCCAAGTAGCCACTAGTACATAGATATAAAATGATGTTACCCAGTTGTAAGCCAAAATTTGTGAGACAGTTACTTATTTTATTTTTTGAAGCAAAAAATGACCCTGTTTCTTCCCTGTTCTTCTGAGTAGTGGCATTTTTCGTACATGGCGGTCGAGTCTATTAAAAAACTTTGACGTTCATAGGTGTTTGTTGATACCCAATTGAATAAAATCATTTTGATTTTCGAATTGTATTACCGGCTAAAAAATAAAATTCAATTTCATCGTTTTTGACAGATTTTTTCATATTAAATCTGACAAAATTCAGACCTTAACATAATTACCTTAAATGTGAAAAAACTACAGCACTTATGAAAATTTTTAGTCAACACTTTAGCAAGACCGCACTCATAAAAATCACCTGCCAATGACACGGCAGCCAGCACTCGCCAACTTGAGCGACAAATCAGAGGTCGGGGCCCAGGCTCATCACCTGCACTACACCTAGTTTTTGAATTGCAATGCCAGTCTACAAGATAAAACGTCATTGGTTCCTAACTTTTGTATCTCATCTGCCGAATTGGTTACAACTTATGTGTTCTGGCAGTCGGAGATAATTTATTAGAGACTGTCATGCGTATGAAAGTTACTGGTGTGAGGCAATTTTTATCAATTTTCTTTGTTTTGGCAAGGGCATGGAATTGAATACAGTGAGCTCAGTGATAAAAAAGTAAAAGTTTCGAGAGTAATTCCAGAAATAACTAACAAAAACTATTCACAGTATTGTACACTGAATCAATGCTCTTTAATAAAAAGCAGATATTTATCAAATCATTGATACAATACCCTTGTAATATCAATTTGTATTTCATAAACTTAAAAACCATTACCAAACTCTCTGCTAACTATAAGCAGTAATATAGCAGTAATTTAACAGTAAGAAACATAATATTTTTCATATCACAAGCTCGGTGATATTCGAATTCAAATATTCTGTTTATCATTCGAAATCCGAGTGTAAATGTGCATTTTATCTGCTAGCGCGGAAAGAGATGTTAAAATTCGAACCTTGGAATTATCGCACTGGCCAGCACGACTACATGAAAAAAAAAAAATGTCCCTCGCTCGACAGCAGAGTTATTCGGCATCTCGTACTCTTGAAACCATCACTTAGACACATTCAATATAATTATATTTATAATTCACATTCTATATTATCCTAGAGTCCTTCGCTTGCTTAGGTTTCAAAACAAGTAGTCGCGTCAAAAATCAACATTGCAGCCTTGCATAACAAACAACTATAGTAGCAGTAATATTTGATTCTTTAAAAAAATTACCATGTATTTTCTGAACTTTTAGGTGTGTCAACTACCTAATTAAGTATTTATTTATCTATGCCTTAGTAAGGTACTAAAAACCGGTCCGGGGTAGTGGTCCAGCTGCGCTGTTCAACGAGTTGGACTACAGAGCTTCATAGTGGTCCATCTATTTTTATAGTTGGCTCTGGCTAAATCCGCTATATCTACCTATGTTGATGCTGTTAAGGATTCTCGACCATGTTATTTTTTTTTTTCTTTAATTGTACTATACGGGACATAAATATGGTTTCTGTGTCATTACCCCTAATGAGAACTCATAGTCCAACTCGCTAGACAGCGTAGTTGGACTCTGCTCCGGACATCTAAAAACGTACCTGGTGGAGTTTTCCAGTGCGTACAATTTTATAACTTTGCGTACAAAATGCTGCGTATATTATGTCAGGCTACGTGTGTGTTTCCAATATTTAAGGCTAACAAATGATCAATAAAAAGCTTCACAAGCCCGGGTCCAATTCGCGACACGCAATTAGAGTCGGGCACAGATCAATCAACTGAACATTTTTCATGGAAATGGAAAACATTTTAATATTTTTCCATCGCAATATATATTCGCGCGAAACCCTCAGGGAACCCGAAACCCCGTTTGAATGTTTATAATTAAATTTTTGCTGAATATTTTTCAGAACTTAGATTTCATTTTATCTTTTTATTTAAATGTGCTATTGTTAATAGGAAATTGAAATGGTTTTGGAATGTAAACTTTTTATAAAGGTGGATGTATTGTTATTTTAATTAACCGCCAAATACGATAGACGTATCTAAAATCAGTTCACACATAATTACTAGCTTTTATTTAAATTGATTCATCTTTTTTGTTTTCAAAAGTGAATAATAGATATGAACGTAAGACAGAGTTGTATTAGAATTGAAGATACCTTTTTAAGTTAGTTTTTTCTGAGAGAATATAGAATCTGAAATCAGTCTAAATTCTATGTTTAAAAGAGCTTTTAGCTTTTAGCAATAAGACCTAACTTGTTTTCTAAGGTTTTCCTGGTTTTATAGTTGTATTGCTAAACTATTTAACTGGACATAACTCAACAGAAAATAAAATTTAAATAATTTTAGAATTTCAATCAATTTGAAATCAAATTCAAATTTGGAAAGTATGGCACTATTACGACGAGATCGGTACTTGATTGGACGTCACTATATCTCATTTCATTACAAATTTTATGGAAGGTACAGACAAACCTCTAAATTATGTATATTGAGCATACCGGAGAATACCTCGTTTGTTTCATTGAGGCAAAAAAATAGAGTAGTTATCGCGAACACATTTTGCAAATTTCGTCGAACAGCTATCATTCACGAAGGAGCACAAGGCAGTAAACATTATCGCGAGTTTTTTTTTACAGGAATTTACCTGTGAAAAGAGACTCCGTCTTTTAGTTATATTTTCCTTTTTTTGGAGGACTCAATATTAAACACAAATTGTATGTGAGCGTGTCGTCTTTTCGAGTGCCTAATTACCTACGAGTGAGAGTGTGCTGGCTAGCATCTTCTAGGTGGATATGGACTAACAGTTCCAGATATCAAGTTTAGTATATGAAATGGGGTCAACTGGGGAAAATGCGTCTGTGGGTTAATTGCGTCTTCCAAGAATTACTGGCAAACCCTTCACAAATTAGGCGCCACCTACACCTTTTTTCTATCTTTAGTTGCAATCATCTGTACAAGAAGCGTTAGTTGCCTAATTTGTGAAGGGTTTAATTACTGACAAATTGTCGAAATACGCAACTGCCACACAGACGCATTTGCCCCAGTTGACCCTACATAATATTAGGTATGTCTATGGTTGGTTTTAGCATTTCGAAAATGGAAAAAACCAGCAGCTCTTAACGCTGACTGCACGCTACCCTCACGTCAAGTGAAATTACTAGCAGCTAACAGAGGTCAGCCGGCCTCATAGGCGTACCGAACCTTCCAGTCACTACGCCGCGTGATAAACGACACGTCCCTAACACGCCGCGATGACTGATGGACTATAGTTCTTGCACCAAGGATTTTATCTGCGCAAGATGTGCTTTAAGAGGAATCATCAAGGCGTAGAGAAATGAAAAATTGGTATTTCTAAAATCTATTGCTGTCGCGCAGTGCCCGCGAACAAGTGCGATAGAGCCAACTGCAGCTTGGACTGAATATACCCATTAAAATTACAAAAAATCATTGATTCATAGTCCCCTGATTCCTTCTCCAAACTTAAACGATTTAAATACTTTTTTTTTATTACAAATATAAATAGGGCTTGTGAACTGTGTTCCTATGTTTAATTTTTTGATTTAGTCTAGTCAAATTTGTTTTCTGGGTGTTTGAATTCAGTGGAAAAACCAGCCAGTTTTTGAACGTTTGTATCTTTTTTAATAATTAATTTATGAAAAAAAGGAAATCATAGGAACATGCATATAGTAACCATAGATACTCAGAAAAAAATACATGACTCTACCGGGATTATCCAGTGAGAAAACAGGAGACTATGTTTGTATGGAAAAACGGCCCTTGTGTTTCCTCTTAATGTACATCTTGCACAGATACAGATAGTTGAACATCTTGCCATACACCATGATTGGAATCCGGTTTATGGCGACAGGCTCGCCCCCTGTCACATTTAGGACCGAATATCGTCCGGAGCAGTGTTGGTGTTATACACCTCTGCTAGCTACTTTAGGGGAAAGGCGTGACGTAGATACGTGATATGTAAGATGGGTTTTGTGTCCTAAAAGTACTGTTCCAGGCGGTTGCTAGCTGTAGCAGTTACACGATCATAATTATAACACCGGATTACACCATCGGAATTATTAGCGTTCTCTCTTGACAAAGTGTGAACGCTCAAGTAGGAAACAAGATTTGAGTTGATTTTGCGCTTGGCTAAAATTTTGAGGGAAGTTTTATTCCTCTTTGCCCCAGTGGAGGCGAAATGTGGAGTACAGGAGGAACAACCCCGTTTTTGCCTCGATTTTGTTTTTTGTTGTTTGTTTTGCAGTTAGAAGATTTAGTGCGTAGGTGATGAATCTTCGTAATTTACGATATCATTGCTCAGACTAGAGTTCTTGCACGCATTCACAAAATGAACTTTTTACTCGCGCAAGTCGTTTATTCGTTAGTGCTCGTGACTTGTGGAGTTGTGACAGACAGACGGACGGTTGGAGAATTATGATGTTTAGGAACAATGATTGCTGAATGGTGCTCAAAGAGTGCATGCTTTTCGAAAATATTATTTTTCTTGCAAGTCATCGTTTTCTTAGTTGATTCCTCTGGCAGAGGTGTAATACAACACCCACAATTCGTCGGATGAAATTCAGTCCCAAATGTGACAAGGGGCGAGCCTGTCGCCATACACCGGGCTCCAGTCCAGTAGCAGATGACATACAATACGCACATATTATGTTCACACAATGAACAAATTGGTGTGCCGTCGACTAGACTGCCATCGCAGACATTTTATTATATAGAATTGATTCAAAATTTATAATTATATAATGTCTGATATTGCCAATGTAACTGGTTTTAATTGTTTTAGTTATCCTAATCGTAACTAATATTATAAATGTGAAAGTTTGTTTATAATGCTTTTACGTCTCAACTACTCAACCGATCGTCTTGAAATTTTGCATACATGTTGTCTGGGATACAGAAAGAACATAGGGTACTTTTTATCCCAAAAATTAATGGTTTCTGTGGGACCACGGGTGAAACTGCGGAGCGCAGCTAGTAAATAAACAAATAATGAAATTGTTAGCGTTTATAGCTGGTTTTAATACTTTAATATGTGAAATGGCTATCTTAAATTTTGTACATATATGTATGTGTAATGTGACTAATTGTAATTTTAATTGTATGGACTTATTTTGTTACCAATATGAATATGATATTTGAAATAAATGAATTTGAATTTGAATTTGAAAAACTTGAAGTTTTAATGAATTTCCAAAGACAAAGAAATATAGAAAGAAAAAAGTTTGCAGTTTTCGTAGTTGAAAAAATAATGACTCTTTTAAATAATAAAATATAAATTGGTACACTAGCTGTTACCTGCGACTTCGTTCGCGTTTATTCAAACAAAATAGTATCCAATAACTTTCCTCGTTAAATACTGTACCTAATTATCAAATTTCATCAAGATCTGTTCAGTCGTTTAGCCGTGAAAAGCCCACAAACAGACAGACAATATTACTAGGTATAGGCATAATATTAGTACAGATATATTAGTATATATAGATTGAAGCATGGAAAAATGGTATGGATTACCCACCCAAACAAAAAAACGAAGCTACGTATTCAAAGAAAGTGCCTCATAAGTAAATAAGTTCACTGAAATAAATCAGCTGATCTGAGTTCTGTCTTACATACAAACAAGTGAAACAATACTTTTAACATGACCATTATTAACAGATCCCTCACGCCGACTGTTTCTCAGCAAGAAGAAGGTTTATCTAAACTGGATGTTGTTGCCAAATTTGATAAATACACATACACGATGTTTGTATAGTCTAATACTTCTTGTAGGCTGTCGCATTACGTAAAGTCAATTTATGCTAAAGAAATTTACTGAGAAAAATATACGCCGATAAGAGAGTTAGAGCTCAATATCATTTTCCTAAGTGCAAAAGCAAATTATGTTTGAAAATTCGAAGGAATCATTATTAAAGTTGACAATGATACCGCAGATGTATGACAGTTCACTGTATAATGATCATATGCAATAAGGCTCAATAAAATTGTAGAAGTTATGGAGTTATATTCTTAAACTCAGGGTAATTATCTCAAAGTTAAAATGTATAAATGTTACTCTAATACTGTGTGATAACCTTAACTCAAGGTTATCTTCTCATTCTTGATGGCGCAAGACGAGTCAGCTGGATAAGTATATTCACAAGCATTCGGAAACGTTTCCGTTTAGATGACAAAAAAACTAAATTGAAATTATTCGAATCTAGTAATTATCACTGCAGTTTAACCTCTGATGACACTAATGAGCAGTTAACTCCCAGTTAAAAATATAGACATAGATAGCGATGGCAGCCTAGTTGGGAGAAGGTCCGCCTCTCAAGCCAGAGGGAGCGGGTTCGAACCCAGCCGACGGCACGCACCGATTTTTTCATTGTGTGAACATTCTTTGTCATCTACGAGTACTAAATGACTGGGGCCCGGTGTACGGCGACAGGCTCGCCCCCTGTCACATTTGGGACTGAATATTGTCCGTATTAGAGGTAGGTGTTGTATTACACCTCTGCCAGCCCCCTCGAGGGAAAGGCGTGACGATATGTAATGTAAAATGATAACCCGAGCTTCTGTAACTGTCCTTACCACAGATTAGATAATAGTTACTCCGTAACTCTTATCATGCATAATAGTTTGGTGCTGAGTTCAAGCAAAAACTTAAATTTTAAGTTTATTGAGATGAGTCTGGGTTCATATCGTAAAAGCTATTGCTATAATACATACTAATACAAAAACATTGAGCTAGTGTATTCCGTTCTAGATATGACAACGAAATATTCATATAGAAATATAATAGTATTGCTTTGTCATATCACACCGAGCTATACTTCTCCCTATCGTTCTTTAGACAAATAAAACTAACTTATTCCCGTAAATATTACCGGACTGTCTTATAGAATGAAGTAAATTAAATGCCTCAACAGTGCACATGATCTACCGTGACCATCTATACCGACAGACTGTCTGTGTGGTGAGTGACGTTGAGTATGATAACTCAACTGAACTTAGACGTTGCGGAGAAATGTGGCACATCTCCAATACGTGGTTCATAGTTACTTAAAGACTATAAATGGGTTCGTTCGTTTGTATGTTGGTAACCCAATGGAGACAAAACCATATATAAGATTTAAATGAAATATTAGTATGAAATGGAGGAGGAGGTGAAAGCCACCAAGGGGATTATTACTTTGCAAAGATTATTACTATATTATTATACGTGTAAACTATTCCTGAAGGGAAGGTTTTTAAAAACAACTAACACTTCTAATAATCCAAACCATGTACAATATGTGGGTAATTTCAGTATGAATCGAATGGACATCAAGATCAATACGACAGAAAGACGCCAAAGAAAAACAATACGAGGTCCGTCCTCTTCCGTGCTCCAGCGCAAAGACCCGGTTGGCGGGCCGGGCGACTCAGGCGCTACTCCACTGACATTCCTTTGACAGTTGACAGTTCACTCGCAAAACCTCACACAGCAGAGCATAGACTGCATTTTTGTTTGTATGTGTTGCTAACATACGAAAGATTATTACTTTATTATTTACATTGCGAAGTGCACCATTCCTCACGCACTTCTTTTTTTTTTATGTAGAATAGGTCGGCGTTTGACCACCAACTCGTCTGATGTTAAGCGACGTTGTGGTCTAAGATGGAGCACGACGACCTATTAGGTACTTATTCACTCTAGCCTTGAAGTTTTGAAGAGTGAAGAAGTACAAAGACGGCAGTTGAGTGAGGCGCTACAAGTGCGCTACTGCTCAGACCCGTCTTCGGAACGGTTACACCGGACTACATCCCGAAACACGACTAGGTCATTTCACGGCATGGCTTGGTCCGGTGGGTGGTAACTAGCCACGGCCGAAGCCTTCCACCAGAGTTTGCTACCTTGCTATCTTGGTAAAGAAAGAGTGTGGAAATACTGAAAGTAAGTGGAACCGGGGGCTTCGACAAGCCAAAAGCTATAAATTTAGCAAGAAATATTTCTCTCAGACAAAACTCTATAAAACCCTGTATTTGCTGATTATCTAGATAAGTTCAGCCAGCTATTTATGCTCAATACATAAAAGACTCGATTAGACCGAAAAAACTCCAGGGACCTACCGCAGTTTCTCACAGCTTTCTGTTTGTATCTCGCTTTCTTTACTCTTGATAGACCGAGACAAAAGATAATCAAATCGAAAACCATCAAAGCTAACACGGACCGCAGACTAATTGCCTTTCCACCGTTTTTAGCCTTCGAGAAAGAGACAAACACATTCGTGTCAAAGTCAAGTTAGTGTTAAGATCTTTATTTACATGTTATTGGTACACATGGTCTTAAATATTACGTCCATCTATTAACAACCGTCAGGCGTGCAAATTAATACACCAATTAGTAGATTCAGAATAACCATTAATACGATTACATGTGAATTATTTTACTAGAAATGATTATTGTAATAAGTACTGAACTATAAATTATATAAATCATTAAAATTTGTCAATTGGTATCTAAAGTAGTCCTATCTTACATGATATTTATAAACGTGAAGATATTTTCGTTAAGAACTCCTCGGTTTTATAAAAGCATTCGTTCACTAACCATTCCTTCAACCGAGTAAGTGTTCTAGCTTTGTCACATCTAAGCGTGGATCTCAGATCAACCTAGAGAATAAGATGACGCACGGCGTGTGATTTAGGTGACGCCAAATACCATCCAGAAACTACGCTACCTACCTACGCTACTTACCTCGAAATTATGTGCATTGGTTTATGGTATAATTTCGTATACATAAATAAATATAGTGCATTATAAAAGTGTGTCCAGGACTACATTTTGAGGTTCTTTTTTGAAAACTGTGTAGTATTTTCACAAGTCAATTTTAAAAAAGCCGTTACATTAAACTCTTAGAAATATGTGCAGTTTTAGAATATTAAGTCTACTAAGGTTGTAAATTGGAACGGAAATGGCTAACGTAGAGTTTGGGAATTATTGTTAGTTTTCGTGCAATTGTAAATGTTTTTCATGGCACCAACAATACGTGATGTATGTGATACTCGTACCATCACATACATCACGTACATACATGGTACCACGCACACAAGTTTAATAAAGATGTGGTTTTAGCGAGAAATAACGCAGTGTTTCATCTTTTGCTCTAGGTTGATCTGAGGCGTGAATAAAAACGGTGAAAAGGCAATTTGTCTCTGGCCCATGCTAGCTTTGATAGTTTTCAGTTTTATTTATCTTTTGTCTCGGTCTATCAAGAGAAAAGAGAACGAGATACAGTTATTCTTCTTACCAATAAACGTTGTATTGCCTCGGAATAGTTTTACAGTGTTTTGTCTTTTTCGATTGAATTAAAATTAACGTAACATATCGTCACGCCTCTCCCCCGAAAAGGCTGACAGAGGACTGAGAGGCTGACAAAAGATAACAACACCTACACTTCGCCGAACGATCCCTAATGTGACAGCGGCGAGCCTGTCGCCATACTCCGGGCCATACTGCCTGTCGCCGGGCTCTAGGAAACAGATGACATACAATACGCACATTGTTTATTCACAAATTAGTGCGTGCCTACGGCTGGGATCGAACCGCTCCTTCTGGCTTGTGAGGCGAGCCTTCTCCAACTAGTCTATATCTGTTATAAAGCGAAACAACGTTTATTAATATAAATATATTTATAACAGTTACTAGGTGCGCCCCACGATTTCAGCCGCGGTTAAAAAGTATCCTATGTGCTATTCTAGACTATAATCTAACTCTGTGCCAAATTTCATTCAGATCTATTCAGCCGTTCTGGCGTGAAAGAGTAACAAACATCCATTCATCCATTCTTACAAACTTTCGCGTTTATAATATTAGTAGGCAGGATTAGTAGAGGTAAGATAAGATTAAAATAGATATTAGTAGACCCCCAGATTTACTATTTAGATTAACAAGGTCACTAGCCTCTTTTAAACTGAAAACGTACTTACTAGAAAATCAGATATTTTCATCAAGCTCTCTTTTATGATAATTTCTAAAGTTTTCATTAAAAGTTTCTACTGGATTCTTTGAGAATGTTTCATAATAAATTATAAAGCTTTAGTGCCTTTCAAGTGCGTACTATTTCAAAAGATACTCTAAATATAATAGGTTTCTTTAGCAAAATGGCAGAAAGAAATAGAGTTTTATTTACTATAAGGCATTTTGAAATTATTCTGTTATTTAAATATAATTGTACTTATTGACAAAAGCTAAAAGCTATTTTATATTTTTGTAAACAGTAGAAACAGTTTGACTACAGCAACTATCGAGACAAAGTCAAAGTCAAAGTCAAAGTCAAAATGTTTTTATTCAATTTAGGTATCAAAGATACACTTATGAACGTCAAAGTTATTTAAATAGACTCGACCGCCTTGTTCGGATAAAAAGCCTCTACTCAGAAGAACAGGCAAGAAACTGAGGGGCATTATTTTTTCAAATAATAAATAAATTAGTCTCACAAATTTTGGCTTACAACTAGGTAATATCTATAAATATTAGTGGCTACTTGGCGGAAGTGGAAGGCTCCAGACATCTTTATCTTCTAAATAATTCTTAACCTTATAATATCCTCTTTTCATTAATGTAGTTTTTACATGTGATTTGAATTTTCCCTCGGTGAGCCCTGTTATATTTTTCGGGATTTTATTGTAAAAACTAACGCAGTTGCCTAAAAATGACTTTCTTGACTTAGTCAGTCTAAATCTCTGTACAGCTATCCTATCCTTATTTCTAGTGTTATAATTGTGATAGTCACTGTTCAATTTAAATTTATGTAGATTTTTGCGAACGTGCATAATATTTTATATATACAGACATAGACATAGACAGATATAGACATAGACAGCTGGAAATCTCTAGAGAAGGCCTTCACCTTCGACTAACGAGGGGTTCTTGTTACATTAGTTAAGATTTTACATAATACATAATAATATACTTAGTTAGTAAGTTAAAATTAAGAAATCACTTTTTTTTGTTAAAGTTGTATTTTATTTATTAACAAGAAATATAAGGCTTTTTAATTTTTATTTTATTTGATTTACTTATTTATTTTATAAACAGTAGAAAAAGTTAAAAGTATTCCTTCTTTGTTATTCCTGTTCCGTTTTAGGTTAGGACATTGATAATCGACCGAGCGAGCTTTAGTGAGCGAAGCGTCTTTACTTCAGCTTCGACAAAAATGCTGTTGTATCTGGAACTTTCTAAATGTTTTTTTCTGAAACATACGAGTATCTCTATTTCGAAAAAAATCTAAAAACTAACTCGCCAAAAAAATTATGATTATCGAACCTGCTTACAAAATTTCACGAGAATCAGTTGAGGAATGCGAACTGTACAGGAGGACAGACGTCAGCCGCGAGGCTTACAGCGCACAGAGCGACTAGTTTTAGCTAGTGTAGATTTTCAACTTAACGTTCTAAATATAACCTAATAAATAATTTAAACTGTGGGAATAATATAATAAATAAAAATTGTGGGTCCATCTCGAGCACCAGCTCAGTATCGAAGGCACCTTCTTGCGGCGGCGTCGTGTGTCGGGTCGTTCTCTTCCCTCAAATATGGTTGAGGAGAGCGATGGCTGGCACATGCGTCATACTCGTGATCGGGTGCTGCTTGCGGGTCGCTGGTCTGCTCGTGGTGTACTCACTATGCAATAAATAAATCTGAAGAATAATGTAGCAATAAGTGTTAACCCTTAACCTAACCTTAGATTAAGGCTTAATAACTAACCCCCCTCTACCTGTATTCCCCTTAAATAATAATTAAGAAAATAATAATTAATAATTAAGAAAAGTCACGGTCCTGGAGTCCGTCGAGTGTAAATTTAAATAAATAAAAAAAGAAATCCAATTTCTGTATCACACACATTACAGCTTACTTTCATTTTATAGTGAGGTACTCATCATTAACTTTTACGTTGGGGCTAATAATCGAGAGAAAAAACAGCTGTTTCATCCATTTTGCCTACGATCAAAGAACTTTTTGTATGGAACAGCTGTTTTTTTTTCGACAGTTAAGGGTTGGTCCCATGGTAAAAATTGGTTTAATGATGAGAGAGATGGACCTACAATGACATCCTTGATCCTGGGATTTGTCCGTCATTTAAAGATACGCTCTATGTAATCATTGGCAACTTTTTTTTTCCCCGACGCAAAAACAACGGGGTGATATAAGTTTGATGTGTATGTGTGTGTGTGTGTGTGTGTATGGTGAGTGTATGGCTGTTTGTGGCATCGTAGCTCCAGAACGGATGAACCAGATTTTTTTTTGTTTGAAAGTTGAATTAGTTGGAAGTGTTCTTAGCCATGTTCAATGAAAATTTGTGATGATGAAAATCGGTGTTGATGAAAATTGGTGTCGAGGCTTTTTTTTATGTATCTATATGTACTATTAATATATTTGACTGCCCCGGTGGCTTAGTTGGTAGTGAACCTGCCTTCTGAGCTTGGGTGCGTGGGTTCGATTCCCACTTGGAGCAAACATTTATGTGATGAACATTTGTGTTTGTTCTATGTCTGGGTGTTAAATATCTTTCTAAGTATGTATTTAAAAATATAAATGTATGTACATCAGTCTCTGGCAGCCATAGTACAAGCTTTGCTTAGTTTGGGGTCAGAAGACCGTGTGTGGAAATGTCCCGAATTTATTTTTATATTATTATTTATAAATATATTTGCCCGTTTAACTTTATGTGCGCTGATCGTTATTTTGGCATGCCGAATTATTTGTGAAAATTGACCGGCCTTTACGAAACTGCTTGAAAATACTCGTGAAAAGCGACGTCAATGTGCAGAGTGGACTTCAGCAACTGCGCCGTTATTTATTTGGCTTTAGACGGTTATGGGGAAAGTTAAGTACTTATAGTTTGTAGTTTCAAATTTTTTAAATAATATTACATTAATAATAAAAAATTAAGACAGACATCAAATGCACCATGGTTTCTCAAAACAACAGAGCTTCACGAAATCCTCGATATGCCAACAGTTAAAGAAGAAGTCGCTTCTTATGGCCAAGATTATAAAACAAGACTGTTGAAGCATCCAAATCAACTTGCGGGGCAATTAACATTCCCAGAAATTATTCGTCGGCTAAGAAAGAGACGAGATATCTTTGACCAGGTTAGCCAGCATACAGACTGACTACAAAATTAAAAGGGCTGTACTCTACTGGGAGTAGCTCCCTACTCAAAAACCACCACCATCACATCTGCTTATAGCCAGCAGGGCTGATCGCAAGATTAAAATTAGAAGAAAAAAAAAAAAAAAAATTGGGACACTTGCACACACGGTCTTCTGACCCCAAACTAAGCAAAGCTTGTATTATGGCTGCCAGGGAAATACATACTTAGATATTTGATAAATGGATACTTACTTTTAACGTGACAATTTCAACAAATTTGTATTGTATTGTTTAGTGTTGTATCCAATGACTTATCTGTGGTTGTATCTTATCATATCGTATTGTGGGACCGCGAGCGAAACCGTGGGGCGCAGCTAGTTATCTATACGCGTCTATACGCGTATTACAGCAACTTGTCTATGACTTAAGTTTCTAGATTTTAGTTTTAAAGTGTAAACATTAAGTAGTAAACATTGCTTACACATGGACTTAGCCAAAATACTTATAGATATGTAGGTATATGAGTTATTATGTTTTGTACATAGGTATTTACATATCGTCACGCCTTTACCCCGAGGGGGCTGGCAGAGGTGTAATACAACACCCACACTTCGCCGGACGATATTCAGTCCCAAATGTGACAGGGGTCGAGCCTGTCGCCATATACCGGGCTCCAGTCATGTAGCAGATGATTTACAATACGCACAAATGTTCACACAATAAACAAATTGGTGCGTGCCGTCGGCTGGGTTTGAACCTGTTCTCTTTGGCTTGTGAGGCGCGCTTTCTCCAACTAGGCTATCATCGCTCTGTATCGTATTGTATTGTATTATATTGTATAACTAGTTTTATTGACTACCGGCGATTGAGATTTTTACTTGTCCAATTTTTTGATTATTAACCTTTAAAAAAACATTGCGAAACGTCACTTTTCGAGTTCTCTAGAAAACTCCACTTAAAGTTTCAGTATCAAATTTCAAGCCATCACTTTACTGAAATGGGGAAAGGGAAAGGGAAAGGGAAAGGGAAAGATTCATCATTATCATCATAACTTTATCATTGTCACTCCATCATCTGTAAAATACTAAATAACTTGACACTGGCAAATGCACAAGACGTGCGAAGCCAAATTCCTTTGTCTCAAAAAGTAGTCTAAACGCTATTTCATACTATAATCTATCTCTGTGAAAAATGTCATTCTCATCCATTTAGCCATTCTGGCGTGATTATATAAACGTAACAAACACCCGTACCTAGATCCATCCAAAGTTTATCCTACTTCCTACTACTATCCTACTAATATTATAAACGCGAAAGTTTGTAAGAATGGATGGATGGATGGATGTTTGTTACTCTTTCACGCCAGGACGGCTGAACAGATCCGGGTGAAATTTGGCACACAGATAGATTATAGTCAAGAATAGCACATAGGATATTTTTCAACCGCGGGTGAAACCGCGGGGCGCAGCTAGTTCATCATAACTTTATCATTGTCGCTCCATCATCTGTAAAATACTAAATAACTTGACACTGGCAAATGCACAAGACGTGCGAAGCCAAATTCCTTTGTCTCAAAAAGTAGTCTAGACGCTATTTCATACTATAATCTATCTCTGTGAAAAATGTCATTCTCATCCATTTAGCCGTTCTGGCGTGATTATATAAACGTAACAAACACCTAGATCCATCCAAACTTTATCCTACTTCCTACTTCCTACTAATATTATAAACGCGAAAGTTTGTAAGAATGGATGGATGGATGTTTGTTACTCCTTCACGCCAGGACGGCTGAACAGATCCGGGTGAAATTTGGCACACAGATAGATTATAGTCAAGAATAGCACATAGGATACTTTTCAACCGCGGGTGAAACCGCGAGGCGCAGCTAGTCATTTATAATACTAATGTGATGTGATAAATTATTTGACTGCCTCGGTGGCTCAGTTGGTAGTGAACCTGCCTTCTGAGCTTGGGGGCGTGGGTTCGATTCCCACCTAGGGCAAACATTCATGTGATGAACATTTGTGTTTGTTCTATGTCTGGGTGTTTATATCTATTTAAGTATGTATTTAAAAATATCTAAGTATGTATATCAGTCCCTGGCAGCCATAGTACAAGCTTTGCTTAGTTTGGGGTCAGTCGACCGTGTGTGAAAGTGTCCCGAATTTATTTATTTATTTATTATTATATGCAAATAATTTAGTACACAATAATACCCCTCAGTTTCTTGCCTGTTCTTCTGAGTAGTGGCTCTTTATCCGAACAAGGCGGGAGAGTCTATTTAAAAAAAAAATTACGTTCATAAGTGTATCTTTTATACCCAAATTCAATAAAAGCATTTTGACTTGAGTTAATATCTATGTACGAGTATTTAAGGCCACTTAAACGATACATCATTATAGTAACAAAATAAAATCAAAAAGTCTTTATTGCCAAAATAGATTTACAAAATGAACTGTGATATGAATCTGAGCTGAGAAAATATATCAAGACTAATAAAATAACAACATCATATTACGTTTCCAAAAAAAACATTGTTATTGAGAATTGTGTTCGTAATACAATCTCTCTTGTTTACCAAACAACCAATTATACGTCATAGGAATAGAATAAGCTAGCTAATCCAGAGTAAATAAAGCTACAGGCTAACCCTTGATTGATTTATTGTTATGAAATTAATGCCTAATGGAAGCCTGGCCAAATAAAGTCTTAGTGAGACGTAAACAAAGATAGGCATCACTCCGGTCCAGCCTCGGATTTAGAGGAAAGCTATACCTATACTAATACGACCATAGCGTTCAGAGTCAAAAATGCTCACGTGGGCAACACTCACATGCGTCAATCTATGCTTAAGTGTTTAAAGTCAAAGTCAAAATGTTTTTATTCAATTGAGATATCAAAGATACAATTATGAACGTTAAAGTTATTTAAATAGACTCGACTGCCTTGTTCGGATAAAGCCTCTACTCAGAAGAACAGGCAAGAAACTGACGGGCATTATTTTTTCAAATAATAAATTAATTACAGTCTCACAAATTTTGGCTTACAGCTAGGTAATATCTATAAATACTAGTGGCTACTTGGCGGAAGTGGAAGGCTCCAGACATCTTTATCTTCTAAATAATTCTTAACCTTATAATACCCTCTGGTCATTAATATAGTTTTTACATGTTATTTGAAGTTTCCCTTAGTGAGCCCTGTTATATTTTCGGGATTTTATTGTAAAAACGAACGCAGTTGCCTAAAAATGACTTATTTGACTTAGTCAGTCTAAATCTCGGTACAGCTATCCTATCCTTGTTCTCTAAATTTTCTATTCAAACGTTCTCATCAAACATGAAAATCATTTGTCAGTTTATGATGATATTTGGCATGTACATTTAAATGAACTACATCTCCGCCCCTAATTTCCTGGTATTTTTAAAAAAAAACGTCCTCAAAAGAAAATAGAGCTATGAAAAATATCAGCATTGGTAAGGGGTCACATTTAACTGATTTATTCAATGATTAGCTGTGCCTCGCGGTTTCATCCGCCGTCCCACAGGAACCGTTTACTTTCTCGGTATAAAATGTACCCTATGTCCTTTTCTGTACCCCAGATAACGTGTATGCAAAATTTTATGATGATCGGTTGATTAGTGAGGGCGTGAAAGCATTACAAACAAACAAACGAACAAACTCACTTTCGCAATTATAATATTAGTTAGGATAACGATTAGGATAAGGATTATATGAAGTGGTTTAGTGAAATGGTACATAATTATGTGATTTGCAGTTTGTGTGAAGAACTGTGGAGAGAAACCGTCTGGTCCAGCTCCCTTTCAACATTAAGTAATCTTAGCTCAGTTAAGATCTGAGATTCTGTAAGCTGAATATTGGTTAGTAATTTTTTCATATGTGCGTATTTTTTATTTAACTTTTTAAACAAGGTATTAGGAATTAGTGTATAACACTTTTATTTGATTTGTATTTTCGTTTTAGTTGAGGTGAGTGGTGGATGTGAGCACCAAGACAAACCATCTGGTTTTTTGGTGCAACACCTAAATATTTTTTTACAAAAATTTTAAGGGACAATAAATGAAAAAAAAAGGTCATCTACTACAGTGCTACAGTCAAAGCCCGGTGTACGGCAACAGGTTCGCCCCTGTCACATTTTGGACTGAACATCGTCTGGCGAAGTGTGGGTGTTGTACATTTCTGCCAGCACCTTCGGGGGAAAGGCTTAACGATATTTATGTAACCTTACATACATATCGTGAAAAATTGAAATTCTTTCTAATTCCACTTAATTTAATTCTACTTAAGACTGCCGATAAAATAATGTAGCTGCTGGACACAAATTGAAAGTTAATTAACGTTACCTACCGTACCAGGTATCGGGCTCTTAACTGGCCCGGCGAGAAGCGAGCGTGTCCTATCTGTTTAGCGCATCGGGAAGCTGTAATGCTGACTTCAGGCGCTTCCATCTCAAGAGGTAAAAGCCGGAGTCCATCAAAAGCTATTTAGAGCAAGGCTTTATATTATTATTCAGCTTAGAAGAAAAAAGGTTGCAACGACTTAACTCGTGTTTTTCTTTTTTTGAATTTAAATAAATCATCGCTTTACTCTAGGTCCGGTGACGTCCTTAGGACAAAAATAGGCCATCAAAAACCCATGATGGGCTTATGATCCAAAAAAACTAGCGTTCAGGGAGTTGACACTGAAATATATAAGTAAATAATTTCGGGACACTTTCTCACACGGTTGCGTGACTAACCCAAACTAAGCAAAACTTGTACTATGGCTGCTAGAGACTGATATACATCCATACTAAAATAATTTTAAAGACGTACTTAAATAGATTTTAAAACCCAGACATAGAACAAACACAAATGTTCATCACAAGTATGTTTGCCCAAGGTGGAAATCGAACCCACGGCCACGCCCCCAAGCTCAGAAGGCACGTTCACTACCAGCTGAGCCACCGAGGCAGTCTCTCTCGAACTTGTTGTAAACTAATAATTCCGGTCTTGCTTATGCATCCTTTGATGTCACTGCGTGTCACCCACGTGACCTTTTTTGTCTCGGATCGCTATACCTGGCGGAGTGGCATATTATTATCCCTCGGCTGGGGTCTATCGGGTTCCGACCTCAAGGGCACTTTAACTTCGGCTGGCAGGGTTTAGTGAGGTGTGTGATTAGAACTGGGTTAGTTATCGTAACAGCCTAGTTTAGAGTTGTGGGTTATTATAATAAACTACAAACTTTGCTTAACTATTTCTCATCCTGTTTGATTGGGATTTATATTCCTTTATATCGAATCATTTTGAACTGGTACGTCATCGATCCTAACATAACACGAAATCTATTGAATAATGATGATTAGGTGTTTTATGTTCGAATATATTACAACTTCGAATTACGAGTTTCTGGGACCTCACAATCTAAGCCATATAACGTAGAGCATACAATAAAATATTTGATAGTTTTTTTTAATGTTCTATTTTTTATTGTGACTGTTCTATCAAGCAAGTCACGTGGCGTAGTTTTTCTAACGTAACAACAGCTACTAAATGGTTATTAACGTTCAGAGACAATTGAAAATTATAAGACACTAGCTGTTTTTCCTGCAGTTTCGCTTCACATTTTATAGCCTATGATATCACAAAAAAATAATACAGCTTTATTATATAGGTGAAATAATTTTTAAAATCGGGCCGAATCGGAAAAGTAAATTCGTTACAAAGACACAAATCTTTCCTCTTTATAATATCAGTGTAGAAAATTTTCTAGTATAACTTTAATATCGCTCCCAAAGAAGTAAAAAAAATATTCAATCCAGCCACAATACACAAAACCTCGAGTTTACGTTTGCTACAAGGCGCCGTAGCACGTCGTATATTCGTAGACAGCTACGACGTGCTACGCTACTACGGCATTACAAACTGACAGACTACAAAACACGAACTCACAGCTTTTATTTCGCTTTAAATTCTGCAAGAAATTTATAAAATACTGAAATATTCAGTAGCATAGCCTTGCGAGAGTTTTATTTTCTTTGTTACAAGCATAAAAGTGGAAGCTTGAGTTAAGGAATAAAATTAAGCATGCTTGACATTTTAGCCATTGACTGGCTTTACTCATAAGCTTGGGGTGAACTAAGTAAGCTAAAAACACACATGAGTACTTCTGATCTTGCTGATCTTTTTTTTTAGGTTAATAATTTTTGGCAGAGAGAAAGGTGCCCAGTGCCACGTTAAATGGCAATGCTGATCTTTTAATTGGATAACTTACAAGGCGCGTTACGACGTTAATCTATCGTTAGTACTATTTTTTCGTAGCCGTTCTTTACTTGCAATCGACAAAGTAAATGAAAGAATTTTTCTTTTAAACTTTAATGGCACATAGCCTTGAAAGACTTCGGATAAATATTAAAAATACTTTGACAATTGGAAAAGATAAATTAAAATAAACATATCGTCACGCCTTTCCCCCGAGGGTGCAGAGGTGTAATACAACACCCACACTTCGCCGGACGATATTCAGTCCCAGATGTGACAGGGGGCGAGCCTGTCGCCATACACCGAGCTCCAGTCATGTAGCAGATGACATGAAATACGCACATATTGTTCACAATAAACAAATTGGTGTGTGCCGTCGGCTGGGTTCGAACCCGCTCCCTCTGGCTTGAGAAGCGGGCAATCTCCCAACCAGGCTGCCATCGCATTAAAATTATGAATCAAGACAAATTATAATATACAGAAAAAAACACAGCTGACTCACAAACCTCCTCTTTCAAAGCATCTGCTAGAATTAGAGTACATTATTTTCTGTTCAGAGCTTCCAATCGTATCTGGAACCATCCATTTGATCATCGATTTGACAAAAGGTGATTTCGAGCAGTGATCAAAGAGGTCCAATATCTTCCAGCATTACCATAAAAGGTCCATATTTCGCGCCCTATTGTCGATCGCGCTCAAAGGGTTTGTCTCTCACACGTAAAATAGGTCAAGTGACGGATGAACGGTTGCCATGGAGTACATACAGAGCGGAGATGGCAGAAGGCTTTGTCTATAGTTTCAACCGCATTCGGTGGTCTTCATCAAGGCGAGTGCGGACGCGGCTGCGTCTCGCATAGAACATATATAAATTTAGTCAGAATAATCGACGAAATCGTACGTGAGTAATTCCCGTGTCATAATCATAATGAAATCAGAAATCAGAATTTACTTATAACTCCAATAGTTACACGTCACAGTTCGATAAATGTCAAAAGTTTATGCATGTCAAAACAGTAATTACATATGTATGTCAAATGTAATAAATGTGTGATGTGTGAAAACCACGTTAGTTTCCATAATAAGGCTTTGTCTCTTAGTACATATTTATTCAATGCTTATCTGCAAGGCATACTTTGATTAACACAAGTTGAGTTGCCTCGTTGGCTCAGTCGGTAGTGAACCTGCCTTCTGAGCTAGGGCGTGGGTTCGATTCCCACCTAGGGCAAACATTCACGTGACGAATATTTGTGTTTGTTTTTGTTTGCGGGTGTTAATTATCTAAAAAAGTATGTATTATATATTACACTGTACAGATTGATAGACTCCATAAACTGATATTGCATCAAAGCTTTGTAAAGTCATTGAGATTTTACTAATTACATTTGTTGGAGCAACGACACAAAAATCAATGAACTCTCCAGATAAATCAGAAAAGATAGAAATAGAATTTCAACGAAACTGGCCTGAAGTGACATTAAATCCGTTTTTTACTCTACGATAAAAGGTGTTCACATAAACTATAAAATTTTAATGCTTACAATCTGTCATTTTGCACACATGGTCGTGTGATCCCAAACTAAGCCCAAAAGCTTGTATAATTGCTACCTGATTCATACATATTTACTACTAGTTTTTGCCCGCGCCCACGGTTTTACCCGCGGTTAAAAAGTATAATATGTTCTGATCTAGACTATAATATATCTCTGTGCCAAATTTCACCCAGATCCGTTCAGCCGTTCTTGCGTGATTGAGTAAAAACATTCATACATCCATCTATCCAAACTTTCACATTTATAATTTTTTTATTCATTTTATTTAATTTACTATGATTTTTTTTTGTTTTGCCATCTCCGCTTTTTTATTTCTCTGTAGAGTTTGTACACCGATTTGTCACCGTCGCAGAGTGACAGGAAGAGTTTAATGTAGTAGGTGAGTGTAGGTGTAAGGTGGTTTAATGTAGGTGTAAAGCGGATAATGTAGGTGTAGGTGTAATGTAGGTGAGTGGTCTTAATGCGTTGTGGTTATGAAGTGTTGCTTGTGATGGATATATGAGACACTGAGTGTAACGTTTGATGTGATTGTGGGCCCGATTCACGAGAGCTCGTGCTTGTACTTTAAATCCAGTGATTACAAGCAGCCTGATTGCTGTTTGTAATTATAATTTATTACACTTACGAGTAGCTATGACATTAATGTAAAGTGAAAGTTTGTGTAGTGAATGTGTGTTACTAACTTGGAGGAAGTTGAATGAGATTTTGTTTTGTGACATGGAGGTTAAATGTTTTCTAATTTGACTACAGTGTTTTGTTGGTAGTTACATTGGTAACAGTGTTATTGTGTATTTATCTTGAGTGTCTGTCTTTTAAGTGTTACTTATCCATTTACCTTTCTATTTGTGAAAACTTGTAATTGGCCTTCTGTCTCTATCTTCTATTTATAATTTTGTACCTAGCTGTAAGTTTTCCTAAGAAAATAAAATACAATAAAATAAAATGAAATAAAATAAAACACTGTTTTTTGATTTACTTATCAGGCTTTGTGAGACAGCTTACCTATTTTTAAAATTTGATACAGTTTCTACATAAGTTGAAATAAGCTAAAACTCTTACGACACAAGTACAACTTAAACCCAACAGCATGCTGTTTGATTTACTTATCAGGCTTTGTGAGATGGCTTACCTATTTTTAAAATTTGATACAAGTTTTTAAATAAGTTGAAATATGCTAAAACTCATTTAAATAAATACAACTTAAACTCAACAGCATGCTGCAGTTTAATAATAACCTATTTCGCACCAAAAAACGCTTTTACGATTCTTTCTCACTCGGCTTCATAAACAAATTTAACAAAATTTCTTCACAAAGGTAACGAAGCGAATGAATTTGTTTCAAAAGTATCCCATAAGAGCGCATATTTACAAGACTGTTTAACTTTGACAACAGCTCACAAACACTCGGCTTTGCGTATCCTAATTCTTAACTTTAAAAATAAATAAAAGTTGAAAATGCGACCCTCAGTCGAAGCACGTACGGCTCTTTGACCGAGTTTCTCGTTTAGCCAACATTTATAAAATATCTACGCGTCAGAGTGATAAACGTTTCAGAGTTTTCTTATTTTATTGTAAATACGTGATGTTTAATTTATTTCATGGACGGAATTTCAATTAAAAAAAGTTGGAGAAATTTCTTTCGCAAAATTATCGGTTTATCTTTTTCACGTACACGAGCCTATAAAGGAGGTTCGAAAAAATCACAAAATATTACAAGAGAGGGGATTGCAGTGAGATGTCGTCATCAATTTATTTTTCAGTTGAACGTAAATTTTCTAAATTTCCCTTTTAAATGTTGTAAATAAAGACACGTACTTTTGAGTTGGTTAGCCTAAACCAGAGGTATTATTTTTAAAAAAAACCGACACCGATTTTCATTATATATGGCAGGAACTACGATGCCCCAAACACACAGACACACAAACACACACTCATACACACAGACACGTCGAACTTATAACACCCCGTCGCTTTGCGTTTTGCGTCGGAGGATAAGAAGTCGCTAAAAAAAACAACTACGTGGTTAATGGACCTGCTTTTTGAGACTTTCTTGAACACTAACAATATAGGTAAGTAAAACATAGCATTAATATCAGCCTCAGGGCCCTCAGAATTATTCCCAAGACGTAGCTTCATGCTTCATCGCAACTTGAGACTCTGATTAAAGGGCGACGTCACCTTGACTGTCCCAGCTATGATCAAGACAAAGGCGTGCTTGTGGACATTACATTACGAATACTTGAGAATCTCGAGATATTTTGTTAGATTGTAGGCCCGGATCAAATTGTAAATGTGACTTTCGACATTTAGAATTTATATCCTTGGGCTTTATAGAAATGAAAATTAAAAATAACTTAGCATAAAATACTTCTTAAGGTCAATATAGTTGTTGATAAAATATAGGAGCGATGGCAGCCAAGTTAGGAGAAGGCCCGCCTCTTAAGCTAGAGGGAGCGGGTTCGAACCCAGCCGACGGCACGCACCAATTTTATCATAGTGTGAGCATATGTGCGTATTGTATGTCATCTGCTACATGACTGGAACCCGGTGTATGGCAACAAGCTCGCCCCCTGTCACATTTGGGACTAAAAATCGTCCGGCGATAAGGTTGTATTACACCTCTGCCAGCCCCCTCGGGGGAAAGGCGTGACGATATATGTATATGTAAATGTATTTATAAAATATAGGATTCTAGGGTTTATTTAGAAAATAGTATCTAAAAACCTTCCTCGTAAGATGCTGCAACTAATTTATTAAGCTTCATAAAGATCCGTTTGTGAAAAGCCTACAAACAGACAGACATACAGAGTTACTTTCGATTTTAAAATATAAGTGTGGATTAAAGAAATCATGTAATTTATACAAATAATTTAGACAACTTTAAATTTAAATAAATAAATTTGGGACACTTCCACACACGGTCGCCTGACCCCAAACTAAGCAAAACTTGTACTATGGCTGCCAGAGACTGATATACATACTTAGATATTTTTAAATACATACTTATATACTTAGATATTAACACCCAGACGTAGAACAAACACAAATGTTCATCACATAAATGTTTGCCCTAGGTGGGAATCGAACCCACGCCCCCAAGCTCAGAAGGCAGGTTCACTACCAACTGAGCCACCGAGGCAGTCAAATTTATATTTACACTCTCATCAATTTATCACGCTTGTACCTAAATGGAAAATGCGAATCGAAAATGCCTTACGCGAATTTGCTGGTATAACCCCTACTTTGTATTTTGTACATACCTACTTTTAGATAAACTTATTTGGATTATTTCAAAATCAAAAATTTTAGTCACGTCAAAATGAAATTGTCACAGTATGTAAAAAACGATTCAGTTGGTTTTTTGAACTCGAAATTACGTTAATTACAGTACTGTGTCAATTAAGGCCTTCCGAAGTTAACGAACCAAAGATACAAAAAAAAGGATTACGTGTTCTTTTGTAGATTTTAATGTCCTTCCTTTTAATTAAAAGGGTTTAGAATTCGTGATAAATGGTCACGACATATCTCGCAGTTATTAAAAAGTTTGTAGGCATTTTAACTACCACTTACTGTAGAATAAAAGTTGTTTGTTTTGATAAACAGATATGCTCTTGAAAGGATGCTAATTTATTACCAGTAACCCTGTATAATCTATTTTCTTACAAACTAATTAACGTAAATGTGTAATTTGTAGTATATTATTGAGAGTTCTAAAAAAAATATAAAATAATTCTTAGACATCTTTTTTGCATAATAAAAGTAGAGTTAACCTCTACTGAGTAACCCAAAAATTGTCTAAAAAAAATTATAAAATGTATTCCTATTTTTACTCATTGAATTGAGCAGATAAAGCTAGAAAACAACATTAATTTAACTAGTTGATCACGTGTGTTTTAGTATGGCATCCAACACAATTCCACAGCACGCCATTCTAAAATTATACTAAAACTCAATTTAACAGGAAAACGGGAATTCGTAACGAAAACTTATAAGCGGATTAGCCACGGACACTGTAGCGTGATGGATAACACTTTAATATTGCACCGGCGAGCTTCTTCAGGACCAGCGACCGCGATACGATACGACTGATGACTATCGATTACTATAAAAGAAAAGGATATAACTTAATTTTCGTCTACTATAACCTGACAAACGTTTTACGATAAATATTCCATTTTCAGTTCTGCGTGCTCGCGCCAATGTTGTCTCATTTAAATTTAAAGTACTAGCTAATGCAATTTACAAGCTAGTCTCGAACAACTTTTCTACTAGTATACAAACTTAGTTTGTAGCATCCCCAAGGTAGAGAATGGAAATTGCATCACCGTTAGGACTAAGTAGTGTTCTTTTTAATTCCTTATCAGATTTTACCACCGTTTATTCATAACTCAATTGCCCTTAACGTCTCATTCTATAACACGTTTCATTTCGTTTTGTATTTTTTTTATACCACATTTTTATATTCCTTTTTTGTAGATGTTCTAATCACTTTTTGTGTCACTTTTCAAGTCACTGTTCATTGTACTAGATTGAATGTAACTTACCGTATAACTCCATGTCACTTTTCATACTTTTCATGTTAGCTTACAAAAAGCGAATGCCAGATGACACGTCAGAAACATTATGTACATATGTTTTTATCGTGTCATTGTCGTAAATTGTAAATGACATTACCAGCTCAGTTAGCCGAGCACATGCGACGTGTGATCCTCTCGTGTTATTCCTGGCGCGCCGGCAGTCCTTCAAAATGACTGAGTTATATTTCATAACTGTATTACGGTAAAGTATGACAAGTTAGACCGCTTAGCTGAGGATAAATGAACTGGGACTTGCTAGATATGCCTACTGCTAAGAATATTTTGGGCGGAAAGATTATTCACCAAATAGACTGGTATTTTAACACCCGACGCAAAAACGACGGGATGTTATTAGTTTGACGTACCTGTTGTGTGTTTGTGTGTGTGTGTGTGTGTGTGTGCGTGTGTGTGTGTGTGTGTGTGTGGGTGTGTGGGTGGGTGTGTGTGGGTGGCTTCGTAGCTCCCAAACGGATTTTCTTTTTTGTTTGAAAGGTGAATTAGTCAGGAGTGTATGTTTGATGGAAATCGGTGCTGGGTTTTTTTTTTAAATGTTTTGAAACTGCTTGTAGTTATATTGTTTTGGTTAAATTATTATTGAACTTGACTTTCTAAGTAACTAACTTCACTTCTAAACTAAAGCAAAGATCTAAGATGAAAGTTGTTCTCTTAAGGTGTACGGTAAGGCACGGCAGCTTTCTCGCTCGCTCGCGACATATTATATTAGATAATAGCGACTCGCCCCGGCTTCGCACGGGTGCAATGCTGATACTACATACACTACAGAAAAACTGTGAACGTTGTAGATAAAAACATAGCGGCCCGCTCTGGCTTCGCACGGGTATAACATATACAGCCTACTAACATCACATTAGAAACCTCAAAAATAACAGTATTTCTCCACTATTTAATGGATGTTATTATAAATATAAACTTTCCTCTTGAATTACTCTATCTATTAAAAAAAACCGCATCAAAATCCGTTGCGTAGTTTTAAAGATTTAAGCATACAAAGGGACATAGGGTCAGAGAAAGCGACTTTGTTTTATACTATGTAGTAATAAAATTATGGAATAATATTCCATAATTTATTCCATAATTTCCATAATTCAAAAATATATTATATTTTTGAAAAATATGCATTGTATTACAAAGTATTCAGAATAATTTTCATGTTGATTTTTACAATGAGTACTCAGAGAAACGTAAGCGTGAACGTTTTTTACGTGGTTATGTTTTTCAAAAACTACATATATTCTGAATGAAAATTATTCTGAATACTTTTTAATACTGTTTTCAATGAATAGAGGCAAATTTATAAAAAAAATACATGCTATACTTTTTTTTTAAATATAATAGTGTCGCGAGCAATCAATGAATTATTTCAACTTAAAACTTCAAAAGGTTGCTGATTTTCCTTTAAAAAAATCAAATCAGTACGAATAAAGTAAGCACATTCGAACTCTCGAAAATAATATCCGCAATACGACAAATTAATCCACCAAAAAAGCATTCACGATCATACATTCAACTTAAAAGTAAACCAGCTCGCCACGCTCCCAATAAAGTCAACAATAACGAAATTTTCGTTTAAATCGACAGAGCACAAAAAAACAAAATGCAGCTACAAATTACCATTACAACCGTACAGAAGCGACCGACCGACCGCAGTTGGTCAACCAACCGCAGTGACATCTGTGACCGCTCGGATCGCGTTTTTTTTATTCTCTACAATTACTTTTAATGGGACGCAACGTGCACCAATTTACTGGAAACTCCTGCTTTTTTATCTAGTAATTTTTATCAGCGCTTTACTGAAAATGAAAACTTATGTGTGCTTTATCATTTTTGTTAGTTCGTTTTTTTAGTAGAGTGGTGGCGTAAATTTGTACGAGGGGTTAATTTATTGGCTCAAAAATTAATTCTTTAATCAGAAATACTGAGCGCAAAACCTGTCAGGCTGGGGGTATATTTTCAGATTAAATATCGATTGTCTACAATGCCCCATTGTACAATCAGTGAACAAAATCTATGCTTTCGCTAATATATTCCAATAATTATAATGCTAATTTATACCAGAGTATTCCACACTCTAAATGCTTTCATATTTGCCTGACACTTATAATCAGGGTGTCTTCTAGTCTCGAGTGAATCGGTTTCTTCTAAGCAAGCATGCTTCATCGTAGGCCGCATCACTGCTTATCATCAGGCATGTTGGCGGCCAAACGCCTATTAAGTTAAAAAAAAAAGCTTTTTTGTTGAGCTAGTAAATAAATAGCATTCTTATATGATGAATTAATACCTAAAATAGTCTGTAGCTTAAGCTTACAATTGTGTCCGTCAAATACTATTAAAGTAGGTACAAACACACTTTAACAACTACTTAAGTGACTACTCCAGTTGCCTACAATCTCTTAGGCAAGTAATTGTATCTCAAACAACCTGACAAGTAGGTAACAGAATCTAAATCCCACAAACCTTGTCTATTCTGCCTAAAGTGCTCAAAGTTTGGAATATATCTGCATACCAGAGCTCTTGCCACTAAATCTTCAGAGATTTAAGCCCATGGCCTGTCAAGATAACAAGGCGAGGTAGGCAAGCGAGCTCGGTTGTTTTAACCCAACGTCACATGTTGAGTTAAGGACTCCGTCCACTCGTCTGTATAATCATTTTCACTAATTGCTCTATGTACCATTTCCGCACCATATCTAGTTATTCAGTTATTCATTAAACGCAGCCGTCGAGAGTCCTGCGATACAGGTCCGCCTAGTGCAGTACTCTCAAGCACTCTGCTGACCTTTTAAACATTATCTAATGTAGTTCGTTTTTATTTATTTATAAGTTTAGTTTTTAAGGTTAAATGTAATATTTTTTGGTAAAATAAACTATTTCTATTCTATTTCTACTTACAAGCTCAGGGCCTGATCGCCTCGCAATGGTGTAAATAAATACCGAACTTGTACTTTGTGACGGCATTAGAAAAGCACTAGGGTCAACTGGGGCAAATGCGTCTGTGAAGCAATTGCGTCTTTCGAGAATTACTGACAAACTCTTCACAAATTAGGTACCACTTATATCTTTTTTCTATCTTTAGTTACAATAATCTGTACAAGATGGTGCTAGTTGCCTAATTTGTGAAGGGCTTGTCAGTAGTTCTCGAAAGACAAATTCACCCAGTTGATCTTGGTGTTTTTTTGCCGAGCAGCTGGCGAGATGACGCGGGTAGCCCGTGCGCGGCCCTAAACATTTGCCGATATTCTAAAAAAGACTTTGTGCCACATAGTAGACATTCGTTATTTATACCATTGCGATACGGTCGTGCGCTGAGCTTGTAAGTGGACGGAGTCCTTCACCCGTCACATGTTGAGTTAGCCACCCTGTAAACTTCACACGCGCCTGAGATAACACAATATCGGACATAGCAGGGTTGCGACCTGACGTCTCGAGAGGAATAAACCACAGAGCACATCACTCGTCCTTTTTATCCGGATCAGTTGAATAAACACACTGCTTAAAAATAATATTAATTCTATATTTTGTACTAGCTCTTGCCCGCAATTTCGTTTCCGTATCCAGAAAATAGTATCCCTAAACCCTCCTCGTGATATACTGTAACTAATTATAAAATTAATAAACCAAAGAGATCAGAGTCCGAAATAAAAAAAATACTGGCTGGTTTTGAGCGGAGTTTTAATTTTAATTATCAGTGTTTATTTTAGTACCGACTACGTAGTATTCTGTGATGTTGTCTGACGCATTTTATAAGCGGCGCGTAATTTTTTATTAATTTACAGAATTTCATGTCAAAAGACTTCCTTTCCTTCTTTGTGACATACTGCAACTATTAATCAAATTTCATCAAGATACGTTCAGCTATTTAGCCGTGAAAAGCCTACAAACAGACAGACAGACAGAGTTACTATCGATTATGTAATTAGTAAGGATTTTTAAGTGTCATTATCTACATACACATAACATAACATATCGTCACGCCTTTCCCCCGAGGGGACTGGCAGAAGTGTAATACAACACCCACATTTCGCTGGACGATATTCAGTCCCAAATGTGACAGGGGGCGAGCCTTTCGCCATACATACATACATACATATATAATCTACATACATTTCGACAAATCATTCTTCTAATTGACCTGATTTTCATTTTGCTAAGGTAGCACATTTTTTGTAGGAATCAACAGAATTTTAGAACACCTCAATGTTTTATTTGTACAAATTTCAGCTACATTTTATATTTGCTTTTTGACAACACTATCTGTTGTAGAGTTTTAACGTGGATCCCCGTCAGCCAGGTCTTTGTCGACACGCTACGAAATTGGAATGTTTCAGCGGATGGCGTTTAGCAGAGTGCAACGTTTTGTCACAATGTACGAGAGCGTAGGAAACTATCGGAAAACGTGCCAAGGTTCGGAATAGTCGTTTTTATGAGTGATACAATGTCTGTGAGCGATGACTGTGATACGAGGACATTGTTATGATGAGTTATGTCAGTATCTAGTGGATATTCTGTTGCTGCACTAGTATCTGCTAATTTATCTGTAACTGTAGGTAGGATATACGAGTCCATACTACCTACTTAGTTACAGATATCTTACTTTTTATTTTATTTATTACTTATTCATAGATTATATGAATAAGTATGGTATGTGTAACTGAGTATACTGGCTATACCCAGTTACACATACATAGGAGTAAAAAAAAAATATTTTTTAGAAACTAACGTAGTTCATCATATTAGTGTTCTCAGCAAAGGTAACTAAAGGTACTTATAATTTAATAAAATAAAATTTCCAGCTATGTATAAGCTGAAAACCTCGCGAGTCTGTCGTTGCATAGCTTTAAACTAAACGAATGTTCACCGCGCACCAATGGCTGGAATATGTTTTTCAACCCCCATAATATTACTGCTATTTTGAATACTTTCAAAAAACGGAATCGATGAAAAAATACATTATTATTTTTAAACCCGCTCAAAAATTCAGTATCAGAATCATTTTATTGTTAAGCTGTGTGCTGCCACAGACACACAAATGTCAAACTTGTAACATTCCGTAGTTTTATTCGTCGGGGGTAAATTATATCTCCAAACCTATGTTCTTGGTTTTTAAAAAAAAAACGTCCTCAAGAGAAAATAGAGCTTTGAAAAATATCCGCATTTATAAGGGGTCGCTTTTGACTGATTTTTCAATAGACAGACAAAGCAAATCAAAAATCCCTTTACATAGGGAGCTTTTCTACATCATTCGCTTTTAAATGAATCCATAATACAAGGGAAATTCTTAGTTATTTATGAATGACTACAGAAGTGCAAAAGTCATAAAAAAACTGAAATTGTACTTTGTCACTCTGTAGGTAACTTTAGAGGCTCGTCAGTATCATTACTTGCTCTCTTCGCTCGTAGTCGTCTTCTAGACGAAATGGCTATAGAATACCTCAAGCCAATGCGAAGTTAAAGTGGTCTAAAGTGGTCGCCGGACTCTTAAGAATCTATATCTGGCTCTTAATTATTCTAACAGTCATTGAAACCGAGCACGAACCATAAGTCAAATGCTTCGCAGCAAATAAAACCGTTACATCACACGCAAAGCGCGCACATATTGCAAGCAAACTGAGCAAACAGTGAAGAAAGAAACTTTCCGAAACAGGAATAAATTTGATTAAGGCCCTATCTTCCCATTACAGCCATAGAACCAATCGGCCCCATACCATTACCATTGTCCTTGACACTCGTATAAATCTGCCATCTAGGTATAATATCCAAACCCGAAAGCGGAATCGAATCTCATTACATGCAGAATCTATGGCCCATTACGTTACTGTGTCAGCAATAAAATTGCTATTTGCTATTATTGTCACGTTTCGAACGTATATTTTATCTAATATAAGTTTTTGAACTAGCTTTTCTTTTGTGTTCGTCAAGATTGTACGCGGTCAAAATAAGCGATGACTGTATTGTTGAGCTATTGTGTGCCACGTCCTAGAGTGGTACCGCAATGCTTTGCGGTGTAGTGATTCATAGTGGTACATGAGCCACATGTCATACTGTCACTCGATAAAAAAGTACTAATTCTTGTAATCGTGACCATTTGTTCAGGTTGCAAAGCCCCGCGCCCTCCGCGCTTGCCTTACGTCCGCCGGTACGCTGTATGTGCGCTGTGTATAGGCTTCAGTGGCCAACAGAATTACTCATTCACAAAAAAAAACAAGTTGCCTCGTATTATATTTACCTAACGATACCCTGACAAGCGTCTAACGAGTAACTATCAAATTAAATCAAGGAATTGAGCTGAAATGGGACGTTACGACGAAGTAAGGCGTCATCTCCGTTACATAGTTACTCAAAGGACTGTAGTAAATTTTCGAGCTACGCTTCAATAATACTATGAAAGCATCAATGCCACACAATTTTAACTTGGAATATCTCTATACTTTTTACTTTATACCTGAACAATTTTAATAAAACTGGCAGCTCATTAAATAGTTCCATAACAGCGCAGAGCTAAAAAAATAAAAAATGACGCAAACTCCAAAAAGTTAAGGCGTTTCATCAAACATTCATTAAAAATCGTCACACGAACCAACGTAGACGTCAGCCTTCAATATTCCGTCAACGTAATAACGGCAGGTGGCTTGATCAAAATATTAGGGTCTGTCACATCGTTCCCTATGAATCCATAAAGCTTCCAGGGTTTACGAGCAATTTGCGGCTGCCTTACTCAAACCTAGTTGGTTTACACCGTTTGTGCATAGTACGGTCTTGAAAGAATGCGGAATTCCTTACCAGCGCATTCTAAACCTTCCGCCTGCAGAATTGAGTGGAAATTCGAGTTGTTACTCTTGGAGAATATCGTATACATCCTTTGTCTGAAAATGACGATATCCCATGAATAATTTATCATGGCTAAACTACGGGACCGGACAAAAGTTTGGCGTCTCTTGAAGCCAACTTCCAGACCCAGGTGCTATTTTCTAATTTTAATGGATATATTCACTTTACTGCTTTATATAGTCTGTAGTACTTACTGGCTTCAGGATATAAAACAGCAGTAGCTTAAATAATTCACAAGATAGTTCTTAGGAATTATCTAGTGAATATACTAACAGAAGAGTTATTATTTAACTCGAGTTAATTCACACAGCACGTATAATTAAACGTAATCAGTGTTATAGATATAGCTCAAGTATACAGTACATAATACTTCGTGGTACAAAAACGAACAAAAAAATACGTAGGTATTCATACCAGTTAGGCATCCGATATCAATCTCTTTCAAAAAGTTAAATTTCTATAACATTTTTCATACACTTTGTACCTGTACCTTGTACTGAATACTTGTTACATACTTTTCAGTACCGAGTTAATAATTACGACTTTATAACTAGAAGCAACGGATTATCCTCGGAATAAAAAAACTATTGATTATTTTCTTCAGTGGATTATTCAGACAATCTTCGGATAGCGATCGCGAGTAGAATCTATAAACTGCTAACGGTATTTACTTTTAAAAATTTAACGATTTTACAAATTGAAAACGCTCAATTTATCGGCTAAACTTAGAAGAAATTGGGTTATAGGGAAGTGGGTCCACAAATAATTACTTATATGAAATTGTGTTTTTAGTAAAGAGCCCAAAGTAATTATTTGTGGACCCACTTCCCTATAACCCAATTTCTTATGACTCACTGATCAACTCTGACCAACTGGAAGTCGATCTGAATTTTCCAACTGACCAAATAGTCAGTCTGTGAATTGGTCTGTAGGTCAGGAACGTAAAGTTACTTGCTCGAAAAATGTCAAAGAATGCAAAGCTGTCTAAAAAAGATAACTCAAACCAGACGCAAATTCAAATTCAAAGCTCAAACATCTATTTCATTTAGAATTTGCAAAGAGCAAATATCAACAAGATTGATCATGTTTACATCATCCCACCTGCCTGTTTGACCTTTTCTTCAATGGATTCTATTTTTGCTTCAAATTCTATTACTCCCGACCAAATATTTGGTTACAGAAATGCTATGATAATACTACGATCTTACTATACTGTACATACTAGCTGCGTCCCACGTCAAGAATCTCAAGGGAACCGTTAATTTTTTTCGTAATGAAAAGTGCCAGTCCTTTTCTGTACCTCTAACAAAGTGTATGCAAAATTTCATGTTCATCGGTTGAGTAGTTAGTAGTCCAGTCGAGGCAGACATAAAACTAGCCTGAAATAGGAAAAAAATCCAAGGGGCTATTTTTTTTAAACGTCGTTAAATTTGAAGAAAATAATATTCCACCCATTGCGATTTTTTTGATAAACTTGATATTATAACTCTGCAAATATTGATCCTAGCGTAAAAATTATAATGACCAAACTTAAGAGAAATTAAATTCCCAACAACTTTGGATACTGCCATTTTTGCTCTAAAGTTGAAAATTAACGAGTTATTTCAGAAATACAAAAAAAAATTACTTTAAAACAAGATGGTGGCGAATCCTTAACCGGGATTAGTTAGAAAATCGAATTTTTACTTCCAACCACCACCCATGACGTTTAAAAAGAATCGCTCCTTGGATTTTTTCTATTTAAATGACTGCCCCTAGTGGACTATAGGGCGTGAAAGCAAAACAAGCAAACAAGGTCAATTTCGCTCTGTCGATTAGTTAGGATTAGGATTCCTTGTGATTCTGGTTCTGATGGTGACCGAGCGCGGTGGACCGCGCATAAAGTATTCTATTCTTATTGTAGGATGGTGCGGATAACGTTATTTAGACAAATCGTTCCTTTGCACCCTTGAAAGTTGCTACCATTCCACAAATCACGACTTGAAACTTTAGCAGCGCAGTTGTGATGTTTAGAGACCGTATTAAATACGGAATCATTATTATCTGTAGTAAAATAAGCAATAAACGATATTAACGTGGGTATCACCCGCGGGTTAGAGAAGAATGGCTGAACTGAAAAACAACGACATTAAAAATCGTTGTGGTGTGGTAGAGGATGTAGTGATAAAGATTAAAATCGGGATCCTTAGATGGTTAGGACACATTGAGAGAATAAATGAAAGGAGATTAACGAAACAGGTTTACATGGCGAGTGTGGATGGGCAAGTCGGTCAGGGTCCACCTAGGCGCATGTATCTCGACCAAATTGAAGACGTCTTAAAGAAAGAAGCGAAAGAAATATGCTAGGATCGTAGCAAGTGGAGAGAAGTGGACTCTGCCTACCCCTATGGGAAAGAGGCGTGATTATATGTACATATGTATGTGTCACCCGCACCATGCAGTAAATAGGTAGTGTAGCTCTAACGGACAGAAATGACTCTACATATTATGTTCTATTTGGTCCTAAACCCAACATCAATGTGTTTTTAAATCTATGCTAATAACAATGCAATTTATAATGGAAGTCTCCCACATCTGCATTAAGCGCTCGGAAAACAACTCCGTCCACACGCGGCGGGCTGAAAGCCTGTCCGCGCGCATTATTCCGAGTGATGAAGCAAATTGTTAAAAAGCTAGCGGATTATCTTTTACTGGATGTGACTGATCCTTTTCCTGATGATATTGTAAAGGCGCATAGTTGTGTGTGTGTGTGTGTGTGTGTGTTTGTTTGTTACTTCTTCACGTTCAAACGGACGGATTCGGATGAAATTTGGCACAGAGATAGATTATACTTATAAAAGTAGCACATAAGCTTTTTTGCAGCGGGAAACACCGTGGTACACACGCAGCTAGTATTATAAAGGCGAAAGTTTGTTTGTATGTGTTTGTTTGTCACTTCTTCACGCTGATGAGCGATGGCAGCCTAGTTAGGAGAAGGCCCGCCTCTCAAGCCAGAGGGAGCGGGTTCGAACCCAGCCGACGGCACGCACCAATTTGTTCATTGTGTGAGCATATGTACGTATTGTATGTCATCTGCTACGTGAGTGGAGCCCGGTGTATGGCGACAGGCTCGCCACCTGTCACATTAGGGACGGAATATCGTCCGGCGAAGTGTGGGTGTTGTATTACACCTCTGTCAGCCCCCTCGGGGAAAAGGCGTGACGATATGTTATGTAATGTTATGTTCTTCACGCTAAAACTGATTTTGATTATTTTTGCTATAATAATAGCTTATACCCTTGATTAACACATAGGTTAATATGTAACTGCGGTTAACATCGAAGGTACTAAGGTAAGGTACTAAAGGTAACATTTACTTACATTGAATTCTGAAAATCTACGGAAAATTATCTTTAGTTTAGTATTTTTTTTTTAATCGATGTACCTATACTATTCAATTTATCCTCCTATCCTAAAGATGTCTATCTACACACCAGACTCAGCGTCATGCTGACACAGCCCGTAGACAAAAAGAGACGCAAGTGTGCGTTTCTCCTTATCTAGCCTAGATTGGTCAGTTTCTGATTTACTAGCCGATAGAACGTGCTGTTTTATGTCAATTCGATCTATTTACTTTTGTTCCCAAGTTATCTAAATAAACATAATTAAACATTATTTTTCTCTCTACGAACTTTTTTGCAAATTATTATAGAGCCTTAACGAGCAAACGTTATTAAATTACGTCTAGACTTTAAAATTAGCGACGTGTATGGCAGAGATGGCATTCAAAGAACTTCATTTGAGACGAAGCACAAGATTTTCACTTAATAGCTATTATAAAAATAATTAATGTAACGCGTTGCTTTAATTAGCAAATGCGAAGCAAAGTAGCTCCAGACGTATTTGCTAGTTTTATTAAGCGAAAACTTAATTAAGTTAATTAGTGACTGTAAAATATGTAACTGTAAATTAGTAAGTGTAAGTGTTACTGACTTTCTTGGTGGCTCTGTTGGTAGTGAACCTGCCTACTGAGCTTGGAGGCGTCGGTTCGATTCCCACTGAGGAATCACATTTATGTGATGAACATTTGTGTTTGTTCTATCTCTGGGTGTTAATACGTATTTAAGTATGTCTTATAAATGTATATAGGTATATCAGTCTCTGGCAGCCACAGTACAAGCTTTGCTTAGTTCTGGGTGAGACGACTGTATATGCAAGTGTCCCGAATTTTTTTTTTGTGACATTTTATTAACTAAAATTCATTTTAAATGAAAAATTTTGAGATGGTGCAGTGTGATTCGCCAATTGACTTGAGATCTTGTTGCTTTTGGAACGATTTAAGTTTCTGAAGATTGTCTTAAAACAAAATCGGGATAGTTCTTATTTATTATTGTAACTAACTGCACCCCCGGTATTACCCGCAGTTTTTTTAGTTTGACTGCCTCGGTGGCTCAGTTGGTACCTGCCTTCTGAGCTTGGGGGCGTGGGATCGATTCCCACCTAGGGCAAACATTTATGTGGTGAACATTTGTGTTTGTTCTATGTCTGGGTGTTAATATGTATTTAAAAATATCTAAGTATGTTTAACAGTCTCTGGCAGCCATAGTACAAGCTTTGCTTAGTTTGGGGTCAGGCGACCGTGTGTGGAAGTGTCCCGAATTTATTTATTATTATATTATTAGTTAAAATCTAGCTTATGTACTGTTACAGATTATAATCTATCTAGGTCCCAAAAATCAGCCAGATCCGTTCAATCATTCTATTGTGATTGAGTAACAAACATCCATCCATCCAAACTTTCACATATAAAATACTAGCTGCGCCCCGCCGTGCTACCCGTGGTTCAAAAAATCCTATGTGCTATTCCAAACTATAATCTATGTAAGTGCCGAATTTCATCCAGATCCGTTCAGCCGTTCTGGTGTGATTGAGTAACAAACATCCGTACATCCTTCCATCCATACAAACATTCGCATTTATAATATTAGTGAGATTCGTGTGGTTAAATTTACTTATTGTTTATGTTTTTGTGACTTTTTGCATTTAAGATGTAATTTAATTATCATTCGTTTTATTAGCTTTGTGCTTAATTAAACCGATAATTATTTTACAGTTTCTTTTTAATCAAAAATACAGCTGTGTTTGACCGCTTATTGCCTTCTTTTACAGTAAGGAAGACTGGACAAATGCGATTTCAATCTAATAGGGAAACGTCGGACATGCCAATTGCCAACTCGTTTAATCTTAATCGTAGTACTTCCACGGTATTTATATCGATGTACTGCCAAGTACGTACTGACGAGAATCTTCCCGACGCGTCTTTGTCCCCATATATGCCTATCATAGTTATGATCCGTTTAACGAGCCGAGACCCTCGCTTGGCTGAGTGCGGACTCATAAAAAAACTATGCGGTAGACATTGTCAACTTCCGGTTCCGATCTTCGTTCGAAACGTCTACCGACGTGGAAAATGACGCATTACGCGATAGTTTTACTCATAAACGTTATTTCAACACCGTTATGTAGCGTTGGTTAGGTTTTAGACTTTTAAGAAATAGACGCAAGTATTACTTGCGTCTATTTCTAAAAAATCTTTTTAAAAAAGATTTAGATTTATATTTTTTTAGTTGTAGCTGTAGTATATGTAATTATCACAGATATTAATGTTCAGAAACACAAACATACCTACCTGAGATAACTATACATAGAAGAGCGTCTAAAACAAAGGAGAGTGCTGAAAAAAAGTTTGTAACTAGCTCTGCATAAAAAATACGAGGATCCTATATCTAGGGCAAACTTTTCACAGGATGTTGTCGAGGTGCTCACATGTGAGTAATAAATATTAGTTATGATCTTTGAAACGAGCCGGAACCTTTTGTCCCTTGAGTATCTTTTTATAGTCCCCGCAGAACCCGAAGATTAGAAAGGGACAGAGGACGTTTCTGTAACTTTTCATTTTGTTTTCTGTTGCCACACTCGCTATACTCTCGTAGATGCTAAAATTGGACTCGACATGATAATTTTAAGTTACATTTCAAGTGTTTTTTTTAATTTGGGTTTGAATGGAAAGCTTGAAAGTAATCACCACTGTAATGATGTTAAAAGTTACCGGTTAATACAATAGAAAATACAAGAAACAAAGAATTCGTTTGGACCAGGTTTTGCAATAGATTTTTTATTTTGTACAAACAAAATTGAACAAAACAATTTTGAACACACTATTTTGATAGCTAGAAGTTTAAGTTTAAATATTAATAAAAGGACAGATAAACTATTTTACCGACTTCCAAAAAAGAGGAAGTTCTCAATTCGGCTGTATGTTTTTTTTTGTACTTAGGTTACACGATTCCTCCGCTAATTCCGAGTCAAATTTTATGATTCTTTTTTCGTTTGGTAGATCATACTTTAGAGGAGATCCATATAAATTTTATCGAAATCACTCAAGCCGTTTTTAAAATATCAACAAAATTCCAACAATAGTTTCGGTTTGAAGTCGGTTTTTAAGCTTTGCGTATTATATTATCACACCAGTTTTAAAACTTTTTAAAAGTATAAAGTAACACATCTTCGTAATCGTAATCTGAGTAGCCTAGAAACATTAGGTACGTAAAAATCGATGTCGTAATAAAAAGTACGCGCTTACCGGCTTAGGGAATCTTGGGCCTTTATTTGGGCGGTAAAAGCTACTTACCGACTTAGTGTTGGTCGTGAAAAGTGGGATTTTAGTTTTATTAGTTCCTCCGATATGACGTAAAGAAAAGCTTAAAAAGTAAGAGTTTATTTTAATTTGCTACATGACTTAAGTACAACATTCTGAATACAGCCCGTACTTAGTCAGAAGAAGGATTTACAGTTTTGATTTTTTATTTGACTGAAACTTCAAAATCAGAAATATTCTAAAAAAATTAAAAACTTAAAAAAAAAAAATTAAGCAACACAAAACTTTTTTTTATTTTTTCGCCAATAGGCTTCCGTTAGCTCTCCGGAAACCATTGAAATCGCAAAAAAACAACTGTTCCTTAAACTGGACGTTGTCAGCCTGAACGAAAAAATTCATTCAACCCCAACGAAATGTATGGAACAGCTGATTTTGCTATGTCAGTTTCAGTGTTGGTCCTATTAGACCAGGGTCAAAGCCTACAAAAATAGTAAAAACTGAAAAAAAATTACAGTAGGATGAAACCCATTAGAAAAGCAGGGGAATATGATCAAAATGAGAGGAAAAATAAATTACGTTCGATCCGAGTTCGGGAAGTGGGAGGGGGCGAGTTTTTAAGGGTAAAAAATGGTTTATCTTGATTTCCGGCAAAACTACAAGTCCTATGGAAAAAGTTAAATGGCAAAGTTGTAGGCAATAAAAAGATCTACAACTTTTGTATTTGCAGATTTTTCACATAACCTCAAAATTTAGGTGAAAAATTAAAAAAAACAAGTTTTTGGTTTTTTATTTATATCTTTTTCAAAAAAAAATTTTTTTCTACGAAATTTGGTGAAAACTTACCTTATTATGTCCCAAATACACTGTAATGTATTTGATTAAAAATATTTATTTTTTCGCTTCATTTTAATTTAATATCAAAAAAGCACCCTAATTTTCAATCGAAAATTCTGACGTCAAAATATCAGCTTTTTTCAAAAAGTTTGGGGGCTTTTTGTTCGTTGAAATATCTACTTTCTGATGGTGTAAAGAAAAATATACATTACGATAGGAAATATTCTTAGAAAATGCAAAAAATTGAAAAAACCTCAAATTCGAAATTTTTTTTTAATCATTATGTACAATTTTGAGGTATTTATTAAAATTTACACTTTAATTACTCAAAAAACCGTAAGATTTCATGTTTTATTGATAAACGAAAAAATTACAAATTAAAATATACTTCTATAATTAACAAATAAATAAGTTAATAAAGTTAATATTTAATAAGACATCTACAATATTTTGAAAAAGTTGTAGAAAAAAACGACAAAAACGAATGAGTAACTGATTAGAATTTCAAATAACGTATTTATAAATAATAAGATTAACGTTTTTTAAAAAAAAATTAATGAATGATTACGCTATCAGAATTAAGTTTCTAAATTCAATAGTACGATTTACATGTATATTTATTTTGTATGAGATTTTCTATGACATTAATGTAATTCGAGTAAAATAAATAAACTTTTTAACTAAAAAAAATTGCAGCAATCACATTTTTTTAATGAAATTATACATAATGATTTTAAATTTGAGGTTTTTTCAATTTTTTGCATTTTCTAAGAATATTTCCTATCGTAATGTATATTTTTCTTTACACCATCAGAAAGTAGATATTTCAACGAACAAAAAGCCCCCAAACTTTTTGAAAAAAGCTGATATTTTGACGTCAGAATTTTCGATTGAAAATTAGGGTGCTTTTTTGATATTAAATTAAAATGAAGCGAAAAAATAAATATTTTTAATCAAATACATTACAGTGTATTTGGGACATAATAAGGTAAGTTTTCACCAAATTTCGTAGAAAAAAATTTTTTTTTGAAAAAGATATAAATAAAAAACCAAAAACTTGTTTTTTTTAATTTTTCACCTAAATTTTGAGGTTATGTGAAAAATCTGCAAATACAAAAGTTGTAGATCTTTTTATTGCCTACAACTTTGCCATTTAACTTTTTTCCATAGGACTTGTAGTTTTGCCGGAAATCAAGATAAACCATTTTTTACCCTTAAAAACTCACCCCCTCCCACTTCCCGAACTCGGATCGACCGTAATTTATTTTTCCTTTCATTTTGATCATATTCCCCTCCTTTTCTAATGGGTTTCATCCTACTGTAATTTTTTTTGGTTTCAAAAATTATCTACCCTGGTCTATATAGATAGCAGTGGATCATAATGATCAGTACAATAATACTAAATAATAATAAAAAATTATTTATTGAACAAAGATTACTTATATTATTGCTTACAGATTAAAGTTAGTAACTGATTCTTATTGACTAATATTAGTAGATAAATCTAGATAGGATATGAACCCTGAATCTCACGCTCGGGGAGTCCTGTGTTGTGAAATTCAGTGACCTTCCATTTAATGAGGTTAGATTTGTATGTAGCAAAATGTATAAATATGAATACTTAAAAAACAATGCCTTCCAAATTAATAATAAAGCAATAATTAAAAGTTGCACTAAGGACACTAAGGTACATAAGACTTGGAGAAGTTATGCTTGAATCTATCGAAAGTATACATAATATTAACGATTTTGGCATAGGTAAAATATTTACAGTTTTTCGTTGGTGTAGGTAAATAACTAAACAAAGTACAATTATCTGGTGTGAAAACATGTGTGTGTTAGTGTGTGAGGGTGTGTGTGTGTGAATGATGGGATGTGATTGCTTGTGTTAGTGAAGAGGGTGGTTATGTACGGTTATAATATATTTTTTTGTCGATATAAGGTTAATGGTAGGTGCTTGAGCGGGGTCTGCGTTCTCGCAAATTTAAGATTAACGATACTATGGCTTTGGAGAAAGTTGGCAGCAGCCGGGTGTCATCTTAGTGGTTAAACCAGCTAATGAGAAAAACAGACCCCTTTTTGTTATCTGGCAATAATGACAATGATATCCTAGAATATATCCGTGGTTTAAATAAACATCCTGTATAGCTACAACTATAGTTTGTTCGTAGTGTGGTCCTCGAACAAGCGAGGATGCTCTCCAGCCGGCAAATCCCCGGCAGGCGGCAATTTATCACATTCGAGCGACAGCGGATGACCCTTGCACAGAGTTATTTGCCACGCTTGTGGTTAAAAACGTTGGACAAACTGTGACCTAGTTACACGGTCGTCACTGACCTGTGTAGAACCGATACAGTTTTACTTTACTTTGTATAGATAGAAAAAGGTAATAGCCTAGTTAGAGAAGGCTCTCCTCTCAAGCCGGAGGGAACGGGTTCGATCCCAACCGACAGTACGCACCAATTTGTTTATTGTGTGAACATATGCGCGTATATCATCTGCTACATGACTGGAGCCCGGTGTATGGAGACAGGCACGCTCCCTATCACATTTGGGACTGAATATCGTCTGGTGAAGTGTGGGTGTTGGATTGCGCCTCTGCCAGCCTCTTCGGGGAAAGGCGTGACGATATGTTATGGATAGATTGAAATATAGAGTAAATGATATAGTATTGATAGATTAGCCAGACATTTCTTAAGGCTGAGAAATTTGTAGCTAATCAACAATATCTATCTATGTGTTTATTTATTAAATTATATTAGTCCTTACTTTAAAAAACCTGATTGCTTCTCCTGAGGCATTGCTAGGAAACATTCGATCAGCTGCAAAAATATTCTTACATAGAAGTGGTAACTCTGTCGTTTGTATTTACATTAAACCCAAAGGCTAAATTATTACACATACCAAACTATTTTACTTTTAGTTTTATGTAAAACAATCTCTATTTTCTTGTCAGTAACCTAGCTTGTTATTTTAACAACTTCAATGCAACAATAAACTTCAATAACAAAATAGTTTAGACAGCGCACCGACATCAAACACACCTTGCTTTCTGACGAACAATACATTTAACTCATTAATAGTTTTAAGCTAGATCACAGATTAGAATAGGACCGATGGAAATTTCTATCGACAAAAACCAAAAATCTTAATATTTGCCATTTATTAATTTTTCACAGCCCGCTTACGCGATTATTTTAATATTATAATTTCTATTATGGTTTTCATATTAAGAAACTTTTTAAATTACACAATTTGTAAACATTATAATGGCACTTAATCTATTGTTGATCAATTAGACATATCGTAATGGGTATACTATGCGTGGATCAATGGTGACACAATTTATTTTTATAGGCATACAGTATCTTATCGGCTTAATAACTTCCTCCAAAAATATAGCTGCTCGAAGGCTTTTCCATGATAGCGTTTAAATAGGCTATAAAAATGATGTGAAAATAAAATAAAATATACTTCGCTAGGTATAGCATTCAGAAACACGTAGTGACGTCAATCGATGCATATCGATGATAAGCAAGACCGAAATAAATCATTTACAACAAGTTCGAAAGAGACGGATGACGAAGACGTCATTACGTGCTTGCTGAATGCTAGACCCATGGTCCAAAAAACGACAGCGACGGTCGACGGCGCGGCGCGCCTCAAAGAGATGTCAACACTAACTGACGGGGTCCGTTAGGGCCAATGCCTGCCAGGGTTGCGAGTTGTCCAAAAGGGATATCGTGGTCCTGGCACACAGGCAATGGAAGGAACACGGGTGGGTTTTAGTCAGTAAAAGTCTGACACGCCCTCCCGCTCAGCCCAGAACGGGAGAAGTCATCTGATGATTTCCCACCCAAAAAAAAAATGGTCCAAAAACAAGGTTCAGCAAACACGTAATGACGTCCACGTCATCCTTCTCTTTTGAACTTGTTGTAAATTACCATTTACGGTATCGGAATGCTATTCCTGGCTAAGTATATTGTTACACCATGGCTAGACCTTGTTTTTTGGATCATGGTTAAAATGAAGTGTTTTGCTGTCACTTCTCCTTCTGTTTGTATTTCTAATCTTTCACTCACTCTCCCAAGATTTACCCCTTGGTGGAAAGTTTGTGAGGATAGAAACATGGATTACGGATGAAGTAGTTGCATTATCTGCTAGTTATACGGGATGCTTCGGGACAGGCTTTGTAACGGATACACAATGCGGCTTAGCTCGAGGCTAAACTATATTAGTGAATGAGGTTTGAATTTACGTTGTGAATAAAGTTTAAAACTGAAATAACAAACAATTTTTATACTTGATTCGTATTCGCTTGCAGAACTGAAATGATTCTAAAACACGGCTGTGTTTCGGAATTAGTAAATAGGAATAGTATTGTTATTGAAAACCGCATCAAAAAACATAACCCTCCTTTTTGCGCAGTCGGGTAAAAAGGTTTAGCGTTTTGAGTAAAGTTGTAACAAAGATACAAACAACATCCAACCGTAAACACATAAAATACCTTTTCATGTTTATCATTTTGTTACATTATAAATCCTACTATCCTACTCCTACTAGTATTATAAACGCGAAAGTTTGTAAGAATTGATGGATGGATGGATGTTTGTTAATCTTTTACGCCAGAACGGCTGAACAGATCTGGATGAAATTCACAGACTACTATAATATATCTATTATAGTCTAGAATAGCACATAGGATACTTTTTAACCGCGAAAAAAAATGAAGTCGTAATAAAAAAAATCGGGACACTTTCACACACGATCGCCTGACCCCAAACTAAGCAAAGCTTGTACTATGACTGCCAGAGACATACATACTGCCAGAGATATACATACTTAGATATATTTAATACATACTTAAATAGATATTAACACTCAAATAATTCTAATCATGTTTTAAGAAAACATTCTCTGACACAACAATAATTGATTAGAGTACAAATGTGTGTAAGGAAGTGTTCAGCTCGATTTTGCCTTCAGTTTCATTCTAATTTCAGGCTTATCTTGTTATTTCGTCTGAGGATGCCGAAAAGTAAATTGCTTTCCTCGAATGGCTCTACCACAGACACAGCTGAGATTAAAACAACGAAAGCTCGGAAAATGCACAGCAATTAAGTTTGTTAATACTATGCATACTCTTACAAAACCACGCACTGACATTTTATGCAGAGATAACGTATATTCATATCCATACACGACGTGCAGGGCAGCTTAATCAGGTTCCTAGAAACCTGGCAAGTCTAATAAGCTCACACATGTAATGGGACCGACGGTGTATAACAAGCTACCCAGTGACGTCGTTGCCGACTCCCAACCAGCAGCTCTTTAAAAAACGCTTAAAGCGCTGACTTGTAGATCAGACGTTCTACAGTTTCAAAGAGTTCCTTGAAATGTAAATAACAGGGATATTGTACAAATGTACAATGACTCACTATATTATTATTACCGTAATGTATACCCAATAGTACTAATAGTACTATGCATATTATAATACCTTGACATGTATATAATACTTACGAAATAAATGAATATGATTGTGAATATGAATTTCCTTCTAGTAATCGATGGAACGAGCGTCAGCGAGCGGAGCGTCTGGCTTCAGGGACCATATTCGGAGATTTGAGATTTTCATCTCACTTTTTTCGTCCTTGTTGCTCTCGTTTGAAACGTTATAGGTGTGAGAGTGATCAAGATAAAATCTCATCTCATCTCACGCGCAGGAATAGCCCCCCGGCATCGACAAAAATGCTTTCCTATGTCCGAATTCTGGATCTCTATCTTCCCCTACAGGTCGCAATTCTTAAGAGGTTCTCTTAAAATGTTGTAAGTTCAATAACTATTAACTTAGAATTTTACTGTCGAGTCAGTTTTTGGTTTCAAGCGATGAACGCCTAGTTAGAGAAGGCCACTTAAGCCAGAGGGAGCGGGTCCAACTCTAAACAAACTTAAACAACAAAAAAAAATTCATTGTGTAAACAAATGTGCGTATTGTATGTCATCTGCTACATGACTGCAGCCCGGTGTATGGCGACAGGCTCGCCCCCTGTCACATTTGGGACTGAATGTCGTCCGGCGAAGTGTGGGTGTTGTATTACACCTCTGCCAGCCCCTCGGGGGAAAGGCGTGACGATATGTATGCAGTTCTTGGAAATTTTTCAAAATGGCGGATCAAGGAAATCTGAAGATCACTACAAGATTAAGACAAGGAGATCAGGAAACAATCATATCTCTGCAATTTGAAAAACACAATGCAATTTCTCACAAAATTTCACGAGAATCGGTTGAGGAATGGAACCTCTTGAGGAGAACAGACGTCGACCGCGAGTTCTAAAATCTTACAGCACACAGAGCACTAGTTTATAAGAGCCTCTATAATCGATTGCTCAAAATTTTGTCGCTGTAGTGTGACCGCCGACACGTCTTGCGACACGACTCAGTCGTATTCGCTCGTTGTGAAAACGTTTTTTGTAACATTCTAAGATACGATTACACGTTCGTCTTGTCTTGTCTGAGAGACGTACAGAAGTAAATTAGATTTCGGTAAAATGGTCTCCGCCACGTCTCTGTCGAGATTAAAACTAGAAATGGTGAAAATGAAGAACGATACATTACATCCCGGTTTTTCATCTGAAAATTGAATTTGTAAATGTTAAGCTCCGGTTGTTCGTTCTGTAACAACAGTTGTCAAGACACGTTAAAGCAACTTTTACTAGATAAAATGAGAAGGTAATTTATTCCCAAAAATTATTTACGAATTATTTACATTTTAACAGTTTAACAAAAAATAAATCCCTGAAAATAAAAAGACAATTCCCAGATGTACCTACGGTCCCACACTAGGCTAGAGATTACATTAATTAAAGAGGTGTCCTAGCGAATATGTATCTACAGTTATCAAAGTTTGAATTTAAGTTTTAGAAATTTAAGTTTAAAGTACAATTATCCTAGGAAGTGTGTTGAGTGCGTACGTGCCTATTTGTGTGTGTGTGTGTGTATGTGTGTGTGTGTGTGTGTGTGCGCGCGTGACTAAGTTTGAAATTGTGTGAAGGAAATTGTGTGGTGTTGAAAATCAAAAATGCTCACTGCTCCGTACGAACGTGTAATTACGTTTTCGGTGTCTTCGTAGGACAAAGTAACCATTCACGGACTGGCCGCTTCACTTTCGACGACCTTTCGTATTTCTATGTAGGGAAGGCTAGAGCTGCGTTGTATAGACGTGGAAGAACTGAATAAGCGGAAGCTATGAAATTGCATTTTTTTTATTTATTGGGATACTAACATGTTATACCTACATTAGCACATTCACATACATAGAAAATAAAATCAAGAACTAAATGATAGCATAATATTATGGGCACTGGCTACTTGAACAAAAGAATAACGTTACAGAGCAAAAAATAAAAAATAAAATTAATCTTAAAGTCAATTTCTAGGCATCGTAACATAACTAGAAAAAGTAAAATTGATGTCACGGAATGTCAGTGATATGTAAATAAAATGTCAAAAACGTAGATGTCAAAAGTTAGTAGCTGTAGGGCGCTCCTAAAGGAGCCATATTTTTACTGATTTACTGGCCCGGCTATACTGCAGGCTGCATACCGGCCATCATCAGCCATGATTGAAAATGTATAAATAAATGACCGGGGTATACTCAAAATATTGACACAATATTGCCGGGCCAGAATTGCACTAAAAATATAGCTCGTTTAGCAGCGCCCTTAGGAATCTTTATTAACCTGTACTAGATAATCCTATAATACTAACAGACACATTTGAACACAGCTCGCGTGATTTAAAGTCATAGTCTTACTGAAGCTCAGATCAATCTAGAGAATAAGATGGCGCACGGCGTATGATCTAAGTGAAGCCAAAAACCATCCAAAAACTACGCTACTGTTGTATAGGTACACAACACTCACACATTGACGCAAAAAAACTACGCTACTCGCTCGGTCATTCTACATTATGTGCATTGGTTTATGGTATAATTTCGTGTACTTAAATATACATAGTGCATTATAAAAGTGTGGCCAGGACTATATTTTGAGGTTCTTTTTAAAAACTGTGCCGTTTTTTTACAAGTCAATTTTGAAAAAGCCATAACATTAACCTCTTACAAATATGTGCAGTTTTAAAATATTAAATCTCTTAGGGTTGTATATTGGAACGGAAATGGCTAACGTAGAGTTTGGGAATTAATATTAATTTTCGTGCAATTGTAAATGTTTTTCATGGCATCATTACCACGCACACACATTGAAAAAGAAGTAGCTTCAGCGAAATATAACGCAATGTTATATAAACTCAGATCAATCTAGAGGAAAACCTACTTGTTTTCCTCTAGATTGATCTGAGTTTATTCTGAGTACTGAAGATAGTTTACTTGTCCCGAAAGAAGTCTCACAAACAATCTCCTCCTGCATACCTTATCTCATTACATAAGCCTTGGTATTTTAAAAACATTTTCTTGTCAAAACCCTCAGCTCGTTTTGTAACTTTTTCAAATGAACAAGAAATATTCCTTCCCCGGTACGGTTTCCTATCCGTCACAGAGCCGACACCGACTCGATGCAATTTATCAATGCCAAAGAAAGTTAGCGGTGTCCTGGAGACGGCTGTCGTCCTGCTTCACTTTTGATAAGCGTTGATTTTACTGTTTATTTCAGAGCCAGTTCCTAGTAATTTAGTAACTAGAAAATTGATTAAGACTTAGTAGTTTTGTTGGCATAAGGTTTTATTTTACTACAAAAATTAGTAGTATAAAGCCTGCTTGTGGTGAAAAAAACTTTTTTTTTGAGTAGATATGTAGGTGCTTTAATTTTTTTTTTTTTTTGTTTGCAGTTTGTGGCTCAGGTCGGAGGTTATAATATGAAAAACGCTCAGTTAAATAAATCACATTATAAAAGCCGGGAAGGATTAGAAATACTTTTCAGCTTTTAAATTTTGACGTTAATTTACTTTGATCCTCTTATCGCTGAGCAATTAACGGGAAATGCAAAATGGAAGTGAAATTCTTACTTCCGTAAATTTTCGTTTTGGGGCCTCGTAAATCTTTTTGTCGTCACTTCGTCTCTCATTGTTGAACTAAGGGATCTTGTCTGCTGAAACTTTGAAATAACATACCTACCAAAGATAAGAAACAGTACCTACAAAAGCCATTCCTCTTTGATAAATGCTGAATTTTAGTGAAGGATTTTGTTCTGAGTAATAATACAAATTGTAGATCACAACTCTTCCATATATCTTTAGCAATAATTCTACCCTCTCATTAAAGATAGGTACACAATTATCACGATATTATCAAGCACACACAAGCTTAAAGCATAAGACTCGTCTCAAACAGAACAGAAAAAACGTCACGCGCTTTTTCAAGTCATTGAAAAATAAACCATATCACCATAGTCTTAAATACAAAATAGTATAATATCAAAATAGAAGTCAGTGTCACCTCGTCATTTTACAATTATATACTTTGGGCAATGGCAATATAATTCGTTTTTCAATTATGTCAAAAAGTGCGTGAGGATTTCCCGTTCCGCCTGAGCCGAGCCTAAAACATTTTAAAGCATAAAAACCAATTTTAGCCTACTTACATTTTCGGTTTAACTTCAAGAACAAGCTTATCAATTAGTGCCTATTAATACTACAAACAAACAAAATTTTACTTGCCTATTTAAACAATACCCCCTTAGCAATAAACGTTGTATAGCCTCAAAATAGTTACACAGTGTTTTGTCTATTTCGATCGAGCTTAAAAACTTACATAAACATACATAACATATCGTCACGCCCTTCCCCCGAGGGGGCTGGCAGAGGTGTAATACAACACCCACATTTCGCCGGACGATATTCAGTCCCAAATGTGACAGGGGGCGAGCCTGTCGCCATACAACGGGCTCCAGTCATGTAGCAGATGAGATACACACATATGTTCACATAATGAACAAATTGGTGCATGCTATCGGCTGGGTTCGAACCCGCTCCCTCTGGCTTGAGAGGCGGACCTTCTCCCAACTAGGCTGCCATCGCTTTTTAAAAACTTTAAAGAAAGAAAAAGACAAAACTCTTTGTAACTATTCGAAAACCATACAACGTTTATTACTAAGGAGGTAAGAATCATATTTCAAACGTTTGAAGGTGATAATGTGACCGACCCCCAATCGAGCCCGGGCGCGAATATAAATTGTTGGTCGTCACATATCGCGTGATTATATCGTGACATGACTGTGTCGGAGTTGGGAATGTCAAGCTGTTAATGCCCGTCTGATATTGTATCACACAGACGAGGCTACGTAATTAACGGGCAAAATTATGCTCTATACAGGGTTATCTGTATAGGATGTACTGAGCCAAAAGAGGGTCATTGTACCCGTCATTTTGAACAACTTAACAACTATATGTCATCTGCTACATGACTGGAGCCCGGTGTATGGCGACAGGCTCGTCCCTTGTCACATTTGGGACTAAATATAGTCCGGCGAAGTGCGGGTGTAGTACACACCTCTGCCAGACCCCTCGGGGGAAAGGCGTGACGATATGTTCTTAATAGAACAACTTCAAAAAAAATCCTACTAATATTATAAACGCGAAAGTTTGTAAGAATGGATGTATGGATGTTTGTTACTCTTTCACGCCTGAACGGCTGAACAGATCTGGATGAAATTTGGCACAGAGATAGATTATAGTCTAGAATAGCACATAGGATTATATACTTACTTAAATATATAAAACATACTTTTTAACCGCGAGTGAAACCGCGGGGCGCAGCTAGTACTTAAATAATTTATGGTGGATTTTTTCTTCAGTCAGAGCTGGGCCTGGCTTCTGTCCTGGCTTAGATCTTCATTATTATGGCAAGCCTATATCTAACACGCATACTTCGCACCATGATAAACAAACAAGGTCTAGCATTCCGGGAGCAAACACATAATGACGTCACTCGTCATCGTCATCCGTCTCTTTCGAACTATTTGTAAATGACTTATTTCGGTCTTGCTTACGCATCGATTGACGTCACTACGTGTTTCCCACGTGACCGGAATGCCATACCTGGCGGAGTATATTATTATACCATGCTTCGCACACTCACTGGATCCTCCCGCCCCTCAGTTTCTTGCCTGTTCTTCTGAGGTGAGGTTCCCTTTCCGAACAAGGCGGTCGAGTCATTGTTATTAATAATTTATTTTGTTTTTAACCTTAACTTCAACCGTCCCCGTTAGGGCCCTAGAGCAAGCCCCTTCTGGGCTGCCAGGGCAATTCGACGCCCCTCCCTCGGCGACAGCCCAAGCCGAGGCCGTACCTCAGAGGTGCCCTTGCGCTCGTCGCCCATAGTTTGTAAGCATTTTTGAGGCCCTGCGCCATCTGCGCTTGCCTAATGCCCGGTACGCTGTCGAGGCCTCAGTGGCCAACAGCATAGAGTCATCCAAAAAAAAAAACATTCACTGGGTCCATCAAGGCCCAGACGGGGCCCGGAGCGCTTCAAGACTCCAAGGTCCGTTGAATAATAAAGTTTTAACAAAAGCAGATCGAGAAATACAATAAGACATTCACTTACAAAATACCTTTTCACACTGGCCAAGCAGCAAAAGCCTTTGTTCAAACTCCCGATGAATAATTTACAATATTCTCGGCGAAGTTTCAGCTGTATTTCAATTTTATTAATGGACCGTTAATGCCTTAATTTGAAAGTCTCCTTAAAATCAATTCATCAGGGTTCTGCTGCGACTGCTTTTTTAGCGAGCGCTACATTCCTATTGTATTTAGTATGTAATATAATACTAATATAAACTAAAAAAATATATAAACTTCCGCTAAAGCTTTAGAACATTAGTGGTACAATGGTAGCCTCCCTATTACTTCCAGGCAAAATATTACTAGACCACAATTTCAGTTTCTTTCTATGCAAGTTAAAATTAACTAACTCCAGCCTTTGGTCGACAGACCTACTAACTATTTTATTAATTACACCTTTCTACCCTTAAGGCTCGTTCCCATTGAGCCAACGAATTGTATAGTTACTTAAAGTATCTTTAAATTAATTAGCATCGTAAACATTCAAATTATAAATCGTGAAATGCGATAAACAAATAATATATTAACAAAATTAAAACAACATTATATAAACCGCTGTGATCGAATCGTTTGATGGATTACTAGCTGATGACGCGGGTATCCCAAAATCAGAACGGACTGGAGAGAGTCAGTCCTGATTTTGACAAGATGAAATAGTTATTACCTTTGTCATTGTTTTTTAAACATTGTTTGTCGTTTAAGTTAGTTTTGTTATAGTTGTCGCGGGCTCCGACATTATTATTAATAGTCTTCCAAAAAAAGAAGGTTTCGTTTCGATTGTTTTTTTTTTTGTAATAGGTTGGGAAAAAAGTCTTTTCACATTAGTGTATGTATGAACTTGTAATAAAATCTCCTTGGCTATACTATTTGTATCTGGCTGGTTTTGGTATCATTGAAAGTTTAAATTTTAAAGAACATAATTCCAAATTCAAATTAGGAAAATGTGTGATTTTAATTTTTTTTTCATTTTTTTGATATATTTTAAAATTTTACTACAAAAAAGGTAAAAATGCAACGCAAGCCGCGAAAAAAAATTGCGATGTTTATGGATCTAGTGCAGTGTCTGTGAGAGTAGCACAAATTTGGTTTAAGCGTTTTCAATCCGGAAATTTTGATGTCAAAGATGCACGTCGCTCTGGTCGCCCAATTACGGATAAAATGGATTCCATTTTTGAAAAAGTGGAGCAAGATCGGCACATCCGTAGTTACGACGTAACTGAAAAACTGTAAATTCACCACAAAACAGTTTTGGCGCATTTGAAAAAAACTGGGAATACAAAAATCTCGATATTTGGGTACCTCACGAGCTCACTGAAAGAAACCTAATGAACCGTGTACTCATTTTTATATTCTTTATTACGGCGTAAAGAAACCGAACCATTTTTGAAGAAGCTGATAACTTTTTTTTTTTTTTTTATGTAGAATAGGTCGGCGTTTGACCACTAACTCGCCTGATGTTAAGCGACGTTGTGGTCTAAGATGGAGCACGACGACCTATAAGGTACTCATTCACTCTAGCCTTGAAGTTTTGTAGAGTGAACAAGTACAAAGACGGCAGTTGAGTGAGCCACTACAAGTGCGCCACTGCTCAGACCCGTCTTCGGAACGGTTACACCGGACTACATCCCGAAACACGACTAGGTCATTTCACGGCATGGCTTGGTCCGGTGGGTGGTAACTAGCCACGGCCGAAGCCTCCCACCAGAGTTTGCTACCCGGTTAGCACTACCCGGGGACCACGTGTAGGGAATCTAATGGAGTACACTCCTACGGACGTGGGTAGCTCAGCCCCCAAAAAAACTGGTGATGAAAAGTGAATCACGTATGACAAGAACGTGCGAAAAAGGTTGTGGTCAAAGGCCGGTCAGGCTTCACAGACTGTGGCGAAACCAGGGTTAACTCGCAACAAGGTGATGCTGTATGTGTGGTGGGATCGGAAAGGCATAATAGGCATTATGAGCTGTTACCACCAGACAGGACCATCGATTCTGAACTCTATTGCGAACAACTGATGAGATTAAAGCAAGAAGTTGAGAGAAAGCGGCCGGAATTAATCAACAGAAGGGGTGTTGTTTTCATCATGATAACGCTTGACCTTACATCTTTAGCCACTCAGCAAAAATTAAGAAAGTTTGGCTTGGAGCCTGGAGGTGTTAATGCATCCACCGTATAGTCCTGATCTTGCCACTTCAGATTTTGAACCTATTTCGGTCTCTTCAGAATTCTTTAGGCAGTGTCAGGTTAACATCACGAGAGGACTGCCAAAACCACTTGTCGCGGTATTTTGATGAGAAGTCCCAAAATTTCTATAGCAATGGGTCATGTCCCTACCTACAAGATAGCAAAAAGTTAACGAACAAAATGATACCTACATACTTTAGTTAAATGTAAATAAACTATATTAAAAATGTTTTGAAATTTCTTAAAAAATGCGTAGAAACTTTTTCCCCAACATTTTATGTACGTTACGCGATTACTCCACTAATTGTGAATCGATTTAGATGATTCTTTTTTTGTTTAGTAGATCATACTTTAGAGGTAGTCCCATGTAAATTTTATCGAAATCGATCAAGCATTTTTTTAAATATCAACAAAAATATACTACAGCCTACAGCCCGGTCTATGACGACAGGCCCGCCCCCTGTCACAATTGTGACTGAATATCGTCCAGCAAATTACACCTCGGGGGAAAGGCGTGCTGATATGTTATGACGAATATTCCATTATTAAATAGAATAGGATTCTGTTGGAAGTCCAAAAAATCTATTATTAATAAAAGAATATTGTGCATTTGACAATTTATCCAAGTTTTAGATGCAAAATCGAGTTTGCTAGTTCAATTTCTCTATAAGCTTTACGTTGACGTAACACACCGCAAGAATGCGGTATTTGGTATTCACGTAAAACCGCCCTTACAGCGTGTACACGGCACGCTATTAATTAATAGACCCTTTTCAAACTACAGCTTCTAATTGTTTTGGTGTAGTGTTGCAAATGGCGAACCTATTGTCCCTACTGTGGTTAAAATTTAATGACCGACCAAATAATTGTACAGCATTGTGCGTTAGGGTTGCTCAAACTAGGCTTGCTAAACAGCTGAACAGCTTGCCTTAGGTCTATGCAATTTTAAGGAATGCAAGAGCCTTGATAGCTGAGAAGAGCCATGTTGGCCGAGTGATATGAACCTCGCCTTTTGATCTGGAGGTTGTGATTTCGATCCTAGCCATGCACCAATGAATTTTGCTCTCGTAGAAAAGTTTTGCATTTTGAATATGACATGTCCTCTTGCGGTAAAGAAAAAATATCGTGAGGAAGCCGTCCTAAAATAGAAAAACCAAAAAACTTGTAACATCCGCCAAAACCCGCACTGATAGTACAGGGAATAGAGGAGCGAGTTACTCTTGTCCATAATGCATAATTCTACCCAAGTTATTTTTTTTCACAAATAGGTGCAGTATGACATAATGAACCTAAAAACACAAAATACTTACAAATAAGGCGGGTGCAAGTGCCGCCATTTTGTGAAAAACCGTTTGGGCCTGTATCTCCGTAACCGTGCACTTGAGGCCCATAATTATAAGGACCTTTATTATAGATAATTAAATTTCCTATCTTTATAAGAAGATAACGAAGAGGAAGAGGAGGATGTAATGTACATTGAATCTTCACCACCCGCGAAACTCACAAGAGTCGAAGAAAATATCTAATTCTCATTTCGTTGTACATTTTGGAAAATAAATTTTACATGTATTTTTTGATAATTTTCCCGTTTTCTTATTTGTTTGTTGTTTATGAATTAATTATCCGATAATAAGGAAGGAGTGATTCGAGGTAAAGTGATATTTAATTGTATAAAACAAAATACAAATTAAAAATATTTTTGAATCGGTAAGCACTGTTTTTTGCAGGTAAGAACGTAAATTATTTATGTCAAGAATATACCTACAATTCATATTTTTTTAATATTTATTGAATTTCATCATTACGCTATGCATACTTCGTTCTTATTAACCTTGTACTCGGTAGTACAATATTGAACGCGTTGTAACTTAGGAAATATTAATTTTAGAGGAAAAAGTTCAAAATAAAAGTTGTAGAAAATTTATCGATTTAAAAGTTTAGCTATTAGCAATTTATTGTTTGAACAATTATTAGAAGAGATATCGGTAAAAAAAGTCAATAAACAAAAAGTAATAATCAAAAATCGTGAACGGTAAGTGATACGAAAAAAATTATGAAACAAAAAAGATAGGAAATTTAATTATCTATAATAAAGGTCCTTTTAATTATGGGCCTCAAGTGCACTGTTACGGAGATACAGGCCCAAACGGTTTTTCACAAAATGGCGGCACTTGCACCCGCCTTATTTGTAAGTATTTTGTGTTTTTAGGTTCATTATGTCATACTGCACCTATTTGTGAAAAATGTATCTTCACAAATATTCTAAACCAACAATGTCTTTCAAACTCAACTCAGCTTGTTTACAAATTACAATTTGCTAAGCCTTTGTGCTACAATTTGCTAAGCCTAGAAATTATTTGCCAGCCCTGCAGATATTTGTGCTCTAGCATTTAGGGTTAGACTCGAAATTGCGTTTTCAAGTTTGAGAACTAATTCTGTGGTAGACTGAATTTGCCTCTTATAACTTAAGAAATTGGTCTAGTTATGAGTAAACAAAGCCTTTCTAGCTTTCTGGGAATGTGTCTGTTTGCACGGGTCGATAAACATTAGTGTAACTATTTTATTTGATAGTGTAATATTTCTAAGAAATAGGTAACTAAGTACGCAAGGAGGGCAGTTCAGCTAACCATTGCCGATGCTTAACTTAACCGGTATAAGGTTGCTTTCGCTTTAAAATCGGACATAGGAAGGGCTCAGTATCACTAATGTCTCACAAACGTGCCAGCTAAGCTACCGGTGACACATTTATGTCATTTGTGACAACATTATTAAAAGGTGAACAAAAAGACCTACTCACACGCCTGATAATTTTAATTTTAATGTTGTACCCTATGCCACTTCCACTATCAAGAAAAGACACCTCAAAATCGAAATCCATCAAGCTGTTTAGGCTGTAGGGCGTGCCAAAGAAACTTCATACATACTTACATATACATACATTTGAAAATCTTAACCCTCCTTCTTGCGCAGTTAAAAAATAAAAAGGTTCGTAATCACTAGATTAATTACTAATCTTGTGTTCCGGGATGTAGTCCGGCGGAACCATTCCGAAGACGGGTCTGAGCAGTAGCGCACTTGTAGCGCCTGACTCAACTGCCGTCTTTGTACTTCTTCACTCTACAAAACTTCAAGGCTACAGTGAATAAGTACCTTATAGGTCGTCGTGCTCCATCTAAGACCACATCATCGCTTAACATCAGGCGAGTTGGTGGTCAAACGCCGACCTATTCTACGTAAAAAAAAAATCTTTTAAATTTTCTTGTCTCGCAATCAAAAGACTGCGGATCTAAATATTATATAAAAATAAAACAGATTTCGCACTGCGGAGTTCCTTGAAATTTTAAAACAATTGTCAATTACCTAAATGGGCCAAACAAGGGTTTCCCAAATTAAATACCAGTTATTCAAATTCTTCGTAAGCATTTTATAAAATTCATTTGACTTTCAAATGCTAAGTATTTATTGGTGAACAGATTAGCTGTTGTCGTTTTTTTGGGTTTTGGTGCTATCAAAACAGATGCGATGAGAGCCTAGTTGGAGAAGGCCCGCCTCTCAAGCCAGAGGAAGCGGATTCAAACCCAGCCGACGGCACGCACCAATTTGCTCATTGTGCATATGTGCGTATTGTATGTCATCTGGTACATGACAAGAGCCCTGTGTACGGCGACAGACTCGCCCTCTGTCACATTTGGGACGGAGTATCGTCCGGCTAAGTGTAGGTGTTAAATTATACCTCTGCCAGCCCCCTCGGGGGAAAAGCGTGACGATATGTTTATACCTATGTACAAAACATAATAACTCATATACCTACATATCTATAAGTATTTTGGCCAAGTCCATGTGTAAGCAATGTTTACTACTTAATGTTTATACTTTAAAACTAAAATCTAGAAACTTAAGTCATAGACAAGTTGCTGTAATACGCGTATAGACGCGTATAGATAACTAGCTGCGCCCCACGATTTCGCTCGCGGTCCCACGGGAACCATATTCTTTTTCGGGATGAAAGGTAACCTATGTCCTTTTCTGTACTCGTTACAACTGATCGTTTGAGTAGTTAACGCGTTATCACACGCAACAAACAAACAAACTCACTTTCGCATTTTATAATAATTGAATTAAATAATACTTAATAATACTTAATTAAACTAATTTTTATTGTTTTGGTAGTACTTAATGTAATGTTGACTACCTTATTTGTATTAGGTTAATCCTGTAAGAATAGATGTATTAAGATTAGGATAGGATAATGGAATGGGATACTTTTAGAATGTAAATCTACTACTTACTAGAGCAAGAATATTTGACATAGCTACGAGTACGTAACCCTACAATAAGTGGGTAGGGTCGCGTAACTCTACGTATCTGTGCACGTGATATAATTATTTCTCTGCAACTTTTCAAAACCTCCCGTCACACGTTTGTTTGCACGACTACGAGGGACAATTCAAATATATTTGACAAACTTCAGTTTCTCATAAAGAAAGAAACTCACAAAACTAGGCCAAGTAGAGTAAGTTATGAAGGTACGGAAAATAATCCGGTATAAACCATAGACATAATATGTGTTTCTTACTGGACTTGACATCTCAAACTGGCATAGCAGTACACTGCGAGAATGGCCAGCGTTTTCTCACACGTAGGTAGTTAGGCACTCGGAAAGACTACGCGATATTGTTACATCCAAACAAAGGAAAAACAAATAAAAGCGACAAGTCACTTAACAAGTAAGTTCAGATATTTAGTGCGTCGTACTCCTGTGTGAATGATAGCCGTTCGACAAAATGGTGTTCGCGATAGCAACTCTATTTTTTTTTTCTCAATGGTGCAAACTGGTATAATCCGGTATACCCAGCGGTATGCGATACCGCTTTATAAGTTCAACTGCAAGAGCCGGAGGGCTGTTAACTTCTGGTTGAGATAGTAAAGGGACCACCGCTTCCTTATACGATCTTTATAGACCTTTATTGCTCCCCTGGTGGTTATAACGCGAGGTATAGTGGTTTTGCTGGTATTGCGACTTTTTTGTGGACTTCTGGAGGTATTTTTAGATTGTTACCCAAGGTGTGTTCGACTTTCGATTTACTCTTGGCCGTAAAAAAGATGAATGTGAAACTTCGAATACGTCTCAAACTTTCAAAGGAATTCAGACAGGCCTCACAGAAATTAAGTATTCGTGTATTAAAAAAGCGATGATAGCCTAGTCGGAGAAGGTCCGTCTCTTAAGCCAGAGGGAGCGGGTTCAAGCCCAGCCGACGGCACGCACCAATTTGTTCATTGTGTGAATATATGTGCGTATTGTGTGTCATCTGCTACATGACTGGAGCCCGGTGTATAGCGACAGGCTCGCCCCTTGTCACATTTGGGACTGAATATCGTCCGGCGAAATGTAGGTGTTGTATTGCACCTCTGCCAGCCCCCTTGTGGGAACGGCGTGACGATATGGATGTATTAAATTCTTTATTTAAACATTAGCAGTAGAATAATAAAGATGGTTTTTACCGTCTAATTTTATAAAGGGGGTTTTACCCTTTTATTTTTACAATGGCCTAAACAATAAAAACCAAAAGAAATCTAAAACAACTTAATGTTAAATGTCTCAAGCGTTTCTCTCAGAATTTAGCAGTAACACACCACACAACATTTTGTCTCCGTCGCGTCGGCTACGCCCAAATGGTTACAATCAAAGGAATGACTGTCGTCTACCGTAGCTTTGAAATTTCATAACCTTAGAAATGTATAAGTATATTTTACACATATTTTAAGATACGCGAAGAGAATATAAGAATTTGTGTCTCCTTTTATTACAAAAATGAGGAAACATTGAGTTGTGTACAGTATAAACCAGAAATCTATTTTTTCATTTAACAATTTTAGAAATGTACCTTTTGGCTTGACGTTGCTCATATTTTTGAAACGCTAATAACTTAAGCGATGGTAGTCTAGTTGGAGAAGGCCCGCCTCTCAAGCCAGAGGGAGCGGGTTCAAACCCAGCCGACGGCACGCACCAATTTGTTCATTGTGTGAACATTTGTGCGTATTGTATGTCATCTGCTACATAACTGGAGCCCGGTGTAGGGCCACAGGCTCGCCCGTCACATCTGGGACTGAATATCGTCCGGCGCAGTGTGGGTGTTGTATTACACCTCTGTCAGCCCTCTAGGGCGAAAGGTGTGATAATATTTAATAACTTAATGAGCTCAGACGCTAGGTGTGGGTTTAAATCCCTGCAATGAATTTAACTTTTCGGAGAAGGAAAACATTGAAAGAAATGGTAGAAAATGAAATCCCTAGAGCTGCCTTCAAGTGGAAAATCTTTTGCTAAGCGCCTTAGTTATATAAAAAAAAGTAAATACTTATGTAACCGCTCTTGAGTCAGTTTTAAATCTTGGCTAGACAGCACTAACTTTGGCGCATGATGTGGAACTATTGGAGTTGTCCATAAATTTTGATCTAATCACTTCGCTTTTGGCGAGCATAACTTCCAACGATATTTGGCGAGCCATAGTTAAAAGCCTAGATTGTTGACAGTAAAAAAGTTGTTGCTCCTGGAGTGGTACGTTATCGAGCCTTATCTCCCATCAGATCAGAACCTCCCATCATCCGCGAACCTTCTGCCTAGCAGTAACTTTCAATCCGTCCCTTGTTTTACTACTGGCCCGAATTGAGTTAGTTCCACTGACTGCGAGCTCTCTAACACATTTTATATGCAGTAAAACCGTAGTTGTTAACCCGGAGTGTTAGGATCTGTAACATAGTCGGTTGAACTACCGTACTCCAGTTTACAAGAGTTTTTGAATGTTATTATGTACTTACTTTGTTGCTGTTGGGTTTACTGAGATTTGTTAAAATTTTACGTGTTTATTTAAGCCTCTTGAAAAGTTATGAATTATTACCTAAGTTAGTAAGGTCTTTGAGTAAAACGAGTAGATAGAGTCTCTAAGATTTTTAACACTAAGACCAGGCAACATAAATATGTTGTGATTAAATCAATTATCTATCCGCTTTCCTACCAATGAACTGTATTTACTATGTGACGTCCTGACTGTAAGACAGCTTTTTGTTCTACAAACCGTCCTAAAAAAACACTCGGAGTTAGTTTTTGATCCTGACCTGATTGGCAATAAACGTAGAACTGACAAAGTGTGTAGCACTGACCATTGCCGCACGGCTATTGCGCGTCGGCATTATGACTTTGTCAGCTCCTTATTGTTTAACAGATTAAATAAAGACTTACGCATTTATCCTCTTCCCATATATAAATGTAAGTTAAAATGTTCAATTTGGCTTAAATCCCTACCCTATCAGGATACGGAAAATTTAATTAAAGTCCGTACTTAGACATGCATGATTTATTGTATTACATTTCTTAAACTGGGACACACACACACACACACACACACACACACACGTACACATACTCGTACATTCATTTACACTAGTTTGTTTATTTTTGTAAGAAAATTACACTTTCTTTAATCCGGAGGTGGGCGTTGTTACCCGCGACACAGTTTTTATTAACTACTGCGGGTAGCATCGATACACTTTTATTAATGTACCTTTATCATAGTTCCAAATAAAGAATTTTGTATTTGTATTTGAAGTTATTAATTTTTTTTTGTAGATGCTTAGTTAAATCTGCACGTTTCGACCAAAAAAAATCATGAACTTTTTACTGCCTTTACGTGTTGTCTCGATTTGCTAAAACGCTTTCGTAGCGCCGCGCTACGAACATTTCGTAGCACGGCGCTACAAGCTCCATTAAATCCTTATCATGCTCTTGTATCTAAAATCAAAAACCATTTTTTTCCAGTTATCAGATAAATTTCCCAGATATATTCACATTTCTCGTTCCACATTAATCAGAAGCCGTTCGTCGGCTGCATGCCGTCACGTTCGACGTCTTCATCTCGCCCCGTTATTGGAAAATTCCAGAAGAAATTATTTGTCCTCGGATGTAGGTCTTTCAACTTCCAATACTAGGTATTACGAGTATGTTGAACAAACAATCTAGTATTACGCTTGTATGAATTGTTGTGTAGTCGTGTGTTGTTGCGAGTTATGTGAAACGCGCGCTTAATTGTAGTAAAAGTAAGACAAAGCTTGCAACTAAGGACGTACAGGCCGAGTGGCTACCCCTGGTGTTAGAGTTTTTTGGCCGCCTTAAAGGCTCTGTGTTGCGTGTAACATGGCTACAGGTAATAATCGAGATCTTATTGCTTGTACAAACCGGAATTAGGTTTTGAGGGTAGACCAGAGCTCGAAACATTTCTTACAAACTAATGAAAGTTGTTCGTTTGGTTCCTCATTTCTCATACGGACCGCTAGAGTGTGGAATACTCTGCCAGACTGTGTGTTCCCTGACACTTATAATCTGGGTCTCTTCAAGTCTCGAGTGAATCGGTTTCTTCTAGGCAAGCGTGCTCCATCGTAGGCCGCATCACTGCTTATCATCAGGCACGTTGGCGGCCAAACGCAAGCCTATTATGTAATTTAAAAAAAAAAGTTGAAACGATGTTGATGACGATGACACTTGAAAAATATATTTATAGGTATATTAAAGTATGAATTTATAATATCTCGTGTCGTCTTCTCTTGTGTATATGAAACTTTACAAAAAAAAACAACGTATGTTTCTGAATAAATAATAAATAAAATCATATTTGGTAAGTAGAGCCTACAAAAGTAGAGTGGTCATCTCACCTATAGGTAAAATATTTTGGAGTTGAGATGCCCTTCTTCTGAGCGATTTTAAATAAAATTTCATTGAGTAACAAAATGTGTATAAACGAAATGGTCCCTAAGAGGAATGTCGTATTACAAGTGATGTAACACTTCGGAGCCTCGGATCACGTCCAACCTATTTGTTTGAGACGTGTGGTTTCTCTGTGCCAGATGAATCTGTATCTAGTGATGTGATGACGCGCTATGATTGGTCGACGGCTCATGTTGCATACATCTTAGTAATGCAAGTTTGTATTGAAGCTAAAATAAAGAACAATAAGACCTATAATTGAACCTAAGCAATCATCTGCAAGATGTTTAAAAGCCTTAAATGAAAATTAATAATAATAATAAATTCGGGGCACTTCCACACACGGTCGCCTGACCCCAAACTAAGCAAAGCTTGTACTATGGGTGCCAGAGACTGATTATACATACTTAGATATTTTTAAATACATACTTAAATAGATATTAACACCCAGACATAGACAAAAAAACACAAATGTTCATCACATAAATGTTTGCCCTAGGTGGGAATCGAACCCACGCCCCCAAGCTCAGAAGGCAGGTTCACTACCAATTGAGCCACCGAGGCAGTCAAATTGTATCATTAATTTGTAATTGTACTTATAAACTTATTGTTAAATTAAAAATAAAATACATAGGTATAGTCGTAAGCAAAGTACTTGGACACAGCAACATGATTTCAGAATTTGAAAAAATTTGGCACCATTTTCAGATATTCAGATTGTAACATTTAGTTTAGTATAAAAATTGAACAAAAACCACTGTCTCTATCTAACGTGCTGAAATAGTACAATCGTTCTCTACGTTCGATTCGTTTTCACAAAGAATAAAACCAACGAGCCACGGCCCTGAATTCCTTCAGCCATCCAACATCCAAACTAAAAGCAATACTTCACGCCCCTCCCTCAGGCATAAACTTTCGCGCGTAAAATATACACAAGCTCACGGGCAGTTTTGATTTTCGTATTATAAAAATAAATAGCCCAGAAAAAGTAGCACGCCACGATGCCCTCTGGGTATTTTAACAAAAGTTCCGAGACTTACTGCGAAGTTCTGTAACTTTAGCCCCTGATAACTTATAACCTGAAGGCGATTGATTAAGTCAATAATTCTAGGAATCATACGACTTTGATATCATGTGCTGTTTTTTGTAGTTTACTTTCTTATTTCCGATTTAAAATCATTTATAAACTTGCCCAATTTCACTCATCATCATTATCATAGCAGACAGCGTGCTATTTTTTTTTTTTTTTTTTTATGTAGAATAGGTCGGCGTTTGACCACCAACTCGCCTGATGTTAAGCGACGTTGTGGTCTAACATGGAGCACGACGACCTACAAAGACGGCAGTTGAGTGAGGCGCTACAATTGCGCCACTGCTCAGACCCGTCTTCGGAACGGTTACACCGGACTACATCCCGAAACACGACTAGGTCATTTCACGGCATGGCTTGGTCCGGTGGGTGGTAACTAGCCACGGCCGAAGCCTCCCACCAGAGTTTGCTACCCAGTTAGCACTACCCGGGGACCACGTGTAGGGAATCAGAATAGAGTACACTCCTACGGACGTGGGTAGCTCAGCCCCCAAATTATTATTTAAGTTTATCAGCTATTATTTAAGTTTTACAATTACTTTTGCATTTTGCACTTATAATTCAGATGCAAATGATTTTCTAACGTTGGTAAGGCTTATAACAACAAAAAGTAACCAACCCGACTATTTTCGTGATAATGTTTGGGCACTCAGGCGCGGCCGGCCGCGAGCGACACCGGAAGTGTCGACGGCGAGACCTGACGTCCGGAAATGACGTCACCGCCGGCGGACGTCACGTCACCGGCTGAAACCGGATATTATAATAATCGCGGCGAGTGTGCTGCGCAGGATATGGCCAGTAATGAATGCAGCTTGTCATTGATATTCCAGTATTTTCAGTAATATTTGATGTCATTAAGTACTGGACATTAAGCATCAATTACTTTAGCCTAAACATATCCTACTAATATTATAAACGCGAAAGTTTGTATGTATGGATGGATGGATGGATGGATGGATGGATGGATGGATGTTTGTAACTCTTTCACGCCAGAACGGCTAAACAGATCTGGATGAAATTTGGCACAGAGATAGATTATAGTCTAGAATAGCACATAGGATACTTTTTAACCGCGGGTGAAACCGCGGGGCGCAGCTGGTTGAATATAAAATTATTGTGATATATTTTATCTTAAACCTTCTTTAACTGGTTGCTAGATTTATCAGGATAATTACTCTATATCTTGACGAATACCAATTCTTAAACGTGATGTCAAAGAAATCCGTTCAGGCCTGTAACCTGCCCCAGTTTTGGGTCTGCCCATACAGATCCACACCTACTCTTCTACTTAAGTCACTTCCAAATGCGCTTCGGGCGAAAAGCCCCAAGAAGCAGCCTGACCTCGTATTCCACTTTGTTTCACCGTGTTTGGACTAAGCCACGGCTCCTGAGCCCCTCCCTCTCCCCCGCCGCGACAAAGCGGGAACCCACGGGGATGTAGGGAGGTACGCGTACGATAACTTTTTGAAGCGCGTTTCGCGCATGCGTTTCTGCATCACGTCTGGAGTGATTCTATATAGCGTCAGTCGTGCTGCAGACGTGCATCGCGTTAGTCACCTCTGTAGCAAGACTCTTCCACTAACTTACCTCCAACGACCACCAGTGGTTGTGGCCAGGACTACCAGAGGTTGGGACAAAGAAATATTTTTATGTCCTAACAAGCCCCACCGGCGCCGGTTAGGACAAAAAACTAAAACTTTGTCCTGGCTACCACCAGTGCTGGCCATTTCGGTGGTGGTCGTTGGGAGTCAGCCCGCGACACGTGATACTCATGGGCATGGTATAATATATGACCTGCGACTGCAGCGCGTTTGTTTAACAGCTGTTTTTGTTTGTTTCACGACTGCATCGTGTTTGCATCGCTACAAAAAGTCGTCATGGGTCATAGTCATAGTGGTCCCATTTCCATAGTCATCAAACTTATGGATACTTATCTCATCCCCACAATTTGTTTCCTAGCATCTTTATTTATCTCCAGCTCTCTTTCCAGACTCAGCCTCGCGCCGACGATATACAATGGTCAGAAGTCATTACTAGGGCTATTTGTTATAGGATAAGATCGTCACAAGGCCGGAAAGGACGGCGTGTAAGCTCACTGACCCGGTACTTGTAGGTACGTGGTTGTACGTTTGTAATGTTAAGAAGTCATGGAGTAGATACAGAAAGGAGATGGTATTATTATTTATTAAAAGCCTTTATTATTGAGCCTGTTATTCAGATCAATACAACTATACTTATAAAAGATTAACTTAGTTTAGTATTTGCGTTTTGCTTATCTTCTGCAGATCTGTTTGCCAGTCGGCAATGACCTCCTCCAACCTTTTCTATTCATGTCTTTCTTGAGCCACTCGGTTCCATATTGTTCCTGCTTGTCTGATGTTGTCGTCGTCCCTTTTATGCGGTCAACTTCTTTTTTTTTCCTTCTCTAGGGTCGTGTCACATTTACCTCTATTTGTCTTTATTTTATATTACTATACATCTTCTTAATATATATAAATTACGTGTCACGTTGTCTGTCCGCTATAGACTCCTAAACTACTTAACCGATTTCAATCAAATTTGCACACCGTGTGCAGTTCGATCTAACTTAACAGATAGGATAGCTCACATATTTGTATGTATATATAAATAATAAACGCGAACGAAGTCGCGGGGTGACAGCTAGTACTACTATATATTATAATATATGCAGCTTTGCAATCTTGTCGTTTATAATACCTTTTCTTCGTATTAATGTTTACCGCGTACACTTAAAAAGTGAAACGGGAATAGAAAATCGCTTTTGGCGTATTTGAATAAGTCCATTTAATTTCCATAAGACATTTTGTGATGGAAACGTTTGAACCTAAACCCATTAAAGGCAGACTGTAAAAAAAAAATGGCATGATCCACAATACTTTTCTGAATAGTTAAATTTTCAACACATTGAATCTAAATTTCCGTCCGATTAATAATTTGCTTAACCTTCTCTTCTTTGTTGCTTCACTGTGTTCAGTACCTACCGAAGTACCGGAGCGCAAAAGAGGAGTTTTCCTTTAAAACGCCCTACTGGTTTTCTTAACGTAAAGTTAACGACGCGCTTGAAAAAAAAACTAAGTTTAGAACCATGGAACCGACGAGAGATGGACCTTTTTTTGTGTACAAAAGTTTACTAAGCGAATGGCTTTATTTTCGTTGATAAAATTTCTTTCTTCATCTTCTTACTACCATTTTTCGTATTTCCACTTACTGTATACAGTAATTCACTTGTCGTAAATGAAAATACAACGGTATACTAAACGAACCGTTATATTGTTCGAGATAAAGTGTCTATCTCATAACCAAGGATATACGAGTACGTTATTTTCATACCATAATTATTTTACTTCATCTAACCTAACCTAACAATCGTTCCAGCGTGATGTAGTAACAAAGGGTTATTCCCAGAGTAATCCAAGAAAAAGTTTCAAAATGTTTCAAGAAAAAAAAAACAACATAATAAATGATAATGTTGATTTCAATTATGGCATGGCATTGCCAAAGTGCTCCACACTACTGGTTTCGTAAAATTAAATATGCCATACATTTATTCTCAATCAACTCCACGCATTTTTTATATAATTTACAAATACTGTTTTCATGTTTCATTTTATCTCACTCAGATGCGTCATCTCACGATGGGGTGACGCGTACCAAAACATCGTATTATTGACGTGTAAAGTAGATAGTTTGGTCATTCAGCAGTTAATAGTCCATTCCCTCTTGTTTTAATATTTCTAATTGTTCCAGAACACTCATACGGAACCCTTTTTGTAAATTGTACAAAAAGAAATTTGTAAATTGTACAAAGTTCAAATTGGTTTCAAATGTCATATTGAATAAAGTTTTGTTACAAATTTCATTAAAACAGTTCAGAATTTTCCAAATTCAATAATAAATCAGGTTAGCTTAATAGTAATTGCAGCCCATATTCCGTGGCGACGTTACGACGTTAGAGCGGAAATACACGAAAGACTAGTTACAGTAACAGTTTTGAAGATTAACCGCAAAGTAACGCCTGATTCAACCAAGTCACCAGTCATTTACATGAAGTTTAAAAGAGATGGTTATCCATCTCTTTTAAACTTGATGACGAGGAAGACGAATGACGTCATCAGGTCATGGCTGTTTGCTTTTTTTTTGTATCATGGGGTATATTTTATCTCGAAAAAAAAATTACGTTTCGTGTCGGACCGCGGGTGAAACCGATGGGCGCAGCTAGTTTATAACATTACTGTGAAGTGACTACGTGAGCCTATCACAGGTTTCACTAGCTCGAGCCGCATTGCAGTCTATACGTCAAGGACCAGCTTCAGATCCACTAATTGGGTCAAAACGTATTGGCGCCCAAACAGTAGCGATCGCTCCACGTATCTACTCGTAGACGCAATAATTCCGACAGACGTAATTCTCTCAGGCCGTTATTGTACTTAGTCGCTATGAAGAATTGAATACGATAGAATGACCTAAGTGCTACATTACTTTTAGGACAGCAAATGTTCTACGCAGATGTTGCTGGACGAGTAACGTCTCGTAAATACTTTCTAGTCTGGACATATAGTTACGTTAATTACTACGTTTTATAGGTTTCAAAATGTTTTTAAATTAAATAATCTTCTAACTAGCGCAATACTATTATTCTATTATCATGTGTCACTTTGTCAGTGACGTACGTATAATTGTATTGCTCTCAAGGTGTACCAAAAAATCGAAATCGTGGCCAATTTGTTATTAGTATTTATCTATAGATAAATCAAAATCTTTCTAACATAGAAACCGTGAAGAACGTTAATACAACTTCACAGATTAAAAACAGGGCTCGAATTCATGCGAAAATTACCCAAAAGCCTAGCGACGTTAACTCATTAAATAGATTGCTCTAAAACTCTAAACTCTAAAGCATTATAACTATTCTATGGATGTAATTCCTCGGCTTGCCTGGGCACTGGTCGACCCGGTATTACCCTCGCAATTAGCGGTCAGAAGCGTGCACCGGGTATTTTGCACCGTTGCACCGCTGTTCTGGCTAATAATGGCAGCCATTCTCTGCGCCCAGACTCACAGTAAACGCATTTTCGATTGTAACCCATTGTACGATTTTAGAGTAGCTATTCAACTATACCATTTTGGTAATACTCAATTTCATAAGTTTTGTAATGAAAGAGTGACTGAATGGGTATCGTACTAGAATAAGAATGCATGTACGTGTGCGCGTTTTTTAAGTATAGATAATCCTACATCCGTCTCTACGATGATGATGGCGATTTCAACTTGATTTCATTAGTTATTTTTACCAAATTTCACCACCATCAATCATTGTTGTTTGTATCCTAAAAAGATAAAAGTAATTATCAGACATAGCTACTAAATATATACCTAGTACTTTTGTAGTACGTACAGAATACTCGTATCAATTTGAGTTTGACTATTTAGATTCTATCCTAATAATATAAACGCGAAAGTTTGTAAAAATGGATGGATGGATGGATGGATGTTTGTTACTCTTTCACGCCAGAGCGGCTGAACAGATCTAGATGAAATTTGGCACAGAGGTAGATTATAGTCTAGAATAGCACATAGGATACTTTTCAACTTAGTCTTAAATAACTCCAGCAATTACTAAAGTAAAAATAATAAATGCCCGTATTTTATCGTAAACGAAACAATCTCTAGGCACAGACTAAATCCCTAGATCATAAAGAATAAATAAATTGCCCAGACGTGTTAACCGCCCAAAAGTTTTCTGTAAAGATGAGTTTCAATTGTAAGTATTCTCGTTACTATAAAAGACGTCTTCAGAATACGCCACAGCAATTAGTAAACTCTCTCAGTAACTGAGTGACATCACTATTCGCAAAACCGCGCTGATCTCGGCCAGACCCTGACCTACGTATCGTATCTCTAAAACACGGCATTAATGCCTGCATTTGTTGTTATAGTGATAATTATATACGCTCATTTGTACTTAGCTGCGGTTTCCATCAACAGTGTGGAATCCTACTAATATTATAAACGCGAAAGTTTGTAAGAATGGATGGATGAATGGATGGATGGATCTTTGTTACTCTTTCACGCCAGAACGGCTGAACAGATCTGGATGAAATTCGGCACAGAGATAGATTATAGTCTAGAATAGCACATAGGATTCTTTTTAACCGCGGGTGAAACCGCGGGGCGCAGCTTGTGTGATATGTGACAGGGGACGACCCTGTCGCCATACACTGGGCTCCAGTCATGTAGCAGATGACATACAATACGCACATATGATCACACAATGAACAAATTGGTGCGTGCCGTCGGCTGGGCTTGAACCCACTCCCTCTAGTTTGAGAGGCAGACCTTCTCCAACTAGGCTATCATCGCTTTTTTTTACAATGATATCCTTGAATATGCCCGTCGTTCTAAGGCTAAGGAGAACAACTGTGATACATTTTCACAGCGTAGTAAGTAAGATAGGTGCGAAAGAGCAGGAAAGCTTTGAAGCTCTACGAAATGCGTAGTCTGAAGAGGTCCAAAGGTCACCTTTACTATATTTACGTGCTACATTCATAGCAATAACAACTGACATTTGTTCAGCATTTTATTGAATACAGTCTAGACACTTCAGACAAATAGAATGGTTCAAAATTCGTTTGATATCTGATGTGCAAATTTTACGAAGCTTGATAGTCTATTTTCTTCAAATTTTATTTTATTTAGACATCTAGCTCACGATACGAGCAACTGAATTGCTTTTACTATTAAGTATAGTATTTAAGTATAATGAAGTACCTATCACAATAGTTATTATCATCGCGAGAAAAACTTATTCATGACGACGCCGACGTGCATACATTTTTATAAACAAACACTAATTATACGGGTCCATAGTTTTATTGCGGTGAAAAGTAGGTGGTCGTTTAAGAGAGTCTAAACACCAATATCGCCGGCACAACCAGCTGACACAACCCGCCGACACAACCCACCGAAATGACGCGTGCGGCTTTAAATTGTTTTAAATATCACTGCCGGCATCAAAAGCCATAGCCGCCTACTTTGTCGACGACTTGTTTTCGACGACTCTGGTGTGTTCTTGGTAAAAATAATTATTGCTGCGCTGAAATTAACATCATCAATGACGTCGATTTTGTTGTACCATTTTTTTACTTAACATATCGTCACGCCTTTCTCTCGAGGGGTTTGGCAGAGGTGTAATACAACACCCACATTTCGCCGAACGATATTCAGTCCCTATGTGACAAGAGGCGAGCCTGTCGCCATACACCGGTCTCCAGTCATGTAGCAGATGACATACAGCATTATTTGAAACTAGCTGCGCCCCGCGGCTTCACCCGCGGTTGAAAAGTATCCTTTGTGCTATTCTAGACTATAATCGATCTCTATGTCAAATTTCATCCAGATCTGTTCAGCCGTTCTGGCGTGAAAGGGTAACAAACATCCATACATTCATCCATTCTTACAAACTTTCGCGTTTATAATATTAGTAGGATACAACCATTTTTTAAACTTGACTAAAGTACATAAGTCTAATATTTTTTTGAAGACTGTCGAGGTTTTTACACACTATGTGAGTCCGATTAAGTCATAAGGACTTAATCGTAGGAAACCATGTATAATTCCCGTGTCCTTCGATCATATCTCATCATAGCCCGTACCTATCATAAAATCATAATCTCTTAAGTTGTTGCCATATTTTTTTTAATACAAACTCGTAAGTACCTATTAAAATGAAGAAAAATGCAGATAATCGGTCAGATTGGTTTAGTTTTCTGGTATCGAAACATCCCACTTTTTACCCGACTGCGCAAGAAGGAGGCTTATGTTTTTCGAGTGCTGGTATGTATGTAAGTATGTAGGTATGTATGTATGTACGTGGTTTCTTTGGCACGGCCTACAGTCTGAACAGCTTGATAGATTTCAACATATGAGGTGTCATTTGAATCACCTTGATAGTGGAAGTGACATAGAGTACAATATATATTAAAATATATACAATATATATTTTAAGTCAGGTTTTTTTTCTTTTTAATAATGTTACTTGTATAACATTATAAAGGCGAAAGTTTATGTGTGTGCGTGTTTGTTACTTATTCATGCTCAAAACGAGTGGACGGATTTTGATAAAATTTAACATGGAGGTAGCTTAAGAGTCCGGCGACCTAACTAACTTCGACCTAGGCGACCTAGACTAACTTCGCATTGGCTTAAGGTATTTTATAGCCATTTCGTCTAGAAGAAGAAGACGACCGAAGAGAGCTAGTAATGATACTGACGAGTCTCTAAAGTTACCTACAGAGTGACAAAGTGCAATTTCAATTTTTTTTTATGACTTTTGCACTTCTGTAATCATTCTTAAGTAACTAAGAATTTCCGTTGTATTATGGATTCATTTAACAGCTAATGATGTAGACAACCTCCCTATGTAATGGAATTTTTGATTTGCTTTGTCTACCTATTGAATAAATCAGTCAAAAGTGACCCCTTAAAAACGCGGATATTTTTCATAGCTCTATTTTCGCTTGAGAACGTTATTAAAAAAACTAAGAACATAGGGCGGAGATATTGTTAATTTGATTGTACATACTAAATTTCATCATAATCTGACAAATGGTTTTCAAGAAATTTGAGTAGCGCGTTTGTATGGAAATTTCAGAACATCGCGGCCCTCTTAAACCCAAGTATAACACATACACTACTTTTTATCCGCGGGTATTACCACAGAGCGCAGCTACAACACAGAATCAATACCAATATCGTGAAAAAAGTCTGAAAAAATCCAAATAAATTTTGCAAAGGACTTTGGAACGCAAACCATACCGTATTTCACGTACCCACAACCCGGTCACTGTATTGTGTGGCTCATGCGCCAAACTTTTATATTTACGGCACCGATACGAAGGCCAGAATTGGAAAAAAAGCACTATAACTTTGGCTTAAAATCCAACCATCTAGATAGTAAAGTTGGTTAAAAACTGGAACGATTTGAATATGGATTTTCTTTAGCGGGTAGTAGGTACTCGTATATTAAAACTATCTTGACATGTACATGTATATATGGTTATACTAGCTGCGCCCCGCGGTTTCACCCGCGGTTAAAAAGTATCCTATGTGCTATTCTAGACTATAGTCTATCTCTGTGCCAAATTTCATTCAAATCTGAACAGCCGTTCTGGCGTTAAAGAGTAACAAACATCCATGCATCCATTCTTACAAACTTTCACGTTTATAATATTAGTAGGAAGGATATATTTGTATATGGTTGATACTAATAAATATTCGGAAAATAAAATAACGAGTTTAGTATAATAAAACGATAATTATTTATGGAAAAAGTGATAATGGTGCCCTTTTTATCAGAGGGAGCGGGTTCGGACCCAGCCGAAGGCACGCACCAATTTGTTCGTTGAGTGAACATACATATTTGCGTATTGTATGTCATCTGCTACATGACTGGAGCCCGGTATATGGCGACAGGCTCGCCCCCCGTCACATTAGGGACTGAATATCATCCGGCGAAGTGTGGATGTTGTACATCTCTGCCAGCCCCCTCGGGGGAAAGGCGTGACGAATTGTTTTATCAGTGCTATCTGCGTCCCAGACGACGATGATGATGACGATAAATGAGCGATGATAGCCTAGTTGGAGAAGGCCCGCCTCTCAAGCCAGAGGGAGCGGGTTCAAACTAGCCCATGGCACGCAACAGTTTGTTCATTGTGTGAACATAATATATGTGCGTATCGTACGTCTTATTTATTTATATTAGTTTTATTGTGAAAAAGTAACTAACTTTCGCATTCATAGTATCAGTGTGATATAGAAGGATAACATAGAAAGCCGTATCAAAGCAAAGCTGTGTCAAAAGCAGAGCTCGAAGTTCAGGCAAGAATCCTTTCCCTAGATCAAACAACACAGCTAGATCCACTAACGGATCCAGGGAGGGATAAGGGGCTCAAGCCCCCCTCCCTAAAGTATCTAATTCACACCCTACAATAGTCGAAAATGTATGTTTTTTAAACATTTTCGAGTTTGTCTATAAAGTTTGACAATAAAGGTTGCCCTCAGCTAAGTCAAGCCTAAGGCTTTTTTTGTTTTTTGGGTTTAGGGGGCAGGATTTTTTTCAAGAAGAAAACAACAACAACAACAACTTATTAAAAACTTAAAAACTTATTACTTATTAACTTATTTATTAAAAACATAAAATTATTACAATAGTACTTAATTAAGGCTTAACTAAGTTTTTAAAGGGCGGCCTTATCGCTCAAAGCGATCTCTTCCGGGCAACCAAAATCTTACCTACCTTGATGAAGCTTACTTTCACCTAAGTCAACCCCTTCCCCCCTAACCCAAAATCCAGAATTCGCCACTGGCTAGAGCTACCTACACAGGTATCTGTTATGGTAAGTAAAGGTCCTAAAACGCGAGGATTTCATTAATTCTCTTTGCGGCGCAAGGGGCGTCCAGTGGAACGAATCCCAAAGGTAAAAGCGTATTCTCGCCTTGTGCTGTCTTTCCGAGTAATTTGATTCAACGCTTTTGGCTCTCACGCTCACACGTTCACTGTGTGACCCTTGATGTTACACTTCGAGATAAGACCAAAAAGATAATATCGAAAGTTAGTTTTCCAAAGTTATTTTTAGTTTAGTATACCTTAGCATTTCATTTTTGTCATCTATCTGATAATGGCGATGATAGCCTAGTTCGAGAAGGCCCGCTCTCTCTAGCCAGAGAGAACGGGTTCAAACCCAGCCGAAGGCCCGCACCAATTTGTTAATTGTATGAAGATACATAATGTGCGTATTGTATGCCATTTGCAACATGACTGGAGCCCGGTATATAGCAACAAGCTCGTCCCCCTGTCACATTTGAGATTTAATATCGTCCGGCGAAGTGTGGGTGTTGCATTACACGTCTGCTAGCCCCCTCGGGGGAAAGGTGTTACGATAATTATGTATCTGTTTGTGTTGAATTGACCACAAACTAATTTATTAGTTCTCAAAAAAAAAAACAAATTGAAAAAGAAATTCAGTAAAAAAATAAAACGTGTTTTCTCGAGTTATTGCGAGCTATCAAACACGCAACACGTTCAAAGAACTCTTATTTTAAATCACTATTTTTTTATAGCAAATCAAAAATTGTACTTAATAATTTCTTCAAAAAAGGACCAAGTTTCTCATTTATTATTGATGCTTTAATGCATTTAGTGAATCTCAAAATTAAAAAAATCGGTATTAAGAGACGGTACGAAAAAGTTACTGTAGCCAGTCTTATTTTAGAACCACGACAGGTTCCATACTCCAATGTTTTTGTTTACTTGTTAACCTCTGTTACCCTCTTTCTTTTTGTAGATATTTCTTACAGACATTGAAAAATTACTTCAAAAATAAAGGCTGTCAGTGATTTTTCAGAAGAAACACCGTAAATTCGAGCATTTGAATAATAGATCACGATTTGAAACATCCTATAATTCCGGGTGATAAGTAGATCAAAATTAAATCGGGTCTGATCCCAACAAAGAACTTTGATTGCTCTCTCGCGAATTTTCATCGTCTCAGCTGAATTATTATTTTGTAAGTCATTTTCTATTACTCAGCAATCTTCGTTGGACGAATTCGTAATCAAATTAAAAATTCATCGTGACTTCGCCTTTAGGGCAGAGGGCAGATTCGTTACGTTTGTACCTAGGTGCTGCCGATGATTTTTAACTTAGATATTTAGGAAATCTAGAATGATTTGTCAGCTCACAGCTGTTATCAAAGGATATTGTGTCAAGGAACACATTAATATTTTACGAAATGGACAAGATGCTTCCTAAAGTAAGTTTAAACAGTTTAATAAAGCTGAATAATGAAGCATAAAACCTCCTTTACTAATAAATATCATGTACTTTGCTCGTAATACCTAATAATATAATAAAATATAAGTATTTTTATAGTCTCTCTCTATATTTCAAAAGATCTCCCGATGTTTTCGAGACCATCATCTGCCTCGATTTTATCGCTTGTTGTAAAATTATTAATAATTCTTCAGAAACAGACACTGGTTTCTGTCCTATCATTCTCACCTGGTATAAATGTCATGACAGAAAATAAAATGTGTCTACCCTCTAAAAATTTTCTCGTTAACCGTTGTGATTCCTCAGATCCATCAGTATAAATGACATATCTACTTAATTTATTAATCATACCTCACAACAGTTTCGGATTACGGCGTCAAGGTTCCTCCAAATTAAAAATGCTCTCCGTGGCGTTTACAAAATAGAGTATTAGAATTTTTCTCCAACTTTTGGAGCGTTGCGTAATTTTTTAAGTGCGTTGAAAAAACAGTTGGTAATTATACTTGCAGAGTCGAAAGTCCTCAAATAATTCAGTCGCAAACCAAAATATTTGATGACTGTCGCTTATAAAGCTAACAAAAAATTTAATTGTTGGCTGGGTCTAAAAACATATTTGTTTTAAGTGCAGAATAATTATTTGTTAAGCAAGGCTGCAAAACAGTTTTTTGTCGCGATTACTTTTATTGAATTTTCAATTTCATTTTTCAATATTCAGAATTCAACTATTGAAATTCTGAGCGTAGCGAGGGTTTCAAAAGTACAAGCGAACTTTGCTGCCGAGCGAAACATACAACTTTTCACCTCACTACAGCAAAGAAAATCAAGTGTTTTTTTCATATAGTCGTGCTGGCCAGTGCGATTATTCTAAGCTTCCATTTTTAAAAACTGTTTCCACGCTATCGGATAAAATTCACTTTCACACTAAGATTTCGATTGACAAACGGGACCTTTCCGCGCTTGTGAGGTGAAAAAATAACTGTACGTAGTACCTAGGAGGTGCATGTTAAAACGTGACACGTTATACGTTATGCGAAGTTCCCGTGTCATAATAATACATGAGATTACCTAGGACGGTACGTTATTAAGTTGGTGGGTAGGTATTATTAAGGCTAGACAGCTCATTCAGTAAGTAATTTCAGGAGCTTCAAAACCAAGACTTCGACTAGACTTTAAAAGTCAAGAAGTCTATATCGGTCATCCTACATTATTAATAACAAATAAATAGCTATCCTTGTCCATTCGTAGCTTGTAAACAAATAAAGAACGTTTCAAGGCACCACGGGCGCTAAACTACCGGCTATTACTGTTATTTACGTCTTTGACACCCATTAGGAGCTTGCTCCGCTGTATCGTGCCTCGGGACACGCAATCTTTGTCCTAGAGAGGTTTGGGACCAGCTATTGTTAGACAGATACAAAGCTACAGCGTAGTTTGTAGGCTCGTAGATTTGTGTAGCTGATGGCGTAGCATCGTAGCTTTTGCTACGTGATCTCAGTTTAGAGAATGTGACGATTGTTTTGTTGCGTAGCCGATTGTTTTTATATGCTATTTGACTGCAAAGATACTGAGAAATAAATATAACAGAATATAGATAAAAAAAGTCCCATCTAATGAGATTTTTTCTGTCCCTAATCACTGAATTCTTCCTTTCAAGTCAATGGGCGTGTTAACTTACAATTCTAAGGCAGTAATTTAACTAGATACTTTAAAGAAAACTGTGCAAAACACCCTTTATAGTTTGGACTTTGTAGGTGAACAAACAGCTTAATCATCATCAGCGACTCAGCGTTTATTGATCCACTACTAAACACAGGGCTTTTAAATAAAAATCTGTCTGTTTTAGTGTGCGTGTCCGATACCACAGACTCAAACGACTGAAACACGGCATTACACAAACCCATTATCGGCCTAGTAATAGCGGTTAACAATACATACGCGACCTTTTAGCGGGGCACGTATGGGCTTCGTATTTTTACTATGGAATGAGGGTAAGTGGGGTTAAGGCCGCGTATGCACTGTAGATGTGCGAGAAAAATGAGAGACACGCAAACAAAAACACAAATTAGAACACTTTGCTGTGTTAATGAAGCGATGATTTGTTTTTTTTATAATTCTATTACAGGCTAGCGCTTGGCCGCTATCTTGCCCGATGCGGCCTACGATGGATCATGGAGCACGCTTGCCTAAGAGCAACCGAGTCACTAGAGACTTGAAGACACCTAGACACTATCAGGGAACACCCACTCAGGTAGACCATTCAACATTCAACGCGTTTTTGGTATTTTTTATTTATTTATTTATTTAAGCACACAAAACAGAATACAATCATAATTAGAAAAAAATAGAACAATAATGGTTTGGTTCTAGACAGTATTCCTAAACATGTGTACATAGCATGAACAAATTATCGAAACAGTTTAGTGTACATATCATGATTAATACATTACATAAATTATCATGATTTAGATGGAAAGGAAATTATTAAACTGTTACAATAGGTCTTAGTCATAAAAAAAAGAAGAAGTAATTATCGCTAATTTTTAATCTAAAAAGTCCAAATATCATGCTTATATTAGGCTTATATAAAATTAACTATAAACGGTATATCAAACATAAAACGATGTCGCTGTTTAGTTCCCTTAAAATCACCAATCCACCAATGGAATCACTTTGCTGTGTCAATGAAGCGATCCTATTGGTGGGTCTCGCATACTGCTCATTTTCCTCGTAAGCCTGCGGTGGGTAAGCAGCCTAAGTGCCGTTCCAATTCCGGGATCACATTACGGCCTAGCCATATCTCTAGCTAGATGAGCCGGCAATAGTCGGGGTAAACGAATTCTAGAGTGAAAATCGGGATAATAAAGGATGTCTGGGATCAAAGATCTATGAACTGTATTGTGTTGGACAGGAAATATGTATGTGAAAACTAGAATGAGTGAGGGTATTAGTAGTTTGGTTAAATGCTTTCGGAAGTTGAGTCTAGGTTTAATTTAAGGTTTTAAACTTTTTGGCTACACAAATGCCTTCTGTATGTTTCTATTAGTACAGTGTAAAACTAAAATTACCTATAGTTACTTAGATAACAACATAACTGTTTATAACTATTTGAAGGAGTGACTTATCTAAGAAGCTGAAGTATGCTTAAATTGATCAAAACGGTTCCTGTATGAAAGCAAGTAAAGCACGTGGCATAGATAGTTTTACAATAACTAAATATTGAAAGTGCGTAGGTAAATGCCGTTGGTTCAAAGTAAAGTTTACTTTAGCAATTAAAGCGTGAATGTGTTAATAGGAGCAGTAATGTGAGTCCGAGGACCGTGGCCTACTTTCCCCACGTGGGTGGAAACTGGCGCAAAGTGGCATAGCTAACCGTAGGTGTGCGGGGACGGCACTTAGCATGGTACTCACATAACAGTTATATAAACTTTTGGTCCTGTTGGATGTTTCAGAAAATCTTATATCTTTAAATGAGCAATTCTTATATGTATATGTATGTATATATATATATAATTGGAATCTCGGAATCGGCTCCAACGATTTTCATACAATTTAGTATATAGGGGGTTTCGGGGGCGATAAATCGATCTAGCTAGGAATCATTTTTAGAAAATGTCATTTTATTCGTGTTTTATCGATAATCAACTTAAACATAAACTTGGAAGAAAAATAACAAAAATATTACTCTTCCTGACATCTATTGGCGAATAATAATACTATATTTGTGAGCAACTAATTGCTTTAACGACACAACAGCAGATGGCGTTGTTAAGTAACACGAAGTCAATGAGTGTTTGCTTTGAGGTTAGACTAAAATCAATTGTTTATTTTCCAAAAAACACAATAAAAAAAAAATACCGAGCAAAGCTCGGACATCCAGGTACTGTTTATTTAAGTAGTTAATCGATTTAATTTATCTATAATTATTTATAGATGATAGCCTAGTTGGAGACGGCCCACCTCTCAAGCCAGAGGGAGCGGGTTCAAGCCCAGCTGACGGCACGCACAAATTTGTTCATTGTGTGAATATAAATGTGCATATTGTCATCTGCTACATGACTGGAGCCCGGTGTATGGCGACAGGCTCGCCTCCTGTCATATTTGAGTCTGAATATCGTTCGGCGAAGTGTGGGTGTTGTATTACACCTCTGCCAGCCCCTACGGTAAAAAAGTGTGGAAATGTATGTTACGTGTAGCATGTGTGAGCAGGGGGATGCGTGTTTTTTTTTTCTGTAACCCTAAGGTTAGAAATTAGGAAATTAAGGAAGAAATTTTTTTTTTCTTCATTTCTAGACAAAAAGGCTTTGAGTGAATAAACGTAATAGGCCGATTTATTTACTCTTGTAGCAAGGCTCTCTTCTGAAATTCATCAACATTCGTGGCCTACCTACCACATTACCATAAAATTTGTTATTTGAAGACTTTATTTTCTTGTATCAAATATGAAAGACGGTTTTTGTATTGTTTTATCCGCTGACCCCGTCCCAACGTCCCCTCTACGGTCATTCATTCCGTTCGCGCCTAGCCTCTTCATTTCCATTAGGGACCGTTGCCCAACGTAAATCCTTATAATGAAGTTTGTGTAGACTAAATAATGAAGGTACCGGAATGTCTCTGGATTATCGCGGTTTTACTTGTGGTCACGGTTTTCCAATATTTTTGTCTTAGTGAAGCATTAACAGAATGTACTGGGTATCACGAATAGCAAGATATATAGTAAGTGATAAGCATGAAGCTCCGTGCTGTAAAAATTAAAAAAAAAAATTGGTTGCCTGTAAAGTCGGTATACGGGCGAAAGTTTTACGTGACAACGACTTTTTATGTCTGTCTCTCTCGCTCTTAGGCGGGCTAACCTCGCGGGCGTGCCTCTCACTCGCTCTCATTGTGAGCGCATAACGTGAGCGGAGCGTAACGCAGTTTCTTGAAGTGTCACCCGGCAAACCAATTTATAAGACGTTGTCACGTCAAAATACATTTAAATCGATTTTTCATTTCTCATACTCGGAAAGTAGTTTTGATCTGATTATAAGCTGGAAAATGCTGCTACCCTCAATGGAGAGGAAAAAAAACTCACACAAATTACTTCCCACCTAAGGGCCGGAATGAACTTTAAAAATAGAACTGCTGTCAGCTGTGAAGAGTTTTATGTACAAAAAAAACTAATTTAAAAAAATGCTGCGGCCTTGTGACTTTCTAAACAGCCAGTGTGAACTTAGCGCAAACTTTTTTGAGCGGAATAAGCCGCAACAATTACGCGGTGAGTTCCATATATAAAATTTAAAAAGTCGACATAAATTGGCGGGATACGAGTACTAGTCTGTTATGTTACTGTGACGGAATTAAAAAAAATAGGTAAGTACACAGAATATGCTCTATTACATAGGTCGGTAAGTATTAATCTTTTATGCTAAGATTTGATTATTAAAAATGAGTTTAAGCGATTCTGAAATGTTGACACCAGATTCAATTAAAGACGAGGCAAATTGTGTTGTTGAAAATCTTTTGCCAGAAATCTCAAAAGAAAGATTTATAAACACATTCAATGTTTTCATGAAGTGGCGAGCAGAGAAGAATATAAAATCGTTTTCCGAAAGTGTATTTCTTACTTAAGTATTTTAATGGACTGAGTAGCAAACTACAGCCTTCTACGCTATGGAGCCGATATTCAATGCCCAAGAGTAGGTACACTTAGTGTAAAACATTGTAAACTTGAAAAAATTCCATAATTTAACATCATTTTTGAAAATACAGTCTCAGGGGTTCAAGAGTCAGAAATCTAAGGTTTTCACCACTGACTAAAACGAAAACAAATATTGAGCGCTCGTTTGTAGTACAAGAAGAGTGTAAGCTTGTGAGTTGAAATTTGTGTAAACAAATAGTAAAGAAATATGAGGCGCTACAAGTGCGCTACTGCTCAGACCCGTCTTCGGAACGGTCTAGGTCTCATTTTTGATATTTCTTTACTATTTGTTGATGTCAAAACGGACCGTTTTTTTTCTCAACTATCAGAAGAGAAAATGCTATAAACAAGTGATCGGTAAAAATACATTTCAGGTATGCCGAATCAGAAGGCAAACATATTTGAATTTACCAAACTATGAGCAGTACACCGGACATTGTTATAGACGAACGTCAGCAACACTTTTAGCCGATTCTGGGGCAAACATGACAACGTTAAAAAGGCATGGAGGCTGGAAATCTAGCACAGTCGCCGAAGGCTACATTGAGAATTCAGTCCAAAATAAAACTAAAATTTCAAACAAATTAACTGAAATTATAAAAATACGCTCCAATTCGCCTCAGCCGACAACTTTCAGGGAGTATCCGCCATGGAATCTATCGTCTGATGAAATACCAGAGTCTCCTACTTTTTTACAGATATCCAGAACAGCCAAATTTGTCATAATATATCAAACAGCATAAACATTCCAAACAAAAATGTAACTTTTAATTTCACGAATTGTCCTTATTTGACAATTAATCCTACTATCCTACTTCCTACTAATATTATAAACGCGAAAGTTTGTATGTATGGATGGATGGATGTATGGATGTTTGTTACTCTTTCACGCCAGAACGGCTGAACAGATCTGGATGAAATTTGGCACAGAGATAGATTATAGTCCAGAATAGCACATAGGATACTTTTTGCACCGCGGGGTGCAGCTAATTTTAAATAGTTTAAATAAACAACTAGTTTTATTTTCTTCATATTCGAAATGAAAAGTAGAGTGTTTAATACGGGTAAAAGAATCAATTCCTACTCGGACTATAGTCTAAATACCTCGGGAATTGATTTTTTCGACCCTCGGTTAACAATCTACTATTGTTGTCGTGGTATTATATTTGTGAACATAATATGTGCGTTTTGTATGTCATCTGCTACACTGAGTATGGCGATGGCTCGCCCCCTGTCATACTTGGGACTGAATATCGTTCGGCGAAGTGTGGGTGTGGTACACCTCTGCCAGCCCCCTTGTTTGTATTATTTGTGGTGTGCTTAAACACTACATACATTGGCGCTTATATATATTTTTTTTTTTAATGTAGAATAGGTCGGCGTTTGACCACCAACTCGCCTGATGTTAAGCGACGTTGTGGTCTAAGATGGAGCACGACGACCTATAAGGTACTTATTCACTCTAGCCTTGAAGTTTTGTAGAGTGAACAAGTACAAAGACGGCAGTTGAGTGAGGCGCTACAAGTGCGCTACTGCTCAGACCCGTCTTCGGAACCACTTATAATATAACCACTTTAATAAAACATTTAGTTAAATAAATAAGGTAGGTTTTTATTTTATTTATAGGTATACAGATTAAACTTACTTCAAGCATTAGATTGGTTCATTTTGATAGATAGCAAATACGCCCAGTACTTTGAAGATTACGGTATTACTTACCCATGTGATCAAATTATTAACACTAATTGATCTGGTTAGGTGCGTAACCTTTGATTGAAAGCTTGTCATGCAAATGAACTTGATAAGATGACGAATAGCTTAGTTATAGATGCTTTGATGTAATTACCTACTCGACAAGGTTAAATTACAAGTCGGCTGAATTATTCGATTAATCAATGGCGATTATTCTTAGTCTTCTTGTTCTTAAATGCGAAAAGAAAAAAAAGAAAAGGTTTCACGAGAACACGCGGCGAAGCCAACTCATTTTATTTTAGAACTAGCTGCACTTCGCGGTTTCACCCACAGTCCCACAGGAACCGTGAATTTTTACGGGATAAAAATACCTTATGTCCTTCTCCGTACCCCCGACAACGTGTATGCAAAATATCAAGATCATTGGTGGATTAGTTGAGACGTGAAAGCATAACAAACAAACGAACGAACAAACTCACTGTTAGGATTAGGATTCATATTAAGTATATTTTATTTACCTACTACTACTACTACCTAAACGTGATGCACAATGACGAAAGTGAAATGTGATGAAAAATTACCTGCTTTATTTGAAAAATAATAAGTGTAGATATCTATGATTATACGTATTTATTACTTAGCTTGAGATAACTTTAATCACAAATGAAAAATATACCTTAATTTCCGGGGGTGGTATTACAATGAGATTACGCTATAAAACAGACAGAAAGCATTAAAGATGGCTACAAAACAGATAGATATTCTGTATTTACCCTTTCATTTAACGGGCCGGGCCAAAATACCGTTTAGCGTGGCTGCCAAAGAATACATTAAAACAGATAACTAACTACGCTATAAACTTCTTAAAGTTACGATAGCTCAGGTATAACAATTTTGCTACAAGGAAGCGATGAAAAACCCAAACCCGGTACGAAAAATCATCTAGATACGAAACTTTACTAACTTAGGTAAACCTTAAAGAAACCTTAAATACTTCAAAACTTCTCGGCAACCTAGCTCTGAGCAACGAAAGGTACCTGGCTGAATTGCTCGTAGCCGCTCTACTTTCTAAAACTCGTTTATTTCTTCTCTTCATTTCATAGCCATACGTCAGTCGAGGCATAACTTCCACCTCGCCTCTTCAGGTGGTGTTGTACCTTACAGACATTTCCATCTGTAGTATTTCTAGTTTGTGTAGTTAGTCTGGCTACAATGGCGATTTTCGGAGCCAGGGGATTCCAAGTGTTAAGGACCGAATATTAATCTTATTTTCACTGCTTAGCTAAATTGATATTTGTTGTTGAGTGGAACAAATGTGCGGGTTTATGGTCGGGTCGTTTGTTTGTTTGGTTGCGTTTTGTTATGAGATATAATTACGTTTTTTGTTTCGTTTCGAATTGCATTTCATAATTCATTCATAATTGAAATGCTAACTTTTTGAATTGGGTATTTTGTTTAGGTAGGTACTTACTCATATTTAATAGCTAACTAAATTTATAAAATGTCTTATTTTTATTATTTATATAGGAGATTGGCAATTAACGTTCCTTAAAAAAGAAAATTTCTCATCATAATGCTCTTTTCAGTGGAGAACTTCCAGCATTCTCAAAAGTCCCAAATTTTGAAAAATTGGTCAAAAGAGAGACCCTATCTGCAAAATTACTTTGTGCTCTAAGACAGTGCATAAAACATAACAATACAATCTTTTGTCTTTTGAAGTTTGAAACAGCTCATGAAAGCTGGAGAAATATGCTGCACAACATTTATTAAAATATATACAAAAGCTCTCTGTAGCAGATACCCATTCCGTATTTAGCTACCCGGGCGCTAATTCTTCGAAATCAGCCAGGCGTAATTTGCATTGTGCTCAAAATTGATATTATTCATTGTTTTACGAAATCACAGAATATAGTGGTGCGTAACCTTTTTACTAAATTACAAATGGAAAAAGTAATTGCTCTAGTTGAATTCATATAACCCAGAAATTCTTTAAGACTTAACATGTCGTTTCCTTTCACAAAAACTTTTTCAAGTATTAAAACTAGCGCAATTTTGTGTTTTACATGCTTGGTAGTACCTCAATCGTTAACTCAAAGCAACAAAAAACAAAGACACCTTCGCATTAATCTGTCTTAACATTATTTGAAATGAAAAAATATACCTTCTCACAGTAACCAGTCTAATCAAATAGGCTCAGTACAAAAGCCTTTTCATGTACGTACATGTACAGATTTCCATGCCCTAATCCCAACGACAGACTGCTTATTCTGCGGAGTTCACATTAAACCAATTTTCAGCCAAGACAAAAGTACTGAAAATATCCTAGTCTATGATCTAGCCTAATAGCATGTCCAAAATTCGCCACTTTTTGTCCTGTGAGAACCTGACAAGGCTATTTGCACACAATACACATACGTCTGGCTAGATAAGCAAATGAAGACCACAAAAACTTTTTTTAACACAAGTTTTAATTGAAATGCGCTAAAAAGAATAAAACCAACTTTCCCTTTCAAACTTTTACTAAGTATCAATATATAACGTCATTACACGATTAATATGATATGCAAAAGCTTGTCGCGACATTTAAGTAAGTACCTACCTACTCGTATTTCCATTTTCAATCTAGTCAAATGATTTATACAAATGTAGTTATAGTTATTTATTTATACTTGTTTAAAAAAAAATTGAACGATTTATTTACAGAAATAAACAAAAATATTAATTTTACCTTCATTGAAAATTTTATGTAAGTACGTTCGTAAAAATCTACACAAATTTATATTGAACTGTGACTTTTATAACAATAACTAGCTGCGCCCCACGGTTTCACCCGCGGTCCCACAGGAACCGTGTATTTTTTCGGGATAAAAGTACCCTATGTCCTTTACTCCTGTACCCCAGACAACATGTATGCAAAATTTCAAGACGATTGGTTGAGTAGTTGAGACGTGAAAGCGTTACAAACAAACAAACAAAACTCACTTTCGCATTTATAATATTACTAGCTGCGCCCCGCGGTTTCACCCGCGGTTAAAAAGTATCATATGTGCTATTCTAGACTATAATCTATCTCTGTGCCAAATTTCATCCAGATCTGTTCAGCCGTTCTGGCATGAAAAAGTAACAAACATCCATCCATCCATACATACAAACTTTCGCGTTTATAATATTAGTAGGATTATAGTTAGGATACTATAAAAAGGGATAGGAAAGCTGTATCCTAGATTTAGACTGACTAAATCAAATAAGTCTTTTTAGGCAACTGCGTTCGTTTTTTTTATTGGTATAAAATCACCAAACATAGGAGGTATAACAAGGGCTCACTTAAGGAAAATTCAAATCACTTCTGAAAACTACATTACTTAATGAAAAGAGAATATTATAAAGTTAATGACTATTAAGAAAACAAAGATTTTTGGAGCCTTTTATTTCCGCCAAGTAGCCACTAACTATTACATAAATATAATTATAATGTTACCTCGTTCTAAGCCAAAATTTGTGATACAATTTTTTTTGGAAAAAAAAAATGCCGGTTTCACTCAGAAAAACAGGCGTTTTTCTGAGTGGTTCTTTTTCCGAACAAGAAGGTCGTCATTACTTTGATATTCATGTGTATTTTCGATACGGTGCCCAATTAACTTGATTTTAAAACTTTGTTCATGAATTTTCCTCTGATCGTTGATGTCGTGGCGGGACTCCATCAGGGGGCAGTTAGGTAAGTTATACCTAAGCCATTTTAGAAATCAATGGGCGTACAAAGTTTTAAAATCAAGTTAATTAGGTACCGTACCGATAGCAATAGTTGTTCAAGTTAGTTAGGGGCTTACTACCCGTGGTCTAGGCAGCCACGGTGAAGCTAAAAGGGGTTCCGAGACGAGGCCGCTCCACGGGGCTTTTGAGAGAAGCCCACATTAGGCAGACGACGAGGCCACTTGACCTGGCGCCAGGGGGCGTCCAGATACGGGTAATGTCTGGCTCCAACTGGCTGAGTGATTCCCGAGATGAATGTAGATGATCAATGATCCTCTCAATGATGATACGTCTGGTATTGTGACATATCGTCATTGAGAGGTGGAGTGCAAGCTCGGACCGGAGCCCGAAAGGGCTCCTAGCTCTGTCGGGGCCGCGTAAGCGTGAGAAAGCGTCCCCGTAGCCCCGACATTTAACGCCAGATCGGACACCCTAGGGTTTTTAGTGGGTAGACCGCCAGTGGCGCGACTCCTATCCTACACCTATATACCTAGCAGCGGTGGTGGAATCCATTAAGAATTTTCTCTAGATTAAAAAAAAGCTACCAAACTACTAGTAAGCCATAATAAGTACCTAGTAAGCTAGTAAGGTTTTACCACACACGTGTCACTGGTTGTTAAAATATCTACTAGCGGTAAGTAACTGTAGGTAGATAGTATTTTCTGAATTAACTGAACATTAGGATCCTTCTAATCTTAATTCGCTTCCTTCAGACCAAAATATTACCCAGATTTACCTAATTCCGGCTTAGGATCCTTGGAAACGGAATTGAAAGGAAATTGAAGATTGTGGCTTGCCCTTTACCTACGTTTAAAACCTGACAAGGATCTATTTGAGAAGAGGTAAGTATTTACAATATATTTTTAAACTTGGTTCAGTTGATCGTTATAGTTGCTGAGTGCCTAGTAGGCTAGTACCCATCTGACTTTTAATCTTTTAGTTAGACCGCCGGAAGATGTGGACGAACACAGGCAACGACAGACGAAGACAGGCAAAATAAAGTGAGTATATAGGCACCTACTATACTACCAAAGGCAGTCTTGTATTATGAAAAAAACTAATAATCGGATTACGTATCTCTACTTGATTAAATACGTCTCCTAAACTTTGATCCACAACAAATTAATATAACCTCTCCTATTCAAGTATTCAGTTCTAATAAACCTAAGTACCTACCAACTTGCGAGAACGAGAAAATGAGAAAAGTTTTGATTCGTACATTGTTATTATAATGACTGCTCTGCGATATGGCATATTGATTGACCTACTTACAAAATACGAGTGTACCAAAATATATTCTCTCCCAGCTCCCTTTTGCTTCCTGTTAGGGGAGCTATTCGACACCGATGACAAGTGGCTACTAACTTTGAGATGCTTATTGAATACTTCGCATATTTTCGTACTCTTTGATATAACGTGTGCGGAAAGACTGTGATTTAGGTCAAACAAGGCGGATCCCATTTCGAAGCAACTTTTTGATCAAAAATCAGAAACGTTTATTTGCTACACTGTGTACATAAAGATCTTAAATATAGTGTAAAGTTCCAACAGTGGACCCATGTCGGACGTGCAATATTTAATAGGTTAAATTCTTACATCATTCATTTTGCTCTAAAGCTAAACTACTTAGCAAAGTTATAATAAATAAAATACTACTAATGGTATTAAAGTACAACTCAACACTTATATGTAAGTACTCATTATAAACAAACATCAAATAAAAAATATCAAATTTACAACAATAAAATATAGGATTAAAACAAACAATAAAAATATCCTTATCAAAAAAAAAAATAGTCTCCTTTACCATTATTAAAAATGATGTAGACTTTAATGTATTGGTTTGATAGTTATTTGTTTTCGTGTTAGATGGAACCTAGTTATGCATCCCCCTGCCCCTACTTGCTTAGACTAAGAGTCGGGAATGCCTTCGTCAGCGTCTAGACGCGGCCGCACCGGTGCGAGCCTTATCAGCGCCGAGTCGGCATTCTCGCAGCCGGACCACCGGCCTAGTTGTAAGTCTGCCTTTGGGCTCTAGTTTTAAGTTTTCATCAGTATATTCCTTGCCTCCAAATCGGTAACACTACTCTACTAGTTTTATTTTAGTTTTTAAAAAACATATTAAGTGCTCCCGAAATTTAACTGGCGCAGCCGGTAGGATAACTGGCTAAACTAGTGCGGTTATATACGCTTGAAGACGAGCTTCCGCGTTAGTACGGCAAAGTGCGGTTTGCCTATATAGGTAAAGTGCCGAACAGTTATCCCACGAACCAAATAAATAAGTTGAAGAGAACGGGACACCGGTATGGAAGCGGTCGGCTGGTGAGTACAACTTTTCGCCATCCTTGCCAATTCCCTACCCTCCAAGAAAATTGTTATTATCGAAATAAGTCTTCTTTTGATATAACGTGACCTAGGTGACTAGATATATAACTCTATTTAGTGTGCCTCTTACTTTAAGTTTTTACTTTAAAATTAAAAATTTTAATCTCAAAATCGATTAAATTTTTAAGTGAATTAGTGTAATTAACAAAGAAATATACAATTCTATTTCTTATACTCTAAAAATAAGTAAAAAATTTTAATTTTAATTTCAAAATCAATTAAATTTTTAAATATTAAATAAGTGTTAATTTAGGTTAGTTAATAACGTACGTATTTCAATTTTAATAAGCCTATTGTAATTGTCTCGTGTTTTTTCATACCTGTGTACTACATATCTATACAATGGAACAAATAACTGCAATCCCCCGCGAAATTTTAAACCTTATCCCTATTTTTGGTGGGGATAAGACCCATTTAAATTTATATATCAGAAAAAGCGAGTATGTAATAAACAGGTACAGAGGAGACGCTGCACAAAATCTATATGTATTCCAATCAGTAACTAGCCGGTTAAATGATAAGGCAGCGGCTCTACTTTCGGAAAGGGAGGACATAGAGTCGTGGAGCCAATTAAAAGAACTTCTAAAACAACACTTCGGAGACCCACGTAGTGAACAATGTATTGCAATAGAACTAGAATCAATAAAAATCAAATCCAACGAAAGTTATCTAGAATTCTGCAACCGTATCCAGAGCGTCCGTTCATTACTGATGTCTAAAGTAAACATGTTAAGCGACGTAGAACTCAAACGGGCTAAAGCAATTATATACAATAATACATCACTCAACGTTTTTCTGTATAATTTACCAGAGGACATGGTAAGAATAGTCAGACTTAAATCACCCGCGACCCTAGAAGACGCCCTTAGCGTAGTTTTAGAAGAGGTAAACTTTTCCGATCAATATAATATGCGTAGGCGAATTTACGACGCCCGTAATAGTAACCATAGCCATAATGCCACATTTAAACAAACCACGCAACAAACCCCTCCTCAAGGATTTAAATTTGGGATTAACCCAAACCAGCCCTCATTTAAACCAACATCATTAATACCAAACGCCACACCAAAAATTTTTGGAAATCAACAGACATTAACTAGGCCGCAGGCCCCAATACAACCACTAGGTTACCGCCCTCAATTCGGTTACCGCCCTCAACTCGGTTACCAACCTCAACTCGGTTACCGCCCACAGTTTGGCACTGGACAGCAGCCAACGGGCTACAGGCCCAATTTTACCCAACAACCCCTTCAAGGGATGACACAACAGCAGCCGATGGGCTACAGACCCAATTTACCCCAAATCAACCCTCCGCATCTACAAGCGTCCGATGCGACAATGAGGACATCACTGAAACCGCGAGAAGGATTCAAGGTGAACGAGATCTACGACACGACAGGCTACGAAGACCTCTACGGCTACAACCCCGACATGTACGAGGTAGCTGAAGACGCGTACGAAACTGAAGCTGAAGCATATACAGACATGCCACAAATGGAAACCCTTCAGGAATCCCTGGAAAATTTTCATACACCGGCCTCTACGGAACAGAGACCATAGAACTGAATTGCGACCCCACCTTGAAACTACCCCATATTTATATACCTGAAATAGACGCAAAACTGATGATAGACACCGGGAGTACGCGCTCGTTCATAAGCCCCCGAAAAGCTTACGAGTTGTTCTATTACCACCTCCGGCATGAACCCTTCCAAGTAGTTAGCACGCACGCATCAAGCAACCACAGCGAGGTCATAGAAATTCCGCTTTTACCGACTTTCCAAAGCAACGAGTACCATAAATTTTACGTCTATGACGTCGACCAACGCTATGACGGATTAATAGGAAACGACCTATTAGAACAATTGCATGCAGTAATAGATTTGAAAAATTCGGTTCTGAAAACAAATACTACCATTATTCCAATTATAAATAAAAATTTAAATTACGAAGTGAAAATTCAAGCCCGAACTGAAAAACGTGTCAAACTACCCATAGACCAATATTCAGGCAACGCAATACTTGACTACAGAAAATTTGGCCCTGGCGTACGTATGCCCAGCGCCTTAGTAAACTGCGTTAACGGATACGCTACCACAGTTATCCAAAACACCTCAAACGAACCAGTGAAAATAACAGTGAAGCAACCCTTAAAAGTGGTTAATTACCACCCGGAAGCGAAGTATAATATTAACCTTACTACAAACAATCGCGGAATAGAAATAGAGAAAATATTAGAAGAAAACCTAAAGAAAATTAGACTAGACCACATGAATAAAGAAGAAAAAGAGAAAATCTTCAAACTCTGCAAAGAATACAAAAACATCTTCCATTGCGAACAACTACCGCTGACTTTTACAAACCAAGTTAAACATAATATACGGACTAAGAACGAAGACCCAATCTATGTAAGACCATATAGACTAGCCCCGACACAAGCCCAAGAAATAAACCGTCAAGTAACAAAAATGTTACAAGATAACGTAATTCAGGAATCTCATTCCCCTTGGAATGCCCCAGTCCACTTAGTACCGAAGAAATTAGATGCATCAGGAGAAAGAAAATACAGAATGGTCGTTGATTACAGACGCCTTAACGAGATAACGATAGACGATAAATACCCCCTACCAAATATAAACGACTTACTTGACAAACTAGGAAAAAGTGCTTACTTCACAACAATAGATTTAGCAAGTGGCTATCACCAGATAGAAGTTGAAGAAGAAGATAGACAAAAGACTGCTTTCAGTACTCAAAACGGACATTTCGAATTTCTAAGAATGCCATTTGGCTTGAAAACAGCCCCCGCTACTTTCCAGCGAACTATGGACCATGTTCTTCGTGGACTGCAAGGGCTACATTGCATGGTGTACCTGGATGACGTCATCATCTTCTCATCCAGTCTAGAAGAACATATCCAAAAACTACGTCTAGTTTTTGACCGACTCAGACAGACCAACCTGAAAATACAGTTAGATAAATCAGAATTCTTACGAAAAGAAGTGCTATATCTTGGACACACAATTACAAGAGACGGACTAAAACCTAATAACGACAAGATAGAAGCAGTGTTAAATTTCCCGATCCCAAAAACTACCACGGAAATTAAAAGTTTCCTCGGACTGGTAGGTTACTACCGACGCTTTATCCCAAATTTCGCAAAAATTACCCAGCCTCTAACAGCCTGTTTAAAAAAACGAAATAAAATTATAATCGACCAAAATTACATCGACGCTTTTAATAAATGTAAAGAGCTACTCACTCACGCACCGCTCTTACAATACCCCGACTTTGAAAAGCCATTCATTCTAACCACTGATGCTTCCAACGTAGCCCTAGGAGCCGTACTCTCTCAAGGACAAGTTGGCAGCGATAAACCAATAGCATACGCAAGTAGAACCCTGAGCGACACTGAGTCTAGATACAGTACAATAGAAAAGGAACTGTTGGCCATTATCTGGGCAACAAAACACTTCAGACCATATCTCTATGGAAAAAAATTCTATATATACACTGATCACCGACCCCTAGCATGGTTGAACTCCCTTAAGGACCCAAACAGTAAGCTCACACGCTGGAGACTACGCCTTCAGGACTTTGACTTTGAAATTATCTACAAAAACGGCAAACAGAATACAAATGCAGATGCCTTAAGCAGAATTAAGCTCAACGTCTTAGAAGAAGAAGAAGGAAACTCAATGGCAGTAAACGTAGACCAAAACAAGAAGAAACAGAAAAAGAAAATTAGAGAACTCCAAAGAAGTAACTCTTCCACAACGTCCGCTAGCTCTATCACAATATCGGATTCAGACACAGACACAGCAGAACTTCCTGAACTCTCAATTGAAAGACCAATGATTCCTTCTGCATCTGGAAGCAGCAGAACACAGACTATCCATTCAGCAGACGACTTAGAATCAACTGGAATACCCATATTACATGAAGCTATCGACACCAAGCCGAATCAAATTCTCGTATTTTCATGGTTTAAAAATGAAACTCAAGTTAAGGATATTTCCCACAACAAACATAAAATTTTAGAAGTTTTTCTTCCCACAAACAATCCAGAATTAGTCAAAGAATTTCTCAAGGAGTACATAAGACCCAAAATAAAGTATTTTATTTATTTTGAAGAAAATCAACATCGCCGACAATTTAGTAATATAGTAATTTCCTTATTCAAGAAAGACACGATAAAACTCTACGAGTGTACAGAACGAGTAGTATACGTGGAAGATGAGAATGAGCAGAAAGAAATAGTTCTAAAATATCACCAAGGAAAGACGTGCCACAGAGGGATCAAAGAGACACTGGTAAGACTAAAAAGAAGTTACTTCTGGAACAAAATGGAAGAAACTACCTCAGCCATTATTAACTCCTGTGACGCATGCAGAAAAATGAAATACGATACAAAACCGATTAAACCCTTCCTACAACTCACCCAGACACAGGATGCCCCTTTTCAGGAACTTTTTATGGACTTATTCACCATAGAAGGCAGATATTATCTCACCCTCATAGACGCTTTCAGCAAACTAGGACAAGCCATGGAAATTCCTAACAAATCTACCCCTGAAGTTGTGAGAGCTCTCATGAAATACTTTTCCTTCTACGGAATCCCCAAGAAAATTAGTTCAGATCCGGGAATGGAGTTTAACAACGAGTTAATGAAGGATTTCCTTAGCCTACATAAAATAGAACGTCACATAGGTACGGTTAACAACCCTAACTCAATGGGACTCATCGAGCGGTTCCATTCGACCCTTATTGAAATATATAGATTAGCTAAGTACGAACAGAAATGCACAGACGCCGCATCAATTATGACATACTCGATTATGGCATACAACCATACTATACATACAGCCACAGGGCTAACACCATTTGAAGTAGTCTTTGGACACACAGACTCCGACAACCCCTTCAACGTAGAGTTTCAGAAAGTATACACCCAACAGTTAGTTAAAGACCACGAAAAGCGTACAAAATTCTTATACAAATATTTGGCGAAAAATATGGCAACAAAAAAAAATAAAGTTAGGGAAAAACGAGAAGGAGAAAAAGACAAGGAATTTCCTCACGGAGAAACGGTTTACGTAAAAGACATAAATAAAAGAAAAAGCAAAGACAAGGCGAGGTACAAAAAGGCAAAAGTAATAGGAAACATAGAAAAGAACATTGTTCCGATCAAAGTAGAGACGGAGAAAAAGAAAACAAGTGCGCCAATAAAAAACATAAAACGTCCTCCACAGGTGGTGGTTCCTGTTGATAGCGACACCAGCGACAGTCGCACTTCATCTGCGATGTCTTAGGGAAAACCCGGGAATCTTACCAGTCAAGGAAGGACAAGCATACATTCAGCTCGATAATTGGACCATTTTAAAAACTGTCAGATTAGATAATGTGTATACCGACTTGAAAGTAGTTATAACCAAATTTTCAGAATTTCAAAATTTAATTTCCCGTAACAAAATTCTTCCCCATGATTTCGTCAGCGCACTTATGCACGCAGAGCACCTGCGAGACATAACACTAAACAAATTTCATCAACTAATTCCCCAACGTTCAAAGCGAGGGATAATTAACCCCCTAGGTTCCATGATTAAAATAATAACAGGAAATTTAGACCATGACGACGCCATTAAATATGATAAAATAATATCAGAAACAACTAAAGACCAAATAATTAACTCAAAGAAAATCATTGTTATTTCCAAAATGATAGACAGCCTTATAAACGTAACCGAATTAATCCGTCAAGATACCTTAACTCTTGACGCACGTATGAAAAATCTAGAAACTGCTCTTAAAGAAACTGTTGTTAAGGGTAATAACTTAATTATATCCTCATATATATTAAATATGTATAATTTATTCATGCACAACTTCCGCACGATATTTATTAAGTTAAGTGAAATTGAGACCGCTATAGCATTAAGTAGGAACTCGATATTACATCCGTCAATTGTAAACTCTACTGAATTATTGTATCACCTACAATTAATAGCTAGAACAGGAAACCTAGTTTATACTCCTAACGAATCGAATTTAGTTAAGATAGAAGAAACTATTTCAGTAAAATCATTTGTAAAGAAAAACCAGGTCACATTTATAATGGAGGTACCGATAACTGATAATTATACATATAACTATTATAAAATGTACACTGTTCCCATTTCCAAAGACAACCAAACCCTAGCGATAGTTCCTACCTACCCCTACCTATTGGCGAAAGGGTTGAAATACCAGCCGATTTCAACACCGTGTCGACCACTCGCCGCCGGAGACCAATTTTTATGCAACAGTGACAACAGGGCCTTAAACAATGGGCCTACCTGCGAGGAGCAACTCCTCCGATACGACGGCGACCTCAGCTGCTGTAAGCAGCACCCTGTCTACGTGGAAGATGTAAAACTCCAGAAGATCAACTATGACAGTTGGATACTCTTTACCAGAAAAGAGACAATACTTACCAAAATATGCACCGAAGACACTTACAAATATCCGGTGCACGGAACATACGTCATTACCCTTGACGAGCCATGTGACCTCGAGATCAACGGGATGAAGCTGTATCACCACCAGATCTACACAGAGACAGACGCTGTGACTCCGTTACCCGTTATCAGCCTTCCAGCATTCCAGACGAATACAAATCTATCAAGTGCACCTACACTTAACATACGCGATACAAACCTCGACGACCTAAAGTATTTGTCATTTGTGTTAAAAAACAGTGAAGTGTTTGAACCCAAAAGAGATGGACTGAATGGACTCTAATAGTGTTTTAGTTTACGCCATTTCCGGCTTTCTAGTATTAAGCATATGTGTAAGTCTTCTATATGTTTTTCGCAAAAATATAATTCATGTTTTACGAAATTACCGGAAAAGTTCTCCAATCGAACATTCCGATAATTTCTCTCTTAGGGATGGAGGAGTTATGCATCCCCCTGCCCCTACTTGCTTAGACTAAGAGTCGGGAATGCCTTCGTCAGCGTCTAGACGCGGCCGCACCGGTGCGAGCCTTATCAGCGCCGAGTCGGCATTCTCGCAGCCGGACCACCGGCCTAGTTGTAAGTCTGCCTTTGGGCTCTAGTTTTAAGTTTTCATCAGTATATTCCTTGCCTCCAAATCGGTAACACTACTCTACTAGTTTTATTTTAGTTTTTAAAAAACATATTAAGTGCTCCCGAAATTTAACTACCTACCCCACTACCGAGACTCTAAGTAATTACGAAAAAATTAAGATAAAAAGGTTTTCTAATTCCAAATTTACTAACCAACACCAAACTCACTTCACAAACTTACGCATTTGTAACATTCATATGATTACTGTGATACAAAAATAACTTCAAACAAACAGCAAGTTTTGCAACTTTTGCAACCTTCATCATCTCCTAGACATTTGATTTGCAGCATGAAAGCACTCATTATCACAATAGCTCACCTAAACTTCAAACTTTGGACATAATTACGCTCGACAGGCTTTGTTCCACGCTAAATTGGGTGCGTCCACAAAACTTGCCCAAATTGAAAGCAATAAAACAACAAAGGGTTGTAAATAATTGCTAATGAACCCAGACTGACTGGCAGGGGTGTAGTGAGGAGCTTTTGATGGGGCTTCAAACCGTAACTAACGCTAATGAAATTGAGCAAGCCGAAGGAGTCAGATTTCACTGAAGTTTCTGAAGATTTTAAAATTAGGTACCAAGTGGTAAGTAGTAAAAATTAAAATTTAGATCTTTAAAATAATATTTGGAATTTATGTTTTGAATGTACCTAATAAAACTGTAAACTTAATTATAGGTAGGCCTAGTGTCAGTTTTTGCTATAGTAGCCATTTACTAGCTATTTATAAATCTCCTGAGTAGGTTACTTACCTAACTACCAGGACACATTTTTCCTGTGCGCTGTGTAGTAGGTAGGTAAGTTAAGTCAAGTTAACAATGCTTTTTATAAAATTTATACATATACGTAAAATGCAGCCGAATAGTTTCACACCTACTAAAGCGGTCATTACAAATTCCAATTAGCAGTACGCTAGGTGAGCTAACATGCTAAAATTAGATGGTGTTATGGCTGTTACACAGTTAGCTATTCATTTTTTTTTTGACGGGCTTAGCCTCACCAAGCTAGCATACTGTAAATTAGATCGTGTAATGGCTGCTCAACTTTTAAAGCTATTAACTTAAGCATAAAATCAACCTTAATCATCAATGTCACGACAATTCATTGCTTCATCTTTTCGTGAAAGAGAACTCAACATTAACATTATTGTAATTAGAGATTGATCAACTTAACTCCTTGGAAACCTAGATAAGTAGTTAGTTAACTTACATGAAGTTACTATGTAGATCTTTGGAAGTCCTCGCTCCGTCCATGAGCTCTAGTTTGCTCAGTGGGTGTCTAATGTCAAAGTTCGAGATGGCCGCAAACTGTAAGCTCGTGGACTTGGGAAAGTTCGGCGTTTACCGTGAAACCGTCTTTCGAGGGTAATTTAGGTGATCCACTGCCCGGGGCGGCGCGTCTGTAAACAGATAAACAGAAAGTTGCCTCGTAGTGGAGTTGATTGATCTTACTTAGGTATCTGTAGAACTTACACTGGCTGGGAGTAATATTGTACCTATTAATACTAAGCTGGAGAGTTCCCCCTTGGCAGTAAACGTTGTAATTATAGACTCGAAATGGTTAGTGTTTTGTTTTTTTCTTTCTTGAATTTTTTTTAACTCGATGGAAAAAGACAAAACACCGAGGCTATACAAAGTTTAATAATTATCTCAAGGCCCTGCGCCATCCGCGCTTGCCTTACGTCCGGTATGCTGTGGAGGCCTCAGTGGCCAACAGCGTTTAAATCCTTCCTATTTCCTACTAATATTATAAACGCGAAAGTTTGTAAGAATGGATGGATGGATGTATGGATGTTTGTTACTCTTTCACGCCAGAACGGCTGAACAGAGCTGGATGAAATTTGGCACAGAGATAGATTATGGTCTAGAATAGCACATAGGATACTTTTTAACCGCCGGTGAAACCGCGGGGCGCAGCTAGTAATATTATAAACGCGAAAGTTTGTAAGAATGGATGGATGGATGTTTGTTACTCTTTCACGCCAGAACGGCTGAACAGATCTGGATGAAATTTGGCACAGAGATAGATTATAGTCTAGAATAGCACATAGGATACTTTTTAACCGCGGGGCGCAGCTGGTATAATTATAAAGCTCTTTTATTCCGAGCTATTTACAATGGAACGTTTTTGTTTTCTTTTTCTTTTTTGGATGACTCTATGCTGTTGGCCACTGAGGCCTCGACAGGGTACCGGGCATTAGGCAAGCGCAGATAGCGCAGTGCCTCAAAAATACTTACAAACAATGGGCGACGAGCGCAAGGGCACCTCTGAGGTACGGCCTCGGCTTGGACTGTCTCCGAGGGAGGGGCGTCGAATTGCCCTGGCAGCCCAGAAGGGGCTTGCTCTAGGGCCCTAACGGGGACGGTTGAAGTTAAAGTTAAAAACAAAATTAAACAATGACTCGACCGCCTAGTTCGGAAAGGGATTAACGTTTTTGCTTCTATTAATTTTTCTTATATCAGTTCGGCGTGCCTCGTGGCATAGGCCTCCTCCAGCACTCTCCATTGAGCTCGATCTTCTGCAACTCTGGTCCAGTATGGGCCTAGGGTTAGGCGGATAACGTCCAACAGCGTTAGGTCATTCACAAAAAAATGGTTGTTTATAAAGTCGGTTTACGGACGATAGTTACGTAACGGGCATACTTAACAAAACATTGATGAAATCTTCTCCTCGGACGCATAGACCAATCGAGTGGAAGAGAGATATATACGGCGCAATCCGAACGCTCAAGCCGATCGTGCCTTTCGCTCGCTCGTGTAGCGCTCTCGCTCCGATCGACCGAGCGTAACGGGACAATGAGTCATCCTTTTTCGTGCGTGCAGCCGGCGTTCATCGATTTATTAGACGTTGTCACGTCAAAAAAGACAAAGTGATAAGGGGAAGGGGGTTAGAGATTAAGGTAGGTAGGTACGTACCTAATATTACTTGCACTAATTGGGCAATAAGGCCTATGTACTGCATCTGACCATTTTTTAACCGACTCCAATAAAAGAGGTTTCTGAATTCGACTGTTTTTTTGAGTTCCTTGAATTGTAAATAACAGGGATAGTGTACAAATGTACAATGACTCACTATATTATTATTACTACCATTATTAGTACTATTTAATGTTTACCTATTAGTATACATTATTATAATACCTTGTAAATAATACTTACAAAATAAACGAATATGAATATGAATAAACATTAGGTATCAAAAATATACTGAGGTCTAGATACCGACGTTTATTTAGCACTACCTATCACTTGTTGAGGCCGGGGAATAAAATAATAAACCAGTTGAATTCTGAAAAGAGTTGAAGTATAGAATAGGAGCCGGTTACAGACTTTAGGGGAAATGCATTTTAAAAAACCCTACCTGTGATATTTTTATACATATTGTGATATTATGCCTCGTCACGCGTCTTGTTACGTTTACTTCAGTTAGACCGTCCAGCTTCCAAATTCTAGCATCTATCGCATGGCATTCGTTATTTTTGCATAGAGATGATATTGTTAACAACCAACTGTTTATACTAATTAACAGATTTTTTTAGACAGTATAAAACACAAATGAATTTAACTACTGTTTAGTCTGTGACATGATCCAAAAAAACAAGATCTAACTGTCAGCTAGCACATAATGACGTCATCGTCACCCGTCTCTTTCGTACTTGTTGTAGATGACTTATTTCGGTCTTGCTTAAGCATCGATTTACGTCACTTCGTGATTCTGAATGCTATAACTGGAAGAGTATATTATTTTACCATGATCTATGATATTGTCCTAACACAATAGCACCTGTGGCGGCCGTGGAAAAATGTCCGTTGTTTTTTGACGCCTTCCTTGCTTTTTTCAACGCACCTAAGTAAAACCGCCCACCAGCTCCCAGTCCACTAGGGGACCCTGCTCATTATAAATGTACGTAAATATTGTCCCTGCGCCTTTGTCGGCCTCATTAAGAAGCCATTACGACCTCCGGCGTAATCCTATACTCGGACTTTTGAAAAAGCTCTTTTGTCTTACTACTCCGTCTGTGGCCATTTTAGTCACGGAAGCATCAATGTAGAAAGCATTAATGTAAGTATGAAGTACCTACCTATTTACAGTTAATACATATACATATCGTCACGCCTTTCTCCCGAGGGGGCTAGCAGAGGTAATAATAATAATAATAAATTCGGGACACTTCCACACACGGTCGCCTGACCCCAAACTAAGCAAAGCTTGTACGTACTATGACTGCCAGAGACTGATAAACATACTTAGATATTTTTAAATACATACTTAAATAGATAATTAACACCCAGACATAGAACAAACACAAATGTCCATCACATAAATGTTTGCCCTAGGTGGGAATCGAACCCACGCCCCCAAGCTCAGAAGGCAGGTTCACTACCAACTGAGCCACCGAGGCAGGTGTACCCACACTTCGCCGTTACTTTTCACTTTACAGTTAATAATATTCCTATTCAGAGCGAATGAACAATAGAGCTAAGGATTATCCCACGAGTATTACTAGTGACTCTGTGAGCTGTAAACCTCGCGGCCGTTTGTCCTCCTGTACAGGTCTACAGTTTCGATACTATAGAGAGGCCTTCTCATAAACTTTCAAGAGAATCGATTAAGAAATGTGACCTGTACAGTAAGACAAAGAGCCGGACAGAATTCGGACATACGAAAGCATTTTTGTTGAAGCTAAAGCAGAGACGCTTCGCTCGCTAATGCACGCTCGGTCCATAAAGATGAAAGTGTGTTCTTGTTTGTTACATCTCACTCTAAAACGGATCAAAGGATTTTTATGAAATTCGTAGCATATACCATGGATCAACACATGGGCTACTTTTTAACCGCAACTTAAATCGTGGGTCGCAACTAGTTCTAAAATAATAAACAAGTTTGGGTTTAATTAACATTTATTTTGTACATATTATGTACCTACCTAGTCTAACAAAGCTTACCGAATCACTTCAGTTACACATGACATTATGAAATGGATTATTAAAAACACTTGATTCACTCTGCGACAATATTTTATTACCAACGACTACCATTCAACAGACAACTTATACAGGGTAAAAATTTTCAGTCAAACGCGTGGTACAAAATGTGCCTATAAGAATGCCGCGCCCACTAATGGCGCGCCAGTATGGATATCGTGAATTTGAAAGAACCAATCAGAGTTTAGTATTTCATGTTCAGTGCACTTGTTTTTTTTTTTAATTTCCCATATTGTCGCATAGCGAACTAAAAGACAAAATACGTTGGACGTAAGTTTTACAATTTCAAAATATAAAACGTGCATTAAAAAACATACTTTAAACCTGTAAAAAAAAATGAAAAATAAATATACGAAATGTTAATAAATGATTCCATTAAATATCCTACTAGTACGTCTACACTAACTATTACGCTTTACCTCAAAGTTCAATCGTAATTGGTTCGATTGAAAACTCAATTATGATATCTACTTTATACGCTGAAAATAAGGTACAAAATCAAATTATCTAAATGATCAAAATGATATTGAAAACCGCATCAAAATCTGGTGCCTAGAGAAGATCTAAGTGTATCTATACAGGGTTATAGGTACCTAACCAAAAGCTCTTAAGGGTTCATTGTACTAGTCAATATGAACAACTTTTACTATGGGGCGAACACCGAAATCTCAAAAAAAAAATCAGCTGTTCCTTACATTTTGTCTCAGGTGATTGAACTTTTTGTATGGAAGAACTGTTTTTTTTTTTTGCGATTACAGGATTGGCTTCATAGTAAAAGTTGTTCATATTGATGAGTACAATGAACCCTTAAGAGGTTTTTGGTGAGTTACCTTTAACCTTGTATAGGGAAAAACAGCGGGAAGCGACTGAAATACTATGTATATAAATATGCACATAAGAGGTGCGAGTGGGATAGCACGATCACACCTTGCGCTTTGTTCTTATACAGCGCAAGGTGTTATGTGTGATCAATTTATACATAGTATAAAATTAGCTTCCCGCTGTCTGTCTTTATATACGTTCAGATCTTCTAAACTACGCAACGGACTATGATGCGGTTTTCGTTATCATTCAGATAATTTCTTTCGGATGGTTTACAGGTACCGTGCGAAGCCGAGAGGATAGTAAATATTGAAAAGATTGGTAAACATTGATGGCTCGTACAGCTTTTTGTTCGATTCGCGACTCAATTTTCTTTTTGTTAAAGAACATAATTATTTTGGCGGCGTGAAGAAGGTAAGTCTACGTTTGTCAACTGAGTTTGTTATATTTACGTAAGTAAATATTAATTTGATTGAATTTTCAATCCTTTGCAAGGTTGAACTTTGCCGTAAAGCACAATAGTAGCCGGTTTCATAATTATAATTGCACTGATGTATACTTCCATTTACCACCTATCTGGAAGATTTACTTTCAAAATAATAGCTATCCTTATAACTAAGTAGGTATACGAAATCATAAAATGAAAAGGAATTGATTCCTAACGACTTAGTACGAAAATATAAATATACATCACAAACAATGATCAATTTCGGGAAAAGTCTAAAAAAGTATAAAGTGTAAAATCACATAGATTTTTGTTTCGTTAGTTGTATTTTAAAACAATATCTTTTGGAATTTCAATCTTCATCACAAACGTCGAATAAGCTAGTCAATACTATACTGCTGTCAACTTCTCGCTGACGGGAATTGCCACGAGAGAGAACGAGACGGCACGTCTTAGCTGCAACAGGCATATTAGACATTTCTGAAAAAGTCCCATAGTCTTTACATAAGTCTTAACCTATTACGATGACTACACAAGATTGATTATATGTATTTTTAGAAAAAAAAAATGAAAACCTATCTACTCGTAGACAAACTATACAATTACTTTTTTTTTAATTTCTTTTTTGTCATTAACATAAAAGCACCTTAATAATACTTAAATAATAAATGCTACGAAGAACAAAACGTAAAAAAAAAAAAAACTAGTAAGACATACATTTACGTAGCCCTTTACTATACCTACATAATAGTGCAAGGTAAGGAACTGAATTGTCTTAAAATTGGCATGCTACATGACAGAAAATGAGCGATCTCATTCTGAAGCAATCGATATTTCCGTCGCCATCACCCTCATTGATATGTTAGTGACGAGGACAAACAATGCCGACTGCCTTAGAATCAGCTCGCATGATTTAATAATTCGTGAATCGCCTGCAGTTTCCTCTTGGTCTTATTTTAAAAGTTTACTCTAAACAAAAAGAGATAGCATAATAAATGAAGCGAACACAAGCGTAAGATGCGGCATCAAGAAAAACAGGTTAAAATAATTACTAATACTCGCAGTGACGAAACCTGCTGGCTGTTTCTAGAGCGATCGATATTAGCTCCCATCGTCTTCACTCCCATGTATAATTGAATAAGAATGGCAGATGACAGAAATAATATCGATTGCCTGAGAATAAGCCCGGTTCAAGCTTTTAAAAAGCGGAAAACTAGCAGTTATAGTTATACGTTTACTCGTTTTTTAATCCTAATTTAAAAGGAATATAATAAGACTCTGCAGACGAAATGATCTGAACTGGTTTCACGAAAAAGAGATAACTAGACATGAACTTCACTAGAGGAAAAGAGACAGACTATAATTAGGTTTGTAGTTTGTCACTTTCTATCCTATGCAATTCATAACTATCTATCTCATGTCATATATGACAGATCATTATGTCTGCAGTGGTCATAAATGTCACAACCACCCGCAGTGGCGCCATCATCGCCAATTTAAACCAAATTTAATTAAATTACATCTAACAAGCGTAAACTCGAACTACAAGCAAATAACTTCTTCCACTCATGATCCAAAAAAACAACTAGCATTCCCGGAGCAAACACGTAATGACGTCACTCGTCATCGTCTCTTTCGTACCTGTTTTACCGGACTTATTTCTGTCTTGCTTAGGCATCGATTGACGTCACTACGTCGTCGTCGTAGGGTTCTTCTCCCTCCCTTGTTCGGGGGAGTAAGGTTTCGGCCTCGAGGCGAACCTCTTTGCCGAGGCTGGACGCTGGGGGATCAATGCCCCCAGGGCGATTTGGAGGGTGCGAGTTCCAGCCCGGCTCGCGCCGGCGGCCTCTCGAGCACCCTCCTCCGATATGGTCCGGTGGCCACATCAGGGCTTGGTGGTGCCTTCTTCTTTCTTCTTCTTCCTTTCCGACGTCTTCGTCTGGGCCTCATCTTCGGAATTGCCGCCTGTTGTGCCCTCTTCTGCTTCAAGGCCAGCCATGAGGAGATCTCGAGGGAGGGCTCTCCAGGTACGTACGTCAGGGGGACGTGCGTGATGCGGCGCAATGTTGTGGAGGTGGGGGTGTGGCCCGTTGTCGGCTCGAGCAAACATGTTGCGAGCCAATCGGACCACGAACTCCCCCACCGTCTCGATCTTCACGTCCCGGGCGATAACGTCATTGCGTACGTACCAGCCGGCTCCCGAGATCATCCTCAGGGTGACGTTTTGTACCACCTGGATTCTTTTTCTGTGGCTGGCCGAGCATAGAGCGTACCATGCTGGTGCAGCGTAAGTCAGTCGGGTCCGGATGTAGGTCTTGTAGACCCCCACCTTTGTTTTCAGTGGCAGCTTAGAGTTCAGAACCGGCCTGAGCAGCGCTCTAGCAGCCTTCGCCTGGTGGACGGCGTGAGTGGTCTGCGAGCGCATGCGTCACTACGTGTTGCCTACAACCATTATTGACTCGGAAAGCTTTACCTGGCGGAGTATATTACAATACCATGCTTCCACTCACAATAATAGCAAACACAACAGCGTTATGAAATCACCAATAATACGTGAACTACGATAATATTAGGTGCAAGGATAGGGCGGTTAAATAATTCGGCTTTTACTAAAACGAAGCGATTCACACAAACAAACCAAACCGAATAAGTGCATCACGTCGATAAAAACTACAATTTTTTTTTTTCGATTTTTTTTTAAGTTCTAACAAATGCATTCTATTTTACATGACGCGGAGTTTTGCAACGCTCCCACGGTCGCCGGAGTTACGTCCGTTTGAGTATTCCAAAGCTCGACAATTCGCCAGAAACGTACATATAAACTATTTAAAGTACCAGCTGACATGAATTACGCACTTTCAGCAAAGAAAAATATGTCAAAACACTACAAACATTTTTTTCGACTTGCGACTAGTGAAATCAACTCTACTTGACCATTTATCGATTAGCTGTTTTATTTATTCGATTATAAAAATCTCGATTAGTTCGTTCCACGAATGCACTATGTTTTAGTATACCCCTATCTATTCAGACGCGCTTTGTTACGTAATGCGTCGATTGACAAACTTTCACGTGATCATATAACCAGTATATGAAGAGGAAAGTTCACGTATTCTGGTCCATACAGCCGCAAAGACAGGCAAGTCATTATGAGCTGTATTAACAACCGATAAAAGTCATTTTCGGATACAACAGTGACTCGCTGTTTAAGCAATTGTACCAAGCAACATATCGAATCGAAATCACATTGCATCGTAACCCAATTCTTTTCCGATAACCCCCTAAGTTTTTTACCTTAACTTTTAGCCAATTTATATAAATTAAAAAAACATTTTTTTCGATGACAGGTGTCCCGAAGAGATTTCTAGATTGCTATCACGAGTGATGAGTGATATCATTTTCATGCTCGAGACGCGACAAATCCTTGACATTATTAGTATTAAATACATTAAAAAAAATTGACAGATAAATTAGTGCAACCAATTTATCTGCAAATTGATTGGAGGCGCTACCATCGCATTTTCGCGACAAAAGGTAAATAGGCTTGCATGAAAAGTTTTAGTTTCCAACTTTGGCCACCTCTACTGAGTAAGTTGGTCGCACTATGTATGTTATATTTTTATATCAGAATACATTATTTTGTGTACATGAAGTAAGTAATGTTAGTACTTTACTCAAAATTCTACAAAACAGGACAACAAAGAACATTGTTATTGCTGATTTAAAGAAAAAGAAGAAAATACAAAAAAAATAAGAAACATTTCAGTTATTTTGTTTTCTTTTAACACTTGTTTCCTTACTACAGGGTTAGTCAAACATTCGACAAGATTTTTCAAAAGGGGGTTCATTTTCACAATATTAGGGTTATTTTTAATGTCAAGGAAGTATAATCGCGCCTAGATAATAGTTGAAATTGAATCGACGTAGTATAGTGTTCGCTGTTAGTTCGGACAATGGTACTACTCTCCGTTCCCACAGCGGCAGCTTTCTCTTTTGATCTCGTGGATTTCGAACAAGACAGAGAGGGAGGACACTAATTGACGAAGAGCGACAAGGAGCACTGAAATGTGAACCTTATTTGTGTACAGCATAATGAACAACTTCGAATGACGCTATCATCATAGTTGTTTAAATGCTGTACGTAAGAAGCATGAAAGAAAGAACACATACCTATCTATCTTTTTCCTTCTTTCAAAGTTGTAAGAAGATTCACATTTAATGCCCAACTTATAAACACCTCTCAAAGTTAACATTATTATTATAGCAGTAATAAGTTGTATAAAGCTACTTTTAATTGTTGATTCAACAAATAATTAGGTGAATATTTTCCAACATTTAGCTACCAAGAGAGTTAAATAATGACTTTGATTGTATAAAAACCTGACGCTAGTACTGCACACTTCGGTATTGATTGCACGAAGATGGATAACGTTTGTCAAGTGAAGAGGCGTTTATAAGTAATGCCTAGTTTACACGAGCTTAACTCATGCTTAGTACTGATACTTACTAGTGTAAGTGACAAGTACTAAGCATTAATACCTTGAGTTTAATCACGCTGACTAATAATTAGTGTTAGTGAAACACTCAGTAAGTACTTCCGTACTAACCAGTTTAGTAATTGAACCTACTAAGCAGGTTAGTACTTCCATACTAACAGGAACCATAGAGCAAGTTAGTATTTGCTTAGGTAACTAAGGTCGTGCAAACTAGCCGTAAAGTCGTAGTGTCGCTTCCCTATAGTTCATGCCATATGGATTGAAGAAAGAGTTCAATGACCTTTGTCCCATGTCGCCTTATTGGGTCCAGTTTGAGACAAAAGTTCATTGACACCTCAACCGTCTGATCACAAGTTGTAAGTACAAATTTGTCACTTAAATTTTATATTTATTTTCCAATTTTAAATATTTATTTCTTTTTTAATTATTCAAAATTATGATATTTTTTATTTAGCAACTGTTTCATATTTAAAAAATATTAATTTAAAAAAAACGGTAATTTCCGTTTCAACCATTTAGCACGAACTACAGGCATAATTAAGGTGGTAGTGTCGCATCCCTAGTGCGCCGCCGCGGTCGGGCGTAGCGGCGAGTTGAGAATGGTACTAGAGTTGAGATGACTGCGGTGTGTCGGTGTGCGCCGGGCGGTCGGCTATTCTTCTCCGCACGCGTCCTCGCTTATTGTGTCGCCCGCTTTCTCTTGGGAAATGTTTTGACCTGGAAATATTATGAAAATTTAGTAAAAGATAAAATAGCTTGCAGAAGCTTAAATTGCAAGCCAGGAGTCAAAGATAATCCTACTTCACACTTCACATTAATATTACAAATGCGAAAGTATTGATGGATGGCTCAAAAGGTTTGTTGCTCAAATCAAGCCATGATTGCTGATCGGATCTGGGACCCTATTCGGAGATTTGAGATTTTCATCTCATCTTTCTTCATCCTTGTTGCTCTCGTTTGAAACATCACAGGTGTGAGAGTGACCAAGATAAAATCTCATCTCATCTCACGCGCAGGAATAGCCACCCTGGTCGAAATTTGCCACCGGGAAGATCATAGACTGGAATAGCACATATGCTACTTTTAAACCGATGGATGCAGCTAATATTACGAGTATAAATGCGAAGTTTGGATGGATGAATGGATGGATATTTGTTACCCAATCACGCCAGAACGAATCTGGATGAAATTTGGCACAGAAAAAGATTATAGTTTAAGATAGCGCATAGGCTACTAATTAACCGCAGGTAAGACAGCAGGGCGCAGTTATTAAGCAATAAGGGCGTCCACCAAAATGTGCGCGAACGTCACTATTTTCGTCTATTTTGACAAGTACTTGAACGACACTAACTGACGCGCGCATATACAAGTTTTCGTGCACGCACCGGGCGGCGGACGCATACAACAGACGTCCTTGCATGTTTTAGCGGACGCTCTAAAAAATAAGTAGGTGAAAGTTTCTTAATCTGCTGTAAAAAAACGTACGTACTATCTACTGTGAAAACTAACGTACTTTTTGACAAATTTTGTCTTAAAATTCAAATTTCCTTTTTTCAATTTTTTAAAGTAATTTGGCTTTGTACATACCCTTTTTCGCTGATGAAAGTATGCACTTCTTGCAGCTTATGAAGAAAAAGGAGACACGTTAGAGTTTGGCGAGGAGGGCAGCAGGTCCATCGTGCGACACACCCAGCCCGCGATGTCCGCCGCCGCCGCCTCCGCCGCGCGGATCCACTCGTGGTTCTACATACATACACATACTTATACGAGTATCTTACATTCATTGATCTTATTTTGAAACATAAACAACAAAATTATAAAAGAAGCGTGTAATCAGTCTAATCATCTGTTCTTCTGAGTAGAGGCTCTTTATCCGAATAAGGCAGTCGAGTCTATTTAAATAACTTTGACGTTCATAAGGGTATCTTTGATACCTAAATTGAATAAAAAGCTTTGACTTTGACTTTGAAAAGACATGGGATATCCACCAACCCGCACTGTCAATCTGAGCCAGCGTGGGTGATAACGCCTTACGGCTCAACCACCCTCGATTGAGGAGAGTTCGGTGTCCCTGCAGTCATCAGTCTGCAGACAGCGAAACAAGGCTTGATCTAAGCCTAGTTTTCAAGGTGCCATTTTGCGTATGGAGTCTTGACATCTATGTGTATCTGATCGGAGAGCTTATCACATTTAAAAGACTTTGAACATTGTTTGAAACTGGCAAAAGTCAAAATGTTTTTATTCAATTGGATATCGCAGATACACTTATATCGTCACACCTTTCCCCCGAGGGGGCTGGCAGAAGTGTACAACACCCACACTTCGCCGGACGATATTTAGTCCCAAATGTGACAGGGGCGAGCCTGTCGCCATACACCGGGCTCCAGTCATGTAGCAGATGACATACAATACGCACATATGTTCACACAATGAACAAATTGGTGCGCGCCGTCGTCTGGGTTCGAAACCGCTCCCTCTGGCTTGATGCAGGCCTTCTCCGACTAGGCTGTCATCGCTTATGAATACGCTTATACTTATGAACATCAAAGTTACAAAATAATTGGATTCTGAATTAAATAAATTGTAGTTGAAAATTGAAATTGAAAGGCAAGAAATTGCACTTGAATTGAATTTTGCAGGCATTTTTTTTCCATTGAACATAGCAGAGTGAAACAATAGTAATTACCATCAAAGTCTTGAGGTCCGCCCGCTCGTCAGGGTTCTTCTTGAGGCAGCGGTCGACGAAGTCCTTGAAGTCGTCGCTGAAGATGCCGGAGGGCAGCTTGGGCGGCGGCTCGTTCACTATGTAGTCGAGGAGCTCGAATATCGCCATCGGGCGCGGGGAGTTCGGCGCCTGGGTCATTCAATTTTTGTTAACATTTCCACATCCTATCCCATACTCTTTCATACGTATCCCCTCCATCCTAAGGTTGCCTGGAAAAAATCGCTCTTAGTGATAAGGCCGGCAGTTGTTACACTACAGCTTAAGGTTTTTCTGTTCTTTTGTTTTGTTTTTTTTTTTCTATAATAGGTCGGCGTTTGACCACCAACTCGCCTGACGTTAAGCAACGTTGTGGTCTAAGATGGAGCACGACGGCCTATAAGGTACTTATTCACTCTAGCCTTGAAGTTTTGTAGAGTGAAGAAGTACAAAGACGGCAGTTGAGTGAGGCGCTACAAGTGCGCTACTGCTCAGACCCGTCTTCGAAACGGTTACACCGGACTACAATATCCCGAAGCACGACAGTATTTACGGTGTGACCAATAAAGTTTTTATCTGTCTATCTATCACTCTATAATCCTACTTCATGCTTATTTTTATTTTATACTAGCTGTCACCCGTGACTTTGTTTGCGTTTATTTAGAAAATAGTATCTAAGACCCTTCCTCGTGAAATACTGTAACTAATTATCAAATTTCATTAAGATCCCTTTAGTCGTTTAGGCGGGAAAAGCCTACAAACAGACAGACAGAGTTACTTTTGATTATATAATACTAGCTGTTGCTCGCAACTTCGTTCGCGTTTATTCAGAAAATAGTATCCATAAACTCTCCTCGTGATATACTGTAAATGATCATCAAATTATGAATAATAATCCGTTACCAAAGAGATCAGAGTCCAACATAAAAAAAACAATACTGGCTGGTTTTGAGCGAAGTTTTAATTTTAGTTGTCAGTTGTTATTTTAGTACCAACTACGTACTATTCTGTGATGTTGTCTGACGCATTTGGTAAGCGGCGCGTTATTTTTTATTAATTTACGAAATTTCATAACAAAAAGATTTATTGATTCAGAAAAAAAGTATCTAAAAACCTTCCTTGGGACAGTACTTATATCAAATTTCATCAAAATACGTTTAGCCGTGAAAAGCATACAAACAGACAGACAGACAGAGTTACTTTCGATTTTATAATGAGTAAATAAGGATAGTATGAATTATACAGTGTTTGGTATTTTCTAACTATATTCCGAAGCTAAACTACGTTTATTAGTAAGGATAGAGGGGGTATAATACAACGTGGTGGTTTCGAGGGTAGTAATACTTAAGAGCGTTGCTCTACCCGTCAAAGTGAACAACTTTAAAAAAAAACGTAAGTTTTCAATATTTGAGAAAAAAAACAAGCCTTCTTATTAAGTACGTGATTAGTTTGTAGTATTTTTTTTTATATGGAGACTCAATTATTTTTCTTTCGAGTTTTGCAAACTTACGCTCTAAAAGTTGTTAACTTTGACGGGCTGAACAACAACTTTAAGCATTACTGGACTCAAAACTAGTACGTTAAAATATTGTATGTTTTTTCAATGTTATTTTTTTACCTAACGAGATTAAACAGTGAACAACCCGCTAATGCCATTTTCCTGTCAACTGCAATTTACATTCTTACATTTTTAAGATAAGATAAATTTATCTCCATAGCAGAAACATACATTCATAGATTACAATCTTATGCTACCCACTATGATTCGTCAGACTTTGAAACTTTAATGTCTTGTCGACCGAGCAAGCGTTAGAGAGCGAAGCGTCTCTACTTTAGCTTCGACAAAAACGCTTTCATATGTATTTATTTTTTGATACATATTGCACTACAATTTATGTTAATACGTTGTAATGTTGTTAATTATGTGCATGGCACAACTAATCAAAAACATATTTAATTATTCACCTGTCCGGGCGAGTGATCCTCGTTCTGTCCTCCGAAGATGGCGGCGAGAGTCTTGGCGTCCGGCGGCGGTATGGGGTACATGCCGATGGCCATCTCCACGAGCGACAGCCCCAGCGACCAGATGTCGGACTGCACCGAGTAGTGCGTGCCTTGCAGACGCTCCGGCTGATCGGACAAGTCAATTCATGTTAGGAAATAATGTTACGCCAGTCGCAGCCGAAGAAGAAACTATACGCTAATCTGTGGAGATGTTTACAACTACCAATAGGTAACGCAGATTAGGCAGTAGTAGCACGCTCGAGGCGCGCGTCCCGTTGGCAAGATCCTTTTATCCCTACCCAGTTTGTAACAATAACAATCAAATATTACGTTCTGACGTGAAAATAACGCTATTACTATAAATGTAAATGTTTGTGTGAATAAAAAATACACAGAAACCATTCCATTTCCATTCATTAAAAATACCCAGAAACCATTATGTGTATTTTTTATTTACTCTCAAAAGGCTAAACTGATTTGGGTGAAATTTGAAGGTAGCTTATACCCTGGAATATGGTGACACTGAATGATATCTTATTGCCATGATGGTTACGTTTGTTTTCGACGCTGCGCAACTATGGACCCTATTGCGCGGCGATACGATTCGCAGTCGCCCAGCCTCGCCAACAAAACAACGATCATTGCAATGTCATGTCAGGGTCCCCAGATCTTTGTAGTACCGTAGCGCAATAGCCGAAACGGGCGCCGCGAGTAACCACGCCCGCTGCGGGCTTAAATCGCGTCGTGAGTTCTGATTCAACTTTTTTATGTAAATTTTGGCATTTTTCGAAAGGTGCGGGCCCGTCGCCGCAGTCGCAGCAGGCGAAAACCACATCATGAGTTTTTAGCCTACCTTCTAAGATGCTGAGTCGAAGGTATGGGACACAGCTGCGTGTAGAGTAAATAAATAAATAAAATATAAATATTCGGGACACTTGAACACACGGTCGTCTGACCCCAAACTAAGCAAAGCTTGTACTATGGCGGCCAGAGACTGATATATATACTTATATACTTTAAATACATACTTAAATAGATATTAACACCCAGACATAGAACAAACACAAATATTCATCATATGAATGTTTGCCCTAGGTGGGAATCGAACCCACGCCCCCTAGATCAGCAGGCAGGTTCACTACCGACTGAGCCACCGAGGCAGTCAAAGAGTGTGCTCGTATTTGTGATTATTTAGAACATAAATCGTCACGCCTTTCCTCCGAAGGGGATGTATGTAATACCTCTTGTATTACAACACCCACACTTCGGCGAAAGATATTGCTACGCCAGTCGCGGCTGATGAAGAAACTGTACGCTAATCTGTGGTGATGTTGTTTACAACTACCGATAGGTAACGCAGATTAGACAATAGTAGCCGCTCGAGCCGCGCGTTCCATTGTTAAATCCGGAACAAAAGAAATCTTTCTGGAAAGCAATTATTGTGCACCGTTTTTATGATGTTTTTATCTATTTAATAATGGGGTGTTTATTTGAATCCGAATGTTCTAGATTGAACGCGTGGCTCCGCGTGATAAACAACTTTTTGTGTGTTTGCGCTATTGTTAAATCGAATGTTCTGGATATCTTAAATTGTATAAATACGCGGACGACCGACAACTCGGCAGTCAGTTTTGATTACGCGTTCATTCAAAGTGCTAACATCGAAGTAATTGTGCGAGAAGTGTTCAGAGTGTAATAGTGCAAGTGTCTAGTGTAGTGTAACAGTGTTTGTGTTTGTGTAACTGGTGAATAAAGTGAATCTTCGGATACATCGACGTTTCATTCCTTTTGTCCTAACCCCGTTCGTAACAATATTTAGTCTCAAATATGATAGGGGCGAACCTGTCGCCATACACCGAGCTCCAGTCATGTAGCGGAAAACATTTGCGTATTGTATGGTATCTGATAATTTAGAACGTAAAGGACAATGGGCGAATTGGTCCAAAAAAAATTATAAGTTTGCCCGCAGGGTTGGCATATAGTGCATTCGGTAGAATATCTTATGCATAAAGAAAAAAAGTACGACACCGGTAAAATTCAACCTACAGAAATCGATATATTTTATTTTTAAGAATAGTGAAAATGAATATATTAACAGAAATCTTAAGCAAAACCACCGAAGAAAACGTCGCGAATCACGATGACGTGAACTGTATGGTGGGTGCAGTGGGTGGGTGAATATTATGTAAATGGCTTCAATTTTTCTTTTAAATTTCCTTAATCTTAACCAATTTAGTTAATCACAACTACAGTAAAAATATCTCCAAAACTGTGAGTTTGAATTCAGCGAGATTTATTATGCGAAAACCTATAAACCTTACCTACAAATTGGCTATAGTGTCAACCCTGCGGGCGCTTGGACCAATTTCCATTTATTTTTGCCCATTGTCCTTTAACTGCGATAAGTAGCCAAATCGTCACCACGATATAAGCACAAAACTTCAAATGCAACATACCGACATATAACTCCTCGTCCCTACAAACGAGTTGGCCATAGAGTCGATCAGCTGTCCCGAGACTCCAAAGTCGCAGATCTTGATCTCGCCGTTGCTGTTGACGAGGATGTTCGACGGCTTGACGTCGCGGTGCATGATGGCGTGCTTGTCGCGAAGGTAGCTCAGCCCTTTGAGCACGGCTGACGTTATTGTACCTGAAGAAAGTAAGTAGATGGGTGAATTGGGAGAATACATTGGTTGGAGATTGAAAGTCAGAAATACTTGTTAGCCATAGTTTGGCATAGTATGGCTGTAGGCATGTTATTGTTAGCATTGTTTGTAGGCATGGTATATGAAAATCTATGTGTGTGTATTTATTTGTTACTTATTCACAGTCAAACAGAACGGCGAAATTGATTTAAATTCGGACCAGAAATAGCTTATGCCTTTGGTTACCACTTACTACTTACTATGCTTCAATATATTTTTGTTGTAAAATTTGTTTTTATGTCAAATAAATAAAAGATTGATTGATTAATTGATTGACTATACCATTGATTGACTATAGTGGCTACTTTTTAACGCGCGGTTAGCAGCTGATCTGAAATAATTGTTAGCCTTATTGATATCGCACAAAACGAAGCACAGCTTATTCAAAATCTATGAAAGAAAATATATTTGTTCCTCTCTCTTAAAATGATTTGTTGGATGTGACATTTACCATCTTGTATGAAGTCTATGGAGGCGATTAAACCTTCACCCGCCTAAGTCTGATTTATCAGTATTGGTGAGTTTGTTTGGAGCGGAAATACACTAGAGATTTGTTAAGAAACAGTTTTGAAGATTAACTTCCGCTACATATCTATCAAATATTGTCGAGCCGATTCCGTCTGGGACGACGATATTATTGTTAATGTTAGGCACCAAACATCTTTATCGGAAAAAATCGTCGCAGGCAGTTAAAAGGTTAATAAACGAAACAATAAGAAACTCACCTAAAATGGACTCTGGAATTCTGCCTGCCTTCTTCAAGATCAAATCAAGCGATCCGCCATCCATGTACTCCATGCATATGGATATCTCCCCGTCGCTATAGAAAGCCCCGTAGAATCCAACTATATGAGTGAAGTTGCACTCATGCAGCACTTTGAGCTCGCGGATGATCTGTTTCTTGATGGCTGGCTTCACTTCCAGATGGATGAGTTTGCGCGCCATGATGAGGCCGGTCGACTTGTGCCGAACCTTCATTACTACGCCGCCGTTGCCTTGCCCTGCGAAAATTAACGGTTGCTTTACTCTATGCAACATAAATAAGGAAAACGTGGTACACCTTCGATCACGTCGTCGTTTCCCATCAGGCGAGTCTGTGGTCAAAAGTATGCCTAGACCGATGTAAAAAAATAGGGTCGTTGATTACTGAAATTCTAGATACATCTTTTGTACATGCGATTGTCAACGCTGCATTGCGTAAGCGAAGATCGATTTTTGGAAATTCGATTTTCGATGACCGCTGGCTGCTGGCTAACGAGGCGCCAGACGGGTTAAAAGAGGCAATAGTATTTAAGAGTTCCGTTGGAAAATACAGTTTCTTCGGTTTCACACTGATATGGCAGCAAACACGCGAACTGTCTATAGGCCGGCCGGCCTGTATAGCCTATTAAATTTGTTTTCAGTATGGTATCTTAGTTTTAGTCAAATTGTAGTATTACAGCAACGACAAATCGCACACTACGCTAAATTCTTAGTGCACAAAGATTCCCTGTGATGGGTATGCCAGCAGGCCTAGCATACGCAACGCGACAACGGTATGCCGACTCTTTTTATCGAGACAGACTTAATATGTTTACACATAGCCTTGTCACGTTCTCACACGACAAAAAGTGACGAGAAGAATTTGGTCGCGCACGCATGCTATTAGGCCAGGAGTACACACAAAGACAAAGACAACTACTGAATCCAGAATTGAGATCCGCATCTATTTAAAACTCACCCAATTCTCCGAGCTTCTCAAAATCATCGTCGCTCAGCTCCCCAATCTTCTCCTTCTGGCAAAGAAAGACCTCTATTCTCCGACGCTGAGTGTCGTCCATCTCGATCTGTTCCAGCCGCTCGGTGAGGGCCTCGATGCTGGTCTTGGACTTACCCGCCAGACCCTGCCGCCTGACAACAGACCTGTTATCAACACTAGTTTTTGTTCTCGGTTCCATTTATTGAAGCTAAACTTAATTGTAAAAACATGGAGGTAATATAGTGATTAAAAACTGAATTGAACTTAAAAATCATCATTATTATCATTTCAGCCAGAAGACGGCCACTGCTGGACAAAGGCCTACTCCAACGTTCGGGGTGCGTGCTTCTACCGATACCTCGAAACCAACCTCAGAGCTTTGTTACTAAGTTGTTTGTTATCCGTTTTATGACATTGATGCTTTTTTTAAATAAGAGACTGATGAGACTGAGAGAAAAATAGACTCATTGAAGCGACTCGGGACCGCCTCGACTGGTGGTCAACTGGTGGACACCGCGTGGTCAACCAGTGAACCTCACGTGGTCAACGAGTGATCGTCGCGTGGCCCACGAATTCACAAATAGTCTGTCAGCGATTGTCACATGTCCTCGCGTGAAACCATTTGCCGGCACCGAGTGGGCCACTTGCCTTCCGCGAGTTGATAGCTTACGCCGAGGCTATCCGGAATTAATGTAGTGAGAGCATATCCATAGGAGTTTATATAATAACCACACGAGGCGAGGTGGTATGTGTCGGGTCCCTGGTGGCTCTAATGAGTGATGACCTTATTTAATTATGTTTATTTTGTATTTAACAGTTACTTATACTTACTACTATTATTACTTAAATGATTGTTTTGTTGATATCAATTATTAATTGCCATACTTGATAATTATTATTTTGACATTTATAAATATTAAACTGCAATATGAGACTATTGGAGTTATCAATTAATTCTGATTTCTGGTTTCAGCAGCTCCCAAACAATCAAACATTTTTTCATAGAAAAAGTTGTCTAGCAATCCTACAATTTCTTAAATCATTAGGGTGCTAGGGAACAACAAAAAACATACATGCTTGCACATGAACTCCCTTATTAATAAACAGTGTGTAGCCTCATAATAGTTTTACTGTTTTTTAGTGTAACTTTAAAATTTAAAAGAAAAACCAAAACACTATTTAACCATTCCGAGGCTAAACAACATTTATTACTTAGGTAACTTGCATTTGGAATATAGAGAAACATAACCATCCGTTTTTGCTTCACCGTAGTCAAGTAAAAAAGTAATATAATGAAGATCAATCAGCTTGGGTCCTCATAAGTTTTTGTCAAAATCTTAAATGAATTCCATTCATTATGTTAACAGGCAAAAAAGTATTAGCCAACAAGCAATATGAATCATCAATATACATTACACTTATAGAAAGCAGCTGACGGTTATCATTTACACTATGATTCACATCTAAAAATAATCTCTGCATCTCTATTCAGTACTTGATGTGGGATCATATGTTCTTGCACCATTGTTTTAGTGTAAGTGCTTTGTATTCTTAGTATGTTTTTGATAAAAAGGATCGGCATTTAATTTTATATTCATGTGTGTATTTATTTTTCCTGTACTGCTAGTTGTGTTTATGCCTCTTTAGCCACCATCCTATATCCCTGCTGCCATTTTCCCATTTAAAATTATTTCCACTGTCGTCCTGACATCTGCCATCCTCCTGCTTCTCCTATACTTTAACCCCTTTTAGCAATAAACATTATATAACCTTGGGATATATTTATTTGGGATAGTTTTAATGTTTTTGTATTTTTCTTTCTTTTTATTTTAAAACTTAATCCATAAAGGCAAAACACTGAATAACTGTTCCGAGCCTATTCAAGAGTTATTGCTATGGGGTTTATATTTGAGTGGTTCACAAAACTATACATGCACATTAAGTATTATTTTTCCTATGTATAATTGTATGTATGTATTGGCTTGTGTCTATGCAATAAAGATTATTATAATTATTATAGTACTAGAATATGACTTTGTATGTTATAGAAACACTTAAAATAAAATAATGGTAGTGTCTTTACGTTAGTTTATGTGTCAACTTACTCAGTAGCTGTAGCAGACTTGAGCTGCGGAGTCATGTTTGGTGTTATGGTGGGAGCGGTGTCAATCGACCCTGGCGGCAGGGTCAGATTGAGCTTGTTCTTTGACATCTTACTCATGATGACGGCTTCACTTCTAACCCATTAAGCTTAATGTTCAATCTGTTGTAGGTAATCTATGAACAAAAACAAAGCCAGAGATTTTAAAAGTTTTAGAAGCTTTCTTTTCTTATACATACACATACTTATTATACATTATACATACTTACATTTCATAGTACACATTAGTGTACTATGAAAGTCTAATTTGTAAAAATAATGTTGTTTTACAAGCTTACTGCATTAGAGATGCTATTGATTTCAAAAATTGTTTTTTGCATCAAATAATAGCTTAAAATAGCTGCAACAATTCCAGTAAACCATACAGCCGAGTATGTACACACATATACTTACCTCGTTCCTTACTACTAGTTCCCCAACTTACATAGAAATTCAACAAGTGAGATTGTTTCTATTAGGTATATTGAGAGAATCTCAATAAATGGATAATCAAGTTTTATCATTGTGGCCATTACCTGAATTTATCTGAGTTACACACATTTTTATTACTGCGAAAAGTATTTACAAAATAATGCCGACTGAAAAGGGCGTAAATCACAAGAAGATTTCAAGATAATGCGACTACTCTAGGGTCCCGAAACTTACCGAATATCGATACTTTCGTCAAGACATGACAAATGTCGTACATATACGTAACCCGTTACGGATCAGCAAAAATTTATCAAAATTAATAGATTTTGGCAAATGTATCTCACAATTTCTGCAAAAATGTAACAAAGATGCAAAAAAATCTTTGATTCAATTTGTCATTTTTCGTTTGTCAAGTCAAATTATCACTTGTCTTGTCAGAGTTGTCACTTGTCGGACAGGCTGGGGTTGCTATTCTCAACTCTTAAACCATCAATATTACTGCACAATGGTCTCAGGGTATAGTACCCACCCAAATAGTATTAAAACTATTATTTATTCTTAATGCGAAAGTGAGTTTGTTTGTTTGTTCGTTCGTTTGTTACACTTTCACGCTCTAACTACCAACTCAACCGATCATCATAATATTTAGCATGAACGCATTGTCAAGGGTACAAAAAAGTATATATCTTTAACTGGGTAGACCTTTCATCCTAAAAATTAACAGTTGCTGTGGGACCGCGGGTTAAGCCACGGGACTACACTTTAGGGCAGGCACTTAGTTAAGGCTTATGAGAAGAATGAAAAAAACTTGCATCGCTTTAGTTTTAAAATCGGTGTATCTATTTCTGAACATAGTGCCATATTATGCTTGTTTCACTCTTTTTTTATACTTAAAAGAATATAAAAACAATGGGGCGAGCCCATACCCCTGGTGAGTGTGAATGATTACGACATGACCTATGACGAATATTGGTGAATTGGGCTAAATGCATTTTACAAGATGTGCATTAAAAAAAATAATGCTGTGCTGGCCAGGGACCCTATTCGGAGATTTGAAATTCTCATCTCACCTTCTTTCGTCCTTGTTGCTCTTATTTAAAATGTCATAGGTGTGAGAGTGACCAAGATAAAATCTCATCTCATCTCACGCGCAGGAATAGCCCCTCAGGGGGGTTATTCCTGCGCATGAGATTTTATCTTGAATACTCTCACACCAATGGCGTTTCAAACGAGAGCAACAAGGACGAAAAAAAGTGAGATGAAAATCTCAAATCTCCGAATAGGGCCACAGTTCTAGCACAGAAAAGATATGCTGGCTGGCAGCACTGACGCTTTGTTGTTTTTTATCTGCCACACGAAACGTCACATCAACTTGACAGCACTATAGATGTGATTTTTTTTTTCGTTCTTGGTACACACTAAAGTCATTCAGCCTTGCATAGTTGAGCGCTTTCTATGATTATGAAACGGTATATCTTGTACACACGCAACAGGAGAATATTATAAAAATCACCCAACTATATTTTTAAAAATGTTAAGTAGTTAAGTGACTGCCTCGGTGGCTCAGTTGGTAGTGAACCTGCCTTCTGAGCTTGGAGGCGTAGGTTCGATTCCCACCTAGGGCAAACATTCATGTGATGAACATTTGTGTTTGTTCTATGTCTGGGTGTTAATATCTATTTAAGTATGTATTTAAAAATATCTAAGTATTATTATATCAGTCTCTGGCAGCCATAGTACAAGCTTTGCTTAGTTTGGGGTCAGGCGACCGTGTCAGGCGACCGTGTGTGGAAGCGTCCCGAATTTATTTATTATTCATTTATTAGTTTGGAAACCGATAAAACACGTTTCGCCACACCCTGCGTACAGACCAAAGCAATCGAAGGCAAACGATATACTGCGTCTCGTTTTATTTTATTGAAACGAAACGGAACGGAGCGATTTCCACATTCATTGACCATGGGATTGGGGGCTATTCCTACGCGTGAGATGAGATGAGATTTTATATTGGTCACTCTCACACCTACGACTATTCAAACGAGAGCAACAAGGACGAAAAATAGTGAGATTGAATCTCACTCCTTCAGAATAGCCCTATAGTCTGTACGCAGCATACACGTAGCAGCGTCTCCTGTAAAAAATAATGCGCATGTTTTTTCGTAGCATTACACATCTTAGAAAAATAACGTAAAAAAATATTCTAAGTTAAACATTTGTTTTGATACAAGTTTTTAGATTCGGTTCTACATTTTGTGTGGATGTTGGTTAATAAACGTCCAACAATCACTAAACTTGTTTCTAGAAATTAAACAAACTCTTCCCCGCTTCCCCCGCTTGGGGGATTTTTTCCATCGAGCAGCTGTGTTTCACAGACACAAATGTGTAAGGCTTACGTTACGCCTCTTTGTTTTAATGTTTTGTGCAAGGAAGAGCACCCAACTATAAAAATAATGACGTTTAAAAACGCGCACGTACATATATAACAGACTTCGAGGCTTGATGTGTTTAGAAAATGAAAGCTTATTGTATGGATTATATTTTAATGAATAAATTGTTAAAAATTGTATACAATGTAGTTAATTTACTTATTCTGATATTTACAACATTGTTTCTAGATTAAAAGACAAAAAATACTACTTTGAAACATTTCACCTGCTATATGGGTAAAAGAACTTCAAATTACACAACAATACATAGTTTATATCCCATCTAAGAATAACTTATGTATTTGATAAGGCATTACAAACTTACGAAATGTAAAATATTTTAATTAAGCAATAATAAAAAAAGTGTTTCGTAAATATTGTTTGCATAGAAGTAGAAAGTTACACTTATTGCACAGTTGCATTAATTTTGGCTTCTGCCTTTTTAACCAACAATATTATTATGACTGCCAGAATAAATATGACTACCTTGATGGCTCAGTTGGTAGCAGACCTGCTTCTGAGCTTGAGTGGGGGTGTGGGTTTGATTCCTACTAGGTAAAAATTTATATAAGTTCTGTCTGGGTGTTAAAATCTATGTCAGTATGTATTGAATAATATATATGTTTTTAGATCAGTCTCTGGCAGCCGCGTGTGCAAGTGTCCCGAATATTTATTTATTTATTTCAAAACAGATTCATTTTTAATTCACAAATAGTGCCTTTATTTTTACTAACAAAAAAATTGTCCTCTAATGGAACATCCAACAATCTTTAAGTTTTAATGATCTTTGAGATTATCAATCAGAGGCAGACAGACTTGTATAACCCATTGTTTTAGTCTAAGAAAGAATTGAACTTAAAATGCCAAAATAAAATACTGTACGCTAGCTTTCAATGACACAGCACAGATTTCATTTTGTTTCATGAAGACTTTATCTTAGTTAGGAACATGTTAATTCCTGGCTGATTCTTTTTTGATTCCTGGGCGTTCTTTTTGTTTTCTTGTGGTTTGCCCTCTTTTTCCTGGGGCTTCTTCTTTTTCTCTACTTTCTGGCTAATTTCACCATCTGCAGAAGTAGTTACTACTGGCTTTTTCTTCTTAATTTTTTTCTTTTCAGCTTCATCAGGTTCTTGGGCAGGTTGAAGTAAAGGGGTTGGATCGTTTAGTATCATAGCCAGTTTTCCGAAATAGTTCCACATAGCGTCGACGCACTTCTCCGGTTTTCCTCCTTCACTGTTTTCCCAAAGTAATCCGTAGAGGCGTGGTTTGAGTTTCTCAGTCGGTTTTTTCATTTCTGACTCGAACTCATCTTCCAAATGTTTGAGTCGAGCTTTTTGGGTTTCAGGTGAAAGGGAGAGGACGTCGTCTTCGTCCATTGTCGCTTCCTATCGACAGAAATAAAGTTTCAAAGTAATCAGGATCTCAAAGGTCAAAGCAGTCTAAAGATTATTTAAACTTCCAAAATCCAATGATGGAAAATTTGTAACATGTGGTTCGTAATTATCTGTAGCTTTGGGCTGTATAAAGTCTTGTACCCACAAGCGCAAGGTGCATTGCTATTTCAAATTAGACATCAGTTTTAAAAATGTAATAAGGAGTATCTGTAAGTTTTATTTTATTTAAATATAAAGAATTTGAATCTTTGGTGCCTCATCTCCGCGGCCCTTTATCCGTGCCATAAAGGGCCTTTAAACTTACAGATACATTATTACATTTTTAAACCAGATCTCTAATTTAAAATCAAGGCGCAGAGTCATTTAAGCGGGACCATTATCCAATCCTAACTAATATTATAAATGCGAAAGTGAGCTTGTTCCTTTGTTTCATTATTTATTTGTTTGTTATGCTTTCACGCCTTAACTTCTCAACCGATCACCATGAAGCTTTGGATACACGTTGCTAGGAGTCATAAAAAGGACATGCTACCTTTCGTCCCGAAATAATAAACGGATCCTGTTTGGAGCGCGGGGAACGGGAGCGCAGGGCACACCCAGTATGGTTTCTTTTTTTTTGTTATATCTCAAAAAATAATTTAGTCTGCCTTTAATTTAATGTGTCGTTCAAGTGGACGCCCACGATACTGGTTTTTCCAAGTGTGGGGTCCACAGTGCTTGTGTATTGTGCAAATGGTTGGCTAATAAAGATATTTGTATTTATTTGTATTTGTACTTAATAGACTTGCGTTTGGCCGCCAACATGCCTGATGATAAGCAGTGATGCGGCCTACGATCGAGCACACTTGCCTAGAAGAAACCGATTCACTCGAGACTTGAAGACACCCAGATTATAAGTGTCAGGGAACACACACTCAGGCAGAGTATTGCACACTAGTACTTACCTCGTCGCTGAGGTACCCGTGCGGCACGAACACCTCGTTGTCGACCTCGTACTCGTCAGGCCCCTGCTCGTCGTCGCTGCCCGCAGCGCTGCCGTCGATGCTCTCACCCTCCTGCTCCTCTTCCCAATCGTCGTCGCTGTCTACCTCATAATCTAGCTGCTTCTGCAATTAAAGCAAATAATTAATTGTTTTTCAACTCTCTTGTTTATGCCACAGGTGCCAAACAAGCCTCCTGATGGTAAGCGATCACCATCGCCTATGGGTACCTGTAACACCAGGGCATCACAGATACGTTGCCGACCTTTGACGACTCTATTTACAGCCCGAATAAAGAAAAAATTGCTAGCTACTAAAAAAGCTAGTTGTGCTGTGTTGCTACCCGCAGTTAAAAAGTAGCCTATGTGTTATCCAGGGTATAAGCCTTCTCTGTACCAAATTTCAAGGAAATCCGTCCACCCGTTTGTGTGTGAAGAAATAACAAACAAACACACACACAAACTTTCGCATTTTTATAGATAAGTAGGAAGTACGATAGGTAAGAAGTAGGATTATACAGTGACATCTTTCTCTTCCGATAGTAAATGTGGAAGTTGTCACTCAAAGTTGAAGCACAAAACTTGTCTTGAAATCTATTTAGATCCCAAAATCAATCCTCACTAACACTAAACACAGAACCCTAAAACGAACAAATACGTAACTATAAACACATAGGCTAAGAACTCATGGAGCGATTTTCACCGCGCCAGCCGCGACTATAGGCCCACCATTTTATTTCAAAACTCGATTGTTGCGATCACGTCAATCGTCGCGGTTACAAGACCTAACTAGTCCAAGAACCGAATGCAGACTCCCAACGTCACAGAATACATAACATTATTTCCAAACCCACGGCATCATGATTGTCTTTTATTAGTAAAGTTAGGAACCTAGGCTGCTAACGCGTGAAATTGGAAATCAAGTGTGAATTGGAGTCAAGTCAAAATAGCGCAGGCCATGCCATAGGGCTGGCGCGGTGTACAGTTTTACAAAACCACACGCTAGGACTTGTTCCGTGTTCAAGTCTGGCCTGCGCAGTTAAGTGAGTTAAGTTTTTATTTAAAAATTACACTGCACGGACTCTGGAGACCGTGACTTTTGTTAGCATAAATCTTTAATCATTATTTAAGGTGAATACAGGTAGAGGGGGGTTAGTTATTAAGTCTTAATTAGTGAGGAGAAGTTAGATCGTATAGTAAGCCTATAAGGCTTAAATCTAGAGATACGATTTTCGACCGCGGCTACTCGAGACTACTCGCGGCACCCGCCGCAACTACCACGCGACACGGTCAACCGCGTACTTAACAATAGTTTCGTGAGCGTGGTTTTAGCCCGTGAGCCGACTGACGATTACCAATATTTTTCTTAATTCCGCGCGTTAGCAGACTTGAAGTTCTTAAATTATGGTTTGTCACGTAAAAAGCTATATATATAGCTACGTATTTTTGTTTCCGGCCAATTTCTATTAACAAATTTTAAAGATCTGAGCTCCTCTTTTAGATAGATATTCACATAATTACTAAAAAAAAACAGACATCAACTAATTGTAAAATGTGAATTAAACTTTGATACTTGAACACTTTAGCCCCTTAGCCTTCTCTGAAACTGCTAGTGATAATAAAGCTACAAAACGAAAAAGAACCAAATGTCAATTACTTAAGGCGAGGCTTTCCCAGAACTTTAGGTATTTTACTCTACCTCAGGCCGCACTTTTTGGGAGCGCGACGTATTCATTCACGCGACACAAAAGTTGTGTGCGATGCGCCGCGCGCACGTCTTTCACCCGTCAGTCACGTTATGGTATCGAGTACCTAAACACCCATTTTTAGGAAATCGATAAAATAATCCGTCCGTCATTGTACTCATCCATTTTATGAACATTTTTTATTTGATGCCAAACAAAAATAAATCTAAAAAATGCCGTTCAAGCCAATATAGGTACAACCAATCTCATGTCCACGAGTTGTTGTATTTTTGATGTGTGAGCAGTCGTGGCATTTGTTTCATTTTACCGGTAGTGTCATATTTCCATTTTATCACACTTCACACTCATAAATACAAAAGATTGCGATTGTGTGTGGAAGTTAGGTACTTACTCGTATTTCACTTATTCACACCTAAACGGCTAGACGGATGAGGATCATATTTTGTTATCCTTATTAGGACAAATATTTATACAGGGTGTTGGAATGATTGTGTAACTACCGGTATTCATTAAATAATAAAACATAGTAAATTTCATTATTTTTGGGTATATTGTATAACAATTTTAATTACCTTACTTTACCATCAGGTGCGTACTAATAATATTGTATGGTTTGTTAAATGTTACAAAGTTAAAAAACTACACGATTCAGATATAATTTTGAACAATAATTATGAAAGAATCGAGTAAACTTATACCGGATATATAGGTATACATACCCTGGGTACGAAGTGGCGGACATTCTGCTAGTACTAACAAAACATCCAATACAAAAATATACATTCACAAAATTTACATTTATATATACAATTGAGCTATAGGTACGTAGTATTATTATTTGTTCTGTGATATAGTTGTAGAATCGATGGCAGCCTAGTTGGGAGTGGCAATTTTGCTCTGCTGGGTTCGAACCCAGCCGACGGCACGCACCAATTTGTTCATTGTGTGAACATATGTGCGTATTGTGTGTCATCTGCTACATAACTGGAGCCCGGTGTATGGCGACAGGCTCGCCCCCTGTCACATTTGGGACTGAATATCGTCCGGCGAAATGTGGGTGTTGTATTACACCTCTGCCAGCCCCCTCGGGGAAAAGCGTGACGATATGTATGCATGTCTAGCCATAAGTTCTGTTACAAATGAAAAAGCATTTATTTTTTTATACAGTAATGTAATGTTAATAAAAGTTATATTTACATATGTATTGAAGTCTTAACAAAAATATAACTATTATTTTATTCAAAATTACCACATTTGGCCTTGATAGAGGCCTTTAGTCGGTCTGGCCAAGAATCTATGGATTAACGGACTGTTTCCATGGGAAATTTAGCCACTGCTTGCTTCAAAGATTTCTTAAGTGACTATGTCGGCGTGTCGTTTAGAGCAGGCCATGCCCTCTAAACCTGACCATAATTTGTAGTCCAGGGGGTTTTGATCTGGGCTAGAGGAGGGCCAGTCTTCAGCCCTTATAAAGTCCGGAACATTGGCTTCCAGCCAGGCTTGGGTAGTTCGCGCCTTGTGACCATGTGCAGAGTCTAGTTGGAAACTCCACGGTAGATTTTTAAAAAGTGTATTGCTAAGGGGTTGTACAACACCATATAAGACGGTCTCTTGATACACTTTGGCAGAAGTTTTAACCCCCTTTTCACAAAAACTAAGCTTTGTGACGCCGTGATAGGATACCCCCCACCAAACCATGACTGACGCAGGATGATGACCACGCTGAGTGAAACAGGGTCAAAGTCATCCACGTGCCTAAAACAAAATAAAAATAAATATTTATAAGTATGATGTCCAAAAGTTCAAAATATAAAAATTCTAAAAAACCGACCAAGTTCGAGTCGGACTCGCGCACGGAAGCTGTCGTTCAAGCTTGTTGATATGTATGTACATAATTATATAACAACTACACCCTACTAATATTATAAACGCGAAAGTTTGTATGTATGGATGTTTGTTACTCTTTCACGCCAGAACGGCTGAACAGATCTGGATGAAATTTGGCACAGAGATAGATTATAGTCCAGAATAGCACATAGGATACTTTTTAACCGCGGGTGAAACCGCGGGGCGCAGCTAGTTATAAATAAATGAGCTTTCAAATGACACCTCAAACAACTGATTTGATGAGATAGAACTCGAGATATAAGCAATAATCTACAACGGTCGGCGGCCATCTTTGTGACGTATATACATAGCTTCGCCTGTCCCCGCTATCGCTTCTTACAACCGGCAGTTTCGAATTTCAAAGGCAACAACGAACACATCCATACCAGTCGTAGGTTTATAAAAGCCGTACTTACAAGATTTACCGAAATGCTCGATTTACGCTAATCGTTAAAAACGAATATACAACTTTACGAGTTTTCTTCAAAACATCCAAAATCACGTTGCAGTACTAATCAGGCCTAAATGTGTTCAAATCATACGGCTATAACTCAAACGCTACCAAACACTCGTGTAGTAGTAGTACAGATTGTTCAGTCAAAAATGAAAGTATGAACGACGTCCCCTATCTCGCCTAACACCCTATATAATTTACATACATACAGTACAGTCAAAACTTAGCGAAGATCCGCCACCTTGCATGTTACAAAAAGAAGGTAGGTACTTACGTTTCGTCAATTGCAATGTCATCAGAGTTTATTACATTCTCTTGAAGTACTCTTCTGCAAAAAAAAAACGAAGATAAGTATTCATGTAGGTAAGTATAACTACGTAAATATCACTACTAGATATACCACTAGGCCGGGTATTTACTCGTTGTGCAGTTCAGATTGCTCAGTAAAAATGAAAGTATGAACGTCGTCCCGTATCTTACCTAACATCCTGTATAGTTAAAACTTAGCGAAGATCCGCCGCCCTGCACGTTACAAAAGGTAGGTAGGTACTTACGTTTCGTCAATTCCAATGTCATCGGAGTTTATTACATTTAGTTGTAGTACTCTTCTGAAAAAAAAAAACAAAACTGTAAGATAGGTATTCGTGTAAGTAGGTATAACTATATAAATATAAATATCACTGGTATGCCACTAGGTCGGGTATTTACTCGTTGTGCAGTTCAGATTGCTCAGTAAAAATGAAAGTATGAACGTCGTCCCGTATCTCACCTAACATCCTACATACCTATATAGTCAAAACTTAGCGAAGATCCGCAGCCCTGCATGTTACAAAAGGTAGGTAGGTACTTACGTTTCGTCAATTCCAATGTCATCGGAGTTTATTAAATTTGGTTGTAGTACTCTTCTGAAAAAAAAAAAACAAAACTGTAAGATAGGTATTCGTGTAAGTAGGTATAACTATATAAATATAAATATCACTGGTATGCCACTAGAGCGAGTATTTACTCGTTGTGCAGTTTAGAATGCTCAGGAAAAATGAAAGTATGAATGTCGCTCCGTATCCGTATCTCACAAGTTGTCTGGGTGAAATAATAAATGGTGACCGACATAGTCAAAACTTCGCAGAACACCCGCCTCCCTGCGTGATACAAAAGGTAGATAGGTACTTACGTTTCGTCAATTCCAAAGTCATTGGAGTTTGTTACGTAGTAGTCTTCTGCAAAAAAAAAACTATAACTGTAGGTATAACTACAAAAATATCACTAGTAGGTATACCACTAGGCCGGGTATTTACATCGTGAATACACGTAACGAGACAAAAAAGTATCTATGATGATGAGTATGATATTTGAAAACACTAAAACGAATATAAGTAGGTACTAATAGATTTGTTGATACATCATCTGACTACAAAAAGCAATGCAAGAAATGTCGATTCTAGTAAATAAAAACAATGATTACCAATTTAATCTAGTAGAAGTTTATCTACTTACCGACGTTTGCTCCTTGACTCGTACGATTTTCTAAAAGCCAGACTTGAGCATTTTTTTCGTTTATTATGTTTGTTACCCATTATGGCAAAACTAAATGCTTGGTTGGTGTTGGTGTGTGCGGCACTGCGGAGATCACAAAAATTTGGCACACGTCCGGCGTCGACGGGGTCTGCGGGCGGACTGGCGGTCACGCAAACGTGCCTTTTTACCATGAATTCGTGATAAAAAAATCATATAAAATTACCATGTTAACTTTTTAACATTTTTATTTATGATTCCATTTTTTTATTGCATTGTAATTCGTAAAAAAAATAAAAAAGCAATATGATTTGTAAAAATTAAGTCGCAAATCGTGTTTAAAATACCAAATAGAGGTGACTTTGGATTTTTTTTCTATCGAGTGAAGTTATTCATTACATGTATCAGATTTATGATTCCACTTAAAAACATGCTTAAGAATAACATATTTTTTTTTACACAGTAAAAACCATGGTTTATCTTAGAGGAAAGTTGATTCTTGCTAGACGTTTTCTGGCCAGGCTCGCCTTAATTAAATTAGGTACCTCATCCTGGCCAAAAGGTTTTCTAGGCTTGACAAAGCTGCTTTTCTTCCGCCAAGTGCCCCAGTAAGGCGGGCGGCGGTTCTCGTGAAAACTCAGCAGTTTGGGACGGAGCTTCTCGCGCTCTGCCGGCTCACAAGTAAGGATCTCACTCGCGCCGTCGATTGGAAGCAGCTCGTCTTCTGTAATAAAAGCCAGGTTGTTGTATCAAAACTATCTTTGTGTATTTTAAAACATAATACATGGATCCTCTGAGAATAGTTATTTTGCGAAAAATTGCAGTATTCTAAATGAAACTTTTAGTATCACATCAACCATGGCTTTTTGACATTGAGGTTTTCCAGCATTTATTTGTTAATAATGCATCTATTACATATACCTGCCACTTAATGCATATTCGTTTTGTAACCTAGTTCCAAGACACAGATGCCTGAAAATCCCACATGTTATAATAATCCAACCTTTTCTTACATCTTCTCTATATATAGAAATGAACCACTATTTCCCTTGGTCATCGCATCACGCGTGAACAGATGGAACATTTTCGCAATTTTTTTTTTTGTTGTGTTATTATTGCCAGGAGAAGGATCTTATGAAAGAAAAAATTAAGATATTATCCCGAATAAAATAACAGTTCCTGTGTGACGCGGGTGAAACCGCGGGGCATAGCTAGTATTCAAATAAAGATGCACAAAAATGGTAATTAGTGTAAGATGATACAACTAAATTGACAACATTAGTGAACCGGTTTCACTTACCAACTAAAACAACATCATCATCATCTTCCTTGTCTTCACGAGGCCAAGTCTTGCCACTTGACAATGGTTTACTCGCACCACTCTTCAGGCTTTTTAAATAAAGCTCATTTTCTTTTATGCTCTGTTCCTTTATCAATCTAACCAAGTCATTTGCTTTGTCTACTGAAAGGTTTTTTCTAGTTGTTGGAGCCAATCTCATGTCAGATTTTAAAGTGAAACTTGTCAGCATGTTGTTGCTGACTGTACCAACAATGGGTTGATCTTTCTCAGTCTTCTGCTTTGGTACAAAGAAGCTGACAAAGGCTTCCACAGTTTTCTTCTTTTTGAGTTCTTGTTCTTGCTTTTCGAGTTCTAGAGCTTCCTGTTTCTTGCGTCTTTCTTCTTCGCGAGTTTCTTTTTCCTTTCTTCTTTGTTCTTCTTTTTCTTCTCTCTCTTTGCGTTTCTGTTCTTCTTTCTCTTCTTTTAGTTCTGGAAATTAAAAATAATATATGAATTTGTATGAATATGGAATACAGAAGGTTTCAAACTTTTCCCTCTTGAATCAACTTAGCGATTATGTGCTTACTCTTATCCAACTCCTTTAACTTTTCTTTTTCTTCCTTTTCTTTCTTTCTTTGTTCTTCTTTTTCCTCCTTCTCCTTCCTCTTGGCTTCTTCTTTTTCCTCCCGCTCTTTCTTTTTCTGATCTTCTTTTTCTTGCCTCTGCTTGGCTCTTTCTTCTTTCTCCTGCTGTCTCCTTTTCTCTCTGTTTAGTTTCTCCTTTTCTCGTTCTTCACGTTTCTTAGCTGACTCCAGCTTTTTCTGAGCCTGAAAAGTTTAAGTAATGATTTAAGACAGACAACCATGTGCAAATATATGTCCTACTAATTTATTAATAATATATGAATAAAGATACAAATATTAATCCCCCAAAAAAATAATTAGAAGCCTATTAGAACAATATTTAAAAACCACAGGTGAATTTAAACAGCCAACAGTGTGATTAGTGTTCACAAGAAAATATTTAAACATTTTAGAAGTAATTGTGCTGTTGTTATACACAATAACTGTGAGCAATGGACCTGTAACTCTTAAGATACTTTTTACCACTCTAATTGCAACATTGTTTTTTGAGTGTGGTCAGAAATACTGAAATGAAACTTGATCTAAAAAAAAACTATTTTAAATAACTGATTTTACGCCTTTTGAGTGTGCACCCTCACTGGCATTGCTCTAGGAATAACACAATGTATGTGTTTTCAGCAGTCAAAGTGTTAAAACCATTTTTTGTAGCAACCTAGTAAGACGAAGGGGAAGGACATTCCACATCTGGCTTACCTGTTTAGGAGTTAAGTTGTTTGGTGTAGATCCATTCATAGATTCATCTAGCTTCACTGCCGAGGAACTTTGTTTGGGGGTTGTAGGAGTTGTAACCGACTCATTTAGTTTTAAACTTGAAGGAGAGCCTTTCGAGTTGTTATTCTCTTCCTGTTTAGCTTTGTTTCTTGCACTTCTTTTTGGAGTAATCGGAGTTTTTAGCTCATCTATTTCAAGATTTGTGTTATCGGTACCTAAAGGCTCTGGAGATTCTGTAATGTTGTTCTGTATCATCTCTACATCATCATCTGTTGCTCCATTTGGGTCTGTGGGCTCAATTTCGTCTTCTGAATTTGAATTGACAGTTTCCTGGGTGTTTTCAGATGTTTCTGTTTTTCCATCATCTGATGTGTTGTGTAAGTTCCCTATAACTATAATATCACTAATCTCACTTGAAGGATTATTAACAGTATTCTCAGTCTCTTTCTGAATGGTACTTTTGTTAGAATCTATAGCACCAATAACTTCGTTACATTGTTTCGCAGGTTCGTCGACCTCCATTACTTCCCAAGCGTCAGATTTATCATCAGCGGTGTCACTACCTGTTCCAATAGAACTATTTTCTTTTATCTGTTTACTTTTCTTTTTCTTGGAGCTTTTGGATTTCTGCAGCTTTTTCTTGAATGCGGTGTCCACGAGTCTAACATATGGGTTAGGAAGTTTTTCGGCTTTTTCTGCGATTTTTCCATCTTTGCTATCCTCATCGCTAATTACAACTAGATCTTCTACGATATCGTTTTCTTTGCTGATTTTGCCTACTTTGGGGATGGATTCGGCATCAGGTGTTGAGAGCTTTCTTTTTCTGCTTGGAGTATCGGGTTTTGGAGATACTTCACTGATTATCTTGAATGGAAGCCGTGCTTGTTTCAGTTTCTTTTTCGACGGAGTCAGCTTGGTATCCTCCGGCGACTTGCTGGTTTTCATGTTCAATATACTAAAATAGTTGCATATAATCTAAATTACCGCTAGTTCAAGTTAAAAACAAATAATTTAAAATAAAGTTTAATTTGAACACAAAACACATTGGAACTTTAGTTTTTGTTTGACACATGACTTTGACAGCCCGCGCCGAAAACGCGGGAGTTTTAGAAAGAATGCGTTCATATTATTTTTTAAAAACTTAGGGATTGGCGGGAACGAAAAAGTAGCTACATGAGGTTGTTTGATTTTTCGAGTGTTAAAGAGTATTAATCATATTATATTATTAACATACAAGGTTTCAGTAAAGTATCCACGGGTTTACTGAAATGGGAAAAGGTGAGAGAATCATTTCATCCTCTATCACCCTCTCCTCTATCATCTACATCTTAGAATGAACAACTCGTGTGCGAAAAAATTTAACGGATGACAAGGCGGTATGGCCATGTTGGCTTTAGCTTGTTCTACATGCAAAATAAAAAAAAATTGAACGAAGATTGAACGCAACTTTAGGCTTGTTCGCTGCCTTAGGCGCGAAGTTCAAAAAGGATTTCGAAAGAGTAATTAATTATAATTAAACTACCTCATAGTGATCTGACATCTGACCACAATAAAATACTTCGCCAGGTATAGCATTCCGAGTCAAAAATGGTCACGTGGGCAACAAGTACTGACGTCAATTGTTGCCTAAGCAAGACCAAAGTAATCAGTCATTTAATAGTTCGAAAGAGACAATAACGATGAGGAGTGACGTCATTACGTGTCGGCTCCCAGAATGCTAGACCTTGACTATCTGACTGATCTGACTGTCACTCTGACAAAGAGAATTTAAACACGAGGGACTTGCCTGTCTGTCAATATTTCCTATTAAAATTAAAATTAGCTTTGCTTGAAAATTGTGCACTGCAATATTAAAAGTTTTGAATTGTTGTTATTTATGTTCAGCAAACGCTACTGCGCTACATAAATGGCCAAACCGCCCTCAGGGTTTGATTTTCGCGATGTCTCTGTTGCTTTACAGAAAATCCGAAGCATTTTGCTCGGAAGAGAGCACACCAAACATGGCCGTTTTCCACCTTTGATATCGTCCCGCACTATACCACCACCAGACATTCCCCGCGGGCCGGAGTACAAATATTCAAAACAATATTACGCAGACCGTAACGCGGGAAGATCTGTAAAACCGCCAGTAGTGGCTCCCATTGCTCAGGGGCCTCCTATATTTTTTCCGGACCCAAAAACTAAAGTCGGACCTGTGGCGCCCGACTCGGTAAGAGTCTGCTGAAAATAAATAGCAAAACAGAATAAGTAGCTCAAATTATCCTATAATAACAAACCATAGTCGTCCTAAGGTCTCTTGCAGTAAATTTAACAATTACCTAAATCCTTTTCAACTAGTAGTAAAATACGTCTAGCGAAATATTGGCGTATCGGGCACATAGTTAAGACTCTCTTAGGAAATGGTCTAAGGTACGTGTAAAAAAAAGTTAGGTAGGATCTAGCTAGGAATAGTTTAAACTAGTTAAGCAACGACTTAGGCAATTCTTAAATGCAGTGCAAGTGAGATTCGTGGTTTAAGCTAATCTGCGCACGGTAAAACTTAGTCATTAAATTCTTCACAATATTAAGTTGAATGGGAACAAACCACCCCATCCGATGTGTCCACGTAATTTTTCTCACTTGTCCCGGCGGCTGTGTCCGTACTTTTTCTTATTGTTCAGCTATGCTTCGCGTGCGCCCCGTCTCCCGGCCTGGTGTGGTGGTGGGACGGCCACTGCTACTACGAAGTGACGCCGGAGCCCTGCCCAGGGTGCATGCCGCCCTGCTGCCAGCCGCCGCCGAAACCGACCGGGCCTTGTTAGTCTAACAAGGTTTTGTTGGATAGAGTGGATGGATGGGAATAAAAATAATTGCAACACTGCTGATTTATTTTGTTTGATACATTATGGCCACTTGTACTATGTATAAAGATTGCCTTAGTCCTTGCTTAACTAGTTTTAAACTCTCCTATATAGCGAAATTTTCGCTTTTCGGGCAAATAAAGTTAAGATTATCCTAAATAATTACATAAGGTTCGTGTAAAAAAGGTAGGAACTAGCATGGAGTAGATTAAACTAGTTAAGCATGAACTTAGGAAATTCTTATATTTATTGCAAGCGGTTAATCCATGCAAAGATACCATTCCGTGCCCGACCGCAGACGGCAGCAACAGACGACGGTCGACTACTGCTGCCGTACAGTTTGCTTAGGTAATGTACCCTTATCAAAGCAAACTGTGAGCGGCTGACTGACTATTTTCCTCCAGTTCGCCACCCTATATTGTGCGTATAAACTGCCCGGCTGTATTCGAACAGCGCGTATTAAGTACGCGCGTACTTATTTAGCGGCATATCGCTTGCTGACGAGCGGCTGATTTTCATTTTCTTGGCTATAATTCGCTGCTTGCTGATCTTTGAGTTTGCCCAATACGCGACTCAAGAGTCAGCCAGCAAACAGTCAGCCGTTTACAGTTTGCTAACTAGGACGACCATATTGTATTTATTATTTGTTAGAGAATTTAGAGTCCACACTATTCTGTCACAATACAATTATTCCCATAGTAGCTGTGTAGGTACCTACCTATTTTTGAATTAGCATATCTATAACCTAAAGGCTGTATACAGCGACGTAACTAGGGCAGTCCGTCCGATCCAACCCCAATCCGATTTTTAAAATAAATCACCTTGAGCAGGAACAAGCACGGTGACATCACACCTATTAGGTAGGGATACATATGTGCTTAATCAACTTCCCCCAGGGCACAGAAGAAATAATAGTCCTACGGTCCCAGGGCGTCTGATCGAATAGTAACGTCGGTAATTAAGAGTTTTAGTGGGAAAAGTTATCTTTGAAATAAAATAGGTCTATTACAAAAAGTCGCGAAATAACCTACGAGTAGCTTAAGCCATAGTTTAAGCATAGCTGTATTAGGGGCAGAAGCTACTAAATAAAAAACAAGCATACCTGATTAAACTCACATCAAATTGCTAATGAGATGGATTGGGATTAACAACCTATGACAATGATCATGAAATTGTTGTTCATTTTCCCCTTAGATTCTCCGTCTACGAATAGTACCTTCTAACATACTATCTACATATTATCGAAACTTACACTTACATACTTCTAACATATTATCGAAAGTAACTGTGTCTGTTTGTTTGTAGGCTTTTTACTCACAGACATATAATACCTACAGTAGCAGACTAAACATTAGGTATTTATCAGCGTGGTATGAAAACACACATAGACATGTAGCTTAGAAGGGGCCGCATTAAGGATGTTCGTTGTTCCTTGTTTGTAATCCAGATTATAAGACTGGTGATCTGTGAAGATTTTATGCTCTCCAAGTAAGCCTAAGTCTAATAATTGCCCACTGGTTTTTAGGCGGTTATAGAGGGTTATAGGTAACGTAAAAATTAAATTTAAAGTACACATACAACACTCGTTTATTTGTTTTGGAATAATACAATAGTATTATCTTAGGTCATAATTAGACAAAACTGTTATACCTACCTACTTAAAAGGGGAGTGACTAAATACTTTTATATATGGTTACTTACTTCCTTCTGCAGCTATAGGCAATTCAAACAAAGTAGGAATTGTTCCAGGACAGAATCTTGTACGAAAATTACTGAAATCAAGCCAGTGCTTTGAGTACAGTACACTAGCCAAACTGGGTTGTCAATCCTGGATCTTCATGTTTTTTTTTATTCAGGCATTCCACTACTTTTATTCGTTGAATATCTGGAACAAAGGTTATACTCGTATGTGACTCAGTCAATATCTTTCAATTAGACATCTTTCAACCTATATTTACTCTATCCAAGGTAAAGGTTTGACACTAAGCAAGCAAGTTCGTATAACCCGAGTGGCAAGTCCTGATGTCAGAGTTTCTAGGCCGCCCAGTGGCCTCTGGCATGGCTGATACTGACCAATGGACAAAGGAAAAGTTAAGCAATCCTTTTATTTATTCGTTATTCGTCATTCGTTCGTTATTCGTCTATGTTATCAACTTTATTCCTATAGATTCACAATCCGCTCCCTGTTTTTGTAAATGGTACTTGAGCTGTCAAATTTTGTCCCACCCCTATTAATTTTACTTATTACGCTCTTATTACTCTAATTCAAATAAAAAAACACTAACAAATAGCATCTAAGATAGATTATCCGCGAAAGAAACCCTTTGGTTTGAACATATATTTAAATTTCTTGGAGAAAACGAATAGAATTCTAAGAGCAAAAATGCAACCATCAAACTCACCGATAGAAAGAAAATCCAATGGATGATTTGCTGTATGAAGCACTTTCACATCGGTATGCACTGCACTCTACCATGTGCACCGATTTTCTTGCAATAAAATCATCAAAAAAGCTATATTTTGTTACTCAAATAAATGTCATCAAACCAACCAAACTTTCACGTGCTGTTGTCATGACAACCATCCTAAGATATACATGGCGGCATGGCTACGGATGGTCTCTTGTGTATGTGTGAGATCATGTTGCAATAGGTAAGTGAAAGAGATACCATTACTGAATTGTTACTGAGGAATGAAAAGGATAAACTGATTATCTATATGTATAATAATAACTAGCAATTTATGTTTCGTCTGCTACTGTATTATATGTCTGTGTTTTTACTGCTAAACGGCTGAACAGATGTTAATGAAATTTGGTAATTAGTTACAGGATATCACGAGCAAGGTTTTGGATTAAATTTTAGTGAATAAACGCGAACGAAGTCGCAAGGAACAGCAAGTATTTGATACCTGCAAGGCTATTCACAACCATTCGGAAACGTTTCCGTTCGGATTTCAAAAATTGTAAGCCTAAATTATTTGAATCTCAAGTCTGTATTCATAAGTTTTTAAATGTGATTAATTCTTCCGATCGGATTTATACTTGATCCCCTATTCCAAAATGTATGTGTAGAATGAGATTCGAACAATTTAAGTTTGTAATTTCTGGGATCCGATCGGAAACGTTTCCGAATGATTGTGAATAGCACCGCTGAAGTCCTGTGTGGTGGTAGGAGTTACGATCCTATCTGATCTACCTACCTATAATATACTTAGTTATCTAGGTAGGTAGGCCACTAATTAATTGGCACACGTTAACAGATTGTGATCACGTCGACGGCGCGCGGTGGCCCCAGACTGCCTATTGTAGCCAACTAGTTACCCACTCGTTATTAAAGTTAACAACTCTACGCTAATATGCAGTGTAGGGTTATGTAATGACAGGAAACCTTCAATTCCGCCGCGGCCAATGGGTTTATATACAAGTATATGTTATGAACCAAGTGATAAATAAATGGGTCATTGTAAACAGGGTGCCGGTTTGGGCTGTAGTAATTCTTAAGAGTCCGGCGACCACTTTAGACTAACTTCGCATTGGCTTAAGGTTTTCTATAGCCATTTCGTCTAGAAGAAGACTACGAGCGAAGAGAGCAAGTAATGATATTGACGAGCCTCTAAAGTTACCTACAGAGTGACAAAGTGCAATTTCAGTTTCTTTTTATAACTTTTGCACTTCAGTAATCATTCTTAAATAACTAAGAATTTCCCTTGTATTATGGATTCATTTAAAAGCTAATGATGTAGAAAAGCTACCTATGTAAAGGGATTTTTGATTTGCTTTGTCTGTCTATTGAATAAATCAGTCTAAAGTGATTTTTCATAGCTCTATTTTCTCTTGAGGACTTTTTAAAAAAAACCCAAGAACATAGGGGCGGAGATATAGTTAATTTAGTTGCACATGCTAAATTTCATCATAATCTGACAAATGGTTGACAAATAATTCTTCATACAAAATTGATCACGTGACTAGGAATTTTGTATGGAGACTTGGTTGTTTTTCTTTCGAATTTTAAAAACTTATTTTCTAAAAGGTGTTCGCTTTGATGGGCAGAACAACACACTGAAGTTTTACTGCACCCAAAACCAGCACGTTGTATAATGCCCGGGCATTGTAAATGACCAATAAGAAAGGGCATTTTGATAAGGTTAGGTTGGTTAGGTTAGTTAGGGTTTATGACAACCCGTAATCTCCCTTGACCAAAATCAAAGTTGTTTAATGTTGTGTTGTCCTAATTTATTTTTAATTGAAAATCTTTATTTTAATTTTTATTTGTACTATAACAATAATTTTAATGAATGATTACGCATTTTAATTTTTTACATTTTGACATGTAACATTTTGTTATTAATAAATTACTATGACTATGAATAGGCAAGTAATCAACGTTGTCGATCCATACCATTTTGCCTAGCCGTTTGATTGAATGGCTGAATATCAGGAAGCTAGTTGAGCGGCGCCGTTTAGTAAAAAGGCTAGACTGTTAATTGAACGGCTGATTGAGCTGATATACAGCGACATATACAGCACAAATGTCGCGGTAGTTTATTGGTTTAATTTTAGTTGGGACTAAGACTGCTACGAAACCTAAGAAGCAAATTTAAAGAAAACTTGATCACCCTTCTCGTAGTACTCTGCTACGAACTTTTGCTACGATTAGTACTCTTGAGTAAAGTGGTTATTTAGGTATCTACTATCTGGGCCCTGCGGTTAAAAAGCCCATAAAGCCCATGTGCTATTCCAGGCTTATAATCTATCTCTGTATCAAATTTCATCCTGATCCGTTTAGCCGTTCTGGCGTGATTGAGTTACACTTCAACATCCATACTTTCGCATTTATCAGCCGAACGAGCGTTAGCGAGCGAAGCGTCTCTGCTTCAGCTTCGACAAAAATGCTTTTGTACGTCCAAATTCTGTCCGGATCTTTGTCTTCCTCTACAGGTCACATTTCTTAAACAATTCTCTTGAATTTCCAAAAACTGACTTGGCAAAAAAAACTGTATTTAATTATCGAACCTACTCACAAAAAATCACGAGAATCGGTTAAGGAATGCGACCTACAGAGGAGGACAAACGTCGGCCGAGAGTCAACACGTCCTGAAGATGCTTCGTGGAGAGGCGAAACACGTGTCGACGAAGTGCTCGAAGAATAGGGATGTTTTATTGTATAATTTTTAATTGTATTAATTTTTCGATAAAAAAAGTTGTTGTAAATTTCATAACATTATTTCTATTAAATTCCTCATTCAATTAGCGTCATTTTATATCAAATTTTATAAAGTTTTTTAGTATATTTCATTAAATTAGGTCTGTTAAATTCGTTAGTCGAATTATTAAATTGTATAACGTTTAAATTCAATTCAATTCAAAAAACTCACTTGTTTTAAATTGAATTTAAAAATTTTAGTTTTAAATATGTTTTTATTAGCTATTATAGTTTATTTTATATAATTTTTGTCTGCCACTAATTATGTATTTGCACATGTTTTGGAGTATGGTCCAGCTCTGGCTTTTTTTCCTATTTACTACTTTGTTTATGACTGTACTCTGTTTTGTGTTTAAAAATTAAATTTAAATAAAATTAGATTCAAATATCAATTTGTATGAAGTTTTCTAGTAAATGTCCTTAATTTTTTTTTTCTGAATTAGGAATAGAATAGAAAATTCATGTTCCTTTATGTATTAAATGCGACGTTAAAGCGGAATTACACTAGATATTAGTTCAAGTAACAATTTTGAAGATGAACTTCCGCAAAGTAACGCCTGATTCAATCAACTATCGGCCGAGAGGTCTACAGCTCATAGAACTAGTAAATTAGTAAGATTAGTGTGATACTGTTTTCTTCATAACAATGATCGCAGCAAATCTTTAAACTTCATCAGATTTTGACTGCCTCGGTGGCTCAGTTGGTAGTGAACCTGCCTTCTGAGCTTGGGGGCGTGGGTTCGATTCCCACCTAGGGCAAACATTTATGCGGTGAACATTTGTGTTTGTTCTATGTCTGGGTGTTAATGTGTATTTAAGTATGTTTTTAAAAATACCTAAGTATGTATATCAGTCTCTGGCAGCCATAGTACAAGCTTTGCTTAGTTTGAAGTCAGGCGACCGTGTGTGGAAGTGTCCCGAATTTATTTATTATTTATTTATTATTATTATATCACTTCACAGTTGCTTGTTTGTTAGAGTCAATGTTGCCGAGTGGGACGCAGCAGCTATTCAACTTATCTAAATAGACTAAGCCATTTAAAATAGAAAAGTAGGTTCTACCACTGAGGAAGTTTATATTCTAGACTTGGTCTAGAGTCTAGACAACATAGATATCTTCAGTCACGCAATGTTAGCGTTTAAACGGTCCTTAGTGAGAAATAACTTTTCTAGGTGGTTTAGTATTAACGGAATTTGGAGTTTTGGTACAACCTTGAATCGAGCTCTAGGTTTTGAGGATATCTGAGGGATGCTAGCTCATCGCTGAATAAGTTTTGTACACTGGTCTGCTACATGGTAATCTGTTTACTTAGAACAATAAGCCATAAGTCTGGCTGATATCAATATTACATGTATTTTTGGCTCTATGAGACTTCTCACAATCGGAAGCCTCACTCATCTTTAAGGCAAAAATAGGTAGGTATCTTGTAGGATTTGCCAGGATTGTAGGTACTTACACTAAAATACTCCTGACGACGTATTTTCAATGGATCCATCGCGTCGTCCATGCAGGAGCTAGCCGGAGGTGCTACACTGTAGTAATATTATTTATTCTGTGGTGCTACACGGTATATGCACAAGCCTCTTAGCAATAAGCATTGTATAGCCTTCGAATAGTTTCCCAGTCTTTTGTCTTTTTCGATCGAGTTTCATAATTTAAAAGAAACAAAACACAATAGGATAAATAGCTGTACCTCTAAATATTCTGAGGCTACCACGTTTATTGCTCAGGATTATTTAATTACTAGATGCACCCCGCGGTTGCACTCGCGGTTAAAAAGTACCCTATGTGCTGATCTAGACTATAATCTATCTCTGTGCCAAATTTCATCCAGATCTGTTCAGCCGTTCTTGCGTGAAAGAGTAATAAACATCCATCCATCCATCCGTCCATTCTTACAAACTTTCGCGTTTATAATATTAGTAGGAAGTAGGATAGGATAGTAGGATGATAATTTTCAATAGAAAACGACCTAAGTACCACTCTTTTAGAAAACTCTCGTAGGTACTTACTCGGTACTTATTCATAATTTTTATGAATAAATTACCGACTGATTCGTAAAATGAAAAAAATATAGGCAGACTTCGGCGCGTAAAGCCATTAAATTAATATTTTCACTTCTATTAATTATGTTTTCCTTTGTGGCCCTATTTTAATTAAGAACTTTCAGCGGGCTACTCTTGCGTACACTGTGTAACACCTGCGATTGTTAATTTATGCTTAACTTGAAAACCGGCCTTGTTTCTTTTTTAATTTCGACAAATACTTTGTTACCAACGTTAGAACTTCAAGGTTAATCTATAATTGAAGACTGGAATTTTGACTTCTTAGCTTTAGGCTTAGATCATCTAATCTTAATTAAAATATCGAAGGTCTTAGCCGATGTCACTATGGCTAAAGATCAGCTGGGTGTATCTAACCATTTACCTGTGGACCACCTACCTACTAACTATGGATGGTGTGTGGCTGGGTGTAGTCAATATGTAACTTGGAGACTGACCTACACTAAATACAATCCATCAGGGATGTCTAAGAGTAAAGTGAATAGGTATCTCCTAAGCAAGCGTGTTACACCTTCAATCACGTCGACGCTTCTCATCAGGCGAGTCAGTGGTCAAAGTAGTCTGTTGTAAAAACAAAAAAAATAAAACTTTTGCAGCTTCAAAGGGTCCTACTGCTGGGCTAGTGTATCCCATTTTTTTCTAGTTTTCCCTGTCCTGAGCCAGCACCGTCCATTCCTTTCCAAGCCCGAGTTCGTCGCCATCGTGTCGGGGGCCGACCTGAGGGTCAACTGTTCAATCAGCTTTAGTTCATGAAAAGACACCAGTTTTGCATGGAGATGGGTACCTACCGACATACGAATCTCTTCAGTGTTTAGTGCTAAACGGATGCGACAAAGATAAGATAAAGTATGTACACATTTTCATACAAAACTGTTGAAATTCAGCTGAAAAAGTGTAGTTAGAGTCTGTATCCACATCAAATAGTCACCTACCCACGTTTCGTTGTTTAAAGTTTTACCTGAAAATAGCTTCACAGCAAAGAAATTGGAGCTTAAAAGGGAATTTCAGGAAGAACATGATTATTCTTCTTCCACGTAAACATCATCACATTTATATTTTTGTGCGGTGTTTCTGTTTATTTAAATGAGGCTTTGAACAATAAAAACCAAAATCATTTGAGCATTTGAGCATTTTTGCATGCATCCTCAAATGGAGCTACAAATGATTTTATGTAAGTACATACTCAAATCAGAAACATTTATTGGGCAGATTTGGGAATAATACTTAGAAATCAACTTACTTTGAAAAATGTACCTACTAGGCAAGTCACTTTTACAAACAATATTTTAGAAAAAATAAAATTGAGAATGCAAGTAAGTAGGTAACTTAATTGACCGAGCCAGGCGTGGTCTCAGACACTACAGGGATAACTCAGCTTTTGTTTTTTCCACGATAAATTGGGTATCGTCAATTTGATCTCTATGAAATTTTGCAGACATGAAAGTTTATCACAACAGAATTCTTAAGTTCGTAAATGAGCTAAATCGGACGAAGGGCTGTGGAGATATGTGTGGTCTACGTTCCGAGGCGAACTACTAGCCAGAACAGTCTCTTACGTCCTACTGCAGGGACACTGACCTTTTCTATATCGAGGGTGATTGAGAGGCAATCCACCACGCTGGCTCAGTGCGGGTTGGTTGATCAAACAGTTACCTACTCTATTTAGTTTTGGAGTCTGATATTAACAGGTACAGGTGTATTATCGTTGTCCCTTTTGTTAAAAATTCCTATGTTCCTTTATCCCCCTTGGTTAAAACAACAGTAGGTATTCTAAATTTTTTTATTGTAAACAAACAAAAAACAGTCCGTAGCTCTAATATGAAAAATCTAATGTCATATCTAAATTCCAAATCGATTTAGCTATTTTCCCAGTACACTGGACACTTCACTTCATTCGCTCAATAAAGCCGTCGTGAAGAGAGTTGTTCCACCTGGCACACTATGAAAATCGCTCGGCAAACAAAGCTACCCAATCTCGACCAGAAATAACACTCTACGTTATTTCCGAGGACCGAGGTTCTGTTTACAGACCAACTTATTGTTTCGTAAATAAGGTGAGTTTACTCGAGCATCTTATACACTAGGGGACTACCACAGCCACTATTTCTGCTCTCGCTCTCTTTCCAGTGGTTAGATAAAGCGAGAAAATAGCAAAGTAGGTCTAAAAAGTGGTGTCCCAGATCGTGGTAGGCCTTCAGGTTGAAGATATCTTTGCAATGTAAATGAAGCAGTGGTGTATGTCGGTCAATTGGATTCGTTTTTAAAATTAACTAGGTTAAGTAAAGCTTCTGGCACTGCAAAGATGGTATCAGACGTAGATTTTTTTTAGATACTTACATACTCTACCTATAAAAGTGTTTGATACAAAATGTTGCTGTAATTTGTAATGCAGGTATTCATTTATTTTTCATCTGCATATTTTGAACTCTAAATTTTTTAATTTGTAGGTATCACAAAGTTCCTTTAAATTGTGTTTTTAAAAGTCACGTAACTAACTATGCCAAAATAAATACTGTAGGACATTTTTTAAATTGACAAAGTACACACATTTTATTGATGGCTGCTGAATCGTGAAAAGTACCGTAGCATAAAAAAACCTAGCGACCCCAAAAATAACATTGAAAAGCCCAAACGTGACCGATTTTCCAACTGAAACTCAGGCATTCCCCAGAGTTTTCAGTTTCACGGAAAAACTACACACATGACGAAACGAGAAAATCAGATAAAGGCATCGTACCCGAGGATGCGTAGGTGAAAGGTGCGCTTCAAGATCATTGAGATAAGCGATAATCTGCGAGCGCTTGCACCCGTGTACGTCTGGGCGCATGATCGACCGTCATTCTGTAGTCTCCACTCTCCGTCCGTACCGGGCCGACAGTACCTCGGTCGCTTTCACAGTCAGCGCACGCCCTACGTCGCGAGTCACTACTTTATATTTTAACAATGACTGACACCACCCTCCAAAACGCACCCTAACAGCATGAGCCGTGCGCGACCAAACGCGTCCTAAATATCGTGCTGACTTTCTATGTAAACCGTGGACGTGATTCAACCAAAATGACACAAGACGAGCTTGCGGAGTTACCAGTGCGTGTGGCCGCTTTCAAAGCAGATCCAGAGCGATACCGAGTCGCGACACAGTTTGTCGATCAGCTCATTCAGCAAGCTAAAAAAGAGGCTGAATGTAGACAAAAAGAGAAAGACAGAAGTAAACTCGTAAGTATCAATGTTTATTTATGGCCGTAAGGAACTGGGAAATGATAGGGCGGTAAGTGTTAAGGTAGAGATGCTGTAGAATGCAACCACCGGCTTCTTCTATGCCAACGCTGTCTATCACTTGGATTTAGTTGAGAATAGACACAAAATCTCAAGAAAATCAGCATGTTTTAATATTGTTTATGAGATAGAACCAAGTTAAACTTATTTTTCATTCACTTTGACGTTTCATACTTAACAAGTCTTCACTAGCTCATCACAACATTTAATCAATAAGTAAAGGTCGCATCGCTACACATATTAGTATACCCACCTACCTATCACATAGAAATACATAGTTTTTGTCTGCCTTAAGGCACCTTTTTCGTGAGAGTTTCAGATATTTCGAAATGCATCCCTGTAACATCGCTCTCTCATCAAGCCATCACTATAATTTCCCTCTAGCTAGAGTCCATGGACATTTTTGACTTACAGAGGTCCACCTAATTTATTTAACAACCATCACTTGATAAGAATATGGATATACGACTTTCCTACTTTCTTTCTAATATTGCTAAGTAATTCATGCAGTTATCAGGTCATCGATACTATCACCAAAATTCTTATCTTTTAAACGATGATGGTGTTTTGGTGACTATTATTGTTCACGAGATAATAGTGGGCAATCGGCTTATGTTTATCAGATAAAATTTCATATAAAGTGGGTAGATATATACTCGGTAGATGTTTGATCGATTTTGGCCAGAATCCTACTAAGTATGTGTGCTTAAAGTTTCGGTAGAGTAGCCGAGTTAATCTTGTGAACTCTTGTGTGAAATTGGCAATTTATTTGCCCTTACTTAGCGTGAGCGAAAAGCTAATAAGTATGTAATTAAGGAGTAAGTAACGAGATAATTTCCTCACTCATTTAGATGCCACGCGCGTGTTTTCGTTTACTGGAATTCAATTAGCTTTACGAGTAGTGTCGGCTAATATGTTATTACAATAGCACGTAAATTAGAAGAGTTTTTAAAACCATACAAATTTTCATTCCTTTTTTTTATTACTTAATAGGCTTGCGTTTGGCCGCCAACATGCCTGATGATAAGCAGTGATGCGGCCTACGATGGAGCACCCTTGCCTAGAAGAAATATAGATCTACATTATTATCATATAGAATATAGATCTACATATTATCATTACGTCTAATAACCGGATAATTTCTCAAGATAATTAGAGTATCTTTCTGTAAATCATATCAGAAATAATAAGTAGGTATAGGTAGGTACGTATAATTAGTAGTTAATATCTATCTAAAGGATTTCATCAAAATATGCTAAGCCGCAACATGAGAACACCTTCGAAATTATGCATCGTCCATTGTTACAAAAACAACCAATTTCCAAGATTAGGTAAAACGAAATGAAGCAGAAAGTCTAAGTTATTTTACAGCAGATTGAATAGGATGCCCACTATGTGGAAAACCAGTCGGTCTATGTAATGGAAAGCCGATAATTGAGGGCCTGTCGTCAAATCTTTATATACGCTTCCCTCTGTGTAACTTTATCCTTTTCTTATTATAGTTTTAGGAGCTTTTACTAGGAGTTTTACGTCTTAGGGGTGTCTCAAGCGAGTTTATTGTGTCTACAGATTCTTTAGAAAACCAATTGGTTGTTCTAATTCTTTGTGTTTATGATCCTCCTTTACTAATAAACGTTGAATAGCCTCGGAATAGTTGTACGGTGTTTTGTCTTTTCTGACTGTAAACAACGTTAATCAGGATGTGGGGCATGTGTATAAGTGTCAGTAGTAAATGATGTTCATGCGTTAAAGATCCGTCGATTAGGTACAGAGTTAATTAGATGGGTACATTATTTTTCTATAGGTACTTGCTACATAGTCAATTAGGTTAATAATGTACTATATTTTTTTATGAGTACTTAATTACCTATTTTAATTAGCTACCTACATTACGTATAATCGACCGAGAGTCAGCGAGCGAAGCGTCTCTGCTTCAGCTTCGACAAAAATGATTTCACATATCCGAATTCTGTCTGAATCTCTGTCCGGATCTTTATCTGTCCCTTTTTGGACGCATTTCATAACCTATTCTCTTGAAATTTTGTAATTTCGAAAACTGCAATTCGTTCGAAAATTGTGGAAATGTTTTTTTTTTCAAAAAAAACATCATAAAAAAAATTGGTTGTCTGTAAAGTCGGTTTACTGACGATAGTTGAACGTGACAACGTGCTCACTCAAGTAGGAGAGAGACGGATGTCGAACGCTGCCGAACGCAAAGGCCGATTGTGCTTCTTTGTCGCTCGTTCCGCGCTCTCGCTTGCACTTCAAGCCTTACATGGAACGCCTCAGAGCGAGGTAACGCCGCATTTTTTCGTGCGTGCAGCCGGCTCTATCGAATTATAAGACGTTGTCACGTCAAAAAATAGTATAATTATCGAACCTGCTCACAAAATTTTATGAGGATCGGTTGAGGAATGCAACCTTTAGAGGAGGACAAACGTCTGCCGCGAGGTCTATAGCTTACGGAGGGACTAGTATTCTTACCTAGGTTTTTCTAAAGAACTTCCACTAGTCATATTTTATATTTCATTGTCATATTTCGTTCTGTCATGTCCAGCCAAAGGTTGCCTGGAAGAAATCGCTTTAGGCGATAAGGCCGCCCTTGTACCGCCGAATCATATTAAAAAAAAAAGTTTTCTTTGTTTGTATTACTTTGTATTTTTGGTGTGCAATAAAGATGTATTGTAGTTTAATGAAAATCATGTCTCTGAAATTAACAATTACTTTTCTGTGTCATTTGTTCATTGCTTTTCCAAATCAAAACTGACTATCCTACCGCGGTGGCTAGTGACCCTAATTAAAATTTCCTTTTTATTTGTAATTTTTTTTTTAAAATGATTGTAATGTGTATTCAATGTAGCCAGAAATAAATTATCTTATATTATCTTATATTTCATTTAGGTTCATAGGCACTATTTAATTTCCCTGGGTAACCAACCATCAAGCATCAACCAACCATCCGCAGCTCAATCAAGGCTTGCGTGCCTGAAGTCATTTGGAATGTTCTAACACGATTTACTTTTGCATCAGCACTGCAATTTCTGCATCGCAATTTATATCTAAGTACCTATATTATAGGGTTGTTCATCTTTACTACATTAACTACTATAGCGTATGACGTATTGAATATTATTAATTTTATTTCCGTGTCAGTTTTAACAATATGTATCTACATATCGTCACGCCTTCCCCCGAGGCGGGTGGCAGAGGTGTACAACACCCACATTTCGCCGGACGATATTTAGTTCCTAATGTAACAGGGGGCGAGCCTGTCGCCACACACCGGGCTCCAGTCATGTAGCAGATGATATATTAGGTCCTTACGTATGAAATTAGCGTTTTGTCGTACTGATCAATTTGATCTGAAATATCTCCTCTTTGGTTAAGAATTCGAAATTCAAATTAATAAATTCATTTAGCTGAGTTTTTTTTCTTTGGAATACAGTCATTCATTTGTTATTTTCCTCATTATTTTTTCTTTGGCGTCGCTTATTACCGCGCGCCGGAAAACATGAAATATCGGTATATTTACGAGTACGAGTTCTACCGTGGCACCAGTGCTGCAGAAACAGCTCGAAGAATTAATGATGTGTACGGCGCTGGTGTCGCTAAAGACAGCATGGTACGTTTTTGGTTTCAACGTTTTCGTTCTGGAAATTTCGACCTTAAGAACCAACCCCGTGGACGGCCGGAGTTCAAAGTGAAAAACGAAGAATTAAAGGCTATTGTGGAAGCGGATCCATCACAAAGCACTTCAGAGATAGCAGCAGGCTTCGGGGTAAGTGACAAAACTGTATTAATCCACTTGAAGCAAATCGGGAAAGTAAAAAAACTCGAACGATGGGTACCTCATGAATTGAGTGAATCGAACTTGCAAACACGGGTCGCCTGCTGTGTTACTTTGCTCAACCGACACAATAATGAAGGGATTTTAAATCGAATCATTACTTGTGATGAAAAGTGGATATTGTACGATAATCGAAAGCACTCATCGCAATGGCTGAACCCTGGAGACCCAGCCAAATCCTGCCCTAAACGAAAATTGACTCAGAAAAAGTTACTTGTAAGTGTTTGGTGGACTAGCGCCGGTGTCGTTCACTACAGCTTTCTTAAATCTGGCCAAACGATTACGGCAGATATCTATTGTCAGCAACTGCAAACCATGAAGGAAGAACTAGCTGTTAAACAACCGAGATTGGTCAATCGCTCTAGGCCACTGCTGCTTCACGACAACGCAAGACCACACACTGCACAACAAACAACCACTAAGCTGGCTGAGCTACAATTGGAATGTCTGCGACATCCACCGTACTCCCCGGACCTTGCTCCAACAGATTACCATTTCTTCCGGAATTTGGACAACTTCTTACAAGGAAAAAAATTCCACTCCGATGCAGCAGTCCAAACCGCCTTCAAAGAGTTTATTGATTCTCGCCCCCATGGTTTTTATAGTAAAGGGATCAATGAACTACCCATAAGATGGCAAAAGTGCATAGATAACAACGGTGCATACTTTGATTAATTAAATATATTTTACAAAAAAAAATCGACTTTTTATTCCTCCCGTACAAAACGCCAATTTCATACGTAAGGACCTAATACAATACGCACATTATGTTCGCCCAACGAACAAATTGGTGCGTGCCTTCGGCTGGGTCCGAACACTCCCCCTCTGGTTTGAGAGGCGGGCCTTTTCCGGCTAGGCTATCATCGCTTTTAATATAAAAATAATAGCAATATTTATTTACGTAAAGCTGTTTGGAAATTAAGTAAATTTACTAACGCAGATGCTTATTGTTAAAACGGCCCTTACAAGTCTACACTACTAATATTATAAAGAGGAAAGATTTAAATTTTTGTATGTTTGTAACGAATTAACTCAAAAACTACTGATCTGATTTTAAGCATTATGTCAGCATTAGAAAGCTATATTATTCCTTTCCTAAGCCTATAAAACGCGAGCGAAACCGCGGGTAAAACAGCTAGTAATAAATAAATTTAGTATGCTTATTGTTAAAACGGACACTTATTTTTAATACGTCATTTAGTTCTTATATAAACAGGTAGTTACCGCGCGCTATAGGTACTAACCTACTACATACTTACTTATAATTGAACTTGTCGAAATTTTATCTGATTTTGTTATGATATTTAGAACTCTAGGTCAGGTAGAAGGCAATCGTCCATATAATCGTAATTTCAAAAGATCATCATACTTATTTTGTTTCTAATTATAAATTGCAGCTTTTGCAAAGTACGGTTTCGTGATATTTTTATTTGCTTGCAAACATTGATCTGTAATATTTCTTGTTTCAGGATGGACAAGATCCAGCAAATGGTGAGTATATTGTATACCTACTGCTTAATATTATAGTTATTATACGTAGTTTATTATTCTACCATAATACTGGTACCATAATTATATGATTTTGATGGGTAAGTATTCACTTGCATATTTTATGCTTGATCACACTACCTAATAAAATACGTCTCGTTTTAATTATTTACACTCATTCAAAGGCTATATTCGAAATGAAATATTGAAAATTGTAAATAAATTAATAATAAACGTTTATCAAATAACTAGCAACCTTACTATTATAAATCTTCCGCGATTTTTTTCTAAATATGTATGAATAAAACCGCATCAGAATCTGTTGTGTGGTTCAGGAGGAGTTAGCGGATATACAGATAGACAGACGGGGAATGCGACTCTGTTTTATACTATGTAAAGATAGAGAAGAAGAGAAGAGAAAATAAAACAGCGGGAATCTTACGACATATTCACTCATTTCAAGATTAAAGTTTGCAAGTCATAAAATGAGTCGATTATGAATAGTGCAGGGCCGATTACAGCACCTTGTGAAACACCAGCACCGTCTCATTAAAATGCAGATTGTGTCGACGTTGGAGCACTTTGTGATAACGACACTAGAATGTAATTAGTGTAACAATAGCTTTAACTACGCCTGAGCCTTTCTTAAGGTTGGCCTGGGGAATAACGAGGTTAAAGTAAATTACATCACTGATTAATCCTTACTTTTTATAAAACCAAAGCAACTCTGATTGTTTGTACGCTTTTTACGGCTAAACCGCTGAACCGATCTTGATGATTAGTTACAGTATTTCACGAGGAAGGTTTCTGGATACTTTTTTCTGAAAAAACGCTAAAGAAGTCGCGGGTAACAGTTAGTAACTAATACGATTAACAATTGAACATAATAAGTTAACTATGCACACAAATAAATTATAATAATTAATAATATTCGGGACACTTGCACACACGGTCGTCTGACCCCAAACTAAGCAAAACTTGAACTATGGCAGCTAGAGACTGATAAACATGTATGTATATATATTTTTAATATACCTAAATAGATAATTAACACCCATCAGGCATAGAATAAACTGAAATGCTCATCACATGAATGTTTGTCCTAGGTGGGAATAAATTAAGAAAATGAATTACGAGCCAAAAGCAAACAAGAAACATTGGAAGAAGTTATTTCGTGATTTCGTTGAGTAAACTACATTTTCATTTTACAGTCAACGGTAAATATTTATCTGAAACTAAGCTCTAAATAGAATAAAACTCAGTCTGTCGCATGTCTGACGATCTTCGGGCCAAAAAAACACTCAGTGAATGCCAGATCGAAGTCGAACTTGCGGCAGACCCAGAAAGCGATGCCGGGACGGCCTCCACAAGCATCGGGACTGGGAATTGTAGCTCAAGATAGATATAAATGGAAAGAGAGTAGGGAGGCCTTTGCCTAACATTGGGACAGCACAGGCTCATAATAATAAACAGTTAAACAAGCCAGTTTCCGTGTTACCTGCCAGTCACCGGCAAGTTCTGCCACAATTCAAAATTGTTTATGAAATGAATTTCGCAACGGAAGCTGTTCGTCTCCGCCAGATGCTGTGACAATATGGTTTCCTTTGCATATAAATGTAGGCCGAACTCATGCATAATTTATCACGAACGAACAAGGCCCATCTCTGGGATTTATTAGTTCTTTAAGTAAGTGTTTCGGAGATAGTGCGAGTAGAAATAAAAATAAATTCAGTAAAGTAGTTGTTAGTATCAATAAAAGAAAAGAGAAGAGTTACAATGTTAGACAACTTTGTACCTATCATAAGAGCAAACTTAGCAGAGCTAAGCAAACTGAGCGACTGACTGTTTGTCTTCAGTTCCCATCCAATGTATTTTTAACCCCCGACGCCAAAACGACGGGGTGTTTGACTTGTCTGTGTTTTAGTGTGTACGAAAGTGTGTGTGTGTGTGTGTGTGTGTTTGTGGCATCGTAGCTCCCGAAGGGATGAATCGATTTTATTTTTTTTCATTTGAAAGTTGAATTAGTTGAGACTGTTCTTAGCTATGTTTGATCAAAATCGGTGTTGATAGAAATCAGTGTCGGGATTTTTTTTAATTTTAATTTATACTTGTAAATGGAGTGTCTTGACAGCTCACAGTACGAAGTTTGCGGCGTATCGCTTGCTGACTCATTCAGTGAGCGACTATTGGCATTTTGGTTGGTACAGTTCGCTGCTTACTCGACTTAAGAGTCAGCCAGTGGTCAGTTAGCCGCTCACAGTTTACTTAGTCAAAACGAAGCTTTTAAGACTAAAAATAAAAATGAGACAAATGAAGAAGGCATGCAAAATTATAGGTTAAAAAAAAGAATTTGAAAACGCTGGTAGAGTACTGTGGAGTAGAATAGCTACTCCAGCAACGTGAGCTACTGATATGGAAAAGCCAGTATAGAGTTAAGAAAACGCTAAAGTTAGAGTTCGCTAAGCTTAAAACCAGCTTTAGTTAGTGTTAATCTCTGGCATGGCTCATAACATTAGTATCATTTTTGGGCGTTTCTAATCCAGCCTGTAAGCTTTACGAAAATAGCCTGGAATATAGACTATCTAGTCTAAATAGTCTATTTAGACTCTAAGTAGTCTATCTAGACTATTACATAATAGTCTAAATAAATTGTCTATCAATGTAACAAACTACAAAATGTTCAACCGTTTTCAAATAAGTTTTAAGCCATGTTGATAAAACACAATTTCCTGTGTTTCCGACCTTGCTTGCGAATTTGAGACCACAATCTCATTTGTCCTGTCCCAAGAGTGAATCGTGAGTCCTTCGTAATAAACAAAGTAGCCAAATTAAATCACCGCAAACATCGGCTGCTATAGTAGGTATAGCTATGGCCTATCTAATTAAGGTTGTAGAGCATCTGAGTATTGGGAAATCAAGAAGTAAGTAATGTTTGGATTAAATTTAGAATTTTTGTCTTGATAATTTAATTGGATTAGATTTGACTTTGTTTGAGAGTTTATGAGACTAAACAAGTCGTTGTTATCAGTGCGTATTACTAATGTATAGATATAAATCAAAAATTATTAGCTTATAAAGTATTAGCTTGATTTACATGTTATTTGATGTATCCACGCACGGCAATGGATTGGTTCCGAATACGAAACAGGAGATATCGTAACCACTCGGTTGTCCGATTTAGGAACCCTGGCTCCACGTGTCTTATTACACTATCCCTGCCCCTGCTGGCAGAGTCTGACAAACCGCGTAATGTGATAGACACTATAGACAAATTCACTTTTAACTTACATGATTCTTATAAGTACTATATACGTAATGAAAATAACTGAAGAGTACATTTACGTCGTTATAAGCGGGTGGTTCTTATCAACAAAGTCGTTATAAAGTAACATAACGTTACCAAGGTAACGTGTTTTTTGTTGTAATTTTTGTTGTGTTATAAAGCGATATTGTATTGTATTGTTAAAATGAGGACGTAACTATAGCTATTGATACCATTAACATTTCTAAGCTAAACTAAATTTTGTGAAAGTTAGCTATTACTTGTTTCAGAAGTTTGTGTCTGAGTAGCTTATTATTCGAGTTCAAGAGACCCGAAGTCTATTCAAGAAACTCATTGAAGACGCTGTCTCGAAAACTTTATCTTGAATCTCAGATGAAAATGTTTGAACACGAACCTAAGAGAATTAATGAAAGTTCACAGAAGATACTGTAATGAAGACGTCTCAGTGTCACACTCACTTTACCATACTCGTAGATACTACTAAGAATATTTTCGAAAACAATAAATGCATTTTATATTATTACCCGACTGCGCAAGAAGGAGGGTAAGGTTTTTATGAGTATGTATGTATGAGATTTCTTTGGCACACTCTACAGCCTAAACAGCTTGATGGATTTCGATATGTGAGTTGTCATTTGAATCGTCTTGATAGTGGAAGTGACTTAGGGTAGGTACAACATTTTGCAGCAACGTTCTTTGTTTTTCTTTCAATGTTGTTCTTATTCATTCCGCGGAAATTAGTATAAGTAATGCATTTTCATTTTTACCTTCCCTTGCATTACCTCTTATCTACTTTTTTACATTACATCGCATCTACATTTTTATTCGAATTATCTTCAAATTTCTTCTACCTACTTGAATTCATTTATCATACCTCACAGCTTATACATTCCATAAATGATTAGTTATTTGTTAAGCAAGGCTACAAAGTTGATTTTTGGCGCGAGCATCTTGTATTTTTGGTTCAAATTTAGAATCCTGAGCGTAGCGAGGTTTTCGAAGGTACGAGACACCGAATAACTTTGCAGCCGAGCGAAACACACAAATTTTCACCTCACTGTAGCGAAGAAAATGTTGTATTTTTTTTCATACAGTCGTAGTGGCCAGTGCGATTATTTTAAGATTCGAGATTGAAAAATATCTTTCCGCGCTAGCGGATAAAATGCACTTTTGCACTTAGAATATTTTGGTTTAAAATTGACGAAAATGATATTGTTTATCCCAAAAAAATTAGAGGAAAACTATCTAAATGCTCAGGTAAACCCTCAGGGCACACACAGACCTGAGGCCCCTTACTTAAACAATCAGATTTTACTGATATCGGTTTCTATTATTTTCAAAGACACGCTTGATGGATTTTATGGGTATTGGCAACCTTCTGTTGGCTCTTTTATGAGGCCTTCAGGCTTTACGAGATATAATAGAGCGGTATAATTACCTCGTAAACCTGCTGGCATTACTCTTTCAGACTGTAGGTTATATCTTTCGCACATTGTATTCTTTTTCATTATCGGTTGCGATCATATTTGCTGTACTTATTTCTATTTAAGAATGTAAGATATTTCTCCATCTCTATAACTACATAGTGTAAAAAAGTTGTTTTCCGCGTGCGTCATTCTGTCTATTATGTAGGTAATACCTACCTATATTCGCTACTCCGCCAAATCCACGCAACGTATTTTAATGCGGTTTTCACCATCAGTAAGGCAAAAAGTTTTCAGAAAGGTTTACCTATACTGGTTTAGGTATACCGTGCGAAGCAGGAGCGGGTGGCTATAGTAAATAATAAAGAATACCTGTGACAAACTAAGTATACATCTAGCTAGAGATGTATTTATACCTAGTAAGTTTGAGGAAACAAGCGATAAGTTACCTATGTATGTATGTTCAAAAAACATTCATTATGATGTAGTAGCACTTGTGTGCACGCTAGAATTGGGGTATCTTGAAAGCGTATGCTTAGCCGGGGCTCATTGTACCCCTCTCACCATTACAAACCACTTTTACCTATTCTGAAATCTTATAGCTGAAAATATCAGCTTTTTGAGTTTTTTCATAGATTTACGAGGGTAACATGCGCGTAAACTGATTGTTACTACGTTGACAGACAGCTAACAGGTTGTTAGTCGCTTTTTAGCGACTAAAATACATCAAACAAATGAAAATTAATAAGAAATCTAACGAGTCCTTAATTAACCTTCATCAAGGGACTCCCCTAATGACCTTTCTTAATAAATCTTCAGGCGACAGTTTGAGAGATGGCCCGCCACGGTCATTTAACCTCTAGCTCTCGAACGGACGAGACAATCTCGTGAAATGTCAGCCCTTCGTCAGCTCTAATGACGTTTTGCTTTCGTGGTAGGTTTCTAACTTGGAAATAGGTTTTAGTGGAGTACCTACCTACTTACTTACCATTCGAAACAACATTAACATGAGCGGATTATTTAGTTTTTTGAAAGATAAAAAATATTTAGTTATCATCTACTTGATTCCTGTCCTCAATCTCATATCATAATGCATATTGCATACTATCAAAATTTGCATGTTGGTTGGCAATCGTTGTCGCGTCAGTGTAACTGGCGGACTATACTTAGCGTCATCTTTCAGATCGTAGATGTGTATGTACATGGCAGGTATAGTGATATACTCAGCCAGGTAAAGCATTCAGAAACACCTAGTGACGTCAATCGATGTTTAAGCAAGACCAAAATAAGTCATTTACAACAAGTTCGAAAGAGGCTTATGACGATGACGTCATTATGTGTTCGCTGAATGCACACTCTCAGTGCCGCAACACCAACACACTGGGTGACCTGCGTCTGGTGTGGTCTGTCAAGCCAACGATGCAACAGTTTCTGTTTCCTGATATCCTCTAACTTGCTAAACATCATTTATTTTTTTAAATCTGACAGCTGACTCGAAATCGGAAAATGCTTCGAATAATAAGAATGAAGGCTTCCTTTCGGTTTAGTATAACAGTTCTGTAAAATCGCACGGACTTATTTTACCCTAGATCGGCGTACCCCACTGGCGTACATCGTACAGACATACACGAAGGCTAGATGTTCAATAAAAATTATAAAATGCGGCTATTTATTCCATATCGTGATGTTTTCTAAGCGTGTAGAGTTTTGACGGATCACGGAACTCACCACAGTCCTCAGCAGACCTGTGTGATATATGTCGCAGCCAACTAGCTTAATTCGCTGTTCAATTAACAACCTAGCCTCTTTACTAAACGGCACCGTTCAACTTGTGATGATGTTCAGCCATTCAACCAAACGGCTATGCAAAATTACTTGGATCGACAACGTTGTCTACTTGCCCAGCCAGGGAAAATTACGGGTTGTTATAAAAAAAACACGAACTAACTAACCTACACAATCCAAGTTGGATTTGCTAAAGGAGGCGGGCAAGTGAGGTTTTAGGTTATTTTAATATTAAGTCTTTCAGAATTGCGGTTCGTTTTACCGATTTTCTGATTTAATTTTAGCGTAACTAATTCCAAACACATTTCATCGATCAAAAACAGTAATTTTAGCAAATATCACTCTATTGTATGAATGGGCTGTGCACCAGCCAGCCAGTTTATTATATGTTGTATTAGACCCTACGGCTGAATATTATTCAGGAAGCTAGTTAAACGGCGCCGTTTAGTAAATAGACTAGGCTGTTAATTGAACGGCTGATTTAGCAAGTTGGCTACGACATATAGACCATGATAGCTTCGTAGCATCTACGTATTTAGTAGCCTTCGCTGTAGAGTCGAATGTGTTATTCTTAGATAACTGAGGCATTATGACAGGTGAAGGACTTGTGGGTCGTTAAACTTCTACCCTCAACTTTTTGTAAGACAGCTCGGTTGTTCACAATGTTTTCCTCTTTAAAATAATATTAGCCTTTGACTGAAGCGTTGACAATATGACACGAAACAACGTTATCTAGGTAAGTATATATTGTATAATTATTTACCTAGGTAGCTTTATTCCATTTAAGTATCTGTTTATATTCGCCGTAATATCAATTTAGAATGTATTATTACCAATGAAACATACTATTAGAAGAAAGCAGGAACCTAACGTCAAGGAAGTTTGTAAACATCAAACAAAAGACATTCTAAATCTTTCTTCAAATAAAGCGTCGTAAATCTAAAGCCAACCGGCAACTTGACACTTGAAGGACTGACACGCTCGTTTAGTTAGAGGAATCCCTAGAGAACCTCCGTGTAGTAACTTCGGTGTATTCTGTGCTATAAGGTCGAGAAGTTTTCCTTCCTCTCGCCACGTGATTAGATTGTCTTAAGATCTTGAGTGACAATAGAGAATTGTGTTCAGTAACACCTGATCACTCGAGCTCAGGTTTTCTTTGATTTTCTGCTAAAGTTTGTCTGAAATGAAACCGTGAGTTAACTAGATACGTACTTTATCAAACTTTGATCTTTACTGTCGATGTAACGTTAATGATTACATGTTGCAGTTTGCTGCTTACAACTACTGATATATCCTCAATAAAAGCCCTAATTTTAGAGGGTTCAAAGCAGTTCAAACTTGTAAAACGTTTGACCTTCTAAACAAGACTCAGTTGGTTTCACTTCGTAACTGTTTGTACTCCCTCTATATTTTTAGAGTTCATAAACTGAGACAATGACATGTCAATTCCATTTCAATCGCTGTAACTATACAAGGCTCCAAAGTTACAGACAAGGACCTCAGGCGTTGTAAGTCGGAAAGCTGCAAAATCTTCTCCAATAGCATTGATTGACGGATCACTCTAGCCTCCGGATGTTCAATTTCTTTGAACATGGAAATAAATTGAACGTTCCATGATGGATCTGTGTTCGTAGCGCGATCTTTCTTTACCTTGTGGTTAAATTATTGCGGAAATTGGGAAGTTACAGTTTAGAACGCAAGTTTCTTTATATTTTAGCCTCACATACCTTCACTATAGATAGCATAAAGTTGACGAAACCAGTAGCGTAGAGTACTTTGAGAATGCCATGGAGTAGATTGAAACCAAAATTATCATTAGGTACTTATTATTTTAATTTTTTTTTTCATGGAGCAATTTGAAACCTTTTCTTGGAGTACTCTGGGAATAACCCTAGGAAGGTACTGCTTGTTATCTTCTCTACATAGTAAAAAACTTACTTTCCGCGTCTGTCTGTCCATTGTCTCTATATCTGCTTACTTTACCTAAACCACCATTAACCACCACGCAACATTAGAAAATGTTTCACGAAATATTTACAGCGTGCCGTGCGAAGCAGAGGCGGGTCGCTAGTAGATACTAAGTAGAGTATTTAATAGATCTGTATAAAAAAAAATATATACTAACATCTTATTGTAGGTACCTTTCGCTATAATCGTACTAGGCGTTGTCAGAGGGTGGGCGATGATAGATAGAAATGGACCACCCTTGTCCACATTCCTCCACGCACTTATACCTACCATTGATTATTAGTCGCAACGACTTTGACCTCAATTGAATTTCGTCTACATTTTGCACATTTTTCTGTCGAAATACCTATTTGGGGGTATGTGAAAATAGAACATTCTTCATCCAGAAAACTGATATCAAGATAGTACCCGTTGTACAAATCCAACAGAATTAACAGAACAATCCAACAATACACCCGTTATACTGTTTGTTTAGCAAATTTCCGTGAAACCTTACACTGTTTTTCAAATAACTTTTCTGAGAAAAACGTAGTTGAATGGGCAAGCATAGCTGTTTTCCGCTTGGATTTTTGTATTGTTGTAGTTGTTAAGTGGTCATTTAAAATAGTGAAGACCGTCAGTAGTTCAGTAGGTACCTAATAGGTCGTACATGTAGTAGCAGTAGCTATTCTTTTGTGTACTTGTTTCTGTGACAACAAGCCATATCTATACTTACTAATATTATAAAGATTTAACATTTGTGAGTTTGTTTTTCGGGGGTACCTAGTCTTTAAAACTACTAAACCGATTCTAAAAATTCTCTACTAGAAAGCTATGAAATGCAAGCGAAGCCGCGGCCACAAAGCTAGTAGTGCAATATTGTACCTACTTACTTAACGTGGAAGCCCATTATTCTCTTTTGTTATCACTTATCTCCGACTTTATCTTGTCGTCGATGTTTGCATAATATTTAGTGTTTTCTGTTGAGATAAGTCACAGTAGTAGGCACCTATTAGCTACTTACCTACCTATTTACATTTAATTAATAAGAGTTACCTTAGTATTACCGAATCGATTTAAAAGATTGTAAACCTCCAGACATAAAGAAAATTTAGGCCCGAATTAGACTTAGGTTACCTATGTGTGAGATTTTACCACAGATCATCCAAACAAGGTTTTTATGATCTGTGGATTTTACCACAGATAATTGATTTTATTACGAAGAAAGGTTTCAGAGACCCCACTCAGGCTAAATATTCAAGTAGGCGGACTTTCAACAGTTTCAACCAACTGCATTGTGATTACTTGTAAAGCGAATTCGTGTAGTTGCTCTACGTCCGTAAATTCAGGCTGCAAACTGGCATTAGCAACACAAATGTCAGCTTTACATCACGCAAGGGCGCCAAAATCAATATTCTCCCCATTACAACGCCCCCCCATTCACAGAAGGGAATGCCATGACAAAAGGGACACCTCTTAAATCTTGACTGGCACCGCTATTCACAATCAGGTGAATTGAAAAGGGGAAATCGCGCGTGACACGTCGTTTGTCTAGTTTCGTTAAGTGATGGCCCGGTAAGCCAGGTGTAAAGAAAGTGGAACCACTAAATATGGTAGTATATAGGTAAGTACTTTAGATACAAGTTCGCCACTCAACCCGCACCCTTCCCAAGAATTTAATTTATTCCTTCTAAGGCTCAAACAACTGCCTAAGGCGAATGGTTACTGAATAATTAACACATCAACTACGATATCCCTTACTATTAGAGGCCATTAGAAACTTACTTCCTCACTTTTTACTTCTAATTGGTTGGACCAACCGCAAATACGTAGATACCTACCTACCAAATTTTTTACAGTCTAAAGATCTGGTATTTGGTGACAATTTAGGTTACTTCAAGGTCTTTAGGTACATCCGACCTTCATTAGTTTTTCGATGGAGATTTCACCATGACGTTCTAACGTTTCAATCACGATTAAGATCTTGTTGATTTGTCTGTACATCGGTACTTAACTGCTTAGGTAAGTACTTTTAAATTAATTCTAAATGGTTAAAGAATTGTCGATAGAAGTTGACAGACCATAAACGACGACGTGGTACCACAAACTTTTCTCGACATTTTATTACAATCTGACGTTACTTCTCACTCTGCAGGTACCAATTTCTTGTGTCAAAATAGTCTACATAACTTTGAATTGAACACTGAGAATGGAAGTGACTTCAGCAAGCAATGGAGCCAACTAATACTACGGCTTTGTATCTGGAGCTGCTTCACGACGATCGTTCCTCGTATCTTGACCATAAAGAAAAGTTTTGACAGGTCATAGGTGACCAATGACCACGCTTGGTTTTTTGGCGGGAACCGAAAAGGTGTTGTCGTTATTTTGTATTATTTTCTAAATCTTTTGATTCTTCGAGTGTTAAAGTGTAATAACAGTGGGTTATTAACCTTTATCGGTTCGTTTAACGTGCACGAGTGTGGGCAAATAATACGAACATTGCGAAACGTGGCTTTTTGTGTTATCTACAAAACTCCACTTAGAGAAAGGGGAGAAATTCATAATTGTCATCATCACCTTATCATCATCAGTCCATCATTTATAAATAATTATATTAACTTGACACTGGAAAATGCACAAGACGTACGCCGCCAAATTCCCCTGGATGGGGAAGAAAAAAAAATGACCGCGCTTACTTGCCAACTTTTCGCCCTTAGTCAGGATCATTCTCGCCCCGCTGCCCTCTTTTGGACTTCTCCAACTAAATAAGCAGCAAACTGATATCTACATTTGTTTCAGGTAATATGAAGAGGAGGCTGGGACGTGCGCAAGGCTTCGTCCGCCGCATGTTCGATGCTCTTTGCAACTGCACACAAACTGCCGCGGCTGCAGCCAGGACCCACGCTCGCAACAACCCCTTCACCAAGCGTTAGTCAACCCGATCACAACTCACTATCGAGAACATTGGGACTCCTTAGTGAGAACATAGTGACTCACTATTGAGGACTTAGTGACTCCTTGGTGAGAACATAGTGACTCACTATTGAGGACTTAGTGACTCAATATCGAGAACACATAGTAACTCACTAAACCAATATTGACCCTCCAGTCGGGTCGTTTGCGACAGAATCGAGTTCAAACACGATATTTGCTTAAATTTCTCATTTGGCTTACGTTCTCTGAAATTACTTTATCGTCCTTGAATGTTTGTGAAACACTGAACTGTTATTAAACGTGGTTTTTAAAATAAGCGTTTATATATGTGTATTTAAAGGATTTTCCGACGAAAAAGTAGTTTTCATACAAGTAGAAAATGTTGACATATCTCCAAAGAAATGTTATAGAAGAAAAGACAGGAAATATTTAAATTGAAACGAGGATAAATTTCATATATCTTTTCTAAACATATTGAGCATACCAAAGATCTCTAGAGTAAAATATTAAAGCATCAATACCTACCTCAATGCTCAGAGTAGCTTCATATAGCTAAGTAATTAAGACGACCTTCAAAACTCTAAATACCTCGTCTAAACAGACGTCATGAGTAAAACTGTGTAAAATGATACCAATTAAAATATAAAAATAACTAAAACAACTAACAACCAGGCAAAACCTCTACCATGCTTGCGTGACTTTAAGTAAGAAAAAATACAAGGCAGCGATGTGTCTGAAACCAGATTTCAAATAAACTTCTATTCTATAAAGTTCATATTTGGCAGTTTTTACCGCTGGTATTTTGAGAACATTTAATCACGCGGGCGTATGAGAATAAACCAATAACGATTGCACACTAAAGTCTAGTCGAATAACAGTTTAAAACGCGTAGCACCATGTAGAGGTCCTAAGAACACTCTCCTACCCCGTTCTTACACATTTAGTGGAATATCAATATATATAATACACTGTAGATACATCTGTCTGTCCCCTAAAACCTTCGTCTTCCTAGTTAGTATCCTATGAACGGTGTTACACGGTGTTTATGTGATCGGTGTGATTACGCTTATAGATGTAAGGTGTAGGTACCTATAGCATAGGTATTGAGGTCGGTTTTCCACCAACAAAACACGTAGCGGAAGCTTATAATAAAACCAATAGGATTACCTAGAATTCGACCGACTCGAGCTTCCCCTAACCTGCGCGTCAGCGGCGCGGGAACCGGGTCGGGAAGCGGACGCGCCTGCGAATACTTTCAAACGTTCGATCGCAATGTTTTAGTCACCTCTGCTGATAAATCTAAAAGGTGTCAGAAATACTCTGCTCAAAACTTGTCTTTTTTTGGTGGATATCGGGCCTAATTTTGTACTGTGGCGTTCTCTTACAATTTCAGCAGTACAATACAAGATTTCGTTTCAGTACCCATTACAATAACTAAATAAAAATCCGACTAAAAATAGAGTCTGTACAGAAATGTGCGCTCTATAACATGTGACGTGCAGTTAAAATTAATCATTTCATGCTCATTAAGCTGTGTACGGTAATAATTGGACTATAGGTTCAAATTTTATATATTTAATTTAAGTTGGTACCTACATGTGTTATAGCCTATAGTCTGTTACCGAACCAATTCAAATAAAATAAAATAAAATAAAAAACACTCATCGATGTAAATTGTGTCGTAGACAACCAAATTTCAATGTTTCGTTTTTAGTTGCTCTCGACGTGCGCATGTGCATAGTGCACGTAAGTAACCACGTGTCACGTGGAGGCACCTTTTGTTAACCGACTTCCAAAAAGAAAGAGGATCTATGTTCATCTGAATGTATTTTTTTATGGTTCATCAATATTTTGGCCAATTGTTAACCAATTTAAAGAAAAAATTGTTCGAAAAGGTATACTACCAAGGTGGTCCGATATACATTTTATAGAAATCAGGTTTTTTAAATATCAACAAAAGTCTCAAAATTGTTTATATGGATGATGGGAAGTCGGTTTTTATTTTACCTTTGCTTTTTTATTGGTAGCTTGGTGGTTTTATTTTTTCAAACGGGTTGATGTTCAGTGGATATAATGACGGTTTTTATAACGTAGGTTGTGTTCAAGAGCAAGCTTATTTTGAGTCAATATATTTACCTATATAAATATACAAACATATTTAAAAATTGCAAGAGGAAAACGCAGTACCTAGGTTATAATATACTGTATCTAGTTATATATTTATGAACTATCAAAATAATGAATATACTGTATCTTCCCTATGTACACTTGCCTTTGGAATTCTGAATATTTACCAGTTTTTTATAATTTTCGGAGGATAGCTTTTCACATTTATAAGGTGTTTCTAAAGTTTATTTCGTAACCATCTATATTTTTATGATAAGTACCTTAGCCTAAGCATGCCTAGTTACCTAAGAGAAAAAAATGTAGTGACGTCACAAATTGCTTCGCAATGTAGTAGTTTCTAATAAATATAAAATGTCAATAAATATGTACCAACCTAATGTAAAAAAAAAACATGATCTTACGCGCACCATAAAAAATATTTTATACCTACTTAAAATAGAATTTATGTTTCTAGTTCTGTAAGCACAAAATGTCTAAACAAAAAGCTCAAAGATAAAATTTATATACTATTTTATTTACATTTTAAGATTTATTGATGTATACGTTTGTTATGTATATTATGTTTAATTCGCATGTTTAATTGTTTCGGATTAGTATCTCTCGTCACAAAAGTCATTAAATTAAGTGACCAACATATAATACAAAGATTCCTGATTTCATTTTTATCATTACCATAATTAACGCTTGTCTTACAACGGTCTTGTTTATAAATATGTATAAGACTTGTTTTAGCTAACGTGCGCATGTTGAACGTGCATTATTTACACATCAGCCTTTATACTTGTTCAGGTTTCAATATTTTTTTTATATTTTGGACCATACAGTTCTGAGAGAGAAAAATGATCAAATTCAAGGTTTAACAGTAGTGTTTTCTAAATGTAATAATAATAATATATTTTTCAATGTATTTCTGTAGTGACGATAATAAATGTTCAGGGATGTAGTTATATAATAATAAGTTGATATAAAATGTTTAAAATAAATGTTCAATGTGATATCCTGCCTGTAAACCTACTTCCGGTGTGATTCTACTAAAAACTTCTTCTAAATAAATGATTTACAAATGTGAAAAAGGTTTTTTTTAATAATTATTTTCATCATTATCTAGCCTTTTCTGTCTGCTAAAAGCCTTATTTCTACTTCCTTACTAATGTAGAAATGAAAGTGTATCGGCTTTTTTTTATCTTACAATCTCCCAAAAACAATACCGTGAAATACAGACGGACCGACTACGACTCAGCGAAATCGTATGGTTGTTTAATTAGCTATGGACTCCGATCAGGCATACATACTCGTAGATGTCGCGGTGTTATTAAAAAACAGGCCTCTATAGAGGCACTGCATCCTTAACGTTCTATTCAAAATATATAATGAAATACAAATAACTTCATTTGAATCTATCTAATCTATCTTCGTTAATGACATTTGCTAAAGTGCTATTAGCACATTTAGGCGTCGTGATACCGACGCGATCACAGAGCGACTGACAGCGAAACAAGGCTTTTACTTCTTTATCTAAGCCTAGTTTTCAAGGCGCTATTCAACAAAAATAAAAAGTTTTAAATATGTACGAAAACGTAATCGCAGAAACGATCAAAAGGAACTTAGCGATGGTAACGCCCTTACCAACTTACCAACGATTACCAATTAATAATGACTGAAAGAGCAGAATGTGAACAAAGTTCGACCAGTTTCGACTGACCCTTGACCGCATACCAGTCGGTTAGCTCCATAAACCGGAACGCCGATATAATGAGCCGATGCGATACCCGAAGCCTTCCACTGACCTATTTTCACACGATAAGAACCGACTTGACCTCAGAAACTGAAGAAAAATTCATTTAACCTTTGGCATTTATAAAATAAAGAGTAGCTGTACCCCGCGGCTTCTACCGAGGTCTCAGAGGGAATCGTTAATTTTTATCCAACTACGGCGATGCAAAAAGGAGAGTTATGTTTTTGACCGGTATGTATGTGTGTATGTATATTTGTTGTTCATCTGTTCCCTCCTGACTTCTAAACTTCTCATCATAATTTGACAAAAGACGTGCGCTTCACAAATGTGTAGTTTTAATACTTCTCCTACTTCTAGAGCTACAAGTCGAGTCAATGAGAAATTACGCCTCTAAAGTGCGTGATCTCGAGTCTCCTTCGACGAGAGAATCCCGACTCGAGTCAATGAGAAGTTACGTCTCTCAAGTGCGTGATCTCGAGTCTCCTTCGACGAGAGAATCTCGACTCGAGTCAATGAGAAGTTACGTCTCTCAAGTGCGTGATCTCGAGTCTCCTTCGACGAGAGAATCTCGACTCGAGTCAATGAGAAGTTACGTCTCTCAAGTGCGTGATCTCGAGTCTCCTTCGACGAGAGAATCCCGACTCGAGCCAATGAGAAGTTACGTCTCTCAAGTGCGTGATCTCGAGTCTCCTTCGACGAGAGAATCCCGACTCGAGCCAATGAGAAGTTACGTCTCTCAAGTGCGTGATCTCGAGTCTCCTTCGACGAGAGAATCCCGACTCGAGTCAATGAGAAGTTACGTCTCTCAAGTGCGTAATCTCGAGTCTCCTTTGACGAGAGAATCCCGACTCGAGTCAATAAGAAGTTACGTCTCTCAAGTGCGTGATCTCGAGTCTTCTTCGACGAGAGAATCCCGACGACTCAATCGAGTCAATGAGAAGTTCAATCTCTCAAGTGAATCTCGAGAGAATCCCGACTCGAGTCATCACACAAAAAATTTAATACGGATTTGCAATTATAACCCCAAACGAAAAGGATGTTAGGATATAATTTATATTTTGCCTACAAGGCCTAAATTATCCTCTGACCTCGAAGTTCTGTCTTTAATCACTACTCTTTCCCTAACGCAACTGACGTCAGTATGTATGCAGCATTCGTATACCTAATTAAATACATATATGTATACTGGGATACAAAGTAAATAATTTGAATTTCATTAAAAAAATATTTATTTATGTATTTCACTTACTTTCTATGCTTGCGGTAGTTTGGCGAACGATCTCTGTCCCTTTTCTTCTTTTTACCTTTCCTTTTCTTGTCGATATCCCTTTTGCCTTCAGGAGTTTTGTTTCTCTTACTTCTGTGGTCCGATTCTGAACCACTCGAATCGTGTCTTCTCCTTTCTTTCTTCTTACTTTTCTTTTTTCTACCTCTGTCTGACTCTGAACTTGAGTCTATGCTACTCTGCCGTCTATCCTTCTTACTTTTCTTTTCGGTATCTGAAAGGGAGTCTAAAGATTCATCACTGCTATATCTTTTGTTCTTCTTTCGACTAGATCTTTCTTCTGTAGAATCTCTTCTTTGTTTTCTGTGCGACCTATCGCGTTCTTTTTCCCTCCTATCGTCTTCCTTATAACCTTTACCGTTTTTGGTACTTTTGTCAGTTTCTACATTTCTTGTTGATTTTTCGTCTCTGTCATATTTAGATTCTAAATTTCTCGTTGTTTTTTCATCTCTATCATGTTTGTATTCACCACTTCTGCTTGATGTGGCTTCTCTTTCCGAATACTTGTTTTCTCTACTTCTTTCTATATTTTTTTCCGGTGCATCTTTTTCTGTACTTCTTGACGATTTCTGTGATGTTTCTTTCTTCTTGTATTCATCGTACGATCCCGCATCTGTAGAATAATCGCAAATTGTTAAGTCCTATTTAAAAAAATATTTAATTTGAGGCAGACTGTACACTCCCAGGTCTCTAGTTGATAGATAATAGTTATGACCAAATGTAACCTGTCTGATTGCAAAGAAAGATATATGTTAATTCGACACAATGACAGTAACAAAAAATAGTACAGAAACGAAAAACATAAATAAATAAAAGAGAAGCAAGATAGGAAGGCTTTAGGCGAACAAAACCTATTGAAAATATGTAGGCTTTCACACTATCTAGAGGATTTTTCACGAGAGTATACAAGACCGCAAAAAGTATGAAGTCCAAGCATTGTACCTTACATGCTCCTTTGGCAGTAGGAATCTAAAGACAAACAGAATTTGATCTCGGGACATATATCTTCAATGGTATCTGTGGACAGAAACCGATAAAATGTATGAGATAGGATTCGTATAGTATACAATACTTGGAGCTTATAAGTTTAATTTTAGTTTAAAGTGTATTCTAAATATTTAGTGCTGTCCTACTACAATAATTATGATCTAATTTAAGATTTAGGTTGGTAGCAAGATGGCGTTGGTTATTACCTCATCATCAGTAGTAATGGAGTAAAACCTTTGGCATATCCTACTTTTGTTTGTATACTATAAAAGCGAGTCTGTGTGTTGATTGTTACTTCTTCACGCTCAAATGGATGGACGATTTTAATGTGGGTGTAGTAATACTGCTCTGCCAACATCTTCAGGGGAAATCGTGACGAAATGTTGTGTTACATGTTGTGTTGTGATGAAATGTTGTGTTGGGGCAGTGGGTTAAAATACTTACTTGGCTAAAATTCTTAAAAAATATCTAGTCTTCTAAAAATTACTAAAAAAACAGTCCTATCTGATTACTAACTTATAACTTTAGACTCCTTGTCGTATTCAGACTTAGTGACGGGCTGCATCATAAATTCGCTCAGGCTGACCACTTCTTTCTTCACCGCTATGTCAACCATCACTCTACCGTTGTCTTCGTCTAAGCTTACAATCTGGAAAAAATCCAATACAAATAATTATTTTTTTCTGCAACACAAAGTGGAATACATTTTTTGGGTACCACATTTGGAACCAGATTTTGACGAATCTAGGTTATGTAATTATGCATGTATCAACATTGGCTCTTGTACTATTTAGATATATTTGATACCAATTTCATGCTTAAGCATAACAGTAATAAAAAAACTAGACAGGCTCTAGGCCACTGGCCACTGGGGTGAATCAGTTTCTCCTAGGGTAGCATGCTCCATCGTAGGTCGTATCACTACTTACCATGGGGCGAGATGGTGGTGAATAGCAACCCTACGAATTTTTAAAAAACTGGAACTCCCAATCCAGTGGGATTGATGTTGCTGATTTACTTCCTGTCCCTGCTGGGCTAGTATGGGCCGAAGACAAATTGTCCTGCCACTGTTTCTATCTACCCCTAGATGTGACAAAACCAGAATATGGATATGCTTGACCTTTCTTGTGGGATAACAACTGTGGAAAGATTTTTTTTCCATAGCTAGCTCTACTGTAGTACTATTTCATCAGTTACTTAAGTATCCCTAACAAAGTCTTAATAATTACCTTGCCATAATATCCACTGTATTTCCCACTTGTTATCTTCACATAGGCGTTCTTGACAATAGTTAAGTCCTCCCCTTTGCTGTCCTTAGCTGATTTCTGCTTCTGGTTGCCTTTTACTACTTTGTCGGCACCTAAACCTAGGCCTTTGGGCCGTAACTGGGGCTGCTTGTATGTGGACCTGGTAATTTTAAAAAAAATGTATATTCTTAGGTAAATTTATATTTAGATCGTTTGTTCCAACAAAAACTCGTCATTTTCGAGGAAAGCATGGGTTTCAGGGAATTAGACAAAGTATTCCCTATGACTATCTCAAAGTCACACCTATGGCCACTTGCACTCAATATGAGAATTTCCTAAGTCCTTACTTAACTAGTTTAAGCTACTTCTAGCTAGCTCCTACCTAAATTTTCTTAAACATACCTTAAGCCAGCGGTCGGCATCCCGCGGCCCTCGGCCGCCCTCCTTGCGGCCCGCGAGTGTTTTGTAAATAAATAAAAAAAAATCGGGACATTTTGCTCACACGGTCGTCTGGCCCCAAACTAAGCAAAGCTTTTACTATAGCTGCCAGAGACAGTTAAACATTGATTTTTAGAGATCAGATAATACCTACATAAATAAATAGATACCTATGGTAGAATATGTATACAGAATATATGTATATAGAAACCCATAGTAACATTTTTGAACAAGTGCGGTCCGTCACTTGCGTATTTTGGCACTGTGCGGCCCTTGCCTGCCAAAAGGTTGCCGATCGCTGCCTTAAGCCATTCCATAAGAGACTAGTAACTTTATGTGCCCAAACTAGTTTAGCAAGGTTTAAAAAATCTTCTATTCAATGCGAGCAGCCACTAGTGTCCATATAGGCTACATCTTCAATGGAGTTTTTTGTTTTTCTTACAATATTAAAGCTTTAATAATACTTGATATAACTGTGTTTTAACCATTGGTGGTGCATTTCGATTGAGTGTGGATTCAACAAGGTGTAATGAAAACAGACTTTTCTAAAGGTCTATACACCAACATTAGCATGATGCACGACGTCGACGCATGTATTTGCTGAATTTATCGGCTTGATTTCTTTTTAAATGAATGCGTTGACATCAAGTCTCCAGGGAGGTGTGGGCGGGTAGGCGATTTTGGGTGTGTGGACTCCTCATGTGTCCTCATGTGGAAAACATACTTGTACTGCATACTCGTTTATAATTAGAAAATACTTCAAGCTAAAATTGTTTTTGTGGCTTGGCTGAGTCTCAAAGAGGCTAAATAAGAACTCTGTTTTTCATTTACTTGGCTAATGTCCTGATGATGGATAATCAAACTACCCGCAGATTAAAACGGAAGATGCCCCAAGACACAATTATAGACCAATGAAGTAAAGTAGGATGCGACATAGGTCGCATGCCGAGCATGACAGTCACCAACCAACTCAATCCACTGTTAAATGTCCCAGTGGTGACAGATCGCAGTGAAATAGGAGATAAAAAAAAATAATCATTTACTTACTTTTCCTTGTTTGGTGCCCAGCCCATGCCTCGCAGCATGGCGAGGCCGAAATCTTGCACTGGCACAGCCTCATAGTCATCCAATGTTGACTGAAAATAACAACAAAAATATTGTTTACCAAACAAATATCAGTCAAATAAATGCATGCATGCATCATTATGCACGTTACCATTACACACCACTGGAGCAACTATGCCAGCGCCCCAGAGCCTTATCCAGAATTTCTAAGCTCAGGTAGGTGTCGGCAGGGCGACATGCACAAAACACGCCAAGTGGAACGTCAGTGCAGGACTTATCGCCCCCATCTCGAATAAGAACTACATTTGAATCTAAGCCTCATCATTCCATAATAACATTGGTGACATTTGCTAGATCAGTTCAGTTCAGTTTTTGGGTTTATGGCTTCTGTGACTACAGTGTCACAATTCTGCCAATATCCATTTCGTGGCTGCTTTGTAAACGGTAATAATTGAGTGAGCTAACTAATAGTTCTTATGTAATAACTAATATGTTCTTATCACATTTAGGCACTGTGACACTGACGCAACTACAGATCGAGTGACAGGGAAAAAGCTCACACTTGATTTAAGCCTTGTTTTTGGGACTTTACATCTGTGGAAGGGTGAAGCTAATAAAAGTATGTTAACAAGGTAACTGTTTTTTTTTTACGAAATCACCTCTTTCTCGCCTTCATTGACAGGTTTAGCTGGTAATGGGACAGTCAATGCAGAAGTTTCTACATTAACTTCCTTCTTCGAATCTTGCAGAAGTTCCCTCACAGCCATCTGATCAAGGGTTTCATTATTGGAAGGTGTCTCTTGTGGTGAAGCTGGTTTTTCAACTGTTTCTGGTTCTTCTAATGCACTTTCAACCTTTTCAGCAATTTCTTTAAATCTCTCAGCAGTGATGAGGGTGTTAGGTTTCAAAGGAATGACAAGGGGAGTGTTCTCTTTGATTTCTTCGCCACTGTAAAGAAAATAAAAAGTTTATGAACTTAAAACAAAGGGCTTGTTGTGTGAAAGCGCTCTCTTCAGTTAAGATGGTTGATGGTCAGATTAGATGGTGATAACAGGTTGCCAACTAAAGTATTTCCCAAGATTTCTAAAACTTACCCAATAACTTTAATGGCTTTTTCTTCGACACATTCTATCAAATCCTTTTTCTCTTCCACAAGCTTTTCAGGTTTTTTGGTTTTCATGAAACCAAACGATATTTTTTTGCCTTCCATTGTGCACAGTGGTTTTTCTACAAAGTTTTGCTTCAAAAATTCAATGCTTTTATGCAATGCAAATTATGCTTCAAAATGTTTTGATTCATTATGAAAGGGTCTATGTCAGTACTAAAAAAAAATTAAAACCTCAAAATTTTCTAAAAATCCAGTTTTAAAGTCATGGAGCTAGCTCAAAATTATTAATCATAGTGAGATACAGTAGCACAGAATTCTTCCCTATTACATTTCTGATATTCAAGAGCAAATTATTATACAACAACGCTCGTTCTGATTCTATTTTCTTCACAAATAAACAGGCACCAAAACAGGCACAGGCGCGCGGGACGCAAGCAATAAAGTACGTACGCACAGCATGCATGTGTGCTATAATCTGATTAAATTGTTGTACAATGAAACATCACATTAATAGACTGCCCTTAGGTAAAATAGGGGTATTTTGTATGGACTAATACCTATGCCCACACAGAATACACGGTACACGGAATATCGGCTGTGCAATGTTGTGTTGTTAGTATATGTCCGTTGATTCTTTCGGTCGAGCTGTCGGTTGAGGACTCATTTATTAGCTGGTTATTCGCCTCGAACTGCCCCACGATCAATTTTACCCACATTAAAACTTAAAAAATATTTTTTCATAGACTACTTTATTTACTTGTAAAATAGTTTGAAGATCAAGTTATCATCGGACAAAAAGTATTACAAATCAAATTTCTCAAGCATAGCAAACTACTAATGGGGCTATTCCTACGCGTGAGATGAGATGAAATTTTATCCTTGTCACTCTCACACCTATGACATTTCAAACAAGAGCAACAAGGACGAAAAAGGGTGAGATGAAAATCTCAAATCTCCGAATAGGGCCATAAAAGGCTAGACCTTAGGGCCTGGGGCCCGATTCGGAGATAGGACTTTTTCATCTCGATCTAGATTCCTAGAACTCGAGGGAGAATCTCCTAAAAACAAACCATGTGGTATTCTCAAACAAGCATGAGATGAGATAGGCTTTTCTCACTCAAATTACGTTCCATTTTACTCGACTGTGCTTGCTAAAAACCGGTAAAATCGATAAAACGTATTTCGGGACCATTCTGCTCATTAAAGGCATACAATAATTAAATATCGATATGTTTAATCAAATGAACTAATATTATGATAATTATTACAAGTTATAAAAGTGAGAAGAATAAAATATAACATTTTCATTCCATAAAGGATTTGTGGGGAACGAAACGCACTTAGCCAAATAAGTCATTGTTTTGTTTACAAATAGAGGTTATTATAATCTAAAAATCTTTCCGTCATCACGCCCACAAAAACTATCACGATTAACAACATTAAACACTTAATAGGAACTACTAAGGCTTTCGATTGTCGTTAAACCCAATGGAATGGAAGATCGGTTTGGAAGTTTTTTCCGAATCAATCGCCCCTATGTACTAATAACATAAGACCTTCAAAATAATCTAACAGGGTTAATAAAGTGACGCCAGGATACTTGTGGAGATAATTGTAAGTATTAAGTACTTTCTTATCACTATATATGACCACATAATTTGTAAATAACCAAGGTTAACTTAACCTAAAAGTCACAAACTTTTTCTTGTTTATAAATTGAAAAATGTTTCAGGTACCTACTGCGTAATTTATGCCGTTCGAGCCTAACACCTACCAACAAACAAGTCACCCAAGGACTCGTACGTGACTAATGGTTTCCAAGTTGGCTTTAGAAACCTGACTGTGGATGAGCTAAATAGGAATCACAACCACTATCAACAACAAATCTGTGGACTTAGTTACATATTTGTATGAACAAAAAAATTGAATTTTCTTAGACCCAGTAAGTAAGTATCTGAGAAATCACACTTTACACTAATTTTAAAAAGGCAAAAGTTTGAATGGAAGTACACATGTATATATTAGATAGATGATGGTTGTTCTGAATTAAATTTGGCACAGAGATAAAGATAGATACTATAGGAATAATCTGGATAAGCACATTTATACATATATATCAAGTAGCTGCGCCCCGCAGTTTCACCTGCGGTCCTGCAGAACCATTATCTCTATCATCCTCTTCATTGTCTTATCATCGTCCTTTTCTGTACCTCTGACATTGTGTATGCAAAATTTCATGATGATAGATTGAGTAGTTGAGGTGTGACAGCAGAACAAACAAACAAATTCATTTTTAAATTATTAGTTAGGATATCTATATTGCCAATCTACCTACCTTACACTCTGCATTAGGTAATATACTTACTAGCTGATCTCTGTACCTATAGCTATACTTCATACCCAGTGCGGTGAAGCTCAGCTCTCAGCTTCTTACATTTAGTGCTTTGCAATGAGGTTCGGCTAACGGACTATACAAACTAAATATTACATAGAGAGTTTTAGGCAAGACAATCTAGCCATTCCCTAGTGATGTGCTTGCCAACAAAGGACAAATTGACTTTTATCTAAGTAGTATACCGTTCACTTTGGGAAAAATTATAATCATTTCCTATATTTTCCCATAAATCTGTCCAGTATGTCCTAAACAAGATAATTTAAATCAGTCATGTAATGCAGAGCAAAAGTAAAATATAATGTTTGATACATTAAGTAACATTGTGATTTTTTGTTTGCAGATTGAATTGTGATGGAAACCTACACTGCAACTTAAATTCAAGATGCTTTACTTAATATTTTTTAATTAAGTAATCTGTTATTGTTTTAAGGACATTCTAATGAGTACAAACAGATTTTGAAAAAGCATGCAGCGAAAAAGATAAATAAATCAGTTTTTTTTATTGTATTATGTCTTGTTATACATACTAGTGATGATAGCCTAGTCGCAGAAGATACGCCTCTCAAGCCAGAGGGAGAGGGTTTGGACCCAGCCAAAGGCATGCACCAACTTATTCATTGTGTGAGCATAAGTACATATCTAATGTCATCTGCTAAGTAACTGGAGCCCGGTATATGGCGACAAGCTCACCGCCTGTCACATTTAGGACTGAATATCGTCCGCTAAAGTGTGGGTGTTGTACACCTCTGCCAGTCCATTCAGGGGAAAGGCGTGATGATAATGATATGTTATGTTCAACATGCAATGCCGAAAAATATTTGTATTGTATACTCCACTTTGGTAAATATACTAACCCCCTTAGCAATAAACAGTGTATAGCCTTGGGATAATTATACAGTGTTTTGTCTTTATCTTTCTTTGTTGTTTTTGAACTCAATCGAAAATGGCAAAAGACTGTAACTATTCTGAGGCTATACAACATTTATTGCTAGCTTCAATAGAGTTCAAGAATTAAAAAAAAGACAAAACTATATAACTATTCCAAAGCTATACAACGTTTATTGCTAAGGGGGATAATATTTACAGCTTAATATTATTTTTACAGACAAATTTACAAACAATATTATATAGCTTGGGGTGGGAGGAACATGATTGTGGTTTTTTGAAGGAAGTAGGATGGACTATGTCCGGGAGAGGATATCTTATAAGGAGGAAACTTAGATTGGGACAACTGAAGCAGATGTGATCTGTGTTATCTTCATCCAACCCACATTCACAGATTGAGTGCTCCCTGAGCCTGAGTTTGGCTAAATAAACCAGAGTGCACGGGTGACTTAATTGGAGACAACATAAGATCATGCTCATATGTTTCTCGGTTGAGCGGAATTTGAAGAACTAGGGAATTGTAGGGATACCTATTGGGTTGGATATCAGCATATCTACCCTTGATGTTTTGGGACGCCTCCCAGTATTTTGACCATTGATTTAGGAAGAAAAAGGCCATGCGAGTATAATTGATGTATTCAAGATTCCAAAAGCTGCTTACAATCTATCTTGTCAAACCCTTTTCACTCCTCATTTCGTTTCCCTGTAATTTGTTAAATTAAGGAATCCCTCATAAATTGTTGTAAAATAGGTTGCACTCTTGTGCAAAATTGGCCACCTATAAAGGATCTCTTAGTGTACTCAGTAAAGATGATAGAGTAGTTGAGATTATGCGACTTGACATAGAGGATAGCTTCTAGAAGGGCAATCGCTTCTGCAGTGAATACTGAGAAGATGGGCATTTATAACTAAGACTTATTCTAGCAGATAGTATGCAAACAGTTGCTCCCACGGCACTGACTGTCGATAACTTCTTTTTTTTTATTTTTATGTACAATAGGTCGGCGTTTGACCACCAACTCGCCTGATGTTAAGCGACGTTGTGGTCTAAGATGGAGCACGACGACCTATAAGGTACTTATTCACTCTAGCCTTGAAGTTTGTAGAGTGAAGAAGTACAAAGACGGCAGTTGAGTGAGGCACTACAAGTGCGTTACAGCTCAGACCCGTCTTCGGAACGGTTACACCGGACTACATCCCGAAACACGACTAGGTCATTTCACGGCATGGCTTGGTCCGGTGGGTGGTAACTAGCCACGGCCGGAGCCTCCCACCAGAGTTTGCTACCCGGTTAGCACTACCCGGGGACCACGTGTAGGGAATCAGAATAAAGTACACTCCTACGGACGTGGGTAGCTCAGCCCCCAAAACTTCGACGCATCAGTGAATATGTTTACGCCAACCAGCGTAATGCGATGCGATCCTTTGGTAAAATAGGATAGTCCTTGTCAGATCGAAATGAAGTGGACTATTGGGTTGAAAAGTGAGAGGCAATAATTTTAAGTACTATCAAACAAGTATAAACATTGACGTATAGAATTTTTTTTTGCCCGTAGGGCAGGCTAAAGCCAACATAGCCATACCGTCTTGTCATCCGTTTGATTTTTGTACATGGGTTATTAAATTTAAGATGATAGCGGAGAGGGTGATGAAAAATTAGATGAATCCCTCCCCTTTTCCCATTTCAGTCGTGGATACTTTACTGAAACGTTAAGTCGAGTTCTGTATAGAACACGAAAAGTTGCATTTCCTAATGTTTGTATCATTTGCCCACACTCGTGCACGTTAACGAACACGGCAAAGGTTACACAATTATTACACTTTAACACTCGAAGCATCACAAGTTTTAGAAAATAATACAAAATCACGACACCATTTTTTCGGTTCCCGCCAAAGACCCTCCTTGACGGATAGAAACGTATGACGTAGGTATTCAAATACTGAGTTGCCAGTTTTGTAGAAAAAATATATTTACGGGACCGAAGTGGCAACAAATGAGTCGCGACCCACTATCTCACTTACGTCTCGACTGCCTCCGACCACTCGAGACATCTCGGGCCCCAGCCATCGAGATAATCTCGATCTCTAGCGAAGAGAATAAGGCATCTCGATTTTAGGCATTTTTTTCGAGATGAGATGGTATCTCGAGTTGTAGGAATAGCCCTCCAGGGGGGCTATTCCTGCGCGTGAGATGAGATGAGATTTTATCTTGGTCACTCTCACACCTATAACGTTTTAAATGAGAGCAACAAGGACGAAAAAAGGTGAGATGAGAATCTCAAATCTCCGAATAGGGTCCCTGTCAGCCGGAATATTTTGTTAAAGTAGGAACGTACTGTACAAAAATTATCGGTTTTACTTGAACCTACGTTTTCGTGATAGCAAAATACAGCACCAAAAACTGTCAATGACCAAAAATTACATTAATCAATGTCAGTCAGTCGAAAATGTCAACGCAACGCGTCAAATGTATTTTTAAGTTTTAACTTTACACGTCTAATGTATTTAGCCAGTTTCAAAATTTTCCAAAACAAATCAACAAGTACCATAGCCAAATTATAGCTAGTGGCTCTCTGAGGTGGAGACCTTACGACCTGCGTCTTTCCTCCTCTATAGGTCGCATACCTCAACCGATTCTCATGAAGTTTTGTGAGCAGTTTGTATATTTTTTCTGTAAGTTAAAAAAATAAATAAATAAATCGAACCTTCTTACAAAATTTCAAGAGAATCGGTTAGGAAACGCGACCACTTTCCGGACATACGAAAGAATTTGTGTCGAAGCCTTAAACTTGGTCAGAAAGTCTAAGGTTGAAGCTGAAGCAGAGACGCTTCTCACGCTAAGTCAATAATTGTATCATCTGTTTTAATTTCTAATGAACTTCATGAATATTTAACAAAAAAGCAAATCTATTTACCTCAGAACAGCTCATTCAAATACATAATACAGCATCTAGAATTACACTAATCACACTCACATTTCAAAACAACTTACTGTCATCCACCCAGCACACACAAAGTAACAACAGTCAAAGGTCAATGGGTAATTAATACATAGTCTAGGATTTTTATTGATATTTATTAATACTGGGATCTTCAATTCCATAATTTTTATCACAAGTAAATGATATGGTCATAGCATATCTTGTGCCAGATTTAACTTTCTCAACATAATGTAAATTTTCCTTTCCACTTGTAAACATGCTAACTCTGCCTTTTTTTGGTTCCACAGTTCTATTGAATTTCTCATCAATAAAAACAAATCTTCCACCTTCAAAGTCAATGCCATAATCATTTAGGTAAAGTAGAGTAGTGTAGTGGAATGACTTGTATGTATCCTGAAAAAAAAAAGAGGGTATATTAAAATAAGGTAGCTCATATTTTCACAGGGGAGTGAAGTTCCCATACTTGTATCTTTTGTCAAAAAGGGGTAACTTATGGGATGTGGAAGTACTTCATAATGGAAGGGGCCTAACATTTGTGGTTACTCCTTTCCTTCAATCTTCGGCCCAGCTTAGCAGGTACCAGATAGTAAAATTGAAGGGTCCAAAGCCCCCTCTGATTTAAGGGGGAGCATTGTACCCCCTCTGGCCCTTATTTACAACAAACTAAATGCATTCTGTAAGCAGTTTTGGAATCAACTGCTATATTTTTTTACATTTTTACATACTAGTTGTGATGGTGTTGACTGCATTTACTATTCTATTAATTAATAATATGTATATCTATTGTGTTGTTCTAAAAGCATTTAACTTACTTTATCAACATGAGGATGCCAATACTCATCATGGACAGTGACTGGAGCTTTAGATGTTATTTGAGAAAAGAAAGTAGGATGAGTCAAATGTATCTTATCTGGATTAACACCAAAATGCTGAGCTACTGAATACTTAATTTTTTCTTTTACAATCTGAAAGTATAAGATATTTATTATATCAGTATTTGATCTCAACAATTCCACTGACAGGGAGGTTAGGGTAACTTAAATTAGTTAATATTACGTCAATATTTTCGAAAGTAACACTAATAAATGTCTCTGACTTAGTACAAAGTAAATAAAATATAAAGACAATCATATTTAACCTAGTAGGTATTGTTATCTAAAGCCTGCAAAACTGCCTGATAAGAAAATTAGACTGATAACATTTAATTTAACGTAGACAACAAATAAAAATGTTACTTACCCTGTAAATATTAAAATCATTTTCTGTGAAAACATTTTTTCCTTGATCCGTTTTGTAAAAGTTAACAAAATGCTGGCCTAGTGACAGCGCCCCACTGTGGAGGTCCAGGATAGATGCTCCTCCAGATGACCCTCCAAGTTTGAGGCCTTTTTCAGCAATTTGTAAAAGTTCTGTCACCTCAGATTCAGTTACTATTTTATCAGTAACATATCTTTTACATTCCCTCGGAAAACATCCTGAATACTGATTAATCTCTTTAAGATATTCAGGAGAACATTCTATTACTAAACCCTTCCCAGTGAGCACTTCAGACTGTTTGGCGAATGTTTTGAATTTTTCATCTTTAGAAGTAAAATATACAATCGTAAGTAGCGAAACAATAACAGTCACTCGTGAGAAGATGTGAAGCGAACTGATATGTGATTTTCTTTGTGGAAGCCTGAAAAGAAAATATAGACATTTCATTTGATTGGCACTAGAGCTTATAAATAAGTTACGATTTGGAGACGCTTCAATTGTTCAGCTTACTGGTTTTGATCAGATTCTTTTACTTTCTGGGATTCCTTGGTGTCCTGACCAACGTTCTCTTTAGCCTTCTGTCTTTTCCTGATTTCAGACATTATGATTAAACCTTATCAAAGTAAACACGTATGGATACCGTAATTTGTTTTAGTTTAGAATATAAATATTCAATTTTCCTGTTTACGAATTGAAACGAAATTTGAAAATCAATAGCCGACAGGCAAGCAATCCTCGCTGACAGAATAGACAGCTGACTTGACTGACAGTGGATATGACTTTTTTTTTAAATTTTATTGGCAACTGGATACAAAGTCCTTAATGCCTATGTCTTGATAATGATGATGATGAGATGGTAAAGGAGAGGGTGGTGAAAGTTGAGATGAATCCCTCCCCTTTTCCAATTTCAGTAAAGCCGTAGATACTTTACTGAAACTTTAAGTCGAGTTTTGTAGAGAACACGAAAAGAAGCATTTCCTAATGTTTATATCATTTGCCCACACTCGTGCACGTTAAGGAATCACCAAAGGTAATAATCCACAATTATTACACTTAAATATTCGAAGAATTTTTAGAAAATAATACAAAATTCACGAGACCATCTTTTCGGTTCCCGCCAAAAACCTCGTGGATATGACTGACGTCCAGTGTGACCAGATTTAAATTTACAATCCTGCCTAGTTTATGAGACAAAAATCGCTAAAACTATTTTAATATATTAAGCTAAGTACCTGGATGGCCGAGCTTTGCTCGGTATTTTTTTTTATTTTTTAATTGTGTTTTTTGGATAATAAACAATTGATTTTAGTCTAACCTCAAAGCAAACACTCATTGACTTCGTGTTACTTAACAACGCCATCTGCTGTTGTGTCGTTAAAGCAATTAGTTGCTCACAAAAAATAGTAGTATTATTATTCGCCAATAGATGTCAGGAAGAGTCATATTTTTCAGTTGAGATTGATTATCGATAAAACACGAATAAAATGATATTTTCTAAAAATGATTCCTAGCTAGATCGATTTATCGCCCCCGAAACCCCCTATATACTAATTTGTATGAAAATCGTTGGAGCCGATTCCGAGATTCCAATTATATATATATATATATATATATATATACAAGAATTGCTCATTTAAAGGTATAAGATACAATAGTATATTTTATAGCTATGGTTATTTAAATGCTTAATTATTGCTAACACAGATTTTGATTAAAAGGCTGAAAAGCTGAATAGAATTTAATTTTTTTTTACTCAGCGTTAACACTGTTTTTGAAAAATCCTCTGTATAGTGATGATGAGTTACACGATTATTTTACTATTTATAAAAAATTAAGTATAATGTTGTTTTGCTAATTTATGGGACAACTGCAGAAACATGCATTTCTAAGCAGTTTTATTCAACATAAGAGAATTATGGTTTTATAAAAGAATAATTGGCAAATTAACGCGTAAATAATAAAAAATAACTTTGTAAATATGTATTAGTATGAGGTATTTAATTAATAGTGTATTTTTAAAAGGGTTTTTACTTGCAAATGTTTAAGTGTTTTTATGTGAAAACTTCTTTGGCTTATGTGTTATTACTTATCGTCTATCTACTGTATAAAATTAGCAGCCGTCTGTTTTCCCTGTGCAATAAAATAAAATAAAATAACATGTTCAGATTGTCATTAGCCATTAAGAATTAGATACAAAGCAGGCATTTCAATACCAGTTCTAAATTACGAATTTACGATTTTGTCCAAATGTTCAAGCATTTGTGCTACACACACCGTCACACATACACACACAATGTTGACAGGCAAGTCTAGCTAGAATAGCAGAGACCAATGAGTGAGAACAAAGTGTTGATAGTGTACAAATCAGCATTTTTGTGTAAATATGTATTTGTTCCAAGATTAAAGCTTACCATACCGCGCTGAAATGTTTTCAGGCTTAGGAAATGTTTATAGGCTTTAGTGTACAAGGTGTACTTTTAGGCATTGTGGAACGCAACACCCTCACCAAATCCTGCTACAGTACTGCAAAAATTTACCCAATAATTCAAATACAAATATTTTTATTTCGGATAACTATCTACTAGATCCACGGTGTTAGTACAAACTTACAAACTATATTTTTAGTTAATAAAGCGTGACAACGTCATAACAAAACATTTATAAAATCTTCTTCTCGGACGCATAATCGAGTGGAAGAGAGATAGATGCGGCGCAAACCGAACGCTCAAGCCGATCGTGCCTTTCGCTCGCTCGTGTAGTGCTCTCGCTCAGATCCACCAAGCGTCACGGAACAATGAGTCATCCTTTTTTGTGCATACAGCTGGCGTTCCTCGATTTATTAAACGTTTTCACGTCAAAATTTAATAAATAAAATATATTAAATCAGATCCTTCGCATAGTGAGTCCGTGCAGTCTGATGATCACTACTTGATCATCGTCCGCATGAAATGCCTCGACAACCTGAAAGCCGTCAGTTTATGTCTACGTAAATATAATATGTCAGAGGCACTGCAGAAGCGGGGAAGACGCAACATCATCCTGAAAACTTTATTGTATTGGACACGTAGGCCGTACGATATCCAATGATCTTTTGGAATACAGCGTCCATAGACTGCCAGTGTACAGACCCAGGGGGGCTATTCCTGCGCGTGAGATGAGATGAGATTTTATCTCGGTCACTCTCACACTTATGACGTTTCAAAACCATTTACTCACTCTTTTTTACATTAAATGCAAGACCATGTGACGCAGTGTAGGCCTCACATGTTTTTAACAAGTTTCAGAGAGACCCCGCAGTTGGACTCAGCAGTACCATATCGTCCGCGTAACTGATGCTATTGACACTAGCACCCCTCACCTGGCATCCGACACGCATGCTGCTGTCGTTTATGAATAGGTTGAAGAGCTTTTGAGATGATAACCCCCCCCCCCCCCCCCCCCCCCTGCCTGACACCGCACTCCAACCTATCCGACTTAGAGAAACTGTTCGACCACTTTACCTGTTGCTTTGATTACATACGAATACTGAAAAATATTCAGGATTTCTACTGGCACGCCTCTGTCCTCCAGTTTTCTCCAAAGCACTTCGTAAGAAACAAGATCAAATGTTTTGGATAGATCCAGGAAGCAGACATACACACACGTCTTCCTACCTGTATAGTATTGGACAGTATGCTTAAGACTTAAAATGGCACTTTCAGTCGATAGTGCAGGCCGAAACCCGAACTGTGCGTCATGTAAATCTATTTAGTCTTCTAACAACGAAATAAGCATACTGTCCAGTACCTTGGCTATTGTAGTCGCAAAAGAGATCGGGCGATTATTCCCTTACTCCGAAATAATAATATCTCCTGTCTTGTTCTTAACTATAGGCACCACTGTAGTTTTCTTTTACTAAAATAGTGCTTAAAGATGATAGATTTCGTAAAAATGCTAAAAATCCTGCTAAGACCTAAAAAGCCCGGGTCCAATCTTGCTACAATCGCATGATTCTACGAAATCTGGTCACACTGCTGACGTCCTCGTTTATAGTTTTTTTTTTAACAGTAATAGGGCCGACAGTATGCGTAAGATTTTAATGAGGCGTATTCTAGTGAAAAAAAAAATTGTAGTTCCAAAAAATATAATAGATGGCGTTACAGAGTCAGATCAAATGTCAATTTGAAATTAAAATAAATGTTTGACATTGACATCAATTTAAATATGACATTGACGTAAATATTTTCTGACTAGCTAGTTAGTGCTACCAGTGGATCAACTAATTTTCCAGCAAATATGATAATTAACCTGATTTCCAAATATTACTAAGATTCCAGTTCGTAGTTCAAAATATTCCTAACTACAGTGAAACCTGGTTCATTGGAATCTCAAGGAACCAAGATATTTGTTCCTATTATTGAGGGTTTCCAATAATCCAGTTTTCCAATTAAGCAGGTTTAAAATTATAGTGGTCTTATTTACAGAGGCCCCCGCTTACAGTGGTCGAAATGTGCCGTTATTCCATTTTTAGAAGTGGAAATAATAATAAAAATGCGTATTTTTGGTGTTCTGAATTTAATGTAAGTATGAATGTGCAAACATAATGTATTGCGTCTAAAAAAAAGGTAAAGTTTATGACTTAAAGTAATCGGTTATGTTTGTTTGTACTTGATTGCTAGTTGCTGAAATCTGTTTCTCGATAGAATAAAGTTGGTCAAAATTTACGTTTGGACATTTTGTACACTTTTATTCTCTTGTTTTTAGGTCAAACCCTGAGATAGTATTGACAAACAAAGCATGCGCAAAAGATGACGCGAAATGTATGAAAACAAACATGTCAAAACGTATTAAAACCTGATTAATTTGTCTCACTTATACAGGTAATTGAGCGACGAGAGTCTCAATTACAGAGGTAATCGAAAAAGTCTTAGAATTCAAATCTCATTTAACAAGGTTCAAAGTCCCATTAACAGTGGTAATTTAATAAAAAAGAACCGGGACCTCATTGCAACTCTCAATAATAGAGGTTTTTCATACATCCAGGGGGGCTATCGCGTGAGATGAGATGAGATTTTATATTGGTCACTCTCACACCTATGACGTTAAACGAGAGCAACAAGGACGAAAAATGGTAAGATGAAAATCTCAAATCTCCGAATAGGGCCACTGGTCCCACTTTGCCAGATTTCACTGTATTTCTAACATATTTTTACCCCAAAATTAGGGAATTGATAGCTTCGATAAGTGACCATATTATAACGATTTGACAGACCTTTTTTGTGCTTCTCCAACGCCATCTATCAAAATGACGCGAACTATTTTTTTTTTAATGAAAACGCCTCATTGAAATTGAAAGTCTGGTTGTCGGATAGTCATAGTCGATGGTCCTAACGAATGTCTAAACTGAACACCGGTGGCCCTATTCGGAGATTTGAGATGCTCATCTCACCTTTTTTCGTCCTTGTTGCTCTCGTTTGAAACGTCATAGGTGTGAGAGTGACCAAGATAAAATCTCATCTCATCTCACAAGTAGGAATAGCCTCCCAGGTCGGACGTCACTTCTTCCCCCGAAGGCGCTGGCAGAGGTGTACAACACCCACACTTCGGACGGTTACAATGTTCAAATAAATCTCACACATAGCCGGATCAGATTTCCATTGAAAAATTGGACGACGCGACGCGTCGCGATGCTGATGCGGCTGAGGCTTTATAATTACTGGCAACATTTATAATTTTTAAATACATTTTATTTTATTTAACGGAGCTGGTAACATTAAAAAAATAACACTGCCGTTGGAGTTTTGGCGGGAACCGAAAAGATGGTGTCGTGTTTTTGTATTATTTTCTAAAACTTGTGATTCTTCGAGTGTTAAAGTGTAATAATGGTGGATTATTAACGTTTACCGGTTCGTCAACGTGCACGAGTGTGGGCAAATGATACAAACATCGCGAAACGCGATTTTTCGTGTTCTCTACAAAACTTCACTTAAAGTTTCAGTAAAGTATCCATAACTTTACTGGAATGGGGAAAGGGGAGGGATTCATCGTCTTCATCATCACCTCTTCATCATCATCCCATCATCTGTTACTGAAGGAAAAAATATTACTAAGAATCCGACTGAAGGACGAGTATCCATGGTCATGAATAATTAAAAAAAAAAAAAAAAACCCTGCCGTTGGATGTTGACTATTTTTACGATTATCAATTTTATTTTGAGTAGTACTTTAAATTCCTCGTGTTTTCAGTAGTTTTGTGAATATTATGCGTATCTTGTAGCCCGGGCTTACTTTGAAAGGTGTTGCTTTTGCCACACTTGGTAAAGTTAACGCCATGTTTTTCGACGCAGACGACGAAGATGGATTTCTCGGGATGGAAAATCCGGACCTTTACCATTTAGTCAGTCGTGAGCTCTGTGCGTATTATTTTAAATTTTGCACACTACCTCCTAGATGAGGGCAGGCCATTACTTGGAAAACTATTTTCAGATGCCTTTGGATCACAGCTGGACTTAGCCTCGCATTCTTACTCGCGGACTCGCGTACCCACTCACACAGAAGATGGAATACCGATCAGGAAATTGTATGTGGCAAACTTGCCACCCAAGGTAATTATTGTTTGTACTTCTCTACAAAGTCAATTGTTTAATGCATAAATACCTACAAAATAGCAATTACTTTGAGTAGGTATGCCTATGTAAGTGAGATCATTGACACAGTAAATATTTCAAGAATCATTGTTCGAACTGAAGGTATGTGTTGAAAGATATTAAATTCATCTATTTTCTACGAGCCACTGACACGTCCCCTTTCCGCCGCGGGGATCGCGTCTTACGTCACGCGTCAAACCCCCACTTTTTAGGAGCAAAAAAAATCTTTCCCTGAGGTGAGAAAATAGGGGTGACCTAAACTCACAGAACTAAGTGCAGAGTTTAGACCGATCAGTCTCTTTCATACCAACAAAAATTATAAAATGAAAACTTTTTACAAAAAACTATATTACCAAAAAAAACTGAAAATTAAAAAATAATTATCAACTAATTATACACCTTTAATTTAATGAATAATAGTAAAAAAAAATACCTTTTTTCAGACAACAAGAACAGAACTATTTGGTGTGTTTGCACAATATGGATTCATAAAGAGTTGTTGGCTGCGAATGGAAGAAAGAGGTCCAAACAGGAGTCCTACACCTACATACGCCTTCGTAACATTTAGCAACCCCATTGATGCTCATAAGTATGATCATAACCCTTCTAAAGCTAACTAATAGGCCTACCAAATGCTTTAATTTACCCACTCTTTCAATTGTGCATACTTAACTGAGCCCTTGCATACTTAACTAAGCCACATGGAGGGTTAAGTAAATAAATAAATAAATTCGGGACATTTTCACACACGGTTGTCTGACCCCAAACTAAGCGAAGCTTGTACTATGGCAGCCAGTGACTGTTAAACATACATTTATATTTTTAAATACATAATTATATAGATATTTACACCCAGACATAGAACAAACACAAATGTCCATCGCATGAATGTTTGCCCTAGGTGGGAATCGAACCTACGCCCCCAAGCTCAGAAGGCAGGTTCACTACCAACTGAGCAACCGAGGCAGTCGCGCAGGCTTAATTATCGTTGAAATAGTCAGCATTTTTCCTACACTTTTAAAAGCACAGCAAGTCATAATCGCGCAAACCATGCGGTGCAGTTTGACAAGGTATACAGTTTTACCAACCACACACTAGGAGTTCAGTGTTCAAGCCTGGCCTGCGCAGTTAAAGGTGTGGTGAAAATGGAGTGTATTGGTAGGCCTATTATATTACAAAAACTAAACTTAGACTTACACTTTCACACTCTAATTACTTAACCAATCATTTGAAAGGGCATAGAAACCTATTTTATTTTCAAAGTTATTGCGCTCTTTGTAAGTAGTACTACCAAAAAATGCCTTGATATAGTTATAAACTATATCAAGTAACTCCACACAGCTTCATCTTTGCTTACCTTTTATGAAACTCTGATTTCAATGTCTTTTATAATATTCTTCAAGAGTACCAGTAACTTTATGGATGTATAGCAGCGAAAAATGTGTGCCAGGATTGTAGCTAGAAGAAATCATCAATTAAGCAAACAGAAATAAGGGTTTATTGATAACTCCAATAGTTCCATGTCACAGAGATAATTAGTCTTTATACCCTACCCTACATACCCTCTATGGAAAAGAAACATGACTAAACCAACATAAATGTATGTGGTTACATTGGTCTTGTGTGTTGTAGGGCATTAGAAGCCCCGAGCCACGAGAAGGCGCTGCGCGGACGTAACCTGCGGATATCGCCAGCCGACAGCTGGCACCAGCCGGCGCAGGACCCCGACGGTCGCGTGCGCTGGAAGCCGCGCTCGCAGCGCCGGGAAACACGGACCGCATTCAATGAACAAGGTCTCAAAGCTATTTGCTGTCTTCTAAGTCTTGAGTGAATCTGTTTTGTTGGTCGCATAATTGCTGAATGAAATCGGCCAAACTCATGCCTTATTGAGATTTTAAAAAAATGGTGCAGGCATAGGTATACATGTACTGTTGGGCGTAGGACAGCCTGCAAACTTCGAACACCAACCGCTAGCATCCAATGGCAAGTCTATACGATCACAATTTTGCCTCGCCAAAATCCATAATCGGTGACCAACTGTCTTGCCGCAGGCCGGTTGTTTTGTTTCCAGCGGCAGTCTTTTTCGTGCAGTTCTATGGGAGGTCACTGGCGCCAGAAAATGGACACATGCTCTATTCCGTGCCAGCTATGGCACGATGCAAAAAAATTACAAGGAAACTGCTTATATAATTATGTTCTTTCACGTGCTAAAATTGCCGGCGGCGTAATTTTAGCGCCGCGAATTTTCACCGTTAATTAATTTAGCTGAAAAGGTCCAAAGATCCTGCCTTTCATTTTCAGTATGAAGGCATAAAAATATGGGACAAGGATCAAGTTTTTTGATTGAGTAATTTTTACAGGCCCTGCTCCCACAGAATCTACACCAGAAGATGATGTTGCACCTGAAACCTCGACGACTCCCGATTGTCCTGAGCCTGAAATTCCTGAAGTGAGTTGCCTAGTGTGTTTATTCTGCTAGCTAAACTAATGCAATTTTTTTGTATTTGCAAATGCAGTCATTAACAACAAATAGTACAATGTACAAAACTTTTGTCAACCATAAGTATAGGGTTTTTGTTATTAAAATTATTTGTTATTTTACAGGAGCCTGCAGCGGAAGAAACGCCCGAAACCAGCGAGTACTTCGATATATTGGATATTTTGAACCGGGATTGCCTTACGCTCGTATTGAGCTATGTCCCCATCACAGACATTATAAGGTCGGAACGCGTCAGCAAACGTTGGCAGACCATGGTACAAGAATATCTACAGAGTGAGTGTAACTGACTGGCCATAACTTATTCTATTTTTCAGTGTAGGATGTAGGGTGACATTAATAGATAAATCGTTCCTTTTCAGTATTGCGATGGAAAGTTGTTGCGATTTCTTTATAAATCAGGACCAACTTTGGCATTACCCTAAATATCAGTTGAAAGTAACTGTCATTCTGTGTGTCTGTTTGTAGGCTTTTCATGGCTAAATGGCTAAACGAACCCTAATGAAATTTGAAAATTAGTTACAGCATCTCACAAGGAAGGTTTAAATACTATTTTCTGAATAGACACAAATGAAGTCGCGGGTGAGAGGAATAAATCAGCGCTATTGTACATATTTATTAATTGCATAATTGTTCGGCGCTAACTTGCGTGTGGTTGATCATATTTTTGTTTAATATTACCAGGAAAACAGATGGATTATTATAATAAAGACATACTTACACAGATAAATAGTAACACATACTTATACCAAAAAAGAGTTTTCACTTTATAAATGTGAATATTCACATTGAGCAAATCCTCATCTCAGTCTAAGGCTGCGTTTTCACATAATTGGCCAATCACAATGCTTGAAATCTCCGCTCCACTTCAGTGAAATCATTTGATCGGTCAATCATACACTGCTCCTCAGCGGAAACGTATCCTAATGTGAATGGCGTCATGTCGCAGGTATCCGCACGTTCAAGACGTCGTGGTGGTGCTCCGCGCCCGGCTCGCTCACCACGGCCGTGCTGCGCCGCGTGCTGGCGCGCGCCGGCGGCTCGCTGGCGCGCCTGCACATAGACAACCACTGGTGCGCGCTCAACGACCGCACCGCGCACACTGTCGGCAAGTTCTGCCCCAACCTCGAAGAGCTCAAGGTGCGTCCCGCTCACACCGCCGCTAGTCGTATCTCGCTAGCCCGCTTGCACATAGACAACCACTGGTGCGCGCTCAACGACCGCACCGCGCACACTGTCGGCAAGTTCTGCCCCAACCTCGAAGAGCTCAAGGTGCGTCCCGCTCACACCGCCGCTAGTCGTATCTCGCTAGCCCGCTTGCACATAGACAACCACTGGTGCGCGCTCAACGACCGCACCGCGCACACTGTCGGCAAGTTCTGCCCCAACCTCGAAGAGCTCAAGGTGCGTCCCGCTCACACCGCCGCTAGTCGTATCTCGCTAGCCCGCTTGCACATAGACAACCACTGGTGCGCGCTCAACGACCGCACCGCGCACACTGTCGGCAAGTTCTGCCCCAACCTCGAAGAGCTCAAGGTGCGTCCCGCTCACACCGCCGCTAGTCGTATCTCGCTAGCCCGCTTGCACATAGACAACCACTGGTGCGCGCTCAACGACCGCACCGCGCACACTGTCGGCAAGTTCTGCCCCAACCTCGAAGAGCTCAAGGTGCGTCCCGCTCACACCGCCGCTAGTCGTATCTCGCTAGCCCGCTTGCACATAGACAACCACTGGTGCGCGCTCAACGACCGCACCGCGCACACTGTCGGCAAGTTCTGCCCCAACCTCGAAGAGCTCAAGGTGCGTCCCGCTCACACCGCCGCTAGTCGTATCTCGCTAGCCCGCTTGCACATAGACAACCACTGGTGCGCGCTCAACGACCGCACCGCGCACACTGTCGGCAAGTTCTGCCCCAACCTCGAAGAGCTCAAGGTGCGTCCCGCTCACACCGCCGCTAGTCGTATCTCGCTAGCCCGCTTGCACATAGACAACCACTGGTGCGCGCTCAACGACCGCACCGCGCACACTGTCGGCAAGTTCTGCCCCAACCGTTTTGGGAGACACTACATTAGTAATACCTTATTTGTAGACTGTTGCCTGTTTTAAATGATATTTTAACATTTCAGGTCGTCGGTATGCACACAAAAAACTGGAACCCCTTAATTTACGGATGCAAGCAGCTGAGAGTTCTCTCTTTCATTTCATGCAATAAGGTAACATACCATTCTGATACTCATATCGTACATCACATAGAAATCTAATACTCATTACTGACAAGCAAATTTTTTTCCAGCTTACAGATACGAGTTTAGTACAAATAGTGAAGAACGACTCGTGCATAGAGAGCTTGACTGTGGCGAATAATACTCACGTAACAGGCCTCTTCCTCACCGGCTCCCACCCTTCGAAACTTAACTCTCTTGCGTTCTACAACTGCTATAGCCTGCAAGGAACCGTCCTCAGTGCAGCCATAGACACATTAAAGAACCTCACCACATTGAAACTGGACTGCTGCCCCACTTCCATGTGGAAAATCATACCTTTCATACTGAATAAACTGCCCGGACTGCAAGAGCTCTCACTCAGCGAATACATGTCGACCGACTTCCTCTCGCAGCAGAACAACGACTTCGCAGACAGTCTCGCGAAGCTAACGGAACTCAGAATACTGAACCTGTTCAAAAATATCTACGTGACGAATGCGGTGCTCAAGCAGGTGGCTCAGTCGTGTACGAAGCTGGAGTCGCTAAACATTTCCAGCTGTAATTCGAGAAAGAATTATTCGGGTTAGTATCACCAGTTTTGTGTGTGTAAACTTTTTCGTTTTGGGGTTTTGAAAACTTTAGGAAGGACTAAAATACCTGTAAAAAAATATTGACTCAGAATTTGGTTTGAATTTACATAAAGTTAGTCAACACTTTACCCGCCTGCACAAAAAGGAGGGTTATGTTTATCAAGTGTATTTATGTAAAAGGTTTCTTTGGCACGCCCTACAGTCTAAACTGCTTCATGGATTTCGACATGAGAGGTGTTATTTGAATCTTTTTGAAAGTGGAAGTGACATGGAAGGTACATTTTAAGATAGAGCCCGTGAACATTTTTTGAAGGGAAAAATAAAAAGTAAACTTCGTGAAATAGGTCAATATTATTATCATTATGTAGAGCTCAATAAGCATATGACAAAACTGTAAAATATTGAGTGGTTCACTAGATAAAGCCGTTTTCATGCCCGCACGAGTAACTACTACGAGTAGGTATGGGTCGCGTGTCGCCGCCGCCGCAAAGTCAGGGCTGGGCAAAATACATGCTGTGCTTTAAAATAGAATTAAAAAAATAATGTATAATAATTAAAATACGAAATACAAAATATCTATAGTATAGGTAAATATCTATATATAATATAAAATACAGTATTTTAGCTGTTCTAAATTGAAATACAAATTACAAAATAAGTAATCTAGATCAGCACGGGCTAAAAAGTAAAGGAAAACAAGACTTTTTTATGACAACATTTTTTTTGCGTTTTGTTGGCCAATTTTGACGCACAGTCATCCTCCTCAAGTCGCATTCCTCATGTCTGAGGGTCGTGAACACCACCTCCAATTATTCTCTCTCTCTCTCTCTCTCTCTTACGACCTTTCGCCAGTTTTCTCTCTTCCGCATCATGTAGCGCTTCGTACATTGAAGTGTTCAGAGTGGTGCGAATCTGGTCGGACCAACGTATCAGATGTTACCGTTGTTAACCTATCGTTTGAAGCCTCAAGTATTAGAAACACTAATTACAAAATACCTCGGAAAGTAAGGAGTAATTTTAAGGAAATAATTAAAATACAAACAAAAAACTTACTGTAAAAAAAGAAACTAACCATATGTGTATTTCAATTACGTATTTTAATTACAAGTGAACTGGGAAAACGGCATCGGCGCGCGACACGGGGTGAGTGCGGGCGCGCGCGCCTGTTCTCATTTAGGGTCCTTACTCTTCTCTTTTGAGGGAAGTGAGGTTTCGGGACCGAGGATTCCCGCTTTGCCGAGGCAGGGTGCTGAGGGACACTTCTCACAGTGAAATTGGAAGGGGCGACCTCCAGCCTAGCTTGCGCCGACCAGCTTCACGGCACCTTCCCCCGATATTGTCACGGTGACCACATCATAGCTTGGTGGTACCTTTTTCTTTTGGGCCTCATTTGTAATGCCGCCTATTCCCTCTTCTTCGTTCCAGTCAGCCAGGAAGAGATCTCGACCCCTCGAGATCTACGCCCAGGTACGTAAGTCAGGTGAGCGTGAGCGAAGTTGCGCGCAATGTTATCGAGGTGGCGGTTTGGTCCGCTGTCGGCTCGAGCCGTTGCGAACCAAACGTACCACTAGCTCCCCCACCGGCTGCTGGCCGGGACACTATTAAACCTAGTCCCAGTCTGCCATAAATTTTCTAACATTCAATTTCCTTGATGGAAATAGTATGAAATAAGTTTTATGACTTGGTTTTTGCTTTTCGATTTTTTAATTTATTTTTATTTAATTTGAATTTAGCGTTTTGCCATAGGTAGCAAACAAGCTAAACAAGCCGCCTGATGGTAAGCAGTCACCGTCAGCTATATAGATATACTCTTTCGTGCATCGCGGCCGGTGGTCGGCGGCGCTCGCATGCGACTGGCCGCGTTGCACGGAAGTGTAAATGAACCTCTGTCAGAAGAGATCGAGCGGTACTGACGGGGCGTGGTCGTTCCCGCAGGCGTGAGCGACGAGGGCGTGGTGGCGGTGTGCTCGGCGTGCCGCTCGCTGGCGCGCCTCGACGTGTCGTACCTGGCGGCGCTGAGCGACGCGGGGCTGCGCGCGCTGCCGCGCCTGCCGCGCCTGGCCGCGCTCGTGGCGCGCGGGAACCCCGCGCTCTCCGCCGCGCCGCTCGCGCGCGCGCTACAGCACTGCCACGCGCTGCAGGTAACTCACACTGCACGTGTCGTACCTGGCGGCGCTGAGCGACGCGGGGCTGCGCGCGCTGCCGCGCCTGCCGCGCCTGGCCGCGCTCGTGGCGCGCGGGAACCCCGCGCTCTCCGCCGCGCCGCTCGCGCGCGCGCTACAGCACTGCCACGCGCTGCAGGTAACTCACACTGCACGTGTCGTACCTGGCGGCGCTGAGCGACGCAATGACTTATTTTAAACAAACTCTTTCTGAATAGCCATAATTAGAGCAGTCAATTATTCATACGGCTTTGTCAGGTTTTTCATTACGACTATGTATTAATTTTATTACTATAATTTTTTTGTTTAAATTAATACTTAAATTTATTTTATTTTATTATAAAATCAGTGCGATGGTCCCCTCAGGAGCTGGACGTGTGCGGGTGCGACGGCGTGTCGGAGGAGCTGGCGGCGGCGGCGCGGCGCGCGCTGGAGGCGCGGCCGCGCGCGCTGGCGCTGCGCCTCGCCGGCACCGCCGCCGGGAACGCCGAGGTACGCCCTACTCACTCTCCTGCCTCGTGTCGGAGGAGCTGGCGCTGCGCCTCGCCGGCACCGCCGCCGGGAACGCCGAGGTACGCCCTACTCACTCTCCTGCCTCGTGTCGGAGGAGCTGGCGCTGCGCCTCGCCGGCACCGCCGCCGGGAACGCCGAGGTACGCCCTACTCACTCTCCTGCCTCGTGTCGGAGGAGCTGGCGCTGCGCCTCGCCGGCACCGCCGCCGGGAACGCCGAGGTACGCCCTACTCACTCTCCTGCCTCGTGTCGGAGGAGCTGGCGCTGCGCCTCGCCGGCACCGCCGCCGGGAACGCCGAGGTACGCCCTACTCACTCTCCTGCCTCGTGTCGGAGGAGCTGGCGCTGCGCCTCGCCGGCACCGCCGCCGGGAACGCCGAGGTACGCCCTACTCACTCTCCTGCCTCGTGTCGGAGGAGCTGGCGCTGCGCCTCGCCGGCACCGCCGCCGGGAACGCCGAGGTACGCCCTACTCACTCTCCTGCCTCGTGTCGGAGGAGCTGGCGCTGCGCCTCGCCGGCACCGCCGCCGGGAACGCCGAGGTACGCCCTACTCACTCTCCTGCCTCGTGTCGGAGGAGCTGGCGCTGCGCCTCGCCGGCACCGCCGCCGGGAACGCCGAGGTACGCCCTACTCACTCTCCTGCCTCGTGTCGGAGGAGCTGGCGCTGCGCCTCGCCGGCACCGCCGCCGGGAACGCCGAGGTACGCCCTACTCACTCTCCTGCCTCGTGTCGGAGGAGCTGGCGCTGCGCCTCGCCGGCACCGCCGCCGGGAACGCCGAGGTACGCCCTACTCACTCTCCTGCCTCGTGTCGGAGGAGCTGGCGCTGCGCCTCGCCGGCACCGCCGCCGGGAACGCCGAGGTACGCCCTACTCACTCTCCTGCCTCGTGTCGGAGGAGCTGGCGCTGCGCCTCGCCGGCACCGCCGCCGGGAACGCCGAGGTACGCCCTACTCACTCTCCTGCCTCGTGTCGGAGGAGCTGGCGCTGCGCCTCGCCGGCACCGCCGCCGGGAACGCCGAGGTACGCCCTACTCACTCTCCTGCCTCGTGTCGGAGGAGCTGGCGCTGCGCCTCGCCGGCACCGCCGCCGGGAACGCCGAGGTACGCCCTACTCACTCTCCTGCCTCTTCAAAACGATACTACTTACTTACATACTTTTCTGTTACAGTTTACATTACAAAACATTTTGACGAGTAGAACAATACTCGTAATGTAGTGTATTAAATTTTTACCCCTTAGCAATAAACGTTGTACAGCCTTGGAATAGTTATACAGTGTTTTGTCTTTTTCGATCGAGCTCAAAAATGTAAAACATTGTATAACTATTACGAGGCTATACAAAGTTGACAGCTAAGGGAGTAAAATTACACCCTTCTGTATCACGCTGTATAATTAAGGATTATCTGTGCACAGGAACTGCCGACCCACAAGCTCCTGTTCATAAACGTGGATGATGATCTCAGTAACCCCAACCTGCGGCCAGACTTCATCGACAACACCTTTGAAGACAGCTCCGAAGACTCCTTCGATGACCTCTACGACCACGAGAACTTTGAAGAGTTCTTCAGGGGTGCCAACATGTACTTTCCTCATTCAGGTATTCAATTTTTCCATACTTATCGTAACTAATATTATAAATGCGAAAGTGAGTTTGTTTGTTACGCTTTCACGCCTCAACTATTTAATCATCGTCATGAAATTTTGCAAACACGTTACACATTTTTTTTTTGTCTGATAGTGGAAGTGACAAAGGGTACAACATTTTGCACGGTTTTTTGTTTTTTCTAATAATAATTTTACTTGTTAAATTAAAGCTTTGTTTTTTACTGAAACATGTTCATTTTCAGACGACGAGTTGTTCATGGACGAAGATGACCTAAACGACGACTTCGATGGAATCTACGCGTACGGACTCCACGGTCAGGATATCATCTTACTCTAATACCGACCACACATCGTCCCGGGCACTTTATCGAATCTTACAAGCAACAACCAACGCAACAAACTGGCTGAACAAAAAAAATCATACTTGTTAATTCTTCAATTGACCGATAGGGTGTAGAATGTAGAAATCCATCAGAAACCTGCGGCAGAACAAAAAAATCCATGCATTTTATAAATTTTGATCCGTTTGCGAAACTCAACTTGTCAAAATCGCAATCATTTTTTTTGCCTTAAGATTCAGGTTAAGCTATTGAAGGTTTTCAAGTGTTGTGCCAAAAATAATTGATAGCCAATTACGGGAAAAAAATACACCTGGGATCTCACTATCTCAAAAACATTCTTATTCTTACATTGAACTTTGTCTTACTCGATAACAGAAAAGAGAATGAGACACGTTCGATGTACGATAGAATTACAAGAGGAATTTTGGGGTTGTAGACAATTTTATTCCGAAATATTTTCATGTCTATTTTTGCTAAGGAGTGCCTTGTCTCGTTTTCGCGCGTGACGCTTCATGTCTGCGAGAAATTGACAAAGCAGTTTGTAGCAAAGCTAAGTCGAACATTTGTGATCAAGGGATAGGTTTGTATCTTTCCATTGAAGAACTAAAAGGCATTCGAGTGCCGAGACAATGCAAAAAAGTTCAAGTCAATTTTTTTGGGTTCGACGACTTTGCGACTAGTGTTAATCCATGCATGGGATAAGTTGAGATAACGGACACTTATACGGGTTATAGGTATGTCACCAAAAACCTCTTGAGGGTTCAATGTACTCATCAACATGAACAACTTTTACTATACGCCAATCCTGTAATCACGAAAAAAAACAGCTGTTCCATACCAAAAGTTCAATCACCTGAGACAAAATGTATGGAACAGCTGATTTTTTTTTCGCGATTACAGGATTGGCGTCATAGTCAAAGTTGTTCATATTGATGAGTACAATGAACCCTTAAGAGGTTTTTGGTGAGTTACCTATAACCCTTAGGTAGGTGTAGAACCTACTTTTAGGATGTCTTTGCTCTGACTCACTGTCTCAGTCGCCGACTCCAAATCGCTTGACTTCAATCGCGAGAATTGAGATTGCGCTGTTCCATTGGGGCTATTGGCAGAGAAGGTTACGCCGAGCAATTAACGAACGAATGAAGGTGTTTTTACAAATCAGTGCATGGTGTGCTTTGATCGTCTTGGGTTTAGAGCAGGATTTCCTAAACTTATAGCCTCATATGACTAATTCATTAAATATCCAAGACATCTGTAAAAGTCGATACAGCTGCAAAAAACGATGATTAATAACATCAAAGGCAGTCAAATATTATAAGTCATATATTACGGTAAATCTTATTGTGAACCCTCTACGATTAATATCGAACCCCTTGGGATTCGCGTACCCCAGTATGAGAAACGCAAGTACAGAGTATATGGGGTGATCTGCTATTCAAACAGTTAAATATATTAATAGCCTTATACAAAAATAATTTAATAATTCTGCAACGGATCGCGATATAATTTACATCGATATACCTATCTGCTCAAAAATATACCTATGCAAAGAAATTTTGCTATTAACTGGATAATAATATTGTATCATAATGAAATATGTAATCATTCGTTGCTTTCTATGATAATGAACCAATTATATTTATTATTATAATTATATTTTATTCAATGATGCAAAAGTTAATAATAAAGCAATTTAATAAATGTTATGGTAGGTGTGAGTCACTTAATCTTATATTTCTGTAAAGCCGGAATTAGACTGTTGATATAAACGTCAGCGAAAGTGTTCCTATTGGTAGTTAAAAGCTTATTGACCGGCGTATCGGCGCTTTCGCATCAATAGTCTGGTTCCGGCTTAAATGGCCATGTGTGTACTTATAAAAAAAAATATTTTAGAAGTGTTAAATTTTGTTAATCCATCAATTCCTAATTTTTTTTTCCTTGTTATATAGCAAAGAGATCTGTTATAGAATTGAATTATCACTATGTTTGCATGTTTTTAGAATATTTTTGATGAGTTATAGAATGTAATGAAAGGCACAGTGATTTTATTGTTTTTCAGTTTTCTAATTTAATTTTTAATTTTTTATGTACATGATTATTTTGGGATTAGTTGACCAAATTTCAGAGTTGTGACAAGACTTAGTGTAAGCACAAAAATTAAAAAATGTATTAGTTTCTGTTTTCTTAACTTTTGAGGGCTCTAATATTTTTTGTCATTCATTTCCAACGTACTGGAAGGTTTTGCAACACATTTTTTCAACAACTTTCCAATAATTAACTCTAGGTGAGATGTCACAACTCTGAAGTTTGAATTTAAACTTTTAATATTGAGTATAATATTAATGGTCAATATTTCATGATTTTATTAATCCATATCTACTAATTAATGTTTTTGATCATACAATTTTCTTTTAGAAATTCTTGCCTAGTCCCACTCAGGAATAGGTTAAGAAACACTGCTGTAATCTGTGATGATATTTTTTTTTTCTTTTTTATCGTTTATCCTCATTATATGTAAAAAGTATCATTGTGTATATAATATTATTGTGTAACTTATTTATGCAAGTCTGAAAGAATGTGATAGAAACAAATTTTTCATAATCCTAGTAATATTGTCAGATGTTGAGTTTTTAAATAACAAATTATAATTGATGTGTAGTTAAAATAGATTAAAAGGGGATACGAGTATCTGGTTCATATCAGACACGTCTGTAATGAACAAAAATAAGGCTAGATCCACATTTGTAACATCATGGTTTATGGCACAAGCATGTATCATGATCACTAGTCTGGACGGATGGCGTACTTACCACATTTAACGTGTAACTTTGCGTTAAAACTAGCAATCATGGTACAAGTCAGCATAACGAGACGGGGATACGATACGCCATGATGATACAAATGTAGACCCTCCAAAAAGTGATGTTTAACAAAGGATGCAACTAGGTATATTAACTTTGTTCAGCCTTCATAGTTAAAATGTAATAAAACGAATAGAAATTATTTCGTGCAATACATGTTACAATAACTCAGATATCTTGTATCTAAAAGTCCTGAAATTAGCTTACTTAGCAATAAAGTAAAAATACCTATAGAAATTATTTTGTGCAATAATACATGTTTTAACGATAGCTCAAAAATCTTTTATCTGAAATTAGCCTAATTAGCAATAAATATAAATATTAAATAGTTATAGATTAATTCAACATGCAACAGCTTACCTCATGAATATACAACAATTATTGTAAATAAGGTTTTTGTAATTCATTTTGCAGTTTCTTTGAAAATCGTATTGGATGCAAGCTCAATGGAAAAGAAAACTTATTATCTGAACACTAAATGAGCTAATTGTCTGGGATATAAGAACTTCATGATTTGATAAGTACTTAAAGGTAATCAAAAATTAACCTCTAAAGTTGTTAAAAATACATCTGAGTTTTAGAATAGCAGACCGGAATTTGTTAGTCTTGGGAGATCTGCTTCTAAAACAAGGAACAAATATTATCAATGTTTGAAAAATCCGACTAATACTCATTAAGCAAGGTGAGCAAAAAATGGTAATGGAACTACTATGCTTTTTTTTTTGTGCAATTCTATTATTTGCAAGGGTGCTCGTAGATGGCCATATTTCACTACAATACTGGCAATGTTTCTGACTATCCCGGTCATCATCAACCAATTCAGCCATGCTAGAAATATATGGCTAAATGACAGGCTATGCAATAGTAAAAATATGGCCTGTGTAGGAGCACCCTATCATCAATAGTATACTGCTAAATTGTTGACCAAGTTGGAAAGTAATGCTTAGTAATTTTCAATAGTACCTATGTATCTAATAATAATAATGTAGTTCAATGGTTTTAATAAATAGGTACTACAAACCTATATCATAAGAATTTGTTATTAAAATTTCATTTGAAACTATATTGTTACTTTTTCGTGTAATATGTTTTATAGCTAAAGCTAATTTCTCTATGGTAAAACTGGCCTCTTAAATACTGTACATATATCTGATCGAAGCTAAATACTAATTTGTAGCACGATTTTAATATTTTTGTGTTTGCCCTATCAGTCATAATTACACTAAATAACTACTGGGTCTATTCTGTGCTACCTTAGTTATTTTCAAATGAAACTTAGTTTAGAAGCTTTTTATTGTTTATTTACATTAGTGTTACTTTGTTATTTTGTCCTTTTTATGAGCATAACATATTTTAAATCAATGTCATTTCTATGGTTTTTATTGAAGGATGAGTTTTGTTGTAAGCCTGGACTGACTAAAGTGTTAAAATTTTAGCTGCTTTCATACATACATAATCATCGAGTTTTTGAAAAATATATTCAATTTTTATGTAATCGAACAAATATTCTCGAAAATGACATTAGTGTGACATTAATATGTACAAAAACAGCTAAAATACACACACTTGAGCACAACATTACAGCTTTTTAATCACATTACTGTAATCAAAGATTAATTATTTATATTTTTAAAGATTTTTTAAGGCTAGCGTGTGATAGCCCTTTGCCATCATTGAATTGAACTTTTGTGTTGTTGATTGTGATATGAGATAAACTATGTCTTGAACGAAACTTGTCAACAGTATATAGATTCTTGGTTGAATTGCTGAATACCTATGTTTTGTGTGAATTATTTTTATTTTCTGCAGCTTGCATGTTATTATTAACTACTTAGCAAAATTTTAATTTAATAGAGATTTATTCATTTAATTTTAAAAGTAATTGGAAGTTTAAGTTACCTTAATTGTTATGGAGATGATACATACTTAAATTTTTTTAACTTATCAAAAAATGTAACCAGTTAAGTTTGTTAATTTCACCATTCTCGAGTGTCCACTGTTTAAGATGCAGCAACATACTGGCATGAAGTTGGAAAGGTTTTTTTGATTTGCATTTTAGGTAATTTAATGTTAAAAGGTGATTTGAGAAGAGCCCTTAGTTTTTATATACAAACCTTTTTACTATAATGTTGGATAGCTTCGGAATAGTTAGTGTTTGGCTTTTTTGATTGGCTTAAAAACATGAAGGAAAAAAGTAAAACACTGTATAACTACTCAAAGGCTATATAATATTTATTATTAAGGGAGAAATTGTTTTAGCATTATGTAAGAAACTGAATACAAACATTTTCTTCAGTAAACATGTTTTATTTAACATAAAATGAATTAGAACAAAAACTACTAAATTTTAATCATCGACAAATATTTTAATAAATTACTGTAAATCAACATTAAGCACTAAAGATGTGCTGATCTGATAGATGGTTTATAAATGAAAGGCACAATTAGTAGCCTGATGTCTGAAAGTGCATTACACTAAACACTTGTCATATGGCACCTATTAGATCAGTGATTTATCTTTTAGTGTACTACTTCACAGGCTAAGTTCTAGGCTATTCCACTCTTGACTGTTTTAAATAATTATGCACCTTCAACTAAACTAAAGGAACTTGCTTCCTAGAGTTAAAATTTACATCATAATTAGTGGTTTTCCGATAAAGGTTCCACCATCGTCCTATGATACCCACATCTACAACTCGAGAAGGGAAACTCAAGTATGAAGGCTTTGTGTAAGGACAGTGTGCTTTATAAAGGTCACATGATTGATTCAACTCTGAAGTATACATGATGGAAAATATTCCTAAGCTCCTGTACTGTATCTGTCCTGCATTGTAGCTCATTTGTAAAAACCTGAGATGCTCTACTGATTCCTTATTCAAGCACTCGTCACCAACCATTGCCGCATTGTTTTCTATTTTCTTCAACTCATCTTTGAAGTCTAATTCATCGGGATTGTTTTTGGCAAGAGCAAAGGAAGTTCCAATGATGGCTAACCATTTCGCTGTTTTACGAGGATCATCCTGTATATCAGTTCTCAAGTCCTGTAACATTTGGCGATAGTCGATAAATAGGTTCTTCCAGTAGTCTGCCCATTTTTCTAGTATGGTTCCTTTGTACTTTTCTGGAAATTTTATTTTTCCTCCAACTTTTGATACTGCTCTAGTGGAGCCTTGCTTTAAACTTTGCATCATTTGAAGGAAAGTTAGAAACAGGTGTGATAAGTTATAGCTATAATCACATTACTTATTTAATTACTAAAATCCATTCCCACTTGAAATAGTTCACATTACAACAAAAAATAAAATGTGAATGAAAAATTAATTGAGCTCTAAAGCAAGGTTATTTTATTTTTGTTTATTTTTGTTTTATCCTTAGGGCAGGCTACAGCCAACATGGCCATACCACCCAAAGAGTATGTAATAGATAATACCACCTTGTCATCTGTATCAGTGTTTCTCACATGAGTTACTAAATCTAAGATGATGATGATGATAGAGGAGAGGGTGATGAAAGATGAGATGAATCCCTCCCCAATTTTAGTAAAGCCGTGGATACTTTAATGAAACTTTAAGTCGACTTTTGTAAAGAACACGAAAAGTAGCATTTCCTAATGTTTGTATCATTTGCCCACACTCGTGCACATTATCAATAAGGAATAGACCCCCTGGGGGGCGTGCGTGAGATGAGATGAGATTTTATCTTGGTCACTCTTATACCTATGACGTTTCAAACGAGAGCAACAAGGACGAAACAAGTAGAGATGAAAATCTCAGATCTCCGAATAGGGCCATAGTAGAGGTTAAAAATCCACAATTATTACACTTTAACACTCGAATAATAAAAAAATCACGAAATATACATTTTGGTTCCTACCAAAAACCCCTAGTAATTTTAATATAAAAAGACGGTTTTTTGGCAGGAACATAATTAGTTGATATCACGAACTTTGGTCAAGACCATGGATACATGGATGAAAGTGATGATAAAAGAGATCCTGGTATTCTGTTCACAAAGGTAATACCCCGTATTAAATTCTCACATTACAATTGCACGAAAACTAATTTAATATTAATTCCCAAACTCTATGTACCTAAGCCATTTCCGTTCCAAAACCTTAATAGACCATATTAGATTTCATATTCCAAAACTGCACATAGTGGTAAGAGTTGAATGTTACAACTTTTTCAAAATTGACTTGAAAAAAACTGCACAGTTTTTAAAAAGAACCTCAAAATGTAATACTGGCCACACTTTTATAATTAAACTAATATGAGGGAGTTTTGGCGGGAACCGAAAAGATGGTGTCGTGTTTTTGTATTATTTTCTAAAACTTGTGATTCTTCGAGTGTTAAACTGTAATAATGGTGGATTATTAACGTTTACCGGTTCGTCAACGTGCACGAGTGTGGGCAAATGATACAAACATCGCGAAACGCGATTTTTCGTGTTCTCTACAAAACTTCACTTAAAGTTTCAGTAAAGTATCCATAACTTTACTGGAATGGGAAAAGGGGAGGGATTCATCGTCTTCATCATCATCACCTCATCATCATCATCCCATCATCTGTTACTGAAGGAAAAAATATTACTAAGAATCCGACTGAAGGACGAGTATCCATGGTCATGAAAAATTATTAAAAAAAAAATAAACTAATATGATTGTATTCGAAATTATACAAAGCAATGTAAGTAAGAATGGCCAAGCAAGTAGCGTAGTTTTTTTGCGTCAATGTGTGCGTGTTGTACACACACGCACGTGTGTTGACAGTAGCGTAGTTTTTTGATGGTTTTTGGCTTCACATAAGTCTTACGCGCCATTTTATTCTCTAGGTTGATCTGAACTCAGAATACAGAACTGTAAGGGTAGAACCATTGAAAAGAATATTCCGGAATGACTCCGGAACCCGCGAACGCATCCAATACTGAAGCATGAAGTATTGGGGCCCTACTCGGAGATTTGAGATTTTCATCTCACCTTTTTTCGTCCTTGTTGCTCTCGTTTGAAACGTCATATGTGTGAGAATGACCAAGGTAAATCTCATCTCTTAACACGCGCAGGGGGGCTATTCCTATGCGTGAGATGAGATGAGATTTTATCTTGGTCACTCTCACACCTATGACGTTTTAAACGAGAGCAACAATATAAATAAATAGCCCTTGGACCCAGGGGGGCTATTCCTGCGCGTGAGATGAGATGAGATTTTATCTTGGTCACTCTCACACCTATGACGTTTCAAACTAGAGCAACAAGGACGAAAAATGGTGAGATGAAAATCTCAAATCTCCGAATAGGGCCACAGGGCTATTTACAACCATTCGGAAACGTATCCGTTCGGATTTCAAAAATTTTAAGCCGTAGGTTTATTCGAATCTCAGTTTATATTCATGAGTTTTTAAACGTGTTTCATTCTTCCGATCGGATTTTTACTTGATTCCCTATTCCAAAATGTATAAAAGTAGACTAAGATTCGTACAATTTGAGTTTGAAATTTCTGGGAAACGATCGGAAACGTTTCCGAATGATTGTTAATAGCCCTGGGGGGCTATTCCTGCGCGTGAGATGAGATGAGATTTTATCTTGGTCACTCTCACACCTATGACGTTTCAAACGAGAGCAACAAGGACGAAAAAAAGTGAGATGAGAATCTCAAATCTCCGAATAGGGTCCCTGCTGGTGTACAATTAAATTAAATTATGCGGTCTTGTGTCATTCGTGCATGTAAAAATGCAGCTTGGCTCTGTGAGCTGGAGACCTCGTGGTCGACGTCTGTCCTTCTCTATAGGTGGTTCAGTTGGTAGTGAACCTGCCTTCTGAGCTTGGGGGCGTGGGTTCGATTCCCACCTAGGGCAAACATTTATGCGATGAACATTTGTGTTTGTTCTATGTCTGGGTGTTAATATGTATTTAAGTATGTATTTAAAAATATCTAAGTATGTACATCAGTCTCTGGCAGCCATAGTACAAGCTTTGCTTAGTTTGGGGTCAGGCGACCGTGTGTGGAAGTGTCCCGAATTTATTATTTATTATTATTATTCCAAGATATTTATTTTTCTTCTTAATTTCTAAGTTTTTTACATTATATGAATAACAAAACAAATACTATAAAAAACTTAAAAACTAGGGTGCCGCCGGCAGCGGGGCGAGGCCCAAGCTACCGATGGTTAGGGCTGCAGAGTGAGTTATTATTATTATTTGTCAACCGATTGTCATAAAAAAATGTGAATAACCCATCTCCATAGCTGTGGCCCTATTCGGAGATTTGAGATTTTCATCTCACCTTTTTTCGTCCTTGTTGCTCTTGTTTGAAATGTCATAGGTGTGAGAGTGACCAAGATAAAATCTCATCTCATCTCACGCGCAGGAATAGCCCCCCTGGGGGGCTATTCTTGTGAGTGAGATGAGATGAGATTTTATCTTGGTCTCTCTCACACCTATGACGTTTGAAACGAGAGCAACAAGGATGAAAAAAAGTGAGATGAAAATCTCAAATCTCCGAATTGGGTCCCTGTTACTTGGCAAAGTTCCAACTACTTCTCCCAATGCTGCCACAAATCTTAATTTAGTTTTCTACTATCTAATTTTGGTTTTATTTTTTTTAATTGTGGAAACTGACGTGGTTTAACACATTTTGATTTTAGAGACGGAAATAACTTACGTACGATTCGTCGGTCAACCGACTAGGTTTCTCTATCTATGTCTATAGGAAACAAATTACAACTGTTTTACACGGGGATGTGAACACTTAGGTACCTACATGTTAAGATAGTACTAAATACTGATTTACATTAAATAACATTAATTATTTAGTGTAATGTTAGTATATGGTGTGCATTTTTGTTGTCCGAAATAAATAAATTATTATTATTATTAATTAAATTATTAATTAAGTAACAATAAAAAACAAACTTTGCAGGTCCAACTGTATTTGTTTTGTATTAAAGTAGGTAATAAACTACAGTGTTGCAATCTCATAATCATTTATTCATATTTCATTGGCCGCTTTCGTCGTTTTTATTTGATAGTAGAAATCAATACGTTTGATTATCCTTTTCTTGTGGGCATAGACCCCCCTCCTTTAGCTTCTCTTCTTTTACGTGATATATCTCCGTACATTGGTGGTGGTGGAAATGAAGGCGGCGGTGGAGGCATTGGAAAATCTTGCGCTCTTCTAGCAATCTGAAAATATGATTAAGTTTTGTAGCACCTACTGATACTTAATAGCAGGAATACCTATGTTGATCTCTTGATATTGACTTCAAAAAAATATACGATCCACGTTAAACAGCTGCAGTTATCGAAAAAATCAGAATGAAAGTTACTAATTCTAATTACTTAGATGACAAGCAGACAAGGCTTTTTGCTACACGGACGGTTCGTTTGGACCACCTGAGGAGCACTCGGTTGAGTGCTCCTTCAACGGGTCGGCTCCTTCAACTTCAGTCGGTCGTTTAGTGCTCCACGGACCAACGTATGATTCGGACGAGATAGTAGCACAGAAATATTCTGCGTCCACATTTATTTTCGGATTTAAAGGCGTCTGGCGCAGTGCTAATATGGACGTAAAGAGCACGGGCGTGCTCGACGGATGGTTTTCGTCCGGAAGGTCGCGATCCGTGCGCAACTAAGGTAATAGGTAGTTGATTTCTATAGAACAACTCAGTACGACGGACCTCCATACGGACACTAAGCGGATACTATCGAATCGAAAAAATCTGACGTAAGTACATTCCTGGCCTACATTTAATCTGAATAATATTTAAATAGGAGGTTATAGGATGGTCAAGGACAGACTAGACTCAGAGTTACTTCAAAGGGATCTTGATAACCTTCATAGATACTGCACGTTGAACAGGCTTGATCCTAATATTCTCAAATGTTGTTGCATCACCTTCAGTAGATCCGCTAGGACTTTCAGTTATGATTACAGAATTAATGGCCAGGCTCTTGAAAGAACTGATTCTGTCGTAGACCTCGGTATCACTCTAGACTCTAAGCTTCTTTTTGACAAACATATTGAAAATGTCTCCGCTAAACCTATGAAAACTTTAGGCTTCATACTTAGGGTTACCAAGGATTTCAAGCATAATAAAACCCTCAAAATATTGTATTGTTCCTTAGTACGAAGTCAACTTGAGTATGCCTCCCGGCAGGGCTATTCACAACCATTCGGAAACATTTCCGTTCGGATTTCAAAAATTTGAAGCCTTAATTATTCGAATCTCAGTCCATATTCATATGTTTTTAAACGTGATTAATTCATTCGATCGGATTTATACTTGATTCCCTATTCCAAAATGTATAAAAGTAGACTGAGATTCGAACAATTTAAGTTTGAAATATCTGGGATCCGATCGGAAACGTTTCCGAATGATTGTGAATAGCCCTGCAGATCTGGAATCCGTGCTATGACAAATATATAAACCTTCTTGAAAAGCCTCAAAAAAAATTCCTACGTCTCATTAATTACAAAGCCAAAATTTCCAACTCCAACTACGAAGGAAGTTGCAAGCACCATCATATTATGTTGCCTCTTCATAAAAGAAGAGAGGCTGCAGACCTCTCCTTTCTGCATAATTTAGTGTCGAGTAAAATCGACTGCTCATCGCTGCTAGCTGAAGTCAAGCTTGTCTCGCCATCTATTTCGACTCGTAAAAGACACCTTTGTCTAAATATCCCCCGCCATAGTACAAACTATCGTGGTAATTCTTTCTTCTTGCGTACAATATCTAACTTTAATTCTAACTTTTCTCAGCATGTTGACTTTTTCTCAATGAGGCAAAATGCATTCAATATATTAATTAACAACATGTTTTTCCTAAGTTATTAGGCAATTATTTAACAAATTTTCTATGAGCACTCTTTTATTCATACGGCTTTGTCAGGTTTCTTCATCACTACTGTTATTTTTATTACTGTTATTTTTTTTTTTCGTCTATATTAATACTTAAATTTATAGAATCTTTGTTTGTGTGGTAGGTTTTTATTATTGTTTTTATTTAATTCGTAATTTTTGTATTATTATTATTTTTTCTCTGATCTTCCAGTATAAATGATATGTTTCCTTTGCGCGCTAGCACTATAGCTATGTGTGTTCTTATAAGTGGTGACCTGTATTTGGCCTATCTGTTAATATCTTTGTATGTTTTTACGTTTAACCAGGCTGTTTGGTCATCCAAATAAAATAAAATAAAAAAATAAAATTACTAACTGTAGCAATACTCTATACACCCTTATTAAGTTAAATACAATAGGTTCTTAAAAAAATAAAATAAGAAATGTCAGCAACTCACCCTTTTCAAAATTTGAAGGTTTTCATGACTATGCTCAAAAGATTTAAATGGCTCAAGTTGTGAGGCAACCGAACCATATCCTATGTCAAATGACATAGTGAGCGCAAAAAATATTCCAAAAATAAAAGGTAGATGTTTCATCCTTGCTGATCACAACTAGATAGAAACTTGAATGCAACTCATTTTTATACTGTTCATGTTGCGTGATTACTAAGATAAAAGGAAACTTTGACAAACAATACAACAACTTCCTGTGAGATGCATGCAGTAGATAAAAAAAAAACATAAAAATGCAGCATCTAATTAAATATGTAGCCTGACTACAGTACTACATTTAAGCACGTAAGTGGGGCGCAATTATAAGTTAAGCCCTATGTACACGGGTAGAGAAAACGGTAGAGTCCAGTTTCAGTAGAGTAACAGTTTACAAGTCAATTTATATTTTGTAAATATAGTTAATTAGTGTTTCTTGGAAAGCCATGTACGAAAAGTTAAAAATTACAGCCACGTTAGACAAAAACGTGCCAAAAAATTACATTTACATCACGATCTTAGGAATATTGAAAACTTTTTAAAAATATTAAAATAGTATTTTCAATATTTCATACATTATTATATTCTTTAATATATTTTTAAATGGAAATTGTATTGTTATAGCATTTAGTTGAGTTTATTTTGTTTAAAAAATAACATAATTATATTAATATTACCTGTTTCATATTTTAAGTGAAAAATGCGTTTTTTTTTTCCAAAGTCCGTTTTGTCCAATTCGTAACGGGGTATTTTTTCTGGAATAGCCCTTAAACGAAACTTTACTGTGTTGCCATGATGTTCTGTACTTTAATTTTTTTCCCGCCAATTACTTGTCAACGTCAATAAAAATTCAAACTAGACTTATTTTTGATTCGAAAAGTCCCGCGGCCGGTCTTCGGGGAAGTTTAGTGGTTTTTAATTTGCTTGCATTGTTCATCTAAAAAGTTGGAAAACAGTATCAAGCTATCGACTATTTCTTAGCCATCATGGAGACTCCAATTGTCGCCGCAGCAGCGGGAAAAACGTACAAGATCCCAAATCGTGTGGGACGCGGCGTACCTGACATCGTAAAGACATATACCAAGACCAAGAAGTGTTCCTGTCGTCGAGGAAAGACCATCGTATTCTGCCGTTCATGCGGCTATTATTGCCACGGAAGAATCAGGCTGCAGTGTGAGCAGCATCCACGGGTAATTACAACAGTTACATATTAAGTAATTATGTACTGCTTTGAGTAGGTAGGTATACCATAACTTTACAGTTTTTCTACCTTCCCGGTGGATGGTGACAGGCTGTCCACCCGTCACTTTTAGGACTGAATATCGTCCAGCGATGTTTGGGTATTGTAATACACCTCTGCCAACCCCTTCGTAGAAAAAGTTGATGAAATGTCTACCTTCAGAATTATTAAGAAAATTTCATTATTATTAATGAAAATTAAAATTCATTATAACTTAGACTAATATTACTTTTCAGGTGACATTCCTTCTGGACATTTCTGAGTGCCCACGCTGCCATTCCTCTGTGTTTCTGGATGAATATTCAGGAAACATATAAGTTGAACAACTACCTTCATATTTTGTAATCAACCAATGTTTCAGGAATAGGAAGGGACACAGTAAGCTTTTTCTATCAATGTAGACAAACACATTTGACAGGATCAGTTGTGCTGTATTTACCGATTGATCATTAAATCACAAAAAGTTTTTGAAAAAGCCTTAGACCGCGGGTTGCAAGATAAACAGTAGACCGACTAAAATCATAAATAGTCCTACCTAAAACTTTAATGTTGGTTGATTTGTTGATTTTATTATTTGTATTTAATTAAGACTGACACCTACAAGGTCTGGTACCTATAATTAGCAATGACCCAACTTTTGAATATTATTTTAGTAATAATATTTAGGAGTTCATGAGGTAGTTTTGCTGTTTACTATATTGTAGGTACTTACTAAAAATGTAGGTAAGTAAGAATAAAGACTGAGGTTATGTTTTATTTTTTGGCATTAAATTTCAGATTTAGTGCAGTAAATGTTATTTTCGTTTTATTTAAGAGTTTAAAGGCACTGGGTGTCCAGTTTGTTTTCTTAATTTTGTGATAATATTGTAACTAGACTTAATTTACTAGGAATGTAGCTATGTTTCAAGAAACATTTCAGTTTTATTGAAGAAAACTATACATGTTTCTGTGGTGTACTTAAAATACACTAATTATAGACCTCCTGCCTACTAACTAATTAAGTCTAATTAAACTTAATAAAATAATGCTTGTTGTTTCCTTACCTTGTCTTGTGGTAGTTATTTCAAGAGTAAAATAAGATGTTATGTTAATCTAATATTAGATTTGGAAAAGAAATTTTATACTATTAGTAAAAAGAGAAATGACAACGAGTTAAAATCTATTTAATGAACCTAATTATTTACACTAACACTTATTGCAATTCACATTGACGAAGATGGTTCTGTTTCATTACCTATATAGAGAACCAACTTGGTACATCTGAGCGGTTTTTATTTTGATCTATATACTGCTTGAAACTTTCTTTTGCCTCATCTAATGACTTTTGAGCCTCTTCATCATCATCCTTTTTCTTGTTGAAAATGTCGGGAAATTCAAACTTTTGATCTTTTGGCTGAAACAGAAATGAATATTTCTTTAAGGCAGTTTTACTTTGCATTAGTGTGAAAGTTTAAAGTAGCTTACAATATTGTACTAGTAAAAATGTATTATACTGAATTAAGACAAAGTTAAGGTGTCTTACCAGGGTAACATAAGCATATTTTATATCATCATCTTTCATTATATAGCCTTTGCCAATATCTTTTCGGAATCTTCCAACACATATTTTTGTTCGTACTTGTACGACTGGAACATTATAAATTTTTTCCAAATAATTTTTGATATCAAATTTTGTCATTTCCATTGAACACTGAAAATGAACAATGTTTGGAAGCTGCTTTGGTGGAGGGCGTACCAGTTTCATCCAGAAATTTGGTAGAAATACCCGGAGTTGCGGATTTCCTCTTTGGTAAATAGGGTACCTGAAAAACAATTTATGCTCAGTGTATTAATTCAGAAAGCTAATAGAAAGTTAAATGATAGCCTACTTGGAGAAAGCCCGCCTTTCAAGCCAGAGGGAGCGGGTTTGATCCCAGCCAATGGCACCAATTTGTTCATGGTGTGAACATATGTGCATTTTATATGTATGTCATCTGCTACATGACTGGAGCCCGGTGTATGGCAACAGGCTCCTCCCCGTCACATTTGAGACTAATTATCGTCCGGCTAAGTATGGGTGTTGTAATACACCTCTGCCAGGGCCTTCTTCGGGGCTTCGAGACTTCGGGGGATAGGCGTTATGATATGTTGTGTTATTAATTAAGAAAAACATTTACAGTAAAGTTTAGTACGTAAATACATTGAAATTCTAATGATTTCATTCAATAATTTATTGAACCAAATCTGATGTCACTCACCATCGAGTTGACATAATGTATTTTTACAATTAAGTATTTGGTTTTGTGGTTTACTCGTTAATTGTTACTACAATATATGGAATTCTACAGAAAACTATATTTTCACAAATAGAAGTCATAACCTAAAAATTAACAGACCAAACCAAAGAGCTTAACAGACTGTCTTATCAAAAGTGACCATGACAACTAAACTGACAGTGACAATAACTCAAATTTTTTTTTGGTTTTTCTTTTTTCTTGTTTATTGAACATGGATAGAGCCGTAAACTATAAAGTACCTACAGTATTAAAGTACTCGTTTTCATTCTTATTTAGTCATTTTATAGTAATTAGTCATTGCAGCATGTTCGCACATGTGGTCGACTCATGAGTTTTACGTTGGCTAGTTGACATTAAGGCATGGCAGCACTGCTCAAGTGTCAAATTAATTCTGACGCTGACGTCAAGTTTTTTCCTGTCAGATTTTAGAAAGATGGCGGTGGCGTTGTCACCCGATCAAGAGTTGGTGAGTAATTTATTTATTGAAAAACTATTTAAAGTAATTTGAACTGAAACAATCCCATATGTAAGTAAAATTTTGCAATGCGTTTGTAAATCGCTGAATTTTATTGACCCTCGCAGTCAAATTAAAGAACAGGATGAGACTCCCAACTTGCGTCGTTTACCATGTCATCAATGTTTGTTTTGATTTCTTAGATGATGTATTTAGTGCTGTTTTTGTGTGCTACTAAAATATTCGACGTGGCTATGTGGTTCTCAAGCATTAAATTGTACACCTCGTTGAGTTCGGAGAACAATAAGAATTAATTGCAGGTATAATCGGAGCTGACAACGGCGTCCGGTTTCGTTGAAACGAGATCGAGTTCTCGGAGTTGACTGGCTAATGTATTGCCCCTCCTATTTCCGTTAATAGTTTTTGCAGATGCATTTTGTAGAGAACTATACTTGATCTTTTTCTATATTTGTACCCATTTAGTTGGTAATATTAAGTTACCAGGGGCTGTCTGCTATTTCAAAATTATTGTTTGTTCATAATAATAAAATGAAATATATTGTAAAGTAGGTACCAACGCATCTACCGCCAATTTTATTTTACAGAGAAAAGTAGGGTGCAGGGCTAGTAATAGAAAACTAGAAAGACAACTTCTCAAACTACATTTTTTATCAGTATGTAGACACAAATATACATAAATTCTAACCTAAGTACCTTGATACTGAATTTTAACTGATTATTCTCCATAGTTTTAAACATGTGTTAACTCATTCATGGCAAAATAATTACTTAAAAATTGATAAGAATTAAATTGCAAGTAAAGTTCAGAGTGAAGTGCCGATTCAAAATAAAAAAACAAATGGATGTATGTGTCTGCTCTGAGCAATAGTAATAGATATTTATTTATTTGCTACAAATGGCGGTAAAGCCCAGTCAATCAGAATCAAATTTTAATGTAATGAAACAAGCATTTACCTTTAAAATAGCCAGAAAAGTAGGATATCACTTTGGCTGTATGAAAAACTAGCAGCACTTTAATGGTTTCAGTTGCATTCCCAAAGGAAACATGATTCTGGATGGACCCTGTCCTTACTTAAGGTACCTACTTGTCAGGAGGTACAGAAAAGGTACTGTTCCTTGAAAAACATGTATGTATCATTTTATGATTGGTTGAGTAGCTAAGGTGTGAAAATGTAACTTACGAATTTTTGTGTTGGAGCAAGGTTTCCAATAATATCTGCTTTATAAGCACGACACGTTATTTAACAGGCTTTATTTAATATTATACAGAATTACAGACATTAGCCATTAATAGAATTTTTCACACTTGACACTCGATTGGATTGACACTCTTTTAAAAAAGAACTTCCTCATTAAGATAGTTTCTACGAAACTATCCAATGAGGTAGTATTCTCTTCACTTCTCCTCGATTCTATGTGTAAAAGTATTGAAAACATATAATCGTAAAATAGCAGTAGGCATCCGTGTCCAGTAGCACTATGGTAGTACTTTGCATTGCTCCCTGAACTCTTTATGTTTTGTTATTGCCAAAGATTTTGTAAGCATATCAGCTATATTCTCTTCAGTTTGAATGTATGTTATCATCATCTTCTTCATGCATATTAAATCTTTGATATGATGATATCGAATATCGATGTGTTTCGATCGTTTGCTGTTCTCATAATCCTTCGAGATAAAAATAGCTCCTTTATTGTCAACATACAACATTGGCGTTAGATTTATTCCAAAATCTTTCATAATTCCGTTTAAATTTATTGCTTCGCATGCTGCCAGTGATGCTGCTATGTACTCAGCCTCTGATGTTGACAATGCAACACAATTTTGCTTTCTAGAGAACCATGCTACGACATTCTCATTGTATTTCACTATACATCCGCTTATGCTTTTACGGTCTCTTTTATCATTTGCCCAATCTGCATATACTTTTAGGCTTGTATATTCACTCTTTTTATATCGTAGTGCATAATCTTTTGTTGCACTAAGGTAGCGTAAAACTCGTTTTCCATGTTTCCAACATTCTTCATTTGGTTTATCTAAAAATTGGCTTAGATAAGATACAGCATAGCATATATCTGGCCTTGAGACTGTGCTCACAAACATTAAACTTCCTATTAACTCTCTATAGGGAACTTCAACCGTTTTTCCTGTTATTTCTTTAATTAATCCTTTCTCCATTGGTGTATTCTTGTCTTTGCACTCACCCATGTTAAATTTTTCCAACATTTTCTCTATTTGTTTTGACTGTTTTATACTTAGTATTCCATCTTTCATTTCTATTTCCATTCCAAGAAATTTTTTAACTTCTCCTAAGTTTTTAGTATCAAATTCGCTTTGTAATAGTTTCATAAGTCTGTCCGTTTCTTTTAAGTGTCCCATTATCAATATGTCATCAACAAATATTAACATCCAAACATTTTTGTTGAAATATAAGCAAAAATCATTTTTTGATCTTTCTAGTCCACATTTTAGTAAAAAATTATTAAGTCGTTCATTCCAGCATCTAGGACTTTGTTTCAATCCATACAAACTTCTGTTTAGTTTTAGTACCTTCTTTTTATCAGCCTTCACGCCTTGTGGTACTTTGATGTAAATATCATCTTTTAAAAAACCATTTAGAAATGCTGTCGGGACGTCCATATGATAAATTTTGAAATTGTATTGTACCGCTTGTGCCAAAAAAGTTCTTATTGTACTCATTCTTGCTACAGGGGCATAGTTTGTGCTAAAATAATCATCCTCTTTTACTTGAAATCCTCTAGCAACTAGTCTTGCTTTCTTTAATCCGTTCTCTTTGGTTTTAAATATCCACTTTGTGTCAATAGCTTTCTTTCCTTTGGGTAAATCCATAGGTTCTGACCATGTCTTTAATTTTTCTAATGAATTTATTTCTTTTCTTATAGCTTCTGTCCATTTCGTATCATTCGTAGCCTCTTTGTACGAACTCGGGACTTTTTCTTCATTTGTAATTAAACAATATGCTGAATATAATTGATAGTCATTTAAATGTTTAGGTTGATTTACATTTCGACCTGATCTTGTAGTTATTTGATTATCAACATTTTCATTTTGCTCATTAATATCGTTACTATCATCTTCATCAGTCATGTAGTTGGATTCATTTAAATCATCTTGCTCTGTTTGTTCATTAGAGCTTGTTCTTATTTGACTTATTTCCTGACTTTGTGAAGTGTTAGACTCTTCTTCTTCTTCTTCATTTAATACTATTATATTTTCAGTAGAATTATTTATCTCTTTCTGTTTTTCTGGTTGGTAAACTATTTTTGATTCATCAAATATCACATCCGTTGAATTTTGTATTGAATTACTCTCGTAATCCCATAGTTTATATCCTGAGCCAGTATATCCAACCATTATCATTGGTTTGGCTCTTGGTTGCAGTTTGTTTGGTTTAGGTATTGACACCATCCATGCCTTCGAACTAGTTCGAACCAAATATTCGCAGTTTTGTCAAATCTCTAGTCCCGTACCATATAGAAGCTGGTGTTTCACCATGTAAGGCTTTTGTTGGACTGCGATTCAGCTCGTAAGCTGACGCACAAATCGCTTCGCTCCATAATTGTTTGGGTAGTTTTGTCTCTGCGAACTTTACTCTTACTTTATCTAGTAATGTTCTGTTCATCCTTTCAGATGTGCCATTTTGCTGTGGCGTGTACGGACTTGTATATTCTAATATTATACCTTTTTGTGAACAATTCTCTTTGAATCTCTTTGAAGTGAATTCTCCACCGTTATCCAGTCTTATCCGTTTTGTTTTTTGTCCAAACTGCGCTTTAATAAGCTGTATATGTTTCAAAATATTATGTTCTGCTTCGTTTTTGTGTTTCAGTAAATATATCATAACAAAATGTGAATAATCATCAATCAAAACTTGAAAGTAGCATTCCCCATTAATTGATGTTGGGTGGATAGGTCCACACAAGTCCGAATGCAGAAGATCTCCTATCTCATTACTCTCTCTTTTGTTAGATATGAAGGGTCTTCGTGTACTTTTCCCTTCGATACAACTCTCACATCTTTTTCCTGAAGTTGGTAATCCAAGTCTTCGGAGTCCTTTTCTATTAAGATGGCCTAGCCTTTTGTGCCATACATCATCATCTTTTTCTTTTTCTTTAGTGACATTTGTAAATTCTTCATTTGGTGGTATAATATCTATATCCATCGTGTATAAATTTTGATACTTTTTACCTGGAAAATTTGTTTTTCCTCGTCTTATGTTTACTCCATAATTGTTGAATAACACTGTATATCCTTTCTTAGTTATTTTCTCTACTGATAGTAGGTTATGCGTTATCTCTTTTACAATAATTGCTTCAAAGTCTATTTTCATATTGTTACAGTATCCTTTTATTGTTCCTTTTTTGTTTGCAGTTAGTCCTTTACCATCTGCAATTGTTACAGTTATCGGTTCATCTAAGTTTTCTATATTAGTCATGTATTTTTCAAGTTTTGTGGTAACCATGTGGTTTGTAGCTCCACTGTCTAGAATAAATTTGTTTTCTTTTTCTACTGATGCCGATAAAGCTATGAATCCTTTAAATTCATCTTTAGCACTTCTAGAATATCCTCTATTTCGAGAACCTCGTCCTCTCACAGCTGGTCTCGATCTTGCATAACTGTTGTTATAGTGGTGAAATCTTGCGTCATTATTATAAGTTCCTCTTGAGCTTGAAGCTTTAAATATATTTTGTTGCGACTCGTTCGCATTTTTATTTTTTTATTTTTATTTCTTCATCAAGCAATCTTGACTTGACAAATTCAAGAGTTATGTCGGTGTTTATAGTTTCAATGGCCGTTATGACGTTTTCGTAATCTTCATTGAGAGATAGTAATAGATGACAGATTTTGTCAGAATCATCTAACTTTTTATCTATGTTCTCTAATTCAGAAACAATTTTTTCAAAACTTTGAAAATGGTCGTCTAATTTTTGGCTTTTTTGTAGTTTTAAGCTTAACAGCTTCCTTTTTAATGTTAGTTTTGTAAAAACACTTTTCCGTTGAAAAACTGAATCTAGCTTTTCAAACATTTGTTTTGCATTTTGGCAATCTTGTATGATCGATAAATGTTTGTCGGTTATACATTGAATTATTATAGCTTTAGCTTTTGAATCATCTAATTTTAGTTTTTGGTCATTCTGGATATCTTTATTTTCGTATTCTAATATCTGTAAAACCTGTTTTTCTTCTAGTAAGGATTTTACTCTAAACTTCCAGTTAGAATAATTTTCGCCTTTTAGTATTGGCAAAATATTGACGTTTGTATACATTTTACTTTTGAGATATTATTTTCTCACCTTTATCCACTAAAATGGCCCATAACCTTATGTTGGAGCAAGGTTTCCAATAATATCTGCTTTATAAGCACGACACGTTATTTAACAGGCTTTATTTAATATTATACAGAATTACAGACATTAGCCATTAATAGAATTTTTCACACTTGACACTCGATTGGATTGACACTCTTTTAAAAAAGAACTTCCTCATTAAGATAGTTTCTACGAAACTATCCAATGAGGTAGTATTCTCTTCATTTTGTGCAGACATAATGCATGATTGAAACATTTTTACGTATTTTTCGGCAATGCCAATGGGGCATGAAAAAAAGTCAAACAACAATGAACATTTGACAAGTAAAGTTAGGTTGATCAATAGGTACACTTAAATTAGTTTTATACAATACAATATTAGTCTCTCATAAAAGTTTATAATATATTTAAACCATGAAATGCTTTATGAAAACACTTGACAATACTATCTTGATAAAATACTCAATCTACGATAATAGGTTTGACAAAACTAAAGAGATTAATGTTTGTAAGTACCATTTTTGGCATAAAAGCATTTGTTAGGCTAGTTTCTGTTGATTCTCTGCATTCTTAGTTTGGTGTCAGACGTCCGTGTGCAGATGTCCCGAATATTTATTTATTTATTCTGTACTGAAGTTATGACTGAAGTATGGAAAGTCGCCGAAGTTACTTGGCAAAGTAAGCTAGCTTTAATAACGAATTACAAATTATTAGATCTGTAATCCAACATTAGACTAGTGGCTCTGTGACATAAAGACTTCGCGAAAACGTAAAAAAAAAATCAAATCTCCGTCATTATGAAAAATGTCCATAAACTGAATCAACAAAAAATTCTAAATAATTACCAAACCTGTTCACAAGATTTCACGAGAATAGATTGAGAAATGCGACCTGTAGAGGAGGACACAAGGAGCAATTTTGCCGAAGCTGAGGCATAGATAGACGTTTCGTTCGCGCCGCTTGCTCGGTCAAAAATTCTGAATAGCATCTACAGAAGAAATAAAAGCTATCGTTAGTCTGCAAAAATACACTGCTCCTGGAGGGCTATTCCTACGCGTGAGATGAGATGAGATTTTATCTCGGTCACTCTCACATCTATGACGTTTCAAACTAGAGCAACAAGGACGAAAAAAGGTGAGATGAAAATCTCAGATCTCCGAATAGGGCCACTGATTTGCGTGAGAATTGATTAAAAGAGAACAGCCGGACTTACGGAGCATTTATGCCTAAGTTGAAGCAGAGACGCTTCATTCGCGCCGCTCTCTCGGTCAAAAAGGTCTGAACAGCAAAATATCTGCAGAAGAAATAAAAGCTATCGCTAGTCTGCAAAATTACACTGCTCCTGATTTGCGTGAGAATTGATTAAAAGAGGAAATGATACCAATAAAGCAGTTAAAGTGTGATTGATAGAAAGACCGGATGCACAGCTCCGCTCGAAATTATGATTGAGATTCGGCCCGCTTTTGTTGTAGCCAGGCATTCTGCCTACGTACGATGTCTAAATGTTTATACGTCCTGGCATAGGTATCATTACTGTAAAATTAGTTCATAATTATCGACATCTATTGACATAATACAGAAGATTGGAAATATGTAAAGAAACTTTAAAACGGTCATGTTTACACTTTTACATTAAATCTTATGCAATCATTGTGTATTATAGTGTTATGCTATAATCATACAACATGCTCGCAACTACTAACACGTCTATAACAATTAGCGTAAATAAATAATGTTCAAAACGCGGAACACAGTAGCGCTGTAGCACGTCGTTAAATCTGATCGCGTTTCGTTTTCTATGTAACTCGAGAAATATCACTTTTGGAAAGGTGTTCCGTTTTCATTGTAGCGTAATTTGAGGGCTTTTCACGGTTGGAGTTTGACAATGTGTTCACGGAGGCGTGTCTCTTGACCGTAGCTCCGTACTACAGGTAGCTGAGCCCTTTGTCTGACGGATTCCCCTTGTCTCGCAATGCAGCCCTCGCAGGCGTGTCATGACTTCCTCGTCTCGCAGATCCCGTGTTTGGTTTCCAAGTCGCCTTCTTCGGTGTCGTTGACTCACTCCGGCCCGCATACTTATCAAGCGTCATTCATACTCGCACTATCTCTCCCTCGTTTGCTCATTACACAATAACTCACAAATTCATAATGAAACACAACATGACTTATTAAAACTTTACTCATACGAGTATGTCGTTGTATAATTTGGAAGTTATCGTAACATGTTTACATCATTTCGCTGCTAAAATATTGCTCAGTTCAGCGTTAGGTATTTGCGTGTTGTATAGCATTATTGAGCTTGCTGCTCTAGTGTTACGTTTTGTTTTCATGCTATAAGGGGCGTGCTCAGGTGTTTGTCGAGGAAATGTGGATTCCGAGAACTATTAGATCCGATAGAGCCATGCCGCTATTGTCAGTGTTATTCGCAGAAAACGTAATTTAATGACGTCATTGCATTAGCTTCTACTATCACCACAGATTCTGTATTCTGTTGGTATTCTTAGTTTTAGTCATGAATTGCAGTAATAACGTCAGGGCGTGACTACATAGCGTCGCCAAAGAAGTTAATGTTAGAAATTTCCATTGGCTGTCTCCGTAAAGACAAAGGGGTAAAAGTTTGCCATCGGCTTCCATTAACGGAAATTGCGAGCAAAAGCTAGATTTTTATTCAGGTCAGGTGTGCTTTCAAATTAACCTCTTTCTGAATCCTGGGAACTTATAGTGCGATGACGTCTGCTCTGAATTTGAAAGAAAGATCGGAATTAGGTAAAAATAAAAATTGGCCCGGGTGTAAAATTCTTCTCCCGTTTTAAGGGCCTCTTCTCGGTTTTTTTTTTTAAATTTTGATTTTTCGTATTATGAAAAACCTTTACTTTTTGGCGCATATCTTTAATGCTTTCTTGTGTTGGACTATTTGAGGTGTCAAATTATTCTGTTGTAATAATTATCGGCAGCATTCAATCGGTACTATCCGGTCACGGTGTTTTCAAAATTCGTCACATTTAATAGGCATACTATTTTTTTTCTCAAAATCGTTGAATGCCGTCATGATTAACATCTAAGGGTGCACCTAGACGGGCCATATTTTTACTGCAATACTGGCAATATTGCCATCTGTAGCCCGGCCATCATCGCCCATGCTAGAAATGTATGACTTAATGGCCAGGCCACACTCAAAATATTTTCGCGAAATTGCCGGACCAGTAAATATGTACAGGACTAGTATTTCTTCTGTGCCCATAGACTCAGCTGAGAGCGGTTTGGTCGGACGGGCCGGATGCCAGTGGCGGTGCTGGGCTGATGCCTTTCTTCAGTTTGACAGTAGCACATTGAGGCTTGGTGCGGTCGTGCGTGCGATCGCGCTACGCATACCGGTTAAGCGACAGTAGTTTAAAATTACGCCACCTGCATAATAGCAAATGTTAGTGTTCGCGGCAAAATCGTTATTTCTATCAATCGGATTTATTTAAGCGGAGGAAGCAAATTAGTGTGATTTTGATTGACGGGCTTAATCAGTTTATTGGATCATAACTCAGATAATTTCATGTTAGAAAATACTGCAGTGATATGCGTAAAACACCTAATTTTATTTGTCCCTCTCCTTTGATATTTTAAATACGTATCATGATACATAGGTATTATAATCTCATTTTGCGGTAGTCGGGTAAACAATCAATTATGTGAATTAATATGTTACCGAAAAGAAGAGTGATTTGCCTCTAAGCTAAACCCACAGAATACTCGCTATTACACAGCCTAACTTATTGTCGGGTCTGTAACTTCTTTATTACGTCGATTATAATCAAAGCGATATCTCGAGCTAGGAACTAGAGCCAATCATTAGTTCTAACATCACTTTAACATCTTTCTATAAAAAATGTACTAATAAAAACATTTTCCATTGCATTTTGTAAAAAAACTAAATAGGTATAGTGATAGGTTAGCAAATCTGATGTTGCATTCGGCAGCTTTGTTTGAGCGTGTATCCGACGTGGCTCGGGCGTGCCCGCTCATACTAATGGCTCATACAGCAGCCGCCGGCGACGTTCCTGCAGGAAACGCATCCCGGAAGTATTACCGCTCGCGTCCCTCGCCCCGGCTTATTTGCAACCGTACGATGTCAGGGCTAGCTAGAAATGCTATGCTGAGTTAAAATCTTTTTCAGTGATGGTCTTAAGTAAAAGTTGCTCATATTTGTGTGTTTGTTACTTTTTTTACTTATAGTTTTGCATAGCTGTTTTGTCCGACCCTGTTACATAGTAGTTAGTCAAAAATGATACTATAAACATAAATGCTGAGTTCGAAATGGTGGTATTTTGCTCAATTGCTCATCATTGTAAAGATCTTTTACCTATGGTCTAACCCTAAAATGGCTCTAAAACTTAAAATTTAGTAGGTGCATTGATATGCTTTAGGGTTAGCTTAGCATACCCTTTTCTACTGACCCCGTCCATATGCAACACCCTCGTTCCTTGTATCGACCCTCGCCACTTCATTAGCCAACAGTCCCGGCACTCATAATCGTTCATTACAGCTCCTCCGATAAACATCTCGACGGCCTTGTTCGCCTTCATAAGCTTGTTAAATCTGCGTGAACAAAGATTCCTTTAAACTTTTGTGAAGTTAGTATTCGAAGCTAAAGAAAACAATTGAAGCGAATATCTAGCTCTACTAGACTTTGTTTTTTAAGTCGCATTACTCGCGTGGTTGGTTACGTCTGCTTTATAAATACAGTTCACAGCTGTATTAGAATAATAAGTACCTATTTGTTATCGAAACCGCGTCTGTTTTCATAGAAATAAACGTGCTTAAGTTTGGTTACTGTTCCCATTTTATGCGTAATCCCAGTCGTCTGACCCTTCATAAGAGCCGTGAAACCGTAATTCAGGTTTCCGTTTGCCACCTGTGATGCGGTTCAGTTACTGCTATGAAAGTGTGACGGACTTGTGAAAACTATTTACCGATAAAGTGAGCCGCTGGCGTATCGAGTGACTGTATACTGATGCCGACCATGGAGCGGGAGTTTGTGCTGAAACTGGAGTTAACTTTCTTCCGTCGGTTGCTGAAGTTTCTTCGGGTAATTAACCGTTTATGGGCGCCGTTTTCGCTTTATATCGTGTTATGTTTTTCGAGTGTATGTATCAATGTCTCCGGTGCGTCGAGCAACTTCTTAATTTTGTCTTGCCTGGAAAGAGACTATTTGGCCGAGATACACGTACTCCTGGGCATATTCAATCCCCACATCCTTGAAGGAAGAGAGGCCTTTGCCCAACAATGGGACATATCGGGCTGATCTAAGTCTATGTATGTATGTATGTATGAGGTTTCTTGGGCCCTACAGCCCTACAGCCTAAACAGCTTGATGGATTTCAACATGTGTGATGACATTTGAATCGTCTTGATAGTGGAAGTGACATAGGGTACAACATTTTGCAGCCAGGTTTTTTTTTTGTTCTTATAAGAATGTTACTTGTTTGAATTATCCGAGTAACAAAACGTTCTGACAGCTGCAATGACATTATAAAACACTTGCCCCAATAACAAACGTTGTATAGCATCGGAGTATTTATAGGTTTATATTTAAGTATATTCTTTGTTTTTTTTTTTTAATTTAAGAGAAAGAGACAAGGTTATACAACGTTTAGTAATTAGAGGGCATATGTCAGGACTTTTCTTAGCGTCGCTCGGTTATATACCTAGTTGTTGTTTACCAAAATTTTCGTAGACGTTGGGGCGTGAAAATAACATTAAAAAATACAAAAACAGAAAGAAGAGCAGACCGAGAAAAACCGAGAAATCGAACACAGAGGTATAGAGAACCGCATATAGAATATCTATTGCTTTCCCATTTATAAAATTAAGTGCACCTAATCAATGTCATGAAATCACTTTTCTAACTGATTGACTTCAATTGATGTGTGTGTTCCCTGACACTTATAATCAGGGTGTCTTCAAGTCTCGAGTGAATCGGTTTCTTCTAGGCAAGCGTGCTCCATCGTAGGCCGCATCACTGCTTATCATCAGGCATGCTAGCGGCCAAACGCAAGCCTATTAAGTAATAAAAAAAAAAATTACAGGCAACGTGTATTGTCTAAGTATATTTAAGTTATAATTGACTCGTTACCTCTTGCCAGTATCTTCAACATATGATCCGTAATGAAGTGTGAAAACGTTATTCCCCAGCTGTGCAAAGAAATGCGAAACTGGTCGATAGACCGTCTCGTTCGACGCGTAATCGTTATGAAATTATTAATTATTCTATTTGTAACAAGTCAATACACTCGCGTAAGAAGCTGGCCTCTGAGAAAGTGAGGTTTTATTCCCAGGGTGAATAGACTGCCATTTACGTCATCGCTTGCGTTTTATAAGAGTGAGTTAATTGAAGAGGAAACCTGAAAAGTTGGCTTTGATTTATGGCAAATTTGAAGCTAAAACGGTTTACACCGTTTTAGCTTCCAAATTTTGCGACGGTGTCTTTACATGATAAAATGTAGGTCGATTTTTGTCGATTTATTTGGCAGAGCAGATTTTCCAGATAACATAGATGTTTTCAAAATATAATAATCATTTTACTCAGAAAATAAGAACTTGTAGTTTCACCCAAAGCGTTCCAATGAGTCATTTATTTAGAAACACTTGTCTCATCGGTTACCTATTACGATTTCTCAGAAATATCTTGATAACCGTCTAAGGTCTTTCCAAGGAACTTTGCTTGGACCGTCACCCGCCGGTCGATTTGGTCCGCTTCAAGTACTTACCCGCCCAGTCATCTCACCGCTCCGCTCGGCTCATCATTGTTTAGGATTTCTATTTTAGCTAATCAGTATGTATCTTGCTTCCAGGCTACAAAGGCGTTCTTAGACTCGTTGAGCGAGAGCGGAGCAACGTGCGTATCCCGCGCAACGGCCATCAAGTTCCTGCTCGCGCGCAAGTTCGATGTGGCGCGCGCGCACGCGCTCTGGCGACAGCATGAGGCCACGCGCCGCCGCGAGGGACTCACGAAGTTCCAGCCATTTGAAGACCCGCTCAAGACTGAATTGGAGACTGGGAAATTTACTATACTGGTGGGTACAGTTGTACAGATAAATCTTCCTATAATAACCTACACAGTCAGCAGACTTATGCGCCCCACGGATTAACAGTTAACTTCCAGTCTGGTCTAATCCAACGGCCTACCGTCCAAAGTCAGCCCTTAGCCGAAACCTTAAACGAAAATTAAGTGTGTGACCTATTCCGATTAACTGATAGACTAAAATCGTCCCAAGAATTGTAAATCTGTGGGTCCTTTTAGACTTGTCGAACGAACAAAGCCGTAACTGACATACTTACCTACGTTGCAGTGCTTAAAAGCGCACTCGCAGTAACTGCAAACTACAAAACAAACAAACGTACGTAGTAGCAAACTGAGCGATATGCAACTGCGTCCAGTCTAGCCTAGGGGCTAGAAAAAGGCTCATAATACCAGGAACTCTATTCTGAGGCATGATCTTGGTCACTCTCACTCTAATGACTTTTCAAACGAGAGATACAATGAGTCACGCGTCACAATAGAGCCCCAGAACGAAAAGCAGTGTAAAGCCTATCAGGTTCGTCAGCTTATTTGGCAACCCAGAGTCGAACTTGAGTAATGATACTTACGATTGCTTGCAATACAGAGTTTCTATGTTAGGATACTCCACAACCCACTAAAGTCTAACATTTCATCATGTAGAATCAAATGAGGGTACATCAATCAATCCAACGTAGTAATTAAAGAAAAATCTAGCGCATGTAATCGTGTGAAAAAAGCGTGAATCTATTACTCTAGAATAGGTACGAATTGGAATAAGCGAGGTTTCAATCGCTATTACATAACTTATCGTCACGCCTTTACCCCGAAGGGGCTGGCAGACGTTTACAACACCCACACTGCGCCGGACGATATTCAGTCCCAAATATGACAGGGGGGGGGGGGGGGGAGCCTGTCGCTATACACCGGGCTCCAGTTACGTAGCAGATGTCATTAAATACGCACAAATGTTCACACAATGAACAAATTGGTGCGTGCCTCCGCGTGGGTTCGAACCCGCTCTCTCTGGCTCGAGAGGCGAGTCTCTAGGCTATCATCGCTTCAATCAATAGCTATCAATCGCTATTGTCATACGGTTACTCTTTAGTAAGGGTAAATAATAACATAATTATAAATACTTACAGTGCTGCCGATTTGTCTGTTTAGTCAAAATGTGAGTACACCAAATCCGGTTGCGGTCCAGTCCTGTGCAGTGTAGATCATTTTCCTCAGTAATGTACTGCAGATGAACTACATACGGTGTGACGTGTTTCATAGAGTTTTATACTTTACTGTTTCTCATAAACTCCATCTGCTCTACAGGACCGAACTTAAAGCCCAGTATTAAACGAAGTCAACGGAAACAAATATTTTGTTTTTGCTATTTATTTATTCTTATTTTTGAAAAAAAAAAACACAAAAGTATCTTCTTAAAAAAAGTTTGAGCGTTTCTCTGAATTTTTAGGGATTACAGCACATTTTTTTTCGATTATTATATAGCCAGATTAGTTCTCTAAAGTTTAACCGAGTAACTTATATTTATGTTTTTATTACGATTAATACCCATAATAACGGCAAAAACATTTAATTCTAGGCGCCAATCTTATCATCAAATATGAAATACGATTTTTAACTCTAAATGAAGCGGCTTAGGTAAACGAGTGTGGATAAAAAATCGTGGTATGACCCCGTCATACCCAACCAACCGGATTAAGTGTGCTTCAGTAGCTCGCAATCCATGTGAAGTGCGCCGCAAGCGAGACTGGTGCATCTGCCTATCTGACGCCCGCGCGTACCTTCGTTTTCGCTACTGCGCAGCGTTTCGCGCCTAACTTCACACCCGCCATTAAACTTGAATCCGCCTGAACTAGTAATTCGAGCATTTTTTAAATGTTTGCAGACGACGCGAGATGCGACGGGTGCCGCGATCGCGGTGTTCACCGCCAACAAGCACTTCCCCACCGAAACCACGCACCAAACTACGTTACAGGTATACATACTGTTTTAATACAATTATTAACTGGACTAGGGTATAGTATCATTAAAATTGTTTAACTACGCCTAAATGAGAAGTATTTTGTATTCTGAGTTTGGTGTTTGGAATATCTATAATATAAAAATCAAAGCTTCGTCATTCATGTAAACAATTTTTTGACTTTTGTTGATATTTTAAAAACCGCTTGACCGATTTCGACAAAATTTAAATGGAACCTCTAAAGTATGATCTACCATACAAAAAAGAATCATTGAAATGGGTTCACAATTGGCGGAGTAATTGCGTAATATTCATACAAAAAAAAAAACATAGACGAATTGAGAACATCCTTTTTGGAAGTCGTTTAAAAATAAACAATCAGAAACACGTTAATAGAACAGTTTAACGTGCCGACCGAAACACAGTGTCGGCTTTAATTTTTTTGCAACACTCACATAAAAAAAATACGTCCCAACTATGTTTCGAAACATATTTTACGTGTACGTCCGTTGATCTTTACAAGTTTCCAGAAGCACTGACCTTAGGTAAAAGGTGGAAAAGTTAAGAACGCCTTTCATCTTTTATTTACCTTGTGAGTTCGAACTCGGTGATTTTGTCAGTTGACTTATCTGCGAGGAAAGACCGCTGGGGTCAGCTCGCTTACTACACCGGCGGGACGAAACTTTCGAACTATTTATAGCACGTAATGCGGATCGTTTCATATTGATCGCACTAAAATGATTGACTTAAAAGTTGTTCTGTCTGTTTGCTATTTCACAATTGAATGGCTGAAATTACCTTGATGCAATTGAATAATGGAATTGCGAAGATATACAGGCTGTACCACAAACCCTGTTATATAATTAAAGGGCCTGTTTTAATACACACTTCTAAGTATTTATGTAAAAAAAAAACAAAAAAAGTGCACATTCAAAATAGCAAAAGTTATGGTCGGTTTAAGAACGCAAGAAAAAAAAGGTAATTGTAACAAATCTGTTTCATATGTTGGCAGCTTTTATTCTAAGAAAGTAGTGGCACGACGTAAATAGTTTACAAATAAAATCGTCGCGATTAGTGTCTTCGTTTACGCTTTGACGAGGACGGAGCGCGATGTGAGCTTACATTTTAATAGTCAATATTTAATTTAAACTAGCATAATTGCATTCTCCAGTCGATACTGGATGCACACCTCGCGGAAACAACAGGGTTTTTGTAACACCCTGTCAATCAATCAGCCTGGTATGTCCCATTGTTGGGCAAAGGCCTCTTCCCTCTTTTCAGTTGTCCTGTTTTTGGGTTTGGTGGGCCAACCAAACAAAAATTGCGTAGGTAGATAAAAAAATATTATTCTGGAAAAATGCGATCAATTTGAGAATTTCAACAAATTAAAAATCCACAAATATTTTTTTTTTATTCCATACAACGTGCTGCTTTTGGGTGTAGTAATACTGAAACGGCACATGCCGAGACTGATTTAGAATTAAACCTGCAAGGTCTCCTTATACTCAACACGAAAAATTTTATTTGTCTCAAGTTTAACTTTCACGTATATTGTTTTATTCAGAAAAAATGCGATCATATTGGTAAAACTCAAGTAAATCCACGAGTCACTGTTAGTAATGTAAATTGGCAAATTAATTTGGCAAGGTCAAGTTACTTCGTGCGTTTCTAATTAAACACAGCGGCGTAATAAACCGTTCAGTGCCTATCTGGGGAATCTCCATTTAAATTGTAAGCCACGATTGCTTACTCAGAAATGTTATTCAACTTTAAATTCGAGATTATACATAGGCACTTGTCCCAGCGACGCCTACATAGCTACGCTATCTATATTTTTTACGCTCAAGTAACCGACAAAAAGTTGTCATAAATATTAATGTTGCGTAAAATAATACTCTGTACTCGTTGATTGTTTTAACAGCGAACGAGATCACTTCAATATTATGTTTATTTTTCCTATATATGTTTTATAAGAGTAAATGTACGCACTTGAAAAACGAACTAAAGAACCAATTGTTTATGTATTGCTAAGGATTGTCAAACACTGGTATTTGTATTAATTTTATGATTTTAAGCTAATAAAGATCTTTTGAAATTGAAATTGAATAGATAAACGGTTTTGTTTAGCTTTAACTCGTATATTTGTTTGTTTATTTCGTGCTTCCTTCAAATCTTGGGACAGATTTTTCGTCTACTTCTGCTGAACCGATTCTTACGAAACTTTGTACACACATTTCGTTCTCGTGACAATACAAAATTATAAGGTTAAACCGTTTATCTTAATAGTTTTTTCAAATGTTGTTGTTTCTAGACAATTTATCGATCTATCAAAAAAAAAATATATGTTTCATTGTCGCTCGCTAATCGGCGCGATCATTTTGTGCTATTCTCTATTTCATCATGGTATATAATAATAATAAATAAATAATAATAAATAAATTCGGGACACTTCCACACACGGTCGCCTGACCCCAAACTAAGCAAAGCTTGTACTATGGCTGCCAGAGACTGATATACATACTTAGATATTTTTAAATACATACATAAATATATATTAACACCCAGACATAGAACAAACACAAATGTTCATCACATTAATGTTTACTATAATATCCAATATATCATAATATATCATAATATCCCACAATCGGTGCTAGCAACCCGCCATCGCATGTCCATACTCGTTAGTAGGTCAGCGACGAAACCATTCTCACGTCTCCTTATCTCTTATTTTGTCATAAATTTCTAATTCCATTTTCGCCTTGCTCGGCCTCGGTGGTGGGACATATGCTTGAAATAAGGAAAAGCTCTCAAATTGAGTATCGATTTTATTGACGGGCCAGTTATAAATATACATGGATATTTGGAGTTATTATTGATATTGCGCCGCGGTGGAGTAGGGTTGACAATACCTTTATTGGTTAAACATGGAATTTCAATTTCCTCGTCTCGTCTGGAAAGGGAAATTAGTCGTATAGCCCTACGCTAGAGTCTATCTAAATACCTGCCTCCATATTCTTAACCATTCAGAAACGTTTCCAGATTCTAAAAAAATATTAAATTCAAATTCTTCGAATCTCAGTCCGCATTCATCATAAATTTATAAACGTGGATTGAGATTTGAAGAACTTCAGTTTAAAAAATGTCGAATCCGATCGGAAACGTATCCGATTGATTAGGAATATAGGGACTGACCTCATTAAACGCGGAAATGTATTTGAAGATGTGTAAGTACGTGGCAATCGTAGGAACCCACACTTCCCCTGTAATATTATTCGAGTATTACCACCGCCTCGAACATTATCAAGTGATACGAACTGATCGTATCGACGAGAAATGTTAATTTAGTTAGTCAATAAAATATATTCAGTGCTGGTCACTGATAATTCTCGCATTGGGTTCTACTCTTGCCAAGGTCGTTTCTTCATTTGTCTCTGGGGATGCGGTACGGTATCTTAATGTGGTATACTACTGGTTATTTACCTTCTCGTTTCTACTTATATCGCGCTAGTCAGGAAGCAGCTACAAAGAAATTGATGCTTGATAAAGAATCTGTATACTCTCTCTCTCTCTCTTCCTGAACTTGCTATACGATCCCGGCACACGTCCATCGCTTTTTCTACTGCCATGAGGCTTTTATACACCATCATCGGTTACGGGTGCTCTTGACCTGGCATTTCTTCAAAACGTCTTCGATTACTCATTCACTAATCATTCATTCATTCATTCATTCATTCATTAATCATTCACACACGCCTCCGAATTGAATCAAATCAAATGTCTTTATTCAATTATCGATCGAAGAACACTTATAACCGCGTCAAAGTTATAACTGTTTCTTTTAAATGATAATTAGTTTATTTGGGACAATAACACAAGGTATTACAAAACATGAGAATCGATGACACCTGCAGAAGTTTAAAACTGAGTCGCAGATGTCAACGCCCTCGTCCGAATTTTTTTACAAGAATAGTCCCGTAATTAATCTAAATATTAGGTCCTTACGTATGAAATTAGCGTTTTGTCGTACTGATCAATTTGATCTGAAATATCTCCTCTTTGGTTAAGAATTCGAAATTCAAATTAATAAATTCATATAGCTGGTTTTTTTTTCTTTGGAATACAGTCATTCATTTGTTATTTTCCTCATTATTTTTTCTTTGGCGTCGCTTATTACCGCGCAATGGAAAACATGAAATATCGGTATATTTACGAGTACGAGTTCTACCGTGGCACCAGTGCTGCAGAAACAGCTCGAAGAATTAATGATGTGTACGGCGCTGGTGTCGCTAAAGACAGCATGGTACGTTTTTGGTTTCAACGTTTTCGTTCTGGAAATTTCGACCTTAAGAACCAACCCCGTGGACGGCCGGAGATCAAAGTGAAAAACGAAGAATTAAAGGCTATTGTGGAAGCGGATCCATCACAAAGCACTTCAGAGATAGCAGCAGGCTTCGGGGTAAGTGACAAAACTGTATTAATCCACTTGAAGCAAATCGGGAAAGTAAAAAAACTCGAACGATGGGTACCTCATGAATTGAGTGAATCGAACTTGCAAACACAGGTCGCCTGCTGTGTTACTTTGCTCAACCGACACAATAATGAAGGGATCGAATGAATCGAATCATTACTTGTGATGAAAAGTGGATATTGTACGATAATCGAAAGCGCTCATCGCAATGGCTGAACCCTGGAGACCCAGCCAAAACCTGCCCTAAACGAAAATTGACTCAGAAAAAGTTACTTGTAAGTGTTTGGTGGACTAGCGCCGGTGTCGTTCACTACAGCTTTCTTAAATCTGGCCAAACGATTACGGCAGATATCTATTGTCAGCAACTGCAAACCATGAAGGAAGAACTAGCTGTTAAACAACCGAGATTGGTCAATCGCTCTAGGCCACTGCTGCTTCACGACAACGCAAGACCACACACTGCACAACAAACAACCACTAAGTAAGCTGAGCTACAATTGGAATGTCTGCGACATCCACCGTACTCCCCGGACCTTGCTCCAACAGATTACCATTTCTTCCGGAATTTGGACAACTTCTTACAAGGAAAAAAATTCCACTCCGATGCAGCAGTCCAAACCGCCTTCAAAGAGTTTATTGATTCTCGCCCCCATGGTTTTTATAGTAAAGGGATCAATGAACTACCCATAAGATGGCAAAAGTGCATAGATAACAACGGTGCATACTTTGATTAATTAAATATATTTTACAAAAAAAAATCGACTTTTTATTCCTCCCGTACAAAACGCCAATTTCATACGTAAGGACCTAATATAACATGTCATCTTACGAAAAAAAAAGAAAACAATATAATAAAAGAATTGTTCACACATGTAACATTAAATAAGTATAGATTTTGGATGAAGTAAAAAAGCGGCAGTGTAAACCTCGTGTTTCTACCACCTTGCTCGGAAAAAGGGACGCCATCCTGAAGAAGAGGCAAGAAACTGAGGGGAGAATCTGAGTGTATTTCTCTCCGTAGCATAGCGTACGTAAGACAAAATACTAGGATACGATTGCAGTGTGTTTTTCTTCGTAGGGTGTGGTGTACCAGCTAGACGTGGCGCTGCAGTCTCCCGACACGCAGCGCGCCGGCCTCGTCTTCATTTACGACATGACGGATTCCAAGTACACTAACTTCGACTACCAGCTCTCCAAGAAGATATTAACTATGCTCAAGGTAAGTCCCTCAGAACTATAAACTTATACATGGCAGTAGCCAGTGGCGGATCCAGGACTTGAAAGTAGACTTTATTTTATGGTGGGTAAGATTTTGGTTTGAGGGGCTTTGTTTAGCTTAAGGGTAACCTTTATCATTACATAACATATCGTCACGCATTTCCCCCGAAGGGGCTGGTAGACAAGGGGTGGTGTACAACACCCGCACTTCGCCGGACGATATTCACTCCCCAAATGTGGCAGGGGGCGAGCCAGCCACCATACACCGGGCTCGTAGCAGACGACATTTTATACGCACATATGTTCACACAATGAACAAATTGCTGCGTGCCTTCGGCTGGGACCGAATCCGCTCCCTCTGGCTTGAGAGGGTAGTCTTTTCCGACTAGGCTATCATCGCTCTGTGACCTTTATCAAGGTAGGTTCACATCAATCACAAAGGTATTACTAAAAACGATTTTTTCGTCTCTTGTAGGGTGTGAATTAGATACTTTGAGGGGAGGGGTTTTATCCCCTTAACCCCTAACCGCCACCTGGATCCGCGAGTGGTAGTAGCCCACTTACATTTCCTTTAAATTGATCTCTAAAAATGTTGTAAACAGTAAGCAAAAAATATATTTTCATTCTATTCGTTCAAGGCAATCTTTTTATAAATGTAGCTAAGTATATCTTTCCAAAGCTAAATATAGTCAATCGCAACTTGAACATGACATAAACAGATACTCTGAACGTCTCGAAAACTCTAACATGGTTAAGGCAGTTTGAGTAGTGATCCCTCCGATCTAAAAATAGCTTGAATTCAAAGGAAATCCCGCCCCTGTACTTGGCAGGAATAGTAATATCTCTCGGAGCTATATTTATCGTTTTCACGACGATTTTGGCTCGGATAGGTTTGTTGCAGAGGTCTTAGCGTAAGGACTTGTAACTTTAAACCTTCGGAAGAGCATTATTCGTTGCTGCTTTAATTTGAGATTCGGTTTTAAATACACTTCGAAATGATGATGGTATATAATATTGATGATAATAGATAGATAGATAAACTCTTTATTGTTCACACCACAGATAACAAAACAACAAGAGAAAAATAATGATAAAACTTATTAAATAGTGTAACAACTGGCGGCCTTATCACTAAAAGCGATCTCTTCCAGGCAACCTTAGGATGGAGAGGATACGACAAATGCGTGTGGGACATGGTGTGCAAAAATAACTAAAATAAACATAAGATTGATACATAAAAAACATTACAGCATAAGCAAGATTGAAAATATAAAAAGCAATGCTTAAAAAATCGACTTCCCGTCATCCATGTAATGAATTTTTAGGCTTGTTGATATTTTAAAAACTTCTTGACCGATTTTGATACATTTTATAATGGATTACTTCTGTATGATCTAACAAACAAAAAAAGAATCATTAAAATCGATTCGTAATTGACGGAGTAATCGCGTAACACACATGCAAAAAAAAAACATACCGACAAATTAAAACTTCCTTTTTTTAAGTCGGTAAAAAATACGAGTATATCATAGGACATATTGGAACATTTGTGATTTTTGGTCTATAACAGTCAATCGTCATTTTCTTTTTGAGTTAAAATAAGTAAGTTGTTTATAAATAAAGTAGGTCATCAACATATCATATTTTTAATTACTTTTTTTTAAATATTCTAAGTAGATATGTATGTTTTAACAAGTAACATCATTAAAAGAAATACAAAAACCTCGTCTGCAAAATGTTGTGCCCTATGTCATTTTCACTATCAAGACGATTCAAATGACACCTCACATGTCCAAATCCATGAAACTGTTTATGCTGTAGAGTGTGCCAAAGAAACCTCATACATACATACATACGTACACACATACATACACTCGAAAAACATAACCCTCCTTCTTGCGCAGTCATGTAAACATTTACACAACATTATAAAATATTTACGTACTTTATGTACATCGATATTAGGCCAACCCAAACCCAATGGTACACTGTGATATACATTTGTGATATAATTTGGTTTATCAATAATGTGATGCAGTATAATTGCTGCATGCTTCATCAAATGCGGTATTGCATTTTAGGTCTGTCAACTTGGATGTGGTACTAAGGCGAAACGATCTCCTGTATTCGAGACTATGAACTATTTTTCCTGCGTGTCTAGGCCTGAAATTGCATAAAATATAGCAGCTGTTTCAAACCACTTTCCCATCAAATTGTAATGGTGAAACGTAATCAAGCTAGCGAAATGAAAACGCTTAACTTTTATTATACCAACACTCGACTCCACATCGTGTATTGCGTTGCGTGCAACGTCAATTTAGTGCGATTATTATCGTCGTCATGAACGCTTGTGTCGCATACTTATTATGTACCTACTTGATTGGCCTTAATACTACGATTAAGGCGGTCTCTATTAAAGAGCATGAGAGTGGTTAAGCCGGCTCCAAAACATTGCCGCGAACTCCCCTGAAAGCGCCGAGACGCCGTTCCTATTGGTTAAAAAGTTTTTACAACCAATAGGAGTTCTTTTGCGGGCGTTCGCGAGAATAGTTTGGAGCCGGATTCACCGTTATTATAAGGCTGTCATTACATGATTCCATTTGCAGTACGCTAGCTGAGTTAACATGCTAAAATTGGATAGTGTAATGGCTGTTGGCAATGGGCAGGGTACATAGGACTGATGACCGATGGGGTCGAAAGGTTCTCGAGTGGAGACCACGTACCGGCAAGCGCAGCGTAGGACGTCCACCCACAAGGTGGACGGATGACCTTGTCACGACCGCAGGATCGCGCTGGATGCTGGCCGCTACCAACCGGTCTTATTGGAGATCTATGGGGGAGGCCTATGTCCAGCAGTGGACGTCCTATGGCTGATGGATGGATTGATAGATAATGGCTGTTAGACAGTTAGCAATGTTTTTTTTTCCATTGCACAGCCACGCTAAGTTAGCATACTGCAAATTGGAGAGTGTATGGCCGCTTAAGTATAGCACTTGGAAGCAATGACAAACAGCGCTTTAACACAGGTTTCCGACCGCCGGTGGTTGAGCCATTGGTCATATTCTTGCTCAAGAAAACAATTGCCGTATAAATCCGTGTAACGCCTGGTTCTAATAGACAAGACATCATGTGTTGTTTGACAACAAAATCGATTGCTTTGCTTGCATTACAGTGTCGAAATGTATGCAATGTATCATCGTGCGTGTTGGTAGTTACAACAGTTCCTTTCAAAGTGCTATGTTCGGAATTTTTAGTCGGTTGGACAAATGTTGTGAAGTATAGCGACAGATAAAAGGACGTAGACTCAATGCGACGCGTAATCCTAACTAATATTAGAAATACGAAAGTGAGTTTATTTATAACGCTTTCTCTCTAACTCAACCGATCATCTTAAATTTTGCATACACTTTGTCGGGGATCCGGAAAAAGGACATTGGGTACTTTTTATCCCGAAAAAATTAACCTGTGGGACCGCGGGTGAAATCGCGGGGCGCAGCTAGTAAAATCATACAGTTGACGGTTCATACTGCCCGCTATGAGGATCACTTACAGTAGCTCAGTAACCAACAGTGATTTGATTTGGCCGCGAAACAACATGCTCTGTTTTGAATTTAAACGTCTAATATTTCGCATACTTTTGCATCCTTACTCTCAGTTTTGATGTATTCATCTAAAATATTTAACTGGTATTAGTTTTCGCTATATTATAGTTAACGAAACCAAGGCTAGAGGTTCTAATTGACAGACAATAGGCAAACAACGGATCCGAGCAATTCCTTTTAAGTTAAGCTTCAAACTGACCGTGAATAATGAACGTAGTGCGAGCATTAATTTCAAAGGGCTGTAAATATTATTAATAATCCGTCATAGCTCAGTGCTTTGTCTCCGAATTCCTCGCTGTCCCTTCGAGCTCCCTTTTTTAATTATACCGCTTTCGATATCTATTCGTTTTCCAATTTTTTCTTTCTATAAGTTCCAAAGGCTCAGTTGCGCAATCTTAGCAAGTTTTAAGGAGGCGGTTTGTATAAGTTGCTCGTCGCAAGCTTTGCGACATTCTCAGTTTCAAAACTTCGCAAATATGAGAGCAGTTTGCGAATGCGGGCGGTCTATTGTCCCGGCTCGTTTATTTTGATGGATACTTCTTTTTGCCCTTTTCCTTTGTAGATTTATTTGAAAGAGAATGACAGAGATGTGTTTGCAAGTCTAAAGTAAGAAGCCACCCATGATTTAAATTTTTAAAGTCTCTGTACGTTTTGTTTACTACCTATCGTCTATGTTCAATTGTTTATTTCCTGGCCGTATCAAAGCTCTCATACAATCTGTTTGAGGTAAAGTTTAAATCTAAAACGCAAATAGAAAATAGTGCAAGCACTTCATGTTTGCTACAATAGCTAACACAGCTACACCCTGCACTATTTGCCGAACTGAAAGTTTTCGTTTGAGGCGCTACGTTTTCATTTCAGCGGACCGCGTTTACATTGAAATCCGTAGCTTCGTTTCACCGTAGCGCAGTGGGCGGACGAGCCGTAGCCCCATCGTAGCCGCCCGCCGCCGCGCCGCCCTGTCGACTCGGTGCGAAACGAAAACCTGACGTCAGTCGAGCTCGCGACGCCGGCTCTATCGCACGTGTCTCGCCCTAATACCGTCCGATATTAAGCCGATTCCGGATAAATATTACGTGTGTGTGCGCGCTTTGGTACTAAATTATCGCGATTGGTTCTCGGTACCTACTAATAGCTCTGTGAAGTTCGAAAGGATCAGTGAGCGGCGACGTTTGATTAGCGTCCGCAAACAGGTGGCGATCCCGTATCGCCGCTGTAATCGGTTGTTGTTGGCGCGAGTGTGTCAGGCGAGAGTGCAACTGCCAGCCGGCTCCGCGGGTTGCTCCCGATCGATACGAACAGCTGAGCGGCGGAGACGCTGCCCGCATTGCTTATCTAAGGTACGCTGATAACCGCCCGGGTGACCTATATATCACAACGCAGGACGCGTCGCCTTCATTATGTATGCCAGGTCCGTCTAACTCGAACTCTACGTAGTTTGTTTTGATTGGCTATCGTTCGATTATGTTTGATTAGGATTCCGATGATGTCATATTGAAGTCGCAAAACACGATTTAAAGAGACAATTTGTAACTGGAAACATTCGATAACACCTTTGTTCTAATCAGTATTAACAAAACCGGTCTATAGTTATCATGTCGTGCTAATTAAAAACACTTCCATGACATGAGTAGCAAATGGCTTTTCAAGATGTCCAGTGATAATGATCCGACTCGTCAACACGGTTTTTGTAATGGAAAACACAAAGGCAAAACCGAAAAACCTAATGTTTACGACAGACACGAAACCTTACATTTTTATATTTACGTGAAGCATCGCCAGTGAAAAGATTGTTAATTTCGTAACTTTTCTTTGCTTCAAATTGTAGTCTTATAAACGTGCAACAAGATTGCGAATTGTTTGCGGTGGATCTCTGTAGTCACCCCTAAACCTTGACAGAGCATTGTTAGTTGTGGGAGCCCTCTGCAGACTTGGGCAACAGTTTGGTAATTAACGGTGATTAATTATGCATGTGCTGTTTTGTACCTCGGTTGTCTGAAAAGTGCTGAGATGTCGCGTGACTGTCGTTTTCGCTAGTTCCAGTAATTTGCGATAAACGCTCGACCGGCGAGTCATCTTGTCCGTAGTTACCTTGGGGTTTGTGTTCATACGAAGTTGGGTAGCCATTAATTACTATTGTGTCGTATTAATTACTAGGCGTACCTTCATCAAGCGTCTGGTTTTCGGTTAAAACAGCATTAATGAGTATTCAGAGATTCAGAGGCAGCTGCGTCTTGTTTTTACACGTTTTCCTTTATTTTTCGGAATGAAAATATCCTACTTGTTCTCTACTCGCATTACCGCGTCAACAAATTCCATCAAGTCGTCTAAAAAAACAGTAATTAACAGACAAAAGTATAAATTTAATAGTCCTGCCTGAGAGCAGTTTCGGTTTTCTTGTACCTACATCTTAATTTGGCAATAAAATTCATCATACATAATTTGCAAAGAGAATAATTTAAAGCACACAAGTCTAAAAAAATCTATTGTTCCTAAAAATAAATGAGTAAGTAATATAAAATACAGACATCATTATTTGGTCGCGCCACTTAGTTTCGTCGACCAAGCTCTTATCTAGAATGGATCACTCAATCTAGATTTTTCACGAACGTATCTAAGATTTCCCTTGATCCGCAATTCCTAACCTTAATACCTGGAATTTTCTCGTGAAATGTGAAATAGGTATCTCCAGTCTATTTTAAGATAAGGTTTATTGAATTGGGTTCGCAAATAGCGCTGTGAAAGTGCCAGCCTCTATTGGCGCTGCTCGTCGAAAATTGACAGGGTGTTGATGTAAGACACATAAGTGCCTAGGTACATTGTTGACCTGGTTTAGGTTTCGTACAAAAACCGTCCCTCCGTTTTGATGGCTCACCATTTAGCGTAATGTACGCGATACAGGTGTCCATTCGGTTGTAAAAATTCGTTATAATAATATTACAAGTACTCATTTGTTCCATCCCGACTTCATCATTGCCCGACTACGGCGAAGCAAAAAGCAGGGTTATGTTTTTTGACCGGTATGCTCCGCTCCGGTTTGTATATGTATGTATGTATGTTCTAATTTATTCCATTACCAATGGCTATGTAGTGTGTATTGATTGAACGTTGAAAGTATTGAATATCAATTTTGGCATAGGTATATTATATTTTAGATTCGTCAAACAGTGTTTATGCTATGAGGAAAACTTTCCGGCGACTTTACTGTTCTTAGTTTGATTAGAAAGCCTTAATAAAACAATATGTCACTTTAGTGTAATTTTAATTCGGAATCCATGCTTTCAATTAGTTTCTTCCGCAAATCGTATTTCCAATTTTCCATCCGCACACATTACATCGATTGGTAACCACGTAGAATTACGCCGAGATCGCAAGTGCTGTTGTCTACGTAGGTTTATATTGATTTCTTCGTACCTGACAGCGAAGTGGAAGTAGACGGTGATGTAAACCGTTTATTGCGTCGTATTATCGATGGGTTCGTGATGGCAGCAAGCGATGAGTTTATGTGACGGGCGAGTGGGCGGCGGTGGCGTGCGGGACCCGATCGCGTCGCCTCACTGCTTTAATACCGACACTCTTTCGCCGTACGCTAATTGGATTATCCACGTACAATTTGCTAATCCGTACCTTCAACCATTGTTTCACGCACCATTATATTCAGATTGCCTTGCTTGCGCGCGAAATAAGGCTTTTTTGCGAACAGCAGAAACGCCGAAGCCGTATCCGCCAGCTACGTTAGAAAATCTAAACAATACGGTGCGGATATTATGAATTATGGCCCTTTTCCGCGGGTAATGGCCACAGTAAAATTGATAGTAGGTAGCAGCTTTTACCGCAGACATAAATGTCAGTTGAAGGTTGCTCGAGTAAATCTATTCCATCCAGAGTATAGAACTTTAACGACTGACTGAAAGTAATCCTCTAATCGCAGCTTGATTCTAATTCAGAAACCGAGCACCTGTCTGTCATCTTTATCGTATTATACATCTTTATCGTGTATGAAGCGTTAGCTTTCATCATTCATTCAAAACTATGAAATTGTTGTTCAGAAGCACGTTTAATTGCATGTTTATCTTTATTCTCTATGAACATATTTCTAATAACTACAATACTAACAATGTTTTCTGCGATATTGATAAGGAATGCTGAGCAAGTTTGTTACTTATCTTAACAATTGGCGCTCATGTGCGCTCTTGTCTCAATTGCGTTTCTAAAGTACAAGGAAAACGTATTTCCAATAAACAACAGTTTTTAATGTCGCAGTAAGATATTTCGTTGAATAGTTCTGTTTTGCGGAGTGCGGCGATGACGCTATTTCCTCGATATCGAAAGGTTCTTCGATACGAGTGGCGGATTCGCGGGGCCGAGGTGGGCGCGCCGACCAGTCTTCAAGAGCAAGGTCGCGCGCCAAAGCCACATGTGCCCGCATACCTGTCCGAAATCATCTTATAGCAAAACGTTTGTCTTTCGTCATTCCAGATTTGAAATGGAACGAATTGCATATTCTCAAAAGAAGACCGTGTCGTCCTTACACAATATGCAATGTCTCTATACAATAAAGTAACTACAGAAGATTAGTAACAAGTGTAACAACTGAAATAATCAACATGTTTTTTATCGCCAGTGACGCCAGTATAAAAATTTTCGTCGCACATATTTTATGCCCATTTTACATAGGAATACAACAAAAAAAAAATCTTCGCAGCCAGTACCTACTTATTTATTATTTAGTAATACTACAAAATCTATGAACAGATAATATAGATACTAAATATAGCTGTGGACAATGTCCGCATCGATCCAACCTTGAGTATTTAGCATGCAGCATACTTATGTAGCCCTCATTGCGTATTTCTAACTAAAACACTTCGGCCTCGAAGAGAGCATTGGAAAACCACTCCAATTGGCAAATACCCAGAATTATCAAATTAAACCTCATGTTTACAACGAGTTTCACGGAATTACATTTTGAAGGAAAAAACAAGGTCTTTATAAGGATTTATTCGTCTACACTCTACTGTTTACATTTTTATCTTTTATCAATTACGGTGCAACATTGAAGTAGATTTTTATTGATACCGAATGTGTACACGATTGATGGGCTGTTATTTGTTTCATAATATTTTATCAATAATTGCCATTCATGAAATCCTTTACCTGCATTGAAAAGTTACAACTTTCCTCTTGTTTCTTATCACTAGTAAATATTCTAGTAGTCTGTGTAATTAGTACATACGTAGAAGTCGAAGTTGTTTTACATGTGTATCTGGTTCGATCTTCACCTTGAAGTCACGTGTCCGCTCGGCTGAGTCACGGCTCGTTCGGCCGCGGCGCGGCGGCGGTGTGCGCCCGCGCAGCCATCCTTGTGATCTAGTAAACACAACATTACAGCTTATCTATTGCGTCGTTACGTCGCGAGCCGGCCGGCCCACTGCCGATGTCAACACGACGTGGGCCGCCAGCCGCGGGACATCCTTTCCACATTCTTAACCATGATTTATACGCAACTGGCGGACCCAAAACCGAATTAAATACCTCTCATTCCAGCTGGAGCGCCGAAGCTATTCTTCCGATCAAAAGCGGAACCCGTCGCTCCCAGAACTTTACCATCCGTAACTAACCAATGATATTAATTTTGATCGTTAATCGAGCTCCGGTTAAGTGGATCTCGACAGCCAATTTAGCGATTGGCAAATTGATGAAGTTGTTGTCGGGCTTGACGTCGATCTACTAAGTTGATTATTAAAGTTAGGCGTCCAGTTTTCAATTAGCCGGTGGGTGGGTAACGTGGAAGCAGCGCCGGTGTCACGGGATGATTAATATCCGGCGTGAGAAGGTCGCGGGCGGGGCCGCTGACGTCACCTCCGCTTCGCTCTACTTCCGCTCCTCATACGTGGACTTAATTACAAGCCTTGTCTGATCGTGTCGCCACACTCTTTCCAAAGTGTTGGAAAAGTTATTCCATGAGTATCAGCTACGAGACCAAGAACGATCAATCAGACTTGCAATAACTATAAGTACTGAAATAGTTTCTTCTTCAAGGTTCTCAAAACTCTACCATGACACTTGCTCTTTCACATCACTTCTAAAAGCACTTTCGCGATCCATGTTTTCTGTTTATTTCGTTTTCTATTTAGTTTACGTGACTTAGATAATTTTATTATAATTTACCCGAAACGTGATCAATAGTCATGTGTGTGTAATAGTTGTTGATCAGTACGTTATCATTAATCCAAAACGATAATAATAGATAAATTCTAGTACTCAAGGTCATTACCATTTTCATCCACTTTCGACGAAATATGCTTTATATCACATCACACATATTAATGATAGACGCAGCTAAACACAGATATTAAAGATAGTTCCATCTCGCGCATTTCATCATGTGTTAACAGAGTCCAGCGAAACAAAAGGGATGCCCTATATATCGAGACGAGTTTTGTTCTCGGTTGGCGTGCGCTTTTCATCGTTCGACCGGCATAATGAGATCAGCGTATATTCATCTTTGTGCTTATGCAAGCGTGATTGTGTGCCTCTATCATGCTAACGAGCGCTGCGAGCGCGCTGTACTCTTACTGGCAACTTATTTATGCCATCGTGTCGCTTGTCACCCATGTCATGTATTTGCTCTTTTGCTGTCGCAAGTATTGTATTTTAAAAATATAGAACAGCTTCGTTGTGCAAATATCTGACGATATCGTTGGTCTTCGGTCAGATACTATCGTTCAGAGTTATCCCAATATTTAGTTCAAATGGTAGAGCGAACTCCACGAGTCCATGCGTATCAATAGAAGCGTCTGTTTGCATTCAGATTGTGTGTGTGTCTCTCAAATATTTGCGGAAGTCGAACATCGGCCGGCTTCCGGTGTCCGTGACATGTCGGACTGTGATATTCGATCGGTTATTGGTTTTGGGAGTTGTGTACCGGAGCATTCCCGTCACAAGGCAGTACCTTGCCAGACTTCCTTTCCGTATTTGCTTGAGCTGTATTATTGTAACGGTACTTTGGATTTTTGAATCGATGTGGCCTATAGATGTCAGTGCATTGATCAAAGGTGAAATGCGGTCGAGAGTCGCGCACCTGGCGCCATGCGTGTGTGTCGAAGAGACAGCTGCGAAACCACTATCGCCCGTATTTATTTTAATAAAGACCCCAAGTCCCCCCGCCACCGGCAAGCCGACCGGGAACATGTAGGGTAAGAGCACTTACCCCAGTTTTTGTACCTACATTTTATTTGCGACATCCGCAATAATGGTCGAATGGAGCTCGACACGACATAAAGTGAACTCTTAACATGTGTTGAAGTGAAACCCAAACTTTATACGGTAGAATTGAAACATAACACTGAGTTTTAACTAAATCAGTGTACATACCTATACCTATTAACTATTCGAAAAAAAAAACAATAGACGGAATTTCTTAAATGTTTTTTTACAAATTGCGAAATAAGGAAAATAGGAAGTAAGTCACAGCGGATTTGGAAGTAATCGAGTCGGAAGGAGCGGTGTCGTCAATCGTAACAAATTAGTTTAACAGAGCAGAGGCGGGAGTTCGCGCTGTTCCGGTCGGGCGCTCTTTACCTTGTTTGTTGTCGCCGCGCCGCCGTTGCTACGGCAGCTCGCCGCGCCGGCTGGCGGCTCCTCTCGCCGCAGTGCAAATCGGAGACGTCATTCCTGACCTACATCATGCTGCCGCCGCCACTCTGGGACCTCGCCAACTACACTGCGCTACACCAATGCTTTTGACAACCCTAAATAAACAGCGAACTGGTTTTCCTACAAAAAAAAACGTATCATTACGAGCCGCGCCTGACCCCTTTAACTAAGAACTGGGTCGGAAAATAATAATTAATAAAGGTATAAAGTGAGAATGAAATAAGAAGTACTACGCCACTGAGTAAAAACGACAACTATTAACATAAATGCACACCATTTTACTACGGAACGAGGCTCAAGAGTTCTTTCCTGAAAATAGGAGACCATTCGTTAATTGTTCCACTAATTTTAACCTCGGCGTTTAGAAGGGAGAAGTTTTGAAAGTAATGGGAGTTCTTTCTTTTGTTATTAATGTAAATAGTTTGACTTGGTAGGTGTATAAATTGACGCCATTGTTATTTCAAATGAAACGCTGAAGGTCTTGTAAGGAACTATATAGTATATGTATCAGTCTGGTGCCACGTGCGTATCGGTAAATAATATTTATTTGTATTTTAGAACACAATTGTGTATCTCGAATATGACAAATTCTGTACATAAACCCATCGAGGTCAACTATTTGTTTGTTATCGAAGCCATAAAAGTACGTGACAAGGCGATTTAAATTTCAAAATAGTTGTATTGAGTTATCGATAGAGTTTGTTCAATCGCACCGTCGATTGTTGATGGCGCATTCAATACAGCCACATTGTTGTGAAAACCGTTTAATCCTTAACGTAGAGCGTTAAATTATTTTCACAGAGCTTATGCATTTGACAACTGATGTCACTCAAATGTTATTTGCGCTTTATATTCTCACATGCTATCAAAATTTTAACGTGGTTTTATCCCAAAACTCCGAAAAGTAATTTTCTCTGTATACCTACGTATTTTATTGTTCGCAGTGGCATGAGAGCAACACGTGTTGCAAAGTGCTTTGAGCTTTGGGCATTTACGTGTGCTTGAGCATTTTGAGTGTTTATTTAAAAATTTGCTAATTTTTCTAGCAACGCAAATGAATCACATTTCAGATCCAACTTTGTACTTGGACGCTTGAGTAAATTATGAGAACACGTAATAAATGACTTCAATCGTGTGGGAGTAAACAGTGGCTCAAGTAGATCCACATTCATAGTTCGTCATGAATGGAAGTTTTTGCGTTAATTAACTTGTAAGTCACGGGTATAAATATAGACAGAAGCGCTGTCATAATAATACTTGCGGAGTTTCAATCGTTTTGATTATAGTGTGAGCTAATTTTAGTTTTTGTAATAGTTACCTGTGACCTTACAGCTGCGTGTTTCATGGTCACAATGTATATGATGATAAGGGATTATGTCGTGAATGCACAGAGTACACGCGTATTGTCGTGGATCAGCTTCCATGCATGGCCGCGCAGCGACACTCCTCACTGCCTGAACTACTTATATCATCGCTGGATAAGAGTATAACGACGGGTAACAATAAGATTTATTTATACGTTAGGTGATACAGGATAAGAGATACACACGGTTCTAAAAGGACCGTCGTTATCATCCTCATCACCATAAGCTCTTTTAGTTGATTGAAACGCTGTCAGAAGTTTTTGGATAACTTGATTTCATAAAAAAAGAATGAAACATATTTATTTACCTTACACCACACTGTACACAATATATTTATATAAAAATATTACATTATTTAATTGAAGAGTGACTAGGCACCTCATGGGCAAGCCTGCTCCATCTTAGACAGCATCGTCACTTTCCATCAGGTGTGTTGTGGTCAAACGTGGGCCCATTCAATCATAAAAAAATACTAAACCTATATGACATTCGAAGAGACTGAGCCACTGGGCTGAAGATTTGACTAGACTAGAGTCAGAACCATTGATTAGAATTAAAGTTACCAATATCAAATGCTTTAAAATATATTTTTGGCGAAATGGTGTTAACGCCCAATGTTCCCAGAACTACCAGGCACTATGAAGTATTTTCGTGATTCAAGAGTCTGCGTTTGATTAAAACAAGATACAGTTAAGGATGCGGTCTATACGATCGCTTGCCTATGAATGAGGTACTTAGTCACTCTGGCCCTAGCTCAGATTATTTCTTCCTACCTTCGTTCACGGCATGTGTCGGCCTGTGATTTGCCATGCCGGCTCTGACAGATATATACTCGTAATTGACGATATAACTTCGATATGTCACTTAATCTCAGCTGCGCCCAGATGTTTGCCGCTATTGTATGCTAATCAGGGGGGCAGTATTTGAATCCGATTTAGTTGCATTGCATACCTACCAGATTGTAAGTAACTTACTTGCTCAATTTAGTTGGCTTAGAATCTTCGAATCTGCTGAATCTTTCAACTCGAATTTGTAAATATTCAATTGTGAATATGTCCCAAAGTCCCAAAGAAAAAAAGTCTTCTTCACAGGATTTCTTTCTGTAATTTTTTCCATAATTTCCTCATACAATGCGATACTTGTAGGATAATAAACCGTTTCGTTGGATTTTCATAACCGAATATCAATACGTTAGGTACTTACAATCAAATTTGAATTTCACATCAGGCATACCTACTGCTTTTTATTTCTGCTACGAGCAATGTAATATCGCCTACACATTGCATCGATCCTGGTCCGCAGGGGTTTCTGCGAAATATGTCCTACCTACAGCAAGCTTTATTTATGTTTCAATACCTCTGGTATTTGCGATGCCAGGGAAGCCCTTTGTGGGTGAAATTAAAATTTCTGTTGACATTTTGTGTGCAAAGGTCAGACTGCACGACACGTGTGCTCGAGTAGGTCCGATAAAGTATACAGGTATACTTAGGTATACTTAGGTCTAAGTACTATTTGGTGCCGGTGTATTTCAGTGCATAAATCGATACCCGCCGCGCATCGCTGACAACCTACCCACCTCGCTCAGTGCTCAATTAATTAAAAAAGTCTAATAAAGGTCACCGAGCATTTATACGCTCACTAACATTATATTTATAGACCTTTCTGCAACACCTCGTTAAGCACGGTGAAATTGAAAGCTTATTTGGAAAATACCAATTCGCAAACTTCGGGATTTCAATTTAAGGAGCTTTCATAACTCTCAGTTAGTGTCGGTGTCTTTAGACGCTATTTATGGCGTTGAAATCTTAGAATTTGCCCTGTCGTCTTAATTCGAAATAAAAACTGACTGAGCATACATGATACACGTATTGTTGGGAAAACCTTTCTGTAGGCAGAGTATGATGGCCGGTGTTATTTACATTTGGCGGCGCGCCAGACGCGCGATCTGACTGCGGACGTCGCGGCCGCTTACGACACCGCTCCGTCAACGCGGAGTCGCCGTTGAGACCCAGTTGACACCACTGCCGCTGCCAATACACTAATGGTAACCCACACAACACGGCTACATACTGTTAAAACTACCTAACTCTACAATTGCAACTATCTCATCACGTATTAATTGCCAGGTGTTAGCTACTTCCGCTCTCAATTGCGTCGTAGTCTCGCCACCGAGAGATACGCTTCTCATTTACAGCATGAATGCGGTCAATTTTCTCCGTTGAGGTGAAACAGGACAGCTCTTTTGAGGCTTTGACGGTCTCAAAGCGCGGTTCTATACCGAGGTATAGACGTCGCACTTTGCTCCGCTAAAAGCGTTCCAAAGTAGAGACTAGCCCAGTGAAACCACATTTCTACATAGACGTCCGTCGTGTTAATTCGATAACGCTTCCAACCCTTTGCGCATTAAAATTCGCCGTCACACGCCGCCGCGTTTACTTTTTACTGTTATGTGCGTATTGCCAAAATGTTCACTGAACGTCACAATTTCACGAGCGACGAAATGTACAGCATTTTTCCGGGTTTCGGCTACATTTCACCTGCAATATTGTGAGGTTCGTAAATTCGGTACGTTATCGCAGCCGTGATCAATAGTGTGTCATGCCAACGCTTTAGCTTTCGATATGTGTTTGCGCTATGATACTTTTGTTGTTTCATATTTGCGTTGGTGTTGCTTTGACTTTATTTTATTTATTTAGTTCAATCCGACTCCATTCGCAAACGTAACACGGTTACTATATATAGAAGATCTGTACCTAAGAATTCAATTCCCCGAATGTCGCCAGCGGGAGCTATTCCAGTGAATGTATGTAGTCCGGAAAAACACCTTTTTCTTTCAAGACGCAGCTGCGACGTTGAAATGTAGGCAGCTAAAGTGCAGCCCTATTCTCTATTGCAAAAGCACTAGTCATCTAGCTCGCGCGTTTCTCCTTTTACTGTGTTTATGTTTACCTGACGTGGTGCTGTGTGTATTTTCGCCTGGATTTTGCGTAATGGCTTTCGCAGCTAAACAGGATGTCAGTAAAGGAAACCGGAAATTACCCACAGAATTGAATTGAAATGAAAAGGTTTTGAGAAAAATACAATGGGTTTAAAAAAAATGGTATGATGCATGTGAGATTTTTAGAGTTTCGTACCCAAAGGCTTTAAACGGGACCCTATTACTAAGACTCCGCTGTCCGTCCGTCTGTCACCAGGATGTATCTCATAAACCATGATAGTTTTATTAATTAAGCCTTCATTGTCTGAGTCTAGTTTCTTAAGAGATTTTATAATATGTCTATGATGTTTTCTAAGCAAAGACCGTGACAGTTAGACAGTTGAAATTTTCACAGATGATATATTTTTATTGCCGCTGTAATAACAAATACTAAAAAAAAATAGAGTAAAAAAATATTCAAATGAGGCTCCCATACAACAGACATTTTTTTTGCCGTTTTTAATGGATGATACCCGTCGTGCGCGAGTCCGACTCGCAGTTGGCCGGTTTTTTTTGTGTACGCAGCCTAAAAGATACGTTTTCATGCTGACCTTAAAAAATCCGACATTATAAATTATCTCAGGAGGAAACAAGAAAGCCCCACCCTATTCCATTCCTTGGCTACACGGATTAAAACATTAAAATCATATCGAAATGACCGAGATTAATTAAATTGAAACCAACTCTTATACGTATAAAGTATAAGGAAATGTATAAATTGCCGTTCACGTATTTCGCGTCGAGAATACGAAGTGGTGTCTCTAGAGGCGCGAAGAAGGCCGCCTCAAAGAGGTTTATCTTGGAGGCACACGACCTACTTCCCTCTGAGAGCCGCGGAGCCCCGGTCGAGTTGACGTCTCATTGTTGAACTTTAAACCAGCACCCGCTTGGCCGGGACATGCCCAACTGCCTCAGCTCTAGTTACAAATACAACGCAAACTCGGGAACTCAGCTAAACTTTCAAATCTAGATCTGAAATACGCAGTCTTTACTTTTCCTATTTTACTTCAAATTCAAAATGTTTTAATGCAGAATCTTACTTACATTTACTATTACTTATACTTTTTGCCATACTTGAAAACAAACTGCAATTTTTAAGTTTTCCGAGATGGAAAGCATTGCAAAATACACTGCCTCTTTTCCAAATACAAAGATCGGTATAGCCGCATAGTTGTGAAAAAGTAACAGAAAGTAACACAGGAAGAGGGATTAGCAGAGTTAATTTCGCACTAGTAATATTAGTGTGTTATCAGGAAGACTATTGATACGGTTCAGCCAATTATGATAATCATAATCACGTACCACATGCGCGATTAATGTCCCGCATCTTTGAAAATTTCAGTCACACACCTATTGATTAACGCCAGGTACATGGCTATGAATATTGAACGCGGACGTGACCAAACAAACAGTAAACAGCAGTCACAGCGGAGTTGCGCTAATCAAACCTAATAAAATTTGTACCCCACTAAACAACAAAGGGATGAACCGTCCGCGGCCATCCTTTAAGCGGCGATGTTTAATTACCTTTGAGTCCACCCTGAAGCGGAATATTTCAGTAAAAAACTTTTTAATTTCCACTTACTCAATTACTCATTTAGAAAATTTGACTTGGTTAATCAAATAATCCTAGCCTACGCGTTTATTTAACCAAACATTTTTATTATTCATTACTGAATTTGTGTTAGAAAAACTTTATTACTGATTTTTGGCACAAGGTGTGCAATTAATTATTTCGCATGCATTAGTTTGTTTTGAAAAGAAAGTCTGGAGGATTGAACTCTGTTATTGACGTCATCTGGGCTCGTCTAGACTGCAGACAATAAGGAAAACCTAGGGGTCCTAGGGGGTGCTAGTGGTGAGGACAATGCACCTGCCTATATAAGTACATACATTAATAAATTTGGCACTATTGCGCCTGTTTGGAAAACACGTGGAGATTGTTTAGTTTATTTATTTTTAGAGATTGTTTAAGATTGTCAAAAGAGAATGCTAATATCGCAAGCGAAGCTGCAACGATTATCAAAGCCAATTTCCACCGTACCTCGATACACAAACCGTAAAATATAAAGCAAACGAAGCATATTCTGCTCATTATGCGACTAACGCGACAGATACTCGTACAGTTAACACGCAGACTCCTGTATTCAAGTTTAACCGAATCTGCGATTTGCCGGAGGGGACAGCCAGGTATAATAATTTCATGAATCGAGGGAACTAAACGCGGGGCAACGACCTCTCACCCCTGGCTTTCTTTACGTATATCCCAGACTTGTGCTCCCCAAATTGTTCGCCCTTGAGATGTTTTCCTTTGATCCTTGCGACTCAGTAAGCCTTAACTGAATGTCAGATTGTAAGCGTTTTATTCACTCACTAATTTAGTATGAATCGTAAAATCAGAATAACTAGAGTTTGCTACTAGTAGAAATATATGGATCCATCGTTTCCCCAGTAACACTTTATATTTACGAGAGGACGCATTGTTGCGAAGGAGCTGCGTTTATGTTGGCCTCGTAAATTTTCCATATAGACTTGCCGGAAAGTATGATATAAACACAAACAACTCGCGTGCGAATAGCAAGTTCTATTCCCCCACCTGTTTCTTCCCATCCCCCTTCAGCTGCGAAAACAATAACCAAAGAATATTTTCCGCGACGTAGCCACGCATTCCATCGATAAGAAGTTAACCATATTGTTGTCATAACTGACATGTTCTTTGGCATCCCAAATCATTTCTTACACAAATAAATAGCTTGTTTATATGACTATCATTTCGACATGAAACCAATAAATTGTTTAAAAGTCATTCTTCAGTGGAATGGCGGTGATCAAGCGAGTAATTGTAGTCGTAACTCTTCGACGGAAACACGAGACGCGTAAAGCCTCGACAGTGACGTAGGGCTACTGTTAACCCAAGATTTTCATGTCATGCCTTTAAAAGAAGACCTCATTTTACCCTCGAGCGCTTACGGGCTGCTCCGGCCGTGAATATTTATAAGGATAACTCCCGCCCGGGTCCCGGCCGGTAACGCGGATTTATTATCGAGTTTTGTCGCTTGTCGAGACGGATTCGTTCGAGAGGAATCGGTTTAAAATTGACATGATCGCTTTAACCGTGTCAAGAGTTCATAAAGTCCCATTATGTTCTTTAGAGCTGTCTTGGGTGCGAACGCGATTTTGGGCAAGGAATATTTTGACAGTTTCAAGTAAATTTAGGTTTGATAACATAAGATCATGTCATAAAACATTACATCACACTTCCACTCTACCTATTCTTGTAAAGATTTGATTTGAAAGATACAATGTTAATGAAATAAGAAAGTGCTCGTACCAGAAGTTCTTGGCTATGCAGATGATAGCACTATTGTAGAGAGATGCCTATCCAGTGCGCGAGCTGGGATCTTTGAAACTGAGGTACAAAGAGAGGCAATGATTTGTTGTACGAACTTGATTCTTCACTCAGTGTCTCAATGGGGCGCCGCTAATTTACAACATTTAATTCGAGAAAGATTCAAAGTTGTGTGTTCTTCGGCAAATGGACCTCTATCTTGGCCATCCCGTTATTCCAGGGCGTGTCAGTCCCATTTAGCGATCAGCTTGAGCTCCTTGGACTGCAAACATCTTCTTCCTTCAACTTCGGTTGCTTTATTGAGTCCAGAGCCAAAACAGCAGCAAAAAACTTGTTATTTTGTCCCGTCCGTTTTGTCCGTTTTTTAAACCCGCTCAACTGCTTAACCTATACCAAGCGCAGGTGCCGTCCTGCTTGGAATACTGCAGCCACTTGTGGGACGGCTCTGCAAAATACCAATTTCTAGTATTGGACTCAATTGAGCGATGCGCCATTAGATTAATCAATAGCGAGGCGCTCTGGTAAGGAGGAAGATAGCGCACAGTCTCCAGCACAGGCGGCGTGTAGCCAGTTCGTCCATTTTCTACCGCCTCCCTTTTTGCAGAATGTGCACAGGAACTACACACACTTCCTGCCTCTGTGTTCCCCAGCAATAGATACAACCTGGTTCTCTTCAAGACAAGAGTTAAAAGACACCTCATGGGCAAGCGTGCTCCATTTTAGATCGCATCGTCACTTTCCATCAGGTGTGTTGTGGTCAAACATGGGCACATTCAATCCCATTCAATTCGTTCCGAAGACGGGTCTGAGCAGTAGCGCACTTGTAGCGCCTCACTCAATTGCCGTCTTTGTACTTCTTCACTCTGCAAAACTTCAAGGCTAGAGTGAATAAGTACCTTATAGGTCGTCGTGCTCCATCTTAGACCACAACGTCGCTTAACATCAGGCGAGTTGGTGGTCAAACGCCGACCTATTCTACATAAAAAATAAATAAAAAAATAATTAAATAAATAAAGAAAATTCTAGACACTATCAAGACCGGAAAACTATTTGTATCTCGGAAAAATACGGGAAAACTGCGGAGCGCAGCTGTATTCAATACGAGTTAGTGACGTCGCTAAGACGTCGCGTCGTCGTCGTCTTAGCGGGTGTCGAATGATGTCGTTGAGTTGAGTGGCTGTGTGTCGCCCCCGTGCCGCTCGCCGGTCGTACCCTTAATAGTCCGCGGTATATGAACTAGAAAATACTATTTGGCTAGAATTATGCTGTACGCGAGCTTTCCCACGCATTTGGGTCGTCTTGGCAACGTTCATGTAATAGTTTGGTGATTTTGGTACGAGTGCCATATAACAACAAACCTATTTGCATTTACTTGTTGTTTGACGTCTTGCAAACCGTACGAAACTGCGTAATTTTAAAAATACCCATCTAAATAAACAATCGACCACAAATCCCAGATGCGTTTCCAATAAATTCTATTTCTGTGCTCTCGGGAAGTTGTATTTCTGTAGTCGTGTTTTATTTCGGTCTGACACAAATTGTTTAGTGGGACGAAATGTTATTAGTGCTACTTTTATCTTTGTTCTTTAGTCGTCAGCCTTTAACGTCTAGCCGAACAATCGAGTAATCACGCTTACATATCGCTTAGTGTCGATCAAAGGTAGCTGATTTTCTCACAAATGTTTTTGTGCGATTTGGGAATTCTTCGAATTAGAGACAGGTATTACGAAAATTTCCTCTCGGGGATCGTTCTGTCTGACGGCATAATCGGATGTCTTCCATCAGATGACAGTTCCAATCGTTACAAATAAAAAAGCTTTCTGTAACAACCTCAATTGTTATTGAACCTTGTACTCACAACCCACAAAGAAATTTTTAGATGTTCTTGGGTTAATCTGATACCATTTCCCTCAAAAGAAACTGCTGAACTTCAAATCCGATTTTATTTGAGAGCTGACTATAACGATCTTAATGAGCTTCATTGGGATTACTCCAAGGTGTGTAATCTGTTTTTTAACACTAATTAGAGCATTATCACCAACTACGTGACATAAACGATTCGAGACCTATGATCATTAATTGCCTTCTCAATGTGAAAAAGATAAAGTTTGCGCGCATTTCGATGAGGTTTTCCGAATAAGCTGATGGACTGATTTTTATAACTTTGACTTTTATAAACGTGTCTTCGATACCCAATTGAATAAAGACATTTATCGTTTACTTTTGACTTTGTTGTAAAAGTTCGCGTCTGCATTGTTCCAGGGCGGCTACCCGGCCAAGTTGAAGAAGGTGCTGATAGTGACGGCGCCGCTGTGGTTCAACGCGCCGTTCCAGATCCTGCGGCTGTTCGTGCGCGAGAAGCTGCGCGAGCGCGTGCACACGGTGAGCGCGCCGCAGCTGGGCGCGCACGTGCCGCACGCCAGCCTGCCGCGCCAGCTGGGCGGCGGACACGCCCTCGACCACGCGGCCTGGTATGAACACGAACACAACCACTCACGGATTGACTACTATTTTCTTAGTTGATGGAATCAGGCGTTACTCGTTGCGGAAGCTCATCTTCAAAACTGTTTTTTCAACCAATTTCTAGTGTATTTCCGCTTCGACTTCGCAATAAGTACACCAAGGAATATAAGTTTCAATAAAAAAATTAAGTAAGTGAAAACACTTTCACACATACACACACTTACACACTCACACACACTCACATAAATTATTTCACCATCACTCGCTCACTCAATTCTACTTTATGCCGCGGCCACACATTGGTCATATTTGCACCACTCTAGGTCTTGACACCACTTGAGCCAGAGCCCGAAAGGGTTAGCGCTATCGGGGCTGCGGATGCGTGCGAAAGTGTCCTCGTACGCTCGACATTTAGCTCCGAGGCCTAGTAGGTAGGACTCCGACATATCCATCCTGCCCGCGCGCCCCCGAAGCGGTGGAGTAATGTGTAAATCAGTCTTAGACACAAAGTTGATACTGAAGCCAGTGTGTCACGCAGTAATAATAGATGAATATTGTCTATTTCAAATTGAGTTTAGACCTGAAATTAAACCAAAGTGAGGTCACATCACGTATCGGTACAGAGCTGCTACAGTCATCGCTGAAGAGCTAAATGTATGCGGTAGGCATCTCCATACAGGACTGGCGTTGTCTTTTGAAGCTGAATTAAGTTGAATAGTGTAGTTAGTCCCTTACAAGTGAAGACCGTTCGACCAGCAGGCCTGACATGTGCGCCGCGACTCCTTTCAAATTCAGATTCAAATTTTGTCGCGTGCTATTTTTTATAGCAAGTCATCGTCGTCTTATTGAGTCGTTTTATTGCTCGCAAAATTGCAAGTTAATTTCGAAACCCCAATAATTGCTAACTACAGCAATAAATTGCTTATTTCTTTAGTGCTTGAGTCCACAGTCAATTATACTAAAAAAGGTTACTTTAGTAACTAAAGTAACCTTTGCTTGTACGCAACACATCGGCACGTTGTAGGTCAATTCTGCGTGACGTTTTTGCAAAAAAGGTTCTATTCGCCGGTCGGCCACAACCATTCTTCACAGAACGCCTTCCCACGCGCACCTTAATCACTTTCAGCGATGTTTTATGCGACCCAAACACATTTTGTATAAAAATAAATTCTACCTTGATTCCGCCTTGCCTTTTTTATTAAGCAAATAAAAGTATATTAGGGTATGTATATTATAAAGGGTATGTGTATTATTAGGGTATGTATATTAGATCCTCAAAGCCTACCGAAGTATCATTTATCAACTCAATTTCATTTATCTTATCATCCCATCGAGTGGTCGTTTTGATACCGAGATCTAAATGTACTTGGTCTCATTGTTGCTCGATTGGAAGAAGACATCGTACTGCTATAGAATTTTAGTTTATTCCTTTCGTTTGGTATTACTTTCGCACGCGGGAGCACAGAGTATTTCGTCTGCTATATTTTTTATTGCGTCGGCGATGGACGCACGACAAATAAGCAAGGGACGTGTAGACGCGGCAGACGTGACTGGATGTCTAATACGGTTTTCGGTGTCTAAATTATATAATAGTCGTTTGAGCTAGGTCTTCGGTCGCGGATCAATCGAGGACGGCACCTGGCCTCTGTATTTGGAATTTTAATGAATGGACAACATCATTCTAATCGATCACTCAAGGATACGACAAAGGTTTATTTTCATATTTACGTTTTTTTTTAATGCAAATCGACTAAAATGGACTTAATTTTACCCGACTGCGCAAGAAGGAGGGTTACGTTTTTCGAGTGTATGTATGTATGTGGGTAAGTATGTACCTATAAATGTTTGAGGTTTCTTTGGCACGCCCTACAGCCTAAACAGCATGGATTTCGACATGCGAGGTGTCATTTGAATCGTCTTGATAGTGGAAGTGATATAGGGTACAACATTTTCAGCCCAGTTTTTTGTTTTTCCTTTAAAATGTTACTTGTTTATTTGATTTTTCAAAAGAGGTAATCAAATTAGACTTTCATATTCCCAATTTAAATATGTACCTATTTAATACCTGGATTCATAAAACTCGAAATGATACTTGTTTGTCCATTGTATGAAAATAATAAATCCACCGTTGTTTTCCAATCACGTGGGTCTGAAATCCTGACTCTGAGATATTTTTTTCTTTTGAATTTAAACCATTCCTAAGAAATAATTTCGTAGACTAGATATACAATCCGTAAGAGGCTTACGTCCATTAGACGGGCCACAATAAATTTTCGATTATAACGCGCGAATGCTCATTCGCAGGGGACCTTTTCTTTAAAGGCTTTTCCAATAAAGAAATTTGAAACTGGTTGGTTTTAGCATACAATTCTCGAAAAGGTTATCATTATCAACCGACCGATAATTCCGAATTGCCGAATGTCCAATTAATTTTGCTTGTAACTCTTGTAGTCTAAATGCGTAGATCACTGAAAATTACTATGGCTTTAGTTTTGATATTTATTTACCAGGTCAGAGCTGACCCCCCATAAAAAATGTCTAAAGTTTGTTATAAATATTTGTTCTCCATGCTTGGTTTTCTTCTATGATAGTTAACATGTTGTCTCGTCTGTTACAGGTTAGAACACTGTAAAAATTGCTACACAAACAACATTCAGAACTCCAAGTTGGATGGTGTCATCGACGAATATGTGATCAGCAATCACATACCACCCGCGAAACCACAAAATGGTAACAATGATAAACATAATTATAAACTTTCGTGAGTTAGAATTAGAATCTAATTTCCAAAAAAAACCACAGGAAGTTTCTTGTTACATTATTTTTTTCTGTATAAATTACTAACGACGATCTAAACTCGGGTCAGGGAGTACCCACAAAGGCACTCGTGTATATTGCTATCTGTACCGCGCAAAATTCCATTACGGAAATTGATTTTATGAATTTTATACGAAGCGCTTTACGGCGGAACTCACTTTGACCAGTGCCGGAATAAAATTCAGTATTCGATTGGCCAACCGAAATAAATTCTGGTACTATCTTTGTATCGACTGTCAGTTGGGTACACTTCGGCTGTTATATACTCTGTATACACTGGCTGTACTACAATTTTATCCTATATCTCAGGTTATCTTTTACGTACCCTGGATTAACACATACTCGTACATACCATAAATAATGCTCGGTATAAAATATGCCATGAATAATAATTCGGTAGACTTCGCGTTTCTCGTGCTCGTTTCTCCCCAATTTTCTTGAGAATTGGCTTTGATATGCATAGAACATGTTATAACGAGAAACATCTTAGGTGATCATGATAAAATCGCGGACGAAGCCGCGGGCAAAATATAGCGTTTTATAAAGTACAAATATGATGGGTTGTAATGATTTTCTGATGCTGGGCGAATTGCAGGCAGTGAGATGGAGTTCTGTGTTTGTTTGTTAATCCCCAACCCAAATTAATAAACCGAAATTGTTTTCGTTTTGTGGGTTAAGGAATAAACGGAACCCTTATTGGATTACTTTGTTGTCTGTCTGTCTGTCAAAACCCAAGTGTCTCAGGAACGCGTGGAGGCATCAAGCGGAAGTTCATATCAAATACTCAGGTCTACTCTCCCATGCAGCAGTGAAAAAATCAAACTTCTAAGCCAACGCAATCAAAAGATACAGCCGTTTATGCTGCAAATTTTCGACACTCACAAGTGAATCAAAACCTACAGGGTACTCCCGTGAACTCTAAATCTTGAAATTTGGTACGAAGCAAAGTCTTATAGCACGGATAAAGGAAAATAGCGAAAAGCATCATTTATAATAATTTAAAATATACTACCCCTTTCCTCATGAACATGTTCGTACGGAACCCTCGGTGCGCGAGTCCGACTCGCACTTGGCCGGTTTTTTCATTGTCTCAAAGGTGATGTGTTATTAAACCGATAATCATTTATCGATTTTTTTTACTTGGTCTAATTGGTTGCAGGTATAGTCGAGCGCGCGGGCGCATGTGACATGAGCGGCGAGCGCGCCGCCAACGGCTCGGACATGCACATCAGCGGAGACCCGCCCTACGCCTGCGACCCCAGTCCGCTCAGGTGACCCTATAGCCCTATGACCCTATGGTGGGTCACCATGACCCAAGTGACACATAGTTGTGCACGAGTTCTCACCCGCTCCACCCACATCACACCCACACCCGCTCGAGTTCTCGCTCGCTTTAACGAAGCGAGGCCTTGCCGTGCGCTGCTATCTCGCCATACCTCCACGACCCTGCACCGTGCGGGCGAGGACTCATTTAAGCGGTACCACAGAATCCTTACTTATTACTAAATCGAAAGTAATTCTGTCTGTCTGTTTGTAGGCTTTTCACGGCTAAACGGATATGGGTGAAATTTGAGAATTAAAGTGGTAATCGATCGATCAATATGTGAAGGACTTGTCTAATTGCTTTAAAAGTTACGCATACTTCTGTAACAAAATAAGTTACAATGTAAAAAAACAATAGCAAACAAAACTCGTCAGATATAGGTGTCCTTAATGAAAGGCAGCTTCCATAATCGTTATTATATTTGTAAAGGACTCCCTTTTTGAGATTATGATGATTAGTCGACAATCTGTTTTTGGTTGATTGGAATTTTAGAACTATTGAATTTTTCATGAGACAGTATCTTTGGGTTGTCCCTCTTGTCCCCCACTTTCGCTCCCACTGGGAGTCAAGAGGAATAAAACTTCCTCATGTCCCCCACTTTTCACTCGTTCAACAGGAACTACCCGCATCTTCGATATCAGTAGTATTGCGTAGTTAACTCAGATTATTTATGTCTCTTGTTTCCCAGATTTTGCGTCAAACCCTTGAATATACGTAAAAGTCGTAAACAAAAGCCTCATGAGTTTCTGAACTTTGATTGTAGCAACTTTCTTTTTTCTTAGCGATTTTTTTCTAACAAAAGTAGGTATTACATAAACGTAATTTTGACTTTTTATTAGCCAAGTTTGAGCGTTTCCCAAGTTCACAAGTGCTTGTGTCAAGTTAGTAAATACGTGAGTTCGGATCGCTTTTTGACTACGACGCCCACTGCAAATAAAGTCTAGGCGAGGCGTGTCTACACGAGCGGCCGTCCAAATGTCGACTCTCAACTGTTTGCCGTAGGTTCAAAATGAGTACCTCATTTACTAAGGGTTAGAACCGACGTAACGGGGAGGCTGACGTAAACAAGCTGAGACAATTTAAAACTGAAGGTTGTCACTCATTGGAGCAACTCGGGACCGCCACGACTAGTTCTCGACGGGTGGTCCACGTGCGGACGCCGCGTGGTCAACGAGTGAACGTCGCGTGGCCCACCAATTGCCAAGTAGCCTGTCAGCGATTGTCACTTGTCCTCGCGTGAATCACTCGCGGGCGGCGCGTGGTCACCGAGTGAGTCACCGTCCGCGCGTTGACAGCTTACTCAGAGACGATCCGGAGTTGATGTAGTGAGAGCACATCCATAAAAGTTCATATAAAGAATACCTTACCGCACGAGGCGAGGCGGTGCGGGTCGGGTCCCGAGTGGCTCTAATGAGTGATAAACCTTTATGGTTAACGAAAAAGAGTTGACGTTACTACAACCGATCCTGTCGCTTTTTGCATCGACTTAGCAACGGACGTTGAACCACGAATTGTGTCATCGAAAATGTTCTAACGCTGATTCTCTCTGTTACAGGAATTCACACGGCTACAATGGTGACATGAAAAGTCGGCACATAAATTCTGGCGATGAGGATGAATTAGATTTAAGTAGTAAGTGTTTTATTCTTTTATAGTTTTGCTAAAAGAAATAAAACATGAAGCAAGTCTTCATGTCTGATTTCAATTAGCACAAATGTTCACGCACAATCTTTCAACACTAATCTTGCTAAAACCGCAGCATGAAATTTGAGACCAGAAATTGTTTGCCATAGAGTACAAAATTAAGCTTTACTTCGAGCGTACTCGTGTACTAGTTTAATATAATTCTTACTAGCAAATTGAAATTTAAATCCTAAAGTTATCGGTAGTATAAGGGCGGTTTCATCTCCTTAAACAATTTCTTCCAGGCAATCTTTGGATAGACATGATTAATAGACTGCATATTTTGTTTGGAAATAAATTGTTAAGAGTCAATGAATGGAAACGATTTGAAAAAATATAAAAAACAAGCTGCGCCCCGCGGTTTCTCCCGCGGTTAAAATGTTTCCTATGTGCTATTATAGACTATAATCTATCTCTGTGCCAAATTTCGTCCAGATCTGTTCAGCCGTTCTGGCGTGAAAGAGTAACAAACATCCATCCATTCTTACAAACTTTTCGCGTTTATAATATTTAATATAGTAGGATATATCTTTTGATAGTACAGCGTATATTGTTTTATCACTTTTTGTTTGTCACTAAGTTGTCACTAAATATTATATCACATACCTAATTGGTTTTTGCTAAATATGAATAAAGCTATATATATAGTATGATGATAATGCGTTATACGATTCAATCTTATCAATTTTAGGAAACTGAATCTAAATAGCCGAAGCTAAAAAAAATTAGGTCTGTGATGAATACTATAAAAACGAAAGATTAAGTGTGTATATGTCGCAGCCAACTGGCTTAATTCGCCGTTCAATCATAAATATAAAAATCCTACTAATATTATAAACGCGAAAGTTTGTAAGGATTGATGGATTGATTTTTGTTACTCTTTCACGGCACAGAGATAGATTGTAGTCTATAATAGCACATAGGATACTTTTTAACCACGGGAGAAACCGCGGGGCGTAGCTAGTACATTTGTAAAAATATATACTCGTCGACTTGTGAACCTCCTCCATTTCGTCGGTTGAAAACCTCTCCTGCCCGATTCTTTTACCGGAGCAAATCCGACTTGGATTGGTTAGGTTAGAAGGCTAAGGCGGGAGTGAAACGAAGTTGAGTTCCCAGCGTTTTCCTTTGTAGTTATTTTTTTGAAAACAACCCGAAATCTTTACTTGGCTAGGTAAGTACGTTGTCGTTCCAAGTCATTTTGCCCAGCCGTTTGATTAAATGGCTGAATATCATCAGGAAGCTTAGTAAAATGGTTAGCCTGTTAATTGAATGGCTGATTAAGCAAGTTGGTAAGCAAGTAATATATACAATCGTTGTCGTTTGTTTGTTATCACTCTGCAACGACTAAATAGATTTGGTTGAACTTTGCATCCTGATAAACTTCGACTCCTGTAGGATAGCTAGTAGAACTACGAATTATTGGTTTCATGTAAAAACTTTTTGGCGTAAACTTAAACGACCTCTTTGAAAGTCGAACAAAAAAAAATGCTATGACATTGACAACTTCTGACAAACATGTTCGTGTTAAAACTGTTTACGAATATAATTTTTGTAAGATAAAAATTGAAAATGAGCAGTGGGATGAGAGGTTGCGGTACGTTCGCTTAGAATATTGTTAGCATTTTATGGGATCCCGATTTGGAAGACTAAAAACACGCGACACGGGTAGGTTCGTCGGGTGTTCAGTGTTTACTAATTAACGCAGGCTTACTGAAGCTACAGCAAACATCGCATTACTGTGATGCCGATATTATGGTACTGACACACGGGCTGATTATATTTTTTATTTTTATTTATTTAATCCTACTTCCTACTAGTCCTACTAATATTATAGGCGAAAGTTTGTAAGAATGGATGTATGGATGTTTGTTACTCTTTCACGCAAGAACGGCTGAACAGATCTGGATGAAATTTGGCACAGAGGTAGATTACAGTCTAGAATAGCATATAGGATACTTTTTAACCGCGGGGGAAACCGCGGGGCGCAGCTAGTTATACAAATAACAATTCAATTATAGTTAAATAGTTGTCTTAAAACCTATATTAAGTTTAACTAGACAACTAGTTTTCGAATAAACTACTTACACATAAAAGAATCTTACAAAATATAACAATAACAAATACCTACATTACACTAAAAACGATGCGCCCATCGCGCAAAACAGCATGATCCTTAGCATTATATAAAGTAGCATGCTCTTCTAGTTGAGACATGCTATCAGTTAGTATGGTTATTGCAAAGCCGCACTGACTAGATAATAGACCACAGACATTTCGAAGAAATCACACTTACCCTGTCCATCCAAGAAGGTAGTATGCACTAACTAAAGTGCATACTACGCCGTAATATCTCATACATTGCATTTGTATGCAATGTATGAGATATTACGGCGTATTACATGTATTATGCACAAGCATAATTTGTAACTTCGTACTTTAGCGCGCTCGAAAATCAAGCCTAGCGATAACAGCTTAGTTGGAGAAGGCCCGCCTCTCAAGCCAGAGGGAGCGGGTTCGAACCCAGCCGACGGCACGCACCAATTTGTTCAGATTGTTTGTCATCTGCTACATGACTGGAGCCCGGTATATGGCGACAGGCTCACCCACACTCACATTTGGGACTAAATATCGTCCGGCGAAGTGTGGGTGTTGTATTACACCTCTGCCTGCTCCTTCGGGGGAAAGGCGTGACTAATATGTATGTTCTACTTGCGACATGCTATCAGTAAGGTGAAGCCGCGCTGACTAAATAATAGACCACAGACATTTCGAAAGAAACCATACTTACCCTTTCCATCCACGGGGGTAGTATGTACTTTAGTGCATACTAATATCACATACATCGTACTCGTGCATTATTCGTAACTTCGCACTTTAGCGCGCTCGAAAATCAAACAGTTTCGAATTTTTAGGTTGCTCTTAATTACTGTTCCTACTTATAAATAGAAGTTAAATAATTCAATACATACATACCACTAAGAAGCGAATGGCATGCATTCGGACATGAATTTGAGCATGTGTGTAGTAAGTTTCATTGCTACTTGATCGTTAGGTAATCGTTCGAATGCGTGTTGTGATAAGAAACTATTGTAAGCCAGCGAGTGTAGCGTAAGGACGCGTTTCGCGTTGGTTAAAAATGTTCTCCAATGCGTCGCGGTGCGCCTTTCGGACCGTCGTGTTAATATTATTGATTTGTGAGTTGAAATATTTATATTTTACTAAAAGTAAGATTTCATTTCATTATTCATTCTAATTTATTCTTTGTGAGCGACATATCGATATTACATAATTTGCAAAAGTGGCAGTGATATGAAAGTGTTTAGTAAAAAAGTATAAATCGCGTCTCATGTTAAATTCATGTTGCTCAAGTATTGAATGCCTGATGTGATTTTTGAGTTATTTTTTGTAAATAAGACGTTGCGCGCTAAGTTTGGGTAATGGAATAATGTATATATGAATAAAACATATTTCGAAAGTGCGATCCGAAATGATCCCAAATGAATTAGATTAATCTCATCGACATCATTCAATATAGCTAGCATATTGGTTTTCTGCTCGATGCTCGCTGGCATTCTTTTGACCACTATTTGCTATTAGCAATTTAGCAACTAGAACTTGTGTTGCTTCGAGTATTAAGGCTCGCTCATACCAAGTTTGTCCGTCCACGCTCACGTTTAAGCCGCTTCATTTAGAGCTGAAAATCATAAATCATATTTAATGGTAAAATGAGATCGGCGACGTACAATAATTTTTTTGCCGTTTTTATTGGTATTAATCGTAATAAAAACACAAATTAGAATTAGTTACTCGGTTAAACTTTAGATAACTAATCTGGCTATTTCATAATCGAAAAATAAACGTTTTAATCGCTAAAAATTTAGAGAACTACAAACAGTTTTTTAAGACGATACTTTTTGTGATTTTTTTTTCCACAATGAGAATGATTTTCGAAATTGATTCTCAAAAAATGATTTTGGTTGTTTTTTCTACCAGGTGTATTTTTTTGCACCTTATCATCGAAACTCTTCATACCAAACTAGCCCCAAAAAAAACTTGTTTTCGTTGATTTCTTGTAATACCGGGCCTTAATCAATAGCGAGACAGATAGACTGTACTTTACATCGTACGTTGTATACCAATCAATTTTATACCCTGACATACTACGCGTTAGAAATTAAATTTGTCTCGCAATCGCGGTCAGTTTATCACAAATTGCGACCTGGAATTATTTTGAAGTTGAACCCCTCTGTCCATAAGCCAGGGTTATCAGTCTCGATAAAAACCGTTTCGCGAATGCGAATTCGCGAACTACATTTTTGAACCCATGAATCCGTCTAAGTTTGCAGTTTAAGGCTTGTGCTCGAATGTGGAGTCGGCTTAAGGGACTTACTTGACCTAAGTAGCTTAATTAAGTTGTTTCCTTGCAGCTCAGTTATATTGTAGGTTCATTCAGCTTTCTAATGCATAGGTACGCATCTCCATACAAAACTGATGTTTTCTATGGACTTAATTAAGTTGATTAAACGTAGCTATAGTGGTACTGCTTTAATGAGTTCTCGCTCTCACGGTACAAGGGCGTAGGGCGGCTGGTCCTGCCGCGTGCTCGGTCCTCTTTGACGCCTTAGCTCCGCGTTCCTAGACCACGGACTCATTTAAGCGATGCCAGTTTATTCCTTGAAGTTTACACACTAAAAGCGCCGACATTGGCCAGCGACTTGATTATCATGATCAGCGACCTCAAGAAATAAAGCCGTCGACTTCAAGTCGCCGTGTGTCGCGTGTCGGCGACATTGGTGTAGACCACTTTAAGTGTATTAACAAAAAATAATCACTACAAGCCAATTAGGTTATAAAGTCTCAAATGGGTCCCAATTCAGTAAAATGCACGCTTTCCACCATGAGCGGAGCGGGCTATGTAAAATCAAAATGTAGATTTTAAGTCTAACGTAATCGAAGTCAGTATGAGGCCCGTTTTTCAGTGGAAGCTGTGCATAATTGTGTAACATTGCGTGTCGTTGCAGCGCGCGGCACATGGTCGTCGGGCGAGGTGTCCCCCGGGCTGTCGGACGAGGAGTGCGGCGGCGGCGCGGCCGGAGAGAGCGCGGCGGCGCTGGCCGCGCGCGTGCGCCAGCTGGGCCGGCGCGGGCTCGTCGCCGAGTACGAGGAGATACGAGCGCGCGCGCCCCTCGGGACCTTCCACAACGCAGAGTTAGTACATACATTACTGTCGCACGAGGAGTGCGGCGGCGCGGGCGGCAGCTGGGCCGGCGCGGGCTCGTCGCCGAGTACGAGGAGATACGAGCGCGCGCGCCCCTCGGGACCTTCCACAACGCAGAGTTAGTACATACATTACTGTCGCACGAGGAGTGCGGCGGCGCGGGCGGCAGCTGGGCCGGCGCGGGCTCGTCGCCGAGTACGAGGAGATACGAGCGCGCGCGCCCCTCGGGACCTTCCACAACGCAGAGTTAGTACATACATTACTGTCGGACGAGGAGTGCGGCGGCGGCCTTCAGTTAAAAGGCTAGGCTGTTAATGGAACGGCTGATTAAGCAAGTGGCTGCGCTGCGACACATATATTACATCACGTCCTACTTTTTTGTATAATAAAGTAGAATAGTAATTTATTTGATAAATAATAAAATAGTTTTGTGCCAAAGTACACTAAATTTCGCAGCCCGATCTTCAGTAAATAGTTCTCAATCATTACCTATTCTTTCCAAATGTTAGATAGCAACACATGACATGAGAAAATCGGTTTGCTTTAAGAGACATCAAAGCTTAAAAGTAAGGACTTTTAAGCTTTATTAAGCCATTTTAAGCCTGCCGAAGACATTCGGCGACTCCTGGCGCATGGTGTAAAAGTAAGGACTTTTAAGCTTTGATGTCTCTTAAAGCAAACCGATTTTCTCATGTCATGTGTTGTTGTTGGCTTTAAGAGACATTAGAGGTGGTAAGCCTATTTAAGCCTGCCGAAGACATTCGGCGACTTCTGGCGCATGGTGTAAAAGTAAGGACTTTTAAGCTTTATTCTACCTTAAAGCACACCGATTTCTTCAGCTCTATCTTTGGTTGTTAGCTCTTAGTCATTGCCCACTTCATACAAACATTAGATAACAAACACTGTATTGTTCACTCCAAATATTACAAATCAAAAGACTCCATAATTTCGTTCTCTTATTATCATCCCATCAAGTCATCGCATTCAACAGCTCATCTGCTCCCTTATCCCAAACTTACGATAGCACGTCCATTCCAGACTACCGAGCAACATAGCCAAGAACCGCTACAAGGACGTGCTGTGCTACGACCACTCGCGCGTGCGTCTCTCGCAGCTCGACGATGACGTCAGCTCGGACTACATCAACGCTAACTACGTCGACGGGTACAAACAGAAGAATGCGTATATCTGCACGCAAGGTACGTAACCGATCTGTCACTACATGTTTTGTTGTAGGTTAAGTTAGTTGTACGTAAACGTACTGGTAAGTAAGAGGGTATAAAAAAGAAAAAAATAAAGTAAAAATACATATAGATAGAAAATATAACTATTATGTAGTTTCAGATTGCGTTCCAATTTGTTTATGTAGGTAAATTAATTGCCTATACCTTGGCACAGCGCTTTAGCGAAGGTTGGGTGGGTTGTTACGGAAAACCGGTAAATTTGTAAAGAAGTCGTTATGAAAATTCGCAATCGGTAAATTTGAAATAAAACACTACCAAGATTTGACAAAAAGATAATTTTAATTCAATTAAGTTTTCATACATAAAAACAGGCAAAACATAAAATCCCATTTTTAGGTACATACTTCTTCAATCATATATAAGGAAGATACGGTACGAGCACCCAATCATGGATTGCACAAATTAGGTCGAAGCACACAATCCACTTTACTGTTTACAAACAAACGCAACAAGTCGCATTAGGGACAATTATTGTTGTCTCGATCTCGCTACATTCTCTTGTACGTCTTGTACGTGTATCTTTGTTATTAATACACGTAGCAAAATACTGTGAATGGAGCTGTTTAGGTGTGCGTTTGCTTGTATTTGGTCCACGTGAAATTAGAATCGTATCGCTTCTTCCTTATATTACATCGATGAGCTACATAGTTAGAAGGGAACACGTATTCCAGGTCCCCTGCCGAAGACATTCGGCGACTTCTGGCGCATGGTGTGGGAGCAGGGCACGCTGGTGGTGGTGATGACGACGCGCACGGTGGAGCGCGGGCACGTGAAGTGCGGCCAGTACTGGCCGCTGGCGCCGCCCGCGCGGGAAGTGTACGGCGGGTACGCCGTCACCTGCGAGGGCGTCGAGAACGAGGACGACTACACCGTCACGCACCTGCTGCTCACCGACTTGAGGGTGAGGGGCTGGGGACTGTTGCGTTTGCCATATGCTACCCGCTTTTGTAGTCTTATCGGAGTCGTCGGGTCACGACCGGTCAGTGCGACATGATATGCCGCACGATCCTTGCGTTATCTTTGCCTAAATAGTATATTATGTTCTGATGATAAAGTGTATTATGTTCTGAGTGCTTAGTGTGAGTTTTTCTTACTTTTCGATCGCGTAAAAGTAACTCCAATTTGTATGAAAATTAAAAAGCGCCACCTAGTGGGAGTAATGAGAAACCGCAATCGTGAGTGCGAGTTTTTTGTTTACTGCCAACATTGACATGAAAAATTTACTGTTTCACGGTGAATTTACGCGAATCGAGTGACAAGCTCGATTGGCACTCACACTCGCTCGTTTTCGATTGTCGATCCGTGTGACGTAAACTCGTTTACGCTGTAGTAAAGTTATTCGATTTACTTTGAGCAACTCACACTAAGCACTCTGGTGTGGTGGTGTATAATAGTGTGTTATATCGAGGCGTGGTTGTCGCAGACGGAGCAGTCCCGGCGCATCTGGCACGGGCAGTACAAGCGCTGGCCGGACTACGGCGTGCCGGGCGGCGGCCGCGCGGCGCCGCTGCTGCGCTTCCTGCAGCGCGTGCGCCGCGCGCAGCACCGCGCGCTGCACGAGTACGTACACACACAACAACACAACAATAACAACAGAACACAGTACCGTCGCATACTACAGTACTGGCTAGTAGTCGTTTATATCGTGTGTATGTGTACGTACACTACACACAACACACCAGAGTACCGTCGTATACTACTAGCTAAGAAATCAGAAGTCAGAATTAATTGATAATTCCTAAAAGTTACATGTACAATAGAATATTTAAAAAAAAACAAACAATAATAATTGATAATTATGTAAATTATAAAACAATATTTATTAATGACAAAATTCCAAGGAAAAAGCTGTGATTTTCTGCTTCTAACTTAATCAAGTCTTAAATACGATTATTATTCTAATTGTAACTCTTGCTCGATTTTTTATTCTAATTACGATTTATAGTAGATTAGTAGCCAAGGGCTGTAAGGCATCAATTGCAGCCCGAGATATTTAGGCGCACGAGCGCAGCGAGGGCGCCTATAGTTCGAGGGTGCAATTGATGCTTACACCCGAGCTAACTACTCTGCTTTACATCTCGATTGTGAGGTAAGTAGAAAAAAACCGGCATTACAAGAATAAAACATTTTATTAGTTAATAAAAGTAAATAATAAGTATAGTACCTACTCATAGTACGCTATAGTACTCATAGTCGCTTTTAAAATTGAATAAATGCACCTCAAACTAGATGGCTGCAGCTTTTTTGATAGTTCACTAAAGTATGTTAAGAATACAGTCTCAGATAAAGACTTTACTCGTTTTTCTTTTCGCCACTTCATGAACTCGTCGTAAGTTTTCAAATATCTCTCTTTAGAACTTTCAGGCAAAATATTGTTAATAGCTGCTTCAGCTTCCATTTTCATTGAATCGGGAGTGCAGGTTATATCATCATCACTTGCAGAACTCATGTTTTTTTCCTAATTAGCACGTAATTATAAAAAAAATCCCAAAACAATATTTAAAGTAAAAGTTTTCTATTCCCGCCTTTTTCATCTTTTTTTAAAATTTTTTTTCAAGAACGAAATTGAGCTTCGCCGTTCGATATTTAAAATTGATGACCTCTTTTGTCATTGGGCTGAATGCATGATGTCTATTGCCAGTATGATGGTTAGATATACGCGAACTTTTTTAAGAGTGAAGTTTTTTTTTCATTACTTACCGCCCTAGGGCTTTTCTAGCTACATTATTACCCTAGAGCGCTAATTGGTCACCTACAAGCCCCATTTGGGAGTAATAAAGACCTAGTTACCGAATATGAGAGATGTAAAATGCATTTATGTGTATTTCGTAACTAATAATCGTGTTTGTACCCTTCCAGCCTGGGTGACGCGTGGGCGGGCCACAGTAGAGGTCCCCCGATAGTTGTGCATTGTTCCGCCGGCATCGGCCGGACAGGTGAGTGTCTCTTTTTACACACACACATACACTCGCACACACTTCAGACCGCCGCGCTATATTCGCAGTTAAAATGCGTTGTGTCAATCCTCTGACGCTAACCTAATTTCTGCGGTAGATATGGATTATTTTCAATTTTTTTTTATTATAAAAGAATTTCTTATCTAGCTATGCTATTTCCATAAACTTTATTTTCCGTCAGACCATCCTATATCATATAGAACATACATATCGTCACGCCTTTTCCCCGAGGGGGCTGGCAAAGGTGTAATACAACACTCACATTTCGCAGGACGATATTCAGTCCCAAATGCGAGCCTTTCGCCATACACCGTGCTCCAGTCATGTAGCAGATGATAACAATACGCACATATGTTCACACAATAAACAAATGGTGCGTTCTGTCGGCTGGTACAACCAAAATACTATAAGACCGTAAACAGATACGTAAAGGCAGTCATTGTTTCTGATTGGGCCCCTAGTGACGTAACTATTGTCGCCCCAGGCACGTTACTGACGTAACTATTGTCGTCCCAGGCACGTTCCTGACGTAACTATTGTCGATCCAGGCACGTTCCTGACGTAACTATTGTCGTCCCAGGCACGTCCCTGACGTAACTATTGTGGTTCCAGGCACGTCCCTGACGTAACTATTGTGGTTCCAGGCACGTTTCTGACGTAACTATTATTGTCCGAAGCACGTTTCTGACGTAACTATTGTCGTCCCAGGCACGTCCCTGGCGTAACTATTGTCGTCCCAGGCACATCCCTGACGTAAGTATTGTGGTTCCAGGCACGTTCTTGACGCTGGACATCTGCGCGTCGCGGCTGTCGGCCGAGCGCGCGGTGGACGTGCGCGGCACGGTGGAGCGCATCCGGGCGCAGCGCGCCTTCTCCATACAGATGGCCGAGCAGTACGTGTTCTGCCACCACGCCGTCATCGAGTACGCGGTACGTACAGAGCCTCCTCACACTAGACAGCCTTCTCCATACAGATGGCCGAGCAGTACGTGTTCTGCCACCACGCCGTCATCGAGTACGCGGTACGTACAGAGCCTCCTCACACTAGACAGCCTTCTCCATACAGATGGCCGAGCAGTACGTGTTCTGCCACCACGCCGTCATCGAGTACGCGGTACGTACTCATCCTGCTTGTTTCTACACCCTAAGCATCATAAATCACCTCATTCTGATTAAGTATAGTATCCTTCCTTCCGTTCGTTCCTTCCGTTTCTTTCTCCGTATACTAGATGTTTACTAGATGTTTACTATGTGATTGAGCTGCCTCGGTGGCTCAGTTGGTAGTGAACCTGCCTTCTGAGCTTGGGGGCGTGGGTTCGATTCCCACCTAGGACAAACATTTATGCGATGAACATTTGTGTTTGTTCTATGTCTGGGTGTTAATATGTATTTAAGTATGTATTTAAAATATCTAAGTATGTATATCAGTCTCTGGCAGCCATAGTACAAGCTTTGCTTAGTTTGGGGTCAGGCGACCGTGTGTGGAAGTGTCCCGAATTTTAAAAAAAGAAAAAAAAAAAAAGCTACAGATACCTGATCATATGTTTTTATTCGTTGTGAATCGAATGGGACATTCTGAATTTAATTCTCAACATTATTTCCTGTCTGAGAGTTTCAAGCGGCGTTTCAGTCTGTCGTCAGAGCCATTCTAATTTACCTTTTTTATTCCGTTATTAATATATGTAATGTAAAGTGAAATGTATTGTTGCAGGCAATGAACGGTTTACTAGACGCGAGCGAGCTGACCGGCTTCGACGAAGTCAACGAGGACGAGTCTGAATGAAGCCGCCGCTGCGCCCTGCTGTGAGTGTCTCCGCGCCGCGCGGAGACGCTCACACCGCTGCGACGCACGGGCTATTGTGAGCGAGGGTATCTCATTAAATATCATTACAGTAAAAATACTACAATGATATTTTTCTGAGCAATCGGTGCCATGATTATTAGGAACCGTTTTCCATCACGATCCATCATCTCAGATTGTCAAATCAAAACGTATCGACCGTGATTTTAGTGTAGTCTATAGGTATAGCGTGCCGAGACAAATGGTCACGTGGGTGGCACGCAGTGACGTCAATCGATGCATAAGCAAGACCGGAACAAGTCATTTACAACGAGTTCGAGAGAGGCGGTAACGAGTGACGTAGTCGGGTGTTAATATCCGGAATTCTAAACCTTGTTTTTTTGGATCATGGTATCGACGGTACTTCGAAAACAATAATTTGCCAAGAACGACTGATAGTGGCGAAAAATCGTCTCAAAAGACTGGGACGTTGGGGATTCGTGTTGGTAGTGAAAACGAATTATTTAGGACAGGATGTAACCTAGCTCACAATATCCCGTCCGAAGCGAGTTGCGTCTGCGTAGGAGACGGTCTCGCGAACTGTTCACAGTGAAGAATTATGAAGTACCGTAGACTTCATTGCAAAAACCGCCTTTGTCATAATATCTTGGATCAAATGAGGTTATCATGCCATCTTTTGGTGACTTCTGTTTCCCACAAAGTAAGTCTAAATTTTAGGTTAATGGGTACACATGAGACAAAAGATCGTTGTTCCAACAAATTGGCCAGCACAACACTATTATTAAGCAAAAGTCGATCTATTTGATGGTTGTCACAAGTATAGCTGACCTTGTAAAACAACATGCTCTCGGAACGGAAATACATTGTCCTTTGTCATTTTCCTTCATGAGTATTTTTTAATATACTCTTCCTTTCTATGAGGGAGATGAATTACCGCGTCCAAACTGTCTTAATAATTTTCTCTACAGTATGGCATATACAAAAATTAAATCATGATATTTTTTCTCAATACTAAAGCCTGAAAGTTTAAGGTTCTTCGATAACATTGAATCGTAAAACAGTTGTTAATCTCATTTTCAAGCTATTCTGACAAAGCTGGTTTTAGAATTGCAGTCTCGAGTTGTATTAAACCGTGCCGTGTTATCTGTACAGTAACCGCAGTGTTATCTGTACAGTAAACGCAGTATTATCTGTACAGTAACCGCAGTGTTATCTGTACAGTAACCGCCGTGTTATCTGTACAGTAACCGCCGTGTTATCTGTACAGTAACCGCCGTGTTATCTGTACAGTAACCGCCGTGTTATCTGTACAGTAACCGCCGTGTTATCTGTACAGTAATCGCCGTGTTATCTGTACAGTAACCGCCGTGTTATCTGTACAGTAACCGCCGTGTTATCTGTACATCGCCTCTTGGCCCCATCGAAACAATCTGCTCTTAGAAATAAGTAAACTAACATTGTATAAAAAATAACGTTCCTGTAGCGTCGATAAGAACTGATACGAGATCGCATGTCCGGAAGGAAGGTCACTCGAGTATTTATTTGCATTATTAAATCTTTGTAACCAAAAAATATTTCCGTAATTATTTAGGATTTTACTATTTATTTATACAATATAAGAAGTATGGCTGTGTGAAGTTTTTGTCTGTAATTTATGTAGTTGTATTTTTTATTTGAACACGACTAATTCGTTCATGTGGGTATCGGTCTCGGTAACATTGGAGTGAAGTGCGGGGTTTGATACGATAAATATACGTTGAGGTGCTGGTAGGGTAAATTGAAACAGTTACGTAACGCCTGCCGCGAGCGGCGTTCCCAGCCCGCCTCTCATTGGTCGGCGCGACAACAGTTCAACAAATACTTGACAGTCGAACCAATGATACGACGACATGTGACGCCGAGACAGTCTCTATTGGTTGTAATCGCTTCGGAATCTCGAGCGGGTGTTGCATCGCTGGCGAGCCAACCAACGAGGGAGCGGCCTTATTATACTAGTAATTATTGTAACGCTGAAGCCGCGTCAAGCCATTATTTTATATTAATTACTAAGGCATCTAGACGTCGTTACGAATTATCATAAATTAAATTTTTACGTAAATAGACTGAATAATGTTAAATGTGCTCCGAAATTTAATAATTCATCCCAAGCATGTCGGGATGTTCGGTAAAATTACGGTCGATTTAATTTGATACTTATGAAAACAGAGATTTAAAAGAAACTATATAGAGTTTTATTCACCGCAAATGAAATATTTTGGTGCGACAATATAATACATTTATTTTTTAATTTCCGCAAAGCAACATATCTATCAGAGAAGTAAGTAATTTGAATCGCCGTCCTTTGCAACTAACATATCGCTGTAGAGGTCATGATCACACGAATCTCTTGGAGCTCGTCCACCGCCGCTTACGTGCGCATACGATGAAATGCCTTGATATAAGGAGCATACAAACTTCGAAATATCTATTTGCAAGTTGATATATTATTCTTAAATCAATGCTCGAGATTGGCTTGGAATCAGATAAGCATTCTACAACAGTGCATTGCTTGTGGGCCGCGTATGCAATCCGAATTATATTTTAGGACATTTTTAGCATTCTATTTGGGATAATATTGGTATCCCTTTTGGGGGCTAGCCTTCATTCATGCTAGAAACCATGAAAATAATGACGTATCGCGTACCTTACACGAAATGCAAAATGTTTCGAAAGTAACATTTGGTAGGTGCCATGCAAAGTTATATTTATCTGAGGTATATATAAACATGTTGTATCAATGCAATTCAAGGAATTAATATTGTCAACTTGGATCTAGAAAAAATAATAGCAAATAAATAGTTTCACTTATTGTATAATTTAAGTGTAACGAAATTGTTGATTTGAAGCGTCTGTTGGTTCTTGTAACTGTAAATATTTTAATACTTTTGTTTTTTAAAATCTAAATTAAAAACTTGTGAAATATGTGTGAAATAAACTTGTAATATATTTATAATTGTTTTTATTTTTTCGAATATAACTGAGATCGCCCTTACACGTTAGGCTTAGTACACAAAGTCATACAAATACAAAAATAATACTATACTTTAACAGTAAAATTATACAACCACAATGTAGGAACCACATGGAATGCTAGGCACCACATCTTATTCACTAATGGTAGTTCCAATAAAAATATAACTAATACATATAGGGTCGTAGTTACGTGTGGTATATTGCGATATTTTAAATATTTTAAACCAAGCCGTCACGTTATATTACCCCTAGCAATCTTCTGTCGAAAATTACGTACAGCAACACGTATGAAAAACAGTTTCTATTTTCGCGCTGTCCCAATTTTATATCGGATACGTACCTACCCTCTACTTATTTTTCGACATCAAATGCTAGGGATGATGATGATCATGCTTGGTGACGCAAGATAGGTACTAGCAGGCCTAGCATGTGCAACGCGACAACTGTATGTCGACTCTTTTTATCGAGACAGACTATGTTTACACATAGCCTTGTCACGTTCTCACACGACAAAAAGGGCGAGAAGAATTTGTTGGGCGCGTTTGCTATTAGGCTAGATGATTGTTGGTGGATAGTTAAGCATCGAGCACGGATTCTTCGTTACCACGCACGAAGAGTAACGGAGGCATGTCGGCACTCATCACCTCCAGCCAAGTCATGTACAGGCACGCCGATACATGGCCCTGTAGAATAATGGGTAACATGTAACTTATTATAATACTAGACGCGCCTTGCGGTTTTCCGCAGTTAAATATTAAGGAGCTTATGTGCTATTCCAGACTACAATCTATATCTGTGTCAAAATTTATCTTGATCCGTTCTGGCTTGATTGAGTAACAAACATCCATCCATCCAATCTTTCGCATTTATAATATTAGTGGATAGTAGTAGATTAATTTTTAGTCTAACTAAAGGGTCTTAAAAACGTATCTCAAACTAAACCAACTATGGTAGGTACTTACTACCAGTCATGAGCCTCACGCTAGGGTTTAGAAGAAACTACCTTTGCAGAAACTATAGCTTATCTACCGAGCGACCTATAGCTTCAGTCGCTATAGCTAATTAATTAATTATGCTTAAGCTTCAATTCAATTCAATTCAATTTCTTTATTTGCTCGTCAATGGGTTACAATGATCTTAATTTAGGTTTGAACAGCCAAAAACTACCTCACATTAGGTGTGCAAATTAATGATGTCAATAAAATGTTATGAAATTAAATAAAATGTCAAATAAAAACATATTTAAACACTTACAAAAATGAAATAATGAGAATGTTAGCCAAAAAACTTAATATTTATCGCGATAAATATGGTAGCGACACGATGCTTTGTCCAAGAATTCTTTTGTCGTGTAAAAACTTTCGCTCACTAGCCACTTTTTCAACTCCGTACTAAATTTATCAAAAGGCAAATCTACTATTCTATTTGGAAGGGAATTATAAATGAGAGGTGCCATGTAAATGCAGTTGTTCCTGAACAATTCCAATCTTACACTGGGCATGTTGAGTTTTATATGAGTGTCTGTTCTTTTGTTGCAGCTATCAAAAGCCGTAAATAATGATGGGTTACATTTCACAAATTTAGCCATTTCATAAATATACATGCAGGGCACTGAAAGGAGGTTCTGAGACTTAAAAACAGGTTTACAGGATTCGATCCATTTCATGCCGAATATGGCGCGAATGCACTTTTTCTGTGCCCTAAAAACTTTCTTTACTAAATAATCACTGGCGTTACCCCAGGTTATAATTCCATAACGAATAACAGAGCACACATAAGCGTGGTACACCATTAGCACTGTATTAAGAGGTGCACAGCGCCGTAATCTTTTTAATGCAAATACAAAGCTATTGAGTTTTAAACAAATTGAGTCAATATGATCCTTCCAGGTTAGATGTGCGTCAACAGTAATTCCTAAAAATTTAATTTTTGCTACTTGTTCAATTACATTATTTTCATAATTTATATTAATGTGAATTTTTTGACTCCGCTGTGTTTTAAAATGTATTAATTTAGTTTTAGTTAAATTTATTTTTAATTTGTTTGCTTTTAACCAGTTAATTACATTACATAAACAGATCTTTACATCCTTGTCGAAATTATTAATGCTATCACTTTTAATTATAATAGTTGTATCATCAGCAAATAAAATACTACTGTGTTCAAGAGCGTGAGGAAAGTCGTTAACATACAACAGGAAAAGTAAAGGCAAATATGCTTTCGTATGTCCGGATTTCTGTCCGGCTGTATTCCTCGAGAGTTCCCGATTCTCTTGACATTTTGTAAGTAGGTTCAATAGTTATTAAAAAAAACATATCTCCGCAATTTTGGCAAAAAAATACTCGACAAAAAAAATCTGTAAGTATAGTTATCGAACCCTTTGAGAAATGCGACTTGTAGAGGAGGACAGACGCCGTCCGCGAGGTCTTCAGCTCTCAAAGCCACTACCTAGTTTATTAGTCGAAATATACTTACTGAAAAAAATAAGTACAAATATGGATATAGAGAGACTTGACCATATTTCCAATTTTTCATATCCGAGAGTTGGTCAGACTACATTTTGCAATCATAGGTAGCTCAGCAGGTTCTTGTTTTACAATAGTGGTTGAAGTACCTCTCTAGGCACCGGCAGCGTCACGACGATGAAGGCGGCGTCCGTGGAGTGCTCCAACAGCAGTTCCCGGATCCGCAGGTAGCGGCGACTCTTCGCATTGTGGCGCTCCAGCTCGCCGTTTGTTATTAATACCTCTGACAACAAACTTATATAGAATTATCATCAGCTTACTAAGATTACCTATTGTAGAATATTTTTCTTATCTCCAGGACAATCACTTATATTGTGAACTAGGTGTGACCCGCGGTGTTTCCAACGGTTAAAAATTAACCAATGTGTTAATTCATAGTATAAGCTACCTTCACACCAAATTTTATCAAAATCCGCCCATCCCTTTAAGAGAACTAACAAATAAACACACATACACAATTTCGCCTAATGTACATAAGTAGATTAGCGAAATTGGATACTGTGCGGATATGTGTATGTTTGAATTTGATTTGAATTTAAAACTTTATATAGGTAAGTACTTTTTATTCCGGAAAAATAATGGATCCTGTAAGATAGCTGATGAAATAGGAAGGGCTGTTAGTAAAACATAATTAGGTAGGGGTTAGGTTTTTTTCCCTTTTCTCATCTCCACTATCATTCATGATAGGTAGTGGAGACGAGAGAAAGGAAAAAAATGCTGTTAAGGTGCACACTCAGGTATTCATATAAATCTAGTAGTTATTAGTGTGATTTTGTTCGAAATATCGAAAGATTCGATGCTCACCGCTACTGTTGTCTTCTGTGCGGAAGTTGTTAACGACGGAGTTGAACAGGTTCCAGCTGTCGGCGGAGGGGTCCTTGTTGATTTCGCTTACTATTCGCAACTCGTTGTACTCGATGCGAAATTTCGCCAGGACGTGCTTCATTCTGGGAACGTCAAATCACTCTAACCTTCCTAATAAATAAGTCAATGACAGGCGTACTATAGGCTTCTATAGGCTTGACACATGCAGTGCAGGATTAGCCACATAGCACGCGGCAGCAAATGCTATGGGCCCAATGCCTTGGGAGGCACGCGCCAAAAACAAAAACAAGAAAACAAAGTCCTACCCTAATAACACCCTATTCACATTTACTTTACTTTCAGGGGAAATGGGAAGTTTATAAGCAAACTAACAACTCGTAAGGGTGCCTATGAGTTGTTGGTTTCCTCCATTTCCTCCATTCCATTCACATTTACTACAGGCCCCGCCCTTATTTAATCCGGCACTGGACATATGTCAGGATTAGTACAGCTCGATCGTGGGCAAAGCTTTTTGAAATATGGAAGTCTTTTAGTGCCTACTGTTTTTCAGCGTCCTCTGTGGTGAGCTCGCTTCTCGTGAGCGCGAATATCCTGAAGATGTGGTTCTCTTTGAAGCTGCGCCGCGCGATGATGTACGGCAGCAGGATGTTGATGCCGCCGTCGTCATACAGCCACCACGCGTCTATCGACTTCAACTACACATTCGATGAGAGAAAGAATAAAGCCAAATTGAAACAAAACTGATGAAGGAAATTAATTAAAGTGACTTAATGTTTTTCGAATTATGCGTGTGTTACGTAATTTATTGCTGACATTAGACCTTTCCATTTCTCTCCGGAAAGACAGATTTAACCTAAAGCCATAAGAATTTAGGTTGAAGGTTTACTTACTGCACTGAAAGTTAAAGGTTGATAAGCCGTCAGCATGGAGCGTCTCGCTTCATTCGGGGCATTTTGATTATTTTCAGTTTTTTCGTCAATTTTAGTTATTTGTTTCGCTGATGAAAAAAGAAAAGAATCGGTTCAAGTGGCCTGCTTATGGTTTCATAAATAACTGTTAGAAATATTTGTCATCGATCATCATCATAAGCTCAAAGGCAGGCGTGGACCCAGTCCTCAAAAAAGAATCCCCTCAAAATCGGCCAAGTGTGAGTCGGAGTATGAACTACCTCATGATCGATGTGCATTCAAAAGCCTTACAAAATATATGGCACCCAATTTATTGCTTTTTTTCTTAAATGTATTAAGTCATTGGATATAATATCAACAGCCTATCGACCTCAGTAGACCCTGAAAGTGTGGCGTCACAAGTCTATCAGGGTTGTAGGCATGCCCATTATGCCTAATACGGTGGATCCGCGCTTGCTCGAATGCAACATTGAGAAACCAAAGACGGCGACTAACCAAAGATGCGGTCATCGAGTGACTCTTCCGAGTTCGCTTGCATGAGTTGGTGCAGCCTCGAGTGCGCGAGCACCTCGCTGGGGCGCATGCTGGGCTGCAGGCTGGAGGAGGGCGCCGGCGCGACCAGCTCGGGGCTCAGCCGCGCCGCCGGCCGGGACGAGGCCGGCGCGCGCAGCACCGCCACTGAGAGACCGTCGTCAAACGCTAGCCTGGAACAAAGAAGCTTTACAACTTGTGACCATAACTATTAAAGGTCCGGCCACACGCTCAATCTTCCAATTCCAATTTGCAAAAAATATGGCTACAGTTTTTTGGGATGCAAGTGGCATAATCCTCATCGATTACCTCCAAAAGGCCATAGGCCTTATATGCCATGAATATTATGCCAACTTATTAGACCGGTTCGACCAAGATTTAAAAAAAAAAACTACCACATTTGGCAAAGAAAAAACTGCTCTTCCACCAGGACAATGCAAGGTTCCATACGTGCGTAGTCGCAATGGCAAAATTTAGAGAATTGGGATACGAAAGAATAGAATAGAATAGAATAGAATATTTTTTATTGTGAAACTGTGTAGGTACAAGGTGGTATGTGTAAATATTAGTAACAACAGTTTTGCTCATATCGAACATACAATAATTTAACTAGTGTAATCTAACTAAACTTAATGAGCTTAAAAATACTTATTTTTAATAAGAACAGCAACGTAAGGACAAATTAAGCAATTATCACTAAAACGTAACATTCACTCGTCAAAATATTCTTTTATACTGTAGAATACTTTATTTACTAACCAATCTTTCTAGATAAGTTTAAATTTATTGCCATTTAACATTTTAAATTCGAGAGGTAGGTGATTATAAACTTTTATGGCTTTAATATAGGTACTATTGTAGTACATAGCATTATTGACTTGTGGGATACACATGTTAAATTTATGTTTAATTCGTAGGTTATCAGCTCGATTCGACTTAACATTGAAGTAGATTGCTTCATTATTTTTTACAAATAAGCACAGTTCTAGTATATAAAGACTAGTTAAAGTTAGAAACTTATTGACTTTGAATATTTGGCGCACTGTATCTATATTTCTTAGTTTATATATACTTCGCAGGCATTGTTTTTGCAATCTAAATGTGGTTTCAACATCAACGGAATCTCCCCAAAATATGATGCCGTAACTAAGCTGCGGGTAGACATAGCCGTAGTATGCGCTTATTGCTATCGATTTTGATGCTATACTGCTAAGGACAGATAAAGAGTATATGTATTGTGTTATTCTACTATTTATTTTATTTACATGAGTTTTCCAATTTAGGTGATAATCTAACGTTACTCCCAAAAAATTAGTTTCGTTGATTTCGTTGACATTATTTCCGTTATATAAAATATTAAGATTTAAAGGAGCGGTCTTATAGTTTCTAAATTGCATGATGCTAGTCTTAGCAATATTTACTTTCAAGTTGATAGATTGTAACCAGTTTGAAACGACTTGAAGTGTTGTATTAACTTCGTTTTCAAAATCGTCCTTGCTTAATTGACGCTGAGGAATAAATATAGTGGCGTCATCGGCAAACATGACGCATAGATGTTTTGTAATTACCGGCAAATCATTTATATAAATAAGGAATAGAAGGGGGCCAAGAATACTGCCTTGTGGCACGCCTAGGTTGATATTTTGAAAATCAGACTCTATTTGTTCTATTGTTTTTGTGTCCTTGTTGTATCGATCTATTACCGTCGACTGTGATCTATTGTTCAGGTAAGATTTCATTAATGATAATGGTATTCCACGTATACCAATAGCCTCCAGCTTTTGGAGTAAAGTTTCATGTAAGACGCAATCGAAAGCCATAGAGAGATCTAAAAAAAGAGCAATACCAGTTTTTTTATTATTTATCTCTTCCCAAGCACGTTTTAACATTTTAAAGATGGCAAGAGTCGTGTTTTTGCATTTGCGAAAACCAAATTGATTTTCGTTGAGAATTTTATTTGAATCTAGGAATGAAGTAATTCTGTTAAACAATATTTTCTCAAATATTTTTGAAAAACTTGGCAATATTGCAATTGGTCTATAATTACCGATTTCTGTTTTTGGTCCTTTTTTATGGAGAGGTTTAATTAAAGCCTGTTTAAGTCCGTCTGGAAAATGCCCAGTTTCAATGCAAAGATTTATTATGTAAACCAATGGTTCTAATATGTATTCTATGGTTTCTTTAATTACTTGCACGGATATACCGTCGTTTCCAGCGGTTTTTTTATTTTTCAATGATTTTACAATTTTACGTATTTCATTACATGTTACTGGATCAATAAATATACTTTTGGGGTTTGTTCTGATAGATTTAGGCTGTGCAGCATTACGTATGTAGTTTGTTTCTATGCGTTCAATAAAGTATTTGTTTATAGAAGAAGCCATTTCACTTGGATCTATTATTTCTTTGTTATTTAATATGATACTCTCAATTGATGTTCTAATTTGATTGGTTTGTGATGTGTGGTTTTTTATAATACCCCATGCAGCTTTATTTTTGTTGGTACTACGATTTATATATCTTGTATTTGCAATTTTTCTAGACACACGTATTACATTTTTAAACGTCTTCGAGTATTTTCTATATAGTTTATCATTTTCATTGTTTTTGTTTTTTTGCCATTTAATAAAAATATCTCTTTTATTTTTACTAGACATTTTTATACCTTTTGTTATCCAGTTCGCAGGCTTTTTATGCGTCACTTTCATTTTTTCTACTGGGATGCTCAAATTAAATAGTAAACGGTACAAGTCTATAAATTCTGAAAATGCTTTGTTTGGATCATCGTGACTAAAAACGTTTGAGAAATTTACTTGTGATAAATATTTTTGGAATATACTCATATTTACATCTACTCTCCTCTTATGAATAAACCAATACTTTTCTCGAAAACTAAGATTAGCAAAGAGACTAATAACTTGAGCAGTGTGATCAGATATATCTGTGTTTATAATTCCAGTATTGTAGCGCTTAAAGTTTGTTAGTATATTGTCTATACAAGTTTGAGTTTTTTCTGTGATTCTAGTGGCTTCAAATATTGCGGGATGTACCTTGAACATTTGTAGTGTATTCAAAAATAATTCCTTTTGTTTAGTCTCTTTAAATAGGTTGGTATTAAAATCTCCACAGATAATGACTTTATTCTTGTTGCGTCCAAACCTTAATACTAATTTATGAAGTAATATTTCAACATTTTCTATAAAAAGATTAAAATTGCTTGTGGGAGACCTATATATACAAACAACGACATAATTTAGATCCGGTATAGCTATTCCACAGCACTCGAAATGACGTTCTAAAGACATGTTTTCAATCCAATCTAATTTCTTAAAGTTAATTGAATGCTTAACGTAAATACTGACACCGCCCTGTTTAATTCTTTTCCTACAAAAGTGTGCAGCTTTTTGGTACCCATTAATTTGAACTGCCTCTAGTTGATGATTTTTTTGAAATGTTTCAGTAAAACAGCAAATGTCGATATCGCGTTGTTCTTCCATTAGTAGTAGTTCAATTTGTTCAGTTTTTTTCTTTATACCTCGAACATTAAGATGAAGAATGTTAAGATAGTCAGATTTAGTCTGTTTAGGCTCGAAAAAATGTAGAATAATCTTCAGAGCGGGTCTTTTCATCGGTTGTCGGGGCGTTAGTTTGGGTTACATTTTTTTTAAAATAGAAGGGTATGGTCCCCGGAGACGGTGACTTGACATTTTGGTTTAATTTCGAAAGACTAGGAGTTTCAGAACCTGCCAGTGTTTTAGCGATGTTGGCTTTGTTGATCTTATTAAAGTAGTAGGGTATTGTACCAGCTTTCAAACGAAGTGCTTGCTTTGATTTTGTCATTTTTGTGATATTGCGACCCAGGTAGCACAAATTATAATCGCTGGTGTTAATGCAGTGGTTGAGAGTCTTGTATATGTGTCTTCCATTCTTTGGAAGTGATCTATTTTTAACTGTGTAATTCGGAATTGTCAGGAATTGGCAGTTTTTGAAACTGTTTACAATAGTTTTTAACTCATGGTTGAGTTTTCCCTCATTTAAGTATTGGCTAAAAACAATGCCTGCTACTACAATTTTTTGTTTCGAAAATCTTTGCAAGAATGAAGATAGTTCGATATAGAGTCGAGTTGGATTTCTATCGTTTGAGCCTAGAGACAAAATCAACCAGTCGTCTTCTTCAGAAACGTTGTCAGTAGTTTTGAAGTTCTTCAGTATGTAGTCGGATGGCGCATCAGGGTACGAATAAGTACAAATATCGTATTCTTTCACATTTATATGTTTCGATCTCAATGTAATCAAAAGTGAAGCCAGCTCTGTACATGTTTGATCGCCGAGTATAGTAATTTTAGGCTTTCTAGAGGTGGTAGTGATGTCTTGTTGACATTTTGTGGTAGTTTTTACACTGGAGCAATTTGTTGGTCGTGATATTGGTTTCTCCGGTTCTCGTACAGTCGTTTTATTTTTTAAAGCGGGCGTTTCGTGTGCTTTTGAAGTAGATTGTGCATTTTCACATTGATCTTGCTTACTCGTAGGATTTTTCAATAGCATTTTTCCTGGGCCTGTGTCGACATATCTCTTAGGTAAATCTGGAATTTCCGTTTTTTGCGAAACTTTGGAGCTCGTTTCGTTAGTTTTTTCATTACGTAGTAGTTTATCTATGGTAAGTTTGAGTTCTACATTTTCCGATAATAACATCTTTATTTCTTTTTTTGCGTTAGTCAAATGAACTGTTAATTCTTCTACTTCTATTTTTAGGTGGTTTTTATCCTGTTGTGATACATCTAAAACTTCGTTAGAACCTGAGTAAAAGGTCGCATCTTCGAAACTGTCTTCAATCCTACTGCTTGATAAGGAGAGATTCTCCAAAGATAGCTGACGGCGTATAGTTTTTGGTTTTCGTATCGTTACATTACTGTGAAAGCTGTTATTTAATTCCAATCCTCGAATGATGTTGAAATGGTGCCACATCCACCGTATTCTCCGGACTTGGCTCCCAGCGACTACTTTCTGTTCCCAAACCTAAAGAAATGGCTCGGTGGAAAGAGATTTAATTCGAATGACGAAATCATCGCTGAAACAAATGCCTATTTTGAAGACCTTGAGAAACCCTATTTTTTGGAAGGGATCAAAAAACTTGAGAAACGCTGGGCAAAGCGCATAGCACTCAAAGGGGATTACGTCGAAAAATAAAACTGATTTTTTGATTAAAAAATTGTATTTTTCTACAAAAAGTCACGGACATATTGACCCACCCTCGTATAATACGCTAATGCTTAAATTGTTTGCGCATGCAAGATGTTGCCGGACGCTGAAGCCGGGCCGGGAGCTCGTCACGTTGTTTTGCGCAAACTCAGTTTGCTCATGCAATCAGTCTGTGTGGACACCGCACAAACGCACCATGTTATTTGCGCCAGCTTTTGGACAAATCGTTTGCGCATGGAAGTCGCTGCGGGTAGCCGGGCCTTTAAGGCAACCACGAGTCAATCAACATAATCAAGCAAAACATCTAACCGGATAACCCGAACGTATTTATTAATCGCGGATCCTCCGCTGGCAGCCCACTTGGTCTTGAAGCCTATGAGTAAAATGTTGGGCGAGAGGCGGCCGAGGCCGGCGACGCGTGATAGTGCTCTCATCCCGTCCTCCACGTCGAACCCGTGCAGCAGCACGTACAGCGCACGCTCGGCGCGCGAAGACACCCACTCCTCGCCCAGCTGCGTGCGCTCGTGTCGGGCTTGTGAACTCAGCTCATTCTGTGACACACGATGCGTTGCAAAGTCGTTTTTCTACCAATGTTCTTCCGTAAGAGTTGTAGAAGTCTAGCTGATATTAAATATTTTTAAAATAACAAAGATAGCGGTTGACATTTAAGTTAGGATGTTCTTTGGGAAATATGGTCCTCTCTACGGCTGAAGGCTTCCTCCAGTTTCTTCCATTTGTCCTTATCATTTACAAATACATAAGCATCTACAATTTTCTAAATAGTAGATTAATTCATAATTCTAATCGTTCGATATCACGATAGTTGCAATCAGTAGATTAGTGTAAAACGTAAACCTCTTTATTTTGCAGTAGTCGGGTAATCAATAGCGGAGTTAATTTAGATAACTTTAATTTATAATTTTTTGCGCTGTTAGTCCGAATCGCGATGGAGTCAGGATCTTGCAAGATGGAGAACAAAATATGCGTACGACTGGTTTAAACCCATTAAAATTCGATGAGTTTAAAATTAGACCCTACATAGTACTTACTGGTTCTAGATCGGCGACGATCATGAAGGGGCCCTGTTTGGTGATGAGATGCCCGACGTCCAGCAGCGCCGGCCGAGAGTACGGCCTGCCAGCTAGTACCAACACCTGCACAATTATGATATTTAACACTTTCTGTTACCCGGCCGAGAGTACGGCCTGCCAGCTAGTACCAACACCTGCACAATTATGATATTTAACACTTTCTGTTACCCGGCCGAGAGTACGGCCTGCCAGCTAGTACCAACACCTGCACAATTATGATATTTAACACTTTCTGTTACCCGGCCGAGAGTACGGCCTGCCAGCTAGTACCAACACCTGCACAATTATGATATTTAACACTTTCTGTTACCCGGCCGAGAGTACGGCCTGCCAGCTAGTACCAACACCTGCACAATTATGATATTTAACACTTTCTGTTACCCGGCCGAGAGTACGGCCTGCCAGCTAGTACCAACACCTGCACAATTATGATATTTAACACTTTCTGTTACCCGGCCGAGAGTACGGCCTGCCAGCTAGTACCAACACCTGCACAATTATGATATTTAACACTTTCTGTTACCCGGCCGAGAGTACGGCCTGCCAGCTAGTACCAACACCTGCACAATTATGATATTTAACACTTTCTGTTACCCGGCCGAGAGTACGGCCTGCCAGCTAGTACCAACACCTGCACAATTATGATATTTAACACTTTCTGTTACCCGGCCGAGAGTACGGCCTGCCAGCTAGTACCAACACCTGCACAATTATGATATTTAACACTTTCTGTTACCCGGCCGAGAGTACGGCCTGCCAGCTAGTACCAACACCTGCACAATTATGATATTTAACACTTTCTGTTACCCGGCCGAGAGTACGGCCTGCCAGCTAGTACCAACACCTGCACAATTATGATATTTAACACTTTCTGTTACCCGGCCGAGAGTACGGCCTGCCAGCTAGTACCAACACCTGCACAATTATGATATTTAACACTTTCTGTTACCCGGCCGAGAGTACGGCCTGCCAGCTAGTACCAACACCTGCACAATTATGATATTTAACACTTTCTGTTACCCGGCCGAGAGTACGGCCTGCCAGCTAGTACCAACACCTGCACAATTATGATATTTAACACTTTCTGTTACCCGGCCGAGAGTACGGCCTGCCAGCTAGTACCAACACCTGCACAATTATGATATTTAACACTTTCTGTTACCCGCGACTTCGTTCGCATTTATTCAGAAAATAATATCTAACAACCTTCCTCGTGAGATACTGTATTTAATTAACAAACTTCATCAAGATTAATTCAGCCGTTTAGCCGTGAACAGCCTACAAACAGACAGACAGAGAGACTTTCGATTTTATAATATTAGTGTGGGTTAGGTAGATAGATAGAATGTAATCTCAGTACTAACTTAAATAATTCTGAAATTCTAGTTCTTGGGTATTGGTGCACATTTTGAGCATCGGTCACTAAATATACATGGTTATTTGTAACTTACCAGAAACCTCTTAAGGGGGGTTCATTGTACTCATCAATATGAACAACTTAAAAATCAGCTGTTCCATACATTTTGTCAAAGGTGATTGAACTTTTTGTATGGAACAGCTGTTTTTTTTTCGCGATTACAAGATTGGCTTCATACTAAAAGTAGTTCGTACTGATGAGTACAATGAACCCTTAAGAGGTTTTTGATTAGGTACAAATAACCCTGTATATTTTGTGTCATCAGATTTCAAAATAATGTAAAATTAGCGTGACCCTAGAAACTGTATCCTTTGCCTTACTTGTGGGTTGTAGCACCTAGTGGTGCGCTGGTGACGCGTTAAGTGCAGGATCCTCGTGATGGTCTCACGGTAGCGCTGAGCTTCCGTGCTGCTGCCCCAACTGGCTTCTAAAATACCAAATACCAACGGAATATTTTATAATTAACAGGATTGACAGCCGACCTCGTGACTCGTCAATACTCGTCATCGCTATCGTCTCTTTCATTCTATAACTTGTCATAAAACTTAATTAAAAAAAATATAAACACGGTTGTCTGACCCAAACTAAGCAAAGATTGTACTATCGCGGCCAGAGACTGATATACTCTACAAATATTTATGTATTTTTGAAATAATAAATAAATGGAGAATTAATACCCAGACATAGAATTAACACAAAAGTTCATCACATATAAACGTTTCTCCTAGGTGGAAATCGAACCCACGCCCTCTAGCTCAGAAGGCAGTTTTACCAACTGAGCCACCGAGGCAGTCAAATTGTCCAAAATATAGTTATATGAGTGTGAAGCGGTATCTGTGAGTTACGTTCTGTGGGTGTGGATGCAATATATCTTGAGTTAATCATTTTCAAGAATGGGTACCTACCACCTTTCATATTTGAGCTTATGCAGTGCATGCAACCATTTCAGTTCAAATTAATTCTAATGTCTTTATTCAATTGGTTATCGAAGATACACTTAAGCAAGTTTTATTTTAAATATATTAAAATGACTTTATCACCTTGTTCGGAAAAAGAGTCACCGAGAAGAACATGCAAGAAACAGCGGGATTTTTTTTTTCACAGTTTTGTCGACGTATTGACATTTTTTTTCTAATTATTCAATGAATACTTACCTGGCTTAGAATACACCACCAAAAGATACAAAGCTATGAAGATAAGAACTGTAGAGAGTGCCATCTCCCAGCTTATCACCATCATGATAGACAGGCACATCAGAAATCCTAATAAGGATAGCCACTTGCTAAATCTCTGTAACACAAAAGATAATGAAATGTTTATGACACGTGATATGATTTCTAGGTACTGCTACTACAATCCTAGGTACCTATTAAAAATGTACCTAAGTGAATATAAATGTTAGATTTATTGACAGCGTTGCACAACCAATGTAGGAAGAGGGTTTTGGGACAGCACAATAACAGGTATTTCCAATTGGAACTGAAACGCGGCTCTAAAATGTTTATATAAATATTTAAGAGTCATCGGGCTTTTAAATATTCAGGGCCTAGATATCATGTCAGACCTATACAGCTGATCTGAATCTGAACTGATGCTATTACACTTATTTTTCCTTGATTCCACATGCAACCTGAAGATTTGTTACAACATAATTTGTTTACATTGTTACCTAGAAAATGTATGTACTTACATGGTAAGTTGGTCTCCAGTTGATAGACTTGACGTAAGCCGCGTGAAACGTACAAAAGTTGATCAGCGCGTATGAAGCTAGGTAGAAGTTGGAAATAAGAGGCGCTATCATGTTCAAGTCCGCTGAAAATATAGTAATAAGTTATTGTACATCGTCCAATGCTTACAAGTAACAAAAAACAAATAGGTACCTCTAGTCAAATTGAGAACCTCCTTTGGAAGTCATTTAAAACTGAGTAGAAAGGCATGTCTAGGTACCAGATGTTGGGACTCTGTGGGAGTAAACGAGCGTAAGAGTGGCCTGCGAGTTTGTAATGTTTTAAAGTCCAAACTTCACGTTCCTGGTTTTAACATAACATAACATCACGCTCTCCCCTGATCGAAGGGGCTGGCAGAGGTGTTTTACAACACCCTTACTTCCCTGGTTTTAATAAGCGAATATAATAATGAGTTGCAGATATCCAATCTGCTCCTCATTATCCTTCCAAATTACCAATTAGTAAAAACATAAGGGACACGAAGAACGTGAGCACGTATCCCCTGTACGGCTCGCCGTGACGTCCGTAGGGTTTGGAGAAGTAGATCAGTCCAGGGTAGATGCGGTCCGTGCCCAGCGCCTGGATGAGGCGCGGCACTGACAGCAGATTAGTCAGCGCTGTGGACAGCGTCGCCGCCCAGCACCCGCCGTAGATCAGCGGAGGCCACAGCGACATCAACTGCATTATCTACGAATATTTTGACTAGTGAATCTGTGATCAAGGTTGCTTTGAAGCTGGTGCTATTCTATTACTTCCTACTTATAAGAAGACATTTAAGGAAGATAGCCGGACAGACGCTGGACATACGAAAGCATTTTTGCCGAAGCGGAAGCAGAAAGATAAAGGCTTCTTCACGCTCAAACGGATGGATATTTTTGATAAAATTTCGTATGTTTGGTCGCTTATTCCGTAATTTACACCACAGCTCCCTTTTAACCGCGAATAACAACGATTATTATTATTATCCTGGACCTGGATTATTACAAATATACCTCCTGGATTATTATTATGGATTTTTTTTTGGAATTCCAAAAAAATATCACGGGCTCGTCTTAACTCTCGAACATGTTTACTCCAACGGTTATCGCTACTACGACAGCCTTAGACTTACTTCATAGTTGTTATGTAATCCGTAGTCACACTCAGGCTTGCAGGACTCGAGAGCTTTGTGGCTGAGGTCGGCGGTGTCGCCGCTCGCGTCCCGCAGCGCTCCCATGCCGGACAAGACTGCCATCACCAGGTATGACGTCATTGATATTAAAACCGCCAAGAATGTGCCTTTCGGGATTGCTGTCGCTGGATCCTTTTTAAAAATATGAAATTAAGAGGTCTATACTATAAATGAAAAATGCTGTGAATGTGTCTAGTATTAGCTAAATTTTGTACTTATTTGCGGAGAATTAACTTTAAAACCGAAAAGTGTACCATATGTGTATTAAGTATTGTATATAGTAGGTACACAGTGTAAAAAAAGTAGTGTGCAATGTTTCGGTAATATTAAAGTAGAATAAGAAACTTAAATCTGCAGTCGTATCTGATTCGAGTTTCAATTTTTTGGCAAAACGTCGTACTTAATTTAGTTATCTAATCAATGGGCGTTTTATATAGGTAGCAACGACCAGTCTGCAGTAAGAGTAGATTCAAAACAAACGAGAGCAATGTCGTATGTTTTACTAAGAAAATTTCTTAGTGGCTTCTTGTTCGTGTTGTATACTCGTAGACCAGCGGTCGGCAACCCGCGGCCCGCGGGCCACATGCGGTCCTCGGCCCCCCTCCTTGCGGCCCGCGAGTGTTTGGTAAAAAAAAAAAATCGGGACATTTTGCTCATACGGTCGTCTGGCCCCAAACTAGAGCGGACGCAGCTCCGTCTAAAGTCATTTCAGTAGTTTAGTCACAAATAATCTCAGACGTACCTAATAAGATACATTAGCATTTTAAATAAAAGTTTGACGTGACATGAAATGTATGGATATTGGATACTGACCCTTAAGTCTCCGCAAATGTTTGCTCCAGCTTGGACCCCGGTTACCGCCGGGAAATACATTGCGAAAACGCTGAAGAAATCATATTGTACGCCTTCCGTCACTCTGTAATCTTGGTGCCAATTCTTCTTTGCCGTTTCTACTGTAGAATAATAACAATAATAAAAGCACTATGTACAACATTGGAACTAAGCCCATATATGTATGTAAGCTATTCAGCATGGATGGATGCCTGCAATTTTTGTCTTCACTTCCAGAGTTTCATAGGCACCCCCTACACGGCACTAGCTGATGCTCGGGACTTCGTATTATCGTCTTTAGCCCATTTTCCATATTTTTTTACATACATACATATAATCACGCCTCTTTGCCATAGGGGGATATAGGCAGAGACCCCTTCTCTCTACTTGCTACGCCTGGCCTACATCTTACGCTTCTTCCACTTCTATGAGTCTTTTCATACATGCTCGTGAGTCACGGTTGCTCTGGACCTTTCTTTAGAACGTCTTCGATTTGGTCGAGATACGAGTACGTTCGCTTAGGTCGACCCTTACTGACTTGACCATTCAACTTTTTTTTAATGCTAGCGTTTTGGCCCATAAATCTAAAATTGATTGATAATTTTGTGGTTTGATTTGTTTTGATTTTTAGTTCTCAAGTCATCAGGTGAATGTAGAAACATGGTAGGAACTCACAACTGACCCCGACGAAACCTTGCGCTATTTCCTCTTTATTTCGCGGCCCTATGCCGACACCGATGATGTAGTTTGCAATCGCTAGCACAATTACTGTTATAAGAAAATTCTGAAACAAATACAAATTCCAAAATTACTGGCATAAGTAGGTAAGTACTAAGTACATTTTGAAGAGATGAGGAGAGATCTACAAATCTTGTATCTGTGTGTTATATTTTCAAATTAAATCTTTGATAAGTAGTGCATCTAGTACTGTTCAAGGCGTGTGCTAGTTCAATGAACAAGGCGGTCGAGTCTATTTAAATAGCTTTGACGTTCTATCTTTGATACCTAAATTGAATAAAAACATTTTGACTTTGACTTTGTTCGTATATATATAATGTTACCGAAAATTTGTTATAGGATATAGTTAGTTAGTACTTATTACTACACTATCGCATTAGGTATATCTGTAATGATAGCTGTAAGTTGTTTTACAAATAAAAAACAAATGTCGGTATCCAACCTGCGTTTTCGACTCCCAATCCATGCCGACGGCGCAGATGAAACACATCACAAACAGAGCTATGGTCCCAATGATTCTGGTATCGTTCATGCCATTATCCAAGATTTTCACTCCGTGCGACTTAAGAAGTTCATTCAGCGAGTCACAGAACCCGATGGTGTTCATGCTGGCTGCGACGGCGTTCGCGAATGCGAATATGATGCCCACTGACGCACCGAGCTCCGCGCCCAGGGATCTGGATACCAGGTAATAAACACCCCCTGAGGAGAACAAAGTACTCCCATGTCGATCATAGTCTCAATGTGGTGAAAGAAAAAACAAAACACCAGAACAGCGAGCAGAACAATAAGTAGTTCTAAAATTATAAAATTAAAAAAAAGCTTATCAACAGTAAAAGGTTCCTAAAATATTAACTGCATCAGAGAATACGAAAGAATATGGTTTCAAATAAAATTTTAAAGCAGTGTTTAATGATTAGTGATATTAGCACGAAATGAGCGGCCTTCGGGCGGCGTAGAAACTTTGACATCAGGCCTGGCCATTCGGCTACGAACTTGCTTGCTTGTTTTAACACGAAATTGTCCTAAACATCTTACGGATACTGTTCAAATCGTTTATCAGCGTCATGATCCAAAAAAACAAGGACTAGTGTCTCGTAAGTCGACACCCAGACTACGTCACTCGTCAACGTGTCTCTTATTGTAAATAACGTACTCCGGCATGCTTGCATGTAGATCGATTGACGCCACTGCGTCACCATTTGACCTGATTGACCCACTTGACCTGTTTTGTCTTTGAACGCTATACCTGGCAGAGTATATTATTGTACCATGATCAGGATGTTTATGAACATGCATATGCATGTCATGTACCTAGTATAGAGAGCGTCATGAGTTTATAATTTTACCTCCCTCTAGTTCCCCGTTGGTGCATATAGCGCTGAGAGACATGGTTGTGATGAGGCAGACGACCCCCGACATCAGGATGATGAGCACCGCGAGCCCGATGCCGGCCTGCGCCACGATCCACGAGATGCGCAGGAACAGCATCACCCCCCAGATGTTCAGCAGGCACGGGGTTAGAACGCCCTGTACGATTAGTATGAGTGTTGACTGATAACGTAAACTTACGAAAAAAGTTTACGTACCTATAAAAAGTCATACTAATAGGCTGTAATTTGTTCACATTTAAACATAATCATCATCATCATCATCAATCATTTTCTACCCACTGCTGAGTAAATATTATGGGACAGATAAACAGGTATATCTTCAATAACGCTCCATCCTTTTACGATAACATTCTATGCCTAAAGTCGATTTGGTGCACGCTTTACAGTAATCGTGTAAAACAGAAGAAATTGAAATGAATTGAATAGTGACTGGCAAATATCTTAAGCAAAAAAGTGAGAGAGATATTGACGCATATAATAGAGCAGTAGTTTAGGGTGATTATTGTGTGAAAAGAAATTAGTTTTAGCTTACTTGAACCCATCCTAGTTTGATTCCGTATGTGGTCAGTTCTGGAGTTGGATGTATATGACCGCTTGTTTTGTGAGTCAGTGCTCTTTTCAGACGCTGTATAAAATTATAACAACGTTACAAAAATTGGACCACTAGGTACTCCTAATTAGAGGTGACACCGCAATACATTGCGTTGTCCCATTTAATAGAAGCCTAACTATATGTCACTCCTCACTCATTTACTAGATTTAATAAAACTTTTTAGCTAGTAAATGAAGCTTAAAAAAATATAATCTCATAAATATACTCAAGCTGCTCCGTAGTAGGTACATACCATAGCAAAAGGTGCGTTAAAACAGAATCCCATGTTCTACACTTGAGTGGCTATCAAATGACTGAGTGAAGTTAGTTTAAGAAATGGAACTCTAGTACGTAGTAGCTAATTATAACTTTAAAACTGTTATTTTATTTTATCAAACAAATAAACTTGCCTCTTTTTCTAATGCCGAAGAAAAAATTGCCTCGGCTGTATTCACACCACCACCTGTGAGGAAAATTTTAAATGCAATCTCTCTTGATTTACTCTACATAGGTAAAATATATATGTATACTCTATCTTTCTAAAAATTCTACAAAAAAATCACCTGACTGTCTATACTCGCTTAAAGGTTGAATATCCATCACTCACGTAAAAAACAAACGTGAATAAAAACACCTAGAGTAAAAAAAATAGGTAGAGGCTAGTTTAGACACGGTGGTATTAAAATAAGGGTTACAATTTCAAGCAGGATTGTAATGCAGGATGAATTGCTCGAGTGCCAACTGCCAAGCTGGCCAGTCTCGTGAAAACTGCCTGTAAGATACTCGCACATAACTTGCATTGTGTGCGCTAAACTTACATTTAGAGACCACACATCTCTTTGCCCAAAACAGCATATACTCTCGTGGAATTAGATCACCTTCCTTAAATAAAATTGAGTACCACAGGCTGTGGCTATCCTATCAAGCTCAATCCACACTCGGCACAGGAACCCTATTCCTACAATTCGAGATATTTTCTGGTCTTTGTCTCTCTCGTTTGAAAAGACATAGGTGTGAAAGTAACCTGACACATCCCGTGCGTCATGAATTGGCCAGGAGAGAGTTGGCGAGTTGTTAGATTTTTTTTTACATGCACGACCTACAGTTTTATTTTTGCATGTAAGTACTAGTTTACAAAGACCTAAGTATTATTGAGTCAATTTGCTACTTTACAGTTTCGTTAATTAAACCGTAATAATACCGTTTTAAAATTGTATATGTCGAATATTCGTATAGAATTCAAAAATAAAAAGTAAAGTCAGCTCGTGTAAAATATAGGGAATCCAAACTATTCGTATAGGTAGGTACTGTTTGCAAGTGTAGAAATAATTTTGGCAGCGGGTTTTTTTATGTCAGAAGAGGGCCCGCCTGATGGCAAACGGAAGCCGCCGCCAATGGATCTAACAACACTAGTGTTCCTGTTGGGTTGCCAATCAGGAAAGACATTTTGGTGGGGCTGGGTTGGACTATAAGCCCCGTGGTTTTAACCTATAGGTACATACGAGTAGGACGTTGTATATAGCACTTGACAGACCACCCAAACATAATATTGTTCTTTGACTCGGACAGTCTCAAACAAATGCTATTACAAAAGGCTACCTATGCTTACTGTATCCGTGTCTCCAATAACGTTCTTTAGTTTCTAAAGGTTGAGACTGACTGAAGTCGAACCTCGTAACGTATCGTGTTCGCATATTCGTTTTGCCGTAACAGACCCGCTCGCCGCGAGCACGCAAACCTGTCGGCTTTTCCGCGAACTTTTTGAAGTGTGCTTGCTGTGCTGTGGAGCCTCGAGTCCTCGTCGTGGCGTAGCAAGGTTCGCCGCGACTGCTGAACTGTTACGCGACCACGATACGTTACGACGAAATGTTATTAGTCTCTGCCTTGGTATAGGGAAGTATTATGTTAAAGAAACATTATACCTTTACTCTTCTTATTTTTAGGTTTGGGAGGTTTTTGTGGGCTTGATCCCGTTTTAATACTTTCACTCATCTCGAATTCGGAGAAGATCCACAAGAGAGTTCCACAATAGATATTTATTTTACTTTTTGAATTTTATTAAGGTCGATAGTTTTGTCTTATTTGTGTGTTCTAAATCGATAGAGAGCCCCACAGAAGAAACGTCACTTTCTAACACAGAAAAGATAAAATACATTGCTACAATTATTCAATTTCTAACTATTAATGTTCATTTTCAATGAAAAAATTAGAGAAAAAAAAAACAGGCGAATGTATCGACATATCGGCGAACTAGTAATTTTGACTATTGACAGTATTGACTGATGATCATGACTGTGATAATGACATGTATATGTCGCAGCTAAGTTGTTAATCAGCCTGTGGCGACACCAGCGCCTCTACCTAAGCAGGTGTGCGAGAGAGAGGGGTATAAACATTCAAGGCCGCGTCCGGCCGCCCGGCGTGCGGCGCCCGCGGTTCAATCAGTCAGCCAGTACCACTGACCAACGCGTACGTATAATCGCGCCCTGCCACTCACTCGCGCACCGCCCATTGCACATGTACCACGCAATATATGTGGAAAATACACAATTAAAGTGTCGTACGTTTCTGATACCTGGGAGTATTATTTCGCCACAATTGCCTACACTACATAGGTACCTACTCCCCGGAACACGACCAAATTGGTGACCCCGACGTCAAGTCGTCGCAGCACCGGCCGGCAACATCGAACGCCATTTTTCTTCGGCGGCGTTTCCCGAATCGACGCATTCGATTGGAGCGGCCAGCGGACGACCAAGACAACCGTACCTACCCATCAAGTACCAAGTAACAAGTTTGATTTTGTATTTTGTGTTAGGCAACCATGTTGTAATTTTACCCAAATAACTGGTTCTAACCAGTACTTTTTGTACCAATATTTTGTACCTACCTGTAATACCTGTGTACTAGAACATTTTTGTCGTATTAATTGTCTGTAAAAATAACTGTTTAACTGTATTGTGTGTTCTAAACTTATTTTTGTTGAACAAATAATTAGAACGCCAACAACTTTTACTATCAAACTATATTATTATTAATTCGTTTGTACATTGTCGTAAGTTCCTGATCGAGTTGTCAGTGGTGTTATTGGTTCATTGACGATTTTATCCCTAACTTCCGGTTCCTAAAATTACTGATTACCACTTATCACGTCATTTCCGGTTTTACACTGACCGAGTAACGTCACTTCCGGTTTACGTCTGCTTGGTAGCTTCACTTCCGGTTTTGTTCTTTTGAATTCCTCTGTTCTCTACAATAATGGCAACTTCTGAGAAACAGCAAATCAAACTGCTCCAAGAACAGCTGGAACAGCTTCTGGCCAACCAAGACCGACGGGCAATGGCAGTTACCGTGAAACTACCTGTCTTTTGGGCTGACAAGCCCACCGTTTGGTTTGGGCAAGTAGAAGCTCAGTTCGAAATAGCGGGCATCACACAAGAAAAGACCAAGTATAGTCACGTGGTAGCGATGCTTGATTCAAAGATAGCCGGCGAGGTAGCCGACATTATCGAAAACCCACCAGACCGGCCGGATCGCTACCAATACCTAAAGGCGGAACTCATAAAGCGCCTATCTGCTTCCAGCGAAGAGAGGGTCAGGCGCCTATTGGGGGAAGAAGACATAGGAGACAGTAAGCCTTCGCAATTTTTGCGCCGCCTCCGCTCCTTGGCGGGATCGGACTTCAAAAGCGACGATATTATCCGCCAACTCTGGATGCGTCGCTTGCCAGGAAGCGTACAGGCCATTTTAGCCGCGCAGGAAGACCTGGCCTTGGAGAAAGCGGCCGACATCGCCGACAAAATTGTCGAAGTAGCAGCGCCGGCAGTTCATGCTGTTGCTTCTCAGTCATCTGAGCTGATGCAGCTGTCGCTTCGGTTCGAGCAGTTGACAAAAGTTGTCGAAGCACTTAGTGCAGACTCTCGATCCCGATCACGGTCGCGCACGAACGACAACAGATCGACTCCTGCTTCCAGATCATCGTCGCGTTCTTCCTTGTGTTGGTACCACCGTACCTACATGCAAAAGGCTATTAAATGCGTTAGCCCATGCAGCTGGAAAGACCAAAGCTCGGGAAACGTAAACAGCGGTCAGTAGACGCGGCCACTGATCGCGACATATCCTGCCGCCGTTTATTTGTCACAGACAAGTCGACCGCACGCCGATTCCTTATTGACACTGGTAGTGACCTTTGTTGCTATCCGCAACGCATAGCCAAAGGTCACGCTACTTCAGGAACAGGTTATCAACTGGCAGCGGCTAACGGCAGCACAATCAAAACATACGGCAGCATCTTTCTTCGACTAAATTTAGGTCTACGCCGTGACTTTCAGTGGAGATTTACAATTGCTGACGTAGAGACTCCTATAATAGGTTCAGACTTTCTAAGCTACTACAACTTGTTACCCGACCTGCGACACAAACGCCTAATTGATGGGAACACAAGCTTAACCACAGCAGCCGTAGTCGCGCAAATTAGACAAGTAAGCGTGAAGGCCGTGTCAGTCAACGAGTCCTCACCCTATTTTATACTTCTCCAGCAATTTCCAGACTTAACACGACCTCCAGGACTTCCACGGCAAATGAAACACACCACAGTACACCATATTGTAACAACCGATGGTGCACCAGTTTCCTGCCGTCCACGCCGCCTCGCTCCGCAGAAGCTAGTTGCGGCCAAAAAGGAATTTGACGATATGGTGAATTGTGGCACAGCCAGGCCATCAGATAGTCCCTGGGCCTCACCACTACACATGGCAAAGAAGGGAGAAGAAGGTTGGCGACCGTGTGGGGATTACCGGGCCCTGAACGCTAGGACCATACCAGATCGATATCCCGTTCGGCACATCGCGGATTTCTCCCACAACATTGCTGGAGCCACCGTCTTCAGCACCATAGACCTTGTGAAGGCCTATCAACAAGTGCCTGTTCATGGAGCTGACATCTGCAAGACCGCAATCATCACACCATTCGGTCTGTACGAGTTTCCCTTCATGACTTTCGGTCTTCGAAACGCTGGACAAACTTTTCAGCGTTTTATTGATGAAGTCGTGAGGGGACTCGACTTCTGTTACCTATACGTGGATGATGTTTTGGTGTTCTCCAGGACAGCAAGAGACCACCTGGAACACCTCCGCATCTTGTTTCAGCGTCTGTCCGACTACGGAGTGGTAGTCAACGCATCCAAATGCGTTTTCGGTGCTGATGAGGTCACTTTCTTAGGGTACAGGATCAAGAAAGACGGCACAATCCCTCCGACAGAGAGAATTGAAGCGCTGCGGAACTACCCCTTGCCGAAAACCGTGCAAGGACTCCGCAGATTCCTCGGCATGATCAACTTTTATCGCCGATTTCTCCCCAGGGCAGCAGAACTGCAAGCCCCTCTCATCAACGTCCTAGCTTCTTCGAAGCTTAAAGGTGCGAAACCAGTACCCTGGACGTCTGAACTAGAAAATGCGTTTTAGAAGTGCAAGGATAGCCTCATAAATGCCACCCTCCTTGCTCACCCAGTTAGCGACGCTGAGCTGGGACTTTTCACAGACGCTTCTTCAGCCCACGTAGGATCTTGCCTCCAACAAAAAGTCGACGACCAGTGGCAACCATTGGCGTTTTTCAGCAAGAAATTAACAGACAAACAAGCTCAGTGGCCCGCGTATTATCGCGAACTCCTTGGGGTTTACGAAAGTGTACAACACTTTCGCCACCTCTTGGAGGTTCAACACGTCACAATTTACACCGACCACAAGCCGCTCATATACGCTTTCACTCAACGCCGTGAAAAGCTTCCCCCAGTCCAGCTCAACCAGCTGTCCTTCATTTCCCAATTTACAACTGACGTTGTACACGTAAAGGGAGAAGACAATGTGGTTGCTGACGCAATGTCAAGGGTTGAAGCCATCAGCCTCGAAGATAGTTTCACAGCGTTGGCTGAAGAACAAGCCACAGACGACGAGCTCCAGGATGCCAGAAAACACTCCTCCCTTAAATTGGAAAAAGTGTGCATTCCTGGTAGCGAAATATCCATTTATTGTGACACCTCAACTGGAAAGCCGCGACCATACGTAACACCTTCCTTTCGTCGCGGTTATTTCAATAAGATCCACAACCAAGCCACAGAAGCCTGCGCGCCGGGGTGACTGAGACCCCGGCGCGCAGGCTTCTGCACGCTTGGTGTCTGACCGTTTCGTGTGGCCATCCATGAACCGAGACTGTCGCAAGTGGGCCCGCGCCTGTCTGCCCTGCCAGAGGAGTAAAGTGACGCGTCATGTGTCGGCACCTCTCGGGAATTTCGTCGCACCATCATCCAGATTTCGTCATGTTCATTTGGACATCATCGGACCGATGCCGATTTCTGACGGTTATGCCTACTGCCTAACTGCCATCGACCGTTTTTCGCGATGGCCAGAGGCATGGCCTATGACCACCATCACCGCTGAGGAGGTAGCTGAACGTTTCCTACACGGTTGGATCGCACGTTTCGGTGTGCCCGTCACGGTAACTACTGACCAAGGCCGCCAATTCGAGTCAAATCTTTTCAACCAACTCTTAAACATCGGTGCGACCAAACGTGTAAGAACCACAAGCTACCACCCGCAAGCTAACGGAATGATCGAGCGGTTTCACCGTCAATTGAAAGCTGCTCTAATGTGCCATAACGATACCTGGCACCGAGCTCTCCCCCTCGTCCTACTAGGCGTACGTTCTGCCCTGAAGGAGGACGTGGGATGCTCATCAGCTGAACTCGTATACGGGGAGCCTCTGCGCTTACCGGGCGAACTCTTTGCACCGGGTCCCCCTCGACCAAACGATCTGAACGATTTTTCAGTTCAACTGCGCTCGAGAATGGCCGATCTACGTCCGGTTGCAGCTTCGCGCCACTCACAAACAAAATCGTTTGTCTACAAAGATTTAGCCAGTGCCACTCATGTTTTTCTACGCGACGACACCGTGCGACGCCCCCTGCAGTCGCCCTATACGGGGCCCTACAGAGTGATATCACGGAACGCAAAAACGTTTCGTCTAGACATAGCCGGAAGGGAAGCTACTGTTAGCATAGACAGGCTCAAGCCCGCCCATTTATTGCCCGAGACCGAACAACCCGCACCGGGATCTCCGGCGCCCCAGGCTACGCCTTTTACGCGACCGCCTGCGCTCTCTGCCCCGGCGACGACGCCGACACTTGCGTCTCCTACGTTTCCTGCCTTGCCTAACCAAGCTGTTACTACTCGGTCAGGGCGTAGAGTAAGATTTAGGGACGTGTTAGATTTGTAAATTCGTTGATCATAAATCTGCTCAAATTAACAGTCTTATGACTATTATGTTATTCTCTTAAGTATTATTATGTTAAGTTTTTGTGTTAAAATCGTAAAATGCTAAGTTTTTTAATTGTAATCTAAACCTTACCATAAGTCTTTAATCTTTATCATTTTGTAATCTTTATTTTGTTTTTGTTTTGTTATCAATATTGTTTATTTCATTATTTTTTTTGTACTCGGAGAGTACTTTTCTCCGTGGGTGGGTGGTGTGGCGACACCAGCGCCTCTACCTAAGCAGGTGTGCGAGAGAGAGGGGTATAAACATTCAAGGCCGCGTCCGGCCGCCCGGCGTGCGGCGCCCGCGGTTCAATCAGTCAGCCAGTACCACTGACCAACGCGCACGTATAATCGCGCCCTGCCACTCACTCGCGCACCGCCCATTGCACATGTACCACGCAATATATGTGGAAAATACACAATTAAAGTGTCGTACGTTTCTGATACCTGGGAGTATTATTTCGCCACAATTGCCTACACTACATAGGTACCTACTCCCCGGAACACGACCAAAAGCCGTTCAATCAAAAGGCTAACTATTTTACTAAACGGCGCCGGTGCCGTTCAACTAGCTTCCAGCAGCCCTAACATGCGCAACGCGACGAAGGTATGGTGACTCTTTTTATCGAGACAGACGTATGTTTGCACATAGCCTTGTCACGTTCTCACACGACGAAAAGTGACGAGAAGAATTTTGTTCTCGAGCGTATATGCTAGGGGTGCTGAATGATATTCAGCCATAAAAAGATAAAGAAGTAAGAAAGAAGAAACATTTATCTACTGTCAATGAGAAACGAAGAAGATTACAACAACCGTAGGAGATTATAAATGCACGGTAGGGTTCCGTAGCTATGTTCAAATAAAATTTTGGATACCTTACACGTACATCTGCATTGAATAAATAAACATATAAAAACAAAGTTCTCCGACAAACAAAGACTTCTCAGGGTTTTTATTGGCCATAAATACTACATATTAATTTGGTCATATAAACCTACCTATGAGCTCTAGTGTGAGCTGGAAACCTCGCGACTGGAGTCTATTCTCCTCTACATGTTGCATTCTTCAACAGATTCTCGTGAAATTTTGTGAGCAGGTTCGATAATAGTCAGTACAGGTTTTTTATTACCAAGTAATTTCTGTTTTTTTTTCAAAATTCCGCACTTTTGAAAAAAATAGTAGAAAGAATAATAGTTTTTTTTAAATATTTCAATTTTTTTTAAGTAAGTAAGTTTCAAAAGAATCGGTTAAGAAATGCAACCTGCAGATGAAGACAGAGATCCGGACATACGAAAGCAGTTTTGCCAAAGCTGAGGCAGAGGCGCTTCGCTCGCTAACGCTTAGTCCATTATTGTCACAGCCTATTAACGTTTATTATCATTAAATACAGAACCAGCATTTTAAACACGCTTTAATTTAAAATATTTATTTATTTACTTAACGAAGGTAGGTACTTAGTAGGTAACAATTTACTTATAGAACAGTCTAGGCACGAAATAGGTATTAAGTAGATCTAGGTATGTACATTTCATTTTTCCCTACCTACCTCTTCTATCTATATTTCCCTGATTTTTTCAAAACCACAAAGAAATTATAACCTTAATTTGTTGGTAACGAAAAGGTGCGTTTGTAAAGGGTAGAGTTTGAAATAAAATTATCTAGCTAATTCTCGAAGTCATAACTGTGGAAGACCATACAATGCGTCTCGACCGTAAATATAGCATTGAGATCATTGTCATAAAGCTTCATGCTTCTCTTAATTGATAAAATATTAGTGTTAGCTGCCATGACTGGAGCCCGGTGTATAGCGACAGGCTCGCCCCATGTCACATTAGGGACTGAATACCGTCTGGTGAAGTGTGGGTGTTGTACACCTCTGCCAGCCCACTCGGGGAAAGGCGTGACGATATGTTAGCAGCCACCGCGCCGGTTGTACCGCTACGCATCGTGAGGCCAGACCCTAGTAACACTAAGTAATAGTATAAACAGCGTCCTCTACCTCACCGTCCACGGGTTCAGGCTTAATCAAACGACCCCTCGGGGTGTCTTCCGACCCTTCTGTTATTTCGTCTAATAGCACCAACACCTTTCTTCTAAACATTTTCATCTGTTCTTCTGTCAAGGTATTTATTTCAGGCATGAGGCCCAGCATGAACTGCTTTCGAGGATACGAGCCGTCAAAGTGAATAGGTTGGAAATGATTCTGAAACTGCTCCATGTTACGTTTTCGTTTAGTTGATGGCTCTGTGTTTATGAATTCGTACTCGAAAAGCTGCTGCTGTGGGGATGTTACGTCTTGGTTGAATTCGTGTGAATCTTCTTCAATTTCTTCCTCGAACTGTGAAAGGAAACCTGAAAAAAAGAACAGTTATAGTTCATTGAATCAGGCGCTACTTTGCGGAAGTACATTTTCAAAACTGTTACTTTAGCAAATCTCTAGTGTATTTGTTAGAGCGGAAAACACTAGAGATCTTAAAAACAGTTATCTTTGTTAGAGACGCCTATTTAAAGATAATAGGAGTGTGTGTTACTAAAGAAAATAGTTTTACAAGGTGTTGTTCCGCTTCTCTTCGTTTAAATACCTAGTTCTAACCGTAAAACTGTTTCTGAAAAAAGTATTACCGACAATTACGTTATTAGCTGCCTATTTAATAAAAACTAAAATTGAAAACAGTGTTCCTCTCAAATAAAATAGTATTGTATGTACCCAGTGATATGTACATAGAACCACTTTCTTTTTATGAAGTCGTTTAAAAGTAAGCTTAACATTCCAACCAATAACCCTTTTACAAGCTGTTGTACTAGTGATATCGAATAAATAAATCAATTGAAAATAAAATAATGCAGAACAACACATTGAGCATTTTTCTAAAATGTGACTTGACGTACCTATCAACAATATAAGTTGACAAATTTTAACTTCAATGTAAAGCGTCTTCTGTATTTGAGGCGGAAGTGAAAACCACTTGGAGTGACATACGGATAGCAATAGGACTCTGATTTAATCTCTGCGTATGGAACTCTAAAAATACGCCGACTTTTTTCAGGTATAGCGCCTAATTTACACTTCTCTATCCCAAAGTGATGTTAATGTTAGGCGCTGAATGATGTAAGATTAAAAAAGCTGTCAGACCATAATATGACACCACAACAACCACAAAATTACTATTTACCTGTAGACTTGGATTTCATGAATGGGATGAGAAATTCCATCTCCTTGTGGAGGTAGTATTTTTTCTTCAGCGTGCCGTCGGCGTTGGGTTTGAGGCTACGAAGCAGGCTGTAGCGTAGGTTACGCCATTTTTCTTTGCATTCTGCGACTGGAATCGATAAAGGAACGAATGGAACTATGGAATGGAATACTTAGACCTTTTAGAAGGTCTAAGATGATTTATCATAAGATAGAATGAACGAATCACAGACCTAAGATTTTCTTTTGCTACGCTTGCATTACAGCCCAGACCTGTGGGACGAATAGGAACGATGTAATAATTGTCTGGAAGAGATCGCTCTTAAGCGATAAGACCGCCCATTGCGCCTATATTTTTGAATGTTTAGTTTAGATTTATTTTGTATTTGGTGTCAATAAAGAGTTTTTGTATTGTATTGTAAATTAAAAACCGATTCCCGTCATCACCGGTGCTATTCTTAATCATTGGGAAACGTTTCCGATCGGATTCTACAAATTTCCAACTCAAATTGTTCGTACCTTAGTCTACTTTTAGACATGTTGGAAATAGGAAATCGAGTATCGCACGTAGGTATATTCAGGGTATATTATACCGATCGGAACAATAAATTACGCTTAAAAATGTATAAACACGAACTGAGATTCGAATAATTTTAAGTTAAAAATTAGTGAAATCCGAACAGAAACGTTTCCGAATGATTGTGAATACTGAATGCTGAACTGAATTTTGAAAAAAATGAGACAAATCTGTTGTATATATTTTTTTACCAAATCAAACATTTCCATGACTAATATTACTAGTCTTTCCTCCTCTACGATTTCCCAACCGATTCTCTCGTGAAATTTTGTGAACAGCTTCGATAATTATACAGATTTTTTTGCCCATACCTGAAGAGGAAGACCGAGATCCGGACAGAATTTGGGCATACGAAAGCATTTTTGTCGAAGCTGAAGCAGAGACGCTTCGCTCGCTAAGGCTCGCTCGGTCGCTAATCAAAAAGTCAAGTCAAAATGTTTTTATTCAATATAGGTATCAAAGATACACTTATGAACGTCAAAGTTAATTAAATAGACTCGACCGCCTTGTTCGGATAAAGAGCCTCTACTCAGAAGAACAGGCAAGAAACTGAGCTAAATGCAAAAGTGAGCTTGTTTCTTTGTTACGCCCGATCTACATACAATTTTGCATACACGTTGTCAGAGGTGGGTTCAGAAAAGATTGGTCTTTCATGCATTACAAAAAAAAATGGTCCCTGTGAAACCCCGGCTGAACATCACGGACATCTAGTCAGTTCATAAATAATAAAGTTATGCGGTAAGCTATTAATAAACATAAAAAACTAATTGAAAACCTCCTCTTTTTTTTAATCGGTTAAAAAGCTGGCAGGTTTCTTCTGAAGCGATTTTATTACGTGTTGGATGAATGGGGTGGCTGAGGCAGGTGACAGTCTTAACAGCGGGCAAGAACGGTATAGCTGCCGTAAAAGCCCGTGGGACAGAAAGAGACAAATAGCGTAGGTATATTGAATCTAGCCAGCAGCAGACAGACATCGGCCGTCCGACACCTGCCTGCATCTGTATCGACATCCGATCGCGGCACTGGTTGACTGTGATTTCAGAATTGTGCTCTTAAAAATTGTTCACATTTCATAATGTCCAGATTATTTTTATTATTAGATGAAGTTTACATACAATGAGCTTCATTTGTACAAAATTGTTACATACCTATATATAATACAAAGATACGGTTATACGTAATCCGTGTAACCCTGTATTATTTTTAACTGACTTCCAAAAAGGCGGATGTTCTCAATTCGACTGCGAGTTTGTTATTTTTTATTTCATACCTATCAAACTAATCATACCTACCTATAGGCGCCGTCCCGACCCGTCCCCTTTTTTTCTTCTACACTAACTTGACCGAAAAAAGAGTAAAAAAATGTTAAAGAAATGTAGGTATTAATTTTAGTAGAGCCTACCTACTCACTGTGCAGCTGTTATAGTATCTGTCTATGTACGGCACACAACCTCAGTAACTATGAATTATTCTGTGCCTCTTCGACTACGTGTTTGCGTGCAACACCACGACAGTTGATTAGATAACATAAAATGGTAAAACACAACAACTTGTTGAAACCCTAACCTAATTCCTATTCAAATAAGGTTCAAAATGGTACGCTTAATGCATGAGATACAGTTAGCTTGTGAGGTCATGACGTCAATTTGGAAATGGGAAAAAATCTTACCAGTAAGCGATGTTTGAATAGAAACTTCGCTCCAAGCCTTTTCAGTGATGTCCTTCTTCATGTAATCCTGTAAGTTGTGGTTGTATAAACAAGGATATTTTTCGATTGTTGCAACTAGCAGTAAATTCTTGTCGCACATGTTGAGGCGACGCGCAGTCCGTGTTGTAGACAGGGCGCAACTGACGCACAAAACAAAATGTCGGCAATGTCGCCGCCGCGGCGAAACATGGCCGCTGTGACGCAGTGTCGCGGCGCGCGCGGTGACGCATCGCGCCGATAGAGAGTGTGCGTGGAATGGAACGTGCTTGCGGCTGTGACGGAACGTTGCGGTCGTGTCACGTGTTCTCATTGTCATGGCACCTATTGCTAACCTATTTTGTTTGTATAAATATTCTAATGTTGTACCTTAACCTCGATTAAGTAGTTATGGTTCTGTTCCGTAGTAAACGAAGGCTTTTCACTTACAGTCTCTACATCTGTCCGTCTATATGCCCTTTTATGGAGCGACTACACAGCGCTACAACATGGCTACAACCGCTACAACACACACGCACGCACACCGCCGCTAAACCTACCTTTAAATACTATGATGATAGGACATCATAGTGTTTACTTCCAAGTACTAGTACAAGTACAAGTACTTATACTTAGGCTTTTTTATCTTGGATAAAATAGATTTCGTATAGATTATCTTCATAATCTGCTGTATTCAAGGAACCCTGAAGTGTAAAGGTCAAAATTTCGAGGTCCATGTCAGTATGGTCGGGCGATCCCCTACAGGGGTAGGTTCGATCATTGAGTGTGGGCGGTGTGAACTCACGGAGCGGTTTTTACCCGCGCCTGCTGCGGCTGTGGGCCTTTCGGCTGCATAAAAACGCCGAAACGTATGTAAAAAACCAGCCAAGCACGAGTCGGACTCGCACACGGAGGTTCCGTACCATTATCTACAAAAACGGCAAAAAAATACGTTTGTCTTATGCCTTAAATATTTATTTTATTCTGTGTTTTAGTATTTTTTGTTACAACGGCAACACAAATAAATCATCTGTGAAATTTTCAACTGTTTAACTATCACGGTTTATAAGACAGTCTGACATACAGACAGCCGGACGGACAGCAGAGTCTTAGTAATAAGGTCTCGTTTTACCCTTTGGGTGCGGAACCCTAAAATTAAGCAGAACTCACGACGCGAATAGCTCAGAAAACTCTCGACTAATCCACCTTTCAAACAAAAAAAAAAAAAAACAAAATCGGTGCATCCGTTCGGGACCTACGATGCCACAGACAGACATAAACACACACACACAGACACGTAAAACTTTTAACACCCCGTCGTTTATTCGTCGGGGGTTAATAAAACAGCAGTTCCTCTGCCGGCACGGGCGAAAGTCGTATCGTGAATTCTTACTATTTAAATTCAACATTCTGTGAAGTAAAACAGCGGATAATCCCACCTCTACTGTCTATAATTAAAATAGCATTACAATGAGTAACAACATTTATTTCAGATAAATAGCTTCTGTCTTTGTTCTGTTTAAATACAATTTGGGCAACTCCGACACTGGACAAAGTTACACGTCACTCGCTTAATTAACTGACTAAAAGCTAAATTAAATTATATGTAGAAGTATTTTATTTTAGAAAGTGCCTGTGGTGAATGTGTGCATGCGTAGAAATAAATGGAGATAAAAACGAATTAAGTAAATATGTATCACATAATGCAACGAGATTTGTTCTCTTCTGTAAAACTTATAAAATATCCTACTCTATGTGTACTTAACTATACATATATGGCAAAAAAAAACATTTTATGTCAGTTTTTTTTGATAAAGCCACATTTCTGTTGGTTGTTCCTATTAGTTACGTGATGCAATTATTTTAATACTTACCTAATAAATTGAATATTAAATCACGTACAAAGACACTATTTCATGCTATTACTTATTTTTAATCTAATTACAATTTTATTTTTATTTGGGCGCTCCCTCAGATCAATCTAGAGGAAAAGATGGAACACTGCGTTAAATCTCGCTGAAGCCACTTTTTTTTTCAATGTGTGTTCGTGGTAATGTTGCCATGAAAAACATTTACAATTGCACGAAAACTAATATTAATTCCCAAACTCTACGTTAGTCATTTCCGTTCCAATATACACACTTAGGAGAGATAATATTTTAAAACTGCACATATTTGTAAGAGTTTAATACAAGAGTTTGTAAGAGGTAAGAATGACAAATGAATTCTCGTCAATGTGTGAGTGTTGTGTACCTATACGACAGTAGCGTAGTTTTTGGATGGTTTTTGGCTTTACTTATATCATACGCCGTGCGCCATCTTATTCTCTACGTTGATCTGAGGGCGCTCCTATACAAGCCATATTTAAAGGCAATACTGGCCCGGCAATGATGGCAATATTGCCGGCGGTGCCCCGGCCATCATTAGCCATGCTAGAAGTGTATGGTGTATGGTCTAAGAGCACCCTTACGATGTTACGATTTACTCCTTAATAGTATTATTTTCAACTGTTCTTACTTAGCCACTTAATTCTATACTGTGATTAGACTTATTATGTATCCATTAGAAATGTAAAAAATAGATTTTGTTTAATTTCTTTGTCAGCAGAAGCAACTGTCTATTACTAATTAATTAAGTAATTATTACGTACGTGTACAATAATAAATAATTAAAACAAAAAAAAATGTCAATAAGTTATTATTGGGTTGGTTGTAAATAAAATAACATAACTGCTATGCTACGGCTACATTAGCGGCCTTCATCGATAATTCGGGTTGTCGCGGCAAGTGTAGCCGGTTAGTTCGTCACTCGGTGATGTATCGAGCGAATTATCGCCTACGTCAATTCCACAGAAAGGCGAAGAGTTGACCGCTAATGCAGACAAGCACATCGCCGATAACCGATAACGATGATTTTAGCGCGACAACGCAACACGAATTATCGCGCGCTAATGTAGCCTTGGTATAATGATTTTCTAAAAGTATTATTAGTAAGTACATACGTCTTTGCTTAAGCTAAATTTTGACTTGTTTCTTTATCATTATCTTAATGTACTCTAAATAATTGTACTTAATTTATAATATCAAGGATTAATTACCTATGTAATAAATTATACCTATCTAAGCTACTTTTTCGTGTACTTACTTAAATGTTGTGTTAAATACATACTAAATTCTTTGGAATAGTACCAACACGTGTACTACACTAGGTACCTTTTTTTTTATTGTAAAACAAAATTTAAGCGATAGTGTGCTTTTGATCAAGTTAAAGCCATGCACAAAGTACGAGAACTAAGGGCCGCATTCAAAATCGAGATTTAAAACTGGTTTTACGTATGGTCGTATGTTTATTATTACGTACGTAAGTACGTATTTATTACGTAGGTACGTAATTTAAGGCTGAGCGTCGTTTATTGAATGCGGCCCTTAGGATAGAGAATCCCGCAGTAATCCTTGTTCCCGGCCAGCGCTGACAGGTAGTACAGCTGTAGGTGTGGTTTAGCTTGAAGAAGTACCAAACTGAAGTGGGAGTGGGCAGGGCACATCGCTCGTAGAACTGACGGCGGCCGATGGGGCAGAAAGGTTATCGAGTGGCGATCACGAACTAGAAGACGCAGCGTGACAAGGCCTCCCTCCCACGCCGTACACGGTCCGACGATCTGGTGAGGGTCGATGATGCGAGCAGCAAATGTCGTTATAGATATTGGGGGAGGCCGTTGTCCACAGACGTGTTCTAACTGAGCTGATGAGATGACGAGGTGCGATCGTGTGGTTCCTAGGAGTAGAAGGTGAGCACGGAGGTGTGGTTCCCGCGCACGAACATCATGGGCGGTAGGTCGCGGCTCATCACCTCCAGCCACGCCATGTACAGCGGCGCCGACACCGAGCCCTGCGGATATGCATGTCAATTATTTACAACCTGTTTTACCCAAGATTATAAACCATACAAATATACATCCGTATGTACATACTGATGTATGTCCATACATCAGTATGGATATCCATACTGATGTATGTCCATACATATGGATATCCATACTAATACTAGTTTTATTATTATTTTTTTCTGGCGGCTGAACGGATCTTGGTAAAATTTGATAATTAGGTGCAGTATTCATGAGGATGGTTATTGGATACCATTTTCTGAATGAACACGAACGAAGTTGTGGGTAACGCAGCTAGTATTAAATATAAGATCATTTATAAGATTTTCAAAATAATGCTTAGTAATCCACTAGTCCATGACATACGCTACCTCTCTCCACGTTAAATAGGCCTAAGCAGCCCTAGCAAGCTGACGTGGGGATCACCCAGGCCCCGGCCGAAGTAAATGCTTGTTAAGTTTGTAAAATGATTCGTTACAATAATACCATAAGGTTCGATTCAGATCGAACGGTAAACAGCTCGAGCATTTTTGCCATCATTGACAAATGAATCATATCATCATAGCCAAAATCGTTTAATATCAACAGGGAAGTCAGAAGCGGCCCGTCGCGTCGCCTCTATGTTTTGCGAATATGTATTTTAGGCTATGGTGATATGGTTCATTTGTCTATGACATCAATCACATATTGCTCGAGCATTTAACTTTTTGTCCTGAACCGCTCCTAAACGTGCGGGCCTGCGAGATCACACCGTCAGTGCTTAGGAAAAAACCAAACCTCTAAATGTGTGGCTAAATGATTTGAGGTTAATTATAAATAGCGCTGCTTACCTTCCTAGGCATAGGCAGCGACATGACGACGAGCCTCGCTTCCTTGGAGTTGGCCAGCAGCAGCTCGCGCAGGCGCAGCTGGCGGTTCGTCTTCTCGGCGAGCGTCAGCAGCTCCGTCTCGCTGACGCGGGACTCTGCAGCGAATTATCCTTACTTATTATAAATCCAAAAGTATCTCTGTCTGATTGTTTGTAGATCTTTCACGGATAAACGGATTGATGAAATTTGATACTTAGTTACAGTAACTATACCGATTACGAGGAAGGTTTTCGGATACTATTTTCTGAATAAACGAGAACGAAGTAGCGTTTAAAAGCTAGAAGTAAAATACCAACATTTGGGACATTTTTTCACACACGGTCGCCTGGCTCCAAATTAAGCGAAGCTTGTACTATGTGTGCCAGAGACTAATATACATACATAATTATATGTTTTACAAATACGTGTATGTATAATTTAAATGTTAAATATATATAGCGACATAGACACAAATTATGTTCATCGCATGAATGATACCTAATTGGTAAACGATATAAGAAAATGGACGAAGGATGCTGGACGACTTGTCAAGATTACGCTGCTGATGCTATTACCACAGAACATACCTCTATAATAAATACACGTAGTATTTATTATAGACATATATATATATATATAGATCATATATTATAGAGGTATATACTATCTATTACTCTAATTATCACACTGAATGTGACATTCATTTGAAATGCATGTGCCATGTGAGCAAAGACGAAACAATTACTTATCGTGTCTATTATTTTACATTAATTCACCTCTTTTTGTGTTATCATTCATTGAAACTCAATGATTAAATACTGTTTGAAAAAAAATTGTAAATTTTTCATGAGCTTCAACTGTCGACTGTTAAGTAAAGGTACCTGGGTCCGCAGTTTCATCGGTATACTTTTTGATAATTTCGTCGAACATTTCCTTGGTGTCCGGCTGCGGGGCTTCCGTGATGTCCTGCACCATCGTCAGCGAGGAGTAGTCTATCCGGAACTTGGCGAGCAGGTTCGCCATGCTGGAATAAACGGGTCGTGCAATACAAATGACACGTAAATATGAAACCATTTTCATCGCAGTGTAGGAACTGTTGTTGTGCTGTTAGTTGCGTAAGTGTGGATGTTTGTTGAAACTTGAATCATTGATCAGTGCTCATGCAGAGCACTGGAGATGAACAGGAAGGTAAGACCGTTGTCTATCAGCACTAAAGATGTGTGGCACAGGAAGGTAAAAACCCTGTCGTCGCGTCGTCCGTCGTGGGTACAGTGAGAGTCACCATACGTGCAGAATAAGAACTAAGAACAGTGTCAAGCTAGCAAACGGCTTGCCCGATGGTAAGCGGTAACCGCCGCCTATGGACACCTGCAATACTAGCAGTGTTGTTGATGCGCAGCCAACCCGGAAAGAAATTAGTAGATACCCTTTTTAAAACGCTCCATGTTGTATATTGACGGAAAGGCCCGGCCCCCTATTGTAACGCGTGGGATGTTATCTTGGTTTTGTTACTCTCACTTCTATGACTTTTATTCATTTATGTAGAAATACCAACAGTTTACACTTTAGACATTAAAAAAAGTAAACACTTACTAAATAACAGAGGTAACCTTAATAGGTTACAACATTATTTTTCTAATACTGTAACTAATTATGGCACATGTTCACAATTTTTCATTTAATTATTACAATTTCTACATTTATTTACTAAAGTTATTGTAAGTATAGTGGGTTTGTTTTTTATTTTTTAAGTTTTTATTTTTAATGTAGTAAGTACAGCTTTAGGTTCAGTAAGTTGGAGAAACAAAATTGAAAACAGTATTAAAAATTAAATTAAATTTACACCGAAGATGACAAAACATATCTTATATCTTTAAATGAGCAATTCTTGTATATTTAAATATATATAATTGGAATCTCGGAATCGGCTCCAACGATTTTCATACAATTTAGTTTATAGGGGGTTTCGGGGGCGATAAATCGATCTAGCTAGGAATCATTTTTAGAAAATGTCATTTTATTCGTGTTTTATCGATAATCAACTTAAACATAAACTTGGAAGAAAAATAACAAAAATATGACTCTTCCTGACATCTATTGGCGAATAATAATACTATTTTTTGTGAGCAACTAATTGCTTTAACGACACAACAGCAGATGGCGTTGTTAAGTAACACGAAGTCAATGAGTGTTTGCTTTGAGGTTAGACTAAAATCAATTGTTTATTTTCCAAAAAACACAATAAAAAAAATACCGAGCAAAGCTCGGACATCCAGGTACTTTTACTTATTAGGAATGCCATTCAAATAATTCTACTTTTGAAATGAAAGAGACAATGACCAGAAAATATGTCACGCGCAAGAATGAACCCTGCTGCTTCTAGACATTCGCGAAATTTATCTTAGACATATAAGACCCTTCGCACTTCCTAGAGACAAGAGCCTTACTTCCTCTCCTCGAGCTCCATCTCGTGGTGTCGGTTGGCGAGCGCGAAGATCCTGAGCTTGCAGTGCGACCAGGCGGAGCGCTGCGAGATGATGTACGGCAGCAGGATGGTGAGCCCGCCGTCGTCGTACAGCCACCACACGTCCAGGGTGCCCGATTCCTTCAACAACACAATCAACCGAGTTAGGAGGTTTGTCTAGGTCATTACAGTTTTAAACATAACATAACATATCGTCACGCCACGCCACGCCACGTCGTCCCCTGTAGGGGTTGGCAGAGGTGTAATACAACACCCACACTTCGCCGGACGATATTTAGTCCCGAATGTGACAGGGGTGAGTCTGTCGCCATATACCGTCAATCATGTTGCAAATGACATACAATACGCACATACGAGTATATTCACACAATGAACAAATTAGTGCGTGCCGTCGGCTAGGTTTGAAATCATTGCACAGGACTCAACACCTTTGGTAACATTTAACAGTATTACTGAAAGAAATTGAGTCCTATTCTTGTGCGATGATAGTTGGAGACTAGAAGTTATGAATTTATTTTCTAAATAAGAAAGGCGAAGTGAGCCGAAAAAGAAGAAAGAAAGAAGCGATAAAATATTTTAATTTTTGTTAGAATATTCTAGTGCTCAGTCTAAATAGGTAAATTCTTAATGTTTAGGTTGTGGAAGAATTTTATCAGCTGCATCCTACTATCCTACTAATATTATATACGCGAAAGTTTGTAAGAATGGATAAATGGATGGATGTTTGTTACTCTTTCACGTCAGAACGGCTGAACAAATCTGAATGAAATTTGGCACAGAGATAGATTATAGTTGCAAATAGCACATAGGATACTTTTTAACCGCGGGTGAAACCGCGGGGCGCAGCTAGTTTTGCTTAAAAAAAGGTAGAAAAATTTGTAGGGATAGTTCATTAATATTTACCTGTTTTCTTTGGAAGATCGTCATTTGAGTAAGCTGGTCCTTAGATATCTCTAAACCATTGGAAGTGTTATAGATGACTTGTCGATGCATGTCGTTGGCTTTGCGATCCTTCTTGCGTTTCTCTTTCACCACTTTCTCCTTTTCTTTGCATTCCGATATCGTGAACGAGCGAGATGTCGTCAATGTTAATATACCTACAAAGGACGATTATTATTTTCGGTATTTGTAATCATAATTATGGCTTACGCATAAGGAGGTAATGAGGTGGTAATTACTCATTTCTATTTCTATAGCTCTAACAATCTTTAAAAAGCTCGAACAGACTAGGAATGACGGTCTAAAGCAAGGATGAAAAAATTAACATATCGTCACGCCTTTCCCCCGAGGGGGCTGGCAGAGGTGTAATAGAACACCCACACTTCGCCGGACGATATTCAGTCCCAAATGTGACAGGGGGCGAGCCTGTCGCCAAACACCGGGCTCCAGTCGTGTAGCAGATGACATACTCGTACCTACAATACGCACATATGTTCACACAATCAACGTGCGTGTCGTCGGCTAGGTTCGAACCCGCTCCCTCTGGCTTGAAAGGCGGGCCTTCTCCAACTAGGCTATCATCGCTTTAGGGAAATAAATTAAATAGTGATAATTGTGTAGGTATTTGTAAAAAAGTAAGGTCATAATAGAAGGAAAATATGAAACAAATATTCTTACTGGACAGGTTGTGCCTGCTGGAAGGCTGTGAGTCCGGTGTGCGGATGTCAAGGTCCGAGTCCGCGTGCATGATGTTGACTCCCGCGCCGCTGCGCACGCGCAGGTCTCCGCTGCCACTCGACGTGGCCGTGAGCGAGCCCGCGAGCGTGTTGCTCTCTCCCTCGCACATCATGCCGTAGTCCAGACCTCCTGCTACGCGAACGATGGCTACGGCTAAACGGCTTTCAAAAGCGGCACTGTAAAAAAGTAAAAAGTAGGACCTTGGTAAGTATTACACTAGTGGCTAGATTTCGCGGCTGACGTCTGTCTTCGTCTACAGTTCGCATTCCTCGAAAATTACGAAGATACACGAGAATTCGTGTATTTTCGCAATTTTGATAACTTCCAAAAACTAAGCAAAATAATCTGTAAAATTGTCAAATCTCTAATTATCGAATCTCAAAATGTCACTAGAATCGGTTGAAGAATGCCATCTGTAAATGATGAAAGAAGTTCGGACAGAAAGCCAGACAGAAATCCAGACAGAATTCGGAAATACGAAATCATTATTATCAAAGCTGAAGCATAGACGCTTCGCTCGGTAACGCTCGTTTGGTCGATTAGGCACATTTTCAGTTTCATTTTTAACGTGGCATTTTAAAATAATACTAACTGTAAAACGTTGAAATATGCGACGAGATCAGCAGCGGGCGCCGTGGCCCAATCCGCCTTGTACCCCATGAGCAGCACGTTGGGCGCCAGCCGGCCCACGCCCGAGCCCTGCAGCAAGGCGCGCGCGCCCTGCTCGAAGCTGAACCCATGCACGCGCGAACAAAACGCTTTCACTTTACGTCCCCGGAGCCATTCGTCGTCAGCACGCCCGCGTGTTAAACGCTCTCTGAATGAAATTTTTTCCTGAACCACAAAAAAAATAATTAAAATACATGCTTTGGCACTTTGGAACTTGATTGGCTACACACATAATGTTTATGTGAGTGCTATGCGAGACGCAGCCGCGCACTCGCCCTGATGAAGACCGCCGAATGCGGTTGAAACTATAGTCGGAATAATCGACTGAATCGTACGTGAGTAATTCCCGTGTTTTAAATCATAATAATTTTTAAAGTTATTGTCCTTGGATTTCATAATGTTATTTTATTTTTAGCATAAAACAAGGAAGGGAGGTAAAAAATACTTATGATTAAGAGACATAAAGTAAACGTATACCTACCTACTATACATAGTGACAAGGCAATCTCGTCCATTGATGGTCATATAATACCTACTTAATACATTTACAATTTTTAGTAAAATTACATCACATGCCATGGGTTATAAATATGTATGGTGTACGACACATGACAGAATACTCCCCCTGTTATATGCGTACTTGAAGTGCTATAGAATGTGCTGGTTTTGGATGTAGTATACTTCAGGGTGTTGTTCTACCCGTCAAAGTAAACAACTGTAGGCATATTTAAGTTATGTACTCCTCTGTTGTATGCTATTTTAGTAGAGACATTCATTAAGGGGGTTACGCATGGTGATGTAACAGGTGATGGTGGTAACAGCCAGCTGTGTAACCTGCAAGATGTCTCCAACGATCATGAGCGAGCCAGCCTTGGTGATGAGGCTGCCGAGGTCGACGAGCGCGGGGCGGCACTGCGGCCGGCCCGACAGCACCAGCAGCTGCGGCCAGTAGTTCTTCACGTGCTCGCCCGTGCGCGCCAGGTTGTGCGCGCTCGACAGAGCTGTCTTGTAGATCTGAGCTTGAGTGCTGCTGCCCCAGTTTACATCTAAAGCATAAAAAAGACATTGTAGAGTATTGATTGGATCGTGATAAGGAAAATAGCGAATCCATTTTGAGGTGATTGTATTTCTGATACTCTTTTTTCCGTACACATTTTGCTCGAGTGTGAACTATACTTAGTATCTACTTTGTTCTTGATAGGTATGTGATACAATACAAATTATAGGCTACTGACTATATGGTTTTACCATTTGACTTTATTAAAAAATTTCATCTGACCATGGATACTAAAGATGCCTCTAAGAAGGCTCTACATTGGGCATACCGCCAAAGAATTCCAACAAACTATTCCCCATCAGTAAGTTCAATGATTCAGTACTCCGATGTGCTGGTCAATATTTGTAGGACGCCGGCATTCGAGTTATAATAACTTTCGGAAGTGGAATTATACACAAACAAGAAATATTTCCAGCGATGTGAATCAAATGTGGAAGAATTACGCAATTACTCATAAGCAGAGTTCAGTGTTATAGCAGACGGATTTAGCTTCAACCTATTTGCAGCTATACTTACAACTTGTACTTCACTGCTCATTCATACTGTTGAAATACAGATGACGATACAAAATGGAATCCATTTGTGATTCTAATAGTACTCACAAATTTAAAATGCTTATGCTATGATACCTAGCATTCGAAAGCTATGATTAGAATAAAGTCTCACCAGGGTTTCGATAGTGCACGATGAGGTAGAGGGTGAAGAAGATAGCGAAGGTGACGAGAGACATCACCCAGCTGATCAGCAGCATGATGGCCACGCACATCAGGAAGCCGCACAAGGAGAGCCATACATTGTAGTACTGGAAACAAAACATGTATTTGGCAACATTCAGTTATCAGTTTATCAGACTGTTTCATTTTCTTGTGCGTTTTACAAACTACGCATAAGGGTAGTGATTGTTCAAAAAGACTCGATAGTTGAGTTGAGGCTGTTTGACACGGTCTAGGATGGTCTAACTAGGCAATATGTATAAGTATTCTTAGTTACATTACACGATAAACTTTTAATTTTTTATTTTTATTTTGAAACTTACTCATGAACTCTATAACTTACTCTAAAGGTAGGCCTCCAACCCAGAGGCCGAACGACCGCAGCGTGGAATGTACAGAAGTTGATCAAGGCGTATGACGCCAGGTAGAAGTTGGAGATCAGAGGTGCAATTGTGTTCAAATCCGCTGTAACAACATAAATTATCTAGACTAGATCACCTCCATACTAAATCAGACGTTTGGTAGCAGCGCGGCTAGCTAAATAACCTACCAATAAGCAGGAACATAAGGGACACGAAGAACGTGAGCACGTATCCCCTGTACGGCTCGCCGTGACGTCCGTAGGGTTTGGAGAAGAAGATCAGTCCAGGGTAGATGCGGTCCGTGCCCAGCGCCTGGATGAGGCGCGGCACTGACAGCAGGTTAGTAAGCGCTGTGGACAGCGTCGCCGCCCAGCACCCGCCGTAGATGAACGGGCCCCAGGACGACATCAACTGCATTACCTGGAAATATGGACTAGCTGCAAAATGGGAACCCCGTGCTATTTTAGAGTTAAGTTTTGTTTAGAAAATAGAATCAATGACTTCAGCCAAGATTGTGATTAAACATTGTCTGAACAAGATATAAGCAGTGGGTGTTTAGCTGATAAGAAAAGCTGTTGCACCTTTTGAACAAACTTACTGAATAGCTGTTATGCAGGCCGTAAGTACAGTTGGGTATGCAGCCTGCGAGCCCGCTGTAGTCGGTGACTGTTCCATTAACTATTAACAAGTCGGTGATATTTCCACTGGCGTCTCTCAGTGCACCACCGCCAGCAAACAGCACCATCAGACCGTAGCTCAGCATGGAGATAAGAAGCGCCAGCAGGGTGCCTTTGGGGATAGCTGATCCAGGATCCTGGAATGTAAATAACGTTATTGTTGGGTTTGCTTCAACTTTGACTTCAATATTATATTAAAGCTCAAGTAGGAAGTTTCAACATGCCGTTAAATATGTCAAATTGTCAAAGTTTCTGGAAAGTTTCAGTTTTATTTAGCGTTTAGTGACATAGATGGTATTTAATATATCCGTCTCTGTATCAATAAACAATTTAATTTTGGAATACAACATTGCGTGCCTTGCTTGTTTACTGTAATCTTTCAAGATCAGCATTTAGGTCTAGTAGGTGTAGTTTATGTTAAGACCTATATTTAATCTTGTGACTGACGGTGAACACCTACTAAATCTAAACAGCGTTTTTATTTCAAAGTCAAAAGTCGTTTTCGTTCGGCCTGTCTCGCGCTCATTGGCCTGTCTCACGTTAACACATAAATAAAGTAACGTAATTCCGAGAACGACATCCAAACCAATTGTGCATCATCTTATTTCAATGTAAGCTTCAATATCGGGTGGTATATTTATTGCAAACAGTACCTATGAGTCACCGACACGCTCCCCAATTGGTTTAATCGATGGAGCGTCAGTTACTCGGAACAAAATGATCACCAACCAAATTTTCCGGATCAAATAAATTGACCTGAGTATCTATTGGAGAACGTATTTTGTTTTGCAACATCTTTTTTCACCTTGTTAATTTAAGTTTAACAAGGTAAAAAGAAAGATAACGTTGAAGACATTGAAGATGAAGAAGACATTATCTTTTTTTTACCCTTAATTCCTCCTACATGATTATTTTGATTAGAACCAGTTTCCTACGTTCAAAAAGACTGACCAGTCTTATTGCCAGGGTTTAAACGCCGCCGCCTGAAGGCTTATCCCAACGCACCGGAAAAATCACGCACCTACTGTATCTATACCCAGGTGTTCAATGCCTATAGTAGAGATCTTGTTGAATTACTGCGGTGCCAGTTCAATCAAAGGGAATTACTTCGTCTATTTTTGAATCCATTTTCTCTGTGACATCACAATGACGTCATTCGTCATTCAGCGTCAACTCAATCCAACCATTTCAAACAAAGTACTTTCCCTACCTTCATCAGTAAACGCAAACAGTTACCATTCTGGAGTTAATGGGTTTTGCGAAGGTGTAAACTATAGATAGAGATCCGGAGCGCCCGATTCCTAAATTGGAATGAATGAAGTAAGTAGGTAAGTACTTAGTAGTGCGTATATCATCAATGTAGGATCTAATTGTAGACCACATTAATGCCAATGATAGTCAGGCTAGATGACAGTCAAGCGCAGGCTAACTATCTTAATATATATAAATCTCGTGTCACAATGTTTGTCCTCAATGAACTCCTAAACCACTTAACCGATTATAATAAAATTCGCACACCATGTGCAGTTCGATCCAACTTGAGAGATAGGATAGTTTAAATATAAATATATATATAAATAATAAATGCGAACGAAGTTGCGGGGTGACAGCTAGTTTTTTATAAATATAAAAAAATGCACTCTGCATACGTAATTATGCATATGATGTTTAAACGAGCACCTACTCGTACCTAGGTAGGTATGTGTAGTATCAATTACAAAGAGCACGTGCACTTACTCTACCTAAATGTATTTTTAACTGTATACTAATTGAACTGCATTCATTCAAGTCATTAGTCTTTGTTTTAAATCCTAAATATTTCTGCTACGAAACGGACGCTGGCTTAACACATTTTTGCTTACGTTTTGAGTTACGTAGTAGTAAATAATTATACTTAAGTAACTCAGAATACCCAATACCATAAAACATTTTCTAGTTCGCCATTAGACGATGATTGATAGTATCGTACCCTGAAATTTCCTTTGAAACAATTTACCTACTGTCATAGTATAAAGTATTCTGTGCCTACTGTATGAATTTTACAAATGAACACTAATGTTTGTAGTGAAAATTATTCATGTGAAAACGGTTCCTTCTAACTCTAGGCAGGTTCTGAAGAAAATATCTAACTAGACTTCTATTATTGCTATATTTATCCTCCATGTCTATGATTATTGTGGATCAAGTTATGCTGAATGTCTATAATGTCTATAATTATGCTAATAATGAAGTCAGCTATGGTCGCTCATTAAACAAAATTAGGCTTCTAGCCTAGACAAATATGATTTTAACATTATTAATATAATTTCGAATCACATATTTTATCGTTGCATGTTTACAGCACAGAATAAAAAGGTTTACATGAGAGGATAAATTTAAATATGAATGTGTTTACATTAATCATAAATAACGTAAGCTAAACAAAACAGATCGTCTCTCAGAACAGGGCTTATCATAAAATTGTTATTTTTATCATTACTAGCAAATAAATTGAACATCACATGGATATTGGGGTTTTTGAGAAATAGTTAACTTTTACCAATTCATACATTTTCTAGGAATACCTATAAAAGAATAACTTTTTTTTTATTTCGTTGTAAAACGTGAAACAGACTACGATAGTAAATTTTCAGATATGTATAATTGTTTATGTATCTTTATATTTCACCGACTGCTTCATAACATTTGTGTGGAACTATACAGACACAATATATCGGATAATATGTTTATTTATTTTCCAAACACTTCAGATATCTGAACATATTATCACATAGCCTATTGCAGGCAATTCAGCTTGCAGTACATGCATGATAATTATTATTGATAAGACCACAACTGCAGACTTGCATAGATTACTAAAACGGTAATCTGCCATAGCTTTTCATTTTCTCGGACATTTATCAACACTGAGCCACTGACCCAATATCTATTGTTTTCCTTTATAAAAGACTACTAGGTATACTCGCCTAATAACAACACGAACTATTTCATGGAAAGATATCTGATATCATTGTCCAAGTCATTTCATGTCTACGCCTACTTTCTCCGCTACTTACTTAATTAGTTATGACGTCAGAGCTAAGTAATACAATGTTGCAAAGGTATCGTTTAGAGATCCATATATCTTTTTTTTTACTTGGCTACTGCTTCTTTTAATTTTTGGGCAAGGATGTATACTTTTACAGAATGTTTATAACTTAGTGCAAAACAAATGACCTTTCAAGTCTGTGACAGACGATTTAAGCTGCGCCCTCAATTCATTAGAGACACTCATTGGTGGCTTCATGGTTCAAAGCTGTACAAAGAGGTTTATACCAATTAAAGCATTTTATGATTGGTGCAGTATTTTTTGAATCACAATATTATGTGTATTGTATTAGGTCCTTACGTATGAAATTGGCGTTTTGTCGTACTGATCAATTTGATCTGAAATATCTCCTCTTTGGTTAAGAATTCGAAATTCAAATTAATAAATTCATTTAGCTGGTTTTTTTTTCTTTGGAATACAGTCATTCATTTGTTATTTTCCTCATTATTTTTTCTTTGGCGTCGCTTATTACCGCGCAATGGAAAACATGAAATATCGGTATATTTACGAGTACGAGTTCTACCGTGGCACCAGTGCTGCAGAAACAGCTCGAAGAATTAATGATGTGTACGGCGCTGGTGTCGCTAAAGATAGCATGGTACGTTTTTGGTTTCAACGTTTTCGTTCTGGAAATTTCGACCTTAAGAACCAACCCCGTGGACGGCCGGAGATCAAAGTGAAAAACGAAGAATTAAAGGCTATTGTGGAAGCGGATCCATCACAAAGCACTTCAGAGATAGCAGCAGGCTTCGGGGTAAGTGACAAAACTGTATTAATCCACTTGAAGCAAATCGGGAAAGTAAAAAAACTCGAACGATGGGTACCTCATGAATTGAGTGAATCGAACTTGCAAACACGGGTCGCCTGTTGTGTTACTTTGCTCAACCGACACAATAATGAAGGGATTTTAAATCGAATCATTACTTGTGATGAAAAGTGGATATTGTACGATAATCGAAAGCGCTCATCGCAATGGCTGAACCCTGGATACCCAGCCAAATCCTGCCCTAAACGAAAATTGACTCAGAAAAAGTTACTTGTAAGTGTTTGGTGGACTAGCGCCGGTGTCGTTCACTACAGCTTTCTTAAATCTGGCCAAACGATTACGGCAAATATCTATTGTCAGCAACTGCAAACCATGAAGGAAGAACTAGCTGTTAAACAACCGAGATTGGTCAATCGCTCTAGGCCACTGCTGCTTTACGACAACGCAAGACCACACACTGCATAACAAACAACCACTAAGTTAGCTGAGCTACAATTGGAATGTCCGCGACATCCACCGTACTCCCCGGACCTTGCTCCAACAGATTACCATTTCTTCCGGAATTTGGACAACTTCTTACAAGGAAAAAAATTCCACTCCGATGCAGCAGTCCAAACCGCCTTCAAAGAGTTTATTGATTCTCGCCCCCATGGTTTTTATAGTAAAGGGATCAATGAACTACCCATAAGATGGCAAAAGTGCATAGATAACAACGGTGCATACTTTGATTAATTAAATATATTTTACAAAAAAAAAACGACTTTTTATTCCTCCCGTACAAAACGCCAATTTCATACGTAAGGACCTAATATATTCATTATTCCTGTAAAACTAGTTAAGTAAATGTTATTTAGAGTTGTATATAGGTGACAATACGCACCTTGGAATAAACCATAGGTGTCTTTCTACTGTTATAGCTCTTATTACTGACCTTGAGATCCCCAGAGATGTTGGCACCGGCCTGGATACCAGTCACGGAAGGGAAGAATATGGCAAACACGCTGAAGAAGTCCTGGTTCACCTTCTCACTGTACCGGAAGTCGGGGTAAAAATTGGCTGACAATGTTTCAGCTGAAACATAAATGTAAAAGGTAAGAGTTCAAATTCGACTTAGTCTTAAATTCTCACTTAGTGACTTTTTATTGACAAGAACAGGTTAGTACTAAGCATTATGATTTTACGGAACGGGAATTACTCTCGTACGATTAAGTCGATTATTCCGACAATAGTTTCAACCGCTTTTGGCAGTCTTTATCAAGGCAAGTGCGCGTACGTGAGTAATTCCGGTTCCATAAAATCATGATGTGTGAAAACCACGTCAGTTTCCATAATAAAAAAAAGTACTAAGCACATGTGAAAAAGATAACTAGTGGAAACTTCAGTTCGTTCGACTACCCAATATTATCATCATCATAACAGTATTTTACTATCCTCTGCAGGGACACCTACTTTCCCTACGTCGAGGGTTACTATATTATCCACCACGCTGGCTCAGTGTGGGTTGGTGGATGTCACATGTTTTTCGAATTATTCTTCTAGCACTGTCAGCTTCCTCAGGATGTTTTCCTTTGCCGTACGCGCACGTGTCCAATTTAAAAACACAAACTTTTCTGCGAGAGTAAAGTTCATTGGCACACGCCAGAATCAAACCCACGACCTCCGGATTGGAAAGCGCGGTCCATCCCACTCGGCCAACACGGCTACACTATCCAATGTATTTGAAGAATAAGATCTGGAGGTGTTATGTGGTTCTATAAATGTATATATGTATACCTACCTATAATGATATGTTAAACTTGGTAAGTAATAGTAAGCGTACAGCTGAAGATTAAACAGATTAAAGTAAGCAAATAAAGTAACTCACAGCTTAATCCGACAAAACCTTCGGCGATGTCGGTGCTAGTCTTGGGACCGATGATTGTGCCCACTACGAAATCAACCATGGCTCCCACAATGATGGCGATCAGGAAGTTCTGGTAACAACATTATACCCACTTATACATTTGAAGTACCTATGTATTCAGGGTTATTTTAAATAATGTAAACAAAAAAAAATTAGATGCCTGTAAAGTCGGGTCTCGGGCCCCTGGCTTGTGGGGAGCCACCCGGGTCCTTCCACCTCAGTCCGATCCTGTCGGTTCCTGTCTCTAGAGCCACTTCATTTTAGCATCAGACGTACATAAGTACAGGAAATTGTTTCAATGCAATCTAATCTTTACAATCCACAGAAAACAATTGTTCTCTAAGTATTCTTAAATTCATGATAAGAAAATCGTGTATCGTGTGTAATCGTGTAATTTAAAATATTTAGCCTACTCAGGTCCACTTAGAAAATATGAAGTACTTAGTTACCTTTTCAGATTGGTATCTAAGTTTTCCAAGGACAAACGTACTGAACCCAAAAATCCGGAAAGCCAGTCATTACAAATACAATCAAATGTGAGCTTTCACGCGTTCTAAAACCTCACTTGGGACTTTATTAGCGCCAATTTGCAAAGTGCGTAGCTATAGTATGTAGGTAGAGCAAATGATAATTTGCGGGCTTCAGAGCTTTCCTGCTAGAAATTAATGCAATTAAGTTAATCTATAGGAATGGCTTCGCATGTCCACATCAATCTTCTGCCAACGCGGTGTCCTCTACGAGCTAAAGCTAGCTATTAATAGGTGTATGTATAGGTACTACCATCATAGTAATTGTGTTGAAGAGAACTTTCTAGGTAGTTTCCATCACATTATTTTCATGTCAAAAGTGTCAACGTGAAGAAAATATATGGAATGCACATGTTTCCTATGATGGGCGCTTAATTTAGCTAAAGGTACTCATATGCTTAAAAAAATAACTTTAGTGACAGTCTAGAAAGATTAAGAATGCACTCGGAAAACTAATTATTGAGAAAGTTCCGAGTAATTAACTAGGTAGGGTCGAAGGAAGGTAGTGACTTATAAAAGTTATAACCATTGGTTATAACATTCCAAACATATTTATACCGTAGATGAGCCTTATCTATTCGATGTCATTATGGACCTGTTGAATATAAAGAGTAAGTAATTACGAAATAACAAGAGAATTCGTATAATAAATAGCTAAATCGCTCGACTACTTTTACGACCAATTTTCGAATTGTAGAGTCATATTGAATTAGTTTAGTAGAATTGTCTGTTTTAAAATCAGTAGGCGAGACTAGCACACAGTCAATGGGAATGAAATAAATACTTACTTACGTACCCGCTTACTTATGTACCTGAAAAATTTGCTTACAGAGGTAGTCCATGCGATTTAAATTCTACTAACTGCCATTATTGCCATGTTTATGTTTTTATTTTGCAAAGGTACGAGTATCATCGACTTTAAAAATAAATTTGACATCCACATTGATGCTTTACGTTGGCAATCAGAACCAATTGTTAAAAGAGGTGAGCCCCCCGTATCTCTTTGATGTGAGATTGTAATCGTGCAGTAAGGAGAATGTTCAATGTTCATATTCATACTATTTCACTGTAAAGAAGCCCCCATGTACCTACTTACTACAGTAGTAGGTAAAACTAGCACAGCGTCTGTGGCCATAGCAACTACTATGCCATCTGTGTGAGAGGGTCGAAGCATTGAAGGACGAAGTGTTTCAGTACACGTGTCTTGAAGTGCCGTGCGGTTGGCATCAGCTGAGCGGTATCAGGTCAATTGGTCAACGCCTTGCCACGAGCCCTCTACTCTTTCTATTATTATTATATCTTAGTCAAACAGCCAATTGCAAGTAGAATGTGTGGGCACTTATTGCGGAAGTGGTATTTAACATGGTACTTAGAGGTGTTTTAAGAAAAGCACGAAGGGTTAACTGTATTTTGTGTAGTTAGTTGGTTAGTCGCGTATATCCGACTTCGCTAAGTTTATTCAATTTTTTTTCGGAATTTGAAAAACTTCAAGTCAAACCACTTCATAATCGGGCCACTCTTGGCAGAGTGTTTTTGGTTAATATTTTTATAAGATGGTGGTACATGGTGGGTCGCCGTCAAACAAACCAAAGTAGGTAAATTTCAGTGCGTAATTTTGGTTTAAAATAGAGATGACTGTGTGGAAATTGGTACGTGAAGACTTCCGTTAGAAGTCCATAAATCATTTCCAGTAATCTCGGCTGCTATTATTGGCCACACAGGTTTGATTCAAACATCAAATCTGAGTAAACACACATTACACACACTAAGGAAACAGACTGGAAATCAGTATAAAGTCAGGACTTGGTACAATTGTAGCAAAATGAAGAAATAACTTCACTGAAACTATGATTTCATTTAAACACAGTGATCGATCCTGCTTGACGAAATCCGTAGAAAGGTGTAGTTAGATAGGTATATTATTACTGCGGTGAACAACTAACGTCATTCATCTGATATACAACTAGAGCCCGGCGTATGGCGACCATATGACCGCAGGCTCGCCCCCAGTCACATTTGGGACTGAATAATATCCGGCGAAGTGTAGGTGTTGTCTTACACCTATGCCAGCCGTTTCGGGGAAAGGCGTGACGATATTATAAAAAACTAATAAGTATGGGTACATGTATATCTAGGTATGTAGGTATCTACTGACCTGTGCCTTACTCTCCCAGTCCATGCCGACGGCGCAAATGATGCACATGACCACCAGGGCCACAGCGCCGACTATCCTGACGTCATTGACGCCGTTGTCGACGATCCCGCCGTGCGGCTTCAGCAGGTCGTTCAGCGAGTCGCAGAACCCGATGGTGTTCATACTGGCTGCGACGGCGTTCGCGAACGCGAATATGATGCCCACTGACGCACCGAACTCGGGCCCCAGAGACCGGGATATTATGTAGTAAATGCCACCTGAGAAGAACATTATAGGGTTAACGTCAACTCATTATCGTTTCGTCCCTAAGGGGAATTCCAATAATCCTTGCTTATTGCTTATTAAGAAACGATAATTCACATTGTACCTCACATAAACACGTGTAGACCTAGTGGTCGACGTCTGTTCTCCTCTGAAGGTCGTATTCCTCAACCGATTCTCGTGAAACTTTGTGAGCAGGTTCAATAATTATACAGTTTTTTTTGCCGAGTCAATTTTTGGAATTTTTCAAACTTGCAAAGATAATTTTTTTTTAAAGATTATTAAGAAATACGACTTGTAGAGGAAGACAAAAACCCCGACAATGATCCGGACAGAGATCCGGACAGAAATCGGAAGCAGAGACGCTTCGCTCACTAACGCTCGCTCGGACGATAAATAAACCAGTCTTTCGCTGTTTTTCTCTATTTAATGTTTTCCGTTCACCGACTAGATGACTGATAAAATTAATAATTTCTTTGATCAAGGAATAGTAAGTGAACTACCGATGAACATTTGTGAACCGATAAACATAAAAGTGGGAAAGCCCTCGTCTCCTTGTTGTTTTACGATATGTACGATTAAGGTAAACATTCAAAGAAACACAAGGTGAGCCAGACGTCGCCTGTTAGTAATCAAAACATGATTGCGATTTGTTGGCGAGTGCACAGTGAATCAAATAAATTCCCAGTTCGTTTTTACCTGCCTGCACAAAAGAAGGATAATCCTATTCGGATAAATGTGTTTCTATGTGAGCTCGCATATCGACTAAACTGCAATTTTGAATTGTGGAATTCATTATATTCGTATTTACTTATATTCGGATTTTAAAGATGTTTTTTGTTTTGCAATGATCGTTAAAAATTTAAACGCAAACGGATTTAAATGATTTCATCTAACATGATTATTTGCGCTGAGGGCGCTAACTGCCTAGCACGTAGCACGTTGGCTAGGCAACAATAAAGCCTAATGTACACTAGATGGTATCAGCGAACTATAATATCCGTTTTAATTCATAAAAACTTGCAATAGTACATTGTCGCGCCATGTGACTGAGTGATGACGATTATTAAACTGCGATGAAATGTTTTACAGTCGCGAGAATTATGAACTAGCGTCCTAACAAGTAGGTAGAGACGAAGCGACCAGAAGCTGCAATTGAAAGGAATCCCTAGTACCCACTGGGTGTTAATTTATAAATGCAGGTTTTCATCGCGATGATTTTCACTTGATGTACCTACTCGTCCTTTTAAACTGAGTTTGATCTCCAAGTTTCTTTGAAAAGTCATATAAAATAATGAGACCAACATTACCTCCTTTGACTTCGCCATTGGTGCAAATAGCGCTCATAGAAAGCGTTGTGATGACGCAGACCACTGCGGAAATGAGGATGATGACCAGGGACAAGCCGATCCCGGCCTGGGACACCACCCACGATATCCGCAGGAAGAGCATCACGCCCCAGATGTTTAGCAGGCATGGTATGAGAACACCCTGGGAAAAGAAACCGGTGAAATTTGATAATGATATTTCAGCTTATAAATCTAGGTACAACTGTAGGAATGTGCTGCTCATTGGTTACATTATCAAAACTTTAAAATAATTTACTTACTTACGTAAAAATAATTATTAATTATCTGAAGGAAGACAACGGTCTGACCTACCTGAATCCATCCTAATTTTATTCCATGAGCGGGTGTTGGTGACTTGGTATCCCGCTGTCTTTGTTCCTTCTCGTCCTGTAACAAACGAAGCATTCATTACCAAGTAGTTCTGAAGCATTATCTACCTTTACAAAAATTTGGTTCGATTACCACTACTTTTATGGGCTAGACCAAGTATTCAGAAACATTACTTAAGTAAGTAGCGTTAACTGGGGCAAATGCGTCTGTAGGGCAATTGCGTCTTTCGAGAATTACCTACTGACAAACTCTTCACAAATTAGGCGCCACCTACATCTTTTTCTATCTTTAGTTACAATAATCTGTACAAGATGGCGTTAGTCGCCTAATTTGTGAAGAGTTTGTCAGTAATTCTCAAAATACGCAATTGCCCCACAGGCGCATTTGCCCCAGTTGACTGTAATTTTTTTAAAACAACCCGTAACCTCTCTTACGTAAATGACTTGGCTAGGCAAGTAGTCAACATCTTTTGATTGAATGGCTATAAATATCTTCAGGAAGGTAGTTGGACAGCGCCGTTTAGTAAAAAGGCTAGGCTTTTTATTAAACGGCGAATTAAGCTAGTTGGCTACGACAGATACATGGATAAAGAAGTATTTGAAACTTTTATCGGTTGCACGAAATGAGACTTATTACTAACTAGGTAAGCCTTATGTCTACTACCTATATAAATGGGTTATATGTAAAAGATTAATGAGACAGATATTACTTCGCGTGGTTTCAAGAGCAGTTAGGTAATACAAACGCAAACAATGGTGTATTATCTATTGTAGGTTGTAAATGTACCTATTGCAAATGGAAATAATCAACAGTGCACTGCTGTATGGCCCTGTCGCTACTACATCACAGATATATGACACTGTTTGCTGAAAATTGATGGACAACAAATGTGTGCTCAATGACGTAAAAAAGTCCATCATAAAAGAATCAATAGATTCGATTTGGTCTACCTAGACTCTGGCTAGACCATATCGAATCTCTTGTTTCTGTTCTATTCTATTTCTGTTCTTTTCTAGATTCTCGAAGAACAAGACAAATTACAATCTTTTGACAGGCTGTCCATCGTTGCTATTTATTGCTCTAGAGCAATAAGTTTCTAGAAACTTTTCAATACTTTTTACCAATCTGTATACTTTTGCTGATGTACGTAATAATAATAAGAAATAGCACTAAATTATTTTAACAAAATTAGCAAATTGAATGGCACAATAAGATTTTGTCAAGAATGTTTTTGTTAGACCTTCATGCTGTTGAGACCATTTTTAAACATGTCAGAAGCTTTTATGAGTCATTTATTATCCGTCGAAACAAGTCAAGTGATTGGGGCTGTTGGCACCGATCAGTGTTGCCAATGCTACGGCAATTACCGTGTTCTACGGCTTTCAGGCCAAAATATCACAAAATGCACGGCCTACGGCTGCGACCCTGTAGCCGTAGCAGATTCTACGGCTATTCGCAAAATCTACGGTAATTGATTAACTCCGATGCGCGAAATTACTCACTGCTCACTTAACCAAATATTATTTGACAGGAGATCGAGAGGAACAGCACTATAAGATTGTCGATTTCTACACATCGGAGTAGATTACTGTATTCGATTACTAATCCAAGTATACCGAATGCCAACATTGCCAAGTTGTCTATGGCTGTATGGACTTTGTTACTCTTTCTACTCTTTAAGTAAAATGAAATGTCTATGGCGTGCAGCTATAGACGGGGATTTCCCAATAATCAAATATCAAATAGTGCATCCCTTTTTTATTTTCGTGGATGAGTGATACAAGCTCACAGAACACTATTACTCCTAGAGCTTGCTATCATAACTCATACGTTAAACACGGAATCTATTGCCCTAATTTTTGTATTCATTTATTCTTTGAGTATTGAGTGTGTTATTTAACAGTTTTGTAACAGTGTGAATAATAAGTTTAAATAAAAATTAAAGCTATTCAAAATAATTATTTGCTGTTATTTCTTCAAACAAATAAAAAAAACAACATTAGCCAAATGGCGCATTTTTAAGGTTTTTAATGTTAAAAACGTTTAATTATCATTAATCAAACGTTATTTTTTTAAGCAATGACACGGCCCACCGATGATCTTTTTCCATATAAACACGGCTTTTTTACCTCATATACACGGCCGCCTAAAAATTTTCATTGGCAACACTGGCACCGATAGTTGCGCGTGCGCCGCGTTGCGACTGGCCAGGCGGGGCGGTTGTAACCGGATGCTACCGGAAATTAGCGCCTGCGATGCCCGCCCGGAGCCCGCATATTAATGTTCTTGAAGATTTACGTTGCTTACCTACATCAAGACAGGCTTTTAACAAAGCCTTGATGGTAATTTTGGGTACACAGATAATTTTTAGGTGGGTATGAGGTCATAAAATAAATATACCTGCCTGTGAACGAATATATGTACATACCTATCTACTTACTACTTATATAGCGACTTGCCCGGCTTAGCACGATACCTATAAACTTCCGTATTATATCTAATTGAAGGTAGAGGCCACATTCAAATCTTTTGCGTGGTTTAGGAGAAGTTAGCGGATTTACAGACAGAGACAGACAGACGCGGAAAGCGACTATGTTTTAAAATATGTAGAGATGTATACACACGTGAGAATGTATACTTATGTAGTAGGTACGATTGTCACGCATAGTAAGTTGTAAACTAATATCTCTTTGAATACATCTACTATACAGGATGTTATAAAAGTCGCGTCCAACCAGCCAATAATTAATTTAATCGGTATTGACAAGAGCTTTTGGTGTCGTTAGGAGCGGTTAAATAAGTTTTCAATTACATCTATCAAAAAAGTCTCCAGTTAATAAAAAAAAGTAACTATACGAGTAATTAAATGAAATAAAAGATCTCGATTTCAAAGCAAACAAATAAAACAAAAACAAAACAAATAAATAAATTGACATAACATAAGTATGTATACGAAGACAGTTTTATACTTCCGGATGGATACTACTTCTACAACACGGTGCATGCGGGTATGTAATGAGAGTAATATACATGTCATATAAATATGGACTCTACCAACGGTATGCCGCCGCCGCCGCGCCGGATAGATTACCTGTGACGTCGCAGCAGCACCGTCGTGAATGAATAATTTTATGCTGATTTCATTGATTATGATAATTAATTATTTATTATTTACATTTAAATAGTAACACCGCATTACCTTTACCTATCATACACAATCCTTGGATAAGAATAGCGAAAGCATAAATAACCATTTCATTTAATGCAATAATATCGTTTACTTTGAATTAGTATAAATAATAATAATATAATATTAATATTCGGGACACTTGCACACACGGTCGTCTGACCCCAAACTAAGCAAAGCTTGTACTATGGCGGCCAGAGACTGATATACATACATACATATATAATTACTTAAATAGATAATTAACACCCAGATCTTCTTTCAATAATCAAAGTTTGTTTATGGTTTTCACATAAGTAAAGGTGCTAGAAAATCTATATATTAACCTATTCTATTTTAGTGTATTTCAGTCACAGCAATTCAGTTCTTCGCATGATATACTCGTACATCACATCTCTAATAATTCGCTCTATTTATCAGTAAACCCACAAACTAATCTTATCTAATGTTCTAACTCACTTATTATGCGAAATATTGCGAGAATTATGCGAAAGCAACATTACCTCTTCAGTAATAAGATGGTCACCGTGCAGCTCTCCGAGACTGGGCCGTTTCAGGGCTCTCTTAGAGTTTCTATAGTTCTCCATCCTCGGCAGGGCTTCCCTGGTGAGTTGTGCGAGGGAGCGCTTCCTCCGCCAGCCGGCGTCATGGAGCCAGGTGTCGGGCTGCGCCCCGGGCGCCGCCCCCGTGGGCGCTGCCTCGGTGGACGAGCGCAGCGGCCGAGAGATGATGCTGGCACCCATGTGGATGCCATTACTTTTCTCATTATCCACGGTCGACACAGTGAACCTGAGCAGATAATGAGATAAATGAGAAACACTCATTAGTAGTTCTGTGCTAGTAAGAACCCTGGGGTTGGCATGTACCTAACATCGAAAACATGAACCTGGATATCATAGAAAACTACAATGATAATTTTAAAATAGACGTTAGTAGAAAGATAGTGAAAAAAGATGCATTCTGCCCCAACCGCGGACATGTTACTAATAGTGTGAAACGGTCATTACATTTTCCAATTTGCAGTACGCTAACTGAGCTAGCGTGCTAAAATTGGATAGGATAAAGGCTGCTTTAGTCTTGTAGTTACCTGCAATCCTCCATGGTGTCGTAGATCGGTAGACTACCGGAAGCTCGTCTTATATGAAACTACTTCGCGTAGTTCGATTTTTATGTGGAAGGTAATCGGGGTTGTCATTAACCACATACTTTTCTTCAGTGTCAGCCTGTAACAAAGACAAAAGATCTTTAAATAAAAGAAGATTATCGAAATATTGCACTTACAACTGAGCGCTACCGTGACTCGGATGACACGTTAAATTGTGGGCCTCGATTGTTTGTTCTATGACAGCAATCGTTAAGCCATGTCAGAGGCCATCGGGTGGCCTAGAAACTCTGACATCAGGGCTAGCTACTCGGCCTATACGAACTTTTTACGCCGTTTATCGAAATATTGCTTTAAGAGTACACAATGCGAAGAGAGTTCTCCGTAAAAGACAGAGAGATTAGTTAGATTTTTTAAAATATGTTTTCTTAAATTTTAACGAATAGATACCTAGTATACAATTTTAACAATTCTAACAATTAAATTGCAACCTAAAATACTGTAAAGCTTTTTATCCAAGAAAGTAGTTGCATTATGCATATTAGCCTACATTTACCTAAACATCCTAAGTACCTACCTAATCTATATCGATTAAATTACTAAGACGACGAATAACTTGAACTGAGTTTGATTGACTTGAAAATATATAATTTGTTGGTTACGACTTTATGCCAACCCGCATGGTTTTCGATTAACAATAATATAACAGGAAAATCAATTTTAAAATTGCTTGTTCTCAGCCTCGTCTAACATTTGCATGCACTTTATCGTACCCGTCCAATCCAATATCAAAATATCAAAATAATAATCATAGACCTATGTAATAGGGCATATTCTGTGATAATAATATACAGGGTACCGTACGTAGGGTAAGTATTTTATCTTCCATCAGATTTCAGGAAATAATTTTCTTAAAAATAAAAACACAGAACTAGCGGAAACAGAAATGCTGGAGATTCTTTCGTGACAAAAAAAAAGTAGACTTGAAGCTTGACACGTGAGCAAAGGCTTTCGCGAACGGCTGCCTTTGAACCGGTTCGCGCCGGTGCGGTCGGTGTGGGGAACCCCGACACGTTTTAAAGGCATATTGCGAAGCAACCACGCGAGACTTCTGCATAAATACATATAAAACAACCTACATCACTTAAAACAATGTGGCTTTACCTCAAGCTAAGCATTCGTCAGGCTAGGATAGAGATATATTTCTTTATCGAGAATCATCCATACTTATAAATAATTTTAAATACCTCTTGCTAATTTAGTACTTACCTAACGCAGTATGGATAAAATCAATATTATTACCAATATATATTACTAATAAAGCAAATTTTAGGATTTTTAGGCAAATACCAAATTATAATATTTTTATATTTTGGAAGGCTGACCACTTGACTTGACTTTACACTTGAAACCTTTACAAGAACTCTTAAATATTTGCTCGTCATCCATAAAAGGGAATACTTACTCAGTGGAAATATTTCGCACCCATACGCTATAAGTATACAATATTGCCTCACAGCTACGTCTGTCTAGTATTAATACAATAGCCGTTTAGAGCACATAACACAAAACAGTAGCTGTTCTTGGAAGTTCTACTGTGACTGACTTTATTTACCAACGGATGTCGAATTGGGGAATACTTAGATTTGGTTCTACATTTGTCAAGGAAAAACTCAGAGATTCCAGGAAATGCCGAAGTGTTTGTCATGGGAAGTTTGAATCAAATATCAAGCGATAGGTATAGGAAAAATAACTCTACTGTGTAAAATAGACTCATAACTCGCGGCGCTCATACAATCCGCCCAAAATGTATAACAAGGACGGGCATTTACTGCCCAGCTCCTACTTTACTCCCTACCAGAAATCGCAATAGAATTTACATAGAACAATTGAACCAAAAGCTTTTCACACGGCTACATATAAGATTCGGAAAGATCTACACTATAAGTATCATCTATAACGAAAAGCACTACAATTTAAAAGTCATTTTTAATGTGACTGTACTTATATGTAGGTCCTGCCTATTAGGAGACAACTAAGCAAGTCTAAAATTCCTATGAGAGTGCTTCGTTTTCGTTAGCAAATGGAGACATATCTCCATCACCATATGGTGTCGTTTGCTTCCACGTACCATGGTATGAAATCGGCATCAGATGGGTCGTCGCGGTTGTTTCCACCGCATGTGTGCGCCAGCGAACTAATTTGTTTAGACACAGTCATCATGCACCTTTATGATGTAAACACGAGCGATCGCTCGCGTGCGCATTGAGTCCTACCAACTAGGCACACATACTACCGGCCATAGTAAACGAGCAGCTCATAACGCTTTTCATAAATTCGTAGCATGTACCTAACCGTATATAAATGTATGCCGTAAACCGTAAACGACGAGCCTGAAAGAAAAGACTCATGGAAGTAGAAGCAGCGAAAGATGTACGCCAGGATCGTAGCAAGTGGAGAGAAGTGGTGCGAAAGAGGCGTGATTACATGTATGTAGCATACACCGTAGGCAGTGGCGGCCATTCGCTACAGGAAAGGTCGCCATAAGCGACTAGTTACCGCTTGTCCTCAGAAAAACGTGACTATGCAGGAAATAAGCATAATTTAGATGACTAATGTCTATACTTTGATTCGAAGATTTAGAAGTTCTTGATATTTTTTTTGATCGAATTGATGATTTTGTCCAAAGTTTGTTTTTCATAACATTCACAAAAATATTATAAGTACCTACAAATATACAAAAACGCGTAAAATAGTGGCTGGTTAACAAGAGAAAAATAATATATGCAATACACTTACATTATATAAAAACAAAGATTACCTGTAGTTCTTAAAATCACAATCAGTGGTGGAATGTTTGGTAGGTCGAAAGTAAGCTTTACTGATCAAAGTAGCGGTAATATTTTGGTTTGGTGCGGCTTACTTAACCTTTATCTAGGTAGGTAAACACGCAAGAGCTAAAAACAGGATATTTTTCCATTGTAAAATTAATTACTTTCTGTGGGGGCTTAAGTCCCTTAGCCCGCTCCCTGGATCCGCTAGTGATGCCAATTATTTGTTATGTTGAATCATAGTGTTTAGGTTTTTATGAGTTGTTAAGGCATTATTATGATACCCTTATGAACGCCGGCTGTCATAAAATCATGTAAAAACTCGTGTAACGGAAGTGATTACAGCACTTACCGTCAAGGATAGGCCTTGCAGCGTACCTACAATAGAACAGTTGGCTTTGACCACAAAATGTAATAGGTTGATAATGTCCAAATGCAATTACAAACACATCAATTTAGGAATATGCACATTCATACCGTCATGTCATCTCGGTTAGAGGTATTTTGTGATCGATACAATACAGATTGATGACGAAGTCGCGAGCATTCAACTGGTTGAGTACAAACCACTTGTTAGATTATCACCTGTTGCTTTAGAAACACTGCCGCCGTGTCCCTGAAACTTTCAGTGGTCGAACGACTTCAGAAGATAAGAGGTGGTACTAACCAATACGTATCTATACCTTCCATTACATATTTATATAAATAAGCCGCCTTCAATATGTACTTTTATGGTTGTGGAAGAAAGTATCTACCTACAAAGTCCTTGTGATATAAGTATAAACTAGTCGATGAATGTAAACATGTTTAAATTGATTACTAGCTGTTGTCTGCAACTTCGTTCGCTATTATTCAGAAAATAGTAGATTATTCATAAACCCTCTTCGTGATATACTTTTTTTTATGAAGAATAGGTCGGCGTTTGACCACCAACTCGCCTGATGTTAAGCGACGTTGTGGTCTAAGATGGGGCACGACGACCTATAAGGTACTTATTCACTCTAGCCTTGAAGTTTTGTAGAGTGAAGAAGTACAAAGACGGCAGTTGAGTGAGGCGCTACAATTGCGCTACTGCTCAGACTTGTCTTCGGAACCGTACTCAAAGAGTATGTAATATAGTTAACCGTACTGTTACTAATTATCAAAATAAAAATAATAATCCGTTACCAAAGAGATCAAAGTCCAACATTAAAAAAAATACTGGCTGGTTGTCAGTTGTTATTTTAGTACCAACTACGTACTATTCTGCGATGTTGTCTGACGCATTTGGTAAGCGGCGCGTTATTTTTTATTAATTTACATAATTTCATGACAAAAAGATTTATTTATTCAGAAAAAAATATCCTAGAACATTCCTTGTGACATACTGCAACTATTTATCAAATTTCATCAAGATCCGTTCAGCCGTTTGGCCGTGAAAAGCCTACAAACAGACAGACAGACAGAGTTACTTTCGATTTCATAATTGGGAAGGAAAGGATTGCCGCAGTAACGAATAAGTAATTTCTTACAAAAAAAATAACAGCCGTGCAATATTTTATTTTCGATGCAGAATGAGGTAAAAAACGCACAATGCCAGAGGTAAAAAACTGATGCATAACACCATTCTCGCATTTGTCGTAGCGTGTTGCGTCGCATCGTACAACGCAGCGCCTAACATGCTGTAGCTAAGGCGTAAATCCGCCGGATTTGAATGGAGCTATGACTTACGTAGGTTTACTTAAGTATTTATTTATTTTACATACATACTTACATATCGTCACGCCTTTTCCCCCAAGGGGGCTGGCACAGGTGTAATACAACACCCACACTTCGCGGGACGATATTCAGTCCCAAATGTGACGGGGCGAGCCTGTCGCCATACACCGGGCTCCGGTCATGTAGCAGATGACATACAATACGCACAAATGTTCACACAAACACTAAAAAAGACAAACTCTTTTTTCTTTTTAAAATGACTCATTTCACCTTGCCACTTGCCACCTGGCTCCACACAGCTTTGGTGAATTCCCAATTTTTATGCTACGACGCAGCATGCTACGGCGCCGTGCGCTACGACGCAGCATGCTACGGCGCCGTGCGCTACGACGCAACGTGCTACGACGCTGCTTTCGTAGATTTTGACCCCTTTACTTATTCAGTAATTTCTCTAAGTTAGTTTGTTAGTTAGTAGACCCTAATGCTAGTCTTTTATTTACGTTTTGAAGATTTGAATATACTCCTCCGGCAGGCGTCTTTCCAGCTGTCGTCCTCTACAAGTCGCATTGTCAACCCATTCTTGTAAAATTTTGTGAGCAGGTTCAAAATTTGTATAGATTTTTTTACGATTAAATTTTTGGAAATTTTCATATTTGCTGAGATATAGACATACTCATGACTTTTTTATGTTTTCGCGAGATCTTCAGCTCAGAGAGCCACTAGTTTTACGATGTAAAAATCTAATAGTAACAAAGTAATCGTAGTTCGTCACGTCACACAGGGAGTGCCACCCTTGTTAATCAACATCGCCGGCTCGGTACTACATTTGTGTGTGTTTGACGGGCCCGGGGGGTAAGGGGTGCTGTGTAACGCGTTGTTTACAATGGAAAATTTTAACACTCTTTTTACTTACTTTGATGGGATGCTTTCTGCCTTTGTTAGTTTAATTAATTGAGGTAGATATAGCTTGCAATGACATACATTTAGGTGTACATTCATACAACATTAATTATTTGTACCGATATCTTTAAAAGAACTAGGTCTTGAGACCTTAATTGGACCAATAATTGTAATCGTCATATATCGGGTATTTAAGTAGATAACTGAAGGGTCTGTAGATAACCTAATCATGTAACAATCTGCACGTACTTGTTCATATTTTCCTAAGCAAATTTAATTAAATATCAAGCAGATGACAAATTAAAATATAAAAAAGAGGTTTAGCACCAATCACCAAACTCTTTTTTTTTCAGTGTTTTATGTTCATAACAAATAGGTGATTTTAGAAACCTACTTTTGGCAAATAATATTAGGTAAAAAATGATTAGGTGAGTTTCTCATTATTGTAATTATGTAGGTATGTATTAATCGACCTCTAACGAATCATAAACGACGTCGATAATTATGAAAAACAAAATGTGACGCATTCATAATAGAGAACGAAATGACAAATACCTCATGCTTTTAAGACGCACGTAACATACACGTACACGTCATTGATTATTATAAACAATACCCAACCACATCCCAAACACTAATGACAAGGAAGAAAATAACTATTATTTTATTTGTCTGAAAGAGGTAAGTATATTTTATGGTGCGGCTATATTGGCGTGCGATATATTCGTGTCACGTTGTCACGGTAAAATCATCGTTATCGGTAATCGGCGATGTTCTTGTCTACATTAGTGGTCAACTCGTTGCCTTTGTGCGGAATTGACGTGGGCGATAATTCGCCCGATACATCGCCGAATAACGAACTAACCGGCTACACTTGTCGTGATAGCCCACATTATCGCCGATGGACGCTAATATAGCCGCACCATTAGCGATTTTGTGTTCTTCATCTGCAATGTTTTTTTGTATAGTCAATAAAGTGTAGGTACGTTTGTACTATATAGTATTTTATTGTTGTTTTACTTAGATAATACTTATGTCATATACAAGGTGCTATTGGGTGTAGTAATATTTAAAGCTCAACATTTCACTCATGGCTCTAAAAATTCAAATTTCTAACAGTTGTTTTGTTTTTGGAGCTAATTCGGGTAGCTAAATTCAGTAATGTAAAGTACAAATATAGATATACTCGTAGTGACTTCAAACAAGCTTAATATGCCTTCAATGTTCATTCGGACACGGTCTCCGGATATTTTAAGTCCGAGTCGTCAGCGACTCAAAAACTCAGACAGCAAGGCAATAATAACCACTAGGCTTCGACCTTTTATTGAAGAAATGTCCAGATGGACTGGAAAAACATTATCATCATCGTCATCATCATCATGACATTACGTCCACTGCTGGGCAAAGGCTTCCCCCAATAATCTCCACAACGACCGGTCTTGCGCTGCCCGCATCCAGCGGTTTCCTGTGACCCTCATCAGATCGTCAGTAGGTACACCGTGTAAAAGGCCTTCCCACGCTGCGTCATTCGATTCGTGGCTGCCACTCGAGAATCTTTCTGCCTCGTCGGCCGTCGGTTCTACGAGCGATGTGCCCTGAACGCTGCCACTTCAGTTTGGCAATTCTTCGGGCAATGTCGGTTACTTTGGTTCGCCTGCGGATTTCTTCTTTTCTGATTCGATCTCGCAGTGAAACTCCGAGCATAGCCCTCTCCATTGGTCTTTGGGTGATCTGGAACCTTCTTATGAGGCCATCGCTGGCGACTACGTCTCAGTTCCTTAAGTCGGTACTGACAACACACACTGGTCTAAGACTTTCGACTTAACAAAATGTATAACACAACCTTAGTGAAAAACGTAGGGTCAAATGGGGCAATTGCGTCTTTCGAGAATTACTGACAAACCCTCACAAATTAGGCAAGTAACGCCATCTTGTACAGATTTTTGCAACAAAAGAAAATATGTAGGAGGCGCCAAGTTTTTGAAGGGTTTATCAGTAATTCTCGAAAGACGCATCTGCCCCCACAGACGCATTTGCCACTACTTGTTACGAACACTAGTGTGAAAAGGTTGGCCTGTCACTTTTCGTTCATAAACTGTACGGAACTCTCTCTAGACATGTAAGTAGGTACTCATAGGCTTCGACAAGCTTATACTTTTTCACTGAGTACCTATCTAAATCTAGCATTTGTTTATACAAGTAGACCTACGTAAATAGTAACAATTTTACGACTCCTTTCCACCTTATTAAACTCCTTTGACTACAATGTGGGCTGAAACACGCGTTAATATGTCCATTGGGTTTCTAACAAGAACGTTTAGTACTGTTTTATGAGAAGCACGCGGATAATATCTGTATGTACGTACTGATTCACGTCATTTCAGTAAATTTAGAGATAGTTTCCCATACCTAACCGTGTAGGTACTACCGGACAGAATCGGTGCGTAAGAAAACAATGGCTACCTATGATAAAAATGTACTGACTTCCTTTACAGAGATAAGGTAAATTCTTTTTTACTTCCTAAACTCAGTGCTCGCAGTGTAAAACCTAGACCTTTTTAACCAAATAAAATAAAATAAAAATACGTACCTACCTATTCCGAACATTCCTAACTAGGTACCTGGGTAAAATTTGGTATCTACACGGATTTTTCTCCCATTTTGGTGGATCCTTCAAATCGAAATTAGCAATCTGATTTATGTAGTTTATGTCTTTTTTAAATTGGCTTCGCAATTAATTTTATTTATTCTAGTAAGTATAACAAAAGTTTCTATGTGGTTCATGTAGTTATAAATTGCAAATTAACAAGTATGTCTAATATTAATAAAATCAATAACTTTAAAGACTGCACCCATTATTTTTTCTGTGACTGCACTTGTATTAGTTTGCAGTTGTGCATGATGCTAAATATTTTGCACTAAAGCTTTTAATTAATATAATCTAATTTATAATACTTGTAAATTTTCGTATCGATTAACTCAACTGTTCAAAAGAATTTCAAGGTTCCAAATTCAAAAACAAAAGAATAAAACAAAAAATATATATATTGCTTCAGTCTGTAGTAATAAACCTATTATTTAAAACTAAACCGACTTTCGCGAGGAATAACGGAACTTAAAATTAATACAGTTTTAAACTAGGTTCTCCGATTTTATGAGCTAGCTACCTCGTTAGCGCATCTCACAGCTAGACAACTAATTTTAACGTTTTACAAGTAAAATGTAGGTAGCAAATTGTAGAGTCAGCATATCGTATTTCGAACAAGTTTCCTTCTCTTCCATCAAGAATGTCAACCAGCTGATTTTAAATACCACTAAATCATTAAGACGTGCCCTAATGCCATTGTAAATAAACCGACACTTGTGATAAAAATTAATCTACTCACCTCAAACCGGCAGTGGCTCAGCAATAGTCCACAAGATAACAATCACGATTTATTCACTCAAATTTGTATAAAAAAGTCACTGCAACAAAACCGGTATTCGACTCTAACATTGAAGATTTTTATTTTTATTAAGTGCTTGTACAGAAGGCAGGAAAGTTCGCGTAGCGCGCGTACTCACGGCGTCCCGTGCGCGTGTGTAACTGACCGCGTGCGTCCGACAACAGCCGCACGCCCAGAGCCCGAGAAGCCTTCTCCCCGACTCTTATAAGTCTCGCCCTTACGCCGTTTTTAATTATAACAATTATTCGTTCTAGTTAGGACGAGATTTCTGCCAGTTATAACGAAGAGTCGCACGATTCTGAGCCTCCGTTCGATTCCGCTATGTTTATCGACGGTGTTTATTTTTAGTCAATCCGCGTATTATTTACATTGGATTGGATCAAAACCGAAGTGTATTGACTATAAATTTTGTATAACATTGTGGGTGTATTGCAGGTTACGGCCGTTTGAGTGAATTGTGTGGCGTCGGCGGTGGCGCCCTGGTTAGCCGTCTGGTCGGTTTAATACCGAATACTTGATGCAGACTCAATTCAATAAACGTTTTTATGAGGGATTCGAAATGTATATGTTTACTTACAGCTTTACGGTCCATTGATCCGTTTTTAATGACGTCATATAGTTAGCTAGAGCTTAAATTTTTTGGCAAATACGTCTACAGAGTTTGATGAAATATGTTATGATACTAGTGCATACGTCTGTGACACCTAGCTAGGTACATAAAAAATACTGCTAAGATTAGAAAAAAATAGTTCTACGTATAACAGGAGGAGTAGCAAAAAACAACCGCTACACTGCTCACGATCGCATCTTGAAACACCTTAACAAATTCCATCTGAACAAATAACATTATAAATTACAAATTCCTAAACTCATTTGTTTTCATTTCACATCTACAGTACCTAATAAACTTTCTTCTTTTTATTTTAGTACAAAGAAATGTGTTTTACATTAGGAAATATATAATAAGGAATTAGTTGGCTTGGGAGAGGAGAGCGGTACACAAATGGAATAAGCCTGACGGATTACTACGCTGTACCAACCACATTTGAGTTGTGAGTTTTCCACGCGGGCTCGAAGGACCAAACCATAATCGCGAGTTTGTCTTCTTATCTTAGTTATCAAACAAGCAAGAAGGTTCATATACGCCGAGTGTCTAGCCCTGTGTCAGAGTTTCAGATAATTTCACGTCATTATCTTCCAAATAATAAACTTTACTTAGCAATAATTGGTGGTCAATTATAGACGCCATCAAGACGCTCATATTTTATTTTTGCATTGAAACGTCAAGACTAAACAATAAGCAAAATTAATAATGTTGGTGGCACACATCGTTTAATTAGTTGCAAGATCGTTTTCAGCGTGCCTGCCCGATGAAGTCAGACTATCCATTGAACGGAACTGCTGCCAACTGGATATTAATCAGCTTGCATGCCATCATTGCTCTCTCCCTCTTTTGCCTTAGGTATTACTATCGAACATATCTTCCCTTCCCAGTAAACACATCATTGACTTCTGTGTCCGCACTTATGTAGGTGGGTAATGAGTATCCACCAACAAAAGTGCGGGCACAGAAGTCAATATAGTCTCATAAGCGAGTACTTTCAATTTGCGTTGGAGGGCTTGCCACCAGACATTGGACACACTTATCGACGGAAGAAAAAAGCCTTTGCGTCAGAAAGAGGAGGATGAAAAAGCCTGGCCGGGATTTACCTATTTAGCAACTTCCGACAAAAAAAACTTCGTCTATCTGCATGAGATATTGTCTTGGTCATTGTCTCTCTCGTTTGAAGAGTGATAGACACCATATAATATCTTACGTGTCAGCCCCCGAAGACTTGACGCCCGAGATATTTTTTGTCATTATCCCACTTGTTTGCAACGTCTTAGGAGTCAGGGCGACCAAAAAACATCTTGCTCGTCAAGAATAAAGGGGCAAGAATAGAGTTCCTGTTAATTTTTCGAAGTACCTTCACATTTTCTCCTTATAACTTTATGCCAGTTATTGTTCGTGATATACCTAGGTACGTAACGTGGATAAATTTTGCGTATTGGTATGTAACAATAAAATATCCTAGTCCTAGTAGCTCGTTACAATTGCTCTGTAGATAACCGATTTTTGACTTGGGTATCTTTGTGGAAAGTACGTAGAGGTATACGTCACAAAGTTAGGTTAGTCTCTACTTACAAACTACGAATAATGGGTAAATTTAGTAGTTAAGTATTTACGCCGCGCCGCCCCAGTGACTCGTTCATTCGATTGTTTTCTGAATCATCGCCTACTTATTGGCAAGTTCTATGGACGTAATTAATTGAAGCCTGGACATCAATGATACCTTCATTTGTATCATCTAGACAGAACTAGAAAATATAAGGCAACTTTCCTGACGCATAGTCTTACGTTGAACAGCAACCGTGTCATTTCGTCTGATGCATTATGTTTCAAGAACGTTAGCTTCAGGCATAATTATGGGTAAGTAATTATAATTAGTACACGTAGGTTCAGGGTACTAAATGAGCTACAAAACTTTAGGAGAGCGTCATTTGCCAATGCTACTTAGCAATATAATATAATAAAAGTCAAGCTTGTAATGCGTTTTTCTCCTTACTAATCTTCGCTTATGCTCCGTAACTATCTTTAAATTATTGTCCAACTTGTGAATTTCGACATCGTATCTAGTTATTATACGGGAACATAAACAGTAGGTGTGCCTAGCTAAGATGTTAAATAGATATGTTTGGATTAGGTACCTACATGCAGCTGGCAGGTATCCTAGCGGTTCACACGATGTGCACGCGTGTGACGGGCTGACACCGCTGATATCATAGCGAGTTGCGACTATCTTATTAGAAGGAGATGATAAGATCTACGCTGTTTGCAGCCAAGTGGACGCCAGAGAATGTAACATGTGATTATGTTTCAACTAGACAAGCTGTTCCGTGACCTTTGCGTTAACGTATTTTATTGGAAAAAAGTGTGAAAAAATCATTGTAGTTTTGTCGACTGCGGGACCTTTCTGAGGCCAAAAACTCAACTAATAGTATAAATGCGAAAGTGAGTTTGTTCGTTTGTTTGTTACGCTTCAACCAACAGTCATCATGGAATTTGCAAACACAGTACTTTACTATAAGGCAGCTTGTCTTATCTCAACGCTCCATATAGTGATATAAGTATTATTAGTGCAAATAGATTATTACTCCGTGTCACAGCATCACACTGGGTGGGACTCGTGCCATGTTACATTGGGTGACTCTTTGGGAATCCTAGAAAAAAAACATTTTTTTTTTCTAGTATTCCAACAAGTAGCAGTGGAAGTGGACGGGAAAATAAAAACCCCACGAGTCAGTGCCACAGGTTAGGCACATAGGCATCCACCATCGTAATAATCGTTGATTCAGACATCCTAGCCCCATTGTACGTATCTCAGCGAGTGTTTAACATTAGGTTTACAGATTAACAACTAAAGATTTTTAAAATCGCCATTAAATAGGTAGGTACCTACTTACTTCTATGTTACATTTAACGAACCTCAGAAACGTTACTAATATGAATCAGGCTTTTTTAATGACCTTCTCAGTTTTTCTAGTAGCTTCCTAGAAGACTGCAAATTCGTATGACCGACACCAATTACAGAGGGTCCAACCTCTAAGCAGCTTTATTTATTGGAGAGCCACCACCAGACGCCATCGTTTTCCTGAATCAAACTGACCGCCACGCGTACAAAAATGTCTGCATATGAACTCGTCAACTTAAACGCACCCTGACTTACCAAAACAAATAGAACCATAGAACTCGAATGTTTTACAAGGTAGTAGTACCTATACCAGAGATTACATCAAGATTGCCTCCCATTTAGTTCTATTTGTTTTTGTTAGATATGCATACTGATACTTACAACTTACGTTTACGAAATTCGCAAGTCCATGTAAGGGATGGGTGTGAAGACGAATAAGGGCCGCGGCAAACAGTGGCGCCGATGACGCAGCCGCGGGCGGAGCGCGCCGGCAGCCGGCGGATCGCGCCGGTTCGCACCGCCCGCCGCAGCCGAGACGATGCCCAGTCTCCAGTTATGACAATGTCTTGATGGCTAATGCACTCCTATTAACCCCAACGGCACAGTACATGTTTGCTAAGTTTTAATTGTCCAGCTAAAAAAGTTGTTTAATTTTTTTGGCGATCAATTAAAACTACATTTCGTCGGTTAGGTATTTAGTGATAATTGTTTTGGTATGGTAGATCAGCAGTAATGTATGGTGCCATTATAGAGTCATTTAGCATAAGAAAAGTAATTTGAATGTTAACGATGTGGTTCGGGTTTACCATAAATTCGATACTAGCGCCATCTGTCTGTTTTTTTTGCTAATTACGCTATAATAGCGGTGGTGTTAGGAAATGTTAGTTTCGCGATTCAAAACGCAAGATAATATGTTCATCTTCTTAAAATGTCAGTCATTGAAAAGAGGAAACATTTATTAGCATTTGTTTGGATATTATTGACAAAATTGCCTTAAATTCCAAAGGCAGTAGCCAAGTTTAATAAAAAAAAAACTTTTATCAAAAGCAAGAAAGGAAAGAAAGTTCTGTTTTCTTTATGAAACAAAATAGTGAAGTAAAAGATAACCTGTTCTTCTTTTACTGTTTTCTGGCGAAATGAGAAACTACCAATTGCTAAATAAATGGAAACATTACTCCATTTAAAGAACAAACTATCAGTAGGTGCCTAACTAAAATTAACTAAGCCTTTAAAAAATGTACAGCTCTCTTTCTCACAAATCGAAATGAAAAGTAATACACATTTGTGGTCAGATAAGTTTTGGGAACGCTATTTTTTTACCCAACAACAACAACGCTATATTTTTTTTTGCAGGTTGTTCTTTTATGACACTCTCATTGCATTCAGCTTCTCTCATCCAAAAATTACTGTGACATAATAATCTCTACTAATGTGACATAATCTGGAAATAATAGAGTAACAAAATGTTTAAAGATTACCACACAATCTATTTTGGATAAAAGAAACTGACCCAACTTTATTTCATTTGTTGCATGAAGGTCAATGGCTCATAACAATTACGAATTATGTTTAGTGGCAAGATTTAACCCATTTAAAATAAAATTCACAAATTGGCAACACAAGACTTTATTACCCCATGTTGATTTTTATACACTTAGCCTAAGAGTCCACTCTACTTGAGCGGGATGAACCGAGAGCTGTGTGTGGCACCAATACCGGGCCTACCATGCTTCACAGGCTTGTATGTCACGGAGAACTCGCCCAGGTAGTGGCCAATCATCTCGGGTTTGATTTCAACCTGGTGACAATTCATTTATATAATTAGAAACCAATGTGTGTATGTATGCATGTTCTCTATGGACTGTTCCGGACAGATTTTAATAAATTTTTTAGCCAATCTTCAGAGCAGCCAGCGAATGATCCTGTGATGTTTAGTAGCAATCACATAAACAGGGCCAACTATAAGGCAGCTAGTACATTATAATAATGTTATGTAGAGACCATGTTAGAAGAAATAACTTTTGCCTCTTTCCCTCTCTGCTGAGGACATCAACTACATACAATCTCCATTGGGTGCGGTAATTTGCAGTCAATTATACAGTACTAGCTACTAATCAAACTAAGTAAAAAGTATCCTATTTGCTATTCTAGACTATAATCTATCCCTATGCCAAATTTCATCGGGATCTGTTTAGCCGTTCTGGTGTGAAAGAGTAACAAATCCATCCAATCATCCATCCATCCATCCAATCTTACAAACTTTCGCGTTTATAATATTAGTAGGATAAGCTACTATCCAGCACCTTAATTCCTTAGAATTATCTTAGGACTGCCATAAGAGCAAAATTAATGATTAAATGATCAATGACTCTTTCAAGTTTTAACCAAACTTGAACAGTTTTTATATATTTCCTGTAAATGTAAAGTAGTATATCTACTTATCTAAGCACTTATATATCACTACATGGTATAAAACAAAGTCACTTTCTCTGTCCCTATGTCTATCTCCCTATGTTTCTCCCTATGTCTATGTCCATAGGTTTGTATGCTTAAATCTTTAAAACTATGGACCAGATTGTGATGTGTTTTTTTTTAAAAGATAGAGTGATTCAAGAGGAAGGTTTATATGTATAATAACATCCATTAAATAGTGGAGAAATACTGTTATTTTTGAGGTTTCAAATGTGATGTCGTTAATTTTATTTTTTCCGCTTACATTGCTTACAGGCTGTACCCTACGAGATTTATCTAAATCTTAATATATATAAATCTCGTGTCACGATGTTTGTCCTCAATGAACTCCTAAACCACTTAACCGATTATAATAAAATTCGCACACCATGTGCAGTTCGATCCAACTTGAGAGATAGGATAGTTTAAATATATATATATATATAAATAATAAACGCGAACGAAGTCGCGGGGTGACAGCTAGTAATGTAATAATTATGTGTACACTTTGAATAGGTCTACAGAAAACTCCGCGATGGTATATGGATATTCCACAATAACATTTTTTTGTTTATACCTGTGCGAAGCCAGAGCAGGCCGCTATGTTTTTATGTTTGTATTTAGTATCAGCATTGCACTCGTGCAAAGCCGGGGCGGGTCGCTAGTATTTTATATAGGGCAATGTCTCAGAAAAATTTACAAAAACTAAGAACATGTCAACAAAGTAGCAAGAGAGAAGCATACTAAGCCTAAAACTTTAAGACAGGATTCAAGTCACAGACATAAGAAAAAGGACTAAGATAAAGAATGTAATAGTAAGGACAAAGATACTGAAATGGAAACGGACTGGACACATGCTAACAGAAAAAACTGCAAAGTGGACTAGGGCAGTGACCAAATGGACACCCAGATTAAACACAAAGAGAAAAAGAGGTGCACAAGCTCGAAGATGGACAGACGAAATAAGAGCACTAGCAGGGCCATTATGGACAAGAATCGCTAGAGACAGAAATGAATGGAGAAGACTGGAGGAGGCCTTAGCACGAGAGGAGCGTCTCCCGACGCTCTGAGCAAAGGTAACATCATAGACATAATTATTATAAAATCTCATTAGAAACTAGACTCGGACAATAAAGGCTTAATAATGAAAAAATCTATTTATATACCTTATCTTAACATTGTCACCCGCAATATTGACATTTTAGGCAGATTGTTCTCTGTTTGCGAGGGCCACTTGCAGAAGCTCAGGTTATCTTTTTAACTGCGAGTTAACTGCTTTTCAGAGGTTAAACTGATAAACAGTCTTGCACCACCAAGAGTTATGAGTTAATATTAAATTGACACAATATTAGTGACATGTAAAATATTCTTATTAGCCAGCATTAAAGAATTTACTGTTTATTCTGCAAGTGGGCCTCGTAAGTGGCATTGGTTTAGGGGTTAGTCAGTATCAAACTTTATACAAGTCTGTACCTACTCAATATGCATAACTTATCTCATTTGATTAATTTACTTTATGCGCCTTGGCGCCTTTTCAATTCTAACTGTTCAGTGAACCTAGCCATACATTTGCTAGATTGGTACAAATTTTTTAGAACCCATTTCTTGCTACTAATAATGAACCATAATGACAATGCTGTTTACCAGCTCATTGCATGGCAGTATTAGTACCTAGTTTGTTTTATTAAACACTAACCTGGTTGAATGTCTTGCCGTTGTAAATACCAACAATAGAGCCAACCATCTCTGGTACAATGATCATGTTTCTGAGGTGGGTCTTCACAATCTCTGGCTTTTCATTAGGAGGCGCTTCCTTCTTGGCACGACGCAGCTTCTTGACTAGAGCCATCGGCTTGCGCTTCAACCCGCGAGCGAATCGCCGCCGAGCGCGAGCATGCATTAGCTCCATGAGTTGTTCACTGAAATGGTAAATATTTGGATAGGACAGCTTATCATACAGCGATTTCAGTGAGATCTAACAGCCTTTCGGCATTTGGAGGTTAGCGCGCACTTAAACTTATAAGTTTATGATTGTTGTTTGCTTCCTAGGGTTGGCGCTGATGGGATACTCACTTGGGCATGTCCAGAAGCTGATCTAAGTCAACTCCACGGAAGGTGAACTTCCTGAAGGTACGCTTCTTCTTGATTTCTTCGACCTGAAAATGTAAACATTGTTTTCTAAGGTCATGAAATAACACCGGGAGGATCACCTCCAAAGAGAATTATATATTGCACTGCATCAGTAGAAATCACAATTTGTGAGATTGCGATAATTATAGCGGATGTAAAACTTTAAATATTTTACAAACCTCAGCCATGTTTCCGAATTGTTTGACAATCAGAAAAAGAAAGAAACTATTTGCTAGAGAGAGAAGGAAAGATTCATTTTGTTGAGTTTGACAACCACAAATTTTTTGACGTTGACACTCAAAAGCATTTGATTTTTTTATTTTGCCAAATTGCTATTTGCTGGGCCAGCCTTAGGTTTTCGGCTCTTTTTTAATGGCAGCATTGCACCCTGCTGTAAACTGCTGTTGTTGTCAAAAGGAAAGCGCGAATTTAAAACTAATAAATGTTCTTCCTTTTCCTTTTGTCTAGGATTATCACAGAGTATTTTTCTACTGATTATTTAAAAGCTACAGGAGAACAATTTTTAACATTATTATATATAATAGAGTCAATGGTTGGTGCACAGATTACTCCCTGATGGTGTTAGAAAGACACAGGTTGCAATGTAGGAGAATCAGAATCACTGCATTAGTTATAGATAACTTCCGTTCCATGTCTTTTAACATTTAATTATAAATTTTCTCAAATAAAAGGTAAGGCTGGCACTGTTACCCATTTAACCACTCTTCAATATGACAACTTTATAGTTTTAATCAATCTATACTTGCAGGTAATTTGGCTTAATTGAAATGTCTCTAAGCTCAAGCAAGCAGGATTGATACATTTTGAGAATGATCACCTTACCCCAATTTGACTCTGAAAAATGTCTGATGAGAGTATAGATAAGAACAATAGAAAATCACTGCCACACATAACCAAATTATTAGCATCTCATGAACAAAAAAAATAAAGAAGTAAACATGTCCAATCTATTCACTTGAAACTTTCAGTTACTGTAACACTTATCACCATTTTGAACTTGAAACTGTCTCAAAAGTATAACAAAAAAGTAATAATAGTGTGTAATAAGAATTTTATTACATTATGTACAGTAAAAAATGCATACCTATTCTTCTAACATTATACATCCTCATTATTCAATATAGTTTCATTTGTAGATCTCAACAATCTCGACAATCTTTTACCTATTAGCTTTGGATACATTTTAGTTTTAATCAAAAATTCTTTTGACTGATGAGTGACAGCTCCATTATCTAATTGATATTTGCATAGCATGTGTAGGGGTTCAATCAATTGTTCTCTGTAGATGGGAGTTTTTTCAAGCTGTGATAGTGCTTCTGCTGCTGTTTCAAGTGTGCTCAAGCACCCTTCGGTAGGTTGCGTTCGAATTATGTAACTGCTTGTTGTATTTGTTAAAAGTTTCACTTGTTTAATATTGTGTAGACTAGGACTTGATGCATAAATAGCTTTTGCTTGAGGCCATGTTCCATCAATAAGTACGAGATTATAACAGTCAGAATCATTTTCTAAATCTTTTATGTCTATAGCCGTGTTACTAGGATAGAGGAGGATTGTGTTTGGCTGGGTCAAAATAATATCTAGGTGCTCGTGTCGCGGCTGTGGAAACTTTTTCCCTTTGTAAATAAGGCACTTGTCTTCTTCGAGACCGAGCAGTAGCATCGGAGCTGTGCGCAAACATCGTTTCTGTTCTGCCGGGTGTTGAAGTAGGATCACGGTGCTGCGAGGCCGCAGTCTTTCTGGAGGTAAAGCTGGACACCAGCAAACGACAGACGGTCTCCTGTAATGTCAATCTCTATATCAACATTCGCAAAAAGAAAGCAAAAAAATAAGTTTATGGTTTACAATTTGTAATGATTGTAGTACTGGACATACTTGCAGTTTGCACATAATTCACGCATTTCTGGTGGGTCTGCTGGAATGTTTGCTAAGTCCTCCCAAACCTCATATTCATTCATATTGATAAATAGAATATTTTAATTGAAATTATTTAGATTTGGATAAAACTTTTTACTGGAAACAACGCCGAATTGCTGACAGCGGACAGACAAAATGCAAGACAAAAGAGAATACAAAATTACAGGGGACAAGACAAAAGTCGCTGTCAATGTCGAGACGATACGTTATATGAAATTGACATTCGATTGACTTTGACTTCAGACTTTTTCCACCAATTTGGGAATTTGGCGTCACACGTTTTATGCATTTGCCAATGTCAATAAAAATCAGGCTAGTCACACACTTTGCGATATACTTGTGGAAGTGTGTGGTCACTCGACGAAAGGTGTGTAAACACAACACGGCTCAAGTACACATGTAAAAGTTTGGAATCAATAAATTTCTTAGGGATTTTTTCCAAAAACATGATGACATGACGATGAAAACATGCCAACTTTACTTTCTCTCATCATTCGACAACTAATAACATGGTTTGGCGAGTTTGACTGATAAATATTCGAAGCCGACCGCAGCACGATTTTGTTACACACTCAAGTTCACTTGGGCAAATGCACTTGTACAAGTTTAGATTCAACAATTGTTCAAGTCTAGACTTGCTTGAATGATTGCGCCAGTATCTTCCCACACACAAAACCATGGGCTCTATTCGGAGATTTGAGATTTTCATCTCACCTTTTTTCCTCCTTGTTGCTCTCGTTTGAAACGTCATAAGTGTGAGAGTGACCAAGATAAAATCTCATCTCACGCGCAGGAATAGCCCCCCATATTCTTAGGCAAACTTGCCCAAGTATATTTCAAGGCTAGCTTTACAATTTTATCACAGTGATAGTTTTTAATGATGATGAATCACTCCCATTTCTCTATTTCATTATAGTGGTGGATGTCCTATCTAACGTATTTAAAGAATATAATTGTAGAAATAAAATTATAGGCATAAATATAATAAAATAATGGAAAATTGTAGGCATGCGGGTAATTCGAGATTGGCTTGCTCAAAGGAACACACATGTATTTGAATGTGTAACCATGTGAAGGACAGACAGGCTGCATTAAAAAAAATGCTTTAAAGCGCCCTCTAGTTTCGATTTGGTGGAAAAAAAGTGTTGAATTTCTTTCCTATCACGCTAGATGGCAAAATTGGCAAGAGCAAAACATTACTAGAACACTTAAGATTATTAATAAATACGTAAACAATAGGTTTTAAGTGATTTAACATCTACTTTATGGAAATAATACATATTTGCGAAGAACTTTTCTTACATGTTTACAGAGATATTCGTTATTTTCTGCGCATTGTAATGAGAGACGCCATTTTGCAGCGCAATTCCTTTACAAATACATTTTTAACTATGTGATGTTCTATCTCATTTTGTCACATAAAATTTACTAAAGTGAAAAAGAGTAAGCTAATAATTACAAACTTTCTCTTGTGTGCGTACGTATATACATACAAAAATTACAAAAAAATTGTATAAAATAATTTGTAAACATGGAGGCCAAGTGTTATGCTACTTCTGTGAAGTAATTTTTTATTAATACTGTTGCTAACGAGTAATTAAAAACCTTTTCCGGTAAGTTGATGAGGTCTGAATCTCTTGGTTTTCATAAAAACGTGTAATTGGGATGCGGCGCGACGGTAAAAACGTTAAAGATTGTAAACGTATGCATTTATTTGGCGCCAATGTCGTAAAGACCGTTAAGTTAGGCCTCATTTTAATATGTTAGATTGGTGAAATCATTGTGTTATATCAAAATGATGATACAATATCAGTACAAATGTTTACGCGGTGCACTATAAAGCCGCTCGACGAAGTCACCTACATCGTGAATAAACTGGTCCTACTAGTGTCGTCAGAACTGTCATTCCAACCCAACAAATTATCATGAATGTGAAGATATTTGCCGAAAATAACGCGTAAAAATCTATTCTTGAAGCTCCAATGTGATTCCTTTTCCCTTTACCAATTTCAGATTGACGTTCTCTAGAACACCCAATGTTTGAGATGAGGGAGATGATAATATTCTATTTGGAAACATCTTGACCAACCTTGAAGTAAGTATGTACTTTTCTCCTACGATTTGGTTATAAAAAGCTTCAAAGACGTGTGATTGTGTTAGATAATTAACTTAGGTTGGGTATTGCAGTTTGTAGGTTTGTTATTAAACTATTGTTAGAAGTTGTCAGTTACACTAGCCCATACCTAATTCCATTCACATAATGTTATACCTACCTTAAAATTGTTATTAACTGTTTTTGGAACATGATTTTGAGACATTGTAGTCCTAAGCGGTCAGTGTTATTGTGAATACATTTGTTCACACCAGAAAAAGCCTTGTAGGTATGAAGTCTGTGTTATGTTCAGCTTATCTCTATTACTCCAGGACTTCCTCAAGATCAAGGCAAATGTACTCACATAATATCAGTTTAAATTATAGTAAAGTTAGTAGATATCAGTTTTGTTTCTCACCTGACCACATGTCAATCAACATTTTCAGCATTATTAGCTGTGTCCCACAATTATTTGCATTATCCAAAGGTGTGCTAGCTGTACATGATCCAGAGTAAGCGAAATTTCATTGAGATTTATTCAACTGTCTACTCATAATAAGAAAAAAATGAGACAGATGGTTTGAGAAAATGAAGCAACTTTGTAATAGTATTGAAAAGATAGTGTAGATACATTATCCTTATGATTAATCACCCACATTGTCTCAGATGCAGTGACTTAGCTGACATATCTGTAGGAAGTTCATGGAAGCTAGCGATAGTTAACTCAGTTATCAAAATTCCTTAGACCTATCATAATTGTCATGTCCTCAAATGAGGGTAGTTCGAGAATTGGCAGTCTGGTGCTGTGAACCTAGCTAGTAAGTGTGTGTGCTAAGCGTTTTTAGGAAATAAGTGCAAATATAATAGTGGCGACGAGGAAAATTGTGAAAAAGACGAAATAATTGTGCTGTGTAGTGATTTTATAATAAAAAACTAACATAACAACTATGGGTATAAAATTCAATGAGTTTGATGTGGCATGTGGGTGTTGGAAGAATTATATAGAAAGATTCTGTTATTGTCTGGAAGCAGGAGAAATAGTAGAGGATGCAAAGAAGAAAGCCAATTTTCTGGCGGTTTGTGGTCCTGATCTATATGACTTGCTCATTTCTTTACTTTCTCCAAAGAGGATAAGTGAGGTTAGTTTTTCACACATAGTCACCATTTTGGAGGGCCATTTTCACCCGAAACTGAATGAAATTGTGGAATCTTATAAATTTCATACCCGAAACCAGGAGGTAGGTGAGAAAATGAGAGATTACATTGCTCAATTGAGGAAATTAAGCATTCATTGCAATTTCACGGATTTAAATCGTACTTTAAGGGATAGATTGGTGTGTGGCATAAATGATAAGGAAATTCAGAAGAAATTGCTACAGCAAAGCACATTAACATGGGAACAGGCTTGTGAAGTGTCATTGTCACATGAAACTGCTAACATAGATGCTAATGTTATTGTGCAGTCCGGCCCTAGCACGAGCAGCGTCATGCAAGATATGGAGGTACCTATGGAGATTAACAAGGTTACTAGCAGAAAAGGTATGAAAGAATTCAATAATTCTGATTGTTTCCGCTGTGGCAGACAGCATAAAGGGGAATGTAGATTCCGCTGGAGTAAATGCCGGCACTGCGGAAAGATAGGACACATAGAGGCAGCGTGTATGGTAAAAGCCAAACAGTCAAAACACAATTCTGATTGTAATGGATTGTATGAGGTGGGTCTTAACAGTATTAGACAAGATAAGGTAAAGCCATTTCAAATTAAAGTGTTGCTGAATGATACAGAACTACTGATGGAAGTGGATTCCGGCTGCCCCTATACAATCATTAATGAAAACACAGCCAGACTCATATGGAAAGGCAAATTACCTCGGCTAGAATCTACAGATATTGGATTGAAGTCATATACAGATGGAAAGTTATCATTGCTAGGACAGGCTTCTGTAGAGGTAAAATATAAGAACATTAATCAAATTATGAAGATATTGATAACAAGAGGGAGCGGTACAAGCTTGGTTGGTCGTAACTGGTTTCCAGAGCTAGGAATTATAATACAGGGGATTAATAATGTGGAGGTAACTGCAAGTGGAAAGGAACAAATAAAGCAGTTGGTCAACAAATACAAGCAGGTTTTTGAACCAGGACTAGGAAAATATACAGGACCTGTGGTAAATATTACACCGAATGAAGGATCGGTCCCAAAATTTCTGCGAAGTAGACCAGTGGCTTTTGCACTAAAAACGGAAGTGTACAAAGAGATTGATAGATTAGTAGGTGAAGATGTACTTGAACCAACTACCCACTCGGAATGGGCCACACCGATAGTTGTGGTGCCAAAACCAAATGGCAAGGTACGGTTATGTGGAGATTACCGCTCTACTGTAAATGAAGTAACAAATACAGATACATACCCACTACCTACGCTTAATGAAGCTTTTGCTGAACTACAAGGAGGGGTAGTATTTTCAAAAATTGATTTGGAACAAGCGTATACACAAGTACGTGTTGATGATAAGACAGCAAATTTGCTTACTCTAAACACTCCGAAAGGACTGTATAAAGTGAAACGGTTGGCTTTTGGAGTTAAAGCTTGTCCAGGTATTTTTCAAAGATTAATGTCTTCATTGCTTGCTGGAATTCCGGGTACAGCTGTCCTGCTAGATGACATAGTCATAAGTGGGAGTGATATTCCGACACATAATGCAAGATTGGAACTGGTATTGGAAAGATTACAGGAAGCGGGGCTCAGAGTGAACAAAGGGAAATGTGCATTTGCAGTGTCAGGGGTACAATTTTTAGGGTTTGTGATTGATGAATTAGGAATACATCCCACTAAAGAGAAGTTAGACGCTATTGAGAAAACATCAGCACCCAAAAATGTAAAAGAGCTTCAAGCATTCCTAGGCCTTTTGAATTTCTATGATAGATTTTTGCCTCATAAGGCTACAATAGCCGAACCATTATACAGGTTGTTAGAGAAAGGAGCTACCTGGACCTGGAACAAGAGATGTCAAGAAGCTTTTGCAAGGTTAAAAGCAATGCTATCTAGTGAAGATACCTTGGTACACTATGATAGTAAAAGGAAACTGATTATGTCATGTGATGCCTCGGAGTATGGGCTCGGGGCAGTGTTAGAACATGAGATGGAAGATGGAACAGTGCGACCGATAATGTTTGCATCGAGGACTATGAATATTCATGAACGGAATTATGCACAAATAGACAAGGAAGCTGCAGCAATAATTTTTGGATTGAAAAAATTTCACCAGTATATCAGTGGACGGAAAGTGCTCATTAAAACTGATCACAGACCCTTGTTGGGAATATTTGGACCGGGGAAACCTATCCCAAACATAATATCACCTAGAATGTTGCGATGGGCACTGTTATTAAACTCATATGATTACGAGATCCAGTATGTAGAAGGCAAGAAGTTGGGAAATGCTGATGCATTGAGTCGCTGGCCATCAAAAGAATCTAGATCAGAGATGGAAGAAGAATATTCTGGAGTTCTTTTAATAGAAGAGACTCCTGTGGGACTAGATTTTACTGCTAATGAAGTAGCTAAACCGACAAAGAAAGATAAAATATTGTGTAAAATTTTGTATTGGATCAGAAATGGGTGGCCATCTAAAGTAGATAAGGAGTACCAAGTATTTTGGCAGAAAAGAGATGAACTGTCAGTGCATTGTAACTGCATTTTATGGGGCAGTCGAGTGGTCGTGCCAGAGAAAATGCGATCGTATTTACTGGATGAGCTACACATAAACCATGATGGCATAGTTATTACCAAAGCTTTAGCCAGAAGCTATTTTTGGTGGCCATCCTTGGACAAGATGATTGAGGAAATGGTAAAGAGCTGCAACACCTGTTCAGAAAATAGAAATATGCCAGCACAGGTGACTCACCAGTGGATCAAACCAGACAAAGCATGGTCTAGATTGCACATTGATTATGCTGGACCATTCCAAGGAAAAACTTTTTTGATCCTTATAGATGCATTTTCGAAATGGCCAGAAGTTAAAATTGTTAATGATATGAGTAGTTCCACATTAATAAGAACGCTGCGGGACATATTCGCAGAACAAGGCTTACCAGATTCCATTGTAAGTGATAATGGAAGAAGTTTTATATCAGAAGAATTCAAGAGCTATCTCAAGGAATGTGACATAAAACAAGTACTAGTAGCACCATATCACCCTGCTTCAAATGGGCAAGCAGAACGGACAGTGCAAACGGTCAAAAATAAGTTAAGAAAGAAAACAACTGAACCGTGGCACATCCGTCTTCCCAACATGCTTTATGGATTGCGGGCTACTCCAAATACAGTAAATGACAAGACTCCGGCAGAGCTCTTGAACAACCGAAGATTTAGAACCAAGTTCGACAGTCTAAATCCCTTGTCCTATAGCAATGTTAGCAACAAGAAAGAAAAAACTAATGATAATGTCAAAGTACGCTCATTTAACGTAGGTCAGACTGTGTACATCAGGAACTACAGCAGAGGACCTCGTTGGTTGAAGGGAGTAGTAGAGAAGCGTGTTGGGGTGTGCAGATACTTGGTGCGATGGAATGGTAGGTTGCTGACTAGACACATCAACCAAATGCATGGTGGTGGGACTGCAATTAAGGAACAGCATTCGGAACCTCAGGAAATGGACAGCCAGAGTGATGAAGATAGTGACATTTTGATACCTTCACCACAGAAATGGGCTGATATCATTGGAGTGACAGGTTCACAAGACATTATCATACCAAGGGAGTCTGGCGAAACATCCAGGAATAAGCGGGCCCTATCAACCTCGCCACCAGAGTCTTCGAATAAGAAAGTAAGATCTTACAGACAGTATAGCACTGAATCTGAAGAAGAACTGGTGTCCGACACCGAGGAAGAATAATATACCGCATAACAGAAAACAAAATACCCATAGTGATAGTTTTAGTGCATTAAGTGAATTAGAAGATAATAATAGTAAATAGACAATATTCCATGATGAACTTATAAGGAACAATAATGTTGAATTAGTAGTAGTGGTAGTAAATTGGTGGACAGACTGAACAACAAGTGGAATAGTGTGGAGCTATCCTGAGGGAAAGGCATGTCATGTCCTCAAATGAGGGTAGTTCGAGAATTGGCAGTCTGGTGCTGTGAACCTAGCTAGTAAGTGTGTGTGCTAAGCGTTTTTAGGAAATAAGTGCAAATATAATAATAATATTTTTTTTGTAATTCTAGAAATGGGCACAGAGTTGCCGAAAACTCAAGAATCAAGTGGTGAAACGGACTCAAATAGTGATTCTGAGGTTGGTATCTAATTTTGGAATAGTTCATTAAACTAAATAGTTGTAAGAAAAGAATGTCAATGTTGATAGACTAAAAAAACCATATCGAAAAAAACAAAACTGCAACTTCTATCCACCCACTGGGTGTTCTTACTCACGTTATGAATTTGATCTTTGTTTGATGGATGGTTATCCTACGTGACATTCGCGGAGTTGTGAAGTATCTTCAAACAAGCCATAACCCAAAAGCTGACGTCGAAGTATGAGAGGGAAGCATGTTTCCAAGAATTAACTAAAAGTGCTTCGTACATTTCCTGTTCAAAATTACATTCATTCTTTTAAATATCTGTGCTTGCTAATTGTAACTAGGTACTAATGGGGAACAAAGATGATTCTGTTATCAAGAAGGGTCTCATCAAATTAATGTTAAATTGTATAAGTTTATAGCACAATAAATAAATATTAAGATTACTTAGTTATAGGCTTACCACATGCACAAGCTTCACCACTCTTGCCTGTGCATACTTAACTGAGATATGTGGTAACAACACAATCTTGTCGACTTGCCTGTGCAAGCCATGCCGTGGGGTTGGCGCGGTGTACAGTTTACCAACCTCATGTATGGTGTTCCATGTTCAAACCTGGCCTGCGCAGTTAAAAGTGTGATGATGCTTATGCGTGTGGTAAGCTTATTAGTGAGACCATCTACCAATTTTTTTAGAAACATCATCCAAATACAAAATAAAATTAAAATTTGTATTTTGTATTTTATGAACAAAAGTTGTACAAAAGCTCTTATCTATTACCTTTCTTCAGATCAAACTGTAGCTAATGATACGCAAGATGGGTTAAACATTTTTTAAAGTTGGTTTATTATTGAATTCCAGAACACAAGTAGCAGTGATTCGACAGGAAGTGAGTGGGAGTGTTCCGAGGCTAAAGAAGCCACTGCTCGGAAACCACACTTTTCTGTCACTTCATGCGACACGGGCCTGAAGCTCAAAATTGCTGCCATTCCACACAGGAAGCACTCTACCAAAATATCTCCTCAACCAACAGTAAAGAAGAAAAGCGACACAAAAACGTTAAAAGACCTAAAAGACAAAGTCCTAAAGAAAAAACAACTATCGGAAAGCAGCTCCAGCTCAGACTCATGTAGCAAATGCTCATCCGATTGTTCAAGCGATGACGACTTGCCATTAAAGACTGTTTCTAAGTTACTGCCTCAAAAAGGGTCACAAAAATCAGCAGTAGCAAAAGGAAAGAATGCCACCAAGAGTGGCAGTGATGAGGAGAAAAGCAGTGATGACAAGGAAACTGTGTCTAAGGCTAAAGAGAAACCGTGTGTATCCAGAGCGACTGCTGTTAAGAAGACGAAGAACGAGGAGCTGAGTAGCGAGGCTGTCGTGAAAAGGGGGCGCGGGCGACCAAGAACTAAGGTAAGAACTTAATATAACTTAATACTATACATTTCAAAGCACCTAAGTAATTTGTGCCAGGTTTAAAGTGCTGTCAACTTTGAGCTGGCGAAAACGAAAGACAGCACATTGATTATTGAATGATACCAATCATGAATTCGAAATACCTATTTACTGAGCGAGTGTTAGCGAGTGAAGCGTCTCTGTTTCAGCTTCGACAAAAATACTTTGGTATGTCCAAATTCTGTCTGGATTACTGTCCGGATCTCTGTTTTCCTCTACAGATCGCGTTTTTTGACCGATTATCTTGAAATTTTGTGAGTAGGTTCGATAATTAAATAGATAATTAGAGGGATTTTTTCGTCGACTCAGTTTTTGGATAATTTTTCAAAATAGCGTAGAAATGATTTTTGCTACTCGGTAGATTTGGTAAATTATTTCAAGAAAATTTAATTTTAATTTCAAATTTCAAGAGTATTGGTTGAAGGAAGCGACCTGTACAGGAGGACAGACGTCGGCCGCCAGGTCACAGAGCCACTAGTTCAGTTTTTATGTTTAGTTTAGTTTTTATGATAAAAAGTTCTGCTTTAATATCCTGCTGATGCTGCTTGCCGTCATGTTTTTTCCTTTTTTTGCTTGTATTTCTTATATATTTATTTGAAAGTTTACAACACTATTATAGCAGGAAAAAAATAATCAACTCCAAATAAGTAATTAAGGGTAAGTAAACTAAGTAATTAAAAGTAAGTAAACTAAGTTTAAAATAGCCATCCCAACCGAGCACTTTAAAAAACCCGCCATTTTGGCGTGCTTAGTGTGACGTCATAGACAATACATACAAGACAATACACTACAAACAATTAAAAAGTTGAAGAAGTACATATACTGCTGTACTCTCCATATATAACCAATGGCGTCGCTTTTCAAATATCTGAATTTGCCAAAGTTTTTTTTTCTACTTATTATTAAAAATAATTTCTTGCTCAAAAAGAAATTATACTAATTTCAAAAATGTTGGTGGAAGCATAATACTAAAATAATAAACTTTATTTAAAAAAAAAATCCTTTTAAAAATATCCTGCTCATTCTCTAATAAGTCTAAGAAGACTGTTTTATGGTTATTGCACTCTCCCTTTCATTTTTCTTAATGATATAGGTTACGAGTAACATAAAACACAAACCATGGCTTAAAGATACAGGTTAACATAATACACAAACCATGATTATTTTTAAAACGACGGAGTGTTATAAGTTCGACGTCTATGTCTGTGTGTGTGTGTGTGTACGTGCGTGTGTGTGTGTGTGTGTGTACGTGCGTGTGTGTGTGTGTGTGTGTGTGTGTGTGGCTGTGTGTGCGTGCGTGTCAGTGTGCCTTTGGCATCGTAGCTCCCGAACGATTGAACCGATTTTGATTTTGTTTGAGAGGTGAGTGAGATGGTGATGAAAAAATGTGTCGCGTTTTTTTTTAAATTTTTTATTTATACTTGTGAAACTGATAAGACGCGGAAGAACCGCGAGCCTTAATGTTAGTTTGTTTATATTTAATTATTTTTGTGATGCCTCATTTCAATTGATAATTTGTATGAAAAAGTAAAATGATCTTTTACTTCAGACCCTAGGCACGCTTATCCTGCAGATAAATTATGTCAACGAGCGTCTTATTGCCACATTAGCGGCGAGCCAGACAGAACAGACGCAAGACGAGAAGACGAGGACGCGACACGAACAGGACGCAGACACGGCGTCCCTTCAATGTTGAAACATCCGTCCCGTGAATGTTGTAACACACATGCCAGCCTCGTCAGGAGAAAGGCGTGACAATATGTAGCGTGTATTTCCGTTGTCTACCAGTGGCGGACAGTGATACATGTTTTTTTTTTCTTACCAAATGTATCGAAGAGACAGGACGCAACTCATGCAGAGATACCCAGACGCGGACGCGACGCTTCTCGTCTTGTATATGTTCTCGTGTTCTTCTCGTGGTCTCTGGTCTCCGCTCCGTCCGTGTCTCGTTCTCGTACTACGTTTTTAATGTCTGGCCAGCGCCTTAGAATATGTATCTGAAGCCCCGATTTTGGAGGCGCCTCTACAACTAATGTAAGATAGCTAATTAGCTAGCAACATGGCTTTAATATCTACGAGACGAATGCAATGATAGCTTAGTTGGAGACGGCTCGCCTCTCAAGCCAGAGGGAACGGGTTCGATCCCAGCCGAAGGCACGCACCAATTCGTTCATTGTGTGAATGCATGTGATGTGCGTACTTAATGTCGTCTGCCACATAACTGGAGCCTGGTGTATAACGACAGGCCCGCCCCCTGTCACATTTGGGACTGAATATAGTCCGACGAAGCGTGACTGTTGTAACTCACCTGCCAGCCCCGTCAGGTGAAAGACGTGACGATAAGTAGCGTGTATTTCCGTTGTCTACCAGTGGCGGACAGTGACACATGTTTATAAAGTTCTCATGTCTGTTATACGTTGGAGAACAACGGGAACACATTATTTAGGAGTTCGAAAAAAACACTCATACAAACGTTCATAGTCTGTCTGTCTGTTTGTAGGCTTTTCACGATTAAACGGCTGAACGGATCTTGATAAAATTTGACATTTAATTACAGTATGACACGAGGAAGGTTTTTGGATACTATTTTCTAAGTAAATGCAATCGGAGTAGCGGATAACAGCTTGTACGAAATATTCTTAATAAAAAATCTAAATAAAAAAAACCAACTGCCCGTTATCAGAATTTTATTTTGAACAAAATGGACCAATCTAAAAGTAATCTACTCGTAATAAAAAAAGATGTAAATATTGTTGTAAATCGGTTTGATTATGACAGAATTATGCGGTAAAAAACATTAAAAAACCGACCTTCTTTTTTGAAGTCGTTTTTATGCTATTTGTAGTACAATATAACACCTTTTTTAATTTAGTTTTCACTTCCAAGCACGGAACTTTTCTGTTTATCATTCGAAATCTGAGCGCAAAAGTGCATCTCATTTGCTAGCATGTAAAGAGTTTTTGAAATTCGAACTTTTCTATTGAATTTTTTTTTGAATGGACTTACATCATTTTTGGAATAATCGTACTGTCCAGCACGACAATAGGGAACTGTCCAGCATGAAAGAAAAACACATAATTTTCCTCGCTGTAGTGAGGTAAAAAGTTATGTTTCGCTCCGCAGCAAAGTTATTTGGTGTCTTGTACCTTTGAAACCTCCGCTACGCTTGGGATTCTATATTTGTAACACTTGCTTCGCTCGTGGTTCAATCCTAGTATCCTTCGTTTGCTCAGGCTTCAGTATAAGTGGGTATGTATTCGCGCAAAAAAAAACTTTATTTAGTCTTGCAAAACAAATAACTGTTTTGTTTCTATCTATTCTTAACAATCATTATTAATTATTGTACCTATCTAGGCAAAATGATTTTTCATTATAAAGGGTCTTTCAACAAGGACGGGCCGATGTTGAAATTTTATAAAACAAGCTGTGTGTGAGATATACACGTATTTTTTTTAGTTCGAAAGGCACTATTAATGCCATTGTTAATGGAATATGACAGCGTTTAAATGTCCACCGCGGCTTCAAACAGTGGCACGGATCCGAGAGGTCCAATTTTATATGAGTCTGTTGCATAAATACGGCTGAATCTGAGTGATGGCATGCGATATGTTGAATGTCAGGGCATCAGACGCTTGCGTTTTATTAGCATAGACTTGTGACTTCAGCAAACCCCACAAATATGTCTAACGGAATCAAATGACACGATTTGCTAAAGATGATATTTCGGCCACAATCAGGGTTCTCTTCCAAACGTTCTGAAGCGCAGTTAGCGAACAAACGGCATTGTCTACGTTGGATATGATCATTCACTTTGAGCTCCTGGGTCAGTTGGATCTTGTACGGGTATAAGCCCAAGTCCCGACGCAGAATTCGCAAAGTTGAAGTCTGCGAAAGGCCCAGTTCTGGTGCACAATGAGAAATGGATTGCCTCGAAGTCTTCTTCAAACTCTAACTGACAGCGGCGATGTTTTCGACTGATCTGGCGTTCCTTTGACGTGAGGGTTGGTTGTTTACTGAACCGGTCGTCAACATGTCTGCCGCATACTGTCCACATCAGCCCGTCCTTGTTGAAACACCCTTTATTTGTAGATTTAAGTCGATGAAGCGGGTAAACCTTCTTTACCGCAGCCTATCGCACCAAATCAGTGGCCCTATTCGGAGATTTGAGATTTTCATCTCACCTTTTTTCGTCCTTGTTGCTCTCGTTTGAAACGTCATAGGTGTGAGAGTGACCAAGATAAAATTTCATCTCATCTCACGCGCAGAAATAGCCCCCCTGGTAAGAGATCACCCATGTATCGCATGACTAAATCTTACAACGACCACTTTAACTGTATTGACATGTTTCATGAGCGATTCTCGGGTTTCCGGAAATCGGTACTGGGCGTGTTGGATAGTATTGCTGGAGGAGACTAGGTCTATTTGGCAATCACTGGATGGACCCTTTTCTGCCCGCATTGCGGTCTCGTACGTCTGGCGTTGAAATATGCTATGCAAAATGTTAGTTATACACCAAGAAATAATGTTCGCTAAATATGGTTTATCACAATATCATTATTGCGTCTATTGTACTTAACTTTATTTATAAATCTGTAATCAATGCTGTCGGTGCACTGTCTGCTTTTTGTTATAGCTAACATTCTTAGTTACAATGTGCTTACACTGTTTATTGATTAAAAAAAAACATGTACTAGAAGTCTTGACTAAAAATTCAAAATGAAAATTTATTGATACCCTTAAAATAGTTACACGTCACAGTTCACTAAATGTAAAACAATAAAAAAGCTTGTAAATGTCTAATCAGCAATTATATGTATCAAAAAACGAAGTGTTTTTGGTAAATTGAAAATTATAAAAAAGTGATATTTTTTTTTCAAAAATAAAAATGTATTTCATGACATATAATGTATTGCAATAATGCAATTGGTAGAATATTGCATTGATTGGAAGCCACAGAAGAGTAGTAGTTGTTGCAATTGAGTTAATAGCGTGATATCGGTCTATAAAATATATTCAATCAATCTACTTGTCATACACTGACCCCCTTACTAATAAACGTCAAATAACCTCGGAATAGTTATATGTTGTTTTGTCTTTTTCTTTCTTTTATATATTTAACTCGATCAAAAAGACAAAACACTGTACAACTATTCTGAGGCTATACAACGTTTTTAGTAAGGTGGTGAATGTCTAGTTGTCACCCAAAATGTCTAGTTTTATCTTATCTTACCAACGGTATTGTTAGTGATACCTTCAGTAAATAAAACCGATGTCTCTAAACAACTTTTATTATACATGGTTAGATGTAACTTACCAAAAACCTCTTAAGGGTTCATTGTACTCATCGATATGAACAACTTTTACTATGGGGTAAACTCTGAAATCGCGAAAAACGAAATCAGCTGTTCCATACATTTTGTCTTAGGCCAATGAACTGTTTGTATGGAACAGCTGGTTTTTTTTTCGCGATTTCATAGTAAAAGTTGTTCATATTGATGAGTACAATGAACCCTTAAGAGGTTTCTGGTGAGATACCTATAACCCTGTATAAAATCTACTACTACACTAACTTTCGTTAATATAAGAATATTCAAGTATTTTTTCAAAGCACAAATTCCATGTATGTGACACCAATTACGAGACCCAGCAAACGGAAGTAAATAAAATTAAACACCAAATAGAATCATATATTTAAATATGTGCTCACAGAATATTTGCTAGTCAATATTACGGCGCAAATGCACGTGCCTCAGTGAAATGACAAAATTAGGGATTTCGAAATCCCCAAATGAATTCATAATTCTTTGCGTCCTTTGTTTCGCCGTGGCAGCAACGTTTCAAAGTTTTTGTTGCTCAGTAACCATTCCGTCAAACTGCTATTACTTTATCAACTCGCCGACGGATCCGTCTTTCAGTTTATGACTGTTTAACTTGTCTTTGTCCCGACCCCTTGAGTGTAACAACTTAAGTTAGGGGGACTCGATAATAGAATCACTTTTAATACCCAAGGATACCCTAAAAGTTGCGCCGACTTGATCTGATCCAGTTTTTTACAACGACGCCTTTATTCTTGTTTACCACACACCCTTCATATGTGTGACGAGCTACCATTCTGTTGTGCAATAATTCCCTATAATTTATTAATTGTGTCTGACAACGCAGATGTATCGGCCGAGGTTTATCTTTGTGCGTTTTTGTAGACGTTCCACGACTGAATTTGAGCATGGGAACATTTATTGACTCATACGAATGTTCATTTGAATATTCGTGTTTTTTATCGCATGTTTTATATTTGTTGCGTTTTTTTAAATGTGTTTCTGATACTTTTAGAGAACGAAAGTAAATAATAAGAAAATGACCTTAATATTACTTTTACTATTATAGAGGTACAGTAGTCCAAACTACTGTACAGTATTGTCCAGATTCCATAAATTAGATACGTTCGTATTTCATTATAAAATAATTTGGGTTTAGTATCTGGTTACGTACAATCGTGGTGCTGCTGGCATTGCTCCAAATATGCGCGCATTTGATTTGAGCTCGAACGCTGCAAAGTCGGGAGCGATTATTTGAGGTCAAGGCTTGCATGAGATTTATTCGCCGAAAAACACGTTCCATTTTGTCAGGGAAATCAAAACAAAGCCCGATTGTTCGTCTACAAAAGTCTCTTATTGATAGTGAAAAAACTCATATAAATCATCAGTGCATACTTAGCTTAATTACTCGTATCAAACGAAAATATACTTTCTCATTCATTGACTGATCAGTCAAACATGTCATTGTAGAAATCTGCCTTGTACCGGTGCGTGGGCGTCATAAACTGCTAATCGATATTGTGAAAGATTGCTATGTAGTTGTCTTTGCTTTCGTCGTAGTTTCACTGAGTATTTATTGTTGTGGAACGGCATACGGAGAAAGCTAGCTTTGGGGGTCATCAAAAGCATTTCAGTAAACTAGGAAGCGCATTGTTTGCTTCTAGGAATATATTTATTTTAATGAACATGCTGTTTCGACAATCGCTGCGCCATAAGTCTAGTCTGGCATTGTTGTCGTAATGAGAATGAAATACACACAAGCTATTAGAGCAGGTCGCGTAGTATGGCACGGGTGGTGTGTAGAGGGTAGGTGTGCAGCGTGCAGCATTTAATTAAGCCGGTGGGTGCGCTCGGCTCGCGTGCCGTCCATGCACTTCCGGCGGGCCCGGGGGTGCTGCGCTTTTTCCTACCGGGGGAGGAAAGCGGGACCGGTCGTCACCCGCGCCTGAGGAATTAAAATTTTTCACGTAAACTGGTTTGATAGCGCGTACATTGGAGTGGGGATCGCGAATACGCGGCGCGGCGGTCATTAGCTAGCTCGCCGCGAGACGCGCGCGTCTGCCCGTACTCTGCGTACGCGTACCGAGCCCGCCCATGGCTCCGATCGCGCCGAGCTCGCGATTCGCGATTGATTGCCCGCCGCGATCTGTGCGCTCGCACATTAACTACTGCTAATTAATTAACGAATGTGTTGTGTCCGATTGTGAATTGAGTGATTTTTGTAACGAAAATTTTATTGTGTGATTTTATTAGTGAAACTGAAGTGTTATTAAATCTCGGCAAAGGTTTTGGTTTATTGGGATTTAGATAATTTAAATTTAGTTCTAAAACACTTAAATACGAGACAAATAGTTTTATAATACGAAATAGGCTTCAAAAAGTAATAAAAAACAAATAACATAGATACCCATTCGTCAACAAGACGAATCTCTCTCGTCTCCTAATTTGAGCATATGAATTCCTTCTCGTTATCAGTAAGTAAGAATGGTTCATTAATTCATGATCATGTCACCGCATTATAATGTGGACCGCGGCACTAATTTCATGCAAAACAAACAGTCGTCGCGATAAGCCGGAGAGCGTGGTGCCGGGCGCGCCGCGGGAGGGGGGCTGTGGACATACTGCCGAATTTCCCTTATCAGACGCTTAGCGCACCCCAAGGTCGCGCGTTATCACCGCGACGCGCCTCGCCGATAGATTCGTTCTGATTGCGCACACAAGATGCATTGTTCGATTCTTGCATTACCGATAATTGACTCGACAACACTGCTACTATTACTACAGGCCGATAATTATAATGGATTTAATTCTCTCAGGTGGCGATGTTATCGTGAATGTTTGATAAGGCAACATAAATGAGAGTATTCGTTTAGTAAGAAATCACTTGCTTACTTTTATGCTTTTGCGTGTTTTTACTTTTATGTCGTGGTTATCAATAGTTATATTGAACGATATGTTTTTATAAATTGAAAAATAATAAGTAAAAGATGATTTCTTTACAATAATTACTTCATCATCATCATCATAATCATCAGCCCGCAATCGCCCACTGCTGAGCATAGGTCTCACTTCTCGTGCCACATCATCATCCATCCCGGTGCTTTGCCATATTGTATATAAATAATATAAATAAATAAAAAAAAATAGATTACATCATTAATAAAATTTAAAAAAAAATGCACTTTACAAATTTTAATTTACCACCCCATACAAATCATTCAAAAATTACCTCACTAGAAGGTAGCTGAGGTAAATGAAATTATCATCTCAAAAATATCTAAATCCCAAAATCAAAACAAGGAACATCCAATGTTTACACGGAGGTGTGCTAACATTCACTCCGACGTAAATCTGTTTTAGCGTGTGATGTAGATCGCGACCTAGTTGCTCGTGATTGAGGATAAAACAATATAAATAGCTCGTCAACGCGAGTGGACGCGCCTCGAGCCCGCCCGCCCGCGTCACGCTAAATAGACCGAGTGAAGTGAGAACAGAATACCTGAGCCTTGTGCCACTCCGCACAGCGGCCGAACACCTGTGCGGAACACGGGGCCAAGTCGCTGAGACGCGTAGTTCAGTGCTTGTAGAGCCAGGGTGTTAAAGCCCGTGGTTCTCTAGTTGGAATCTTGGAGGAAACGGAAGATACCGGGGAGGGGGATGGCATGATGCGGCACGCAGCAAACGCAGCGGCTGCTTGGACGGCTCCCGGCGAGGTCTGGGAGTACGTCAGTCAGCTGGTCAGCTCGTATCATGATCAACACGATTGCCAGGTGATTGTCTACCTTTAATTATTTTATGATCGGATATATCGGTCGGATTCGTACGACCTAAGATCTAATATAGGCTAGCAATCCTAAAAATGAGAAATCAATAGTTGGTATCTGTCTTACTCATTAAGCATTTGTGTACAAACATTCGACAACATGGATTCAATGGATACTTAAATATCCATCAAAATAGTTAATTAGTCCTGCATCCATCCATACGCTTCTTCAAGCCTACAATAATTAATGTGACTGTAATAAGCATTGTTCCTTCAGTCTAGACGCGATGGCACAGTACTCCGCACTCCATGGGCAGGCACCCAAGCGAGGCGATAATAACACAACACACGTGTGACTCACTTCACCTATTAACGCCTCTTGTAATTCACATGTTAGTATTATTCATGCTAGACCTAGTTAACGTCGTGAGTGATAGATAATTTGTTACATGCCTTTACCTCAAAAGGGGACGCACTTGAATATAATTATGGCAAACGTTCTATCTCTCACGAAACGTTTTTGCACGTTGCGGTGAGACTCGTAAGGAATGTGGGAGCGTAATTTAAACATCAATTTACTTACGCAATTAGAGGAATTGCCTCTCAATCCTCTGAAAATTTGCGTCGTAAGTTTAGATTTTGTATTCGTATTCGCGGAGTTAAAAAACACGAGAAGAATTTCGCCTACAGATTTATTCGACACGGACAGTCTAATAAAACCGCTTATTTTCACGATCCGTGCTTTGACGCCTGGCTTCTGTTCGTTGAACTCATTTGTTCAAATAACGAGCAATGAGTGCCATGTAATAGACAGATCAAACTTGGTTTGTTTGACCGTGAAATTGTGATCGATCAGGCATGACCGCTTCGCGTGCCTGCCGGGGAATGCACACGCATCGCGCTCAACAAATGTTATCTTTACGCTCTTTAGCTGCAATTACCAAAACATTCGATCAGGAAATAAGGCTCTTAAATTATTCAATTCACAGTTTCTGAATAAAGGTGAAATTCTTCCTAAAAATATAATCATTTATTCTTTATAATGCTTTAAATTAACAAAAAGATTCAACATTTCTAGCTATCAACTAAACTGAGTAAAATACATGCCAATACTATGTCGTCATGAAACAGAGCAATAGGGAGAACTCTGGTAATAACTAATGAATGCTAAATGGATATATTCGAGTTAATATTAAAATCAGATAATGAACAAGTGGCACGCTATAAAAACACAATCTGTGAATGTTTCTGTCAAATAAAATCACAGAATAAAACCGATAAACTTTTTATAAATGTCATGAGAGCGAATGATCGTTTACTGGCTCCTTCGAAGAGCGTTTATGATGAGGTTTTTTGTGTAATAAAATAGATTTGATGTCGTTGCTCGGTTCAAGGACAGATATACAAAACTATATGAGATACCTATTAAAGAAATTTTATATTTGTTGTAACTCCTAATAAATTAAGTATTAAATTACTAAGCTTCAAGTATTTTCTGGGTTCTAATTCACAGATGGTATAACGGCTGTATTTTAATACTATGAGTAGCCAGCAAGTTACTGTCTAAAATTCTTAAGATGAATGTTAATAAACTTGCTCGTTTCATGTCTTCCATTCCTTTGCATGTAAAAGTTCTTGTATCTCATTAAAACAGAGGAAGCTTAATGTCCAATAATGCATTAGAGGAGAGCTTGATTGATGTCTCTCGCCGTTAAAGCCTCAATCTTATCTCACCTATCTAATAGGTATAACGAGATTACGGTACCTCCGAGGGATTTACATCTTGCTTGGCCATCTCAAGAGTAGGCTTGAATCTCTACAGAACCCGGTTACGGCCTGCCTCCTATGTTACTCTTATTTACCTTTCTATTCTCATTAATGCTTTAACCAAATGTCTATCCTTTTTTTATAATTTTTTATTGATTCAACTTGAACGGTGTTATTCCTACTTCATGTTATAAGTGGCTTGTTTTATCTCTTGACCACGTTTTTTACTTGTGATAATTGATTTTCGATCGTTGTTTTAATTAATTTAACAGCAATCAATTTATTTACTCGTAAATTACGCTTCATCTCTTACACAGAATGTAAATATAAATTGAAAATGATCGTGAATGTATGAATTTTTAATTGTTTGTTATCGCGCTGGGGTCAGAGGTGCAATCTTTTGCGTATCATCAAGTGGTATCATAGTTTTTGCTACTTTACATAAATCATTAGTAATTCCGTGTTGTTAATGGAGCCGTTGTTTTCCAGCGTCATTGAGCCGTCTAGTAGGTAAATGGCAGTTATAACGACGTACTGTAATGACCGATTACGCAACTGTACTGTTCCATCTAATGTCGGCGATGATTCAATGCAATTTGCTTAAGTGCAGATACTTGTTATGATAGATCCTATTGAAATGTCTGTTTATATTGCTCATAGGCTCGCTTGACGGTAAAGCATGCACTTTTCTAATTTTCTTTTAAGTCTTCCCGTGCTTTCATTTATCTATAAGAAATTGAAATGAGCTTTAATTTCTAAATCCTGTCTGTTTCATGGTGCACTCTACTGCCTTGCTAAACTTCATCAAGATAGAGACACTCGTTAACTGATGCAAATAGAGACAGCTATTAAATAGAAATACTTTCGCATTTATCATATTGGTGTGATGAGAAATGTAGTAGTATGTCGCGATAACACAGTTTCTACGCTGTAATTAAATAAAAGTTTTTGTCCAAATTTCATGAAACATCGCTGCCGCCGCCTCATCTTTCGGCGAACAATCTCGTACTTCCAGTTTAATCTCGTCGTCAATCGTCGTGTACCGTCCCACAATTACATTCATAAATTACATTAATGCGGCCATAAATATGATCGGGTGGACAAGCAATACGCGGCATGTCTTCGCGGATGCTTGCTTCGTAATGGCGCAACGGCATAGCGTACTCGCATTGATTGCGGCCTGCGGTATTTGACGACTGTTGAATTTGCAGACGCGTATGACGGCGGGAGGCGGTGTAGCAAACCGGTTGAACACCTTTGTCGCGGCGCGCACCGGCTTTTGGTGATATCCACAAAAAGTGCGCAAAGGCATGCGATGGGAGTTTGGTAGTTTAATCGATGTGCAGACGTCCAAGTAAACGAGCAACAGTCGCTTTGCTAAGCTCGATCTCATTATAAGATGCGTTGATTTGCCTGAATTGCTGTTTAGACCGGTTGGGCCGAGTCTATGCCTTGAATGTGGAGGGCTAGCTTCTCACTTTCCATCATTTAGCTTAGAATAGGCGTTCTATCCCTTCTATTAAATTGAACCAACGAAATTATTTATATTTTAATTATCATGGTTCAGTTTCCTTATATTCGTTTTTATAGATTGCTCCATTAAAAGTATATAATAAACAAACGAAGTCATATTTTCTTTTGAGAAATCCAATCTGAAATATTATGGCACAACAATAACGTCTAGAAAAAAAAATGTTTAATGAACCAATCGGTATTGCACAATAGGTACTTAATGTCATCGATTATAATGAGTTCTGTAACGTATCGAAATAGGACCTATATTACAGAAATTACGGAGAAATATGCCCTTGTCCTTATAATTTTGTATGAATTCTTAACTTTAGTGAACCTTAGTTTATGTAGCTATGATTTTATTACGTCTCATTTTAACTTACTGGTAAGTGAAATCAATGAACGCTAATCATTGAGTTGCATTGAATTGGTCTCTTTATAAACATTGTGACCCTCGCAGGCCTGTTGGTGCATTACTAGTATTAATAAACGCATTCAATCGGACTCGTCCTCTTGTGCCAATTAAATATTTAGTGTGACCACTTTAATGTCTCTGTTTGTTCTCTCCTTAGCACTCGTTAAAACTGCATAAAGATCACATGAAGGGACGGATTCATGTTTCGCTCAAACATTTTGTATCCAATCTCCACAATTTCTTAGCACTCTCCTACTCAACATAATTTCATTCATTGTAAAATAGAATACATGAATATTAATTGGTTTAACTATCCATCAATGTCACGATTTCATCGTCACTGCTATATTTCTTCACATTCAGTTATAGCGTTTTCATAAGATATGAATCTGTTGTTTTCGAATCCACCTGCTTTGTCGACAGCGGCTCGCCGTGAAACGGAAGTCTTTAGTCTGTGTTGTCGGTACATTGGCTCTATCTATAATGCAGCGTTGTAAATCTCAACCCATCTCAGTATAAAACACGTTTTAATATTTATCAACATTTAATTAGTTTTTGGTAATATTCCGTAGGTATCAATTAACTTAAAATATTTCACATACACGAGGATCCAATTAATGCGAGTTTAACATAATTTGTGATATGACTGAATGGACCAGTGATAGGAATTGGAATCTAATTTAAGGAAATAGGAATTAATTTTCATTGGCTTTCTCTCAAATATTACTTTAATTGAACTACGGCGATATATGCATTTATTTAAAGTTGTATAGTGTATAAACATCTCAGAGTGTCATGTGAGCTTATAGCATGGGTATCATAACCGTTAAATATAAATCATTGCTTATTGACGCAGTGAGAAAGGCATACAGGGAACAGGGATAATCCGGTCCAACGGCCATCTTAGAGTCGTTTAATAAAGGTCCTACGACAACTGCACTATTTAACAGGGCTGTGCTACCAATGCACATCTTAATAGAATCTAGTGTACTTTTCGGTTTTACATCGATTGATGGTAAAAGTTATCCTCTCAGAGTGAAGAAGGTCATTTGTTTTCTTCTCAAAAGGTCATAGCGCTTAATTGTATTGACAGATCTTAACTTCATCTTGCTAGAGCGGGAGTACTTTTGTTTGAAATGAGCGGTTTCAGTTGTATGACAAATGAATCCTGCAAAACATTACGCTCCTTCTGTGCAGTCTGTTAATATCGTGTAAACTCAATACCTACCTATTTGACATTCATCAATAGAGACCCGCAGTCTCCAAGCCACATTTTCCTCATTACAATTACCTAACTGTAAATTGGTTTTGATAATGTTCATTGCGTCAATTAACGCTTATATTACTAACACAAACAGCGAGCGGGATGGATTTAGATTTATCAAATGTTTTATTATTATTGCCACTTGATGGAGCTTTGACCTCACTCGCAAAGAACTTATAGCCACGATAATATTGTAGATTTTAACTTTGTTAGTGGTTTAGACGGCATTCAGCCCTGGCTTCCGATCGGGTAATGCAAAACGAGAGTCGGGAATAAATCGTTTACATGGTTGTCGGCGTAAACTGGTCCCGCGGCCGCGTCTCGCCGCATTACACCGAGGTAGGAAACGAGCTTCACTCAAACCAGTCATCATCGCCCAACATATTATTGATTGTCAAACCGGTGCTTACATTACACGTCCCGGGAGTCTTCATTCGCCACTCTATGTCTACTCCCAGCTCTCGGCAATATGCATATCGATTTGTAAAGGATAATCTGCACAATTAATACTGCGCGATGGCGATACCACATCTGAATGCGATGTACGCACTCTGTTAGAGCAGGCTTGTGCACTGGTTCCAGTGTATATTCGCTGCGGTGGCGGCCTTATCTCGCCATTAGAGTTATTACGGGCCGGTATCTCGCCCATCGCACCGCTTCGATTGTTTCTGAACGCGCCACAAAGCCGGGCGCTACCGCCGTAATTGACCACTGTTTACTTCTCAGACGAGCTCTTATTTTATGCATTATTCTGCGGTTTTTCATGCGTTTAAAATCAGCCCTGCCCAACAGGGAAGTCGGGTTTATGATGCGCCTTTTTATTTTTCGATCCATTCGATGTCTCAAGCATGCCGATCGTTACCTCGCGTTAATTCTGCGGTAACGCTCAATTGTTCATAATGCCACTCGTCTTGCAGACCTTAAGCTTGAACTTTACGAGCTATTTATTGCACGTTAACGATCGAGAATTTCAGTATTTATAGGTGTGCATAAAGCAGCTGCATCGTATACGATTTTCTCATTCACAGCATTCACTTTTTAAACGTTATTTTAGAAATGTATATTTCTTCTTAATTGAAGTACATAATTACTTTTGATTGGTCATGTTTGTTTACAATGCATATCAGCAATGATTTTACTTTGGTCAGGCCAGTTGTTGCGTGGAGTCCAGCTAAGGGCATTCGAAGTAGATAAGATCGGATAATCGCCCACGCAGCTATTTGCCGATTGCTGCTGTCTCGTTACTTGTGATTAGAGGAACAATCCTGTTTATTTTTTAACACGTCCTGTTCTTGACATTATTGTCCTGTTATCCATTTACGTATGTATACTCTTTTCGAGAAATGTCCTTTATAATTTTGTTATTTACTAGTGTTACCTGCCAGTGAATATTGCCTATAAATAACACGTGGTTACTATAACGTCGTTTATTGACGGTTACCGTTCTAACCGTTATCATTAATTAATATCCATCCGTTCTCATGATACATGGACGATTCCGCTTCTGCACTGTTGATCATACACTTGGCTTAACACAAGCGAGTTGATTTAATTATGAGCTGTTGTAGCTAATTAACTTACACACCCCAGCATTGCCGGTACATTAATAAACATTAGTTAAATAAGTGTCGGTTCTGATCGGTATCGGAGTGGGGCAGATGCTCTCCCCGGCGTGGCGTCCTTGGTCTTACCTCGACCGTGGCTTTATCTACTGGGAAACCGACCACGCTTTGTTTTTAACTGGACTAGACTGTAAATATTACGTTGTTATACTTACCTTATAAAACTTTAACTACCGATTAAAATAATTCAGTATTTACTTTAAACCTAAAAAAGTGTTACGTGAATTGGAATCGATATGTGTTACCTGGGTAACCTGCAGAAAGAACTAGGGCTCGAGGCTCGAGCAATCTATTAATATGTCTCATCAACATCATGGCAAGTTTAGCTGGCAATTAATCAAAAAGGAATACTTGAGCAACCCTCGGCAGTGACTTTTGCAATCGCACAAAGCATTTTGACTCACCCCGAAATTCTTCCATGGCTTGTTCCAAGAACAACCTCAAAGGGATATTAGATATTTAAATAAGGTTGCAGTGAGTCGTCCGTATTATTTCGTTTGTGGCAGTAAGTCAATTAGCGGGGGCGGTGATCGGAACCAACGTATCCGCGTGAGGACTCCCGGTCGTGGGAACACCTCCGCGATGCTACACTGCCTTTGTGCAACAGCTTTACTAAAGAATTATACAACAAGAAGACCAGAGCTCTTACTTTGATGTTTAGCAACAGCATTATCATCGATTACTACACGACCATTGTCTTTTGCTTCTTGGATCTTGGTGTACACTGTACAGCTTCGATTTTTCTGATATTTCTGTAGAACTTGGTATACATAATGTAAAATTCCTTGAAATTTCGGACGGTTGCCAAATATTTTTGAAGAACTGTGCTATTTTGAATCTAAAAAAGTTTAAAACTAGGTATAGTGGGCCTCACAAGGTTCGATCGTCAGCGGTCACCTACATTTGAATCAGTTTGAGCGAACAAATAGAAACCAGCGACCGGTGAAAGCCTACAACCCGCTGCGGTCGGTGCGGCACGCTAAGTTGGGGCAGGTCGGGCGCTCGTACGGCTTCGCGCTGATTGTAGGTGTAAGTTTATGATCGCATGCTTCTGCTCACTGCTATTGTTCTAATCGGGCCGCGGTCCTCTCCTCGCACCGACACTGCCGTCTCGTTACACCCCGGCTTGAGGTCACGCGCACAACTTGATCTCGCCGATTCTCTACGCTTTTATGGGAATCGCATGAACGATTATTTTACAATCGGTTTTATAGCTGGCGTTGTTTCATAACCTCGGATTGTTTGTATAACGCACTTTTATTTTTTATTATATGTAGCATATAAACTTATTCGAGAGCATCGTGGAGCGTTATGGAAAAGCATGCCACAATTCGCGTTTGAGCTTTGCAAATGAGGCTTAAAGCTTGTAGTGTCGTCGACCTTAATCGTGCAGCGGTTATCGGGCTCAATTAATCTTGGAGTTGTGTGACTTTTGACGTAGAGTCCCGATTCGGCGCTGCAGTGACGAGCTCGGCAATATTTTACACATGATTAGAGCGGCGCGGCGCGGGCACACCGACACCGTATGGGTAAGCAAATTGCGCCGACGCGAGGCGGAGTCACGATCTGAACCTTGCGGGAACCCGGGAGATACTATACGGAATTCCAAAGTAAACGCCACGCAGATTAATGACTGTATATCGCTGTTCATAATCAAATTTACCACGAATAAAATAAATGAAGAAAGTATTATTTTTTATAAAACAAAAACTTTTTTACGCGGTCCCACAGAACACGTCATTTTTTTTTGGGATATGAGGTTCCTTATGTCGTTTTCTGTACCCCTGACAACATGTGTGCAACATTTTATGAATGTCGGTTAAGTAGTTAAGATATGAAAGTTATTATAATATTTAGTAATTTGACATGTAATTTATTTTTACTAGCTTTCAATTAATAATTGGTAAACCAAATAATTTTAATTGCTTTCAATCAAAATTTGAACCACTTCCCGGTGTCCGAGCTAGCTAAAGTTGTGCATACACGCTTGGTTTAGATGACAATGCAATAATTTGATACCATGGAGCTGGTCTGATGACGCAGTCGGAAGGTAGCCATAGGAACTCTGTCACGAAACCAAACCAAAGTCCTATGTTTTATTTTTGTAAATAAGAATGATAATCTTGTACAATGATAGTGAGTTAATGACAATGGCAGTGAATAGAGTTGCTTATACAAAGAAATCAATGTCACAAGAAAGAGCAGTAATTACCGCGTCGGGAAGGCTGACGACGTTGTAGACCCACTATGTACCAGCATCTTATAAACCACGACTACTCTGCTAAGAGTAGCCGATTATGAAGAAAAACATTTGTAAATATCATGTTAATCATGGCTTATGTAGTCCTTATTTCTCAGTTAATTTAACATTAAAAAATCCTATATCTTTCACTTGCATAAGTACAATGATGCAAAACTGTGAGATAGAAGTGCCCTTGACCGTTTCTTACCCGAGGAATATTAACGTAGGTTGTTAGTTATTCAAATGAGACAAGGCCCTCCGGCTACAGCGCAGTGGATAAGGAAGTCCCTATATCGTGTCATCTGGATGAGCCGATCTGCTCCCGTGCCGCCGTCTACCGAAGACGACGCTTTCCTAGAATTATGAAAAGAACTGCGACATGTTAGCGGAAATTTTGTAAAGAGTATAGCTAACTTACTTTTATTCAAAATATGCTTGGGTAATAAGTTTAACGCCAATACTCCCAAACTTTAACTACGTTCCGCCTTTGTTCACATGATTTGTATCTTGATACATAAATACTTGCTTATATATAATATAACTACGAGAATAATATACTCGTACTATAATATGTATGTACACAGTATTTGCATAATATATGTTCGTAGCTCAAAACGCGCTACACTAATTCACAGATACGAACAATTTTTTTATTAGTTTTTTAATGTAAAAAGTGGTAACTAAAATAAATAAGAAATATTGCATACACATTGCAAGTATTATTTATCAAAAGCGAGACTGCAGGACGAAAGCCAAGATATTCAAATTAATAAATTATGATAAATAAAATCGCCTTCAGTTAAAGCTCTCGAAGAAACCCTAAAGCAAGGCGCAATAAACTTTCTTGCAATTACAATTTCCTCGCGTTGCTTATCACAGTTCCGTTATTGAGTAGGTAGGCACTTTAATGGTAAATAGAAAAGCAATGTTTATTAACATATAAATGAGAGTTAACATCGTCCAAAGCGGTTTATTCTCATTAAATGTCAAATAATAATCAATATTTATTAAAACGAGCTAAGGATTTAATTGTATAGCCGACAAAAACGGCTTCTTGAACGGATCGCACGCGTTAATACTTTCGTGTCTCATTATATAAACGTAAGGCATTATTTATTGTATTTAAAAGCCGTGAAGGCAGATCATTAGATTCGGTAGTTGCAAATACATCCTTACGTAAAATATAAAGAGCCAACCAGTTCGTTACATCATGTGATGTTTCAGTACAAATCTTCGAAAATACTCTAGATGGCTATGAATAATGCAACTACTTACGCCCGTCCATATCAAATGTACCGACAATTTAAATGTTACCGATTATTTGGCAAATTCAACTTTCTGAGCCTGAAGGGTTAAGACTACGACAATGGTTTTCTTAACAATAAGATAGGCCAGTGTGCGTGAATTGCGCCCTTCGCCTTTTTTACATTTCTTTTATGACATCATTTACATTTAATTGTTGGGTCACCGTCGCGGTATGTTGTCCTCTGTCATTAATGTTTATTGCTACAAGTACAATAATAACATTAAAACTACAGCAAACCGCGTTAATTACAAATGTTCTTTCATTAATATCACCAGATACATTTTATGTCGATTATTATTATGTATAATTAATTAAGTTTACTTTAAAAGGTGTTTGTTGAGGTAAAACTATTTTTAGTAATTAATTTGAAGGTATTTTTTTTTATTAATTAGCTATCGATCGTTAATGTTAGAGTTCTGTTTGAATGATCTAGCTAAACTACGCTACGAAAGTCACTAAAACGAATTTTACCTATAAGGAAGGAACTTTAGGTAAACTGCGTGCAGCTAAGATGTGTTGAAAATGTTGAACGCAAATGAATAGAATCAGGAATTAATATGTCAGAAATTTTAAAGTACGAGTAGGTTGCGTAAAAATTTATGGAAAGGTAGTTATTTTGGAATGAACTGGTATGCGAAGGAAATTCCTGGTGTAAATAGCTGAAAAATTATAATGTGGCAGTGAAAGAGGATGATCAAAAAAGTTTGGACTATGTAAAGGAGGATATGGTTGTGTGTGAAATGTTTTTACTGATGGCAACTGAAAGAGAGAAATTGAGAAGCTGAAAAATGAAAATGTGGCAGTGAAAAGAGGACGATTAAGAAAGTTTGGACTATGGAAAGGAGGATATGGTTGTGAGTGAAGTGTATTTCCAGATAACAACTTAAAGAGAGAAATTGAGAATAAATACGCAGTCAGCCGATCCCACTTGGGCACGGCGGGCGTATTCTTAAAACGATAACTGAGCCCACTATAAAAGGAATGACATGGAGATTTACGACTTTATCACACAAATACGTCTTATTAGCATTATCCTAAATTGTGATTCGTATCGAGCTTACCGACCGACTTATCAGTTTTCCTGTATCTCCATTATATTTCATATTCGGCCCAAATATGTTTTATAAAAGATTCTGTCGAAGCTCGTAAACAGTGTCATGTTTTTATTTCGGCGCTGGATTTTAACACTTGTGTGCGCACCGTGCACCTACATACACAAAGACGACACGAGGCGAGTGAGTGACATCACATCTCATGAATGTCCGTATATACCTATACCTGCCAATTCACATTGTTTTATTCTCATTTTGCATAAATTTAAAGATATCGTGTAGTTTTTTTGCCATCGCATTAAGTTGAATATAGGAGTTGTCAGTTATTTTTTACGCTGCGATCTTGTTGTCTAGTGACTTGGTGCCATATATTATAAATAATTAATAAGGAGTCTACCTACTTAATAAACTATTGAAGTTACTGTTATTTGCTTCCATGTATAATACACAACATAATCTGTGACATTTCCACTAATGTATGTGTAATCTGCCACTTGTTGTTTAAAAATATCAGTGTTTAAAAAATAAGACGGATATAAATGATATTTCGACAAATTTAGTCCACATCGCCCGTAATAGATTCTATAACAAACTTTGATTGGTTCAATTACTTAATTCTCTAACGAGCCGTGGAGCTCACGGCCCACGCTGAGATATTTTTTGATCCGCTCCACAATGACTCGAATAAAGTGAATAACCAATTTGACCATATTCATACCAAAACGACCTCATGAGTCTTTATGTCTCAATATTATCCTTGTTTTTTTTTTAAAGCATACATGTCGAATATAAATCGATACGAAATAATGTGTTCTCAAACGTTGCGAGGTGTAAGTTAAATCGAGTAGTTATGCGCGTGCGCATGTTTCATGTCATAAACATTTACGCTCGCCTCATCTTGCATCAGTCTTGCGGTTTCTTCATTTGATAACTCGTGAATTGCTTGTACACATACGATCCAGGAAGAAATTACGACGCCGACTTATGCTATACTGCGAGAGTTAAGATGACCTAGAGTTTATCCGTGACTCCGAACATCCTAGGCCGGCTTTTTCCACCGCTTGAAATCTAGACTAGAAATCTCCTCTCTTATGACATTTGCCTCAATTCTTTGTGCAATCACTATTGATGACCCATTTTACTGCACTCCTGTTAGTTTACTCCGATCTCCATTGAGGCATAACTCTCAAGTCATCGTTACGCTTTTTTCTAGCAATTTATTTTGCTATAATTATATTTTTATCGGAGCTCCCATTGATGAGCCGCGTGACCAAAAATTAAGAGTTAATCTGGGTTTACAATTTACATATTATTATTAGCACCCCAAGCGGCCAGACATCCAGCATGTTGTTAACGTTGTCGAGTGGTATGGACTAGGTATTTATTTAGATAACCTTAAGACCTTCAACGGTCGCTAGGTAATCCGAATTATCCTGTTTTATGTAGTAGCTAAGTACCTGATTAAATAAGGTTAAAAGTTGTACATTCTTTTGTTTATCAACCCACCAACACAAAGGTCTTTTAAAAATACTTGCTGTCAAATGCTCTAATGAGTATTTAGTTCCAATTACATTCGTTCAAGTAACGAGCATATCGATATGGAAAACCCACAATATGTTTATGATATCGATGAGCTAGAACAACGACCATTAATAAAATTTCACCAAATAATAATAAAATAAGCCGTCGCATGCTCGCTGAAACATTTTATATGATGTCATATTCGTCGCGTCTTGTCTGAGATCCACTGACTCGTGTAAATAACCTTCACGCATAATGGCACATGTGGCCGAATATTAATAACGTTTTGACTTTAATCGCAATTAAATCTTTGTACAATAGCATAATTAAATATGGTTTTCCTGATGTTAATTTTTAACAATATTTCCTTTAATGTTCAACTACACTACCATCATATCCAAAAGTCTCCTGCCTTTTTAAGCTATAAGGTCAACTGGGGCAGTAATTCTCGAAAGACGCAGTTGCCCCACAGACGCATCTGCCCCAGTTGACCTTACCTACTTGTATTAAATACTCAGTTTCCTATTGCATTTTCAGACATGTTTGTGTTACACGCCGTTTCAGATCTTTTAATAAGTGCTCGGATGTTTTCGTGGCGTCATTAACTGGGATACTGCTAGGAAGCTCTGGTGCAAATACCGACATAAAACTCCTACGCAACGCTTGCATGTATACACTGTACAGTAAGCTGCTAAACCAGTAGATTTCAGTACTTTCTTAACTATTTGCTGTGTTTTGGTATTGAACCTGCGCGCAATAGTGTAAAGACTTATATTATAACATAACATATCGTCACGCCTTTCCTCCGAGGGGGCTGGCAGAGGTGTAATACAACACCCACACTTCGCCGGACGATATTCAGTCCCAAATGTCACAGGGGGCGAGCCTGTCGCCATACACCGGGCTCCAGTCATGTAGCAGATGACACACAATACGCACAAATGTTCACACAATGAACAAATTGGTGCGTGGGCTGGGTTCGATCCCGCTCCCTCTGGCTTGAGAGGCAGGCCTTCTCCCAACTAGGCTGCCATCGCTTCATCACTTATATTATAGCAAAAAAAATTATCGAACCTAGACAAAATTGACTTTAGATCGGAGCAAAAGGTGTACAGAACAGGGCCCTACGTCATCAATCATTAGCTGAAAGTGATGATGAATTGCGCGGCTAAGAATTACGAAAATTATTTTAATTATTTTTTTCTCGTTTACAAGTTTCTAAATTTTAACTTCTAAATTTTTTGTTTGGTCAAAATGTAAACAGATGGACACCTATAAACTATTACTCGGATGTTAACGACGCGATAAACGCCACAAATTCTGGTTACTGCTTTCCTGTGACTTGTCAGACGGCATCACGGATTCGCGGGAAGTTATTCGCAAGAAATGTTTTTACATTTACTTCTTGCAAAAAAATTATTCGAGATCAGCACTATTTCATTGTCAAAATACATTTACTTCTTGCAAAAAAATATATTCGAGATCAGCACTATTTCATTGTCAAAAACATCGTTTCTTATTTGCACAAAGATAGCGAGGCAATGATCTGTACTAACGTGCAAGTAATTTTTTTCAGCGAAGTGTGAAACGTGCAAGTAGTTTTTTCACGTCAAGGTTTCATTTACCTCTCTCGCCAAATCTAATAAACACAAACTCGCTACGCTCTGGTAGAGATAGGAATGAAATTATACTATGTAATACTTTTCTTATTTATAACATAATACTTTGCCTTTACTAAACTTTATTTTATTATCAACTCTACAAAAAATTCTAGCGATAGATAACAATATCAATTATCAGCCATGCCATTTTTTTAGTCTTCGTGACAACTAAATTACCCGAAGCTTTATTATTTGTCCCGAAATAAACTTAACTAATATCAAATAACAAAAACAACGTTGATATCAAGTAGCGCTCAGTAAAACCAAACCGTTGATAAAATACACAAAGACAATTCGCGTGGGTTTAATTACGTTAGATTTATTCGTCGTATGCGACTGCACAGCAAATTACTCTTATTTGCCCAACGAGCGGTGAAGTACGATTCTTTTACATGGACGCTGATCTCGTGACCGTCACTTGCAAATTGATGTCCACTGTCGAATTGAGTCAAGGGAACATAGTTATTGCGTAAAGGTCAGCTTTTCCCTCTAAATTTTTTGTGTTTTCATGTGTCATTGCTGGTATTAAGTTATTTACCCGCCGATGTTAACAGTAGGTAACGCTAAAGCTACAATTTTTCTTTTATGTTTTTAAATATGTATTTTGGTCTTTGTTTACTTTACCTTTCGATGATTTGCATCCTAAAAAAATATGGAAATTTTTAAATTGTGAGTTCATGGAAACGCGTCCCTTGGTTTCGTTGTAGGTACAATACCTCTTGAGCTTGAGCAGTCCTTTTTGTCCTTGCGTTATCGTTTGTTTTATATTTTTTGGCCTGCCCGCAGTACGCTTTGTTGACGTGATGTGTATTTGCATACATCCTTGACTCAATGAATGCCTTGTAAAAACTGAATTGTTGATGCATTGATACCATCAAAATATACGTTACATGCAGGCTACTACATCTTGTATCTTATTTTTCTTAGAATTGTTGTCTAGGACTCCTTGTTCCATGATTTCGTTAAGTACACTGATCTAGACGGCGGTATATTTACCATCTGCTTAAATTGCCATGAACTGGCCATATGCCACAAAAAATAGTAGCTCAGACAATGAGGTTCGCACATTCGAAAATATCGAGGTGAGTGCCCTCGTAGACTTATAGTTTTTGTCGGATTTGATTCCACAAAAACTGTTTTAAATAAATTGCCCGCAGCAATGAGCTGATGATGCTCGCTCGCTCGTTTGTATTCAATAACACCATTATAAAAAGGCGCCAATTAAATGTTTGACGATCATTGTAGAGATGGATCGTTGAAATTGGTTGCTTGTTGAATGATTTCGTGAGTCATCCAAGTTGTATATCTATAAAGCTATTGAAGCGTATTATCATGGCATAGTAGTAATTACATTAAATTATTTTTAGTGCTATTTAATGTAATGTTTCGTAAAATAAATAAAGCTATAACGAATCCGTATTCAAAAGTTAAAACCTGTTGACGCAGATATTATTCATAATCACTGTTCATGAATGAAGATAGGCTGTCATGCCGCGATATATTTAGCTCGATCCAACGGACGCTGAAGTATTTCACTCGATGTTTAGGTTTCCATCATAGACGAATGGAAATATTTTAATTTATAGAGATAACCGACGATACGTATCATGAATATAAATGAGTCGAGACAAAAAACAAGATGTGTCCGAGGAGAAATAATAAGAGGCGTTCGAGGAGCACGATCGCCGAGTCGCCAACAGTCGGCGTCGGCTGCGTCCTTGGGCTCAGATATCCTTGATGAGTACAATCAACCGCCACCGGATAGTGCCGTCCAGGGCTGCCAATTAATATTATATCTACATGTGGGCTAGGCCGAGTCTCTTTCAACTGGTTTAATGTACGCGCCTTCACAAGAACTCGTTATATTTCATCTATTTACGTTATAATTGCCAGCTTTTTATGAGCAATGATCGCCCGTCTCTCAACGATAACCATCATCGACAGATATGTTGGTATATTCCATCTGTCAGGTACTAGACCTTTGCTTGTTGCCATCTTTAAACTAGTTCGTATTATTAAATTACTTACGTTAGTAGATCTGGTTCTTAAAGACATGTTAATAAAATTCTGGATTGAATGATTACAGCCCTACATAATTAATACTCCATGCAGTATAGTTTAATAAATACTGTATGGATGTAGCGTAGGTGCTAGTAATAGTGATGATAAAAACTAAAACTGAAAATAAAATGGTCTCAGAGCGCCTATTAGCTGTGCAAGCGGGAGATACTTGTTCAGTGCAGACTGCAACATACCTTATTTGTAAGCAGGTGATTATACACACCACCTATTTATTACTAAGGTTTTACTAAGTAATGAAGTGGTTCATCGTTTTATTCGCTCATTACGGGTCGATCAATTCTACTTTGATCTTATCACTAATTTAAACATGGTTATCTAGATCTACGACAGTGTCAATTTTATTCACGCATTCTTAGATGTCGACTTTGTTGTAGGCTTCGTTCCCACGGTGACAACTGAATACATTAATCTCCCTCTATATAATTAAAGTAAATCAATCGGCACCAGTATATAAATATATCACGCTCAAATTCAGTCGCAACTTGAGTTGAATTTATCCGAGCTTGAGCCACGACCTGTCAACTTATCGAATATAAATTCTGTTAATAATCGTTACCAATTACGTGAGCGTTCGGCCTCGTACCCTGCTATCAATCCTGGCAAAATGTACCAACGGTTGATTACTGCGTAGGATTAAGACCTTTTTGCGGTGGCTTGTAAGGGAGAGAATGAATTGTCAATTGGGACGTTGATTGGTCTTTATGGCACATGTTGCGAGTGTGAGGCAATCCGGTCACTCCGTCGTCGCGCCGCTGCTGGCTCTATACAGTTGCTGGTTGTTGTGAAATCGTACGCTGGCGGCCCAAGAATGGGAGACCAGTAATCATTCATTAGACAACACTTCCGCGTACACAAAATTATATAAAACCATCATGATTATATCGAATTGTCAGGAATATAAACCGGTCGAGCGTGGGACGTTTGTTTGGATAATTTTGAACACCAATTAGGAAAAAAACTATCGCAAAGCCTTAAAGGCGAAATTACTCAGCGTGAGGAAATGCCAAATATTTCGATGGTCTTTTGTGCTAAATTAATCGTTTTTAAATGGTGTCATTAGGTCCCAATTTGATGAAGAATTCGAGATAAAATCTCACTGGATATCTAAAATGTCGAAGCTAATTTTGACCAAAAAAGGAAGCACGATACATTAAAATTGACAGTATATTTGGTTCTGGACGTTTGGTCGGTTTTTATTTCCGAAAGTTGGTGGGATATGTTGCATTTCTTCTCGTATTGAGATAGGAGTTGGTTGGAGCCGGCGGCGGTGGCTCGGCCGTGTCGGAGACACCGCGTGCCGGCGCGGCGGCGCGGCAGCGGCGCGGCGTGCGCCCGGGGCGCGACACTCACCGCTCTGTCACAGTCAAGTTCACGGCCTCCCGGCCAACGTTCCGCAACATTTCCTCGTTCTGTCTCGTCGCTCTTTGTTTATCAATGCCTCTCATTCCTCCCTATTACCAATCGATAGTTACGACAACCTTTCTACCTTACCTAGTTACTGCTCTCTTCCTATTTACTGTGTCGAGAGCAATAACAATCATGACGGCCGCACGAGGCAATTAGGGGGCTCTCAATACGGCCGATGTTGTGAGATACAATAATTCTGTAACGTTTCACGGAGTATTGTTCTCGACATTTGGCACGAGGTCGTTGACCGGTTCCATCAACTGTTTACCGGCGTCTAATGCCGTAAATAGATTTTTAGCATGAGTTGGGTTTATGCTTATTTCGAATGTAAATTTTTATTCGGTAAAATGTTCGAGTGCTGGTAGTGTTTTTGCTTGCTGAAGCTTAACTTCTCAGCAGGCAGTCTTTCTATTATAGACCACGAACATCGTAATGATGATCGCGGTTAGCTAGAACAAATTTAATTTTAATCATCCTGGCAAAGAGCATTCATGTAAATTATATTAGGGATTGCAGTTCGTCTTCGTAGACACAAACACAACAACTCTTCCGGCAGGATTTATTAAACCTATTCATTAGAAGGTTTGTTGGAGAATTTATTTAAATTCAATAAGTGCATAGAGCTCTGCCGCCGTCTTTTCTATTTGTTTGTGTTCGCTGTCAGATATAAATCTCCGCAGATCACGAGGTGGTTAATGTGATATTCGTGTCGGCGCTGACTGAGGTACTGTTAACCCATTGTCGATTCAAATGCTCCGGCTTTCATATTTGTCTGTCTATGTACAGCTATTGTATGATTTAGTTCATTGCTCTAGATCGGTATCTCACTCACTAATGCGGTACGCGCGATCAATGTGCGGATAGTAAGTATGTAGTTAGTTCTAAATAATACGCGAATTCTGTCTTCTATTAAAGTTTACAACCATATTAAAAGTAGTGATAAATCCATTAAAAAAATGCTGTCGAGTACGGCTATAACACAGCTATAAATTGTTTCATAATGCCAAATGTAAATAACACTAATTTCTTAAAATTAATAGCTACCGGTAATTTTTCTATTCTATTTTTATATTCTGACAAGGTTTTCTAGTTGAAAAGCCAGTTCAATAAATTCAAATGAAAGCACTAGGCCCTAAGCATGGACATGAAAAAGCCGTATAATTTGCCTTTAAATTCAAAACCGTAAGTAATGAAAAGCGTACCTTGCGGTCGGCAAGTGTATGCCTTGGGTTATGGGGCCCGGGTCGGTAGTTTCCGTTGCATTTGATATGCTAGCCGTGATAAGAGCGGCGGCCACGCGACACTTGCTTCAACCCCTTGCGAGGGTGGTGCGCCCTTCCGCCTTATTGATTAGCACCCTCTGGAAATCAGCTTAATGGTGAAAACAACACATGCCCCTCACCGGTTATTATAAATAGCCGATTCATTCACCTTTGTTCCTTTTATCAGACATCGTGTTTAAAATTGGAAAACCGCATAGAAGCCGCCAAACATACACGTAGGTATGTACGTACAGTTAGGTACGAACATACTATGTATATAATATAGGCACCTTAATACGATAATAGTGTACTACGGAATTCTCAAAAAAAACTTTAGAAATGAAAACAGCAAGCTGCAAACTTCTGAAGTTGGTAACAAAAATAGCACATAGATTAACGGTTTCGTTATTGTAATCTGTTCTCGCATACCAAATTTCTTGAGCATCTGAAAGCGGTCTTATTTATAAATGGTAATACGAGTACAAACCCTTCATTATATTGAAACTAGGTATTAATAATGGTGGCTGATAGAGATAAGACCATTCCCTGTTACTAGTTCAGTGAAACGTGCGAGTTAGCGGAGGCTGGTTACACCGATCGAGGCGTGTTCGCGAAGTCAAATAACATGAGCGTGCTGTAAATCCCTTGCTTTCATTGTGCTATCGAGAGTCGTGAGCTGTACATTCATTCTTGAAAAGGTAACCTGGGAACGCTATAGAAGGACAAATACATGTACGGTCTACATAATCGTTATTGTATCCGTACGGGCCCACTTTGGGCTAATTGTGTATCGCTGCGTTGTCACGTTTGCATAGGACGTGGAAATGTCGGATGGAGTTGTCAATATGTAAATAGGAGTCGATCCGAGATCGTATAGAGAGCCGATTGGCTAGTTGCGGACGTGATTGTAAGGTGCGTATTGCGGTCAGCGGCGGGCGAGTCGTTGCGACACTTGCCTGGAGTTAGTTGCGCCAAATCAATCTCGAACGCTAATAGCAGTTCGCGCCGGCTCCGTCAAAATAATCGTACAAATATGTGGCTGGTGCAATAACTGCCGGTGATTCAGCGCCGTCGACTGTGTCCGATACTGAGCTTTTGAAATTTAAATGATTTCGTTGTTTTGGTACCTACCCGTAGTTACCTAGTCGCTATTCGAGAATAACCAGACAAAGCATGCCAGCTCTCGACTCTACTTCGTATAAAATGTAGACTATTCCAATACAAAGGTTAACAGTTGCTTTTCTGAAACAAACAACCGGGACGATTCAGTTCACGTGCCATTCGATTCGCCCATGTCACCAAAGACTGACCAAATCGTCCGTAGATAAACTATGATTATCTTTCAGATAGTAGAACTAGCACGAAACGCTTTGGTTCCACATTTATTGTGCGAACCGCTATAGTGTGGAATGCTCTGCTTAAGTGGGTGTTTCCCGATAGTTATAGTCTGGGTGAAGTCTCGAGTGAATCGGTTTCTCCTAGTCAAGCGTGCTCCACCGTAGGCCGCATCGTCAAGCGAAAGCCTTTATTAGAATTATAAAAAAAACAATCTGCTGATACAATCCCTATAACACCCCGTAATGATTTGTTTCATGATCCAAAAAAACAAGGTCTTGTATTCCGGGATCAAACACGTAATGACGTCACTAGTCATCGTCATCCGTCTCTTTCGAACTATTTGTAAATGACTTAATTCGGTCTTGCTTATGCATCGATTTACGTCACTACGTGTTGCCCACGTGACCGGAATGCTATATCTGGCGGAGTATATTATACCACGATCTGTTTGTTTCAGTTCGTGTCCCCGACTGCTGAGAGCGGCGCGTGCGGCAGCAGCTCGTCGTCGTCGTCGTCGTCGTCGTCTTCGTCGTCGTCGTCCTCCTCGTCCTCGTCGTCCTCGGACTCGGACACCGCGGACGCGGCGGGCGGCTCCGCGCACGCCTCCGCGGATGACTCCAGCGCCGCGCTCGCCGCTGCCTGCCAGCTGCAGGTACAACCAACATAAATCTTATACCCAGTTACACAAAGGCAAACAGTATTGCCCCATTGCATAATGAATCATTATCGTTAATGATTTCGTTTATTTAATGGTATTGCACTAAACAACTTCAGCATAAGATAATGTTCCATTACCTGTACAAAAAATGCGACAGATTGTCAGTTGACACTTCTATTAGTTAAAATTAAAAAACCGTTAAAATCTATCTGCAACAAGTTAGGATTTAATGACAGCTTTATAAGTTAAAATTTGTTTATGCGACTGGCTGGTAGAAGATTGAATTGCTCATTAGTAAAGGGCCTGCTACACGATCGACAACCACGTCCCCGATAGAGATGGCCTTGGTCGGCTACAGATAGAGCTGTTGCGAAAAATGCTGTGAACCGCCTTCTATACAGCAGTAAACCATCAAAGTCAGCTCTGTCAGGACGCGATTGTCGATCGTGTAGTAGGCCCATAAAGCACAAGTCATAATCAGCAATCATATAAGACCAACCCCAAACGTCATGTGGGGTCGTGACATAGCCAGGAAGAGAATTACTTCACATCGGCTAGTAACTTTTTGGGTCAGACGTCACAGGTTAAATTTAAAAGCAAAACGGAGATTCCGTTTCTGACCATTAAACTGTGTCAAAGGCCGACTCGACGTATCGATCATGGCTAAAATTACATTTCTCGCTTTCGTTCTAATATAACTGCGGAGGACTCGGTCACTAGGCTAAGTTCGCCATTGCACCGATCGAGCTATACATCATAGTACATCACTATCACATGAATGTTATGAACGAGAGAGTAACTGTCCCCGTCTGTGTGTTACCTTTTCACATCTAAACAGCTCAATCTATTGTTATGATAATAAGAAATAGCGTTAGTCGTGGGGACGTACTCAGGATGTTTTTTCAGAAAAATGTAAATATATTTATTTTTCTTTAAATATGGTTTCAACTAGTATTATAAATGAAAGGAACTGCCTCAGTCTGTTACTTTTAGCCGACTGACCAGCTAAACTGATTGTTCACGGGGACGATGCAATCTAAGATCGTCTCCATGCTTCACACCTTTTCCTTTGCAATCCTGAATGTCGATAGGAAACTGGTAACCGGCAGGTAAAGCCACCGAGTTGAGCTAGCCTGTGCATTTGCAGGTCATCGACGATGCGGATCTCGAGGCGCTATTCCCGGAGCAGACGGCGAGCGCGCCGCCGCAGCAGCCCGCCTACCCGAGCTTCGCGCCGCCTCCGGACAACGACGACAAGTCCATCGCAGACAACGGTACCCGCGACATCTCACGCGATCTCGCCCAAGTCGCCCATATACGATCCGTGCTCTTGACCCGTACTACCTCCAGACTCGGTTTAATTTAATCTGTCTCGCGGAGTTTTGGGAACTAACGAACATTTGTTAGATCGGGCTTCGAGGGTCATTATAAAATGTGCGAGTGCAGAGCCGCGCGTCAGGGGGATAAGGTTGTTTAAACAGAGTTTAGCAATTTATTTCGGTGCTGTGTTTTTTGTTATACACTGTCTTGTTTAAAAAGTGAATCTTGTTTCGATAAAATGATTGGTTTTGAATTCACTCTTTGTAATCGATTTGTTTTGACTGAATAGTGCTTTTTAGTTTCGAGTTCCAGACTGCACGAACTGTCTCAAAGCTTCTTTAACTGAGTTATGCAAACTAACATGAGATCCGTTTTCAGGAGACGGGTCGGGCAGTGAGATGGAGATCACGCCGCACCTAGTGTCGGCGGCCATCCAGCGCGCCACGGCCGAGTCGTCCGGCTCCGAGACCGAGAGCTCGGCGCCGGGCGCGCGGCCCAGCGGCCCGCACTACGCCTCCAGCCTGCTGCAGCAGTTCGAGGCGCAGACGCACCTGCTCAGCAGCGCGGCCCCGCTCGCGCCCCTCGCCGCCGCGCCGCTGCTCGCCCCCGCGCCCATAGAGGGCGTCGGCACCATCAGCGACTGCGTGCTCGGCCAGATCAACGGCCTGCCCGAGATACCGCCCATCGCCACCAACTTCCTCTCCGGCTCGGCGCACCTCAGCCCGCAGCAGACGGAGGAGCTCTCCCAGATCAACCGGGACCTGGAGGAGATCACGTCGGCCACGGACTCGATGTCCATCCCCAACCCGCCGAGCCTCGAGGACTGCGTCGACAACAACGACTTCATGGGCTTGGACATCGCTCCGGCCGGCGCGGAACTGGGAAGCGCGAGCGATCTGCTGAAAAATTCCCCGCTTCCTATCCCCACCGAAATGAATTCGCCCAGCTTGATAGATCCTCATAAACTCGACACGATAAGCACAAATTCGATTGAATCTCAGGAGGATGTGAAAAACGTCGTCGTGGAGTCGAGAAGAAAGAGGGGAAGGCCGCGGAAAGTTAGAAAACCAGAAGAGTTAGAATCTCAGAAGGAAGATAAATCAGTAGTGAACGTGATCAACTTCCATAACAATAACGACCCACCGAACGTATCTCCGGATTCTGGCATTTTGTCGAACCACAACTCTCCGACGCACTCCCCGATGCGCCGGCACGAAGTGGAGGAAGTCCACGGCAGGCTCGCGAGGAAGTCCACTCAGAAAGAAAACTCCACTAGAGAAAGAAGAGCGATGAGATCCAAATCTAAAAGCAAAAGTAGGGCCCAAAATAGATCTGATTCCAGCGACTGTGACTATCAAAAAAAGAGGATAGAGAACGAAATTAAACAAATAAAAACGGAAGCACCCTCTCCGATTCCTCTCAAGCAGGAGCAGAATAAAGTAGAAAAGAGCAAACGAAATGACCATAAACTAGATATAGCCGCCTTAGATAGAATGTTGTACGCCACCGACAGGGTATTGTACCCTCCCAGAAAGAAGGCTGGCCGGAAACCGCAGGCGAAAGCTAAACCTGCTAAGAATGCACCAAAAACACTAAAGGATAGAAACCAGTATGGGTCCGGAGACAGCGACGATGACTCCACTTCAAACAACAGGTCTGTGCTCTCGGGTGTGTATGCGAAACGTAAAGAGCTCAACAGCAAACTGGCGAACATACCGAAAAAGAATAACAAAAGCTTTGGCAACGCGTGGCGAGATCACCAGAGCGAGAACGAAGCCGCCGCCGAGGACCCGCTCGACCCTACCTGGAAACAAATCGATCTGAATCCCAAATACAAAGACATTCTTTCAGGGTATAAAAGTGATCACGAATTCAAACCTTACAAAAGCTGCAGTCGACTCATAGAGTCTGGCTACAAGAGCGATTTTGGATGTAGATCTGGGTACAAGAGTGATTACTACCACCGGTCAGGGTACAAAAGTGATCATAAATCTGGCTACAAAAGTGACAAGTCCGGATATAAAACTGATTACAGTGTGAGAAGCATGCGCAGGCGCATGAAAAAGCTGAAGAAGACCAGATCAGTGAGGGATCGATCCTACTACAAAAATCAGAAACATTTTGTGTCAGATCAGGAAATAATATTATTGGCTAACAAAACATTAAACAGCTTGACGCTCGGCAACAGCTCGAGTGAATCGGAATGTGAAAGCTATTTACGCAACCCAAGCGCTAGCCCCAAATATGTTAGTGTTTGTACTAAATATCCTTTACCGGCAAAATATGGCTTCGGTTTCTCAAAAATGAATCGTAAGCATGTATTGAGATTGAATTCGTCCGACCCCTTCGCACCTGGGCCCGTGTTTGGCGGCTGGGACCGGCCAGTCACGACTTTCAATTTATTCAAAGTGAGTCATAACAATAACAACACCTTACTGAAGTCCCCAAATAAAGGGAGTTACATCGGCAGTACGTTGCCGGCGCTAAAACCGGCTTTCTCACATAAATTTGGATTGTCGCCAATTTGTACTCCGGGAAAATCCTCGGGAAAGAAAGAAGTCGACAGCTACAGAAACTTTCCACGAACATTATCACCGAAATCTCGCAAACAAGGAAAGAGCGGAAATTCGTTATTTCCTAGTCCTTCCAGAAAAGAAACATCCCAAAAACCGTTGCCGAATATTTTCGAAAAAGCTAAAAACAGCTATGTGCCTAACAAATCCTTAACGAGAAACGTATTTCTAAATTTCAAAAAACCTCATTTGAAGCCATCGTTTCATTTGAAGAGACACAGAAGAACAGTAGTCTTGGCACCACCTAAAATTAATCTCAAACAAACGACTGAAAGACCATCTCGAGTTACCGTGAAAACGGAAAATAAACATCACAGGCACAGAAGTAAACGGAGGCATCGATCACGATCGGTTTCAAGATGTAGAGGAGATTCTTATACAAAAGCCGTCGATTCAGTAGATCAAAAGTTCAGCCAAGAGATGGATAGTCTCGTATCCAGTTTCATCAAGCTTTGTCAAGTCGCCCCCAAACTAGTTGCGAGTGTAGCGCAAACTCAACCTAAAACTATAGAAAAACCAGCACCGGAGCCAGCCCCGCCTAAGGTCCCTAAAAGAGGATCTAAAAAACGGAAGACATCCGATAATCAGGAGGCAGCTACTCCCACGTCAAAACGGAGACACAAAAAACAATTAGCCGAATCTCAGAGTAAGGGTGGCAAAGACACCAACGAGCACAAGCTACCCCTCAAGAAGCGACATTATCACATAAACTCTTCAACAAGTAATTCGTTGAGCCTAAGTTTGGTCCCATCTGAATTTGACGAGGCTTCAAAGAATGGGACAAGTCCAGAAAAGTTTTTATGCACTGAAACTGATTGTATGGGAGAAGAACAGAGTGGCAATGCTGACTCGCCAAAAGGGAAACAACAAATTGAGAAGGCCAAAAAAGCCAATGAAACCGGCAAAAATTCGCCACAATCCCAAGATTTGAAACCGTCGAAACTAAATAATAATGTAGCGGAAAGTTTAGAAATAACTATTGATCAAACCAGTATCACTCCTATCAAAAATCATTCTCCTAATTCCTTAAACGCGACTGATGACGAATTGCCAATCAAGAAGCCAGACGCTGAACAATCCGAGTTTTCTAAGAAGATCTATGAGACATCTGAGAAACTGAGGGCTGTTCACAAAATGGTCCATGACTTGGAAAAATCGTTGCCAAAGACGAAAGACTCTGAAATAAAGACTGACACTGCTAAAACAGATGTAAACAGAGTGTCATCGCCAAGATCAGAAGCAAAGCCATCACTCGCGCGACATTCTGCACCCATCGTGACGCCGAAGAAACGGCATCGACTGGAGGCGGATAAAGCCGCTTCAGGCTTGGATCAAGTAGTACAGTCTTTATCTAAAAAACTATCTGAAGAAAAATCGACCACTTCCTCAATAGCAAAAGAAACAAAAGATATTAGTTTGAACAATTCTAGAGAAGAAATCAAAGAGTCGGTATCAATGGACACAGATAGAAGCAATCCTACTGAGAGTAGTTCAACAAGCAGTAGCCCGACTCTTGTCGACCCACTAAAAAGTATGTCTGCGCGGACATTATACAAAAGCTCAATACCACCCGCTCAAAAGTCGGAGATTATGACTCGAAAGAAAAATAGGCTTGAAGGTTTAACTAGCAATCTCGTTTCGAAAATAAACCCAAGCGCAGCAACAAAAGTTTTGGATACCCTTTTGAACAACAATATTCGAAAATCTATTGAATCGAGAATCTTGGAAAAAGAAAAGAACAACACAGACACTTCTAAAACTAATGATGAAAAACCGAAGAACAAAGAAATCTCACAAATAAACACACGGGCGACAGTTATAAAATCTCCAGTATCTAAGGGTAAAACTATGGATACTAAGAAATCAAAGGCAACAGAGACTTCAACACCAACTGAACCATCTGTTGTAGTTAATGTGGACAAACCTACTGGAATATTCGAACCATCTGTGGACTTGGAAGATCAAATACCTAAATCGTCGATATGTATCAGTAACAATTCGATAGACAACAACAAAATTAAGTCTAAAGGAAAAGGAGATAACAAGAATTCGAATCCATTACTCACGTCTATTGATACTGAGGCAGATATACAACTGGCGTTGATTTCCGAGACTCCTGACCCTATCATCAGGCCGAAACGAGGGGAATCCATTGCATCAGTTCTTTCAGATAAAATACAAGAGACCAGTGGTCATAACTTACGTCAATCTAAAAGAAATTTAAGTGAAAATGAAGATTCAAATGAAAATAAGAAAAAGAAGAAACCTAACACCCTTATTCGAGAAAGTAAACTGGTCTTACCGTCAAAAGTGTTAATACCTAAAGTGCAAGCTGAAAAATTGGCGATTGAAGATATTCCCATTAAATCTGTTGAGCCGGAAAAGAAAACGGAAGCAACTGACACAAATGATAATAAAACTAAAAGAAATCGAAGACGGAAAGCCTTCAACAGAACTGGCTTTCCAAGTGTTAAAAGAAAGAAAAAGAAGATCGAACCAAGCAGTTCTCTTAATACCACATCCGATGGTCACTTCACATCCGACACTGATAACAACTCATCTGCCTTCGATAGAGTACCGAAGGATGGAGAAGCTACAAGCAGTTTCTTACAGCGAACAACAGCCAAGAAGCCTGAACTAAAAGTGGTTCTCAATAAAGATGAATGCCCGAAGCAAGCTCGTCTGACGGTTGTCGCACTAGAAAAGCTACAAGGGAAAGAAGTACCCACAGAAAACAATAATAAGACTGTTACTTCCAATAATATAGTTGAAAAGAAGAACACGAGTTCTTCAATTTTACGAGCGCCGGCTCTTCAATTGAAACAAAATAAATCTGAAACAAATCTAAAAACGCATGTGAATAAATGGGAAGTGCTTAGCGAGAGCGATAGTATTCCTTCGTTGGCTAGCTCACTCGGTAACGATCCAGAAGATAGTATTCCACTGAGCTTACTGAACCTAAAAGCTGCCGAAAAGCCCGTCAACCGCTTAGACAACCTAGAAAGACTGAAACGCAAGACGAGAGCGATGTCACCGTCACAAGAAATAGAAGAAATATTCTCAAAAAGAAAGGTAGTCGAGAAAAACACCAAAATGGGTCTTAGGCCAAAATCTAGTCTTGCCATCCTGTGTCCCTCTGACAGGAGACTCACGAGGAGTTCCGACAACACTAATGAAGATGCGAAGAGCAAGACGAAAAAGGTCGACAACAAGAAACCCGTGGCCGAAATCGAAAAGCCTTCAAAACCGATAGGCATAGCCGCAAGAAGAAAGTCTAGATCCTGCCAAATTGCTAAAAAAATTCGAGAGGTGCAGTCAAGTTCCCGGGAAAGTTCCTTAGATACTGTCATAAGTCGCAAACTGACTTCGAAATCTCGCGAGCCGTCGATCGACACGCTTCGTGACAACGATGAGAACGATCCACTGCCGCTTAATGAGAAGGAAATTGACTTTGAAAAGAGTATCGATGTGCTTTCCAAGAACGTTATTTGCAAGAAGCGAATCGCTTCGTCTCGCGACCAGAGCCCGGCCAGCAGTGTGGATAACAGGGACAAACCGGTAGTTTCCAAGAGGAACCCGCGGCTACGAAAGAAGTTCTTGGTCGCTGGGCTATTTTCCGATTATTACAAAGAAGAGTAAGTGTACTTTTCACATCTATGAGGTAACATAATATTAGACTGCTATTTCAAGCCAAATCATTAATAGTTATTGCACTCAACAAATTATATCACACATTTACTATGGGGCCAACCCTGAAGTAGTAAAAAACAGACCTTCCGATTCGTTACATTTTGGATTAACAACTTTCTGTAGATCAGCTGATCCTTTTTTTCGATGTCTGAATTAGTCCCTTAATTAATTCTTCATAATTATTAGGATCAATTGCCCTTGGCTTAGCGTAGCAGATTTTTCTAACCCTGCCATGGCACATCTGCATGTATTTAAATCTTACAAACTCACGGCGAGAGACCCCGTTGACACCTGAGAAAGGCAAACGTGAGATGTTTTTCTAAACACCACTCTCAGAGCTGTTAATGATTGCTTAAACTATCACTATAAAGTACAAGTAATGAATAAGATTTCCTAATAGAAATGTAGCTCTTAGTGATGGTTAAAATGTACATTAACGTCTTGCAGCAGTTAGTCTTTCACCTCGACGAGACTTCTTGCCGTGAGTGTGTCAGGAGGGTTACGGTTACTGAGTCCAGTGTATATTTCAGTCCGAAGCCGGAAGGTAAAGGCAAGAACCTGGTGGCGCAGACCGAGTTCCCCCCGGGCCTTTTGGCGCCACCTCCGTACTGCGAGCGCTGGGTGCGGCGCCGCACGCAGCACTTCTCGCTGCCCTACGACATCTGGTGGCAGCAACACTACAACCAGCCCGTGCCTTCCTGGAACTATAAGAAGATTAGAACCAGTATGTATTGTGTTACATAAATCGATCTAACAGTAAAGTCAGCTGGCTGACTGGTGTGTCAGTTTTTACAGTGCGGTACGGTCGGCGGGCACGACCGCTCTGTCAAGAACGTAGCGACCATAAACCAGAGGGGAGATCGTTTCAAAAAATATTGTTCTAGATCTAAACAAATCTTTTGGAACTTAAACAAATTAGACAACTGTTGCATAAACAACTAAAAATACAATATATTTCGTCAGATTTAAAAGTTCATTTTAATTCAACATCAAAATTCATTGTTTACTTTAATAGCTAACATCACAGTTTCAATTTTGATCAATATCGTTGCGCCTCGGCCTTGGGCTTCTTTTGTTTCTTTCAATCTGGCATATTCAAAAGATACTCGTAGTTCACATCATGGTATAATAATCTAATATATAACATTTTTATAGGAGTTTAAAAATATTATATATATGATATATTAATTATACCATGAGGTACAGGCCGATTCAAACTTAATGCCGGCTATAAAGTTAGGCGCGAAACGCTGCGCAGTAGCTAAAAACGAAGTTATGCGCGGGCGTCAGAGAGGCAAGACGCCGCAAAGTCTCGCTTGCGGCGCACTTCACAGCCGCCATTAAGGTCTGTACAGTAAGCCCCTTAGCAATAATCTTTGTATATCCTCGAAGTAGTTCTTTTATTATTTAAAAATTACTCTCCAAGTCTCCACGGACTCCGGGGACCGTGAGCTTTGTTAACATAAATCTTAATAACTATTTAAGGAAATACAGGCAGAGGGGGGTTAGTTATTAAACCCTCGAAATAGTTATAGTGTTATGTCTTTTTCTTCCTTTTAAATTTTAGGCGCGGTTCCAAACCGCGCGCTGTGGCGCAGGCGGCGGCCGATTCCGAGCGTTTTGGCCCTAACTTCACGTCGCTTGTTCTTGTAAAATGAGGTAGAATAATGAACTGCGATGAATAGATGCTTACTCGTGTAGATATAAATATAAATAAATTAGTACCTAATAATTAGTTTACCTAGGGTCAATAATTTATAGAAGGTAGTAGTTGTAAGGTTAGGAAGTTTCTTTTTAAGGTAGTTTAGTTTGCATTAAGAATTGTAGCGTGTAGCGATAAGGGTATTGATACAAACTATTAAGTTTTTCAATACTTTGTGTCATAAAATGTATATATTTTACGAAATAAATAAATAAAAAAAAAAAGAACTCGATCGAAAAAGACAAAACACTATGACTATTCCTAGGCCATACAACGTTTATTGCTAAGGGGTAAGTATATCGACGCGTGGTACTGATTAGTGTCCCCTCCCCAGACGTGTACTACGACGTGAAGCCGTCGGCGGAGGAGTGCGAGAGCGTGGCGTGCCACTGCGCCGCGTCCTCGCGCTGCAACGAGGACTGCATCAACCGCCTCGTGTACGCCGAGTGCGCGCCCGCGCTCTGCCCCACAGGGTGACTGCACAAGCTTTACTTTTACTTGTTATTATTATAATAATTTCGGGACACTTCCACACATGGTCGTCTGACCCCAGACTAAGCAAGGCTTGTACTATGGCTGCCAAAGACTGATATACTTACTTAGATATTTTTAAATACATACTTAAATACATATTAACACCCAGACATAGAACAAACACAAATGTTCATCGCATAAATGTTTGCCCTAGGCGGGAATCGAACCCACGTCCCCAAGCTCAGAAGGTAGTTTCCCTACCAACTGAGCCACCGAAGCAGTCCCCCACTTGCGCCTCGACACGCCATTATAACTTGGCCTATGTATTATTCTAGGGCTATTATATAATAACAAATCACACCTATAGGTGTGATCCCCAATTTGTTATTAAAGTGAAACTTCTAATGCAACTTCCAAATAGGTTGCGTTACACGTTTAACGCTCCTGGGAAGGAGAAATAGAAAGAGACAGAGCGAGAGTGAATACGTGGTACTCGGAACGCATGCGCGTAGTACACCTGTTCCAGGCGAGCGCGAGCGTTAGCAACGAGTAACGTCCAATATTCCAACGCAAGAGGGAGAGAAAGAAAGATACAATAAAGTTTCACTTCTTCCGCGCGGATTCCCAATTTGTTATTTACTAGTTACGCCCCGCGGTTGTAACGTAGCCTATGCGTTTATCTAGGGCAGTGGTCCCCAAACTCTTTTGTTTTATGATCAAAAGAGTTTGGGGACCACTGCCCTATGACCACTTGGCATGTTTTTCGGTTTTGGGTAGGTTCCTTGCTTAGCTAATATTGCATTTTTGTAAAAAAATATGGGTTATCGTCGACCCCTAAGGGACTGCTTTGGGAATCATTGATTTAGAGTATAAGCTATTGTCATACTGAACTGCATCAAAATCCGTCCATCCGTTTCAGCGTATGAAGAAGTAACAAACAAAAACACACACAGATGTTTGCCTTTAATCAGTTGGACAAGCTGTAACTATGCTAATTTCTATCAACACTGCTATAGGAACCTTTCTAAACCAGACCAAATTGAAACCTAAAGTTATCAGCTCTGGTTTGGATGGTCAATACTATTATAAAAGAGATACATTGCAGAACTATTTAGAAATCTAAAAGACCTTTTTTTCGGTGTTATGGTTGATGATGATGTTAATGAATGAGATAACTAGTTGCAAAGTGGTAGAAATTCCTAAGTCTACAGGAATGAAATGATGAAAAGGTTGCAACTGGAGTCTTATCCATTTAGGACATCGTGAGTCATGATAGGCCGGAGCTTGAAGATTTTAACAGCCTTTAAAATCATGCGTGTGTTGACAGATACGTAACTCATGTGCAGAGTTGGAACCAATACAAGTAGCGTGCCTGAGGGCATGCACGGCGCAGGAGGGCCGTGTTAGCAACACATACAAAAAAATGCAGTCTAAGGTCTGCTGTGTGACGTTATCCGAGCGAACTGTCAAAGGAATGCCAGTGGGGGAGCGCCTGAGTCGCTCGCCCCGTCCAACCGGTACTTTGCGCTGGAGCACGGAAGAGGACGGATCTCATATTGTTTTTCTTTGGCGTCTTTCTGTAGTATTGATCCTGGTATCCATTTGATTCATACTGAAATTACCCACATATTGTACATGGTTTTGATTATTAGAAGTATTAGTTGTTTACATTTACATTAAGGTGGTTTTGAATACCATCCCTTCAGAAATAGTTTACAGAATAGACCGTTAAATCGATGTGCAGCTTGACCACCAGCATTACATTACGGCAGTACATGACGCGAACTATTATTAACTATTTTTACTCAACATAGTGTCCATTACAGAGAGAAGTGCAAGAACCAGCGCATCCAGCGTCACGAGTGGTCCGCCGGGCTGGAGCGGTTCATGACCGAGAACAAGGGCTGGGGCGTGCGCACCAAGCACAGGATCGTGTCCGGGGACTTCATACTGGAGTACGTGGGCGAGGTCGTCTCGGACAAGGAGTTTAAGGTAACGTACATCATTACTTTACAGGGCTTCATACCAAAATGGTTAAAAGGAACCCTTATGGTGAGACTCCGACGTCTTTCTGTTTGTACGTCACCGCCGGTTATTTTTCTTTGTTTTGGTTTTAAGTTTTATTAGTTGCGCTCCCTGTTTTGCCCGCGGTGCGGTACTGCTATTTTTTTCATTAAGAAGGGTACCTTATGTCCTTTTCTGTACCCCTGCTAACGTGTATGTAAAATTTAATGTTGATCGGTTGACTAGTTAAAGCGTGAAAACGTAACAGACTCGCTTTATCGATATTAGTTAGAATTAGGGCAATTTCTCCATTTATTCCACTGAAATGGAGTTGAGCTCAGCGGTGCGCGAATTGACACAATGTTTTTATTAAAGTGGAGTGGAAATTCACAACATTTTGATTGGTCAATTCATGCACCTCTCAGCTTCGCATCGCTTGTGTTTGCTTAAGTGGAAATGCAACTATACAAACGGCTGCGGACGCACACATCTAGCGCCTGCACTAGCATACTCTTCAATATGAGCTGGCAACACTGCCCACTTGAGTGCTCACTGTATACAGAAATTGTCCTTTTTTTTGAGCTCGCTACACTGCTTACTTGAGTGCCCACTGTCTATGCTTATTGCCCTTTTTTATGAGCTCGCAACACTGCCTACTTGAGTGCTCACTGTATACGGGAATTGTCCTTTTTTATGAGCTCGCTACACTGCCTACTTGAGTGCTCACTGTATACGGGAATTGTCCTTTTTTATGAGCTCGCTACACTGCCTACTTGAGTGCTCACTGTATACGGGAATTGTCCTTTTTTATGAGCTCGCTACACTGCCTACTTGAGTGCTCACTGTATACGGGAATTGTCCTTTTTATGAGCTCGTTACACTGTCTACTCGAGTGCCCACTGTACACGAGTATTGCTGTTTCACTCTACACTTTGTTCGTCCAGGAGCGTATGGCGACGCGGTACGCGCGCGACACGCACCACTACTGCTTGCACTTGGACGGCGGGCTGGTGATCGACGGACACCGCATGGGCGGCGACGGACGGTTCGTCAACCACTCCTGCCGACCCAACTGCGAGATGCAGAAGTGGACCGCTAACGGTACAACATACACACATACATACTATGATTTATGACACGGGAACTACTCACGTACGATTTAGTCGATTATTCCGACTATAGTTTCAACCCCATTCGGCGGTCTTCATTTAGACGAGTGCGCGCGCGCGGCTGCGTCTCGCATAGCATTCAAATAATCGATTTAGTCGGAATAATCGACTAAATCGTACGTGAGTAATTCCTCTGCTATCAATCATGATGTGTGAAAACCACGTCAGTTTCCATAATAAAACATGCATACTAGTTTATAAAACTACTTTGCGAGATGAAGCTGACATGTTATACTTGCGAATATTGTTTAGTTTAAGGTGGCCCAAGCCGGCCAGCCTATATATATATGTATGGTTTTGGGTAAGCCTTACAAGTTAGTGAAATAAATGTTTATCGTTTAGAATCTTTACTAAATGTGCGGCGTTTCCATCCAGATGTTTTCTTTATTTTTAGAATTTGCGAGTACATTACGAACGGCCAAAGTGTAGGTACAATTTGTGCAAAAAAGCAGATTTTTGGAGACTTATACTGAATTTTACTTGATTCTCCAAGTTTTAATATTATCTACGAGGTAAATCAAAATAATGTACTTACAGTATTATACACCCTAAAAAGGTTTACAAAAAAGTCCGCGATGGTATATGTCTATCTCTTAGGGATAACCCACAATAACCATTTCTTATCTTTTACTTTTTACGAGAAATAATGGCTTATTTACGAAGCGATTTTCAGCAATACAGCAATAATCCTTATCTACTTACGTACATACATTGTGCATTTAATATAGATCAATATGCCTTTTGCAGAATGTAATTTTATTGAATATTTTCGAAGATATTACAGATTTAAAAATGCAGGGACAGAGGCGGTACCGACCGGGGGGCCAGCGGCGCGTGCCTACTATAATAATTTAAAAAAGTAAAGCTTATAAACAGACTTTCCATCTGTAAATGTGTATGTGTATGGTGTTTCATTCACCATGTAAACAATTTTTAGACTTTTGTTGATATTTTAAAAACTGCTTGACCAATTTCGAAAAAAAATATATTTGGGACCACCTCTAAAGTATGATCTACCTACTTCTGTAGTTTATTTAATATCAGCATTGCACCCTTGCAAACCCGGGGGGGGGGGGGGGGGGGACCGAACAAATTTATAAAATTATTTCTCTGATAGAAAGAGACAATCCACCGAGTGCCATAGACTATGAAACGCAAGCAAAGTTGCTATAAGATGAGCTAAAGATAATATGTATTTTTGTTGTAGAATAGAGGTATGTATCTATTCTACAACAAAAATACAAAAATAATATTAATTTACTATTAAAAATTAATTAATTTATTAAAAATAATACAATTGTATTATTCCCTTCTGGGAATCTTTAAACTAATATAATTTCTTGAATTGCAGGTACATTCCGGATGGCTTTATTCGCTCTGCGAGATATAGAGCCCGGCGAGGAGCTGACCTATGATTATAATTTTTCACTGTTCAACCCCGCTGTTGGTCAAGTATGTTACCATTTATTTTAGTTAATCGGAACTATGGAGCCATGTTCTAGAAAAGTGCTATCCGAATTTTTGTTGATTCACCATTCGGTAATGCGACGATTCATTTCAGATTCGTCATTCGACTTTGCTAGATCCATATATTTAATTTTTTTTTTGAGCAAATTTAAAAATGTTTGTTGGTGAATTGCTTCAGTAATTATTATTTTTCTCCAGCCCTGCAAATGCGACTCTGAAGACTGCCGCGGCGTGATTGGCGGAAAATCGCAACGCATCACCAAGCTGCCGGTGAAGACCCAATCACGCACGCCCTCGAACGCGTCCAACCAATCAGCGGGCTCGAGCGGGAACCCGCCTCGCGTCGGCCGTCCGCGTAAAGCCGTCAAATGTAACAAGAAGTCCGAACAGCAAACAGTCAGCACCTGCGATATAAAGAACATGACGATACTGAAGTATCAGCAACATCTGAACAAGCTTTGGCAGGAGCCGCAGATGAAACCGCTCACGGCCAAGGAGAGGAATGTGGTGAAAGAACGACACTGCTTCCTGTTTAGAAATCTTGAATGTGTAAGAAATATCATATTATTAACTTTTTATGCTTTTTAGGTGTTTTTCTTTTCGTCCGCAGGTTCTTGTAATTATTATTATTACAGCCAGATTTTTAATAGTTGTATGAATTTGTCAATTAATCTCAATCAATTCTCATTTACGGATAAAAGATAAAACTAACATTATTACCTATTTACTCTAAAAATTTAACCGTCATTTGTTGATGATGAAAAAGGCCCTCGTTAGCCCACAAGTCCACAACTCACCCGATGTAAATTGAAAGTTTATTATCCTTACTAATTATAAAATCGAAAGTAATGCTTTTCACGGCTAAACGGCTGAACGTATCTTGATGAAATTTGATAAATAGTTTCAGTACGAGTATGTCACAAGGAAGGTTTTTGGATACTTTTTTCTGAACAAACGCGAACGAAGTTGCGGGAAACAGCTAGTGCTACATAAGTATTGTTTTGTCTGCAGGTGAAACGCATGCGAGACCGTCTCTCCATCACGCTCCCCCCCTCCCCGCCGCCGGCCGCGGCGCTCCCCCCGCCCCCGTCCCCCGCGGCCGCCCTCCCCTCCCCGGGCCCCGTGACGATGGTGAACTCGCTGGAGCTGCCCGACACGATGAACCCCACGGTGTTCCTGTCGCGGCTGCAGTCGCTGCGCTCGCCGCGGGAGGACAGCGCGAAGCGATTCGTCAGTTTGGACGACGACCCGACGATGGCGAAGGAGAAACGGCTCGCGAAGGTGTTCAAAGCGCTTCATGCGGCCGTTACTGCTTTGAAAGGTAAGATTTAATTACAGCTACCTGACCCTGCGAACTTCGTATCGCCTAACAGTCGATTCTTTAGTTATTATTTCTTTCAGACAATTTTTTAATTTTTTCTCTGCCTAAGAACCATCCTCGTACTTCAAGGAATATTCTAAAAAAGAGTTAGCGAAATCAGTTCAGCTGTTCTCGAGATTTGCGCTTAGCAATACATTCAGCGATTCATTTTTGTGTTATAGAAGATAGAAACAATATATGTATCTTTAAAACCAAAGCAAACCAAAAATCCAAAATAAAAACAAACATAAAAAACATATACATAATTTGGCAGTACAAAGGCGGCCTTATCGCCTAAGCGATTTCTTCCGATTGCAATAAATATAATTGTTTAAAAAAAATATTTGTGTTTTGTTTTGCTAAAGCAATCAAAACACAGTCTTGTCATGATTAATGTGACTTATGTGTGTAGTATACTAATGATTATCAATATGTAAAGTAGTATTATCAATGAAATTATTAATGGAAATATATTTTAAACTTAAATTCGCAAAAATTATTTAAGAATGTGTTTAGTAAATAATGTAGGACTCAGTTCGTTTCACCTCACTTTCTCGACAGGCGAGAGCAAAATAGTGAAAATAGTAACAATACACTGTGGTAATACCCTATTAATACGTTTCTTTCTCAGACGACAAAGACAAGCCTCTATGCGCGCCTCTCCTAAAGACCAAGCCTAGCAAGAATAGCGAGCAACCAACTCCCGACCTCAACACCATCGAAAGTAACATAGAGAACGGGCGATACGAGTCGGTAGCGCAGTTCGATGCAGACATGACCGGACTCTTTAACACTGTGATGAGGGAGCAGGGACGCGTGTCGACGCTGGGAAATGTCGCTGTCCAGCTTAAAAAGGTACATCTATGTTATAATAATATTACTACGCCAGATATAGCATTCCGGTCACGTGGGCAACACGTAGTGACTTCAATCGATGTTTAAGCAAGACCAATTGATGTCATTTGCAAACAGTTCGAAAGAGATGGATGATGATGACGAGTAACGTCATTACGTGTTTGCTCCCGGAGTGCTAGACCTTGACACAGAATGTGCAGTCTCGAAATGCTTAAGCCATGTTTATGTCGCAGACAACTTGATTAATCAGCCTTTCAATTAACAGCCTAGCTTCCTGAATGATATTCAGCCGTATCAGCCAGCCAGTTTATTAAAGGCTGTATGAGAATACAGCCTTGGCTGATACGGCTGAATATCATTCAGGAATGTTGTTGTATTCTCATACAGCCTTTAATAAACTGGCTGGCTGATGCTCAGGATATGTATAAATAATACGGTGATTATTTTGTCAAAAATACCATTTTTGACCGATGAAATGTGTTTTGATTATATTGATTTTATATTTGTCATTTAATAGTAATTATTCCTTTATTCTATAAATAGCATATTTTTGCAGGCTTACAACACTGCTAAGTCTGACGTCATGGAGCTCCTGACGAAAATCCTCGGACCCGACGACCCTGTCCCGGCAGGGTTCCTGCAGAAAACCAAGACTGGTTAGTTGATGCAATACATATATCGATAACATTGTTTTAATTATTTAGCCTCCTTTTTTAAACTCTACGAAGTAAAATATTAGGTTAAAACATAATCAGTTAAGTGGTTTCCGAAAGACTTCGGGCGTCTGCTATAACTCGTGCGGATGTTCGTCGCGTGGGCTAACTGTCCGTCGTGCGGACGAAAATTGTCTCTCGCGCGAGGGCCAGTTCTAATGAAAAGTCTCCGATACCCGCGATACTGTTAAGTTTGTCCCTCTTCCCCTTCACCTGTGGTGGCATAACGATGTAATTTTGTACAGAGGAGGTGATCCTGTGCCCGTGCGGACTACACGTGGAGGAGGGGCTCATGGTGCAGTGCGGCGCGGCGCGCTGCGGCGTGTGGCAGCACGCGCGCTGCATGCGCGTGGCTGACACCGCGCCCGTACACTACTGCCACTACTGCAGGCCGCGACCGGTGAGACATACACACATACAGAGGAAGGGATCCTGTGTCAGTGCGGGCTTCTTGTCTTCCGACGATCCTCCTAGCCTAGTCGGAGTTCGACTGCTGTATAATCAGGAGGTTACGCGTTCGGATGTCTATCTATATCAATATGTGTGTTGTATGGCATTCCCGACACAGAAATTAGTAGGGAGCTATGAGTGTGAAACGTTACGACGGTAATGAGGGTGCCGAGGATCCAAACTTGTCCAACCGATCCTCACACTACGCATGTCCCGCAGGTGGACCGCGAGATCCCTCTCGACGACTACACGGAGGAGGGCCACCAGTTCTACCTGTCGCTCATGCGCGGCGACCTGCAGGTCCGCCAGGGAGACACGGTCTACGTCCTGAGGGACATCCCCATAGACGACGCGCATCCCGACGTCAGCCTCAACGGCGGGGACACCACCGAGTCGCCCAAGACGAAGCGCGTCGACAGGAAGAAGGTTAAGAACATCAAGGGGAAGGAGAAGGATGACTGCGGACAGAATAAGGTATGTTTTCTATCTTTAGTCTTGTTCTCTATAAACTAAAAACTATGTGTGGTTTTTGTCAAAAAGTGTGCTCTATGTTTATATTATTTGTGAGCAATTTTGAGAAATAATTAAAGTAGTGATGAGCCTGAAAATGATGACCGAGAATAGGTTCCTAAGTGTCGAGGTAGATAGAATCTACCTCTTGCCGTGAAGAAAAATATAGTCTGATTCAGGCATAATGTATAGAATTAATAAAATACGCAAGCTATGCTCTATTTCTAACGTTACTAAAAATCAGTTAATTTGACATGAAACCATTTCTAAATTAAATCAAGCTACGTTGAAATTTCTAACTCCACTTTTAATAAAGTCTTACTACTTTTTGAGGCTTTGAAATAGTAGTTTCAGCGTTACATACATATACATAAAAGTAATGTTTACGTACGATAAGTACAAATCTGTAAGTACAAATGTAGCTACGAATAAATTACATAATATTTGTATTGATCCAGGGCGGCTCAGTCCGCAAGCACACGTATCAAACCATCGGCCCCATCCCAGTCTCCGAGCTGGACATATTCCGCGTGGAGCGACTGTGGAAGCACAAGGACACGCAGGAGCGATATGTGTACGGACACCACTACCTGCGCCCGCACGAGACCTTCCACGAGCCCACCAGGAAGTTAGTACTGATTTATTTTAAACTAGCTGCGCCCCACGGTTTCACCCGCAGTTGAAAAGTATCCTATGAGCTATTCTAGACTATAATCTATCTCTGTGCCAAATTTCATCCAGATCTGTTCAGCTGTTCTGGCGTGAAAGAGTAACAAACATCCATCCATCCATCCATACATACAAACTTTCGCGCTTATAATATTAGGAGGATAGGATAGGATAGTAGGATCTAAACTGTTTTAATTATCATGTGTATTTGACTGTTTAATTTTAATTAACATAGTGATGGGGATTATTTGCCTGAAAGTGATGACCGAGAATAGGTTCCTAAGTGTCGAGGTGGATAAAAATTACCCCTTGCCGTGAAGAACAATATAGTCTGATTCAGGCATTAAATAACATGTAGGGCTATAGGTATTTATTTGTATTCAGAACTAGCTGCGCCCCGCGGTTAAAAAGTAGCCTATGTACTATTCTAGACTAAAATCTATCTCTGTGTCAAATTTCATTCAGATCTGTTCAGCCGTTCTGGCGTGAAAGAGTAACAAACATCCATCCATCCATTCTCACAAACTTTCGCGTTTATAATATTAGTAGGATTATTAAAATACAAAAGCTATGCTCTATTTCGAGCGTTACTAAATGTTAGTTAATTTGATATGATACCATTTCTAAAATAAAACAAGCTATTTTCAAATTTCTTACTTCGCTCTAATAATAGTCATACATTAATTATTATTATAGTAACACATTAAGGCTTTGAAATAGATAGTTAAAAACGTCTCCATTTCAGATTCTTCCACAACGAAGTGATGCGCGTCCCGCTGTACGAAGCCGTGCCGATAGAGCTCGTCATGTCACAGTGTTGGGTCATGGACCTCAACACTTTCTGCAAGGTATGTTACAATGTTTATAGATTTCAGACTGTTATCTGCCTGTCTGTAGCCCAGTTTTTAACCGACTGCAAAAAGGAGGAGGTTATCAATTCGTCGGATTTTTTTTTAATGTATGTTCACCGATTACTCAAAGACGCCTAAACCGATTCGTAGCTTAATTTTTTTGTTCCGGTAAAACTGATTGAATTTTATTGTAATCGGTCGAGTGTTTTTTTTTACAAAATCCTATGCGGATGACGAGGAGTCGGTTTCTCAATTACAAAATCAGTAAAAAATAGACAAGCAGGTTATCGTGTTATGTTAAGGTTCAACGTTTTTCATAGTAAACATATTTAATTATCTTGAACTTTCAAAACCAACATAGTGATGATTTTGCCTGAAAGTGATGACCGAGAATAGGTTCCTAATTGTCGAGGTGGATAGAAACTACCCCTTGCCGTGAAGAAAAATATAGTCTGATTCAGGCATTAAATAACATGTAGGCATTATGCATAGAATTATTACATTTACAAGCTATGTTTGAAATTTCTAACTCTGCTCTAATATTTTTTTACAAAATCCAATTCTGATGACGGGAAGTCATATTAATGACTTCCCGTCATCAGAATTGGATTTTAATAAAGATTTAATAGAGATTAATAAACAAACAACTTTTAATAAAGATTATCCTAAAACCAAGCTACTGGTACAATTACCAGTTAAATTAGTAACTAATCGTTAACTTAAATATAAACCAAATAATTAACTACTAACTTACCTAGAACGGAGATCTCGCATTTTTCTACAAATTTATTTTACCAGCGTTAACTAGATGGCGCCTCTGAGCTTATCGCTTTGATGTCAAATTAGTACTTTTTAAGGCAAAAAAATTGGAATGTGCCCTCTGCCCCTCCAGCTGCTCTCTGAGTGACTAAATTAAGGCCTCTCCCAGAGTGGCTGTCGCTGAATTTTGGGACATTTATAAACATTTTAAGGATACAAAATAAACTATCGACACCAAAAAGAAGAAGATGGCAATTAAAAAAATAATGGCAATGCTTTTTTTCTTGATCAAAACGTGTCATTTTATAGCTTGAGTTACTGGATAACTGTTCAAGTGAGTAACGTGTGCGTCTTCCAGGGCCGGCCGGTGGGCGCGGCGCCTGAGCACGTGTACATCTGCGAGCTGCGCGTGGACCGCACGGCGCACCTGTTCGCGCGCATCTCCCGCCCCAAGTACCCCGTCTGTACCAAGCAGTACGCCTTCCACCACTACCCGCAGCGGCTCAAGCTGTCCAGGACATATGCGGTGAGATACGGCACCTTATACCTATGAAAATAGAGACAAAATTACAGCTGTGCGTGCGAGCCGCGTGTGGACCGCACGGCTCGTCTATTCGCGCGCATCTATCGCCCGAAGTACGTTATATTTATGAAAATAGAGTCTAAATTACAACATCTTCAGTGCAAGCTTGTTACACCATTGTTGACACTTTTTATTGCACCTTAAACGAATTACAATAAAGTCTAAATTTCGTCAATCCAAGTATGTCGCAACAAAACTTTTCAACACTTGTTGCGGTGCGAAAATGTGACAAGGCTACGATATGTAGACTTCTGTTTCATTTTCACCTGCTGCAGGAAGTAGAACATTTTAGATGAAAATAATATTTTACTTTTAAAAACGGGTACTTGTAAATAATTCCGAAGTAGAACTACCATAATAATGATGACAATGATAAGCCTGAAAGTGATGATCGAGAATAGGTTTCTAAGTGTCAAGGTGGATAGAAACTACCCCTTGCCGTGATGAAACATTTTATTCTGATTCAGGCATTAAATAACATGTAACACAGATTAATTGAAGTACAACAAGTTTTATTTCATCATGTCAATAAACTAATACTTTTTTGTTGCTATTATTGCAAATATTGCCTATTACGGAAATAAAAATTAGGCCCGATTTAGAATGTAACTAAATCTCAAGGGCGATGTTAATTTTATTGACCGATTAATTCGATGCGAATTTGGTTCTATTTCCTAAGTGTATAAAATAACGATTTGCTTTTTTTGCTTTAACTGAATCTTGCTTAATGTCGAGTATTTTTCGTTCTTTGTTTGAATGGAAATGTTTGTTTTAGCCGCACGAGGTTTCACCGGAGTATCTGAAAGGACGGGCCTCCAAAGCCGCGGCTCCCGTTGAAAAACCGGCTAAGCCCGTCGCGGCCAAAGAGGCCAGGAAAAAACTACCAGCAATCACTTTCCCGGAAACTTGTAAGGTGAGTTAAGGACACGTTTTTTTATCACGTTTTAGGAAAATATGTTGTTTTTTTAGGAAGCTTAGAGCTTTTTAGTGTGCGTTTCCTCTGAAGCGTAGCGGAGCTCAGCGGTGCATGAATTGACCAATCACAATGAGTGGAGCAGAGATTTTGGGATTTGAACAATCACAATGCTCGATATCTCCGCTCTACGCATTGTGATTGGTCTATTCGTGCGCGGCGCTCGTCTCCGCTTGAGTGGAAACACTTAGTTAGGAGCCTCTAGAAAGTCATATGATCTCGTTACATTGTAGAAGGTGGTACAAGGTTTGAAACGTTTGAATTCTTAATCCGCCAAATGCGTCGTTGCTTATGGAACCAGATGCAAAAAGATACATTTTTATTTTATTTTTGAAATTCAAGGTAATTATTTTGAGACATCAGAACGTTGCATTGCGTAAGCGACTCTCGATTTTATAAAATTTTATATTTTATTTTATTTGGATTACGAAACAGCCTGGTTAAACGTAAAAACACAATAATACTAAAACATAGACCAAATATAGGTCACCCCTTATAAAGAAAATATAGGTCACCCGTTATAAAAACAACAATAGTGCTAGTGGGCAAAGGAAACAATATATAAGTACATGGGAAGTTAAGAAAGAAAAAATAATAAAAAACAAAATAGTAATTTGAAAAAAAACCTACCACATAAACAAAAATTAAGAAAAATAGAAGTATTAATAAAGACGAAAAGATAACAGTAATAAAAATAAAGGTAGTAATGAAGATCCTGACAAAGCTGTATGAATGAAAGATTGCTCTTTGAAAATTAGTTAAAAGTACCTACTTACTTAAGAAAAACTGGTTGTTAATAAAAATTTTGAATGCATTTTGCCTCATTGAGAATAAGTCAACATGCTGAGAAAATTTAGAATTAAAGTTAGTTACTGTGCGCAAGAAGAAAGAATTTCCACGATAGTTCGTACTATAGACAAAGGTCGAAATAGATAGCGAGACTAGCTTGACTTCAGCTAGCAGCGATGAGTACTCGATTCTATTCTATATTATACAGAAAGGAGAGGTCTGCAGCCTCTCCTCTATTATAAAGAGGCAACATAATAATATGATGGTGCATGCAACTTCATTCGTAGTCAAAATTGGAGTTGGAAATTTTGGCTTTGTAATTAATGAAAAAAGGAAACAATTAGGATTACAACTACGTAAGTTGTATTGGCTTATTAGTCGCCGTTCACAACTGTTGCTAAGTAGCAAGCTCCTTCTATACAAGGCGATATTTAAACCGATTTGGACTAATGGAATACAACTCTGGGGAACTGCCGCTCATTCCAACATCGAAATCATACAAAGATTCCAAAACAAGATGCTGGGGATAATAACTGATGCCCCTTGCCAATAAACAACTTCATCACGACCTGCACATGACCACCGTGAAACAGGAAATTATCTACCATACAAAAGCATATAAGGCTCGAGTCGGAAACCATCCAAACAGCTTGGCTAATGTCCTGATGAAGGATAATCAAACTACCCGCAGATTGAAACGGAAGATGCCCCAAGACACAATTATAGACCAATGAAGTAAAGTAGGATGGTTGAATTGATTACAATTATTCAACTTCATGAGATCTAACATCTCAAAATGATCGCAGTCAGTAACCTGAATTACTGGTAACAAGTGCGTATAATCCGCGGAAACTGACCAAGTTATGTCTCTTTGATTAAAATCGCCCAAAACCAAGAACTTGTCCTTGGGATTATTATTGATGATAAAACATTTTTACTAAAATTTGCTAACAGAGCCGTGAGTGTCAAGCCTAAGTTCGGTTTTATAAGATAAAAAAGGCAGCAAATATGCAGATTAATAGGTGTACTCTTATTAGTAGCTTCACAGTCGAAATCCATATATCCTCCGCTGTGAAATGCCATTGGGGCGCGCTCGCGCAGCCAGTCCCCGGCGCGCGGCGATATGCACCGCGCCTATCCGAGCCTGTAGTCGCGGATATCCGTTAACCGCTGGCTATCGATCTGGTCAACCGCCAACCTAGCCCCTGTCCGCGTTCTATAGCGATCTTTCGTGTTGCAGAGCGGGCCGGCCCCGCGCGTCCTGAGCAGCGCCGAGAAGCGCTCGCGACAGAAGGAGCGCGTCAACAGCATCGCGCGCCGCCTGCTGGCCCGCGGCGGGAACCGCGCGCCGCTCGACGCCTCCTACCTGCTGGCGCCGCGCCGCGCTCGCACGCGCGCCTCCTGACCCCTGCGACACACCTGCTGCCCCAAGTAACAACAGCATCGCGCGCCGCCTGCTGGCCCGCGGCGGGAACCGCGCGCCGCTCGACGCCTCCTACCTGCTGGCGCCGCGCCGCGCTCGCACGCGCGCCTCCTGACCCCTGCGACACACCTGCTGCCCCAAGTAACAACAGCATCGCGCGCCGCCTGCTGGCCCGCGGCGGGAACCGCGCGCCGCTCGACGCCTCCTACCTGCTGGCGCCGCGCCGCGCTCGCACGCGCGCCTCCTGACCCCTGCGACACACCTGCTGCCCCAAGTAACAACAGCATCGCGCGCCGCCTGCTGGCCCGCGGCGGGAACCGCGCGCAACATGTCATTTTACTATCACATGGGTCGCACGCACGCGCGCACAAACTGAACTATCACGTGGACCGCAGTCTGCGTAACAGGACAGAAGGAAAGAAAGGGTCTCTTACTCCGCATTTTTCTACTCTACGATAGACGGCGGGCGCTCATTATTACATGCGATGTGGCGCCTACCTGTGTTGTATATTTACACCAGATGTCGCTACCTGTATGCAAACTTTAAACTCGATGCTGATTTGCTTATCCCCTCTGTCCTTATGGAGATATTCCCTATGTCTTGAACCTACCAAATACTGGAAAAGACGATCATCTCAGTGGAGTTAGAGATCTCTAAACCTCTAAAAATACTTCTAAGTCGTACACTGCTTTAAAGGTTTAAAGACTATCGACTAGAAATGTTGGACGCGCCTTATGTGCCAAGTGTGATGATACGGATACTTCCAGATATATACATTGAAACAGTGTATACCGTTGTGTACTTGTGTCGCTCGATACACAAGTGTGGTGATCGTTTGATACACAAAAGATGTGTAGAGGTGATGTCGTCTGTTAATGGTTATCAGCTTATCACACATGTATTTGGATTGATAAAATGATTGGATTTGAGAGCATGTTTTGTATTATGAAAGTTATTGTGTAGTTTCATTATATTCTTTACGAAATATGGGCATTTTGCACACATGCTGTTGCATCTGACTACATGTCATTTAAAGCGTGTTTGTGTACCATTGACTTCAATGATTTTACTGTCAACTATTCTCATAAAGGATTGCATAAATTTATAGATAAAAATGTGCATTAGGCTAAGCGTATGTTGAGACGCAGGTCACTCAACACTGCACAGTACAGGGCAGAGCTAAGTTTATAATAATAATGATAATATTTTTTATTGAACAAAGATACAGTGCTTACAGATAGTAAAAACCTAGTAACTGATTCTTATTGACTAATATTAGTGGATACATCTAGATAGGATATGAACCCTGAATCTCACGCTAGGGGGAGTCCTGTGTTGTGAAATTCAGTGGCCTTCCATTTAATGAGGCTAGATTTGTATGTAGAGTATGTAACGCATGAAAGTACTGGGAGCTGCATAATATGCAGCACCCCGGACATGCATGACGCATGACATGCGTCGCCTGTCTATAACGCAGACACATTGTATGTCTGTTCTGTGTCACGTTGTATTGCTAGCACAGATTTACACACGACACGTGCACTGACGCGTGTCTTTTACTAATTCATAGTTTTGTCGCAATAAGAACATTTAATTGAGTTCGTTCGTTGTGAGCCTTATTTGTACGATCCAAATCAACGAAACCATTCAAAAAAGACTTAACATAAATATATAGAATAAAAGACTTAAATAAAATATTACTTTGCACTAGCTAGGACGAATCTGTTAGTGAGCTGCGTCGCAGTATCTGTGTCAGTGATGTGTCGCGTCACATGCGTTTCCGCATACGCTCAGCTTTATATTGTGTGCAAAAGTGCCTTAAACATTGCGAGTACCGACATAGTTGTAGTTACGTCATAAGACGGGCGCCTTGACTGTTTTGTAATGTACCGCCGGCGGTGGCAGCACGCGATCAATTATTGTTAACTATAAATCGAAAATCAAAGCTCCAACTACTAATGCTTTGTAAATCGCGTAGAATTAACGTATTTTCCTAGTTACTAAACAGGATTGGTTAATGTGAAACTAGACGGAACTAGATGGTAGATAAGAAGATTGACGTAAAAACTTGTAAAATAATGTATTCAAATGTAACAATTAGAAATCTGAAATCTGATGCAATCACTATCATTCCAGCTATATTTTTTTACTTATTGAGAATTTTTATTTTGGAAAGGTAGATAAAGTTTTGGTATTGTTGAAACTCATTCACTCATCACACATACTAATTATTAAATTAGACAAATCATGTACTATTCTTATTACTAAACGGCAAAACTTTTATAAACGCAGCTGACATTATCCCATCGCCTTTATAACTTATACGCCAATTTCTAAATAATTAGGTGCTAGAACTAATGTACTCTCCTTAACATTCCCCTTGATGTAAACTTATTTAAAATCAAACTAAAAACGTACGCCTTCTTACGCGTAGTGGAATCTCTTTTTTTTTTCTGTTAAGACGATCCTCAATGAATGAAATCACGTTAAATTGTATTTTTGTATAATTAAGATTGTTAGTTTTAAGTTTGTTTCTCTTGATACTCTAGCTAGATGTAGTCATTAACTTATTTTTATTAAATATACCTTAGTTTAAGATCACACTTAATTCAGCTATTTTTTTTTATCGAAATAAGTCTTTAAATGTAATCTCGATTAAGGGTTAATATATTTTTTGTGTTTTCACACTGAATACTTTGAACGGCATAATATAAATGGACTAGGCGAATAGATAGTTTTATTTTTACATAAGATTATTGTTACGTAAGGGGTTATATTGTAGGCTAATGATATTATTAGTGAACGACCACTGGTGCGAACTGATGTTGAATGTTGAAGAGTTTTAATAGAGGTTAGAGAGAACGTTGTTTGACGGTTGTTAATGTAATATTTAGTATTTAATTCATTATATCGTAACTATTCATCTTCCGCTAGGATACTCGGAAATGGATTTTTTTTCTGTTTATTTATCTGGTCATTTGTAAGACGTTTAAGTGGAATGCACTCTCATGAGTTTTGTCGTGCACTTTAATTTTTCTATTTTTCTTAATGTATTAAGTTGCATCGCATTGTAAATAATTTAGCGTTTAAGGTGGTTGGTTGTTTACTTTTGGATTAAAATGATAATATATTGCTTGGTACGGCGCGGGGTCTCCCCATTGTTTCTCTGCTAGAGTAGCGACGACTGTCTCTCGCCTTCAGATATTGTGATCACAGAGAACAAAGTTGTTTTTGTTTCTAATTTATTTGTACGATACTTTGTTAGTTTTTGTATACATTTCTAATTTCTAAGTGACTTTACGCTGAGCTTTTTGTGTAACATTAAGTGACTTTATAGTATTTTTCTTTGATATTCTTGTAGCATGTATTGTATACCTTTGCTTTTGCACTTTTACTAAACTTATGTGATAGTCATAAACAATGACGTTTTGGACTCGATACCGTGTTACTCGACAAATATTTTGTTAACTCATCAATCTCATCATGAGTTGGATAGTCAAGGTAATTTCGGACAAGCATGATGGAAAATATCGAGTCCGACCACGCCCTTGAAGTTCAATTTGATCCCAAAACTAAGTACAAATAATCGCCCTGATTTACACCGACATAGTTATTCGTATTCATTACATACTATAATTATTTACTATGTTATAGCATGCGTGCATCCCGATAGACTTACACTAGCATACGCAATTACGCACATTTTACGACATACCTTAGTTATTAATGTTGCCAGTTAGATCAGAGTTTTAAAATAGTAATAATCACTCATTTTGCAATAATAGCATTTTCTAAATAGAAATTGTTTGCCTTGTAGATAAGTGACAGTTATATTATTAATATAACTTAAGCAAATAGACATATTCACGTTCGTTGCGTTCAAGGATTCTATTTATAGCTCTTAGCTCAATCACGTTACTGTAATTCCGATAATGTACTTAATTAGTGAAGAAATAGTTGTCTATATACAATAACTTATATCAGGAGGATTCACTTTAGTGTGGTTTAATAGTTTGAAATCGCTCCAATTCTGTTTACATTGTTTTCTAGATGGAATTTTTCTGCCACTGCTCTAAAAATTATGCCATCCTATTCTCACATATTGAAATTAAAAGAGATGCAGATAAATTTAGTACTTTAGATTAGTTAGTGAGTGGTACAGCAAAATCGACGTCAATAGCTATCAATATTGCACCTATTTGGGATCAAAAATTGTATCACTTGTTTATCGTTTTGGCGAATGAAATTTCAAGGTTTTGATTTACTATGTAAAGTGTACCATTTGAATCGATGTTTATTGTAGAGATTTTTTTACTCTTCAAAATTGTGATCAAATTTATTAAGTTCTTTATACAACGTCCCCATGTGTTTTTAACCTAATGAATTCAACTTACAAGTAGGTACTATGCATGTCATGTTACTCGTATCTATTAGTTATCTCTCAATAACTAGTTTGTATTATTATCATGGTTCAAATGGTATATCGAAATTATTTACATAGAAATAACGAGCAGCTTTACTATTTATGTTTTAAGAGGCCATTTGTTGTAACTCATGTTTTAATAATAAATTAAAATTTGGATCAAATATTGTTGTTTAAATCGAACTTTCACACACACTTTCACGATAGCATTTTCAACGATTGAGGAAAATAGACTTGTTGCGACTTTGTGGATTATACTATTGAAAATAATAATTTATAAAGCAAAGCTTGAAAAACCGACTTCCCGTCATCCATGGAAACATGTTTTAGACTTAGTTGATATAAAAAAAAAAGCTTAACCGATTTCGATAAAATTTATATGGGACCACTTGTCAAGTATGATTAACCAAACAAAAAAAATTAAAATGATTCACAATTAGCTGAGTAGTCGCGTATCATCCATAAAAACAAAAAAAGAATCGAATTAAGAACCTCCTTTTTGGACGTCGGTTAAAATAGAGTGAAATTATTATATTAGGTACCTACTTTTTATTCAAACATGAAAGTTATTAATAGTATATCTAACAACTTTGATCAGATATTTGATCAAAGTAATAATTATTAGATATGTAAAAAATTCGAATAAACTCACCTACCATACTCAGAGATGCATGCAAATATTCAAGCGCAGGAGTATCGTATAAACTAAGTCGTTCCTGTTCCTTGTCCCCACGTCCCCCAGCGCCATGAAAGCGCTAGTCAAGGTTGGAGATCCGCGCGTTTGTCCTTGGTGAACAAAATACTGTTGCCGTGCTTCTGAGAGATGCATTAAGTATAACTTTTTTATAAATATTTTACTATTGTTTTTGTTTACGAGCTTCAATTACTCGTACCTAGCAAAACAATGGTGGATCTAGGATTTTAATTTGGGGAGGCTAAGCATAGTTGAGGTTAGGCTTTAATTAGGTAGGTAAGCACAAAAAATGGGGCTTTTTAGACCATTGTAGAGTGTAGAATTAGATACTTTGGGGAGGGGCTAATCCAGAGGGAGATCTAAGGGGAAGGGGTTCCCCTTAAATCTCCCTCTGGATCCGCTACTGAAGCAATGGTTGACACAATTCTCACTCGAAAGACATACTACTAATGCAGTGATGTAGGGTTGGCCATTTCAGCCACGAACTGCTTATCTAAAGCAGAAAAAATCTAAATACAATTATAATTTCTAATACAATAATTCACATGGAGAATGTATAATCAGATTCTCAGGACGGATACGTACCTATTTATCTTATACCTTTAAATGAGCAATTCTTGTATATATATATATATAATTATAATTGGAATCTCGGAATCGGCTCCAACGATTTTCATACAATTTAGTATATAGGGGGTTTCGGGGGCGATAAATCGATCTAGCTAGAAATCATTTTTAGAAAATGTCATTTTATTCGTGTTTTATCGATAATCAACTTAAAGATAAACTTGGAAGAAAAATAACAAAAAGGAGGCGTTTGAGTAGTCTCAACTGAAAAATATGACTCTTCCTGACATCTATTGGCGAACAATAATACTATTTTTTGTGACCAACTAATTGCTTTAACGACACAACAGCAGATGGCGTTGTTAATTAACACGAAGTCAATGAGTGTTTGCTTTGAGGTTAGACTAAAATCAATTATACCGAGCAAAGCTCGGTCATCCAGGTACTGTGTGTATTAATTTGCACGCCTTACGGCTGTTAATGGATGGACGTAATACTTAAGACCATGTACCACTAATATGCAAATAAAGATTTTGACTTTGAAAGGTTGAAAGCTAGTTCAATATTATGACGAGACTGATGGAACAGCTCACAAGACCATAGGTGGACCCGTTGTGGAAGCAACGTTAAGTAACGAGACAACAAAATCACTCTTCGATACATCCTTCACCGTCACGAGGAATCTACGTCAACAGCAGTTCCAAGTGGCAGCTGCAGTGGTGAACAAAGGTTGGCGACTGGAAGAAACTGTAGGACTAATGGCCCTAAGACACTTCTAACACAAAACATGTATTCCGAATGCAAAACGATTTGCCTCGATATATTCAAGTAAGTGATGCGTTCTATGATGTGAAAAACTGTAACTTTAGGCCCTGCAATTTGCCCTGCAAAAAAATGTTTAAAAAACATATCTAAGTATATGAACTACTTTAAATGTTAAATTAAGACAATTAAGACCTCATTTTCCAAATTAATAAGAGTAAGCCAAAAATAGTTCTTAACTGACGAGCTGCTGGGGACTGTGGACCTGGGACCCTATTCGGAGATTTGAAATTCTCATCTCACCTTTTTTCATCCTCGTTGCTCTCGTTTGAAACGTCATAGGTGTGAGAGTGACCAAGATAAAATCTCATCTCATCTCACGTGTAGGAATAGCCCCCCTGTTATCGTTCGAAACAGTTACTTTTCTCAATTTGAAAATTTGTTGCCAAGTATGATAACATATTCACAAAAGTACATAGAGAACTCGCTGCGTGACGTATTTAGAAGGATTTTATGAGTGTGTTAATTCAGTTCCAACATAATATAACGAGCTGAAAATGAACCTTCATGCAAGTCCATACTCCTACATGATTGACTAGCAATTCAATTAATCAATTTCAATATTTTAAGTACTATTTGGAGGCGGTACACAATTACACATATCCTCTAAAATTCGAATTCTTTTTTTTCTAACCTTAGATGCCTTGGCGGGGGGCTTCTGTCGGACAAGACCCTTTTTGTCACGAACGCGTGGAGGTATCAAGCTGAAATTCATATCAAATAAGTACTCAGGTCTACTGTCCCTTGGAGCTGTGAAGAAATCAAACTTCTATTTAATCCAACGCAATCAAAAAATACAGCTGTTTATGCTGCAAATTTTCGATACTCGCAAGGGAATTTAAACCTACAGGGTTTTACGAAGTCATGGGTGTACCAGAAAGAACCAGAAAACGTAGAAGTCGCTAGATTCATCATCCAGAGAAGTGATTAGGTTTTATGAGCTGTCATCTGCGGCTTCCTGCGTGTCGCGTGACTAACTTCGATGTAAGTAAAACCACACTACAATAATCACCCTCATTTTCTACTTATGAGCTGTGATCAACTCTCTCATTCCAGGATGGCTAGATTGGCTTGTGACTTCGTAAACGTGAATAACTAAGGGAAGCCCATATCCAATAGTTGAAAACATTGAAAGAGGTGAAGACAGCGCATTACCAACTAACCGATACAATACACAAAACAATACAATACATCTTTATTGCACACCAAAAACTACATGAAAAACTTAAAAACTAAAACATATTTTTCGGCAGTACAAGGGCGACCTTATCGCCTAAAGCGATTTCTTCCAGGTAACCTTTGATTAACCTCGAGGTGGTTTTCGACAACATTTACTTGTAGGTGATACGAGGGATCACACCTACAGTTTACTCACTGGCACCTTGACTAATGTGTAAGTTAACATTGACCTTAAATAACAATTGACGTCTAGGATGGCGAGCGTGCGGGTGGCGCGGCGTGCGTGCGGCGTCGACGGCCGCGCCGTGCTGGGGTCACCGGCAATGAGAAGATTGGGACCCACGTCCGCCCGCGCTCCCGTGCCACGACCAGCCCTCATCTGCTGTCATGTCACCATTGTATTAACAGAATAACGTATGACGCATCGTCACAATGATTCTTTATCATCAGTGCATCTTCGAGATCGTTCTAGATTGTAGATCGGATTTATCTAGTTCCAGATTGCATTGTCTCGGTTGAAGGTCTGGTGTTTCGTTCCCATTGTCGTTGTAACATAATGACCATAAACGCAGTGCTGTCAGTTCTAGGTACGATAGGTAGAACGTAAAATTTTGTAGTTCTAATAACTGACTTGCGGGGGAAAATATTTCGTTCCATATATAAATAAGGGGTTATTATAAGTATTAGTAAACTAGAGTAGCTTAGAATTAGTTAAGTATATAGCACTCCCGTCATTTATCTTACGCACTTTTACTGTGCAATTCGATGTGACTAATAACTTGGGTACCTTATAAAATTGCTCTACAAACTCACCTAGATACTATAACAGCTACAGGTAAAAAAAATCTATCGATGGAGTAGGTAAATTCTTTGTAAGTTTGTGTGAAATGTGCTACTATTTTGCTTATCTTAATTTGCTACGGGAGTGACTGCAGGTGTAAAGATTTATTCCGGGCAGCGTTAGCAGATATTGTGTAACATATGCCGTTACATATGTGAAATGTTTGTCTATCCAACCGTGCTAAAACATTTGTTTACGTCCGCAGTCAAAAGGAAAATGTAAAAAATTATGCGTCCTGTCTGTTTAAAGTCGAGTGCTCTATATTGTCTGGGAGCGGAAGTGGGTGATTGCGCGTTGAGTCAAGTTTCGGTGCCTACTTCTGCCTGACAATTATCTTAACAAATCATATCAAGTGTAAACTTCCACGTATAATGTGGGATGTGTAAATATCAGTAGCCGAATATCATCAAAATAGAGGACGATGATTTGGTTCCACGAACTTTATCACTCGTCTCTCGTAGTAAACAGCTTGGAATTTTTGTGGGTAGGTATATCAGCATTCAGGCTGTAACAGGAAGTTTGAATTAGTAATTAGAAATCTTTCGAGGCGCTAAAGTACATTCGTAGACATTGTTGTGTGGAAAGGCTCGCGGCTCTAGCTTGAAAGATCGCTTTAGCCTGTCTCTATCCTTGTGCATTCTGATTGAGCCACAACCACCTGTGTTGTGTTGTGTGTGGTTGTGGTTGTACCTGCTCAATCCCACTCGAGCGTAACTTGCACCCTTTTTTTCTGTATTTTTATCCGACTGCCCAAAAAGAGGGCAATGTCTTTCGTATTCATGTAAGACTGTAATTATACATGTTTGCTTGATATATTATATTTATGTTGAACATGGGGAAGTCCGAGCGCACATTACACATGCGGAGCCTTTTTTAACTGGTCGCTAATAACATTTCAGAATTTTTGAAGTAGTTAAGTTTTTTTGGTTAAATGAAGGAAACAAACGATAACAAATTACTGCTGCTCCTTTATAATATTTTATTATCTACCTAACTGTTTTAAAGCCATTGGGTTGACTCAATTGAAACGCTAGAACTTAACTACAATAGTAATGGCCCCTGAGATTCGGGCTAGGACCATTACAATAGCACCTCTACTCGTATTCGTATCATAAGCTAATTGCTACAATTAGCTAAACGTAAACAAAGTACGGCGTTTGCAAACAAAGTAGCTAACTACCGTCGTTACATCTGAGTTATGCCCGTAGATTGTTATTGAATTATTTCATAAAGGATAATCGTATAGGGTCGTGTGCGAGCGTGCAGGACATGCAATCCGGAGCGGTCGCCGCCGCCACCGCTCAGTCAACGACTGGGTTCACGCATTGCTGCTCCGCACTTCTGTGACTCTCAGCGAACCGTTATCCACGATAATCTTAAAGCATTGTGTCAGTGAAATTCAAAATATTGCAGAAAATCCCTGAATGTGAGAGACGCGGCATGCGAGCGACCCGTTCCTCTACGAAAACGACATCCGATATTACGCAGCGGGCTGGAACTATGTTTTCGTAAGTCATTTTTATTTACTTTGAATGCTCGTATTATATGTAGACGTTATCAAAGATTTAATTCGAAAATAAATACTTGTAGGTTCACGTGCTTAGTACGGTCTTTTTGTTATCTATTAGCTATTCAAGGTAGTTTTCATTGTTTATAGCACAGTTGCTTCACGTTTTTGTTTCCTATCGTTTTGAAATTGACTGGTTATTTTGTAATTTGAACGTTCATGTATAGTTATTGTTCATGTGTATTGATAAACATTTCATAATTATTCGTTCAAGGTTTCTGACAGACTTATTTAAAATTTAAGTTTTACTTTGAGAACAATAATTAAGAACCAGTAAATCAATTATTTCAATTAGCATTTAACCAAGTAGGTTCTTACTCATAACAAAGGTTAAATTATTTCTTACATTTGTAGGTAGGTACATTTTTGGTACTTGGGTCGTTCGATCTTAATTTATACGTAAACATACTTTAATTTCAGGCTTTGAACAATAAATTTTATCCATATTTTTATCGTTTAAGAGTAAGGCTTTGCAATTATTTACGTAGAGCTACCTGTTTTGTGACGTATGCTTAGGTATAATACCTATTTATTCGTCTACATAAACATGAAACGATGCTCAAGTAGTATGTTTTACTAGTACATTTTAATATTTTAAATGTAGGACAAAGTAGTGGGGCTTCTATTATAGAATGAAATAGGTAGGTAACCTTTTACATAGATACTTACCTAGAGACCTACATTCAAAAATACTGAGAACTCATTACACCTATTTACCAAACAAGTTAGAAATTTCTTGATATATGCACCTACTTAAAAGTATTAAGTTATGTGCTTTGTTGTTTTTATTACTTCACCCAACTAGTAGAAATTCTCTCTTTTACAGCAACATTCTGAAGTTAAGCATCATTTCTCGTAGATAGATAAATAGGTGTCCTCAAAAACAATATTACCTAGGCTACCTGCGTATCTACAAAAAATAGTAGATCCCTGATTTTTAAATTTAAACGGTTTTAACAGGTAGGTATCTTATTTTCAGCAGGCATTGTCAAGATTTTTTTTGATGGTTTGTCAAAATTTATTTTATAAATTATTATAAATTATTCTTCAAGAAAAATCAGGTGAAATAGTCATATGAAAATTATCCTTATTCTTGGTTTAACTTGATTACTTGGTTGGTTATTGATAGAGTTTACACATTTCAGCAGCGTATTTATTTTAATGCGAGTAGTTCAGTATATTTCTAAAACTCATCGTATATAGGTTTACTCTGCACGTCAAATGTATATGATACACAAATGTATTCCTACAGAATGTAAACTTTTTTATCATACTCTCAAAGTTTGATTATCTTAAGTAGTAGCTTTCTCTTCTTAATAAAAATGCAGGTTATAAGAAAGTTAGTTTAGGTTTATTATTAAAAAGTTCGATAAGTTCGATCAAAATCGTTTCGAAACTACGAGCCAAATTACCTACTTCGACATCGACTTTTTACAAACGCATGACATTTTCATTTTATTATCATAATTTGTAGTTAGCATATTTTTTGCCCTACTATACTAGGTACTATTTTTTGGTCACAAAAACACTCGAAACGGTGCTACTCATTACGCTAAGAAAGGTACGGCAACGATTTGCGCGGTAATTAAGCGATACTGCCCTGTCGACAAACCTGCACACGTTTGCTAAAACATAATATATTTCTAATAATACATATATCATTACAATTCTCTTTATGCTAAGACAGTCCAAGTTAGTAGGCTAAACGTGGACGTACCTACCTATGTACATGTGAGCTCGCGTGATCGCGCTCGGCGGGCGGACACGCTCCTCGCGCGGCGATGGCCGAAATCGCGCCGACACGCAGCCGGAACACTTGATAGTGTCGTTATTGATAAATTGCTACAATTTGCTCCTGCTTACTCCGCTGCAAGGAACACCTAACACCTTGTTAACGGTGTCACATTGCCGGCTAAAGATAGATGAGCTTCTCCAATTGTCTACTGACAAGCGTCTGACGGATCTGTCTACATACGCTTCCGTTTGATTTCACGGTTGCGCAAGTTCCTTGTTTGTCTTTTTAAATCTGCAAAGGCATGTTGGTAAATGCAGTTACTAGCAACTAACTTTGGAGTGGAAGCAGTGTTTCGTTAGGATTAAAATGAAACAGCCATTTTCAATTCGCTTATTTAATAAACGGCAGATTGATAGTTGTAATCCCACATACGTAAGTCTCAACTCTATGTTGATGAAGATGTCATAATATTTGATGGGATAGGTAATCCCACCAAGTCAGTTGCAATGCGTGCAATCAGAGGCCAACTATACGCTACGGGCAATCAATGCCCTTCGTGTGCAGTATAACAAGAACAACGTGTTCACGGTGTTGTTGGGGCTGCCTTGGCGCTGCAGTACGTCGGGGATGTTTGTGGACGGACAGCTTCAGGTCATACTCCGAAAACGGGCTGCCTCGATGCTCTGCCGCTTCTGGGGCAGCACATGCACTATCCTGCGCGTTGTAGCTGCTCGGATTGAATGTCCGATATTAATGCATGCTGCGCGGTTACTATGTTTAATGTTTATGTTTGATTATTATAATTTTTTCATTGGTATAATTTTTTACTAAGTAGATATTTTTTTGTGACATTTGAATGGGAGAACTTGACCATGATTTTGTGATTTAATTTAATTTTTATTATTTTATGTTATATTTTGAACTTATAAATATTTTTTCGTGATGAATTTTGTACTTATGGACTCTGTCTGAAATAAATGATTTTCATTTTGAATTGTAATGAAGTAATGTTATACCTTAAAATTCACATCTTTGTTGTTCCCTGTTCCCTATGTACCCTGGTTGCCGATATGATTACCTAGTTTTAAACATGTTCCTATTTAACAAGTCTCAGTGCGTAGTCTTTAGTTTCTGAATAGAGAGACTGAGACGCAAAAGAATATCCCATAACCATAAGAGTTTCTTAGTTTTCTACGGAACCCAAACACGTTTAGTTAGGTACAAGTACTTTAAACAATTTTATTATTCGTTCAGCGTTTGATAAGCTTTCAATTAAGTAGCTGGGCTATATACACTATCTGTCAATGCTAAATTATACGAGGTGATTAGCAATTGGCACAACACAGTAAGAATAATGTAGGTATCGCTCATACTTAAATTATTTGTCGAATTACACGATACTTGTGTTGACAGGGTTGTCTACACAGGTATCGTGTCTGTCTGAAATCTTTAAAAAAAAACAATGGATAACTCATTGATCGTCGAACAAATGTTTGGAACAGCAGATTTTTTTTCGCAATTTCAAAGTTGACTATATAGTGACAATAGTTCACAATGATGAGCACTATGACCCCCTTTCGGGTAAGTACATCCTTTCCTTATAACCACGTACAATAAGTTAATTAAAAATTTAAGATAAACAACTAAGTAAATTAGTAAAAAAATATATACGTAATTTACGCATTGTCTTCTAAATAGTAAGACAAATATGTGCCATGAGAGAAACATCTTCCTGATACCTACTTCAAAGTTTTTCCTCACTCTACCTAACGAAGAGTATTTAAGAAAAAGTAAACATTTTCGTATAATGTGATGATATCATTTTACTAGCGAAAGAAACTTATTTATAGCGACATCAATCATTTTGTTCAATATAGGTACCTACAATTCAACACGTAAAGGAGTAGGTGCGTATAGCATCAGCAGGTATTGTACAGGCATGTAGATTAGGCTCCGTTCACACCGAGATGGTAGTGCCCGATAGAATTTATGTAGTAGGTAAGTTCGATTACTGCTGCCACGAGTTTCCTTTTCCAATGCCTAAATTAATTGAGTCTTAGATAAATCGCACAGAACATACCAAAATCGACATCACAAAGACTCTTTAAGTTTTGTTAGTATTTCAGAAGGTTAAAAACATTGTGGATATAAATAACTTAAGAAACGCAAATTTTCTGAGGGCCTCTACGTAAGTAAGTATAACAATTAACAACTTTGTCATATAACAAGGACATCACAGGTTATTATTTTTTCCTTAACCCGCAGAATTAGGTGTGTCGAGACGACCATGTCATTTGACCGTGTACATCAATGTCGTAGATGTGAAAAGCCTTTGCAAATCTCCGGAAAAGCCTCCCGCTTCTACGCTTTACTATGACGTTTTAAATCTCAAATCAAACAGTATTTAGGTATTCAACGTAGTATTTACCTAGGGATTGACGGTGTTAGTTTCTGCGAGCCCACTGCCGATATAAACGGGCGGCGGCGCTTGCACCCGCTCACACTCTTCAAGAGTGTTAAGTGAAACGATTACTCTAGTATTTAAGTTCATCACCTCATCCCGCACTGTTCATAGCCACCCAAGTGGCGGAACATTCACCTTCCCTCTAAGACACCGAGACACCTCAGCTCCTCCGGTAAGTGATATTCGATAATTGGTTACCCACGACTGAGCTCGTTAGACCTCCAGCTACATCGCCGATTAGCATCAGTTAGTCACAGTTTTGCACAATCGATGCCCTCTGCACAGTTAAATTTGCTTCTGTGCAATTTACGTCTCTGTCTAAGAATGTATAAAGACGATAACGGCGTGAGTTGTTCATGTATTTTTTTCGAGATTAAAATAATAGGTGCGAGCCAAACAATAAGCACAAGTGTGACATGTCTTCAGTCATGAACTGAAACATCTAAAAAAACTTTGGAATTCAGGTCTAGTATCAGTTCTAGAACGCGATTACTAAATTATATGAGCCGTAGTAGACTCACGTAGGCAGCAGATGCCCTATTTCTCGAGTGATCGTGCTTTATCTGCCATTATTTCATTAGTGGATGAGCGTAGAAGACTATTGCCTGCTCCTAGGCACGATACCTCCAGACTAACCATAGCCAATTAGTTTTTTATGCACACCGCTATTAGCAACAATTGTTGTGTTCGAGAGAACGGAAAAGCAAGGGTAGAGAATCAAGGGCGCAGAATGTATTCGGTCTTAGAATACTTATCTGAAACTCATTCGCGGAAGCACTATTTCAGTTTTCTAATTATTCGTTTTCAACCGATTAATGTGCCTCGTGTATTTAGCTTTTAGGTCTTTAGCCTCAATGCCGGTGCTAAAAATAAGACAAATGGGCTTAAAAAGTTATAATGGGGTTTGTCGTCTCAATTATCATGTTTACGAATTTTTCCGATGAGCAGAAAAGTCAAAATCCCTCTACGTCATGATGCGACTGATTCACTCATCCGATTACGATTACACTTCAGTGGTATTTAGCTCGACATGATAACCAATAATAATGTCTAGAAGGTTTCGTGAAATATATTAAGAGTTAGATTTTTTTACTTGTGAAGAATTTTCGCGAATTTAGCGAAAGCGATGGTAGGCTAGTTGGGAGAAGGCCTGCCTCAAGCCAGAGGGAGCGGGTTCGAACCCAGCCGACGGCACGCACCGATTTGTTCATTGTGTGAACATATTATGTGCGTATTGTGTTGTGTGTTATCTACTACATGACTGGAGCCCGTTGTATGGCGACAGGCTCGCCCCCTGTCACATTTGTGACTAAATATCGTCCGGTGAAGTATGGGTGTTGTACTACACCTCTGCCAGCCCCCTCGGGGGAAAGGCATGACAATATGTTATGTGAACAATTTTCAATTGATATTAGAATATCAATTGAAAATTGTTATTGTTTTTGCTATAAAAACTATTTCTAAATAGTTTTTATAGCAAAAAACTATTTAGAAATAGTTTTTTGCTATAATTATTTACATTTAGTTTTTATGCATATGGATAAAGGAGATAATAACCATTCAGTAAATTCAGCATTGGCCTAATGCTCTATTCTTCTGAGAACGTTTCGTTTACCCCATAACATTACCATTTTGTTTTAAATTATGTGTATTGTTTCGTGAACATCTGCTTCGCGCTAATTAAAAACTTAGTTAGTATTTGAATATCAGAACAACTGCGGTTTCTGTTTTTAACTACTTACCCGACAGCGATCACTAATCACATTACGATAATCGGTGCGCCTATTGTGTTACGAACAGAAAAAATCACGTTGCTAAGAACAAATAATAAACGTGTCCCAGTATGTCCATAGAAATTTGTTATTAGAAATCCTGAAATAGTTACTATGCACGCAACGAAAGAGGTATAGAGTTCACGTGTTTTCATGTTTTTGCCGCGCGGTCGACAACTCTTGGTGTAGCCGACCCATAAGCGTAGGTATCTCAGGGGGTAATTCAACCAACCAAAGCCGATGCTTAAATGAGCCGTTGATGTTGCGTTTTCCATAAAAACGGACGGGGAAGGGCTCAGTATCACTAATGATCACAAACCTGCCAGCTGGACTATCGGTGACACGTTTGAGAAAAATTAGAGAAGCGCGCGCCGTTGCCCGTCTGTTTTTATGGGAAACGCAACATCAACAGCTCAGTTAAGCATCATCTTCGGTTAGCTGAATTACCCTACAGGTTGTTTTCCCGGCGCCGTATCGCAAATTTGCGCAAGCTCAGTTCGGTAGCTGACAGCATCCTTCACGGTATCTCGCCATCATCATAACACAAACAAGAACGAGCAAACACTGATAAATCACGGTGAACCGTCGAATCAATATTTAAATAGTGATACCGAACTGGGACCAAAGCGAACTATTTATTGTTATTAAGACAATGGTCATAAAATATGTGTAATTCATTAGTAAAATTAAATATAGTTAATAAACTTCATCCCTTAAAGGGTTGAAATAGCGCAGTAAAGACAGTGTGTGTGTTGATTTCATAGTTTTCGAAATGTACTAAGCTGAAGAAAATAACGAACTTATCCAATCCGTATAATAGATAGAGCTGTTTCAGACTTAAAACGTAACAAACATACACACTAACCTCGTACTTTCGAACGACAGTTCTGTTTTGAATTCTTCTTATTTTTTTCTTGAAAACTTTCATATTTAAAAAAAATAACCACTAAATTAGTGTGGTTGATTTAATACCCATGAATAGATCAGTTTAAGTTTGTAATAGTTCATCCAAATACATATTACTATGACCTTGGACTATCACATCAAATCCTACTTACAACCAATTACAGAAAATGCGCAGTTAAATTCTTAGTGCAACGGTTTATTAACTCAAAATCTATCAACATGTCAGCCCGGAAGACGTACACTGCTGGACAAAGATATCCCCCAATGATCTCCACAACGACCGGTCTTGCGCTGCCCGCATCCAGCGGCTTCCCGCGGCCCTCACCAGATTGTCAGTCCACCTTGTGGAGGCCTTAACACACTGCGTGTTCCGGTTCGTGATTGCCACTCGAGAACCTTTCTGCCCCATCATCCGTCGGTTCTACGAGCGATGTGCCCTGGCCACTGCTACTTCAGTTTAGCAATTCTTCGGGCTATGACGGTTACTTTGAATCGCCAGCAGATTTCGTAAACTCAAAATTAAAATTTTATAAATATCACTCTAATATTTTATTAACTCAAGGTCAGCTTCTAACTCTTGGTGGCGCAAGACGATTTATCATTTTAAGCTCTGATGGGGAATTAACTCCGAGTTAAGAAGATAACCCGAGCTTTAGCAAGTGTACACTTAACAATAATAAACAATTTTTTTAATTTAATTTTTATTCAATTCAATGAATATACCTTTTGTTTAAATGCCAATTCGATCGTATCGCATCAAACTCACTTGCCTAAGTTTTATTTCGCGCCATTGCCAAACAAGCATGCGTCAGTGGAACGTTTGTCTAATTTGTTTGCCGAATCTTGCACTATGACGTGATCTATGGCTCTATTGACATTACTTCCTGATATTTTTGATATATTTTTTATGATAAATCTCGAACCGGTTACGGTCGTCGGCTGATAAGGAAACAAAATTTAAATTAACAAAATGGCTTTATTTTTTAATTTTATTCCAGATCAAGTTACATTTGCGTAAATAGCTAGGGTAGGTATCTAATTTATTACAAGCCTTTTAATAAGCACAGCACAGACAGGTATTCATTTTGATTAAGAAGATATTGAAATTTCTTTGAATGGATTAATTTGATTGTCAGGAAAATTTCATATCTGTACTTACATAATTACCTAAATCATATTGTCACCCTTTCCTTCATAATCATTTGTCAGGGGTTGGCAGAGGAGTATTACAATACCAAAGAATAAAAAATAAATATCTCGACGCAAACTTTTCCATAGAAATTAATCTATTGCAGTTCACCTCGTTACCAACTGTTTTTCTCTAACTTCTAGAGTTTTTTAGATGTTAGGATTATTAGTATTAGAGCGTAGGTGTATGTGAGTCATGAAATAAACCAATTTACCTGCTGTTTGCGATTGTCCGCTCACATTGATTAATTGAAAGTAGACCTTTGGCTCTAGAACTAGCATAATCTACACAACACTGCGTACATACATGCTTAGGTTATACGTGTTATTCTCCCTGTTTTGATCACCGATGTTTTGACAAAATAAACAAATAGCAAACCGGCTTATCCTTGCAAAAAATTGGAGAAAGTTATAGCAACTTTCTATGAGCATGTTCACCTCTCAGGTTCACCTACAAAAATTATAGAGCTTTATGCTTCGATTCTCAACTACATTTGGATATCAGTTTACAATGACAGGTGAATAATAATTAAAAAATATTTGTATTGCATATTAATCTAATTCACTTTTTAATCTGCGGTTTTGTAAATTTAATTTGTGGAACGTTTAAATTCAGTATTCTTTGAGGAAAACAGCTGAGTGTTTACACACCTTCGTGTGATTTTCTTCAATTCTTGGAATGGTATTATTTTACATTTGCGGTAAGAATTGCACTTATACTTGATAAATTAATAGCTGGACTATAATAATAAAGGTATTATGGGAAGGTATATAGATGTAGCTAAGTACATAATACTACTATAAATTATTATCATTTCTATATGACATACCTAACCTAGCTCTATCAAGAGGAAAGTGAAAAAAGAGTTCGTTTTGATACCATTCATTTAACGGCAGAATTGATTTAAATTCATTTATATGCAGAAATATAGGTAAGTACGTGTACACGATACTTAAAAAAGAAAAAAAATGTGTTTCAGGTACCTTCCTTCGCCATTAAAGCGCTAAAGACATAGACCATTTATCTACCTCATTGTTCTACTTAAAAGAGAAACACAAACAATCAAAAAGATAAGAAATACTCGTACACTTATCAACAGAAGCAAACAGAACATGTAGCAAAAAGAAAAACCAATTCACTTTTCACTAGAGCAACCTTCACCTTGGCGGACCGGTTCCTGTCACACGAGCTGGACGCACGAGGTCGATCGCTAATCATTCTTTTCACTCTCAATAAATAATATTTACGGAGACTATAACGGTTGAAATGATCAAATTAGTTACACAGCTCCACTCGGGTACCCTTCGAAAAGCGCTTTAGGCCAGAAAATATTTCACGCGTTGTTAGGGCCCTTGTTGTGTTCTCCTTCTCTAGATAGACTAATAAATATATTTGAAAGAACTTTTATTCTTATCCGTTTTATAAACCGTACTAAAAGATCATGGAATAATTTATAAATAAATATATGTAGGATGACTTACGTTTAATACGTTTCCGGTGTCGTTCGTTAGGGTGCTTCTAGGCGGGCCATATGTTTACTACCCGCAAAATTGGCCCGGCGATATTGCGAGAATATTTTAGTGCGGCCCAGTTATATAGTCATACATTTAGAGTATGGTCGATGATGGCCGGGCAAGTCGGAAATATTGACAGTATTGCAGTAAAACTATGACCCGTCTAGGAGCATTATTAGACGTATTTGTCATCGTAAAGTATAACGCAGCTCATTTGAGATTGTAGATTCTGGATATGCCTGTTTTCTAACATAAAAAATACACTAACGACGTGCATTGTCGCCCTTTCGTATTAATATGACCTCATTGACTGTAAATCCTGGGTCAACGGCCAGCCTCAGCCTTAACTTTTATTTGCTATGGAGACGGTACTTAGCTGTAGTGATCAATCAGTTATATTATAGGCTTTACCTATCCCACTAATATTATAAACGCGAAAGTTGGAAAGTTGGACTTGAAAGAATGGACGGATGGATGGGTGGATGTTTGTTACTCTTTCACGCCAGAACGTCTGAACAGATTTGAATGAAATTTGGCACAGAGATAGATTATAGTCTAGAATAGCACATAGGATACTTTTTAACTGCGGGTGAAACCGCGGGGCGCAGCTCGTAATTCATAATTTGATAATCAGTCACAGTAAATCACGAGGAGGGTTCATGGATACTAATTTCTGAACAAACGCGAACGAAGTTGCGGGCAACAGCTAGTCTTTTTATAATAATATTATGATATTTATAAATATTACATTTTCTAAGACGCTAATAACTCTACTTAATTTGATTTTACCAGTAGATAAGTGTGTATTAACAAGACGACGATGCGCGACCCCGAATTGTATCGCCGCGCAATAAAGTCCATGGTCGCGCAGCGTCGAAAACAAAGCGACCATCATGGCAATAAGTTCTCATGGTAGGCTCTCTGTTTATTATTCTAGAGCTTTGTGCAAAGGAGTGTATGTACGTTTGTTGCAGTTCCCTCTCAACTCTGTAACAGCTGAAAATTATATGGCTCATATGGAATTTTCTTTAATTAGTCTCAAAGCGTAGTCAGCTAAACAATAAAACCTAATGACAGCCTCAATTTTGACGTCAGTTACAGAGTTACCATTTTGATGATGTCGAAAATTCGGTACTCAATCGGTTGTATTTTTATTTTTATGTATTCATAGGGTATATCATATCATATTTAGGGTATATCATATCATATAAGGTATATCTTATTTAGGTCTAATTTACGTATTAAAAGGTAAATACCAGTCGTTGATACCGCATCATGTTACCGCACCTGAACAGAAACTACGCCGGATATGAATTCCCGGGCATCAGCTAGTCATAAAATAACAATAATCTCGTGACAAATAACATTACAAAATTGACCTACTCGTCACTGACATTTAGGCCATCATCTAGATCTACAAGATATTGTCTGTCTAACTTTAGCTTTATTTATTTTTCATCAGAACAAGAAGTAGGTTTCGCTTATTTACTGATTTAATTTACGGTAAGAATGATTACTGAAACGGTCTGATTACAAGACGGGGCGTTATTGCGTTATTCATCGTTACTTTTTATCGGAATAGGGTTAATTTCTCATAAATAAATCAAAGGTCACTGTACAAAGCCAGCAAGATTTTGTTTCTCAATAAGTAGCTATCATTTTACCATTGTAGTTAGTTGGTATTGCCATCATCAATCACGCTCGATGGCGTGACGAGTCATTCTCATTAAAAATGTCATCAGAACAATCTGCTCTATTGATTTGATCAAAAACTATAACTCAGATTATCCCAGACTAAGTATTTTCCAATTAATTGAACTGATTCCATTGATGAACTGTTTTTTAAACGCCTTTGAAGTAAGTAATTAATGTTTATCCTGGCACAAGCAATTACCTATTGCAATGGCCAGTTTATTGTTAGTTATTACACTACGAAATGCAAAGACTAAAAATCAATGTATTTCGTTTTTAGAGTTTCACATTCAGTTGCTTTCATCGAAAACTAAAATCTACATCACAATGATTATAAGTACATCTGTTATATTTAGATCCATTGTTCACTTAGTCTCGGCTGTATAGCCTTGGTCATCAATGTTTTGCGTATTTATCGGACACATTTTGGAGGGTGCGCCCTGAAATTAGTTTTTTGTTTTAATCCTTCCAGTACTCTTAGTAGGTACAGCCAACGCTCACAGCAATCCATAATTATAAATAAGCCAAAATTAAATAATTACAATTTTGAAAACTATTAATAAGACTCAGAAAATTTAATCCATCATGAACTTGAAATTTGAAATATTTACCCAACTATTTATGTAACTGTTGTTTATCAGAAGTCCAGGCAAAAGCGACTGAAGCATCTCCGTACTTGGTGGAGTTTCTATTTTTACCTACGTAGTACGCGGAGACGTACGTACGTATTAATAGAATAAATAAATAATGAGGATTGTTTAATTAAGACATGGTCACGTAAAAACACTAGTATAGGGATTTCCCCCAAACCACGCGGTAGCATACTAAGAAGTTTTCGAAATGGCCAAATGTTTGTTTTAACAACATTTCCAATAGTCTCTAGGTACGTCAAATGCAAGAATTATCAAACAAATATAAAAATCTTAGAGGTTGCATTTGTAATTACCTAGGTGATGTCAAAATATATATACTTATAGTGCGTTGCAAAACAATTATTAGTAACGTAGGTAAATCAGCCTTTTTTTAGTTTTGCTCTACAATTTAAAAACTACATGATCTATAATTATGTAGAGTTAAGTTATTTAAGCGAATGTTTTGTAGTTTAAAACCAGTGGGAGTTAAAGTAACCTTCCGTTAAAGAAACACACGCACACACCCCATACACGCAAATACACACAACGCAACTCTTAAAATGTATTATAAATAAAAATTGTTCAATTTGATAATTTAGATGTTTAAAAATAGGCACCTGCAACTATGTTTTTTTTTTTTATGTAGAATAGGTCGGCGTTTGACCACCAACTCGCCTGATGTTAAGCGACGGTGTGGTCTAAGATGAAGCACGACGACCTATAAGGTACTTATTCACTCTAGCCTTGAAGTTTTGTAGAGTGAAGAAGTACAGAGACGGTAGTTGAGTGAGGCGCTACAAGTGCGCTACTGCTCAGACCCGTCTTCGGAACGGTTACACCGGACTACATCCCGAAACACGACTAGGTCATTTCACGGCATGGCTTGGTCCGGTGGGTGGTAACTAGCCACGGCCGAAGCCTCCCACCAGAGTTTGCTACCCGGTTAGCACTACCCGGGGACCACGTGTAGGGAATCGGAATAGAGTACACTCCTACGGACGTGGGTAGCTTAGCCCCCAAAAGAAAAATGAAGTTGATGAAGAAAACCCGCTATAGCCACATGTTCACCACGCTTGACAAACATCTTAGCTCAAGCAATGGGGTAGGCTGAAAACCAGCTCTGCGTGGACCTCGTCTACTCAGAACAGTGCTGAGCCTACTCCAATTGCTAAAACAATTTATTTAAATTTTTAAATTATACTTAGTTTAGGTGTAATGATATATGTACTTTTCTTTAATGTAACTCATAGGTTTTGGCAATAAATACATTTTTTATTTTATTTATTTATTTTATTTAAAGTAGCCACAAGAGGTTTTCTGCTCATATTATCTGGCTTTGGCTTTACCGAGATTATCTTGCTATGACAACTGAATCTACCTATACTATCTATCTGTTCTACCAATTAGATAAGCTATGGTAAGTTCATAGCAAATACCTACATCAAGTACCTCCATATTTATTGGTTTACCTCATCAGAAAAATTGCACGTAGTTTTAGCCTTTTTAAGGACGGTAAAGTTAAGCAATACTATAATACTAGCTGTGCCACACGATTTCATCCGCGGAACTGCATTTTTTTTCGGGATAAAAACTACCCTATGTCCTTTTCTATGACCCAGATTACGTGTACCTATGCAAAATTTCATGACGATCCGTTGAGTAGCTAGGGCGTGAAAGCATCACAAACAAACAAATAAACAAACAAAGTCACTTTCGCATTTATAATATTAGTTAGGATACCTAGCTGCAAAAATAAACTACAATATCAAGTTTTGTGCTAAATACCTCTAAATAAATAGCTATAACCCGTCGTTCACGTTTATTTAGAAAATAGTCTCCAAAAACCTTCCTCGTCATATATTGTGAGTAACTAGTTATCAAATTTTATCAATATCTGTTCAGCCATTTAGCCGTGAAAACCCTACAAACAGACAGACAGAGTTACTTTCGATTTTATATCATTAGAATGGATTATAATAGCGATCATATTGGATTATTGTGTTGGTAAACAAATCCATCATTATATTTGCAAAATAATATCTATTAATAATAAAATGTAGAAAATATCTCAATGGCCTAAGTATATTTCGGGCAGAAAGTTTAGATCTAGCTGATCATACTCGTAAGTAACTAATTAAACATTTTGGGAAGTTACCTGAAATTATAAGCGCTTAAAAAAATTATAGGCCATCATTGCATAATAATATTTTTAGCGATCTTCAACTAATTCTACATATTATGTTAGTTTAGTTATAGCTTATGACTGAGATAATAATTTTAGTTTATAGTGCCTAATTCAATAATGAAAATTACATAAAAATCTAATTTTAAACCAACAGCTAACTTACCTACTTAATTATTTTTATGGTAGCTACTACAAGTGAACACTAATTAAATTTATGTTATTATAAAAACGTAGAGACGTGAAAACGATGGATTAGTTAAAACTCTAGATTTTTCTCATAGGAAAAACCAGGTATTCAAAAACTAGAAATTCGTTACATCTATAAAATTCATAATCCTGCCGCAGTGTATTATTTTACTTTCTAGTATTAACATTGCATAAGTTTACAAAACAAACGATTCCTGTATTTCAGTGATGTAAACAAAACCTTGAGTGGGGTAATCATTGTATTGAACTTACGGAACTAGGATTGCAGGTTCAGCGTTTAATTACCTGAAACAATATGGTGTGATAACCGGTGGTGGCAGGAGGGGCGGAGCGCTGGTGGTGCAAAAGTAGTGTCTCCGGCGGCGGCGCGCCAGAACCCCGCGACATCTCCGCACGAGCGCACGTATCCACGCAACATACTTGCTTCGAAACATCGCGATTTTACACAACAATCCGCTCCTCCATACTTTGTTCACCAACCAACCTTAAACAGTGCGCTCCCTAACTTCATAAGTCAGAAGCAATTCTTGTCGCAATACAAACTACCCTATGCGAATGCTCAGGACCGGAAGTGACGTGATATGTTTCAAAATAGTGACTTTTGACGCGAGTTTTTTCACTTTCTTGTGACATCAAACATTTTCCCTGCATGAACTTCGCAGATCATGTTTATTGGAACTTTATAGCTGTAGTTCAAAGTTTGCACGGCCGCACGCTCCCAACCTGGTAAGCGAATATTTGTTTAATTCACGGACCTCAAATTGTCATAATCATCTGCCTAATATAATTGGATTGAATGTGCTTACTACTGTTATTATAATAACAACGTAATTACCTACTCTATTGTGTGATTAAAGACCAGCGCGCACAATAGAACACAAAATGTCCGGCTGCGGTGATGTAAACCCAACCGAATTACATTTAGTGGATAATAGAGCCGAAAATTCTGAATGTTAAAATTTTGTACACAATTTTGTATTGATAAGTAATGTGTACAATTCAATAATCATAAAGCGTTTGTGTCTTCAAAACATTTTCACTAAACATTTTTTGTTTTAAACACGCATTTGTTTCATGTTAAAAAATAGTTTCGAGAAATTATATTTTGAAAAATTTACTGTTAAAATGAGTTTGGATGAAAAAAGACATGGATGCCAGCAAGAGGTTAACAAAATAACTAATCCCTTTCCAACAGTGCGGAAAAAACGCATTAATTTTTCCCGTCAGTCAAAATAAAAACATTGTTCTAAGTTCTAAATTTGAAGCAAAGTTTTGACAGCGCAAATGTGTAGCGGAACATAAGAGCGGAACGATGTTTTGTCTACGTGTTCTTCAGTAGTGTTTTAGAAAAACAAAAGCTAGACGCTGCTAATACATTCAGTAAGTACCTATGCATCTTATGGTATCTACATACGTGTCGATTTAAAAAATAGACGTATTTGACACACATAGCTAGTTACAAAGCAAAGACAAAGCTACAAATATCTACGAAATAGGTACGTAATGCTCTCATATTTTTTGTTTTTTTTTTTTTGTTTACGCTATTTTTGTATAAAACAGCTGGGATTTTTCTGATTCAGGATTATGTCATTGTACAAGTTTTCAGTATTGATTAAGTACTAACAAGATGAATGATTAATAAAATTGATGATAGGTTCTTTCGGCCGAGCAGCACCGTTCCCTTTAACCTTATATACGAATACATAATATTAATTCACAAAATCCTTCTAATATTCTAAACGTGAAAGTTTGCATGGGTTGTTGAGTACTCAATATAGCCAAAACGGCTGAACTGATCTGGATGAAATTTGGCACAGGAACAGATTACAGTCTAGAATAGTACATATGAGTTTTTACCGCGGCTAGCATCGTGGGGTGCAACTAGTAAAATAATAATATTAAAAAACATTTTGGTACAAAAGTCATTAAGCGTGACCTCAGTTTTAATGCCTTAAAAGACTTCAACGCGCGCTCTAGAAAATAAAATTAAAAGTTAATCAAATTTGTTTTCTTATTAATTTTTTGCTTATCACAATCATAAAAATTATTAAGTTAATATCTAAAATCAGATAAGTTGGGTTAAGGTCAAAGTTCTGGTTCAGTAAGTAGTAAAAAAAAGTATTAAAAATACTTACCACAGATAAACTTTATAATTTCTCTATGAATTAACTTTACACTCATATCAACCTAGAGGAAAAGATGGAACACTGCGTTATATCTCGCTGAAGCCACTTCTTTTTAAATTAAAGCCATTTCTTTTGTGTGCGCCTGGTAATGTTGCCATGAAAAACATTTACAATTACACGAAAACTATTATTAATTCCCAAACTCTAGGGTAGCCATTTCCGTTCCAATGAACCTTAGGAGATTTAATATTTTAAAACTGCACATATTTGTAAGAGTTAAATGTCACGGCTTTTTCAAAATTGACTTGTAAAAAAACTGCAGTTTTTAAAAAGAACCTCAAAATGTAGTCCTTGCCACACTTTTATAATGCACTATGTATATTTAAGTACACGAAATTATATCTTATACCAATGCACATAATGTCGAGGTAAGAATGACCAAGCGAGTAGCGTAGTTTTTTTGCGTCAATGTGTGAGTGTTGTGTACCTATACGACAGTAGCGTAGTTTTTGGGTGGTTTTTGGCTTCACTTAGATCATACGCCGTGCGCCAACTCATTCTCTAGGTTGATCTGAGACTTTACACAAAAACTCGTCGATGCGCTGCTGTATTGCTGCATAAAAGATAAACATAATATAAATCATCTGAACAAATCAAGAACCAAAAGACACACTTTCACATTATGAAAAGTGAAGCGAAAAAAAGGATGGCAATAGTTTTTAGCTTTCAATTTCGATTAAAAAATTGTGCACATGTCAAAGTAATCTCTTTGACTGGTTATTATTTATAAATCGCCTGTACGCTTTACTTGCATTGAGAATTTTAATCGGTAATTCAAGGAATTTCCCGTATAATTTATTCTTAAAATAATTTTCCATTGGCATTACAGGAATTGTTTTAAAATGTGGAAACAAGGGCGGGTTAACCTGCACTCAACGCACGCGTTAACAATAAAAATCTCGCTAACTAGCGTCAAACGCGTTGTTTTACAAATGTTGGCCGGAACGTGCGTAAAAATAACGATTACTGTAACCGGGGCTTTGCTTTGTTTGGTTATTGGTTAGTCTATTATTTTGTCCAACAGCTTTAACTATTACCTCTGACAACCAATTTTTTTTATAAATTGAAACGTAGCTTTGTATTTAATGGACGTTAAACATCCTACGTAACCGTTATTATTTGACTAACGTATTTTACGTTAACCAGACGTTTGAAACAACCAGCTCTACTTGTAGGCATCAAATCGTGCTAGACCCACTGACCTCAACATTGATCAGTCTCGCGGTAGGAGGAAGTGTTAACAGAAATAGATTAAGCTCAATATTTTATATAGCCTCAGTAAATATGTATTGAAATACTTACATACCCTATAGAACTATTGATATACTTATGAACCGAACTTTGTGCCATATTGTATATTGTTTGTATTTTTTTCTTAAATTTATCGCAAATCCTAAAAAGTATTTTATTAGCTACTAATAACCTGCCCGGCCATCCCAAGGCACTTATAACCCTACTGTGAAAATTATTAAACTAAAAAAAAAAGTAAAAAAAACTGCATCAAAATTCGTTGCGAGTTTAGGAGTCAGCGAATAAACAGAGACAGACAGACGCGATAAACGACTTTGTTTTATACTATGTAGAGAAGATTATGATTGTAAATCATGTATGTACGACGAAGTACTTATTACCCGAATAATAATTTTACATCTGAACAATATCGATTTTAACGACAACATAGTTACTTTAACAATGAAATATTATAATTGTTATAGTAGACACGCAGCTTATGATTTTAAAGAAAATAACGTCCCTAGAACAATTAGTCAAAGATACGCCATTATACACAGAAGGCTGCTAACAAGAGCTCGACTAATTTTAAAGTACGCTGCGTGACGAGCTTGAGAGCATAAGAAGTGAATAGGTATCTCCTAGGCAAGCGTGTTACACCTTCGATCACGTCGACGTTCCCCATCAGGCGAGTCAGTGACAAACACTTTGTCTCACCGATTGTTGTCACAACCTACACTTTGTCTGTTGTAAAATAAAAAGTAAATTTGCAAACAACAAAGACTTATTTAAAATACTTACCTTCTTAATTATCATCATATATTTTGCATGTAGTCTTAGTAGTTGTGAAATTTTATCGGTCAGAGTACTGAATTAATTAGATGAACCTGTTCACAAGAAATAATTGCCTAAGTTTATTCTAATTTTTTTCATTTAGTGTGCCACATAGATCGCTATTACATAATATTATGATCAATCATTATTTGTAAAGCCCGTCTGACCGTGGTTGTGAAAACGAGTGTTAAAGGATCTATTAAATCTCAATTGTAAACTTTGTTGTCAATTTGTTTTTTTTTTCTGTAATGTTTGTTAGCCGTTTGTTTTCCTACAAATTAATAAATATCTAAACTAACTATACCCTCTACGTATAATATATGATACATGCGTAGGTTGCTAACTTACTTTTTATATGCAGATTTGACTTTCGCCTAAATTTTAATTCTCAGAAATTGCGCTATCAGTTGAGGAGATTGATCGTTGTCTGTTTGTCGAAGCACAGTAGCTGAAGTAATCATTTTGTTTGTTAGCACTTCGTACCACCTACTAGGTCGGTACTTTACTAAACCACGCCTCATTCGATATTAAACAGAGCAACATAATTACACGAACCGGTGGTACTAAGTCTAAATAATCTTATCGGATGACATTTTGTTGGTCGTATCAATGATATTTTTAAATGGAAAAACTGTTTTTTTTTGGCAATGCACCTACTTATAAAGTACCTAAGTGTTTTCGGCTTAGTACATGGTTTTAAAAAGTATGTACAGACTCCGCATTTATAAAAACACGGGAAAATATTCTAAGCACAAATGAAGCCTTGTTGTTAAAACAAACGTTTACAGATTTAGCACAACAATAACAAAATATTTAACCACTGCCAAAATTATGACAGGCAATCACGAAAGAATACAAATGACTGCAAAATAAAATGTATCAAGCTAAAAATGTAAATTAATCATGAGTATGAACCACGCCTCGGCTTACTTATTACTACTAAGGCGATCCCAAAGTTAAACTAAGCTCATCTACACACCCGTAGCCGTGACCTACCTAACCCTGAACTAACTATGTTGACCGCTACGAGGAACATAAAAGTTTTGTATAATTTCAAACTCACATGCAACGCATGCTATTCAAATGTTTCGTGAGAAGGAACAAAAGGAAATCGAGTAGCTAGCTCAGGCTGGCTGTGTATTGTAGGGAAATACAAAAAATTGGCAATTGCATACTGCTGGGTAAAATAGCTCACCTACACCTAACTCCTACACTTCGCCAGACGATATTCAGTCCCGAGCGGGACAGGGCGAGCCTTTCGCCATACACCGGGCTTTAGTTATGTGACAGATGTCATTTGAGACTGAATATCGTCCGGCGCAATCTGGGTGCTGCCAAACCTTTCCAGGGGAAAGGCTATACGATAATGTTTTATGTTATGGATACAATAAGCAGTTTCTAATTTGCAAAATAAAGTAATTCACGATTTTACTCTGGAGCTTGGCGACGGCATCTCAAACAAAAAGTTTAAATCAAATATGTGTACATTTTCTTGTGCAAGTTCAATTTTTTTCCTAACGGGAGCGTAAATGCTTCCGTTATGTTAACGCGAGTGACGTCACTCCTTAAGACAACGACAATAAATACTCTGCGTGAAATGATCACAAATTTTAAATATTGAAGATTAAAAAAACCAAAGAATAATTAAGTATGTGTTAAAGATACTGTGAACATGTTGCGTTGCACGTGACATTAACGCGTGTAATATATGCATGATTTATTGTCTTCCACCTAGTTTTGAAATGGTAAATACAAAAACGAGATAATCCGGTTTCCACCAAATAAGCTCATTGTTGTTAACAGGTGCGATGTACATACTTTTTTTACTTGTTTTGTACATATTTTTGTATTATTAGACGAAGTAGCTCATATTCCCAATTAAAAATTTGAGAGTAAGTGTGTGTGTAAACGTCATTAATAATATATCGTCTCGCCTTTCCCCCCGAGGGGGCTGGCAGAGGTGTAATACAACACCCACACTTCGCCGAACGACATTCAATCCCAAATATGACAAGGGGCGAGCCTGTCGCGATACACCTGGCTCTACTCACGTAGCCGTGGACATACAATACGCACATATGTTCACAATGAACAAATTGATGCGTGCAACCGACTGGGCTCGAACCCACTCTCCGTCGGCTGGGCTCAAACCCGCTCCCTCTGGTTTGAGAGGCAAGCCTTCTCCAACTAGGCTATCATCGCTTCTTCACGTCATTAATAACATTAAAAAAATAATGGTTAGAATGCACCTGTCATTTATTATTATGTCCAGCTGAGGACTAATGTTAGTCCTCAGCTGGACATAGGCCTCTACCGAGGCGCGCCAATTTACTCGATCTTCGACTATTCAGGCGAATAGCCGAAGCTGGTTTCATTCTGCATATTCTTATTTTTTTATAAACCTTCTATATGTCTACGAAGCAACACTTAAGTTCTAAAGTATATAATAATATAATATAAGTGTATACTTACGTCAATTGTTATTTATGACCAATTAAACTTGTATCAACTAAGTACTCTGACATATTAATGTTCTAAGACATATCTAGGAAATCACATCAAATTAAAATGTAGATGTACTCTATTCAAACAAGAAACCTTTAAACGGGTTTTCACCAACACAAATAATAATATTTAAAACGCATTATATTATACATAATACCAGTTTATCAACGTTCAAGTAAATTATAAACCGCCAAAAAATACTAAGTACTTACATATTTATTATTATCGGGCTACACCTTTTCCACATGTCGTAAAGTGAACAATCAGCGCCATCCATTCATAAAGAAAAATACTATAAATCAGGTCTTTGATTGTGTGGCGGTGGCCCAGTTCTGTGTAGAGTAGTTTCAGGACGATGATCTGCTGAATATCCTTCAGCGTGAGTACAAAGTAACTAAACACATAATTATAGTAAACCACTACACGACATAAGCCAAGATGTCTTTGAGTCGAATTAAGCAAGAATCGATAACGTTTGAGCAGGCATTCTCTATCGTAGACTACATCAGGTGAGATGGCTGATATGGTCAATCGTAAACCCACATATTTAGGACATGAAAACAAAACAAAAATGGCCCTTAGAGTTATTTCGCGCGAATGTAATGATTTCGCATCGGAGGTAAAGGCACAATGCGCACTGACGGCTGTTTCCCGGGCATTGTGCACTCATCAACCCACTCATCAGCAGTACTCGCTTAGTTCTACACAGACTTGAGTAACGTTAGCGTCGCCTTGTGATTTGTAAGTCAAACAATATATGGTGATAGCTACATTTTTTTCAATAAATTGGTTTTAACCGAGTCCAAAAATGTGTCAAGCGTACAGGATGTCGAACAGTCGACACAATAAAAATTATCACAAAGTTGGCGCCTCAACATGTCAACATTACAACTTACAAGACATTTACCTAGTTATTCAATTTATCTTTGTAATTTAATTAATTTATTTGTCGCAATTTAAAACGAGGACCGGTTTTAGTGAATAGCACCTTCAGTACTTAGTTATTCTAACATAAAATGAAGAAGCTCGACGAGTATGCAAATGTTCATGAAACTCATGGCTCTTGTGCACGGTGCTATTAACCTGTGCAACTTAAGGATACACATGGCACGTAACATACATGCATACTTGCATAGTGCTCTTGCATACGCTGGTTTCTTGTACCAGGCAGCGAGTGATAAAAGGCTATCATTTTCACCTAGTACGAGATCGTGCGCACTTCTCGCACGCGCGGTTGCACTGATTTCATGCACCAGCAGCGTGTGCATGAACCATTATCCACGTGCCTCCGATACTCACGCATGCTGTAGCATGCGTAAGTGTACAATACCGTGTGTAAAACCGTAATAGGCATCGTGTATAAAAGACTTTACCGTACCACTTGATCAATCCGCTCGTTTTATCAGCAGTCAGTTGTTAAAAAACTTTAACATTGATAAAGTATATTTAAATAAAACAAAATAATGTTTGTGCCTGTATAGGCAGGTGGTTTTTCGGTATTTAGTTGTGCCACATTGAGAGCTGAATAAACATTAATAAATGCGGCGCTGTTTTTTATTTCTTATTTACAAAACTTGACATTGATTCTAACAACGGTGTTCACTAGAAATAACACATGTTAGCATACACATTTTGGCTGTATTGTTCTTGAAAATCGTGATGTTAAGCGTCACAAGGATAGGAAATTTCAAGAAATCACAAACTCGTGCGAATTAAGCCACCCACTAAAATGTACATTTAAAAACCAATACGTTGTATAGTTGAATACGAACTCAAATATTTTCCTAGTGATGTAGGTAAAACACATTAAACAAACCAAAAGAAAAATCTGAAAATGACACTCAAATTTTGTTGAAACTATATTTTGTTTATGCAGTGTCTACGTTTAAAAGTGAGAATATAAAAGGCAGAATACCTACCTATTATGTATTTGTTTTTTCAGCTGATAAAACATAACCCATAAACCCACCTAAGGAGACAGGTGTTTACGATTCCCTTTACTAATTATATTTTACAGAAATGTTGTTAAATAAATATTTTTTAATCATATTCAATTCAAGTAAATTCATTCAAGCATATTCAATCAAATAATACTGTTCGTTATGAAAATTAACTTTGATTGTATTTACGGACAAAAAAAATATTTAAAAAAGAAGTATTAGTTGTATTTAAAATTCTAGCGCAGAGCAAGGGACAATTAGAAAGAACTACTTGTACATTACACCATGGTTTAATAATATACTCCGTCAGATAGAGCATTCCGGTCACGTGGACAACACGTAGTGACGTCAATCGATGCTTAAGCAGGACCGAAATAAGTCTTTTAAACAGTGCGAAAGAGACGGACGGCGATGTCGAGTGACGTCATACGTATTTGCTCCCGGAAAACCTTGTTTTTTTGGATCATGCGTTACACCTTCTTTTGATAACTGGAGGGAAATCTTATATTAGTGCAATGTAACCCTATAGCACTAATTACATAGAATAGACGTAAATGCTCTTACCGCGCACTAAGCTATAATAAACATGTATATATGTAGTTACGTAAGCACTATGCACGCCAGATTCACTCCTGCTACGAAAACATTTAAAAATCTAATAAAACATTATTTTATTTACTTGAAGCATTAAAAGCAAAGCACTTGACGCGATGCCAGTTTTGAAAATAAGCTCTTTAAAGTTCTGTACCTATTTTCAAAAAGCATGCATCTGGAAACTGGGCGGCACTCGAATTCAATCTTTTTATGATCAGTGTTAGTGATTTTCAATGTTAACTCCATAAAATCTCTCTGATGTGATGGAAATAGAAGCGATTTGCGTTTACGTCTCTAAGACAAGATGGATTTGACTCGTCAATCTGTCTTTAGTAATAAAACCTTTTGTAGTCTTGTTACTGTGTTTAATATGAGTAAACACTACAGTCACCCTCTGTGGAGCGTAATTGAACAAGTGGATTATTAAAAGAAAAACAAAATACTCGACTGCATATTATAGCTTGTATTGCATTACTTAGTTTTGTATTTACATACAAATCGTCTCCCTAAATCTGCCTACCAATGAGTCAATGAGTCGCTCTACATCACTGGTTTTCACTATCCTAATTATTAAAAACTTTAATTAATGTCCCAAAAACTCTCACGTAAGGGCCTAGCCCTTACTCACATCTTACACGAATTCACTTATTTTCTCTCCTAATGCGATCTTATTTTTACCCGACTGTGCAAGAAGGAGGGCTGTTTTTCGAGTGTATGTATGTATGTATGAGGTTTCTTTGGCACGCTATACAGCCTAAACAGCTTGATGGGTTTCGACATGCGAGGTGTCATTTGAATCATCTTGATAGTAGAAGTGACATAGGGTACAACATTAGTAGCCAAGTTTTTTGTTTTTTTTAAAAATAATGTTACTTGTTTATTTATCCTTAAACAAATCAATGTTTCGCTCATGTTGTTTGTGTATTGTTCCAGACGAGCGGATCACCGTTGGAAGCGCCAACTGATCCAGTGACCGTTTTTTGAGTCCGCAAGACCGCCGACATATTTCGACGCCCGCCCGCATAGGATGGTAGAAACTGACCCCGGGCCCAAACCTCACAGTGAGTTTATTTATCTTTTACTTACACGGTTTTTACTTTCCTGTGACATCTCAAAGTAAATCATTTAACGAGCTAGTGTTAAACATCTTACTTCAAAGAGAACCAAAGGTAACCTCCCATAGATCCCGCGCTCGGAACAATTTAAACGCACCACGTTTTACTCTAATGGTACCTACACGTTGTCACCGCGGCAGAGTAAATCATTTAACGAGCTAGTGTTAAACAAATTACTTCAAAGAGAACCACAGGTGACCTCCTATAGATTCCATGCTCAGAACTATTTAAACGCACCACGTACTGACTGACTGATTTTGACTGCTTGGAGCGGTGAGCGTGACGATGAGATATTAATGGGAAATGTTTGACGCAGTTCCCGCAATCCGCGCTTTCTTCCAACTTTGGTGTGGTGTCGGAACAAATTTCTCATAATGCGGTATCTATCTGTGTTTATCTATGGAAAAATCCATAAACATGCGGCGACATTATAATTATTTTGTGGTATATTTTCCACTGCCAATAACATTTTGTTGTAACAAATTCACGGTAATCATTCGTTTTACCTCAGCGTGTTGAGCAATTCTGAGTAGAGCATTGCGTCGTAGATATCGAAGCTCGTTTTATGTTACGAATAAAAGAACCGATAAAATGTTGTCCTGACATCCGAGAGCCTTGGACACAAGGCTGAAGTGTTTTTCAATTTGCCAGTACATATCTCCCCTTTAGACCTCGGACTTGGAGTGTGTACACATGTCTTTGTCTTTTTAATTTAAACTCGATTGAAAAAGACAAAAAATAAGAAATAGATTGAGACTATTCCGCAGTTATAAAGAACTAGCTGTTACCCCCGACTTTGTTCTCGTTTATTCAGAAAATAGTATCCAAAAACCTTCCTCGTGAAATACTGTAACTAATTATCAAATTTCGTCAAGAATCGTTCAGCCGTTAAGCCGTGAAAGGCCTACAAACAGACAGAAAGACAGACAGAATTATATATAGTATAGACAGTACGCGAGCCGTATTTTCAATAAATATCATATACGTACCTACATATTTGATATTTAAATGTGTAAATGGTGAATGGTATATAGGATCTGTAAGAAAATATATTTTCTTACAGATCCTATTTATATAGAGAGTATACTCTTATAGAAAATAAAGACTAAGATTTCTTTGTCAATCTTTGAGTATTTTTATATTGTTTCAGATTGTGATGTAAAAAGTGACCTTCAATTGAACGGCCCAGGATCCAAAGCTGCCGAGCTTGGTAAGCACTAAGCACAAACCACATATACTACTAACTAGTTGATTGCTTGGCTTGCGTTCACTAAATGACCAGTTCCACTGTCATAATCAGGCGTCTCGAATGCCTTTGACAAAGCCTGACGATCATTGTTTTTCTGAATAAAGAAAATCAAACACCTCACTAGCTGTTGTTAAGTTGATTACCATATTCTCATCATTTTATTTTTGTATTAACAGTTTCAGTAAAATATTTATAGGGAATCGTTATCACGAATTTTGTAAATAAGAGCCCTGAGATCGAAGGTTACTACACAAACAAGTTGACAAGTTATGTAAAGAATGCAACAGTTTGATACGGTTGTGTTATTAAATTATGTTTCTCACATTGCGGTGCGTGCACCTAAACACTTCCGTCCCATGTAGAGCACTTCCTACGGAGGTGTTAATGAACGTACCATAGCGGCGGCCACTACTGTTCGCTGCTTGGCGACGTCGTGATAAAGGATAGACCTTGCTCGCTGAAGGTTTCAATTTACGATAAACATATCTATGTACTTACATTAAAAAAAACATGTAACGATCATAGTCTTTTACTTTTTGGGAGTCGGTTAAAAATAACGTTTTTAATGGGCTGTGTAAGTTCACCAGAGTTTTATTAAAATAACTAAATACATATAATTTCATTTGAATTTATCATTCCGCCATAGCGTTGATGACATTTGCTAATGTGTTTTAGCACATTTACGCGTCGTGACACACCGACGCGATCATAGAGCGACTGAAAGCGAAACAAGGCTTACACTTGATCTAAGCCTTGTCTTCATGGTGCCATTTTGCGTATATAGACTTTACATCGAAGGTAATGTTTTATTATTTTTAAAACGTATTTTTTTTTCCAGGCGTGGTACCGTCGCTGAAAAAGAGCAAGGACCCAGAAAAGGGCTCGAACTCAGAAAAGGCTGACTTCGAGAGGGCTATCGAACTAACCGGTAAGTTTAAAGTTGTTTCAAAAATTAATTACGGTAAGTAATTAAGGCCTTCGCCTTGCAGGGTATAAGAACAAAGAATAAAAATGATTTAAGTATTAACAAACAAAATTATGTCTATTGTACAGAGTAGCAACACCATCGATACACATGTGCTACGTACTAGATTTCATCATCTAAACATTGACTTTTTTCCACTGCACTGTACTCCAGTCCGACAACCAGACCAGATTTTACGTTAGTGTGGCTAAAACACGCACCCCGACGTGAGGTTGTGTACGGAGCGAGAAAACTGCGATCCACCGCTGCATTTTTATAGCTTGGATAGCGGCATAGATAATGTTTTAGTGCTGAAGCAAACCTGTAGTCAGTCTACGTGAGCAGACTCCGCTGTCAACAAGCTGCGTGATTTTTTTTTTGTTTTGAATAGCTTCTCTAGTACGTAGAATTTATATGTCAATGGTACAAACAGATACCTAAGTATTAACCCTGTTTGGCAATTTGATTAGCTCTGCGTTGTAATGTGCAAACAAGTTTACACAAAGCTGGCTTTTGGTCAAACGGAAAAAAAAAGAAATATATGCAATAGTCTGTTAAAATAAAAAAGAAGGGACAACAAAATTGGTCAAAATAGGTTCTGGTAAAATCCGTTGTTTAGTCAAATTTTACATTCATCAAAATTAAAAATCTCCATTTAAATTTATCGTAACATTTTAGTTTAATAATTTATAGTTTTGGATAGTTACCAAAGACGTCAAATAATCTTAGTTTAAAAAAAAATATGAATTTGGAACTTCGCGATGGTACTCGTACCTTAAATTTTTAGTTACAAGGAAAAGTTTAACTTACTCCTTGACACCAATAAATACATAGTATCGCTCTGGGTAATAATTTATCTAACAATGATAATCTTATATAATAGCTTTACAATCGATCTATCATCTTTGGTTGGTAGATAATTACGAGAGCTATAAACAGGGTGTTCTTGCGGTTTGCGTAAATCTCATTTATTGAAAACAAAGTTGGTTTTTGAAAACCACACCAAATTCCATAATAACAATTTACTAATGCTGAAATGTTATATTGTAGGTTTCTACAAACGTTATCTGTACTAACGTTCGTTTTTACTACGATGGCTATTAAAATATTATATCTATTAACGGCTTACCTTAAGCTACTTGGTTAATTTTCTTTGAATATAAGAAATATATTTTATGTCATCCATACATTCACATCCATAGAATAATAACTAAAGCAAGCTTGCTTTAGTTATTATTCTAAGTTCACATCCATACTTTGACATTTGTAAGTCATATGCTATCTGCGAGGGCGTAGAGCGTGCTACACCGCAGCCCTACGCACAGAACCTAACAGCTAGTTAGGTATTTTGCGTTGTCAATCATCGGGGAATATGCTTACACTTGCACTACACCTTTTGTTTTCCAAGTTAAATGGAGCATCGCTTCGTAATTGCATTGTTAACATTTTATTACATGATTGCACCCGACACCGCGGTCGCGCTACGCCGTCACGCCGTCCCGATGCAAGATGTACTTGATTTCGTTCCGTAGTAAATTATGTTGTTACCTAATGCTACTGAAAATGCTCATTTTATGTATTGCTGTTAGAAATGTGATTTCTCATGTATGTATGTATCTCTATATGATAGATAGAATAGAATATAGAAAAATAATCAGAAAAACGGACGGAACTGAATCAGAAACATTTTAAACAGAGTTAAATTAATTTAGAACCAAAATCAGAGCTGTTCAATTGCATTCTACGGTGTAAGAATGAAAACACCTCTGACAATAGACAATAATTTATCTGTACTAAAAAAAAAAACAAAATTACCAGTAAGTACAAAAGGAACAAGTACATAAAGTTTTGTTATTGCACAAGCCGGACTAAATACATATTTATTTTAAATGTGAATGAGCTCACTATCCACGGGTTTAGGTTATGGATATGCACTATGCACCTACTGGAATGTTGTGCGCAGTTCATAATCTACGACCTTATGAATGAGTGCTCACGTTGCAATCTCAGGAACGGCAGTAGTGCCTGTCGTAAACAGGCTGCTTCTCGGAACGGGCCTCGTGTCATGTTGTTTTTGAGCGGACTCAAAAACAACATGCTTTCGACAAACTCATACGTCATTTAGTCGTATGATCACACGACATCTACTTACGATGAGAACTTTCCCTTATCGCTTTTGAGACGTTTATTTACATTGTAATAGGTATGAACTACTAGGTACTATGGTATTACGCTAAGTAGATAAACACGAAAGTTTTCTAATAGATTGCTGCTCGCATAGAGAACGGCTCTCCGATAGGATAGTTTAGCATCTGTGGGTCACCCTTATTGTATTTTTTCGAGGAATAACAGTTGTGTTGTCTTGCAGGCTATGGACGCTTCCACTACCTGCTGCTGGCCGTGTGCGGGCTCGTCAGCACCTCCGAGGAGATGGACGTCATCTCCATGTCCTTCATCCTACCCTCGGCGCAGTGCGACCTAAACCTTACCACATATACCAAAGTAAGTTACATTAGTATCCTTGTCTCAAAAGTTTTTTTTTTTTAACATTGAGTTTTTTTTAAGATTCTTAAAAAAGTTAAGTTTTTACTGTTTATCTTAACTGTTATAATTATGGATGTATTAAAAAAAAAATTAAAGGATCAAGCGGTTATGGTAATGTTGGATTGTTATAGGAAGTCTATGTTTGTGCAAAAATCATGTCGTTTTCATAATTTTCATATATTTCAAAATTTACCTACAATATTAATTCAATTCCAAAATCTGAATTGACAAAAAAATCTGTATAATTATCGAACCTGCGAACAAAATTTCACGAGAATTGGTTGAGAAATTTGCCCTGACAGCCGAACAGATGCCCCCACGAGGTCTTCAGCTCACAGAGCCACAAGTCTTAACAAATAAACGTAGTCAAGCTAAATAAAACCGTTTAAAAATCAACATAAGACCATTTTGTTTCGATTATACTAGAATGCTGCCCGCTGCTTAGTTTCGGTCTTCTCTTCAGCGCGTTATTCTTTCCGGTCTTCTGCCCGAAATCAGGAATTAGAAACGTATTTTCTACATTGTGTACATAAGATTTTAAACCAGTCTCATCCGCTGCCTTACTGCCAGTACTGCGGCCCTATACAACACTTTAGACTGATATTCACTTATTTTAAATGAACTAATATAATTGGCATGTTGCCGTTTTAGTTTTTAAACAATAAAACAATTAAACAACTTGCAATCGCTTCCAAGGGATTCTGTTTTTAACTTCCAACGAAAAAACGACAGGGTTTGACGTGTGTGTATGTGTGTGTCTGTTTGTGGTATCGTAGCTCCCGAACGGATGAACCGATTCTGATTTTGTTTTTCTTGTTTGAATGGTGTATTAGTCGGGAGTGTTCTTAACTTAATGTTTGATGAATATCAGTGTCGATGTTTTTTTAATTTTTAATTTATACTTGTTACAATCGCTAACGCTGATGGGATGAGTCGAAAATGACACATTTTATATTCGTCTATCAACAGCTGACGTTCAAGCGTTAGCGATTCGAAAACAGAAACGCTTAGAAGTCTTTGCAACTTGTCTAGGGTCTCTGGAATACGTTTTTATTTGGGTTGACAATTTCAACTAAGTATAGTTTTAACTAACTAGTTTTGATTACATTAGCTGTTTTTTTTTTCTAGGAGTGTCATGTATTCAATTGTATACTGCTGGTACAGTTAACAAGCAATTTAGATTTGAATATATGTAGCTTACACTTACTTACATGGAACAGTCTTATAAATATATAGGTAGGTATAGCAGTAAATAAACGTGAGAATATTATGATAATTAAACAAGTACTAGGTACATAACAAAAGGAATTTCCTAATTAGTAATCTGCTATCCTTTTTCGACAGACAATGGGCTATAAAATTTTTATTTCATTTAAAAAACGTTCATTGCCCACTAATACTCGGTTCAGCCAATAAGCATCGACTCTACCACGACTCTGTACGGTATTTATTGGCATCAATTTTTGTGCCACTCAAACTAAATATTATTCACAGAGTTAAAATTATATCTGCGTCTCTTTTCATTTAAAATGTGAGAAAGAGATGACAACAACTTCAAAGTTGTTAAATTTAAATTAGAGAAAGCACTTTAGATCCAATCCTAACAATGTAATCTACTGACACATCAAATCTCTTTTTTTAACAGATAATTTACTTAGTTACCGATTTATGTTTTGTTAATCCTAGTAGGTACTTAGTTATTAGTTAACCATAATAATTACGTCTAATGAATGCAGATTATTCTAGAAACGTCCGATGTACAATAAGCACTTTATTCTAGTTTATCTGCCTACTACATAGTAAGTACTTTAGGCACGTAGTTTACTTAGTATCATAGTTAAATGAGGTATAATCGATAATATGCATGAATGGTCCCATTCATACATGCTTATACTAAGCACTATAGATATTCTAGCTATGTCTGCTTTATGTAACTTACCTAGTTCACGGTTTTACAGAATGTATGAAATAATCGCGCACAAAACACTGCCTGCCGCTAGGTCTTGTTGAACATTGTTTTTCTAATAGGTTCTCACATCTTTACGAGACGAGATCTTACGGGATTAGTCATTTTTATCTCCAATGAAATAATCTTTCAAATTCGAAGTATTTATCATGAAAAGTGTTTAAAAATCTTTATTTAAGTAGTTAGCTAATATTATAGAATATAATATAAATTACCTATGTATAATAAATATTAGTAGTAAGGTAGGTAAAAAGGTAAATTTTACTTCCTCGAAATTTTAGAGCTACTGCATATTGATATCATCAGATGACAAAAATCTGCGACGCCACGCCAATGACGTTGTTATCATCTTGTTCTGTCATCTATCCTTAAAACACAATGTCAATCTACGTCACAATTAACACTCTTCTAAATAAACATGTTAACCAAATAAAATATGGAAATCCTTTATTTCCGAGCAAATGTTTCCTGAAGTTTTTGAACCATTACGAAGATGATGTCACGCCGTGTTACTGAAATACGTATGTAAATTTATGCTAAACTATTGTTTCGTTTTCCTTTTCAAACAAAAAAGAATTGAATACCTAGGTATTTGATAGTACTTTCCTATGTATCATCGTACTAAAAAAAAATTTTGCATTTTGCTTAGATTACTCCACCCTGCGGCTTACAATTAATTAAGCACCTGTGCGAAATTAATTGTGAATCGCTGAATTTGTTGAAATAAAAGTTTTTTGCGTGGAGTCAAATTACCTAGACATCTCAAATAACGTATCTTGAAAGATTAAAAACTTATTTATATGAGATACAAGCCCTAGAGTTACTTTATCGAGTTTTTTATAGTATAAGACCTCTGGTTGAAAAGAAAAGACAAATGAAAAACAGTGATGGTTCACCAGCGAGGTTTTTTTTGTTCCCCCTTGTAGGGGTATTTGGCGCCGCACGTCATGTGCATTTGCCAGTGTCAAGTTATGATGAAGTGATGATGATAAGGTGATAAAAACGATAATGAATCCCTCCCCTTTCCCCATTTCAGTAAAATGATGGATACTTTACTCAAACTTTAAGTAGAGTTTTGTAGATAACACGAAAGTCACGTTTCGCAATGTTTGTATCATTTGCCTACACTCGTGCACGTTAACGAACCGATAAAAGATAATAATCCACCTTTGTTACACTCTAACACTCGAAGAATCGCAAGATTTATAAAATAATACAAAATTACGACAACACCTTTTAGGTTCCCGCCAAAAACTCCCAGGGAGGTTTTACAACTGCGATCTATTTATTTTTTAATCCTAATGAATTTAAAAAAATAATTTTATGAGATTCGGTTTTTTTTTAAATGTGATTTTATTTGTAATTATGGACATGGTTTCTGAAATAAAATTATGATTATTATTTCCTAGGGATGGCTGAACAGCATCATCTTCATCGGCATGATGGTGGGCGCGTACGCGTGGGGCTCGGTGGCGGACTCGCTGGGCCGCAAGCGCGTGCTCATAGCCATCTCCGTCATCAACGGCATCGCCATCGTCGCCTCCTCCTTCAGCCAGAACTACGAGCTCTTCATGCTCTTCCGGTTTATGAACGGTGCCGCGTGAGTATTCCCATTTTTCTGAATAAATAAGCTATGAGGTGCCTATCCAATTTTCGTTTAACAAGAGGCAGTTTTTTAATGAAAAATTGGATAGGTATTAGATAAAATGTAATTTAGTAAGTTAGTTCAAGTAGTTACCTAGGTACTAATATTTAGCTTAGCCCATAGACTAATGTAGTAGTATCATTAGTCTATGCTTAGGCTAAAGAAAATATGTGTTATCGTTATGTACCTTTCTGTTTTTTAAAGCTTTCAATAGTAAAATCCGTTTTACTTCCAAAAAATTAGCCAAATTTAAAACTAGAACTAAGATATTTCTAAAAAAACTTTAAAATATATTTCAAGATAAATGTACTTATAAGGTATTCAAAATAACCATTCGTACTAAGTACCTAGGTCCTAGGATTTCAACAAAACTATACTCATAATGGATTATGTTATAGGTTAGGTGGGTCAGGTCCGGTGATCTGGTCATACTTCGCGGAGTTCCAGCCCAAAAAGAAGCGAGGCGCCATGTTGAGCTTCATGGCTGCCTTCTGGACCCTCGGGAACCTGTTCGTCGCGGGGCTCGCCTGGGTCATCATCCCTGCTGGTCAGTTGACGTACACTGCTTTATCAATTGGCCTTTGGGCTTCGATCAGTTTATCTGCGAAGCATACATATCTATGGCATACATTTAAGGACATATTCTCAGACGATCCAACCTACATTGGTGGATGAAACGATGCCCAACTACATACATATATGCAATCAGTTCGTTTGACCGTTCACTTTAAATTTGAGTTATTCTTAACATCAACCTACATGATCTAATAATTAATGACTCCTTCAATTTCAGAAATCGGTGTAAACACAGCCGGCTTCGTGTACAACTCGTGGCGAATATTCCTTCTGGTGATGTCGCTGCCTTCGTTCGTGGTCGCCGCGCTGTTGTTCCTTCTCCCAGAGTCCCCCAAGTTCCTCATCTCTTCCGGCCGTCACGAAGAAGCCCTGGAAGTCTTCAGAGGAATCTACCTCATGAATACGGGCCGGAGTAAGGAGGAGTACCCGGTCAAGCAGATATTAGTCGACGATGTGGTAGTACGTACAATTAATCTAAGTTAACCTGAATTTTTATTTTATTTGTTAGACAAAATTAGATATTAGGTTATCCAATCATTAGGTAATTCCTCTACTCCTATATGATGTGAAGTCTCAATGAGGACTACATTATTTTGTGCTATGATGAATGGTAAGTATAAAATTTTGGAGCACGCGTTGAAATCTTTTCAATAGCGGTTTAAGGTTATTTACGCAAAATATCTTGTTATTTTTTTTATTCCCTTAGAAAAATAGACATTTCAACCCAATCACGCTCCACACTGCTCTACTAGATTACTGATTCTGCGTTGGTCTGAGCACGAGTGATTACAGTAGCGTTCCTTGCACAGATTCGCAGCAACAAGCCTGAGAAGGCGAAGAGCCTGGATGAAGCCCCGAAGTCGAAGATGCGCAAGATGTTCAGCGACATCGTGGAGCACAGCAAGCAGCTGTTCGTGCCGCCTATACTCAAGTTCACTACGATCTCTATTACCATCAACTTCACTTTCCATATCGGGTGAGTTTTGAGCACAGAGCAGCCTAGCTGTTACTGTATTTTATTTCGACTGCCCAGAAGTTTTTCAGGTCTAATGCTCGTCTCGAAAAAAAAAAATCGTCGCGGTCTTTTTGACGGCATTACGATATGGTTACTATATGACAAATAGTAACCATATCACTATGCTCTAAAATACAAAAACGCATAATACCGAGGTGCTGCTGACTTCTCTGTTGATATTACACGATTTCGCATTTTAGGCTGTGGTGAAATGGTTCCTTTCAAAATGAACAACAAGAACAACAAGAGCGCGAGGATCTTTCCGTTTTCACACACACACACACAACACTAAGAAATAAGAATGTGTTTTAACACATACTTATACCTAGATATTTTTTAAAATACACTTAAATAGATATAAACACCCAGACATAGAACAAACACAAATGTTGATCACATGCATGTTTGCTCTAGATGAGAATCAAACCCACGCCCCCAAGCTCAGAAGGCAGGTTCACTAGCAACTGAGCCAGTCATTAAATAAATTTTTGGGGGCTGAGCGACCCACGTCCGTAGGAGTGTACTCTATTCTGATTCCACTCTATTCTGATTCCCTACACGTGGTCCCCGGGTAGTGCTAACCGGGTAGCAAACTCTGGTGGGAGGCTTCGGCCATGGCTAGGTACCACCCACCGGACCAAGCCATGCCGTGAAATGACCTAGTCGTGTTTCGGGATGTAGTCCGGTGTAACCGTTCCGCAGACGGGTCTAAGCAGTAGCGCACTTGTAGCGCTTCACTCAACTGCCGTCTTTGTACTTTTTCACTCTACAAAACTTCAAGGCTAGAGTGAATAAGTGTCTTATACATAGGTCGTCGTGCTCCACCTTAGACCACAACGTCGCTTAACATCAGGCGAGTTGGTGGTCAAACGCCGACCGACGCCGATGTAGAATACTACATAAAAATAATAATAATAATAATAAACCTATTTCCTCGTCCCCAGCTACTACGGGCTCATGATGTGGTTCCCCGAGATGTTCAACCGCTTCGACGAGTGGTCGCGCAACAACGACAACGCGGAGGCGGACATCTGCCAGGTGACGGCGTACGTCACCAAGCTCGGCACGCACTCGGCCGAGGCGCTGTGCGACTCGCACATACACTCCGACGTCTTCATGGAGTCGCTCATCACGGTCGCCGCCGCCATCCCCTCCAACATATTCGCGGTGCTCGGCATGGACCGGCTCGGCAGGAAGTTCTTTTTGGGTAAGGAAATATTTTGGCATTGCTTTGAACGAACTACCCACAGTTTAGATAGTGGGAAAACTGAATCGAACTACCCACAGTTTAGATAGTGATCTAAAGATCTGTGGTGCTATTCACAATTATTCGGAAACGTTTCCGTTCGGATTCCAAAAATTTTAACAATAAATTATTCGAATCTCAGTCAATTTTCATAAGTTTTTAAACGTGATTTATTCTTCTGATGAGTGGCCCTATTCGGAGATTTGAGGTTTTCATCTCACCATTTTTCGTCCTTGTTGCTCTCGTTTGAAACGTCGTAGGTGTGAGAGTGACCAAGATAAAAATCTCATCTCATCTCACGCGCAGGAATAGCCCCCCAGATTTGTACTTGATTCCCTATTTCAAAATGTATAAAGGGAGACTGAGATTCGAACAATTTGAGGTCGTAAATAGGGCTATTTACGACCATTCGGAAACGTTTCCGATCGGATCCCAGAAATTTCAAACTCAAATTGTTACCTTTCGGTTCCTACCTTGATCAGCAGGGCTGCTGATCAAGGTAGGAAACGAAAGGTATATGCACGGAACATACAATAATGTGTATGTAAAATCAAATGGAAGTAGGTTATTAACAATGATTAGGATGACAGTTAGGTACTTAAGATTATTATGGAAATGTTTTGCTTCAAACTACCTACAGTTTAGGTAGTAGGAAAGCTTTATTTGGTCAAGGTAGGCACCGAAAGATATATGTAAAATCAAAGCCATCATCATTTTAATAACTCACCTCCAAGTTATTAAAATGATGACGATGACAGTACACAAAAAGCATGCGAATATCGAACCTGTTGTTTGCGGACTTCAGATTAATTTTGGTGGCCTTTGATCGCTCTAGAAGTGGAGCCTAACACTTTAGAGGGCCGCGACGCTCTGAAATTTCCATACGAACGCGCTTCTCAAATTTCTTGAAAACCATTTGTCAGATTATGATGAAATTCAGCATGTACAATTAAATTAACAATATCTCCGCCCTTATGTTCTTGTTTTTTTTTAAAAACGTTCTCAAGCGAAAATAGACCTATGAACAATTTCCGCATTTGTAAGGGGTCACTTTTGACTGATTTATTCAATTAGATAGACAAAGCAAATCATAAATCCCTTTGCCTAAGGAGGTTGTCTACATCATTAGCTTTTAAATAAATTCATAATACAAGAGACATTCTTAGTTATTTAAGAATTATTACAGAAGTGCAAAAATCATTAAAAAAAATTAAATTGCACTTTGTCACTCTGTAGGTAACTTTAGAGGCTCGTCAGTATCATTACTTGCTCTTTTCGCTCGTAGTCTTCTTCTAGACGAAATGGCTATGGAAAATCTTTAGCCAATGCGAAGTTAGTCTCTTTGTTAGTTAGTTCGTTGGTCGCCGGACTCGATTTATTACGCTAACCACCTAATAAGTTGTACTTAATATATATTTTAGCGCGCTAGGTTTAAAAATAAATAAAAAGTTGTAATAAAACGCTATTTAACATTTTCAGTGTTCGCGACGTTCTCCGCGGGCCTGTGCTCCGCGGCGATGTACTTCGTGTACAACAAGACCAACAACCTCATCGTCAGCGCAATCTTCAGCTCCGTCATCTCGTGCGGCAACGCCTCGCTGGACTGCCTCATCACTGAAGTCTTCCCTACGAACTTACGGTCAGTATTACAAAACTATTCTTCACAAAGAATGAGATACATGTATTTCCTTATTTCTCCGTATTTTTCTATTTTACACATTTAGGATCTTGGTAGTTACATATTATCTTACTGGGGGGCTATTCCTGCGCGTGAGGTGAGATGAGATTTTATCTTGGTCACTCTCAAACCTATGATGTTTCAAACGAGAGCAACAAGGACGAAAAAAGGTGAGATGAAAATTTCAAATCTCCGAATAGGGCCACTGGACTTCGTTTGTCGCCGAGTAAATCACGCTTGTGTAATCAATTAACTCTTCAAATCTCCTTTGTAGTACTTGAGTAAGCTTGCTCTGAGACCATAGAGGTCAAACATGTGTCAAGTATATCTACTATATCTACATAGAGGCGAAAACGACAATCCAGATTTGGATCTTTTTAAAACCCCCGACGCAAAACATGGGTGTTTCTGTGTATCGATGTACATAGTGGCATCGTTACTCCCAACGGATAAACAAATTTGTTTTTGGCTAAATGCGATTTGCGGTAAAAAGTCTCGGAAATCATAGCCAAAAATACTCAATCAGCCTATTCACAATCATTCAGAAACGTTTCCGATTGGATCCCAGAAATGTCAAAGTCAAATTGTTCGAATCTCAGTCAACTTCTTTAAATTTTGGAATAGAGAATCAAGTATATATCCGATCGGAAGAATTAATCACGTTTGAAAACTTATGATTATAGACTGAGATTCGAATAATTTAGGTTTAAAATTTTTGAAATCCGAACGGAAACGTTTCTGAATGGTTGTGAATAGCTCTGATGATTGAGTATTTTTGGCTGATTGCCGAAACTTTTTGAAGTTTTTAATGTGTGCTTATTTATTTTGATTGGAAGCTTTTTTCCCCAACGTGTAACATTTCTTCATTTCGCTCGCTCATGATAAAAAAATAAGGTCTAGCATTCCAGGAGCAAACACGTATGACGTCACTATTCATCATCATCTGTCTCTTTAATACTATTTGTAAATGACTTATTTCGGTCTTGCTGAGGCATCGATTGACGTCACTACGTGTTGCCCACATGACCGGAATGCCTGGCGGAGTATATTACACTGGTCTACACTCATTTTGGTGCCTAAGACCTGATTTTGGATATATTAGTGAGCAGATACGAGAAAACTAGTCACATTTTTTTATAGCAGCTCTTGTTCATGAGGAAGAAAGTATACAGAATACAAGTGAATTACCGTGTCATTAATCGGTTTCCGTTGATTTTTCATTATATACTCACCGCATATTTAAAAAAACATATCAGGATCGTTAATGCAACTTCTTGAATTACTTGCCATCATAAATTTATACGATTAATGTCATAAAAGTAGATAGAACATGGACTGATTTTGAATAAAACCATACAAAATTTAAAAAAGAATTGTAGGTAAACCAGAGCTGTCAGCTGACATCTAGTAGCAGCAATGTAGTTCATACATTACACACACTACACCTACTTTACCGACTTGAGATGCGAACAGAGCTGCACCAAAACAAACAATTTTTTTTGGAGGCCAGTGTTATTATTCCATGCGCTCGCTCAATATTCGAAATATCGCTCCTATCTTTGTAAAAATGACTTGCCAGTGACATTGAATGTTTGTTATGGTCGATAAATTTTTCTGATTTCTGATTATTAATATGTTGTTCTGGTTGCAGCGCGACGGGCGTGGCCGTGTCCATGGTGGCGGCTCGGCTCGGCGGCATCATCGGCAACGTGGTGATCGCGGCGCTGCTCGACACATACTGCCCCGCGCCCACCTTCATCGTGGCGGCGCTGCTCGCGGGCGGCGGCCTCATGTGCCTCTTCCTGCCCAACACCACCAGGCAGGCGCTGCAGTAACCGACACCGCACCACCAGACAAGCGCTGCTGTAACCGACACCGCGACACCACCTGAGAAGCGCTGCTGTAACCGACACCGCACCACCAGACAAGCGCTACTGTAACCGACACCACCTTAGCAACAAACGTTGTATAGCATCGGAATGGTTATACAATGTTTCGTTCTTTTTCGATCAACTACAAAAATGTAAAAGAAAAAGACAACTGTTCCTATAACTAATCCGAGGCGATACGTTTATTCCTAATAGGGAGAGAAGCGCTGCAGTGACAAGCACCTACCTTATTACATAATAGGTCCCTCTAAACCTGACCGTCGAAGAAAACCAGACTGGCTATCAAGAGTTAAAATAAAGGGAAAAGCGATTATAAGAAAAGTGTAACTTTTTTTAAAAATCGCAATCAGGCTGCTGTTCTATGAAAGTGTTAAACTTTACAGCAATAATTTGAAATCAGTTCCATGGAACTTTTTTTCTGTCAGTTTTAAACTGTTGCATAAAATCGTTTGTTACCCACAATTTGAACAGCTTGTGATAATTTTAGTTTTAGAGATTATGAGGAAGGGTTATTTTACTACGGAACCCTTGAAAGTAGTGAACGGATAAAAGCACCGGTACGAACGCTAAGAAAGCATTTCTATGTGAAGCGGTAATACCTACTATAATCATGCTATGGTTATACTAAGTTCTGCTCAGTATAATTATCTTTGAAATCATGTGATAATTGTAAGCATTAAAATCTCATCGAAGAATCCGCTGATGTAACTAGTTTTTGCATATTTGTACAATAATTTTATATTAATTAATAAACATATTTTTTTTATGAATTACATGAAAGTACGAACGATAATCAACTGTTGTAGATTGTTAAATTTTTATTTGGAAATGACTCCGAAAGAAAGCGTTGCATTATCGGATAAAGTATTATGTAGGTTTAAGTATCATTCATTTATTCGTTGTTTCACGAAACTTCGTCATTTAATTTTTACGAATTTATGAAGCATTGTTACCGTAGTTTGTAGTTAAGTAGTTTGTAGAGAACACAAACATCCGTTGTGATACGATAGAAAATGAGTTCTAACGCATTGTAAATAAGACTATCCAATGTATAAACACCTGTAACATTGCAATGCCATATTTTATTATTACCCTAAGGTTCTTTCAAGTTCCTTAGTTATATTAGCAAATGCCACAAGGACTAGAAAGAGTAAAGCATATTGAATCAAAACTGTGTTTCATTTCCCTAAAATTATCCAAAAATCAAAGAACAAGATGTTGATTAAAATTTATTTTTTTAAACTACACAGAAGTTATTACTAGAGACTTCATGTTTCTTTCATAGACTATTATAGACCGAACTACATAGGTTGTAACGGTACATCACTCAAACAAACCAATAACTTGCTTTTAACTGCATAATGACAAATTATTCAACAATATTGTACTTAACATTAACACTACATCATTAGTAGATCTGTCAAATAGCCTCCGAGCGCGCGACCGTCGCTAGCGAGAGCTCAACACTTACTACCTCCAATGTACAAAATCTGCATTTGTAACCGAACTTCCGACTTTATAAAAATACTATTATAATCTAATTTAATATATATTACAGATACGATCCAACAATATCATAATTATATTTAATTTACAAACGTAAATTTCTTACACCTAAATATTTGATACCTAATGTTGTAAAAACTCTATGCTTAGATATTTATTCCGACAAAACGACGAGTCCAAGACACTTTCCGATCGAAATTTCCTCACTGTTCGTATTTACACCGTCGCGTTTACAACGCGCACACACAGTCGCTCCATTCCTTACGCTACAGATATTAGCGGCACCGTCTTATGGGCGTCGGGCGGGCGCCGACCGCGATCGATCACATCATTATTATAAATGAAAACGACGCTAATTCTAACCCTAAAATAACAATGTCGCATTCGATGATTCCATTAAACCGACCATCGAGACGATTCGACGCGTCGCGAGCGCGACCAAACTATTGCACTTTTCGTAGAATCGATTCAGAAACAGAAACAGCCAAAATAAATAACGCGGGGAGGGTGCGGGGGCGGGGGCGGCGCGACTAGCTGAGGTCGGGCGCCGACAGGATGGGCATGGACTTGCCGGCCGCCGGCTCCGGCTCCGACAGCAGCGGCATGGAGATGCCCGGCTCGAACAGGTCGGCGGGCAGCGGCGCGGCCAGCGGGTCGGCGCGGCGCGGCGCGATGCGCGGGTCCGTGACCGTGATGGGCAGCTCCAGCGACGTGGGCACGGCCGGCGTCACGCCCAGCGCCGCCAGCCCGTCCTCCAGCGACGCGGGCGCCAGCCGCGCGCCGCTCGGCAGCTCCACCGGCGTCATGATGGGCTGGTGCAGCGTCGTGCTGGTCTCCGACACGCGGCAGTGCACCGACACGTTCGCGTTCAGGTCGCGGAAGTCGGGCGCGCCGGCCAGCCCGGCGCCGGCCGCGTCCGCGTCCGCGTGGAACACGTCGCTGTTGGCCAGCGCCGCCTCCAGGATGTCGCGCCGCTCGGGCGCCGGCGGGTCCATGGGCACGAGCTGGTTGTTTTCGAGCACGAGCGGCCGGTTGTCGATGGGCGTGTAGCCGCTGCTGTTCTCCAGGCACAGGTAGAACGTGCCGGCGAGCGCGCCGAAGTGCTCGCCCGGCACCGCCAGCAGCTGATCCGAGAGCGCGACGGCCGCGGCGGCCGGCGAGCTCGGCTGCCGCACGATGGCCGTGGACGGCAGCAGCTCCTCGAAGTTGTCGAACTCGGGGTAGGTCGAGCTGGTCGAGCTGGACGCGAGCGACACCGCGCTGGAGGCGGCGGGCGCGCGCGCGGCCGGCGGCGCGGCCGCGGACACGAGCGCGGACGGCGGCGGCGCGGGCGCGGGCGCGATCGCTATCTCGTGCTTCATCTTTTTCAGTGGCGTCGGGGAAACGGTCGCTGGCTTCCGGCCCCTCTTCCCGCTCGGCCCGGGCTCGGGGGCGAGTTTCGATTTTTGGACGATCATTTTCTCGGTGACCATCGCCGGCGATTTCTGCACTATCTGCCCGGTCCGCTGTAAATGCTCGAACTGCGCCGCCGTCAGCTGCATGACCGTGCCCGATTTTTGTTGCAAGAATATTATAGGTTCGGAGTTTGTCTTCATGGTCTGCGTTAATTTTTTAGGTTCCGAGGTGACGATTCGTTTGGGGGGAACGGCCCGCAGCTCCGGCATCGGGGCTATGTTCTGCGCGGTGGTGGCCACTCGCCCTCCCATTATCAACTGCCCCTTGGAGGTGATTATTGCGCTCTTGTTCTGTTTCGGGACGATTCTAGTTGGCGTTTTAACGGGGGTGATAGTGGGCGTTTTCGCTGACACCATCGACGTCACTACCGTTTTCTGAACGGGCGAGGACGTAATTCGATGCGATATGGTTTTCAGTTGCGGAACGTTCGGCTGCTGTTTATTGGGAAACAGAATTTTCTCGTGTCTGGGAGTGAGGACAATCCTGGACTGGGCTCCTTGTGCGTTCGTGATGATCATGACGGTGTTGCCCGGCGCGCCCGATTCCGAGTGAGGCACGAGTTTTGCCGACACGGGTTTGTTTTCGGAAGCAAGAGGCGCATCGCAGCTTTTCGCTACGAACATGTGCGCTTTGCCAGTCTGCGGGTCGATGACGATTTTTTGCGTTCGAGTCGGTCGCGGCGACTGGTTCTGAGTCGGGAGAATGAAAAACTTTTCAGTTTTAGGCGCTTGAGACGCCGACTGGATTATAGTCGGCTGAGTTTGCTTCACTTCTTTCATTACAGTCTCGGTTTTCGTCATGATTATTTTTTGCTTTCCAGTAGCTTTATCGATGACCAACATCGGCTTCGCTCCTCGCAGTTTGGACGACTTGGATAGAATGTTAGGAGTTACAGACTTCGTCACTTCGGGTCCCGGATTCAGTAGCAACGTTTTAACTTCTGGCTTGTGAGATGAACCGCTTATGACGACCTTTTCGTGCTCTATTACGTTTTGTTTCGGCTTAATTACTTTAGTCGTGCTCTGGGATTGGCTAATAATATTTCCGTCCGTCATAACGACCGGCATCTTTTCGATGCTCTCTGGAGTCAAAAGATCTTCCGATAACACGATCGGCATCGAGTTTATATCGAACATGCTGTCGTCATTGGCTTGTGTTTTATTGATGGTCTTCACTTCGCTGACGGGTGCGACGAGAGACGTCTGCGGTTTGATTCTTTGCAATTTGGGTTGTATAGCGGCGGGTTTTGATACTTTTCTGAATTTCTGTTGAATTATAATAGTGTTAGCGTCTGAAGGTGTATCTGGCGACGTTTGGATCGTAAACGTCTGTACGGAAGAGCCCTCCTGTGGCTGGGTCCCGCTCCGCGACAGGATGATCTTGTCCGCGCCCAGCTCGCTCACTTTGTTGAGAACGGTATTGTTCGGCGACAGATTTCGCCGAATTATTATTTTCTGTTTCGGAGCCTTACTTTTAAAAACAGATTTAGCTACGTCGAAGTTCAAAATTTTCTCTTTAGATTGCACTACCTGCTTAGTAGGCGTGGATTTGGTAATAGTAAGTTTAGGTTTGCAAGGCTCTTCTAACATTTTTAGCAATTTAGATGACGATTGATCTAATAAAATGCTCGTCTTAGGTTTTAATCTTTCGCTGTTATTGTCGTTAGATAAGAGAGCTATGTTCTGTTCAATTGATTTTACGTTAGTATCGATGCCATTATTCTGTTTCGCATTGAATGTTTTACAGTCATCTACTTCTTTAGTATCCATTGTTTCAACTATATTCATTTTGTGTTCAATAGATTCTGACATTTGCACTAAAGACTGGGCAGCGTTAAGGTTTTCGCTCTTCTCTTGTTCAGTTTCAAAGCGCGCGTTCAAGTCATCTTCAGAGATAACCTCGGTATGTTCTACCGTCTCTGTTTCAATTTCATTTTCTTGGAATCCTATTTCAGTTTCATTTATCAGTACATTTTCTCGGGCAGGAACTACTATTTCTTCTTGGCTATTTTCATGGTCCAAAGAGAAAGGTATAATTAAACTATCTTTATGTTCAGTCGGAGTTTTACTTCGGATCGCGGTTGCCGGCAGATTAATAAGGGCTTCTGCTACTTGTAAGTCGGATTCTGATGGCATATTTTCTACCATATTTTCTACAACAGACTCAACGTCATTTTCATCTTGATTTAAAGAATTACTAACTTCTATATCTGTCTCAACGATTTCTTCATTATGTGAAATTTCCGGGGCTGTAGTTTCCATTACATGTTTTTCCGTATGATCTTGAATTTCTAACGTACTCGCGTGATCATGTAGCTCTTCGGTTTCCGTATGTACTACAAGACCGTTTTCTGTTAAGAAATTATTTTGCGTATCCATTTTTTCGTCGAACTCAGTATTGTCATCGGTAGCAGGTTCAATGCTGTCATTATCTTTATCATCTTCGAATAAATCTTCCGGTAGATCATTAGTCACAACGCGCGGCACTCTGTCGGTCTCTCTAGACACACTCAATAGTGCATCCACAGCAGAAGCTGTGGATTCATTCATGTAAAGCCCTATTTGATCCTGTGATTTTTCATTTGATAATGTCTTTTCTAAGGCTATTGATGTTTTTTCTTTTTCGAGGAGTGAAGGCTCGGGGAGATTTATAATAGGCACATGAGGGGTTTCCACTTCGGATTCTTGACTTAAAATTAATTCTTGGTGAATTTCGGTATCTTCAATTGATTGGCTGGTTTGGCTGTCGCTTTCGTTTTCAATTGTTGTTTGCACCTCATATTTGGGTGTTTCCTCTTCAAATATTTGTGATTCTTCCTCAACTTTCGAAGTTTCATCTTCAAATACAGGCGACTGTTCTTCTTCTGGGTAGTTGGGCAATTCTTTTTCAAATTCAGTTGATTCGTGTTCAAATACAGACGGTTGTAATTCATTATCTTCATTCATAGTCGATTCTCTTTCCAGTTCGATTGTGTTTTCTTCAAACTTAGTTGTTTTTTCTGGACATTGAACTAGTTCTTCATCTGGTGCTTCTTCTTCAAACTTAGACGTTTCTTCTTCTATACTTGGCACTTCCTTTTCAAATTTAGATTTTTGTACTGTTCCTTTTTCATAATTAAATGTGTTTTCAGCGATTTCACTTGATTCCTCTTCCATAAACAAATCCTTGCTTGTGAAAGGCTCTTCTACTAGTTCAGTGTTAAAGCCTTGATGCACTTCTACGTTTAATGGCTTTATTTCTCGAGTTGGATATAATACATCTTGTACAGGTTTAAATTGAGTAGTTTGTTTACTTTCGTTCTCTTTGTCTTTTTCTTCTAGGATAGGAAGCTGCTTTATTGTGTCAGGGATAGGTATTTCACCGACCACACTATAGGCTAGAAGTTCTAATGCTGGATCAGCGCTTAATTTCTCTTTTTCTCGTAGCTGTGCAGCTTCCGCTTTCATTTTCTTGAGTTGTATTTTAGGGGCAAGTTTGGCCACTTTAACTGGTTCAATGGGCGGTGAATCTCTAGCTTCTGGCGAGGAGACGGCTTCCGAACCGTTTATTTCACTCTCAGATATATCCATTCTTTCCACCGCATTCAACTGTTCCGCTACATACTTTCCAATAGCATCTTGACTTCTCGAGTGTCGGCTACGAAAAAATGTTTTAGTCTTGAAAATCGCTTTAGTAAGAGGAGCTTCAGTTGCACTTTTATCGGTAACGTTCTCGGAACCTTTATCTTGACTTTTGTCTGGAGACTTTACGATCGTAGGCTCAGGAAAATTTTCCTCGATTCTGAGAGGTTCAGGAACGGATGGTAATTCCGGGACAGCCGTTTTGTTGAGTAACTCGGCGACTTCCCGAGCGACATCATCCTCGTCGATGCCTACGCTCTTAGGGTCTTCCGTTCGTATCGGATTCTTGACTCGAGGTATCTTCCTGCCGATGTCGGCCTCCTCCGGCCAGTCTTCATCTTCACAAAACTCATACTTCGAGTCGCTCGTCGATTCGGGTTTTTCGGTAGAAGGTGAGCTGTTCGATTTTTTGTCGGGAACGGAAGACATTTCAGCGAGGACTTGTGCGCTGGGAAGCTCGGCCGGAGTGGGCTCGGCGGGCGACTCCGCGCTCACAGGCACCTGGGGCGACTGCGCAGACACCATCGTCGACGACTCGTCGTTGGAGTCTTCGTCGACATCGTCCCAATCCGCCAGCAAGCTGCTCTTGATTTCCTCGTCAGTCTTGGGCTTCTTGACTTCGACACTGACGGTAATTTCTTCTGCTGCCCGTTTCTTAGATTGTGGCGTCTTAGGCGGCTTATCCGACTTATCCTTCCGCGGCTTGCGCGATTTCGGAGTTTTGGACGTGTTAGGTGTAGATTTTGCAGGTGATTTCGCAGTAGTTTTTTTCCGTATAGGTGTCGGTATATAGGGTATAAATGAAATGCTATGAGTTTTGTTGTGTAAAATTAAAACATTGAGACGTGTGGTCGTAAATGGGCAAGCGTGACATGAATAGATACCGGAACTTGAAGGGGCAGAAATTGTCGGAGCAGATCTTAGAGGTGTCGAGCGGATAGGAGTTGAAGACTCGGGGGTTTCTTGTTTTTTTGTATTACTGGAGTCTTCATTGGGTTGTTTGCCGTCTTCACTTTGAGTTGTGTTTTCGTCCTGTGGCTTATCATTAGGAACTGCGATGTCAGCGCTGCTGGTGGATGCGGCAGGTGTTACTTCCAAATTTGATGTGTCTGAGAGAGGAGGCTGTTTTGAACCTTGTAGTAAAATATGGACTTTATAGTCAGCCTTTTCCTTCATCTGTAACACAAACAAATCATTACATACAATATACGTTAACTAATCAAACATTTAAACAAAAAATATATTTAAACTTTATTTTTTAATATTCAATGTGAATGCTAGATAGTACTCATAGTGTTAGATCCTGCCTACATTTTATAGAATGTTTACTGTTGTTATGTTTTATGGTGAGTAGCCTATTGTCTGTTTTAAAACCACCTAAAGGCTAAAGCTGCTATTCAACTTAATTATTTGTAACCCACCTGTCTACGAGGCAGTGAGATGTTTGGAGATTCTGTTGGAGATCGCCCCTTGCCATTCTTGCCTGAAATTACAAAAAAAATAATAAAACGATGACAGAGCAGCAGCTATAGGCGTTGTCCTAATACAGCACTGTCGCGCGAACAGGCGATACAACCATTGTTCGGTTTGTGTTGTGTTTGATTTAATCGCGAATTCGTGAACTGGCGAAATCAAACATATTGATTACGCTCGCTCAATTAAGTACGATCGTAGCTACTTCAAGTAGCCTGGCCACTCGGCCATGAATAACTTTGACCTGGACTGGGTATAGTCATAAAATATAATTAACTAACTGTGCTCAGCGAGTTTCACCAGCGGTCCCACAGGTACTATTAATTTCATTGGGATGAAATGTACTCTGTTATTGAGATATAAGTACAACAAACTAGAAAAGCTGTTCGAAACAAAGAAGACTTGATAGCAGTGGGGCCTGCATGCCATTGGCTGACTGAAGGTTTGCTGCAGCACAAAAACTTTAGTTCTGTTTTATTGTCTAATCAAACTAATAAAACTTGCAGCACAAGATTACTTAATAAACACTTATTTTATCAATTAGGAGGATTATTTTCTCGCTCTATACACAACTGCACTGTATTTGTGTTGAAGCCCCACTAATGTAAGGTCAGGTAATGTAAGGATTGCAGTACAGAGCAGTCAAAGAAAGTCAGTGTTCGAGGATGAAATCTAGTACATGGTACATATAATATTGATGTTGTATGTCCTTTTCTTTACCCCTGAAAATGTGTACGCCAAAACAAACGAATAGCAAGCACATTGACAAACTCACTTTCGCTTTCATAAACATGTTAAAATTGGGATGTACCTTTTTTCAAAGAGACAGGAGTTTTCTTGGGATTCCCAAAGAGTCCAGCATAGCTCTCCTTCTTGGTTTCCTGGAACTCGTCTCTGGTAAGGATCTCTATGTCGCCGCCAACAGCTGTCTCGGCGCGGATAACATCGTCCGGGAACTTTTCCATGTGCCCATGTTTTGTTCTGAATAAATCTAAAAGAAAACAATATAGCCTGAGATATAGTATGATGTATATTTAACATGACTACAAAGAATTAAAATTATGTTATTAATATTTTTTTGTACTATTATTGTGTACATAATATAAGCTCACATAAAGGTCTCGGGAAATGTTTTTTGTATTAGACTTAGCATTCATGTGTTTTGAAACTACTCAACATGAGGGGGTGCAGCTAGAGCTAAGAGTAACACATAGGTTAATTTTTAACAGAGGATAACCCTTCTGTTGAAAATTATCCAATGTGTTCCAGGGCATTATCTTGATTCCTAATTTTATCCAAATAAATTGATCCATTAACATGTGAAGAAGGAACAAATACACAAACTTTCAAATTATATAAAAATTTAATGTCATTTCAATAACTGAGTGCAGTTAGTGTTTGGGTAATCAATTTTGTATATTTAAAACTGTGCGCTGTGTGATGCAGGGTGGTGGCAATGTCAGATGAATAACTACTCCATGTCATCCAGTTTATGTTAAACATGTATCCCAATATCACACAATACTTACATAATCCTTTGTTGATAAATTCAATTTTGCGACTACAGTTGTACTTATAGATGTTGTTAATGTTTTTCACAAATTCACTGGAAAGAAAATAAGAAAAATTATTTCCCTGACCACATTTTTAAGAGCAGAAAATTCTGTAAGTTACATTTTGCAGTTATACATAATTAAAATTGGCTAGGAATGAGTATATTAATATACTTAATAATTACAAGTATAGGTACAATCTACTTTACTTATTTATAAACTATTAACATGTTTATGAATGAGTAAAGTTTGTTGAAGCAGTCATTACACTATTTACTAAAATATGGTGTTTAACCAACATATATTTCATGCTTTGCTATATTTTTGGTTTAATTTTCTAGTTATTGAAGATTCCATATTTAGAGCTGTGATGTTTAGGATGGATGTTGCTGAAACACCAAGTCATGCAAGTCATGTTAAGGAAATTGCAGCAATGTGCAAGGGTGAAAAGGAATGATTTGCCTGATGTTGCTCGCACTATCCTTCAAAGAACATAGGCAAATGTACATATTCATATATGGTGAAAACTTGCTCAAAACAAATAACAGATATTTGATAAAAGTGAATTGATTAAACTTGTACAACCCAACTATAAAATATCACATGATTTTTTCTAAATTCTATATATATCATATTTATCATTGATTTATCCATACCAAAAATTGGACTAGGCATCCTAGATATACCTATGAGTACAGGATAAGATTTTAAGCATCATAGTATTACAATACTCTGGATTACATAAGAGGAATTACATTGTCCCAATTCGACACAAAATACTAAAGTAAATATAGAATATACATTATGGAATTCCAACCCAAAATACAAACAGATATTATCATACAACAATAATTATTTATTGTTTAGAAATAATGGCTTCCTTTAAAATTAAGTAGGTTATTTTAATAACACATTCTATTTTAAAGTAACCTTTGCTAAATTTATATAAACCAAGAGCTGTTCCTGGACAGTGAACCTCAAATATCTTTAAGCCTCGAAATTATGTAAATAATCCTCCTATGAGCATTCAGAACAAAGACAACATGGTGAATTTATGATGGCAGGTTAATTGTGCTAATGTTAGTATTTCTCTCTAGCTACAATCTAGAAATTAGAGACTTACTAGGCGTCCTCCTGAAAGAACTTCACGCAGGCTATGGGGGGCTTTCGAAATGCAGGCAGGACATCTGGCGGCAGCTTATCCGTGGCGACCACTTCGCCAGGCCACCAACAGGAGCCCAGCTTCACCCATACCACTTCCCCATCCAAATAATCAATTTCAGTCTGCTCACACATCACCACTAGCTGTTCAGACAATTTGCACGACCATATTTTGTCAAGAAGTCACTGTATGTACGCCGAGTGGATGTTACCATAACATTTTCCTCTAGTCAATGCATACTTTATGTTGTTCCTGAAATTGCACCGGCTGCACTACCTCCAGTTGTAACTTCTAGTAAGATTTCGCCTTTTATTTGTCAAAACAGTGGCAAAATAACAATTTGTAAATATCACCGACTGCGTACGATATAATTTCTCAACTTTATTCAGTTGGTAGAACTGACATTATGATAAATTAAAAATTAAAATTTTGCGACATTAAAATGTATTTTAAAACGTAAAATTAGTTTTAGAATGGGCAGAAATAAACATGTTACCATTAAATTACATGATTTGTAAAATATTAAATTAAAAGATATGATTTCATTACCGGAAATAGATATTTTGGTTAGCGTCAGCACATACCAACATCATAAATTCTGATTTCAGAGTTGCCACTTTGGCACTCAGCAAAGTTTTTTAAAAAGCAAAACAACACACAGATCACAGGCTTCAAGTAAAAAAAACCGGAAATTTCATTCTTTACCGGTTTTACTTTTATGTGGAATATTTTCCTCTATGGTAGAATTATAATTATAAGTTAATTTTTAAAATAATCTAATGCATTAAACATTTGCAGCTTTTATACTTTTGTGATTCGTTTATGCACATTAAAAAAAATTAATTACACAAAATTAAACATAGACACAAACAATATATCTCACGGCTAAGGCTCTTGGAATGATTACACAAAAAAACTTTTAAACTATTTTTTAGGTGGTGTAGGTGGTGGACTAGTATATTTAGCGAAATTGTTTAATCAGTTTTAAAATAGTTCCTCCCCATATACTTCTAATGCAGTAGCAGACAAACTCATCCCTCACTGTTGATGGCAAAATTGCCAGAAGCCCCACAGGGCCAGGGGCCCTATTCGGAGATTTAAGATTTTCATCTCATCTTTTTTCGTCCTTGTTGCTCTCGTTTGAAACACCGTAGGTGTGAGAGTGACTAAGATAAAATCTCATCTCATCTCACGCGTAGGAATAGCCCTCCAGTGGCCCTATTCGAAGATTTGAGATTTTCATCTCACCTTTTTTCGTCCTTGTTGCTCTCGTTTGAAACGTCATAGGTGTGAGAGTGACCAAGATAAAATCTCATCTCATCTCAAGCGCAGGAATAGCCCCCCAGGAATAGCCCCCCAATAGCCAAGATAATGAAAATACTTATAATAAACATTGTTCTAGCTAGGCGATTAAATTAACTGTCTTCAGATAGTTAATTTATTGCTAAAAATAAGAAAATAACTAATCATTTAGGTAAAGGATAATTAAAAATTACTTTTCTGTTTAAATACATCTATTTAATCTCTTAACCCTACCTATAAAAAAACTTAAGTACAAATACTTATTATTATTATAGGCAACCTACCTAAGTACATAAATTAGGACAACGTAAATAAGTACATTTAATTAGGGATCATAAAAATAATTACAAAATGAGACTTAAGCAAAATACAAAATGGTTACAATGGAAAATATTAATTTACTAAGTATTGAATAAAACCGTTGAAAATTTTAATTCAATCTTTTTACATAATTTTTGTCAAAAGTTTTACGGTAGTTATGTTATTCCAGTGTAAAACAGTTTTGTCGTACGGGATTTATTTTTGATTACATGAGCAATATTTTGCGGCTACTACACCTTACTTTATACATATTTATGAAAGCTGTCTGAGTAAAATATTTGATTTGTTAAATAATATAAGTGACCCTTTTTTTATTACAATCAAACAATGACGCTATAGTATGAATTAGTTAGTTATCCTGCATATTGGCGTACTATCTTTGCCCATTGTTGTGGGAAGTTTCGCTGGATGTATGAGAGCGTCTTCTGGATTTGTTTCGTCTCTTGAGGTGAGCATTGTGGACATGCACCGCGCAGCACGAGCGGAGCCAATGCTGAAAATAACATAAATAAGCTTATATGAATATCTAAGTGTGGAGTGACATCTCTTCTCTCTGATATTGGAAAAAAATAGGTACTAGTTTATGCAACCAGTAATAAAGTTTTATATGCCAATCAATAGGGTAAAATACATGTTAACAAAAAAAAATATTGATGTGAAAAAGTTATATATTTTTTAAGGAGTTTGAGCTAAAGTTAAGTTACTTCAGTAAACACATAGCCTAGCTTAGGTGATGATAAATAAATACATTATACAAAATGAAGAAATGCGAACTCACTCTTTAACCTCTTTCCAATAGGGTCACAGGGCGCCTCACCGAGCGCGCATTTGAGTTGCCTCTGAATAAAGCGCTTGTCGTTGAGGGCGTCTTCGAGCGCTGTGTCGGAAACCTGCGGCCGCTGCGTTTGCGCCACGCATACCGCGGCCAAAACGCAAATGGCTAGAGCGAATCTGATCTGGAATTAAAATATGGAATCTATCATGTAAATTGGTAAGAAGTAAAAGTAGAGACAAGAGTGGCCATTATGACTCGGTTTCCTCTCCTATCGGTACAATGTAAGTTTGCCTTAATACGTAGGAATAATGGTGTTTAATTTTTTATAAATTGAAAAGTAAAATTAATTGTTTTCATACATTAAAAAAAACATAGGTGTCGTACCTATGTTTTTTTAATGTAGAAATCTCAAAAACCATGTAAAGATGCTTTGTGTAAAGGAACATACTTTTCACTTTACATTAACAAAAATCTCGAGTTTGATATTCAAAGAGCAGGATAATGTTGGACCTAAATGTAAGCTATATGAGTCAAGCAGTCAAGGTAGAGTAAAAACCCACTGCCGTCGCGATCAAAACATTGCATAAGGCTCGTAGCTCGTAAAGCATGAGAATTGCTCGAAAGGACACCTCGCAATACCACACGTGAACAGATAGGTATTAGTTGGTCCTCAATATAAATAAACTCATTTTACTCTTGGCGAGTTACATTTTACACATAATAATATGAAGAGTTGGATAATTTCCAAGAAAAACAAAGTTTTTACGAGACGTAAACGTGATCATCAATATACTCAAGTGCATAATTGTTATGTTATAAAAAAATTATTTTTTTTGTTTTTTTTTTAACAGGTGATTTTAAAAGTTATTTTTATTTCTTCTTCTGGAAACAATAGCAGATATAAATTTCGACGCAAAGAATACATTTACTTTTTTTAATATGTACTGTGAATTATTAAGTGGGTACCTACATAATTGATTATTTACATAATTTAGTGTGTAAATTTTGTTCGCGTCCAAAAACATAGAGTGCGGACTTTGAAACATGCCTTGTTAGATTTTAATTTACTAATAAAACACAGTAAAACAAAATCTGAATTCGTTCGGGGTTATATGAGTAATGCGCAAGCGCAATCATAGTGGTCGAGTGGAACGTGCTTAGAAAGATAATTGGTGTGATCATCCATTATACCATTACCATGCCAAAATTAAATATAAAAGACCTGTGACCGTGTGAGACTGACTACTTCTGCTAATAACAAAACTTATGATGCACAAGCATGATTTTATTTCAAAATTCATTTGCAATTAAATCCTGAATTAGGTTCAAAAAACAAATTGCTTCAAATATATAGCACGGTTTTAGTAGCTCACAGGTTTAATATATAATTACTTTTCTAGTACCAACCTAACTAAGCAACTGCGATTTTTGTTTTTTAATAACTCTTAATAACAGGGTTATTGATGCGCGCATAAGCAACAAACTTATGTACGAGTACGAACACACACTCACTCAGAAACTTTCCCATTTTTATAATACCTATTATTGATGTGTGTATTAGTTGCAATGCATTGTAACGCCATTTTCGAAATATTATGTGATGTACTATTACATAATTTATAAATATGTATATTTATATATTTATTATAAAATCTAAACAAAGATAAATTCAAATGGAATAGATACATTTGAAAGTATCTATAGAACAGTAGAGTAGGGAGGTGTGTTAAAACTTTTACACAGCAATCCTCTAGCTTTGGACATGAAAATGTGTAGAAACGAGCATGTACTAACTCAAAGATAACCTTACATCGTAATAATCTTGTACAATTACCTAGGATGGTTTCGTGATCAACAAATTGCTGCCCTTCGCCTACCTACTTTAGAATCGTCCATTTTGGTTAACCACGACTCATATAAAAGGTATTGTTGCGGACACTTAAGTACTTGCTCTTATGTCTTCTGTGTCGTTGTTCCACAATACAAACATTAACGGAGAACTGGTTTTGGTTTGGCAGGACAGGGTCCATGACTTTTTTGTTTTATTTCTCTTGAAACAGCTCTATCTACTTTTTACGTTAATTCGATAGTTGAGTCTAATTCACCGTTAAATAAGTTTTTGTTCGATGTTTTTAGATATCTCTCGTCATCGAGAATGTCCTAATAGGTCCACTGTTAAGCAAAACTTTTTTTGCTTGTATTCTCTACCGAAGTTAAAAAAAAATTAAGCACTGCCACTGTACAGTAGGTAGGTATGCTAATACCTACTTTTTCTGTTTTACCGACTTTTTTCATTTAGGATTTTAATTTTTTCCACTTTAATTTGTGGCATTTATGAATATGTCACGTTAAAAGTAGTAAACATTTAAATTGAATTTTAAATGTATCATAGTTGTATTCATATAATTTAATTCATTCACAATTCATAAAATTTTGCGGACGTTAACCTATCCAAAATATTGAATTATTGGAAGGTAGTTCCTACTTTTTATCAAGTTCAGTTCAGGCAACCACCCCGGTTTTACTTACGCGTAAATACCAAAGTTACTTATCCGAAACCATATTCTAATCGTTTCCAACAGTTTTCCCATAAGTATAAGGTAATTCGAGAGCTTATATATCTATCTTAAAATTTAACTGATTGCATTGTTCTAGCAAATAAATAAGCAACCAATCAATTATTTTGCATTTATTATGTTATTGTGACATTAGCTATCAAAAGTAGAACACTCACCCTAATGCGTTTTTAACTAGGGTACTGACATCAATTGCATAACCATGGCGTTGTTATACGTAACGGAGACACGCTATGTTTCATGCATCAAAATCACTGATGATTTGTTGAAACATTTGAAAAGAATACGCGTATAACATCAAAACGGATAACAATGGGGACATATGCAATCTTCCATGGGTAAAGGTCTAAAAATCTGCTGAGTCGCCATTCAAAACATTATCTAGAGGTAATTGGATAAAAAACTTAAAGGATTCCGTTTCCTTTTTATTTTGTCCCATGGCGAATATTTTGCATGAAAGTAAGTTGAAGTTATGCGACACAAAAAATGTGTCAGCAAAACGCACCTAGTTTTAAACAAATTGAAATACTATGTTTTATTGAATGAGATAGGTACGAGTATGTTATATTGCAAAACCAAAATTTACAAGTCTGTATATTTAATTGTCATACGTTTTGAATAATTTTAACCATAATTCCTGTTCATCAGAATTTTAGTCAATAGTACCATCAAATGTTTACATTTTAAAACCATTTATTATTTGCATGTAAGTTTACGCATACTTTTAGTATTTCGTTTCCTGCAGTTTTCCTTATACTTACATTTGCCGAATCGGGTAGATCCAAGAAACCGACTGTCCTTCGCGGGTTCAACAATCTACAGTTAAAAGTCGAAAGCTCATGGAATGAACAGGAAACACTGCAGAAACTGCACTCACCTGCATCCTCGGATGTGGGTATTGGGGTCGGTATGAACACTTTTACTTTCGTTGCACTGGAGTTGCCGTATGACCCGGATCTCGTTTATGATTTCTATAGTATTTTACGATATCTCGGAATCGGTGGTGCGTTACAGCCTGCGTCTAGTTGGAGAGTGCTGGAGCAGGCTGAGGTGCCGTAACCTCTTACTTAACTCGTCAATCCCCTCTATACCTGCCGCTTGGTGCGACTGCGGCCGCACTGCCGTCGTCGATGTTACAACGAACAACCCGCCACGTTTGTTCAATGAGTATTTTAACTTCTTACAATTGGTATACAGACTTCGTCCGTACTTACTCTTGTTAGGAACGGAACTATGAATAATGAATTAACGATAACATAAGCATAATTATATCTAGTTCCATAATCCATTATATTATGAGTTCTGTGAGTCGTATTGTAAGTAGTATTAAACTAGACATTACGTAATAATGTTTACAAAATATCTAGGTAAGTAATCGGGTCTGACACGTCTAAATTCAATAATTTAATTACCTACCTAGTTCCATTGCAATTAACTTTAAAAGCCTTAATTAGCTTAATGCGCGCTCTTTCGCTCTACCGTAATTTCAAATCATTAAAATATTGAATAAGCGAGCAAAAGAGAACTAAAATCGATTACTTGCTTCTATATAGGTCAATCCACAATGAGTCATGTTAATTAATTAATTAAGTGCCTAATTACATTGTTTGATAAATAAAATGCAAACATAATAAATTATTATAAATATTGTAATGCAGTAATCACTTGAGTAGAATGGTATATAATGGTTACAAAAATAGATGTGAGTATTTCTATATAATATTATACAGTAAGAAATAATTTAAATCATTCAAATCAAACCATTGACCGGCAAGTTGACACAATGATTCTAAAACAGGATCTCAGAGTTTAGTCGCTTATTGAGAAGTGTCTGTAGGCGAATGTTACGTCTCCGGTGCAATATGACTCAACAATTTGATAAGAATTAATTAATATGAACGAGGAGCCGAGGTTCCTCGAACGAAACGTTCCTTCGTTAAACTTTTATAGCTATCAAGTTATACACTTTCTTTTTCCTGTAAGTGTCACAATGTTATATGTACCAACCGAATCAGCCAAGCACTTATCATGTACGCCATTTAATTAAACACAATACGTATACATAAGACATGAAATATTGTCAATAATAACATCCAAAAATAATTATATTGTAAATTGTAAGTCAATCAATAAAGTATAAAAATTGGTTTACAAAAAAACTAGTTCTACCTAAAATATAAAATAACTTGTGGAGGAGGATGGGTAACGTCAAAAATCTATTTAACAGAAATTAATTATACGTCAATGGTAAAGTGTAGCCGACCATATGTAAAAGAAATTAAGTACCAAACAAAACAAATTGGTTTGTTTATTTATATGAAAATAACTTTTATCCGTAATTTTATAATTTTCAAATTCGATTAAATAACGTTACTGCTGAGTAGGAATACTAAAGTTAGTGTTATTTTGCCCATTCTCCTTTATTCCTGTATTGGAAGTTAAGTACAGTCTGACTAACTTACCTATCTTTTGGTGAAGCTCAAGACTTCATTTTTACCGGAGTCGAGACGTTTATGAAATACTATGGTGGTCGACTCGATAGATAAATTTGTCGTACTATACATTATTATTGCGATTGTTTTAAATTAATTTATTAGTCTCAGGGTAGTGATTCAGCCGTACTGGCGCACGATTTTGGCCCACTCCCACGGGTAGTTTCGCTGCACATAGGCTAGCGTGCGTCGGATATGGCGCGTCTCCTGCGGCGAACACTGTGGGCACGCGCCGCGTAACACCAGCGGAGCCAAAGCTGGAACAAGCCACACCTTGTATTATTATTCCAAATTATACAACGTGTTGTTTTGCATTCCCATATAATTTAAATTCTGCAGGAATGCAAAACAGCACGTTGTATGCACCTACCAGAAAACTTATTTATTTGTGCTTATAAACCTTTTTTTGTTTTTTTTTTTTTGCTTTAAGAATAACTAACTATACCTAATTATGTTAAAAAATTAACCGCTATATAAGCACCTTACTAAAACTATAATCTGAATAAAATAATAGATATTCGTGTTAAGTATACAAGTCAAACTTTAAAATACTGGCTTTAGAGAGGCGAGAGTACGTTTCTAAGTTATGATTAAGCAACTTGGTTTTCCTTGTAATTTTTTATAATGTTAGCTACCTAGCTTTCTAAATCTTGACATTTAGTAACTGACACTTAATTATTGAATGCCGGTTACAACATGATTTTAATGTACACATTTCATATCCTTTTTGTTCATTTCTCACAGTCAATTTTGAAAAGCAACGTGCGCTAGGTATGGGCACAACATTTTATTATACCCATACTTATGCAAGAATCATCTATCAACGACGAGTACGTTTAAGATTGTGATCAATCGAATAATTTGTGATGCTAAATTAGATCATTAAAAATTAAGGATTACCTAAATAATTAAATTTGTTAATGTGTTTTTTTAATTGCTAAGTAGGATATGAAAATGTTTTTTTCTTTCAAAACTTACTTCTCAACCGCCTCCCCATGGCATCGCATGGGCCTTCGCTGAGCGCGCATTTCAAATGTCTCTGCATGGTACTCTTGTCGTTCAAGGTCTGCTCCAGCTGCGCGTCAGATAACTGAGGAGCACCACTTATAGAGCGGAGCAGGCAAGCGCATAGTACCAGGAAAAATACGATGACCTGTTGAATAATAAATACATTTAACACAAGCACACAATGCATTTCTGTACCCATATTCGCAATCATTTAAAAACGTTTCCGTTTGGATTCTTAACATTTTAAAAGTATTCGAATCTGAGTAAGGATTCATAAATCTTCAAGCATGACTCATTCTGCCGGTAGTACACTCGATTACATAATCCAACATTTAAAAGTACACTGAGATTCGAACAGTTTAGGATTCAAATTTTCGGAATCCCAACAGAAACGTTTCTGAATGATTGTGAATCTGGGTGCTGGTACGTTTTTATTTATGTAGAAATAAAACCTACTTTTTTAGGTAAAGCTTGAAGAGAAAATAGTTTAGATTTGTTAAAATTGGTCTACGTTACGATATTACTGCGTCATTACTAATTTTTCCCACCTCTAACACAATTAAAAAAATACCACTTGTCCCATAAATAAATTTTACATAAATTTTTGCTGGATAAATTGCGACTAATTTTGGATAGATAAAAAATAATTAATGATCTTAAATTAGGTTATTGATCTTGTAACATACCTGCATTTTAAATTGAATGTCACTATATTAAATTTCGTGAATCGGAACTGGGATTCGGGTTACGCCACTCGGGCGATTAGGAGCGACTCTACTGGCCCAATGCCCAATCATCGTATTAACGCGACGGGAATGCTATCCCTCCCCTTTGTGTGGTGATTATCTTGAATGAGAGGGCTCCGACGATAAGCAGTCACGGGAATTTCTATGAGTGGTTCTCACAAGCTCGCGGTGGCAACGGCCTCGCAGGTACCCCGCTCGATCGCTACATAAAAGAACTCCCCACATACATTAATAATTAAGAACCTAGTACATTTAACTAAATTAAGACATTTAACTGAAAAAATAAGGAAAAGCACATAAATGAATACAAATTAAGTATAAAATACGAATGTACTACTACTGAAAGTAATTAATTTTTAAGTAAGTACATCATTGTTTTTATTTTTAAGTTATTGGCGTACTATTGGTTTATCGTACTAAACATTTTTGTTCGATTATTATCTTATTTATCGAAATAGAGTAAAATCTGCTCGGCATTCCGTGTTCCGTTTCATTTTTAATTGCGTAATGTTGATGTCAATTCGAGCTAATTTAAATATTTGTATTTGTCTAAGAAACAACGAACAAATTAATTAAAAAGTTGATCAAGTTGATGAGTTAATAATTATAACCCTGTATAATTATTATAGGGCGTGCTTATTTGGTACAAAATGGTATCTTCAATAATATTGTGATATAAGAGAATATTAAAATTGTATATTAACCGTTACTACTATGTAGTAAGTTTCAAATTTTCATTTGGCTTAAACAAAAGCCGGAAAAGGAACCATAGACTTCATTCAATTTCTAAGCTGTTAGTATTACCAGAGTGAAAAATTAAAAAAGAATTGACTTGACTTGAGTTGAATTGAGCCACAGATAAACAATTTAATAAATAAGTAGCACGAGCATTAAAAACTACTTTTAATTTTTATTTCTTTTCGTCTTGGATTATTTCAGCCAATTCGGCTCTGAAAACTACAAATACACATTTATTTTATGATAAATTACATTCGAACTTTACAAAACAAGATAGTGATAATGTTGTGGAAAAAAGTTACCCTTTGTAATTAACTTGACAGTCAATCATATGGTAGTAATTAGTGATGTCAGTGTTTGTTTACTAAATGTTCATGTAAAAAAGTATGTTATTAAACACTATTTAGGCCGAATTAATATGATGGATATCGTCAAATCGACTGGGGAGTCGTCGTCAAAAAAACGAGAAGATGGCGACGGTACAACTGGTTCTGAGCGCCCACTCAAGAAAGCCCGATTTGCATGGCAAGTTAAAGGCAAATATCACTTGAAAAACGAGACCAACGAGTCTATTAAAAATCTTACAAGACCTTCTTCAGAGCATACAATCAAGCCTTCATCAACGAGTCCAGCCTCATCAAGTGCACTAGGTAATAAAATGGAAAATTTTAATAAAATAAGATTATAGCAAGTTAGACTCTGTCTTAAGCACTGATTATTCCTTACCTAATTTAACAACAGATCAGCAGCAAAATCCAAGACATACGAGCACCTGTGAGAAAACATCCAACAATGTGTTGAGAAGTAATTGGTGCAACAATAAGAAATTGTCAATACCAAAATATGCAGAAGATCAATGTATAGGTCGGTGGCAAGTCAAGCAAGTGAGTTTGTTGTTTAAAATACTCATAAAACTATATTGTTACTATGTTTATGAACTGTTTAAAATATTATCTTATTTATTTACAGATTCGCCAAGCAAGTTTTGACAACACTCTGAACCGAGTATTAGAATTGTGGAAAGCTGACTCTCCAGAGCAAGGCGAGGACGAATCTCGATTGCTAGCACTTGAGTTTGCTGAGTTCATTAATCATTTGCCAGGTGATAATTCTGTCGAAAATGAAGGGATTCTTATGGCAATATCAGCTCATGGTTTACAGAACACACCAAGCTCTAGCAGTAATTATGCCAGTTATGCAGACAACTCTAGCACATCAAGCTCTAGTGCCTTTGAAGCCCTATCATGCCTATCACCGTGCTTGTCGCCTCTTGTTTCTGATGATTCACAGAATACAAATGTTTGTGAGACTGCAAATAAAATACTGAATGAAACACAAGACTGTCAAACAGATAATCAGATAACAAATAATTCCACACCATTTGCATTCTTTTCGGAACCATCTCGATTGCCATACCACTTCTATGATGAAAATCAACAAAACTCTAATACTGAGGACTCATTAGATATAGAGAGCCAGTTAGATTTCATGGAATGTGCAGTTTTATATGCTATACAAAGTAAAGGCTTGACTGTTTCTAGTACAGAATATGGATAAAGCTTGGTAACAATCATGACAAAAATATTGGGCTTTCGCACAAAATATTTTTGAATGAGGTGGAGTTACTAAATAACATTATTGTACATTTAGCCATAATATGACTAGTTATGTATCCATTTATTATTCAACCTACATCTTTTCTGTGTGTATCATTGGTAAGAAAAAGTACAAACTGTTACAAGATCTAAAAGCATATCAATACTTTTATTGAATGAACCTCAGAATCATTTTTGTAAACTCTTAATAAGTACTTTTTTCTGAGTATAAAATAACTGTGAATGTTTTCTAACACTCCTGTGAATGTGTGTATATTCAGTAGGAGCAAAAAATACCCAAAGTACATTTATTTTATTGTTTTATTGAGTTACTTGTACCATAGCATAGATAAATAAAAACCATTATTTTGTTTATTTCTATATGATAAATAATAATACTAAGAAGTTAAATAGGACTGAAGTGCATATAAAACTTCAATATATACCTACTAACAGTAATGATTAGTTATTATTGCAAATTGTATGTATTTCATGTATGCAACTGACATTAAAGTCAATAAAGTGATACTCAAGTCATAGTACTCTTTAATCGTACAAACAATCCTATTTGGGTGTGTAAATAAAAAGAAAATTTTCAAAAACAATTTTATTATTGCTTGTTATTATTCACATAATACAAAATAAACTATGCACAAGTTTAGGACCATTGGCTTATTTCTTTTTTTTAATTATCAGCTTAGTGATAACTTAAGTAAGTATTTAATCATATCGTTTTTTACGTTGAAATAAATTCAGACATTTCAGCAGGGGTCTCTCCCATAACCAAATTGTGATGTTTTCACAGCAGCAATATAATTTAAATACATAATGAACATGGCTGCTTAATCCTAGATAAAGTTCTTATTTATATGTAACTGTACAATTATCAGTTATTTTTATTACCAGTATTAGATTGCATATTTACACAAAATTAACTTTATGTAAGTAAGTATCTCTCTCTCTCTCTGCTAAATTCTAAACAATACTTATTGGACAAAAATATATATAATAAAACAGATGCTAAAAATTAAATTGCAAAAAAATACATAATTTCTCGAATGCTAATATTTGTTTATAATCTTGTAATAGTATTTATTTCTTTTACTATAAAAATATGCTTATCAATAAACAGATTCTCATAGAAAAAAAAATCTTAATCTGATTTAGATATTGCTATATTATCAATGTCATGGAGGTTTAAAAATAAATCAATTGATAGATGAATAATTACCTAGGCGCTAGAAATAATAACTATTCGATATAAAGAATAATTAATTTATGTATAAAGAATAATAAAATTATTATTAGGTATAGGTACTTAAGTTCTGCTGCGTCATATTAAAAAAAAATAAGTCAAAATAAATATCTAAAAATAAATACAATTAACTATGTAAGAAAGTTTACATACTTTAACATTTAGCTAATAAAATGTTGTTAAAATGAAACACTACAAGAACTGTCAAGTACAATAAAAATTGTTAAAGTATGATTAACATGATTCATGGCAAATTGACATAATATTGTCACTGGTCACACTTCAGAATACTATAATAATTATTCTAAAATAACAAAGTAAGTATATAAGTATTGCATACTTAAAACACAACCAGAATTTATTAAGTGCGCCTCCAGCAGTTTCAATAAGCTAGCTAATCATAAATTTAAAATAATACAAATAAAAAGCAGTTTTATTAATGAATAAAAAACAAAAAAACCCCGACTGTAAAATGTGTATACTTCTTATACAAAGAAGAATCTTATGAAACCTCGCAATCTTAATTCGGTCAGACCTTTGTAAAGCATTAGGTCATATAGGAATATGCATACATCCGAACATACATACATTCATACATGCAGGGTTATCAGATCGATGTACTAAGCCGAAAGGAGGTCATAGTACTCATCATTATAAACAACTTTTACTGTAGAGCAAAAACCATAATTTGAAAAAAAAAAAGAAACAGCTGTTCCATATAAAAAGTTTATTGATTATCAACAAAATACATGGAACAGCTGTTTTTCTCTCTCGATTTTAGGGTTGGCTCCACAATAAAAGTCCTTTATAATGGTGAGTAATTTGACCCCCTTTCGACTTAGTACATCCTTTCCTGACAGCCTTGTACATATATCCGAACGAACTAGACTTCCTTCTGACCAGTCGGGTAAAAAAATAACTAAAGATTTGTAGAATTAAGTAATTGTTATCTACTAGCGTACTCTAAAAGTTGCATTAACGCTAATCGGTTGTCATACATTATTTTAACAATTTTACTTTAAAAAAAAAAACAAATTTCGAAACTACAATTCATGCAGATGCAGGATAGATTATTAAGACCTGTCGACCTTCATCTGAAATTAGCTCTGATCATGGCAAATACTCTACTTTAAGACTTTAATAGGTAGCATGAGATTCCAGATCTGGATTTCTTTTTTATTGAACTTTACTCAATTGTAATAGAGTGAACTCTGTGGCTTTACTATGGAGATGAACACTTCAGATATCTAAGTCTCGATTATTTGATGTGTGGATAATACACTTATGAACCACACAAATCTAACTTTGCTTGTAAAAGCAGAACAAGACCAAGCAAATCACAACCACGCAAACTTATTGAGGAGCCGATTGCTGAAATCTACAAGTAATCTCAGTTCTCACTAAACTACTAAGTTAATTTAAGTATTTACAAACTTTAACTTACACCTAAGATTTAAAAAATCTCCAAAAGTTAAAAAATTGACAAACACATTAACACCCTTAGACTTAACAAAGCGTATGGATTCATCGTAATATTTACATGTACATAAAGAACGCGCATAATATTACAAGCAAAAAGGGCACCCAAATTATAAGTACATTTTTATTTATTATTAGTTTCGGTCAATCTAGGATCGCCTAAAACCTTCCGTGTTGTATTCCCATAGCTTGTGCCTCCAATCTACAGCGTTATAGGTACCCAATCAAAAACCTCTTAAGGGTTCATTGTACTCATCAATATGAACAACTTTTACTATGGGACGAAGTCCGAATCGCGAAAAAAATCAGCTGTTCCATACATTTTGTCTTAGGTGATTGAACTTTTTGTATGGAACAGCTGTTTTTTTTTCGCGATTACAAGATTGGCTTCATAGTAAAAGTTGTTCGTATTGATCAGTACAATTCACCCTTAAGAGGTTTTTGATTAGGTACCTATAAATAACCCTGTATAATGAAAAACTAATTTTCAACCATCTTAAAGTACAAATAGTGTTATCGTTGCACAAGAGAAAGATCGTTGGAAGTATTCTTCACTAACTAATGGCAATACAACATACGAAAGGTATACTTAGTTTAACCAACACTGAAGGACCCCACTTTTTCAAATCTAATACAATGCCAGTGTGTTTTTAATTTTCATAATTGTACATGTGCATTCACAGATATGATCCACCGAGCGAGCGCTAGCAAGCAAAGTGTCTATGCTTCAGCTTCTGCAAAAATGCTTTCTTATGTCCGGATTTCTGTCTGGCTGTCTTCTTCTACATCGCATTTTTTAACCGATTCTCGTGAACTTTTGTGAGCTGGTTCGATTATTTTGTAGTCAGTTTCTGTTTTTTTTTTGCATTGGCGAATATATGATTTTCGGGAAAAAATAATATCTTGAAATTTTGAAAGTAGAGGAGGTAGAGGCCAGTAGAGGAAGAAATAGGCCCACTGCAAGGTCGTCAGCTCAGAGACACTAGTCATAAGCCTTCTTCATTCTAATTTCAAAAGATTTAGCACACACACACTAGCAATATTGCATACTTGCACTTTAAGTGCTTAGAAGAAAGTGTGGGGCATATCTTCAAGGGTTGAAATATCTACAGGGTTCCTTGGAAAGGGTATTCATTCTTGTGACCAACTTTTATAATGGCTGCTGCTTTAAAATCGCGTAAAATATTAGCTGTTCTATTCTTAAGTGTGATTGATATTTGTCTTCAACAGCTCGATTGTTTTCGGGACATTAGTTTTGGTACCATTGTAAAAGTTGTTCCCATTGATGAGTACATTGAGCTTGTTTAGGCTAAGTATACTCTTTCCATTAACCCTGTATGACAATATATGTTATTGTAATCTCATGTGTGCAAGTCCATTATCTGGGTTGCCTGCACACCAGCAGATCACCACTTAAATAAGGCGGAAGTGTAAACTTATCCTAATCTATTTACAATATGCACAGAGACAAGCTTCACACAACAACAGGCTTCTAAAACTTCTTGGGCAGGCTCATTATTGCTTATCAATTAATTTGTGTCAACAATTTTGTGCAACATCATTTCACAGACTTCTCCCAGATATGCTAATACATACTGCTAACATTCCACAAAATCATGACCATTAGTATTAGATCTTAGTATTAGAAAAAAAATTAAAATAAATAAGGTAAAATGACCATTATCACCGACTAGACTTTTAGGACCGTCTGCAGTTGATCAACATGTTATTACATTCCGAGTCTTAAATCAAGTGAACAAGATTGTAAATATTTTAAGTTGTTAATACATTATTCTCTAATTTCGTCACTATCCAACATGAGATCTTTCTAAGCAAGACTATCAGACCAATGGAACCTTGCCCTTGTCCTATGAGACATGTTCACAAAGTGTTCATTGCTTTGTGAGATGAAATAAATACTTGTGATGTTTAGGAGGGTTTAGAATCAAATGTTCGGCAGTAATAGCGGGCCGGGGGAGGTGGCGCATCGCTATGGCTTAAACTTCACTAGGGGTATGTTTTTTGAGTGCAGGCACTTGTCACAAACCCACTCGGCGTACACTTCCGCTGTTAGGAGCTGGAACGCTGGCTCTGTCAAGCCCGTGCAGCCTCTGGAATTACACACAAAGTAACAAATTAGTAACTAAACATTTCAAGGTTGAAGAGATTTTATTCTATGGTCTATCAATTGGTCTATCAATTGGACAAGCTTTTTTAGAAAATTGGACAAGTGTTGTTAAAAAATGAAGGGTGATATTTTGATAGCTATAAATGAGTGTAAAATTATTGAGTTATTTTGCTTTTAATTCTAACCAATATTATAAACTAGCTACTCACCGCAGTTTCACCTGCAGTCCCACAGGCACCGTAAATTGTTTCGAGATAAAAACTAGCCTTTTCTGTACCCCTGACAACGTGTATGCAAACTTTCATGATGATTAGTTGAGTTGTTAAGGCGTGAAAGCGTAACAAACAAATAAACATACAAAATCACTTTTGCATTTACAGTATCAGTATGGATTAGGAAAATAGAATGCAAAAATGAGTTTGTTCAATTGTTACGTTTTAACTACTTAACCACTTATCTGGATACAGATCAGAACATAGGGGGTTCTTGTGGGTCTGTGGGTGAAACTGCGGGACATAGCTAGTTGACTATAACTTTGAATATACAAAATTTTAGTCAGGTAAAAGTGGTCTAGTGGTTTAAAAAAGATATTTATAATTAAATTCTCATTCTCACCTGTGAAACCAAAAGTTGCATCCAGACTCACATAATATAGCCTGATCATTATCATGTACTTCTTTGTGGCACACCCCACAGGGGTAGATGGGAGGAGCATTAGGGTTCTGAGGGTTGAACACCATTGGTTGATCAGGCGGGTACACTTTCCCAGCACTTACAGGCATGGGCTTAGGCCCATACATACCCATGTTCTGTCCCATAGGACCCACTCCTTGGCCTCCAGGACCTCCCATTGCCATTCCACTCATACCGGCTAGTGGGCCACAGTTGCCCATGTTCCCGGGCCCAGGTCCCATTCCCATTGAGCCACTTCCACCCATTCCCATTGGCCCCCCATGACCCATATGATTGCTAGAGTATGGAGGGCCTGGGCCCATAGATGTCATAGGCCCGTTTCCACCCATAGGACCACTTCCCATCGGGCCTCCCGATTGCATAGGACTTCCATGCCTCATTGGACCACAATGTCCTGGCCCCATTCCACCACTCTGCATAGGATTAGATGACATAATCGAATTATTAGGACCCATGGAACCATTTGAACAATTAGGCCCCATTGGGCCATTCATGCGAGGTACATTCATGCCTGGACCTCCTCCACCCATAGGACCATTCATGGGTCCATTCATGGACCCAGCACCCAGTGGACTGTGCATAGGTGGCCCCATGGGGCTATTGCTCATGTGACTGCCTGCCATAGACCCCATATTCATAGGACTTCCCATTGGCCCGGAAGACATTGGTGAACCCATTGGCATTGAATTCATGGGGCTCATTGGACTTCCCATAGACCTAGATTGTGGACCCATTCCAGGTCCCATACTGTGATTACTCATACCCATACTTGGGCCTCCCATAGGGGACATCCCACCCATATGTCCCATGGCATGGGGGCTCATATTGCCCATAGGACTGATTCCTCTCGGTGGCATTTGTTGACTCATAGGGCTCATACTGTGTGGCAAGGGACTCATATGCCTCATTGGTGGTCCTCCCATGCCATGCATAGGCCCCATCATTCCCATCGGCCCATTTTGACTCATCATAGGGCCATTTTGGCTCATCATGGGACCATTGTGTGATACAGTGGATGGAGAATCATCAAAAGGGTTTGAAGCAACAATGGTGTCCCCATATCCTGTTAGAGGAGGAGGCAGGAGGTCTTGTGCTGTAGGAGGTGGCTGAGGTGTGTGGGTATTGTTAGCATTAGATGTTTTCCTCCTCTTTTTGGGGTTGCTGGGCGCCGGCGCCGGGGGCGTAGGGGTATCCATCGGCGGTTTAAAGTCTGGGGGCCCGAGTCCCGGCCCTGGGAGCCTGTAGGATGGCATACCAGCCAGATTGTGACTCATTTTGGAACTATTCAGTTTCAACTCCGTGCATTGTTAGAGAGGTATCGACGGCAGAATATTTTAGTAAATATATTCACACATAAGGCACCGCATTGTCACGAGAAAGCGCAATAACGTGCCGGAAGACTGGTCGTGTCTATTTCTGTAACAAAAAAAAACACTTGAATATCGCATGCTCTGGGCTCTCCGTTGAGACAAATATAATCTGCGTATGATAAATAATTATAGAACTTTCAGCACAGATGATGATTACAAATACCATTAGCAACCAACGTAACCTGTCAATATTTATGCATTCTCAGTTTTTGTATCAGCAAAATGAAGTTCAGTTTGACAAAAACGGACGAGAATAGCCGAAAGATTCTCAAAGATACTTACATCATAATAAATTAAGCATCGGAAATACAAAATATTTTTTGTCTTCTTTGAGATCCCAAGGCAGGCGTGCAACTTCTGACAAAATACCATAAGAAATCCACTGTTCACAGAATAATTTTGATCTTAATCGGAGACTCCTTGTGTTTAATATATTTTAAACTACATAGATTTTATTTAAATCAGGGAATAGTTTAACAACAGAAGCATTTTATTTACGACTATCAATATTCTAAACAACACACGCCACATTCACAATGTATTTTTTTGGAAAAATTGCCGCTAGAGGGCGTTGTTGGAGCTTTTTTTTTTTAATTATTCATGACCATGGATACTCGTCCTTCAGTCGGATTCTTAGTAATTATTTTTCCTTCAGTAACAGATGATGGGATGATGATGATGAGGTGATGATGAAGACGATGAATCCCTCCCCTTTCCCCATTCCAGTAAAGTTATGGATACTTTACTGAAACTCTATGTGAAGTTTTGTAGAGAACACGAAAAATCGCGTTTCGCGATGTTTGTATCATTTGCCCACACTCGTGCACGTTGACGAACCGGTAAAGGTTAATAATCCACCATTATTACACTTTAACACTCGAAGAATCACAAGTTTTAGAAAATAATACAAAAACACGACACCATCTTTTCGGTTCCCGCCAAAACTCCGTTGTTGGAGCTTCAGTTTTCGTGTTGCCAGAAAATATCAAGACAAGACAGATATTTGGCTTTTTTTTGCCATTGATTTTGTAAAACTCAAGATCCGCCACATAGAGCGCCATGTCAATGACACAGAGATTCAGTTATGTATTTAGTCCACCACATCCACCGTCCAGTACGTTCCTGCGGTTTAGCTGGGAAAATATTTCGCCTGGTTAAACGACAAATACCCGTTCCTTGTCGTCCGTCAGACAAAATTTTGACTAGATTAAAAATTATCTGCCTCGTTCCCGCGAGACTTCCAGTATAACATTGGTTCTACCTTAAATTTATTTTCGTCAAGCTTATTAAAACCCCGTTCCCGGGCACTACTCAGATGAAATTTTGATTAGACTAAATAATATTATCCACTACGTCGAACATTGTAGAACTATTCGACGGTTCCGTATAGCTTAGAAAGGTTCTTGAAGCTTTTGGTACAGCTTTGGAAATGTCTCGATAGTACTCGAATGTTCCAGAAAACTCTGTGTAGGGAAGTCAGAGAGCCTCCATGGGAAAGGGACAGATAATGGTTAGCCAATTGATCGTAAGTCTTAATTAAACAGTGAATAACAGTGAATAGTAAACCAACCAAAAGTGTAATATCTATGTATAATATCCATGTGTAATATCCTTGTATAATAATAATAGCATCTTGCTAACGGCGAGTACTTGCACAGGTACAACCAAGTAGCCAGGATCATCCACCAGCAACTTGCCCTTCAGTACGGTCTTGTTGAGTCCAAGGTGCCGTACTACAAGTACGCACCAGCGCCAGTTCCCAAGAATGGCCGTGCTTTGCTCTACTGGGACCGCTTTATCAAAAATAATAAAAAATAAAATAAAAGTCAAAGTGATAAACGAGTGTTTAAATTTAACATAGTGTAATCTTTGTATTATAGCAATATTGAATTGTCATTATTAGCGCCATCTATCACGGATGGGAGAAATACTAACATTATTTGTTAAATGACTGGAGCCCGGTGTATGGCGACAGGCTCGCCCCCTGTCACATTTGTGACTAAATATAGTCCAGTGAAGTGTGGGTGTTGTATTACATCTCTGCCAGCCACCTCGGGGGAGAAGCGTGTTAAATGTCTTTCCTGAATCAGGAAAGACATTTTACACGCTTCTACGACGCACGATGTATCAGGAATCCTGATACATCGTGCGAGGAAAATGTCTACCTGCGATGTTTGGATGTGGGACCCGGTACGCACGGCCAGGTAACTTCATGCGTAAAATTGTCATTGTCGACAATGACACAGACATTGAGTTTTAAATGTCAATTCTTTAAATTATTTGTAAAACATTGAAAAGAGGTTATGAAAACAGAATTCAACTAGAAATACAAATTTAATTTAATTTTACTATCTAGATCTCATAATAATGGCGTTAAATAGGCTATTTGCTAGTCTAACAATAACTCCGACTTTATTATCAAGAAGAACATTTCACACGACCACAGTCCAGTTTATAAGTAAACCCAATGTTGTATTAACCAAACCAGGATTCGGCAAAAGTTACAGACGTATTGTGCATTACCCTGAAGAGTACACCGTTAAGCCTTTGGAGGTCACGAATCTTGCAGGCAGAGATCCGGTAACAGGTAACCGTAAAACTTAGGGATGTTTCACTTTACTGTGTTCAGAGTTTAAAAGTAAAATTTAGGTAAGTATAAATAAGGAAATCTTATACACAGGTCGAGTAGTAGCAAATGGTATAGGCGGAGGCATCAAACACAAATATCATTGGGTCCAATGGGTCAGAGATGGACCAGCAGAAGGGCCTCCACAAGAAGAAAAAGTTATTGAGGTAATCAGCCTAGGTATATATTAAGACTAATTTATTGTTACAAAACATCTTAAAGCTCTTCTAAACAGGGTCTGTGTTAAAGAGCCGTTAATATAAAGATTTATATATGAAACTAGAAAAAACTAAGAAAATTCTTCATGTTATTTTCGTTTTAGTGAATAAGTTTCTAGGACTGTTCCAGATCAAAATTTTAGTTTTTACACAACAGTTGCAAGTTGGAAAATGTGTTTTTAGTGCTTTTGAGTTAGCCAAGCCAAAATTTTGATACAGCTCACTTTCACCTTAATCAAGTATGCCAAAAATCAAAATTCTGGATTGTCACTGTTACAGATAATAGAAGATGGATGCAGAACAGCAAATGTGGCTTTGGTTGCAGTTGGTGATAAGCTTAAATATATACTAGCCACTGAAAACATGAAAGCCGGTGACATTATCAAGACTTCAAGGAAGCTGCCAAGGATACCCGGTATTTCCTTTGTTACTTAGATAAAAACAGTGGGAACTAGGTATTATATTAAATAGTCTTTTCATAGGCTTCTTCATTTATGAATGAAGATACCTAACAAAAATCCTAGTGCCCAACAGAATAGCTATTGACAGGATACATCATTATTTTAATTGGCATTTGTTCTATTTTATGCAGGCTATGATATTATTTATTATAATAATATAATCTGTTGTATGAAATTATGCTGTATGAGACATTAGACAGATCTATTAGTCATTGTATATAATTGTGAAAAAGCTTACCATGTGAGAATTGCCAATCAATGTGTTCAATTGTCCTATTTAAAAAAATGTTTGTATTAAATCACAATAATTTCAAATTCAGTAATAACATATTTTGTTTGTAATGAAAACATCTTTTGTCAGCAAATAAAAAACTATGACCAACTTTTTTCAGTTATTTTTATAACATTGTTTCAGTGAGAGCAAATGAAGGTGATGCATATGTATTAGGAGCGCTGCCAATTGGTACTATAGTGCACAACATTGAGAAAGAACCAGGTTTGTTTAAAATGTTTTGAGAATATTTTTCATACATGACTATTGAAAATTTAGAATTTTCTTTTCTACGCAGGACAATATCCTATCTACATTCACGCGGCTGGAACTTTCGGGACAATAATGAGGAAGCAAAATGACCGAATTGTAGTTCAGATGCCATCGAAAAGGCTGTTCAGTTTTGATCAGAATTGCATGGCAGTTGTTGGTATGTATAAATAAATTAAGGAAATATCATTCATTGTTGGTTTGCATGAACTAACATCTTTAGCTTACCCGAGGCTCTAAAAAAATTACAAATCTAGTTTTTGCCCGCAGGTCGTCTCTCCAACATCCTGCACGGGTCGACCCACATCGGCTCCCCGCAGCGCAACCGCTGGCTCGGCAACAGGCCGCGGTCGGGACTGTGGCAGCGCAAGAGTGGTCGCCACGGCAGAAAGATCAAACCGCCTAAACCAGTCAAGGAAATACGAACCATCAATAATAAAACGATAGGCACTGTAAGGCTAACACTTAACCCGTACCGATCTTTGTAAATATTATATTTATATTTAGTTAATAAAGCCTGCTAGTAAACATAAAACCTTTTAAAATACAGTTTAAGATAAGTACAGATAATAAGAACACGCAAATTTTGGTTTGTAACATTTATTTTATAAACATCACATTCTACAAAAGCCATAAGTAGGAATACGTTACACGTTTTCAAAAACATTATACTATATGTGCGATTTAAATTTTAAGCTTACACAAGCAGGTACAGTTTTAACGAGTTTTCCAATACATTTCATGAGTAGATAAATTTAATTTGTAATTTCTAAGATCTTTATTCTTCTTCATCCTCATCCGAAAATGTCAGTATCTGCAAAAATATAATTAAGCAAATTACTAAGACAACTTTCTCAACCAATCTGCTCAACTGATCATTATAATATTTTGCATACACATTGTCAGGGGTACAGTAAAGGACATAGGGTACTTTATATCCTGAAATAATTTAGGGTTTGTGGTGCCGCGGGTGAAAGCATGGGGCGCACCTAGTTTTATATATCTAAAACACTCCGTATATAAAAAAGGAACCTAACAACACCTGACAATCGGAAATCGGTAGCCCCTTACTATGGGGTCACATAGGGATACGCAAACATACATACATACATCAGCCTCATGTCAGGTCTAATAAAAACTGAAAGAAATAGCAAACAGTACACCACTCACATCAGTCATCTCCGCCGTCAAATGCAGTTCAGCCAAACCAGTCACCTCCTCCAAGTACTTCCCACTACTGAACACCTTCATCAGAAACTCGGTTCCCTCTTCCTTGTACATGTTCAATACAGCGTCAGAGCAAGCTATGCACTGTTTGAATTTGGCACAAGTGGGTATAACATGTTGGTAGGAGTGGAGGAAGCCGCGGATTGTGTGTGGTATGGGGCCCAGGACGCCTTGGTGCTCGGGGGGTATTTCCGAGTCGTCGCTTAGGTTGTACACGGCTGGCGCTTGAACCCTGTTAGAAGAAATTGACAGTTAAAAATACATCAAAATAGAAAAAAGGACATGGTTGTTGAAACAAATTATCATCTACATCAATGATGTAATATATGAAAGATAAAATCCTACTAATATTATAAACGCGAAAGTTAATAAGAATGGATGGATGGATGAATGTTTGTTTGTTACTCTTTCACGCCAAAACAGCTGAACAGATCTGGATGAAAGTTCGCACAGAGATAGATTATAGTCTAGAATAGCACATAGGACACTTTTTAATCGCGGGTGAAATCGCGGGGCGCAGCTAGTACTTTATTTTACTACTGGCTCTGTGAGTTGTAGACTTCGCAGCCGACGTCTGTCCCCTACAGGTCTGTCCCTCTACCGATTCTCGTGAAATTTTATGAGCAGCTTAAAATTAAGTATACAATTTTTTTGCCGAGTCTGTTTTGAAAAAATTCAAAATAGGGGAAATATGTTTTTTTTTTTTTCAAAAAAAAAAATATATCTCCGCTGTTTTGAAAAATTTGTGAAACTTGACTCGTCAAAAAAAATTTATTTAATTATTTAATCTACTAAGAAATGCGATCTGTAGAGGAAGACAGATCCGGATAGAATTCGGACATAGGAAAGCATTTTTGTAGAAACAGAAGCATAGACGCTTCGTTTGCTCGCTTTGTCGATAAATGCGAAAGTTTGTTCACATGTGTGTTTGTTCCTTCTTCACGCTCCACTGATTTACATGAAATTCGGAACAGATAGCCCTTACAACATGATGAACACAAGGTACTACTTTACAACCGCGGGCCGCAGTTAGGATTATTATCATAATAGATGTGACAGTGAGTTTGTTACGCTTTTTTGTTTGTTAGGATTTTGTAAACAATTTTAAGACTTTTAAAAACCGCTTGATCGATGTCGGTAACATTTATAGTGGACCATCTCTAAAGTATTCGATATTAAATCGTTTCATAAATAACGGAGTTATGCGGTAACAAACATAAAAAATTAACTGAATTGAGAACCTCCTCTTTTTGAAGTGTAATCCACCGCCGCGAACAAAAGCAAGCGGCTTTACGCGCCAGGCGTGTTACACGTGTGTATAGGTGTGACTAATATATGAATTCCTAAAAGGTACATGTACTAGGTATATGGGTGACATTTCATATTAGGTAATATAAATATTTTCATATTAGGTTATTGAATAATAGTCAAATAATAGCTATGATCTGCGAGACACGATGCGGTTTTTTTTACTAATGCTGTTGGCCACTGAGGCCTCTACAGCGTACCAGACGTGAGGCACGCGCGGAGGGCGCAGGGTCTTTAGAGATTTTGTTTTTTAAAGCTTAGGGCGACTAGCACAAGGGCACCACTAAGGTATACCGGACGTAAGGCAAGCGCGGAGGGCGCAGGGCCTTTAGAGATTTTGTTTTTTAAAGCTTAGGGCGACTAGCACAAGGGCACCACTAAGGTATACCGGACGTAAGGCAAGCGCGGAGGGCGCAGGGCCTTTAGAGATTTTGTTTTTTAAAGCTTAGGGCGACTAGCACAAGGGCACCACTAAGGTATACCGGACGTAAGGCAAGCGCGGAGGGCGCAGGGTCTTTAGAGATTTTGTTTTTTAAAGCTTAGGGCGACTAGCACAAGGGCACCACTAAGGTATACCGGACGTAAGGCAAGCGCGGAGGGCGCAGGGCCTTTAGAGATTTTGTTTTTTAAAGCTTAGGGCGATTAGCACAAGGGCACCACTAAGGTACGGACCTCGGCTTGGGCCGTTGCCGGGGAGGAGGTGGAGTCGATTTGCCCAGGCAGCCCAGACGGGGTTAGCTCTTGAGCCCTATTAGGTTGAACTGATTGACTATTTGGAGAGAATCTGACCGATCTTCTAACAGATCCTGGGAGTCTTCGACCTCGCCGGCGAGGTCGGTGTTTGATCGTGTTCCTTTGGTAACCGGCGCCTATACCAAAAACTGCATACTGCCTGCTGCGGGAGCTGTCGGGTCGTCGAAGATGTCTCTAGGTCGTCTACGGAGTGGGGCACGATGCGGTCTCAGTAATAGCATGGTATAATAAAATACTCCGCCAGATACAGCATTCCGGTCACGTGGGCAACACACAGTGACGTCAACCGATGCTAAAGCAAGACCGGAGTCATTTATTTACCAATTGTTCGAAAGAGACGGATGACGATGACGAGTGACGTCATTATGTGTTTGCTCCCGGAATGTCTTCCCAGAATCTCTAGACCTTGTTTCTTTTTTGGATCATGAGTAACTAGCTGCGCCCCGCGGTTTAAAACTGCTAAATGTGCTATTTTAGACTATAATCTATCTCTGTGTCAAATTTCATCCAGATCTGTTCAGCCGTTCTGACGTGAAAGAGTAACAAACATCCATCCATCCATCCTTACAAACTTTCGCTTTTATAATATTATTATAATTATAGCCACTATCCTACTTCCTACTCGGGACAGAACACTATCGGTATCGGATAGTGTTCTGTGCGCGCGCCGCGCCGTGGGGAAATGCGGCGTTGCCATACACAAGCGCCGCGACTTTTCGCGGCGTTGCCAGCTCTTCAATGCGAATGAGAATGAAAGAGTATAACAAAGAACGTAATAATCCTATCAATGTTACTCCGTGAGTTGTATACACGTCGCGTTTTGTATGGAAGCGTCGTAGACAAGCAGAGTTACAGCAAGCAATCGATCCCGATTATTTATTAAACTATTTCTATCTAACTCTTACGTTGATAGTCCTATAGGTCTGTTAAAGTATTAAGGTAAATTAAGTCGGTCCATGTTATAATTATCTAATATCAAATATTAGGTCCTTACGTATGAAATTAGCGTTTTGTCGTACTGATCAATTTGATCTGAAATATCTCCTCTTTGGTTAAGAATTCGAAATTCAAATTAATAAATTCATTTAGCTGGTTTTTTTTTCTTTGGAATACAGTCATTCATTTGTTATTTTCCTCATTATTTTTTCTCTGGCGTCGCTTATTACCGCGCAATGGAAAACATGAAATATCGGTATATTTACGAGTACGAGTTCTACCGTGGCACCAGTGCTGCAGAAACAGCTCGAAGAATTAATTATGTGTACGGCGCTGGTGTCGCTAAAGATAGCATGGTACGTTTTTGGTTTCAACGTTTTCGTTCTGGAAATTTCGACCTTAAGAACCAACCCCGTGGACGGCCGGAGATCAAAGTGAAAAACGAAGAATTAAAGGCTATTGTGGAAGCGGATCCATCACAAAGCACTTCAGAGATAGCAGCAGGCTTCGGGGTAAGTGACAAAACTGTATTAATCCACTTGAAGCAAATCGGGAAAGTAAAAAAACTCGAACTATGGGTACCTCATGAATTGAGTGAATCGAACTTGCAAACACGGGTCGCCTGCTGTGTTACTTTGCTCAACCGACACAATAATGAAGGGATTTTTAATCGAATCATTACTTGTGATGAAAAGTGGATATTGTACGATAATCGAAAGCGCTCATCGCAATGGCTGAACCCTGGAGACCCAGCCAAAACCTGCCCTAAACGAAAATTGACTCAGAAAAAGTTACTTGTAAGTGTTTGGTGGACTAGCGCCGGTGTCGTTCACTACAGCTTTCTTAAATCTGGCCAAACGATTACGGCAGATATCTATTGTCAGCAACTGCAAACCATGAAGGAAGAACTAGCTGTTAAACAACCGAGATTGGTCAATCGCTCTAGGCCACTGCTGCTTCACGACAACGCAAGACCACACACTGCACAACAAACAACCACTAAGTTAGCTGAGCTACATTTGAAATGTCTGCAACATTCACCGTACTCCCCGGACCTTGCTCTAACAGATTACCATTTCTTCCGGAATTTGGACAACTTCTTACAAGGAAAAAAATTCCACTCCGATGCAGCAGTCCAAACCGCCTTCAAAGAGTTTATTGATTCTCGCCCCCATGGTTTTTATAGTAAAGGGATCAATAAACTACCCATAAGATGGCAAAAGTGCATAGATAACAACAGTGCATACTTTGATTAATTAAATATATTTTACAAAAAAAAATCGACTTTTTATTCCTCCCGTACAAAACGCCAATTTCATACGTAAGGACCTAATATATATGCGATTATTGATACGAAGTATGAGTCGAACGAACACGATATCACAATAACGGTTGAATATTCTTCTAGGAATATAAACTCTGATGACTATTAACCAGTAATAGGTATGACACCCTACTAATTGTTAAAGCTATATTATATTCGACAATAGGAATACGAAAATGTCAACCTAATACAACAGCACTACTGACACGTGCGGGTATTGGCGTCTTCGCTTTACTTAGCCGAACGCAAGTATTTTTACAGCAACATTTATCGTCACGCCTTTCCCCCGAAAGACCTGGCAGAGGTGTATTTAACACCCACACTTCGCCGGAGGATATTCAGCCCCAACTGTGACAGGGAGCGACCCTGTCGCCATACACCGGGCTTCAGTTAAGTAGCAGATGATATAAAATACGCACATATGTTGACACGAATGATGCGAGCCTTCGGCTGGGATCGAACCCGCTCCCTCTGGCTTGAAAGGCAAGTCTTCTCCGACTAGGCTAATTATCTGCTAAGTGTTTTTAAACTTAATAAACGAAGCGATGATAGCCTAGTTGGAAAAGGCCTGACTCTCAAACCAGAGCGAGCAGGTTCAAACCCAGCCGACGACGCACCAAGTTGTTCATTGTGTGAACATATGTGCGTATTGTATGTCATCTGCTACATGACTGGAGCCGGTGTATGGCGACAGGCTCGCCCCCTGTCACATTTGGGACTAAATATCGTCCGGTACAGTGTGAATGGGTCTTGTATTACACCTCTGCCAGCCTCGGGGGAAAGGCGTTACGATATATGTTTTTAAACTGAATCAAAAAACAGAACAGCAGTAAAAGTGTTAGAAATAGTGTAAGTACCTGAGTGGATGCTGCAGCAGCCCCACTAACAACTCGACGGCGAGCGCCCCGGCGATGGCCGCGACCCCGGGCCGGGTCACCGTGCACTGCTGGTCCAGCGTGCGGTCTTTCAACGACTGCAACAAGTGATTGAGTTTGATTGCGACGTTGTAGGCGGCCGAAAGGGTTTTATAGAGTGTGGTAACGAACACTCAAATAAAAATTGCGTAAGAAAACTATATAGATAATAAAAATCGGATTTTACGCTCCTCGCGTGTGCAGCCGCACTGGCGTTGCGCTAGTAAAAACACAACGTATGTGTTTTCGGCAGTCAAAGTGTTTAATCTATTAGGATTTTTTTCCGAGGGCATTAAAAAGTAATAATTATTAGGTCGTATTTTCATCCAAGCGTTAGCGTTACTAGAAACAGTATCGCTTCCAAACGATTTTCTTTCTAGAAACGCTAACGAGATCATTGCAACGTAGATCCCCAGTTAACAATTCGGTCACCGCAGATTCAAAGTCAAGTCAATTTAACCCTGGAGGTATCAAACTCGGTAATATGTAATGACAGGGTTTCTCACATTGCCGGGTGCGGTGTCGTCATTGCAGAAGTAGCAGCCCAGCTGTCCACCCGGTATGAACTCAGCTGGTTGAACCTACTATCTGTTTAATGAAAGAGTTTCTCACATTGCCGGGTGCGGTGTCGTCATTGCAAGAGTAGCAGCCCAGCTGTCCACCCGGTATGAACTCCGCTGGTTGAACCTACTATCTATTTAATGAAAGGGTTTCTCACATTGCCGGGTGCGGTGTCGTCATTGCAGAAGTAGCAGCCCAGCTGTCCACCCGGTATGAACTCTGCTGATTGAACCTACTGGCTATTTAATGAAAGGGTTCCTTACATTGCCAGGTGCGGTGACGTCATTGCAGAAGTAACAGCCCAGCTGTCGACCCGGTATGAACTCAGCTGGTTGAACCTACTATCTATTTAATGAAAGAGTTCCTCATATTGCCGGGTGCGGTGACGTCATTGCAGAAGTAACATCCCAGCTGTCTCTCCGAACTCCGCTGATTGAACCTACTATCTATTTAATGAAAAAGTTCCACACATTGCCGGGTGCGGTGATGTCATTGCAGATGTAACAGCCCAGCTGTCTCTCCGAACTCCGCTGATTGAACCTACTGGCTATTTAATTAAAGGGCTCCTTACATTGCCAGGTGCGGTGACGTCATTGCATTAGTAGCACTGTAGCAGCCCAGCTGTCCGCCCGCTATGAAGTCTGCTGATTGAACCTACTAGCTATTTAATGAAAGGGTCTCCCTCACATTGCCGGGTGCGGTGACGTCATTGCATAAATAGCAGCCCAGCTGTCCGCCCGGTATGAACTCCGCTGGTTGAACCTACTATCTATTTAATGAAAGGGTCCCTCACATTGCCAGGTGCAGTGACGTCATTGCAGAAGTAGCAGCCCAGCTGTCCGCCCGGTATGAACTCGGTGTTGACCGCCGTCTCCACAGCGCTCGGTGAAGGGACGCCGTGTCGCATCACTAGGTAGCTGTCGAAACCGAGAGCGGCGTTTATCACTATCTGGAAATAATAGATGAAGCGAAGCTTAAAAAACCATCCATGTAAACAATTTTCAGATTTTTGTTGATATTTCAAAAACCGCTTGACCAAATTTGATAAAAATGTATATGGGACCACCTCTAGAGTATGATCTACAAAACAAAAAAAATCATTAAAATTGATTCACAATTGGCAGATGATTGGAGTAATCGCGTAACATACTTACGAAAAAAACATGCAGTCGAATTGAGAACTTTTTTTGGAAGTCGGTGGATTACGATAAATTAATGCCATAAATTATGGTTATAGGTACCTAATCAAAAACCTCATAAGGGTTCATTGTACTCATCAATACGAACAACTTTTACCATGAAGCCAATCCTGTAATCGCGAAAAAAAAAATAGATGTTCCATACAAAAAGTTCAATCACCTAAGACAAAATGTATGGAACAGCTGATTTTTTTTTCGCGATTTCGGAGTTCGCCCCATAGTAAAAGTTGTTCATATTGATGAGTACAATGAACCCTTAAGAGGTTTTTGATTAGGTACCTATAACGTTGTATTTGTAAAATTGACCTACATTATTAAGATTTAAAAAAAGATAATATGCTCGAACGGAGTCGCGTTCAGAGGGTACGTCGCCGTCAGAGCGCCAAGTTGCATTCACGTGCACTCCTGGCCTATCCTCTGACGCGATCCAGCACATGTCGTAGGAGTATGTACCATTTTATTTCAAATTAATTGAAACGAAACGCACGCTGGCTGGCCCTGACTTTTAAAGTAGCACGATCCCCGTGTGTAGCCCCTCACACCCCGTACGATTGCTCTGTCTAGACGGCTCGTCAGACGACTGTATGGATTTATAGACTGTGATGGTAGCCATAACTGAAGCGTTTTTGGGAGTTAGCGTTATTTCCCGCTGGCGTTAGTGTAGCGAGATCTTTACGAATCGCGCTGTCATTATTCCATTCAATCCAGTCAGTCACATTCATCCTATGGCAGAGCGAAGACCTTGCCATACTTTTTTTCTAAAAAGTGTTAATGTTTGTTTGGAAAACTTAGCTTTCTAATAAAAATCGGGGAGAGCTAATTCCATTTTTTGTACCTAAAGCACGAAAATCTGCTCGTAAAATGGATAAAACGTATAAATCAGAAGATAAAGGTAATGAGCCACTATACGCGCCGCCGCCGCCGCACATTAATCTAAACGGTAAGTACGTAAACATTGTTTTAAAATTCTGTAGTGCATAAAGTGAACTCTTCTTTTTTTTATGCGACTTCAAAAAGCACGAGGATTTGGTTGTAGTTTTTTTTTAATGTTTGTTTACCGCATAACTCTGATATTTAGGAGCTGTTTTTGAAAATTCTTTTTTTGTTGCAAAGATATATGCTTACAGATTGGCCCAATTATTTTGTCTTCCTTTCAAAATAAATTTATGATAATAAAAATAATTTGTATGTCATCTTACTAATCCTACTAATATTATAAAAGCGAAAGTTTGTAAGAATGGATGGATGTTTGTTACTCTTTCAGGCCAGAACGGCTGAACAGGGGGCTTACCATGAACTTTTACAAAAACATCATTGCGCAGGAACGTTTTGATACATTCCTTAATAAGTATTGTTTTGTATCATACCACAAGCATTGAAAACAATAATGTTTTAAAACGTTTTTACTCCTGCTATAGTGATGGGAAAAGAATGTACGATACAAGTGCTTCTACACACTCTGTGGTATTTTTGCGTTACGAACTGTCATTATCAGTGTGAATGTCATACATCAATCTTATATCCAGTATTTTCGAGTATGGTGTTGCCAGATGTATATATGTCAATCGTAATTATACGATTTTTGCCGTGTAAAAATCGGACAATCGGGGTCGTACAATAGTACGACCGCATAGCGAAATCGTGCCTACAATATCCTATCGATACAGGGAAATTACACTTACGGTTTTTACAAGTTGCAAGTAAAAACACTACGATTTCTTATTATTTTCTTCCCTAAGAATTTTTATTTTCCTCACCGACGTACAATCGCTCCTAAGAAACATCTGGCGACACTTGGTTGTATGAACAATGTCAATTTTTGTTTTGTTTTGTCCCATAGGGCAGGCTAGAGGCAACATAGCCATACCACCTAGTCATCCGTATGTTTGTTATAACATTTTTCAATAAATCTCTGATGAAGATGATGATAAATGAGATAAATCCCACTCCTCTTTCCCTCTTTCAGTAAAGGCGAGTTTTCGTTTTAGAAAATAATACAAAATCATGACACCATCTTTTCGGTTCCCCTCAAAAACGTAAATTAAATCTACATTATTATGATCATTAAGGTAAATTAAAATTCGATTGCTGTACTTATACAATTAAAGTTTGTGAAAAATATTTTGGTGATATCTAGAATTTAATGCTTAGAATAATTTGTCACAGCGGCCGCAAAGTCTCAGCGAAGCAGTTCGATATCATGTGAGACTTTTTAAAAACCCACAGTGAAATCGCTGCGGGCTTTAATAGGAGTCTGCAGGCGAAGGCTCATTCTAAGAAGAAACAAGTGCATCGAAAGGAGCGGACTTAGCCAAAAGAAAATATATGTGAAAAAGGGTTAAAATTTATTTTGGAGCCCGTCTGAAGGCGTCCTTTACTACAAAGGACGCCTTCAGAGATGGAGCTTCATGGAGCTTCTAATATCTGCTTCGAGAAACTCGAAAGTTTCCAAATCATCGGCCATCTTGCTAAATATTACAAATAGAACCTTAGAAACACAGCAAAAACTCATTAATAAATAGAAAAAGTTACACGGAGAGCAACTTTTTAACAATCGTTGTAATTTGTATCATTCCTGCTATTTTGACAGCTCGGCAGGAATACTTTTATAGGTCGTGGTACGGTTTTTAAACAAATGTTCCTTGGATTGAATGAACGAAATCGAGTGACGTCATCAAAACTGCTAAGCGATATCAAAACGTAGCAGGAATACTTTTAGGGTGGTCATGGTACGAAATTACGAAGTAAGGCTTAATTAATGATGTTTTAAGAGGTTGTGGTAAGCCCCCAGATCTGGATGAATTTTGCCACAGTGATAGATTTTAGTCTAGAATAGCACATAGGATACTTTATAACCGCGGGTGACACCATGGGGCGCAGCTAGTCTGTTATATGACTGGGATCCGTTGCAGGGCGACAGGCTCACCCCCTGTCACATTTGGGACTGAATATCGTGCGGCGAAGTGTAGGTGTTGTACACCTCGGCCAGCCCCTTCGAGGGAAAGGCGTAACGATATGTATGATTATATGTTAATGTTCAAAATAAAGTTTGCTATTATGTTTATCTGTGTGTAACTATGTCGTGATAGGTAGGTACTTTTATTTTGAAATAACTATGCACACCATGGGCGCGCCCAAACTTGTTTTGGGGTGGGGCAGATGCCCCACCGTGGGTACGCCCCTGATAGACGCTATAGTTTGCTAGTTTAGCTATTGCTAGTATTTTAGTAGTAGTATGCTAGTATTTTAGTGTGACTAAATTGTCCAGGTCTAGCAGAACTCAGCACCTTGCCTCAAGTGAAAATTCGTATGGGAAGCATTACTGATGAGCACGGAAAGTTGGTTTTCAACCTTAAGAGAGAGATCGTATACAACGGCTGCTCCGTTAGCGCATTTTTAGACATGTACGATAACACAGGAAGAATGGTAAGACATGCTATTTTTTATTTGGAACCTCCGACGTAAAAACGACGGGATGTTATAAGTTTGACGTGTTCGTGCTTGTGTGTGTGTCTGCTGTGGCATCGTAGCTCCCGAACGGATGCACCGATTTTAATTATTTTTTTGCTTGAAAAGTAAATTAGTCGGAAGTGTTCTTAACTATCGCTTAAAAAAGCGATGACAGCCTAGTTGGGAGAAGGTCCGCCTCTCAAGCCAGAGGGAGTCACATTTGGGACTGAATATCATCCGGCGAAATGTGGGTGTTGCCACATTTCGCCTCTCTCACCTCTTTTGCACCTCTACCAGCCCCCTCGGGGGAAAGGCGTGACGATGTTCTTAGCTATCTTTGATGAAAATCGGTGTCGGGAGTTTTTTAATTTTTAATTTATCCTTGTTTTAACCATACTTGTAATGTTGCTAAAGATAAATAACAATTTTGCGTCTGTTTTGTAAGTTCCTAGTCTCAGTAGCAAAATTTACCCTCACCCAAAAACCTGGATCCGCCACTGTCTACTGACCGTTCAGTTATTTTACCTGTAGCTTTAGCCATAGTATTGCCTCTCGCTCTTGCAGCAAGTGATTCCGACCGAGAGGCAGAGACAATCACATTTTGTCAGAGGTAAAATGAACTGTGAGTGAACGGACTGTAGGTTTATAACTACGCAAAAATATCGCTTTGCGGTTGTTAACTCATATGCGGCGACCTTTTTGCAATGTCGAACGTGTAGTTCGTTTTTTGAACCCGACTTTGTATCTACTTTATTTATATTTCGCCCTCTACCATATTCGGTCGGTGTAACCTTGTCCTGTCTCTATAGTGTTATTGTTATTTAGGTGAGTGTAATAACCGATGCGCTTCTATTTCAGGCGATCAGGATAAAGCCCGTCCACAGATGCTTTAAAAATTATCTGGAAATATACATAGAAGACCAGATCGTCGCCGAAGTGCGGATGAAGGGTGTATTCAACCCAAAGTTTGTTGTGAGCGATGCGAACGGAGGCGAGGTGCTGCAAATGACTCGGTTAGGCTTATGGCAGCTTAGATATATGCAGGTTGGTCTTTACAGGCATTTCGGCTAAAGCCGGCTCCAAAACTTTTGCCGCGCACGCGCCTATACGCCATTCCTATTGGTCAAAAAGTTTTTGACAACCACTGTTGGTTGTTTCTATAAACACTTTCGTTGGCGTTCGCTACAATAGTTTGGAGCCGGCTTAATACCTAGATGAAGAGTAGATAGTTGAGGATTTTGGTTTGAGGGGCTTGACAGCTGCGGGTAAGCTTTTTTTTATCAAGGTTGCTACATTTTGTACCATTATTAACGCAGATGCTTTTGAAGGTAGTCATGGACCTATTGGATTCGCCACTGTATTTGTAAATCAAGGGTTCCCAAAGTGGACGATAACGCCCCTTTGTGAGCAGTAAGAGACCCAGAAAAAAATGGGGGCGTTGTGTACTACCCACTGTGCTTAGGTCTCAAGTTAACTGTTGCGGGAGTAAAAGTATCGTTTAGAATGAATGTTTAATTCTCCGCTAATATAGCTCACAATATTTTTTTCTCAAAGTGGGCAGTAGAAAAAGTAAGTTTGGGAACCCCTGATGTTAATAAATAGGTAAGTAACAAATAGGACAGTCAACTAAGATGTTAGCGTCTCCGTAAAACTATTACGTCGTTGTCAAAACCGTCAACCTAATTTACGTCAAACGAGATGCGTTCGAGCGTTTGATGCGTTAATTGCGATTAAGCCAGCATGGGCGGATAACTCAATCACCCTCGACGTAGGGTATGTCGGTGTCCCTGCAGTGGGAAGTAAAACATATCGTCACGCCTTTCCACTGAAGGGGCTGGCAGAGGTGTAAAACAACACCCACACTACGCCGGACGATATACAGTCCCAAATGTTCCCTGTCACATTTGGGACTGTATATTGTTTTGGCGAGCCTGTCACCATACACCGGGCTACAGTCATGTAGCAGATGACATACAACACGCATCATATATGCGTGTTCACACAGTGAACAAATTGATGCGTGTTGTCAGGTGGGATCGAACCCTCTCCCTCTGGCTTGAGAGGCAGGCTTTCTCCAACTAGGCTATCATAACTAGCTGGGACGTAAAGAATATAATTAATATCAGTACCACGTAATAATAGAGATGCGTGACTATCTAATATCTTTAAATGAGCAATTCTTGTATATATATAATTGGAATCTCGGAATCGGCTCCAACGATTTTCATACAATTTAGTATTTAGGGGGTTTCGGGGGCGATAAATCGATCTAGCTAGGAATCATTTTTAGAAAATGTCATTTTATTCGTGTTTTATCGATAATCAACTTAAACATAAACTTGGAAGAAAAATAACAAAAAGGAGGCGTTTGAGTAGTCTCAACTGAAAAATATGACTCTTCCTGACATCTATTGGCGAATAATAATACTATTTTTTGTGAGCAACTAATTGCTTTAACGACACAACAGCAGATGGCGTTGTTAAGTAACACGAAGTCAATGAGTGTTTGCTTTGAGGTTAGAGTAAAATCAAAGGTACTACATATAATATGAAAAAGTGAGTCTATGTTCATTTTCTTTGTAACGCTTTCACGTCTGAACTACTCAACCGATCGTCTTAAAATTTTGCATACATGTTGTTTAGGGTACAGAAAAGGACATAGGGTACTTTTTATCCCGGAAAATCAACGGTTCCTGTGGGACCGTGGGTGAAACCACGGGTCGCAGCTAGTGTTTTCATTATGCGTTTACTTCAAATTGTTCTTTTTGGGTTCCAGATAAAAGACGAACGTGATAACCAGATAGGCACAATCACTAGAATTTGGAACGGATGGGCAAATGAGATTTCTACGATGTTTACCGACACCGACAGGCTGCAGGTCGATTTCCCCAGGGACCTCGGGGTCCAGTACAAGGCTGCCGTTATCGGATTTTGCTGCTTGATCGTAAGTAACTATGATTTTAGAACTTAGGGGCATAGGTTCGATTCCCATCTAGATGGGAATGATAGGAAAGATGGGATGAGCATTTTTGTGTTTGTTCTATGTCTAGGTGTCTGGTATCTATTTATGTGTGCATTTAAAATATATATATTTATTATGCAAGAAATTCCGTTGTTGGTTTTAGTTGAAAAAAATCTGGAAGAGACGCTTATTATGTTTTATGGCTGAACATCGCCAATTAGAAACAAAATCATTTAGATTACAAGATATTTATTTTTTACTAATAAAAAAGTATCCTTTATATTTATTTTCGACCTTATGATTAACTCAAGTGTTTTTTTTTTGCAGCTTTTAAGAAAATAAATGCTTCGACCAACAAGTAAAACTATTTTTTCTATGGTATAAATAATGACAGAAAGTTTGTAATAAGGTTCCTCATTTCGAATTTAACTTAAAAAAATTGTGAGTATTGAAGCACTAAAACTGGTACAATAAATACAATATGTTTTTATTGCACACCAAAAAATACAAAAAAAAACATGAAGAGAGAAAATCATTCGGCAGTACAAGGGCGGTCTTATCGCATAAAGCGATTTCTTCCAGGCAACCTTTGGATGGACAGGACAGAAAAAAGTATGAAACTGTATTCTATGGAAACGAAGAGCTAGAAAAAGTATAAAACTTGGTATGAATTGTGCCTAAAACATTATTTTTACTTGTTGATAGTTTAATAAGTATGTACTTACCCACCTAATTATTTAGATTTTTTATTATTCAAATTTAAGCTAAAAATTAGACTAAGTCATGTAATAAAATATAAAAATATTATTTATATTCCCGATTTAATTTTAAGCCAGTCCTAATTTTTAAACCCCTTTTTTCTTTACAGCTTGTCGAAGGTAGTGCCATCTATGAAACGACTAGGTAAAAAACTGCAAACTTTAGTAAAAAAAAATAAACAATTATTGTCCTACTCTCTGGATTGTCCTTAGGGGGCTATTACACCATGCGATCTGTAGTCTGGCTATCTACTAGGTAGCGTTAGTGTAATAGGATTGACAGACAGACAGATAGACACGACAGTTGTTACTCCTTCACGCCAGAACGACTGAACAGATCTGGATGAAATTTGGCACAGAGATAGATTATAGTCTAGAATAGCACATAGGATACTTTATAACCGCGGGTGAAACCGCGGGGCGCCGCTAGTGTTGAATATGTATTTATTACAAATTTGTTCTTTTTAAGTACTTTCCCATATGGTTAGTTAGCTAGGTTACCTTTCCATAGTGCGCAGCGATCAGCGTTGGCAGCCAACGAGCCTCCCGCGTGTCGAGCAGAAGAAATACCACGTCGTGGTCAGCGATGGCTTCTGTGATGGTTTTGATGTTGCCCAACATCTCTTCTTTCAAAGAATCGCCTATCGGATGACCAGGCATTGGAATGTGGGCCGGTATTCCAATGGAGTTCTAAAAATTTAAGAAGAGAATAGCTAAATATGAATTTCTAGGGAGTAATAGCTAGGGACAAATTGTTAGGGTATTCGTTTGTTTTTTTTTTTCCATTTATTTCAAGCGATGATAGCCTAGTCGGAAAAGACTCGCCTCTCAAGCCAGAGGGAGCGGGTCCGGACCCAACCGAAGGCACGCACCAATTTGTTCATTGTACGAACATAATGTGTGTGTTCCGGCACAACACTAGCCGCCTCCGCCTTCCGGAACCAGCGACACTCGTCCATCCGTCGTCGTGTCTCTGCACGTTGATTAGCTATGGATCAACCTGTCAAGCGAGCGCGCACGCATCTTTTTCGAATAGAAGAAAGTCTAAAATTGAATTAAATTGTCTAAAATACGGCCGCGGACACGACATTGTAATAAGTTAAAAACAATACAAATCATTATTTACTGGAGTCAGATATTTTACACATTCACCACCCATCGGGAACAGTGTGTATTGCATGTCATCTGCTACATGACTGGAGCCCGGTATATGGCGACAGGGTCGCCCCCTGTCACATATGGGACTGAATATCGTCCGGTGAAGTATGTGTGTTGTACACCTCTGCCAGCCCCTTCGCAGGAAAGGCGGACGGTATGTATTTCATGTCCAACTATTTTACTTTTATAATATCCGATCAGGGGGCCCTAGACAAGTTAGGATCGCATCAAAGCTATTCTGTATTTAGAATTGTTAACGGTTGAACGCTAGCTGCTGATTGGACGAATTGACAATATGTTCACGTGACATTTTTAAAAGCTCGTATTTCGTCCAATCAGCAGCTGACGTAGCTGACGTTCGAGCGTCAGCGGTTCTAAGCAGAGTAGCTTGGATGCAATTGCAGCTTGTCTAGGGGGCCCCAGGCGCTAAATCTAGGGCTTAAGTATAAAGTCAAAGTCAAAGTCAAAATGTTTTTATTCAATTTAGGTATCAAAGATACACTTATGAACGTCAAAGTTATTTAAATAGACTCGACCGCCTTGTTCGGATAAAAAGCCTCTACTCAGAAGAACAGGCAAGAAACTGAGGGGCATTATTTTTATAAAACAGTAGGTTACATTAAATACTGCATAAAACTCACCACTGTCGGCAATATATTCTTTAAACTGTCGGCCGCCGCCTCAGCTTTTTTCTTGCCGCCATTGAGGCAATCACTATGAGTGAACAGCACTTGTCGCGTCGGATTAGAGTATGACACTTTGCCGTTGTCAATGAACGTTATGTGACGGAAGCCCCAGGCCTGAAAAAAATACGATTGAATTAGAATTAAGCAGCATGTGTATCTATCGATGTGTGTATACGTGCCCTGTATTGGCACTCTTTTTTATGTTGTATAGGTCGGCGTTTGACCACCAACTCGCCTGATGTTAAGCGACGTTGTGATCTAAGATGGAGCACGACGACCTATAAGGTACTTATTCACTCTAGCCTTGAAGTTTTGTAGAGTGAAGAAGTACAAAGACGGCAGTTGAGTGAGGCGCTGCAAGTGCGCTACTGCTCAGGTCCGTCTTCGGAACGGTTACACCGGACTACATCCCGAAACGCGACTAGGTCATTTGACGGCATGGCTTAGTCCGGTGCGTGGTAACTAGCCACGGCCAAAGCCTACCACCAGACTTTGCTATCCGGTTAGCACTACCCGCGGACCACGTGTAGGGAATCAGAGTAGAGTACACTCCTACGGACGTAGGTAGCTCAGCCCCCAAACAAAAGCCCCCAAAACTCTAAAACAGTTAGAGCGATTTTGATGTAATTTTCAGGCAATCTTCATTAACACAAATTGAGACGGGTCGCTACTTAAATATGAGTAATCACTAGTTTTACTCCGCGATTTCACGCGATTCTATAGAAACTATTCATAGATAAGATCATAAGTGGCCTCCTTACTATAGACCAGCGGTCGGCAACCCGCGGCCCGCGAGCCACATGCGGCCCGCGAGTGTTTTGTAAATAAATAAAAAAATCGGGAAATTTTGATCACACGGTCGTCTGACCCCAAACTAAGCAATTCTTTTACTATAGCTGCCAGAGACAGATAAACAATGATTTTTAGAGATCAGATAATACCTACATTTATAAATAAATAGATACCTATGGTAAAATATGTATATTTAGAAACATATATGTAGTAAAAGTTTTGAACAAGTGCGGCCCGTCAATTGCTTATGTTGGCACTCTGCGGCCCTTGCCTGCCAAAACGTTGCCTACCGCTGCTATAGACCATAAATTCCATCAAAATCTGTTGTATTCCATCAACATTGAAGACGGGTCTGAGTAGCGTACTTGTGGCACCTTACTCAACTGCCGTCTTTGTACTTCTTCACTCTACAAACTTCAAAGGTAGAGTGAATAAGTACCTTTTAGGTCGTCGTGCTACATCTTAGACTGCAACGTCGCTTAACATCAGGCGAGTTGGTGGTCAAACGTCGACCTATAAGTACATAAAAAAAAAAAAACATGAAGAAGTAACAAATGCAGTTACATACAACTTTCGCATTTTTATGTTAAAGAATGAATGAATGATTAGTGATAAATACCAATAAATCTCTAGCCACGTGACAGCCAAGAGTTCCCGCGCCGAGGAGAAGGCATTTGGTTTCTTTCATGATGTCGATATTAATGTCGGGCACCAGTCGCCACTTCATTAACTTTATGTTGAGATCTGATGATGTGTCTGCAAGCCTGAAAACAGTTTAAACATGTATAGGGCTAAATAGCATAGTTAAACAAAAACAAGTATCAAGATTTCTAATCTCTTAATTTTTAGTTGTTTGTTGGTTTACAATGTTGGTTGTTGATAACAATTAGTACCTACAGAGATCGCGGATGTGGTAGCCATAGAAATAGAATAAAGGGTAATGTGATTCCGGAGCCGACTGGAGGTGGGAGTAGCAGGCGACGTGACGTGTCGGCGATGCCTATGGTGTGGCGATATGTCGCGGCGTCATAACATGTTACCACTCGACCGTGTCTGCGGCACTACTGGTCTGCGGTCTGACTACGTGTCGCTTGCTTATGTAGCTACGGAAGGTATTAAACAAAAATACCTAGAAACCAGTAAGCCTAGCATGGGCAACGCGACAACGGTATGTCGACCCTTTTTAACGAGACAGACGTATGTTTACGCGTAGCCTTGTCACGTTCTCGCACGACAAATATTGACAAGAATAATTGTCGCGCGCGCATGTTAGGCCAGCAGAACTGTCGCAGCGACACGTCGCGCATCGCCTGCTGCTGCCGCCTGCAGTCGGTTACGGAACCATACTTTTATACTCTGCAAATTAACATATTATTATGTCTTCTTTTTATCATGATGAAAGTAATAAAGTGGTAGGTGTAAATGTGGGGCGCTGAATAAATAAAAGATTCAATTTTTTTAATTCTTACTTGATTGGATCCATGGAAGCAGCCATGTTCGCCAATCGTGGGCCGAAGTTGCCTTTATCATTTCTTTCCCAGCCAACCCAACTTTGGGAGTTTGTGTCGTCTGCCTGAAATACTGTATGGTTACTGGGGTAAAAACTTTTTTATATACCTCATGATTTATAATGTAATCATAATTTTTGTAACAATAGTATAGCTAGTAGACTTATACAAATTTCATCTGAGAAAGATAAGAACCACAATGAAACCTGTTGTCAAACATAAACAACACATTAAATTCTATTCTACAGGTTTGGATAATGGAATAATAATGGTTTAAGGACTTTGTCCTGCTATTACAATACAATAACTATTTATTGACACCAAATACGAAATAAATCTAAACTAAACAATCAAAAATATAGGCACAATAGGCGGTCTTATCGCTTAAGAGTGATCTCTTCCAGACAACCTTTGTCTGATTTGTTTGGTTTAATGACAACACCATTACTGGTGTTTTCAATAAATGATTTGTACCTATTTATAGAGAAATGGTAGCAAATATGTATGACACAAACAATACACTACACCCCTTCCCCAACACAGTAACCCCAATAATATTGTCACTACTAACTACTCTGTTTCATTATGAGTAAAAACGAAAAGGTCTTACCTCTGGCAATCTTAAAGTAAACACCAAACTGTCTTCAACACTGCCGTTAATTCTGCATCTCAGTCCTATGACTTTAATATCCAAGTTGGCCAGATTCGGACAATGCTCCAACAGCGCTGCTAAAAATAACCGCAGCGGCCAACCGGGATTGGACCCATCACTGGGGTCCGTAAACACAAAGTATGTTTTATTCAAGTCCAAGTCTATTGAATCCTGTTTGATTGTGTCGCTTTTGAAAACAGCTGACAATGGCTTTATTTCCAAGTTATCACCATCTTTAATAGCTAGGAAGTAGCTTTTGGAGGATGTGTCCAATAAATTGTAGTTTTGACAAAGGTATTCGAGATTTTTATTATCAAAATGCTCTGTTATGCTTGTAGTCTTTTCTGATAGATGAACAATCGGTTGACACGGAGCGGGGAAAGCAAACCAGTAAAAGTAGTGAAATTTCTTCAGATCCTGAAAAGAATGATTGAATTATTTTAATTGAATCTGTAAAATTTATGTACAACAGTAGATGTGGCATCGGTTTAGTCACTGTTGAAGAATAAACAAAGTGGAAGGGATGTCTTGGACCCACAAGAAGGAAAAATAATGAAGGGAGACAGAAAGTAAAATAAGAGGATGCGTTTAAAAAAGTGACAGTTAATTGAAAACAATTAAATGCTGAATCGAAATTAATTGAAATACTAGGCAGAGGCCTTTATAATAGCAGGCAAACTCCAACCAAATATTAACGACTTAGTTATGGAACAGATTTTAAACATACATAGGAGAATATTAGCAGGTTTTAATTGTACAATATTATTTTGTTGTATTTATATTGGCAAATTCTAAACTGGTTTTAATTATACCTACATCATAACTTGGAATACTTACAGCAAAAGATAGTATAAAGAAATTCAGTAAACTGCCAGGATCCAAAATCCAACATTTTTTTTTGATATTAGACCAAATCATTTCACCCACAGAGTTAATCAATGCCGCCTTATCAATATTTTTGAAATCTTTAATTGTATTTCTATTCAATAAAGTACCTCTAATATTTAGGTAGCAATTGGACGATTCAGGGCTCCTGTAAGTTAAAAGTTTTGTTTATTAGACATTGGTACCTACTTTTTTAAAGTCATAGTTAAGTACCTATGTTTGTTGACAGGTGTAAAATTGAGTGTATAAAAGACTGGCTTAAATCAACTCAAAATCACCGAAATTTGAGAAGTCGATAGCAGGTCTTTGTCCAGAAATTAAGCTAGCGAAAACAATATTTAACAACAACTACTACGTTCTTAGAAAAAAATTCTAGCTACTTTAACATTTTTTGGGTCAGGTCCTTTTTTATCTATTTGTATGTTCCATGCTTTTAATTGAAAATATTAGAATACTTACTTATTAAAAGAAGTGCTGTCAACCTCAAAAACGCTTCCTATATTGACTCTATTCGTAAACCGACCAAAAATTTGTTTTGTTGTATCGTCCAGTTTATCTACGTCTATTTTCATGTCCGTGAGAGCGTGCCAAAACGATGGATTAACAAACGATACAAATGGCACATATTGAATTAATTCTGGCTTTGAAGATGCCATTTTTCGTTATTATGATTTTATTGATACACAACGCAATTTATTTTTCAAAAGTAAAACCGGCTTCAGTCATTGATCGGTATCGTACTCGCGTTACCTTCTTTTTTTTTTTTTAAAATTATTCATGACCATGGATACTCGTCCTTCAGTCGGATTCTTAGTAATAATTTTTCCTTCAGTAACAGATGATGGGATGATGATGATGAGGTGATGATGAAGACGATGAATCCCTCCCCTTTCCCCATTCCAGTAAAGTTATGGATACTTTACTGAAACTTTAAGTGAAGTTTTGTAGAGAACACGAAAAATCGCGTTTCGCGATGTTTGTATCATTTGCCCACACTCGTGCACGTTGACGAACCGATAAACGTTAATAATCCACCATTATTACACTTTAACACTCGAAGAATCACAAGTTTTAGAAAATAATACAAAAACACGACACCATCTTTTCGGTTCCCGCCAAAAACTCTCTCGCGTTACCTTCTTTTTTTTTTTTTAAATTATTCATGACCATGGATACTCGTCCTTCAGTCGGATTCTTAGTAATAATTTTTCCTTCAGTAACAGATGATGGGATGATGATGATGAGGTGATGATGAAGACGATGAATCCCTCCCTTTTCCCCATTCCAGTAAAGTTATGGATACTTTACTGAAACTTTAAGTGAAGTTTTGTAGAGAACACGAAAAATCGCGTTTCGCGATGTTTGTATCATTTGCCCACACTCGTGCACGTTGACGAACCGGTAAACGATAATAATCCACCATTATTACACTTTAACACTCGAAGAATCACAAGTTTTAGAAAATAATACAAAAACACGACACCATCTTTTCGGTTCCCACCAAAACTCCTCGCGTTACCTTAATTTATTTTATTTTTAAATTATTCATGACCATGGATACTCGTCCTTCAGTCGGATTCTTAGTAATAATTTTTCCTTCAGTAACAGATGATGGGATGATGATGATGATGAGGTGATGATGAAGACGATGAATCCCTCCCCTTTTCCCCATTCCAGTAAAGTTATGGATACTTTACTGAAATTTCAAGTGAAGTTTTGTAGAGAACACGAAAAATCGCGTTTCGCGATGTTTGTATCATTTGCCCACACTCGTGCACGTTGACGAACCGGTAAACGTTAATAATCCACCATTATTACACTTTAACACTCGAAGAATCACAAGTTTTAGAAAATAATACAAAAACACGACACCATCTTTTCGGTTCCCGCCAAAACTCCTCGCGTTACCTTCTTTTTTTTTTTTTTAATTTTTCATGACCATGGATACTCGTCCTTCAGTCGGATTCTTAGTAATAATTTTTTCTTCAGTAACAGATGATGGGATGATGATGATGATGAGGTGATGATGAAGACGATGAATCCCTCCCCTTTCCCCATTCCAGTAAAGTTATGGATACTTTACTGAAACTTTAAGTGAAGTTTTGTAGAGAACACGAAAAATCGCGTTTCGCGATGTTTGTATCATTTGCCCACACTCGTGCACGTTGACGAACCGGTAAACGTTAATAATCCACCATTATTACACTTTAACACTCGAAGAATCACAAGTTTTAGAAAATAATACAAAAACACGACACCATCTTTTCGGTTCCCGCCAAAAAAAAAAAAACCCGCGTTACCTTCTTTTTTTTTTTTTTTTTTATTAATTTATTCATGACCATGGATACTCGTCCTTCAGTCGGATTCTTAGTAATATTTTTTCCTTCAGTAACAGATGATGGGATGATGATGATGAGATGATGATGAAGACGATGAATCCCTCCCCTTTTCCCATTCCAGTAAAGTTATGGATACTTTACTGAAACTTTAAGTGAAGTTTTGTAGAGAACACGAAAAATCGCGTTTCGCGATGTTTGTATCATTTGCCCACACTCGTGCACGTTGACGAACCGGTAAACGTTAATAATCCACCATTATTACAATTTAACACTCGAAGAATCACAAGTTTTAGAAAACAATACAAAAACACGACACCATCTTTTCGGTTCCCGCCAAAACTCCCCGCGTTACCTTCTTTTTTTTTTTTTTTTTTAAATTATTCATGACCATGGATACTCGTCCTTCAGTCGGATTCTTAGTAATAATTTTTCCTTCAGTAACAGATGATGGGATGATGATGATGAGGTGATGATGAAGACGATGAATCCCTCCCCTTTCCCCATTCCAGTAAAGTTATGGATACTTTACTGAAACTTTAAGTGAAGTTTTGTAGAGAACACGAAAAATCGCGTTTCGCGATGTTTGTATCATTTGCCCACACTCGTGCACGTTGACGAACCGATAAACGTTAATAATCCACCATTATTACACTTTAACACTCGAAGAATCACAAGTTTTAGAAAATAATACAAAAACACGACACCATCTTTTCGGTTCCCGCCAAAAACTCCCCGCGTTACCTTCGGCGTTCTAGTGCTGCCAGCGGCAGATAGCCAAACAAAACAGCTAGCAAAGTAACACGTTTCACGAAAAAAGTAACACTATTGAATCCATTAGTTGGTGGGGCGGGGGTGCAAAACGATGCGAGTTACAACCGAAAAACTCTTATTTTATTGTGCGTGCAAAACAAAACTTATTAAAACACAAAACTACAATACAAAAACTAAACAGACATGACAATTTCAAGATCTTATGTTTTGTTTAATGGCAAATAGGTATTTCAATATTTTTATCAAGTCCTAAGAGTAATGTAAAAGTGAGATTGTGTAAAAATGTATTGTAATTTTGGGTCGTGTAAGATGGAAGTATCATGCATGAGGGTTAAAAATTAACGTAAAATGTTACAAAAGGAACATTTTGGCAATGCTGCGGCATTCACAACTGACTGACAGTACTGACACTGACAGCACCTCAGGAGAGACAGCTGGTTTTTTTATTTTGTCCCGTAGGGCAGGCTAGAGCCAACATGGCATACCACCTAGACATCCGTATGTTGTGCATATTTTATTCGTTAATACATACCTTAGGATAAACCTGTGATGATGATGGAGGAGAGGGGAAAGGGCGATGATTGATGAGATGAATCTCTTCCCTTTCCCCATTTCAGTAAAGCCGTGGACACTCTACTGAAACTTTAAGTCGAGTTTTGTAGAAAATCATAATTAAATCATCAGAATTGTATCATTTTCCCACACTCGTGCACGTTATAGAACCGGTAAAGGTTAATAATCCACCATTATTACACTTTAACAATCGAAGAATATCAAGTTTTTTGTTTTACGACACACCCTTTTCGGTTCCCGCCAAAAACTCTTTTTTTTTGTTATTTATGGCTTCTGCCCCTTAAGGAGTTGAGGCGATTTTACCATCAACTCAACATATCAGTGAGGGAGGCGATAATAATTGTGCAAGTCAAGGTCATAAAAGACAATGTGCGGTAAAATGTAGAATAGATTCCTTACTTTTTTTTCCTATTATTTCTAAAAATACTGGCCGGTTGTGAGATATTCTTTTTCTACATTTTGAAAATACACAGACAAACATCAGAGAAAAAGTTTTATATTGTCCAAAAATTGTCCATAATGACAAGAACGTGCAAAAATATACTAGATAATTGATTCGAAAATAAATTACAATTTTAAGTTACGTCGATGTAGGTAGGAGTAGTTTATCAGTTTTGGATAGTTGCATCGAAATTATTGTGGAGCAACCTGTAAGTTTTCATCTTCATCTCAATCTTTGAGCGAGAGATCTATCACCACGAAAATAAAATACCTTTTCAAGTTTTTACATTCAATGGTTTTCACCTCACAAACTCTGAAAGATCCTGTCTATCATTCGAAATCTGAGTGCAACAGCACACTTTGTCCGCTAGCGTGAATTTCAAAATTCAAACCATTCTATTCAATATCTTTTCATACTTACTTACTTACCTCATTTTTAGAATAATCACACTGGCCAGCACGAAGACTGAATGCAAAAAACACCTCATTTTCCTCGCTGTAGTCATGAGCTTAGTAGTAGAGCTGAAAACTTTTCAGCTTGCTCGGCAGCAAAGTTATTCCGCGTCTTGTACCTTTGAAACCCTCGCTACGCTCATAGTTCAACACTAGAATCCTCCGCTTGCTCAGGTTTCAACACAAGTACTCAAGCCTTTTCAGCCACCTTTGCAGCCTTGCATAACAAATCTCCATTACACGTTGCACACATAATAAAGTAGAAAGCTTAGCATGGGAATAGGTACAATTGGGTAGGTACAAACGCTAGTTTGCCCTATGCTGATTGTGATTCCGGCAGTTCCGGCTACGGCGAATATTTGCTGTTGTTGTATGCGTCCTCACATGAGTGATATTATTATTAAATGTTTGAGAATAGAAACAATTTGTGAGGGTAGTTTACCTATAATAATTCTAGAGGTGCGGTCCTCCTTGTGGCTGTGATGAAGCCTGATAGACTCTAAATTTAGCTTGTGTTGTTAACTTATTAAACTACATACGGCCTACGGTCTTAAGCTACTGATCATTATTAATCAATAGGTGCTACCCAACTACTACTCCCGGGCCATGGGGTAGCGACAGTCCTGTTTAATGACGTAGTTATGTAATAATCAGAGGGACTGAGGTTTTATAAACGTCATTGTTTATATTGTTACAGATTTTTGATACATATGTACACCATTTCTTGCTAAATTAACTGGCATGGCAATAAATCCTATTGACGTCCTTTGTGATAAAACAGCTATTTTATCACATAGCTCATTATTAAATCACTATAAACATGGTAACCCTCTGGCTGATCGTTTGGTGAAACCTAATTTCGCGCCAGAAGGCACCATGACTAGCTTGTCTACTAAACCTGGAAAATTCAAAAACAATTCAGAATCTAAGTCACCATATCTCAAGAACGTCAACCACCCTGTCTTGGGAGATAGCGTTCAATTTCTCTCCCGAGTGACTGAGAAGAGATTTGTTCACAAAAATGGAGGAAACGTGCTAATGTCGTTTCCCTTAGGTGGCAATATTTATAAGACCAATTCCGATGATTTCAAGGGTAGACAAAAAAATAAGGTGTTAAAGTCAGTTTTGACTCTCCCAAACAATTCGGAACCAATTACTCAACTGTGCACAGTGAGCGATATGAACGATTCAGAATACGTCAGTGCGAAAGACGAGCTTCGCAAAATTAACAAGCACCGTAAATCACATACTATGCGAAAGAGTCGACCTAATTTCAAAGACTACAAATTGGAAACACAATATTGTTCAGAAATTGATTTCAATATGGATAGCAGTTCCACTGATACAATAAAAAAATGTGGAGACGGAAAACGAATACATAAATCAACTGTTGTATCGAAAGGCAAAGATGCTAAGGAAAACATCAAGCCTCATAACGTTTGGGCACTTTTGAGAAATATGAACAGATTTCAATTTCAAACTTCACCTCCGTTATCCGAAAATGAGTTTGTTATTAGTAAACAGAAAATAAGCCCTAAGCGACGAAATAACCGAAAAGATTTGCGGTACTTATACAATTACATAACTTATTAGTTACACATTTTATAAGTTTTCATAAATTGCTTGCTGTTTTTATTTAGCAATCTTAATCCTTACATAGTTTAAAAGGAAATCGCTTCCAGCTGTCTATCCCCAATCCCTATGTACGTACGGTTGGATATTCTAAACTACGCAATGGATTTTGATGCGCCTATCATTCAGTTCATTTCCGTCGAATGGTTTATAGGTACCGCTTGAAGCTGGGGCGGGTCGCTACTGAGTCATAAGGGCCCAATTTTTAACATTTAAATAATTTCCAGGCTGTACCTACATCAGAGTATACTGCCATATTTTTTTTATTTTTTGTAAAGGTACATAATTATATCTTGAAATTGCAGTGTGTTTGAAACAAGACGCACCGAAGAGTTCGCATACATATCAAGGTATGACGTAGACAAGTCTCCGACTCTCTCGCTCTGTTCTAGCTTTGGTAAGATAACGGTTATTGATAAAAAACAAGATTCCAAACTCTTTAAAGAGATAGAGGTCAAGCCAAAGAAAAAGAAGGCTGCAAAGCTTTTAGGCCCTAAAGCGATAAAAAATTCTACGAAGACTAAAACTCCGTCAGCAAAACAAAACGATTTAAAAGCAATAACTTACACTAATCAGAAGAAAAACTGGAATACTGATAGCACTGGCAAGTGGCAAGTATCGTCTTTTTCTCCTAACAATGGGGACCCGAAAGCGGTATTAAATAAGAACGCGTCGGTCGATCTGGGTTATGAAAGTAAGACAACTGAAAATGACGAAGACTTCCTCAGTTTTGATAAAAACATAGGAACACAGGCAGGCCAATCTAGCGAGAGTAAATTATCAGATAATTCTGGCTCAAGCAAAGCAGCAATTTTTCCAAATCCCGTTGTACATAAAAGAGGTAATGTTACAGTTTTAGAGGTAATGTTACAACTTAATTAAACTTAGTTAAACAAAGACCCTAGTTAGCTAGTTTAGCTTTTGATGACCGCTTCTTAGCTTAGCTTTCGACATATGTACGTGATTATCGGCAGGACAAATGTTTGAATGATGAACTTAAAAAGAAATGTTTTGGCCCTAGGTATTAGTTGTGTGTATGTCTTTGCGTGTTCTTTGGCATCCTCGATACAGAGAACCCTGGTACCGGCTATTAGCAGTTTATAATGAAATTAATTATTTTTTTACTTTCAGCTAAGTTTAAACCTAAGGTGGAGCCGTGTAAGCAAATAAACGGTATAACGAAAGTGATTTTATGTAGGGGTCAAAATATGGAGCAAGCACAGCAAGATAAGAACGAGCCACTAAAAACTAGGATACATCACGGGGCGAACAAGTCTTGCAGTCCTGGCGGCTTACCGAGACTCACAAAAACTGAAATAAATCGTCAGCTTCATAAATACAGATTCCCTGTTGTTATCCTTGGAAAAGACCAACTGAGGTCTTCTATTCATGTAGTAAACTCAGAAAATCCTCAGTTTGATGGATTGGAACAACACATTTGGCCTTTTATGAAGAATTGGTATGGAATCGAAAAACCTGTTAAAGTAGTTAAAAGAGTTAATAATAATATACACACCAAGAAAGCAAAACTTGAAGACATTGAGAAGAAAGCTCCGTTAAAAAACAATGTTCCGAAACCGGGTAAACTAGCAGAGAAAATACCTAAAATAGAGCCTAAACGAGCACCGTTGCCTTTGTCAGAAATTATTAAACAAACAACACAAAATCAAAGAAAACTTAAGCCAATAACACAATTAAAAGATAGAGTGCTTAAATTGTTGTACAGAAACTCCATAGCAGGTATGATTGATGGACCGCCTGAATCAGATACAGGTAAAAGTAACAATGCGTCTGTCAACGTATGTACCGATGCTCAGAACCGGTGCGATGCAAGTAACTCCACGTCCACAGCAAAAATGAACAAATGTATGATAATACCTACAGAAAAACGTCCATGGTCGAAAGCCAAATGGGCAAGCGATTTCATTGAGAATGTAATTAGGAAAGTGAAATCTGGAGCTTATTATAATCAGAATATAATTGATAAAGTATATAATGAGTCGTTTGTTATTGGTAAGTTCTGGAAACTAGTGATTATTATACCTAATGTTCTCATATTATCTCGAATGTTGTTTAACTTTTTAAACTTACTTTATAGAAGGAATTAAGGTGATTGTTTATGTGATAAGTGTTTTTTTTTTCAGAAAAGAATGAAGAAGATGATCAAACTGATTGTGCTACTGAGGAAGTTACTTTCTGCTCGAACTGTTCACCTCAGACTTTCAACGCAAACGATGATGAACCGAAACAACAAATAGCTATACCTGGATTCGATAGCGTATTACCTGCATTAGAAATTAAGACAATGAGTATAACTGAGGTTGCAGTGAAACATTGTGGGACGAACATCATGGTTCATTTCGATGTCACTATTCCAACGAGTTCAATAGTAGCCGTGGAAAACGAATCTTTTTTGATTCCGCTAAATATTACTAAAAGCCTCACTAAAGTTTTTAAATGTAAAACATCAATCTTAAATGCAATGTTACCTGCTGAGCTTTGTAGTGTTCTTCCAAAAATGGTGCGCGACATTGTGGAATCGGGACACAGTCTTGCACATTATGCAACACCGACTGATATGACTTGCCTTACTACTATATCAGAACTACCAATTCGATCTGAGAGTCTTGCAAATATTCCCACACCCACATTATCAATGCCTGCTATGTTAACAGTTAACCCGTTACCACTAACATTACAACAAGTGGTGAATAAGGGATTTTTTAAGAAAGATGTTAGTAAAATTTTTAAGCCCAACGTTCTAGGGCAAATACCGTCTTTAGTTAATAATGAAATGAGATTGGCAGAAGAATTGAGACATAAGATTAAGAGAACTCACCTGTTTGATATTGAATATCAATTGATGATGCCTATAACAAATCCGGAAGAACCGAAAGTTTTGCCGGTAGCTATAATCAAACCGATAGAGCAACTTAACACTATTACAGCTTTGCAGCCATATTCGGTAACAAATAACAGATCAATTTCAATGTCAAGATCTTTTAAGCTAATGAACTTGATTGAATCCATGGCCACTGATATTAATAACTTAGGACTATCATGTTTTAGGATAAACGCTGAAAAAACTGATAATATTATTTCGATCAACATGAATATGAGAAAATTCTTATGTGTGCCTAACGTAGTAACGTTAAGAATTGTCAATTGTAAAATTGATCCTATAGACGATTGTTCTAAGTGTTTGACGTCTAGCAAAATCAGCGTTAAACCAGACACAGATAAAGCACTTGTGGCTTCACCAAGATCGATTGAGGATGTTAAATTAACTGCTCCTAAAGAAAACACACCGAATAGTAGTACACATTCCCTAAATTACAATAAAGTTAGAAGGAAACGTTACGTCAAGCTTTACAGGAAATGTAAATCTTCCTGCAACGTATCCGGAGAAAAGGTTACACCATTGGACAAAATCACGAATTTGGAAGATTTTTTCCAAGCACTTGGATCCGCAAAGGTATTGTCTGGTGTATGTGACGGCCAATGTGGAAAAAAGATAATGTCATCAATTAAAGAGGTAAGTTAGTACTATTACTAGTATTTACCTATGGTACTAGAAATATCTATTTTGCATCACTCTATCATTGTAAATATTGCAGCTGAAAAATTGGACAACAGAAATCAACCCTGAACAAGCGCTTCTAGTGATTCTGTTAGCTAATAAAAAAGAGTTTGCAAACTTACTACGGTACAGACCGATGTTACTGCAAGGTATTGCCTTCAAAAGAATCACTAAAGCAATTGAATTGGATATGGAAATTGAAGTCATTGAGGTGGAAAACCTTAACGGAGTTTCTCGGGTATGTTTTTAAAAGCATGGCATCTAATGGGATAACGAAGGGACGAAGACGCGATTCCAGTCTTCATAATCGATATTAGTTGCTTGGAGAGAAGTTATCTTCGTAAACTATTTGAATAATGTCTTTTATTTTGTAGATGTAAATATACCTATTCTTATTGGGAGACGTCGTAATCCTTATGATTTTTTTTACACAGTGCGAAGGAATTTCATATTTACCGGCATCTATTGAGAATCAAGGCAGCCTTTATGAGGAATTGTGTTGGATCGCAAAAAATACAGTGAGAATATTTTTTTTTTTTTTTTTGTAAAGGTATAAGTACAAGGTTCCAAACACTCGAGCAGTTTACATCTAATAATTGAGTTTGCACGCACTAGCGGATCAGGATAAGGCACAACACACTGCACCGTGCACATCTCGATTTTAATACAAAAAAAACTACACCGCGATAACACACTAAAACCGCGTCTCTCCGTACGGAGAAACGCCATGCGAATTTCGCCACTCCGCACACCGCAGCAAGATGCGACGGCAGTGTGATATGCGCCTAAAATCGCTCAGCCCCCCTCGCAAAGTATCTATTTCACACTCTACAACATTATTTTTTTTTTGTATTTGTCAACCATATTAGATGTTATCATCAGCTTAGCAAGCCCTAATTCAAAATCTTAATTACTCGTACTTTGAGCTTAATTTCACCTAAGTAAAGCTCCCAAATCAAAATTCTGATCCTCCACTGCATGCACGAGTCAGCACGAGTGACCGTATACACATTCGCGTCTTTTCTTTTGTGTGTAAGCAACAACAGTTCGCTTTGCTCTACCTCTATCTCAGTATACGACCCGAGCACCATGAACGGCGAGGCCGAACAAGAGACGAATGACAAACATCCGAACATGTTCGCATTATTCGTGAATCCACTCAATGCGGCATAATATGATCCGACAATAAAACTGAATTCATACTTAACGCAATGATGAACGCTTATGATGGAACTTGTGAGTTTAACAGAGCTTTTCGACTCACAATTTTATTTTGATTCCAGGCTTCCGATTTCCAAAGGCCATTCGATCATAATTCGGAAAAACTTCTCAAGTGTCTTTTGGGGAAAAGAAAGCAGCTGAATCCATCTTACCTTCGAGTTATGGCTCGATACGTTGGTCTGGGTCTTTTGAAATCACCGGGCAAGAGGCAGTAGAGTACTTGGCTAACTAAATTACAGAGATAACACCAAATCCCTCAATTAGGTATCCCGTCTCTACGGTCTCTACACTATTGCCGCGAACTCCTGTGAAACCTCGCTTTCGTCGTTCCTATTGGCCGAAAACGCCTTCCGCGGCAATAATGTGGATCGTTTGTCATTGTCAGTTTGTAATTAATGTTGAGAGTTAAAAAAAAATCCGCGAGAATAAAAAATATTAAGTAAATTGGAATTATTACAAAACTACATTCAATCAACGTTTGCTCTACCGAAACTTATATTCTATCAACGTCCGTCACCGAAATTGTTTGTAAATGTAGCAGGTATCGCAGAATCTAGATCTATTAAAAATTTGCGGCATTTACGGACTTTCTGCAACATCTACACAAGATTTATTTTGAATTGCAAAACCTATTTCGTCGACTTATCCTAGTTCACAATTATTTAAATCTCTATTCTCTACAACATTGTTGATTATGTGTTGTTGTAATATTAACTTATTGAGCTTTTTTTTATTGTAATAAATTGTTTTCAATTTTATAACCGAAGTGTTTTCGTACCTTTATAATTAGGTTTTGTTTTCGTACCTATCTAGTTTTTGGAGTTTTTTATTCATAAATTAGGTATTTTTACACCGAAGCTTTTATTTGCCTACAATCCTCTCACAAGGGTCGGTTCAGACAGAACGGAAAATTACTCGAGTTTGCTCGAGACCGCGCGAGAATGATCGAGCCTACCCGAGGATGCGCGACCAAAGTCCCTTTGGGTTATGGGGAAATTTTGCCAGGTTGTTAACTTTGTTTAGTATCCGTGGGACCACCATTATGTGCAACTCTGAACCTCATAACTCCGTTCGGACCGAGCGTAGATACTCTCATTGGTTTTATATGGAATCCTGGCTGCTGAGGTTTTTTTCAGAAAATGCTAAAACAATACCAATTACACGTCTAGCGTGTATCGCCGCACTGACGTCCAGCCCAGCAACGCGAGTACGGCGATACACGCACGGCGCACAGTGTTCTCTGTAGAACAAGCCAGGTGGACAAAAATATATTTTCATTGTTTCGGAACCATGAAAATATATTATAATAATATAAAATAAAAAAAATAAAAAATACATAGTTTTATGTATAAGAAAAAAATATTTTATATTTACACTATTATAAAACAGAAAAAAATACTGAAATAATAATACAATTACCTTAATCTCTACAAATATTACCGCTAATTATATGTACAACCTTAGACTATTACATTATTTACAAAAATTACAAATACTAACACTAAAAGGTAATATAATACACTACAGGTACATTAAAACTAATTGTCAATATCGGAATCATCGGATTCTGTATCGGATGATTCCGATACAAGATAGTCTTCCTGACTTTGTGGAGGTCTTAGTTGCTGTGGAAGTCGAGGCTCTATAGTAGGAGCTATAATGAGCTTTAGGACCTCCGCACACAATTTATTCGACTTTTTTTGGAACTTCCCGCAGGCTGTTGATCAGAGGATCAGATGTTATAATCAACATATTGAGCAAATCTCTTTCGTGGCTTGACGCGAGCACTTTCTCGTGTTGTGCTCTCTGAATCTTTATTTATTTGGTCGATAACATCGTCGATGATGGACGAGGATTTTGCGAGATGATATTGTTAGCTTCGTCGATTAACCTAAGAGGAACAAACGAATAAACAAAAAGGAACTCATCAGTGTCTTCGCTGTTCTCAAATCTCTGTGTGTAAGCACTATGACCGGAACTCCCGTCACAACCCCATTTACTTAAAAGAGTAAATGATGAATTGCGGAACACACTTGTGACAACTTCTTTCTAAGCTTCTATTCACCGTTCCGCTGTTTTGTTGAGTAAAGCTTGTAACTCAATTTCTGCTCGAGATTGTGTCACAACAATGTGCTCCTTTTGTGCTTTTTTTGATTTAACAATGCAATTATATGATGGAAACACATGGTGCCCGACCTTCATAGTCCATTTCCTAGTCTGTTTATAGGAGTGAGTGGTCGACTTCGAGTCGAGTCTATATAGTAGGCTAATGCCTCGTCACTACTTAGTGGTCTATTATTCTGCACAGCACTGGGTTGTTGAACTCGGATTTTTGCCAATGTCCTTTATAGCCCTGGCAACGTCCTTTTTGGACACGTTTTTGTGTCCAGTAGATCGTGCAGCTACTTCTGCAGCAGTCATCAATTCGCCAACACTCCGCGAGTAAACTAAATCTTCAAGTCTACGTTTTTTAGTTTTGAAAGACGAATCTTCGAAGTCTTTTTTGGGTCTTCCGGGTCGAGAGTGGTCAGTGGATGAGGTAGAAGGTTGCGGTTGAATTGACCGCACGCAGAACTCTAACTCTTCGCCTTCTAGCCACAACTTATTCTTGATAAGAAAACGCTCCCTTGACTTTCCTGAAGAAACCCATTTGGAAGCGATTTTTGAAGAAATACTGGCTAACTTCATCTTAATGTTTCTTTGACTATCTTCAGAAATTTCAGAAAACTCAAACTTAGACGAAATAAATTCAAATAGACGATCATTTCTTTCGTATTTTTTGTGTCTAAGCCATTCTTCGAAAAACTCTATTTTATTAATAGAGTGAAGCTTTTCTGCAAAAATGAGAAAAAAAAATAGTTGTACTCATTTGTGCTACGTAAAATATATGTCACAATAATCTATAGTCATGCAGCTACAACATATAAAAAAATTAGCCTGGATACAAGAGGATACATGCTTTTCCCATACTCGATAAGTTTGAAATCAAAGAAAAAATATGTTTTTTTTTGTGTTTTCGTTGATAATCTACTCTAATGATTTTTAAGGCTCATTAAAAGATTCTAATAATAAAATATTGATATACATACCTTCAGAATTGAAATCCATCACTAAACTTTCCACAAAATTAAAAACTGCCACAATGAGGTGCTAGTGAAAGTGTCGCTAAAATGCAACTGACCTATATTTTAAATTACATTTACCTCATTAGCTCACTTTGATAAACAATGACTCATTAGTATGGAATGTTAGACATAAATAGTTCTTGGAATTGGGGGTTTGGGGGTTTTGTTTACAGGTACATAGTACTCATTTCCGGGAATTTGATTACGACTTTTGTCCACCTGGCTTGTTCTACAGCGCACACTGTGCGGCGTGTAAACACGCCAGGCGCGTAAAGCCAGCCGCACTGCCGTTGCTCGCGCCGACGCGCTGGTGGATTACACACAGTTGTTACTCGACGTTTGTTGTAATAGTATATAATAGCTTGTGTGTTATTAAGAACTACGACTATTAATTTTACAAATATTAACAAATTCATTTCTTATTTTAAAATCGTAAATGTAAAAATCGGATAAAAATATTGTATGCTACTGCAGCAGTGAAGATGCATTGTCCCATAACATCAGGATAGTATCTAGCTCGTTTAAAAAAAATGTAGGCAAACACGCGACGCTTGGACGGCCGCAGTGGCTTTACGTCGGAGATAAACACACACTTATGTGTTTTGCCGCACGATTGTATTGAATTTGGGCTTAACGCGCCTCGCGTGTTTAGCCGCACTGGCGTTGTGCTTGACTAAACACACCGTATGTGTTTTCAGCAGATAAAGGGTTATAAAAAGTTGGTGAAAAAAAATCTCATTCAACATTTTTTTAAGCTGCTGCTACAAGACCAGCCGGTCGCTCGCCTGATGGTAAGCGCCACGCCATTATGCAATGCCGCCCAGAATGTTGCTCCTAAAATCCTGCAAATCGACTGAGGGTACCAAGGACCATAAAAGCTGTTTAGTGGTACCAGGGTTAGGAAAAAATAACCGTGGATAAAGGTTAAGAAAAAGTAACCGTAGCACCACGTATACTAAACTGAAACTAACTTAAAGGTGAGAGATGATAAATGGTGATCTGACGGACGTCTTCTAAACTAAATCAATATGGTTTATTTGTCAACGACGTGAAAGAGCTCGAGCCTTACAAAAATTACACTAGAGAGTAAATATTCTAAGGCTCAAGCATTTTTCCGTTCTTTCTGCACCGACCCTAATAACGCCTCGTGCCAGTAGTTTGGTTACAAATCCGTGGCAGGCAGGAATAACTGAACATCGCAAAAACGTCAATTTTTCAGGGCAGCCATTTTAAAGTTTGACATTTTCTGGTTAGTGGGTAAGTTAGTTAAACGATGATGTCAAAGTTGTTTTGAGGGTTACTTGAGGCCCTCTTTCGTATGGTTTCAAGAATTTAACGAAACAACTTATAGTTTACATAATAATAGACTTGTCAAACAGCTGAAATGCCTTGAATAAGTTGATAACTCGACTTGTAGACCAAGTTTTGGCTTTTAAGGACAATTATCCAGTTATTCACCATCTGAGTACGGATCATTTTTATCGGTTACCTTAGTTATTTCAATGGAAAAAGCATTATTTCTCATCAGTAAACCAATGACAACTTCAAACAGATATAGTTTGTCAAGCAATTATTACTACTTTACAAGATATATCTTACTTTTCAGCATGTAATGCAAAATGTAAAAAAAATCATAGTATTTAAAATATTTTTTTTTGGAATTATACGGTCATTTAAATAATATATCAACTATTTTCACTAACTTATTAAAATTATTTTTAAAACAAATGGGAAAAACACAATGGAAACGCATTTTTTTCTAATTAAAATGAATTATTTTGAGTATACATTAAATTAACACATAGGCTAGACTTATTATCCCGAGAAATCAACAGTTGGCAATCATTGAGTTCTACAAATAAGAAACTATTAATCAAACACACTACAAGACATAAGTACCTACTTATAAAAGGTTTTATTTCTAATTATTATTTTAAACGACTTCAAAAAAACAGTTTTAAAAAATCTTTGAAAATTTTCGTAAACTTAAGTGGCTGTAAAAAATCTGTAAAAATGTCTGATGACACACATGCTTAATACATGTTTTGTTAGATTGCTTACACATTACTTCAGTTAATAATAATATGAATAAATAACAATAAAACTCTTTATTCAGACCAACTTATTATCTATTTACAAAGTATTAAGAACTAAAAACTATGAGTGTGGATTTACAAGTATATTTTGGTAGTTAAGCTAATCTTAATCTATTCTAATACTTAGTTATTTTTTGTAGGTCTGTTTGCCAACCGGCAAAGGCCTCCTCCAACCTTTTTCATTCCTGTCTATCTTGGGCCACTCTATTCCAAGTTACTCCTGCTACCTGTCTAATGTCATCATCCCACCTTTTCTGAGGTCTGCCCCTTTTCCTTTTCCCTTCTCTAGGGTACCATCGTGTCACAATTTGCTACATTTCTCTCGGCCTCTTATCATATGCCCTGCCCGTTGCCATTTGAGTCTTCTGATTTTACATTAAAACAGGTAGTATGCAGTTGTTGAAAAGTTTTTTCTTTACATTAATGTGAAGAGTTTTATTTTTCATGGCTTCTCTCAGACTCCAGTATCTCTTTCAGCCATTTGTTATTCTTCTGTCAACTTCTTTGCGTAAAGGGACCTCTTGTGTTATTGGCTGTTTCAGCTAGATGTATTCATCGGTGTAATCAATTTGGTTATTTCCTAGATGTATGGTGGTTTTTTTCCCGTTTGTCATTACCTTTGTTTTCTCTGGATTCAACTTTAAACCTTTCTTCTCACTTTTATCCGCAAGTTCAAGTATCATTTGCTATTTGTTTTTAGGTGTTTCAGCAAATAACACTATACATATATCGTCTGCGAACCTCAATTGTGTTAGGGAGGCTCCGTCGACATTGATTCCGAGGTTTACCATGTTAAGTCTCCTAAAGATTGTTTCGACAACCGCTGAGAATAGTTTTGGAGGTAGAGGGTCTCCTTGTCTGATACCCTTTCCTGCTCTAAATGGTTTACCTTTCTTTTCTAGTTGGATTCTCGCGGTGCTATGATTATTATTTAATTAAATAAAGTGAAAAAAAGGAACTTCTTATTCTAATTGGCCATCATTGGTAATTAACAGTAAAATTTGGTGTTTTTCCCCAAAAACCTTAAAACACAGATTTAAAATATTGTCAGACTTAGTCTTAGACAACCATGGCTCTAAAGGGTCTAAATGATCTATGCTAGCGTCTGTTTACGGCTTTACACCCCGCTACCAATCAACCCTGTATTGATATTAATCTTTTGTGTAAATATGCATGTAGGTAGGTACCTAGTACACCAATAATAGTAATAGTCACCAATAATGTACAGCATTATAATATATACATGTTTGTTGGCGTTTAGGCTCCAATAGGTACATAAAAAATATCCGGCTCGGGTAGATTACAACTTGATATCTTGCTATTGCAGATGAAAACTAAATCACCACGGCAAGAGCATAAGTGAACATGTGTTAATGTCACTTTTTAAACAAAAATATTTGGCTTGCCATAACTTGACATCTCGATTTGTCAATGGAGGCAGAAACAGGCTATGTGTATAAGTCGAGATATCCAGTATTTTGGATGTGAGTGTAAGTTGACAAATCAAGATGACAATTATTCATACACAAACTTATGCTTGACATCTCAATTTGTCAAGTTTAAATTAATCTTTGCAGGAAAGGCTTAGGTGTGTAAGTCGAGATCTTCAATATTTTGAACATGTGTTGATGTTGATAATTCAAGATGTCAATATAAGTCAACAAACACACACTTGATAAGTCGTTTTATCAAGTAAAACACCATAAAATGCAAGGTTGTCGAGATGTACAAAACGCGATTGCTCTAAAACTATTGTATATTTTGGGCTGATTTTTTTATACATAGTGAATCGCATACGAAGGAAGCGTTTAAGCCAATAAAAAAAAAATCATGCAAGTCGAGTTGTTCAGTTATTCCTACGTGCCACGGAAATAGCCTAGTTATTTGTATTGGAGTCTGGACCTACAAGGATTGTTCAGCGAAACAAATGCAAAGATAGTTTTTACATTTTTTATTGTAAAGTCTTAAATCACTTCTGCGGCGCACTCTTGTCTGAGCTCTTTGAATCGCGGATTGAAGCCGAACGCCTGCGTTTGATCTCTTCCTGGCGACGGACCTGGAAAAAAAAATAATGATCAATTTTTTTTTCTTTTGAGGGAAATTTAAATGTAGACTGTTTAGACTAAAAGTACTGCTGCTACATTCTGGGACTTGAAACAGTCTGTTTATACAAATATAATTAAAACTTAGGTAACAGATTTTTAGAGTCATCTGTACTTATGAAATTCTGTAACACAACATACCTTAGACTCCTTCTTCCTCTGGGCGAGCAGTTTAGCGTATTCAGCTTCCGAGGTCTTGCGTTTCTGCAGACGTTTCTTCTTGAGCGCCAGGCGGTGGCGTCTGCGCTGCAACACTGAAGGTGTCACTAGTCTCTGGATCCTGGGGGCCTGGAGATCACATACATACATTAAGCATTTAGATCCAACAAGAAAACACGTAAATGTTGCCATTTGGAAGGCAATTAATAGACGAGGTTAGATAATTTTTCGCCAGATAAAAATTATAGCGTAGCTTCTACAATAAGGTCGCAAAAACTAGTATTTTATTGCATGTATTGCAGCTAATTTTGGAAAAAATGTTCAGCACACTGTAAAAGTAGACAGACATGATGCCTGAATCTTCTGCTCGGCGCCGATATAATGTGCCCTGATGCTGCTGTCATCAAGATATGTAAACTCAATGCCAATATGTAATCAGGGGGATAATTAAGTTCATGTTTCTCTAGATAGCATCTATCATCACAGTAATAATTATTGTTGTCCCAATAGTGCTGTAATGATAGCTACTAAACTTTACAGGATCTCCTCGTTATATGAAGATTGCCCTAAAATTTCATCAAATTCACTCCACCTATTTAAGAGTCCATAGGGAGCATCCATACATACTTACATATGTATGCACATTGATTTTTTTAAAGATATTAATAGATAGATGTCCCCAATACCTTATATCTGGGTTTAGCATTCTCCTTGCCCTCTTTAGCAGGGAGCAGGCGTTTGACTACGTAGCGGCGGACATCGTCCTCCTTGCTCAAGTTGAACAGCTTGCGGATCTTGGAAGCACGCTTGGGTCCTAGACGACGGGGAACGTTGCCGTCGGTGAGTCCGGGAATTTCCTGAAAATCACAGGAGTTCATTTATTTGGTTGGTGGTTATAATAGTTGCTAAGAACCATATGGAAAAATGAGTAATTTTTATGTCTCGACTTTTATCATCAAAACATCAAATACTCTCACTCTCACACCTGCGCTTTGTGATAGTAAGGCTTAGCACACACTACCAACTATTTTCCTGGCTCTTTATATATTATTATCGCCCGTGAAACAGAACAGATCAAAAGTCAACTGACCAATACGCTGTCGATTTTTTTCGCAACAACACTTTAGGGTGCGGTTATGTTTCATAGGGTACAAAATATACATGGGTATATTTGGCATCTGCTGTTTTAAATCCTAAATGTTTTTTTAGGTGTGTATAGTACTATAGTCGTGTTGTTTACAGAACAGCAACAGTTAAAAATTGTAGTGTGCGCTTAGTTTTACACTTTGATTGCCTTAAAACAGGTTCTCAGAAGTGGAGTGTGTGAAGACACAAATAAATTAGCCCATGATTATTTCAAATAAAGACTGCTTAAAATTGGTAAAAATTAGACTTGTTCAGTCCTTACTTAATGACAATGAACATGAAATTCAACATCGGTCAAGTAAGCACAAAATTATTGTACCCTGGCGCATATAATTACACAGATTTGAGGATCTGTAAAACAGTAAGAACAGGGATAAAATAAGGTTATTTTCAGTTTTGAAAAACTGCTATCATAGGAGGTTAATGTTTGTTGGTAGTAGAGACAAGCTGTTTAATTGAAGTACCTACTTATACTAATATTTTACTATTTTTTGGTTGACTAGCTGCACCCCACAGTTTTACCTGTAGTTTCACTGTTGCCTGTGTTTTCCCAAGGTATGCCTCCATACCACACTTCATCGAAAATCAATCCATCAATTTGAGTGGAAGTAACAAACATTCACACTTACAAACTTTAGCCTTAATAATACTAGTGTGATTTTATTTTTATTTCTTACCTGGGCACCCTTGCGAACGATAACGAGGGCAAGTACTGACAGGTTAGCGTCAACAATGCAGCCACGGACTGACTTGCGTTTCCTCTCACCGTCACGACGGGGTCTGTAGCATGAGTGGCCCTTAGACATCAGCAGGCGGACACGACCTGGAGGACAATATTACTGCTCAATTGAAAAGAAATAGAAAGAAATTTTATAGGTAACAAAAATAATAAATATTTTATCAAAACAATTTTATTTACACAATAATTGCCTTGAACAATTGTTACATGATTATTACAATATTTAATACTCAAATGCAATTTCGTTAAATATATTATTAGTGCACATTCAACTTTACAGTAGTTTAAAAGTCTTGTTGCTGATCTAATAACTTGCCAAATATAATTGATTGGACAAGGGGTAAGTTACAGCATCAATAATCTTACAGCCAAGTAAAATATCCATAAAATAATGTTCATAGTCTTATAATACTTGCTGTACTACGGTAGGCGACTAAGCACGCTCAACGAGCATCAAAATATAAACATGTGGCTAGCTTGGAGTTTATCTTCTGGGTTTTTGGTACTTTGAAATTTCGAACATTTCATGGTATTTTCAATCAAATCAATAAAACATCACTTCAAATTTGAGGTCGTAGTGGAGGAGTCTAGACACATGGCTGTTTCGAACTCGTTGATGTAAATGTTGTTATTAAAGTAAAGCTATTATAAATGATAGTGTGTAGGATTTTTAAGGTTTATATTTGAAGGTACTTACTGTTTGTAAGGACTCCTTGTTTCATCGGAAAACCCTGCTTGTCGTTGCCACCGGCGACGCGGAGCACGTAACCTTTCCATTCATCTCCTAGCTGATCTGCCTCTACTTCAGCGCCCATACGCTTCTCGTAGAAGATACGCAGCTTGTGCTCGTCCACTACCTCGAATAATTTTTGACATCCCGTAGCCGGGAAGGAGACGTTCAGCTACAAAAACAAGTTGAGGTTATAAACACTTCACAAAATCTTGAACACTCCGGAAGATTAATCTGCACTGGGGCTAGTCAGACATGCTTCTAGATAGATACGAGCAATTGAGTATTTCATGTTATAATCGTACACAGCACTTTTAATCACGGCATGAAAGTTTCTGTCTCCACAACAAGGCAAAAGATATCTGATTTTTCCTTCATAATCTTGTGGGTCATGACAAAATGTGTGTGACTAATGAATAGCTTTATTATTGAGGGTTTACACTGCGACATTATTTCAGCGTGATTTTGGGTAAAAATACAAATTTTAAAACAAGAACCTTCATGACTGCAGTTAGCTCCTTTGAACGTCAGCCATGAAAAGACCATAGATTATCGTATCGTAGACTTTGACAAATAAATTACTGAGATCTATAGAGTAGAGACTTTTGTATCATGGTTTACCGGTTTTTTAAGTGGTGTTTTGGTGCAACTACTGTGAACCATTTTGTGTTAAATTAAATAAATAAATAAATTCCGTGGTAGGTATTTATTTTCTACGAGGCTCTGTAACTTGGCTAAGTAATATATCATCGAAATTCAAAATACCGATATCTAATAGAAATACCAACGTTTGACCTCAGATCAACCTAGAGAGATAGCGCACGGCGCATGATTTAGGTGAATCCAAAAACCATCCAAAAACTACGCTACTGTCGTATATGTACACAACACGCACACATTGACGCAAAAACTCGGCTCGCGCCGTTTGTTGTCGGAATTCTAACTTAACTTAACCTAGCCAGTCTTTTTATTACAGTCACTGTCTTTAACATAACCATCAAAACAATCGAACAAATAAACAATCGAAGAAGTTATTTTGTAATCAAAAATCTTGCATGCAAAAGTATGGTATGTTCAATAATTTTTATTCCAAACAATTGTTTGTAATCCAAACGATATGTCACAACAATGGTATGCAAACTGATGTTATTTCCGCTGAAGATTAAATCAAACGTTGGTTTAACATTTAAATGTTCGATACAAAGTAGTTAAAGTAAAATTAAATTATTATTTGACAAATATTAACATGGAACAGTATGTCTCTTATTCGCCGTGAGTGGTATTGAAATGAAAATATGCCAAAAATATTTCGATCAAGTATAACGCACCCGTAAGTTTCATTGTATGCAAGTTATATTGAATGAAATGAATGGATTTATTATCCTAATAATATTATAAATGCGAAAGTTTGAAAGAATGGATTGATGGATGTTTGTTACTCTTTCACGCCAGAACGACAGAACAGATCTGAATGAAATTTGGCACAGAGATAGATGATAGTCTAGAATAGCACATAGGATACTTTTGAACTGCGGGTGAAACCGCGGGGCGCAGCTTGTTATTAAAACTTTGGTGTTTAGCAATAATTTTTGGAAAAAAATCACAAAAAAACTGTTTAAAAAAATGTAGGAGCCTGGGATTTTTTTGGCCAACTTGTAATTTATTCATTGGGTTACCGAACACCCTCATTCTGTTTCTCGGACCCTAGACCAAACACTCTAAATAGCCAAGGCAATAACAGAAGAACCAGTAGAATCATAAAATTTTTAATGGTGAATCCACAAAATGCCTCAACATTATTTACCGTATAGTCTGTTGCGCGTTGCGATTGGTGCTGTTAGTGCCGTTGTCTCTTTGACGTTCATTGAACTGACTTTTCCCTTTTACGACATTGACATTTTGAGCCCCTGTAGAACTCTCTTTGCCCTTAGATTTTAACCAAACTGTTTTTAAACCTAAAAAATATTAATCTAGGGTATATTTTTGCTTGCGATTTTTATGTTTGGTATAGAAAAAATTATAAAACTAAAATTATTTGACATTTGACAGTTGCGGTAGAAGGTTGTGAAAACAAATTAAATTCTTCGAGGAAATTTCATTTAAATTTGTATGTAAAAAAATAATTTTAATTTAAGTTTTCGGTAAAGTACAATTACCTAACTTGTGGAACCAAATTTTAACTACCTATTTAGAAAAAACCTAACCTAGTTTCAGTTACAAAGTTTATCGAGTCCGGTCATTAAATTCTCTGTAAAAATGATGAATTCCGAGGATAATAAGGATATGGCTCATCGGCAGCATGTTAAGTACTTCATGAGGTTCTTAAACGTGTTGCCTTCATCGCTGTCTTCCCATGATACAACAAGGTACAAAACGTTATATTCTATTTTATAATCTTTCATTTGTATTTATTTTGCTACAATATTATGTAGTAAACGCCAACAGCATAATGAAATTTCTACTTTAAAAGAAAGGTAGATGTTAATGAACATCAGCTATTTGTCAAGAAATTCGACACCAGTTTTCTGAATAATATTCTTGTACCTAAGTAGTCTAAAATCACTTTCACATTCACTTTTGCAGTAGCTCATAACCTCGGTCTTATCATTTAAGATTTACTCGACTATCGCCTCAAAGTATTAATCATCTTTTCTGAATAGCTTATATTAGTAGGTACATACCTATTATAAATTTAATTTTAATAATATTACACGTCAATATAGATAAATACAAAAGTACATACAAACTTATTGACTTTGCACATTGTCATCAAATTTTTTTCAAGAGCTGGTATTTCATTTTATTCTTATTATTTTTATCAATTTTACAAACTTCATGAGTTGACTATCTTGACTTTTATTCCTAGGTACCTACTTTAAGTGATTTAACTTGCAAGTCATATTTTATACCCATTTCAAATAAGTATGTGCTTTGTAATTTCAGAGTGACAATAGCATATTTTGCCGTATCCGGCCTAGATGTGTTAAATGCACTAAGTTCAATGTCACTAGATCTGAGGTCTAGAACCATAGAATGGATTTACGGACTACAAGTACATCCAAATAAAGAGAGTAAGTAAAATATAATCACTGTTTCAAAAGCAGTATGTCTCGTTTATAATAGACTAGCTGTGCCCCGCGATTTCAACCACGGTTAAAAGTATCCTATGTGCTATTCTAGACTATAATCTATTTCTGAGCCAAATTTTATCCAGATCTGTTCAGCCGTTCTGGCGTGAAAGAGTAACAAACATCCATCCATCCATCCATCCATTCTTACAAACTTTCGCATTTATAATATTAGTAGGATGTAACTGCATGGCTTTAACCGTGGTCCCTCAAGAACTGGTAATTTTTTCCAGAGGAAAGATTCTTCTATGCCTTATGTTCTTTTCTGTTTTTTTGGCAATGTGTCTGCAAAATTTCGTTTTCGAAGTTTGTTTGCTTGAGTAGCTAAGGTGTAAAAGCAAATTATACTAACTAATTTTTGCATTCATAGTATAAGTTAGGATAGTAAGTGCAGCTGGTCCATATGCACACCCTGTGAATATGTATGTATAACATTTTTTTGGGCCATTTTTCTTAGTAGGTTTGTATAATGTGGTAATCGACTGATATATTAAAAATCTTGTATGACAGTTGCTATTAATAGGTAAATTTACTGATAGAATTAACCACATTGATTTGAAGATGTACCTTCCATTTTTGTGGTGTGTTTGTACAGTTATCATTATTTCCTGCCACAAGAATTGGTCATTATCAAACATCAAATGAGCAGTGGTAACCTAACATTTTTTTCATACAATATACTACTTCCCAAGTGATGGTATGTTGAGAGATGATGAATAGGCATCTATTTTAGAATAAGAATTGGCTCTGGAATGAAATTGCTAAGCATTTAGTATTTTTAGTTTCATTTTACGTATTTATCTGCTGTGAGAAATATGACCTTTTAAACCTGTTTGCATTAATCACAGATTTACAGTAATTGCATCTTTTTATTTTTACATCCATACTAATACTATAAAGAGGAAAGATTTGTATGTAAGTATGTTTGTAACAAATTAACTCAAAAACTACTGGTCCAATTTCAAAAATTCTTTCACCGTTAGAAAGCTATATTATTCCTGATTGACATAGGCCATAAAACGTAAGCGAAAACGCGGGCAAAACAGCTAGTTCAAAATAAAATAAATACATCTTCTAAAGATGATATGACCTATATTGATTTAATGTCTATATATTTATATAGTATAGAATAAGCATAGAAGTAGAAGAATAAGTATATATTTTTTTCTGATTTGCAATACAAATCTGTCCATCAAAATACATCGAAAGACGCAAATAGCGAAACCTGTTTGTCTACATTTAGTTTATTTTGTTTGACTTTGGTAGGTTTTACCAGTAAGTAACGTCATCTAGTGCAAGGTTAAAAATATTTAAAGTAGTTATTTAATGGCCGCATACTCGATCTCGGCGGGCACTGCGACAGCAAGACGATTTCACACAAATAAAGGACAGTCTTAACTTGCTTCTTGTCGACGCGAAAGAAAGGGAGGCATAAAAAAAATTGCCAGAGAGTCAACCACGCGTCATGGTCTCATAATATGGCTTTCATAACCATTAATTATTAAGTACGCGACCAAAGCACGGAAGGAGCTGATTGTCTCCTTTAGTCTATTTGTTTTATCGTTAGTAGTATTGTATTTAATATAGTTTCGCGTTGTAGACGCCGCTTTTCGCTTATGTGTCGCGCAGCTAACCGTAGTTTCGCTGACGCGCCACACGCTGCCGTGCCCGCTCACTGCTCGCTGATGTCGAAAACGCGGCCTGACATAGATATTTTTCTTTTATATTATATTTGAATCTTAAGAGGGCCGCGATGTTCTGAAATTTTCATACAAACGCACTCAAATTTCTTGAAAACCGTTTGTCAGATTATGATGAAATTTAGCTTGTACAATTAAATTAACAATATCTTCGCCCCTATGTTCTTGGTTTTTTTTTTAAAACGTTCTCAAGCAAAAATAGAGCTATGAAATATATCCGCATTTTTAAGGGGTCACTTTTGACTGATTTATTCAATAGGTAGACAAAGCAAATCAAAAATTCCATTACATAGGGAGGTTGTCTACATCATTAGCTGTTAGATGAATCAATAATACAAGGGAAATTCTTAGTTACCTACTTAAGAATGATTACAGTAGTGCAAAAGTTATAAAAAAAAATTAAATTGCACTTTGTCACTCTGTAGGTAAGTTTAGAGGCTCGTCAGTATCATTACTCGCTCTCTTCACTCGTCTTCTTCTTCTAGACGAAATGGCGATAGAATACCTTAAGCCAATGCGAAGTTAGTCTAGGTCACCTAGGTCGAAATTAGTTAGGTCGCCGGACTTTTAAGCTAGACCATACATTAGCTTCTACTTACTTTTATTTGCATTGTTAATTACCATAACGTAAAGCAGATTGTTTTGAACTCATTTTAATTCCACTTTTCCTTATCAATATAAGCATAAAATGTGTGATTATACGAGACGTAAGCTTTTTATGGTTCATGCTCCTGTGCTGCTATTAAAGTAGTGCTTGTTGATGGTGCTTATCAGCATCGTAATTTAAACAAGACCTTGTTAAGGGATTTGTATATAAACATATAGTAAGAGTAAACGTTTACTTTACACATACTTATATTATATATCTTTCACATCCATACATATGTATAGTCACGCCTCTTGCCCATGCATGAGAGAAGTAGTATGGAATGGCAGAAAAGATACCACTTATTATGCCAGGATCGTAGCGTGGAGAGAAGTGGACAGAAAAGATATCAAGATCCTGGCATACATCTTTCGCTTCTTCTACTTTTATGAGTCTTTTTATATACACGCTCGTTGGTTACGGATACTCCATACAAATGTTCACAAGTACGAGTATATCTTCTACTCACATCTTTGCAAAAATTATGAATTTTTAATTTTTCTCAAAATAGGTTTTTTTTGCGTTCAAAAAAAGCCAAGCCTTTGGATGCACTTTGAAATTGAAATGCTCGTAAAATGTAGCAGATTCATTAATCTAAAATGGTCTCTTAAGGCTTAATTAGTTCATTATGCTATTATCTGCTACGTACTCGTATTTCTTAGCTTAGATTAACTGCCTAATGGAAAGAAATCCAAGTACTCTTGTCAGCTAGGATTCTAGATGATTCTAGACGTTTCGTTCCAGCTGGCGATATGTCAATGTGCGGATTCCAGGGGTCGTCAACCATAAACATAAAATTAGACCCGGCGAACAACCACTACCGGTGCGGACACCTGGCCATGACGTACACTGGGCTGTGCATACTGCTCGCGCTGGGCGACGACCTTTCCAGGATTAATAGGAAGGCTCTAGTTGAAGGTACAAATACAGAATACTCATAATTTATTGATAACACCAATAGACCCAAGTCATGTAGGTATATGGGTAGGTTAGGTCTTCGGCCGCAACTTGAACTTGTTAGATTAAATTGTATCCTAAGTAGATTTGCATGCCTGTATATTTGATTCATATTTTAAACATCAACCCCCCTTAGCAATAAACGTTGTATAGCCTCGGAATAATTAAACAGTGTTTTGTCCTTTTTCTTTCTTTCCAAATCTATAACTCGATCGAAAAAGACAACACGAACAGACACTGTACTACTATTCCAAGGCTTTACATAATTTATTGCTAAGAGGGTGAAAGTTAGCAACCTGCTTGGAAATGTCGCAGTCAAATCTTGTGCAGCTTGGTCAACTGGCCAAGTGGTCACTCATTGAGCGCACTGCTGCACTGGAAATCATACAGTCCTTCCCATTCGCCATTACCAAGACTGACGCTGACGTCACGAACTTTGATTGAGTTTCCGCTGATCGCCACCAGCGTGACCGCGAACCTAATAACCGGTGTGTTCAATATTGCGATGACCGATAAATGATTCTAATTTTTTCATCTCTAAACGGTTGTGGGATAAGGTGTATAAACCAAAAGAGGGTCATTGTACTCATTATCAAGAACTTGTAATATGGAGCTACCCAAAATCGAAAAAATAAATCAGTTGTTTGAAATAAAAAGCTAGTTGATTATCAATAAAATGTATGGAACAGCTGTTTTTTTCTCAATTTCATGAAATCAGGGTTGGTTAAAAGTTGGTCCTAATGATAGATACAATAGCCTTCTTTAGGCTTAGTACACTCTTCCGTGATAACCCTCTATAGTCGTCTATGTATGTGAAACCTTCGCTATCCTTTACAGGTGTAAAAGCTCTACAAACAGAAGAGGGTAACTTCTCGGCCACATTGTCCGGCTGCGAGTCGGACATGCGTTTCGTTTACTGCGCGGCGTGCATCAGCTACATTCTGAACGACTGGTCTGGCTTCGACAAGGATAAGGCGGCGGACTACGTCGTCAAATCAATAGTAAGTTTCCTATATGGCTCACAAATCACAATGTCATCTCACCAACATCATCATCAACATCTTTGTCGGGAAACGTCCAATGCTCGACAAAGGCCCCCCGAAAAATTATCCTACTCACTTATTATAAAAGCGAAAGCTTGTATGTGTTTGTTTGTTGATTCGTCACGCTCGAACGGATGAAAGGATATTGATGAGTTTGGCAAGGAGGTATTTTTTTTAAATGTAGAATAGGTCGTCGTTTGACCACCAACTCGCCTGATGTTAAGCGACGTTGTGGTCTAAGGTGGAGCACGACGACCTATAAGGTACTTATTCACTCTAGCCTTAAAGTTTAGAGTGAAGAAGTACAAAGACGGCAGTTGAGTGAGGCGCTACAAGTGCGCTACTGCTCAGACCCGTCTTCGGAACGGTTACACCGGACTACATCCCGAAACACGACTAGGTCATTTCACGACATGGCTTGGTCCGGTGGGTGGTAACTAGCCACGGCCGAAGCCTCCCACCAGAGTTTGCTACCCGGTTAGCACTACCCGGGGACCACGTGTAGGGAATCAGAATAGAGTACACTCCTACAGACGTGGGTAGCTCAGCCCCCAAAGGTAGCTTGTATACTGGACTAACACATAAGCTTTCTAGCGTGTAACACCGCAGGGCGCAGCTAGTTATGTATAATATTTAAAAGAGTTGGTTGTAGGGGTGTTTAAAGGTTATCACTCATACCTGCCCAAATTTACAAGTTTGTTTTTTACCACCAACTAGATAACGTTAGCTACGATTATCGTATTAAAGAATGTAAACGAAGAATGTAAGAGAAACCAATTTAAATCGCTAATTTTTGATGTGAAGTAACAAACTCGTTTAGTCTAGCATTGCTGATAAGGAATTGATAAAATTCAAATGTAGTCACCAGACCTAGACCACCAGACCAGATAACCTTATCATACATTTTCAGGGTTACGACTACGGCATAGCCCAATGTCCCGAACTGGAATCCCATGGTGGCACTACATTCTGCGCGCTGGCAACCCTCAGCCTGACCAATCAGCTACACAAGCTGTCCGAGCAACAGATAGAGGGTCTCAAACGGTGGCTGCTCTTCAGACAAATCGACGGCTTCCAAGGACGACCGAACAAACCAGTCGACACCTGCTACAGCTTTTGGGTCGGGGCGTCCCTAAAAATACTCGACATGCTACACTACACAAACTATGGCAGCAATAGGAGGTATGTCTTTGAAACACAAGACATTGTCGTTGGGGGCTTTTCGAAATGGCCGGATACGTACACGGATCCTATGCACACGTATTTAGGGTTAGCCGGCCTGAGTTTAATAGGGGAAAAGGGTTTGCTAGAAATCGAGCCGAGATTGAATATTAGTAAGAGAGCGTACGAACATTTGAAGACGCTGCATGAAGCGTGGGCGAGCGAATCGTAGGGTCTTATGAAATATCTGTCGTACAATAGAAAGTATTGTACCGTGAGACACGGGTTATGATGAACGTGGTTTTAAGTGGGTTACAGCTGTAATTTTCTTTTTACCCGACTGCGCAAGAAGGAGGGTTATGTTTTTATATTACACTATGCAACTTGTATGCGTATTATACGCAAAAACGGCTCTGTTTATATTATTCTCGACTTTATTGTAATGCGACAAGAGTCTTTGTTCGAGTAAACAAAAAAAGAAAGTAGACATGGTTATGTCAAAATAACACGCGAGAGAGAATGGTTAAATAATTAAACAAAATAGTCAAGGTCGATTAAAATAATGTCGAGAGTAAAATTAACTAGTTGCACGAAATGCGTCAAAGTGCGTTATAAAATGAAAGTTGCGTTAGTGTTGAAGAGAGACAGACATAGTCTTTAGCGAATCTCAACTAAGGCGTTCAACTCAAGCGCGTAACTCCACACTGCACAACAGTTTAAAACGTTCGCTGTTTTAAGTACCTATGTGTTTAGTTTTATCAAGGTATAACTATAGTATAGTAACAGCGCCTCATCAGTGCCCCATCAGTGGTCCATCGGCGCCCCATCAGCGCCCTATCAGTGCCCCATCAGCGCCCTATCAGAACCCCATCAGCGCTCTCATACAGTATAACCCATGTCGCACGGTATACCGTTTCCCATCGTACAATAAACTAACTGTACGAACTTTTTTACTAAATATAAATTATTAAGAACCTGTTTGTAGATACAAACTAAGTATCTTTTTTTGTATAATATTTTTACTATGTTGGCTAACAATGTTTGGTTAATTATTAGAAAGTTGGCTACGTTTTTAACGAACGAATGTTTTATAATGAAAGAAGTCTTGTCCCAAATGTGATTGTATAGTAATATTTTAAAATTGCCTTTTATCCTCAACTGTGTTGTCTAAAAACAGGTATATTGATTGACTATTTTAAAGTTATGGATCTCTATTTTTGAGTTTGAAATTTAAATTTTTATTGGAGTTGAAGTTCTCCACGTGGTGTTTAAACAGTATTTTTTTTTCAACCGAAAAATATGCGATATTTTGATAAATATAAATACAGGGTGTTACAAAAACCCTGATGTATCTGCGAGATGCGCATCCTCGATTGCCTGGAGGTTCCAATTATGCTACGTTACATTAAATATTAACTATACAAATTTTGAACACACATCGCGTTCCGCCCTCCTAAAAGCATGAACGCAGCCACTAATCGCGTCGGTTTTATTTGTAAACTATTCGTGTTGTGCCGCTACTTTCTTAGAATAAAAGCCGCCAACAAATTTGTTAACATTTAATACAGATTTGTTAACATTTATGTAAAATTTCCTTTTTTCTTGCGTTCTTAAACCGGTCATAACTCTTGCTATTTTTAACGTGCATTTTATTGGTATTTTTGGATGAATACTGATAATTGTGTGTACATACCCTTCAATTATGCAACAGGGTTTTAGTAACATGCTGTATAAAGTATGTCGTAGTTAAAATAACTATAGCTTACTAATATTGTATTCGCATAGAAAAATTTGATTACTTTATTAATTTTATATTGCCTTACTATTTTTTAAACTAATCTAAGGCCATTAAAAATATTTGCATCTCTTTTCAATACATTGTGTAAGAAAATGATGGCAACAGTTTTGGAGCCTGCAGGCTTAGAAAACGGTACCTGCAACTAAATTACCTGTTTTTTTTAACTTGAAAATATCAAGGTAAGTAAAATATAATCCTTTTACAATGACGTCGTTGATAACGACGTCAACAGCACCTAGAGTTTTCATAATTAAAAAAAAATGCACAATGAGACTGCCTTCGATTTTAACGTATGCACACGATAAAAATTAATCCCTTGGCCGGATATAAACTACACTATAAACGGATGTTATTGTATTGTTTGTTAATTTTAAAGCCAGATATAGATAATTATTAATCCGGCTTTATAGATAGCTAGCTCTTTCTAAAATAAAAAGGAAGTCGGTCTTCCTAAATTTAAGTATTTTTACCTACTTAAAAAAAAATTGTAATTATAATTAAATAGGTGCTATATAGTGTAGTTACCTTACGGATTGTATGAAAAAATGCAACGATTCATTATTCAGGGGTTAGGTATAAGTCATGGTTAACAAATTATTTTATTTAACAGTTGAAAATTAGATTTTTACTAAAATATTAATTTGATCTATTTCGTCCAATCTGATGTAGGAATTGAATCGACATCTCAGTCTGTAGACATCGTTAAAGGCACACCTTAGATGGCACATTAGCGAAATAGCGCTTATATCGATTCTGCCACTTTTGATTTCGCGCCCTTGCGAAAACCAATCAGAGCTTTGTATCCAGCCCCCGCATTCCTCAGGTAGTTGTCTGAATTGTTTGCATCTACACTACTATTACAAAATTGAAAGTAAATCTGTCTGTCTGTCTGTTTATAAGCTTTTCAAGGCTAAACGGCTAAACGGACCTTGACGAAATTTGATAATTTCGTCACAGTTACAGTATATCACGAGGAAGGTTTTTTGGAAACAAAATTCTGAATTCTGAAAAAAACGCGAACGAAGTCGCGGGTAACAGCTAGTTGTGAATAGAGATGTCTATAGGTTGAGAAGTCGTCGCACTGAAATCAAATCTAAGTATAAATGAAATACCAAACATATCTCCCACATTTGAATGATTGAGTGAGTTTTAAAACGCAAAAAAAAGATGGAATAATTCCCTCTAAACTGTTGGTTAAGCAAGCTAGCTCAGGCCTGTGTTCGCCAAAATTTAACACGGCGATTATTTGTCTAACCGTCCATTGTTGACGTATAACTTATTGAATAGCTGTCAAAAACACGGTTAAATATTTAATCGCCTTGTCAAGTATCTTTGCACTTTGATCTGAACAGTTAATGGAAAATATAACATTAACGGGTATAAAATAGAGAAGGCTCATAAGTCTTACAAAAACAATTTCTAAATAGCGTTTACAATCGAAATTAGATCAGATTGAACGCAGTATGAAAAAAGAATTTCGATTATAATCACATTTTAGTAATTTGACACCAAATCTGCTTAAATCAAAGTATTGAAATGCGAGTCCTATGTAGCAGTCATTACAATAGAATTTCAAATGACAAACTGTAGAAGTAAGACGCGTTTTTAGTTGCGTTACGCTGCAAGCCTCGCTTTTTAATGTTTGTCATTTGGAATTGTGATGCACGTGTCATGATATAGGGCTCAAATTTCACTGATTTGCTTTTAGTCGGTCTTCGAAATGATGCAATGTGCTACGACCGTAAAGTGCGATATCCACCTAAGGCGCCAAACACACTGCACCGGATACCGCTTCGGTGGGTGGTGATGCGGAATTAAACTTTGACTGTATCTCGAATTTTGTACAAAAACCGCAGGTATAACACACTGACAACGCGTCTCCGTGAAGCGCCATGCGAATTTCTGTCGCACCGCAGCGAGATGCGGTGGCCGTGTGATATCCGCCTAAGAGTTGATGTAGGTACTATACAATATACATACATGTTCAAAATGTGTGTGTTACATGTCTTGTATATAAGGTCATGTCTACATGCCTGATCATATGTCGTACCACTTAGATGGACATCGAGCTTATGGCAACATTTTACTATTTTATCCTTCGAATGGCGTTACAGAAAACGATAAAATTAGTACAACAAATTTGTTAATTTATTATTAAAAATCTCGTTTAGTGCCATGTGGGTGTAGATAGACTTTACAAATTTTTTGCACAAATTATTGTAAGTACATTATTGTAGCTTTTTAAATACGTACCTTAAGTAAAAAAAAGTATAAAAAGGCCTTGTGCCCAACCTTCTTTTAAGAAATACGCACATGTGCGATTTCAGCTTTAACTTAAGTACCTACATAATTAAATTTTAGTCAATAATATAACTGAAGCATGCAATAATTGGGTGTCACACATTAAACGCATGCAGCGGCGTTTTGCTGTAAAGAAAGTACGTCGCCTCAGTGGCATGACTTGTCATTTGACTGGTTTTGGCGAATGTATGCTCTTTTGCATGCGCCACTGACATTTCACGCATGCCACCGAGAATAAAACATGTACCTACAGAAGATCTACAGAAGCGCACTTGTATATGAAATTATCTACAGAGCGAGCGGTTACTTGCAATAACTCTAATTTCATAATCTATCATGGCCGCTACAATCAACAGTCCAAGTATTTAATTTTGTAGCTGACAGAGTTGGCACAAGCGGTTTTGTCGTTTGTAATGTCATATTTGTCGTTAGACAATTTTTTTATAGTGACCGCTGCTGGCGTGAGTTTGTCGGCCACTGTTTTGTAACTAAAACATAAATTTGTATTTTAAAATGTTAAAAATTAAGATTTTGTTACTATGAATGTTTGTATTATTGATTGAAGCTTTTGTTAGTTTATTGTATTTAAGCGTGCATTTATTTGCATTTTGTGTATTTGTTTTGCCGTTATGTTCAAATTATATTGAAAGTTAAGAGCAGTGTCGTTTGTTTTCTTTTAACAATAGTAAAAGGTTACTGTAGGTATGATTGCGTTTCTACTGAGAAGAGCGGTGCATAAAACAGACCAATCACAATGCTTCCACTGAAGTGGAGCGGAGATTTCGAGCAATGTGATTGGTCAATTATGCACCGCTCCGTTTAGCTCCGCGTCAGTGGAAATGGAAACGCACTGTTATGGTACTTCTGAAGCGGAGACGAGAGCTCCGTATCGCTTTACTCAGTGCAAACGCACCCTTACGATTCAATAACTTTGATGTAAGTTAGATTTGTAGATATTCATATTCTATGCGCTCTAACATATTCTATGCGTTTGTTTCAAAGCGTGTCAAAAGTTCCGAAGAAAAGCGTTGAAGTCGTGCACAAGTTTCCGAAGCAGTAAAACGCGTTTTATATTGACACTGCCGCCGTCTCGAAGTTTACCAAAATATCGAGATAATAGACTCCGTGAAATAAGTTCGAGTGCGCCATCAAAGTTCGTCCAAAACAAATCATCTCACCTATTTGTGATTATAAGTTTGCGCGTTTATGGAGGGAGAGAGCTTTAGTCTGTACGCGACACAGCTACAGAATACGAAGCAGTAGATAATGTTGCGACCAGTCACAATTAAATAGTACTTGCCTAGCTATTTAAGGCTCTGTAAACATCACTCAACTACAGCCTTCTACACTATATCTGCTCTCGGCATAACCCGTCAGTGAAGGCTGAAGGCGAGGGTTGTGTTCATAATTCTTGAAAGTTTTAGATCTCCGTGTAAGAAGAAATACGCCCTGTCTAAGACACGTTTTTTCACTCCGACCTTGATACCAAGAATCAAAGGTTTCGCTATACTAACTAAGCCCGTTGTGAAATCCGAGCAAGAAACGAAATTGGACGAGTCACTCGGAAGAAGCTTTTTTTCCGTGAAAATGTCTTAGGATTTTCCAGCAAAGTTTTTGTGCAAGTTCGATTTGCTATCGATGTAGGTACCGCAATGTTTTTACGTGCAGAGATTCCTTTCTGTACGCTATACTACGGCTGGCATGTCGTAGGATCATGATATTTAATGGAATCGGAAACTTGGCAATTTTCGTCGCCTTAAACTTTGCAGTACCTTTTTATTATCTTAGTAGGGTGTCCATAAAAGTTGGGGGAAGTCATTGTGCGTGCCCGTGCGACGGAGGATTACCCAGTAATCGTTTTAAATTGAATTTTTTGGCGTTTATCTTTCGTAAGTCTACCCTATCTCCCGCTTCTCCCCTATCTTAGATGTAGGATAAGACTGATTTTAACCTATTGTAAGTTGAAGTTTTCTTAAGTAGTAGGATCGAAGGTTTTATCGGATGTTGTTAAGCTGTCTATTTAGAAAATATTTTAGTAGGTACGTAGGTACCTGTTTGGGAATATGAACATTGTTAATAATTATAATAGCTCTTTTTCCATATTAGTCACAAATAAAGCGGTAGGTGTATTTATCATCACGAGCTGTAGATAAAGCTTGTCAACCATAAAAATGACGCAGGAAAGTAATTCTTTGGTATTTACTTTCATAAACTAGCCTACTTTTTATATACTTAAAATACATAGGTAAATAGTACCTAAAGTAGAGCTCGTAGTTACCTATTTATGAATACCTGTCCATAGTAACAGTACGAAGGAAGTTGTTCTTGATGAAGTTACGAGTTCCAAACGATTCAGTTCGTCTAATAAGTTACCGAGGGAAAGGCCTACCTAAAGGTCATCCAAATACGAAAGGTCACGCATGATCCAAGGTTCCAAATCCGAAAGGAGAGGGCCGCTCTGCATCTCCCGATCGGTTTCCCGCCAATTATCCACTCATTAATTCATTATCATCGAACACAACAAGGGTCGGTACTGTCACCAAACTGTCAAAGGAGGGGGCGAAACCCTCAGAGGATATACCGAAGCCCAAGCGAAACCTAACCCGAGAACGGCGGCGAATTTACGCGACGAAAATTCTTACTTCCATTAATTAAACAAGAAAACAGATCGGCTAGATAAAGGACTATAAATCTAAATGATGAATAGGTAGGCTCACTGTGGATCGGAATTGTAAATTGCTTATTTGTGCGTAGGTATTTGTTTGGGAATCTCCGCAGATAAAACGTACGGCCGGCGCGAGGACGGATGCGACGGAGTATCGGCTATCGGAGATTAATTTGCTGATCAAGCGCGGACCTATCTGTTTACTGCTGTACCCAGGCCGATAGACAGGAGCTACGACGACTTACAAACTGTCATTTGTTAGACTCGTTGATAGGTAGGTCCTATTATCTATTTAGTGTCGTTGGCATTGTTGATCTAATCAATCCTTGTAGTTACTTACTAAGATGTAAATAATGAAATGAAATATGTAAGTTCGTAGTTAAGAGAAAACATACTTTTCATTCAGTTATGTTTATGGTACAGAAGTACCTACACTTGGGTAACTTCTTAGTTTCGGGAGTCGTGGATATTTATGAGACCAATGAATTCATCACCAATTTTTTCTCTTTGTCTCCTATAAAGACAGAAACCAATCGTGGAAATTTACTGTCCCCCATCGTAGGTCCCTCGCCTCTGAAGACTACAGGGCTTGCTGATCGTACGATTTAGAAGCCATTTTCCTTATTATATGGAAGATACGTGAATATTAATAATAGGTATTTTCCTTTTATAAGGAAAATTATTTTATCTTCTTTTCACCACATTACATACTAATAATAATAATACTTTCGTTTAATTTAAATCTAAATAGTTACTGTTATCACTCTCTTAAAAAGCCACGCTCTTTGACCTCTTCACACTTAGGAATGATGTAGGTACACAATAAATATATTCCTACACCTAAAAACCCAATAAGGTAGCGCCGTAAATACCCTAGCCTAGAAAAGTTTCTTTACCGCGAGCAACAGCATACTATAGCTACTCGTAATATGTACAGTGACGGATCCCGGGTTTTTATTTAGGGGGCGCTTGACTTAAGTGCAGGTAAGTTTATCAAGGTGTTATCTAAGATGTTGGTTGGGCTGGACTCAGCCTTATCAAAGAGTAACCTTTATCATCAAAATATCAAGTTTACAAAAAAAAAAACAAAATCGATAATTTCGACACACAAAGTCACACACACACACGACTGCACAATATTTAATTCACTCTTTCTTTATTGGATGTAAGTTTAGTTTGTTATACTTCTGTTGTTTACAAAAAAAAGTAAATAAATAATTTTAGTGTGATTTGGATACTTTTGGGGGCGCTACCCCTCACCGCCCCCTGGATCCGCTAGTACACATGTATTGTTCAGGTAGAAATATTTCTCGGGTCCTAAGCCCGTGTCTTCATTACCTACTCAAAGCGGGTGCGGTTTCAGATAGGGCATTAGAGCGAGCCCGCCTGAAACTAGACTTACTGAAGTATTAGTGGAGTACGGGTGTACAGTGCTGCCGGGAAATATGGCACCACTGCAGCTTGTGCAAACTGTCATCTTTCATGTTTAGTTAACATGTATAGTGGAGGCTTTTATAGTGGAGTTCATTTATAGTGGAGGCTTGGAGAAACGTAAATACGTATTTTTTACGTTTTTACGTTTTAGCTTAGACATGCAAAATAGCTAGAGCCATTTGGGACTTAATATCGTCTAGCGAAGTGTGGGTGTTGTAATACAGCTTAATGTGCTAGGCTGCAATGGTACCGATTACGTACCTACCTCTAAAAATATAAATAGATTTATTTAATAAGTTACTAAATAAAAAATAGAAAAGTTAGTTTCCTAATACGAGTATATGATTTAGTTTGGCTAACCAATTAGGGAATTAAGTCGTCTAAGGAATTAGTCGACTATTCATAAATTCTTATCATTAAGACATCATATCCCTAATCCTTACTCGATTAATACAATATGTTGTCGTAGTCGGGTAAATGTTAGACTAGACGATTGAGGTACCTGGAGGACGTAAAATACACTTGAATACCTAATTACCTACCTATATATGTATTTGTTCTAAGGCGGCGCTTTAGTTCTCAGCAAGAGACTGCAATAAAGGCTACTGCGGTAGCTTGAAAATGGATTTAAAGCCAAGTAGATAGATTGAAACAGCAAATTCACTGATTGCCATTTCCTTGGTCTTGAAGTAGACGTAGTGACTGCTAGCTAACCTGTGGTCGTATCTAACAGGCGCAGCGCAACCAGGGAACTGGACCCCTATCAGCTAATGCCTGTAATTGGAAAGTTGTGCTTTCGATACCTACTTGACATTCTACTTACCTTTCCTTGCTTATGTTTTAGTTCTACTAACTTCTACGTACTTTACTATACTTACCTATCCTAATGAGTCTGAAGACACTTTTTTAAGATGTGAATTCTCCATTGAGAGTCTTTAAAAAACTTACATTACTTACCGTGATTTTTTTTTCAATCTACACAAATCTAGAGTAATATAGAGTAATAAGAATACATATTTTAATGGGAACAGTTTGTGAGTGAGGGGTATCCTACTTTCAAAAATATTTAACTAAGAAAAAGCTACACAATGAGTAAGCTGACACGTAAGCGAAACGGCTAACATAGTTCTTACGTTTTTTGCAATCACAACAATTCGTAACTCAATCCGATAAGGTTCATATTACAGCGGATTGTGTTTAACTATGTATACAGGGTGTTAATTTCGCGAGTTGCCGCAAGATGACACAGTGCAAGTTGGGCCGCGTCACTGCTTGTAATTAGGAAGTCTAATCACTTAGCTTTGCCGACAACTTGATGGCGATTAAATTGGTGCCCTCTGGGGAGCTTTTTGGTGGTTCGTAATTACGGGAGATGAAGTTAAGTTTGAGCGAAGGAATGGCTTGGTGCAAGATGAGACATACTCGTACGATACTTACGTTCTCTTATTAACTTACTAGCTGTTACCCGCGACTTCTTCGTGATACACTGTAACGAATTATCTTATATTTATTAGTTGTTGTTATTATTAATGTTTATTATGTTTATTATCTTAGTATTAGTATGGAAGTATGAATTATCCAAATTCGCGCACGAAGCAGCGGTGGGCAGATGAAAAAAACCCTTTGACACTCTTGACTATTAGGTAGACCCTTGAAAATACCTCTCGACGCTAGTAGGTACATTAAAAAGATACAGTTTTTAAATACACGCCAGGGGCTCGAGACGAGGTGTAGGCCCCAATCTACCTACCGTCTGGCTTGCGGCATAAGCCCCACAAGCCAAGTACGAGGGGGGACCGTGCCGGCTGGGGCCCGACTGGCAAAAGCCACCCTGACTAAATGGCCAGTCCGACCCTGCGCTAGTGAAGCTAGCAATGGCAGATGGGCTAGTCTAAAGTAAAATGAAAAAGAAAGAGGTCCTATTCTTACTCGTAAGATATTTCCTAGTCATTGTCTCTCTCGTTTGGTAAGTCATAGAAGCGAGAGTGACCAAGATAACATCTCACGCGTCAGAATCCCCCCATTCCATACGTAGATACTTTGCTACACGTTCTTACAGGTTACGTATCCTTCTACAATTTTAAAAGGAGTCGTCAACATTTTAGGAGCTCAATAAAAAGCGGACGAGGTATTTCACAGAGCATTGTCGCACAATTGTAAACCGTCAAACATTGTTAGCTTTTAACCCGTGACTGACTCTATTAAGCTTCTACACAAGATTTCTTTAAAAAGCTCAGTGAGTAATGTCTCTCTTAAATAGCTTGGTGGAAATCTTAAGTGTTCTTTTCGAGTTCATTTTGTGCGAGATTTTGTAAGTGGGATTGCATGCAAAGGAATTTCTTTGGTGGCTTGCATGTGCAATGTGCATGTTAAATCTAATGTAGCTTATACGGGTCAGGCCGTAAGTCTAGCTCACAATATTGTCACATTAACAATAAAATAATCCCGTCCATCCATCCATTCATCCATCAGCCATAGGACGTCCACTGCTGGACATAGGCCACCCACAAGGTGGACAGATGACCTTGTCAAGACCGCAGGATCGCGCTGGATGCAGGTCGCTACCAACCGGTCTTATTGGAGGTCTATGGGGGAATAATCCCGTAGTAATAAACAAATAAAAAAGTTTTTATTGCCAAAAATGAAACAAGAAACTAAACAATAAATTGTTAATTATGACGTGATAATAATTAAAAAAGTGTTTATCGCCAAAAACCAAACAACAGATTCTTAATTTGTTGTTTCGTTTTTGGTAACTAGTAACTAAACAACAAATTAGCAATCTGTTGTTTAGTTTTTGGCAACAAATATTTTTTTATTAAGTACCTACTATCAAATTATAAATATTAAAAACATTTTTTATAGTTTGACATCTATTATTATAAACTTACCTAAATTTCTAATATAAGTATTTATTTGTAAATTGGCAAATAATAAAACATTTGGCAACCAAAATAGGACAACGGTATAAGAAAGCACTTGCCTGTCATCAGCCCCTTTCTTTGTCCATTTAGACGTCCCAGCGAAATGGACGCTGAGCCAGTGATAAAAGGCAACTTTTATTTAAAAGGACTCCAATGTGTGCCGAGAAACAAGTTTGTTGTGTATTTTCGCCGTAAGAGTAGGCATTTCCTTTGAATACCTTCTTTTTATTTTCGCAAGCACGCAGCGGAAATGGGGTTTTTCATTATGCTCCAAAACCTCCGTGTAAGTAAGTATTTGCTTTAAGAGATTTCGTTTTCTGCTCGTACTTAACTGTATTAGGTTGTTTATTGAGTGGCTCAAAATTCAATCGCATTAAACGTGGATACAGGAAGAATACGGGGTTTGTTAACATCCTACTCGTATACCTAACATAAAATGTTTTGACAATTTTCCTCGTTGTTAAATCACTGTTGCTTAGAAAATTTCTTGCAATTTGTTATGTTCCCATAAACTAAGGCTTAAAATGAAAAAGCAATTTAGATTTACTGAACTGTAGAGTAGAGGTATCTCGTAACTAGCTATAAAACCGTTCCATAGAGACATAAATAGTTGATTTCCCACATGAAGCTCTAACGCAAAAGCATTTTGCAAGCGAGGTAATACGAATATCTGAATCAGAAAAGTTTTCAGCGGTGAGAGCAATAAAAACATACGAATTTTATGTAAAAATAATTCAGTTTTGACGACACTTTTAAATTCTAGCTTTCGAGCCAGTATTCTAAATGCAAATTCGAAAAAGTTTAGGTGTTACTTTTGCAGTTAGAGGTGACTCCTGGCGGAGCATTCGCAGGACGAGTTGAAGCTCTGAAATATTCTTTTGGTGATGCATAATTATTAATCAAACATTAATGTCATGATTTTACCCAAATAAGTAGAGGATAAGGTTATGTCTATCAAGAAGCAATTTCGGTAGGTAGGTACAAAAAAATCAAATTATCGGAACCACATAGCTGCAATTGTTTGTTTTTGATTTTAATGAAGTTTTTTGCAAACAAAAGTCTTTAATACTTTTTTTTTTTTTTGACACTTCCACACACGGTCGCCTGACCCCAAACTAAGCAAAGCTTGTACTATGGCTGCCAGGGACTGATACACATACTTAAATATTTTTAAATACATACTTAAATACATATTAACACCCAGACATAGAACAAACACAAATGTTCATCACATAAATGTTTGCCCTTGGTGGGAATCGAACCCACGCCCCCAAGCTCAGAAGGCAGGTTCACTACCAACTGAGCCACCGAGGCAGTCACTACTAATAGATAATAGAGGCAGATACTACTAATAATACTAACCAATTTCCCTTTAGGTTTCTCCCCCACAGCGTTCGTTCGAAAATCCCGGGCGGCAAACACTTTAGCGGCACTTTTTCAGACACGAAAAATGCATTTGTGATTCCGTTTTAGAGCGATTCTTAGCGTTTTCCGAACGAAAACCGAACGTACCACCATTTGGATTAACTAGCAGCGAAGTAAAATTAATAGAATAGGTGGATACTTAGATCATTAGGTGCGTGGTGACAGATCTTAGTGTACCTAACAACTAACCAGGAACATTCTAGAAGGAAACCTTACTACCATGCTCTTGGGCCAAACCACTACAAAAATCATTAGCGTAGCAATTATTAGCGCGTCTAGCAATCCCAACCATCACAAACTCACCCAACCTGAAATTCAACAAAGAAAAACAAAACCTAACCCAAAACATTTTGTAGGTACCCAAAGTCTGGCCAATCTGTACGTTTCAACCCCAATAAATCGTATCCGAGTAACGTATTGGTATTAGCAACCTTGCGGATTAGTTCTGACGAGCGAGCCGGCGTCTTTAAACGCGGGTTAATGGGACCAAACCGAAACAAACGAGCGCCATTCGTCTCTGCTGAGAATAGGGTATTATTTCTCGCGAGGTACAAAATACGGCCCTATTCTTGTGCTCGACATTATCTGTCGCTCTCATGCTTATGATGTTTTTGATGAGTGAGACAGCGACCAAGATGTTGTCGAGGGCGCAAGAATATGGCCTGGTAGAAAGTTGTTTGAGTAGGGATAGTTTAGTGCTTTCGTACTCGAGATAGTTCTGAAATTAAAGGGTTCAGTCAGACTCTGGTGTTAGATGGGTGTAGTTTTGTTGATTCGCTTTTAATTTCTAAGGTTAAGTATTACTATAGGCAGTAATGTTCTACCTATCATATAACCTACTTACTTACAATGCGTAGGTTTCTGAGTATGTGTGTTAGTGAGTTACTTTATTATGCTTTAAATGGATTAAATGGATAAATACATAACATATCGTCACGCCTTTCCCCCGAGGGGGCTGGTAGAGGTGTACAACACCCACACTTCGCCGGATGATATTCAGTCCCAAATGTGACAGGGGGCGAGCCTGTCGCCTGCTCCAGTCATGTAGCAGATGACATATAGTACGCACATAATTATGTTCAGCACAATGAGCAAATTGGTGCGTGTCGGCGGCTGGGTCCGAACCCGCTCCTAGGCTATCATCGCTTTCCTCAATGGATAAATAATATAATCTTCATCTTAAAAGGATAAATAATATAAAATAAATAAATAAATAAACAAATATTTTTTCGGGATAATAAATTAACGGGACATTTTTTACATACAGTCAGTCGCGTGACCACAAACTAAGCAAGGCTTGTACTACGGCTGCCAGAGATTTATATACGTACATATATATTTTTAAATACATACTTAAATACAGATTAACACCCAGACATAGAACAAACATAAATGTTCTTCCCATAAATGCATTCCCTAGGTGGGAATCGAACCCACGCCCCCAAGCTCAGAAAGAAGTGTCTCTACCAACTGAGCCACCGAGGCAGTCGGACAGAGGGATAGACAGATTTGGATGAAATTCATAAAAGAGATAGCTTGTACCCTGGGTTAAAATAGAAGCTACATTTTAGCCGCGGCTCTCATATATTTCACTAAGCCAATGATGTACAAATTATTAAAATACATCATAGGGAACATACCCATACTATGTGACCCATTTCTTACAATTTTTAACCCCCCCCCCGGTGAACATCTGTACTCTATACTACTCTATTCTAATACCCCCTCCCTCCTACTCTAGAGTTTTACGTAGTAATTCATAGTTTTAAATCGCTTTTTGCAAACAAAACATTAAAAAATCGTATCCCCCCCCCTCCTAAATGAGTCACATAGTATGGGTACGTTCCCATAGATCTAGTTGACGTTTCATAATGCGAATGTCGTTTCATTTAGCGGTGATCCCCATATCCAATTTACTGTCATTTCGTAAAGCCTCGTCATAGTGTTTGATAGTCGATTCAGTCATTTTCACCAATTCATAATCACAATATGAACCGTCAGGCTACCACATTAGTTAACTCGGTTATTTTAGAATGTAAACGAGCCATAATACAAGGTAATTTGTTAGTTTTGCTTGTTCGATACTGTTATAATACACAACATTGATGGAACTGCGTATTAGCTGATTTTCTATTTCCGTGCGTTAATTTTGCTTTTGTAGATTATTTGAATGTAACTGCTGTTCAGTGATAATTAAACAAACTATCAATAATCTATTATAATTTTATGCAATAGTGAATAATTGATTTAGTTCCAGTGGTATATGGACCCAGAGAGATCGCAAGAGACCTGAAGCGTTCGAATAGCCCCCCTGGGGGGCTATTCCTGCGCGTGAGATGAGATGAGATTTTATCTTGATCACTCTCACACCTATGACAATTTAAACTAGAGCAACAAGGACGCAAAATGGTGAGATGAGAGTCTCAAATCTCCGAATTGGGTCCCTGGGCATTACTTCACTGACGAGAGCAAATGAATGTTATGAATGAAGTTCATTACAATAATATCTACTTACAAAACGTTTTTTGCTTGGTTTTGGCATTAAAAGAGCTTAAATACATTAAAACCTAAAGATGTATTCAATTCTTTGCATAATTAAAAAGGCAAGTTCTAATAATATTAAAAGCAAAGCTTAATTTTTTATTGTTACTTAATATTATAAAAAACAGCTAGAACGATTTCGACAAAATTTATATCGAACCACTACCAAACAAAATAAGAATCATTAAAATCAATTCATAGTTGGCGGAGTAATCGCGTAACATACATAAGTACAAAAAAATATTTACAGTCGAATAACCTCTTCTTTTTTGGACGTCGTTTAAAAATGGCGCCACCCGCCACACTTTCCCTAAATTCAATTTTTGATCGATTGACAAGTTTGACATTTGCCGTCGACAAAATCAGTTTTGTTAATTATATACACCATATTTGTCATTTTTCTCGACGAAAACTATTAATTTCAACTGTCAAATTAGTCGATCGACTACCATACTTGTGGTGTTGGACCGATTAAATGTGTGATGTAAGCCCGTAGTTTAAGCCCGCGTCAAATTGCACGCGCCACGTTATGAAGCCATAATATTTGCAGAGACTAATTTGAATCAACAAAGCTTATAATGAATACGAGATGTAAAGTGACTAGGCTGATTAGAACGTGGCTTTAGATTTTGAGTTATGGTTTCATTAAGTATTTCTCTACCTATAACTACTACTACGAGTATACCTTCTAAATACTGCAAAAAAATTTTTCACCTTACAAGCTTGGAAAGGTTCTGTTTGTCATTCGAAATCTTAGTCCAAAACTACATATTATCCGCAAGCGTGGAAAGAGTTTTAAAATTCGAACCGTCCTCTTCAATAATTGTCTTACTGCCAGTCCACTAAATAGTAGATTGTTAACCGAGGGTCGAAAGAATCAATTCCCGAGGTATTTAGACTTTGCCGCAGCATTTTTTAAAAAGTTTTTTTTTGTACATAATACTCTTCACAGCTGACAGCAGTTCTATTTTTAAAGCTCATTCCGGCCCTTAGGTGGGAAGTAATTTATATGACTTTTTCCCTCTCTATGGAGGGAAGCAGCACCACCCAATAATCAGATCAAAACAATGCTTTCCGAGTATGAGAAATGAAAAAAACATTTTATGTCAGTGCGCCAACTTAACTTTTAAAATAATCGTACTGGCCAGCATGACGAATGCATGAAAAAAAAAACTTTTTAATCTTTTTAAATTATATGTGGCACCTAGGATTTTCCTCGCTATAGTGAGGTGAAAAGTTGTGTGTTTCACTCGACAGCAAAGCTATTTACTGTCGTTGCTCGTACTTTTGTGCCAAAAATTGCAACCTTGAATAATTAATAACTGTTTATGTTGTTCACTTTGACTATGAAAACTTCTTTCTAGCGGTTTAAACTATAGTGGTTTCTAGTCTCATCATCATATCATCTCAGTTCAATTCTCCGAAAGCCTCCACAAACCTTAGGTTACTATGTAGATGCAGAGTATAATATGTTACATGAGACATTAATCTTCCTTGCAACAATTAAGCTGCTGCCTATAGATTTTCATTGTCGGCTTTCTATCATAGACAAGAACGTAGATACTACATTTCAACTATATATATATTTCACTTCACTGAAATATATGCTGGTATTCAAACAATATGGGGTGGCACAACCACCGCTCTGTTCTTGGTTCTGTGGCAGATATACACGTTTCCGCAGCTGTCAATGGATAGTCCGGGGAAATGTAATATTTCATTGCATAAACTTGTCTTCAGTCCATGGCTTTCGACATGCCGACACGACCCCGACACGACGTTTTCCGACTGCATAGCCAAAGCATTGCAGAGTCTTTTATTTGTATCGACATAAACGATCGAGGGTCAAGCAGAAGTGGACGGCCGGTTCCGTGTCCAGAGTTTTCGAGACTTTGGTCGATTAGAGCGCCCGTTCCAAACTTTTACTTAGCTGTATGTTGCGACTTGCGTCATAGAGTTATGTGTATATAGAGAAGTATTATAATAAACCTAACTATCACTAACATTTTATATGCATGTTAAATTTTATTTAATGCTCTTTTTGTTAAATAATAATAAATAAATAATTCGGGACATTTGCCACACACGGTCGCCTGGCCCCAAACTAAGTAAAGCTTGCACTATGGCGGCCATGAGATTGATACGTAATACATATACATTTTTAAGTAGGTATATACTTAAATAGATATTAACAATCAGACATAGAGCAAACATAAATGTTCATCACACAAATGTTTGCCATATGTGGGAATTGAACTCACGCCCTGACATGTTTTATTTTTAATTGATTAGAATTATTGCTTTATTTGAATAAATAAATAATTACATTTATTTATTTATCAATGTAAATCACATATCTAGCTAGCACTCAATATCTAAACTGTAAAACATTAGAATTCCTGTCATTATAAGATACAAAGAAAGTAGCAGCAATAGACTTGGGTACAAAACAGTTTGTATGCGTTGAATGTACCTAACCAATAACGATACGTTGACGCAGTCGTTAAAAATTAATCCTAGCGTGCAGCTAAGCACGCTTACAAAACAAAGGAATCTGCCTTTCGCCAACGTAATATGGGAGCCAAAGGAACCAAACGCCTTTAGAATCGTATAACCTACATTGCAATCGTCTATAACAATGTTATATTAAAATGGAGTGAGCTTTGAGCTGTTATGAAACTGTAAAATGAAACATTTAGTTGTATTTTATTTGATACAAAGTGCTCAATGATGCGTTCGTCAATTGTCTCGCTCGATTCCAATTTCACGTGAATTCCGTTTTATGAATTAAGCCATTTTTCTGAGTAAACACAAAAAAAATAATAATCAATAAGCAAAAAATTAAATAACAACAGGAAAATTATGCAATACCTTTGAGCTTTATTTTCCATTAAATGCTACTTGAAAAGCTTCAGTTATAATTCTTGCAAGCTCGATTGTGATCTCAATAGAAACCTATTTAAATTTGCATTGCAAACGATACAATCCGGGACCAACAACGCGTTATTTACTAACGGTTAAACAGTGAAACTAAAAAAATAAAACCCGTGAACTAAATCACTAAATCAACAGTTATCTTAACCAACTGTTGATTTAGTGGCAAATGGTTTGAATAGTTTTAATAAAGGGGAAAAAAATACTTTTCACTCTAAAGTATTATATTTACCTACCTACCTATATATGTCTACTTACCTTATCATCTTGATAACTAATGTATCTTATGAAGGTAACATAATTATTGCCTGTATATTGTATAAATAGGTACACACTGCTATCGCAGAAGGTGTTTCGTGTCACGTCTGCGTTGCGGTTATCATGTGTGCCATCTGACGGATTTATGGGCCCGTCTTCCGGACTCGTGTAAATGGCATGTCTATAGCAGATGAGTTCAGGCAAACTGCGTTTAGGCAAACGTAGTGAGACGCCCTGCGGCTAACAAGTACCTTATTAACCGCAGGGCAAAGGTTATAACTGAATGTTACAGGAGACAAAAAGATATGTTGTTTTCATCACCTATAGATTTCACTTCGATCTACATTATTATGATTGCTCTGGAGCCACCTGTGGACGGTAGGAACACAATGCAGAGTAGGCATAGTAAAGAACCACATTAAGAAAAGGAAAAAGTAGCTAATTATTATGACACATTAATTTTATTATCATAAGTACTTACTGAAATTTATTTTCGAGATTTTTGTTGGAAACATCTGATCACATCAAAGAGAGATCATAGGGAGAGTGAAAATACAAATAATCTTAAATCAAAGATTATTGGATTTTTATCAAAGACTAGCTGCGCCCCGCGTTTTTACCCGCGGTTAAAGTATAACTCTGTGCCAAATTTCATCCAGATCTGTTCAGTCGTTCTGGCGTGAAAGAGTAAAAAACATCCATCCATCCATCCATCCATCCATCAACTCTTACAAACTTTCGCGTTTATAATATTAGTAGGATTGTACAGATGTTAGAGTTTGCTTCTTTAAGCAGTGTAAGGTATAAATGTATATCTAGGGAGGTTGTCTACATTATTAGCTGTTAAATAATTCCATAATACAAGGGATATTCTTAGTTATTTAAGAATGATTACAGAAGTGATAAAAACAACTGAATTTGCACTTTGTCACTCTGTAGGTAACTTTAGAGGCTCGTCAGTATCATTACTCGCTCTCTTCGCTCGTCTTCTTCTTCTAGACGAAATGGCTATAGAATACCTTAAGCCAATGCGAAGTTAGTCTAAAGTGGTCGCCGGACTCTTAAGGATGTAGTTCTACCCGTCAAAGTGAACAACTTTTAAAACACAAGTTTGCAAAATTCGAAAAAAAAAACGAGTCTTCATACAAAATATGGCTAATTATTTTGTATGGATACTTGATTATTTTCTTTTGATATTTCAAAACTTATGTTGTAATTTTTTTTACTTTGTCGGGTAGGACCACACCCTCAGTATAACTACACCTAAAACCAGCACCTTGTATATCCATAAATCAATACTTAAATCGGAAATCAACAATCATTTCCTTATTTTCCAATAGTCATAAAAATAAATCTCACTGTCCAAATTTCTCAACAAAAAATCCGTTTTATTACAAAATATTTTATAATTACTGCTGTTATTCACGTGGAATTTCAGAAATATATTTTCAGCGTAATGATGATAAGGTTCAAATTATTCAATTATTTAAAATAAGTATCGCAATACAGCGAAGGAGCGGAGTCCGTATTGCTTTTGGCGGCGTGCCATGCTGATATCAACTTTTTGTTACTGTTTGGATAGAATAATTACAACAATAAAAAATAAACACGTGACTACTTTAAATAGAACTTAGTTTTCATTGTGTACTTATGTGATTATTTTCATGTGTAATAGAAATTCAAATACTTTCATTTTAATATTAAATACATCACAATGAGGTAATAGATTTTTTGATCACATTTGATCACTTTTATCGTGCATTTGTCATATTGAGATATAGTAAATAGGTACATAGACTATGATTAAAATATATTGTTACTCTCCTAATAAATACAGTTGTGATCTGGAATTCGAGCGTTTCACTTTCCAATATTTTTACCCGACTGCGCAAGAAGGAGGGTTGTTTTTCGAGTGTATGTAAGTTACGTAAGCATGAAGTTTCTTTGGCGCGCCCTTCAGCCTAAAACAGCGTGATGGATGTGACATTGTGAGGTTTCATTTCAATCGTCTTGAAAGTGGGAATGACAGGGTACAACCATAGACATAGAGTAATAGAGCATATTCTGTGGGTACAACATTCTGCAGCCAGGTTTTTTGTTTTCTTTTAATAATGTTACTTGTTACATTAATGTTATCTTCATTAACTTTTTGGGTGACCGCGGGTGGCATTTATAACTGAGCACTGCCGTAGCTAGGATGACACGTTAAATTATAGGCCTTTATTGGTTGTTTATTCTGTAACAACAATCGTCAAGCCATATTAGAAGCCTTCGGGCGGCCTAAAAACTCTGACACTCGGCCTAAGTAGGTATACGAACTTTTTTAAAAATATTTTTATAAAAAGTAAAGAGAGTAAGTTTTTATGTAAGGGGTAATCTAAACTACATCCTATAAAAAATATCATTAGGTAACTACACGATCACCGAGTATCATAATCCGAGAAAAGCAAGGAAAGCCGCGAACAGATGCGCTAGTTGACTTAAAGTCCATAGACGTTATTGCAAATTATACTTAAACATAACTGTAATATAACTTCTCTAGATATGCCAGGATTAAGGCGGGTAACACACTGCCGCCGTATCCCGCTGCAGTGTGCGGAACGACGAAATTAGTATGGCACTACTCCGCACTGAGACGCGTTGTCAGTGTGTTATTTATGCGATTTTTCTATACAAAACAAGATTTTACAGTCAAAGTTATAATCCGCTTCAACACACACTGGAGCGGTGTCTAGTGCAGTCTGCTTTGCGCCTAAATCATTTAAATATAATTAAATAAATTCGGGACGTTTTCACACACGGTCGCCTGACCCCAAACTAAGCAAAGCTTGTACTATGGCTGCCAGACTGATATACATAGTTATATATTTTTAAATACATACATATATAGATTTTAACATCCAGACATAGAACAAACACAAATGTTCATCACATGAATGTTTGCCCTAGGTAAGAATCGAACCCACGCCCACAAGCTCAGAAGGCAGGTTACTACCAACTGAGCCACCGAGGCAGTCGTCTGGTCACATTCTTCAGATAGTTACAAGTAGTTTCATAGAATCTGGAAGAAGAGAATAAGGGGAGAAGAGAAGAGAAGGTTTCTACTATTCTACAGTGTATTTGATTAACTGAGAAACATCTGTTTCGTGTTATGTTTGTACTAGCTGCGTCAGGCGGTATTACCCGGTGTTAAAACTAAACTATGTGTAATTTCAGACTATAATATATTTCTGTGCCAAATTTCATCCAGATCTGTTCAGTCAGCCGTTCTGGCATGATTGAGTAACAAACATCCATCCATCTAAACTTTCGCATATATTATAATATTAGTATTTAATAATATAGTAGGTACCTATAGATTACTCAGGAGCATAAGCTGTCTTCATTCCAAATTTCACCCAAATGCGTTGAGTCTATCCAGCGTCAATAAATAACAAACATCCATTCATACTCGCTCACACAAACTTTCTCATTCATAACATTAAAATGAATGTATTCTTTAAATACTCTCACAAACGTAAAGTAAAGCATTACGCGAAATTAAAATAGTTTAAAACTATTAAACTGTTTACAAAATAAATTAGGTCTCGTCCTCCTGAATTTCATAAACAACTTCAAAGTTGTAAACTAACGCCGGGCGTGTTGAAAAGCGACACTTAACCTGACATGTCGCTCTATCATATTCACCAGCCTTCACACACGCACACATGGACACATTTGCCTGGACATTCACATTCACATGGACTGCCTCGGTGGCTCAGTCGGTAGTGAACCTGCCTTCTGATCTAGGGGGCGTGGGTTCGATTCCCACCTAGGGCAAATATTCATATGATGAATATTTGTGTTTGTTCTATGTCTGGGTGTTAATATCTATTTAAGTATGTATTTAAAAGTATATCAGTCTCTGGCCGCCATAGTACAAGCTTTGCTTAGTTTGGGGTCAGACGACCGTGTGTTCAAGTGTCCCGAATATTTATATATTATTATTTATTTATTTATTATTTCATTACCTATACGTGTAAAAATAAGTAGTTAATAGCGTATTAGTAAGTAGTGTAAAATTCTGAAAACTCGAATCATTAAGTTTTCCTTGGATTTCTCCTTAAAACATATAGGGTCAACTGGGGCAAATGCGTCTGTTGGGCAGTTGCGTCTTTTTGAGAATTACTGACAAAGCCTTCACAAATTAGGCAACTAACGCTATCTTGTACAGATTATTGCAACTAAAGATAAAAAAGGATGTAGGTGGCGCCTAATTTTTATTTATTAATTTATTCATTGCTGATATTACATATTCTTAACTTAAACTAGTAAGTTACTTATGTAATGTGTATACCCTGTGCATAAGGCGTTGCAAGTGTGGCGTTCTAGTGTGTAGCTAGACACAGCCAATTCACATATCATCTTATACGTATAAAAAAATTGTGAAGAGTTTGTCATTCATTCTCGAAAGACGCAATTGCCCTACTGACGCATTTGCCCCATTTGACCCTAGGCCTTTGTCCAGTACATTAGTTTTTACGTTGAGGTAATTGGAGCAGGTCGAAAATCTGAAACTACCTAATCAGATTTTTCCTTCTCTGAAATGATTCACGTCCCCCTGACTTGCCTAGCGACCGACGGGTTCTAGCTTGGCGCCTCCAAATAACTTGCAACAACGAACTTACAATTGCAAAACATTAGGCATTTGTCCGACTGCCGCACAGTGTTCTCTGTAGAACAAGCCAGGTGGACAAAAATATATTTTCATTGTTTCGGAACCATGAAAATATATTATAATAATATAAAATAAAAAAAATAAAAAATGAGTAGTTTTATGTATAAGAAAAAAATATTTTATATTTACAATATTATAAAACAGAAAAAAATACTAAAATAATAATACAATTACCTTAATCTCTACAAATATTACCGCTAATTATATTTACAACCTTAGACTAATACACTATTTACAAAAATTACATATACTAACACTAAAAGGTATCTACATTAAAACTAATTGTCAATATCGGAATCATCGGATTCTGTATCGGATGATTCCGATACAAGATAGTCTTCCTGACTTTGCGGAGGTCTTAGTTGCTGTGGAAATCGAGGCTCTATAGTGGGAGCTATAATGAGCTTTAGGACCTCCGCGCACAATTTATTCGACTTTTTTTTTGGAACTTCCCGGAGGCTGTTGATCAGAGGATCAGATGTTATAATCAACATATTGAGCAAATCTCTATTCGTGGCTTGACGCGAGCACTTTCTCGTGTTGTGCTCTCTGAATCTCCGGCAATCTTTATTTCTAGCTTCTTGGGCTTCTTCTGAAAGCTGCCCTATCGGAACTATTGCCGTCTTTATGACTTCCGTACTGTGAATAAGTAATTTATGCACAGTAGCAGGCATGTAATACCACGAGTAAAGACTTAGATAAAGTCTTCTAATTTCGAGACAAAGCTTATTGAATTCAACTAGATTTATATCGAAACCAGAAGACAATGTCCTCAACAGTACATCGAAGTGTTTGATGATTGTAACATCCAACCCTGTGATCTGAGCACTCAGTTCGGGGTTCCCGAAAAAACGTCGAGCCGTGTTTCCATCATTTGAAGAACCAAATCCTGGTTTTGGTTTGTCTACAATTAATCCCATTTCATGCTTGAATCGTTGTTTGATTTCGTCTGACCTTTTTTTCACACTTGCTTTTTCCTCTGTAGTCCTAGCTTGCCATTTCTTAATATCTAACTTATAACTAATGTGTAAAAAGCACTCAAACGAACGAATCCAAGCATGTAATGTTGACAAACCAAAGCCAAAATTATCTTGATTGCTATCAAAATGCCTTCCTTCATCATTCATCATTTTGGGAGTAGCTCCACAAATATAGCATTTCTGCGCTGACTGGGTCTCTGTCAAAGCGTTGCAGACTTTTCCATCGGTCATAGTCAGCAGGAGCTTGTGTTTAACAGAAATTTCAGAAGCACCAAGATCACAAGATGTAGGCTCCAAGTTGTTTATTTGTTCCAAAACTTTATCGGTTTCGATTTTTGTCAACTCTGTAGTTTCTTTGACAAAAATAAATTTAATTGGTCGACATAACATCGTCGATGATGGACGAGGATTTTGCCAGATGATATTGTTAGCTTCGTCGATTAACCTAAGAGGAACAAACGAATAAACAAAAAGGAACTCATCAGTGTCTTCGCTGTTCTCAAATCTCTGTTTGTAAGCACTATGACCGGAACTCCCGTCACAACCCCATTTACTTATAAGAGTAAATGATGAATTGGGGAGCACACTTGTGACAACTTCTCTCTGAGCTTCTATTAACCGTTCCGCTGTTTTGTTGAGTAAAGCTTGTAACTCAATTTCTGCTCGAGATTGTGTCACAACAATGTGCTCCTCAGAAGGATAACACGCTTTTTTTGATTTAACAATGCAATTATATGATGGAAACACGTGGTGCCCGACTTTCATAGTCCATTTCCTAGTCTGTTTATAGGAGTGAGTGGTCGACTTAGAGTCTATATAGTAGGCTAATGCCTCGTCACTACTTAGTGGTCTATTATTCTGCACAGCACTGGGTTGTTGAAGGCACACACTCGCAGAAGTCGGATTTTCGCCAATGTCCTTTATAACCCTGGCAACGTTTTTGTGTCCAGTAGATCGTGCAGCTACTTCTGCAGCAGTCATCAATTCGCCAACACTCCGCGAGTAAACTAAATCTTCAACTCTACGTTTTTTAGTTTTGAAAGACGAATCTTCGAAGTCTTTTTTGGGTCTTCCGGGTCGAGAGTGGTCAGTGGATGAGGTAGAAGGTTGCGGTTGAATTGACCGCACGCAGAACTCTAACTCTTCGCCTTCTAGCCACAACTTATTCTTAATAAGAAAACGCTCCCTTGACTTTCCTGAAGAAACCCATTTGGAAGCGATTTTTGATGAAATACTGGCTAACTTCATCTTAATGTCTCTTTGACTATCTTCAGAAATTTCAGAAAACTCAAACTTAGACGAAATAAATTCAAATAGACGATCATTTCTTTCGTCTTTTTCGTGTCTAAGCCATTCTTCGAAAAACTCTATTTTATTAATAGAGTGGAGCTTTTCTGCAAAAAAGAGAAAAAAAAATAGTTGTACTCATTTGTGCTACGTAAAATATATGTCACAATAATCTATAGTCATGCAGCTAAAACATATAAAAAAATTAGCCTGGATACAAGAGGATACATGCTTTTCCCATACTCGATAAGTTTGAAATCAAAGAAAAAATATGTTTTTTTTTGTGTTTTCGTTGATAACCTACTCTAATAATTTTTAAGGCACATTAAAAGATTCTAATAATAAAATATTAATATACATACCTTCAGAATTGAAATCCATCACTAAACTTTCCACAAAATTAAAAACTGCCACAATGAGGTGTTAGTGAAAGTGTCGCTAAAATGCAACTGACCTATATTTAAAATTGCATTTACCTCATTAGCTCACTTTGATAAACAATGACTCATTAGTATGGAATGTTAGACATAAATAGTTCTTGGAATTGGGGGTTTGGGGGTTTTGTTTACAGGTACATAGTACTCATTTCCGGGAATTTGATAACGACTTTTGTCCACCTGGCTTGTTCTACAGCGCACACTGTGTGCCGGCGAGGAAATGACGAACTATCGAGTTACCTAGTGTTAGTAGTATCTAGTATTATTTCGCTCAAGAAATGTGCAATAGTCATAGATCCCGTGTAAATGAAAGAGACCTATAAGGTATACAGTTGATCTCTGACTATTCACACCGCCGGCGAGAACTTGCTCTACTAGTTTGCCGTAGGTAAAGCTCGCTCGGGAACACTCGCTGTAGTCCAGCGACAAAACTATTGGAACTATGTACTCGTTTCTCGCTCGCCAACTCGTTTTTCTCTACTCGCTACTCGCTTATCGCTGACGACTGCTTTAACAACCTGCGAAGTGAAGTAAATGAGCGGAAAATAAGCAGCAAAACGGATCTCGTTTTGAGTCGGAGCAAAGGCTATATATAAAGTAGTAATAAAGTATACATAACATAAATAAATTATTTTAAAGCGATATGATATTTTTTTGCTTAACCTTTGTAATAGTTTAGGCAGCAATAGCACCTATTGCGTTTTGTCATTAGCGTTACTCAGTGATTCTATACTTTCAAAAATCGCAGTATATGTATCTTAAACGGCTACCTTAGAATATGACGACGGATAAATTCTAAAGTATCATCGTACCTACTCCTCATTATGATCAACTTTTGTATGGGGCTAACCCTAAAATCGAGAAAAAAAAAACAGCTGTTCTATACATTTTGTCGACGAGCAATGAAGTTTTTGTATAGAAGAGCTGATGTTTTTCGCATATTCAGGGCTAGCCCCAATATAAAAGTTAATCAGAATGACATCCTCGAATATGTCCGTCATTGAAAGATACACACAAGTCTGTTCAAAAAAAGAAAAATCTATTTTTTTAAACAACCAGCATGCCAGCTTAATACCCTACATGTCAGCGGTAATACCCGACATGTTCAGAAAATGTGCATGAATAGCTTCATACAACAGTGTTGTTATCCCAAACTATGAAGTACCAACAAACGTTGCATAATGGGATGCAGACGCCTGCATATAATTGCTTTAAACCAGCCAACATCTGTTTTTATCCGATATTTATCAGCATAATTACCTACTGTTGTGGCGCACAACTTGTGTAAATTCGAAAGGTCGTATTTGGCAAAGGGATGGCAATTTTCATGAATAATTCTCTTGTATTACAGCTGCCTTTGATTACATATTTAATTGGAAATGATTGGAAATACATGGAAAATAGAAAATACAGATACAAAAATGACCTGTACTTAGATAAAAAATATTTTTAAGTCATTTTCCAAAGCGCATCAAAGAGTCCTTAGTAGTGCCTTTGAATAAGTCTCAAAGTGTGACTATCTGTTGAAAACAATCATTTTAAAATCGATTCTCAAATTGCCATCAAGAACCCAAACTTACATCAGCTATACAGGCGTAGCCTTCTTTTGCAATCCAAAGTACACACACGTTAAAAAGTTCATAACTCGATTCGGAGAGGGCTGGTTTTTCTCCGTTGATGTTTACGATTTAAAAGGTTTTCGACGTAAAATATTGGCGTTGCAAAGAGTTTCCCGTCTGCTTGAGATGTTGGGTTGAGACGTGAGAAAGTTGCCGGTTAAACCGTGAAGTTTGGTACACTATACAGTAGCTGTAAGTGTTTATAACTGTGGTATATTGAAACGCGTTTTCATACTCTTCAGATCGCTTAGAATTTAAATAAATAGAAGTAAAACAGGTACTCTCATGATAACTGACATGGTGTTTTAACACATTATGATTTTATAACTACAGGTTACATAATCATAATACAGATGTACAGACAGGTGCTATTGTAATTTTCAGAAGTAATTTGATACAGTAAATCAATTATACTCAGTAGGTAACATCTGAAATTTTGGTAGAAACACAGCTAAAATGTAGATAAAATTGAAACCTATTTAATTAGATACTTTGTGCTGTATATGCAGAAGGCATTTAGGTAATAAATGCTCAGTAAACCGACTACAAAAAAATAAAATAGCACATAAAAGCATCTTGCTTAGCTTACTTGGATTGCTTTGTTCTCAACTTGAAGTTTTTATTATTATTTCATAAAACTTTGAGCCTGGCTGTTCAAGCGCTAGCTCTCAAACGTTGTCGACTTCATGCGCTTTGTTACTCATCGTATAAAATTCTAACAAGTCAAAAGTTGAATTACTCTCGCAACTTTACACTATGCATAAATTCAGTCTCATACATAACTCAGCGAGCTCAATTTTTGCATAGAACTCCACGAAATTCATTACAAGTTTTGAAGCTCCTAAAGACTTGTAAGGAGCACTACTGAACACAGCAAAAAGTTAGTAATGTATGCAAATTACAAGTCAAACTCTGTGTAGTGAGCTGTCTCCGAGTCAAGTTAGATTATGTTCCCAAACGGAATTATGCCAAGTTCGGCTAACGATATCTAGTTATGATAATACTTGGGCGGCTTTCGACGGCTCAAATGGGATTGTTTAATTCACTGAGATAATAACTAACTTCTTGATTAAATTGTAGGGACTTATAGGAATCGTTATATGTGTTTAGTGTTTGATCTTCTTTATATCATTAAAAAAAGATCAATAATCTGCTTCTTTAGGTTCAACTTATGTAAGTACTAGGGCCATTTTTATTTCCTAGGCGGCTGTTTTGAAGAGCGAGGTGGTGCTGTAATCAAACCAAACTTCCTGTATAAAAAAAAACCTGAGAAACCCTGCAGCCTTTGTAATGAGGAGTGCGCCCCCTGTTGCACTTTGTTTTCATCAGTCTTTCCAAGAAAGATAAGCTTATTAATGTAGAATTGCACATTTCTATTTTTAAACCTACCTAAAACCCAACTTTTAACAACCTTTAATAATAATATTAGGGACACTTGCACATTAGGCAGCCAGAGACATTACATATATAATCTTTTAAATTAATAATAAATAAACAAATTCGGGACATTGTCGCACACGGTCGCCTGACCCCAAACTAAGCAAAGCTTGTACTATGGCTGCCAAAGACTGATACACATACTTAGATATTTTTAAATACATAATTTGATAATTAACACCCAAACATGAAACAAACACAAATGTTCCTCACAAGAATGTTTGCCCTAGGTGGGAATCGAACCCACGCCCCCAAGCTCAGATGGCAGGTTCTCTACCAACTGAGCTACCGAGGTAGTCCCTTTTTAAACAAACCTACACGATGCCGGCGATAGTCTTCAGATACCTAACAGCTTTACGTTCTATTGTACGAGATATTAGAATCCGACAGCCGTCTGGATTACAGCAATAACCATTGTCGAAACAAACAGAACATTATTCAACAAGATTAAACCATTTTCGTAAAACAACAAGCATCTGCTCAAATCCCTTTATCAAATCTTTTTATTAAAATTGGCAACGGTGCTGCATTAAAATTAGTGTGAAATTCACATACGAATGAACGGGCCGTAAAGTCTGCTCTAGATTTGGATGCTGTTGAAAAGATAAAAGTATATTTTACTATAATATTCTGAGCGAAATGAAAATTGGACTTGTGCGACTCATGTAGTTTTATGGATGAATGGTTTCCTTTATTGTTTTATTCAGTCGAAAATGTCCTGCCTCGCGAGCCTGTCGCTTTACATCGGACTCCAGTTACGTGGCAGATGACATTATGTTCACATAATTAATAAATTAGTGAGTGCCTTCAGCTGGGATCGAACCGCTTCCTCTGGCTTGAGAGGCGAGCCTCCTCCAAGTGGGCTATCATCGCTTTTGATGACGTGAGAAAACTTTTCATAGAAATATTTTTATTTTAAAGGTTAAAGTTTAGAAAGCCGTCTAACTGCGCAAACTGTCCATATAAAGCTTATCCAAGAAATACGATCACGACCGAAAACCTGGATTTTTATCAATTGCACTAGTAGATAGTTAACCTTCTCTAAGTGCATATATGTATAAGCTAGAGTTGCCAGGCTGTTCCATCATAGCACATGATAACATTTCTCCCCTAGATCAATAATACAATTCATCCAGTCTAAAAGCTCTTAGTCCTAGGGGGCGAGGTGTCGTAACTAACTTGTTTTAATCTGTGGCACTACATCTGTCAGAGCGTCTGCAGCGTCGCGTCTTAGGGTTTTCTTCCACCTGCAAACTCAGCTCCCGACCTCCTAGCAATGGTTTCCATGAAAAATGTAGTTACTTTGTGATGTTAAGTCATTTTAGATGCGGTTTGTCATTTTAGATGTCTGTTTTAGAGTGGTTCAGCGTCCGGCCCACCAGCGGTCATCACGCGCCAGTAGCTCGGCGAGTCGATCTAAATAAGACTTTTTGTCATAAAGCCTAAAGTTGATTTTTAATTAATAACATTGCGAGGCGGTCGGGCGCGGAGCTTGCAGGTGGATTGACACCCTTAGATTGAATTAGCCAGACGTGGCGAGACACTGTAAGTTAGACTTGGACACTCGCTTGGGATTGAGGTATTAGGAACTAGATTCTCTTTTTTGCGATTTGAAGTTGATACTTATATCTAAGTCAACCTCCAGCGTCTTTACGGACAGTCATTAACTTAAATGCAAACTCTCTTTGCAATAAACGTTGTATAGCCTTATTACAAGACAGTTAATCGAATGTTAGCTAGAGCAAAAATAACTAACATGCACTTACCATACTTAAGTGAAAAAATATTTTGAATTGGACTTTCACTTTTAAGGTATTCTTGAGTGATTCGGTATCTTTTAAGCAACCATACTTTAACGTAGACTACATTGTTATTTATGTAACATCACCTAGATGCTAAGGTACTAGGTGTTTTCAAGTGATAGGGCAGGCAAACGGAAGTCTCAAAAAACCCAGCCAAAAAAAAAAACAAAAAAGGAGGTTGGTCGAGCTAGGATTATTAGAATTCTTCAGTCAGGTCTGAAAAGAACTCGCCAGTCCGTGGGTCATAAAGAATAGTCAGCTGATAGATAGGAAATCTTTAGTAACATCCTATAGGTACACGAAACAGACAAACTACCTAAATTGAACAACTTTCGCCTAAAGGTACAATCCTGTACAGAACGAATAGGTACAATTTGGCCAGATTGGATTCACAACGGCCGGTATCATCGGATCAATGCTTTCTGTTAATCTCCACCGATTGTGATTGTACCTTTTTCGGGCTACGATTGTAAGCCCACTCGGATAGCTTTTAAGGATTGAAATTCTGATGAGAGCTGAAAGGATGGTCAATATACTCAAAATAAAGGAATTAAGTTCTATAACTGTAGAAATTATAGCTACGTTTACGGTTCCACCTGCTGTTGTACAACTGGGGGCAATTCAGCTAACCTTATCCGATGCTTAAGGTTCCGCAACGCTCTGAATTTTCCAAACAAACGCGCTTGTCAAATTTCTTGAAAACCATTCGTCAGATTATGATCTTGGCATGTATTAAAATGAACTACATCTGCGCCCCTATGTTCTTGTTTTTTTTAAACGTTTTCAAGAGAAGATAGAGCCATAAAAAAATTCGCATTTGTCAATGATCAATTTTGACTGATTTATTTGATAGATAGACAAAGCATATAAAAATACCTTTAGATAGGGAGGTTGTCTTCATCATTAGCTTAAAATTATTTAATAACACAAGGGATTTTTTTAGTTATTAAAGAATGATTAGAGAAGTGCAACGGTCAGAAAAATGGTTAAAATTGCACTTTGTTCGTCTGTAAATGACTTTAGAGGCTCGTCAGTATCATTTCTTACTTTCTTCGCTTATCTTGTTCTTTTAGACGCAATGGCAATAGAAAATCTTTAGCCAATGCAAAGTTAGGCTAAAATCGTCACCGAACCCTTAGCTAAACCATGGTTGTTGTGTTTGTCATTAAAAGTCAGACGGGGAACGGCTTAGTAACACTAATGGTTTACAAACGTGCTAGCTGGACTACCGGTGACATGTTTGTGAATCGTTAGTGCTACTGAGCCGTTGCTATTATGACAAACGCAACATAAACAATTCAGTTAAGCATCGGCTAAGGTTAGCCGAATTACCCCCCGATTGCGAAACTTAGTTGCAAACGTGACTGAAAGGCTGCACTATGCAAAAACCGTTTATTTTTTTGGCTCCGCGCCACTTAACTTTTCGCTGATGCAGTGTAAGGATCGCCTAAGAATTTCATTAACGTAGTTCTGGTTAATGTTAGCAAATGGTTGGTTTTTCATATATTTCGTATTAAATTATACAAAGTAATATTAAATTCTAATGTGTAATAACATTATCTTGCTTACCGTATTCTGCACAACGTTATTTTTAATTTATTCCTAATTCCCTTTTCTTTGTTTTCGTTTACACGCACACTTCCTTTGAAGTCTTAATTCGCTGTTAAATTAAATTGTTTAATTAAACTCACTTCAGTTAAAGTAGAGGGCCACTTTTCTTCGAAGGGGTTTAATTTAAGATATAATTTAAATTTAAATGTTACGTAAATTAGATTACCGGAAACTTTTCATCGAAGATTTTGTTTTTTTTTTTAAATTATAAAATCTTTTCCAAACTTTTCCTTAATCAATTAAATAAAAGTATGTACATAAATGTATGTAGTACTAGCTGCGCCCGACGGTTTTACCCGCGTTTAAAAAGTAGCCTATGTGATTTTTAAGACTATAATAGACCGAGCGAGCGATAGCTCCATGCTATAGCTTCGACAAAAATGCTTTCGTATATCCGAAATGCTCACAAAATTTCACGAAAGTCGGTTCAGGAATGCGACCTATTGAGAAAGACAAACGTCATCCGTGAGGTCTACAGCTCGCAGAGCCACTAATTTATCTTTGTGCCAAATTTCATCCTGATCCGTTCAGCCGTTCTGGCGTGCAAGTAACAAACATCTAATCCAAACTTTTGCACTTATTGACCGAGAGCGAAGCGTCTCTACTTCAGCTTCGATACAGATGCTTTCGAATGTCCAAATTCTGTCTTGATCTCTGTTCGGATCTTGTCTTCAGTTTATGGAAATTTTGAAAAAAATCCAAAAACTGACTCAACGAGCAAAAAAAAAATCAGAATAATTACCAAACTTGCTGACAAAATTTTACGAGGATCCGTTGAGGGATGCAACCTGTAGGGGAGACAGACATCGGCTGCGAGACCTACAGCTCAGAGAGCCACTAATAATATTTGTGAGATTATGTTAATTAAAACGGAATGAGTGAGACCATAAAACCATTAGTGGCTCTCCGGTTTCTTAATTTTAATAAACATCATGTTATGTAAGTCAAGATTTTTCTTCCTAGTAGATTCTCTTAATTAATTTTAAAGTAGCTCGTAGCGTTGCTACGGCAGTGCTTTTGTAGATATCCGTAGCAAACTGCTACGTAGCGCTACAACTATCTACGCTGCTACGACACATAAAATCTTGTTACTGCACAGCGAAGCTATTTCTTTGCACTAACTCCTTTAGTAGTTAATTGGATTGTGCACCTGAAAAACCTCGGAATCCGGATTTTTACTTGGTTGGCTAAATAGGTATAGGGTTGCGCAGAATGGCGGTACTTAGCCGAATGGGGCTTATTGCTCTCTACATTACGAATCATTTTTAAATTTGCAAGATTTCGTGCAGATTAATTGTCGTTAACATTTTCCAACAACATTTTTCTCTATCACCGTACAACAATGTATAAACCAAAGACTTTGCATAACACAGATACACCTTTACATTCATTAACAGAACTACAACTTTATAAAAAGATCCCACTGGGTCTTGGGTCGCGCTTTGCTAGCATTTCCCTAACTATGTAGGTATCATCAACTCTATTCATATATTGCTCGTTTTGGTGCCTTATCGCACCAAAAAGTGTTTACAAGTCTTATGCTGCTTAAGTATGTTTCGGAAGATAGGTAATGTGACATGGTACGTTCTTGTGGATATATTTACAGAGCTGACTTCACTTCCATGTATCCCGGGACCGCTCGGGACCGAGAACGGACTCGGGATGGAATTAACGAGCACCATATTGTCACTTTCAGTTGTTAGGTATCCCACCTATTCGGACCAAGTTGGTCGGACTTATCAAAGCTATTGAATACCTGACTTAGTTAAGCATAGTTGAAATAACATTAGAATTAAAGATTTTAATAGAAGTGATTTTATTTTAATTTTTTTGCAATTGCAATTGGTCACACTGTAGATAACTTTAGAGGCTTGTGAGTATCCTTATATGCTTTCTTCGCTTGTCGTCTTCTTCTAGACGAAATGGCAATAGAAAACCTTTAGCCAACGTGAAGTCTAAAGTGATCGCCAGACCCTTAAGCAGACATGCTCTGCGTAAGGCAAACATAAGGTCGATCTTTTTTGATTTTTTAAATTCGAAGTAATTTTCCGGACATGCGATAAGCAACGCTGTTTTGCGCAAGGGACGGTGGTTTTTTGGAAATTCAAAATAAGGCCTTTTAAAAATCAATAACATGTGTTCAACAGAAAAGAAATGCTATCACAAAGGAAGGCCCTTTAAGTGAATATAATTAGATTTGCTAGAAATAATTATAATTCGCTTATTAGTATTGCTCAGATTACGTTTTCAAGTAAATAAACGTTTTCTCATAATTTGTAAATAAGATCGCAAAATGAAGAATTAAATTGCGAGTATTTTAATAAAACACAGGGCAGTTGCTCTCAAATATAAAAAAAAAAAAAACTTGCCCCAAAATTGGATTAGCTGTTTTTGGAAAAAAAGGTATAAATACGTCGTCAATCTTTTATAGTTAAGGGTCCGGCGAATACGTCCTTCGCATTGGCTAAAGGTTTTCTATTGCCATTTCGTCTAGAAGAAAACGATGAGCGAAGAAAGTAAGTAAAGATGCTGAGGAGCCTCTAAAGTTATCTACAGAGTGGCATATTGCAATTTCAGTAGAAAACAGATTTTCATATTTTTTGTGATTTTCGCATTTACCTAATCATTTTTAAATAACTAGGGATTTCCCTTGTTTTATAGACTAATTCATAAGCTAATTTTGGAAACAACGTCCCTATGGATAGAGTTTTTGATGTGCTTTGTCTATCTATTAAATAAATAAGTCAAAAGTGACATATTACAAATGCGGATATTTTTCATAGCTCTATTTTCCTTTCAGGACTTAAAAAAACTGGAGACGGAGATTTAGATTATTTTTTGATAGGATTATTTTTTCTATTTATTTGACGAAGCCCCTATACAGCTGACTTAGAATTAGATTTATTTGAATTTATTTTATAGTTTAAATATAGTTAGAATACCTAGTCTGGATACCCGCACAATATTGTCATTGTCGTTTTTTGAGGGAAACACAAGACTGTAATAATTTATATTACCAAATGCTTTTGTAATTGTTTGTAATTACCTTTTTGACGAGTCCATTATAGGAGCATCCTTAGTTATTTTTTTAGCTAAAATTGTTAAGGAACTGTTACTTAATGACAATAAAAATTATTCTATTCTATTCTATAGTTCATTTAATTTTACATAAATTTCGTGCCAATCTGACGAATAGTTTCCAAGAAATTCGAAAAGCGCGTTTGTATGAAAAATTTAGAGTTTCGAGGAACCTTTATATAATCGAAGTAGTAGACTCAGAATAGTTAGATATGTCTTTCTTGATCAAGTAAAAAAAATAATGAAGAAAAAATTTAAAAAATCGGTGGGGTATTTTAAATTTTTAATTTGAACTTGTATTTTACGACACATGACACCGTAGATTTTTGTGGCCACGTTACCACCGCAGTTGCAAACTAACTAGCAAACTATCGCAAACTAGCCAGTACACAAGCACGTTACCGCACTCACAATTCGACGCCAAAGTTCGTGGGCGATGGTCGCCAAAGACGCGATTGACTGCATACTGCTGCGGATGCCACGAACAGCCGTGCCCGCTACAGGCGAAAATAAACATTATTTAAAAAAAAATCTAATGAAATTTAAATCTAATTCAATATTTCATTTGGGTATCGAAGACACACTAAAGAACGTCAACGTTACAAAAATGAGTCTTCCATCTTGCTCGGAAAAAAAAGTTACTACCAGAGCCACTAGCCAGAAAACATATAAATATATCGGTATTCTACAGAACAACCACGGGGATGTTAATGAAAACTGCTTCGTGAGCTCTTAGACTTACATTTACCTTACAAGATCTCTAAACTTGATCTATTAAATAATAATTTCCCAAGTCCTCATACGTTATCAAAGGCTTATTTTAACTGTCGTCCAAATAATCCGATGTTTACGACCTCCTGGAATCCTCCGCAGATCGAGTTTATAACGCGCAACTCAATATCTTACTCATAAAGGTCTAAATCAAGGTGTTTTATAACCTAACTTTGAGCATAAAAGACACTTATCAACCGTGGCCTGAACGTTACTACGCCTATAATATATCTACCTAACAATATGCTATTAGAAACAAGGCCTGAAATGTAAATCACTTTAAATTGTATCTCAAGTAATAATTTGGTAGATACTGTCACAGAATAAGGAATAATACAGATTTTAAGCAATACAATAAAATTATAATATTTATTTTTTTAAATTAAAAGTCCTGACTGACTGATATATCAACGCATAGCCTAAACCGCTGGTCCTACAAACATTAAATTTAGAGGGTGTGTTCTTTGTGAAGTGTAGGCATCCACTAACAAAGGGTTGTTTTCTATAGGCTACGCGGGCAAAGCCGTGGGCGAAAGCTAATGTTTTATATGAGTGCTAGCTACTATACATCGTCTTAGCAGTGTAAAAAAAAATGTAACATATTCTAAGTTACTGATTACTTCGTTTAAGTTCAATTAAAGTTATCTACGAGTATTAATAGTCTTATTAGTTTTTGACATTACCGTTTTTGATCTGGGCTGGCAGAGGTGTAATACAACACCCACACCGGCTGGACGATATTCAGTCCCAAATGTGACAGGGGGCGAGCCTGTCGCCATACACCGGGCTCCAGTCATGTAGCAGATGACATACAAAACGCACATAATTATGTTCAGACAATGAACAAATTAGTGCGTGTCGTTGTTGTAGTGGCTGGGTTTAAACCCGCTCACTCTGGCTTGAGAGACGGCCCTTCTCCAACTACGTTATCATCGCTTTAATGTATATATGATAGGTACGAGTATAATATTTCCGACGATAACTAGAGCGTTCATCCGAATATAATGAAACCTAGCAGGCAAGTATTTAATGTAAATACAATTTTTAAGTTAAATATGAGCTAAATTGACCGGGGGTTCTGGAGTATTTAGACATTACATTTATTATATGTATATGTTTATAACTACTTGTTAATCTTCTACAATCTTTGATAACGGAATGGAACAATGCTAACTATTAAGATGGCAAATAGGTGTACTAGGTATTCCAAAGCTTTGGATAGCGCATAAAATAAGACTTCTCAGGGTAAATATTTAATTCTGAAGAGAGAAAATTCTACCAGAGATAAAAGTTTGACAGAGCCATTGCGTTATTAAGTACTACGTTAGTAGAGATGGCGCCACACTTCGCTGTCATGTTCCATTTCAATTGACTTACTTGATCCAACCAACGTTAACGTTTGAAGTTTGAGTAGATCATGTTGTATATTATATCAGCATAATATATCGTGTTTTATTCTAGACGACATCTCGGTTTGCAGTTAAAAAAATATTATACCCGATTGCAGAAGGAGAGTAGTATGTTTATGTCTCACACTCTAAAGCAACGGTATGATCAATTTAGGATTGCAAGGTGTTTTTAGATACGACTTTGTATCCGTGTCATAAGCTACATTTTTCAATTGCAATTTTTTTTTTCTAGTAATTTTACTTGTTCTAGTGGCTAATTGGCTAAGCTAAGTGGCTGACAGAGTCATGGCCCGCATTACATGTCGTGCGATGTCGCATGTCGTGTGGTGCCATCTCTATTTCTTAGTAGGTAAGCTCAATGGACAGAATCAAATTTTCTAATGTTTACACGAGCCAGATTCCATGCTCGTCAAGGAAGATAAATACGGTGTGGCAGCGGAGAAGTCTTGTTATTAATTTATTTTGTTTGAGTAAAGCTTCTTCTCGAATGACGTGAGTTAAGTTCGACACTGAATTTCGTATAAAGTGGAAACGCCATGCGCCGTGTCGCGTCGTGGCGCTGGCACGCCCCCGCAAGGTTGTCACAAGCGTTTACATCGGAGCTTAATAAGTATGACCTTTAAAAATAAACCACTTGATCTTTATGGGTAGTGATGGATCCTTTTTAAGATTTATCAGCCGATTTAAACGTATTGATGAAAAAGAATTGTCAAAATTAAGTTTACCCTTCTATCCCGTTTTCTAATGGTTTTTTTGTCCATAAAATATGTATTACTAACCAGGTGAATGTGCACGGTGTGCACGGTGCTACCCGTGGTTTAAAAGTTCTTCACCGCTAAAACGGATTGACAGATTTTGATAAAATTTGGTATGGAGATAGCTTATATCTTGGCTTAACACATAGAATACTATTTAGTACCTTTTATTATTATGAGCCAATGATGGTCAAAGGCCTCCTTACACTATTTCCATTTGTCTCTATCTTGAGCTACAATTGGCCAGTCCCTCCGATGCTTTTCCTAACTACCCTGGTAGTAGCTAAAACTTTTTTTTTATTTAAAAAATTACACTCCAGGGACTCCGGGACCGTGACCTTTGTTAACTAAAATCTAAATTATTATTTAAGGGGAATACAGGTAGAGAGGAGTTAGTAATTAAGTCTTAATCTAAGGTTAGATTAAAGGTTATCAGATTTTTTTTTTACATTGTGAGTACACCACGAGCAGACCAGCGACCCGCAAGCAGCACCCGATCCCGAGTATGACGCATGTGCCAGCCATCGCTCTCCTCAACCATATTCGAGGGAAGAGAGCGACCGTGTGTCAGACACACGACACGGCCGCAAGAAAGTACCTTCGATAGTGAGCATGAATGCTCAAGAATATTCACAATCACTATAAAAACGCGAAATTTTTACAATTATTATTATCGTCACATCATGGCCCTTATATAATACTAGCTGCACCCCGCGGTTTCACCCGCGGTTAAAAAGTATCCTATGTTACTTCTAGTACCTTCCAGAATATGTGTACATAGTTTCATGATGATTTGTCAAGTAGTTTTTGCTTGAAAGCGTAACAAACATCCACGCTTTCACATTTATAATATTATTAAGTAAGAATAATTTTTATTTTAAATTCTGTAATAATTGCGTGAGAACCCTAGAGCGTGGATAGGTCGACGACACATGGATTTACAATTTAGCTGCGACGAACTAATTGGATGCAGGTAACATTGTTTGCGCCTGAGCGTTGCACAGTGGAGCTGTGCCTGATAATTTTATTGCATTTTATGCATCGAAAAGTTGACACGTTCACTAATTGTGTCGTAACTCAACCAGACGTATAGGACAACTGACAAAGTCACGCAGTTTTATGTGCGATTTTTTAAAACTAAGAGAGTATGTAATACATATGTCTGTGTAATAATATGTTAGCCACACTGGTGACAGTTGAGACCAAAATTAAATAACTATTAAATAAATTCGGGACACTTGCGCACACGGTCGCCTGACACCAAACTAAGCAAAGCTTGTACTAAGTTGCCAGAGACTGATATACTTACTTAGATATTTTTAAATACACACTTCAATAGATATTAACATCCAATAAGAGAACAAAAATTCAAATTCAAAATTCAAAATGGTCATTAGACATAATTATATGCACTTAGAATCGTCAGCTTTTACAATTAGTTCATTCTAATTAAATTTTAAATGTATACATAAATTAACAACATTAATATTTTGTATTTTATATAATAAAAATATAAAAATAGGGATCTGCAATAGCATCGTCAAAATAAAATTACATAATTATTTTTTTTTATCGGCAATAGTATCTGCTAATTTATAGTAGCTCTTGTCTAATAAGTGTTGTTTTATATAGTTCAATAAGTCAAACACTAATGTTCATCACATGAATGTTTGCCCTAGGTGGGAATCGAACCCACGCCCCCAAGCTTAGAAGGCAGGTTCACTACCAACTAAGCCACCGAGGCAGGAATTAAAATATTGTTCTAACGACCGCCACTAGTGGCCGTTTTGGTGGTGGTCGTTGGAAGTAAGCCACCATGCTATATCCATCGGAGTAAATTAGCCTGATGATTACTCAAATACAACTACAACATGTCTCGTTAGTAACACACATGGCTACGTGCACTACCTAACCGTAAACCTAACTAAACGCGCATTCTTCTTGTTGTGCATTCCTTTCTTTTTTATTAAATGTTTAACTTAAACTCGTCATCAAAATATTATTTTTTCTATTTACACATGTCTTGAATTAAAATCTAGATCATAAGTTTTTTTTGTTGGTTTTATGTTTTGTAGTTTTTGTAATTTGTGTTGTGTACTTTAATAAATAAATAAAATAAACTACTCCTAGCGCAATACACATAAAGTTAGGGCACATAAAGTTTAGATTGTCCTAAGTAATGTCATATGGTTTGTGTAAAAAAAATTAGGTAGGAACTCGCTAAGAGTAGATTAGTTAAGCAAGGAGTTAGGCAATTCTTATATTTAGTAAAGTGGTGCAACAGAGTATAAAACTGTCTGTCCATGTTGTGTGCAATAAAGAGGCAATTTCACACTCCACACTTAATATTATAAAAGTGAAAATTTGGATGGATGTTTGTTACTCAATTACTTTAGAACAGCTGAAAGGATCTGGATGAAATTTGGCACACAGATAGATTGTAGTCTAGAATAGAACATAGGCAACTTTTGACCTCGGGTAATACCGCAGGGCGCAGCTAGTATTTTAACAAATATAACAAATAACATTTACACTATTAAAATAAGACAAAATACATTAATACATGCTATAATATATTTATTCACATCTCAGATAACTTTGATTTTCATCTTATTCAATATTCCCTTTGTATGTTAAATGTAGGTACGAGAACTAATTAACCGACATTACAGCCGTGTAAGTAATAACTAGGCAATATTAACAGCTCTCTAATTTGCCAACTAATTAACTCTTATTTGCTATTTTGTAACTATAGGGACAAATGACTGACTAAAATGTAACGTGTCACTCGGTTTTGAATAAGCACATTTATTTTGTAACGACAAAATTGAACCGGTGTATGGCGACAGGCTCGCCCCCTGTCACATTTGGGACTGAATTTCGTCCAGCGAAGTGTGGGTGCTGTACAAATCTGCCAGCTCCCTCGGGGGAAAGGCGTGACGATTTTTCATAAGTGTTTATAAATGTAATTTTATTATTATTATTATTTATGATCTGTGTATCTTTTAAATTTAAATTTAGCTTATTTCTTTATTGTGTATTTATCTTGAGTGTCTGTCTTTTAAGTGTGACTTATCTATTTACCTTTATAATTGTATAAACTTGTAATTGGCCTTCTGTCTTTATCTTCTATTTATAATTTTGTATCTAGCTGTAAGTTTTCCTAAGAAAATAAAATTAAATAAATATGTTATGTTATTATTTGAACCAGTACCTTAAATAGTGTCTCTGTGAGCTGCCGACGTCTTGAGAGACGTCAGACTTGAGAGACGACAGACGTCAGACCTTGCGACCGACGTCTGTCTCCTCTACCAGTCGCATTCCTCAATCGATTTGAAATTTGAAATTTTGTGAGCAGGTTCGATAATTATACAGATTTTTTGCCGACTCATTTTTCTTAAAGTTTCAAAAGAATCGCTTAAGAAATGCAACCAATAGACGAAGTCACAGCGAACCTGGAATCTGGAGAGATCTGGCACTTGAACATACGAAATCATTTTTGTCGAAGCTGACGCAAAGACGCTTCGCACGTCACCGCTCTCTCGTTTTTCCACGCTAAATCGAACTTGTAGAATCTCACGATTCTAAATAGGTTCTATTTTATTTTTAGACATAATGCGGACAGCCGGAAAATCGTGATAGAAACCTAGCAGTAGCTAGTATTAGAAGAATCGAGTTTCACGAATCCGTTCTATCCTTTAACCGGTACTATTGTCGACAACCCATTACACAAATCGAGTCTATAACAGTAATTAAAGGGTTAAAGAATCGTGAGATTTAATTCCCCTACTATTTTCATAAGCGTAATTTAGATTCTATAACTCGTTTCTTCTGCCGAGTCAACTGTAACTGAAGACAACACGTGGCGACCACATAAAACATCCCGATGTAACCCATCTGTGTAGTTACGAGTACATCCACTACATTTCTGTTGCCCTGGTATTTTACTGACCATGCAGTACTAAGAAACATATGTTGCGTTCTGTTATTGTTGTTTACAACGCGAAAACACGGGACTGAAATAAAATGACAGCGTTTTTCACAAACTGTTGTTTGTTGTGTTGACAATGTTTTTGTTTAGATTTGTTGGAAAGGGAAAACGGGAAATAGCTACGGTTTTCTGGTAAGTGACGTACGATGAATTGGAGGAAAGTGCGAGTCTGATACACGGAGGATTGCAAAAGATTACAATTTGGGTTCTTGGAATTTTGTAAATTCTGGCTCAGGATGTCTATAATATAAGTTGTGCTTGCAGAAAATGATTTTTTAAAAATAAAAAATGGAAATTAAATTAAAGAAAATTTTACTACATTTTCATTTCTGGGAATTCAGATTCTTGGTATAAGAACTTTAAAAAAAGGCATGTATAATTATTAGTAATAGACACATTAAGAATAAAATTTTGAGACACATTGTATAACATTTCATTAGTAAAAAAAGTCACAAACCACCTATAGAAGACCAGACCTATAAAAGAGTTTACAATTAAGACCAACGTTCACCGAAACTTGACAAGGCGATATTTTTTCCAATTAAGAAACTGTTTTTGAGAAAAAATAATATTTAAAATATTCCTTTCTTAATTTAAGTAGAAACTTTAATATAAAAGTAGAAATTATGTAATTAATGACGAAAACACCTAAATTAAACCAATTTCTCAAAAACTGTTCTGTTTTAAATTTTTTATTTTTGTGTTAACACAATTTTTCCTGAAGAAATGGACATATCAAATTACATAAATTAAAGTTTCCTAGTAAATAATAAAAAGCAGAGAACACAAAAAAACCAAACTGACTACCAAAACCTAACATTGTTAACAAAAATAAAACGTTTTTTAGTAAATAATAATGCATTTATTTCAGGCAATATAACTTGCATACAATGCAAGTTACAGAGGCCATCGAAAATAAATATCTTACTGACTAACATACATTTAAATAACATGATTAAAATTAACTAAATCTTCTGGGGTTTCTTAAAATATCTATTTAGTAAAAATGTAATCTTTTACTTAGCAGATCTGCCGCCCCGCTCCGGGTGTGTCTCACTCTCAACCGCCAGCACTATTGTGTTTTATTATATCGCACCTCCGCCGCCGCCGTGGGAAATTCCAGTTTCGCTGACACATATTGAGTTACCGGAGTTTCGTCAAATAAAACCATCTAGTTTTTTTGAGAGAACGTAAATGTAAGGCTTTTCCACATTAATCGGTTGTTTGCTAGCTCTCTATATTGTCTATGTTTGTCATCACAGTAATAAATAGTTATAAAAGCGAATGTTTTCACTAATAACAAATGGGAAAGTTTGTGAGTGTGTTTTGTGTATGTTTTTTTCACATAACTATGTAACGGCTGAACGAATTTGAAGATTTGTTACTTTTACACGACTGCGCAAGTAGGAGGGTTATGTTTTTTGAGTGTATGAATGTATGCATGTATGTAATATGTTTCTTTGGCACGCCCTACAACCTAAATAGCTTGATGGAATTCGTAACGTGAGGTGTCATTTTAACCGTCTCTATGATGGAAGTGACATACATTTTGCAGTCGGGTTCTTTTAATAATGTTACTTGTTTGTATTTCATATTTTAAAACTTAAAATAAAGTGTTAAACTAAAAATTAAACGTGAATTAGCGTACCTAATATTTCCATTTTTTTTTGCTACAATTACAATAACTAGGTAAAACAAGTAAAGAAAGGCATGTAGAGTAAGACTTTGACTAATTGTTGTTAATTAGCGGTTACTATACAATACTTTAAATTAATTGTTTATTCTTAACCTACATTTTTAAATTGACATTCAGAATAGCGAATAAACTTAAAATCTATGAACCTTTTTACACTCATTAATTTAATTTCTAGGATAACATAACATAACAAATCGTCACGCCTTTTCCACGAAAAAAAAGAGGTGTACACCCGCACTTCACCAGACGATATTCAGTCGCAATTGTGACAGGGGGCGAGCCTGTTGCCATACACTAGACTCCAGTTATGTATAACATAAAATCAAATTCTAGATTCTAAAACATACATATATTCACGCATTTCCCCCGAGGGGGCTGGCAGAAGTGTAATACAACACCCACACTTCGCCGGACGATGTTCAGCCCCAAATGTGACAGGGGGCGAGCTTGTATACCAGGCTCCAGTCATGTAGCAGATGACATACAATCTAGGATTCTAATTCTAGAATAACATACTATTACGAAAGAAACTTAACCTTAAACGCAGTCAATAAATTAATTTAGCATTTTAACTATTGTATTGGTCCCTGTAAATGAGTCCTTACTTACAACAATGGTTTGTTTCAGTTTTTGCTTCTCCAATATTTCTTGTCTTTGGGGACCGGTGGTGTAACTTTCATCTTGTTTCTGAGTTTTGTTTTGTTTCACAAAAAGGGGAAAATCCTGTCAAAGACTGAAATTGCGGTAGTTGAAATATAGGTGCAGTACTGTTTGTTTTCGGGAAACTCTGCTTTAAATACAGTAAAGATCTATAATAGTTATCCTAAAAATGTAAATCCTGTCATTAACGGTAATTCCACGTTGTCAGCGCAGATCAATAAAGTAATGTAGGGTCAACTGGGGAAAATGCGTCTGTGGGGCAAATGCGTCTTTCGAGAATTACTGACAAACCCTTCACAAATGAAATAAGTAATTTTACCTCTATATTACTTTTATTTGTTTTTACTTTTTATATTTTAGTCGAAAAGGCAGAGGGAAAATTGCCCAGAATGCTAGCAGCATTGCCACGCTGGATGGCAATGTTCAATTTCTGGCCGAAACAAATGCCAGCATTCTGAGCACCTGACTCCTCCACCAACCGCTTAGCCAGTGGCCCTATTCGGAGATTTGAGATTTTCATCTCACTTTTCTTCGTCTTTGTTGCTCTCGTTTATAACGTCATAGGTGTGAGAGTGACCAAAATAAAATCTCATCTCATCTCATGCGCAGGAATAGCCCCCCAGGTCCCAGTATAGAGATAGAGCCGCTGGGCCCCACGGACCTAAAGTTTCCACCGCAAACGGCACAAACAAATTAGGTGCCACCTACATCTTTTTTTTATCTTTAGTTGCAATAGTCTGTACAAGATTTATAGTTACTTAATTAGTGGGTTTGTCAGTAATTCTCTAAAGACGTAATTGTACCACAGACGCATTTTCCCCAGTTGACCATGCTCTGTTCTCAGGGTACCTAAGATACAGGCCCAGCCTAGTTTGGGGCACACCGAAAACATTTTTCTGGGTTTTTCTCTGTTCACCTTTATTAGTAACTTTTCCCGGAAATTATTTTAAACCTTTTAAATTATTTTAAGCCTTTTAAACCTTCCCTAGACCTCCACGAACATTTCAAGACTAAGATAAGACTGAACGGATTCAGCCGTTCTCGAGTTTTTAGGTATTAAAAATATTTTTTTAAAGAGGTGAAGACGAGACCTGTATTTAGCAGTGGTTGGAAAATGGTTGATAAAATGACTGAGTACTTCTTGGTGCTTATGTTGGTCTTAGGCACGCAAAGCTGTTTAGTTTTTTTTTTACATAGAATCACACACCAAGAACTAGTGCGTTTGATCACTGAATCACCTAATCGGACACGATGACGTGATCGAAGGATATGTTACCGTCAGCCACCGCGGTCTGGCCGGCCCCGCGGTGGCAGACGGTCACACTTAAGGCGCTTAAGGTCACGGTTAAGGCAATCTTTTTTTTTTGCTCCCCTATCTAGAAAATTTGGCGTCGCACGTCTTGTGCATTTGCCAGAGTCAAGTTAAAATAGTTATTTTCAAAATAAATGATGGAGTGATGATGGTGATAAGGTGATTATGACAATGATGAATCCCTCCTCTTTCTCCATTTCAGTAAAGTGATGGATACTTTACTGAAACTTTAAGTAGAGTTATGTTGAGAGCACAAAAAGTCACGTTCGCAATGTTTGTATTATTTGCCCATACTCGTGCACGTTAACGAACCGAAAAAGGTTAATAATCCACCGCTATTACACTTTAACACTCGAAGAATCACAAGATTTAGAAAATAATACAAAATTACGACAACATCTTTTCGGTCCCCGCCAACAACTCTAAGACTGCCCGCACAAATAAAAATGGAGGCAGACGATAATATAACGATTACCGTCTGCCACTGCGTCAATGTTGCGGTGGCAGACGGTAAACATTACAGGCCAACCGCCCCGCCCGCGGAGCTGGATCCTAACGAAGATTATAAAAGCGAAAGTGAGCTTGTAAGGTCGTTTGTTTGCTTGTTACGCAACGTAAGGTTGTATGATTCTTCAAGTGTTAACGTTTTTAACGTGCACGAGTGTGGGCAAATGATACAAACATTGCGAAACGCGTCTTTTGGTATTATTTTTCATGTGATGTGTAAACTGACTTGGAGGACACTTTACTGAAATGGGGAAGAGGATCCTTCCCCTTTCCCCATTTGAGTAAAATGATTCATCATCATTAATTCCTTATCCAATATCTTGTATTTGTAGGGGGGTGTATATTTACGGGGAAGGGGGAGAGGCTTTACAACTTTCGCTCGGTTGACTAGTAGTGTGTTGCACAATGTACATAAATGCGAGATGCAATGGTGAAGGTCAGAAACAATTATTTAAAAAATATATTTATAAACTTACATAAATGAAATATTTAGAAATATTTTTAGTAAAAACATTTGGCTAAATATGTATTACTTACTTCGAAATGGTACCTTACACGTAATATGAAAATGAAATATTTGCGTGCTCGCTACGTGTTCCGTAGCACCGTCGTAGCGCGGCTACGAAGCAAGATTAATGTGGTCGAAGGTGTTCAGAATAGATTGACCACCTTGAGCACTGTAAATGAATATTTTTTTTCTAATTAACTACATAACTTTGGAGTATTTGATAGATAGGTATCTACCTATCTATCAAATACTATCCTATCTAAGATAGATAGATAAACACTTTATTGTTCACACCAGAAATAACAGAACAGAAAAACTTAAACTGTAGTGCAACAGCTGGCGGCCTTATCACTAAGAGCGATTTCTTCCAAGCAACCTTAGGGTGGAGAGGATACATATGAATGAGTATGGGACAGGGTGTGCAAAAATTTGATTAATAAGAATTTGATTTAGTAATAAATTCTAATTTAACAAGCATTTACATTGTTAATCGCCTAAACATTAAAGTTTTTCTTCAACAACAAACAAAACTAAGTTTTAGATTTGATTTAGATTTGCTATTGAAGAAATAGATTCATTTTAACGCACTTTAATAATGAGAAAATAATAAGTAGAAGTAAATAAATAACGTCTACTTACCATTTTAGGCGCTTATTTTAAAAACTTTTTTCTACCGCGCGTTGCAAGTAATTACATTATTAGCAATAGTAAAATTCATACTTTTTTGTGGCCTTAATGAGTTTTGTTGAATCTAAATGCCACACTTGGATCTTAAAAACCATGTAAAAAATGGTTATTCGATAACTGCTATACCTATAGGTACTAGTACTAGTTGTATTAGAAAAAAATGTAAGTCAAAGCCAAATACTGCCAAATAAACGTGGTCCTACTGTAAAGGCTTGAGGTCGTGGTTTATGTTGGCTATGAAAAAAAGCGCAATAAAGCATCTTGCCAGTAACCTGCTTAGTACCTGTAGACTAAAAATGCCAGGAATAGCAGGAAATTAAATAAACAGAAACCTTTTACGAGACTAAAAGCCTGCTTACCTAATTAACTGGTTTTGTACCTGATAGAAAGATACATACACACATATCTACACGCCTTTGCCCCGAGGGGGCTTGCAGAGGTGTAACACAACACCCATAATTCGCCGGGCGATATTTAGTCCCAAATGTGACAGGTGGCGAGCCTGTCTCCATACACCGGCCTCCAGTCATGTAGCAGATGACATACAATACGCACATACTCGTTTGTACATACAATGAACAAATTGGTGCGTGCCGTCGCGTCGGCTGGGTTTGAACCAGCTCCCTCTGGCTTTCTCCAACTAGGTTATCATCGCTTTATTATTAAAAAATATATACATGTGTTTTAATTTTATTTATGTAGTGATTAAGGTTTAAGGGGCAACACACAATCCGCAATGCGTTGTAGCATCGTAAAAAATTCGAAACATTAACATAACATTGGTTGGCTCTACACGCACAACCAGGGCCTCGATTTTACTAAGCAATTGTTGTGTTAATGAAATGAAATTGGCAATGAATTGTCTTTATTGAATTATCTTGAATTATCAATTAATTATCAATGAATTATCTTTTCAACTCACCGGTATACAAAGTTCGCAATTCCATGAGTAATATTTGGTTTGATGGCGGCTCTTAGCTTCTTAAATATAACCCCTTAGAGAACTAGTTTTGATTTATACATTGATTGTAAACAAGTTGTGTAAGTACTTAGATTCTACATGTGAAAACTAATTAATGGTGCGTACTGTAATAGTAAATTAGTCAATCTATTTTTCTAATTTACTATTACAGTATGGATAACACTGTATGTTTTCCAAAAATAAATAAATAAATAAAATATAAATAAATTGAAATTTCTGGCAAACAAAAAGTGTCAATTTGAGGTAATTCATTAACAAAATTTAAAAACAATCAGTTAGTACATGGTTTTATAATATACTCCGGCAGGTATGGCATTCCGATCACGTGGGCAACACGTAGTGACGTCAATGCAACGCTTATGCAGGACCGAAATAAGTCATTAACAAGTAGTGCGAAAGAGACGGATGACGATGACGAGTGACGTCATACGTGTTTGCTCCTGGAATACCTCGTTTTTTGGGATCATGGGTTAGTAGAATTTGGGGGATGTGCAACTCATCGTAAGAACTTGCGAATTGATTAGGTAGCAAGATGCCTTAATGCACGAAATCGTATCGCAAATTCTTTCTTGCCGTTTCGCAGTTTGTGTCCAACATAAATTTTTATACCTACAAATACAATAATTTATGTTTCTGAAATACTTCTCATACATACATACATTTATAATCACGCCTCTTTCCCATAGTGGTAGGCAGAGACCACTTCTCTCCACTTGCTACGATCCTGGCATACAACTTTCGCTTCTTCCACTTTCATGAGTCTTTTCATACACGCTCGTCGGTTACGGGTTACTCTTGACCTGGCCTTTGTTTAAGACGTCTTCAATTTGGTCGAGATACGTGCGCCTAGGTCGACCCTGACCGACTTGCCCATCCACACTCGCTATGTAAACCTGTTTCGTCAATCTCCTTTCACTCATTCCCTCAATGTGTCCAAACCATCTAAGCATCCTTTTCTTAATCTTTATCACTACATCCTCTACCACACCACAACGTTTTAACTACTTAACTACTTAATACTTCTCAAGAGATCAAAATGGTCACAATAGCGACAACAACACGACACAATACCGCAATTTGCACATAAATAACAATATTTAATTAACAGCAATTTATTTGAAATAGCTAAACATCTTTCCACCGTGTTAAATTACAGCAAAGTTCTGCCTTAGAAGCAAAATAAACGGCATGAAAATTGTACAACTGATCGAATCATTATTACTGTAATTTCATTTACTTAATTACGATATCAGGTCACTGAGCAATCGGGGATTTCAGCGTGAACTCCGGCGTACATCTGATTAATTGCGTTACGTATAAATTATGTAAACACAAGTATTCAGTGCAAATGGACGGTGTAAATTGATTTTCGTTTAATTAAGGACGGGCGTAGTCAATGGCTGTTTTTGTTAAGTAAAATATTTTTTTTTTACATCGGAATACAAATGCATGGCTATAGGCATGCATTTGCATGATCCAAAAAAAACAAGGTAGGCATGCATTTGCATGATCCAAAAAAAACAAGGTAGGCTATAGGCATGATTTTGGCATGATCCAAAAAAAACAATGTCTAGCATTCCAAGAGCAAACACGTATGACGTCACTCGACATCGTCATCCGTCTCTTTCGAACTATTTGTAACTGACTTATAGCCGTCTTGCTTAAACTTCGATTGACGTCACTACGTGTTGCTCGGACCGGAATGCCTGGCGGAGTATTTTATTATACTATGCGATTGTCTACTATCTCGAACCTGGGGCCCTATTCGGAGATTTGATCTCACCTCTTTTTCGTCCTTGTTGCTCTCGTTTGAAACGTCATAGGTGTGAGAGTGACCAAGATAAAATCTCATCTCATCTCACGCTTAGGAATAGCCCCACTGATGAGAGTCGACGATGTGGTTGAAGGTGTGACACGCTTGCCTAGAAGATTATACCCACTTTTATATATACAGAGCCTCCTTATTTTTTGTAAGTCGGTTAAAAAGTACTACCGATTTTCTTCGTGATCTGAGAATTGAGTAAATAAGGTTATTGTTGCAATTTAAGTTGGGCATTCTAGTGATGACATAGAGTTGAAATTGGTTTGTCTATATTTTTAAAATGTAAAGGTAAACTAAGAACATTTTATTCAGAGATTTTAGTACTACTACTGAACTTTAAATTTCTTCTTGAGACTAGTACCTACAGTTATAAAGTACAAAGGTTACAATGCATTATGCGGTGTGCGACCACTAATTGATTGAGTGGACTACAGTCTAAAAATAAATATAATTTATATTGCGGTCTAGACGATACTTAAGTACTCGTATTTTTTTTACTCAGATTTTGCATTTTTTTGAAATAATATCCCATTAATTAAAAAATACGTAAAATGTTTTTTGGGTAGGTACTTAAAATCGTACCACTCTATTTTGTTCATCCAATGAAATTGTAGTCTGAGTCGAGCCATTTAAATGAAAATTTTGCTCAAACGACGTCGAAATTGAGCGGTATTTAGTTTCATAGCAAGCGACTTTTCTTGCTAAAACATTTGCATGAAATTGAATAAACTTTCTCAAAGACTCCGCTACCAATAACAATTACGCTAAAAATAACAAAGGAACAAACCATTTATTCTTCTGAGATACAAAAACAAACGCACTGTCATTTCTGGTCGGTTCGGCCAATGATTTGCCGAACGTCTAATCTAATTAATGATTGTTTTGTCACCATCGAATTACGGACCGCGTGCTAGGATACATGAGTAATCATGCGGTGAGCTTGGACCTTACGGGGCACAGATAAGGGTGAATTTCAAATGAGTTTGATAATTATTTTGGGCAGGCTAGGTAGGCGTGACGGTTACAAATGGCACGCAGATGGACACCGGGTTAGATCGCGAACGACATAATTGATGGCCGGTGTGGTTGGACCCTGGCTATATTGGCAGAGACACACTGTTCCCGATATTTATAAACCTTCATGAATATTTACGTTGGAAACGGGAACAAGGGTATAATAAACAGAGGCGTATAGGTTTTCGCACAATACGTTATTATTGATACTGAAATATGTGCATATTTACGTGAAGAGAGATGGATGATGTGAAATTAAGGAATATCGAATTAGACATAAATATACTTTTCGAGTATTGTACAGAAGATATGCAAAAATAGAATACAATATCCTTCATAGTATAACAGAAAGTCGCTTACCGTTGTCTGTCCCTAATCCCTATAAACATAGATATTCTAAACTACGCAAAGGATTTTGATGCGGCTTTCTCTATAATTTTCTTGCGGATGGTAATTTACATGGAAAATTAAACAAAACTAGAAACTTAAAATCTAATCTATACCTATCACACAACTGAAACCACGTTTTATTAAATTCAAAAAATAATATCAGTATGAAGATGGTCGCTTTTTGCTGTTTATCTATTCAGTTCTTTTTGAAAATGTAATTTCTAAGGGCGTATACACATAGAAAAGACATTACTGGCGCCGGTCTACCAGCGCTTATCGGTACTGGTCCGCGCAGGTAGTCGAGACAGGTAGTCTCTATACTTTGTGCTGAACCAGCACAGACACACGCCGATAAGCGCCGACAAGTTTCGACCTGTGCTGATCAGCGCTGGTAGGCTGTCACGTCATTTGTTGACTAATTTATTTTATTATATCCGCTAGATCGCAGTTTTCTCGTTCCGTACACAACCGCATGGCGTGCGTGTCGAAGCCACACTAATAAAAAGTGTTCGGATTGCAATACAGTCCAGTGGAATAAAGTAAATGTTCGGATTATGAAACCTAGTACGTATACGTAGTACATACACAGGGTGATTTTTTAAGCAGTACCAAACCCACTGCTATCACAGGGTGAATATATATTCCTAAATTTCGTGATAGATTTACAGGAAAATAATATAGTTGTTTTCCCAGTGCAATATAATCTATCAACGATACTGTTTGCGTGATAAAAAACCTGTGCATGTATAAATAAATATATGCATGACATTTTTGATGTGCTTACTTCAATAAGTAGCGCATAAGCTATAGTATTAGCAGGGAAGTTGAATCCATTGCTTTATAAGTCCACACCAGACTCGGCTACAAAGTTGTCCTGAACGCGGCCCCGGGGACACACGTGACTACCTCCGATACTGACTACAACTTTGTATAAAATAGTAAACTGGGACGGTTCATTTGTGAAGTTACAGCACGTTACGAAACATCTCTGCTATAGCTTAAGAGTTAAGGTCCTGCGCGGACGGTAGATAATAAACTTATTCTACTATACTATACTAGTAACTTTTCATTTTAGTATAATAACTTTATTGTACTAGTATTTATATACTTTATTATACTGTTTAAGTTTATTGGATAGGATTAGGCGGCAACTCACCAACTCAAAAACTCATCTATTTAGGTGAGTCGACCACTCCACGAATTTTTTAGGAGTCAATTGAGTGTCCAAGATCGAGTTGTCGAGCTAGATTTTTAAAGTTTTAGTTTAGCTAGAAATTTGAATAGTTTTGAGTAATATAATAAACTAAACATATAAATATTATATATTCTAATGAGAAGGTAGTTCTGATATGACGAGTGATAGAGATGGAGGAGAAAACGATCCTTTTCTAGTGGAAGTAGATGATGACAAACATGTATGAAGGAAATATTGGTAAGTAATAAATAATTAGTGGCTCAGTTGGTAGAGATACTGCCTTCTGAGCTTGGCGGCACGGGTTCGATTCTCTCCTACGGCAAACATTCTTATGATAAACATTTGTGTTTGTCCTATGTCTGGGTGTTAATGTCTATTTAAGTATGTATTTAAAATGTATATGTATGTATATCAGTCTTTGGCAGCCATAGTGCAAGCTTTGCTTAGTTTGTGGTCAGGCGACCGTGTGCGAAAATGTCCCGAATTTATTTATTTAATTACAATCAATCCTATTCAATTACAAAACTGTAAGAGTTGAGAAAATATTATGTAAGCTAAGTGTAAGTGGATGGTTAAAATTTGCACTTACTCTCTCTATTCAGTATGTAAAGGGGGACCGTCGCTTTCAATGGGTGACCTGAAACTTTAATTTAATATCGTCGAAGTGCAAATTGAGTTTTGTAAACAAATTAATTAAACTTCCTGTAAATTTGCAGTTTGCGGTCTACATTTTATGCGTGTAAAATTAGACGTTTCAAAGAGCGTTTTAACGTTAGACGTTTTCGCAATATCACGGCACACCGGGACTTTCACCTACTACGCCGATGACATCGAAGACGATGCCAGCAGCCGGTTTTTACGGCGAGCATCGGCTGCATCACCGAAGACCATCAAGGAATATAACCTGCAGATGGCCATCAGAGATCGGAACGCGGTAGTGATGGAGGCTCTGAGTCGGGAGGAGGCCATGATGTTATATTAATTGTTATAAAAATTGTAATAATTTCTGTTCTCGTTATAGTTTTTATTTTTGTTATCGTTTTATATAAATTGTGGGTCCATCTCGAGCATTCATGCTCACTATCGAAGGCACCTTCTTGCGGCGGCGTCGTGTGTCGGGTCGTTCTCATCCCTCAAATATGGTTGAGGAGAGCGATGGCTGGCACATGCGTCATACTCGTGATCGGGTGCTGCTTGCGGGTCGCTGGTCTGCTCGTGGTGTACTCACAATGCATTAAGTAAATCTGAAAACCTTTAACCTAACCTTAGATTAAGACTTAATAACTAACCCCCTCTACCTGTATTTCGCTTAAATAATAATTTAAGATTTATGTTAAAAAAAGTCACGGTCCCCGGAGTCCGTGGAGTGTAATTTTTTAAATAAAAAAAAAAAAAAAAAGAGCGTTTTATAGTTTCATTGCAGCAATTTAATTAAGTGCAGCTTTTTATAAAGCTCTTAAAGAACTTTCCTAGTGAGTATGCCGCAAAATATGTGCTTATATGTGTACAGGGTGTTGTCACAAATCTGTGGAACAAATTTTATTTTCCTTGTAGACATATTTTATTTATTAGCAGGCTGCGCCCCGTGGTTTAACCCGTCGTTAAAACGTAACCTATGTGTTAATTCAGGGTAAAAGCTTCCCCCATTCCAAATTTCATGAAAATCCGTCTATCCATTTGAGAGTGAAGAAGTAACAAACATACACACTTACACTTTCACAAACTTTAGTTTGTAAATATTAGTGTTAAGTGTTCTAGTGTTAAGTGTTATAGTGTTAACTAGCTTCTGCCCGCGGCTTCGCCCGCGTGGCTTACAGGAAATGAATGACGTTTTTATCTTCAGAAATAAATATTATAAGCGGTCACACTCGCTATCAATTGAATACACTAACTGACTATATCCCAAACAGAGCAATAAGGACGAAGTTATTTAGCTAACTAAACTATCTCTGGAATGAGATTAGTAGTAGTAGTAAGGTATCAACAGAACTTAAAGCTTGTGTGAAAAAATAAAATTAAGAGATAACCAAATGTAGATAATTGATAATCAATATTGCTTACAGGGCAAATCTACTTCAGTAATTTTTGTAAACCACATCTTTTCTTTTTTAGAAACACCAGGCTGCTCTGTGAACTCACTCTGAGCAGGCCACGTATAACTAACCGTGTGAAAAACATTTCAGTCAATTATGAGATTGGCTTCAGATTTATTTATGGTCATGGCAAAGCAGACTTTGAGGGGAAACTGCACTCTTTTTAACTCGAAGGAATAGTTCAGTGATGTTAAAGATATTAGAAGAATCCTCAGCATAAACACATAATCATTCGGAAACCACACCAATCAGTATGGTGGCAGACCTGTGGTTAAGACCTTTGAAGCAAAGGCAACCCGTATTGTAGGTTTTGTCTTCCTAATACTAAATCAGCTTCTTCTATCGACTTCGTCTAATCTTACTAAATACTTCTTCTAAGACCAGAAAGACACTAATAAAAATTTCATCTCTTGGTTACTTGATCTCTATTGACAGAAAATCTCTTCACTTGCCGTTTGTAATCTTCTGACAGGCTTGGACTCAATTCTTGTATTTTTCTTGTATGAAGTAGTTTGAAGTCTGATATAATGTCAGCAATATAGTTCACACATTTCAAATGGAGGTTCATATGAAAAAAAACAATGATGATAGTTGAAGAACGCTCGCTTCTCAGGGCAGAAGAAGTGGGTTCAATCCCAGGCAACACCAATTTAGTAATTGATTATTTATGATAATATGTTCATTGTTCGTATTTAATGTCATCTGCTACATGACTGGAGCCCGGTGTATGGCGACAGGCTTGCCGTTTATTACACTTCGGGCTGAATATCATCCGATGAAGTGAGGGTGTTGTAATACTCCTCTTAGGGGGAAAGGTGTGACGATATGTTATGTTATTTACTTAAGGCTGCTTCCTATAAGATTGAATCGCAATATTTGTCGTCCATCAACAAACCACGTGTCATGAAAGCTAATTGAAAGTTTGAATGAACGCCGAAATACGCCGTTGACAGGGAAATCGTCGTAGGATGATAGGTCCCTAATCTTGTGCCGAAGTGAGAAAAGATGGTACTTACACTCGGTTTCCCCTTCTTCTATTTTTTTTTTTGCCATGCAAAGCACGAAAGGTCTTCGGAATATAAAATAGTTTTGGGAAAATCCTCTGTGTTACATTATTAAAATAATCACGCCAAAGTAGCAAGAACTCGGTCGTAACACTCTCATCACGGAACAGTATTTGTACCAAATTTTCAGTCAATCGATCCAGAGAATAAAAAGTTTCATACAAATTTGAACCCCCCATTTCCCCCCTTTAGGGGTGGAATTTTGAAAAATCCTTTCTTAGTGGATGCCTACACTGTACAAAGAACACACCCTCCAAATTTCATATTTCTAGGACCAGCGGTTTAGGCTGTGCGTTGATATATCAGTCAGTCAGTCAGTCAGTCAGTCAGTCAGTCAGTCAGTCAGGACTTTGAATTTTATATATATAGATTGTTATAGTGTTAAGTGTTAAAGTGTTAACTGTTATAGTGTACTATAACGAAACACTTAACACCATAAAACTTAATTATGGTGTTAAGTGTAATACAAACACAAAAACTACGACGAACAATTATCTTACTAGCGAATATTCCTAATCATGAACGATGCTAAAAAAGGAACCAAGTTAATCATCCTGCTTTCTCCTTAAAGTCCAGTTTACAGAAACCTCTAAATTCTGTTGTGGTCCTCTTAATCATTCAACGATTTCGTAGAGCAAACCAACATTTGTGCTAGAGGAACGTTGCAGGAATCCTCTCTGTAAATCCACAACGTGATGTAGAATGCAAAGCGACTGCTAACACTAGTTTGTACTGTGAAGCTGTCCTAAATAGCTAAAGTGAAACAACGTCAAGAGGAACTCGTGCTATCACTCTCTAAGCACTTTGTGTCGTAAATTGGTCTGGTTGTATGACGGAGAGAGTTTTGATGCTATCGATGACGTCAAAGCGACACAAAAGTCATTTCATTTCGTAGGTGCTCGAAAGTACTTATGCGTACATAGTAGTACTGACGGTTAGTACGTACCGTACTCTCGGTAAATAATATTAAGAGAGCCGCGACGCTCTGAAATTTCCATACACGCTACTCAAATTTCTTGAAAACTGTCATTTGTCAGATTATGATAAAATTTAGCATGTACAATTAAATTAACAATATCTCCGCCCCTATGTTCTTGGTTTTTTTTTTTAATGTTCTCAAGCGAAAATAGAGCTATGGAAATATATCCGCATTTTTAAGGGATCACTTTTGACTGATTTATTCAATAGGTAGACAAAGCAAATCAAAAATTCCATTACATAGGGAGTTTGTCTATATCATTAGCTGTTAAATGAATCCATAATACAAGGGACATTCTTAGTTATTTAAGAATTATCCGATCCGAGGAAAAGTTAGTAACAGTACGTAATGTACTGTTATTTACTAATTACTTGTAATAAGTGCGTAATTGTCAATACAGCCGATTATTGCTTATCAGTACAGTAGTCAGTCAGTACTTGCGTCTCTACCACCCGTATTGATGTCCAGCGCCTAAAACCAAACCTTGTTAACTTTGTACCCAATCCCCAAACCCCAAATCAATCCGAGCTTAACCCCTAAGAGAAATCAACAAGTACACCTAAAGGTCATCTAATAACAACACATTCAGTACAATGTCAGCGACTCGATGCCGATGCCGGTAAAGATATCTCCAAAGGGGATTCGGAAGACGGCTATAAAACCAATATTGTCGGTTGGATCGGCTATAGTGTTGCCAGAACTTGTTTTAGAACAGCTAGGATTTTAGTCCAAACCTTTTTGTTACACGGTTATTTTTTAACAACATTTTAAATTGACGCATCATATTTGTAGCTCTTCACTAGATTTCTCTGTGTCGTAGCTATGTGATTAGAGTTATTAAGACAACATATTACTGACAATTCAAACATTAATTGAAATATATAGGTAATAATCTAGGACCTACTGTATAAAAAGAAGCATTTCAAATGCTATTTAGCAAATAAGCTAAAAAGGTCGTTTACACAAATAATTGCTTGATGGTTTTTAAAGTCCTTGACGTAAACCAAATCTACGTTTAATGAAAATTTAAATTATAAGCAGCAGCTAGCTTTTCATTTGTTTTTCTAAATAAATAAAATATCTTAAAAAATATAGATGGATAAAAAAATGCAAATTCTTCTAGAAATATGATTGGGAAGCGGCTTTATTACGGCTTCATTTTTCTTTCTACAACTTACCTCAACAGTTCATCAAAATTCCATCGGCTCGCGAAAACAGCGATTTTGCGGAGAAACCTCAACCTGGCAATACCGCCTGACCTCTGTTATATAATATCACAAAAGAGTCACGTACAAGGAATCTCGCTTCAGCTACCACGCATGACCTACCTTTATTCCTTGTTTACGGTTTTAACCAAACCTGAATAAAGACGTACGTCTTTGTTGTGATTGGAAGTTACTCAGCTAGTAACTATGTGAAATAGAGTTAAGTAGAAATGTAATGTGCTGTGCTAAAATGAAATCATGCATGTGAGATCGTACTCTCCTCTCTGAACTGTCTCCTCCGTTGTTCAAACAAATTCCTTGTGACAGTTTTTCTATAGGTTTTATATAAAAAGACATATTACAAATCGTCACGCCTTTCCCCCGAGGGGTCTGGTAGAGATGTAATACAACACTCACACTTCGCCGGCCGATATTCAGTCCCAAATGTGACAGTGGCGAGCCTGTCGCCATATACCGGGCTCCGCAGTCATGTAGCAGATGATATACAATACGCACATACGTTCACACTATGAACAAACTGGTGCGTGCCATCGGCTGGGTTTGAACCCGCTCCCTCTGGCTTGAGAAGCAAGTCTTCTCCAACTAGGCTATCATCGCTTTAAAAAGGCAGTGCATTAAAATTCCTCTGCTTAAAATTATTTAAGGAAACAAAACAGCGCTTTGGTCAATAGCTTTATGTTTATTAATACTCTCAGAGCGAGTGACGTAAATACAAGGTGTTGTTTTGCATTCTCGCATAATTTGTAGAGGTAGCTAAACAGCAGAACACAATTAAACAATGGGGCAACCTTGAAGTCGAGAAAATAAAACAGCTGTTCTATACATTTTGTCGACTACAAAACTACTGTGACTCACTGTGATCACGCTACTTCGATCATACTACTACCTCTACAAATTCTGCGGAAATGCAAACCAACACGTTGTATAGCGAATGAGTTACAAAAATGATTCAAATGCGTAATCTAACTCGTAAACTCGTGACAGTATTTCGAAACCACTTAAGAATCCGGCGACCACTTTAGACTAACTTCGCATTGGCTTAAGGTATTCTATAGTAATTTCGTCTAGAAGAAGAGGACGAGCGAAGAGAGCGAGTAATAATACTGACGAGCCTCTAAAGTTACCTACAGAGTGACAAAGTGCAATTTCTATTTTTTTTATGACTTTTGCCCTTCTGTAATCATTCTTAAATAACTAAGAATTTCCCTTGTATTATGGATTCATTCTAACAACTAATGATGTAGACAAACTCCTATGTAATGGAATTTTTGATTTGCTTTGTCTATTTATTGAATAAATCAGTCAAAAGTGACCCCTTAAAAAAGCAGATATTTTTCATAGCTCTATTTTCGCTTGAGAACGTTTTTTAAAACGCCGCGGCCCTCTTAAGGTAGCACAACCAATACACTGGAATCAAGTAACCGAATAAAATATTCGTAACCAAGTATAAAGTTCCAAAGGTGTCGCGTACAAGCACCACAAAGGGCAAAGTAAAATATAACTCAACCCGATATTCCGGTACAAAGAATGAAATTTAAAAATATTTCCCCCCTGACAAAAATGAAAGTTGAACGACTTTCGCACTCAATTTGGGAATTTGGGCAGGACGTGCGATGGTGTGAGCGTAGATGCCCCGGTTCATTAGGGGGGTTCACACACTCGCGCTTTCATTCGGTAACGATTTTAAACTTGTGACTTTGTGTCTGGTGCTGATTGCGCTCAGCTGATTTCTTTTTATTGCGAGTGATTCTGACCAAATTCTTTTTTGAAAAAGTTTTAGCTAACGCTTTAGGGCTTTGAGGGCTTAGCTGACTGCCAAAATTCTTAATACGATTTTGGCAGTCAGACGAAATAACTGAGACAATTAACTAGCTTGCACGTAACTATGTACTGCGTGCGATGAAATTGAGCTCCGAGACACACCTAATAAATAAATAAAATAAATAAATTCGGGACACTTCCACACACAGTCGCCTGACCCCAAACTAAGCAAAGCTGTACTATAGCTGCCAGAGACTGATATACATACTTAGATATTTTTAAATACATACTTAAATACAAAATAACACCCAGACATAGAACAAACACAAATGTTCATCGCATAAATGTTTGCCCTAGGTGGGAATCGAACCCACGCCCCCAAGCTCAGAAGGCAAGTTCACTACCAACTGAGCCACCGAGGCAGTCAATCGTTTTGGTGCAATATTCAGTTTGCCTATGGATGTAAATATAAATAAATAATAATAATAAAAATATGAAAAGTAAGATGAACTGGTAGTATCAACTTACGTATGTGGGGCAATTGCGTCTTTCGAGAATTACTGACAAACCCTTCACACATTGGTCAACTAACGCCATCTAGTGCAGATAGTAGTTACAATAATCTGTACCAGACGGATTTAGTTGCCTAATTTGTTAAAGGTTTGTCTGTAATTCTCCAAAGACGTAATTGCCCCACAGACGCATTTGTCCCAGTTGACTCTACATACTCCTAGAATTTATTTCTGTCTATGTTGTTGTTAAAAATAGGCCCCAATTCGAACCATACGGATGACTACGTTTTTATTTTACTATTTTTTATTGATTTTATTTTATTGACTGTACTGATTTTTATTTAATGGACTGATTTTTATTGAATTTAGTGATTTTAATTTTGATTTGATGTGGCATTAATTTTGTTATTATGTATTTGATTTTATTTTTGATTTTGATAATTTATGAGATGATTATGTGCACGACTATGGACTGATTCCGAAATAAATGATTTTTAATTTAATTTAATTTTACTGACTTTACGTAATGTCCCAGCGTAAATGAATCCTTATCATTTGGAATACGCTGTGGACAGGTTACAATTCCCGTCAAAGTTCAACAAAAAGCTTACGAAACCATGTTAGTTGCGCGCGTGAAAGAGCGTACGTGTAAAGCTACATAGCAAGTACGTTGTACCCGTGGGCTCACGGGTTGGAACGGGATTACCTGCGTTTCAATTTACACGTTATGGCTAATTTACTTCGCTCCTCTCTCAGGGGAACGGATGGCGCTGATGTGATACGGGAGGTAGGGTATACCTGCCTAGGTATACTTGTATATCTATTTATTTACGCATGTAGCTAGAATATGGCTGGTAAAGTTAATTCGGATTTGATTTGTGATTTTTCCATCATTATATAATTGAATTATCATTAAGAAAACTTTGACGTTCATAAGTGTTTCTTTGAGACCCAAATTAAATAAAAATATTTTGACTTTCATTATAAAACAAAATATGAGTTGCATAAATTATATTGTGAACTGTAAATACAAAAATAACAACAATCCAAAAATTTAAGAAATGAAATGAATGATTGCTATTTCAATATCATTTGTTTCTAATTTCGAATTTGAATTTGTTAACTTTTTACTGTTTTGTTTGACTTTACCGATGAAAACGTATGAATAGCATATTCGTTTCCAATTTGTTTAGAAAAGCTCAAAAGTATATCTTACATTTTCTTACAAAACAATCTAGTAAACACTCTCAAACATGCTATTCGCCACCAAATCTAAATTCAGGTAGTTGACCAAGCGAAACGAGATCCCAAAGTCTACTGGCACTAATTTTCTTTCTTCCAATTAACTTAAACTCAACCACCGCCACATTAATCAACCATCTCATTAAGTAACTAAACCCGAGCGATAACGAGCTTCTAAAATGTCATAAACCCAGTTAAACCTATTTGTAAGCGTTCTAACTAACAGAGTAGCGCTGTTTCGAGACATCTCAAAGCAAATGCTCTTCTACCTCGGCGTTCTGTTTCAAAGCGATTAAGCTGCGAACAGGTAATAGAATCGTCACTTCCTATACTTGAAAACAGGGGAGCAATTCAGTTAACCATAGCCAACTTAACTGAACCATTGAAGTTGTGTTGGCCAAAAAAAAACAGACTAGGAACGTTAGTATCACTAATGTTTCACAAACTTGTCGTCGCTGGTCCAGTTGGCACGTTTGTAAGACATTTGTGATACCTAGTCGTTCCTCGTACGTTTGTTTAAAGGCAGCAATATCAATGGTTCAGTTAAGCATCGGTTATTTAACTGAATTGCCCCCCAGATCAGAAGCGACGGATCTCTGCACACTATCGCTTCCGAAGTAGCGTTCATTACGCGCCAGACGTGCACTAGAAGCGACATTTGTCTATACCATAGACTTGTATTAACGTTGTAAGGACATGGCCAGAAGAACTAATCGGAACTAGTATTTTGCGTGTAGGCGCGGACAACACACGGTTAGCGAGTCATTCTAACTTTAGGAAATTAAGAAAAGCGCCATCTAGTTTCATTCATATTGAAATAAAACATATACTAATGTATATTGCTAATATAACTGGTTATAATCGTGTTAGTTATCATCATTATCACACAGCTCCGGAAGACGTCCACTGCTGGACCTCCGTGGACTTCCAAGGCCTCCCCCTAATAATCTCCACAACGACTGGTTTTGCGCTGTCCGCATTCAGCGGCTTTCTGCGTCTCCCATAAGATAAGGTAGACTGACGAATCGTGTTATAACCACGTGTTATGTCACATTTTATTAACCAGTTATATTCAATGTGTTATGTCACTATGTCATATTTTATATAACCAGTTATATTAAATGTGACATACTAACGAAAATATTAAGATCCCGTACTTTTAGATCCTTGGTCGACTCCGAGATCTCTAAACTCCAGTAATCTGCCATTTATACCCGTCTCGGATCTTCCTCCGCTTCGCTCAAGACAAATCGCGGTAGTCAGACTGCCGGCTGCCCGACCTCAGTCACCCCTACGTGTGTCAATATATGATAGAAGAAAATTTCGTTCAGGACACCCTGCGTTTACATATTCCTACGATCCGTATACGAATATTCTCTTCGCATCAAATTGGTTCGGGGTTTGCACACTATCTTCCAAAGAAGAATGTTGACAAAAATTTGGTAGAAATCCATTATCAAGTATACGAAATATTCATTTACCCCGTGGTGTTCCCCGGGGTTAAAAAGCTTCTGTGCTATTCCAGGCTAATCTATTTTCGTGAAAAATTTAATTCAGAACCGTTCAGTTTTTCTAGCGTGATTGAGTAACAATCATCAAACATCCATCCATCCATCTACGAGTATACTAACTTTCGCACTTATAATGTTACTAGCTGCACCCCGCGGTTTCACCCGCGGTCCCATAGGAACCGTTTGTTTTATCGGAATGAAAACTACCCTATGTCCTTTTCTGTATCCCAGACAACGTGTGTGCAAAATTTTATGAATATCGGTTGAGGAGTTAGGGCGTGCAAGAGTTACAAACAAACTTACTTTCGCATTTATAATATTACTAGCTGCGCCTCGCGGTTTCACCCGCGGACCCACAGGAACCGTAAAAAATATTAAGAAAAAAAGTACCCTATGTTACTTCTAGTACCTCCCAGAATATGTGTACAAAGTTTCATGATGATTCGTCAAGTAGTTTTTGCGTGAAAACGTAACAAACATCCACGCTTTCACATTTATAATATTAATGTAAATATGTATTTATTTTATTATATATATAAATATTGAGTAAGGATTTATTTTTATTTTGCTCTCAGATGAATATGATTCAGTAAAAAACCTTTTAACGTACGCGAGAAATTGAGTATAATTATTATAGTACAGTTTTCAAGTTAAGTCCGTTTGCAGTAAATAAAAGCCATTCATTTTTAAGCCATTCGTATTTCATGGCAAAGTAATATAAGCTTTAGAAAATGAAAGTACACGAGCAGCAAACTCAATGTTTACAATTAATTCTGAACGGTTTCACGACCGCTCCGCTGAGCTTTGGAGAACTTTATTCTTTTTCAATTAAATCCTCTTAGTATTGCCATTGGAATGCGTTAAGAAAAAAAACTGTGTAATTCTCCAGAAACTACTACGACTCAAACAATTTACCACTGCCTAGAGTCACAAACGTATCGTCACACCTTTCCCCCGAAGGGGCTGGCAGAGGTGTAATACAACACCCACACTTCGCAGGACAATATTCAGTCCCAAATGTGACAGGGGGCGAGCCTGTCGCCATACACCGGGCTCCAATCATGTAGCAGATGACATACAATACGCACATATGTTCACACAATGAACAAATTGGTGCGTGCCGTCGGCTGGGTTCGAACCCGCTCCCTCTGGCTTGAGAGGCGGGCTTTCTCCCAACTAGACTGCCATCGCTTTATAGAGTCACAAACGTGCAATAAAAATGTCGGCACAAAACTCGGTGCACTCGGCGCAGGCTGTGCATTGGGCCGACTTTTTAGTTACTAGTAAACCAACCGTGATCACAGTGAGTCACAGTAGGTATTTTATTTTGTAGTTACGTATACCCATAAGTAGTTGAAGAAACCTGTAATTTAGTAAACCGTAGAGTCGACGTTTTTGCTACAGAAGAAATGTCTTCGTATTATATTTAATCTGAGTGCGGATATTTTGCGTTGTATATTTAAGGGAAAACGGCTTTCTCACCCTAACTGGAATATTTATGTTAGAAATATGTTTATTTACTAGAAATAACGAAAGTTACTTTTTTAAATGTAAGTAATGTTGTTATGGAATATAAACATAAATACAATATCTATACGTCAAGTCAACAACGCCATGTTCTCTATTAGTTCATTTTATATTGCCATCAAAATAAACAACCACTTACCTATTGAATTCAAATCTTTAAAAACATCACAATTTAAAATTAAATTAAAAACCTAGTTCGTTTCAAAAGTTTATTATAACCTGAAAGAATATTTTGATGATGATAGATGTGATCATAAATCATAGAGGTATAAATGTAAGAAGTAGACATTTTAAGAATACTCTTTTAAATTAAATTAAGCTAGTTAAATTTAAGGTGTAAATCCTAATGTAAATAATTTTAAAATAGTTTTTAAAGAACTTCATACTGCACGCCCGCGATGGGCAAATTGTTGTAACTCGGAACCACTAAATTAAGAACACTTTATGTACACAGTTTAAGCAATAAAAATATTCTATTCTATTTTGTGAAATAGATAGACAGATAGAGAATTTGGTAGATATCCAAAATATTTGGTTTTGAAGGTACGAGTATACTTAAATCTGCATGTAGTACTTTTAACCCGAAGTGTTTGATTAATGTACATTGTGACTCGTTAGTAATAATTCTTTATATCTGCAACACACAACTAATTTAAGCGTGAAAATGAGTACAAGTGATTGACAAAGCTAGTGTAACATAAATCAGCCCATGTAATCAGTTCATGGGCGCAAACTAAGTTGACTAAATCTGTGCATATATAATGGCAATCTACATGTTTGATGGCAGAGTATGCAGAATGCACTAACGAGCTACAATACCTATTTCCATAAGTACATAAAGCGCAGCAGTATCTAAATAAGCTGGGTCTGTAAACAAAGACGTCGAAGATTATTCTCGAAGGAATGATATTGTTCTGATGCTGCTGATGCAGACTGAATATTACTGTTTTTACTCGTATTTTTGTGTGCAAATATACATGACTGTGTATAGTGAGATTGGTAAACAACTTATGCAAAAAGTGGAGTAAAGTAGTAAAGTACTTAGTAAGTAAAGTATGCAAAGAGTAGAGGAGAAATGTTGCCGTATGTAGATTGTTGGTATGTATATGTCTAAGTGTCCCCGCGTCAAAAATCGACATTCACTGTCAAATGGGTCAAGTTCTCTGTTGGGTTATGTAACACTGATGGACACTTGCACTAAATATAGGAATTGTTTAAGTATTTGCTTAACTAGCTTAATCTACTTCTATCTAGCTCCTACCTACATTTTTTTACACAAACCTGAAGCCTGAATGTTAACTTTATGTGCCCGATAAGCGAGTTATACTTACAGTAGTTTGTCTTTTTCTTTATTTTTTATTTTTTGAACTCAATCGAATAAGACATAAGTATTCCGAGGATATACAATATTTATTTTATTAGTAAGGCGGTTAAAGATAAACATTTTTGGAAAATAATAAAATTTGTATTTCTCTTTTGATTGTCATGATTCTTTGGCGTCATTAAAATTCATTAGTCATAGGATTGCTGAATAAGCCAATAGACAATTAAGTCGAAAACTAATCGGTTTGCCGACTATACAATCCCAAGTCTATCATCTCCTGGTTAGTCTGTTATCTGCGAGCTCCAGTGCTGCACTGAGCGCTCAGTATCCATATATTTCCTTGACCAATGAACCTTGCCGCGCCAAATGTTTGTCCAAGAGAAATTGCACTGCTTGGGTGTCTCAGACCTTAGCGTAGGTACACATTACTTCACAACTGTTTCTGCTGTTCCTTGTTATGTGTAGAGATGTAGTTAGCTAGTGTAGAGATCAAGTGAGTTTGCATTAGAGACTCCAATAGTAAATTTGAGTTATAGAATAGTTGGCTAAACTTAAAACTAAAGTCATTAAGGTAGCCTTAATATTATAAAACATTAATTGTACATTTTTTAAGAAATAAATATTACTATTATTAATATGATTATAATCACTTCGATCAGATATAGGGTTAACTGGGGCAAATGTGTCTGTGGGGAATTGCGTCTTTCGAGAATCACTGACAAACCCTTCACAAATTAGGCGCGACCTACACCTTTTTTCTATCTTTAGTTGCAATAATCTGTACAAGATGGCGTTAGTTTCCTGATTTGTGAAGTGTTTGTCAGAAGCTCTAGAAAGACGCAATTGCCCCACAGGCGCGTTTGCCCCAGCTGACCCTACATGTACATATATCTGATCGATGGCTAATTTGCACTGCTTCTGAATATCATAGAGAATCTTTTTAGAACTTTTTAAAGATAAACTGTAACTACGAAATTTCGCGCGAATTTTCGCTATTCCCTTCTGTAGTGCTTAATCTACCATGTTCATAAAAATGAGAGTACTTTGCATAGTTTCGTTGTTTTCAAGCAACTAGAGACGAATTTCATTGTGAAATATTCCAGTGTCTTTGTCTGAAAATGATAATTCTTCGCTACTTTTTTACCCGCGAACACCACTCGCAAATGCTTGAACGAAATGTTCGTATTTTTCAGGCGTGAACAAGTGAAAGCTCCCTTTGGAATCGACCCATTTAAATTTAAATTGTTTGTACAAGACGCAATGCAATTCTACGTTTAATTTAGCCCCATTCAAGAAGTTCCCGATTGAATTATTCAATTCAATTACTTACCCGCTAAGTTATGGCCCATCTAGCCTGTTGTCTGCTAACGTCTGTATTTCCACTGACTTTGATAAATTGTGTCGTCGTCGCGTAGGCCCGCAAATTGTAAACTTCACCAAATATTTGCAAAGGTGCTTGTATTTACAGATGATGTTTGCAGTGTGCGGGTGTAACTGTTGCCTTATTAATTTAACTGCGGTTGGTATAAACTGCTTTTGCGTTTCATAAACGGTTTTAAATGAATTAAATTGATTTTAGCGTAAAGTAAAACTAGTGAAAGAGTTTTTAAGAAAATTTTCTTAGTGCTAGAAAACCAATACCTGTATTCTTAAACATCGTTCTTATTTGTAGATCGGAGAGAGCAGTGAAAAAGTAGGTATTTGAATTAAAATGTTTTTATGAAATTTTACTCGCGTTTTACTCACGGTTAAAAAGTACCTATTCTATGAGCTATTCCAGACTATAATCTATCTTTGTGCCAAATTTCATCCACATCCGTTCAGCCGTTCTGGCATGATTAAGTTCTAACATTCACCCATCCGTCTAAATTTTCGCATTTATAATATTAGTAGTGTGATTTTTTTCAAAAAAAAAAATCTTTATCATTTCTTTTATGAAAAGTCAATTATCAATACGTAGGTTTGGGTAAAAATTATCGATACAAGAACACAATTTGGCTTCGGAGTATTAAAAAAAAAATTTAAAAATTTAATACTAACTGCTAGTCGCGACTTCGTTCGCGTTAATTCAGAAAATAGTATCCAAAAACCTTCCTCGTGATGTACTGTAACTAATTGTCCAATTTCATCAAGATCTGTTCTACGATAAGCCTACAAACAGACAGATAGATAGAGTTACTTTCGATTTTTATTGTAAAGTATAGTATGGATTAAATAAGATATCATGGTATCACAAATAAATTATAGTCTATTGTCTATTGGCAGGCCCCCAGATATCATGGTAGGCTCCCAGATAGCCGTAGCTCTAGGCCCTGCGCCGTCCGCGCTTGCCTTACATCCGGTACGCTGTAGAGGCCTCAGTGGCGAACAGCAAAAAAAAACGCTCTGTCCACGCGCACCGTACAGTCCGTGCATTTCGCCAGTTCTGTGTGTAAAATTATATTCAAACAAGCTGCGCTCCGCGGTTTCACCCGCGGTTAAAAAGTATACTATATGCATAGGCGCATACCCTAGACTATAACCAATCTCTGTGCCAAATTTCATCCAGATCTGTTCAGCCGTTCTGGCGTGAAAGAGTAACAAACATCCATCCATCCATTCTTACAAACTTTCGCGTTTATAATATTAGTAGGAGTAGGATGGTAGGATAGTGCAGGACCGCACCTCATATGATCTTCATGACATATGAGGTAAATGTAAAGATCATTTGTAGGTAGACACCCTCAAACTCGCCGAATTTTTTGACATTGATCTATGCTTGTTCATGTTTGTGAACACTGGTAATAGCTATTACCAGTGACACTGGTAATTGCTAGATAAAAAAAAGGGACTCGTTTTTCAAGGGAATTTAAATTAATTTCTAATAATGACTATAAGCTATGGCTTTTATTCAGTTGTGTACTCAAAATCAAGTAAATTTTCGAGTAATTTGATTGTTAATTTGTAGAAAAGAATGAGCGACTAACAATTTTCAATTCGAATTGTTATTGAATAGGAATTATTTTTTATACTTTTCAAACCTTAGACCTAAAACGTATTTCACTAAATAAACCTTCTGTGGCCGACGCCCTCAAAAACTTATTTCACAAAATAGTTCCAAGGTTGTTTAAACAAAACAAAATCCATCAATTCCAAAATCAAGCTGAGAAAGCTTGAAACTCCAACATTCAATTACAAAATGGTAAACTTTTACAGTACAATATCAATTCGGTTTTTTTATTAGACTAATACAGTTTGTTTGTCAATAAAAAACGTAAAGCCATCATAAAAATGACATAATCGTCGCATAAAACGAAAGGGTGCCAGTAAAATGGATCCCATTTTAACGAAAGATATTATTTACTGTTGCAATATCAAGGGCATTTGACAGCTATAAATCCTTGAGGCTGATTTTATTTGGATTTGGTAGGTTTTCGAAGATATTCTTTATCACTTCTCTGTGAATACCCTATAGTAGTTTTGTGAGTATTATTTATGGCTGATATATTTTATAGGAGCTTTTCAATTTATTTGGAATATCTTATTTATGATTTACAGGTTTTAGTTTATCATTCACATACGGATTGTTACTTACCATGACTAATGATACCTCGTTGACTCCATGGTGCTAGTTGAGATATAAAAAATAATTAAAATTAAAAAATAAATCGTTGCGCCTTTACCCCGAAGAGGCTGGCATGTAGGCTCCGGTCATGTAGCAGGTGATATACAATACGCACATATGTTTATACAATGAACAAATTGGTGTGTTATGTATACTGTCGGCTGGATTTACCCACTCCTTCTGGCTTGAGAAGCGGGCCTTCTCCAACTAGGCTATAATCGCTTTTAAAAAAATGTAAGAGTCTATAAATTCGTGAAATTACAACCGAGGCACCAGCAGCGATCCAATTTTAGAACCATTTTACGTTATATCTGTGTTTGTCAAATTTATTACCTTAGTGAAAGTGACAGGTGAAAGGAACAATAAGCGTCTAAGTATAAGGCTTAACTTGTTGATATAATAGGTATAAAATTAGGCATTGGATTGGATTTACTGTTTAGAGGTTTATTTTGGCATCAATATTACACATCAGTTCACTGCTAGATAAGGCAAGGCATCTTCTAAAGAAGGTTATTTGGACCGATCTTCGGCTTTTCGTTTCCAGTCACTGCGCGCCGAAGCTAAGTAGAGTTACGCAAGTTTCAGGATTCAGAAGCTTTACGAACCTGTCTCAGTCGAAGCGTCAGCCTGTCACAGAAAAAAAGCTTAAGTACTTCACTCTCACCGACGCAAGGACTCCCAGTAAGGAAAGTCTTCCATTCCTCCGCCATTTTTACTAACAAAATGATTTGTTACAAGAAAATTCCATTTAGGTCCTGAAACGCTTTCCGAACATAACATTGCTATTTTACCCGTATTGCCACTCGATCTCTTTATGGGTGGGCCATCTCGCTTTCCTTCAGAATAAACACATTTTTATTCGGATCTCATGCTAATAAAATGCAAATTGGGCCCTTACGGCTTAGGGTTTAGCAATTTTGAACAAATGTGCGCTATTGAATTTTATTTGAACCCCTTAATTGTTGGCCATTGTTGTTTGTAATTTTATTGGACGGACACAGTCGAAAACTACGTAAAATTCCGGTTCAGCGGGTTACCGAAATAGCTATCGAATTGTGAAGGAGATGTGAAATTGTTTTAAATATTGAAATTCGTGTTTAAAACTGTTTAGTTAGGTACAGTACATGTAATTACTCACTTACTTACTTAATACAAACATATCTGCACAGTTACATTAGAGTATTCTTATGTGCCTTCAGTTTTATTTGATCTAATATAAATCTTGAATAATAGCATGATTCAAGATCTGCACGAACGTGCGGCAGTGGGGCGGGCGGTTAGCGAAACGGAAGTGATTCAAAATGCAGCGCAAATCAATTGACGATAATTGTTTCGGATATCCACTCATGCGTACGGTACGGTAGAAACTGGTGTAAGTTTACTTGTTTTGGCTTTTCCTGTATAGTAACTTTCATTGAATAATCAAATTTTGTAATGAGTAAATTTTTCCTACAAACTGCTATGCAGTTTGGCAAATTTGTGTACCAGTATATTATTACACATAGGTAGTATAAGAACATCAATATTATTCACTTAGATAAATCACACTAATATTATAAATACGAAAGTTTGGATGGATGAATAGGGATGGATGTAGGTATTCAATCACACCAGAACGGCTAAACGAATGGATCACGATGAAATTTGGCACAGAAATAGATTATAGTCTGAAATAGCGCACATGCTGCTTTTTAACCACGGGCAACATCACAGTACACAGCTAGTTAACGATAATTGTGTGGGGTATCTCCATGCGCAAAAGGCCAAACTGGTTAAAGTTCACCCATTAAGTTTAGTTAGACTTTTCTTGTAGAGGCATAGTAACTTCCATAAATGCCATCGCATTTACTGGACAGCTGTCAGAGGATACGTCGGAACGCACCCAAAGCCCAACTTTGGCATTCAACATTGATGTTTTGAAATTACGAAGTTGCACTTTGTGTGCGCTCCTGGTCTATCCTCTGAACGCGACCCTGTTATTGTTTTAAATTGTATTATTGTATATATTGTTCCGATGCAAACATTATAGGCTTTGTATAAGTTATGAGAGCATAACGACTGCAAATATCTACAGTTTTCCATAGAAAGAAATAAGCCCTCTGGTGCACAAGTAACCTTCGTTACGCTCCACTCAGACCAATCACTATTACAATGCATTGTTGTTACAGTTCCAAGCTATATACTCCAATTAGTGGCACAATAAAATGTACTTCAGTGCGTAGGAGCAGTGCAGCAAAAACCTAGTATGACAAGTAAGGTTAAAACAACAACAGGTTTTTCAACATTGGTACGGAATGTAATTGTGCAATTCAGATTCTATACTATTATATTCAGATTCTATACTATTATATATAGTATCTTCACTATTATTTACTTTATATTTACTTTATTTTATATTATTGTTTGTTTCTATATTTATTGACGATTATATTATCAAGCGATGATAGCTTGGTTGCAGAAGGCCCACAGCCGACAACAAGCACCGATTTTTAAAAATTTTTTTTATTACTTAATTGACTTGCGTTTGGCCGCCAAAATGCCTGATGATAAGCAGTGATGCGGCCTACGATGGAGCACGCTTGCCTAGAAGAAACCGATTCACTCGAGACTTGAAGACACCCAGATTATAAGTGTCAGGGAACACACACTCTGGCAGAGTATTCCACACTCTAGCGGTCCTTATGAGAAATGAGGAACCCGCTTTGGTTCCTTTGCTATCATCTGCTACATGACTGGAGCTCGGTGTATGGCGACAGGCTCGCCCCCTGTCACATGTGGGACTTAATATCGTCCGGCGAAGTGTGGGTGTTGTATTACACCTCTGCCAGCCCCTCGGGGGAAAAGCGTGGCGATATGTTATGTTAAAAGTTTTAGATGATCCTACCTGTTGATAAAAATATTCTTGTCCAAAATGTATTTTATTTAAATACATGTATTCCGCTTTCGTGATTCACAATTACTTACAGAACAAGTGCCTTAAGGGTGCATTCAAAGTATCCCACGCCACTTAAACTAGTTTGATAACTGGTATCTCTGACTTTCAAGTGAAGCTGCCAAAACTAACTTGTACTCTATAGCCCCATTTATTTCGAAGCTATTTTGAGGTATCGATATCATACTACATATCGTCACATATCGTCACGCCTTTCCGCCGAAGGGGCTGTGGCAGAGGTGTAATACAACACCCACACTTCGCCGGACGATACTCAGTCCCAAATGTGACAGGGGGCGAGCCTGTCGCCACACACCGGGCTCCAATCATGTAGCAGATAACATACAATACGCACATATGCTCACACAATGAACAAATTGGTGCGTGCCGTCGGCTGGATTCGAAACCGCTCCATCTGGCTTGAGAGGCAGGCCTTCTCCCAACTAGGCTGCCATCGCGTATACTGAATTTATAATATAATATAATTTATAATATACTAATATTACAAATTCGAGAGTTTGGATGGATGGATGGATAATTGTTACTCAATCGTGCCAGAGCTACTGAACGGATCTGGATAAAATTTGGCACAGACATAGATTATAATTATAGTCCGGAATAGCACGTAGACTACTTTTTAATCGCAGTTTACCCCATTGGGTGGTGCAGCTAGTATACATGCTAGTATACAGCGGTGCATACTTGCCACAAAAAATAATTCCAGCAAATAATTCCATTCAAGAAATATTTTGAATAAGACCCAATTTGTTTCTAAAAATCCACCGACACAAGCAAATTAACATGCTGTTTCGAAGATTACTGTGGCCCAGTTCTACGGCAGCGGTAACTCAATTGCAAACGTCAATACCTAACAACAAATACCTAGAACCATTGCTTGCATTCTCCCACTGGAGAATAGTTCTACAGAGTCGGGCTAGGCTAGGCAGTTCAATGGAGCGTCCATAGGTACAAGATAAGATACATTGCTTATTCTTATGTGGTGCTGGGTGTTATGTCTTTTGCTCTAATTTTCAAGATTTAATTGCTGCACTTATCTGATAAAATCAGAAATCAGAATTTATTGATAACTCCAATAGTTACACGTCACAGTTCAATAACTGTCAAAAATACAAGAGTTTATAAATGTCAAAACATTAATTACATAAATCAAATGAAATAAATAATTAAAATACAAATAATGAAATAAAATAAAAATCTTTATTCCTTAAAAAAATCATCATCATCAAAATCATTAATCAGTTTCTTGCCTGTTCTTCTGAGTAGAGGCTCTTTATCCGAACAAGGCGGTAGAGTCTATTTAAAAAAACTTTGACGTTCATAAGTGTATCTTTGATACCTAAATTGAATAAAAACATTTTGACTTAGACTTTGACTTTGAATTAATGTCAACAAAATAAATTGCAGTATTAATATTATAATATAACTATCATTTTATAAAATAATAATAATTTAAAAGTTTCTTATTTTAAAATAAGATTTAAGGTCATAAAACAGATTATCTAGTAACCAAGACCTGGGACCCTATTCGGAGATTTGAGATTTTCATCTCACTTTTTTTCGTCCTTGTTGCTCTCGTTTGAAACGTCATAGGTGTGAAAGTGACCAAGATAAAATCTCATCTCATCTCACACATGGAATAGCCCCACTGAGCTTGGTTTTGAAGCACGCGGTAGAAGGTGCATCCCGGTAGTTGATATACGGTTATAGATTGCGGGTCCTAAAATATATCCATGAAATTTGATGTATATGAAAATATATACATGATGAAATTAGGCAAGAGTTTTAGTCAAAGCGCCTAGTTTCCCGATTCTTCATTTCCTAGTTTTTTTTTTAATTCTTCAGGTCAAAGTTCCATTACATTGGATGGATAAACAACGCTTACTTGATTTGTTACTTTATTGTAATAAACATAACCTCCCTTTTTGATTTGCCGTATTCGAATAAAAATAAGGTAAAACGTCATACGGGCTAAGAGTGAGGGAAAGTTTGCTTACACTGTGTTCCACTGCGAATGAGTTATTATTTATTTTAATATTATTTCAGTAAGGGGCTTAACAGTTGCTCAATTTACTGTCGTAGTCGTAGTTGTTTTTCGTTTATTCGTAATTATATGATGTTTGTTTTTCGAATAAGTACTTATGGTAAATTGAAATGTTTATGACTAAAATGAATGAGCTTAAGAGCTATTAAATAGGTTACTAGCAGCGCCCGCGATGTTACCCGCTTCTAGAATTTACCCTATGTCTTTTTTCTGTACCTCTGACAATGTGTATGCAAAACTTCATGATGATCCGTTATGTAGTTGAATCATCGAAGCGTAACAAACCAACAAACAAAAAAAAAAAAAAACTATATCACAGATGCTAAACTCACTTTCGCATCTAAAGTATTAGGATAAGGATATGAAAACTAGATTTTTTGTGCTAAATGAAGGTTTTCCAAGTCCTAATTTGTCAGCTTAAAAGATATACCTCTACGTTATGGAAAGTGACATGGTTTTCACACATTATGATTTTTATAACGGGAATTACTCACGTACGATTTAGTCAGTTATTCCGACTATAGTTTCAACCGCATATAAACTATAGTCGGAATAATCGACTAAATCGTACGTGAGTAATTCTCGTTTTTAAAATCATAATATACCTCTACGATTGAACTTCGACAGCAATCAGAATCAAGCTGCAACTGAGTCCCCATGGTTATGACACCGATCAAGCGCCGCTCACAAATTACGTTCAAGACGTACGTTATCCTACATTTTCTGTTTCATAAATCTCCATTTAGAGCCAGTCTGCCGGTGAATAGGCTCGTTAGTCGTAAATAACCGAACTCTGGTCGTTATCTCTCATTCAGTCGTTCATGAGGTGAGCGAACACCCCGCGATTTTTTCCCCAGAAACTGGGAAACTTTAAATTTCTGTTCGGTGTTCTTCGGAAGTTTTATATAGCCGGTTTCAGTATATTTTTGAGAGTATTTTTGGGATTAGAGCGTGTTATGGTGAAAGGCGCTCGTTTAGGTGTTTTTATGGTTATCATTTTTTGTTGGATGCGGTCGGATGTTACGTTAATATATATTAATTATTGTTTGTTTTGAAGTCAGCATTAAAAGAAAACAAAAAAAAAAAAAAAAAGAAGAAAAGTCTATTCAATTTAGGCAGTCATTTATTTCATTATGTACATTGTTATTGTATGTACGGTACTTACTGACATGACAAGAAATGGAGTTAATTATAATAACCGACTTCATTATTTTGTTACAGAAAGTACACTGCGGTTGAAAATACCCACTAAAGAAAATAATCGGTGAACCGTTTGCTTGTCGAGTGAGTGTAATACTGTACTTAGTTATGTAAAATATTTAAGTAGGAACGTACACGTGCCATTCTGTTTATAAGCCTTGTAAACCGCGTATTCGAAAATATTTATCTAAGGCTAAAAGCTTTTGCCTGTAAAAATTTTAATGTCTACGATTTATGTCAGTTTTATGTTTTACTAGCTGATTCGCGGCTTCCGTATGCGGTGTTCGGGTTTCGGCCTTGCTGTCACAGAATAAATAGTAGGTAGTTAGAAGGATATCCTATTCAGAAAAATAAAACTTAGTGCTCATTTTATCAAATCAAATAAAATTATGTTTTAGTGTCCGACACATAAATAATAAAAGTTAGCTATTAAACAGTATAAGTTATATTTTTAGGACACTTCTGTGCAAATTTATATGTATTTGGCAACAAAAGTTTGTTAAGTAAAAACGTACGAAAAACGTACCTATGTATAATACGTAATTGGACATGAGCATTCAATGAATATTAAGTAAAACAAAAGTTTAATTCAAAATATGTATTGCAAACTGCGACGAGGGAAGCAGCAACATACAGATGATTGCTCTCGTAAAGAAGCTAGAAGTAGCACATACAAATAACTTGTTACGAGTATACTCTATACTAACATTATCTTAATCTTAACCCAAGAGTATCTTCCATCACCAGAGTTTACTTACATTTTGCGAAATTAAACAATTTTAATTTGTAACTCGTCTTACTTCGCTCCGCTTCGCGCCCAAAGTGAGCGTTGTTAAAACTTGCGCTGGAGTTTCATGTCAGTAATTAGCTTTACGTAATTTAGCTATATCGTTATAGGAGAAGAGCTAGTTGAGCTTTTGATAAGGGTAGATTAACCTTTGACCTCTAGGACGATACGTCAAGTGGTCGAGCTGCAGGACAAGTAACCCAAAAGCGGGCTTGCCGATTTAAAAGGTGTGTTGGGAAAGTCGGGCGTCATTCATTATAAAGAAAACAGTATATATATATATATATATTTATTTTTTTCTTAGGAAAACTTACAGCTAAATATAAAATTATAAATAGAAGATAGAGACAGAAGGCCAATTACAAGTTTTCACAAATAGAAAGGTAAATAGATATGGAATAATAAAAAGACAGACACTCATGATAAATACACATTAAAGAAATAAGCTAAATTTAAATTTAAAAGATACACAGATAATAAAAAAACAATTATTGATTGATTGTTATATAAATCAAATTAAATTTATAAACAGGAAGTTACCGGACCCCTCTCGAAAATCTGGGATATAACAGTAAATACATTTTAACAGCATCGACGTCAATTTTAAATATATGGTGCAATAGAGGAAACAACGCGACGCACCGTTGTGTAAAAATACATTCAATTTTAAATCTACGAGTATAACTTCTTAACCAAAAAAATAATAGTATCCTTACCCACTAATACAGCTTTACCTAATTCCAACATGCTCAGACCAATTTATGGCATGAATTTTTAATCAAATACGGTCATATAAGTATACGGTAATACGGGACATCGGGTTAGACCGTTAACTTTTTAACTTGACGGAGCAAATTGACGGGCTGACGGACGTAATCGCTTTAGTCATAATCTTGTTTTGGGAAAATTTAGATGCCGTATTTATTTATACCGCGTTTTTGATGCGGAATTTTGTATTTTGATCTTTGTTGTGAATATTTACTGAAGCGTTCTGTTTGGGATCCGTTTAACCAGACTTTAATAAATGCCCCAATTCTTCTGTCTCATCTTCATCAGAATACATTTAACCAACCAACTGATGCGTCCAGTGGGTTGTTGTTAACTTTTTTCGCGTCTAAAAGTATGTCGCTCTGCGGTCTTCTAATTATGAACTTCTAACTCAAATTGGAATTTGAGTTAGAAGAAGAAGAGAACTCAATTTGAAGGACATACAAACCAACACACTTTCGCAATTCCAAATTGTATTGATTATCGGCACTCCATCGAACCGTATTCTTCTATCCAGGCGTGGCTCGTCGCTGAATAAATATGTAGGCGAACAAATAATTATTGTAACTCGAGACACATGTAACTTCATATTTATTCTGCGGCACAAAACGTATTAAGACTCACACGTTTGACTTGAGATACAACACAAAGGAGACGCCTCAAATGGGTCTTTATTTACACAACACTTCCAAACAACAATGCGAGTGTTTGCGTCCATTTTTGTTCGGTCCTGGATTGGACGTTGATAGATAGTCCGAAATAACAAAATAACGGGTTATACAGCGCAAATGTTTACAAAACTTCATAAAGAATGGCGTCCCAAGTCGTGACCGGGAAATGATCTATCGATTTTAGAAATGGATAGAGTTTAACTCTTTCATTTCATTCTTAAACATTTTATGTTCTTTGCATCGTAGCTAGGTTTTCTGCAAAATGTATTCTTTAAATAATTTCAGGATAACTAATTTAGTTAATTAATTAATTAGTAAGCTACGCTTTGTCTTTTTCTTGTCGCTAGTTCTATTATGCTAGTTTGCAATCTTATTGATGAGTTAATAATTTAGATTTTTGCTCACTTGCTCAGATTTCAATACAAGTAGGTACTTGCGCCAAAAAACAACTTTGCAGCTTTGCATAACAAATAACTACTTCTATATTGTTTGTAGTTTTTAATACATTTTGATATTACATATATGTATGTTGGTCAAATTCTTTGACGTCGTGATTTTTTTTTATTACTTAATAGGCTTGCGTTTGGCCGCCAACATGCCTGATGATAAGCAGTGATGCGGCCTACGATGGAGCACGCTTGCCTATAGAAGAAACCGATTCACTCGAGACTTGAAGACACCCAGATTATAAGTGTCAGGGAACACACACTCAATTGTAATAGTTATTATTGAATTTTATTAATTTAAGTATTTGAATTTAATAGTATTTATTGAATAGCCTGTATTACGAATTTATAAACTATGCTATTGTATACAAAAGGGTTTTCCATTTGACTTGTAAATGAATATTTACCAATAAATAACTCTGACTTTGACTTTAAAGGTTTCCGATCCACCTAGGCACATAAATGTAAATTTTACAACAGTCCTAGTGTAAACAATGAAGACTAAACCAATCTCACTGTCTTCCTACCTTTACTTAACCATGTAGAATTATGTAACTCTAGTCTCTACTTGTGTACATAAATGCCTATATCTACACAGATAGTGTCCCTTTGGGTCCGAACGCGAATAAGGTTAATACAGCACGATTCAAATTTCCATTCGCATTGAGGACTCTAATTGGATGTGGAGAGTAGGTTGGCTGCGGACGCGGAATGAGTTGATTTTCATGACACCACCCGCGCCGCGAGGCCAGACCACGCTAGTTAACGGTTTGCAGTTGTTTTAAATTGGCCTTTATTAGAGTTAATAGAAAAAATGTGTTAAAACTGCAAGGCCTAGTTCCCAAGATGTACTTAAATGTTGGTAAGTAGTAGCTTGGGGAATATCGGACACTACTACGAAAAAGACTTGTGATAAAAAGAAAAGACTATTGAAAAAATAAACTGCTTTGTTTTCTTTTATTTAAACATAATCCTAACTGTCAGTATCCGCGGGTAAAGTACTCAAAAGGCTGGCAACCTTACCTCGTTGAATAGCGATGCTAATTCTCTGACCGAGGTAAGAACCAGCCCTTTGTCGTTTGATCTCTCTATCAGCCGCTTTGACAGCTCATTAAAGATCAACCATGCGCTGGGACCCCAAGGGCCCAAAGTTTCTACCCCAAAAGACAGAAATATGAATCCATCACCGAGGGATTCATATTTTCGCCTCATGTTGCCGTTGCTGCCGCCGCTCCCGCTGACCTGCATGTTACGTCTTATGCCGCTAGTGTGTAATCCATGGTAGGCCACTGGTGTGGGATGTCACACCAGTGGCCTACCATGGATTACACACTAGCGGTACACACACACTAGATTACACACACACTATGACTATTGTACTATGACCGCCAGAGACTGATATACCTACATACTTAGATATTTTTAAATACATACTTTAATAGATATTAACACCCAGGCAGCGATACGATTCGCGGTCGTGCAGCATCGACAGCAAAACGTAATTTTAAGGCAGCTGCCATGCGAGGCCCCCAGGCCTCAGGTTACTGCGAGTAAGCGCGACAGAAATACGCAAGCGTGCGAAGGCCATAATAGATTCGGGTATTGTTTACTAGTCGCTAACTAACCGGACTGTATTCAAACGTAGTATTGTGGCACTTCGAGTGGTGTTTGATTGCGACGGACTACACAATTCGGGCTTGGGTGTTTGATCTGAAATAGGAGAGTAGCAGCAAACAAAACTATGTACGTTTATGGGGAACAGTGACGATACAAGTATGACTTTGAATGTCATTGTAGCACTATTTGTTTATGCATTAAATTCTGAACTCACCTTTTTAGGTACTTACTTAATTTGTTGTTTAATAACGTATCTAGATTTTTGTATTCTCGTTCTCAGAATATCGGTCTATTCGAGAGGTCAGAAAACTGAGTTTTGTTAAAGAAAAATCCTGTGCTTTGATGCAGTGAAATTCATTTGTACTCTCTTCTCCTCTTTCTTCTTTAGTATTGAATGAATGTGTTAATTTTCCGATCCATCATCATTACCATCATTATTACAGTTTTTTATGTCCCACAGTTGCAGGGACATGGACCTACCCTACATCTAGGATGATTGAGTCGTTATCCACAGCGCTCTGGCTAAGACTTATATTTTCCGAATTTCGATTCCAAATATTATTTTTTTTTGCAAACTTTTCCGAATGCTATAGAGTAATTATTTGTGCTTAGACGTGCATTCTACATGGAAATTGTATTAATCAAGTGAACGTCACTCTTCATAGCAGTTCGCGAAGCGAGAACTGTTTATCTATTTTACTGTTATGTGCATCTACTGCATGACGAGTTAGGTGAACACAGATGCTTAAACCTAGACTTTAATATAAATAATTAAGGTACCTAGATGTGGAAGTAGTCTTTCATATAAGAAATCTTGGATTTAATCGCAAAAAATGTGTACATACGAAGCAAGAAAGAAGCAGTCGTTGTCTAGGTCTTTCCGGTCTTTTCGTTTAGTATCCACATCTAAAAGCTGTCTAAATAGATTAATTTCAAAATATTGGACAAAAGCCGGGAAGGCAATTTGAAAAAACATAAAAATGTAGCTCAGTCAAAATATCAAGAAAAAATAACATTGTAAAGTTTAAACCAATATTTACCTAGTACTTACCAATACTAACTATCCATCTATCCTAATAGGTATGATGTTTATCTTATGCGGTACTTTAAGGTTTCAGAAATCAGAAATCAGAATTTGTTGATAACTCTAAAAGTTACACGTCACAGTTCAATAAATGTCAATGTTTCGTCTTCTTCATTGTTAGAGCTACTCGTATAACGCTATTTAAAAGAATGTTTAGTAAAACTGTTTAATTTTACTGTCCGCATTAAAAGAACAATAAAAGTTCGTTAAGAATTATAGTGCATTTTAACAAAGCTGTAACAAAATAATTGCTTCGTTACAATATTCAGTAGTTGTCTTAAAAGCATTCTCATAATAAAAATAATGAAATAGCTTCGAGAGACGAAGTTATAAGCATTTTACTCGATAGGAACTTACTGCAATGCGGTGCTTGAAAACTTTTCATTCCTTTACTATCGGATTAAATGGTTAAACCTACTATTATTTTTATGCTGTAGGTTTTTTTAAAAATTATTTTCTTACAATTAACTACTGGCTTTTGACTACTGGCTAGCCTGATGGGAAGCATCGACGTGATCGAAGATGTAACACGCTGGCCTAAAAGAGACCTATTCACTTTACCCTTAAACACCCCCGGAATATATTTAGGCGGAAAGACAGACGCAGGCAACGAGTTCCACACCTCTGCAGTTCTTACAAGAAAAGTTGACTTGAAACGCTTAGTGCGTTTTGGCGGAATTTCCACCATAAGAGGGTGTAGAGGTATTGTAGGGATAGCGTAAGTTATGAGTCCACAACTTGTGTGTAAACGTGTATGAAAGACGTTCAGCCAGTCAGCGCTCTATCACAATAGCGATTTCAAAGTGAGGCTATTGGGGATGAGGGTAGTATGAAAACGCAAGTTTAGATACTTCTAAAGTCGTGATATCTCTTAATAGTAGCAACCTAGAGTAGCACCTTACAGTGGCGTCGTGTGTCGGGTCGTTCTCTTACCTCAAATATGGTTGAGGAGAGCGATGGCTGGCACATGCGTCATACTCGTGATCGGGTGCTGCTTGCGGGTCGCTGGTCTGCTCGTGGTGTACTCACAATGCAATAAGTTTTTTTTTTTTTTAAATCTAGAATAGGTCGACGTTTGACCACTAACTCGCCTGATGTTAAGCGACATTGCGGTCTAAGATGGAGCACGACGACCTATAAGGTACTTATTCACTCTAGCCTTGAAGTTTTGTAGAGTGAAGAAGTACAAAGACGGCAGTTGAGTGAGGCGCTACAAATGCGCTACTGCTCAGACCCGTCTTCGGAACGGTTACACCGGACTACATCCCGAAACACGACTATGTCATTTCACGGCATGGCTTGGTCCGGTGGGTGGTACCTAGCCACGGCCGAAGCCTCCCACCAGAAAAAATAAATCAAATAAATAATTAAATAATATAAATAAATAATAATAAAATAAAGTAAATCTGAAAACCTTTAACCCAACCTTAGATTAAGACTTAATAACTAACCCCCCTCTACCTGTATTCCTCTTGTATAATAATTAAGATACCAGTTAACGAAAGTAACGGTCCCCTATATCCGTGGAGTGTAATTTAAATTAAATAAAAAAAAGCACATAGAACACACGGTTACGGATACTTTGCCGACCTTTAGAAATCGTTACTATCAGCTCTTTTAGGAACCCATGCTATAGTTACGGAAATACCGCCAGTGAAAGGTCATTCCTAATTTTGTAGATGTGTAGCAGAAAGGACATAGGTAATACGCTTTTAATCAGCATTTTATTCGCATTTTAACTCGTATATTGTCAAGAACAATAGAGGTACAGGTCTTTGGAAAAAATTCAATGTCAGACAGATAATCCAATTTCAATTTCAATGAATAACTTTGGGTTCAAAGTAATGTGATTATTATTTGCATATTTTACTTTTACAGAAGGCCATTATAGATTTCATAGAGTCTGTTTTCAGTTTTGTAAAACAAATATCTACGCATTCAGTTTTCCCTTGGCTCATGCAATTTTTCATGAAATATTATCTGCCTTAAACACACGAGTCCAATCAAGGAGTAGAAAAAGACGCAGTGCTGCCAGAAGTAAAATAGTAACCCATATTAACGGAAATACCCAAATCTAATATCTAATTTATTTATTATGGGGTTTTCCTGAAATTTTACACTTCACATTTTTTTAAGCAAATTAAGCAAGTATGGTGCTTTTAACATGCTTCTAACTTCTAACTTCTAAGTTATTCTTGTCGATTATTATGGAAACAATAAATTTTTATGCCATAGATAGGGAGATACACAACGAAGCACCTCTAGGGTATTTAAAGAGCGCAACTTGGCAACACTGTAGACAGGTGTAATAAAGAGCTTGCGATGTCATAAGAAAAGATTACCCCAACCGTTTTACTCAGAACTAATCTTGCCAGCAATGAACCTAGACGCGTGCAGGGAAAATTTGGAATTATACTGTTACTGCGTCTAAAGTCCCGCAAATAAAGTTGAGATTTTACTTTCTAGAGGATACTTTGCAACTTTGCTGCTTTTGATTGCAGAGACATATTTATCGCCACGCTTTCCCCCCGAGAGGGCTGGCAGAGGTGAACAACATCCACACTTCGACGGACGATATTTAGTCCCAAATGTGACAGGGGGCGAGCCTGTCGCCATACATCGGGTTCCAGTCATGTAGCAGATGACATACAATACGCACATACGTTCACACAATGAACAAATTGGTGCGTGCCGTCAGCTGGGTTCGAACCTACTCTATCTGGCTTGAGAGGCGGGCCTTCTCCCAACTAGGCTGCCATCTCATTTCTTTTGATTGCAGAGAACGCGAAAAAAACAGTCTCTACAGTAATTTTGGCTTACTTTAGGCTGTGTCTAAACAGTCTATGTGTTTAGTACAAGCTTTGCTTAGTTTGGGGTCAGGCGACCGTGTAGGAAAAAATCCTGAATTTATTTATATCGAGTAATCACGCGCATAACGGTGTGGTAGAAGTATTTTTATTTAACTTGGATTGACAAAATTCATGTAGTACCTATACTAAAGTTAATTACACACACACACAGTAAGATAAAAATAAGACTACAATCGAAACTGTCTCGACATTTCTTTTTTAAGAAATTATTAGCAAGCTTCTTCCAAGAACTTCTATTTACAGAGCGTTTACGCCTAATCCTCGTTCTTCCTTCCTTATTGTTTTCTCCTTCCTCGATCTTTTTCTGATTCCTTGCCCATACAATTTCAACTGTTCTGTAGATCTCTTAATAGGTCTAACAACATGCAGACAGTGTAAACTTCAATTGTATCTGTGTCGCCTGTACATTGTTTGAGTAGAAACTAGTGTCGTAAACAACTGATATTACGGAAAAGGTCGCTCCAGCGTCGCCGGTGGCGTACAAACGACCCGCTTCCCCCTCGCATTCACTGCCGACTTTACAATGTTTTAAATAAAAACTCTCTGAATAACATGCAGGTTTTATTAGTTGATGTCTAAAAATTGTTACAAGATAACATGGGCGAGTTAAAATGTACTTTACTGTTCCAGTACAGTCGTCGATGTCTTAGAAGTAGGATGAAGAGGATGAAGATTTAAATTAAAAGACGTAAAAAACTTGAGTCATTTGTGCAGTCAGTAAACTAACCTTTGTGGTTTCCGCGAGATAGGAATATTAGTTGTGGTTTTGAAACAACGACGGAGATAAATTTAATGTAGGCTTTAAAACTCAATGCTAAAATACTTAATAATACCTATAGTATTTAAAAAAAGTTGGGAGAGTTAATGTTAATGTTAAGTTAATGTTACATTTTGCAGGAATTTTGAAAAGATTACTATAATAATAAAAATAATTTATTGAACAAAGATACAAACAGATGCTTACAGATTGAATTTAGTAACTGATTCTTATTGACTAATATTAGTAGATAAATCTAGATAGGATATGAATCCTGAATCTCACGCTAGGGGAGTCCTGTGTTGTGAAATTCAGTGGCCTTCCATTAAATGAGGTTAGATTTGTATGTAGACTAAGATAAGATAAATCCGTTCAGCCGTTCTCGAGTTTTAGTGAGACTAACGAACAGCAATTCATTTTTATATATTTAGATGTATATGTATGTACTAAGTATATTAGATTTGTATGTACTATTTGTAGAATGGACTATGTTATCAAGATCTCCTAATTATACCTACATATGTCTTTTTGCAAAGACTTTGATCCGCCTTAACTCACTATTTTGTTTAATTGCAATCGAGCAACACTGTAACTCGGTCCACTTTTGGAACAGCATTTGCAGCGACATCAAGTGCTCTCACTAATTCCGTACATATCCGTCTCTAACGTATTAAAGGCCACATGAGCCATATAATTAGAACCGGTATGGCATCTTTCTACATGGTTTTAACTCCATTCTAGGCTATCGTATTCTCATTGTAGGATGATGCAGTGACTTTAGACAAATCGTTTCTCTTGACTTAAGAACGTTGCCGCGATTTACAAATCATGTCTGAAAAATGATTTATGGCAAAGATGATAAATCTTATAATGATAATAGTGATGGTATATATGTAAGTGCATATACCTACAGAAAATTCTAAAAAGAAATCGCAAACGACACGAAACTGACGAACTGAGGATGTGACTTTGGGATTTATTTTTGACTAGCTGTGCCCCGCGGTTTCACTTGCGGTCCCACAGGAACCGGAGCTACATTCAAGGCCTATACTTTTAATACTTTTATAAAAACTAGGGTCCTCAGGCGGTAAAAAACGGCACAAGCCGTTTGGCCTATACCGACTATCTCCTAAGTTCTTTTATCCTATATGTCTATTCCAAAATAGAATAAATGGAGACAGATTCTAGAGTATCATGTTTCATAAAAAAAAAACTTTCGCAGTTGTAAAACTACAATAGATATGCAAAAGATCTGCATTTTGGAGTTGTCTTACTATTTATATAGGAGCGCATTAACACCGCTCTGGGTGACCACAATTTGCTAAACTCCGACGTTGGCTAATCCCTTGTTGACAACTTCCTTTCAAGGACTGTACCAAACCGGATAATAGCATTTGTAAATAGTTTATTCTGAGGTAGAAATTGAGGAATGAATTATGCAGGTTCATACTATGTACTTAGTTTGTAATGGAAACTTCGTATTCATTTGGTAGCAGATCATAAGCGAGGTGGACATTTAAACTAAATATACGAGTCTTTGCTTAACTAGTTGATTGAATCAGGAGTTACTTTGCGGAAGTTCATTTTCAAAATTGGTACTTGAATATCTAGTGTAATTCCGCTTTAACGTCGCATTAAGTACATCAAAAAAATAATTTTTTTATTCTATTCTTAATTTAGGAAATTTTATAAAATTAATTTAATGACATTTACTTACTAGAAAACTTCACTCAAATTGATATTTGAATCTAATTTAAACGTTATACAATTTGATATTTCAACTAACGAATTTAACAGACCTACTTTAATGAAATCTACTAAAAAGCTTTATGCAATTTGGTATATGAAGCTAATTCAATAAGGAATTTAACAGAAATAATGTTATAAAAAATTTACAACAAATTTATCGAAAAACTAATACAATTAAAAAATTATACAATAAAAAAACAATAAAAAATAAAAAAAAAATCCCTATTCTTCGAGCACTTCGTCTATTCAATAAATTCATATTCCTTGATGTACTTAATGCGACGTTAAAGCGGAATTACACTAGATATTAGTTCAAGTAACAATTTTGCTTAACTAGTTTAATTTACTAGCTAGCTCCTACCTATTTCTTTTTTACACAATCCTTAAGCCATTCCCTGGGAGAATCTTAACTTTATGTGCCCGATAAGAGAATTTTTCGTTAGCTGTAGTCAAAAACTAGTTAAGGAAAGACTTAGGTAATTCTTAAATTTAGTGCAAGTGGCCATGAGTGTACTTAACTTAGTGGATGACTAATTAAAATATGCAATTGTGAAAAATATACTCAATGCAATTGTATAATAATATATTAGAGTATATTTTATGTTGTGTTTAGCCCTCATATTTCTTGGTGTTTTTGTCTTATTTTTTATTGGATCATGAGGTCAGACGTTAATGCCTTTTCCACACTGACGCGGCGGTAGCGTGGTAGTATGCTGAATTTCGCTCTATCTGTCTGTTGTTTCTCTTTATCGCCATTCCTATCAGATAGGTAGTATCACTACGGTACCGTGGTTCACTGCGTCGGTGTGAAATCAGCGTAAAAAGGCCTAGGCGTTTATTATAATTTCGTATTCGATCTTAGACCTTCTAACCAATGTTGATGGAGAAATTTTATGAAAAACAGAATAGCGTAAGCAGAAACTGTATTTTTCATATTTCTTTCTATTGAAAACATACTACTCACTACCTTGGCGACAGGCTCGCCCCTGTCACATTTAGGACTGAATATCGTCCGGCTAATGCAGGTGTTGTATTACACCTCTGCCAGCCCTCTCAGGGGAAAGGCGTGACGATGTGTTATCTATGAAAATAAATTACTTACTCATGCTTGGGGTAAGTACTGGCTTCTGAAGCTATAGGAATTCATAGTTAACGTTTTTTATAGGAACTGTGAGCTCAATTTTAAATTAATTGTATTTAAGTATGTGTTGGAAGGTCATACAACTTTTGATCAATGTTTCGTAGAAATTATCTGCACAAATTGGAAAGTAATATTTTAGGACGAACAATTGAAACTGAATACAAAGCAATCAATATAATATTTGTGGAGTGAAAACGGTGACACAACTATAAGAGAAGAATTATAACTGTGTGTGGCTTTATCAGCACTATATTATCTTTTATGAAATTTAAATATTTGAGACAATAAGAGTTAAATATTTGTATTGAGTCCGAAGGGGCCAGACTTCTATTAAAAAAAATACTTATTTTAAGTAAGTAATGATCATTTAGCAAAATTTAAAATAATACTCTTAGGTTCCTAAACTGTAGTGAAATTCAAACAGAAAAGTTCAAAACGAAAATATTAAGAACATCAAACAAAACTTTAATTAATTTAAACAATCAAATTTGGATAAAGTCTGTATACAAGTTTCTTAACATTAAATAAATTAATAATTAAATTGACAGCATATCTTTACATCACTTACAATTTTATTAGTTAGCAAAGTAATTTATAAATAGTTTATTCGTTCAACGTTTGCTTGTTCATATTTGCATGATTGTTGCCGAAATAATCCGAAGGAAATTTTATGGGGATACCTAGAGCGCTAGCAATCAGCTGCTCAGGATTATATTCAATGAAAAATACTGGTTCTTTTCCTTCCGTACGTTGCTGATCGTCAATGCTCTGTGCCCAAAACTCTTCAGTGTCTGGTGTCCTCTTCTTTCTCAGATAGTTGAAGCAACAACCTCTGAATCGTCGAGTTCCACAAGCAGATTCGCATTCTTTCCCACATGATTTACACGACGTCTGGAATGCATACAACATGCCAACTAACATTAGAACTACCAAAACTGACACTTTCATCATGGTTGCAGAGAAAAAACTGGTAAAATCGCGCCAAATCAAGAATTGCAAATAAAACTGTGCCTGAAGTATCCAAAAGGAGTGTTGATGTTTGAATGACTGTATTAGTTCACATCGCCTTTTTATATGGAAAAGATATTTACTTACGTAGGTGTGATAGAAAGCTTTGCAAATAAAATGTTCTCTACCAAGTTCTAGGACAACTGAAAATTGACACCTTAAGTGCCTCTTGGTAATTATGTTACTTAGTTTCGATTGTGAAAGCTTTTCCCCAGTAATATGATTCAAAGTAACTCAGCAATATCATTAGAGCCTTCTGAAAGAGTACAAAGTTGGATAACAAACGTTTCATCCAATACATTCTCATAAGTTAATCAAGAAACTGAATCGGAAATAAGTATAGGAAAACATAAATTAAGCAGGTCCAGCACAACGTCTGACCAACTTAATATGCTGAGTGGGGGAGGCACAATCGTATTTTTAAACAGAATTGAGATTCTTCCACAGAAATAATTGTAGTATTCTCATTTGGCCACTTCTATAGTTAACTTGGTCGGAGTGTAACAGGGAACGCTCTTAGCGGGCCCACGAGGCCTGCTCTTAGAAACACGCCACAGAAAAGCGTCTCATATGTTATCTATATAGTCTTAAAGCAATGAAATTCCACACATTAATGTAACATCTGATAGACAAAGAAACCATACATAAAGTGAGCGTAAAGAATAATGTAAACGGCTTTTATTTCTCGAACTAAACCACTTATCACAAAACGTAACCGAGGACAAACATGGTAACATTACAAACAAAGTTACCTAAACATTAGTAATTAAAATCCGGCTGTTGTCCCGTGCAGGCAAAAAGCCTACTTGTAGCACTGGTGAAGGTAAACTGTGAAAGAGCCCACTGAATAAGTTATAAGACCAAGGAGCAAGGGCGCGCGCGATTTGGACCAATTCGTCTGTTTTGATTTCAAACAGGATGTTTAGTTAGGGCAAGCTCGACTCAGTTAGTGGAGTGCATGAAAGTTTGAACAGTTTTGCTCGTAAGTACGTAGAGGAAGGAAAAGTTGAAAGAAAAATAAACCTTTGATTGAAATGTAATCAAATTAGAGATGTGTGTAGGGGTTGAGTCAAATTGCTATTGGAAGCTCGAAGTTAGAGTATAGAGTAATAAGGTTTGAGAAAAATCAACGCAAATTTCAGGGTTGTCATGAAAGGGTTGATTTATCTAGAGTTATTTAGTTATTGAAGAACATTTGTGTTTGTTCTATATCTGGGTGTTAATATGTATTTAAGTATGTATTTAAAAATATCTAAGTAAGTATATCAGTCTCTGGCAGACATAGTACAAGCTTTGCTTAGTTTGGGGTCAGGCGACCGTGTGTGGAAGTGTCCCGAATTTATTTATTTATTTATTTATCTTATCCTAACGAATATTAAGCATGCAAAAGTGAGTTTGTTTGTTTTGATTTCACGTCGTCACTACTCAACCAAACATCATGAAATTTTGCATAGGTACTCGTTTTCAGGGTTACCTATATAGAGAAGGACATAAGTAGATACTGTTTAATCGCGGGTAACACCGCGGGTCGCTGCTATTTTTCAATAATTTGTTATTTTTAACTTCCGACGCAAAAATAAGACGGGGTGTTTTAAGTTTGACGTGTATGTGTATGCGCGCGCGCGTGTGTGTGTGTGTGTGTGTCTGTCTGTCTGTGGCGTAGCTCCCGAACGGATGAAACGATTATGATTTTGTTTTTTTTTTTGTTTGAAAGGTAAATAAGTCGGGAGTGTTCTTAGCTATGTTTGATGAAAATCGGTGTCGGGTTGTTTTTTAAATTTTTAATCTATTGAAATGGCTATATTAAAATGTCTGAACTAGAACCCAAATTTCAAAACGCGGTGTCTATGAATCATTCGATAAAAGTGTTACTAAGCATGTCCAATTTAAGCAGCTATGTCCATCTGTCTGGACTGTCTGTCTGTCATCACAGCATGGCATGTTGTATCACACACAACAAAAAAATATGCAGTCACGTAATTAGCAACATGCAAGGCACTCATCTCAACACTCGTTGAAACATGAAAGTAACATGAATATATGTCGTAACATGAAGCCAAAAATACACACACTGTCACGTCAAATATGTCTGGACAGAGCACAAACATTCCTGAATCATTCGATATAAATAAAACATATTGTCACGCCTTTCCTCCGAAGGGGCTGGCAGAGGTGTAATACAACACCCACACTTCGCCGGACGAAATTCAGTCCCAAATGTGACAGGGGCGAGCCTGTCGCCATACACCGGGCTCCATTCATGTAGCAGATGACACACAATTTGCACATATGTTCACACAATGAACAAATTGGTGCGTGCCGTCGACTGGGTTCGAACCCGCTCCCTCTGGCTTGAGAGACAGGCCTTCTCCAACTAGCCTGTCATCACTTTAATTCGATATAAATATACCAAGTTAATTGTGTTCTCTGAATGGATTCCGTCGTGGTGTTCTCTGACAAAGAAGCTACGAGTAAATGGACGGTAAACTGTCGAAGCTGGCAAGTCAGTTGTTTCGAGTCGCGTCGAGACCCAACCGCAGCCTTCACGATGTCTGGGAAGTTTGGCTTGAATAACCAACTACTTAATTGACTCACAGCCTCTAGGTAACGTATAATTAGAAGTTGGGCCAATTTTGGGAAAAACATGATATGTCTAGACAGTGGCGGGGCAAGACCTAAATTTGACGTGGGCAAGACGGATTTCGCGAGGCTCCGTTCTATGGCGACCTGAAGACGGATTTTATAAAATAATAAAAACGAAACAAAACAATTAACACTGCCAAGTTTTTATTCATAAAAATACAAATAAGATTAATTTTAATGAAAAATTAATTTATATCGTTTTTTATTTTATTATCGCTTTAAAGCAATGCTTAAAAATTTTTAAGGCGCGAGGCCCCTTGTACCGCGAGGCCGTAGGCGGTGGCCCACGTCGCCCACGCCTTACGCCGCCTCTGTGTCTAGACATAAAATAAGGAAAACATGCGTATAAGTTGTTGCGTGGAAAAGATCGATTTTATTCTAGTTAAATTTTATAAATGCGAAAGTTTGTAAGAATAATAATAAATAATAATAATAAGCGATGACAGCCTAGTTGGAGAAGGCCTGCCTCTTGGGAGGCGCCGGCTGAGTTTGAACCCGCTCCCTCTGGCTTGAGCCAGAGGGAGCGGGTTCGAACTCAGCCGGCGGCACGCAACAATTTGTTCATTGTGTAAACATATGTGTGTATTGTATCTCATCTGCTACATGACTGAAGCCCGGTGTAAGACGACAGGCTCGCCCCCTGTCACATTTGGGTCTGAATATCGTCCGGCGAAGTGTGGGTGTTGTATTCCACCTCTGCCAGCCCCCTCGGGGGAAAGGCGTGACGATATGTATGTACTCGTATGTAATAATAAAAAATTCGGGACTTTTCCACACTCTCGCCTGACCTCAAACTAAGCAAAGCTTGTACTTGTACTTAACGGCTAGAATGGATGGATGAATGGATGGATGGATGTTTGTTACTCTTTCACGCCAGAATGGCAGAACAGATCTGAATGACATTTGGCATAGAGATAGATTATAGTGTAGAATAGCACATAGGATACTTTTTAACCACGGTCGAAACCGCGGGGCGCATCTTGTTAAGTCTACTTTGACTTAGGAAGTGAATCGGGTGAAGCGCTGCGTGCTATCGACTTTCCCCCTTACTCAATAAACGTTAAATAGCCTCGGAATAGCTAGTTTTTTCTATATCTGTCGTTCTTTCTAAATTCTAATAACTCGATCGAAAAGACAAGACACTGTATAACTACTTCGAGGCTATATGTGTACCTACAACGTTCATTAGTAAGAAGGAGGATAAAGTTTTTCTCTCTCTTGTAGTGATGCTGCGTATTATGCCACAAATTTTTAATGTACCTAGGATTTTTTTTAACTTGAATAGGTCGGCGTTTGGCCACCAACTTGCCTGATGTTAAGCGACGTTGTGGTCTAAGATGGAGCACGACGACCTATAAGGTACTCATTCACTTGAAGTTTACTAAAGCGAAGAAGTACAAAGACGGCAGTTGAGTGAGGCGCTACGAGTGTGCTACTGCTCAGACCCATCTTCGGAACGGAATTAGCGGAGTAATCGCGTAACATATTTACAAAAAGAACATACAGCTGAATTGAGAAACTCCTCCATTTTTGAAGTCTGTTAATATTACGAGCGGCATAACTTGTGGGCACAACACTTGTCTTGCCTTTCGGTGTGAGTGTGAGAGCCACCTTATGCCTACAAGCATAATCCACACTACAAGCAAGCATATATCATTATAATGATCATTATATCACAGGCCAACAGTCTAATGTAACTAGCTTGACTAAACCAATTGCTTTAATAGTTAATATTAATTTGAGTTATGACGTCGCAATTCAATTAAGTAGTATAATAATGGTTTGTAAATTGGTATTAAGGGAAGATAATCTACTGGTATCTTGTAAATTTTTAAAAAAATACCTATCAAATGAATGAAGCATGAGCGAATTACTTAGCTTACTCATTATTAGTAGCCATAGTACAAGCTTGGCTTAGTTTGGGGTCAGACGACCGTGTGTGTTAAAAGTCTCAAATTTTTTATTTTTTTTTATTTGAGCACAAGTTCGTCAACCCCAGATAGTGTTAAGTAACATTAGTAACATTTAGTTACCGAGTTAATTAGCACTGTGCTAAAGATTTTAGCTCCGAAGATTTTAGAAAGTGGGTCAGGTAATGAAAATATTTATGGTTTTACAAAATACTATTCACAAAAATAAATAAACGCAATCATTACCATTTAAAAAGTTTCAATAACGCCTTTTTTAAATTTTTTCAAAACTTATGCATGTCCGTATTTGTTAAGAGTACCCTTAATAAAATTGAGTATTATACCACGCGTCCTTGTCCGACGCGTGGTATAATACTCGTAAGAAACTCCGCCAGGTATAGCATTCAGCAAAACGTAGTGACGTTAATCGATGCATAAGCAAGAACGAAAAAAGTCATTCACAACAAGTCCGAAAGAGACGGAAGACGATGACGTCATTACGTGTTTGCCCAATGCTAGACCTTGTTTAGTTGGATCATGGTCCGACTCAAAACCATTCTACGATACAGACTCCCACGTTCTCTTGCTGTCTTTTTCAAACCCACGTCAGTCCACCGTACAACCCTTAACACACATGTGCGCGGAACAGAATTGCGTTCAATATTATAAGATTACAAAGAGTTAATAGAGAATAAAGGGTAGTGGAATAGTTATTGTCTATCCGTGCGGCGGCGCGGGGGGAATACTAATGCGAGATTACGGGACTTTGGAATGAGCTTCTCGCCGTCCAAAAGCTCTAGCTGTTACGAGTTTTATTTCTATGTTTAAATATTCGATGCGTAAATTAAAGGATTGTTAGGGAGTAGGAATTAAGTGGGAATGTTTTGTTTTAGAGTGGCGTTTACGATCTGAGCGCTTCGAATGACGCGTTGAATTGTAGACATCTGTAACTTCACGCATCGTCCATGTTATTTATCGTTAGTATTTAATATAACATGTAATACCGGTATATGTAATAGCCACGTCAGAGATTTTCAGGTGGTCCAAAAATGTATACTATTTGAATTCATTTACTTTTGGCAAGTAACATGATACGGTACTTTAACATAAGATATCGTCACGCCTTTCCCCCGAAGAAGCTGGCAGAGGTTTAATACAACGCCCACACTTCGCCGGACGATTTTCAGTGTATTTATAAACGGTACTTTATTGATCGACAATACCATTTTTTTGCTGTTACGTGTTACGAGTTGCATGTTATCCATGACATAGTTTCAGTACATACCATTAGTAAGTATAAATTATTGTCATTTCAGTGTTATGTTTACAAAATTAATTGTAATTAGGTCAGCAAATACGATGAACGCATGACGATGAGGGCCTATTAATATCTAATTGCGTTATTCGAGTCAATATTACACTATAGTTATCAATAATATGTTTACAAGTTAATGTATACACTTGTTATACCAGTTTGCTCATTACCATCGAGTTTGTTAACAATTGTTGTTAACAAGCTGCGCCCCGCGGTTTCACCCGCGGTTTAAAAGTATCCTATGTGCTATTCTAGATTATAATCTATCTATGTGCCAAATTTCATCCTGATCTGTTCAACCCTATTACCTAACTCAAGGGTCAAAATTTAGGGTTTTCAAGTTAAAAAAGTAGGTACATTTGCTTACGTCGACCCTTAAGAAAATTATTTTCTTCTGCCGATCTGCCACACCCCAGAAAAAAGTCTGGGTACGCCCATGCCAGCATCCTAAAGGAACCATTGATCTTTAAGGGATGAAGTAGCCTATGAGTTAATTCAAAACGCAAGCCATTACCATGCCAAATTTCATCCAAATTAGCCCATCCGTGAAGAAGTAACAAATTAATCCACATGCAAACTCACTTTCGCATTTGCTATACTAGATGCGCCCCGTGGTTTTACCCGTGGTTATAAAGTAGCCTATACGTTCATTAGGGTATAAACTAGCCCTACACCAAATCAAAATCTGTCTTTCCGTTTGAAAGTGAAGAAGTAACCAACAAACATAATTAAATACACATGAACTAGTCTTTTTTAATATAGGTAAGTAGGAAGTAGAAATAATGTGAGGTGATAGGTGACTAGGTGCCTACTTATTTTTGAAAACTAAATATAATTGAGTTTTATGACTAATTGTTTAGGTATACATACGTAAAATGATAAACTAGTCATATTACAGGTAGGTGAGGTTATTGAATCTAAAAATTATAATTATGCGGCTTTCTACTATGACTATGACATATCTATTGATATACGACTTTGATATATTATATTGTGCCTTTCCTCTACAAAAAGTCAAATGCTATTAAAACATATAACCAGATAGTTAAAGAAAATTCAACACATTTAATATTTTTACCAGCAAATTGGTGTCTGCCAAGGTTAGAACACAATGGAAATACTCGAAAATGACTCTATTTCTTCGGTATAAGCGAGCACGTCATATTCAAAATAAAATCTCTACCTTCCCGGACAAAAGCTCTGCCTGACTGTGAATGCGCCTTGTGAATTCATGACCAGAAATTCCTCCATGCTTAAAAAGTGATATTTTGTCTGTGAACACACACGACACTACTGTGAGTTTATCTCAGGCTTATTAAAATTGCGGTTTAGTTAGGTTTATTTTGGAGTGATCTTGTTGAGTTTTGGTGGAGAATTTATTCTACTTTGTCTAGTTAGACGTAACACTTTGAGCTGTAGATGCACACTCACACTGTTTTGATTAGAGTTCAACAAATATTATAAAGAGCATCTAAAGTAACGAAATTTAAAAAAAACACGATTAATTTTGAAATTACATAAAACTGAAAGTGAACACCGTTTTGATGACAAGAGATAATTATTTTTAACACGTTCTAAAATTACATAAACGCACTTGTCCATATTTATAAAGCTCCGTCTAGCTGCTTTGTAGATTGCATTTGTGTATGAACATCGTGTCGCGACACTCCGACACTGGTGTCGGCTGTAAAGTGTCTAAACTTTAAAAGCGGTTCACCGCCGGCCACAGTGATTCCCTTAGCAAACCACTCACGTAAACCACAGCATAAATATTAAACAGTAAAGTGGAAAGGACGGGTGTCCTATAATGTGAATCTCAGCAAAATTACAAGTATCTACACGCACGATCAAACAACTCCTTCTGTTTTTGCTGTAAGCGAAACGGAAAATTTGCTCTTTGTTATGATATTATTTTAAAGAAATTATCATTGTGTTTGCACGACACCAAAATGGACCTGAATTGTTGAAGTATTTTCTTAAATTTAAATTTACTACTCGATAATCTCCTCTCATTGCTTACCTTTATTATTACTTTAACTGGAATTATGAAGTTTAGATTTTTGGCGTAAATATTAACGCCAACAAATTCGAAAAATCACATTACCTACTGTTTTAGACCAATAAATAAGACCAAAAATATAGTCGACTAAAAGGCGAATTTTACCCATTGTACACTATCGTTAACATCTCCTCGAAAAAAAAAAATCGTGTATATATTTTGAACAAGTTTATAAATTGTGTTTGTGTCACGACAGCGTGCCGGTGTTGGACAAGTGTCGGACACAAGTGTCGGGCTAACACGCTACACCGGAGCCGGCCGCAGTGATTCCTTTAGTAAACCGCTCACGTAAAATTCTGCCTAACACCTGCACGCTTGTGTGATTTTGAGACATGAAAGGAAGGCGATTTATTGGTTTTGCTCTAGGATTTCCAGCGGAAATCAGAAGACACGACACTTATTGAGACACTGACTTCAAGTATCGCTTTATAGTATGATTTCTAAATGTAGCCACTAAATGTAGCCATGGGCGTACCCAGACTTTTTATTGGGGGTGGGGTACAATTCAATGTATTTCATAAGTAGGTACATAGTAGAAATTTAAAAATGCTTTTTATTTACTTCCTAATCTATAAATTTCAATAACAAGCTGCGAGGGCTCTGTCTAAATCTAGCTAAAATTTTTTTTTTTTGTGCGTCTAGAATCTTCTGCCTATTTTACTCATCATACAGAGGCTGACAAATAATCTAAGTACTTAGACAAATAATCTAAGAAGTAAGTAAGTGAGAGGCTTGCAAGTCTGTAGTTGTTGACTACAACCTTTGTTTTTTTTTTGAAAAGCCTAAATTTTTAGCTTCGAGTTAGGGACCAGGGTGGGGCAGATGCCCTACCTTGCCCCACTGTGGGTACGCCCATGAATGTAGCAAAAGCCTTTTACGCATCGCCTACTTTTTGTCAAAATTTACCAATTTTTTTTTTGACATTTCCAAAGAACTCAATGTTTCCCAGTTCAATATCTTTCAGCTTATTCTGTTTTATCGACGCTGAATAAAACAAACAAACGAAGGAACAGGCTGATATATACAAGGGGCGAGCCTGACGCCATACACCGGGTTCAAACAAACATCCATCCATCCATCCATCCATTCTTACAAAATTTCGCGTTTATAATATTAGTAGGATATACCGATTCATATTTCTCTATTGTCTTGTGTCTTGAAGCTTTGAACTTTTCACTTGTATTACACATTTTATGTTAAGGTGGGTCGGCGGGGTGTAACCTACGAAGACTACGCTCTCTCCGAAGATTGCGCTATATTTCAGGTGAATAAGACTTTTTTTATATTTGTCATTGAATTAGGAAAAAATATTTCTGCTGAAAAAGGAGGTACCTGCTACTATGATAGATACGTCAGTCATTTCCAATTTTGTGCCTCACAGGGTTAATCCATACCTAGTGTCTATATCTACAACAAAATCTGCGCGACGGGTCCTCTCCTTACTTAAGGGTACGGCGAACACTAACTTGGCATTTCTTCTAGAACGAGACGAGCAAGTAAAGGTACTGTATTTACTTGCTCTCTTCGTACGAGCCTCTAAAGTTATCTACAGAGTGACAAATTGCAATTTCAATATTTTTTAAAGATTTTTGCACTTGGGTGGATTCTTAAATTACTTGGAATTTCCTTTGTTTTTTGGATTAATTTTAAAGCTAGTGATGTAGACAACGTCCCTATGGAAAGTGATTTTTGACTTGCTTTGTCTATCTTTTAAATAAACCAGTCAAAAGCGTTATCTTACACTTGCGGATATTTTTCATAGCTCTATTTTCTCTTTCTAGAAAAGCGATGATAGCCCAGTTGAAGAAGGCCCGCCTCTCAAACCAGAGGGAGCGGGTTCGAACCCAACCCAGCCCAGACGACACGCACCAATTTGTTCATTGTGTGAACATATGTGCGTAATATAATTATGTCATCTGCTACATGACTGGACCCGGTGTATGGCGACATGCTCGCCACCTGTCACATTTGGGACTGAATGTCGTCCGGCGAAGTGTGGGTATTGTATTACACCTCTGCCAGCCCCCTCGGCAGAAAGGCGTGACGATATGTTATGTTATGTGCCATTTTCTCTTTAGGACGTTTTTTCAAAAAAACTAAGAGCGCTCAGAAATACCTATACTATGTAGTTCATTAATTGTGCATGCCAAATTTCATCACAATCTGACGAATAGTTTCTAAAAAATTATCACAACCGCGTTGTATGGAAAATTAAACGGGAGCCTTACGGAAGATAATTACCAAGTACTAGGTAAGTCCTACTCGTAAGACATTGTATATAAATTTACCATACCCTTATACCATCATTTCCATCATTTCATTTACCATACCATTTTGACGTTCATCTTTGATACCCAATTGAGCAAAAAAAAATTGACTTTTTATGACATCATGCTCTTGGTTTGCAAAGCATTTGCCTTTACAGGTAGCTCGAATTCCTTGCTGAAATTTGAGCCAACGACTATGGTCGAACGCTCTAACCACTTATCGTTCGATGTAAATCGTAATGACACCTAATCTACACACAATTAAGTTTCATTTGCTTTACAAAAAAAAGTTTGAACCATTAAAGTGCACAACATAGTTAACAATATCCTACTCAAATTGAAATCTCATCTTTCATCAGATTTCATGCGTGAAACTTCAAAAACCTATAAGCGTACAAGACTATTGGCCAACTCACGTAATGGTTCACTAAATATCGCGCTCCATTGTGCATACTTTCTTTATGACCGTAATAAAATTTCGCGAAAACGTCTGGAACGTCTGGAATTTGGTTGAAAGTTAACAACTATCTTTCAGTAACTCACATTATTAGTTATTTAGAACTGTTTATAAATCATAGTTGTGCCTACATAATTCTAATTGCTAACTTCTTACTTTGAAGTGTTAATTAAGAAAATAAATAACAACAACAACAACAACAACAACTCTTTATTAAAAACATAAAATAATAAAACAATAATAAACACAAAATAATAATAAACAATAGTACTTAAATAAGGCTTAACTAAGTTTTTAATGGGCGGCCTTATCGCTCAAAGCGATCTCTTCCAGGCAACCTGAATGGACAGGAACATTTATATAAGTTGAGGCCTTGAAAGTTCTAATACTAATACAATAGTAATAATCTAATACATAATTTTACAAGACGTAAAAAATAATAAGATAAAAATAATAAATATATATACATAATATATTCATAAAAATAATAAAAATACACAAATAAATACTAATAAGTAGACGAAATAAATATAATATAAATACTTTAAAAATGTTTAAAAATAAATGTCACTAATATATAAATAAATACATAGTGCGACTTTTGTGACATACATATCTTACTATCTTTCAAAACGGCTATTGTTTTGAAAGATAGTGAGCCTTGACACGACTCAAACCAAATTCTTCAAAAAATGAAGCGCCACCTCTAATGTTAATTATAACTTCCTAACTAATTTCATAATTACGAAAGTGAGTTATAACACCCCAACGCAAAAACGACAGGGTGTTATAAGTTTGACGTGTGTGTATGTGTATGTGTGTGTCTGTCTGTCTGTGGCGTAGCTCCCGAACGGATGAACCGATTTTGATATTGTTTTTTTTGTTTGATAGGTGAATTCCGTCGTACGTCCGTAGGAGTGTACTCTATTCTGATTCCCTACACGTGGTCCCCGGGTAGTGCTAACCGGGTAGCAAACTCTGGTGGGAGGCTTCGGCCGCGGCTAGTTACCACCCACCGGACCAAGCCATGCCGTGAAATGACCTAGTCGTGTTTCGGGATGTGGTCCGGTGTAACCGTTCCGAAGACGGGTCTGAGCAGTGGCGCACTTGTAGCGCCTCACTCAACTGCCGTCTTTGTACTTCTTCACTCTACAAATCTTCAAGGCTAGAGTGAATAAGTACCTTATAGGTCGTCGTGCTCCATCTTAGACCACAACGTCGCTTAACATCAGGCGAGTTGGTGGTCAAACGCCGACCTATTCTACATAAAAAAAAAGTCGGGAGTGTTCTTAGCTATGTTTGATGAAAATCGATGTCGGGGGATTGCAAATTTTCAATTTATTACACTTTACAGAGTTCGCTTTTACTTTCCTTTCCATTTATCATGAATTTTGCACACACGTTGTCAAGGGTAAATACAGAAAAAGCCATACGATATTTTTCATCCCGAAATTAATACCGGCTACTGTGGGACCGCGGGCGAAACCTTGGGGGGCAGCTAGTTAATTAACTAGTGGTTATTGAGCTGAAGACCTCGCGAAAACATAAAAAATCATGCAAGCGCCATTTTGAAATATTTCCAACAGACTCGATAAAAAATTATTATACTAATATTATTAAGGCGACAGTTTGTGAGTGTGTATGTTTGTTACTTCTTCACGCTCAAACGGGTGAACGGATTTTGATAAAATTTGGTATGGAGGTAGCTTATACCCTGGATTGATACATAGGTTACTTTTTAACCGCGAGAAAAAGTTATTGTAAAAACGAACGCAGTTGCCTTACAGCTATCCTATCCTTATTTCTAGTGTTATAATTGTGATAGTCACAATTCAATTTAAATTTATGTAGATTTTTGCGAACTTGCATAATATTTTCAAAGATATAAGTACAAAGAAGGTAAAGTTATATTTATTTCTTTAAATAAATCTCTCAATGATTCGCGGAGACCCATTCCGTAGATAGCGCGGACCGCTCGCTTTTGCAACATGGTATAAGAAAATTATCGAATTGCTCACAAAATTTTACAAGAATCGGTTGAGAAATGCGACATGTAGAGGAAGACAAAGACACGAAAGCCTTTTCGCCAAAGCTTAGGAAGAGACGCTTCTCTCGTTCAGTTAAATGTGCTAAATAAATGATTTAAACATCGTGTAATTAAAATTATACTTTGGAAGCTTCGTTTCGAGTGTGTACAATAATATTGAATAATTCTGTGAAGGTAAGATCCCAACAAATTGGAGGGCCCTCCACCGTTTGTATGTGTCAAGTGTTTTCGTCCTATTCTAGAGGCTCTTGGCTTCACTTTGTATACGACAATAACGTTTCAATATTGGAAAATTTATTTTTACGGGAATGATATTTTTACGGAAAATATACCTTTGTGATGTTAATAAAAGTTGATGGGCAAAACCAAATAAGTAAACAAGGTAGTTTATTTTTGCAAAACTACTTTAGTGATTAGTTTTGTTGTTATTTTTGTGTAGAGTTAATGGAAGGAAATATTTTCAGATGATACTTTTTAATTTGAGCTTGCTTGTTGATGCTTAGATGAGATCTAAATAACAATAAGCTTTTTAAAGAAATATATTTAAGTTCCCTAATTATCCTACTAATATTATAAACGCGAAAGTTTGTATTTATGGATGGATGGATGTTTGTTACTCTTTCACGCCAGAACGGCTGAACAGATCTGGATGAAATTTGGCGCAGAGATAGATTATAGTCTAGAATAGCAGATAGAATACTTTTTGACCGCGGGTAAACAGCGGGGCGCAGCTAGTAACTAATATTATAAAAATGAGTTTGTTCGTTTGTTTGTTTGTTACGCTTTTACGCTCTTAGTTACTTAACTGATCATTTTGAAATTTGGTATACACGTCAGGGGTGCAGAAAATTTTTTTGGGTATACACCATCCTGGAAAAAAAAGATACCGGGTGGCGCAGCTACCTATGAGTCCGGCGACCACTTTTGACTTACTTCGCATTGGCTTAAGGTATTCTATAGCCATTTCGTCTAGAAGAAGAAGACGAGCGGAGAGAGCGAGTAATGATACTGACGAGCCTCTAAAGTTACCTACAGAGTGACAAAGTGCAATTTCAATTTTTTTATGACTTTTGCACTTCTGTAATCATTTTTAAATAACTAAGAATTTCCCTTTTATTATGGATTCATTTAACAGCTAATGATGTAGACAACCTCCCTATGTAATGGGATTTTTGATTTGTTTTGTCTACCTATTGAATAAATCAGTCAAAAGTGACCCCTTAAAAATGCGGATATTTTTCATAGCTCTATTTTCGCTTGAGAACGTTTTTAAAAAAAACCAAGAACATAGGGGCGGAGATATTGTTAATTTAATCGTACATGCTAAATTTCATCATAATCTGACAAATGACAAATGACAAATGACAAATTTTAAGAAATTTGGGTAGCACGTTTGTATAGAAATTTCAGAGTGTCGCGGCCCTCTTAACAATAACACAAATTATCAAAAAATACATAATTACGCGTCGACTTGTTTTGACGTTCCGATGTTGTCGATGCTCCTCCGTTTCGTCGGTTTAAAATGCTGTAGATCTGCGATTTAATAGCAAATATTTTTTCTTGCTTTATGATGAACATAGGCCCAACTCTATTTACCCATTCAGCCGTCTCCCGGATTATCCCTCGAAAGATAAAACATTCACTCATAATGCAATTACACACGGAACTAAGCCGGCTCTAAAAGGTAATAACATAGAGTGAATTTCCGGTCCATTCGAGCTAGGGGCTGCTGGAGGCAGGTACCGCCCGCCATCAGTGTTACCATGTTGGGAAATTTCCACGATTTTAGTGGTAACTGTCTCTAATGTAGGGACACTAAGGGACAATAGTTATGCTCGTAGTACCGTCAAGTACACAATATACATTCAGGATTACACATTTAGACGGTTTGGGATGTCTTATGCTATAACGTTAAGCTGAATGTGTTTAATATTTAGTTTGTTTTCGGGCTTAAATTGTACTGGTATTGAGAATACCACAATTATACTACCTAAACTAACCTATCTACTACCTACTAACCTAACTACGTACCTAACACAAAAGTTGTAGGAACATTAACATGACTGGAATTAATATTATTTTCTGAATTTTAAAAGAAAGGTTTTTGTGAAATGTGACATCCATCAACTAGCAATAAGCCAGCAATAAGCCAGCATGATGGATAACGGCTTAATCACCCTCGACGTAGAGTAGGTCGGGGTCCCTGCAGTAGGACGTTGAAGACTGTAATGATGATAAAGGTTTGTAAATGGGGTAGAAAGTTTGTACACTGGCAACACAGCGTTCCCGCCTCCGTCCAACCCCCAGAAATCGAGTTAGCAGCGCCAGTATTTCAATTTAAATGCTATACCTAATTTCAACCCTCCTGACAGATTGGCGCGTCACCTTTGAATGTGTTAGTTAACTGATAATGGAGAGGGCTTTTATGTGCGACAGTTTGACTTAATGGTCTTGCCATTAAGGTAGTAAGTTACTTCTTGTAATACAATAGAATGTACTAGTATCTTGTTAGAAAGGAGATTTCAGGTTTCAGATTTCAGATTTATTTATTGCTTATTCCGTACCGTACATGATGGTATAACACAAATTGTATTAGGTTGTACATAAGTCTAACGGAACCCGTCGGGCACAGAAAGTTAGTAGAGAGGAGGACGATGTGGTAATGTATTTGAAGCAAAAGTCGAGGTCAGAAATAATAATTATATACTTAGAAAGTAGGTAGTTATTTATCCATAGTGAGGCCCGAGCGTTTAAATCACTTTTAACTGGTTACGTAACGGTTTTAGCCTTAGGCTCTATAGGCACATCAGCAGAAGATACGGAATTGAATTTTAAAACGCGGGTTACATAAAAAAATAAGTTAGAATATAAATATCACTCTAATATTGTGTTAACCCAAGTTTAGGTTCTACTATTGAAATCTTTGTGGCGCAAGACGATTTATCATTTTGACCTTTGATGAGCAGTTAAAATGATGGCTTGAGCTTCTGTCAGTGGTGTAAAGAATAGCAATTGACTTTATAAACAAAAAAAAAACGCCTAAAAGAGCTATGTACTAACTAGCTATATATAAACTATATAACAGAGTGCGGTAAGGGTTAAAATTGGAATATTTAATAATTTATTTATTTATTTATATCAATTTTACAAAACTTACAGTTTATAAAAACCAGAACGTTTTGAGTTAAGCTAGGTATATCACAAATATAATAGGTACAACAAAAATTACAAATTCGATTGATAGCTAAAATGGCACATTACATTTTGAATGATATTATTTACATTAGAGTAAAACAAGTCTACGTCAGGCTGTTGAGCGATTAGATCGTTAAGCAGAGTGAGTGCGTGGTGTGTGGGTGCGTACCGCGAGGTGACGGTGCGCGGGGGCTCGCGCGCCGCCAGTAGCGGCGTGCGTCTCCGGCCGGGCCTCGCCGCCGCGCGCGCGCGTCGCTCCTGATCCACCACATTCAATGCACACAGAGACAAAGCAGACAACCAATAAATAAACCAAGTCGGGACTTTTGCACACACGGTCGCCTGGCCCTAAACTAAGCAAAGCTTGTACTATGGCTGCCAGAGACTCATATACGTACAAATATATTTTTAAATAGATACTTAAATAGATTTTGAACACACAGACATAGAACAAACACAAATATTCATCACATAAATGTTTGTCCTAGGTGGGAATCGAACCCACGCCCCCAAGCTCAGAACTGAGCCTACCGAGCAGTAAATAATATAAATTAAATTGAATGTAAGTATTATTTACAGTTCGATCTATAGCAGTGACAAAAATACAAAAAACGCTCTTGCTTTTAATTCATTAAATTGCAAATCCCTTATATGAGCATTGATTGATAAAAAGGGTTTATTTCGGACATATGACGAAAAAATATATAGGTGTTAAAAGTAAATAAAAAAATATCAAAATACTGTGAAATAAACTATCTATAGCCCATAAAAACATTAACATCGACTCACATATATCCTGGAACAAAAATGAAATAACAGTGAAATTGATAACTTCCTCTTGTTGGAGTCGACTAAAAACACTTTACAAACGAACTTTATTACCATAATCTCTCTCAAAACAATGGCAGACCGAGGCTGTTGGTATCGACCAACAAACAAAAAAAACATTTACAGGGTTGAAATTCGAATTGACTATCAACGGACCTTTAGGCAATTTGATTTGATTTCTTGAAAGCCTTGCTTCGCGGAGGTATTCATTTAAATGGACGTCTATAAAACGAATTTCATTGCATCTTTCATTGCTTTTCCGACCTTTTATTTACGCTGGAGTCTTCGACGGAGAAAGGAGAAACATTGCTAAGTTTTCCTGTGAACTGCGATGTAAATTTTAATATGCGTGTTTTTAAAACGAGGCAGTCTGTTGTGAACCCGTTTGCGCCCGTTTAGTATGAAAAGTATTGGTAGAAGATGGCAAATGATGAAGCAATAATACAGGCAATATTGACGTTGGGGCCCTATTCTAGCTCGATAATACCTTGGTCACTGTCTTTCTTGTCCGAAATTTCATGAGTGTAAGAGTGACTGAGATAACGCAACACGCGGTGCAATAGACCCAAAAAAAACATATTGAATAACACATGTACAATGTACAGCCCTTATCTCATTTTCTCTTTATTTCTCTTTAATATCTCAAAGTCCACATTTTTTTAAATTTTAATTTAAAGTAATTTTAACCAATTTTAGACCGTAATATAACACTTCAATCTGCGTTAAACGAAACGTAAAATTACTCAAGAGTTCAATTTTCTTTATAATAATTAACCTGTCCACCCTTTCAAAGTTGACGGCCGATTTTCGAATTATTAATCATCAGATTACCTTTTTACGTTCAATGTTAAAATAAGTTTTCTTGGAAATAATTCATTTTCAACGTAATCTCACCTTAGATGATGGAAATACTTAATTAAAAAAAACCTTGCCATTTTGCAGTGAAAATTATAAAGTTTTTCAATGTATGTTTAATATTAAAAAATTTAAATCTGACAAGATGTAATGTTTGTAGTATACAGTTCGCAAAAGAAGTACTAAAATAAATAAAACGGTTCAGTCCTTTTTAGTTTTGAATATTTTCAGCGTGGACCCGAAGCCGTTGTCTCCAAATAATCGAATTTACCGATTTAATTTCATAACAATTTATAAACCAAACCTGGAAGTCAGGCCATAAACGTACTAAACCACGTATAACGGTAAATATGAGGTAAAATACTGTTTTTCTTTGATCTGTGCCCTATATAAATCAGGAGGAAAAACCTTTGCAATGTATTTTTATGTCCCACCCCTGAATGGGTCTCTGAGCGTAAAATATGATCGGTTAAATCTGACACAAAGAATATATACGATTCCTTCATAGGAACAATAAAACAAAATGTTTTTATCGATCAGGAACGAGTGTCTGCTATTTTTTTTCCTTAAGATGTTTTCCGAGAACCTCTTCAAATAAATCTTAAGAAAATTGAGAGTTGTTGAAAACGTTTTCAGCTGCTTATTCGTACGCATTTGTACCTACACAAATCTTGAGATAATTTGAAGGAAAGAATGAAGATTATTAGTTACAAAAAATAAAAGCGTTATGAAGTATAACTTAATGGAACAAAAAAATAAGTAAATATATAACATGAAACTTTAAACAATTCACCAAATGAAAAATTTGTTTGTGTAAAAACTAAGTGCTAAACAGTCACGTCCTTGTACTTATAGGTCCATTAGACACCGGATAATGAATTTGTAGTATTCAGAACACATAATATCGGTTCGGCTCCAATTCCTGCCAAGAATGTCCTGGCACCGCCAACAGAGGGCCCTTCACACGTTAAAACAACCCTCAATTAAAACCAAGGTACGTGCCAACTCCACTCTGACCGTCACGATTTATACGGCAGCAACTTTAAACAACCTAAATCTAATTTTATTTAAAACATTTTAAACGTAATTTGGTTGAACAATCCATTTTGTTTCATTGAATTATTATGTACTACGTACTGGAGATAACATCCCTGTACATTGCGAAATCCCATTTTATTGTGCTTCTTTTGCCACACTTCATGCAGTCATTTACTAGAAATTATAATTAATAATATAAGCATGCTCATTGTTCAGGGTGCTTCGTACTAAGTACATTTATTTACTCTTGGACGTTTTATATAAGAAAAAAACAAACACAATGGGCACTAGCCAGCGACTGAGAATAATTTATGAATGTTGAAAGTATGCCAAAGTGAATCATGTGAACATACCTACATAATAGATAGATAAATAGATAAACTCTTTATTATTCACATCACAAATAACAAAACAACAAGAGAAAAATTATAATAAAACTTACTTGTAACAACTGGCGGCCTTTTCACTAAAAGCGATCTCTTCCAGGCATTTTTGTTTATAATGTGCTTTCGCAATGTAGGTATTGCGATATCATCTCTAGTCTTCCTCTTTCTACCCTTGTCCTATTCAAGGGGGGTCGGTACAGTACATTATTTTTCCTCTATTCATCTCTATTACTCGTAATCTCAGAATTCACTCCCTTTTCATTCATGTCCTCTGACACGCAGTTCATCCATACTTTACTCGATCGTCCTCTACCACTATCATGTCTAGTAATAGTAAAAAGGCCTTTAATGCCAATTACACTTCAATTAAAATTATTGATGAAAAATTAAGTCAATTTTAGAAAATTCAGTCTTGTGTAGATGTCGCCTCCTTGTCGTAGGCCTCCCCCAGTTTTGTTCATTCGATGAAGATGCCTTCCCAGCGTCTATGTGGTCTTCTTAGCATCTCTAGTACGTATTACACTTTAGCTCAGTGGTTTTCTTCGAGGCTTATAATGCAACAATCGTAACTTGATTAAGGAAAGGGAAACAAAGTGCAATTTATCTTGGAGCGCGGTTTGAAAATTAATTTTCCAACTTCGAGATTCAGTTTTTCGTAACCTAGTTAAAAGTTATCAATATTTGAATTCTCTTGGCGATTGCTGTAATTTGTAAACAGTGAAATCTGTAGGGTTTCTTGCTTTTGCGGTACAGACTAAAATGGAATTACGAAACTGATTTTGTATCATATGAAGAATTAATAATGATAATTTCTACCAAAATAAATTCTGTTTTTCGATTCAAAAATCGTATTATCAACAATGTTTAATATTGTTTGCTTGGTCTATGAATTTATTAGATTTACATAGTTTGAACGAGTAAAGGTACTCGATAAACGAAATTAAAAAAAAACATTGTTACTCGTATGTCCTACTAAGGATGAATGATGCTCCTCAACACTGGTATTTGTACTAATTCTCATTGTTATGCTATAATTATCATTTGATATTAAAAATAAAAATTTACTAAAGTAAATGAACGCGTGTAAAACGTGTAAAACAACTTAAAACATCAACATAATAAATCAAGCAATATCAACATAGTATAGTATAAGCAATTATTTAGTCTTGAAAATTAATTTTATAATAAAATATTTTAAAATATCACGTTTCGCATCTTGAATTCAAACATAATTAAATTTAGTAACTTGATTTTTAAAATAAATTCGAGTAAATAAAGATTAGCTAAGTGTGAATCTAACTCGTACGCTGAGGGTTCTGTACCAGAGTTGCAAAAAACGGTGCTATTTTTATTATTTACCGTTAGAGTTAGTTAAGCACGTCGTGTTTGAAGTTAGCATGTTTTACCATTTTTATGATAAAGCGAAAACAAAATTAAAACTAAAAAAATTGTTTTATTAAACTTCTTTAGTTTATTGACTTTTAGTTTCATATTTCTTACAAAATCTAAATATTCTGTAAAAACTCAATAAATAAAGTAGGTTTAATGATAGGTCAGCCAAACAGACACACGACGTCGACGAAGCCGTAAGCTCAGTAATAAGGTTTCTTTGGCAGCTTTCGGTATGGAACCCTTAAAAAATCTACACAAGTCTTTAAATATAAACGCAAGTTTAAAAACAAAACACTTTTAAAGAAATAATTCATCACAAAACTCGTTAAAGTATCTGTGTATTTCTAAATGTTAGGAAAGTCAAACTAAAACTTTGAGTGTCATAAAAAAAAAAACTTCCATCTGTAGTAGTAAAAGATCCATCCCTCTCTTTGTGAAACAAGACTATTTACTTAGAACTTTTAAACAAAAGTACTACAGTCTGTTATTCCGTACCAGTTACTGGGAGTTTTGAGCAGACAAAATAACCATTGAACTCACTGTTAAACGTATTTTCGTTTCAACGGTTCGACGTTCCGCTCTAGAATCAACAACAAACGGACTAGTCATTTACTTTTAATGTACTTACTGGCTTTGGAATAACGTTAATTATGTCTTATTAAGTATTGTTTTGATTAAGAGTCTCAAACAAAAAGACTTCCAGCTCTTGATCATCGTTTTAGTTGATTACTTACCGCTTTGAGTCAGGCTTTCTTTTGTTACAAAATAACTAGTATTATGTTTTTGCTTTACTTATAAACACCAATAGTATTATTGCGCACTTTATCTTTGTGTTGTTTTGTTAAATAACGTTTTTCAAAATAGCAACGTTTATATAATTAAGACCTTAGTCTTTTGTAGGGAGTTCAATTTGGTCAGTTGAAGGCAAAGACCAAGTAAGCAGTAGACAGAACGTTTTTATTCCCCTCTCATGAAAATAATAAACTCAAAAGAGCCTGAGCTCGTCAGTGGGTTCTCATTGTTCGTCTTCAAGCTGGAAAATTCTAGACGAGAACTTTATGAATGGTTTTAGCCACCCAATCATAAGCATGATTCATTATCACATCCCGCGCTTGGCACGCTACGTTGTATTTTAAAGATAATAAACAAATTTTAACACACACAATCTACTGGTTTTATTACCTTTGCCAACCGGCCAGTAGTACTACTCTAGCTCTACAAACTGCATAGACGAATATTCTCTCTCAAATATTCATTTGACAGTTCGAAACGTCATAAATATTATTTTTATAGCCATCCCCGAATGCACGGTGTGATGGTTTTATTTGCACGTATTGGCTTCGTGGCAAAGGTTGTAAAGTTACAAAGTCGAGATTCAATTCAAATGGCAACAAATATTTACTTGATTAAACAAAAAACAAAACTTCTAATACCAAAAAAACTTGTGAAAAGTTATGCGTGATCACACATAAAAAAATTGCGAGTCGAATTGGAAACCTTCTTCGTTTCGTCGGTAAAAAATTGAACATAATGACAGGCTGAAACATAATGACGAGTTTATAAGTGTACTAGCCGCGCCCCGCAGTTTAATCCACGGTTCAAAAGTATCCATGTGGTTTTGCAAACAACATAAAATGTCTCTTTGTGCCAAATTTCATCCAGCCTCGCTAAATCGTTCTGGCGTGATTGAGTAACAAACATCCATCCATACAGTTCCGCGTTTACAAAATTAGTGTGGATAATGGCCACTTACACTGAATATAGGAAGTGCCTAAGTCCTTGCTTAACTAGTTTAATCTACTCCTATCGAAACATTTACTTATCGAGGACATAAAGTTAAAAAACCTCCTAAACAATGGCTTAAGGTTGCGTGCATGAAAATGTAAGTAGCTAGAAGGAGCAAAGACTTTAATTCTTAAATTCAGTGCAAGTAGCCATGAGTCATGTTTGTCATTTTACTACGGAACCCTAAGAAGTGACGCTTTAAATCTTCTTCAGTATGATCCAATTGGCGGTCTGAGTTTGTAGCTTAAACTGAATGCATTTTTCATGTAGGGAACTTTTGTTTCAGTTTCCAACGTACTCGAACGATTGGCGCACGTTGCTCTTTCCCGTGGGGAAAAGTGTCGTTTTTTGTATTTATATTTTCTTTTACTTTTACTTCCTGTGTAGGTAATTGATCTATGGTTAGATTTTTTTTGTTAACTCTTTATTTAATTAACACAATTATGGAAAGCCCGCAGGTACTATTGGAAATACTGTGGATAAGGCTTCCAGCTGATCAAGGCTTAAAACGTTTTAGGCTTTACCGTCTAAACTGATCGAAAAGTGATATTTAAAGTCTTCCGAATTACCATGAACAGTTACAAAAAACAGAAAATAAAATGAACCAAATTCCAATACCATTGTTCAACGGCGTAGACCTTGCTACGCGCTGTCGTAGATAGCAAGTGCTACGGCCTACGCCGTAGGTCATAACACTTGATGTGTATTGCTTATTTTTTTCGCATGACAATTACGCACAAAAAGCGATGATAGCTGGCTGGAGAAGGCCCGCTTCTCAAGCCAGAGGGAGCGGGTTCAAACCCAGCCGACGGCACGCACCAATTTGTTTATTGTGTGAACATGTGTGAATTTTGTATGTCATCAGCTACATCACTGGAACCCGGTGTATGACGACAGGCTCGCTCTCTGTGACATTTGGGACTGAATATCGTTCGGCAAAGTGTGGGTGTTGTGTGACCTCTGTCAGCCTCCTCGGGGAAAACGCGTTACGATATGTTATGTTATGTAACAATTAGCACGACCTCTTGCGTTTAGCTTATTGTGTACTCACTGAATTTTTGTGTGAACAAATTAATAGAAATGTAATATTATTTTTTTCCTTTATAAAAATCAATAGTTCTTCTTAAAAGTTCCGATTGTCTGAAGATTCTTCGGAACACGCAGCAGTGGAGATTGCAACTAAGTTCCGATTCAGCACAACTTAGTGGCAGGTGCCTTTATACAATGCGATGTTTGTGTATTATGTGACACTTTTTAAGGGTTCGGGGTTCCGTGACCAAAATGGTACTCTAAGATATGACTTTGATGTTTGTCTCTATGTATGTCATTCACAGCTGTCTATTTGACTATTGTTCCAAGAGATGTCACGTTAAATATTTGTTTTGACATCTAATATTTTTAAGAGCTTCTTATTACTAAACTTGCTGCGCCCCGCAGTTCCACTTTGAAAAGAAACCTATGTGTTAATGCTGAGTATAAGCTATCTCCATACCAAATTTAATCAAAATCGGTCCATCCGTGTCAGCGTGAAGAACTAACAAACACACACACTTACACACTCACAAACTTTCCCCTTTATAGCATTAGCGTTATGATGTACTGGTTTAATTGAAACAAAAAAGTCTCCTCCTTGTTGGTAGTCGATTAAAAAAGTTTACTTAAAGACAATGTCAAATTGTTGCTACTTTTAATATCCCTACCTATGTAAAATATTTGGGCTTTGTGTCAAATTAATCCGAATGTCGAGGTAAATAAACTCTTTATACATAGGTCAAGGTCTAGAGATCAGAAAAAAAAGGACAAAAACGCTTAATTTTTTTTCGTAAAAACTGAGAAGTAGGCAGAAGGCACAGCAAGAGAAAGTCTATACCATACTCATTTGTCGTATCCTATCCATCCTAAGGTTGCCTGGAATAGATCGCTTTTACTGATAAGGCCGCCAGTTGTTACACTATAAAATAAGTTTTATTATGATTTTTCTCTTGTTGTTTCGTGGTATGAATAATAAAGAGTTTATCTATCTATCTATCAACCCGCAGTGGTATAAAGAGTCCATGGATGATATGTAACGTCGCGTCGCGTCCTGTAAGTCCTGCGTCGAACTCAGCAGGTCCAACATCGATCTAATCTCGTCTGGCGCGAAGTCACGTATCACATTCGCGCATTTCCCGACGAAATGGTGTCGAACAGTACACCCGCACCCTATATCAACATGCTGAGAACGAAAATTGTTTTTATAGATTCGATATTCTTCAATTTCAATTCGCGCTCGATCCTTCCCCATATTCGAGTTTCAAGACTCGGCGATAGAATCGATTTGCGTTTCAATAAGAGACATGAAAGCGAAACGGACTCCGATTGGTGGACTCTTAATGATTTTGTGGGAAATAAGAAGGGTGGTTGATTGGAGGATTACAAGTGTGTTCTACGCTTTGAGTAGCGTGTGGCTCGTTATAAAGGCTTTATTGTGATTTCTTAACATTAGTTAAGAAATCACAATAAAGGCTTTTCTTTTCAATATGAGAAACGTTTATTTATAATTATAATACATTTGGGACACTTCTACACACGGTCGTCTGACCCCAAACTAAGCAAAGCTTGTAGTATGGCTGCTAGAGACTGATATACATATTTAGATATTTTTAAATATATACTTAAATAGATATTAACACCCAGACATAGAACAAAAACAAATGTTCATCACATGAATGTTTGCCCTAGGTGGGAATCGAACCCAAGCCCCCAGGCTCAGAAGACAGGTTCACTACCAACTGAACCACCGAGGCAGTCCATTTGCTCTTTGTTTCTTTGTTACGCCTTCACGACTCAACTACTCAACCCATCATCAGGCAATTATGCATGTGTGTACGGTGTCAGGAGCATGAACAACAGTAAAGGATATAGGGTACCGTTCATCACGAAAAAATTTACGGTTCCTGTGAGACCATGTGTGAATCCGCGGGACGCAGCTAGTCTATATCATTGTACTAAAAAAATGTCAAGAAATTACAGAGTAAATAATTACTAGATGCAAATATTTTATGTTACTACATGAATAGCAAGTAACACTATTAAAAGAAAAACAAAAAACCTGGCTACAAAATCTTGTACCCTTTGTCACTTCCACTATCAAGACGATTCAAATAACATCTTTCGTGTCGAAATCCATCAAGCTGTTTAGGCTGTAAGGCGTGCCAAAGAAGCCTCATACATTCATACATACCCACATACATACATACATACACTCGAAAAATATGACCCTCCTCCTTGCGGAGTCGCGTAAAAACACAAATTTGAACAACCATGTAATAACCGGCTGCACGCACGAAAAAGGATGACTCATTGTACCGTTACGCTCGGTCGATCGCTATACGAGCGAGCGAAAGGCACGATCGGCTTGAGCGTTCGGCTTGTGCCGCATTTTCCTCTTATCCACTCTATTCGCCTATGCGTCCGAGGAGAAGATTTCATCAATGTTTTGTTATGACATTGTCACGTTAAACTACCGTCCGTAAACCGACTTTACAGACAACCATTTTTTTTAAATTACGTAATAGTGATGTATTCTGTATAGGCTGAAAGCATCACTAAATAATGTCAGAGATTAAAGTTTCCAATATTTTTTTAATCTAATCGTCAGTTTTTCTTCCGGAAAAGAGTCGACTACAATTAAAAACCAAGAAAACTAGCTTCAACTATATTTTATAGTGTTGAAACGATTAATAAAGCTAAGTTAGAGCGAAACGAGCAGTCCAAGAACAAGTTGGCTCTAATTCAGCAAATAAACGGACAATTTAGCTGGCGCGGAGTTAATACCGACTTGTAACGTCCTGGCTGAGATAATTCACTAGCCAGCATTAAAACTACATTATTTTTAATTTTTCTCTGAAGTTAACTCTGATTTTTAATTTTAAATTTATATTTAACATTTTAAAATTTAAACTCACAAAAGTTACAGGAGTTTAAATTTAAAATGTTTTTGGTAATTCTTTATTTTCAAGCTTATTGAAAAGACGAGTCAGGAATTTGTAAAACAAAGTTGAAAATATTAAATAACAGAGGTATAACCAAATATATATACTTAACCCTAGAATAAGAAACTTAAAAACTTAAAGCAAAATAAAATTATATTTACTTACCTACTATTATTAGAGTGATGGGACAATAGTTACCAATCAATGGCTCAAGATAAAAAAAGTATTTATCCGGTTTTGTCTGCTATAATAACTCTCCTTCTTGCGCAGTCGGGTAAATAACAATATATATTACAGTATGGTCTTATGTAATATCCCAATTATTCTAACTTTTAGTTCATGGATCGCTAGTGTGTGTTCCCTGACACTTATAATCTGGGTGTCTTCAAGTCTCGAGTGAATCGGTTTCTTCTAGGCAAGCGTGCTCCGTCGTAGGCCGCATCACTGCTTATCATCAGGCATTTTGGCAGTCAAACGCAAGACTATTAAGCAATAAAAAAAACAACATAACGTCGCGCCTGATTTTTTTTTTAAATAAAGCCCCTTAAATCTTGCCTGTTCTTCTGACTCTTTTCCGAACAAGGCGGTCGAGTCTATTAAAAAACTTTGATGTTCATAAGTGTATCTTTGATACCCAATTGAATAAAACATTTTGACTTTTAATTTTTGAAAGGGCTGGCAGAGGTGTACAACACCCACACTTCGCCAGACGATATTCAGTCTGAACGTAACAGGGAGTGAGCCTATCACCATGCACCAGGCTCAAGTCATGTAGCAGATGACATTAAACACGCACATACATATGTATGTACACATGTACTCGTATGTGTACATATGTCCACACAATAAGCAAATTCGTTCGGCTGGCTCCGAACCCGCTCCCTTTGGTTTGATGGGGGAGTGTTCTCTGGCTAGGCTATCATCGCTTTTTTAGTTAAGAGGCATTCATTACTAAACTAAATAATGCATGAAATTTTATACACTGGTTGTCGAGGGTACAGAAAAAGACATAGGGTACTTTAAACCCATAAAAATACCGGTGTCTGTAGAACGCGGGTGAAACCGCGGGCGCAACTAGTTTACAACACAATAGTACCAATTGTCGGCTGTAAAATTAGGCAATTTACATCCGAAACTAGTTTTAGACCGCAGGTTCGTTAGTGAGCAATACTATTATTGCTATTACCTATCTGTGAGATGGTGTAGTAAAATTTATCACCAATTCACCATAGTTTGGGTAATTATAATTGGTGGGAGCGATTCCCACGTATGCCAAACGGACAAATCAGTCAAAAGTGACCTCTTAAAAATGCGGATATTTTTCATAGTCCTATTTTTCTCTTCTTCTCTTTAAAAAAAAAACCAAGAACATAGTTCATTTAATTGTACATGCCAAATTATTCATCATAATCTGACAAATGGTTTCCAAGAAATTTGACAAGTGCGTTTGTATGGAAATTTCAGAGCGTCGCGGGACCCTTAATTAAAGAAACATCAGTTATAAAATATCACGTTAGCGATCGTTTTAGTCAGGTTTAAAACGACGTGACGTGACGTAATAAGTTTGATGTGTCAGTGTGTGTGTGTGTGTGTGTGTGTTTGTCTGAGGCGTCGTAGCTCCTAAACAGATGAACTGATTTTTTTTTGTTTGAAAGGTGATAAAATTGATGTTGATGAAAATCGGTTCTTTAATTATTACCCTGTAAATTTAACCTTGTAACCGTCTTTAACCTTTACATCGCTAGGTTTCGTGGCAATTATCTAGTAGCATACGAAGTGCTAAATCAGCGTTAAGCAATAGCTTTAGCACACAAAGCCTTCGGCAATCGTTCGGTTTGCGATTTGCGGGTGCAAATGTTACGGCTGGGAATAGTGAGCAATATCTAGATTTGCACCGATTTGTATGCAGGCATGATGTTCGATTTATGCCTTCGTGTGCTCTTTGGGCTAAATTTAAAGGGAATGTTCGAATAACAGCGTTGAGATGAGAAAATGGGACTCTCGACTTAAATTAAAAATGCTCAACTCAAAAAAGCATTTTTAGTGAGTTTTGATTTCAAGTCTTGCTTTGTTTTTTTTAAATTAAATCTGACTTCTAGTCTTTGATAAGTTTTTTCTGGCGGAGTTTAGAGTGGATTTTGTCTAACTTATATTTATAATGCGAAAATACGTGGCAAACGTGGGGTTTCGTCCTAGATTACAGGCTACTTTTATCCTAGAAAAAATGTGCGCTTTTTGAGTGGATGTAGAGAAATGTAATGCTAACTATAATATTATAAGTCCAAATGTTCTGGTTCATTTGTTTGATTAATACGCTTTTACGCTTTGACTTTTTAACTGATCATCATTAAATTTTGCATTCGCGTTATTAGGGCACAGAAAAGGACATAGGATACATTTAATTAGCGGATACCATTTTTATAGGGGGCATCAACGGGTGCCATTCATGTACTATTCGTTGACAGTTTTTGTGGAATCGTTTGTGAAAACGCAGTATGCAGCTAGTTGTAATTTAAAGCAGTCATAGTACACGGAAACAGTTGTAAAATAAAAACAGCTCATACAATAAATTCCAGACACTATAAATCCCGGTGTTTGAATAGCGAATGGCGACAGGCTCGCCCCCTTTCACATTTGGGACTAAAAATCGTCCGGCGAAGTGTGGGTATTACACCTCTGCTAGCCCCTCGGGGGAAAGGCGTGACGATTTGTTATGTTATGTTTTGAATAGCATGTATCATCATTTTAGCCTGAAGACGTTCACTGTTGGGCAAAGGCCTCCCCCAATGATCTCCACAACGACTGGTCTTGTGCTGCTCGCATCTAGCGGCTTCCCGTCACCCTCACTAGTATGTCGGTCCATTTAAATAGCTATAAGTATCTGCGTTCCAAGGCAATACCTGCAATTAAAAAGTAGCGTATGCGCTATTCCAGACTACAATCTATCTCCGTACCAAATTTCGTCCTGATCCGTTCAGCCGTTCTGGCGTAATTGAGTAACAAACATGGATTGACCCCTCTAAACTTTCCCATTTATCCTAACTAATATTATAAATGCGAAAAAGAGTTTGTTTGTTTGTTTGTAATGCTTTCATGGCTCAACTACTCAACCGAACGTCTTAAAATTTTGCATACATGTTGTCTAGGGTACAGAAAAGGACATAGAGTACTTTTTATCCCGGAAAAATCAATGGTTTCTGAGGGACCGCGGGTAAAACCGCGGGGTGCAGCTATTATAGTAATGACTAGCTGCGCTCCACGGGAATAGCCGCAATATACAAGTAGTCTATGCGCTATTGCAGACTACAATATATGTATGTCTGTACCAAATTTTATCCTGATCTGTTCAGCCGTTCTGGCGTAATTGAGTAACATACTCGTACATCCATCCTTCTAAGCTTTCTCATTTATAATATTAGTGTCGTGATAAAATAGCGTCTCCAGTAAGTTACTAATTTGAGTCCCAAAATCCGTTAATATGAGTTTATCACAGGCGGCATCCCAACTGCAATTATACAAACCATTTCAATAATAACTCTTGCTTAATCGTCGCAAGTTACTCTCGGTTTAGCGTCACTAATGAGCTTACCGGGTTTCTTGGCAAGCACATATCTTACGCTTCTGTGGGAGCTGAGACATAAAGCGTGCCACAGACTCCTTACAGTATGTATGTTAATATATCTGAAGCGTATCAGAATCACAGACTAACCATATAGTAGTATCGTCACGCCTTTCCCCCGAAGGGGCTGGTAGAGGTGTAACACAACACCCACACTTCGCCGGACGATATTCAATCCCAAATGTGACAGGGGGTGAGCCTGTCGCCATACACCGGGCTTCAGTCATGTAGCAGATGACATACAATACGCACATATGTATAATGAACAAATTGGTGTGTGCCGTCAGCTGGGCTTTAATAGTATATTAATAATTATATGTGTTACGATATCCTAATAGTTTCAGACTCAAAACCAATTTTAAGATTTAAGACCAAAATTTAAGATCCAAAAATTAGATGCTACGTAAGCGATTGGTGAAATCCTACTTTAAATTTTAAAGGCGAAAGTTCGTGCGTGTGTGTGCATGTGTTTAATACTTCTTCACGCTCAAACGGATGGACGGATTTTGATAAAATTTGGTATGAAGATAGCGAATATCCTGGATAAGCATAATTATAGACTACTTTTTTTTTACTGCGGGTCTGCGGGTAATACCGCCAGGCGCAGCTAGTCTTAAATATTATAGCTAGTCTGTTGCATGCTTAAGGATTTTGCCGCGGTGCAGCGAGACTGTATTTGTTCTAACTGAGGTTGTTTTGCGATAATTACATACGTAAATGTGTTAGCAACAGCTGTTGCCAGTCAGTGATAGTTTAAGCCGATTCTCACACTGCTTTATGATACGCCACAGTACTAATTTCAAAAAGCAAACTATTCCTTTTTAATAATGGTCTTTAGTCTTAGAATAGTTGCTCCGTGTTCTGCATTTTTGTGTTTTTAACATTGCAGTGGTTCGAAATCAAATAAAATCAAACATACCATTTATTTGCTGGAATACATACAAAAAAAATATTGCAATTCGTTTTCGTGACAATTTTATCCTGTCTGCAAGCAGACGTGCAAGTTAATATTGTTATTAATTAGCTATAACATTTAATTATCTTTTTAAGATTTTTTACTAGATTCCATTACAAAAAGACAAAAGAAATAACTACCATGTATTTCAAGGCTCCTCACTTTCTTAATCTATTCATTTAAAGTAGGTGCTAAACAGTAATAACCACGGTCCATGCTTAATCGTAATGTTTTTATTCCATCCAAAGGCTGTCTGGAAGAGATCGCTCTTAAGCGATGAGACCGCCCATTGCGCCTATATTTTTGAGTGTTTGGTTAGATTTATGTAGTATTTGGTGTCAATAAAGAGTTTTTGTATTGTAATAGCTTTTCTTTACCTAGCTGTAAGATACCAATTTAAAATAAATAAACCCACTAACTGCACGCCGCAGTTTAACCTGCGGTTAAAAAGTATCCTATGTGCTATTCTAGGCTATAATCTATCTCTGTGCCAAATTTCACGTTCGGTTGAGTAACAGACATCCATACATCCATTCATTCAGACATCCACTCAAACTTTCGCATTTATGATATTAAAAAAGAGAAAAGAGATAAAGAGATAAGACACTCATTTAAAATCATAATACTAGCAATAATGTGATTCCATCCGTAAAGAATGTCAACGTATTACGTTCCGACACTCGAGCAAACCTTTTTATCTCTCAATTCTGCTTGCACAAGCGTTTCATTAATTCCTACGAATTTCTGCTCCATTCTTTCCCTTCCCAATCACGAGGCTCAAAAGCAAAATCGGTGACACGAGAAAAAACTTAAAGGTCAGATAATGCATTCGATGTTTCCATGTCATAGAAATTGAATATTCTTACGTCGTGAAAGCTTGAAAAGGGAAAAGTTGATGTTATGGCCGGGTTAGACGAGGCTAGTTTTCAAGCTAGGATAGCAAACTAGTGGGCTATCAAGCTAGTAGCACTGGCCTCGTGTAAACGGAACTACCTAGCTTCATTTTTAGGCTAGTAAGAAAGCTAGTAAGCAAGTGTTTCAAGCTAGGATAGTTTATTTGCATAGGGTTCTATTTGGATTCATATTCATACATATATCGTTACTGGTATTCTACAATATGTTTAGTACTTAGGTAACGTAACAAAACATTAATTGAGTATCGGCAACCAAAAAGTGTAATGGTGATGAAATAAGAGAAAGAGCACAGCACTTAGTTTTATAAAACTATATATTTGTATTTTAAATATTTTATTTGTCATATTCGATTTTACTATCCTGGCTGCGTTTGGCTTGTGTCCTAGCTCCGTATGGCCAATAAAGCTATTCAATATTTGATTGGCTAGCGAGCAGTGACACGTTGTTACCTCAATTACTAACATGCTACTGGCTTAAAATTACTGGAATCGTGTAAACGGCACTAGTATGTGTCAAGCTAGGACAGCAAGCCAAGACAGTATATCGAGTGGTCTAGCTTACAAAACTTGCCTTGTGTATTCCGGGCATTATTATATGGAAGACTGGGCGAGACCATTTGGCAATGTCCCGGTTGGAGTTAAAAGAGGAACGACTTGAGACACGTTTTGGCTTTATATACTTCAATCGTTCTTGATAAAGTAAGTTAGTAAGTTTGTGAGGCTGAGTGACTAGTGTCAAAGTTTTAGGCTGCCTAGTTTTATTTAGTTAGCAAATGTATTTGAACATACAAAGTGGTTTATGACGAAACTTCTGATTTGCGATCGCTGTCAAATGTGTGTCATGAAATGTCAGTGCTTGTGATTATCACTTTTTATGCAGTAATAATTTCTAGTCTCAAAGTAAATTTTATAGATATCCGACGATTTAAATGTTATTAGTGACAATTTTTTTTCATTACGCTCTGTTGAAATGCTACTCGCAGTCACCCGTCTGTTTGATCGCCGATTCGAATGACTATTGAGACGATACGAGCACTATTAGCCTTAGCTTATTAGCTGGATTACTTAGTTAAATTAATTTGAATTAGTCTACGCAATCGTCATGCAAGGAATTACAATTCGCACGTACAGTTCGTGTTCAAAGTACTAAGTACATTATGCACGAGTATGTATTGTATGAGATTGTATATATACATACAAGAGACTTGATTTGGTGAGACATTGTTGAAGTAAAATAATGACATAACAAATTGTAAAAAACCGAAACAGATACAGTTGAAACAAAATGTCCAAATATTAAAAGCTAATTCCGGTAGCTTTGATAAATTAACTTCTGAAATTAAATTAGTTTCGGACCTCGAAATAAAGTTATTTACAGAAACAAACAACGGAGGAATTACATAATTAATCATTATTAGTGGAGTTTGATGAAAAAATGCCTTAGGCATTCTGTAAAGTCATCCTTGTGATATTCTAATATCAAGAATAATAAAATCAGTTGATTGTTAATGCAGAAAATTCTTTGCTTGTCGCGAGGACGAAGTAAAAGTTTACGCGTTTACGATTGGTGCAAAATTGACGTTTATTTAAGATGGTTTATATAAGAGTCATAGAGTATTTAATTGACGAGAGGACGCTTTTTTTAGTGTAAGATTTTTGTTAGAGTGGAATAGGTACGATCTATCAACTGGTTATTATGGTCGGTGTCAAATGTTTCGTTGATAAACATCAATTTAGTTACTCTAAGCTAAAAGAACTCGTAAAAAATATATTCGAAAAGAATAAAAGGGAAAATCATAATATTTATCTTGTATTGCTACCACGATATTAATGCACTGAAATGTAATCAATGATTTCATGCCAAAAATAATATTCTCAGACACAAAAAATAATATTACAAAGTGAAAATAGCCCGTATTGATCCCTTTATGATTCCTCTTTTGATACAAAAAAATCAAAGAAGTTTAATATTTTCGAAAGGCTTTCGTTCATCCAGCAAGCTATTGTGAAGAAATCTTTTGTGATTTGGTATTGATATCTAGAAGTTTTTGTGGACATCGAACGTCCCTAAATCTCTTGCGTTACAGTAGATATTGCTTTTTCAAGTTTTCTTTATGTCGTATTCTAAAAATAGTATTAAAGGCGAAATTTGAAAATCTTGGAAGCGTACTTTTGTAGAGCATTGTATACATGAAGGTTAGAGTTTTAATGAGTTACTTTTCAACAATTAAGATACAAATTTCAATGCCTATAAATAAATATGTAATAGGTCTATTTGGTAAAGTGAATTAATTGTTAATTCTTAACTGGTTCTAAAGGAGTCTACACACTAAAGTTACCGACAGCCGCCGATATTTTGTTATTTGTACGATAGTCAAATCAAAATGTTTTTATTCAATTGGATATCAAAGATACACTTATAGTCAAAGTTTTATAACAGATTCGACCGCCTTGTTCGGAAAGAGTATCTTGTAGTAGTATTCAGTATCTTGCCTTTTCTTCTGAGTAGTCTCAGAAGAAAAGGCAAGATACTGAGGGGCATTATTTGTTCAATAAATAAATTACTGTCTCACAAATTTTGGCTTACAACTAGGTAATTTCATACTATATATATCTATACACTAGTGGCTACTTGACGGAAGTGGAGGGCTTGATGTCAATGGCTTTGTTTAAAAAATCAAGCCGCATACATGACACGATGTGTGCGACTTGATTTCAAATCAAAATCAAAATAAAAATGGGTTTATTTTGGCCACAAAGATCCAAACAGTATTTAAGCTATCCTAAACTAAGCTAAAGGTATTGTAATAAATATTATACTATAATATTTACTTTTTATATCATAAACGCGAAAGTTTGTAAGAATGGACGTTTGTTACTCTTTCACGCCAGAACGGCTGAACAGATCCAGATGAAGTTTGGCACAGAGATAGATTATGGTAAAACACAGGTAAAATACAGGTGAAACCGCGGGGCGCAGCTAGTGATAAATAAAGGTACTTATTAAAAACATGTCAAAACTTCAAGTCAATTCAAATGTCGGCGGCTTTTTTTTTTCTGGTGTGTTAGAGTTTACACACCAGAAAAAAAAAATTGTGGACAAACCATAAACCGTTATGCTGGCTAACTTGACAAATAGACACATGGTTTCTACTTAAAAGCTTTAGACACAAATAAAAAGTGCGCTAAGTAAAAGGTATACGAAAGTGAGCTGAAAGCTCTGAAAAACTTCTGCATTTACGCTTTTGCATTGCATCAGCAGTGCTCTAAATAACGCCGGTATTTGCTCCAGCCACGAAATGAATTGGCCAATCTGCTGGCTGCAATTTAAGGGATCGCTTACAATCTTTATTTGGAAGTCGTGATGGTAAACTAAGTAGTCTTTTGGTAAATTTGCTTTAAGAAAACAAGTGAACTCTCCTTTGGTGCGGAACTTTGACACAATAATCTTTTAAGGCCCGGTATTATAACAAAATAAACGAAAATATTATTTTGTATTAAGTAGTATTAGGGACGACTTTGATATGTGCAAAAAAATACAGGTACAGGGTAGAAAAAACAACCAAAAACAATTTAAATTATGAGTTTTGAAAATGATTCTGATTTTGGAAAAAAGAAATCACAAAAGTATCTTCTTGAAAAAACTGTTTGAGCGTGGTTCTCTCAATTATCAGGGATTACAACACATTTTTTTTAAATTATTTAGCCAGATTAGTTTCCCAAAGCTTAACCGAGTAACTTATTCTTATTTGTGTTCTTTGTGGAGACCGAGGAAGGAAACAACTTGATCGCTGTACGACTTATTACAACTAATACCAAGAAAAACGACAAGAAAATGTAATTTAAGGCGACGATCTAATTTTACCATCAATAAGGGTTTACGATTTTCAACTATTAATGAAGCGGCTTATGTAACCGTGTATGCGGGTGGAAAATCGTGGAAAGACCGCGCCTTAAATTAAAAAACCGACTTCTCATCAGAACTGGATTTTGACAATGGAACCAATATGTAAATACGTTGTATTAAAATTTTATTAAATAGCCGTTCGACCTATTCCGATAAAATTTAAATGAAGTTTACTCTGGGAAGTACCCTATGAAACAAATAAAATAATTTTCCGAATCGGTTAAGGTATCTTTGAGTGAATCGGTGAACATAGATTAAAAATAAGATTCCGACGAATTGAGAACCTCCTCCTTGTCTGAAGTCACATAATAAAGTTACATTCTATCTTTTTTCTTAGTCCCATCTAGTAAAGCCTTGAATTTAGGATTTATTCTCGTCGATGTTGTTGGTCTCGGCAGTCGGATTCTTGATCTCAATTATAGTTAAGTGGTCCATTCTTCTCTTGTATCCGAACTCAGTCTTAGACATCAAAACACTTAATTGTACCAGCGTACTTTCTTCTTGTTTAAGAATACGAGTTACTTATGTGTATCTTTCCTCAATCGTACAAGTACCGAGGACAGAATTTGCATACGAAGCTTTCTGTATACAGGTTTAACCTACATGCACGGTTCCGTTGCAATTTTTGTATGCAAGAGGTTCACTTTTTAAATGAACGTGTTCAGTTACAGAAGCTTTATTTTCATATCCCTTTTCAATTACCTCGCTCAACTAATATCGTACATACCAGTGTTGTAATGAAGTTGTGTAATTAATGTTCTCTCTGTTATGTCCTAAGCCTTACTGCATTGCTGTGGCCATTGAAAAATGACATCGAGCGTTTTAAAAGCGATGAATAAGCACCACAAGATGCACTTTGGAGCCTGCATGTGAATGTTTACAGACGATGTTGCCGAAACCTCGCGTATATTGCGGTGGTGACATCTCTACCCATTTCCGTTCCATTTTACCGATTTTTAGCCAAACTACGCTTCGCACTGCCAATATTGGGGAACGAGTATTTGGCAAGGGTTTTGAAAGCGAAGTTCGGAGTGCGAGACCTGTACGTGGTGGGTTCCGCCGCTTCATTTAAATTGTTCACTCAGATTGGCGTAGTTTTTATTTCCAAGCACTGTTGGAAATCGTAAAATATTTGCTTTCGAAATTATACAGGGTATAGTCAGCGACATTGAATCGTTGTTTCGACAAGATTTTTTTTAAAGGTTGAGTAGGCATAGTTTAATTCTAGTTAGCATTCAAACGCCCATTTCTATGCTTACATATTTTGATTAAAAAAGGTGATTTGATTATTCTGGAACAGGTTTTTTTTATTGGTTTTAGATATTTGTAAATTTCTCTTTTAAAGTTTTTTTATTTCTTGGAACATATTTTGTGTGAAAGGCCTGTTAAGGTAGAGTTAGTTAACTGTGTTGCTGGTTGTATATTGCACAGAGGTGTGGCACCCAAAATATCGTAAAACCGAGGGCAAAATTGAAATGAATAATGTTGGTTCCGCCGGCTACTGTTTTCCGTTCTTGTTTTTTTCTCACACAATAATGTGCATTCAATATTTGAGCTTTCTATTTTTTATATACACGATATTATTAACGGTACTTTTATTTAAATTTACAGCTATATTTCAATTGATTTTTTGTCAGTTAACGTTGTTGATTCGTGACAAAACTATTTTAGAAGCCTTCAAGTGCCTTCTTTCTACGATTTTTTTCGTAAAACCCTGAAATTCAAGCTGACCAATGACCGTTCAACACGTAGGGAGTCGTCCCTTACAAAGAATTACTCACAAACAATGTATTACAGCTATCTGTCTTCGATTTTGGCTGGTCGACAAATTACAGCTCCTCCCCCGACCATGATTTTCCTCTCGAATGCTCGCTACGTGTTCACACCTGAGCGATCTATAAATTTGGGGGCCTACGATGCGCGGTGCTCGGGTACAATAAACTAGCGGCTTACTTTACCAATGTTTACTTAGATCATTCTTTTTCTGTTAAGAAGGCAAGCCGGAGAAGAGTGAGTATTTCTTAGTATCGGAAGCTGGAGACGGTTTGAATCCCTGCGCCAAAAAAGTTAGTTAATTAGTAAGGCAGACATTTAACTTTCTTTGAACACTGTTTTTAGATGGCCTTAGGCCATAGGGTGGCCTGTGGTTTCTAGACTTACCTACAGATAACTTGTCTTGTACTCTTAGCAAACTTCTGTCTAAAAATAAAAGGTTTAAGGTTTAAATACATTTATTATCACTAAAGATTATTACATCACTTACATGAGAATACATCGTATTAAGTTAATTAGGTAGTTCGTCGTCGCACAAATTAATTTACTCTACTAATATTATAAATACCAAAGTTAGTTTGCTCGTTTGTTTGTTACGTTTTGACGCTCTAACTACTCAAACGATCATCATACAATTTTGCACACACGTTTTCAGGGGTTCATAAAGGGTACTTTTTATCCCAAAAAAAATCCTGTGGAACCGCAGGTGAAACCTTGTGGCGCAGTAAGTTAACTATCATTCATAAGTAAACTAGGCTATGTATTAATAATTTGAAACAATTCGGAAACAATCGTCTAGTTCTCAAAATACAAAATACCAGCTGAAATAACAATCTTACAAACTAATCTACATTATTGAGCTCCAGTTGGTTTGGTCAAACTGTATTACGAGTACCTCCCAATTTGACGGGTAATCGATATTCCGTTCAAACGCGTTTGGGTGGATACAGAAAACAACTATATTATTAAAAGAAACAGAGTTCGATTGCAAGATGTAGCCTGTCACACTCCGTGTATAAATATCTAAACTAGTGGCTCTTTGAGCTGTAGACCTCACGGCCGACGTTTGTCCACCTACTGGTCGCATTCATCAACCGATTCTCGTGAAATGAGCTGTTTTTATTTGTCAAGGTAGTTTTTAAAATTGACTCTGCAAAAAAAAAGTATAATTATCGAACCTACACACGAAACTTCACAAGAATCGGTTAAGAAATGCAAAATGTAGAGGACCAGACCCAGACAGATCCGATCAGAAATCGAAGCTGAAGCAGAGACGCTTCGCTCGCTAACGCTCGCTCGGTCAATCTAAATCTAAAACAAAACAAGATTACAAGAAGTCCTTTAAATGTAGACAAATATAATATATACCTACTTATATACATCTTCATTACCACCTGCATACCACAACGCACGTTGTGACGTTGTGACCTATAGCGTTCCTATCCCAATTTATGTATCTTACCTTGTACCTATTTTTTTTTCTTGGGTGACGCTATATTGCGTCAGCTTCTTCGAAGACATCAAGGTCATCTCGCTATCTCCCAAGCAGTCAGCTGAAAGGTCGAATAGCGTCTGGGGACTACTCTGTTCTATTTAACCCTATAGATCATTCGGTATACGATCACAGCAGAATTGACCAACCCAATGTTTCTTTAGACCTGCAGCAGGGCCAGCTTGAGCCGTGGACTTTTTTAAACAGTTTTTATCGCCGCTAAGATGTGACAAAGCTAGAATACGGATATGTTTGTCTCTTTCTCGCGGAAAAAAAAGTTCGTCTCCGGCCCGTGCTACCTTTGCTGATTAGTGGTTCAGACAACAAAACACCTTATTTTCTAAAATCGGCTTATTGGTCGTGAAATGTTACTTCGCTCTAGTTGTTAACTGGCCGCGTTTAGCAATAGTTGCGGTTAGTTGAACGCATGACGTTTACTTATTAGTTCCGTGATCCAAATTTCGCCGGCGTTAGTTCGCAAACTTGACACGAGCTTTTAGACGTACAACGTCAAGTGGAACTGCTTTCGATAGATGAAGGGTTTGGGATTCGATATTGAATGGAATGGTTGTAACAGAAATACAACAGAGATACTCCCTTTTTGATGGTTTTTTTGTAACAATCATAGATTGATAACCTCTTCTACGCCGTGGCAATTCTTAGGGATTTGAGATTTTGCCCTTTGTCACCCTAGGGTGGAAAGTCAGGATGCCAAAGTAGGAGTACCCTATCATTTTGGCATATGTTTTTTAGATTTTCCATGTGAAATCTTATCCTACAAAAATTGCAGGCTTATTCTAAATATCGTATATGTACATTTATATTAAACTAGCTGTCACCCCGCGACTTCGTTCGCGTTTATTATTTATATATATATGTGAGCTATCCTATCTGTTAAGTTAGATCGAACTGCACACGGTGTCCAAATTTGATTGAAATCGGTTAAGTAGTTTAGGAGTCTATAGCGGACAAACAACGTGACACGTAATTTATATATATTAAGATTATACATATGAGTATATAGATAAATATACATTCCATTTTAATGTATGTTATACAGATTAATAAAAGCTTATAACGATTTTTTTTATTTATTGTCCCTTACATTTTTTAACATGATTATATTTAGGTATTGCACCAAAAAACCAAATGGTTTGTCTTGGTGCTCACATCCACCACTCGTCTAAACTAAAAGAAAATTAAAATTAAAGTGTTACATACTAATTCCTTATAACTACGCTGTATAAAAGTTTGCCTAGCAAGCAGCTGTTTGTCGTATTATTTTTTGGATTATTAGAATATCACACACATACATACACGTCTACATACTATAAACGTACGTAGTTCCGCTTCTCAAACTCCACTCTATCTCGTAGTCGGTTTGTATAGCAGCTTCGAAAATTTTAAGCTATAAAGATTTTACGCAAGATAACGCTTGAAGAAAATAAGCTCTACTGCTCTAAAATAAAGATCGATTTCGTATCCTTTGCTATGATGAATGCAATACTCGTAAACCAATGCTGTTTTAAAACTCTCATATGCACTAATATGGGAAAACTTAGGTGCATAAAACTTGGTGCTTGAAGTTGATGAAACATGCACACTATATCTTGGCTTTAGTACTTACTAGCTGCTCCCTGCGGTTTCACCCGCGGTTGAAAAGTATCCTATGTGCTATTCTAGACTATAATCTATCTCTGTGCCAAATTTCATCCAGATCTGTTCAGCCGTTCTGGCGTGAAAGAGTAACAAACATCCATACATCCATCCATCCATCCATACATACAAACTTTCGCGTTTATAATATTAGTAAGATAAAAGAATTGAAATAAATAGGACTTTAGGGTATTATTTTTTAAATATTAAGATTCAGTTATTACAGTCGGAATTGGTTCTGATTTGGAAAGAAATATCATGCAAATTAAGTTTATTTTTGAAGCTAAATTAAAACTGCGTGTATCAAAAGAGTGTGGGTGGGAAATCTATCTTGCTACTTTGATATACAGACAGTTATTGGTTTGGTATAACGCTAAATCCTTACTAATATTATAAATGTGAAAGCGTGTGTTTGTTACGCTTTCACGCAAAAACAACTTGACGAATCATCATGAAACTTTGTACACATATTCTGGGAGGTACTAGAAGTAACATAGGATACTTTTTACCGCGGGTGAAACCGCGGGGTGCTGTTAGTAGAATATACATGTTTTTTAATTTCAAGATTCAGTTATTACAGTTGGAATTGGCTCTGATTTGGAAAGAAATATCAAGCAAATTAAGTTTATTTTTGAAGCTAAATTAAAACTGCGTGTGTCAAAAGAGTGTTGGTGGGAAATATGTATACCTTACTACTTTGATATACAGACAGTTATTGGTTTGGTATAACGCTAAATCCTTACTAATATTATAAATGTGAAAGCGTGGATGTTTGTTACGCTTTCACGCAAAAACAACTTGACGAATCATCATGAAACTTTGTACACATGTTCTGGGAGGTACTAGAAGTAACATAGGATACTTTTTACCGCGGGTGAAACCGCGGGGTGCAGTTAGTAGAATATACATGTTTTTTAATTTCAAGATTCAGTTATTACAGTTGGAATTGGCTTCTGATTTGGAAAGAAATATTATTTGCAAATTAAGTTTATTTTTGAAGCTAAATCAAAACTGCGTGTGTCAAAAGAGTGTGGGTGGGAAATCTATCTTACTACTTTGATATACAGACAGTTTTGGTTTGGTATAACGCTAAATAGAATATACACGGTGCAAATCACCATGAAAAAGAGAAGTGTATGATTATTTGTTAATTCCCATATATAGTTTTATAGTCGTTTCTTAAACGTTAATTTCTTAAGGCTTTCTTGTAACCATGTTTAGCCTTGCCCCCTGTTTTGTTTGTCCGTTAATTTTCTCGCATCGCTCAACTGACATTTTTTACTTGTGCTTCCTCATTGTTTGTGACCGCCTAATAGACTTTGGGTCCTGAACCTGTTTACCGTTGAACTCTGTGCCGGTGCTTGTGCTAACGCAGTTCCTAGCTGGAATCTGGAGTCCGAGAAGGCGTCCGCCGAGCTAAGGGCAAGGCAAGGTGAGTCCTCATTTCTTGGTATTCTCTCTCTAGTGGACCGACACAGACTCCTCACGTAAATTTACATAAAATAAGTAAATCCCCCCCGCATCCGCAAACCGCAACACCATATTTTTGGTCCTTAGTCTTGTCCCCAAAAGGGCTGGCAGAGGTATAGAACACCCACACTTCGCCGGACGATATTCAGTCCCAAATGTGACAGGGGGTGAGCCTGTCGCCATACACCGGGCTCCAGTCATGTAGCAGTTGACATATAGTACGCACATATGTTCAACACATTGGTGCGTGCCTTTGGCTGGGTCTGAACCCGGTCCCTCTGGCTTGAGAGGTGGGCCTTCTCCGGCTAGGCTATCATCGCTTTTCGCACTTTTGTTTTGGCATAGTCAAAAAAATCCCACAACATAAGGTTCTCTTTGTGAGATTATCTCAGTATAGGATAAATTGTTCAAGATATCCTACAATCTCATATTAACGTAAAAAGTATTTGAATAACTTTGGGCTTTTTTGGGGAACCTAAGACGACTGAGGATGTTGAATTCTACGAAGGCTTGTAAGACAAAAAAGGCATACGAGCAAAAGGCAGATTCTTAACTTAACTTAAGGTTTTGGAGTATCCTGAGGTAAATTTATGTATACATGTCACGGGCGATTTGATAAGTCTGGTCACTATGATATGACCAGTCTGTAAAGGCAAAATGCCTTGGACCAAGAACGTTGACTACTTGCCTAGCCTAGTCATTTAAGTAGTGGAAGTTTCGGGTTGTCATAGAAAAAATACCACGAAGGCTAAAACGCCTTAGCTTAGCTTCAAACTCAGCTAATACAAGTCGGATCTACTCTGATAGAGGAGTAGGGCAGGAGAGACGTTCTCGGTCATTGTTTATTAAAATGACCGGTCCATATTAATACCCATCCTAGTAATTGAACTTCATGCCTCTGTTAATGCCATAGCTCAATCATACTCACAAACACACCACACACACACACACACACACACACACACACTCACACACACACACGCACACATACACACACACACATTCTTATTACATGTATATTATTTTGAATAAGTAAGTATTATAATAATTTCAAACTCACATTTTTTTGTGTATGTAAGTATTTTGTGTTAATAATTTAGTATCCTAAATAATGTAGATAATTATATAAATAGTCGAATGCGTAAATGTGTCCACTAACAAGCACGGAAATTGTATTTGGTTAACACTATCACTGGGTGCCCAAAATACAGGCATCGCCTAATTTGGGATCCACTGTAGTTCATTTTGAGTACTCAAACTGAGTGTTAAGTGTCATGCATTTGAATATTGTGTTTTTGTATGTATACTTACTTTCATTATTGTCAATAAATATTGTCAATTGTCGTGGTCCCCGGGTAGTGCTAACCGGGTAGCAAACTCTGGTGGAAGGCTTCGGCCGTGGCTAGTTACCACCCACCGGACCATGCCATGCCGTGAAATGACCTAGTCGTGTTTCGGGATGTAGTCCGGTGTAACCGTTCTGAAGACGGGTCTGAGCAGTAGCGCACTTGTAGTGCCTCACTCAACTGCCGTCTTTGTACTTCTTCACTCTTCAAAACTTCAAGGCTAGAGTGAATAAGTACCTTATAGGTCGTCGTGCTCCATCTCAGACCACACAGACCACAACGTCGCTTAATATCAGGCGAGTTGGTGGTCAAACGCAGACCTATTCTACATTAAAAAAAAATATATTGTCAATACTGCCTGGTTGATCAAATTGTCTGTAATATATACATGGGGGTAAGACCTACAATTGGGAGTCAAATAAAGAGTTGACTTGACACGCCGCAAGAAATTATTAGTAAGCAACGGTATGTTCAAATAATTCTACTCACGCTGTTACTTTTTTTTTTCTAGATCGTTCTCTCGTTCTCTATTTCTTTGATAATAATAAATTGGAAAATAGGAATTTCATAAAGTGTGAGGTTCAGTGACGCGCACTGGAAATCCAAACCCGTGAGAATTGAGCGCGCTTCGAACGACCTTTTTCACATTTAATTATTTAATGAAATGAGATAAGTATTATTAAAATGTATTTTTAATAAAATTATTTTTGTGTAAGCACCTACGTAGAGCATTTAAAGTACTTAATCTATTATTAAAATAAAACTTTCAAAAGCCTTTTTATTTATAGAGTGGATTACGTCTTAATAAAATTTCGCCAAGTTACTCATAATAACGAACGATTTCATATGACTAGTATTAGTGAAGTTTATTACGCGTACCAAGTATTATAATAATACTAAATAACAGATATATAATTAGCGATGATAGCCTAGTTGGAGAAGGCGGGTTCAAACCCAGCTGACGGCACGCACTACTTTGTTTTGCTACATGATTGGAGCCCGGTGTATGGCGACAGGCTCGCCCCCAGTCACATTTGGGACTGAATATCGTCCGATGAAGTGTGGGTGTTGTATTACACTTTTACGAGCCTCTTCGAGGGAAAGGCGTGACGATATCTTATAATTAGTAGATATTTGCCTAGTAGTAGTACAAGCTAGGAAAATCGTTCGAATTGAGTAACTAACAAAACTAGAGAGAGACGACTGTACCCACTATCCAGCAGTAAGATAAGGACGAATGTCGTTGATGATGAACTAAGAATCGGGAATCGCTTAGGCCAACTAGGTAAAATTATACCTAACGTCATAAGCTTTTTACTGCTACAGTAATAAACACTATCAAACACATAATTTCGGGTGATAAATCCCCCGAATAATGTTTCCTTTGTCATTTCTTATATGGAAATGATAAATAATTCATCATTCGAGCCTTACTTAGTCTAAGTACACCATATTTCACATCGGGCCCTTCTGTGGATGCGACATAAAATACAGCGACGGCGACGTTACCGTGTACCTGCTTAACAGTTACTAAACTTCCAACAATATCTTAAAGCTCGTGCGAAAGTTTCGCAATGCGAAAAATCAGTTTAAAATAGATTAATAATATAAGCATGAGCTAAAATTATAAAAATTATAATTATAAAATAAAAATATATGAATTATAATCTTAAAATATAACTCTCATACAGTTTGTACTTATTAAAAAAAAGAAACAGAAAACATTGTGACAATAAGTCACCCACATTTACATGATTTCCCTTTTTTCTACACTGAAAAAATTAGCAATGAGCTCACTGAAGTAACAAAAAGTGAATGAAGTGATCCTTTTACAGTATTTTTTCCTTGCTTATACATCCTGGACTACTCATCTTTTGTTTGAAAGGCACCTTTGAATGAACGAAGTAAGAATAGATAAATTATAAAGATATCTATCTTTTTTAACCCCAACCCCGACGCAAAAACAACGGGGTGTTGTAGGTTTGACGTGTCTCTCTCCCTGTGTGTGTGTGTGTGTGTGTCGGGAGTGCTCTTAGGTATGTTTAAAAAAATCTATTATCAAGGCAGGCTAGACTTAAACTCAATCATTTAGTATCATTCGGAATATGCCCTATTGTCTAACTAACCTTGACACCGAAAATTATTGACTCAACTGAGTATTATTTCATTCGAATTTATTGAGCTTCTATTCTGTTTACTTCACTGCGGTGTCGTAGGTAATCCTATCCATCCGTGATTTATACCAGAAGAGGGTCAATGTGGAAAATTTCATAAGCGATATATCATCGTTTCATATGCAGAACTATTTAAAAATATACGTACAATATGTTCTTGGCAATTTCTATTTGTACTTATTTGTGAAACTATCTGTGACGTAGAGGTTCACCAACGATTTTAAAGTGTTTTTAATCTTCCTGGATTCAACTTGATGCATAATAACAAACACTATTGCCACTTGAAAAAATGTTTTTAAGACAAGTTTGAAATGTTTGTCGTGAAACGGTAAACTTATCTTTTTACCCGACTGCGCAAGAAAGAGGGTTATGTTTTTCGAGTGTATGTATGTACGAGTATGTATGAAGCTTCATTGGCACGGCCTACAGCCTAAACAGCTTGTTGGATTTCGACATGAAAGGTGTCATTTGAATCGTCTTGATAACGAAAGTGACATAGAGTACAACATTTTGCAGCCGGGTTTTTGTTTTTTCTTTTCATAATGTCACTCGTTAACTCGATTGTAAAGTATGTATATAGTTGGGTGATATGCTAACTCGGTTGAATTTTCGTATTTGCGTTTTTTTAATCCTTTGTTTTTTTATAACTAATTCTTCTTCATCTTTTGTTTTCCTTTTTTTATTAACAAAGTTAAGTAAAGCCAATAGACATGTAGTCTCACCTTAAATCACCACGTTACTGCAAGTTTTGTCTTTTACGACCTTTACATTCAACTAGCTCAAAATCCCTTACGTTTTACTGTCTATGCCTTTAGTCGTTTAAAAGTACTTATGCGGGCTTCTCAAAACTAAGTAAATTCATGCATTTAAACTAAGCTTAACTACTTCCAAGAATAGGAGGGTTAAGGTACGAGTGTGTTTGCTTTAGAAATTGTCTGCGAAGCCTGTCTTGTTGACTGAGTGTAAAACGTTGATAGAAATCTACCTTAACTATTAGGAAAATATGTTATCGCTTCTATAATTCTTGAAATTTTGCTGTTTTCAAAACCACGCATTTGCAAATTTTACGTCTTGTAAATTTTGTAAAATACAAATTTAAATTTGTATTTTACATTTAGATTTAAAATATTCGGCTCGTCATAATAGTATTAGTTTATAATTATTACTTTTACTTTGGACGAACCAAAACGACAAGAAAATATAAAGTAGGTAACAAAAGTGTTCTACGCAGACTTACAATATTAAATTAACTTGTTGAATACTAAGCTTCCGTTTGCGATAAAAAAAAACATTTTATTTATTTTGCAGAGGCGAGGGGAAAACGAAATTGGAAATACCTCCCTTTGTAATTAAGGTAGCCGGTATCACCGTCTCGTCTTACATCGCCGACAAGATGCTAGTGAAGAAAATTAAAATTTATTTCCGTCACGATTGCCCATTACAGGAGGAGAGATTTCCCGCTCCCTCAAGAGGAAATTTAGCTCATTTGGTAAATGCTGTGATGAGTTCGTCCGAAATGTCAACAATAATTAAGGACACCTTTTGGTTCACTTATTTCCGTGCCGGCATTTGTGAACAATTAAATTCGAGTAGGTAAATACAGCGTCGAATGTGCGCGCAATATTTGAAGACGAAATTAATATTTCGCTTCATTTGAAGGTGGTATTCATTAGTGAATTGATACTTATGATGCGATCAGGTCATTATAGAGTAATATCATGGTTGTTATTTTGTAATTGGAATACGAATTTTCACATTGTAATCTATGAGCTAAATTTACGAAGCAAATGTTATGAACCACATACATTGTTGTCCATTTTACGGCTTGACTGGTTAATACAAGGAAATAAAAAGAGTACAAGGAAACAGGCAATTCACATCAATAATTGTCAAACCTACGTTTTTGAAGTGCTATAAATATTAATAATGCAACATTTTCATGTATTAAGAACTATGTAAGTGGGTACTTTACACTAAAAAGACGGTAAAATGTTAGAATAATGTGTTCGAATTTATTCAAATGAGGTTTAAATTTGTAAAGTAAAATTTTTAATCCTGCTTATCAGCTTAATCCCAGCGAAAAGCTAGCAACATACTTTTTATTGTATAAATTAAGTTACAGCTGTAGCAGAATTCCATTCACAAATTTTACAAAATGGTTAAACCTGTTAAGCTTGGCTAGTCCGAGTAAGGCCCGGTGCACACAGTAAACATGCCTTTTTATTGAAACAAAGACATTTTTTGCGCGAATGTCGTTACACATTTAGGCGAGAGCCCCACTCACCTCTAGGCTCCAGATTTAACATAACATCATAAAGATATTTCCCAAACCCGCCTCTCCACGTAACCGTCGGAAAGTTGTTTACGCAACTTTTGATTGCCTTCTTTACTCAGTTTGTTTACTTTTTTACTCGGGACCGAATTATTATGAAACTTTTTTCGTTAAAGGCTCAAAGATACATATAAATGGGTTTAGGAACAGTTTTGGGATCACTCAAATTTGTTTGCCGATGCGCTCTATTTTCACCCGGTTACCGAGAAAGGCGATGTTTTGAGTAGGTATATGTATAAGTATTAAGTGCATTCAGTAATTTCACTTTGTATCCTATCAGGAGCTGTTATTTTTTTCAGGTAAGAGTAGCCTGTGTTGAGGATAATAAGTTAACTCAACACACATAAACAAACAGAACTTTTGACGTGACAACGTCTTATAATTCGATAGAGCCGGCTGCACGCACGAAAAAACAAGACTCATGCGGCGTTACCTCGCTCTGAGGCGTTCCATGTAAGGCTTGAAGTGCAAACGAGAGCGCGGAACGAGCGACAAAGAAGCACAATCGGCGTTTGCGTTCGGCAGCGTTCGACATCCGTCTCTCTCCTACTTGAGTGAGCACGTTGTCACGTTCAACTATCGTCAGTAAACCGACTTTACAGACAACCAATTTTTCCTCTACAATTTTCATGGCATTTTACACCAGTAGCTCTGTGAGCTGAAGGTCTTGCGGCCGTTATCTGTTCTCCTCTACATGCAATACTGCAATGAGACCTATATAATAGAGGAAGACAGCCGGACAGGATTCGGACATACGAAAGAATGTTTGCTGAAGCTGAAGCATAGACGCTTGCAAACGCTCGCTCGTACTAATAGAACGATGCAGCGATGTGATGTTTTTTTTTTTTTTTTTATGTAGAATAGGTCGACGTTTGACCACCAACTCGCCTGATGTTAAGCGACGTTGTGGTCTAAGATGGAGCACTACAACCTATAAGATACTTATTCACTCTAGCTGGAGTTTTGAAGAGTGAACAAGTACAAAGACGGCAGTTGAGTGAGGCGCTACAAGTTTCACTGCTCAGACCCGTCTTCGGAACGGTTACACCGGACTACATCCCGAAACACGACTAGGTCACTTCACGGCATGGCTTGGTCCGGTGGGTGGTAACTAGCCACGGCCGAAGCCTCCCACCAGAGTACTTATTCATACAAAAAAAAGTTTCTTCAAATTTATTTCCAGGTTGGCAGCGCGTAAACAGCACCGCTAGTGTTGCAGGTAGCTACACCAACAGCCAACCTACAGCCAAGTAGCCACTAGTATTTATAGATATTACCTAGTTGTAAGCCAAAATATGTGAGACTGTAATTTATTTATTATTTGAAAAAATAATGCCCCTCAGTTTCTTGCCTATTCTTCTGAGTAGAGGCTCTTTATCCGAACAAGGCGGTCGAGTCTATGTAAATAACTTTGACGTTCGTATGTGTATCTTTGATACCTAAATTGAATAAAAACATTTTGACTTTGACTTTGACTTTACAGGCGGCGGTTACCGTTAATGAGCTACTTGTTTCTCACTCTTCCTATAAAAAATAATAAAACGTGTTAATCTGTTAAGCTATTTTAGCTTAAACGACTATGAATATAAAGTCGCATAGCACACAACATAGCCCGTATTGTTTTTTTTAATATTCTTTTGTTTCATTTATTTTTTATTTACATTCATAACCGGTTAAGCTATTTTAGTTAAAACGATTTTTATGGATATAAAGTCGCTTAACACACAACACACTCGTAGTACGTATTTTTTATTTTAGCTTAAATGGCTTGATTGAAATGATTATTGATGAATGAAATGATTATGAATTACGAGGCGTCGTTAGATTTACTTTTAAATCCAAAGTGTAAAAAAAGTGCAATGACTTTTTTTGTTTGTCTTTTAATTCAGTATTTCCGTAACGCATGTTATGCGTTAATGTCGATCAAGTATTTTTTTTTAGAATTTCTTGGATAGAAGGAAAAGAAGCCTTTCCTATTTACTTCGTAGTTCTTTTGTGTTTCGCTAACAGCTGGAGTTATTTTATACTTGCTTGTATAGAGGCACAGTAGCTGTATAAAATCGTTTTATTTTCAATTGTACTTTCCTTTGTTGTTTTCTTTTGAACTAATTTAACCTACTTGTCATCATCATTCCAGTCTTTTACGTCCAACTGGAGAAATACTAACCAACCCTACATCGAGAGTGATTGAGTCGTTATTAGCCATGCCATATAGCTCAGTACGGGTTAATGGATAATACATGTCTGGAGCCTTACACATCCGCCAAGTAGCCACTAGTACATAGATATTACCTAGTTGTAAGCAAAAATTTGTGAGACAGTAATTAATTTTTTTTTTTGAAAAAAATAATGCCTCTCAGTTTCTTGCCTGTTCTTCTGAGTAGTGGCTCTTTTTTCGAACAAGGCGGTCGAGTCTATTATAAAACTTTGACATTCATAAGTGTATCTTTGATACCCAAATTGAATAAAAAAAATTCACTTTGACTTTACAAGTCTTTCAAATGATTAATTCTAAGACTTTTCGGTTTCCACGCGATGTTTTTCCTTCTTCTGACATATTTAATGCACATTTGGAGCATGGCCAGGGTCGAACTCACGACCTCTGGATGGAAAGGCGCGTTTCATCCCACTCGGCCCCTACGCTCTAACAACGTGTACGTACTTACTTGTACGTTGCTCTAATTATAATTGTGTTTTTTGAGAACTTTAATCTACTGAAAGCCGCGATTAAATTTAAATACGGCCTGACTGCCAATGGGCAATAAGGTTGGTCCCTCAGTGCTCCGCACGTTGTGGTGGTGTACGGGACCAAATCTCCCGCGTGGAGAGGCGTTGTCAGTGTGGTGTATGGCTGTTTTATATACAATCTGAAATGCTTTTTACAACGTTGCACGTCTTCCACTACGAGTGGAGCGGGCCTGATCTGATTTTACTAGCCAACTATAACAGCAACAACCTATAAAATTACCCTATTTGCTATTCCAGACTATCTATTAGACTATTATCTATCTCTGTGCCGAATTTCATCCAGTTCCTTCAGCTGTTTTGGCGTGATTGAGTAACAAACATCCATCAAAACTTTTACATTTATAATATTAATGAGATAAGATAAACAGTAAATCGAATGCATTACAGTGCCAGTTGCCAGAGTACTCCCATAGCAATCAGGTACCTTCGCCTTAATTACAACTTGTAAACCAGTTTAAATTGGATTTAAAGTTTATTACTTAAACAATCGTAACAAGGGTAGCAGGAAAGGCCTGCAAGAGACTACTACTTTGACTTGGAGATTTTCTGTTGTAAAAATAAATTGTTTTTAAAATATTAAAACTGGAGTACATTGGAGTATCTACTTACTATGTATTTTTGTTACGCTTACGTTCTGCAATTATTCTTTTGCAAGATGAAACCAAAAAAGTATACCAAAACGTATATATAACACTCATTCACATAATGTTTATGACATTTCGGACCTATTAGTTAAGACCTATAAGTATAAGTTAATGAACGAAAATGACAATTTTTTTATACTAGTGTGCGTGATGGGTACCATCTTACATTAGCGTTGCGTCATACTTTTTGTTCTTTGGGGCTAACAATTCGCCGCTTTTTTTTTCGAAGCTTGCAATGGTTTTTAAATCCATCTAAACAGAAATCATTTATGGAAGCCTACGACTCATCTAACGACGACGCCTCTCAACTTAATTCAAGTTCAAAAATAAAAATGTCTTTTTGGTGACGAGTGAGCATTGCCAACTCGATCTTTTGTGACACACGACTCTTTAAGAAAATGTGTACACATGTGTCAAGAGTACAAATTGCTTCTGTAATTAGGATGAAAAGTCACGCTGTCAGGAGTGAAGGGGAAGGTGGGGCGAAGCGGGGTGACGGAAGATGGTGGCAAATTAGGTAATTTATTGGAGCCGTCATGAGGGACGCGTAGGGTTACATTTTCGCATCAAATGCTGGGAAAAAGTAAAATGTGTAATGTTTAATTTGAGGGATGTTTTGAAGCATATTATTACGTTACGTAGGGTCTCAGAATACCTAAGAGTATTAAGAATATACTAGGTTAGGCGAAATATTTTTGTGTTGCTTAATAACATATTGAAATAAAAATTCCAAGTCTTCCAGGCACAAATCTAAAGATCCAGGTTGTTAATTCAAAATGTTCGTAAATAACCCGTTATGCGATGTAAGTGTGTACAAACAAAACTACTTAGAGCTAAGCTTACACGTGCAGACAGGTAAGTTACCAAACTAAACAATTACACGTTACGCTCGTGTAGATAAGCTAGTTACAGGCAAACTCCATGTTATGTATTCCAAGTACCTAGTTATGTATCCCCTTGCCCCTAAGACTTGTTTAGACTAAGAGTCGGGAATGCCTTCGTCAGCGTCTAGACGCGGCCGCACCGGTGCGAGCCTTATCAGCGCCGAGTCGGCATTCTCGCAGCCGGACCACCGGCCTAGTTGTAAGTCTGCCTTTGGGCTCTAGTTTTAAGTTTTCATTAGTATATTCCTTGCCTCCAAATCGGCAACACTACTTCTCTAGTTTTATTTTAGTTTTTAAAAAACATATTAAGTGCTCCCGAAATTTAACTGGCGCAGCCGGTAGGATAACTGGCTAAACTAGTGCGGTTATATACGCTTGAAGACGAGCTTCCGCGTTAGTACGGCAAAGTGCGGTTTGCCTATATAGGTAAAGTGCCGAACAGTTATCCCACGAACCAAAGAAATAAGTTGAAGAGAACGGGACACCGGTATGGAAGCGGTCGGCTGGTGAGTACAACTTTTCGCCATCCTTGCCAATTCCCTACCCTCCAAGAAATTTGTTATTTTCAAAATAAGTCTTCTTTTGATATAACGTGACCTAGGTGACTAGATATATAACTCTATTTAGTGTGCCTCTTACTTTAAGTTTTTACTTTAAAATTAAAAATTTTAATCTCAAAATCGATAAAATTTTTAAGTGAATTAGTGTAATTAACAAAGAAATATACAATTCTATTTCTTATACTCTAAAAATAAGTAAAACATTTAAATTTTAATTTCGAAATCAATTAAAATTTTTAAATATTAAATAAGTGTTAATTTAGGTTAGTTAATAACGTACATATTTTAATTTTAATAAGCCTATTGTAATTGTCTCGTGTTTTTTTCATACCTGTGTACTACATATTTATACAATGGAACAAATAACTGCAATCCCCCGCGAAATTTTAAACCTTATCCCTATTTTTGGTGGAGATAAGACCCATTTAAATTTATACATAAGAAAAAGCGAGTATGTAATAAACAGGTACAGAGGAGACGCTGCACAAAATCTATATGTATTCCAATCAGTAACTAGCCGATTAAATGATAAGGCAGCGGCTCTACTTTCGGAAAGGGAGGACATAGAGTCGTGGAGCCAATTAAAAGAACTTCTAAAACAACACTTCGGAGACCCACGTAGTGAACAATGTATTGCAATAGAACTAGAATCAATAAAAATCAAATCCAACGAAAGTTATCTAGAATTCTGCAACCGTATCCAGAGCATCCGTTCATTACTGATGTCTAAAGTAAACATGTTAAGCGACGTAGAACTCAAACGGGCTAAATCTATTATATACAATAATACATCACTCAACGTTTTTCTGTATAATTTACCAGAGGACATGGTAAGAATAGTCAGACTTAAATCACCCGCGACCCTAGAAGACGCCCTTAGCGTAGTTTTAGAAGAGGTAAACTTTTCCGATCAATACAATATGCGTAGGCGAATTTACGACGCCCGTAATAGTAACCATAGCCATAATGCCCCATTGAAACAAACCACGCAACAGAACCCTCCTCAAGGATTTAAATTTGGGATTAACCCAAACCAGCCCTCATTTAAACCGACATCATTAATACCAAACGCCACACCAAAAATTTTTGGAAATCAACAGACATTAACTAGGCCGCAAGCTCCAATACAACCATTCGGTTACCGCCCTCAATTCGGTTACCGCCCTCAACTCGGTTACCAACCTCAACTCGGTTACCGCCCACAGTTTGGCACTGGACAGCAGCCAACGGGCTACAGGCCTAATTTCACCCAACAACCCCTTCAAGGGATGACACAACAGCAGCCGATGGGCTACAGACCCAATTTACCCCAAATCAACCCTCCGCATCTACAAGCGTCCGATGCGACAATGAGGACAGCACTGAAACCGCGAGAAGGATTCAAGGTGAACGAGATCTACGACACGACAGGCTACGAAGACTTCTACGGCTACAACCCCGACATGTACGAGGTAGCTGAAGACGCGTACGAAACTGAAGCTGAAGCATATACAGACATGCCACAAATGGAAACCCTTCAGGAATCCTTGGAAAATTTTCATACACCGGCCTCTACGGAACAGAGACCATAGAACTGAATTGCGACCCCACCTTGAAACTACCCCATATTTATATACCTGAAATAGACGCAAAACTGATGATAGACACCGGGAGTACGCGCTCGTTCATAAGCCCCCGAAAAGCTTACGAGTTTTTCTATTACCACCTCCGGCATGAACCCTTCCAAGTAGTTAGCACGCACGCATCAAGCAACCACAGCGAGGTCATAGAAATTCCGCTTTTACCGACTTTCCAAAGCAACGAGTACCATAAATTTTACGTCTATGACGTCGACCAACGCTATGACGGATTAATAGGAAACGACCTATTAGAGCAATTGCATGCAGTAATAGATTTGAAAAATTCGGTTCTGAAGACAAATACTACCATTATTCCAATTATAAATAAAAATTTAAATTACGAAGTGAAAATTCAAGCCCGAACTGAAAAACGTGTCAAACTACCCATAGACCAATATTCAGGCAACGCAATACTTGACTACAGAAAATTCGGCCCTGGCGTACGTATGCCCAGCGCCTTAGTAAACTGCGTTAACGGATACGCTACCACAGTTATCCAAAACACCTCAAACGAACCAGTGAAAATAACAGTGAAGCAACCCTTAAAAGTGGTTAATTACCACCCGGAAGCGAAGTATAATATTAACCTTACTACAAACAATCGCGGAATAGAAATAGAGAAAATATTAGAAGAAAACCTAAAGAAAATTAGACTAGACCACATGAATAAAGAAGAAAAAGAGAAAATCTTCAAACTCTGCAAAGAATACAAAAACATCTTCCATTGCGAACAACTACCGCTGACCTTTACAAACCAAGTTAAACATAATATACGGACTAAGAATGAAGACCCAATCTATGTAAGACCATATAGACTAGCCCCGACACAAGCCCAAGAAATAAACCGTCAAGTAACAAAAATGTTACAAGATAACGTAATTCAGGAATCTCATTCCCCTTGGAATGCCCCAGTCCACTTAGTACCCAAGAAATTAGATGCGTCAGGAGAAAGAAAATACAGAATGGTCGTTGATTACAGACGCCTTAACGAGATAACGATAGACGATAAATACCCCCTACCAAATATAAACGACTTACTTGACAAACTAGGAAAAAGTGCTTACTTCACAACAATAGATTTAGCAAGTGGCTATCACCAGATAGAAGTTGAAGAAGAAGATAGACAAAAGACTGCTTTCAGTACTCAAAACGGACATTTCGAATTTCTAAGAATGCCATTTGGCTTGAAAACAGCCCCCGCTACTTTCCAGCGAACAATGGATCATGTTCTTCGTGGACTGCAAGGGCTACATTGCATGGTGTACCTGGATGACGTCATCATCTTCTCATCCAGTCTAGAAGAACATATCCAAAAACTACGTCTAGTTTTTGACCGACTCAGACAGACCAACCTGAAAATACAGTTAGATAAATCAGAATTCTTACGAAAAGAAGTGCTATATCTTGGACACACAATTACAAGAGACGGACTAAAACCTAATAACGACATGATAGAAGCAGTGTTAAATTTCCCGATCCCAAAAACTACCACGGAAATTAAAAGTTTCCTCGGACTAGTAGGTTATTACCGACGCTTTATTCCGAATTTCGCAAAAATTACCCAGCCTCTAACAGCCTGTTTAAAAAAACGAAATAGAATTATAATTGACCAAAATTACATCGACGCTTTTAATAAATGTAAAGAGCTACTCACTCACGCACCGCTCTTACAATACCCCGACTTTGAAAAGCCATTCATTCTAACCACTGATGCTTCCAACGTAGCCCTAGGAGCCGTACTCTCTCAAGGACAAGTTGGCAGCGATAAACCAATAGCATACGCAAGTAGAACCCTGAGCGACACTGAGTCTAGATACAGTACAATAGAAAAAGAACTGTTGGCCATTATCTGGGCAACAAAACACTTCCGACCATATCTCTATGGAAAAAAATTCTATATATACACTGATCACCGACCCCTAGCATGGTTGAACTCCCTTAAGGACCCAAACAGTAAGCTCACACGCTGGAGACTACGCCTTCAGGACTTCGACTTTGAAATTATCTACAAAAACGGCAAACAGAATACAAATGCAGATGCCTTAAGCAGAATTAAGCTCAACGTCTTAGAAGAAGAAGAAGGAAACTCAATGGCAGTAAACGTAGACCAAAACAAGAAGAAACAGAAAAAGAAAATTAGAAAACTCCAAAGAAGTAACTCTTCCACAACGTCCGCTAGCTCTATCACAATATCGGATTCAGACACAGACACAGCAGAACTTCCTGAACTCTCAATTGAAAGACCAATCATTCCTTCTGCATCTGGAAGCAGCAAAACGCAGACTATCCATTCAGCAGACGACTTAGAATCAACTGGAATACCCATATTACATGAAGCTATCGACACCAAGCCGAATCAAATTCTCGTATTTTCATGGTTTAAAAATGAAACTCAAGTTAAGGATATTTCCCACAACAAACATAAAATTTTAGAAGTTCTTCTTCCCACAAACAATCCAGAATTAGTCAAAGAATTTCTCAAGGAGTACATAAGACCCAAAATAAAGTATTTTATTTATTTTGAAGAAAATCAACATCGCCGACAATTTAGTAATATAGTAATTTCCTTATTCAAGAAAGACACGATAAAACTCTACGAGTGTACAGAACGAGTAGTATACGTGGAAGATGAGAATGAGCAGAAAGAAATAGTTCTAAAATATCACCAAGGAAAGACGTGCCACAGAGGAATCAAAGAGACACTGGTAAGACTAAAAAGAAGTTACTTCTGGAACAAAATGGAAGAAACTACCTCAGCCATTATTAACTCCTGTGACGCATGCAGAAAAATGAAATACGATAGAAAACCGATTAAACCCTTCCTACAACTCACCCAGACACAGGATGCCCCTTTTCAGGAACTTTTTATGGACTTATTCACCATAGAAGGCAAATATTATCTCACCCTCATAGACGCTTTCAGCAAACTAGGACAAGCCTTGGAAATTCCTAACAAATCTACCCCTGAAGTTGTGAGAGCTCTCATGAAATACTTTTCCTTCTACGGAATCCCCAAGAAAATTAGTTCAGATCCGGGAATGGAATTTAACAACGAGTTGATGAAGGATTTCCTTAGCCTACATAAAATAGAACGTCACATAGGTACGGTTAACAACCCTAACTCAATGGGACTCATCGAGCGGTTCCATTCGACCCTTATTGAAATATATAGATTAGCTAAGTACGAACAGAAATGCACAGACGCCGCATCAATTATGACATACTCGATTATGGCATACAACCATACTATACATACAGCCACAGGGCTAACACCATTTGAAGTAGTCTTTGGACACACAGACTCCGACAACCCCTTCAACGTAGAATTTCAGAAAATATACACGCAACAGTTAGTTAAAGACCACGAAAAGCGTACAAAATTCTTATACAAATATTTAAAATTAGGGAAAAACGAGAAACGAGAGAGCATTAAGTAGGAACTCGATATTACATCCGTCAATTGTAAACTCTACTGAATTATTGTATCACCTACAATTAATAGCTAAAACAGGAAACCTAGTTTATACTCCTAACGAGTTGAATTTAGTTAAGATAGAGGAAACTATTTCAGTAAAATCATTTGTAAAGAAAAACCAGGTCACATTTATAATGGAGGTACCGATAACTGATAATTATACATATAACTATTATAAAATGTACACTGTTCCCATTTCTAAAGACAATCAAACCCTAGCCATAATTCCAACCTACCCCTACCTATTGGCGAAAGGGTTGAAATACCAGCCGATTTCAACACCGTGTCGACCACTCGCCGCTGGAGATCAATTTTTATGCAACAGTGACAACAGGGCCTTAAACAATGGGCCTACCTGCGAGGAGCAACTCCTCCGATACGACGGCAACCTCAGCTGCTGTAAGCAGCACCCTGTCTAAGTGGAAGATGTAAAACTCCAGAAGATCAACTATAACAGTTGGATACTCTTTACCAGAAAAGAGACAATACTTATCAAAATATGCACCGAAGACACTTACAAATATCCGGTGCGCGGAACATACGTCATTACCCTTGACGAGCCATGTGACCTCGAGATCAACGGGATGAAGCTGCATCACCACCAGATCTACACAGAGACAGACGCTGTGACTCCGTTGCCCGTTATCAGCCTTCCAGCATTCCAGACGAATACAAATCTATCAAGTGCACCTACACTTAACATACGCGATACAAACCTCGACGACCTTAAGTATTTGTCATTTGTGTTAAAAAACAGTGAAGTGTTTGAACCCAAAAGAGAAATGGACTCTAATAGTGTTTTAGTTTACGCCATTTCCGGCCTTCTAGTATTAAGCGTATGTGTAAGCCTTATATATGTTTTTCGCAAAAACATAATTCATGTTTTACGAAATTACCGGAAAAGTTCTCCAATCGAACATTCCGATAATTTCTCTCTTAGGGATGGAGGAGTTATGTATCCCCTTGCCCCTAAGACTTGTTTAGACTAAGAGTCGGGAATGCCTTCGTCAGCGTCTAGACGCGGCCGCACCGGTGCGAGCCTTATCAGCGCCGAGTCGGCATTCTCGCAGCCGGACCACCGGCCTAGTTGTAAGTCTGCCTTTGGGCTCTAGTTTTAAGTTTTCATTAGTATATTCCTTGCCTCCAAATCGGCAACACTACTTCTCTAGTTTTATTTTAGTTTTTAAAAAACATATTAAGTGCTCCCGAAATTTAACTACCTACTGGTACATGTTATTTTCTTAGGTGTATCTCGTGCTACGATGTTTACCCAGATTTCACCTTATTCTCGAGCCCGGGGGCAAACGTAACAATTTGCCTGAATGCAGGATTCAATTTGCCCCTGATAGCTAATTTGCCCTCCCCTACCCGTCGTGTACACTCAGCCTTATTATCAATAACGATGTTGGTGTAATTTAGGTAATTTTATTTTTTGCTTACATGTAGTCGTAGCTTAGAAATCAGTTCAGCGCGTACAGAAAGGTTTTTGGATCCAGACGCCTACATGTTAATATACTCTTACTGTTGTGTATATCTGCTGTGTTTACATGTTTATTTTAACACAGTTACATTCTTAGTTTGGATAGCAATGCTTCTCAACCTGACTTACACATTTTAGGAAAAGGATCTTTGTTAAAATAATGATCTAAGACGTTTGTTAGCGCCAATAAATTCATTGTCATTAATTTCACTAAAAAGTCTTACCACACGTCTTATGCGGTAAGTATCCCAAAAGTTAGTAATCATCGTCACAATGTCAGCCGAAAGACGTCTACAGTTAGACAAAGACTTTTCCTAAGAATCTCTACCATGTTCGGTCTTGCGCTGCCCGCATCCAGCGAGCTCCTGCGAGAAATCTCTACCAAGTAATTTTGTCTTGAAAGTATTTAATTCCAACAAAATTTCCTAAAACGATTTCATGTGTATGAAATTACGTTAATTCTACTACTTACTAATTATCCTATGGTCACTTTGACATTGTAAAAGAGGAATGTGGATCGGTTCCTTAAATTTCATAGAATTATTAGACCGCTCTCTATTCTATGGGATCGGTCGGACTATTATCAAACTGATGTTACTATACGCAGTGCTATCTGAACTCTGAACAAAGGGCCTCTAACCTAGTTGAATTTACTTCCATGGTATTCTATTTCTACAATCACTATCGCTCGAAATTTTGCTGCTGATTAGACAATCTACAAATAACATAACTTATCGTCACGCCTTTCCCCTGAAAGGGTTGGCAGAGATTAATACGACACCCACAATTCGTCGGACGATATTCAGTCCCAAATGTGATAGGAGGCGAGCTTGTCGCCAAACACCGGGCTCCAGTCATGCAACATAAGTCACGCAATATACAAAATACGGACTATATAAATGTCACGTCATCTTATTGTCAAGTTGTCCAATGAGCAGCTAACGGTTCAGAGCGTAGCTATTGTAAAACTAGAAGCGCTAGGAAGCTATTGTAACTTAAGTAACTTAAGTCTCGGGCCCCTGGATTTGTCCAAGCAATTCTGTACTTTGTATGTTCCTATGACCTCTCGTCAACTGAAGCCGCGATTCACACTCGTCACGTATAAAGTAAACTCGAAATAAAAACGTAACAGCGTTATTTGTCCGTATCTCAGTCTCACATAAAGCTCGAAAGTGACCCATTTCTGACTCCACATGTTGGACGCAGATCGACCCAGAATGGCCCCATAAAATGCTTTCCATTCGCGGATTTGAAGCGTGCTATAAAATACTGTTTGTTCCATACTCTTTCTTCTTACTAATAAACGTTACATAACTTTGGAATACTTATTCAGTGTTTCGTTTTTCTTTATTTTAAATTATTAACTTTATCGAAAAAGACAAAATACTGTACACTATTTCGAGGCTATAAAAACTATTATTAGTCTGGGGGTTCGACTATAAATTCAGTGGTTTTTTTAAAGACACCACACACAGTCTAAATATTTTTTTTTGCACGCATCTTAGTCCCATACTTTAGAGCTGATCTACTTCGTACTCTTAGGCCCGCCTGCTAAAACGAAGCTCAGTCAATCTCGATTAAAAACTGTTTTTATGTATGGCAAAACCAGTTTTAAATCGAGATATAATATATACCTTATACTTTAGAACTAGCTTAAATCGCAATTTCATAATTTAGTGTAACAGTCAGTAATAGCTATGTACGCCATGCAGTTTTACCAGCTGTCATGTATAGAAATCCTTCGGTTTTATAAGACAAAACTTACCTTTGTGTGATTACACAGAGTTTTTAAGCTATTACCATACCACGTTTAATCAAATTAGCCAATAAGTATCTACATAAAACTTTACTTTGAGTTAATTTTTTTTTCGTCTTTTTTGTACAACTTACATATTTTTAACACGTTAGGTAGCTGTGTCCGTTCCACGCGTTTCCTATTGCTGGCCTCTGCATCAAAATAAAGGCTGCCCCCACATTACCCGGCCATGAACGATGGCCACGCAGGCCACACTCAACCTCTTACTTACCTATAAACCTGACGAATATACAGTAATTGCCGAACATTAAGTTTTTAAACGAAAATTAGCCATTTATTCTGCCATACTTGGCCGTTTTCGTATATCGTTCGACATTTTATGAAAATGTATGTTTTATTAGAATGGTTGCGTTTTATGTAGGTTTTATCGATATGTTGGAATGGCAGGTGGGGATGGAGTAAAATGTACTTAATGGTTTTGTGATTTGCGTACTTGAGTGATACGTACGCTTTCACATTTAGGACTGAATATCATCTCGCTAAGTGTGGATGTTGCGATACACCTCTGCCAGCCGTGATTTATTGGTTACGCTACTTACTTGACGATTGACTTGACTTGACTTATTAGGACGTTATTTGGTGTTACGAAAAATGTGTAATTTTGTTGTAAAATGGGTCATTGATGTTGGTTATTTGACACAACTAACATAACAGTGGATTAACTACAAATTGATCCGGTCTGAAATGCAAACATTTCGAATTTCAACATTCCAATTCCAAATGATGTTTGCAATTTTACGTTGGATGAGTGTGTTGGAGAATGCTTAACGAAATTCTATCCTATCAATAAGAATTGGCTACACAATATTGTGGCCAATGGAAAATTATATTATGGAAACTGACGTGGTTTTCACGCATGATGGTATGAGTTTATAATATGATATGTGAGAAATTCCCATATCATAAAATCACAATGGAAAATTAATTACTGACAAGTTTTGGTTAGGTACTGTTTATAATTTAGCAAGCAACTATTTACGAAACAGTTTTCAAAATAGACGCATATTAACGAATTAATTATGTGCCATTTACGCTCTTTATTTAATAGCTGTTTAAATTTAGAACGTGACATCTTGCCCACGTGACATTTTGAGACATCGTGACATTATGAGAATGTGACATTTTTTTTTCAAGATTGAAGATTCAAGATTCATTTATTTGTGCGCCGAGAGGAATTTTAAGCCGATCAACCAATCATCAACCAACTTGTTGGTAGAGTTGGTCCACCAACTCTACCAAGCTTTCTTTAAGGGATGGACTGTACATTCCCAGGCTTCATCTCACTAACTATTCTTTTCGGACCCCTTTTAAATTGAAACCAATTACATTTCCATCCCTATTCGTACTTGGGCCGAATAGGGATGAACGGTGGAACGTCAATGATCCGGATCACGAATGTCCCATAAAAAATGTAATGAATCCCCGCCGATGCATTTTAATGCCGGCTTTCAATGTTGGGCACTTGTATTGCAATGGAATTGGAAATCAATTGGAATTCATTGCTCATCTCTAGTGGAAACAAAGTACTCGTAATTTGGAACCTCTGTGCGAAATGGGATTTAAAAGTGGATTTAATTAATGTGGTAGGAGTAATAAAAAAAAACAATTACAATATCGTCATTGTTTCAATTACAAACGTAATGTACAAACGTCATACAACAAAAACATAAAGTTCAATTCAAAGAGACGGAGATTTTAGGCAAACTTTCTTTGTATTTTATGGACGTTAAACTCTTCAACCTAACGACTTATTGTTCTAAAACAAACACAACTTTTGTTTATTGAGATAAGTCAATAAGCGACAGAGATGAATTATTACAACAACGGGTACTTTTGAAATTACAGACGGATGCTTAGAAAATCTTAATCTTAATCCTGAGACCTGAGACCTGATCAGACCATCACCGTTCTTTTATCATTGTACCAGGCGCACCAGTAAGAGACACCCTATTATGGTGGAAATTCCGCCAAAACGCACTAAGCGTTTCAAATCAACTTTTCTCGTAAGAACTGCAGAGGTGTGAAATTCGTTGTCTGCGTCTATCTTTCCACCTAAATACAATCCAGGGGTGTTTAAGAGTAAAGTGAATAGATATCTCCTAGGCTAGCGTGTTACACCTTCGATCACGTCGACGCTTCCCATCAGGCGAGTCAGTGGTCAAACGCATGCCTAGTCTGTTGTAAAAAAAATCTAGCTTTAATCTTCTTGTTTTACATGTTCAATAAGACCTATTTGACTTTATAGAGTAGGCCGTCTTAGGCCTCGATCTCTATTCCTGTCTGGGCAGATGTTTGAACTACCAATTTGAATCTGCTCTTATCCCGTGTAATTGAATCAAAATGTGTCGAACCACGTTATTATTTGTCGTAGTATAATATCTGTTCTGAATCTGGGTGTTACTTGTCAATGTATAAGTGTAAGTTCCATGGATTCATCGACAAAAGGGATCATAGAAGAGAGCGGTACGTGTAAACTGTTTTCCTTAGGGTGCTTCTAGACGGGTCATATTGGCCCGGTAATTCTAGCACGGCAATATTTTGACTGTGGCCTAGGCATATTGTAATACATTTTAGCAAGGCTGATGCTGGTCAGGCCACAGTCGGCAATATTGCCAGTATAAATATCTAGAGCACACTTTTTTTTTTCTTTTTTTTTTTAATAATAATAATTTATTGAACAAAAGATACAGTGCTTCCAGATTAAAGTTAGTAACTGATTCTTATTGACTAATATTAGTAGATAAATCTAGATAGGATATGAACCCTGAATCTCACGCTAGGTTGTGAAATTCAGTGACCTTCCATTAAATGAGGTTAGATTTGTAAGTAGGAGAATACTAAAAACAAAAACAAAACATTCCAAATTAAAAATAAAGCAACACTTAAAAGTTGCACTTAGGTACATAAGACATGGAGAAGTTATGCTTGAATCTATCGAAAGTATACCTATAGAAGTATACACTTACAAGCAAAGTATCACATCACAACACAGGGATTGGGTAGAAGTATTTGTACTTACTTTTTTTACTTGAAAAATCTCAATTTTGAGAATTAGGGACCAGGGTGGGGAGATGCCCCAGATTGCTCCAACGTGGGTACGCCTACGCTTCCCATTCTACCATTTAAAAATTTAAACAAACTACCCCAAAACCTTATCTGCAAATTACTAGTCTGACAATACCCTACCTTAGTTAAAGTTACACTTTCACTTTCACAAAACAAAGTTGGTATCGCCTCTGTCCAAATGAAACTAAGCAAAATACAAATTGCCTGTTTAACTCGGCAGCCCGTTCTGTTATATTGTATTTCCACAAGTATTTCATTATGCAAAGACTCTGAGACGGGACTAAGGAGAAGTGTCTCCGGCCATTTCCCGCGAGATTTTATATCACCACTTCGCCTCCTTACTCGTTATTATTTAATCTGCGCGCTGCTTGTTCTCACTATCAGGCGTTGATTTTACGACGGATACATGATCTTGTGGTTCATTTTCATCAGTGTATTGATGATGTCTCCTTGACGAATCCGTCAATGGCGCACCTGGCTAGAGAGCATTGTGAGCAACGGCGTGACTTGCAAACGTGTATTTCTTTTAATGGAAAGAGATGACGAGCTTTAATTTAAAAACTGGTAATGGAAATCCTCCTCTTCATTTTGACATTAGAAGTAAACTCCAATTGTCAAAATAAAGAATATTCCGGCTATCAGCCAGTAAGCTTCTTTCTCTTTTTAAGTTTTCTTTGTTTGTAATACTTTGTATTTTAGGTGTGCAATAAAGATGTATTGTATTGTAAGCCATAGCCATATCTTTATCATGATGATAATTAATTTATAAGCTTAATTACTTCATAAGTACTTTTAAACTTCAAATTAATTAGGGGGTACTTATCGTAGCCCCCGTATCTAAGCATTAGCGAGCGAAGCGCCTCTGCTTCAGCTTGGGCAAAAATGCTTTCGTATGTCCGTCTGTCTGTCCGGCTGTTTTTCTCTACATGTCACATTTTTTAAAGCATTTTCGTGAGGTCTTTAGCTCACAGAGCGAGAGAGTTAGTTATGGCATAAGTACGTATACCTAGCTCCCTTGGAATAATTATGCAGTCTTTTTTTCTCTCTCTCTCTGCCTCTCTCTCAAAATTGTAAGCTCCCTCGAATAAGACAAAAGTCACAGTAATCAGATTAACTTTGGGTTCTGTACATTTATCAATGAGTAACATTGTATAAACATTTCCTAGCTAACTGTATCACATTATCATAGTCATAGCACTATAACTTGTCTTTAATGACGCTCGCCTAGTCAGCTGTAAATTCAGTGGTTCACATGTTACCCCACAAAGCCATTGTGTAATCACACTAATTTACAACTAATATTACATACTTTGCTATTATACTTATATTTATAAGAGGTAAAGTTTGGCAGTTTGTGATTCTGTATGTTTGTAGAGGATAATCTATGTAAATAGTGAATTGTTTCTGAAAAATCTTTCGGTGTCAGAAGACTACATTAAGTACCACTAGTGACAGAGACTATGTTTTAGTCAATAGTCGAACGTAGCCGAGAGCAAAAGTTAGGCAAGTTTGTGTTTATCAATGTGTATCTGTTTATGTGTCTGTGTGTGTGTGTGTGTGTGTGTGTGTGTGTATCTACTTATGTTGGTTTCTACTAGACCCATAACTTAGACTGTCTCGTCAGATATTGAGATATCAGATTAACATGTAAAGTGACATGACTGCCTCGGTAGCTCAGTTGGTAGTGAACCTGCCTTCTAAACCAGAGGGCGTGGGTTCGATTCCCACCTAGAGCAAAGTGATTCATTTCTGTGATGAACATTTGTGTTTGTTCTATGACTAGGTGTTGATTATCTATTTAAGTACTAGCTGACCCGGCAGACTTCGTACTGCCTCAATCGATAAATAAAAGACCTAAACTTTTGTATAAATAACGTATTGAATAAAAAAGAATTTTTTTAATGAAGCATCTTCTTATTATTATTTTCGACACATGTTGCTTACTTAAAAAACAGAGTTTTCCTGATATACTGGCTATTTATTAAATTATTACTAACATACACACACTGTTATGATACAGTTTGTTAATCAATTTAAAGCTTTCTCATAAACTTTTTTTTTTGTTTTGTGGTGCGTAAATAAACAAAGAAGACGGTTTTCCGACGCGCGAACACGCGACGTATAATAGTCCCTGCGCAAAACAGGGAAACTCCAAGTTAATTCCGCAAACTTCTAAAGACTGTCCTTGCGATTTATTTATTGTCATCGCAAAGGCCAAACGTACTGTAAATTGTAAGCGTTTAAAATCGAATGTTAAATCCATTGGAATCATCGGTATTCGCGGGATCAAGACTTCCTCTAGATATAATATTAATAATATATAATATTAATAATTTTTATTATAAATTATTAATTATCGAATCTGGGGGGCTATTCCTACGCGTGAGATGAGATGAGATTTTATCCTGGCCACTCTCACACCTATGACTATTCAAACGAGAGCAATAAGGACGAAAAATGGTGAGATGAAAATCTCAAATCTCCGAATAGGGTCCCTGCTCACAAAATTTTACGAGAATCGGTTGAAGAATGAGCCCTGTAGAGGAGAACAAACGCTGGACCTGAGGTCTCCAGCTAACAGAACCACTAGTACGAGTAAAATTAGAGATAACATTTGTACGATAAGATTTGTACGTTGATACCTTTGAAACTACTCATTCCATAAACATTTTTGACAAGAAACGTAAAATTAGAGATAAAATTTGTACGATAAGATTTGTACGTTGATACCTTTGAAACTATTCATTCCTTAAACATTTTTGACAAGAAACGTAAAATTAGAGATAAAATTTGTACGATAAGATTTGTACGTTGATACCTTTGAAACTACTCATTCCATAAACATTTTTGACAAGAAACGTAAAATTAGAGATAAAATTTGTACGATAAGATTTGTATGTTGATACCTTTGAAACTATTCATTCCATAAACATTTTTGACAAGAAACGTAAAATTAGAGATAAAATTTGTACGATAAGATTTGTACGTTGATACCTTTGAAACTACTCATTCCATAAACATTTTTGACAAAAAAATGTAAAATTAGAGATAACATTTGTACAATTATTGAGGATAACCTTTGAAACTACTCATTCCATATTTTTTTTTGACAAGAAGCTACAAAATCTGAATCTGAACTGGGGGGCGTGGGTTCGATTCTCACCTAGGGCAAACTTTTATGTGATGAGCATTTGTGTTTGTTCTATGTCTGGGTGTTGATATGTATTCAAGTATGTATTTAAAAATATCTAAGTATGTATATCAGTCTCTGGCAGCCATAGTACAAGCTTTGCTTAGTTTGGGGTCAGGCGACCGTGTGTGGAAGTGTCCCGAATTTATTTATTTATTTATTAATCACTTAGTGCCAGCTGATATGAAACGCAAGCAAAGCCAGGGTAGATGAGCTAGTACTACTTCCTACTTTTATTATGAAGGCGAACGTTTTTATGTCAGTGTGTATGTTCGTTTAACTTAGTAACGCTAAAAAAGACGATCAGATTTCGATAACATTGAGTTTTTAGAGAAAAAGTTTCCTTTGATAACAAGGATTGATGCGCTAGAGTAGATTGGTACGTAGTTATTTTACGAAAAGTCGTAAAATAAACTAATTATGTGTCCAATCAACTTCCTCCCGGCAGTCTACAGTCATCAGTCTGTAGTCTAAAGTCAAATAGATTTCGATAAGAGGTTACTTTATAACCCGGATTAACATACAGGCTACTTTTTAACCGCGGGTAACACAGCAGGACGCAGCCAGTACTGAGTAGTTTCATTGACATTATCGGTTTCATCGCGGATAGCATAAAGCTGTATAACTTTAATGGATGCGCACAAAATTGCATACTCCATGTACACGAGCAATGTAAATGAAAATGTTATTTATGGCCTTGCCAAAAAATGAACGTTGAATTTAGTTTATGCTTAACATCGCCAGTAAAATTGATCTGTCACCAACAAATGTACGTATAAAAATCAATAGAGAACGGTGGTTCCAAAAATGTAATAAAATGATTTGAAAATTTCGCTTTGTTGTAAGACGTATTTTATACTAGCTGCGCCCCGCGGTTTTACCTGCGGTTAAAAAGTATCCTATGTGCTATTTTGGACTATAATCTATCTCTGTGCCAAATTTCATCCAGATCTGTCCAGCCGTTCTGGCGTGAAAGAGTAACAAACATCCATCCATCCATTCTTACAAACTTTCGCTTTTATAATATTATATAGTAGGAAAAGGCGGTTCGTCAACGTTTTTGCTTTAGAATTTTAGCGCGTAGGTGCTTCTACTAAAGCAGTTTAACAGTGGTGTCTGCAAATCCTGGTGGCCATCGGTGAAAGATTTAGTCAAATCTTTGACTGCCTCGGTGGTTCAGTTGGTAGTGAACCTGCCTTCTGAGCTTGGGGGCGTAGATTAGTTTCCTACCTGGGGGACACGTTTATTTGATGAACATTGTGGTTGATCTATGTCTGGGTGTCAATATCTATTTAAGTTTTAAAAAGTCTTTGGCAGCCATAGTACAAGCTTTGCTTAGTTTGGGGTTAGGCGACTGTGTGTGAAAAATGTCCCAAATATTTATTATTTACTTAAATACGCAAAAAAGCTAACTATGTCGGTTGGAGAGAAAAATCTTTTTTTTTCCATTCAGTAATTTCTCTCCTTGATTTTCTTTTTCTCTCTTCAATTTTCCTCATCTAAATTTTTCCGTTCGGATCTGCAACGTCAAGTTTCAGAATCCTAAGTCCCTGACCGAGTCTGGTCTATAATCCCTAGTGGGCGAGCTCGTGTGTGTCCAGCGCCGTCAGATGAGGCTTTCCTTGATTTATACTGAATCTAAGACCTATTGCTATAAAATATTGCTGCATTAGTGGTTTTAGATAATTAATAGAGGTATTTATTTACATCCTGGAGATTAATGTGTTAAGACAGATTAATTTAGAGGTTCGAATTCTATATATTATGCTATATATATTATGCTATTGTATCGAGCTGAGTTTCATAAATGTTATGCCAAAGGCGAAAACATGTCTGGCTTTGTATGTGTGTTTGTTAGTTATTTCTTAACGCTCAAACGGATGGATAGATTTTGATTAAATTTTGTTAGGGGAAATGAGCTTATATTAATTATTAATTATAGCCTGGATTAACAGATGGCCTATAAACTTTTTAACTGCGGGAAACACCGTGGGCTATCTAGTTTTGTATAAATCTTATAATTATCTTATACCTTTAAATGAGCAATTCTTGTATATATATATATATATATAATTGGAATCTCGGAATCGGCTCCAACGATTTTCATACAAATTAGTAAATAGGGGGTTTCGGGGGCGATAAATCGATCTAGCTAGGAATCATTTTTAGAAAATATCATTTTATTCGTGTTTTATCGATAATTATCGATAAAACACGAATATAATCAATCTCAACTGAAAAATATGACTCTTCCTGACATCTATTGGCGAATAATAATACTACTATTTTTTGTGAGCAACTAATTGCTTTAACGACACAACAGCAGATGGCGTTGTTAAGTAACACGAAGTCAATGAGTGTTTGCTTTGAGGTTAGACTAAAATCAATTGTTTATTATCCAAAAAACACAATTAAAAAATAAAAAAAAATACCGAGCAAAGCTCGGCCATCCAGGTACTTTCAATTAATTTTGATAGTATGAAAAATATGCTGGGTAGGTTTACGAAAATTGGGGTAAAACAGAATTAAGGAAAATGATTTCCGTGAAAAAAATTTTGGACTGTGAAAATCCGGACTCATGAATTGAAATATCTCTGCAAAAGTGTCAAGTTGGCTCTATTTTACGGGTAACCTATGATCCTACCGGCCCAGCCTCACAGTGGAAACGTAATGGACGCTAAGATATCGTTTTTAAAGTAAAATAAAAAGAAATTTTCAGGAGATTGGAGTTTCGACTTTCTAATCAAACAGTAATTCTGCGTCACCATCTATTTTCACTTGTCTGTCACATTTGGGACTGAATATCGTCCGGCGAAGTGTGTGTGTTGTAATATACCTCTGCCAGCCCCTTAAAAAAAGCCCCGGGGTAAAGGCGTGATGTGTTATGTTATCTATCCACCTACTATTTTCTAATTTTTGCACGCTCCTTAGGGGTTGAATATAGTGAGACTCTTATTTATCACCAACTATCCTGTATGTACCTATATTTCTGCAAATAAATGATTTTGAATTTGAAATTTGAATTTGAATTTATTTAGATTGGTTAATATGACGATAATTGACAGTAAGAAATTAAAATTTTTACCGACTGCGCAAGAAGGAGAGTTTTGTTTTTCGATGTATGTATGTATAAGGTTTCTTTGGCATGCCCTACAGCTTAAACAGATTCATGGATTTCGACACGTGAGGTGTCATTTGAATCGTCTTGATAGTGGAAGTGACGTATTGTTATCAATGTAACGTTCGATATCTTTCCAATTTTTTTTTGTGATAACGATTTTTCATCTCGCTCTTTCATCAATGAATTTGCTGATTCCGTCTGTGTGCAAGACTGGTCTTACACTGTGGCCTCGGTGTGGCCGAGCCGTGTCCAGTGACGTCAGACGGCTATTAACTTGATTTATATCGCAGTTTCTCTTCAGAATTAAGGAGTGCGGTGATCGCAGGCTCAAATTATGGTGTAACTAAGCCTATGTAAGTTATAAAGGCTGCCTGTTGTGGAATACTAATGGCAGTTTAAGCTAATGTTAGGTTGAATAGATTGTAATTGTAGAGCACCTTGTGGGTTGGGAACTAACTACATATAAATAGACACAGCTTATAAGATTCCTATACAGGGTGTGTACATAAGAATGTAGTAGGTAAAGTAATCTTTAAGGTATTTATGTATGATTCTATCCCTCAAAGTGAACAACTTGTGGAACACAAGTTTGGGAATTCGAAAAAAAACTCCATGATTTTGTATTACAAAATAGATTACACATAGCTAAAAAATTGGATCGAAAAAAACATCGAAATAGAATTGATTCAACTAATTTATTACAAAATAACTATTATTACCGTGACTAGTTATTAGTATTACAAAATAAATAGTAACAGTAATAATAGTTATTTTGTAATACAAAAGTCATACCTATTATTACCCTGACTTGTTGTTTTGTATAACAAATTAGTTGGATCAATTTTTTTTTCGATTTTTTTTTTCGATACATTTTTTTTTGCAATTTTTTAGCAAGAAATTAGCAATCAGCTTCTAAAAGTTGTTCACTTTAACGAGTAGAACAATAAGTATTACCTATTACTTCATCTTTTTGTATACACCTGGTATAACAAGTATACGTACGTAAATCAATTATACATCTCGAAAACTCTTGTTAAACAAAACAAACACAACATTGATGTAGGACTGTACTGAATGTTAATGGAAAATGTTATAGTTGTTGAGTTCGTTGGTAACAGATAAGATGATGTTCCCACGAACCAATATAGAGTAGGTAAGACAGAATTATTCACTAGCTTTTGGAGCGCAAAACTAGTTAGTTCAAAGTCGACACAGTGATAACTAATTCCTACCAAAGTTAGAAACGGAGGAACAAAATAAAATCTAATCCAATATTCAACATCACTAACAATCTACCATCCACTGCTAAGTATTCTAAGTATACTCCTAATATTTCCGCCAAAAAAATCAACTAAACAAAATATCCAGCACATTCAAAAAACAAAACAAAACTTTACTCAGAAGATTGTTTCCTTCAACGACAAAATCTGGGCCCGCAGTAATCACTAATAAGTAACGATCCCAGGAATTAAGCAAGTGTCTGCGGCCCGCAGTTGGTCCACAAAAGCTATGACAAATGCTCCCCGAGGCAAGCTTTAAAACTCGGCCAGAAAACCCGACAATGCGAGCAAAACTTATTTCTTCTGTTATGTTTCATTTGGGTATAACGCAAACACAGTATCTCAGCTCCAATTACACTGATAATAAATGCGTGCGAATGCCTAGAATCGTGTTGTACCAAGAAATTAAAAGCTAGGCAAGCTGAGTCAAATAAGATGTTTTCTTCAGAGTTATTAACTTAACGGAAACATTTAAAAACGCAGATAAATACAAGTTTGTACTAGCTTACTGTCGTGTAACTATTGCAGTGAAAGTAAAAATAATCACATCCAACACTATTGATACTTATTAGTCTGCAAAATGGGCACGTTCAACACAACGTGTTCACCAGCACCTCTAACATGCGCGCGCGACAAAATTCTTCTCTTCACTTTGTGTCGTGTGAGAACGTGACAAGGCTATGTCTAAACATACGTCTGTCTCGATAAAAAGAGTCGACATACCGTTGTGAATAGTTTTCGGTTAGTTTCTCGACAAAAATGTACCGAAGTAGGTAGATAGGATCGTACTATACCAATCCAATTCTTCCAGACTTGAAGTAGCTACTGCGATGTAGTGATACTGTCTTCATTTATTATTTTGTGGTTTGGTCCGCGAGCTTTAATGAAAATGATAAAAATATTCAGCGGTTCTATAGCTGGCCCTTATTGCACGGAGTTTTTATTGTTACAGCTTTACGGAACCCGTTTGATATTGTTACAATGTACGCTCAATACTCCAGGAGTACTCGTGTTTAATAATTGTTTTACAGCTTCATAGACTTTGTTTCCAGTATTTCTCGCGTAATTCTACAATGGGAATGTTTATATTAATTTGAGAGGAAATGAGGTCTTTCAAACAATTACGGAACGGAAAAGGTAAATAACCTTCAGAGTGTTTCGCGTATTTCAATTTTGCCTTGTATTATGAGAGTTTACGCGTCAACAAAGCACTCTGTCATTCGTAATTACTCATTTTAAACGAATTTGTGTGTCCAAATATAGCTGCGTTGACATTTTCATTAGATTAATGCGGAATATTAAAAGGAATGGGATGGAAAGTTTCAGTGCTTACCGCAAAAATCCATTTCCAAGTCAAACATCTCACCGCGTTTTTTGCTCATTGAATCGGGGTGATGCCTACTTTTATTTTCGGTGCGATATTGTAAGGGATCATCATAGAAAGTTCGTTTTGGGACTTCACCTTAATTAGAAACGTAGAGCAGAAATTCAAAGGGTGGTCTAATTAAATTGACCCGGAAGACGTTATTAAACTTCAGGGCGAAGTTTAATGTAACGGGTGCCTTGATATCATATTCGTGGAAGCGGTACGCACCTTACGTAGATTACTCCTTTCACATGAATTCAGGCCTAATATAACCTAATAAGTAAGTATATTAACTGGAAAGTTACTTAGGTGATTGAAATACCTGGAAAAAACCTTGAATCACTGTATGTGACTATCTAAACTTGCTTTGTTAGACACGGCGTTATAAATAAGTCAATTAAAGCGATTTCATGCATCACGTGGCTCGTACCTGTTTGCATTTTACGACATGAAAAACTTAGGCAGAACTTAGAAAAACTGAGTAGTCGTGTTTTAATCCTACTTACATTAATAGTGGTTTTGTGAGCTGGAGACCTCGCAACCGACGTCTGCACTCCTCTACAGGTCACATTTCTCAACCGATTCTAGTGAATTCGATTTCTTCAACAAAAAAAATATATATCTCCGCCATTTTGAAAAAAATCCAAAAAGTGACTCGACAGAAAAATCGAGAACGAGACCGAACGAGAATGAGTTAAGAAATTCGATCTGTAGAGAAAGACAGATCCGGACAGGATCCAATCATACGAAAGCAAGATTCAAGATTCAAGATATTTTATTTGCAACCATACAGTACAAGATGTCAAAAAATATGAGTACATAGTCCAATGGACCCTGTCGGGCTCTGCAAGATTTGGTAGAGAGAAGGAGACTACTTTATTTAAATATATTATGTCCAAAATCGAAAACTTTTAATTATAAATTGTCAAAAAAAAACATATTTGTCGCAGCTGAAGCATAGACGTTTCGACGCTCGGTCGATAAAGGGGAAATATTGTGCGTTTGTCTTTATTTGTTCACGCTAAAGGAATGGACGAATTTTTATGAAATTGATATGGAGATTGCTGGCTCAACACATGGTATAATAATTATAATTCATTTATTTTAGGCAATATAACTTGCATACAATGCAAGTTACAGAGGCCCATAGAAAATAAATACTTTCCAGACTAACATACATACACAAATAAAATAAAAAACTTTAATAACACGTACACTAGACGATGTGTTTTGCAGTGTTGGCGCGATGTGACGTAGCCGACCACGGAATCGGCGATATAAGACACCCCTCGGCCAAAACTCGTCTTTCATGAAGGTCGGCAGATGGTGAGATGGTATAACACATAGACTACTCTTTAATCACGAGGCGTAGCCAGTGTAAACTAAATAAACGAATAATTTAGATTTTCTATTCAATCGTTATTCTGGGAACTCAAAAAATAACACAAATATCTTTTTAGGCCTCTTTCGAGAAAATATCTCTCTCCCTACATTAATCCAGCTAAGAAGATGAGAGAATAGATAGATGAAAGCGAAAAGGGATCAGATGTAAGTACTTCGTAACCTTTGGCAGGTTAAATACCATTATCCGGAACTGTTGTACCTATTTGGGAAAACTGTGAGAGACCATTAACGGCATTAACTTGATTTCTAGATTTCGTGTTGTTACTTATTAATGTTTATCTTTCATTAAAAAAGATAAAAGAAGATTAGATGCGTTAGTAAGTAGCTATGTGAGAACATCTAAGAACACACATTGTGTCTGTTTTAGATAAATGAATTTATAAAAGTTTGTAAGATCAAGGCATTAAGTTTTATTACTACGCATAGAAAAGACGTCACATTTGAGACTGAATATCGTCCGGCAAAGTGTGGGTGTTGTATTGCACCTCTGCCAGCCCCCTCGTGGGAAAGGTGTGACGATATATTATAGAGAAGACGCCGCACTTCAAAATTATGTTTCAATCAGGTGCAGCCATCCGGCCACACTACACTTAGTAGCTTGCTAGCTCTCGAGCGCCTAAGTCGCTTTGACCCCGAGAAAAGTACGTCTTAAAATCTTTCTAGCGCTGCGTGTCTTAACTGTTGTAAACACCTATTTAATTGTTTCAGCGCTGTAGAAACCCCTAATCCAATCTTATACCAAAATAAAATGAAGCATGACCTTTCTTTAAGATGGATTCTCTAAACATAGTTATAGAACTCAATAAGTCAAGGGGGTCTACGTGTTGAACACGAACTTGCTGAATCGACCTTAGAAAGGCAAGAAAGTTTTACATATTTTATGCACCAGCATGTTCTCGTTGCAATTAACTGTCACAAGAAAGATTGTAAGCTCGAGAGGCAGCCCTAGAACAGATCCCAATCGATGGGGAAGCCTTTTATGCTATTGAAAATAGAGGGCCGCGACGTACTGAAATTTCCATACAAACGCACTACTGAAAATTCTTGAAAACCGTTTGTCAGATTATGATGAAACTTAGCATGTACAATTAAATTAACAATATCTTCGCCCCCATGTTCTTGTTTTTTTTTTTAAAAAACGTTCTCAAGCGAAAATAGAGCTATGAAAAATATCCGCATTTTAAGGGGTCACTTTTGACTGATTTATTCAATAGGTAGACAAAGCAAATCAAAAATTCCATTATATAGGGAGGTTGTCTACATCATTAGCTGTTAAATGAATCAATAATACAAGGGAAATTCTTAGTTACTTAAGAATGATCATGGTAGTGCAAAAGTCATAAAAATAAATGAAATTGCACTTTGTCACTCTGTAGGTAAGTTTAGAGGCTCGTCAGGTATCATTACTCGCTCTCTTCACTCGTCTTCTTCTTCTAGACGAAATGGCGATAGAATACCTTAAGCCAATGCGAAGTTAGTCTAGGTCGCCTAGGTCGAAATTAGTTAGGTCGCCGGACTCTTACTCTCTGAGATAAAAGTTTTAGCAACATTTTCCGAAGTATGTATGTGTAATATTGACATAGACATAGACAGACATAGACAGACATTTATTTGTGGGAAAAAACACACAGAATTTAATATACACACAGAATATAGATTAAACAAAAAATAAAAATAAATATATTGGGTATGACCTTCCAAACTTATCTTTGTATCAACCATGCATTCTTGCATTCGAGTTCTTGTATCCATCCTTGTATTTAGTATAATATTATAAGTGAGTTATGAATTTGGAAGTTTTTGGAAAGTTTAGTCACCTTTGGCATCCTTCGATTGTCTAATTGAATTTTTGCACACAATTCTATTGTGAGCAATGTTAACTATTCAAATTAGCTAAGTAGTCTTGTTTTAAATATATTTAAGTAATAAATTAAGTGTTTGGTAGTTTTTGAAATGTTTAGTCACCTTTGGCAATCTTCAATGACTAAATATTTTTCTGCCTGTGTGCACACAATTCTATTGTGAGCAATATTCACTATAAGCTTAATAGTGTTGTTTTAAATGTATCTAAGTATTATTATAAGTGAGTCAAGAATTTGGAAGTTTTTGGAAAGTTTAGTCACCTTTGGGAATTTATTTCTGCCTATGTGCACATAATAATATACTATTGTCAGCAATGTTATCTACCTACAAAAGCTTAGTAATATTGTTCTAAAACAAATTCTCATCTACACAATATAGCACTTAATCGTCACGACCTTTTACTAAAGCGAGAATTTCATATTTTTCCCGCATCAAACGCTTTTGATTAATAATCCTAGCTCGAGAAGACAGCCGTATTTTTCTCACCATAAGTTACAATTCATCCGTCTACGCTAGCGTGGGTCTTCTGACATCGAATTGTATTATTTTCAGATGTCTTGGAAAACATTATCTTCTTGCCGGGAAAACACTTTTGTGAGCTTTTTAAGTCTCTGAAGGATGATCTTGTGAAATTCGGTCTGCTTTAGTTGTTGGTGTGTAGGTAGGCTCTTTGGTGGAAAGAATTGTTTCAAAATGCCATTTACGTTTTATAATTCATGTGACCTTGGGAATACCTAACATAGATTTATTAAAGTGTGCATTTTAAATCAAAACCAGTGGTTTGAATAACACCTGAATTGATAGGTTTGATATTTATTGGCTCATCTATACTACACTAATGTCACAAAGCTGGTTTGTAAGTTTTTTTTTTTGCAGAGGAGAATTTTTACTTGTTTCTTGCCTGTTCTTCTAAGTAGTGGCTCTTTATCCGAACAAGGCGGTCGAGTCTATTTAAAAAACAGCTGTGACGTTCATAAGTGTATTTTTGATACCCAAATTGAATGAAAACATTTTGACTTTGACTTTGACTAGTTAATTACTGATCCCTTTTTCCCAACAAATAGTAAACAATGAAATCACTAAGACTGATTCTGAAATCACTGCGTAAACTAAATCACTGCAAGGTCGTGAGTAAAGGGCAGTATGTATAAAATAAGAATTAAAAAAAACATTTTTAAAGATATTTTACAGTGGCATGTCCACCTTAAGGTTGTCCCGACATTCCTTCGCAGTGCATTCGTTCCACAGTAACGAAGGAAGCGCGACTATCAAAATGGATTGTGACTCTGTTTTTCACACCAAGTACCAAGATTATTCTTAGCTGACGGCAAAACACAATTTGCTGACATAGCAAAAATAAATCAACGTTGTAGGGGCGTTGTTTTGCCTTTAATTATCTTTTTCAGTGTTTGTTTGAACAAAGAAAGAAAATGTATTCTTTGCTGATGTAAAACTTGGAACTAGATAGATTTTTATTGTTCACAACAGAAATTACATACAAAGGAATATAATAGAAACGTTAAAAACTAGTGTAACAACACTTTTATCGAAGAGAACGACCTCTTTTTCGAGACCTTATACACCGCTATTTATACACTAGCAAAATTTTAGGCATACTCCCAACGACCACCATAAAATGGCCACCAGTGGTGGTCGTTAGAACAATATTTGAATTCTTGTCCCAGCCTCATTGGCGACAGTTGGTTATTTTATTTAATGTTTTTTTCTATTTTTGTGTTCCAACGACCACCACACTGCCACCGCTGGGGAAACTACGGTTAAACTGATTTAACTCTAACATGGAAAACCAATTTTTGATATGTTTGTACACTGTAACTCAAAAATTACATTATGGTGACAAAACACCAAATAATAATCTTATCTTATCTTATATCTTTAAATGAGCAATTCTTGTATATATCGGGGAAACATAGAGAAATAGGAAGCCGAGCCTTCACATCTCACTCCTGATATCGGGGAAACATAGGAAAGGCCGCCGCGCTGTGACCTTCCATTTTTGATGACGGGGAAAATCTAGTAGGCCGCGGTGTCGTGTCCAATTTCTGAGCCATGAACTTGTCATCACGGGTATCTATGGTGGGGGTCAAACTTCAGGAACGTTGAAACTTGGGGACAGCATTGAAGGCTTTTCACTATTTTAATTATACAGTCACTTAGACTACTTATTTAGTGAATGATCACAAAGATAGTTGGCGATTTAGAGTAATGGGTTTACGAATGACCATTGCGTGCGACCGCTTTCAGCCCAGTCCTGTCAAACACTGACTGACAGACATGACGTTCGCCCGAAATCCCAAACGCAACTCCATTCGGTGTTAACCGCTCTAAATTACCATAAACAAATCGATTCATCGTCAAAAATAACAGAACAATAATACTATCGATTAACAACTCTCAAAATAAACTGATTTTCTTTATCCAATGATATCTCGCGCCGTCACGGCCATCCTGCATTTTCACACGTCCTCGGGTGAATAGTTCATCTCATCATCTGTGGACAATCATAAAAGTGCTCAAGTAACCACTTAACGCTCGGTCATTCTGACCGTCTCAAATCTACCTCCACAATTTCACAGAAATCGATCACAGTTATAGAAAAACACAAAACACAGTTAAACCCAATTCTACCAACCATAAACATCGTACCAGAGTATAATCGACTCTTCCAACAGTAACTTCTTATTCGTTACCTATCCCCATAAATTGTCATGATAATTGAAATAGGCAACTTGACTTTTAGTGAAATAAATTGTATTGAGACCAATCGAATAATCGAGGCTAAAACTAAATTATTAATCATACATCCAATGTTCCAAGAATTTAATCAAGCCACATTAAAAATCCAATGACTGTACACGTACGCGGTTTAGACTTATGAAAACTGCTGTGTCCAATTTCAAACTAATAACATGCCATTAAAGTTGTCATTTAGACTTGCCACACAGGCTAGGTCGTAATTCGTACTATGATGTTACACCGGGAGGAGATTACTACATAGGCTTACCACACAGGCTAGGTATCGTCACTCAGACTACAATGCAACAAAAGTAAGGTTATCAAAGACTTGCCACACAGGCTTGCCACACAGGCTGGTCACACAGGCTTGCCACACAGGCTGGCCACACAGGCTTGCCACACACGTTTGCCACACAGGCTGGCCACACAGGCTTGCCACACAGGCTTGCTACACCGTCTTGCCACACAGGCTAGAGCCACATAGGATAGTACCATGTAGATTAGTGCCACACAGGCTAGTGCCACACAGGCTATTGCCACACAGGCTATTACTACACAGGCTACTGTCCTACCGGCTACTGCCCTTCAGGCTTAGTTTTACCAAAAGCATTGACACTTAGTAAGTTATCTATTAACTGCATGACTCACATGTGCCGCAAGCGGCAGTATGACTAAACTGTTTGTGGGTATTTTCAAACTTTAAACAACTCCAATAGAAAATAACACTCTGACATACATCGTTTACGAATATCAAATAAAATGAAAACTTCTCACCGAATTCAATTGCTACTCGTAGATGATCAATGGTTGCTTCATAGTGCAGGGGCCCAATTCGTAGATAGGAGATTTTCATCTCATCTCGATCTCGATTCCTGGAAGTCTCCACTGCCTCCACTACTCGTGACATCTCGCGCCCTAGCCATCGAGATTATCTCGATCTCAGCGTACAGAATAAGGCATCTCGAATTCAGCCATTTTTTTTTTTGAGGTATGATGGAATCTCGAGTTGTAAGAATAGCCCTCCAGGCATTGACCGGATCTCGCACGTTGCTGCTGCTAATTTTGGTGCCCTTTTTCGATCAACGAGTGGCGATGTAACCTCGTTGCAGTAGTAACACGTAGGCGTCGACGTTTTGTTCGGTACACTGCTATCCTTCGTCTCTCGTTGTTTGTTAGTTGCGTCACATAGCATAGACTAGATGTAATCAAACGCCGTCGAGATGATGCAGACGTCTACTCGATGCTCACTCTCTCATTGCCGCCCTGCTGCCGTTCATGCACCACGAAGAAACAGTCCGCACACTCCACAATAATAACACGTAGGGGCGACCCTATCAGCCATCTGTTGCTATGCCACTTCGCTTCCAGATCATTGCACAATTGTAGCAAAGACGGAGCCATATCTTGTTGCTGTGGACGTTATTCATATCCCAATTCTGATATCGGGGAAAGAGGGAGGTGGTCCTCGTCATCATCTTCAGCACTCATCTTGTTAACTGTGGGCATTAGTCTTATCCCAATTCTGATATCGGGGAAACATAGAGAAATAGGAAGCCGAGCCTTCACATCTCACTCCTGATATCGGGGAAACATAGGAAAGGCCGCCGCGCTGTGACCTTCCATTTTTGATGACGGGGAAAATCTAGTAGGCCGCGGTGTCGTGTCCAATTTCTGAGCCATGAACTTGTCATCACGGGTATCTATGGTGGGCGTCAAACTTCAGGAACGTTGAAACTTGGGGACAGCATTGAAGGCTTTTCACTATTTTAATTATACAGTCACTTAGACTACTTATTTAGTGAATGATCACAAAGATAGTTGGCGATTTAGAGTAATGGGTTTACGAATGACCATTGCGTGCGACCGCTTTCAGCCCAGTCCTGTCAAACACTGACTGACAGACATGACGTTCGCCCGAAATCCCAAACGCAACTCCATTCGGTGTTAACCGCTCTAAATTACCATAAACAAATCGATTCATCGTCAAAAATAACAGAACAATAATACTATCGATTAACAACTCTCAAAATAAACTGATTTTCTTTATCCAATGATATCTCGCGCCGTCATATATAAATATATAATTGGAATCTCGGAATCGGCTCCAACGATTTTCATACAATTTAGTATATAGGGAGTTTCGGGGGCGATAAATCGATCTAGCTAGGAATCATTTTTAGAAAATGTCATTTTATTCGTGTTTTATCGATAATCAACTTAAACTTAAACTTGGAAGAAGAATAACAAAAAGGAGGCGTTTGAGTAGTCTCAACTGAAAAATATGACTCTTCCTGACATCTATTGGCGAATAATAATACTATTTTTTGTGAGCAACTAATTGCTTTAACGACACAACAGCAGATGGCGTTGTTAAGTAACACGAAGTCAATGAGTGTTTGCTTTGAGGTTAGACTAAAATCAAAGGTACTACTTACATATAATATGAAAAAGTGAGTCTTTGTTCATTTTCTTTGTTTCTTTGTAACGCTTTCACGTCTGAACTACTCAACCGATCGTCTTAAAATTTTGCATACATGTTGTTTAGGGTACAGAAAAGGACATAGGTTTACACATACTTTTTATCCCGGAAAAATCAACGGTTCCTGTGGGACCGTGGGTGAAACCACGGGTCGCAGCTAGTAATTTATTATGACCGAACGAGCCCCACTGGCAACAGTTAGGACAAACATTATTTTTTTTCCTAAGGACCACCAATGCTGACTGTTTTGATGGTGGTCGTTGGTCGTAAGCCAAATTTTAAAGGCTGATTCTCTACTTCATAACAAACAACTTTCGCTACAGGATCAATCCTGAAATCACCAAAGAAAAACTAGCTTTTCTCGCCTACAAAATGTATGGAACAAATGATTTTCGTTCCGTTCCTGCATATGGCTTTATGTGTGTAAATTTTGGTAGAATATTAAAAATAGCATTGTAAAACTTGTATTTTGTTAGTAACCCTTTCAGATATTTGTAATTGAATACAATTTTGAAATTACGAGTATATTGCCCTTTCTGCGTTACATGCATTGCATAGAAATATGCATTATTAAATGCATTATATAGATATACATCAATTATTATCAATTAGACATCAATGTCTTCACATATCATCATCACCAGCTCGTAATCGCCAACTGCTGAACTAGCTTCTCTTCTCGTTCGCCAGTCATCCAGGTTCCTTTTATTTGACAGGTGGAAAATCTGCTACCAGACGCTCAAAAGCGATTGAGGGTCGCGTTTGGGAAGTGTGGGGTTGCCATGTTGGCGACCCACTAAAACCAACTGGTGGCCAGCCTGGAGGTCAAGGGGTTCCGGGATCTCCATATGGAACGCACCGGTACCTCTCTCGCATCGTGCTCTCTCATCCCGGTCCTGTGCCAACCTTGTCCTTTTCTTACCATAACTACCTTAACCATTATTTGTAACAGCTACGTTTGATGAAGTACTAGAAAACTATACGTACTACACAAGGATATAAACATGTAAACCACAGGGAACTGGATTCAATTATGCATCTACGTGTATAGTCAATCCATCGGACAGCCATCTACAACGTCTCTTAATGCGATTTCCTCAGTGGATGCAATTAGCTCAAAGAACAATAGCACTAAGTGGAACTAAATGAGCCTTAATACTACAGAAACCTACACACCTAGGTGACCCCTTAGTAATAAACGTTGTAGAGCCTCAAAATAGCTATACAGTGTTTTGTCTTTTTCAATCGAGTTCAAAAATGCAAAAGAAAGAAAAAGACAAAACACTGTAAGTATGACTATTCCGAGGCTATTCAACGTTTATTGCTAAGCGGGCTAAATGATAATAAATAGTTGGTATACGCTAATTAGAGAAGTATGATATCAAAGTTATTATGAATTTATTTCAACGCCTTACATTTCGCTTAGCACAGATAACCTTTACCATACCTGCAGGCGTATTGAGATTGAAATCAATTATTTTAACTTTTAGAAAAATAAAACAAAAGTTTCTATCTCATTATTCGAAAATATTATACCTACTGCCAGCATAAGTTTTATGGAAAAGCACTAACGGTTATCGAACAGGTTAAGGTTAAGCTGTAAGAAACATTAGAAGTAAGTATTACGATTTACTTTACTTTGTCTACTCGCGGTCACCCATCCAAAAAGTTATCTGATTATCCATTATTGTAGCGCTTCCGGTCCAATGTTACAAAATAGAAATACTTAGTGCCCAAAATAACATGAAATAGCCTTTATAGGTATATACATATACATAGATGTAGAGCACACCTATATATATGTCTTACATTAATCTATAGATACCATTGTCTCGAAATGCCGTCAATCATATTACCTGCATAATCCCAACACCTATAAAGCTATAGCGACACAAAAACTTCCTCATTTCAATTTGCTGATGGCGCCAGTCAGTGACTGCATCCCATAGACACCTGACATGAGATCAGCACTTTCAGTCCACTCATTGGCACAAAATTATGCATAATGAAAACTAGCTTTTTTTTCAGATAACTTTATTTTCTAAGTAGACAACTTAATAAATTTACAATACAAACTCTACCAATTGATAAGATTTTAAAGTAGTGAGATTGCGAACTTTGTTGAGCTTATTTTGCAGTAGTTTACTTCACAGGATTCAATGTAGATAGATACTTACTCGTAGATTGTTAATTTGTCTATCTGTCTCTCTCACTTCTTCCCCTTTCTCTCTTTAGCTTGCTTTCCCTACTAGTGCATCCATGAGCTGAACCTCGCGAAAATGTATAAAAACATATCGCCGCTTTTGAAATTTTTCATCGAATTTAAACGACAAAAAAAAATCTGATCAAGAATCGTTTCTCGTTTCTCGTTGTTACGAGAATCTTTTGAGAAAATGCAACCTGTAGAACAGCATAAGATCAGCCAGACATCCGGACAAACGAAAGCATTTTTGCCCAAGCTGAAACAAAGACTTTGTTCCCGCTTCGCGCTTGCTCGGCCAATGGAAGATAAATCCACGAATTCCAGTGCACAACTAGCTGCGTGGATTCCTCGTTTAGCAATGTAAGTGTGCTATGTTACGTCTATTTGGGTAATAGTCGTTGGCGCCGTTGTTATTTCAAATCACAGCGGATATAAAAGGTTTGCGGGAAAATATTGAGTTGACAGTTTGTTTGTACCTTTGAAAAGCACTTAGTTAAATGAAAGAAAAACATGAATGAAATACTTGACCGTTTTCATTGTGTTATAAATTTGATTGTTTTCTTGATTTCTGAGCTTACATTTAACGTTAAACCAATTAGAATTAAGTACGTAAATTGTTTGTTCAATCTGCAAAAACGCGGATTTCTCCTAATCACTTTCAATGTTAAGGCGTTTCTTGTGCGTTAGGTTCTTTAGGCAGGATTACTTAAGAGATTAGAAGAAGTAATAAACGGACAAAGAGCGTGTGAGTTGATCTCAAGAGTACAGCGATTTTTTTCGATAATGTCTTGCCTGATATTGAGCCACGATGCGGCCTATGATGGAGCACGCTTGTCTAATATCACCTACCTATTCATCCTATTCCTACCTAACCTACCTATTCATTCGAAAGTTTAAGATTCAGATTATAGCTACTGGGGAACATCCACTCTGGCATAAAAAAACTCCGAAAAAATAACAATAACAAGCTACATTACCCTACTACCTACTAAAGTTTTTGTACTCTACAAAAAAATAACGAAACAAAATTATAAGTACACGTGTAATTAAATTCAAAAATCCAACGTTTCTCTTCGCTGGCAGTGGTGTGAAATAAAGCTCATTACATGCTCACATACCGATACGAGACCGGATAACCTGAAAATAATTTACACTATAGTAAAATAACACCGGTTTCAAGACTTTTGCAACATAAAACCATGTTATTTTTGTGAGTTTTATTACTTCCTGCAACGTAAATTAACACTTTAACGACGGGATTTCTGCTAAGGTTTTTTTTTTTATTATGGAGTACGCTTAAAAAAGTGGAACGTAGTACCACAGAGGAACGCAACAATATTGGTGCTTGACCTAATATCTATTCGTGACAAAAAGGGTCTAGAGAGAGGGAATCGTGTGTTACGAGTCCACCGATATAATTTTAGATTAGACACTGAGCTTGTGTTATGTCTCTTTTTTTATTGGCCTTGCTAGTGAGATAATTTGAACAACCAACATCAACAACAACATCATCATCATCATTGTCAGCCCGTAATCGCATACTATACTGAGCATAAGTATCTTGTACGACGTCGTAAAACTCGAACGAGATTGGCATAGAATCATTGTTTTAATATATTATGATATTGAACAACCTTTCTACCTTTGAAATAAGTACCGCTAATTTTGTAGCATTTTCGTTCCCTACAACCGTAAATTTTCCACAGCCGTATATTTTCCATATTTACGATACAGTGTGATATTGTTCACGCCGAAACCAAGTTTCCATTACTGGGCACAACGAAGAGTCGTTTACACTGTAATTGCGAATTACACTGATCCAGTGCGCCACCGCCATTCCTGTTGCCGTAAAGTGTGTAAGCGGTTTTAGCTAATCTACTTAGTAAATAAATTAAGTTATTATGTTTGTTTCTAATGGAATTTATAGGTAACTAAGGTGATGGGACTTTCAGAAATTTCCAATCGTACAAAAAAAAAATAACAACAAAAGTTAATGTTTCATTTATTATTTTTTTGTTGTTTGTTTAAGTTTGTTCTGTTGTGTGGATGCTAGGTTGGTATATTTTTGAAAGGCTGTATTTTTAACCCCCGACGCAAAAAGACGGGGTGTTATAAATTTGACGTGTGTGCTTGTTGTGTGTGTGTGTCTCTATGTGGCATCGTGACTCCCGATAAACCGATTTTGATTTTGTTTTTGTTGTTTGAAAAGTGAATTAATTGGGAGCGTTCTTAGCTCTTAGGATATTTGATGAAAATCAATGTCGGGGGGATTTTTTTTAAATTTTTTTTTATGTAGAATAGGTCGACGTTTGATCACCAACTCGCCTGATGTTAAGCGATGTTGTGGTCTAAGATGGAGCACGACGACCTATGAGGTACTTATTCACTATAGCCTTGAATTTTTGTTGAGTGAAGAAGTACAAAGACGGCAGTTGAGTGAGGCGCTACAAGTGCGCTACTGCTCAGACCCGTCTTCGGAACGGTTACCCGGACTACATCCCGAAACACGACTAGGTCACGGCATGGCTTGGTCCGGTGGGTGGTAACTAGCCACGGCCGAAGCCTCCCACCAGAGTTTGCTACCCGGTTAGCACTACCCGGGGACCACGTGTAGGGAATCTGAATAGAGTACACTCCTACGGACGTGGGTAGCTCAGCCCCCAAAAATTATAAATTTAGGTTTTAATTTTATCTTAATATATATAAGTTACGTGTCACGTTGTTTGTCCGCTATAGACTCCTAAACTACTTAACCGATTTCAATCAAATTTGCACACCGTGTGCAGTTTGATCTAACTTAACACATAGGATAGCTCACATATATATATAAAAAATAAACGCGAACGAAGTGGGGGGGTGACAGCTAGTAATTTATACTTACTTGTTGTACTCAGAGAAACCGGGATTGGCAGTCAGCTTTATTTTATGGAGCTAATCCATTGCCGCTTTTCTTATATCTTCGATTTTCATAAACAGCGCTACTCAGTATTCTCAACGGATCAGAACAATCATCGTATTTCATATCCGCAATAAAACAATGCAAGATGCGCGCTCACAGCTAAATCAGAGCCACAATGTATGTAAATTGAAATGGCATCTACTTCCTCCAGATTATCATGACAAACGGAATACAATGACGTATCTGTATCAGAGTCGGTGTTTGCATAATTCGATCGCTACGTATTAGTAGGAAATTGATGTCTTTGACTTTGAAGCCAATGACAGTGAAATTTACCAAGTGAATATTTTTTTGAAAACGATCACTATGTGTACTCAAACACTCGTAGGTATAATACTATGTTTTTCCGTTTAACTTTGTTAGGGATTTTCACAACACATTGTCACGCCTTTCCCCCGAAGGAGCTGGCAGAGGTGTAATACAACACCCACACTTGTCCGTACGATATTCAGTCCCAAATGTGACAGGGGGCGAGCCTGTCGCTATTGACCGGGCTCGAGTCATGTAGCAGATGACATACAATACGCACATATGTTCATAAAATGAACAAATTGGTGCGTGCCGTCGGCTGGGTTCGAACCCGCTCCTTCTGGCTTTAGAGGCGGGCCTTCTCCAACTAGGCTATCAAAGGATTATGAGTCATGTTAACTAGGTTAGGGGTTTCCATACATTTTTAATATAGAGATATCTCAGTACTTTTGCTTTAATAAAGCTTTTTTGCTTCTTACTAATGTAATAAACGCGAAAGTTTGTAAGAATGGATGGATAGATGGATGGATGTATGTATGTTTGCTACTCTTTCACTCCAGAAAACCTGAACAGATCTGGATGATTTTGTCACAGAGATAGATTATAGTCTAGGATAGCACATAGGATACTTTTTAACCGCCGGTGAAACCGCGGGGCGCAGCTAGTGGATAATAAAGTAACTCCCAAAGGGTTGGTGTCAGGCAGGCGGCCGGCCGTGAAACCTATAAGCCAAATCTTACACCAACTATAATGCCACCAGTATGTGAACTAAATCAAAAAAAAAAGACACCGATAAGTTACGTACTGTATGGATCCCACTTGAGTAAGATAAGCGTAGGAAGAAGAAGGTTGATTTCTTTAAAGGTTCCGCGACGCCTTGAATTTCCACACTAACGCGCATGTCAAATTTCTTGGAAACCATTTGTCAGATTATCATTAACCTTGGCATGGACAATTATATTAACTATGTTTCCACTCCTATGTCATTGATTTTTTTTAAAACGTCCTCAAAAGATAATATAGCTATTAAACATATCCGCATTTGTAAGGGGTCACTTTTGACTGATTTATTTAGTAGATAAACAAAGCAAGTCATAAATCCTTTTACATAGGAAGATTGTCTACATCATTAGCTTTTAAATTAATTATTACTTATAACAAGATAATTTTATATTAATTTAAGAATAATTAGAGAAGTGCAAAAGTCACAAAAAAATATTGAAATTGCACTCTGCCACTCTGTAGATAACTTCAGAGGCTCGTCAGTATCTTTACTTGCTCCTTCGTTTGTCGTCTTCTTCTAGACGAAATGACAATGAAAATCTTTAGCCAATGCGAAGTTAGTCTAAAGTGGTCGCCGGGCCCTTAAGCTAATTTTAGAAGAGTTTAAGTTTACACGTGTCAAGAGAGCCGTATAAAGTTATGCTACTTACTAAAAGCGGTTTTGATCCACGTGCCAAGGCCTTACGAATATCATAACGAAAATTGGCGCAATGGCCATTTTGAATAAGAAAAACGGAGGAGAAGCTGTTTTCGTTCGGTGTACAAATTCGCGCATTTTTAACCGATGTAGCTAAAATGGTCTACATCGGTTAGGAATGCGCGATTATGCACACCGAACGAAAACAACTTCTCCTCCGTTTTTCTTATTCAAAATGGTGTTTCCGCCAATTTTCGTTATAATATTCGTAATTAAGAGGTCAAAATACGTTATTTTACCAAATTTCGGATCGATCGACGATATGCGCTTTTCGGTCCTCCTCCTTTTTGGAAGTCGGTTAAAAACTATAGACAATTTAATCCACAGAGCAACCAGCAATAGCTAGTTGAGAATAAAGCGGTGATCATTATCATACTACAGTTAGCTTGCATAATTTGGATAGTAATTAACGGGTAATTTGAATAAATAGCTGAAATTGCAATTTCAGGTTCAATTTGAAGCTCGAATCTAATCAAAACTACAATACAATACTTATTTCTTTGTTGCACACCAAAGAATACAATTAAAACGAGTATAACGAGAAAAACATACGGCGGTACAAGGGTGGCCTTATCGCCAAAAGCGATTTCTTCCAGGCCACCTTTGGACGGACAGGAAAGATAGTAATATGAAAAACGGTCGGTGGCGTACATAAATACATTAATCAACAGTAGAGTAATCAAGCATTTAAGCAGTAAAATTATACCTAAAAAACATTTAATAAATATTTTTTTTTACAATTTTTAAAATCGTGTACCTACTGATGTACTTATTTTGGACATTTTTACAACATAACATATCGTAACGCCTTTCCCCCGAGGGGGCTGGCAGAAGTGTAATACAACACCCACACTTCGCCGGACGATATTCAGTCCTAAATGTGGCAGGGGGCGAGCCTGTCGCCATACACCGGGCTCCAGTCATGTAGTATGACACACAATACGCACATACGTTCACACAATGAACAAATTGGTGCGTGCCGTCGGCTGGGTTCGAAACCGCTCCCTCTGGCTTGAGAGGCAGGCCTTCTCCCAACTAGACTGCCATCGCTTATATTTTTGTTTATTTTTATTGATATTTTGTTCCCATAAAAAACTGCAAAATAATGAATGTAAACTGATTTATAAAATAATTGAAGAGACCGTGCTCTCTTTAAGAGCGCTCTTTAAGATCGGAAGGTTTAATTAACGTAACCTATCAACAAGTAATTACATTATTCCTGGAAGTGGTTGATAAGTAATTGAAGAGGCGTTCTTGTCTGTTGTCATGGACTTTTCCGCGGTGCTAAGAGCTGATACTAAATATTTTAAGCTTACTCGAGGTATTGTTTATTGTAATGCCAAAATATATAAATCTTGAAGGAACGTTGTAGGTACTAACACAGCTTTATGTCACTTTATAAAAAATCTGGTTAAGTACACAGACAATGTAGTTACAACAACGAATTGACTTGAAACTTTACATATAACTACATAAGTATTTTTTTGTATTTTATGTTTTTTTGTCTCTTTCCTAGCACCTGAACATACTAATTCTAGTCGATATTATATCGTTAGCATATTATACCAATGACATAATCTCGACTACCGATACTAATACTAATTACTACTGCTCGTAGCTGATGTCTGATGATGATGATTACGCACTGATGTAGAACCCATTTGCTTTCTAAGCAGCCCGGAGAGCTTCCTCAACAAAAGCTCAGTAATCAGCGCTGACATACAGACAGACAGACAGACTTCGGCGTCCGCCATTAGGGTTCCCTTTTTTCCATTTTGGTGCGGAACCCAAAAATGGGTCCAACTTTAAAATTATGTTCGAATAGCCAGAGTAGCTAGCCTAAAAGTCAAAGCTTTTGGTCGCCGGGTTTTTTGGCTTGCTGGTTAAAATTATAGGGCAATCAACAACACCTTTAACCATCGAAATAAATTAAGAAGGACGGTACGATTCTGATTTTTAGTACAAAGCATGTGGAACGTGGGCGCAGCGCAGCTCCGTTGACATTTGACAGTATTATATTTTATGACGTTTATCAGACAAAGATTCGATTATCATTTTGGCCTGGTTAATAGAACACGACAAATTTCGAGAAGCGCTCGTTTCGAATTCTACATAAATTCTTATAGAGTGGATTTTTTAAATTTTAGGTTAGGTATAGACGTAGATTCCAATAATTCCGTCGCTATTAGACATGCTCCTTCACTTGCTATTTTTAAGGACGCCGTAAAAAAGCTTTATTTATCAAAATTGCCTTGATTGTTTCATTTACCAGTGTTGTATGTATGTAATAATTAGTATATTTTATTAACTATAGGTATTTTAAGTACTAGAATGTAATATATTAGTATGATGTACTTTTATGTAAGTTTTATTTAAATAGTTTATGTAGGTGTATAGGTATAATACTCGATGTTTTGTTGTTTCTTTGTATCAATCTTTTGTTTATTTTCGTTATTTTTTGCACACCCTGTCCCATACTCATTTGTCGTATCCTCTCCATCGTAAGGTTGCCTGGAAGAGATCGCTTTTAGTGATAAGGCCGCCAGTTGTTACACTATTTAATAAGTTTTATCATTATTTTTCTCTTGTTGTTTTGTTATCTGTGGTGTGAACAATAAAGAGTTTATCTATCTATCTATCTAATTATTTTAAAAATGGCGCTTTTTTTTATTACTTAATAGGATTGCGTTTAGCTGCCAACATGCCTGAGCCACGAAGCCACGAACGAACGTGAAGCGGCCTACGATGGAGCATGCTTGCCTAGAAGAAACCGATTCACTCGAGATTTGAAGACACCCATAAGATACCCATACACCCATACTTCCCATAAGTGTCAGGGAACACACATTATATTGCAATTTCAAAATTCAGAAATTGCAATATAAATTAAGATTTCGTGTTCCGAGTGGAAAGTAATCCAATGGAATTTGTTTTTGATTCTTGAGCTATTTGTGCACTTAAGAAAAGCGCAAGATGGCATTTTTATAATATTATTGAGATTGATTTTAAGATTTAAAACTTGAGAGTATTTGCGTGCTGTACTAATGACGTTTAGTTTGTGACTACAGTGAAGTGACTGGTGATTGTGTGCAGTAACCTAATTTTTGCGGGCACGATCAGGTGCACGTGCCGAATCTACTTCTTTCTTATTATATTATCAGTGCCTAACTGAACGTTTTATACGACGCATTAAATGTATTTTTTTTCCTATTTTCATGGATGTAATCGATGTGGACAAAAATTTACGCCCGATACTTCTCGGGAAAAACAACAAAAGTCAAAAAGATTATTTTTCACCAAAAAATTTAAATGTCAAAAAAGCAATATTTCAATTGACAGTAAACAAATCTCCGGGTTTTCCGAGACTGTCATCAACAACACAGTCATGTATCAAGCACAGATCCGATACAAAATAGTTTCGAAAGTGTATCTATTTATTATTCACAAAAGCAGCATGTTTGTGACGCCTCTAACTGTACATTCGCGAGAAAAAACGATCAAACATCCTACTAATATTATAAACGCGAAAGTTTGTATGTATGGATGGATGGATGGATGTTTGTTACTCTTTCACGCCAGAACGGCTGAACAGATCTGGATGAAATTTGGCACAGAGATAGATTATAGTCTAGAATAGCACATAGGATACTTTTTAACCGCGCGTGAAACCGCGGGGCACAGCTAGTTCTCAATAAATCTTGGATTTGCAAATTTTTTTTAACGTACGTTTTTACCAGCGGGTAGTTACTATCTTACGTGTGTTTATTTTAAACATTTAATTCATTTAAATAAATAAATCGATTATAGTGTCAACTAGGCTTGGCATGCTTTATTTAAGTATTAAATAGTAAAAGTAATGAATTACAAAGATTCATAGTTTATAAATTACTATAGTGTAGTGTAGAGCTTACCGATAAAAAGTTTGATCTTTATACTACCTGCACCCCGCGATTAACAAGTAACTTATGTGTTAATCCAGGATTTGTAACTACCTACCCACTTTCTACCTACCTACCTACCTACCTACCTAAATACGAAATTTCACCAAAATCTGTCATTCGTCTTGAGCGTGAAGAAGTTACAAACAAACGTCCACACAAACTTTCCCCTTTATGAATTACTAGCTGCGCCCCGCGGTTTCACCCGCGGTTAAAAAGTATCCTATATGCTATTCTAGACTGTAATCTATCTCTGTGCCAAATTTCATCCAGATCTGTTCAGCCGTTCTTGCGTGAAAGAGTAACAAACATCCATACATCCATTCTTACAAACTTTCGCCTTTATAATATTAGTAGGATAGGATTAATGTGATAAGTATGATTAACCTCTAGATCTTCTCAGGCTGTAAGGCATAAAAAAAACTCATGAGATAAAAAAAATTAAAAGGAAATCCATCAAACCGTTGTTCTCGTGACTGTGAAAAACCTAGTTGTAAGCCAAAATTTGTGAGACTGTAATTAATTTATTCTTTAAAAAAATAATGCCCCTCAGTTTTTTTGCTTGTTCTTCTGAGTAGAGGCTCTTTATCCGAACAAGACGGTCGAGTCTATTTAAAAAAAACTTTGACGTTCATAAGTTAGTGTATCTTTGATACCTAAATTGAATAAAAAACATTTTGACTTTGACTGTACCACCAACTGATCGCAACAGAGACGGGTAAACAAAATTCGTGTAACTTTTTATTCGCACTGCGTTTCAGTCCCTGATAGGTTTGTTATTGAAACATAATCTAATTTCCTAGTTGAGTGCAAAATAAATTTTAGTTTGGTCGATACGGCAGCGGGTCGAGCGTGTGGAATACCGAATGAGGCGTTGCTGATTTTTAACACGTTCCTAGGTAGGTTGCTTCCGTAAATAGTAGAACTACGGACGGGTACAAAGATATTTTTGAGAAGGTTTTGAGGTTATCATGTATTAAGATGTAGAACTGAATTGGTCGAAATACAAGATTTTGACCTTTGCGTAGCTTGTCGAGGGAGCAATGTTTTAATTTGGATGATTTGTACCATAGCACGCGGTATAGTGCGACTACCTTTACTTTTCCGTTTACTCTACTGAAAAATAGGACTTAAGAGATTAAGATTTAGATCTAGACTCAATTCTCTATCCCCTGTTCTCTGTCCTACTTTTTATTCTCTAATTTACTTCAAAAGTTGTATTGGTGCCATTGTACTGTTTAATTATTAGAGTTTAGCCAAATCAAGATCGCATATTAAGCATTTCCTGAGATTATTTCATGTAACATTGTATTTAAGTCCGAAATTATTTTGACTGAGAGACAATATAACCAGTTGATAGAATGTACCTATTCCCTCAAAGAAAATATTACGCTCAAAACAGCATCAACTCGTCATTCCAATCTTCTGTAGGTAATTGGCTGGCAGATTGAGTGGGATAATTTTAGCGCAGAGAATTTTGAGCCCAACCATTGTAAGCGCGTAAACTTACCTCGTCCTAAGACTAACACTCTGTTTTGTGTTTTAAGCATGTTAGATTTTTAGCATACGCTATTAACCGGTTTTATTGTTTTTGGACTGACCTCTTTGAATCAGTGATGAATCCAATTTTGGGCGAGCCTTTACACGCTTTACCTTACTTGCTCAAAGGTAAAAAAACCGGTTCGCTTTACACATGAGATAGGGTCACAGGTCAACCTGATTTGTGAGCCTTTTGGGTTTTGGTACATGTATTTATAGCTTAACAAAAATTTACGGAAGGTCAAAAAGAATGTTATATTTATATAGGATATTCAAAGCGCGATACGTGGGTATTTCGCAATAAATATCCTTTTGTAAGATACATACAGAATACAGGTAGTATTCTGTGTGTATCTTACAAAAGTACATTCTTATTTTGTCCCTGGATACACAGTCGAACAGTAACTGAAACTGTCTATCGGTTTAGTACGAACCGCAAAAAAAATCTCGAAACCCAAACTCATCAGTAACTGATTATTCAAATCGTTCGTGACCCAACTGGAATATGAATCAAAATCTTAATTAAACACCAATCACCATTTAAACGGAATAATACTCCCCCTCTTAAGGATAAAATAACTGGACCTCAGAAATAATATTCATAACAATAAAATAAAACGTTTCCGGTTTTCATAAAGTGGGCCCGGCCGTTGGCTTTTACGCGCGGGACCGGGCATTAGGCTAATGTAATTATATACCTACCTTGTTACGTGTATTCATGTGTGCCGTACTTGTACACGATAGAAGGAAATCTGGATTGACTCACATCGGTAACTAAGTTTCGCTCCGTTAGCGGGGTACCCATCGACACTGCCCGCCGACATGACGTTCGCGGCCGTATTTCTTTTGACATAATGGCCGCAGATTATAGATACTTATCTTTTCTTAAATGTAGAGTCGTAGACTTATTAAAAATCTTTTGACTAGTGAGGATAGGGTAATTTATTCAGGGCGTAAACGCTAAGTACGATTTTTCTTAATACATACATTCTTAATACTCGACCGAGCGAGCGTCAATGAGCGAAGCGTCTCTGCTTGAGCTTCGACAAACTGCTCGTATGTCCGAATTCTGTCCAGATCTTTGTCTTCTTGTACAGGTTTTATTTCTCAACTGAGAAATTTTGTAAGTAAGTTAAACAATTCTAGTTTTTTTTGTAAAGTCAGTTTTTCGAATTTTTTCAATTTTTTTTCAATCTTTTTTTAATTTCCTAAATCTTGGCCAAAAAAAAAAACTGTATCGAACCTGCTCACAAAATTTCATGCGAATTGGTTGAGTGACCTGTAGAGTGACAGACGTCGGCCGCGAGGTCTACACTACAGCTTACAGAACCACTAGTTAAAATGATAATGAATACAGGGGTAAGACAATATTGCAAGCAACAGAATAAGGCCTTCGTGTGCACGGACTTTTCTGATCACAGCTCTAAAAATAGATTTAAATATAAATTTAATCAAACAGAAACGATTAACATAAATATTTTTTTTCAGAAACTATCAAGAAAATTTACTCGTATGTTAGACGTGTATCTTTACAACAGTCGAACGATAAGAGATAATTTTGAATAAGGTAAAATAGATATCGAATTATACGAAAAGCGGAATTCATAGCCAGTTTAATTACCTAAATAATTTTAATTAATAAAATTCCGTAATCGATTTGGAGAAAATTAATTAAAAGACTATGTATAGAGAACATGAACATAACAGATGTATAGAGAAGAGACTGAATGTATAGAGATTTTAAATCTCTATACATTCATCCGCTCGTCTTTATCTTGTAGACAAGTAAATACATTAATTAATTTAAAAAAAAACCGGCCAAGTGCTAGTTTAACTCGCGCACCGAGGGTTCCTTATAAACCTGTAGGTTAATAAGTAAAAGTTATGATACTTTTGACATGAATTTCAGTTTATACCTCTACGCGTTCATGATGAGGAAAGGAGTATTAATCAGTTTAAAATTATCGAAATTATGAATAAAACATTTATTATAATTATTATGTAACTAAAACTATATGCTTTTCGCAATTTTTACTTTATCTGTGTCACATGACGTTGCTTCGTACCAAATTTCAAGATTCTGAGTTCACGGGAAGTATACTGTAGGTTTTGATTCCCTTGCGAGTGTCAGAAATTTGCAGCATAAACGGTTGTATCGATTGATTGCGTTGGCTTAGAAGTTTTTTTCACAGCTCCAAGGAACAGTAGACAGTATCTGATATGAATTTCAGCATCATAGCTCCACGCGTTCCTGAGAAAATGGGCCTTGGCAGACAGACAAACGGACAACAAAAGGATCCTATGAGGGTTCCGTTTTTTCCTTTTGAGGTACGGAACGAAAATGTTTAATTACTTTTATTTTTAGGGTTTTACATAACTCAAATAAAAATCTCAAAAATGTTACCTAAATCCTGTATAAACAAAGTTTAATTTAAAAAAAAAAAAAAAATCAAATAAATTTATTTTAAAAATTACAAAGTTTAATTTTTTAATATTGGTGTTGTTATTCAACTCATTGCCTAAATTATCTAGCATTATTATTTACCTATCCCGAAAAACCTTAGACTCGGCTCAAACAGAATAGAAATATCCTCGAAATGCTCGAGCCTGCTCTAGACGAGATTTTTTTTGATAATATACGATTTTCGGTTAAATGGTTAATTTGTTAATTACGTCAAAAACTGCGCGAGGCTTTTTCTGTTATGTCTGAGCCGAGCTTTATATATCTTGTAAGAAAACGGATTTACCTACTATATGATAAGTCTTAAAATTGTGTTTGTCTGTTCGTTTCTATTCTGGTCTGTTTGTTTCTGTGCATATACGCACATCATTCACCCATTGAGTGCAACAATAGTGTCTTTGTATTTGGCGAAGGCTGAAGTTTGGTGCATACTTGCGAGACCAAATAAGTCACAGGCGAAGTCACAGGCATTATCTAGTCCTAATCCTTACTAATATTTTAAATTTGAAAGTGAGTTTTTTCGTTGAAGTACTTAATACATATGTATGTTTGTATGTTACGCTTTCACGCCACCGATCATGATGCAATTTTGCAGTTGTTAGAGTTTTAGAAACTTCAGAAAAGGACTGAAACAGAAACTGAAGGACTGGAAAACTTCAGAAGAAGGGTAGGTACTTTTTATGACATATCGTTTCGCCTTTCCCCCGAAGGGGCTGGTAGAGGTGTAATACAACATCCACACTACGCCGGACGATATTCAGTCCCAAATGTGACAGGAAGTGAGCCTGTCGCCATACACTGGGTACATACATAGTCATGTAGCAGATGACAAACAATACGCACTAATGTTCACACAATGAACAAATTAACTTTTTATTCCGGAAAAAATATCGGTTTCTGTAGGATCGCGGGAGAAACCGCTGGGCACAGCTAGTATCATAAAACTGACATCCTATTTCTAGGAGAAGTATATTCGCGTTAATCAAGTTACGAAAGTTGCGGCCGTCTAATGAACTAACTCGCTGCAAGCGCTGCAAGTGCCGCGATGTTTCTACGTGCCTCAAATTATACATTCAGCCGCTGCACAAGCTTGATTACAGCTGCTTTAATTACAGTGGATTTGTGTTTGATATCTTAAAAACTAAATTTGAATATCTACATTACCTTCGTTATCAGCGAATTTCATGTTTTTACAGTGGTTAGGAAACTACTTTTATTTTTTATTTATTGACTAGCTTTCGCCCACGGCTTCGCCCGCGTGGTCTACAGGAAAAAAACCCTTTCTTAGTGGATGTCTACACTGTATAAAGAACACATCTTCCAAATTTCATGTTTCTAGGACCAGCGTGCTTTGGCTGTGCGTTGACACACAGATACACAGACAGACAGTCAGGACTTTGAATTTTCGACCGAGTGACGGATAGCGAATGAAGCATCTTTGCTTCAGCTTCGATAAAAATGCTTTCGTATGTCTGGATCTCTGTCTAGAAGGACTATTCTTCCGTAAGACATTTACGGAAGAATCTCACCATTTTTTGTCCTTGTTGCTCTCGTTTGAATAGTCATAGGTGTGAGTGACCAAGATAAAATCTCATCTCATCTTACGCGTAAGAATAGCCCTCCAGGGGCCCTATTCGCAGATTTGAGATTTTCATCTCACCTTTTTTCGTCCTTGTTGCTCTCGTTTGAATAGTCATAGGTGTGAGTGACCACGATAAAATCTCATCTCATCTTACGCGTAAGAATAGCCCTCCAGTTCTCTGTCCGGCTCTTTGTCTTCGGCAAAAATACCGACTCGGAAAAAAAAACAAGTTTTAACAAGTGTTGCAAATAAGTTTCCGTTTGTTAGGAGTTCATCATCAATAATTAATATTTTTTTCTATGGCAAGGTAAGTCAGTTTTAAACAACACACTTTGTGACTTGGGTACTCTATTTGTGTATTTTCTGAAGAGAGAAGATGCAGAAGATGTACAATTAAAAAATATTTTGGTCGACGAATAAAATTTACCTCGACCGTTGAATTTTGTACAAAAAATATTTCTTCGTAATTTAATATCGGAAAAGTACCACAGTAAAGTAAGATACTTACCTATCATACGCAACCAGTTTAATGAAGTCTCCCACTTATTAAAAATCGAAGAAACCAATTCAATAGGTATTTCATTTTTCTCTGTAACTTTATCTATTCAATAGCAAAATGTAGTTATTTAGTTCTGAATTTCTTATTCTGTGGATATTTTCTACCTAGACGGTAGACTTTTACCATACATTTTTCTATAATAGCCGGTAAAAATGTGACAAATTGGAAAAGTCAAAGAATATTTTGGTCTGATTTAAAGTGTTGTTCATCATTTATATCATTTGGTTTCATCATGATTTTTAGCAAGGTCTAGCACTCCGCGAGCAAGCACGTTATGACGTCATTCGTCATAGTCATTGTCTCTTTCGAACTAGCTTTACATTTCAGCCTTGCATAGGCATCGATTGACGTCACTACGTGGTGCCCACGTAACCATTTTTGACTCGAAATGTTATACCTATGGGTTTCATAAAGATTTATTTTATTTTATTATGGAAACTGACGTGGTTTTCACACATTATGATTTAGGAAACGGGACTTACTCATGTACGATATGGTAGATTATTCCGACTATACCTAGTTTCAACTGCATTCGGCGGTCTTTATCAAGGCGCGGCGGTCTTTATCAACCGCATTCGTCGGAATAATCGACAAAATCGTACGTGAGAAGTCCCGTTTCATAAATCATTATATATTTCATTATCCAAATCTAAACTCCAAACATGTACAATGTATATAGGCACTATGCCACTGTGCGTTCGCCAAAAACGTTTTTTCAAACCGTTTTAGCCTAAACTAATCTAATTGTGAAATGACATCATTATTTTGAACTTACGTACAAAAAAAAATCACCTAATACATTTCAGCTACCTAAGTGATCCAAACATGGAAATTCAAAACTTTACTTTATGAGCTCAAATACAATTTTCAAACGTGCCAAATGAGTTTCAACAACTGCACTCCGTGAAGTGAACGTAATTTTCTCAGTCTGTGCTCGGTGATTTTCCAATTTAACGCAGTTTTTTGCACTGAATAGCCTCGTTATCAAGGAAAAGTTTATTGAAGCAATAGTGTGGGTTTCAAGAGTTACACAGACGGGAAACGCTGAGCTTGTGTGGTACAAGAGGGGTTCGTTATTGGTTTGGTAATAAATAGCTTTTCGACTTGCAACGGAGTTGCGGTTGAAGGATTTATATTGCAAAACCTTAATGCGGCCCCGCGTATCAGTCATTTTTTTACAAACGAATTTGGGTGTAGGGAAGCAAAGGTTTCAGTCTATATAAGGGCCGTATTCAGAATAGTGATTTTAAACTGTTTTTATTTAAGTTTGATAAAACCAGTTTAAATCAAGATTCAAGACTGAGCGTGGTTTTAGCATACGGGACTTAGAGGACTTTACGTTTGTATGTTTGTTTGAAACTAAAACTTTGGTACCATTGTTCTAATATTTGCAAGCCAGCAATTAAGTATAATAGAGCTTTTAAATTCTAATGAGAAAATCAGTCGGGCTCGTAAAGTATTTCGAACATTATTTAATTGTCGGACAATTAAGTAGTTTATGGAAACAACACCTTCAATCAATGAAATCTGCAACAAAATATAAAAGGATTTCTACTACTAAGCAAATGGCAGCAATCCATCGGAGGACGGCAAGATAAGTGCACACAAAGCTATCCTATTGATTCGCAAACGCAATGCGATCAGACAATAGACTAACCAGATACCCAGACTCTCTTATTTGCTTAATTTCCTCAGAAGCATACGAAGATGGAGAGCTCAAGTTACATTAGCCACTGGTGCTTAGTTGCTCGAGGCATTGTAATAGTATCTTATATTGAAGGTACTTTTAAAAGTAAGCATCGATGTATAGGTAAACACGATATTGTTTGTTTTGTACCCCTATCGCGGAAAATAAGCTTCCATTCCGATTTCAATTGAGAAAATTGGCGTGTGGAGAGCGAAAAATATATTACTTACTTATATTTTCTTACTAAAGTTGTAGAAGTTTTCAAACTGTAAATATGTATTTGTGTGTTTTCATAGTAATTTATTTAATGCAAATCGTGAACTACTTTAAGCGTATGGCTAAAATTGGTTCTTGTAGGTCAGTTGAAAGAATGTAATTAAAGTGATTTAGATTCCGATAAAGGATCAAACAAGATTGAACTCGGAATCGCTGGGAGTGTTTATAAAGGTTTTATCCTCCTTGGTGCAACGTCGACGTATGTAGTGACTGATTTATTTTATTTTTTGTGTAAAGATACAAAAACAATTAACAAATTGTACATAAAATAATATGGAAAAACAATACATATAAATTTGCTAATCCAAACATTGTACAGAACGTTGTCACGATGATATATTTTCTTAATCAACGTCAACTATTAAGTTTCTTTTTAAATATACAAATTTAATATACATCGGTACATAATAAATTATTATACAACTGGCACATACGATGTAGTTGGGTTGTTAATTGTTACGCCCACAGTGTTATTTGAGAAATGAATACTAAAAAGCGTACGAGCAGGTCGACGATTGGACATCTTCCGTACTTAGCAAGCCTTTCACAATCTTGTAGAATTAACAGCGATTTTACGTCGCTGTGTGAGGCTTTTGCTATTGAAATGTACTTGATGATCTTCATACTCGGGAAGACCTTTTTTAATTAAGCCTACTCGTAGTTTAATACTTTGTTGTCTCAGAAAACGGCGTTGCATGTATCGATTCAATTTTATCTCTATCAACATTGTAAATAGACATTCAAATAGAGGAACAATATTCTAGTTACTAACGACGAATAGAGTATCTTGAGCGACTCAAATTGTTAAAAAGGTTTAGCTATGCGCATAACAAAACCCAACATTTAGCTTGTTATTGCTGCTACAGTTTATAGTGAAATTTAAAATTGTAATAATTGTTAATCAAACCATACACCCCAATCACGTATCACGTTGACTTTGTTTAGTTTGACTTCCTCAATAGAATAAGGATATTCAATTGTTCTTTTTTTTTCGTGAAAGTAATACGATGACATATTTTAACGTTAAGCGACATATTGTTACTTTTACAGTACTCGTTTAAACTATTAATATTATATTGGAGCAGTATACAGTCATCTGTACAACTTATTAATATATCTATAACAAGTAGTTTTTTCAAGCAGGTCATTTATGGACATTAAAAATAGAAGGGGACCTAAATTTGATCCCTGAGAAACTCCTGATAATTCAAATTATTGCATTTGAACCGTTATCAGGAGTTCCTCAGGGATAAAAAGTTGAGTGCGACTCATCAGATAAGTACGGAGCCAGCGATTAAGGTCGGCATGGGCACTTAGGTGATGAAGCTTGGCTAAAAGTATAATAATTTACACAATCAAACGGCTTCGCATAATCCAATGAAAAAAAAAAATGCACTGATGATCGCTCCATTTTCGACCAACAGAGAGAGTGAAATGAACTCGATATTTAAAAAATACATAGAGGCCAGTAAGTATACTAACCAAAATTAAAATTAAAAAATAGTTTTTTTTAATTCGTATTTTTTTATTTGTATCAACTTTAAAAGACTTGCGTTGGCCGCCGTCACTCCTGATTACGCAAGAACGATGAAAAAACAATATGATAAAAATAATCAAGAATTTTTGGCTTCTACAAAAAAAATCATACAACCCCGAGAATGCCTTCAAGAACAGCTAACTTGGTAGTTATATTGCTGCATTTGTAAGGAAACATGACGGCTCTAGCGTCCGCATCGGTGAACGGCTCCGTCTTCGTATGATTCACTCCAAGCGCGTGTAGTGTTGCGTGTGCTACCTCCACTTGTAGAAAACATTTCGGTGTTACCAGCACGAGCTGTAAATAAGTAGTTATAATCAATAATCTAAAGGTAGGTAATCGCTTTTGAGGTTGCGGCCGATGCGATGCGACAGTACTCACAATATGAAACTGTTTCGACGTGACAAAGCCTAACAAATCTATGAAAGCTGGCTGCAAGCACGAAAAAATATGACACATTGTCCCGTTACGCTCGGTCGATTGGAGCGAGAGCGCTGCACGCAAATACAAAATATCCATAGCAAAACATCCTGATATGCAATAGAGTCAAATTGGCTATTTTTTTTTATGATATCCTGCTTAGCACTGCGATCTGTTTAAAACATTTAGCTGCTAATTTTACCGATCAGAGTCTGTATATATGTCATTAAGCTGTAAGGGGTGTCCATTGACCTCTCTTACTAAATGTTAAATCGGTTTTTAAGGCTTGGAACGCTATTCCTCCTTAGTCTTGTATGTGTAACACTACCAGTGCCTGTTAGGTTTGTTGCTAACACATTAACATGTTTTGATAGTTTGTTGTGGTATTTGAGACTTCTGGTGGCTATTTCTTGTTTTACGGATGCAAGCTTTAAATCTTGTAGGATGTATTTGTTGCTGATACATTTCGGGATGTTGAACTTGGATCTCATGGTTTTTGTTTGGAATCTTTCGAGATTCTCAATGTTGCTGTTGGAGGCTGTTGGCTATTAAAGTAACAGCGTTGAATGAAGAATACCTAGGCTCTAATAGTCTAGGGTAAAATAATTTAACGTGACCAAGCGTTGATTACCAATGTACTAACTATATCGATGTGTTCATGTCCAAAGTATTACCTATTGCCAGAAAAATAATAAAAAATAGAAAAAAAAATCGACTCAAAAAAAAACTATGTTAAGTAAATTAGGATTTGAAACTAAAAATTGCAAATGAAAAAATGTTGAAAAAACGTTTTTTGGATTTTATTTCGATAGATTGTCCAAACTAATACGTAACGGGTAAACTGTTTTCATTTTATGTGTATTTGTCAAAGATGTTAATTTGAGTTTGAAAAGACAACAAGAACAGACACTTTTTCTTTGAAATAGGAAAAAAACACAATAAAATTAACCGACCGTTTCTTAGTATAAGCAGAGCGCTTTCTTAAAATAAATCTCCCTTCTCTATGTCATACTCACTCGCCTTCCCAAACTATTTGTAAAATATCCCAAGCAGCAACTTTCAAGAACTTCTGAATAAGTGTAGAAAAGGTATGTGAAATTCTGTTTCCGTGCGCACTCCATAGGATTAAGTTCTTTAAAAACAAGGCAGGAACGCTCCTCGATGTAGCTATGTGCCTTGTGGACCAGACTTGTTAGGCGGGTTGGACCTGCAAAATATTAATCAAGATCAAGGATACATCACCTAATCTTAAGAGGCCAACACACAGACAGGCGGACGTCAGGCAAGAATGATAGATAGATAGATAAACTCTTTATTGTTCACACCACAAATAACAAAAAAAGGACAATTATAATAATACTTATTCTATAGTGAAACAACTGGCGGCCTTATCACTAAAAGCGGAGAGGAAACGACAAATCAGTATGGGACTGGGTGTCCAAAATTAACAAAAATAAACATAAGAATGCGGCGGCGCGGACGCGGTTCAGGTGGCCTACCAAGATTTCAAAGTCAAAAGTCAAAATGTTTTTATTCAACTTAGGTATCAAAGATACACTTATGAACGTCAAAGTTTTTTAAATAGACTCGACCGCCTTGTTCGGATAAAGAGCCTCTACTCAGAAGAACAGGCAAGAAACTGAGGGGCATTATTTTTACAAATAATAAATAAATGACAGTCTCACAAATTTTGGCTTACAACTAGGTAATATCTATACATACTAGTGGCGACTTGGCGGAAGTGGATATATACTGATCGTTCCGTTCTATTTTCGACCCTGTGCGACTGCGAGTCGTATCTGCGCGTAATATGGTAGCGCGGCGATGAAAACAGAACGTAACCATTATGGCAATAAGATGTCTTGGTAGGCCTTCAGGCGTGAAAACTGTGAAGCGGCGCGTCGTATAATACGCGTCGATTTTATATAGCACCACCACACGTGAACATAGTCCGCCCGCATCTGAACGCTGTTTTCAAAAAAGCACCAACGCGACATCAATTTTTTTTTTCGTGTTGGTTGTCCATAGTTTTAAAAATATTCAAAATTGTCGAAAACGTACAATGTAGTAAAATAAATAGTTTTTTATCATTAACTGCGCCACGCGGTTTTGCCTGCGGTTATAAAGTATCCTATGTGCTATTCAAGACTATAATCTGTCTTTGTGCCAAATTTCGTCTAGATCTGTTTAGCCGTTCTGACGTGAAAGAGTAACAAACATCCATTCATCCATCCATCCATTCTTACAAACTTTCGCGTTTATAATATTATAGTAGGAAGTAGAATAGTAGGATAGTGTGGCTAAAGGAGAATGAGCTTACACTCTGTGTAAACAATTTTATAGCGTTTTAGTACTTACTTAAAGCGAAAAAGTCGAAGGCGAAAGGAATAACGCCGTTCATCCAATCGCACGGCCAACTCGACGGTAGTTTGGAGTACGTATCTAAACAACACTGCTAAATTAGAAAAACCGGCTAAGTGCGAGTCGGACTCGTGCACCAAGGGTCCCGTACAAACATGTACATGAGGAAAGGGGTAGTGAGCTTAAAATTATTAAAAATATTTTATTACATGATGGAACTAAAAATTATGTTTTTCGCCATTTTTCCTTTATCCGTGCTTTAAGATGTTGCTTGGTACCAAATTTCAAGATTCTAAGTTCACGGGAAGTACACTGTAAGGTTTCGATTACCTTGCGAGTGTAGAAAATTTGCAGTATAAACGGCTGTATCTTTTGATTCCGTTAGCTTAGGGGTTCGATTTTTCTCAGCTCTAAGGTACAGTAGACTTGAGTATTTGATATGAATTTTAGCTTGGTACATTTTAGCTTGACACGCATTCCTGAGAAAAAGGATCTTGACAGACAGATGGACAACAAAGTGATCCTACAAGGGTTCCGTTTTCCTTTTGAGGTACGGAACCCTAAAAACATGGGTGAAACAAAAACGATGAATGGCGCCAAAAACATACAAACTAAGGCCCTCAAAATAGGAATTATGGCTAACTAGCTGCGCCCCGCGGTTTTACCCGCGGTTAAAAAGTATCCTATGTGCTATTCTAGACTATAATGTATCTCTGTGCAAAATTTTATTCAGATCTGTTCAGCCGTTCTGGCGTGAAAGAGTAACAAACATCCATCCATCTATCCATGCATTTTTACAAGCTTTCGCGTTTATAATATTAGTAGGATAACAGTATGGTAAGCCTGACTTACATTGTCAGTAAGCCATTTATCTGCCAATACGTGACGCTACTGTTTAGTTATGCTACCGTAATTTATTGCCTCTGTTTGTTTGCGAAGTTCTATATGGAAATATAGGTGTATATAGAAATCACCACCAGGAATAACATCTCGAACTAGTATTTAGCATATTCGAACCCGCGCATAAGCCATTGAGCACACTATGCGGTAGGAAGACTTCCAGCATTCCGCCCGCCCTATCGTATCGAAGTTGTTCTCCAGTTTTTGTTTGCTTTAGATAGCGCCTGAAGTCTTATTCTCTTCTCTAAGGCTCTTTTCATATTATTTGTTCCGTCGTTTCTTCGTTGAAAAATCGAAATGAGCAAATTATTCTCACCGACGCGACCATTGGGCGCCTCACAAGGTTGGGAAATAATTATGTTTGAGTAGCAAAGTAACAGCGACAGATTTATGATCCAATTTCCGTATCGCTGATATTTTGAGTTTACGTGTTGAGTCAACATACTGAGTCGACTTATCGATCTCATTTATTTTAACAATAAAATATGGCGTTGTATATCACAATGGCTACAATTGAATAATCCATTATGCTGGACGCCATAAATGTACGCATATTTTGTTGAGTAAATTTATAAATGTGGCGGGGTTGCAAAACTGCTAAATTTGAACGTTTAATACTATTGTACTCGTACTGTAGTTAAATATTACCACAGAGTTGTTAATGAGTAGATTCCAAATCACACTTACAGAGGTATATGTCGGTTACCAATCTAACAATAATATCTTCTCGAGATGATGCTCCGTGCAAAGAACTGGTATCCATCACTTATGTACATTTCAAAAATTAAATTACACTTACGTAAACATACCTATGTACTTGTCTTTATGTAGGTGGCATGCACGGTACGAAGAATCGCTCGCTATCTCACTCTTGCCGACTATCCATCTCATGCGATGGTGCGGTCACTCTTCCTTTCTTCTTTTCTCTTTCTCTCTCCTCGACATTGTCTTTGGAAACCTTAGACTTTCTAGTCTCTGTTAGCGCTGCATTTAAAAAATATATAAAGTAACAAACGATTCCAATGAATAGGTAAATAAGAACACGTAAGTAAACAAATAACACACACACACACACAAACACTTGGTGAGACATGACGAGCGGCACTAGCCGATACCTACAACAGCTGTTTTGGGTGAGCGCGCGCGCGATGTGCGATAAACCTTTGTTTCTTTAAGTATTTATATTTAGGCATAATATGGCATACTTAAGCTAATTAAGGGTGAGAACTGTTTGTCCTAGACAAACCGCATTGATTTTAAGGGCATGTTTAGTTTAAGCTGTAATTACATTTATGTTAATAATAAATTAAAAAAAACCACACACACCTCAAGACTAGTCTGGCCTATACTAATCCTACCCTTTACTAATATTACAAACACGAAAGTTTGTATGAATGGATGGATGGATGGATGTTTGTTACTCTTTCACGACAGAACGGCTGAACAGATCTGGATAAAATTGGCACAGAGACAGATTATAGTCTAGAATAGCAAATAGCATACTTTTAACCGCGGGGCGCAGTGAGTAATATTATATCCGCATATCCAATAGCCACACTACCATTCATTATCTTTTTTCTGCATAAACGTTGGTCCCTGCGATACAGGCCTCTTAGTGCAGTCCACAAGCAACTTTGTAACCATTTCCGTTTAAGTAAGCTCTAAGTACATACAACTTTCATATGGTTAATTGTAATTGTTTTTTTGGAAATAAATTATTTCTATTTGTATTTGTAAGTACTAGTGGCTGTGAGCTAAAGACCTCGTTGGAAACACTGGCTGGAATTATGATTTTTTTTTGCGTTTTCAGCCCGCATTTTCAAACATTTTCAAAGATTTCCAAAAACTGAAACGAAAAAAAAAAAAAACAATACAATACAATAAACTTGCTCACAAAATTCCACGAAAATCGCTTGAGATATACGAGAGGAGAACAGCCAGAAGTCCGCTGGAAAAACACATGAAAGCATTTTTACCCATGCTGAAACGCTTTCGCTTCGCGCTCTGCTCGGTTAAAAATGGTAGCAGTTTCTCGATTTATATGAAGGACAAACCTGCTGCTTAAATTAAGGAAAAAACTGCTGTATGATGTAATTTGCATCAAAGGAAAATAAAGGATAATAACAATTATTAACACAACATAACATATCGTCACGCCTTTCCCCCGAAGGGGCTGGCAGATGTGTAATCAACACCAACACTTCGCCGGACGATATTAAGTCCCAAATGTGACAGAGGGCTCCAGTCATGAAGCAGATGACATACAATACGCATATTTGTTCACACAATGAACAAATTGGTGCGTGCCGTCGGCGGCTTTGAACCCGCTCCTTGCTTGAGAGCCGGGCCCTTCTCCAAATAGCCTAATTGTTATACTATTCAAATTAAAATCGAATTATTAATGCACTTTTACAACAACGTTCACTCAAATGCATGCCATAAAAAAAATCTACCTAGAGCAGTGTGACACTACAAAGAACTATACATTTTTAACAGGGCTTTTATAGTGTGCATCACTCATTATAACAATGTATGCGTACGCTTAAAACTGTTGCAATAGATTTACAAACATGGATTTTGGGCCAGCGCTCAGAAAGGATCCCCCCCCTCCTCCCCAAACAATAGCCAAGCCCGTGTCTATTAACTGTTACGTAAGTACTCATCACATCACACTAATAATATTGAATGGCATTTGTTACTCAATCAGCCCAAAACGGCTGATAAGATCTGGATGAAATTTAGCTCAGAGATAGATTATAGTCTGGACTAGCACATAGGTTACTTTATAGCTGCGAGTAATGCCTATATATGATGACACCATAGAATTGCAATTACTTTGTCGTTATTTCCTTACTGACAAAGTCATGAATCTTTATTACTTACATACATAAATATATACATACATATAGCCACGCCTTTTTTCCTGTAAGGGTAGGCAGTGACCACTTCTCTCCACTTGCTACGATCCTGGCGTACATCTTTCGCTTCTTCTACTTTCATGAGTCCTCTTCAATTTACGATCGTCGGTTACGGGTACTCCTGACCTGGCCTTTCTTTATCCCAACTAATATTATAAATGCGAAAGTGAGTTTGTTTGTTTGTTTCTTTGTGACACTTTCACGCCCTAGCTACACAACGGATCGTCATGAAATTTCGCATACACGTTATCTGGGTCACAGTAAAGGACATAGGTTACTTTTTATGCCGAAAAGAAAATCAGTTTCTGTGGGACCGCGGGGCACAGCTAGTTAGCTCAGAAAAGTATACAAACACTAACCACCTTTTTCGTTAATCTTCTTTACCTAACATCCATATTTTAGTACATCTGTGTTTGTAGCTATGTTTCAAAGTTTGTCGTCCCAGCGTACGCTCTGTAGTCAAAGTATAAAACTCTTTCAGGGCAAGAAATTATTCATTAACGTCGCTGAAAGAGCCGCAGCTTGTGATTATTAAATAGGGAAGATACGTGACCGCCTCAAATTTGGTGAGAAAAAATTGCACGAAAATAATTTCAAGCTTACTCTACGAAAAGGCTTTAAAAATAGCTGTTGTCGGTTTATAGGAATAAGTATATCTAGTCGTATGATATTTCCATTGAAATTAATAATGTAGAAGTGACAGTGGCCGAAACAACCATGGGCGTACCTAGTAAATGTCCGTATTTTTATTTTAAAAAATAGTGTGTAAAGTACGTCCGCAAGGAAGAAGTGAAACTTTTGTGTATCTTTCTTACTACGCGCATGCGTTCGAGTGCCACGCATTCACTCTTGCTCTGTCTCTTTCTATTCCCCCTCCCCAGGAGCGTTAAACGTTTAACGCAACCTTGTTTGAAGTCGCATTAGATATTCCACTTCAAAAAACTACACTGAGTTTTGAGTTAAGAGCCAGGGTGGGGCAGATGCTCCAGATTGCCCCAACGTGGAAACATCCATGCAAACAACATTAATTTCTACAAGTAATTTCTATTACTTTATGTTCTGCTAATCGAATGCAATTAACTCATATTGCGCTGGAGACATCGCATTCAACATTGTAATCAGCTTCAAAAATGTGAAGAACATTTTAATTGACTCTAATTTCCCTAAACTTCTAACCAAATCCAATTTAAAAAGTTGGATGTTTAGCAATTGAATCGTAACAGTGTAATGTTTTTCTTTTTCTTTGACAGGCTTGCGTTTGGCTGGCACCTCGCTTGATGTTAAGCAATGATGCGGCCTACAACGGAGCACGATTCAACGGATCTTTGATTTATGTCTATCCAACACTCAACCCATGCTAACTCGAGAACAAAGTACACAAACAAGGGAAACAATGTTTTAATAACGCTAAAGATATTGTGTGCGGTGTAAATTGTGTCCGTTTTGAGCCGTCGCGGTTGCTTGTTTTACGTAATGAAATAAAAAGGTTATTTTCACTGTTACGCGTAAAACAATGTAGGTGTAATGCGGCAGGGGTATGTTTTTGACCGAGATTTACGCGAAGCCATGTCGGTCTGAGTACGAGTTGGTTTAACGCTGCTTTAGCTAAATTTACGTTTTCTTTTAGTTTTTATAGCGTTTGTATAGTACAAAAAAACTTTTAGGTACTACGGTCTTTAATCCTATGTTGTATTGTCATATCATCACGTCATTACCCCGAAGGGGCTGGCAGAGGTTTAATACAACATCCACACTTCGCTGGATGATGCTCAGTCCCAAATGTGACAAGGGCCTGTCGCTATACACCGGGCTCCAGTCATGTAGCAGATGCCATATAATACGCACATAATTATGTATGTTCACACAATGAACAAATTGGTGCGTGCCGTCGGCTGAGTTTGACCACGCTCTCTCTGGCTTGAGAGGCGAGCCTTCTCCAACTGGGCTACCTTCGCTTTGCTTTGTAATAGTGTATTGTCTTGAGAACTAAATGTACAAAGTAGCATATGAATTGGTCAAGTATACATATACGAATGAAGCTAATTAAACCTGTTAAAATATCTGGTAAAAGCGTAATCATTTTATTGTATCAAGGTATTTGTATTTATTGTAGTAAGGTATGTATTTAAAATTATATATGTATGTATATCAGTCTCTAGCCGCTATAGTACAAGCTTTGCTTAGTTTGGGGTCAGGCGACCGTGTGTACAAGTGTCCCGAATATTATTATTATTACATAAACCCAGACAAGACTTTATACTCAGATGCTTGCATGTAATATTTTAGAATACCTAAAAAGTTAAGGTAATATATGTGGGCGTAATAATTATTTTATTCCATCTATCTACAAAAATATTGGAATGCACACTTACTGAAATCTCGCGTTTCTTGTACGAAAGTTACATTTTCCTTGTACGACTAGGTACGAGCCTTCTCAAAACATCAACCAAACGTTAGTAATATTGTTTCGAAGCTCGAATCGTTATGCTGAATTGAAATACTTATACCAGGAAATCAGGAAAGGGTGTACTAAGCCGACAGGGGGTTATTGTACTCATCATTACGAACAACTAATACCATGAGGGTAACCCTGAAATCGAGAAGAAAAAAAAACAGCTGCTTCATACATTTTTTAACGATCTTATTCTAAAGAACAGCTGATATTTTTTTGCCATTTTAGGATTGACTCTATAAATAATAATAAAAAGTCCAGGAATAGTTGTCCATGATGATGAAGACAATAACCTCTATTGGATAGCCAAAAGTGGTTATTGTCCTCATCATCATATACATATTATATACTACATGGTTGTTAGGAATTACAGGGTTGTTAGGAAAGGATGTACATTTAGGTACATTCTTTCCTAACAACCATGTAGTATATTTATTTATTTATTTACTTATTTATTTATTACGGAATACCAACAGTATACATATTAAACAATTTAAGTTTTCTCACAGCTAATAGGAATATGATATGTATACCAATAATAATGATTCAGATTCTGATATGTATACCCATAATATTATAGGTATTCACAACATTCGCAATGAGGAAGGTGGTGAGTATTTTAATTTCTATCTTAACATCATAATTATCTTTGAAAATAAACAAATTTTTTAATCACAGACAGGTCAGCAAGAGAAAAAAATATATATATTATGTACATAGTAAATTTTTTTTTTGTACAAAAGGTCGGCGTTTGACCACCAACTCGCCTGATGTTAAGCGACGTTGTGGTTTAAGATGGAGCACGACGACCTATAAAGTATTTATTCACTCTAGCCTTGAAGTTTTGTAGAGTGAAGAAGTACAAAGACGGCAGTTGAGTGAGGCGCTACAAGTGCGCTACTGCTCAGACCTGTCTTCGGAACGGTTACATATATTACCTAAACAGGATGTACCTATGTACATCCTTTCCTAACAACCCTGTAGTATCTATCTCCTTAACTTTGTACCCACTGTTTTACAACTCAGAGAAAAAAGTTGCTTGAAATTCGATTAAAGGGTACCGCACCGCAAGCCTTTGCACAGAGTTCTTTGAGAAAAGTGGTAGCAATTCCGAAGTTAGCAGTAGTTCTTATACTCCTATCTGCCTTTGTGCTGAGAGCAAACTATGTCGGTATTAGGTAAATGTAAGTGAGTTAAATGTTTAATACGTTCTTACATAGTTAAGTAAGTTTTTGCGTTTTAAATATGCAAAGGAATTAGTTAAGATTTAAAACACGGAAATTACTCACGTACGATTCAGTCGATTATTCCGACTATAGTTTCAACCGCATTCGGCGGTTTTCATCAGGGCGAGTGCGCGCGCGCGGCTGCGTCTCGCATAGCACACGGTTGAAACTATAGTCGGAATAATCGACTGAATCGTACGTGAGTAATTCCCGTGTTTTAAATCATAATGTGTGAAAACCACGTCAGTTTCCATAATGGAATTAGTTAAGTTACGTTTAGAGGATTGTTTAAAATGTTTTTGACAAACCAATCTCACTTTCTTGCATAGGTAACCATTCACCACCTTGTCTAGCATCCTGCACGTCATTCGCTTCATGCAGGATGGCGAATGCATCCTGCATCGCGTCCAGCAATAACGCGTCCATCCTGCCTATCATCCTGCACGTACGTACGTGCAGGATACTAGGACTAGGTAGGATGGTGTGTGAGCTACATCCTGCTTTGCAGTCCCGCAAGCAGTACTGCAAGGCAGGATGGTGAATTGTGCCTCTTTAAACCAGTAGGAATATTTGATCGTCTAAAATTTGAAACGAAACTAAGCAACTATGGACATAGCGTAGAATTTGATTTGACAAGTTTTTAACCGACTTCAGTAAGAATAAAGTTTTCTATTCGGATGCATTGTTATTATGTTTGTTACTGCATCACTCAGTTATTTTACAATCGATTTCGAAAATTCCTTTTTTATTTAAAAACGATATACTTAAAGATTGGTCTTTTTATGTACAAAATCAAATTCGGATGCCGAAAGTCGGTTTTAACTTAAAGATGAGGTGCTTAATGAGCCAAATTTTGTGTTTGAATTGCGGAATTAAATACACGTTGTATAATATTTAAAAAAAAAAAACTATCGTATGATGCTCGCCATGCAATGTCATATGACATAGATGGGTGTGAATTACACGCGTAATTTCGTCGATATAATTTGGCGCATTAAAACTAGTAGTACGTTTCGAACTGTGACCTAGCAACCTCTATGTCTCCACAACCTCTCAAACGCCATTTATTGAAGTTATCGAAAAACCAAATAAACGACCGACAGGCATAACAAGCGCAACTCGACAGCGGTGTGTCGACTCTTTTTATCGATACAGACACGTAGCCTTTACACGTAGCCTTGTCACGTTCTAATACGACAAAAGTGACGAGAAGAATTATGTCACGCGTGCATGCTAGGCTTGCAAGAGTCATTTTGTTCCTTTACACTCTGAGACTTCTGTATCGCTGGACCAATAACACCAATAACCAGCTGCTACAACCCTTCTTTTGCTTCGCCATAACATAAGATATTGTCACGCCTTTCCCCCGAAGGGGTTAGCAGAGGTGCAATACAGCACCTACTAACAGTTCTCCAGACGATATTCAGTCCCAAATATAACAGGGGCAAGCCTGTCGCCATACACCGGGCCCCAGTCATGTAGCAGATGACATACAATATGCACATTATGTTCACACAATGAACAAATTGGTGCGTAACATCGGATAAAATCGAACCCACTCCCTCTGGCTTGAAAGGCGGGCCTTTCTCTAAGCTATCAGCGCTTTTACACGTTTTGCCATTTTCTTACACGACAAAAAGTGACGAGAAGCATTTTGTCGCGCGTGCGTGCTAGGCCTGCAAGAGTCGTTTTGTTCTTTGAGACTTCAGTTTCGCTAGACCGATAACACCAACAAATAACCAGCTGCTAGCTGGTAGCTGGTTGCCAACTGGGTAAAAATAGCAACCTGTTGTAAAATATATTGAGCAAATATCTCCAGTGAACCCACTAAACTTATATTATCCTCGAGCTCTTTGAGCACCAATTTCCTAGCTGAGTTATCACGGATCAAGGATTTCCAGCTAAAAAGCTCTTCGGGTACCTAATCGCGAGACGCGATTATACTGTCGTTGCTCTCACAAATTACTGTTAGAAAGTCCTTTATAGGTCTCCGTCAACTTACAAGATCAGCGTCTGACCGCCTTGCAATAGCATAAATGAAAAAATAAACAGCTCCCGCGACGATCTGAATTTTCCATATAAACGCGCTTTTCAAATTTCTTGGTAACCATTTGTCAGATTATGATGAAATTTAGCATGTACAATTAAATGAACTATATCTCGCCCCTATGTTCTTGGTTTTTTTAAAAAACGTCCTCAAGAGATTATAACATAACATATCGTCACGCCTTTCCCCCAAAAGGGGCTTGCAGAGGTGTTATACAACACCCATATTTCGCCGGACGATATTCAGTCCCAAATGTGACAGGGGGCGAGCCTGTCGCCATACACTGGGCTCCAGTCATGTAGCAGATGACATACAATACGCACATATGTACACACAATTCACAAATTGGTGCGTGCCGTCGGCTGGGTTTGAACCCGCTCCCTCTGGCTTGAGAGGCAAGCCTTCTCCAACTAGGCTATCATCGCTTAGGCTCGCAAGAGAAAATAGAGCGATGAAAAATATCGGCATTTGTATGGAGTCACTTTTGACTGATTTATTTAATAGATAGACAAAGCAAATCAAATCCCTCTAGATAGAGAGGTTGTCTACATTATTCGCTTTTAAAATAATCCATTATTCAAGGGAAGTTTTTAGTAATTTAAGAATGATTAGGGAAAGTGCAAAAGTCATAAAAAAATATTGAAATTGCACTTTGTCACTCTATAGATAACTTTAGAGGCTCGTCAGTATCTTTACTTGCTCTCTTCACTCGTCGTCCTCTCCTTGACGAAATGGCAGTAGAAGATCTATAACCGACGCGAATTTAGTCAAAAATGGTCGCCGGACCCTCCTTTTAGATGGACTCACCGAGCTGTCGCTGCGCTGGCCGCGAGTGGCAGATACGGGCCGTTTCGAAAAAGACGATCTAAAAATAACTTTATGACACAAAGCATTCAGTTTATTTTCCATTTGTTCTATTACGAGGCGGTCGAGCTTGAGTTTGTAAGTCGATGGAGACCCTAACCGTATTGTTACCATCTGGGCGACGGCGAAAGTTAGAAGGAACCATTTATCTGGTTTAAGACAAGGAGACGAGTAATAGATCCGTGAAATCTAGATTTTATTCGCGGGTTACAAATGAAACCAGTTAGGAAGTTTTCGCTGTTGATAAGTCTTGGGAAAATAAAGTTGTGGAGGCATGCACAGCGAGGCTATAAGGTGCTCTAAAATAAAACTCTTGTATGTAGCTCCCGAAGTACAGAGTAGGTACAGAGGCGTGTTATAAATCTGTGCATTTGTGTGTCATCTGCTACCTGACTGGAACCCGGTGTACTCGTATGGTGACAGGCTCGCCCCCTGTCACATTTGGGACTTAATATAGATCGGCGCAGTGTGAGTGTTGTATTACACCTCTGCCAGCCTCTCCGGGGAAAGGCGTGACGACGAAATGCATTGTAGATGAAACGATTTTGATTCAGTTTCGTTTGCTTGATGACTTCGAAATATGACTTTAAAGAGAATGTCCTATATGTTTGTCAGGGAGCTATTTATATTCTAAATAAATCTATATCTAACTTATTTGTATTCTAGCATGCTGTATTTTAACTGTATATTATAGTAACGAGAATTAATGTTAGAATAAAAGTTACCAAAAGACAAAGCCCCTCATTACTAATAACATAACATAACATATCGTCACGCCTTTCCCCGAGGGGGCTGGCAGAGGTGTAATACAACACCCATATTTCACCGGACGATATTCAGTCCCAAATGTGACATGGGGCGAGCCTGTCGCCATACACCGAGCTCCAGTCATGTAGCAGATGAAATACAATGCGCACATATGTTCACACAATGAACAAATTGGTGCATGCCGCCGGCTGGGTTCGAACCCGCTCCCTCTGGTTTGAGAGCTTTGGCTTGGCTCATTACTAATAAACGTTGTGTAGCCTCGAATTAGTTTAAGAGTGATTTGTCTTTTTCTTTCTTTTATTTTTTTAATTCTATCGAAAAAGACTGCACAACTCTTTCAAAGTTATGCAACGTTTATTATTATTAGTAAGGAGGTAAAATGTGTTTGTAAATTAGCTTAGTGTTCATCTATTTCCACTGCTGAACGTAGACCACTCTGAGGCCCGTTTGCTAAAACACTCAGTCATGAATCTCGATTTAAAACTGGTTTTACCATACATAAAAACTGCCTTAAATCGAGAATCATGACCGAGTGTCGTTATAGCATAAGGGCCTTACGAGACTAAACTAAGTTTTCTTAGCCAAACTGCAGATCAGGGATCATGCTATGTGTGAGTGCGGTCTAGACGAAGGAAACGTGGACCACATATTCTTCGATTGTCCTAAATTGAAACGCTCCCTTTACGATATCCCCCCTTCTAGCATCCCTCGTCCTACTTCATTGAAATGCTTATTATCCCTCACCTCTTCCCCACTAATTAACTGTATAATACTAGATTGTAATTTGTAACTTTTGTAATCATTATCATTGTACTAATATTTTAATAAGTATACATTCTACTAATACTTGTGATTGTCTTAGTTGTGTTGTCTCTTTTGTTGTAGGTTTAGAATAACCAACACTCGACTGAAGCTTCGTGAACAGAACACCGAGCATATTCTTAGGACACTTAATTATTACCGTTTACAAAGCTGCCACGAAACGGACATTATCAGAATTGTGACATTGTAGTCACAGAAGCCATAAACCCAAGAACTGAACTGAACTGAGACTAAACTACACCCTTAGTATAAAATAATCTAATTAGACCACGAAACCCAAAACAAGCTCTGGTAAAAATTTAATTAAAAACCAATAGCCCGTCCTTTTCGTCGTGACGTAAAAACATCGGCACAATTTGCAGTATCATGTCGGGCCCATTTTTTGTCACGCATGATTCCATCGAAACAGTTTTAAATTGATTGGCAAAAACGTGACATGCTGGTTCGCACAGCACTAATTACTTTTAAGAGAAGCTATAGAGTCATTACAATACAAAATTACATCCTACTAATATTATAAACGCGAAAGTTTGTAAGAATAGATGGATGGATGTTTGTTACTCTTTCACGCTAGAACGGCTGAAAAGATCTGAACGAAATTTAGCACAGAGATAGATTATAGTCTAGAATAGCACATAGGATACTTTTTAACCGCGGGTGAAACCGCGGGGCGCAGCTAATTACTAATACTTGTAGAGGTGCTAATTTGAGAGACTCGAATATTGAAAAAACAGAGTGCGTGCACTGTTGATTTTGGTTCAAATTCTTCGGTCAGTCAAAGTCAAAGTCAAAGTCTTTATTTGCATATTAGTGGTACATGGTCTTAAGTATGACGTCCATACATTAACAGCCGTAAGGCGTGCAAATTAATACATATAAACATATCTGATTATATATTGTCCGTGTGAATTATTATATTAGAAATTAGTCTTCAGATCGGTGACTGCGAATGGCAGTTACAACTGAACGCGACTGTGAGCGATACTACGTTAAATAGTAGGCTCCGGTTGCTTGTCAAATTAACAATCGACTGCCTTGGTGGCTCAGTTGGTGGTGTACCTGCCTTCTGAGCGTGGGGGCGTGGTGGGTTCGATTCCCACCTAGGGCAAACATTCATGTTTGTTCTGTCTTTAAGTGTGTATTTATAAATATCTAAGTGTGTATATTAGTCTCTGGCAGCCATATAGCACAAGCTTTGCTTAGTTTGGTGTTAGGCGACCGTGTGTGGAAGTGTCCCGAATTATTATTATTGACCATCAAGCCATATCAAAGGCCCTCGGGCGGTCTAAAAACTCAGGGCTAGACACTTTTCCTACATCAACTTGCTGGCTGTAGTTACAATCGCGACTTTTTGATTCAATCATTTTTCAAATGAAATAAAGAAACACAAGCACCTAACTCCATAAACCATGATAACAATACACTCCTTTTCGGCAGACATGTAAAAAGAAATTTCTTAAACGGCGTGCCACATTGAGCCAGTAATATGCTTAAAGGCTTTTATATCTTGCACGGAGAGCGTATTGTTATTCAGTTCACCACATCTTCGCCTTCCTGGCACACGCTCTAAATATTAAAGTAAGGAATATCAAGATGATTAGAGTTGCATTTGCTCATAGGACGGGCACGGGGCCAGCACTCGGCACCAGGCCGCGTTAGTTTATTGCATTTGAACGGAGCCAGAATAGGAAGACGGGGATTCAATTATTTTCTAAGCTACGATCCTGATCATAATGGGTTTTCGTTTGGGAAGATTCGAATTTATTTGAAGTTTGCTAAAGGAGGCCTCATTTGCACGTGGAAGAACTCAAACTAGATAGATTAGTTTTTTTTTCTTAGTTTTGATTTTCGTGCATGAATCACCTAATTCATTAATAATGTAATGTATTTATGTGTGCCACCAACCGTTTGTCATATTTCGTTCTGTCCTGTTCATCCAAAGGTTGCCTGGAAGAAATCGCTTTAGGCGATAAGGCCGCCCTTGTACTGCCGAATGATATTTAAAGTTAACTTTTTAATGATATTTAACTTGACAAACGTCAAGTTAAATATCAAATACAATACAAAGTTAAACAAACGTTTAACTTTGTATTTTTGGTGTGCAAAAAAGATGTATGGTATTGTATTCATCAGTAATGCGATTTTATTTTTATACTAAGTGTAGCTTTATAGTACGCCCCGCGGTCCTACAGGAACCGTAAATTTTTTGTTTGAAATATGACCCTAATGACCACTTGCATAACATTTAAGAATTGCCTAAGTCCTTACTTAACTAGTTTAATCTTCTTTTAGCTAGCTCCTACCTATTTTGTACACCAACTTTAAGTAATTCCTAACTTTATGTGCCCGTTTAGCGATTTCGCTAGGAGTAGCTTAAAACTAGTTAAGCAAGCACTTAGGCAATTCTTAAATTTGGTAAAATTGGCCATAAGTATGTCCTTTACTGTTACGTGTAACGTGTAAGTAGAATTTCGTGATGATCGGTTATGTAGTTGAGGTGGAAAGTCTAACAAACAAAAAAATTAACAAACTCACTTTTGTATACACAATACTCGTATTACTTAGAAAGCAAATGAAGTTAGGTAGGATATGAAGTTAAGTAGGATTAAGATAGACTAAATTATACATATCGTCACGCCTTTCCCCCGAGGGGGCTGGCAGAGGTGTAATACAACACCCATACTTCGCGAGCCTGTCGCCCTAAATTGTATCACACCATAAAATATTTGTTGATCATATGAAAATAAACTATTGATCATCTGAATGCACTATGAAGAAAGTTACACTTCTATTAATAGAGACAAGTCCTGTATGTGGTCAAAGTCTCTGTGTGTTAGAACGTTCTAATAATTTACATCAAACTACAGGTCACATTCTGAACTAAACCTTTTAGTCCCACAAAGTTTGAAAGGTTACCACACACTGTACCATTTCAAGACCAAGATTATTTTATTCATAGTCTCAAGCAATTAGTATTTATTGATTGCCAGTTGGTCTTGACGTAGATGGCAGCGGATGGTGAAGCAATGACGGAATTAACATTTTGTCTATTTCAGGGAATTTTCGGATGGGATTGTGTATCTTGGTTTTTGTTTTGTTATCTTAAATGATTCAATGCTGCAGGCTTGAGTTCTTTAATTTTGACAATAAAGTTAGTAATAAGTTTCACGTCACGGTGAAATGTTGCAAGCAATCACTGTTCGTTTGTGATGGAGGGTGGCGATATCATTATGATGTAGTTATAAGTCGCGCGGCGGTCTTGAATTATAAGTCTTAGTCTTGAATGTAACCTACTAGTGCACGGCTATTCTAACCGACATTATTGATCGGCCGATTAGAACCGGGCACCCTATTGAGAAGTTAGATTACTGTGATCGGTTGTTACCAACTTGTACATTATTACGGTTGTTTCAATGCCGTCTACCCTATTTCAATTTCAAGGCTGATTGTATCGCTACAATATTTGTCTGAATTACGTAGTTACTAGTAAATGTGTTTATGATTGACTGAATTCAATGAATATAATTATTGGTGTTTGCGGTAAACATTTCAAACTATCACCTGAGTTTCCTGGAGATGTCGAAATTCTCCATCCAATCGGCAGTACCCTAAATTGCTATTGTCTGCTTATGGCGTCAGCAAGTTGAAATTTTCAACCACACATTCTAATAAGCCTTGGGTACTCAACTGCCTAAAATGACAGTTATGTACCTTTCTTGTCAATGTACCTAAGAGTGGGTAGTACTCCTACAGATACACCTACCTACACAAGCTCATCCACTCCTATACAATGACCTACCAAAGTCTTGTTACCATTACCTTTAACTTTTTGTAACTTCAAGAGAAACAACTCCCTGTCTCATTATCCCGATAGCACCTCACAAAACATGACAAAAAACATTAGCTAACAAGCAGAACACAGGGATACTGAAGAGTCCTCTATGCGTTGTGTTGAAACTCACTAGCGGACGAAAATCCGGGTTTGTGAGGAATCGAGGGCCCTCGTCGGGATGCAAGAGCAACCCTAATAGGAAGAGGGACCAAAGGACCTCTGAAGGCTGTCCGTCCACTCCCGGGTCGTAACTTAATCGCCAGTCGAGGCTCAATGGATTTAAGTTGATACTTTAGGGAACCGTTTAAGTTTTCAGTCAAAGTACGTAAGACGATACGTAGGTATATAGATGCATGTGACTTCTTGTGACTTACTTGTGCGCGAAGGTAAGTTTTACTTTTTAATATATTGTCCATATTGTTAAAAATGTTTATTTATATATTTAATTACAAAGATGAATAATTATAATGATGATTTAATTATAATTATAAGAAGCCAACAGTGATCATTTTACACTTTAAAAATGAAATTGCTAAATACATGGAGCTGATATGAACACCCTTTATAGGCGTGTACAGCATTTTCATTATTCAGTGGTAAAAGAAACAACAATTATTTAAAGATAAAAATACTTAATACATAGAAACAAAAGTGAAAGAAAGTTAAACAAAACAAATGCGACTTATGAAAAAGGATCTAAAGGGACTTGATTAGTTTGAATATAAAAACAGTTATAGGATCCTTAAATATATCTAGAATATCTAAACTTGTCTGCTTGTTTACGATATTGTGAGGTGTGATAACTTTTCTGTAACGAGTAATGTCAAGCAAAGACGAGATGGGGTCTTGCGTCTTTCGGTAGTGTAGTCCCGACACGCGTGCGTATGGTTGTTTTAATCTCGAGGAAACTATCCTCTTTAAGCGATCTAGTACTGCATGTTTTAATAGTTTGGTTACACGACATAATTAAGATTTCAGCGCTGAAGCAAACCTGCGGTCAGCCCTGTGGGCGCAGGCACTTCAATAAGTTGCGTAACATTTTTTGCATGGATCAGCTGTTCTAGTACGTTGTATATAAATCTCGTTAATTATATTGGGTCCGCCGCATTACTTTTTTTTTTGCAAATGCTATAAAAAAACTACTGAATAGAATAGAATTATCAGCCGCAGATTATTTCTGCGGCTTGCGATCTTCAAAAACAGGGCGAAAAACCTCGAGTGTAGCTTCGGCCGTGTGGCATGTAGCGCCGTCCTGTTCGTGTGTCCCTCATCGTGTAGGCTACTGCATGGCCAGCCGAGGCAGCCGTTTGAATGAAATTATTTTTTATTATTAACCGGAAGGACTGTACTTTCAAAAAAGAAATTTGAGAACATATTCAGTAGTTTTTTTTAGCATTTAAAAAAAAAAAGTTATGTGGCAGACCCGTTCCTAGTTTGCGTGATAGGTAACTATGTCTTACAATAGCGCTGCGACATACATTTTGTTAATTTAAGGGCTAACTATCAGCCGTTATTTTTTACGACGCATGCAATGTCTTTTCAGTTCATCTAGATTTATAATTTTTCAAAGCAGATGACATGAAAAACAGGCCATTTAAAAATATAACCCTTTCACCTGCGTACTCATTGTTCATACTTGCCACTACTGAGCCATAATAGCTTTCAATATAACACTCTGAGTGGCTAAAACGGCGTATCAGTCACAAAGTAGGTCAATTGTCATAAATCAAACATTCGTCGCTAATGTTGGCGGCTAACCGAAGCTTGGCATGCCATGATTACAACCACACACTACATGCGAGCACACTTACCTCGAATATTGTTTATGTTAAACAGCTGTAGTAGTTGAAGCATTGAATTTGATATTGACTTTGAAGCTATTTGTTGAGGCATGTTTTCTCTTCACTTAATTACTACTACTGTTTAGGTACAATGGATTTTGGTACTATTTGTAATTGTTTTTTTTAAATTGTTATTATTAATTGATCTCTGAACACAACTACCTATTTAAGTAGGTACTTAATTAAGTTCTTTAAAATCTAAATACGAGTAAGTCAAAATCAAAGTTGTTTAAACAAATATCTAATAGTCTTATAGTATTATCTTACTATCTTTCTATAATCTTATTAGACAAAAATACACTTTTATTCATAATATAAACAATAGTCTCTACCTTTTATTATGTTATTTTGCGTGCGGGCGTGGACCCGATGTAGCCTGCGGAGCTGTTCTGACTGTATGCATTTATGAAAATCATGCAATGCATTATACATGTAATCATCTAGTTTAGTTTCTTCAAATTAAAATATGCAACTAATAATTTCTTAAATATTATTTCAGAATCAAACTACACAATGTGATAGAAAAAAAATCTAACCTTGTTTTATTAACGTTTTAGAGTAAAGCTTAGTTTAGCTTAATCATGTCGCCGGTATGTGTCAGAATACAGACGAAGCAAAAATTGTAGAAAAAAAAAACTATGAAAGTTTACCTTTTTCCTTCAATAAAAACAAAGCTTGAAGAAAATAATAAAATTCATTTGGCGGCAAAAAGGAGCAGGAGGTTAAAGACGCCAACATTTAAGCGGGAAAGAAAAACAACGGTAAGAATGGCGGCCGCAGAAAAACAGAATGATTTATTGGCGAAAACCTGAGCCAATTTTTGCTTTCGAGAATGGAAAGGGGTGCGAAGCTTTTAGGTAGGCTATATACGGGTAAACCGCTGCATAATGTGCAGTTTTATGTTTAAATAATGTGCATAATATGTTCATGTAGGTAGGTATACATATTATTGAGAAATTAAGTTTGTACTTGAGTATATTTTGTAAAAATAATTTTTATATGATAAATTACTAGCATTCTGCCCCTCGGTCCTATAGGACCCGGTTATTATTTCGGACCAATAAGTATCCTATGTCCTTTTCTGTACCCCTGACAACGTGAATGTAAATTTCATAAAGATAGATTGATTGGGTAACGTAACAAATAAACAAACTAACAAACTTAAATTTTCCGCATAAACTATTGGCATATTAAAATTATTATAAATTATTTTTAAAGTTATACAAGTTTATTTAAGTTTGAAAGACATTGTGAATAAGGCAGGTAGGCATTGAATAAGATATGTCAGGTCATGTCCACATACCCATGGTTTAATAATTTATTCCATATATATGTAAAGCAAGACCGAAATATATTTTGTCATTTACATAATTATAGTTCGAAATAGTGACTATGACGAGTGTCACAGTCATTACGTGTTTGCTCGCGAAATGAAACGCGAGACCTTGTTTTTTAAGATCATGCACATACCTAATTTTTTTTCTAGATCTGTGGTCCGTGGTCATGTCTATGACAAGACTGGATAGGTTGGCGCGCTGAAGAGAAGACACATGGTATAATAATGTACTCCGCCAGGCAGGTATAGGATTTACCAACAACTAGTGACGACAATCGATGCTTAAGCAAGACCGCAATAAGTCATTTACAACAAGTTCGAAAGAGACGGATGACGATGACGTCACTACGTGTTTTTTGAGAAAGATGAGAATCCCTAAATACCTACTCAGCGGTGGGTAGAAAATGGTTGGAGATGATAATGACGATGTTAATTTGATGTTAAGTTTCCACTGTTATTCTTGGAAAATAAATATCCCATCAAAACCTAACTTTGCTGATGGCGGCAATATACCTATTCGCTCAAACCACGATACATTGTTTAAAGTGATTATTTTAGTTCACGCTTAATTAATTTTGAGCAAGCATCAAATTTGTTTTCAGACTATAATATTATTTTAAGCAGAAGTACAGTGTTGCGAAAATATTTTCGTTCGAGTTTGTTTCTGTTAGTTTTACTTAATAATGTGAGATTTTACGTTATTAGCTATTGAATAGATTTTAAAGGTAGGCACCTAAATAATTTTAAAATTTTAATGTAGGGTCAACTGGGGCAAATGCGTCTTTGGGGCATTTGCGTCTTTCGAGAATTACTGACAAACCCTTCATAAATTAGGGAACTAACGCCATCTTGTACAAATTATTGCAACTAAAGATAAAAAAAATGTAGGTGGCGCCCAACTTGTGAAGGGTTTTTTTTTACAACAAATTAGGCATGCGTTTGACCACTGACTCGCCTGATGGTAAGCGTCGACGTGATCGAAGGTGTAACACGCTTGCCTATTCACTTTACTCTTAAACACCCCCGGATTGTATTTAGGTAGAAAAACAGACGCAGGCAACGAGTTCACACCTCTGCAGGTCTTACAAGAAAAGTTGACTTGAAACGCTTAGTGCGTTTTGGCGGAATTTCCAGCGCATAGGAGGGTGTCTCTTACTGGTGCGCCTGGTATTACTATAATACCAGGTGGTGGTATTGTATAATTCACGAAAGACACAATTACCCCACAGACACATTTGCCGTATGACCGTATATAATTAAATATGTTTTTAAAAAATAATATGTCTTTATTTTGCAACAAAATATAACACGTAACATTGAAAACCGTAAGTATAAATTACAGCGCATTCACACAGAGCGTCTTCGGAGGTTGTGGTCACACCACATAATAAGAGACCGTTTTTAATTATCAGACCGTTTTTAGCGGACACGTCACACAGGGCACAATGTATCTGATTGTGTATTTACTGGATGCAGGCACTACGCTTCTAACTCATCTGGAATAATGTCGAGTGTGTTCATAATAATATAAATATTTTGTGTATTCTCGCAATACCGTCACGTTTAGTACACCAAGCAATATGGGGTTCAACTAAATACTCTGGTGTACTCAATACTACGTTAAAACGGAAATACACTAAAGATTTGTTAAAGAAACAGTTTTAAAGATGAGCTTCCGCAAACTAACGCCTTATTCAATCAACTTTAAGTCCATACGCAGACACCGCAAAAAAGGGTTTTCCATAAAATGAACATGTGAACCGGATCGCTGTGTGAACGTACCGTTATACCTGAAGATCTATATACTTGCAATGTAAAAAAAATCTGGTACACATGTTTGTTGTTCACGTTCACAAGCAATTTTTGATTACATTGACAAATGACCCATATCACAATAGCCTATAATACAAAATCGTATAACATCAACTGAGAATAATTATTATTATGCGATATTTTATGCAAATTAAAACCATTTCACCATAGCCTAAAATACAAAATCATATAGATTATGATGCTTACACATGCTCACATGAGCACGTCATACTTTATTAGGTGCCTATCTATGTATACTAAGCCTACTAATATTATAAACGCGAAAGTTTGTAAGAATTTATGGATGGATGTATGTTTGTTACTCTTTGACGCCAGAACGGCTGAACAGATCTGGATGATTTGGCACAGAGATAGATTATAGTCTAAAATAGCACATAGCATACTTTTAACCCCGCGGGTGAAACCGTGAGGCGCCGCTAGTATTTTATAATCGAATGTAACTCTATCCTGATTTGATAATTAGTATCACGATATTTTGTTTTTGGATACTTTTTTTCTGAATAAACGCGAATGCAGTCGTGAATAACAGCTAGTACCAACACAAGTCCATAACAAATTTATGAATAAAAAAAGCAACTTAAACGATTCTTTGAAGAGCAACGATATTACAGCACTTTGTTGTAATACAAAGACGATTAGTGAAGTTCGAGATGTACTCATCCCAGGAGCAGCTTGCTCTTCGCAAGTGCCTCCACTCTAATGCAAAATTAACTAAGAACACTTTCAAGTTCAAGTTTCAAGTTTGCAAATGTGAATTTGAACAATCGGTGCTGTCTTCGTACGTGATGCGAATAGATTGTAATGTTATTATTTTTAAGAGCTTTTGTTATGAAGTTTGTAGATTTTTTTTGAGTTTTAGAGATCGTGAGTTTGACTGCATCGGTGGCTCAGTTAGTAGTAAACCTGGCTATTGAGCTTAGGGGCGTGGGTTGGTTTTCCTTCTAAGCAAACATTCATGATATGAGCAGTTGTGTATAAATACATGGTTCCGGCCCAAACCCAACGGCTATTAAAATTTATAATAAATTACCTATACAGTTAAAAAACATAGAAGATAAGGTCAAATTTATTAAAACGTTAAAAGATATATTGATCAAAAAATGTTTTTATACTCTAGACGAATTCTTAACTGACAAAAATATGTACATAATAGAATAAATCCAGTCCGAACAATGTTGCCATACCCTATCAGGGTCATTATGTGATACAATTTTATGTAATTTACCTTTAAGAACTGCATGTACCATAATGGAAGCAAAAAATTATTGAGTATTGTGTTTGTTCTATATCTGGGTGTTAATATCTATTTATATAGGTATGTTAAAAAATATATATTATATATCTATGTAAATCAGTCTTTGGCAGCCATGGTCCAAGCTTTGCTTAGTTTGGAGTTAGATGGCCGTGTGTGGAAAAAAATAACCAAACATTTAAAAAAAATGTATTTGACTACCTCGGTGGCTCAGTTGGTAGTGAACCTGCCTTCTGAGCTTAGAGGCGTGGGTTCGATTCCCACCTGGGGCAAATATTTATGTGGTGAACATTTTTGTTTGTTCTATGCCTGGGTGTTATTATGTAAGTAAATTACGTAAGTATGTATAGCAGTCTCTGACACCCATAGTACAAATTTTGCTTAGTTTGGGGTCAGGCGACCGTGTGTGACAATGTCCTGAATTTATTTATTTATTTATTTAGATATTTTTTTTATAGTTAGAACAAAAATAGTGACTTTAATTATCTTTATGGACTTATGGAAATATGTGTCTGTATTGGTATGAGGCTGTGTGAATTTTTATTTAAATCCATAAGGGTTTTTGGACTTATTTATAATTCAGCACAGAAGTAGATACTTAGCTTAACATAAATTATCGAAGTTTACTGTTTTATTCCTGAAAACAATAACTGCTCCTAAAGGATAGAGTAATCTAAAAGGAGTACAATTAGGTAGTATAGATTTATAAAGTGATTTAGAAAGCTTGTATATGTACTGAGTGGCTAGCCTTGGTGTCAAAAATGAAGGCCACCTGAAGGCCTATTTTAGCTTAGCAGTTTTATTGTCATTGGGTAAACTCCAAGGCCTACAGTGAGTCTTTATATACATATCGTCACACCTTTCCCCCAAAGGGGCTGTCAGAAGTGTAATACAACACCCACACTTCGCCGGACGATATTCAGTCCCAAACGTGACAGGGCCTGTCGCCATACGTCGGGCTTCAGTCATGTAGAGATGACACACAATACGCACATATGTTCACACAATGAACAAATTGGTGCGTGCCATCGGCTGGGTTCAAACCCGCTCTCTCTGGCTTGAGAGGCAGGCTTTCTCCCAACTAGGCTGCCATCGCTTCCTATTATCGCTGTGTTAACATAAACACAATTAAAAAAGCAAATAAAATTAAAACTGCTGCATTAAAACAACATTTAATTTCAGTTGAAAAGACTGAGTTCAGCTTATCTTGACCGTGCGCGACGTATAAGTTCATATTAAAAATCCCGTGAAATGTCGTGTCGTGGAAAGCGAGATTCACAATTTGTATCTGAACGCACAGATATATAGATTATATACGACAAAAAATACTTACGATAATACTATGTGATGAAAAAATAGTGATTAAGTTAGGCGGACTTTATTCACTGTCTTTGCTAGCAAACGCGAGCTTTGGTTCAAACATTTACTTAAGTGAGGCTTAATGCTGGTGTTCTAATATTATTTCAGCTGTCACTGTCTCTTTCGCTGGAAAAGTCAAAAGAGTGAGAGAGACCGAAATTATGTCGCAGGAGTTTTTGGCGGGAAGCGAAAAGGTGCTGTCGTAATTTTGTGTTATTTTCTTAATCTTGTGATTCTTCGAGTGTTAAAGTGTAATAATGGTGGACTGTTAACCTTTATCGGTTCGTTAAGGTGCACTAGTGTAGGCAAATAATACAAACATTGCGAAACGTTAATTTTCGTGTACTCTACAAAACTTCACTTTTTCAGTAAAATATCCATCACTTTACTGAAATGGGATAAGGGATTCATCATCGTCAGTATCACCTTTTCATCATCACTCCATCTTTTGTACAAAAACCTATATTAACTTGACACTGGCAAATGCACAAGACGTGCGACGTCAAATTCCCCTCGTTAAGGGAGCAAAAAAAAAAACAATGTCGTAAGCGCCAGTGTAGAGCTCCTGAATGAGCAAAAGCAAGACGCTGTAGAAAGAAAAATAAAGCTTTTGATCGCAAGATTAGTTTGATCGAAAAATGCGCGGTTCGTAAACCACCAGGCAAAACGCGATCGAAACTGTTTGGTGCAGCAAATAATGCTACGTCACGCGCTTCGTCTTAGTGCGGTTTTACCTTACGCCGCATATTAAAACCTCGGGGTAAATTAAAATGTAAACCGTCCAGTCACGCCCTTGTAAAGTGAAAAAGATAAATGATCCGTGGGCCAAATGAAATGTTCGTTTCGTGTATCACAATCATAAATTAACCACGGAGCCTCTGGTTTCATTTCAAACGAAATCGATAAGGTTAACGACAATTTTTTCGAGGGGTGAAATGTGATTTGTCACGATTTCCATGGAACTCGTACCTTTTTTTTGCTCTGAGTCTTGGCAGGTAAAGTCGGTATTGAGACGTTTTGTTTTACTTTTCATAGACTTATTTTTGATTGTTTTTGTTAAAGAAGAAAGAAACAAATTTATTTTGCAACACAAGCAATAAACCATTTAAGTGATAATAAAAGTAATAAACAAAGTACTTATGCAAATAATAAACAATACTTAGGTATTTATAATAATTAGGTATTTATTGAAAAAGGCTCCACCTCAGCATATGCTGTTTAATCAACAGCGCTGATCTGCCCGTGGAGTTACTTATTCCAATTTAACAGTGTTCTTGATTTTAAATGAAGTGTATGTAAAAAGAGTAGCTGAATTAAATTGCAAAATGGCTTACTTGAGCAGGACGCACAACCTCTGGTAAACCATAAATTTTGCAGCAGATTACGCTTTGATTATCGTTAAAATAATCCAAAGCGTTTCAAAGCGTAACCAGCCGTAAAATCTTTGATAGACCAGAGAACCAGTCCTTACAATACAATACATTACAAAAACTATTTTTTGACACCAAATACAAAATTTAACAAAATTTAAAAGTTAACCAGTGTTAAGATTTTAGATTTTTGGCGATAGTTAAAGTTAGTGGGTGCAACTCGGCCCTAATGTATCAATTATAATGTAGCTACGCCACGCAGCAGAAGCGTAGCAGTGCTGCCTAGTAGAGTAGCATATCAGTATGGCGTAGTAGTGACGTAGCAGAGCAGCGAATTCGATATGCATAGCAGCAAGTGGCGTAGCAGAGTTGCGTAGCGCAATGACAGCAGATGACGTAGGAGCGAGTGCCTAGCAGTGGCGTAGCACAATGACAAAGCAGACTGGCTTAGCAGAGAGTGGCGTAGCAGAGTGGCGTAGCACAATGACGAAGCACACTGGCATAGCTGGCGTAGTTCTTATGTATATTAATTATGTAGCAGGACCGTGTTCATTGGCAGACTTTTTGATTGTAGACCGGCTTACGTTTTGTTCTTCATCACATTACTTTTTTTCTAATTTAATGAATAAAGTATTTTTATTTTTAATCTATTGTGTAGTGGTATTGAGATATAATAACGTAGTAAAGTGACGTAGGAGGTTGGTTGCAAAACGCAGTAGTAGAATAGCACAAATACTGCAAGCGATATATCATCATCCTCATCATTTCAGCCGGAAGACGTCCGCTGCTGGACAAAGGCTCCCCAATGATCTCCATAACGACCGGTTTTGCGCTGCCCGCATCCAGCGGCTACCCGCGACCCTCACCAGATCGTCGGTCCACCTTGTCCGCCTTCCGTCGCCGCGTCTTCCGGTTCATGTTCACCATTCGAGATTTTTTCTGCCCCATCGACTGAAGTGGTATGTAATAATGGATCGACAAGTGATAAGTAATAATGAAAAAATGAAACTTACAACTATTTTTCAAACAAATAAGAGACCAATCAAAATGTAGCCGCACCAAATCATCTAAAGATCTTTGGGGGCTGAGCTACCCACGTCCGTAGGAGTGTACTCTATTCTGATTCCCTACACGTGGTCCCCGGGTAGTGCTAACCGGGTAGTAAACTCTGGTGGGAGGCTTCGGCCGTGGCTAGTTACCACCCACTGGACCTAGCCATGCCGTGAAATGACCTAGTCGTGTTTCGGGATGTGGTCCGGTGTAACCGTTCCGAAGACGGGTCTGAGCAGTGGCGCACTTGCAGCGCCTCACTCAACTGCCGTCTTTGTACTTCTTCACTCTACAAAACTTCAAGGCTAGAGAGAATAAGTGCCTCATGGGTCGTCGTGCTCCATCTTAGACCACAACGTCGCTTAACATCAGGCGAGTTGGTGGTCAAACGCCGACCTATTCAACATAAAAAAAAAAAAAAAAAAAAAAAACCAAAAGCGTCGAGCTTATTTCAGATTTTGAGCAAAACCCATTTTAATTAAAACTCAAACAATGACCTTTTATTGTCAACGTTTCCAAGTAATTAATTTTCCGTTTTCAAATTAAATATCTAAAAAATCTTCCAGAACATAATTAAGAAGTGGTTGTAGTGTTTTTGTTAGTTTATTATTAATTCGACAAAGAACAAAAACGAGAAAGGAGGTTCAATGTTAAATTTTAAGGTATTTAGTATCGCGTTTATCAGTTATGTAACTACAAAACTGGTATACCTGGCATTATTTCTCTCGAAAAATACATGAGTACTACGTTTTACCAATAGAAAAATTGTAGATTATGCAATTTCTATTTGCGCATAACAAAAGCGTTGTCCAATTTTTCACACCATGTTTCTAATTCACACACATTTCTATGGCATACATACTTAATATTTTTCGACAGAAGATGTTCTAGGAATACAAGTAAAATACAATTACTTTTGCTGTCATTATTTAGAAACATTTCAAGTTGACATAATGTACTTATTAGGAATACAAGTAAAATACAATTACTTTTGCTGTCATTATTTAGAAACATTTCAAGTTGACTATCTAGGTACTTGTGGGTTATAAATGATGTTCAGAAACGAATTCATTGAAATACATTCCTTGAAAAATACGCCAATATTAGAAACGAAAGCTGAGTCACAAACTCAATAACAAGTCTCGCTAAGCGACACGAGTGACTTAAGGCGACATCTTCATGAGCGATGGTAACGCTACGACATTCACGCAGCATTTCTATTCTAACGGTGTATACAAATATAGCTGCCATGGCGTGGCTGACACTCTGGGTTGCGTAAAACCAGCACTCGAAATTTAAATTCAAAATAGGGTGTTGGCATTACGCCAGCAGATAGCCAGCAGCTTACTGTCAGCTATGTTTAAAAAATCCTAATTCTTGTTTTATAATCTTCACCATAAATATAGATTTAAATAATTAAGAATCATTCACGCAGGCACTTTTTTAAATATTATTTTTATCTTTTTTTACACTAGTAACTTAATTATTACTCTTTAAGAGGAATACAGGTAGAGGGGAGTTAGTTGTTAAGTCAATAGAAATGGCGCACCTCGTAATCACACTAATATTGTAAATGCGAAAATTCGGATGGATGGATGTATGTTACTCAATCACGCCAGAATGAATCTGGATGAAATTTGGCACATATATAGATTATAGTCTGAAATAGCAGATATAGGATATAGCAAAAGCATATAGGACTTTTTAACCGTGAGTTTAAGATCAACCTAGAGGAAAAGATGGAACACTGCGTTATATCTCGCTGAAGCCACTTCTTTTCAAACTTGTGTGCGTTGTAATGTTGCCATGAAAAACATTTACAATTGCACGAAAACTAATATTAAATCCCGAATTCTACGTAAGCCATTTCCGTTCCAATTTAAAACCTTGGTAGATTTAATAATCTAAAACTGCACATATTTGTAAGAGTTTAATTTTACGGCTTTTTCACAATTGACTTGTAAAAAAACTGCACAGTTTTTAAAAAGAACCTCAAAATGTAGTCCTGGCTACACTTTTATAATGCACTATGTATATTTATGTACACGAAATTATACCATAAACCAATGCACATAATGTCGAGGTAAGAATGACCAAGCGAGTAGCGTAGTTTTTTGCGTCAATGTGTGCGTGTTGTGTACATATACGACAGTAGCGTAGTTTTTAGATGATTTATGGCTTCACCTAAACCATACACCGTGCGCCATCTTATTCTCTAGGTTGATCTGAGCCGTGAGTAAAACCGCGGGGTGCAGCTAGCAGTACATAATTTGATGGTAGAACCAGGGATGTAGATACGTCCAATCCTACAAAACACCCTAATACAACCTATAGTGTTAGTACATGCACCTACTAAGAATATTTTGCCCCCTTACCAAACGTCATTTCAGAACACAGACAGTCTTCTGTTGTAAAAACGCTGACTGTAAACGCTACTTAAGTTCCTGTTAACAGACCTCGTTTATCACATGCATCTGTGTCACAGAAAAACTTCCTTGCCGCCACAGCCGCTAGTGACTAAATGATATTGCGATTTCTTCGCGAGACACTTTTTCTTTTTGCGTTTCAATGTGGTTTGGATGATAAATGTTTTGCTTCGTCACGTGGCTTAGGCGTCTAGAGTTCATTACTGGTAAGGTATTTTAAAGATACGAGTAAGTCTATACAACGTTATTTTTAATAATAGCAGAAAAAATTTAAAGGCTGAATCTTTTTTTTCTTTTTTATAACTTAATAGGCTTGCGTTTGGCCGCCAACATGCCTGGGACCCTATTCGGAGATTTGAGATTTTCATCTCACTATTTTTCGTCCTTGTTGCTCTCGTGTGAAACGTCGTAAGTGTGAGAGTGACCAAGATAAAATCTCATCTCATCTCACGCGCAGGAATAGCCCCCTTGATGATAAGCAGTGATGCGGCCTACGATGGAGCAAGCTTCCCTAGAAGCTTTCTCTACATCATACAACGTTTACTATGGGACCAACTCTCTGATATCGCAAAACAAAAATTATGTTCCATACATTTTATCGCCTGTCAATTTTCAAGCGATGGCAGCCTAGATGGGAGAAGGTCCGCCTCTCAAGCCAGAGGGAGCGGGTTCGAACCCAGCTGACGGCACGCACCAATTTGTTCATTGTGTGAACATATGTGCGTATTGTATGTCATCTGCTACATGACTGGAGCCCGGTGTATGGCGACAGGCTCGCCCCCTGTCACAATTGGGACTGAATATCGTCCGGCGAAATGTGGGTGTAGTATTACACCTCTGCCAGCCCCCTCGGGGGAAAGGCGTGACGATATGTTATGTCAATTTTTGGTTTTGCGTTTACAAGTTTGGTCCCAGCGTAAAAATTGTTTGTAATGCTAATGTATGGAATAGGGGTTCAAAATTTTGCTAGTATTTTAAAATAGTGGTGTATATTATTGGTTGTAAAATTATAACAACGATTTCAAATGTTTCCGACGTTGAAACCGCAAATGAAATGCATTTATATTTGTTTTGTATGAAAACCCTTTATAACTTCGTGTTTTATTGAAATTGTCACAAAATTGTGGTTTTTCCTGTCGATGCAAATTTAATTACATTCAATGCAGCTGATTTTCAATAACGGTAATAATGTGGTTAGGTACATCCTTTGTGGAACAAAATAAAGTATTAACATTTTTTTAATAAGCCTGTCAAAAACATTTTATTGAAAATTATCACAACCTTAATGATTTTTGCAACTACAGATGGAAGTAGGTAGTAAACTTCACAGTTGTGATAATTGAAAAAAAAAACTTTTTTTTTACAACAAACTGGGCATGCGTTTGACCACTGACTCGCCTGATGGGAAGCGTTGCCGTGATCGAAGGTGTAACACGCTTGCCTAGGACATACCTATTCACTTTACCTTTAAACACCCCCGGATTGTATTTAGGTGGAAAGACAGACGCAGGCAACGAGTTCCACCCCTCTGCAGTTCTTACAAGAAAAGTTGACTTGAAACGCTTAGTGCGTTTTGGCGGAATTTTCACCATAAGAGGGTGTCTCTTACTGGTGCGCCTGGTACACTTATAAAAGACTAAACTAAATTTTAGTTAAAAGAACAAAATTTTAATTTACTGAAGATTGGCGATCGATAACGTTCTTAAAGCGACATACTCGCTAGCTAGGTTTTAGTCAGCACCTGCTTACTATCCGACTAAACTTGTATGAAAAACTAAGTTTCCACTTATTTGACAGGACTAAAATTCATGCTGTATTTCTTGTGTTACTATTAGTACTAGTGGCTCTGTAAGTTGTAGACCTCGCGGCCGACGTTTGTCTTGCTCTACCAGTCGCATTCCTGAACCGATTCTCGTGAAATTTGGAAAGTAGGTTTGATAAAAAGAAAATTTCTCCGCCATTTTAAAATATTTCAAAAACTGCCTCGAAAGAAAAATCCATAAAATCATTGATTTATACAGAGATCCGGACATAGGAAAGCATTTCAAAGCTGAAGCAAAGACGCTTCTTTTGCTGTCGCTCGCTCGGTTAAAAAGATAGCGATAGCACTAAGTTTCATTTAGTAAGTTAAAAAAGAAATCGAGGCCATTACCTGTTATCAACATTCTAAAACGAAACGCCCCAGAAAATATTTTCATTACAATTTTAAAATAGGTATGTTTTCCCATTTTTATTTTCATTGGTAAACAAGCCATGATTTTAGAGCTGTTGGTCCTGGTTCATCGCATTAGAAGTTTGATGGGCCTGCGGAAAATATACGGTTGCTTGCTATCATCGGACGTCGCCAGTCGCGTCGCTGCGGGTTTGGCTTGTTTCAAATGTCATTTGTTGTTATAAACCATTGCTAAAACAGTATGGATACTCGGACACAAGTAAGTTTTGCTGGACGGAAGGTACTCAGAGACTCAAAGATCGCCAATGACGTGAATTCTGTTGTTCCATTAAATAACATAACATATCGTCACATCTTTCCCCCGAAAGGGCTGGCAGAGGTGTAATACAACACCCACACTTCGCCGGATGATATTCAGTCCCAAATGTGACAGGGGGCGAGCTTGTCGCCATACATCGGGCTCCAGTCATGCAGCGGATGACATACATACGCACATAATTATGTTCACACAATGAGCGACAACACTAAATTGGTAATATCCAAACCTGTTCCAATAATTAAAAATAAAAATAGGTAAATCGGAGATATTCATGATTTTAGTGATGTCAACGTCTGGGGACGTCTTGAGCACCAGTACCTACTTTCCTATGGAGATAACAGTATCCTCAGTCAAGCAAAGAAGCTGACCATCACTGAGGCGGTTTTAGTGGGTGCAAACCCCACATAATACCCCGAATGCAACAGAAAGATTTTCTCCCCGCAATCAAAAGTTATCTTACTATGCTAAGCTGCTTCTGTTCTGTGCTAATCCGTTTTACCCGTTATTGGCGCTCACTAACTGATAACTCTTTGTAGAGTAAATTCGAAGTTTGCAAAACGTAAAGGCCAATTCTCTACAATCAAAGTCCCACCTTGTTAACATACATGATAAAAGCGACAATGAGATGGATTGATCACAATTTCCTGACCCAAATAGCTTCATGTTATCGGTGATGTAAAGCGCTAATCCCTACTGTTACCAAATCAAGAACTTACCTTTTGCGTTCTTCAATAATAAATTTTAGGCCCAACAAGGGCGGGATAATTGTTCTATTTGTTTGGACCCGGGCTGAGTAGGGTTGCCACCGCTTATTTATGCAGAGGCCATCGACGAACGTCCCTGACCAAAAATGCATGTGACGTGTCCCTCTTATTATTTATTTAAACCACACCGCGCTAATTTTCTGTGACTTTGGGTTCAATTTTTGAGAGCATGTGTGAGTAACGTTTGGGCACAGTCTATAATATAGGTAGTTAACTTTGCCTTTGAATACCTGTCCCAGATAAAATGAGATTGCAGCGAGGCAGAACTTTTTGCTTCTACGTGCCACGATCTATTGTTCAACTCGATATTTTTCGGTAGTTCCTCGTGGTCAAGCTGTATAGTCTAACTGATTTGTCCAACAGGAAAAAACTCCTTGTGGTCAAATTTCTTTCTACGTATTATCTTTTTAATTATGTTATTAATTTAGGTGATAAACTATTGTAAACTACCTCTTTTCCGTATTAAAATCATTGGAGAAACCACGAGGATAATAGTATAGTATTTTTTGTTTTATCGTTTGTTTCGGTACTGGGTACAAAAATGTTCTAAATCAAAGTTAACACAGATTTTTTCTTTTCAAAGCTAGTGCAGAAATTACAAAACAGTGGCAAGTGTTGAACACAAAATATCTAAGTGTAATCTCTATTTCGATAAAGAGAGGCATTCTGGAGCTGACAGCTTGTAACTAACCGAAATAACTAGCAAATAACCGAGTTTTAGGCACAATATAAACAAGTTTTAATTAACATCAGAACCAGACTATCGAGGGCAGACATATTAATTTCGAACGTTACTTAAAAAGGTTAAACGGCTGATTTAGTTAGTATCAGTGTAGGCAAACTAACAATCCAATTTCGTTGGTACTTTGATAGTTTATATATTTTTAGTAAGAGATCCTGTATTTAGTTAGTATGTATGTACGGAGTACGGTGTTTTTTGTTATTTTAGCTAGTCAAGTATTTCATTATCATTTTGGACTATGAAGGGGCTGAAATTAACTTTGTGTGAAATCAGTTTTTAGAGAAAGAGCTCTTTGGATACGATGTTAAGAGTCCGGCGACCTAACTAATTTCGACCTAGGCGACCTAGACTAACTTCATATTGACTTAAGGTATTCTATCGCCATTTCGTCTAGAAGAAGAAGACGAGTGAAGAGAGCGAGTAATGATACTGACGAGCCTCTAAACTTACCTACAGAGTGACAAAGTGCAATTTAATTTTTTTTTATGGCGTTTGCACTACTGTAATCATTCTTAAGTAACTAAGAATTTCCCTTGTATATTGATTCATTTAACAGCTAATGATGTAGACAACCTTCCTATGTAATGGGATTTTTGATTTGCTTTGTTTACCTATTGAATAAATCAGTCAAAAGTGACCCCTTAAAAATGCGGATATTTGTCATAGCTCTATTTTCGCTTGAGAACGTTTTTTTAAAAAAAAAACAAGAACATAGGGGCGACGATATTGTTAATTTAATTGTACATGCTAAATTTCATCATAATCTGACAAACGGTTTTAAGAAATTTGAGTATCGCGTTTGTATGGAAATTTCAGAACGTCGCGGCCCTCTTAAGGTGGTTTTCCAACAAAAGATGAGCGGTTCGAGGATGTGCTACTAAAAACCACCAGTAAGTTCACTGAGGTAAAGACTAAATAAAGTTATTTTTTTTCCCTATTCCAGCATTCCCAAACCACTATTTTTTGGTGAAAAAACAACTTTAACGCCACTACCCTACACTACCCTATGGTCATTAAAATAAAAACTCCGTATGCTAAGATAACCGATGCATCTATCTGTGCTATATCATCTTACTCATTACATCAAAATAAATAAGTTATAAAATAAAGAAATTGGGCCACAATTATCTACGACACATAACTAAAAACTTAAGTAAAAACTTAACAAAAGAACAATAGAAGTCAAACAAACAACATTTATTATTTTAAAAAAACTCGGCTCTATTACAATATTAAAAAAAATACCTACCCATTATGGAACGAGAGCTTCCAAGTATAAAATAAAGTGGAAAAATCAGAAGGAAACACTTAATTGTAGGTATTGTAATTTACAGGAAACTCAACGAAACGTTGGGAGAGCTCTTCGCCTGAAGGGTGCGGACTTAATGTAAATACTACAATGAAAAAGGTTCTATTTAAAAACGACCTAGTAACCATTTCTGTATAATACCTTCCCGTAATTTCAGGCAAAAACCTGAAAGGATTTATCGGTTAGAGTATTAAAATTAAATGAGGAAAATCAAGGTTGTTAAATCCTTTTTTGCGAGATTTTATTAAAGTTTTCACCGAAAGTTATTGAAGCTGGCTAATCAGTTTTAATTAAGTAATAAAAAAAGATAGGAAAAATTGCACGCTACTAATTATAATAAAAAGTCAGTCATAATTTGGCCATGGTTTTATCCACCGACTTTCAAGTTTTATCTGGATATTTTTACGGAGCGAAGCGAATCTCATGATGTTTAGAAGGTAAAATTATTGTTTATTGATACACTCTGGCAGGTACAGCGCTCCGAGACAAAAAATGGTCTCTTAGGTGCCACGTAGTGACGCCAATCGATGCTTAAGCAAGACCGGAGTAATGAATACCATAGTATTTTAATATACTCCGCCAGGTACAGCATTCAGCAACACGTAATGACGTCAACCGATGCTTAAGCAAGACCGAAATAAGTAATTTACAACAAGTTCGAAAGAGACGGATGACGGTGACGTCATTACGTGTTTGCTGACCTAGCTAGACCTTGTTTTTTTGGATCATTATAAATACCTAACAACAAGTTCGAGAGAGTCAGTGACAAGGAGTAGTGACGTAGTCGGATGTCAACTCCTGCAACGTTTGCAATCTTGTTTTTTGGATCATCGGTCAAATCAGCTATAGTACGCATGTGTGAATTCATGTCTAATAATATATTACTTACTAGCTGCACCCGCGGTTTTACCCACGGTTGATAAGTATCCTGTGTGCTAATCTAGACTATAATCTATCTCTGTGCCAAATTTCATCCAGATCTGTTCAGCCGTTCTGGCGTGAAAGAGTGACAAACATCCATCCATCCATCCATTCTTACAAACTTTCGCGTTTATAATATTATATTAGTAGGATACATATATTTGTCCCGCAATAGTATGAGTATTTATATTAATGGTTCCAAAGATACTAGATTGCCACGATAAATGTCAAAATAAATCAATTAAATGGAAAGAACATGCTATTGTTGTTTTAGTCATAGTAACCCCCACAATGACTCAAATAAACAAAATTTAAAATGTAATAGACTAGATTTCCTTGGCTTGAAAGTTTCAAAATTAATTTCAATTTTAAATTCACTTGCTCTACAGAGCAAAGCTCCCGCATACCTATACATGCTTGTGTAGCTTCAAGTAAAGAGGGAAGTAAGTACCTGCATGATAAAATCTCTGCTTTGTTCTTGTCTCGATTTGCGTTATTTTGGAGTTGGATATGTACGCGGTTCGTGATGCGAATACCGATACAACTTCATTTGCCTCACGACTAATCGAAGATTAACATTTTGTGGGAGATAAGATTGTGTGGTCTATTTGTGTAAAGTTTTCGGTTACTATTTGCGGGATACGGGGATAGATTTGAAAGTAAGTAATAGTAAAATAATTGAGAAATGTTATTAAGAAATAAGTTAATTTCTTGCGTCGATGTGCGAATGTATAAAAGCCGAATAGGTGCACTAATATTATCTTAAGGTGCGCCCTCATTGCGAGCATTCGTTTGTAATGTAACAACACGAAATTCTACTTTCTTTCAGCTCTCTTTACTCACCACTGTAATAGTCCACTACGTAACCGCGACAAATGGAAGCGCATATTACGCTATATAATATGTTACATATAATCATGTTCATCAAAACGTAATTATGGTGATAGTATGATTATCATACATACTTAATCATAATATAATGTGTGTAGGTTGCAAAATGTAATGCTCGGTTATCCTACTTAATTGCTGTAATACTAGAATCTGAACTGTTATTACACGCAAATGCTTCCAGCTAGTGTTGGCCTTTAAAACCTGATTTACACGCTACACGTTTCTTGCCCGTTGCATACAAAAATATTGAATCAGCAAATGCAAGTCATTTGCTGATTCAGTATTAATTTTAATGCATCGTCTAAACAATAGCTGACAATCTCTGAAGGTAAATTCAATTATTGCTCTTGATTGTACAATAAACATGCAGTGTAACTGGGTCTTTGTGCGTCAACAAACCTGGGGGCTTACCACAACCTCTTAAAACATCATTAATTAAGCCTTACTTCGTAATTTCGTACCATGACCACCCTAAAAGTATTCCTGTTATGTTTTGATATCGCTTAGCAGTTTTGTTGACGTCACTCGATTTCGTTCATTCAATCCAAGGAACATTTGTTTAAAAACCGTACCATGACCTCTAAAGTATTCCTGCCGAGCTGTCAAAATAGCAGGAATGATACAAATGACAACGATTGTTAAAAAGTTGCTCTCCGTGTAACTTTTTCTATTTTTAAGTGAGTTTTTGCTGTGTTTCTGAGGTTCTATTTGTAATATTTAGCAAGATGGCCGATGATTTGGAAACTTTCGAGTTTCTCGAAGCAGATAATGGAAGCTCTGTACTACGAAGGACGCCTTCGGACGGGCTCCAGAATAAATTTCAACCCATTTTCACATAGATTTTTTGTTGGCTAAGTCAGCTCCTTTTGATGCACTTGCTTCTTCTTAGAGTGAGCCTTCGCCTGCAGACTCCTATTAAAGCCCGCAGCGATTTCACTGTGGGTTTTTAAAAAGTCTCACATGATATCGAACTGCTTCCCTGAGACTCTGCGGCTGCTGTGACAAATTATTCTAAGCATTAAATTCTAGATATCACCAAAATAATTTTCACAAACTTTAATTGGATACAGCAATTGAATTTTAATTTACCTTCATGATCGTAGATTTAATTTACGTTTTTGAGGGGAACCGAAAAAATGGTGTCATGATTTTGTATTATTTGGGTCATCTTTGACGCCTCGGTCGGACGGTCAACTCTGTGTTTAAAAACTCCGCTAGTTTCTTTCTAATTTTACTAGCTAAAAGTGTCCTGTTATTAACAAATTTATGTTATAATTACTCTTCAAGTGACAATAAATAAATAAAATACTGTGTCAAGTGCAAATAATTCGAAAATTGACTAAAAAACATAGTGTTTGTGCAAACAATACAGTAAGCAACCGTCAAGTTAAGTTAAACCAGTTCTGCCCGTGCGCATAGCACTTTCACGGTTGTGCCCTGCGCTTAACCGCGATATTCGCGTGCACCGCGAGCTGCGCGTCACTAGCGCGTCATCGCTACGGTTCTACTAAAGACTAACAACGTAGAGCGGACAGCGGCGAAGTCCGTGAATACTTGTCTCTGAGAAGCAATACTTACGATCATTTTTGATTATTCTTGTATATTTTTTTTCTTAAAAAATCTACATCAATATAGTCTAGAGATGAAGTGTGCAGGTTGCCTAAAGTCGGTTAAGGACTCGAGCAGCATAAGATGTACTTCATCTACCTGCGATAAAAGTTTTTGTCTGCTGTGTATAAACGCACCATCACTTACTCCCGACCGGAAAAAAACATGGAAATGCCCTGACTGCTGTGCACAGCAAAAGAAGGGGGGAGATAACAGCCTCACTCCGGTTCGCATTACCTCGGAGCCACAAACTGTCACTGCGCGTAAAAAAGCTGACTCTGCTCCGGAGCACACGTCAAGTGCAAGTGCTAAGTCCGAAATAAAAGACCTGACGGCTGTTATAACCCGTTTAACTGATGAGTTCTCAGCCCTCAAATCAAGACTTGAAGAGGTCACTCACTCATTATGCCATTGCCAAGAGAGGATGGATGAGCTAGAGCGAAATGTGTCATCCAACGAAATTCGTATAAAGAAGCTGGAGAAAAGAGACCAAGATGTTGTTAATCTACAAATGACAGTTTCTCTACTCCAAAATGAACTTAACTCACAAGCGCAACAAAACCTGCTAAATGAAATTGAGATTGTTGGTATCCCGGAGAGTGGCAATGAAAACCTCGAACACATAGTGAAGGTCGCAGCCATGAAAGTTGGTGTGAAACTGGAAGATGGAGATGTGGATTGGGTCACTCGCGTCGGAGCCCGCCGTCAAACCGTCCCCGCTGGCACCTCCGAGCTCGGGGGCAGGATGCCACGACCCGTCGTTGTGCGATTGCTGCGCCGCTCTAAACGCAACCAGTTTATCAGAGCCACTAAATCCAGGAAGAACATCACTAGTACAGACCTAGATATAACAGGCACTACAACTAAGGTCTTCTTCAACGAGAGACTTACGAAAGAAAATAGAATTTTATTTCGTGAGACAAGAATTAGAGCAAAGAGCCACGGGTATGCTTTCTGCTGGTGCAACAACGGAGCTATATACATCAGGCAGCGTGAAGGGAAAGCTGCTCAGCTCATCCGATCACTTCAAAACTTGGATCTTGTTTTGCCTTCTGCCCCTGTTGATAATAGCTCATAATTGTTTTCGAGCAACCTCTGCTACTACTATTCTAAATCTCTATTTTTTTGTTTGTACATTTGGTACAACTCGGTTTACGAATATAGTGTGTATACGTATAGGATGTGTGTTATGCTATGTAAATACTAAAATGTCAGTTCGCTCTACTGAAAATTGTTACACTGTAACTTTAATTTTTATCACATCGTATGGTAAACATATGGTAATTGGGTTTTTTATTATGTTTCATTATAGTGTCACTAGAATCTATTATATTTATTTATTTTATTATATATTTAACTATATTGAATTCTATTATATCTCGTTAGTATTTGAAACTCACAACAATTTATGTATTTCACATTTATCTTACAACAATTATCTAATGGGTCTCGCTGTTTATAATTATTATTATTATTATTTTATTTTTTTGGGAACCCTATTTAACTCAATCCATACATTAAATACCAGTAAAATTTATCAATTCATTCTATATATTTAAGATAATCATTCTAAAATCATCATGCTCCAAAATTGTGTATTAGGAAATGATTTAGATTCTATTAAGGTGGATTGCCGTCTTGTGGATTTACTGGAATCATGCAAAACCTACTTCACTCGGGATCAGAACTTTAAATTATTTTCACTTAACATAAGAAGCATCAGCTGCAATTTCGATATTTTTTTAGTAGCCCTAAAGCGCCTTGAAATTGCCTTTGACGTTATAGTTTTAACGGAATGTTGGTTGAACGGTACCCCATTTATTCCTCAATTACCGGGATATAATTCATTTAAGAGTGACAAAAATCACAATCAGAACAGTGGTGTTGTGGTGTATGTGAAAGAAATTTGGAATGCGTCAGTCACAGAGCCTTCCGTTGATAATGCTCAATGTTTAGCTATTTACATTGAAAAGGTAGTTAAAATACTTGCAATTTACCGCTCCCCTGCCTGTAGAAATATCGAGGCTTTCTTATCAACCCTTGAACCCCACATGTCTAATACTGGTGGCTTTCCATTGTTATTTGTTGGCGATATAAACGTAAATATTTTGGAAACTAGTAACAATCAATACTTAGAATACCTAATTTTTATGGAGGAGTGCGGTATGGTACCCGCCATTACTGAACCTACCAGAGAATCATCGTGTTTGGACCATATCTATATCAGTAGATCTCAACTTAACATGGCTCCGGTCGGCGTCGTCTGCAGATCAATTGTCACAGACCATTATCCAGTCATGCTAGGGATGAACCTCAAGAATCTGAAAAGTCCACGCCTTAGCCGTTATACGTTAAAAAGAGACTTAGTTGCAATTAAGAAAGATCTATCTGAGGTTGACTGGATTATTGTAACCAATATCTGTGACGCAAACGAGGCGACATCAACATTTACAAAATTGTTGTCTGACATCGTAAATAAACACACGCGTGAAGTTCTCCTCAGTAGAACACAATATAACCTTAAGCCCTGGATAACTCCAGGACTCATGCGTTGTATGAGGCACAGAGATAGGCTCCATAAACGCGCTAAACTTAGTCCCAACAACAGTATACTACAGATATCTTATAAAAGATACCAAAACTTCTTAGTAGGTCTTTTACGTAAGCTGCGTTTTGATTATGAAAGAAGAGAATTAGAAAATAATAAAGATAACCCCCGCAAGCTATGGGAGTGTATAAAATCTGTTAGTGGCTTAGCTACGAAAAAAACAATGCCTACTGAACTACTTTCACTGCAAAATTCGAAAGACCAGCGACATTCACTAGATTTATGCAACGATCATTTTTCTACTGTAGGGCAACGACTAGCAAATCAAATACTTACTGACATTAATAAAACACAGAGCGATCTGGCTAAAGCCGTGGGAACTCAAAATTCTCCCGCCGAATCGTTTTTATGGGTCCTACGGACCACGAAGAAGTTGAACATTTGATTTTAGGGTTACAAAGTGGCAAAGCTCCTGGTATAGATAAGTTAACTAATACACTTATAAAGTATATCAAAGACGAAATTGTGGTACCGTTAACTCACATCTATAACCAAAGTTTTTTATACGGAATCTTCCCAGACGCCTGGAAAATTGCCTCAGTCAGCCCAATTCATAAGAGTGGTCCTAGAAACTGCGTAGAAAATTATAGACCCATCTCGCTTTTATGCACTTTCTCAAAAATTTTAGAAAAATTAGTCAACACAAGATTAACGAAATTTCTCGAGTCTCATAACCTTATATCATCTAGTCAATTTGGTTTTCGTAAAGGAAAATGTACTGAAGACGCAGTTTCATTATTAACATCGATAGTGTCTACAAAACTAGATAAAAAACAAAGATGCGTAGCAGTGTTTCTAGATTTAGCTAAAGCATTCGACACAGTCTCCGTTCCAATTCTTTTAGAAAAATTGAATAAAGCTGGTATCAGAGGTATAGCTTCTGACTGGTTCAGAAGTTATTTGTGGAATCGGAGGCAGTGCGTTAAAATTGGCAATGTCTTGAGCAAGACACTACCCATCAATTTCGGGGTTCCTCAGGGTAGCATTCTAGGGCCAACGCTTTTTAATCTGTATATTAATGATATCCATGATTTGCAGATTAAAAATGCGGAGATCATTTGCTACGCTGATGACACCGCCATTGTGTTTTACGGCTCAACGTGGGCGAAAGCTTTACATGATGCTGAACTGGGCATGACTAGTATTTCTGGTTGGTTGCAGCGTAACCTCTTGACGCTAAACACGAAAAAAACAGTATACTTATGCTTTCATAAGACAGCGGCGACTGCACCAATATCAGATCAAAATCTTAAACTACATAAAGTTTCATGTATCAAAAGCTCATGTAACTGTGAATCTTTAACCAGGTCCAATTCTATTAAATATCTAGGTGTGCACTTAGATGAAAATTTGAACTTTAAACACCACTTGGTTGCTCTCTCAGCCCGGGTACGAAAAGTCATTGGTATAATGAAAAGTCTGCGTGATGTTGCCTCCCCGGACATTTTAATGTCAGTATATTTCGCTTTGTGCCAATCCCTACTGAACTATTGCATTACTTGTTGGGGCAGTGCAGCAACGACTCACATTATACCAGCTGAGAGGGCGCAGCGCTCTGTACTTAAAGTTATTATGAAGAAACCACTGAGATATCCAACTGCAGACGTTTTCAAAGACAGTGGAGTTCTTAGTGTCAGACAATTATTTATTTTTAAAACGTCACTGTCAGAACATAGATCTGTTCTTGCTGCTCCTAATTACGATGAAATTATTAAAAAAAGAACTTATAAATTACCATTTCCACAAGTTAGCTCAAAATTTGCCCATCGTTTCGGTCATTTCGCTAGGGTTAATGTTTACAACGCCGTGGACAAACATTGTAATTTGATCGAGAAAACTTTTTCTGAAGCCAAAAAGATTATTCATAGGTTCCTAACTAGTTTGAGCTTTAAAGAGACTGAAGACTTATTGAAAATTATTTCTTAAATAAACGAATACCATACTAACTAAACTTACTACTAAAACTATAATAATATTAAATATTTCAATTTAAAGAAAATTAATAATATTGTAAATTATATGAATATTATACTTACTATATGTATATATACTTAATATATATAAATGTATAAATATGTTTTTATATATTTTTAAATTTATTAAAAATAATAGATACTATTTCAAATTACCTATAAATTTTAATGTGAACTTGAGGTTTAAATCAATAGAAAATGCGTATCAGATTCCTGCGATACAGGCTTTGCCTAGTGCAGGAATCGTTGTTATTATCAATTTGACTTATACATCCATAAACATTATACTTGTGTGATTGTGGTATCCCTGTCTTACGTGTAGATGTATGTTTATGCTAAATAAATATTTTTTCATTTTCATTTTTCATTTCATATTTTCTTAAACGAAAACTCGCCTTTACTGAAAGAGGGAAAGAGGAGCGAGATTTATCATCATCTTCATCAGAGATTTAATGAAAAATGTTATGACAAACATACGGAAGACTATGGTGGTATGGCTATGTTGCCTCTAGCCTGCCCTATGAGACAAAACAAAAAAAAATCGTTTTTGACATTGTTCATACAACCAAGTGTCGCCAGATGTTTCGTATGAGCGATTGTACGCGGGTGAGGAAAATAAAAATTCTTGGAAGAAAATAATAAGAAATCATAGTGTTTTTACTTGCAACTTGTAAAAACCGTAAGTGTAATTTCCCTGTATCGATAGGATATTGGAGGCACGATTTCGCTATGCGGTCATACTAATGTACGACCCCGATTGTACGATTTTTACATGGCAAAAATCGTATAATTACGATTGACATCGTACATCTGGCAACACCATACTCCAAAATACGCAAAAGTACCACAGAGTGTATAAAGGCACTTGTATCGTACATTCTTTTGACGTCACTGTAGCAGGAGTAAAAACGTTTTAAAACATTATTGTTTTCAATGCTTGTGGTATGATACAAAACAATACTTATTAAGGAATGTAACAAAACGTTCCTGCACAATGATGTTTTTGTAAAAGTTCATGGTAAGCCCCCTGACTTGAAAAAACTATTGTGAATAACGGTACCCGTACCTACAAAATATACATTTAGTTTTATCATCAACCTGCTTGGATATACATATCCTTACCGAAATATTATTTACCGTTACAACAACTTTTTTCCCTCGTAAAGAATCCAGCTGAAAGAGAATCGAACTATGTTGATTGGTGTACTCCCAGAGCTCCATACAAAACAATAAGTTGGCGAAACTGGGACAGTCTGATTGCGTGGAGCATCATTCAATTCTTCGGATATTTTATTTATATTAGGTTACGTGTAGGTTCGAGGGTTTCTCGCATAAACTTGAGGTATGCTTGATTGATTTCCAGCATGCAAAAAGTATGTACCTAATGTACCAATGTGAACAACGAAATCAGAAAACGAGTACGTTGAGAGAAGTCAACATTTGTTAAGTCTTTTTCTGTGTTTTCTAAACACAGCGATGGCAGCCTAGTTGGGAGAAGGCCCCTCTCAGGCCACAGGGAGCGGGTTCGAAACCAGCCGACGGCACGCACCAATTTGTTTATTGTGCGAACATATGTGCTTATTGTGTGTCATATGCTACATGACTGGAGCCCAGTGTATGGTGACAGGCTCGCCCCCTGTCACATTTCGGACTGAATATCGTCCGGCGAAGTGAGGGTGTTTTATTACACCTCTGCCTCAGCCCCCTTGGGGGAAAGGCCTGACGATATGACGATGTCTAAACAAATTAAAAATTTGCGAAGAAGTTTGATTGATATTCTATCTTGCTTCAACATGGATAATTTGAACTACTAGACGCGCTTTACGCTGCTACCCGCGATTGAAAAGTATACTATGTGTTAATCAAGGATTTAACTTATCTCCTATACTTACCAAATTTTATCAAAATCCATCAAGTCCATCCGTATAAAACAAACACACGCGCACAACTTTTGCATTTATTATTTGAGTAGTATTATTTAAATCCCTTATACCAACCATATATATATAGAAACATATATAAAGAAACCAACAACCTGGTTGACAATTTGACAAACTACTTCTGACAAAATTTTCAACCGCTTCCGGTATAGTTTTCAAGCCTGCAATAATCCATGTGGAAAATACACTTCGCAAATACATTCGGAAGCATCTGACTCTAAAAATATTCATGAGCGAATTGCGTAACATTGAAACAGAAATTTTCTATTTAGCAATCATTAAATTTTAAGCTCTTCAAAAGATAGATTATTTTCTTTTCAAGGTGCTTGAACATTTCGCAATAAAAACAGTGTTGCGTGACCAGACATCGCTAAGATGTCTCCCCCAGCACTAATTATACTTTCTACGGTCAGCTAAATAAGTATAAACATCACGATACCGTTCCACAATAAATAAATTAACATTTAAATTGTTTTGTCCTAACATTTACATCACAAAGCGTTATGGCGAGCCCCCCATGGCCTGTGAGTCTGACAAGACTATAAATAAGCCAAGAAGAGGGTTATCTCACACTTACGCGGAAAATTATGTTAATGATTTATATTGTTTTTATTTAGATAGCCGCGAAATAATGTGACACCGAGAACAATGCTGGGAGAAATGGATTGTTACCTGGATAAGGACAGCTCTACCTAGTAGATACCTACTGTGTAAGTGAGTTGTAGGGCGGGCCTGTACAGGAAAATCTTTAGTATCTCTACGTTTCCATATTTTCGTAAAATCAGTTTCAGTTTATTGTATCAAATGGGTATAGTTACAATAATTTGTAATATACACCTTAGAATGTTAAAAAATACTAATAAATTATCAACACAAGTTGCCAAAACTATGTCTTAAAAATTTATAATATAATAATTAAAAATACATATCCAGCTTCCCACCCTATATTTACTATTCACCCTTATACTAATATTCTAAAAAGGTAAAGTTTGCACGTAGGGGTTAATTTTCGGTATTAATTGTCTGAGTTGTTTATAATTATTTCACTTAGAAAAACCTACCTTTTTTTAAACGGACTAGGCATGCGTTTGACCACTGACTCGCCAGACGGGAAGTGACGATGTGGTCGAAGGTGTAACACGCTTGCCTAGGATAAACCTTTTCACTTTTATCTATACCATCATTAAGTGATAATGATTACGAAAACATGAGCGAAACCGGTGGCATAAAAATCTTCTTTTACTATACTTAGATAAGTTAAGTAACTACCTTAAATACATACCTAAGTTATTAGTACACTGAAATAGCAGTAGCAAACTATTTCATGTTCCTTTGTTCAGTGTCAGTAGTTAGGTAAATAGGTACTTATTTTACATCATAGTTCACTGTAAGAAAAGAGGTTGACAAATAAAACAACAAGGTTACAAATTCTTTGATAATTCTTATTTATTTACATTATCGTTTTGTGGCGGGCATCCATTTTGCGATACCTAAATAATGATAAGTTAAATCTAATTCTAGCAATATTTACACAACGTTTTCCCTAAAACTAAATAACGCTTACTTTAACATAATTTAGCCAGTTTATTAAAATGAAATTCAAATATTAAATTTGTTTTTAAATTTCTTTGAATGGCTAAAAAAAGTGTTTAAAGCAATTCCTATCTTGTTTTAAGAAAATATAAGGTTCTAATTGCTATGGCCTTGCTTTTGTTACAAATATTAACAGCGTCAAAATTTTATTACATCATACATTCTTATTTAAGCTACGTTTTTTATTTTTAACGTTTATTTACATTTAATTTTAACTTTATACATAACTTCGTATGATATGCTTTATTATGATTAATTATTATTACATTTTTGGTATAGGTACTTATTTGACCAAATGACTTAAAACTCAATTCAGTTACTTGAAACAGTAGAATGTTAATTTTTTAAAGTATTTCCAAATAATACCCCCGACGAAAAAACGACAGGGCGTTATAAATTTGAAGTCTATGTTTGTGTGTGTATGTCTGTGACTTCGTAGCTCCCGAACGGATGAACCGTTTTTTTTATTTGTTATGGTACGGCTACATTAGCTGCCTTCGGCGGTAATTCGGGCTATCGTGACTAGTGTAACCGGTTAGTTGGTCACTCGGCGGTGTATCGGACGAATTGTCGCTCACGTCAACTCCAAAAGGCAACGAGTTGACCGCTAATGTAGACAAGAATATCGCCGATAATCAATAACGATGGTTTTAGTGCGACAACGCGACATGAATTATCTTGCGCTAATGTAGCCGTACCATTCGAAAGGTGAATTAGTGGGAGTGTTCTTAACTTGTTGGGAGTTTTTTTTAATTTCTGATTTATTTTGTTACAGCTATACTCAAAAGTGGAAGCGATTTCTCGATAGTTTGTGTTAGAAGTAAAAGTCGCAAAGCTGTTTTGTGACAATCAAACTTAATAATGCCACATTTTAGTACCACTTCGTTTGTTGGCTGAAGATGAAGCATTTTTACATTGACATAGCTTTAGGTGGTACGTATTCACTCTGGCCTTGAAACACCTCATTCTAGCGTCCCGCTCCGGCCTCGCACACCTATAAACTTTTCGTAAAAAATTACCTGATTGATGGTGAAAACCGCATTAAAATACATATTTGTGTTCATTATTATGTGGTTTAGGAAGAGTAAGCGGATATAGCGCGTCAACTGGAGCAAATGCGTCTGAGGGGCAATTGCGTCTTTCGAGAATTACTGACAAACCCTTCACAAATTAGGCAGGTGGCGCATAATTTGTACATTTATTTTCTAGCTTTAGTTGCAATAATTTGTACAAGATGGCGCTAGTTGCTCGATTTGTGAAAGGTTTGATAGTAATTCTTGAAAGACGCAATTGTCCTACAGACGCATTTGCCCCAGTTGACCCTAAAGACAGAGAGACAACAGATGCGGAAGGCGACTTTGTTTCGGAATATGTAGAGAATAGAAAGAACAAGGAACCAAGTAGTTTGTCCCTCAAAATAAGACAGGATACATTTTTTGTCAAAAAAAAAGAAACAGATTAAAAAACATTTCTGTCAAAACTGTTTCAAGCGTTATATCTTAAATAAAGTAATCTCTCATTCAACGTCAGATATCAAAATTAGAGAAGTACTCTGTAGGTACGTACAATTAGTCAAACAGTTTATTATTCGGTATAATTTTACAACCCACTACGGTTTTCATGGCTCCAATTTGTTTAATATCGCTATTATTTCAAGCTATTAACATTTTTATTCCCGTTTAAAACAAATTTACAACTTTAGTGGTACCTGTTAAAAACAGATTAGTAACTCATATAGGTAGATTACAAAATCCGACGGAAAACTTATTATTTTTGTTAATATAATATGTACAGTATTTTTAATATTAGGTTGTTACCATAGAATACAAATAATAATAAATTGTATTGCTTCCGAGGCTATGTACTTAAACTTATGCGGATGGTATTATTAGCTATGTGACAACAAAAATCGTTCATGGCCATGTAAACAATTGTTACTTTAGGTATAATATTAGAACAATTTTGCCCGCGTTGGCAACTTTGTTTTTAAACAGCTATTTTCAAAAAAAGAAGTAAAAATACTCTTTAACTATACTATACAACCGCTACTGACATATTTGGTGATAGTTACAACAGCTTCAAGAAGTCATTGAGGGTCTCTGAGCTTCTGACCAAATAACGTAAAATTAAATTATGCAATGTTTTATGTTTTGCATTGTATTGTTTTATGCTATTGCGTTTATGTTTTATGTTTTTTTCTTGCGTTTTATATTGTTTGACATTTTATTTATTATTATCATTGACTTGACCTGTGAGGATAATTTGACGCCTATTTTGTAATTTTTCATTATTTTATTTAAATTCAATTTTATTATTTGTATATTTTTAATTAATAATATTTTTCGCTCTTAAGTCCTATGCATGCCGTCTCCATTTATAATTATTGTGACATTTAGTTATTTTAAGTAATATTTAATTGAATTTAATAATGTTTTAGTGTACACAATGTTGATGGACAAATAAATAAATAAATAAATAAATAAATACCGATTACAAAACTTACGTCCTAACGCGGGCAAAATGAACTAAAAGGCCATTTAACTAAACCACGTCGAATCCAAGCACATACAAGTAATATTTCATTTACGTGTAAATTTAAACTACAATGATATTTGTATTTGTTGCGTATTTATAAATTGACACAGAATTAAAACATAAGCAGCTTATCATCTCGTAGCTACGAGAATTTTAAAATTGATTATGTGATTAACTAGTGAATAAAAGGAATGTACATGACTATTGATCACGTCTTGTAAATACGGAAGTAGTGAGATAAGTGCGAGAGTGGGGAGGGGGAAAGCTTGATGGGCGCTCGAGCCCGTAGATTCGGCAGTCGGCAGCCAGTGGTTGTCGAGAACGGACTGTTCTATCACGTTCTGCATTGTGTCTAGAAAATTTTGAGAAATATTTTTACATGATCGCAGATAATACAAGCTAATAAGGGACTAGGTAATAGACCAGTTATTTTAATAATAGAGATGTCTTTAAATTATTACATGAATTCTTACCAAAAGTTGTAACATCTGGCGTGAAAAACTTTTGCTCGGCTGGTGGCAACGGGACAACGTACCCTGTAAAAAGTTATATTTATATTTACCTTCAGAAATCAATTTAGGATGGTAAGATCCTAGTGTTGAAAAGAGTCAGGTATAGACTTACGTGGTGGTGGTTCTGTTGTTGTTGGAGGCGGTGTTGTCGTTGTCGTTGTTGTAGTTGTCGTCGTTGTTGTCGTAGTAGTAGTAGTGGTTGTTGTTATTTTTATTTCTGTCAACCAAAAATCATAGGTCATTAAATAGCTCTATGACAACTTTTAGCTGTCCAAACTACAATAAAAATCACTATGAATATATATAGATGAGTTTTAGAATTGAAACTTAAAACCTGTCTTCAATTCTGTATTCATCACGACAAGAAAAAAATATGTATGTTTTAACTTAGTTATACTAAAACTCAGTATTCAAATATTTATAAGCGATTGACTGTGCAATAAAATCCAGCAAGTATAACAAACAGATTTGGAGCGAACTTGTATTTTTCATCATAGATGGTTGGACTCTGTGATCTATGGAATATCTGTAACACCGAAGATGTCATAGATATACGAGATACATCACTGCTAATATTTTTCTTGACCAACTGCTAGGCAACTGTCGCTCCCAATTTCATCCAGTTCTTTACTCGTATGTGCTGGGCCAACACCAGTCCAGTCTTTATCAAACGTCCTGAGCTCAGCAAAATAACTTAACTCACCGTAAAGTCTGAGTGTTCCCTCCGCTTTCCCCATGGTATTCGTAGCAACACACGTGTACGTGCTCGTGTCTTCTGGACTGTACTCCGTTATGATAAGTACTGATCGTAATTGGTACTGCGATGTGCGCTCTTCGGATATCTCGTGCCGACCCCTGTAATATAATTTGGTGTGAAATGTGGAATTAAAATGTCTATCCTTATGATGTCACTGGCTGCGCCCCGCGGTTTCACCCGTGATCCTACAGGAACCGTTTATATTTTCGGGAAAAAAAGTACCCTATGTCCTTTTCTGTACCCCAGACAACATGTATGCAAAATTTCAAGACGATTGGTTGGGTAGTTGAGACGTGAAAGCGTAACAAACAAACAAACAAACGAACAAACTCACTTTTGCATTTATAATATTAGTTGGAATTGTTTTGCAACACATTAATCCTTATAATGCTGTGCATGTGATTTTTTAAATCTCAAATCATCACTTATTAATAAAACTGATATCTGATATGCTGATATTTGTGCTGGCATCAACATAATTATGTAACTAAAGCGACACAATAAACAGAAATATTACATATCCAATTCAATTGCAATTGCATTTAGGTTGATTCCAGCACAGCGAATATGTGACTGAATAATTACGTCACTATTGACGCAGCTTGCTTAGATATGTCGTCTAAGGTTTATGGCAACATTTTCTCGAATGTTGTTAGTGAATAGATTTACGTGAAACCACGAAACCCGAAGCTCTCATTATGACTGTTTGTATCTACTACGAAAACGTGGGTTTCGTCCACAATCCTCCTGATTAGGAAGGTCAACTTTACTAATGAAACCGCAGGCTCCAACCCCACGCGCAAATCTCTAACTTCAAATAAAATTAATAGAGTGATTCTCCAAAACGGCACCTCGGTTTCAACGAATTTGATGCCTCATAAACTTTGTAACGGCCTCAGATTAGGTAAATATCTGTCATAAAACAAAAGCAATCTGCCGGATTACCAATATATACGAACATTTTGGTACATTTGCCGATTTTATCGCGTTTCCGCTTCGTTAAATAGTTCGAAATGCTATTTGCTTAAATGGCAAGTACCTACACATTTTGTAATCATCGAGACGGAAAAACTGAAACAGAAGCGAAAGCAAACATGGTAAAATTGACTGCATTTAAAATTGGAAATCAGTTGTGTCAAATTTGATTATTAATTAATAAAATTGAGCGTGATAATAATGCTGTTGTATTAAGCAGTGTATAGTAATGATTTGCAATCATACCATACAACTGGTCGGTTTCGGGCTGTTGGTTTTAGTGCTTAGTTCTGTTAGTGATTTCAGTAGTTTTATTAAGTGCCATCCACTGATGATCATAGTGGCGGTAACATGAGATTTGACACTTTGAATATATCTCGTGTCTTTAGAAATGTAAGTATCTGTGGAATTTGTATGAATTGAAACCTGTGCATAATAAAAATAAAAATAATTATAATTTGTGTACACTTCAAGTCACACAAAGCGCTTACAATCATTTACAAACAATTAATACTAATATTATTTAACATCGTCACGCCTTTCCCCCGCTGGCAGAGGTGTAATACAACACCCACGTTTCGCCGGACGATATTCAGTCCCCAATGTGACAGGGAACTGTCGCCATACACCGGGCTATATATAAATTATTTAAAAATATTATTAAATCTAAAGTTATAATTGCCTGCCTGTCTGTTTGTAGGCTTTTCACGGCTAAACGGTTCTTGATAAAATTGGATAATTAGTTATACAAATACAAATACAAATACAAATACAAATATCTTTATTAGCCAACCATTTGCACAAAACACAAGCACTGTGGACCCCACACTTGGAAAAACCAGTATCGTGGGAGTCCACTTGAACGACACATTAAATTAAAGGCAGACTGAATGAATTTTTGAAAAATAATCTAAATGTTACACATGTTACAATACAATGTTAAAAAACCAGATTGGGCAGACTGTATGAGTGACTATTTATTTATTTACAAACAGGGTGATTTTAAGTGTGTAAGTGTGTGTGTGTGTGTGTGTGTGTGTGTGAGTGTGCGTGTGTGTGTGTGTGTGTTTGTGTGTGAAGTGCGTTATGTTGGGTAGAGTAGTTAAAGGAGAGAAAAGGAAAGGGGAATGGGAATTTGTAGGTAACAAATTTGTGGGACGCAAACACTAGGTTACTTGTGGCTAAATAAGAGTTTTTCAGTTTTGTCGTAAGAAAGTGAGCGCAAGTAACACTCAAGAACTCTCTTGGCCTCACGGACTGTGTTATGTCGGATGTCACAGACTCGAAGAACTCTATTGTAAACAGCTGTAAACAAGAAATTAGGCAGGCGCTGAGAAAATACCGATTTCGCACTGATCGGGTGAACCCTGAAAATCCGTTTTTTTAACATTCTGTGGTATTCGTGTGAATTTAATACCGATCGGTGCATCAACAAAACAACCCTCCTGACGTAAAGTTGACGTACTGTAAGCACTTTAGCGTCGGAGTAAAGAGTCACTGTGGGGTATCTGAAAGGTTTCCGGAGCATCACCTTTAATACCGAGCGCTGAGCCCGTTCTAGCAGGAGCAGCGAAGTCTTACATGCGCCCCCCCAGATGGAAATGCAGTAACTGATCACTGATTCGCAAAGCGCTGAGTAGACTAGGTGCAGGATACTATCGTTAGCAGAGTTGCGGAGTAACTTCATAACATAAATCAGCTTCCTGGTTTTTTTGGATATCATTGCTATGTGAGCCTTAAACGACAGATATTCGTCAATATTAACCCCAAGGTATTTTATATCCTTCACTTTGTCAATCATCGGGCACTGGCAGCATAAGGGATCGCAGGATTGATGGATTTTTAGAATTGTTGGCATAAGTGGTCGTGATGCAGCCGTTTTTTGGAAACACATGTATTTTGTTTTTGATATATTGAGAGTAAGCAGGTTACAATCAAGCCATTGCTTTAGCTGCATCATTCCAAGGTCTGCCTTCTGCATTGCTGCTTCCCATGTGTTTCCACTAAAAATAATCACGGTGTAATCAGCGTAGCAGATAGCTTCAGCGTGTTTTGGGACAACTGTATGTATGTCATTCATGTATAGAATAAAGAGGGTGGGGCCGAGTACACTGCCCTGGGGAACTCCAAAGTTTATTGGTGATTCTAAACTAGTACATTCTCCAACCCTGAGACATTGACGTCTAGCTGTTAAATAGCTCTGGAACCACTGGAGATGCTGAGATTCATCATGTAAGTCAAAGGCTCGATAATTTCGCTTTTGATATTCTTTATTAAGGCCGCGGTAAAGCCGTCTGGCCCTGGGGCAGAGTCAGTCTTGAGTCCCGCCACAATTTTGTTTACCTCGACCACATCTGTGGGTTGCATGAAAAAACTCATAGGCGCTGCATCATCTAGAACAATATCAGCTAGTATTTCTTCTTCACTTTTCTGAAGCTGATTCATGTGTTGATGTGCCAGCTTTTCACCAACAGTGGAAAAATAGGTGTTACAGAAGTTAAGCGACTCCTCAAGGCTGCTTTTAATTTTCGTAAGCTCAGTAGCTACACTCTTTTTGCTGGCGTATTCACTGACATTGCGTACACACTCCCATAGTTTTTTGGGATTATGTTTGTTGTCTTCGAACTCCTTGCTATCGTATTCTGTTTTGAGCTTGCGAAGAAGATTTCGGTAGAAGTTACGATACCTTTTGTAGACACGTTCCTTTAGCTCATTTGTTGGATCCATTTTGTGGTCTTGGTGCAGCCTGTCACGGTGCTTACCGCATTTGAGTAAACCAGGCGTCATCCAAGGCCTTATGACGAACTTGGAGCGGCTAATGCGTCGGGTTTTAGTGTGTCGTGAAACCAATTTTGATATTATGTTATTGAACTTCTGTACAGCATCATCAACATTCTGTGCGTTATACATCGGAGACCAGTCTGCTGCACGTAGTTCTGCAGATAATCCTTTGTAGTCGGTTTTTTTGGCTATCCTATTTTTGGGTCTGGTGTTTACCTTACTAATAAGTGCCATAATAGCCAAGTCGTGATCTGTTACATCACAGTTACCGACCAAGCCCAGAATTTGGCGATGTTTGGTCTTGATAAAAATATGATCTAAACATGCGCCGGATCTCGTAGGAAGCGTAATAGCGGAGGTGAAGCCAAGCTCAGAAAGCAGACAGAGGTACTCAGCAGCATCAGTGTGACTATCCCCTAGCGTATCTATATTAATATCACCTGCCAGAATAACGGTAGCCTTATTTTTAAAAGTATTTATGGATTTGCACAGAGAGTCCAGAAAACGACCTTTGTCCTTAAATGATGGTGAGCGATAAACGCCAAGCACAGCAATAGAGTCGGTAAGCTCTACTGTTAAACACTCGGCGTCATCAATTTCTGGCTCGCTTACACTTGCTGACCAAACGTCATTTACGTATACAACCACGCCACCACATTTATTAATATTTCTCTTAGTAGCATGAGCACTGTACCCAGGAATTTGTCCAACGGTGCTACAAGAAAGCCAGCACTCGGTTAAGATTATAAGGTCGAAGTTGACATCCATTCTCCGTATTGCCACAAGGAAAGCATCGAAATTACACTGGATACTGCGGATATTAAAAGTCAAAATTTTGAAGTTGTATTCTTGCGTAATCATGGATTTGCAGTTTTCTAAAATAGGTAGTGTCTGACAGTTTATTGAAAAATCATTATCTATAGCATTTAATAAATTTTGGTCAATTGTTATCATTTTTGGACGTTGGTGTAAATATCATTATTTGGTTTTTCATTATAAATTGTCAGACACTGCAGCTGCAGTTGAAGCAAGTACGTAGTATGAATTGGACTACAGTTTATTTTTCTGGACGCTATGAAAGAGTGATGTTTTGCTTGTATATAGCTCATGATTACTAATTGATACACTTGTGTGAGCGGAGTCAGCGGGATATGTGAGAGGAACGTGATTTGTGTTAGGGGTGATTGAGTGTGTGTGGCAGATGCGTGTTGAGGTGATATGAGAGTTGTGTGTAATGATTTGGCCCTGGTTATCTTAAGGTAGACGTAAGCAATATTGGAAAACAGCCATATTTGATATTTAAGCAAGCAACAAGTATCGTGATCAACTAATTTAGGCAGTTTGTGATATAACTCCGAGATGTTGTTCCAAACGATACGAGGAAAGAGAAAGAAGAAAGGAGGAAAGAGGGAGTTAATTTTGGATACTATTTTTTTAAATAAATACGAACAAAGTCAAGGGTAACAGCTAGTTTATTATACATTGAATCTATTATAAGTTTTATTATGGAAACTGACGTGGTTTTCACACATTACCTATGATTTATAAAACGGGAATTATTCACGTAAGATTTTGTCGATTATTCCGACTATGCGAGACGCAGCCGCACGCGCGCACTCGTGTTGATGAAGACGGCCGAATGCGGTTGAAACTATAGTCTGAATAATCGACTAAATCGTACGTGAGTAGTTCCCGATTTATAAATCATAATCTATTAAAGTTATTTTTAATTTTAATTAAACTCACCCAGAGAGTATCATTTCCTCGCCTCCCTTGAGCCAGTAGTTGATGGCTTGAGGGTAGGCTTCCACAAAGCACTCGAGCTTCGTCTGCCCACCAGTTGGGACTCCTATCACCTTCGTCGCTACCATGATCGAAGGTGGAACTAGAGGAAAACATTTCATCTTACAATAATAATGCAAAAAACAAACAGATAAACGTAGTCAGAGATTACAAGTAAGTGTGGTAACGAAGAATGTGCTGATCAAAAACTTAAGGTAGCCAGGAGCGTGCGAACTCTTTGATAAAAAGCTCTAATAGCTTCAAAATTGACTGAAAGAAGCAACGTAATATATTACGTCCATGAAGTATACAAAACATTTTATTTGGTTCAATATTACATTTGCATTTATACAAAATAAAACCCTGAATGCTGCGTAGCGTGAGCTGAATAGCAGCAGCCAGTGTTCTTCTAAAACTAGGTAGATGTACGTAACAACATCATTAATTTAATATACTAATAACAGCTTCTTACTAGCCAAACTTTTTATACAGCGTAGTTAAAAGTAATTAGTATGTAACACTTTTTTTAAATTTTCTTTTAGTTTTGCGAGTGGTTTACTTTTATCATATTTTGGCCCTTAAAAAAATAATAAAAAAAAATTGATGCAAAACAAAGGGAACATGAAAATAGTATTTTCTAGTAAGTGTTACTAAAATACTCACAATTAACACTAAGCATGATCCTCTTGCTGACCGAGGGAGGGACGTCGTTGGACGCTATGCAGAGGTAGGCGCCCATTTGTCGTCGCGCCACTTTGGTCAGGTTTAGAGTCTGGCCCATGTACATGTCAACTAGGATTAAAATATAGTTTTAATTAGCAAATTAATCGCGTTACCACAATTTTTTTTTTACTGTCTCGGTGGCTCAGTCGGTAGTGAACCTGCTTTCTGATCTAGGGGGCGTGGGTTCGATTCCCACCTAGGGCAAACATTTTTATGATGAATATTTGTGTTTGTTCTATGTCTGGGTGTTAATATCTATTTAAGTATTTAAAAGTATATAAGTATATTTATCAGTCTCTGGCCGCCACAGTACAAGCTTTGCTTAGTTTGGGGTCAGACGACCGTGTGTTCAAGTGTCCCGGATATATATATATATAAATATATTTTTTATGGACACACTTGCTCTCTTATCAATAAAGCTTAATTGTTTATCCTCTGAAAAGTTATACAGTTTTTTGTTTTTCTTTTACATTACTCGATCGAAAAAGGCAAAACATAGGGCCCCTTAGAAATAAACGATGTATAGCCTCGAAACAGTTAGACAGTGTTTTGTCTTTTTTTTCTTTTAAATTTTTAGACTCGATCGAAAAAGACAAAGGACTGCGTAGCTATTCCGAGGAAATACAACGTTTATTGTTAAGGGGTACATGTCTATTCCCAGGCTATACATCGTTTATTGCTAAGGGAGTCAATGTTTAGTTTGGTGATGATTGGTTGGTAAACAGTACGTACATGAAATTATCCAAGTAATTTGCATATCGGTAAATATCAATAATCAAAACTTTGATTATGTTACGAAGTATATTCACCTAAAAATATCTTAGCCTAATTTGAATAGTATCTCAGCTGTAAAGGTTAGATGGATTTCAATAAAAGTTTCTTAATATTTCAGTTAGGTATTTACAAATACCGAGCAAGGCTTAGAACTGTCTGTCTAAGAGACGGCACAGATACCGAACATTCGCGTGTTTATTACCAGTACAAATAAGAATATATTTATTGTATAACTGTGTACAAAAGTTGTTACAAGTTGTAAATTAGTATCAACAACCTGCCCATTTCGAGCGTACGATTTTCGTCGTTTCATAAAATGTAGTTTGTTTACTTAAAGATCTAATATATTAAATGAGATTAATTTCCGGTCCTCAAAATATTCTTTAGTAGGTAGTGTAAAAAACTTTATGCATAAGCCAGGATTTAAGTGTGTAATATTATAAAACACATTGACCCACGATATCGCTAGTATCCGTGAAACATGTTTCAGTAATAGAAGTTCATTATCAGCACAGCCTTAAGTGGTATAAATCTTGCCACTGAAACTAATTTCGAATCGAATCCCGCTGTATCGGTCGCATTGTCGACGTAACAAAAACAAACCATTATGATTTATTTGTACACAACTTAAAATAATAACAGAAAATTAAAGAAAACTTAAACTATTAACTAAAAACTAGAAAAAAAAAAAACTAAATAAATCACAAAAATTTAAACTAAAAGACCATTAGTGGAAGGAAAGGTCCCCAGAATGCTGGCGGCATTGCCACGTTGAATGGCAATGCTCAGCTTCTGTGCAAACAAACTATTTCGAGCAGAAACAAAAGTTGCTCAGAAAAATAACGTACGAACGCTCCGACCACTGCCAGCTGACAAAGAAGAAGAAAATTACAGAATACACCACAGAATAAGTAATAGTACTACAAGAAACACGAGGAACCACTTCTTGGTAAAGCAATGTTTTCAACTAATTTTAAGGGTCAGAGCGTCGCGCTCTGAAATTTCCATACAAACGCGCTTGTTGAATTTCTTGGAAACCATTTGTCAGATTATGATGAAATTTAGCATGTACAATTAAATTAACCATATCTCCGCCCTTATGTTCTTGGTTCTTTTAAAAAACGTTCTCAAGATAAAATAGAGCTATGAAAAATATCCGCATTTGTAAGGGGTCACTTTTGACTGATTTATTCAGTAGATAGACAAAGCAAATCAAAAATCCCTTTACATAGGGAGGTTGTCTACATCATTAACTTTTGAATGAATCTATAAATTCTATAATACTAGGGAAATTCTTAATTATTTAAGAATGATTACAGAAGTGCAAAAGTCATAAAAAAAATGAAATAGCACTTTGTCACTCTGTAGGTAACTTTAGAGGCTTGCCAGTATCATTACTTGCTCTCTTCGCTCGTAGTCTTCTTCTAGTCGAAATGGCTATAGAAAACCTTAAGCCAATGCGAAGTTAGTCTAAAGCGGTCGCCGGACTCTTAAGAAAAGTAGGTTGAAATTGAATAGTAGAAGAAGCAAGAAAGTTTAGTTAAATATTATGAGTGAAGATAAGTTCTAAGAGAATCTTCGAACAATATTTCAAAATTTAATTCCGCTTGTGTTGTTTTAGCCCTGAATGTCGATATTATAACTTTCAAGCTCAATATTGGCTCGAATATTCTGATTTTTCTGAGGATTCTGTACCTTTTATGGAAGAAGCTAGATAACATGATAATTTAATTTCGTAGAAACTTAACCATGCGGGGTAGATAGATAGATAGAAAGATAAACACTTTATTGTTCACACCAGAAATAACAAAACAACAGAACAGAAAAACTTAAACTGTAGTGTAACAACTGGCGGCCTTATCACTAAAAGCGATCTCGCGAAAGCTCCTGGAGCGAAAAGGATGGAGAGGATACATATGAAAGAGTATGGGACAGGGTGTGCAAAAATTAACAAAAACAAAAAATTGATATTTTTAAGAAAATAAGAGTATTATATACACCTACTTATACTATTTGAATTATAGGTACGAGTACTTCCATAAACATAAATGTCATAATAATTTATTACATTCTAATACTTGAAATACATCTAGTTCTATAGAACAGGGGTCTGAGTGAAATGGTAAGTTTTGGGGTTTAAATGTGGTGCTTCTTATAGAAAATACGAACATGTTCTTCAGATCAGTTCGTCCATCAGGATCCCCTGGACTGATCCCTTAGGGGATCCCCGTGTACTCGTCAGCTAATCAGAATCCCCAAATCTACGCACTCACTGCACGCATACATTCAGTGTTTATGTCACACCAACTAGCTTAATTTGCCGCTCTATTAAAAGCCTAGCCTTTTTACTAAACGGCGCCGTTCAACTAGCTTCGTGATGTTATTCAGCCATTCAATCAAACGGCTAGGCAAAATCACTTCAATCGACAACGTTGACTACTTGCCTAACCAAGTCATTCAAGTACGTAGGTCACGGGTTGTTATAAAAAAAAACCACGAACCTAACCTAACCAATCCGAGTTGGATTTGCCCTGTTATAGGAGTCGAATTTTAAGAGAAAGTAAAGAGAAATGGACTAAGTTAGTAACAGAATGGTATCCAAGAGCAAAAGAAATAGAGGCGGACAAATCAAAAGATAGGAAGATGACCTCAAGAAAATAGCTGGTCCGGTATGGACCCGTTTAGCAAGAGACAGGAATGCCTGGAAATCTTTAGAGGAGGCCTTTGTCGACAGACAAGCTGTTCCACTCAAACACCCAGTTGGCGATCATTCAAATAAAAGTTAGAATTAGATTTAATCAATTTAGTTTTAGTAAGTAGGCACGTATTAATTGTAAGAATACTAGGAGTGAAACAGCAATAAAGGCTATTTTATTTATTAGGAGTCGGGCAGTTTGGTTTACTATAATTATGTAGAATCATGTCTATGCTACGACTGCATTTTCATTCAGGAAGCTAATTGAACAGCGCCATTTAGTGAAATGCTGTTCATTGAACGGCTAATTAAGCAAGTTGGCTGCGACATATAAACAAAGTGTAATAACTATGACAAAAGATAATAATGACTCCAATCTAGTAGCTTACAGTCATATTTTGCCTATTTTAAGCTCAAATTAAAATCAGAATCCCTTATCAAAGTACCACTAAATAAAGCTTCCACCGCCATAAATTGGAACTGTCAGGACCATTTATAAAAACCTGCTTCTGGCTCCCCCAATCCAGTCCTCCGTTACAAACAATTATTTTATGAATATTCATAATCGGGAGTAAGCGAGGAAGACAGGGGCGGACTCGGCGCACCTATTTGCTATAACTCGATTTTACGCTAAACTAGCTGTTGGCGAGGTTTGGACCGTGACGATTGAAGCTTTTAGAAGTACTGTATGAGATTGAACTAAAACAATTTCATAGTGCCATTGTACCATTTTATTGGATTATTTAATTCAATTGATGCTATAGTTCGGTTTAAATTAATTGAAAAAAAAAAGCCAAATAAATATACATTTGTTTGGTAAATGTTTACAAACCCTGGTAAACGAAGTCGAAATGTCAATAAACTTTTGCCCAAAATGTCATCTAAAGGTTGCCTAGAAGAAATCGTTTTAGGCAATAATGCCGCCTCTGTACTGCCAAATGTTTTTTTTTTTTTCAATGTTGTTTTTGGAGTCCATTAAAGATGTATTTATTATATTACAAATATATGATATTTTGTGTAGTGTTGTCTCCAGAATTAGGCCTCAAATTGCGCCAATAAGGCGAAATGGGACCAAGGTAAATGAACTCTTCTCTCAATCCATTTGAACCGAACTTCAGTTATTTTTCTATGTCAATATTTTTTTACAAGTTGCCATTCTTTCGGTCTACTACTAAGATGGTGGCTATGTTATTCAAAAGTTTAACATAGCCTTTTTATCAACGCTAAACATTTTTAAACCTTATCTCTGCAGGTTAACAGCCAAGAATTGAGTGGTTTTTCTAGATATTGATATTGTATAGACAAACCACTCAACTCTTGATTATTCTAAAATTGAATAATTCTACCCCATTGTCTGAAGGTAAACTCTCAGATAAAAATAAATGCAAAAAAAAACTATTTTTTTAGATAGAAAGTGCTTGAGTTCTTAGTTCTTAGTCTGAGAAATAATATTTCAGAGAGCCAAATATATTTTTTAAGACATTTTGAAATCACCGTGCCAAGTAAGAAAATATAATATTCTCAAAAGAATTTAGTTTTCATTAAGTAGCTATTACTACCAATTCAATGTTTTTATAATCACAATTTCATTGAACCAAAAGTTTATTTGCCCTTTTGCTAGTTATTCAATACGTAAGTAGCTTTTTAGGTTCTCAAATTATGTTTTATTTAGTCAAATGTAATTTATACATTCATTTATTAATCTTTCCCTAATGAGACATTTCAAACGACAACTAATTGGTTCCTTTAACGCTTGAAAAGATAATTCTACTAATGAATTTATAACACAAAGGCAGAAAATGTATTTTGTAATACTTAGTAAATATTATAAAATACATCTGTAAAATTAAATATCCTTGTTTGTGGGATGAAATGATTTGTTGAAATAATAGTTTTGCACTTTAAAATTATTCGGGTCATTGCATTATTTAGGGTCAGAGCAAACCGATGAAAAACCGGAGATTTTAAATTTAATAATAAATTAAATTGTTGTCTTGTTAACTCGAAATAAGGTATATTTTTAATAACAGTGGCGTTTTTTATATTTTGAAGTTGGTCTTCGAGAATTAATAAAATATATTTGATATTTCCATTGAATAAAATAAAACATTAATTTATAAATTTTAATACCAAGCAGTCTCCTAATTTTCACCGGTTCACGACGTCTTTTACGTATCCACCGCAGATTTCTACGTCTATCTCACCTTTCCTCAACTCTCCAGCTTCGTTCCTCAGTTGGATGTTGACTCCATCTTCTCTCCTCCACAGTATCCTGGGCAGCGGCCGTCCCTCAGCCTTGCACGATAAGCTCGCGTCTTGCCCCTCTCTCGCCACCAGGTCACTGCTGGTTCCTTCGTCTACTATGTTAGGTGGCACTGGCAAAAAAAAAAAAAGAAATGTTATATATGGCATTAAGAGGGCCGCGACGCTCTGAAATTTCCATACAAACGCGCTACTCAAATTTCTTGAAAACCATTTGTCAGATTATGATGAAGTTTAGCATGTACAATTAAATTAACAATATCTCCGCCCCTATGTTCTTGGTTTTTTTTAAAACGTTCTCAAGCGAAAATAGAGGTATGAAAAATATCCGCATTTTTAAGGGGTCACTTTTGACTAATCTATTCAATAGAAAGACAAAACAAATCATAAATTTCATTACATAGGGAGGTTGTCTACATCATTAGCTGTTAAATGAATCCATAATACAAGGGAAATTATTAGTTACTTAAGAAGAACGTCAAAGTTTTTTTTAAATAAACTCGGCCGCCTTGGAAAGAGCCTCTACTCAGAAGAACAGGCATCGCGCGTGCATGAAATGGGTGTGTGTCCGCATTTTCGAGACCCGATCTAAAAAATATCGTCGGGTCCCAACGACTTGGTGGCCGTTTTGCTGATCAGTACGCGGCCGCCGTTCCAACAATTGTGTGGTCTACCAGTTGAAGTTAAATTCTAAAACGAACTTTTATACATACATATAATCACGCCTCTTTCGCATTGGGGTAGGCAGATATCACTTCTCTCCACTTGCTACGACCCTGGTACACATCTTTTGCTTCTTCCACTTCCATGAGTCTTTTCGTACACGCTCGTCAGTTACGGGTACTCTTGACCTGGCCTCTCTTTAAGACGTCTTTGATTTGGTCGAGATACGTGCGCCTAGGTCGACCCTGACCGACTTGACAATTTACACTCACAAATGAAATTTTAATATCAGAAAAACGATATTAACGGCATAAGGCGCAAATCATTGTTTAGTCATGTCTAACAAAGTTAGTAATGAATACTAAGATAAATTAAAAAGAAAACTTAACAAGGCTTACGTATACAATAGAAATATTTTTTCAAGAAACGACCCAAAAACTGGTAATTTATGTACTTCCAACCAACTCGAGTATTATTATTGCTAACCGAATATATTTAAGAGAAATAATACCTACCTAATTTATTCGCCTTTTCTTTTGTATTTGTTCTGCTTTCTACAAAAGGCCGTGTAATAATACAATTGTGTATTTTTCGTTGGCTCTACTCTATCCATATTGGCTTACAAAATTTGTATGTATGTACCTATACGAAATGAAACACCGCTGTGTTACATTCATCAAAAAATGTTTGGCATTTGTTAATCACATTTTTATCACACTTACTAACTACGCCCCGTGGTGCTACCAGCGGTTAGAAAGTACACATTACCAGCCTTAGAAATAAAAAAAAGCATAAACATCTGCTAAACCGATGTTCAGTTAGACGTTGAGTAGTCGGTAAATAGCGCTACACAAACGTGTAACTATTGTTTGAGCAATAAAGTGTGAATCGGCATTGGGTATTTACACACATGCTTAACACTTTTATCTTTTTCGTCTGGCAACTTTTGGTAAATTCGTTTAGAAACTTTTTCGTCCAAATAGTTTTTTAGTAATTATTTTTTAAGAAAGCTCCCTAATTTTTAATATCGCACGTACAATTTACGTTTTAGGAAAGGAATATTAATAAGCTATGTTGTTTTTTGAATCTCTTGTCCAAAATTCGTCGATATAAACAATTTTAGAGGAAAACATTTTCTTTTGGTTATAGTGGGAGACTAACAACAAATTTCTGAACGGAACAATCAATGTCAACACTACAATGTGTCTAATGTCACACTACCCAAACAAACGTTTTTATTTTGACAGTAGAAAAACATTACACAGTTTCTATCATAGTTACTGAGTCTAGATCAGCTGTTATAGTGAAATCCGCCATCTTGTCCCCGTACACACGCGCTAAACAAGGGTACCCGGCCATGTAACGAATGTTTATTTTCCTTTGATTTTGTTACATCTGTACACGAACTGTACACAACGTTTAAGTCAAAAATATTTTTATTTTTCAGCTTTTGTGTTACACAATGTGTGTACACATGTTTTAAAACTTTATTTCTAAGGCTGTACATGTTTATAATATATTAGCTAGAGCTCTAGTTTACGCGTGCAATTTGATTAGAGAGTTCAAGTCTATACGATATAGCAGCTTGCGCTAATTTCACAGACACCAACTTGCGCAGTAATAGTATAAGCGCATTCGCGATTTCTCAGATCTGTGATATGTAATCTGGTGCCGTTGCACTTTCTTGGTACATCCAGGTTGAAAAAGTAACACACACACACACACTTTTACGCCTTTATAATATTTTGCGTAAAAATGCGTACCTATGCTTGCGTGTTTTAGGGATCGTCAAAGGCTGTCACTGTCTTTACACCAAGATTAATAGAAATCGTATGTATACCTACGAGACCTAGACGTTATTTTAATATTTTTGAACTCATTTTGTATCCCACAGGAACAGTTACATTTTCCGGGATAGAAAGTAGCCTATGTGTTTATCCAGGATACCAGCTACCTCCATACCCATAATTTCGTTAAAACTGGTTGAGCTAGAGAAGTAACAAACATATACCTTGCAAACTTTTGCCTTTATAGTATTAGTATGAAGTGTTATAGTGTGGATGGATGGATGGATGTTAGTTAGTCACTCACTATCACGCCAGAATGGCTGAACGGATCTGTATGAAATTTGGCTTAGACATACATTGAAGTCTAGAACAACATATAACCCACATTTTAAGTGCGGCGAGTAATATCGCGGGGCGCAGCTAGTCATGCGATAAATTTCGATCTATCAGTAATTGTTTGACGTAAAATACCTATCTTCTACTGAGAATAGAGATATGTATTGGTTAGCTACAATAATGTCTGTCAACATGTAGACAAATTGAGTTTGAATGATATATACCATGAATATGTTGGCAGCAGTGACTTTAATGGAACATCAAAGTCATGTTATAACTAATGATAGATTGTTAGGTAAAATATGCCGCTAGTTGCTAGGAAGATATTTCGGGAAACATAGTCATTCACGATAAGATTTTCTTAATCTAATTTTATATTTCTGAGTATCATCTTATCCTACTAATATTATAAACGCGAAAGTTTGTATGTATGGATGAATGGATGGATGGATGGATGTTTGTTACTCTTTCACGCCAGAACGGCTGAACAGATCTGGGTGAAATTTGGCACAGAGATAGATTATAGTCTAGAATAGCACATGGGATACTTTTTAACCGCGGGTGAAACCGTAGAACGCAGCTAGTACGAGATATTTTTGAAATAAGCTTTTCACGTTATTTTACTTTTTGACCACTTTTGCACTTTGATTAGTCTCGTTTTGAGATTCGACACCTCTTTTATGGTCAAGAAATGGACCCCAAAATATTACTGTGATAAAATACGATATTTTCAAAGGCATTTTTTTGTCAAATACCGTATGCCCCATTTCAGAGCTGTCAAATTCACGAGCCCATTATTCGAAACCGCAGGGAGTACGCTTGCAATAACGAACGCATTATACAAAAAAAAAGAAAATTCTAGGTAATAGAGTTCAAAATGATACTTTTTTATACTTGACATGAGTTAGTCGCTAATTTGACAGTAAGTAAGCGCCTGGCTTACACCTATGATCCAAAAAACAAGGTCTAGCATTCCGGGAGCAAACACGTAATGACGTCACTCGTCATCGTCATCCGTCTCTTTCGCACTATTTGTAAATTACTTATTTCGGCCTTGCTTGACGTCACTACGTGTTATCCACGTGACCGGAATGCTTTACCTGGCAGAATATAATATTATATGGGCTTACCATAGACATAGAGTAAAGACCCCTAATCGGTCAAAATAAATGATTCCAAAAAAAGTAAACCAAACCATTGAAAGTCAACTAATTCACTAGTCAGTCTTAGATGTCATCCAGTAGCCGTTACGTCTCCCCACTAACCAATAAATATGGTGAACTGTGTAGTCCACTCATGCCGAAATTTCAGAATATCCAAAACAGTAAAAAAAGGCAACGTCACATATCATCCGTAAGTCTTAAATATATTTTTATGTGCTAAAAAGCTAATAATTGTAATTAATTCTTAATGTCAACAGAGCGAAAAGTTGCTGAAAAAAGTGTTGCCACAAGGTATTTTTATATTTTCCCTTTAATAAACTTTAGGTTTCGTAAGGATCCAGTTTAGCCGATCAGTGGACAAAAATAATTCGACAAAGTAAAAATGAAAATTAGTGAAAACTTCGTCGCCCCTATAACAATTTGCTCTGTGCACCTTCGCAAGAAAGAAATATACGTAACAGTGAAATATCCTGACAAGCAGGTGTCAGTTTTATTTTTATGTAAATGTAATGTTATTTCATTGCCGAAAAAATAACTTAAATGTATGATGTAAATAATGATAGTGTGTAAATTTATGTGTAAATAAGATAAAATCAATAGTTAAAATCAATAGTAATCCCTTTACTATTGATTTTAACGAAAATTCGTACTCTTGATTTTTACTTAAATTCTTACCTTTTACCTACTCTGATTTTAGTTAAGGTTTACATAATATTAGTTTGTAGAATAGTGTCATGAATGGATCTGGGTAAGGCTTTGTGTGTAGTTTAGCTCTGGCCTAAGCTGGCCTAATACTTTGTTTCCGGGATTTCTTTAAACTCTGATCGTTATATAATTTACCCAACTAAATCGGGTAACCTCTTTTAATGGCAAGTTCATCACGTATAGAAAAAAAGGTTTTATTAAGGTACCAAAATAAATTTGACACGTTTCGAAATCGTGTTTTGTATGAAGACTATCCTTCTGGACCTATGTAATAGAGCATATTCTGTGGGGCTTACTCATAAAAGTTCAGCGATGCCCAAAATTATAAAGTTATAGTTTGAAACTCTGCACGATACCGCACTGAGCTCGTTTGTTACTCTGTCTAAGGTATTAGTTCTGTTTACGCTCTTTAATTTTACTGAAACCGTTGCGTTTCGTTCGTATACACTAATGTTTACACATTACTGCTTCGCAGTTAAATCATTTTCAAAGATGCGGGTACTTCTGCACACAGACTAAATTATTCCTCAAATATCGTTTGAGTCGTTTCTCATGATGCCATGTGATACAGATTTGTATCATATCCATTTGTATTTCCTTTTTCTTTGTAAACCGTAAGCCGGTGTTGCTATTTTTAACGTGCATTTTTTTTTTGTTTTATGCATGAATACTTATAAGTGTGTGTACATGCCTTTCAATTATATAACAGGGTTTTTATAACAGAAAGAAAGAAAGAAAGAAAGAAAGATACTTACATTTATTTTGACACACAAGACACTACAAAGACGGCGACAATACTTAATACCAATACACAAATTAACGAAAACAGTGCTGTCACTGTAGTGTCCAGTACGTCAAAAAAGGTCAATGCTCAGCTATAATGCTGAAAATTTCTTTCCAGCGCTGATTTTCAGCATTGACCTAAGCATTAACATGCCGTATATCATAGTAAACTCAAGTAGAAATTCCTATTCCTAAGACGTCTCAGCGAATTAGCTCTACAACTAAAACAGCTCAATTCTCAACGTAGCAAATATCAGCATAAACTTTTCCTGAAGTTCTTGCCTAATTAAGGTTTGTTTCTATTTTCCATGACCTCACGATCGGAATCTTGCCTGTAAATCACTGATGTTGTACAAAACGTTGGTAGAACGTGCCGGCACGTAGACATTACCAGATGTTGGGAGATTGCGAGCTTCGTTTGCCGTTAGTTTTCTAATTGTAAAAAGATTCGCGAAACGTGTATTTGGACTTTATTAGAATTGTAATTAGCATCTCTTTTGTTTGGCAAACTAGGAGATAGAAAGATTTGAACATAATCACCAACCTAACGCTAATGCAAATTTCTGTGAACAAAAACAGGGACAAGATTGGATTTGGAACAAAACATGTTTTTCTTTGTTTTAAAGCTCGTTCGGTACATTTAAATGAACACTAAATTCTATGAAAAATATGGCGTTAATGCGGAATTTCTACAGTTATTTTTCTGGATTAGGTCCTAACTCCTTTTCATAACAAATGAATTACCTGAACGTTGAACGGGCGTTATTCTATCTCGCTCACACAATTTAGCGTTTTTGGTAATAAAACCTGATTGGGCAATTGATAATCTTTTAATTGATTAAAAATTGATTTAATTAATTAATTGATTGCCTGGAAGAGATCGCTTTCAGTGATAAGGCCGCCAGTTGTTAGACTATTTAATAAGTTTTATCATTATTTTTCTCTTGTTGTTTTGTTATCTGTAGTGTGAACAATAAAGAGTTTATCTATCTATCTTTTTAGGATAACTATTTAGATAATATTCATTACAATTCAGGAATATTGCTAGGTGATGGCAGCCTAGTTGGGAGAAGGTCCGTCTCTCAAGCCAGAGGGAGCGGGTTCGAACCCAGCTGACAGCACGTACCAATTTGTTCATTGTGTGAACATATGTGCGTATTGTATGTCATCTGTTACATGATTGGAGCCCGGTGTATGGCGACAGGCTCGCCCCCTGTCACATTTGGAACTGAATATCGTCCGGCGAAATGTGGGTGTTGTATTACACCTCTGCCAGCTCCCTCGGGGGATAGGCGTGACGATATGTATAACGATTTCCAATTGATCACCCAATCATATTTTATTAATAAAAACTGAATTGAACATGAAAACATTTTTATTAAGAAAGCAATAACGCCCACTCAAAGCATTGATAACAAAGTTTTTAATGTTCTAGATAAGTCTACAATTTAGAGTTAACAATGGTAGTCACAACGATTTTGTAATATTCATCTTCAGTAATAAGTTCCTAAATATCTTCCAGCAGAATGTTCCTTCTCGGAATAAAAGTGTTTTCCAAGTCATCTTTAAAAATGAACTGCTAAAAGAATATTGATAAAGTTGAACGTATAAAAATTAACTATTTTATGTCAAGCGGTGCGTAACTAATAAAGGGTAAGTTACACGAGAAGAGTTTCTCGAGCGCGAGAGGAGAAAAGTAAGCTATTATTGTATGCGAGAACTCTCCATGCAATTCTATCCTGTGGTTGTTTACATTATGATAATAAATTACACACACACACACACACACACACACACACACACACACACACACACACAGACACACACACAAACACACACAGACACGTAAACTTATATCCCCGTCGTTATGCGACGGCACGCATCAATTTGTTCATTGTGTGGACATTTGTGCGTGTTGTATGTCATCTGCTATATGATTGGAGCCCGGTTTATGGCGATAGGTTCACCCCCTGTCACATTTGGGACTGAATATCGTCCGGCGAAGTGTGGGTGTTGTACACCTCTGCCAGCCCCCTCGGGGGAATGGCGTGACGATATGTTATGTGTCGGGGGTCAAAAACTAAAATAATCAAATCAACAGTGAAGGTGTCTGTAAAAATTGCTGCAATAATTGCTTTCGAGAAATTAAAGTCACAGCAGTTGCTCGGCAGTTTATTGCTATACAATAATTGGAAACTACCATACAATGCGTCTAGTGTAAACTAGACAATTAATTGTTGCATTGCAAGAAATTTCCGCTCGCATCTGACAAAATCATCTCGTGTATCCTAGCCTTAAAGCTCCGAGTACATTAGGTAAGAGGGTAACAAAGCCTTTCTTGATCATAACATTTTCTAGACGGAGAACTTTCTAGAAACGTTGGCAGATAGCTTCATAATTCAATAACGGTAGCAAATAAATAACGAACTTATAGCGTCTGTGCTGACGCGGCCAACTTTACGTCTCTCTGTGATGAAGTATTATGATTTGCTCTTGTGGGTCTTTGGGGCGGATTTTACGCAATATATAGACATGTATTTGACTTTGGTTATAAAATATTTGAAGCAGTTTGAAGGCTGCGAGATTTTAACAATAACTTGACAAAGATGTGATAAAGTAATTGATATAGATAAATTCAGAGCCGCATTTTTTGCTACAGCCCCGGGGCCTCCGCGAAAGAGAGGTCCCCACAATAGAGATTTTTAAAAGAAAGAAACCCAAATTGTGACGGACCGTCTAGTTTTCCGTTTTTTTCCCATTTTTACCTACCATAAGAAGTTAACGTTACCTGTTCATTTTATTCGGAAAATAATTAGGGACCTCCACTCCTCTGTCGCCTTAAGGCCTCTAGACCTCTAAATCCGGCCCTGGATAAAATGATGAAGAACAAGCGAATAATAGAATACACCTTTCGCTTAAAATCACCTTATACTATTTTTAACCCCCGTAGCAAAAACGACGGAAGGTTATAAGTTTTACGTGTCTGTGTGTGTGTGTGTGTGTGTGTGTGTGTGTCTATCATCGTTTCTATCATCGTAGCTCCCGAATGGATGAATGCTATGCAAATGTGAAGTTCGAGAGGCACCTTACTTTTACCAACAGTTGAATTCCTTTGCAAAAGTTACCAACTGAAATAAGCAATGTACTTTTATATGGATATACACAATTGACAGTTGCAGGAAAACAAAACAAAATTGTTATCAAATAGACTGTAAGCTATTAAATGGACCCACTTAATAATATATCTTCAGTAGCAATAAAATAAAATATACTTCTATTAAAACAATATAAATCCAATCTCATTATCAGTTACAAAACAGCTGCCAAATGCAACTGCAACAGTTCTTGAAAAATATCACCGCAATTTGGCTAAGTATAAGACTTTACCAACGCTCAGATTTACGACTAATCTAATAGTTATACTCGTAATTCAATGGTACGTAAGTTCCCCGTTCTGCCGCCCTAGTGACGTTATAGATTGCCGCCCCGCCGACCTAAGGTTAATATCGGGAATAAAGACGGCGGTTCGGGCTTCTAGCCAAGTAGGTCGACAGTAGCATTGGCAGGTACGGACAGTGGAAATACGGCCGCGAAGGAGGAAGGAGCGTTTGAGCTCTTTAAGGAATGTAATAGTTTTTTTGCTAAGTTTGTAAGCATTCAAGGTACTTTGTCGTGAAATCGTCGCACGGAAGCACAATTGAATTGCTTTAAAACGCCATTTACAATTACCAGTTAATTTGAAACGGAAGTACTAGTTTTTCTCAAAGTCACGATCGATGCAAAGTAATTAAAACGACGGTTCATAGACGACTTTTTGTTATCTGTTAATTCAATGTAGTTCCTAACTAATATTCAGTAAAAAAAAGTAAAAGTAAAATACTTAGTTGATTTTATGCGTGTCTTTTGTTTTTGGCGAAGTGTAGGTGTTGTTAATACACAGATCTCTGCCAGCCCTTTCAGGGGAAAGGCGCGACGATATGTTATGTTGCTATTTGTGGTCCTTTTTAGTATAAAAGAGGATCTTGATAATTAAAAATATTTTCAAAGCTACTTTCCCACAGCATATGTGTATCAAATTGTTACGTATAGGCCACTAATAGCATATGCTACTAGAAGCATAGCTCATGTTCTTGTTCCACCCAAACTTTTCCGTTTCGGAAAAGGTCACTCACATTAATACTTTCTTATAAAAGTACCCACACACCACGAAACAGTGGGGCCGTATTAATAGTTTCCCTATAGCTATACCCGATTCCCATTACCTCCAGACGTTGTTTTCTCCATGACTCATGATTACGGCGCTCCACGATGGATGGCTCAAATAAACAGAAGTAATTGGCGTATTTATGCTCCTTTATATCAATGGAGATACTTATCCGCAAGATTTTCTGCGATAAAAATATAGATTGAAACTCTATTGTATTTTATTGAGACAAATATGGAAAGATTTGTGTTTTGCTTAAGTACCGGCCCCATGCGTCTCGAGGGGCGTTATGACAATGGGGTTTGATTTTATTCATTATGTTTGATTTGAAAATAATTGAACAACATTGTAAAAAAACGCCATATAGTTTCATTTCCCGTAAACTAATATATTTAGCTGGTTTGTAATTTTTCAGCAATTAGCCACAGATTTCTACATGGTGTTACAAAAACACTGATACATCCACGAGGACATTCAGTATCGACTGGAGGATGTAATTTTGCTAGTTGAAATAAAATAATTATGTATGTACTTTAAATATTTGCACACACATCGCGCTCCGCCCTCCAAAAAGCGCAAATGCAGCCACTAATCGTATCGGTTTTATTTGTAAACTATTCGCGTCGTGCCGCTACTATCTCAGAAAAAAGCCGCCAACATAATGATACAGATGTGTTAACATTTCTGTGAAATTTCCTTTTTGTCATGCGTTCATACCGGTCATAACTCTTGCTATTTTTAACGTGCCTTTTTTGGTAATTTTGCATGAACCCTACTAATATTATAAACGCGAAAGTTTGTAAGAATGGATGGATGGATGTTTGTTACTCTTTTACGCCAGAACGGCTGAACAGATCTGGATGAAATTTGGCACAGAAATAGATTATAGTCTAGAATAGCACATAGGATACTTTTTAACCGCGGGTGGAACCGTGGGGCGCTGCTAGTTTTTTTTATAACTGTGTTTACCTGCACATCAATTATCCAACAGGGTTATCCTAACTCCTTGTGTATAACTATAGCTACCTAAGTAAAAGGTGCAAAATATATAGTTCCATGATGCATTCCGATTCCAATGGTTCTCGTAACTAAAAACGGATATTTTTAAGTGTTTTAAACACCTATGCGTCCGCTACAAAGTAGGTATTTCTTTGATCATCCAGCATCAAAATGAATGTCATAAATTAAAAATTACAGAAGATTATAAGCTTCTGAGTGAACGTAACAATGTCATTGACCGCAGTCTATTTTTACCGACTGCGGCGACGCAAAAAAGGAGGGTTATGTGTTTAACCTGTATGTATACAGGTAACACAGAGAAGGTAATACAGACGACAGCTAAACCAAGTTTGATGAATACCTATGTCGTTACATTCGTCTTTATTGCAAAAATGTCATACTTTACACACTGCAGTAGTTTTTTTTATTATTAACTAGCGACCCGCCCCGGCTTCGCACGGGTGCAATGCTGATACTAAATACACTACAGAAAAACTGTGAACGTTGTATATAAAAACATAGCGGCCCGCTCTGGCTATAAACAAAATAATGTTATTGTGGGATATTCATAAGAGATAGACATATACCATCGCGGAGTTTTCTGTGTTTTTAATGTGTACAAATAATTAGTACATTATTTTGATAAATCTCGTAGGGTTCAGCCTGCGTTTGCAATGTAAGCGGAAAAAATTGATAATTAACGACATCACATTAGAAACCTCAAAAATAACAGTATTTCTCCACTATTTAATGGATGTTATTTTACATATAAACCTTCTTCTTGAATCATTCTATCTATTAAAAAAAACCGCATCAAAATCCGTTGCGTAGTTTTAAAGATTCAAGCATATAAAGGGACATAGGGACAGAGAAAGCGACTTTGTTTTATACTATGTAGTGAAGCTACCTACTTGTGTAACCGGAAAACACCAACTTTTTGTCACAAAAGTTGTTGAAAATGTTGAAATATTCGTGACATGTCCGCTTATGAATATTGTTTGTTTGGGACAAGACAATAGAATTGTTTCGTTTGTTACCGTATGGAAATAGAAACGACTTACAAAATATTGTCACGTAGCGAAAGAGAAACAACTTGAGTTTAAGCGAATAACTTCTTGTTGCGAGCAAACTTTTGTCTTGTTCTAATACAACAGATAGGAGAAAACATTTCCATCACAATCGCGGATCTTATTTTTCATTTCTATAAAATGTAAATAGATATAGGTACATTGCTATAAGCAAACTTGAAAAAGGAAACTTGAAGCTAGGCGTAGCAGAAAAGCGTTTGCGATTAAGGGTTTCGCGACGCTATGAATGTTCCATACAAAAGCGCTTGTCAAATTTCTTGGAAACTATTGGTCAGATTAAAATTAAATTTTGAATGTACAATGAAATGAACTACATCTTCGCCTCTATGTTCTTGTTTTTTGACGTGACAACGTCTTATAATTCGATAGAGCCGGCTGCACACACGAAAAAATGCGGCGTTACCTCGCTCTGAGGCGTTCCATGTAAGGCTTGAAGTGCAAGCGAGAGCGCGGAACGAGCGACAAAGAAGCACAATCGGCCTTTGCGTTCGGCAGCGTTCGACATCCGTCTCTCTCCTACTTGAGTGAGCACGTTGTCACGTTCAACTATCGTCAGTAAACCGACTTTACAGACAACCAATTTTTTTTTTTAACATTCGGGAAAATAGAGCTATGAAAAATTTGTTACGCAAATACGCATTTGTAAGGGTTCACTTTGCCTAATTTATTTAATAGACAAATCAAATAAAATCCCTTTACATAGAGGTTGTCTACATCATTAGCTTTGAAATTAATTCACAATATAAGGGAATTTTTTAGTTTTGAAATGATTCGAGAAGTGCAAAAGTCATAAAAAAATATTGATATTGCACTCTGCAACTCTATAGATAACTTCAGAGGCTCGTCAGGATCTTTACTTGCTCTCTTCGCTCGTCGTCTTCTTCTAGAGGAAATAGCAATAGATAACCTTTAGCCAATGCGAAGTTTTCCTAAAGTGGTCGCCAGATCCATACAGCCTTATTCCAAAACACGATTTAATTATAGCACTAGGCTTAGTACCAGGTTTAAACCATGGACAAACTTATGACCTACTAACGGCTAAAGCACTACGTAAAAGTGTTTTACTTACACACCATACACGCAAATACACACAACGCAAATCTTGAAATGTATTATAAATAAAAATTGTTCAATTTGATAATTTAGATGTTTAAAAATAGGCACCTGCAACTATGTTGATGTAGAAAACCCGCTATAGCCACATGTTCACCACGCTTGACAAACATCTTAGCTCAAGCTATGGGGTAGGCTGAAAACCAGCTCTGCGTGGACCTCGTCTACTCAGAACAGTGCTGAGCCTACTCCAATTGCCAAAACAATTTATATAAATTTTTAAATTATACTTAGTTTAGGTGTAATGACATACTCGTAAGTACTTTTCTTTAATGTGTTTTTAACTCATAGGTTTTGGCAATAAATACATTTTTTATTTATTTATTTTACTTAAAAAGATATATTTGATTAACCCTCTCCATCTTAAGATTGTCGTTCTTACCTATAACGCCGCTAGTTGCCACAATAGTTTTAATCAAATTTCACTATCTCTTTCGTTTTGTAATTTCAGGTAAGAAAGAAAAAAGATGACGAGAAATGTATCTATGTTTGCAACTCACCCAAAACATCAACACAGCCTATCTGCTTCTTCATAGTGCTGGTATTGATCTGACACATGTAGCACCCCCGGTCTTCCACCTTCAGTGGCCTGATGTGCAGCTGCCAGGACCGCGGTGAGTCGTTGGTCACCGCGTACCTTGGGCTGTGGGTCACCAGCCGGGTGTGGAGTGTCAGGATCGTCTGATCATCCGCTCGGATCCACGCGACCTGTGACAAAAGGAATATGTCTTTAACTGTGGAGTAAATCTCGGTTTTATAATATTAGCGTGATTATAAATGTATTGTTTGTGTTTTTAAATATTTGAATCTTTATTACTCAATTACCGTAAGCCGACAGAATTGATTTGAATGGAATTTGATACGGAACCTTTATTGATGAGCTATTCCTTTAACGCGAAAAAAATAACGGTTCCTATTAAATAGCGGGAAAAACCACAGCACGCAGCTAGTATGAAATAGATATGGCTGAAAGAACATCACTTTCTTTTTAGGCAGTCGATTCAATTTAAAAATAGAAAGAAGATTTAAGAATACTTTCGTAACATTTTAATGTCAGAGCTTTACAATTGTGTTAGTAAAACGAAGGTTTGTGTATTCAAGAGAAAAATATACTTAAAAGCTATGAAAATATGGTTAGAAGTGATCAAAAGAAATGTATAATGCGTAGCGTTTGTATGATCAAACGAATTCCTATGTCACATAATAATCAAAAGAAAAAGGCGGAGGCACAGCATTTCTCGAAAATGATTTTACGCTAATGCTAATATCGTAAAAGAATGAAACAAAGCAAGTCTTTATTCGAGAAGAGGTCCAAAATCAAGTGAAATTACGTTAAACAAATCGAAAAATGTACTGAATAAGGAATGGAAAATGTAAAGAGAGCAAAAAGAGAAAATTATTGTCGTTCTTTTGTGCTTTATTCGGCTTATTTTAATCCAATATTGGATACAAGCCGTCAATCTGAGTAGGATTAATTTCGGATGTATAAGCGCTCTTCTGGAATTGATTTTGGATTTGAACGGTCATCAAGGTGCTTTGTCTAATAGGAAAATCGTCAAACTAAAATTTAATACGTTTCTGATGGTCGACATGTGATAAGCACAGAATATTCTCATGATGTTTCAGTAACGGTGAAAAACATATCGTTACGCCTTTCCCCCGAATGGGTTAGCAGAGGTGTATTACAAGAAAAACAACCACATTCCGCCGGACGATATTCAGTCCCAAATGTGATAGGGGTGAGCCTGTCGCTGTCGCCATACACCGGGCTCAAGTAACATAGCAAATTACATTAAACTATCACATACTCGTATGTTCTCAAATGAACAAATTCACGCGTAGCCTTATTATAATGATTATCGGTGCGCCTATTTAATAAATAAAATGAATATACTTAAAATAATATATTAAGGAATTAAATTGAATAAAACTGTGACCGCTTTGAACCAACTGTTTTTGACATTTATCTATAACTTTAAACGAACTTACAGTTTTAATTTTTACTATAATTGGTTTTCTAGATCAATTTTCCCAATTATACAATTTTACACTTTTAAGACACACAAAAATGTTTACAACTTTTAGCATTGACTATGGAAAGACACACACATACACACAAAACAAAACACGGGTTTCTCACACCCAGCTTGGTTGTTAGTGCCAACAATAACATTGGCCTTACACCTGATGCATACAATCTATTCAATAAAGCAATCTGTACAAGTATCAAGTGTTGAAAAGCACTTGCCTTATAGACAGCCGTATTTTTTCGCAATAATACACAATGATTGTTAGATCCTTTGTATGAGAATTTCATGCGTAAATTCAATTTCGTGCTCGTGATTTCTCTGCATGATGAATGAGCCTGTTATAGCGGCTCACACTTTATTTACTTAACTTAATTGAAATTTAGCCAAACGGCTGACGGACAGTTGGGGTTTATTCTAATATTTAAATTTTAAGGTTCTGTGGTACAAAGAACCCTTAAAACAGAATTGGTATTCGTATCCCAGTCCAACATCCCAAAAGAAATATACTATGAAAGTGAAAGAGACTTTGTTTGTTTGTTGTTATTTAAATTTGTAAAATATCTTTCTATTGTACTATCTAATTTTAATTTGTAAAATATCTTTCTATATACTGTACTGTTTTGTACTCAGTGTCTAACGTAGGTGTATTTTTATAGGCTTTAAAACTTTAAATGAACAATAACAGCGAATGATAGCCTAGTTGGAGAAGGCTCGGCTCTCATGCCAGAGGAAGCGGGTACAAACCCAGCCGACGGCACGCACCGATTTGTTCATTGTGAACAAATGTGCGTATTGTATGTCATCTGCTACATGATTGGAGCCCGGTGTATGGCGACAGGCTCGCCCCCTGTCACATTTGTGAATATCGTCCGGCGAAGTGTGGGCGTTGTATTACACCTCTGCCAGCCCCCTCGGGGGAAAGGCGAAATCCTACTTAATATTATAAACGCGAAAGTTTGTAAGAATGGATGGATGAATGGATGGATGTTTGTTACTCTTTCACGCCAGAACGGCTAAACAGATATGGATGAAATTTGGCACGGAGATAGAATACGGTCTAGAATAGCACCTATGATACTTTTTAACTGCGGATGAAACCGCGGGGCGCAGCTAGTATTAAATATAAATTTGCATATTTTTCTGTATAAGAGGGTTATGTGGTCGTTAAGCGTCAACGACCACTATCTTAATAAAATAAAAGTAACTGTTACTTACTAATACTCGTACGTTTATTTGTTTTCTGTTTGATCATTCTAAAATATAAAACAGTAAAATTCTTATAACAAAGAAAATTTATGTTTTCCGGATTTAAGTATTGAACACATTTATAAATCACGCACCTTAAACTGCTTTAAGCGAGTAACCCCATCAAGCCTGTTTAAACGATTCATAACTCATACATAACTATTAGTATAATACGTAGCAGGTTTAAATTATGATGAGTAGGTACGGCTGTTAGCTCATGGAAGCGAATATAGCGAGCGAGGCATCTCTTTGTGAGAAACGCTGATCGCAGAATCAGCTTCAAGAGGGGTTGGCGGCAAGTGAACTTAATTTTATGCAGAGAACCTGGCGCCTTTTTCGTCCTATATTTTATTTTCAAGTGAATGTTATAACAGTCTGCTTAGTTGTAGGTATATTTTCGAAAAGCGATGGCAGCCTAGTTAGGAGAAGGCCCGCCTCTCAGGCGAGAGAGAACGAAGCATTTGTGCGTATTGTATGTCATCTGCTACATGACTGGAGCCCGGTTTATGGTGACAGGCTCGCCCCCTGTCACATTTGGGACTGAATATCGTTCGGCGAAGTGTGGGTGTAGTATTACACATCTGCCAGCCCCGTTGGTTGAAAGGTGTGACGATATATTTTCGAAAAGATCTCATCATTACGCCATTGGATAAATATTTGGATATAAATATGTGTATATAATCTGGTGACAAATAATCAAATGTTTTGCTTGTGAAAGACAAGATAAAATTTTGATCCGAGTTTGTATTGGGTCTGTCATTTCAATTTGAAAACACTTGTAAAAAAAATTTAAAGTGTCTAAATATTTACTTTGATTCACATGAAGTTAAGTACCTACAGTTTATAATGTGTACGTCAGTGTACCCGACGTAATCTTACCTATTCGTGCTTCTTCATTGTATTAAATCAACGTACTCACAACGAATACCCACGGGTTGGTAAGCTCATGAGCAAAAATGCAAGAGCAGCCGAGTTCTTTGTGAGGCATATTCCGCGGATTTAGCTTCCTCGGTCTCGGATCTACGGGGAAATAAGCGAATCTGAATTCATGCAGGTAAATCTGAATTGTGAGATGCAGAGACCACATTATTTGTAAGAAATAATCACCTAGGTATGTGAGACCAAGAAAGCTAGGACGCCATTCTAAAATTTTACGTAGGCATATTTTATGAAATACTTTTTGATTCATTTTAGCAATAAATTATCTCAATTTGTATATAAATAATTTGCACTTACTTAAATTATTATGCAAGTCTCTACTTTAGTCTTCTGCAATTTGAAAACCCTTTTGCTGGACCATATCTTATTCCGTGTAAATGGATTATGTACATTAGGGGTTTATTATTAGCTTATATGTATAAATATATCACTTGTTTGTAATATGCATATCTTCACGCCTTTCACCTGAAGGAGCTGGCAGAGGTGTACAACACTCATACTTCGCCGTACGTTATTCAGTGCCAACAGTGACAGGAGGCGAGCCTGTCGCCTTACACCGAACTCCAGTCATGTATGACATTAAATACGTTATAGTTTGTTATAGTTGTGTCCAATAGACAAATTGGTGCGTATGCCTTCTGGGACCGAACCCGCTCCCTCTGGCTTGAGAGGCGAGCCTTCTCCGACTAGGCTATCATCGCTTGTTTGGAAAGCTAATATAAAGTGGATTTGAAAGTACTAAAAAGACCAACTCTAAAAGATACAATTATGTGAAATAGAGATAGCGTAGTCAGAATATTGACAATGGCTAAAATGACTATAGACGTTGAATAAAAAGAAGGCCTTTTTTGGAAAGGACAAGTACCAAAATAGTATGAACTAGGTACCCAAATAAGAGTGTAAAATAGTGTAATGAACATAAACGACTAAAAAGAAAGTAAAGTGGATCGGTACGTTGTAAATAGCGTACTTTGTTGAAATTATGAACGCTAAAGCACTCGAAGCGCCGAGAAAATTGGCGATTATCCCTTATTGAATGTAATGAATGCATGTGAATATATTTTCTGAGTGAGGATAACGGAGGATGCCGTAATGGATCGCACCTATCGACGCAACGATCGAGGTTTTCAATTTGATATTTTTGGAACACGCAACGGTTTTATCACTTTCTATCAGGTTCCGCGTCTTTAAATAAATAGCAATAATAATTCCGATTACAACATTAAATAATATTCTTCTTACAGTGCACCGTAGAAGAGAAAGTGTTGAGATCTTTTTTGTAGACAATTTTACGATCAACAAACTTTGTTTGAACCATTTTTCGCTAGCTCTCATTGTTTCAGAGATATACGCAAAAAACGCAAATTTGTGACCTTTGACCTCGAATAAAAAACAACGCACAAGCGGGATCGATGGGGACTTTTGAATGTCATTTGTAATGACAAATCAAAAATCCAGCTTGTTGGGAATTAATGCAAACTGGAATCATAATTTAGTATATTTTGACTGGACTGTCTCGTATGCATGCTCATATTTAAACAATTATGAAGTGTTCCGTGTCAGCCGTGTGTCATTGTCAAGTCAACTGAATATATCGACAACAAACGTCAACTTTAAAATACAGTCGTCACGCTGCGTCGTTGCGTCATGCGCATGTTGCATGTCTCGTGCCTAAGTCAGCTCTTCGACAGCTCAGAATCGGTGGCGAGGTGAGGAAGCCCCGATTGGTCGGGGGGTAACAGTGGCCTTTCTATACGTAATATTATTAGATGTTCTGTGGCTGTAGCTAAAAGTCACGTTGGTTTAAGATTAAAAAATACTTTCAATACTACGCATGGAAATAGAGGAAGCTGTAAGCTGACATTAGGAAAAACGGAAACGTTGTCTTCCAACACAAATATCGTGTTAATCCTCTTAAAATCCAGCTCCCAACCAAAAAAACTACGCTCTCCTTCCGTACTTGCATAATAATTGTACCGGCAAAAACAAAACCCAAATGAAAACCTCCAACATTCCTGGTGCAGAAAATACTGCTAACACCGCTAATATGGAAATGAGCTCGCGACCTACTTACTCCTACCTCGCACTGATAAACTTCTCAAAATATGTTTACAAATAAAAACATCGCAACAAACAATAAGCCGAGTTACGTATATCGCTGTCGATAAATTCCATAAATATGTATCGGCTTTGTCGCGTCACTTCGCGGTATTCTCTGTAGCTTATGAATTATTACAAGATTTATGGTGGAGAAGGAAATCGGGAGATCGTAATGAGATAACGCCTCGGCGATGCAAATGAATTTGACGGATGGATGGGCCCGGGACGGCTCGGGACGGGCTTCGGAACAAATTGGAGGAGACGGAGTTTTTACGCTCATTTACGGAAACATGAGCACTTCGCTTGATCTACTATCGACCACTTTTGGCAGCAGCAAATAGGTCACTAGTCATGTTCAAATAATGGAACAAACTGTAAAATTAATTAAAAAGTTAAAAAATCCCCGACAATACAATACATCTTATACGTCATACGTCTTTGTACTTGTTCACTCTACAAAACTCCAAGGCTAGAGTGAATAAGTACCTTATAGGTCGTCGTGCTCCATCTTAGAGCACAACGTCGCTTAACATCAGGCGAGTTGGTGGTCAAACGCCGACCTATTCTATATACATATAAAAAAAAAAAAACATCTTTATTGCACACCAAAAATACAAAGTAAAACAAACAAAGAAAATATTAAACAATAAAATATCATTCGGCAGTACAAGGGCGGCTTTATCGCCTAATGCGATTTAAAGACTCCGATATTCATTAAACATATAAGAACACTCCCCACTAATTCACCTTTCAAACAAAAAAAACGAAAAAAAAAATCAGCTCTTCCGTTCGGGAGCGTCCGTACGATCGATGCCACAGACAGAGACACACACACAGAGACACGTCAATTAAAGACTCCGATATTCATTAAACATAGATAAGAACACTCCCCACTAATTTACCTTTCAAACAAAAAAAAAATTACCAAATCAAAAATCAGCTCTTCCGTTCGGGAGCGTCCGTACGATCGATGCCACAGACAGAGACACACACACAGAGACACGTCAAACTTATAATACTCTGTCGTTTTTGCGTCGGGGATCAAAAATGTACCTTGTCGTACCTATTCTATGACGACAATTTTAAACTAACACGGTTCTGCAGACGTGCACTCGTGCACTACAGTTAAAATAAACTCAGTCACGGCAAATATTCAGTAAGTACATTCTAATTTAAATGCATTTGTACATTTAAATTTGTACCTGCTCACGGGATTAGTTTTGTGTATATTTTAGCACAGACTAGACGTATTTGGATAGCCAGCAAATTGAAGCAATTAAATTTGTCTGTAGGTTGATACTTGCCATAGTTAAAGAGCACACTTACAAAACTTTCTTTCGTGAGGGTTGACTGTCTGCTGGCTGACTCTTGAGTTGCGTAACGGGAAAACTCAATGTGGAGGAAGCGATAAAATGTAGCAAACAAAATGCAAATCAACTTGCTTGCTTGCTTGTTAGCAAACGATACGTTATGAACTAAAAAGAGTCAGTCGCTCAAATATTGGATCAGTCTAGGACAAGGCCCAAAACGGCACACAAGGTATCCACACAAGGTATCCTTCCTAGGTATCCACATAAATGGTAGCGATTTCATACCTACTTGGGTAATAAATAGTACAGTAGTTGCTTTTTTATTTCTTACCTATGCGTAAAGGTGAATACGAAGTGTTCTTGATTGCGAAAGTATTTTTGTAAATCTTGTGTGTAACTTGGATCTTGTCTCTGAGATGGTATAGGTTGTCTCAAGAGTACCATTTCGCCAGCCCGTTTGAACGAACTCAGTAAAGCAAGCGGGAATCACATTACTTGAAAATGGAAACGAGGAACGGAACAAAATGTGTTCCACACAATAACCTTACACCCCGAAGATTCCACAACAATTCCTGTAGTTTCAAAACAAAAGTGAGAGAAACTTCCAGATTTATCTTCTTACGTGGACAAAACTGGGCTAGGTTTCTCCAGCTCGGTTTTTATGATCCGCGCAATAAATCATATTTGTTGACATTTCAGCCTCCAAAAGTTATTTGGGCACATAATTTTCCCAAAGAAATACGAGCACGTTGGGAAATGTCTCCTTAGAAAAATATAAAAATACTGCAAAGCAGGCTTCGCGGCGAAAACGTCCAAACTTTTGTAATACGTGATCGCTAAATGAGATTAAAAAAATAAGGAAGTGGGCTGAGGCGCGGGAAGCCGTTAAGTATTTGTTCCATTAATATTGTGGGAGAAGTTTTTTCCTTAAACCTTTCTAGGTATGTCATAAAATCTATTAACGGAGAATGAAAACGTTGTGGGGTTTCAAGGAGGTTATTGGATCAAGAAATAGAGAGTAGAGTAAATACTGCGTACCTACGCTTAGAATGATTAATATTTATTTTAACTTCTAACAACAGTGAGGTCTGACGATAGATTTTTATCTTTTACTAGCTGCGCACCGGTGGCACTCACGGTTAAAAAAAAATAGCTTTAGTGCTAGATTTCATCATGATTCGCCACTATCAACCAGTAATCATCAAAACTTTTGCAATAGTGTGAGCTTGCGATAGTGTGATTAAAAATACATATACAAATTAATCATCTACTCCCTACTAAAATACAAAGAATAAGTATTGGAAAAAAAATCCAAGATTTATCTATAGTCTACTGACTATCGTATCATACATTCATTTCTTTACTTGCCGCCTGTTATACGCCTTCTTGCAGTGCAGCGTACAGACAAAAGCACCTAACTTTTACACGTAGTCAACCGTCTCATACGGAATACAAGCATAATCATGCATATCTTCGGAGGCCATATTGAACAGTTTCTGCGCGTGACGAAGTACCAATTAAACTGTAGAAAATGTACATGAACAAGGAGAAAGATAAATTAAGCATCTACTTATATTCAACTCCTTATTTCTCCAGAAACTTCCTTGTAGACCCTAAGAGGATAAAAATGGTTAAGGCCGAACTAAAGCCGAACTGTATCTTTTTCGCAAGTCATCGAGCCCAAGACACTGTTTAAATGTCATTACGGATTGATCGATCGCTTTCAAAAGGAAAGAAGCTCGTTTGTCATGACGAGGACACTAAATACGGCCTTCGTAAACGAACGTTATTTACAAACCACTCAGCCGCTAGCAAAAACACATGAATGGAGAAACCGACGGATAAATGTCTCGGAGTGTTTCGAATTGAAAGATCATTAATTTTCTTCCCTTTTTCCGTAACTCTTACCGACACAATCTAAGGCCGAAGATTATGAATGGGTATACTGAGGGACTGAAATAGCCCCGTAAGAAATATTTTGACGTAAGTCTTACAAATCCCTTATTGGAGTAGACTTTTACCGTAAACAACTTGCCATATATAAACCAGGAATTTAATTTAACAAGTTGCAAACTACTCCAGCGCTCAACTTTCGAGTGAACATATTTCATTAAAGTTTTAAGAAGCAACTCCTCTTAAACGTCTTCCAGTATAATCATAGTGACCTTAAAGTTGAGTGTACCGAAGCTTAGAGGCAAGTGGTGCCAGATAACGGCCAGAATCACGCTCTTAGGGCAAACTTTGTTAAGCTCTTCAAAGGTATCTTATTATCTAAGTGAGGAAATATAAAACACACAAGTTGGAGTTGGGCTGCGGCTGTATGCTTGAGCGTTGAGTTTCGCGTTTATTTTGTACTTAGTCTAAGCTGGCTTAAGCCGGTGTGCTGGTGCCAGATAGTTGGATGTGTAGTGCGCGCATTAGCGGAATCACCGCGCTTAGCCGCCTCGTCTACGTCATCGCTAATCTGGCTTCGACAACTTGATCCGACTCTGGTAATCCCACAATCGGTTCAAGACTTTTCTCTTAGAGAAACATTGAAACATTCTTTGGATTTCAGTTATTTTTTACTCTAAAAAACTGCACTATTTAATTACAAAGAGAACTCCACTCACTAATACACTATGTATTTTATATTGTAACTAGCTGCGCCCCGTGGTTTCACCCGCGGTTAAAAAGTATCACATGTGCTATTCTAGACTATAATCTATCTCTGTGCCAAATTTCATCCAGATTTGTTCAGCCGTTCTGTCGTGAAAGAGTAACAAACATACATCCATCCATTCTTACAAACTTTCGCGTTTCTAATATTAGTAGGATCTTCCTTTTTGTAATAGTTTATTCTGTATTTTATAATACCATATTTTGTGTAATCCTTGTATTCTTCCAAACCTTTTTGTTTGTAGCAAGTTGTGTCATTTTCTGAAGCTCAAAATGAACTAACCTGAGGTCATAGACATGCCAGAATCATAGGTTCATAAATCAGACAGGTGTAGTAAAAGTCAGAGCAAGGGATTTAACGCTTGGTATCCAGGCCAGAGTGGGATTTGAGTTATTAACTAGTTAGTGACTTGGACGTTGAGATAGGATCGCACCAACACACAGGCCCGATGTCTGCGGTTGCTACGGAGTTCTATGTACATACTTAGGTATATATGTGGATACCGCGTTCTCCAGGGTGTGATAAGATGTCAAGCTAGGCGTAACTATTGATGGCTTGTGACCTATCAATAGATAATAGTAGGTTGGCTTACAGTAACACTAGTTATTATGGTTTGGAAGGATTATGTGCCTTAACTTGATAGAAGCAGGTCAGGTTCATTCATTCATGTCAGTTTTAGTGATTCAGTTCCAGCAGTGGATTTATAAGGGCTGAAGATAATAAATAAAAATGTTTTGGGGGCTGAGCTACCCACGTCCGTAGGAGTGTACTCTATTCTGATTCCCTACACGTGGTCCCCGGGTAGTGCTAACCAGGTAGCAAACTCTGGTGGGAGGCTTCGGCCGTGGCTAGTTACCACCCACCGGACCAAGCCATGCCGTGAAATGAGCTAGTCGTGTTTCGGGATGTACTCCGGTGTAACCGTTCCGAAGACGGGTCTGAGTAGTAGCGCACTTGTAGCGCCTCACTCAACTGCCGTCTTTGTACTTCTTCACTCCACAAAACTTCAAGGCTAGAGTGAATAAGTAGCTTATAGGTCGTCGTGCTCCATCTTAGACCTCAACGTCGCTTAACATCAGGCGAGTTGGTGGTCAAACGTCAATACATAAAAAAAAAAGTTTAGTCGTCAATAGCATTTTATGTTTTAAACACAATACATAGACAAACTTTAGTTTAAGTTTAGGATTCAAATTGACATTCCTTACAGAACAAACAGTATTGCAAGATTGTGTTCAGCTATTTTTGACCTAATGAAAACAAGATCAAAGAAATCACAAGAAAATTGAAAGAAAACCTTCTATAGAAGATAAGAACTTAAACCTTATTCACTCATCGTCACGTGCCGTATTCGCTTAAAATAACAAAAACAGACCTTATAATCTCCGATATCGGAAACAGAGCAGGTCAGCACGGCTTCTCTGCCCAAGGCCACGGTGACGTTCTCGATTGGGCCAAGGAAGTCAGGCTCGACGTCCCTCAGCGATACTGTGGGCCCGACTCGGCTGAGCGGCGATGTGGTCTGGTGTCGCATGCTACTCTTCACAACTGGAAATAAAATAAATAATAAATAAATAAATTCGGGACACTTCCACACACGGTCGCCTGACCCCAAACTAAGCAAAGCTTGTACTATGGCTGCCAGAGACTGATATATAAAAGAAAGTAAGTATTATTATATAACCACAAGGTGGATCGAAGATCGATTGACTGCTATGGTGGGTCAATTGGTAGTGAACCTGCTTTTAAAGCTTTGGGGTCTGGGTTCAGTTCCCACCTAGGACAAACATTCATGTCATGAACATGATAGTTGGGGTAATGCCGTCAGCTTTAGCAATAAAGTTTTATTTTAATGTGTGGACACATTGTGTAACAGGAAAGCTGAAAAATAAAAATATTTTTTATGTAAACGTTGCACAGTTGCACAGGTAGAAAAAAAAAAACAAATGAAACTATCAATTTTTTTATTTACACAGCCAGGGACGCTTAGAGAGTGCGTTCAAGATGGCGGATTTCAATTTTGTCAGCTGATCTAGATGCAATAACTATTTTAGAATCTGTGTACTGTGTAAAAAAAATATTGTCATGGCTGTATTTGAAGGAATTCGTTCACATAACATAACACTGATTTATATTCTCTGCAATATTCCAATTTGGTTTTCGTTTCTTGCTACTTAAATTGTTTATTGTAATTATTCACTTCTAAAAACCTCGGATGATTAATGTGGTAACTTTTAATTAAATTGATCACAAATAAAAACCATTACTCTACAACTAATATTTTTTAATTTGCCCCGTAGGGCAGGCTAGAGAGCCAACATGGCCATACTGCCTAGACATCCGTATGTTTTCCGTACTTTAGTCGTTAAACCTATGGTGAAGATGATGAAAGAGAGGGTGATGATAGATGAGATTAATCCTTCCCCTTTTCCCATTTCAGTAAAGCCGTGGATACTTTACTGAAACCTTAAGTCGAGTTTTGTAGAGAACACGAAAAGTAGCATTTCCTAATATTTGTATCATTTGCCCACACTCGTGCATGTTAACGAACCGGTAAAGGTTAATACTCCATCATTATTACACATTAACACTCGAAGAATAACAAGTTTTCTAAAATAATTCAAAATCACGACACCATCTTTTTGGTTCCCACCAAAAAACCATACTTTACAAAACAAACGGTAAAAATTTCCCACCAATTTGATAAGATGTTGTGTGGCATTGACAGTTGCCTGTTTTGTTCTGAAATTTGTGGTTGGTCTTCCACTGTAATCCTTAGACCCTAAAATGAAAAAAAATATTTTTAAAACAACGTATTTCAATGACAAGAATTAAAAAAAAAAACATAGTTTGATTAATATTCCACTCCTAAAACAAAACTATATGTGCAATATTAGTAATTAGTGAGCTTCATTAAAAAATATTAATAAAAACTATTTTGAAAAAAAAAAAAACAATTTTTATACGAATTTGCCAAAAAGTTGCCAGACGTTAAACAAAAAAGTGTTAAACATGTATGTTAATACCCAATGCCTATTCAACGTTTATTGCTCAAACAACAGACTGACATATTTGAAGCGCTATTTACTTGCTATTCATTGTCTAACTGTAACAGTTAAATAGATGTGCAAAAAATTGCAAATAGATGCAAAAAAATTGCATAATTACATGCAATTTTTTATTGTTAAAGCTTCATGAACACAAAAATATCCTGAGTATTTTATATTTTATCTGGTGCGGGTGGCGGAAACCCGCTGGATGCGAACGACATTTATAAGTTGTGGAGATCATTGGGGGAGGCCTTTGTCCAGCTGTGGACATCTCCCAGCTTAAATGATGATGATGATATGATATATTATTACAAAACTAGTATTTATGTGAGGGCGCAAGACGAATGCAGTCCACAGGCGTTCGCAGTTCCTGATAGTAGGGTTCTATTATATATCTAGTCTACTTAGATACATTCCCTTCAAGGACTTCAAACTATATCTGAATATAGGTACTGCTGATTGGTTTAATCATGATCTAAAAAAACAAGGTCTAGGACTCCACAAGCTAACACGTATGACGTCACTGGTCATCGTCATCCGCCTCTTTCGCACTACTAGTAACTAACTTATTTCGGTCTTTCTTAAGCATCGATTGACGTTACTACGTGTTGCCCACGTGACCGGAATGCTATATACCTGGCAGAGTATATTATTACACCATGGGTTTGATAAATTCTCACCAACCTGTTATATTAGTACATAAAATATTCACACACACTAGGTCGACTAATATTCCTTGTGTCGCGGATGCCAAGCAACAAAACAAAAAATACCTACGAGAAAAAGGAGAGAGAAGTTGGAAGTCGTTTAATGAATGAAAGTAAACGAACTACCTACTATTTCTTTATCATCTTCTTCTAAGTCTTAAACTTCTCCTTTTTTTATCTTTTTGAATAAAGTACTTTTACACTATAACAAACTGGGTACACTCGAACTCTGGAAGTTATTTCAAATCGTCGCACATTTTCTACATGTACCCTCATATCACTTACGACCATTTTTCAAAAGTCACGGTTCAGGCGCACCCTCCAGCCCCAACTAACCGGACATATAAAGAAGTAATTTATGTCATATTGTCGACCCTCAGTCAAGTGGCAGCCGACCCTTGCCTATTCAAATTACACCTACTTATACCTATGCCACTAGAGTTCCGGCATTATGTAGGTACCTTTAGTGCTTAAAGTCGTAACGCTTGTGGGCTGATTCTCAGATCCAAGTTTTTGCTTTAATTTATTTATTTAGGATTCACACACACACAACTTCACATGACAATATTTTCTTTATAAAATAAATACGAACTTGTTTTCGGATGTAATCGTTAGTGTGATTTGAAACCGGTTGTTTTCTTGAGTCCAATTATCTACTCTGAATGATGATGAATTGTTTGAGCTTCTCGGAAGCCTTGGGTCAATATCGTCGTAACTTAAGGCTACAACACTAACTTGTAAGCTAAGTTACGTAATCTCAGGCCACATCAGGCGAGTTGGAGGTCAAACCGCGTTGACATTTTCCATTTATATAAAAAACAGACTACATTCACAGATCTATATCAGATTGCTAAAATAGAATAGTTCTAACCGTTCAGTAGTGTTCGATCTTTGGTTGGGATTTTTTCTAGCGCTTGTAAATCTTTTTTGTCGTGAATAAGTCTGCATTTGACCAACTCCCCTGTTGGTTAACGAATATGAAACTCAAAGACTTTGACCTTTTGACACTTTGATTGAAAAGCCAAAATTACCTATGTCTCGCCTAAGGAACAAAGGAAGCCGGGAGGCAGCGTAATCCATTCCAAAGTTTATACATACACGCATTCAGTCACACATACAACTTTAGCAAGATAATACTCACAAATGCTCTCTTAACCAAATTGTTTTTAAACATGAAAGGAAAAATAAACAGAAACACCTTACGCCTTATTTTTCTAGTGTATGTAGGTAAATAACATTATATTATCAAGATGTAACGCTAAAAGCTTTTGAGAGAGATAAAGGAAATTGCGCAGAATAAGTGAAAATTGTTTTAATATTTTATGCTTATTTATTTACCATGCTTATTACACGAAATAAATGAACAAATATATTTAGATTTACTGAAAAACATCGTAAGAGAACTTAATGGCAGCAAACAAAGTAACAAAGTAAGTAGGTAGGTATTACTCGTAAGTATACTAAAAAATAAAAACTATCTATAGATAGTTTTTATTTTTTTATTAAAAACTATCTATAGATAGTTTTTATTTTTTCAATTAAAATCATTTGAAAAACACTTCAGTGTTCTGAGGAAGTCATAAAAAAGAGTCATTTACCATTTTAGGTTTGACGTTAGGTGGGTCTACCAGGTAGGAATACCAATTACGGTGCAATATGAGATGTGCTGTAGTCAAACGCCTAGCCAGTCAAACGTAGAAGCCAAATTCTTTAAAGCAATCGCTGAGATAATATTATGTGAGATAAAGAAATTCCTTAGCAGTCCTATAGAAAGTTATTTGACAAAGTACTTTGTGACTTATTCGAAATAATTATTTGATTTCATTTGTACAATCAGAAATTTACAAAACATTTGCATTGACAAGATTTTCATAACTTTTAAGTTCCCAATACGAAAGAATTACTGGTTGTTACATTTTATTACGTAAAGTTAATGAAAAAAAAAAAAACCCAATAACTGAATAAAGTTTCACGAAATAAAGCTGCTCGTTCAGACAAAAGTCCGTTCGTGAAATTACATCATTCCCGGAAGTATATTTGACAATAGCCTTTCATCATCCATTTCGAAATTAATACGAGTTAAATTCAAACTCTCTAGGGTTGCCTTTCCATCAGAATATGAGCACTGTAAAGATGTGTAGCGAAAAAGAACTGACCAATAGAATAGCTCCAATTACATTTCGTCATGTAAATGAAGCGATTATATTGGTGGATGTGAATTTGAAAGCGTAAGCTCTCATATTCGGCGCATAAGCAGCCTGGTGCCTTACTACGAAAGATGAGCGATGCGAGGATATGAAGCGAGCAAGAAAACCGCCACTAAGACCACCGAAGTAAAAGTAAATAAAGGTATAAATTAAAAATTTAAAAAAAACCCCAACAGCGATTTTCGTCAAACATAGCTAAGGAAACCTTACACTATATACCTTTCAAACATAAATAAAACAAAATCTGTTTAGCCGTTCGGGATTTACGATGCCACAGACACACAGATACGCACACACACATAAACACACAAACACATACACACACAAACACACACACACACACATAGACACGTCAAACTTATCCACCCGTTTTTGCGCCGGGGATTAAAAATAAATAAGCGAAGATGGTGAATTAATGAATTGATCCTATTAGTAATTTTTGTACTCGCTAGTTGCAACACATCGTCGCTTACCTTTTGGTGGAAAAGCTCCTTAAGCTACCAAAAGTATCGGTTTTTTTCACCGTCTATCTTAAGCCTTAAATCCGTCGGGTCATAATAAATTTAATGGTGGATTTAAGGGAAACATTTTGGGCGATTCTATAAATTTTGAATTCACGGTATTTGCATTGAGAGAATGTTAATTTAGTTTTTGTCATTTGAATTATTATTCGGAATTCAGGAGTGGTATTTTTTATATCAGACTTTATAAGTTTATAGTTAAAACTAAAGTCAATTTTTGACGTAACAGATGATAGGAAATTGCCAATCATGTCGGTAATGTATCACTTGACAAAATTTCAAATAAAAAAAAGAAAATGTTAACTTTAGAATTTTGATTTAGAATGAATTGATTTGGTCATTGGATTTAAGATAGGAAGCCAAACTTGTTTTCCAGAAATTATTTTTTAATTAAAAATGAGCTTGCGTTTGACAGCAATTAAGCTAACTTATTTGAACTTGAATTACTGAGCAGCTTACAACAAAGCTAGCATTATCCTAGAAAATGCCGATTCACTTGATTCTATCACTCTCTAGTGACCCACCCTGGCTTCACACGATATAAGTATAACTTCCATGAAAAAATATTTAACTGATGCTGAAAACCGCACCAAATTCGTTGCGTGTTTTATGAGTTAGCGGGATACAGATAAACACCTTAAAAAAATTCACCATCTGACACTTTTTTGGCCAATGTGATTTTTAACCCCGACGCAAATACGACAGGGTGTTATAATAAATAATAATAATGATAAAAAGCTTTGTTTCGGACATACTGATCCATATACGTACACACATTGCAATTATAAATAAAATTTAAAGCTAAGTCAAATAAAATAAATAAATAAAACTATCACATTAATCGCTTAGGTAGCAATAGCTACCCATCGTCCATATGTTGCAGTCAGGAGCTGCCGGTCAGCCAAGCTTTTGATTATAGAGTTATAAGTTTGTGTTTAGTGATGATTTGTCTTTTTTATTTTTTTAGTTTTGGCAATAAATACCTTTTTTTTTTTATTTGTATGTGTGTCTGTCTGTGGCATCGTAGCTCACGAACGGAAGAACCGATTTTGATTTTGTATATTTTTTGTTTGAAAGGAATTAGTCGAGAGTGTTCTAAGCTATGTTTGATGAAAATCGAGGGTTTTTTTAATTTTTAATTTAAACTCGTTTCTAAACGGGTCATTGACAGAGACAGACAGAAGTAGAATGCGAATTTGTTTTATACTATTTAGAGAAGAAGAAGGATAGCATTTCCATCGAAAAATTAAATAAAAATCAGGTTTTGATGCCTATTTCCTAATTTTGTTTGTTTTTTATTAATTTTTTGTTTACCTGTTCTTGTTTCTAAATGGGTCACCGACAGAGAGAGATAGAAGCAGAATGCGAATTTGTTTTATTATACGTAGAAAAGAAGAAGGATAGCATTTCCATCGAAAAATTACATAAAAATCCTTTATGCCTATTTCCTAATTTTGTTTAGGTTTTTATGCCTATTTCCTAATTTTGTTTCTTTGGCCTACACTAGAACTATTTCACGTCATTCGAAAAAATAACTTCATACCACTTAACTAACAAGGCTCCGTTGTTTTCTTTTTATAAATTGTTGACCCTTTTTATCGTCATCGACCGAAACGATTTCCTTCCGAGAGCGAGCAAAGTGCGTCAGGATCGCCACAGCTCATTTTAACCAGATAGTTTACTTCCCACACAACTAGAGCCAGTGAATCTTGAGCCGGTCTTAGAATACTTTTTGGGTATCCCCTGCCTGTCGTACGATCCGGCAAAAAGGGGCTTTAGGCTCCTGGGAAGAAGGACCAACGTCCGAGGAAAGACACCTGCAGGTCTATTCACAACCATTCGGAAACGTTTCCGATCGGATCCCAGAAATTTTGAAACTAAAATTGTTCGAATCTCAGTCTACTTTAATACATTTTGCTGTAGAGAATCAAGTATAAATCCGATCGGAAGAATTAATCACGTTTAAAAACTTATGAATATAGACTGAGATTCGAATTTAGGTTTAAATTTTTTTGAAATCCGAACGGAAACGTTTCCGAATGGTTGTGAATAGCCCTGCAGAGGAACGTAATAGGGCACGTTCACCGGTACGTTTCTGTGGAGGTTAGGTAAGTACTCATACAGGGCAAATGTTGAGTGCATCTACTAAACCAAGTAATCCTTACTAATATTATAAATGCGAAAGTGAGTTTGTTCGTTCGTTTGTTTGTTTGTTTGTAACTCTTTCACGCCCTATTCACTCAACCGATCTTCATGGTATTTTGCAGACATGTTGTCTGAGTTACAGAAAAGGACATATGATACTTTTTGTCCCAAAAAAATTAACGGTTCCCGTGGGACCGCAGGGCGGAGCTAGGAACACTTTCATCAATAAAACAACTGAAGTGCGTTACAAAGTTTGCTGATATTTACGGCATACATTAAACTATAACTAAGTCAGTTTACCAATCAACTATAGTTTCAAATAAGTCAGGACCATTTTTTACTATTTTTGGCTGGACTGCTTCTTTACAAGTTAAACTACACTATCGAGCGAGTCTAGCGACCCCATAAACATTTCATAGTGAGCTCATAAGCTTACTGGCTTCATTACACTGTGACTGTAGCCGATGTTTGTTACAATCTAATCTCACCTCTGATTGCAGAGCATTTCTTACAATTTTACGATGCCATTACCGAGAGGGCCAGTGTGTTAAAATGTTGAAGCCAAGGAAAGCCCGTCGGAGCTCGAATTAAAGGGTTTTATTTAATTTATTAGGGTAAGGTGACTGAGATTGTGTTGCGATTTGATGTTATTTCGAGACGTAGCCCGCGTTTTCTAAGGATTTGTAGGTTAAGTAGTAGTTTGTAGAAGGGTGGTATTGAAGTTTAGTTAAAAGATTTGATTACTCGCACTAAATTAAAAATAACTTGAAGTAATTTAGTTGCGATGATGCAATGACGGTGTTGCGTGACAAGTTTTCAGGCGCATATTTTCTAAAACGCATTTATTTATTTATCTATAAAGATACGCCAACAGTGAACATATTACACTTTTAAAATTAAATTGCTAAATACATGAAGCTGATATGAATACCATTTATAGGCGTAGAATCGTTAAATATACGAGTGTGGTTATTATTAAAAAGAAATAGTCCAGAGTTCAATATTTAAAACACTTTTTTATTCCTCTACAAACAACAACGCACTTATTTATATTATTTACAAAAGTTAAGCAAGGCCGAATACGAAGTTTAAAGCAAGGAGTTAAGTATGAAAAATTTGGAAGTTTATATAATTTTTACGAGTTATTTTTGGTAATTAGTTTTAGTCAAAATTTGCGTGCATTCGCCGTCGGGTCGCGGTGTTGACTGCCGCTCCGGGCCGAGCGCACATTGTTTTAAGTAAAATAATACAATAGCCTGCGCGCACGCCGAGATACAAGCTCGCGCCGTGGTTTCGCTTGTAATAAAATTTATAAAAATGGTGAAATAAAATATTACAAACTAAGTTGCTACATTACTCCCCCGCTGAGACTGAAGGTCACTGAGGTCGATAGTAATCGGGGAAGCGGACAGTTCGGCCGGATCTGGTCTTCCTCTCAGGAACAGGATCATCGGTAGCGATGTGTTCTGCAGGAGGAGTGAAGCTGGTGCTCGAGGTCCCAGTCTTGTTGTCGTCTCGAGTCATGTGAGCTGCTTTCAGTCGGTCTATGGAAACCGTCGCGTCTCTCTCGTTAATCACCAGCTTAAAAGTTTTGTTCCCTCTTTCTAGGACTTTATAGGGGCCAGTGTATGGAGGTTCCAGAGACCGTTTGCTGCCGTCTTGCCGAAGAAACACGTAGTCTGCTGTAGCCAGGTCTTTAGGTACGTAGAATGTTCTCTGTCCATGTCTACTTGCAGGTTCTGGTGACAACTTTGACATGTGATGACGGAGTCTCGATGCGAAGTCTGTGACGTCATGGGTTAAGTTGGAAGGTGCGAAGAATTCTCCCGGCAGCCTCAGTGGTTCGCCGTACACGAGCTCTGCAGACGAAGCCTTGATGTCTTCCTTCCAGGAACTACGGATCCCCAGGAGTACGAGTGGCAGGGTTTCAGTCCAGCTGGCATTCGAGTGGCACATTATCGCCGCCTTTAGTTGGCGGTGTAGCCGCTCCACCATCCCATTGCAAGCAGGATGATATGCAGTGGTAGGACGGTACTGCATACCCAGGATGTCGGCCATGGTACTGAAGAGAGTGCACTGGAACTGGCGTCCTCTATCGGTTGTAATGCGATGCGGAGTCCCGAAACGAGACACCCAGCCAGCGATGAAGGCGCGGGCGCATGTCTCCGCTGTGATGTCAGGAAGCGGGTATGCCTCAGGCCAACGAGTGAAACGATCGATGACCGTAAGGCAGTATCTGTAACCACAAGAAATAGGTAATGGCCCTACAATGTCCATGTGGACATGGGAGAAGCGTTGGGAAGGAACAGGGAAAGAAGAGGTGGGTGAATGGGTGTGCCGGTGTATTTTGTTTTTCTGGCAATCCGTGCATTCATTGGCCCACTGCCGGCAATCTTTCTGCGCTCCAGGCCAAATAAATCTTTTTGTAACAAGCCTTGCTGTTGCCTTTGCACCAGGGTGGCTCAACCGATGTAACGCGTTGAAAACTGGTCTCCGGAAGGCTTCTGTGACATATGGACGTGGGTTTGTAGTAGAGACGTCGCAGTAAATGTCTCTATCCGAGTCAGGTGCTTTAATTTTTCTCAGGTCTAGTGCTGAACCTTTCTGTAACAGCTCTTGTAGTTCTAGATCTGAGTCTTGAGATTTTGCGAGTGCGTGGTAGTCTATAGGTGAGCTTATCTCTTCAATACGTGAGAGTGCGTCAGCTACAACATTCTGGCTTCCTTTGACATACTGTAAATCTGTAGTAAATTGCGAAATATAGTCTAGGTACCGAAATTGTCTTGGAGAACACTTCTCGCGGTTATAGGAGAACGCGAACGTTAGCGGTTTGTGGTCCGTAAACACTGTGAATGGTCTAGCCTCTACCATATGTCTGAAATGACGTATTGCGTCGTAGATAGCCAAACGTTCTCGGTCGTACGGGCTGTACTTTTTCTGGGCTGAAGATAAGCGCCGTGAGAAAAATGCTAGTGGTTTCCAACTGTTGCCGCAATATTGCTGAAGTGCTGCTCCAATAGATGAATCTGATGCGTCTGTATAAACTGCTAGCTGTGCGTCAGGTTCCGGATGAGACAGCATAACAGCATCAGCGAGACTGGTCTTGCAGCTCTTGAAGGCTTCCAACATTTCCGGAGTCATCGAGATTTTCTGCGAACCTCTCGTCTTAGGCCCCGACAGTACAACATTGAGCGGTGCTTGAGTTTTGGCTGCTCCTGGTATAAAACGGCGATAGAAGTTGTACATACCCAAAAATCGGCGCAATTCTTTGACCGTTGCAGGTGTCGGGTAGTCTTGGATCGCCTGCACTTTATCTGTAAGCGGTCTGATGCCCTCTGCGCTGACATCGTGTCCCAGAAAAGTAATACGCGTCTTACCGAACTCGCATTTATTGGTATTTATGAGCATACCATAATCTGACAAGCGCTGGAACAGCTGTCTGAGCTGCTGGAAGTGGAGAACCTTGTTTTCAGATGCTACTAAGATATCATCCAAAAATCCATAGCAAAATGGAAGATCCTTGAGCATTTCGTCTACGAAACGTTGAAAAGTCTGCGCCGCATTGCGAAGACCAAACGTCATGAAAGGGAATTCGAATAGACCGAACGGCGTGGTGATTGCGGCCTTCTGTATATCTGACGAATTAATTGGAATCTGGTTATACGCTTTAACCAAGTCGATTTTTGAATAAATTTTAGTACCTGCCAGCTGCTGCGAGAAATCCTGAATGTGCCGGATTGGGTACTTATCAGGAATTGTTCGTGAGTTGAGTGCACGGTAATCTCCGCAGGGTCGCCAGCCGCCGTCCTTCTTTGGTGCCAGATGCAGCGGTGACGCCCACGAACTTTCAGACCTGCGCGTAGTACCATTCGATAGCATTTCGTCAAACTCTTGTTTTGCGATTTTCAACCTGTCCGGCGGAAGTCTTCTGGGTCGGCTAGAGACTGGCGGACCTGGTGTCGTGCGGATGTGATGCTCGGTTCCGTGTTTCACTTCCCGTTGAGTACCAGCTGGGCATGTTATGGTGGGGTACTCACGTAGAATCTGGTGGTACTCGGTGTCTCCAGTTACTGCCTTTATTGATGCTATGTCCTTTGCTTCTTTATCTGGTGCTGCTGTTGTGGAGAGTGACGTTAGCCCGTCGACTAAGCGGTGGTTTCTCACATCTACAAGCAAATTATAAAATCTGAGAAAATCTGCTCCAATTATCGCCTTCGAAACGTCGGCTACCACAAAACGCCACCTAAAAGTGCGGCGTAGACCTATGTCGAGCTGCATGTGGATCCAGCCGTATGTAGCTATAGCAGACCCGTTAGCCGCATGTAATTGGTAGTCCGTCTTAGCGCGAACTTGATTCAGAGCACACCGTGGGTACACACACAGATCAGAGCCTGTGTCGACCAGAAATGATGTTTTTGTCGACCGGTCTGTGACGAATAAGCGACCTAGCATAGGGGGGCAGTCGTTAGCCGCTAATTCCGGCTGCCGCTGGCGTTTTCCGACATATTAAACTTGCATGGGGTCGTGCAGCGGTTAGCTCGGCTGCCAAATCTATTATGATAGAAGCAGAAATCTGGGTTACGCTGTTTGGAGCGGGAACGACTTCTGTTATTGTACTGCTGTCTCCCTCTTCCGTGCTGTGTGTCGGACCTATCGTCACCACGAGAGCGCGATACGTGTACTTGCCCCCGTAGCGATGCTACCTCGCGTGTCAGCTCTGCGATCTGCTTGGCCATGTCGTGAAAAGAAAATTCAGCCGATGCCACCACAGGCGCTGGTGGTGCTGGTACGATCTCGTGTACCCGGTCCGCTAAATCCGCCACGGTATCCAGGCTTGCGTTCGTCTGCGATGCGATAACGGTCTGTATGCCGTGAGGTAGTCTACTCGACCATATGGTGCGAATAAACGAATCTGGAACGTTATCCCCTGCCAGCGTCTTTAAATGTCTAAGAAACTGCGAGGGTTTCCTGTCCCCGAGCTCCTCGTGCATGAGTAATTGCTTCATTTTTTTCTCTTGAGAAGCCGACAACCTTTTTATCAACTCGTCTTTCAATTTTACATACTTGCCGTCTTCCGGCGGTGAGACTATTATATCTTTCACCTCCGCTGCGTACTGTTGATCCAACTGAGCAATGACATGGTAAAATTTTGTCGCATCCGATGTTATTCCCGCTATCATAAACTGACCTTCTATTTGCGCAAACCATAATCCTGGTTCCTCGGGCCAGAAGGGTGGTATTTTTACGCCGACCTTAAATACGCCCACAGCTGCACTTGTACCGCCGGCCGTCGACGTCGACTGGCTTCCAGAACCTTCGTCTAGAATCTTCCCTGCGTCTTGCCTTCTCGCCATGCTTCCTTTCTTCTAAGTCGGGGTCACCAATGTGGTTATTATTAAAAAGAAATAGTCCAGAGTTCAATATTTAAAACACTTTTTTATTCCTCTACAAACAACAACGCACTTATTTATATTATTTACAAAAGTTAAGCAAGGCCGAATACGAAGTTTAAAGCAAGGAGTTAAGTATGAAAAATTTGGAAGTTTATATAATTTTTACGAGTTATTTTTGGTAATTAGTTTTAGTCAAAATTTGCGTGCATTCGCCGTCGGGTCGCGGTGTTGACTGCCGCTCCGGGCCGAGCGCACATTGTTTTAAGTAAAATAATACAATAGCCTGCGCGCACGCCGAGATACAAGCTCGCGCCGTGGTTTCGCTTGTAATAAAATTTATAAAAATGGTGAAATAAAATATTACAAACTAAGTTGCTACACGAGTACGTTCAATTAATCAATCAATAAGCCATTTATCCTGAACCTTAAATTTCTAGAGAAACCGTTAAGCTTTACAGAATGTCTCTCAGTTCAGTGTGCCTTTTGGCATAGGCCTCCTCTAACATCTACCACTGCTTTCTATCTCTAGCCACTCTTCTCCAGTTGGGACCTTCAGTTAATTTTATTTCATCTTCCCATCTCTGCCCTTGCCTTTCTCTATTCCTTTTACCACCTCTAGGGTGCCATTCTGTAACTATCTTACTCTTTTTCTTTTGTACTTTTCAGTATATGACCTTTCCAAATATACGTTAATTATCGTTAATTAACGTAAAGTTAATGTTATACCATTTCCAGCACTTGATTAATGTAACGTGACACTTTTTAACTATGTACCTTTACATAGTTAAAAAGTGTCACATTGAAGTTAAAATGTAGGCACGTCGCAGTTTCTCTTACGAAATATACAACGTGCTGGTTTCGATTGTAGTAATACTTTGTTTGTTGTTCTACCCGCTAAAGTGAACAACTTTTAGAACATAAGTTTGTTAAAATTCAAGAAAAAAATATCGAGTCGCCTTACAAAATGTATCACGTGACTAGTTATTTTGTATGGAGACTCAATTATTTTCTTGTGAGTTTTGTAAAAGTTGTTAATTTTTATGATGGGTAAAACCACACCCTCATGTATCACTATACATATACACCCAAAACCAGCTCGATATATAGTTACTCATTTGTTTAAACCCTTCATTCTTTATCTTTTTAAAGTATTTACCTTTACGAGAACATGAGAAAATAATGAAACCAAACACACATCTTCAAAAGACACGCCAAAAACTATTTTCAGTATTTTACAGCAACCTACGATTTATTTTGAAAGTCTTCACAGAAAAAAGCAAAGGCGTGTTCACATGACATCTCCGCTCGAGTTATAAAATCTATCGGCGAAGCATTTAACCCAGTTTCAACGGAGAGAGATATCGTGAAACATCGGAGATATATAATGGTGTCGAAATGAATAGAGCTGCGGTCTGCAGACCCTTTCGAATGCTACCATCAATCAACGGGAAAAGTTTTACAGCAAGACTTAAGCGGTTAACGTTACGCTGCGGGAGACGGACGCGATTATAAAATGAGAAAATATATACATCTAGAATTGAATTCGTAATCTAGTGCTAGGGGGGCAGTTTTTAATTTTTAACCTTTTTTGTTCAAATTCAGGCCTTTTAAAACCCATACAATAAAATTAATCATTGAAGTGGAAAAATTAGAAATATAATTAAAGTTTAATAAAAGTAAATAAATACAACCGAACACCAATTACATTAGATTCATACTGAAATTACTCACATAATATTGTACATGGGTTGGATTATTAGAAGTATTTTTACATTTACATTAAGGTTGTTTTGAATACCCTCCCTTCAGAAATAGTTTACACGACACCTTTCAATCCATAATCCAAATGGTGGTTCAAGTAATTAAACAAAAGATTAAAAGTACATACGTACCTACTACATTTGTCAATAATCTTCCTTTCGATTAGTCGTGGATAAACATGAAAACTTGGGAGAAGAAAAGTTATCATCACTAGGGAACAGTTCCTTAGTTAGGGAAGACACTAGGGAATGGATGCTTAAGTACTTTGTCGACAATATGGCACTGTAGGGAACTAGGAAGGCAATTAGTTATATCATTTCTAATATTAAATGAATTGTAAGAAAAAAAGCTAGGCAATTAATCTATTAAAATTAAAAAAAAAACAAAGATACTACCCTGTATCCGAATAGTATTTTGTAAAAAAAAATATATATATACGCGTCGACTTGTAAACCTTCCTCCGTTGCATTGGTTAAAAATAGGATAAATCTGTAAGTATATCATTTCGATTAAAAAAATAAAATCGGTTTATAAATAACGGAGTTATGCAGTAACAAACATAAAAAACCGGTCAAGTGCCACTCGGACTCGCGCACGAAGAGTTCTATACAAAAAAAACGGCAAAAAAATCATGCCTGTTAATGTGGGCCCTCTTAAATGTTTGTTATATTCTGTTTTTTAGTATATGTTGTTTTAGCGGCAACAGAAATACATTATCTGTGAAAATTTCAACTGTCTAACCATCACGGTTCATGAGATACAGCCTGGTGACAGACGGACAGACAGACATATAGACGGACGGACAGCGGAGTCTTAGTAATAGGGTCCCGTTTTACCATCGAGGCACGGAACCCTAAAAAGAAAAAAAATACAACGACATGAGAACCTCCTCCTTTTTTAAGGCGGCTCAAAACTCAAAAAATAGATCCACCTTTTTCAGTAACTCCTACCAAGCATTTATTTTTAAACTGCTATCACAGCTGAAAATAACAAGAAGCGAGATGCATCCCAAAACATCGCTTGGTTTTAATGGTTCCGCATTGAATAGCCTTTCAGACCTTGCAAACGGCACCATCCATCAGCGGATAAACTTTCGCACTACGAAGGGTAAAGCTCTGTTTAGACTGCCACGCCGTCAAACACTGTACAGGGTTTATTTTGGAAGTGACAGTGCAATTTGTTTTACTGCCTGCGAAAAAAGATATAATAAAAGCCTTTTAATAACCTAGAACGAGGAGTCTTTGGCCCTATTCGGAGATTTGAAATTCTCATCTCACCTTTTTTCATCCTCGTTGCTCTCGTTTGAAACGTCATAGGTGTGAGAGTGACCAAGATAAAATCTCATCTCATCTCACGTGTAGGAATAGCCCCCCAGATCTCATATTTTTATGTTCGGTGCTAGCTGTGATGTCCATCAAAGCAATATGGCATGTGATATGACAAGTTTTAAGCTTGTTGCATCCCGCTCGCACGTCGTGTATTAACAGTATGTGGAAAAAGGAAAAATGTGTCGTAGTGTTATAGCACATTTGTTAGCATCGGGGATTAAAATAAAAAAAAAGTGCGTGGAGTCCCTCTGCGCGGAAGAAGTGAAACTTCTTTGTATCTTTCTCACTACGGGCATGCGTTCACTCTCGCTCTGTCTCTTTCTATTCCCACTCCCCAGGAGCGTTAAACATTTAACGCAACCTTGTTGGAAGTCGCATTAAAAGTTTCACTTCAAAAAAAACCAACTCCAAACAGAATGAAAGTAACTTAATACAAAAATGTTAAAATACAAGAAAAATCGTACAAACTATCTCATAATAGATTCGCGTTTTTTACACCGCTTACGTAGGTAACAGAATTAACCAACCCCAAAATGTCGTAATCTTTGAATACGTTTGACATCAAAATATAGGGGTACAATGACGTCACAAGTCACGTCAGCGATCTCAGGCCGTTTCGGACGGCATCATCAATCAACGGATAAACTTTCACACTGCGGGTAAAGCCCTTAGGTTGACAGACAGGCTATAGGTATTATTGTGTATTTGTGGAAGAGAGACAGCTTTGACTCGGGAAGGTTTGATCTGAAATTGTGACGTCATTGTTACTGACAGCGGTGGTTTGACAGCTTCTAGGTCAAGTATTGCCTAGTAATCAAGGAGTATCACGCTCACGGCATAACTAAATTTGAAAATAAAGTACTTACATGTTTTAAACTTTAGCAATTTTGATAAAATTGTTGAACTTGAGTAAATATATAGATAGGTATATAGATAAACTCTTTATTGTTCACACCACAAATAACAAAACAACAAGAGGAAAAATTAAAATAAAACTTATTATATAGTGAAACAACTGGCGGCCTTATCACTAAAAGCGATCTCTTCTAGGCAACCTTAAGATGGAGAGGATACGACAAATGAGTATGGAACAGGGTTTGCAAAAGTAAGGTAAGGTTAGGTAGTAGTTCCAAAAGTAGAGATGTACAACACCCACACTTCGTCGGACGATATTCAGTCCCAAATGTGACAGAGGGCGAGCCTGTCGCCATACACCGGGCTCCAGTCATGTAGCAGATGACATACAACACGCAATTATGTTCACACAATGAACAAATTGGAGCGTGCCCTTAGCTGGGTTTGAACCCGCTCCCTCTGGCTTGAGAGGTGGGCCTTCTCCAACTAGGCCATCATCGCTTAATTTTATACACTTAAGAAAGTATATTAAAATACTCGATGAGTGATTCCCGTTTCATAAAATCATACCCCCTTAGCAATAAACGTTGTATAGCCTCGGAATAGCTTTACAGAGTTTTGTCTTTTTCTTTCTTTTACATTTTTTAACTCGATCGAAAAAGACAAAAGACTGTAAAGATATTCGGAGGCTACACAATATTTCTTGCTATGGGAGATAATGTGTGAAAACCATGTCAGTTTCCAAGATAAGATACAGGTGCATAATTAAAGCTAATTCTCGCTTAAACTACATTTTTATTAGCTCTTAACAGTGTAGTTAAAACGCTCCGTATCTCAGGTGCGAAACTATTAAAATATTGAGGAACCGCCCTTAAATCCCCAGTTGTCGTGTGCTATAAAATATAGACTAATAACTCGCACACGGCACCTACATATTGCGGTGATTTTTTAGCTTTTGACAGTTTTAGTTAGATAATAAAATGTATAAATCTCCAGCAAAAATAGTATGAATAGTAGAAAGGTTGCGTAACAAATTACACTGCTATTTGCCTTAACGTTAAACCGGGATGGGTAATCCTAACTGAGCCGTTTGATATAAAAATGGTAAAAAAAAGAAATGAAGGATTCCATAAGTTAGCCTAAAGAGAAGATTAACAACGTACTTTGAGTATTTATCTACTTTGTGACGTCATTCTTAGTGACAGCGTGACACTTAATTTGGCAGTGAATTCGTAGTATTTGTGGAAGTCATTAATTTTAGATACAATTTTTTTCTTAATTTAAAAAAGTCACTTGATAAAAATAGATATGATTATGGTTAACTTTTCTACATACTGTTACGCCAGTCGCAGAAACTATACGCTAATCTGTGGCGATGTTGTTTACAACTACCGATAGGTAACGCAGATTAGACAATAGTAGCCGCTCGAGCCGCGCGTTCCATTGTTAAATCCGGAACAAAAGAAATCTTTCTGGAAAGCAATTATTGTGCACCGTTTTTATGATGTTTTTATCTATTTAATAATGGGTGTTTATTTGAATCCGAATGTTCTAGATTGAACGCGTGGCTCCGCGTGATAAACAACTTTTTGTGTGTTTGCACTATTGTTAAATCGAATGCTCTGGATATCTTAAAATTGTATAAATACGCGGACGACCGACGACTCGGCAGTCAGTTTTGATTACGCGTTCAAAGTGCTAACATCGAAGTAATTGTGCGAGAAGTGTTCAGAGTGTTATAGTGCAAGTGTCTAGTGTAGTGTAACAGTGTTTGTGTTTGTATAACTGGTGAATAAAGTGAATCTTCGGATACATCGACGTTTCATTCCTTTTATCCAACCCCGCTCGTAACATTTGGTGTCAGAAGTGGGATAAAAGGAAAATGCTGATAACTCCGCACGACGACGATTCGCTTCGCACCAGGAGCCAACGCCGACAAGAGGAGGCACGCCGGCTAGAGGATCAGACACGGCGACAGGAAGACGTTGACCAGAGACGGTTTGGAAACAACTCGTTATTGGTTGATGTGTGTGAGCCAACGACCAATGATCCATCAGAAAATTTGGGAGCACCTTCGGTAGCAGCTGCGGCGCCGACCTCATTCGATATGGCTGCCTTGGTGGCAATGCTTAGGAAGGACAAGGAAGAGACCGCTCGTCAACTACAAGAAATTACTCGCCAGCTGAAGGAAGGAAAGGAAGAAAACGCCCTTCAACTAAAAGAAGAGATGACTAGTCTGCGAACGGCTTTTGGAATGGAATTTCAAGAGTTAAAAAATAAAGTTGACCAGCATGAAACTACTGTGAAGGAACATGACATCGTTATCAAGGACCACTCAACTCGCATCTTTGAGGCTGAGACACAGATCGCCGACGTGAGAAAATCTTTAAATGTTCTCAAGTCTGCAGATGGAATAGCAGTTCCTGTGTTTTCTGCACCTGTAACACATGGATTCAAGGTTACACCTTTTGACGGAAGTTCCTCGTGGTCAGCATATAAAATCCAATTTGATGCTATCGTCCAAGCCAATGGATGGAATAAGAATCAAGCCATGACTGCTCTCACAGTAAGCCTCCGCGACCAGGCTTTGACTGTACTTGAAGCACTGGGCAAGGACGTCACTTATGAGAAGCTTCTAGAAACTTTGGAAAGTCGTTACGGAGACGAACACCTAGAGCATGTGTTTCGAGCACAAATGAAGAACAGAGTTCAAGGCCGCCGAGAAAATCTACAAGAGTGGGCTCTTGAGATAGAAAAAATATTTAGAAAAGCTCACAAGTCTTCACCTACTCCCAACGACGAGCAGCTGGTTGAAGCATTCGCCGATGGAATACGTGACAGTGAAGTGAGAGTAGCAGTACAGCTTCGACATCACAAATCTCTCAAGGACGCTTTAGCTCACGCTTTAGAAGTGGAAGCTGTAAGAAATTTAATGGGAGAAACCAAACGCATCAGGGAAGTGAGCGAATCATTCCAAAATCGTTCCTGGTTAAGCCCTAGATGCTACAACTGCGAAGAAAGAGGCCATCTATCGCGCAACTGTACGGAGCTACGACAAAGGAAAGACTATCGTCAAGTTGAGAAACGAGTGGATAACGATGTGTCACAGCAGCAAAGAAAACGAATAGACGCCAGGACCAAGGGGCAGGTCCTGGCTGATTCTTTAAAGGCCCCGAAGATTTCGATCTCACAAGTTCAAGATGGAAATAGCCTCATCATCAAAGGTGAAATTAACGGAACACCCTGCAAGCTGACTTTGGATACTGGAGCATCTCGAACAGTGATCAGTTCCCGATTTGCTAAACGTTATCTTCAGGATTTTCGGGGCTGCAACAAAGTTCAACTCCTAACAGCGACCGGTCAGCACATACCCGTCCGAGGCGAAGAATCAGTGGCATTGAAGCTGGGTGAGGAGACTTACCAACACAAAGTTATTGTGGCTGATATAGTCGATGATTGCATTCTGGGACTCGACTTTATGCGGGAACATCATTGTGAGATCGATGTCAATCAAGGAATCTTAAAGTGTAGATCAGAAGAGATCTTTATGGACGGGGCTACAGCAGGAAAAGTGTACTGTCTGAGGAGGACTATCCTTCCACCGAAGTCGGAAACCATTGTGGTAGTGAGACTACCACCAAAGCTAAGACACCAACGACGATGTGTGCTAATTGAACAATTGGAAAATAATCATCCATGGATAGTGGCACGGACTCTAGTGAAGACAACTAATACTGGCGTAGTGCGTGTATTGAATCCCAGTAATGAGGAGCATCTCATAAAAGGTGGAACTCTAATGGGCACTTGCGAGGAAGTAGATTGGATGCGCGGATGTCAAGAACTACCGAGCAAAAGTGTACCTCGTGAGAATTACGACGTGTCCACGCTTTTAGAAGATTGTAAGGATCTTACTGGAAAGGAGCGTTTAATGGCAAAGAAGATGTTACTGCATTACGCCGATATTTTTGCTTCGACCGATGCGGACAATGGAAAAACTGGCCTAGTAAAGCACACGATAAATACAGGGGACCAGCAACCGATACGCCAGCGGCCACGAAGAATACCAGTTGCTAAGGAAAAGGAAGTGGAGACCATGATTGAGGATATGGCGAAAAACGAGATCATCGAGCCCTCATCCAGTCCATGGTGCTCTCCTGTGGTGCTAGTAAAGAAGAAAGATGGCAGTATGCGGTTTTGTGTGGACTACCGACGACTGAACGATGTAACTAAGAAAGACAGTTACCCTTTGCCCAGAATTGATGACACATTGGATACGCTAACGGGAATGAAGTGGTTCACAACTTTGGACTTGAAAAGTGGTTACTGGCAAGTGGAAATTGACCCTAAAGACAAAGAGAAAACCGCATTTTCTACAGGAAAAGGGCTTTGGCAATTTAACGTGATGCCATTCGGATTGTGCAATGCCCCTGCAACTTTTGAAAGATTAATGGAGCTAGTGCTTGCAGGGTTGATTGGAGACGCTTGCCTGGTCTATTTGGATGACATCATAATTGTGGGAAAAACCTTTGAAGACCACCTCAGAAACCTGGATCTAGTGTTAACGAAAATCCGTGCAGCCAACCTCAAGTTGAGCCCGAAGAAATGCTCATTCTTCAAACGACAAGTGAACTTTTTAGGCCATGTAGTTTCTGAAGATGGTGTGCGGACAGATCCAGAAAAAATCAGCGCGGTTAAGGATTGGCCGGTTCCAAAAGACAAGAAGGAAATCAGATCATTTTTGGGTCTATGCTCCTACTACCGACGATTTGTGAAAGGCTTCTCTGATATAGCAAAACCGTTGCATAGACTAACTGAAGAAAAACGAATCTTCCACTGGGATGAAGACTGCGACACCGCTTTCCGAGAACTGAAGAAGCATCTGTGTGAAACACCCATCCTTGGATTCCCAGACACCGAGAATGAATTCATCGTTGACACCGATGCCAGTAATATTGGTATAGGCGGCGTACTATCACAACGAAAAGGAGATCAAGAGGTTGTGATAGCTTACTACAGCAAATCCTTATCCAAACCAGAAAGGAATTACTGCGTGACAAGGAGAGAACTGCTAGCAGTAGTGAAGACTATGCGGCATTTTAGCAAATACCTGCTGGGAAGAAAATTCCGTCTGAGGACCGATCACGCTGCATTAACTTGGTTGCTTCAATTCAAGGACCCTGAAGGACAAGTAGCAAGATGGATTGAGCAGCTGCAGGAGTTTGATTTCAAAGCGGAGCATCGCAGTGGCAGGGCACATGGTAACGCGGACGCATTGTCTAGAAGGCCTTGCCCGGAAGACTGTAAGCATTGTCTAAAGCAAGAGTCTAAGGAAACTGTACCCGTCAGGATGCTCAAAACAGATCTTAGTGATGAATGGAAGCAAACCCTCCAGATAGCACAACAAGATGACACAGACATAAAGCCAATTTTCGAGTGGATGGAGTCTGGTGCCTGTAAACCAAATTGGAGTGATGTGGCTGGCATGAGTATAACGACGAAGAGTTATTGGGCGCAATGGGACAGTCTTCTTATCCATGAAGGAGTATTGTGCCGCAAATGGGAAAATACACGAGGCAATCGCTGTCATCTACAAATGATTGTGCCCAAAGCTAAGGTACCTGACGTATTGCATCTGTACCATGGATATTCAGGAGGACATCTGGGAGTAAAACGGACGCTGCTAAAGATACGAGAACGATTTTACTGGATCAATTGCAGAGACGACGTAGAAGACTGGGTGCGAAAATGTACAAGCTGTGCTGCAGTGAAAGGCCCACACACCCGTAGCAGAGGTGCATTGAAGCTGTATAATGTCGGAGCACCATGGGAACGAATAGCGTTAGACGTGGCGGGCCCATTTCCTGTCACTGATAATGGCAACAAGTACTTCGTGGTTGTTATGGACTATTTTACTAAGTGGCCAGAAGTCTTTGCAATTCCGAATCAAGAGGCTCCTACAATAGCCGACAAATTGGTGCATGAAGTGTTCTGCCGTTTTGGAGTACCACTGGAAATTCACAGCGATCAGGGAAGAAATTTTGAATCTCAACTGTTTAAGGAGGTGTGTCAAGTGATGGGTACTCACAAAACAAGGACTACGTCATACCACCCACAGTCCGACGGAATGGTGGAACGGTACAACCGCACTCTTGTGACCCATCTAGCAAAAGTGGTCGAAAACAATCAGCGAGATTGGGACAAGCACATCCAGCCATTTCTACTGTCGTACCGTAGTGCTGTTCACGAGAGCACAAACGTCACTCCTGCCTTCGCAAACTTTGGAAGAGAGTTGCGGTTACCTGCAGATTTAATAACCGGTATTCCACCAGACTCGCCACAACCAATAAACGAGTACGCCAGGGATCTACGGAATAAGATGAACGACATCTACGAACTTGTTAGAAATTCTGGCCAACAAGCATCGGAAAAGATGAAGACTCGATATGACAGGAAGTTCAATAACCCTGGGTTTGATGAAGGATCGCTAGTATGGCTTCATAATCCTGTACGCAAGAAAGGGAAATCTCCAAAGCTGCAACCCAAATGGGATGGACCATACCGTGTGGTGACCAAAATCAACGACGTCACATATCGCATACAGAAGGGTCAGCGAGGCGCACCTAAGATTGTCCACGTTGATCGACTGGCGCGATATCACGGGACTAACGATGCTCGGGACGAGCATGTCTTAGGAGGGGGTAGTGTTACGCCAGTCGCAGAAACTATACGCTAATCTGTGGCGATGTTGTTTACAACTACCGATAGGTAACGCAGATTAGACAATAGTAGCCGCTCGAGCCGCGCGTTCCATTGTTAAATCCGGAACAAAAGAAATCTTTCTGGAAAGCAATTATTGTGCACCGTTTTTATGATGTTTTTATCTATTTAATAATGGGTGTTTATTTGAATCCGAATGTTCTAGATTGAACGCGTGGCTCCGCGTGATAAACAACTTTTTGTGTGTTTGCACTATTGTTAAATCGAATGCTCTGGATATCTTAAAATTGTATAAATACGCGGACGACCGACGACTCGGCAGTCAGTTTTGATTACGCGTTCAAAGTGCTAACATCGAAGTAATTGTGCGAGAAGTGTTCAGAGTGTTATAGTGCAAGTGTCTAGTGTAGTGTAACAGTGTTTGTGTTTGTATAACTGGTGAATAAAGTGAATCTTCGGATACATCGACGTTTCATTCCTTTTATCCAACCCCGCTCGTAACAATACTATCGTGGATGGGTTATAACCCTATATCGTAATTGATAACTCAATTATGTTTCTGATTTCTTTTGTTTTCGATCAAGTTAACAAGTGGGTCTGATAAAAAAAGGATGAAAACCCAACTGCATACACTGCACTTAGATTTTTAAGAAGAATAATTTATACGTATAATACCTTGACTTTCGAAATCCACCCAGCGCTTGGTAGATATGAAAAGAAATCTACAAACATTCAAGATACGCGCGAGAAACATAATCCTTTCTGGCAGTCCGATAAAAAAAAAAGATAAAACAATGTATATCTATTCCAAGGTTATACAACGTTTATTAGTACAGGGGTCTTTGGAGTCTCGAGTCTAAACTGAGTTCTTTACCAACAAAATGACGTCACAGCCCACAAAATTATGTTGAGATGCCGTCACAACCCACAAAATTATGTTGAGATGCCGTCACAACCCACAAAATTATGTTGCCGAAAATCGAGGTTCATAATTAAGTAGGCATAGAAAAGGTAAACGGTGCCCGAGAAGGCTCAATAGGCTATTATTCGATGAGCGGGCCATCTATCACGAGAGCTTTGAGTAATCAGCTGGCGCTTTAGAACTCGAGTGGTCGCTCACAAAATGCTAAGTTTCCTTTCTCAGCCACAATAAAGCTGATCGAGCTGATATTTTGTAAAGTAGATAAGTACGAGTAAATAAGTATAATAATGAAAGGAATGCAAAATATCTGACTGCAAAATTTTGTTTTTATCGATGATTTTTTTGGCGGCGACGAAAGTAAAGGACGCGCTTCAAAATCTATCAAAACGTTGGTATTTTGTGTATATATTACTTGTGAAGGAGCCATTATTTTAATTTTGGCGAAAGACAGTATCTTTCAACATAGAAAAGTGACCAAATAACCCTACTTTCCTACGTAATTATAAACGCTAAAGTTTGTTTTTGTGTCTGTTTGTTACGTCTACTCGCTCAAACAAATAGACGGTAATTTTGATGTATTTTGGCATATATGTACCTACGGAAGCAGCTTAAACCCTGGATTAACACATAGGACTCTTTTTAATCGCGAGTGTCGCCGTGGGTGTATTAGTGTCTCATAAACCAGAATTATAGAGCCCCCTGCTCATTAAAAGGAATTCTTTCAAAATGTTTACAACACACAAAACATAAACTAATAATAACATTGTAAAAAGTCAACTTAGATCAGAGCTGAATCAATTTTCAAAAAATGTGTATCTAGGTGCAATTCAATAATCGCTAGAAGTCAAAATATTTAGTTATTTTATTATTTTCCTTAACGTGTTAGGATGACAGATTTTTTTAATAAAATCAAAATTATAGATGGTTGGTAAGATTATAAATTAAGGAAGGAATAACTATTTTCAAAAACTAATTTGATCTCGTCACTAGCCTTTTTTTGCGTTGTCTTGTCTATTAGCTTTTTTGTCAATAAGAAAGTATTTAATATGCTTCTAGAGCGGGATATTTTTCAAAACTGGGTCGGTGTGTTACATATCGACCCGGCCCATACCAGCAGTTCAGAAGTTAATGTTCGGCAAATCCCTATCTAATGAGTTTACTGAGCTAATACTAAGTATTTCGTTGGGTTTGAACTATGTCCGGCTTTGTCAGAATTTCGAGGGTCAGTCGTTTTGAAATATTCGGGGAGATTTCGTAGCTTTGGTGTTGAAGTACTGATGTAAAATGATTATGAGCTGAGCGTGAAGTAATTATGAAGGATAAAATATCTCCTTGATTTCATTTTGGATTTCAGTAAAGTAATAAAGTTTTAATATTATTTCATAAGCGTGTTCCAAATGAAAAGAGGGTATGGAGGCTTTTTTCTAGTATTGGGACAAGACGTGACGGGAAATGTTTTATTTAAATTATTTGTATAACATCTTCGTCTTAAAAATATTTCAAATACAACGAGCTGTGTTACAAAAATATAATTTCAAATAAGACCTGGAAACAAGACAAAAGGATTACGCTTTTATAATATTTAACATCTTTACCTACTACGAAAAGTTAGGTATCTAATAAAAATACCCGTGATCCAAAAAAAAACTAGGTCTAGCATTAAGTAAACACATAATGACGTCATCATCATCCGTCTCTTTCGAACTTGTTGTCTCAGATCAACCTAGAGAGTAAGATGGCGCAACGCGTATGATTTGGGTGAAGCCAAAAACCATCCAAAAACTACGCTACTGTCGTATATGTACATAACGCGCACACATTGACTGACACGGTGGCTCAGGTGGTAGTGAACCTGCCTTCTGAGCTTGGGGACGTCGGTTTGATTCCCACCTAGGGCAAACATTTATGTGATGAACATTTGTGTTTGTTCTATGTCTGGGTGTTAATATGTATTTAATATCTAAGTATGTATATCAGTCTCTGGCAGCCATTTTTTTTTTTTTTTTTGCGTGGGGGAATGCGCTTACACATCCCCGCTACGCCCCGGGGGAGGCGCAGCGGGGTATGTCGGACTCGGTGCCAGAAGGGCGCCCCTACCGACTAAACCCCCACGGTGTCCATCCTCGTCGGCAGTGGCGGGGTCACGGGGCCTCTCTCAGAATCTCCGTAACCCCACCACGCCGCTGTCCGCAGCCGGACCCACCTCAGGAGGGGGCTCGTCCCCCTCCCCAGCTCCGAAGCGATGCCCTGGACACCAAGGCATCGACTCCTCAGGAGACCCTCCTTAATTGGGAGCACCAGACACCCCCGTGTCCGGCGCCCGTGGGCCTCCTAGCGGAGACGGTGTGCGAGCCCTGCTGGCTCGCCTCCGTGTCCGCGCCCTCCGGAGCGGGAGAGAAAGAGGGTCCCTTTCTCTCTCCCGCTCCTCGGTCTCTCTCTGCGACATCACCTCCTCGCAGAAAGAGACCATAGCCCTCCATGACCCCTCGTCGGCGACCATCCTAGATAGGATGGTCGGCAGCGAGAGGTCCGCCCCTACAGCCGCGACCAACGCCAGTCGTGGCTCCGCCGCCCCCGGGCATACCTCCAGCACGTGCTGCGCCGTCTCCTCCGCGCAGCCGCACTGGTGGCACACCGGGGTCTCTTCCCTCCGTGCTACGCTGAACAGGTATCTCCCGAGGCATCCATGCCCCGAGAGTACCTGGGTCAGCCGGAAGGAGAGACCCCCATGCTCACGGTGGACCCATTCTCTAAGTACGGGCCGGACCGCCTCCAGAAATCGGACGGCCCCGGCCCCCCTCCTCCGGTCCACCGCGAGCCGCCTGCTCCAGGACTCCAGGGCAGCATCCCTGGAGTCTCGCCTCCACAGTCTCTGGCAGCCATAGTACAAGCTTTGCTTAGTTTGGGGTCAGGCGACCGTGTGTGGAAGTGTCTTGAATTTATTATTATTTATTTACTTACTTATTATTTATTTATTTATTGACGCAAAAAAACTACGCTACGCGCTTGGTCATTCTTACCTCGATATTATGTGCATTTGTTTATGGTATAATTTCGTGTACATAAATATACATAGTGCATTATAAAAGTGTGGCCAAGACTACATTTTGAGGTACTTTTTAAAAACTGTGCAGTTTTTTTACAAGTCAATTTTGAAAAAGCTGTAACATTAAACTCTAACAAATACATATGTGCAGTTTTAGAATATAAAATCTACTAAGGTTGTATATTGGAACGTAAATGTTAGCCATTTACGTTCCAATATACAACCTTAGTTTTTAGAAGTAGAGTAGAGTTTAGAAATTAATATTAGTTTTCGTGCAATTGTAAATGTTTTTCATGGCAACATTACCACGCGCACACGTTTAAAAAGAAGTGGCTTCAGCGAGATGTAGCGCAGTGTTCCATCTTCTCCTCTAGGTTGATCTATAAGCTTGTTGTAAATGACTTATTTCGGTTGACGTCACTATTTGTTTCTAAATGCTATACTTGGCGGAGTATATTATTATACCATGAGGATACCTAATTAAACATTAACTAAGTAACATTTTAGGTGTTTTTTATTTATTGAACAACGCAAAAAACCCTAGAGATTGTAGCCTTCTTGTTGCGTTTTCTAACTTCAAAGTAACGAACTCGCAAACAGAACGAAGTTACTTAATTAATACATAATTATGTTAAGAGTTGCTTCCTTGGAACTCGGAGAAACCACCCAATTCTGTTTTTAACTTTTGCTAAAGTCGGAAAAGCACGTGTAAATTTAAAACTTGTGGCGAACGGTTCCGTAATGTACGACAATTTATTGAATAACTAGCTGCGCCTCGCGGTGCTGTACTCTATTTCTTTTTCTGTAACCCTGACAACGTGTGTGCCAAATTTAATTACGATTAGTTGAGTAGTTATGGCATGAAAGGGGAACAAACAAACCTTCAAGGCTAGAGTGAATAAGTACCTTATAGGTCGTCGTGCTCCATCTTAGACCACAACGTTGCTTAACATCAGACGAGTTGGTGGTCAAACGTTGACCTTTTCTACACAACGTCATACTTTTTCTACATACAAAAAAAAACCTTCACAACAACTACAAAAACATCATTCCATTGAGCTATCATTACTCGTAATAACCCCCGACGCAAAAACGAAGGGGTGTTATAAGTTTATTGTGTGTGTGTGTGTGTGTGTGTGTGTGTGTGTGTGAGAGAGAGAGAGAGAGAGAAAGAGAGAGAGAGAGAGAGAAAGAGAGAGACAGAGAGATATGAAGAGAGAGAACGTGTGTGTGTGTGTGTGTCTGTCCGTCTGTGGCATCGTACTCGTTTCTCCCGAACGGATCAACCGATTTTGTTTTTTTTTTTTGTTTGGAAGGTGACTTAGTCGGGAGTGTTCTTAGCTTCTGCTATGTTTCATGAAAATTGTTTTCGGGTTTTTTTTATTGTAATACACTTGACATGGGATGGGCCTGCCATTTACTTTACGTCTTGTGGAGCTGACGCTCAATGTCTAGGTAGTTTTACCCAATAAACGAACGATAATCTATTTCTTCGTATTTATTGTCAATAAACATTTCTATAAACATCTGTTTTATTTCCTACTAGCTGCACCCCGGGGTTTCACCCGCGGTTAAAAAGTATCCTATATGCTATTCTAGACTATAATCTATCTCTGTGCCAAATTTCATTTAGATCTGTTTAGCCGTTCTGACGTGAAAGTGTAACAAATATCCATCACTCCATCCGTTCTTACAAACTTTCGCGTTTATAATATTAGTAGGACAAAATACGAGTATACTAGCCTTTAACTTCCAAGAAATGAATAGGAAAAAACATTGTATTAACGTGACTATTTTTTGAATCCGATTCCACTATATGTGTCCTCAATCTCGATTAAATAGAAAAATAAACATAATACAAAAGCAGAAAACAAACAAGTCCCGAATAGGAAGTAAACAGTACCTAATATAACGTAAACGGGAAAACTATCGCGCGAATGTCACTCACAAGAGTTGGCAAGTAAATCACGCACCTACAGGCGTCAGCACACAACACGTGAGAAAAATAATATCCATCATATAGCTCGCTGCCACGTTGAAATAGGGGAGAAACTAGATCCCCCCCGAATGAGTTCCCGCCTTGCCGTGGCGGGGGGGCTCAGCGGTCGCAACAGTTGCGGCGGCCGCTGCCAAGAGGAACTCGAGGTGGAGGCTCGACCGGCGCCCTGGACAGTCCGGGAAGCGGCGGTGCGAGCCGAGGCAGCCTTGATTGGCTGCGGGACTCGGTCGGCGTCTCGGCCTTATGCTGAGTAGCGGCGACGCGAGGGGCTGGCCTTGCAAAAGGCAGCCTGAAGGAGCCCTCGCTTGTGCCTCTCGTTGGAGAGGCTCTTGCAGACGGGTTCGAGGTGGGCCTTCTACGCGCGCATCAGAGCTTGTATCTGGAGCGCGCGTAGAGGGTGGGAGTGGGGCTTGGCTCTGTTGAGGGGCGCGAGGGATAGGCTCGTGGTTGTACAGCGAGGATGAGGTTAAGGATCCGGGAAGGATCGGAGCGCCTTGTGCGGCGACGCTTCGTGGGCGGCTATCCCCTCTTCACATCCTTGGTGTGAGGGTAGGGTCAGAAGCGTTCGGGGTGTCGCGGCACAAGGTAAACCAAATCTCAAGGTTCGGAGGTTGCTGAGGGGAGTGTTCGGTCTGCGAGTCCGGAGCTGCGTTGCATTAACGCAGCGTAGCTCCGGGCTCGCAATCCGGACATGGTCAACGGGAAGTTGGCCGTTAGACCTCCACTGGGGATGCTTTACCCAACCAATTAAGCACAAAAACCAACATGAATATTGACGATTTGGAAAAGACTACCCAGGAGGGTCTCCGAAAGGAGGAATCCCTCCGTGCTACGGCACGCTGCCCCACGTACTCTGGGGGGGGCGCAAATCGCCAGAGTGATTTTAACGACGAATTAAGCATGAACTCGGACTCCGATAAAGAATATTTGGAAAAGGTGCCAGTAGTGGTGGCACGCTGCGACGAAAGGTGTGACTCGGACACCTCCGTCACGATGACGATGACAGGTTCGCCGGACAGGTCAGTCGATGGTAGGGTCTGGCGGAAACGCCTCAGATCCCGCGAGGGGAAAAACTGTGTTGTAAGCGGCTCGGGCTCCGACGACGCCCTAGAGGCTCCGGCTTTAAAGGTCTCCGCATCGCGAAGGGGCCGAGGTCGACCGCCCATCAAGGGTCAAAGTGTTGATCTCGCCAATGCCAAGGTGACCTTCTTGGCTGCTCAGCGGAGTGAGATGGATCTTAAAGCCGAGGGTCAGGTCGAAGAAATGACGCGAAAGTTGCAGGCTCAGAGAGCAGAGCCTTTGATGGTTGGGGAGGACGACGAGAAGCTGGCCTCTGAGCTGAACCAGAGGGTACTAGACTGCGTCGCCACTGTACGAACTGTTGCTGCTAAATCGGGACACTTAAAAGGCACCTTCCAGCGTGCCCTGAATGAAGCTGCCTTTGGCATCAAGTCTGCTGTAGAGGTCCTTCACAAGAGGTCTTCTGCGGTGGAGACAGAAATGCTTCAGGTGGCCAATACACGCATGCGAGAGGAGATATCGGAGCTAAGGCAGGAAATCGCAGAACTCCGAAAAGAAGTGACGGAAGCGCGAACCTTTGCCGCTCCGACCAGTGAGCGGTTATCACGTGGTAATGTGGAGGCGCCAGCATCTTTGAGCCGGCGAGAGCCACAGACGACCGAAGACCTTGAGCAGTCTATACTGCGCCAAGTGGGAGAAATGATGAGCGCGCGGTTGGAGGCGCTTCAAGAGCGGCTCTTACCTGAGAAGCGTGTACGCCCTCCGCTAGCTGCTGACCGCGATAATAACACTGCTCGGACATCTGAAGTCTTAGACCCTAAACCAGGGCTGTCCAGGCTGCCAGCAGTACCAGTTAAAGTGTTGCCAGTCTCAAATACCCTTAAAGGGAAACAGAGAAAAGTAAAGGGGAAGGAGAAGAGCGCCGCGAGCAATAGTAACCAAGCCTCAGGTGCTAGTCTTGTCCTAGAGGAAATCCCGTCTTCGACGCAGCCCCCAGCTAAAAACGAATGGATAGTGGTTGCCAAACGGGGTCGCAAGAAGACTGGTCCTTCGACGACTCCGGGAACGCAGCTACGGCAGTCGCAACTGCAGACGCAACCGTTGCAACGGCGGGAAAAGAAGGATGAGCCTAAGTTTCGGTCTCCTCGGTCTTCAGCCGTAGTTATAACACTACAACCAGGTGCTGAAGACAAAGGCTGCACCTATGCAAACGTGTTAGCTGAAGCTAAGGACAAGATTAAACTTGCGGATCTTGGCATAACTAGCCTAAATTTTAGAAGAGCAGTCACCGGCGCATGTATCTTTGAGGTGCCAGGTGCGACAAGTGGAGGTAAGGCGGATGAGCTGGCGAATAAACTCCGTGAGCTTATTCCTCCTGAAGTGGCGCGAATCTCCAGACCCACAAAATGCGCAGAAATGCGCATTTCAGGTCTGGATGATTCCATATCCTCAGAAGAAGTAACGGCTGCGGTGAGCCGAGATGGAGGGTGCTCAGTCGAAGCCATAAAAAGTGGAGAAATACACCGGGGCCTCAATGGCCTTGGAGCGTTGTGGCTGCGATGCCCGGTGGCAGCTGCCATGAAAGTGGCGGAGAACGGCAGGCTGCTAGTAGGATGGGTTGCGGCGCGTGTAAAACTGCTCGATCCCAAGCCTCTGACCTGCTACCGATGCTTAGAGGTTGGACATGTGCGACTGCAATGCACATCGGAGGACCGCAGTGAGCAGTGCTATCGCTGCGGAAAGCTAGGCCATAAGGCCAACCAATGCTCGGACGCTCCTCACTGCAGTGTATGTGCAGCAGCGAATAAACCAGCGGGACACAAAATAGGCAGCAAAACCTGCGACGCTTCCAAAAACAAACGGAAGGGAAAAAGAAGTGGTGCCGGAACTACGCCGACACTGGTTCAATCCGCTGAATCGCGGACTATGGAGTCGCCTATGGTAACTGGGTAGGGATGGCCACTAAGCTCTTGCAGGCGAATATCAACCACTCCGCCAGAGCTCAGGACCTTTTGATCCAGAGTATGGCGGAGTGGCTGATAAACATAGTCGTGGTGGCCGAACCATATTTTGTGCCTGAGCGGGACAACTGGTTTGGAGACAACGACAACTTGGTGGCCATTGCCATTCAGGCTGGCTCCCCACCTGTTGACATGGTTATGAGGGGTCAGGGTCACGTCGCTGTTGTGTCCGATGGAGTTGCCTACATTGGTGTGTATTTTTCTCCAAACAGACCATTTGCGGAATTTGAAATCTGGCTCTCTGAAGTGGAGGCGCTTGTGCATCAATGTCGCCCACACCACGTTCTTGTTGCCGGTGACTTCAATGCAAAGTCTGTGTTATGGGGATCCCCCAACACAAATGTGCGAGGTGAGGCAGTCGAAGAGTGGGCCGCAGCCGCGGGACTGGTACTGTTAAACCGAGGAGCGGTACACACGTGCGTCCGGCAACAAGGCAGTTCAATAGTGGATTTAACCTTTGGTAGCCCTGCTTTAGCACGCCGTGTCGAGGATTGGAAAGTTTTGGAGGAGGTAGAGACGCTATCGGATCACCGGTATATCCGGTTTGATCTCTCTCCTCCAGGAACTCCGAGCAGTCCAAACTATTCCTCATCCAACGAGGCACCGCGCTGGGCTCTGAAGCGCATGAACATTGAAATCCTCCTCGAGGCTGCCATTGTTCAAGCCTGGATCCCGAAGCCTGAGGATGTGGTAGGAGTCGACTCTGAGGTGGAGTGGTTCCGCGTAGCCATGACTAGCGTATGCAACGCTGCAATGCCCCGCGTGAAATCGCTGCCGCAGCGTAGAAGCGCTTACTGGTGGTCGACCGATCTTGCCCGTCTCCGAAAGGAGTGCGTGGCAGCCAGACGCTGTTACACCAGGCAACGCAGACGGAGGCAGCGAGATGAAGACCGGGAGGCGGAACTGTATGCGTCGTACCGGCTCTTGGTGACGACACTCCAGAGAGATATTGCTCGAGCAAAAGAAGATGCTCGGGTAGCAATGCTGGAGACCCTGAACCAAGACCCCTGGGGCAGGCCATATAAAATGGTCCGGAACCACCTGCGCCCGTGGGCTCCGCCACTAACGCAGAACATGCAACCGCAGTTTGTGCAGAGTGTGGTGGCTACCTTGTTCCCGCGTGTCGGCAACCATCAGACACCTGCAATGGTTTTACCGGAACAGATTGGTGCAGAGGACGAGGAAGAGATACCGCAAGTGTCAGCAGGAGAATTGGCTGCAGCAGTGCAAAAGCTCAGGGCCAAAAACAGGGCCCCTGGACCAGACGGAATTCCTGGCCGCGCCTGGGCGCTGGCGTTAGAGGCCCTCGAGCCTCGGTTTAGAGACCTTCTCAGCCAATGTCTCGAGCAAGGTCACTTCCCTCGTACTTGGAAGACAGGAAAGTTGGTGCTTTTACGCAAGAGCGGAAGACCTGCCGACTCGCCGGGGGCCTACCGCCCGATTGTGTTATTAGATGAAGCTGGCAAGCTCCTGGAGCGTATAATCGCCGCTCGTCTAAACAAACATTTGGAGCAGATAGGGCCAAACCTGGCCGAGTGTCAGTTTGGTTTCCGCAGAGGCAGGTCCACGATCGATGCGATATCGAAGGTGAGGGCCTCTGCGGAGGAGGCCGTGTCCAGTGGAAATGTCGTCGTGGCGGTATCGCTCGATATCGCCAATGCCTTCAATACCCTCCCCTGGAATTGCATTAAAGAGGCGCTGCGGTACCACAGAGTACCCTCCTACCTTTGCCGAACCCTAGAAAACTACCTCTCGTGCAGAGTAGTCACCTACCCGATGAGGGAGGGGTGCGGTCGGTGGGAGATGTCGTGCGGTGTCCCACAGGGCTCGGTTTTAGGACCTGTCCTGTGGAACATCGGTTACGACTGGGTGCTCCGGGGTACTAACTTACCGGGTATCGACCTGGTATGTTATGCGGACGACACACTGGTTCTGGCCTGCGGCCGAACATACAGAGAGGCGGCGATCTTGTCCACTGCAGGTGTAGCGCAGGTAGTTGGCCGCATACGTAGCCTGGGATTACAGGTGGCTCTAAACAAATCTGAGGCTCTGTGCTTTCACGGACCTCGGAATGCGCCACCAGCCGGGGCGGAGCTAGTTGTTGGGGGTGCTTCTATCGCCGTCGGGTCGACAATGAAGTACCTGGGGCTCGTCCTCGACGGCCGATGGAAATTCCGGGAGCACTTCAAGCAACTCGTCCCGAGGCTCATAAAAGCTGCATCAGCCCTTGGAAGGTTGCTGTCCAATGTCGGCGGACCTAGCCTTGCCTGTCGCCGCTTATACACAGGGGTCATAAGGTCTATGGCTCTCTACGGCGCCCCGATTTGGGCAGTAGCTCTAGATGCCCATAACATGAGGCTTTTGCGGAGGCCACAGCGGGTCATGACTATACGAGCCATAAGAGGGTACCGAACGGTTTCCTTCGAAGCGGCATGCGCTCTCGCAGGCACTCCGCCGTGGGATATTGACGCGGTGGTGTTGGCTCATTTTTATTGCCAAATCTCGGAATCACGGACCAGGGGGGAGTATCCACCCCCTGAGGTGATGAGACGATGGCGCCAATTGGGCCGGCAAAATGGAATGCAGGAATGGCAGCGGAGGATGGAGGATCCTAGTGCCGGTCATCGCACCGTAGAGGCGGTTCGACCCATCCTAAAAGAATGGGTCGAGAGGTCACATGGGACTCTCTCCTACAGGCTCGTACAGGTCCTGTCAGGCCATGGCTGCTTTGGCGAATACCTGTACAGGATAGCCAGGAGAGAGCCGACTCCGATGTGTCACAGTTGCGGTCATGCAGAAGACACGGCGCAACATACGCTGGAGTCATGCTCAGCGTGGGACAGAGAACGATCCCAGCTTGTGACTGAGGTTGGAGCTGACCTGTCGCTGCCAGCCGTTTTGGTGGCCATGACGGGCAGCGAACCAGCTTGGAATGCGATCCGACACTTCTGTGAAGAAGTTGTCGGCCAAAAAGAAACGGCAGAACGCATGAGGGAGGATGACGCCTCAAGCCACCCCATGCGTAAAAGAAGGAGCGGACGCAGACTGGCGCATGAACGCCGGCTACCTCCTTAACTGGGAACACAGGGTGACGAGCTCGGGGGGGCCCGCCACCCGATGAAAGTATTCCCGAGGATAAACAATGTGTGGCGTAATACCACACACTGTAATCAAGACGGGCGGAGCAAAAGCTCCCGCGATGAGGTCTTGGGAGATCAAGTGCTGTCGGGGCCGCGGAGGAGTGCAGTAGCGCACCCGTAGTCTCGACCAATGGCGCAAAGATGAAGCCCCCCAGGGTTTTTAGTGGGTATGCCGCCAACAAGTGGCGGAGACTCCCACATAACCACCCTGCCCCCCCGAGGTGGGGTGGTACCTATAAAAGGTTTTCCCTGGGCAACAAAAAAAAAAAAAAAAAAGGGGAGAAACTAGATACATCCGTTCACGGAATTCTAGGGCCACGTAGATTTTGTTGAAGCGGATAATATACTTTACCATGATTTAAAAAAAAGTGATGGCAGCCTAGTTGGGAGAAGGCCCGCCTCTCAAGCCCAGAGACCAGCCGACGGCACGCACCAATTTGTTCATTGTGTGAACATATGTGCGTATTGTATGTCATCTGCTACATGACTAGAGCCCGGTGTATGGCGACAGGCTCGCCCCCGTCACATTTGAGACTGAATATCGTTCGGCGAAGTGTGGATGTTGTATGACACCTCTGCCAGCCCCTTCGGGGGAAAAGCGTGACGATATGTTATGTTACCATGATTTTCGTCGTATGCATTAAGTAATTATTAGTAACTAGCTGCGCCCCGCGGTTTCACCCGCGGTTAAAAAGTATCATATGTACTATTCTAGACTATAACCTATCTCTGTGTCAAATTTTATCCAGATCTGTTCAGCCGTACTGGCGTGAAAGAGTAACAAACATCCATCTATCCATCCATCTATCCATTCTTCCAAAGTTTCGCGTTCATAATATTAGTAGGAATTAGTAGGATTGTAGGACTAGTAGGATGAGAGTCAGGTTAAAAAAAAAAACAAATAAAGTTTTATGTTAACGCTGCAACAAGCTCTGCTGCTGTAAGCGATGATAGCCTAGTTGGAGAAGGCCCGCCTTTCAACCCAGAGGGAGCGGGTTCGAACCGAGCCGACGGCACGCACGTTTGTGAACATTTGTGCGTATTTAATATCATATGCTACTTAACTGGAGCCCGGTGCATGGTAACGGTGCGCACCCTGTCACATTTGGGACTGAATATCATCCGTCGAAATGTGGGTATTGTATTAAACCTCTTCCAGTCACTTGGATGGAAAGACGTGACGATATGAAATGTTAAGGCTGCATGAAAAATAAATTATTCCGTATCAAAGAATCGTTTTGGAAAATGTCAGAAAATAGTGCGATGTTATACAGTGCAAAAGTTAGAAATGAAAAATAAAAAATTTAGTTGCAAAATGTAGCTTATGAATGACACTCGGATATAAAAATGGATTGCAATCGAACAACACATCGCAATCCAAAAACAGTCAATCCATTAGGTCATAGTGAGGTCACAACATTTTCGGTGGGCTTGAAACCCCCCCCCCCCCTACTAAACTAGTTTTTACCTTACTGCGAAAGAAGGAGGGTTATGATTTTCGAGTTTATGTATGTATGTATGTTTGTTAGTATGTATGTACATATATATGTAAGTATGTATGTACATATATATGTAAGTATGTATGTATGAGGTTTCTTTGTCACGCCCTACAGCGTAAACAACTTGATGGATTTCGACATTTGAGGTGTTATTTGAATCGTCTTGATAGTGGAAGTGACATAGGGTACAATATTTTGAAGTCGGGTTTTTGTTTTTCATTTAATGATGTTACTTGTTTTACCATAATCTTGTATTATTATCTATTAGCTGCGCCCCGCGGTTTCACCCGCGGTTAAAAAGTATCATATGTACTATTCTAGACTATAACCTATCTCTGTGCCAAATTTTATCCAGATCTGTTCAGCCGTACTGGCGTGAAAGAGTAACAAACATCCATCCATCCATCCATACATACAAACTTTCGCGTTTATAATATTAGTAGGATTCTGCGACTTGTAACCGTCCAAATATAAAACGCCACAGAAAGTAAACTTGGACCAAGGAAACTTTTCCTTCATAATTCGTACTTGCAAAGAATTGAAGAAATGTTCGGCAAAAGAGCAACTTTTTTAGGAACTGAGAAACATTTAGCTTTTCATAAGCCCGGTGAATAAACGACACAAAGAAGGTACGTAATAATTTCTTTGGTAGCAATGTAATGAGTTTTCCGTTGGTTAGTCTGGAAAACTTTTTGACGCTATCTTATAAAAACAGTTGTACATTTTCATAATTTATTTATTGCGCCAATTTTGTTGTTTTGTTTTTTCTTTTTGAGCTAAAACAATGGGAAGAAAGCTAAAGAAAGCTAGCAAAAGTAACGGACCTGAAGACATAATATCAATTATTCCATTTTGAAAAACTGTTTTCATTAAATTTTATAACAAAACATTACTAGCTGTTACGTACGCTTACGACTTCATTCGCGTTTATTCAGAAAAATAGCAACCAAAAACTTTCCTAGTGACACACTGTAACTGTACATTAAACTTCATCAAGATCCGTTCAGCCGTTCAGCCACGAAAAGCCTACAAACAGACAGATAGACAGAGTTACGATCGATTTTATGTATTAGCATAGAAAGGTATAGATTATCCTATCCTACTAATATTATAAACGCGAAAGTTTGCAAGAATGGATGGATGGATGGATGGATGTTTGTTACTCTTTCACGCCAGAACGGCCAAACAGATCTGGATGAAATTTAGCACAGATATAGATTATAGTCTAGAATAGCACATAGGATACTTTTTAACCGCGGGTGAAACCGCAGGGCGCAGCTTGTAAGATTATAAGTAAATGAAAAACGATTTGTCTCTTTCTATAGACTCTATATATAGTCTCCAGGTCTATTTCTGTGTGCTTTTTCTCTATTAAATGACGGAATTAATCACGTCCTAATTTTAACACACATGATTCCGAAAATATGTATTTACTTTCGTCCCGGAAACATACGTTCCTAACTAGAAAATTTGCAGTTAAATACGCTTAGCTAGTAACACTTAAATCTCAAACAATGGTTTCCTGTTAAGTTAAAGTTTAAAGCTTAACTTTAAGTTTACAGCTGTTACATAGCTTTGTCGACCATCAATGAGCTTTTTGTATGGAAATTAACATATCGTCGTCACGCCTTTTCCCCGAGGGGGCTGGCAGAGGTTTAATACAACACCCACACTTCGCCGGACGATATTCAGTCCCAAATGTGGCAGGGGGCGAGCCTGTCGCCATACACCGGGCTCCAGCCATGTAGCAGATGATATACAATTCGCACATATGCTCACACAATGAACAAATTGGTGCGTGCCGTCGGCTGAGTTCGAACCTAGGCTAGGCTACAATCGCTTTTTTCATCGCCATCAAAAATTAAGCTGATTTTTATTCTGATATTTCTTGGTTAGCCCCATAGTAAAAGTTGATATGTGTACAATGATATCTTAGAATATTATGTATGTCGTTTAAGACCACGTATTACCAGAAATCACCAAAAACAAGTATTTTTAGCGCCTAGTTTGATATGAAGAATTATTATGATCTGGTGCAAAAAAATACAGCTGATATAGAAGAAACAACCAACTATAGTTAAACCGAAGAACAATTTTGAAAATAATTCTCATTAAAAAAAAACAGAGAAAGTATCTTCTTAAAAAAATATCGGAACGTAGTTCTCTAAATTTTCCGCGATTACACCATTTTTTTCGATTATTAAATAGCCAGATTAGTTCTCTAAAGTTTAACCGAGCAACTTATTCTTATTTGTGTTCTTATTACGATTAACACCAATAAACACGGCAAAAAATGTATTTCTAGGCGCCGATCTCATTTAACCATCAAATATGATTTACGATTTTCAACTCTAAATAAAGCGGGTTACGTAAACGTATGTGTGGGTAGAAATACCCTATATTATCAACGGTTGAAAGACGTGTGGTGTTACTTATACTTATCTAGCTTTCGGTGCATTTATAAATATCCTTATTGAATGGAAGCTAATTTGCGAACTTTAATGTCTAGGGGACTTCAATAAACAATACAGCAAACTAATTCCCTTAGCAATAACGACCTCGAAAACTGCACAATAGGATTACGAAACAAAATGAACACATAAATAATGCGAATTGCACAAGGGCGACAATGTTAATGTAGCACTGGGGTTGAAAGATGACAGTGCGCAATATTTTTCACATGTGTTCGTTTAGGTTATTAGAAAATAAAAGGTGATTAAATAGAATATTTTTGTTATTAAAAATTCGTACAAATAAAAGGATTAAACAAGGAACGTTATTAAAAGAAAAACAAAAAACCCGACTGCAAATATTGTACCCTTTGTCCAGTATCAAGACGATTCAAATGACAACTCACATGTCGAAATACATTAAGCTGTCTAAGCTGTAGGGCGTGCAATAGACACCTCATACATACATATCCATATTTTTTTTTATTTATTATGGCTTCCGCATACATACTTACATACATACATACATACACTCGAAAGACTTCTTGCGCAGTCGGGTGATAATTTTATTAATGTTCTTTCACGTGTTTTCAAATAATAAAATAAAAAATAATAAAATTAAAAAAGTAGCTGTTTGAAAAGTTAATAAATTTTGATTTAATTTGCGTAATATCCAAAGCAAATACTCTTTCTTTACTTCTACTTTTATTGATACGTACAATATTGACCCCCATAGCAATAAAAGTTGTATGGCCTCGGAATATAACTATTATAAACGCTCTATAACTATAGCGTTTTGTCTTTTTCTTTCTTTTAAATTTTTACCTTGATCGAAACAGACAAAACACTGTAAAACTATTCCTACGCTATACAACGTTCATTACTAAGGAGATTTCTACTTAGCACCATTTACGTCCCTCCCTGTATAAGCAACACAAACAACAGTAGGTGATGCAGAGGACACCGAGGCTACGCTCGGGGCAGCCGGGGAATGACATAATCAAATTGTTCCCGGCACAGATGCGATGCACCTCAGCGGGCGGGCGGTAACAATACGCACGGATGCCCATGATAATAGGCTCATAGCAGCATTTGCACTGTATAAACATACACAGTAACCCAACTACGCGCAGAGTAACAATTAACAGTAATTTTTCGAGTAGTAATGGAAATTATGCCTGTTTCTTGCCTGTTCTGCTGGTGACCCTTTTCCGAACAAGGTGGTGGTAATTTATAACTTCGACGGTCATAAGTGTGTTTTTGTTAATCAATTCTGTTTAATTTAATTATTTATTTAAAATATCTGCCTCTCAACCACAACTTTTATAAACATAAATATTTAATCGACTTTGAAAAGAAGGAAGTTCAAAATTCGGTTGTATTTTTTAAAAGTTAAAAATGAAAAGTTTAATAAATATAAAAAAAAAACGCGATTGCGAGATTTGCGATTTCGAAAAATATTTTTTTATCTCATAAGATACTTACAGATTGGTCCTACATTTTACAAAACTTAATTCCGATATCGAGAACTCGATTTTTTTCAAAGATTCATATGTTTGTAATAGTATGACAATGACTTCATTTCCGACTATCCGGCGAAGCAAAAAGGAGGGTTATGTTTTTTGACCGGTATGTGTGTATATTTTTTACTGTCTGTACTGTAGTGATTATAGTCTCGATACAGGGCCCCAGGGGGGTCGAGGGTGATTTATTACATGTTAAACGGATTGGTTGTTGAACTCCAGATTCGCTGTATCAATGTTCTAATGGCGCTCCCTGTGCCTGATGTGCAATCTATATGCGAATTATGTCATTTCATAAATAAATGAACCTTCATAACTATATTAGTACGTACCGTTAGTTTGTGTGTATACTGTGTATAGTATAAACTGGAGTGGTCGCCACACTTAGCTGTAATGTTCCATTTTAGTTGAGGAACTTCTCTCTACATCTTAGTTCACACAGCCGATTCGTTCAGCTGTTCTGGCGTGAAAGAGTAATCCATCCATCCATCCATTCTTAGAAACTTTCACGTTTATGTTAAGTAGGATTGGCAAATTTTATTGAGCGGGCTTTACATCGTGTACGAGTTAGCAATATACATAGTTAAGAAACATAAGAGATGAGGTCAAACTAATTAAAACGCTAAAAGATTAATTTACAAAAAAATGTTTTAATACTCTAGGCGAACTCCTAACGGACATATACTTAATAGAATAAATCCAGTTTGCACAATGTTGCCATACCCTAGGTAGGTTAGGTGATAAAATTTTATATGTTTTACCTCTAAGAACCATGAAAGATTTAAGAACATACACCGGAATGAAAGCAACACATTTTTATTCATTCACCAACGCGTGCGACAAGCCAACAACAATTAGAATTAGAGTATAGTATAGTTACTACTAACTTACTAAAAAACTTGCACACCGATCATAAAATTCTTGAGTTTTGAGTATTGGAAACCGACAAGTCCTAGTATATTTGAATAGATTTTTTGAATTATTAAACTCGAAAGACGTGTGGTATCTATCAACCCGCACTAAGTCAAGTGTGGTAAATAACGGCTCAATCACTCTTGGTGTAGGGTAGGTCGGTGTCCCTGTATTAAGACGTGAAAGACTTAATAATGATTAAGCAGGCTTGCAACTATTTGACAAGACATATTGCAGCAAAAAATTGCTGAAGTATGATAGTGCTTAACTGTAAACACACTTTATGTGACTAATAGTAGGCGTTACGAACGAAACAAACCACTCCAGTCCTCCCGGAGAGCGAAGAGCAAGCTGTACTCTTTGTCCGGACACATGGGGTCACTAAAGGGGCCGTTATCCAGAATGTACTGTTGTTGGTTCGCGACAATGAGGGCTATATATCAGCCAGCGGGCCATAGCCGCAGTAATGAACGCACGCGATCGCCGCTAACGGCAGACAGATGAACCCACCACATCACTAATGCCCTCATCAACATAATGCCCATGTTTTGCTGTAATTGTCCTTTTACAAAGGGTATTGTTTCACGCGGAATGGCGTCTTATGAAGTGTTTTGAGATAAGGAAGTTTGCTTAGAGTTGGAATTGTGCGAAATTGCGGGAATCAGGTCAGGGTCTGTTTATGGAGAGTCTTCGGGAAGAAAGTTTCTCATGAATTAAGATGGAATAAGTTATAAGTTACAATAGGTCGTGACACTTTAAGAACACAGATGGCTCAGCGGTTGCATTTAAATGGGCTCATCTGATTTTTAATTTGTTTCTTTTTTGGTTTAGTTTAAACAAAGTTGGTCGTCTATGTGAGTTAAGTACCTAAGTAAGTACATACTGATTTATAGTCCAATTGAAGCGAAACAAGCTTTGCATCGTGCTCTAATACTAGTTTGTTGATTTTGTAAGCTAAGCAAACGTACAGTCAAGTGAGCAAGTGAGCTAAGTAAACGTCTTAGAGCTCAAGAACCAAGCTTCCCAATATGTTAGGTTTAGTGTAGTTTCATTTCGTAAGTTTCGTAGCTAAGTTGGGTTCGGATGTGGTTTGTGAGAAGTGGTATCTGTCTGCCCCTACGGGAAAAAGGTGTGACTATAATTATTTATTTGTATGGATCTACAATTATCATCTATGGTCATCAGAAATTTGCACAATATGTACACGAGGGGGCTTACTACGAGTTTTGATCGTTAACGAAAACTTTTTTCGTTTTCGTCATTTAACTTAGTAGGCGCCTTATTGAAATGTATGGAGCCAAATGAAAACGAAAAAGTTTTCGTAACGTTAAAAAGTCATGGTAAGGGTACAGTAAACTTAACATATTCTGACCGATTTTGTACTTTTCAGAAAATTAAATGTAAAAATCAAGCTTTATACTTTTACTTTAAAAAAACGTACTCTTAACACCATTACCAAACATGAAAGGATTTTTTTTAAAAGCTCTTTATGTTTATATTTTAGTTCTATTTCAAGGTTTATTTTGTAAGTTTGGGCTGAGAGAAAAGTAGAAAATTTCATTATGATCTGAGTGTACTTATTCTCTATTTTCTATGAGTAGGTACTTATTATAGGATAGTGTATTCTCTAAGTACTCATAGGAATCTGGTTCTATTCAACCTTGTATCCATAAATAAAGATGAAAATAACATTTTTGTTATTTAGAAATTAGAATTGTACGTGGGCGCATGGATCTAGAGCGTTCTAACTGTAAAAAATATAAAAAAAAAGCCATCTAGTTCCATTCTTATCAAACTTAAACATGTCGCTGGTTGGTAGTTTCTCATCAACCAGCAATCCTATCTTACTTATACATATTTGAAATTCGAAAGTTTTAAGACACATCAGTTTGTTACTTCTACAGGCTTAGACGGTTGAACAACACAGATTCAGATACAATTTTGGTATAGAGGTAGCTTATACCGTGAATTACCACAAAGACTACTTTTATCTCGGAAGTGAAACCGCGGGATACGGCTAGTCGACCGAGCCAGCGTTGGCTAGCGAAGCGTCTATGCTTCAATTTCGACAAAAATGCTTTCGTATGTCCGAATTCTGTCTGGATTTCTGTCCGTATCTCTGTTTTCTTCTACAGGTCGCATTTATCAAACGATTTGAAATTTTGTAAGTAGGTTCGATAATTATACAGGTTTTTTGCCGAGTCAGTTTCTGGATTTTTTTCAAAATTGCGGTAATATGATTTTTTTCTGAAAATTTCACGAGATTTGGTTGAGATTTGCAACCTGATGAGGACAGACGTCAGCCGCGAGGACTACAGCTCACTGCACTAAAGCCACTAGTAATTAACATCGTCACCTATACTCATGACTTACCTCCATAAATAAAGTACTTAAACTTTAGAAAGACAACAAACTAGCTCTAAGAATAGAACCCCATAATCGCCTTTTAGAAGCAATTTCCTCTTCTTCCAAAACACCCCAAACGCTTCGTACAAAAACGCTCCCGAAATAGCCACTTGCAACAACAACGACAACAATAGTGCAGGGAGTTAATGGCTGCACATGCACAATGCACATGTTTGCACTCGTTTCTCAATAGGGACGTGCCATCAACTACTATTGTATCGATAAATCGATAAAAAAGTCCGGAACAAATGCACTAAAAGAACAAAAAATGAACAATTGCTATCGTTGACAGCTGCTGACAGATTTGATACATTTTGATTTTTAGCTTATCTTTATTATGTAGACTGTGCTTACTTGATTCAGATTGAGAGCTGGTCTTAAAAAGTGTAATATTTTTTTAAATATGGAATCTCACGTTTTAAATAATATGGTTAAAAAACCTATTGTTAAAAGCCAAGCGTGTCAGCAAAGCTAAAAATAATCATGAACATGTACCTCTTACTTCCATTAAAGAAGACTCAAACAGTAATTTATATAGTTATCAAGTTAACATAGGTACTTACCAAGTTTACATAGTTACCAACCTAAAATCAAGTTTTAAAAATACTCTCTTGTAATTTACTTGTTAAAGCCTACGGACCTCTAAAAATTGTAACTAAGTACTCATATACTTTTAACAGTTCAAAAGACTTTTATTATTCCGAAGTTCAGACTGCCATGAAATTACAGGAAAAACGTGATGTCAAACCAAACAAGAACTTTTTGCGGTACAGTTGGAAGAAAAAAATAACTTTAGAACTCTATTTCGCCTTTGTAACAGTTAACCGCGTAAACTTTACCGAGCGATCTTTCCATGATGAGATGAGCGGTGTAAGGATGTGTTGCGAGAAAAAAACCCATCTCGATGGTCATAGAAGTAAATACAAATATTAATTAGAAATAAAAAAAACCCCGACACCGATATTCATCAAAAATAGCTAAGAACACTCCCGACTTATTCACCTTTTAAACAAAAAAAAAAACAATCAAAATTAGTTCATCCGTTTGAGAGCTACAATGCCACAGACACACACACACACATAGACACGTCAAACTTATAACAGCCCTTTGTTATTGCTTCGGGTGTAAAAAAAAAATGATGACGATAAATGAAATGATCTAATTGGTGGGTTTTTTTCTGTCACCACTCATTTTTAGTAGAAAGGAGTCCTAGGGAGCTGGCCAGCCAAAAAGAGGTACAGGTAGGACTAGGATGAGACACGGACGGGCGCCTTCATACAAAACTATAGAAGCGTCGCGCTCATACCTTGTCAGCACCCCTTCCACACTGTGTGCGTCCTGAATCGCGTCTCTTCTAGACTTTGGTGTTATAGTACATTAAAGGGACGCCGCGTCTGCGTTTCCTCTTCCTTGTCTTACGTCTTATCAGTCTAGTTTGCAGCTAGGCTGCGTGTCCACCGGAGATGTGCTAGGAAGAAGGGCGTTGCGCGTAAAAAAAGAAAACACCAATTGGATCACCTATTGAATTTTCCTATTTAGGTCTTATTGGTGCATTTTTTCTCCAAGCACCGTTCATTTTGTAGAAAAAACATTCGAAATCGTGCGAGTAAAAATTTGGAGCTATACGAATGAAATGTACTCGTATATTTAAAATGTGCAGTGCAGTTAGAACACAGAGCACACAAGCGGTTACAGAAATGTACGCACGAACAAATATAATATTTTCAATACACGCTAGAGATGTTAGGTTAGGTTAGGTACATAATTAAATTATCGACAAAGTACAAAGAGTATTTTTAGAACAACATAAATCATTTTGGTAATTCGACAAAAAACAAAACGTAATATTTTATATCAAACCGAAACCTATTTTTTTATAGTTAAATATGGATATACCAACCACATGCCTACCAGCTACTTATACTTATCACTAAAATGAACTATTGATAGATAAAACAATCTATTTTTTTAACAGTATTTATAATTCATAATTGCCGCAGAAAACATCGAAAACACAACTCTGAAACTCAGTCCTAAGTAGGTCGTAAGATAATCAACAAAGCAAACCCACGAAGTGCAAACATCGACAGTCTCGTCAGCATCACTAGTAATACTCCAGAGGCTGAGCGCGCCCGAGGGAGACGTGAAATGTGCAAACAATTAGAAGGAGCGCTTTTTTGTGCCCTCTCTCGGCCCCACAATGGCACTCCATGTCAACGACAGTTCGCCTCTATTTAAACACTCCGCAGATCCAATCTACCTCTCAACACATCTGTTACTTTCACACCAATAAATTACTCTCTAATAGAAGAAAAAATCACATATTTCTCCAAACAATATTTTAACAGGCTCAACACAAATAAAGGGTGACGGTGAAGCACGTAAATCTACTCCAGAGATTCTTTTGATAACGCGCCTTTGTAAACGTCGAAGCACAACCTGAAGCTCCATTTTTTCTCCTAAATACATAAGCACTGGCAATCGGAAAACTCGGGCGGGATCCACTCGCTGCGTGAACCTATTCGATCTCATGCATTTAAATTCAGAATTAGTGAAAAGCCTCGCCGCAGACCGACTTTTTGCCGAAGGTAAGCAAACGATTCCTCGGATTTCTCTCTAATGCCGCTTTCATTGAAAACGTGATTGATTTAATGGTCTTTTGTATACGATAAGAAAACATTTTTTAAGGTGGAAGTCGTTTTAATAAACGGGAAACCCCCAGATGAAGTATCGCATTGTGCGGCCGGTGTTTTGGAGTTGCTTTTAATTTCGTTTCTCCTCGGCGGACTCAGGTAACAATCGGCGCGCCTTCCGGTTCACAAAGGGCTCAGGGTGACAACATAAATAATCTATCCGAAGACAACTCGTCCCATCTCTGGCAGGCAGAAAAATGTATCTGGGACATAAAAGGATGGTGGGAGCTCGGTTCGTTACGTTTTGTCGCTCCCTGGGGTGCTCCTCGCGCCATGCGGCTAGTCTGCTTGCTCCTACATGAATGTTTTATGTTTGCGTCACAATTCAGATTTGTATCCAGTGCTCGAGCCGGTTTACGGCCGGCTGTTGTCCCGCGTTGGCCAATAAAGGGGTGTGTTTATTGTTTTTCGTATTCGACGTTCAAGGTTCGGATGATAGTTACGATCCCAAATTGTTCTGTCAGTGTGCCGCACCGCTTTTATGTCGCCTTACTATTTTTGTGTTGACTTTTATATAACTTTAACGTTACTCTCAGACAATGTAACGTGTTGAAAAAGTGACCTTAAGTAATATGTTAACAGTGGCGCAACTAATTGGTTTGCTGAGCCAAGTTTAATTAGATATCACGCGTTTTAATTAGTTGAGCTAAAGCCAAAATTAGACGATACAATGTTAGGCTTCGGTTCAAGTTAATGAAGGGTCACCTTAGTTATTATACCTTGCGTCTAGGATATACCTGACCTACGCAATCACTTTAATAGTTAATCCGAACTAAGATTACATTAAAGTGGACTTTAGCCTGATGTAGTGCTGGACTTTTATTTAGAAATAGCCAATATACCTGTTACATAATTATGGTTGTAAGTTTAATAAAAATAAACTGTGAATTTTTTTACGGATTAAAAAAGAGTTTTGTTTTTTTTCTGCGCGTGACATTATTCATTAGCGAAAAGTTTAAAAACATTTTTATAGCATAGAGTAGTAAAGATTGTCGAACGTTTGTCAAAGTCAAAGTCAAAATGTTTTTATTCAGTATAAGTATCAAATATTCACTTATGAACGTCAAAGTTTTTTTAAATAGACTCGACCGCCTTGTTCGGATAAAGAGCCTCTACTCAGAAGAACAGGCAAGAAACCGAGGGGCATTTTTTTTGTGAATAAAAATTGTACATTTAACCAATGATCTTCTACAATAAACTATAAAACTTAGTAAAACCTCATTGCAGTTATCCCCTTAGCAGAAACTTTTTATAGCCTCGGAATAGTTTAGCAGTGTTTTGTCTTTTTATTTCTTTTCCGTTTTTGAACTCGGTCTAAAAAGACAAAAGACTGTGTTAAGCAAAAACGTTTATTGCTAAGTAGAGATACTCTAATTAGATACACTTTCTAGCGAGAGTATTCGCTTGAAAAATTATTCGCCAAAATGACTGAGCTTGTCACACATACCCTAATATAATTATTACGTATATGCTTAATTACGCGAATAACATAAAGAACACTGCAATAACTAATAAGAACACATATTTAAGAGGCATGATAGAAAACATATTAGGAAAAACGGGAAGAAAAACAGTAATTGATTGTAATAATAGCTCGTATATCAAACGAGGCGCCGTGTACCAAAAATCTCGAGGTTCTGAAACTCATCGAGGAAAACAAAAGCGTTGTCTCATTACGATATTTATAAGTATCCATAAGGGTCTGTGTTCGTATTATAACAACTGTAGAGATACACTATCACAGATGCAACAATAGTTTGTCAGTAGAGTAGAGTCTTTAATCCTACTAATATTATAAACGTGAAAGTTTGTGTGTATGGATGGATGGATGGATGGATGTTTGTTACTCTTTCACGCCTGAACGGCTGAACAGATCTGGATGAAATTTGGCACAGAGATGGATTATAGTCTAGAATAGCACATAGGATAATTTTTAACCGCGGGTGAAACCGCGGGGCGCAGCTAGTCTTTAATTATGGGAAATTAGGAATTATTCAAGTTTGCGGAGTGACTTTGTTAAAACAAACTTTTCTTGTGGGGGGGCGGGTAAAGCCGTGAGACGCAGCTGTAAGCTTAATTTTATGCCTTATTCAGGACGCCAAATAATCTTAACTATAGCTATAATATTAGTTTGGTGTCTGGCGACCTTGTGTGGAAGTGTCCCGAATTTATTATTATAATATACCTGTCTTTGTTATTGCGGCGTATTAGACAAGGATATCAATACCGTTAGCTACTCGTAGTTTGGATTTAAAAAATTTAATGTTTTGCCTAAAAATATGTGCTTAGTTAATGCTATGTACATAACCTATTCTAACAAGAAATCTACTAAAATATAAGACTAAAATAGACGATTTTTTGTTGGTTTTGTATCTAGTTTTATGTCTATTAATTTTCAAAAAATATACATAGGTATCTGTATTGAATATTATTTAATTTAGCCTTTCTGTTAAATACATCTTTATTGCACACCAAAAATACAAAGTAAAACAAACATAAAGAAAATATTAAACAATAAAATATCATTCGGCAGTACAAGGGCGGCCTTATCGCCTAAAGCGATTCCTTCCAGGCAACCTTTGGATGGACAGGACAGAACGAAATATGACAAACGGTCGGTGGCATACATAAATACTATAATAAACAAATAAAATATAGTAAAACATATCTACATATATACCTTTATGTACATATAATACATATATGGGTTTTGACGATAGAACCAATCCGTAACAGTTCTCTCTCTCAGATCTGTAATCTTCAACATACAGTTGAATTGAGAACCTCTTCCTATTTTGAAGCCTGTTGGAATGTCAGTAAAGGCATTTTAAATTTACACAAGACATAGCTAGCTTATTGTCTACAGACCGAACGACGACAGTAGGTAACCCAACCTCTAGTACCAAAATGAGACTATTCCTAAGAGAAAGAAAACCAAAATTTACGCGTAAAAAATAAGCTTACCCAAACCCAAGTTCTCAATCGAATCGAATTAAATTTTCACCACAAGCCATTCCATTACTCGTAGTTCTTGACATAAAAGTTTCACCCAATTATTTTGAATACGAGTTTCTTAGAATAATTATCGTGTTAGAATTGTTTTCGCTCACCTATCTATAGACTTTGTAACAAACATCGCCTCTCAGAACTTTACTCGCTTTTGTTTTCCGTTACATTATTAACGAAAATAATGAAGGTACTCAGGGTTGCCATAACGTGCTCTAGCAGATTTTACAATTTTTACCCGACTGCGCAAAAAGGAGGGTTATGTTTTTCGAGTGTATGTATGTTTGCATTTAGGAAGTTTCCTACAGCTTAAACAGCTTAATGGATTTCGACATGTGAGGCGTCAATTGAATTGTCTTGATAGTGAAAGTGATTTAGAGTACAATTTTTTGCAGTCGGGTTTTTTGTTTTTCTTTTAGTAATGTAACTTGTATTACTACAAGACTTGAGTACGGCTACGGCGAGCTAAAAGTAAAGTTGCGGCGTATGTGAAAAGCTTAGAAGAACCATGCCCACTTGTGCTAAACATAAGAATTGCCGAAGTCCTTCAAATCAAATCAAATACAAAAAAAATAATTATATTGGATTAATGTCAAAGTAAAAAAATTACATAAAATCAATGTTAGTGTCCTTCAAATATTCGTCAATAGAATAGTATGCCTTGTCAGTAAGATATTTTTTAAGTTTCAATTTATAAATATTGGAAGTTTGCGTTTCTTTTAAAAGTTGTCCTTGTTTAACTAGTTTAAGCTACTCCTAGCGAGCTCTTACCAAAATTTTGTTGCACAAACCTTTAGCCATTCCTTAGAAGACTCTTAAATTTACGTGCCTTAACATTGGCTTATCATCCAAATGCCAATGTTTCGCTTGGAGTAGTTTAAAGACATTTTTTTTAATTATTAAAGTTTTGTATTTTAATTGTAATTTGATTTTTGACCATTTCTTTGCTATATTATTATTTTTGTTTTTGTTTGATATTTTTATAGTTATGTATTTTAATTTGATTTAATTTTTAACCAACGAAAGGTATAATTTGACTACTTATTATTTTTTTTTTTAATTGCTTACGGTAAATTGATTTTTATGTACATATTTAAATTTTTTAGTCATTAGCTTTTCACACGCCTTGGCGTTGCTGTAAGTGTGTTAAGTAATTGTTAATAAATGAAATGAAATAAAGTAGTTAAGCAAGGACTTGGGTAATTCTTAAATTTAATGCAATTGGGGCACCAGCCTAAGAAGGCGATTAATATCTCTCCCAGCAGACGGTGTTCAGGATATTTATTTCAAACTATTTGTCCTGAATCGAGACTACGATATGATATTCGCTCGTAAACTCTAGCGCTCGAATCTCGTATCTAAATATCTTCCCTGACGTATAAATAGGAGTGTTTCGTTTCGAAAGAGAAGGGTATTTTGTTTTGCTATAAAAATAACAAAACACTATCGCTTTCGGATCTATTCTGTCTCCTTTAGCTATTCTAAGGTTTGTGTCTTTCAGATAACGCTATTATTTCTACTGTTTTTGTACAAAGTGTGTGCGTCTGTTTCTTACGACAAAAACTGTAAATTAAATGAAAGATTTTATTTACAGAGAGATATAAAACAATTATTTAAAAGACAAAGATGTCTGGAGTCTTCCACTTCCGCCAAGTAGCCACTAGTATAATAGACCTACATAGATTGTTACCTAGTTGTAAGCAAACATTTGTGATACAGTATTATTATTTTTTTTAAATAATGTATCTCATTTTCTTGCCTGTTCTTCTGAGTAGTGACTCTTTTGCCGAACAAGGCGGTCGAGTCTATTATGAAACTTTGACGTTCATAAGAGTATCTTTGATACCAAAATTGAATAAAAAACATTTTGACTTTGACTTTGAAAGGTACTCATGAGCATTTCTCTATAGCTTTATAATACGACAAAAACAGTAATAATATTATGAGCTTTGCAATACACTGCTAAATCACGGAGTAGAAACCTATTTGAAAAGCAATGCAACAATCTATGGCAGCGGTTTTCAAACATTTTTTGACGGAACCCTTTCGTGACGGAATTTCGTGACGGAACCCTTTTGGAAAGCGAAATACTTGACGGAACCCTTCAATATTCCAAACATATTTTTATGTGTACTCTTTATTAATAAGCATAACAAGAGTACGATGTAACAGTTGATTATTAAGCGTCTCGTGATAAACCGCGTCAACAGTCGCCCGAATGTACGTATCGTGGAACGGTTGACCAGAGACAGAGAGGTGTTTTTAATATTTATTAAATTCTTACGCCCTACAGGGGTTTCGTGGAACCCTAGGGTTCCGCGGAACACACTTTGAGTATGGCTGGTCTATGGCATAATCTGAAGAGGCATTTAGCGTAACATAAAAGTGTGTGACAGGTCTGGGGCGAACACACGCAGTTATTACCTTTTGTGCTCTCGACAACACAGTCTATTCTCCAGAGTAGCAGCGCCGTGTACAGAGTCAGGAGCATCTTGCCGCCGCGAGAGCAGAATAACTCAGTTTTATGGGCCATCGTCATATCTACTCAAATTCTCGGCAAAGCCGCCTTTTATAAACGAAACTGGCAACATCACAGCACTTTGTTTTTCTGAACAGAAGTCGCATCCGACACTGAACGAAATGTGACAGTAACTGCGCGCAATTTTTTATTGTAGCGACCTTATGACCCGGAGATAGCGTTCAGTTATGATGCATTGACACTGGGGTTACGATGCCGGGATGATAACCTGCAACAGAGGAAAATTGTATTTGAGCTTTTTGCCGTTTTCTTATTTCGGGGTTTACAATATGGCTTCGAGTAAATGGGAATAAATAGGAAGGGACTAGAAATAATCATTTTGTTTTTTGCCGGCTATGTATTCAAAAAGGTGGCGAAGTTAGCTTGCCATAAACTTGGAATACCTATTAACATAACCAAACATTAATTAATACGTATACAGTGTTTTTTTTCAGACTTTTACCATAATGGTTTCTTAGGTTAATACATGATGCATATGTGCGTACATTAATTTTTACTTATAAATTTAGGTTGTACCTAATTATCAAATCTAGTAGAATTAATAGTAATTCTCTTTTTATCTCAAGACTTAATTACCTTAAGACTTAATGTCTTATTTTATAGAAGTAGAACGCTATAAGGCAGACTTTCAGTAAATTATTAACTTATTTTAACATTAAGTAAGTGGGTTAGTACCTTTTTGTTTTACTGAGAACCGTATCTAATTTTTATAGTTTATTCCTTTGAGAGCTTGAGCTGCGTTAAATTAACTCCTTTAGACTCTTAACATGAACATTTCATCTTAAGTAATTGGACCAATTCAATCCCGTCACTAGGTAATGTTTGTGGGTATAAAATAAAACTGCTCACGCAAGTACCTACTGCCATTCCCTTAATGGGATTCCCCGGTAAATGACGTCTGAAAGCCGAGATTCTTGGATCAACGGACAAGTAAAAGAAAATGTTTTTACAGGCACAATAAGATGACTATAAAAATCTTGATGTCGGACGGCAGCGGATTGTTGTTATTTTTATTTGTTACGCGGAATTTATTTGAATAAAAGCTTTTTGGAGACGGGTCCGGGACGGATATAGGATCGGAGTGAAGTGGATGAAATTTAAGAGCTTGCACCTAAAACTGTTGAAAGTGAATCAGAATGATATATTTTTACAATACACAAAATAAGATCGATTTTTAATGAAAATAACTATAATGATTTATGAAACGGGAATTACTCACGTACGGTTTAGTCGATTTATTAATTCCCGTTTCATAAATCATAATGTGTGAAAACTAAGTCAGTTACCATAATAAAAAAATAATCTTATCTATTTATATGACATGTAGGCATTTACTTAATAAAACATTAAAGAAAGAACGATACGTTTTTTTCAAACAATACATCTTTTCAAAAAAAAAAAAAAAAAACCTGACTCGACAAAAAAATAATCAATTTAATTATTGAATCTACTCACAAAATTTCAAGAGAATCTGTTATAAAATGCAACCTGTAGAGGAAGACAAGAAATCCAGACGGAAATCGGACATACGAAAGCATTTTTGTCGAAGCTGAAGCACAGACGCCTCGTGCTACCGCTCGCTTGGTCGATACAATCATGAACCGGTAAACGAATGCATTAGACCATTAAAATATGAAACTCACACCGCTCATTGAAATGAAAGAAAGAGGATATCGTATGTCATCACACCGTTTCGGCCTTAACAAAACAAATATGATGAATGCACACATGTTTACGGATCAGGCAAACGAAACATATCGTGGGATACATTAGGACAAGCGATGTTTCAATCTGGATAAAAGACAAATAACATTTTTGTTTAGGAGATTTGTATTTGTTACAGCTTTTCGGGCTTCTTTGTTGGTTACTAGCTGTCTGCCCGCGGCTTCAAGCACGCGCTTGTTAAATTTGGAAACCATTTGTCAGATTATGATGAAATTTAGCATGTACAATTAAATGAACGATGTCTCCGCCCCTATGTTCTAGTTTTTTTTTTATAAAATGACCTCAAAAGAAAATAGAGCTATGAAAAATATCCGCATTTTTAAGGGGTCACGTTCGACTAATTTATTCAATAGATAGACAAAGCAAATCAAATATCCCTTTACATAGGGAGATTGTCTACATCATTCGTTTTTAAATTAATCCATAATAAAAGGGAAATTCTTAGTTATTTAAGAATTATTACAAAAGTGCAAAAGTCATAAAAAAAATGAAATTGTACTTTGTCCACTCTGTAGGTAACTTTAGAGGCTCGTCGTCTTCTAAAGATTTAAAACAGATCCGTTCAGCCGTTTCAATTATTCTGGTTACCCATTCAGTCTTAACTTTACCTGGTAATTTAAGAATTGACATTTTAAATTCAAAACTATGTATAATAGGTACATACTACTTAGTACTACTTACGTACTTACTACTTTTATTTAGGCATATTCAAAACTTGAAGCAAATGCATCTTAATTTAGTTCAGATCCGTTCAGCCATTTCAATTATTCTGGGTACCTATTTACAGACTTAACTTTACCTGGTAATTTAAGAATTGACATTTTAAATTCAAAACTATGTATAATAGGTACATACTACTTAGTACTACTTACGTACTTACTACTTTTATTTAGGCATATTCAAAACTTGAAGTAAATCCATCTTAATTTTAAACAGATCCGTTCAGCCATTTCAATTATTCTGGTTACCCATTCACAGTCTTAACTTTACCTGGTAATTTCTTGAAATCTGATTATTCCGTCTAAGTACACGACGACAACGCGATTTTCCCAACACCAGAACTCTTAAGCTCTTGTAAATTCCAATGAAGGCTGCGGTAAGCTCGGCAGATGTCGCGATAATTCTACCATTGTTGTTTATATATTTTACTTTTTTCGTCTACTGGTTTAGCACAAAAAAGGTGTTAGGTCAAAGGGTATTTTGTAGGTAGGGTTTTGTTGCTATTCGTTAAGAACAGAGGCTGGTTTTATTAAGGCAGGCTTAGCAGGTTTGACTGCTTCAGTTGGTAGTGAACCTGCCTTTTGAGCTTGGTGGTGTGGGTTCGATACCCGCCTAAGACAAACATTAATGTGATTAAGATTTGTGTTCGTTCTATATCCGAGTGTTAATATTTATTTATGTATGCATTCAAAAATATATATGGCAGTCTGGCAGTCTCTGGCAGCCGTAGTACAGGCTTTGCTTAGTTTGGGGTCTGACGACCGCGGTGTGTGCGACAATTTCCAGAATATGTTATTATAAGTATGTAAGGTCTCACATAGCATAGATGGCACCCAAATGTAGCTATCTTTCGTTTTCCCCCAACACCATGGAAAGTTTACTGTAAAAGTGGAAAATGAGAAATATTTGTGAAAATCTTTCATTGGTACGGTAAAGTTAATGAAAAATGATATTTTTCCTATCTTTTGACCGGACCTTTCGAAAATAAAATACATTAAAATAAAATGTCATGATATGATTTAACTGCCTCGATGGCTCAGTTGGTAGTGAACCTGCCTTCTGAGCTTGGGGGCGTGGGCTCGATTCCCACCTAGGGCAAACATGCCTGTGATGAACATTTGTGTTTGTTCTATGTCTGGGTGTTAATATCTATTTAAGTATGTTTTTAAAAATATCTAAGTATGTATATCAGTCTCTAGCAGCCATAGTACAAGCTTTGCTTAGTTTGGGGTCAGGCGACCGTGTGTGCAAGAGTCCCGAATATTATTATAATTATTATTTATTATGTATAAGACATATTAGGTATTCCTAAGCAAAGTTTAAACAAGTCTGTTCTGTACAGAATGCGTAGTTGTCGGATATGTGATTTACGTCCACGTGAACGAAGTCGCGGGTAACAATTAGTTCTGCTATAAACATTTAAAAAAAAATCTTCCAACATTAATTATTAAACGACCTACACTATAGAACAGAATACGTCGATGTCAATTGGGATATAACCCCACTACATTCCAAGTTTTTTTTTTTTTTAATGTAGTTGCGAGGGATCTTGGCACAGGGGTTGATCCCTTGAGGAATAAAGTGAGTAAACACGGTGTTTTTAATATTTTTTATGCTCTTCTTAGAAACGACCGGACATTATGTGTAAAATAAAAAATGCATTAAGTTTGTAAGTGTTACTAAAAGTCTTATCTGATTAAAGTAACCTTTATCGACCAAGTAAGCGTTAGCGAGCGAAGCGTCTCTGCTTCGGTTTTGACAAAAATGCTTTCGTATGTCTGAATTCTGTCTGGATTTCTGTCCGGATCTTTGTCTTCCTACAGGTCGTATTCTTAACCGATTTTCTTGAAATGTTTTGAGTAGGATTGATAATTATGTAAAATTGCCAAATTGCCAAACTAAAATTGTTGCTTATTATTTATTTATTGTTATAATTTGTCTGTTTTATTGTTTTAGTTTTGGCAATAAATACCTTTCTAATTTTATTTAAAAAAAATAAAAAAACAGTTTTTTTAGATTTTTTTCAAAACGGGCCGAGATATGACCCGCTTACATAATTTCACGAGAATCGGTTGAAGAATGCGACCAGTAGAGGAGTACAGACGTCAGCCGCGGGGTCAGACTGACAGAGCCACTAGTTAATGATGTACACATACCCCTAGCAAAAAACGTTGCATAGCCTCGAAATAGATAGTGTTTGTCTTTCTCGATCTAGTGTAAAACGTAAAAGAAGAAAAAAGACAAAACACTCTAAAACTATTCGAGGCAATACAACGTGTATTGCTAAGAGGGAACATGTTCATGAAATAGATTTTTATTTTTATAATTTCTGTGCATTTTATTTTTTTAATTTCGTGAGGCTTAGCTTCTTTTTACCCCACTGCGCAAGAAGGAGGGCTATGTTTTTCGAATGTATGTACTATGTATGTATGTGGGTATGTATGTATGTGGGTATGTATGTATGAGGATTCTTTGGCACGCCCTATAGCCTAAATAGCTTAATGGATTTCGACATGTGAGGTTTCATTTGAATCGTCTTGATAGTGGAAGTGACATAGGATACAACATTTTGCAGCCGGGTTTTTAGTTTTTCTTTTAATAACAATTACTTGTTATTATTAAATTTGTACCATATTCTCCTTGTAAAGTCAAAGTCAAAGTCAAAATGTTTTTATTCATTTTCGGTATCAAAGATACACATATGAACGTCAAAGTTTTATAATAGTCTCGACCGCCTTGTTCGGAAAAAGAGCCACTACTCAGAAAAACAGGCAAGAAACTGAGGGGCATTATAAAAAAAACTCACACAAATTTTGCTTACAACTGGGTAATATCTATTGTACTAGTGGCTGGTAAAATTCACCAAGTCCGTACCAAATTCAATAAATGCACGTGAATCGAAGCTAAGCTATTCGAATAAGTTCAGAATAAAACAAACGCAAGTTCCCAAGGGAGCTATTCTCGTGCCGGCGGCTGCGCACGATATTCTTAGATAATTAACTCTTTATGTCTAGGGACATCTGTTTACAGATGCAGCTCTACTACAGAAGCGAACGTATTTGGAATAGCTGCGTTTGCATTGATGGGAATCATGAAAGATATTTTGGTTCGGGTTTTGCTTTGTGGGTATTGAAACGGAATATTGCTACTAGATTCAAAGCTAACTGTAGCGTAGTTGTTGCATTCAGAAGCTATAACCAGGTATATATACCAGGTAGGTACATGCCTAACTAGATAAATAGATATATCTAACCATCTTACTGTAGCCATAGTTCATTGCCTGTAGCTAACTAGATAAGAGTATAAATATCTAACTAATATTATAAATGCGAAAGTGAGATTGTTTATGTGTAACGCAAACGTGTTCACGCTTTCACTATTCAGCTGATCGTCTTTAAATTTTGCACACACATTGTCTGAGTTACAGAAAAGGACATAGGGTACTTTTTATCGCGAAAATTTAACGATTAACGACCGCGGGTTAAGCCGCTGGGCGCAGCTAGTTATAGATTACTCAATAGACAATAAGTATCGTACGGACCATGCCGTTCGCCATCAGGTGATCGTTATCCTATGGCACAGAGATAGATTATAGTCTAGAATAGCACATAAGAGACTTTTTAACTGCGGGTGAAACCGCGGGGCGCAGCTAGTTAGGCATATAAGAAACAAAAGTAAATTTAAATACATATGTTTGTAGTGCGTTATGAGTCCGGCGACCACTTTAGACTAACTTCGCATTGGCTTAAGGTATTCTATAGCCATTTCGTCTAGAAGAAGAAGACGAGCGAAGAGAGTGAGTAATGATATTGACGAGCCTCTAAAGTTACCTACAGAGTGACAAAGTGCAATTTCAATTTTTTTATGACTTTTGCACCTCTATAATCATTCTTAAACAACTAAGAATTTCCCTTGTATTATGGATTCATTTAACAGCTAGTGATGTAGACAACCTCCCTATGTAATGGAATTTTTGATTTGCTTTGTCTACCTATTGAATAAATCAGACAAAAGTGACCCCTACAATATGCGGATATTTTTCATAGCTCTATTGTCGATTGAGAACGTTTTTAAAAAAAAAAAACAAGAACATAGGCGCGGAGATATTGTTAATTTAATTGTAGGTACATGCTAAGTTTCATCATAATCTGACAAATGGTTTTCAAGAAATTTGAGTAGCGCGTTTGTATGGAAATTTCAGAGCGTCGCGGCCCTCTTAACGTTTGATAAACGAAAACAAATAGAAAAAAGTGTAGTTCCGGTTTACTTAATACTTTACGTCCAGGGAACGTAAAGCAATCCTTACATTGATAGCTAGTAAGTAGCTACATAACACTGTTAATAAAAACTTTACCTTTCTCCAAAAACCTTGCGACAGTAGAATCGAATTCCCAACTGATTCGACCTCACGCACAAAAAAAGCCAATATCACATAAGTGTCTATTCTATACGAACATTATACGAGCAAGGACTTCCACAGTCGCTCTTTAATTTCCTCTCGAGCAGATTCAAAGGTTACTCTCCGTACATTGCTTCGCCATTCGTTCCATGAATAAAAAATAGTTCCTTTGTCTTGTGACAAGGATCGTATGGATTCAATTTAATCCCTGGACCAAAAAGCGTGGCCATTAGGAAAGTAATTAGTATCTGGGCATCCCTTTGCTAATAAATATTGCATCATTTGATTCGTGGAGTAATGAGAGAAGACCCCTAGGTATACGGTCCTGACAGATGGTGTACAAAGTGAAAGCTTGATTGCATGGAAGGAGAGGCATTAGATTAATAAAAAGATAGAGAGCCTCGGTGGCTCAGTTGGTAGTGAACCTGCCTTCCGAGTCTGTTGCGTTGGTTCGATTCCCACCAAAGGCAAACATTCATGTGTTGAACATTTGTGTTTGTTCTATGTCTGGGTGTTAAAATCCATTTAAGTATGTATTTAAAAAATATACTCGTATACAAGTATTTATGTTTATCAGTCTCTGGCAACCATAGTACTTTGCTTAGTTTGGGGTCAGGCGACCGCCTTTGCAAAATGTCCCGAATTATTTATTTAGTTCATGTTTACTCCTCGTAAACATATTTATATGGGATATTGCGGAAATGACCTTACCAGCTTGTTTTAGGATGATATTAAGCTTCGGTTATCCTAATCGTATATCCTAGGATGGTCTTTAACTAGATATCAAGGCCCCGTCTTACACGAAATCTCCAAAAACAAGTTTTTTTTTGCGACTAGTTTGATTTAAAGAATTAAGATGTAAAAAAATATTGCTGGTAGAAGAAACAACAAACTTAAGTTTAACCGAAGAACTATTTTAAAAATCATTCTCCATAGTTGGAAAAAAAAACACAAAAGGTATCTTATTAAAAAAAACTATCGAAACGTAGTTCTCTAAATTTTCAGCGATTACACCACATAATTCTCGATTATTAAATCGACAGATTAGTTCTTTAAAGTTTAACCGAGCAACTTATTCTTATTTGTGTTCTTATTACGACTAATACCAATAAAAACGGCAAAAAAATGTATTTCTAGACGCCGATCTCATTTTACCATCAAAATATGATACACGATTTTCAACTCTAAATGAAGCGTTTTAAGTAAACGTGTGTGTAGGTGAAAAATAGTGCTTTGACGGCGCCTTAATTTTATATCCTAACTAATTGTAATCCTAACTAAGAATTATATACATATACGAAAGTTAGTTTTTTGTTACGCTTACACACCTGTGCTACTCACCAGATCATAAATGAAATTTTGCATATACAGGGAATTACATAAACCCTGTTATGTCCGCGAAATGCCCATCCAGTATCAACTAGAGGTTGCAATAGCTTAAATTAAATATGAAATACTAGCTGCGCCTCGCAGTTTCACCCTCGGTCCTACAGGTACCGTTAATTTTTTCGGGATAAAAAGTACCATATGTCCTTTTGTGTAACCCAGATAACGTGTGTGCAAAATTTCACGACGATCTGTTGAGTAGTTAGGGCGTGAAAGCATAACAAACATACAAATAAAGATACAAACTCACTTTCGCATTAATAATATTAGTTAGGATAAAAACTCAGTAAATTGAAATTGTTCAAAAAATTCAAATTGAATCTATTGAATCAAACTTTCAATTGATAAAAAAAATGTTATGCTTTGTCTGATAAAGGACAATGTACAATAGAAAAGTACTTTATGTTCGAAAAAATAACGGTTACTGTTCTGACCACTGTGGCACTGCGGAGCGTAGCAAGTTTTGTCTTATAAAAGTACTTAGTTGTCTTTTTTTGGAATCTAAACAAGTTTAATTTTGATGCAACTTCGTGGGTTTTGTCTTCATTAGATCTTTTTTTTTAGGCTTGCGTTTGGCCGCCAACATGCCTGATGATAAGCAGTGATGCAGCCTACGATGGAACACCTTTGCCTAGAAGAAACCGATTCACTCGAGACATGAAGACACCCAGATTAAAAGTGTCAGGAACACACACTCTGGCAGAGTATTCCACACGTAACTTAAGAGTCCGGCGACCTAACTAATTTCAACCTAGACGACCTAGACTAACTTTACATTGGCTTTATGTATCCTATAGCCATTTCGTCTAGAAGAAGAAGACGAGTGAAGAGAGCGAGTAATGATACTGACGAGCCTCTAAAGTTACCTACAGAGTGACAAAGTGCAATTTTAATTTTTTTTATGACTTTTGAACTTCTGTAATCATTCTTAAGTAACTAAAAATTTCCCTTGTATTATGGATTCATTTAACAGCTATAATGATGTAGACAACCTCCCTATGTTATAGAATTTATGATTTGTTTTGTCTATCTATTGAATAAACCAGTCAAAAGTGACCCCTTAAAAATGCGGATATTTTTCATACCTCTATTTTAACTTGAGAACATTTAAAAAAAAAACCAAGAACATAGGGGCGGAGATATTGTTAATTTAATTGTGCATGCTAAATTTCATCATAATCTGACAAATGGTTTTCAAGAAATTTGAGTAGCGCGTTTGTATGGAAATTTCAGAGCGTCGCGGCCCTCTTAACGTAACTTATCGAGTTAGTATGATTTGCATAGATCTTTTTGAAAGATGACAAATGTATGAATAGATGCATGTTTGTTACTCAATTACGCGATAACAGCTGAATGGATCTGAATGAAATTCGGGACAGAGATAGATCAAAGATATAGTCTAGCATATAGAATAGCACATTCATAATATGTGCTACTTTTAACTGCAGGTAACACCGCAGGGCGTAGCTAGTAATGATTATAAAATGTATTGACAATATCACGCTGTACAATCAAAAGATTTTCAGCAGATGATAATTTTCACAAATTTCTCAGCATTAAAAGATTTTACTAGCTCATTTTCCAAGTCCGTCAAAGTTTTCTCCGTGTTAGAGAAACGCAAAACAAAATTGGTAAGTATTGTTTGGGAAAATTTACGAGAAACAATTTAAAAAGGTCTACGAGCTCGACCTAAAAGGTATTCGAACCCTCCATTTCAGATAGGTACTTGTTCGATAAAACAAATCATGGTAATGTTAGTATCAAATGTTTGAAGAAAGGACGAGCAAGATATTTAATGAAGGACAATCCTATCTAATAAATAACTCTTCACAATAATCACACTAATCCTTACTATATCTTACTAATATTATAAACGCGAAAGTTCGTAAGAATGGATGGATGGATGTTTGTTACTCTTTCACACCAGAACGGCTAAACAGATCTGGAAGAAATTTGGCACAGAGATAGATTATAGTCTAGAATAGCACATAGGGTACTTTTTAACCGCGGGTGAAACCGCGGGGCGCAGCTAGTAATATTATAAATGTGAAAGCGTGGATGTTTGTTACGCTTTCACGCAAAAACTACTTGACGAATCATCATGAAACTATGTACACATATTCTGGGAGGTACTAGAAGTAACATAGGGTACTTTTAATCCCGAAAAAATAAACAGTTCCTGTGGGACCGCGGGTGAAACCGCGGGGTGCAGCTAGTAAATTATAATGGCGAAAGTTTGTGAGTGTGATGTTTGTTACTTCTTCACGCTCAAGTGGACGGACAGATTTTGATGAAATTCTGCATGGAGGTAGTTTATACCTTGGATTAATACATAGGCTACTTCTAAACCGCGGGTAAATCCACGAGGTGCTGCTAGTGATAAATTGATGGATGAATGTTTGTTACTCAATGAAGCCAGAACTGGATGGAGCTGGATGAAATTTAGTATAAACGTTCAATACGTTATAGTCCGAAGACTATAATGTATCTCTGTACCAAATTTAATTACCTGCGGATCAAAAGCAACCAATGTTTTTTTTTATGTAGAAATAGGTCGACGTTTGACCACCAACTCGCCTGATGTTACGCGACGTTGTGGTCTAAGATGGAGCACGACGACCTATAAGGTACTTATTCACTCTAGACCAAAGACGGCAGTTGAGTGCGGCGCTACAAGTGCGCTACTGCTCAGACCCGTCTTCGGAACGGTTACACCGGACTACATCCCGAATCACGACTAGGTCATTTCAGGGCATGGCTTGGTCCGGTGGGTGGTAACTAGCCGCGGCTGAAGCCTCCCACCAGAAACTATTAGATTAGATGTGCTATTATTCCATAGCGCGTTATTTTTTATCCACGGAGTCAGCTAGTATTTCAAAAGTGAAAATGAATTTGTTAACCGACTTCCAAAAAGAAGGTTTTCAATTCGACTGTATGGTTCTTTTTGTATGTCTGTTACGCAATTACTCCGCCAAATGAGAATCGATTTTAATGACTCTTTTTTAGTTTGGTAGAGAGCAAAAATTTATTGTTGAATAATTTTTAACTGCTACGCAAAACAGAGGGGCGTTATAAGTTTAACGTGTGTTATAATAACAATAAGTTTAAGTGTAACTCGTACATCGTCATATTGGTGGCGTTGTAACTCCCAAAGGGATAAATCGATCGATTTAATTATTTTTTGTCTGAAAGGTACCTACTATTAATCAAGAGTGTGTTTAGCTAGAAATGTTGTTTTTTTTAAACTTAGTTCATAATTTAAACTTTGTTTTATACTAATTTTTTTACAACATTTTATCAACGCTAAAACAAATCGTTTAAATACAGCTCTTTAGAGGTATGAACTCAAAATTTAGGCAGCAGTTACCATCGATTTACGATAGGGTTACCGTTTACCATCAGGCGGGCTGTCTGCTTGTTAATCACTCTTCTTATAATAAAAAAACCTTATAGAACTGGTTTGCAGTTTGGGCGCTGCCATTAAACCAACTTGTAAACTTTAAATCAAAACAAACTTTTGAAAATTTCACGCTAATTAACCGGGCAGTTCCCAATAATCGGCGACAGGCAATCGTGTAACTGAAACCCTGAACTCTGAGGCTTCAGTAATAAATGTATACGGAATTAAACCTCGTACCTGGTATTTAATTACCATCGATTTCCGTTAATTATCCATCGTTTTGTTCATTAAAACAAATCGGCATTGTTCGAGGTCTCTTAATTAAGCCGTGATTGCTAGAATTTGTTTCTGGAATTGGATAGGTATTCGCTACTCAAGGCATCGTGCATTTGAACGATTAGTTGTTTTAAGTTCGTTTAGTCATTTTCGTACAAATACAGTAAGGCTGAGTTGCACCAACTAACTTTAACTATAACCAAATCTTAGCCGGCCCTAGAATCTCTGGTTTACCAGAGACTTTACGGCTAGTTTCGCTTTGGTAGCGTTTTTTACGATAATCAAATTGTGAAAGTAACATAATAAGCCGTAAAATCTTGTTTTTCATTTTGAAATCTGTTGGCAGACAACATATTCCAAATTCATTTTGAAATCTGTTGGCTGCCGATAGAGGCTGTCGATTACTAAAGAGACTTTATTTGCAATGAGCAGTACAAAAAGTAAAAGAAAAAGGAGTAACAACATTACAATCTCCCGTAATCCAGAGGTTTTAGGGCCGGTTAAGCTTTGGTTATGGTTAAGTTAGTTGGTGCAACCCAGCCTAATGGTTTATAGTTTTTTACCAATCGCAATATAATAGACGAGGTTTCATGTAAAAAAAAATACAGATAATTGAAACAAAATTACATACATATCGTCACGTCTTTCCCCTGAGGGGACTAGCAGAGGTGTAATACAACACCCACACTTCGCCGGACGATATTCAGTCCCAAATGTGACAGGGGGCCAGCCTGTCGCCATACACCGGGCTCCAGTCATGTAGCAGATGACATGCAATACGCACATATGCTCACGCAATGAACAAATTGGTGCGTGCCGTCGGCTGGGTTCGAACCCGCTCCCTCTGGCTTGAGAGGCGGACCTTCTCCCAACTAGGCTGCCATCGCTTTTTTATTCTATGTATTTTCCTTACTAATAAACGTTGTATATCTTCGGAATAGTTAAAGGCACAGTGTTTTAATTGTTTCTTCTTCTAAATTTTTTACTCGATGGAAAAAGACAAAACACTTAACTATGTATCTATTCCAAGGCTGTACATGTAAGTTATGTATTTACAACATGTAGTTAGTAAGGGGGGTTTCCGCTTTGTCGATACAAAATGACTAGACTAAACAAGTAACAATATTAAAAGAAAAACAAAAACCCGAATGCAAAATGTTTTACCCTATGTCACTTTCACTATCAAGACGATTCAAATGACATCTCACATGTCGAAATAAGCTGTTAAAGCTGTAGGACATGCCAAAGAATCCTCATACACACATATATAAAACCATAGATACATAATTACCTACATTCTATAAACATAATCCTCCTTCTTGCGCAGTCGGGTCAAAAATAAAGTTGGTGTGTTGTGGTGGATTGCTCCCAACGAGTAACACCGGTTGGGGTGGTAGTGTAATTTGACATCAGGCCTACGTAATAAAAAATCCAACGACAATTATATAAATACTAGCTGCGCCCCGCGGTTTCACCCGCGGTTAAAAAGTATCCTATGTGCTATTCTAGACTATAATCTATCTCTGTGCCAAATTTCATCCAGATCTGTTCAGCCGTTCAGGCGTGAAAGAGTAACAAACATCCATCCATCCATCCATACATACATACAAACTTTCACGTTTATAATATTAGTAGGATTATGATACAACATTAATTTTTACCCTAATTTACATTTGTGCATACTTTCAGCGATAATATCTCTCAAAGACCATGTTTAAAAAAAAATGTGTAGGTTTTCTAAATCTCAGCAAAGATAAAATCAATTCGCATCCAAACTCTTTGTCTGCCAAAATCGTTCGTTTTGTATTCAGTCCAGACGAGAATCACAACTATGTACCAACCAAATGGATTACATGACCCAAATACCTGAAATAACATTACTAGGGTCAAAAACTCTATGAAAAAAAGAATATCAAAGAAACATAAAAGCCTCGTTTGGTCCCAAAAAATCCAATAAACAACCAGACCTAATACATTCATAGAAAAAATAAACTGATTTCTATCTCCTTACCGAAGAAAATTGGCCTTTGATTTTTATGTGGACCAAAATACCCCAACCCGCGAGATCCCAAAAAGAAAACGATTATTTAATTTTGTTACGGTTTAAATTAATGTTGTATCGGACTTTCTTTTCATTTCGCTTACGATACATTTTCTGTTACTTGCTAGCATTTTATTCCATTCCGTTCCATATAAAAACCCAATTAAGGAACCGTTTCAATTAATTTTAAAAAACTTCACAGATAATGTACCTAATTAGATATTGGCTATATATGATACCAATATTATAAACGCGAAAGTTTGTAAGAATGGATGGATGGATGTTTGTTACTCTTTCACACCAGAACGGCTGAACAGATCTGGATGAAATTTGCCACAGAGATAGCTTATAATCTAGAATAGCACATAGGATACTTTTAAATCGCGGGTATAACCGCGGAGCGCAGCTAGTTTATGATATTTCTGATTATTTTTCCGCTTCACTATTTATGCATTGAGCTATTGTGTATTACACGGAAGAGGATACACCGCACTACATTACGACTTTTGCGCTTTTCTAATCATTCTTAAACAACTAAAAATTCATTTTTTTTAAAGCGAATGATGTAGACAACCTATGTAAAGGGATTTTTGATTTGTTTTGTCTATCTATTAAATAAATCAGTCCAAAATTACCTCTTAGAAATGCCGATATTTTTCATAGCTCTATTTTCTCTTCAGAACGTTTCTTAAAAAACCAAGAACATAGGGGCTGAGATATAGTTCAAATTAATTGTACATGCCAAAATTCATCATAATCTGACAAATGGTTTTCAAGAAATTTGACAAGAGGGTTTGTATGGAAAATTCAGAGCGTCGCGGAACCCAAAACCCAGTCACACCTAGAAAAAACTCACTGGCATAAATATGACCAGCACACACATTACACAATATGACGGTATACACAATATGACGGCAAAGAGGCTCAAGGGTGTCTAATTCACCTTCAACAATAATCGAAAATGCCTGCTTTTAGTGCTTTTGGGTTTACCTACCTTGATAAAGTTTACCCTTAGCTAAGTAAAGATCTCCTTCCCCCCAAACCAAAATTGTACCTACCTTGATAAAGTTTAATTTCACCTATGTCAAACCACAAACTAAATCCTGCCACTGGACTGGCATGTGCTGTAGCCAATTTGTAGCATAAATAAATAATAAGTACAATATCCATCGGTACAGTCATATCACAGCGAGCAAGTTAAACATCGGTGTCATTTAGTACGAGTGATGGCAGCCTAGTTGGGAGAAGGCCCGCCTCTCAAGCCAGAGGGAGCGGGTTCGAACCCAGCCGACGGCACGCACCAATTTGTTCATTGCGTGAGCATATGTGCGTATTGCATGTCATCTGCTACATGACTGGAGCCCGGTGTATGGCGACAGGCTCGCCCCCTGTTACATTTGGGACTGAACATCGTCCGGAGACGTGTGGGTGTTGTATTACACCTCTGTCAGCCCCCTCGGGGGAAAGGCGTGACGATATGTTAAGTTATATGTTATGTCATTTAGTACTGTTTTAAAGTAAAATCTTACATAATAACTCAATGTATTTTATATGCTTAATATCAGTCAGATGTCAAAGTTTGCATGGGATCAAGCGCCAACCAACTATTCCTTTAGTAAACAAAACACTACAATTTGGGATCTGTCTACCCATGTTCATTTCGCTTACTGGGGTCGAGAGGGCTTGCTGGCGGTAAATACGACTTCTATTTGCATATCAAATTGAGTAGGTATATTTGAAACTGGATTATGGGAAGTAAACTTTAAACACGACTAAAAGAGGGAGGATGGGGGGGGGGGGGGGTAGTTTTACCGCGAACAGAAAAAGAGAGAGAGCATTTCGTATATGCTTACCCGCAATGGTTGCTCGCGATGGAAAACTCCCAACATCTGTGACGTTTAACATAATTCGACAACGTTTATATGCACTTGAGTTTCCAAGCATTATTTTCATCAAAAGTTTAAGCTTATCATTTGCTTTAATTAACTTGCTCGATACAAAGATACGATTTGATTATTTTAGCTCTCGTATAACGGTTTAGAATTGAATAAGGCTTTCAACCTACTATCTCACAATGTAATAAGTATTTCAATTATTTCATTATAATTTACCTTCCAATGTTCCATAAACAAACGAGAAAATGTTATACATACGTAATTTAAATCGCTTTGAACATCTCACTCTCAAAAAACAAACGGAACTAAGCTGGCCTGAACTAAATTGCAAGATATGTGACTTAAGAACTTACGTAATTTTTAAACTGGATCAAATCTCTTCCGCAGATTGCTATAGCATTATTAAAATAAAACTTAACACCTCAGAGGCCCTTCCCAGACGTGTAGAAGTTTGGGCCAAGTTCCGTGTACGGTAAATATACCATGTACATCTATGTAGGTATATGTAAGATATCACGCCGACATAATTGAAAAACTTTTTGACACGGGTTAATCCCCCTACTAAATGTTAGCCTTGTGCCACTTAACCCGTGAAAAAGTCACATTATTTCTTCATAAAGTTTTGAACCTGGGGAATCTGGTTTTTTAATCGAGCCCTAAATGATTAAATTATATTAATGATGTGAGTACTTTTGTTGATCTTGTTTTAATGTGTTTTTTGTTTTGTTTTGCCCGTAGAGCAGGCTAAAGCCAACATGGCCACACCGCCTTGTCTTCCGCTTGATTTTTTAGTAAATGAGTTATTAAATCTAAGATGAAGATGATAAAGGAGAGGGTGATGAAAGATGAGATGAATCCCTCCCCTTTTCTAATTTCAGTAAAGCCATGGATACTTTACTGAAACGTTAAGTCGAGATTTGTAGAGAACACGAAAAGTAGCATTTCCTAATGTTTGTATCATTTGCCCACATTTGTGCACGTTAACGAACCGGCAAAGGTTAATAATCTACAATTTACATATACTTCACTCAAAGAATCATAAGTTTTAGAAAATGATACAAAATCACGACATCATCTTTTCTGTTCCCGCCAAAAACTCTGTATTAATGTGACATTTTCGAACTTTTTTTTTCTTTCTCCCCCATTTCGGGGAATTTGGCGTCGCACATCATGTGCATTTGCTAGTGTCAAGTAAAAATCATCCGTTTTCAAATATGATGGGATGATGATGAAGATGATGAATCCTTCTCCTTTCCCCATTCCAGTAAAGTTATGGATACTTTACTGAAACTTTAAGAGAACTCTTGCAGAGAACACAAAAAGTCGCGTTTCGTAATGTTTGTATCATTTGCTCACACTTGTGCACGTTGACGAACCGGTAAACGTTAATAATCCACCATTACTTATTACTTTAACACTCGAAGAATCACAAGTTTTAGAAAATAATACAAAATCACGACACCATCTTTTCAGTTCCCGCCAAAACTGCCCATTTTTGAACTTATTATTGCCTACGGAAGGTATTCGTAATCTCGGACAGATTCTCGGTTAGGTTTTTTTTAAAATAATTAAAAAGTGTTTAAAAAATTGTACTACAATACAGAATTGCTATAAAGAAACGTGTTCGGATAGTAATGTTCCTTTATGTGAATGCGCGTTAAAAATGTTTTTTTTTATTATACCCCGAGTAAAACGGGGTGTTAAAGTTTGTATGTTCACTTTTTATATGCACCGACTGTAAAAACTATGTGAATACACATATAATAGTAAACAAATTAATACACACGTGGTTTTACGACAGCATAGTATATGGGACAGATTTTATATTAATAGTAATTTCGTTAGTAGTAGAATAATAATAGTAGTCGTATTAATAATATTAATAGTAGAATATTAGTCGTATTAATGGTCGAATATTAGTCGTATTAATAGTAGAATAATAGTAGGTAGTCGTTAGTTAATAATTTAGTTAATAGTAGATTTCAAAATTAATAGTAATAGTAATTTAGAATTTATATTAATAGTAATAGTAATTTCACCAATGAAATGTTGCATAAATAAAATATTTAAAACTTTTCTCGATCAGAAATTCTTTTTTAATTTGAAAGGCTTGCGTTAGGCCGTCATCTTGCATGATGATTAAGGGTTCCGCGACGCTCTGATTTTTCCATACACACGGGCTTGTCAAATTTCCTGGAAATTCATTTCATCATAAAATCTGACATTGGTCAGATTATGATGAAATTTGACAAGTACAAATAAATGAACTTCCTATGTCCTTCCTATGTTCCTTCCCTATGTTCTTGAATTTAAAAAAAAATGTCCTCAAGAAAAAATTGAGCTATGAAATAGCCGCATTTGTAAGGAGTCAGATTTGACTGATTTATTTTATAGGTGGACAAAGCAAATCAAAAATCTTTTTATATTATACGGACAATGTCTACATAATTAGCTATTAAATTAATCCATGATACAACGGAATTTTTTAGTTATCTAAGTATGATTAGATTGCAAAAGTCATAAAAAAATATTGAAATTGCACTTTATCACTGTAGATAACTTTAGAGGCTCGTCAGTACCTTTACTTGCTCTTCTACATCGCTCGTCGTCTTCTTCTAGACGAAATGGCTATAGAAAACGTTTAGCCAATGCGAAGGTAGTCTAAAGTGGTCGCCGGACCCCTAATGATGCGGCCTAACGATGCAGCATGCTAAAACACATGTTTTAAATCTTAGCTAAACCAAATCTTCTTCGAAAATCAGTAAGCGCCAAACGTGCTAACTAAGCTCAAATATCTTTAGTACTTTGTTCTCTTGCAGGACAATTTCGAAATGCAAATAAGCTACATACAAAGGTAACGAGCGCACGACCAAAACCAATATGGCGATGTTCTGGAAGGTGCACATTTGGCAAATCGGAAGGAGTAAACGGAATATTGGACTTTCTAAATATAACATGCAATGTACCTGCTTTACTTACTTACATAAGCTAGTTGCCCTGTGAGCTGTAGAGCTCGTGGCCGACGTATGTCCTCCTATACAGGTCGCTTTATAATAATAATAATAATATAGCTTTATTTCAGACACGAGATCCATAATATTTGTTTACATAACAAGTAACAGTCAAATTTTTTTTTTTTTTTTATTACATAATAGGCTTGCGTTTGGCCGCCAACATGCCTGATGATAAGCAGTGATGCGGCCTACGATGGAGCACGCTTGCCTAGAAGAAACCGCTTCACTCGAGACTTGAAGACACCCAGATTATAAGTGTCAGGGAACACACAGTCTGGCAGAGTATTTCACACACTAATTAAAATAAAATAAAATTATTAAAATTAAAATTAGTACAATAATAGTACATGTACCTCCCTACGTTCAAGCTGCAATTTGCAGCCATCGACCATACACAGGTGTAAAAAAAATTCTTTCTGACAGACTCCTAATAATAGTGTTTTTACACTTGAAAACTCTGGACATAAACTTCGCTATTCGGCTTCTCTGTATGGGCTGGAAGGAATTAACGCGCGCTTCCAGGAACATGCCAGAGGCACTGCAATAGCGTTTGAGCCCCATTAGTTGCCTAAAAATGTTGTTATAGGCAACTCGGATACCGTCTAGTGACTTTTTGGTGTACTTTGTCCAGAGTTGACAAGTGTAAAAAGACTGACAGAAAGACCTAAATAGGGTGATCCCCTTTCCTTTCCTCAACCGGTTCTCGTGAAGTTGTGTGTTATTGTTCAGATATAAGTTCGGTCTAAAAATAATCGATTAAGAAATGCGACCTGTATAGGAAGGCAGACCAATAGGGCTATTCACAACCATTCGGAAACGTTTCCGTTCGGATTTCAAAAATGTTAACCCTAAGATATTCGAATCTCAGTCTATATTCATAAGTTTTTAAACGTGATTAATTCTTCCGATCTGATTTATACCTGATTCCCTATTCCAAAATGTATAAAAGTAGACTGAGACCCGAACAATTTGAGTTTGAAATTTCTGGGATCCGATCGGAAAGGTTTCCGAGTGACTGTGAATAGCACCGCAGGCAGAATTCGGATTTACGAAAGCATTTTTGTGGAAGCTGAAGCAAAGACGCTTCGCTCGATAGCGCTCGCTCGGCCGATAATATCCGTACTCTCATAATCTACGTTCTATTTTTAGAAGATGCAGTATATTGTTACTTGTGATGACTAGCTACGAAGTGCATCTTATCTACCTATAATGATTGATTGATTTTGCGTCAGAACGGCTGAACAGAACTGGATGAAATTTGGCACAGAGATAGATTATAGTCTAGAATAGCACATAGGATACTTTTTAACCGCGGGTGAAACCGCGGGGCGCAGCTTGTAGACTATACTTAGTTCGTTATTAAAGGTGTCATATTTGTCATTATATCAAATGTCATTTTGACATTTTACAGTTATAAAAATATCATCTAGATGGCTGTCCTGCGAATAAATCTACTTTTAACGAACCATAGGAAACAATCAGTACGAGCACACTAGAAATGTAATATTTGAATCACCGACTCTACGTATTTAGCTCAACGTATTTATTAAGCAATAATTTAGATAAAATTTATTAATTTGTATAGCTTCATTTGTTTCACAAATATAATTATGTACATTTTATTTTGAAATCTAATATTCTCTGAACTACATCAAATGCTCTGTATTTGTTATAATATTTATCTATCTCTAAACGTTTTATGACATCCGATATTAAATGATGTAAACAAGATATACAGGGTGTACCAAAAACTTTGAAAATTTAGGTATGAAAAATGTGTGAAATATTTGTTTAAATTAATCTAATCATTTATGCTAAGAAATTATTCTTGTGTAAACAACATTTTTGATGTCTAAATTATTTCCGTGTAGGTCACAACAGTAGTTTTGATTTTATTAAGAAACTAGCAGCGCCCTGTGGTTTTACCCGCGGTGAAAAGGTAGCCTATGTATCAATTCAGGGTATAAGCTACCTCCATACCTTTAATCAAAATCCGTCCATCCGTCTGAGCGTGAAGGAGTAACATACATACATACTTACACACTCACAAACTTTCGCCTTTATAATATTAGTATATTAGTGTGACAGTTTTAAAATTGGTAATGAATAGTCTACTTTTGACACTTTTGCTAGACAAAAAGTTTATTTTTGAGACAATTCAAAAATTAAAAATCAATGGCCATTGGCCAGTAATCGGATTCGAAAATTGTCGATGACTGCGCAGCAACTCTTTTTAACCCCTGACGCAGAAACGACGGGGCGTATGTGTGTGTGTGTGTGTGTGTGTGTGTGTGTGTGTATATGTGTGTGTCGGTGGCATCGTAGCTCCGGAACAGATGAGTCGATTTTATAATGATTTTTTGTTAGAAAGTTGAATTAGTCGGAAGTGTACCTACTTGTCTTGTAGGGTTTTTTTAACTTTTAACTTATCTTGTTTTTCAATATTTTTTCAAAATGTTAAAAGACTTTCCATCCAGCCTGTATAACAACTAAAAATATAGGTCAGCGTCGTTTCTCGTGATATGATCTAAATTGGGTTGAAAATTTCGGATGCGACGCTCATTTATTAGGTAATTATGAATTCACGTAATTAGTACATGGTACAAATATAGCTAGTTATGTTTTGGAGATCAAAGAGAATAATTATTAAGGAAAGCGTTTGGAAACTCTGTAGAAAACATACTTTGTATTTGCTTTACTTTGTTGTACACTTGTAGGTGGGTAGATGGTGATAGTAGATAGGTAAGTACATGGTTTTTTTATACTTATACTAGCTGCGCCCCGCGGTTTTAACCCGCGGTCAAAAAGTATCCTATGTGCTATTCTAGACCATAATCTATCTCTGTGCCAAATTTCTTCCAGATCTATTCAGCCGTTCTGGCGTGAAAGAGTAACAAACATTCATTCATCCATTCTTACAAACTTTCGCGTTTATAATATTAAAATATAAGTAGGATAGTAGAAAGTAGGATAGGAATTAAGATTGAAAAATACTCACATAGGTAGGTACCCTAGCTGGTTACGAAAGATCAAATGAAGTAGGTAGGTATATGTATATATGTAAAACTAGCTGCACCCTTTAGTGTACCCACGGTTAAGTAGCCCATGTGCTACCTACTACAAGCTGAAATCTATCTAGTGTAAAATTGTCGGTGTAACCGTTCCGAAGACGGGTCTGAGCAGTAGCGCACTTGTAGCGCCTCACTCAACTGCCGTCTTTGTACTTCTTAACTCAACAAAACTCCAAGGCTAGAGTGAATAAGTACCTTATAGGTCGTCGTGCTCCATCTTAGAGGACAACGTCGCTTAACATCAGGTGAATTGGTGGTCAAACGCCGACCTATTCTACATAAAATAAAAATAAAAACTTCATCCAGATTCGTTTAGCCGTTCGGTAGTGATTGAGTAACAGACATCCATTCATTCATACATCCATCTGACCTTTCGCATATGTAATATTATTGTGATGATAATAATTAAATTTAAAAATTAAATTTAATAAACGCGTGTACTTAAAAATTTAAAGCATAAACTCATCTCAAAAATGTAGGTACGTATTATAAATTTTTCAGTCATTCGCTCATTTTTACTATTTTATCGTCAGCCAGTAAAATCAAAACCGGAAAAAAAAATCATAGAGACTTTTTTTTAAAAAACCGCATGACTAGCTACAGTATCTACCTACCTACTCTACTTTCTATTGGAATGATGTTCCAAAAATCAATCTATTTCTTTCTAACATGTAGAGTATGGCTCTTTCCTCTCACTCATACTATTAACATTAAACTGAATTAGTGTTATATTGTTTCTATTCAGCTAATGGGGAGCTTGAATTTTATTTTGTAATTATTATTAATTCGCTACTGATGAGCTACACACACCCTGCCTACTGTACAATAAATACGGTTAATATATCAATTCTCGTTTAAGGCCCGGTATTACACGAAATCAACGAAAACAAGTACTTTGTTTGCGCCTAGTTAGATATTAATAATTGTGATGATCAGGTGTAAAAAAACCAGCTGGTTGAAAAAACAACCGACATCAGTTTAACCGAAGTAGAATTTTGAAAATCATTGTCATCTCCTCAGTCTATTCCTTAAAAAAACTGTTTGAATGTCGTTCTCTAAATTTTCTGAAATTACACCACAATTTTTTTCGATTATTAAATAGCCAGATTAGTTCTCGAAAGTTTAACCGAGAAACGTATGCTTATGTGTTCTTATTACGATGAATACCAATAAAAACGGAAAAAAAAAATCTATGCGCCGATCTTACTTTACCATCAAATATGATTTAGGATTTTCAACTCTAAATGAAGCGGCTTAAGTAATTGTATGTGTGAGTAGATAATCGTGGTATGACAGAGACTTAGGGCCGATTTCACCAGAGAATATAAACGCGATTAGCTCATTTTAAACTTGGTTTACGTGAATAACTGAGGTTAGACAGTCATTTTGCATATCACTAAATATAGTTTAATAAATCGCGATTAGTAGCATAAATGGTAAATTCGGCCCTAAGCCGTAAATCAGTTATTTTATTTTACTTGCAATACTTTCGACAGTAACATGAGGCTTACTTGCGGTACGTAGGTACCTATAGGTACCTATAGGTAGGTGATAGGCGCGTGAAAGGTCAAAGGTAGTAACGTTTTTGCTGGCCACCCAATAGGGATCATTAGATCCCTAGTTACTAACTATAGGTAGCTTTAGAACGCTAAAAAGATTTTTAATGCTACTTATCATGATAAAAATAAAATTAGTAAAATGAAAAGTGTTTGTAAAAAAATGTAAAATTGGTAATTTTTAAGACGATCGAAATAGGAAATTGTTTCATAATTGTCTATGTATTTTTTTTTTATAAATTCACTGGTAGATCCCTAGTACTCTACTGAAGTATAATAACCATACTCAATACTACAAAATAATCAGTACTTCGCTGTACTTAATTTATAATCTAGTACTCAACTATTCTAGGCAGGTACTTCACCCTGAGCCATTGTTCACACAAGTATTAAATTAAACACACATTAATCACCTACATAGCTCTAATTACTTAATGTACAGAGTCGATAACTAAAATGAAAAAAAAAACAAGCTTATTTACTAGAATTCTAATTGTTAATCAAAACAATAGATAAAGTTTCTAAGCTTACTTGTTTATCAAGACGCCTACAGCACCGAATTAAACTTTGTATCACAAACTGCGTAATCCATCCCAAGCCACAAAACAACACTCAAAATTAGGTACGAATTTTTCACCACAGAACTGACGGTCGTACTTTCCGTCCGTCACATAGTTTCGTCCGTCAAATTTTTTCCGTCAAGTTTCTGTTTACGCGACGTAACCGGCCAGTTTGAGACGCATCGCGATACGTCCCAGCCTCCGAGCGAACGAGGTTCATCTAAAAAATCAGAGTCCTGGAAGCTCATTGCCATACCGTCTAGCGTTTGAGCTTCATCCACGTCAGAACGAAAGAAGCTGAAACCGACTCTACGACTACGTAGCTAACATCGCAATTTGAGTGTTACTCTCCGTATTTTTTATGCCGTTCCGAAATTGAGAGCAGTCGAAGATAGGGGAAGAGGCCAGATGCTGCGCGCATGCGATTTTGGGCTTGCACACATTTGAAGTTGTGTGTTTGTGTGTGTCTGTGAATGGTGGCCGACGGTACATTGTTTGAGTAGGTGCCGGACATACTATTGTTGTGAACAGCGCCAGCGATAACCGCGAGCTAACAATCGACCGTGATTAATCTACCTAGACGAAATTTAGGTGCTTTTGTGCAAGTTTAAAAATACAACCTCGTTTTATTTCATTTAGGTGTAAAAGTATGAGTGCAATAATAACATATCGTCATAATAGTCTAGCCGGAGAAGGCCCGCCTCTCAAGCCAGAGGGAGCGGGTTCGGACCCAGCCGAAGGCACGCATGCTTTGTGTGAACATATATGCGTACTGTATGTCTCTGTATCTGCTACATAACTGGAGCCCGGTGTATGGCGACAGGGTCGCACCATCTCACATTTCGGACTGAATATCGTCCGGCGAAGTGTGGGTGTTGTATTACACCTCTGTCAGCCCCCTCGGGGGAAAGGAGTGCAATAATATAAAAAGCAAAGCTTATCAACCGACTTCCCGTCATCCACGTAAGCAATTATTAGACTTTTGTTGATATTTTAAAAACTGCTAGAACGATTTTGAAAAAAATTATATGGGTCCTCTAAAGTATGATTTACCAAACAACAAAAAAACATCAAAATTGGTTCACAGTTGACTGAGTTATCACGGACTAATTACTTATAAATACAAAAAAAAAACTCATAGACCAATTGAGAACCTCCTCCTTCTTTAAAATCGGTTAATAATTACTAATCCTCTTAGTCAATTTGTGAAGGGTTTGCTAGTAATACTCGAAAGACCCAATTACCCTACAGACGTAAACTAAATACAGTCATAATTAAAGCCATCGAATAATACTGATTAGTAATATATTAGTAATATATTAGTAATTATTATTATTATTAATATATTAGTAGCATATTAGTAATAGATACTAAAACAGACAACAGAAGCAGCTGTCTAAGTGTGTGATAAAAATTTCGCGTAATTTTAATTATTATTATTATTATTAATATATTAGTAGCATATTAGTAATAGATACTAAAACAGACAACAGAAGCAGCTGTCTAAGTGTGTGATAAAAATTTCGCGTAGACTAAAGATTCTGACGTTTGGGCTGGATACTTGCCTAAAAAAACTTTTTATGGCCTAGCTTAAAGTCTACTTTGATGCGTTTAAACCATAGAAATAAAATGTATTTCATACTAGACATACATCAAGAACTGTTTTAATGCTGGGTACACACCAAGCCAACGATTGCCAAAGAATGCGCTGCATCCCGTTTCGTTTCAATAAAATAAAACGAGACGCAGCATATCGTTGGCCTTCGTTGGCTTTGGTCTGTACGGAGCATATACAGTACACCGCAAGAATGCTGGCCAGCACACTCACTGCCATCTAGTTAGGCACTCGAAAAGACAACATGTTGTCTTTTGTCATACGGTCATGCGCAGAGTGCGGGCCAGCTCCAACATCATCCTAAAGATGATCGCGTCCAGGCTTGACTGTCCTTTTCTCCGGCATTGTTGCGAGAGACATGTCTCCGTGCCCGTGCCGGAGAAAGGCTACTAATGTGTCGTTTGCAATGTTATGTGTTGTGACAACTTATTATTATAAATTTATTTATTTGTACACAACTTAAAATAAAACAGAAAATTAAAGAAGTCTCAAACTATTACTAAAAACGAGAACTTAAAATAACTAAATAGAACCTATAAATTTAAACTAAGAGACCATTAGTGGAAGGAAAGGTCCCCAGAATGCTGGCGGCATTGCCACGTTGAATGGCAATGCTCAGCTTCTGTGCGAAGTAAAAGAGGACACCCGGACACCCGACGCCTCCACCAATCGGGCCAAGTCACGAAAAAGCCCAAAGCGGCCGGCCCCCACGGACCCATCATCTCTACAAACATGGACAAAGGAAAAATAAATAAAAAACGGAATCAATTTTTACTAGCAAGTTCCAATTTTCAAAAAAAGAAAAAACGCGCTAAAATATTCACAGCTTTGTGCTCCTACGTGAATGAAAGCCGTTCAATAAAATGTGTTCACGATATCAACTCCATTTTTTTTCTTTCAATGGTTAATTTAAACTAAATAAAACTTGCAAAAAGTTTTAATTAAAAGTCAATCTGGACATTACTAACAGCGCTTCACTCTGCCAGTTAGAGCTTACGAAACAGAAATGTTTATGAAACAAAAAAGCTGTGAAAATATTAACATTTCACGCTTTACGTGAAACGCTCAGAGTTATTACGTTATGTAGGTCAATAAACGCATCTCATTGAATATATAAACATTGCTCGACGATTTGAGGACAGAAAAAACATACATACATAAATACAGAGTTGTTCTGAAGGGGTCTCTTAGCTGAAAAAGACGTCAGAAGCTTTTGTTTTGTCTAAAATAAGCCATATAAAATGTCTTGAAAAGATGTTAAAGGTGTATAAAAAAAATTGGAAACTTTGTCAGTTGCATTGTACCATTGATTGTATTTTAAGCTAGACTAGTTTTACGCTAGAATTTTTTTTTTATTTTTTTTTATTTAATGATACATATAACAATTGAATTATAGTTAAATAGTTGTCTTAAAACCTATATTAGGTTTAACTAATTCTAGAAGTTTGGGCTCAAGATTTGTTAAGTAGTTAGCCTTAACTACCACTTAACTTATTTATCTCCCACGACCCCAAGACCGATAGCTTAATTCCGAAATTATATTGAAATAAACTACTTGCCTGCAAAATTTTATGAAGATCGAATCAACAGTTGTAACAAAATATAGGGTATAATATATAAATATATCATCACGCCTTTCCCCGGAGGGGGCTGGCAGAGGTGTAATACAACACCCACACTTCGCGAGACGATATTCAGTCCCAAATGTGACAGGGGGCGAGCCTGTCGCCATACACCGGGCTCCAGTAATGTAGCAGATTACATACAATACGCACATATGATCACACAATGAACAAATTGGTGCGTGCCGTCGGCTGGGTTCGAACCCGCTCCCTCTGGCTTGAGAGGCGGACCTTCTCCCAACTAGGCTGCCATCGCTTTTCATATAGGTGCTTATAAATATAGATGCTGCATAATATGATATACAGCACCACACACACAAAGCTCCACATGACCCATTCCTAGCCTGTGAACACTATTGACCCCTACTTTTAAAATACCAGCAAATACACTTACAGCATACCAACAACCCTGAAATTGCAAAACAAAAATCAGCTGGTCCATACAAAAAGTTAACTGACTGACAACAAAATGTATGGAACAGCTGATTTAGGTTTAGCCGTTTCATTGTTGGTCCCACAGTAAAAGTTGTTTTTCAAGATGTAGAGATTCCGCCTGTAAAAAATTGCTAGGATATTAAACTAGTGGCCTTGTGAGCTGTAGAAGTATGTCTTCCACTACAGGTCGCATTCCTCAACCGACTCGCGGAACAGTCCTGTAGTCAGAATGTGCCGCACTTATAACCATCTAAGACTAGGTCTAAGAAGATCTAAGAATCGAGACCAGAGACATATTTTCGTGTAGTTTAATAACTTTCAGATATTTTTTAAATAATTTAATTCAGTAATGTATTAGTAAGTAAGCTATCATGAATTAGAATTTAGAAAATGGTTAATTATAATTTTTAGTTTCAATGTACATTTTAAAAGCTGTGTACGGTCACAATTGGACTACCTATAGGTTCAAATTTTATACATTTAATTTAAGTTGGTGCCTACATATGTCATAGCCTAATAGTCTGTTACCGAACCAATTCAAATAAATAAATAAAAAAACTCGTGTAATTTTGTGAGCGGTTTCAATAATTATCCATTAAAAAATAATTAATCACAAAATTTCAAGGAAATTGGTTCAAAAACTCGTCCTGCAGACGAAGACAAAGATCCGGATAGGCATCCAGACAGAATTCAGACATTTTTTTTTGTCGAAGTTAAAGCATAGACGCTTCACTCGCTAACGCTCGCTCGGTCGAATAATAGCACTTCGTTCGTTCAATTAAAGATTGAAGTTCAGAAAACCTTATTTTTGCGCTGACAAGCAATCTGTCAGCAGTATGAATAGTATTATCCACGTCGGTGGCATTAAATTCAAAAAAATCCGATCACGGTTTTCCAACGCTTTGATCGGAAAAGTGCCTGCCAATTGCAATCACTAATTCTTCAACCACAGCATTTCTTAATCTTTTTTCCATTGACCCATTACTACTTGTTATGGACGGGGCAAGTACAGTTAAGGAGACTGACATCTATCCGTCAATAACATCACACCGTTGTGTCTAATGCTGCGGCTACATTAGCGGCCTTTGACGATAATTCGGGCTAAGTGTAGCCGGTTAGTTCGTCACTCGGCGATGAATAGAGCGAATTACACCCACGTCAATTCCGCAGAAAGGCGACGAGTTGACCGCTAAGGTAGACAAGAAATTTAAAATGAATTTATTCATTAGACATAATTGTATGCACTTAGAATCGTCAGCTTTTACAATTAGTTCGTTCTAATTAAATTCCAAATGTATACTTATATTAACAACATTAATACATTTTCATCCTTCTATATGATCAAAGAACGTCGCCGATAACCGATAACGATGATTTTTGCGCGACAACGCGTCACGAATTATCGTGCGCTAATGTAACTGCACCATAATCATTACTTATACTAATAACTAAATCCTACTAATATTATAAACGCGAAAGTTTGTAAGAATGGCTGGATGGATGGATGGATGTTTGTTACTCTTTCACGCCAGAACGGCTGAACAGATCTGGATGAAATTTGGCACACAGATAGATTATAGACTAGAATAGCACATAGGATACTTTTTAACCGCGGGTGAAACCGCGGGGCACAGCTTGTAAAAAATAATGAGATAAATCTTTGTTACGTCAACCTAATATTTTGTTATGGCTAAGTCCAACGCAAAAATTGTAGGTACATATTTTGAGTATTACTGAATTACGTATTAGTCACTTATTTATCTGAATAAACAAATATGTAGGTAATTGTATTAAAGATAAATACCCAGATTATCAAATAGATAATAAAACACGTTTATTTAATTTCACAATTACGAAGTTGAACTCCCTTGTTACGTACCTCTAACAATCGGTATCTCTACATAGTAAAAAACAAAGTCTTTCTGTCTCTCTGTTTGTAAATCCACTTAAGGGTTCAGCGATGCTCTAAATTTTCCATACAACCGCGCTTGTCGAAGTTTTTGGAAACTATGCGTCAGATTGTGATGATATTTGGCATTCACAATAAAATGAACTATTTCTTCTTCCCTATGTTCTTGTTTTTTTTTTTTAAAAACTTCCTCAAGGGAAAATAGAGCTACGAAAAATATGTAAAAGCATTTGTAAAGGGTCACATTAAATTACTCTATAATACAAGATTTCAGAAGAGAAGAGAAATTCTTAGTTATTTACGAATGATTAGGTACGTAAATGCGAAAGTTTAAAAAATAAAATTGCAATTTGTCACTCAGTAGATAACTTTAAAGGCTCATCAGTACCTTTACTTACTCTCTCTTCACTTGTCGTCTTCTTCTAGACGAAACGGCAATAGAAAACCTTTAGTCAATGCGAAGTTAGTCTAAAGTGGTCGCCAGACCCTTAACCCTTCGTTTACCACGTAACAGTTTTGATGTTACAGAAGAAAGAAGAAGAAGGAAGAGAGGCCTTTGCCCAACAAAGGGATATACGGAGCTGATCTATTCTATTCTTTCACCACCACGTAAGGCTTATATCGTGCAAAGCCAATCATCATCATTATCTTTGGCAAAAATACATTCATATGTATTTTCGGCTGTCTACCTATATGGCGATTCTCAATAAATATATACATTATATTTTTTTTTTTTTTTTTTTTTTTTTATGTAGAATAAGTCGGCGTTTGACCACCAACTCGCCTGATGTTAAGCGACGTTGTGGTCTAAGATGGAGCACGACGACCTATAAAGTACTTATTCACTCTAGCCTTAAATATTTGTATAGTAAAAAAGCACAAAGACGGCAGTTGAGTGAGGCGCTACAAGTGCGCTACTGCTCAGACCCGTCTTCGGAACGATACTTCGGATACTTTTAAATACATACTTAGTGAAATGAAATGAAATGAAATGAAATGAAATGAAATGAAATGAAATGAAATGAAATGAAATGAAATGAAATGAAATGAAATGAAATGAAATGAAATGAAATGAAATGAAATGAAATGAAATGAAATGAAATGAAATGAAATGAAATGAAATGAAATGAAATGAAATGAAATGAAATGAAATGAAATGAAATGAAATGAAATGAAATGAAATGAAATGAAATGAAATGAAATGAAATGAAATGAAATGAAATGAAATGAAATGAAATGAAATGAAATGAAATGAAATGAAATGAAATGAAATGAAATGAAATGAAATGAAATGAAATGAAATGAAATGGAATGAAATGAAATGAAATTTATTCACTAATTAGATATTAACACCCAGACAAGCGATGATAGTCTAGTTGGAGAAGGCCCGCCTCTCAAGCCAGAGGGAGCGGGTTCGAACCCAGCTGACGGCAAGCACCAATTTGTTCATTGTATGAACATATGTGCGTATTGTATGTCATCTGCTACATGACTGGAGCCCGGTGTATGGCGACAGACTCGCCCCCTGTCACAATTTGCGAAGTGTGGGTGTTGTATTACAGCTCTACCAGCTCCTTCGGGGGAAAGGCGTGATATGTCACATAGAACCAACACAAATTTTCATCACATAAATGTATGCCCTAGGTGGGAATCGAACCCATGCTCGAAGCTCAGAAATTAGAAATCAGAATTTATTGATAACTGCAACAGCTACACGTCACAGTTCAATAAATGTCATAAATATCACAAAAGTCACAGAAGACAGGTTTACCACCAACTGAGCCACCGAGGCAGTCATTGGCGGAGATAATTTTTTTTACGTTTTCACGAGGTCTTTAGCTCACAAAGGAACTAGAATAAACAAGGTTTACTTGTTCCTTTTGACTTTGACTTTAACTTAAGTCAAAGTCAAAGTCAAAATGTTTTTGTTTAATTAAGCTATCAAAGATACACTTATGAACGTCAAAGTTATTTAAATAGACTCGACCGCCTTGTTCGGACAAAAAGCCTCTACTCAGAAGAACAGGCAAGAAACTGAGGGGAACTTAAAATGAATACAATGTAGGAATATTTATCTTATTTCTATAAAGATCTTCTACCATTAACACGAGTCTCGGCCGTAGGGTCCGTAGGAGCCAACTATTTTCTGTCACATGCAGTAGATCGCGAGCCGGTTGCAGAATCCCAACTTCATATCTCGTAGAAACACCTGGCAACATGTAGTAAAATGTATGGGGATTTCAGATCTGTTAAAAAATTCCGCAGAAATTGGCTGGATCCACGAAAAAACTTAGAATTTTGGTGCCAATTTTAAGTAGTCTTTATTATAATTTCAGTCTGCGTTACAAAAAAATATAAAAAATTCGGGACATTTTTCACACACGGTCGCATGACCCCAAACTAAGCAAAGCTTGTACTATGGCTGCCAGAGAAAGATATATTTACACATATATTTTTAAATGCATACATAAATAGATATTCACACCCAGACATAGAACCAAACACAAATGTTCATCACATAAATGTTTGCCCTAGGTGGGAATCGAACCCAACCCCCCAAGCTCAGCAGGCAGGTTCACTAGCAACTGAGCCACTGAAGCAGTCGTAGGCAGCACTATGTTTTTCTCGTACGAGTAGTTATTATTTTCTATAAAGATAATGGGATTGATTTGATAAGCTATACTTAATAGGTTTCAAACAGTGCAAACATTTGGATTTTAATTATTAGGAGTGATAAATAGATTAAAGATAATTGCTTCTTATCAGTCCTGAAAATCTATCGATTAATGCTTCTTTTGAAATTCTAAATTGTTTTTTAATTAGCAAAAACCTTAATTTCCTGTGAAGCCGAATGTACAATTCTCATTAAACTGCAGCTGCTCTACGATAAGCACATAATTATTACCAAGGTAATAAAAAAACTTGCTTATCATTATGATAATTCAAACAGCAGTAAATTTTAACTGACTTCCAAAAAAAGAGGAGGTTCTTAATTCGACTGTATGGTTTTTTTTGTTATGTTTGTTACGCGATTACTCCGCCAATTTTGAATCGATTTAAATTAAAATTAAAATTTTCTTTATTTCAGGCCTTTTTTTAACCTTAGGGGTTAAAAAAAGGCCTGAAATAAAGAAAATTTAGAATATAATTAAATTAAATAAATTAAAATGAGATATTACCTATTTAATAGTGAAATGAAACATGAAATGGAAAATGTCAAAAAATAAATGAAAATAAAATAACAATAATAAATTGTCACAACACATAACATTGCAAGCGACACATTTGTAGCCTCTCTCCGGCACGGGCACGGAGACATGTCTCTCTCAACAATTCCGAAAAAAAGGACAGTCAAGCCTGGACGCGATCATCTTTAGGATGATGTTGGAGCTGGCCCGCACTCTGCGTACCAAGGACGCGGCTCGTGTGCGCATGACCGTATGGAAGCATGCTGTGTGCGCGTCCGCAAACATGCCAGATGCGCTGCAGAACCGGGACAGCCCCAACCACATCCTAAATGCGTTATTGTAGAGGACTCGCAGATCACTGTACTTCCTCTTGGTGTAGTCAGCCCACAGACTGCACGTGTAGCGGGTTGTACAGTATGCTCTGAAGAGCGTAACTTTCACCTCAGCCGAGCAACGCGCAAATCTGTGGGCTATCATGTAAGCTCTTATAGACAGTGCTCTCCGTTCCCGTTACATCTGCATCGTCTCTGAGGCCAGTAGTTATTATGTGACCCAGGTAAATTGATAAAATTGTTAACATGAATGATGGCCTGACGGGAAGTCGGTTTCTTATTGCTTTTTATGTTATGCCATATACCACTGCTGAGCAAAGACAAGCCTATCTGAGAGAGTCTACACACAAGTTACGTTCAGCCCGTTGGCCGTGAAAAGTCTACTAACAGGTAGGCAGGCAGTGTTATTTGGATTTTATATAACGTAAGCGATGGCAGCCTAGTTGGGAGAAGGTTCGCTTCTCAAGCCAGATGGAACGGGTTCGAACCCAGCCGACGGCACGCACCAATTTGTTCATTGTGTGAACATAAAATGTGCGTATTGTATGTCATCTGCTACATGACTGGAGCCCGGTGTATGGCGACAGGCTCGCCTCCTGTCACATTTGGGACTGAATATCGTCCGGCGAAATGTGGGGTTATATTACGTTATGTTATGTTTATAACGTAAGATTTAGTGTGGATCATGAGAAGGTAAACCAAGTTTGTTTGATTGTAGGCAGTAAGTAATATCTAGAACTGCTCTAATTTTAATACAACAAATATTCGTATCTAGGTTGTGTTTCATTGTTTTACCTAATTTTACTTAAATACTAGCTACGACCCGCGGTTTCACTAGTGGTTAAAAAGTGTGGTTGTATCCTATGTGCTATTCTAGACTATAATCTATCTCTGTGCCAAGTTTCATCCAGATCTGTTCAGCCGTTCTGGCGTAAAGGAGTAACAAACATCTATCCATCCATCCATTCTTACAAACTTTCGCGTTTATAATATTAGTAGGTTAGTTAAGTTATTTGAGTATTTCATATTTTTAAGCATATTTTAGATTAGTCTGCAAGCATATAATTGTTATTATAAAAAGTGGCCAGAGGGCCAAAAGGAACTGTGCCCTGCAATACAGGCTCTGACGAGACCTAGTGCAGGGTACAGTAACCACAGACCTAAGATTTTTTTTGTTACATCCCAGATCTGTAACAGTAACCCATTTTAATATCCTTGTTTTTTTTATTGTTTAAAAAGTATATGGAATTGAATATAGAATTGAATTAAATTAAAAAAAAACCGCGTACAGTACAAAGCTACACAATCACTGCGTGATATGAAAGGCTGTGAAGGCTATGAAAAGCGAGCAGAACCGCGGGTAGATGAGCTAGTGCTTAATAGATCTCAAGTTAAGAACCACTGCCAAAGCGAAACTGCGGAACCCATTCAGAGTCCGCGTCCGTCCTCAGGTGGATAAAACGGCTTCGATTATCCGTTTACAAAAGTCCCGGCTCAATTCTCACCAAACTTGTTTAATTAAAGTTTTCGCACTCTTTTTCCCTTTAGGCGGGGAAATAATCCGTTGTTTAGAACAAGAAAACTATAAAGTAATTTTTTTTTTGTTATTTTTTTGCTTCTATTGTACGTATTAAAAATTCTTGAAGCAAAATGGCTATCTGTAAGATTACGATAGTTTTTAATATTGAACTGTATACATTTTTTTTTAAATATTTTACATTTGAAAGGGATTCAAGTCAATGAGGGGTCTGATATGCTTCACACTAGGTGGCAGCACTGAGATGTCACGTCCAATTAACTGTCAAAATAAAAATATGGTTAAATAAATTATATAAAATTTAAAAAAAAACTGACTTCCTTATATTAGACCTAATTTTTGCTAATAAAGAAATCAATTGGAAAGTTTGTATGAGCATGATTTCAGATACTACAACATTTTTAATACTAGGTTCATAAATGACAAAGATCCAAGTTAATTTAAGTAATATACATTTTTAATACATCCAAATTGAGTTACTTCTTTTTTAATTCAGTAAAAAATGCAAATCTTTAGATTTCAGTTTCACTATAATTTTAATTTTTTTAAACGCCCGAAATTACTCTTTATTGCAACTTCTTGTGTCAAAACGATTATAAATAAAGATAGAAATGATAAAAATCAATTTATGAAATCGATGAGCGATAAAATCTAATAATATATATGGATTTAAAAATTTATTGGTAGGCACTTTACGTAATTTATTCTTAGTACAAGACTATAGGTAGGTACTGATTAGATCAATCCCAATCAACTCAAATAGATAAAAAGAAATTAAAATCAATTGCTAATTTCATGGCTGTATCCAGGCTTTTTAGGGGTGGTGAAAAAGATAAATTCACCTATTTGTTTACTCAAAAGCCCCTACATTTTGAACTTCGAGTCATTTTCTGCCAAGAATTAGTCCTAGATATTATATTTTTTAACGTAATCTTGAATAAGTACCTACTTAACTGATTAAATAGCCCTAATCAACTCACATACTAATTGAAACGACAAGATAGTACTGTTTTGCTAATATCTAATAACCTATTAGAGTATTAGATTGTTAGATACTAGCAGTTGCAGAAATCACTAATTAACTATGACAGTTATTTAGAAATTGGCACCCTGCGATTTTACCCGCTCACAAAAATTGAAATGAAGTGATCGTATTGGTCGTTTTTCTGGATTAACATTAACAGCTCGCATTTTGATAGAAAGGTACTCTTCTAAATACATTCCAAATTGATAATACAATCCGATACAACCGATCCAAGGGTGGACCATTGTTGCTGAGGGTCGTGGAAAGCCGCTGGTAGTGAGCTGCGCTAGACCGGTCATTATGGATTTCATTGGGAGAAGCCTTCGTCAAGCATTGGGCGTTTTGAGGCTGAGACGATGTTAATAACATCGTACTCTTCTCATCACTAGGCTAGGAAAATAACTTTATTTAAAATACTTTATTATTACTACAAAGTAATATAAAAACCAAAGCTTATAAAACCCACTTCCAGTCATACATGTAAACAATTTTTAGACTTTTGTTGATATTTAAAAAACCGCTAAACCGCCGGTAAAACTAAAATGTAAACACCTCTAAAGTATGATCTACCAAACAAAAAAAGAAACATTAAAATCGATTCACAATTAGCGGAATAATCGAGCAAAATACATCCAAAAAAAGAAGAAAAAAAAAAGTCAAATTGAGTACCTCCTCTTCTTTGGGAGTCGGTTAAAAAGAAAACAAACACAGGAAACAAATTACGGGTTCGTGGCTAAAGGTGGTCGCTCCTAGACAAGTACAAAATATAAATAAATAATAATAAATAAACTCGGGACACTTCCACACACGGTCGCCTGACACCAAACTAAGCAAAGCTTGTAATATGGCTACCAGAGACTGAATACATACTTAGATTTTTTTAAATACATACTTAAATAGATATCACCCAGACATAGAACAAACACTAATGTTCATCACATGAATGTTTGCCCTAGGTGGGAATTGAACCCACGCACCCACACTCAGAAGGCAGGTTCACTACCAACTGAGCCACCGAGGCAGTCATAACCTCTCTACGCCATTCTATGTTCACAACACGTTAGTCCAAGTTTTTGTAGGCACTCAGTATTTGCTTTCGGGATTCGAACTGGAGTTCCAATATGGCTGGTAGTATTCTTGCATTCGCATGCCCCGCGTGTCAGAACATCCGGGAATAAGTTTCGACGATCAGATTGTAAAGTTCGACGGTAAAGTATGCTTGATGTAGAACCGTGAGCTCTAAAGACTTGTTTAGGTAATTTGAGTAGTTTACCTCAGGAAGTTGGAGGATGTAAGGAAAGAGCCATTTGAAAATCTTTGAGTGACTTATGAGTAGAGTACAGTACTTGCCAGGGTCTTTTTTACTTAGCTATCGAGAAAAGAGTGGAAAGATTCAATTGAGAGAATAGTCTGAAAAGGATAATAGACCACTTTTTTTTATGTAGAATTGCTCGGTGTTGTTGGTTCCAAAAGTTAAACGGTCGTTAGGCCGACCCAGAAAGAGATGGAAAGACGAGCTTGACGCCCATGAAAAGGATTGGCCCACCAAAGCCAAAAACAAAGACAACTGGAAAGAAGGAAGAGAGGCCTTTGCCCAACAATGGGACATACCGGGCTGATCTATCTGTCTATGTAGAATTGGTCGGCGTTTGACCACCAAACCGCCTGATGTTAAGCGACGTTGTGGTCTAAGATGGAGCACGACGACCTATAAGGTACTTATTCACTTCAGCCTTAGAGTGAAGAAGTACAAAGACGGCAGTTGAGTGAGGCGCTACGAGTGCGCTACTGCTCAGACCCGTCTTCGGAACGGTTACACCGGACTACATCCCGAAACACGACTAGGTCATTTCACGGCATGGCTTGGTCCGGTAGGTGGTAACTAGCCACGGCCGAAGCCTCCCACCAGAGTAAAGTAGTGCAGTGTATGTATGGGATTAAATCAAAACAGACAAATTTATCGGTGCTACTTAGACCTATCAAGCATTGGATCCATCCAAACCGATTATAATGATGATGATGCTGATGAAAACTTAACAATATCAACTAAAATACGCGTATATTAAAATATGCCTTATAGCTTTGTTAAAAAGCTTATTTTGCTTCAACTAATAAAGTTATCTTGTCAACCCTTTCGCATATTTTCGATTACAAGTTGTGATAAGGGATTGTGTTGTTGGCAAACTTATCTGAAATGGAGCTGGAGGTGTCACCTAGCTGATGGGTGTCGTACAAACAGTAAGGTGTCCCTCACCAAGAGCATTCTCGTGTAATGGAACCAGTGGATTTCCAGGATTCAGGGTTTCGGTTCAGGGGGGTTTAGTTGGAGTGGGGCTTGATAACATAGCATACCTAACATAGCATAGCATAACATAGCTGAGGATAATAAATAACATACATTTGACTCTTCTGGAATATTAAATTAGACCCTTTTGAGAAGCTTGAGTTCTTTAGCAATCCTCCCGCCCTGAATGAAACCGTTAGTTACGATGGTGCTTCAGATGCCGCCTCGCGCTGAGCTGGGGACTCGCACCCTTCAATTTCCCAGGGGACAGTATTCCCCAGCGCCCTAGCTCAGCATTGAGGGTCTCCTCGAGGCTGACCCCTTACTTCGCCTTAAAAAGGAAGAAAAAGAACCCTTTGTTCGTAACAGTTCGGATTCATAAAAAAACAGCAGTGAGGGAGGAGAACCGAGCAATACAGTTCGCAACCTGTAATGATACAATGTGTTACATTACAGTGGTAAGTAATTCCTCACTTCGGTGATTGGCTTCCCAGCCGAGAGAAAATATAATCTTAGATTGTTGGATTGTGACATAATCCTACTAATATTATAAACGCGAAAGTTTGTAAGAGTGAATGGATGGATGGATGGATGTTTGTTGCTCTTTCACGCCAGAACGGGGAACAGATCTGGATGAAATTTCGCACAGAGATAGATTATAGACTACCTCTAGAATAGCACATAGGATACTTTTAACTGCGGGTGAAACCGCGAGGCGCAGCACCTACATTATAAGCAAATGTTCGTCAGTCAGTAAAGCAAAGCAGTAAGTTATCAAATAACAAAAACAAAAAGATAATTCAGTTCTATGAAGGAAAAAAACAGCTGATTGTATTTCGTAATTTTAGGCTCACATAAGAAATTGCAGTAAAAAATGAGTTTCTAATTGTTTTATTGTAGTGTATGGCGGTAGGCATTAACATTTATACCCCATTGTACTTCAGTTTGAAAGAAACCTGTGCTCTGAACATTGTTTTGCTTTCTCGCTCCCTGGGCCGGTTTTTCCTATTTATCATAAAGTATTGCTACTGCTCTAGGACTGTACTGGGCTCTCTAAAATACTGCGCGCAACTTAAATACAGTTTGCTCACTTTCGGAAAACAAATTATCATAGAGATAAGTACTGTCAATCACTGGTTCCGGAATCTCATGTTTATAAAAAAAAATATGTTAGTGCGACAAAGAACAAAACGAAGTATCCGAAGGTATTTCATACTAATATAATAATTAGTACCTGGATGGCCGAGCTTTGCTCGGTATTTTTTTTTAATTTTTTAATTGTGTTTTTTGGATAATAAACAATTGATTTTAGTCTAACCTCAAAGCAAACACTCATTGACTTCGTGTTACTTAACAACGCCATCTGCTGTTGTGTCGTTAAAGCAATTACTCGTAGTTGCTCACAAAAAATTGTATTATTGTTCGCCAATAGATGTCAGGAAGAGTCATATTTTTCAGTTGAGATTGATTATCGATAAAACACGAATAAAATGACATTTTCTAAAAATGATTCATAGCTAGATCGATTTATCGCCCCCAAAACCCCCTATATACTAAATTGTATGAAAATCGTTGGAGCCGTTTCCGAGATTCCAATTATATATATATATATATATATATATATATATATATATATATATATATATATATATATATATATATATATATATATATATATATACAAGGATTGCTCATTTAAAGATATAAAGGAACGTAAATTCTTACTGTTATTATTTATTCTCGGTTTAGCTGATTTCTCATGGAGCGAGAAAAAAAAAAGTTAAAAAAAACTTTATTCTAACGTATGCATTATGTATAATCCATGTTACCTATAGTTTCATTGTTAATTTGCAAATTTTTGGGTGACTTCACAGCGGGTAGCCATGATATCCACAAAAATATTGCATGATGCTGTGTGACGGTTGACTCCAACTAATGCTTTGAAAGTTAAAAGGCGTGGCATGCATGTGAAAGATGATGAAGCTACGAGACGGACAAATAGAATGTTAAGCCAAGAGACATAATGCTCCTTAGTTGGACACCGCTCCTTTTAGCTTACCTATAATTTAACATCTAGATCGGCGACTCCTACGTCTTGTAACGTAGTTATAATCAGGTTTGTTTCACAATAAACCTTAAAACAATTGAATTTAAAATAACTTCTAGACTATTACTACTTCTAGAATGATAAGAGTATGAAACAGGTGCAGTATTGCATAATTTTATGGACAGAATCCACTATCATAAGGATTATATCGTACAGCACACAGGTAGGCTGGCTTCCCAAGAAATGTTCAATGTAGAATAGACTTCTGGATTTCAGCTCAAGGGTTGGAATAATCGTGTCATGGAACGGTGAGCAGGATCTAAAAATTACAATCATAAAAATTATGCTCTAATAGAAGAGCAAGAGGAAGCATTTTATTTTTTTAAACGACTGAGCAAGAAGGAGGTTTATGTTTTTCGAATGTATGTATGTATGGGGGTATGTAGGTATGTACATATAAATGTTTCTTTGGCACGCCCTACAGCCTAAACAGCTTCATGGATTTCGTTTTCATTTGAATTGTCTTGATAGTGGAAGTGACATAAGATACAACATTTTGCAGCCGGGTTTTTTGTTTTTCTCTTAATGTTACTTTTTTATAATTGTGGTCTAGTATTTGTGCTTTACCAACCATCACAATTTATTTTAATTTATTTATTTAGGTACAGCAATTAGTGCTGTACCACTAATTGCGGGATTACTAGATTAGATAAATGATCGATCGCTTTGATTTCACGGTTTTCATTTGCTTGTTTCTGTCTCCCTTTCGAAGGCTGTTTGAAAGATTCTGATCTTTAATAGACCAATTTACAGAATAAACAAATTCGCAATGAAAATAAATAAAAAAAAACATACAGGCATGTTCCTCTCTATGTTTTATAGGTGATATTGTTTTCAGTGCCTCTTATATTTTGGAACTTGGTAAAAAGCCAAGTCAGTAGAATAGGCGAAAGAAATATTGAAAACTATTTCTGAAGGGACGGTATTCAAAATAACCTTGATGTAAATGTAAACAACTATTATTTCTAATAATCTAAAGTGCAATATATGACAAATTTCAGTATGAATCGCATGGACACTCAGATCAATACGACAGAAAGATGCCAAAGAAAAACCAAACGAGATCCTTCTCCGTGCTCCAGCGAAAAGTGCCGGCTGGGCAGGGTGGGCGACTCAGGCGCCACTGACATTCCTTTGACAGTACGCTAGGAAAACGTCACACAGCAGAGCATAGACTGCATTTTTTGTATATGTTGCATTAGTATTTTGCATTTGCATTTTCATTTTTAGTATTTAGGATTTAAATATGTCCGCTTAGTATTTTATTTTGGGACTCAGCGGGTATTTTGTGTAACATCACTTGTGAATGCATTACTTGTCTTTCTACCTTGAAATGACTCCGTGCAAGCCTACCCAGAATCTCATTGAGCTCGGCAAAGACGTCGGCTCACGGGCGATAATCTGCGGTGTAATATCAAAAGCGCTCGCTGGCGTGTAGGTATTATGTAAATTTTACCGATAAGGGAACCATTCAGTCTCCGGCTATGGCGTAGTTAAAATATGCAACTCTATTATGCTTAGGTCTAGACTTAAGCCTGATTACCGATGATAGCGGATTAATTTAAAACCAACGAACAATGAAGCTAGACACATATTTTCTAACCAATGTTTGGAAACAATGGTTAGTATGATGTACTTTTATGTAAGTTTTATTTAAATAGTTTATGTATAGGTGTATAGGTATAATACTCGATGTTTTGTTGTTTCTTTGTATCAATCTTATGTTTATTTTTGTTATTTTTGCACACCCTGTCCCATACTCATTTGTCGTATCCTCTCCATCCTAAGGTTGCCTGGAAGAGATCGCTTTTAGTGATAAGGCCGCCAGTTGTTACACTATTTAAAAAGTTTTATCATTATTTTTCTCTTGTTGTTTTGTTAACTGTGGTGTGAACAATAAAGAGTTTATCTATCTATCTATCTATCTTTCCTTTGTTTTTATCCAAGAGGAGAGATGATGGGCTAGCCCGATCGCCTACACGTGAGCATCACTGAACCCATCAGCTTATGGTCTTGCGGCCGATTGCAGAAAAACTTGGAAAAATAAAGAAAAAAAAGTTTATTTTTTTATGCTTTTGTTTAAAGGTGAGTAATAAGAAAAAGGGTATATTTATAATAAAAAAAACAGGTTTTTTTTCTATCAGCGTACCTTCTTTTCTGTTGGTTACGTACCGCAAGTCACCACCACCCTGTTTGGATTCAGTTAGTGGGTTCCGTTTAATGTTTAAGTACTTTTGTGTTGACTTTTTGACATTGATGGGGCTATTTCTAGAAAGGAACTTGATGTTTGAATATCGTTGTTATCAGTATTTTTAAATAATAAAATTCAGACATATGAAGGAGAATTTGGAAAAAAAACTTGTTTTTGGTGATTTTGTGTAATAAGGGGCTTTAAATGAAACTTCAGACGTACCGTTCGTTTCATTGCATATGAAAATTGTAACGGAATTAGTTGTTGTCTAAGTACAGCATAATATTTTCTTATAAAACAGTTCTTGTAGGTAACACAAGACCCTGTTTGTTTGAAGAAATTATTATGAAAAAAAAAAAAAAAAAACGCGCGGTTAAAAAGTATCCTATGTGCTATTCTAGACTATAATCCATCTTTGTGCCAAATTTCATACAGATCTGTTCAGCCGTTCTGGCGTGAAAGAGTAACAAACATCCATCCATCCATACATACAAACTTTCGCGTTTATAATATTAGTAGGATTAAAAAAAACTCTGATATTATCACCAAAGCCAAAATACTGATTCACATTACATCACTTCACGTAAACCGTATTCACATAAGTGTCTAAGAATAAAAATTACAGCAACAATTAATTTTACCTACAATTTTACACTAACATAATTTCTACTCATAAAATTAACTCTTTAAATTATAATTTCAAGCCCGTGGCTTAATACGAACGCAACTTTGGATCAAAATTTCAACTTAAATTAACTTTTGACGTAATATTGTTAAAAGTATCACAGAGTATCTAACTTTATAATTTTGTTAGCTAACCAACCTTCATGTCAAAAAAACACGTCTAAAATCATAGCTGCGATTAATTCAGTTCATCACTCATTCATTACTCTATCCAATTTGTTAATAAACGTTGTAAAGTCTCCAAATAGTTATACAGTGTTTTGTTTTGCCTTTCTTTTAAATTTTTGCACTCTATCGAAAAATATGAATCACTGTATAACTGTTCCGAGGTTATACAACGTTTATTGGAGTATATCTCAATCTCAGAATCAGAGAATCAGAGAAATCAGAGAATCTCAGAAGTATCAGAAATCATAAACCAATAAGAATTACTATATTTTGAAATGCGAATTTTGTACTGGTTGTGTGTGTTTATTAATTCCTAGCTGTTTTTTCTCGCGATTTGACTCAAAATTAAAAAGTAGACCATCTATGTGTTAATCCAGGATATAAGCTACCTCCGTACCAAATTTCATCCAAATCCGTTTATCCGTTTGATCGTGAAAAAGTAACAAACACACACACCTACACAAACATTCGTCTTTAACATATTAGTAGGATTGAACTCTGTGATTCCTGAACGCATTTGAAAAAGCTTAGGTATGGAAGTAGCTTTTCTAATGCAGTGATCACTACTTGAAGCGATGATAGCCTAGCCGGAGAAGGCCCGCCTCTCAAGGCAGCCGGGCACAGCCAGGACCAAGCCGAAGGCACGCACCAATTTGTTCATTGTGTGAGCATATGTGCGTACTATATGTCATCTGCTACATGACTGGAGCCCCATGTATGGCGACAGGTTCGGCCCCTGTCACATTTGGGACTGAATTACAAACAGTGAAGTGTGGGTGTTGTACACCTCTGCCAGCCCCCTCGGGGGGAAAGGCATGACGATGATACTTTGATAAAACCACAATGCACATAATCAGACATATTATCTATAATAAACCTACTGACTACTGTTAGTAAGTTTAAAAAAGGTAAAGATAAAGTCACTCTAAAAACGTAATTAATATATACTTATCAATACTGATAATTTACACACACCTTTATTGCAGTTATTTTTACTTTGGTAGATATCACCTATTTATTCTGTGAATCAGTGTAAATGCATTGGAATAACTTTACTTATCTAAAAGTACATACTTAAGGTTATTGTCAGGGCGTCTTCCAGGGGGCTGTTCCTGCGCGTGAGATGAGATGAGATTGTATCTTGGTCACTCTCACACCTATGACGTTTCAAACGAGAGAAACAAGGGCAAAAAAGGTGAGATGAAAATCTCAAATCTCCGAATAGGATCCCAAGGGCTATTCCTGCGCGTGAGATGAGATGAGATTGTATCTTGGTCACTCTCATACCTATGACGTTTTAAATGAGAGCAACAAGGACGAAAAGCTCGCGACTTCGATTCGCGGTCGCGCAGCGTTGAAAACAAAATGTAACCATCATGGCAATAAGATGTCTTGGTAGGCCCCCAACTCGGTGCGTTTTCGTTTCTGTACCGAATCTGGGGCCCTATACGGAGATTTGAGATTCTCATTCCACCTTTTTTTCGTCCTTTTTGCTCTCATTTGAAACGTCATAAGTGTGAGAGTGACCACGATAAAATCTCATCTTATCTCACGCGTAGGAATAGCCCTCCTGTACTGACTGTAATTTTGTTCGTATCTCGGTAAATAATATGGATAGATGCATTACAGGAACCAAACCGCACCGAGCTTGTCACGAGGATGCTAGGGAGTCTTCACACTAAAGCTATCGACATGAGTTCGAGGTTTCTTGAAGTCAGCTGACATATTTCACTAAAAAAATACATCGAAATGTATTTTTTTACACACACACACACACAGAGAGAGAGAGAGAGAGAGAGACGTCAAACTTATAACACAAATAACTTAGCAAAAATAAAATTAGAAGCAACAACACTAAAGTAAGTTTGGCAATTAGAATATTCTCAGCGATGTACTGCGTAGGCTGGTAGGCTGGCCAACCTACGCAAAGCTGGCTTCTCCAGAATGTAGACTCCTTTAGTCTGACAAAAGTTGATTGAATGGAAATTGATTACCTATTCAAAGTAGTTAGTTGCTTTTGTAGGTATAAGTACGTACGAGTATATTTACCTACTTTGTATCTACTAGACTGCGATTGCTCTTTTTAAAGGCAACAAACTGTTTCCCGCGGTTTCACACGCAAATTCAGTTTTCGAGAAATTTTCCGGAGGGAAAAGTGCTTTTGCTTGTCCACTTCCTAGCTGCATAACGAAAAAACGTTATGCAGCTAAAAAGTGGACAAAACTGACTGGAGGGATGCACACTATCCAGTGCCGGATTAACCACGTAGCAAGAGTAGCAATTGCTACGGGCCCCGCGCAAAAAGGGGTCCCGCATATTTAAACCCACTCATCTCTGTCTGAGCGTAATTATTTTCCAATTAAACTTATTAAGATGTGGTATCAGTGCCGGATTAGCCACATAGCAGGACGCAGCAAATGCTACGGGCCCCTAACTAAACTAAAACCTAAAAAGCCCTCTACTAATAACTATTGATAGAGTATATGCGGTAGATAGTAGTAGACATGTGACGCAAAATGTCTCAAAATAGGGTGAAAAAAGCACTGACCATACTTAGCAACACCAAAATATTTAAATATTTTCAGTGGAAATGGGAGGGGGGGGGGTTGGTGGGAAATCAACTATATACTCAAAGGCCCCTTCATATTTGCTACGGGCCCCGCGTATTCGCTTAATCCGGCACTGACACTATTTCTTTGACAAACTTCTTTAAAAACCCTAAATAAGTAAGAAACAAAAACACCAGATACTTTCGAGATAATCTAAGTGTGTAGGTTAAGCATGATTCACATTACGAAGAATCTAATTAATCCTGATAACATTCCCGTATAAGTATTTATTACTAGATAAATGAAGGTACTTTATGACAGTAAAAACGACATTTTTAAACCCCTGACCTAGTTTATTTTACAACCACTGACCTGGATTATTTATAACTAGCTTTACTCGCGATATTGCCTGTGTAGATTAACTATAAGTATTTGATGATTTACTTAGGAACTTTTTAAGCGACTTCAAAAAAGAGGAGGTTCCTAATTCGACTTTTTTTTGTTTGTATGTTACGCGATCATTCCGTCAATTATGAATCGATTTTGATCATTCTTTTTTTGTTTTGTAGATTGTACTTCATAGGTGATCCTATTTACACTTATCGTAATCGGTCAAGCGATATTTAAAATGTCAACAAACGTGTAAAAATTGTTTTTTTACAAAATCCGAATCAGTGTTTTAGGCTTTGCCTTTTTTACATTATGTTTTTAGAGTATCTACCTACATGCCTACTAATATTTTAAGAAGCTATCGGCGCTCTAATATTAATATTTCTTTTTCTTTCTAAAAACGATCTCATAAAAGAGAACGAAATAAATTACCAAACACACAATCGCGTTTAATTGTAACTAGCTGCGCCCCGCGGTTTCACCCGCGGTCCCACTGGGACCGTTAATTTTCTCGGGATGAGAGGTACCCTATGCTTTTTTCTGTACTCCTTACACTTACAACGTGTGTGACGTATTTCATGATGATTTATTGCCTAGTTAGAGCGTGAAAGCTTAACAAATAAACAAACGAACAAACAAACTCACTTTTGCATTTATAATATTAGTTGGAGGGATGGATGGATTATGAATTAAATTAGAATGAATGAACTAGAAGAATGTTGTTATCAATTTTTATTACAACAAAAACAACATTTTTCAAGCTAAGGATTAGATTTTTATGACTATCACTGGTTTACCCATTTTTTTTTAAATCTATAAGTAGTCACAAGGCGTGCCCGTAGCAACTTCTGCCTCCTGCTACTTGGCTAATCTGGCACTGCGTGAAGGGATTAGGGGCTGCATGCTAAAACGACGCTCAGTCATGAATCTTGATTTAAAACTGCGGTTTTATGTATGTTAAAACCAGTTTTAAATCGAGATTTATTATTATTATTATTTTTTTTGCTGATATTACGTATTTTTTACTTAATTAGTAAGTTACATTATGTAATATACCCTGTGCATAGGGCGTTGCAAGTGTGGCGTGCTAGTGTGTACCTACTCGTAACTAGAAACAGTCAAGTTACATATCATCATAGGCATATTTTAAATGTTGTAAAAAAAAAAGTTAAACAAATGTTGTGTAGGTACCTACTATAGATTCTATACATTCAATTTTAAATAATTTTAAATTTTGAATTATTATATAATTTTAAATTACCTATTAAAAATGTATGAGCGTCGTTTTAGCATGCGATCGTATATAAAATGTAAATCCGTAATTAACTGTAAGTTTATCTGTAAGTTTATTTCATGTCATTATTGTGAGCTGTGGATTTTGTTTAAATAAATAAAATAAAAATAAAATCCTTAAAGTCTCAGAAGGACGAGCGTAGGACATCGTCTTGAACTAGGGGTGGCACTGTAATGTACTGTTATGGGCAAGCACACTTATCCATAGCGATCGGATAAAATAAATACCTAAAGTTCACATTTTCAAACAAAAGCCTCAGATTAACCTAGACAATAAGATGGCGCACGGCGTATGATTTAGGTGAAGCCAAAAAACATCTAAAAACTATGCTACTGTCGTATATTATGTACACAAAACGCACAAATTGATGCAAAAAACTACGCTTCTCTGCTTGGTCATTCTTACCTCGACACTAATTGCATTGGTTTAAGGTATAATTTCGTATACATAAATATACATAGTGTATTATAAAAGTGTGGCCAGGACTAAATTTTGAGATTCTTTTTAAAAACTGTGCAGTTTTTTTGCAACTCAATTTTGAAACAGCTGTAACATTAAACACTTACAAATACATAATATTAGGTCCTTACGTATGAAATTGGCGTTTTCTACGGGAGGAATAAAAAGTCGATTTTTTTTTTGTAAAATATATTTAATTAATCAAAGTATGCACCGTTGTTATCTATGCACTTTTGCCATCTTATGGGTAGTTCATTGATCCCTTTACTATAAAAACCATGGGGGCGAGAATCAATAAACTCTTTGAAGGCGGTTTGGACTGCTGCATCGGAGTGGAATTTTTTTCCTTGTAAGAAGTTGTCCAAATTCCGGAAGAAATGGTAATCTGTTGGAGCAAGGTCCGGGGAGTACGGTGGATGTCGCAGACATTCCAATTGTAGCTCAGCTAACTTAGTGGTTGTTTGTTGTGCAGTGTGTGGTCTTGCGTTGTCGTGAAGCAGCAGTGGCCTAGAGCGATTGACCAATCTCGGTTGTTTAACAGCTAGTTCTTCCTTCATGGTTTGCAGTTGCTGACAATAGATATCTGCCGTAATCGTTTGGCCAGATTTAAGAAAGCTGTAGTGAACGACACCGGCGCTAGTCCACCAAACACTTACAAGTAACTTTTTCTGAGTCAATTTTCGTTTAGGGCAGGATTTGGCTGGGTCTCCAGGGTTCAGCCATTGCGATGAGCGCTTTCGATTATCGCACAATATCCACTTTTCATCACAAGTAATGATTCGATTTAAAATCCCTTCATTATTGTGTCGGTTGAGCAAAGTAACACAGCAGGCGACCCGTGTTTGCAAGTTCGATTCACTCAATTCATGAGGTACCCATCGTTCGAGTTTTTTTACTTTCCCGATTTGCTTCAAGTGGATTAATACAGTTTTGTCACTTACCCCGAAGACTGTTGCTATCTCTGAAGTGCTTTGTGATGGATCCGCTTCCACAATAGCCTTTAATTCTTCGTTTTTCACTTTGATCTCCGGCCGTCCACGGGGTTGGTTCTTAAGGTCGAAATTTCCAGAACGAAAACGTTGAAACCAAAAACGTACCATGCTGTCTTTAGCGACACCAGCGCCGTACACATCATTAATTCTTCAAGCTGTTTCTGCAGCACTGGTGCTACGGTAGAACTCGTACTCGTAAATATACCGATATTTCATGTTTTCCATTGCGCGGTAATAAGCGACGCCAAAGAAAAAATAATGAGGAAAATAACAAATGAATGACTGTATTCCAAAGAAAAAAAAACCAGCTAAATGGATTTATTAATTTGAATTTCGAATTCTTAACCAAAGAGGAGATATTTCAGATCAAATTGATCAGTACGACAAAACGCTGATTTCATACGTAAGGACCTAATATTATGTGCAGTTTTGGAATATGAAATCTAATAAGGTTGTAAATTGAATCGGAAATGGCTCACGTAGAGTTTGGGAATTAATAGTTAGTTTTCGTGCAATTATAAATGTTTTTCATGGCAACATTACCACGCACACAAGTTTAATAAAGAAATGGCTTCAGTGAGATATAACGCAGTGTTCCATCTTTTCTTCTAGGTTGATCTGAGACAAAAGCTAAGAAAATATGCAAGTGGCTTCTAATTGCTCCCGACTTTTTTTATTAAAACATTTTATTGACTTAGAGATACATCCTATTTTCAAAAGTAGCACATGAAATCCTAAACTTACTAAAATTCGCATTCCATCGAACCGGGAAACGTGGAATTTTTTAACGAACTAAGTGTTCTCTATAAACCAAAGAAGTTAAAGTAAATATTATATTTATCCGATCCCTATTTATTTAGCAATTAGCAAAACACTGTATTACATTATTGCACAACAATATCATCATCATCATTACAGTGTACTACTTCTACTTACGTCCTTTTGCAGGGACACTGACTTACCCTACGTCGAGGGTGATTCAGCCGTTATCCACCACGCTGACTCATTGCCAGTTGGGAGATGTCACACATCTTTTATGTTGGTTGGTTGTCAATGATGGTTGGATGGTTGGTCATAAACTTGTCTACGTGAGAAAAATTCATTCGGGCATGGCCACAACATATTAAATTTAAAAAAAAAAAAAAACATAATTTGAAACAAAACTACTTGGAACATATTAAAAAAAAACAGCATTAGTACAGTAGCAGTAGGTACTTACTATATAGAGTGTTATTTCCATCCATTTTTGTTCCTTTGTTAAATTTCATGATGATGAACCATAAATAACATAATCCCAATTAAAATCGATCTATTAAAATATACGTAAATGCATTGTGCTCGAAACAACCCCATTAAACCAACAACTGACAAATTGAAACTAAGCAATAATCAGAATCAGGAAATCAGTTGCATTTTGTATTGTTATCTTAAACATCTGATTCACAATAATCGACTGCGCCAACCATCAAAAGTGGAGTTTCTCACTAATCAGTAGAAAATCTAATTAAACGATATCAAAGTGATAATATCAGTAACTCAAACAATAAAGAAGAAGTATAAATTTAGCGTAATTACTGTCCCATCTTCAGTTAAAGAGCAGCGCTTACAGTGAATAGTGAACCAAATAACCGACGAAAATGAAAGGTAAAGATTCATTTAATTGTTTATTATTTTAATAATTTACAACTTAGGGACTTACTTAAGCTACTTATTGAAGTATTTATTTATATACTAGCTTCTACTCGCGACTTTGCTAACTTTTTATGGGCTATGTGACACTCAGGGACTGTTTAGTTTTCCAATGGTATTTTTTAATCGTATCAAAAGTACGAAAAAATAAATGACCCATATTTACAAATCCATACATCCATCCAAATATTATAAAATTGAAAGTAACTCTGTCAGTCTGTCTGTTTGAATGCTTTTCATGGCTCAACGGCCGAACGGACCTTGATGAAATTTGATAACTAATTACATTATTTCACAAGGATGGTTTTTGGGTACTATTTTCTGAATAAGCGCGAACGAAGTCGCGGCTAACAGCTAGTATTTTATAAAATGTAGAATATAAGTAGCATTATACTGCCTACTGTTGGATAATAATAAATTAACCCATTTTTTTTTAATTTTGAAGGGTTAGGAATTAGTAAGTGTAAAAGTAGTTTCTTACTTCTTAACGCTGAAACGGCGCTACAGTTTTGAGTGAAATTTGTTATTAGAGGTAGCTAATATCCTGAATACCCTGGATAGCACTTAGTCATTTTTAGTCATCTAAAAAAATAACTGCGAGCCGCAACTAGTGGATTCATAAAAGGCGGCCTTTTTTATTGGCCATAGTGATCCCTTGCAGAACAAGGACACGAATTGTAGAAAAAGAACGGTTACGGTTGCTCCACCAATCCCTTTATAACCCTCTAATACTCTTCATCATTATTGGACTATACAGGGAGTTACATAAGCCCCGGTGGATAATTGATGGGCAGGTACACACACATAAAAGTGTTCATGCAAATATATAAAAAATGCACGTTAAAATTATCAAGAGTTATGACCGGTTAAAGTACGCAAGAAAAAAGGAAATTTTACAGAAATGTTAACAAATCTGGATCATATGTTGGCGGCTTTTGTTCTATGAATTATTGATAATTGCATCGTCCAGTCGATACTGTATGCACACCTTGCAGATACAACAGAGTTTTGTAACACCCTGTATAGATAATTGTGCACTCATTAAAAGATGGTTTACATTAGCATTTTTCTCCACAGGTACAGCACTTATTCTCTTCAGCGTGTTCGCTCTTGCTCTGTGCGGCGACGCCGGACTCAACGCCAACGGCTGCCCAAACGACTACGAACTCCACAAGGTCTTGCCCCATGACACCTACTGCAACCTCTTCTACAGCTGCGTTGGCGGCGATCGCATTGAGCTAAGATGCCCCGGTGAACTTCTGTTCAACGACAAACTAGAAGTCTGCGACTGGCCTTCCAGTGTTGACTGTGGTGGCAAGGGAATCAGCGATGCCGGATCAGAAGAGGGCGGCGGCAGTGGCCCCAACCCTAGCCCAGGAGGCAACGGTGATCCCAGTGCGGCTCCCGAAATCTGCGCCCGCGAAAATTCCGACGGTATCCTCGTAGCGCATGAGTACTGCAACAAATTCTACAAGTGTGACAGGGGAGTCCCAGCCGCCATCGAGTGCAGCCCTGGTCTTTTGTACAACTTCGACATGGGCTGGTGCGACTGGCCTTTCAACGTTGAATGCGGAGACAGAATTAATCCTTCTGCGAAATAAATTACTTTTGATAACTTATTAAACTAGCGCAAAGTGACTAAATTGGTGTGGGGCTAAAATTTGTTTTAATCGATGTTACCAAGTACCTGAATTTTTTAGACTATGCAATTTTTCTGAAATTGCCCTAAATTTTGTTTTTATTGAAATAAAGAAATTAACATCAGTAACGTATGTTCATTTTAGTTTTAAAATACCTCACTTTATGTAGCAATCGTTTCAGGCTCTAGCGGATGCAGAGGGGGGGGAGGTCAGAGGATGCTAAGGGACTCAAAGTATTGTGCAATATTTAATTTAAAAACAGATCATTTGTTTTGTTAGTGCTTCTGTATTTACCTGCCCTGGGGATCTACTATGGCACCTTGTCTTCACAATGTTTACGTTTTGTTTCGACTACACGACCATGTATCTTATTGCGCAGCGACACGTATCGCGGACGCGAAACGTCGACAATAAACGTAACCATCAATCAGATGTCATGGTAGACACCCTGATTAAAGTTCCCTTCAGCTAAGTCAAGCCACCCCAAACTTAAACAATGACCTTAACAAACACTAAATAAAGGCTACTTTCACCTAAGTCAAACCAAAACTTCAAGGCTAGAGTGAATAAGTACCTTATAGGTCGTCGTGCTCGATCTTAGACCACAACGTCGCTTAACATCAGGCGAGTTGGTGGTCAAACGCCGACCTATTCTACATAAAAAAAAAAAAAAAACTTAGTTGTTGTGTTTGTTCCATGGCATTTTCGACACTACGAACTTCTTCTTCTTAATCGGGCACTCTTGGCAGAGTGGTTGTGGTCACTGAGATGGTGATACATGGTGGGTCTTCATTGTCGTCAGTCTTCCCGGCGGCGGTAACCACTGCTCTCGCAATGCTTCTCCATTTTAGCCGGTTCGTCGCATCACGAGAGCACTCCGTCATGAATGGTTTGTGGCTGTCTTGATAAGATCCGTCCAGCGTGTAGGAGATCTGCCTCTACCTCTCTTTCCTGCTACCTGACCTTGGACTACCAATCTTTCCATTGAGTCTTCGTTTCTTCTTTTCACTACGAACTACGAGTGCGAAGAGTTATTTATTTTCCATTGCTATTAATTTAACATAAGTATGTAGGAAATGAAGAAAGTTTCGCTACCGTTTCGCACGGTGTCGATAGGTCGGGATTTCTTTATAGTCGCCATTACTCAGCGCCGCAAGTTCGGCCGCACCTGAGCTCCTCTGCGGAATCTTTCTGCATTGCAGACGTACAATTATTTGTGACTACCTCTGATATAGCTATTTTGTACGAAACGTATTATTTGTCATCTGCTGACTAGAGTATGGCGACAGGCTCGCCCCCTGTCACATTTGGGACTGAACATCCGGCGAAATGTGGGTGTTGTATTACACCTCTGCCAGCCCCCTCGGGGGAAAGGCGTGACTTTGTATGTTTAGTGTTTGCAGTTACATATGTGTTAAACCAGGATGTAAAGCTACCTCCATGCCAAATTTCATCATCATCCGTTCATGCGTCTGAACTCGAAAAAGTTACAAACGAACACACAGAGAAACTTTCACATTTATAATCATACAAGGTGCTGCTTTTGTAGTAGTAATACTACTAGTAGTAAAACTTAATAATAAGTAATACATAGTAATACTTAAGAGTGTTATGCTACCTGTCAAAGTGTACAACAATACAATACAATACAATACAAAAACTCTTTATTGACACCAAATACAAAATAAATCTAAACTAAACATTCAAAAATATAGGCGCAATGGGCGGTCTTATCGCTTAAGAGCGATCTCTTCCAGACAACCTTTAGATTCAAATACAAAATTGATCACGTGACTAGTTTTTTGTATGAAGACTCGATTATTTTTATTTTGAACTAGCTGCGCTCCGCAGTTTCACCCGTGGTTTATTCTATGTGCTATTAAATTCTAGACTACAATCTATCTCAGTGCCGAATTTCATCCAGATCTGACGTGAAAGAGTAACAAACATCCACCCATCCATTCTTACAAACTATCGCGTTTATAATATTTGAAAGATTTTACAAACTTCTGTTCTAAAACTTGTATGTAGAAATATAAAAATAAAGAATAAGAATAAAGGAATAAAATTAATTTATTGACAAACACAACAGAATTAAATTATACACACTTGATTACAGAATATAATAAACAGATAAAAGTGTTTGGCAATAGGAGTAAACTCACTTTAACGAGTTGAACAACACACTTAAGACGTATTACTACAGCCAAAAGCAGCACCCTGTACAAGTACTTATTAAATTACTTAAAACTCGGAGTTTCCGTAACTCTTTTCCTTAACCTTTGAGTAAACAAAATATAATATCAATTTTCCGACAGCGATTAAAAAAAAACTTGTTTCGGGACTAAATATTTTTTTGATAGGCAGTTTTTTTTAAGTTTTATAAATAAGTAAGTACTTGTTAAGGTAAAATATTAACTTAACAATTGAATACTTACAATACAGACACAGTCTTATAATGTAGATAGTAATGGCAATTTTAATTAACCATTAGGCTAATCTCGCCTATTTAAGTCATTTAATAACAACAAGATAAATTTTAATTTGTGGTAAAACATGCATGTAACGTGTATCTAAGGTATTCAGTTCATGGTAGTCTGTTCATGATAGGTATGTGAGTCTTTTGTGCCAGACTCATTTTTAAACATGTTTTTTTGATAGGCTGGCTATGAGATTAAATTAGTGAAATAACATATCGTTACGCCTTTCCCCCGAGGGGGCTGGCAGAGGTGTAATACAACACCCACACTTCTCCGGACAATATTCAGTCCCAAATGTGACAGGGGGCGAACCTGTCGCCATACACCGGGCTCCATTCTTGTAGCAGATGACATACAATGACATTAAATTAGTAAAATCATTGAGCAAATGCGGGTAATTAAAAGCTTATAAGTAAGCATTTTAAATTAGCGACCCGCTCCGGCTTCGCACGGTAGGTACATACCTCCCGTAAAAAATATGTAATTGATCGTGAAAACTGCATCAAAATCTGTTGCGTGGTTTAAAAGTCCGGCGACCTAACTAACTTCGACCTAGGCGACCTAGACTAACTTCGCATTGGCTTAAGGTATTCTATAGCCATTTCGTCTAGAAGAAGAAGACGAGCGAAGAGAGCGAGTAATGATACTGACGAGCTTCTAAAATTACCTACAGAGTGACAAAGTGCAATTTCAATTTTTTTTTATGACTTTTGCACATCTGTAATCATTCTTAAGTAACTAATAATTTTCCTTGTATCATGGATTCATTTAACAGCTAATGATGTAGACAACCTCCCTATGTAATGGAATTTTTGATTTGCTTTGTCTACCTATTCAATAAATCAGTCAAAAGTGACCCCTTAAAATGCGGATATTTTTCATACTTCTATTTTCGCTTAAGAACGTTTTAAAAAAAAACTAAGAACATAGGGCGAAGATATTGTTAATTTAATTGTACATGCTAAATTTCATCATAATCTAACAAAGAATTTTTCAAGAAATTTGAGTAGCGCGTTTGAATGGAAATTTCAGAGCGTCGCGGCCCTCTTAAGAGGAGTTAGCGGCTTTACAGATAGAGAGTCAGACGTGGAAAACGACTTTGCTTTACACTATGTAGAGATAGAGATAGAGAAGAGGAGCGATAGAAAAGAGAAGCAATAGATGAGAGAAAAGAAGATGATAATGAAAGGTTTTTAAGGCCATGTTGAGTTCTAACCTTTTTTGTCGCATTGGACATGCAGCGACAACTGAAATTTTAATCGTATAAATATTTGTTTTATTTCTTTAGGTAAGTAAATATTATTATATTATTGTCCGTTACTGTTTTATTATGTTTTTTGTTTTTTGTTGTTGTAGTGTTTTGTGCGATGAAATAAATTGTTTGTTTATTTCTGTCTAATTATTAAAACATTAGAAATCGTATCCGATTGGGATTTAGTAAACAATTTTTAGATTTTTGTTACTTTTTTAAAAACCGCTTTACCGAGTTCGATATACATATTATAAATAGGATCATTTTGGGAGTAGATATACCCTTTGAAACAAAAAAGAATTTTCCAAATTGATCAAGGCGCCTTGGAGTAATCAGGGAAAATATGTACCTACATTAAAAAAAAGATTCCGAAGAATTGAAAACTTCCTTCTTTTTTGAGGTCAGTCAATGATATATTATCATACTAGGTAAACAAAAAAAATAAGTATTACATTAATTCTACTTTTCTTACCAGCCAGCATTTAAACGAGTACTTACTTAATCTAATTCCGGAATGCGAAATCCCAACTGGCTTGAAAATTACGTTGTGATAAACAACGTTCCCTCTTATTTTATGTGCCAGCAAAAATGATAATTATCTACTAATTACCCACTAACGATTATGATAATTTGCTTTAATAATACTAAAGTTAAACCTCTACCCTTACATTAAAGTCAAGTATTATTTATAACCATCAAAGTAAAAATAAAGATTTTTAAAAGTCCTATTCCATCGCAGAAAGATAACCGATGTTAATTAGGAAAAGAAGGTACGGCCAGTCTTTTGGGGGGAGGGGTGACCGCGAGTCGCATTTTATATGGTGGTATGGTGGTGGTTTGTAGTAGCAGTAGCATTTAGCTCCGATAAGAATTTTCACAATTGAAGGCTCTAGTAATACTACTTATTTGCCTACTCGTATAGGCAAATAAGTGTGCAAAGAAATCCTAAAGTAGGAAGTTGTGTGTGTGTATGCTTGTGTGTTTGTTTGTAACACAACGGAGCGCATTTAGTAATACATTAATATTTACACTAAATTGAAATAATAAAAACTAAAAATTTAAGAAACCCCCGACACCCAATTTTATTAACACCGATTTATATCAAACATATATAGCTAAGAACACTCTCGACTAATTCAGCTTTCAAATAATAAAACAAAATAGGTTATATTCGGTCGGGAGTTACGATGCCACAACACACACATACAAATACACACAAACACACACGGCAAACTTATAACACCCCGTCGCGTTTAGCGTCGGGAGTTAAAAATAAATTAACTCCAAGATTAGAACTGCCCACACAACCTATACAAACTTATCTCTCAATTGCGAAACATCAGCCTGGCTGATGAGATGAAGGGTAAAGAAGGGTAAAATGGCGTGATAGGAGATAATTTGCTTGTCACGGTGAGAGAAAAACTGATAGCACTGCCATTTACAGACGAGCAAAAGTGTATGTGCGAATCAAATGGACAAACAATGCCTTGCTGTTTTTATTTCTACAGTACTTTTGCTAGTATTTTGTAGGTCATTTAGCTGAAACGATGTTGGTTCTTAAAACATATTTTTATGGTGGATGGTCCAAATTTTTTAGGGTTCAAATTCAAAATGTATTCATTCATTATCCACTTAGAATCGTCAGCTTTTATAATTAGTTCATTCTAATTAAATTCTAAATGTATTATCATTCTAATTAAATTCTAATTCTAATAAATTACCAACATTAATATTTTTTATCTTATTTTACAAAAATTATAAAAATAGGGATTTGCAATGGCATCGTCAAAATAAAATGAAATAGTTAAATGTTTTTAAATATTTTTTATCGGCAATAGCATTTGGGTTCCGTACCCATAGGGTTAAACGGGACCCTATTACCAATACTCCGCTGTCCGTCCGTCTGTCTGTCTAACCGTCTGTCACCAGACTGTATCTCATAAACCGTGACAGTCACAGATGATGTATTTCTGCTGTCGGTATAACAACAAATACTAAAAAACAAATTAAAAAACAAAAAAATAAGGGGGCTCTCATACAACAAATGTATTTTTTGCAGTTTTTATAGATAACTGGCTGCGCCCCGCGGTTTTACCCGTGGTTAAAAAGTATCCTATGTTCCATTCTAGACTATAATCTATCTCTGTGTCAAATTTCATTCAGATCTGTTCGGCCGTTCTGGCGTGAAAGAGCGACATGGATGGATGGATGTTTATTACTCAACATTCATCCATCCATTCTTACATACTTTCGCGTTTTTAATATTAGTAGGAAGTAGGAGGGTACGAAACCCTTGATGCGTGAGTCCGCTAGCACTTGGCCGGTTTTTTTTAGAAGAGTGGCTCTCGTGGTGGTAAATGGTAATCGCCGCCAATGGTCACCTGCAACACTGTACTGTTAATGCGCTGCCAACCTGGAAAGAAAATATAGACAAGATATTCTTTTTTAAACGCCCCGTCATACCTCTGCGGAAAGACCTTTATGGGAAGATCATAACTGTTATTTACATATAATATATCGTCACGCCTTCCCCCGAAGAAGCTGGCAGAAGTGTAAGACAACACCCACACTTCGACGGACGATATTAAGTCCCAAATGTGACAGGGAACGAGCTTGTTGCTGTACACCGGGCTCCAGTCATGTAGCAAATGGCATAACTATTAAATGCCTTCTTATTAAGTACTTACTAGCTCATAGCTCGCCGCTTCGTTTGAGTTTCATTTTAGTACACATGCCCACTTTCACTAAATATAAGAAATGATTAGATCCTTCCTTCACTAGTTTTAAACTACTCTTAGCAAAAAAATCGCTTATCGGGCACATAAAGTTAACATTCTCCTAAATAATGGCTTATGGTTCGTGTAAGAAAAATTTGGTAGGAGCAGCTTTAACAAGTTAAGCAAGGACTTAGGCAATTCTTTTTTTTTTTTAGTTGCGTTTGACCACCAACTCGCCTGATGTTAAGCGACGTTGTGGTCTAAGATGGAGCACGACGACCTATAAGGTACTTATTCACTCTAGCCTTGAAGTTTTGTAGAGTGAAGAAGTACAAAGACGGCAGTTGAGTGCGGCGCTACAAGTGCGCTACTGCTCAGACCCGTCTTCGGCAATCTCAGATTTTTCAAAAATTCGGATTTTGGGCAAGTAGCCATCAGTGATTGATAAGCTCCATTGGTGAAACAATTTTTACAATCTGTACAGTTGTTCTAAATATTACCCTTAAGCACCCACTTTCAATGTTTGCGTAATTTGCGAAATTGTATTTGCGTAATTGCGTAACTTTATATTTAAAATTGAATGTATAGAATCTATAGTAGGTACTTACCTACACAACATTTGTTTCACTTTTTTTTATTTTCTTTACAACATTTATAATATGCCTATGATGATATGTAAACTTGGCTGTGTCTAGTTACGAGTACATACTACCACGCCACACTTGCAACGCCCTATGCACAGGGTATATTACATAATGTAACTTACTAGTTTAAGTGAAGAATATGTAATATCAGCAATGAATAATAATAAATAAATTTCTGATGTCATCTTCAAATACAAAATCAAACAAATAAAAAAAAACACACAACAACAACAAAATAAATTATAATTTAAGACATTACAATTTTCATCTATCGTTTAAAACTTTGACGAATTTCAAACACCTTATAATTCACTAGAAAGCCTTTCATATTTTCAATTTCGATTTGAAACAAAATGAAGACTTTAACTTTGATGTGATTTGTACGAAGCAGCGACATACCGTCGAAGAAAGGACTTCAAACGGAATTTAAGATCCACTAATAGGCGTTCAAAACGGCAGGTGAAAACTCGACAGTCGACAGCAATTTTCACGTCCACAGCTACCGCCACAAAGAGAATAGTTTTGTTAAACAGCGTTAGGGTTGACACCTTACAATACCCTTGGTATAAAGTCAAAGTCAAAATGTTTTTATTCAATTTAGGTATCAAAGATACACTTATGAACGTAAAAGTTATTTAAATAGACTCGACCGCCTTGTTCGGATAAAGAGCTTCTACTCAGAAGAACAGGCAAGAAACTGAGGGACATTATTTTTTCAAATAATAAATAAATTACAGTCTCACAAATTTTGGCTTACAACTAGGTAATATCTATAAATACTAGTGGCTACTTGGCGGATGTGGAAGGCTCCAGACATCTTTATCTTCTAAATAATTCTTAACTTTATAATACCATCTTTTCATCAATGTAGTTTTTACATGTGATTTGAATTTTCCCTCAGTGAGCCCTGTTATATTTTTCGGAATTTTATTGTAAAAACGAACGCAGATGCCTAAAAATGACTTATTTGACTTAGTCAGTCTAAATCTCGGTACAGCTATCCTATCCTTATTTCTAGTGTTATAATTGTGATAGTCACTGTTCAATTTAAATTTATGTAGATTTTTGCGAACGTGCATAATATTTTCAAAGATATACAAAGAAGGTAAAGTTAATAAACATTTTTTCTTTAAATAAATCTCTCAATGATTCGCGGGGACCCATTCCGTAGATAGCGTGGACCGTTCGCTTTTGGAAAATAAAAATGGCTACGACTTCAGCAGCTGATCCCCACAGCAAAATGCCATATGACATTATGCTGTGGAAGTAAGCAAAGTAAACCATCCTAGCTGTAGCTATATCCGTCAGTTGCCTAATCTTACGAACCACATAAGCAGCAGAACTAAGTCTCCCAGACAGCATTAATATGTGGACCCCATTGCAGTATATACTCCTATGTATAATAATATACTCCGCCAGGTATAGCATTCAGCAACGCGTAGTGACATCAATCGATGCAGGACCGAAATAAGTTATTTACAACAAGTCCGAAAGAGAGGGATGATCATTATGTGTTCGTTGAATTAAAAAAACAAGGTTTAGTATTTTTTTGGGTATGACAATACTAAACCTCCATTACCCCTTCAGTTTTAACGTTTTTAAAAATAAAAATTGATGTACAATAAATGTAATGTACCCCTAAACTCTTTATCTCGGAATAGTCTCAAATTGTACAGTGTTCTGTCTCATTCGATCGAATTAAAAATTTAAAAGAAGGAAAATGACAAAACACTATTTCGCTATTCCGAGACTATACAACGTTTATCGGTAGGAAATACAAAGTTTTAATTTTATTGTTCCGACCCAACAATCTTATTAACAACGTTTAAACAAATCAGAATAAAACAAACGAACCAACAAAATAAGAATAAAACGAAAAAAACACAAAGTTACTTAGCGTCTTATCAAATACATTTTTTTCACTACTAAGCAAGCTAGCAAGCAAGCTTATAATTATTTATATTATAATTAATATAACCCCTAAAAACTTTAGCATTAAACAAAAAAAAAAATACGTTTCTGATATTTGAGATTTTATTTTCCAAACCAAAATGCTTTAATTTTACTAGTTCAATGCGAGACAACCCTAACATATCATGTCAGATTCTATAAATCCAAGTAACACTATAAATATAAAGTTGGATTTCCAATGTTCAGTTTGAAATACATTTAAACTGTACGCGGACCGAAGAACGGCTCTCCTAAATAAAACATTGACAAAATGGACATGCCAAGCTACGAAGACATTTTCAAACAAATCAAATTAAATTTTTGGCTAATAGGAATACCGTACGGCAATTTCAAAATAACCTGGCGATATTACATTTTTTTTGCAAACCTACTTCTCATGATCGTCGAAGAGGCTGGCTTCGTGGTATCTAAGGTCAATTCAGTGAATATGTTGGAAATCACTCAACTGGCTCCATGTACCTGCATTGGAATTTTATCTGTATTAAAAATAGCTGCTATGGTACTTAAGAGGCAGAAAATATTTGAATTGTCCGAGACCCTCAAACGTCTCTATGGAGCTATTAAATTTGAATCGGAAACAGGGCCAGATTTCAGATCTCAGTTGATTATGCTGAAGAAGTTGGTCCGATATTTTTTCATATTGAACGTGATGTTGATTTCGGTGTACAATTTTTCGACGCCAGTGGTTATATTTTATATTTATTGCAAAACTGGGGAGACGCCGTATTTACTACCGTATCAGGTTCTGTTGCCTTTTGATATCAATTCGTGGACGGTTTGGGCCATAGTTTATACTCATTCAGTTATTTGCGGTAAGTTATTTTTTATATAAGTTATTTTCAAATCTTAATTTGGGCTCTGTGAGTCCTAGAGTAATAGTGTAAAGTGTGAAAAGTAATGGTGTTAATAATAGAGGTTTTTCAAATGCGGTAATTCTAAACTACTGTATAGTATGTTTTAACTATTATTCCATATTATTATAAAGTAATTAGTGTAACAGCACGTAATTTTAATTAACAAGATATTTCCGACGTAGATATTCTACATTCGATATCAAAAAACTTTCAGGCGTCTACACTTACAGCACTAACTTTTTTTGTCATTTATATACCTCATGATAATATACTATACGATGGCAGCCTAGTTGGGAGAAGGCTCGCCTCTCAAGCCCGACGGAGCGGGTTCGAACCCAGCTGACGGCACGCACCAATTTGTTCATTGTGTGAGCATATGTGCGTATTGTATGTCATCTGTTACATGACTGGAGCCTGGTGTATGGCGACAGGCTCGCCCCCTGTCACATTTGGGACTGAATATCGTTCGGCGAAGTGTGGTTGTTATATTACACCTCTGCCAGCCCCTTCAAGAGAAAGACGTGTCGATTGTTATGTTAAATACCTCATATCATATTATATTTTATCATGCTGACTGGAGGTCAGCTTTTGAATGCGTGGTCAGATCATTCTGTTTAAACACTGAATCCTATTTTCATGGAAATGTATCTCAATTTACAGGTTTTATTTGCACCTTGTACTTCACAACCACTGATGTGCTGTACTGTGTGTTAACTACACACATTTGTGCAAACTTCACAACTATAAGCAGGCAATTGGAGAATGTGAACAGAACAAACGTTGGAATTCTGAAAGACATTGTTAAGAATCATCAGTACGTTTTGAAGTAAGTATAAATATGAGCATAAAATTGATATCAAATCAAATGTCTTTATTCAATTAAATATCATAAACATGAATAACATAAATATAAATTAAAATTAAACTGTGACTATCACAATTATAACACTAGAAATAAGGATAGGATAGCTGTACCGAGATTTAGACTGACTAAGCCAAATAAGTTATTTTTAGGCAACTGTGTTCGTTTTTACAATAAAATCCCGAAAAATATAACAGGGCTCACCGAAGGAAAATTCAAATCACATGTAAAAACTACATTAATGAAAAGAGGATATTATAAGGTTAAGAATTATTTAGAAGATAAAGATGTCTGGAGCCTTCCACTTCCGTCAAGTAACCACTAGTATTTATAGATATTACCTAGTTGTAAGCCAAAATTTGTGAGACTGTAATTTATTTATTATTTGAAAAAATAATGCCCCTCAGTTTCTTGCCTGTTCTTCTGAGTAGAGGCTCTTTATCCGAACAAGGCGGTCGAGTCTATTTAAATAACTTTGACGTTCATAAGTGTATCTTTGATACCTAAATTGAATAAAAACATTTTGACTTTGACTTTGACTTCATCCAAGATGTCAGAACACTCACTTCACAGTGTCATTTGTGAACATCAGAGTTATACATAAATGTCTGTACAAATGACTTTATTACCATCTTAACCTATTAAAGAGCCACTACCCAAAAAATCAAGCATGAAACCGAGAGGCAAATATCATGTTCCTTTTTAATGAACAGCAAAAGTTTTCTTTGCGTTTTGGTAGAGATAAATACAATAAAATATAATAGTATGCTATTGCTACTGTATTTAAAAGGAACATTTAAACAGAAGTGAAATAAAAAGGATTTTTCACAGGTTATCAGACGATTTGGAAGATATCTTTACAGGACCGAACCTTTTCAACGTTCTGGTTGGCTCTGTCGTAATATGTGCTCTGGGATTTAACTTGGCGGTATATTATTATGACACCTTTTTTGGTGTCTTTTTTTTTATTTTCTGCACTATACATATATCAACGCACATTGCATTTTCGCAAACCAGCACACTTTTTTTAAAGTCTGGAATAATTTTAGTCAAAGGTGTCAGAATGGATTTCGTACTTTTTGCTTGTTTTTGTTTTCTAATTTTGTTTATTTTTGTTAATTTTGCACACTCACTCCTCTCCATCCTAAGGTTGCCTGGAAGAGATCGCTTTTAGTGATAAGGCCGCCAGTTGTTACACTACAGAATAAGTATTTTTATAGTCGAATTTTTTAAATATCGATGCACTTTGTGTCATGTTGTGAATATCGTTGTAATGCACAATCTCGCTTCACACACGAGAAAATAACTAATCCTAGCTATCACACGTCTATGCATATTGCCTAATTAAGTGTCCGGCGACCACTTCAACTAACTTTAGACTAACTTCGCATTGGCTTAAGGTTTTCCATAACCATTTCGTCTAGAAGAAGATGACGAGCGAAGAGAGCAAGTAAAGATACTGACGAGCCTTTAAAGTTACCTACTGAGTGACAAAGTGGAATTTAATATTTTTTTATGACTTTTGCACTTCTCTAATCATTCTTAAATAACTAAGAATGTCCCTTGTATTATGGTTTCATTTAAAAGCTAATGACGTAGACAACCTCTATATGTAAAGGGATTTTTGATTTGCTTTGTCTACCTATTGAATAAATCAGTCAAAAGTGACCCCTTAAAAATGCAGATATTTTTCATAGCTCTAGTTTCGCTAAAGAACGTTTTTAAAAAAACCAAGAACATAGGGGCGGAGATATTGTTAATTTAATTGTACATGCTAAATTTCATCACAATCTGACAAATGGTTTTCAACAAATTTGAGTAGCGCGTTTGTATGGAAATTTCAGAGCGTCGCGGCCCTCTTAAGTAAACATTCTCACTACTGTTATAAATAAGAAAGTTTGGATGGACGTCTGGAAGAAGGGATGGGCTTATTAGTCACAATTTGGGTCCTACCATTGACACCATTGCCACGATGGTAGCGTTTTGTTTTCGACGCTGCGCGATCATAAACCTTATGGCGCAGCGATACGATTCACATTATAAGATGTCATGGTGTCATGGTAGGACCCTAGAACGGCTGACTGGATCTGGATGAAATTTGGCAAAGAGATACATTATAGTCTGAAATGACACTTTTTAGCCGAGGGTAACACCGCGAGTCGCAGTTAGTATAAGTACATTTTACACAGAAAATCTTGTTCTACCAAACGTACATTTAGTAAATGTAAAGTTGTTGTATAATTCCTTATACCTCCCTAATACCTAAAGTTCTTAGCGCTGTTAATACCCTTGTATTTCTACGAAATTTAATTTCAGATGGGAGATCTCAAGCAAATACCGGGTTGTGTATTGTTCCTCGCTTCTGTTCTATTGCAGATATTAATGATGAGTGTTTTCGGAGAAAATATTATTACAGAGGTAAAATTGATCTTTGTTCAAGCTTTTGCCCTTTGAAATGTCTGATTGTTTTATTCTGAACAAGTCAATTGTATAGTAAAACTACTCGTCAGATTATAGGAATCAATGTAAAGAACAATAGCCTGTCGAAGTCTGTTTCCATTTACTAAAACAACATCTTCTGGTCGAGAGAAGAATTCGAACAAAAAACCTTAGATTGATTGAATAAGACCAAATATTCATGGATAAATTTAAATTTCGTCTCTGCCGTATGCGGGTTGGCACAACGTTTAAGGATTCGGTGATAACTTTAGACTAACTTCGCATTGGCTAAAGGTTATTTATTGCCATTTCGTCTAGAAGGAGACGACAAGCAAAGAGAGCAAGTATAGGTACTGATGATCGAGCCTCTAAAGCTCTCTACAAAGTGACAAATTGTAATTTCAATAATTTTTGGCTTTCGCTCTTATCTAATCATTATTAAATACCTAAGATTTCCGCTGTATAATGAATTAATTTAAAAGTTAATGATGTCGACAACCCCCCTATTTAAAAGGATTTTTGATTTGCTTTATCTATCAATTAAATAAATCAGTCAAACGTGACCCCTTGAAAATGCGGATATTTTTCTCTATTTTCTGTTAAGGACGTTTTAAAAAAAAAACAAGAACATAGGGAAGAACATAAGAAATAGTTAATTAAATTATATGTGCTAAATTTCATTACAATCTGACGAATGAATGGTTTCCAACTAATTCGACAAGCGCGTTTGTATGGAAAATTCAGAGCGTCGCGGAACCCTTGACTTTTAACGTTACATACGGCCACAAGATCTTATAAAATATACAGAATACATATCGTAAATAATATGTAGTTCAATGCGGCTAAGACTCAGGCGTGTCTGTTTTCCGCAAAAAGGAGGCCATTCGAACTGGTTCCTACTTTCCAAGGTGTGTCCATCCCGATTAATAACAACCTTGAGCTTTTAGGAGTTTCTTTGACTTCCACCCTCAACTTCGGTTCCTATATTGAGTCTAAAGCTCAATTAGATGCTAAAAAGCTGGGTATCCTCTCGAAAGTGCGACGGTACTTCACGCCGGAACAGTTGCTTTCTTTATATGGCACAGGTTCGGTCGTGCATGGAGTACTGTTCGCACCTTTGGGATGGATCGGCCAAGTACCAGCTCGAGGCGTTGGAGTCCATCGAGAAACGTGCGAAGAAGCTCATTGGCAACGACTCCCTTGTCCAGACCAAACTTTAAAGTTTGGATCATCGGCGCAAGGTTGCTAGTCTGTCGGTGTTTTATCGGATACATTTCGGGGAGTGTGCATCTGGTTTGCATGACCTTATTCTCCCTAGCCCGTTCTTCTATAAAACAATCAAGAGTACAAAAAAGCGGCATCGTTTTATGGTCGACATGCCTACAACACGCACGAAACGCTTTGGTTCCTCATTTCTCATAAGGACCGCTAGAGTGTGGAATACTCTGCCAGAGTGTGTGTTCCCTGACACTTATAATCTGGGTATCTTCAAGTCTCGAGTGAATCGGTTTCTTCTAGGCAAGCGTGCTCCATCGTAGGCCGCATCACTGCTTATCATCAGGCATGTTGGCGGCCAAACGCAAGCCTATTAAATAATAAAAAAAAATGTAGTAGGTAAAAGATAAAAATAGAAGAAAAAAAACCGTTAGTCTCAACTATATTCAAATATAAAAATAAACCTTAAAAAGTTACAACTAAATCTTATTTTAGAGCACAAAAGTTGGGGAAGCAGCTTATACATGCAAATGGTACGAAATGGACGAAAAAACAAAGAAGGTTATACTGACTTTGATGATAAGGTATGTATATATTAGTGCGACTTGTTTGAAATAAGTTACAAATGATAATAATCCTAATTAATCTAGTAGGAACTGGATTGGCTCCTGATAAAATAAATTGTTAGGTTTACCAAATCACAAATTTCGTGATAACGGCTTGGATACTTTTGTCATGCGTATTCAAAAGATATTTGTTTAGAAAAAATTACTTGGTGATGTATTAGAAATTAGAGCTTAGGTGTCAACTCACTAACTCAAAATCTCACTATAGGTGAGTCGACCACTTCACAAGTTTGGTAGGTGTCTATTTAGCCAGAACAATGTCTGATGTATGAATGTTAGTTGGTGAGATGACTACTTTACAAGGTAGGCGCCGATCACCCAGTAGAAGAGTGTGAGTCTTAATTTTTGTATCACTTCCTCACACATGTTTTCTTTTCAGATCTAAAAAGCCTGCCAAATTAACTGCGTACAAGTTTTCTGTCATTTGCTACGGCAGTTTTTGCGCAGTAAGTAAAGCCGATTTAAATCGACTATTTCGAATGTTATGCCTTATTAAAGTGCTTAATCTAACAAAAAAAATACCGGACAATATACCAGCTTACCATGACATCTAAAAGCTTTGATATGATGGTAACGTTTTGTTTTCAACGCTGCGCGACTGCGAATCTTATCTCCGCGCAATAAGATCCATGGTCGCGCAGCGTCGAAAACAAAACGTTACCATCATGGTAATAAGATGTTTTGGTCGGCCACCTGTCTTTGTTATTGTTGCGTAAACAATGTTAAACAATGACGTTGAAACTTTAAGCTAGTCTAACTTTTTTTTAAATACAGCGTTCTATATAAGGCCATCGTTTTTTCCATGGACTAAGAAAAAGTTTCTTAGCCGTTTCTTGTAAAATCGATATTGGACAAGATAATTAATAATAATAATTGTGTAATATTCTTTTACAGATCTTAAGCACGTCTTGGTCGTACTTTACTATTTTACGCACCGTATATACGGCACCAGAATCTCCTTAAATAAAAAAGAAGAAGCAGAAGAACATGATACTTACAAATAGTATCTACTACAACAAACTATTATAAAGTTAATAATTTCAAATTAGATTAGTTAAATGCTTTGTTCAGGACGCCTTTCATCTTTGAATTACTTATAATATAATAATATACTCCTCCAGGTATAGCATTCCGGTCACGTGGGCAACACATAGTGACGTCAATCGATGCTTAAGCAAGACAGACATATGTCATGTAAAACAAGTTCGAAAGAGACGATGACGATGACAAGTGACGTCGTTACGTGTTTGCTCCCGGAATGCCAGACATTGTTTTTTTGGATCATGGAATTACTATTCCTTGCATTAATTTTGAGTAACGTAGCACATTCATTCAAGCACATTTATGCTAAATTATTATTCTACCTAAAACTTAACAAGCAACGTCAACTGTTGTATTTGTTGCCTAAAATGTTGTTGTATTTTCTCTAATGATGTTATGATTGTATTATGTTGTGTGTGCCTAAATAAATACATTAATTAAAAATAGTATGAAAACAAAATGGTCATTTTAAGAGCTGTCAAATTTAGTTAGAAAACAATGGAACAAAATTCTACATAGTTGTGTTGATGGTTTGATTTATTTATTTTTTAACATTATTTTTTTATTATACAGGGTTATCGGTATAGGGCGTACTAAGCCAAAAGGTGGTCATTGTGCTCACCATTATGAACAACTTTTACTATGGAGCCAACCGTAAATCTCGTCAACTGTTCCTTCCAAAACGTTCATTGATCATAACTAAATGTTTGGAGCAGATGTTATTTTTTTTTTTTTTATATGGTTGACTCTATAGTAAAAGTGGTTCATAATGATGAGTACAATGACCCTTTTTGCTTTGATGCTTAGTACACCCTTTCCTAAAAACCCTGTATATTTTTTAAAGAACGTCATTCTATTTTTTCCCTTTGCTAAAGATGAAAATGATTAAAAAAAAAAACATGAAAACAAGTGATTTGTTCGAATTTGAAGGATCAATAATGTAACTATAAGTAAGTACTTAGGTATGTTCTGTGTTCACGATTTGCTTAAAGTTTTTTTTTTATACGAGTATTTATGTACCTATAAACCAAGATTACAAGCATGAGTTTAAAATAAGTAAAATTGAGTTTAAAATTATTATTTTGTTGGAACAAAGGGCAATTAACCGATATTACGCCCACCTGTTCCTTGCGGCTTGTACAAAATATTGTTTGCAGGAAATAGCAAGTTCCCAAACATCTGTAGCTGGCAACATTTTGCTGGCATTTATCATCACGAAATACTCCCAAAAATTTACCGTTTAAATTGGTGTAGGTTAAACTTAAAGGCTTATAATTTTAGTCGTGATATAATAGTATATTCTGGCAAGTACAGCGTTCCGAGTCAAAGATGTTCACGTGTTTAACACGCAGTGACGTCAATCGATGCAAAAGCAAGACCGGAATAAGTAATTTACAACAAGTTCGAAAGAGACGAGAACGATGACGAGTGACGTCATCAGGTGTTGACTCCCGGAACGGTAGACCTTGTAATTTTGGATCATGATCTAAGTCATAATTTAATTTATAATTAATAATAAATAAATTCGGGACACTTCCACACACGGTCGCCTGACCCCAAACTAAGCAAAGCTTGTACTATGGCTGCCAGAGACTGATATACATACTTAGATATTTTTAAATAGGTACATACTTAAATACATATTAACACCCAGACATAGAACAAACACAAATGTTCATCGCATAAATGTTTGCCCTAGGTGGGAGAACCCACGCCCCCAAGCTCAGAAGGCAGGTTCACTACCAACTGAGCCACCGAGGCAGTCAATTTCACGCCAAACATAAAAATTACGTAGTTCCTTTTTTAAACTTTACATCTGATTTTGTTGATACTTGGAAACTTAACAAACTTAATGGTTTTATAATTGTAATTTTTACTGTTAAAGTCTCATTAATATTATTTTTGAAAATGGGACTGAATATCGTTCGGCGAAAGCCCCCTCGGGGTAAGTCCACTCGGGGTAAAGGTATGACGATAGGTATGTTATGAAAACTGTTTCTTTCAAAGATTTTTAATAAGTGCAGCTATTCAGTATCATTGCCAATTTAAATAGGAATAAGCAAGCTTCATTTAATGAGTTTAGCAACTTGTCCGGATCTTGACTAAATTCCATTAAAATATATCGACCAATTGACGAATTTTCAATCGAGGCGCACAATGTACCTAAAAATGGTAATTAAGTAAAACTTAGGGCCGATTTCACCAGTGAATATAAATGCGATTAGCTCATTTTAAACTTGGTTTACGTGAATAACTGAGGTTAAACAGTCATTTTGCATTTCACTAAACTTAGTTTAATAAATCTCGATTAGTAGCATAAATGGTGAATTCGGCCCAGTTTCAGCCATTTTAAAGGCACAACCTAGATTTTCAAATTTCATTTAATGAGCTCTTATTGTGTGTTTTCTTAGACCCGCATGCTAAAACGACGCTTAGTCATGAATCTTGATTTAAAACGACAAAGTTTTACCATCCACCAAAAACAGCTTTAAATCAAGATTTTTGACTGAGCATCGTTTTACCATACGGGCCTTAAAGTTTAAGTACAAAATTAAATTGTACTTGAGTACACCGCTTTTTTTACACAAAATACTAAGTAAACGTTTAGCTGGCTTTTCCTAATTGCGTATAATACGCAAAATTATTAGAAAACAGGGTGATCGATCAACAGTATAATTGTTTACTAGTATTCGAGTACTTAATGGTTTTACCAAAATAGACCATAATCTGAGATTAGCTGACATATTTATCATGATAGTTGCAGTGCCAGATTAACCTTTGTAACCAATCAATTTTACCTTATCAAGAATTATCTTAAAATCGTGCAGGAGGTCTGTCCGTGGGCAAACATAATTGGTACAAAAACAAGGAATTCGATGAATAATCTTTGTTATCAATACTCAATCTTTAAACTATTTAGCTGAAGAAAAGATTTGATTTTGGACTGTTGGTCCACTGCTTGTTTCTAGAGGTAGATCTACTACTTAGTTTAAGTAGATAGTAAGTTTTTCAAGTACTTACCTACTTGTGTTTTTTTAGCAATGTCGACAACCATGGCGAAAGTTAGAATTCAATTAAAAAAAAATTGCTAAACTCCATAAAGTTGAAAATATAATTTTTTCTTATGAATGAAAATTTATTGAAGACGAAAACATATTTTATTCCCAAAAGTCGTTAATAAGACTCACAGAGAGATTCTTTAAGCTCGAAAAGTAGTCCATGAAAACAAGCATCGCCGGGCCAAACTGCTAGTGATTAAAAAATATCAATTCCTTAATCAGAATTGATTATTCTAGCATATAATAATTATAATGTACTTACATTACGATAACAATTAGTAGGTGTGTTTTTATACTTAGGTATCACGAAGAATAAGTTATCATAAAGACATTTAAGTACATCCTTATTAGCATTATTCGAACCTAACACGTATAAAATTGTTTAAAATAAGTACTAAAACCCAACTGCATCCAGTATACTAAACGACATCGAAAAAGTTAATTAATAATATTTTAGTAACTTTACTACCTTCTTTGATTCTTCTCAACCATCTATAATAACCTCTACCCTCAGCTTCGTTGATTATAGAGTCCTGCAAGGTTCATTATATAAATATCCTTCGATCAGTACATAGGTGTTGTGTCTTATTAAAAACAAGGCCTCTATATCGGCACCGCATGGATACTTTTATTTATTTATGTATGATCACAAACGCCGTTATTTTAAAAACAATCAAATACATTTAAGAAACATCAAGGTGTAGAGAAATGAAAAATTGGTATTTCTAAAATCTATTGCTGTCGCGCAATGCCCGAACAGGTGCGATAGAGCCAACTGCAGCTTGGACTGAAAATACCTACTAAAATTACAACAAATTATTGATCCTTAATCCCCTGATTCCTTCTACAAAACTTAACCGACTTAAATACTTTTATTAAAAATTAAAATAGGGCTTGAACTGTGTTCCTATGTTTTAAATTTTTTGATTTAGTCTACTTAGTCAAATTTGTTTTCTGGGTGTTTGAATTCAGCGGAAAAACCGGCCATTTTTTCAAGTTTTTGAACGTTTGTTTCTTTTTTAATAATTAATTTATGAAAAAAAAGAAATCATTAGGAACATGCTAATCGAAACCATAGATACTCAGAAAAAAATACATGACTCTACCGGTATTTTCCAGTAAGAAAACAGGGGACTATGTCTGTATGGAAAAACGGCCCTTGTGTTACCTCTTAACGTCATTTTTAGCACATTTAGAGTCGTGATACCGACGCGGATACAGAACGACTGTAAGCGAAACAAGGCTTACACTTGATCTAAGCCTAGTTTTTAAGCTACCATTTTTCGTTTTGAGACTTTACAACCATGTTTATCGGATCGAAGAAATTATCCTATCGAACAATCCATTTGTAGGTTTGTCTACTTAGAAAGCATGGCTCTTTATAGAACGGCAGCACGACAAAAATAGTGATACGTAAACCATGATTAGCCCGATTTGCAGCAGACCTAATTCGCTGAAAATTCCTACCAATAAAAAAACGGTTGGCTGATCCACGACTTGCCGATTCTGAGGTGCACGCAGAAACGGCCAAACATATCATAACCAAATAACAATCTCAGATCAACCTAGAGGAAAGATGGAACACTGCGTTATATCTCGCTAAAGCCACTTCTTTTTAAACATGTGTGCTTGGTAATGTTGCCATGAAAAATATTTACAATTGCACGAAAACTAATATTAATTCCCAAACTCTACGTAAGCCATTTCCGTTCCAAAATACAACCTTAGTAGATTTGATATTCTAAAACTGCACATATTTGTAAGAGTTTAATATTACGGCTTATTCTAAATTGACTAAAAAAAAAAGCACAGTTTTTAAAAAGAACCTCAAAATGTAGTCCTGGCCACACTTTTATAATAATAATAATAATAATAATGTTTATTTCAGAACAGTCATTCCATATGTACACACAAAATCATCAAAAATGTAAATTAAATTAAAAATCAAAACACAAAAATAAAAATAAAATTAAAAATTACAAACATGCGAATAATCAATAAATAAATCAATAAACAATAAAACATAATCATTACAGTAATACAACACAATACAATCAAGTCAGTTTATTATTTATCCTACTATCATTCTCATCTCAGCCTAAATTTGGGTCTGGATCCGGAGTGCTCAACATGTCCCCTCGTCCAGTACTGCATTATTGGGCAGTCTAGATCCATCCTCACAGCAAATAGCTGCAGGTATCTGTTGGGGCTGCCCCGCACGCGGCGCATCAGGGATGCGATACGCTTGCGCATGATGGCAGCGAAGCTGTCGACATGCGCACCCGCAAACATCCCCGATGCGCTACAGTACGGTGGCAACCTCATCAGGGCCCTAAAAGCGTTGTTATACTGGGTGTGCAAGGTGTTGTATGACTTTTTTGTATGTTTGGACCATAGGCTGCACGTGTAAAATGATTGAACAGCGTTGCCTTCACTTGAGCAGTACATCGTGCGAACCTACGAGCCAGCATATTAGCCCTGATCAACAACGCCCTGCGCTCCCTCTCCATGTCAACGTCATCTGCGAGAGTCTCGGTGACCCAATGGCCCAAATACTTAAATTTGCTAGACTCTGTTAAGTTCACTGTCATTTAACCGGACTGGCGGGATAGTGTTGTAAGTTTTTGAACCCGCTTTGAACACCATGAGTTCACTTTTAGTCTCATTGTATTTGAGCCCGTGTGCCACCGCATACCTCTCACAAATGCTAACAAGCTTCCTCAGAGCACTGATCGATGGGCCTAGCAACACCATATCGTCTGCGTAACTGATGTTGTTAACAAAAACACCATCAATCGTTTAAATTTATAATGCACTATGTATATTTGTGTACAGAAAATTACACCATAAACCAATGCACATAATGTCGAGGTAAGAATGACCAAGCGAGTAGCGCAGTTTTTTTGCGTCAATGTGTGCGTGATGTGTACATATACGATAGTAGCGTAGTTTTTGGATGGGTTTTGGCTTCACTTAGATCATACGCCGTGGGCCATCTTATTCTCTAGATTGATCTGAGATAACAATACAGTTTTGGATAAAATGTTGTATGGTCGTGAGAACGTGACATTTTGAGAACATGACATTTTGCGACAGTGACATTTTGAAACACTGTGACATTATGAGACGCTGTACCATTGTGAACCGAGAGGTATGGACCCTCGGTGGACACAATACATATTCTACTTTTTATCCCCAAAAAAATATCCCACCAAAAATACGTAAATAATAGTTATTGCTACAATAATATCCGCGCCGTACCTACTTACCTACCATAATATCAATAATTACGCATAGGATGTTATATAAAATGATTATCTTTGAAACTGTTGTAGGTAATCGATGGTTGCAATGTACACGAGATAAGATCTAAATACTTCGTATATTATTTACTAGTACTAGTGGTTAATTGATTAGCGTGTGGTATGATTTTGATTATCTGATTAATGAAATATTACTAAGCTAACCAATAACAGCTTTTTTGACGTTTCCTTAAGGTAGGTATTTTCCCATAATTATTATTACAGAGTTAATGTTATCGGAATAATCAGTAACGTGCCTCTGTGAGTTGTAGACCTAGTCGATGTCTGTCTTCGTCTTAGTCGCATTCTTCAACCAATTCTCGTGAAATTTTTTGAGCAGGTTTGATAGTTACCTATACAGATTTTTTTTCGAGTCGCGTTTTTTAAATATTTTTATTGTAAGAAAAGCGACCTGTAGAATAAGACAGATCCAGACAGAGATCCAGATAGAATTCAGACACACATACGAAAGTATTTTAGTTGAAACTGAAGCATATACGCATCGCTGGCTAGCGCTTTTTCGTTTGATTAATTGATTAACATTATTGAACACTAGCTGTGCCGCGCGGTTTCACCCGCAGTTAAAAAGTGCTATTTTAGACCTTTATTATTTTTTTGTTTTATTTTTTTTTATGATTATTTCCTATGCGCTATTTTAGACTATAATCTATCTCTGTGCCAAATTTCATCCAGATCTGTTCAGCCGTTCTGGCGTGAAAGCGTAACAAACATCCATCCATCCATCCATCCATTTTTACAAACTTTCGCGTTTATAATATTATTTATTTATTTTTTTTATATTTTTTTTATGATTGAATGGGCCCACGTTTGACCGCAACACACCTGATGGAAAGTGAGGATGCGGTCTAAGATGGAGCACGCTTGCCCATGAGGTGCCTGTTCACTCTTGTCTTGAAGAGACCCAGGTTGTATCCATTGCTGGGGAACACCGAGGCAGGAAGCGCGTTCCACTCCTTGGCAGTTCTGATTAGGAAGGAGTTTTGAAAGCGCTTCGTGCGGGCTTTATTAAAGCCGACGACATATCGATGGAATGTCTGCCTCGATGACCTATGGCGGAAGTCAGATGACCGAATCAGCTCATATAGTTCCTGGTATATAGTATATATAGTAGGATTGCAAAAAAGTACATGAAATAATGTTACATAATATAACATAACATATCGTCACGTCTTTCGCTAGAAGGGGCAACCAGAGGTATATAACACCCACACTTCAACGGACGATATTACTTCTTTTATCTATTCCATAACAATAATAATTAGCAGAACAGCAGAAGTTACGTGGAAGCACAGAATAAAGGATAATTACTACGTATATTTACCTACATCAATACAGCCCTAAAAATGTTTCATGTCGATGTCTCATTCATGTATTAGGATGCCTATTGTATATATCACTCTTACCTATAATAAAACAATGGTTTTCTTTTAAGCTAAGAAAACTAACTGTTATTGAACCAAAGACAATCTTACACATAGTAACTGTAACAGTAATCTGTGCATTCAACAAACAGCATTTAACATGCCAGTGCTGACGACAGTTTCCTCCGCCACTCCGAGATGCAATGAATACCTACTTAAAGTTAATCCATCACTAAAGGCTATATTTCCATTAAAAATCTTTATCAAGTGATAATTAAAAAAAATCGGAACATTTCCACACACGGTCACCTGACCCCAAACTAAGCAAAGCTTGTACTATGCCTGCCAAAGACTGATATACATGCATATGTATTTTTAAATACAAACTTAAATAGATAATAACACCCAGACATAGAACAAACACAAATGTTTGCTCTAGGTGGGAATCGAACCCACGCCCCCTAGCTCAGAAGGCAGGTTCACTACCAACTGAGCCACCGAGGCAGTCAAGGTAGTTTAAGTAGTTATTAATTAATAATTAACGTAGCTACCTCACAGTTACTTTGTTGGTATTTCAACAAAGATGTTTGGTTCAGATAAACACGTTATTGTTCACACCAGAAATAATAAAACAACAGTACAAAAAAAACTTAAACTGTAGTGTAACAACTGTGCCTTATCACTAAGAGCGATCTCTATCAGGCTTCTTCTTCTTCTTAATCAATCTAACGAGCCTAGTCGGGAGAAGGCCCGCCTTTCAAGCCAGAGGGAGCGGGATCGAACCCAGCCGACGGCACGCACCAATTTGTTCATTGTGTGAACATATGTGCGTATTATATGTCATCTGCTGCATGACTGGAGCTCGGTGTATGGCGACAGGCTGGCCCTCTGTCACATTAGGGACTGAATATCGTCTTGCGAAATGTGGGTGTTGTATTACACCTATGCCAGCCCCCTCGGCGGAAAGGCGTGACGATATGACATTTTTTTCCACCTATCTACATTATTTTAAAAATGTCAAACGATACGTCCGCAACTGTTATTTCTTGCATTATTACTCGTATACTTCGCGTACGAGTATCTTGGCAAGTTATTCTCGATGCATTTGAACCATTGGTCAGTAACATTTTCCAAAGCCGTCGAATAGAATTCAATAAAAATGAAATTATTTTCCTTTTATAAAATCCGTTCAATGTTTCTACTTTGAGCGAGGAAACTTTCGCGATTTAAATAAAATATTGGCACAAGTTCAACTCATGCGCCATTCGTTTCAAGGAAATTTGATTTTGAAAAGAAATTTGTCTTCTTTCAGTTTCGTGACACGTCTAAATCAAATAGAGGTTTCGTTCAAACTATTTCCGGTTTAGGCAGTAATTCCATTATCCAATTTGCAGTACGCTAAGCTAGAGTGCTGAAATTGCTTTTTTTTTATGTAGAATAGGTCGGCGTTTGACCACCTACTCGCCTGATGACCTATAAGGTACTTATTCACCCTAGCCTTGAAGTTTTGTAGAGGGAAGAAGTACAAAGACGGCAGTTGAGTGAGGCGCTACAAGTGCGCTACTGCTCAGACCCGTCTTCGGAACGGTTACACTGGACTACATCCCGAAACACGACTAGGTCATTTCACGGCATGGCTTGGTCCGGTGGGTGGTAACTAGCCACGGCCGAAGCCTCCCACCAGAGTTTGCTACCCGGTTAGCACTACCCGGGGACCACGTGTAGGGAATCAGAATAGAGTACACTCCTACGGACGTGGGTAGCTCAGCCCCCACTAGTAGTGGATAGAGTAATGGCTGCATTTTAGATAGTTAGAAATCCTTTTTTTTATTGCACGGGCGTTGCCACGCTAAGTTAGCATCTGCAAATTGAATAATGTAATGGCAGTTTTATTTTAAGCTATGTTAAGTTAAGCGGAATGCTAAGTTATGTTAAGTTATGGATATTTCACGCTTTATTTTAGGCTATATTATGTAAAGTTACTACTGATGTCATAAAATAAATAAGCAGTTACAATTTAAGCAAAAAATACCAAGAATCTCAATCACACGTAAAGGGCGTTGTAACAATTTTACAACAATTTTTACAAAATATAATATTTTTTTTTGTAAAATATTAACTTACCTACCTATAACTATTTCCTTCCTTACCTTTTTTAAAAGCCAACTTATTTAAATTATTAACAAGAAGCGACTAGTTACAACGCCCTATGCTATAGATAAGTTAAATTTACCCCGAACTTGAAATACAACACAATAGCCCCTAATCAAGACTCTTAACACTTTTAATATTTGGCCATATAAGTTCTGATTTCTGATTTCCAAAACGATAAGGTAAATAAACATATCAATCATACAAACTGCCTCGGTGGCTCAGTTGGTAGTGAACCTGCCTTCTGATCTGAGCTTGAGGGCGTGGGTTCGATTCCCACCTAGGGCAAACATTTATGTGATGAACATTTGTGTTTGTTTTATGTCTGGGTGTTAATATCTATATAAGTAGGTATGTATTTAAAAATATCTAAGTATGTATATCAGTCTCTGGCAGCCATAGTACAAGCTTTGCTTAGTTTGGGGTCAGGCGAACGTGTGTGGAAGTGTCTCGGATTTATAAAAAAAAACACGATCATCATTAACTGTTTACGCAAATAAATTAATCGAGATGTTCTCATGAAGTTTTTTAGCCGATTGGAAAAGAAATCAAAGATAACGAGGTAATTTATTAGTTACTCTCTATTACATACATGTCTTCACGCCTTTTCTATCAAAGGGTCTGTCAGAGGTGTATTGTAGTACCCAACAAGATTTCGCCGGACGATGTTCAGTCCCAAATGTTACAAGGGGCGAGCCTGTCTCTTATTACTGGTGAATAAAAGCTTAGTAACTAGGAATGGTAAAATAAGACATGTTTTGTTATGTTATGCGATTACTTCGCCTTGATTGTGAATCGATTTTAATGTTCTTTTTTAGATTATACTTTAGAGGTCCCGTATACATTGTATTGAATCGGTCAACAGTTTTTAGAATTTCAACAAAAGTCTAAAAACTGTTGACATGGATGACGAATTACAGGATTGGAAGTCGGTGTTTAAAGCTTTACCTACTTATTGTAGTATTATTTTCAACTGGCTCGAATAAGACAACAAAAATTGGTAACCATAATTTTTTCGCTACATTTAGCTTTATTCGGTTTTTTAATATTCGGTACATTTTTGCATACACGGTAATTTGACCCCAAACTAAGCAAAGCTTGTACTATGGGTGCCAAAGACTGATATACGAGTACATGCATATTTATATTTTTCTAAATACATGTAATCTATATATTAATGGTATATTTATATTAACAGCCAGACATTATAACAAACAGAAATGTTCATCACATGAATGTTTTCCCTAGGTGGGAATCGAACGCACACTCCCAGGCTCAGAAGGCAGGTTCACTACCAACTGAGCCACCGAGGCAGTAATAGGCTCGTGTTTGACTACCATCTCGCTTAGATGCGCCCTACGATGGAGCACACTCGTCTACGAAAACAAATTCACTCGAGTCTTCCAGACCAAGATATAGGTAACCATTACTATACCATTCACTCAGGCCAAGTATTCCACACTTTATTAGTGGTTATAAAAGTTGAAGCAAAGCGTTTCGTGCGGGTTTTGGAATGTCAATCATTAAATCATAGCGATGATAGCCTAGTTTGAGGAGGCCCGCCTCTCAAGCCAGAGGGAGCGGGTTCGGCCCCAGCCGAAGGCACGCACCTATTTGTTTATTGTGTGAATATAATTATGTGCGTATTGTGTGTCATCTGCTACATGACTGGAGCCCGGTGTATGGCGACAGGCTCGCCCCCTGTCACATGTGGGACTGAATATCATCCGACGAAGTGTGGGTGTTGTTTTACACCTATGCCAGCCCCATCGGGGCAAAGGCGTGCCGATATGCAATCATGATTGCGATATCAATCTTTTGTTTGTTTGAAAAGTGAGAAGGGTTGAGTTAAGGCTAGAATGTGTCGTCTTAGTACGAGTCCTTCTAATTCTGGTGCATGTTTTGTTTAAATATTGCTAAATGCACCGAGCACTGCCTTTTTCCTCTATGTCTCTGGCTAAATGTAAGTAATTATATTGCCGTAAACAAATGAAAATCTTATCACGATAAGTGCAAAATGAGATTTACCTACGTCATTATTACGCTCATTTAGAATAAATCATCAAATGTCAGGGTTCCGTAGAAATATTTTATTCATAAAATACTCAAAGAACGTCATTTGTACTGAGTATGTTACTTTTGGTGTTCTTTATTAGATAGCTAACAAGAGCATTTTTTTTTCACATCACAAGCTCGGAAAAGTTCTGTTTATCATTCGAAACCTGAGTGCAAAAGTGCGTTTTATCCACTAGCGTGGAAAGAGTTTTTAAAATTCGAATCTTTAAATAATTGCACTGGCCAACAAGAATTCATTAAAAAAAAACATAATTTTCCTCTCTATAGTGAGGTGAAAAGTTGTGTGTTTCACTCAGCAGCAAAGTTATTCGGCGTCTCGTGCTTTTGAATCTTTCGCTTGCTCAGGTTCAATACAAGTACTCGCGCCAAAAAATAACTTTGCAGCCTTGCATAAGAAACAACTATTTCTCTAGGTAAGGCAAACAAACAATGAACTAAATAAATATTTTACAATTTTCTATCAAAGCAGATTTTTGAAATGTACCTCCAAACTATTTTCGAAATAACTTTAAAGGAATTATTTTAAAAACAATTTTAAGGACGACGACTGATTTCCAACAAAGTTAGTTTGCGACTTGATTTTACACTAGTCGGTTCCGAGTTAATGATCCTGCAGCACGGACCAGAGACAAATTGTCATCCCACCTTATATTTTATCCGCGCTTAAATGAGACAAAGCTAGAATACGGGTATGCTTGTCTCTTTCTCGCGGGATTAAAACTGCGGAAAGACAATTTGCTCATCCACGACTCATGCTATCCTTGCTGGCTTAAGATCGAAGGCAATACAGATCTATTTTCCATCTGCCACCCAGATCAACGGAACCCTACAAAACTGGGTATAACAGAGAACAAAAAATAATCAGGTGCCAACCAAATCTAGAATGATTATCGTCTCAATTAAAGATTGTTATCTTAACAAACACACGTAATAAATAAGAAGTTGCAAGGAAATTAGAGCATATTCACACGAGCCTTAGTGAAGATCATGAAGGGAGCACTGCTGGTCTTAGTTATTGGTGCGGGTGAGTCTGTCAAAAGTTTTTCGCATACCACGTTAAATTGCTTTGTTGGGTACCTACTTGGCTATGTTTAAAGTTTAATACGGGAATTAAGTTATGATGTACTATTTTTTCTGCAAATTGGATAGTGATCGCAAAACAAACAAATACAAAAACTCACTCACTCAATAATATTAGTTAGGATTGGGGAAAATAATGATTAATAAATTATGTCTTTTAGACGTAGATGACTAATTCCACTCGCTTCATACCCGGTGTTGCACTACTTGGCATTCAGCCTTGCATACACAAAGAAAGTTTCAACCAAATAGGTTTAGTATTTCTCAAGTGATGCATTGCATAACGAACTGTGCTTAATTTTTGCTCCAATGAATAATGTTTGCTTACTTAGATGGGATGGACAGATATGGCACACTTGTTTTAAATTCTCCATAACTAAGACTAAGATGGCAACTTATATTAAGATTGTTTTTTTTTTATAATTTAAGCGTACCTGGCCGCCGCCGTCCCTGTCAATGAGCCGGAGCTGTACAGCCTCGAGCACAGCTACCCTCGCTTCATCAAGTTCCCAGACGGTGAAGGCAACCTGCATGATGTAGACCTCGAAGCTGAGCCCAACATGGAAGTCATCGACGAAGTCACCAGGAACCCTGCTAACAACCTGTACCTGCTGTACACGAGGTATAAATAAAACTCAAAAAGCAATAAACGTAATTGGTTACAAATAATGACGAAATCATTTAATCCACCATTACAATACAATGTACCGAATCAAACAACAACAATTAAGCGTTGCTTCATACGTAATTTGCCACCCTAACTTCTCAAATTAATCGTTCGTTACTTCTGTTACTATGAAGTAGTTAATTTATGAAGTATTTAATATTTAACATTTATATTTAACAGGCGCAACCAGAACTCTGCTCAGACCTTGGTAATCAACAACGCCAACTCCATCAACAACTCCAACTTCAACCGTAACGTCCCCACCGTCGTGATTGTTCATGGCTGGCTTAGCAATCAAAACACGGAACCTAACCCCACCGTTCGTGCTGGTAAGAATAAGAGCTATTATTCGTATGATTAGTAAGAGAAACGCTTAAATGTTGAGTTTCCATGTCTGAGTGGCTTTTCCCCGATAATGACAATCTGGGTTTCGTCAAGTCTCGAGTGAATTTGTTTCTTCTAGTCAAGCTTACTCGCCATCATTGCTTAAAATCAGGCAAAACGAAAGCCTATTTATCGAATTAGAATTAATTAAATGCGTTGGATATTATAACAGTTCAAAATGGGTAGAACCTAAAATTCTAATATTTTTCAGCCTACCTCGCCAAAAGCGACGTAAACGTTATCGTCATGGATTGGAGACGACTTGCTCTTTCGGATTACGCCACTGCTGCTCTTGGAGTCCCAGCTGTCGGCCGCGGCCTCGGCCAGTTCATGAACTTCTTGCACTCCGTCACTGGAGCTCCTTACAACACCATGCACTTGGTTGGATTCAGCTTGGGTGCTCACGTAGTCGGTAACGCTGGACGCGAAATGGGTGGCAGAGCTGCACGTGTTACCGGTAAGAACCTTACTGTAATGCTTAAATAAATTATTCCGATATAATCGACAAGAAATCGTGCGGTGAAATACAACCAAACACAATTCGGGGTGTTATGGAGAAAAGTAAATAGGTATCTCCTATGCAAGCGTGTTACACCTTTGATCACGTCGTCGCTTCCCATCAGGCGAGTCAGTGGTCAAACATGCCTAGTCCATTGTAAAAAAAAAATGTTTACTGGTGTTTTAATACACCTCATAAAACCCCTACGGGGAAAAAGCGTGACGACATCAGTGTTACGTGTAGGTTATCTCCTTAGTTAAAAGGACTTAGGAAGTTTAAAAGTCAAATGCAATTTTTCCCAAACGAGACTTTTTACTTTAAATTTATACGACTTTATTATCTCACAGGTTTGGACCCCGCTGGTCCTTTATGGAACTACAACACAAATCGCCTGCGTGCCACCGATGGTGTCTACGTTGAAGCTATCCACACCGACGGTGGCTATACCGTTGGAGGGCTCGGTATTGGATCTGCTATTGTCCAAGTTGACTTCTTCCCCAACGGCGGTATCTCCCAGCCTGGCTGTCTCACCAACATCTGCAATCACAACCGTGCCTGGGAGCTTTTCGCTGCCACTGTCACCCACAACCACCTCGTCGGAAATCAGTGCAGCAGCACCCTGCAGATCACATGGAACACTTGCCGTGGAGGCCGATTGAACATGGGCAACGACATCTTAACTAAGACAGGGTGAGTGCTAGCACAAAATAAAATCAGTTATCATCTACCAACTGTCAACTCTCTACTTTTTTGGTATTCATACATTTTTACTTATTTGTTTCTTAATTGCAGCAATCTTTTGCTTGTGGAAGAGTGGGTGTGTAACGTGTATGTTTGTTAGAGATGGTTATGCCCTAGGATCTAGGGTACAAAAAATGGTTCATAGGTTAATCTAGGGCCTGAATTAACCCATGAACCACTCACTTTGTATCCCGAAATACTTCACAAAAATCTGTTCTTGTAAATAGATGTGGATAGCGGGGAAAACTGTTGAGCGGAGAAAAAAAAAATTAACATTTTTTTTATTAAAAATTATTTATTTATTTTCAGATCTGGCATGTACCGCTTGGACACTGGCTGGAGGTACCCGTACTAAATTGCAAGATTTTGATAATTATATCACTTCAATAATGTACACTGAATAACTGTGGATATAAAATAAATAATAAAACAAACTTAACTTTTTATTACAGTACACACTAATTATTCGAATGAATACCATTAGAAAATATTCCCACCATGTACCTATACCCGTTTACTTACTTTTTACTTCTTTTTATATTATTTTCCTTAAATTTTTAATTAAAATTTAACTCATTAATACTTCAAATAATAATTATGATGAGCATTTCAAATCACGCTCTTTTAATTTATTTATTTTCACACTACTTGCTCGACAATGCCCAATTGGGCATTGTCTGAAGCAAGATATCGCCTCCCCAGGGAGATAAAGTTGTATTAAACTCTTAAGGGAGTTTTCGAGCAAAGAGTTTAAAATTGAATAGAAACTCAGCAAAGGGACACTGTAAAAAGAGTTATTCGAAAATCAAATTGGCCACCACACAAAAAAAGAACTCAGCTGCATGTCATTTACCATCAACATTATATCAATAACATAAGTACAAAAATATTGCATGTATATGAAAAATTATCCTGATGATGGTGAAAATCGCATCAAAATAAGTTGCGTGGTTTTAGAGGAGTTAGCGGATATACAGATAGAGAGACAGACGGGGAAAGCGACTCAGATTTATAACATATCGTCACCCCTTTCCTCCGAGGGGGCTGGCAGAGGTGTAATACAACACCTACACTTCGCCGGACGATATTCAGTCCAAAATGTGACAGGGGGCGAACTTGTCGCCATACACAGGGCTCCAGTCATGTAGCAGATGACAAAAAATACGCACATATGTTCACACAATGAACAAATTGGTGCGTGCCATCGGTTAGGTTTGAACCCGCTTCCTCTGGCTTGAGAGGCGGGCCTACCCCAACTAGGCTATTATCGCTCAGTTTTATACTATGTAGATAAATGATAGTTAGTGACTAAATTAATAAGCTTAAGCTCGACGTACTCGATGTTAGCTATTATGATGGTCTACCCTCTCTTTCCACCATAACTATTCATAAATAACAGTATTTCCTTCAATACTAAGGCAGACTTTTCCATAGCAGCTGTCTGTTTAATCCGTAGCGGATCAACTCATTATTTACCATAATATGACGTAATTTCATTATTTAGTCATGACTTTTCCTACATATTCTCTTTTAGTATGTCCTGGACCTTTTTCGTAGCCAAGAAGCTCGATCTTGACTTCTCGTCGATGGCAGGGTCTGGCTCTTTCAGACTTTCCCTATTTACCAATTTTTTAGTATCTTTAGGTATACGAAATATCTTTTACACATATTTTTTGTACGTTACGTATGGGTATAGTTTCTAAGTTTGTATGTTTGGATTTCGAAGGTAATTTTCAGACCTCTGGTCTAATTTCAAAAGATAATTCACTAATAGATAGGTACCCACCACTGAATGTCATATGCAATGAACCGTAAACAAAGCCACGGGCTGAAGCTCCTTATCGTTTAAACGATTATCGTATTTTATTGATATAGGTAAGTACTTATATTTATATCTTATCACGACCAAGAGCGTAATAAGAAATTTTGGCACCCACTTTTTATCAATGTTCATTAAAGAATGAAGGAAAAATGATAACAAAGTTCGACTCAAGTACCTACCAACTACACTAAAGTTATAAAATACAAATAAGTAAATGCGAAACCTTGTTTTATTTTTTAACTAGCTGCGCCCCGCGGTTTCACCCGCGGTTAAAAAGTATCCTATGTGCTATTCTAGACTATAATCTATGTCTGTGCCAAATTTAATCCAGATCTGTTCATCCGTTCTGGCGTGAAAGAGAAACATCCATCCATCCATCCATCCATCCATCCATCCATCCATCCATTCTTACAAACTTTCGCGTTTATAATATTAGTAGGATTTATTTGCCAATATGCATTGCAATATGCATTATGCCAGTTTGCCAATTTGCATTATTATTTGCATAGTGCTTAGACTAGTTAGTTCAGTTTTTTACTTCTTCACGCTCGAACAGCTAAATGAATTTGGATGAAATTCTGAGCTTATTTCTTGATTTAAGGGACCCGCGACGCTCTGAATTTTCAATACAAACGCGCTCGTCAAATTTCTTGGAAAACATTTGTCAGATTATGATGAAATTTGGCATGTACGAATATAATTAAATGAACTATGTTCTCTCCGATATTCGATATCTCCGATCCTATGTTCTTGTTTTTTTTTTTTAAAGTTCTCAACGGAAGATAGAGCTATGAAAAATACCTGCATTTGTAAGAAGTCACTTTTCACTGATTTATTCAATAGATAGACAAAGCAAATCAAAAATCCCTTTACATAGGGAGGTTGTCTACATCATTAGCTTTTAAATGAATCCATAATACAGGAGAAATTCTTAGTTATTTAAGAATGATTACAGAAGTCCAAGTCATAAAAAAAACTGAAATTGTACTTTGTCACTCTGTTGGTAACTTTAGAGGCTCGTCCGTATCATTACTTGCTTTCTTAGCTCGTCGTCTTCTTTTAAACCGAAATGACTATAGAAAACCTTTAGCCAATACGAAGTTAGTCTAAAGTGGTCGCCGGACCCTTAACACCCTACATACCCCGGACACTCGACTAAATCTCTATAAAAAAGTCGCGTTCTAACTACCTATTACACAGACACTACACACATGTCATTTTAGTAAAAGCGCAATTGTGTGTGTGAAGTCTAAGGTTGTCACCGTATGAATAACTATTGCACCTACTTACTAGGTATACGAAGATTTTAATACTGATGTTATGAATCTGTCTAAACATTTTTTTTTTTGTTTTTCATACCCACAGAAAAATTCGCAATTACAACACTCCAACTCAATCAATCGCGTAGTTTAAAGGAATATTTCTGACTGCCTCGGTGGCTCAGTCGGTAGTGAACCTGGCTTCTGAGCTAGGGGGCGTAGGTTCGATGCCCATCTAGGGCAAACATTCATGTGATGAACATTTGTGTCATTTCTACTAACTGGGTGTTAATTATCGATTTATGTATGTATTAAAAAATATATATGTATGTTTATCAGTCTCTGGCTGCCTAGTACAAGCTTTGCTTAGATTGGGGTAGAGTGTAATCGAGCCTAGTGCATGGCGACAGGCTCGCCCCCTGTCACATTTGGAACTGAATATCGTCCAGTGAAGTGTGGGCGTTGTATTACACCTCTGCCAGGACTTCGGGGGAGAGGAGTGATATGTTATGTTATGCAAAGCCAATACCTATCCATGTACTAATGTTGCAGGTTTTCGTTACCATTTCGTCAAGCGACCGTCTGCTTGCTTGCCACTCTGATAACACAATATAAAAAAAAAACAGTAATATTAAAAAACGAAAGAAGACAGAAAGACAGACTTCCTGAGATCTAGACCAAATCATAGAATCATAGATTAATATCAATGATTTGATTCGATTTACGAAACCTAATGAGAGTCTTTCTAATTATTACGAAGCGTGTATCTTTACCCGACTGCGTTTTACTATAACTTTATTACTATTACCTTTATTATTATAGTAAGTATAATGCCTTAAACAAATTAAAATCGTTATCACAACAACATGCCAAACGAAATTTACGTCATTACCACGTTCATTTAGAGAAAAAAAACTATAGGGTTCCGTACACATTATTAACAAAATTCTGAAAGAAATAGCTTACTTTTGTGTTATTTAATAGCGAGAGTCTACCTGGAATATGGTAACAGGAGTTTGATGGAACCCGATGTATGGCGACAGGCACACTACGTGTCACACTTGGGACTGAAAGGGGAATTGTGTCTGGGAAATCGGTGTGGATGTTGTAATACACCTTTCCGAGCCTCTTTAGATGAAGAGAGACTTCAGAAGATATGGACTATATGTAATACCAGAAACAAACTCTTCTCCGCAAAGTAAGGAAAGTGAACACTAAATAACTAAGTATTTCACAGTTTACTCCCTAACCAGATTTTTCAGCTGCACCTACCACTGGTTTAGAAATAATATTACAAGAATAAAATTATATTTTACGTTATAATTTTAACAGAATAATTCCGAAAACAGTTTAAAACAGTACGACAACCGCCCATTACCGGAGTCAGCATGTAGCTTCGTTCACGTTGGGTTTACGATCCTAGCGCCAGATCGAAGGAGATACGGATGCCTTGATTTGCCGTCTGTCGCCACGATGAAAGGAACCCTAGAAAACTGGGTAGGTACGACGAACAGGTAAATGATAACAACGGACAAAAATTAATCTAATGACAAACAAATCAAAAAAGATAATCGTTACAATTCGAGATTATTATCATGACAGACAAACATAATAAATAAGAAGTCGCAAAGAGTTTGGTGCATATTCACACGAGCCTTAGTGAAGATCATGAAGGGAGCACTGCTGGTTTTAGTTATTGGCGCGGGTGAGTCTATCAAAAATTGTTCACATACCACGTTTTATTGCATTCTTAGGATATGATATTGGTTGGGGAGGATTGGCTGCAGAATATTTTAAGCAACATTTATTTTCTAAGCGCTTCGTTTTGTAAAACTAGTGATACACGGAACTTCATACCCGACAATTCTAGGGCATGCTGGTTGCTTTATAATGTATTCCTTCCTGTCCTTTTTTCATAAGATTATAGAGGGGGTTAACCTTGATATCTAAAAAAAAAGTGGGCTCGAACAGGAACTGATTTCCTCTTGACCCCCACTAATGAAAAGTACACTACAATCTAGTAAGAACTAGATGTACAACCCCGGCGTTGCGCTACTTGGCCTTCACCCTCGGGTTTACAAAAAAGTGTGTATGGCCCGTTTTCACGATTGAGGACTATATAGTTAGAGAGGAACTATAGACAGTGAGCACGATCGTGTACGTATTACTCTTCTGAAATCGCTGATAATTTTTTATGCATTTTCAATGTTTGCGGTGTTGATTGATTAAACTACATTAATAGAGGACTTTTATATATAGTCTAGTCCTTCTCAACTAATGCGCCCTACCAATGTGTTTGTTGTTCAAAATACTTGGTTACTTGCATAGACTGTTCGTATGTCACATTCTTGTGTCATATTATGACAAACCTATTTTTCAAATTCCTGATAATTAAGATTATGACGGCGACTAAGATTAATAAAACTGTTTTTTTTTTAAATTATCTCAGCCTACCTGGCCTCGGCCGTCCCTGTCAATGAGCCGGAGCTGTATAGCCTCGAGCACAGCTACCCTCGCTTCATCAAGTTCCCGGATGGTGAAGGAAACCTGCATGATGTAGACCTCGAAGCCGAGCCTGACATGGAAGTCATCGACGAAGTAACCCGGAACCCTGCAAACAACTTGTACCTTCTGTTCACGAGGTAAGTTAGCCAATTAACTATTTTTTAAATCGAAAAACGCAACTGCTTTTAATTGATGACGCAATCATGTTATAACCCAAATACAAAACAATGCTTTATTACGACATATATAAACAACAAAAATTAAGCAGTTTTATTTGCATTTCTTTTGGTTTCATTAGCCTTTTTACTTCACAGGCTAAACATGAAGTGTTTTTTTTATTTGTTTCAATATTTTAAATAAGTATTCTATCCTCAGGCGCAACCAGAACTCTGCCCAGACCTTGGTGATCAACAACGCCAACTCCATCAACAACTCCAACTTCAACCGTAATGTCCCCACCGTCGTGATTGTCCATGGCTGGCTTAGCAACCAAAACACGGAACCTAACCCCACCGTTCGTGCTGGTAAGAATATTAACTATTATAATTTCTAAAATAAATTAAATTATATTAGACAAAAGCGACATAAGTGAACCGCTCGAATGTGGAATTTCTATTCCTGATCTGATAATAATTACAATCTGGATGTCTTCAAGCTTTGAGTGAATAGCGTACGCCATAGTAGCCGGCATCATTGCTTTTCGCCATTGCATGGATGCATCTCATAAATCGAATAAAAAATATCTAAATCAAATTAAAAAAATACATAATTCAAAATGAACAGTAAATAAAACTTTAATGTGTTTCAGCCTACCTCGCCAAAAGCGACGTTAACGTCATCGTCATGGATTGGAGACGACTTGCAGCTTCGGACTACGCTACTGCTGCTAGTGGAGTCCCAGCTGTCGGCCGCGGCCTCGGCCAGTTCTTGAACTTCCTACACTCCGTCACTGGAGCTCCTTACAACACCATGCACTTGGTTGGATTCAGTTTAGGCGCTCATGTGGTCGGTAACGCTGGACGCGAAATGGGTGGCAGAGCTGCACGTGTCACCGGTAACTAACCTTACTGTAACAATCTAAATAAATTAGTCTGATATCATGAAAATTTCATGTCAATTGCAATTTTTCACTTAATTACTTTATATTTATTCGAGCTTATTCTCACAGGTCTGGATCCCGCTGGTCCTCTATGGAACTACAACTTAAACCGTCTGCGACCCACCGATGGCGTCTACGTTGAAGCTATCCACACCGATGGTGGATACACCGTTGGAGGGCTCGGTATTGGATCGGCTATCGCCAACGTTGACTTCTTCCCCAACGGTGGTATCTCCCAGCCTGGCTGTCTCACTAACATCTGCAACCACAACCGTGCCTGGGAGCTATTCGCTGCCACTGTCACCCACAACCACCTGGTCGGAAATCAGTGCAGCAGCACCCTGCAGATCACATGGAACACTTGCCGTGGAGGCCGATTGAACTTGGGCAACGACATCTTAACTAAGACAGGGTAAGTGTTAGCACAAAATAAAATCAGTAACTCGAGTGGCTGGCTTTTCTCTACTATATTTGATTTCTCTAATTTTTTTACTACTATTATTTATTGAATGCAAAAGTTTGTGAGTAAAAGTGTGCAAGCTCGTTAACTTATACACACTGGATTAACACATGAACCACTTTTTATCCCGGAAAAGTCCTAAAAAGAAGTGTACCTACTTGTACAACATTGGGGAAAACTGTAGAGCAGAGACAATCCTACTATCCTACTAATATCATAAACGCGAAAGTTTGTAAGAATGGATGTATGGATGTTTGTTCCTCTTTCACGCCAGAACGGCCGAACAGATCTGGATGAAATTTGGCACAGAGATAGATTATAGTCTAGAATAGCACATAGGTTACTTTTTAACAGCGGGTGAAACCGCGGGGCGCAGCTAGTTAATATTATAAACGTGAAAGTTTGTAAGAATGGATGGATGGATGGATGTTTGTTACTCTTTCACGCCAGAACAGCAGAACAGATCTGGATGAAATTTGGCTCAGAGATAGATTATAGTCTAGAATAGCACATAGGATACTTTTTAACCGCGAGTGAAACCGCGGGGCGCAGCTAGTATATTATAATTATCCCTTTTTTTTAACCAATATTTTTTATTTTCAGATCCGGCATGTACCGCTTGGACACTGGCCGGAGATACCCGTACTAACTTCGATGATTCTAATCATAATATCACTTAATTACTTAATTTAATGTACAATGGATATGAAATAAAATAAATAATAAAACAAAATTAACTTTTTAATGCAACACATAAAATTATTTTAATGTGTTACTTACCAACTCAAACATTAAAAAATGTTTCCGCCGATATAATTATTTTTTAGCTTTTATTTCTTTTAATAATTAGTGGCTCTGTGAGCTGTAAGACTCGTGGCTGGTGTCCGTCCTCTTCTACGACATCCAGACAGAGTTCTGACATACAACATTTTTTTTTTGTCGAAGCTAAAGCATAGATGCTTCGCTCGCTAACGCTCGTTCCATCGATTACTCTCATACAACTCTAAATTAAAACTGAATTGCTAATTTATTTAGGTATCAAGTGGGCTTTCATTTTGTATTTTTTTCAAGATGAAAGAATAGCTAAACTTAGACCTAAGACTTGAAGCTTTGTCTACCTGTACTTTCCTTAAATATTAATAATAATAATAATACTTTATTTCCAAAAAATTTACAACACATTATTATTCTTTTCTAAGTTTACTTACAGCTAGTACACATTAAAATGTATGTAGGATAATATTCTTAACAAAAGTTACAGTCCTCGGAGCCCGTGGAGTGTAATTTTTTGAAAAAAAAAAAACAGTTAATTATACCTACCCCACGCAATTGCTTTTACCTATTACCTATTATTATATTAGTTTCACCCCGCGCGGCGCGGTGTTATCCGCGTTAAAAAAGTAGCATAAAATGGGACTTTTATTTCGCTATTTTATTATTAATGTCCGCCATCTTACCTGATGTTAAGCAACGCTGCGACCTACGATAGAGCACGCTTGTCTAGATAACGTGATTTAATCTTGACTTGACGACATTTAGATTTAGACGAGACCAGATTATTCCAGACTATAATCCATCTATGTGCCATATTTCAACAAGATCTGTTCAGCTCTTCTGGCGCGATTGAATAAGGCGAATTTTTCATGCAAGTGTTGAACGTGTAGAAGCTACGCTTTGTAGCTCTACTCAAAGATTGTTAGATGCTTCGAGAACCTCTCTTCTTCCTATTCATTTTTTGATCGAAAACCTTTTTTTATAACGTATTCTCAATAGTTTTTCCTTCAGAAAAGCATCAACGATTAACATAACCCCACTCACTAAACTCATTTTTGCAAATTAAGAGAGAATCCAGTTGAATACAAGAATTGCTTAAGAAATTATAGCATTTACACCAAGAAAAGTTTTGAAGCAAAACTTGTATAACAGATCAATAATATCACGTGTTGGTTAGACCATATAAATGACTTGCAGTCATTTATTGCTTCAATTTAATTGTATGCAATAGGCAAGAAACTTGCATCGTGTAAATGGGCCTTAACAAACATCCATCCAAACTTTCACACTGATTATACCTCTACCTCCAGTTTCAACATAACAGACTTTCCTTCGTAACCATTAAGGCAGACTTTTCCACAGCAATTAGTTGCTCTGTTTTGTCCGCATAGCAGATCACTTCGTCATGTAGCATACTGAAATGTAATTTTATTCTATAGCCGTGACTTTCCATATTCTTTTTTTTTATCTAGCCCTTGACCTTCTTCGTAGCTTGTCACTAAGACGCTCGGTCTTGGGATGTCGTTGATAGCGGGGCCAGGCTTCTTCAGACTTTTCCTAATTATATTGTGGGGAATAAATGAATAATACATAAAATAAATAAATGACTAACTATTTAAACTAAACTAAATACAAATAAAAATAAACAAACTTACTTAACAGGCGAGTTTAAAACACTCGTCACTTTATTTATTTATTTATTTCGTGTAATCAACAGCGTTATGTACATAACATAATTATATAATACAACAATAATACATTTCTTAGTATAGCCAAAACTGATTACATTCTATTAAAAAAAAAATACTACTTAAACATAATTTTACAATTTCTAATATTAATTAACTAAACTATGATCAATCAATTAAGCAATTAATATAAGTGAGTGTGTGTGTGTGTGTGTGAGAGAGAGAGAGAGAGAGAGAGAGAGAGAGAGAGAGAGAGAGAGAGAGAGAGAGAGAGAGAGAGTACAGGAGGGAGAGGCACTAAGGCACAGACCACCTTCCAGACCTGTGAGTTTTCTTTATTTCCACCTTTAGGACGTAGAACACTTATGAGTAGAACGATGGTCGTGCGCGCGCCGAGCTATAAAACAATGACTCATGCCCACTTAATCTAAGAATTACTAACTCCTTGGTAAACTAGTATATAGTAGCTAGCTCCTACCTAAACTTTCATGCACGAACCTTCAGCAATTCCGGAGAAGACTGAAGCCTCTTAATGTGCAGAGGGCCACGACGACGCTCTGAAATTTCCATACAAACGCGCTACTCAAATTTCTTGAAAACCATTTGTCAGATTATGATGAAATTTAGCATGTACAATTAAATTAACAATATCTGCGCCCCTATATTCTTGTTTTTTTTTTTTTAAAACGTTCTCAAGCGAAAATAGAGCTACGAAAAATATCCGTAATTGTAAGGGGTCACTTTTTACTGGTTTATTCAATAGGTAGACAAAGCAAATCAAAAATTCCATTACATAGGGAGGTTGTTTACATCATTAGCTGTTAAATGAATTCATAATACAAAAGACATTCTTAGTTATTTAAGAATGATTACAGAAGTGCAAAAGTCATAAAAAAAATTGAAATTGCACTTTGTCACTCTGTAGGTAACTTTAGAGGCTCGTCAGTATCATTACTCGCTCTCTTCGCTCGTCTTCTTCTTCTAGACGAAATGGCTATAGAATACCTTAAGCCAATGCGAAGTTAGTCTAGGTCGCCTAGGTCGAAGTCAGTTAGGTCGCCGGACTCTTTACATTTCGCTAGTTTAAAATGAAGCAAGGGCTTGGGCAATTCTTATGTTCAGTGCAAATGGGCATGATGCCCACTTGGGCTGAATAAATTGCAATTGGGTGTTGCGTATTTCCTTCCTAACTATTGCTCCGCGATATTTGTCGTGTTTAAAATATTGTTATAGTTTTGTGCCTACTTAATTAAATATTCATCTCTGTTTCTGTAATTGTCAATTGTGCTTTGAAGACAGAGAACCAGACCGAGATCCGGACAAAGGTTCGGACTGAGAGCCGGACAAAGTTCTGACAAAGATCCGGACAGAGATTTGGACATAAATCCAAACAGAAATCTAGACAGAATTCGGACATAAGAAAGATTTTTTGTCAAAACTGAAGCATAGACTTTTCGCTCGCTAATGCTCTCTTGTTCTTAAAAACTTAAGTGGTGTGGTCTTTCTACACAAATACTCAGACTCCCATAGTATCAGTCTCTTCCTTCTTATCAATGTCGACAATATCTTATAATGCAGAGTGAAGTATAATTAGGTACTACGAAATCGGTATAGAGTCAATACTGATTTCATGGTACTTAATTATACGAACTGTACTCTGCATTCTAAGATATTGTCGACATTGATAAGAAGACGTTGATAAAGAGGAAGAGATCAATTGTCGAATCCAACTCGACTAGGCAGCGTTTGAGAAGCTGCGAACCATATTCTCGTCTCAAATACCGCAATGCCTCAATTCGGAAGTCTTCGACCTGCGCATCTTGTCTGTGATGATTTATGATGAGCCTCATAAGAAAGCTCTAGGTTACCCAAAAGAGAAATGGAGAGGGCTGCGTTCGGATTTTCACTGCGAAAACGAATCAGAAATGTCGAAATCTGCAGGCAAACAATGTAAAACAAAAATAACCGACATAACCCGTTGAATTGACAAATTTAAGCGGCACTGGACAGGGTACATCGTTTGTAGAAACTTTGACCGATGGGGCCAAAAGATTCTCGAGTGGTTACCACGCATCGGAAGACGCGGGAAGGCCTAACGAGATGGAACAACGATTTGGTGATGGTCGTGTGAAGCCGCTGGATGCAGGCAGCTCAAGACCGGTCGTTGTGGAGATCTTTGGGGAAAGATTTTGGTAGACGTCTTCGGCAAATATGTCATATTAATTATGAGTACTTTCCTCTAACCTTATTTTTTTATTATGATCAAGAGATAAGGTTTCTATGTTCATGTTTGTAAGTTTGTATCTATGGGGTAATTTGTAGAATTACTGTATCTATCGAATTAAAAAAATATTTCACTATCAGTAAGCTAGACAATCACTAACTGCCTTAAAGTGAATAACGTGAGTGAGAGTTTCACGCTTTAACGGCTGAACTGATTTAAATTAAATTTAGTACTTGTAACCTGAATTGGCACATAAAATATGTAGGCTACTTTTTGTCCTGAAAAAATTTAAGAGTTATTAGTTATTAGTGGGTAAAATCGCAGAGCGCAGCTAGTCAAATGTACAATCTATAATATACTCATTATCATGTCGCTTGGGCACCGGCCAAGATACCCATTTTAATCTAAATGATAAAACTGAGATTTTACCTAATGTAGGTATTAACTATTAATCTAAGTAATTGAAACAATTGTTTTACCAGAGAAAAATGTTTAGAGTGTATTGAGACATGCATAGGGGGGTCATCAAAATTAAAAGCATTCATAGCATGCTTTTAATTTTGTCATTTTTTAACAAATTTATTTTTTATTTTCATTTAAAAAAAACTATGCTATAGGCCAAACGTGAACAGTCAGTCTGTTCACTTCGTATACTCTATGTTTTCGAGATCATTAATCAACTGTTATATAACTGCACATAATATTTTGTGGATGTGGATTGATAGATAAAAACACTTTGACTGCCTTGGTGGTTTAGTTGATAGTGCCCTGTCTTATGAGCTTGGTGGCATGGGTTCAATTCCCACCAAGGGCAAACATTCATGTGATGAACATTTGTGTTTGTTCTGTCTGGGTGTTTATGTATGTATTTAAAAATAAATATTAATACATGTATGTAGATCAGTCTTTATGGCAGCCATAGTACTAACTTTGCTTAGTTTGGAGTCAGATGACCAAGTGTGAAAAGTGGCCCTAATTTATTTACTACGGAACACACACATAGACTTGGACATCTAACATCTAGACCAAAAGTTCCCAAACTAATTTGCACATTGGTATTCCACTTAACTCACATCGTTCATAAAAGATTACATTCAGAAATAACGTAGTGGAAAAGTGTGAGAGTACCTATTGATAGTTCATTTAAACTCGAGACGTACTTAATTGAGATCGACTACCGTTTAAATCCCAGCCCTAATTGACCCCTTATAGGTCGTCGTCAACTATGGGGGTCGATATAGACCGTTTTAGAAATTACTGATAGAAATTTAAGTTCGTCATTCAAACATCATTATCACACTAATATTATAAAGGCGAAAGTTTGTGAGTGTGTGTGTTTGTTAGTTCTTCATGCTCAAACGGCTGTACCAATTTAAATGAAATTTGGTATGGAGGTAGCTCACACCCTGGAATAACACATAGCCTACTTTTATCCCTTAAAAATGTAATTAAACACCAGTAACGTATACTTTTTACCGCGGGGCGCAGCTAGTTACTTTATAATTCCAATTTGATGTTACCTACATACAAACATCAAATTGGAAATTACGGAAAATCCCCGCTCACAATCCTTATCAGACCCTGTTCCCTAGGCGATAAATGATCAATCTTCTCTGCACTCAGACCTAATCTACTCAAATTGGCGGAACTACGATCATTATCACACTAATTTATGATAAAGAACAAATAAAAACACACACCCGGATATCTTTCGACGTATTCGCTCAAGTTTCAGTGGCTATAGTGAAAATCATGAGAGCAGCATTGCTAGTTTTACTCATCGGTGCGGGTAAGTAACTTCTCGAGAAATATAAACTTTTTTGTGTATACCAGAGAAACTTACAGGTTTGGCTGGTGACAGCCTTATCGCTAAAAATAAGCTCTGCTAGACAATCATTGAAGGGAAAAAAGTAACGTTGTGTGTTTTATTATAAAGTTAGAATGTGTAGGTATCAGTTGAAATTGGCATCCATGGAAAGGACAGTTTCTCTTTATGGGCTCTTATAACTTAGGTACAAAACACACAGCACCGAACACCGCTCCGGTGTGCGGTGATGCGATTTTAACTTTGATTGTAAAATCTAGACTTGCTTAGGTACAAAAACCGTAGGGTATAACACACTTAGGGCTGTATGCAAAACCAACGCTCAGTCAAATTTTAAATCAAGATTCATTGATATTTTTTTTATGGTAAAGCAGTTTTAAATCGAGATTCATGACTGAGCGTCGCTTTAGGCTCTAACATCGCGTCACCATTCAGGAGAAGCTTCATGCAAATTTCGTCAATCCGCACACCGCAGCGGGATGAAGCAGCTGTATGATTTCCACCTTATAGTTTCTCTATCATTATATTCCTTCTCTTCCTTTATTCGTCTCTATCACTCGTCAATTTGTCTATAAAATGTGTAAATTTCAGAAGGGTATAGTAACTAATACCTAGGGTTTGTTCTCCCATCAAAGTGAACTTAGCTATACGTATTCGAAAAAAAAATATATCTTCTAATAAAATAACAAATCGAGGAATCATTTTGGCTCGAGATTTTTTTTCGAAAATTTTCTCAAACAATAACTTTAAATAAAACTGTTACTTTAAACGATCTCTAATATATTACTTGTTACAGGGGAAATACACTAGAGATTGGTCAAAGTAACAGTTTTGGAGATGAACTTCCGCAAAGCAACGCCCGATTCAATCAATAACCTTAAATATGACTACACTCTTCAGAAACACATTGTATTAATGTTAATGAAATTCCTCAGCGTGTCTCGCCACCGCCATCCCCGTTAATGAGCCTCAGCAGTACAGCCTCGAGCACAGCTACCCTCGCTTCATCAAATTCCCTGATGGCGACGGAAACCTGCATGATGTAGACCTCGAAGCTGAGCCGGATATGGACGTCATCGATGACGTTACTCGTAACCCGGCTAACAATGTGTATCTACTGTTCACTAGGTGAGTTTTATCGCATTATTCGCTACTGGCTCTCTGCCCGCGGCATCGTTTACGTTTTCATAGCCTTAAATTAAAGGGTTTAGTATCTTTATTCCTTCCAATAAGCAAGCAAGCAAGTTCGTATAGGCCGAGTGGCTAATCCTGATGTCAATGTTTCTAGACCGCCCAATGGCTAGTGAAAGTATTTTATAATCAGACCAGTATCCAGGACCAGATCAGTAGCTCTGAATATTACCCCTATATCCAAACCTACAGTCATAAAAACTTTACATTATATCTTTATAATATTAGTATAGATGAAGCATTCAAAATATCAATAAGGAAATACAGGCTTACTTGGTTTGAATTAGCACTAAGGGAATACTGAAGATAACTCTAGAATTTGATTGCAGGCGTAACCCGAGCTCAGGCCAGACTCTAGTCATCAACAATGCTAACTCCATTACTAATTCAAACTTCAACCCCAACGTGCCTACCGTCGTGATCGTTCACGGATGGCTCAGCAATCGGAACACAGAGCCTAATCCAACTGTCAGAGCTGGTAAGAGTAATGACTTCGTTAAACTTATTCATAATTAGCTGCGCCCGCGGTGTTATCCGCTGTAAAAAGTAGCTTACGTGTTAATCCTAGATAGAAGTTACCTCCATGCCAAATTTCATCAAAATCAATTTACCCGTTTGAGCGGGAAGAAGTAACCAACACACTTACAAACTTTTTGTCTTTATAATATTAGTGTGAAATGTGATAAAGCTACTATTCAAGAATGTAATATGCAATCCTTCTCAAAATGTAAGAAACTGGTTCAGATGTCCGCAGTTTTCCTGACCTCACCTCACCTCAGTTTTTTATGAGCCTGAGCGTATTGCATGAATGCCATAGTAATTGATTGGGCCGCTTTCAATTATTGAAATATTTTATACAGTCTCCTTAGTTCTGAAGATTATGATTATGATTATGTAAACTTACAAACGTTAGTTATTAGCTCTCTATAAACTAACTATACTCGTATACTGTTGGGAGAGATATGTGTAGACGATTCCCTTGTTACAGAAATTGTTAGGAAAATAATTATGTTTGAAATTGGAATACTCATTTGTTTTTTTTTTTGCAGCTTACCTCGCCAAGAGTGACGTCAACGTCATAGTTATGGAATGGAGACGCCTTGCTCTGTCTGACTACGCCACCGCAGTCTTTGGAGTCCCCGGCGTAGGCCGCGGGCTCGGCGAGTTTATGAACTTCTTGCACTCCGCCACTGGCGCTCCTTACAACACTATGCACTTGGTTGGATTCAGCTTGGGTGCTCACGTGGTTGGCAACGCTGGACGTGCAATGGGAGGCAGGGCTGCTCGTGTCACCGGTGAGAACTTTGTTCAACTTCCTTAATTATTTAAAAAAATGAATGGACTTTTATGCTTCGGTGGCTCAGTTGGTAATGAACCTGCCTTCTGAGCTTGGGAGCGTGGGTTCGATTCTCACTTAGGACAAACATTTGTGTGATGAATATTTGTTTTGTTCTATGTCTGGGTTTTCAATATCTATTTAAGTATGCTCTTAAAAATTTAAATTTACCTATGTATATCAGTCCTTGGCAGCCATAGTACAAGCTTTGCTTAGTTTGGAGTCAGACGACCGTGTGTGGAAAGGTCCAAAATGTATTAATTTTTTTTTTAAATATTAACCGGATAATATGGTTGTAATTCTTACAGGGCTAGGCTGATCCCTTCTGCTTGTTGAAAAAAAAACATACCTATACTTAATCTTATTTTGATTGTTACCAGGCTTGGACCCCGCTGGTCCCCTATGGAACTACAACTCTAATCGCCTAAACCCCAACGATGGTGTCTACGTAGAAGCTATCCACACCGACGGTGGCTACACTGTTGGAGGTCTCGGCATCGGATCTGCTATTGCTAACGCTGACTTCTTCCCCAACGGCGGTATCTCCCAGCCTGGCTGTCTCACCAACATCTGTAACCATAACCGTGCCTGGGAACTCTTTGCTGCTAGTGTCACCTATAATCACCTGGTCGGCAGGCAGTGCTCCAACACTCTCCAAATTACGTGGAACACTTGTCGTGGAAACCAATTGAACTTGGTCGTTTCCCAAGTTCAATTGGTTTCCACGACAAGTGTATCTTAAACAAATGGGGGTAAGTATTGAAGAGAGTGACGAGGGCATTGTTTGATTGTTTTACCAAGAATTCTAATCCCATCCCATTCTCTCTTCACCCGGCCCGGCCATCCTTTTTATGAACTGTGCATTGGTGGACTATGTGACAACCTAAATGTCTTTCCAAATGAGCGAAAATAAGAAAACCTGAGAACAAATAGCATTCACACAGAAATGCAACGTTTATTTCCTTTGTCTTTATAGTGAAATTCTTTTTGCGAGTGAAAAAATTCAACTATAGTTTACAGATATTTATCAATATTTTCATTCACTTTTTTTGCAAGTATAATTTCAAACATTTCGAGCTTTCAATTTATTTCACACGCAAATTTTGATCTAATTTGTTTTTACCCGACTGTTATGTTTATGACTGTCATGTTACTGACGGGTTATGTTTTTTATAGTGTATGTATGTTTGTTAGTATGTATGTTTGTGTGTGTGTACGTGGATATGTATATTTGTACGAAGTTTTTTGGCACGCCCTACAGTCTAAATCCAGCAACAAAAAAATAACAAATCATAAATCTTAACAGAATGATGGATTTCGACATGTGAGGTGTCATTTGAATCGCCTTGATAGTGGAAGTGACTTATGGTACAATATTTTGCAACCGGTTTCTTTTTTTTTTAATATTTTGTTTTATTATTATTTCAGGACTGGTATGTACCGCTTGGACACCAACAGAAGATATCCCTACTAATTAATTAACTACTCCAAAACAAGTAACTAAATACGCCAAAAATTTTCAGAGACTGTTACTTTTAATGTTATATATACCATAAAATATACTTTACAAAAATTACTTACATTGTGTTTACTATTTTGCAATGATGTTTTCAAAATGATGTATTTGCAATAAAATGTACTTAAAAAAACATGAATTTAATTCAGATATTATCAGAAAAAAAAAACTCTGGGAAAGTTTTTTTTTAAGTAGTTACAGTAGATTTGAAAATGCGCAATAAACTAGAATATAATAGAAAGTAGAATATAAGTACTACTCGTAGGTATAGTAGATAATATCTATGCATGGAATCGAAATAATATAGGGAAGAAGCGGCACGTGTCTATAATGTCTAGCACAGAAGCAAACGGACACTACACTGCGCCGTTGACAGTTATGTTACCTCCGTTATGTTACGTGTGTCAATAACAAAGATAGAGAGACATACAAAAGACTAAAGCGAGAACGAAACAACAATACTTGTTATAGTTGCGACTGGTTGTGCTTGTTTGTCACTACGGTGAATTGTGTGCAGCACCTAATTTATGCGGCCCATATCTTATGGAAATCTACGAATATTTCTTGATCACGAGGCACTAACTGAAAACTTTATCTAGTATCTTCTATGCATGAATTTGCAAACAGAATTATATCACAAAACCATACATAATTATCCCCATATTAAATAAAATAAAATAACAAGTAGGTATAAAATTCCATTAAACAGGCCCAAATCTATCGTTCTCACAAAACCTTGTTTTGGTACTCTATTGGATCTCAAATAATGTAGACGACTGAAGTACCAAGTACATTGCACAGGAACCTATTTTCTAATGCTTTCTTAAATACAGTAGAATTGAGTACCTCCTCCTTTTCGTCGGTTAATAATATTATTATGCAACGAACAATAGAAGCAAGCAAATTTCCTTCTTATCACATCTAATTCTACGATTTTCAATTACGCATTTAAAATCCTAATCCTAACAAATAATAGTCCTATCTTCCCAACTAATATTTTAAATGCGGAAGTAAGTTCGTTACGATTACACGCCTCAATTTCTTACTCGATACTATGAAATTTTGCAAACACATTATCAGTGGTACAGGAAATGACCTAAGGTTTAAAGACATTTATTCTTAATAAAGACATTACATATCATTCACTTGAGAAAAATAGTAAACATCAACAAAATTACAATGTCGTTGTATCCAGCAAGGCTACCAACCCTCTCAACGTATTCATTTGCTTAGATGACTATGATCGGCTATCAGATGTTGAGCTAGTTGTTTTTTGAAAAGGTAAAAAAAAAAAATTTTTTTAAGCGTAGGTAAGAGTATCTTGTTATAAAGTTGTGCGCCTTCAAAAGTGTTTTTGCCGTAGTTAGTTCTAGCTTTTGGCAAGACTATGCCCTATGATATATGTGTGCGTGACAGGTACGTCTCTTACTAGGGTTGCGTCATACATTTTGTTCAATTTGAATCTAAAAACATTTTCAAAGCCATACCGAAATAAATAACGGTTCTTGTAGGACAACGGGTAAAACCGCAAACGGGTAATAAAACTACCAATATTGTTCAGTATCGGCTTTATACCTTGGGTGGTACTTATCAGTTTAATTACCAGTAATTACACTCCATCAACGAAACACTGATTAATTGTTACAAATCAATTGCGTAAAACTCATATCTAATCATTGAGGTGGCAAAATTTCCGTGCAAATCTTTATTTTAAAACAATAACAGATTTTTGGGTAGGTAGGTACGGGTAGAGTACGAATTGTATTACTTTTACAAAGTTCTGGAACAATCTGCGTTTATTACATTACTTATTTTCAGTATTATCAAGGAATTAAATAAGATATGAAGCTCCCCAAAAGATGAACAAAAGATAGGTGGCAATGTCCCATTGTATGTATCTATCTTAGAATAAGTAATAACTATAATACTAAGAATAATGACACTAAATAATATAATATTGTGTCCTATTTCTAGAGTAAATATCCATTTTTTTGTGACCATGGGTACAGCATCATTCAGAAATAATAAGAAGTTTTACAAGATCTACACCAAGAATAACAGGCTGGTCTACATTACAAACAAGTTTAGGAACATTATTAAAACAAAAACCCGACTGCAAAATGTACCCCAAGTCATTTTCACTATCAAGACGATTCCAATGATACCTCACATGGCGAAATCCATCAAGCTGTTTAGGCTGTACGGCGTGCTAAAGAAACCTCATACATACTCGTACATACTCACATACATACATACATACATGCATACACTCGAAAAACATAACCTTCCTTCTTGTGTAGTCGGGTAAAAATAGAAAAGTAAACATAATATTTTTGCTACGCTCTTATCCGTCGTGCCTCTTATGTTACAAGTATCACATACTCTGTCGATGATATCGCGACCTGTGGCCCTATTCGGAGATTTGGGATTTTCATTTCACCTTTTTTCGTCCTTGTTGCTCTCGTTTGAAACTTCATAGGTAGAGAGTGACCAAGATAAAATCTCATCTTATCTCACGCTCAGGAATAGATCCTTATCCTTACCACTAAGCGATGTGTTTGCTTATATAAAACCAGAATTTGCCACCTATTTTGATCAACCATTAATTAGGTACAGCTATTACGTATCAGAAATTATTAGACTTCCATTGATAATGCAGTTTAATTTCTACCGCATCTATTTGCATCCTACTACTTTTCTAGTATTTTCAGACAACCGCATTCATACGCCTTTAAACAAAAAAAAAACCACAATACATATTTATTTACTTGATAAATAGCTATTGAGCCAATTCTGGTGCTATAAACTAAACAACTACATTTTCCACATTTTGGTGTCATGGACAGATTTTTAATAGATGCCAATTTTTTAACGACGATTAAACAACATAACGTCCAAAACCAAGTTGACAAACTTTTTTTTAAACAAAGCTTTTTATTTTCCAAAAGATGTTTTCACTATGATCAAAAGTAACTGATTGAATTATTTAAAAATAATATTATATTGAACTCATGCGATTCGTCAACCAGTTCCGACTGACTGGACTAGATTGTAATGGAAATCATAATCATTGTTTGTGAGTGGTGGAAATAAGATAAAATATTATGTGAAAATACACCAAAACAATCTTAATTAGTTATTTTGAAAGATAATTTAGGGATGGGACGATAAAATAAGATAATAGCATTATAAATATCGGATCACAACAGGTCCAAAGTGTATTCTTTCAAAAAAACAAACTGAATCATGAAGGCTGTATTTGCAGTACTGCTCTTCGGCACTGGTGAGTTTTAATTCGTATTGTAACTATTAATGATGCCTATGGAGCTGGCATCAGTTCATTTTTGGCTTAATTATTGTGTCATCATAACATCACCATCAAAAAATCCTTAGCCACTTACTGCTAAGAAAACCCTATGCATTTGTTGCACGTTTTCTCTTTAACCAGATTTCCTTCACATTTACTTTTATCCTCAGATCAACGTAGAGAATTTGATCTGAGCCTTTATCATGCAGCAATTAATGTCCTAATTACTTAATGTTCCAAAATCCTAATCCTAATCCTAATTACTTAATGTTCCAATTTGAATATTTCATTTGTGTCTGTGTTTGTGCTGTTCTATTATAATTATTCCAATTTTTAATTTTTATACTTATAATAATATGTGGATCTTTGTGTCTTAAAAATAAACATTTTGATTTTGATTTGATTGATTATTCTTTTGATCATTAGATACTTTGCTCCAAACGATTTTTTTTTTGTTTTCATTGGCTCCATACATTTCAGTAAAGCGCACCTGGTGGAAACTTTAACGAACAAGGTGAAATGTATGAAGCCAACAACGACAATAAAAGTTTTCGTTAATAGTCCGGCGACCACTTTAAGCTAACTTCGCATTGACTAAAGGTTTTCTATTGCCATTTCGTCTATAAGGAGACGACATGTGAAGAGAGCAAGTAAAGATACTGATGAGCCTCTAAAGTTATCTACAGAATCACAAATTGCAATCCAAATAATTCTTATGACTTTCGCACTTCTCTAATCAATCTTAAATAATAAAGAACTTTCCTTAAATTATGGATTTATTTAAAACCTAATGATGTAGACAACCTCCCTGTGTAACGGGATTTGTGATTTACTTTGTCTATCTATTGAATAAATAAGTCAAAAGTGACCCCTTACAAATGCGGATATTTTTCATAGCTCTATTTTACCTTGAGGATGTTTTTTAAAATAACCAATAACATAGGGGTGGAGATATAGTTCACTTAATTGTACATGCTAAATTTTATCATAATCTGATAAATGGTTTCCAAGAAATTAGACAAGCGCGTTTGTATGGAAATTTCAGAGCGTCGCGGGACTCTTAACTATCAAAATTCGCGGAAAGCCTACGCATTCGTACCAATGGCTCTTAATACTAATATTGATATCATAAAATCGTACCTAATCAAACATTTCTATTACTCATCTAGCCTATTTGGCATCCGCCGTGCCTGTGTCTGAGCCTCAAGAATACAGCCTTGAGCGCAGCTACCCTCGTTTCATCCAATTCCCCGATGGCGATGGCAACATGCACGATGTGGACCTTGAAGCTGAACCTGACATGGAACTCATTGATGAAGTAACCAGGAACCCTGCTAACAACATGTACCTGCTTTACACTAGGTAACTTCATGATTTATTTGAACTCCTAAAGATAAAACTACTGAGTCTTATTGTGGTAGAATAGGGTCGACATCTTTGACCTCTTATCCTTATTGCTTTGTTTTACAGACGTAATCCTCGTTTATCTCAAACTCTGACTATGAACAATGCTTTGTCCATCACTCGTTCCAACTTCAACGCTAACAACCCCACCGTAGTTGTTGTCCATGGCTGGCTCAGCAATCAGTATACCAGCATCAACCCCACCATTCGTAATGGTAAGTCACCAAAGAACTTAATACTCACTTTTTAATCACATATATTTAACACTCACTTACTAATACGATAATTAGATTTTGTGGGTTATTGGAAGGGAAGTCAGAAATCAGAATTTATGGATAACTCCTAGCACAGTTAAGTTGAACATTTTGAATGTCAAAACAAATATAATTAGTAATATTCTACCTCTCAAAGTGAACAACTTTTAGATAACAAGTTTAAAAACTGGAAAAAAAAGTCTTCATTAAAATTCATCACGTGACTAGTTATTTTGTAAAAAGACTCGATTATTTTTCTTTCGAATTATGCAAACTTTTGGCCTAAAAGTTATTTCCTGCAGGTAAAACAACATCCTTAAGTATTACTACACCCAAAACCAGCACTTTTTGTTTCCCAAGAGTTTCTTAATTAATTAAAAAACAACCGAATTCACAACTTTTCACCAAATTTCAGCCTACCTCGACAAGAGTGACACCAACGTTATCGTTATGGACTGGAGACGCCTAGCTTCTTCCGACTACGCCACAGCAGCTCGAGGTGTCCCTGCCGTTGGACAGGGCTTGGGACAGTTCATGAACTTCTTGAATCAAGTGACTGGCGCTCCATTCACTTCCATGCATTTGGTCGGATTCAGTTTGGGTGCTCACTTAGTTGGTAACGCGGGTCGTGCTATGAGCGGCAGAGCTGCTCGTGTGACTGGTATGCTATATTTTTTCCTTTAAACGAGAACAATTATTTAAATGGAACTGGTACTGAGATTTTACGTTTGGTTTAAGGTCTGGACCCTGCTGGTCCCCTATGGAACTACAACACCAACCGCCTCCGTGGCACCGATGGTGTCTACGTTGAAGCTATCCATACCGACGGTGGCATTGGGGGTCTCGGTATCGGGTCTGCTGTAGCCAACGCTGACTTCTTCCCCAACGGCGGTAACTCCCAACCTGGCTGCCTCTACAGTCTTTGCAACCACAACCGTGCTTGGGAACTGTTTGCTGCTACCGTCACCCACAACCACTTAGTTGGCCAGCAGTGTACATCTACTACACAGATTACATGGAACACTTGCCGTGGATCCAGACTTAACATGGGCAATGATGATTTGAGGAAAACTGGGTACGTTATTTCTAAGCTTTTCAATAAAAGTTTTACATTTTAAAAAGTTACATTAAAGTTATAGTGTTTCGTCTTAGCTTGATCAAGGTCTGCTACTGATAATGTTCCTAGAATTAATGGGATATATTTTTGTTTTCAGTTCTGGATTGTATCGATTGGACACCGGCAGGAGATACCCCTATTAAATGACGGATTTTGATTTGCAATAATACAATTTTAATGATGGCACGGCACTAATTGTAATTATGCACACGCATACACATACAGTGATATTATACAATCCTTCTAATAGTGTATCCTTAAAAACTAAGGTGTCTTTGTCCTAATGTTCAAATGGACTTCATGACGCATCGCTAAAATTTATATCGACTGAAAATGACTTATCTACTTTGATACTCACTAGGTGTGCTTTAGAATTTTAATGCAATAAAAAATCTTATCTAAGAAGTAATTTTGATTTATTTCAATAATCCGTATTGTTGTCCTGATAGAGATGTAGTAGGTATAATTATAGTGATAACACGTCATCGAGATAATTATGATAAGACGAGCAAATATAATAATCTACTAAGTATAGTGAATTCCCAATAGTACTACTATTTGGTAGCACTATTGAGAATACAATACAATACAATACAAAAACCCTTTAGTGACACCAAATACAAAAAAAAATCTAAACTAACCACTCAAAAATAAAGGCGCAATGGGCGGTCTTATCGCTTAAGAGCGATCTCTTCCAGACAACCTTTGGATGGAATCAAATCATTATGATTTAGCATGGACGGTGGTGTGTGCTAAAGAAAATAATAATAATTAAGGCTAAATAAATATTAAATAAACTTACTACTTTGAGAATTATAATAAACTACATACTAATACCTACATAAATAATTACTAAATAGGTATACAAATAAACTCTACTCAGTCATACACATACACAAGTACCTACATCAATAAATATACTAATAAATACATTGAAATCTGACAAATACTTATTAATCGATGCATAAAAGCCAGAACTATGCACCGGATTCATAAGCAGTCTGTTTTCTGACGATCTAAGAGAAAGGGAATGGGAGGAGTGCAAGTATTGAAAACGTTCTTTTAGATAATTGGGAGTGGCAGGAAATATTAGAACACTAACTTAAACAACATTATTAAATTGAATTATATTCTAAGTAGTCATACATTACTCATAAGAGGCTATGTGAGAGTCTATCAGGCGATCTAAAAATGCTGACACTGACTAGTCAGTCTTACAGTTACATACCTACTAGCTGCATCCCGTGGTTTCACCCACAGGAACCGCAAATTTTTTTGAGATGAAAAATCAAAGTCAAAAGGTTTTTATTCAATTTGGGTATCAAAGATACATTTATGAACGTCAAAGTTTTTTTTTTAAATAGACTCGATTGCCTTGTTTGGATAAAGAGCCTCTTCTAAGAAGAACTTGCCTGTTTTAAGTAGAGGCTCTTCTAGTAGAGTAAACTGAGTGGAGGAAACTGAGGGGCATTATTTTTTTAAAGAATAAATAAATTACTGTCTCACAAGTTTTGGCTTACAACTAGGTAATATCTATACATAGGTACTAGTGGCTACTTGGAGGAAGTGGAAGGCTTCAGACATCTTTGTCTGTTTAATAATTAATAAGTTTTAACCTTAAAATTCCTTCTTTTCATTAATGTAGTGGAAAGTTATCATACGAGTAAATCCTATTCTGGTTCTCTGACAACGTTGTTCAGGCGCTAGCCACTTATTGCAGTAACGCCTAACGCCTGATGGGTATTTTGGTTGGCACAGTCGCCTCACGATCCCTGTTTTGATTGCGTGACGCCTGACTAACCTGCCAGAGCAACCGCGGAACCCCACTACCGTCGCCGTGCAGGCTATGGCGTGAAACACTCCCGTGGCTGTCTGGCCCAAACGGGGACCTACAGTACTCTGCACTCTGCCTACTTTCCTAACATTCCCTACGTATCCCTACTACCCTAGCGTCCTTAACCTACCATAAAAGTCAATAGATACTTGTATAGATACTCGTAGGTACGGGAATCGTTGTACCGGGAGACCTATCGGCACCAGGCAGAGTGGGAAGGAATGAAGAATAGGCACGATTTTTCTACTACCATAATGCAGACTCACGTCACAGATCACAGAAGGTGATGGTACTAGGAAGCTCTTGCCACAGTGGAAGGATGAAGTAGGTACCCGTACGCCGCCTGCCCAGCGAAGCATATGCTGGGTACGGCACTGTCCTTTGCGGTGCAGGCCTATAGAGGGCTCCGTTCGATCCGTTGACGGTCGGCCAGTCGCCTGACTGGTAGCGCAGATGGACCTTTAACTCCGAATGCAGCCATCCGACTGTGGATAACCGCCACTGCATTCCTTCGATGTGAATCAAACAACTATAAGATTGTGATTAATTTATTTACATTTCTTACACTATTTATACTAAATCTCTGATGTCTTATTGTTACTATGCTATGTGAATTCTCCTGAATACGCACTATGCGCCTGCGCCGAGATGCTGACGACGAATCTGGGTCGCAACTCTGCAGTCTCCGCCGGCCGGCGCAATGCTCAGTATGGACGCGCAGTTGCCAAGCATGTCCAGTATGGACAAACGTGTATGCCAAATTTCATGATGATTGGTTGAGTAGTTAGAGCGTTAACCAACAAACAAACTCACTTTTGCTTTTACAATGCAAGTTAGTACTTATTAGGATTAGGATACTTCATAATACCAAGGGAAAGTTTTCAATAGTGCTTAAGATATGGTGCAGAGTGGAGACTAGTCAATTTCCGACTATCTTAGTGTTTTGATTTTCTGGTTTTCATAATTAAGAGCAATGCTGATCTATGATGAAATTTGGCACAGAGATAGATTATAGTCTAGAACAGCACATAGGATACTTTTAAACCGCGGGTTAAACCGCGGGGCGCAGCTAGTGTATAGATATTACCTAGTTGTAAGCCAAAATTTGTGAGACAGTTTTTTTTTTTTTTTAATAATTCCTCCAGTTTCTTGCCTGTTCTTCTGAGTAGAGGCTCTTTAACCAAACAAGGCGGTCGAGTCTATTAAAAAAAAAAACTTTGACGTTCCTAAGTGTATCTTTGATACCCAAATTGAATAAAAACATTTTGACTTTGGCTTTGACTGATAAGGTATTCATTTTCCATTAGCAAAGAACGAGGAAAGATTTTTGGATTATTATATGTTGTAAAAAAACTTAGCAAAAAAACAATTTCCTTGACACAACATAGTTTTGAGTGATAATGATTAATCTAAGGCAGGCGCCGTCTTATCAGTAATCTTTGACGTAGTGTCGTAGTTGACCGAGCGTAGCGAGTCCGAGTCTACTAAAAAAAAAACATTTTGTATATTTTTACATTTATCCGACGATAACTTTAGTACCATTATTGAAGATGATAAAATTAACAGCAGTTCCCAACTGGAGAAAAGTAGCTAGGGATAGAAAGCAATGGAAGATGCTCAAGGTGGCATATGCCAAGAGACACTGAACTGAGGTATTCTGTAAAACTAAATGTTTCTTCTAGAAAATCAAGGTTCAGGATAAAATGCTTATTATTTGATTGAATGAAGTTAAGTATCATTACTTCGATCTGTGTGAATTTTTAGGAAAGTATAGGTACTCGTAAGTAGGTGGTAGGTAGTTATGTAGTAGTTTATTCTAATAATTTTGATTTTTAAGTTCCAATATGACCAACAAAGTAGCGCTCACAGCGTAGCTTGACAAGGTTTCGAAGCCGATTACCGATGTTAAGCAACGGACGAGATGGTCAGTCCTAGGATGGGTAACCGTGGGTGGCATTTACAACTAAGCGCTACCGTGGCTCGGATGACACGTTAAATTGTAGGCCCCGGTTGACAACAATCGTCAAGCCATGTCTCTGACACGGCCTTGAAACTCTGACATCAGGGCTAGCCACTTGGCCTATACGAACTTGCTTTTAACAACAAAAGCTGAAAGGTTAAGGAGATATGAATGAGGAAGTCTCAGTTTGCTACATACTGCTAATAGGCTTTAGGAAATTGAAAATTTTGAAACAGCTTTTTTTTTTTAATTTAGTTTCGCTCATTGTTTATTTTCTGTTTCATGCAAGTCTTACAACATTTTTTTAACTACATCCACATAGCCGATACCGTGACACGTAGTACACACATCTAGTTCCCGTGAACTTAAAACATTAAAAGATTAATCCGTCTTGTTTCTTTATAGCATTTGCTAGAATAGCTAGATTGTAAAATTAAAACTTTTTCTTCTGGTAAAGTAACAAATAACAGGCAATGACAATAACTATTACAGTCGGAATAATTGACTAAATCGTACGTGAGTAATTCCCGTGTTATAATCATAAAATAGCAGGCACTTTATTTTTAAAACTTTACACTGAAAAGGTAACAAAACCAAAATAGGATGTCCTGTGTGTTTGTTGGTAGTCGAATGCAGATTTGTTAAACAAAAAGTATTTGTTTTATGTAAAAAAAATATTATTTCAAAACTTAGTTTCTACCTACATAAGCCAATATCGAAGAAGCAAAGAATATGTAAATAAAATTAAAGACATACTCGTAGCTGTGAGGAGTTCAGTTTTCTTATACTTGACAACAAATTCGACATTAATTAATTTTACATGAAAAAATTACTTTTAGTGGCAGCCTTAGAACCTCATCATTTTCTAGATGGATTTTTTCGACAAAATTTTTTGATCCCACTCTGTCTAGGTAGACGATGATCGTCCTAGTCGACGGAAATCTTTGTTGCAAAAATCCATCTCAGGCGGGAAGTAAAGGAAGAGATCATAAAACAAAAAAAAACTATTAAAAATTAACACAATTTAACTGCTATGACTCGCTCCGCAAGGGTCCTATTGTCATTTTGCTTTACCTAGTTTAGAAAACATTGTCATTGTCACCTACTAGATCAGCAAGATTAAAATAAGTTGACAAAATAAGCTTATTATCATTTTTGATGATTAGTGACTACGTTAAGTCGATAGTAAGCATTGCTGTTATCTAGTTAATGAAAAAACAGTACCTCAGCTATGTTTAAGCTGTACATATAATAATGTCAATAATAGTTATTATATTCCTAATTTATTTAAATTTTGGTGGGCAAAGTGTATCGATATCTGTATCCATAAAAGATTTGAATTTGAATATTTAGCTAGAATTTTCCTTTTTAATATGTTAAGCTACGTAGTAAGTGTAACGCAGTCTTATAAAGTAATTGGTAGGCTTTGCTCTCTGTGCACTTTAATGCTATTAAGAAGATTAAAAAAAAACGCAAAGAGATGTTTGATACATGGTGCTTCTTTTCTAAAATAAATGAAAAAATTTGACAACATGCAATCCTTAAAATCTTTTAATGTTAGTCTTAAGACTATGCACTTATTCTTTATTTAAACCTTACCTTCCTACTTAGAGATTTTGGTTTTCAAAAAATTTTTAACGCGCGAACACCTGAGGAATTGGAAAAGACGTGTACTTTATGCAAAATCTGGAATGTCGCTCGGGCGACTATCTGCAACTACGCACTACATTACATACCGAAAACCATGCGCTGCCAAATTTTCCTCCAGTGAATACACGACCTTAATCTAATCTATAAATGCTATTTATTCAAATAATTATTTTTATATCTCTAATTAGAGATATAAAATTATAAATAAATACCAGGATTTCGTACCATTGATGTGTTTCATTCGGTGACATAGGTCAAGCAAACATGAAGGGAACATTCGTGGTTTTACTGCTTTGTACTGGTTAGTATACAATAATTTTTAATCTAATATAAATAACTTATTTATAAAATACATACCTACTTCAAAATATATTAAAATATTTCTACATATTTATATTAAGTTTTATTACGGTTTGGAATCATATTTGAAATTAACTATTTTTTTTTGTGTCCTAATAATACCTGTTCATAATAATTATTATGCACTTAAGTAGGTATTTTCCTTTTTAAATTTTTGTCCTTAGTGAACTTGTGAAATTTGACAATGACCCGCTGAAATACATCTCTTCAATGTCGCTGACAAAACATTATTACTACATTCACGTTTCTAACCGATCGATGGGCCTACCGTGACATCCTAAAGCCATGATGGTTACGTTTTGTTTTGAATGCTGCGCGAACGCGAATCGTATCGCCACGCAATAAGATCCATAGTCGCGCCGAGTCGAAAACAAAACGTAACCATCATTGTAGACCACAAGTAGTGTTATCCAATAACGAACGGGCGACTGAGTAACTGCTTTGATTATTTACGCAGCGTACTTTCAACTAGCGCTAAAGTTTACATACACGTTCAATTGTAAACCCCGATTGTTGTGTCCTTCAACAACAGCCGCCAAGCCAAGCCAAAGGTCTTCAGACGACTGAACAACCAAAAACCTCTGACAGCTGCCACTCTGCCTGACTTACGTAACGTTTTATATCGTTTCAGTATACGCTGCATCTGCAGTGCCAATAGATCAGTTTTCCCACGAACCTTACCCGAGGTTCATCCAGTTCCCTGATGGCGATGGTGTGATGCAAAATGTTGATCTTGAACAGGCGCCCGATCTAGAGCTTCTCAGTGAAATCGAAAGGAACCCTGCCAACAACTTGTATCTGCTGTTCACTAGGTAAAGCAAACCGACTTTATAAAGTAGGTACAGTACTAGCACTTATTGTATACATGTTGTTGAAAAATTGTGGGGGCTGAGCTACCCACGTCCGTAGGAGTTTATTCTGATTCCCTACACGTGGTCCCCGGGTAGTGCTAACCGGGTAGCAAACTCTGGTGGAAGGCTTCGGCCGTGGCTAGTTACCACCCACCGGACCAAGCCATGCCGTGAAATGACCTAGTCGTGTTTCGGGATGTAGTCCGGTGTAACCGTTCCGAAGACGGGTCTGAGCAGTAGCGCACTTGTAGCGCCTCACTCAACTGCCGTCTTTGTACTTGTTCACTCTACAAAACTTCAAGGCTAGAGTGAATACCTTATAGGTCGTCGTGCTCCATCTTAGACCACAACGTCGCTTAACATCAGGCGAGTTGGTGGTCAAACGCCGACCTATTCTACATTAAAAAAAAAAATTTAAAAAAATCAGTAGTGTGACAGACGAGAAAAATCCTGTTTGTCATGCTGGTGTGATAATCTGGTGTGACGAGTCGGTATTGGTAAAAACTACTGCTATTGTATAACCTTGGTTTTATTTTAAATTAAAATAGAATTGCATTTGGTGGCATTTCTTTGATATTTTTTACGCTGTAACAATTACATTACTTATTATGACAAAACGCTAAAAATAAGAATATTTTTTATGATCTAACAACAAAATCTAAACTTTATACCAACGCCATTCTGTCCACTGGTGGCTGTTTTGATGGTGAGCAAGCCATTCTGTTTGATATTAGACAATAATAATTATACTCTAGATATTGACAAATTCAATTGTACACCCTAATTGAAAAATACATACACACATTTCATCCACACTTTTCCTCCGAAGGGGATGGCAGAGAGGGGTGTGTTACAACACCCACAGTTCGCCTTCGAACGGCATTCATTCTCCAATGTGACAGGGAGCTAGCCTGTAGCCGTAAAACTAGCTGATTATTAAAACATGTCTAAGGAAAACTGTCATTTTTAGAGTCATAACTCACACGCTGTACATGTATTTTATTTTATTGCTCTTTATTATTTCAGACGTAATCCTAACTCAGCTCAAACGCTGGTTATGAATGACCGCAACTCCATCACTAATTCAAACTTCAACGGCCGTGTGCCCACCGTAGTCATCGCTCACGGTTGGCTGAGCAACCAGAACACTGATATCAACCCCGTCATCAGACAAGGTTAGTTTTAAAAGTACCTAAATCTCAGAACTATTTAAAGCACCGACCAATGCAAAATAATGTGCAGCTATTTTATGTGAACAGGAATAATCAGCAACATCTAGTTTCACTCGTTACAAACCAGCGAACATAATTAATAAGTCTATATTTAAGTAAATAAATAGATAAACAACGGATCACACTCATAGCGCCTTACTAGGATGCCACAGAACACAAACAAAGACATGAACATTGGACAACTAACACCACAACCCAAAACACACTTAAATTCATCATTCAAACATCGGCTAGGTCGGGAGTCAGACCCGGGACCTTCTGATAAGAAAGCAGTCAAACTCCGACTAAGCTAGGAAAGTCGTCAAAATTATTAAGATCTTAGACTTTTTGATTTAATTTTAACCTTAAAGTTAAAGTTGATTTTCTTTGATATCTTTGAGCTTGGAGTTTGATATCAGGATATGTGTTATATTTTGTTAATGAACGTAGTTAAATTCTTATTTGTAACTAAATTTTACTTTTCAGCCTATCTTGACAAGAGTGACGTGAATGTCATCGTCTTGGATTGGCGTAGACTGGCTATTTCTGACTACTACACCGCTGCTCGCGGAGTTCCCGCTGTTGGTCGTGGTCTCGGCCAGTTCCTTGCCTTCGTTAACTCCGTGACTGGTGCTCCTTTCAACACCATGCACATCATTGGCTTCAGCTTGGGAGCTCACCTTGTTGGAAACGCTGGTCGAGAACTCGGAGGCAGAGCTGCTCGTGTTACTGGTAAGCTTAAAACATTCTATGCGAATATTGAATTTAGGTTCTTTTTGAAGTTACAACTAATTTTCTTGCTTACTGGAGAGCGAAACATTCTATAATAAAAGACTTCTGCTTGTTGAAAAAAAAACGTATACTTAATCTTATTTTGATTTTTACCAGGCTTGGACCCTGCTGGACCTCTATGGAACTTCAACTCTGACCGCCTCAACCCCAACGATGCTGTCTACGTAGAAGCTATCCACACCGACGGTGGCTACACCGTTGGCGGTCTTGGTATCGGTACCGATGTTGCTAACGCTGACTTCTTCCCCAACGGTGGTATCTCCCAGCCTGGATGCCTCACCAACATCTGCAATCACAACCGTGCCTGGGAGCTCTTCGCTGCCACTGTCACCTACAACCATCTCGTCGCCAATCAATGCAACAACAATCTGCAGATCACATTAAACACTTGCCGTGGAAACGAACTGCGCATGGGCAACGACATCTTAAATAAGTGGGGGTAAGTGGCTATTTGAATTATAATTATTTATTCACGTAATATGAGTTACAAAGTACCTACTGTCAATTTTCTTTTATTACTCGACTACGGCAAAGTAAAAAGGATTGTGTCATAGGAAGATTATGTTTTTTGCCTTTTACTTGTCTTTTACTCTTTGCTGCCTTCAAAATCCTAACTAATATTATGAACGAGGAAGTGAGTTCATTCGTTTGTTAGTAATGCTTTCAAGTATTTGCAAGATTTCATGACGATAGGTTGAGTAGATATCATCATGAATATTTGCATACACTTTGTCAGAGGTATACAGAAAGGAATATACATTTCATCCCGAAAAAATGTACGGTTCCTGTGAGGCCGCTGTTGAAACCGCGGAGCGCAGTTGTTAGTATTACAGCTTGTTACGAAAACCCTATTAAAAAATAATTGAAGGGCATGTACACACACTTCTGAATATTAATGCAAAAATACCAAAAACAAAATGCACCTACAAAATAACAAGAGTTATGGTCGGTTTAAGAAGGCAAGAACAATAGGAAATTGACTGCCTCGGTGGCTCAGTTGGTAGTGAACCTGCCTTCTGAGCTTGGGGGCGTGGGTTCGATTCCCACCTAAGGCAAACATTTATGTGGTGAACATTTGTGTTTGTTCTATGTCTGGGTGTTATTATCTATTTAAGTATGTATTTAAAAATATCTAAGTATGTATATCAGTCTCTGGCAGCCATAGTACAAGCTTTGCTTAGTTTGGGGTCAGGCGACCGTGTGTGACAATGTCCCGAATTTATTATATTATTATTATTTAATTTTACAGAAATGTTAACAGATCTGTGTCATATGTTTTCGGTGTTAGGCGGCTTTTATTCTACAAAGTAGTGGCAAGACGCGAATAGTTTACATATAAAAACCGATGCGATTAGTGTCTGCGATCGCGCTCTTAGGAGGGCGGAGCGCGATGTGTGTTTATATTTTTGTAGTCTATATATATTTAATTTAAACTAGCATAATTGCATCGTCCAGTCGATACTGAATGCGCATCTCGCAGATACAACAGGGTTTTTGCAACACCCTGTTTAATATAGACATTTCTTAATTCAAAGTGCGAAGACTAAAGACTAATAAGAAAAACATGTCTTGAGATATTTTAATTTTTTACTAAAACGTAATATTTATTTTTCAGATCTGGCTTGTACCGCTTGGACACCGGCCGGAGGTACCCATACTAATTTAAATATTAAAATAAAAACACGATTCCAAATGTATTTACTCACTAAGTGAATGTCAATGCAATAAATTAAATGATAAAAGAAACAATTTATACTTTTAATGTAAGAGAAAATATTACATAACCAAGAGCGTGTCGAAACATGCATTTAAGATAGGGTTTCGTACAATATTCTTGTCTGTCAGCATTATAACTCGCCATGCTTTTTATCGAGCCTATTTAAATTAAGATAGGTTTTATGGAACTTTACTTGTTAGGTACCAAATCACTGTTGTGAAGTACTAGGCATACTGTACGCAGACATATATAATTTAGACAAGCAGTTCCTTATTTTTAAGAGTCCGGCGACCTAACTAATTTCGACCTAGGCGACCTAGACTAACTTCGCATTGGCTTAAGTTATTCTATCGCCATTTCGTCTAGAAGAAGAAGACGAGTGAAGAGAGCGAGTAATGATACTGACGAGCCTCTAAACTTACCAGAGTGACAAAGTGCAATTTCAATTTTTTTTATGACTTTTGCACTACCGTAATCATTCTTAAGTAACTAAGAATTTCCCTTGTATTATTGATTCATTTAACAGCGAATGATGTAGACATCCTCCCTATGTAATGGAATTTTTGATTTGCTTTGCCTAACTATTGAATAAATCAGTCAAAAGTGACCCCTTAAAAATGCGGATATTTTTCATAGTTCTATTTTCGCTTGAGAACGTTTTAAAAAAAAACCAAAAACATAGGAGCGAAGACATTGTTAATTTATTTGTACATGCTAAATTTCATCATAATCTGACAAACGGTTTTCAAGAAATTTGAGTAGCGCGTTTGTATGGAAATTTCAGAGCGTCACGGCCCTCTTAAGGTCATGGATTTCATGACATAAAAACTTATCAAACAAGTCATTTTGATTTAATTCAATAATCTGTATTGTTGTCCTGATAGGACAGGCGGGGTGGCTGGCAGGTATTTAAATGATAAGACGTGCAAAGATAACATAATGCGATACGATAGTGTCAACGACGATCAACAGCATTGATTGACTGTTTAACGTAATCTATTTTTCACATACAAATCATGAGAAAAGTGTAACGTATCTCCTAGGCAAGCGTGTTACACCTTCGATCACGTCAATGCTTCTCGTCAGAGGCGTCAGTGATGAAGCTCATTGCCTAGCTCCATGTAATAAAAATTGAGTAGAACAGACTAAGGACAGCTATATCAACCGTTCTAGAGAAAACGCTTTGAAAAATAATACGTATACATTTTTGAAAAAAAAAAAAAAAACAGTTGGTAATAAAAACTAAATTTTTGCCAATATTTTTGATTGCCATTGAATTAATTTGGATTATTTTTTATTTTTTACATAATAATTAGTTAACAAATAATAAAAATTCATTTTCGTATTTCTAAGGATAGAGGTAAACGATGAAGGACAGAATAAACATAGGACCTGAAAAATCAAGGAAAAGTTGAGTGAGACTTGAAGGTGTAACCACCACCAAAGATCCCTTAAATAATAACTTTCGAAAAAATTATAAGATGACCCCAGTTTCCGCAAACCGTACTAAAACGTAGATATTTTTTTAGTAACGATAAAAGATAGCCGACATACAAAAATATAATAAATGAGCTCGTTAGTACACTATGGAACTCTAAGTCCTAAATTATGGATTCAACGTTGAGCTAAAAGTTACTTGACTTACCCAGAATTCATTATTATTATACTACTTATTTTCAAGTTCAATAATATTTTAGAACAAACCACAGACGTCCAATACAGTAGCAGACTAAACATAAATTGCTTCCTCAGTAACAATTCAGTAATGGTATCTGTTTCATTTACCTGTTGCAACAAGGTCTCACACATAGACAAAAGACCATCTGTAGCCATGCCGCCATGTATAGCTAAGGATGGTTGTCATGACGACAGCACGTGAAGTTTGGTTGGTTTGATGACATTTATTTTAGTAACAAAATATAGCTTTTTTTGATGATTTTATTGTAAGAAAATCGGTGAACATGGTGGAGTGCAGTGCATACCGATGTGAAAGTGCTTCATACAGCAAATCATCCATTGGATTTTCTTTTTATCGGTGAGTTTGATGGTTACATTTTTGCTCTTAGAATTCCATTCGTTTTCTCCAAGGAATTTACATAAATGTTCAAACCAAACGGTTTCTTTCGCGGATAATCTATCTTAGATGCTATTTGTTAGTGTTTTTATATTTGAATTAGAGTAATCAGAGCGTAATAAGTAAAATTTATCGGGTGGGGCAAAATTTGACAGCTCAAGTATATACCTTTTACAAAACAGGGAGCGGATTGTGAATCTGAAAAAGTTGATAACATAGACGAATAATGTACAGGATTCATTTACCTTGGATAAAGTAAATATAGGTTGACTGCCTCGGTGGCTCAGTTGGTAGTGAACCTTCCTTCTAAGCCTGGGGGTGTGGGTTCGATTCCCACCTAGGGCAAACATTTATGTGATGAACATTTGTGTTTGTTCTATGTCTGGGTGTTAATATCTGTTTAAGTATGTATTTAAAAATATCTCTTAAATGTATCTCTGGCAGCCATAGTACAAGCTTTGCTTAGTTTGAAATCCGGCGCCCGTTTGTGGAAGCGTCCCGAATTCATTTATTTATTATATTATTATTAAAGATACCTAGTTGAAAGATATTTACTGATTCACAAATAACCTTTATTCCAGATATTCAACTGATAAAAGTAGTAGAAATGCCTGGATAAATTAAAACCATTAAGATCCAGGATTGGCAACCCACTTTGGCTAGTGTGCTGTACTCAAAACACTGGCTTAATTTTAGTGCTTTTCCTACAAGATTTCGTCCTGGAACAATTCCTACTTTATTTGAGCTGCGGAAGGAAGTGAGTAACTAATATACAAAAGTATGTAGTCACTCCTATTTTGTAAAAGTTTAGTGGCCAGCACTGGTGTCCGACATGGCCTAGTTATGTCCTGATAATACAATTGTATTATTCCAAAACAAATAAACAAATACAAATACAAATATATTTATTATCAAACCATTTGCACAATTTACAAACGAAAACGAGTGTTGTACGTAGCTGTTGATTTCATTTCTACGTTTCCTATAACTTGATAGGTGTTTTTTAACCCTTTAATAGCCTGAAAACCAGTGGGCAAGTAAACCTATGCTTACTTGGTGGAAATAAAATCTTCACAGATAACGAGTCATATAATCTCGATTATAAGGAACAACGAACATCCTTAATGCGGCCCCTACTAAGCTACATGTCTATGTGTGTTTTCATACCACGCTGATAAATACCTAATGTTTAGTCTGCTACTGTATTGGATGTCTGTGGAACAAACAAAGACCATTATCATGAAAAGCTATCTATCCGACAAACGACGTCAGCAAACTACGTATTGACGTATTTAAATCTAGAAACAATACTACCACCTGGCAAACATGTGATTAACTTAATCTAGAAAACCGATTAGAAGCAGTGCGATTACAGAATCCTACCATACCTATAATTGTATATACGTCCCAGCCAACTAGCTTTATTCGCCGTTCAATTAACAAATCGTCACGCCTTTCCCTCGAAAAAGCTGGCAGAGGTGTACACCACCCACACTTCGCCGGATGATATTCCGTCCCAAATGTGACAGGGGGGGAGACTGTCGCTATACACCGGGCACCAGTTATGTAGCAGATAACATAAAATTTAATATTCAATTAACAGCCTAGCCTTTTTACTATGTGGCGCTGTTCAATTAGCTTCCTGATGATATGCAGCCATTCATCGGTCGACAACGTTGAATACTTGTCTAGCCCAGCCATTTATAAGTAAATAAAAAAAATAACCACGAAGGCTAAGGCCGGAGCCCCGCTTTGCTTTGCTCCCGCCTTAGCCTTCCAAACTCGGTTTTGGTCCGATAAAGGAGCCGGGCAGGAGAGGTTTTATGTTAATTATAATTATAATAATTCATGTCTATTAGAATTACTGTCTATTTCACGGATTTTCAGATTTTATTTTGATTACATTTTATTTTTGATACAAAACACATTTTTTGGTAAAAAAAAATAGTATTTTTGTCATATTATGATCCTATTGTATGAATGGCCTACGGCTGAATATCATTCAAGAAGCTTATTGAACGGCATTACGTCACTGTTTGGTAAAATGGCTAGTCTTTTAATTGAATGGCTGATTAGTTGGCTGCGACATTTATAAGCCATTCTTATTCGAGATGGAGCCGATAAGTCCTGTGGCCCTATTCGGAGATTTGAGATTTTCATCTCATTTTTCTTCGTCTTTGTTGCTCTCGTTTATAACGTCATAGGTGTGAGAGTGACCAAGATAAAATCTCATCTCATCTCACGCGCAGGGATAGCCCCCCTGTACTGACCCCGCTTGGAGTTTATTGTGTATTTCCCCCTACCAGCACCTACCCGAGCCGATCCCAACTTCTTAAAATACCGAAGTAAGTATCTAGGGCGATAGCATAGTTCCTCCAGTGGCGCAGATGGTAGCGTGCATAATAAAGACGAAAAGCAGCATTTCACTATTATTCTGTTTTTGCTTGCGAGTGTCTGTATAGATCTGTAGTGACTTCCATGTGGGCTTTGGGCTAAAAGCCCCAAGAAGCGGCCCCACCTCGGATTCCTCTTGGCTTCACCGTGGTTGCTGAAGCCACGGCTACTGAGCCACCCCCCCGACATGACAAGACGGGAACCCTCGGGGGAGATCACTGTCCTGACCTACGACAACAAATCGTATTTTCATTAAGGACCATCTTACAAAAGAAAATAAGATGCTGCTAAATACTAGTGAACAAAAAGCCAAAGGAGGTAGTTTTAAATACGTCTGGACAAAAAACTGCCGTATTTATGTGAGAAAGAACGAGACTTTCCCTCCTATACTTATTTCCTGTTCGGCCGACCTCTCAAAGATTGTTTAAAATGTTATCTTCCACCCATGTAACTCTTTGTCACTAACATGTAGCACAACACACTTCACACGTACCCAACTTACACATACATACACGACAATACACATACAAAAACATATGTTATTTATTTATTTATTATCACTTATATTGTTCTAGCAGAGTCAAACACCTGTATTGCATACTAGCCATGTCACACAAAGTCAAACCATTAATTTAAGTGCAAAACGGTATGACGCGAACTTTGTACAGCTGTGTGTTGTTTATCTATATGTATCGAATACTAATTTGTTGAGACATAACTCTTACTTTTAGAAATTAATAGTACTTTCTAAAAATTGAAACTATTTTATTAAAATGTCAGGGGTTTGCGGACAAAAACTAACACGTTCTACAATAACGTACTGTTATCTGACAGTGATAAAATTATGGTCACCGAACCATGGCTTCACGACGGTGTCTTTGATGCTGAATTGTGTGAAGATAAGTATGAAGTATTTCGAAAATATCGTGTATCCTTAGGCGGCGGTGTTATGTTTTTATGTGGTTCTGGGCTGCACGCTAGATGGCGTCCGGAAGGGGAACGTGGCGATCTTGAATGTGTCTGGGTTACCATACCGCCAGTAAGTGTCGGATAGTCTAACGATATTCACCTAGCTGTCGCTGACATACCACCAAATTCTCTAATTTCATCTCTCATATAGAATATATTATTAGATGTAGTGTCAACTATCCGCGATAACTGCCAGAAAGGTGACTTAGTGGTTGCAGGTGATTTTAACTTACCTTGCATAGACTATTCGTCAGTGGAGACTTTTGTTATTAAGAAAGGAGCTGTAGAAGTAGAATCTACTGATAATGACCTTTTGTCATATTTAGCATATTCCGACCTTTCACAAATACTTTCAGAATAGTAGCGTTAGTACTCTAGAATTAATGTTGTCCACATTTCCGCTTTAGATCAAGAAATCTGAATTTCTTGTATATTATCATAATAAAGGTGCCGGTGATGATGATAATTTGCCGCAAATTATATTTGTTAAATGTGTTGATACTCTGTCGTACCCGATAACCTTGATCTTCGAAAGGTGTTTTCAAGAGGATGCCGTTGTTAACACTTGGAAAGAAGGACAGGTCATTCCTATTCACAAGAAAGGCCTAAAAACAGAAGTCGAAAACTACCGTCCCATTTCAATTTTGAATGTTCTCAGTAAGATAATGGAGCGAATAGTCCATACTCATGAATGTATACCCTATAATAGCGCTATCGGCACCGCTTCAACAACACGGCTTCATGGCAGGTCGCTCCAGTGTTACTAATTTAGGCTTGTTCACAGAATTTGTGGCTACTCACTTGGACGGAGGGTCGCAGGTAGATATAGGCTCCACGGATTTTGAGAAAGCCTTCGATCTAGTTGGTCACGTGATCCTATTACAAAAGCTCTACGATCTAGGTATTCGGGGTAACCTACTAAGATGTTATCCCGAATCTTATTTACATAAACGCTCTCAAGCAGTTGTTGGGTATTGTTGTTGTTGGGTATTGGGTTGGTGGGTATTGCTCTGATTATATAGGCATAATAACAACAGGCGTCCCTCAAGGATCTATTTTAGGCCCGTTACTCTATGATGTAGGTAAATGTATTCATTATGTTAAGTTTCTTATGTATGCGGATGACATAAACATTTTTATGAAAATTAATAACCAATCTGACTGCATTAAGCTGACCTTAATCGCTTTAGTGATTATTATTCACAAAACCGAATAGATGTTCATACTAGTATTAGTAAGTTTCACTATGTCTCCTTCAAGCGTAAAAGAAACTATTTCATTTTGACTATCAGCTTTCATGTGTAAGCATATCAAAGGCCCAATCAGTGCGTGATTTATAAATTTTACTTGACTCCAAATTAACGTATCCTAAACATATTGAAGCTCTTATTAAAAAATCCCATAAAATCTTGATTTTATCATGCGAGTCTGTAAACCTTTCTCGGACGCAAAGTTTATTAAATTACTGTATTACTCATTCGTTCTAAGCATTTTGGAATATTGTAGTACGATATGGAACCCCTCTTACATTATAAACATAAAAGATATAGAGAACATTCAATACAAATTTATAAAAAATCTCAACTACAGGGCACGTACATACATAATAACTATGCTGAGCTTATGAAGATTCATGTAGGTACCACCATCTTACTAGCCTCGAGAACAGACAGACGATCGTAGACATGATATTTCTGAATGACTTGTGTAACGGGCGTACTGATTGCACTGACCTGATCAGTAGTGTTGTTGCAGTGCGCGGTAGACGACGATGATCTACCAGTGAATTAGGATTAAGCTCAAGTTATGCAAGAATTTTCTGTTTATTTTTATCGGTAGTTTACACATGACAGCTTTCAAAATTTCTCAACTGTCAATATAAAATAACACTCTTTTTTTCTTTGTAATTAAAAAGAAAAAAGAGTGTTATTACAGAGGTTTTGTACTCAACAAGTAGTATTCTCAGCTTTCGTCCACCTCAAAAGCGTACTAGAAATATAAAATTATTAGCTGACGCACAAACTCATACCAACTAGGCACAAAACTCAATAACTAATCGTCTACATAGAATCACAGAATATGCTCTATTACATAGGTCCAGAAGGATAGTCTTCATACAAAATACGATTTCGAAACGTGTCAAATTTATTTTGGTACCATAATAAAACCTTTTTTTCTATACGTGATGAACTTGCCATTAAAAGAGGTTACCCGATTTAGTTGGGTAAATTATATAACGATCAGAGTTTAAAGAAATCACAAGACCGGAAACAAAGTATTAGGCCAGCTTAGGCCAGAGCTAAACTACACACAAAGCCTTACCCAGATCCATTCATGACACTATTCTACAAACTAATATTATAGATTGTATGTAAACCTTAACTAAAATCAGAGTAGGTAAAAGGTAAGAATTTAAGTAAAAATCAAGAGTACGAGTTTGCGTTAAAATCAATAGTAAAGGGATTACTATTGATTTTAACTATTGATTTTATCTTATTTACACATAAATTTACACACTATCATTATTTACATCATACATTTAAGTTATTTATTCGGCAATAAAATAACATTACATTTACATAAAAATAAAACTGACGCCTGCTTGTCAGGATATTTCACTGTTACGTATATTTCTTTCTTGCGAAGGTGCACAGAGCAAATTGTTATAGGGCGACGAAGTTTTCACTAATTTTCATTTTTACTTTGTCGAATTATTTTTGTCCACTGATCGGCTAAACTGGATCCTTAAGAAACCTAAAGTTTATTAAAGGGAAAATATAAAAATACCTTGTGGCAACACTTTTTTCAGCAACTTTTCGCTTTGTTGACATTAAGAATTAATTACAATTATTAGCTTTTTTTAAGCACATACAAATATATTTAAGACTTACGGATGATATGTGACGTTGCCTTTTTTTACTGTTTTGGATATTTTGAAATTTCGGCATGAGTGGACTACACAGTTCACCATATTTATTGGTTAGTGGGGAGACGTAACCGCTACTGGATGACATCGAAGACTGACTAGTGAATTGGTTGACTTTCAATGGTTTGGTTTACTTTTTTTGGAATCATTATTTTTGACCGATTAGGGGTCTATACTCTATGTCTATGCATAGAACCTATACCGATATCTTTCACTTAAAAAATACCAATTAAATTTGAAATTACCAAAATAATACATGGCACAAATATTTCATAATCATTATTATATTATTTCCTTAACATGTCTACCCATCCACACTCACACTTTAACACATCCACATACGCGCGCGCACACACACACACACACTCTCACACACAAACACGACTGCACATACTAGACTGCATTATTGGATTATCTATTATTGTTTTAGAGATAAATAAATAAATAATAAATACCAGGGTTGGTGCCAGCTGTTTCATTCCGTGATTAAAGTCCAGCAGAGATGAAGGGAGTGCTTGTGATATTAGTGTTTTGTATTGGTTAGTATACAGTTATTTCTAATCTGATATTATTACTTTTAATACAACTATTATATTTTTATTTTTATTTATAACAACCATGCTTTGATGCTTTTTGTCAACCTAATAAAATTGTAAATTTTATTTATTGTCACTATTTGTCACCATCTAATGATAAATATTACACATAGGCCCGTATGCTAAAACTACGCTAAGTCTTGAATCTCGATTTAAAACTGGTTTTACCATACATAAAACAGTTTTGAATCGAGATTCATGACGAAACGCCGATTCTGTATACGGTCTTAATATTATAAAGCGGAAAATTGTAATTGTGTGTTTGTTACTCTTTCGTGCTTTTTGTAATCGAGTCACCCACCGCACAAAATATTGTACCTATAGTAACCCCCCCCCTAACTATATATATATTCTAAACGCGCACCTTATGATACTTAACTATCTACGTATTTAAAATAAATATTATTTACTAGGAATTTTAATATGTTCTAAAAATAGCTCGTCTACATTTCGTCTTTTAAAATTAATAGTTTTGTTTTGTTTTGGCCAGTGATTCGTCTAATGTAAACCCTTCGTTGTGATCCGTCTTAACCGCAAATTAACGTAATTGGGATGTACTTATACCTATAAAGAATTCTACAATTATTTTGACTTTATATCTATTGAATCTAACAAGAAATACTTAACTGTACGAATTAAATCTCTATTAATCTACCTATTTCTAACGAAAAAATGATAATTATTGAATTCGTAACCTATACTGCAAATCTATAACAAACATTCATAAGTATTCCTGAATCAAATAACTTTAAAAATACTCTTATATGGTGTATGTGTCTACTGATTGTAACTTCGCAAATTCACTTTCATTCAAGAACTTTCGATTTCATAGGGAATTTTCTAATGAGAATTTAAGATTTTACTAATAAGATTTTATTTTTTTTATTTTAGTTATTTCGAGTTTTAGGTATTAAAAAATTACGATATTAAAATACATAATTTGTTGAAGGCAAAGAGTAGTGCCCCTCCCCGCACTAGCTAGTCAAAATCGACATCCAGACTTGGACTTTCGTCCTCCTTCTATTATGTAATTTAATACATAAGGGGACCCCCAAAGTGACATCTTGTAATAATATTCGTAAATATGACATCTTATCGTCGTATTTACTAATTATACGTCACAAGTATACTAAAAGACAGAGAGGACATAATTTTTTAGCAAAGCCCCTGTTTTAATTGCGAAAATCTTCCGAATACGATTTTTCGGATTCGAGAGATTCTCTATAGGAACTACCCCGTCCTACCTCTAATCCCTATCCTACTCAACTATAAAGAATTTAATAATTTATAATGAATTTACACTTCAATCTTACAATGCTTTATTACTTTGAGTATTTCTACATATTCGAACAAAAATGTGAATAGTTTATTTTAATAATAAAATCAGACAAACTGTATTAAAATTCGAAGATTGAATTATTTATCTTATTATTGGTGAGAATACAAATATGTTTCGCCTTTTTGGGAGACAATTTGAATTCAACAAGTTCTAGAAAGTAAAAGCTAATTTGAAGTGTTAGATTCCCGCCTTTCTATAGGAAGGTCACTAACAAGGTACTGCTTTGCTTGACCTTATGTAGATTCTACAAACCAGAACTGTTTTATATTGTATTCCAATGATTATTTTGATCAAGTCTAGGAAGATGGATACCATTTATTTTTGGTAGATTTTTAATATAAGCTTGTCTTATTTTATTCACAAACTTAGATGATCTCTATTTGATCTAAAATGCTTTAGAACTATTGCGTTCAGATAAACATTTTACAACTGTTTAGTATTTCTTTACAATTCTCGTACATTTAATTTATCAAGCGGCCATTTCAATAATAGACCTTCTGCAGAACCAAATAAAGGACTTTTACCCTTATAATACTTTCTTCTTAAATATCAAAAATGAAAATCAATGTTCTTATTGACTTTTCTAAGATAAATTCAAAATTAATCTGATTGATTACGCTTTTCAATTCGAATGACGTTATTATAATCAATTAATAAACTCCTTCAAACAAATGATAATTTTATTTTAAGACCCATTATGTTTAGAAAATATTATTTATCTTTGAACATTAAATTTCCGCTACAGAGTGAAGTAGGTATAAAATAATTTCAATAAAATTGAATATCTTGTATGAATTTACAAACAAATAACTTTACGTCTTTTTATCGACTTTATTATTTATTTGAGATAGAATTAAAGTTCGTCAAAATCTCCTTAAATATCCTGAGTTTAGGAATATACAAAGCAAAATGGCAACTTTGAATCTCAGTTTGATTCTACATTGTCGCTAGAACTCTCAACTTTTCTAAAAATTTAAATGATTGAAGATCATAGATTTATTCCTATTAGAATATAATATTTGTTTAGTAGGAATCTTGACTAAACTTTCGTTTTTCTATCGATTTATTATTTACCTAATGTTTGATACAAATTAAAGTCCGTACTATTAACAAAATCTCCTTAAATAACCGAAATTCAGGAGCCTACAGAAATAAGATAACAACGTTCAATTTCATACTGAATTTTAGATTGTTTTTACATTGTTACTTGAACTCTTTAAATATTCCTACCAAATTAAACCATCTTAATGCAAATTTGTAGAGTATGTTAACTATTAAGCGTTTACTAAACGCTTACTACATCTTTCCTAACTCAAAAACGTATCGCGACAATTCAAACCTCGCCTAACTTTTAGATTTTATTATTTATTTCCTATTCCCACAGACCTACTAAATTTCTCAAGATTTTGGTGATGGGTTTCGACATCACATGAATGAAAAGTGATTACCTACAGAGACCTACACGTAAATGACGTCCCTAGACTAAAAGCTATATCCCACTACCCCCTGAGATAGAATATCTCATCTTGTTACCCCAGCCCCTCTAAATATGGCATTTCTCCCACGCTCAAGTTACTCTGCCAACTACAATAACCCACTATAAGTCTGGAGTGGCAAACTCCTTCGAACCTTCAGCCCCTAACATCCCTACGAACCTCTGTTTTTGGCCATAGCGCCCGACCTCAACAGACATTCACCCTACACCGCCATGGGGCGTTTCGATCCATGATTACACTCCCAGGTTAGTTGTCCCAGGACATGATAGGGCAGATCGATGAAGTCAATCTACTAATCACTAACCAGACAAGAGGCAACCACGTACCCAAACGGAGACCTGAACGAGAAGGTTCCACATTTAAGTGGATAAAGAACCTCCTTTCCAGAAGCGTCTCAACTTCTGAACCTAACTACAAAACCCCAGGGATAGGATTATCACAGTGCTGGACCTTTGTTAGCCAGGATAACGACCACATCGTCACTGCAATAAAACCGAACAAGCACCAGGTGGCTTGTTCTATCAATGAACAGTTAAAAGACTGGAGTGTATACTTGGTCAGATTCTCGATTCACTACCAAATCATAAGACCCCAGTTTCCCACTACCCTGATTGCCTATAACAATCAAATCTCTGTGAGACCTACTTTTAAACCTTGAAAAATCCAATTAAATGAATAACCGGATGAGCAGAGATTTATTTGGTAAATCGTGAAATGGTGAGAATCGGACCACGCAACTTACTCTCAGAAAGGACGAGCTAAGAATCCATCTCGAGCCCTCGCGGCCTTTGGTTTTATTGTATTCAACCACTTGAAACGTGTCGGGTAATTAAAACGTGTCGGACTAGCACAAATTGTGCCTGGTGGCATGCCAGCTGGCACAAAAACGTGTCGGTGGAGCATAAAATGTGCCTGGCGGCACCTTTTAATTAGGCGCCATGTCGCCAAATCGGTTAAGTATGCCGAGTCGCATATTTGCTTCGAGTGTCCCACTTGAAACATGCCAGGTAGGTAAACCCAAATGTTTTCACAAAAACTCGGTTGTTTATCTTTAAAGCTTTCAAGCGACATCATAAATTTTACTTTTGAAATGAATAAAATAACATAGTTTACGGTCTTCAATTTGGGACTCTATTAAACAAACAATCTTGGCTGTTAATTTATATTTATTTATTTGTAAAACATTAAATGAATTGTGCTTGATCTAGTATTATCTTGTCTTTTTAATTCCATTTATTTATGTTGAAAGTATTTTCATTTATTCTATTTTAACACATAAATTATTGTTTAAACTTTAAATTCTGTTTGGTTAATATAAATACCTACTTAGAATTTAATTAAATATCAATAGTAATTATTCAATTAGCTGTTCAATAAGTTAATAATATTTCTGATTAGTTAATCAAGTTAAGTACAATTCGGATATTTGTGAATGTTAACGAAAGCTCGTCTGACTCGTTACACTATTTGTTAACTTTTCACCAAGTGGTAAAAACTGCAACATATAACTGCAACTCCTGTATAACAAACTTTTATTTCGTTTCAGTTTTTACTGCTTTTGCGGTGATATTACCAGAGCTACCCCACTATGCTTACCCGCGGTTCATTAAATTTCCTGATGGTGAAGGTGTTTTGCACGATGTTGATCTTGAAGAAGCACCCGATGTAGAACTTCTCAACGAAATCGCCAGAAACCCTGCGAACAACATGTATCTTCTATATACGAGGTAAAGCACTATTTACTACTCTAAACCGACCGACTAGGTAGAGTGTAGACTAACGAAGGTGAAGATTGCGCAAAGCCGCTGGATGCGGGCAGCGCAAAACCAATCATTTTGAAAAATCATTTAGGGAGGCCTTTGTCCAAAAGTAGACGTCATGTTACTGATATATTAATGATGATTAAATTCTACATTATTACTATTATTAATTATTTTAAATTTATTTCAGAGCCAATCCTACGACAGCCCAAACGTTGGTCATGAATGATAGAAATTCCATCACTTCGTCGAATTTCAACCCCAGCGTGCCCACCGCAGTAACCGTCCACGGTTGGCAGAGCAACCAGAACACCAAATTCAATCCCATCATCAGAACTGGTTATTATCAAAATAAATATTTTTTAACAGTTTTTAACAACAAGCTTTCACCAACTTGCGCACATAGCCTAAGATTTTTAGCAGTATATCATAATACCGACTTGAAAAAATATGGTAACATTGCTACTTTATGCATCAGACCTTCTATATTTCGACTAAATCATTGATATGGTTCCGTTTATTTCGACATCTTGAGTGGTAAGACTTCATTCTCCATCTACGTGTAAGACCAATGACTTTGTAAACAAACGCGTATGATTGTCTCTCTCTAATTTACTAATAATGCGCAAAAATAATCTGCTTTGCAGTTAACTGTTGAAATGTTTTGAATTTCAGAAACGTTTATCTGCTGTTTTTCTACTTTTTAGCTTTACTTGGCTCGGAAAACGTGAACGTCATTGTCATGGATTGGAGTAGACTAGATGTGGATAGATGTGGACTCTGTTCGGATCTCTATCCTGATCTCTGTCATATCCCCGCAATATTGAAAAAATTCCAAACATGACTAGCAAAGAAAAATAGTGCGTGAAACCCCCTGCACGAAAGAAGTGAAACTTCTGTGTATCTTTCTTACTACGCGCATGCGTTCGAGTGCCACGCATTCACTCTCGCTCTGTCTCTTTCGATTCCCCCTCCCCAGGAGCGTTAAACGTTTAACGCAACCTTGTTGGAAGTCGCATTAGAAGTTTCACTTCAAAAAAATCTGTACAATTATTGAACCTGCTCACAAAGCTTCACGACAATCGGTTGAGGAATGCGACCTGTATAGAATACAGACGTCGTCCGCGAGGTTCAGAGCCACTACTTTGGCCAAAGGTTTTAGTTATAATATACTAGCTGTCACCCCGCGACTTCGTTCGCGTTTATTATTTATATAAGTATATATGTGAGCTATCCTATCTGTTAAATTAGATCGAACTGCACACGGTGTGCAAATTTGATTGAAATCGGTTAAGTAGTTCAGGAGTCTATAGCAGACAAACAACGTGACACGTAATTTATATATATTAAGAAGATAACCGGGTATCTACTAAGGCACATGCAATATTATCTCGGTCACTTTTACTCTTATGATGTTTCTAATAAGATAGATAGTGACATCATAATATAACTTCTCAAATTCTAAAACAATGCTCCACAAACCCCAGTGATTGCATACCTTAATCTAAAATATGAATAGATTATCTATTATTACTTTAGAGATAATTATAAAATCATAAATAAATACCAGGATTAGTGCCATTTTTTAGGTGTATCGTTCTGTGATTATAGCCCAGCAGATATGAAGGGAGCGCTCGTGATATTACTATTGTGTACTGGTTAGTATACAGTTATTTCTAATCCAATGTTATTACTTTTGATGCAACTATTATTTTACAATTAGAACTATGCATTGAAGACAAATAAACTGAAGATGTTGTAAGTTCATTTATTATCATATCACTGTTAAATAAAATACTTAAATCTTTCATAAATCACTACCACCACGAAGGAATTTTAATTTTTGTCATGTAATCAAGTCATCCACCGCACAAATATTGTAGGCACCTATTTGAAAGCTTTTCATCAAGTGGTGAAATATGCAACATTACACCGCAACTTCCAGAAAACAACTTTCATTTCGTTTCAGTATACACTGCTTTTGCGGTGCCTTTACCAGAGCTATCCCGCTCACCTTACCCGAGGTTCATCCAGTTCCCTGATGGCGAGGGTGTCATGCACGACGTTGATCTCGAAGAAGCACCCGATGTAGAACTTCTCAACGAAATCGCCAGGAACCCTGCTAACAACTTGTATCTTCTATACACGAGGTAAAAAACTATTTATTATTAGGTACAACTTTTATCTTAGTAAGAAACTATTAAAACACTAAACATACCGACTAGGTAGTGTTGACCAACGACCAGTGGATGTCGTCTGACTGATAATTTAGTTATGATGATTAAGTTCTACATTACTACTAATATTAATTCGTATTTTAAATTTATTTCAGAGCCAATCCTACGACAGCCCAAACGCTGGTCATCAATGACCGCAATTCCATCACTTCGTCGAATTTCAACTCCCGTGTGCCTACTGCAGTGATCGTCCATGGTTGGCTGAGCAACCAGAACACCAACATCAATCCTATCATCAGAGATGGTTATTGTTAAAATGAATACTTTTTCAACTATTTGGAACGCCAAGCTTTCACCAATTTGCACACACAGCCTAGGATTTTTTGCAGTGTAACTAATTCCCGTCTTAAAAAAATATGATGAACGGCTGTTTTATGCATTGGATTATGTTTATATTTGAACTAATTAATTGATATGTTTTTATTTTATTAAAAAAAACTGAGTGGTTATTTCTACCAAAGATAAAACAAACGCATAAATCGCGTAGAAATAAACTGCACGAGAGTTATCTGTTGAAAATATGTTTTGAGTTACAGAAATATCTATCTACATTTTATGCTATTTTAATTTTTTAGCTTTACTTGGCTCGGAAGACGTGAACGTCATTGTCATGGATTGGCGTAGACTGGCTATTTCTGGTTACGTCACAGCGGTGCGTGGTGTTCCCGCCGTTGGTCGTGGTCTTGGGCAGTTCCTTGCCTTCCTCAACTCGGTGACGGGTGCACCTTTTAACTCCATGCACTTAGTTGGCTTCAGCTTAGGAGCCCACGTTGTCGGAAACGCTGGTAGGGAATTGGGAGGCCGAGCTGCTCGAGTCACTGGTAAGCTTTGAACATTCTAGAAAAATTATGTTTTTATATTTGGTTTGTTGTTGAGAACTACAGCTAATGATTTATGACATTATCAGGCTTGGACCCCGCTGGTCCTCTATGGAACTACAACTCCAATCGCCTCAACTCCAACGATGCTGTCTACGTAGAAGCTATCCACACCGACGGTGGCTACACCGTTGGTGGTCTCGGTATCGGTACAGCTGTTGCCAACGCTGACTTCTTCCCCAACGGCGGTATCTCTCAACCAGCCTGTCTCACTAACATCTGCAACCACAACCGTGCTTGGGAGCTCTTTGCTGCCACTGTCACCTACAACCACCTCGTCGGCAATGAATGCAACAACAATCTGCAGATCTCGTTAAACACCTGCCGTGGTGATGAATTGCATATGGGCAACAACATCTTGAATAAGAGGGGGTAAGTATTAAACACTTAACTCCCCTAACAGCAAACGCCGTACTTACTCGGATGCATTTTTTTATCCTTTTCTATCTTCTCTTTTTCTATCTTATATTATGTATCTTATTTAAATATCTTTTTTATCTTATATAGTACTTAAAAATATAAAAGAAAGAAAAAGACAAAACACTGTAAAATTAAATGGGTAAATGAAGAATATATATAACAAATCCATTAGTGCCCACAGTACTTACAACAAGCTAATATTTTTGGCAGTTTTATAATTTTGCTCACTGCGGTTTTTAAAAGTACCTACCTACGAATCTGACAAAGACTTATTTGCTAAACCATCATTATTTCTTTTCCAGAACTGGCTTGTACCGCGTGAACACCAACAGAAGATACCCATTCTAGTTATAAAAATATAACTTACTACGGAAACAGACCTATACTATTTGTTTATAATAATTATGTTAATTTGAAGAAAATATAAAAGTAAATAAATAATAATGAAATATTCATCCCAATTTTTATGAGTTCTACATGTTTTCACGCTAGCTACACTTCACGGATTCAACCACTATACTACAGGAATTGTTATTTTTTCCGGAATGAAACGTAGCCTATGTCTTAATCCAGCGCGTAGGTTATCTTCATTCAAATGCGTTGAGCTAATACCTACAACGTGATAGAGTAACAAACACTAAATCATCATCATCATGTCAGCCCGAGAGACGTCCACAGCTGGACAAAGGCCTCCCCCAATGATCTCCACAACGATCGGTCTTGCGCTGCCCGCATCCAGCGGATTCCCGCAACCCGGTCAGATCGTCAGCCCACCTTGTGAAAGGCCTTCCCACGCTGCGTCTTCCGGTTCGTGGTCGACACTCAAGAATCTTTCTGCCCCATCGGCTGCCAGTTCTACAAACGATGTGCTCTGCCCACTGCTACTTCAGTTTGGTAATTCTTTAGCAAATAGGCTCTTAAAAATCTTTGTCGTTTAGATAAATTAGTGTGGCAGTGTGATGTCAAAGCCTTTAAAGTCGCTAAAATAAAAATACAATGCATCAATTCGGATTTTAAGGATTACAGCACCAAATATAAAAGATAACTTTAATGCCTTACTAATCTCAAAAGAATTAAATTATGAATGGAGTTAAGTAAATCAAAATCAATCACCTTGATAAGATTATCCTTGTCTTGATAGGTAAGTTTATTTGGTTCTGCGTACAATAAAATATAAGATACCTTTTTACCACCTGCTGTTAGGTAAACAATAGGTAGACACTGGTGGTGTTGTGACACAATGAAACCGAACTTTTGAAATAAAAGACAACTAAATAATGATTTTATTTTAGAAAAGATGAATTCGGTCTTCGTTTTATTTTTAGTGTATACTTAAGTGGAAACTGGAAAATAATACCCGTGAGATAAAATGTGAAGATAAAAATGGATGTACCTGTTAAAACACTGTAGGTACCTATAAATTAATCCAAGGCTATACAACGTTTTTTGGTAAGAGGGTAAAAAGTACAAGCACTTTTTACCCGAAGACGGGTCTGAGCAGTAGCGCTCGATTGCGGGTCGAGAGAACACTAAATATTTTCGAAAAACTCCTAACAACGTTTTTTTACCTAGACACAAAACGAATGAAAGAATAAATAAATACCTTTACGATAGGTAATCGAGAGAATAGTATTCCTAGCATAAAATTTTATCAAAAAACATTTAACAGGACTAAAATGTGTGAGTAACACTATAAAAGAAAATGTTAAAAATCCCGGTGAAAAATGTTGTACTCTATGACACTTCCACTATCAAGCCTATTCAAATGACACCTCACATGTCGAAATCCATTAAGCTGGTTCTGCCGTAGGGCGTGCAAAGAAACCTCATACACAAACCTACATACGTACATATTAACATACACTCGAAAAATATAACCCTCCTTCTTGCACAGTTGGGTAAAACTACAGTTTCCTCGCACGTACGTACGCTGTCCTATTTCCCATACATTTTTCTATCAAACGCGAACCTACTAAATATGTGTCCCATAGAAATACGCTTTACGTCAAAAACCAGAACACTTTAATATTCAACGAACTTGTTTATTCACAATTAATATACATTGTTATTCCTCCAATGAATATCAACTTTGTTCAGGCCTCGCTGCAAAAATACCAAAAAAAATATTCGTTACATTGAAAAGTTTGTTTTGTATTTCATAAAAACAGCCAACACAATTTGGCAGTCGATTCAAAATCGACATTCCAATCACGTCCTTTGAAAACGACAACTCTAAAACGGGAATGAAAAAAGTTCTGCTTTAATCAGAGTCTTGTGACCGATAGTTTTGGAAAGATCTTTTGTCTGACGCTGCAGTGTTGCTGCAACGGGTCACTGGCTTACACTATAGTGCATATTGTCTCGCCTTTCCCCCGGGGGGCTGGCAGACGTGTAATACAACACCCACACTTCGCCAGACGATATTCAGTCCCAAGTGTGACAGTGGGCGAACCTGTCGCCATACATCGGGCTCCAGTCATGTAGCAAATGACACATAATATGTTGACACAATGAACAAGTTGGTGCGTGCCGTCGGCTGGGTTCGAACCCGCTCCCTCTGGCTTGAGAGGCGAGCCTTCATAACTTGAATAACAATACATTGATAAGAATGTGGATTTATGCCAACTAATCATGATTTCGGATTATCAGCGGTCGTTGTGGTCGCTGATATCGACATAGAGTCACGTAAAAAATAATGATTGTTAAAAAAATTAAATGACATGTTAATTCGTCGATTACTCAATTAGACATCAAATGCAATTGTTATTTTTTGTTGCGTGCCTGATAACTGTTTTAGAATTGACGTAAATCACTGAAAGGCAAAGTGTGGAGCCATCGTCCCTAGCCATAAATGAAAAGTACTAAACTTATAAAATATACCATGGTGACATCTTATTGCCATTCTCAGATAAACCTAGAGGAAAAGATGGAACACTGCGTTATATCTCGCTGAAGCCACTTCTTTTTCAATGTGTGTGCGTGGTAATGTTGCCATGCAAAACATTTACAATTGCACGAAAACTAATATTAATTCCTAAACTCTACGTTAGCCATTTCTGTTCCAATTTACAACCTTAGTAGATTTAATATTTTAAAACTGCACATATTTGTAAGAGTTTAATGTTACGGGTTTTTCAAAATGAACTTGTAAAAAAACTGCACAGTTTTAAAAAGAACCTCAAAATGTAGCCCTAGCCACACTTTTATAAAGCACTTTGCATAGTTATGTACACGAAATTATACCATAAACCAATGCAGATAATGTCGAGGTAAGAATGACCAAGCGAGTATTGTAGTTTTTTTGCGTCATTGTGTGCGTGTTGTGTACATACACTACAGTAGCGTAGTTTTTCAATGGTTTTTAGATTCACTTAGATCATACGCCATGCGCCATCTTATTCTCTAGGTTGATCTGAATTGTCATAATGGTTATGTTTTGTGTTCGACGCTGCGCGGCCACGGACCACATTGCGCGGCGATATGACTCTCGCGGTCGCGGTTCGATTCTGACGCAAATCATACCTACGCTTTTCTGTATAGCACTGCGTTGAGCAAAAGAAATTGTGCAGGTATCACTTTTAATAAAATCGATAGTACTAAAATGGAAGATTATGAGCGCAGACGACGTGTCACAAGTGTCTTGACGTCCCTCGAACCCTACCCTACAGTCCTCTCAGTATTTCAACTACGAGCAGAATACGAATCGTCACAAATGAGCCCGTGAAAAACACTCGCTCATGACATCTCTACAGACCAGCTACGAAACGAACGGAAAGGTCCCAAGCAGTACTCAACTACGAGTTCTAAATCAAGGATGGTAGAGAATATTCTGGACTGCAGTAAAACAATGCTTTTCCTTGCCGTTTGATTTGATATCCGGGTTACATTTTTGTGAAAATGATACGCGATGTGCCGGCTCATAACCAAAGAAGCATTGGAAGCGGATGGAACTCGAGGAGCTTTTTACAGCGTACGGTTCGAAGATTTTATTTTCAAGACGAGCACCTGAACGTAAAGTTTACTGGAAGTAGTGATCTTTGTAAGTCTTACTTCTGGTTGCTTTTACAACTACGTACATGTTTAGATGGGTACATTTTTAAAGTATTTGGTGTACTGGGAAAAGCAAATTTACTTATACTTAAACCAAAACTTAAATCGTCTGGTAAATTGTGGATTGTTCCTCTTGTTCTCCAATTGAAACCTTACTCTTCAGTTATTACTTAGTGCGAGCTGTGTCTAAATGAGTTAAACAATATTTTTAGAATGACAATTTGGTAACTCACAAAAATTACATCATGGAAACTGACCTAATTATTTTGTTGTGGATCGTTGACGCCTCGCAGCCAACGGTTCCTGTATAGGAAGACGGAAATCTGGACAGAGATCAGGAGGAGATCATTTGTGAGAAAAAATATGATTTTTTTTATCTCACAGGAAAGCAACGTTAGTGCAATAGAATTCAGTAATTTAGATGAAAACCTTCTATATTAAAAATGAGATAGTAAGAGAGCAAATTAGACACAAAGATTAAGATTGTAAGAGATGCACTTGTTTCGTAAGTTTCAATGTGGCGTTGTAGCAATGTAGATCATTGGGAGAGGCCTTCGTCAATAACAATAGATGTTCCGGGCTGAAATGATGATGATGCCAATGATGATATAGCAAGCAAGTTAAATAAGTTAGACAGCGTGACTGTTCCCAATATAATGTACTGTACAGTCTTGTACTGGGCTCTTGTGCAAGATACAATTACAAATACAGATTCTGTTTAAAACATATTGCTTCCAGTTGGTAAATATTCCCGATGCGAGCGTGTAGCTCACTGACTGCATTATATTTGATCGCAGAAAGGCGAATATTACATTTCATGGCATAAGGAAAAATTGCTGAGAATTTAAAGTACGCTTCACAGCACCGAGCGCTCGTCGATTCGCGGCTTCTCTTATTTGATGATAATGCAGAAAATTTGCAGGGCGATTGTTACAATCGAAATTGATTGCTAATTTCGCAAAACTTACTTTATTGGCTTAGTGAATTTTGAATTATTTACAGCTACATTTGAATAAGTAATTTTAATTAATTAAGCAGTTAAGTTTATGTACCTAATTAGATTTCATATTTGACAATTTATGCCTTTGCATTTTTACGATCAGGTGCAATGAGAGTGACGCGTAAAACCGTGAATAATTCAAAAGACATGTCACATTCACCAACCCACACTGAGCCAGCTTGGTGGATAACTTCTCAATCTCTCTCGATGTCGGGTGTCTCTGCAGTGAGACATAAAAGTCGATAAAGCTGTGTATATCGTGTTGGAATTTTCAATGACGTCACATTTTCGAGCGTCCAAGAATCGGTTTGAAAAATTTATTTTCTCTAAGCCATATTCGATGCATCGCAATAAATATTCATGAACGCTGCGCAGTACGGCCACGGCTATATTATACTTGATCGTAGAAGAAAGGAGGTTGGTGAATGCAAAGTGCGCCTTGGTGACTATCGCAGATTAGAAAAAGAAAGATTCATCACTCAGACTCTGATTCAAAAATATAAATACGATATCAGATTGGAAATCAATCGACGACATATTTAAAGGTATACTTTTATTTGATTCATGAAAATAACTCACGTTCATGGATCTCCAACATGATAATGATCACATTAAATGGACCTAAATACTGACTAAAACAAAATAACTTTCAAATTCGAATTCAAATTTTTTCAAATTCAAAATCTTTTATTTGCAGAAATAAAGGTACCTACATACAGGATAGTTGGTCTTAAATAAGACCTCACTATATAGGTCTCACTATATTCAGCCCCTAAAGAGCGTGCAAAAGTTAGGAAATAGTAGGTGGATAATTAAATTGGAATGGTTATAAAATATCATGTAATGTTACAATGTCTAACTTTAAACTAAATAACTTCAGTTTAAACCACTATGCTTTTTTTTTGTTTATTCTTCGACGTAATTATAAATAATCCAACAGACAACTATTAGGAACGACCTCATTGTACAAATAAAACGGCTATGATCAGTTTTCAGTATTATATTTCGTAAGTTATTCCAATGTTCGAGAAATTTATTCGACAACTTTGAGTTTATTGCTTTACTAGATAGGTTTTTAATGCCTTACTGTACCTCAAATTTTTGTCTTCAATGCTCACATGCGTAATCAGTTTCTTTTCCCAACGTTTTCCAATGACTCCCATCCGCCGAATCCCAGCTAGCCGACCACACCACAAGTGGCCCCGCTCGTAAGGATGGGGCCGATTAGTCAGCCCTTGTATTGCCATTAAAGTGAAACTAAAGTTAACGGAGATTGCTAACACAACATTGACTCATGTTAACAAGGGATCAATAATCAGGAAAAGCCGTTTGACATGGATTAACACGGGCATAGCGTGTTGCGTTACTCCAATTAATTTACCGTTCTGTTGCACACAGAGACATCGTTTTGAACTCGACCACCTTACAAATAGGTACCTATGCATTTTTGGCGTGACATAATATATCGTCACGCCTATCCCCCGAGGGGGCTGGCAGAGATGTAATACAACACCCGCACTTCGCCGGACGATATTCAGTCCCAAATGTGACAGGGGGCGAGCCTGTCGCCATACACCGGGCTCCAGTCTTGTAGCAGATAACATACAATACGCACATATGCTCCCAAAATGAACAAATTGGTGCATGCCGTCGACTGGGTTTGAACCCGCTCCCTCTGGCTTGAGAGGCGGACCTTCTCCCAATTAGGCTGCCATCGCTGACGTGACAGCGTCTAATAAATCGATAAACACAGGCTGCACGCACGAAAAAGGATGACTCATTGTCCCGTAATGCTCGGTCGATCGGAGCGAGAGCGCTACACGGGCAAGCGAAAAGCACGATCGGCTTGAGCGTTCAGCTTGCGCCGCATCTATCTCTCTTCCACTCGATTTGCCTCTATCTCTGAGGAGAAGATCTCATCAATTTTTTGTTATGACGTTGTCACGTTAATCTATCGTCCGTAAACCGACTTTACAGACAACCAATTTTTTTATTCAGAGTTGTCCATCTGCTTTTTAGTCAGAGCTTCTATCGAGTGCCATCGTCGATGCTCGAGTGCGTACGCTACCCGTGCAGCTTTTATTCCACCTATAACGTTCTTCATAAAATAATATGTAAGTCATGTAACGTACATGTTGTTTAAGAGCCAAATGACTTTATCTGCATAACTTGTTACCTTCTAGACATAAACACCTACAACTCCTAACACCGTGAGACTTGTTATGAAAATCGCAGTGCAGTGTCTTGTAGGTACGAGTTGCATAGCCACATATACCTACTATGTACTCCGAGTACGGGTTATTCTATGAATGATAAGTACAAAAATACTTAAATTTACAAAAAAATATCAAACTATGACTTTTCATACTTAGATTATTTTTTGTATCCTACTAATATTATAAACACGAAAGTTTGTAAGAATGGATGGATGTTTGTTCCTCTTTCACGCCAGAACGGCTAAACAGATCTGGATGAAATTTGGCACAGAGATAGATTATAGTCTAGAATAGCACATAGGATACTTCTTAACTGCGGGTGAAACCGTAGGGCGCAGCTAGTATTTAATCATTCTTGTACAAAGCAAAAACCAGTCTTGTGCAAGTTTTTGTTGAGCAAAGGCTCATTCACAAAACAAATTAAGAGTATCTTAGGTATCTGCATTTAAAAAAAATATTATTGTCCAATACTGAGTAAATAAATAAAAATATGAAGTAAAACTGGTCCAAAAATAATTTTCTTAGAATGCAGAATGCATGCTCTCTGCTCAATTCCTGTTTACTCTCTTCACGGCCTGTATTTCAACCATCGCCAAGTGAAAAGTAGGCCACCATGGCAATAGTGAAGACGCGTATCACGTACCGTATCCAAACACCAAACGGCCTCAACCAGCAATAGGCCTGAGAGTCACGTCGCGGAAGTTATCGCCTGTGATTAGATAGCACCAACTTTGAGAAGTTAAACTGGGAACTGTTGTTCCTAACCAACGCTTTTTGGAACGTTTCCTGGTTGGATAGATATAAGGCGGTAGTTTCGCCTTTTGAGAGATTGTGTTACCTTACACTACATTGTTTGAAATCCTACTAATATTATAAACGCGAAAGTTTGTAAGAATGGATGGATGGATGGATGGATGTTTGTTACTCTTTCACGCCAGAACGGCTGAACAGATCTGGATTAAATTTGGCACAGAGATAGATTATAGTCTAGAATAATAGCACAGGACACTTTTTAACCGCGGGTGAAACCGCGGGGCGCATATTATTGGGTAATAGTTTTTGACGTGAAACGTCTAATAAATCGATGAACGCCGACAGCACGTACGAAAAAGGATTTTTGTCCCGTTATGCTCATTGTTATTGATGTTATGTTATTTGTTATGACGTTGTCGTCCTTAACTATCGTCCGTAAACCAACCTTACAGACAACTAATTTTATTTGTATGGTCTGCTTCTACTGCTCTGATAGAGGTAGGAGACATCATTCAGCAAGACACAGTTGCATATGTCTTACGATTTTACACACTATTGGTCAATCATGGATGGTAATGCCCATTTTAATGGTGAGCAGTGTTCTAAGTGCTAGCTTTAGCCAAAAGTAAGGATTGGGTGTTAGATTTACTTTTAAGGTAAGTAATTGAGCTCTTGTAAATAGAATTCTACAAGTTGGTTACACTTTTAAAGACTACCTAAAAACAATGCTCACAGACACGTTCAACAGTTTTGAAGCCAGTAGGAGATCCATTGGCTGGTAAGTATGGTTGTTACATCTAAATCGTTGAGAGTTTGAACTCTATATGCTATGCGATAAAGTATCACTTTCTGAATCTACTAATTTTACAAATACAGTAGAGTAATGAGTTAATTCTGTGTGGTTATTAAAGATCGAAATACCTATTCGAACACATATTTACCTAAAGATCACTTTTTTCCAAACAATATGGAAGCAGCTTCTAATTGTCTCAGGTTTTATTTTAATCATCATCATTCCAGACTCTTACGTTCGACAGCAGGAACACCGACCTACCCTACAGCGGGGGTGATTGAGCCGTTATCCGCCAGTACCGGCTCAAACGTCTTTTTCATAAAAACATTTTATGAACTTAAGGTAAACCCGATTTTCATCAGCACACTAAATACTTACCTAACGCTAAATCCATCAATCCCGGAAAAGCGGATTTTTTAGATGAGAGAAGTGCTCTCCATACTACTCAATCCATAAAATTTTGGTAAATATAAAAACGAAAATACAATCTCTCTAGTACCAACCAACTTTACAATTGGTAGATAATATTATGTAGCGGTGCGTCAAGATAACTAATTATTCAATAAAGTAGCTACTATATTAAACAATGAACTAACGATAAAATTAAAGTTTCTCGTCAAACAACATTGTCTCGGGGACTTAAAGTTAGCTTTGACAAAGTTTAACAAAGAACGCCACCTCTTATTAAGTTTCAAAGACTTGCTAAAATAAACTTTGATGTTGGAGTCTACTTAGGCTCATTATTTTGGGTAATTCAATTCTGTTTCATTTATTAAATTGACGATGTCAGATTCTGAACTAAAGTGAAATTGCTAATTAAATAGTGGAAAGGAAGTTGGATTGGTAGATTCTCCACAAGCTCTGACTGTTTTATAGTAACTTCCCACGGTAGATGATTTCTTTGGCTCAGCTCTGATTTTATGTACCAGGCGATATTTACCGAGGGTGAGGTGAAGTCAAAACCTATGGCATAGTTCACACAAACACTACAAAATAACATAAGGTAAATACAAGATTACAAGAGAAGAGAGATTCATAAGAGAGAAATACGAGTTTTAACTATAAATTTAAAATTTAAAAAGCCCCCGACACCGACTTTCTTCAACACCGACTTTCATCAAATATAGCTAAGAACAGTTCTGACTCATCACCTTACAAACAAAAAAATAAAATTAAAATTTAAATCGGTTTATCCGGTCGGAGCTACGATTATGCTACAGACAGACAGACACACACACAGATACGTCAAACTACACCCCATCCTTTTTGCATCAGGGGTTAAAAATAGGTACATCATAGGTTAAATTTCAATAAACTATGTGTGGGTGTCTACAATTTTTTTTCCGGTTTGGCAGCGCGCAAGCAGTGTTACAGGTGACTACAGGCAGCGGTTACCGTATACCATCAGGAGGACCGTCTGCCTTTTTTTCTACTTCTCTTATATAAAAAACAGCAATTCAATAATAGCAAAGAACATAGAAAAAACTATACAAATTAAAGGCATTAGTTCCGAAATGTATTGTAATTTAAAAGTGTCAGCCGACGGGATACGGGCTGTTACACTGGCAAGTGTGTGGAGCCCGGGTGAGTATAGCGAACGAGTTTCCACGAAGATTGAACGCGGGACCAACAGTTTAGATTAGAAAAGTTCACAGAAAGCGGACCCGGTCTCTGGACAAATTGCTTTACTAATACAACAGATTTCCGGACTTTGCCGGATTCCGACAAAAACTCGAATACGCGATAGTTCTCGGAAAGGGACGCGGCCAAATAGTAATTGTAATAATTTTACAGATTCGTAATGGTTTTTGTTTAGGAGCCTAATAGGTTCTCGTGTTTTGGGGCTAGTTTACTAATAATTTTTTTAGAGTAGATGCTGAAAACATTAACAGCTAAAACATGCAAATTTAAACCAAATCTTGGGTCGTACTTGGACTGAACTGAATATTAGAACACAATTTTTTCAAACCAGACTAGGCATGCGTTTGACCACTGACTCGCCTGATGATCGAAGGCGTAACACGCTTGCCTAGGATATACCTATTCACTTTACTCTTAAACACCCCCGGATTGTCTTTAAGTGGAAAGACAGACGCAGGCAACGAGTCCCACACCTCTGCAGTTCTTAAAAGAAAAGTTCACTTGAAACGCTTAGCGCGTTTTGGCGATATATTAAGGTTCTATATTTTGTCAGTAGTGTGTTAGTAATTATACATGTAACAGTAACCCTAATTGAACATTACGAAAATAAAGCGATGATAGCCTAGTCGGAGAAGACACGCCTTTCAAGCTAGAGGGAGCGAGTTCGGACCCAGCCAAAGGCTCGCGCCAATTTGTTCATAGTATGAACTTAATTATGTGCGTATTGAATGTCACCTGCTACGTAACTGGAGCCCGGTATAAGGCAACAGGCTCGCCCCTGTCTTATTTTGGACTGAATATCGTCCGGCGTAGTATGGGTGTTGCACACCTCTGGTAGCCCCTTCGGGGGAAAGGCGTGACGATTTGTAATGAAAATAAAGTTCACATTAGCTTGTCAAACAAGGACATGTAAACGTTCCTTTTTAATTGGGTCATCGACGCATGGGGCAACTGCTAGTATGGGTAGATGTCGCAGCGAACTTGCTTTACCAGCCGTTTCATTAACAGCCTAGCCATTTTACTAAATGGCGCCGTTCAACTAGCTTCCTGATGATATTCAGCCGTAGCGTCTAATACAACATCTAATAAACTTATTTTCGGTAAAAAATAGTAATTTTGGCAATAATCACCCCATTCTACGAATGGCCTGAGCATGAGCCAGCCAGTTTATTAAATGTTGTATTAGACGCTACGAGGGCTCCGCTTCGATTCGCTCCCGCCTTAGTCTTTGTGGTTATTTGTTTTATAACAGCCCGTAACCTCCTCTACTTAAATGATTTGATTAGGCGAGTAATCAACGTTGTTGGTCCAAGCCATTTTGCCTGGCCGTTTGATTGAATGGCTGAATATTATCAGGAAGCTAGTTGAACGGCGCCGTTTAGTTAAAAGGCTAGGCTGTTAATTGAATGGCGAGTTAAGCTAGTTGGTTGTGACATAGATATGACCAAGTTTTTTTTTTATGATTGAATGGGCCTACGTTTGACCACTACACACCTGATGGAGCACGCTTGCCCATGAGGTGCTTATTCACTATTGTCTTGAAGAGATCGAGGTTGTATCTATTGCTGGGGAACACTGAGGCAAGAAGTGCGTTCCACTCTTATCTATGTTCTTATTTAAGAAGGAGTTCTGAAAGCGCTTCGTGCGGACTTTATTAAAGTTACGACTTAAGGATGGAATGTCTACCTCGATGACCTGTGGCGAAAGTCAGATAATGGAATCAGCTCTTGTGGTTCCTGTGCACATTTTCCAAAATGGAGGCGGTAGAAAGGTAAAAAGTAAAAGCCTTGACTGACGTCTATAGCAATTAAAATTGCTCTCCAAGAAATTATAACCATGAAAACTATTCCATTATAGGTACCAATGTTGCCAGCCCTGATCAAGATTACCAACCTTGAGTATTATGACACCATCCTCGAAATTGTGAACAAGTCGAAATTGCATCGCGTCGCGATCCTAGTCTCAGTGATAGCTACCAATTTACTCGCGAGCACAGAAACACTTGGAAAAATGAGAATCTTTATAAATGAAACGAATATGTACCAGCATTTTATCAAAGAACAACGAAAGTATTATCACTTTTTCTTATTGTTTTGTTAATGCCCACCGCATACTTTAAACATTTTATAAGTAAGCAAGGATGTTGCTTGTTAAGTTAAATAGATAACTCGGTAGATAAATTATAATTTCCAACAATTTATGCAAGTAATGTTTGCTAGCAGATCACGAGTCCGTTCTCTATGTTGCTCACAAATCATTTTTGAACTTGAGAAAAATATTTTTAACTTATTAAACAATACAATTAAAAACCTAAAGCCTTGCGTTGTCTGTTAGTATACGACTACAATAGGTAGTATAGGGTTATAGGTAATTCAGCAAAAATCTCTTAAGGGTTTATTGTACTTATCAACATGAACAACTTTTACTGGGCAAACTCTGTTCATTTTGTCTCAGGCCAATGAACTTTTTGTATGGAACAGCTGTTTGTTTTGCGTGATTTCAGGATTGGCTTCATAGTAAAAGTTGTTCATGTTGATGAGCATTATGAACACTTAAGAGGTTCATGGTAAGTTATCTATAACCCTGTATAGTAACAAGAATTCAATGAAGTATAATGAAAGCCATTTTATTTACAAAGGGTTATTTATTAAATTTTATTATCCAAATGGTATTAATTTCACAAAGACAACTGTTGTAACATAAATAAAATACTATAGATAAAAAACAGAGCAAGTAACAATTTAATAAAACAAAACAAATCATGGATGATTTTTTTTTTAGATATTTTTTAATGGTGCCCCGTGTTATTCTGCAAATGCCCCGGTTGCAGAAATTACAACGCTAACTCATTTCAAACATGTCAAAAGCAAATCTCGAGATAGAAAATAGAAATAAGAAGTTTGATTAAATATAACTTTGGAAGCTTGTCGGTTGATTCCCAAAGAGCGGTGCTTTGGTTGTTTTGTACAGCTGGGAATTTCACAGCATCCGCGCTATAGCGTGTTCTTTTATACGTTTTGGGAGATGCTTCGGTGGGTTTGCTTTAGGGTCCAAAGCACTTTAAACTAAACTTCTGTTGCTTAGTTTGTCGCAACTCGTTCGTCTATCTTTGCAAAGTCTGTTTTATGAGTTTAGTTTGGAATTGACGGTTTTGGGTCTCGAATACATAAATGTAGGTGAACAATTAAGTACATAATAAAAGTGTTAAAATACTCATCTGGTGCTTTCCTACTATCAAAAGTTGATCGTCGACTCAGCGAACTTTCGTTTCTTCTGTTCCAGTCTGGCCATAAAACCTTATTTCTTTGGTCGTTACCATGACCAAGATACAAAACTTTCCTTTTTTTGCCAGCCTGCAGAAGTCCTCATTTTTTACTGAAATGCTGGAGAACTGTGACTTTGTGGATATTTGTTCCTGATGTATATGTTTTTAGTGACTTCCGGAATTAGGCACTTACAATGTCTTCTTAATACTTCCGGACCTACTAAGTCAACACTAAGTACACAAAATACAAAACTAAATATTATAACATTAAACGAATTCAGTTTAATTAAAATTTGAACTACGGAACCCCTCCATAACAGTTGCATCTGTCTGTTATTTTATTCATCCTTGCTGCTAGATTTGTATGTCTCACTTTTGCAAATATCCCGGCAAAGGGAGCCGGCGAAACACAATTGCTCGCTCAAATTAGAATTATGGCTAACGAGCGTTTTCACCGCTTCCTTTTGCAGTTCTATTGAGAACGCTTGTACTAAACAGTTTGTTAAATTGCCGAATCTTTTTAATGTAATGAAAAGAAGAACAAGTGAGAATTTCGATTTATGCTTGTTTATTTGAAAGGAAAAGAGATGTTGGTTTTGAAATATGTACTTGACGTCGTGCATGCACGTGGAAAAATATAGCGTTGTTGTTATAACTGTTTTGGCGTAATCGTAGCTTTTGAAAAAATCCAGGGTATACTGTTGCTAAAAATTTTGGTGAAAATTTTAGTAAGATATAAGACACTTTTTGCAAAGTTTGAATTTTTAGTAATTTATGTAAGATAATTTTATCTTTAAATAAAGGATGTGCTTCATTAGTAGTAACTTTAAAACATTGGCTAATTAATGGTTTATGACCAAAATATGAACAGTCATTAAATCAATAAAAGAGATTTCCGTTAAAACCATCTTTGCATAAAATTTGAAACGCCGATGTATTCTGTCAACTTCTCAAAGACGCGAAACTTCACGCCCAAAAACGAGACAAAACATTATTCCCTAAAACACTACGGAAAACAAAGCTAATAGAGTTTATTGGTAAGACCATTTGTCTTGTAAAACACCAAAACAGTCGAATCAATCCTCATATCGATCGCCGTATGTTTGGCAACACAATAAAAGTTGTAAGCGCTGTTTCTGTCACACCCCGATGATATACGACACATCTTGTTTGTTAGGATATAACAGCCCTTAAGTTGTCTCAAATGACGGGAGGGTCCTTCGTGCGTACCTATACATACCTATAGATAAACACAATGTTTCCCTGTACTATTATGACAGAGATATTAATAAAACATATTTAATATTAGAATAATATTTGCTATGTTATGATAATAGCAAAGTGTTTCATTAAAAACACTTTAGCGATTACGATAAATTAATCAAAAGATTCGTTATCAATAAGTGCTTAACTAATTCTAATCTAAAAAGCTATATAATTAGAAGTAAGTACCTAATGCCAACATCCGTGCCAAAATTCACTTAATCATCAACACCTTATCTACTCATTTTAATTTAAACTAACTGAGCCTCACAGTCTCATCCGCTATATTTTGCAAAAAGCGTTGAACGCTTATGACGAGTTGGATGATAAAAAAATACAACTTGAAGTTTTAGTTTGACTGCCTCGGTGGCTCAGTTGGTAGTGAACCTGTCCTCTGAGCTTGGGAGCGTGGGTTCGATTCCCACTTAGGACAAACATTTATGTGATGAACATTTGTGTTTGTTCTATGCCTGGGTGTTAATATGTGTGTATATAAAATTTATATGTATGTAAATCAGTCACTGGCAGCCATAATACAAGCTTTGTTTAGTTTGGATTCAGACGACCGTGTGTGCAAGGTGTGCAATATTTTTATTAACTCAAGCACCGAAGAATACTTAACATACTCGTAGTTAACATTTCTTGAATTTTCTCTTATACTCACAATCAGTTAGTTAGTATTTAAATATTTTCACAAGCAAAGCCACGAGACAAAGCTACCCTCCCCATAGATAACAGATTGGCACTTGCGGCCGCCCTATAGCCCAATACAAACGAGCCTTAAGATGATCGAGGGTTCAGTACACGCCGCTAAACGCGACACAGGTGTACCAGACGACCCTTCCTCGCTAATTGTTCCTTGTTTATGTAAACAAATTGGTTGTACGCATAACTTCCGTCATTCGAATTAGTTTGTAAGGGAGAATGGGGCGAACTTGGATAAGCTTGGCGCAAGTTGCGGGTCTTAATTGCGCCACATGTTTCCGCTGATGGCAAGTGATGTTAAGGGCGGGTTATTAGGTGTGCTTAATATTAGATGGGAAGACCAGGGCAGGAGAGGTAGAGTTTATGTTTCAAAAAAAAAAAAAAATTACACACATACATATCGTTACGCCTTTCCCCGAGAGGGCTGGCAGAGGTGTAATACAACACCCACAATTCGCTGGACGATATTCAGTCCCTAGTGTGACAGGAGGCGAGCCTGTCGCCATACACCGGGCTCCAGTCATGAAGCAGATGACATACAATACGTACATATGTTCACACAATGAACAAATTAGTGCGTGCCGTCGGCTGGGTTCGAACCCGCTCCCTCTGGCTTGAGAGGTGAGCCTTCTCCAACTAGGTTATCATCGCTTAAAATATATTAGCCACATTTTATTTACAGTGCCATGTGGAAAAGTGTGTGTAACCGTGTATGCATGTCTACACACCTACTTAATTACATTAATAATACTATTAGCCAAACTTGCAGTAGACAACACCGATCCCCACCATCGCCTATAAAAGCAGACGCTCGGTTCAATGCGGCCTATTTGCTGCTCAGTCGTCGGTCTGCAAGGTGGTTGGTTTCGGCGTTGTTTACTGTGAGTCCGTTCCATATTTGATTGTCTGTGGTCATTTATTTTGTTTATTGTGATTATTCTTGTAGTGTTGAAATTAACGGCAGGTTATGTTTGTTTGAAAGATGTTTATGTGAATTCAGTGAATTATTTTGTAAAATACCCTAATTATTGAGTAAACTAGATTTTGTTGGTTTAAACGTTTGTTTTTTTTAATGTTTTGAGCTTCTGATTCCTAAAATCAGAAGTGGGATAGGATTTTTGCTCACAATTAGCCTTGTAAAAAGTAAACAGCCGTTAATTTCAAACAAGAATGCCACGTGCATCACAAGCACGGTCCGGTGAGACGCCGCCTCACTCCGTAGCTGAGGGTAGTCGTCGCAGTGAATCACCACGACGCAGCAGGCGCCGTTCACGGCCGCCTAGTAACAGTTTACACCTACAGTCTAGGTGTAGCAGGGCGCGGTCACGTACACGCTCGCGTTTTGATAGAAATCGTTCGCGTTCGCGTCACGCTAGAAACCGTTCACGTTCTGGTAGCTCGCGTTCACGTTACGACAGGACTCGTTCACGCCGCAACCATTCGCGTACTAGTGCTAATTATCATTCACACGAACGGTCCAGGTCACGTTCGGTTAACTCGCGTCATCATCGGAGTGAGTCTCGAGTGTATCGTCACGATGCCTCCATAAACAACGCGTTAGGCTCAATAATGTCGCGATTAACTGCTATCGAAGAAAACACGGCTAGTGGTTCGCAGGACCCATCAACCGTTCGTGGCAACACACCTCTGCCAGCCCCAGATACAAACAGCGCTTCCGCGACTAAGACGCTCGTTGATGCGTTAGCCATGTTGACAAAAAAATAAGCCTACCCATTATTATGTCTCGAATTTTGACCCGGCTATAAATAACTTTGAGGTGTGGTGCAATGAAGTAGAGGGCTAAACTTGCGAACCGCTGGGATGATTTTGAGTGTTTTTCTCGTGTAGCTCATTGTTTGAAGGGTGATGCAAAAACCTGGTTGAATGAGTGGGCTACTAATGATCGCTCATGGTCCAACTTTGTAAGGGAATTTAAGTCCTTATGTCCACAAAAAATGAACTATGCAAAAATTCTTCATGAGGTCATAAATTCGACATCTGATAAGTTTTTGTCGTATGCCGAGTATGCACGCCGTTCTTTATTACGCCTACGTGTAACAAAGGGGTTAAGCGAAGAACTCATGGTTCAAATAGTGATCCATGGCATTAGTGATATACAAGTACGTGCAGCAGCTACCAACGCTGACGTAACGACGGAGAACCTAATTTCGTTTTTAGCCACGTATGTCAAGCCTACCCGCAAATCCGATAATCACAACTCTGATAAACCCGTTTCATTCAATTCTAGTGCGGCTAAACGTAAAGTCAATGATCCTGATAAAAGCGAAAGCAGGTGTTTTATTTGCAAAGAAACAGGCCATTTTAAGGATAAATGTCCTAAGAAACTAAGTGCTACCGATATTGCTAAAACTATCTGTAGTAGTAGTAGTAATGCTAAACCTATCTGTTATTTTTGTAAAAAGTCAGGACACAAAGAGAGCGAATGCTTTGCCAAGGCTCGATCCATAAAACAAGCTTCGTAACAACTGAAGCTTACTGAGAGTTCCTTAAGATGCTCTTTGGCTTATGTAATGTATTCTCCTATTGTGTACCAACCAACCTACCATCAATAATAACTTGCGTAAATTCATAGAAGCCGGGAGTGTCCTCGTGTATATCCATAATGTCCTAATATTGAGTACGACTATCGAAGAAGGCACTTCTCTATTTTGCGATGTCTGAGTACTTTTATTGATGCCGCATTTTCTATGAATGTACTCAAGTGTACTTTTCTCGCCACAGAAATATAATTCTTTGGCGCGTTATCAGACTCGGTCAGGGCAGGCCGAGCGTTATGAAAGGACTGTCCTTAGCTTGGTCTAATGCTCTATGAAAAATTTAATTAGTTTTTAAATGTTATGAAATAGAAGACCACGCGGTATATGCTTTGTACCTAGTCACTGGTACTAATGCGACCACTTCTGTTATTCGTGCGCTGCTCCGAGATGTCGCTATTGAGAACTCCAGTCCCAATCGCGAAGCCATAGAGAACTCGGCGGAAGAAACGCTAAATCGTCGCTCGACAAAAACAGAGTTAGTCAAGACACGCGGGTTAACCGCCAAAGACACCCGCCAAAGAAATTCGAGGTCGACGATCAAGTATTTGTAACAAGATACTCTCAGTCCGTTGGAAAACTTGATTCCGGCATGTGGGGTCCATACCGTGTCACCAAAGTACTACCAAGTGACCGCTATGAGATGAGGCTACTAAGCGGAGCTAGAGGCAAGACCACTCAGGCCGCAGCTCAATATATGGTGCCCTGGAAAGGCAAATGGTGTCCTGAGTTGTTTTGCATTTTTTGATAGTAAGTTCCAACCGAACCTTTTAAAGTTATTCTGTTCTGTTTACAGTACACTTGCTGTGTGAGTGAGCATGCGTGCGAGTGGAAGGCGAATGTTTGCCTTGCTGGTTGGAACGAGCTGCCGGTGTGGTCCTGGTGGTGGCTGCCAAGGCTGAGGCCCTGGAGTACCCGGTTGCTGCCGACGTGCACTCCATACATCCATATGCATGGAGGGCTCAGGCCAATGAAGTCGTACGCGTCAGGTGCTGTCCTGGGGGATCCGTCCCACGAAGTCGTACGCGTCAGGTGCTGTCCTGGGGGATCCGTCCCACGAAGTCGTACGCATCAGGTGCTGTCCTGGGGGATCCGTCCCACGAAGTCGTACGCATCAGGTGCTGTCCTGGGGGATCCGTCGCACGAAGTCGTACGCATCAGGTGCTGTCCTGGGGGATCCGTCCCATGAAGTCGTACGCAACAGGTGCTGCCCTGGCAGGCGCAGTCCTGGTCACGTCTGACGTGGTTCACGTTCGTCGTGAGTCACGTCTAACGTGGGAACTTGCAAGTTCAAAGTATGAGTACGAAAGAGTTGTTCCGAATGAAGATGTATGCATACTTTTGAAAGCGAAGTGCTTTAGTTTGTTGTGAGAGTGTGTTTTTGTATGAGGGCCTTGTATGCGTGATGAACGACAGAATAGGCAACAACGTATGTTTTCATGGTTAATTAACAACACTTTTCTCACGCAGATGACAACTCTGATGATGACGATGCCGGTGAACCCTCCGGTGCTCCAATAGATCTCGCTGGTACTCTAAGTACGGGCTAACCACACACGGGCGAAGGCGGTGAACAAACTCCCACCGCAGTCCCTGATGCTTCTGAAGAGGACAACTCCAGTGCAGCCGAGGACGGCGCACGATCAGGAGAGGCCGTATTAGCCAAACTTGCAGTAGACAACACCGATCCCCACCATCGCCTATAAAAGCAGACGCTCGGTTCAATGCGGCCTATTTGCTGCTCAGTCGTCGGTCTGCAAGGTGGTTGGTTTCGGCGTTGTTTACTGTGAGTCCGTTCCATATTTGATTGTCTGTGGTCATTTATTTTGTTTATTGTGATTATTCTTGTAGTGTTGAAATTAACGGCAGGTTATGTTTGTTTGAAAGATGTTTATGTGAATTCAGTGAATTATTTTGTAAAATACCCTAATTATTGAGTAAACTAGATTTTGTTGGTTTAAACGTTTGTTTTTTTTAATGTTTTGAGCTTCTGATTCCTAAAAATACATATTATACAGAGATAAGATTTGTAAGTTTGAATTTAGGTAGTAATTTCCAAAACTACTGATTCAATTAAAAATAATTTATTTTACTAATAAACAATACTAAATATCTGAGTACCATATTATAGGCTTTGATACACGAGCAAAGCCACGGGACAGATGAGCTAGTTAACAATATTGATTGAATCAAAGATCACATTACAGTACTATCCCCAAGGAGCGGAGGATCTCATCCAAACAAGACGGATTCCAGTGAAAGCTTATCCCCGTTGAAACAGAAACTCACTCAAGAGCCGACTTCGACAACAGACTCCAATTGTCTCGAATAGTGTAAAGCTCTGCGCTGCAACTTGTATTTGCACTCACTTTATTAAGATACCTTACCTGTAATACAATTACAAGTGGGTTTAATATTTACCTTTATTATTGAACAAGTGAAGTCTCAGAATGCAATGGATTGTACTAAGTCTGCGTGCCTCATCTTCGACCACATCGTCGCTTACCAACAAACGAGTTGGTAGTCGCGATCCAAAAAAGGTAAGCTTTACTCAGACATGTTTAATGATTAGGTAGCTACTTAAATTATCAAAAATAAAATTTTCTTAAGGAAATGTAGAGTCCTTGGTGATAGTTTAAGTAATCATTAACGTCTCGGATTGCGATGGTATAGGTAACCATTTTTTTTAATGAGAGATAGATGTAAAAATGAAGTGTTTAGAAGCTATAACTATAATAACATTCCTTCTTGCGCAGTGGGTAAAAATAAATGCTATATTGTCCGTTTGTGTATTGTTTAGTCGTAACCGAAGGCCAAAACCTCGGTCTCAAGCCCTACCTATGCTAAAGCCACTATGGTCAATTTGAAGGCATCAATTATTTATCTAAATCTGGTTTCTTTTTCATTAAGACTAAAAGAAATACAGCAACATCAATTTCAACCACTACCACCAAACCATCCGGATATTAAAGAAAATTCGGCTCTTAAAATATTGAAGTGTGAAACCATTTTAAAGATCCCACAAAATAAAATAAGCTTTGAAAATTGAAACCTTGTCAAATGGTATTCATACTATAGAGCACACTAAAATTACGTACCTACCTATAAAAAATATACAAAGCTATTCCAACGTCAAGTCATTAAGAACAGTTAATCTTATGTCCGACTATCGAAACGCTTCGTAAATAAACCTTTTAATAAAGGACTAAAAACGGTAGATTCTTTGAAGATACCGGTAATTAAAAAAACATGTGTTTTATCTATTCCTTTCATAAAATAACATATCGTTACGCCTTTTACCTCGAAGGAGTTAGCAGAGGTGTATTACAATACCAATACTTCACCAGATGATATTCAGTCCCAAATGTGAAGCAAGCCTGTCACCATACACCAGGCTCCAGTTGTATGGCAGAGGACATTAAGGACGCACATATTATGTTAACACAATAAACAAATTGAAGAGACAGAAATAGAGAAATTAAGACGCGATCTTCTCCGACTAGGCTATCATTGCTTTTATTAGGCAGATTACATTAAAGTTAGTTAAATTTTATTTACAAATATCATGACGCCGTAAATTCCTTTTTTACAAAGAATAGACTGTCTGAAAAAGAGTGTGGGCTCGCCAAATTGATAAACATTTGTGTTTTTAAAAATATCTCATACTTACCTAAAACAATTATGAACAACAACTTTAATTGACATACTCGTAGTTTGCTACATAATATATGCTAGAACGTTAGTGCGTAACAATGTAATACTCACATAGCTCAAAGCAAGACGTAGTCATGTGTGCACTAATCACTCTTAAAATCACTACTTGAAAATATCACAAGGTAAATTATGATTAAAACTATCCTACTTATGAACCGAGCAAGCGTTAGCGAGCCAAAGGTCCTTGCTTCAGCTTCGACAGAAATGCATTTGTATGTCCGGATTTCTATCCGAATTCCGTCCGGATCCCTGTCTTCGTCTGCACGTCGCATTTTTTAACCAATTCTCTTCAAACTTTGTGAATAACTTCGATAATTACTTACGTTTTTTTGTCAAGGCAGTTTTTGGATTTTTTCAAAATGGCGGAGATGTTATTGTTGTAATTTTTTTATTAATTTCTTCGCATTACGCTCAGTCGCTCGATTAGTACCTAAGTACTTTCTATTAATGTTGAACTAAATCTAAAAACCACAACAGTTTTATCGCTTATTTTTTAAACTTTGTTAGAGCTTGCCATAGCATAATAGTCACGAAAGTTTGGGGTTACTCGGTCCTTGCCCCCAACATGATGCGAAAGTCAGAACTCGTTAGCTCGTCTTTATATAAACTTTTTCCCGCGAACAGCCACCGAAATGCTGATAACGAAAAACTTGGGCTAGAGGTACGTGATCCTTTCGAAGTGAGTTTTGGACCCTACAGGCGTGAAACGTTTTATCGGTTTTATTAATTTGCGAACGGAAGTTTATGTGAAAAAATATTTAGAAATACTGCGCCACGGATTTGGTTCTACCATTATCCTATTTCCTTATTTCTTATAGGTGAAATTTTGTCTGTCGGTGTGTTTGTATGTTTTTTTACTTCTTCATGCGTAAATGGATGGACAGATATTGATGAAATTGTGATTTTTACTCATGTTATTGCTTGGCTAAGTGTATCTTTGTTACAATTATGGTTCCCAAAAAAAATTACATAAAACAATGCCTATATTTACCTACATAAAAAAACAAAATACTCATACAATGCCGAAACTATTTTGATAAAACATTCGTCAGTATACGGGCAGCCTTATCGTGTAAAGCAAATTCTTCCAGTCAACCTTTACAATTTATGAAATACAATTGGTAGTATACCCACCATACCACCCATTCACGAGTACTTAGCAACATTCATTATCATCAACCACTTCCCACTGGATTCCAATTTTCAACCATTTTCCGTTTGCTGCTGAGTACTTCTAAGACAAGTTTCCTCGTTACATAAGATAAGAATAGTACGAGTATATACCACCACACTCATGAAAGAAAACAATACCTCTTCACAACGTAGTTAAGCTAAATGAAAAGAAACCTTGCAATACGTTGTTCACGTTATTAATCATGCGAGCTTAACAAAGCACCGTTCACAATAGGTGCTACAAACATTTTATTATGCAAGAAGTTGCGTGTTCCCAGGAGTCGCTGCCTACATCAACTAGATTACATGTCACGATGTAATACGCGCGTTATTTCTTCGCTGGGAAATTTTGAGAATAGTTTCGCTTATTTTCAAAGGAACGTTACGACTTTCATTTGAATAGAACTGAGAGAGTTCGAAGTTTTCTTGTGCTTAGAGAACGTTTTGAGAGTTTTGTGATATTGGTTTTTGGTGTTTTGTTGCAGGAGTTATGATATGAGTAATATAATTGATTAATTGTAAGTTGGTGTCTAGAAAAAACCGGCCAAGTGCAAGTCGGACTTGCGCCCTGAAGGTTCCGTACAAACCTGTAGGTATTCGTGAGAAAAGGAGAAGAGAGTTTAAAATTATTAAAAGTATTCCTATTATATGATGTAACTGAAAATGTATTCTTTTCGCAATGTTTTCTTTAATTGTGCTATAAGACGCTGCTTCGTGCCAAATTTCAAGATTCTTGGGAAGAACCCGTTTTGCTTCCATTGCAAGTGTCGAAAATTTGCAGCATAAACGGCTGTATCTTTTGATTGCGTTGGCTTAGAAGTTTAACTTTTTAACAGCTCCAAGGGACAGTAGAATTGAGTATTTGAAATGAATTTCGGGGTAATACCTACATGCGTTCCAGAGAAAAAGGGTCTTGACTTACAGACGGACAACAAAGCGATCCTACAAGGGTTCCGTTTTTTCCTTTTGAGGTATGGAACCCTAAAAAGAAAAAGCCAGCCATAAATGAAATTCAAAAACAATGCAGATCAATCCGATTCAGGCAGTCACTTAGCATAACTTGAGATGGGTAAAAGAATGGTATTTAGTAACAACAGAATATTTCAGCATTCAAAAATATTGAAAGCTATTTTACCATTGAATTGCATCATAAACATAGCTCGCTGTAATGATTCAACTATTTTAGGATTTTGAATTTGAATATCCTTTGATTGGGATACGCTTGACCAGTCTACCTTCACAGTTCACGGAACAGGTAAAATAATTAATCTTGTACGAGTAAACTTCAATCAATCTATCAATCAAAGGAAAATCAAGCTGACCTTTAATATAGGACATATACATAGATTGTTGGCCTACTTAAGTATCTATTTTTTCCCTACTTACCTTTCTCTATTTTTTCGAAATATTTCCTTCTACTTGTAGCCCGGTGTATGGCGACAGGCTCGCCTCCTGTCACATGTGAGACTGAATATCGTCCGGCGAAGTGTGGGTGTTGTATTACACCTCTGCCAGCCCCCTCGGGGAAAAGGCGTGACAATATGTATGGATGTATGTAATTGTACACTGTCGCCGTGTAAGGTCAAGTGTATTATTGTGTGTTTTTTTAGTATTTTTTTCCCTCGCTTCCATTGACAACAAACAAGACAAAAAACTCAAGTAGAAACAGACATTGAGGATTAATCACTTTTAATACAACATTCCAAAAATGCATTAGCTAAAACAATTTTGAGTTCTTAGTATTGTTCTTCTATTGATGACATAAAAGTTTCCGGCACATGAGAGCTGTCCACAGAAACTTTGTGTTTTTTTTTATATCCAGACGAATTCAGTGGCGGCATCGATTTCCCAGTACTCGTGCTTATATTCCTTTGCTTCGATATTCTCTTCTTATTTACTTTTCGATTCATAAGAATTAAATTGCTTTCTTCCGATTCGCAAGGATAAGCCTTTTTCACGCTGTAAACTTTGCAAGTCGACTTCCCGTTCGCTTCCGATATTTGATTCATTTCGTTGAGCTTTATGGCGTACACCTTCTCATCCGCGGTTTTATATTTTTTTACTCTCACACTATTCAGTGAAACTTCTGTCACTGTTTCTGTGTTGCTATAGTTAGTACGAAGACTTCTCTTGGCTTTATAATTGTTTGCACCTGGTTGTAATTTGTGGAGTACAGGATAAATGTTTTTGTGACTGTGTGCAGTTGTGTTTTTCGAAGCATTAAAAGCTTTTTTAACACACCTGGCGCAACATCTGCATCGATAGTCTGAGAGATAAGGTTGCGGCTCAACGATTTTATTAACTTTGAGTGAAGCGTAGTTTTCCAAAGCTTGGTAGTCCGTGTCAGATTTAACGGTAGAATTTTCGTTAAAAACTGACCTGTTAGATTTTACTTGTATGTCGAAATCTGACTCGCTTTGTACACCTGCAAATAGAATTGCCTACACAAACAGCTCGTCAAAAATGTTTTTCAATCAGTGACAGGACCTGAGGGCAAAGCAACCGTAGCGTAAACTCTTGTAAAATTGATTTTCATATAAATTGGAATGTTTTATAAAACTTCTGGTTTTTCGAACCGTTCAATATTGTAACGAGAATTCCGTGATGTTATTAAAAATCCGAATAAAGTATTTCCAATCGACTATTTTGTTTGTTTTACAAAATGAAGAGTCTCACTCGTCTTGTTGTGCAGAGTTTTTTAAAATTGAATGAACTTGTTTCACACAGTTTAAGACGGGAGCCTCAGATCAACCTAGAGAATAAGATGCCACACGGCGTATGATTTAGGTGAAGCCAAAAGTCATCCAAAACCTACGCTACTGTCGTAAATGTACACAACACGCACACATTGACGCAAAAAAACTACGCTACTCGCTTGGTCATTCTTACCTCGACATTATGTGCATTGGTTTATGGTACAATTTCGTGTACATAAATATACGTAGTGCATTATAAAAGTGTGGCCAGGACTACATTTTGAGGTTATTTTTATAAACTGTGCAGTTTTTTTACAAGTCAATTTTGAAAAAGCCGTAACATTAAACTCTAACAAATATGTGCAGTTTTAGAATATAAAATCTACTAAAGCTGTATATTGGAACGGAAATGGCTAACGTGGAGTTTGGGAATAAATCTTAGTTTCCGTGCAATTGTAAATGTTTTTCATGTCAACATTACCACGCGCACACGTTTAAAAAGAAGTGCCTTCAGCGAGATATAACGCAGTGTTCCATCTTTTCCTCTAGATTGATCTGAGACGGGCGGGAGCTAACTATGTCAAAACAAAAAGCTCAGCACTAATAAAGTCGTTGTTCCAAATCTGCGCACTCACCTAGCGCCAACGGGAGTTGTACGACGAAAGTGTAAAACAACAGCATCCTCATTAGTTCCATTTGCTCGCTCCGTCTGGAGGTGTCTTCGCTTCCGAAGTCTCCAGACAAGCTCCTTACTAAAGTGCGCTAACAAGGTTCGTTACAGCGCGTTTAGTAAAACTGCACGCTACCGCGCCTCTGGACTCGACTCGCGGCTCCTGTTAAATATTTTTAAGTATGTCTTAGTTTGGAGTGAATAACTTCTATTCGTGGCATGTTTTCGCGTTCTACTCAGAGCGAACACCGCAGCTTCGTGAGCGTCTTTACTTTTCAGTGCATTTACGTTTTATCTCAAATGTGTTCGTTTATTTTTGAACCGCGTTGCATCTCGTGCGATATGCCATAACTTTTGAGTGTAGTGCTCGCTTTAAAGAGTTTGTAGCATATATTTTACGTCTTGCTTATTTTGTTTTGTTTTAAAACTTTTTTGCTTCTTTTAAAATTAGATTATGATTCCAACTTAATTTGAGAGATCCTACTAATATTATAAACGCGAAAGTTTGTATGTATGGATGGATGGATGGATGTTTGTTACTCTTTCACGCCAAAACGGCTGAACAGATCTGGATGAAATTTGACACAGAGATAGATTATAGTCTAAAATAGCACATGGGATAGGACTTTTTAACCGCGGGTGAAACCGCAGGGCGCAGCTAGTGATTAATAAATGAATAATGACCCTAATAAGAAATAAATAAATAAATTCGGGACACTTTCACACACGGTCGTCTGACCCCAAACTAAGCCAAGTTTGTACTATAGCTACCAGAGACTGATGTTTTTAAAAATATCTAAGTATGGATATATTTGGATATTTTTAAATACCTATAGAATATTAAAAATATCTAAATCTAATACATTTTAAAATATCTAAGTATGTACTTAAATACTTAGATATTTTTAAATACATACTTAAATAGATATTAAAACCCAGACATAGAACAAACAATAATGTTCGTCACATGAATATTTGCCTTAGGTGGGAATCGAACCCACGCACCCACGCTCAGAAGGCAGGTTCACTACCAACTGAGCCACCGAGGCAGTCAAGAATAAAAGGCAATTGAAGACATTAATTATTATTACAGTACCATAAAAAAAAACTATAAATAGGTATAGGTAGGTATAAAATAAGCGCTCTATTACATCTACACTAGCGATTAACGAGTGATTTCAAAGCGAGGCGACAGTGCGACGATATCGCCGCGATTTACGCGGCGCATGACGCGGCGATTTCACTAGACGCTGCGACATAGTACATATTTAGTAATCTGTTATCTCTATCACGCTCGCAAACCGCTAGCGTGATAGAGCTCCAAATTTTTGCCCAATTGGACACGCTAGCGCACACAAATAAACTGTGTGACCTAGCGACACAATAATTCTTTATAGGACCCCTTTTAAGACCTTTTAGGTACAGACGCTCAAATAAAACGAAGGGAAAACCGGCAAGATAAAGGACTCTGTTGGTTTATGTAGATACAGGGTGCGGATACAATTCATAGAATATGTGCATAAAACTCAGCAGCGCTCCCCTTACTTACGTCTCCCTGTAGATCGATCGAACATTCGAATAAATAACAGAAGCAGCACTTTATCCAACTTCAGAATATACACTTTATTTTGATGCTCGATCTTCAAGTTTAGTATCGAAGTATCGGAGTGTTCGAAGAAAATGTGCTGTGTTCGGAGCAGTAATGCCGATGGTAGCGAGACCTTGCTTATATCACACGAAATGTATCGTTACGGATACATGTGCCTATTGTTTGTCTCGGCGTGTTTACTGTTTCTGTATTGCGTAGGCGGGGAGATGTGGAGATGTTTTGTTACTAGTGCATACATACCGTCACGCCTTTCCCCCGAGGGGGCTGGTAAAGGTGTAATACAACACCCACCCTGTGACAGGGGCGAGCCTGTCGCCATACACCGGGCTCCAGTCATGTAGCAGATGACATACAATATATGATCACACAATGAACAAATTGGTGCGTGCCGTCGGCTGGGTTCGAACCCGCTCCCTCTGGCTTGAGAGGCGGACCTTCTAGGTTGCCATCGCTCTCAGTGCAGCGGTTCAAAATAGCTTTCATTGGTGTAATGGTCATGAAAACTTTTGGTCAAACAAGAACAATGAATGATAAAAACAAAAAATTAAAGTCTATCAATCGACTATCTTATCTTACAAAGTCTTAATCATTATTTTTATTCATGGACTTGCGTTTAAGCGCCATCTCACCTAATATTAAGCAAAACGCGGCCAACGGTAGAGCATGAGCTCTCCAGTAATAAAACCAAACACTGTCTCACCGACTATTATTATGTTGACACACCGGACTACGGATGTCGGTCAGTCAAATGTTTGGCTCAACTTGAATCTGGACTATTGTGTGATTGATTATGTTTACTACACTGAGTCCAATACCTGCAACCGGCGTCGGACAGTACGAAATTAAGGTAACAATATGAATTACAAATCAAGTCACAAGTACACGAGAATTTATTTGGTTTAACATTTGTATGTATCCATATAAACTGACAAATAGTAGTCGGAATTCATTAGTTTCCGTCTGTACCTCAAGTCTAAGCTCTTTGACGTCTGTAATGTTTATACTAAGCCATCAATCGGGCATTAATGTTTGCTCCCGTTTGATGTACGAACGTCTACGTCGATCGGTAAACAAATAAATCCTAACTAATAACTGTCATAACTAATATGTTAGTGGTTCTGTGAGCTAGAGACATCGCGGCCGACGTCTGTCTCTGTCCTCCTCTACAGCATAGAACGCTAGTGAGCGAAGCGTCTAAGCTTCAGCTTCGACAAAAAAGCTTTTGTAAGTCCAAATTTCTGTCTTTTTTATTTAATTTATTTATTTAATGATACATATAACAATTCAATTATAGTTAAATAGTTGTCTTAAAACCTATACGTATTAGGTTTAACTAGACAACTAGTTCTCTAATAAACTACTTACACATAAAAGAATCCTACAAAATACAACAATAACAAATACCTACATTACACAAAAAACGATGCGCGCGCACAAAACTGCTGTCGCTAGAACACAAAAACCAGTTCTATGTAGTAACCTACTCGTCCAGCAGTCGCAGCGATGCATCGCTGTGACTGCTGGACGAGGTGCGGGGGCGGGGTTTGCGGTACGTTATGAATAGGTTATTTAGCTGTCAGAAAGTGATGGTTGCATTGAGTTAAGCCATAATTTGAATATTCGACTTATGGCCAGGATTTTTATGTCAATACTCGTATGTGCGATGGCGCACCGTGCCAACAAACATAGGGTGCTCCAGTAATACAGTATTACCCAACGTGTTATAGATTTAGGTAAAACTGCTTTAGTTTCCATTTAATATTTCTTAGTGTTAAACTGGTTTTTAATGCAAGGGGAAGTTTATCAATAAAAAACGGAATCTTGCTCTTTATGTCGCGTTTCGTAACCGATTCTCTAGAATTTTTGGGAGTAGGTTCAATAATTCTATAGAAATTTGTTTGTCGAGTCAGTTTTTGAAAGTTTTCTAAATGGCGGAGATATTTTTTTGTTTTTGGAAAAAAATCATATCTCCGCCATTTTGAAAAAGTTCCAAAAACTAACTCGAAAAAAAAACTGTATAAATATCGAATCTGCTTACAAAATTTCTCGAGAATCGACTGAGGAATGCGACTTGTAGAGGAGGACAGACGTTGGCCGCGAGGTCTACAGCTCTGAGTCACTAAGTAGTTTTATCTTTTGTAGGTTTTTTTTTATTTTAACACATTACACACGCTTCCTTTAGTACCGTACATTGATCGTTATACCTATGAAAACAACTAGCTGCGTCCGACGGTTTTACCTGCATTTTAAAAGTAGCCGATATGTTATTCCATGGCGTAAGCTACCTCTACTAGTACTACAAATGTCACCAAAATCCTTCCATTCATTTGAGCGTGAAGATGGAACATACAAACAAATAGACAAACTTTCGCTTTAATAATACACTAGCTGCGCCCCGCAGTTTCACCCGCGGTTAAAAAGTACCCTATGTGCTATTCTAGACTTAAATCTATCTCTGTGCCAAATTTCGTCCAGATATGTTTAGCCATTCTGGCGTGAAAGAGTAATAAACATCCATCCATCAATCCATCCATCCATGCATCCATTCTTACAAACTTTAGCGTTTATTATTATAAACGCGTTACGTCTACTAATATTTTAGTAGGATATTAAGTAACCGTAGACTTAATATTTTTGTTTCAACTCGAACATTACTTAGTTTAGCCATGATTTTTTTAAACTTCTATGTAAAAATATGTAGGTTTGTAACTGTAGCACTTGATTTTATAAATCAAGCACTACAGTTAACTCTTGTAATCGTCATAAAGCTCATTCGACTGCGAATCCGTTTGCAATTTATTTTCCAGCTCGTTCCGTCCGCAAAGGCTGCAGACACCGCAAATTCAATGTTTATATTTGCACAGAGTACGAGCAAAACATTTTTCAGAAATAAGATGAAGACGCAAAAGAGTTAAGCAATATTTCATGTGTTTAAGGCGAGCATGTTCATGTAGGTTCAAATAAAATTATCATAAAATATTATGGAAAAGTGTAGCCGAGCAAAAAAGCGGGGCAAAACTTCTTTTTTGTAAGTTATCTCGTTATTCACGAAGATGTGACTTTTATGACAGAATCGGACTTAGGTTATTTGTATGCTTCGTGTTTTTGGGATTTGTTCTTATGTTCGGGTGCAAGTGGGAGATAAGGATTTTATACGGTCGGAGATTTCTATCCGTCAAATTGATTACGTGTCTCAGTCGAGTCGGAAGACGTGGGGTGATTCGAGCTGGGGCTATCATTTTATGAAAAACGTTGATAAAAGTCAAATATAGGATTATATATGGATATAGATAGAGATTTATATACAACTAGCTTAGCTTGCTTTGCCGATGCTACCCTTAGCTAAGCTAAGTGGAAAGAATTATATTACGAGTATAAGACATTCAAATCACATGTAAAAATGAAAAAATGAAAAATAAATGAAAAAGGGGTATTATAAGGTTAGAAATTATTTAGAAGACAAAGACGCCTGTAGCCTTCCACTTCCGCCAAGTAGCCACTAGTATGTATAGATACTTATTACCTAGTTGTAAGCCAAAATTTGTGGGACTGTAATTTAGGTACCTATTTATTCTTTGAAAAAATAATGCCCCTCAGTTTCTTGCCTGTTCTTCTGAGTAGAGGCTCTTTATCCGAACAAGGCGGTCGAGTCTATTTAAAAACTTTGACGTTTATAAGTGTATCTTTGATACTTAGACTGAATAAAAACATTTTGACTTTGACTTTGACTTAGACATACTCGTAATATCATTCCTTTACTGAAGGCCTGACAACGTGTATGCAAAATTTCATAATGATTGTTTAGAGTTCGAAGTTGACCCTGAAGACGTAACAAACAAACAAACTTCTATTTGCCATTATAATATAAGTTAAAATATTTTATTTGCTTCTACGCGTTTCATGGAAACTGCTAGCTAGGGCGAATTCCCCGTGGTCCGGAAACAATGTAAATCTAAAACAACCGATGAATTAAAAATTAATAATCCTATTGCCCATATTATATTAATTAAAACAAAACAATGGATTCAAACAGATTTAGAATATCGACATATGTTACTAAATAATTTGTTACTATTCTAATTTAGCTCAATATGCCTACATTTATGTCTGGGTGTTGATATGTATTTAAAAATATCTAAGTATGTATATCAGTCTCTGGCAGCCATAGTACAAGCTTTGCTTAGTTTGGGGTCAGGCGACCGTGTGTGGAAGTGTTCCGAATTTATTTATTTATTTATTTTCACTGTTTCGTAAAGCACATTAATTAAAGATTTGGGTTTGCCTTTGGCTGCCTTAGTAGTAGGGAACTACGTGAAAAACCAAAAGCAAATACTTAACAATTTGAAAATAACAGCTTCTGGTGTTAAAGCGATGGTAGCCTAGTTAGGAGAAGGTCCACCTCTCAAGCCAGAGGGAGCGGGTTTGAACCCAGCCGACGGCACGCACCAATTTAATGTTCTAAGTCTGGGTGTTAATATGTATTTAAGTATGTATTTAAAAATATCTAAGTATGTATATCAGTCTCTGGCCGCCATAGTCCAAGCTTTGCTTAGTTTGGGGTCAGGCGACCGTGTGTGGAAGTGTCCCGAATTTATTTATTTATTTAATTTGTGCATTGTGTGATCATATAGCGTATTGTATGTCATCTGCTACATGACTGGAGCCCGGTGTATGGCGACAGGCTCGCTCCCTGTCACATTTGGGACTGAATATCGTCCGGCGAAATGTGGCTGTTGTATTACACCTCTGCCAGCCCCCTCGGGGGAAAGGCGTGACGATATGTTATGTTATGTTAATGTCTGAATGGGTCAGTACCTAACTTCAAAATTACCTATTTGCTATAAAATACAAATCGTTATAGAAGAAATGTAGGTGGTTCCCATTAAATGAAATTAAATCCCCGACCAAACTGGCATCATTCCTCCGGGATTGTACTCATTCCGCTTATCGAACCAAGTGATGCCAACCTGCTACGAATACCTACAGTACTACTAACATAACTGCAAATGAAAGTGCGGGGAGCCACTACCGCATTCTTTAACAAGCCTCACAAACTCTCGAAGACAGTTTTAGTTCGAGTGTTTGGCCAACTCTACGGATATGTTGGTAGCCCCGCCGCAGAAATAGTACAGGAAAAGTTTTTTCTCAACACCAACTAAAGTAATGTTTGCATCTAAACGGAAGAAGAAAAAGAAAAGTTTTCTAGAAGCGTGTTTGTATTTTTGTGTTATCCGTTTGATGTGTGGTTCCCAAATTGTAAGTGAAATTCTTCCAACCAAAGTTCATTTAGTTTTTTCTTTCTTTTAAGGAAATTACAATATTTTAAGGCGATTTGGAAATCCTTTTTTTTTAGATATGTACAACTAGCTGCACCCCGCGATTTATCCCTGGTTAAAGTAACATGTATGTCTCAATCGAGGGCATAAGCTATCTCTTTTCTGAATTTCATCCGAATCCACCAGTCCGTTTAGAATAGAATAGAATAGAATAGAATTTACTTTATTTGCAACAGGAAACAAAAAAAAACACAGAAAAAAAAAGAAAAACAGGTTTCCTGCCACAAACCGGCCCCAAACCCAGCAAAATGCTGGCTTAACCAGCGCTGATCTTCCGTTCCGTTTAAGCGTCAAGAAGTAACAAACAAACACACGTACACACACACACACACCCACACACAACTTTTGCCTTTATAATATAAGTAGGTTATAGGACCAAGTATAAAACAAATTCTGTCACACTTCCGAAATATCCAATACAAAATCAGAATTCATACACAAGCCCGAAATCCAAAACAACCCGGTATAACCAACTAATTTCCCTACCAAACGGCCTCCCAGTCGCATTTTAAGAACCCCCTCACCCATAAAAACCTTCCTTATTAAAGATCCGAGTAAAAAATTAATTCTTGGCATGAAATTGGTCACATTTTATCAGGCTGCTCTCGGAAAGCGTGTAATCGCCTCCTGATGCTAATCCAATGGGCCATCGAGGAAATTTAACTGGGACCTTACTGGGGTTCGTTGCCATTCAAACAGATATAATATCGAGCCAGTCGAGGATTGAGCCCGTGGATGACTGTAGGCTGACTGCGTTCATTTGTGCGAGAGAAAAGGTTCCAGTGACCCTATTCTGATGCATGAGATACCACTTTGTCGTTGTCTCTCTCGTGTAGAGTAATAGTGACTAAGATAACATTGAATCATAATCAGAATAGCCTGTAGCTCGCTACATATAAGTATATACAGGGTTACAGGTACCTAATCAAAAACCACGTAAGGGTTCATTGTACTCATCAATACGAACAACTTTTACTATGGGGTGAACTCTGAAATCTCGAAAAAAAAACAGGTAATTGAACTTTTGTATGGAACAGCTGTTTTTTTTGCGATTACAGGATTGGCTTCATAGTAAAAGTTGTTCATATTGATGAGTACAATGAACCATTACGAGGTTTTTGGTGAGTGACCTATAACCTTGTATAAAGGAAATTGTAAGTTTGACGCCTGCGTCTATTTATTTAAGTAACTACCGAGCGAAGGTTTTAAAGTCTACCGGGAGCGCCTCGGCATTTCTATGTTCGTGAGACTCGTGATTACTTGAGTACTGTTGATCCGCGGTGCTATTCACAATCACTCGGAAATGTTTCCAAACAAAAATCATACAAATATCAAACTCAAATTGTACGAATCTCAGTCTACTTTTATAAATTTTGGAACAGGGAATCAAGTGTAAATCCGATCGGAAGAATGAATCATGTTCAACAACATATGTATTAGGACTGAGATTCGAATAATTTAAGGTTAAAATTTTTGGAATCCTAACGGAAACGTCTTCGAATGATTGAGAATACCTATGCCGATCTTCAAGTACCTACTTCATGTAAACAACATTTTAAAATTGCACAATAACTACAGTTGCACAGTTTGCACAATAAATTTGGCTGACAACAAATTGTGCACAGTTTTATTGTGCAATTATTTAGGTATAAACATACAATCCTTAAAAAAACTAATTACAATAAATATTTCAAAAGCAAAGTTTGGATGAATGATTTATTTTATTTATTTATTTATTTCAAATTAGCACCGATAAAACGAATTACACTAATGATAAACGAATAGTAACAATCAATGTCAAATAAATGTCGGATTAAAATAAAATGTCAAAATTTTACAATAATAAAAGATGAAATGATGGATGTTCGTTACTCAATTATGCAAGAACGGCTGAATTCTGCGCCTTATAGATATAAATTAGATTATTAATTAATTTATTTATAATTTATTTCTATTAGATTATGGTCTTGAATAGCGCATTGGTTACTTAGCGTACTTGCGCTTAAAAAGAAAACCAAATGAAATAGAAATGTCAAGTTGTCCTGGTAAAGTCCACCCACCTTGCTAATAAGCGTTGTATGGCTTCGGAATAATTATAGTTCTTTGCCTTTTTCTGAATTTTATCTCGATCGTTAAAGACAAAATTCTATATAACTAATTACACAACGATATTAGTAAGGAGGTAAGACCTTAATTCGCTTGTTCAATTAATTCGCGGTTTTTAAATTTTTGAACCTATCTGCTTATTTTTAAATCATAGAAAAAGAGTAGAAGATAGCTTTAAAGAGATGTAGCCGTGTTAAAGTAACAGTGTCGTTATTTACAGACAATGCTGAGAGACCACTCTGCTAAATAGCTCTTGAGTATCAAGAGAGTGAAACGTGACGGCTCTTTAAGTGCCATGTGACGTTGCGCTGTCATTTTTGAAGAGCTAAGTACTAGAGTTTAGTATCAAAGATAAACTGAGGATATTACGTGAGTGTCAACGTTTAGCGGTAATCGATGTATTTTTAAATTACTAACTTTATAAAAATTAAATATACTTACTTACTTTAACTTTAACTTATATTCTTACTATTAAAAGATATATGAGTTGATTTATGTACTTACATTGCAAAAAAAAAAAAAAATTGAAATATAAAAAAAGCAATTTGTTGATGAAAATTTACAGTTGAACCGTACACAACCCACAGCCAAAAACTTATTTTCAATATGGAACATTTTATCAAAAATGCACTTTTTTGATTGATAGGTTAGTCGTTTGACTCAGCTCACATCTTCCTCTGTTCTTACAACATATTGGAAAAACATGTTCTCATGGATGAAAATACAATGTCTTAACTAAACATAAAAACATATCTTCACGCCTTTCCCCCGAAGGGGCTGGCAGAGGTGTAATACAACACCCACACTTCGCCGGGCGAGGCTGTTGCCAAACACCGGGCTCCATTCATGTAGCAGATGACATACAATACGCAAATATGTTCACACAATGAACAAATTGATGCGTGCCGTCGACTGGGTTCAAACCCGCTCCCTCTGGCTTGAGAGGCAGGCCTTCTTCAACTAGGCTGTCATCGCTTAACTAGGCAGTAAATACATAGGCCTAACTTGACGGAACGACGGTCTTTCTTGCCAAAAATTTAGATCTGCATCTTCCTGTCCAGTTACTGAGCCGTGACATCTAGCTTCTTTTAACTATGCTACCCTAGTACTTTGTCCTAACTTTGGTTACTGTCTTCATTTCCAGCCGCCGTCCGCATCCCATATAAATGGGATCGAAGCGCCACGTCTTCAATATAAGGCGAATAAATGACCCCACATCGTTCGATAAAATGAGAAAAGAATTTATAGGTTGCGAAGAAAATGCATGGCCTCGCTTCGAAAGCGTGCTTTGTTTTAAAGTTAGTAAGCCTCTTTCTTTAGCAACTATCGATGGAAGTCAATTAATTTTGTTCAGTGTAATTGTCTTAAGGTAGTTTGTGTTAGTATAGGAGTAAATTGTGTTAATATTTTGAACTGAAGACTTTCTGCTTTTATTTCCTTTCTTTAATTACGTTACGGGTGATGTCGATGATCACGTCAATGTGCGGTACCAACGTGCTGTATTATATAATAATACCTACACAGTACACACAATATCCTAACTAATATTTAAATGCGAAACTGAGTTTGTTTGTTTGATTGCAACGCTTTCACGCCCTAACTACTCAACCAATTGTCATGAAACGTCGTCGTGTTTTAGAAAAGAACAAAGGGTATTTTTTATCCCAAAAAAAGACAACGGTTCTTGTGGGACCGCGGGTGAAACCGCGGGATGCAGCTAGTTATTAGATAAGTAGTTGCGCCCCGCGGTTAAAGAGTAGCCTATGATCTACTCCAGGATATCAACTACTTCCATACCAAAATTTAGACTGCCTCGGTGGCTCAGTTGGTAGTGAATCTGCCTTCTGAGCTTGGAGGCGTGGGTTCGATTCCCACCTAGGGCAAACATTTATGAATGATGAACATTTGTGTTTGTTCTGTGTCTGGGTGTTAATTATCTATTTAAATATGCATTTAAAAATATCTAAGTATGTATATCAGCTTTGCTTAGTTTGGGGTCAGGCGACGGTGTGTGGGAGTGTCCCGAACTATTTATTAAAAAAAAAAACATAAAAATTGGTCCAGCTGTTTGAGCGTGAAGAAGTAACAAACAAATACACTTACACACTCACAAACTTTCGCCTTTATAATATTAGTGTGATGTAACTACTTATTTATGTGGTCTTTAGTTCATCATACATAAAATCTGCCCTATAATAAGTATGGTATTAGGTACGACCGCTTTTTTAATTCCCACACTAATGAACAGAATACCTAAAGATATTAGAAATAGCATGAATTATAAAAATTGCAAGAGATTATATAAGAAATACTTTCACAATAACCTAAAATTGAAAAATAGTAATAATAATAACAGCAATAGTTTAACTAAATAAATATACTTAATATACCTACCTAAAACAAAAAAAAAAAAAAAAAAAAAAAAAAAAAAAAAAAAAAAAAAAAAAAAATAGTTTAAACTTTTTTTATCTCAAAATATTAATTAAATAATAACTAGTTAACTAACTAATAAACATTAGGTACATTATTAATTTAAATACACTCTTATAAAACAGCGTCCTGTATATTGCGTCGTATCGCTAATCTACTGGAACCGGTTCCAAACCGCGCGCTGCGGCGCAGGCGGCGGCCGATTCCGAGCGTTTTGGACCTAACTTCACGTCGCTTGTTCTTGTAAAATGAGGTAGATTAATGAACTGCGATGAATAGATGCTTACTCGTGTAGATATAAATATAAATAAATTAGTACCTAATAATTAGTTTACCTAGGGTCAATAATTTATAGAAGGTAGTAGTTGTAAGGTTAGGAAGTTTCTTTTTAAGGTAGTTTAGTTTGCATTAATAATTGTAGCGTGTAGCGATAAAGGTATTGATACAAACTATTTAGTTTTTCAATACTTTGTGTCTTAAAATGTATATATTTTACGAAATAAATAAATAAAAAAAAAAAAAAAAAAAAAACAGCTGCTATCTTATTTTATCTTTACCGTCAAAGAGAAACAAACGTAGCAACTAGCAACAGAAAGATCTCCATCAGCACTCTCAACCACACTCACATAAACCCCTGACGCATAAACACCAATTTTTATTTCAGGTATAAACCATAACACAGTCCATCCATTTGAACTGATCCCTAACAATAACACGAAAGCAATTTTCAGAATCGATACAATAAACCGATAAATACCTAACAGGGGACGTCAAAGGGCAGTAACTGACGGCTTAATAAATTCGCAACCGAAGACCGACATGGCGGCCGATTGGGAGCTAATCCGCGACCCTATTCTGCATTCCAGTTGATTGCCACCGCTCGCCGCTGTCAATTTTGTACCCCGCTACAGTGTGAGACAGTAGTCCAGTTCCCAGTCGGCTAAAACCTTCGTATACAACACGATAAATGTTGTTTACGAAGATTCTAGGTATTCGAGATTCGAGAAACTCTCTGCGTATGCTAGAATGTTTAAAATACCAGATCTACTCGTACAAGTAGCGTAATATTTAATTCTTAAGTCGCCTAAGTCCTTCTCTTTACTCACTCAGGTGGCCCTCGCTTCGATTTGAAATGAAGTTCAAAGTTTAAATTAATTAGTTTTTATTTCCTAATGATACATGAAAGTGTAGACTCAACATGAAAATCGACTGAAAATTTGAACGTTTCATACTTATTACGAAAACGACATCTACTGATCCGTAATATTTTACCCATATTTAATTTTTTTTTTTTAAACAGACATCAGTAACTGCCATAGTTATTCCAAAAATGTACCCAACAGGACAGCGAGCTTACGAGCTGCCCATCCGAAGTCGTCAATCCACATCGATCCATTTTAGAGCAGTGACGTTTGACCCTCCCATGAAATATGTACCTCGCTGATAAATGAACTGGATCATTGACACCGGTGCTACCAGCTTTACATCAGTATGTAGGTTTTTACTACCTAAAAAACAAAAAAATATATAACTATTATTTAAAGATATAATATATTTACGTTTTATCTCAAATGTGTTCGTTTATTTTTGAACCGCGTTGCATCTCGTGCGATATGCCATAACTTTTGAGTGTAGTGCTCGCTTTAAAGAGTTTGTAGCATATATTTTACGTCTTGCTTATTTTGTTTTGTTTTAAAACTTTTTTGCTTCTTTTAAAATTAGATTATGATTCCAACTTAATTTGAGAGATCCTACTAATATTATAAACGCGAAAGTTTGTATGTATGGATGGATGGATGGATGTTTGTTACTCTTTCACGCCAAAACGGCTGAACAGATCTGGATGAAATTTGACACAGAGATAGATTATAGTCTAAAATAGCACATAGGATAGGACTTTTTAACCGCGGGTGAAACCGCAGGGCGCAGCTAGTGATTAATAAATGAATAATGACCCTAATAAGAAATAAATAAATAAATTCGGGACACTTTCACACACGGTCGTCTGACCCCAAACTAAGCCAAGTTTGTACTATAGCTACCAGAGACTGATGTTTTTAAAAATATCTAAGTATGGATATATTTGGATATTTTTAAATACCTATAGAATATTAAAAATATCTAAATCTAATACATTTTAAAATATCTAAGTATGTACTTAAATACTTAGATATTTTTAAATACATACTTAAATAGATATTAAAACCCAGACATAGAACAAACAATAATGTTCGTCACATGAATATTTGCCTTAGGTGGGAATCGAACCCACGCACCCACGCTCAGAAGGCAGGTTCACTACCAACTGAGCCACCGAGGCAGTCAAGAATAAAAGGCAATTGAAGACATTAATTATTATTACAGTACCATAAAAAAAAACTATAAATAGGTATAGGTAGGTATAAAATAAGCGCTCTATTACATCTACACTAGCGATTAACGAGTGATTTCAAAGCGAGGCGACAGTGCGACGATATCGCCGCGATTTACGCGGCGCATGACGCGGCGATTTCACTAGACGCTGCGACATAGTACATATTTAGTAATCTGTTATCTCTATCACGCTCGCAAACCGCTAGCGTGATAGAGCTCCAAATTTTTGCCCAATTGGACACGCTAGCGCACACAAATAAACTGTGTGACCTAGCGACACAATAATTCTTTATAGGACCCCTTTTAAGACCTTTTAGGTACAGACGCTCAAATAAAACGAAGGGAAAACCGGCAAGATAAAGGACTCTGTTGGTTTATGTAGATACAGGGTGCGGATACAATTCATAGAATATGTGCATAAAACTCAGCAGCGCTCCCCTTACTTACGTCTCCCTGTAGATCGATCGAACATTCGAATAAATAACAGAAGCAGCACTTTATCCAACTTCAGAATATACACTTTATTTTGATGCTCGATCTTCAAGTTTAGTATCGAAGTATCGGAGTGTTCCAAGAAAATGTGCTGTGTTCGGAGCAGTAATGCCGATGGTAGCGAGACCTTGCTTATATCACACGAAATGTATCGTTACGGATACATGTGCCTATTGTTTGTCTCGGCGTGTTTACTGTTTCTGTATTGCGTAGGCGGGGAGATGTGGAGATGTTTTGTTACTAGTGCATACATACCGTCACGCCTTTCCCCCGAGGGGGCTGGTAAAGGTGTAATACAACACCCACCCTGTGACAGGGGCGAGCCTGTCGCCATACACCGGGCTCCAGTCATGTAGCAGATGACATACAATATATGATCACACAATGAACAAATTGGTGCGTGCCGTCGGCTGGGTTCGAACCCGCTCCCTCTGGCTTGAGAGGCGGACCTTCTAGGTTGCCATCGCTCTCAGTGCAGCGGTTCAAAATAGCTTTCATTGGTGTAATGGTCATGAAAACTTTTGGTCAAACAAGAACAATGAATGATAAAAACAAAAAATTAAAGTCTATCAATCGACTATCCTATCTTACAAAGTCTTAATCATTATTTTTATTCATGGACTTGCGTTTAAGCGCCATCTCACCTAATATTAAGCAAAACGCGGCCAACGGTAGAGCATGAGCTCTCCAGTAATAAAACCAAACACTGTCTCACCGACTATTATTATGTTGACACACCGGACTACGGATGTCGGTCAGTCAAATGTTTGGCTCAACTTGAATCTGGACTATTGTGTGATTGATTATGTTTACTACACTGAGTCCAATACCTGCAACCGGCGTCGGACAGTACGAAATTAAGGTAACAATATGAATTACAAATCAAGTCACAAGTACACGAGAATTTATTTGGTTTAACATTTGTATGTATCCATATAAACTGACAAATAGTAGTCGGAATTCATTAGTTTCCGTCTGTACCTCAAGTCTAAGCTCTTTGACGTCTGTAATGTTTATACTAAGCCATCAATCGGGCATTAATGTTTGCTCCCGTTTGATGTACGAACGTCTACGTCGATCGGTAAACAAATAAATCCTAACTAATAACTGTCATAACTAATATGTTAGTGGTTCTGTGAGCTAGAGACATCGCGGCCGACGTCTGTCTCTGTCCTCCTCTACAGCATAGAACGCTAGTGAGCGAAGCGTCTAAGCTTCAGCTTCGACAAAAAAGCTTTTGTAAGTCCAAATTTCTGTCTTTTTTATTTAATTTATTTATTTAATGATACATATAACAATTCAATTATAGTTAAATAGTTGTCTTAAAACCTATACGTATTAGGTTTAACTAGACAACTAGTTCTCTAATAAACTACTTACACATAAAAGAATCCTACAAAATACAACAATAACAAATACCTACATTACACAAAAAACGATGCGCGCGCACAAAACTGCTGTCGCTAGAACACAAAAACCAGTTCTATGTAGTAACCTACTCGTCCAGCAGTCGCAGCGATGCATCGCTGTGACTGCTGGACGAGGTGCGGGGGCGGGGTTTGCGGTACGTTATGAATAGGTTATTTAGCTGTCAGAAAGTGATGGTTGCATTGAGTTAAGCCATAATTTGAATATTCGACTTATGGCCAGGATTTTTATGTCAATACTCGTATGTGCGATGGCGCACCGTGCCAACAAACATAGGGTGCTCCAGTAATACAGTATTACCCAACGTGTTATAGATTTAGGTAAAACTGCTTTAGTTTCCATTTAATATTTCTTAGTGTTAAACTGGTTTTTAATGCAAGGGGAAGTTTATCAATAAAAAACGGAATCTTGCTCTTTATGTCGCGTTTCGTAACCGATTCTCTAGAATTTTTGGGAGTAGGTTCAATAATTCTATAGAAATTTGTTTGTCGAGTCAGTTTTTGAAAGTTTTCTAAATGGCGGAGATATTTTTTTGTTTTTGGAAAAAAATCATATCTCCGCCATTTTGAAAAAGTTCCAAAAACTAACTCGAAAAAAAAACTGTATAAATATCGAATCTGCTTACAAAATTTCTCGAGAATCGACTGAGGAATGCGACTTGTAGAGGAGGACAGACGTTGGCCGCGAGGTCTACAGCTCTGAGTCACTAAGTAGTTTTATCTTTTGTAGGTTTTTTTTTATTTTAACACATTACACACGCTTCCTTTAGTACCGTACATTGATCGTTATACCTATGAAAACAACTAGCTGCGTCCGACGGTTTTACCTGCATTTTAAAAGTAGCCGATATGTTATTCCATGGCGTAAGCTACCTCTACTAGTACTACAAATGTCACCAAAATCCTTCCATTCATTTGAGCGTGAAGATGGAACATACAAACAAATAGACAAACTTTCGCTTTAATAATACACTAGCTGCGCCCCGCAGTTTCACCCGCGGTTAAAAAGTACCCTATGTGCTATTCTAGACTTAAATCTATCTCTGTGCCAAATTTCGTCCAGATATGTTTAGCCATTCTGGCGTGAAAGAGTAATAAACATCCATCCATCAATCCATCCATCCATGCATCCATTCTTACAAACTTTAGCGTTTATTATTATAAACGCGTTACGTCTACTAATATTTTAGTAGGATATTAAGTAACCGTAGACTTAATATTTTTGTTTCAACTCGAACATTACTTAGTTTAGCCATGATTTTTTTAAACTTCTATGTAAAAATATGTAGGTTTGTAACTGTAGCACTTGATTTTATAAATCAAGCACTACAGTTAACTCTTGTAATCGTCATAAAGCTCATTCGACTGCGAATCCGTTTGCAATTTATTTTCCAGCTCGTTCCGTCCGCAAAGGCTGCAGACACCGCAAATTCAATGTTTATATTTGCACAGAGTACGAGCAAAACATTTTTCAGAAATAAGATGAAGACGCAAAAGAGTTAAGCAATATTTCATGTGTTTAAGGCGAGCATGTTCATGTAGGTTCAAATAAAATTATCATAAAATATTATGGAAAAGTGTAGCCGAGCAAAAAAGCGGGGCAAAACTTCTTTTTTGTAAGTTATCTCGTTATTCACGAAGATGTGACTTTTATGACAGAATCGGACTTAGGTTATTTGTATGCTTCGTGTTTTTGGGATTTGTTCTTATGTTCGGGTGCAAGTGGGAGATAAGGATTTTATACGGTCGGAGATTTCTATCCGTCAAATTGATTACGTGTCTCAGTCGAGTCGGAAGACGTGGGGTGATTCGAGCTGGGGCTATCATTTTATGAAAAACGTTGATAAAAGTCAAATATAGGATTATATATGGATATAGATAGAGATTTATATACAACTAGCTTAGCTTGCTTTGCCGATGCTACCCTTAGCTAAGCTAAGTGGAAAGAATTATATTACGAGTATAAGACATTCAAATCACATGTAAAAATGAAAAAATGAAAAATAAATGAAAAAGGGGTATTATAAGGTTAGAAATTATTTAGAAGACAAAGACGCCTGTAGCCTTCCACTTCCGCCAAGTAGCCACTAGTATGTATAGATACTTATTACCTAGTTGTAAGCCAAAATTTGTGGGACTGTAATTTAGGTACCTATTTATTCTTTGAAAAAATAATGCCCCTCAGTTTCTTGCCTGTTCTTCTGAGTAGAGGCTCTTTATCCGAACAAGGCGGTCGAGTCTATTTAAAAACTTTGACGTTTATAAGTGTATCTTTGATACTTAGACTGAATAAAAACATTTTGACTTTGACTTTGACTTAGACATACTCGTAATATCATTCCTTTACTGAAGGCCTGACAACGTGTATGCAAAATTTCATAATGATTGTTTAGAGTTCGAAGTTGACCCTGAAGACGTAACAAACAAACAAACTTCTATTTGCCATTATAATATAAGTTAAAATATTTTATTTGCTTCTACGCGTTTCATGGAAACTGCTAGCTAGGGCGAATTCCCCGTGGTCCGGAAACAATGTAAAACTAAAACAACCGATGAATTAAAAATTAATAATCCTATTGCCCATATTATATTAATTAAAACAAAACAATGGATTCAAACAGATTTAGAATATCGACATATGTTACTAAATAATTTGTTACTATTCTAATTTAGCTCAATATGCCTACATTTATGTCTGGGTGTTGATATGTATTTAAAAATATCTAAGTATGTATATCAGTCTCTGGCAGCCATAGTACAAGCTTTGCTTAGTTTGGGGTCAGGCGACCGTGTGTGGAAGTGTTCCGAATTTATTTATTTATTTATTTTCACTGTTTCGTAAAGCACATTAATTAAAGATTTGGGTTTGCCTTTGGCTGCCTTAGTAGTAGGGAACTACGTGAAAAACCAAAAGCAAATACTTAACAATTTGAAAATAACAGCTTCTGGTGTTAAAGCGATGGTAGCCTAGTTAGGAGAAGGTCCACCTCTCAAGCCAGAGGGAGCGGGTTTGAACCCAGCCGACGGCACGCACCAATTTAATGTTCTAAGTCTGGGTGTTAATATGTATTTAAGTATGTATTTAAAAATATCTAAGTATGTATATCAGTCTCTGGCCGCCATAGTCCAAGCTTTGCTTAGTTTGGGGTCAGGCGACCGTGTGTGGAAGTGTCCCGAATTTATTTATTTATTTAATTTGTGCATTGTGTGATCATATAGCGTATTGTATGTCATCTGCTACATGACTGGAGCCCGGTGTATGGCGACAGGCTCGCTCCCTGTCACATTTGGGACTGAATATCGTCCGGCGAAATGTGGCTGTTGTATTACACCTCTGCCAGCCCCCTCGGGGGAAAGGCGTGACGATATGTTATGTTATGTTAATGTCTGAATGGGTCAGTACCTAACTTCAAAATTACCTATTTGCTATAAAATACAAATCGTTATAGAAGAAATGTAGGTGGTTCCCATTAAATGAAATTAAATCCCCGACCAAACTGGCATCATTCCTCCGGGATTGTACTCATTCCGCTTATCGAACCAAGTGATGCCAACCTGCTACGAATACCTACAGTACTACTAACATAACTGCAAATGAAAGTGCGGGGAGCCACTACCGCATTCTTTAACAAGCCTCACAAACTCTCGAAGACAGTTTTAGTTCGAGTGTTTGGCCAACTCTACGGATATGTTGGTAGCCCCGCCGCAGAAATAGTACAGGAAAAGTTTTTTCTCAACACCAACTAAAGTAATGTTTGCATCTAAACGGAAGAAGAAAAAGAAAAGTTTTCTAGAAGCGTGTTTGTATTTTTGTGTTATCCGTTTGATGTGTGGTTCCCAAATTGTAAGTGAAATTCTTCCAACCAAAGTTCATTTAGTTTTTTCTTTCTTTTAAGGAAATTACAATATTTTAAGGCGATTTGGAAATCCTTTTTTTTTAGATATGTACAACTAGCTGCACCCCGCGATTTATCCCTGGTTAAAGTAACATGTATGTCTCAATCGAGGGCATAAGCTATCTCTTTTCTGAATTTCATCCGAATCCACCAGTCCGTTTAGAATAGAATAGAATAGAATAGAATTTACTTTATTTGCAACAGGAAACAAAAAAAAACACAGAAAAAAAAAGAAAAACAGGTTTCCTGCCACAAACCGGCCCCAAACCCAGCAAAATGCTGGCTTAACCAGCGCTGATCTTCCGTTCCGTTTAAGCGTCAAGAAGTAACAAACAAACACACGTACACACACACACACACCCACACACAACTTTTGCCTTTATAATATAAGTAGGTTATAGGACCAAGTATAAAACAAATTCTGTCACACTTCCGAAATATCCAATACAAAATCAGAATTCATACACAAGCACGAAATCCAAAACAACCCGGTATAACCAACTAATTTCCCTACCAAACGGCCTCCCAGTCGCATTTTAAGAACCCCCTCACCCATAAAAACCTTCCTTATTAAAGATCCGAGTAAAAAATTAATTCTTGGCATGAAATTGGTCACATTTTATCAGGCTGCTCTCGGAAAGCGTGTAATCGCCTCCTGATGCTAATCCAATGGGCCATCGAGGAAATTTAACTGGGACCTTACTGGGGTTCGTTGCCATTCAAACAGATATAATATCGAGCCAGTCGAGGATTGAGCCCGTGGATGACTGTAGGCTGACTGCGTTCATTTGTGCGAGAGAAAAGGTTCCAGTGACCCTATTCTGATGCATGAGATACCACTTTGTCGTTGTCTCTCTCGTGTAGAGTAATAGTGACTAAGATAACATTGAATCATAATCAGAATAGCCTGTAGCTCGCTACATATAAGTATATACAGGGTTACAGGTACCTAATCAAAAACCACGTAAGGGTTCATTGTACTCATCAATACGAACAACTTTTACTATGGGGTGAACTCTGAAATCTCGAAAAAAAAACAGGTAATTGAACTTTTGTATGGAACAGCTGTTTTTTTTGCGATTACAGGATTGGCTTCATAGTAAAAGTTGTTCATATTGATGAGTACAATGAACCATTACGAGGTTTTTGGTGAGTGACCTATAACCTTGTATAAAGGAAATTGTAAGTTTGACGCCTGCGTCTATTTATTTAAGTAACTACCGAGCGAAGGTTTTAAAGTCTACCGGGAGCGCCTCGGCATTTCTATGTTCGTGAGACTCGTGATTACTTGAGTACTGTTGATCCGCGGTGCTATTCACAATCACTCGGAAATGTTTCCAAACAAAAATCATACAAATATCAAACTCAAATTGTACGAATCTCAGTCTACTTTTATAAATTTTGGAACAGGGAATCAAGTGTAAATCCGATCGGAAGAATGAATCATGTTCAACAACATATGTATTAGGACTGAGATTCGAATAATTTAAGGTTAAAATTTTTGGAATCCTAACGGAAACGTCTTCGAATGATTGAGAATACCTATGCCGATCTTCAAGTACCTACTTCATGTAAACAACATTTTAAAATTGCACAATAACTACAGTTGCACAGTTTGCACAATAAATTTGGCTGACAACAAATTGTGCACAGTTTTATTGTGCAATTATTTAGGTATAAACATACAATCCTTAAAAAAACTAATTACAATAAATATTTCAAAAGCAAAGTTTGGATGAATGATTTATTTTATTTATTTATTTATTTCAAATTAGCACCGATAAAACGAATTACACTAATGATAAACGAATAGTAACAATCAATGTCAAATAAATGTCGGATTAAAATAAAATGTCAAAATTTTACAATAATAAAAGATGAAATGATGGATGTTCGTTACTCAATTATGCAAGAACGGCTGAATTCTGCGCCTTATAGATATAAATTAGATTATTAATTAATTTATTTATAATTTATTTCTATTAGATTATGGTCTTGAATAGCGCATTGGTTACTTAGCGTACTTGCGCTTAAAAAGAAAACCAAATGAAATAGAAATGTCAAGTTGTCCTGGTAAAGTCCACCCACCTTGCTAATAAGCGTTGTATGGCTTCGGAATAATTATAGTTCTTTGCCTTTTTCTGAATTTTATCTCGATCGTTAAAGACAAAATTCTATATAACTAATTACACAACGATATTAGTAAGGAGGTAAGACCTTAATTCGCTTGTTCAATTAATTCGCGGTTTTTAAATTTTTGAACCTATCTGCTTATTTTTAAATCATAGAAAAAGAGTAGAAGATAGCTTTAAAGAGATGTAGCCGTGTTAAAGTAACAGTGTCGTTATTTACAGACAATGCTGAGAGACCACTCTGCTAAATAGCTCTTGAGTATCAAGAGAGTGAAACGTGACGGCTCTTTAAGTGCCATGTGACGTTGCGCTGTCATTTTTGAAGAGCTAAGTACTAGAGTTTAGTATCAAAGATAAACTGAGGATATTACGTGAGTGTCAACGTTTAGCGGTAATCGATGTATTTTTAAATTACTAACTTTATAAAAATTAAATATACTTACTTACTTTAACTTTAACTTATATTCTTACTATTAAAAGATATATGAGTTGATTTATGTACTTACATTGCAAAAAAAAAAAAAAATTGAAATATAAAAAAAGCAATTTGTTGATGAAAATTTACAGTTGAACCGTACACAACCCACAGCCAAAAACTTATTTTCAATATGGAACATTTTATCAAAAATGCACTTTTTTGATTGATAGGTTAGTCGTTTGACTCAGCTCACATCTTCCTCTGTTCTTACAACATATTGGAAAAACATGTTCTCATGGATGAAAATACAATGTCTTAACTAAACATAAAAACATATCTTCACGCCTTTCCCCCGAAGGGGCTGGCAGAGGTGTAATACAACACCCACACTTCGCCGGGCGAGGCTGTTGCCAAACACCGGGCTCCATTCATGTAGCAGATGACATACAATACGCAAATATGTTCACACAATGAACAAATTGATGCGTGCCGTCGACTGGGTTCAAACCCGCTCCCTCTGGCTTGAGAGGCAGGCCTTCTTCAACTAGGCTGTCATCGCTTAACTAGGCAGTAAATACATAGGCCTAACTTGACGGAACGACGGTCTTTCTTGCCAAAAATTTAGATCTGCATCTTCCTGTCCAGTTACTGAGCCGTGACATCTAGCTTCTTTTAACTATGCTACCCTAGTACTTTGTCCTAACTTTGGTTACTGTCTTCATTTCCAGCCGCCGTCCGCATCCCATATAAATGGGATCGAAGCGCCACGTCTTCAATATAAGGCGAATAAATGACCCCACATCGTTCGATAAAATGAGAAAAGAATTTATAGGTTGCGAAGAAAATGCATGGCCTCGCTTCGAAAGCGTGCTTTGTTTTAAAGTTAGTAAGCCTCTTTCTTTAGCAACTATCGATGGAAGTCAATTAATTTTGTTCAGTGTAATTGTCTTAAGGTAGTTTGTGTTAGTATAGGAGTAAATTGTGTTAATATTTTGAACTGAAGACTTTCTGCTTTTATTTCCTTTCTTTAATTACGTTACGGGTGATGTCGATGATCACGTCAATGTGCGGTACCAACGTGCTGTATTATATAATAATACCTACACAGTACACACAATATCCTAACTAATATTTAAATGCGAAACTGAGTTTGTTTGTTTGATTGCAACGCTTTCACGCCCTAACTACTCAACCAATTGTCATGAAACGTCGTCGTGTTTTAGAAAAGAACAAAGGGTATTTTTTATCCCAAAAAAAGACAACGGTTCTTGTGGGACCGCGGGTGAAACCGCGGGATGCAGCTAGTTATTAGATAAGTAGTTGCGCCCCGCGGTTAAAGAGTAGCCTATGATCTACTCCAGGATATCAACTACTTCCATACCAAAATTTAGACTGCCTCGGTGGCTCAGTTGGTAGTGAATCTGCCTTCTGAGCTTGGAGGCGTGGGTTCGATTCCCACCTAGGGCAAACATTTATGAATGATGAACATTTGTGTTTGTTCTGTGTCTGGGTGTTAATTATCTATTTAAATATGCATTTAAAAATATCTAAGTATGTATATCAGCTTTGCTTAGTTTGGGGTCAGGCGACGGTGTGTGGGAGTGTCCCGAACTATTTATTAAAAAAAAAAACATAAAAATTGGTCCAGCTGTTTGAGCGTGAAGAAGTAACAAACAAATACACTTACACACTCACAAACTTTCGCCTTTATAATATTAGTGTGATGTAACTACTTATTTATGTGGTCTTTAGTTCATCATACATAAAATCTGCCCTATAATAAGTATGGTATTAGAACAGCTGCTATCTTATTTTATCTTTACCGTCAAAGAGAAACAAACGTAGCAACTAGCAACAGAAAGATCTCCATCAGCACTCTCAACCACACTCACATAAACCCCTGACGCATAAACACCAATTTTTATTTCAGGTATAAACCATAACACAGTCCATCCATTTGAACTGATCCCTAACAATAACACGAAAGCAATTTTCAGAATCGATACAATAAACCGATAAATACCTAACAGGGGACGTCAAAGGGCAGTAACTGACGGCTTAATAAATTCGCAACCGAAGACCGACATGGCGGCCGATTGGGAGCTAATCCGCGACCCTATTCTGCATTCCAGTTGATTGCCACCGCTCGCCGCTGTCAATTTTGTACCCCGCTACAGTGTGAGACAGTAGTCCAGTTCCCAGTCGGCTAAAACCTTCGTATACAACACGATAAATGTTGTTTACGAAGATTCTAGGTATTCGAGATTCGAGAAACTCTCTGCGTATGCTAGAATGTTTAAAATACCAGATCTACTCGTACAAGTAGCGTAATATTTAATTCTTAAGTCGCCTAAGTCCTTCTCTTTACTCACTCAGGTGGCCCTCGCTTCGATTTGAAATGAAGTTCAAAGTTTAAATTAATTAGTTTTTATTTCCTAATGATACATGAAAGTGTAGACTCAACATGAAAATCGACTGAAAATTTGAACGTTTCATACTTATTACGAAAACGACATCTACTGATCCGTAATATTTTACCCATATTTAATTTTTTTTTTTTTAAACAGACATCAGTAACTGCCATAGTTATTCCAAAAATGTACCCAACAGGACAGCGAGCTTACGAGCTGCCCATCCGAAGTCGTCAATCCACATCGATCCATTTTAGAGCAGTGACGTTTGACCCTCCCATGAAATATGTACCTCGCTGATAAATGAACTGGATCATTGACACCGGTGCTACCAGCTTTACATCAGTATGTAGGTTTTTACTACCTAAAAAACAAAAAAATATATAACTATTATTTAAAGATATAATATAACTATTTACAGATATATAACTATTTACATTACAAAATCTTATCGCCCGCGATAAGATTTTGTATTGTAAATAGTTACATATCTTTAAATTGTAATGTGTATCTAGTTTTGGGAAGGCACTGGCTGCTGCAACACAGCTCACGCTACGGAAGCAGACAGGGTCCTAATTTAAAATTGTGTAAATGTATTGAGACAATTAAATATTTTTGCGATTACAGGATTGGCTTCATAGTAAAAGTTGTTCATATTGATGAGTACAATGAACCATTACGAGGTTTTTGGTGAGTGACCTATAACCTTGTATAAAGGAAATTGTAAGTTTGACGCCTGCGTCTATTTATTTAAGTAACTACCGAGCGAAGGTTTTAAAGTCTACCGGGAGCGCCTCGGCATTTCTATGTTCGTGAGACTCGTGATTACTTGAGTACTGTTGATCCGCGGTGCTATTCACAATCACTCGGAAATGTTTCCAAACAAAAATCATACAAATATCAAACTCAAATTGTACGAATCTCAGTCTACTTTTATAAATTTTGGAACAGGGAATCAAGTGTAAATCCGATCGGAAGAATGAATCATGTTCAACAACATATGTATTAGGACTGAGATTCGAATAATTTAAGGTTAAAATTTTTGGAATCCTAACGGAAACGTCTTCGAATGATTGAGAATACCTATGCCGATCTTCAAGTACCTACTTCATGTAAACAACATTTTAAAATTGCACAATAACTACAGTTGCACAGTTTGCACAATAAATTTGGCTGACAACAAATTGTGCACAGTTTTATTGTGCAATTATTTAGGTATAAACATACAATCCTTAAAAAAACTAATTACAATAAATATTTCAAAAGCAAAGTTTGGATGAATGATTTATTTTATTTATTTATTTATTTCAAATTAGCACCGATAAAACGAATTACACTAATGATAAACGAATAGTAACAATCAATGTCAAATAAATGTCGGATTAAAATAAAATGTCAAAATTTTACAATAATAAAAGATGAAATGATGGATGTTCGTTACTCAATTATGCAAGAACGGCTGAATTCTGCGCCTTATAGATATAAATTAGATTATTAATTAATTTATTTATAATTTATTTCTATTAGATTATGGTCTTGAATAGCGCATTGGTTACTTAGCGTACTTGCGCTTAAAAAGAAAACCAAATGAAATAGAAATGTCAAGTTGTCCTGGTAAAGTCCACCCACCTTGCTAATAAGCGTTGTATGGCTTCGGAATAATTATAGTTCTTTGCCTTTTTCTGAATTTTATCTCGATCGTTAAAGACAAAATTCTATATAACTAATTACACAACGATATTAGTAAGGAGGTAAGACCTTAATTCGCTTGTTCAATTAATTCGCGGTTTTTAAATTTTTGAACCTATCTGCTTATTTTTAAATCATAGAAAAAGAGTAGAAGATAGCTTTAAAGAGATGTAGCCGTGTTAAAGTAACAGTGTCGTTATTTACAGACAATGCTGAGAGACCACTCTGCTAAATAGCTCTTGAGTATCAAGAGAGTGAAACGTGACGGCTCTTTAAGTGCCATGTGACGTTGCGCTGTCATTTTTGAAGAGCTAAGTACTAGAGTTTAGTATCAAAGATAAACTGAGGATATTACGTGAGTGTCAACGTTTAGCGGTAATCGATGTATTTTTAAATTACTAACTTTATAAAAATTAAATATACTTACTTACTTTAACTTTAACTTATATTCTTACTATTAAAAGATATATGAGTTGATTTATGTACTTACATTGCAAAAAAAAAAAAAAATTGAAATATAAAAAAAGCAATTTGTTGATGAAAATTTACAGTTGAACCGTACACAACCCACAGCCAAAAACTTATTTTCAATATGGAACATTTTATCAAAAATGCACTTTTTTGATTGATAGGTTAGTCGTTTGACTCAGCTCACATCTTCCTCTGTTCTTACAACATATTGGAAAAACATGTTCTCATGGATGAAAATACAATGTCTTAACTAAACATAAAAACATATCTTCACGCCTTTCCCCCGAAGGGGCTGGCAGAGGTGTAATACAACACCCACACTTCGCCGGGCGAGGCTGTTGCCAAACACCGGGCTCCATTCATGTAGCAGATGACATACAATACGCAAATATGTTCACACAATGAACAAATTGATGCGTGCCGTCGACTGGGTTCAAACCCGCTCCCTCTGGCTTGAGAGGCAGGCCTTCTTCAACTAGGCTGTCATCGCTTAACTAGGCAGTAAATACATAGGCCTAACTTGACGGAACGACGGTCTTTCTTGCCAAAAATTTAGATCTGCATCTTCCTGTCCAGTTACTGAGCCGTGACATCTAGCTTCTTTTAACTATGCTACCCTAGTACTTTGTCCTAACTTTGGTTACTGTCTTCATTTCCAGCCGCCGTCCGCATCCCATATAAATGGGATCGAAGCGCCACGTCTTCAATATAAGGCGAATAAATGACCCCACATCGTTCGATAAAATGAGAAAAGAATTTATAGGTTGCGAAGAAAATGCATGGCCTCGCTTCGAAAGCGTGCTTTGTTTTAAAGTTAGTAAGCCTCTTTCTTTAGCAACTATCGATGGAAGTCAATTAATTTTGTTCAGTGTAATTGTCTTAAGGTAGTTTGTGTTAGTATAGGAGTAAATTGTGTTAATATTTTGAACTGAAGACTTTCTGCTTTTATTTCCTTTCTTTAATTACGTTACGGGTGATGTCGATGATCACGTCAATGTGCGGTACCAACGTGCTGTATTATATAATAATACCTACACAGTACACACAATATCCTAACTAATATTTAAATGCGAAACTGAGTTTGTTTGTTTGATTGCAACGCTTTCACGCCCTAACTACTCAACCAATTGTCATGAAACGTCGTCGTGTTTTAGAAAAGAACAAAGGGTATTTTTTATCCCAAAAAAAGACAACGGTTCTTGTGGGACCGCGGGTGAAACCGCGGGATGCAGCTAGTTATTAGATAAGTAGTTGCGCCCCGCGGTTAAAGAGTAGCCTATGATCTACTCCAGGATATCAACTACTTCCATACCAAAATTTAGACTGCCTCGGTGGCTCAGTTGGTAGTGAATCTGCCTTCTGAGCTTGGAGGCGTGGGTTCGATTCCCACCTAGGGCAAACATTTATGAATGATGAACATTTGTGTTTGTTCTGTGTCTGGGTGTTAATTATCTATTTAAATATGCATTTAAAAATATCTAAGTATGTATATCAGCTTTGCTTAGTTTGGGGTCAGGCGACGGTGTGTGGGAGTGTCCCGAACTATTTATTAAAAAAAAAAACATAAAAATTGGTCCAGCTGTTTGAGCGTGAAGAAGTAACAAACAAATACACTTACACACTCACAAACTTTCGCCTTTATAATATTAGTGTGATGTAACTACTTATTTATGTGGTCTTTAGTTCATCATACATAAAATCTGCCCTATAATAAGTATGGTATTAGAACAGCTGCTATCTTATTTTATCTTTACCGTCAAAGAGAAACAAACGTAGCAACTAGCAACAGAAAGATCTCCATCAGCACTCTCAACCACACTCACATAAACCCCTGACGCATAAACACCAATTTTTATTTCAGGTATAAACCATAACACAGTCCATCCATTTGAACTGATCCCTAACAATAACACGAAAGCAATTTTCAGAATCGATACAATAAACCGATAAATACCTAACAGGGGACGTCAAAGGGCAGTAACTGACGGCTTAATAAATTCGCAACCGAAGACCGACATGGCGGCCGATTGGGAGCTAATCCGCGACCCTATTCTGCATTCCAGTTGATTGCCACCGCTCGCCGCTGTCAATTTTGTACCCCGCTACAGTGTGAGACAGTAGTCCAGTTCCCAGTCGGCTAAAACCTTCGTATACAACACGATAAATGTTGTTTACGAAGATTCTAGGTATTCGAGATTCGAGAAACTCTCTGCGTATGCTAGAATGTTTAAAATACCAGATCTACTCGTACAAGTAGCGTAATATTTAATTCTTAAGTCGCCTAAGTCCTTCTCTTTACTCACTCAGGTGGCCCTCGCTTCGATTTGAAATGAAGTTCAAAGTTTAAATTAATTAGTTTTTATTTCCTAATGATACATGAAAGTGTAGACTCAACATGAAAATCGACTGAAAATTTGAACGTTTCATACTTATTACGAAAACGACATCTACTGATCCGTAATATTTTACCCATATTTAATTTTTTTTTTTTTAAACAGACATCAGTAACTGCCATAGTTATTCCAAAAATGTACCCAACAGGACAGCGAGCTTACGAGCTGCCCATCCGAAGTCGTCAATCCACATCGATCCATTTTAGAGCAGTGACGTTTGACCCTCCCATGAAATATGTACCTCGCTGATAAATGAACTGGATCATTGACACCGGTGCTACCAGCTTTACATCAGTATGTAGGTTTTTACTACCTAAAAAACAAAAAAATATATAACTATTATTTAAAGATATAATATAACTATTTACAGATATATAACTATTTACATTACAAAATCTTATCGCCCGCGATAAGATTTTGTATTGTAAATAGTTACATATCTTTAAATTGTAATGTGTATCTAGTTTTGGGAAGGCACTGGCTGCTGCAACACAGCTCACGCTACGGAAGCAGACAGGGTCCTAATTTAAAATTGTGTAAATGTATTGAGACAATTAAATATTTTTGTATTTGTATTTTGTATCTTCAACTGGAAAAAATCCAATGCTAGACAAAGGTCTCCTCGAAGCATCTCCACAATGACCAGTCTTGCTCCACCCACATCTGGAGACCACTTATCGCGACCCTCACAAGAAGACAACAAACATAATACATACCTCACGCTGTTTTCCCTGAAGGCGTTTGCCGAGATGTATTAAACACCTACACTGCACCGGACGATATTCAGTTCCAAATGTGACAGACGGCGGCGAGGCGACATACACCAGGCTCAAGTTATACTTATAGCAGATTACATTTAAAGAATACAACACAAGAAAACCTTGTTCTTGTATTTAAAAAAAAATAGAAAGTTTTGTAAGGAACCAACTGCATTCCGCGGTTTAACCTGCTTAGTGTCCTACAGGAGCTGCTCATGTTTTAAAAATGTTCTGTTCATGCATATGAAAAATAACACATGTATTTAATCTAAGGTACAAGCAAACGCTACATCCTGGCCATACATATATTTCATGCAAATCAGTTGATCTTAATGTGACGAAGTAAGAAACATAATACAAACAAGATAACTTTTTCCTAAACTTTCGCGTCTATAATATCAGTGTAATAAAAATTCAGCAAAGTTTTCCGACTATGCATATACTCGAAGAGCCAATCAAAGACCGCCCTACCAAAAAATCGATCCTAAAAGTAAGTTACTAAAATCACTCACTTTTGGAACATTTTTGATGAAAAACTGTAATTGATATTTGTTATGAGAAAAAGGGTTGTTCTGAAAAGGGCAAAGTTAAGCTTCAATAGCGTTTTTACTGGCCTATTAATAGATTCTTCGTCTGAAGTTCGGACTAAGTAATCGTTTTCTATTTCTATTGATGGAAACAAAGATTTATTGCGATCATTATTTAAATTAAAAGTTCTGCGAATCGCAGCTGAAGTAATAGGTATCGTGTTAAAAATGAAATTGAAATTCTGAGAACAATCTTTTAAGTTTTTACGCCCGACGCAAAAAAAAAAAAACAAAATACACACGTTTAACTTATTAGTATTAATTTATCTGTATGTGGCTTTCAATTTATATCCTCCTAGAGAGATTTTGAATAGTTAAAAAAAACTATAAGGTGTTGAATTTTAATCTGAGAAAATTATTGCAAAACATTCAGCTGAAACAATAGCAATTCCAAAAGCAATTAACTGTAACTTTTCGTTATGACAAAACTAATTTATTTCATAATAATATGTGATACATAAAAACTGCATTATATCCATCTAGTCTGCTAATTGAGTATCCCAGATAGGCCATAAACGTAATTGATAGACGCCAGGCTGCCATAAATTGAATATAAGACGTCTCCCATATACAAGCCTAGCGGCCGACCGCCTAACAACGTTCTAAATGAAAAACGATCTTATATTTTAAAGCATAAAGTCCTTTTTAATCGTCCTCTTTAGAGCGGGCCGCGCAAGAGTCACCCGCGCTCAGCACCCTTACGATGAGTTTAGATGGTTCAAAAAATTACTCGTTTTAGGTTTGCTTCATACATTTCAATATAGCGCTCCTGGCGGAAACCTAAAGGAACTATGTTAAATGTATGGAGCCAAACGAAAACGAAAAAAAATTTACGTTAACTATCAAAATTCGTGGTAAATCCCTAGCTCACCAGCAGCAGCTTGATCAAGCCAATCTAAAAAGGAAATCTTATCTTAATCTCAAAAATAATCTTAATCTTAATCTTAAAAATAATTCAATTTTTAAGTTCGTTTTTCATTTAAATCGTTGAAACGCGTTCGTGTTTTTAGCTTGTGTGTGAACGGAGTCCTTATATCATACATGTCACCCCTGTTCGACCCACGTGGCGCCCGGCGACGGACGACGGTCGTACGATGTGAGGTCAGCCTGTTTTGGCTGTGGCTAGGGGATTAGGAGATCTTGCCTGGAACTGTTTAGACTTAGGCCCATTCGCAGAAGATATGGAGTTTAATTAACTCATAGTTTAAATGTTATAAATGTCACTCTAATATTGTGTTAACATAAAGTTAGCTTGTAACTCTTGGGGGCAAGGCGATTTGTCAGTTTAACCTCTGATGAGCGGTTTACTCCGAATTAAAAAGATATTTCAAGCTTAGACATTGCAGACATTGCAAGTGGGCTTAAATAACCTCTCTTTTCTATATCTTATATCTTTAAATGAGCAATTCTTGTATATATTAGGTCCTTACGTATGAAATTAGCGTTTTGTCGTACTGATCAATTTGATCTGAAATATCTCCTCTTTGGTTAAGAATTAGAAATTCAAATTAATAAATTCATTTAGCTGGTTTTTTTTTCTTTGGAATACAGTCATTCATTTGTTATTTTCCTCATTATTTTTTCTTTGGCGTCGCTTATTACCGCGCAATGGAAAACATGAAATATCGGTATATTTACGAGTACGAGTTCTACCGTGGCACCAGTGCTGCAGAAACAGCTCGAAGAATTAATGATGTGTACGGCGCTGGTGTCGCTAAAGACAGCATGGTACGTTTTTGGTTTCAACGTTTTCGTTCTGGAAATTTCGACCTTAAGAACCAACCCCGTGGACGGCCGGAGATCAAAGTGAAAAACGAAGAATTAAAGGCTATTGTGGAAGCGGATCCATCACAAAGCACTTCAGAGATAGCAGCAGGCTTCGGGGTAAGTGACAAAACTGTATTAATCCACTTGAAGCAAATCGGGAAAGTAAAAAAACTCAAACGATGGGTACCTCATGAATTGAGTGAATCGAACTTGCAAACACGGGTCGCCTGCTGTGTTACTTTGCTCAACCGACACAATAATGAAAAGATTTTAAATCGAATCATTACTTGTGATGAAAAGTGGATATTGTACGATAATCGAAAGCGCTCATCGCAATGGCTGAACCCTGGAGACCCAGCCAAATCCTGCCCTAAACGAAAATTGACTCAGAAAAAGTTACTTGTAAGTGTTTGGTGGACTAGCGCCGGTGTCGTTCACTACAGCTTTCTTAAATCTGGCCAAACGATTACGGCAGATATCTATTGTCAGCAACTGCAAACCATGAAGGAAGAACTAGCTGTTAAACAACCGAGATTGGTCAATCGCTCTAGGCCACTGCTGCTTCACGACAACGCAAGACCACACACTGCATAACAAACAACCACTAAGTTAGCTGAGCTACAATTGGAATGTCTGCGACATCCACCGTACTCCCCGGACCTTGCTCCAACAGATTACCATTTCTTCCGGAATTTGGACAACTTCTTACAAGGAAAAAAATTCCACTCCGATGCAGCAGTCCAAACCGCCTTCAAAGAGTTTATTGATTCTCGCCCCCATGGTTTTTATAGTAAAGGGATCAATGAACTACCCATAAGATGGCAAAAGTGCATAGATAACAACGGTGCATACTTTGATTAATTAAATATATTTTACAAAAAAATATCGACTTTTTATTCCTCCCGTACAAAACGCCAATTTCATACGTAAGGACCTAATATATATATAATTGGAATCTCGGAATCGGCTCCAACGATTTTCATACAATTTAGTATATAGGGGGTTTCGGGGGCGATAAATCGATCTAGCTAGGAATCATTTTTAGAAAATGTCATTTTATTCGTGTTTTATCGATAATCAACTTAAACATAAACTTGGAAGAAAAATAACAAAAAGGAGGCGTTTGAGTAGTCTCAACTGAAAAATATGACTCTTCCTGACATCTATTGGCGAATAATAATACTATTTTTTGTGAGCAACTAATTGCTTTAACGACACAACAGCAGATGGCGTTGTTAAGTAACACGAAGTCAATGAGTGTTTGCTTTGAGGTTAGACTAAAATCAATTGTTTATTTATGTTATTTGTGTCTTCTTGATGCACGTGTTCACTTAAAAATGCCTAAACGATCTTGGAAAAAAACGCTTATAGATGGATGTTTGTTACTCTTTCACGCGAGAACGGCTGAACAGATCTGGATGAAATTTGTCACAGAGATAGGTATCTAGAATAGCACATAGGATACTTTTTAGCTGCGGGTGAAACCGCAGGGCGCAGCTAGTATTTTCTAATTTGTCTAAGACCTCTCGCAGGCAGCTTCCGTACATCACACATAACAACAGAACAGTTCATTTACTTAAAACAATAATTCTATTTGTACTTTTTGTATCAAAACCAAAACAAAATTATTTCAACTAGTGTTCTAAATGACACTAACACTTTTTTGAATGGAACATAAGTCCGGGCAAAACTTTACCCGCTTAGCAATAAACTTTGAATAGCCTCGGAATACTTATACAGTGTTTTGTCTTTCTCTTTCTTTTAAATTTTTGAACTCGATCGAAGAAAACAAAAGAATGTGTAACTATTTCGAGGATATGCAACGTTTATTGCTAAGGGGGTATGTTTGCTTTGAGAATTGAGAAGTAATGTCCACTTTGATTCTCGACTCTCTTGTTATGTAACATAACAAACAACACAAGTGTAAAAACTCTGCGTCATTTTAAGTTATCTTTATTTAAAAAGTTAAATGAAAACATACCGCTATACGGTTATACAGAAATGGTTTCTCGAGAACTACATCAGCTCTTGTCCCTCGTGCATTCAGCTGGAGTTTATAAATAAAACACCAAGACCTAACGCGCTTCCAGCAGCTTACCAGCTGCCATCTTGTCAGCCCGACACTTACTTAAAGTCCTTTTAATATTCCACAAACGCGTTTAAACGCTTTCTCGCAAATAAGTTTCGCTGCAGCGTACAAAAAATACTACGTTATCTACGTTGTTATACTTTATTATCTACTAGTTGCGCCCCGTGGTTTCACTCGCGGTCCCGAAGGTACCTTTAGTTTTTTGGGATGAAAGCTACCTTGTATGTCCTTTGCTTTCGTTTGTGACTGCCTCGTTGGCTCAGTTGGTAGTGAACCCGCCTTCCGAGCTTGGGGGCTTGGGTTCGATTCCCACCTAGGGCAAATATGTAATAAAAATTTGTGTTTGTTCTATGTCTAGGTGTTAATATCTATTTAAGGATGTATTTAAAAACATACATTTATATTTATCAATCTCTGGCAGCCATAGTACAAGCTTTGGTCAGTTTGGGGTCAGGTGATCGTGTATGCAAGTGTCCCGAAAATTGACTTATTTATTTACTGTCCCTGACAAATTGCAAAATTTCGTGATGATCGGTTAGTTGAGAAGTTAAGGCGTGAAAGCGTAACTAACATACGAGCAATCTCACTTTTGCATTTACAATATTACTAGCTGCGCCTCGCGGTTTTACCCGCGGCTTTAAAGTACCCTATTTTCCTTTCCTGCGTGTATGCAAAATTTTGGTTTTGGTTGATTAGAAGCTCAACAAATGAACAAACCCTTTTTCGCATTGTAATATTAGTTGGAGAGTTAGGATTAGACTTATTTCATATCGTCACGCCTTTCCCCCGAGGGGGCTGGCAGAGGTGTAATACAACACCCACATGTGGCCGGACGATATTCAGTCCCAAATGTGACAGGGGGCGAGCCTGTCGCCATACACCGGGCTCCAGTCATGTAGCAGATGACATACAATACGCACATATGCTCACAAAATGAACAAATTGGTGCATGCCGTCGACTGGGTTTGAACCCGCTCCCTCTGGCTTGAGAGGCGGACCTTCTCCCAACTTCTTCTTATTTAAATACCATAATATTAGGCATTTTAGCGTTTGACTAATGATTTGTGAAACGAGTGTAGCGTGTCAAGACAAATTGAAGTGAGCTCTGGAATTTAACACAAACACCTAACACATGACAGAAATAATTTTGTTGTTGAAGCTTGCTTGATGTAGACAAAACCAGACAGACCTTAATACAATAATGCAGAATAAATACAAAATAAGATCAATGTAATGGTTTTTGTTATGCTTGGCTGCAAAGTCGTTTTTTGGCGCTAGTACTTGTATTGAAGCCTGAGCGTAGCGAGGGGTTGATGATTAACTTTGCTGCCAAGCAAAACACACAATTTTTCACCTCGCAACAACTAGAAAAATGTTTTTTTTTTTATGCATATAACTGCATGCAAAAAAAAAGAAAGCTCAGCTGGCCTCAGTATGAATTTCAAAAACTCTTTCCACGCTAGCGGATAAAATGCTCTTTTGCACTCAGATTTCGATTAATAAACAGAACCTTTTCTAGCTTGTGAGGAAAAAATAATATGCATAACTGACTAATATTCGATGCATAATACAAGCAAAATTGTAATTGTAACAATTGTAATTTAAAATATACAAGCAGATAAAACAGGCTCATGAGTCGTGTCATCTCTCAGTTTAATGCTATTAGGTAAATTAAAAATTATTAACTTCTTTTTTTTGTCATTTTTTTAAAACCAAGTTTTCAGTAGTGTACATCTGACTGTTAATGATAATGAAAATGATATTGACGTTAGTAGCAGAATCGTAAGCCGATGGAAATGAGCCCAAAACACAGTCTATTCACTATCTTCCACCTTCCGACTACATTACCAACCAGCTCCATGGTACCACAATTATTATTGCACTGTTACCGAAGAAAAAAGCGATGGTAACCTAGTTGGAGAAGGTCCACCTCTCAAGCCAGAGGGAGTGGGTTCGAATCCAGCCGACGGCACGCACCAATTTGTTCATTGTGTGATAATATAGCGTATTGTATATCATCTGCTACATAACTGGTGACCGGTGTATGGCGACAGGCTCGCACCTGTCACATTTCGGACAAAATATCGGTCGGCAAAGTGTAGCTGTTGTATTACACCTCTGCAAGCCCCTTTGGGAGAAAGGCGTGACGCTTTGTTATGTTATGTTACTAAAGATACGTAAGTACACCAAATTTGAGTCCAATCGAACGTCGGAAAGTGGTTCTAATTCTACCTATAATTTAGCTTCAAGGTACAATCACGATAAGTTAAATCATGATCCAAAAAAAAACAAGGTCTAGCATTTAGCAAACACATAATGACATCATCGTCATCCGTCCCTTTCGAACGTGTTGTAAATTACTTATTTCGGTCTTGCTTAAGCATCGATTGACGTCACTACGTGTTGGTGAATGCTATACCTGGCGGAGTTTATTATCATACCATAAGTTAAATAAAAGCTTTTAACAGACTTATCAGTGCTATAAAAGTGCTTTTTTCTTATGCGCTGTCAAATCGTTGTAGCCTTATGAGCCGTGAAATATGAAACGAGTTAATAAAAGGCAGTACGAGCATGATCGATGCAGACGTCGGCCCGGCGAGATTACAGTTATTCATCACTGCATCGAACACTATTGTTGCCTGAAGACGAGAAAAGAGTATTTTTCAATCGATCTCCTTGCGTTGAAACCTTGAATAATTCCTTTTTGGTACTCTTTTTATAATATTTTCCCACAGACCTAAGATTTTTTTTTGCTTCGCAAAAGACCAACGAAGCGTGGGAGAGAAGTCTCCATCGAAATGTAAACTCCACAAGAGAGAAAGAGGTCGCCTACAAATAAAATGTTGGTCAATTTTTCTTTTGTCATTAATGACAGCGAGCACCTTGGAACACGCGGAAATTCCTATGATTTATATTTTTACTAAAATAATTATAAATAGACTCAAAAGAGAGCAATTTTAATTAAATGCAGTTATGTCATCTTGTGAGTTTAGCGATTGTGATGTGAATCAAAGATGGAACCCACAAAATTTGTCGTTTCATGGGTAAATATAATATTTCCATTGTGGTGTTTTTGTCTAAATTTTGTCTAAAACATAACATAAATTGTTTCCAAAAACCGATTTACCAGCGGTATGTTGTTGTCGTTTCTTCGTATTAACTATATTTCCTAGATGAAAGAAGAATTGATGATGAAATTCAGCATACAAATGTTAGTTAGTTTACGCTCGATTATTATATTGATATTTTTTAGCAAAGTTCAATAGGAGTGCAATACATACATATATGTACATAAACAAAACAAACATTTTTGATTGCCTAATGGCAATTAAAAAATTATGACCAGAAATTGAAGGGACTTATTTTTTTTTTAATGTTTTACGCCTCATTGCCAAGTACAAACTCGGAAAAATGTTAATTTACTGTTGATACAGTAATCATTGCCAAGTACAAACTCGGAAAAATGTTAATTTACTGTATCAACATTTTTCCGAGTTTGTACTTGGCAATGAGGCGTAAAACATTTTAAAAAAAAAAGTCCCTTCAATTTCTGGTCATAATTTTTAATTTAATTTACAAATTTTGGGTGTCTTACATCCAAGTGTTAATAATTTAAATAAATATGTATGTAAATTATAAGGCAAAAATAAATAGATTTTTATTTTTAGATTTTAAGAATTGTCCTTCTTGTTTAAGTAAGCAACCTAAAGTGGACAATACGAATACTCCTATACGTCCAGCATCCCATACTTCGAGCGAATCAAACGTTACTCTACGCAACGTCTCTAAGACTAGGCCTCGCCGCAAGTCTTCGGATGATATTCCCGACGACGTGGGGTCTGACTGCAACACTGATATACGGTCTATAATTAGAGAGGAAATGAAGTTAGCGCTAAGAAGTGTTACAGACGAATTGCACAGTGTTGCTGAAAAAGTTTCAGCATTCGAGCAGTCGTTGATATTTTTTAACGCTTGTTATGAGGAACTTAAGAAGAAACTGGAGGATAAAGTAGGCGTTATCGACCAACTGCAGAAAAATAACGAGGAGCTGCAGGCAAGGGTTCGTGATTTGGAGAAGAATGTAATCGGCAGATTGAATCTTATGGAACAGCATCAACGCGAATGTAATATAGAAGTGAGTGGAGTTCCTGAGAGCCGCGCCGAAAACGTGGTCAAATTAACGGAGCTACTGGCAAAGTCTGTTGATTGCCCCATCACTGACGTAGATATTGTCCATGCTACTAGAGTGGCAAAGCAGAACAAGGAGAGTGACAGACCACGCTCAATAGTTGTGAAACTGCGAACGCGCCTTGTTCGGGACAGTTTACTCGCTGGAGTTCAGAAATACAACAAGCTGAATTATCAGAATAAATTAAATTCTCTCCACCTTGGAATCAGCGGGAACCGTGTCCCAGTTTTTGTATCGGAACACTTGAGCCCAGCCAATAAATCTCTTCATGCTGCTGTTCGAAGGAAGGCAAAGGAACTATCTTTCAAGTTCGTTTGGGTACGGGATGGTCGCGTGTATACAAGAAAGGATGAGAATAGTGCTGCTCTTCAAATACGTACTATGGACAGTAAATTTTTCTCCCTTTTACGTGAATCATGCCCAAACTAGTTCAGTTATTCTTACGCAATGTCTGTGGTGTTTTAGGGTTTTATAAATGGCAACTTTGTATTACCAAAATGTACGCGGTATGAGAACGAAGACGGATGCGATCTTTAGCAACATTCTTCACAACTCTTATGATCTACTAGCTTTCTCCGAGACTTGGCTTAACGAAACTGTGTACAGTGGGGAAATTGTCGATTCTCGTTACGCTGTGTATCGCCGTGATCGCTTGTGTAGTCTTGGTTCTCCTACTGCTAAGGTTGATGGTGGAGGAGTAATGTTGGCGGTGTCGCACCAGTTTGAGTCTTATCGGATGCAGGGTTGGGAATCCAGCTCTGAAGATATTTGGGTCGTAGTCCAAATGAAAATTGAGAAAAAAATTAAGAAAGTAGCGATCTGCGTAGTTTACATTCCTTCTCCAGCCAAATTAGACGTTTTGAACGCATTTTTGGATAACGCTATTAATTACATAAACCAAGTTGATGAAGTAGTTATAGTCGGGGACTTTAATTTGCCTTTTATTAAATGGATCAAATGCGACAACTACGCAAAACCTTCTGGATATAGTAATTCTTTTGGAAATGCATTAATAGACTTTATTTCAATCACTAACATGTTTCAGTTTAGCAATTTTAGTAATGAAGATAATAGAACATTGGATCTCGTTATTAGCACACTAAGAGGACTATCCGTGTTAGAACCTTTGGATCACATAAGCAAACTTGACCCTAAACACCCTCCCATGCTGTGCACCTTACTCAGTTGTGAGCCTAAGTACCTCCGGCCTCAGATTTCTTCTGAATTGAATTTTTATAAGGCTGACTTTGAAGCTATTACATCGGAACTTAATAATACTGACTGGAATACGATGCTCAATGAGTGTTCGTCAGTAAATGAAATGTCTTCAACTTTCTACAGCATTCTCAGGAGTTTAATTGATAAGCATGTTCCAAAACACAAGTTTAACAAAAAACGGTTTCCTCCTTGGTTTAACAATAAGTTAGTAAAACTTCTTGCTGAGAAAAATAAGCTAAGGTTGAAATACCGTAAGTATAAAAATCCCCGTGATCTTTTCGAATTTAATATTTTGAGGGAGCGTGGACATACATTATCTAACACCTTATATACCGAATACATGAAGAAAACTGAGGACGGTATAGCGAAAAATCCTAAGGACTTCTGGAGGTATGTTAACAACAAACGCAAGGAACGCTCTTCTTATCCCGCTGAGATGCATCTCTACGAGAAAACAGCTAACACCGGTCTGAGTATAGCCAATCTTTTTGCAGAAAACATCTCTAAGGTTTTTTCCTCGGATATGCATGCTCAGGGCCGTAATGAGACCACTTTAGCTAACTTTCATAATTGCATAGGCATTGTTAAATATACTGAGCGCGAAATTTTGAAAAAAATTAAGCAATTGGATATTTCGAAAGGTCCAGGTCCCGACGGCATCCCACCACTACTAGTTAAACATTGTGGCTCTGCCATGGCTCTACCACTCACTTTAATTTTTAATAAATCTTTACATGTTGGAGAATTCCCTGACGAATGGAAAAAGGCCAAAATTATACCTTTACATAAAAAAGGGAATCTGGATGATGTTAAAAATTACAGACCAATTTCTATTTTGTCGTGTTTTTCTAAATTATTTGAAGCCATACTTTGTCCCATACTTTCTCGTCATCTCAGTCACCTTCTGTCTGACCATCAACATGGTTTTAGGATTGGACGTTCCGTTGAGACCAATTTAGCTGCCTTTGTATCTGAGATATCTCAAGAAGTTGATAGGGGACGTCAGGTAGATGCTGTGTATACCGACTTTAGCAGCGCTTTTGACAAAGTTAGTCATTCAGTATTATTAATGAAGTTAGAGCGAGCTGGCATCCACGGGTCTTTTTTAAAATGGTTTCGGTCTTATCTCTGTCAAAGACAGCAAGTAGTTTTCATTAATGGTTTCGAGTCTGACGCGTTTATTGCTGAATCTGGAGTGCCACAGGGATCGCATCTGGGTCCCATACTCTTTTCATTGTTTATTAACGATATATCCACTCATATAAAACACTGTAATTTTAAAATGTTTGCCGATGACCTTAAAATCTATAGAGTAATTGATACTACGACGGACGGCAATCTTATACAAAGTGATATTGATAGTATTAAATTATGGTGCGACGAAAACAGGATGCATCTCAATGCTCAAAAATGTTTCTACATTAAATACACCCGCAAGAAAAAACCTATCGATATTAAATACACGTTGAACGGAAATGTTTTGCAGGAGGTGAGTGAAATGCGAGACTTAGGAGTAATTATTGATAGCCAGCTGTCCTTCAAGTCGCATATTGACGCAATCGTGAAAAAAGGAGCACAGTTACTAGGCTTTATAAGACGTAACAATAAGAGCTTTAGATTTCCTTTAACAAAAATTATTTTGTATAATGCATTGGTACGAAGCTGTTTAGAGTATGCAAGCGTGGTCTGGAATCCCTTTTATTCAGTGCACTCTCAGCGAATCGAAGGCATTCAACGGGCTTTTACACGATCATTGGCCTTCTCAAGCCAGGGTATTTCTCACAGAAGTCCTTACGATAATCGTCTAAGTTTTTTCAAAATGCGTACCCTGCGCGACCGGCGAAAGATCCGTGATCTAACATTTCTTCATAAAGTGATCCATGGTTTCTCCGACTGTCCATCTATCTTGAACGAAATTTGTTTGCATGTTCCTTGCCGCTATCCTAGACACAGAATTTCTCGGATTTTAGGTTGGCGCCAAATCGCTAGAACTAATTTGGCACTTAACTCTCCCACGCGAAGGTTATGTCGCACTTATAATGAAGTCAACCTCTCCGCGGACGATCTAGATATTTTCAACGATTCTATAACTGTTTTTAAAACCAAACTTATCAAGTCCCTTTAGATCCTTATTCATAATGTCGAATTTGTTTTGTTTAACTTTCTTTTACATTTGTTTCTATGTATTAAGTATTTCTATTTTTAATCTTTAAATAATTGTTTTTTACCACTGTTTAATGCAAATGCTGTATACGCCCATAAAGGGTGTTCATATCAGCTCCATGTGTTTAGCAATTTAATTTTGAAAGTGTAATATGATCACTGTTGGCGTATCTTTATAAATAAATAAATAGATTATAAATAAATGTACAAAAACAATGAAATAAGTATCATTACTTACCCTAATCCAAATACGAGTAAAATTGGTCAAGGGTCACAATTCGAAGCAAATTCCTAGTTTTATTTTGATCTTATTACTTACTTTTCATATGTTCATTTCGATACATGGTGACACTGATATGATATTTTTTCTAGCTCAGTAGCAGTGTTACTTGAAACAAAAAACAACTCAATTTGTATTCGGATTAACATACCCTTTCAAATTATCCCTACACAAGCCCCTTTCGGCTTAACATACCCTTTCAAATAATCCCTACACAAGCCCCTTTCGGATTAACATACCCTTCAAATTATCCCTACACAAGCCCCTTTCGGTTTAACATACCCTTTCAAATTAGCCCTACACAAGCCCCTTTCGGATTAACATACCCTTTCAAATAATCCCTACACAAGCCCCTTTCGGCTTAACATACCCTTCAAATAAGCCCTACACAAGCCCCTTTCGGTTTAACATACCCTTTCAAATTAGCCCTACACAAGCCCCTTTCGGTTTAACATACCCTTTCTAATTAGCCCTTTCTAATTGGATGTAACAGTAAATTAACATTTTTCCGAGTTTGTACTTGGCAATGAGGCGTAAAACATTAAAAAAAAAAATAAGTCCCTTCAATTTCTGGTCATAGTTTTTAATTCAATTTACATATTTTGGGTGTCTTTACATCCAAGTGTTAATAATTTAAATAAATGTGTATGTAAATTATAAGGCAAAAATAAATAAGTTATAAATAAATGAACAAAAACAATGAAATAAGTATCATTACTTACCCTAATCCAAATACGAGTAAAATTGGTCAAGGGTCACAATTCGAAGCGAATTACTAGTTTTACATTGATCTTATTAGTTACTTTTCTTATGTTCATTTCGATACATGGTGACACTGATATGATATTTTTTCTAGCTCAGTAGCAGTGTTACTTGGAACAAAAATTAATTTAACTAATTTACTCACGCATGCGTAAATGATTTTTTGTATCACTATCGAATTGTCATAGTCGATCTTTTACATCCCAGATCTGTGTATTTTCCTCAACACTTGGATAAGGTTGGGAGTTGACGATTTACGTATGCAAACTTTGAAGAAATGACTTGATAGCATAGGAGACAAGTGACAAAATTAAACATTTTGAAAAGTCCCACAACCTCTAAAAAGGAATTGAAAAAAGATAAAATCTGCATCAAAATCGTACTAGTTGGTTTGGAGAAAAATGGCAACATGGATTTGTAAAAACAATGTTTGCTGCAGCACAGCAGATCCGCAAGCAGCACCCGATTACGAGTATGACGCATGTGCCAGCCATCGCTCTCCTCAACTATATTTGAGAGAAGAGAACGACCCGACACACAGCAACTACGCCGCAAAAAGGTGCCTTCGATAGTGAGCATGAATGCTCGAGATGTATGCACAATTCCTATAAAACGCGAAATTATTACAATTCTTATTGTCATAACGTCATAGCCTCCTCCCAACCCAGAACCTCCATCACCACCGCATTCCGATCTCTGATGGCCATCTGCAGGTTGTACTCTTTGATGGTCTTCGGTGACGCAGCCGATGTAACGGTTTCATACTTTTTTATTGGCCGAGAGAAACGCGGTTTCAGATTCTACTAGGACATTTAGGCATTTGTTTGTCCGACAATTTAAGTATTGTTAATCTGATCTTTATGTGCAGTATATTTATATGTAGGTATATGTTATATGCTGTCCTCAATATTTTTTTGAAGTTCGTGTAATCATGCCCTAAATCAGACAAGAAATATGCGACGTCTCCTTTCAAGACGAACTAAGTACTAGTAATTAGTTGACGTAACTACTAGTTACTTATTAGTTAAAATAGAATTAAAACATGAATATAAATACTCGAATTTTAAACTAGTGTTCGTTTATTTTGTAGTGTGCGTGCATAGCGACGTGTGCTTGAGCCATTCAGCGGTGTTCACTTTTTTGCGTTGCCACGTCACCCGTAGTAAGTGCTTGTAATTTATCTGAGTAGAATACCATGTAATTTTCATTTCGCTGTACAATGTTGCTTGAAACGTTGTAACGTGTGAAGTGATGCTGTAGCTAGCTATAATAATATATGATTTATAGTTGTCTAGTACAGATGGCATGGTTTAGGATGTGATGTATCGCTGTAATTTGCACGAGTACTACAGCCAACTGACCGACGTAACCTTTGCACGGGAATCACTTGACAGATGTGTAACAAGGTTTAGCTTAACTTCACGTAACTGATTATAAACAAGCTAATAGTTTTAATAAGCTAATTAGTTTCTTCATGATGATTCAATGTCGATGAGATGTAAGATAAGATAAGATGTTTTATTTCCATAACTGAAATACTCGTACAAGAATACAGTAAGTGAAAAACTTAGGAATTAAATTAGTAATTTAACAGAAGTACAAAAGAATGAAAGAAGTACAATACATAATGACGATCAGTTTAGATAAATAGTTATTTGAGTTCCGGTTGGTCCCTTGTCAGCTTTTATGGTACGGCTACATTAGCGCGCGATAATTCGTGTCGTGTTGTCGCGCTGAAATCATCGTTATCGGTTATCGGCTGTTTGTCTGTATTAGCGGTCAACTCGTTGCTTTTCTGCGGAGTTGACGTGAGCGACAATGCGTCCGATACTCCGCCGAGTGACGAACTAACGCAGCCACGCTTGTCGCTCAGGAATTAACGCCGAAGGCAGCTCATGTAGCCGTACCATTAGACAAATCTATTATATTCATATTTGGCCCCTTTAGATTACAGAGACAACACCAAGATAAACCATTTGGTTATTTGGTGCAAGTTTTTTAAGGAATAAATAAAAACAGAAATAGCTGAACAAGAACTCTGTAATATGTTATGGCTTTTTAAAGACGATAGCATGTAAGTATCTTAATGTTTATAGAACCTTTGTAGGTCTAGAGTCCTACAAAGACTCTATTAGATCTAGAGATCTAAGACGATCAATTGACGAGAACAAATACTTAGATGAGTCGACTGAGACATCTCGGCATTTATTTGTTCGATGATAACTTGGGTGTCGTTGATCCAATCCGCAACAACATTTGTAGACAATTAGGTCATGCAAATACATTTATTAAGTTCGAATATGAGAGAAATCCGACGAGAACTTATGAAGATATGCGTGGTATCCGTTTGAGGCGAATTACTAGCTAGTTAGTAATTGAATTAAGGCGTTATTTTCAGGTTCAAGTAGTAAGAACTACTACTTCTACTCAAAAACTCTCTTCTCAGTGTCCGCAACGTATCTGTGATGCGTCTGGGCACGGTATTATAATATACTCCGCCAGTATAGCATTCCGAGTCAAAAATGGTCACGTGGGCAACACTTAGTGACGTCAATCAATGCTTAAGCAAGATCGAAATATGTCATTCACATAAAGTACGAAAGAGACGATGACAATGTCGAGTGACGTCATGACGTGTTTGCTCCCAGAATGCTAGACCTTGTTTTTTACATCATGCCCTTGGGTTTTGATTGTACTAAGCAATTGTTTTAAAATTCCAAATGAATTGTCTCTTTTTGACACTTCAGGGACCCTATTCGGAGATTTGAGATTCTCATCTCATCTCACGCGCAGGAATAGCCCCCCTGGCATACAAAAAGTGTCGATTTGAGGCAATTCATTAACAATTTAGAAACAATTAGTTAGTAGAATTAGGGGCTGCTCGTGAAGCAAACCGGGCCTCGTTTCTACCAAGCAATTGTTTTTAAATTGTTATTCAATTGTTTACTTTTTACACTTTTGACATACAAAAAGTGTCATTACCATTAAATTTAATTACAATTTAAAAACAATTGATTAGTAGAATCGGGAGGCTGGTAAGCTTGTTTGCCACATAAGGCAAAACAAATATAAAATATAAAAATATTAAAAACTCCCGACACCGATTTTCATCAAACATAGTTAGCTATGGTAAAAAAGGTGAATTCACCTTTAAAACAAAAAAAAACAAACCAAAATCGGTTCATTCGTTCGGGAGCTCGGATTTGCTCGGCACACACGGAGAGACACACACACACAACACACATACAAACACACCCACACACACACACGTGAAACTTACAACACAGTTTTTAGTCGGTGGTTAAACAGTAGTTTTCAATATAAAAAGCACATGTAGAGCTTTATTATCTTACTTTGCTTACAAACTCAGAAACGAGTTTATCAGCTCCCTCTTTATTGTCAATTTTTATTCAGTAAGTCAAATATGTTTGATTTTATTGAATGTATCAGCTAATAAATTTCACAGACGTCACTGAACGTCTTATGTCAATACAACAGAAAAAAGTATGAAAAGATAAAAATAAGGAAAAAGAATAGCGATGTCAAAGGAAACCCGACCCCTGGGGTCAGTAACCTTTGCGCGGATTATCAACAAGGATTTTTGTGACAAAAACTGGTAAGAATTATAGACGTAGGAAGTCTCTAGAAGAAGTGAATTTGACGCGATGATTTAAACACAAAATATCGTTACGCTTCTCCTCCGAGGGGATTGATAGAGGTGTTACACTCCACAGACTCCGGGGACCGTGACCTTTGTTAACAAAAATATAAATTATTATTTAAGGGGAATACAGGTAGAGAGGAGTTAGTAATTAACTCTTAATGTAAGGTTAGGTTAAAGGTTATCAGATTTACTTTTTACATTGTGAGCACACCATGAGCAGACCAGCGACCCGCAAGCAGCACCCGATCACAAGTATGACGCATGTGCCAGCCATCGCTCTCCTCAGCCATATTTGAGGGAAGAGAACGACCCGACACACGACGCCGACACACGACGCCGCCGCAAGAAGGTGCCTATATTTATATAGGAGCATGAATGCTCGAGATGTACCCACAATTTCTATAAAACGCGAAATTATTACAATTCTTATTGTCATAACAGACCCTCCCGACCAAGAGCATCCATCACCACCGCGTTTCGATCTCCGATGGCCATCTGCAGGTTGTATTCTTTGATTGTATTCGGTGACGCAGCCGATGCTCGCCGTAAAAACCAGCTGAAGACATCGTCTTCGAAGTCTTTAGCAAATGTTGGTTTTCACCAGTTAGATATTTGTTCACGGAGGGCCTATAGGTACCACGCGAAGCCGGGCGGGTCGCTGGTTATACCATAAACATATTACTTACTTAAATGAAAAATATATTTATTGTTAAAGCAAAACAAGACAATAGAAGTGATTAGGCACAATAGATAGCACATTATTACGGTGGCAAAGGAAGTAAGCTCAGCACTGAGCTGCGTAAAACTAGATCAGTTTAAGCAAGGCTGATTTTCAGCTAACCCCTTGACTCGAATTAAGATGTTCGTCGACGGTATAGTTATGCGAGTGTTCACTTTAAACATTACCCTTTAGGAGAGTCAGGTAACAAGAAAAAAATATCTAGACCCTTAAGATATTACAATAAATAACCTACTTACCGAACCGTTTGCGCAAATCAATTTGGATCCACTCCTGATATAATACCATAACGCTTATGCGTAATAAACTCTTCGTCCCGGGAGATATTAGGCGTGAAGCTGAACATTCTTTAGCCACTTCCACGCATAATTTGTTACGTAAACGTAGGATTAGCATGAGTCCGGATAAAGAAGAGACAAATGTTGAAATGTGGGTAAAACCACAGGCTAAAGCACAGACTTCTTTCTCTTTCTTTCTTTTTCTTTTTTTAACCCAGATAACTCAGAGACAAATCTTGAAGTAAAGGATAAGGACAACCAAAACTACCTAAATTTTTTTCTTTAAAAGACTTCGAAAAGGAGGAGGTTCGCTGTTAGACTGTTTGCTTTTATGTTATCATTGTACCTATTCCTTATTTTTATGAAACTATCGCTGTCGCTTATTGTTATTGTGTGTTATCTGTGTGTTGTAAATACTTTGTTTTCGTGGTATCAATAAAGTTTAAATTAATTGTACAATACAATTAATTTAAACCTTTTTAAAATGATTATAAAAAGTAGCCTTTTTAAAATGATTATAAAATAAACATGTCTGAATTCACAACTGAATTCAGACATGTTTATTTTAAACTCGCTGTGCCCCGCGATGTTATCCGCGATTAAAAGGTACCCTATGTCCTTTTCTGTACCCCCGACAACGTGCGTGCAAAATTTTATGATGATCGATTGAATAGTTAAGGCGTCAAAGCGTTACAAACAAACAAACTCACTTTCGCATTTATAATATTAGTTAGGATTTACCCTAATCTATAGAGTCATTTTATCGTGAAGAAGAGAAAAACACATACTAATAAGTGTGTGTTTTTCTGGCTACATCCTTTGCATTTATAATATTACTTATTAAGATATTTACGGAAATATCACGATATCTATAATTTAAGAACCAATAATGAGAAAAACAAATAAAATATTGTTTATTACCTACAACGTAATAAAATCTCATTGTTTTCCCAGGAAATTATGGAATCCCTACCGTAAGTGGAATTTTATTACTTTTACTTGTTCGAGATTCAGATGATATTGAAAAAGAGCAACTTTGAAATAAATCATAACTTTTCACACATTTTTATGAGTTTTCGATAACTTTATGAGAAATGCACTAAATTTAGGGAAATTGAGACGGAATGCCCAATGGAGCTTAACACGTTTTCTGTCCCAGAATTTATAATGTATTAGGAAATTCAACCTCAATTTCACTTACAACTTAATAATCACGTAATAACTTGACCATATCATACATCCATGTCATTTTTTCAGTCTTATTCATGAAAAGCATTAAACTTTCATTTGTATTTATTTATTCAGGTTAAATACCAACAGCTTACACTTTAGACTAAAAAAAGTAAATAACAGAGTTCTGAAATGAAAACCTATTATAGGTATTTACAACATTCTTTTTCTAATACTTTAACTAATTATGTATTGCCCATGTTTACAATTTTTCATTTAATTATTACAATTTCTACATTTATTTGCTAAAGTTATTGTAAGTATTTCTAAAAGTAAGAAAATTGTAAGAATGGTGGGTTTGTTTTTGCTTTAGGTTCAGTAAGTTGGAGAAACAATTAAAAAATAGATTTATTACAAATTTAATTTAATTTAATTTACACCGAAGATGATAAAACATTTTTACTTTTTAGAAACGCTATTCAAATAATTCGTGAATTGGATTATGACTCTAACAAGAGTCCTGGACGAGTTTGGCACGAACGTGACTCCCTTCGGAATCATTGGACCAGAAACGTGTTAAGCACTGAACTGGCAACACAAAGTGCAATTCACGGCAATTGATAAAATATTCAGTGCCATCTTTTACAAACGGGCTTGCAGTACTAAAATCCCCAGTGGCACCAATATTCATATTGACATCCAACAAAGTAATGTAAACACTAGCGGATCCAGGGGAGGGACTATGGGGCTCAATCCCCCGGCCTCTTCTCTGCCGGTTCGCAGGTTTTTTAGCAACTTTGTATTTACCCAACTTGATAAAGGTTACCTTCAGAGTTAACTCAAGCCCCCGCCCTTCAAACCAAAAATTTTACCTACCTTGATAAAGCTTATCTTTATCTAAGTCAAACCCCCTTCCCCCCAAAACCCCCCTGGTTCCTGGTTCCGTCACTGAACGTAAAGTCATACAGTTTCTAGCAAAACACGTGGGACCCATGATTGCTGTGAAATATTGCGGAAACGTAGTTTTAAACTGAATTTAGAATGGTTTAGAAGCAGGACTTTATTCGGGCGGCACTTTACCAAACTTCGGGGTGCGGACTTAAATCGAATAAACGTCAGATGTGGAGCATGGCCACAATGAAATTCTAGGAATGGAAACACGTTTGGTCTCATATCAGTTTTACTGTGTTGTCACTTCAGGCATTACCTATAGTACGCCAGGCCTGCGTGCACAACGCGACAATAGTATGTTGACTCTTTTTATGAGACAGACGTATGTTTAAACATAGCCTTGTCACGTTCTCGCACGACAAAAAGTGACGGGCAGAATTTTGACGGGTGCGCATGCTAAGTCTTTATTCATTGCTTTAGTAGGTAAATTAATAACTACAAATGAAAAACTAACTCTATTTTATTTGCATTTTTTAATGCCATATGTGGCAAACATGCTAATGGGCCGCCTGATGGTTAGCGATCACCGCTGCCTGTGGATAGCTATAATACCAGGGGCATCACAGATACGTTGCCACTTTTAAGGACTCTATTTTACAATCCTTTTGAAGAACGCCGTGTTGTAGTTACTCGGAAATACTGCAGGATGCAATCTGTCAGGTTTGACAGATAGCATTATCTTTTCACGAGGTACCAACATTAACATTGATGACATGGATGATAACAAAGACTGGCTACTAGTGTGCATCATAAGGATGGACTTGAAATACCTTCTGTCTGACAAAATGAAAAATCTAGGAAATCGTATGCCTATTGCAGCTAGGTAGTTAATTGATAAACGAATCAAATATTTATTTCGGTAAAAAATAAAGGTCTGGGTACGAGCTATAACGATTTTTAAAAATTTTGGAATTAATGCCATTTAAGTGCCGGTACCTCAATTTGTTGTAACGTTAGACGGTGTAGCAGAACGGAAACTTTAATCTAGGCCCCTATTCTGACGCTTCCAACATTATCTCTGTTACTCATTTTCCATATACATACACGTCTTCACGCCTCACGTTCATCACGCCTTCCCCCCGAGGGGGCTGGCAGAGGTGTAATACAACACCCTCACTTCGCCGGACGATATTCAGCCCCAAATGTGACATGAGCCTCCCAAATGAGCCTGTCGCCGGGCTCCGGTCATGTAGCAGATGACATACAATACGCACATATGTTCACACAATGAACAATTTGTTGCATGCCTTCGGGTGGGTTTGAACCTGCTCCCTCTGACTTGAGAGGCAGGCCTTCTCCAAGTAGGCTATCATCGCTTCATTTTGCAACGAGATTAGATACTATCCCAGTAACTAACTAAGTAATATAATATCGCACGCGCCAAAATAGAGCCCCTGTGGTTATACACATTTCGCGCGAGACACCGGTAATTAGGCTAGCAATTAATTAATTATGTGCAGGCCGACTCACGCGGAGACCGTTTCACCATAATTCATATCAACGCTCTAGCGTAGTTTTCCGTGACAGCAAACAGCTTCTACCTGTCCACTTTGTATGGTGAAAATCTTACATCAAATTAAATACCTACTTCAATGGTTTTACTACGAGTTTAATTACGTACTCTGTTCTGTAAAATACACAGTACCAGCTGCGCCCCGCGGTCTCATGGGGACCGGTACTTTTTTTCGGAATTAAAGGTACCCTATGGTTTTCTATACCCCAGACAACGTGTGTGTAAAATTTTAGATGTGTGTAATTCATTTTATTATAAGGTTATAATGGTTATAAAGGTTATACACGGTTATAGGTAACTAATCATATATCTTAAAGAGCGCTTTGAATTTGCTCAAGGTCACTCCGGTTCATTGAGAACCTCGTGTGCCCACTCCATACCTGCTCCCACACCAATTTAACATACAGTAAGGGTTTCACTGTGCAAGCTGCCCGGCTGTGGAATGAGTTGCCTCTTGCCATCAGACAGGCTGAATCATTGCCTATTTTCAAAAATCTTATTTTTAAACATTTTCTCTCTCTTTGTTAATTGGTACGTACATATGTATATTTATATTATTTATATATATTTACAAATTATATTTATGTATTATATGTACCTAAAGGTATATGTGTAGATTCGTTTTATTATATTTTACTGGTTTACTATTGTATTTATGTATGTATTTATGTATGCCACCGACCGTTTGTCATATTTCGTTCTGTCCTGTCCATCCAAAGGTTGCCTGGAAGAAATCGCTTTAGGCGATAAGGCCGCCCTTGTACTGCCGAATGATATTTTATTGTTTAATTTTTTTCTTCATGTTTGTTTTACTTTGTATTCTTGGTGTGCAATAAAGATGTATTGTATTGTAATCAATCATTGTACTCATCAATGCGAACAACTTTTACTATGAAGCCAATCCTGTAATTGCGAAAAAAAAAACAGCTGTTCCATACAAAAAGTTCAATCACCTGAGACAAAATGTATGGAACAGCTGATTCTTTTTTCGCGATTTCGGAGTTCGCCCCATAGTAAAAGTTGTTCATATTGATGAGTACAATGAACCCTTAAGAGGTTTTTGGTTAGGTACCTGTAACGCTATATAATTATAAGGTGTAATTATTCAGAAGACCAAAATGTCTGAAGCCTTCCACTTCCGCCAAGCAGCGACTAAGTACATAGATATGATATGATAATATTACTTAGTTGTAAGCCACAATTTGTGAAACAGTTATGTATTTATATTTTGAAGAAAAAAACGCCATTTAGTTTCTTGCCTGTATTTCTGAGTAATGACTCTTTTTCCGGACAAATAGGTCGAGTCAATTGTAAAACTTTGACGTTTATAAGTGTATCTTTGATACCCAATTGAAGAAAAACATTGACTGTAACTTTTAACTTTAGGATGATCGATTGAGTAGTTAAGGCATGAATTTATATTCTCTTTGGGAATGAAATCGTAATGAACAAACTTATTTTTGCATCCTACTAATATTATAAACGCGAAAGTTTGTATGTATGGATGGATGGATGTTTGTTACTCTTTTACGCCAGAACGGCTGAACAGATCTGGATGAAATTTGACACAGAGATAGATTATAGTCTAGAATAGCACATAGGATTTTCATACGAGGACTTTTCTGCACATAGGAGGACTTTTCAACCACGGGCGCGGGTGAAACCGCGGGGCGCAGCTAGTTTATAATATAAGTCACAGAGAGGATAACTACTTTCTAGATCTTCGTGCTTCATCTTAGGCTACAATGTCGTTTCACATCAGGGGAGTTGGTGGTAAAAAGTCCACCTTTACTATACTGGTGGTTCTGTGAGCTGTAGACCTCGCTGCCGACATCTGTCCTCCTATACAGGTCGCATTCTTTAAATCATATTCCTAAACCAATTATCGTAAAGATTTTTCCAAAAAAAACCTATCTCCGAATTCCGAAAACTGACTCGACATCAAAATTCTAAATAATTATCGAGCCTACTCACAAAATTTCAAGAGAATGCGGTTAAGAAATGCGATCTGTAGATGAAGACAGAGATCCGAACAGATTTCGGCGTACGAAAGCATTTTTTTCGAAGAGGAAGCAGAGACGCTTCGCTTGCTAACGCTCGCTGGGTCGATGAAGAAAAACTTTCAACGTACAATTATTTTTAACCAACTTCAGAAAAAGAGGAGGTTCTCAATTCGACTGTATGTTTTTTTTTTTATGTAGAATACGTCGGCGTTTGACCACCAACTCGCCTGATGTTAAGCGACGTTGTGGTCTAAGATGGAGCACGACGACCTATATGGTACTTATTCACTCTAGTATTGAAGTTTTGTCTCTACAAAACTTCAAGGCTAGAGTGGAGAAGTACAGTTGAATGAGGCACTACAAGTGCGCTACTGCTCAGACCCGTCTTCGGAACGGTTACACCGGACCACATCCCGAAACACGACTAGGTCATTTCACGGCATGGCCTTATCCGGTGGGTGGTAACTAGCCACGGCCGAAGCCTCCTACCAGAGTTTGCTACCCGGGGACCACTGTATCAACTCTATTGTGTATCTATGTAGGTGATTCTTTTTTACTTGGTAGATCATACACAAATCAGTGGTTGTCCCATATTAATTTTATCAAAATCAGTGAAGCGGTTTTTACAATACCAGCAAAAGTCTAAAAATGATTTACAAAATCCAATTAGGATGACAGGAAGTCGATTTTTTAAGCTTTTTAAAGCAAAATAATACAATATAAACACAATTTTCACAATTTTCTCAGGAGTGAAGTTGAATTCCTGTTGAAATATGCTAATTTCCTGGCACCACTATGGCTTCTGGCATCGACTTGGCATGTAACTTGCCACAGAGGGAATGTTTAAAGCTATTAAAAGCTTGACCTTTTAAAAGTTCAAAGAAAAACTTTTTTCCAATATTACCTGGCATTTCTCATTGTTTTTGTAAGGACGCCTGCCAAAACACGATTAGGTAAGTTTAATACGTTTTTTCTTGAGGAAGTTGTTGCTTAGCCGAGTCTACAAACAAGAGTCTTTGAAAACTGTCGTTTGAGATGGATCCATCAACCAAAAGCACACAACGAAGAGTTTATATCTTTGAGGAAAAATGGGCTCAGTCAAACGCCCTTCGAATGGGGAAAATGTGCGCGAACAACAAATACAGCGAGAACGAGATGTTTTGATGGATTTGTTCGGTGGATCCAAGGTTTGTTTCAATTAACTATTTACTGAAGTAACACAAAACCTTATGAGTGTGATATTTTGCGTTTCTGATAGTAAGTTAGTGTTTGTCAGCTTACGAAAAGTTTGACGTTTTTGTCAGCGATTTCTAACATTCTGCATATATTTAATGCAATTTATTACACTACTAGCGCCCCGCGGTTAAAAAGTGTGTCCTATGTGCTATTCTAGACTATAATCTATCTCTATGCCAAATTTAATCCAGATCTGTTCAGCCGTTCTGGCGTGAAAGAGTAACAAACATCCATCCATCCATTCTTACAAACTTTCGCGTTTATAATATTAGTAGGAAGTAGGATAAGATTCAGCACTATTCACATTGATGTTAAAAATGCAAAAAATGGTCAGTGATTGAAAGTATATGTATATGTATGTTTGTTATTATGTTCATGCTGAAACAGCTCGACCGATTTAAATAATACTTTGAATGGAAGTAAGTAGCCAAATTTTTTATAAACAACTGTTTTATTTTTATACTTTTCAAAGCCGTGCGTTACATTTTCTATTAAAAGTTCTTGAAGGCCTACCCGCGCCAGCAGTCATTAACTTCCACAGAAATCTCATAAATACACGAGTAAGCAAGTATATTTTTTCATTAAGCCCAAACTGCTGCAAAGTAGAATGTTACGTTTTACGATGCACGACGCGCCCCCACCATATTGTAAATTACTGTAATGGCTTATTTGATATGATTTACTCCCAGCAAAACACCCACAGAAACGCCGCTGATATCTCCGATGGCTTTTTCATATCTTTGAACGATGTTAGGGGAACGCGTCCGTTTATGTAAATAAACACAATTATGGCAAGTTTCCGTGAAATACCTGACATTGATACGGGTTCAAGATCAACAACATGTACCGAACTATAATATTGTTTGCACTCTAAGATGACAAGCCTTGCCATTTTCATGTCACTCTGACTAAGAATGGTTTTAGATTTTATGTAATATCATTCTAGATTATTGATATTGGATTATAGGTATTGTCAAGAAGCAAATAATAATAAGGTCGACCGGTCCCAGCGCCGGGCAGTGCTCGTCGACATCATCATCCAACATGACGAGAACCTCGTGAAGGCCGAGAAGGACAAACTCAGCAAGTACCTTGACTTGGCTCACGAGGTAACCGCCATGTGGGATGTTGACTCGACGATCATTGTCCCGATAGTCGTCACGGTAAACGGTCTCATAGCGAAGAGCCTCGACCAACATCTCAAGAGGCTCCCGTTAGACGGTTGGATCAAGAGCCAGATACAAAAGGCAGTGATCCTAGACACGTGCCGTATTGTCAGGAGGTTCCTCACTCTGCAGCCCTGACCACCGGTAGCTTGGGCCTCGCCCCGCTGCCGGCGGCACCCTAGTTTTTAAGTTTTTTATCCATTTATTGTAAAAAACTTAGAAATTAAGAAGACAAATAAATATCTTGGAATAATAATAATAATATTTTTTTATTTCAAAAAGTACATGGTAAAGATAAAAACTATCAGATACAAACATTTTTTTTTTTAGAAACAATATAAAAGAAGTCAAGAAGCAAAGAAATAAGGATGAATCCTAATCCTAACTAATTTACTAGTTAGTGGCTCTGTGAGCTGTAAACCTCGCGGCTGAGAGTCTTACGAAAAGAAATCGTTTTTACTAATTATAAAATCGAATCGAATACTAATCCTACTTCCTAATATAATATGATGGATGGAGGGATGGATGGATGTTTGTTACTCTTTCACGCAAGAACGGCTGAACAGATCTGGATGAAATTTGGCACGGAGATAGATTATAGTCTAGAATAGCACATAGGATATTTTTTAACCGCGGGTGAAACCGCGGGGCGCAACTAGTTAAGTATAAAATCGAAAGTAACTCTGCCTGTCTATCTGTTTTAAAGCTTTTCACGGCTAAATGGATGAACGTATTTTGATGAAATTCGATAAATAGGTGCAGTATGTCACAAGGATGGTTTATGGGTACTTTTTTCGAAATAAACAAATCTTTTTGACATGAAATTCTATAAATTAATAAAAAAAATATACACCGCTTACCAAATGCGTCAGACAACATCACAGAATAGTACGAAGTTGGTACTAAAATAACAACTGAAAACTAAAATTAAAACTTCGCTCAAAACCAGCCAGTATTTTTTTTTAATGTTGAACTCTGATCTCTTTGGTATCGAATTATTTTTCATAATTTGATAGTCAGCTACAGTATATCACGAGGAGGGTTTATTGATACTATTTTTTTTCTGAATAAAGGCGAACGAAGTTGCAGGCAACAGCTAGTTTTAGATATTTCTTTTCGAAAGTTTTTCGTATAACTTGCTTATATATAAGCTTATGAAATTCATATTCATAATTTACTAGCGACCCGCCCCGGCTTCGCACGGGTGCAATGCTGATACTAAATACACTACAGAAAAACTGTGAACGTTGTATATATGTAAAAGCGGCCCGCTCTGGCTTCGCACGGGTATAAACAAAAAAATTGTATTGTGGGATATCCATAAGAGATAGACATATACCATCACGGAGTTTTCTGTAGACCTTTTCAATGTGTACAAATAATTAGTACATTATTTTGATAAATCTCGTAGGGTTCAGCCAAAGAGGGTTCAGCCTGCGTTTGCAATGTAAGCGGAAAAAAAATTATAATTAACGGCACCACATTAGAAATCTCAAAAATAACAGTATTTCTCCACTATTTAATGGATGTTATTATACATATAAACCTTCCTATTGAATCACTCTATCTATTAAAAAAAACCGAATTAAAATCCGTTGCGTCGTTTTATTTATTTATTTATTTATTCATAACACACATTACAGAAATTAATAAAATAGTACAAAATTTAGTGAACTTAAAATAGATCTGTATTAATTTCCAATATTATGTATGTCTAGGAGCATTTTAATAACAAATTAAATAATCACTAGCGAGCATAAAACAACAGAATAAAATTAAGTAATGAGTTCAAATTTAAACATTTTGATTTTACATTGATTGCTAAATTATTATTGATTAATATTCAGTAAGTAATTAAATGAAATATGAGAAACAAAACAATAAACATAGAACAGTAGTTAAAAGTTAAAGCCTAAAATACTCTTTATTTGTCTTTGGAACTGATACAATTTTAGATAAAAAATATCAATTTGTCTGTTGGAGACGAGGATTTCGTTGTATTGGCGGCTCATTCGGACAATAGGGTTATATTATAATAAGACGTGTTATTAGAGAAAACTTGTAAACTAAATATGTTGAAATTGAGGTTCCGAGATCTGAAACGGGTGTTAAAGTTCAATAATGAAAGAAGGGTTGGGGAGTCTATAACCGAATGGATTATTTTGTAAAGCAAGGTAAGATCCATGTATTTGCGACGAATTTCAAGGGAGGTAACATGAAAATATTTTAAACGTTCGTTATAGGATGAGAGTTTACGACCCATGCCAGACCTATAGCTCATGATTCTCAAACACCGTTTTTGAATGCGTTCAATCCTGTCATTGTGAACGTTGTAAAAAGGAGACCATATTGTGGAGTTGTATTCTAATACGCTACGAATAAGAGTATAGTAAAGATATAGGAGGCTATTTGGTCGACGGAATGTTTTTGTCGTTCTTGATATGAATCCAAGCAAACGTGAACTGCGCTCAATAATATAATCATAATGATTATGGAACGTAAGTTTTTCGTCGAAGAAGACGCCTAAGTCCTTTACAACAGATTTCCTAGTCAGAACAGTCCCCGAAAGAGAGTAATCAACAATAATTTTGTGCATCTTTCTAGTAAAGCTGATGACTAGGCATTTATTGACGTTGAGCTGCATTTTGTTACGAACACACCACGCTGAAAGGGCACTGAGATCATTTTGCAAGATAGTAGCGTCTTTAGCATCTTCAACGATACTGAAGATCTTAAGGTCGTCAGCGTACAGGAGGCACGGACAAGAGAGGGAGTCGATCAGGTCGTTTATGAAAATGACAAAGAATAAAGGTCCTAAATGGCTTCCCTGTGGAACCCCAGATGTAATGGTTACTGGATTAGATAGATGACCTTGTACAGAAACCAGTTGACTCCTAAGACTCAAATACGATTGTATCCAGCGAAACAAACTACCGTGGATACCGAGTTCCAACAATTTTTTACACAACACGTTATGATTGACTTTATCAAATGCTTTTGAAAAGTCTGTATAAATAGAGTCCACCTGAAGACGCTTGGCAAAAGCATTGCATAGGTAGTTTTTGTATTCCAAAAGGTTGGAAGTCGTTGACCGATTTACTACAAATCCATGATGCTGTGGATGCAACATTGTTTTGACATGGTTATAAATAACATCATACACTACACTTTCGAATAATTTAGCGAAGCATGACAGTATGCTTATGGGCCTGTAATTGTCACACTGACTTTTGTTGCCAGACTTGAAAATCGGTATGACGTGAGCTATTTTCCAAATAGTAGGAAATCTGCCCGAATTTAATGATTTATTAAACAGAATAAACAATGGAAGGCTTAATTCCGCAGCACAAGATTTTATTAGCTTGACAGGTATTTCATCAGGGCCAGGTCCCTTATTTACATCTAAATTTCGAATTTTATTAAGAATAGTAGTTAGTTATTATCATTTGACATAAGACGTTATTATTATTATTTTTGTAATAAGAACCGCATGAAGAGCTACTATCATCAAGAGTATTGGTAGAATCTTCAAACACTGAACTAAAATATTTGGAAAAGAGCTCACACACTTCCGATGGGCTAGACGTTGTATTACCTTCATAACACATAGTTAATGGAATAGAGTTAGCCGCCTTTTTGCTATTAACAAACCTCCAAAAGGCCTTTATATTGTTGTCCAAAGAGTCTTCTACTGAAGTGATAAAATTTGTATAGCAAGTGCCAACCATGCGCTTACATTTAGCTCTGTAGTGGGAAAATTTATCATAATCAAGCGGGTTTCCGTATTTTTTAAAAAGTTTATGGTGTTTGTGTTTGATATTTAAGCAATGCCTTAGGGCATTAAAGATTTAAGCATACAAAGGGACATAGGGACAGAGAAAGCGATTTTGTTTTATACTATGTAGTGACGCTGGGCCGTTTCGAGGATTTGAGCGTACACCTCGGTCGCAACTAAGCAATCGTCAAAATTGGTGTCATTTTTCTAAGGTCGAAATCGACGGTAAAAAATCACTCTGACGTTTACCTATCTGACGTTTGTATATGAAATATCTTGGCGGTTTTGTTTACGTTAACTTTGACCGTAGTTTTTATTTTAGTTTCAACTGGAAATATGTGGCGTTTGAAATATCGATGACGGAAATTTCAATTGGCGTAAGGGACAAAGTACGACTTTTCAGGAGAGCCAAAAAACGATTTTTTTATGACGTTTTTTTTTTAATCAGTTCTAACTTTCGTTGTCTTTGGTCTACGGCGATTTCGTCTGAGAAGCTTAGTCTTAATTTTTAATGATCTTTTTAATGGTTTTAATTAAAATGAGCTATACCGAATAGTTTAGGAGATTTTGCTCCTTACGCCCTATCAATTTTACCAACTTTTTCCCTTACGACTCAACAAAATAATTGGATTTGCAAAATCAAGAGGTCGTAAGTCCATTGTGTTATACTCCAAAGCAGTCGTATATGCGTTTTTATATTCAAGAAATTCGATTTATGTGAGGCGTAAAGTAAATTATGTTTAAAATTTTGGGTTGTATCTAGTACAAATTTATTGTAAAATTTTGAATTAATTGTGACTCTTCCTCACGAAACGCGTATTTTGTGCATATACACATTATATTATAGTGTTACACTATTATAGATATTTATATTTTACTAATATAATATTTTATATTATTTATGTATATCATATAATAATATTTATATTATATTAACATTTATTATTATACTGTTTACACACTCACGTCCAATCACGTCTTCTTAGAGTATCTAGCTCCCAAAAATATTTAAATAATTGTTCTCGTCTTGCTTCAGGTTTATCGTAACATCCCCTAGTACATTTGCCTTTCTCACAGGTATTTTTATTTATCGTTTTCTCTACTTTAGGGTTTCCCGATCGAGTTGTGTAGCATCTTTCGCGATCTTTGTGTATCTTTATGTGTTTTTATACCTAGTCTAGCCATAAGTTCTGTTACAAATAAAAATGCATTTATTTTAATACAGTAATGTAATGCTAATAAAAGTTATATGTACACACTACACATGTATTGAAGTCCTAACAAAAATATAACTATTATATATAGGATTTTAGTCGGTCTGGCCAAGAATCTATGGATTTACGGACTGTTTCCATGGGAAATTTAGCCACTGCTTGCTTCAAAGATTTCTTAAGTGACTCTATATGTCGGCGTGTCGTTTAGAGCAGGCCATGCCCTCTAAAACTGATAATAATTTGTAGTCCAGGGGGTATAGATCTGGGCTAGAGGAGGGCCAGTCTTCAGCCCTTATAAAATCCGGAAGGTTGGCTTCCAGCCAGGCTTGGGTAGTTCGCGCCTTGTGACCAGGTGCAGTCTTGTTGGAAACTCCACGGTAGATTTTTAAAAAGTGTATTGCTAAGGTGTTTTACAACACCGTCTAAGACGGTCTGTTGATTCACTTTGGCTGAAGTTTTCACCCCTTTTTCACAAAAATGAAGCTTTGTGACGCCGTGATAGGATACCCCCCACCAAACCATGACTGACGCAGGATGATGACCACGCTGTAACTTTCCGACCACTTCCGTAGCTTCTTTACAGCTGTGAGCGTACACTTTGTCGTTTTGCTTATTGTAGTGCTCTTCTATCGTGAATTATTTTTCGTCGGTAAAAAGGATATTTCTGTAACTTTCACCTGCGTAACGGGATAGAAGACGTTTTGATCTATCCACTCTCTTTAACTGCAGCGATTGATTAAGGGCATGTCCTGTATATCGGCGATTTGCACCAAGATTTTTTGTTTCCTCATTGGGTTTCGGCAAGTTCTGGCTTTAACAGCATTACCAGCCTTAGTAGTTCTCATCGCACGCGGCCGCCCCTATCTTTTATGGTCTTCAACAGAGGAAGTGTCGGTATATCTGTCGATACTACGATATACGAACATACGACTGATACCAAGATTTTGAACAGTCTTAAAAATGACTGACGGTTCCATACCCACTTTGCGCAATGCAATCACTGCAATCCTGTTTTCTTTAACACCCCATTTCATGTTGTAACTTTAGTAATAATCACGAAAAATATATGTGAAATGTCGGAAAATTGATTGTAGTTCTCGCCATAATAAACGCATTCCTAATTGAAATGCAGAAAAAAAAAATAAACGAAGGAGTTCGTACTGTAACAATATTTATGGCCAGACTAGTTATATCTATATTTATTAAATTACATATCTATATTCTTTCCCTTTTCTAAACTTACTTTGGTTCTTATGCTTAATTCGTTGTTGGACCGAAGTTTTTTCTGTAGTTTTCTTTACTTTCTTTCGTTTCTTTCTTCTCTCATCTTCTTCACTTGTATCTTTTTCTGAATCAGCAGACTCTGATTCTGATTTTCCACTTCACAGACCTGAACTTCCGCCGGAAAAATCTCCTTCCCCCTCGGAAACAAAATCGATGAATGATTTATTTTTCTTTGCTTTGCGGTTTTCACGTTCTTTCTTGTAGTTAGATAGCCCGGCAGTTAGAGCTTATAATTTTCCAGTGAGGACCTTTTCTTTTTCACCAGATGAATCAAATGAATGTGCTGGTTGTTGTAACCTGGACTTTGTCGCTATGGGTAATTTTTTTTGTAGAAGATTTACCTGAATTGTGTGTGCTGGTTTTCCAAACAAGGAGTTCGTCGCTCAGTATGATATTTTTTTCTTTTTTATTTAATGGCAAGTCCATCTAGTAGTCGTGGCGGCAGCGGGCGGCTTCGAGTCGGTGACTGGCGAACTTCACGTTACTTGTTTAAGGACAAGCAACAAATAGCGTGGCTACTACTTCCGCTGTATCAAAATTGATGCGTGCGCGGTAATTTTAAATCGAAATGACGTTTGTAGACCCAAGTCTCGTTATAAGGACATATTGGGGACTTAGTTTTTTATAAGATGGTTTTTTTTTAAGTCTTCAGACTTACTTTAAGCTACTGTGATTTTGTACAGTTTGGATTTTATTTGATGTCTTAAAGGACATCAAAAAAAAGTGTGTCTCTTAAAACCATGAGCTATAAATCCAGCACATTTTTTCCGAAAGTCGTAAAGGTCAAAATGACAAAACTGTTAAAAATTCACCACTAAATATTTTTTGGAAAGCCCTTACGTCACACATTAAAACCAAAATGTTACTTAAAGCATTTTTTTGAGTAAATATTTGATCTAAGCCTAAAAAAAGTTGGGGAGTAACGGACATTTTTTTTGAGATAGAGAGATTTCAAATATACCATTCGAAAGAGCGGAAAAAACTGAGTATAGTGGCATTCATAACTCATTTTCGACCAAATGTCCCTTACGCCAATTGAAATATCCGTCATCGATATGTATTACTTGTAGACGAAGACAGAGATTCGGACATACGAAAGCATTTTTGTCCAAGCTAAAGCAGAGACGCTTCGCTCGCTGACGCTTGCTCGGTCGAATTTAAAACGGAAGTGAGTTACTTTGTTTGCAACTCGACCGATCATCATGGAATTATGCATAAATGTAGTCAGAGGTACAGAAAAGGACATAATATAAGATACCTTCCACCAGTGGCCCTATTCGGAGATTTGAGATTTTCATCTCACCATTTTTCGTCCTTGTTGCTCTCGTTTGAAACGTCATAGGTGTGAGAGTGACCAAGATAAAACCTCATCTCATCTCACGCGCAGGAATAGCCCCCCAGAAAAAAATAGCAGTTTCTGTGGGACCGTGGGTGACACCAATTTTCATCAAACATAATTAAGAACACTCCCGACTAACTAATTCGAACAAGAAAAAAAAAATTAAAATCGGTTCATCCAATCGGGAACTGCAATGTCACATACAGCACACACACACACGCACACACGGACACGTCAAACTTATAACACCCTTCGTTTTTGCGTCGGGGGTTAAAAATAGAAGGAAACCGACATGTCAAAAATTAATAATTCGAGAGATATACGAGTATGATATACACTATAGCATTCTTGTTTGTTCTGGTTAAGCTATTTAATATTTCCTCTACTCCAATGTTACCAATGTTACCACAGGAGAGATAATAGGCATAATAATGCTATCAAGGTTCATACTTTCTATCGTGAAACAATGTAAAGTATATGTTCCAATGTATGTATTTAATGTTTTAAAATATTTACCTAACTAATAAGCGCGCGCAGCAAAATGTTTTTTGGTAACACTAGAATTTGGGCCCCAAGAGACAGGCCCAGCCGAGTTTGAGCAAGCTACACAAATACTCAGGTGCATACTACATCTAAGCGTCTTTTTGTCTTTTTTTCTTGTTAATCTGATGTAAACTAGTCCAATGTTAAATACATTTTTACTTACTTACTTTACTTACACTACCTGCGCTGAGCCAGCGTGGTGGATAAAGGCAATCACCTTGATTAAGCATTAGTCGTTGACCCTGAAAGCAAATAAAGTTGATCTTGTTAGGTTTTCTATGAAAACGTAAGTTCAAGACTTTCCGAGTTCTTATTTTAGTTAAGTAATTAGTCTCTAGAACGGCTGAACTCGAATAACCAACTCAGTCGAATATGAAAAGCAGTTATTTATAAACTTTCAAACTATGCTTATCTAGTTTGATGTGAATTAAGTGGAATCTAAAATAAACAGACTGTACCTAATTTGTACTACCTATTGTACGCTAGGACTCATTAGTATACTATTTAATACATATTATTAGTATACATTGTACCACAAATGTTACCTCTTTTTACCAATTTTAGCTCTTGTAATAACGTATCGTAATATAAATTATAGTTGTTGTATTTTAAATCTTAGCTAATCGTCACGCCTTTCCCCCGAAGGAGCTGGCATAGGTTTCTTACAACACCTACACTTTGCCGGACGATAATCATTTCCAAATGTGACAGGAGGCGAGTCTGTCGCCATACACCGGACTAAAGTTATTTAGCAGATGATGACAATAATTATGTTCATAAATAAGAAAATAGGTGCGTGCCGTGTCGGCTGAGAGAACTCGCACCCTCTGGCTTGAGAGACGAGCCTTCTTCCAACTAGGCTATCAACGTTTGGGCTATATTGCTATATTAACAATACTAATATTAACAATCACACTATCACATTAATATTATGAATGCAAAAGTTTGGATGGATGTTTGGATGTATGGATGTACGGATGTTTGTTACTCGATGACGCCAGAACGGCTGAACGGATCTGGATTAAATTTGGCACAGAGTTAGATTATAGTCTGGAATATCACATAGAATAACCCTTTTTAGCCGCAGCTTAAAACCGCGGGGCGCAGCTAGTACGAGTATGAAGAGGTAACATTTATGAGTTTTTAAGTTTGTTTGTAAAAGGTAATCTCCCAAACTACTGAACCAATTCTAAAAAATCTTTGACTACTAGAACGCTACACTATTCCTGAGCACCATAGGCATGAAGCGCGAGTGAAGTCGCGGGCAGAAAAATCAGTAGGGTCAACGAGGGCAAATGCTTCTGTGGGGCAATTGCGTCTTTCGATAATTACTGACAGACCCTTCACAAATTAGGCAACTAGCGCCATCTTGTACAGATTGTTGCAACTAAAGATAGCAAAAAGATGTAGGTGGCGTTTAATTTGTGAAGGGTTTTTCAGTAATTCTCGCAAGACGAAATTGCCCCACAGACGCCCCAGTTGACCCTATATTATAAGTACTTATATCTTCAATCTGTGTATCTGAACGAAGATTTACATCAGTAAACCCGCTTTTCACATTGCATTCAGAAGTAACAGGAACACGTTAGTTATTGGTGCATATTCCACACAGCCTCTAATACGACTGAGTGATCCCAGTAGATAACGAAGTGTGAAACGTTAAGCTGCAGATCCTCTGCAGTCTGAGATTGGATTTGCATCTTACGATCCAATGAACATGTCTGCATCAGGATGGATTATCTTTACGTAGGCGAAGTGTATCGATTAGCTAGAACTCTGGGTCTGATATTCTGCTTAAAGCGCTCGTAGAATAACTCGACCAGCAGCTATATTCACAACTATTAGGAAACGTTTCCGATCGGATCCCACAAATTTCAAACTCAAATTGTTCGAATCTCTAGTCTATTTTCATACATATTGGAATAGGGAATCGAGTATAAATCCGATCGGAAGACTGAATCACATTCAAAAAATAATGGACAGAGATTCGAATAATTTGAGTTCTTTTTTTAAGAAACATTTCGGAATGATTTTGAATATCTGTATGCAGGTGTTAGTGTCCGGTCAGTTTTCGGATGGGTGACCATGATCGTGGGTAAGATGGCACGTTAAACTGTAAGGCCTGGTTATTTGTCGTAGGCCCACTTGCAAAAGATACGGAGTTAAATTCTCAACTAAAATAAATAAAATAAAAAAAAAACTCTTTCTGGTTAATAAACTCAAGGTTAAATATATGTCAATAATATTATAAATATCAGTCTAATATTTTGTTAGCTTCTAACTTTTGGTGGCGCAAGACAATTTCTCAGTATAACCTCTGATAAGCAGTTAGCTCCGAATTAAAAAGATAACCCGAGCTCCTGCAAGTGATCCTTAAAACATTTATAACGTTTTAAGGCTGAGTTAATTAGCTCTGTGCTTAAGAATTTAACTGCTTATCTTCTGCAAATCAGCATAATTAAATAACATTAATATAACTTAAGGTTAGCTTCTAACTCTTAGGTCCCCATGGTAAAACGACGCTCTTGGATCTTGATTTAAAACTGCTTTTACCACCATCCATAAAAACTATTTTAAATCGAGATTCATGACTGAGTGTCGTTTTGGCATGCCGGCCTTATAGACGCAAGATGATTTGTCAGTTTAACCTCTGATAAAAAAATAAAAAAATACTAAACATTGTTGTTGATAAAGCAACAATGTTTAGTATTTTTACAAAGAGTAACTAATTAACAAAACCTCTTTACAGCTGCAAATTTGACAAGGTCTTTTTATAACCGATATATCCTATAATGCATTGTTTCATTAAATTTTAAATTAATAATATTATGTAATCTGTAAATGACGTTGTAGTGTATTAGTTGTTATAACTATGACCCGAATAAATGAATTGAATTGAATTGATGAAATTTACGTTTTTTCTAAGTTGTGGCTTGAAGCTTGAAGTTCAACTAGGTACATGCACATTATCATGAATTCTTATTTAAAACTTAGTTTAAAAGATAGAACGAAGCAAGGCGACTACCCGACCACTTTGCTCAAATTGCTCGTTTATCCCGACGGGTACCCAGACCCTGGCGAGGTGTTTGTCATGTTCAACCAAAGATGCTGGAGAGATTTTTTAAAAGTTCAAGAATATTCTTGCTAAAGCGTTTGAGGTTACACTGTAACGTTATCTAGATCCATTCGAACGGTATAGTTTCTATTGTGCTTAGGTAAAAAAACTGATAGTAACTTAGTTACTTACCTTCAAGTCCAGTGTGAACACGTTTTTTTTATGATTTAACGGGCCTACGTTTTATCACAACACACCTGATGGAAAGTGACGATGCGGTCCAAGATGAAGCACGCTTGCCCAGGAGGTGCCTCGTCTCTCTTGTCTTGAAGAAACCCAAGTTGGAACTATCGCTGGGGATCACCGAGGTAGGAAGTGCGTTCCACCTCTTAACAGTTCTTATCAAGTACTTTTTAGGTCTTTGCGCTCTATTTTAAGCCGCATTCTCCATTCTCTTAGATCCAAAGATACTCTTTCTCTTAAAACTCCTACTGCTCATTGTAAAACGTTTTATGATAGGTCTTTTGCATTTCAGGCGGTCTTATGGTGGAACAAGCTGCCTGTCGTTACCAGACATGCTCCCACGCTTGCTATTTTTAAGGATGCTTTAAAAAATCTGTATTAATCAAATGCCTTGTTAAATTTATTTATTTATCTTTTCTAATGTGTTACTTTATTTAAGTGATATATGTAATAATTATTATATTTTATTAATTATAGGTATTTTAAGTATTAGAATGTATTATATTAGTACGACATGTTTGTTTATGTAAATATAATGTTTTGTTTATAATTTCAATCATAATTGATTTAATTTTGCACACCCTGCCCCATACTCATTTGTCGTATTCTCTCCATCCTAAGGTTGCCTGGAAGAGATCGCTTTTAGTGATAAGGCCGCCAGTTGTTACACTATAGAAAAAGAATTATTAAAATTATTCTCTTGTTTTTTTTTTGTTATTGTGGTGTGAACAATAAAGAGTTCATCTATCTATCTATCAATCAAAATCTTTTTACAACAGGCAAGTTGGTCACAAGTAGACCTGTTACTACTTATAAAAAATATCACTTTAATAATTATTTATTTTCACCGCAATAGGACGATGATCCCTACAGAGATCTGATAGAATGAAATAGGTTTCTTTTAACTTATAAGGTTTTATACGGCTTGTCGATTCTAGACTTCTCCGCAATTTGATAGAAATCCCGAGGGAATGGCAGTATGAAAAAGGCGTGACAAGAACTAAGTGAGCTGCGAGCAATGGCTAGCGGTAACAAGTCCAGCAGTAGGTAGGTACGAGTAGGTAGGTAGGTAGGTAGGTAGGTAGGTAGAATCCTAACTAATGCGAATGTGAGATTGTTTGTTTGTTTATTGTTTCACTTTCACTCAACCAATCATCATGCAATTTTGTGATACAAGTTATGAGGGATACAGAAAAGGAGATACTTAGTACCTTTCATCCCGATTTTTTTTTACATTAATAAATGCGATGGCAGCCTAGTTGGGAGAAGGTCCGCCTCTCAAGCCAGAGGGAGCGGGTTCGAACTCAGCCGACGGCACACACCAATTTATTCATTGTGTGAACATATGTGCGTATTGTATATCATCTGCTACGTAACTGGAGCCCGGTGTATGGCGACAGGCTCGCCCCCTGTCACATTTGGGACTGAATATCGTCCGGCGAAATGTGGGTGTTGTATTACACCTCTGCCAGCCCTCTCAGGGGAAAGGCGTGACGATGTGATAAATAAATATACCTACTTAAACAGACACTTTACCATATTACATTTCCTATACTTGTATTTAAAGCGAACGAAACTAGATGGCACTTTAATTAAAGAGCTTTTTTTTCAACTTTTTCAAATTAAACATAATAATGAATTTCCTGTAAAAATACTTCCAACATATAGCTCGCTCCTTAACGATAAATACTAGTTTTAAAATATAATTTGAAATCATAAATAATGGTTAACTGGCACTGCACTGAGAAAAATGGTTTTCGTAATTCCGGACAGTTTTAAAGGAATTTACGGACTTTTATCCGTATTCCCAACAAAAAGGTACCAAGAGTTCTTAATAGTGTTTTGTGCGTAATTCACCAAAAAATATCGTGAATAGTCGTCACCCATAAATATCAAGAAACATCACGACGTTATTATGTGCTTTAAACTTATGTTTTATCGTTTCGCTCCATGACATTTTGTCATGACAAACACTCTGAATACTTAAAATGTCGATGACGAGAAATTATGATCGGAATGATAAATATTGTAGAAAACTGATACAGTACAATTATTTAAATGATGAGTCTTAGTGAACATCATGATAATTTATCGGACTTTCCTAATAATTGTAAGGGAAACCATTGAATGTTATTCGTAATATCATGACAATTTTTTGAGTTTCCTTGTATTTTATCATTATGAACTAATAAGATTTAATTACCTATTCTAATGGTTTATTGGTATTGGAAGGATAAATGCGACCTGAATACCTATAAAATAACAGTACCGTCATGACAAAGCTGTATGTTTTTTACATATTATCGGTATTTTACTGTCAGCATCTAAATAATATTTCTGATAGTAGGCTGTTTTAACTGACAAGATCACTAGAAATTCCTAATCTATAGGGTTGTGGGTCTCTGAGGGTGGTATAAATGACTTTAACACATAATTCAAAAGGGTATAGTATTTTATTTAACAAAGTTACAGATGGGAAACATGAAACAGTTTTAGCTATAATAATTAAAATACTTGCGCGAGCGCCTTAGCCCACGTTACAACCTCCCCCTCTAACCTAGATAAAGCGCCCTCGCGACTAAAGAGCTTAAGTCTTCGTTGTTTATGCTTCTCATGGAGCGGTACGAGTGGTACTTCCTATGCCTACGAATTGGTCAACTGGAAGAGATGATAACGACCTAAAATCTCTCTGGTATCCGTACGTGGTTGCACTCACGGCTTCCCTAATACGGTACGGTCCATCTCTCATTAATTTGGGTGTTTGTCTGCAGGTCGGATCGCTACTGCCTTGTGTTTTTAAAAGTATTATCGCCACAGTAGAATATCAAAGCTGGGCAACGAGCTCCGTTGGCGTAACGCTTTTGATCAGCTTGAGCCTTTTCACGTACTTTACTCGCACCTATTAGCACAGTTGACATCTTCACCAGGACACCAGGTAAGGGATAGGGCAGCGTCATCACTTTCTTTGATTTCGCGAGTATTCTTGTACGCGTCGGCTGGCGCGCATATTTCGCTCCCGAATGTAAGGTACAAGGATGTCTTTCCTGTGTTGTTGTCACTGCGGAGTTCACACGAAGCGAATAGCCGGGACGTTAGAATACCATGCGTTGTAATAATTGTGATCTGCGGCTTCAAGTCTCTGTTCTTATTTTCCACCAGATTTACCTGAGGATGGTACACCGGCGAGAGACACTGGGTAATGCCGAATGTGTGGAACATACTGTTTCATTATTTCGCTGATAAACTGAACTCCGTTGTCTCTTAAAATTCGCCTGGGTATTCCGTATCTTAGGATCAGGAATTCAAAGATAGACTCGCCCATCCGCGTCATTATCCCATCAGAATAAGTAAACACGTCATGCGTCTGCCTCTTCTCTCTAGCGCAATTTCTTGAATTTGAATTTTGGGTTAAGAAAAATGGACTCGCCCAAGTGTTTTGCAAATTCTTATTAACACTATTTGTATTAAGTTCCCACATAAATGCACAATCGGAAAGGGTTCACAAAGTCTATGTTCACGATAGGGATATAGCACATTAAGTCACTTTAGTGTATTGATTCACGTTTTTAGCGTTTTTAACTTTCGATCGCGCCCACGAGTGTGCCCCGTCACTATAAGATGAGTTGGTTGCGGGTCTCTGAGGGCGTTATAAATGAGTTCAACACACGATTTAGAACGGTAATGCACTGTAATTAACCAAAATTACAGATAGAAAACGTGAAACAGTCTTTAAACCATAATTATTTATCAAAATAATTGCGCTAGCGCCTTTTGACCGGCGGAATCAGAAGTCTGTCGAGCACTGGTAAAGCCTGCGTTACATTTTTTGATTTGCATAACAAAAAGTAATTCTTAAACCGATCTAATAAAATTAGGTACATCATGATAAGGTAATGACCAAACCCAATAGATGTTTGTGAATTCTTGACGAAGCATCAAGAGATCATGATATTTTCTAAATAATGAATGAGCACCTTGTGCGTCGTAGGTACCTACCATTTTTTTGTCATGCAGTCATGATATTATTTTATTCCGCTTACGGACTATTCCGAGTTACACACCTCTCAATTGTCGTGCCTAAATCTGTATCAGGATAAACTCTCAAATCGTCGTGAACTTCACCATAAAACCTTAGGCTAGTACCAGGAATTTAGAATTACGTAATTTAATATTTTAATGATGAAGCGTAATGAAAACCAATGATTAAAACCCCTGCAATTTATAATAATGTAATGTTAGTTTAATCCGACTGAACTATAATTTACTATGTACATGATAATGTTGAAGGAGCCAGGATTAAATGATGTTATTCATGTTACTTTTTTAAGAAGGACGGAAGCCATTTTTCTCCGTGTGTAAGTATAGCCACTTGCACTGATTAGAAGAATCGCCTGAGTCTCAACTATTTTAAACTACTCCTAGCTAGCTCCTACATACATTTTCCTAAGCAAACCTTAAGCCATTCCTTAAAGAACTATTAACTTTACGTGCCCGATAAGCGAATATTTCCCTAGGAGTAGATTAAACTAGTTAAGCAACGACTTAGGCAATTCTAATTTTCATATATAAGCGTCATACATAATAACATATATATAAGCGATGATAGCCTAGTCGGAGAAGGCCCACTTCTTAAGCGAGAGGGAGCGGGTTCGGACCCAGCCGAAAGGCACGCACCAATTTGTTCATTGTGTGAACATTTGTGCGTATTGTAAGTCATCTGCTACAGAACTGGACCCCGGTGTTTGGCGACAGGCTCGCCCCCTGTCACATTTGGGACTTAATATCGTCCGGAGAAGTGTGGGTGTTGTACTTCTCTGCCAGCCCCCTCGGGGAAAGGCGATGATTGTTGATGATGATGATGATGATTATCCTACTAATATTATAAACGCGAAAGTTTGTAAGAATGGATGGATGTTTGCTACTCTTTCACGCCAGAACGGTTGAACAGATCTGGATGAAATTTGGCACAGAGACAGATTATAGTCTAGAATAGCACATAGAATACTTTTTAACCTTTTAAACGCAGGTTGTATGTTATATTTAGCGCAAGTGGCCATAAGAGTCACAAAATGCATGCACCGTTAGAAAACAGTAAGTCGAAACCTCGTTCAAATAACTCACTGAAAATCCTAAGACACAAAAATCTAAGCAAAATCAATATATAAAAGCTTGAAAATAAAGCTTGTAATATATGAAATCCCGGGCGGGTAGAGTCACAAACGAAGGCCAGTTTTCCCATGTATCAAAAGTTTAGAGCGAGTCTGTCAAAAGTTCAATGCAATCCCGTCCGATGCGATAGCTGTTTGCAGGTACGCACCAACTCGTACTCGTTGTATCCTTATTTTTAAAAACATTAACTTTTTTTTTTATAGGTCGGCGTTTGACCACCAACTCGCCTGGTGTTAAGCGACGTTGTGGTCTAAGATGGAGCACGACGACCTATAAAGTACTCATTCACTCTAGCCTTGAAGTTTTGGACATATACGTAATGAAGATAAAATTATAAATGATAAGTTAGTGTAAAAGTTTGTCAGGATTTTTTACCAGATAATTTGTGAATCACTGAACAGATTCAATGAAATTTGACATTGAAGTAGCTTGTATCCTGTATTACGCAAATATTTATAGTACCTGATAGTAGTAGTAAATGTAGTAGTAGTAGTTGTAGTCGGTAGTAATAGTAGTAGTACAAGTAGTCGCAAATGATAGGGTCGGAGAAGACTCGCCTCTCAAACCAGAAGGTGCGGGTTAGGACCCAGCCGCCGAAGGCACTACCTAATTTGTTCATTATGTGAGCTAGCGTATTATGTGCGTATTAAATGTCATCTACTACATAATTGGAGCCCGGTGTATGGCGACAGGCTCTATTTCTCTATCTGGGACTCTATTTGGGACTGAATATCGTCCAGCGAAGTGTGGGTGTTGTAAACCTCCGCCAGCTCCTTCGGGGAAAGGCGGGACGATATTATGTTGTAGGCAATCGGCAAACATAAGACTAGTAAGGAAGTAGGTAGTCCCACGGGCATTGTTTAGGTGGTTCTCTTCACAGCAACAGAGAAAAATTAAAAAAATACAATAGAGAACAACCTCAGATCAACCTAGAGAATAAGATGGCGCACGGCGTATGATCTAAGTGAAGCCAAAAATCATTCAAAAACTACGCTACTGTCGTATAGGTACAAAAAACTCACACATTGACGCAAAAAAACTACGCTACTCGCTTGGTCATTCTTACCTCGACATTATGTCCATTGATTTATGGTATAATTTCGTGTACTTAAATATACATAGTGCATTATAAAAGTGTGGCCAGGACTACATTTTGAGGTTCCTTTTAAAATTGTGCAGTTTTTTTACAAGTCAATTTTGAAAAAGCCGTAACATTAAACTCTTACAAATATGTGCAGTTTTAAAATATTAAATCTCCTAAGGTTGTTTATTGCAACGGAAATGGCTAACGTAGAGTTTGGGAATTGATATTATAGTTTTCGTGCAATTGTAAATGTTTTTCATGGCAGCATTACCACGCACACACATTGAAAATGAAGTGGCTTCAGCGAGATATGTATAACGCAGTATTCCATCCTCTAGATTGATCTGAGAGAACAACAAATAAATAATAGAAAATGACGTCAAAAACTATGAAACAAACAGGTAACTGACTGGTAAGCCCTACACAGAACACAAACAGCCCGCGGCGCTCGCATTGCACGTAGCACGGTTCTGACATTCCATTTCCCCGTCAACTGACGGATCTCAGGTGCATCATGATATTCTATTATTGTACCGCAATATTGAACAGTACAGAATAAACTATTGCTGGCTTGCCTTGCCCTGTTTTTATTATTTATCGACCGAGCGAGCGATAGTGAGCGAAGCATCTATGCTTCTGTTTCGACAAAGGCTTTCGTATGTCCAAATTCCGGATCTTTGTCTTTGTCTACAGGTGGTATTTCTTAGCCGGTTCTCTTGAAACTTTATGAGTAGGTTCGATAATTATGTAATTTGTTTAGGTTTTTTGAATATAATAAATAGATTTTTTCTGTGGTCTATAGCTCACAGAGCTGCTATAATAGGTACAATTCAAACATAAAATTATTAACGCTGTAGGGCGTTTATCTAGCCTATTCATGGTTCTACTGCTTAGTAGCAGGAGGTCCTGGGTTCGATTCCCGGCCGGATTATTTGAATGATGATTTTAAATATATATTTTGGGTCTGGGTGTTAGGTGTTACTAGTCTATGTCTATGTGCGTTGCATGGCATCACCGACACATGGAAACCTAGTGGGGAGCTGTGAGTGTGAAATTGTATTTTAATTATATTTTGTTTCTTCCCTTAAATAACTCATCATACTAATTTTAAGACCACTAAAAATAACTCTTCAACAAATGTCATGTGTCATCAATTTGTGAAGGGTTTGTCAGTTGTTCTCGAAAGACGCAATTGCCTCACAGACGCATTTGCCCCAGTAGAGCCTATATCAAATGTAATGAGATATGTAAATGTATGAATAAAATTATACTCGTACAAAGCTTAAAGCACTGACCATTAAAATGTTTACTGTCACACTCCGTTTGTCACATCATCATCATGAATTACAATCCAATATATGAATATTTTCAATCCACTGCTGACTAGAACGTTCTATTAAGTAGCGCACCATCCTTTCCGATCCTTTACATTTAATGAAATGAATGCCCATAGAGTGTTTGTCAGTCTCATCACGCGGTTCCAAACCGCGCGCTTCAGCGCAGGCTGCGCGGCGGCCGATTCCGAGCGTTTAGGACCTAACTTCACGTCGCTTGTTCTTGTAAAATGAGGTATAATATTAGGTCCTTACGTATGAAATTGGCGTTTTGTCGTACTGATCAATTTGATCTGAAATATCTCCTCTTTGGTTAAGAATTCGAAATTCAAATTAATAAATTCATTTAGCTGGTTTTTTTTTCTTTGGAATACAGTCATTCATTTGTTATTTTCCTCATTATTTTTTCTTTGGCGTCGCTTATTACCGCGCAATGGAAAACATGAAATATCGGTATATTTACGAGTACGAGTTCTACCGTGGCACCAGTGCTGCAGAAACAGCTCGAAGAATTAATGATGTGTACGGCGCTGGTGTCGCTAAAGACAGCATGGTACGTTTTTGGTTTCAACGTTTTCGTTCTGGAAATTTCGACCTTAAGAACCAACCCCGTGGACGGCCGGAGATCAAAGTGAAAAACGAAGAATTAAAGGCTATTGTGGAAGCGGATCCATCACAAAGCACTTCAGAGATAGCAGCAGGCTTCGGGGTAAGTGACAAAACTGTATTAATCCACTTGAAGCAAATCGGGAAAGTAAAAAAACTCGAACGATGGGTACCTCATGAATTGAGTGAATCGAACTTGCAAACACGGGTCGCCTGTTGTGTTACTTTGCTCAACCGATACAATAATGAAGGGATTTTAAATCGAATCATTACTTGTGATGATAAGTGGATATTGTACGATAATCGAAAGCGCTCATCGCAATGGCTGAACCCTGGAGACCCAGCCAAATCCTGCCCTAAACGAAAATTGACTCAGAAAAAGTTACTTGTAAGTGTTTGGTGGACTAGCGCCGGTGTCGTTCACTACAGCTTTCTTAAATCTGGCCAAACGATTACGGCAGATATCTATTGTCAGCAACTGCAAACCATGAAGGAAGAACTAGCTGTTAAACAACCGAGATTGGTCAATCGCTCTAGGCCACTGCTGCTTCACGACAACGCAAGACCACACACTGCATAACAAACAACCACTAAGTTAGCTAAGCTACAATTGGAATGTCTGCGACATCCACCGTACTCCCCGGACCTTGCTCCAACAGATTACCATTTCTTCCGGAATTTAGACAACTTCTTACAAGGAAAAAAATTCCACTCCGATGCAGCAGTCCAAACCGCCTTCAAAGAGTTTATTGATTCTCGCCCCCATGGTTTTTATAGTAAAGGGATCAATGAACTACCCATAAGATGGCAAAAGTGCATAGATAACAACGGTGCATACTTTGATCAATTAAATATATTTTACAAAAAAAAAACGACTTTTTATTCCTCCCGTACAAAACGCCAATTTCATACGTTAGGACCAATAATTAACTACGATAAACAGATGCTTGCTCGTGTAGATATAGAAATAAATAAATTATTACCCTTAACAAATTACTACCTAACTAGCTTCTGCCCGCGGCTTCGCCCGCGTGGCTTACAGAAAATGTATGACTTTTTTAACTTCAGAAATAAATATTATAAGCGGTCACACTCGCTCTCAATTGAATACACAAACTGACAATATCCCAAGCAGAGCAATATGGACGAAGTTTTTTAGTTAACTAAACTATCTCTGGAATGAGAAAAGTAGGAGTAGTAGTATTGTATCAACAGAACTTAAAGCGTGTGTGAAAAGATAAAATTAGGAGACAACCGAAAGTAGATAGATAATTGACAATTAATAATGTTTACAACGAAAACCTATTTTTTTTTTCTTTTTTAGAAAAACCAGGCTGCTCCATGAGCTTACTCTGTAGCAGGCCACGTATAACTAACCGTGTGAAAAGCATTTTAGTCAATTATGAGTTTTGCTTGAGATTTATTAACGGTCATGGCAAAGCAGACTTTGAGGGGAAACTGCACTCTTTTTAACTCGAAGGAGTAGTTCGGTGGTGTTAGAGATATTAGAGGAATCCTCAGCATAAACACAGACTCATTCGGAAACTACACCAGTCAGTGTGCTGGCAGACCTTTAGTTAAGACCTTCGAAGCAAAGACAACTCGTAGTATGTTTTGTCTTCCTAATACTAAAGCAGCTTCTTCTATTGACTTCGTCTATTTTTGCTAAATACTGCTTCTAGGATCAGACAGACATAATTATAAATTTCATCTCCTAGCTCATCTACCTGATCTTTATTGACAGAAAATCTCTTCACTTGCCGTTTGTAATCTTCTGACAGGCTTGGACTTAATTCTTGTATTTTTCCCTTACTGATTAAGCAGGTTTGAAATTTGATAGAATGTCAGCAATATAGTTCACACATTTTACACGGAGATTCATATGGAAAAAGCAATGATAGCTTCGTATTTAATGTCATCTGCTACATGACTGGAGCCCGGTGTACGTATGGCGATAGGCTCGCTACTTATTACATTTTGGACTGAATATCGTCCGGCGAAGTGAGGGTGTTGTAATACACCTCTTAGGGTAAAGGCGTGACGTTTTACCTACTATACGTAGCTACTACCGATATCTAGATCTGTGCCAAATTCCAAGTTGCTGGCTATTACAGTTTCCAAGATAATCAGCTCACAGACTTACAGACAGGCAGACATCGGAGTTTCATGATAAGGTTCCTTTCACAATTTTAGTACGGTACCCTAAGAATGATAACAGCGTCGTTTGTAGTGGGTTAATAACTTTCACAACAAAGTTTTCGGAGTAAAAAGAAGCCCTATTAGACTCTGTCGGTGGATGATGATGATGATGATTTTGGAAAAACTGTGATACACGTGTCTCATAATTTTAATTGAAGAGTATTTGTTCCAATTTTTAAGTCAATCGACCCAGAGAATAAAAAGTTTCATAGAACTTTGAACCCCCCATTTCCCCCCCTTAGGGGTGGAATTTCGAAAAATCCTTTCTTAGTGGATGCCTGCACTGTACAAAGAACATACCCTCCAAATTTCATGTTTCTAGGACCAGCGGTTTAGGCTGTGCGTTGATATATCAGTCAGTCAGTCAGTCAGGACTTTGAATTTTATATATATAGAAGATAATTTGTTAAGGTTAATAATTTAGAGATGTTAATATGTAGTTGTAAGGTTAGGAAGTTTTTAAGGTAGTTTAGTTTGCATGCATAAAGGAATGTGGCGTGTAGCGATAAGAGTATCGAAACAAACCGCTTAGTTTTTTAATACTTTTTGTTTTAAAATTTATATTTTTTACGAACCCAAGCTCGCCCCCTGTCACATTTGGGGCTGAATATCGTCCGGCGAAGTGTGGGTGTTGTATTACACCTCTGCCAGCCCCTTCGGGGGAAGGCGTGACGATGTGTAATGTATTTTTTACAATATAAATAAATTTAAAAAAAATCTGCGTTCTTACTTTATAACTCGCACAATGTCGTCCGACCAACGATCTGTAGGTCTGCCCGATCCTATTTGTCGCAGTTAACAAGTATAAAAAAAACTCGGCAGCAAAATGTTGTACCCTGTGTCACTTATATGTATTTAAAATGTGATGTGAAATTTAAAAGTGTATGTATTTAAAAATATCTAAGTATGTATATCATGGTATGTATATCATGATATAATGGAGACCACGTTCCGGCAAGCGCAGCGTAGGACGTCCACCCACAAGGTGGGCAGATGACCTTGTGAAGACCGCAGGATCGCGCTGGATGCAGGCCGCTACCAACCGGTCTTATTGGAGGTCTATGGGGGAGGCCTATGTCTAGCAGTGGACGTCCTATGGCTGATGGATGGAAGTATGTATATCTGTCTCTGGCAGCCATAGTACAAGCTTTGCTTAGTTTGGGGTCAGGCGACCGTGTATGAAAGTGTCCTGAATTTATTATTATTATTATTATTACTTCCACTATCAAGACGATTCAAATGTCACCTCTCATGTCGAAATCCATGTAGCTGTTAATGCTGAAGGGCGTGCTAAAGAAACCACATACAAACAAACATACATACTTACACTCGAAAAACATAACCCTCCTTGCGCAATCGGGTAAAAAAAAGATGGAATATCAACATTTTAAACTTACGTAAATGAATGTACGTTTCCAATATAGAGGTACAGGTACCTACACAATGTAGGAAACTCTTTAAACATCGTTCCGTTCTCTGACATTCAATTTTTCCTACCGGCTGACGGATCGCAGGTGCATCATTGCAATACGTTGCGCCGAACTGTGCACAAACGACGTTTCATGTGTCACGCCGGCGGGATCGAACGGAAAAATTAGTTTTGCGAATGCTTTGACACATGACACAAAGGACACTTTTGTTGATGAAATATCAGGTATTTTGTTGACGACTATACTCGTAGTGAAAGCAAGCCATTTTTACTTTTATGTACTTATGTTTTTTTTTTTTGTGTTTGCGATGTTTTCTTTATTTTTCCTTTATTTCATTGGTTGTAAAAAGTCCCAAAAAATTAATAAGATAAAAAAGACATGTTTATTTAAGTATTATTAAAACTCTGCTATTCTGTATCAAAGTTTTTTTTTGTTAGGGTTACTTTGGGTCACTCGTTTTAAAAATTAGTTTTTTACCTATATATAATACGTTATGTACCTGCCACAGAGTATACTCCCTATTTTTGCGTACGGTTAAACAATAATTTTACTAACCAGGCACATTAATACAACGAATGGCCCAAAGTAAACCAAAATTACATGTTTTTGACGTGACAACGTCTAATAAACCCAGGGCCGGATTTAGGCGGCGCAGGCGGGGCTACAGTCCCGGGGGCTCCACAAAAGTAGGCCCCCACAATCCAAATTAAAAAAAAAAACTTAAAAATATTTTTACTTGCACAAGTATGAGTTGAATAATTTAATTTGATTCTGCCATACATTTTTGACTGATTTTTCATTTTATTCGAGTGATAATTAGAGGCCTCCACTTTATTGTTGCCCCAGCGCTTCTACACCTCTAAATCCGGCCCTGAATAAATTGATGAACGCCGGCTTCACGCACGAAAAACTATGACTCATTGTCGCTCGGTCGATCGGAGCGAGAGCGCTACACGAGCGAGCGATAGGCACGATCGGCTTGAGCGTTCGGTTTCCGCCACATCTAGAATATCTCTCTTCCACTCGATTGGTCTATGCGTCCGAGGAGAAGATTTGTTTTCTAAAGACATTATTGACATGACTGTTATGTTATTTTACAATTCAATGTTGAATTATTGTTTTTGATTATTGAGACTTATTACTATTGACTTGTTGTGATATTCACTTATTTTGAATTAACTGATGTAATTGGCATGTTGACGTTTTAGTTATTAAACAATTAAACAATGACGTTATCACGTTAAACTTTCCAATTCAATTCAATTCTTGGTTTATGGCTCTTGAGAAGACCTTTCTCAACTCCGCTAATATATACGTTGAATAGACCAACAAACGCAGAGAATTTATTTACAGTTAAAAATATTTTTGCCCGGTGGTTATGAGAGGTAACTATTAATAAATAATAAGTAAATAAATTCGGGACATTGTCACACACGGTCGCCTGACCCCAAACTAAGCAAAGCTTGTACTATGGCTGGCAGAGACTGATATACATACTTAGAAATTTTTAAATACATACTTATGTAGATGTTAAACACCCAGACATAGAACAAACATGAATGTTCACCACATAAGTGTTTCCGTAGATGGGAATCGAACCCACGCCCCCAAGCTCAGAAGGCAGGTTCACTACCAACTGAGCCACCGAGGCAGTCGAACTATCTTCCGTAAACCGATTTTACAGACAACCAATTTTTTTAAATCTATTATTCTCTATAGATACCATCTAACTACCCTACCCACAAAAAATAAGTCTACAAAAAGAGACCAAATCTCTCTCCTCATTAAGCACACGCAAAACCGGTCAAACACTGTTAAAGATTATCTCAGCACAATAGGACGGATCGCTGGAGTGAAAACGTTTTTCTTCATAAGCTCTGTCGCTAACTAAAACCAACATAGAAATAATAGACATTTTTTTTTTATTTGTCTGCCTCGGTGACTCAGTTGGTAGTGAAGCTGCCTTCTGAGCTTGGGGGCGTGGGTTAGATTCCCACCTAGGGCAAATATTCATGTGATGAACATTTGTGTTCGTTCAACAAAAAGTTTAAGAGCCGCTGCTCTAGGAGAATATAAACACCACCAAAGCGAACAATGTAGTTATACCTCTACGCCACGCGTTCGTAAAGACGTATCTATCAACGCCGAACCGTTTCTTTCTTGCGCCAGACAGCATTTCGGACAGACCATATTCCTGACCACTAATCTGTCGGGCCGTCTCCTGCTACATCACAACACGCTATTGTTATTTATTGTGAGTGAAAGAAAAATTAATATACGGGCCGAGCAATTACTCAACTGTAAGCCGCGTAGATATACGACCGGCTCGAGCTTATGTAACATTGTCTTAGTGTTAGCAGAATGAGATGTTCGTAAGTTTCTTCACAAGAGAACTGAACATATCTGATGTGAAGGTCTAGAGGGGCCCTATTTTTACTGCAATGTGTAGCTGCAATGCTCTTGCTGGCGATATTGCGACAATATTTTGAGTATGGCCCGGCCATTTAGGCAAACATTTCTGGCTTTGCTGATGATAGCCAGGCTGTTCGGCAATATTGCAGTAACATATTGAGGTTAAATATGGTCCGTCTAGGAGCATCTTAAAGTTCAACAAGGTAAGAAGTGAAAAGAGATGTAACATCGTCTACGACGTATCTTGCTGTGCTCAGCTTTAGGTGAGGACAGCAGTTTAGAGGCAGCGCAAGAGTTTAAAAGAAAATCTTTAAAAATTTTTAGTTAAATTTTTTTTTTATTCGATGTCTCAAAGACATAAAAAATTCAGTTGCAGACTACGTAGGTTATTATTTGGGATCCCACTCTCACACAGACTTTACGAAGATTTTTTTTCAAACCATTTAAAAAAAAAAATTTCTTTATTATTGATAAATATATTTATCCACTTCGCAGTCCCAAAAAGACTGCTGAAATTTTTGTTGCTGTTATTTTTTGGAATCCCTGTTTCACACAGACTTTACGAAGTTTTTTTTTTTTCAAACCATTAAAAAATATTTTTTTCTTCAATAATGCTGCTATGTTTATCCACTTTGCAGTCTCAAAAAGGCTGTTGAAAAGCGAATAGTTAAAAAAGTCTTATAAAGTCTACTATTGAAAAGAGGAGACATCAGAAAATGTACTCTAGTATCTAAAATATTAGAGAGTATAATGGCCACTTGCACTAAATATAGGAATTGCTTAAGCCAGCTCTTGCTTATCTACTTTAATCTACTTCTAGCTAGCTCCTACCTACATTTTTTTTACACAAACATTAAGACATTCCTTAGGAGAGTTTAAAGGAGCGAACCCACCGCGGCGCACGTCTGGCACGGCCTCGCGGCGCATATTAGCTTCGTGTTTGTTAGACAACGTGGGTCTACGTTTCCATCGCAGCATTCGCTATGAACCCACGACTACGTAAAACTAGCGTGGCTCACCATGGCGCACAAAGAGGCACTGAATTGACGTCACATGGCTTGCGAAAATATGTTCCATAGCTCAACGCATAGCCGTGTACCGCGTGCACAGCGTGCGTGGCGTTGAGATGCGTGGGTGGCTTATTCGGGCAAGCCACGCGTATAGCAATGACGTCATGAATCTCATAATCATGCATAGTGTGTCCGTGGGTTGCGGTTGATACTGACATACATTTTCTTGCAAAGCCAAACTAGACACACGTGCGTAGCCTCTCCGTGCGCCGCGGTGGACCTGCGTCTTTAACTTTATGCGCCCGATTAGCAAAAATTTAGCTAGGAGTAGTCTAAAACAAGTTAAGCAAGGATTTAGGCAATTCATAAATTTAGTAGAAGTGGCCATAAAACTGTTGTGTTACTCGAAACTTCGTGCAAACATTTGGTTTGGATAATACAATAACATGGTGCAACGAGACTGTTTGTTTCTCTCCAAACTTGATCCGTAAGTTTCCGAGAAACTAATTTCGTGAGCGTGTCGTAGTGTTTGCTCAATACGTAGGTAGGGTCAATTGGGGCAAATTCGTCTGTGGGGCAATTGCGTCTTTCGAGAATTACTGAAACACCCTTCAAAAATTAGGCAAGTAACACCATCTTGTACAGATTATTGCAACTAAAGATTTAAAAAAGATGTAGGTGGCGCCTAATTTGTGAAGGGTTTGACAGTAATTCTCGACAGACGCATTTGCCTCAGTTGTCATTCTGTGTTCGGTGAGCTATAGGTAGGTATTACTCTCAAGCAAAGAAATTTAAATTCTTATACTCATATATCTATATACGGGTTGCCTTTGCTTCGAAGTGTTTCAACTGTCTTTGACATGTATAACTATAAATTATATAATAATATAATAATATTAAATAATTTTGAATTTGAAGGTCATAACTAAAGGTCTGCCAGCACACTGACTGGTGTGGTTTCCGAATGAGTCTGTGTTTATGCTGAGGATTCCTCTCATATCTTTAACACCACCGAACTACCCCTTCGAGTTAAAAAGAGTGCAGATTCTCCTCAAAGTCATGACCATAAATAAATCTCAAGCCAAACTCATAATTGATTAAAATGGTTTTCACACGGTTAGATAGACGTGGCCTGCTACAGAGTAAGCTCATGGAGCAGCCTGGTGTTTCTAAAAAAGAAAAAATATGGTTTACAAAGAAATACTGAGGTACGAGTAGGTTGTCGTTGTAAACATTATTAACTGTCAATTATCTACTTTTGGTTGTCTTCTAATTTTATCTTTTCACACACGCTTTAAGTTCTGTTGATACCATACTACTACTACTACTCTCATTCCAGAGATAGTTTAGTTAACTAAAGAACTTCGTCCATATTGCTCTGCTTGGGATATTGTCAGTTTGTGTATTCAATTGAGAGCGAGTGTGACAGCTTAAAATATTTATTTCTGAAGATAAAAACGTCGTTTATTTCCTGTAAGCCACGCGGGCGAAGCCGCGGGCAGAAGCTAGTTTATTATAAAATAAGTACCTCTGTCTATCTGTTTGCAGGTTTTTCACGGCTAAACGAATCTTGACGAAATTTGATAATTATAAACAGTACCTCACGAGACAAGTTTTTGGGTACAATTTTCTGAATAAACGCAAACGAAGTCGCGGGTAACAGCTAGTATAAGCGGTCATTATTTGCAGTACGCTAACTGAGCCAGCGTGCTAAAATTGGATAGTGTGAAAATTTAGTCTAGAACTCTAGATAGATACACTTTTTATTAGAAAAGACCGTAGATAAATACTAAATCTTGCTTCCTTTGAAGTTCCAGTTAAAATTAAATTGAACCTATTTATATGCCGGTATTTTACACCGTTCCTTTCACGTTAATTTGCCATGTTAATTAAGTGAGTACCTACAAAATTATTGGTTTCCGTTACCTACCAACAGATATACGTTATTACAATGTCAATGTTTTAACTTTGATCAAAGGATAGCATTTTAATTATTATTGTGTGACCAACGCATTGATATTCAATGAATTGTGAAATGTGTTCATTAGAGTTCACAAGAATTGGTTTAACTCATCGCATTCTGTTTTATGTAATTAACAATCCACTTCAGTGGACTTGATTTTATTACCTACATATGTAATAAAAATATTAACGTTAATAATTTATACTTATTTGTATTTTTATTTCGAACTCACGTTTGTAAAATAAGGGTAGGAAAATGATGATAACAATACAATACAAAAACTCTTTATTGACACCAATATACAAATAAATCTAAACTAAACACTCAAAAATAAAGGCACAATGGGCGGTTTTATCGCTTAAGAGCGATCTCTTTCAACCAACCTCTTTGGATGGGATAAAAGCATGAACGGTGGTGTGTGCTAAAGAAAAATAATAATCATTTTATTAAGGGTAAATAAATATTAAATATACTTACTAATTTGAGAATTATAATAAACTAGCTGCACCCCGCGGTTTCATCCGCAGTTAAAAAGTATCCTATGTGCTATTCTAGACTATAATCTCTCTCTGTGCCAAATTTCATCCAGATCTGTTCAGCCGTTCTGGCGTGTAAGAGTAACAAACAAACATCCATCCATCCATCCATTCTTACAAACTTTCGAGTTTAAAATATTAGTAGGACTTACATACTAAAACCTACTACATAAATAATTACTAAATAGTTATACAAATAAACTACCCAGTCATAAACATACACAAGTACCTACATCAACATGTACATTGAAATATGACAAACGTTAAAAAGGAATCTAGTCCACTAATAATGAGCCAGTATGGAAAAGTAGAACACTTTGAGCTGCGTTTTAAAACTGTGAAGTGATTGAGCACGTCTAATATTTTCTGAAAGTTCATAGCTTATGTGTCTTTTGGATTATAAGGAATATAACTTTAAGCTGTTTTTTTTTTCTTTTTAGAACCAGTAGAATTATTCGATCTAGTCTTAAAAATATTCAGGTTCTTAAGAAACAAAGATGGTATAGTGAGACATTGCTGTCTTTAAGGGTATTTATACGTTACGATACTGGTTACTCTAGGTTCCTACGTGATGCTACTAAAAACAAAGAAAATCTCATCATTTAGTGGCAGCACACACTGCTAGGACGTTTTTGATTATGTCGAGTGAAGAGTAAAAGTGCCTACTCCCGGTGCAATTTCGTATTCAATTTATTGATTCAACTTGGGTTGATTTGATAAATTGCAACGTGAGGAGGTAAGTTAAAGCCTTTTTTGGGACCACCTTGGGAAAATCCTTTATGGATACCACCAACAGTCCCGGGGCGGGCACAGAGTGGTTATGTGGGAATCCCACCACTGACGGCCTACCCACTAAAAACCCAAGGGTGTTCCACCTCGCCGCAGAATGTCGGGACAACGGGAACACTCTCACACACGACCGCGGCCCCGACAACGCCAGCCCCTGCGGGCACCTCCTCGAGCCTACACTCTTCCTCACCATGACGATGTATCGAACACTAAACACATCGTCATCATACACCTCGGGGACCAATTCAGCCGGTGGGCGCGAAACGCCCAAGATAAGTTAAAGCCTGCTCTAACTTCTAATCTCGACTTCAACAAGTTGAACCAACTGTGACCTACACGGTGGGGATTGCGAGACTAAGTAGTAGCAGACGCGAAGGATACCGGTTCTACTTAGTCGTATGTAGTATCGTAATGTAACAATGGCTAAGGCAAAGTTAGATAGTTACCTAAACACGTATGATGACTAAAACAAACAAAATACCACCCCTTAATTTATAAATAGAGTTTAGTCCTCATTAAACACTCTGAAACCGAAAACAGGGACATCCGTGGAGGCGCCGCTGTAGGGCGTCGCTATCGCTTTTGGATAGGTTCAAACATTTGCATGAAGCAAGCTCGGACAGCGTTCTGGCGTCGCTTCCGCCTGTAGCTGATTAGCATAACTGCTCAATTATTTCGTTCGAAATAGTCACTTTACAGACAAATTTCGCGCTTCGCGTTTGCGCTACATTGCGCGCGGTATTGAGCGATGCTCTTTTGAAAACGTTTTGTAGTAAATAAATATGGGGATTTAAACTTACTTACTTGATGTACATTTTTCAGTGCTTGAAGTAGAATTTATCAATACAACTACTTAAATACTAATTAACTACATCATTAACTTAAGACGTTTCGATCAGAAATGTTTAAATGTCGGAGGTGAGGTCGTTCGGTTCAATCACTAATTAAAAGCCGCTGGTCGAAATAAAAAAATATTTTACTACTCGTAATAGAAGGCTATATAAACACTGAGTACTTGTACTGCCAAATAAATTTCAATTTACCTACTGTTTGAAATTTTTAAATTGTAATTGATGGTGTGCAACCCGATATTGTGTGTATTGTATTGAGTGTCAAGCTATTTAGGTATTTTAAGCAAATTTAAATGAAATATGACTAGCATTAAATGAATTGAGATACGAGTATCATCGCTGAGACGTGCGTGCACCTCACACACTACTACATACTGCCGAAAAGCAGAATCTGTGTTACACAATTATGCCCAACTCACGCTTCACCGAATTGCTGAGCTCAGCTTTGCGTCTTACTGTTTTGAGTATGTAAGACTTTAACTCACATCTTGATAACTTAGTAAAGACCCTTGCCGAATAAGTACGCAGCAAACTTTACCCATGGCCAAATTTTCTCGCAAGCTCTTCCCTAAGCCGTAATAAGAAAAGATGGAGATATTTTAATAACGTATGAAGCTCTAAAACAATTTAGCAACATTCCTGCAGCCAATATCTCAACTGATATGCGCGATACGCCCCATTTTAAACCTAACACCTATACTTACGCCATATACCTACCCTTGATTATAACTAAAAGAAGATACGTTAAAAGACTTTCAGACTCTGAGTATTCTTGGATCGAGCTGCATTTTCTCCTCTTAGACAAATCGTCGGCATCAACCATAGTAGTTCGTTCGATACCTGTTAAGAATAAAAGTTGATTCTAAATACAAATCTTTTGAAGTGTCTAATTAGCATCTGCTGATTGCAATTTTAGATATTTTCACAACTTGTAAGCAACACTGCAATGTTCATATTCATATTCATTTTTATTCATAAAATGTAATTTTACATGTCAATTTAAATAATAATACAATCAATGTATAATAAAATAATACAGCAAAAATGTCAAACAACAACAACAACAACTCTTTATTAAAAACATAAAATAATTACAATAGTACTTAAATAGGGCTTAACTAAGTTTTGAATGGGCGGCCTTATCGCTCAAAGCGATCTCTTCCAGAAATTCAAATTAAAAAATTACACAACACAAGAACACAAAACTAAAATAAAAATATTAAGAATTAAAATTATTAATAAAATCACATGTCCGAGTTTACAAATTCATGATAATCATAGAAAGCTAGATATTTGTATTATCCAATTTTAAAGCAGTAGAAAAATGTTACTTTACTTCCAATAGCTTCTTTACCCCCTTCAGCCCCTTTAGAAGAGATCGCTCTTAGTGATAAGACCGCCAGTTGTTACACAGTTGTTACAGTTCTGTTGTTCTGTTATTTTTCTGGTGTGAACAATAAAGTGTTTCTCTATATATATATCTATCTATATATAGTTCCTTCCAATAACTTAAGGCGAGCCTGGCCAGAAAACGTCTAGCAAGAATCAACTTTCCTCTAAGATAAACCATGGTTTTTACTGTGTAAAAAAAAATATGTTATTCTTAAGCATGTTTTTAAGTGGAATCATAAATCTGATACATGTAATGAATAACTTCACTCGATAGAAAAAAAATCCAAAGTCACCTCTATTTGGTATTTTAAACACGATTTGCGACTTAATTTTTACAAATCATATTGCTTTTTTATTTTTTTTACGAATTACAATGCAATAAAAAAATGGAATCATAAATCAAAATGTTAAAAAGTTAACATGGTAATTTTATATGAATTTTTTATCACGAATTCATGGTAAAAAGGCACGTTTGCGTGACCGCCAGTCCGCCCGCAGACCCCGTCGACGCCGGACGTGTGCCAAATGTGCCGCACACACCAACACCAACCAAGCATTTAGTTTTGCCATAATGGGTAACAAACATAATAAACGAAAAAAATGCTCTAGTCTGGCTTTTAGAAAATCGTACGAGTCAAGGAGCAAACGTCGGTAAGTAGATAAACTTCTACTAGATTAAATTGGTAATCATTGTTTTTATTTACTAGAATCGACATTTCTTGCATTGCTTTTTGTAGTCAGATGATGTATCAACAAATCTATTAGTACCTACTTATATTCGTTTTAGTGTTTTCAAATATCATACTCATCATCATAGATACTTTTTTGTCTCGTTACGTGTATTCACGATGTAAATACCCGGCCTAGTGGTATACCTACTAGTGATATTTATGTAGTTATACCTACCTACAGTTACAGTTTTTTTTTGCAGAAGACTACTACGTAACAAACTCCAATGACTTTGGAATTGACGAAACGTAAGTACCTACCTACCTTTTGTACCACGCAGGGAGGCGGGTGTTCTGCGAAGTTTTGACTATGTCGGTCACCATTTATTATTTCACCCAGACAACTTGTGAGATAGGGATACGGAGCGACGTTCATACTTTCATTTTTCCTGAGCATTCTAAACTGCACAACGAGTAAATACCCGCCCTAGTGGCATACCAGTGATATTTATATTTATATAGTTATACCTACTTACACGAATACCTATCTTACAGTTTTGTTTTTTTTTTTCAGAAGAGTACTACAACCAAATTTAATAAACTCCGATGACATTGGAATTGACGAAACGTAAGTACCTACCTACCTTTTGTAACATGCAGGGCGGCGGATCTTCGCTAAGTTTTAACTATACAGGATGTTAGGTAAGATACGGGACGACGTTCATACTTTCATTTTTACTGAGCAATCTGAACTGCACAACGAGTAAATACCCGGCCTAGTGGTATATCTAGTAGTGATATTTACGTAGTTATACTTACCTACATGAATACTTATCTTCGTTTTTTTTTTTGCAGAAGAGTACTTCAAGAGAATGTAATAAACTCTGATGACATTGCAATTGACGAAACGTAAGTACCTACCTTCTTTTTGTAACATGCAAGGTGGCGGATCTTCGCTAAGTTTTGACTGTACTGTATGTATGTAAATTATATAGGGTGTTAGGTGAGATAGGGGACGTCGTTCATACTTTCATTTTTGACTGAACAATCTGTACTACACGAGTGTTTGGTAGCGTTTGTGTTATAGCCGTATGATTTGAACACATCTAGGCCTGATTAGTACTGCAACGTGATTTTGGCTGTTTTGAAGAAAACTCGTAAAGTTGTATATTCGTTTTTAACGATTAGCGAAAATCGAGCATTTCGGTAAATCTTGTAAGTACGGCTTTTATAAACCTACGACTGGTATGGATGTGTTCGTCGTTGCCTTTGAAATTCGAAACTGCCGGTTGTAAGAAGCGATAGCGGGGACAGGCGAAGCTATGTATATACGTCACAAAGATGGCCGCCGACCATTGTAGATTATTGCTTATATCTCGAGTTCTATCTCATCAAATCAGTTGTTTGAGGTGTCATTTGAAAGCTCATTTATTTATAATGTAGTTGTTATATAATTATGTACATACATATCAACAAGCTTGAACGACAGCTTCCGTGCGCGAGTCCGACTCGAACTTGGTCGGTGTTTTAGAATTTTTATATTTTGAACTTTTGGACATCATACTTATAAATATTTATTTTTATTTTGTTTTAGGCACGTGGATGACATTGACCCTGTTTCACTCAGCGTGGTCATCATCCTGCGTCAGTCATGGTTTGGTGGGGGGTATCCTATCACGGCGTCACAAAGCTTAGTTTTTGTGAAAAGGGGGTTAAAACTTCTGCCAAAGTGTATCAAGAGACCGTCTTATATGGTGTTGTACAACCCCTTAGCAATACACTTTTTAAAAATCTACCGTGGAGTTTCCAACTAGACTCTGCACATGGTCACAAGGCGCGAACTACCCAAGCCTGGCTGGAAGCCAATGTTCCGGACTTTATAAGGGCTGAAGACTGGCCCTCCTCTAGCCCAGATCAAAACCCCCTGGACTACAAATTATGGTCAGGTTTAGAGGGCATGGCCTGCTCTAAACGACACGCCGACATAGAGTCACTTAAGAAATCTTTGAAGCAAGCAGTGGCTAAATTTCCCATGGAAACAGTCCGTAAATCCATAGATTCTTGGCCAGACCGACTAAAGGCCTCTATCAAGGCCAAATGTGGTAATTTTGAATAAAATAATAGTTATATTTTTGTTAAGACTTCAATACATATGTAAATATAACTTTTATTAACATTACATTACTGTATAAAAAAATAAATGCATTTTCTTTTGTAACAGAACTTATGGCTAGACATGCATACATATCGTCACGCTTTTCCCCGAGGGGGCTGGCAGAGGTGTAATACAACACCCACATTTCGCCGGACGATATTCAGTCCCAAATGTGACAGGGGGCGAGCCTGTCGCCATACACCGGGCTCCAGTTATGTAGCAGATGACACACAATACGCACATATGTTCACACAATGAACAAATTGGTGCGTGCCGTCGGCTGGGTTCGAACCCAGCAGAGCAAAATTGCCACTCCCAACTAGGCTGCCATCGATTCTACAACTATATCACAGAACAAATAATAATACTACGTACCTATAGCTCAATTGTATATACAAATGTAAATATTGTGAATGTATATTTTTGTATTGGATGTTTTGTTAGTACTAGCAGAATGTCCGCCACTTCGTACCCAGGGTATGTATACCTATATATCCGGTATAAGTTTACTCGATTCTTTCATAATTATTGTTCAAAATTATATCTGAATCTTGTAGTTTTTTAACTTTGTAACATTTAACAAACCATACAATATTATTAGTACGCACCTAATGGTAAAGTAAGGTAATTAAAATTGTTATTACCATTGTTATACAATATACCCAAAAATAATGAAATTTACTATGTTGTATTATTTAATGAATACCGGTAGTTACACAATCATTCCAACACCCTGTATAAATATTTGTCCTAATAAGGATAACAAGTTGCCTATGTGTCAATCCAGGGCATAAGCTAACTCCGTTCCAAATATGATCCTCATCCGTCTAGCCGTTTAGGTGTGAATAAGTGAAATACGAGTAAGTACCTAACTTCCACACACAATCGCAATCTTTTGTATTTATGAGTGTGAAGTGTGATAAAATGGAAATATGACACTACCGGTAAAATGAAACTAATGCCACGACTGCTCACACATCAAAAATACAACAACTCGTGGACATGAGATTGGTTGTACCTATATTGGCTTGAACGGCATTTTTTAGATTTTTTTTTGTTTGGCATCAAATAAAAAATGTTCATAAAATGGATGAGTACAATGACGGACGGATTATTTTATCGATTTCCTAAAAATGGGTGTTTAGGTACTCGATACCATAACGTGACTGACGGGTGAAAGACGTGCGCGCGGCGCATCGCACACAACTTTTGTGTCGCGTGAATGAATACGTCGCGCTCCCAAAAAGTGCGGCCTGAGGTAGAGTAAAATACCTAAAGTTTTGGGAAAGCCTCGCCTTAAAGTCTAGTCGCATCGATCAGTAACGTATCTTCAGTTCAGATCCAAGCATAATATCCATACTCAAAGCATCAATTCACATCTTCTCAACTCCAGAGCGGCTGAACGCGGGTCGTATTGTGGAACGACCCCTTGTGAGGGCTACATTATGAAAATTGCCTTCTTGGCGTAAATAGTTATTGTAGAGATGTTTCCTTCACAAACAGGAGGGGTTGACGAAATTTTGCCTGATATTTGGGGAAAATGCTGCCAATGCAGGTGAAAAGAGATTTATTGCTCAACACGGAGCGGGACGTTCGTCTGCTTTTCAAGTTAGGGGTTTGATTCTCGGCCGGGCAGATGTTAAAATGATAAATTTGAATATTAGTTCTGTGCTATTTGGTCATGTACGAGTATATAACATAGCATGAATGACACAGATAATTCCGCGCACTCACGCAAAATACTAGTTCCATGATAATTGCAAATTGTGTCGCTTCAATTGCCACTTACCTTTTTTTTACACCGGACTAGTCTTTTTGACCACAGACTCGCCTGATTTATTAGGAACGGCCTTATTGTACAAATAAAATGGCTATGATCAGTTTCCAGTATTATATTTCAAAAATTATTCCAATGTTTACATTTCACATCATGTCCGAGAAATCAATTTATTCGACAACTATGAGTTTATTTTACTAGACAGGTTTTTAATACCTTACCTCAATTTTGTGTCTCAAATGCTCACACGCGTAATCAGTTTCTTTACTCAACGTTTCCGATGCCTCCCATCCGCTGAATGGCAGCTAGACAACAACAACGCAAGTGGCGCCACTGTATGGGTGGAGCCGATTAGTCAGCATTTGCCATTAAAATGAGACTGAAGTTAACGGATATTGCTAACAGATGGGAAGCGTCGACATGATCGAAGGTGTAACCTTTGCCTAAGAGATACCTGTGCACGCTTGCATACGTGCACATAAATCTACCTACCTAAATATTTACAACATACCTACATAATGGAAGAGAAGAGGGGGAGATGCGCGGGAGGCAGGGACCGCCGGCGCCCGCGGCTCTTCCGACGAACATTCCAGTCGCACTAAAACTACCAAGCGCGTTGTACGTACAACGCGCCATCGCGGCCGCGACCACCCAACAAAATATAATTTAACTCGTGAGTAATCGAATATTTATTACTGTTAGTTGCACTGATGCGTCTACATACCTATTCACTTTTCTCTTGAACATCCCAGGATTGAATTGTAATTGTACCTTTAAATCAATCACGAAACCCAATGCGTTAAACCACAAATCACACTGTGATTGTAACTACCCACATTTAGTCCTTTAATCCGTAGTCCGGTAATCCGTGGAGGGAGTCATAATGGACAACGTCTGTTTGCCAACACAAACAAGAGCAGATTGCATTGGATAATTTGATTGGAAACCAATTTCGATAAACTTTTTAAATGAGTTTGCTTTGAGGTGATCTTTGTTAGTTATGCTTTATACCTACTTATTACACTAATATTAAACCACGTGTCCGTAGTATAATATTTGTATGTATATAAATGTATGTGTCACTGAAGATAAGACTTTTCTAACCAAGTGGTTTCACTTTGGTTGGGGTTTAAAAATAGGAATTATATATTTTTTATTATTAATAACATAATAATAGTAATAATATTCGGGATACTTACACACACGGTCGTCTGACCCCAAACTAAGCAAAGCTTGTACTATGCCTGCCAGAGACTGATATATGTACATATGTACATATAAATTGTTTAAATACATCATTCAATAGATAATTAACACCCAGACATAGAACAAACACAAATGATCACATGAATGTTTGTCCCAGGTGGGAATCGAACCCACGCCCTCTAGCTCAGAAGGCAGGTTCACTGCCGATTGAGCCACCGAGGCAGTCATTCCTGAATTATTTGAAACTAGCTGCGCCCTGCGGTTTCACCCGCGGTTAAAAAGTATCCTATGTACTATTCTAGACTATAATCTATCTCTGTGCCAAATTTCATCCAGATCTGTTCAGCCGTTCTGGCGTGAAAGAGTAACAAACATCCATCCATCCATCCATCCATTCTTACAAACTTTCGCGTGTATAATATTAGTAGGATGAGGTTTTTAATATGATATAGAAATATTTCCCCACCACTGACGCTCGTCAAGTCTTATCTTTCGTGGGACGTATTTTACTTATTCCACTAATACCTACTATAGTTGCTCTTTAGTGGCTCTGTGAGCTATAGACCTCGCGGCCGACGTTTGTCTTCCTCTATAGGTATCATTCCTCAACCAATACTCGTGAAATTTTGTGAGCAGGTTCATTAATTATACAGATTTTTTTCGTCGAGTCCACTTTGGTTTTTTTTCAAAATGGCGGAAATATGGGGCTACAGATAAGCGATTTCAGCGCACAAAGCCAATCGTAAGTAATAAATTAGTAAGTAGGACTCAAAAGCAATTTTGTTCCTCTTTCTCTATGTTATCATTTTTGACCAAACGAAACTAAAAGCACGAAAGAAAAAAAAGACAAGACGAAACTTGACTCGAATGAAATGTTTTTTTTTTCTTTAACGTTCATTGTCCCACTGCTGGGCAAAGGTCTTCCCCAATTTTTCCAGTTTTCCTTGTACTGGGCCAGCACCGTCCACTCCTTTTGAAGCCTCCTGGTTCGTCGCGCCATCGTGTCGGAGGGCGACCTCGACACAAGATTTGTTTAACTAGAAAAAATACAACCACATTGAGAACCTCCTCAAGTCAAAGTCAAAGTCAAAATGTTTTAATTCAATTGGGTATCAAACATACACCATCGAACGTCAAAGTTTTATAAAGACTCGACCGCCTTGTTCGGAAAAAGAGCCAATAATCAGGAGAACAGGCAAGAAACTGAGATGAATTATTTAAAAAAAAAAAACTGTTTCACAAATTTTTGCTTACAACTAGGTAATATCTATGAACTAGTGGCTACTTGGCGGAAGTGGAAGGCTTCAGACATCTTTGTCTTCTAAATAATTGTTAACTTTATAATATCATCTTTTCACTAATGTAGTTTTTACATGTAATTTAAATTTTCCTTCAGTGAGCCCTTCAGTGAGCCCTCCGCCATTTTGAAGACGGTTAAAAAGATAGCTGCATGACAAGTTAGGACAATAATGTAGGTCTTAAGAAAAAAGATATTCTATTGGTCTCAGACATTAGGAAAACTAGCAAACCGCACGAAACCCGTGGAATGCAGCTTTTCTAAACCGTGTTTAACGGCTAACAGATTCTTAAATAATGTTGTATTAACTTAGATGCCTAGGTCTAGAAAATTGGCTATTAACTAATCTTTACGGCTGCTCCTATTTCTATTTTTACGAGATGAACGTGACTTTTGTTAGACAAGTAGCAGTAGGTATTAACTTTACCAGAAAAATTGCTTCAAATATCACTCCTCGTTAAGAAATTTCAGAATTTACTAAAGCTTTAAAACAAATCAAAATCAAACTCAACATAACATATCGTCACGCCTTTCCTCCGAGGGGGCTGGCAGAGGTGTAATACAACACCCACACTTCGCCGGACGATATTCAGTCCCAAATGTGACGGGGGGCTTCGCCATACACCGGGCTCCAGTCATGTAGCAGATGACATACAATACGCACATTTGATCACACAGTGAACAAATTGGTGCGTGCCGTCGGCTGGGTTTGAACCCGCTCCCTCTAGCTTGAGAGGCGGACTTTCTCCCAACTAGGCTACCATTTTCGCAGTCTCTCATAAAATCTAATTCACTTATCCCCATTCGCTTCCATAGCTTAAAATAACTTAACGGATTTCGCAACTCCAGAAATTCATAATTCATTTTCGAACTAAGTTTAAAGTTGCAATTAAACATAGTTAAGCCCTCATCCGACTAGTTGGTAGTTGTTGCGTTTTGTTGCATCACGCCACGCATCTAAAGTTACCATGATTTAAGTTTTTGTCGGATAACTAAACGTTAAGACTCATGACGCTTATTCAATTTTTAATCCACAAGCTGTGCTTCGCGGTGTCACTCGCGGTCAAAAACTAGCCTATGTGCCATTCCAGACTATAATCTATCTCTGTACCAAATTTCAACTAGAACCGTTCAACCGTTTTAGCCTGATTGAGTAACAAAAATCCAGCCATCCAACCAAACTTTCGTATTAATGATATGACTAGCGGCGCCACACGGTTTCACCCGCGGTCCCATAGGAACCGTTAATTATTTCGGGATAAAGTCAAAGTCAAAATCAAAATGTTTTTATTCAATTTAGGTATCAAAGATACACTTCTGAACGTCAAAGTTATTTAAATAGACTCGACCGCTTTGTTCGGATAAAGAGCCTCGGAGAGTTCGGATAAAAAAGTACCCTAAGTCCTTTTCTGTATCCCAGACAACGTGTGTGCAAAATTTCATGATAATCAATTGAGTGGTTAGAGCGTGAAAGCGTTAGAAACAAACAAACAAACTCATTTTCGCATTTCTAATATTAGTAAGGATTATAAGACACTTTACTAGCTGCGGTCCGCGATTTACCCGAATAAAAAGTAGCCTATATGTTAATTCGGGGCACAAGCAAACCCCGTTCTGAATGTCATCCAAATCACTCGTACACTCAATCCATTTGAGCGCAAAGAAGTAACATAATTTCCAATTTTTAAAATTAACTATCTCTGCCCCGCGGTTTCACCTGCGGTCCATCAAGAACTTTTTTTTTCGAGATGAAAAGTATACTGTTCTTTTCTGTACCCCTGACTATGCGTATGCAAATTATCATGACGATCGTTTGAGTGGTTAAAGTGTGAAAGCGAAACAAACAAACAAACGTACAAACTCAGTTTCGCAATTATAATATTAGTTAGGATAGGGTAGGCAATATTATAACAATAAATAGGGTAATATAAACAGATCTTAATTAGCATAATTATGGTATTGTATTACATTGATCAGATAATAATGTTATCTTCCATAATTGGGTTTTGATTAAGACGTTGTGTATAGTGGATATTATACCCTAACACTATTGTGTATTAGTTTTCATTTACAAGGAACTCGTCTTAAAAGGATAGGTGTAGAAAATTCGTGGTTTAATTTTTGTAGACCAATATGTTTGTGTTACAAATATGATCAAACGCCACTTTAAGCGCTAGTTCAGACACAGCGGAAACCGCGCGGTAGTAGTTTTGTTGTCCTTGTCTAATACGCAGCAGTAACAAAGATAACAATATTAATACAGCGCAGTTCCCGCTGTGTCTAAATTAGCGCTTAGGCGCAAATTATACAAGCCAGACGGAAAGCGAAGGTGTAGCGCAGAGAAGGTTAAGGCGCAGTGCCGTTTTAAAAGTCGTTCAATATGTACCTAGTGCTCTCTAATTTAAACGACTAATGGTGACTTGCACTTAAAATAAGAATTGCCTGTGTCCTTGCTTAACTACGTTAATCTACTCCTAGCTTAATTTTCGCTTATCGTGCACGTAAAATTAAGTCTCCTAAAGAATGGATTAAGATTCATGCCAGAAAATATAGGTAGCTAGGAAGAGTAAACTCAAGGACTTAGGCAATTCTTATACTCAGCGCAAGTGGCCAAAATACTTTTTAACCGACGAAATGGAGGAGGCTTAGAAGTCTTAAAAGTCTTTAAAAATATTTTATGATGTTTTGTGGGTAGGTATATAAAATAGACTGACCAATCTAAACCCAGCATTAAAATCTGTGAGTGTAAATCACCCCTATTTTCCCACCCATAAGGTAGGATTATTTTTTAAATGAGACCAACTTCAAAGTAAGTATATCTCTTCCAATAAACAGATTTATCAAAAAAAATGTTATTTATAAAAAATATAGAATTATCAAATTCAGACTACGCTATAAAAAGTTATGCGTGGTCATATACATATTACGTTTAGTGAGTGAACAATCAATTACCTACCCATAATAATAATTTCCTACCCTAAGGGTTGTTTTTTTTGCAAATTTAAATAGGACCTCCCTCAGGGTATACCTTTTTCAACAAAATATAATAAAAGTGTGTGTAATAAAAATGTACACGCGTTAGAAGTTATACTTCTTAACCTCAAATCTATAAATGCACTCAAAACAGTTTATTCAAATCAGTTTTATCACTCATATTCAATATATATAGATATACTAATAAATGATAAATTATTAGTAAATACTATCACCGTCGTATATGAAATTGATTTAATAAAAACACCAAAATAATATTTATTTATTCACTGTTTAATTGTACTATTACGAAACACGTGTTCTAAATATAAAAATACTAGAATATACAACTTGAACATAGTTATCAATTTTCATGCCACCTAGAACTAACTTCACGATGTAGAATTTAGGTGTCGGTGTGCGCGCGCATCGTAAAAATTCACTCTCATTATTTTTCTTTATCGCGCCAAGAGAAGTATAACTTCAAAAAGAATTATCAAAATCGGACTATGTAAAAAGTTATGCGTGATCATACATTATTATTGTTTATTAAAATATATACGCGTCGACTTGTAAATCTCCTCAGTTTCGTCGGTTAAAAAGTCTTTTGGTCACTGTAAATATCTACCTATTGTGTCAAAAGCAAAGAAACTAGTCATAACGTAGTCCAAGAAAGAGCCCCACAATAATCGTCACCCCACAATACAGCTGGCCCCGTCCCGGACATCATTTACATAAAACACCCGGAACGAGTGCCGTCCGGGACGTTCCGGGATTACCATAACCGCTTAATTATTTTGTTTATCTGACCACTAAACTGCTCTGACTGCGTCCGTGGAACGTGGACTGGCGCCAGCTCTGATACGGCCGAAAATTGTACTCTATACAAAAACGAATACGAATATTTTTTTAGATATTGGAGAAAAAATCATAATTAGTACAGTTTTGATTTGAACCGTGTTTTTTATCTGAGTTGTAGGAATTCATAGCTCCTTCTAATGTGGTTCATATGCTTGGGAATTCATATAGTTTAATCAATAAGGTCAACTGGGGCAAAGGCGTCTGTGGGGCAATTGCGTCTTTCCAGAATTACTGACAAACCCTTGTCTACTACAAATTAGGCGCCTACCTACATCTTTTTTTATCTTTAAGTTGCAATTAAAATTTAGTTGCAATAATCTGTACAAGATGGCGTTGGTTGCCTAATTTGTGAAGAGTTTGGCAGAAATTCTCAAAAGACGCATTTGCCTCAGTTGACCCTACCACTCAAATTTGTAAATTTGAATGTTCCTCAAACTTTTGTATGTGAGTTTTTGACTACTAAACACCTGAATCGATTTTTATTATTTTTTAAAAAGAGACTGCTTTATAAGAATACAAGATATTTATAGATGACTTATCTTGCCAAAACGTGAAAATTCTGAAAAGGCGAAAGTTGAACCAAGAGACGCAGCTAGTTGAGTGTTTAAAAAAAATTTTTTATTCCTCATGGTATTTCACTCCGTCTACATTCTCAGATAGAAAAGTTATCCGTTTTCCAATTCTTAATTATTGCAACAGTCTCAAGAACTTTCCAAGAGCTCTTTGAAACAAAAACTTACAATTGACCAAATACAGGTTGTCAAACGATTTTCAAAACTATTTCACTTATCTAAAACACATCAAAATTTCCACACACAATAAGTATCAAGACGGTTTTCACCTCTAATGTAATTCCCTTATAACACGGGTTTACGTGTCAAGTAATTAAATCCTTGTTCAACAATCCCTAAATTAAAATAGTTTTGATTTATAATGAACCGGAATATGTTTACGAAACTGTCCCGACAAAATACGGCCCAAAGTTAACATAGCTGGCCGAGCGTGAAGTTAATTTAGCAAAATTTATATAAACTGAATACGTCCTACCTACACAGTACCCACGTCAAGCTGTTTAGAAATAGCACCTTGTTATTAAAGCGTTCCATCCTCCGACATATCGTCGCTTACCATCAGGTGAGTAAGTGTCCAACAGAAAAAAATAATGCCTCTCAGTTTCTTGCCTTTTCTTCTGAGTATTGGCTCTTTTTCCGAACAAGAAACGAAGAAGCGGTCGTGCCTAATGTAAAACTTAGACGTACATAAGTGTATCTTTGAAACCCATTTGAATAAAAACTTTTTGACTTTGACTTTGAATAAATGGGATATAATGGTAACGAAAACTTTTTTCGTTTTCGTTTGGCTCCATACGTTTCAACAAAGCGATCCTGATGGAAGCGTTAAGGAATTAGGCTAAATGTATGGAGCCAAATGAAAACGAAAAAAGTTTTCGTTAGCTATCAAAACTCGCGGTAAGCCCCCAGGGCTATTCTTAATACACCTAAGGGTTCGTTCACACTTCAGAGAGACGTCGAGCAATGTTCAGCAATTGCAGCGTCGCGTTACGCTAGCAGATAAAACATAAGGCATCTCCCAGGCAGATGCGACCTGCGGTGGCGGCCAATGGATTTTAGCGTTGGCGGCCACTGGCAGCCCATTAAATTAAATTAATTAAATTAAAAATCATTTATTTCGAACCATTGGCTGCCACTACAGGCCACGTTTGCCTGGAAGACGCCTAATGCTAATACACCGACATAAAAAAAATCGGTTTTTAAACATTATCGGTGTGCTAATGTATGAGAGCATTCAGTGGCCCTATTCGGAGATCTGAGATTTTCATCTCACCTTTGTTCGTCCTTGTTGCTCTCGTTTGAAACGTCATAGGTGTAAGAGTGACCAAGATAAAACCTCGTCTCATCTCACGCGCAGGAATAGCCCTCCTGGTACAAGTACGTGTTCATATCACGCGCGTTCTATTCTATTTTTATTTGTCGTCGCCCTGAACGAGGCCTAAACTTCATCGTAGACAGCTTAGCAACATTACAATTAATAACTTTAATTAAATAATATTAACAATTGGTCCATATTTCGTCAAAACAAACACTAATTTATTTTAATAATTGTTCTAAAATCTAAATGATAATTATTGTACGCAGTTTTAAGTGAAAACAAAATACGGAGACCCAGACAAAGCTTAGAAATTCGGAATTTGTATGTGAATCTAAAAAATATAGAGCTAACATTTCTCATACAAACTTTAACTATGACCATGGTTTTAGATAATGAACAAAGTTTTCGTTAAAATTAGCTGCTTGCGAGAGGCTTTAGGTGAATTTGTTCTGTAGTTCTGTCTAGATCTGGACCTAGTCCTAGGCCTGGTCTGAAACGGGTTAACTCTAGTAAACCTCCCTCAAAATTTTGGACACAACAAAAAAATCCATTGCGTATGGTTTAGGAGGAGTTAGCGGATATTCAAACAGACGCGGATTTTGTTTTATACTATGTAGAGAAGATATATCTATACCTCTTTTGTATTTGATTATAGAAATAAGTTTAGCACATATTTGAGAATACATACATAACAACCTACACTTCGCCGTTCGATATTCGGTCCCAAGTGTGACAGGAGGCGAGCTATCCACCACGGACTAAAGACAAGGTATCAAATCAAATCAATCAAATCAAATATTTTTATTTTGGCACGAACAATAAGTACAACATATGATGTGAATCCACTGACTCCGAACTAGTGAAAACTGTGTTTCGGTAGCCAGTGGCTACTCCCATTATTAAACCTAAGTTTGTTATGTGCCTAGCACATAACAGACATAGGTATACATATATACCTAGCAGATGACAATTAATATGCACATAATTCAATCGGGACCGAAGATTAAGCTCGCACCCTCTACCTTGAGAGGCGAACGTTCCTCCAAGTAAGCTCCCATCGCTCTACATCGCTATTTATTTTTGAGAATACTACAGTATTCAATACTGAAGTAGATTCAACAATTTCCATCCTTGATTAGACGCGGTAAAACTCATCTCAGCAACATATCTATGCCACCATCCGCACCAAAATAATGCCAAGAACATCAGATATGTAAGGTTAATAAAATGATAAAGGCAATCAAATGAGCCCCTATATATATTCTCATCTCGATTTTATGAACAAGTATTTGGAAAGAAAAATCCTTTGAAGCCCAAAAGTTCCACGCGAGCTTATCAAGTTTACTTCTATACATACTCATTTTTTATTAATCTGAAACCCTGCGTATTTTATTAGACGAAAAAGTTTTTCAATTTCAACTTTGTTATTACCTACCTACTCTAATCTTGTTTACGCATTGCCAAATTCAAGCCATCTAACTAAATAAAGTTTAATCTATGAATAAATAGGTACGCGAAATTATGGTGGAAACATAAAAACGTTTGTTTTTGAAGTTAATTTTATCACTGGGCTCGATTTTATCACATCTTAAGTAGACAGTTTTTTATTGAATAGAAAATAAGTTATTTATAGCTATTTCAAGGCTTTTCTTATTGCTTCTTCTTAATTGGCTTTCAACTTTTCTTGTAAGAACTGCAGAGGTGTGGAGCTCGTTGCCTGCGTCTGTCTTTCCAGCTAAATACAATCCGGGGGTGTTCAGGAGTAAGGTGAATAGGTATCTCCTGGGCAAGCATGTTACACCTCCCATCACGTCGATGCTTCCCATCAGGCGAGTCAGTGGTCAATCTCATGTCTATTCCGTTTTAAAACAAGTAACATTAATAAAAGAAGAAAAAAAACCCGGCTGCTGTGTACCCTTTGTCACTTCCACTATCAAGACGATTCAAATGACGCCTCACATGTTGAAATACATCAAGCTGTTTAGGCTGTAGGGCGTGCCAAAGAAACCTCATACATACATGCATGAGGTATGTATAAGGTTACATACATTTCTATTTACACACATACAGGTCAGCACTCAACTGCTAAATCTAAACCAACTAAAAGTATTGATGTCCTTGTCCAATACGGCGCAATAACAAGGACAGGTATATTTTCTGCTCGTTAAAGTTTCTATGAATACGATCTATTTCTGAATAGGATCTATTATTTTCTTAATAATTTCACAACAAACAATATCTCAGTAGGTAAGTATCAGATTCTGAGCCCTCAATGTTTTCCCTGAATCGAGGTAAAGATCAAACTCGCGGTAACAAAGCATCATTAGCCAGTTAATTAATACAACCAACCAAGTACCCTATGTTCTGGCTCGTACGATATTACCTAGCTCACCGTCTCTCTCGTTAGAATAGTCATTCATTTGACAGGGACAGAGATATTATAGCACGCGCTAGAGTAGGGTCTTACTTAAAACATTTTGAAAAGTCTGTGTTACGAGTACATTTGTTTGAATTGCCAACAACCTTGCCATATTCGGGCTAACGAGTAAACATTTGTTTTGCGACAACCTTTGAACGATTAAAGAGATACGTCACTATAACTTCCCAACTAGGTAATATAATCCCAACTAGGTAATATAAGGGTACCTAGTTCGTTGACTAAATATGACGATGCAAACTCGGCACATTCCCGAATAGTGGCTCCAAAAACAGTTTAAAACTAAGTTCTTAGTAGTGATATGACATCGGTTAAAAGCCACATAAACTTATTATTTTTAACCGGCTTTCAAAAAAGGAGGAGGTTCTCAATTCGTCTGTACGCTGTTTTTTTATGTGTGTTACACGATTACTCTACCAATTATGAATCGGTTTTTATGAGTCTTTTTTTACTTAATTAACTTCGTTTTTTATCTTAATAGACGCCTACCCTACTTGTATTCGCCTTCTTAGAAACAGCTCTAACAAATAAATAGAACTTGTAATAGAAAAGGTATTCTGATAAAAATGTACAACATGGATAATAATTACAAGCTCTTCCAAGGTTATGTAATAAAATTCTGATTAAATCTTGTATTTCTCTGAAGCGGAAGCTGGTCATACAGACAGTTTAAAACCGAACGCCGAGTGAATCGAGCAGTCGATTTTTTTGTAATTGTTGAGTTTTGAGTAACCAATTCGTTTGTATAATTTTCGTACCAGACTTTTGCCTCGAACGCCCGCGAAAATACTCCTATTGGTTGCTAAAAGCTTTTTAAAACCAATAAGAACGGCGTGTCTGCGCTTTCGCGGGCATTCGCGGGCATTCACGGCAATAATGGAAACTCAAACATAACAAAAACGAGTCCCACCGGCATCAGTTGGGACAAAAATTAAAAGTTTGTGCTAACGACCACCACGAGTGGTCGTTTTGATGGTGGTCGTTGGGAGCAAGCCCAAAAAAATCCGTCTGGATCGCGACCACTTGCCGCCGCGTCCGTTTATACTTGTACCTAGCCTGCTTGTAACCAACCATAGCATAATTTTAAGTAATCAACGAGTAAAATTAATTTGTTTAGCGCTCCGTGACCACTGGCTCGCACACAGAGACACGTGATATGGGTTGTAAATGGAAACACAAAGCTACGCCTTCATGTGTAAATTAGATGGAGTTAGTTAAATAATTAACCACCCTCAGTTTTCTCATAAACTTTGTTTCGTACATTTTAATTGCATTTGTCTAAATAGGTAAGACTGGGATGTAAATTTAGCAAAAAAAAATTGCGTGGAGTCCCTTCGCGCAGAAGAAGTGAAACTTCTGTGTATCTTTCTTACTACGGGCATGCGTTAGCCACGCATTCACTCTCGCTTTCTCTTTCTATTCCCCTCTTAACGCAACCTTGTTGGAAGTCGCAATAGAAGTTTCACTTCAAAAAAAAAATAGGCAAGTACGAGCATGAGAAACAAGATGTAGCATTCCGGAAGTAAACACATACCTACGTCACTCGTCATCGTCATCTGTCTCTTTCGAACTATTTGTAAATGCCTTAGTTCGGTCTCGCTTAAGCATCGATTGACGTCACTATGTGTTGTCCACGTAACCGGAATGGTATACCTGGCGGTGTATATTATTATTCCATGAGTACGAGTACATTTTCTTGAGTATTTTGATGGAATGACTAAGTTTTCTCTAATTTTTCTGAAAATCCTTTGAAAAAATTTGCAGACCGCTTGTTAAGTCTACACTTATTCTAAAGTAAAGAGAAAGATTTGTATTTTTGTACGAGTACGTTTGTAACGGAATAACTCAATAACTACTGGTTCAATTAAAAAAAAATATTCACAGTAAGTAGTTGATATAAAGTAACTCCTATTAAACTTCTACTACTTATTTGGTATAGATGTGAAAATGCTACAAAAGGACAAACACAGAAATAGTAACTTCTGCAACTCATCAGTAACAATCAGTAACTTTTTAAGGTACGGACGGTGTGGATTAACAAATAGCAGGTAGAAAATTAGGAAAAATTATACAAAACATTGATACGAACATTGATTGATATGATATCAATCATTAATACTTTTTAGTAGCAAACAACAATTTAAATCATGTGCTTCACTGCTACTGCACTATGAGTAGCTCCGCAGTATTGTTGCATTGTACCCAAGTGCCCCGGAAGAACGTGGATGAAATCACACTGGTTACTTGCGAATTTTAAAAAATTGTGGCTCTGTGAGTTAAAGACGTCGCGGCCGGCGTTGTTGAAAAAAATCTAGAAACTGACTACACAAAAATACTAACTATCAAACCTACTTACAAAAATTCAAAAGAATCAGTTAGACGCCAGACAGACGGTGGCGGCGCGGTGGACACATTGCGGACATACGAAAATAAGAAAGCGGCATCGTTTTATGGTCGACATACCTACAACACGCACGAAACGCTTTGGTTCCTAGTTTCTCATATGGACCGCTAGAGTGTGGAATACTCTGCCAGAGTGTGTGTTACCTGACACTTATAATCTGGGTGTCTACAAGTCTCGAGTGAATCGGTTTCTTCTAGGCAAGCGTGCTCCATCGTAAGCCGCATCACTGCTTATCATTAGGCATGTTGGCGGCCAAACACAAGCCTATTAAGTAATTTATATACGAAAGCTATTTTAAATACGAAAGCTTTTTTGCCAAAACTAAAACATAGATGCTTCGCTTGCTAACACTTACTCGGTCGATTACCCATCAAGCATCAAGAAAGTAAATGAACTAGAATATTACATTATTCACACTAAAATTCGCCTCAGTTTATTCCCGGCTGCATCACGAACCGGTTGTCAGTGAATTAACTCCAGATAAGCTACTGTCACTCCACTGTGCGTATCTGAAGCTTTGATCAGCACAAGGTTATTCGATAATGTAATTGTCTGGTCTAGCCCACTGTGTAACACGCGCGTTGATGAGATATTAGGAAACTTAAATCTGGCTTTGAGGATTCAGTTTTGGAGTTAATATGATAAAACTGAGACAAAAGTACTTGGAGCGTTAGTAATTTTGATTAGATTAAAGAGACTGCATAAATAATAATCACACAGAAATACTGAGTTATCCTACGTTTCCTAATGAATTACGTTGTAAAAGCGAAAGTTATAGTGTGTATGTGCGTGCGTTTCTTCACGCTCAAACCTTTGAATGACCTCAGATGACAACATTCGGAATGGAGATAGCTTATACTCTGGTTAGACACATAGGCTACTTTTTTTACTGAGAGTAGCACAGCAAGGCGCAGTTAGTATAGAAATATAGTCATCAGTACTAAATAACGTAATTTTTAAGCACCGTTTAAGACTTCAAAAATCGATGTAACAACCTCCTTTTTCCAAAATTAAAATTTCCCCTAACAGGCATTTTGGGCTACCTGATGCAAATTTCCATTGTAATGTTGCCATCAGAAATTTAATTAACTTTTACTTCAAAGCAACGGTGGGTCAATGTGGCAGGATTCGCTGTTCCGAGACAAAACGGGCAACCCCACTTACCGACCGAGTGTTCCGTTTTATGGCAACATTTCACCTCTTATTATAACATTATATCGCTTAATTGAGGACATATTAATGTAAAGTGACTGAGTTTGCATTTTAAGGTTTAACGTTTATCGTTTTTTGATCGTGTTTGTTTTTAATTACGAATGTAATTTGGATCGAGGTGGGCGAAAGGGTAATTGAATTGAATCTGTGCGAAACGGTAATGCAGGTTGAGACTAACACGGTGTGCGACATGCGTCGGCGACAGCTCAACGATAGTCGCAACTCGAACGTCAAGTAAGCAGAGCTTTGCGACTGCGAATCGCACCAGCAACTCGATCGTCAAATGCGCAGAGCTTTGCGCTTGCGAGTCGCAACTTCGAGAACAAAATGTATAAGAATTATCGGACGCAGCCTGTCGTTGGGCCTAGTCGTCGAGCTGTCGCCGACGCATGTCGCACAATCTGTAGAGGCAGTAAGGGTTGAAAGTGTAAAAATAGAATTCCGCAATCCATGTCTTCAAACCTTACGAAATTAATAGGTTTGAAATGATAGTATTTGTGTAGTTTCCGATTTCTTTCACTTGATTAGTTTGCATGATATCTTAGATCGAAAATAGAAGAATAGTCTTCCTCAGAAAGGTTAATTTAATGGTTTAAATATATCTATCTTAGAATGCAGTTATAACACATACATGTGTAGGTACGCCTACAACATCAAACATTTAATTTTGAGTTAATATAACAACTGAAACACTAGCCGAAATAAAATAAAAACGAAAACATTGAAATACATCGACATATTCACCAACCACTTCATCAAGTCATTTAGTTCCAAAGTGCGGTTTCCACAAACATTTTATGATAACCAAATTCGTTAGCGAAGGACCGCAAAAATGTACTCGACTCATGTAGCAAGAACTGCGTTTCCCTTTCTAATGCTAATCAGTATGAAGGGCCGATTTTTTTCTGTCGAGCGGACATTACACGAGTCCGTATTAAAGTGGACTGTAATATCTAGTGGTTTAACAAAAAGGTAGGCCCGTAAATCTGGTCGGTCTTTACGGCATTACGGAGAGGTTGTAAAGCTTCAGCGCTTTTCGAGATTGTCGTAAAACTGGAGTAAACTGCTCATTACTGCTTGGTCAATAGTTATGAAAAAATGTTGGAGCCATCAGGTTTGGATTAGCATTCTGGAACATTCTGGAGGGACTGAGTCGACGGACATGCGAAGGATGGAACTTGCATACGAATGTTGGGTAGATTAGTAAGTGGAGTTTTCGTTGCTGTTTTGATAATGAAATGAGTATTTGCTAAGTTGAAAACTTGCATGTTTGTAGGTATCTAGGTGTTCTCTTACTTTTACTCCCTTACCAAAAAACGTTGTAAAGCGTCGGAATAGTTGTACAGTATTTTATCTTTTACTAAATTGTATACTCGATTGAAAACGACAAATCACTGTACTATTCCGAGGCAACGTCTAGTTTAGTAGTTTAACAATAACAGAAGTACTTTTTTTGAATTTTTTTATGTTGTTTGCGTTTGTTTACTTGTAGTAAATATTTTTTAAACCGAAAAACTAGTTTTTTTTTTTCGTTTTCGATGTGTTTTTCCGAAATATAATACGAAATGCACTGACACTTCATGACTGGTCAATCTAGCGACTCAGAAAAATCTTCAGTATCCATGGTCAAAAAAACATTATTAAAAAAAAGTTCAACAACCAATTAACTTTATTTTCTCTCACGTTGAGAAACTGCAAGTTGGCTTCTCCCTAACTGCAAACTATGTCCTCATTATTATTAAGAGGTCCCCCGGAATCGAGGCCACTGATAAGTTACAAAAGCAGATTAATGGTGTGAACAGTTGAAAGGAAATTCCCGAAATTCTGGTAAATCCTTTGGCGATGACAGCACTGAGTTCATTAAGCGGTAGATATATTCGGCACGGGAAAGTGGGTGGGTACCATGTGTATGTCCTCTGACATAATTTTGTCCTTAATTTAATTTTATAATTTTGTGACTGCCTCGGTGGCTCAGTTGGTTGCAAGCCTGCCTTCTGTGCTGTGGGGCGTGGGTTCAACCTCCACTACCTAGGGTAAACATTCATGTGATGATCATTTGTGTTTGTTCTATGTTAGGGTATTAATTATGTATTTAAGAATGTATTTAAAAATATAAATGTATGGATATCAGTCTGGCAGCCAGAGTACAAGCTTTGCTTAGTTTGGGGTCAGATGGCCGTATATGCAAAAGCTTTCAAATATTTATTTAAATAAACATTCTATTATTGGCTACAGTGTCGCCGCAACAGTGTAGCCGCATCAGTAATGCCGTAATCGGAATATATCTTCATACAAATTCATCGTACTATAATATTATAAACGCGAAAGTTTGTAAAAATAAATAGATGGATGGATGGATGTTTGTTACTCTTCCACGCAAGAACGGCTGAACAGATCTGGATGAAATTTGGCACAGAGATAGATTATAGTCTAGAAAAGCACATAGGATACTTTTTAACCGCGGGTAAAACCGCGGGGCGCAGCTAGTATGATATTATTATTGTAAATAAACAAAAATGAAACACCAAACTTAATGGTCTGTTATACGGAAATAAAGCTAAATATCATAATTTTACCCGTAAACTCATGATCGTGGAACGGTTTTGTAATGAGTTAAGTATTATTGCATGTAATTTTATATGAAAACCGGCTTCTAACATGTACAAAGAACTACCACGAAACGCATAACATATTTCTTTTATGACATGAAAATGTTACAAAAAATATATTATTATATTTTATAAAAGCTAAACCGATTTTAGAACCTCAAACAGGCACTTAAAAGTGAAGTTTTGTGCATGTGTATTTCTATTTTAAATCATTTATTTTACTCTTTTTAGTGCAAAACAAGTTTCAATTAAACAAGTTGTAATTTAATCAACCCATTCTAACTAATAGTATAAATGCGAAAGTGAATTTGTTCGTTTGTTTGTTTGTAACGCTTTCACGTCTCAACTACTCAAACAATCGTCTTGAAATTTTGCGTACATGTTGTCTGGGGTACAGAAAAGGACATAGGGTTCTTTTTATCCCGAAAATAAACGGTTCCTGTGGGACCGCGGGTGAAACCGCGGGGCGCAGCTAGTTTACAATATTTCGTATCTTTGCTGTTCGCCGTTGAGGAGTTACACTATTTGTCTCCAGACTCCATCATCAGCTCAGCTCATCCAGATCAGCTCAATAGTACCAGATTACTGCATTGTCACTTAACTTCTCAGAAATGCAAAATTTCAGCTCAATCGAAAACCGGGAAGGGGGTCAAAATTTACTTCTAAAATTTGATTACATTGTTAGTTTACCTTGAGATTCCATCGTCAGCTTGATGAATTGTCATCAAGTCAGGATCTGCTAATGGAATCTCAAGGGAGTCCCATTAGGAACCACCCCTTTCGAACTAATTTTTTTTTAAATCGGTTTACAATTGGCGAAAATATGAACATCCACGAAAAAAAAACATGTAGATGAACATAGAACCTCCTCCTTTTTGGAAGTCGGTTAAAAATATGAAATAACTAGAAAACTATTTTTTTTTTTGCATCATTCATGTAATGCTTCTTGATACATAACCCAGTATGAATAGAAACAACCCTTGAAAGGATTCGGTCTGGATTCCAATCACCTATAGTTTTATACAGATAATGGAGTGATGATCATAAAGTGATGATATATGGCATAAATGGTGACGATGATGAATCCCTTTCCTCATTGTAGTAGTGATTTTATTGAAACTTTAAGATTTGTAGAGAACATGAAAAGTCACATTTCGCAATGTTTGTATAATTTGCTCAAACTCGTGCACGTTAACGAACCGACCACTATTATTACACGTTAACACTCGAAGAATCACAGTAAAATAACAGTAAATTACGATAACACTTTTTCGGTTCTCTGAAAAACTCGATACGACACTTACCTGCAACTGTAGCTACGTCACGACAAAATGTTGCCATAATGCGCAACAAAATAAGTATTGCTGACTCTTTTATCAAATACAATCATTTTACTAGAAAGAATGTGGCCACGTGGCCACTAGTATTTATAGATATTACCTAGTTGTAAGCCAAAATTTGTGAGACTGTAATTTATTTATTATTTGAAAAAATAATGCCCCTCAGTTTCTTGCCTGTTCTTCTGAGTAGATGCTCTTTATCCGAACAAGGCGGTCGAGTCTATTTAAATAACTTTGACGTTCATAAGTGTATCTTTGATACCTAAATTGAATAAAAACATTTTGACTTTGACTTTGACTTTAATAAGATAAAACGATATTTCACATTCTGTATCGTATTTCACTCATATTTGTAACAAATTAATGTACCTACATATAGAAGGAACATGAACATATTTAATTTTAGAGTTAAGCATCGCTATAGTTAGCTAAATTGCCCCCTAGCAGTGTCGCCAGTGACAAAATTGAGCCTTCATGGACACCTAAGAACAAACATTTTTCTCCTTTCCAGATCTGAAAAAATGTCAAGTATTGGTGTTTGAGTCGCGCTATTGAGGCACCTGTACTAACCTACGACCGTCATCACGGAACGGGCCCCGGTTACTTGAGTCTGAGTACAGTATTTAAAAACGACGTTCAGTCATGAATCTCGATTTAAAACTATTTTAATGTTTTGTAAAACCATTTTTGAATCGAGATTCAGAGAGAGAGAGACAGAGCGCGTACATATTACCACACAGGCCTAAGGGCTGTATTCAAAGACGGCAGTCAGTCATGAATCTCGACTTATAACTGTTTTTACCATCCATAAATCGAGATTCATGACTGAATATCGTTTTTGAATACGGTCCTAAGGGACTCAAGCCGCACTAAAAGCATTCGGCTCCACAATAGCTCAAGATCATTTGTCCTTTTTTTAGCGTTTTTTTTTTTTGGTGTTTTTTATTGTCTTGGTGTTTAAAATATTCTAACCCTTAGTTACGTCCACCTCTGCTTGACACCCTCTCCGTTCCTCCGTTCCTACATTCAGTACTGTGCTACGTTACAGTTACAACTCACACATTGAGTACCCAGCTTGATATTCACTACAGAATTACTGCAAGTTTCCACAGCAAGCGAGTTCTTCACAATTCGACGCTCCCGAAATACTTCTGCACGAATCTTTGCAAAACTATATTAAAAATTTCCAACACTCGCAGCATGTTGTAGTTGAATAACATTTAGAGTTATTCTCGCTACAAAGAGTTGAGCTAGACGAAGTTAAAATTAGTTTTATTAATGGTGTTCAAGTTAAATGTGTTTTATATTTTTTAGATTTTATATTTTGGAAGTTTTACATACTTGTCTTAGTATATCGCTGTTTCAAGCCGCGGAGTTTTCATTTGTAACCGACGAGACGGAGAAGGTTTACAAGTAAAATAAAATAAAATAAAATTATAAACGCGAAAGTTTGTAAGAATGGATGGATGGATGGATGGATGTTTGTTACTCTTTCACGCATGAACGGCTGAACAGATCTGGATGAAATTTGGCACAGAGATAGATTATAGTCTAGGATACTTTTTAGCACATAGGATACTTTTTAACTGTGAGTGGAACCGCGGGGCGCAACTAGTATACATATATATATTTATATAAATTTATTTATGGATGATCACGGATAACTTTTTACAGAGCAGTCCGATTTTGATATTCCTTTTTTAAGCATTCCATTCCATTACCATTATTATAAAGATTTATTTATTTATTGATTTGTCATCTGCTACGTAACTGGAGCCCGGTGTATGGCGACAGGCTCGCCCCCTGTCACATTTGGGACTGAATATCGTCCGGCGAAGTGTGGGTGTTGTATTACACCTCTGCCAGCCCCCTCGGGGGAAAGGCGTGACGATATGTTCTAATTATACATCGTATCGTAATAGCTGCTCCAGAGATTTACAATACAAACACAGATAGTCGAATCTGAATCACGGCCGGCAGTGTTTGTGAACAAATATTAACACGTTCAACGCCACCAAAATTTTCATGATGGCTTTGCGGGTGCCACCGATATAGCGCGTTGGAGACCCTAACTTGAACACGCCGTATGTGTCACTGACAGCGGCAGTTCTGCAATCAAAATAACAAGTCGACGATAGTGGCATTGAACGTGTTAATGGACACATGTGATTGTACGCAAATACCGCATCAAAGATTTTTAACGAATCAAATGTGTACGGTATTTAGGAATATAATATACAAGCTAGTAGCTAAAGTCTATAAAAAAAAAAACTTTGACGTTCATAAGTGTATCTTTTATACCTAAATTGAATAATAACATTTTGAATTTGACTTTGAGCTGTTACCCGCGACTTCTTTCGCGTTTATATAGAAAAAAAAGTAGGAAAACAATAACCTTCCTCTCGATATACCTACTGTTACGAATTATCAAATTTCATCAAGGTTCGTTCAGCCATTGAGCCGTGATAAGCCTCTACAAACAGATAGACAGAGTTACATATTGTTTGTAGAGTTACATATAGAGTGTGTATTTAATGTTTTCGTAGCGACGAAATTAAAACACATGAAAATTGGATTATAATAATATAATATTAAAGATAGATAGATATAAATAAATAATAAATAAATTCGGGACACATCCACACACGGTCGCCTGACCCAAAACTAAGCAAAGCTTGTACTATGGCTGCCAGGGACTGATAAACATGCTTAGATATTTTTAAATACATACATAAATACATATTAACACCCAGACATAGAACAAACACATATGTTTATCACATAAATGTTTGCCCTAGGTGGGAATCGAACCCACACCCCCAAGCTCAGAAGGCAGGTTCACTACCAACTGATCCACCGAGGCAGTCAATATAATCAATATAATATGATTTAATATAATAGATAATATGATAGATTGGTATCCGTTTCTCTACTGTTAGCGAGCAACACCAACCTTCCACACGCCATGCCACTTGGGCCATATCTCATCGTACATATCTGACTAGATTTGTACGATGAGTTTTTATTATCTTCAGTAGAATATTGATAGTTGATTTTTTTTCGATTATAGATATGGCAACATTGATTTAAATAATTTAAAAGTGAGTTTTTGGCGGGAACCGAAAAGATGGTGTCGTGTTTTTGTATTATTTTCTAAAACTTGTGATTCTTCGAGTGTTAAATTGTAATAATGGTGGATTATTAACGTTTACCGGTTCGTCAACGTGCACGAGTGTGGGCAAATGATACAAACATCGCGAAACGCGATTTTTCGTGTTCTCTACAAAACTTCACTTAAAGTTTCAGTAAAGTATCCATAACTTTACTGGAATGGGAAAAGGGGAGGGATTCATCGTCTTCATCATCACCTCATCATCATCATCCCATCATCTGTTACTGAAGGAAAAAATATTACTAAGAATCCGACTGAAGGACGAGTATCCATGGTCATGAATAAATTAATTAAAAAAAAAAATTAAAAGTGAGTTTTTGGCGGGAACCAAAAAGATGGTGTCGTGATTTTGTATTATTTTCCAAAACTTGTGATTCTTCGAGTGTTAAAGTGTAATAATTGGGGATTATTAACCTTTGCTGATTCGTTAACGTGCACGAGTGTGGGCAAATGATACAAACATTAGGAAATGCTACTTTTTGTGTTCTCTACAAAACTCAACTTAAAGTTTCAGTAAAGTATCTACGGCTTTACTGAAATTGGAAAAGGGGAGGGATTCATCTCAACTTTCACCACCCTCTCCTTTATCATTTCATCATCATCATTATCAAGACATGACAATTACTAAGTTAGGCATTGAGGACTTTGTATCCAGTTGCCAATAAAATTTTTAAAAAAAAGTTGGTTCGGGACAGAACATAATAAAAAAGGGACGTTGAGAAATAATCCGGTTGAATCAAACCTATTTGACTTATCGATGAAAAGGACCTATTGTTGTGAAAATAAATTGATAAATTAAGATCGTTGTGGTGTTATTTTTGTAATCCTGGCTCGAGACAATTACACTACGGTATCTATATCTCCATCCTGGAAAAGTTCGCTCTTAGCAAAAAAGCAGCCAGTTCCAATACTAGTTTTTCTAGGTTTTTCAATGCCTAATTACTAAATTACTAAAAACCCAGTTTTCCTTACTTTCTCGTCTACCTTTATAATAAAACAACTTTATATAGTGTAATATCGTTATTTACTAACCTTAAAGATTTGAACTCTAATGAGTGAAAAATGTCTCGAACAGACCTTCTAAAATCATATGACTATCCAAAAACAGAAAATTTGCTGACAGTTCTGAAATAGAGTTGTTCAAACACTTTATAACTACTTTTCTGGTTCAAACTTTTCTCCCTCTCCTACTTCCTCTCCTCTCCCTCTTACCGCCCCGTCTAAATTCATCTAATCTATCTAATTTACAATGTAATTCTAATTAAAGGTAATGTAAATGAATAACATGTAATGTAATGTATTTAATCTAAATATAAATAATATCAATAGCATCATAGTACGTAAGTAATTCCCGTGTTTTAAATCATAATATCAATAGCCTTTCCGGCAAAATGAATTTAAATTATAGTAAATTTAAAATTACTTGGGATTCATTAGTAAATGTAAAACGTATTACAATTTGAACTACTGAACCGAAAATTTTGACGATAAGAAAGGAAGCGCGCCTGTAACACAGGTTTTCTTAACCTAGCACAGGCAAGCGAAAATAGCTCCAGTAACCTAAGGTTTCATTACTTTGTTCATACATAATTATAGTAATTTGTTAGTAAAACTTAATTTGTAAATGGTGGTAATAAATAATATATGATAAGTATACTATAAACGAAAAGAGGGAAAATAATATACTAACAATTCAGCAGTACAAGGGCGACCTTATCAGCTAAAGCGATTTATTTCAGGCAACCTTTCGATGGAGACAGAAATAAATATTTATCTATAAGTGTTTATTTTCTAAGTATAAAAAATTTTAGGATCACCTGTGCGTAAAAAGCTAATAACTGTCAAGTAAAACCAAACGCATCCGGTCTTTAATAATATTTTACTGGTTTATTTTTAATTAACGGGCAATAATAACTGCAAAAAATTCAAAGGTCCGGAAACCGGACAGGCCGCAGCTGAAAAGAACGAAAAAGTCATGAAAAAGTCCAAAAACGTACCGCAAAAAGCGTCACGCATAGTTGAGATCCGCTTTCATAATTAAAAAGGCTCTGGAAAAAAATGTGCTGGGAGTTAAGATTTTTAAAACTATGGATTTTGGGTGAGCAATGGAATTTTCCTGACTAAATAGTGGATTAAACCTGTTGTGAGTCATAGTTTTGAACACATATGGCTTGAATTAGTTTGTTGGTAAGTTAAAAATTAAGTTACCGAAAGTTGTGTAGGTGATTTTTTAAACTAATTAATTTGGCACATATGTGCGTATTGTATGTCATCTGCTTCGTAACTGGAGCTCGGTGTATGGCGACAAGCTAAGCCACTGCCACATTTATGATTGAATATCGTCCGGCGAAGTGTGAGTGTTGTATTACACCTCTGTCAGACCCTGTCAGAAGGCATGACGATATGTATGTAATGTATGTTAATTTAGCTTTGCCTACTCAGCTGATGATTAGGTGCGGTCTGAGGAATAAAGTGAAGCACTTAGGGCAAAGTAAAATCAAATCAGAAGAGCAATTCAGCTGACTATAGCCGATGCTTAAACCATCGATTGTTGCGTTTGGCAACAAACGCAACAAAACGTTAAAACTTTAAAAAAAAATAAACGGTGAACGGTTCAGTACCACTAATGTCTTAAAAACGTTCTACCTGGACTACCGGTGACTCGCTGTTCCTCGTCGATTTTTAACAGCTGACACAACGTCAGCGGTTCACTTGAGTATCTGATATGGTTAGCTGAATTACCCCCTGGACCCTTTTATCGCATGTACTAGACCCAACATATTATTTCGGTACCCAAAATCCGTACTTTTCAGTATCACTGCTAAAACCAAAGCCGTACACAGGAGTACACACGTAGCAATATACATAACTCACGAAATTAAATGCATGCGATGACTTTTACGACGCCGACGGGAGCGGAAAGTCATTCCGCTTATCCTGTCCCACAAACCACTTCATTTGGGTCGGCACTGCCGGCCTGGGGTGGAGGTGTTTTTTCGGCTTGCTGGCCTTGATTTGCAGATTAGACTTTTTTTTAGGACGTGATTTGTTTTTTTATTCATTGAGATGGTTGCGGTCTGGCGGTGGTGTATTGGTTGAGAGAGTAAAATAATAAAATAAAATAAATTCGGGACACTTGCACACACGGGCGCCTGACCCCAAACTAAGCAAAGCTTGTACTGTGGCTGCCAGAGACTGGTATACATACTTAGATATTTTTAAATACGTACTTAAATAGATATTAACACACAGAAATAGAACAAACACAAATGTTCTTCAGTTGAATGTTTGTCCTTGGTGGGAATCGAACCCACGCCCCCAAGCTCAGATGGTAGGTTCACTACCAACTGAGCCACTGAGGCAGTCATGTTGAATGTTGAGTGAGTTGAGTGTAAATTGCTATTTCGTGCAACATTTTTGAGAAAACTGATTTAGTAACCTACCTACTGCATGTTAAGAAACCCTGCTGTACAATTTAATAGGCACGTCCTAACGCTTATAAGTATTCATGCAAAAACATCAAAAAAAAATGCACGTTAAAAATAGCAAGAATTAGGACCGATTAGGGAACGCAAGAAAAAAAGGAAATTTTACAAAAATCTTAACATATGACTGCCTCGGTGGCTCAGTTGGTAGTGAACCTGCCTTCTGAGCTTGGGGGCGTGGGTTCGATTCCCACCTAGGGCAAACATTTATGCGATGAACATTTGTGTTTGTTCTATGTCTGGGTGTTAATATGTATTTAAGTATGTATTTAAAAATATCTAAGTATGTATATCAGTCTCTGGCAGCCATAGCACAAGCTTTGCTTAGTTTGGGGTCAGGCGACCGTGTGTGGAAGTGTCCCGAATTTATTTATTTATTTATTTTATATTATATCTGTACCAGATGTTCGGAGAAAGCAGAGGCACGATGCAAATAGGTTACAAATAAAATCGACGCGATTAGAGTCTGCGTTCGCGCTTTTAGGAGGGCGGAGCGCGATGTGTGATCAAATTTTTAAAGTCAATAATAAATTTAAACTAGTATAATTGCATCCTCCAGCCGATAATGGATGCACACCTTGCGGATACAACAGGGTTTTTGTAACACCCTGTATATGTCTAATGTGATAGGAACAATTCAATGTCAAATGTAAAAATATTACTTACCTCACAAGCTTGGAAAGATTCTGTTTGTCATTAGAAATCTGATTGCTAAAGTGAATTATATTTAGAAAATAAGATTGCTTTACCTAAACTAACTAAAATATAGCTAAATAGTATTGTTATCCTTGTCTAATACGCAGCAAAAACAAAGACAAGTATATTTTACAGCACGCACAAAACGCTTTGGTTCCTCATTTCATATACGGACCGCTAGAGTGTGGAATACTCTGCCAGAGTGTGTGTTCCCTGACACTTATAATCTGCGTGTCTTCAAGTTTTGAGTGAATTGGTTTCTTCTAGGCAAGCCTGCTCCATCGTAGGCCGCATCACTGCTTATCATCAGGCATGTTGGCAGCCAAACGCAAGCCTTAGCTATAAAAAAACAACTTGTTTAAATCAAGCAATTTAATTTTTAATGTTCTAAATAAGGCTTCTTGTACCACTAGAAACTCAGACATCAGGACTAGCCACTCGCCCTCTACGAGCTTGCTTGCTTTTTAGTACTAAATAATCCGTAACAGTAAAACAGTTTTTCTAAATAAAAATGTTTAAGCTGCGTAAAAACATGACAAAATATTTATTTACAAAATTAGCGTAAAATATACGAGCATGTTAAAACTCTAAACAACCAATTAAAAGGTTCGCTGAGCGCCGCAAACTCTTTGCATATTCAGTTAATAAATAGCTCTCTTGGGTGACGTTACTATGAAAAAAAAAAACCTTTATAATATGGGAAATAATAATTGGCTTAACAGAATTTCACAACGCGCATCAAAATCTCTTGCTTTCTATCGCATTCACAGCGGCAGTTGAAATGTACTTACATTTTATTCAATAGCAAAAATTGTCGGTATAAATGAATCGCAGCGCCTAAAGTTAAGTTGCCTAAGTTTTTTGAAGTGAAACTTCTAATGCGACTTCCAACAAGGTTGCGTTAAACGTTTAACGCTACCATGGAGGGAGAATAGAAAGGGACAGAGCGAGACCAAGCGTGACCCCTTCATATTTTCATTTTCACATTACAAAGTTTCACTTCTTCCGCGCGCGGAACAATTTCACTCGACACACTATTTTTTTTTTCAACATCTGCAACAAAGGGTTGCTTTTTTTTCATGCATCGAACGATACAAGCTAGCAAAGGTGCAGCTAATATTTTAAGCACAAATTTGTAGCAAAATATTTAAAACCTATGTATATATTTTGATAACCGATTAAATAACAGCCCTTTATAACATACACCCGAGTTATTCGCGTCACATGAGGCCGTTCAATTTAATAATAGCATTATACGTTTTTTCACAGAGCCGTTGTAATTTTATGTTGTGGAAACGTCAGATATCTGAACTCCATTGTGACCGGAATATTCTCGCCGGCCTATCTTTTAAATTGGTCGGAAATACTTGGGTTAAAATGTGGGAAATGCTAAACATTTGGTACATGAATGATGGGGTTCAGTCCATAATGTGCACTCCGCAAAATTTGCACAACGTTGAATATACTCGTAACATAGGTTACTGCATGCGTTTTAGCATGGAAAAATTAACATAACAAATCGTCACGCCTTTTCCCCGAGGAGGCTGAGTGTGATAGAACACCCACACGTCGCGGAACGATATTCAGTCCCAAATGTGACAGGGGGTGAGCCTGTCGCCATACACCGGGCTCCAGACATGTAGCGGATGACTTGCACATATGTTCACACAATGAACAAATTGGTGCGTGCCGTCGGCTGGCTTTGAACCCGTTCCCTCTGGTTTGAGAGGCGGGCCTTCTTCAACTAGACTATCATCGTTTACTTCATATCATCATTTTTAATCATACGGATGTAAATGTTATAATTGCAAATGTTTGTGCGTGAGCATGTGTGTTACTTATTTAGGTTAAAACTTTGCTAAAATTTGAATAAAAATGATTAGAGTAATAATAACCCTGAACTTGCAGAAGCCACCATTTAAAAAAAAAACAGGCTACTTATTACGCGTTCTACGCAGCCACACGATTACACTTGCAATGCGATGTATTATCGGTCACAAAAACATAAACAAACCGGCCTAATGCAAGTAGGACTCGCGCACCGAGGGTTCCGTACAAATCTAATTAGTAACAAATATTTTTAAGTAAAATATTATAAATATTTTTATTATTTGATGTAACTACAAATTTATACTTTTCGAATTTTTTCCTTTAGCTATGCTATAAGACGTTGCTTCGTACCAAATTTCAAGATTCTGAGTTCACGGGATGTACCCTGTAGGTTTTGATTCCCTTGCGAGTGTCGGAAATTTGTAACATAATCAGTTTTATCTTTTGATTGCGTTGACTTAGAAGTTTGATTTTTGCACAACTCCAAGAGATAGTAGACCTGAGTACTTGATATGCATTTTAGTTTGTCACCTCCACGCGTTCCTGAGTAAAAGGGTCTTGATAGAGAGAAAGACAGCAATGTGATTCTAAAAGGGTTCCGTTTTTTTTTTTGAGGTACGGAATCCTAAAAAATGTGAAAGGGAATGGTCGGCATGACGAGTAGAATAACGTGGGACTTGACGATAAATACTACACGTAACTTTAAAAAAAACCGTTCGTATCTATCCTACTACTTATATATTTTATTTTATTTTTCTTCAATTTTATAAAAGTGAAAGTTTGTAAGAATGGATGGATGGATGGACGTTTGTTACTTAATCACGCCAGAACTTGTACATAGGATAATTTTTAACAGCGGGTGAAACCGCGGGGCGCAGCTTGTCTGTTATATTTCACTAGAGTTTAATTTTCTTCTTGCAATGTTTAGTTATTTATTTATTTATTGTCAATATATTGTACTACGAGATGCGCCCCGCGGTTTGGACAGCTATTAAAAAGTATGCTATGTGCTATTGTAGACTATAATCCATCTCTGTGCCAAATTTCATCCAGATCTGTTCAGCCGTTCTGGCGTGAAAGAGTAACAAACATCCATCCATCCATTCTTACAAACTTTCGCGTTTATAATATTAGTAGGACATATACTTCTCACGCATTAGTCAACTTTGTTTATAGCTGGCATAACATCCAGTGGCCCCAAAACCGAAAGGGGCAGAAGCCACTTAAAAAAAAAAAAAACATCCAGTGGTAACAGTCAGTACCAAAACAAGCAAACACAAACTAGGCGTTCGAAACCGGAAGTCAAATAACTCGAGTTGTCAGCGACTGTAATTACCTTTTCCGGCGCGATTTGAAACGCTTCAGAGCTTTACATGAACCAATAGGCCCGTGTTAGACGAAACAGTTTGGACCTTTTCACACAACGCTATAACATCACACTAACATTATTAAGATTCCGGCGACCTAACTAATTTCTACCTAGGCGACCTAAACCAACTTCGCATTGGCTTAAGGTATTCTATCGCCATTTCGTCTAGAAGAAGAAGACGAGTGAAGAGAGCGAGTAATGATACTGACGAACCTCTAAACTTACCTACAGAGTGACAAATGCAATTTTAATTTTTTTTTTGACTTTTGCACTACTGTAATCATTCTTAAGTAACTAATAATTTATCTTGTATTATTAATTCATTTAACAGCTAATGATGTAGACAACCTCCCTATGTAATGGAATTTTTGATTTGCTTTGTCTACCTATTGAATAAATCAGTCAAAAGTGACCCCTTAAAATGCGGATATTTTTCATAGCTCTATTTTCGCTTGAGAACGTTTTTAAAAAAAAAACAAGAACATAGGGGCGAAGATATTGTTAATTTAATTGTACATGCTAAATTTCATCATAATCTGGCAAACGGTTTTCAAGAAATTTGAGTAGCGCGTTTGTATGGAAATTTCAGAACGTCGCGGCCCTCTTAAGGTCATGATCTAAAAAAACAAGGTCTAGGATTCCGGGAGCAAACACGTAATGACGTCACTCGTCATCTTCATCCGTCTCTTTCGAACTAGGTGTGAATGACTTATTTCGGTCTTGCTTAAGCATTGATTGACGTCACTACGTGGTGCCCACGTGACCTGAGTGCTATACCTGGCGGAGTATATTATTATAGCATGATAAAGGTGAAAGTTTGTGAGTGTGTAAGTGTGTATGTTTGATACTTCTTCACGCTCAAACGGGTGGATATATTTTGATGAAATTCGATATGGAAGTAGCTTACACTCAGGATTAACACATAGTCTACTTTCTAACTGCAGGTGATACCGCGGAGCGCAGCTAGGTCGTTTATAAAGGATGTTGATACTAAACTACAAGGTAAAGTTAAGGCGTATTGTATTCACCATTGTGAATTACTTATAGCACGAAACCAAACGTTAAATTGTATTTCGCGCGGTTCACCCACCCGCGGTTTCACCCACGGTTAAAAAGTATCCTATGTGCTATTCTAGACTATAATCTATCTCTGTGCCAAATTTCATTCAGATCTGTTCAGCCGTTCTGGCGTGAAAGAGTAACAAACATTCATCCATCCATTCATCCATACATACAAACTTTCGCATTTATAATATTAGTAGGATAACCTGCTGCCAAGCTGTCAGAGCTCTTGAAACGGTCCTAAAACCGAGGCTAGTCACTTAGCGTATCCAAACTTTTTGATGAGAATAAATAAGAAGCGAGTTAGACCTTATCGGTCAGACCTTCTCGGGGGCTATATTTCTGCGCGTGAGATGGATGAGATTTTATCTTGGTCACTCTCACACCTATGACGTTTCAATCGAGAACAACAAGGACGAAAAATGATGAGATTCAATCTCACTCCGTAAGAATAGCCCGCCTGGTCCGTGGTCAGACGACTTTTAAACAGCGATATAATTAATGATGATGTTTTACTAAAGAAGGGATGATCAATAAAGGACGATAGGAATAAATTTATCTTAAATCATTATACTACCGGCGCTAATTTCGGTTGACTAGTTAAGGCGTAAAAGCATAACAATCAAGCGAACGAAGTCACTTTTTTTTAAATTAATCACGAAGTTATAATTAGCATTATAATGTTGTAGTATACATAGCGTAGTCTGAAAAGCCCTCGATGAGCCAATAGGCGCGTGTCAGACGTAAAGTGAAGCCTTGTTCGCGAAGTAGCGGCGCTATTAACTGCTTTAGTGGGATCTACTGATTTAAATTGTACTCGTAGTTCGGTTCTAGGTACGAGGAATTTGTAGCGATTCGAGTAGCTTCTCTCCAAGGCTACGGGATATTGGATTCGTAGCGATTGTGCTACGCGCGTAGCAGTCGTAGCTGCTGTCGAGATTTATTAAAAGATGAGTTTTGAGTTTGTTATCTGGAGGGCTATTCTTACGGAGTAAGATTCAATATCACAATTTTTCATCCTTGTTGCTCTCGTTTGAACAGAGCCTTTGAAATATCTTAATCTTGTTTGAATAGCTCCCCTGGGCAGCTATTCCTACAATACAATCTAATAATATCTTCTGTAAATTCTACAGGCTGCTATTCCTACGCGTGAGATGAGATGAGATTTTATCATGATCACTCTCACACCTATGACGTGTTAAACGAGAGCAACAAGGACGAAAAAGGTGAGATTGAATCTCATTCCACAATAAGAATAGTCCTCCAGTGACCCTATTCGGAGGTTTGAGATTTTCATCTCACCTATTTTCGTCCTTGTTGCTATCGTTTGAAACGTCATAGGTGTGAGAGTGACCAAGATAAAATCTCATTTTATCTCACGCGTAGGAATAGCAGCCTGTAGAATTTACAGAAGATATTATTAGATTGTTATTTCATTGTGATGTGATACTACTGTGGCGGTGAATAGTGCTACTATTAATAGTTATATTTGATTCACGGGTAATACATAAAAAAATTAATAGATAAAAAGCCTTTGTTTACTGCACTATTTTGTGAAACCCAAACCTATTTTTAGAACCATAGCTGCAGCTCTAGGTTTGTGCGTGATTATCTAATTACTGCAAAAATCACAAAAAAAAATTTGTGTTTAATAGTCAATCTTGCATGATGTAACAAAAGTTGTTTACCTTGCGAAAAAAAAAATACAGTGGATTAGGTCTGTTCGTCTCACAATGACACTGTAGTTTTTTTAACTAACTGCGCACGAAGGATGGTTATGGTTTTCGTATGTAAGTATGTGCGCACCCACATATGCACCACATGTACACACATACACACACACCCGTATGTGTGTGTATACATACTTGTATGAGGTTTCTTTGGCACGCCCTACAGCCTAAACAGCTTGAAATCATGTTGAAGTCAGCACATGTTGAAATCCATCAACATGTGAGGTGTCATTTGAATCGTCTTAATAGTGGAAGTGACATTGTACTTTATTTTGCAGCCAAGTTTCTGTTTTTCCTTTAAGAATGTTACTTGTACTCCCATCCTCTTCAACTCATAAATTTTTCAAAACAACAATCCGTCTGCTCTAAGCCTTATAAACCAAGCATGTCTTAATTCGAGATTAGGGTTGCCATTGCCACGTTCACCCCAAACTAGCGTTACAGCTGAATTGATTGATGACGGTGTAACATATCTGCTACATATCTGTTACATTTGACCGGTCACAGATATCAGAGCAACAGACCGTGGGTAATCTCCGCACGATCTGACGTTACAAGGTCGCTTCTATTGTTGTCGCTCGGCCGGAATTAATGTGCATGGATTAGTAATATATTAGGAAGCTATAATACTATCATGGTAATAAAATTATGTAAACTACTTACAGCTATATTTTTTAACAAAATTATTTGAAATTATAACCTAACCTATATGTAAGATGAGTACATACCTAAGATACCCTATACTGTAACAAAAGATCTGTAATGAATATCTGCCTGCTAGCTCAAATTTCATGGCCCATTGCACTAGGTCGCATTCAAAAGCGACGCTCAGCGCGTTAGTCTTTTTTGGTTTTAACACTTTACACTTTTTTTTACAGGTTTTAAGTACAGAAAAACTAGTTTTAAATGTAGATTCATGACTGAGTGTCGTTTTAGCAGTAAAACTATGTAGTTTTAAATCGAGATTTGTAACTAAACGTCTTTTTAGAATGCAGCCCTTGGTGATTTAGTTAGCATTCCATAAAGATTTTTCAAACTCGATCCACTATTTCCAAATTACCCTTACAAGCGCACAGACTTACAAACTTAACCTCTTTCTAACATTAGTGTTGAAATGCAAATAAAGGTTGTTACAAAAACCCTGTTGGTTTTCGCGAAAAAAATCCGCGAGGTGCGCATCCAATATCGACTGGAGGATGCAATTATGCTACGCTAAATCGCTACATAGTATAAAACAAAGTCGCTTTCTTTGTCCCTATGTCCCTTTGTATGCTTAAATCTTTAAAACTACGCAACGGATTTTGATGCGGTTTTTTTTAATAGATAGAGTGATTCAAGAGGAAAGTTTATATGTAAAAAACATCCATTTAATAGAGGAGAAATACTGTTATTTTTGAGGTTTCTAATGTGATGTTAGTGTAATATATGTTATACCCGTGCGAACCAGAGCGTTAATTAGAAATTACAAAAAAAAATTGCACACATCGCGCTCCGAAACGCGAACTCAGATACTAAGCGCGTCGATTTTATATGCCGGTTTATAAACTATGTGCCGCTACTATCTTAGAACAAAAGCCGCCAACATATGATACAGACTTATTAGCATTTCTATAAAAACTCTTTTTTTTCTTGCGTTCTTAAACCGGTCATAACTTTTGCTATTTTTTTGGTATTTTTGCATGAATACTTCTAAGTGTGCCCATCAATTATACAACAGGGTTTTCGTAACTCCCTGCATAGTAGATAATCGATGGCAGCCTAGTTGGGAGAAGGTCCGCTTCTCAGGCCAGAGGAAACGGATTCGAACCCAGCCGACGGCACGTACATATTTGTTTTTTGTGTGAACATAATAATATTATGTGCTGCGTATTGTATGTCATCTGCTACATGACTGGAGCCCGGTGTATGGCGACAGGCTCGCCCCCTGTCACATTTGGGACTGAATATCGTCCGGCAAAATGTGTGTGTTGTATTACACCTCTGCCAGCCTCCTCGGGGAAAGGCGTGACGATATGTATGTATGTACGAGTATGTATAAAGGATATATCTTGTTAGTTAATTTTGCGGACTACTAATATAGGTGCATTTACCCCTGCTGTAAACTACAGCCAATCCAGCGAACCGACGCAAAGCTCAAACAAAGCAAATAAATTAAACTTTGTAGTTCAGTAGTAGACTCACAAGAGAAAGTACCTATTTATACAGGGTGTTCGGTTAAACGGTGAACATAAATATTGGGGAATATTTGGTAAGTGATTCAGAATCCAAATACTTAAATTATTACTAGCTGTTATGCAATGATAGCCAAGTCGGAGAAGGCCCGCCTTTCAAGCCAGAGGGAGCAGGTTCAAACCCGACGGCCGACGGCACGCACCAAATTGTTTATTGTGTGAACATACATATATGCCTATTGTATTTAATCTGCTACATGACTGGAGCCCGGTGTATGGCGACAGGCTCGCCTCCTATCACACTTGGGACTAAATATCATCAGGCGAAGTGTGGGTGTTGTATTACACCTCTTCTATTTTAAGGGTCTCCCAGACAGACGCAGCTTGCGGTGGTATAGCGGTCAATGGACATTTACAAGAAAATAATTATAACCAGTGATTTTTAATCCGACTGCGCAAGAAGGAGGGTTATGTTTTTCAAGTGTATAGATGCATGTATGTATGAGGTTTCATTGAAATGAAAATTTGAAAGTTTTGGTTTTTGGCTTTCTTTAGCACGTCCTACAGCCTGAACAGCGTGATGAATTTCGACATGTGAGGTGTCATTTGAATCGTCTTGATAGTGGAAGGGACTTAGAGTATAACATTTTGCTGCCAGGTTTTTGTTTTTCTTTTAGTAACGTTACTTGTAAATATATTTTTAGTTTTTGTCATGCGATGTAACTAAACCTCATTTTTAACCGACGAAACGGAGGAGGTTCACAAGTTGACGCGTATATTTTTATTTTAGTATCCTTAAACAAAATCAGCCATGTTTAATTAGAGCACCCTGTACAGTGCAAGCGCTTAAGCTCAGCAATCTGGATGCTCGCACTGTTTACAGTAACTTAGCTGCGTTAACTTGCATTGAATACTCGGTACATAACGACTGCATCAAACTAAGTTGTAAAGAAAACCGGCAAACAAAACAGATACGAAACAAAGTTGATTTGATTGGATACCAATAAAATGCCGTTTTATTTTTTTCCACATTTTTCTTTTTTTGCCATAGGATACCTCTGATAACAAGGACAACAGATACATTGCCGACCTTTAAGGCTCAGGTATTCCACGATTATCTACCGACACATACGTTTACGTAACGCGCTGTATTTAAAGTTGAAAATCGTTAATCATTTTTGATGGTAAAATGAGATCTGCGCCTAGTTTTATTTGCCGGTTTTATTAGTATTAATCGTAATATGAACAATAATCGTAATATAATAAAAATAAGTTGCTCGGTTAAACTTTAGAGAACTAATCTGGCTATTTAATAATCGAATAAAAATTGGTGTTGCTGAAAATTTAGAGAATTACGTTCCGATGGATTTTTTAAGAAGATACTTATTGTGTTTTTTTTTCCAAAATGAGAATGATTTTCAAAATTGTACTTAGGTTAAACTTTAATATTGGTTGTTTCTTCTACCAGCTGTATTTTTCGCACCTGATCATCATAATTCTTCATACCAAACTAGGCGCGAAAAAAAAATTGTTTTTGGTGATTTCGTGTAATACGGGGCCTTAAGGCGTCTATTGACAGTGCTGTTGTAGTTACACGGAAATACTGCAAGAGGAAACTCATTCCACAGATTGCAGGTGGGCGGGAAAAAAAGATCGCTTAAAACGCACAGTGTGCGGTTTCCACCGAACGATATAAAACGAATATTCATTTTAATATACCTACTATACAATATCTACAGCACTGTACCGTACAGTATTATATTTACAGTCCAGAAATTTACAAATTGTTCTAATTTGTAGGTAATTAAAAACTTAAGAAGTTTTTTAAATGATATGTGATTTTGAGTACACTCGCGTGGACTTTATAATATTTACTAACTACTAAAACTATAGCCTCAGTGGCTCAGTCGGTAGTAAACCTATCTTCCGACCTAGGGGGCGTGGGTTCGATTCCCACCTAGGGCAAACATTCATGTGATGAATATTTGTGTATGTTCTATGTCTGGGTGTTAATTATCTATTTATGTATGTATTTAAAATTATATATTTATGTAAATCAGTCTCTGGCCGCCATAGTACAAGCTTTGCTTAGTTTGGGGTCAAACGACCGTGTGTGCAAGTGTCCCGAATATTATTATTATTATTTCGCCAAGTGAGGATTGCCCAGAACTGCACTTAAATATTTTATTGTTGTTTTAGTTCATGTTAATTATTAACCCCCGACGCCAAAACGACGGGGTGTTTTAAGTTTAACGTGTCTGTGTGTGTGTCTGTCTGTCATCGTAGCTCCCGAACGGATGAACTGATTTTGATTTTGTTTTATTTTTTTGATGAAAGGTGAGTTAGTCGCGAGTGTTTTTAGTTATGTAAAATGAAAACCGGTTACGATTTTGTATGACTTAATAGGCTTGCGTTTGGCCGCCAACATGCCTGATGATAAGCAATGACGCGGCCTACGATGGTGCACGCTTGCTTAGAAGAAACCGATTCACTCGAGACTTGAAGACACCCAGATTATAAGTGTCATGGAACACACACTCTGGCAGAATATTCCTCACTCTAGCGGTCCGTATAAGAAATGAGGAACTAAAGCGTTTCGTGCGTGTTGTTCGTATGTCGCCCATAAAACGATGCCGCTTTATGTACCCTTGGTTGTGTTATAGAAGAACGTGCTAAGGCGAATAAGGTCATGCAAATCAGATGGTTTCAGATAAAAAAAAGATGTTTTTTTTTTAAATTTTAATTTACACATTTTATTTCATAATGAGTCACACCAATATTAAAAATGCACAAATTTGGATAGATGGATGGAGAACGCAATCACGTCAGAACGCCTGAACGAATCTTGGTGGAATTTGGCACAAAAATAGAATATAGTCTAGAATGGCACATAGGCTACTTTCTAACAGCATAACAACATACCTATGTTCTAACAACATAGGTTACTTTCTACTCGTAAATACGAGTAACACCGCGGGACACTGCTAGAAAAATATATGAAAAACTTTTAATTAAAATCTTTCTCCTGTTGCTGGCTCGCATCCAGCATCTCAACGCGAACACAAGTCGATTCAAATTCCGGAACCATAGCCGATCGGTGTCCGGCCGAGCGCGATGCTGAATCATTCCGTCCGGCTCAGTCGGACGCCAGACGGAGCGAGCCGGACCGAGCTATGCGGTCCTACTTCAGAGCAAGGGGCATACTAATGCCGCTGGAATCAGGGGCTGGAATCTATTCCTGCGCGTGAGATGAGATGAGATTTTATCTTGGTCACTCTCACACCTATGACGTTTTAAATGAGAGCAACAAGGACGAAAAAAGGTGAGATGAGAATCTCAAATCTCCGAATAGGGTCCCAGTTCTGAAGGATTTAGTTGACAGATCTAGTCTTACTAAAATATAGCTGTCTTTATTATTAATTAGCTGTGCCTTGCGGTTTCACCCGCGGTTAAAAAGTATCTTATGCGCTATTCTAGACTATAACCTATCTCTGTGCCAAATTTCATCCAGATCTGGAGGGCTATTCTTACGGAGTGAGATTCAATCTCACCATGCTTCGTCCTTGTTGCTCTCGTTTGAATAGTTATAGGTGTGAGAGTGACCAAGATAAAACCTATCTCATCTCACGCGTAGGAATAGCCCCACTGTTCAGCCGTTCTGGCGTGAAAGAGTATCCAATAACCATCCATCCATCCGTCCATTCTTACAAACTTTCGCGTTTATAATATTAGTAGGATTAGCTGTGCCCCGCAGTTTCACCCGCGTCCCACAGGTACCGTTATTTTTTTCGGGATAATATCCTAATTTTTTCTTTCATAAGATCCTTTTCTTGGCAATGATAAACACAACAAAAAAAAAGCGAAAATGTTGCATCTGTTCACGCGTGATGCGATGACTAAGGGAAATAGAGATTAATTTTATAAATAAAGAAAGATATTTTTTTGATTTTTTGACACTTATTATACTAGGAACCACTTGCACACAAAATAAGAATTGCCTAAGTCATTGGTAAACTAGTTTTATAGTACTCCTAGCGAAATATTCACTTATCGGGCACATAAAGTTAAGATTGTCCAATGGAATGGCTGATGAACCTTAGTTCAAGTAAAATTATAGGTAGGAGCAGATTAATCTAGTTAGGCAAGGGCTTAGGCAGTTCTTATGTACATTGCCAAGTGGTCATAGGACATCTTAAATTTAGGGAAGCTTTAGATAGTATGTGAAAATTAACTCTTCCATGCTGAATATCGTCAGTGGGGCTATTCCTACGCGTGAGATGAGATGAGATTTTATCTTGGTCACGCTCACGCCTATGACGTTTCGAACGAGAGCAAAAAGGACGAAAAGAGGTGAGATGAAAATCTCAAATCTCCGATTAGGGTCCCAGGAAGCTAGTTGAACGGCGCCGGATAGTACTGCTAGGCTGTTAATTGAACGGCGAATTAAGGCGAATTTAGTTGGCTGCGACATATGCCCAAAAAATGAGAAATAACATAACATATCGTCACGCCTTTCCCCCGAGGGGGCTGGCAGAGGTGTATTACAACACCCACACTTTGCCGGACGATATTCAGTCCCAATTGTGACAGGGGGCGAGCCTGTCGCCATACACCGGGCTCCAGTCATGTAGCAGATGACATTATAATACGCACATATGCTCACACAATGAACAAATTGGTGCGTGCCGTCGGCTGGGTTCGAACCCGCTCCCTCTGGCTTGAGAGGCGGGCCTTCTCCCAACTAGGCTGCCATCGCTTTTTTGAAAAATTAGAAATCGCTTTTTTCAAGAATGAGAAATAAGTATTACTAATACCATCAGTAGTAGATGTTCAAAACAATACTATGTACACTCCATTCACACCGTCCCTGCGCTTCAGATGACGCGTTCGAGCGAGTAATAGACAGGTACGAGTCTCGATCGGCCTTTACGGGAATCGGATCGATGATGGCAACCGGAAGCTGGAGTATCGCTGGTCTAAATGGAAATGCAATGAACTTTTGATGGTTAGTTGCAATTCTGATAAAGGGTTTTATAATCATTGGTATTAAAGTATACAGGGTGACCTTTAAAAACTGTATTTTAAAATACAGAAATGCAATAAACTGTTACAGTTTTTCTAAAGATTTTTTGATTATTATTATTTTTTATTTTGTTCGGGAAATATAACAGTATCATGGTAGTGTTTTTTGTTTTCCTGTTTATGCTTTCAGTCGAAAAAAAAAATGGGGTCTGACTGGTTTTTCTTTGTTAAATTATTAATATTTGAATGTTGCTTTAGAACATTCAAATATAGTTTTCTGAAACGCATTCCACAGATATCACTGAGTAATATTTTGACATACTTACCAATTCTTAAGTAACCAATACAAAGTATGCTTGTGATACCTACTATTATTGAGTGTTGTAAGCTAAAATTTGTGAGACAATAATAAATTTATTCTTTGAAAAAATAATTCGTCTCTTCTTGCCTGTTCTTCTGAGTAGAGGCTCTTTATCGGAACAAGGTGGTCGAGTCAATTAAAAAAAAAAAAACTTTGACATTCATAAGTGTATCTTTGATACCCAAATTAAATAAAAATATTTTGACCTTGACTTTGTATGTGAATAAAGAATATTTAAAAAAATATGTAAGTATTATAGTACGAGTATAAATGAGTTGAGTACTACAAGATATAAATATTACCAAACAAAAAAGAGTAAAAGAAAACTAAAGAAAGAAAATAAATATACTTAGTCAGTGTTCCAATCCCGCTGAATATTTTGCAGTTTTTTTTATGTATGAAACTTTTACTACAGCACTATGTTACCATTTCGGAGTCTACACCAACGCAGGTAGCTTTCAATAATATATTTCGGCAAAACAGTAAAAATGTAATCTTGGCCAGCTATCTGAAATTCAGGTGAAAAAGTTTACCCAACCTCTATCCTGGGTGGGTGATATAGAATAATTTATGTACGCTCAACACATTTGGAGATTTGGTATCTCAATCCGTAAAATAGAGTATCGATCTGAAGGGACGTACTTAGGATTTTCGTGAGAGGAGGAATAGTAATTACAAAAGCTTGATGTTTGTAAATAACTTAATAGGCTTGCGTTTGAGCGCCAACATGCCAGATGATAAGCAGTGATGCGGCCTACGATGGAGCACGCTTGCCTAGAAGAAACCGATTCACTCGAGACTTTAAGACACCCAGATTAAAAGTGTCAGGGAACACACACTCTGGCAAATTATTCCACACTCTAGCAGTCCGAATAAGAAATGAGGAACCAAAGCGTTTTGTGCGTGTTGTTGGGTATGCCGACCATAAATCGATGCCACTTTTTTTTACTCTTTATTAAAATGGGTACATCTACAAGTATCAGTAAACTAAGGGATTAATAAAGCTAGTCAACCTTTAAAACTAAAAAAAAACTTATGTACTCACCTAAAGCTTCAAAGAATTAAAAGAGTGTTACTCAACTGCTTAGAAACAGGACTTACAGCCCAGGTGTTTTCTACTACTACCGAAATCTTTAGCAGATTTTCTCGCCTTTACCAACAATAAAGGAGGCCTATAGCCCCCTTAATTACGCTCTAGATACGCCCTCTCCGGCGGGTCTCCTTAGGGATTGTGAGTAAGTTTTAAGGTCGCCAGTTTGGAGGTCCGTTCTTCCGAGCCCATAGTGTGCGCTCGATCTAATCAAACAGCGCTGAACTTTCTACCGCTCACTTGAATGACACTTTAATTATTTTTTTAAATGTTATTCCGTAGATTTGTACCCCATTACTATGTTGACATCACTTAAGAAATCACACACTCGGAAATACATTAGAGATGGAAACAAACAGTGTTTTTTTTTTAATCATGGCTTTAAATAATTATGCTAATTCAAACACTTTAGACTAACTTCGCAGTGGCTAAATGTTTTGTGTTGTCATTTTGTATAGAAGAAGACGACGAACGAAGAGAGCAAGTATAGATACTGATGAACCTCTTAAGTTATCGACAGAGTGACAAATTGCAATTTCAATCTTTTTTATGACTTTCGCACTTGTCTAATTATTCCTTAAAAACTAAGAATGTCCCTTGTGTTGTTGATTAATTTAAAAGCTAATGATATGAAAAATCTCTTGAGAAAGATTTTTTTCTTTACTTTGCCTATAAATCTATTTAATAAATCAGGCCAAAGAGACCCCTCAAAAATGTAAATATTTTCCATAGCTCTATTTTATCTTGTCCTTTTAAACAATTTTTTTTTTAATGTCCTCAAGACATAGAATATATCTCCTACATATCCATATCCTATATGTATTTCTATCTCTTTACTCCTAACCCACTTAATTACACATGCTAAATGTAATCACAATTTGACGAATCGTTTCCAAGAATTTCGACAAGCGCGTTTGTATGGAAAATTCAGAACTTCCAGGAACTTTTTTGATCGAGATATTCTTTTAATTAATTTTTATTTGAAATGTTCATATTGAAACTATGTCCAAGTCATTCTTTGTTTAATAACCGACTTAAAAGATTTTGTTGCACCCTTTACCAGCTCCCTATAACAAGTGACATAGTAAGTATGCAATACAGTACAGTAGGTGCCTGTACAGGGTTATTGGTAATTTACTCACAACTAAGTTAACAATAACCCTGTATAGGTAGGTATACTTACTTGTTATATTGTATACTAGCTGCGCCCCGCGGTTTCACCAGCAGTTGAAATGTGTCCTATGTGCTATTCCAGACTATAATCTATCTCTGTGCTAAATTTCATCCAGATCTGTTCAGTCGTTCTGGCGTTAAAGAGTAACATCCATCCATCCATTCTTACAAACTTTCGCGTTTATAATATTAGTAGGATCAAGATAAATAACTTAAGTTTCATGATTTTTCCTAAAATATCTCTAAAAATAAATATGTAGCCAGTATAAATATGATTGCTGTATACCGAATATCGTGAGCCGAGGATTATAAATATTGGTACAGAATAATTACGAGATCAAGTTATTTGTCGTGTACGCAGGGCTTAATCATTCCATTCATTATTTGATTGACGTTAATTTCGAATCAAAACCTCGCCGGGGTTGAATTGAAGCGACGAATTCCGTTTAACCATTCTTGTTTCATTAATTTTGCCAAAATTAATAGTCGTTCGCGCATTCCCGATTTTGATGAATGCTCACGGAAATGGGAAAGCACTTATAAAGGATTCTCAAGCATTTTTTAATCAGTGGATCATCCGAAATATATTAAGTTCTATATTTTTTATATTAAAACTATATTTTTTCGATAATGTTAATTTTTGTTATTCTAGACTATAATCTATCTCTGTGCCAAATTTCATCCGGATTTTTTCACCCGTTTTGGCGTGAAAGAGTAACAAACATTCATCCATCCATCCATCCATTCTTACAAACTTTCGCGTTAAACGTATAAGCTTTAAACGTAGGTGCTAGAATATTATTTTATCTCATTAAAAAGAGACATTAATAACTCCGAGCGAACGGCCAACTTTAGTACCAGTGTCCAGGAAGAAATACGTATTGTACACTACGAGTACGCTGGTAGAGAACAAATAGCTATAATTCGATCCGGCACTGCCCCATCGAGAGTCATACGTTACCCCTCTTCTTCACTAACAACCTGGCTAGTGCTCTAACGATTATAGACCGGAGCTGTTGTGTGAGATGGTTTGTTTCAAAGTTATTTTTTTAACCGACTTCCGAAAGGAAGTTTTCCCGAAAGGTTTGCCCGAAAGGTTTCCCTATGTTCGTCTGTATGTACTTTTAAACCCTCGACGAAAAACAACGGGGTTATGTTTGACGTGTGTGTGTGTGTGTGTGTGTGATAGCAACTTTATGCTGCATACATAAAATCGATATTTTTTTATTTTTAACCGACTTTCAAAAGGGAGGAGGTTCTCAATTTGACTGTGTGTTTTTTTTCTATGTATGTTACGCGAATACTCCGCCAAATTGAAATTAAAAAAATACCATAGACCTGCGGTGCTACTCACAATTTTCAAAATTCACAAAAAAAAAATATTATTAAAAAAAATATGAAGAAAAATATGAGATTCGAAAAATTAAAGCTTAATTTTATTGTAATCCGAAAGGAAACATTTCCAAATGATTGTAAATACCTGTTGATGAGTTGATGAATGACGCTGACCTCTCTACTTGTAAAAATTTTACTTGTTTGTTTTAATTTTGTTTGTTTACACAAGTAATGTACCTTGTTTTGTATAACCTTAGCTCTCTACCTCGCACATTCAGCGGGGAAATTTTCCACTTGGTAAATTATAAAGAGTCTCGACAATAAATGTCTAGTAGCCTTAAAGGTTTCTTTTATTTCTACCTCATTTGTTGTAATAGTCTGTTTTTCTTTTATTTAAACGTTTTTTTTTTAAATACTAACTCATCAGCTTGACGGACGCACTCTGTAATTGTGTAGATTACTATTAAAAAGATTTTTTGGGTTCGGATCAGTTGTTCTGGTTTTTACCCATTTCTTTGTAGGTACATGTATACATAAAAAAAAGCGATGGCAGCCTAGTTGGAAGAAGGCCCGCCTCTCAAGCCAGAGGGAGCGGGTTCGAACCTAGCCGAGACGGCCGCACCAATTGTTTATTGTATGAACATAATTATGTGCGTATTGTATGTCATCTGCTTCATGACTGGAGCCCGGTGCCAGGCTCTCCCCCTGTCACATTTGGTGCTGAATATCATTCGGCGAAGTGTGGGTGTTGTATTACACCTCTGCCAGCCCCCTCGGGGGAAAGGCATGACGATGTATGTTTGTACATACACAAACTTACAAGCTATTTATTCAAATGTAATGGAAACTAGCTGCGCCCCGCGGTTTCACCCGCAGTCCCACAGGAACCGTTTTTTTTTTCTGGATAAAAATACCCTATGTCCTTTTCTGCACTCCCAGACAACATGTATGCAATATTTAAAGACGATTGGTTGAGTAGTTGAGACGAAAAAGCGTTACAAACAAACAAACAAACGAACAAACTCACTTTCACATTTATAATATTAAGTTAGGATACGCGCTGCGGTGTTACCCGTGGTTTAAATTCCCGCGGAAATACTTCTTTTTCGGGATTTTTCGGGATAAAAGTTAAGCGGCCATTACACTACCCAATTTGCAGTATGCTAACTTAGCGTTGCTATGCCCGTTAATAGAAAAACAAAATGAAATAACTAACAGCCATAACACTATCCAATTTAAGCACGCTAGCTCACTAGGCGTGCTGCAAATTTTAACAGTTAAATGACCGCCTTAGCCTATGTCTTAATTCAGCGTGTCAGTTACGTCTATAACTAACTTCATCAAAATTGTTCCAGGTGTTTGAGCTTGAAGAAGTAACAAACATACACACTGACACATTTTTGCCTTTATTATATCAATGTGTTTAGTGTGAAGTGTGATTAAATGGCAGAATTATATTTTTAAAACATAAAGAGGGCCGCGACGCTCTGAAATTTCCATACAAACTATACAAACAGCGCTACTCAAATTTCTTGAAAATCATTTGTCAGATTATGATGAAATTTAGCATGTACAATTAAATTAACAATATCTCCGCCCCTATGTTCTTGGTTTTTTTTAAAACGTTCTCAAGCGAAAATAGAGGCATAAAAAATATCCGCATTTTAAGGGGTCACTTTTGACTGGTTTATTCAATAGATAGACAAAGCAAATTATAAATTTCATTACATAGGAAGGTTGTCTACATCATTAGTATAGCGAGCCCTCCTAGGTCTATCCCTCCCGCCTCTCCGCCGCGGGAGTGCCGGCGCTCGCGTCGCCTCCGAGAGCGTGCGCGCCCGATGATTCCCCGTTCCCCGGCAGTCCGGAATTAGTCACAGGCGAGAGTGCACGCGCCCGGCTCGCGCACCGACGCTACCGCTTTAACCATTTTTTGTACTATTTTCTAAGTTTAACCGCAATAAAATTTATAACATTACCACTCGTTATATTAGCTGTTAAATCTTATACCTTTAAATGAGCAATTCTTGTATATATATATATATATATATATATAATTGGAATCTCGGAATCGGCTCCAACGATTTTCATACAAATTAGTATATAGGGGGTTTCGGGGGCGATAAATCGATCTAGCTAGGAATCATTTTTAGAAAATATCATTTTATTCGTGTTTTATCGATAATCAATCTCAACTGAAAAATATGACTCTTCCTGACATCTATTGGCGAATAATAATACTACTATTTTTTGTGAGCAACTAATTGCTTTAACGACACAACAGCAGATGGCGTTGTTAAGTAACACGAAGTCAATGAGTGTTTGCTTTGAGGTTAGACTAAAATCAATTGTTTATTATCCATAAAACACAATTAAAAAATAATAAAAAATACCGAGCAAAGCTCGGCCATCCAGGTACTGAATCCATAATACAAGGAAAATTCTTAGTTACTTGAATGATTACAGAAGTGCAAAAGTCATAAAAAAAAATGAAATTGCACTTTGTCACTCTGTAGGTAACTTTAGAGGCTCGTCAGTATCATCACTCTTTTTTTTCGCTCGTCTTCTTCTAGATGAATTGGCTATAGAATACCTTAAGCCAATGCGAAGTTAGTCTAGGTCGCCTAGGTCAAAGTTAGTTAGGTCGCCGGACTCCCGCCTTAGAAAAGAGCTGTTCAATAACTTTTAAACAACAAAATCGACTTCTTAAAACTACACAATGCAAAAGCATCTGCTGGCAGTAACTAGTATTTAATCTGCGCCTGCAGTCAATTTCATTCCTAAATGAGAAAACCGATTTCAGAGAAAAATCTCGTTAAAGATTTAAAAGAACTCCCGACTGAGGCTTGTTTAGTACCTTCTTTAAAATGCTTTTATTTGTGACTCTGTGGCTTTGTATTAGTGCTTAATGCTGAAAGCACGTAAAGATTTATCTCTCTATTTTTCAGTCTTGTCTTCATCACTTTCACTCCCATGCCATTTGCAATGAGTAAAAATGAGACGGGTATAATCTTGAGCATGCAAGAATAGGACTGCTTAAGGTCGACATTAATCTGACTCGATTTTACCCGTGTTCGCGTTAAGTCAGAATTAAATGTAAAATTGTTCGGCTTTTGGATCACCGCGGTCATAGATTAAGTACCTATATGAAAACAGAGAAGACAAAAAAGATCGTACAGTAATAAACCAGTTAAAACAAAAAACAAGTCAATTAAATGTTTTTAAACAATTTTGCACACAAATTTAATTAAGTATTAAAATAAAATTTAATTTTGTAGATAGATTCCGAGAATCTATAGACTAGTTTTTCACTTTACAAAACATCGTCTAAACAAAGTTTTAGGCACTCGCTGTCTAGATTATTTATGATGATAAAAAAGTTGTACCAATTTATTAAAAAAAAAATTAAAATCCCTGGCCCCGGACATGGCAAACCGGAAAAAAATGGGGAAGACCTTTGCCCAGCAGTGGGACAAACAATGAAGGTTATGTAATGAAATCAAACACAATAAATAAAAAATCGTTGTGATGCATTTTATTATAGGTAATTCTCACACTGCTTCGGTCCCGTGACGGTGCGCGGGACCGTGTTTTTTAACATTCTACCTATCAGGGAGTTAGCTCACGATGATACTAGGTCCTTACGTATGAAATTGGCGTTTTGTACGGGAGGAATAAAAAGTCGATTTTTTTTTGTAAAATATATTTAATTAATCAAAGTATGCACCGTTGTTATCTATGCACTTTTGCCATCTTATGGGTAGTTCATTGATCCCTATACTATAAAAACCATGGGGGCGAGAATCAATAAACTCTTTGAAGGCGGTTTGGACTGCTGCATCGGAGTGGAATTTTTTTCCTTGTAAGAAGTTGTCCAAATTCCGGAAAAAATGGTATTCTGTTGGAGCAAGGTCCGGGGAGTACGGTGGATGTCGCAGACATTCCAATTGTAGCTCAGCTAACTTAGTGGTTGTTTGTTGTGCAGTGTGTGGTCTTGCGTTGTCGTGAAGCAGCAGTGGCCTAGAGCGATTGACCAATCTCGGTTGTTTAACAGCTAGTTCTTCCTTCATGGTTTGCAGTTGCTGACAATAGATATCTGCCGTAATCGTTTGGCCAGATTTAAGAAAGCTGTAGTGAGCGACACCGGCGCTAGTCCACCAAACTCTTACAAGTAACTTTTTCTGAGTCAATTTTCGTTTAGGGCAGGATTTGGCTGGGTCTCCAGGGTTCAGCCATTGCGATGAGCGCTTTCGATTATCGTACAATATCCACTTTTCATCACAAGTAATGATTCGATTTAAAATCCCTTCATTATTGTGTCGGTTGAGCAAAGTAACACAGCAGGCGACCCGTGTTTGCAAGTTCGATTCACTCAATTCATGAGGTACCCATCGTTCGAGTTTTTTTACTTTCCCGATTTGCTTCAAGTGGATTAATACAGTTTTGTCACTTACCCCGAAGCCTGCTGCTATCTCTGAAGTGCTTTGTGATGGATCCGCTTCCACAATAGCCTTTAATTCTTCGTTTTTCACTTTGATCTCCGGCCGTCCACGGGGTTGGTTCTTAAGGTCGAAATTTCCAGAACGAAAACGTTGAAACCAAAAACGTACCGTGCTGTCTTTAGCGACACCAGCGCCGTACACATCATTAATTCTTCGAGCTGTTTCTGCAGCACTGGTGCCACGGTAGAACTCGTACTCGTAAATATACCGATATTTCATGTTTTCCATTGCGCGGTAATAAGCGACGCCAAAGAAAAAATAATGAGAAAAATAACAAATGAATGACTGTATTCCAAAGAAAAAAAAACCAGCTAAATGAATTTATTAATTTGAATTTCGAATTCTTAACCAAAGAGGAGATATTTCAGATCAAATTGATCAGTACGACAAAACGCCAATTTCATACGTAAGGACCTAATATTTTGTAGTGATGCAGACGTGATACAGTCGCAGAACAAACACAATACTGTCAAAAGTAAAGGAAAAACTAGCGATGCAAACGCGATGCAGACGCGCGCTCACGAAACGCGTTGCAAAAAGTCGTCGTAGGCTATATCGCTAAAAACAAAAACAACTGCTAACACACTAAAAAGACACACAAAAAAGAACACACTACAAAAAAAAGAAGAAGATAGAGCCACGACAAGACACAAAAAACTCCCCTCCACGCAGGAGACTTGGCTCGTCCCACGCTCAGACACGTGGGAAAATTGAAAACTGGAAAATTGGACACTGGAAAATTTACCTAAAAGCCCAGAGATAAAACATTCCTCTTAAATACCTCAATTTACCGATTCAATTAAATCATTTAAAACCACGCTATAAGGGCGCAGTGCTTTACCAACTCTGCACCAAAAGCGCCCACTGATTATGAATTTCAATTAAAAACTTGGCAGCCAATTGAATGTTGAATTCATTCGCATTTCCCAGGATAACTTTTAGCAAACGTGACCTCACAGACATGAGCAGCGTTCTCAGATACCAAGCCTCAGGCAGAATTATAATTAGCAAGTGCTGAAGGTACAGGCTATTGTTTTTAATGAATTTCCAAAGTTAACAAGTATTGGCGGTGATAGGCTAAGGTACTTTGGTAAAGAAAATAGGTTATTGGATGCTCAGTTTGACGTCATGTTGGTTTTTTTTAAGTGGTTTGTGAGTGGGAGTGGTGGGATTTTGAGAGTTAGTTCTACTGGAAGGCGCTTGATTATGTAGGGAAACTAGTGCCTTTCTGAGAGATGGCCTTTCGCTGGCAGAGGTGTCATACAACGCCCACATTTCGCCAGAAGATATTCAGTCCCAAATATGACAGGAGGTGAGCCTGTCGCCATACTCGGATCCAGTCATGTAGCAGTGTGTAGTCGGGGAAATCGGGGTGAATAAAAACGGCGGGGGTGTTAAAGACGAAGTTTTGAAATGTTTTTTTAATAACAATTTAAAAAATCTAAAATAACTACAATTCGGAAATTTTCTTTTTTCATATTGTCTGGACCCTGAAAGATAAAAACAGTCATAGTTTTGTCTCTATTCACTCTACTGTTTTCTATTAACCCCGTTTTACTCGTGAGAGTCCCGATTTGGGTTTTTTCTAAAGGAAAAATGAAGAATAAAAAAATGAGAGGAAAGTAGAGGAAGAGTACACGATTAAGCTTTATTTATTTAAAATTACAATTTTATCATCTAAATTTAAAATTTTTGGCTTTTTGCCTTTTTTGCAGGTCTTCCTTTAACTTTGTCAACTCATGCAAGTCTGGCAAGCCGTGCTATCATTACAGGTTGTCGCATTGCTAAGATGCAATAATGCGAGCCATGGTCACTGTGCAAGGCCTGCTGTAGCAATTAACCAGCATAACGATATTTTAGTGGATAATTATAGCTCAATTGACATGTTTAATTTTAAGTTAGCCAAATATAATCATGAAATTTAGGCTATTTTATAAATAAGATAAACTAGATAAATTAATGAATTAGATAAATTAAAATTATTACAATTAGATTAACAAAATTAGCGATAAATTCTTCTTCTTTTTTTATGCGTAAAATCTATTGTAATATTTTAATTATTCCTTCCAATCTAAATTTTGATAACGTATATGTTAAGAACTGTAGCACTACACTAAAATGATTTGATAATTTGTTCATGCTATGTACATGTGTACAGTTTAGGAATATAGTCTAGAACCAAACTATTTTTGTATTTTTTTTTCTATTAGTTATGATTGGATTCTGTTTTGTGTGCTTACATAAATAAATAAATATACAAAAGCGTGGTAAGGTTTCCAGGCACGCGATCGCACCATCCGGCTCCGCTGCCAAGGTCGGTTCGGTTAGCTTGAAATGCTTGCGTACCTTGGTCTTCTTACCGACCCGTGAGGTAGATTTAGGAGAACGAGCATGGCAACAAAATTTGTAGTGCCTGTAAACGGTGTTCTCGCTTTTAAAAGCCTTTCCACAAAGCAGGCACTGCGTGATGAACTTCTTGTGTGCTTCCAGAGCCATGAAGCTGGTCGCGAACTGGGGAGGAGCACGCCTGGTGATTACTGTTGGTCGATCTACTCCTGTCAATTCGTCAGCCACCTTTGAAGGGGAGAGAATTCCGAGCAGTTAATCCAGGCGCAATATTTGTTTATTTATTTATTTATTTATTAGGGTACCAACATGTTATACATTAACACATTCTCATAAAATACATAGACAACAAAATCAAAAACTAAATGCTAACAATTATAGGCACCGACTACATGAAAACCTATGTTACAGAGCAAAACAAAATTAAATTAAAATTAAAAATTAAAGATTAAAAAAAAAAAATTAATCGTTAGTCATTTTTTAGTCTAGTCTAGTTATAGTCTCATATCTATGCATTCGTTGGGTGTCAGGAGGCTGGGCTTCAGCCGTCCAGTGAGAGGGACCCGTTTTTTGTAAATTGAGATATAGTTAAGTATTCCTCTAGACTAGACTTTGAGTCCTACATTATACTCGGTCAATCAATTTGGTTTTCTTATGCAGTTTCTTATGCAAGAAAACAACAGCCCGTGCAACAACAGGCAGAAAGCACAAACAAAATATCCACAAATAGAATCACAAAATACCGACTGTCTTCATTCAAAACAGAAGGGCGAACTCAAAAGAAACCATTTTCCCGAAGCTAAAGTAAGTAATAGCGGAGTTTCGCATCTGCATTGCAAATAACTCCAATCTCACGAAGAAAATGCAACCGACGACGGAATTTAATTTGCTATAACGCATTCATAAATTATGCGCAACATTAACTTAAGTTGGTAACAACTGTTTTAATCTCTCTTTCATTATGATTGAAAGGTTCATTTTTAGCCGACAGTTCAAGAAAGGAGGGTACAACACACGAGCAATATGTTGTGTGTTATGTGAATGTTCTTTTTTTGGTGTGTTAATGTTCTCTTTTTAGGTTATAATCATACTAATACTATAAAAACGAAAATTTGTATGTTTGTTACTTCTTTATGCCCTAGCGGATGGACGGATTTCGATGAAATTTGGTATGGAGGTAGCTTATATACCCTGGATTAACACATAGGCTTTTTAACCGCAGGTGAAACCGCGGGGCGTAGCTAATAGAGACATAGATATGCATACCTAATAGCCCACTGCTTGACACATTTTGTCGTGCGAGAACGTGACAAGGCTATGTGTAAACATGCGTCTGTCTCGATTAAACGAGTCGACATACCATTGTCGCATTGCGTTTGCTAGGCCTGCTAATCGTACTGTACTATGGAAACAGATTTTGGCAAAGAATTCTTCACCACCACATCGCTGTATTACTTATAAAAAATACATTTTAGCAGCGAAATTTTTGAGATGATATAAAATTCTGTTTTAAAAAACTTAATTTGCAGCTAAGGTTTTGAGATGACTAATAAATTCTCATTTTTGGTGAAAGTAAATTGAATTTTTTAACCTTCATAGTGTCCTCGCTTTACTCTGTTTTCATTATTTCATCTCTTGTGTCAAACAGTTTTTGATATCAAATACTTGAGAACTATTTTCATACTAAATGAGCTCAAATATTTGGCTGCTTTAAGTGCTTAGTTTCACAAAATCTCAGCCGAGTGTGTTTTTTAAGCAGATTGTTTTAATAAATCTGGGGTCAAAAGCCACTTTTCAGCTCTTTTCGTAGAATTCAGATGCCTCATTTTGAATTTAATCATTACCTACTACATTTTTTTATTATTCATTTTCTTTTTTTTACAAACGAACTTTCCTTCCGAAAAAATTCCTTAGGATAACCTTAACTTTATGCGCCCGATAAGCAAATACTTCGCTAGGAGTAGTTTAAGACTGATTAGCAAGGACTTAGGCAATTGTTATATTATTATTTTTTATACCAGAATTATTAAATATCATTCATTTTATTAAATATCATTACAGCCCAGCGACCTTAAATTTACCGTACACTTATTAAATTATATTTTTGGTTCGTCTATAAAGTTTAGTGCTGTGTTTAATTTGACTGTTTGATTTAGTTTATTATCAAAACTTGGCCACAATATCTTCGTAAAAACCAAAAATGTTTTTGTTCATATATTTTATTTTTTTACATTACACTATAATATAAAACTTTTTAATACACCAAATCTCTATATATAAAAATGAATCACTATTTACCTACCTTGGTCATCGCATCACGCGTGAACAGATAGAACATTTTCGCAATTTTTTTTTTAGTGCGTTTATTATTGCCAGAAGAAGGATCGTATGAAAGAAAAAATTAAGATATTATCCCGAAAAAAATAACGGTTCCTGTAGGGCGCGGGTGAAACCGCGGGGCACAACTAGTGTAATATAAAACTAAACTAAATATTCAAACATAGATGCATTCAAGATGCATTCAAACATAGGGCGTTCTATCCTTTAAAAGCGATCTCTTCCAGACAGTCTTGCAGTAAAGGTATAAAAAGTTTCTGCCTTTTTGTTTTGAAAAGAAAAAGAAAGTACGAAAACCTAATCTTTTCTTTTCTTTTAGGTATTTAATCTTGTAATGCTTAACCTATTTAAGCCATTTATTTTATAATTAAACATTCTTAGACTAAAAACAGTCAGTAACAGGGAAAGTCGACGGCAAGAGGTCACGAGGCCCGATACGTTAGTCCGATCAGATTTTCACCGCTCTCGACACCTCAATCTACGAAGCACACGTTCATGTTACGGAAGACAGGAAACATTGGCGGAAGATCATGAGAGAGAGGAAGTAAGAGGAATGCGATTTTAAGGAGGCGGGAGTAGAAGACCAAAAGCACGAAAACCAACGACGTCGTAGGTAGGTAAAAACATAAGCCGAAAAACACCAACCGTGGAAATTATCTACAGCACTGACAATAGCAACGCTCTTAAACACTAACGATGATAATCAAAATGATTTACACTTGCTTACCTTGTTTTTTAGTTGAAACCACAGATGAGCGATCGCTTTTCATAAGATTAAATTAGACTTTTCAAAAGCGATTGACTAATCTCCGAAGTCGGGCCGACAACAAATGATTGAACGTAAATTAGCGCCATCTATCTTCGGTTTAGCGAGCTGCATAATTTAAGGGCCAACACCGCCGGCCGTACTTAAAGTGTTAAGCTGCGTCTTGATCGCCGTCATTAATAACTTACAACACTTAAGCCGGTTTACTTATTCAAGGGTAACATTCTGTTTCGTAGTGGTATGGATATTATCAAGGTGGCAGGTTGGATAGCAAGGAGCTGGGAACATTTTCTGCTTATGCTAAGGTACGTTGTCGATTTAGGAAGTGGCTTTTACCGAAAAATTATGTTGAAATTTAAACCATACGCTACTGTATTATAAGTACCTGGATGACCGAGCTTTGCTCGGTATTTTTTTTTTTTAATTGTGTTTTTTGGAAAATAAACAATTGATTTTAGTCTTACCTCAAAGCAAACACTCATTGACTTCGTGTTACTTAACAACGCCATCTGCTGTTGTGTCGTTAAAGCAATTAGTTGCTCAAAAAAAAGGTATTATTATTCGCCAATAGATGTCAGGAAGAGTCATATTTTTCAGTTGAGACTACTCAAACGCCTCCTTTTTGTTATTTTTCTTCCAAGTTTATGTTTAAGTTGATTATCACACAACAAGTTGATAAACACGAATAAAATGACATTTTCTAAAAATGATTCCTAGCTAGATCGATTTATCGCCCCCGAAACCCCCTATATACTAAATTGTATGAAAATCGTTGGAGGCGATTCCGAGATTCCAATTATAAATATACCAGAATTGCTCATTTAAAGATAGTACCTGGATGACCGAGCTTTGCTCGGTATTTTTTTTTTTTTAATTGTATTTTTTGGAAAATAAACAATTGATTTTAGTCTAACCTCAAAGCAAACACTCATTGACTTCGTGTTACTTAACAACGCCATCTGCTGTTGTGTCGTTAAAGCAATTAGTTGCTCACAAAAAATAGTATTATTATTCGCCAATAGATGTCAGGAAGAGTCATATTTTTCATTTGAGACTACTCAAACGCCTCCTTTTTGTTATTTTTCTTCTAAGTTTATGTTTAAGTTGATTATCGATAAAACACGAATAAAATGACATTTTCTAAAAATGATTCCTAGCTAGATCGATTTATCGCCCCCGAAACCCCCTATATACTAAATTGTATGAAAATCGTTGGAGCCGATTCCGAGATTCCAATTATAAATATACAAGAATTGCTCATTTAAAGATATAAGATAAGATTTTGACGTTTAAACTGAATTTGAAAAAATAATGGCTGTGACAGGTACACAGGTTAGGCGCCTTTAGCAAGTTCTTTTTAATTTTCAGTTTTAAAAATTTCCTACCGTACAATGAAAACACAATAAGAGTGCGTTTCCACTGCGTTTGCAATACAGCGGTGCTGAGCAGAGCGGAACTCGCCGATGCCTGAGTGCTTAGTGTGAGTTTTTCTTACTTTTCGATCGCGTAAAAGTAACTCCAATTTGTATGAAAATTAAAAAGCGCCACCTAGTGGGAGTAATGAGAAACCGCAATCGTGAGTGCGAGTTTTTTGTTTACTGCCAACATTGATATGAAAAATTTACTTTTTCACGGTGAATTTACGCGAATCGAGTGACAAGCTCGATTGGCACTCACACTCGCTCGTTTTCGATTGTCGATCCGTGTGATACGTGTGACTCGTTTACGCTGTAGAAAAGTTATTCGATTTACTTTGAGCAACTCACACTAAGCACTCTGAATTGATCAACGACAATGAGCGGAGTGAAGATTTCGAGATTGACCATAGACATTGTGATTGGTCAATTCATGCAACGCTACGCTCAGCACCGCTCTTACAACACAACACAATAAAGAAGTAATATTTCACGAAAGAATTCGTGAAATGTGACTCCTTTCCACTGTCGCCAACATAACATAACATATCGTCACGCCTTTCCTCCGAAGGGGCTGGCAGAGTTGTTATACAACACCCACTCTTTGCCAGATGATATTCAGTTCTAAAATGTGACAGGAGGTGAGCCTGCCGCCATACACCGGGCTCCAGTTACATAGCAGATGACCTAAAATACTCACATAAATGTTCACAAATGAACAAATCGATTGCCTTCGGCTGGGATAGAACCCGCTCCCTCTGGCTTATGAGGCGTTCGCCAACCCTTTAATTATTATCATTAAAGCTCACCAAAGTACTAAAGAACTACGCTATAGCTTAATTTCCTCTAAGTCCAGCTCATTTTTCATTCACAATCTGTTTGCGTAAGCAATCCATCATCTCGAAATTGGATACTGACTTGAAATGTTTTATAAACAGTCTATTTTGAAAGCTCTTCGCAAAAATACGTGACTGTGATATCTTCAATTAACTTTAGGCTTCGTTGAGTGTAAATTAAATACTCTATCACAGCTATTATTGCTCTTAAGAAAGGAAAACGTGAGGTAAAAAAAGTAATTGTAGACCGCGCCGCAGAATTTTCTGTTCATCCTACCTTTTGCAGTTGTCAGATATAATTCTTAGGAGAAAAAGCTTACAAAAAAGGCAGTGTTTCTTTCTCACCAAAAAAAGTTTTTGGAATAGGGATGCAAAGGTCTTATAACTCTAGGTATGATGACTTTTGATGTTCCTAATTAAGATGATTCCGGTTTGTCTTGGATTTAGTTAACCGGAACATAGCATCATGGTATCTTTAATATATTAATGACTATTGTTTTTTGACAAAAACTGTATTCTTTTCCTTTGGATTAAACTGAAATTGAAATTCGAATTTATTGAGTTGTTAATATGCTGTATTTACTGACGCATTGCTACGAATAAACATTTTGTTTCATATAAAAAATATGTAGTCATACTTACCTATTTTGTTTCTTAAACAGTAGGTTTTGTAGTTAATGTTGGCTATTTCTCGAAAAGGTTAAAAATATCAATATTTTTGACCTACACTTGTGATGAACTGCCGACCCTACCATCAAGGAGGTCGTGACCGTAGGCCCGAAAAATCTCAACTTTCAGTTGCGTTATGTATTTTTTGGCTACGGAACACCGCCCTGTGACCAATATGAATGTGATACAATTTGTCAGGTTTACGTGGTTATTTGTACGAGCGCAGGTGCGGGATCTGGCAGCGGGGCTGGCAACCCCGTTTCATGGAATAATAATGACGGATTCGACTTAGCGGAGACTTAGCGAGTCGCCTGAGGCGTCTGCGAACCCTTCAGTGTTCCTCATTTGCACGGCTTAAGTTACTTTACCGGATGTCGGCGGAGCGACGCTTGTTCACGTCTTTGACGAAGTTTCTAGTGTGTGTGTTATTCGATTGTGGTACTTTGCGAGTGCAGCGGTAGAGAGATTTGGAGCAATGCTACGTGACACGCAAACGTTCCGTAGCGAAGCTACGCTACTCGTAGGGGTGGCAAAGCAATGCAATGCGATTCGTAGAGGTTTTGTAGCAATACCACGATATACGTAGAAGGCTTGTAGCAGTGCCACTTTTTTTTTAATTAGTGAATTCTCAGTGCTACGTTATTATGTTGAAGTCTTAATGCAATGCTACGTCACACGTAGCAATCTAAAGGCAACGAAAAGCCATATTATGTGTAACAATTACTTTGTTAAATGTGGCTTAGCTTCACATAATAATAAAACGCTACACTTCCGATTATTGTACAAAATAATACTTTATGAAACTATAGGACATTTTGAAACAAAGACTTTTACGTCGATGAGCTGAATTTCAGAGAAAATCATGAACATTATATCGAAACACGGGTTCCCTGGAGCTTGCAACTTTGACTATATTCAAAATCTGCATTCCCAAAGCACTGCCCGTATTCGAGATTTAATAAAAATTCTCCGGCATTGATCTGGAATCTCTGTGCATGATATATGTCAGTTTTATTTGAAATCTTTTGTATTTGTATGGTTAGAGGTAAAAAGTTTTTTACTATGGTAACTGACGTGGGTTTAATACGAAATTAATTACAATCACAATTTCAATTAAATAAGAACAACCAACAATCTTTATTGATATTCTGATGACCTTAACCTATGTACTTTACATAGGTTAAGGTTTAGAGTATGATTAAATCTAATTTAATTAATATCTTAATATAATATATATAAATCTCGTGTCACAATGTTTGTCCTCAATGAACTCCTAAACCACTTTACCGATTATAATAAAATTCGCACACCATGTGCAGTTCGATCCAACTTGAGAGATAGGATAGTTTAAATATATATATATATATAAATAATAAACGCGAACGAAGTCGCGGGGTGACAGCTAGTCTAAGTATGTATATCAGTCCCTGGCAGCCATAGTACAAGCTTTGCTTAGTTTGGGGTCAGGCGACCGTGTATGGAAGTGTGCCGAATTCATTTATTAGTATTATTAAATAGCTGTTAAAAGTTATAAAACAGACAATTTAGTTTTAAAACAATGCCTTAGTTATATTCGATTATTTTTTTAAAAACATACGTACATAACATATCGTCTCGTCACGCTACTCCCCCGTAGAGGCTGGCAGAGGCGTATTACGACATCCACACTTCACCGGACGAAATTTAATCCTTAATGCGACAAGCGAGTCTACCACATGAAATACACATAAGTAAAAACATACATATGTACCTAAAACAGGTAATTCAGGTAACCAGTAGGCAGCAAAAACTGTCTTCTATAAACAATGACGGTTTCAAATAGACCGTCATTTACAAAGCAATTTGGCAAAATGCTGGCAATTTACAAAATCGATTAAAATGTAAATCTGCGGTGCGGCGTGACCTCGCGACCAATAGTTTTCAAAGCGTGGAATAGCTAAAAACACGGTCCTACCGGCGAGTGGGACCACTGACTTATATCCATTCGTAGGGATCGGACTAATGGAGCTTTCTTAATGATATTTACTCAGTGGTGCGTTCAAGTACCTATCTATATTGCGCATTGCGCATCAATGTGAACTGAATAGCACGCCGCTTCCGTTAGCTATGAAATAAATACGCTACGTAGTTGTAGATATTTCGACTGACTGCGCACATTTTTCGAGCATTCATTCTTATTTATTTTTTTCCTTTATTCAGTCACAGTTTATAAGCATAACTCTTGTTTGGCATTATTTCTATGTTTAAATCGTCATCATCTTAATCATCATGTATTTTCAGCCTTTTGCTAAGTATGGGTTGGACATATTGAAAGAATGGATGAAAGAAGATTGACGAAACAGATTTACAAGGCGAGTGTGAATGGTCATGTCGGTAAGGGGGACATAGGAAAACGTATCATGATCAAATCCAAAACGTTTTGAAAAAAGGCCAAGTAAGGCCACGGGATCGACGTAGAAGTAACAGACGAGCATGTATGAAGAGGCTCATGGAAGTAAAAGAAGCGAAAGATGTGTGCCAGGATCGTAGCAAATGGAAAGAAGTGGTATCTGCATACCCCTACGGGAAAAAGGCGTAACTATATGTATGTGTGTGTATTCAAGTCCAATCTTAGTAGTCCTGTGCTAGTCTTAATCACCACGTTCCTGCTACCTTCGCAATGTCATCTGACCACCAAGCTGATGGTCTGCCCGGTGTTCGCTTTTCGTTTTGCGGCCACACTTCTTTGAATACTTGACTCCACCAAGCTTTAATCCTAATTTCTTAATACTAATCCAAACTAATAACATTGATGTTTATTCGAGTTTGATTATTTGTTATGCTTTTAACACAACCACTCAACCGATTCATCATATAATTTTGCATAAACGTTGTCTGGGATACAGAAAAGGACATAGAGTACCTATTACCAAAAAAAAAATAACACAGCTGATGTAACTGTGGGGTAAATAAAATAAATAAAAATAAAAAAAAAGCCTTTTATTTCACACCAAAATTAACACATTTTTTTACAATTAGTTTATTATAAAATACTATTTTTCTTCAGTTTAATCAATAACTATTATAATTTTTTTTGTATTAGAAAGATTTCTTTACATTTCAATTTTTATTATATTCAAATTTTTAAATTAATTAATTTTTAAGTTAAATCAAAATATTATACTATAATTTCATACTAGATTTTACTATTTATTTATATATATATTTTATTTTTTTAATAACTGTGGGGTAAATAATAAACAAATAAAATGCAACGTAACACTTACTGCGACACACATATTCGGATGAGCATATCCTGACTTTAGAGACTTTTGTGAGCAACGGACAGGTTGTTTTAAATTCAGTAGGCGAGCTGGGCCGGCCACGGATTGCGCCGAAGTGACACCCGTGCTTATTGTATTTTCACTGAGAGCGCTGCCAACAGAGCTATTTCAACAAGATTTAAATGGAAATCCTGCAATAAAAATGTTATTAGAGCCTTGAATGTTAGTTCTGCGCAGCGGTCAGGCAAATTGATAGCGAATTTTGTTTGGACGTACTGAATTCTGAAGCGAGCTCTTTGAAGTCACTTGTATGTACCTACAGCTGCTGTTAGTGGTGGTTTTTCATTTAACCCAATATTACCAATATTGGTATGTCTTTAATCCTATATACTTATCTTATAAAGGCGAAAGTTTGTTCGTGTGTGTTTATCTGTTACTTCTTCGCACTCAAACTGGTAGACCGATTTGAATGAAACTTGATATGGAGATAGCTTATGCCCTGGACTTACACACATATTTTTAACCGCGGGTAACACAGCCGGGCGCAGCTAGTATACTATATTTGTTCGTGTAAAACTGTAGCAGTAGCTGTAATAACTGTAGATGTGTAATACAGCACCCACACTTTACAGGACGATGTTTAGTTCCAAATGTGGTGAGGCGAGCCTGTCGCCATACACCGGGCTCCAGTCATGTAGCAGATGACATACAATACGCACACAATGAACAATTTGGTGCGTGCCATCAGCTGCGTTGAACCTCTATACCGATAACTGTACAAGCTCAGGTGTGTCCCCTAAGACTGACCCTTTGCTTCACTCAACCTCAAAAAGTAACGAATTTCAGAGTATTTTAAACTACTCATATTCAATACAAGAAACTCGAGTCTTTGTCTAGCATTTAGGAGCTGCATAGCCAATTACGTCCACTTTGCGTTAAAGTTAACAACTACTCAGTTCTCGATTCAGAAATTACTGTAAATTAGCAAAGATATTCGCGAAGTTTTGAACTATCCTCTCAGAAGCAGAGAGCAGACTCTGTCTTAATTAACAGGGTGGCCCGGATATTAATTCCTAGCAATTTAGCTGAAGATACCGCCGGACGACCTTTGTGGCAGGAAGAGATGGAATGTCCCTGACTCTAATGAAATTTGGTTGAAGAAATTGGTGCTAAAACTATAAGTGGTGAATAGGTGGGACTTGATGAATGCAAGTTTGAAGTGTTTGTGGATTGGCTGTATAATTAATTCATATTTAGTGATTGGCAATACCTGTAGGGCAGTGCCGGACTAAGCGAGTGCGGGGCCCGTAGCAAATGTGAAGGGGCCCCTGAGTCGTCGTTTTCCCACCAAAACACCCCATTTCCCATCATTTCAATTTTGGTGTTGCCAAGTATGGTCAGTGCCTTTTCCCCTCTATTTTGGCGCCGGGTGTCTACTTTGAGAATAGTAATATTAGTAATTTGGTGTAGGTAGCCTGCTATGTGGCTGATCCAGCACTGATAACACATCTTAATAAGTTTTACTCAAAAAACTACGCTCAGGCAGGGATGAGTGGGTTTAAATATGTGGGGCCCCCTTTCGTGCGGGGCCCGTAGCAATTGCTACTCTTGCTATGTGGTTAATCCGGCACTGCTGTAGAGCGTATCACAAAGACGTGTTCGCAGTAAATTGGAGCAAAAGCTTTTTGCTTTAATCATTAAGGAGTCTACACACCACAGTCGCCGACATCCGCCTACATGATATCGACGGCAATGTTTCTTGATGTCGGCGGTCATATTTCAAAAGCAATCAAGCAGCAAATGTCTTGCCTGTAGATACACTCTCGCCGACACAGGGCGCGATTTAGCTTTTATTCTACAAAACTCTGAAAACACTCCACTCAGTGATATGTTTTGGTTCTAGCCAATATCTCAGGTGCATTAAATACACTTTTCTAGTATACTTAATGCATCCCTAATCACCTGGGTGATCCGGGTAAACAAAGTTTACTAGAAGTGCACCTAACGCACCCAGGTGATTAAACTCAGGTGAATGAAGTATACTACGCGGGATCGACTTTAATGTGTTGTGTAAACTCCCTAAACCGACGTATCGCGAAAACGTATAGAAACCTAAATGCATGAATCGTAATAGCTCTTTTGCTAACAGAACGTTAGCTCTAGAATAACTAAGGTATTCGCAAATATAAATTTAAACGTGGTATTCAACTCGAAAGATTTATTTTGTCCTGCTTAAAAAGGAAGGCAATGTTTGTCGGGTGTTTGTGTAGCCCCGTACTTGTTATATACTTATATACTTGTTATATAGCCTTTACGATGTGACTAATTTCCTAACAGGAGTTGTATGATATATGTATCTTTATGTCAAGATCGGCATAGGCCGTAGCAAATTGAATAAATTTTACAGTGTTTTTCCTTATTTATCACCATATAAAGTAAATAAAGTAAATTTGAAAAGGAAAATTCTACATGTTATCTCTACCCACTACACATTTACATTCATTCCTCTACACATACACACACATTAACACTCACACACACACACACACACACGCGCGCTCTTGTACAATTTTTGCTAAAAGTGAGGTTTCTTTTTTCATTTTGTATTGTATTTTGTCTTAAATTTATAAAATTTTAAATTAATCACCGCACCGTTTCTCAATCAGTTTGTAACTCGTACCAGACGTGGCCCCCGCGATACAGGATTCTCCTAGTGCAGGGGTCACAAGAAAGATGCTTGTAACCTTTTTGGCAAATAAAGAATTTATTATTATTATTATTATTATATATTCACTTAAAAAAAAGCGATGGCAGCCTAGTTGGGAGAAGGCCCGCCTCTCAAGCCAGAGGGAGCGGGTTTGAACCCAGCCGACGGCACGCACCAATTTGTTCATTGAGTAAGCATATGTGCGTATTGTATGTCATCTGCTACATGACTAGAGCCCGGCGTATAGCGACAGGCTCGCCCCCTGTCACATTTGGGACTGAATATCGTCCGGCGAAGTGTGGGTGTTGTACTACACCTCTACCAGCCCCCTCGGGGGAAAGGCGATATGTTATGTTATTCAGTTCAAACATTTGTCTCCCAAATAAATTTACACACGCTAGACATAACTACACTACATTTTCACTGAGATAAAATAATGGAACTAACACATCGACGGAAATAACAAATAAACTGGTTAATAGCCAATCAATCTCTTGAAATTGTGTTTTCGTTTTTTGTAGCATGCTCTGTTATTTTAATGGTTTTATTGACAATTTGAAATACTAGCCAATTATGTGAATTGTTTTATTCAACATCGGAACACTTGTATCCAATAATGTTGTTCTTCGAATACCTACTATTATGTCATAGTAAATCAGCTAAAATACACACTTCCACACACTACCACATATAGCATACAAATACACACTCGTTATATAATCACACTTCTCACTAATATTATAGATGCGAAAGTTTGAACTGATAATAAATAAAAATAATAAATTCGGGGCACTTCCACACACGGTCGCCTGACCCCAAACTAAGCAAAGCTTGTACTATGGCTGCCAGAGACTGATATACACTCAGAAATTTTTAAATCCATACTTAAATACATATTTACACCCAGACATAGAAAAAACACAAATGTTCATCGCATTAATGTTTGCCCTAAGTGGGAATCGAACCCACGCTCCCAAGCTCAGAAGGCAGGTTCACTGCCAACTGAGCCACCGAGGCAGTCGATGGCTCGATGGCTGGATGATGGATGGATGGATGGATGTTTGTTACTCAATCAAGCTAAAACGACTGAACGGATCTAGACGAAATTTGGCACAGAGTTTCATTATAGTCTAAAATAGGTAGCACTTAGGATACTTTTTAACTGCGGGTGAAACCGTAGGGTGCAGCTAGTACTATAAACACTCACTTGCACACATTGACGTACGCACACTTTCGCACTTAGCAATAAAGTGCAGTTTCCTTTTTCCCTCTCTAAGTTTTCAAATACCCCGAGAGCCGTAAAGAAGTACAGCACTTTGTCATTCAGATTGCCCCTTAATTCCGTTTCTGCGTAAACAAAAATTACCTAATTAGAGGAGCTCATTACATTCCGTTTTTCTAATCGTACAATAGAGTACCGGGTGGCTAATTACGTTAATGTCCCCGCGTACCGTTGTCAAATTGTGTAATTGCCTAATTAAAAGAATATTACTACTGTCTGTGCGGACGCTACTGTGGAAAGTTTTTAATTGAAACAAAACTTATTCGTTTATAGCTAGTTTTGTTGGGTTTGCGGTATAAACTCTCTTATTTAGCTTAAATCATTTGGGTTTGCGGTATAAACTCTCTTATTTAGCTTAAATCATTTGGGTTTGCGGTATAAACTCTCTTATTTAGCTTAAATCATTTGGGTTTGCGGTATAAACTCTCTTATTTAGCTTAAATCATTTGGGTTTGCGGTATAAACTCTCTTATTTAGCTTAAATCATTTGGGTTTGCGGTATAAACTCTCTTATTTAGCTTAAATCATTTGGGTTTGCGGTATAAACTCTCTTATTTGGCTTAAATCATTTGGGTTTGCGGTATAAACTCTCTTATTTAGCTTAAATCATTTGCCATAAGTTTGGTAGGTCTTTTGAAATGAACTTGAAAATGAAATGAAATTTAAATGAACTAAAAGTACGTACCCTACTTATACTAAATAGTATATTTATTATACTACTATATAGGCATAATTTTTAAGTGTGAATTAATTTGTTTAAATTTTTTATTTCGGTATTTTACAGTGTATAGATTAATTGGATACAATCACAAACTAGTAATTTTAAATTTTTTTTTGTGAGAAATTTTGCTAATAATATTTCAGATTTTTTTTATATTTTTTTGAGTTCATTTCATTAAGTAGGTAAAATGTTTAACTTTAATTAAGAGGCTTGAGAGTTATGGGGTCGTGAAGTCGCGAGGTCTTAGTTCAGAGAGAACTACAAAATTAAATTCTTCGTTTTACAAAAAAAAAAAAAATTACACAATTAATGCGTACTCTGACCTAAGTTCTCAAAAACATGATCACACTATTGTTTGCAACAACGTTGCTAAATCACTGCAGAAAATGCACAGTTTTTTGTCTGGAAACCAATGTTGCATTGTTTTATGTTCTTGCGCGATTAACTTTGAACAAATAATTTATAGTTCCTCCTGGATATGCGGAGATTTATGTTACATGCTTTTTGTTATTTTATTGACTTTAGTTTATTGGAATAGGAACTCCATTGTTTTCTTTTTGAAACGAGCTCAAAATATTTACGACATAAAAGCTTTATCTATTTTTAAGTCTTCGTCAAAAGTTCGAATTGTTCATTAAAAAAACCACTAGGAAATAGTCACGTAAATATTAGTATGTTAGTATGTTATTTATACGATATTTCTTCCTTTTCAAAATATTCATTCGAACCAGCCACCATTCGTGACAACAGGTGCAACAAACTGAAACTAATACATCGCGAGTAGGACTATTTGGGGAATGGAAACATGTGACGTCACATCGCGGCCGTCAACGAGCGCTCGGTCGCAATCAAACAGATTTATTCCTGAGCTTTGTCCGCCATTCGCCGTATCTCAGATAAACCGACCCGCAATTGTGTTTGGGCCCCAAATTATGTGTTGGGAATTGCTCGAAACTCGACTTGTTGTGCCATTGTGCTTAGTTTGAAGTGGACATTAGGATTGGATTTACGATTTACGGAAGGGCTCAAGATTCTGACTCTAGCCGTCTCAGCCTAAAACAAGGACGTCCTTTGAGATTAATTTATTCAGAGCTCTTCTACGCAAGTCATCTTTTACGTTAAATTTTGCAGCGCTCGGTAAATGTATAGCATATCAACATCACGCTCGAACGGACGAGCTCGCTCTTATAATAAAGCTAAGCTATTCAGAAACCCTTTTACAAAATTCGAGCCAGACTTCAAAGTGGCTTAAACTAAATTCTTTGACCAAAATACGAGCTTTTTGGTTGAAGGTTTTGAATGGCGCGTTTGAGACGGAACTGTGTTCACTCCCACGTGAGCCAATCACAGGTCCCACGGTTTATTTTTCTATGTTTACAACTGATAGTTTCTTTCTATGAGTTTGGAAAGTTTAACGCGACGTCGTAAGGAGACGGTTCGTTTGCCGGCATGCAGGGACTGGGCAAACGGATGCCCGCATATTCTAAAGCTTTAACATTCGATTCATGTGGAACTCTATCTGAAGAGAACTCGATTGAAGTGCAGACTGAGTTCTTCGTACACACATTTTACGAGATGCACGAAGTTAGCCTCTAACTTCGTACACGAATGCTCCAAGCATCGAGTTTTACCTGCAGTTTTCTGCGCAAACAATTGGTTTCCGCTTTGCTATCGACTCTCTTCTGGGATCACAATCGCATGCATCATTGGAAATCTTTATTTGAAAGCAGGCAGTTCAATGCAAAAATCCAGTTACAGCACTAAACTGGTTTTTTTAAGAGTGGGTATGAAGTTTTTTCCTTTGATCTCGCCGATAGAAAGTTTCAAGTTAATCGGATGAATAGTGTAGAAATGCATAGAATATACTAACAAAAAATGTAAGAGTTTATGCAGCCAGCTTAATCACTTCGTAAAAAGTTTATGCACGTAACTACCGTAGTTTCAACGTGGAAGAAACTATCCGCAATGATTAAACCACTGGCCGTATCTTTTGTTTGGTCCTCGTTAAACTCGAGTTTAAAACCGGTCATCAAATGCAGCTTAAATACGAGAGTTGAAGAGCTAGTTAGGGTAAACACGGCGCTGTAATATCTCCACTTCATTACGATGCAGCGCAGCGCTGCAGCGCCGGCACGCGCTATTACCGCACACCTGACACTTCATACTTAAACCGCTAACCTCTATTAAAGTTGTAAACCCTAAAATCCGCACAGCTTAATTTCTTTCCGCGTTCCAGCTCCGTCGAAAAGTCGTTTGGGCAAAGTAATTGCTTATGAGTGGAAGCGGATAAACGAAACGAGTTTCGCTCTGTGGGGCCTCGTAAAATGGACTCAGGGGCTTGCATTTAATTAATACGACTACTACAAGTACGTGAGAGCACATCTACTGAAATGAAATCATTCCTTTTGACCGCTGAACTGACTTTTCCGACGAAAAATTACCTAAATTAAAGCCCGAGTCAGCGTTCCGACGAACGAGGGAAAAGGTAAGAGGAAATGCATGTCGCGAATGCGATTCACTCTGTTACAAATAGTTTAGTCTTTTAGAAGCTTCACGAGCAAAGGCTGACTTTAAATGTAAAAGATAGACTGAGCGTTTAAGGCAGATGATACCCACAGAAGTGTTTCCTTTAATTAGACAGAAGTACTTGAGTTACTAAAGACTTCGAGACAGACGACGGGAAAAGTTAGGGTCAATAGTCTTTAATTTAAAGCCAGAACAAAAGGGACACCAATAATAGGAGAGAAGAGCGCGATTACAAACGACTTCCTTCGCCAACTTTGGATTTTATAGAGCAGCTCGGAGCTATGCAAATGAAAACGTTTCTATGATTTCCGTATTGCTTAATATAGAACCGTTTTTTGGCCATTTAGCGCCAGTTTACTATTTACCCATGTGTAGGTAGATTAAGTCTAGTTTATACTAATTTTGTAGGTAGGTCATATAGATAGTTGATTAACGTGTAATTGCGTTTATGACATTTTCAGAAATTACATTCTAACTACTCCGTTAAACATACAACGTAGCGCAGTAATGGTTTCAACTTTAACAGTAAATTCACGTTTTGTTTTATTAAAGCTATGAAAAGGCGTTCAATTATGTACATTTTAACAAAGAAGCTTTTTTCTGGTTGTTCCGAATAGAATAGATAGATACCTATTAAAGCGTAAAGTATGACACATAATGAATTACGAAGATCGACTGAGTAAGTATTACTTTTATAATTATTTCTTGTGCCTATTAGTGGGATATCTACTGAATTATTTTGTGTTGTTTAAACGGATATACAAGGTCCTGTTACCTTGTGTTTCGAGATAGAAATCGAGTCTCTATACAAATTTGATTACGTAAATAGTTATTTTGTATGGACACTCTTTAATTTTTTTGCAAACTGATACTCTAAAAGTTGTTCACTTTGACAGAACAACACTCTTAAGTATTACTGAACCCAAAACCAGCACTTTGTAGATAGTTATTGCATACATATCGTCGCGCCTTTCTCCCAAGGAGCTGGCAGAGGTGTAATATAACACCTAGACTTCGCCGGGCGAGATTCAGTCCCAAATGAGACAGGGGCGAGTCTGTCGCCATACACCGAGCTCCAGTCATGTAGCAGAGGACATACAATACGCATATATGTTCATACAATGACCAAATTGGTGCGTGCCGTCGGCTGAGTTCGAACCCGCTCCCTCTAGCTTCAGAGGCGGGCCTTCTCCAACTAGGCTATCATCGCTTCGTTATATATTAAGAAAATAAAATAAAATTTTATTTGTATCTAAGCAGGTAGGTGTTAGAACATCATTTTTGTTCGTCTGCAGCTCTATACATTTCCACCATTTCCTTGGATCGTTGTCGCGATGCAAATTGTGAATTCATTAATGATTGTCTGTTCTAAGTTTTTCTTTATTATTTTTGTCTTTTGCTTGAAAAAAGTATCTTGTTCACTGCGCTTAAGGCTCTCATGGACACTCAAAACTGACTTCGCATTGGTTACGAAATATTTTTCTATTGCAATTTCATTTAGGAGACGACGGGCAAAGAGAACTATAACAAGACACTGACTGACTGTTGACCTTCTAAAATCGTGTACGACAGTGATCAATAGCAATTTCAACCATTTTTAACCCCTGACGCAAAAGAGGTGTTAAAATAAGTTTATCGTGTGTGTTTATGTATCTGTGTGTTTGTCTGAGGCATCACAATAATCCCAAACGGATAGGCCGATTTCTTTCAGTGATTTTATTTATTTTTCTTTTTTTTTCATTTATAATTTACTAGCAGCCCCCTCCGGCTCAGTATATAGTTATAAATAAACCGCCCGTAAAAATTGTTTAACTCATGGTAGAAACCGCATCAAAATCCGTTGCGTGCTTGGTTTTTTTTTTATTTAAAAATTACACTTCACGGACTCCGGGGACCGTGACTTTTGTTAACATAAATCTTAAATTATTATTTAAGGGGAATACAGGTAGAGGGGGGTTAGTTATTAAGTCTTAATCTAAGGTTAGGTTAAAGGTTTTCACTTATTGCATTGTGAGTACACCACGAGCAGACCAGCGACCCGCAAGCAGCACCCGATCACGAGTATGACGCATGTGCCAGCCATCGCTCTCCTCAACCATATTTGAGGGAAGAGAACGACCCGACACATGACGCCGCCGCAAGAAGGTGCCTTCGATAGTGAGCATGAATGCTCGAGATGGACCCACAATTTATATAAAACGATAACGAGAACAATTTATAGCGTGCTTGGTTTTGGGAAAAGTTAAATAGCGCATTTACAGATAGAGATACACTTAGACGTGGGAAGTCACTTAGTTTTATAGTAAGTATGGAGATAGACTTACTTGTTTATAATTTTGAGGCCTGCTATAAAAGCCTTTAGTGACAAACCAGACACCAAGGACGTAAGACGAGGACGAGACACGGACGGGACGCAGACGCGACGTCCCTTCAATGTGCCGTAAAACAGGGTGAACAGAGTCGAAACGACGACTGATTGTATCATTAAAGATCTAGATTAAGAAAAAAAAAATGTTTCAAAAAACCACATTCTATTCTAGTTATTCTATTAAGTATTCGATATTTTGTTTTTTATTTAAGTATTTCAAAGTCTAAAAGTTTAACGAAAATTAACCATCGTAGTTTCGTCTCTATCACCCCTGTCATGGTACTTTCAAACAAAATGTTTAGAATAGAGGCGACGCCACACACACAGTCAAGAAAGGGCGCGAACACAACGCTTCTCGTTTCGTATAAAGGTGCCACCTCCGTCCGTGTTTCGTCCGTACCTCAGAGGTGCCCTTGCGCTCGTCGCCCATAGTTTGTAAGCATTTTTGAGGCCCTGCGCCATCTGCGCTTGCCTAATGCCCGGTACGCTGTCGAGGCCTCAGTCACCAACAGCATATAGTCATCCAAAAAAAAAAATCGTCCTCGTCCTGCGTCATTTCTGTCTGGTCAGGGCCTTAGACAGAAATGAAACAGTCCACGTCGTATTTGCATTTAAGAGTTCATCCCTTCAAATCTTTGATGTTTAGTTTGCCGTCCTTTTTTAATATTAGCGTGACTTTAAACGGTGATGAAATGAATCACGATTTAATATTAGCGTGACTTTAAACGGTGATGAAATGAATCACGATTTAATATTCGGCTGATGTTGTCCTGAAAAAAATAAATTCATTTTATGAAGTACTTGGAAACCTAGTGCGTAAATAAAAGCTTTTTCGAAGAGGCGAAATAGGATCTTATTTATTCTGAGAAGTCATAAATCATGACTTTTAGTTCAATATTGGTTTTCGTAAATCGTTTAATGCTATTGTAATATTTGAGCTTAATTAAAATGGACGGCTAAACATGATTATTGTATTTTTAAAGTTGAATGAAATAAATCAATAGATACTTAGTATATACTCTTTTAAAATAAAAGTACCTGGACGACCTGAAGTACCTGGAGCTTTGCTCGGTATTTTTTTTTTTTTATTGTGTTTTTTGGAAAATAAACAATTGATTTTAGTCTAACCTCAAAGCAAACACTCATTGACTTCGTGTTACTTAACAACGCCATCTGCTGTTGTGTCGTTAAAGCAATTACTTGCTCACAAAAAATAGTATTATTATTCGCCAATAGTTGTCAGGAAGAGTCATATTTTTAGTTGAGACTACTCAAACGCCTCCTTTTTGTTATTTTTCTTCCAAGTTTATGTTTAAGTTGATTATCGATAAAACGAGAATAAAATGACATTTTCTAAAAATGATTCCTAGCTAGATCGATTTATCGCCCCCGAAACCCCCTATATACTAAATTGTATGAAAATCGTTGGAGCCGATTCCGAGATTCCAATTATATATTATATGTACAAGAATTGCTCATTTAAAGATATAGATAAGATAAGATATAGTAGAGCTTACCCGCGACTTCGTTCGGGTGATATTCCGAAAATAGTATCCAAAAACCTTCTTCGTGATATACTGTAACTAATTAACAAATTTCAACAAGATCCGTTCAGCCGTTTAACCGTGAAAAGCCTACAAACAGAGTTACTTTAAATTTTTATAATAAGTAAGGATGCACTCGGAAGCTATTAAATACAGTTTTCACATTGTGCTCAGAAAAATAAAATAAGAGCTGCCTCACTATAAATTCTATTAAAACAATAATGTACGAAGAAATATTGCATTTTTCACAGAGTAAAAGAATTGTCTGTAATTTTCTTTGTCGTTCCATTACACTTATGTATTAATAGAATGCAGACAAAACGTGCAAAACTCGAGTTGTGAAGAAAAATACGGAATTTTAAGACTAAAAAGGAAACGCTGTGAAGTGGAGCCAGATGAATACCAAATGAGAGTCGGTTGGAATATACTAACACTCGCAAATAATGATTTCAAATTGGAAAATTCCGCTGTTCAAGACTCCTACTATCATACTAAACAGAAAAGTGATAATTAAAGCAATTCATAAACATCAAAGTAATAACTAATTAATTATAAGGCCCATTTTGGCGATTATTTATTTATTTATAGCGATGATAGCCTAGTTGGAGAAGGCCTGCCTCTCAAGCCAGAGGTAGCGGGTTCGAACCCAGCCGACGGCAAGCACCATGTTCATTGTGTGAGCATATGTGCGTATTGTAATTTGTATGTCATCTGCTACATGGCTGGAGCCCGGTGTATGGCGACAGGCTCGCCCCCTGTCACATTTGGGACTGAATATCGTCCGGCGAAGTGTGGGTGTTGTATTACACCTCTGCCAGCCCCCTCGGGGGAAAGGCGTGACGATATGTTATGTTTATTATTAACATTTAACTTATTGGTGAGCTTTAGTAGGTAAAAAATTAAATCGTGCGTTTTGGTGAACTTTTTTGACCTATTAAGAATATTTTTTTTGTAAGTACAAACACTTTGCAGTTCATAATGACCAATATTGTGACGAATTAAGAGCTCGCATTTTTTTATATGACAACTATTGGTTAAATATATCTCATTGCTCACGTTGCGTTCTTCGTTTCACCATACATTCTGCGAATTCTTATTCTCCGATCGATCGTGCACCGAACGTGTGTAAAGTCAATGGTAACCCCTCAACATCTGGAGAGACGTTGGAACCCATTCAAACGTCACATCAGTCCACGAAATTGCATTCTGCCTAATTTGTATTCAAGGACCTCTCAGGGCATATTTGTTCATAAGGCAGGGAGCGCTGATAAGCGTACCCGACAGGCGGTCCAAATGACATCTGACAGTGGAAGCCCAAAGAAAACGCGCGTAAAAATAGGAGGAAAACTGCCTTATATTGAAAAACCAGCGGAATTTGCTTTGCGCCAAATTGAAAACGTTAAGTAGTTATTTTCTTGTTCCTAATTTGTAATATGAAGTGGAAATGACTTTGTAATCTCCAAAATGAAGCCGACGTGGCATTAACTAGGCATTAGCACAAGATCTAGAAGGGTAGCGTCTCTTTGTAGGTTTCTGCCTGAATTAGGAACACGTTTTAGTCTCCTTTCTAATAAAGTTATGTATCTAATTTAATCTGTATATTAGGTACTAGGTACCTACGTAAGGATAAGATAAAACGTAACGCGCGTCATACCAAACCCTCTAGATTTGGTTTATAAATCAAATCTCACATTTAGGACGGGAAATGCAAACATCTCGTAATGAATGTCTGTAATTGTGTGCTCGAGAAATTCGGGACCATGAGGAGTCACATAAAGCCAACAAGACTTCACTCCTCGCCTTTGGAGGACCATGTCTTACCAAATCACGTGTCTTAGTGCTTAGCACCTCTTGATCTTTTGGTAAGCATTTTCTGTGACAAGGTTCTTTCTTTTCCTGCCTGCAGCTGGTGAGACGTCGTCTGTCTTGTCAAATAAATTATATCCTAGGGGATTCTGAGGCGAAAACATCGCTGAGTCTTTGACTAAGTTAATGCGTGTAGTTAGAAAGACCGTCATTAATGCCTTGATTTACTTGAGTTTTCTAGGGAGACGTAATTCTTTATAGTCATAACAATTTAAACTTATTTGTGATACTTGACTTGACTGTCTCAGTGGCTCGGTTGCTAGTGAACCTGCTTGCTGAGCTTAGGGGCGTGGGTTCGATTTCCACCTAGGGCAAAAATTTATGTGATGATATTTGTGTTTCTTCTATGTCTGGGTGTGTATATCTGTTTATGAAAGCATTAATAAAAATGTATGTAAATTAGTCTCTGGCCGCCATAGTACAAGCTTTGCTTAGTTTGGAGTCAGACGACCGTGTGTGGAACTGTCCCGAATATTATTATTTATTATCTAGTGCAATAATGACAAAGTATCGTAACGCGTGCGTAAGTATAATAGTTCGGATTATGAGCCTAAAACCGATGTAAACAAGTAACATTTTTAAAAGAAAAAAAAAAACTCGGCGGCAATAAGCTTCTACCTTATGTCACTTCGACTATCAAGACGATTCAAATGACGCCTCACATGTCGGTTTAGGCTGTAATAGGCCGTGCCAACGAAACCTCATACATACATACACTAAAAACATAACCCTCCTTCTTGCGCAGTCGGTTAAAAAGCCCTTTTTACAAGTGAGTGTGCTGTAACAATGAATTACTTACCTATCTACTTACTTACCAAAGATATTAGCCAAGTGTAGTTTGTGATTGGGTGGCTAAAATTTTCTGATCATAGAGGCCTCCGTTACTGATAGTTTTTTAGCCTAAACCAGCATACAACCATGTTTAACGTGCTCTCTGCGACGTACAGTTGTAAATGGCACTCACGATTACCTATCCCAAGATTGCCTGGATTGTACATTTAAAATCGGACGAGTACCTAGGAACCTAGTTTTTTAGCCAGTACGTTTGTATGAAATAAATCGACTACGACTGAAATCTTTACATACTCTCCTCATAATCTAAGTACCTATCGTAATATTGGTCCTGATTCCAAACTAATAATCGATTTAATTCCAACTATAAACGCATTAACTGCTGTCCATTTCATAACTATCGTCTCTTATCGGGCGCACGTTTACGTTCGAACCCTATCGATACCATCAAGAATAGTTTGAGCAATAAATTCCTAGCTGTTTATGTGTTTATTGCATTAATTGCCCAGTTAAACCCTTCAGGGGCCGATTCAGCTCAGCTCAAAGCCGATGCGTAACTGCACCGTTGACGTTACGTTAGCCAAAAACGAAGGGAGAAAAACAGCTCAGTATCACTAATGTCACTAATATTATAAATGCGAAATACGTTTGGATGCTTGGATCTTTGTTTTGAACGGCTGAACGAATCTTAATGAAAAGCACAGACACATATTATTGTTTGGAATAGTACATAGGCTACTTTTTAACCACGAGTAGCACCGCAGGGCACAGCTAGTGTCTTAAACATGCCAGCTGGACTACCGGTGAAACTTTTGTGAAACATTCGCGTTAAACGTTTAAAAGGGTAACGCAATGTCAACGGTTCAGTTGAAGCCCGGTATAACACGAAAACACCGAAAACGAGTTTGTAAAACCGAAAAATTTGTTATTGAAAAAAAAAAAACAGAAAAAGTATCATCTTAAAAAACTTATTACGCGTGGTTCTCTAAATTTTCTGCGATTACATAACATTTTTTTTTTCACTTTTTAGGTTCTGTAAAATTTTACGGAGCAACTTAATTTTATTTGTGTTCTTGGTACGATTAAGACCAATACAAACGGCAAATGTGATTCTAGGCGCCGATTTCATTTGACCTTAAAATATGATATACGATTTTCAACTCTAAATGAAGTGGGTTAAATAAACGTGTGTGTGTGTGTGGGTAGAAAATCGTGGTATGACCGCATCTTAAGTATCGGCCATAGTTAGTTGAATTGCCCCCAGGACACCTGAATGGTGGTGGTTGAGGATGTTGAGATATGGTTTATGGTCGTCGTTTATAGAGTAGCGTAAAAGTGTCAGTGGCAATTTTCCGCCAGGTTGGCGAAGGCAGTTAAGTGTGGAACAGCGTGTTTGAATGTGTTTAATGGGGATGGTGGGACTGAAAAGTGAGAATGTCAACACGTAACTCTTTCGTAGAGTTGTTATACTATAGTCTCATAGGAATTATATACTTATCTATGCTAATGTACGAGTATACCTGCTTATTCTTATTATTATGTTTACTTACTTATTACATGTTTATAAATCCTGCATGACTACATAATTAGTAAAATAAGCAATACATAATAAGCAATAATCCTACTAATATTATAAACGCGAAAGTTTGTATGTATGGATGGATGGATGTTTGTTACTCTTTCACGTCAGAACGGCTGAACAGATCTGGATGAAATTTGGCACAGAGAATAATGGAATTTATAGCCTAGAATAGCACATAGGATACTTTTTAACCGCGAGTGAAACCGCAGGGCGCAGCTAGTAATTAATATGAGCAAAAAATATTTGAGTATTGAGTATTCTCTTCAGTAATATTATTGTTGTAATTAATATCATTTCAAATGGAACAATTAAAATGTAAAAGTTATGTGGACTTAGATAGATAGATAGATAAACTCTTTATTGTTCACACCACAGATAACAAAACAACAAGAGAAAAATAATGATAAAACTTATTAAATAGTGTAACAGTGAAATGGTTAGGTGTCCCCCACATTTATGTAGATACTCACACAAACTTTCGCAAATGCCTGTTTATTTGACACCCAACTTCGTAACGACTAAACTAATTTAGATGAAATCCGGGCCTCGTGTTTAAAGCTGCTTTAACACAAATATTTTTATCCCGTAAAAACTAGATACCTACTTACTAGGTACATTCCCGTAACAAATACCAACGGAAACAAAAATTATGCCCTCATATAGGTACATACAAGAACAAAAGTGTTACATAGGAAAATGAAATAAAAAAGCTATAAAGTTGGTAATAATAGTCATATTTCAATGTTACGGCTCTCATGGGCTTTTCCAGATTGAGACCGGGGCGTGGACAAATCCCCGAAGTTTAGAAGCAGCCTTACCTAAGCATGTTATTCAATATACGGAAATGTAGAGCTTAGAGGTTCACTGTCATTGGTTTCTAGTGGAAATTTACTGTAGAGGGTGTAGTGAGCACTAGTGCCTAATAGTGTCGTTTGGACACTGAAATTACAGCCTTACTGGGCGGTATTAAAATACCAAGTTGGCGTGTACATGTATATTATGGCAGGTGCCTTACGATTACTTATGACATTTGGTCAAACACATCCAAGTGGTACCGTTTCCGAGAAATAGTTGTTTCAATTTTGGATGGAGTTTTTTTGTTTGTATGGGAGCCATGTTTTTTATTTCCCCTGAAACTTCCCAGGGTTCTTTCAAATTTTAGTTCGACTGCTTTAAATACGAATAAATATAAAATATTTCTAAATACTTACCTATTTAGAATAGGTAAGTATTATTTTTCTCTATGTAAGTATTTTGGAAGCAAATCAATCAGTGTCAGCAGACACAATGTACCTACAGCATTTCTCATTCATCATCATTGGATATTTTTCATTTATTTTCTGTTATCTTAAAGATAGGTACAAGTTTGGAAGAAGCTAAGTTAGTACCTATCTTTACTTGATACTAGAATACGTAAAGTAATTAATTTAATTACAAAGTAGGTAATTAAGTAAGTATTTACTTATTCTTCTAATACTATATATTAAAGTTATTGTTAGTTTAATTTGGTTTAGCTCATAATTTTTATCAAACCTATGTTACCTTACGCAATAACAAAATATTTTTTAATTAGTATCTATTCCAAATTTCAACTAATAAATGTAAAAAGTCTTTAACATTTAAAAGAAATAACATGGTAAAACTAAAAGGCTTCCCTAATATACTACATCATAGAACTACTCTACCCCACTTTAGTGCTATAGTAATGCTGTAACTGAACAAAGTACGAAAGCAGAACGCGCAATAAAAACTCTTCACCAAAAAACTTACGAACTCCGACCGCGAACAAGCAGTTGCAGATTTGCAGATAAAATATGTAGGTCGCCTCCAGTAGGTAAGTAGGTAGTTAAAGTTACTAGGTACAAATTCCACCATAAAACACTTGGAGATAACTTTGTTCGGACAGCACTCGCTTTATACGGCTCTTACCAAAGATTTATACTTCGAATCCACGGAACAAAAGAATATTACAATTCTCCGCTGATATATGGTACACCTGCGTTGACTGACGCGAGTGCTAGGAGATAATTCAGTGTGATTCAGAGGCCGTCATTAAAATCAGGCGCCATTCAAGTGGGGAACGTTTGGAATATGAAGCGTTACAGTTTTTAGTTAGTTAGTGCAAAGGCTAACGAGGGTTATTTTATTTTAATGTGGGATAGAGTGGAGTGCTTTGCAGGGTAATTTTGAAGTGCCTAGACTCATAATATGAGTCTATATTATAGACATTAGTTAAGTACTTTTCTGGCTAGACGAAAAATATATAGGTACACATTTAGATAACTAAACGGTAGTTTAACTGTCAGAACCTGCTTCTTAGCCAGCAAAGGTACTAAGCAGGTATTCCTAAGCAGGGTCGGACTGGCCATACAGTCAGAGTGGCATTTGCCAGCCGGACCCCAGCCGGCCCAGGCCCTCTTCGCATTTGGCTTGCGGGGCTTGCCACAAGCCAAACGGTAAGTAAGTTGGGGGCTACACCCAGTCTCGGGACCCTAGCTTGTAGAGAGCCATCCGGGCCCTTCCAGCTCAGTCCGACCCTGTTCCTAAGTAAGTTCCTAGAAAACTAAATACTTACTCCAAGTCTGTTAGACTAATTTTTTTTGTGGATTCCAAACAGGAGCTTTTACAGTTAAAAGCTCGTAAAGAAAGTATCCAGCGACCAGCAATAAAAGGCATTTGAAACACCTCTGCCAACTTGTCTGAGACTTCTATTCGGATAAGAACACTTTTTTAAGTTGAGACTCGTAGAATACCTAGGTTTCTACTTACAGCTACACTTACAGATAAGCTACCTCTTAACGTGCTTTTACCGAGAAAGCTTTGGAGGTAAGAATCGTAGAAAACCTTTTTATGACAGTTCAAAATAAATGGTAGATACCTAAATAAGTACGAATCGATATGAAATCGCACCTGTAGTATCAACATGGGCCAGTAAGTACCTATATTACCCAGTAGGTATAATTATTTTCACATTACATTTTGTTCTGACTCTAGGACTGGACTTGCCTCCCTAGGAAGAGAAAGTTGTATGAAACAAATAAATAAACACAATCCCATGGGAGTTTCTGAACAAAGAGGAAAAAATTTAATGAAAACTCAGCATACAGGCTACAGTGCCTGAAAATTGAACTGGCCACCAAAAAAAAACCACGAGCACGAGCACGTGCACCACAAGCTGCACGAACTTAAAATAAAAGACTGTGTTTGGTGTAACATATTTTCTCAGTTGGTTTCAATTGTCTCGCAGGAGGCAGGGGTAGGTGTGAAAAGAAGAGCATTCACCTCTAGGATAAAGCAGTGTCTTTGTCTTGGGTGACCTGAACCCCTCGCTTCCCAGGACTCTACATAACTTCCTGTCTGCGCTCGGGAGCTCAGGGTCTAAGCTGTGTCTTACGTTGACACTGTTTTGTCTCCTCGGTGCACTGCTATTAAATATGTTTTATAACTGACTCTTGTTTCTTGCCTATTCTTCTGAGTAAATGCTCTTTATTTATCCGAACAAGGCGGTCGAGTCTAGGTATTTAAAAAAAAACTTTGACTTTCGTAAGTTTATTTGATACCCAAATTGAATAAAAACAAACTTTGACTTTGACTTTGGTTTGGAAAAAGAGACACTACCCTACCACTGCTTACGTAAACTTTTTTTTGTTTTTGTTTGGCTGCATACATTTCAAAAAAAAGTTAAGGAAAAAGTTAAATTTATAGAGTTTGGTATCCACCTATTATGTTAAACGTAAGTATCTATCAAAACTCATGGTAAGGATACAGAAGAACTGGCAACCAACCTACTCGTATACCATACCTACCTCAGCTTCAACCGCCTAGCATCAGGTAGGTAACATCTACGTAACTTTACTTATAGCTTTGTTGGAATTTAAGTAGATAGCTACATCTACAAAGAACCATTTTCTGGAACATTCTCCGGGTAAAGTTTTTGCGGTTCTGCATCATTGGAATAAGTTCTAAGTTGCTAGATTGCCTCAGTTAACGCTAATTGGCTATTGCTTCAAGGAGCTCTTACAATTTTATGTAGGTATTGTTCAGCTTTACTTTTTAGTTTGAGTTGGTTCCTGCTTTGTTTGCTTAAGTGTCATTATATAATTACTAGCTGCGCTCCGCGGTTTCACCCGCGGTTAAAAAGTATCCAATGTGCTATTCTAGACTATAGATCTATCTCTGTGCCAAAATTCATCCAGACCTGTTCAGCCGTTCTGGCGTGAAAGAGTAACAAACATCCATCCATCCATCCATCAATCCATTCTTACAAACTTTCGCGTTTATAATATTAAGTAGGAAGTAGGATGTTGGTAACTTGGTATCTACGAGTATAGCAGGTAGGTAATAGAATAATTTTATTTTATTCTTCTGGTCGATATGACTGCGTGTAGCATAACATATATATTATGCTAACATACATAAGTATGGATACCTACTACAAGACAAATGTTGCTGTGGGTTAGATGCAGGTTATACCGTAAGTCCCTCCACGAGGTTTGCCTTGTCGTGGCAGGAGGGTTCAGTAGCGGTGGCCTGGTCAGCCATGATGAAGCGAAGAGGAATCTGAGGTGTCGGGGCCACTCACCTTGCCCTTCGCATGGGGATCATCGGCGTTTGTCACGGATCCTTGCTAGCGCCTACCGGCTGAGTTGGTCTTCAAGGTGGCTGGTGTGGTGCTGATTCATTCTACCGATCAGATTTAAACTCGATTCCCTATTCCAAAATTTATAAAAGTAGACTGAGTTTTGACCAATTTGAGTTTGAAATTTGTGGAAATCCATCGGGTATTTTGTTAGCGCCTATTTTGATTATGAAGAATTGTGATGATCAGATGCAAAAAAACAGCTGGTGGAAAACACAACTAAAAAGAGTTTAACCGGGGTAGAACTTCGAAAATCATTCTTATTTAAGAAAAAAAAATCACAATAAATATCATCTTTACAAAAACTGTATGTTGTAACACAACAGTGAATACATTGTTTTTTCGATTAATTAATAGCCAGATTCGTTCTCTAAAGTTTAAAGAAAACGTAATTCTAGGCCTCGATCTTATATTACCATCAATGTAATTATGATACCTATACGTCAATCAACTTTTAAATTAAGGGTGCCAATTAATCACTAGAGTTGGCCAAGTAATAACGCTAAAAAAATCTGCAGGTGAGTAATTTTTGTTCAGAAAATCTGACAGTGGATCCCTCATAAGTCTACTTATAAATTAGTCGTACCGTACATTGTGCGCTATGAGAATCATTTCCCCGTAACCAGTTAATAAAATAAAGCCTCATTCACACCGCGGCTCGCTCTCGACATCTGTAATTGCGCTCTAAGCATTCAGCTTGAGCCTTTGCTTTGTTCGAATACCCTCCCTTTATTATTTCCGTCTTTCTAACGGAAACACCACTCCTACCAACCTACACAATAACGGGCACAGTAGATGCTGTGGCAGTAAGGTATCTTCAAATAATAATTATCCACCTCAAAACGAAAGAAGGTAGGTACCTACTTACAGTTTTCCAAAGTCACGAAGTAGTAAGATGGAGTTTTGGCGGAACCGAAAAGATGGTGTCGTGATTTTGTAATGTTTTCTAAAACTTGTGATTCTTCGATTGTTAAATTATAATATCGGTGGATTATTAACGTTTACCGGTTCGTCAACGTGCACGACTGTGGGCAAATGATACAAACATTGCGAAACGCAACTTTTTGTGTTCTCTGCAAAACTACACTTAAAGTTTCAGTAAAGTATTCATAACTTTACTGGAATAGGGAAAGGGGCGGGATTCATCATCATCCCATCATAATTATGTGAAAACGAATGATTAGAACTTGACACTGGCGAATGCACATGACGTGCGACGCTAAATTCCCCTGAATGGGGAAAAAAGAAAAAAAAAGTAGTAAGATGGGTTAGATTCATACCTAACAAATAAGCTTCTTAATTTTGTTAAAACACAGATATTGCTTACTTACGCATTTCGTCATTTATATTTTGCAGAAGAGCCTCACTGGGAATTTGGACTCTATTCCCCTGTCTTTACTCGTAGCTCTGCTTTTACTAGCTTTAATTTTCTATCTATGTAAACCAGGAATGTTTCTTGATGTGGAACTAAATACACATTGAAGGCAGGTGTTTTGTCAAAGGATAAGATACTGCGAAGTACTTCTAGCTGGCAGAGCCTACAAAATCTCATTATGTAGGCTTGCTTAGTATGAATTTTGATGGTTAAAGTTTTTCGTTTTCGTTTGGCTCCTTCTTACACTCTTAGCAATAAACGTTGTATAACGACTGCCTCGGTGGCTCAGTTGGTAGTGAACCTGCCTTCTGAGCTTGGGGGCGTGGGTTCGATTCTCACCTAGGGCAAACATTTTTGTGATGAACATTTGTGTTTGTTCTATGTCTGGGTGTAAATATCTATTTAAGTATGTATTTAAAAATATCTAAGTATGTATATCAGTCTCTGGCAGCCATAGTACAAGCTTTGCTTAGTTTGGGGTCAGGCGACCGTGTGTGGAAGTGTCCCGAATTTATTTATTTATTTAAAAACTCAGAATATATAGACAGTATTTTGTCTCTTTCTTTCTTTTAAATTCTTGAACTCGATAGAAAGGGCAAAACACTGTAATACTATTCCGAGGCTTACAACGTTTATTGCTTAGGAGGTTAATGTTACCGCTAGGTTACAGAAATAAAAGTTACATAACTATACTAAACGCAAAAAGTTTACATAACTATACTAAACTCAACTCTATACTGGGCAAATGCTCCAGTTGACCCTATATAGACATGGGCATATAGACATGTATATTACAGACGCATTTGGGTGTGTGGGGCAATTGAGTCTTTCGAGAATTACTGACCAACCCTTCACAAATTAGGCAACTAACGCCATCTAGTACAGATTATTGCAACTAAAGATAGAAAAAAGAGACAGGTAACGCCTAATTTGTGAAGAGCTTGTCTTGTCAGTAATTCTCGAAATACCCAATCGCTCCACAGACGCATTTGCCCCTAGACCCTACTGCAATGAATACCAGACGCGAATAAAAACCAAAAATCAATAATAATTTTAAAGCATTTTATTAATTTCAAAAAATAACTAGCATGTAATCATCACTCAATATTACTAATCAAATATACTATGTCAAAAAACACACATTAATCAACGGATTTACCATCCCCGTCGAGTATACAGACAAAAATTAACCATTTTAATCAGTTCTAACAATTACTCATCTAAATTAAAATTATCATACAATACCAATTTATACGTACCAATATCGATAATTCTAGTACATTATAATAATTTGTTTTTTATTCTTCTGATGTATTTAGTAGATTAAGATTCCTCTCTACATGCATCTATATAAGTAATCTACTCACATAAAGAATGTACTAATAAGATTAATATATTTGGACTAGAGGTTGTGCAAGCTCAGGAACATGCGAAGGTCTCTAGTCACGAACCGTTCGCCTACGCATCAGCCTACCTAACAATACTCAATGGACCGACCGAAATTCCGTTCGAAAAGCACATTACGTCGCGCATTCAAGTCGAGAGCAAACGACTGCAAACGAGGCGAGTAATCGATGCGTTCCGAACGGAAAACTTCTGTACGTGACCGGTCTCAAAGACCTGCCGAGTACGATTTCTACCGCTGTGAGTAAAGAAAATACGAGTATTTACGATTTTGTTAGAAATGTCTAGCTATTAATGTAGTGATTTTTTCACGACATAATTGAAACAATTTTGATTAAATTTGTTATGCAAGTATCCGAAAGTATCCCGAAAAAGTAAAGAAGATTGAAAAATGGAAAGTAAAACCGCGAAAGCTAGTAATCCTCTTCGAAATGCACCGTTCGTCTTTTCCACTATCCACAGCGGTAGCTAATATCTTTTGTATACGTGAACAGGCCTTTACACGTATACCATTTGGTGTTGTTACCTACTGCGTCATTTTGAAGACTCGCGAAAAATCGGGGATAAACCACAAGAGCGTTTTTATTTTAGTTCAAGATTGACTTTATCTTGCTCAGTTTACTGAAGAAGCGAGAGGTAAAGCACGTAAGACATAGCATTGCCTTGTCTTGCTCTTTTTACTGTAAAGGAAGCGAGAGAGAAACATTGTTACAAAAAATTGTGGTGGGTCCCCGTATCACCTTAGACCCGCCCGCAGGCCTACAAAATGACCTAACAACCTGTCAACTGTACATTATAAATGCCACCAGGGGTCACCTATCGGAATTGGTGACGATCCTAACACCAACAATTGAATTTTAAATGGCTAGCAAGTAAGTTCTTAAAGTCATACTCTGCTACAATTATACAAAGAAACAATACATTATATTGTGTTTTGTGTATTTAACTAAGCGTCTTTGCACAGACACGTATCAAAGATCGAACATTATAATTTATTTTAATATATGTATATACCACATAATTTTGCATTTATAGGGTGTATATATATCTCTGAACGACTGACATATTCTAGGATATCATTGTACTTGTCATTATGACCAGCTTTATACTATGGGACCAACCTTGAAAATATGCCCGTCGTTTAAAAATACACAGTGTATTTAACTACTAATCGTTTATAAATGTATTGTGTATTTTGCCGCACTGTTGACTATTTCCGATTACATTGGACCTTAGACATACAGCTACATATAATGCATATACATTTAAATTCCTTAATATTTTTTAATTATTCTACCACAGCGCTAAAGTTATTTTATGAGTCCGAAATATTATTAAGTATAAACTATCAAAACATTGTGACACAGTTATACATTTCGTGATACATACAAAAATATTTGTCTAAAATTTACGATTACAAAATTAGATGATTAGTTATTTTCAATTCCTGAAAGTAATTTCAATTCAATTTTTTGTCATATTAATAAGAATTAAGATAATATATTTTTTTATTTACAATTCCTTCGATACTACAGTACAGACAAACAAAGTTATTATGTCAAGATGACATTGAGCATTGTAGATATAGACAAAAATAAAATTAATTAATACGGTGGTTTTAAATCGAATTACAAACAAAATACACATAGCCTCATAAATGTACACAAATGATAGGAATAAAATAATATAAATGATTATTATTTATAGGATTCAAAACTGAAATAATGCAAGTACGGTATCCGGCAAAGAAAATGGCACAGCTCACATTACGATGTACAAAAAAAATTGAGAAACTCCTTTTAACTTGTTCTTTTTTTTAAATTAAGCTATTTTAATGTACATCAATCTACGCCTTAGCCGCGAACATCTGAGCGATACGGCGAAATTTTTTACAAAATTTTTACCATTTCACTAAAAATAACCATTACAAAAATTGAATTACATGTATATTGAATTACATCACATGAAACGGAAATAAACATTCACAAAGCCACAATTATTCCTCGTTTATTCTAACACTTAGTTTAACGAACTATGGCAAAGAAAAATAGTTACGACAGCAACAGATTTCAAAGAACATTCTCGAAATTATAAAAGAGGTTAGTTTAACTACGTTTCCACTTGGCCGCCTATGGGTTATCGTTTGGCCGAGATTGTTTTACAAAAGTCGTCCATTTTCTAAATGTAAATACAGTATTGGAACATGCTCATTTATCGTTGAAGTCTACTGATTTTTTACATCGTTCGCAGTAGTGGGTCGTGAAGGTGTTCCGTGGTGAAACAATATCGACTCTTTGCTTCGTATTTTAAAGTACAATTCTGCTCGCAGGCGTTATACTGAGAATATTAAAGGTTGCTTTCATTATTCACGCAGCATTTTGCATATATGACATTTTGAAAATCGATGCATAAGATCACGTCTCCAAATATTCTGCAATGGATGAGTTGAGCCTGCGTTGATATCATAAAAATCGTCGATTGAACATACTAACAACTGTCTTATGAAGTCGTCCATTAAAATTCAAATCATCTCGTCCCCAGCTATCCAACAAAACCAACCCAAAATAAATCCGCTATAGATGAACTGAACATACCACAGTACTCGTTGCTGTGTTCAGTGCGCAATGACGGTAGCATGCAAACAAGCTGGTAGTACATTTCTGTAGGGTAGGCGGTAGTTCTTGACCGTGCGTGCGGCTAGACACTTGAGTGTGGTGTGTTGGAGTGGGTTCACTATGGAGCTGAGGTTCTGTCCGCTGGCTCGAAGGACCGCCTCCGGTGTTTCGCCGGCGTAGTTGACTGTGTCGATGTGCGCGCCGTGGGAGAGCAGCGCGCGGACCACGCCCGCGGGGCACGGGTTGAGCTGGGGAAATAGGATGGATTATTAAAACCCGTTAATTGCACGGTTTTCGAATCAGGAATGAGGAGATCCGTAGAGGAACCAAAGTTACCGACATAGCCCAGCGGATTGGCAAGTTGAAATGGCAGTGGGCAGGGCACATAGCACGCAGGACTGATGACCGATGGGGTCGAAAGGTCCTCGAATGGAGACCACGTTCCGGCAAGCGCAGCGTAGGACGTCCACCCATAAGGTGGACAGATGACCTTGTCAAGACCGCAGGATCGCGCTGGATGCAGGCCGCTACCAACCGGTCTTATTGGAGATCTATGGGGGAGGCCTATGTCTAGCAGTGGACGTCCTATGCCTGATGGATGGATGGATGCACAGTTTTATTGACAAGTGTAAAAACTTTTGTTTTATTTAGGATTGATTGTTGTAACAAGCTTCATGAGATAACTGTGTTTGCTATTTTGGGTAGATTAGTACTAGGAATTTGTTGGTTTTGCTATTGTTTTGAAGATGACGTTAGCTCAAATGCGAAGAACCGGTCGACTGTCAAATTTGAAGTACATTTTTTTCAAGTCCGCGTTTGATCAATCGTTTGTTAGTCAGAACCTGCCACCAGTTAGTGGACGTAAGTGTGCGTAGTAATCTGGTGACTATGTGAAGACGCGTCGACCCGCGCCGGTCGTCATGTGTGATGTGAGTGAGATACCTTGGCGACGAGGTGCAGCGGCGTGTCCCCGTGCGCGTCCCTCGCGCCGGGCGCGGCCCCGAGGCGCAGCATGAGCGCCACGAGGCGCGGGCAGCACGGGGACGCGTCCCCCGGCGCCGCGAGCCACGCGCGCGACCCGCGCCGCGCGCCCTCCGCCGAGCACGCCACGTGCAGCGCCGACCGCCCGAGGCGCACCTGCAACGGACACGTCACACTCTAAAGAGCTGTTCCGAATTACACTACAGCTACGGCTGCCTAGTCGCGCGGCACATCGCTGCAACATCCAAGCGCCGCGGTAGTGACACGCTGCAATGCTGCAGCAATGGACTGTCACTGCCAGGCTCCCACTTCTCTTGCAGCCTGCAGCTGCAGTATAGCTTGGGACAGCACCATTATTAATACAAAGACAACAATTTAGCTCATATTGGAATTTCTATATGCATGAGCTACCTGCTTGCAAAATTACATGAAGTTCCGATCAAACGGTTCTCAAACTACGTCAGACAAATAAATATCGACCAGCCCCAGTAGAGTCACAAGAGCCGACATCGCCTGCTCTCCGAGTCGGCCAGCTGTAAGAGAGGTGTACCTTGACGTCCAGCTTGACCAGCTCGTACACGGCCTCGTGTATCTGGCGCTGCACGGGCGGCGGCAGCTCGTCGTCCAGCAGGCGCGCCAGCAGCGCCGCCAGGTGGAGGCAGATCACCAGCACGCGCTGCAGCGCTGCCAGGGCCGCGTCCTGGAACAAGTTACCCACTTAGGTTCCTCGATCTTTGACCAGCGCTGGCTCAGTTAGTAGTGAACCTGCCTTCTGAGCTTAGGGGTGCTCAGGGGAGCTCGTGGATTCTCGTGCTCTAGGGCAATCATTCATGTGATGAACGTCTATGTTTGATCTTTATCTGGGTGTCTATACTACTTTTATGTCTAAGCGACGGACATAATCTACGATATCGTTTAACTCATCATTATGACCAACTTTTAGTATGGGACCAATCCTGGAATTACAAAAAAAAAACAGTTGTTCCTTACAAAAAGTTCATTTATCATCGACAAAATGTATGGAACAACTGATATTTTGTCATTAAGATGTGCACAATGACATCCTAGAATATGTCCGTCGTTTACAGTATATGTCTTCGTGTGTTGCTGGCATCCTGGCGAGGCTATCCTCCGGCGCAGTTCTGCAAGTGCCTTGCGAAAGACCATGTAAGAAAACAACAACAATTCCAAAACAACTGACCATGATATGATTGGTTCAAGCAATTTCCTACGTGTTATTTACCTGGTCCGGCACGGGATCTTTTGCTCGCGCCGAAGCGGCTCCACGGCGCAGTTCCGCGAGTGCCTTTTGGAAGACCGGCGCTGCGTCCTCCCACGACACGGGCGGAACCACTCGGCCGCGGTGCACGCCGCGAGACCGCTCAGACACCATGTACGAGAACAGCTCCGCGAAACTGGAATGGGAGAAAAACGTTAGCTGAGAGTTAGGGACTGGTTTGTTCAAATTAACCAGGGTGAGTTGAGGCTTATGGGATGGTTTGGCCAAATGAGCTCAAATCAAGTCTCTTCAATTCAATTCAATTGGGTATCGAATACACTTATGAAAGTCAAAGTTACAAAATTGACCACCTTGTTTAGAAAAAGAGGTGCTACCCAGAAGAACGGACAAGAAACTGAGGAGCACAGACTAGGGTGAGTGAAGGGTTTTTGGGCTGTTTTGTCTAATTTAACTAGAATGAGTTGATGGATTTGGACTTGGTTTTAAGTGTCACGTATTCAACAAACGGAGGAAACACGGTAAACAAACTGTGAATTAACAGTCATGGTCTGGTTTGTCCAAAGAAACTAAGGCTGAGGAGTACAGTTTTTACATAGGGTTTTGTGGTGACATGTTCAAAATAAGGATGAGTTAAGAGTTTTAAACAAGGACACAACGTTAGTAAGAAATTTCGTTTAAAAATAACAGTTTTGACACAGATGCTTCTTGTCAGGGTTGAGCTCCTCAGGCCCCTTTTCAGGCCTTTCTTGGACTGGCAGCTGGCTAGTACATAACAAAAAATGATATCAGCAGTACAGTGAGCTCACCTATAGAGTGAGGAGTGTGTGAGCGGCGAGAGCGGCGGCAGCACGGCGCGCTGCATGTCGAGCGCGTGGTGCCACAGCTGGCGGCAGCGCGCGTAGTATGTGGTATCAGTAGTGTAGTGATCTCACCTATAGAGTGAGGAGTGTGTGAGCGGCGAGAGCGGCGGCAGCACGGCGCGCTGCATGTCGAGCGCGTGGTGCCACAGCTGGCGGCAGCGCGCGTAGTATGTGGTATCAGTAGTGTAGTGATCTCACCTATAGAGTGAGGAGTGTGTGAGCGGCGAGAGCGGCGGCAGCACGGCGCGCTGCATGTCGAGCGCGTGGTGCCACAGCTGGCGGCAGCGCGCGTAGTATGTGGTATCAGTAGTGTAGTGATCTCACCTATAGAGTGAGGAGTGTGTGAGCGGCGAGAGCGGCGGCAGCACGGCGCGCTGCATGTCGAGCGCGTGGTGCCACAGCTGGCGGCAGCGCGCGTAGTATGTGGTATCAGTAGTGTAGTGATCTCACCTATAGAGTGAGGAGTGTGTGAGCGGCGAGAGCGGCGGCAGCACGGCGCGCTGCATGTCGAGCGCGTGGTGCCACAGCTGGCGGCAGCGCGCGAACCGGCCCGCGTCCGCGTACACTGCGCCGCGATAGCGCACGTAGTATGACGTGTCGGGGTGCGCCGGACCTAACAATGAAGCATTTACTATAATGGAACCACTTTATACTAATGCCCACTTAAGAATATATAGAATAGAATAGAATTCTTAATAAAAGAATTACTTAAGGCCTTGGTTAACTATTTTAACTACTCCAAGCGAAATATTTGCTTGTCGAGGACATTTTAAGAGTCTCCTAAGGAATAGCTAAAGGTTCGTCCAAGAAAATTTAGGTAGAAGCTAGCTAGGAGTATTTTAAACTAGTTAAGCAAGGACTGCATAAGGACTACTTTGTACTCGTTTAACTTATTAAAACTAGCGCGCAATTTCGCTCGCGTGTTTCTATTGAGAATAGTATGTCTGACAATTAAAGGCGCGCAAGCTTGCGAAGGGTTTTAGCAAACACGAAGGGCGAACGAACGAAGTTAAATCCATAAAATTGACTTAAGATGAACTTAAAATGAGGCATGGCAGTTGTCTCGCTCGTAAGCGAACGAGGCTACTCTCGTGCGAGTTCAGTGTATATTCGCCTTATTTTAACAATTATCAGGTTATCCTATGATTGTTGTTAGTTAGGCTCCTTTTCGTGCTACTTCTGGCGTCGGAATTTTGGCGCAACATACATACATATCGTCACGCCTTTCCCCCGAGGGGGCTGGCAGAGGTGTAATACAACACCCACACTTGACCGGACGATATTCAGTCCCAAATGTGACAGGGGGCGAACCCGTCGCCATACACCGGGCTCCAGTCATGTAGCAGATGACATACAATACGCACATATGTTCACACAATGAACAAATTGGTGCGTGCAGTCAGCTGGGTTTGAACCGGCTCCCTCTGGCTTGGCAGGCCTTCTCCAACTGGGCTACCATCGCTTTGGTGCAACATAATTGTCATAATAAAATGTTACCTAATATCCTCTCGCGTATGACGAGCGCCTGCATGCGCATCGCATCAGGATCGGCGAGCAAGTCGTCGAGTGCGCGCGCGTCGCTCGGCTCCACTGCGTAGTCGTACGCTTCAATGCGCGGTATGTCCTTCGGCTTGGGGATTGGAGGGCTGTTGTCGCCGGGGAACCTGGGATATAGACGACAGAATATGGTAGCCAAATCTACTGAGGTGTTGCAAACATATCCGTATTTTAGCTTTGACACATCTGATGTGAAATGTCGTATGTATTAATCCAGGGTATAAAGACTGCCTTGGTGGCTCAGTTGGTAGTGAACCTGCCTTCTGAGCTTGGGGGCGTGGGGTTCGATTCCCACCTAGGGCTAACATTTATGTGATGAATATTTGTGTTTGTTCTATGTCTTGCATGGTGTTAATATCTATTTAAGTATGTATTTAAAGATGTCTAATGTATCTATATGAGTCTCTGACAGCCATAGTGCAAGTTTTGCTTAGTTTGGGGTCACGCGTGGTGGAGTTTGGATTCGCTTAGTGTGGAAGAAAAAAAAAGTACACAACAAATTTCACTAAAATCCGTTCATTCGTTTGAGCGTGAAGAAGTAACTAAACACGCAAACTTTTTAATCGACGAAACGGAGGAGGTATACAAGTCGACGCGGACTTTTTAAAGTGAAACTTCTAATGCGACTTCCAACAATAGAAAGAGACAGAGCGAGAGTGAATGTGAGAGTGAATGTGAAGTTTCACTTCTTCTGCGCGGATGGACTCAACGCACTTTTTTTTATTATCTAAAGTAGGACTACAAAGAGGTAAAGTTCAGAAGTTTCCACGTTCATAGAGGGTTTATCACCGGAACTACTGGAGGCGTAACATGACTTCTTATTTCCACGATGGTAACGTTCTGTTCTCGACGCTGCGCGAACATAAACCTTATTGCGCGGCAATACGATTCGCGGTCACGCAGCGTCGAAAACAAAAGTAACCGTCATGCCAAATCGCCGATTGCCACAGACTAACAAAACGCGGATCGAGATGAGCTAGTTCTAAATAATATTTATTTTTTACTAGATGCGTCCCGCGGTTTCACCCGCGGTTAAAAAGTATCCTATGTGTTATTCTAGACTATAACCTAATCTCTGTGCCAAATTTCATCCAGATCTGTTCAACCGTTTTGGCGTGAAAGAGTAACAAACATCCATCCATCCATTCTTACAAACTTTCGCGTTTATAATATTAGTAGGAATTTATTTTATTTAGTTACCTGTCATCCATAGCTCGTTTCCAGAGCGCCAGAGCGCCCACCATATCTCTTCTCTTGTCGACGTAAGTAGCGCCGAGCAGCTCCAACGCGTCTATTCTCTGTTGCCTAGTAACTAGTCCGTATTCTACGTTAATTAAATGCTCCACAATATGTGTGTGGCCCGTCACTGAGGCGGCTAATAGGGGTGTCATTCCTGGAATATGGAGAAAATATTGTTTGTTATTTCCTTGTAGGACATCGTATCGGGTTTTCGGGAAGGGTATAATATTAAGTAAGCATATAAACTAGTTTTCGGATAGCTATTGTAGTCGTGTTTTACTACGGGATCATTTTTGTTTCTCTAAAAAAAATTGGTTGTCTGTAAAGCCGGTTTACGGACGATGGTTTAACGTGACAACGTCATAATGAAACATTGATGAAATCTCCTCGGACGCATAGGCCAATCGAGTGGAAGAGAGATAGATGCGGCGCAAGCCGATCGTGCCTTCGCTGCCTCGCTCGCTCGTGTAGTGCTCTCGCTTACGCGTAACGGGACAATGAGTCACCCTTCTTCATGCGTGCAGCCGTCGTTCATCGAGTTATTAGACGTTGTCACGTCAAAAATCTTCCACAATTTAGACATGTTTTAGCAATTTCTATCTTTCCAAAAGGATATGGGTTTAAAATCTCGTGACTTCCCCTTGGCACAACTAGTCACATCCATATGATAAACTTTGTTCAAAGCATATCAAAGATTTTTGTAAAAAAAACATAGTAGAAAACAACAGCTCACCATAAGAATCTACGTCCATAGTCGCTCCATTTCCTATTAACATTTTGAGTATGAGCAGGGAGCCGCTCTCAGCGCAGTCGTGCAACGCCGTATTTCCTTTCACACTCTTTCTATTGACATCTGCCCTTAGTGAAAGGAGGTACTTGGCGATCCTGATATGGCTCTTGTAGCACGCTATCATTAAACACGTGTGCCCGTGACGGTTCGCTATTTCTATATCTGAAATGAGAGAGAAAAAAGGGATGAGAATTTGTATAAGGAGATAATGAATCGATAGAGCCTCAGATTTATAGAGTGCAGATATTGACATAAGCTAAAATATGAGAGAAGCCATCAGATTAAAATGGAACGAAATACGACAGACTATGAACGAACCTCTTCCTTTTTGCGACATGAACGAGCCACTCGTAGTACCGCTTGTTTAGTGGACTAAAGATTATGTATTTCAGCTGCACGATTGCCATGGGGCTACTTCATGCCGTGAAAGGTAACGCTTAATTTAGATCTTGCCCTACAAATATGTAGGGCAAGATCTAAATCGAAGACAGAAGTCATTGTGATACTTTGCGATACTCCAGTAACGTCCAGTCAGTTCACTTCAGTCCAGGGGGCCTACCATGACATCTTATTTTCATGACAGTTACGTTTTGTTTTCGACGCTGCGCGACCATGAACCTTATTGCGCAGTGATACGATTCGCGGCCGCTCAGCGTCGACAACTAAACGTAACGACGTAAACGTAAACGACAACTAAACGTAAATCATGACAATAAGATGTCATGGTAGGCTCCCAGTAATAGTCCAGTCAGTATGATATTATATGGATATACTGCTCAAATAGATATTATAAATGATGATGAAACAAGCGAAAATGAACCTTACCGGCTCCATTCTCCACTAGGAACTTGACTATGTCGTAGTGTCCGTCGAAACAAGCGGCGCGCAGCGGAGTGCTGTGCGTCCGCGTCGTCGAGTTAACATTAGCGCCGGCACGAACCAGCAGCTTGACCAGGGGAAGGTGGCCGGCGGCAGCGGCGCACCATAGGGGCGGAGCGCCCTCTATCGTCTCACCGTCGAACGTCACTGGAACACAACAGAGTAAAATCAAGATTCTGATTTCTTGAACAACTTGTTGTTATCTGTAACTCATCATCTAACCAAATTGCAGTGAACTAAGCAATGCTTGAGAACTAGGCATTATTTCTAATCGCTCGTCAACGTAGCGATGAGTCGCTGAAAAATGTCTGCGATCGCCGAGCTTGTCTGACCCCTAACCAAATTGCAGTGAACTAAGCAATGCTTGAGAACTAGGCATTATTTCTAATCGCTCGTCAACGTAGCGATGAGTCGCTGAAAAATGTCTGCGATCGCCGAGCTTGTCTGACCATGGGTGCGAGCATGAACATTTAAACTGGCGTTTCAAATCGACTAAATCGACAATATGTATGCAAATTACCGATATTGTCGATTTAAAACGTCAGTATAAATGTCCGTGCTCGCACCGCATGCATAAGAAAACTATTAACGGCTTGGGCCCGTACCGTGACGATTGCGATGATGGCAAGGTGCAGCCACTGACGCTGCGCGATCGCGAAACGTATCACCGCGCAACAAGGTTCATGGTCGCGCAGCGTCGGCGACTGAACCTAACAATCATCTTAATAAGATGCCACGGTACGGGCACTTGGGTTGCGGAAAGACCCTCGCTTCAATATAATAAGTGGGTGGAGCGGTGCCATTGCGTGCGGGAAGAGTCCAATCTGAGTGACGTTATTTTGAGTTCCGAAATTTGTTCGTAGGTAGAGCACACACAGTCGGGTCAAATAAGCCCGAGTAAAAAATTGGATGAACTAAGTACCTTAGCCGTAAAAGCACATAAATGAGAAGGGAGTAAATTCTAATATGACGAATGATAAAGACGAATGAGGGAAACGTACAGCTGATTGCGATACAGGTACAAAGATTAAAAATTAGTGCGACGGGTAAACCACCACTACCACTGCCACTACCAACAGCAACAGAAGCATAAATCTTATATACATATCTTGGCCCTTGAAAAAGTCCAAAAAGCTTTTTTAAGAAGTCTTTATAAAAAGACGCAGGGATACTATCCTTATCTCTATCCCACCGATTTTTTACTCGGCCATCTAAGGTTTAATTCGCTACGTGTGAGACGTTCTTTTGACCAACTAAAGACCGGCTGCAAGATATTACGAGGTGCCATCGACTGCTCCTCTCTGCACAGCAGTCTGTGCACTTTGTATGTTCCGGATAACTACACCCGGCACAGGGTCAGTTACAGACATAAGTTTTTTGTATCCGGCGCTAGCCGTACGAAGTCACGAGCCTATAGCCCAATGTGCCGCATCCCCCGTGGTCTCAACGCATTCCTAAAACAGTACCCTGATTGTGATATTTTTGACGACAGATGGCATGTCCTAATGAAATATCTTCTGACATTTTGTGAAAAACATCCTGTTATATGTAATTTTTCTTTGACCTATAATTTATAAAATGTGTTGTGTTTTTGCAATTATTTAAATACTAATTTTCACTAATAATGTCTATGAATTTACACAAACAAAAACTATGACAAACAATTTTAACCGGACAAATATCGCGGAGCATAAACACGCGCAATCGTTAGGTAGGAAACACTGCCTCGTCGCTTGACGGCTCGGCGCATCGAGACGGCCGGCGCACGAGCACCGTTCTGTTCATAAGCGACGAGCGTTTTACACTCGCCCGGTAAGTACAGGTAAGTATTTCTTTGTTTTTATTATTTACTTATTTATGTGTTTAGTTTAGTTGATATATTTATTTATTTTATGTATTATATTTATGTGACACCCCACATCACTCCCTTCCAGAGATCGTGTCTACGGTCGATAGTGATCTGGAAACTTTACTGTACGACCTGATCTTGTTTTTCTTTGTATGTTTTCAGGTGGAGGTGTGTCGTCAGGAGATTCGTCTGGAGTTCTGTTGCTGTCATCTAATACGTAGGCTGGCTTCAAACGGTCTACCGATACTGTGACAGGTTTGCCTTTTATTAATAGTTTGTATACTTTTTCAGATCTCTCCAGAACTGCGTGTGGACCTGTATATGCTGGTGACAAGGAAGCTCGTACTGCGTCTTCTCGCAGGAATACATGGCTGGCAGTAGGTAAGTCCTTGAAAATGAATATGGATGGCTTGGCGTGTCTCGAAGCAGGTGAAGGTTTCAGATCGTTGGCGAAAGAGCGTAATCTGGCAGAGTACTCTGTAATGTCGGTTGTTCCAGCTGTACTCGGGTCAAAGAATTCTCCCGGTAAGCGTAGCGGTTCTCCGTAAACAAGTTCTGCAGCGCTCGCTCGGACATCTTCCTTGTACGCGCTCCGGATGCCCAGTAACACGAAAGGTAAGGCTTCCATCCAGTTTTCAGTTGCATGACAGGTAATAGCAGTTTTCAGTTGTCTATGGAATCTCTCTATTACTCCATTACATGCTGGATGATATGCAGTGGTCTTTTTATGATGAAATCCTGCTATTTTGGATAGATGTTGGAATAACGAAGATTCAAACTGTCTGCCGCGGTCTGTTACTATGTCCACGGGGGATCCAAATCTCGATATCCATCCAGTGAGTAAGGCTTTTGCTACCGTTTCAGCTGTCGCATCAGGGATTGGTATCACCTCAGGCCATCGAGTGAAGCGATCTATGGCGGTGAGACAATATCTATTTCCATTACAGATTGGAAGTGGTCCGATGAGATCAATATGCACGTGAATGAAGCGTGCACGTGGCAGCTGGTAAGTTCCTAAAGGGGAGGATACATGCCTAGTTATCTTAGAACGCTGACAAGCTAGACATGTACGTGCCCACTCTCTGCAGTCTTTCTTAACGCCGGGCCATACGTAGCGTTCTGCTACTAACTTGATCGTTGCGTTGGCACCGGGGTGGCTTAATGCGTGCAAGCTATCAAAAACTTGCTTGCGCATAGGCTTTGTGACGTAAGGTCTTGAAATAAGTGTGCTGACGTCGCAATATAATTCAGCACGGGTTCCAGGTATCTTCACCTTTTCTAGTCGTAACGATGTTCCACGTTCCAGCATGTCTTTTAACTCAGGGTCCGATGCCTGTGACTTAGCAAGCTGAGAGAAATCTATTGATAGTTCCAGCTCTTCTACTCTGCTCAGCGTGTCAGCGACCAGGTTATCCTTCCCCGAGATGTGTCTCAAGTCTGTTGTAAATTGGGATATAAAATCCAGATGACGAAACTGTCTCGGAGAACACTTGTCCTTGCGCTGATGAAAGGCGAAACACAATGGCTTATGGTCCGTGTATATTGTAAATTCTCTCGCTTCGACCATATGTCTGAAGTATTTCAATGCTTCATAAATCGCCAGGAGTTCTCTGTCGTAAGGAGAATACTTTCTCTGCGCTGGGCTCAACTTGCGTGAAAAGAAGGCAAGCGGCTGCCAGTCACCATCTTGGTATTGTTGTAAGGCAGCACCAATTGCAGTATCTGATGCGTCTGTGACAAGGCCTAGTTTGCCTTGGCAATCTGGATGCGCAAGAAGTGCGGCGCGACAGAGGCTTTCTTTGCAATTCTCAAAGGCTTTCAGAGTATCCCCACAGAGGTTAATAGGGTGGGAACCTTTTACAGAACCAGTCATGAGAGTATGAAGTGGCGCTTGGACTTCAGCAGCGTTGGGAATAAATCTTCTGTAGAAGTTTAGCATACCCAAGAATCTTCGGAGCTCTTTGACTGTCTTGGGAGGTGGAAATGTTTTGACTGCTTCTACTTTCTCATCTAGAGGCTTGATTCCGTTGGCTGATATGTGGTAGCCCAGGAATTTGACTTCCGACTGGCCAAAGCTGCATTTTGAAGTGTTGATGACGATTCCATGTTCCTTTAGTCGGGTGAAGAGAATACGAAGGTGTTCTTCGTGGGTACCCTCGTTTTTCGAGAAAATCAAAAAATCGTCGATGTACGGGTAGACAAAATCCAGTCCGCGTGTCATTTCGTCGACAAAACGTTGGAACGTCTGCCCAGCATTTCGCAATCCGAACGTCATACATGGAAATTCGTATAATCCGAACGGTGTCGTGATGGCGGTCTTGTGGATGTCTTCAGGATTTACAGGAATCTGGTGGAAAGCTTTGACGAGGTCGATTGTTGAAAATATTTTACAGCCTGAAATACTGTGAGTAAAGTCATGCACATGTCTAATTGGATATCTATCAGGTATGGTGCGAGCATTTAGCATTCGGTAATCTCCACAAGGCCGCCATCCGTTTTCTTTCTTCGGTGCGAGATGTAACGGTGACGCCCAGGAGCTCTCCGATGGTCGTGCGATACCTGACTTCAGCATGGACTCAATTTCAGCTTTGGCTATTTTTAGTTTGTCTGGTGCTAGGCGGCGTGGGTTGCAGGATACTGGCTGTCCTGGCGTAGTCCTTATGTAGTGAACGGTACGGTGCTTAACTTCTGTCGGCTTACTAGATGGGTTTGTTATTTCAGGAAATTCCTTCAGGATTTGGTCGTAACGAGACTCGCCGATTGGTATCTTAATGGAAGAAATCGCAGTCGACGAGTTTGCAGGTGCGCATACGACGGAGAGTGTTGTCGTGTTGTCTAGTAAGCGTTGGTTGCGAATGTCTACTAGAAGGCCGTAGAACTTCAGAAAGTCTGCTCCAATGATTGCCTTAGTGACGTCACCAACGATGAAACGCCATGGAAAATCGCGGCGTAATCCGAGATCCAAATCCAGGTGAGTAAATCCGTAAGTGCTGATAGATGTACCGTTAGCAGCAGAGAGTTCAAAATCTGACTTGGGACGACGCTCATGTAGTGAACGCCGTGGGAAGACACAAACGTCGCTTCCTGTATCGACAAGGAATTGCATCTTCGACCGACGATCTACGACGAACAGGCGACCAGACTGGTTGGGACGGTCGTTTGTCGCCATTACCGACCGCCCTGAGAGTTTTCCGCTTGATAGTTGCAAGGTTTGACGCAGTTTGTCGCTTTTGATCCAAACTTATAGTGGTACCAACAATTCGGGAACTTTCTGTAGTTAGAGTTGGATCTGGTTCCAGAGCGGCTACGGCTTCTTTGGCGGGTCCGGGCGCGAGGTTCACGATCCAGCAGCGTCTTCATCTGCCTGCGAAGTTCGGCTATTTCATTGGCCATAACTTCCAACATCGAACCAGGTGCAGATGCAGCTGATGATGAAAATGATGCGGCTGATACTTGCGGTGTGGCAGGTGCTATATCTTGGATTCGATCGGCCAAGTCGGACAGTACCTCCAGTGATGCCGTAGGCTGTGCGGCTATCACCGTCTGTACGCTACGTGGCAGTCTGCTCGTCCAAATGGTTTGTATAAAGTCTTCTGGCACTTTCGGTCCCGCTAAACTTTTTAAATGCCTCAGGAACTGGGATGGGCGACGGTCTCCTAACTCTTCGTGCATGAGAAGTTGTTTAACTTGCTTCTCACGTGAAGCACTCAGTCGTTTGATAAGCTCTGTCTTCAATTTGTAATATTTGTCAGTTGCTGGAGGAGTTATTATGATGTCTTTTACTTCCTTTGAAAATTGGTGGTCAAGCTGGTCAATGACGTAATTGAACTTCGTCACGTCTGAAGTAATATTCGACACTGCAAATTGCCCTTCGACTTGAGCGAACCATATCTCGGGTTCTTCTGGCCAGAAAGGGGGGACTCGTATCCCCACTCTAAACAACTCGGAGGAGACAGTTGGAACATGTCCCGCATCTTTGTTCGGTACCGTCATAATAATCAGCAAAAAAAATTTTTATTATATTTTCTTTAAATCGCTATCAGCTTGTGATTTGGACCACACAATTTTTTCAAATACCCACATTAAATTGTGGTAGGATCACCCAATAATTTTAATTTGCACTGTTCAATTAAACGAAATATGCACTGTTCAGTCACAAAATATGCACTATTAAGTCACTATAAGTTCAATTTCGTTCTTTACACACTTTTTTTTTAAACGTCGGGGTCACCAGTTATGGGCGTGAGTCTGGGTATTTGAGTAGGAAAACCACTTCACTTGAGTATATTTTGAAATGTTTATAATCATAAAAGCTCAATTGACAATTCACTAATAATGTCTATGAATTTACACAAACAAAAACTATGACAAACAATTTTAACCGGACAAATATCGCGGAGCATAAACACGCGCAATCGTTAGGTAGGAAACACTGCCTCGTCGCTTGACGGCTCGGCGCATCGAGACGGCCGGCGCACGAGCACCGTTCTGTTCATAAGCGACGAGCGTTTTACACTCGCCCGGTAAGTACAGGTAAGTATTTCTTTGTTTTTATTATTTACTTATTTATGTGTTTAGTTTAGTTGATATATTTATTTATTTTATGTATTATATTTATGTGACACCCCACACTTATATTTATTTGAATTTGACATTTTGAATTGACATTTATTTATATTGTATTTTTGAAATAATATGTATTGCTCTGTAAATTTTAATGATAAGTGTAATTGGTGCATGCCGTTCTTATTGTAATAATAAATAAATAAATAAATAAATAAAAATAATTGGACAGTTACCAGATCCGGGCTGCTCAATGTCGGCCTTGCACCGCTCGATGAGGTACTCGGCCACGTCGTAGTGTCCGTTCCTGCAGGCTATGACCAGCGGCGTGGCGCCGCCCACCTTCGCACCCACCAACATGTTCAGCTCGTCAGCAGAGCGCCAACTGTGCAGGTACGCCTGGAACAACGCAACGATAACGTTTAAAACATGAGAACAACGATTGTGCCATAGCTAACTAGTATTGGAATGACCCTCGAGTGACTCTTCGAGTAGTAGACTAGTAGGCCATTGGATGGCTATTTAGTTCTGCCTCTCTTCACAATCAATTCTTGAAATTCATAGTCAACATCTTCCTCCCTAAACAAGTCCATCCCTAAACAACTAGCTACTGGAAAAAGGTTCCCTCTGATTACGCCATTCTTCTCGACCCATTGCCAATCAAATCTATCTTTCTAACGTCTGGACTCCATCAATCAAAGCTTCGATCGTGCTATGTTATGCTTTTGGAGAATCATTGATATCTCATATTAAGCATTTAATTGATCTTCTACTATTATTATTCACCAACCCGGACTGAACCAGCGTGGTGGATAACGGCGCAATCACCCTCGACTTGCGGTAGGTCGATGTCCCTGCAGTGGGACATAGAAAACCGTAACGATGATCTTCTGCTGAAGATCAATACAATTCTCAAAGGAACCATCGTAGAACTACAGTTTTTAATATTTTAACCAGGGAATACCGCCAATATTTCGTTACCGACCGTTGGCAAAGTGAAATCTCATTCGATACACATAACATTAGTTTGGCAAGAAGCCTACCGCTGCTAGTGGCGTAATGCGTCGTCGGTGCCGGACTCTTACAAAACATATGCAGAATAAAGCTTGTATAAATTCACGTATAGCTATAATCTGTAGCTATAGTCTGTAGCATGTAACAGACCTGTCTAATCTAAACTAACCCACATCTCAAAAATCGAAAATTCAGAACACAGCAGTGATGAAGTGTTTTGAGAAAACCAGATGTAAACAAAAAAAAACCCGATGGCAAAATGTAGCCTGACACTCCGGATAACTAAAATGTTGTACCCTATGAGCCTTCCACTATCAAGACGGTTCAAATGACACTTCACATGTCGAAATCCATCAAGCTGTTTAGGCTGTAGGGCGTGCCAACGAAACCTCATACATACCCACACACATACGGGTAATAAAAAGGATGATACCGGAGGCTGTGCCTTTGTTAGCTGGATTTGGCGAGGGCTCTCCCATCCCCCAGAGGAATATCAGAAAGTATATTATATTCTAAGTTCGGAACGTTTACTAAATCCTGTTAATATCGCTCATAGAACCGTAAACAAGTAAACAGCTCGCCCACGCTGGTATGGTACGCAATCATCGTCGCCTAAGGATATAGCTATCGACCCGCAACACCCACGGGTATTTGAATACGTGACCAACCCTGAGAGGTATTTCTTTGTGGACGGTTTCGAATGATTTTATATCGTTGGTAGGGAGAAATTCAAGAAAAGAATGAAATAAGGGTATATTCCCAATTCCCATAAGGATCGACATGCTTCGACAACTTGCCATAACGCGCTACTTGTTCGTCCTTGTCACTATAGCTTTATCTGAAACGGAGATCCTTGTTTTGCAATCGTACGATTGTATAGAATGACTAGACAAAATGTGTCATTGTAATATGTCACTTTTTTTTGGTTCCGAACAACAAGTCGTGATAAGAATGACTGAGTCAACAATGAATGTCAATGAGAATCGGCATGACGAAAATGTGCATTAAGTATAGTTACAATTAAACACACAATTGAATACCTAAAAGAACAATACGGCCAATTTTAAAGAGTTCAATTGATAGGTATATGGCTATGTGTATATATAGCATTACTAAAATATAGCTAAATAAAATAAACAAATTCGGAACGTTTTTTATACACAGTCGCCTGACCCCAAGCACAGCAAAGCTTTTACTATGGCTGCCAGGGACTGATATACTCACATTATATATTTTTAAATACATACTTAAATAGATGTCAACCAACACCCAGACATACTAATGTAATGTTTACTTACTTAGTTCTAAACTTACAAAAAACTTTCGAAGATCCGAAACAAAAATACGACGAGTCTAACGTTGTCTTGTTTATTTAGCAAGCTCTTACTGTACGAGGACTTATAAATCGTACTTTTATTTACGCGGCTAATTATTTTTTCTATAATAATCGATCGGCAAGAAGCTTATCGCGATACTGAACCAGATTCACGGCAATCGACCCAGTTTTATACAATAAATTAATTGATTGAACAATGCATGTGCAGACAAGGTCAAAGTACGAAATATTTCACAATTTCTTATTGTTATTGAGTGACCCGGACCTTTGTGAGCATTACAATATACAAGGTGTAGCGTAAAAAACGTATATCTGGGAGTGCGTAGGTTTTCCTTCTTCTGCCTTCTTCTTTATTGTTGAAGAGGGAATCTTCAGAAATAAATGCGAGCCCTAAGCGCCAAGTCAGGTAGGAAGAACGTAAGACTAGGACAAGACACTTCCGTCCCTTCAATGTCCTTGCATACACAATGTAACATAGAAGTGTCGTGACCTAACACAGATGACGGAGCGTTTTATATGAAGATGACACATGGTGAAGATGACACGACATCCCCGTCCCCGTCTTACGGTCTTGCGTCTTTTCTACCTTGCCAGCACCTAGATAAATTATACGGAACACTCTCTCCGATTACCAGCCATAGTGATACGGGATATATCCAAAGATACGGGATCTTAAGAGAAATGCATCCTATGCTCTACGTTTCAGACTCTCAGCTTAGAGGATGACAACGTAGACTAAATTAATGTTTTCACATTCCAATTCATTTATTAACAGAAATACAGAGATATGTACAGGATAATTGGTCTTAATTTAAAAAGTTCTACTGAATTCAGCCCCTATAGAGCGTGCAAAAAGTTCCCAATTAACCTTTATCCCACCCATCATTCTCACTATTTATCTGGGGCAAAGGTGAATATTGACAGCTTGCAGCAAAACAGCAGATGAAAATAGCAGATGAACAGCCACATAATACGGCGCCATAAGCAAAAAGATTATAATTTGTAGTTACCTTTTAGCTAAGAATAAATATGCTAAATACCAATATGTCATGTCTACCAACAGAAGACCAGCGCCGGTTAACAGCCGGCATTATGCTGAGTTGGAGCCGATTTGTGACCTTGTAGATAGTACAATTGTCTTAGTGATTTCTGGTGGGAGGCTTCGGCCGCGGCTAGTTACCACCCACCGGACCATGCCATGCCGTGAAATGACCTAGTCGTGTTTCGGGATGTAGTCCGGTGTAACCGTTCCGAAGACGGGTCTGAGTAGTGGCGTACTTGTAGCGCCTCACTCAACTGCCGTCTTTGTACTTCTTCACTCTACAAAACTTCAAGGCTAGAGTGAATAAGTATCTTATAGGTCGTCGTGCTCCACCTTAGACCACAACGTCGCTTAACATCAGGCGAGTTGGTGGTCAAATGCCGACAATTAAAAAAAAATTTTTTTTTTGATCAAATATAAACTTTCTTTCTTTCTTTTTCTTTTAAATCCAGGTCAAGAGTACCCGTAACCGACGAACGTGTATGAAAAGACTCATGAACGTGGAAGAAGCAAAAGATGTATGCCAGGATCGTAGCAAGTGGAGAGAAGTGGTCTCTGCCTACCCCTATGGGAAAGAGGCGTGATTATATGTATGTATGTTTTTCTTATTTTCTAAATAATAATAAAATATTTTATGTAAGAAAGTATTTTACTCAAATAGTCATTGTAGGAACGTGTAATTCATGTTACAGCCAGTCTAAATAGTATTGCGCGAGTCCAAGTGAGTCATGCAATGAGGAATCCATTGTTAAATCTGTTGCAACAAATCGATTCATCTCCATTGAAAGCCTCTCCGATTACCAGCCATAGTGATACGGGATATATCCAAAGATACGGGATCTTAAGAGAAATGCATCCTATGCTCTACGTTTCAGACTCTCAGCTTAGAGGATGACAACGTAGACTAAATTAATGTTTTCACATTCCAATTCATTTATTAACAGAAATACAGAGATATGTACAGGATAATTGGTCTTAATTTAAAAAGTTCTACTGAATTCAGCCCCTATAGAGCGTGCAAAAAGTTCCCAATTAACCTTTATCCCACCCATCATTCTCACTATTTATCTGGGGCAAAGGTGAATATTGACAGCTTGCAGCAAAACAGCAGATGAAAATAGCAGATGAACAGCCACATAATACGGCGCCATAAGCAAAAAGATTATAATTTGTAGTTACCTTTTAGCTAAGAATAAATATGCTAAATACCAATATGTCATGTCTACCAACAGAAGACCAGCGCCGGTTAACAGCCGGCATTATGCTGAGTTGGAGCCGATTTGTGACCTTGTAGATAGTACAATTGTCTTAGTGATTTCTGGTGGGAGGCTTCGGCCGCGGCTAGTTACCACCCACCGGACCATGCCATGCCGTGAAATGACCTAGTCGTGTTTCGGGATGTAGTCCGGTGTAACCGTTCCGAAGACGGGTCTGAGTAGTGGCGTACTTGTAGCGCCTCACTCAACTGCCGTCTTTGTACTTCTTCACTCTACAAAACTTCAAGGCTAGAGTGAATAAGTATCTTATAGGTCGTCGTGCTCCACCTTAGACCACAACGTCGCTTAACATCAGGCGAGTTGGTGGTCAAATGCCGACAATTAAAAAAAAATTTTTTTTTTGATCAAATATAAACTTTCTTTCTTTCTTTTTCTTTTAAATCCAGGTCAAGAGTACCCGTAACCGACGAACGTGTATGAAAAGACTCATGAACGTGGAAGAAGCAAAAGATGTATGCCAGGATCGTAGCAAGTGGAGAGAAGTGGTCTCTGCCTACCCCTATGGGAAAGAGGCGTGATTATATGTATGTATGTTTTTCTTATTTTCTAAATAATAATAAAATATTTTATGTAAGAAAGTATTTTACTCAAATAGTCATTGTAGGAACGTGTAATTCATGTTACAGCCAGTCTAAATAGTATTGCGCGAGTCCAAGTGAGTCATGCAATGAGGAATCCATTGTTAAATCTGTTGCAACAAATCGATTCATCTCCATTGAAAGCCTATTCTATTCTTTTTTATTTTCCTACCTACTTCAACAAGAGGTTCTCATTTCAAGTCTTGTTTTATTTTAAACTGTGAGACAGCTTGAAATTTGCATTACGAAATTTGTAGCGCTTGTTTTTGTAATTTCGATCGGGTAATTATTTTGTTTATCATTTCGCAAAGTATTTTAATGTAAAATAATATTTCCGGCTCTGTATACTTTGTATGAGTAATGAGAATTTAACAATACATTTATTAGCATTGTCATTTCCCAATTTTAATTATTGACATGAATTGATTTAAATACAATTATTAATGTCAAGTATTTTTCCTTTTTAATTTTTAAATTGTATGAATATAAAACAATAAGAAATACGAGTAAATATACTTACTAGAATTACATGTACATGTACTTACAATGTATTACCATGTTTTGCTATGTTTTTGCATTTCCTATAGCTTCAAACATTTGGCTTACAGGGTTATTTTGAACTAATCAAAAACTTCTGGCAGGCAGTTCTCCTACATACTTAAACAAATAGTAAAAATAGCTTTGTATTAAAACAAAAGATCAAATTATGCAACTGTATAATGGACAAAAAGTCAATGTCAACTAACAATAAAACGTACAAATATAAGCATCTAATTATCTACATGGATTAAGAATGCCTTTGGAATATAAACGAAATAATACACGTGACCGTGATATTCCACAAAGTTTTATTTGAGCCGTACCTACAACACCTACGTTTTTGTATCCTAGTAATGGTACATTTCTTTCTTCGACCACATTGGGCTTAAGGTGAGGTCCAATCAGAATAAATTATAAGATCAAGAACAAAAAACCCGAATAGTTCAAATGACATTCAGGAGATAAAAACTAATCTAACGACACTTTGCACTCCCAAAATCTATCAAGTCGTTTTCTTAGGCTACATACATACAAGCAGTAATATAAAAACATTACTAATACATACATTTATACTTTCCGAGAAGTATTATTACGTATGAAATTGGCGTTTTGTACGGGAGGAATAAAAAGTCGTTTTTTTTTTGTAAAATATATTTAATTAATCAAAGTATGCACCGTTGTTATCTATGCACTTTTGCCATCTTATGGGTAGTTCATTGATCCCTTTACTATAAAAACCATGGGGGCGAGAATCAATAAACTCTTTGAAGGCGGTTTGGACTGCTGCATCGGAGTGAAATTTTTTTCCTTGTAAGAAGTTGTCCAAATTCCGGAAGAAATGGTAATCTGTTGGAGCAAGGTCCGGGGAGTACGGTGGATGTCGCAGACATTCCAATTGTAGCTCAGCTAACTTAGTGGTTGTTTGTTATGCAGTGTGTGGTCTTGCGTTGTCGTGAAGCAGCAGTGGCCTAGAGCGATTGACCTATCTCGGTTGTTTAACAGCTAGTTCTTCCTTCATGGTTTGCAGTTGCTGACAATAGATATCTGCCGTAATCGTTTGGCCAGATTTAAGAAAGCTGTAGTGAACGACACCGGCGCTAGTCCACCAAACACTTACAAGTAACTTTTTCTGAGTCAATTTTCGTTTAGGGCAGGATTTGGCTGGGTCTCCAGGGTTCAGCCATTGCGATGAGCGCTTTCGATTATCGTACAATACCCACTTTTCATCACAAGTAATGATTCAATTTAAAATCCCTTCATTATTGTGTCGGTTGAGCAAAGTAACACAGCAGGCGACCCGTGTTTGCAAGTTCGATTCACTCAATTCATGAGGTACCCATAGTTCGAGTTTTTTTACTTTCCCGATTTGCTTCAAGTGGATTAATACAGTTTTGTCACTTACCCCGAAGCCTGCTGCTATCTCTGAAGTGCTTTGTGATGGATCCGCTTCCACAATAGCCTTTAATTCTTCGTTTTTCACTTTGATCTCCGGCCGTCCACGGGGTTGGTTCTTAAGGTCGAAATTTCCAGAACGAAAACGTTGAAACCAAAAACGTACCATGCTATCTTTAGCGACACCAGCGCCGTACACATCATTAATTCTTCGAGCTGTTTCTGCAGCACTGGTGCCACGGTAGAACTCGTACTCGTAAATATACCGATATTTCATGTTTTCCATTGCGCGGTAATAAGCGACGCCAAAGAAAAAATAATGAGGAAAATAACAAATGAATGACTGTATTCCAAAGAAAAAAAAACCAGCTAAATGAATTTATTAATTTGAATTTCGAATTCTTAACCAAAGAGGAGATATTTCAGATCAAATTGATCAGTACGACAAAACGCCAATTTCATACGTAAGGACCTAATATTAGTAGAGAGTAATGAGAGGCTCTCTTTGGGCCGTGAAAATGAATCTATCCCATAACATATCGTCACACCTTTCTCCCGAAGGGGGCTGGCAGAGGTGTAATACAACACTCACACTTGACCGGACGATAGTCAGTCCCACATGTGACAGGGGTCGAGCCTGTCGCCATACACCGGGCTCCAGTCATGTAGCAGATGACATACAATACGCACATATTATGTTCATACAATGAACAAATGGTGCATGACGTCGGCTGGGTTTGAACCCGCTCCCTGTGGCACCCCCAGAATCTATCCCCCTTAGCAATAAACGTTGTATAGCCTAGGAATAGTTTTACCCGTTTTGTCTATTTCTTTCTTTTATTTTTTTTTAACTTGATCGGAAAAACAAAAGACTGTGTAACTAATCCAAGGTTATAAAATGTTCATTGCTGAGGAGGTATATGTTTTGTAGAGTTAATACCTTTTTCAAACGTCTAAGCAGCCTCCGCTGTCGACGCAGCAAAGTTTTGCCGCAGTGCCTCAAGGTTTCGATCCACCGGCACCTAACTGGCACTAGATCCCACACACCAGCTGACATCTTGTCTCAACACATCACTTCTCTATCACTGACTACCACAATCCAATCTCAACTTTAACACTTTACTTTTGTGCCTATTTTAACTTGATATTAATTGCACTACGCAGTTACTTATTAAATTTAAAGTATTTTTGTATTTTGATGTGACGATGTTTCAATATATTTTGTTTGGATTCTGTTTTAAAAAAAGTAAATTTTAGATTTTTTATCAAGACGTGTAAGGCGTTTCGTTGTGATGTTCGACTAAATAGTTTATAGTATAAAGTGTCTTGTAATGGAAATTCTTATAACACGTTCATAAATGATAATAACAAGATCATATATCCTTGTGGGTTAACCGCAGGGAAAAATATGACGTGCGCTATTCTAGGATTTGTTACAAGATTATTCAAATACAAACCACTTGTAAAACGTCTATTTATTCTTCAAACTAATTAACATGTAGCTAGAGTCTAAAATCCTTACGCATAAGCAAACTTTGATGAAGAGTTAACATTAATGAGAGAAACCTTAGTAAAATATTCATTATGAATCAGTCTGAAGAGGCAGAGGTATCTAGTGTTTTCAAAAATTCTTACAAAACTGTTGCGGATTTGGAGAGATTTTTCTAATAACTTAGAGTAAATAAATAAATAAATAATTAAATTCGGGACACTTCCACACACGGTCGCCTGACCCCAAACTAAGCAAAGCTTGTACTATGGCTGCCAGAGACTGATATACATACTTAGATATTTTTAAATACATACTTAAATACATATTAACACCCAGACATAGAACAAACACAAATGTTCATCGCATAAATGTTTGCCCTAGGTGGGAATCGAACCCACGCCCCCAAGCTCAGAAGGCAGGTTCACTACCAACTGAGCCACCGAGTGTCAAGAGTGAAGTACATTTTGAAATATTTACCCAAGATTTGTTTAACACAGAAATAATTGCAACGCAATAAACTTGTAAGCATTAGGAGAGAAAAATTCAATATTTTTCTATTTACAATAAGTAACATTTTATCAATGTGGTTAAAATCATTACGCACGCAAAATACCCAAGGTAAGCTCCGCAAATGACTGCGTGTGCAAAGATTTTTGTCGACGATATTACACTATAAATATCCCTAAGGTCAACTTGTGACTCGTAAGAAAGTAAACAAGAACATCAGTCTGACAACTCGTATAAAATATCTACAGAAACAAGCTGTGGGTGTGACAAGGATGTAGCAGCAACGGAAGGATCTAACGGAGTGAAAAATATTGAGTGGGTAAGTATATCTTCGGTCAAATTTTGTCTACAAGAGACGTATTAAGTAACGTTTCACATTTCTACCCCGAAATCAACGAAACATACTTTCGCATAAGTAAAAACGAGTCCTCGTGGTATAGACCCCTTACTGCCAATTGCCTAAGGGGTCAGAGGGCTAATATCCGACTTTGCACATGACAAAGAGTTTGTGCAAAATCCAAGATAATTGATAAAAAAGTATTTAGGAAATCATAATAGACGCAGAGATTAACAGGAAAAATCTACTCGAATTATAAAATGTTCACGGAATGAGAAATGTTTTCTGATTTTATTGTAATGCGGGCAATTGTAATAAATTCCAACCAGGAAAGACTCATAACAAATACGTTACTCGTATAAACGAAGACTGAGTTGATATTTTTTTTACTCATTGCACTGAAGATTATAAAACGTTAAAAGTAAAAGGTTATAAACTGGTATCAGGATGATTCAGTTATGCGGCCGTTGACTTTTGCATCATAAAGGATAACAACATTTAAGATTTCAAGGATTTATCCATACATTACGCTGGATATTTCCAATAAATGCCAATAATAAATCCATTATGAATTTGACGTTCATAACGATTTCTAGACGAGTTTTTAGACCAATATTGACGTGGCCCGCACATAAATATTCCATTAATAAAGATAAATAATGATTGAAGTGATCGTGTTGTCATTAGAGAATTGTAAATAAATAGAGATGGTACAGGAGAGTAATTAGCTGTAGTCATTTGGAGATATTCATCACTATACTATTTCCGTTGTAGGATGGTGCGGGTGACGTCAGACGAATAGATCCTTCTCACCCTTTAAATTTGCCGCGATTTACAAAGCATGACTTAAAACTTCAACAGCACCCTAAATATCAAAGAACTCATATACGAAACCATCAATAACTGTAGTAAAGAAAGCAATAAACGTAGGTAAACAAGTAACATTATTAAAAGAAAAACAAAAAACCCGACTGCAAATTATTGTACCCTATCACTTCCACTATCAAGACAATTCAAATGACACCTTACATGTCGAAATTCATCAAGCTTTTTAGACTGTAGGGCGTGCCAAAGAAACCTCATACATACATACACTCGAAAAACATAACTCTCCTTCTTGCGCAGTCGGGTTACATTAAAAATGCGGCTGTCACTCGCCCTATGCTGCAGTAAGTAGAGTAACAACAAGTAGTTAACAATAACGAAAGATAATTATTTCCTGACAGCTATAAAACATAGATTATTGAATTGCATTTAGCTTTATGGTTATGACTTAAGATCTTATGCAGAAACCAGTTTAAATTTCAAACTCGAAGTATTTTCCTGTACAATACATAATTATTATATTTCAAATGACAGAAAAACTAAAGAATGATAAGTTGACCTTATTAACAAGAATATCACGGATTTTCACTCAGACGTAATATTGTTGGAACGATCCTCATTAGCATGCAAAGGTAAATTTAAAAATCGATCTTTGCAGAAATATTGAGAACATTCGCGAAATAAATCACAAGCACAAAATGATCTCAATGTCTCAACAATTAGAGTTCTAATTAGATTAGATTTTCGTTCAGTCTAACATTACTGATATCGAAGGAGGGCTGTATGTTCAGTTACGCAAACGGAACGTGCTAACAGCGGATATTTGTTAACCGGAATACACGAATTCTCGTACTTGCAAAGATCGTTGACAAAAATATAGCCTCGTCTTGATCACAACAACTTAGGAAGTAAGTAATATTAGGAAAGATGTCCTTTCAACAGACCAGGAAGAGGAAGCAAAAAAAAACTAATATAAACGCAATTTGCAAATAAAATTATTGTCACTATTGTAATTGTAACGATTTCATTTTCCGTGGTATTGTTATATGGTAAACAATACGTGCAAACTGTTGAGTTATATGAAGACGTTATTCTCACTACTTTATTGTTTTTACTTTTGAAGTTACATAAAAGAGTTGTTGTTAACGGTTGGGTCAAAACCGAGACCAACCATTTACTGTCATAAGCTAAGTAACTTCACTCATAGTAGTGAATTACATACATACTCCGACCAGTATTGTTATTCGGAGAGAGCTCGCTTCTGACAAAGAAAAGGTTGAACAATAGATTTGTCAAGCTATACCTTAAATGGCAAGAGGTGTTGTTTTCCATTGCAACAAAACTTAATCTACTACTTACGATAATAAGACTGAGAAAATAGGTCTTTAAAAGTTGCTAAGTTTGTCAACTTTGTCATTATTTTAAGATTAACTTTTAGTTTATCGAAGACTTTTGAAAATTCATTAAATAGCAGATTTTACTAGTACCGAAGTTAACTTTTATAATATGTTAGTATTAACTTTAAACAGTACTTTACACTCATTGAGTTACTGTAAGGTATTTTAATACCGTTTAACTATTTACCTACTCAATTATCTCATTAAGTCATTACTAATAGAAGAGAACATTGTTTTTACAATTTCGTTTCATTCAACTATTGCTTACAAACAACAATAATAATTTACTATCACGCTAGTGCAATAACCTAGATAAAAGAGCAACTAGCACGCCATAACTGTTGATTCCGCATAGCATCAAACTTAACATGACGAAATCCCTTGCAAACTTAATAGGTTGAAGAATTATCAATCGATCATCACAACGAAGCTCAAGTTCCGATTCCACAATCACAACACTTTTAAAGTTTAAGTTTAATTCACTTCATACATAGAGCGACGCGACACGTGCGTCCGTGACGGGGGCCAGTGCAGCACTGCATCGGGCGGCGAGCCTCTCTTTCACCGAAGGCTTACACAAGCATTAATTGCGTAACTGTCTTTTGCCTTTCCAATGCTGCAACGTCAACGTGTGTAGCAATTGCTGTTCCGATGATGGATGCCAAGTGCGTACTGACGTCTGTATTGATGCTGATTGGGGTCGCGGGCCTGATATGGCTTTTGTTTTGCTGTTGTCTTCTTTGCAACAATGGCTGCTTATTGTGACGTGCTCTTATCAAAGTCCCTTTTATAATTTTTACCGACTTCTAAAAAAGAGGAGGTTCTCAATTCGACTGTATGTTTTTTTGTTTTGTTTGTATGTAACGAGATTACACCGCTAATTGTGAATCGATTTTAATGATTATTTTTTTGTTTGGTAGATCATACTTTAGATTGTCCCCTATAAGTTATATCGAAATCGGTCAAGCAGTTTTACAAAATATAAACAAAAGACTAAAATTGTTAAAATGGATGACGGGTCGATGGGGGATGTGGTCACATTAAACAGTCTGACTGTCCGGGAGTGTCACGGGGGCTATTCCTGCTCGTGAGATGAGATGAGATTTTATCTTGGTTACTCTCACACCTATGACGTTTCAAACGAGAGCAACAAGAACGAAAAAAAAGTGAGATGAAAATCTCAAATCTCCGAATAGGGTCCCGGGTCAGTGAAGTTTTATGGGAAAGAAGAAAACGTTACTACAAATAACATATTATACTACAGTACTACACACTACAGTAGTACACTACTGTACACAGTTATACAATAAATATGTTCTTATTCTTATAGTAATTCAAAAAATATTTCATAAAATTCTCTAAAATTCTGTAGCAAGTTTCTCAACCAGGTTTCAATTTATTGTAGATTGTAGGTTTCAATTTATTGTAGATTGTAGGTTTCAATTTTTAAAATGTCAGCGAAACACGAGTGCGAATAAGAATTGCTATTATTTCTCAATTTAAAATAATTCAGTTACTATTCCCAATGAAAATAGAGAAACACGTGAGGCTTTCTAACGGAAACTCGATATCAAATAGTAGATTCTAAGGTTTCTCTGTTCGTTGACACGTCAAATCATCAACATACATACGAGTACACAAGAATTCTGGAACAAATACTTCGGTTTATTTACACGTTTTCGACATTGAATAGAAACAACCTTCAAGCGAAGGGCGATTTTATAAGTCATCGCTGTATACCTTAACCTTAAACTGTAAGTTTACAACCTTAGTCACAGTATTGAGCACCTACGTTTCGGGTTTTTTTTGGGAAATATTTAAAAAGCTGTAGTAAATAATATGACTCATGAAATTGCATGAATCACGCGTTATTTTACAAGATATAATTATCTTCCAATATCCTACTAATATTATAAACGCGAAAGTTTGTAAGAATAGATGGATGGATGAATGGATGGATGGATGTTTGTTACTCTTTCACGCCAGAACGGCTGAACAGATCTGGATGAAATTTGGCACAGAGATAGATTATAGTCTAGAATAGCACATAGGATACTTTTTAACCGCGGGTAAAACCGCGGGGCGTAGTTAGTGGATTATAAAAAAAACTTTTAAACTTAGTAAACACACTCACAGATACAGGATGAAATGTTATACAAATAATATAAAAAGCAAAGCCCAAAAAACCGACTTCCATCATCTATGTAAACAATTTTTAGACTATTGTTTATATTTAAAAAAACGCTAGACCGACTTCGATAAAATTTGTATGAACACCTCTAAAGTATGATCTAGCAAACAGAAAAAGAATTATTAAAATCGATTCCTTCAATTACTGCGAGATTACTCCGCCTGAGGGCCGCGACGCTCTGAAATTTCCATACAAACACGCTTCTCAAATTTCTTAAAAACCATTTGTCAGATTATGGTGAAATTTAGCATGTACAATTAAATTAACAATATCTCCGCCCTTATGTTATTGTTCTTTTTTTTTTAAAAAACGTTCTCAAGCTAAAATAGAGCTATGAAAAATTTCCGCATTTGTAAGGGGTCATTTTTGACTGATTTATTCAATATATAGACAAAGCAAATCAAAAACATAGGGAGGTTACATAGGGAGGTTGTCTACAGCATTAGCTTTTAAATGAATCCATAATACAAGGAACATTCTTAGTTATTTAAGAATTATTAGAGAAGTGCAAAAGTCATAAAAAAAATTAAATTCAACTTTGTCACTCTGTAGGTAACTTTAAAGGCTTGTCAGTATCTTTACTTGCTCTCTTCGCTCGTCATCTTCTTCTAGACGAAATTGCTATGGAAAACCTTAAACCAATGCGAAGTTAGTCTTAAGTGGTCGCCGGACTCTTAAGCGGAATAATCACGTAACGTGTATAAAAAAACAACCCGACGAATCGAGAACCTCCGCCTTTTTTGTATGCAGTTAAATAGTAAAGCAAAATCAAACTAAGGTTGGGGTCATCGAATACCTATTTGTACATTAAACATCAGAGACTCCAACCTCGGGCCAGCGTTGCGTGTAGGCAGTATAGTTTATGTAACATGCGTCAGATTACGTATTCTATACGCGCAATATACTCAACCCCAGATTATATTATAACAACCAGATAACTGAATGCTACGTCCTTGGCCGAAGCCAATATTTACACGGCGTTGTACTATATGTTACGTAATTTTATTTACGCAACTATTTCGCGACAGATTTGAACTTGAAGATTCAAAACTAAACTATGTCCAACATTATGATGCATACTTATTCATAAGAGCGATGATAGCCTAGTTGGAGTAGTCCCGCCCCTCAAGCCAGAGGGAGCGGGTTCAAACCCAGTCGACGGCACGCACTGATTTGTTCATTGTGTGAACATAATCATGTGCGTCTTGTATGTCATCTGCTACATGACTGGAGCCCGGTGTACGGCGACAGGCTGTCCCCCTGTTTCATGTCTCCTGTCTCTTTTGGGACTAAATATCGTCCGGCGAAGTGATGGTGTTGTATTTATTACACCTCTGCCAGCCCTCTCGGCGGAAAGGCGTGACGATGTGTTACATGTATGTTATGTTACATAATTATACGTAATTATTGCCAAACATCAAGATCGATTTAGTTGATTTCGTGAAAGACGGTAACAAACAGATAGCTAGAGAGTCTAGGGACAGAAGTTCGTATAGCTCGAATGACCTATTCTGACGCCTGAGATATCTTGGTCATTGTCTCTCGTTTAATAAGTCATAAGAGTAAGAGTGACCGAGATAATATCTCACCCGTAAAAGAGTTCCTAGTGCCAGTTTGAGACTGCCTGAAGACACACGGAGAAAAATGGCTTCCGTCCTTCATAAAAAAGTAACATGAATAACATCATTTAATCCTGGCTCCTTCAACATTATCATGTGCATAGTAAATTATAGTTCAGTCGGATTAAACTAACATTACATTATTATAAATTGCAGGGATTTTAATCATTGGTTTTCATTACGCTTCATCATTAAAATATTAAATTACGTAATTCTAAATTCCTGGTACTAGCCTAAGGTTTTATGGTGAAGTTCACGACGATTTGAGAGTTTATCCTGATACAGATTTAAGCACGACAATTGAGAGGTGTGTAACTTGGAATAGTCCGTAAGCGGAATAAAATAATATCATGACTGCATGACAAAAAAATGGTAGGTAACTACGACGCACAAGGTGTCATTCATTATTTAGAAAATATCATGATCTCTTGATGCTTCGTCAAGAATTCACAAACATCTATTGGGTTTGGTCATTACCTTATCATGATGTACCTAATTTTATTAGATCGGTTTAAAAATTACTTTTTGTTATGAAAATCAAAAAATATAACGCAGGCTTTACCAGTGCTCGACAGACTCTTGATTCCGCCGTCAAAAGGCGCTAGCGCAATTATTTTGATAAATAATTATGGTTTAAAGACTGTTTCACGTTTTCTATCTGTAATTTTGGTTATTTACAGTGCACTACCGTTTTGAATCGTGTGTTGAACTCATTTATAACGCCCTCAGAGACCCGCAACCAACTCATCTTATAGTGACGGGGCACACTCGCGGGCGCGATCGAAAGTGAAAAACGCTAAAAACGTGAATCAATACACTAAAGTGACTTAATGTGCTATATCCCTATCGTGAACACTGACTTTGTGAACCCTTTCCGATTGTGCATTTATGTGGGAACTTAATACAAATAGTGTCAATAAGAATTTGCAAAACACTTGGGCGAGTCCATTTTTCATAACCCAAAATTCAAATTCGAGAAAACGCGCTAGCGAGAAGAGGCAGACGCATGACGTGTTTACTTATTCTGATGGGATAATGACGCGGATGGGCGAGTCTATCTTTGAATTCCTGATCCTAAGATACGGAATACCCAGGCGAATTTTAAGAGACAACGGAGTTCAGTATATCAGCGAAATAATGAACAGTATGTTCCACACATTCGGCATTACCCAGTGTCTCTCGCCGGTGTACCATCCTCAGGTAAATCTGGTGGAAAATAAGAACAGAGACTTGAAGCCGCAGATCACAATTATTACAACGCATGGTATTCTAACGTCCCGGCTATTCGCTTCGTGTGAACTCCGCAGTGACAACAACACAGGAAAGACATCCTTGTACCTTACATTCGGGAGCGAAACATGCGCGTCAGCCGACGTGTACAAGAATACTCGCGAAATCAAAGAAAGTGATGACGCTGCCCTATCCCTTACCTGGTGAAGATGTCGACTGTGCTAATAGGTGCGAGTAAAGTACGTGAAAAGGCTCAAGCTGATCAAAAGCGTTACGCCAACGGAGCTCGTTGCCCAGCTCCGATATTCTACTGTGGCGATAATACTTTTAAAAACACAAGGCAGTAGCGATCCGACCTGCAGACAAACACCCAAATTAATGAGAGATGGATCGTACCGTATTAGGGAAGCCGTGAGTGCAACCACGTACGGATATCTACCAGTGAGATTTTAGGTCGTTATCATCTCTTCCAGTTGATCAATTCGTAGGAATAGGAAGTACCACTCGTACCGCTCCATGAGAAGCATAAACAACGAAGACTCTTCAGTCGCGAGGGCGCTTTATGTAGGTTAGAGGGGGAGAATGTAACGTGGGCTAAGGCGCTCGCGCAAGTATTTTAATTATTATAGCTAAAACTGTTTCATGTTTCCCATCTGTAACTTTGTTAAATAAAATACTATACCCTTTTGAATTATGTGTTGAAGTCATTTATATCACCCTCAGAGACCCACAACCCTATAGATCAGGAATTATTTAGATTTATTTAAATTAATTATTATTTATTATTTAGATGCTGAAAGTAAATTGCCTATATAATAATATATGTAAAAAATATACAGCTTTGTCATGACGGTACTGTTATTTTATAGGTATTCAGGTCGCATTTATCCTTCCAATACCAATAAACCATTAAAATAGGTAATTAAATCTTATTAGTTCATAATTGATAAAATACAAAGAAGCTCAAAAAATTGTCATGATATTACGAAAAACATTCAATGGTTTCCCTTACAATTATTAGGAAAGTCCGATAAATGATCATGATGTTCACTAAGACTCATCATTTCAATAATTGTACTGTATCAGTTTTCTACAATATTTATCATTCCGATCATAATTTCTCGTCATCGACGTTCTAAGTATTCAGAGTGTTTGTCATGACAAAATGTCATGACGCGAAACGATAAAACATAAGTTTAAAGCACATAATAACGTCGTGATGTTTCTTGATATTTATGGGTGACGACTATTCACGATATTTTTTGGTGAATTACGCACAAAACACTAATAAGAACTCTTGGTACCTTTTTGTTGGGAATACGGATAAAAGTCCGTAAATTCCTTTAAAACTGTCCGCCGGAATTACGAAAGCCATTTTTCTCAGTGCATGACTTGACAGTTCTTGCTATGATCTATGCCATATATAATACCTTAATAAATATAATACCTGGGACTACAATTTGACCTGTCATCTGACCCACGATAACGGTCAGCTGCTAGTGCCACCCACGGTCACCCATCCAAAGATTGACCGACCTGACCGTAGCGACCTTTCTGTGTAGTTACGATACGTGCGGTTTCTTTATAAAGAAGTCAAAGTAGAAAAAAAATTAATCACGTTACGACTGCAACCTGATATTTGGCTCAGTATTGCAACAGTCAATAAAATTATCAGTTTGCTTACATAATGAGATGTTAAAAGACTTGCAAGTCTTTCAACAGGTCGCAGACATAATAAAACCAAAATGAGTTCAGTGCACCGGCAACTCCGATGCAAAGCCGTTATTTGCAAATTATCGACTTGCATAATTTCGAAAAAAATGGCTGGCATCAGAAGCCGTGAAGAACTGTCAGTATGAATTTCATGATTAAGATTAATAAGAATAAGATTTATATAAGAGAAAGAGATTAACAGCTAATGTAATGAGATTAACGTTAATGATTACTTAAACTATCGCTAATTAGTACATTTCCATAGAAAATATTTACTTAGTGATAGTTTAAGTAATCATTTACGACTCTGAGTGCGGTGGTAAGATTAATACAAGATTTTTTAAACATTGTACAACAGGAATTATCACCAACAAAGAAACAGATAATCAAATAAAACGTCTTTATTCAATTTGGTACTAAAAATAATTTATAAATTATGAAAGTCTACGTTAAGAAATGGCTCTATCACCTTGTTTGCAAAAACTTTGCAGACACACTAACTTACATTAAGGAATCACTTATTTTTAAAAAATAGACAGACATTTTTAGTGTTGTGGTGTCTACTAACCTCTGCCTTTTTTATCCGTGAGTAACAAGAAATTAAGATAGACAGACCTCTATAGAGTTTAGAGCTTCAAGATAGAATATTTTTTCTTACTTTATCTTTTATACCAGCCTAGTTCGTCCTATTGTTGGGCAAAGGCCTCTCTTCCCTCTTTCCAGCTGTCCCTGTTTTCGGCTTTGGTGGGCCAATCCTTTTCGTGGGCGTCGAGCTCGTCTTTCCATCTCTTTCTGGTCGGCCTAACGACCGTTTAACTTTTGGTACCCAGTCGGAGGTGGTCACTTTTTCTTATAATTAGTAATTTTGTCACTGAAATTTCAATCTAAACAAACGCGTCCTGATGTGAACAATAAAGAATTTATCAATTGTTAACTATCTTTGCATACGTTTAGGAATTCAATAAAATGCTTGCTAATCATGATGAAGCAAAGAACCAAGCAAACCTCACGTACTAGCATACCTATAGTTACTTAACAAACGGTGGAGTAGATACATATAACAATCGATACAGACAGACGAGACACGTAATGAAGTTTCAACACTATAATATATGCTGGTTGTTTAACTAAAGCTAAGGAACGAGGGATTTGAGGGTTATGTAGATGTGGAGGAGTAGAGGCAATTTCACACTTGCCGAGATTTAGTCAATAAGTTTTTTACGTACGTTGTAGATGTACTCGTAGGTGGTTTGGCCACTATTCATCTGTAGGATCATATATAGAAAGTGACAGATGGTAAAATGCTATACAAGGATACAATACAGTTTACAGATTGTTGAGATGAGATGAGATTTTATTTTGGTCACTTTCACACCTATGACGTTTCAAACGAGAGCAAGAAGGACGAGAAAAAGTGAGATGTAAATCTCAAATGTCCGAATAGGGGTCTAGTTCGCAAGCAAAGAACGATCTCATTTCGACGAATCTTTCAAACTGGTGTGTAAGGAACATTTGGCACATTATACGTGTGCAAGTTACACGTTACATAACACAAATACTGTTTCTTCTTAACGAACATTATGAAAGCGAAAACAACCTTGAAATCAGCGAGCGGTGAATGACACCAATTCCAAAGACTTGTAAAGTCAGAATTCGATGAATAACATACAAGCATCTATTAACTACATTGTATTGCGAAACTATGACGAACCTAACGAGCCATTATCTGTCTGGTCTTTACCTTTTACTACGTTATTATTTATTTCTCTATTCTTGTCCCCAGATTAGTTTCAAGTTCGTCGTTATCGAGTAATACCATCAGTTAAACAAAAGAAGTTATTTTCTTGGGTATTGTTATTAAGGTGATCTTAGTTATTCTAAGCTTTATGCCTAGTCGTCATACTTTGAACATGATTTAACGCCTCGTATGTGGTCATACGTCTCGTCATCAACTAAAGTCTGTTCCCGTGAATGTTTCCTATGAGTTGGTAAGATCAGTCCTCTCTTTCTACACCGTTTCACTTTACCAATAACATTAAAATTCGAACAACTGGCAAAGCCTTATTTTATATTTGTGGGGGCTGAGCTACCTACGTCCGTAGGAGTGTACTCTATTCTGATTCCCTACACGTGGTCCCCGGGTAGTGCTAACCAGGTAGCAAACTCTGGTGGGAGGCTTCGGCCGTGGCTAGTTACCATCCACCGGACCAAGCCATGCCGTGAAATGACCTAGTCGTGTTTCGGGATGTCGTCCGGTGTAACCGCTCCGAAGACAGGTCTGAGCAGTAGCGCACTTGTAGCGCCTCACTCAACTGCCGTCTTTGTACTTCTTCACTCTACAAAACTTCAAGGCTAGAGTGAATAAGTATACCTTTTAGGTCGTCGTACTCCATCTTAGACCACAACGTCGCTTAACATCAGGCGAGTTGGTGGTCAAATGCCGACCTATTCTACATAAAAAAAAATATCAACATGAGAGAAAACATTCATATCTTAATATATATATAAATTACGTGTCACGTTGTTTGTCCGCTATAGACTCCTAAACTACTTAACCGATTTCAATCAAATTTGCACACCGTGTGCAGTTCGATCTAACTTAACAGATAGGATAGCTCACATATATATATATCATATATATATAAATAATAACCGCGAACGAAGTCGCGGGGTGACAGCTAGTATATTATAATATGTACTACGTACATAATATCTCGTTGGAGAAGAATTGATTGAGAGACTTACGTACTAGTGACTCTGTGAGTGACCTAGCGACCGACGTTAGTCCTCCCCTACAGTTATTGGAATTTTCTCAAAATGGAGGAGATATGATTATTTTTGGAATAAAAATCATATCTCCTCAACTTTTCTCTCAAACCTACTCACAAAATTTCAAGAGAATCGGTTTCGACTTGTAGAGGAAGACAAAGATCCGGATAGAGATCCAGACAGAATTCGGACATACGAAAGCATTTTAGTCGAAGCTGAAGGAGAGAAGTTTAGCACTTTTAACGCTTTTCTTAAAATTCTAAATGACCTAACATACCATTCAATTACAATTTCACCGCATTCGATCGATTCACCTACATTCGCACCATTCAGTTAACATCTCGATTGGGTACATCTAAAGCAAACAGGTTTAGTAGGTCATCGTGAATCACGGCAGAACGCAGACGGTGTAGGTAACACACCATTATTATACACTAGCTGCGCCCCGCGGTTTCACCCGCGGTCAAAAAGTATCCTATGTGCTATTCTAGATTATAATCTATCTCTGTGCTAAATTTCATCCAGATCTGTTTAAACGTTCTGGCGTGAAAGAGTAACAACATCCATCCATTCTTACAAACTTTCGCGTTTATAAGATTAGGAGGATAGTTTCCTCACCTTAGTGACCGTCCGTCCATCGATCGTCAAAATAAACATAGACTTGTGCAAGATTATTTGAGAGACTCGCTTGCTGGACTCTCAAATAATCTTGCAATTTCAAAAGAATGCAGTAACGTTTTCTTTCCTCTCGCATCCCGAGAAAACATCAGTGCTTGCATTACTAAACACATAAGGAAGGATGCAGTAACAACAAATGGCCAATACAATTTCGTAATAGGTTTACAAAGCTCACCTACATATTAGTAAAAGTTAATTTGTACAGACATAATCGTTGGAAGTGATAAATTTAGCTTTAAAATTAACCGGTACTAGGTCGACTGACGATTTTGGGATTTGGACAAGTATAAAATATCCAATTGGTAAATTTGCATATCAATTTATTTATAGTTCAAGCCCAAACTAAAATGTTGACTGATTTTTAGGGTTCCGTACCCAAAGGGTGGAACGTGACCCTATTACTATGACTCCGCTGTCCGTCCGTCTGTCACCAGGCTGTATCTCTTGAATCGTGATAGTTACAGTTGAAGTTTAATGTTAAACTAATAATAAACAACATATTAAACATGAATGAATATTAAACAACAAAAAACAGAATAAAATAAATATTTAACAACAGACGTATTTTTTTTTTTGCCGTTTTATAAATAATGGTACGGAACCCTACGTGCGTGGGTCCGACTCGCCTCTCTCCGACTCGACTCTTGACCGTTTTTTATTCTTAATGAAGCTCTTCTCGCTTGAACCAAACGTTAAGTAATCATCAGAGCAAGTCAGATAACTTATAGCAAAAACCGACGAGGTGTTTGCATGCCGGGCTTCACTAGGCGTTAGTACTTAAACATAAGTAGAGTTAAGACCCAGTTTTCCTTGTTTACCAGCATTATTCAGCGCAACGAAGCGGCGAGATGTAGAGTCTGCTCTAAATAGCAGTGTGATAAATCTGAACTAATATTATTGCTACTGAACATTATAGAACTTACTGAAGAAAAAATTAAAATCATATTTGAGCTCATGACCGTAATAAATTTTATTTTTATCTCGTAACATAAATACGCTTCAGAAGCGATTGATCTTAGTGGATATTAATTATTTGAAGAAGTATAACTGTTATCTGTTTGAATTAAATATTACGAGCAATGGAAAAAGAAATGAACAGTGGTGAATCCAGGGTTTTGGTTGGGGGCTTTTATGAAGGTTGAGGGGGTTTAACAAGGTAGGCAAACGTACTACAAACATACGATGTGGTTAGACTATTGTAGAGCGTGAGTTAGATATTATAGGGAGGGCTTGAGCCGGTTAGCCCTCCTTCCTGGATCCGCTAGCGGAAATGAATTTATATCTATAACAATCGATGTGTGAGTTAACATAAGATAAGATAATTTATTTCCAAAAATACGAATTATTTACATTTTCACAGTTTATACAAAAATTAAAAAATCCCTGAAAAATAACAAGACAATTCCCAGGTATACCTGCGGTCTACCTACACTAGGCTCAAGGCCCGTAACGTGGAAACCAAGAGGTCGAAAATTGACTAAATTAAAGAGGTGTCCTAGCGAATATCTACACACGTAGACCTTGGATAATTGGATGAAATGAGTGAAAACGTTTAGGGCCGGAGAAAGATAAAGCCGATTCAGTCGAGGGCAGTTAAGGCCAAGGTCGCCGCTAACGACTTTGGCATTGAGGAATACACTAATATAATTTGCTTTTGTCCTAATATACTCGTAATTGTACGTGATGCGTGATTATCGCGGTTATCGTTCTAAGACTACCTCTTTACTTAAAATAATTCAACGGACCAAAGTCGAAATTTAACTGAACCGCTGACGTTGCATTTGTCTTAATTCAATTTTTTTTTTAAACCCGAGACCGATTTTCATCTAAGAACACTCCCGACTAATTCACCTTCGAAACAATAAATAAATCAAAATCGAACACACACACACACCTTATAACACCCTGTCGTTTTTGCGTCGAGGGTTAATAATAATTAATAAGAAGAAACCAATTTTATAGAACTTATATTATATACGTAGATAGAACTTTCAACGAAGCTGTTTCTGACAACCAATTCCGTGGATATGGGTCAAAGCTGTTATCCTTAACGTGACAAGTCTATTTTAGGCATTTTAATATAGAGGGGAAAAAGGATATGTCAATAAAAACGTAGATTGGGTGTAATGAAAACAAAGAGCGCTACAGTAATTGCGCAAGCTAACATAGTAACTGAATGTCGAGTAGAAAACAATAGCACGAATTGAAGTACGAAACCAGACCGGATATACTCGTATGATGTGTGTCACAAAAATTATAGTTAACTCTTTATTGGAAACTACGAGTACATTACAGTAGAGCTAGCACGGACCGCAGACAAATTGTCTTTCTACCGTTCTTTTCCACGCTTAGATGTGACAAAACTATATAGAATACGGATATCTTTGTCTCTTTCTCGCGGGGTGAAAACGGTGGAAAGGCACTTTGTCTCCAGCCCGTGCTTGGCCTGCTAATAACAAGCCCATTAAGCGATCTTCTCCAATGTTTTGAAAGAACCACTCTTTTTTTATGGTTGAATGGGTTTGATCACAACACACCTGATGGAAAGTGACGATGTGGTCTAAGGTGGAGCACGCTTGCCTATGAGGTGCCTTTTCACTCTTGTCTTGAAGAGACCCAGGTTGTATCTGTTGCAAGGGAACACCGAGGCAGGAAGTGCGGTCCACTCCTTGGCTGTTCTTATTAAGAAGGAGCTTTGAAAGCGCTTCCACCACTCCTTATAATTCGATGACCAAAAGAAGACAACCATTGATGTAAAAGTAAGAGATAGGAGTCCAAATCTCAAGCCAAGCCCACCGCCATTGCACAACTACTCGTAGCTGGGCGGTCGAATTGGTGATTATCTCAAATTCTTATATGATACATCAAAATCTCGAACACGACCCACATCGTTATTATGAAATGATCAACAGCAATTGCAGCGAATTTACAAATAAGCCATTTATCATTATCATCAGTCCGTAATCGTCCATTGCTGAGCATAGGCCTCTCTTCTCGTACGCTCTTCCCGGTCCTGTGTCAATCTTGTCCAGGAACCCTATTCGGAGATTTGATATTTTCATCTCACTTTTTTTCGTCCTTGTTGCTCTCGTTTGAAACGTCATAGGAGTGAAGGTGACCAAGATAAAATCTCATCTCATCTCACGCGCAGGAATAGCCCCCCAGGCTCGACCCGTGACATTAACAACATCGTCAACCCAACAGGTATATTTACTAAGAACATTTTTAAAACTTTTAATAATTATGATCACATCGTTGATTATGTTTACGAGACAAGTATGAGGAATGCAAATGTGAGAATTCAAAACAAAAAAGCAACGTAGCATGACGTATTTAGCAACCGTAATGAATCATGTCATGACTTTGCAAAATGCTATCCGGATCATTTTAACAATCGATCAAGGAATTACGAATTATTAAACTTCACCCCTAACATGCAAGAACCAGTATTTTTGTAGTAAATATTTAAACGATTCTAGTAAACAACGGTCCTTGCATCTTAGGATCAATTTCCACGAAGATGGACTCGTTAATATACCTATTGGAAGACCATGAACTTTAGCTGTAGATCCTTAAATAATAGTGAAGTTATCGTTGTTTTCTTCAATATAGCCCAAGTCAACTATCCAGGTATTCCCTGCCATTGTCGTCAAAAGTTACTTTTTTGACAACCATACAGAGCTCAACTCTACACGCTGTTCACGCCTAGTAAAGCCAATTTTTGCTTACCCGAAATGTTGGATTTGAATGAACAAAATACCTCAATGCTGGGTAAATCACGAACGTAACGTGGAAATAAGACCAGTAGTGTTGCCGTGGCAGAATACCGCAATGTTCGGTGAGTAGTGGTACCAGTTACGCGATGGTGCAAGTTACGGGCTAAGGCGGCCATTGCATTTTTCAATTTGCAATAGCAATCCGATTTATTTCTATCGCACGGGCACTGCCACGCTAAGTTAGCATAATGCAAATTGGATAGTGACCGCTTTAGTACTACCGGCAGTCTAATCCCCATAATATTTTTTTCTTAGGCATAATACAAGCATTTTTTTCTTGCCAGACTTGAAGGGTTTGGATCGAACAGGCATCGAAACACATTCATTCGAATTTTTTTTTTTTTATGTCATAGGTGGCAAACAAACTAACGGGTCGCCTGATGGTAAGCGATCACCGTCACCTATGAATACCTGGGCATCACAGATACGTTGCCGACCTTTAAGGACTCTATTAACAGACCTTTTTAAAGAACCCCTGAATGCAGAATAAAGAATTTTGTAGTGTTATCACAACACTAATATGAATGTTAGATAACTCTCCTGAAAAATGTAAACTAGAGCACCTGACAGTCACTCGTTAAAACTTGAAAATGGGTAATATTTTGAATTATTTAAACGAAAAAAGTTAGTTTGAACTGTTTCCGCTTGGCGCTTTTAAATTACCCCATCCAATTTGATAGAATGGCATAAATAAATGCTGATTTGGGCAACGATCGTGTTGCGCCAACCTCACGATATGAAATAATCGACGATTACTCGTTTTCGTTAATTACAAAATATTTCAAATGTGTTTATTTCACAGCTTTCTGAATTTCTAATGCTTGTGACAAATTATTACCAATTCAAAAGAAATTATATGAACCTCTCACTCTTGCTCTAGCTAGTCTATGTGTGTGTTTGTCTAAAGCTATCTGAATGTATGTGTCCTTTTCTAGACTAATGATTCTCTAAATGCAATTTACTAAGGAAGTAGCGTAGGAATACGTCGTGTCATGGACACCTTACACTTCCTACTCATATCGCGGCCAGCGAGTACCTCGACCTACGATGTTAGACGCAGCGCCTCATAAAAAACAAGCTCTTGGCAGCAGTTCCCAAACAATACTTGCATTGCAGCAGAGAGAAATTATACTGTATATTCTGAGATTTGCAGTCAGTCGTTTCAGTCGCAACTAAGATTATGATGTGTTATGACGTGAGTTAGTACTATACCTTTGAAACCTAGTAACCTCACTGTAACTAGGCCACAGCCCGAGTTGTCAACTTCCGCGATACACTTTCCCGCGTAGCAAAACCCGATGGCATCCGAACCGCGAAACAAAACGTTGCACAATTTGAAAGTGGGCCTGAATTAACAGTATTGTCGACGATCGGTAGAGCAACTATTAAGTAATTCAGGTTAATTTATAGCAGTGTTGAAAAAGTTCACGCTATTAAGGTCAATTTGTAATTTTAGCGATACCCGCTTCAGTTCACAGCGGGGTGTCTAATTGGTTACAGGTCAACAATAATCAACGTCACCTTTAGGAAATTACAAAAAAAAATCTTCAAATTCTACTGGCTCTGTGAGCTGGAGCCCTCGCGGCCGACGTCTGTCTACTAGTCGCATTTCTCAACCGATTCTCGTAAAATTTTGTGGGCAGGTTCGATAATTATCCAGAATTTATTTGTCCAGGCAGTTTTTGGAAATTCTTATAAATAGACTTTTTTTGGAAGTCCATAAAAATCTTTATACAATTATCCAACCAACTCACAACATTTTAAGAGAATCGGTTAAGAAATGCGACCTGAAGAAGAAGACAAAGATCCGGCCAGAAACCCGGACAGAATTTGGACATACGAAAGCATTTTTGTCGAAGCTGAAGCGAACGCTTTGTTCGCTAACGCTGGCTCGGTCGAAAACTTCAATACAAGGCACGAGACCCCATAAACAGTCTTACGTATTTAAATCAATAGCTTGGAAACAATTACACCTCAAATATGTTTGATTCACGTGAGCCGGTCACGTTTCAGTGACGACAAACGATCATAATAAGTACTTAAAACAAATTGGTTGGGAATTAAATCGGGAAGGCCGACTGATGTACGCATTAAGACGCCATGCGCCAACAGCAGGAACATTAATGGCGATCTTAGCATCTATCTGCAAATCAACATCATTAATATTCGTCATCTCGTCATGCTAGGTAATGAGGCGTTAAAATGGGTTTACTGTAATTTGCTATAATAATCCTATCCTACTAATAATTATAAACGCGAAAGTTTGTAAGAATGGATGGATGGATGTTTGCTACTCCTTCACGCCAGAACGGCTGAACAGATCTGGATGAAATTTGGCACAGAGATAGATTATGGTCTAGAATAGCACATAGGATACTTTTTAACCGCGGGTGAAACCGCGTGGCGCAGCTAGTAATTAGTAATAATCAATTTATTTCGAGCAAAATAACTTGCAATATTACTTTGAATGTCGTACATTGATAGCGAAGCTAAAAAAGCATGGTTCATTACAATCATCCCACAACAGACAAATCGGTCAGTGGGCAATGGGTACCAAAATCTTCTGCGAAAATAAGAGGGACGCGAAAGATGTGTAACCAATGCGTAACTCTGTGTAACTCATGTGTAACTCTGTCATAAATTGACAAAACATTCATAGTACAACCCTATCATATCGACCGTAAAAACTTACACGACAATAATAATTTATTTATTGTCCATAAAACAAGTCAACTATGTCTATTAATATAAATGCCAGCTCTAATTTTATGTCGTTAATTTTTTTTGTTACTTCGATTGTAAAAGTATTTAATGATAGGTTACTAGGTGTGGTGTGGTCTAGCGAATTAATTCAACTCGTTACCTGATTGACGGCCCGCAATCGATTGGACTTAGACCCCGATTACGGTTACATTGGTCTCTTTTACTTTATATTAGGTCCTTACGTATGAAATTGGCGTTTTGTACGGGAGGAATAAAAAGTCGATTTTTTTTTGTAAAATATATTTAATTAATCAAAGTATGCACCGTTGTTATCTATGCACTTTTGCCATCTTATGGGTAGTTCATTGATCCCTTTTACTATAAAAACCATGGGGGCGAGAATCAATAAACTCTTTGAAGGCGGTTTGGACTGCTGCATCGGAGTGGAATTTTTTTCGTTGTAAGAAGTTGTCCAAATTCCGAAAGAAATGGTAATCTGTTGGAGCAAGGTCCGGGGAGTACGGTGGATATCGCAGACATTCCAATTGTAGCTCAGCTAACTTAGTGGTTGTTTGTTGTGCAGTGTGTGGTCTTGCGTTGTCGTGAAGCAGCAGTGGCCTAGAGCGATTGACCAATCTCGGTTGTTTAACAGCTAGTTCTTCCTTCATGGTTTGCAGTTGCTGACAATAGATATCTGCCGTAATCGTTTGGCCAGATTTAAGAAAGCTGTAGTGAACGACACCGGCGCTAGTCCACCAAACACTTACAAGTAACTTTTTCTGAGTCAATTTTCGTTTAGGGCAGGATTTGGCTGGGTCTCCAGGGTTCAGCCATTGCGATGAGCGCTTTCGATTATCGTACAATATCCACTTTTCATCACAAGTAATGATTCGATTTAAAATCCCTTCATTATTGTGTCGGTTGAGCAAAGTAACACAGCAGGCGACCCGTGTTTGCAAGTTCGATTCACTCAATTCATGAGGTACCCATCGTTCGAGTTTTTTTACTTTCCCGATTTGCTTCAAGTGGATTAATACAGTTTTGTCACTTACCCCGAAGCCTGCTGCTATCTCTGAAGTGCTTTGTGATGGATCCGCTTCCACAATAGCCTTTAATTCTTCGTTTTTCACTTTGATCTCCGGCCGTCCACGGGGTTGGTTCTTAAGGTCGAAATTTCCAGAACGAAAACGTTGAAACCAAAAACGTACCATGCTGTCTTTAGCGACACCAGCGCCGTACACATCATTAATTCTTCGAGCTGTTTCTGCAGCACTGGTGCCACGGTAGAACTCGTACTCGTAAATATACCGATATTTCATGTTTTCCATTGCGCGGTAATAAGCGACGCCAAAGAAAAAATAATGAGGAAAATAACAAATGAATGACTGTATTCCAAAGAAAAAAAACCAGCTAAATGAATTTATTAATTTGAATTTCGAATTCTTAACCAAAGAGGAGATATTTCAGATCAAATTGATCAGTACGACAAAACGCTAATTTCATACGTAAGGACCTAATACATAATCTTGGAGTTGATGCAATCGCTGTTAATTGCCCAATTGTATTGAAATATTGAGCGCCAGTCGTTAAATGTTTATTTATAGCAACTCTGTTCTGTGAGTTAATGCTGGCAACTATTAGCGAGTGACGGTAGACAAACGTATTTGCATGGTATAATAATATACTCCGCCATGTATAGCATTCAGAAACAGGTAGTGACGTCAATCGATGCTTAAGCAAAACCAATATAAGTCATTTACAACAAGTTCGAGAGAGACGGATGATGGTGACGTCGTCATGTGTTTGCTGAATGCTAGACCTTGTGTTTTTGGATCATACGTATTTGTAGGTGTTGTATTGGCTTGGAGTTTGTAGCTATGCGGGACGTAACGCATCCTGACTTTAGAAACGAAAAATGATGTTTCGGCGGTGAATTATGAGGACTATATTTATGTGAACTTGAATCTGTGATACAAAAGTATGATAGATAGAGCGAGATATTCCAACTTGGACAAAGATCAAGAAAATAAAAGCCTTCGAGCGCCAAGCCAAGACACTTTTTGGGTCGCTAAGCCAAATCACAATGTATGACATGATAAATTCATGAAAACCATCGCAGCGGAAGAGATAAAAAGAAAGTAGGAGGCTGACAAAGGAAAGAAATCGTAGGCCTGAAAAGGGGACTTGATCCCATTTCGGACAGAAAATTTTCAGACATCCGACATGGGACTTTTGAATTTTAACACAATTTCCACTCTCGTTTAGGACACTGAATGGAAGTGCGAAAATTGCTTGATCGACATAACTGAACTGTGATTCACGGAAGCTTGACTGCAGTCTAGTACAACACACCGAAGGTCTCCATCACTAGCGCTACAAATCATTTCATGCCACTACTGGGTCGATGTCACACTATTGCGACAAACGATTACTTATGCGAGCAAAAGGAGACGGCATATGTCGTGTCATACAAAGGCATTAAAACCAACAGAAGACAACTGATTGACTCCGCCGATTAGCCAGTGATGATGATTTTAATAAAGTTACAACAATACAATACAATATTTCTTTATTGCACACCAAAAAATACAAATAAAAACAAACATATTGGAAAAAAATCATTCAGCAGTAGGTACATGAGCGGCCTTATCGCCTACAGCGATTTCATCCAGGCAATCTTTGAATAGACAGGACAGAAAGATATATGAAAAACGCTCAGTGGCGTACATAAATACATTAATTAACAATAGAACGACTTAGACGACTTATGAGTATTTATAATTAAAAAGTATACAATTCTGACTAGTATGCAAAACCCTGACCTCAAAAGAACATCCTAGTTTTAGAATTCGTTCATTAGGTTAGACAAATGCGGAATAGAATCAATAAAACAAACAAGCTCGGTCAAGCAGTACAATGCCTAAATAAATATTCATTAAGGCGTCGTTAAAGAACTCGATTAATTATTGATTGGATTATAGACAAACTGCAGGATAAATTAAAATGTTCAGAGTTTACAATCAAGAAGACAAATTGTACTGCATAAATCGTACGTGAGTAATTCCTGTTCCATAAAATCATAATGTATGAAAACCACGTCAGTTTCCATAATAAAACCGTTGCCTATGTTCACAAATTAATCAAAATGAGATACTTATACAAATTGTATTCGAGTTTCTTCTATTTCAAATGTGTTATGTAATAAAGTGCTCATGTAAGTATAATCACCGCACGAAGCGCTTTCAAAACTCCTTCCTAATCAGAACTGCCAAGGAGTGGAACGCGCTTCCTGCCTCGGTGTTCCCCAGCAATGGATACAACCTGGGTCTCTTCAAGACAAGAGTGAATAGGCACCTCATGGGCAAGCGTGCTCCATCTTAGACCGCATTCTCACTTTCCATCAGGTGTGTTGCGGTCATACGTGGGCCCATTAATAATAAAAAAATGTAAGGTTTTAGTTCCTTGAACGTCACCAAGTACTTTCGTTTTTACTGTAGAGCTGTTCATGTAAACGCCTTTTGCAATCCTACATAATACCTACTCGTTCTTGTTACTAAGAGCAAGATCTATTTTCAGTTCCTGGTTACTTAGAACCTAGGAAGCTTACGTAAGTCCACTTTCGCCACGTTTTCACTGTGAACTGTTTTGTCACAAAATTGCTAAGTGGCACTAGCCATGATGAATACATGATTTTACTAACTGCTTGGGTTATTTTCGGTACAAACCGTATAAAACGCAAATTTTAGCTCTAGGAAAAAAGTATTCTTAACTTTTTCCAAGTTTCTTTTATCTTTAGAAGTTTAGAATGACTTTCAAGGAAAATACTGGAGGAAAAACACACAAAAAACCCCAAATTATTTTCAAGTTCTTAAGGTACCAACAGATGAAATACATGATTTTACTAACTGCTTGGGTTATTTTCACGAGAGATCTTATAAACACAAATTTTAGCTCCAGGAAAAAAGTTTTCTTAACTTTTTCCAAGTTTCTTCTATCTTTAGAAAGTTTAGAATGACTTTCAAGGAAAATACTAGCGGAAAAAAACACAAAATTACCTTCAAGTTCTTAAGGTACCATTCCCCGCCCGACAGCAGACGGCAACAGCAGACGACGACACTTCTGGTTTGTATATATTAGTATGAGATGCGTTTCGAATCGTTCGGAATGCATCTCATACAAATACATACAAACCAGAAGTGAAGTGTCGTCGTCTGCTGCTGCCGTCTGCGGTCGGACGCGGAATGGTACTTAAACTTTAGCTTACGATATTTTTGACGGGCTTCAAAAGAGTCGAAAGAGAGAAAAGAGGTTTACAATTCGACTGTATGTTTTTTTTGGCAGGTCAAAACAAAGACTCATATATTTTTTTACAGTACTACGAGTATAACTATATTTTTCGTGACTTAGAATTTTAAAGCTGTCGGCACGATGACTTAGCAATAATTTTATCAGCCAATCTTTTCACGTGTAACTGGTAGCGTACTTACACGTTTTTGTTTTTGTTTAGGCAGCCAATGATATTGCACGTTTAAATTCATGCACATTCATAAGGGCCTTGTATTAAAGTGAATGAAATTATTGTCCGAGATGAGCGTAGGATAACGAACAGGGTTTAATGAGCTACATATGTATACATAGTCTAGCCATAAATATTGTTACAATACAAACTCCTTCGTTTATTTATTTTTCTGCATTTAAATTTGGAATGCGTTTATTATGTTGAAAACTACAATCAATTTCCCGCCATTTCACATATATTTTTCGTGATTATTACTAAATTTACAACATGGAATGGGGTGTCAAAGATAACAGGATTGCAGTGATTGCGTTGCACGAAAGGGGTATGGAACCGTCGGTCATTTTCAAGACTCTTCAAAATCTTGGTATCAGCCGTATGTTCGTATATCGTAGTATCGACAGATATACCGACTCTTCCTCTGTTGAAAACAATAAAAGATCGGGGCGGCGGCGTGCGATGAGGACTACTAAGGCTGTTAATGCTGCTAAAGCCAGAATTCCCAAAAAACCCAATGAGGAAACAAAAAATCTTATCGCGAGAAATGAAGATACCCGCTAGGACTCTATCGCGTATAATAAAACAAGACCTGAAGCTTGGTGCTTATCATCGATATACAGGACATGCCCTTAAGCAATCGCTGCAGTTAAAGAGAGTGGATAGATCAAAACGTCATCTATCCCGATACGCAGGTGAAAGTTACAGAAATATTATTTTTACCGACGAAAAAATTTTCACGATAGAAGAGCACTACAACAATCAAAACGACAAAGTGTACGCTTACAGCTCTAAAGAAGCTACGAAAGTGGTTGGAAAGGTACAGCGTGGTCATCATCCTGCGTCAGTCATGGTTTGGTAGAGGGTATCCTTTCACGGCGTCACAAAGCTTCATTTTTGTAAAAAAGGGGTGAAAACTTCAGCCAAAGTGTATCAAGAGACCGTGTTAGATGGTGTTGTAAAACCCCTTAGCAATACACTTTTTAAAAATCTACCGTGGAGTTTCCAACAAGACTCTGCACCTGGTCACAAGGCGCGAACTACCCAAGCCTGGCTGGAAGCCAATGTTCCGGACTTTATAAGGGCTGAAGACTGGCCCTCCTCTAGCCCAGATCTAAACCCCCTGGACTATAAATTATGGTCAGTTTTAGAGGGCATGGCCTGCTCTAAACGACACGCCGACATAGAGTCACTTAAGAAATCTTTGAAGCAAGCAGTGGCTAAATTTCCCATGGAAACAGTCCGTACATCCATAGATTCTTGGCCAGACCGACTAAAGGCCTGTATCAAAGCCAAAGGTGGTAATTTTGAATAAAATAATACCGGGTGTAAGGAGACCGTTCTCGAAAACGAAAACTGGGAATAGTGGTGGGGATTACTAATACAAAGCGACTAAAAAAAACGCGAAAAAAAGACTTTTTTTTTAAACTTAAAATCTGATATTTTAACATCGACACAAGTTATACAAGCTTTAAAAAGCTAGTTTAAACACCAATTACCAAAAAAAAAAAAAATTTACCCTAACGGCAGTCTAATACTAAATGCCTAACAGCTGACGCTAGAGGTGAACGCCCGCACACAGCTGCGCGCGGTCGCGACCTAGGTGCCGCGCCGCCCGCGCCCTCCGCTGTCTCGGCGCGCGCGCGGCCCGCGGCGGCGCGTCGTCGCACTTTCCGTAGGTACTGGCGCCGACCATTGACCCCCGCAATATAAACGCGTTACATTGCTGGTTTGCAAATTTCTAAAAGTTTAAAATAACAGTTATATGGCTAATAGTTAGTGGTTTCGGGTTGTGTATAGATAGTATAATAACGGCGTTTCGGCTTCGAGAACGGTCTCCTTACACCCGGTATGTAGTTATATTTTTGTTAAGACTTCAATACATATATGTACAATGTAATGTTAATAATTTTTATTAACATTACATTACTGTATAAAAAAATAAATGCATTTTCATTTGTAACAGAACTTATGGCTAGACTAGGTACATACATACATATCGTCACGCCTTTCCCCCGAGGGGGCCGGCAGAGGTGTAATACAACACCCACACTTCGCCGGAAGATATTCCGTCCCAAATGTGACAGGGGGCGAGCCTGTCGCCATACACCGGGCTCCAGTCATGTTGCAGATGACATACAATACGCATATATGTTCATACAATGAACAAATTTGTTCGCGCTGTCGGGTGGGTTCGAACCGGCTCCCTCTGGCTTGAAAGGCAGGCCTTCTCCAAATAGGCTGTCATCGCTTCCTATTCGTATGAGCTATGCAACTGTAATACCTAAAATATTATATCAACTACAAATATAGTTTATCTTTGCAAGTCATTCGGACCAGAAAACAATTTTCGTAAAAATTTCGTAAAAATAAGTGTTCGGTGCAGAACGAATAGATTTAGACATGACTTAGGAAATGTTTATCTTAGTGGATTTTGAATGCTTTTTGTTCATGAAGTTTAGTCGTCTGAGACCTGCGGGTTAATTCTAGATTTATCGACATAGTTTCTGTCCTCATCACTCCCATGCGACAGGGCGACAGATGGATGAGCAATGAGTGACATAAAAATAGGATCTGAGAATAAGCTCGCTAATAAACGGAAAGAAAGGATATTTTACTCTGGTAATAAAAATAAAGTGCGATTAGGTCACACATATACAACGCCGCACGTTAATGTATGATATCGCCTTAATACAAATTAATCTCTCGATATTAGAAGATACTATACTCTCGACGTGGGAATACATGTTGAAGAAAAATCCTAATTGAATCCCCGAAGAATCCTTATTGAAGAAGCCAAATGGTCGGAGACAAATTGCATTTCGACGCGTTTAAATAACTTCTCATCTTAATGAATCACTTAAGCGATACTTGACAAAGTTTCCTTGTAACAACCTAAGAATTTAATACTGAACCCACGACATATCTAAATGTTAAATTATGCACAACGCTATTTCGCGAACTCCGAGCGTAGTTTCATCAAACCACTCTAGAAGATATTAGTGCTTTGATACTAGCGTGTATTCTGTGGCTCCAGTGTGATTAATCATCAGACATGTTAGTATTCGAATATTGGATGTATTTGGATGCTTATAAACATCAGTAATCAGCTTACTTCGCATCAAACATTAATTTTCAAACACTAATTAATGAACTAGGTACGTTACGACTTCTAATGAACGTGGTCAAAAGTGGAACTACAGCCGTCCTATTTCCTCTTTAGTGTTAAAAGCAGACAAGTATAGTAACAGCGCCCCATCAGCGCCCTCATTCCAAATTCCAAAGCTGCATCTTCCGCCAGGAGGAAATTAATTGCATTCTTCGGCCGTGGGACACAATAACGTTAATTTATAGAAAACACAGAAAACACAATATTGCTTACATAATAGATGGTCCTTGATAAAGTTGTTTAAAGAACGTCCAAGGTTATTTGTAAAGAGGAGTCAGGTGAAACACAAATATATTATTTACTTTGTTGAAAAACTGGAAATCTGTACATGCAGCTTCGCCTAACCGTGTCTAATTGATTTTGCAAGTATTTACCAAGAGTCTAAAATTAGAGTGTTTTTAAGAAATAAAATTGCTTGGAAGCAAGTTTGATGGATGGTGATATTTACATTTTAGAGGCTCTCCAATCTAGCGAACAATTTTTAATAATGAGAGAGGCGGGCGTATATCATGACGCCAAGACCAATTTAAATGGAGCCTTGATCTTTCCTTCTAACATAGAATAAATAATAGCAGATCACCAGTTACAATCTTCTTCCTAATTAAGCCGACAACATAGTCCATTGTTTTAATATTGATAGATTATTAGGCTAGCTAGATATTCGACCACGGTTGGTCGGTGACGGAATGGTAAGTGAGTAAGCCTGGTTTGAACTCAGATCAATCTAGAGGAAAAGATGGAACACTGCGTTATATCTCGCTGAAGCCACTTCTTTTTAAACGTGTGCGCGTTGAAATGTTGCCATGAAAACCATTTACAATTGCACGAAAACTAATATTAATTCCCAAACTCTACGTTAGCCATTTCAGTTCCAATATACAACCTTAGTAGATTTAATATTCTAAAACTGCACATATTTGTAAGAGTTTAATGCTACGGCTTTTTCAAAATTGACTTGTAAAAGAACTGCACAGTTTTTAAAAAGAACCTCAAAATGTAGTCCTGGCCACACTTTTATAATGCACTATGTATATATTTATGTACACGAAATTATACCATAAAGCAATACAAATAATGTCGAGATAAGAATGACCAAGCGAGTAGCGTAGTTTTTTGTGTCAATGTGTGGGTGTTTTGTACATATAGTAGCGTAGTTTTTTTTATGGTTTTTGGCTTCACCTAAATCATCCGCCGTGCGCCATCTTATTCTCTAGGTTAATCTGAGGGTTCGAAACACAATTGGTACGTCTGCGAACTTTAACTCATTTCAGAGCAAGTACAAACTTGCACTATACATTACAAACAATTGTAATGTATAGTGACGGTGAAAAGCCATAGACCTATTTATACTGGCAGCCGAAGACAACCCACTCGGTAGACCGGCTATTGTAAAACGATTTCACTTCGAGTTATTCACCAGTGAAAGTGTTTAACTGCTTCGGAACAATACTGAATGCGATTAATTATCATCGATGAGTAACGGATGACTAATCCTCTTCCTTACAACCTCTATTCCATCTATGCAAAGTCTAATCTACGGTTTAAAGTTTGATGGATAACAAAATTACAAAATAACGTTGTTATTGGTCGGTCGTCTCGTCTTCAATAAAGCAGTGACAGCAAATTCTGTTAATTTTCAGAAACTCAGAACATTCACAACCAGATGAGTCTACTTTATTTATCAAGCCACTGAGTAAATTGGAATCGGAAAAGAGGCTAATTGATGAAAAAATATACTTACAGTATGTATTTAAAAAACAAAAGACTATTGACAATATAAGAACTGCCTAAATCCTTGCTTAACTAGTTTAATCTACTTACTTCTAGATAGCTCCTACCTATATCCTCTGGCATAATGCTGAGTTGGGACCGGTTTGTGGCAAAAGCTATGCTTTTTTTTTAAATTGTGTAATAAATTGTTATTTTGTATGTTTTACTACAAATAAATATTTGTCTATTGTCTATATTTTTCCACCTAAAGCTTCAGTCATTCCTTGAGAATCTTAATTGAATGTGCCTAGTTCAAGACTAGTTAGGCAAGAACTGAAGCAATTCTTATATAATATTTATTGCAAATGGTCATATGAATATTACGATAAATAATACATACGACGGGACGTGTGTGAAGAACTTAAAAATGCGGAACGCTTTTTACCTCCGCATTTTTTTGTATTTGCTGCTATTTTCGCATTTAAGACTTCTCACGGATCTTAGAAGTACGGATGTAGTTTATCACTTAAAATTTTTGAGCACTTCATGGTCCTACAATTTCGCATCGTCATATTCAGATTACACGCACGGTAAAGCGGACATACATGACAAACGAAATTAACGCGTTTGCGAATAAAAGCTAACATAACATACATAACATATCGTCACGTCTTTCTCCCGACAGAGCTGGCAGAGGTGTACAACACCCACACTTCGCCGGACGATATTCAGTCGCAAATTTGACAGGGGGCGAGCCTGTCGCCATACACCGGGCTCCAGTCATGTAGCAGATGACATACAATACGCACATATGTTCACACAATGAACAAAGTGGAGCATGCCGTTGGCTGGGTTTAAACCCGCTCCGTCTGGCTTGAGACGCGGACCTTCTCCAACTAGGCTATCATCGCTTCCTAAAATAAAACTAAATCAAAGCTAAACTTAGTTTAAGAGCTTTTTTTTATTAGTCCTTCCCTAAATTCTGTTGATAGGCTGTGGCATAAGATTATTTACCATGAATAATAACCACTAAAGTGTCTATAGACTGTATTTTGCCAGTAATGTGATGGGTGAATATACAAAAATTGGGTAACTCAATGTCATCAGCCAATATATACAAAGTCTTATTATATTTTATTGAAATAACAATTTATTTTAAAACAATGAAAAGTCCTTTATTTGGTCACCCAATTTCACTTTTTCATTTTAAATAGAAGTTAATAAAAAAACAAATTTAATACCTAAAATGTCAGTCCTTTGGTATGTCACAATCCCGAAAACCAACAATCAAGTGACTATCCATTAAAAATTATCATTGATTTAAGAAAACTTACTAATTTACTACAATCTGTAATGTACACAGTATTATATACTACAACTTTCATAATGCATTGTTCTTCATTTTATTTAAAAAAAAAATAAGAAACTTTGTGTTCGTTTTCATTCGTCAGTCCGTTGTGTGTTCTTCAAATTTGAAATTCGCGCTAAATATCACCGAGTCAAGGTCAAATCCCTGTTTAAGTTTTAATGTTGGTAATGAAGTTAGTTGCGGACCGCACAATTTGACGGCCACCATAACTGTACCAGTTCTTGGGTTGTGTTTGTCGTCTATACACATGCTGAGCCAGTCAAAATCTCAGTCCTGTGGTGAGTCATTATTTTTTTGTTAATCTGAGGTTTATTTTCATTTATACATAGGTAACTATGATTTGTTAAAATGTAGTTTATTGATATTCGAAATTACCAGAAAAAAACATTAGTTCTGATTAAAACCTCAAATGATGTCTTTTTCGTCAATCCGTTGGCGTCAGTCCTTTGTCAGGTTTCGCGCCAGAAGACTGACGTGTCTCCATAGTACTGATGTTTTTTTTGTGTTTTAGAGCACTTTTATCTTAATTGCTACCATGTTTAAGCATTTCTATTTTATATTTCACTTTAGAACATCATGCGGCACGCTAAAAGTAATTTGACTAGGGAAGAAATATTTAAAAAAAAAAGATAGAAGCCGAAAAGGCTCGCTTGGCAAGAATTAAAAGTGACCCCATTAAATTAGCGGAATACAAAGAAAAACAAAAACTTTAGTAGTTAAGGAAAAAAGAGAAAGGACAAAGAAAAAATGTTGAAGACATGACACCACGAGACCAACGAATAACTAGAAAAAAATGTAAAAATTATTCATTAGACTACAGGCAAAGAAAACAGCTATTGAAACAAACCACTAATAATTTTATACGCCAAAATACTTCTACTGACGACGAAATACCACCCATAGTTAATGAAGCAATCAGACCTGTTATTAACGAAGACCAAAGAGCAAAAGAAGCTGAAAGGAGAAGTGAAAGACAAATTTAGAAACAGGGAAATAAAAAAGATGGATGCTATAGTTTCAAAGTTTAAAACTAAACTAAATGCTCAGCGTCAAAAATATAAACGAGTCAAAAAACAGCAAAAAAAAAAGTAATAAAATCTGTTGAAAAAACACCAAAGACGAGAATTGAATACATGAGTGAAGATATAACTAAAAGGAAAGAATTAGTGAAGAAGGCCCTTTTTGGGGAAGTTATTAAAACACAATTAGAAAAAAACTACACTAAACTAAAGACTCATGAAGAAAGAAAAAAATTTAAACAAGTTATATCTGGAAATGTAGTAGACAAATACAAACTATGGAGAATAAAAAACAAAGTAGTCACCTATAAAAAAACTGGACATAACCTGACAAATAAAAAAATAAATAAAAGTAAAATCAGAATGCAAGGATTAGTGCAGGAATTTTTTGAAGATGATTCTAACAGATTTTTGTTTTTATTGTTTGTTTGTTGATTACTTGAAATATTGAGTAAAACTAAGTCAAGGTAGTAAAAGCTAAGTGAATAACGTTAGGTTAAATGTCAAAAGGCTGTATTGAAAATTGAGATAGTATTTTCTCCCTGTAATACATATTAGTAATTATTTTTAATTGTTACTCAGTGATTTTAATACTTAAAAGACATGTGCTATTATTAAAACTAAGAGATTTGTACTGATTTTTATTAAATTTCATTATAATTCTTACAAAATTGTATATTTTATCAGTACTGTGTTAGCCTCGTCAGTCCCCTGGCAATCAAATTCAGAAAATTTTAAATATCTCACAATCTATTTCAAAAAGTGACTGGCCCGGTTTGGAACAATATATTCATTAGATTAGCCATCATATGCACCCGAATTTGTTATAATTTGATTTAATTACTATAGTAAACAAAATATCCTCAAAAGTTACCCAACTTTTGTAGAATCACCCTGATCTTGTTTGTTAAAATGTGGGAAACGACATTGGCCTGCATTCTTGGTATCTTTATTATGCAGTTTGTTGGCTTTGTATATGGGAATATAACATTTACAATCCATTGTCAGAGAATCACTGCATTATGTTGTGTAGGCATATATACTTACTAACAATACGTTCATTTTGTAACTAATTAGTTCACACTCTGTGTCTCGTGGTTCTACATATTTAAGTGCATTTAACTAACCATAAAATTACCGTTGAAAGACGTTTAAAAACGTTAATTATGGGTATATTTGCATTGATTAAATATACCTCAAAATACGAGTGCCGTATCCTTTGTTTTTCTTTCTAATAATCTGCATTGCAGTACGCCCTCATAAATATATCACACAAGCTGCGCCCCGCGGTTTCACCCGCGGTTAAAAAGTATTCTATGTGCTTTTTTAGACTATAATCAATATCTGTGCCAAATTTCATCCAGATCTGTTCAGCCGTTCTGACGTGAAAGAGTAACAAACATCCATCCATCCATCCATTAATCCATCCATTCTTACAAACTTTCGCATTTATAATACTGGTAGGACTAGTAGGAAGTAGGATATCACACTCCGATTTCTATTATTTGCAATAGTAGCACAAAAAAATACTTTATGAACAACTAAAAAACTAACTCCTAAAGGCAACGTTCCATAATGCGATTGCAAAGATTCTTGAACTCTAAACCGAAGCAAATCGGCGGCGACATCCGCGACCTTCAAAATCAAATCAATAATACAACCAGGGTAACAAACAGTCATTAAACACGCAATTATGTTACCATGTGATGCTACCAGTTAGTCGTCAAAACACACTGCACCGGACACCGCTCCGGTGTGCGGTGATGCGGATTTCAACTTTGACTGTAAAATCTGGATTTGTATACAAAAACCGCAGGGCATAACACACTGACACCGCGTCCCCGTGCGGAGAAGCACCGACCCATCGGGCTAGATGAAACCAAGCCGAAATTCCGTCACTTTGCGCACCGCAGCGGGATACAGCGGCAGTGTGTTACCCGCCGGTACTCCACAAACGGAGCGACTTGTTTAAAACTGATCTGCTGAGTGCGACATGAATTACTCTTGCAATGGAGCATCGTTTATCCTCAACTGCTCTTATCAAGCTATAATTACAGGAAAACAAAACGTCACTGAGACATCTCCATCTCTACATACATACATACAAAGTCGATTTCCACGTCTGTCTATCTCCCTGTCTGTTTATCCGTTAACTTTTCCTAAGGCGTCTCCAAGGCAGACGCGGCCTGCGGTGACATCCAATGGGCTACCAGTGGCCAATGCAAAAGTCCATTGGCGGCCACCGTAGGCCACTTCTGTCTGACAGACACCTAAACCACGTAACGGATTTTGATACGGTTTTGTTTTCAACATCATTTAGAAACTTTTTCACGGAAGGTTCTTAAATACTGTGCGAAGCCGGGACGTATCGCTAGATAATTATTAGAGCAGACCTTTGAGTAGCTCCTCAAATAAATAAACCATTTATTTGAGGAGCAGATGAGCTAAGTTCTAAGATTCAAATTATCAGCAGTTTGATATGTACCGCAGTATGTAGGGCCTTACAGATCTGGTACGTAACCTAGAAGATGACATAAATTTATGATATTGTTTAATGGCTCCAATTATGCTGATCAATGTGATGTAATACACAACAAATATTGCTTAAGTCGTTAATAGTCTGTTGCTACTTGCTTAAAGACCATTTATCTCGAGCCCTTTTAATTATGCATTCAATTTTGTGGCAGAAAATGAACAAGAAAAAATCTGGGTGACCGAAATAGATGCTTGAAGATCTGCGCTGTTGGATATGCTGAGGTGGAGCCTTTTTGCCCGACTACGCGAGAAGCAGGGTTATGTTTTTCGAGTGCATATATGTATTTGGGTGTGTTTTTATGAGGTTTCATATACATTTTGTTACTTAGCTCTTTTCTGTCCCAGAAATGCAAAAAAAAATGTGTTTTAAACCACCTTACACACTTTTTGCTACACACATGACCTTACAAACTCTTGAGACGACAATAATATTATATTTGTAATCATTTGCAATCATGCAAGTGTAGAATTCCTGCAAAAAAGTGCACTTCTATTTATACTCAGGAATAATTGCAAACATTAAGCCTTGAATATTCGCCAAATGCGTCTATTCAACTCGTAATAGTGAAGAAGCTACGGACCCTACCGATATGAAAAAAATATCACCAATAAGATCATTCTGTTACCTATTAATTAGGCTGATTAAAATATTATATTACTTACTAGATAGCGAGTAAAAAAATATTAAATGAACGTTGTTTTCGTTCTCATGGCGTGCAATACCGTGCTTACGGAGATTACGTTACTATATATTTTTACACCTTCGGATAGGAAATTAAAAATATGATTGATCGTCCTTTTACCATATTTTTAGAGCTAAAATTGAGTTAGTTTAGTAATATTTTGTGTTATTTTGAAGTATTTCGTCAGATCACGTGACCACTGACACCCGCGAGCTCCTTTGCGGGGGACGGGCCAGTCGGCGCCAGCGCCTTACGAAGGAAGGACGTACTCGCCTTGCCGAAAAATATTTTCGCATTTTTTTTCTATTTGTACGTAAATCATCAATTAAACAGTGCTTAATTATCCAGAGACAATCAAAAAAAGTAGTTTTTCAAGACATTTGATAAGTTTTTAGTGACTTTACTACTAGTGAAAATATTTGGACAATAATTGATCGCGTTGTGAGTAGAGGGTACAGAAGGTTGATCCGATGAAAATGGGAGATGTCACCAAGGCAGCTAGGCGTAACAAAAAAATTGGACTCCAACTAGGTAGCTAAGTGGTAAGTAACCTACCTACCTATTAATATTTAATTACCACATAAATATTTTTACCCGTTTGTTCTTATTGTGTAGACTGAAGTGACTAACCCTAGTGTCTGAGTTTTTAGTGGCATATGATTCGGTCTGACGTTTGTTTTCCTGATAAAAATACTTAATAGAAAACTACAGACGTGTCCTCCGACCTATGTTAACTCTCAGGGCTTCACCGTCCATTACACCTTATTGCGATGATTGTTGGATTTAGCCGCCGACGCTGTGCGACCATGAACCTTATTTTGCTGTGATACGAGCCGCGGTCGCGCAGCGTCGTGCTGTACTACAATCATCACGCCACGGCACGGGCCCCATTGTACATGTTGCTCATGATAATTATCCAAGTGCAAGACTTGTCAGAACTGTGCTTTTTTTCTTGTTATGTACAAATGTACCTATATGTGTCATATTAGTACATTGCACAGGGTTATCGGTATAGGGTGTACTAAGCCAAACGGGGGTCATTGTACTCTTCATTATAAACAACGATTACTTTTTAAACTTTTTTATTTGTAATATAAATCGGGGAAAAAAGCATCTGCTTACATTTTGTCGACGATCGATGAGCTTTCTGTATGAAACAGCTGTTTTTTTTTCTCGTGATTTCATTTGATTCAATTATTCACAAAAATTATACTAAGGTCAATATACCTAAGCCATTTCAAATTGAAACTGTGGCATACTTGCTGATGCCCCAACACCTAGTTAATAACATAGAAATGGGGAGTATTCTATAGTTAATAATAATAAATAATCCTTCTTGAACAATCGGGTAAAAATAAAATAATGATAATTATTATGTGTACTTACGATGTCAATATCGGAAAGCGGTCGTTGCGTGCGAACGGTGTAAATGACTAATACTATTTTTTGTTTTTGGTATAGCACATTTCCTAAACTAACCTACCTAAACTAGAAACAATCACATTTTTATGTTATAGCTGACCAACCACGGTCCGCAATACATTATTATTTTTAGCAGTGTAGTGAGCACATTTTTCTAACTTATCCTGGTTTGTTAACCGACTTCAAAAATTAGGACGCACTCAATTACATTGTATAAATTTTACGAAATGTTTGTTGCAGCATAACTTCGTCATTTATTTTTTATTTGAAAGAATATGCTTACTAACACTCTGATCACTTTGATCAAAATAAAGTATTTTTTTGTAAAAAATAGTATTTAATACAAAAATTCAAGCATTTGCATTCAGAAAGTAGTGTTCCGAGTTATGGCCATTGAATTCGAAAGAAAAGTTATTACATTTTCTTACAACAATAACCGAGCGAGAGATCGTTAGCGAGCGAAGCGTCTATGCTTCAGATTCGACGAAAATGCTTTCGTATTTCCGAATTCCGTCTGGATTTCTGTCCGGATCTTTGCCCAGACCTGTCTTAATCTACAGGTCGCATTTCTTAACCTATTCTCTTGAAACTTTGTGAGTAAGTCCGATATTTAAAAAGAATTTTCGTGTCTAGGCGGTTATTGGAAATTTTTCAATATGGCAGAGATGTGATTTAAAAAAGGATATATCTGCATAATTGGAAAATTTCCAAAAAACTTTTTGATCCGAGTCAAAACAAAAATTTATATAATTGTCAAACCTGCTCACAAAATTTCACGAGAATCGGTTGAGGAGTGTGACCTGTAGAGGAGGACAAATACAAATACAAATAATTTATTTGGGTATAAAATACATGTGACAATTTCAAATCGGACAGACATCGGTCACGAGATCTCCAGCTCACAGAGTCACTATTGTATGTATTGTTATTTATTTATATTTATTAAATACAACAATTTCTTTGGTAACTGATACCAACCTGCATCTAGTCTTAATAGTTATTTTAAACTGGGATTATAAATTGGTAATTGTTTTATATTTTATGGTATCATGGAAAGAGACAAACGAGACGCTTTGAGTAATATGAATATTGTGTAATTAATATCTTTAAATTGCTCTATTTCATTTTTTCAGAAACAGAGATCAACGAAATTATCAAAGTTTAAACACAAGCGTTCAGCCAACAAAAAATGCAAGTACTGAACTAAGGTGAGTTAAAAGACATTTAACATCTTATATTATTAGGGTGACAAGCATAGTGCATAGTCAGAGCTATGCCAAGTGGAAATGCTATTGCTAAAGTTATCGTATGTCCGGCGTCCAGCGTCTGATTGCACGGATGTCCGATTGTTTTCCACTACAGATCGCATTTCTCAACCGATATTTGTGAAATTTTGTAAATTTAGGTTTTATTTAAAATAGCGGAGATATGTAATTTGTGAGACGTTGCTCATAGAGCCACTACTTATAATCAGAGTGGCGCTGAACTGCTATGGGCATGCGTGACGCCAGTACAACCATTCACTTAGCGAGCGCGAAGCGCGAGTGAAAAACTTCCGTTTCAGTACTAAAAACTTATCCTATATTTTTATCTACAGATGCCTAGTTCAAAATCATCCGAAAGTTATCAGAGCATCCGAGGAACAGGGACTTTTTCACCTTCGAATAAACTGGTAATCATTTTTTTTTTGTGTATGCCATGTACATAAATAAATTATTGATACGAGCGTTGGGACTTAGTATGGTTGCAAATTAATTATTATTTAATATTGTTTTTAGGAACAACAATATCAGTCTTCATTGCCGAATCTCATCGTCGAAGAAGAAGCAGAACAAGAACAGAAAGACAAAAGTTATTGGCGTATTATAACATTAGCTTCTTCTTCGTAAAATTTAAGGAAATATCAAGACCCAATGGTTTTGGTTGCGCCAAACAATCGATAGACTTGATTGGAGAAAAGCAAACAGGTCTTGCTTCTAAATTCACCTTTTTGTGAATAAAGAGTAACAATAGTAAATTATGTACCGAGGGCACAAAGCAGTGCCTTACGTCGCGGGCGGCTTATTGTACCTTGAGCGTAACGAGGGAATCTAGAGTTAACTCCCGAGCGCAGCAAGGGAAGATGAGTCCTGAGGGCAGCGAGGGGTTCAAGCCGCCCAAGACAAAAACACTGCTTTATCCTAGAAGCGAATCCTCTTCTAAAAATACTGTCTAATATTATACTCTCTCATAACTAATAAAAAGGTACTAGTAAGGTACAGTCTTTTATTTTAAATTTCGTGCAGCTCGAGGAGCACGTGCTCGTATTTTTTTCTTGGTAGCTAGTTCAATTTTCAAATAAACTCTTCTTACAGTGCTTATTCTGAGTTTTCATTCAATGTTAATCTCTTTGCTTGGAAACTCCCAACTGCAAGATTCGCTCGAATTTATGTTTCATCATAAAACCAACATTTGATTTTCATGTGTTAGATTAAGGATGTGTTAATCTGAGCGATTACTGCCTTTAAAGCATTTGATTTATTGATATTTTTTGATTCTCGGTTTATTTTGATTATTTTTTTGGTGTTTGCTAAAATCTAAGCACTATACATGTATTTCAGCTACAAAAGGTTTTTCAATATCCAATCTAAGACCCCTTTAGTCCAGCTAGAGAGGATTTTTTTACTATATTAACTACTAGCTGTTGCTCACGATTTCGTACGCGTAGATAAAAAAAAGCTCGTTCCGTTAGTTTCTTGTATTTGTCATTCACAGGTCCCACTCCGAACCTGCACCCTTCTCTCTACCATCATCATATTGCCAGACCATGGTACGGGCAACAGTTATCTAGTTGGCATTGGCAATTGTCTTTATACTGGGTTTGGCTGGCACTGTCCGATTAAAACGTCACGCTCAGACAGGTGTCTATGGCAAGGGTAGCGGGTAGGTAAGCCGTTAACTCGGCCTCCAAGCTAAATCTAATAGGTAGCCAAGTCTAATATGGAGTAGATAGTTACAATTTGTGTAGTAAGTAGGTTATATACTTGTTGGTAATAGGTAGAAGTACTAGGAGTTACTCGTACTATGCCAAATATTTCAGTCTGAATGTTTAGTAGGAATTACCTACTACTCGGAACCAGCCAAGCCAAGTAGGCAGTATATAGATACTATGTATATGTAGTAATTAGGTAGATACTTGTAAGTAGTATCCTTCTTCTTCTACCTATAAGACTTGGCTGGCACCGACTTCAAATAGATGGGTAGCGCTTATAATAATTATATTAATTAATATTAGTGCTTATTTGTGGTTTGGAATTCGCTTTAATTTTGTTACAATGATCACTTAAAACATCTTCTAACTTGACTTTTATTGAAAATCAGTTTACTAAAAAAATTAAGTAAACAAAATTAAGTCAAAGTGTAGTTTTTTATATCGTAAATTATGACACTTTTGTGCTAAGATTATTACACTCGAGGCGGTATTATAGCGCGAGCCGTATGCGAGCCCACTAATGGAGCCAATAGTGTAAATTATTAACGCACACGCGTTTCATGTGACGTTTTTCATCACACATGCGAGGGGAAAAACACAGACTTGCATTAGTCAATACATTTTTCTGAAAATGTATGCGCATTTTGCTGCTTTTCCACTTATCAAAATTTTACTAGGCATAATAATAAAGCGAGTACTTTGTTTAAATTATCATACCTAATTAATTGTCAATATTTTGATTAAAAAAATAATGTTTATTTACTGTTATTACGTAGTTATGATACTTTAAATCAAGAATTTAAGAAAAGTAAAAAAAAACTCGTTGATTTATTTAAAAAAAAGTCTAGTTTAGTTACTAGTGCGATAATGGTAAAGTAAGAACACACGTGCTTAATAGCTCGGATTATGATCTAAAACTGATGTAATAAAGTCCTTTTTACGAGTGAGAGTGATGAAAAAGATATTAAACACAAACGCGTTTTTAACTTCGAGTAGGAACATAATTATCAGCAAAATCAGGCAAGAAACTATCGAGATAATAATGAGGTTGTAAGTTCTAGGTCCACTATGTTTTCAATCATTTTAGTCATTTTTATACTACCTGCTGATTATGTAAAACAGATTAGTACTACCAACTCGTAGAATACATTTTTTAAGCGGGCCGTCGATTGAACAGCTCTGCTAGTCCTAGTAAATATGTTTTTTGTTATGAGATTTTTGAAATGTTGTAAGCATTGGTTTAGGATAGGTTGAGTAATTTATCCCTGGTACCGGAGTTCTTAGGATGCCCATCAGGAGCCCTATTCTTACGAAAGATATTTTCTGACCAATGTCTCTCTCGTTTTAAAAGTCATAGTGAGAGTGACCAAGAAACATCTCACGCGTCAAGAATAGCCCTCCAGGGCCATTCTTACGATATTATATTATTTCCCCTATTCCTACGCACGAGATATTTTTTGGTCAATGTCTCTCTCGTTTGAAAAATCATAAAAGTGAGAGGGACCAAGATAATATCTCACACTTCAGAGAGTCCGTGGTCTACGATTGTTTTTTTAGATTTTACACGCACGACCAAAGGGAATCAAAACCTTTAGATGCGGGATATTTGTGAGTACATACTTAATCTACCTATACTTATAAACAAACTACCGCGCTCATGCTGCTTATAAGGCTCAACTTTAAAACGCCGTTGGCTTCAAATAATTTAGTAAAAAAACATTACAATAAAGCATAACATCACAGAGGGCTTTCATTTTTAGGCAAAAATATTTTTTTCACGGTGTTTCGTCTGAATTTGTTTGTCTTTGAGAAATGCTAGCTCAATGTTCAAAAGCTTCGAGCGTTGATCACTAGAGGCGCTAAAACCAGCTGAGCGCCGAATGCCAAATGTCATTGGCGCATCTTAACCCCTTAAAGGAAACAAAGGAAATGATGACTGTGTCATTGGTATAACGTAAGTCTAGTCTACTTCAGGTTTTATTTAAATCTTCAAGTTGTAAGCATAATTTAATATAATTCAACATTATCGCAACTGCTTCCAATGTTGTTGAAAAACAGGATTTGTTCTTTGCATTGTTTTGTATACAACTTTAACTACCGCCAACCTAATTTAGTGTCTGCGACAATATTATATTATGACTACCTGTGCCCTACGGAGTCACACGCAATTTTTGAGTATTCTACGTGCTATTCCAGACTGTAATCTATCTCTGTGCCAATTTTCATTCAGATCCGTTCAGCCATTCGGGCGTGATTCAGGAACAAACGTTCATACATTCATCCGTCCATAGATACATCTGAACTTTCGCATTTATAATATTTTTGTGATGTGATTAACCAAATTCATTCCGATTCGTAGCTTTAAATATAATACTCGTACCTATCATATCTGTCTCTCTTTCTAGTTACGTCATGTATCAGTCTTACAGAGCAGTAAACTCAAACTTCCTTGTCTTTCTTTTCTTTTTCTGTTTCCGAGATCTCTTCCGATATCTGCTATCTCTCTTTCATGACCTGAAATAAATGTTTTCGCCGTTACGTTTTATGGACCGGGGTAGAACAGTCGTAATGCCATTGTTATGCATTTAGGTACAATTAATGTACGTTTATGAGCTAGCGACTGTAGTCTACCCAGCTTCATAAATAATAACATCATAAATTATAATGATACGTAATAAATAAATAATTATTTTATTACTCTTAATTTCAAGCTACAAAAATTATGACTCTTAAGTGACTAAGTTGCAATTTTTATTTTTAAACTAATTTAAATATACTGCTTTTGGTTTCGCCGTAATGAATATTCATTAACCAACACCTAGACTGTTATCTCTTAGCAAATCAACACACGGTGGTGCAAAAAATTGCACCATACATTTGTTGTACCGCGGAACTTTTCGAACAAACAAAAATGATTGATACGAATTGCGATCACGATACCGCCTTCATTGCCAGCCCAAAAAAATGTAGTAAGTACAGTACTCTACAATTGTATTTTTTTAGGTAGACACACTTCCTTAACGTATCTAAAAAATGTGTTCGCGCAAATCGGCGCAGTTGGCAACATCGTATCAGCAAAATTGATCAGCTATCCACGTGGCTTTCTGGCACCATATCATTTACCAGTTGTTACGTAATTTGATAAATTCAATCAAAAAAGAGAATGGCAGAGAAGAATTGTCTTCATCTGATACTATTTCCCCTTTTAGGCTACGCTACGTAGTGCTGGGCTGGCCTAGCATGCGCAACGCGACAAAGGTATGTCGACTCTTTTTATCGAGACAGACGTATGTTTACATATAGCCTTGTCACGTTCTCGCATGACAAAAAGTGGCGAGAAGAACGCACGCATGCTAGCGGTGCTGGCCAACAGGAAAGTAAGAACATGCTAAGAATTATTTGCAGGTGCATTCATTGATTCATTTTCGTCAGCGATTGACAAGATTACACGCTTCTGAAACTATTAGCTGATGTGGAATTATCGCTTTTTATTTAACCTTTTGTTTATCCTCATTATGTGTTATCTGTTACTTGTGCAGCAAAGCAACATCCCAGATCAAACATTAGTCATGGCGATAAGAAAATGTTCTTGGACTGTAGATTGTGTACAAACCAATCACTGTGGAACTTCTAGCACGTGTCGGTTTCACGTGCTGACGTTCCCGTTAATGTTACGATCCGGGCCGAGGCAAACCTAGTGAGAAGGAAGCACATGCGATTTGCACTGACACACAAATATTACGTCCAAAATAACCAAATAAAATCTAGAGTCTAGAGACTATTCTACCAGAACTTCAAAGCAATAAACTAGGTTAAAATAAGTATTCATGTGAAACCAAATTTCAAAAGACATTCAAAATGGAACGGATGTAAAAGTGTTTAAGAGTCTGGATTTGAATATCAGGTTTTGCAAAGACGATCTTCAAAAGCCTGAGAGTCTGAAGTTTTTTTTTAAAAGTACAAATAGAAAAGAGCGCAAGTAATTCGATCTCTATGAGCTTAATATGGAAGAGAACAACAATAAAAACTGGCTACATTTATATTTACATGGCTGGTTATATTTTGGAGAAAGCCCGCTTCTTAAGCCAAAGGGAGCGGGTTCAAACCCAGCCACGGCACGGCACGCACCAATTTGTTCATTGTGTGAACTTATGTGCGTATTGTATGTCATCTGCTACATGACTGGAGCCCGGTGTATGGCGACAGGCTCGCCCCCTGTCACTTTTGGGACTGAATATCGTGTCGAATTGGCAAAGTGTGGGTGTTGTGTTACACCTCTGCCAGCTCCCTTGGGGGAAAAGCGTGACGGTATGTATGTGTGTACATTTATATGGAATAATAAGTCTGGTAAAGAGAACTGATAACATCCTTGACCTTATTGCATTATTAGTTTGGCAAGTAGGTAAACTGCGCAGCGCTGCGCTGCGCTACGCAATGTCTGCGTCGGTCTTTATGGTCATCGTGATCATGAATCTAGATCCCTCAGAGTGATTGAAGCAGTAATTTAACACAATGAAACATCAGACCTATGTTGGCAATTGAGATGCGTGATTTGTAATTGTAGAATTCTTTGAAGTGCACTTTATGGAAATGTATGATATGTAGCTGTTCGAGAGCAAAATGGAAACGAGACTGGAGTAGGGCGAGAGCAGAAGAGGGATTGGAGTGGAAAAATAAACAAGAGCGAAAGAAAGAGGACACATTTTATTATTTGTGTTTAGTTGTCGAGAAGAGCTTGGATTTTAAAATTATTTGGCGTCAAAATGACGTCACTGATAACGTCTCACTGATTTGATAGGTTCGATACACATCAAACAGACTTGTTTACATGCTAGACTTAATTATTCATGTAAACATTCGCTCAGATGTAAATAATGTGTTTTAAATTCGTACATGTAAACTATTAACCTCTTAGTAATAAACGTTGTATAGCCTTAGAATTGTTTAACAATAAAAAACATGTCTTTTTCTTCTTCTTTTTAACTTGATCCAAAAAGACAAAAGATGTGTAACTATTCCGAGATTATACAACGTTTATTGCCAAAGGGTTTAATGTTAATATGTATTTAAGTATGTACTTGGAGCACATTTTCGCAGAACTAGAAAGTAGGTCCAAATTACATTTGAATGTGGATAAAAGTTTCAAACATTAACTTCCCTATCCATGTTTAAGAATAACGTAAATAAAACAAAATACATAGATTTTCACAATTTAGGACAAGGCTTTCCAACACTCGTCAGCCACTCAAGATGTTGAGATGAGGTCTCCGACCGGAGCTCATAGGTCTTAAGTCGTAGGCAAAAAAGATGGATAATAATTTTTAGAAATTTAGCACCGGTATTTAGTGCATTTGCTTTTTAGTATATTTACGTTTATTTTAATTGGTGTGCTTTCTCAAGTGTTTTCGCTACGGGTGGGCAAGTGGCCAGTTTCGGTGCTGAATTCGGCTTACGTCACCTAATGGCTGCTTTTTGTCGCCAGCCTGAGATTTTATTTGATGCATATAGTCGTAAAGATTTCCTCGTACGTATGTCTAGGTGTTCATAGATTGGAGATGTTTATGCCGAGACAATCGACCGGCCAAGTATGTCAGGTCAGCCAGGACTGATGGCATTGTTAGCTTAGTAGTATTTTTGAGATAGGTTTTGCATTTTAGAGTTTCTCGGTCGACTTGTAGGTGAAACAATATCCATGACTCGGAATGACTCCTGTTACGACGTTTTTTGACTTCCACATATCGTACTGACCTAGTAGTAGACATAGTTTTCTGGGTCCTTCCTATGGTTCGCCTTTTATCATATCTGATATGTTCATAATTTTGCATGTACCGATAGGCATAGTACTTATCATTTGTCTCCCTTCTTTCTTAAGGGATATGGTAAGGCTTGGCAGCTGTCTCGCTCGCTCGCGGCACTATTATATTATATTAGATATACAATTTTAGAAAGTATTTTTGATCAATTGTCATCCGTCTCTTTCGAACTTGTCGTAAATGAGCATCGATTGACGTCACTACGTGTTGCTGAATGCTATACCTGGCGGATTATTTTATTATAACATGTCTAATATAATAGTGTCGCGAGCGAGACAGCTGCCAAGCCTTACCATATCCCTTAAGGAGAAGCTATACAAATAAAAAGTAAAATCATTAAGAGATATTCAACACGCCTAACGCGAAACGAAGTAGCGAGAATCCAACGATGTTTTATAAAGAAATCGCTCAACAATCAGTAGCGCTTGCTATAAGGCATGTGGACTTGAACTTTGCATGTCCGCAGGCCTTTACAATACTTGTCTAACGGCTTTCTACGTCTAGAAACTCTGAATCATTTACAATTTCACGGCCATTTCTAACTTTTGTTTTAAGTGTAATATAATCGGGATAGTGGCTTAATAAAATCATTTCGCACACAGCTTTCTATTAGAGAAGTAGCGATCGACGGGAGTTATCGATGTCGAGACGAATCGATTAGGTACTAGGTAATTACGAAAACGATTCGGTTCACGATTCGGTGAGTTAGGTGGTTGAATAATTTACCTCAGATTAAAGGCCTAACGTAACAACACTATTACTTCACAGTATGTCTGTTTGATGTAGATTTGACGTATTAATCATTTCAAAGTTCATCAAATAAAGCGAGCCAGAATAACTGATTAAAATTTACAATTATAATCAAAAGCAAGATTCATATCTGGACTACATTAAGCTGATGGATGACGCCTTCGCTAGGTAACCTAAGTTACTCGGTTAAGATTTAAAGAACGCATTTCATGACCATCTTAACTGATGAAATTTCAGAAATCATTTTTCTCACAATTACGCTAATTGAATTGATTACCGAATTTATTTTGTCCATAAATCCTGCATTAATTAGCGTTATGCGAAAAAGCTAAGCGGGCTGGCGAAACAACAAAGCGAAAAAGTAGCCCTACACAAGACACGGAGTTAAATTCTTAAATGCATAGAAATAACTTAGGATTTCAAATGTTATTAAAGTCACTAAAATAATGTTAAGATAAACGTATTTATCAGTTTAACCTTTGATGAGCAGTTACCTCCAAGTTAAATAGATAGCCTGAGCTTCTGCAAGTAGTATCAGTTTAGAACCGTACTTTACAGTACTGAGTGGGCTGTAATGACATTTAGCGAGAAAAGTATAACCCGCTAACCTTTCACTTATCTCAGAATTTCATATTCTAGAGGAGGCAACAAGAATTTTACCAAAAGCCCACGTCTCGAATTCCTTCGAAAATCACACGAATTTTTGACACATTGATCAGCAATCACAAAAACGCTTCACAGAAATGAAATGACGGTATATTTATTTATGGAACCTTTGAATTGATGTAGAGCGTAGAAAGGTGTTTACAGCTTAGAATTTTTTCCTTATTTCTCAGATAGATCAAGGTGAATGAGTTGATTGATTAACGTTGTACTAACTGAAGGCAGGTTTGTTTACATTATACGTGGTTAGGTATATTTTGTTTATTTATGTTCCCATTTTAGTACTAAAGTAGCGCAACTGCTGTCATAGAAACCTTGGAAATATAAGTTAAGTATATATAGCAGTAGTGAGATTTTTCAATTCCTACTAGTGACCCGCCCTGGCTTCGCACGGTACCTATAAACCATCAGTGAAAAACCATTTAACTGATGGTAAAAACCGCTAAATCCGTTGCGAGATTTAGGAGGGATTAGCGGATTTACAGACAGACGCGGATATAGTACCTACTATATACTCGTAAAATAAATACGAAATATTCTTCATCTCTATACATAGATGGATAATATTTACTCGACGAGAAACCACTACGGATACGAGGCTCGCTCAACGAGAAAAGCTGAAGAATTATACAAGTTTCTGACTAAAACTTTCGCTACAGATCACATCTAGTGGAAACATAAGCAGATATTTTTGTATTAAACCACATATGTCTCATATGGTCAATCAACAACCAATTACACGTCATTTACGACAAATTAATCATGACAGTCAAGGTCCACATAATTAACATCTCTTCCGTGGTATCACTTAACATTTGACCTCTCGCTTGCGCTCACTACGAAGGGCTGACGAGTGAGTGAAATGCACGCACGGTCACTGAAGTTCACACGACCACAAAACTGGATATGAGCGACACGCCATTAAAGGAGAATCTAATTACGAAGTCGTCCATGTATGTCAGTAAGTTATTGCAGCTACGCATGAGGAAATGTGTTAATCGGTCCCTTAGTGCTATTGGTTTCACTTGAGTTCCACTGGATCTATTATTAGAGTAAGAAACCGTTGCTAAAATAAACGGGTAAGTAAAGTAATAATAAGTAAAAGAAATGAGCAGTCAGTCTTAGCTCAGGACAAAGTGGTAAAAGACCTTGACGGAAAAAGCGGTATAGCATCGCTCTGTGGGTACGAGTCAGCGCTCCTTGCCGGCCTTCGAAACGTCCATTACCCCCGATTAATCATCATCAGTCAACCATTACCAGCAGACTCATTACAGTCTGATAAAAGTTCCGAATGTGGCAAAGCTGGTCCAAAAGTCGAACGAGATAAAGGTCGTGTCGACAAAGCGCCGATCACGTCCTCTTTTGGGCATGGCACGTGTGGTCGTGCTTCCGTGGCTTACAGCCTCCAACCACAGAGGAACAAACTGTCAGCTCCGAAGAAGGATACTTGTCAATTGCAAGTCAGCAGTGCTAGCACGGTTCTAAGACGATCGATAAACTGAAGTTTGAAATCGACGAAATCTTCGTCTATTTAGTCGATTTGAAACATCCGTTTATCGATAGACTAAGAATGGTGCTAGCACTGAATATTTGCCATATGTTTGGGTATAGCTGAATAGACCGGAAACTAAATGTTCTTCAACCTTGCCAGGCCCTAGAAGCCCTAGTTAAGCTAGAACTAGTGACCTCGTGCCTGCGGCATTTACTGAGAGCTCTACCATAATTTGAATAGCAGTAATTAGGCCGCACACAATCACATAGCCAGAATTCCTGAATTTACAATGGCAAATTATGGAACCGAAGACAGAGTATAAATCTAATCAAAACTGTAAACACTGTTATACTCCATCGGAAGCAAAAGGGGGGACAAATTCGATTTCCAACTTTTCAAATAAGCAATTTGAATATTTAGAAGACATTCGAAGCGAATTTATGTAGAGGAAAGAATGAGGGGTATACTATACTTGAGCATACTAGTGTACTTGAGCTTGCGAATATCGTAGAATTTGAACAAAAAACAGACCTGTACTAGTTCTAGTTCCTAGACACCATTAGAATGATCGCTACAAATTTGATGGAACTGGCTTAGCATGCTATGGCCAATTAGCCAGCTTGAGTCTCCATCAAGTAGTCATCAAACTCTTTGGTCCGACGTATAGGGATGTCTTTGGCCAAATGAAACCGAAAGATTCAAACTTGTGCCACTGTATATTGATTCTTTTGTGACAGAGCTCAGCATGGTGACCTCCGCCTTCGCGTACCGGTTGTACTGTACTCGAAGTTCACGATGGAGTTATTTATGGACGCGAATCTCTTGTCGGATAGCTAGGTCAGGCGAAGCTGAATTCGGTCTTTTGTTTGCTTTCCGCATCATCATATTATTTTCTTTTTAGAATCTGGTCTGATTCTGACCCACTCTTTACTGTTAGGAGATGGCGTTCAGAAAACTGAGAACGGTTATTTATTTTTACGGTAAATTTAGTACTTAACATGAAGTCTACTCTACCTCATTCATTTATTAGGTATCCTACAATTTTCTCGTGGGTACTGTAGGGAGGTAGAGCGCGCAAAACAAGAATTCCTAAAGATATGCTCCTTAATAATAAACGTTGTAGCCTCGGAATAGTTTTACACTGTTTTGTCTTTTCCTTTCATTTTTAATTTTGTACTCGATCGAAAGATACAAACCACTTGTTTAAAGCTATACGACGTTTATTAGCCATCCAAAGGTTGCCTGGAAGAAATCGCATTAGGCGATCAGGCCTCGTACTGCCTAATGATTTTTTTTCTTAGTTTGTTTTTATTTTGTTAATTTGTTATGCAATAAAGATGTACTGTATTAGTAAGGGGGTTACTGTGAGTTTTTTTATATCCTCAATTCTTATAGCACAATCAAGTCACAGTTTAATAGCCTTTGTATTTCTTTTAGATACGATTATTTCGTTGTTTCTACTTAAACTACCTCCGTAAGTAAGTAATCCAACTAAGAGCGATTTTACTTGGCTGGTGAGAATCAAGCTACATAACAAAGTCTGACAAAGCATTTTAGTACAAAAGCATTTAAAAAGTTTTATTTTTAGCAGCACGTGTCGTCATATTTGTACAGTTCTTGCGACATTGTAACCTCTGACCTCTACTGCTGCGCACGGTACAATGGTTTGTAGAATATACTCGAAATCGACAGAGCACTTTATAGTAATCTAGCGACGCCCCGGCTTCGCACTGTACCTATAAACCTTCTGTGAAAAACTTTACCGCACCTTAATCTTTTAAAATGCTTATAAAATACTAGCTGCGCCCCGCAGTTTCACCCGCGGTTAAAAAGTATCCTATGTGTTATTCTAGACTATAAATTTCATCCAGATCTGTTCAGCCGTTCTGGCGTGAGAGAGTAACATCCATCCATCCATCCATCCATCCATCCATCCATCCATCCATCCATCCATCCATCCATTCTTACAAAATTTCGCGTTTATAATTTTAGTAAGATTAAAAGTACCTGCTTTGGCAGCTTCGCACTCGAGCCCCAAGATACAGGCCACGTGCTTATTTTGAGGCTCACTGTCAAACTATTTAAGACGCTGACTTAAGTTAGTCTGTCTTTCCTTTTGCTAATAAATTTTTCTTTTGTTTTTTTTTTTTTAATCCGTTGCGTTGTTTAGGAGTTTGCGGATATAAAGATAGAAAGAGGGACAGACGTGTAAAGCGACTTTGTTTTACTACCTACATATGTGGAGAAGTCATCGTGAATTGGTTCTAAAGCAACGTAGTTAGGTATTATGATTCTGTACGTAACTATTTTAAGAAAATACGTATTTTAAGAATAAAAGTTGCTTAGAAGAGTACTTAAGTGAAGTCACATTTGAACTGAGTAATTAAAATTTTCAACTTTAAATGTTGTAAGGTTATCTAGAGCCATAAGCTGTATCGTAAAATGAGCTCTGTTAGTATTGATGATAAGATTGATAATTGGTAATGTGCGTTCAAATTTTGTGCGGTCAGGTACAATTTACTTAATGACTGATTTGAATAGATATATTGGTTTAATCAAGCGGTAGAATTTATGGACTCTGCATCTTCATTGGATCAATGAAAACACATACCTAGACAAATCAGAAAAGTCTGAAAATTAACAGAGTGCCTATCATGAAATTTTTTTAACATGATGGTTTCGTTTTGTTTTCGACGCTGCGCGACCAAGGACCTTATTGCGCGGCGATACGATTCGCGGTTGCGAAGTCGCGGTTATGGCTTTAAGATATTCATGGCTTCATGGTAGGCACCCTGGCATGGCATAAGCTATCGACATGTCACGTTCATCAATTTGTCCTATTAAAGTTAACGTTAGGGAGATCACAGATTTTAAGCAAGTATGCAACAGGCGATTCTGTCGGTCTTCGGATGGGTGACCGCAGGTGGCATTTACAACTAAGCTGTAAAGCGTCTCGTTAAACTGTAGGCCCCGGTTGTTTGTTCTATAACAATAATCGTCAAGCCATGTCAGAGGCCTTCGAGCGGCCTAGAAGCTCTGACACATCAGGGCTAGCTAATCAGCCTATACAAACGTCACAGCGATAGCGATAGATATAATAAAATCGCTTTAAACCAAATGACGTTTGATGAGGCTAGCAGTCTTATGCCAGCACTGGGGCCTTACGCGATTTATTTTGTTCACTCTCACTCCTATGCCTTTTCAAACGAGAGAGACAATGACCAAGATAATATAATAGACCTGAAGCCCTAATATGGTAGGTATCTATATAGATAGTCAGAATAGAGTTCCTAAATTGAGATAAAGCAACCGCCAATTGGTTCAATCATCACCAGATTTTATCTCTAGATTCAAACTCGTGTGACTATGTTTACAAAAAAAAAAAAAAATTAAGTTCAATAAACTTATTCAGTCAAAATACCACCTGCTCTTTTAACACTTGTGTAAACAGATGTTACGAAACAGTTATGTCCCGGATTCAACTTACCTGCAACAAATTAAAACACAAATTAAACTTCAAATTTCGTAGGAATAAAATTACTCATGCAAATAATTATTTATCAGCGATAATTATAAAAAATTAGAGATTTAATGAGAGATTACTGAGATAAATTTAATGTATTATTGATTTTCTAAAAAGGCGATAAATTATTGATAGTAGGTACTATTATGAGACTTCGGACCCGGGTTTGCTCGCGTTTCATAGCCTATGGCGTTCAGTGATTGTATAGTCAAAGTCAAAATATCTTTATTCAATTTAGGTATCAAAGATACACTTATGAACGTCAAAGTTATTTAAATAGACTCGACCGCCTTGTTCGGATAAAGAGCCTCTACTCAGAAGAACAGGCAAGAAAATGAGGGGCATTATTTTTTAAAATAATAAATAAATTAGTCTCACAAATTTTGGCTTACAACTAGGTAATATCTATAAATACTAGTGGCTACTTGGCGGAAGTGGAAGGCTCCAGACATCTTTATCTTCTAAATGATTCTTTTTTCTTAACCTTATAATACCCTAAGTTTCTTGCTATTTAATAGTAGTAGTAGTAGTCGTGTTTCGGAATGTAGTCCGGTGTAACGGTTCCCAAGACGGGTCTGAGCAGTAGCGCACTTGTAGCGCCTCACTCAACTGCCGTCTTTGTACTTCTTCACTCTACAAAACTTCAAGGCTAGAGTGAGGTACCTTATAGGTCGTCGTGCTCCATTTTAGACCACAACGTCGCTTAACATCAGGCGAGTTGGTGGTCAAACGCCGACCAATTTTACACAAAAAAAATAAAAAATGTTGACATCGAACTGGTAGTTAGTTCCTGAAATGACTCCCCATCCAAACTTACTAACTTTACCACTTATAATTCTAACTTAATATCATAAATGCGAAAGTGTTTTTTTTTTCGTTTACTTATAGTATACTTATAGTTTTGCTTTACGCCTTAACTGGTACTCAACCGATTGTCACGAAATTTTGCATACACGTAGTTACGAATACAGAAAAAATCCTATCTTTTATCCCTATAAAATTAACAGTTCTGTTGGACTACGCAGCGCAGCTAGTATTAGTACCTATTTACATATAGGTATCATTATAATCTCGTATACCTACTAACTGCACAGTTAAGGAAAATATTTTGATATAGATAAGTGGTCAAGGTTATCGCATGTACGTATACTACTATCTACTTTTATCTATTCTATGACATAAAAAGTAAGTGCAAGACGGTCAGTAGTTTTATATCTAGGGGACATTCAGAGTTCATCTACAAAAAGTAGGCAAGAATTCCAAATCTCAAATCTGACCCGAACCTAGCAAAAAACACTCAATCGCTTAACTTATTTCACCAATGAAATCTGGTAAATTAGGTGCTGGCCAGACAGAGAAAACGTAAGGCGAGACGCGGACGGTGTGGAGACATGGCAGTTTTATACAAAACGAGCATCGTCACGTCCGCGCCCCGTCTTCTCTCTATGTGCTGTGTCGCGTACTATATGGTATATTTAATTTAATTATTAATAATGAGTACGGCGTACTCATATTTAAACCTATGTTACAAGAATTTTACTCTAAGTACCTACCTAATATTGCATATTTTGTATTTTGATATCAATGTATCATTATTTATACATGTAGCTCTATTCATATTGTATGACGATATGGTGTCTAGACTGTGAACCATTTATATTTAATTAATTATATAAATTTATGTACATTTTGTGTGAAACATTGAAGGAAGACCGTATCTGCATCCCGTCCTTGTCTCGTCCTAGTCTTACGTCTTTTCTGTCTGGCTTGCAGCTTGAATTAAAAAAAAATCTAAACGAAAATACTTTAATGGTTTGTTATTAATACAAAATAAAACGAAGTAAGTACTGACTAAGTATTTTTTCATAAACAAGTATTAAATAAAAAGTACCTATTAAACGAAATGAGTTATTAAGTTAAGTAAATAATTCATGACATTGAAAAGGTTTTATCGGCATCAAAACAAACTCTGTACAATTCGGTAAAAACATTGTAGATTACCGATAAAAATATCACAAACATAGCGTCAGCAAACAGAACCGGTACGAATCCTGCTCCACCTCAAAACATGGTAAACAAGGCAATTAGGCAAATGTCATGATCAATTTCTATTCCATTTATCATACTTTAGATTTCTAGAACATTCTGCATCTTAATAGACCAAGAACAAATATCAGAACAGAGTTAAGTTTTGAATTACGGAATTCACCATATTTCACAATATTTTTTTATGTGACTGACTGACGCGACGAAACGAACAAGTTGCTCGCCTGATAGTAAGCGTCACACCTGTAATAGGAAATATTCAGTGGCGTCACGCTTGCCCATAACTACAGTGCCACCCGGAATATTAAAAATCCTTCGCGCGTGGCAATGCACTGCGCTCGTCAGATGTCACCCTGAAGTACCTATTAGTACAAAATCTCTTTAGATTAGATTCTTGGGTATTCATTTCATAGACTTCTTGGAGTATGATTATTTTAAAAAATATTTTACGGTATCTCTGAGGGAGAATCCCAAGGAGTTTGAACGCCCAAAAGATGATTCCACTAAAACAGTAAGGACCACACAATTTGTTAGTATTATACATACAAAAAAGTATGTATTGTTGAGTTGGTAATTACATAAACATATAATATTTACAGCTTAATATTATTTACACAGATACATTTACAAAGAATATTATACAGCTTAGGGCGGGAGGAACATTAATCTCTTTGCGTTCAGTTTCTCTGGAAGCATATAGCCCTTCAATCCGGCACAAAGGAATGTTGCACACTACTGCTCGGCAGTTGAATAACTGGCAACGATGTGGTACTTGATACTTCCCAAGAAAGACTGCAAAAGAGTCCTACCACTAGCGAAACTTACTACTCACTTGTATCATAGAAGCTGCCAAGTAAATCTAGCTCTAATTTTACTCGTATAAAATTTTTTTGAGACATTTTATTTAACCCTTTTTTATTTAGCTCATACACGTACGAGTTATCTTCTATTTTATTACAATTAATAAATACAGTTTTGTTGGCTACCTACTGGCTCAGTTGGTAGTGAACCTGCCTTCTGAGCTTGGGGGCGGGGGATTGATTCCCACCCAGAGCAAACTGAAGATTCGTGTTTGTTCTTTATCTGGGTGTTAATATGTATTTCTATTGTCCCGAACATTTATTTATTTATTTCTTTCTCCTTATCGACCTTGGCATTCAAAGCTCTCGTATATGCTAGTCTACATTGTAGTCTATAAAACAGCAATAAGTATTCCGAAAATGTGTTTGTCATTCTGTCGATTACTCATTCACTTACCAATACAAAATTTGACTGGTTTTTGTACTTAGTTTGGCAGAAAAATCGTCGATATGAACAATAAAAAATTAAAGCATTGCTGGTATGTAATTAATGAAAAAAAACCATCGTGGACAACTGCTGCTCATTCTCATCTTGCTCCAACTCTTCTATCCATCGTCAACTATCCTTGTCTTGCTCCAATATTAAACTAGCGTTACTGTTACGACGATAGCCTAGTTGGAGAAGGCCCGCCTCTCAAGGCAGAAGGAGCGGGTTCAAACCCAGCCGACGGCACGCACCAATTTGTTCATGCTATTGTATGTCATCAGCTACATGACTGGAGCCCCGTGTATGGGGGAAGGCTCGCCTTCTTTCTTATTTGGGACTGAATGTTGTCCGAAGTGTAGGTGTTGCATTACACCTCTGCCAGCCCCTTCAGGGGAAAGGCGTGACAATTTGTTTTGTATGTTATGTTATGTACTGTTGTTACCAATGGTTTTCACTTAAAGAAAAAATAGTCGCGTGGCCATTTTAGTACAATTTGTATTGTATGTTATGTTCTGTTAACAATGGTCTTCACCTAAAAAAAATAGTCGCGTGACCACAGACCTAAGATTTTTTTTTGCTTCGCAAAAGACCAACGAAGCGTGGGACAGAGAAATCTCCATCGAAATGTAAACTCCACAAGAGAGAAAGAGGTCGCCTACAAATAAAATGTTAGTCAATAATTCTTTTGTCATTAATGACAGCGAGCCACCTGGGAACACGCGAAAATTCCTATGATTTATATTTTTACTAAAATAATTATAAATAGACTCAAAAGAGAGCAATTGTAACTAAATGCAGTTATGTCATCTTGTGAGTTTAGCAATTGTGATGTGAATCCAAGATGTAACCCACAAAATTTGTCGTTTCATGGGTGAATATGAAAATTCCATTCTGATGTTTTTGTCTAAATTTTGTCTAAAACATAACATAAATTGGTTCCAAAAACCGATTTACCAGCGGTATGTTGTTGTCGTTTCTTCGTAACATCTATATTTCCTAGATGAAAGCAGAATTGGTGATGAAATTCAGCATTAAAATATTAGTTAGTTTACGCTCGATTTTCACTAGAGATGGATAAAAAGATGACGTCATTATTATCGATAGTTTTTATCAAAGTTCATTAGGTAGGCGATGGGTGCAATACATAAACAAAGCATACATTTTTGAATCAATGCCATCAAAAGTAAATTGACATTCTTCCGAGTTTGTACTGAATGATGAGGCGTAAAACATTTTTGTATTAAATAAAAGTATGTACCTTCAATTTCTGATCATCGTTTTTAATTCAATTTACACATTTTGGGTGTCTTACATCCAAGTCTAATTTAATTATATTTAATTTAATTAAATAATATATATATCGGGGAAATGTAGGGAATAGGAGCCACGCCGTCGCATCTGATCCCACTGATGTCGGAGAAACATAGGAAAGGCCGCCGCGCTGTAACCTTCCACTTTTGGTGACGGAGAAAATCTAGTAGGCCGAGATGTTGTATCTGATTTCTGATCCGTGAACTCGCTATCACGGGTATTTATGGTCGGCGTCAAACTTCAGGAACGTTGAAATAAGGGGACAGTAATGTAGGCTTTTCACTATTTTAATTATACAGTCACTCAGACTACTTGGTTAATGAATGATCACAAAGATAATTGGCGATTTAGAGTAATGGGTTTACGAATGACCATCGCGTGCGACCGCTTTCAGCCCAGTCCTGTCGAACACTGACTGACAGACATGACGTTCGCCCGAAATCCCAAACGCAACTCCATTCGGTGTTAACCGCTCTAAATGACCATAAACAAATCGATTAATCGTCATAAACCACAGATTAAAACTATCGATTAACAACTCTCAAACTGATTTTCTTTATCCAATGATATCTCGCGCCGTCATATATGTAAATTATAAATAAATGTACAAAACCAATGAGATAAGTATCATTATTTATCCTAATCCGTGTACGAGTAAAATTGGTCAAGGGTCACAATTCGAAGCGAATTACTAGGATAGTATTGATCTTATTATTTACTTTTATTATGTTAATTTAGATATATGGTGACACTGATATCTAACTCTTCCGTCCAGCTTAACACACGTTTAGTAATTAATATTAATTTTACCTCAGCAGCGGTGTTACTTGGAACAAAAAACAACTTAATTGGTATGCGAAAGATTATATTTATCGACAAGCACCCGGAGGACCATTTTTGGTCAATCGATAAATTAATAAGTACTTTTCACAACACTAATTTACTCACGCATGCGCAAATGTTTTTTTGTATCACTATCGAACTGTCACTGTCGATCTTTTACATCCTAGATCTGTGCGCGTGACCATATTTGTACAATTTGTTATTTATGTTATGTTATGTAAGTACTGTTACCAATGGTTTTTCCCTAAAATAAAAACTGTTGCGTGGCCATTTTTGTACAATTTGTAATGTGTGTTATGTTATGTACTGTTACCAATGGTTTTCACCTACAAATAAAAAGTCGCGTGGCCATATTTGTATCAAGAACCAACTGCAGCAGTTCATAACACTTGCCAATTACGTAAGTAACAAAAATAGCACAAGTTTATGTTCTCCATTTGAATACATTTACAGGACTTCTCTAGACTTAACGACCCAAGTTAAAGGAGCACTAAGTACAAAGTCAACCGTAGGGCAACGGATTCATTCAACTGAACAAGTAGCATTTAAAGGTCGCCAATGTACATAACCATCCATTTCGGTACTTTACGATGCGATTGTAAATCTACTTGCCTAGATATAAAGTCTGAAATGCCTCGCTTGTTTACTGCAAAATCTATGACGTTAAAATGTTTGGTCTATTTTTTGCAGTAATGAGGAAGACACGGCTCACATTTCGACAAAGGTTTGATTGGAGTCACAATATAAGGTTAAGCTTCGCCTTCCTAGTAGGCAGTAGTTTGCAACGTCATCAAGTAGTGTCGTGACCAACTTCGCCTTGCAGACCTCATCAAGACTCCAATAGAAAAAGTTGTGACTGTGAGTCAGCGTACAATGCAATCAGCAAGCTGTCAACGCAATGAAAACTATGCAGATTATTGGTTGCATTTAATGCAGCGCTGACCATTGGTCAAATATCCTATTTTCGGAAGAATACTTCATTCAGAAGAATTCGAAATCGCAAATCAAACATTGTGTAAAACATAACATATCATACCGTCACGCCTTTCCCCCGAAGGGGCTGGCAGAGGTGTAATACAACGCCCACACTTCGCTGGACGATATTTAGTCCCAAATGCGACAGGGGGCGAGCCTGTCGCCATACACCGGGCTCCAATCATATAGCAGATGACATACAATACGCACTTATGCTCACACAATGAACAAATCGGTGCGTGCCGTCGGCTGGGTTTCGAACCCGCTCTCTCTAGCTTGAGACGCGGGCCTTCTCCCAACCAGGCTGCCATCGCTTTTGTAAAGAAAACATTGTGTAAAGATAAGAAACAAATCATCGCAGACTATTAAAAAAGCCGTAGTTTACAAGAGCAAGAGGGAGTGCGAAGCTTCCGACGATTATAAAAACCAAATAGATAAAAAAGAGAGAGAGAGAGAGATAAGGAAGGCTGACACCACTTTACCCACTGAAGAAAAGGATGAACAGCAAAAATGCTACACATCTTTAGAAAATGCAACATAAATCCTCAGTAGTACGAGTATGCGAGAGAATGCTGTAGAACTGTTGATACAGACACATTTTCCACGGTTGCTCTAAAAGTAATACGACACCGTTGCGATACATATATGTATACATTATACATATCAGGGTTATCTGTGTTTATTTTATGTTATCAACGAACATATTTCTAGGACGCATCGCAATGAAACCTGAAAAGTATCGCACTGATAGCATAAAATTCACATATAGGTATGCACGTGTACATACTCATTTTGATAAACATGTATTAAAAGTGTATACATGTGTATAATACTATTGTCTTTGTTATTTAAGTGTAGGAAAGAAATAAAGTCTGTGATATGTACTTACTTATAAATAAAATTATATTCAAATTCAAATTTCTTTATTTCAGGCCTTTTTTTACCCATAAACATTGTAATAATATGTAGAATATCATTAAATTTAAAATTAAAATGAGGTATTAACTATTACATTGAAATTAAGTAACATAAAAATAAAAATAATATGAAAAATAAAATGTCAAAAATTAATGAAAATAAAATAATATAATATTATATTATAGCTAAGTAAGTAAAATTTACGTACCTATTTAATAGGTAAATACTTATAAAAAGAGCTCAAGCAAACAAACGCGCAATAACACCGGTAACTCGCAAGATAAAAATAAATAACTAACCTGATAAATAATGACCTAACAGATAACTAATCCAATAACTGATTGCAAAATTGCAAATGAACACGACATATTTTGAAGTACATACCTATAACATTTTAATCGGTTATTCTCTGGCTAGACGTTCGGTCTGCAAACGTCTGTTAGTAGTCAAAGCAAAGGGATGTAGGTAGTCCGGTGTAACCGTTCCGAAGACGGGTCTGATCAGTAGCGCACTTGTAGCGCCTCACTCAACTGCCGTCTTTGTACTTCTTCACTCTAGTAAATTTCAAGGCTAGAGTGAATAAGTACCTTATAGGTCGTCGTGCTCCATCTTAGACCACAACGTCGCTTAACATCAGGCGAGTTGGTGGTCAAACGCCAACCTATTCGACAACAAAACGTAACTAGCATGGTAGACCCCCTGAACTTTGTGTTGTAAGGATTCATAAAGTGCTTTATACAAAACGAGCGGGCCAACGTTTGAGCTGTGCTGCGGCTGGCATGTAAGAAGCCTTTAAACGTGAATAGAGTTCAAAAGTCCAATAATTCGCGACGCCCACTTAAAAACTTCCGTAATCTTTAACCAAACATTGCTTAACCTATTGCGTTGCGTTTAAACACAAAATAGCACCAACCTGTGCATTGAAAGAGTGTTGTAACGGACACGCAATAACGTTTAGTTAAACTAGCTATTGCTTTACAAACGTACAAGCGCAGAATAGGTATGCCTAGTACCGAATCGAGACGAAAACGCAGCAGCAACGGATAACAGATGGATGTTCCGCTACAGTGTTCCGTTAGGCTCAAAATACCTATTTATACTTTTCTAATTAAATTACCTACCTGCTGAGATTTGAATAAATACCTTAAAGTGTGACAATGTTCAAAATTAAAATTCTAGAGCATGAAGAGAAAGGATTAAGTCAAGAGGGGAAACATCTTAGGCTGGCGAGCGTAGTTTCGACAGTAGATACCTAGGTATAACTTTAGCAAGTGCTTCAAAATAATTGAGGATAAACGTTCTTACAGGTCAATGGCCAATATCAAGATTAGAAGATAGAGCTACCTTTTGAAATTATTTTTGTAAATTAGATCATGAATTCTACGCATTAACTTTGATTGAAATTGAACTTGTAAATAGGTAATAACAACTTATTATAATATACATTATTATAATATATTCTAAAAACAATACTATTTCCGATAAGATAAGTAAAAGTTGTTATCAAACGATAATCCTGTCTGGAATTGACACGTTTCTGATCGATTGGCGAAGAAACACTGGGTTTACCAGAAACAGTCGGTTTTGTTTAAGTCTATTGTACCTACCTACCTACTAGGTATTGTATGATATAAAGTATAAACCACAGACGGACAGTAAATAGCATAGTCCTACTAATATTATAAACGCGAAAGTTTGTATGTATGGATGGATGGATGGATGTTTGTTACTCTTTCACGTCAGAACGGCTGAACAGATCTGGATGAAAATTAGCACAGAGATAGATTATAGTCTAGAATAGCACATAGGATACTTTTTAACCGCGGGTGAAACCGCAGGGCGCAGCTAGTAAGGACATAATTTTTTACACCTAGTAATAACTAACGGTCATTAACAAATACCCTCATAGAACTTCTATGAAGGAAAGCAAGAAAGAACCTCTAGTTAAAAATGAGAGCATAACAGAAAAAGCAATCGTCGTCCATGAGCCCCCTACCCGTCGAGATATTTTTATCATTGTCTCTCTCGTTTGGTAGGTCATAGGAGTGAGAGTGGCCAAGAAACATCTCGAGCTTCAAGAATAGGGGCCCAGGGACCGTACTGTGACATCTAATTGCGATGATTTTTAGGTCTAGCCGCCGACGCTGCGCAACCATTTTTTTTTTGACACTTCCACACACGGTCGCCTGACCCCAAACTAAGCAAAGCTTGTACTATGGCTGCCAGGGACTGATATACATACTGAAATATTTTTAAATACATACATACTTAAATACATATTAACACTCAGACATAGAACAAACACAAATGTTCATCACATAAATGTTTGCCCTAGGTAGGAATCGAACCCACGCCCCCAAGCTCAGAAGGCAGGTTCACTACCAACTGAGCCACCGAGGCAGTCTAAATCATCGCAGGGAAGTGTAAGCGCTGGTTTAAGACCGTTAAGCCTACAAGTTACTCCAACGAGAATACTTCTTACGTGAGAATAAATCTTACGTGGTAATAATAAGCTAACGGTTAACTATTAAGCCTGTGGGACTAAAGGATTTGTCACACTGGATGCGTTCTGCGTCCTGCGGTTCGGTCAAAGCAAAAGCAGCCCGCATCATGTGTGAACATGAACATCATTTGGCAGTCGGGGCAACAGGTCAGCGATTTATACCGCGTCCTCTCCCGACCACATGCTCGGTGCTGTCCTTACGATCTTTTGCTTGTGCTCGCAGTCAGATTGTTTTTACAAAGATTATGATAGGTATACCTACCTATGAGCTGTAAATGAAATTCATCCACATTTGACGCGGACTGCGTTTGTTTTGACCAGACCGCCGCCGAAAGCAGAATGCATCCAGTGTTACAAATCCCTAAAACGCTAAAGATCTGGTGGCGTGACACTGGGAATTAAGTCGTGAGTGCTGTGTTAATTTTTAAATTGTCGCCAGCGCGCGGCTAGGGTTCAGAACATGAACCTTGCAAAGTACAAAAATAGGCCAGAATTTTTAATTTTGAATGCAGTTGGCCCTTGTACTGCCGAATGTAATTTTATTTTTTAAATTCTCTTTATGTTTATTTTACTTTGGATTTTTGGTCTGCATTGTACCTACCTATTGTATTGTTTACAACTGCATTCAATTTTTTTTTAATCGAGTGAATGTGTATATGCACCTAGTAGGTATCTTGTACATTAGCCCAGCTTCAACTCGCAATGCAAGACAATCTCTTTTATAAGATTGAGTAAGTGATTTGTCTATTGCATTAATCTTACCTACTTAATACAGCCAGTTCTATAATAAGCTACCAAGTAATCACGTACGAAATTCGGCTTGTCGTAACATAAACATAACCACTAATAGCATGATGTAGTAACTTGATGGAGCCATGAAAAATCAGTCCAATGGCATCATAATGTCGTATAAGAAACATCAGATTCTAATCTGTTAAACAAAGCACGCCAAGAGGAAACGCTACTAGAAATGAGGACACCGATAGGACAGAACCGTCGTCACAGGTAGAGGAAAATCTTGAATGCTAAAAGGTTTATTGTTCCGGAAGACGGGTCAATGACTGAAGTGACCTCATTCAATAGAAGCCGCCGTTATAATTCTAAAAAAAATATTGAGAATTGAGCAAACTTAGAGAAAGTCTTCAAAACAAAAGGTTTTATTAGAAAAATATGAAAATTGCGCGTAAAATTAAAAAAATAAGCACACGTTGAATCGTCGCCGTGTCGCCCATACGCGCATTTTGGCGCGCGCCCAACGTTGAAGCTCACAAAAAGTGTGTTTAGTGTTTATGTTCTACTCGTAACAAAGGCCAATTGTAGGAAAACATATCGGAGACAAAAACAGAGCTCTTCCTCATTACATCTTCCGTAGGCGCATAAAGACGGATCGAGATTGACTCATTGCGCACAAAGAAACCACGAGACAAAACGAAATAGCGGAAACAAGGAAACCACAATGCGCTGTCGCGGTTTAATTTTGGCATGAAAGCAATGTTACCGATGCTTTCTCAGAATGGGAACCACGATGACTTTGTCCCTGGAACCTTTGATTTTTATAACCTGGAATCTCGTCTTGAACGAAGTCCTTTGTACTAAATATTGCGTTCAGTGCGTCTTTAAATTTGTTCCAATAAAGGACTTCTACAGTTCGATTATTTGCATCTGATGTTTCAGAGCAATTTTTGTACGCCAGTCGCGAATCGAATAGTAGGTAAAGTACCTATCTTTCTGGCAGGTTTAGGTACCTACTATTGCATGAGTAACATTATAGAGAAAAACCACCCAAATCTATGCAGAGTTTACATCAACATTTAGGCACATCTATTTCTCGTAGTGATCGTTTCTATTCTAGACTGCTTGGCTTCGTACCAGCGCATCGCACGCGGTTAATTTTATCGTATAGTCTTGAAGATGGAAAGTTGAAACGCATCTGCGAGCGTGAGTAAGCACGAAGTCACGAACCAAGCTCTGAGCTTATTTTAAATCTGTAAAGAGGGCATCTCGCCGCCCGTTTACGCACATTGCGCCATTTATCTGCTATCTGGTGCATCTAGGTAATGAGCAAGTTATTATACCTAGGCGATTTCATAATGCAGATGCTGAGCTTCAAAGATCTGCTACGTTTCAGTAGCGTTCAAATCTTCTAGCCTTTCAGTCTGCATAGTTATGTCTTTCTCCACGTCATTCGATAGTCTTCTCATTCCGTCATCTCTTCATTTATTCATTATCATCTCAACCAAAATTATTTTCTTTTCAACTGCCTGCCTAATAAGAGGGTAATATATTTCGAGTGTATGTAAGCATGTAATTACCTATGTTCGTTTGTTGATTTAATCCTATGTGACCTCCTATCGCCTAAACCGATTAAGTTTATCATAGCCGGAGTTTTTTTCTATCTAATTAGGTAGTAAGATTGTTGTCTTAAAAAAACTAATCTTTATCCTTGTATTCAAGTACCTAATACTTGTCCGTATCATTACTTTTGATATGATCTTACATTTTTAGTCCTTTGTTTTATTTTAGCGCATTGTTTGGTTCCCCAATATTTACCATTTATTTTAACCACAAAGCAACCTTTATAGGTCACCGAGAATGTTTCATTTCAACATACCACGTACCGTATCCAAACTGTTTTCAAATAAAAAACATAAAACACGAAATGTTTCCCGAAAACATCTGATGCAGCTATAAAATCGGCGTAAAACCGTAGATTAACCCAACAGTTACTACGTGTAAAGCAACAGATTAAAATAACAGTTACTATAAAACACAGGCGCCGATTCTCAACAACCGAGTCACTCAATCATCCGAGAATAGAAAACAATGTAAACAAAGTTGATTTCTCTCTCCATTCACTTTTGGAGGATTCTAGGTTTTTCTCGATCATAGTTTCTGACTGTGACAGGTTGGACGCCCACGTGCGAGCCTGTACACAATGAGGTCAACGTTCTCAATCCTACTTTCCCTTTGGAATAATTAACGTAGAACTGAATTGCAGCAATCGACCACGAATGTCACAACACAACGCACAACCGATAAAAATCGGGGTAGACGGCGACTTAGAGAATGCGCGCACTGGGTCATAGTCGAGGAACTCACTTTTCAAACATTGCATCTTTCAACTGCTTGGTCAGTGCAAGTAGGTATGCAATCATTGTACCTATGTTCTGTTTATCATAAACTGAGGTGTACAATGATTGCAAGAAGACATGAATAGTTCCTGTCTTAACATACCATTTAGTGTCCGAAATGGGAGTTTAAATTGTATTAAAATTTAAAAGTCCAATTTCGGACACAGTGTCAGAGAATCTTGGGTCCAAAATGGGACCAAGTCATCAAAAGGATACAATCGTAAAAAAAAACTATAAAACACAGTGAATTCTAAATTTAAATGTCATGTAGGTACCTAACGCATTATGCACACTGAATCCGCACTGAATAAATAATAAGTTTTTCATTGGGCCTACTGTGTTAAGTATTCATTTGTTTTTGTTACAAAGTAAAATTAATTTAAAGTTTAAGAAAAAAAAAATTTGTTCTAGCAGTTTCATTACAGTTTGCATTTCTTTGTCCTAACAAACTGTGATCATTTCATTTATTAGAGCAAGAGATCATTCACCCTGAGTGAATCACACAATCCATGCTCAACAGAACCGAGAGGTAAAAAATAATGAGCATGGAACTTATACTGTGATAGGTATGTGTTATAACCAGAGATCACACATTTAGATAAATATTTACCTAAACTTCATAGGTTGAGTTCACAGAGTAAAGTTGAGTAGTAAGGAAAGCTCTTCTTGACTAAAAAATCCTGCATTTTCAGAATCGGTGGATTTAGTATTAGGTCACATTTAGTAGTGCTCTCATCATGCTCTTATCCATCCCAGCCGATGGCACGCACCAATTTGCTCATTGTGTGAACAAATTGGTGTCCATTGTATTGCCACAGGCTTGCCCCCTGTCACATTTGGGACTGAATATCATCTGGCGAAGGGTGGATGTTGTATTACATCTCTGCCAGCCCTGTCGGGGACAGGGGTGAAGATTTGTAGTATGCCTACCTTTGTTAATGGGCTTTATCTCTATAATAATAAAATGTAAAAAAAAAACTATTAAGGTTAGCTAAGCCCCTTCTAGCTACACTGTCTGAGCTCTCGCAAGAAAAAGTATACTTTAGTTAAATATGTGTGTATCCGAATAGCCAATCCGTGTTAGTAACTAATGAGATCAAAGTTGACTACAGAAGTTTTATGATTATCTATAAATGTTAAAAATTCAAACTGTAATGGGTACCTTAAGCACTCTCTCTCATAATTCATTAAATGTCATATCAACAGTTTCTTTCAATTTAAATGATAATAAAAGTTGTTGTTTTCTAAGAGTCGCACAGGAGTGTGTCCCTGTGCAAAATAGTTATAGGGAAACTTAAAATTTAATTATCATAATTATTTAAAAAAAAATCGCACATTTCTTTTTAGTATTAAAAAATGACAAACAGGAAGTAATAGCACCCTTTATCCATATTCATTAAGTATAAGCTGTGTGGAGCCGTGGACTTTTCCATCTTTAAGATTGTAGGTATCTTTGTCAAATATAATTAGATATGCACCCATCTAAATATAAAAACACAAGATAACCACCACCACAAAATTACAAACAATGAGTGAAAAGTTTCCTTTCATTGCATTAAATATAATTGTTTCCTGTTAATTTTGGTTATGATGCATGACATTATTTACTACCCTATTTGTTTCTCAGTAAAGTTGTTCTTATTAGGTACTAATGTTTTCAATTTACAAAAATGTGGCTAAAGAAGTATGTGAGAGAGTGTGAAGTATCACCATAGCTTCAATCTTAAACAAGAGATATTTAGCTAAATTAACTAATTTTTTTCTCAATAAAAAAAGAGATGAGAATAGGATGGCAACAATTCTGAAGCTATCATATTATTTTAGAAAATAGATTATGTACTAGAATAAATGCCAGCTAATATTGGCAATTTTTGCAGAATGAAACATGAAGGAAAAATCTTTGTTGACATTTCCTGTAAGCAACACAATTCATAATTCCTAGAAACAATATCTATTAAGAATATGCATGTAATATGCATTGTAAGTAGGTACTTACTAATAACTTATATTATGCTAAAGAGTCCACCACATTATGGTTTTGAAGTTTGTACAAAAAAAAATTGATGGTTTATCATAACTAATGAGGCAATGTGTTTTGGCAGCTGCTGCACTGTGTTTACTCATTTACTTTGTTATCCTTCAGGAAACAATGTGATCTAATTCCATTCTACATCAAGTTTATACAAATCTCAGAGGTTGTTGTTAATAAAGCTACATTATACCTAAGTTATAGTAAGATGGCTAAATCTATTTTGTTTCTACAATTTTACAAAAGATTAGGTATCTATGTGGCTTCTTAATTGTTTTACTGGAAAATAGTGTTTGTCAATCGCATTCTATCGCTTACTTTGTGCTGTTTTATACTGAACTCTTGTCCCAAATTGCGAGATAGAAACGTGGAGCGAGCGGAACGAGTAACTGTACTAACTACAGTTACGAAAAATCGCGTTCCTGAGAGTCCACGACAGTTCAGCTGCGAAGTCTACTCAGCGAAGGTAAATTTTTACATCAAAATCAAATAAGAAAATACTTACTTTCAGTCGAGTAAGGTTCCCATCCCGAGCAGCGTTAAAAACGACTGTTTTGAAATCCATGATGGTTCTCTTTGCTGCGTAAAAACACTACAAAAGATATCACTTCAGGAACAGCACTTTCTTCTGAATATAATCATTGAAGAAACACTGTATCACGTTTTAACAAAGCAACCAGTCAGATTTTTTTTCCAAAACACTTCGACACTGAACAAAATCTCACGAAATTAACAGCTACACCGCGACGGCGATCTGCCACTTCTGCTCGAATCGAATCGACAAAATCACAAATCGCTCGCTTGTGTTTGTTCGTAATTCGCTCAAGTTTTATTCGCTCGCTTGCTCTCCTCTCGCTCACCATGCGACACGTAGTGCTGCCAGATTCGATTTACAAAATTCAGTAACTTTTTTTAAACTTTAAGTAGAAAGTAAAATATGCAATGAAGTTGAAATAAAACCGGGTATGGCTGAGTCGTGGACACAGCTGTGTGTTTGACGTGAATATGCTGTAAGAGTATGTACTGTCTTTGATCCGTTCGAATGCCTTCATTACCTCGTACTTATGTAAGCTCGAGGAATAAAATTACGCGGTCACCGTCTGGGCAACATTTTTAGATAATATCACTGAATTACTCTTGACAGCCCTAGTGACAATAGGAATATCCCCATAGGGCCCCTGACCTGACATGTGTCATGTGTGGCCTGACGCTTAAACTATCAAAAATAGACGGATCGTCCAAAAGAGAGAGAAAAACCAGCCAAGTGCAAGTGGAACCCGGACACGAAGGGTTCCATACCATCCTACTTCCTTCCCACTAATATTATAAATGCGAAAGTTTGTAAGAATGGATGGATGGATGGATGGATGGATGGATCTTTGTTACTCTTTCACGCCAGAACGGCTGAACAGATCTGGATGAAATTTGACACATAGATAGATTATAGTCTAGAATAGCACATATGCTACTTTTTAACCGCGGGTGAAACCGCGGGGTGCAGCCACCTTAAATATTTATTTAATTCTGTATTTTAGTATTTGTTGTTATACCGGCAACAGAAATACATAATCTGTGATAATTTCAACTGTCTTACTATCATGGTTCATGAGGTATAACCTGATGACAGACGGACAGACAGACAGAAGGATGAGCAGCGGAGTCTTAGAAATAGCCCCGTTTTAGGTAGGTTTAGTTACCCTTTAGGTACGGAACCTTAAAAATATTTAAAAATAAATCTCATTTCTAATCTCTATTCTTATCCCTATTTCATCACATCTCAATTTTCTCTAATAAAAACAAATGTAGACCTACTCACCTAAAATTTTGATTGGTAGGCATTTGTTTTTTTTATTAATCCAGATGTCATGACTTAGTAAATAGAATTAATTCAGAGATTTTAGGTTTTATTTAGTTACCTATTTTAAGTTTTAGGTTTTGGTTTATAATTTTTTCTTATTTTTAAGGTGTGTAAGTTTTTTTAATTCTAACGATTATAATTGTTTTTTTTTAACAGTACATAGTTTAATCGTACTATAGCGTAGATCCAAGTATTCTACGAAAAAATATTATATTTCTGGCAAGTCCAAGCTATCATGCGACTTATAACAGTGACTGAGTTTTATGTCAATTGTCTTTTTGTTTTGGACGTCATTGTCAAAAGCTGGTGCTATGTCAAAAGTTTTTTAATTAATAAAATATTGACCATGGATTCTGTATCCTTCAGTCGTAAACTTAAATGATCATGATGACGATAATGAAGAAGAGTTAAGAATCAATGAAGTTAGAAGTTAATGAAGTTATGTGAGTTATGAAAGAGAAATTAGTCATTGTAATGAATGCTTCCGATTTCCCTATTTCAATGAGGCGTTTTCATTAGAAAAAGAATACAAATACAAATACAAAATACAAATACAAATATATTTATTATCAAACCATTTGCACAATTTACAAACACTGTGGACCTCGCACTTGGAAAACCCAGTATCGCGGGCGTCCACTTGAACGTCTTTACACAAAATGAATGGCAGACTAAAACAAAGTAAGATTTAGAAATTTAAAGATAAATTTGAAGTAAAATGAAATAAAATGAAATCGGACTGACAATTAGAAAGATAAACAGGGTGTTTGTGTGTGTGTGTGAGTGTATGTGTGTGTGTGTGTGTGTGTGTGTGAAGTGTGTAAGGATGTGTGAAAGCGGTGGGGGAGTAAGTGAGGAAGGTAGGATGGGAATTGGTAGGTATGAATTTGCGAGACGCAAACCGAGAGTTTATTTGACGATGGATATGAGTTTCTCCGTTTTGTCGTAGGACAGTGAGCGCAGGTAACACTCAATAACTCTCTTGGCCTCCCGGACAGTGCTATGCCGAATGTCACAGAGTCGAAGTACTTTATTGTAAACAGCTGCAAATAAGAAATTTGGTAGGCGCTGAGAGAATACCGATTTCACACTGATCGGGTGAACCCTGAAAATCCGTTTTTTCAACATTTTGGGGTATTCTTGTGAATTTAATACCGATCGATGCATCAACAAGACGACCTTTCTGACATAAAGTTGTCGTACTGTAAGTACTTTAGCTTCGGAGTAAAGAGTCGCTGTAGGATATCTAAAAGGTTTCCGGAACATCACCTTTAGTACCGAGCGCTGAGCCCGCTCTAGCAAGAGCAGTGAAGTCTTACATACGCCTCCCCAGATTGAAATGCAGTAACTTATCACGGATTCACAAAGAGCTGAGTAGACTAGCTGCAGAATACTATCGCTGGCAGAGTTGCGGAGTAACTTCATGACGTAAATCAGCTTCCTGGTTTTTTTGGATGTTAAAGCTATGTGAGCCTTAAACGAAAGATATTCGTCAACATTAACCCCAAGGTATTTTATATCCTTCACTTTGTCAATTTTCGGGCACTGGCAGCACAAGGGGTCGCAGGACTGGTGGACTTTTAGGATAGTTGGCATAGATGGTCTTGATGCAGCCGTTTTATGGAAACACACGTACTTTGTTTTCGATATATTGAGGGTAAGTAGATTACAATCAAGCCAACGCTTTAGCTGCGTCATACCAAGGTCAGCTCTCTGCATTGCTGCTTCCCATGTGTTTCCACAAAAAATAACCACGGTATCGTCAGCGAAGCAGATAACTTCAGCATGTTTTGGGACGACTGTGTGAATGTCATTTATGTATAGAATAAAAAGGGAGGGGCCGAGTACACTGCCCTGGGGAACTCCAAAGTTTATTGGTGATTCTATACTGGTGCATTCTCCAACCCTGAGACACTGACGTCACTGAATAGTTCGCGTCATTTTGGTAGATGGCGTTGGAGAAGCACAAAAAAGGTCTGTCAAATCGTTATATTATTAGAGGTATGACATATTGCAATACCGTAACTACATAATGGGATTCATGGCAATAACGTTTTCTGAAACTGTTTATTTTAATAACTAAGTATGTATTTTTTATCGATTCGTTTTTCGTCGTTTTTTAATCGCTTTAGGTTCCGACGTTTTGTGCCGGTATTCTGAGTATCGTTATTTCAATAAAGCTTTAAAAAATAGTTACTGCGTGTTCATTGCACAAGTACAGATACCGCTATGTATAACTTTCATGACAAAATATAAGTGCTTTTCGTAAATTACTGTTTACATTTTTATTTGTTATCAATAAGAACATTTTCATTTTTTTTTCATTAATTAGTATTACTTATTAAAGAACTTTCATTCATACTTAACCAGGCTTATGATAGCCTATATTTTGTTATAAAAACTCAAAAAAGGCGTATTTAAAAGTTAATTTCATTAGTGTACTTTATTTTTTGCATGGCCATTTCTTTTTAATTATTCAGCCGGGCAATAATGAGCTAGCCCTACGAGCGTAGACGGAGAAACCAATGGACTCAAGTACTGTGTAACCGGACATGAGATAGCGATATTTTCTAACAGTGTTGCCACTTAAGGATGGTTCCATAGAAGTTAGGGTAGATTTTTAACAGTAAATAAAATAGTAAAGACTTCAGATTATTTTTCTATATTTTATTCATTTTTAAACAAAATCAGCTTACTGTATACATTTCTTACTCTTTCGTTTGGTTCAGATGCACGCTTAGCTAAGTAATGTAGTCTCACCTTTAAATACTCCCATATAATGGCTTTTGTGAGCAGAAGTTCGTGGTTATCTAAAGGTGAACAATCGAATATATCGCCATGGCATTGAAAGAAATGTTTATGGCTACATATTTTAAAACTTTCGTGTAAAAAATATTGTCTCGCATTCTTTCGTGTAATTAAGTTGGTTACGTTTCTCTTAAGAATTTTGCGTTGGTCTCCAATCAAATCTACCACATGCTTGTATCCAAATCTCTACAAGTTCAGCACTCGATGGAAATCTGTAAGGAAATATTAAGATATGTAGGGTAAATTCTGTATTCTGTATTAGTAACAACCAAAAAATTTTAATATTGAACCATTTTACATTTTTAAAAAAACGCTATTGTACAAAACCGATAATACGTGGCGTCCAATCTGGGCGGATAAAATAAATTTGTCAAATCCAATACGTCACCCAAAAACATTTAGGCCTGTCTGCCTACTTCCTTGCTTAACTAGCTTCATTAAACTACTCCTAGCAAAAAAAAAATCTTGAATGAATCTTGAGCCATTTCTTAGGACTTTTAACTTTATGTGCCCGATAAGGGAATATTTCGCTAGGAGTAGATTAAACTAGTTAAACAAGGACTGTTTAAGCAATTCTTATGTTCAGTGCAAACGGGTGTTAGAAAACTAGGGTAAAATTGAAAGCTAGATTATGGCAACCCTAATTCAATGTCTTGGAGGTTAGGTTTTTCTTTGCTTTTGCATGATTTGGCATTTTGCAGTAAACCTTTACATCCAAATAAGTGGTTCCTGCATCGATCCACTTTAATTAATATTTGTATTGATTTTAGAAGACATATTGTTTAGAGCAATGGCCAGTACCAACCTGTGAAATGTAACATCACTTAAACCTTGTTTTGTTCTATTCTGACAACCCAAAATACAGCACTGCACCATCCTGACGATGTCCAAAACACTTCACCATGCGATGATAACAATTAGATTTGATTTTAGATGATATATTTTCGAAAAAACACAATAATCTCTCGGTCTCGGTAATGTTTGACACCAAGCTGTCAAATATTGCTTGGAGTCAACCGGTTACAGCGACAGAGAGAAAAAAAGTATTAATCTTTCTCTTTCAAGCATGCTATTTTTTCGTATGGCTGTTTCGCTGCGGAGTAAAAGAGACGGAAATGTGACTACGTCCATTGGTTTCTCCGTCTACGCCTACGAGTACCTACTAGCGAGTTGTACCGAAACACCGATAGACCGATAAAGTGTTTTGGTTCTCGCGCTGCTATTGGTTCCGTTCGTTATGGTGTGGTATCGTTTCGCGTTATTACCAATACCGGTAATACCAACATCGTTTTGATTCGGAGACGGTTCGCGTTTTCGCCAATACCGGCAATACATAGTTATTGGAACATTGAAAACCGTTATTCGGTATTGTACCGATAACTAGTTATTGAAACTATTTACGGTTTGCAACGACCACCTCTATAAAGTATGGTCACCTCTATAAAGCTATCACCATTGGACGCCGTATATTCGCGAATGTACATCTTTTTTGAAAAACGCCTTGGGACCCTATTCGGAGATTTGAGATTCTCATCTCACATGATATCGTCCTTGTTGCTCTCATTTGAAACGTCATAGGTGTGAGAGTGACCAAGATAAAATCTTATCTCATCTCACGCGCAGGAATAGCCCCCCTGGTACAAATACAAAATATATAGTAGGCATTCTTTGAACAAAATAATATCAGCATATCTAGGAACGGTCGGAGCCACGCAAAACAAAGTGTAGATGACATTGAAAGCAATGAAAATTATGACACTAGTGACAGCAAGCAAACTACGAACAAAAAATTACGGCGTGGATTTGTGGTTACGATTTTTAATAGAAATCTGTTGATTGTTTCTCGAAATCGTTGTTTTTACGACATGTATGTACGTTAATCGTGTGGCCGTTCAGCATAATTATAATTGAAAGTGATTACTGTGGGTATAATGAGTAAACATTTAAAAGTTTGGATGAAAAGTTTATGCATATCATCGTTAGCGCGTAAGTCGGGCTCCCCGGTATTTATTGCATTATAGCAGCGGTGGACGCCAATATATTTAATGAAATGGTGCTGATCGTGCCGGTTAACGGATCAAAAGAGAACAATATTTGATTTTGTGTAGTTATCGCAATATTGTGATCATGTATAATCCGGCTGCTACGCGGCACCCAGCGGCTGCTGTGAGGGTTTGTATTTATCTTTTCAACATTATTTCAGGATGCTAAACTTACTTTATTTTGAGATTTGAAAAATTCAGTAAATGAAAAAATTAAGTATATGAAATTAATTAATTTTTTTCAGGGTCCACAACCTCCTTCTGGTCCAATAAAATTTACGATAGCAGAGACACTAGAGCGCATAAAAGAAGAATTTAGCTTCCTACAAGCACAGTATCACAGGTAAGTTCCGTTAATTTTAATTTGCATTCTCAATTTGGATGCTTGTAATTAATTCATCTCATTGTTTTCAGTTTAAAATTGGAATGTGAGAAGCTGGTCAGTGAGAAGACGGAAATGCAGAGACATTATGTTATGGTAATAAAACTTTTTTATGACTGCCACAGACAAAATAAAAAGATTATTTGGCCTCGTAAACTTGATTTGCATGCAAATATTAACTATGACTCTTGAACATGAGCAAATAATGATAAAAGTAGAAAAACAAGATTAGAACTGTTCAAATATTGAATATGTATTGAAGATAATGGGTGCTGTTTGTCTTAAATCAGGAAAATTGTAAATGGGTGTCCTTTCTTTGCATGTGTTGGAAGTTGACTATAATCAGAGTCAATGCTTTAATGTTAACTTGAATAAAGTAAGCAGGTTTAAATCGATCTAATGACTAGAATTTTCAGTCCACCTCAAAGCCATGTTGACATAAATAGCAAAGATTTGAATATGCTTTTCCAATGTTACAAGCTGTGAGTAACATTTTACTGAAGTGAAGTAACTAATTCTTAACCTATAAGTACTGATAGTTCTAAGACATTGCTTGACATCACATAAAGGCTTTTTAAAATCTAATTTACTGATATTGGATAATGTGACACTCATGCTACCTCAATTAGGTGTCACTCAAAAAGCATCTTATCTGTCAATGATGAGCTAGTTTTATGGCTGGCCTTAAGCTTCAGAACAGAGATGTCTGCTTTCCGTCTTTAAGTGTGTATCATAAATTACTTATCTGTTAAAAGATAAACTGAATAATTTGTATTATTTGCTTTCAGTATTATGAAATGTCATATGGCCTGAACGTAGAAATGCATAAACAGGTATGTGACATGTTTGCAAACAATTGGTCTACTTTTTAACCCCTGCTGCAAAATAGGGGTGTTACAAGTAACTGGTGTATATGTTGCAGCCAGCTTGCTTGATCAGTCGTTCAATTAAGAGCCTAGCCATTTTACAAAAAATCATGTTGCTTCAGTTAAAAATAGCAAATTTTGCAAATAATCACTCTATTCTATGAAAGGCCTGAGCATTAGCCAGCTAGCTTATTAAATTATGTATTAGAATCTATGGCTGCATATAATTCAGGAAGCTTGTTGAACGGCTCTGTTTAATAAAAAGGCTAAGTTGTTTATTGAATAGTGAATTAAGCTAGTTGGTTGGGATATTGACATTATTGTATCTCTGTGTCATCATAACTCCCTAATGCTGCTATGTCACTTTATTGTGAGTGTTTTAAAATCTAAGCTATAACTGTCAGCTTTTGTTTCTGAATAAGTATACTATTTATACTGGCTCTGTTTGCTTTCTTACTTTTAGAGTTTTTATGGTACTAAATCCATATTTCGTAAATTACAGACAGAAATAGCAAAAAGGCTAAGCGCTATCATTGGACAAGTGTTGCCGTTCTTGGCTCAAGAACACCAACAGCAAGTCGCATCTGCTGTGGAAAGAGCAAAGCAAGTCACTATGTCTGAATTGAATGCTATCATTGGGGTAAGACTTATTGAACCAGTTTTTAACTAATAGATCTATTTTTCAAATTAGAAAATTGACAAAACAACTACTGATTGTTACTACGGTAGAATCCGGTTAAAACAACTTTGTTAATAACGATAATCAATCATCAAAAAACAAACAGAAACAATGAAGAAACAGTTTTTATTACCTCTGGTTAGTAACAACCCATTTTGTATTACCTCCGGTTAGTATAACCGAAGGCCGCACTCAGGGTGGTTATTGATTACGTAGACTAGACTATCACGAAGTAAACATTTCATATTGAAATGTGTTCCTTAGTCATAATGTAATCATTAAATGTCTCTGAGTGTAGTGGCAAGTGTCGCCAACCCCTTAGGAGTTGGTATGTTCAGATTGTAATTTGATTTGAATATACAGTATATTCAAATCAAATTAGTTACAGTATATTTGACACCATTTTCTAAATTCTAATCCTGGCATAGTCGAGGCTTTAAATATCTTTGTAGTTAAAGTGTTTTAGGCAATAGGAAGCTATTGTTAAACTACGTCATTCTCATCAATAGAATAAGTTTAAGAAGTCTTTTTAGGCTTCTAAACATATACCTCCTTAGCAATAAATTTTGTACAGCCTCGGAATGATTATACAGATTTTGTCTTCCTATCTTTTACATATTTGAACTTTATCAAAAAGACAAAAAACTGTATGACTGTTCCAAGGCTTATACAATGTTTATTCTAAGGGGGTAATTGATGGATTTTAAAATGTTTTATGTAACTGGAAATCCTTTTTATTAACAATTTCAATTACATTTACATTACATTATATTCAATAAACAATTCATTAACCATAAACTGTTATGAACAGCGTATGATATACAATAAAATATGAAGTTTGTTGATCATTGTATCATATTATTTTTTTAATAATTTAAGTTCAAAATCCAATTTTTAAAATGTTCTGATAACCTACTACAGCTACCATAATCATTGCTCATCTGTCAATTTTTTTTTTATATTAGTCAATTGCTTTTTTTCATGAAATTGTTTTTGAAAAACTTGTGCATGATGCCATGGCTTATAGCCATAGTAGGCAAGGGTTAGGCATGTTCAGCAGGGTGTAGCACGTAATGGTGTCTGAAACTCAGATCAACCTAGAGAATAAGATGGCGCACGGCGTATGATTTAGGTGAAGCCAAAAACCATCCAAGAACTACGCTACTGTTGACAACACGCACACATTGACGCAAAAAAACTACGCTACTCGCTTGGTCATTCTTACCTCGACATTATGTGCATTAGTTTTATGGTATAATTTCGTGTCAATAAATATACATAGTGCATTATAAAAGTGAGGCCAGGACTACATTTTGAGGTACTTTTTAAAAACTGCAGTTGTTTACAAGTCAATTTTGAAAAAGACTTAACATTAAACTCCTACAAATATGTGCAGTTTTAGAATTTTAAATCTATTAAGGTTGTATATTGGAACGGAAATGACTAACGTAGTTTGGGAATTAATATTAGTTTTCGTTTCGTTAACATCTTTCCCTCTAGGTTAATCTGAGGTCAGAACTGTATCAACTGAGTATGTATGTATGTATGTTTGCACGAAAACTAATATTAATTCCCAAACTCTACCTTAGCCATTTCCGTTCCAATATATAACCTTAGGCGATTTAATATTTAAAAACTGTACATATTTGTAAGAGTTTAATGTTACGGCTTTTTCAAAATTGACTTGTAAAAAAACTGCACAGTTTTTAAAAAGAACCTCAAAATGTAGCCCTGGCCACACTTTTATAATGCACTATGTATATTTAAGTTCACGAAATTATGCCATAAACCAATGTACATAATGTCGAGGTTAGAATGACCAAGCGAGTAGCGTAGTTTTTTTGCGTCAACGTGTGAGTGTTGTGTACCTATACGACAGTAGTGTAGTTTTTGGATGGTTTTTGGCATCACTTAAATCATACGCCGTGCGCCATCTTATTCTCTAGGTTGATCTGAGTTTGATACATGGCCACTTGCACTAAATAAAAGAATTGCCTAAGTCCTCGCTTAACTAGTTTAAACTACTCCTAGCTAGCTCCTACCTACATTTTCTTATACGAACATTAAGCCATTCCTTATGAGACTCTTAACTTCATGTGACCAATAAGCGAATATTTCGCTAGGAGTAGATTAAACTAGACAAGCGAGAAATTAGGCAATTTCTATATTCAGTGCTAGTGGGCAACTGTATCTGATCGAGAGTCGCGTCAACGTACTCACTTGATACAGTAGGTACATATATCTGATACGTTGCGTGCTACACGTCTGAGTGAGAATTCTGCTTTAGCCTTTAAAACTAACATTCACGCAAAAATCACACAAAATTCCATAATAGAGGTATAGTAAAATACTTAATTAAAATTTATTTTGATTCTTTTAGGGGTTAAAATTTGGGTGCTAGTCCAAGTACATACAGTACAAGTACATATCAGCGCACTACTTTGGGCCGCACTATTTAAAATCTAATTTTAAATTTAACATTCTAAATCTAAGTCTAAATTTAATATTCGCAGCAGCAACAGCAACAGGGCCTCCAACAATTGCTCGTAAGTCCGTTGACAGTTTCATGCTTGGTGCATATTGCTCATAAAGTTGAATTCACATTGAACCTGGTCCTGTGGCTGCAACTATTTATAACATTGAAATGTAAGCCCTAACGCATAGGTCATACAGTTGAGTTTTCAATAGAAACTACGTCTCATTTAAAATAAGCGCGATGTGTGTTCGAAGTTCACAGAAATTCTGCTGTGTGCAGCACTATTTAAGGCTCACATTTTAAAGTCAGGGTCCAGTGTTATGTGAATTTAGCTATACTCACCATATCAACCTGCCACTGGCCGGTATAATAGTAAACCATTGAAATGTAAGCTCTGTTTCTAAAGGAGTACTTAGTGCAGAATTTCTAATAAGGAGTCAGATTCTTTTGAGAGGTATTTTTAGTGCCAAAATTTTCTGATACAAAAAAAGTGCAACAAGCATCGCTCTAGCGTTCTTTTCAATAAATCAAAAAATAATAGTCGCACCAAACATTATTTGAAATTCTGCCGCTAAATAGAGGTGGAGACTGATTGAAGCCGAATTTCCTAATTTATCGAGTGCGCGTTTCGTTTTGCTGTTGCAGTTCACTGTATAGCTCAGCTCGTTGAATTGATACGCGAACACGATACGTTACTACGAAATGTCATCAGTCAGTCTCCGCTTTAATAGAACTACCCATATACAATAGAAATCAAATGTGATCTATAAACGATGGAGGATGGTTATCATTGTATCAGCATTATTACCAACTTTTACTGTGAACCCTGAAATTAGAAAAAAAAAATAGCTGTTTCATACATATTGTCGACGATCAATCAATCAACCTTTTGCATGGAGCAGCTGATTTTTTTACGAGATTCGAGGGTTGGCCCTGCAGTAAAAGCTGTCACAATAATGCGAGTACAATGATATCCTAAAATATGTCCGTTGTATAGATACACCCTATATTTCAATGTTTTCCTTTTAGCCGTTTCAGTGGAGTTGATGTAGCGAGTGATACTCAATATACGTTGTGATTAACATTATTTTGCAGTTGTTTTACATTCTAACTTCACATTTCATTGTATGCCAGCACTTTGATTTCTGTGTCTAGTTTATTTGGCTTTGTGAGATTTTTATATGATAGTTGGAATTTTAAACCATAGTAACTATTATCTTATCATTTGTGTATGCTATAGTCTAACTTGAACTAAATACATATAAGATTGAAATTTACTTGGGTTTATCAAAGGAAGAAAGACAGGGCCAAATACAATATGAAAAATCATCTAATAGAATTTCATTACAGATCATTACTTCATTTTATATTATACTGAATTCTATAACCATGTATTTGTATTTATGTGTGTTTTTTACCTTTTTACGGTTAAACGGCTGAACAGATATTGTTGAAACATGGCAAGGAAGTAGTGGAGAGGGAGAAATGAACGCAGACACTCTCGTTAAAAGTTTTGTCCTTATATTTGTATGTTAAAACTGATGCAGATTAAGATTCAAAATTACTTAATAGAATTCAACGTCTCATGTATAATTGGCTCTAAAATACTCTAACTAAATGGACAGTGAATATTTTACACAAAAATTAAACGTGCATGAAGTCTCTAAACAATGAACAATTAGTAAGATTTCAAGGCTAGTAAGTATGACTAAAATGCAATATGGCATTGTTACAAGCACTTCAATTTCAGTAAGTTTATTTTGCTAAAACAAAGAGAACGAAATAAATAAGACAATGCTAAAATGTACAAATAAAATATATAGCTGATTGGTAATCGATAGTGTTTCTTTAAAATATCGTCATTTCACTAAAAATACAATTGAAAATAGTGCATTTTTAGATGCCACGTAAAAGAGGGGTACATAATGTAACCAATAAACGCCCATCTGGCCATCCATACGTCAGCAGCCAATGAAAAGCTTTGAAAGTGACAGCTTCACCTTGAATGGCTGAAGTGACAGACAACCGTTGGATAGGTATTTGTAATTCAAACACACGAAGAGTACCGAGGCGCATACTGCTTTGGTCATTGCGCCTGTTCACAATAACTTGTCCCTTGAAAACATACCATTGACTCTGTCTGTCAGTTGACATAACTTGGTGCCAGAGCGAGAGAAAATGATTTAGCGTAGAAAATGATTTAAGAAATGATTTCCCTACAGCGTAGCCTTTGTTTTAGCAACAGATTCACGCTTCGGGGTTGTCTCACGGCGTGCCGGGCGCAGGGGGCTTGTTAGGGGCGGGGGGGCTGCTGTTCGCGCCGGGGGGAGGCCCCCCGCCCCCGCCGCACTTGCCGCCGCCCGCTCATAAGGTAACGTAGCGGAACAACTTTACGGGTTTTTACTTTGTGTGGGTTTATTGTTTGTATATTTGTGTTTTGTCTAACAAAATTGACGTAATCTGTGACTACTCTTTTGATACGTCCATTGGCTGTTATAGTACGATGTATAGCGTAGCCTAGCACCCTTCTCGTTTTCTCATCGACCGAGTGAGCGTTAGTGAGCGAAGCGTTCTTCAGCTTCGACACTTTCGTATGTCCGAATTCTGTCCGGATCTTTGTCTTGCTCTACAGGTGGCATTTCTTAACCGATTCTTTTGAAATTTTGTGAGTAGGTTCGTTAATTATATAGATTTTATTTTTGCCTAGTCAGTTTTTGGATTTTTATTCAAAATGGACGACATATATTTTTTTCCAAATCTGCTTACAAAATTTGAATGTTAGAAGTTGAGGTATGTGACCTGTAGAGGAGGACAAACGTCGGCCGCGAGCTCTACAGCTCACAGTGCCACTAGTACAATTAACCTAGCCTATTACCTAGTGGTTCATAGGCTAGAACATTATATTTGAAAAAATCCGCTTCGTCTCCAAAACACTGATCCTCGAAATGGCAGCAAAGTCTATCAAAATGCAATTGAAGAATGTGGGTGCCGCTTCCAGCGTGCTTACATAAACCTTAGTCTAAATAGAAACAAATGTTTCTGTCGTAAAAATTATCTCCCTTACAGGTGGAGCTCCCCCCGCCGGCGGACATCAAGCCGCCCCTGCTGCCCGGCGGCCCGCCGCCCCCGCACCTGCCCTCGGGCCCGCCCCGGGACAGGGACCACGACAGGATCGTACCGTCCAGGGAAATGCAACAGGTATGGGTAAGAGAGTCATTTGACTATTGAGCTGCGTTTCCACTATAGATGCGTGCTAGTATGCATGACGAGATGTTTTTGATAAGAGTTTCGCGACGCTCTGAAATTTCCATACAAACGCGCTTCTCAAATTTCTTAAAAACCATTTGTCAGATTATGATGAAATTTAGCATGTACTTACGTACATGTATGTGTTAAATTAACAATATATCCGCCCCCTATGTTCTTGGTTTTTTTAAAAAACGTTCTCAACCTAAAATAGAGCTATGAAAAATATCCGCATTTGTAAGGGGTCACTTTTGACTGATTTATTCAATAGATAGACAAAGCAAATAAAAAATCCCTTTACATAGGGAGGTTGTCTACATCATTAGCTTTTAAATGAATCCATAATACAAGGGACATTCTTAGTTATTTAAGAATGACTAGAGAAGTGCAAAAGTCATTAAAAAAAAATTTAATTGCACTTTGTCACTCTGTAGGTAACTTTAAAGGCTTGTCAGTATCTTTACTTGCTCTCTTCGCTCGTCATCTTTTTCTAGACGAAATTGCTGTGGAAAACCTTAAGCCAACGCGAAGTTAGTCTAAAGTGGTCGCCGTACTTTTAAGAAGTAATAGACGCCTTTCAATTAGCTAGACTCCTTCAGATGATGCGATTCTATTGGTTCTTTACTTCTATCGGTGCTTTAGTGTCTTTCTTCTATAGGTTTTTACTTCCAAGTTTGGGCAAATGATACAAACATTGCGAAACGTGATATTTCGTGTTCTCTACAAAACTCCACTTGAAGTTTCAGTAAAGTATCCATTACTTTACTGAAATGGGGAAAAGGGAGGGATTCATCATCATCATTATCGCCTTTTCATCATCACTCCATCATCTGTTTAATACCATATTAACTTGACACTGGTAAATGCATAAGACGTGCAACGCCAGATTCCCCTGAACGGGGAAGCAAAAAAAAAAACACAATAAATGTTATCTTTACAGAGAAGATCGGTGTCCCCACACGAGCGTGAACAAAAATATAGGCCACCTAGGTCACCTATCGAACCAGAAGCATTGGATGTCAAACGGCGCAAAGAAGAAAAAGTACGTTTATAAATAACCACTACCTTTAGACAAAGATTAGATTAATTTTACTCGTAATTATTATTTTATTTTATTTATAAATCTGGGGGGCTATTCCTGCGTGTAAGATGAGATGAGATTTTATCTTGGTCACTCTCACACCTATGACGTTTCAAACGAGAGCAACAAGGACGAAAATAAGTGAGATGAAAATCTCAAATCTCCGAATAGGGCTGTCTTCAAGTCTCGAGTGAATCGGTTTCTTTTAGGTAAGCGTTCTACATCGTAGTTTGCATCATTGCTTAACATTAGGCGAGATGACGGCCAATCGCATAACTATTGTTGAATAATAAAAAGCAACTCTCCCCCATTTAAATGTAAGACGTATTATTTTGCTTTCTAAGATAGATTTTTCAATGAAAACTTTCGGATGCTGCTCACGTTTGACGCGGCACGTGATGTACTGAAAATTGTGCTGTACGACGCTTGATTTAGAAGTCACATTTCAACGTTAGAACTCTGAACGGAAGTGCAGTCCCGGTCCGAAGAAATGTTAATAATTCTTAACACGTTCCACGACGTTTCAATATACAGTGCCACATAGGACATTGACAAAATCATTGAGATAATATATGTACTACCTACTAGAGAAGCTGTTCCAAACAAAAAGCGTTACGCAGCTTGATGACAGCGGGGCCTGCCCGCGTAGACTGACAGCAGGTTTGCTTCAGCGCTTAAAATATTCATTATGTCGTCCAACCAAACTGTTAAAACATGCAGCGCTAGATCGCAGTTTCCACGCTCCGTACACAAGCACACCGCGTGCGTGTTAAACTCACACTAATGTAAGGTGTAGGGATTTCAGTACAGTGCCGTGAACGAAAGTCAATGTTTGGATAACGAAATCTAATACGAAGTACATTATAATATCGATGGACAAAACTATTAGGGAAAGTTTTGCACGTCTCTTCAGGTATATCCTCAAACATGTTCTTAATGTTCATTACTGTTACTGTTCTATATTGTTCATGGTTAATGCAAGTACACATAATTATCTTTATCTTGAACTGCATTTATTACAGAAATTTATAAATTTTAAAACACATTTTCGTTTGTTTCAAGGAAACACCGGCTCAGACCCAGCCATTGTTTTTTACATTTATACAGGTGCATGCTGAAGTAAAATAAATATTTGCTCAGCTGCATAAAGGTTTGTGTATACAAATTTAATATTTGTAATGTGTTTCTAGGATAGCGACGCGGAGAAAAGCGATCAAGATTTAGTTGTAGACGTAGCTAATGAGGTAAGAAAGTTTATAATAATATTAATAAATAATCGTTTAAGTCATGCAAAGGTTGTTATAATATAACAACACGACCCCATATTATAAATACCTTACAGCCTACTACTTTTACTACTATTACACCTAAATACAATCCGGGGGTTTTTAGTAGTTTAGTAAAGTGAATAGGTATCGCCTAGGCAAGCGTGTTATACCTTCGATCACGTCGACGCTTCCCATCAGGCGAGTCAGTGGTCAAACGCATGCCTAGTCTGTTGTAAAAAAAAAAACATGCGCCCGCGTTTAAAAGGTAGCCTGTGTACTTTTAAAGATTGGCTAATCTTCTTATATCTGTGCCAAATTTCTTTTAATTCTGTTCAGCCGTTCTGTATCATACACCGGGCTCCAGTTATGTAGATGCAAATACAAGTATGTATATAATTAGATCTGTTATATAATTTCAGGAAGAACGAGGATCTCCCAGTGTAAGGCCAGACGTGGAAAGAACAGAGAACGGGCCGCGGCCACCGTCTCGCTCTGGCTCTTCGTCTAGTAGATCGACGCCTAAAAGCTCCAAAGACGTGAGTATTAAAATGCTACAGATGCAAATTCAATTCAAAATTGAAATACAGATATCGTATAATCCAAGGGAGGTTACACCCCAAAGTCGATATCCACTGACATCTTGTTATTTGTGTGATGCATTGAGATCGGTGGTTTTATTTCAAAATTTCGCACACATGACTTCTAGTTCTATGTTAAAAATTGTTAACATATCTTTGAAAAAAAAATGCTCCTCAGTTTCTTGCCTGTTGTTCTGGGTAGTGGCTCTTTTTCCGAACAAGGCGGTAGAGTCATTTTTATAACATTCACTTCCATAAGTGTATCTTCCTTCGGTACCCAATTAAATAAAGACATTTGGCTTTGAAGTTAAGATACTCCGCTGGTGTTGTAATAAGTATTGTTATCATATCCCCAGGACAAGCCCGGCACGCCCGGCAGCAAGCTGGGCCGCTCGTCCACCCCGACAGGCACGTGCCGCAGCTACCCCTTCCCCGGCTACCCGCAGAGCTACCGCCACCCCGCGCCCTACGACCACCACCGGACCAACGGGGTCGCGCCCACTAAACCGTGAGTTTACTAGGCTAGGCTACCCGCAGAGCTATCGCCACCCCGCGCCCTACGACCACCACCGGACCAACGGGGTCGCGCCCACTAAACCGTGAGTTTACTAGGCTAGGCTACCCGCAGAGCTATCGCCACCCCGCGCCCTACGACCACCACCGGACCAACGGGGTCGCGCCCACTAAACCGTGAGTTTACTAGGCTAGGCTACCCGCAGAGCTATCGCCACCCCGCGCCCTACGACCACCACCGGACCAACGGGGTCGCGCCCACTAAACCGTGAGTTTACTAGGCTAGGCTACCCGCAGAGCTACCGCCACCCCGCGCCCTACGACCACCACCGGACCAACGGGGTCGCGCCCACTAAACCGTGAGTTTACTAGGCTAGGCTACCCGCAGAGCTATCGCCACCCCGCGCCCTACGACCACCACCGGACCAACGGGGTCGCGCCCACTAAACCGTGAGTTTACTAGGCTAGGCTACCCGCAGAGCTATCGCCACCCCGCGCCCTACGACCACCACCGGACCAACGGGGTCGCGCCCACTAAACCGTGAGTTTACTAGGCTAGGCTACCCGCAGAGCTATCGCCACCCCGCGCCCTACGACCACCACCGGACCAACGGGGTCGCGCCCACTAAACCGTGAGTTTACTAGGCTAGGCTACCCGCAGAGCTACCGCCACCCCGCGCCCTACGACCACCACCGGACCAACGGGGTCGCGCCCACTAAACCGTGAGTTTACTAGGCTAGGCTACCCGCAGAGCTACCGCCACCCCGCGCCCTACGACCACCACCGGACCAACGGGGTCGCGCCCACTAAACCGTGAGTTTACTAGGCTAGGCTACCCGCAGAGCTACCGCCACCCCGCGCCCTACGACCACCACCGGACCAACGGGGTCGCGCCCACTAAACCGTGAGTTTACTAGGCTAGGCTACCCGCAGAGCTATCGCCACCCCGCGCCCTACGACCACCACCGGACCAACGGGGTCGCGCCCACTAAACCGTGAGTTTATAGAGATTGCCGTACGGTTCATTTTTGTGTGTTCTTAGCAGACTGACGCACGTCGCACGCTGGAAACTGATGCAAGTACAAGTTAGGTTCGTGCATGCGTTGCATCCACGCTGATGTAATGCTCCTTTCACGTTACAGTTCATGCTACGTTGTGTAACATATTATGCTGCGTACTACACACAACATAAGATAAGAGCGTAACCGTAGGTGTTATGACCAATAAATTCTGACTTAAAAAAAATGATGAAGTTTTTTCGAAGAAAATAGTTCAGTTTTTGTAGCAATTCACTAGATTAGAGCAAAATGAAATCTTTTCGTACTAAAACAAAAACTAAGACGTTGACCACCAGGATTCAAAGTAACCAGAGACATTGAAGATTCACACTTCCAGAGTAGCTTTAAAACGAAAACGCCAGGCCCTGCCGACTCGACCCCGACGGGCACGGTATAATAATTATGTGGGTAGTTCACCTTTTCCTTTTTACCCGACTGCGCAAGAAGGAGGGTAATGTTTTTGGAGTGTATTTATGTATGTATGTATGAGGTTTCTTTGGCACAGCCTAAACAGCTTAATGGATTTCGACATGTGAAGGGTCATTTGAATCGTCTTGATAGCGAAAGTGACATGGGGTACAATATCCCACCAAAAACATTAATGTAAAAAAGGAGAGCCAAGTTCAATAAAAAAATTATGCTTGGTTATGGGCTTCGCCGCAAAAAGAATGGAGATCTAAATCCAAGTTCTATCCAAAACGAAATATGTATTTTTCATACTTTATAGGAATAAAATAACATGATGAACAAGTATCAAACTCTATTTCTTTGCTTTATTGGAGAACTATAACAATTTCTGTTATTTAAAAATGTGAGATCTTAAAGTAGCTTAGATTTGACTAAGGTACTTCTAGAAGGGTCTAAAGTGGCACCAAATGGTTCGTGTAATATTACACTCGGCGCTGGCTAGCCAGTTCTTTGCTTGAACTTGGCTTGACACGCTGCCGCGTGTCTAGATTTTTCAGCCGGGTTTTTTGTTGTTTTTTAATAATGTTACTTGTTTGCAGTGTCGATATAGTGTCACTGTATTGTGTTACAGAGCATACTCGTACCACACGTGCGGCGGCCCTCTCCAGCCCGTTCCATTTCCCGCCGACGCGTTGGTAGGGCCTGGAATCCCTCGCGGCGCGCGACAAGTCGCAGCGTTGCCGCACGGAGAAGTCGTGTGCGCTGTCGCATTGTCGCTCGCTGGCGGCGCGAGGCACGCGTACACTGGAGGCAAGGGATGTGTGAAGCTATGGGATATCACGAACCCGGGATCGCCGAATTCGTTGGAGCCGTTGTCGCAGTTGGATTGTTTGGTGAGTAGCTTTTTTGTGTCGTTTGGCGAGTCCGCGATGAGTCGCTGCGCTGGTTCATGGGGAAGTCGTGTACGCTGTCGCATTGTCGCTCGCTGGCGGCGCGAGGCACGCGTACACTGGGAAAAAGGGATGTGTATAGTAAGTTTCATCTCGTTTTTGGTTATAAAATAGAAAATCACTTGTGTTTTTCACTCTTTCATCAAATATGAATAAAACTTTATTTTTGTTTACCGATGGTTTTTCTAATCTTGTAATTGTTATTTTCAGCAAAGAGACAACTACATCCGCTCAGTGAAGCTGCTTCCGGACGGTCGCACGCTAATAGTCGGTGGCGAAGCTTCGAACCTCTCTATTTGGGACCTGGCGGGGCCGACGCCGCGCATGCGCGCTGAACTCACGTCTGCTGCACCCGCTTGCTATGCACTAGCCATCAGTCCAGACTCTAAAGTGAGTAACATGCGTTATGTTATAAAAGAAATAAAATTATCCACGGATCTACCTGGTGGATCGAAGAAGAAAAAGAAGTATCCATGAATCCACCGGTGGATTTAAGAGGAAACAGAAGTATCCATGGATCCACCGGTGGATAGAGGAGGCAAAGGTATCCGTGGATCCATATGTGGAGCCGAGCTGTGGATTCAAGTGGAGGGAGGGGTGTCTTCACTATTTTTTCTATAATTCCGATACCTACTTACATTCTTTAAAATCTTTGCAGGTATGTTTCAGTTGTTGTTCAGATGGCAACATTGCTGTGTGGGATCTCCAGAACCAAACATTAGTTAGGCAATTCCAAGGTAAGACTTTTTTTTTTAAATTAAATTTCACAAGGCTCACGGCTATTCACATACTTAGTATTCTGTACACAGAATACAACTGTATTTTTTTGACGATATTTAAGTCAATAGACAGAGCATGAACAACATTTCAAGTGGGTGTTGAAACGCGCTTATGATAAAGTTCCGTAGCCATGTCAACGTCGTCTCAATTGTTTGTCATAGTGCACTTCTAACGCACTAAAACCAACTTTTTCAACATTTTGCTGGTATCATTCAAATACACTTCTGCCAAGCTAAAATCATTCTATTCAACATCTCTCCTACATCGTTCCAACACACTTCTGCCAAGCTAAAACGACCTCTACTCGACGTTTCACTGGTGTCGTTCCTACACACTTGTGCCAAGCTAAAACGACCTCTATATTCGACGTTTCACTGGTGTCTTTCCTACACACTTTTACCAAAACAAAACCATCCCTATTCGACGTTCACTGGTATCGTTCCTACACACTTCTGCCAAGCTAAAACCACCTCTATTCGACAACTCACTTCCATCTTCTTAAATTCCCAATACACCTACGCCGAGCTAAAACGAGCTCTATTTCTAAGGGCACACGGACGGCGCGTCGTGCATCGACATCAGCGGCGACGGCACGCGGCTGTGGACGGGCGGGCTCGACAACACGGTGCGCTCGTGGGACCTGCGCGAGGGCCGCCAGCTGCACCAGCACGACTTCTCCAGCCAGATATTCTCGCTCGGATACTGTCCTACTGGTACACGCGACACTATACCGTAAACACTATGAAATAGGGTGTATCTTTAAGAGTCCGGCGACCACTTTAGACTAACTTCGCATTGGCTTAAGGTATTCTATAGCCATTTCGTCTAGAAGAAGAAGTGAATGATTAATGATGAAGAAATGAATGAAGTGAAGAATTCGTGTTTTATCGATAATCAATCTCAACTGAAAAATATGACTCTTCCTGACATCTATTGGCGAATAATAATACTACTATTTTTTGTGAGCAACTAATTGCTTTATCGACACAACAGCAGATGGCGTTGTTAAGTAACACGAAGTCAATGAGTGTTTGCTTTGAGGTTAGACTAAAATCAATTGTTTATTATCCAAAAAACACAATTAAAAAATAAAAAAAAATACCGAGCAAAGCTCGGCCATCCAGGTACTTGTTAATTTAATTGTACATGCTAAATTTCATCATAATCTGACAAATAGTTTTCAAGAAATTTGAGTACCGCGTTTGTATAGAAATTTCAGAGCGTCGCGACCCTCTTAAACGGCTGACGTGTTCTAGGGTATCATTGTACTCAACTTTTACTATGGGACCCACAATGACAACGAGCAAAAAAAAACAGCTGTTCCATATATTTTGTCAAATATAATCAATTAAAACCGTTACTTAAACCAATCTCTAGTATATTTCCGCTCTAACGTAGCATTAAGTACGTCAAAGGTAGGTAAGGAAGGGAAGGTAGTTTTGAAGATAAACTTCCGGAAAGTAACGCCTGATTCAATCAACGACGATCAAAGAAGTTTTTATATGACGCTTGGCTCGCTGATGCTCGCTAGGTCGATAACCTTTAGCAAGAAAACACCCCAAGCTGTCTGTGAGAGATTGCAAGGCTTGTTATAAATCACACTAATATTATAAATGCGAAAGTTTGAATGGATGTTTGTTACTCAATCACGCCAGAACGACACAACGGATCTGGATAAAATTTGATACATACAGATTGTACTCTAGATCAGCATATAGGCTACTTTTTGATCGCGGGTTTCACTGCGGAGCGCAGCTAGTTTGAAATATAATAGACCTATTTGACAAGAATGTGTAAAGAAGCCTACGGACCTACGAAACAATTTCGGAACTCATGTGCAATGCACCGCAAAAACAACTTTTATTTTTAATCTAAGTTTCTTTTGAAGCTTTAGTCGCGGTGCACTTATGCCAGCCCCGTTTTACAGCTAAATATACTAACCTTCTTATACCTTATACATACTTTTAATTTGATATTTGAAGCTAATTTAACAATTTAACAGAACTAATTTGAATGAAATTTACAACAAGTTTTGATAAAAAATTAGGTACAATGAAAAAATCATTCAATAAAATACAATTATATAGTAGAAAGTAATAAAAAAATCCCTTATTCTTCGAGCACTTCGTCGACACCTCTCCACGAGGCAACCTCAGGATGTGTTGACTCTGAGCGCGTGGCCGGGAATCTTATTCTCTGTTAAATTAATTTAACAATATTTTATTTTGTTGTTTTGTTGTAAATTTCATTCAAATGAGTTCTAATAAATTATTAAATTAGCTTCTTCTACTATACAGGGTGTTCAAAAACCCTATTGTATCCACGAGGTGTGCATCCAGTATCGACTGGAGGATACAATTATGCTACTTTAAATTAAATATTGACTATAAAAAAAAATTTACACACATCGCGTACCGCCCTCCTAAATGCGCGAACGCAGACACTAAACGTTGGTTTTATTTGTAAACTATCGTGCCGCTACTTTCCTAAAGTAAAAGTCGCCAACATAATATATGATACAGATTTGTTAACATTTCTGTAAAATTACCTTTTTTTCTTGCGTTCTTAAACCGGTTAAAACAATTCTTGCTATTTTTAATGTGCATTTTTTATATTTTTGCATGAATGCAAAAAGTGTGTGTACCTGCCCATCAATTTTCGAACAGGGTTTTCGTAACTTCCTGTATATTCAAGCGAGAGTCTTCAATTACCTATATCAACTATTAATTCCCGACAGGCTCGTGGCTGGCGGTGGGCATGGAGAACTCTCACGTGGAGGTGCTTCACGCGGGCAAACCCGACCGCTACCAACTGTTGCTGCACGAGTCCTGCGTGCTGTCGCTGCGCTTCGCCTGCAGCGGGAAATGGTTCGCGTCCACTGGCAAGGACAACCTGCTCAATGCGTGGCGGACTCCGTATGGAGCGAGTATATTCCAGGTACTTATTACTGTTTCTATAGTCCTGTTCTGTATTTAAAAAGCTAAGCATATGCTCGGCAGGTGAGGTAGGTCCGCGCTGAATGGGTAATGGGCCTACCATAAGCTCCTATTACCCCATACTGTATAAGTAGTACAGGCCGATTCAAACCTAATGAAGGCTGTGAAGTTGTGAAGGTCCTGGGGCACTATTCGGAGATTTGAAATTTTCATCTCACCTTTTTTCGTCCTTGTTGCTCTCGTTTGAAACGTCTTAAGTGTGAGAGTGACCAAGATAAAATCTCATCTCGTCTCACGCGTAGGAATAGCCCTCCTGGAGGGCTATTCTTACGAAGTGAGATTCAATATCACCATTTTTCGTCCTTGCTGCTCTCGCTTGAATAGTCATAGATAAAATAGTGACCAGGATAAAATCTCATCTCATCTCACTCGTAGGAATAGCCGTCCTGTATGTAAAGGCGCGAAACGCTGCGCAGTAGGGAAAATGAAGGTATGCGTGGGCGTCAGAGAGGCAAGACGCTGCAGTCTCTCTTGCGACACAGTTTATATACATATCGTTACGCCTTTCCCCCGAGGGGGCTGGCAGAGGTGTAATACAACACCCACACTTCGCCGGACGATATTCAGTCCCAAATGTGACAGGGGGCGAGCCTGTCGCCATACACCGGGCTCCATACACACATATGTTCACACAATGAACAAATTGGTGCGTGCCGTCGGCTGGGTTCGAACCCGCTCACTCTGCCTTAAGAGGCAGGCCTTCTCCAACTAGGCTGTCATCAGTTTACAGCCGCCATTAAGTTTGAACCAGTCTACACTATACCTAGATCCGGGCCTGAGGCTGCCAGAACGTTGCTCATAAACATTTGCTCGTCTCCTCTTCTTAGTCGTGCACTCTTGGCAGAGTGGTCGTGGTTGTGTGAATGGTACAAGGCTCCTCGCTGTCTTCGTCACTCCCCAGGGCTGTTGCTCTTCTCGCAACGCCTCTCCATATCCGGCGGTTGGCTGCATTACGAGCACACTGCACTGTACTGGTCTGCGTGGCCTTTTAAATGAAGTCGGTCCAACGAGTTGGTGACCGACCAGGGCTTCGCTTGCCTTTTACTGAGTCCTGTACTACCAGCCTTTCAATCGCTCATCTGCAGGCTGAGCTACCCACGTCCGTAGGAGTGTACTCTATTCTGATGCCCTACACGTGGTCCCCGGGTAGTGCTAAACCGGGTAGCAAACTCTGGTGGGAGACTTCGGCCGTGGCTAGTTACCACCCACCGGACCAAGCCATGCCGTGAAATGACCTAGTCGTGTTTCAGGATGTAGTCCGGTGTAACCGTTCCGAAGACGGGTCTGAGCAGTAGCGCACTTGTAGCGCCTCACTCAACTGCCGTCTTTGTACTTCTTCACTCTACAAAACTTCAAGGCTAGAGTGAATAAGTACCCTATAGGTCGTCGTGCTCTATCTTAGACCACAACGTCGCTTAACATCAGGCGAGTTAGTGGTCAAACGCCGACCTATTCTACATAAAAAAAAAAATTTGCTCGTACTTCTGCTCTAACAAGTTGTTTCTCTTCCAGTCTAAGGAGTCATCATCGGTGCTCAGTTGTGATATATCAGCGGACGACAAGTTCATAGTAACGGGCTCCGGAGATAAGAAGGCCACGGTCTACGAGGTCATGTACTGAACGGCAATCTCAATAGGTGATAATGTTCCGAGGTCCAGTTTTGAGCGAGATTGGTTTTATATACCGCGCTGTGTTGGCTGCTTCAGTATCTACAGTTGAGCTTTAATTCCATTATTGGCTTTCGGCATGTAATTGAAAGGTATTGTCATATATGTATGTATACACATGTAAATGCAATATGATTTATGTGGCTGTATTGTTCAAGTAACTGACTGTGATCCAGGAGCTAATAGGCTCACCCCAAGTAACCAAATCACACACTACAAACGTGTTTTTGTGTTCACCTATCTTCAAGGTTTGCTTCAGCTAAGATAAGCCACCCTCAAACCAAAATCTTAATTACCTTGATATAGCTTACTGTTCCCTAAGTCAGGGGCTTCACTTAAATAAAAGTAAGCTGGCCAAAACAAAATCCTGGATCCGTCCCTAAATTTTAACCGTCAAAATGAATCCGATTCCGATTACAAGCCAGTTGAGCTGTATTTTCACTAGGGCGGAGCTGAAGGGAGCAGCACATAATTGACCAATCACAATGCTCCAAATCTTAGCTCTACTCCGATGGAATCAGTTGATCAGTGGTAAAACCACTGAAAGTCAAAAGTCAAAATGTTTTTATTCAATTAGGTATCGAAGATACACCTATGAACGTCAAAGTTTTATAATAGACTAAACCTCCTGGTTCGGAAAAAGAGCCACTACTCAAAAGAAATTTTGGCTTACAACTAGGTAATATCATATTACATCTATGTACTACTGGTTACTTGGGTAGACTCCACAGTAAAAGTTGTTCATAATAAAGAGTACGTTGACAAATTAAAACGTCTGTGGCTTCGTATGTGATCGATGTGAATAGAAAAACAAGTAACATTACCAAAAGACAAAAAACCCGGCTGCAAAATGTTGCAAGCCTATTCAAATGATACCTCACATGTCGAAATCTACCAAGCTGTTTAGGCTGTAGGGCGTGCCAAAGAAATCTCATACATACACTCGAGAAACATAACCCTCTTTGCGCAGTCGGGTAAAAACAAAACATACATGTCGACTAAAAAAGTAAAGATCGAAAAAGAGTTTCGAAGTTCGTTCGAAAGGCGAAAAGGCCACACTCAATACCGAAAACCATGTATAATCAATATTAAACCAGTTACTGAATGAAATATCGTAGCTATTTAAGCAGTCAACCAGAACGGCGAGCATTTGATAAGTGTAATTATAATGTAACAAAAAAGCAATGTTGCACCGTTATAACATGGATATTTTAGTGTTATATATTTTTATAATGAAATATGGAGAAAATGTTTTTGAATACTTTCTAAGTTTAGTTCGGGCGGTCCATTTCTTACGAGTATTTATTTTAAGACCAGTTTAGGTGCACTAAGTTTTTGAGTGTGTTATTGTGAAGAAGCGAGCATTTATAAAAAAATATTATCCATATTGTTTCGATAACATTTTAAAAGAACTGTGGAAGGTTAATAACTGATATAACTTGATTATAATTCGGTTCAAATGGATTTAAAGAAAAAATACCAATTTTGAAATGAATACATATTATGTATTTGCAAAATAAATAAAATTTGTGTTATAAATGTTATAAACCCTGATCAGACTGTTGAAGGTTCAATGATTTTTTGTCTCAATCTACAAGTAGGCTCCAGATTGGCTCCTGTAAGACGGAATGGGTCAAAGGCTCATCAGCGGTGTTATTCGTAATCATTCGGGAACGTGTCCGATGGAATCGCACAAACAAACTCAAATTGTTCATATCAGTCTGCTTTTATAAATTTTGGAATAGGGAATCTAGTATAAATCCACTCGGAAGAATGAATCACGTTGTAAAACTTATGAATACCGACTGAGGTTCGAGTAAGTTTAAAATTTTTGGAATCCTATCGAACATGTTTCCGGATGATTGTGAATACCTATGCTGAATCAAACTATTGTCTCTTTAGCTTAATTGATGACAAAATTGTGTTATTTCTATTCCGATCCCAAGTGTAAGCAAATATGTTGAATTGACCAATGGCAGCTGATAGTGCGTCACTGATTGGCTTTTATTGGTCGCTCATTTCCCATGTTTGTCTACACTCACAGACAACATTAGATATGCCTATTATTTAAATAAGCGTAGAATTAAACCAACTTATCTGGACAATCGAATTGGGAGCCACTATAGCATGTTTCTACCAAAATAAATAACCTCTCGTGGCATGTTTTAGTTCCAGCATTGCGTCAATACTTAAGTTAATTTGTTTGCTCTGTGGTTTATTTGATCATATAAGCAATTGTTACTTGCTACTGTAAACGCTTCTTCGGATTTGCCTCTTTATGTAAGATCCACCAAAGCTGTGCGGAGCTGGCATGGGATGTATGTAATGTATTAGAAGCATAAAAAAAAAAAAAAACCCGACATAGGTTTTCAGAAAACACAGCTAAGAACACTTCCGGCTAATTCACTTTTCAAACAAAAAAAAACAATCAAAACGGGTTCATCCGTTCTGGAGGTACGATGCCACACACACACACACACGCACACACACACACGCACGCACGCAGACACTTCAAACGTACCTATAACACCCTATATATGGTCGTTTTTGCGTTGGGGGTCAAAAAAGGCGCATTTCAAACTACACTAGCTCCACACAACTTGGGTGAGTTTACACACTTAATTTTAAGCGCTATTAGTATGTTTTTATTTCTTTAGACTGAGATAGTTTACTCTTAAATAACTAGCTGCATCTTGCGGATTCTATACTCTGAAGTATATGTGGTCCTTAAAATGCACACTACGACCTTGTCGAGTTTTGTCATGTTTGGTTCAGCCGTTGAGACGTGAAATGTATGTAACAAACGAGCAGTATTACTTTCGTATTTATAATCCTAATATGGCATGGCAATATGGTCGTATGTGTCGTTTTGTTGGATGGTCTTGCATTTGAAATAGTATAGATGGCATATTTGAACAAAATCAAAACTTATTTGTCTAGTGACTGTAAAATATTCTTTGAAAATTGTTTATTAATTAATCGTCATAATTTTTATCATGAATTGTTAATTGAACGGTCTGCCTGTCTAGGTCTGTGATGAATTTTAATGCCAACTCAGGCTGCGTTTGTGTTCTCTTCGCGCACACATTGGTATGTCCAATAGAATTGGTAGTGTATTAAAAGTAGGAGTTTAAGCTGTGTCTCTGCGAGAGCCTCGTATTAGCGCAGCTCTAGTAAGGACGCGGCTTAACGCATTAATTAATGTAGTATGAAGCTCGTACCAGGCTATTGCCGCAAAGGAGCTACCCACGTCCGTAGGAGCGTATTCTATTCTGATTCCCTACACGTGGTCCCCGGGTAGTGCTAACCGGGTAGCAAACTCTGGTGGGAGGCTTCGGACGTGGCTAGTTACCACCCACCGGACCAACCCATGCCGTGAAATGACCTAGTCGTGTTTCGGGATGTAGTCCGGTGTAACCGTTCCGAAGACGGGTCTGAGCAGTAGCGCACTTGTAGTGCCTCACTCAACTGCCGTCTTTGTACTTCTTCACTCTACAAAACTTCAAGGCTAGAGTGAATAAGTACCTTATAGGTCGTCGTGCTCCATCTTAGACCACAACGTCGCTTAACATCAGGCGAGTTGGTGGTCAAACGCCGACCTATTCTACATAAAAAAAAAGGACCGTGTAATCGCCGATACGCCGTTCCTATTGGTCTAAAAGACATTAACAGCCAATAGAAACGTTCGCGGCTGTAGTCTGGTACGAGCTTTAGGTCGGTTATATAAGCTGGCGCCATTACTCTACAATGACTTCCCACTTAATAGATACCGCATAGCAGCCCTAGCTTGCGTGCGCGACAAAATTCTTCTCGTCACTTTTTGTCGTGCGAGAACGTGACAAGGCTATGTGTATACAAAGTATACATACGTCTGTCTCGATAAAAAGAGTCGACATACTTTGTCACGTTGCTCATGCTAAGCCGACCATTTACAGTCGCTTTATTGGCACAAAAATGCCTATCAAAATCTCGCTCAGGGCCCGTACCATTTATTTATTTGTCCATTTACATTGAGTACACTAAAACATTATTAAATTCAATAAAATATTACTTTAAAAAAAAAATGTCACAATAAAATTATAAATGGAGACGGCATGCATATTACTTAAAGAGCGAAAAAATATTATTAATTAAAAATATACGAATAATAAAATTGAATTTAAATAAAATAATAGAAAGTTACAAAATAGGCGTCAAAGAAAAACAAAAAAATATCAAAAAAAAGTAAGTGCACTATAGAATAATTCAGTTAAATTATCCTCACAGGTCAAGTCAATGATAGTATTAAATAAAATGTCAAACAATATAAAACGCAAAAAATACATAAAACATTATAAAACGCAATAGCATAAAACATTACAAAACATTGACCATTACGTCTTATTGCCATGATGGTTTTGTTTCCGACGCTGCGCGACCATGGACCTTATTGCGCGGCGATACGATTTGCGGTCGCACAGCGTCAAAAACAACGTAACCATTATGGAAATAAGTTATAACCGTACGGGCCCAGGAAGTTATGGTTATTGACTTATTGACACATTTAAAAACGAAAGTAACGGCGCCGGCTTCGATAGATGATTTAGTTTGTCTAGTTCTGCCCTAAAAGCACAATAATTAGTGAGAAACTCGGTTTGGGCATTGAATAGTAACAAGGTATGTATATAAATTGTGGAGGCTTTTATTGTCAGTAGATTGTTTTAGAAATCTTTACACAGTTTAGGTGCTTTTAACAAAATTCTCGGAGTGAGACCTCTGTATTTTTTTTGTATAAGTCGTGTCGGTTTTACTGTAATTTTTGTAGATTTTCTTACCTGATTTATGGATGGGCCCCTGACATTGAAATATGAGTCCTTCCTCTAAATTTTGTCTCATACTTACAATACAATACAATACAATATATCTTTATTGCACACCAGAAACTACATGAAAATCTTAAAAACTAAAATACATTTTTCGGCAGTACAAGGGCGACCTTATCGCCTAAAGCGATTTCTTCCAGGTAACCTTTGGATGGACAGGAACTTACAGCAGTTTATAATGATATTTTTTTTTATTGTAATTGCATAGATATTGTGAATACATTATCATCAGCTATGCTCACATTTCAATGTCAGAAGAGGTCTAAGGCAGAAAAGACGGACGAGAAACGGTAGGAGCGGTGGGGTGGCACCTTCATACAAAACGAGAAGCGTCGCGTCCACGCCCCGTCTTCTCTAAGTTATTATTTGGCGCGTCTCTACATTTTATATGAATGTACATTGAAGGTAACGCCGCTTCTGCGTTCCGTACGTATCTCGTCCTCGTCTTTTCTATCTGGCTTGCCGCTTACGAACCCGAACGAAACCCAATGTAATGTGAATCATTCTTTCTTAAAACTCTGAAACTCAGATTTAACTGTCATTATCACAGGCATTCGAGTTCGTTTAGTACAAGCCTAAAAGTTCCTGTTGAGTTGAAGTGAAAAGTTGTATTATTTGGATTTATAATGTCAAGCACGTACTTAGGGCTGAACACATATCAGCACCCATAACATGCGCGCGCGACAAAATTCTTGTCACTTTTTGTCATGCGAGAACGTGACAAGGCTATGTGTATACATACGTCTGTCTCAATAAAAAAAGACGACATACCGTTGTCGCGTTGCGCATGCTAGGCTTGCAGGCTATTTTAAACCATTTCGGTTTGTTTGAGGTAGATGTATCGGTCTAGCCTCATGTAATATTTAAAAAATGCCAGTTTGATCGTTTGTGACTAGTTATAACGGCGGATTTAATATAGTTTTAAAGTGGTAATTGAATAAAATTCAACCCTGTAATATACAAATAATAAATTCTAGGTATGCTGAAGTGAATAGGGTACCTATTTTAATGATTTTAAGACTCGATAAGCAATAGTATTGATCTGCTAATTTGTGATATGCGTCAATGCAATAATTATGTATATGTATTGAAAAGAAATAAACACCAATGCAGTTTAATTTTAATGCGACACTGGAATTTGACTGTTCTATGAATAAATTGTTATTTTCTCTGAAAAATTAAGTGTATTACTTGGATTATATTTATTATTTCGATATAGATGTGATTTTATTCGTAAACTGAAACGTAGGTAGGTTCTACATTTTTAACCCATATTAGTTAAATAAGTTTTTGGGCAATGACGGCGGGGTAAAAGCAACGGACGATTTCATTGCGGCTGACGTGCAACTTGTAGCATCAGTGTGGAGTACAGCATGATGCACCCAAGCAGATACAAGTTGCTATACTATAAATATATGGGTATAATACCTATAGTAGTGTACTAGTGTTTCAGTACTGGGAGTACTGGAGGCCTTGTAACCATAAATCACACATATTTTTGTTTGATCTGTTTGGGTTCTATTTCTATTTATCTCAGATCAACCTAGAGAGTAAGATGGCGCACGGCGTATGATATAGGTGAAGCCAAGAACCATCCAAAAACTACGCTACTGCCGTATACACAACACGCACACATTGACGCAAAAAAAACTACGCTACTCGCTTGGTCATTCTTACCTCGACATAATTATGTGCATTGGTTTATGGTATAATTTCGTGTTCATAAATTTACATAATGCATTATAAAAGTGTGACCAGTGACTACATTTTGAGGTTCTTTTTAAAAACTGCAGTTTTTAACAAGTTAATTTTGAAAAAGCTGTAACATTAAACTCTTACAAAAATGTGCAATTTTAGAATGGAACGGAAATGGCTAACGTAGAGTTTGGGAATGAATTTTAGTTTTCGTGCAATTGTAAATGTTTTTCATGGCAACATTACTACGCGCACACTATTAGTGAGGCTGCCATTGGCCGCCGAGGGAGGGGCGTCCCTCCCTCGGCGGCAGCCCAAGCCGAGGCCGTACCTCAGAGATGGACCCGACCGTGAGCCGTCGAGCGCGACCGTTTGCCTCCGGCCACTGCGCGCGTCTACAGTTTTCGCACCCCGTCGTTAGGGGTGGGGTTGCTGCTCCGCCCGCGAGCGTCGAGCACCCCCCACCCCCGTACTACAGCGGCGCACTGCCAAAACAATTGCCGCGATGACTCAGCCGAGTGCGCGTCCGCCAGCTGCGCCATCAAGCGGCGAAGTGGCCGACCGCCCGCCGAGTCACACTTCCAAGCGCGTTTTCCAACGAAATCGCGCACCCGCGCTCGTCCGCCTGCTACCGGGGCGTTCCCGCGGGAACGTCCGGCTAGCCGCCGACCACCGCGGGCCTTACCATGAAGTTGACGACGCTTAGACCGGGTTCGCAGCGCGCTTTCCTGTCGCCGATCGGGTTAGGTGGGCCTCACCCGGTACGCCGGGGGTCTCACCCGCACTAGCCCTGTATCGCCGGAAGCGCGACTGAACCTGGAAAGCGTCGTCCTTCCAACTGCTAACCAACTTCAAGCGGAGCGGCAACGGTCATCGACCGCCCCTCCGCACACACCGCTCACACATCATACCTGCCGAGCTCGCAGCGCACCTCGCTCGCTCGGCCGCATCACGCACCGCCATCGCCGGTCAAGCCCGCCGACGCCCCGCAAGGTTCGCCGACGGTTGAGCTGAGCTCAACGCAGTCGCGAATCCCTCCGGTGCCGTCCGGCGGACGGACCGCGACAGCAAGCGCGACGCAGTGCATCCCTCTCGCACTATGGAGGCGCGGCCGCACACGCGGCGCTCCGCCACCTAGCGCCGAGACCACGCACAACCGGCCCAGGCGCCCCTTGCGCTAGCCGGTCCTGCCACCACCGCGGAGGTCGAGCTCCCAGCTCCCTCCGCCCACTTGACAACCACCCCCTAAGGACGGTGGCCGAGTACGCTCGCCCCGTCCGCACCAGGCCCCGACCCGTACAGTGGTCAAGCCCACATCAAGACCCGGATGCCGGGGATCGAGAATTCTCCCCGGCGCACAGTGTTCTCTGTAGAACAAGCCAGGTGGACAAAAATATATTTTCATTGTTTCGGAACCATGAAAATATATTATAATAATATAAAATAAAATAAATAAAAAATACATAGTTTTATGTATAAGAAAAAAATATTTTATATTTACACTATTATAAAACAGAAAAAAATACTGAAATAATAATACAATTACCTTAATCTCTACAAATATTACCGCTAATTATATGTACAACCTTAGACTATTACATTATTTACAAAAATTACAAATACTAACACTAAAAGGTAATATAATACACTACAGGTACATTAAAACTAATTGTCAATATCAGAATCATCGGATTCTGTATCGGATGATTCCGATACAAGATAGTCTTCCTGACTTTGTGGAGGTCTTAGTTGCTGTGGAAGTCGAGGCTCTATAGTAGGAGCTATAATGAGCTTTAGGACCTCCGCACACAATTTATTCGACTTTTTTTGGAACTTCCCGCAGGCTGTTGATCAGAGGATCAGATGTTATAATCAACATATTGAGCAAATCTCTTTCGTGGCTTGACGCGAGCACTTTCTCGTGTTGTGCTCTCTGAATCTTTATTTATTTGGTCGATAACATCGTCGATGATGGACGAGGATTTTGCGAGATGATATTGTTAGCTTCGTCGATTAACCTAAGAGGAACAAACGAATAAACAAAAAGGAACTCATCAGTGTCTTCGCTGTTCTCAAATCTCTGTGTGTAAGCACTATGACCGGAACTCCCGTCACAACCCCATTTACTTAAAAGAGTAAATGATGAATTGGGGAACACACTTGTGACAACTTCTTTCTGAGCTTCTATTAACCGTTCCGCTGTTTTGTTGAGTAAAACTTGTAACTCAATTTCTGCTCGAGATGGTGTCACAACAATGTGCTCCTTTTGTGCTTTTTATGATTTAACAATGCAATTATATGATGGAAACACATGGTGCCCGACCTTCATAGTCCATTTCCTAGTCTGTTTATAGGAGTGAGTGGTCGACTTCGAGTCGAGTCTATATAGTAGGCTAATGCCTCGTCACTACTTAGTGGTCTATTATTCTGCACAGCACTGGGTTGTTGAAGGCTAATGCATACACTCGCAGAACTCGGATTTTTGCCAATGTCCTTTATAGCCCTGGCAACGTCCTTTTTGGACACGTTTTTGTGTCCAGTAGATCGTGCAGCTACTTCTGCAGCAGTCATCAATTCGCCAACACTCCGCGAGTAAACTAATTCTTCAAGTCTACGTTTTTTAGTTTTGAAAGACGAATCTTCGAAGTCTTTTTTGGGTCTTCCGGGTCGAGAGTGGTCAGTGGATGAGGTAGAAGGTTGCGGTTGAATTGACCGCACGCAGAACTCTAACTCTTTGCCTTCTAGCCACAACTTATTCTTGATAAGAAAACGCTCCCTTGACTTTCCTGAAGAAACCTATTTGGAAGCGATTTTTGAAGAAATACTGGCTAACTTCATCTTAATGTCTCTTTGACTATCTTCAGAAATTTCAGAAAACTCAAACTTAGACGAAATAAATTCAAATAGACGATCATTTCTTTCGTATTTTTCGTGTCTAAGCCATTCTTCGAAAAACTCTATTTTATTAATAGAGTGAAGCTTTTCTGCAAAAAAGAGAAAAAAAAATAGTTGTACTCATTTGTGCTACGTAAAATATATGTCACAATAATCTATAGTCATGCAGCTAAAACATATAAAAAAATTAGCCTGGATACAAGAGGATACATGCTTTTCCCATACTCGATAAGTTTGAAATCAAAGAAAAAATATGTTTTTTTTTGTGTTTTCGTTGATAATCTACTCTAATGATTTTTAAGGCTCATTAAAAGATTCTAATAATAAAATATTAATATACATACCTTCAGAATTGAAATCCATCACTAAACTTTCCACAAAATTAAAAACTGCCACAATGAGGTGTTAGTGAAAGTGTCGCTAAAATGCAACTGACCTATATTTAAAATTGCATTAACCTCATTAGCTCACTTTGATAAACAATGACTCATTAGTATGGAATGTTAGACATAAATAGTTCTTGGAATTGGGGGTTTGGGGGTTTTGTTTACAGGTACATAGTACTCATTTCCGGGAATTTGATAACGACTTTTGTCCACCTGGCTTGTTCTACAGCGCACACTGTGCGGCGGCGCCGGCCCGGCCCAGGCGCACACGGCGCTAGCCACTTTGCTTCTACGCGGAGCGGGGGTTGATATTCCCCCCGCCTCCCGCACCCGGCCCAGGCGCACCCGGCGCTAGCCCCATATTAAGACCGCAGGGGTGAGCTTGCCTCCCCCTGCCTCACCACACCGGACCAGACACCGAGGGCAGCGTGAACTGCCCTCACATCCTGCTTGACTACATTGATTCCCGCGCGCGCTGCAAGCGCGCGCGCACCCGACGACGGCGCGGCACCCGCATCTCACCGGGTCTCCCTCTCGTTTGGGTCCGCCGCTGGCTCCGTTCTTGGGGGAACGTTGAACCGCCGCGGACCACCGGTTCGAGAGCGGGATGCGCCGGACGTCATTGGACTTTAATCCTGAGCCGGATGGTGTGAGCCGGCTCAGCGCCCAGCCTCCGTCACTACGGTGACGTTCAACGCCGATGCTTCGCGCTCGGCTAAAGACAAGACACGCTGCCATCTGGCGGGCCCCTCGCCACCCGGCTCGAGGCACGGCCCGCCAGCATCACCGAATCCCGCTGTCCAAGCAGCACTTGGACACCGCCCACTGCCCCGTAGCGCTACGTCATGCGGGGCGCCCCACCGATGGAGGGCCCCTGTAGAATGGGACTGCAGGCCGGCCCTCCACATCACTGCAAGCCTCTACTCCGCGGCCGGGTGAGTACGCTCCCCGGCCGCACCACCCTGCGGACACGACCCCCTCGGCCGCCGGCCTAGAGGGTGCGTCGGTCCGCCTCATCGAAACCCGCCGCCGGAATCCCGGCATATGACGATGACGTCATCCACACACCGCCCGTCGCCCCCTGCGCGCGGGCCGTGAAATGACTCCCCGCCTTCGTCGAGCGATGCTCCGAAGGCTCGTCGCACCTCCGCGCCTCGGTGCGAGGTGCAATAGCCGCCTATGGTCGAGCGAGGCTCCCTAGGCGGCCTCCACACAGCGGGCGGTCCCCTCCGACAGCCGTCGGAGGTGCGGACCGCTAGACGCTGCCTATGGCTTGGCCGGCGCCGCACCCGCGGCGCCTGGCCGGCCGTCCATTGCCGCCGTAAGGCGACCGCTTCAGCATCCTAAAGGGCTGCTAGAGCCGTGACAGCTGGCTCACGCCGGCTAAGCGTGCCCGCGCCCTTCTCGCCGTCCGTATTCATCGCTCCGTCCGCTAGGGTCCGCCCGGCCTTACGCGCCGGAGTCCCCGAGCGAGACGTCGAGCGAGACGGCGAGAGTTATTCCTTCGGTGGAGATGCCGCCCGTTAGCTGCGACGGGTGCGGGACTCCACCGACCACTGAAACCTGCGAAGTGTGTAGTGCGAACTACACACTTCGACGCCAGTGCGAGCTGCCGCCAGCGCAAGCCGGGCCTGGCGCCGCACTCGCAATTGCCCTGGGGGCATTGTCCCCCAGCGTCCAGCCGCGGTAAAGAGGTTCGCCTCGAGACCGCAACCTTACTCCCCCGAACAGGGAGGGAGAAGAACCCCACGACGACGACCTCAGAGATGCCCTTGCGCTCGTCGCCCATAGTCTTAAGGCGAGCCTGGCCAGAAAACGTCTAGCAAGAATCAACTTTCCTCTAAGATAAACCATGGTTTTTACTGTGTAAAAAAAAATATGTTATTCTTAAGCATGTTTTTAAGTGGAATCATAAATCTGATACATGTAATGAATAACTTCACTCGATAGAAAAAAAATCCAAAGTCACCTCTATTTGGTATTTTAAACACGATTTGCGACTTCATTTTTACAAATCATATTGCTTTTTTATTTTTTTTACGAATTACAATGCAATAAGAAAATGGAATCATAAATAAAAATGTTAAAAAGTTAACATGGTAATTTTATATGATTTTTTTATCACGAATTCATGGTAAAAGGCACGTTTGCGTGACCGCCAGTCCGCCCGCAGACCCCGTCGACGCCGGACGTGTGCCAAATTTTTGTGATCTCCGCAGTGCCGCACACACCAACACCAACCAAGCATTTAGTTTTGCCATAATGGGTAACAAACATAATAAACGAAAAAAATGCTCAAGTCTGACTTTTAGAAAATCGTACGAGTCAAGGAGCAAACGTCGGTAAGTAGATAAACTTCTACTAGATTAAATTGGTAATCATTGTTTTTATTTACTAGAATCGACATTTCTTGCATTGCTTTTTGTAGTCAGATGATGTATCAACAAATCTATTAGTACCTACTTATATTCGTTTTAGTGTTTTCAAATATCATACTCATCATCATAGATACTTTTTTGTCTCGTTACGTGTATTCACGATGTAAATACCCGGCCTAGTGGTATACCTACTAGTGATATTTATGTAGTTATACCTACCTACAGTTACAGTTTTTTTTTGCAGAAGACTACTACGTAACAAACTCCAATGACTTTGGAATTGACGAAACGTAAGTACCTACCTACCTTTTGTACCACTCAGGGAGGCGGGTGTTCTGCGAAGTTTTGACTATGTCGGTCACCATTTATTATTTCACCCAGACAACTTGTGAGATACGGATACGGAGCGACGTTCATACTTTCATTTTTCCTGAGCATCCTAAACTGCACAACGAGTAAATACTCGCCCTAGTGGCATACCAGTGATATTTATATTTATATAGTTATACCTACTTACACGAATACCTATCTTACAGTTTTGTTTTTTTTTTTTCAGAAGAGTACAACAACTAAATGTAATAAACTCCGATGACATTGGAATTGACGAAACGTAAGTACCTACCTACCTTTTGTAACATGCAGGGCTGCGGATCTTCGCTAAGTTTTGACTATATAGGTATGTAGGATGTTAGGTGAGATACGGGACGACGTTCATACTTTCATTTTTACTGAGCAATCTGAACTGCACAACGAGTAAATACCCGACCTAGTGGCATACCAGTGATATTTATATTTATATAGTTATACCTACTTACACGAATACCTATCTTACAGTTTTGTTTTTTTTTTCAGAAGAGTACTACAACTAAATGTAATAAACTCCGATGACATTGGAATTGACGAAACGTAAGTACCTACCTACCTTTTGTAACATGCAGGGCGGCGGATCTTCGCTAAGTTTTAACTATACAGGATGTTAGGTAAGATACGGGACGATGTTCATACTTTCATTTTTACTGAGCAATCTGAACTGCACAACGAGTAAATACCCGGCCTAGTGGTATATCTAGTAGTGATATTTACGTAGTTATACTTACCTACATGAATACTTATCTTCGTTTTTTTTTTTTTTTTGCAGAAGAGTACTTCAAGAGAATGTAATAAACTCTGATGACATTGCAATTGACGAAACGTAAGTACCTACCTTCTTTTTGTAACATGCAAGATGGCGGATCTTCGCTAAGTTTTGACTGTACTGTATGTATGTAAATTATATAGGGTGTTAGGTGAGATAGGGGACGTCGTTCATACTTTCATTTTTGACTGAACAATCTATACTACACGAGTGTTTGGTAGCGTTTGAGTTATAGCCGTATGATTTGAACACATCTAGGCCTGATTAGTACTGCAACGTGATTTTGGCTGTTTTGAAGAAAACTCGTAAAGTTGTATATTCGTTTTTAACGATTAGCTAAAATCGAGCATTTCGGTAAATCTTGTAAGTACGGCTTTTATAAACCTACGACTGGTATGGATGTGTTCGTCGTTGCCTTTGAAATTCGAAACTGCCGGTTGTAAGAAGCGATAGCGGGGACAGGCGAAGCTATGTATATACGTCACAAAGATGGCCGCCGACCGTTGTAGATTATTGCTTATATCTCGAGTTCTATCTCATCAAATCAGTTGTTTGAGGTGTCATTTGAAAGCTCATTTATTTATAATGTAGTTGTTATATAATTATGTACATACATATCAACAAGCTTGAACGACAGCTTCCGTGCGCGAGTCCGACTCGAACTTGGTCGGTTTTTTAAGATTTTTATATTTTTAACTTTTGGACATCATACTTATAAATATTTATTTTTATTTTGTTTTAGGCACGTGGATGACATTGACCCTGTTTCACTCAGCGTGGTCATCATCCTGCGTCAGTCATGGTTTGGTGGGGGGTATCCTATCACGGCGTCACAAAGCTTAGTTTTTGTGAAAAGAGGGTTAAAACTTCTGCCAAAGTGTATCAAGAGACCGTCTTATATGGTGTTGTACAACCCCTTAGCAATACTCTTTTTAAAAATCTACCGTGGAGTTTCCAACTAGACTCTGCAAATGGTCACAAGGCGCGAACTACCCAAGCCTGGCTGGAAGCCAATGTTCCGGACTTTATAAGGGCTGAAGACTGGCCCTCCTCTAGCACAGATCAAAACCCCCTGGACTACAAATTATGGTCAGGTTTAGAGGGCATGGCCTGCTCTAAACGACACGCCGACATAGAGTCATTTAAGAAATCTTTGAAGCAAGCAGTGGCTAAATTTCCCATGGAAACAGTCCGTAAATCCATAGATTCTTGGCCAGACCGACTAAAGGCCTCTATCAAGGCCAAATGTGGTAATTTTGAATAAACTAATAGTTATATTTTTGTTAAGACTTCAATACATATGTAAATATAACTTTTATTAACATTACATTACTGTATAAAAAAATAAATGCATTTTCATTTGTAACAGAACTTATGGCTAGACATGCATACATATCGTCACGCTTTTCCCCGAGGGGGCTGGCAGAGGTGTAATACAACACCCACATTTCGCCGGACGATATTCAGTCCCAAATGTGACAGGGGGCGAGCCTGTCGCCATACACCGGGCTCCAGTTATGTAGCAGATGACACACAATACGCACATATGTTCACACAATGAACAAATTGGTGCATGCCGTCGGCTGGGTTCGAACCCAGCAGAGCAAAATTGGGCAGAGCACTCCCAACTAGGCTGCCATCGATTCTACAACTATATCACAGAACAAATAATAATACTACGTACCTATAGCTCAATTGTATATATAAATGTAAATATTGTGAATGTATATTTTTGTATTGGATGTTTTGTTAGTACTAGCAGAATGTCCGCCACTTCGTACCCAGGGTATGTATACCTATATATCCGGTATAAGTTTACTCGATTCTTTCATAATTATTGTTCAAAATTATATCTGAATCGTGTAGTTTTTTAACTTTGTAACATTTAACAAACCATACAATATTATTAGTACGCACCTAATGGTAAAGTAAGGTAATTAAAATTGTTATTACCATTGTTATACAAAATACCCAAAAATAATGAAATTTACCATGTTGTATTATTTAATGAATACCGGTAGTTACACAATCATTCCAACACCCTGTATAAATATTTGTCCTAATAAGGATAACAAGTTGCCTATGTGTCAATCCAGGGCATAAGCTAACTCCGTTCCAAATATGATCCTCATCCGTCTAGCCGTTTAGGTGTGAATAAGTGAAATACGAGTAAGTACCTAACTTCCACACACAATCGCAATCTTTTGTATTTATGAGTGTGAAGTGTGATAAAATGGCAATATGACACTACCGGTAAAATGAAACTAATGCCACGACTGCTCACACATCAAAAATACAACAACTCGTGGACATGAGATTGGTTGTACCTATATTGGCTTGAACGGCATTTTTTAGATTTTTTTTTGTTTGGCATCAAATAAAAAATGTTCATAAAATGGATGAGTACAATGACGGACGGATTATTTTATCGATTTCCTAAAAATGGGTGTTTAGGTACTCGATACCATAACGTGACTGACGGGTGAAAGACGTGCGCGCGGCGCATCGCACACAACTTTTGTGTCGCGTGAATGAATACGTCGCGCTCCCAAAAGTGCGGCCTGAGGTAGAGTAAAATACCTAAAGTTCTGGGAAAGCCTCGCCTTAAGCATTTTGAGGCCCTGCGACATCTGCGCTTGCTAATTAAAATTGCTAATGCCCGGTACGCTGTCGAGGCCTCAATGGCCAACAGCATAAAGTCAACCATAAAAAAAAACGAGATATAACGCAGTGTTCCATCTTTTTACGTTGATCTGAGCTATTTAATTACCAAAGTATTTAAAATAAATGTATGTAGGTACGGTAAAAAAATAATAGGTGAATGTGGGTGACCTGGGACCCTATTCGGAGATTTGAAATTCTCATCTCACCTTCTTTCGTCCTTGTTGCTCTCATTTAAAACGTCATAGGTGTGAGAGTGACCAAGATAAAATGTCATCTCATCTCACGCGCAGGAATAGCCCCCCTGGCAAATTAGCAATTCAGTAGTCAACACTGCAGGCACCGCATCAAACCTAGAATAATGGTCAGCCCCCGGTGGGTACAGTTCCTCTAGTACGCATATAGTAGGTACATAAATCTCGTTGTAGAAAAGAAGCAAAATCAGCATTGGTATCACAAAAATTGGGAAACGTTTCCATTCGGATTCTAAAAATTTTAAACTCAAAATTATTCGAATCTCAGTCTGTATTAATAAGTTTTTAAACGTGATTTAATTTTCCGATCGGATTAATACTCGATTCCGTATTCCAAAATTTATAAAAGTAGATTATGATTCTAACAATTTGAGTTTTGAAATTTGTGGGATCCGGAAACGTTTCGAATGATTGTGAATAGCACCTCAGTCAGTGGTGCCGCCATATAGTAGGTACGTACTCATAGTACTGCACAGGCATTATTTTATTACTGTAAAAAAGTGTCGCGTCTCGCGTCGGTCGAGCGACGACACAATATCAAATTTGTTTGTTTTCAATGTACCTATGTAAATAAAAACTTTTTAACAAAAAATAAATTAAACCGCCGAAAAAACTGAAAAGCAAAAATTGTAGTTAACTATAATAAGTTCTACTTCTATTACGTTACTCTCTTGCTCTTGTGGTTTGGATATTGGTTCGGTAAATCATATATTTTTTAGCTGCCCTCTTCGTAGTATATCATCCCTTTATTCTACCATCACTAAGTTTATAGTTCCGCTTCCAATACACATTTCTTCTCTGCTCTCATTCCCAAACAAAAAAATCATTTTTTCATTTTCTAATTTCATTCAGTCCAATAACATACGTCTATAGTTTTGCTTTAGTTATTATTCTGAGGTCAAATAATATCACCTCTCTCACTGTTGATGGCAAAATTGCCCCAAAAACAGGAGCAGAGGCCACTATAAAAAAAAAAAGTTCTTGCACTGATATAAGTATACCCCTAAAGTATACTTATAGAATTTTGAGCCGACACGTCGTCTGCTGCTGCCGTCTGCGGTTAGGAGTGAAATAGTTCCTTTACTAACACAATTAACTTATAATACCTACGCTACTTCTCTAAAAGACGCTGGAACATAATATCAAAATGAAAACCAATGGTTCTGACTAAAGAATATAGTATCCATGGTCATGATCCATGAAAAAGTTACTAAAAAAAAGTTGTTATGTTTACGTTTGCAGTTTTGCAAAATTGAAAATTTGTTTTAGAGAAACAACAAGGCCATAATGATTTGATTGCATTATTTGCATTGAATTGAAGGTAAAAGTTCAGTGGTTTGTGTAAAATAATTGTTACTTGAAATTACAAATTAACAATCAATTTGTGAAAATGATGCCGCATGACCTTTTAAACATTGTTCCTGATCAACTGTTCCAAACCCAGAATATCAGCGATGTGGATCACGTGCAGAAGAAACTGCAATATGAAATCGAAAGGAAAAGGGAGGAGTTACGAGCAATGGTCGGGTATGTATCGCTCAAAATTGAAACATTGGTGCAGGCCAAACAAACTTTTCTTAAGTGACAGTCTCGCCGAAGGAACGGTGAAAAGACACTTCGACATGCAATAGAACGTAAAACCATTTCAAAAAAGACGATCTCTAAACGCTGGTCGGGTTCTACTCTCTTCTAGAATTCGAGATCCAAGTCCCCATGTCGAAGCAGAGGGTAGATAATTGGGTTTAACCACATCTTTGGGCCTTTATAATTACTATAGTACCTGTTTCTCAACAAATAAAAAGTGAAAAATAGGTACCTATTATTTATAGAGGTTCATACATATGAATTGGTAAAGGATGCCCGAGATTGTTAAATGGTTTGCTGCAAATGTTACATGTGTGATGAAACTGTTTGATGTCAGTATGAAGATCCATTAAACAGCACTGCTCAGTTTGGTTTTGTATGCCGTCATATTCAGACTTGTGTTGTGACATGACATTAATTGTGAACATCTACATAAAAAACTAGAAACTAGCCCAGACGATTATAAAAACTGCACTTCCTCTTCCTCTAAAATTTTTTTTTCCATTAATGCAACCTCAATCTACTGAAAACAGAGCATAGGAGCACAACTGAGCCAAGTTTGATCCAACAAGTTGGTAGACTATTAAACAGTATGTCAAACGACCAAATCATTAAATTGCATCAAACAAACTTCAAACCCATTAAGTGTTTGACAAACCTCTCAAACCAACTGTATAAACAATCAAATTTGATTGACTCAAACCAAAATCCATGTATTTGACTCAAACTGTTTGAACAACTCAAGTAAAAAAAAATTACAAACTTGCTTTTTTTTATTTATATTTTTGATCACTGACTCGCCTGATGGAAAGGGTCGATCAACATGATCGAAGCTGTAACATCTTCCACTAGGAGGTCCTGTCCCCTAGGAAATATCTATAAAATTTTCTCTAAAACACCACCGGATTGTATTTAGGTCGAAAAACAGATGCAGCTAGCAAGTTCCACACCTTTGTAGTTCTTATAAGAAAAGTGGATTGGAAACTTTTAGTGCGCTTAGACAGAATTTCCACCATGAGAGATTCTCTCAGTCACCAACTCATTAAGTTTAAATAACTTTTCTTTTTACAACATTTGTCGCCACATTCAATAGACACTCTAATTATTAATAAACCTGTTTTAGTCTCTTTATGAGTCCTTGGTAGTACAGCATAATATTTTAAACACCTGCAAAAGAATATCATGCAACACTCATTAGAAGTGATTGGCAAAATGTAGTGTAATAAAATTTTTACTCAAATAGAATATTGTCCACTCAAGAATAATAATACTGACCCTTCTGAACTACATACATATATAGTCACTCAAATTTGTGATTTCAAGTCTCCTATTTCAGCATTTGTAGTTACCCAGTTGGTTGCCCACTTAGTATGCCATATTTGGATATTTGTCACCTTTAATTCGAATTTATATTTGCTTGTTCAAATTGTTTAAATACTAGCTAATAGCTATTAATGTGTGAAATTGTTAGCAAGCTGTTTTAATCATTACATTTTTCCAGCGAGAGGTACAGAGACCTCATTCATGCCGCTGATACCATAGAAGAAATGAAAGGTACCACATCCAGCACTCTCAACCATATTAGTGAAATGATGGCTGCATGCAAGAATCTACACAACACACACTTAGTTGGCTTCAAGATTGAGGAGAAACCGCCTGTGACAAGGTTATTTTGTTAATAATTTTAATATAATTTTAAATTTAACTGTAATGGTGTATCCACACATGCCACTGGCTGTAGAACTCATGCCGCCGGTTCCAGACCGCAGATGACATATGCGACATCCGGGACTGCAGTAATGGTGTGATTTTCGTCGAAATTAGTGCTGATTACGCCAGTGTTGAAATGTTTGACGATAATATACACTATTGTCTATTGAAATAATTTAGCTGTAAATCAAACGCAAAATAAAGAGAAATTAAGAAGTTGAAGCCTAGTCTACAAAATAGACAAAGTGCTTCAATTCTCATAGAAAAGAAAAAAATGACCTAAAACAAAGAAGTATTGGTTCCAAATGGAAGGAGTTCTTTCTACTGGGGGTCTCAAAAAGCTGTCAAACATTTCTGAAAGATTTTATAAAAAATATTGAATTTAATTGGGCCTATGATAATAGTAAAAGTACAATATGCAATATACAAAAGTATATTCAACAACACCATTGCTGCTCTCGTCCGATGCTGCAAGCAAAGTGACCGCCGGCAACTTCGGCAAACCCATCACGGCTTTGTATGCCGTAAGCAAAGTCAGGCCTTATAAGTAGCATTCTTCTCCGTCACTTTTTGTTGAGTGAGAATGTGACAAGGCTATGCGTAAACATACGTCTGTCTCGATAAAAAGAGTCGACACACCGTTGTCGCGTTGCGTATGCTAGGGACGAACGTCAGCCGTGCTGCCGGCCACGTGTGGAAACATCTTTAAATGAAAAAAAAATAAAAATATTATGAGCAGTAACTTACTAATTTCTGTTTCTATTCCAGTTTTCACTATAACATGAATCCATTGCATAGTTTATCAGTGCAAGTGAAGTTGCTGATGGAAATACCAGAGAAAATATGGACCTGTATTGAGTCTGAAGACTTTATTAAAGCCACTCAGCTGTTTATTATGGCCCGCCATATTAATACAGGTACCAAATCAATTCTTTTTTTTTGCCTTTTCTGCATTATTTTGTTGCACAGTTGCAAAATCCCCAAGGGAGACTTGAAGTAGAGATCTCCGCAAAGCCAGGGTAAACATAAGTATCTTCTATATCTTCAAGCTCCATTTGAACCACAAATTACTTAACACCAGGTGGGTCCATCATATACAATTCTACTTGAAAAAGTGATGATTTTGCTGACATGTTAAAAAAAAAGAAAAAAATACAAATAAGGCTGGTTTTGGGTGTAGCAATACTTAAGGGCGTTCTTCTACCCTTCAAAGTGAAGGAAGAAAAATAAAAATAAATAATATTATAATAAAATATTATATTCAGCAGAAAAATATTCGAGTCTCCGTACAAACTAGTCACATACTCAATTTCGTATGGAGACTCGATGTTTTCTCTCTCAAATTTTGCAAACTTGTGTTCCAACAATTGTTCACTTTGACGGGTAGAATAACACCCTTAAGTATTATTTTACTCAAAAACAACACCATCTATACTAATACAAGGTGCTGCATTACTTATTAAAAAAAAATAGTTCGTGGAGTTCCTCCGCGCGGAAGAAGTGAAACTTCTGTGTATCTTGTTACTATACGCATGCGCTCGAGTGCCACGCATTCAATCTCGCTATGTCTCTTTCTATTCTCCCTCCCCAGGAGTGTTAAACGTTTAAGGCAACCTTGTTGGAAGTCGCTTAGAAGTTTCACTTCAAAAAACAATTCTAACATTTAAAAAAAAAGTACTATTCTCGTCCATTCCAGGGTTACAGCTCCAAATAGGTGGTAAAAACGCTAAGCCAGGGCTCCAGTCTCTACAACGGCTGGTGCACCAGCAGTGGAGCTCAATTTCCAGCTTCAACCAGACCATCATTGGCGTGTGCCGGCGGAAACTGCAAGATGTTGAGATTAGTGTAGAGGTAAGTACTTCTTCTTCTTCTACTTCTACTACTCTTTCTTTTACACTTTCACATCCATTAGATAATTATGTGGCGCATTTACGATGTAACTGATACGGTAAACAAAGATAAACAAGTAACATTATTAAAAAACAATTGAGAGAATAAAGAACAAACAATATCCTATCCTATGCAGGTGGCCTGCTCTTGCCTGGTGAGTCTGCACCTCCTGGACTCGCAGAGCATGGTGGAGCTACTGGAGACCCTCATCGGTCTGCACACTAACAACAGCCTCCGCACCACGCTGCAGTTCTCGCTCGCTAGCATTTTAGAAGGAGACGTCAAGGCGCAGATCAGGGATAAGGTATTTTTACTGCATTGCAGTTGAGAAGACATGCTGTGTGACTTATGTGGACTTCAGCTGCGTTACCACTTTGATTTATTGCGCTTGACCATCAAAAAAAGCTATTATTAAAAAGCGATGATAGCCTAGTTGGAGAAGGCCCGTCTCTAAAGCCAGAGGGAGCGGGTTCAAACCCAGCCGACGGCACGCACCAATTTGTTCATTGTGTGAACATATTGTATTGTATGTCATCTGCTACATGACTGCTACTTATACTATCTTCTGCTGAATATCGTCCGGCGAAGTGTGGGTGTTGTATTACTCCTCTGCTAGCCTCTTCGGGGGAAGGCGTGACGATGTAATGTTATGTATGGCCTTAACCCCCAAACGCATTATTGTTGCCGCGACATGATGACATACAATACGCACATATGTTCACACAATGAACAAATTGGTGCGTGCCATCGGCTGGGTTCGAACCCGCTCCCTCTGGCTTGAGAGGCAGGCCTTCTCCCAACTAGGCTCCCATCGCCTCTTAAAATTCCGAAAAAAACTTATTTGAAATTTAACATCACTTCAGGTTCTCAGTGGAGTCAAATGCGTGCTGAAAACTATTGTGCTGGTTGTTGCTTGTTTTGTTGGTAAGTATTATCTACCTTTCTAATTGGGAGTCGTCCATTAATTACGTGAAGTCTTTCTGGCGATTTTTTGAAAAATTCCTCCTTCTCCCCCCTTTGATATATATCGTGATATTTGGCTCGACTCTCTCCCTCACCCCAAATCTAACGTAAAATTGTTATAAATGCAGGTTTTTAGTGTAACTACGTTATTTTTTCGTCAAAAACTGCTCGTCTCGCGCGGTTGACTGGACTGTTGCCGATAGTGGTTAGTCAATCCAGGAGATATTGTGCTAAACCCAGTTTTCTTGCGGTGGAAAAAATAATAAAAAAGTAGCTTAGCATAGCTTAAAAACCGACTTCCTGTCATCCATATGAACAATTTGTAGACTTTTTTTGATATTTTAAAAACTGCATGACCCATTTCGAAAAAAATTAAATGGGACCATCTCTAAAGTATGATATATCAAACAAAAAAATAAGCATTAAAATCGATTTAGAAACGGCGGAGTAATCGCGTCATTAAAAAAAATACTGTCGAATTGAGAACGTCCTCCTGTTTGGAAGTCGGTTAAATATTAAGTGAGATTTACTTCTCCCCCACGTGAGATTGGATGGCTCGATGCCCCCCTTCCCCTCCCTCAAACATATCACATAATAAAAAGACGACCCCTTAGAGAATCAAAACTTAGAAAAACTTTTGAAATGACATTATTAAGTTTTTTTTAAATTAAAATTTAGATGACGACGGTGGTGCAGTATTGGCAAAGCTCAAGGATTTACTAAGGAAGGACTCGCAGCCTCTGGTGGAGTTGGTCAAATTCAGCGACCCGGCGGCTCTGAAGCTGCTTCCTCCAGTCATTGCTAATTACAGGTTACTGCTTGACTTTCACTTATAAATTTTACTCACGTAAGTAATTTGGTATGTCATTTGGGATTGAATATCGTCCGGCGAAGTGTGGGTGTTATAATTCGCCTCTGCCAGAAGTTTCGGGGGAAAAGCGTGGCGTTATGTTATGCAAATTTAAATCTTGTCTCGGCATTAAAACATTTTGAATTGAAATTTTTTTTTTTTAAATATTGTTTATTTACCTAGGCTATCATCAGCGACCGAGCCCCAGGCCCTAGCTCGCGAGGACATAATAGCCAGCGTTCACAAGTGGAACTCCTGGGTCAAGTCTTACATCGACACAAACGTACAGGCGCTGTTACAGAACGTCACTAGAGTAAAAGTGCTCCATGAGATCAGGGAGGAGGCTTTCAAAATTGGTAAGTATTAAGAAATATTCCGAGTTTTTGGTAGAGGATCCGACAAACCAAATAGGCGTGTTAGGGGGCCCATTTGGAGAATACATGATCCGAAAAAACAAGGTCTAGTATTCAGTAATCACATAATGATGTCATCATCAATGGTCTCTTTCGAACTTGTTGTAAATTACTTACGTAGTGACGTCAATGTTGCGACTGACGTCACTACGTGTTTCTGAATGCTATACCTGGCGGAATATATTCTTATACCTTATGGGAGAATACAAGTTGACCAATAAATATCCCTGACCCCTAATTTTTTTTAAATATTTTTTTTGACGTGACAACGTCTTATAATTCGATAGAGCCGGCTGCACGCACGAAAAAACATGACTCATGCGGCGTTACCTCGCTCTGAGGCGTTCCATGTAAGCCTTGAAGTGCAAGCGAGAGCGCGGAACGAGCGACAAAGAAGCATAATCGGCCTTTGCGTTCGGTAGCGTTCGACATCCGTCTCTCTCCTACTTGAGTGAGCACGTTGTCACGTTCAACTATCGTCAGTAAACCGACTTTACAGACAACCAATTTTTTGTGAATTTTCCGGTTTTCACCGAAATTGTACTTACAACCATTTGTAATATCTGTTTTAGACCGGATGTTTTTACACTTGGGTTTGGTCTTTGATACACCTTCAGACCACGTAAAGCAAATTAGATACAAATCAGAGCTAAATAACTGATTTAGAGCTCATAGAGTGCTCAATAATAGTAATAGTATAAAATCGATAGTAACTCTAGCTGTCTGTCTGTCTGTTTGTAGGCTTTTCACGGATTAACGGCTGAACGGATCTTGATAAAATTTGATAATTAGTTACAGTATATCACGAGACAGGGTTTTGAATACTTTTTGTAAATTAACGCGAACAAAGTCCCGGGGAACAGCTAGTCAATAATAATATTAAAATTATTTTTGTTAAGTACTTACTTATTAATAATAACAATTATTATTATTTCGAAGTATTTATTTTGAGTACAATCCATGAAAAAAAAAACAATAATGTATTACAAAAAACTTAAACTTATTAATCCTACTAATATTATAAACGCGAAAGTTTGTAAGAATGGATGGATGGATGTATGTATGTTTGTTACTCTTTCACGCCAGAGCGGCTAAACAGATCTGTATGAAATTTGTCACAGAGATATAGTATAGTCTAGAATAGCACATAGGATACTTTTTAACCGCGGGTGAAACCGCAGGGCGCAGCTAGTATTAAATAATTATTTAATTATATGAGTATTTGCAAACACATTAAAAATCAGAGATTTAACACCAGCATACATACCCATGAAATTTTTGCTATCTCATTTCCACAGAGATCCCCCAAAACTGGCGTTCAATATGCGCGTCTCTAGATATACCGGACGTGCATGTGTGGTGCCACTACTACCAGCCACTGCTGACCGCCCGCGTGCACGCGATCTTGCACGCGCGCTGGGACAACGTCTACGACTCCTTCAAGACTCAGATACTTATAGACTTGACTAAGGTATGTTTATGAAAGTTGGAAAAAAACCCCAATAGTTTTACTGGTAGGATTGTTTATCCCTCGGTAGGGCTGTTTCCATCAGAAATGTGGGAGGATGCTTAGCGAACAGGTATGTGTGAACCAATGGAATCGCTTCATCTGAGCAAGGCTAAATACATGAAGCAATTCTATTGATTCTTAACAAACACATGCCTTGCTACGCGTCCTCGCTCATCTCTGGTGGAAACGCAGCCTATAATAGGAAGAAAAGAAAGAAGAAAAACAAGTACACTTAGGAGCACTGGGTGCTAATGTTGTGGTTGTTATGCTTTCACGCCTTAACCACTCAACCGATCATGAAATTTTGTATAGACGTCAAAATCAAAGTCAAAGCCAAAATGTTTTTATTCACTTTGGGTATCAAAGATACACTTATGAATGACAAAGTTTTTTTTAAAAAATTACTCGACCGCCTTGTTCGGATAAAGAGCCTCCACTCAGCGAGGAGTTGCCAGGAGTACAGAAAAGAACATAGGGTCCTTTCATCCCGAAAAATTAACGGTTTCCGAGAGACTGCGGGCCGCAGCTAGTCTTTCATAAAACAGGCGCAGGCCGCGTGTTGCCAACCGCTTGAGGTTCATTTAAACTAGCAGTTCCACTCGATAGAGACCTCGCGTATCTCCACAATCCCTCGTCCGATTTAGCTCATAAAACATACACAACATATCGTCATGCCTTTCCCCCGAGGGGGCTAGCAGAGGTGTACGACACCTACACTTCGCCGGACGATATACAGTCCCAAATGTGACAGGGGGCGAGCCTGTCGCCATAAACCGGGCTCCAGTCATGTAGCAGATGACATTTAATACGCACATATGTTCACACAATGAACAAATTGGTGCGTGCCGTCGGCTGGGTTTCAACCAGCTCCCTCTGACTGGAGAAGCAGGCCTTCTCCAACTAGGCTATCATCGCTCAATTACCTATTTTTTTTAGGTGTCTTCGGAAAGCGAAATCGAGAAGGAAGCCGATATCAACTGGTTCGTTTGGAAGGATCTGATCGGCGAGACCGTGATCGAGAGCCGGGCTGATGTGGTCAAAGTTATGAATTCACTGATAAAAGGTGAGAACTAGTCTACGATCATAAATAAGGGAGACACGGTACGAGATCCTAAATATGGACCGCATAAATTAGGTGCTGCACACAATTCACCGTAGTCACAAAGAAACGCAACCACTCGTAACAGTGATAATTATTGTTGTCTCGTTCTTGCTTTAGTCTCTTGTATGTCTCTCTATCTTTGTTATTGATACACGTAACATAATACTGTCAACGGTGCTGTGTAGTGTCCGTTTGTTTGTCGTTATATTGGATCCGCGCGCTGTGTACTATAAATTAGACTCGTGCCGCTTCTTCCTTATATTATTTCGATGGAACTTATAAAGAAACGCAAGAACACTAGAAAATTTCTTTAGCACACACCACATTTATGCTCAATCATAACGTCTTCATTCCATCCAAAGACTCTCTGGAAGAGATCACTTCTATGCGATATGATCGCCCACTGTACCTTTGAATGTATAGTCCTAATTTTATATTTTATTTGGTGTCAATAAAAAGTTTTATATTAAAAAAAACAATACTATACAAACACTATACACTAACCTCTCGTGGCGGCATAACGTTAAAATTTTATAGTTTTAAACTTCTTTTTAACTTTTTTTTAGGGATGGATATTGGCTACATGTTTTTTACGAGTAAATTCGATAACTATTTTCGCTCCCTAGTATCACCCGCCATATTATTGCGTTCCTGTATTTTTCTGGAATAAAAATTATCGGTCTTTACTAAAACGCACACATACAAAGTGACACACACACACAATGTTGTGTTGTCCTAATTAATTACATCTGTACTAATTTATTATTATTATTGTATTTAAAATAAGTTTAATTGCATTAAACTGAATTAATAATTACGAATTGTAAATTATTGACTTATTGACATGGAACATTTTGGTATTGATAAATAAATAAATAATAAATAAATAAAATGAATTCGGGATACTTCCACACACGGTCGCCTGACCCCAAACTAAGCAAAGCTTGTACTATGGATGCCAGAGACTGATATACATACTTAGATATTTTTAAATACATACTTAAATACATATTAACACCACACACATAGAACAAACACAAATGTTCATCGCATAAATGTTTGCCCTAGGTGGAAATCGAACCCACGCCCTCAAGCTCAGAAGGCAGGTTCACTACCAATTGAGCCACCGAGGCAGTCGGTAATGACTCTGACTATGACACAGAAGGAGTATGCCATTGCAGATTTATATTTTAAAGCTGTTTCTCATAAGTAACTATTTACAGGCATGGCTCACCAAGACCGTGGCTACACTCCGACGCTAGAGAAACTATGCCAGAGCCTGGACAGCGAGCTACAGAAGCTTCTAGAAGATCTGAAGATATACCTCTATCCAGACAAGAAGAGCGGAAACAAACTGCTGTTTAGCTTCGAAGACGAAGAGGATACAGATCAGATGTACAGCGATAGGGTCGAGATTGAAATGTATCTGAGAGATGTTGCGGATAACAATATTCAGAGGTGGGTGCTGTTGTATTTTGAATCTTAAGGTGGGTACTGACTGATAACATTTCGTCGTGTAGGTCGCAACATGTTTAAAAATAAAGCCGGCGGTCAACCTGCGTATCAGGCGATTTATCGGTGTATTTGGTGGTAAGATGTACATACCAATAACCAATATACGAAGCCGCGAGCGAAAGGATGGTTCAAAAATAAAACAACGGACTTAGTAAACAATAATTATAATAAATATTGGGGACACTTGCACACACTGTTGTTTGACCCCAAACAAAGCTTGTACTATGGCAGCCAGATACTGTTATACATTCATATATATTTTTAAAAACATACTTAAACAGATATTAACAACCAGACATGGAACAAACACAAATGTTCATCACATAAATGTTTGCCCTAGGTGGGAATCGAACCCAAGCCCCCTGGCAGGTAGTTTCGTACTTTGTTAAGCACGCAAGCCTGTTGACTTTTGCGCGAACCCTTTGAAGTGGGCTCGCTTTGAGCCTCGAGTCAAGGTGCTGACTGGCTCACGTGATCGTGATTAGCGGCTCGACTCGTTGAATTTATAATTATGGTGAACTGTTAAGGCAAAACAATACGCGTACTCGATACGTTACGAAGTTCGGCTTCAGTCAGTCTTCTTCACCTATAAAGCCAATATACACTATAGGTTTTTTTTTTTGAATTGACGGTGCGAGGCATGTGTCAAAACAGAAAGCAAAAAACTGTGTTTACCTAAAGATCGATAGATGATAGACTACTTTTAGAGAGTTCGAGTGCCTCGTATTCACTCTCGCTCTGTCTATTTCTATTCCCCAACCCCAGGAGCGATAAACGTTTAACGCAACCTTGTTGGAAGTTTCACTTTAATAAAGACTAGTAATAATGTACCTTATTTTCAGCATGCTCCACTACATCAAAGCTTGCCTCGAAGAGCCGACTCTTCAAACAACGGAACTCCAACAGAAGACCACCGCAATATACACGGCGAGGTTCACGCAAGCGATTACGAACCTTATGCCGCATCTTCGCAAGTGCTACATTCCCGAAAACGAGATGAACGTTGATGAGAATGCTGTGAAAAGGTAACAATTTTAAAAAAAGTTTTTGACTAGCCGTGCTCAGTGGTTTTATCTTGTCCTACAGATACTTCAATTTTCCGAGATATAATAATATATTAGTGTGTGTTAAACTAGGGGTTAACAAAACAAATGCTATATCTATAGGGTTACTAGGAAACGGTGTACTAAGCCGAAAGGGGGTCATTGGACTCGACTTTATGAAAAACTTTTATGATGGGGAGAACCGTCAAATCGAGAAAGGAAAATAGCTATTTCATGAATTTTGTCGACGATCAATAAACTTGTACTTAATGATGAATACAATGACTTTCTTTCGGCTAAGTACACCCTTTCCTAATACTATCTAATTTCCTAATACTTTATATCAAATTTCAACAAATCCGTTGAACCATTTTAGTGTAAAAACACCCTTCTCTACTCACTCATTTACTTACACATTCAGTCACTTATTCATTTACAAATCGTGGCATCCATAATACTACTATAAAATCGAAAGTAACTCTGTCCGTCTATTTGTAGGCTTTTCACGGCTAAACGGCTGAACAGATCTTGATGAAATTTGATGATTAGTTACAGTATATCACGAGGAAGGTTTTTGGATACCATTTTCTGAATAGACGCGAACGACTCGAACTCGCGGGTAACATAACATTTAGTAAAATAGTAATGTCGTCGTGACACATATTTTCAATCTTATTTACAAAATTAATTGAGAAAATGTTTTTATTTTTATTTAATACACATAGTACAAGTATAACTGCCTCTGTGGCTCAGTCGGTAGTGAACCTGCCCTCTGAGTTTGGGGGCGTGGGTTCGGTTCCCACCTAGGGCAAACATTCATGTGATGAACATTTCTGTTTGTTCTATGTCTGGGCGTTAATATCTATTTATGTATGTGTTTAAAAATATATATGTACGTATATCAGTCTCTGGCAGCCATAATACAAGCTTTGCTTAGTTTGGGGTCAGGCGACCGTGTGTGAAAATGTCCCGAATTTATTATTATATATTATATAATGTATTTCTAAATATAGAGGTTCAAGTAAAAGGAGAAAATATAACTAGAGTACCCTAGATTTTGTACTAGGCGAACCTGTGTCGCGAAATCTAGTCTCTACCTTCCATATCCATTATGTGTATGTTAACGAATACGGACAGTTATCTTATGTTGTATTAAGGAGTTTAAGATTTAATTTTACACTTCATTCATTCACCACTTTATTCATTGTCTCCAGATGGAACGACCTACGCGCGGTACTAAAGAGCCACTGGCTGTTCGCTTGGAACAAGTGGGTCGACATCGCGCTGGTGCGGGTTCGAGACCTGACGGGCGGCTTGCCGCAGGAGTTCACCATACAGGCCAACATAGACTACTTGATGATGGTACGTTAAATGAGGATTGTGTTGGCAACACATACAAAAAAATGCAGTCAATGCTCTGCTGTGTGACGTTTTCCGAGCGAACTGTCAAAGGAATGTCAGTGGGGGAGCACCTGAGTCGCTCGGGACCAACCGACAAACGGTCGCCAACCGGGACTTTGCGCTGGAGCACGGAAGAGGACGGATCTCGTATTGTTTTTCTTTGGCGTCTTTCTGTAGTATTGAACTTGGTGTCCATTTGATTTATACTGAAATGACCCACATATCGTATATGGTTTGGATTATTAGAAGTATTAGTTGTTTACATTTACATTAAGGTGGTTTTGAATATCCTCCCTTCAGAAATAGTTTACAATTGCTAACATTGTTGCGCCCCGCGGTTTCACCTGCTCTTTACTATATTTTTTTAGAAATAAATAATTGCTTATCTGTTGTAGCTACGAGTATCTAATTTAGGGTCATGGGCAAACCCAGTTTTTTTTAATATTTTTAAGTACTGGATAAGTGAAGTATTTAAAAATGCTTTTTATTTACTTACTAATTTTACAGGGTTATCAGAAAAGGGTGTACTTACTAAGCCGAAAAGAGGGTCATTGTACTCATAATTATGAATAACTTTTAATATTGGGCCAACACTGACATCGGGAAAAAAGAACAGTTCTGTCTTAATGCAGCGTAAAATTGCGCTTTTAATGTATTGTGTGGTTCCAGAACCTATGAACACATACAGAGGCGTACAAGCCGATTTTCTGTCATTATTGACCGCAGTCATTACTATTGTACTTTATAAAAAGCAATGGTAGCCTAGTTGGAGAAGACATTCAATATCTTGACACACTAGTACATACATTGTGAAATACTCAAATAAATTAAAATATTTGAAAATATTTTTAAGTATTCCTATTCAATAACTTCTATCCCGCTAAACATATCCGTTCCTACCAACCAAATAAACTAAAAAATCGTTTCACAAAATGTTTTCTATCTCTTTCAGCAATGGGACGTCATACAGATACTAGAAAAGGACGACGATGGAAACTCAATCGATTCCACAATCAAAGTACCGGCCGGCCCATCTCTAAAGCTACAAGAATATTTATACTCTATAAGTAGGATATTAGACGAAGTAGTCCCCCACACTTTGCCCATCGAAATCCAAACGACATTCATCGAAAAGGTTACAGACATCACTTTCGCACACTACAACAGAGTCATAAGAGAGAAAGAGGCGGATATAAATCAGAGGTGTGCGCTTCAACTGTTGATGGATGTCAGACATTTGACGTTGTTGCTGGTGCCAAGAGAGAGTAAGAAGTATATGGACGTTTCACAAGAGATGTGTGAATTTATAAGACAGAAGATCGATCCGTTTGACTATGATGTTTTCTATCCGTACATACAGACCAATTTGAAGAGATCTGTGCAAAGGATTCAGGTAAGAATATATTTTATTAATTGTGCCTGGTTGAAGCAACTCGTGACCAAAATGACCGTTCCTTGCCCAAAGGATCAGTATTGCAATCCAACGAGGCAGTGCCAGCATTTTGGGCATGTTGCCTACAGCTGGCAGCGGGTTATTAGATTAAGATTTTTACATTAGTTAAAGTAATTGTTAGTTTAGTAGGTATATTTTAAAAATGTATTATAAACATAGAGTTACACTTAAAAGTTAAAAGCTAAACTGTAAAACATACAAAATATCTCAACAAAAACATTCTTGTCACACAAAAATATTTTGCACTTTTAACTAATATGTACATATTATGTTTTTTACTACACTAGCAAACAGTTGTTTTTACTTAATTATCACATACATACATACATCCATCATACATAGAGGTAATTAATAGAGGTATTTCATCTACATAGAGTTAAGTTTTTTTTGGAAAGTGAGATTAGAGCTTTAACTGACGAAAACACACATGTTTAATTAATCCTTCCAATTTTTTTTAAACTACATCGTTTTAATTAAATTAATAATCCTTCCTCTTTGTTTCGGGTATAGTATGACTGCGGCGTCTTGTCTCTCTGACGCCCGCGCGTACCTTGGTGTTCGCTACTGCGCAGCATTTCGCGCCTAACTTCACAGCCGGCATTAAGTTTGAATCGGCTTGTACCACAACATCTGGTTTCCTATGTGATTGTGTGACTATGTGAACTTTTTGACGTGACAACGTCTAATAAACCGATGAACGCCTGCATCACGCACGAAAAAAAATGATTCGTTGTCTCGTTACGCTCTGTCGATTGGAGTGAGAGCGCTACACGAGCGAGCGAAAGACACGATCGGCTTGCGCCGCATCTATCTCTCTTCCACTCGATTGGCCAACGCGTCCGAGGAGAAGATTTCATCAATGTTTTGTAATGACGTTGTCACGTTAAACTATCGTCCGTAAACAGACTTTACAGACAACCATTTTTTAACACCATACTACATTTTCAGACGCTTCTAGGCAGCCTGATTCTCCACCACGGCCAGTTAACCGGCATCATCGGCACCAAGCCAGTGTTGTCTGGCGGAAGCGGCGACAAGGCCGCCTCTATTCTCGCCTCGGGTGAGGCACAGTGGTTCTCCCTACTGCCCGTCGCAGCGCCCGTTGCTAAGAAACAGGATAAACCGGTAAGATTATATTAACAAACTAGGAACATTAATAAAGCGAGGGGTATGTTCACCCGCGTCCTTCTGCGGAGCCGATCGGCCGCTGCCCTGTACCGCTCTGACCACGCACTGGTAGAAGCAGTACGCGACTGGGACTCCAGTCCTCTACACCGGATGTGGAGGACGTACCACAAGCCAATAACCCAATTTAATTATTATTATTTTTCTATTTTAATTATTTTATTTTGTACTTATTATATGTCAGTATTGTTGTATTAGTGTGATAAGTGATAGTCAATTTCTAACAATTGTATTAAATGTTATCTATATGGAAATATTGATAATAATTACTACATTATATTAAATCACTTTGTACAAGTATATACATTTTAATGGTATACCATTAAAATGTATGTATATATACATATTTGTATTTCTTATCTTTAACTATCATAGCTTATCAAATTATCACCAGTCTGTCCATAGTATACTACACAGGAATTTATACGACAATGATAGTTCTACATTCCATAGATAAAACTATTTGATAATAATTATTATATTATTATTTGATTCCGATTAGTAAAGTTTTATAACGATGGGGTAACGCGATTTACGTAACAAAAATACTATATTTACCATTATTACAGTTCTAATTTTTACTATATATTATATACAGGCTCGACCCCTGTCACATTTGGGACTGAATATTGTCAGGCAAAGTGTGGGTGTTGTACACATCTGCCAGTCCTCTGGGAAAGGCGTGACTACGATATGTTATGTAATTTTTACTATGGATTCCCGAGCGCCTAAATAAAATATACAGATTTATAGGTATCTCACCAAAAACCTCTTGAGGGTTCAATGTACTCATAAATAAATAAATAATAAATAAATTCGGGACACTTCCACACACGGTCGCCTGACCCCAAACTAAGCAAAGCTTGTACTATGGCTGCCAGAGACTGATAAACATACTTAGATATTTTTAAATACATACTTAAATAGATATTAACACCCAGACATAGAACAAACACAAATGTTTATCACATAAATGTTTGCCCTAGGTGGGAATCGAACCCACGCCTCCACGCTCAGAAGGCAGGCTCACTACCAACTGAGCCACCGAGGCAGTCAATAATGTATATGTCGGGGAAATGTAGGAATAGGGAGCCGAGCCTTCGCATCTGATCCCACTGATGTCGGAGAAACATAGGAAAGGCCGCCGCGCTGTGACCTTCCACTTTTGATGACGGGGAAAATCTAGTAGGCCGAGGTGTTGTGTCTGATTTCTGATCCGTGAACTCGCTATCATTTATGGTCGGCGTCAAACTTCAGGAACGTTGAAATAAGGGGACAGCATTGAAGGCTTTTCACTATTTTAATTATACAGTCACTTAGACTACTTATTTAGTGAATGATCACAAAGATAGTTGGCGATTTAGAGTAATGGGTTTACGAATGACCATTGCGTGCGACCGCTTTCAGCCCAGTCCTGTCAACCACTGACTGACAGACATGACGTTCGCCCGAAATCCCAAACGCAACTCCATTCGGTGTTAACCGCTCTAAATTACCATAAACAAATCGATTAATCGTCATAAACCACAGATTAAAACTATCGATTAACAACTCTCAAACTGATTTTCTTTATCCAATGATATCTCGCGCCGTCACGGCCATCCTGCATTTTCACACGTCCTCGGGTGAATAGTTCATCTCATCATCTGTGGACAATCATAAAAGTGCTCAAGTAACCACTTAACGCTCGGTCATTCTGACCGTCTCAAATCTACCTCCACAATTTCACAGAAAGCGAACACAGTTTTGGGATAACACAAAACACAGTTAAACCCAATTCTACCAACCATAAACATCGTACCAGAGTATAATCGACTCTTCCAACAGTAACTTCATATTCGTTACCTATCCCCATAAATTGTCATGATAATTGAAATAAGCAACTTGACTTTTAGTGAAATAAATTGTATTGGGACCAATCGAATAATCGAGGCTAAAACTACATTATTAATCATACATCCAATGTTCCAAGAATTTAATCAAGCCACATTGAAAATCCAATGATGGTACACATACGCGGTTTGGACTTATGAAAACTGCTGTGTCCAATTTCAACCGAATAACATGCCATTAAAGTTGTCACTTAGACTTGCCACACAGGCTAGGTCCCTCAGGGTGACAACGACAACTTCCCAGGGTGAAACTTCCCAGATTGACAACTTCCGAAAACGACAACTTTCGAAAGTGACAACATCCTAAATCGTCATCTACCTAAATTGACAACCGCCAAAATTGAGATCTTCCTGAAACGACAACGCGTATTCTCGACTCTTTTTTAAATAACTGCTGCAGACTGTACTTTCATTCGTTTTTGTCCTTTGTACCACTTCATTAGTGTGTAGTATATCAACAAACTAACAAACAATTCATATCACATCACACATGTAGTGCACTTAACTTTTCTCGAAATGCTACTTTCTCAATTGCCTCATTGAAACTCTATGATAAAGGTGCTATTGCGTTCTTAAACTCCTAGGTCTTACTGGCATATTTAAAGTATGTCAGCTTGACAATCCTAAAATGCAAATAGTGTTGATTTCTTTCATTAAATAATAATGAATTTCATAAAATCACAAAAAGGGAAAGACTGTTTGTTATGTAATGAGTACGAATACAATTTCATGAAATTTACAATAACAACACAACTGTATGGAGATGTGCTAATAGGGATTTGTGTAGTGCAACTATAACTTTAAATAGTACGAAAGTCAACATTTTACGAGTTTTTTTTTTAAATTTTACTCGTACTTTAATGTTACACCGGGCGGAGTTTACTACATAGGCTTACCACACAGGCTAGGTATCGTCACTCAGACTATAATGCAACAAAAGTAAGGTTATCAAAGACTTGCCACACAGACTTGCCACACAGGCTTGCCACACAGGCTTGCCACACAAGCTTGCCACACAGGCTGGAGCCACATAAGACAGTACCATGTAGATTAGTGCCACCCAGGCTATTGCCACACAGGCTATTGCCACACAGTCTATTGCTACACAGGCTATTGCCACACAGGCGAGTGCCACACAGGCTATTGCTACACAGGCTGTTGCCACACAGGCTATTGCCACACAGGCTGTTGCCACACAGGCGAGTGCCACACAGGCTATTGCCACACAGGCTATTGCCACACAGGCTATTACTACACAGGCTACTGTCCTACCGGCTACTACCCCTCAGGCTTAGTTTTATCAAAAGCATTGACACTAAATAAGTTATCTATTGACTGCATGACTCGTCTGTGTGTGCCGTAATCGGCACATTCTGACCAAACTGTTTGTGGGTATTTTCAAACTTTAAACAACTCCAATAGAAAATAACACTCTGACATACATCGTTTACGAATATCAAATAAAATGAAAACTTCTCACCGGATTCAATTGCTACTCGTAGGTGATCAATGGCTGCTTCATAGTGCAGGGGCCCAATTCGGAGATAGGAGATTTTCATCTCATCTCGATCTCGATTCCTGCGGCCCTATTCGGAGATTTGATATTTTCATCTCACATTCGTCTTTATTGCTTTCGTTTAAAACGTTATAGGTGTGAAAGTGACCGAGGTAAAATCTCATCTCATCTCACGCGTAGGAATAGCCTCACTGGAAGTCTCGACTGCCTCCGACTACTCGAGACATCTCGCGCCCCAGCCATCGAGATTATCTCGATCTCGTGCGACTAGAATAAGGCATCTCGAATTCAGCCATTTTTTTTCGAGGTATGATGGAATCTCGAGTTGTAAGAATAGCCCTCCAGACATTGACCGGATCTCGCACGTTTCTGCTGCTAATTTTGGTGCCCTTTTTCGATCAACGAGTGGCGATGTAACCTCGTTGCAGTAGTAACACGTAGGCGTCGACGTTTTGTTCGGTACACTGCTATCCTTCGTCTCTCGTTGTTTGTTAGTAGCATAGACTAGGTGTAATCAAACGCCGTCGAGATAATGCAGACGTCTACTCGATGCTCACTCTCTCATTGCCGCTCTGCTGCACTTTATGCACCACGAAGAAACAGTCCGCACACTCCACAATAATAGCACGTACACAGTTTTCTCAGTGTAGGGGCGACCCTATCAGCCATCTGTTGCTATGCCACTTCGCTTCCAAATCATTGTAGAATTGTAGCCAAAGACGGAGCCATATCTTGTTGCTGTGGGCGTTATTCTTATCCCACTTCTGATGTCGGGGAAATGTAGGAATAGGGAGCCGAGCCTTCGCATCTGATCCCACTGATGTCGGAGAAACATAGGAAAGGCCGCCGCGCTGTGACCTTCCACTTTTGATGACGGGGAAAATCTAGTAGGCCGAGGTGTTGTGTCTGATTTCTGATCCGTGAACTCGCTATCATTTATGGTCGGCGTCAAACTTCAGGAACGTTGAAATAAGGGGACAGCATTGAAGGCTTTTCACTATTTTAATTATACAGTCACTTAGACTACTTATTTAGTGAATGATCACAAAGATAGTTGGCGATTTAGAGTAATGGGTTTACGAATGACCATTGCGTGCGACCGCTTTCAGCCCAGTCCTGTCAACCACTGACTGACAGACATGACGTTCGCCCGAAATCCCAAACGCAACTCCATTCGGTGTTAACCGCTCTAAATTACCATAAACAAATCGATTAATCGTCATAAACCACAGATTAAAACTATCGATTAACAACTCTCAAACTGATTTTCTTTATCCAATGATATCTCGCGCCGTCATATATTATAATATGAGTCAGTAATAATAACTCATCAGTATGAACAACTTTTACTATGGAGCGAACTCTGAAATCGCGAAGAAAAAATCATCTGTTTCATACGTTTTGTCTCAGGTGATTGAACTTTTTGTATGGAACAGCTGTTTTTTATTTGCGATTACAGGATTGGCTTCATAGTAAAGGTTGTTCACATTGATGAGTACAATGAACCCTTAAGAGGTTTTTGGTGAGTTACCTATAACCCTGTATAAAGTAAATCTGATAAAGCTTAAAATGGTGCTGATCTAAACGATCAGACGAATCTAGACGATCTATATTTTTATTGCAAAACTGGCCGAATTTTTTCTGGCAAAATTTTGAGTTTGGCCCAGATAATTGTATATTCTACATTTCTAGCATGGCAGATGATGACTGGGCTACAGTCGACAATATTGCAGCAACATATTGCTGTAAAATATAGCCGTCTAGGAGCACCCTAGCTGTATCAATACAGTTTTGTACACCTTGTAAACTTGACAAGTAACACACTTTTAAATTTTGTTTCGTCAATACTTTTAGCCTATCAAAGTGATGTTGGAAAACAAGACAACAACAATAAACATTATTAAAAGAAAATCAATAAACCCGGCAGTACCCCATGTCACTTCCACTTTAAAAACGATTCAAATGACACTACACAATGACATGTCGAAATCCATCTAGCTGTTTAGGCTGTAGGGCGTGCCAAAGAAATTTCATACATACATACCCACATAAATCCTACTAATATTTACTTATATTTACCTACTAATATTAACGCGAAAGTTTGTAAGAATGGATGGATGGATGTTTGTTACTCTTTCACGCTAGAACGGCTGAACAGATCTGGATGAAATTTGGCACAGAGATAGATTATAGTCTGGAATAGCACATAGGATACTTTATAACCGCGGGTGAAACCGCGGGGCGCAGCTAGTACATAAAGTCAAAGTCAAAGTCAAAATGTTTTTATTCAATTTAGGTATCAAAGATACACTTATGAACGTCAAAGTTATTTAAATAGACTCGACCGCCTTGTTCGGATAAAAAGCCTCTACTCAGAAGAACAGGCAAGAAACTGAGGGGCATTATTTTTTCAAATAATAAATAAATTAGTCTCACAAATTTTGGCTTACAACTAGGTAATATCTATAAATATTAGTGGCTACTTGGCGGAAGTGGAAGGTTCCAGACATCTTTATCTTCTAAATAATTCTTAACCTTATAATATCCTCTTTTCATTAATGTAATTTTTACATGTGATTTGAATTTTCCCTCGGTGAGCCCTGTTATATTTTTCGGGATTTTATTGTAAAAACTAACGCAGTTGCCTAAAAATGACTTTCTTGACTTAGTCAGTCTAAATCTCTGTACAGCTATCCTATCCTTATTTCTAGTGTTATAATTGTGATAGTCACTGTTCAATTTAAATTTATGTAGATTTTTGCGAACGTGCATAATATTTTCAAAGATATATAAAGAAGGTAAAGTTAAAATATTTATTTCTTTAAATAAATCTCTCAATGATTCACGGGGACCCATTCCGTAGATAGCGCGGACCGCTCGCTTTTGCAAAATAAAAATGGCCTCCACTTCAGCAGCTGATCCCCACAGCAAAATGCCATATGACATTATGCTGTGGAAGTAAGCAAAGTAAACCATCCGAGCTGTAGCTATATCCGTCAGTTGCCTAATCTTGCGAACCGCATAAGCAGCAGAACTAAGTCTCCCAGACAGAGCACTAATATGTGGACCCCATTGCAGTTTGGAATCAATGCTTATACCCAGGAACACCGTCGCCTTGTCTATGTTAAGTTTATCGCCCTCAAGCATTACGTTTGGTTCTATATATCTAACATTAGGCATGGAAAACTTTAAACACTTAGTTTTTTTTGCATTTAGTAACAAATTGTTCGCAGCGAACCATCTCGAAATAATAGTCAGTACGTTGTTCACATGCACAAGTTCACTATCTTTCCTATCTGTTCTAAAAATAAGAGATGTATCATCAGCAAACAGAACTATGTCTGTAAGGTCCTTAACCATATACGGCAAATCATTTATATACGCCAAAAATAAGAACGGGCCTAAGATAGAACCTTGTGGTACTCCCATTGTAACTAAAGATCCGGAAGATGTGACGCCATTAATTCCCACTTTTTGTTGTCTATCAGTTAAATATGACTCGACAAGATCTAGAGCGATTCCACGAATTCCGTAGTGGTGTAATTTACGGATCAAGGTGCGGTGTTCTACACAATCAAACGCTTTGGAAAGATCACAAAAGACACCGATGGCATCCTGTGAACTCTCCCAAGCTTCCATCACATGCGTAACTAATCGAACTCCCGCATCTGTTGTTGATCTACTTTTCGTGAAACCGAACTGATTTTCGTTTAATATACTGTGTATGTTAAAGTGACACAACAGTTGATTAAGTATAATCTTTTCAAATATTTTACTCAAAGCCGGAAGCACAGAGATGGGTCTGTAATTCGAGGGATCTGACTTACTACCCGATTTGAAGATAGGGGTAATTTTGCTGTTTTTCATTAAATTACATACATACACATACATACATACACACGTATCTACACTCGAAAAACATAACCCTCCTTCTAGCGCAGTCGGGTAATTAAATGTGTTCACAAAATTACTATTACAATATGATGTAACCATGCGATCCACATTACTGCCGCGAAGATTCGCAAAAGCCGTTTTTAAAGCCGGATAAATTAGTTAAAAAATAAATACAGGGTTATAGCTGAATACACAAAAATAATCTGCTGTTTCATAAAAAAACGGACGTCCGAAGACGGGTCTGAGCAGTAGCGCCCTTGTAGCGCCTCACTCAACTGCCGTCTTTGTACTTCTTCACTCTACAAAACTTCAAGGCTAGACTGAATAAGTACCTTATAGGTCGTCGTGCTCCATCTTAGACCACAACGTCGCTTAACGTCAGGCGAGTTGGTGGTCAAACGACTACATACAAAAATAAAAAAATCACTAATCGTCGACATGGATGAAACAGCTGTTTTTTTTTCAATTTCAAGGTTAGTCCCACAGTAAAAGTTGGTCATAATAATGAGCACAATGACGTCCTTTCGCCTTAGTACACATTTCACTGATAACCCTGTACTTTTAGTGATCGCTTTTAGTGATAAGGCCGCCAGTTGTTACACTATAGATTAAGTATTATTATAAATTGGTGTGAACACAATGAGTTTATCTATCTATCTACTTTACTGAGTTAAGGGTAGCAAAATAAAACAGTTTTTCCTAACAACCACGATGTCTTTATTTGCAGACAAAGAAGAAGCAATCATCGTCAAGTCCGGGTCGCAACCGCGGCGACATTTCGGACATGATGACGTCATCGCTCCCCATCAACTTCGCGAACGCGCGCTCCGGAGCCGCTTCTTTCTTCAACTCTATGACGTCAGACTGGTTCAGTGGCTAGTAAAATATAGAGACAAGTATATTTCTATGGTACGAGATAATATGCCCTATTTGTCTCAATATACTATACCCCCTACTTGATACCTACCTGATATTGGAGCGTTTTAAAAAGGCAGTCTACAAATTTAGTTCAAGGCCAACCCGGTAACCGATGATAAACGGTAACCGCCGCCTATGGACACCTGCAACACTAGTGATCTAGTGTTGCAGGTGTCCGTAGGCGGCGGTTACCGCTCACCATCAGGCGGGCCGTCTGCTTGTTTGTCACTGTTATTAAAAAACCTGATATTAAGAAACATGTATGTATTTCAGGGTCGAATTCGGAGACATTATGGCGTCATGACTATCCTCATTAACTTTAAACGTTATCACTCATTAGAGCCACCTGGGACCTGACACGCACTCGACTCGCCTCGTGCTATTAGGTATTCTTTATAAGAATTTCTATGGATATACTCCACTACATTAGCTCCGGATCGTCTTGGCGTAAGCTGTCAACGCGCGGACGGCGAGTAGCCTACTGGTGGTGACTACTTGGAAATTCGTTGACCAAGCGAGGTTCACTGGTTGACCACCCGTCGACCACCAGTTGACCTCCAGTCGAGGCGATCCCGAGTCGCTCCAATGAGTGATAACCTTAAATTTCGTAGCACACTTATCAACTCGGAAAGGGATCGTCACTGTGTCAACACGACCCGTGCAGTATTCTTTGTACGAAACTTCCTAATGCAACACATACTAATCGGAATCGTAACGTAATCGCATTGCCTTAGTTATGTAAGGCGATACGGTGACGATTCTTTTTCGAGCTGCTATGTATGCTCTAAGAGTTCAGACTGTTTCAGTGAGTTGTAGAATGTTGAGAGAAGTAGGACGATATCTGGAAGAAACTAACTACTTATTTTTGAATCTGTTTCAAATTTTGCGACATTATGACGTTATCAATCCCCATTGATGTATTTAGATTGATTCAGTGGCTACTAAAATAAGAATATTTACCTTGAGATGCTTAGAGATGCACCTCAAACTAAATATTCTACTTTCGTTAAACAACTTTTGTATGAATTGACGGTATAGCTAGAAACAGTCAATTCCTGATACTATTACGTCATAATGTCACAAACTAAAAAAGACAGAAGACTCAAGAAGATCAGTGATTATGATGATCATAACGTTATCTATTATCGCATATTGATCGGTTGCTCCGACCAAGACATTTGCTCTGTCTTCATTTAGTATGTAAGTACACAAAATTTATTATAAAGTTTGGCATTTATAACTATTATGTTTTTAATGTTATGTGGATTATTATTTTAATTTTTATTGAATAAAATGGCTGATATTTTAAAAAAGCATGCATTTTTATTGAGCCAGAAAAATATGAAAATAATAGAAAAAAAATCTAAAACCTTTTTAAAATACGCTTAGCGCACGTAAATGTAGAAACTAAAGTCAGGTAAATAAATACTGCCTTGGATAAAAATACGTGATGAAAACATAGTTTCAATCAGTACCAGAATGAGTCCCAGAGTGTACCAGAATCTTCATCTTTATTCATCACCCCCGCTTTTCAGCCCAAGAGGCTAAAGTTGTCGATGCAACTGTCTCCGTAAATGCTGAAGCAACTGCTGCCTTTTTGTTGTAAAGAAATAAATAAATTAACAGGTAAAAAAAAACAGTATCTTGAATAAAATACCTATATTAAAATCAATTATTAACAAACAGCGCGTAAAACAACAAAACTTCTATCAACACTACGTCTGAGTACTAGAATCTTCATCTTTCTTCACCTCCCCAGCTTTTCTACCCAAGAGCCTAAAGTTGTCATTGTAACCATCTCCGTAACCGCCGAAGTAGTTGCCGCCTTGGTTGTAAGGGCGGTCGTAACCGGTCCGGTAGGGGTTGTAGCCGGGCCGGTAGCCGCTACCGGCGCCGGTGCCCGGATATCCGCCTCCGTTGTAGCCGGGACGGAAGAACGGACGGTTGCCTGAGGATAGATACGGTCAAATTACAAAACTATAGGTAAGTTACTCGCGCAAGACGGTTCCACTGATTTGGATGCAATATAGCTTGTAGGCTTAGCGTACGCAACGCAAACAACGCGTTTGTCTCGATAAAAAGATACTATTTATATCAAAACAGACGTCGGCACATAGCCTTGTCACGTTCACGCACGACAAAAAGTGACAAGAAGAAATTTGTCGCGCGCGGATGCTATTAGTGCTGGTTCCTGTAGAACAACACAGCTGTAGACAATACAACAACACTAAACCAAAAAAACACACTACCAAAAACGTTATAGGTACGTAAACCCTGAGTAAGAATAAGAGGGTAGGTACTTTAAAAAACTGGGGTCTTTACGCTAAGAGGATCGCTCTTAGCGAAAAGACCCCAGTTTTTCATTTTCTTCGATCTTCTTATAGAGACTTCTTGCTCATTTATTGCGTGTCACAATCCATGCAAAGGCTTCGCATATTTTTATAGTCTTAATTTAGTTCCAGACAATGCGGCTGGCTGAATTATATGGACCTTTATTAAATAGGATCAACTAGGGCAAATGTGTCTGTGGAGCAATTGCGTCCTTCGAGAATTACTGACAAACCCTTTACAAATTATGCAACTCCTCCTCAAGTTGCATTTCTCATGTCTGAGGGTCGTGACCACCACCTCCAATTACTCTCTCTCTTACGATCTTCCGCCTAAGTTGTCTGTCTTCCGCAACATGTAGCGCTTCGTAGATTGAAGTGTCCAGAGCGGTGCGAATCTGGTCGGACCAACGTATCGGGCTGCAGCCTCGTGACCTCTTGCCATCGACTTTCCCTGTCATCATCAACTTTTCCAGGTCGGACGCAATTGCCCCACACGCATTTACCCCAGTTTGAACCTATATACCTACTATACGTACCTTTTTAGCACGTAATTATTAAGGCTTAATACGTAGTTTAGACCAAAATATCAATTTTACTCGTAGATACAGGTAGTACCATGTACCTAGTACTTACCAAATTGCAATTCAAAACACGTATTTTCTTTGTTTTTTCAGTTTCATCAAACAAAATATGATTTTACGTTGCTGTGTCTCGCGATACTATGCATAATGCATCATCTATATTCGTATAATTCGCATGCATTATGTAAACTCATTCAATACGATAACCATCGCGTGGGACACCCATCACAGTCTTTCACAAAACCAATTACAATACGACCAACTCATATGTGGAGTTGAACGTGGGAGCAACTTTCGGATTTTGTGAACAAATCTGACAGATATTCGTACAAAATTTGTAGTTCCACCATTTGGCCAACTTCACGGATAAGTAGGTCGATCCGCGCAATTCAATGTCCGATGGGGGACACTGACTTTGTCTGCTCGATGCTTGAACTTAGGCCTTGACTTAGCCACAATAACCGGATGGGTCGCTCAAGGGCTCGGTTATCTTTTGTATGATAGAACTTGATTAGTACCAAGTAGAGCAGCGTTTGAGGTTCTTCTGGTGATGGAGGGGAATCTTTCTATTCGGCTGCGTTAAGAGTCCGGCGACCTAACTAATTTCGTCCTAGGCGACCTAGACTAACTTCGCATTGGCTTAAGGTATTCTATAGCCATTTCGTCTAGTAGAAGAAGACGAGCGAAGAGAGCGAGTGATTATACTGACGAGCCTCTAAAGTTGCCTACAGAGTGACAAAGTACAATTTCAACTTTTTTAATGATTTTTGCACTTCTGTAATAATTCTTAAGTAACTAAGAATTTCCCTTGTATTATGGATTCAACAGCTAATGATGTAGACAACCTCCCTATGTAATAGAATTTATGATTTGTTTTGTCTATCTACTTATTGAATAAATCAGTTAAAAGTGACCCCTTAAAAATGCAGATTTTTTCATACTTATATTTTCGCTTGAGAACGTTTTAAAAAAAACCAAGAACTAGGGGCGGAGATATTGTTAATTTAATTGTACATGCTAAATTTCATCATAATCTGACAAATGGTTTTCAGAAATTTGAGTAGTGCGTTTGTATGGAAATTTCAGAGCGTTGCGGCCCTCTTAAGGTGCAGTTGGCTAAGGTTTATAGAAATATTACAAGGGTTTTAGTAAACTCTGCCAGTGGGTGGTGGAGAGTACCAAGACCTTTGCTGCGTGCTTGAAGCAAAATCTCAATATCTGTCCGCGCCATGTGAGTTACACGGACTGCCATCTTCCTTGGGCTCGCTCGAAATGATATCTGTGGGGCTATTCCTGCGCGTGAGATGAGATGAGATTTTATCTTGGTCGTTCTCACACCTATGACGTTTCAAACGAGAGCAACAAGGACGAAAAAAGGTGAGATGAAAATCTCAAATCTCCGAATAGGGTCCCTGGCCACAAAAAATCTGTTTAGTCTACTCTTCTAAAATATAGATATCTACCGAAGTCATATTTCTAATAATTATGTATCCAAAATATTAGAAGTCTACATCTGATCAATCGCATAAAATATGAAAATTACTTAAGAAAGTTAGAATGTTTATTTTTCATGACGGACAATGATCATGATTTCATTCTTGTAAGTTTAGATAAGAATTAGTATAATTATTTCTATTATAGCCTTTAATACTTCATTGCTAGGTAAACCCTTCTTACTAATGCCGTCTACTTTGGTCACTGGTATATCGTAATATACCAGTCGTTTATGCTGGGTACACACCAAGCCAACGAATGCCAAAGAATGCTCTGCGTCTCGTTTCGTTTCAATAAAATAAAACGAGACGCAGCATATGGTTGGCCTTCGCTTGCTTTGGTCTGTACGCAGCATTTTACGATTGTTTAACTCACCTCCATAGCCTGGATATCCGGATCCTCCGCCGTAGCCGCTGGGGTATCCGCCACCGTAACCTGGAAAATACGAACAGTTAAATTCACACGCAAATGAAGAGACTGAGAAAATAACTTAATGGGTAGGGAAGGACAAGTTGACAAAGTATGTTATAAATACACCTATTAAACATTTGGGGAATTTTAAGAAGACGCCATGCTTGTTTGTATCACGTCTGTTCTCTTCAAAAAGCTTGAAATAATATCGATGTGTTTTATTCTAAAGCCAATTTAATTGCAGTGGTTCTCAGCAGGTACACGTTTAGAAGTTTAGTTAGCTTAGTACATAAAAAGCTTTTACATTTTAATTCATACTTTTTATCCATATTTAGGCAGACAAAAGCGAAGTGGTTGCCTTATCTGAAAGTGACGTCATAAATTGACAACAGGTAGGAACACTGTAGTGGTGTAGGTAATCCCCGTAATCAGTGACTTTTGATCTAGGCAGCACTCTTTGTTTGACAATAATTATATTAGTTGGTTTGACTATAGGTATTATAAATATCGGAAGTCTTACTTGGATTTTAGCATAGGGGAACTAGACTAGTTGCATTTGCTTCCAAGCGCTGCTATTTCTGCAATCGCTTACGTTCGAACGTTAGCTTCTCCTTGGAAGAGTTGACAATAAAATCACGTGACACATGGTATAATAAAATACTCCTCCAGGTATATTCCGGTCACGTGGGCGTCGTCGTCACACGTAGCGACGTCAATCGATGATTAAGCAGGACCGAAATAAGTCATTTACAAACAGTGCGAAAGAGGCGGATGACGATGTCAAGTGATGTCATACGTGTTTGCTCCTGGAATGACCTTGTTTTTCTCACAGAATAATAATTGCTTTAGTTATTATTCTGAGGTTTTTCTGGATCATGACGTGACATTTCTATAGCTCGTAATTCCACCAACCAGCGACTGTAGGAATAGAATCGCTCGGAAGCGATGCAACTTGTGCAGAGCTCCAGGATCGGAGGAGTGGTGCAAGAAGAGGCCTTTGGCAGTTAGGGCTACGTTCACAGACCACACTTCGATTTTACGGAAAGTATCAGAATCTCGCCCTGAAAGTTAAAGTGCGGTCCGCGAATCTCGCCTTTACTGAATAGGCTAGCTGTTGATGGTAATGATGAAGAATATATTAATAATATTACAACCTATAAAGTTCTAGGATTTTTACAATATCGCAACGGGCAACCAGTTAGTAACTAGTATGTAGATTAGATAATAAATAGGCATTTTTCTATTATACTTTAACGGCGCCGGCGTCAAACAAACGATAATATTTCAGGTCGTTGTTTTTTATCACAGGATACAGAACTATTTTTCATAGATCAAGTGATATGCGTTTAATTAAAACGTTACGAACACCGGCGGCGTCGACAAAGACTGATTAGGATCATAGATCATTTGGAAACAACAGAGATTGGGCTGCTGACGTATTACTTTGAAATTAAAGGGAAGTTTAGAAAATATTTTACTAGAGATCTCTTATCCGATTATTAACACAACATTGAGTTAGCAACTCTACCTCTACCTTTAGAGTTTAGACTATTACTTTTCTGTGGTTTCTTTATTTTTTATTTGTTTTTGTTATTAATAATTATTGTCCGTGTTGGTCGTAAGTGTTCTTATTTAGGTACATACATAGGTAGGTGTGGTTTTTTTTCTTCTTTAGTTAAGTTTTAAAATCTAAGGGCATGTTGTGGCCATCTTAAAAGGGGCACTGCTTTTGGTAAATGCGTGGTTTATGTTTTTTAGATGCATGAAATATATAAATAGGTAAAAATAATAATAAATAAATTCGGGACTCTTGCACTCACGGTCGCCTGACCCCAAACTAAGCAAAGCTTGTACTATGGCTGCCAGAGACTAGTGTTCTCTGCATGTTCTTGAAATTTATAAATTATTTTATTCTGTTCTGCAGCCTTTGTCTTGTGATCTAGGTGGTCCAGCTTAAGAGCAGGTACATTTGTGAAAAACAGGTTTTTATACCTAAAAAAAAAACTTTAGGTAAAGGTACAAATTTAGGTAAGTAAGTTCTTGTTCGGTCTCCAACAAGCGGATTTAAATCAAATACGTAGGTATTCTATGTTTAGTCAGCAGTAAATAGGTATTTACTGATGACTAATTATTATTACTAGGATTAATTATATTGCCCTATATCTTATGACGAATAGGTACCTAAAGATTTTTTGGTGTTAGGTTAGGACAAAGAGTTTTAGTCTGATTCATTCGGTATCGGAATTAGCATATCAGAATGTTCGCAATATTAAAACTGTATCTGAAATGAATTTATAATTCTGAAATTTGAATATTTACAGTAGGTTAGTAGTAACACACTACGTAGTAGGTAAGTAAGTCTGTACTAACTACAATCTTTAACTTGCCTAAGCTGCATTTACAACCATTAACAACTGAAGCAATAGGGAACATGCATATTTATCAAATAAAGTCTTAATTAAAAAAAAAACTTTATAACTTCAGACTTAACTCCTCTATCTTTTCTAAAATTTTTATGATTTTATTTTGATCAAGAATTTTTTTCATTGTTCAATGCAATTGTGGTTGTTTGAAATAAGTATCTTGAAAACGACGCCATTGGTCCGAACCTTGCATATAGATTAGTTCCAATTGAAAGTTAAAAAAAAAATTAAGAGGAAATTCACAATGTACCTTTTTTCTCTAAATAAATACAAGACTGTACCCTGCAATTTACCAGACCCCTGTAATTTACCAGTTTAAGAAATAAATATATTTTGAATTTGAATTGAATTGAAGACTTGTTCCAAAATAACAATAAAAACCTCACCTCCATATCCTTGACTTCCTTGACTGGGATAACCAGATCCGTATCCAGAACCGCCATAGCCGGGATAATTGCTGCCCCCGTAACCGTTGTTATAACCTCCGTATCCATTGTTGTAACCTCCGTATCCATTGTTGTAACCTCCGTAGCCATTGTTGCCCCCGTAGCCGTTGTTGCCCCCGTAGCCATTGTTGCCCCCGTAGCCATTGTTGCCCCCGTAGCCGTTGTTGCCCCCGTACCCATTGTTATAGCCTCCATATCCGGGTCTCAGAAGGCCGTAGCCGCCGCTACGTCGCTGGCCGTCGACCAAGTCTGAACTCGAGTCTAGCCTTTGTGCTGCTGCCGTCAAGGCTAAGGCGCATGATAGCAAAAATATGTGCTGAAAAAAAAGGACATTGTGCTCTAGAAAAAACAGTTTACTTACTTATGTTACTAATAGTTGGTTGGTAAAAAATTCTTTGTGCATGTTTCTTAATTGATAAGGAATCTTGTTAAGTTTGAAATGTAATTGTTTTTGTTTTGTATAAGTATCTAATTGTAATTTTTGTTGAGTTCTCTTTGATTCGTCTTCCCACTCGGGTGAGTTTGATCATATAAGTTTGCATTGAGTAGGTGAGTTTTTAGTTACTTATTTAAATTTGCGTGCATACAAGCATTATTATTCTCCGTAATAAAAAGTAGCCAAAAGTAATTTGACTGCCTCGGTGGCTCAGTTGGTAGTGAACCTGCCTTCTGAGCATGGGGGCGTGGGTTCGATTCGCACCTAGGATTCATGTGATGAACATTTGTGCTTGTTTTATGTCTGGGTGATAATATCTATTTAGGTATTTATTTAAAATATCTAAGTATATATCAATCTCTGGCAGCCATAGTACAAGCTTTGCTTAGTTTGGGGTCAGGCGATCATGTGTGGGAGTGTCCCGAATTTATTTATTTTTAATCCAGAATACCAAAATTTTATTCATCTATCCATTTCAGCGTGAAGAAGTAACAAATACACCCTCTCACCCACAAACTATCGCATTTATAATTTACTAGCGACCCGCCTTGGCTTCGCACGGGACCTATAAACCTTCCTTGAAAAATTATCTAACTGATGGTGGAAACCGCATCTAAAACCAGTGCGTGGTTTAGAATGAGTTAGCGAATATACAGGGTGTTACAAAACCCTGCATCCAGTATCGATTGGCTATGCATTTATGCTAGTTTAAGTTAAATATTGACTCAAAAAATGTTGAACACACATCACGCTCCGCCCTCCTAAAACCGTGAACGCAGCTACTAATTGCGTCGATTTTATTTGTAAGCTATTCGCGTCGTGCTGTTACTTTCTTAGAATAAAAGCCGCAAACATTTATGATACAGGATTTATTAGCTTTTTTGTAAAATTTCCTTTTTTTCTTGCGTTCTTAAACCGGTCATAACTCTTGCTATTTTTAACGTGCATTTTTTTGTATTTTTGCCTGAACCCTAATAAGTGTGTGTACATGCCCTTCAATTATGTAAACAACATGGTTTTGTAACATGCTTATATAGACAGTAGGGACGGACGAGACAAGCGACTCTGTTTTATACTATATATATGTAGAGAAGTATAACAGTGATAGCGTGACGTAGAGTATGACGATGTGATAAACATTTCCTCAAAGGTAGCAATGGATGATAACAATCAAGTTCTACATACCAACTGATCGTGTTCACAATGAAATTGCATTCGATAGAGATCACTGATATGGCTGATAACGCGCTCAATTCAGTAGTTGATAAGGCTCTTATCAGCCGGTAATTAGATGCCGACAAGAAGCAGTTGATATTCGATTGATTATCGGTTTATCGCTTTTTTTTTTATCACAGCTTGGTTGCTGCACGCGCTGTACTTAATTGTTTTATTTGTTTAAACAATAAATTGCATTAAATGCGTAGATTATTTCGTAATGTTTTAATTCTCTTTTCTTCGTAATATTAGGTAAATACAAATACCTATCTACACGTAGGTAAAACTGTTTATTTTTCACATTCATTACCTTTCTACAAAATATTAGGTACTAGTTTCACCCGCGGTTAAAAAGTATCCTATGTGCTATTCTAGACTATAATCTATCTCTGTGCCAAATTGAATCCAGATCTGTTAAACTGTTCTGGCGTGGAAGAGTAACTAACATCCATCCATCCATCCATCCATTCTTACATACTTTCACGTTTATAATATTAGTAGGATTTCTAGGTAGGGTCAACTGGGGCAAATGCGTCTGTGGGGCAATTGCGTCTTTCCAGAATCACTGACAAGCCCTGCACTAATTAGGCGACACCTACATCTTTTTTCTATATTTAGTTGCAATAATCTGTACGAGATTGCGTTAGTTGCCTAATTTGCAATAAATAAATAGATTTGTGAATCAACCTATACCTGTGCATAAAAAAATATAGTATTAGAATATTTAGAGAATTAGAAAATTTGGTATTTTGTAGAGCAGCACAAAATATCTAATTTGTAAACACTTGCTTTTTAAAAACTAGGTACTTATTCAATTATTAACCAACGCTTATGTAAAAGAAATATAATGACGATAGACTAAATTAACGTAAGTTAAAATATAAAAACTGAAAGATGTAATCCAAAGTCACAATCAATTAACCAAACGTAGCTATAAGCTTTTTGATTCCTTTTGTATTCGCGGATGTTGATTTGAGCTCTGTTTTTGTACATTAAATAAGGATAAGTAACAAAATATACAATTTATTTTAAATTAGTATTTTTAGGTAAGTACTTGACTAAAAAATAAAAAAAACACTTCTTAAGTAAGTAAGCGTTTCCGATTGAAATATATTATTAAGTAACTCTATTATTCTAGTTTATTTACTTGAGTGTGTGTTTTTTTTTAATGTTTTTTTTAACGGAACGCACTTCCCGATCATTTTTTTTATATTTTTTTATGGTACGGTTAGATACCATAACATTGACATTTACTTATCACTGCACTTTCACCGTCACACTGTATATTCACTAACTTTAAAACGAATAAATTTAAACTTTAAAAAATGCGAATTACTCACCGTTAAATTCATTTTGTTAACAATATCACCGTGCGTCGAGTCTGTGACCCCACTGTGATGAGATCTCGCGATCTCGCTTTTATATGCAAGAAAAGCAACGTAAGGTTTTTGTTGCAGAATAATTGTGATCGTATTAGTTTAGTACGTCTTCATTGTCTTCATCAGCTGTTACATAAAATTGATTTGCTGTAGGGATTGACGTTGCTTTGGAGGCTTTTTTGTTTGGCTAGTAATGGGAGTTGTTCTGGCATTTGGAGGTTTAACTTTTAGAGTCAAAATGAAGTCAGTTAGACAATGCGTCGCTGTTAGTAGTGTACATAAGAAAAATTAAATTATGTATAATTTAATTTTTCTTATGTATAATGAGGTGGTCTCGCATTGAATTCAACTTGGGTCCAAGCTTGGGTTCAATATGAAAAAAACCTTACTAATGCGTGACGCATTGGCTTCAAAATCTACTTTGCGTCCAAAGACTGATACATACATTAGAAAGACCAAGATTGGTGCAAATATGACCAAGGCTGCAGCATAAAAACTTGAACAAGTGCGTTTAATAAAAAAAATCAGACCATTTTCATGTATGACAGTTTTCGCGTTTAGTAATAAATATTATTAATAATCATTAATTAATTAATGATTACCCATTAAAATCATTAATTATTTTAGTAATAAGTATGAACGTATTTACCTAAGCGTTACGTAATACGAGTATAATGTCAACCTATGACATTTCTAACATGCGCACAACACTACAAAACTATTCATCCGACTCCCATATCCGCCTGTAAAGGAAACAGACGTAAAGTTAGGAAATGGATTATTAACTCATTATCGATTGCTTGACTCTATAGAAACCTTTTTTGTGTGTAAGTAATCATTTTTGCAATCATTTATGATAATATCATCACAAATGAACATGTCTTGGAAATGTAGTATCAACTTAATTATAAGTATGACGTTAGAATGCATTTAATTAGGTATTATTTACATACTATCTGCTTAAGTAATCTTTGATTTTGCGACTTTGGAAAATTTATGCTGATATTTCCGATTTTGACTTTTTGACGCGTATAACAACACAAAAATTATCTATTAGCATAATTAGGTAAGCTAAAGCATAACATAACATATCGTCACGCCTTTCCCCCGAGGGGGCTGGCAGAGGTGTAATACAACACCCTCACTTCGCCGGACGATATTCAGTCACAAATTGTTAGCGACGGGCGAGCTTTAGATTTAAGTACATAAGCTAAGTTAATGTAAATAGATTCATAAGTAAATCATTAACGTAAGCTTAGAATAAGACTTGTACTGTTAACTTTGATTTGCACTGATTTATCTAGATTACGCGAACTTGAACTTAAAATGTATTGAATTAGAGAACATTTCAATACGGGCAAAAAGCCCCCGAAACATGTTACGACTTGTCCGTTGAACTTTGGACTCTGTAAAAATGGAATCGAAATAAACAAGCGCTTGGCTGAGTGGAAAATTGAGCGAGAGAGAAAGATATAGCGGACGGTCCCGCACGCACGCGCCGCGCCGCTCATTGGCCGAACGCCTCGAGCGCGCTGCGCAACCAGTGATCGAAGTGCGGGCGGGATCGTCAGCCCTTAAGGCGAACATTTTGGAACGAAAGTCAGTCGGACCGCCGTGGCAGTCGCCGTGTACGGACGTGTCTATAGTCGCGCTGTTGAGTCGAAATAATTTTTTGAGAAAATTATTTTCGACCACGCCCGTAGCTCCGTGCTGCGGTGGGGATAATCATCCGCGCTTCGGAACATCAGCAGGGCCGATATGTTGACGACCGGACTAGTTCCAGCCGTCCTGTAATCGACCCTGCCAACGTCACACCGACTGTTTATCACCACGCAGCATAATGGAACCCCGCGCGGGACCATCAAAAGGCCCTTCTCAGGGCCAAAGCAGCCATCCAAAAGGCCCTTTTCAGGGCCAAAAAGAAACAAGAATCCCTAGTACTAGCAGCCTGGAGACACCGAAGCGTATCGGGCAGATACCGGCGCACATCTTCGAGACATTGTCCCCAAGAGGGCTATACGAGCGTGATATGCTCACCCTCGCCCGCCTTATGCAAAGCGGGGCCCTCTCGGAGGGAATGTTGCGTTGGATGGCGTTATATCTGCGACTTCAAGAAGCAGAAATGGAGGGGACAGAACTATCAGTGGACGATGTGACGGCCCTGGAGTTCGCCCAAAAAGCAATTATTACGCTACCGCCGGCCACGCAAGTCATACTACAACAAAGGCCGACAAAGAGTCCCAAGAGGGCAGAAGCAAAGGAGGAGCAGAGGAAACGCCGCCGCACCCGCTCCCTCTCGACGAGCCCGCGGACGCTCAAAAAGCAGACGCGTGCCAACAGCCCACCTAAAACGCCAATAGAAACGAACAGGAAACCTACGACGTTAGCGGAAATGAAGCCCTTACCCCAAAGGCCACCCAAGGCCTCTTTTGCGCAAGCGACGCGGACTGAAACAACCAGCCAACCAACACAACCCTCGGTCAGGCCGCCCGCCAGACCACTGCCGCCTGCAAGTAAACAACAACAACAAACAATGACCGCCTCGCCCCCCCTGCAAGCCGAAGGGACGACCGCCCCGAAACCTAAAGAGGGTCCCAAGTACCCTCCGCTAATCGTGGAGCACCTAGAAAACTGGTCTAAGCACTTTAAAGTGCTAGCAGCCAAACTCGGACGGCCGCCGAATGGACGCCCATTTGGTCGTGGAATCCGGTTCTACCCAGAGGACGAGACCGAATACCGGCTTATCCAAAGCTACCTAACACAACTGGAGCAAACAGAGAAAGTGACGTGGTTCTCATACTCGCTACCAGCTGAAAGAAGCCTCAAAGTAGCAATTCGTGGCTTACCAACGGACACGGACACCGAAGAGATAAAGGAAGCTCTGGAAGAAAAGGGGTTCATCCCAGAGTACATTAAAAATATCCAAGGGAGGCAGGGACGTCCGGGTAGTGTCTTTTACGTACTCCTGAAGAAAACACCAGACCTGACGCCGGCCATTTACCAAGTTCAAGAACTTCTAATGATGCCGGGCATCATCATTGAAGCGTGGAGGGGAAAAAAGGGACCCGCGCAATGCCACAGATGCCAGAAATTCAGACACAGCTCCCACAACTGTCATAGACAGCAAGCATGTGTGCGCTGCGGCGAGCCACACCGAGCAAGCGAATGCCCCCGACCAAAAGAGGAGCCGGCAACCTGCATAAACTGTGGAGGAGCACACCCGGCCAACTTTCAATCATGTCCGGTGTTCCGAAAAGAGACCCGGAACCGAAGAGGAGGCACTCTAGCGGAAACCACAGAGACAAGAGGCCGAAAAGGGGCAACTTTAGTCGTCCCCACTACCGTTCAAGACACAGCTGCCACCTCTCTAATGGCCCCTGCAAATCCACCAAGAGAGACAAGTCGCAGAAGCAGAAGCCGCAAAAACAAAAAGAAAAAGAAAACGGCGGAGAAACCCGTAGACAAAGAAAAGGCCCAGGAAAATGTTGGAATCGCTCGCCGAGATTCCCTCGGCCAAACAATCGATGTCCTTGTAGCAGTACACAGCTACGGGCGCCGACGCTGCAGTTTGATAGTCGGGCTAGTAGTCACCCCGCGCCCGCCGCCGCGTATACACTTGTAATCGGTTCCCTATTAAGTACCTAAAGAATTCAATAGTATGAGTGAACAAGAAACTGGACTTTCATTTTATCGTATTCCCGTAGAAGGAGTCTGAGAAGTGTTCCCAAACAAACTATTAGATGCTTCTAAATGCTTCTATTTAAGAGGCTACAAAGAGGCATCTAAACTGGTGACCCCGACGTTTGGACTTTGTTCTACCATTGTTTCTACCGGGACTACTACTTGAGTGGAAGACTATAGTGAAAAACGGCGGGTGGTACATCAAAAGGGGTAACTCAGGAACTGATTTGAAGAAACCGTGACATTATTGTGAGTGAATCAGTGAATTAAAAATGACTACGCCAAGCACATCCGAGATTAAGATGGAAGACTCCGGACTAGCAGCTATAACACTTTCAGCGCGCATTCCAGAGTTTTGGGTCGATCAGCCTAGAGTTTGGTTTATACAACTGGACGCGATTTTGGCACCTCAGAAATTGGGTGATATGACCAAATTTAATTTGGTGGTTTCAAAATTGGGCAAAGAAGTTATCCAACAAGTAACGGATATTCTAGTGAAACCACCGGAGGAGCGGAAATACGACGCATTGAAGGCAAGATTGATGACCATTTATGAAGAGTCGGAGAATCGTCAGATCCAGAAGTTAATAGGGGAGATGGAGCTGGGCGAACAAAAGCCTAGTCATCTACTTAGGAAAATGCAGGATCTCGCCAGGGGTAAGATCGGCGATGAGACACTCAGCGTCTTGTGGCAGAATCTGTTGCCAGCGGCCGCTAGAGGTGTGCTCGCCGCAACCGAAGCGAAAGATTTAGACCGATTGGCAGTCATAGCTGATAAAGTGATGGAGAACATGAAACCGCAACAGATCGCGGAGATGACGGAGAGAAGCACGTCGTCCGAAACCGCTACAGTGCTAGCCGAGATTGCCAAGCTAAGCGCTAGGCTAGAACAGATGGAGCGCTCACGACCACAAAGCAGGCGAGGACGTGGAGGTTTTCGCGGTCGAGGTCGAGGACGATCACAGTCACGCGGATCCAGTAGGACCAGGCGCACCCCACAGAGCCCAGACTGGTTGTGCGTTCACCACTTTCGGTACAGGGGCAACGCAACCAGATGCGAGCAGCCGTGCAGCTGGAAGACGGAAAACTGAAGTTGGAGCAGGTCTCTCCGGTGGGTACCTGCGTCCATATCGGAAACCACCGATTGTGTGTAACGGACAATCAGAACGGTATACGTTATTTAATAGACTCAGGAGCTAATATTTCCGTACTACCTAAAAATCATAAAACAGTGCGTGATAGTGCAGAAAATACAAAGTATAAATTATATGCTGTTAACGGTACAGAAATTCAAACGCATGGAATAAAGACTCTAGTACTTAACTTAAATTTACGTCGTGCATATAAGTGGACATTTGTAATAGCTGACGTTAAACAGCCGATATTAGGTGCAGATTTTTTAAGTTATCACAACTTGTTAGTAGACTTAAAAGGTAAACGGTTAATAGACCAAGATACTAACTTACATGCCGTTGCGACGATCGCAAACACAGAACAGATGTCTGTTTTCACGGTAGCCGCAACTCACCCTCATTACCATCTTTTGAGCAGGTTCCCTGATCTGACCAAGCCCGTGTCCTTCAAGGACCCACCGAAACATAACGTAAGACATCATATAGAGACATTCGGTCCGCCGGTGTACGAGCGTCTAAGGCCACTACCGCCGGATCGATACAAAAAGGTAAGAGAAGAGTTTCGACTCATGCAGGAAATGGGTATCTGTCGACCATCCAAAAGTGCGTGGGCGAGTCCACTACACGTAGTTCCAAAGAAAGACGGCAATTTACGACCGTGCGGGGACTATCGTGCTTTAAACGCAATTACTAAACCAGACAGATATCCAATTCCTCACATTAAAGATTTTACGTTTATTTTAGCCGACAAAAAGGTATTTACGCGAATTGATATTAATAGGGCATATCATTTTATCCCAATAGCTCCAGAAGACGTCGAGAAAACAGCGATTATAACTAGTTTTGGCTTATTCGAATGGCCATGCATGTCATTCGGGTTGAAGAACGCCGCGCAGACGTTTCAGCGTTTCATGAACAACTGCGTGTTGCAAGACTTAGAATCCGATTTCCGAAAGTCTCATCCGGAACTTTCCGAATTTAGGGCTGAATTCGTGTTTTCTTACTTAGATGACGTCATAGTGGCTAGTGAAAATCGAATACTACACGATAAGCATCTAGAGGCCGTTTTCGGTAGGTTACAGGACGTAGGACTTACCATTAATTTGGCTAAGTGTGCGTTTTCGCAGGATAAGATAGACTTTTTAGGGCATGAAGTTTCTGCCAGTGGTTTGAAACCTTTACCAGAAAAAGTCAAGGCCATTTCCGAGTTTCCGAGACCAAAAACCGTATCAGAGTTACGTCGTTTTTTAGGCATGGTAAATTTTTATAGAGGTCACTTGCCACAAGCAGCGCAGTACCAGGCCGAGTTAAATAAGTATCTCCACGGAGCTAAAAAACGCGACAAAAGCATCATAGTGTGGACCGAAACTGCTGTTCAGGCGTTTCAACAGTGTAAGGTTAGCTTACAAAACGCTGCTTTGTTAGCATATCCATTGCCAGGTAGGTCGTTAGCAATTATGGCGGACGCTTCCGATACTTGCGTAGGAGCTACATTACAACAGCGAGTTGATGACGCGTGGGTACCACTCGGGTACTATTCCAAGAAGTTAACCGATTCACAACACAAGTACAGTACCTACGATAGGGAACTACTTGCTGTTTATTTGTCGATCCAGTATTTTAGGAACATGATCGAGGGTCGAAACTTGATCATTTATACGGACCACAAACCGCTGACGTTCGCGTTTAGGAAAACGGGCGGAAATAAAGAAATTCCGAGACGTACTAGGCAGTTACTTTTTATAAGTGAGTTCACAACTGACATCCGACATATCAACGGGGCGGAAAACATTCCCGCGGACACGTTATCGCGAGTCGAGTTAGACGCAATTGCATGTCCGGCGGTAATCAATTTCGCCGAAGTCGCTAGTAGCCAAGCCAGCGATAAAGAGTTAGTAGAGCTTATGTCGACGGGTCGTAACTTGAAACTTATAAAAGTATCACTTCCAACGTGCAATGACGCAATCGTGTGCGACATGGGAAGCGATAAGGCGAGGCCGTACCTACCTAAGAAATTTAGGTATGTGGCATTCCTAAGTGTGCACGAGCTCAGTCATCCCGGAATAAGAGCAACAAGAAAACTAGTTGCCGATAGGTACTTTTGGCCGGGTATGAATAAAGACGTAGGATTATGGGCTAAGGCGTGCGTACGTTGCCAGCGCGCAAAGGTTCAAAGGCACACAACCTCTGCGCTAGGACAATTTGCGAAAGTAGAGCGAATGCACCATTTGCACATAGATATAATCGGACCGCTCACCCTAACCGAGGAGGGTTATAGATATTGTCTCACTATGATAGACCGGCAAACAGGTTGGCCGGAGGCGTTCCCACTAAAGGACATATGTGCCAAAACGGTAGCGAAAACACTGTATGACGGCTGGATAACACGCTATGGATGTCCTGCAAAGATTACCACCGACCAAGGGCGACAGTTTGAGAGTAGTTTATTCAGTCAGCTGACAAAGTTTCTAGGTATCTATAAGATAAGAACCACAGCCTACCATCCACAAGGAAACGGAGCCGTGGAGAGGTGGCATCGCAGCTTAAAAGCCGCTTTGACAGCCAGGCTGGATGGCAGTAAATCCTGGATTGACGAAATCAGTACCGTCATGCTGGGGTTACGAGCCGCGCCGAGAAGCGACACTGGGGTAAGTGCTGCACAGCTTACTTTTGGCAGAACTCTCAGACTACCAGGTGAATTTCTGGAGAGCAACGATAAATGCATCACTGATAGCGAAGAATACGTAAAACAGTTAAGACAGGTAATTAGATCACTTAAACCTAAACCAGCAGCTCAAAGAGATGCCAGAAAAATATTTGTGCATCCAGATCTGCAATCTAGTAAGTATGTATTTGTAAGGAACGATGCAGTTCGAAAACCTCTGCAACCAACGTATAACGGCCCTTACGGCGTCATGCGCAGAGGACCCAAGGTTTTCGAAATAAAAATAAACGATAAGGTTTCTCGCATATCGATAGATAGATTGAAACCGGCTTATGTATTGCAAACTAATGACGAAGAACGAATCGTTCCACAGAGAGGCTCATCGGGCCCCGTGCCACTAAAGAACCCAGGCACGGAGGAACGGTCCGAGACACCAAACAGCACAGTAGGTATACGTACAAATGCGACAAGAATAACCAAGAGCGGACGCATAGTACGTACACCATTGCGTTTTATTACTGATAATAATTAGGTTAAGCGATTACTGTAATGTTTCAAGAGTATAAATAGGTATTGTTTACACAACCATATACTCATGAAACTTAACTAATTTTATAATTATAATGTATTAGTATGAGCATTCCAGTATCAGATTTCACTATTGTTTAAAAGTTTAGCTATTTTCTGTGTAATGCGAAATATGGGTTTAGATTTTAAGGAAAGCATGATTTATTGATTAGTTGATTTTGTAACAAGCCGCACGTGCTCAAGCAGCAAAATGGGAAAATGGTACAGCAAGGAACCGGCAGAGAAGGAAGAAATCATCATCGCCCAGAATGGCGATTCAACGGCTGTTGAGACACACATGTCCCAGCAAAGCATGCTGATGATTATTATTACGAGCCTGCTGGCAGTCGTAATAGCATACATTGTGTGGAGGAAATTCCGAAACCAAATCGAAGCCTGGCTACAGGAGCAGATAGTGGCCGGCACTGCACTACCGTCTACGCAACCGCGCCCTACCCACCCGGTGGCGCCTGCACCGGCGATGAGTGCAGCAATAGTTTAAGGTCCCATATTTCGTACAGTTATGTACTTAATTATGATTTTTTTTTTTGTTATTGTGTGTTAAAGTAATTGTGTAAGGGTATAGTAAAAATGGAATGATACCTAATATGTACATTCATTTTTACTAAACACTTTAAACAAATTGTTATCAGCGCGCCGAGCCGTGCTCGAAGTCGATCGAGGCGATCGGATTTCCAAGTAGCAGCCGGACACCGCGAGTTGGGAATGTCGAATCAGCAGAGAGCTACGCGCGATAACAACTTGTGACGCGAGTCAATTGTTTTAAGTTTTAGCTAAGTTTAAGTTAACCTTGAATTTATATAAAATTTTAGAAAAATTTGGGCGGTGTGGTGTAGCAGTACACAGCTACGGGCGCCGACGCTGCAGTTTGATAGTCGGGCTAGTAGTCACCCCGCGCCCGCCGCCGCGTATACACTTGTAATCGGTTCCCTATTAAGTACCTAAAGAATTCAATAGTATGAGTGAACAAGAAACTGGACTTTCATTTTATCGTATTCCCGTAGAAGGAGTCTGAGAAGTGTTCCCAAACAAACTATTAGATGCTTCTAAATGCTTCTATTTAAGAGGCTACAAAGAGGCATCTAAATCCTTAAAGAAATTCTGGTAGAAGTACGGACCGGAACAGATGCTGAAACAGCTACACTAAGAGGTTTGATGCGAATTCTAAATGGCGGACGACCTTAGAATAGCATACTGGAACTCACAGACATTCACGGGGAAAAAGAAAATGCTGGCCCTTTTTCTCCGTGAACAAAACATAGACGTCCTCCTAGCAAGTGAAACGCACCTAAAGCAGCAGATGAAGTTTGACATGCCAAACTACATAGTGTACAGAAAGGACGAAGAAACAGCAGCTGGTAAGGCATACAGAGGACTGGCAGTGTTGGTCCGCCGAAGGTTGATCCATCAGCTCATCCCTGTTGTCGAATTCCAATCAATACAAGCCCTGGGAGTGCTCGTAAATATCGCCGGTGAAAACATAAGACTGTTCGCAGCATACAAGCCTCCAAAGGAAATTATAAACACCCAAGAAATAAGACAGCTACTTGTAGGAAACACCCCGACGGTTGTAGCCGGCGACCTAAACTCCAAACACACATATTGGAATTCGAGCAGGGTGTGTGCGAACGGGCGCAGACTATACCAGGATTCGGTGGACCAACATTATGAAGTTATGGGACCTGACACGTGGACCCACTACGAGCCAAACGGCAACGGAGACGTAATAGACATAGTCGTATATAAAGGGCTAAATATGACGCCGCAACTAACCGTATTGCCAGACCTGCCGTCGGACCATAGACCAGTGTTGCTAGTGCTTCAAGGAGTCCCAAGCAGAGTTGCCGCCCCCTCACGGAGGCGGAAAATCTGTTGGGAAACTTTCCAAAGCGAAGTACAGCAACGAACCACCACGAGGCCAGTCGAGACCATAGAAGATGTCGAGCGAGCAACATTGGAACTAGCCACGGCTATCCAAGACTCCCTTAAAACAGCTACGCACACCGCCGCGCCGGAAAGCAGGATTGACCCGCTACCGGCAAAGACCAGGAACCTTATGCGCAACAAAAGGGAGATGAGGAAGCTGTGGCAGCAGACCAGATGCCCACAGGTCAAGAGAGAACTAAACGCCCTAACTGAAAAGGTCAGAGCAGCCCTGGACGAATATGCCGCTGAGAGCTGGGAAAAACACGTCAGCTCCATAACGGACAGAATTCCATCCGTGCACAGACTATGCCGACAATTACAAAATACAGCACAGCCCATACAGCCACTCATAGGGAACGACGGATTCCTGAAATTCGAAGCCCAAGACAGGGCGGACATCTTCGCGGAGTGCTTGGAGTCTCAGTTTACACCAAACCCAGCCGAAAACCCAGAACACGTGGAGAATGTAGAAAGGCTTGTAACTGAGTACTTCAGCACCCCGCCGTCACCCGAAGAAGCCGAAAACCCAATATTCTGGAGCCCCGGGAGAGTCATACGAGCAATCAAGCGATTACCGAGGAAAAAGGCACCCGGGCTCGACAACATCCCAAACGAAGCCCTCAAGAATTTGCCGTTAAAGTCAGTGGTAGCCCTAACAAGGATATTTAACGGAATTCTACGTAGCAGCCATTTTCCGACAGAATGGAAGACCGGCAAGGTGGTGATGCTACCTAAACCCGGAAAAGATGCCAGGAAACCCGAGAGCTACAGGCCAATCACTCTGTTGAGCACGATGTCAAAGTTATTCGAGAGACTCCTTCTGCTCCAGGTGATGCCCCACATTCAGCTAAGGGAGGAACAATTCGGGTTTAGAGCCGAACATTCCACCACCTTGCAAATTGCGCGCCTTATAAACGAAATGGCCATAAGCTTCAACAAAAAGGAAACCGTTGCGGCGGTCATGCTCGACATGGAGAAAGCGTTCGACAGAGTATGGCACGAGGGACTGATATACAAACTGTCGAACACCACCGCCCCAAAGCAGACCGTCGCACTACTCAAAAGCTTCCTCACCAACCGGAGGATCACAGTATCAGTTGAAGGAGTACTTTCACCACAGAAGACAGTGAAGGCCGGAGTACCGCAAGGAAGCTGCCTCTCTCCCATATGCTACGCCTGGTACACCAATGACATCCCGGTCATTGGGCAGGCAAAGCTCGCCCTATACGCGGATGACGCAGCATACTACGCTTCCTCATACAGACCAGCCTTCGCTGTAAAGAGACTACAACCGACCCTAGACGCCCTGCCAGAATGGCTGAAAAAGTGGAGATTGTCCGTCAATGTCGCAAAGACCCAGGCAATCCTCACTGGCAACCACAATTTGCCTGCACCCCTGAAGCTGATGGACGAGGACATCCCGTGGCAACCAGATGTCAAATATCTGGGGGTCACCATAGACCGACGCCTCAGCTTCAAAAAGCACATTGATACCATCATAGGAAAGGTGAAGGGAGCCCGTGCCAGACTCTCACCTATCCTGAGATCCAAGTTGCCACTCCGGACAAAGATCATGATTTACAAGACCTACCTCCGGACTCGTCTGACCTACGCGGCGCCAGCGTGGTTCCCGTACCTGAGCCAGACCAACAGACACCGACTACAAGCTCAAGAAAACCTGTCGCTGAGGGTGATAGTTGGAGCCCCACGGTACGTGAGGAACCACACCATCCAAAGAGACCTCAAGATCGAAAACATAGAGTCCTTTGTGAGAAAGCTGGCGACCACGATGTTTGAGAGGGCGGACAAGTCCGGACATGAGCACATCCGGACCATCGCACCCCTCCACGCAAGACCTCCAGAAGTAAAGGATGCCGGAGGATGGAGAAGTAGAAAAACGAAGCCGTACGTCCGAGAGCTTGCCGTCAAAGTAAATGACGATGAAGATGATGATGAAGTAGGGACATCGGCACCCGCGACTGCTGCCACGGCCGCTGATCGGCTCGCTGGGCCTTCCCCGGGCAACCGGGGATCTCACCCGGCAGGGCTTGATCGCGCAGGCATATAGCAGAAATGGTTCGCCGAAGTACACAACGCCACCTGTAAATAAAGAGACCCGCCTATTGTTATAGGCGGAGAAAAGCCAGGGGCAGGGGGCACAGCCCCGATCCCCTCTCCCCACCCCAGAAAGGGGTGAGAAGAAACCCGACGGTTCGAAAGTCAGTCAGTTCTCATTCCGCTCCGATCCGTCGCACCGTACGGACGTCTCCGACTACCGTCCGCTGCCCGCTATCGCCATCCTGCTCAAGCCTGCTGTTGCTGTCTCCCTCAAGCCTGCTGTTGCTGTCGCCGCCGTTGCTGTCTCAACACAGCAAGCTCTGAGAAGACAGAAGCCGCAAGACTGCGACGTCCGATCCTCTGTTTCGGTCCCTCGACTTCGAGGTGTTAGCGTTGCCACGTATCTTCGCTAACACTATCGATTTCGTTGCATTAACGTTGGTTTACACGTCCTTCGTTAATACAACGTACTGAGGTACCGACTGCAGAGAGATCGCCGTCTCGCCGTGTTCGCCGCCACCGGACGAAGAAAGCACGCCGTATCTTGATACGGCGTGATCAAACCGCTCTTTTCAGAGCGTCTTAATGTTTCATTGTAAAATCCACGCTTAGTGGTCGATCGGTGGATACTTATAACGGTGCCAACGAAGCCGATCGTGGTTAGGAGCGTGGACCCGGAGCGCTCGTTTTTCCTCCTTCTGAGGAACAACGGAATCCGGCTGGGCTTGGAACCACCGGCCTTGGGGACGCCCCTCGTCGACACCAAGCATCTCCCTCCCACCCTTCCCATCCTTTTTCCTATCCCTCGGGTGTGTGTTTGGCTTGGACGGCCGGTCTCCCCGGAGTCCCTGTCTCTCCCCCGGGGCAGCTAGGGCCGTAGGCACACAACCGGCTGCACAATAAGATCGGCAGCCGGGACACACTAGGGCTACACCTAGGTACACATCTCCCTGCCTATACCCGGCAGGGAGGCTCATGCCCCCTCTTTCCCGCCGGTGAAAATCCCTCACCGGCTGTCTCGCTCTCGCTCCCTTAGCTATGGAGCTTGCCGGGTCGGAGGCCAGGTTCGACGACGGCGTCAGCCGCGTCGAAGCTGCTCTCCGAGCCTTAGTCGCTTCCAATCCGAGTGCGTACGATGATTTCGTACGCAACCCGGTAGCCGCTGCAGCCTCTCTGCTAGCGGCGGCCCCTCAGGCCTACCCCTCCCCCGCCCCTGCCCCTCAGGCAAAGCCCGCTAAGGCCCCTAAGGCCAAAAAATCCTCCAACCCTGCCCCTAAGGCCTCAGGCCCTGCGCCCAAGCCTTTACCGGGCACCTCCTCCTCCTCCGCTAAGCCCTCGCCCTCCCTCAGAGGGCCGACGGCCGTCCCGACCCCGAAGGCCCGCTCGCCCACAAGAGAGCGTTCCTCGCACGAGGCACGATCTCGAAAAGGGCGAGAGGGCAATCGCCGCTCTCTCTCCCGACATAGGAGTCGCTCGCGTCTCGCCCTGACCGTCAGGTCAGAGAGCGCGACCTCCTTGGCCTCTGCCGTCTCGACGGAGATGGACGTGGCCGGCCCAAGCGACGAGGGCTTCACCCTCGTTGCTCCCAAAGGGAAGAAGCGCCCCGCCGCTGCTTCCTCTCCCCCTCCCCCGTCCAAAGCCTCCTGCATCGCTGCAGGCACTCCTCCGTCCTCCGACGACTCGGACGAGATGGACGTGGCTCCCGCGCCCAGACCGCCGAGACCCCCCCGACCCTTTGTTCTTAGGGACAGGCAGCGCTGGCCGGAGATCTCTAAGATCTTCGCCGACCAGAGCATCAGGTGCTCTGGTAAGAGCCACAAGGACGGTATCTCCGTCGCCATCCCCTCCTCCGACGAGTACCGTCGCGCTACCCGTCTCCTACGTGAAGCTCAGATACAGTTTCACGCCTTCCCCCTTGAGGACGAGAAAGTCCTTCGCGTAGTTATACGCGGCCTCCCCAAAGAGATCAGTACGGACCTCATCCGTACTGACCTCGAGTCCCAGGGCTTCCCGGTCCAACAGGTGCACCGTATGACCAACGGTCGCACCAAGGCCCCCATAGACCTCGTTCTGGTCATCCTCGACCGCAACCAGGAGGGCAAGAGAATCTTCTCAGTCGAGAAGGTACTCAACCTCTCCGGGCTTAAGGTCGAGGCTCCCCGATCCAAAGGCATTCCGGGACAATGCCACCGCTGCCAGTTGTATGGCCACGCCGCGCGTTTTTGCGAAGCGGCCTTCCGCTGCGTAAAATGCGCGGGTGACCATGCCACTGCAGCATGCAGCCGCAAGAAGGGGGATCCCAGTCCGCCCAGCTGCGTCCTCTGTGGGACGAAAGGGCACACTGCGAATTATCGCGGTTGCCCTAAGGCCCCGAAGGCCGCGGCTGGGTCGAAAAGGACCCCTCCTTCCCGCAACCCTCCCCGGTCCCAAGGCACCGGTGCCAAACTCCGGGTAGCACCCGCCCCCGCTGCGCCGAAATTCGTCGACGCGCCCCGTCCCTCGACCAACGCTTGGTCGAAGCCCCCATCCTTGCTCCAGACACCGGTGTCTCGCCCGGCGCAGCTCCCCTACCCCGCTGCTACCCCGAGCCGCCCAATCCCTCCACTCGTGGCTCCTGCACCCCGCATGCCCGCCCAAGGCCCTTCTGGCCTCACGGCGGACTTCCACTTTCTCACTGAGATCTCCTCGGCTTTCGACCTCGACGAGGTCCGCGAGGTGGCTCAACTCGTCCGTGAACGCCCTGGTGCCCTCCTGGACATCATGGCGGCTCACAGCGGTCTCTTCTGCGCTCTGAAGCGCTTCGCTCCCCGCGTCCTTTCGTCGTAACTGTCATGGATAGTACAACGACGAAAGTGAAGCCGCGCGCGTTGACGTTGGCATTTTACAATGCCAACAGCCTCTCCTCGGGGAACTCACGTCCCCTCATCCACGAGTTCCTCACGACCCATCAGGTCGACGTCATGTTAGTGTGTGAGACCTTTCTAAAACCGAGCATGAGGGACCCTAGGGTCGCAAACTATGCTCTGGTTCGTAATGACAGGACTACCGCCCGCGGGGGCGGTACCCTGATTTATTACAAAAGGTCTCTCCACTGCATCCCCATCGACACTCCTCCTCTCACGAACCTGGAGGCATCCTGTTGCCGTCTCTCGATGACGGGCCATCAGTCCGTCATCATTGCGTCTTGTTACCACTCTGGTAACAAACCTCTCCTCAGAAGTGATCTCGAGTCACTTCTCTCCCTCGGAAGCGCCGTCATTCTGGCGGGCGACTTCAACAGCAAGCACACCATGTGGGGTTGCAACGCCACTAACACGAGAGGGTCCCTTATGGACACTCTCTCCACCGACTTGGGCTATGACGTCATCCCCCCGTCCTCCCCGACCCACTTCCCCTTCAACATTGACCTTAGGCCAGACATACTCGACATAGCACTTCTAAAAGGCATAGCGCTCCAGCTACGCTCGTTGGAAGTGCTACACGAGCTTGACTCTGACCACCGACCGGTTCTGATGTCCCTGGGCCCCGACTCAGCCATCAGTACCCCCCCGACTAGGACTGTGGTGAATTGGAAGCTTTTAGGTGAGAGCCTAAAGGAAACCAATTCACCCGACCTAGACCGAATCCCCGACGACATCGTCACCCCAGACGATGTCTCCCTCTCCCTCGATGCGCTCAATAGTCACCTTCACACCGCCATTGGCGGCTCCTCGAGACAGGTCCCAGTCGAGGGCGACCAACGCTGGGCCCTTCCCGAGGACGTGAGGGAACTATTGAGAGCAAAACACTCTGCCATTAGGGCTTACGACTGGACTCCCACCGAAGAGAACAGAGTCACTATGCGGTATTACGAGCGTGCCGTAAAGACCCGCATACGTGAACTCCGTAATCAGAGGTGGGAGAAACTTCTTTCAGAGATCGAACCATCTCATCTGGCTTACTGGAAGTTGGTGCGATCTATGAAATCCGACAAGACGTCATCCATGCCCCCCCTGACACGACCCAATCTCCCACCCGCCTTCGAGGATGTAGAAAAGGCCGAGTGCCTGGCCGACAGCCTCGAGGCGCAGTGCAGCCCCAGTCTAGACCAAGTCGACCCCGCTCACCGCGAGTCGGTGGATGCGATAGTCGACGAAGTCTCCTCCCTCCCTCCCCTCTCTTCCCTCGAGCCGGTCACGGCTTCGGAAGTTGAGTCGATCATCAAGGACCTCCACGCCAAGAAGTCCCCAGGTGCAGATGGTATCACCAACAGAGTGCTTAAACTCTTCCCCATTGCCCTTATCCATCTCCTAGTAAGCATCTTCAATGCCGCCATGACCAACTGCATCTTCCCCGACCCCTGGAAGACTGCCGATGTTATCGGCATTCGAAAACCAGGCAAGAAGGCTACCGAGCCTTCTAGTTACCGTCCCATCAGTCTTCTCAGTTCCATTGGGAAGATTTACGAGCGCATCCTTCTGAAGCGCATCTGGTCCCATGTCAGGGAGAATCACATTCTCCCAGACGAGCAGTTTGGATTTAGGTCCAGACACTCTTGCGTCCAACAAGTACACCGCATCACGGAGTACGTCCTAGAAGGTTTCAATCAGAGACCTTGTGGCTTCACCACTCCCAAGCCCCAGGGGACCCTAGCGGTCTTCCTCGACGTCGCGAAAGCCTTCGATAAGGTGTGGCACAACGGGTTGATATACAAGCTATATCAACTCGCGTTCCCAGACAGTCTTGTGCTCATCATCCAAGACTATCTCACCCATCGAAGCTTCCGCTACCGCGTTGATGGAACTCGCTCCTCCCCTCATCCCATCAGCGCCGGCGTCCCTCAGGGCTCAGCGCTAGCCCCTATCCTCTTCTCTCTCTACACTCACGACATCCCTCGGATTCCAAAAGTAGAGTTCGCGCTTTTCGCGGACGACACTGCCCTCTACACCAGAGGTTGGAATCCGCTCCACCTGCGTGGCCGACTTCAGCGAGCCCTTCGCCAGCTTGGCGATTGGTTCAAGAAGTGGGCCATAACGGTCAATCCCGACAAAAGTGCAGCCATGTACTTTCACCCCACCAAGCCCTTCAACCGGGAGCAACTCGTGCTTCACGGTCAGCCCGTCCCTTGGGCTACCTCCACCAAATACCTTGGCGTGACCCTCGATAGACGACTCACCTTCTCGAAACACATTCAGATAGTCCGGGACCGAGCGGCCTTCATCCTAGGCCGACTCCACCACCTCGTAGGCACACGGAGTAAATTGTCCCTTAGGAATAAGGTGACTATTTACAAAATGTGCATCCGCCCCGTCATGACGTACGCTTCAGTAGTGTTCGCTCATGCCTCCTCCCTAGACCTGGACAAGCTCCAGGTCCTTCAGAATAGGTTCATTCGCAAGGCAGTCGGAGCTAGCTGGTACCAGCGTAACGCCGACCTGCATTGTGATCTCGAACTTCCCTCCATCCGTCAGTACATCAAGTTTCTCTCCCGGCGCTACTTTGATAGAGCCCCTCACCACCCCAACCCTCTTGTCACTCGCACCGTGGACTACTCCGTAGATCCCACAGACCCTCCCCCTCTCCGTAGGCGCCCTAGGAACATCCTAGGCGACCCGGACGACCCCATCGCCGTCGTCACGTCGGCGGCGCTGGGGTCGTCCGACCCGGCAGCTCCTTGCAACAGGAAGTATTCAGTTTTTGGTATAGGCGTCGGTTACCAAAGGTACACTGTCATACACCGACCTCGCCGGCGAGGTCGAAGACTGCCTACAAGGTCTGTTAGAAGATCGGTTAGTTAGCTCGTAGTGTTCGCTTATTTTACGCCCCTCAGTTTCTTGCCTGTTCTTCTGAGGTGAGGTTCCCTTTCCGAACAAGGCGGTCGAGTCATTGTTAATAATAATTTATTTTGTTTTTAACCTTAACTTCAACCGTCCCCGTTAGGGCCCTAGAGCAAGCCCCTTCTGGGCTGCCAGGGCAATTCGACGCCCCTCCCTCGGTGACAGCCCAAGCCGAGGCCGTACCTCAGAGGTGCCCTTGCGCTCGTCGCCCATAGTTTGTAAGCATTTTTGAGGCCCTGCGCCATCTGCGCTTGCCTAATGCCCGGTACGCTGTCGAGGCCTCAGTGGCCAACAGCATAGAGTCATCCAAAAAAAAAAAAAAAAAAAAAAACGAAAGTCAGTCGAGCTCGCTCTCCGACTCAATACACTCAGGTGACCCGAAAGCGATCTTAGTGATCCACCTCGAGTATTAATCAAGACCCGATCCCCGCTGTCGGCGCTTGGTTTGGCTGTGGTGCCTCCGGTACCGCTGTGCCATAGTACACGCCGTAGTTGCTACGGTGGTGGTACCGAAGGTGCCTCAGTCCTGCTGGCCTAGCGCCGACACAAATGTTACAGGGGGCGAGCCTGTCGCCATACACCGGGCTCCAGTTATGTAGCAGATTACATTAATTCACCCAATGAACAAATTGGTGTGTGCCGTCGGCTGGGTCCGAACCCGCTCTCTCTGGCTTGAGAGACGGGCCTTCTCCGACTAGGCTATCATCGTTTAATTATAATTGCATTATTATTTAATCATCATAAAGTCTGTTAGAGGAAATCAGAGATTTCCAGAGAATTACTGATTTGTTTTTAGGGTGCCGTACCCAAAGGTTAAAACGGGACCCTATTACTAAGACTCCGCTGTCCGTCTGTCACCAGGCTGTGTCTCATGAATCGCGCTAATTAGACAGTTTAAATGTTCATAGATGCCGTGTTTCTGTTACCACTATAACAAGAAATACTAAGAAACAGAATAAAATAAATATTTAAGAGGGCTCCCACGCAACAAACGTGAATTTATAGCCGTTTTTAAAGATAATGGTACGGAACCCTACGAGCGCGAGTCCGAATCGCACTTGGCCGGTTTTTTAATGATTATACCATAGGTACCTACTTACTCTATTAACTGTTGTGCGGGTGACAACCGTATTCGCTTATTTTACCCGCTTTTATTGCTTTGTTGGAAGCGGGTTCGAACCCAGCCGACGCGACGGCACGCACCAATTTTGCGTGAACATAATTTGTGTTGTATTGTATGTCATCTGCTACATGACTGAAGCCCGGTGTATGGCTCGCCCCCTGTCACATTTGGCACTGAATATCGTCTGGCGAAGTGTGAGTGTTATATTACACCTCTGCCAGCCCATCGGGGGAAAGGCGTGAAGATATGTATGTATGCTATTGCTTTTATACTAAAGCTATTGGTAATTCCGTATTTTATTGTTGTAAAATTTAGGGTGCTGCTGAAGTTTTCAGCGATTAGTTGTACTGAAATCGCGTCAACTTTCAAAAGTGAAAAGGAACGATTTGTCTATTGTTACCCGCACCGTCTTACAAATAAGTAAGTTTAAGAGTCCGGCGACCTAATTAACTTCGACCTAGGCGACCTAGACTAACTTCGCATTGGCTTAAGGTATTCTATAACCATTTCCTCTAGAAGAAGAAGACGAGCGAAGAGAGCGAGTAATGATACTGACGAGCCTCTAAACTTACCTACAGAGTGACTAAATACAATTTCAATTTTTTTTATGACTTTTGCATTTCTGTAATCATTCGTAAGTAACTAAGAATTTCCTTTGTATTATGGATTCATTTAACAGCTAATGATGTAGACAACCTCCCTATGTAATGGGATTTATGATTTGTCTATCTATTGAATAAATCAGTCAAAATTGACCCCTTAAAAATGCGGATATTTTTCATATCTCTATTTTCGCTTGAGAACGTTTTTTAAAAAAAACAAGAACATAGGGGCGGAGATATTGTTAATATAATTGTACATGCTAAATTTCATCATAATATGACTAATGGTTTTCAAGAAATTTGAGTAGCGCGTTTGTATGGAAATTTCAGAGCGTCGCGGCCCTCTTAATAATTATTCTTGAGTAAGTACGAAAGTAGGTGTGTTGGTCGTCATTTCAACCGCTAGTTGATAAAAACCTAAAATCTATTTTTATACATTTTATCGTTCATCAGATTTCGTTTATATCTAAGATATTCTGTATCTAGGAGTATCAGGCATAATAATCATAAGTGGATATTAATCTTATTTAGCAGGTAGGCAAATAATATAGAAATTAATGAATCATGTTTATAAAATGTTATTATCTTAAGTAGACACTTTGAACTGAATGCTTTTGCTCCCGTTCTCAATTAAAATTGCTTTGAGTTCGTGAGTGCTAAGTCACTTTAGATTTGAGGATCTAATCGTAACCTCATTACATCATCATAATCATCATCACGACAGCCCGGAAGACGTCCACAGCTGGACAAAGGCCTCCCCCAATGATCTCCACAACGGTCCTGCGCTGCCCGCATCCAGCAGCTTCCTGCGATCCTCACCAGATCGTTAGTCCACCTTGTGGGAGGCCTTCCCGCGCTGCGTCTTCCGCGGTTCGTGGTCGCCATTCAAGAATCTTTCTGCTCCATCTGCCATCGGTTCTACGAGCGATGTGCCCTGCCTATTTCCACTTCAGTTTGGCAATTCTTCGGGCTATGTCGGTTACTTTTTGTCATTCTCTCAAATTATAATGTACTTAATCGAACGATGACACCATAGTCGTCATTTTATTAAAGAGTGTGAAAAGAGAAAATAGGTAAGTATATAGGCAAGTTTATTTTTGGCTCAGTGTCTCAGTCAACGTGCTACAGGAGTACTTATGGGTGCGCTTCTATGTTGAAGATCCGATGCCCTTTTGCTAGGCACAGGTGCTACCATGATCCCAATTTCTCTTGCTTGACCTATGTCTTTTGCTCAGAATAGGGCAAGGGCAATTTTTTTAAATTTATTTATTTCGTAAAAAATCTACATTTTAAAACACAAAGTATTGAAAAACTTAACAGTTTGTATCAATACCCTTATCGCTACACGCTACATTTCTTTATGCAAACTAAACTACCTTAAAAACTTCCTAACCTTACAATAAAAATAAAAAAAAGTTATAGATCTACCATCTATAAATTATTGACCTTATATAAACTAATTATTGGGTAGGAATTTATTTATTTCTATATCTACACGAGTAAGCATCTACTCATCGCAGTTAATTATTCTACCTCATTGTACAAGAACAAGCGACGTGAAGTTAGATTGATAGAGAGACTGGATAATCTATCCGTTACAAATTTTAAACAATTTTTAAATGCAATTTTAAATTTCCGCAGATCACTCGCAGTTTCCGAGTACGAGTATTAGTCATCAAACATTCTTACACCAGTGATGACCGTCATGAGTATCAGGCCATTCGACAGAACAGTTAGTCGTACTGTTTAGGTATGCAATTGCATACGAAATCGTTTTATTGTAGTACTATCAATATCAATAATAATATAGTTTCATATCGGGAGAGCCCAATCGCACTTGATGCGTTCCTTATGTGGCAAGGTTAACAGCTTCAGCAGGTCATGAATACGTAATTTTTGTTTGTACTAAGTACAATTGTAACTGTCCATTGGGAATTATAGGCTAATTTATGCATCCGTATGTGCGGACATGCATATTCATTGCTAATAAGCAGGAACTTAAGGTTGCGGAGATCTGAAATTTCCATACAAACGCGCTTGTCGTATTTCTTGGAAATTAGATCATTTTTTTAACAGGCTGTGATGAAAGGCAATGAAATGGGCTAATTGCTTAAGTCTCTTTTTGCAATGTCTCTTAGTATTTTTATGCTCTCAAAAGAAAATACAACTATTAAGAAAATTTAAGGAAGTAAATAAATAAAATATCCGTACTTACTTATACGTAATCCCTCACATAATATGCAAAATCCTTCTGTGTAGGTAGGTAAATAAATTGTTAAAAATGTATTCACTAAATGGACAAAGTAAATAAAAAATCTCTTCCGGTGAGGAAGTTGCCTGTATCATAACCTCCTAAATTAATCCGTAAAACAAGTGAAATTTCCAGCTTTGTATATAATTAGACAAGTGTGAAATTAATACAAAATTGGTGAAATTTAAATTCGTCATCTTGTAGATAATTTTAGAGGCTCATAGGCTAGTGCAAATTAATACAAAATTGGTGAAATTTAAATTAATAGTCCTTGTAGATAATTTTAGAGGCTCATCAGTATCTTGTCTTTTACTCTTCTCTCGTCGTCTCCTTCTAGATGAAATCGCAATAGAAAACCTCTAACCAATGAGAAGTTGAAATAAGTAAATCTTGGATTTGGCGAAGTGGGTACTCATGCGTCTCTGTCATTTTGTAAGATGTATTTTTAGGTCTTCAAGCACCATTAACCATTTTGACACTAAGTCTAGCTACTCGGCCTTTACGAATTTATGTATTTGCTTATTTACTTCTTCATCACACTAGCTCTTAAAAAGGACTTTATTGCATAGGTTTTAGGCTCATAATTCGAGCTATTACACGCGTGCTTTGCTAGTACGGAAATTATTTTCTTTTTAATAAATCAACAAAGAGTTTTTATCCGACTGAAAATAGCAAGTAACTAGATAAGTTTTCCTTTTGCAAAAGCCATTAAAAAAATATTCCTGTTTTATTACCTGTATTATTGATTTAAAGAGTCCCTACCTATGTTTTGTATCTACCTACTTCCCTATGTTAAACAAGTGACACTGTTTACGTAGTTCTTAAGTAGGTACCTACTTAAGTTTTTTTTTGTTGATTAAATCAGATCTTTTTTATTCTACTTTAGGTCCTACTGTTGGGCTTGCCCTTCTTTCATTCCATCTACTAGCTGCGCCCCGTGGTCTCACCCGCGGTTAAAAAGTATCCTATGTGCTATTCTAGTCTAATATATCTCTCTCTGTGCCAAATTTCATCCAGATCTGTTCAGCCGTTCTGGTGTGAAAGAATAACAGACATCCATCCATCCATTCTTACAAACTTTCGCGTTTATAATACTATTAGGATAGTAGGATTACCGAGCTTCCTGTGAGAAGTTTTCTTCACTTTTTATGCCCTCGCACTTCCGTTTTGCCACAGCGCGACAAAAAAGAGTTTGCAGGAACCGAACCTACTATAAAATCGCCCTCGCTAACAGTCTTTTTTTTGTTCTAGGCGAACACTGTCCAATCTTTTTCAAATCTCTTTCCTAATATTAAAAAAAAAACTTATTAGATTTGTGGTTATGTAATCGTTAGACATAACATAAACCACATTCTACTAACCTTTTATTACTAAAGTAACGATTGTAAACGTAGGCGGGAAGGTCTGTGAGACCATAATGTAGAAACGGCTTATAAAATACGCAGTCCTTGGGGTATTCCTTGTCCCAGAGCCTTTATTTTATATCTTTATGGGTGTTAAAATTTAATATTAAGGTTATACACATAAATAAGTAAGGTATTGAGGTAAATATTTGCCTATAAAACTCAATTTCAGCACCTCTTTTTGTATGGTAATGTTATGGGGATATATTTTTTAGTACTAGGGGCTCTACTGAAGAATGTTTGTCGTAAGATGTTATTGAGGTTGCCTTTGAATTTAGTGAGGAGGAAATGAGTAAATTGTATTTTTAATACACAATAAGGAGTGAAAGGGGTAGGTACAAGTAGATAGTGACGGGTAAAAAAAGTTTTGTCGCATATACCTACGATTATAATATGAAAAAGAAATAAAATTCATGTTATCACGTGCAAGTATAGGTAAAGACTTTTTTATTCAGACCAGTAGGTAAGTTCTAAAAAAATTACTTTCGAAGTAGGTACACTGTCAGTGAAATTGACAAACATACGAAATTGCAAACTTTTAGTATTTACCCACTTGTATACATATATTGTCACGCCTTATCGTCACGCCTTTCCCCCGAGGGGGTTGGCAGAGGTGTAATACAACACCCACATTTCGCCGGACGATATTCAGTCCCAAATGTGACAGGGGGCGAGCCTGTCGCCATACACCGGGCTCCAGTCATGTAGCAGATGACATACAATACGCACTTAAATGTTCACACAATGAACAAATTGGTACCTACGTGAACAAATTGGCTGGGTTCGAACCCGCTCCCTCTGGCTTGAGCGGCGGACCTTCTCCCAACTAGGCTGCCATCGCTACTTGTATATACCTCTATATAATATTAGTGTAGGTAGAAACGCAGATCTAATTCGAACTGTCATACAACACAGAGCTATCTACGAAACGACGAAACTCGAATAAAAGTCTTAACAAGCCCCAAAAACACGGTCACATGCTTCACAAAACGTACATTCCCGACATTTTCTGAAGCCACATTTCAGAGGTAATCTCCTCTGTCAACGGCCAACAAAACAGAACAATAAGCATCACTGCAGAGAATTATCAGGAGTTTTTGCTTTAGTTATCCGAGGGGCTCAGGCGGCTGACTGCACCTAAATGTGCCTTTTGTCTCCTGGAGCCGACGTGAAGAGCGCTAGTGAAGGCGCGCACGGAAAGGAATTTCAATTTTTAACCGACGAAACGGAGGAGGTTTAAAAGTCTTTTTTAAAAGTGTTTTTATTATTTTATTATAAAGCGATGATAGCCTAGCCGGAGAAGGTTCGAACCCAGCCGACGGCACGCACCAATTTGTTCATTGTGTGAATGCGTATTGTATGTCATTTGCTACATGACTGGAGCCCGGTGTATGGCGACAGGCTTGCCCCCTGTCACATTTGGTACTGAATATCGTCCGGCGAAGTGTGGGTGTTGTACACATCTGCCAGCCCCCTCGGGGGAAAGGCGTGACGATAAATGTTATGTTTTTTTTCTTTAATGTATGATCACGCAAAACTTTACACAGATAATTCGATTTTGATAATTCTTTTTGTAACAGCAATGAATTTGGGAACTTTTTAAAATCGAACGGTGCTGGCTTAGCCAAGGTGCTGGTTTTGGCTTTTAGAAAACACGTTTTCAAAATTCGAAAAAAGATCAAGTCTTCACACAAAATTCAACATGTGTATAGCTAGTTACTTTGTAAGGAGACTAGATTATTTTTCTTTCAAGTTTTAAGTAAGCTTATGTTCTAGAAGTTGCTCACTGTGACGGGTAGAAGCACAGAAGTAGGGCACATCTTTAAGTATAACTAGGTACATCCAAAATCAGCACCTTGTATAGAACAGAAAACAGTGAAATAAAAGGAGAAGTTAACCTAAACGTGAGACAAAATGGTGAAATAAAACCAGCAATGATTCAAGGGACCGTTTGGTGCAGGACGATTCTGACGCGAAAGATTCTATCTTGGTCATTGTCTCTCTCGTTTGAAAAGTCATAAGAGGAGAGTGATGAAAATAATATTCCACGCGTACGCAATAGTATTCCACTTTATATAGAGCTCCTGGTTCGAGAAAAATGGTATCTAGGCCCAGCAAACGGGCAAAGATAGATGATGATGAATATAATGCAATACAATACATCTTTATTGCACACCAAAAATACAAAGTAAAACAAACATAAAGAAAATATTAAACAACTTATCATTCAGTACAAGGGCGGCCTTATCGCCTAAAGCGATTTCTTCCAGGCAACCTTTGGATGGACAGGACAGAACGAAATATGACAAACGGTCGGTGGCATACATAAATACAATAGTAAACAAATAAAATATAGTAAAACATATCTACATTTATACCTTTAGTGCTGCTGAGATAAATGCTAAGAAATCTGCCATACAGGCTGCCTGTAGACGAGACCGCAACAATGCCTTGGCAAAAGTATGTGAGGAATTGGAACAGCATTCTGAAAAACTGCAAACTAAGGACCTCCACGATAAGGTGCGACTCATAACACGCCAATTCAAACCTAAGACATGGGCTATAGAAAACACCGCTGGCGTAACAGTCACCGAGATTAAGGATATAGTAAATGTTTGGAAGGACTATTGCAAATCACTCTTCTCAAATAACTCCATAACAAGTAACACATGTAATTTAGATCAAATCGGTGACTGGGAACCTAATATCTTACGGGATGAAGTACGTGCGGCAATTCGACACCTAAAAAACAATAAAGCCATTGGAGTAGACGAGATCCCCATAGAGATTTTTAAGGCTATGGGAGAGACTGGAGTGGACTTCTTGTACAATATCTGCAGCAAGGTATGGGAATCCGGAATATGGCCAGATGACTGGTCTCAATCAATATTCATACCATTGCACAAGAAAGGTTCCACAAAAAAATGCAACAATTACAGGTTGATCTCACTCATATCTCATGCCAGTAAAGTGTTGCTTCACATCCTTAACACTAGACTACAGGGCTATCTCACTCGGCACATTGCACCCGAACAAGCGGGATTTGTAAAAGGGAGAGGAACACGCGAACAGATACTCATACTGCGGCAAATCATCGAGAAAGCCAGGGAATTCAACACGCCTATTTTTATTTGCTTTGTCGACTTCCGTAAGGCGTTTGATACTGTTATTTGGGAACGCCTCTGGATAGTCTTATTGGAAATGGGGGTACCACATCATCTAGTATTCCTTCTCAAACGACTTTACGAGGATGGCACAGCAGCGGTAAGAGTGGATGATGTTCTCTCAGGCAAATTCAAGACTGAGTCCGGTGTTCGACAGGGTTGTATACTTTCGCCGCAGCTCTTCAACACCTACACAGAGTACATAATGCGGATTGTCTTGGATGAATGGAATAAGGGTATCGCGGTGGGTGGACGCGTTATTAATAACTTGCGATACGCTGATGATACCACGCTTCTTGCCGAAACGAAAGAAGATTTGGAAGAACTTCTGACTCGTCTGGAAACCACTAGCCTCCAATTCGGACTTGCCCTTAATAGAGAAAAGACGAAAGTTATGATAGTAAATCGAGCAGGACACAACACTGTAATAAGTGTAGCAAACTGTGAAGTAGTACAGAGCTACATCTACCTCGGTACTATCATTTCCAACTCTGGAGGATGCGAAGACGAGATCAGACGACGTTGTGCTATCACGAGGTCGGCAGTAGAACGACTGGGAAAGATTTGGAAGGACAGACGTATAACCAAGAAAACAAAGGTTCGTCTAATGAAATGTCTCGTTTTTCCAATCTTTCTCTACGGGGCCGAAACTTGGTCTCTGAAGCTGCAGGATCGCCGAAAAATCGATGCACTGGAGATGTGGTGCTGGAGGCGGCTGTTAAAAATTCCGTGGACAGCTTTCCGCACCAACAACTCTATCCTCAAAGAGCTTCAAATAAAAGATAGACTATCGTCGATTGTGCAGATGCGAATACTGAAGTTCTTTGGGCATATCTCCAGAAGCGTGAATACAATTGAAAGGCTGGTAGTACAGGGTATAGTAAAAGGCAAGCGAAGCCCTGGTCGGTCACCAACTCGTTGGACCGACTTCATTAAAAAGGCCACGCAGACCACCATGGTGCAGTGTGCTCGCAATGCAGCCAACCGCCGGTTATGGAGAGGAATTGCGAGAAGAGCGGCAGCCCTGGGGAAGGAAGAAGACAGCGAGGAGCCTTGTACCATCTGCACAACCACGACCACTCTGCCAAGAGTGCACGACTAAGAAGAAGAGACATTTATACCTTTAGGTACATATTATACATAAATTAAGATATAATTTGTAAATATTTTTAAATAATTTATAAATATATACATAAGTACGTACCAATTAACAAAGAGAGATGAATGCAAGAAACAAGCAGAAATAGTGTGCGGTAAGTACTTTGGGATAATTATTCTTTGGGATATATTAGGTCCTTACGTATGAAATTAGCGTTTTGTCGTACTGATCAATTTGATCTGAAATATCTCCTCTTTGGTTAAGAATTCGAAATTCAAATTAATAAATTCATTTAACTGGTTTTTTTTTCTTTGGAATACAGTCATTCATTTGTTATTTTCCTCATTATTTTTTCTTTGGCGTCGCTTATTACCGCGCAATGGAAAACATGAAATATCGGTATATTTACGAGTACGAGTTCTACCGTGGCACCAGTGCTGCAGAAACAGCTCGAAGAATTAATTATGTGTACGGCGCTGGTGTCGCTAAAGACAGCATGGTACGTTTTTGGTTTCAACGTTTTCGTTCTGGAAATTTCGACCTTAAGAACCAACCCCGTGGACGGCCGGAGATCAAAGTGAAAAACGAAGAATTAAAGGCTATTGTGGAAGCGGATCCATCACAAAGCACTTCAGAGATAGCAGCGGGCTTCGGGGTAAGTGACAAAATTGTATTAATCCACTTGAAGCAAATCGGGAAAGTAAAAAAACTCGAACGATGGGTACCTCATGAATTGAGTGAATCGAACTTGCAAACACGGGTCGACTGCTGTGTTACTTTGCTCAACCGACACAATAATGAAGGGATTTTAAATCGAATCATTACTTGTGATGAAAAGTGGATATTGTACGATAATCGAAAGCGCTCATCGCAATGGCTGAACCCTGGAGACCCAGCCAAATCCTGCCCTAAACGAAAATTGACTCAGAAAAAGTTACTTGTAAGTGTTTGGTGGACTAGCGCCGGTGTCGTTCACTACAGCTTTCTTAAATCTGGCCAAACGATTACGGCAGATATCTATTGTCAGCAACTGGAAACCATGAAGGAAGAACTAGCTGTTAAACAACCGAGATTGGTCAATCGCTCTAGGCCACTGCTGCTTCACGACAACGCAAGACCACACACTGCACAACAAACAACCACTAAGTTAGCTGAGCTACAATTGGAATGTCTGCGACATCCACCGTACTCCCCGGACCTTGCTCCATACTTACTTACTATTTGGGGGCTGAGCTACCCACGTCCGTAGGAGTGTACTCTATTCTGATTCCCTACACGTGGTCCCCGGGTAGTGCTAACCGGGTAGCAAACTCTGGTGGAAGGTTTCGGCCGTGGCTAGTTACCACCCACCGGACCAAGCCATGCCGTGAAATGACCTAGTCGTGTTTCGGGATGTAGTCCGGTGTAACCGTTCCGAAGACGGGTCTGAGCAGTGGCGCACTTGTAGCGCCTCACTCAACTGCCGTCTTTGTACTTCTTCACTCTACAAAACGGCTAGAGTGAATAAGTACCTTATAGGTCGTCGTGCTCTATCTTAGACCACAACGTCGCTTAACATCAGGCGAGTTGGTGGTCAAACGCCGACTTATTGTCCATAAAAAAAAAAAAAAAAAAACCATTTCTTCCGGAATTTGGACAACTTCTTACAAGGAAAAAAATTCCACTCCGATGCAGCAGTCCAAACCGCCTTCAAAGAGTTTATTGATTCTCGCCCCCATGGTTTTTATAGTAAAGGGATCAATGAACTACCCATAAGATGGCAAAAGTGCATAGATAACAACGGTGCATACTTTGATTACTTAAATATATTTTACAAAAAAAAATCGACTTTTTATTCCTCCCGTACAAAACGCCAATTTCATACGTAAGGACCTAATATTATTAGGACCGCATACTAAAACGAAACTCATATCAATCTTGAATCTTGACTTGAAAACTGATTTTACCAAACATTTAAACAGTTTTAGATCGAGATTCATGACTGAGCGACGTTTTATCATGCGGCCCCAAGAGTATTGGTAGTTAAACCTGAATAACTTAGCGATTGATTAGAAAGGCGGGAGGAAAAAGTAAGAGGTAGTTAGAGGTAAGAGAAGATACAATAGTCTTACCAGCATACCTAGCATAAACAACGCGACAGAAGTACGTCGACTCATTTTATCGAGACAGACGTATGTTTCCACATAGCGTTGTCACGTTCTCGCATGACATAAATTGATGAGAAGAACTTATCGCTGGTGAATGCTAAGGGTGCATGTTTCTGTATCTTTCAAATAAATGTCGTTAAGCTCCTCATGGTTCCAGCAGCCTCACTTCTGACCTGGTTCCATTCCATTTTACCTAGCCCAGTAATCAAGAAACGCGACTTCTACCAAACTTCCCCTGAACTCAAAATCACAGCAAAATTAGTTCGAAAACTTTCCTACAGTTATTTCCTGTTAAAAGGAACCTCACTAACCCCGGTGCCTAGCAAAAATCACGCAAGCCAGCGAACAATGGCCAAGGCTGGCATCCTCGGTGGACTAATTAAATGAATTCTATTCAGGACTTCAGGTAGCATTGAATACCTAATGATACCTAGAACACAGCGCTTTCTTCTTGGTTTAACTATCTGCTATTGTTTTTATAATTATGTCTCATGATTAGATTTTTTTTCTCATTGATTTAAAATTGAGGAAAATAAATCTTTAGGCCTTCGATATTCTTCCTTCTTTAACAGGCTCGTACTTAGGTCCCTTATTACCCGACTGCGCAAGAAAGATGGTTATGTTTTTCGAGTGTATGTATGTATGTATGTATGTATGTGGGTATGTATGAATGTGTGTATGAGGTTTCTTTGGCACGACCTACAGCTTATACAGCAGATTTCGACATGTGAGGTTTCATTTGAATCGTCTCGACATAGGGCATAGTGACATAAGGTACAATATTTTAATGAAATGTAATGAAAATATATTTATTGCCAAAGAAAAAAAAAACAATAGAAATAATTAGGTACAATAGATAAATACGGTGGCAAAGGGTGTAAGCTCAGCACTGAGCTGCGTAAAACTAGATCAGTTTATGCAAGGCTGATTTTCAATTATTTTTTACATTACATTTTACAGTCGGGTTTTTTGTTTTTTTTTTTAAATATTACTTGTCTGATGATGTTCTTATGTAGAAGGTGTTATATTTTCTGAAATTTTGGATTCACTAAAAACAAGACGAACAATTTTAAAAAATTGGACAAATAAATAAATAAACGTTGGTTTATTTTAAACTAGCTGCGCCCTGCGGTTTCACCCGCGGTTAAAAAGTATCCTATGTGTTATTCTAGACTACAATCTATCTCTGTGTCAAATTTCATCCAGATCTGTTCAGCCGTTCTGGCGTGAAAGAGTAACAAACATCCATACATACAAACTTTCGCGTTTATAATATTAGTAGGAAGTAGGAAGGATAAATATGGGTTTTTATTTTTTCTATTAAGCCATGTTAGCTCTGTAACGACTGAACAGGTTTTGACGTTCAACGTACAGATAACGAACTTTCTGTGTAATCGATCTAAAGAGGAAATTCGGAAAAGCACGTTGAAAACCACGGGGCGCAGCCAGTATAATAGGCAACCTGATTTATTAAGTCAAAACAGCTACCCTTCCCGTTAATAACGTAGGCAGCGAAAACAATTTCTCTCATATTAGACCGGGAAATTGAGTTTCAAGAGACTTTTATTCACGCTTGGAAAAGGCCGCTGTGATGTGAAAAAATAAGGTGTTTAGAAACTTTTTCGAGCACATTTGAAATAATGAAACTAATGAGACACCTTGTTGACTGAAACTATGTGAAAGGAAATGTGTATAATAGAGTTAAACGTGTAGAAAATGTGTTAAACGCCCGACGCAAAAACGGCGGGATGTTATAGACCTGTGTGTGCGTGTGTGTGTATGCATGTATGAGTGTGTGCGTGTGTGTCTGTCTGTGACATCGTAGCTTTTAAACGGATGAACCGATTTTTTTTTTTTATGTTTAAAAGGTGAATTAGTCGGGAGTGTTCTTAGCTATACATGTTTGATGAAAGTCATGTGTCGGAGATTTTTTTTTAATTTTGAATTTATTTTTGTTATAAAAGGCGAAAGTTAGTGTGATTGTGCCTGTGTTTGTTTCTGACTTCTTCACACTCAAACGGATGGACGAATTTTAATGAGATTTAGTATGGAGGTAGCTTATACATTGGATTAACACATATGCTACTTTTTGACCGTGGATTAGGTAAGTTAGGGCCGATTTCACCAGTGAATATAAACGCGTTTAGCTCATTTTGACCTTGGTTTACGTGAAAAACCGAGGTTAAACAGTCATTTTGCATTTCACTAAACTTAGTTTAATAAATCTCGATTAGTAGCATAAATGGTGAATTCGGCCCTTAGATAGATGATGAAAACTTTCATTGAGACAAGTATTTGATTTTAAGGGAAATATTTTACCTAATTTACATAAATATTTCTTAAAACAAAAGTATTTAGAAAGAAATATAAACTGTTCCATAAACTTTGAAGGTATTGAATAAGTTATGGTTACGAAGAGCGCAGTCGTTAGTAATTCTTCTTACTTTTAGTTCCTCTTGGTGTTGAGTTCCATTTTCATCAAAATTAGGACCGCAAACAACGTCGCAGTTTTCAAATACTCCTACATAATTTAAGTGAAAACGTTGCCGGGGTTGCCAGGTGTGTTATTTAAATTGTTGTTTTGACAAAAAAAGTTCACGTTGGTATTTTTTGCAAAAGCATTTTTAGTTTTGAACAGTTTTTGAAGTGAAACGTCTAATGGGATTTCCAACAAGGTTGCGTTAAACGTTTAACGCTCCTAGGGAAAGGGAATAGAAAGAGACAGAGCGAGAGTGAAAGCGTGGCACTCGAACGCATACGCGTAGTAAGAAAGATACACAGAAGTTTTACTTCTTCCGCGCGGAGGGACTCCACGCACTATTTTCACAATTTTTTTATTTGCGTTTAAACGGCATGTCATGAAACACTTTTACATGCATCAGGATGTAATAATTAAATGGAGTGATGTAAGCTACAATTTATAGTATGATTAAAAACTTATCACAACACAATTATAATTAGGTATTTAAAAGAAAACAAAAGACGCATGAAGCTAATTAATGACTACATGTTTTGCAAACTATATATTCTACTGTAAAGATCGAAGGAATATGTACTCTATATTTTCTAATTCGTAAACTCACAAGCCCTCAATAAAATAAACCAGTCGGCAGCTTCGTTTGTGAAAAACATAATACCTACCTAATATAAGTACTTCTGGACCCTTACAAACCCCCAATTTGTAAGGCAAAAGTCCTACACGGGCAACACTGAACGTATCCCTTAGTAGGTACAAACAAAGCGTCCTAAGTGGCTCCTTAATTAAGAACTGCTGAAGTGTTTTGATGGCGGCACATTAATTTTATCTTGTTTTTCTGCCTTCACGACCAATTATCTCAGAGTTCCACTGGAATCTTTGTTGGGAGTTTTAATTTTGCTGGCAGTCCTAATTATAAGTTTCTTTATGCTGTCTAGTGAAGGATGGACGTGAGCTTTTGTGTGGTCTATGATACTTATAAAGACAAGCCAGATAGATGCCTTGTTGTACAAAAAATGGCGCACGAGGTATGATTTAAGTGAAGCCAAAAACCATCCAAAAACTACGCTACTGTCGTATATGTACACAACACGCACACATTGACGCAAAAAACCTACGCTATTCGTTTGGTCATTCTTACCTCGACATTATGTGACATTAAAGTGTGGCCAGGACTACATTATGAGGTTCTTTTTAAAAACTGTGCTGTTTTTTTACAAGTAAGTACATTTTGAAAAAGCAATAAACTCTTACAAATGTGTGCAGTTTTAGAGTATTAAATCTACCAAGGTTGTATATTGGAACGGAAATGGCTAACGTAGAGTTTGGGAATTAATATTAGTTTTCATGCAATTGTAAATGATTTTCATGGCAACATTACCATGCACACAAGTTTAAAAGCAAAGTGACTTCCGCGAGATATAACGCAGTGTTCCACCTTTTCCTCTAGGTTGATCTGAGACTACAATGAGATGAAAATACTAGCTGAAGAGCGCTCCGTCTGCACCCCTAACATGCGCGCGCGACATAATTCTTCTCGTCAGTTTTTGTCATGCGAGAACGTGACAAAGCTATGTGGAAACATACGTCTGTCTCGATACAAAGAATCGACATACCTTTGTCGCGTTGTGAGCGCATGCTAGGCCAGCTGGAGATTACTTCAGCGGCAAAGGCAAGGGAGAGATGATTGATATTTCTACTTAAGATGGTGTAATGACTCCAAAGCAGGTTTTGGCGTTTTTTTTTGACACTTCTACGCACGGTCGCCTGACCCCAAACATACATAACATACATACTGATTTATTTTTAAAAACATACTTAAATAGATATTAACACCCAGACATAGAACAAACACAAATGTTCATCACATAAATGTTTGCCCTAGATGGGAATCGAACCCATGCCCCCCAGCTCAGAAGGCAGGTTCACTACCAACTGAGCCACCGAGGCAGTCATTTGTAGTCATTTGGCTACAAAAATCGGCTTACGGGATTGTGCGCTTTTATGTAGGTAGGTACGTATTCTGTACTTACCAATTTATAAAAGGGTAATCATTATAAATTGTATCCAGGCTGTATTCAATATTCTATAACTTTAAGATACTTTACGTTACCTATTTCAGTAGACATCATTTTTATGATGCTTTTAAAATCGATAGTTACTCTGTCTGTCTGTTTGTAGGGTTTTCACGACTAAACGGCTGAACGGAAATTGATGAAATTTGGTAATTAGTTACAATATTTCATGAGGAAGGTTTTTGGATACTATTTTCTGAATAAACGCGAACAAATTCGTGGGTGACAGATAGTTTAGAGGTACTATAAAATCTGAATTAAAACTAGTTGACTATAGTTTAAGCTATTTATAAGCAACAGAGACTTGTACTAAAAGTAGAGTTTAGAGTCAAACGATCGCTAATTTCAGCTAACGCGCTAAAGCTGGGGGTGTGGCCTTTTGCAATCATTATTTCAAGTTTTTTGTTTAAAATCTCTACTAGGTACTTAAACCACTTAACAAAACAAAAGAAACGTTATATTGGCAGGTACGCAAAACTCGTGTAAATCAGAGGTCAAGATGTACCTATTTGTAATTAAGATCTACAAAAACATAAATGTTAAAAGAAATTGGGCTCTATCAACTTTTAAGGTCCATTATAAATATCCGAACTCATTTATAATAACTGTTGGCTTCTTTTGTTTTCCTCTGCCGCTAATTTCCTTTTGTTCAGAAGTTTTCTGAGAAAAAAATATAAGAAAAATTCTGTGTTCAATTTCTGGCCGTTAATTAAGAAGATATTAGAGAAGGTAAGCGATATACCTAACTTATTAATATTTAAGGGCTATTTTTGGAAAGTACATGATTGATATAATACTATTCTAGCTGTGCCCTGCGGTGTTACCTGCATCTAATTAACACATACGTATGTGTTAATCACATACGTATGTGTTAATCCAGGGTTTAAGCTGCCTCCTTCAACAGAATCCGTCCATCTGTTTAAGTGTGAAGACGTAACAAACAAGAACACACATTTACACAGACACACCTACAACTTTCACCTTCATAATATTAGTTAGCGAATAAATTATTTTAACATAACACTGATATTAAGGCGAGGCTTTCCCAGAACTTTAGGTATTTTACTCTACCTCAGGCCGCACTTTTTGGGAGCGCGACGTATTCATTCACGCGACACAAAAGTTGTGTGCGATGCGCCGCGCGCACGTCTTTCCCCCGTCAGTCACGTTATGGTATCGAGTACCTAAACACCCATTTTTAGGAAATCGATAAAATAATCCGTCCGTCATTGTACTCATACATTTTATGAACATTTTTTATTTGATGCCAAACAAAAAAAAAATCTAAAAAATGCCGTTCAAGCCAATATAGGTACAACCAATCTCATGTCCACGAGTTGTTGTATTTTTGATGTGTGAGCAGTCGTGGCATTAGTTTCATTTTACCGGTAGTGTCATATTTCCATTTTATCACACTTCACACTCATAAATACAAAAGATTGCGATTGTGTGTGGAAGTTAGGTACTTACTCGTATTTCACTTATTCACACCTAAACGGCTAGACGGATGAGGATCATATTTGGAACGGAGTTAGCTTATGCCCTGGATTGACACATAGGCTACTTGTTATCCTTATTAGGACAAATATTTATACAGGGTGTTGGAATGATTGTGTAACTACCGGTATTCATTAAATAATACAACATAGTAAATTTCATTATTTTTGGGTATATTGTATAACAATGGTAATAACAATTTTAATTACCTACCTTACTTTACCATTAGGTGCGTACTAATAATATTGTATGGTTTGTTAAATGTTACAAAGTTAAAAAACTACACGATTCAGATATAATTTTGAACAATAATTATGAAAGAATCGAGTAAACTTATACCGGATATATACATACCCTGGGTACGAAGTGGCGGACATTCTGCTAGTACTAACAAAACATCCAATACAAAAATATACATTCACAGTATTTACATTTATATATACAATTGAGCTATAGGTACGTAGTATTATTATTTGTTCTGTGATATAGTTGTAGAATCGATGGCAGCCTAGTTGGGAGTGGCAATTTTGCTCTGCTGGGTTCGAACCCAGCCGGCACGCACCAATTTGTTCATTGTGTGAACATATGTGCGTATTGTGTGTCATCTGCTACATAACTGGAGCCCGGTGTATGGCGACAGGCTCGCCCCCTGTCACATTTGGGACTGAATATCGTCCGGCGAAATGTGGGTGTTGTATTACACCTCTGCCAGCCCCCTCGGGGAAAAGCGTGACGATATGTATGCATGTCTAGCCATAAGTTCTGTTACAAATGAAAATGCATTTATTTTTTATACAGTAATGTAATGTTAATAAAAGTTATATTTACATATGTATTGAAGTCTTAACAAAAATATAACTATTATTTTATTCAAAATTACCACATTTGGCCTTGATAGAGGCCTTTAGTCGGTCTGGCCAAGAATCTATGGATTTACGGACTGTTTCCATGGGAAATTTAGCTACTGCTTGCTTCAAAGATTTCTTAAGTGACTCTATGTCGGCGTGTCGTTTAGAGCAGGCCATGCCCTCTAAACCTGACCATAATTTGTAGTCCAGGGGGTTTTGATCTGGGCTAGAGGAGGGCCAGTCTTCAGCCCTTATAAAGTCCGGAACATTGGCTTCCAGCCAGGCTTGGGTAGTTCGCGCCTTGTGACCATGTGCAGAGTCTAGTTGGAAACTCCACGGTAGATTTTTAAAAAGTGTATTGCTAAGGGGTTGTACAACACCATATAAGACGGTCTCTTGATACACTTTGGCAGAAGTTTTAACCCCCTTTTCACAAAAACTAAGCTTTGTGACGCCGTGATAGGATACCCCCCACCAAACCATGACTGACGCAGGATGATGACCACGCTGAGTGAAACAGGGTCAATGTCATCCACGTGCCTAAAACAAAATAAAAATAAATATTTATAAGTATGATGTCCAAAAGTTCAAAATATAAAAATTCTAAAAAACCGACCAAGTTCGAGTCGGACTCGCGCACGGAAGCTGTCGTTCAAGCTTGTTGATATGTATGTACATAATTATATAACAACTACATTATAAATAAATGAGCTTTCAAATGACACCTCAAACAACTGATTTGATGAGATAGAACTCGAGATTTAAGCAATAATCCACAACGGTCGGCGGCCATCTTTGTGACGTAAATACATAGCTTCGCCTGTCCCCGCTATCGCTTCTTACAACCGGCAGTTTCGAATTTCAAAGGCAACGACGAACACATCCATACCAGTCGTAGGTTTATAAAAGCCGTACTTACAAGATTTACCGAAATGCTCGATTTTCGCTAATCGTTAAAAACGAATATACAACTTTACGAGTTTTCTTCAAAACAGCCAAAATCACGTTGCAGTACTAATCAGGCCTAGATGTGTTCAAATCTTACGGCTATAACTCAAACGCTACCAAACACTCGTGTAGTACAGATTGTTCAGTCAAAAATGAAAGTATGAACGACGTCCCCTATCTCACCTAACACCCTATATAATTTACATACATACAGTACAGTCAAAACTTAGCGAAGATCCGCCACCTTGCATGTTACAAAAAGAAGGTGGGTACTTACGTTTCGTCAATTGCAATGTCATCAGAGTTCATTACATTCTCTTGAAGTACTCTTCTGCAAAAAAAAAAAACGAAGATAAGTATTCATGTAGGTAAGTATAACTACGTAAATATCACTACTAGATATACCACTAGGCCGGGTATTTACTCGTTGTGTAGTTCAGATTGCTCAGTAAAAATGAAACTATGAACGTCGTCCCGTATCTTACCTAACACCCTGTATAGTTAAAACTTAGCGAAGATCCGCCGCCCTGCATGTTACAAAAGGTAGGTAGGTACTTACGTTTCGTCAATTCCAATGTCATCGGAGTTTATTACATTTAGTTGTAGTACTCTTCTGAAAAAAAAAACAAAACTGTAAGATAGGTATTCGTGTAAGTAGATATAACTATTATAAATATCACTGGTATGCCACTAGGGCGGGTATTTACTCGTTGTGCAGTTTAGAATGCTCAGGAAAAATGAAAGTATGAACGTCGCTCTGTATCCGTATCTCACAAGTTGTCTGGGTGAAATAATAAATGGTGACCGACATAGTCAAAACTTCGCAGAACACCCGCCTCCCTGCGTGGTACAAAAGGTAGGTAGGTACTTACGTTTCGTCAATTCCAAAGTCATTGGAGTTTGTTACGTAGTAGTCTTCTGCAAAAAAACTGTAACTGTAGGTAGGTATAACTACATAAATATCACTAGTAGGTATACCACTAGGCCGGGTATTTACATCGTGAATACACGTAACGAGACAAAAAAGTATCTATGATGATGAGTATGATATTTGAAAACACTAAAACGAATATAAGTAGGTACTAATAGATTTGTTGATACATCATCTGACTACAAAAAGCAATCCAAGAAATTTCGATTCTAGTAAATAAAAACAATGATTACCAATTTAATCTAGTAGAAGTTTATCTACTTACCGACGTTTGCTCCTTGACTCGTACGATTTTCTAAAAGTCAGACTTGAGCATTTTTTTCGTTTATTATGTTTGTTACCCATTATGGCAAAACTAAATGCTTGGTTGGTGTTGGTGTGTGCGGCACTGCGGAGATCACAAAAATTTGGCACACGTCTGGCGTCGACGGGGTCTGCGGGCGGACTGGCGGTCACGCAAACGTGCCTTTTTACCATGAATTCGTGATAAAAAATCATATAAAATTACCATGTTAACTTTTTAACATTTTTATTTATGATTCCATTTTTTTATTGCATTGTAATTCGTAAAAAAAATAAAAAAGCAATATGATTTGTAAAAATTAAGTCGCAAATCGTGTTTAAAATACCAAATAGAGGTGACTTTGGATTTTTTTTCTATCGAGTGAAGTTATTCATTACATGTATCAGATTTATGATTCCACTTAAAAACATGCTTAAGAATAACATATTTTTTTTTACACAGTAAAAACCACGGTTTATCTTAGAGGAAAGTTGATTCTTGCTAGACGTTTTCTGGCCAGGCTCGCCTTAAGCAGCGGAAGAATCGATCAGTCTTTGGATGGGTAGCCGCGAGTGGTTTACAACTGGCCATTACCGTGGATCAGGTTTAACCATGACACGTTTAACTGATGTTTTAACTTTAGGCTTTGCTTATTTATTTTCTGCATCTGCTACATGACTGGAGCCTGGTGTATGGCGACAGGCTCGCCCCCTGTCACATTTTGGGACTGAATATTGTCCTGCGAAGTGTAGGTGTTGTACATCTCTGCCAGCTCCCTCGGAGGAAAGGCGTGATGGTATGTTATATGTTATGTTTTGATAACCTGAAAAGCTCTACCTCTCATGCACCTATTAGCATACCTACAAGCTACCAGTTTGGATAAACCAAGACGTCGCTTCCTCTTTTGGAAGTTGGAGGTCAGTAAGACCAATCAAGTTGCCACGACCTTATTGTGGATAAAGGACAAATATACAATTATCCAGTACTTAAGGACAATTCTTTTGAGACGTCACTCGTGCACGATGACGTCATAAATATAATTAGCCTTGGTTACTCGTTATACGTTTCGAGTGATATTTGTGTCAAGAACAGCGTGCCGTGGGTTTTTCTCGACAGCAGAAGATAGTCATTTTGTAATCAAACAAATTAATATTGATATTAATTGATATCTGAATCTAAAATAATTTAGCAAGTTGAATCGTACAAGTTTATTTGTTATTGTACCTAATTGGTAATTTGAATAAACTCACCAACACTTTTTCTACATATTTGCTACCTTTATTTATTTAACACTTCTTGTGGGTTCGTCCCATCATTTTTTTTTGGTCGAAGTAGGTACCTATATAATTTCGAGTAAGTAATTAACCTAAATATTTATCGGTTTTTCTAATCTCATCATTAACACTCTATGATAGTGTCAGCACCGTTTTTAGCCCACTATCCAGGAGGGTCTTTTCAAGTGTAGGTATGTGTGTTTATCTATATCTTAGTAACCTCCTGCAGCTTCGGCTCGACTAATTTTGAGTTACAAGGTGTCGTGGAATAGATTGTTGAGTTGCAAAGTTGAATATTCGTTGTATATAGTTGAAAATTGGTTGTCTGTAAAGTCGGTTTACTGACGATAGTTGAACGTGACAACTTGCTCGCTCAAGTAGGAGAGAGACGGATGTTGAACGCTGCCGAACGCAAAGGCCGATTGTGCTTCTTTGTCGCTCGTTCCGCGCTCTCGCTTGCACTTCAAGCCTTACATGGAACGCCTCAGAGCGAGGTAACGCCGCATGAGTCATGTTTTTTCGTGCGTGAGCCGGCTGGTCAACTATCGTCAGTAAACCGACTTTACAGACAACCAATTTTTTGTTATAATTGTTATAATTATAAACTATACTTTCTAGTCAAGTTTTTGTCTTAATAATTAACTAGTTTGTGTTAATAATTATTAGACGATGGCACTTGTCTTGTAGATATTTAATTTTTGTGTAAAGTCAAGTCAAAAATTGTAGGAAACTTTTTATTAAGAGGTATGATAAGGCTTGGCAGCTTTCTCGCTCGCTCACGACACTATTATACTAGATATAAAATTAAAGAATAAATTTTGGATTAATTTCCCTGTATTGATGACTTCAAAACAGTGTTACAATGTATTCAGAATAATTTTCAATATTGATAATTATAGTTTTTAACAAAACGTAAAAAAAAATGGTTCTGAATACATTGCAAGATGGTTATAAAGTCACAAATACAGGAAAATATATCCAAAATGCATTCTATAATTTTAAATCTAGTAAAATTGTGTCGTGAGCGAGCGAGACAGCTGCCAAGCTTTACCATACCCCTTAAATGTAATACCTAGTAAAGTCTACGCAATAGAATAAGTATCAACTTCTTAGAAAACTCAGTCTTTCATGAACTATTTTTAACAAAATATTTCTATAGAGCCACGAGGCCATGCCCTACTTTTATAAGGTAATAATAAAGTGTTACCCAAACCACATAATGTTATGAAATGGTCACGTAAGGGAAATACCAGCTAGTTGGTCCACCCAATGTCAGCAAGCGCCCACTGTGGGCTCGGCATGAGTCAAACAGCCTTCAAACCAGCGCAGCCGACACAATGTTTAAGGTCATTTTTGTTTTGACCAATTTTATCACTGGATCAAGCGAAATAACTTCACTGGTACAAAGGTCACAAACAACACTGGTCACAGATACAAAATAGTGTAAGGGGGCGTCTATTAATTACGTGAGGTGTTCTACGGGGGAGGGGATGAAGCTAAATCTTTCCAAATCTCACTTAGCGAGAAAAATTACGGGAAAAAATATTTTTAGAATAAAATATGGCCAAATCTGAGACAACAGTATTTCTTGTTTTCGTCCAAACTCCCCAAATAGAAGTATTGAAGAATCTCGTGTGAGATTAGGGGAGGGGGAGGGAGTTGAAGAAAATCTTACGATATCTCACCAAGGGGGGAGGGGGGGGGTCGAAAAATGCCTCGTAATTAATGGACGCCCCCTAATAAGATACAAGGAATAGGAAGGATAAGGAATCAGGGTCCTTAAACAGGATGGCTGAGTGGATACGACCTTCCTGCTTCCAGGCCGGGTCACGACAGGGCACGAGAGATAGCGGCACTTTAGTCCTAACCGTCATGCAACAGCTTGATTTGGTTGCTTGAATTGCTTGACGTGGTTTGATGGATCTGACATTAGAGGTCTTCTGGCAGCCGAAATCTCTGCCTAAACGATCTTACTTTCCTATTTACTAGCACATGGGCGTACCCAAATTTGTTCAGGGGTAGATGTGTTTGCACTGGATAAGTACATAGTAGGAAGTTAAAAATGCTTTCTATTTACATACCTACTGATCTTTATATTCCAATATTACGCTGCGGAGGTTCTGTTTAAATCTAGCTAAAAGTTCGTTTTCAATTTATTTAGTGCTTCTAAAACCATTTTCATAATTAATCACAGTCATCATGTAGAGGTCGAAAAGCCTTCTGTCATTGTGGATCGCACTCATAATTTTTTTACGTTAAAATCCTACATGATGATAGCTCAGTTGGAGGAAGTTCGCCTCTCAAGCCAGAGGGAGCGGGTTCAAACCCAGCCGACGGCACGCACCAATTTGTTCATTGTGTGAACATATATTTATGTGCGTATTGTATGTCATCTGCTACATGACTGGAGCCCGGTGTATGGCGACAGCCTCGCCCCTATCACATTTGGGACTGAATATCGTCCGGCGAAGTGTGGGTGTTGTATGACATCTCTGCCAGCCCCCTCAGGGAAAAGGCGTGACGATATGTTATGTTATGTTAAAAACCTACATTTTGAGCTTTTAGTTAAGGACTAGAGATAGATGCCCAACATTGACGTACCCACTGTAGGCCTATGCTTACAGTGGGTACGTCAATGTACTAGCATACCTCCATAGTTCAGCTTTCTGCCCACTGGTCCTCGCTTTTTAGACCTTGTCGCGGCCAAAAACTGCACCAGAGGCCGTCGACCAAGCCAGCGAAGGTCATTGTTGTTTAGCCCGATTTGTCACGTCTGTAATATACATACGTGTTTACGATTTACGTAATAGGTAATGCATATCTATAGTTCTAATAAAATGTGGTATTGACATTGGTATTGGATTTATCGGATTTAGTTATCTTTGCCGGATTTAAGGCATTGCTACACGTCAATAATTATGTTAGGTAGATACTAGACTGTTTATCTTTTTTTACTTGTCGTACTTGATTGTTTTATTGCAAATTGTGTTGAGATTAGGTGCTATTTGTAGATGTCACCATTTCAACATTTTTGAAACAGTAAGTACCTACGGAACTGGGGAATACCCAGGTTATATAAAATATATGTGTGATTTTATCTACTAAAACTTCTTTGACTGCCTCAGTTCCTCGAAGAAAAGCACTAAGTTCTCCATCGGAAACTCCACTGGATATAGATAATGATATGAATTTGTTGAATAACATTATCGTTACACGCCTTTCCCCTAAAGAAGCTCGCAGAGGTGTAATACAACACCCACACTTCGCCGGACGATATTCAGTCCCAAATGTGATAGGGGGCAAGCCTGTCACCATGCACCGGGCTTCAGTAATGTAGCAGATGACACTCAATGCTCACATATTATGTTGAATAACATACCTCCTTAAAAATAATTAAAAATAACTAGAGATATAACGCCAGAACCACTAGAATAGAACCACAGATTTGTGTGCTGTACAGTAAGGACGTAGCTCACTTAACCACTCAGCACCAGACCAGCAGCCGACCAGCGGCTATTAGTCTAATAGCTGTTAATCGTAATCGGTATCATTTTGACACTTAGAGCTTATTAAAGTCTAAACCCCTTACCAATAGTTATACACTATTTAGTCTTTTTGATGGAGGTAAAAATTTGATTGAAAGAAAAAAACTAAACACTGCATGGCTATTTCGAGGCCACATACAACGTTTATTAGTATTTAAGGGGGTAAAGTCTTTTTGATTACTAGTCAGTTTTACAAAAAAACCACTGCTTCCGGTCAGCAGCCTGAAAAGTTCGCTAAAAATAAACTTTGGACTCCAAACACATTGTACTGAATCAATTTTTTTATCCTTATTGGAGTTTATCAGCTTATATCTACATTCCTTTGGGGATTACACACAATTTTGTGTGACGTGATAAGTTTATCTTAGAGCCACTGTATGAGTCGCTACACAATTATTTTGTATCGGAAACCCAAATTAAACATTAATAAGCCAATAATGTTTTACTTCTAAAATTACAACAAGTAGGTACTTAGAAAAATTCGAGATATTATTTTTTGTGACAATAGTTTTTTTTAGCAAATGAGCGATGGGGCGACTAAGTCGCTTCCCTTGTGGTAAGCGTCCACTGATCTATCATCAGTATCAAAATAAAAAAAAAATGAAAACACAGGCGCGAGCAACGCACTAAGCCAAAAGCCTGGTAATGTTACCTCTGAACTGCAACTATTAATTCTCTGGCTGAGGTAAGCATTAGCACTTTAGTCAAGTAAAAAATAAAGTCGCTATGTCCGCCGAAATGCAAAACAACACGTTGTATAAAATAAATAAACAAATAAAAATTATCTGATAAATTTAATTGATTTATTTATTTTATTCAACGTGTTGGTATCTGATACATTTAATTAATTATTTTTTTTACAACGTGTTGTTCTGTATTCCCGCGGAATTTGTCTAAGTAGTTATACTCCACTAGCAAATCACGAATACACTATGGAGAAAAAAAAACAGTTGTTCCATACAATACAATTTCAAAATTCGTTGACGTCGACAACATGTTTGGGGACCAGTTGCTTTTTTCGATTTCAGAGTTGCCTCATAGTTTGTTCGTGCTCTGCTAGGTAGACTATAACTACCTCTACAAATTCCGCGGAAATGCAAAACCACTCGTTGTATTCTTGACATCACTTTTCGCATCTGGATTGCACTTGTATTTATCAGTAAAACTGTTGAAACGATAATGATAATATATACTACATTTGTTAAGTGTTATCGATGCATTTATATAGTACCTATGTTTCATTTACCTATGAGTAAAATGTGAGATTTCATGCAATAGAAAGAACACTTTCACTAGCACTCAGGGTTAACGTTATTTCTTTTAATTTCAGTCATAATATAAAACCTTGCTAAATTTGTTGAAGCACGTAATTATCTCTAGTCTAAATTAAAAATTATACTTAAAAGGTTCTACTGTTCCTCTAACACGAGGTAATATCTGAACTTGAGGCGGTTCAACGTCATCAACAACCGGAACGGTGAACGGAATTACTTTTGCCTTGGCTCTAAACATTCCTACATAATATGCACAAACCACAATTAATGCTGTTACTGTTACACATCCTAGAGAAATCAGTACTATCGCCCAAGTCCCCAACGTATTGGAGTTATTACGATCTTCAAAACGTAAGTCTTTAGGTGTTGAATCGTCATCTGTTTTTGTTTCTTCACTGAAGTTACTATTTATTTTGTTTTTTTCTAATTCGTTTTCTTCATTCTGTCTTATATTCGTTTCGTCGTGTTTTTGACCGATTATTAAGGAGTCTTTGTCGGTATTAGCATGGATACTAGTACTGTTATATGTGTAACGCATAGAATCGACTAAAACCATTTCGCTGTCTCTGTTGTATCCTAGTAGATCGATCTGTAAAGATAAAAAGGTTTAATTTATATTTGTTGTAACAAATTCTAGTTATAGCGAATTTAGATTAAATCTACATAAAAATAATATTTAAGGAAGTTATTAAATAAACTATTTTCTGTCTCTGGATTTGGGTGTATACATGTAAAAATACAATTGCGGATTATCAAAATGTCATTATTAATTATTTTTTTAATAAAAGATTTCATAATGGTACTTACCGAGTACGTAAGTGTTTAAATTAATAGCCTGGTTGAAAAGTAATTCCTAGAATTGTTTTGGTAAAGATATTGCAATTTAGGTGATTCATTGGGTTGATTAAACTATATCAGATGTGATTATACCTATTATCTCATTATAATATCTGTCATGAGATACGTTTAGCTTTTATAATACGGATGTTGAAATAACGATCCGATAAAATTTAGTTACAAGTGACTGCTATGAAAATTACTATCTAGTATGAAAGGAAGGATTTCACAAAAGGGTTTTTTTCCATTCCTTTGTCATCAATCAAGATATTATAATATTGCAAAAGTTCCACTGTGTTGTAAGATCACTAGGTCCAATAACTACTTCGTTATTTATAAGAATTAACATACCATTTTGTAGTGGATGTTCACTACAAAATGGTATGTTTTAGAAACATTGCAACACTGATACAACTTTCTTCATTTACACGTTGACCTGAGTAATCCAAATACCGTGCACTTTTTAAGTCACTTTTTACTTCACCTAGGTCCAATTGGTTCGGGTCGTTACTCACACTTTTCACTGTTTAAATGACTCACGTTTTGTTCATTTATAATGTAAACTATGAAATTACCTGACAAAGAACCAAGTGCACCGAAACTAGTGCTGCCAGAAATTGAATCATCTTGGTATGTTTTGTAGTGGTTATCTGTAGTAGTTTGTAAATGACAAAGTGTAGACCACTTATATGGCGTAATGATTTTACTGACAGTATTTAAAGAGTGATAATTTCCTTATCATTTTCTTCTATTGGTCAGAATTTCAAGTTAAACCTAATCTACATAATATCATAAATAGTTAATTTATTATTTGTGAGATTTGTCAATTGATAGCTAATATTATGAGCTATTATTGTGTTTATCTACCAACTAGAACCTTATGGGAAGTATCTTGTGATATGATATGAAAATACTACTTTATATTAAAAAGTCGAAAGTTTGTGTGTGTGTGACTGTTTGCTACTTCTTCAAGCTCAAATAGATGTTTATAAAACTCGGGATGGAGGTGGCTTAAATCACAGGTAGTAGCGAAGCACAGCTAGTCGTTATAATTATCAAAGGGGTGTATTAAAAAGAAAATGAAAGATAATAAGATTTACAAAATATATAATAAATTATTACAATCAGATTCTTAATCTACGGAGTGCGATGTGCGATCTTTTGAACTTTTGTGTAGTAACAAAATAAATAGAAACTTAATAATAATTATCATTAAAACATTACTTGCTACATCAATAAATTAAACCTAATAAATAATATCATAGGTAGCGAGCAAGTGAATCATACATTTGTAGATTAACAAACGTACAGTTCAGTTTTAAAAATATATGCCAATTTTATCATCATAATTATACATAACCTTCGTTTTCATAAAGTTTTTTTTCATAAATTCATATCTATAAGAGCGATAAAACGCCGAATTTGTACTAGAAACTAGGAAAATAAGTGTAAATAATAGCGCTATTTAATTTAAGTACAATTTTCACTTACCATTTAAAGAGATCTATAAGGCACAGTACTATGGTGGTATATTTTAAACGATCCACATGAAAAAGTAGCCGAGTTTTTACTTTATTAGCATGACAAGCCTAACGTTTTATCCATTTAAGTTCCTGGGCATTTTGTCCGAATCCTCTCCAAGTCATCTTTAGACTTCAACTACCTCAGCACCGACCGTTTTTAAAACCTTACATACATATTTACACAAAGTGCAAACTAAGTAACTAAAAACTATCTGTTCAAACACTATTAAAATCGATTATAGGGGTTAAAACTGCTCTCTGAATAGGCTTGTCGTACTCGAGGTACTCTTAAAGTGCTTGGTAGGCTCTCTAGATCTACTTCTAATATTTCTTCAGCCGCATTCATATTTCTTGCTCTTCGAAGTCCTATGTAGTAAAAAGTGACTGCTATTATAATAACAACAATCAAACAGAGAATAACTACCATTGAGATTGTAAGAGGAGTCCAAAAGTTGTTATTGTTCCCTATTACAGGGCCTGGCGTCGGCTCATCATTGGCTTCCGTGGTCGTAGATTCAGAATTAGCTTCACTTGAATTATCAGTTGTCGATTGGGGAGTAGTCATTTCAGTCACTGTTGTGTCTGTTACCGTAGTCAATGCTGAAGTTGTGGTGTCAGTCACCTTTGTATCCGTGACCGTTGTCGATTGTGGGGTGGTCGTGTCAGTTACTGTTGTATCTGTGACCGTTGTCGATTGTGGGGTAGTCGTGTCAGTTACTGTTGTATCTGTCACCGTTGTCGATTGTGGGGTAGTCGTGTCAGTTACTGTTGTATCTGTGACCGTTGTCGATTGTGGTGTAGTCGTGTCAGTTACTGTTGTATCTGTGACCGTTGTCGATTGTGGGGTAGTCGTGTCAGTTACTGTTGTATCCGTGACAGTTGTCGATGCTGGAGTTGTGGTGTCTGTCACTGTTGTATCCGTGACAGTTGTCGATGCCGGAGTTGTGGTATCAGTCACCGTTGTATCCGTGACCGTTGTCGATTGTGGGGTAGTGGTGTCAGTTACTGTTGTGTCCGTGACAGTTGTCGATGCTGGAGTTGTGGTGTCTGTCACTGTTGTATCCGTGACCGTTGTCGATTGTGGAGTAGTCGTGTCAGTCAATGTCGTATCAGTGACAGTTGTCGATGCTGGAGTTGTGGTGTCCGTCACTGTTGTATCTGTGACTGTCGTCGATGCCGGAGTTGTGGTATCAGTCACTGTTGTATCCGTGACTGTTGTCGATTGTGGGGTAGTCGTGTCAGTTACTGTAGTATCAGTGACAGTTGTTGATGCCGGAGTAGTGGTGTCCGTCACTGTTGTATCTGTGACAGTTGTCGATGCTGGGGTTGTAGTGTCTGTCACTGTTGTATCCGTGACCGTTGTCGATTGTGGGGTAGTCGTGTCAGTTACTGTTGTATCAGTGACAGTTGTTGATGCCGGAGTTGTGGTGTCCGTCACTGTTGTATCTGTGACTGTCGTCGATGCCGGAGTTGTGGTATCAGTCACTGTTGTATCCGTAACTGTTGTCGATTGTGGGGTAGTCGTGTCAGTTACTGTAGTATCCGTGACAGTTGTCGATGCCGGAGTTGTGGTGTCCGTCACTGTTGTATCTGTGACTGTCGTCGATGCCGGAGTTGTGGTATCAGTCACCGTTGTATCCGTGACTGTTGTCGATTGTGGAGTAGTCGTGTCAGTTACTGTTGTGTCCGTGACAGTTGTTGATGCCGGAGTTGTGGTGTCCGTCACTGTTGTATCTGTGACTGTAGTCGATGCCGGAGTTGTGGTATCAGTCACCGTTGTATCCGTAACTGTTGTCGATTGTGGGGTAGTCGTGTCAGTTACTGTAGTATCCGTGACAGTTGTCGATGCTGGAGTTGTGGTGTCCGTCACTGTTGTATCTGTGACTGTCGTCGATGCCAGAGTTGTGGTATCTGTCACTGTTGTCGATTGTGGGGTAGTCGTGTCAGTTACTGTTGTATCTGTGACAGTTGTCGATGCCGGAGTTGTGGTGTCCGTCACTGTTGTATCTGTGACTGTCGTTGATGCCGGAGTTGTTGTATCAGTCACCGTTGTATCCGTGACCGTTGTCGATTGTGGGGTAGTCGTGTCAGTTACTGTTGTATCTGTGACCGTTGTCGATTGTGGGGTAGTCGTGTCAGTTACTGTTGTATCTGTCACCGTTGTCGATTGTGGGGTAGTCGTGTCAGTTACTGTTGTATCTGTGACCGTTGTCGATTGTGGGGTAGTCGTGTCAGTTACTGTTGTATCCGTGACAGTTGTCGATGCCGGAGTTGTGGTATCAGTCACCGTTGTATCCGTGACCGTTGTCGATTGTGGGGTAGTGGTGTCAGTTACTGTTGTGTCCGTGACAGTTGTCGATGCTGGAGTTGTGGTGTCTGTCACTGTTGTATCCGTGACCGTTGTCGATTGTGGAGTAGTCGTGTCAGTCAATGTCGTATCAGTGACAGTTGTCGATGCTGGAGTTGTGGTGTCCGTCACTGTTGTATCTGTGACTGTAGTCGATGCCGGAGTTGTGGTATCAGTCACTGTTGTATCCGTGACTGTTGTCGATTGTGGGGTAGTCGTGTCAGTTACTGTAGTATCGGTGACAGTTGTTGATGCCGGAGTAGTGGTGTCCGTCACTGTTGTATCTGTGACAGTTGTCGATGCTGGGGTTGTAGTGTCTGTCACTGTTGTATCCGTGACCGTTGTCGATTGTGGGGTAGTCGTGTCAGTTACTGTTGTATCCGTGACAGTTGTCGATATCGGAGTTGTGGTGTCCGTCACTGTTGTATCTGTGACTGTCGTCGATACCGGAGTTGTGGTATCAGTCACCGTTGTATCCGTGACCGTTGTCGATTGTGGGGTAGTCGTGTCAGTTACTGTTGTGTCCGTGACAGTTGTCGATGCTGGGGTTGTGGTGTCCGTCACTGTTGTGTCTGTCACTGTCGTCGATGCCGGAGTTGTGGTATCAGTCACCGTTGTATCCGTGACCGTTGTCGATTGTGGGGTAGTCGTGTCAGTTACTGTTGTATCCGTGACAGTTGTCAATGCTGGAGTTGTGGTATCAGTCACCGTTGTATCCGTGACCGTTGTCGATTGTGGGGTAGTCGTGTCAGTTACTGTTGTATCCGTGACAGTTGTCGATGCCGGAGTGGTGGTATCAGTTACTGTTGTGTCCGTGACCGTTGTCGATGCTGCAGTTGTGGTGTCAGTCACCGTTGTATCCGTGACAGTTGTTGATATTGGTGTTGTTGTTTCCGGGGTTTCTTCATATGTAGGACAATCATCAATACTCAAATTTGGCGGAATGTATCGAAATGAATCAACCTTTACAATCGAGTTAGCTGCTGCTACGCCCATGAATGTTACCTGAAAGAATAAAAAAAGAGTTTAAAATGAATTTGATTAACATTTGTCTCTCTTTTATTTCGAATTGAGACAGGCAAATCATGTATTTTAAAAATTGCTATATTTGTGCTACTACAATAGATTTTTATTATTACCATTTTACGATTAACTATATGAAAAAAAATTAGGAAATATCGCTTAAACAAAATATTTAACACAAACAAAAATTTTATAAATTATGTAATTTTTTAAAAACTATATTAAATTTTTATTAACAACAAACCTACATGAATGTAAACAATAAATTACAAATAATTAACAGAGCTAAAGTATCCGCGGATAAAGTACTCAAAAACTGGCAACGCTACCTCGTTAAATTGCAATGTTAATTCTCTGACCGAGGTAAGCACCAACCCTGTTGTCGTTTGATATTTCTATCTTTGACAGCTGTCATTTAATTTTTATCAAGTGCTTGATGGCCGTAGCGGAAGTTTTGGCAAGAATAGTGTAGTGTTTTGTATTTTTTTCCTTTTAATTTTCTATCACGTAACATGACAGACCAAATTCTGTAATTAATTTTTTTACACATCTGAATGAAAAGTTTGGTTGGATGGAAATGAATGTCCATAAATATTTCAAAATACGTAACTGTCACATACTTACGAGTATTGTAATTTAAGTATTGCTTTTTTTACAAGATTTTGTATTTTTTTTTTTAACTATTTACGATAGCTGAACGAAGTTCTCCACTGCCATGATAAAGTTTAAAAAGCAAATAGGTAACAAAATCTACCACTATCTCTTGATGATGAATAAAATTAACCGACAATGACTTATGAAAAACTGCTCATTGGGCTCATTTATTAGAAGCAATAAAAAAAGAGAATGAACAATAAAACTGACTACAGTTATTACTACTATTCTTCGGAGACAAGATTTAAATAAAATTATAATTTATATTTTCAAACAACCTAAAAGCAGGAATGAGACCATTTCTCTATTCTAATCTAAAGTATCCGCGGATAAAGTACTCAAAAACTGGCAACGCTACCTCGTTAAATTGCAATGTTAATTCTCTGACCGAGGTAAGCACCAACCCTGTTGTCGTTTGATATTTCTATCTTTGACAGCTGTCATTTAATTTTTATCAAGTGCTTGATGGCCGTAGCGGAAGTTTTGGCAAGAATAGTGTAGTGTTTTGTATTTTTTTCCTTTTAATTTTCTATCACGTAACATGACAGACCAAATTCTGTAATTAATTTTTTTACACATCTGAATGAAAAGTTTGGTTGGATGGAAATGAATGTCCATAAATATTTCAAAATACGTAACTGTCACATACTTACGAGTATTGTAATTTAAGTATTGCTTTTTTTACAAGATTTTGTATTTTTTTTTTTAACTATTTACGATAGCTGAACGAAGTTCTCCACTGCCATGATAAAGTTTAAAAAGCAAATAGGTAACAAAATCTACCACTATCTCTTGATGATGAATAAAATTAACCGACAATGACTTATGAAAAACTGCTCATTGGGCTCATTTATTAGAAGCAATAAAAAAAGAGAATGAACAATAAAACTGACTACAGTTATTACTACTATTCTTCGGAGACAAGATTTAAATAAAATTATAATTTATATTTTCAAACAACCTAAAAGCAGGAATGAGACCATTTCTCTATTATGAACATGACTAAGTGCAATCTTTTATTTAACTTTAGATTTTGTGTATGTTCAGTACAAATCTTTTAAGCAAGGTTTGAAGCAATTTTTGGACTATGGTATGACGTAACTTTGGTGACAATGTATATTTTGGCTTCTTCGTAGAAACCCGAGATGTAATGTACATTAAAATACATGCACAGCCTTAAAAAAAAATGAATAGACATCTGTTAAACCGATGTTCAGTTAGACATTGAGTAGCAAGTGAATAGCGTTACACAAATGTGTAACTATAGTTTGAGCAGCAAAGTTTGATTGGGCATTGGCTATTTACACACAATGGCATGCTTAACACATTTTTCTTTTTCGTCTGGCAACTTTTTGGTAAATTCGTTTAGAAATTGATTGCGTCGTTTTGGTTCATCAGTTAGTTAGTTTTTGATAATATTTTTTTAATGAAGCTCGCTAATTATTAATACCAGACATGCAATTTCATTCTATTAATTAAATACTATTCAAACCATCTTGTTTTTTTTATTCTTGTCTAAAATACGTCGATTTATCTAATAAAAAAGTAAAACATTTTCTTTTGGTTATAGTGGTAGATTCAAAACAAATTTCAGAACGAAACAGTGAATGTCATTAATATCGAATTTGGCAGGAAAATTCTACTGTTTGTTTTGTTTTGATTCAAAAAGTTTACTTACTTTTGTTCAATTCAACAATTTAAATTATTAACGAATGGAGTAATCCATTATCGAAACAAATTTCTGCCAAATCACAGCCAGCATACAACTATTTTTCTGTTCATAGTACACAGATTCTAAAATAGTTACTGAATATAGATCAGCTGATAATAGTGAAATCTGCCATCTTGACCCCGTACACACCCGCTAAACAAGGGTACCCGGCCGTGTAACGAATGTTTATTCTCCTTTGATTTTGTTACATCTGTACAGTGTACACCAAATGTACACAACGTTTAAGTCAAAAGTATTTTTATTTTTCAGCTTTTGTGTTACACAATGTGTATACACATGTATTCAAACTTTATGTCTAAGGCTGGCAGTCTGTGAAGCGCTTTATGATATGGTTACATAGAGCTGTTCTATAAGTACAGTCGGAAAAAGAAACTCCGCAACGAAGCAAGTTAGCTCTGCCGTTTTTCTGCTTCTCAAATTATTCTTGATGAGTTACTTTGCTTACAGATGGTGGTCAAGGTCTGTTCATGAAGCTTTAATCTTATGATATTGATTTAAGAAGCATATTTTTAAAAACTTTAACGAAAAATTAAACTTAGGTAAGTATGCATTATTTATCTGAGACAGGTGATAATTATCATGTATTTGAAGATCGTGGTTATACTCTTCATTAGATGCATTTACCTTTAATAACTACAGGTTCAGACACCCGTAGCAGAAATTCTGACCTTAATATTGAATGACTTATTTGAAACAAAAGAGACCGCATTAAAAGAGTAATAAAGATTATGCAAAATAAGTTTCGGTTTTAGTTACTTACATATCCTTGAAAAGTTGCAGTTCCAATGAGGTTTATTCTATGAGTGCTCCATCTTCCGAGAATATCCGTATTCATAGAAGTCAGAAATAGGGTTCCGAAATTAGGATGGGTTCCAACTTCCAGATATTGGTTGACCGTGATCATCAGTTGATCCGACGGCGAATCTCCAGACATGTACACGAGAAATTCCACGACTCCTTGTCCCGACATCGTGAAGAAAAACGATGCCACACAACTTAGCGAAGTCAGAGGCGATATACCAGTATTGCTTAACTCATTGGGGGGATCTATTTGGGAAATAGAGTATAACCTCTCGTTCCAGAACGGCAGACCACTACATACTCCTATATTATTATTGAACAAACTTTCGAAGTCCTCCTCGAAATCGTAATTAACGCACTCATCACTACCCACACTGTATATGAACGACGCAATCAATATGAACTTATGAACTAGCATTTTAATTGATAATGTCTACAGTCTACCGACACCAACATGTGAAGACACTAAATCTCCATATTTAAAACATTATGTTATAATCACATATATCTTAGGTATTTATAACGTTATCATAGATAAGATATGATTATTTGAATCCACGAATAGGTAAATCGATAAATTAAATCTGTACGTCACCGTATGTTTTACGCGGGTTACTCTTCCTACTGTATCTATTGAACCCTAAGATTATCATAACGAAGTTTTTTTTTTTTTTTTAATTTATTTGGGTAAACAAACAATGACACAATGCGTACTTATATTAAATAAGTTTTGTTAAGGTTTAGGATTATATTCGACCAATTCTTAATTAAAAGATAATACATTTATTTGTCAACAGATTATGATAACAAATAAATTACGTGATACCTTTATTTGTTATCTAAAATAAAATAAAAACATAAAATGTAATTTTGCTTTTTATACATTGTTAAGAAGAAGGTAGGTATAAAGATTGCTATAAATAAGTATAATATAAATCACATTAAAAAGTTAAAACCAAATCGAATTCAAATCGATGAGATTTGAATTTGAGAGCATTTAAGGTCACATTGAGTTTCTACTCTATTCGATTACTTGTACTACTACGTTAAAATAAAATAAGTTAAAAACACTCGATAAGCACTCGATAGTTATGTTTTTTTTAATTACACTCCATGGACTCCGGGGACCGTCACCTTTGTTAACTAAAATCCAAATTATTATTTAAGGGGAATACAGGTAGAGGGGGTTAGTTATTAGATAGACAAAATCGTACAAAATAGAGTATAATTTTTGTAATATTTCTTACCAAATTTTGAGTGTTTAATGGTTTAGTTGAAAAGTTAATTATATTAATTGTTTTGGTAAAGATTTAAGTGACTCATTAGAGTTAAATAAACTGTATCAGATGTAATTATATATATTATTTTATTATAATAGATATAATTAGAATTAAATTAGTTTACCTCTTTTTAATACGGATGCTATAATAACAAAGCGACTAAATATTTAACGCCGAACCACAAACCATACGCCGCCAGTTCCCGAACAAACCCTAACGCGTGTGACCAGTTGGCTTATTCTATAATATTATTTGTAATTTCACATAACTATTTACATTACATTCCTACTCATTGCTTATAAAGCTGATGCAGTTTTTTGATATTTTATTGATTAAATGTTTTTAATTATAGTCAATATAGTTTTAAAAAACGTATTATTTTAAAAATGTCTGACCTTAAAAAGTTATTGTGATTGTTTCGTATTATTACAAATATCTACAAATCCCCAAAGAAATAATTTTACGTTTTCCACAACAAATAAAATGGTTTCAGGCTGTGACGATAAAAAAAATTGTTTGATTTTTTTATATTTTATTTTAATAAATCATTTAAGGGCTAACGTTTCACTTACAATACATCTTTATTGCACACCAAAAATACAAAGTAAAACAAACATAAAGAGAATATTAAAAATAAAATATCATTCGGCAGTACAAGGGCGGCCTTATCGCCTAAAGCGATTTCTTCCAGGCAACCTTTGGATGGACAGGACAGAACGAAATATGACAAACGGTCGGTGGCATACATAAATACTAAATAATATATAAGTAAATATAATAGCATAAATAAGCATAAATAATAGTAAACAAATAAAACATAGTAAAAAAAATAAAAACATCTACACAAATACCTTTAGACACATATAATACATAAATTAATATATAATTTGTACACAAATATAAATAATAAATAAATACATATGTATGTACCAATTAACAAAGAGAAAGATAATGTTTAAAAATAAGATTTTTGAAAATGGGCAATGATTCAGCCTGTCTGATGGCAACAGGCAACTCATTCCACAGCCGGACAGCTCGCACAGTGAAACACTTACTGTATGCTAAATTGATGTGGGAGCAGGTATGGAGTTGTAACTTACTTGTAGTTGTCACTTATGGCGAAATTTGAATTTAAACAGTTTTTTTGTTTTTGCTAGACCGGGCAACTATTACTATAATAATAGAATTTGCGGTTCTCTTAGAATATTTCGCTCGTTATGCTACAGACATATTTGACAAATATGCACCTGATTACTCAAAAAGGTCAATAAAAACTTCAACCGTCAATTTATCGGTTAAATGACTCATTAGAGCAATCTGGTGCATTACTGTTTACTATTTCTGTGAAATATCATCAGGAATGATTTAAGATTGGCCTACTATAATCTGGGCCTATTTAAGGCCAGAGTGAATAGGTATCTCCTAAGTCTGCGTGCTGCATCTTCAACCACATCGTGGCTTGCCAACAGGCGAGTTGGTGATCAAACGCGAACTTATACGCGATAAAATTTTTTTTTTCGCAAAATTTCCATTATATTCTATGCCAAATAATGCACGGTTTCCTGTTTCGTTTCAATAAAATAAAACAAGACGCAGCAAATCGTTGGCCTTCGTTGAGTTTGGTCTATACGCAGCATTAAGTAAACGGATAAATGGAATGTTTTTTTTTAAATTAAGCTCCAAGATCAAAACTTTTAAAAGTCATGGCGTCAAAAAAAAGCTATGAGTAATTTAAACGATTAAATTAGTAGATTTGATCAAATTAGTAGACAGATTAGAGTAGCTGTTGACACTGTACTATCTTGAAATTCCTTTAACATTATGACGTCACATACCTACGACGACTAAGCGTAGCACGTTCGTAGTCAAGTAAAATTATGTATAGTTATTTAAAAAAAATTAAAAAAATGTGGGTTTTTTTCATCGATTATTATTAGGTAAATATAATCCCATTAAAAACATGTAAAAAGCGCAAGTCTCGCAACGCAAACTATCGTTAAAAGCTGTGAGATCTAATGTAAAACCAAGTCAGTTAATTTATTCAGTAAATGTCAATGGAAGCATCTTTAAATTATGCCACTATACATTGAATGACTCGGCAATCGCATACAGCAACATATTACATAGCCCACTATATACAGTTGTCCGGCTGTGGAATGAGTTGCCTGTTGCCATCAGACAGGCTGAATCATTGCCTATTTTCAAAAATCTTATTTTTAAACATTATCTCTTGCTTTGTTAATTGGTACGTACATTATGTATATATGTATTATTTATATACATATATTAAAAAATATATATTAATTTATGTATTATATTATGTACCTAAAGGTATAATATGTGTAGATGTGTTTTACTATATTTTATTTGTTTATTATTGTATTTATATATGCCACCGACAGTTTGTCATATTTCGTTCTGTCCTGTCCATCCAAAGGTTGCCTGGAAGAAATCGCTTTAGGCGATAAGGCCGCCCTTGTACTGCCGAATGATATTTTATTGTTTAATATTTTCTTTATGTTTGTTTTACTTTCTATCTTTGGTGTGCAATAAAGATGTATTGTATTGTATTGTATTGTATATTCACACTAAATTAAATATTCTTATTTTAAGTATATCAATATTGTTAATTTGACATTTAATTATTTAATTAAATCCTTAACCTTGAAAACCATTCTGATACTGAAACGGGAAGTACGTCAAAGTAATACTAATACTAAGTCATAACAAGCTTTTAAGAAGTGTATATTTGACCAATGATGCTATAAACCGTAAGCCGTATAACCGTAAGAACCGTAAGCTGATCAAAATGAGCCCAAACACTCGGGTAGTCTACAATTAATGAACGAGGAGTTTCTATGGCCAGCTTCCGATTCCATCATCAGACCAGCTCCATGGTATCATATTATTGCATCGTCACCAAAACGCAAGTACCTATACCACATAATTGTGAGTCCAATATAACTTCAGGAAATGGTCCTAATTTAGATTCCAAGATTGGAATAAACATTCCTACATAAATTAAATTAAAATTAAAATTAAAATTCATTTATTTCAGATAACTTTAGATCCATACAATTATATATACCATACAATTTTACCATACAATTATAATTAAAAAAAAAAAAAAGCAAATTATTATTTAAAAAAAAAAAAAAATATATTACTAAAAATGTCAGGAAATTTGAATAATAATAATAATTTACAAAATGTCAAAAATAGTGAAATCAAAAAAAAAAAATTACAAATTACTAATACAAACATAAGTACACATACTAACTAACGCGGTAAGTTAGATAAAAACTTTTAGTAATAAGAATAGCAAATATTTGTTTAAACTGCAAAATAATCTAAAGTTTGCGCCTACCAGAAACATCATAGAATTAACGTAAATTGTCAACTTAACTTTGTAACCACATATAGAGGATTACAAACTTATTTATGTAGTTTGTATAACTATCACACCTAGGGCAAACATTTATGTGATGAACATTTGTGTTTGTTCTATGTCTGGGTGTTAATATGTATATATGTATCTATTTAAAAATATCTAAGTATCTATATCAGTCCCTGGCAGCCATAGTACAAGCTTTGCATAGTTCAGGCGACCGTGTGTGGAAGTGTCCCAAATTTATTATTTATTGTTATCAAACTAGACTCAAATTGTTTCATTTTTTCCGTGCTTTAAAGCAAAACACTAATTGTGTTTAGACTTATCTTACTAGCCTTAGAAATTATGATGATGAGTAAGTGAGTGAGTGACAAAATTAAAGTAACTTTTACTTGCAATAATTCATAAGCTGATGGCTTAAATTTATTGAAATTTGGAAATCTCTATCTAGATATATTAATCCCTTTTGTTTCTAAAGATCAGACTTCCAGCTTTATGCACAATGATGAAGTTACAGGGGGTTGAAAATATCCTGAATGGTTGCGAGAAAAGTGTAGTCGAGAAAAGTACAGCTGTGCCTTTGTAATCTCGACTTGGTGGTGGCACTTCCGTGCCCCCAGATTTATGATAAAGTTTAAAAATAAACAAGTAAATATAAACAATTTGTTTTTCAAAAACATTATTCAACAGATAAGCGGCCAGTATTTTAGGTACGATGCTAACTGGTAGTGGATTTCCTTTTTTGGATTCCTAGCTTTTTTTTTTTAATTTGATTTTAATGTAAATCATGTAAAGAAGCTATTTTTAAGGTTTTATTACAAAATGTAAACTTTTTTCAAGTTTCAAAAACATTGCAAGACAGTTATTTTTTTAATTTCATTTCCTTGCACGTAGGCGTGAGTGACTCAATTAAAGAACACTTGTCAATATAATTATTTATTTACTACTAGTTACTGGCGAACTCGTTTGTGTTTATTCAGGAAATAGTATTCAAAAACATTTCTTGTGATATTTTATACAGGAACAAATTATCAAATTTCATCAAGATCTGTTCAGCCGTTTAGCTGTGAAAAGCCTACAAACAGACAGACAAACAAAGTTACTAATTAGTATTGAAATGGATATTAGTATGGATTTCACTCTGGTTTAGCTGGTCTAGGTCGTTGCTTTTACACTTTTCACTGTTAAATTAAATGTTTTAATGCTATATAATTACCTGATTTAGAAGAAAGTGCACTGAAACCAGTGCTGCTACAAGTTGAATCATCTCCTGGGTATGATTTATGCTTCGGGCTCTAGTGCTACACTTATAAAAGTTTGTATGACAATGACAGACCTTGAGACTATTCATAATCGTAATTTTTTCAGTGTCTGTAATAAAAATTGATAATTTTTTATCCATTTCTCCTATTGGTCAGAATGTCAAGTTAAACCAAGGTTAAGCTTAATCAATGATAAATAGTCGGTATGTTTATTGCAAGAGAGAATTTAAATTGATAGCTAATATGTGTAATAATGTGTTTATTTATAAACTAGGATCTTTTATGAAGTAGGTAGGTAACTTATTTTATGTCAATTTGTGAAATACCTACTCATTATTTGGTGGTTGATGAAAGTAAGAGAAAAAAGTACAAAATAAAAAAATAAATTTTATTAAAATAAATTATTCAATTCAAATTAATTACTAGGTTTACTAAAACATTTTCTTTACGAGGTGCGAAGACAACTTTTGATTTGTATAGTTACAAATAGAAAAAGTAGATAAGTAATCTAATCATCATTACTTGCTACGTCAATTAACTTAACCTAGTAAATAATATCATAGGTAACAGCGTGCAGTAAAGATTAACAAATACATAAGTAAATTATCAAATGAATCATTATAAACTTTGTTTTTACTATACATATCGTTTTTTTCAAATTCATAAGTCTTTTCTTTTAAATTCTAAAACCTAAAATTATGACTCTAATCAATTTCAGCATATTATTAACTTACCATTTAAAGAGATCTATAAAGTGGTGACCGTAGTTAAACGATCCACATGAATAAAAAGTGACGTTTTTTAATAGGATGAAAAGTTTCAACTATTTCTTTTCAGTTCTTTCCATTTTAGTTCTTGTCTGTTTTGATAGTACCCTTTCCGAGTCACTTTTCGACTTCGACTTTATCAACAGCGGTTCCAAAACCATACACACTTACACACAGTGTAAATTAAGTTATTAATGATCATCTGTTAATTTACTATTGAAATCGATTGTAAGGGTTATAGCTTGTATCTAAATAGGCTTGTCGTACTCGAGGTACTCTTAAAGTGCTTGGTATGCTCTCTAGATCTACGTCTAATATTTCATCAGCCGTATTCATATTTCTTGATCTTTGTCGACCTATATAGTAAGCAATAATTGCTGTTACAAGAACAAAAATCAATATGAGAATAACTACCATTGAGATTGTAAGAGGAGTCCAAAAGTTATTGTGTGTTCCTGTATCCGGGCATGGCGTTGGCTCATCATTCGCTTCCGTGGTCGTAGATTCAGGACTAGCTTCACTTGAATGATCAGTTGTCGATGCTGGAGTAGTTGTGTCAGTTATTGTTGTATCCGTAACAGTTGTCGACGCCGGAGTAGTTGTGTCAGTTACTGTTGTATCCGTGACCGTTGTTGAAGGTGGAGTGGTCGTTTCAGTAACTGTTGTATCTGTGACAGTTGTTGATGCTGCAGTTGTGGTTTCAGTCACCGTTGTATCCGTGACCGTTGTCGATGCTGGAGTTGTGGTTTCAGTCACCGTTGTATCCGTGACCGTTGTCGATGCTGGAGTTGTGGTTTCAGTTACCGTTGTATCTGTGACAGTTGTTGGTGCTGGAGTTGTGGTTTCAGTCACCGTTGTATCTGTGACAGTTGTTGATGCTGGAGTTGTGGTTTCAGTCACCGTTGTATCTGTGACAGTTGTTGACGCTGGAGTTGTGGTTTCAGTTACCGTTGTATCTGTTACAGTTGTTGATGCTGGAGTTGTGGTTTCAGTTACTGTTGTATCTGTTACAGTTGTTGATGCTGGAGTTGTAGTTTCAGTCACCGTTGTGTCTGTGACAGTTGTTGGTGCTGGAGTTGTGGTTTCAGTCACCGTTGTATCTGTTACAGTTGTTGATGCTGGAGTTGTGGTTTCAGTCACCGTTGTATCTGTGACAGTTGTTGATGCTGGAGTTGTGGTTTCAGTCACCGTTGTATCTGTGACAGTTGTTGACGCGGGAGTTGTGGTTTCAGTTACCGTTGTATCTGTTACAGTTGTTGATGCTGGAGTTGTGGTGTCAGTTACCGTTGTATCTGTTACAGTTGTTGATGCTGGAGTTGTGGTTTCAGTTACCGTTGTATCTGTTACAGTTGTTGATGCTGGAGTTGTGGTTTCAGTCACCGTTGTATCTGTGACAGTTGTTGACGCTGGAGTTGTAGTTTCAGTTACTGTTGTATCTGTTACAGTTGCTGATGCCGGAGTTGTGGTTTCAGTTACAGTTGTATCTGTTACAGTTGTTGATGCTGGAGTTGTGGTTTCAGTTACCGTTGTATCTGTGACAGTTGTTGATGCTGGAGTTGTGGTTTCAGTCACCGTTGTATCCGTGACAGTTGTTGATATTGGTGTAGTTGTTTCTGTCACTGTAGTTGATATTGGAGTGGTTGTTTCCGGTATTTCTTTATATGTAGGGCAATCTTCATCGCTCAGAGTCAGCGGAATAAAACGAAATGAATCAATCAAAACTACTGAGTCTTCTGCTGCTAAGCCTAGGAATGAGACCTGAAAGTAGAAAAAAATAACAATTTGTTATTTTAATATAATAAACGTTTGAATTATCTACAAATGAGGCAGAAAAAAATGAATGTTACATTTTTTCATGCTATTGAAGTGTACCATACTTTATTAATTATTGCAAACGGGACAGGATGGTGAACGGAAGATGTGAGTTAGATTCGTCCTTATGCTGAAATAGCTATGTAGGTTTTGTGGACTTGATGGAGAGTGTTCTTAGCTATGGTCGGATTATTTTTATTTTTTACTTGTACATATTTCTCTTCTCTTTTAAAGTCACATTATATGCCAGGCTTTGCATTATCATTAATTATTAAAAAAAACGATCGTTTCAGGTCTTTGAAATGAAATGAATTGAAATTTTATTTTGTAGCAACTAACATCATTAATTTAACAACAATGATAGCCTTTAACAGTTTAATCGAGATTGAAAAGCATTTTTATCCAATGTAGGAATAACCGTGGGTTTGGCTTAAAAAAGTGAATTAAAAAACTAAAAGCGGACTCTTGAAAATCACGCTCTAAAAAGTATGAAAGTAGAAAATAAAATTGTTATGACACAATAACTCCCCCCAGGCAACGACCTAACGTGGCCTACGTGGAAGTCGCTAAACAGACTCCGGACCCTAATGGGCCGCGTCAAGTTCAACATGACCAAGTGGGGGTTATCTGATATAGGTTCTCAGCGTGACTGCGGTGCAACACAAACCAGAGGCCATCTAATGTCCTGCCCTCAGTGCCCCAAAAGCTGCTCTCTTAGTGACCTGATGGAGGCCTCTCTACTTGGAATAGCTGTCGCCAACTATTGGTCGGGGCACATTTAAATTAAAAAAAATCATCGACACGAAGAAGAAGAATATCGAAATAACTTCTACGCAATCATATTTTTATGTATTTAATACAATTTTTCATAGTGATGTTCAGAGGTAAATCGTGATCATATTATGCCACTTTGCCCTAAATGTATGTATGTCTTTATGTTATGGAAACTGACGTGGTTTATGTTTATGAAACGGGAATTACTCACTTACGGGAATAACGTTTTGTTTTAAACGTAATTGTGCCATTAATTTAATTCTTTAATTTATTTTCGTGTGGTCTTCAATTTATTTTGACATTAAAATTTAGTAAACTTTCCCAAATTGAATGCTTAAAATCTAACCTAACTTTTGATGGCGCTAGAATTTTTTTAAATTTAACCCAGGGTTAGCAGTTAACTACGAGTAAAAAAAACCCTATTTGACGCAAGTGCCCTTTAGAGAAGAATTGTAGAAAAAGTAGAATTAGAAGTAGAAGAATTGTTGTTAAGTTTCCTCATAATTTACTTACATATCCTAGAAAAGTTCCAACTCCAAGGAGGGTTATTCTCTGCGTGCGCCACCCAGGAACAAATCCAGGAGTAGATGGACTCAGAAAGAAGCTTCCACGAGTAGTATCAGGTCCATTCTCCACTTGTTGGCTGACCGTGACCGACAGTTGATCTCCAGAAGCATCTCCTGACATGTACACGAGAACTTCAAATATACCTTGACCCGTCATAAGGAACAAAAATGACGAGACACAACTCAGTGAATTCCGAGGCCTTATAAACTTCGTACTGAGCTCATTGGGTGGATCTATCGAGGAAAGAGAGTACGACCTCTCTTCCCAGAACTGCGTCACAAAAGAACACGTTCCCACATTGTCGTTGAACAAACTTTCGAAGTCCTCCTCGAAAGTGTAACTAACGCACTCATCACTAACCACACTGTAAATGAACGACGCAATCAATATAATACGAACTAACATTTCAAACGAGAATGAATGTTTACCGGCGCCAGCATTACAACTGAAGACACTTAAAATCTCCCCACTATTTTAAATATTCTGTTTTAATCAAATACGTATCTTGAGGATTTATAATACATTAGCTTCTGCCGGCGTCTTCGTCCGCGTAGACAAAGTCGAGTACGTCATCGCATACGCTGACTTATCATTGTGTTTTTTGGCATTTTCCTTAATGAGCCTCTGAAATCATAAAACGTAGCATCAAAAAAAAATTACATACAGACTTTAACAAGCCAGTTCACCTCTTTATGAGTTGAAATTTCTAAAAATCAGTTCTTAGCGGTTATCTACATTAGCAAGTAATTCTCGTTATAAAAAGTTATTTGCTCTATGCCTGGCTTGTGTGTACATATTTAATTTATACATGTTTTATGCATGTACATATATAGGTCTCTGGCAGCCATAGTACGAGCTTTGCTTAGTTTGGGGTCAGGCGACCGTGTGTGAAAATGTTCTGAATATTTATTTATCTAAAATCAAAATTCCAAGTTCCAATCATAATGCGGTTTAGAAAAAAACCCTGTTCATTTATATATATGTAATAGAAAAAAAAGATCGTGGATAAGATATGATGATTAGAATCAGTAAAATAGTAATCGATAAAAGATAAAATAAAATCCGTACGTCGCCATGTTTTACATCGGTCACTCTTCCTACTGTATACATATAATCCTAAGATTATTATAGAGAAGTTTTTTTGTATGGTTTCGGTTATATCCGACCAATTCTTGGAAGAGATATTTGTTAACAGATAATTGTGATTAACATGCATTGCCATATAAATATAATATTTTGTATTGTATTTAAAAATATTTTTTTTTTTATTTTCGCTTTTCATACATTTTAAATAAATACATAGATTGCTATAAGTACTCAGATGTCAAATGCAAAAAAAAAAAAATAGACTAACCAAGGCATTTTTGCACTCAATCCAAATTGATGCGGTATAATATTGCGATCGCGTTGAGTTTTAAAATTTAAATAATAAAAAATGAAGATTGTCTGGAAGAGATTGCTCTTAAGCGATAAGACCGCCCATAGCGCCTATATTTTTAAATGTTTAGTTTAGATTTATTTTGTATTTGGAGTCAATAAAGAGTATTAGTAGATGTTTAAAAGTAGAAGTCTGTATAAAACAGTGGCACTATGAAGGCAGATTTTCAGAAAGGTTCACCAGCAGTAGAGAATATGATGGATGGCGATTCATAAACATTATAAAGTTAAATAAAACGAGGACCGGGAACAAGAGAAGACTGAGAAGAACAATTATAAACCAAACAAAGTACAAGGTACTTCGTACAAGGAGGTGAATACACTAGCAGAAGATCATCCAGCCTCAGCGTGTCTATAAGGCAGGATGGTGAATGGTTACCTTAAAGGCTTGACATGCGCGCTCGACAAAATTCTTCTCGTCACTTTTTGTCATGCAAGATCGTGACAAAGCTATGTGAAAACGTCTGTCTCGGTAAAAAGAGAAAGTCGACATACCTTTGTCGCGTTACGCATGCTAGGCCTGCTGGGCATTAAGGTAACCATTCACCATTCTGTCTTGTAGTCCGCCGTGCAGGACAGTGAAGCAGGATGTAACTCACACACCATCCTATGCTTAGCAAGCATCCTGCACGTCGTTGCCGGACGCGACGAAGGCTGCGACAACATTCACCAACCTGCATGAAGCAGCAGTCCCGCACAGCGGACTGCAAGGCAGGATGGTGAATGGTTACCTTAATGCCCCAGCAGGCCTAGCATGTATGTAGCATGCATGCAAAGGTATGTCAACTCTTTTTGTCAACTCTTGTTGATTCATTCATTCATGTCGGTTGAGTTTACTCGACAAAACCAATGCTCTTACATTTTTGAATGATCGAATATGAAACGGAAGGCCGCCTTTTGTTTCATATTCAAAGGCGAGTAGACAAGAGTTTTGAGTTCAAAGTTCTCATGATAATCGTCAGAGCTCCTCGTGGTCTGACGGATATTATGTAAGTACTTATCTTATTTTAAGCCTTTAAATTACATGAACGTCAAATACAGAACTGGAGATTTAGTGAACTTATTCTTTTCTTAATCTATAAATTAAAGTCTTGTGTGATAATGATAAGTAATCCAAACTAAGCCAAAATTTGTGAGACTGTAATTTATTTATTATTTGAAAAAATAATGCCCCTCAGTTTCTTGCCTGTTCTTCTGAGTAGAGGCTTTTTGTCCGAACAAGGCGGTCGAGTCTATTTAAATAACTTTGACGTTCATAAGTGTATCTTTGATACCTAAATTAAATAAAAACATTTTGACTTTGACTTTGACTTTGAAACATTCAATTAAACTTAAAATAAAAAGAAAGAGCTAAAATAATCTGAATTGAAATAATCTAAACGAAAGACAATTCTAATATAACCTCTGCCTACCAGCAGGCATCATGTCCAAAATGCTGGTTGCATTGCCGTGTTGAATTGCAATACTAATTCTTTGGGCAAGCGTTATGATCACGTGATGCTTAGACTAGGCATATAAATATATAGCTAGAAAGTAAAATTGCTGAAAAATTATCGCTTTCAACTTTAAAACATTAGACCAAAAATCGTTCAATAACTTGGTGAGTACTTCATTGTTGAATTATATTTCTCTATCCAAGAAGTTTATTGTTTCTCAAAGACACGAGCTCCCGAACGGATGAACAGATTTTGATTTTGTTTTTTTTTTTGTTCGAAAGTTGAATTTTGTCGGGAGTCTTCTTAGCTATGTTTGGTGAAAATCAGTTTTGTAGAGTATCGGTGTCTGGGGTTTTTAAAAATGTTACGAGGGCCGCGACATTCTGAAATTTCCATACAAACGCACTACTGAAATTTCTTGAAAACCGTTTGTCAGATTATGATGAAATTTAGCATGTACAATTAAATTAACAATATCTTCGCCCCTATGTTCTTGGTTTTTTTTAAAACGTTTTCAAGCTAAAATAGAGCTATGAAAAATATCCGCATTTTAAGGGGTTTTGACTGATTTATTCAATAGGTAGACAAAGCAAATCAAAAATTCCATTACATAGGGAGGTTGTCTACATCATTAGCTGTTAAATGAATCAATAATACAAGGGAAATTCTTAGTTACTTAAGAATGATTACGGTAGTGCAAAAGTCATTAAAAAAAATGAAATTGCACTTTGTCACTCTGTAGGTAAGTTTAGAGGCTCGTCAGGTATCATTACTCGCTCTCTTCACTTGTCTTCTTCTTCTAGACGAAATGGCGATAGAATACCTTAAGCCAATGTGAAGTTAATCTAGGTCGCCTAGGTCGAAATTAGTTAGGTCGCCGGACTCTTAATGTATGTTTCTTGTGACATTTTGGGTAATTTGGGAAAGTAACAAAAATCTTTTTTTTTTTTAATTTTGAAAAACTTTATATACTTAAAATATACAATACATTAGTATCGATCTTAAAGTATAGTAGAAGTAGAAATCTTTGAAAAACAATGGTATCCCTAGACACATGATATAATGGATTTAGGAATGGATTAGTTTATCAGAATTAAATAAGTAGATTTAGATTTCATTTTTTTCTGAGAATTGTAGTAGGAATTCGGTAGAAAGATATACGATTTGTAACTTTTGTGTAGGTTAGTAAATATTCCATTTCTTGACCTTGAACGAATAGCTATCGGCTAAAAACAAAATCAGATTTAAGTACCAAAAGTTTTATCTGCATCTTCCAACATGACATATCGTCACGCCTTTCCCTGAAGAAGTTTTGGCAGAGGCATCCACATTTCGTGGGTCGATATTCAGTCTCAAATGTGATAGAAGGTGAGCCCATGGGCGTACCCAGGGGGGGGGGCAGGGGAGGGCAGCTGCCCCCCCTTGAAAATCTCGCAGAACATGTATGAACTCCCCTAATTACTAATTAAAGTGTAAACGAGTTATGCTCTAACTTTTAAATAAACCGCGCACTCCGCGCAGTAGACACTGACAAAAGGCACGATGCAATAGGGAACTTGCATCAAAATTTTAATGACAAATTAGGTTCATGATTCACTTAAGAATATAGTAAAATGTACTACTGTGACAGGATTGTAAAATTTTATTTAATTAACTACCTATAAAACAGGATCATTTGCGGGTGTTTGCCCTACACACTACACTACATACATCTAATGACTCATGTAGGTGTGTTGTGTAGTGTGTATGACAAAACAGCCGCGGACGATCCGACCTAAAAAATCTGACTTGCCCCCTCCTACGCCAGAAGCTGGGTACGCCCATGTGAGCCTGCATGTCGGCATACAATGGGCTGAAGTCATTTAGCAGACTAGCTGCGCCTGCAGTTTTACCTGCGGTTAAAAAGTATCTTACGTGCTATTCTAGACTATAAGCTATCCCTGTGCCAAATTTAATCCGATCCGATCACCCGTTCCGGCGTGATTGAGTAACAAACATCCATAGGTTCATCCAAACTTTCGCATTTATAATATAGAGAGATACGCACATAATAATGTTCACAAATGAAGAAATTAGTGCGTGCCTGCGACTGGGATTGAACCCACTCCCTCTGGCCTCTGCAGGTTCCCTACACGTGATACTCATCAACTTTTATTAGACGATTTTCAGAAAACTTTTTGTAAAGAAAAAATATTATTTCACAATAATATGAGTTTACATTAATCCACGATAAAAAAAAAAAATTGGTTGCCTGTAAAGTCGGTATACGGGCGAAAGTTTTACGTGACAACGACTTTGAGTGGTAAAATAATTTTAATGTGTCTGTCTCTCTCGCTCTTAGGCGGGCTAACCATGCCCGAGTGGAAGGGACGCGTGCCTCTCACTCGCTCTCATTGTGAGCGCATAACGTGAGCGGAGCGTAACGCAGTTTCTTGAAGTGTCACCCGGCAAACCAATTTATAAGACGTTGTCACGTCAAAAACAAGTTCTAGCCTTCCGAGAGCAAACACGTAATGACGTCACTCGTCATCGTCATCATCTCTTTCGCACTATATGTAAATGACTTATTTCGGTCTTGCTTAAGCATTGATTGACTTCACAACGAGACGAGAGGACGAGAGTCCACGAGAATATTTTTGACTCGGAATGCTATACCTGGCGGAGTATATAATTATTATTATATCCTGCATAAATTATTATACTTAACTAGCTGTCACCCCGCGACTTCGTTCGCGTTTATTATTTATATATAATTATATATATATGTGAGCTATCCTATCTGTTAAGTTAGATCGAACTGCACACGGTGTGCAAATTTGTATAATCGGTCGGCACATTTGGTTCAGCAGTAGGTATCTAATAAAATAATAAATTAAATTAAATAAAAAATGTGTTTGTTGCCAAAACCTATAACTTAACAACACAATAAAGAAAACTATACTTATTACATTATGCCTATCCCAAGTATAATAATTGTTTTGGCAATTGGAGTTGGCTTAGCACTGTTCTGCGCAGAAAAGGTCCGCGCAGAACTGGTTTTCAGCTTACCCCATTGCTTGCGCTGAGGCGTTCGTCAAGCATGGTAAACATGTGGCTTTTTTTTTGACAGGTGGAAAATCTGCTACCAGACGCCCAAACGCGATTTAGCGTCACGCTTGGGCAGTGTGGGGTTGCCATGTTGATGACCCACTAAAAACCACCTGCTGGCCAGCCTCGATGCATGTTAAGGGGTTCCGAGATCTCCATACGGAACGCACCGGTACCCCTCTCGCATCGTGTTCAGAGCATTGTCCCGGGAATGGCACCCACTGCAACCCACCGGCACCTTCGCGTGCTACAGCGACACCTGCCAAAACGGCCGTCGCCCTCCCGGGATCCGTATATGACCAGCCGGAGATGTGGCTACCATGTGGCTATAGCGAGTTTACTTGACCATCATAGTTACAGCCACCTATTCTTATAGGATTAAATTAACAAATTGAACAATTTCCAACATTATAACATTACAGGATTTGCGCTGTGTGTGTGTGTGCTTGTGTGTATCTAATTCCATTGAACGGTTAGGCAGCGAAGCAACTACTACACATATTCGGTCTTGCCGCCAGGCTGTGCCGATGAATGTCGGCCCGCTTATGTGTGTAGTACTCTTTATTGGTACAATAATAATATGTGATTCATAGAAATGAACAAAGAAGTAAATAGGAAAATTACAGTTATTTGTCGGCCGCGGTCTTTTGAATCTTTATAGATAATAAATAGTTATTGTTATTATGTGACCATAATAATAGGTGGTTATTAAAAACCGCTGCACGAACGAATTTATCAATTGCATTATGCAAAACAATTGCAAAAATATTGCCCACTATTTTCATATCGTAGATTATACTTTTGTAGCAGACAGTGACGGATTAAGACTACTTGATGCCCTAAGCAATCCACGCCTGTGGGCCCCCCTATCCGTATATGTCAACTAGAATCGGTATTTAAACCTTTAAAGCCTAAAAACATTAGTTTTTTGGAAAATAAGATGATGAGATGTAACGTACCTTAGAAGTGGAGTAGGTGCGGCAGCTAGCGGGCAGCGAGTGGGCAAGCGGGAGCGGGGTTATGACTCTAGGTCGGACTCTATGTATGTATGTCAACTTAAAACGCGCGAATTTTCAAATTAATCCTAGAAACATTTTTTGGTGTGGTTTTTGGTGACGTGAGAGTGAGACGTGATTCGTGATGCCCTAAGGACCTAAGGACGGATTTTTTTTTTGTTCCTTCTGGTGCCCCCCCCAGACGTGATGCCCTAGGCAATTGCTGAATTTGATTAGGGGTTAATCCGTCACTGGTAGCAGATAAAATTTTGATGCTATCAGTCAATTGGAAGGCTTGAGGGGATTGAAATGATGCACCGCGAAAATGGAAGTTATCGGTCAAAAAATTAAACATTAACATAACAGATCGTCACGCTTTTTCGCCGAGGTGGCTGGCAGAAGTGTAATACAACACCCACACTTCGCCGGACGATATTCAGTCCCAAATGTGACAGGGGGCGAGTCTGTCGCCATACACCGAGCTCCAGTCATGTAGCAGATGACATACAATACGCACATATGTTCACACAATGAACAAATTGGTGCGTGCCGTCGGCTGGGTTCGAACCCGCTCCCTCTGGCTTGTCTCCATCAATGCATTGAAAACAGTATTAGGTACAAAGTATTCAGAATAATTTTCATGTTGCTGTCTAAAATGAGTGATCAGAGAAACATGAATACGTAAGTTTTTTACGCGGTTACAATCTTAATCTTAATATATATAAATCTCGTGTCACAATGTTTGTCCTCAATGAACTCCTAAACCACTTAACCGATTATAATAAAATTCGCACACCATGTGCAGTTCGATCCAACTTGAGAGATAGGATACTTTTTAACCGCGTGTGAAACCGCGGAGCGCAGCTAGTTTACTGATATAAATTACGTGTCACGTTGTTTGTCCGCTATAGACTCCTAAACTACTTAACCGATTTCAATCAAATTTGCACACCGTGTGCAGTTCGATCTAACATAACAGATAGGATAGCTCACATATATATATATATAAATAATAAACGCGAACGAAGTCGCGGCGTGACAGCTAGTAAAAACTATAAAATATATCATCATGAAAATTATTCTGAATATTTTGTAATACTGTTTTCAATACAATGAAATAGTCAAATTATTCAAAAATACATTCTATTTCATTATATTATACATTCTATTATTTTACATTTTATTAGAAGAAAGAAGAGTGAGCGAGACAGCTGCCGCGCCTTATCATACAACTTAAGAGGGCCGCGACGCTCTGAAATTTCCATACAAACGCGCTTCTCAAATTTCTTGAAAACCATTTGTCAGATTATTATGAAATTTAGCATGTAAAATTAGATTAACAATATCTCTTAATGTGTAATATGTTCTTGGTTTTTTTTTAAAAAAACGTTCTCTAGTGAAAATAGAGCTATGAAAAATTTCCGCATTTGTAAGGGGTCACTTTTGACTGATTTATTCAATAGATAGACAAAGCAAATCAAAAATCCCTTTACATAGGGAGGTTGTCTACAGCATTAGCTTTTAAATTAATTCATAATACAAGGGACACTCTTAGTTATTTAAGATTGATTACAGAAGTGCAAAAGTCATAAAAAAATTGAAATTGCACTTTGTCACTCTGTAAGTAACTTTAAAGGCTCCTCAGTATCTTTACTTACTCTCTTCGCTCGTCATCTTCTTCTAGACGAAATGGTTATGGAATTCCTTAAGCCAATGCGAAGTTAGTCTAAAGTGGTCACCGGACTTTTAACTTACTTTTATCCTTCTATTAGTTGCGAACCGCGGTTTCACTCACAGTTCAGAGATAAAAAATTACCCTATGTTCCTCTGACAATCTGTGTGCTAAACATGATGATCGGTTTGTAGTTAGGGCGTGAATGCGTAACAATCAAACAAACGAAAAAAAATACTTTAATTATTTTAATGGGAGTATCTATATAATAAAAGTGAAAAACCAGAACGAGATAAAAACGCAAGACGGAGCGAGATAGCGCTCTATAAAACTTCCATAGCACGTTTCTCCTAAACGGCTACCTGTTTCTCGGTGATTAGCATGTAATTCGATTCCTTGACCTCGGGAATAGCGACCAACTTAATATTTATGGTTTTGGATGTGTAATTTTTGTATAATAAGCAAGATAAAATCGCAAGTTCAAATTTCGAGCCAATAGAGATTATATATTAGAGAGCCAATAGAATCGCCGGTTTGCTCGAGGTCGGGGTCGGGGTCGCGTTAAGAGGATAGGCTCTCAGCGCACCCCGTGTGCAACTCTGCCGTTCAAAACATAAGTGTAAAAATTATTAAATTACATTTAATTACGTTGAAAAAATTTAAACGGTTTTCCAACTGAAAAACAAACATATTTTCAAGCAAAGTTATAGAACAACTTAGTCGTTTCGTAAGGCGAGTGAAACAACGGAGCCGTTAGAAAACAACGGAGAAACAGGTTTCTATCCTTTGCATAGAACACACCCGTCTAGAACGTCTATGTCAGTGTTGCACGTTATTGCTCTATCTGGCTCAAAATGGGCAAATGTTATGCAAATTTACAAAAAAAGTCGCATCTTAGTGGATTTATTAAGCCAGTGGCATGTCAAGTATTTTGATAGTCACAATCAAAGTTAAGTAAGTATTGTATTATACAGATTAAATATTGTATAATACAGATTATACAGAGTCAAGTCGAAGTCATGGTCTTGCAACGAGGTAAGATTTTAAGTAGAATAATCGGTTTAAGATGCTGAAATATTCGTTTGAGAATATTAAATTACTTATGAAAACAATAATTTAATTTTTGTACAGGTGTTTGTTTCATCAAACAGTGTACTTTTTTCGCTAAACCGTATATTAATGGAGACAGCACTGCGTTTTCGAAAATATGATGTGGCAACACTGCTTAGAGACACAAAAACAATTTCGATGTTTGTTTGAATTATAATTCATCTGTTATGCCTTTATTTGAAAGTTGGTGCAATTATTATGTTACTGAAAAAAATAGGTAATAAAAGAAGGTCTATTTAACGGTACCAGGCTTTTCGCAATTGAAATGGAAGAAATCAACCAATTAATCATCTTACAGGTAGATAATATTTTAACCACCTAACCGCATCATGTTTGCGTCTGTGTGCGTGATAAGGCAAATAAACAGCACTCTTAGTGAATTTGTGGCTTGCATATTGAGGTGTCATTTGGAAACCTACCTTCTCTATGTAGTTATTGTAAGCTACCGATAATTGGGAAATAAACATAACATAACATAGCGTCTTGCCTTTCCCTCGAAGGGGCTAGAAGAGGTGTAATACAACATCTACACTTCGCCGGACGACATTCAGTCTCAAATGTTTATGGGGGCGAGCCTGTCGCCATACCTCGGGCTCAATTTATGTAGCAGATGACATAATTACAATACATACATACGTTCACACAATGAACACATTGGTGCGTGTCATCGGCTGGGTTTGAACCCGCTCCCTCTGGCTTGAGAGGCGGTACTTCTCCAACTAGGCTATCAATATATTTTAATTTCTAAATTATATTTCAAAATGTATATATTGTGTACTTATTCGTTTCTTAGATGTATTTGTATCATTTTAATAATAAAAACAATAAACAAGAATACTTATGTTTTTGCTAAACATGTCATTATTTACACCACTGTACTAATTATAATATAGTAGGTAACTGTAACTCAACCACTAAAACTACTGAATGGATTTACATAATAGGTAATTAATTGCTATGCAATAGATTCCACGCGGGCAGAGCCGCGGGCAAACTCTAGTACATAATAATATACATACTAGAAAAGCAATAGTCGAATTGAGAATCTCCTCTTTTTAGGAAATCGGCTAATAATGCAAAATAAAAATTGTACAGTTGAATTGAGAACCTCCTCCTTCTCGGCAGTCGGTTACAAATAACAGAATGAACTGCTGAAATCAATGTCTGAGATTGGGCCGTGCTCTCTGACTTATCATGAATATTAACCCAAACGCCTACGATTCTTTTCTGAGCAAGCAACGTTAACAACTCTCAAAAATTCAAAGAAAAACAGGAGGAAATGTACCTTAAGGTAAAAACTCTTGCGGACATTGATATTAAAGTTGTGAAAAGACTCCACTGAACGGCCAAGCAGATTTATATGAATCTTTTTGTTGAGATAGCATATTTCTACCCTTATAATTTGTGTGTCGTGAATGTAACAGTAAAAAATATGTATTGGTTATTAATAAAAAACTTTAAAGTTTATTTCCCACTAATAATAATTGAACAGTAAAAATACCTTAGTGAGCATTGCAAATCCTATTATCCTTTAAAACTATCCTATTATTCTACGAGTATTATTTTTAATATTATAAACGCGCAAGTTTGTAAGAATGGATGGATGGATGTTTGTTACTTTTTCACGGCAGAACAGCTGAACAGATCTGGATGAAATTTGGCACAGAGATAGATTTAGTCTAGAATAGCACATAGAATACTTTTTAACAGCGGGGCGCAGTTAGTTATAATATAATTAAATATTGTATTAGAGCTAAATTATAACAGTTTTTTGTTATACAGGCTGCAAAGTAAGTTGTTCTTTGGCGCGAGTACGTACTTGTATTGAAAACCGAGCAAGCGAAGGATTCTAGAATTGAACCACGAGCAAAGCGAGTAACTCAAAAATAGAATTCTGAGCGTAGCGAGGGTTTAAAGTACGAGACACCGAATAACTTTACTGCCGAGCGAAACACAACTTTTCACCTCACTACAGCGAGGAAAATCCTAGATGGCAGAAATAATTAAAAATGTTTAAAAAGTTTTTATTTAATGCAGTCGTCATGCCGGCCAGTACGATTATTCTAAACATGAGGTTGGCGCACTGACATAAAATGCATTTTCAGTGGACTGGCAGTTTAGAAAATTATTGTTAAAGGTTGGTTTTTTTTTAACTCTTTTCACGCTAGCGGATAAAATGCAGAACTACGAACTAGAATGACAAACAGAACCTTTCCGAGCTTGTGAGGTAAAATCAATATTTTCACAAATTAATCAAAAGTCAAAATTATAACGACTAAGATTCTTAGTGCTAATACAACAAGGTAATAAAAAATCTACTAGTAAGTATCACTTAGAATATAGTAAAGAAAATACAAAAAAAAAAACTTCTATAAATAAACAAATAAATGAATTCGGGACACTTCTACACACGATCACCTGACCCCAAACAAAGCAAAGCTTGTACTATGGCTGCCAGAGACCGATATATGTTATTCCTCATTCTTATTCTCCAAAATTATCATATAAAGGCAAGCATCGCAAAATTTGCGATTTAAGTAGGTAGGTAAATATAGGTAGGTATTTAGGCACTAAATATTGAGGTAAGTATTGATATTACTTATGATTAATACTAATAAATGTTTTTTTTAAATACTTTATTATGACCTATTTTAAACAAATTTATGTGACTAGAATTAAAATGTAACACCATTAAGAAATAAATATCATTCAATTAAGAATAGCTTACAATTTATATATGTAGAGTGATCGGACATTCGAATACATAATTATAAATTTTTCATGGGATTACATTTTGGAGAGCACTTCTTTAATAAAAAACATAGATTACAACATTAGTATCAATGGATTCAAATTAATTTAGGATTTAGTCCATAAGTTTACCGTAAGTTTACCATAGTACCATAAGTTTTAATTTTTTTATAGTATAAATTGGCAGAGTTAGAAGTCTCTTCCTTGCTTTCTTAGCTTTTGGCAGGAAACAGTTAACTTTAGGTAAATACGTATCCGATTAACCAATCTCTAATTAAAAGTTTTACTGAACCATCTTTCGATCACAAAGTGATCCGTATAATAATTTCACAGAAAGTTCTTTTTAGTATCTCTTAGCTTGTCTTTCAGTCTATGTAGGTAGGTACAATAGAGAGAGAAAGAGAAAGACATTCAAGCATGTGGTAGGCCCCAAAAATCTAACGGTTGGTGATTAGTGTATGCCACACATGACTAGGTTACTTTATTTAACCCCTTACGAATAAAAGTTGGACAGCCTAGAAATAGTTATTAAGGCCCGGTATTACACGAAATCAACGAAAACAAGTCTTTTTTTGCGCTTTGTTCAATATGTGTTTTGATGATCAGGTGCAAAAAAAAACAACCAAAATTAGTTTAACCGAAGTAGAATCTTGGAAATTTTTCTCATTATGGAACAAAAAAATCACAAAAAGTATCGTCTTACAAAATTGTATGAGCGTATAGTTCTCTAAATTTTCAACTATTACAACACATTTATTTTCGATTATCTATTATAAATAGCCAGATTCGTTCTCTAAAGTTTAACTAACTTAGTTCTATTTGTGTTGTTATTACGATTAATACCAATAAAAACGGCAAAAAAATTAATTCTACGCGCTGATCTCATTTAATCATCAAACATGATGAACGATTTCCAACTCTAAATGAAGCTGCTTAAGTAAACGTGTGTGTGGGTAGAAAATTGTAGTAAGACCGAGCCTTAAGTGTTTTCTTGATCAAGTTTAAAAAAACAAAACAACTGATCTTCAAGATGAGTGTTTCAATTTTTACACTGCATTCTCAAAACTAGTCATTCTAGCAAGTTGAGGTACATTACTGAGACCGTCGTCGTACATAGCATTTTGTAAGTCCATGTCTTTACCAGAAGATTTACACCACCACATCCCAAAACCTAGCAATATTACAATCACAACACTACCCAAAGTAACCATAGTTATGGTAAATGGGGTCCAGAAGCCAGTTTCTTCTAGTTCTGGATTATTTGTTGTCGTCGGCTCAAAAGTTGTAGATGGTTTATTAGTGTTTGTAGGTTCATTAGTTGTTGAAGGCTCATTGGTCGTCGTCGGTTCATTGGTCGTCGTAGGTTCATTCTCAGTTGTAGGCTCATTAGTTGTTGGGGGTTCATTGATCGTCGTAGGTTCACTAGTTGTTGTAGAGTCATTAGTAGTTGCAGGCTCATTGGTGGTAGTCGGTTCACTAGTTGTTGTAGGTCCACTAGTTGTTGCAGGGTCATTAGTTGTTGCAGGGTCATTGGTGGTAGTTGGTTCACTATTTGTTGTAGGTCCACTAGTTGTTGCAGGATCATTAGTTGTTGCAGGCTCATTGGTGGTAGTTGGTTCACTATTTGTTGTAGGTCCACTAGTTGTTGCAGGGTCATTAGTTGTTGTAGGCTCATTGGTCGTCGTCGAGCCAGTGGTCGTCGTAGGTTCATAAGTCGTTGTGGGCTCATTAGTTGTTGTGGGCTCATTGGTCGTCGTAGGTTCACTAGTTATTGTAGGGTCATTACTAGTTGTAGGCTCATTAGTTGTTGTGGGCTCATTGGTCGTCGTCGGCTCATTGTTCGTTGTAGGTCTATTAGTTGTTGAAGGCTCATAAGTTGTTGTGGGTTCATTAGTTGTTGTGACCTCATTGGTCGTCGTAGGTTTACTAGTTGTTGTAGGCTCATTGGTCGTAGTCGATTCATTAGTAGTTGTAGGCTCATTAGTTGTTGTGGGCTCATAGGTCGTCGTAGGTTCACTAGTTGTTGTAGGGTCATTAGTAGTTGTAGCCTCATTAGTTGTTGTGGGCTTATTGGTCGTCGTAGGTTCACTAGTTGTTGTAGGGTCATTAGTAGTTGTATCCTCATTAGTTGTTGTTGGCTCATTAGTTGTTAAAGGCTCATTGGTCGTTGTCGATTCATTGGTCGCCGTAGGTTCATTAGTTGTTGTGGGGTCATAAGCTGTTGTAGGCTCATTGGTCGTTGTCGGTTCATTGGTCGTCGTAGGTTCATTAGTAGTTGTAGACTCATTAATTGTTGTGGGCTCATTGGTCGTTGTAGGTTCACTAGTTGTTATGGGCTCATTAGTTGTTGTAGGCTCATTAGTAGTTGTAAGCTCATTAGTTGTTGAAGGCTCATTGGTCGTCGTTGGCTCATCGGTTGTCGTCGGTTCAGTGATCGTGGTGGGTTCATTAGTTGTTGTAGGCTCATTTGTCGTTGTCGGTTCATTGATCGTCGTAGGTTCATTAGTAGTTGTAGGCTCATTAGTTGTTGTGGGCTCACTGGTAGTCGTAGGTTCACCAGTTGTTGTGGGCTCATTAGTTGTCCAAGGCTCATTGGTCGTCGTAGGTTCAGTGATCGTGGTGGGTTCATTAGTTGTTGCAAGCTCAATGGTCGTTGTCGGTTCATTGGTCGTCGTAGGCTCATTAGTAGTTGTAGGCTCATTAGTTGTTGTGGGCTCACTGGTCATCGTAGGTACACCAGTTGTTGTAGGCTCATTAGTTGTTGTAGGCTCATTGGTGGTCATCGGTTCACTAGTTGTTGTAGGGTCATTAGTAGTCGTAGGCTCAATAGTTGTTGTGGGCTTATTAGTTGTTGTAGGCTCATTGGTCGTCGTCGGTTCATTGGTCGTCGTAGGTTCATTAGTAGTTGTAGACTCATTAATTGTTGTGGGCTCATTGGTCGTCGTAAGTTCACTAGCTGTTATGGGCTCATTAGTAGTTGTAGGCTCATTAGTAGTTGTAAGCTCATTCGTTGTTAAAGGCTCATTGGTCGTCGTCGGTTCATTGGTCGTCATAGGTTCATTAGTTGTTGTAGGCTCATTAGTTGTTGAAGGCTCATTAGTTGTTGTAGGCTCATCGGTTGTCGTCGGTTCAGTGATCGTGGTGGGTTCATTAGTTGTTGTGGGCTCACTGGTGGTCGTAGGTTCACCAGTTGTTGTGGGCTCATTCGTTGTCCAAGGCTCATTGGTCGTCGTAGGTTCAGTGATCGTGGTGGGTTCATTAGTTGTTGTAGGCTCATTGGTCGTTGTCGGTTCATTGGTCGTCGTAGGCTCATTAGTAGTTGTAGGCTCATTGGTCGTTGTCGGTTCATTGGTCGTCGTAGGTTCATTAGTAGTTGTAGGCTCATTAGTTGTTGTGGGCTCACTGGTGGTCGTAGGTTCACCAGTTGTTGTGGGCTCATTAGTTGTCCAAGGCTCATTGGTAGTCGTCGGTTCAGTGATCGTGGTGGGTTCATTAGTTGTTGTAGGCTCATTGGTCGTTGTCGGTTCATTGGTCGTCGTAGGCTCATTAGTAGTTGTAGGCTCATTGGTCGTTGTCGGTTCATTGGTCGTCGTAGGTTCATTAGTAGTTGTAGGCTCATTAGTTGTTGTGGGCTCACTGGTGGTCGTAGGTTCACCAGTTGTTGTGGGCTCATTAGTTGTCCAAGGCTCATTGGTCGTCGTAGGTTCAGTGATCGTGGTGGGTTCATTAGTTGTTGTAGGCTCATTGGTCGTTGTCGGTTCATTGGTCATCGTAGGCTCATTAGTAGTTGTAGGCTCATTAGTTGTTGTGGGCTCACTGGTCGTCGTAGGTACACCAGTTGCTGTAGGCTCATTAGTTGTTGTAGGCTCATTGGTGGTCATCGGTTCACTAGTTGTTGTTAGGTCATTAGTAGTTGTAGGCTCATTAGTTGTTGTGGGCTCATTGGTCGTCGTAGGTTCACTAGTTGTTGTAGACTCATTAGTAGTTGTAGGCTCGTTAGTAGTTGTAAGCTCATTAGTAGTCAAAGGCTCATTGGTCGTCGTCGGTTCATTGGTCGTCGTAGGTTCATTAGTTGTTGTGGGCTCATTAGTTGTAGGTTTATTGGTCGTTGTTGGTTCATTTGTCGTTGTGGGCTCATTGGTCGTTGAAGTCTCATTAGTTGTTGTAGGCTCATTGGTCGTCGTCAGTTCATTGGTTGTTGTGGGCTCATTAGTTGACGAAGGCTCATTGGTAGTCGTCGATTCACTAGTAGTTGTAGGGTCATTAATTGTTGTGGGCTCATTACTTGTTGTGGACTCATTAGTTGTTGTGGGCTCATTTGTTGTAGGTTCATTGGTCGTCGTCGGTTCATTAGGTGTTGTGGGCTCATTGGTCGTCGTAGGTTCATTAGTTGTTGTAGGCTCATTGGTTGTTGTGGGCTCATTTGTTATCGAAGGCTCAGTAGTGGTCGTCGGTTCACTAGTTGTTGTAGCGTCATTAGTAGTTGTGGGCTCATTAGTTGTTGAAGGCTCATTGGTCGTCGTCGGTGCAATGGTCGTCGTAGGTTCATTAGTTGTTATTGGCTCATTAGTTGCAGGTTCATTGGTCGTCGTCGGTTCATTGGTCGTTGTAGGCTCATTAGTCGTTGAAGGCTCATTAGTTGTTGTAGGCTCATGGGTCGTCGTCGGTCCATTGGTTATTGTGGGCTCATTAGTTGTCGAAGGCTCATTAGTGGTGGTCGGTTCACTAGTTGTTGTAGGGTCATTAGTAGTTGTAGGCTCATTAGTTGTTGTAGGCTCATGGGTCGTCGTCGGTTCATTGGTTGTTGTTGGCTCATTAGTTGTTGTGGGCTCATTAGTTGTTGTAGGCTCGTTGGTCGTCGTCGGTTCATTGCTCGTCGTAGGTTCGTTAGTAGTTGTAGGCTCATTAGTTGTTGTGGGCTCATTGGTCGTCGTAGGTTCACTAGTTGTTGTAGGCTCATTAGTAGTTGTAGGCTCGTTAATAGTTGTAAGCTCATTAGTTGTCAAAGGCTCATTGGTCGTCGTCGGTTCATTGGTCGTCGTAGGTTCATTAGTTGTTGTAGGGTCATTAGTAGTCGTAGGCTCAATAGTTGTTGTGGGCTCATTAGTTGTTGTAGGCTCATCAGCTGTTGTAGGCCTAGTAATAGTTGTAGGCTCAATCGTTGTCATAGGATTATTGACTGTTGTAGGTGCGTTAGTTGCTGTAGACTCAATGGTTGTCGTAAGTTCATTACTCGTCGTAGCTGTATTGATCGTTGTAGGATCATTGCTTGTAGAATGATCATTCGTTGGTACCACGGCTGTTGTAATTTGATCATGTGTTAAACTCGGTGATTCTGCTCTAAAAAGGTTATTTATTTTGATCATAGCTGTTATACTTGTTATTTCTTCATTTGGCTTTACGATGGTAGTCTTTGTTGTTTGAGATTCAATATTTTTATTTAATTCACCAGAAAGTTCTTTATTGCTTGCGTCAGTAGCAGAATTGTCTTTGTAAATCACTTTTTCAGGGTAGCTTGAATTATCTGCTGTTGATAAAGAAGCAGAATTAATTTCTTTTGTCTTATTGGTTCCCAAGTTTTGATAAGGTTTGTTTCGGCTGTCGTTGGCTATCATATACTGTGAAGATTTGAGTATGATTGTGGAGTTAGCTGCTGCTTGTCCCAAGAAGATTACCTGGAATTACGTATTGTGGGTTTAAAAAGATACGGAACTGAAATAAGTTCGTCTAAACTACCAAGGTGTGCTTGGTGCGTGGGTATTAACAAAACAGTTTGAAAATTTAGAAAATTAATTTTAAAATTTAGTGTGAATGCTGGACGGACAAAAATTAATGAAGTAAGTAGTAATGTAATGTTTTCCAAATAAATTAATTTTTATTTTTACGTACATAATCATCATGCCTTTCCACCGCAGAGGCTGGCAGAGGTTAATACAACAGCCACACTTCGCCGGACGATATTCAGTCCCAAATGAGACAAGGGGCGAGCCTGTCGCCATACACCGGGCTCCAGTCATGTAGCAGATGACATACAATACGCACATTTGTTCACACAATGAACAAATTGGTGCGTGCCGTCGGCTGGGTTCAAATTCGCTCACTCTGGCTTGAGAGTCGGGCCTTCTCCCAACTAGGCTGCCATTGCCATTAGTATTTTTATCTCACAAAATTATAGTTTGTTATGTTTATTCTACGTGCTTAATATATTATTGAATTAGAATATGAAATGAATGTAAAACCAATAAATATATTAAATGAGATAGATTCTATAGATAACTATCCTAGAGATAGTCTGTCCCTGTACCTACTTATTTGGAGTAAAATTTCACTGACCGATTTTTTATCCTACTGTGCAAGGAGGAGGGTTAGGTTTTTTACGAATTAATGTTATTACGAGTAAATCTCACAAGTTTCTGATTTAAGTTTGAAAACCAGTTTAGTAAATGAGACAATAAGAATTTACTTACATATCCATGATCACCTGATTGCTTCACGGCAATCCTGAGAGTTTTCATTCCGTTGGTTTCTACAAAAGGAAATAAATCCTTTCTATCAACGAGTGTAGATTTTCCATCATCATCTATTTCATTCAAAATAATAGAAATCCAATCCTCATGAGATGTAGAATTTAAATAAAAAAATGCTTCTATGATACCATCTTCCATAGGAAATACATTCGAAGACACACAACTTAACACTTCTTCTGGTGAGAGTGAATTACCTATAAAACAACTTTTTGTTTTGTTTTCACTTTTCGTGGATAGATCAAAACTTCGCGCAGTTTTCCATGGCACATATTTTTCACACACTTTATCATAGTGAATGTCACTCAGTTCTATAACAAAAGAAAAGTTACTATCCAAAATTAGAATTATGAGCAACAAATTTAGAAGCATAATATATTGCTTTTTCCCGTGATTTTTTCCCAAACGTTTCGCCGCGACCGAGTTTTCGATAAAACCAATTATGGGTATTAAAAACTGAATTTTATCATTGATTGGCATGAAATAGTTTGCCTAATATAGATAAAAGAAATCATAGAAAAGCCGCGCGTGGATTATATAATTAATGAATGAATTTCGTGGAATTTCAGTTACTGATATAAATATTTATCTATAAAAAAATTAGGAGGTTGGAATGTCATATTAGTTTTATATGAGATAATAATTGTATTATGTCTTATTAAAGAAAAAAATGTGTGACATTTGAACTGCTTAATAAATCATACTTGTATTTTATATGCAAAATTTTGGTTGGATGGTTCTGATTCCCTACACGTGGTCCCCGGGTAGTGCTAACCGGGTAGCAAACTCTGGTGGGAGGCTTCGGCCGTGGCTAGTTACCACCCACCGGACCAAGCCATGCCGTGAAATGACCTAGTCGTGTTTCGGGATGTAGTCTGGTGTAACCGCGTTCCGAAGACGGGTCTGAGCAGTGGCGCACTTGTAATGCCTCACTCAACTGCCGTTTTTGTACTTGTTCACTCTACAAAACTTCAAGGCTAGAGTGTATAAGTACCTTATAGGTCGTCGTGCTCCATCTTAGACCACAACGTCGCTTAACATCAGGCGAGTTGGTGGTCAAACGCTGACCTATTCTACATAAAAAAATGGATGTTTGTTAATCAATAACGCCAGAGAGGTTGAAAGGGTCATGATTAAATTTGGCACAAAGGTAGATTGGAAAACTCATAACTTCTTTTTAACAGCAGCTAACACCACGAGGTGCATGTTAATTAATATAATCATACTTTGTTTTGATATATTTCCGAACAACATTTCGACAATTATGCAGGAGCCATAATTAATATGATATAATTAATATTTAATGTTTTTTGAACTATGAATACTGTAAAATCCACAAACTTCGTTGTAGTATTCTTTACTTTATCAAAAATACTACGCATTAGATATTCATCTTTTATGTGACCACATTTATATCTTTAGGGAGTTGTAAAATCTGTCCTATTGCTTAAGTCTTTAGTTACAATTTCGTACATGAAGAAAAATTCAAATACCTAAGTGCGATAATCATATATTATTTCATGAAGATATTTCGTAACACAGATACACATCAACATACAAGAGTTTGTGATATTTTAATTAACACATTTATTTTCTTCAATTTTGAACGTTATTGCCAAATGTATAAGAACGAGATAAAGTACATAAATGTTTAGTTTTTATCATCCGCAAATCGATTAAGCATCTTTGTAAAAATCGGCATTTTTTCATATCATTTATCATGATTTGATTTCTGTAGTAAACATTTCCTAGAATTATTTCTATAATTTCCCGATTGATTAGACTGATTTCGATCACAAAAAAGACAGATATTTGAGCTAGTTCATTAAGCTCCTGCATTTGTTTGCATCTGGGATCTGTACCATTGCATTCATTTTGCCATCCAGTGACCTTTTCAAGGATGGACTAAAAATACATGACTGCCTCGGTGGCTGAATTGGTAGTTAACCTGCTTTCTGAACTTGGGGGCGTGGGTTCGATTCCCACCTAGGGCAAACATTCATGTGATGAACATTAGTGTTTGTTCTGTGTCTGGGTGGTAATATCTATTAAAGTATGTATTTAAAAATATCTAAGGATGTAAATCAGTCTCTGGCAGCCATAGTACAAGCTTTGCTTAGTTGGGGGTCCGTGTGTGAAAGTGTCCCGAATTTATTTATTACTAGCTGCGCCCCGCTGTTTCACCCGCGGTCTCACAGGAACTGTAAATTTTTTCGGGATAAAAAGTACCCTGTCCTTTTCTGTACACCAGACGAGAGTAGTTGAGACGTGAATGCGTTACAAAAAACAAATAATCAAACAAACGAACTCACTTATGCATTTATAATATTACTTAGGATATAATACCGGGCGTGAAGTGCACGTGACCTCAACTTGCCTTGCACTCAGATACGTCTAACAAACTCTTGCATCTTGCTTTCCTACAATTATAAACAGATTTTCCCGAAGGCTGAATGGCCCCGGCCCGCGGGCGATCCGATATCTATAAAAAAAATCTTATCGGCTTATCTAGCAAAAAAAAAAACTCATATAAACACCAAACTTGGCAAGAAAGATGATGTCCGAAGAAGAACAAAGGTAATTTCAGTCAAACTTGTAATTTTCGGAAGAAAACTTTCAAATATACAAAGCTTGGTACATAAGAAAGGAGGCAAAATTCAAAATTCAAAATCATTTATTGTCAGCTGTGTAGTTACAGGTCACATTGAATATTATAGGTTTCAACAGCTACCCTATTGGGCATACAATATTCTGAGAGATCAGTCAAGAATTTATTAAAGTTAAAGATACAATTAATGTAAATTTCATTTAGTTTTTTCTTTGGTTGGAATGTCAAAGGTTTTATCATTATGGAATGCTAAACGGTCTAGGGCGACCATGGCTGCTAGTAGTTAGATATACATGTGTTTAGTTATACCAGTAACAAAACCACCTAAACCCCTAACAAAGTTAGCAACAACGCCGGAAGAGTCACCTGTAATATATTCAAATAAAATAAAGAAATAGGAAACACCAATATATTCGAGTTCCGTCGCAAGCTTTCAGGTAAAGTCTGTAGCCACGACACCTTGGGGAGACGTCACAACTTTCAAAATAAATATAGGCGGATAAATATTAGTGGGAGGAAGACACAGCGAGGGAATTGGCACGACCAAGTTCGGGTAACTTTATTTAACAGGTATCCCTCAGAGGATAGAGCACGGAATTAAATCATTGGAAAATCAAACGCACGTGTCTATTTTTCTCGCCAGCGGATACGAGCTAGCATTGACTGAGGTCATTTTGGAATTTATATTATTTATTTCAATTACCGGTACCGATGCCGGAGATAAAGTACTAGTAATTAATAAGAGTATAGTATAATTGATTTCTTCCTTGACTTCAGTTTGAATTTTTAATATACCTACTATTTTATTTGACATTTAATTTATTTATTTTTAATTGTAATTGACATGTATATATAATTATTGACTTATTTTTATTGTTATTCATAATTATTTAATTGTTATAAATAAGAAGTCGTCAGTTTTGAATTTTACGCATTACCTACAATTATACTAAATCGAATGTAATATGATATAATTTGCAATGTGTGCTGTTATGGGTGTCATGCCTGAATTTTTTTTTTAATTTTAGCACGCAGAATATTTCTGTGGCCCTATTCGGAGATTTGAGAATTTCATCTCACCTTTTTTCGTCCTTGTTGCTCTCGTTTGAAACTTCATAGGTGTGAGAGTGACCAAAATAAAATCTCATCTCATCTCACGCGCAGGAATAGCCCCCCACCATTGAGTTTTGTTCTGGTGTAATGCCGTACGCTTACGCATTCGCGCAAGTTACTGCGCAGTGCGCATCATTTTGTAAAGGTTTAGAAACGTCATATTACTTCCACTTGTAAGTAAACTAACGTCAGTCAAGCGTACGCGATCCTCTAACGTTTGACCAGCGTCAAACATGAACCTGAACGACGAATGTAAAAGTATGTATGGCCTTAGCACCAGTATACTCGTACCAATAGTCCCGGTATATTGTACTAGCAGCCCAATACTGAACAAAAGCCTATCTAAAGGATTGAGTTCTATTACTACTTGTAGAGAAGCTATCATAAGGAAAGGTCATATTCCAGTTTGTTAGAGTTCAAACTAAAGTTTGCTGCAGCGCTGAAACAATAATTACTTAACTTATTAATGCCAAATCGTAGCACATACGAGGGCATATTTCATGGTTTCTTTTTGTTAGACATAAACACGGCTTGGGCGCTTGAGAGCTAGCTAGTAACTAAGTGAAGTTTGGCCTAATGGCTGCACTGGAACGGAACACAGTAGTGATGTGCGGTGCCTTCTCTAAACGTAGTAATAGAACTCAATGATCTAAACTGGGTAACTCGGCTAACTTTTGCCAAAAAACAAATGCAATCCGTTCAATTTAACGATGTGTATTCGTTCTACTCGCGAAAGAATCGCTGCTGTTGATCGTAAATCGAGGAACGATCGAGAACGATCGAGAACGATTAAGAACGATCGAGAACAATCGAGTGGTGGACGAAGGCCCGTTTGGGACGAAGCTTTGCAATGATTGGACATTCTACGTTGTCGCACTGCTAATTGTGAAAGACTGTAGGTATCATTGCCTAATATTAAGGAAGAAACCGCCAAAACGCAAGCCTCTTACTAAAATAAATAGTTAACGCAAATTGTCTGTTTCAAAACAAATTTGAATTTGGTTTTCATGAAACTATTTGAAAACTATTTCTTTAACAAATCAATTTTTATTTATTTTTAAATTTTGCAAAAGCTAAAGCGGAAATATACTAAAGATTTATTAGAGAGACTGTATTTAAAATGAACTTCCGCAAAGATAACGCCTGATTCAATCAACTGAGACTAATTCATTTAAGGTGTCCACATTAAAATTGGTCAATATTTATTCGTAAACCAGGATAATATTTTCCTGACCTTACCGATTTCCTGTTTTCTTTTATTAGACCCTATTCAGAACGCTAAATTGCTTAATCAAAACTAACTAAAAGTATTGATGTCCTTGTCTAATATTTTTGCAAAAATAACATGAACAGTTATATTTTTAGCTGGTTTAGATTTAGCTATTACGTTAGATTTAGAAATGCGTCCTGAATTATGCCTATTGCATTTTAAGTTTTTTTTTTAAATTATCCTTGAAATTTGGAAATCTGTGAGGTAAGTGTTGCTTGCCTTTTATAAACTAAAAATACACAAACTCCCCTTACTGATAAACGTTGTATAAGCCTCGGAATAGTTATACAGTGTTTTTAAATATTTAACATATTCGAAAAAGACAAAACACTGCGTAACTATTTCGAAACTTTACAACGTTTGTTAAGTAAGGGGATTTTGTCGGTAGTTTTTACCCGACTGTGTAAGAAGGAGGGTCATGTTATTCGGGTGTATGTATGCATATAAGTATGTATGAATGTGGGTATGTATATAGGTATTTATGTGTGTGTGTTTGAGGTTCCTTTGGCACGCCCCACGGCCTAAACAGTTTGATGGATTTCGACATGTGAGGTGTCATTTGAATCGTCTTGATAGGGAAAGTGACATTTTGCAGCCGGGTTTTTTCTTTTTCTATTAATAATGTTACTTGTATAAGGTGTGACATGGATGTAAACGCCTGCTGTTTATTTTAACAGACTTTACATAAGAGTAAATTGCCTTTTCAGTTACGACGTAATTTAAGTACATCCAATTTTTCAAATCAAACTTTGCTTATGACTTTTTATTTCTTTGCGTAAAATACTCAGTACAAAATGAAACTAACAGTGCCAATGTTTTTTTTAAAAAAAAAGGCAGCTTAGTTTCCATGCTCGCCCGATAGGAGCGCTGTTCCAGTTTCATACATTTTCAACAGACTTCCAAAACGGAGGAGGTTTTCAATTCGCTTGCAGATCCGGGAAGGGTAATTTCTCCAGAAAAATGTATTTAATTCACACTACAATAGTTAAAAATGTCTGTTTTTTTGTGTTTGCTTACTTTGATAAAGATTATTTACCCATAGAAACCAAATCCTGGAATAACCGCTGTCTCAATTCGACTGTGTGTGTGTTTTTTATTATAGCCTAGTTGGAAAAGGTTCGCCTTTGAAGCCAAAGGCGGCGGGTTCGATGCCAGCCAGCGGCACGCACCAATTTGTTCATTGTAAAAACATATTATGTGCGTATTGTATGTCATCTGCTACATGACTGGAGCCCGGTGTATGGCGACAGTCTCGCCCCCAATTATATTTGGGGCAGAACATCGTCCGGCGAAGTGTGGGTGTTACACCTATGCCAGTCCATTAAAGGGAAAGGCGTGACGATATGATAATGTGTGTTTTTTTTCTATTTCAATTGTTTGGATTTACTTACTATATATTTGTCAACAGACGGTAGTTTAGGGATACAATTTTTGGCTACGTATAGGTAGGTACTTCTATTGTGTGTGTGTTTGTCTGTGTAGGTTCTTTTTTTAATGATTTCGAGTAGCCTCGCTACTCGTCGTGTCACCGCGTTTGTCGCCGACGTAGGACAATGCCTTTCATCTTTGCCGCTATACTCTACCTCATGTAGTAATTTATGTCACAGATTAGCAAAGTTTCCTAACTCCACACTCAGTAGCAAATCAGTAAAGTTTGTGATTTCGCTGAGCTAAGTCAAGCCACGTGTGCAACACGACTAACTAAGATGAACTTGTTGGTTCTAAAGTTGACCGGAGAGTCATATCTAGCATTTCCTGAACTACGTTTTCGTCGAATGTCGAGAAAAAATAGCTGTTTTGGCTTGCGACTTTTTTATGAAAAAGATAGTGACCGAGGATATTTATACAAAACGCACTTAATTAAGTGCTTTTATACCTACATCTTTATCCCGTGGTAGAAGATACCCATTGATTGATTGATCGATCGATCCAGCGATAGCAAGTGGAGCATCTAGCCTCCCGCTTCGACAAAACTGCTTTCTGATGTCTGATTTCTGTCCGGATCTCCTTCCGGATCTCTGTTTGGATCTTTGTCTGGATCTTTGTCTGTCAACAGGTCCTATTTCATAACCGATTCTCTTGATATAGTTGATTGACTCTCTTGATCTCTTGATTTAGTTTCTCTTGATATAGTTGATTCTCGGCCACGCGCTCGGAGAGTCAACACGTCTGTCGTGACGCGAGGTCGATCACATCACGAAACTCTATGAACCTCATCCATAGACAAGTTGTCTATGAACCTTCCGTTACTCATTCAAATATTTTCTGGTACCTTAAAATTATTCAAGCATGAAAATTCAATCAACGGATTCGCCGGGGATCATCACGGTGTCTGGTGTGCCGAGGGGGCGCAAGGTCAGCTTTCATGGTCAAGCGGTTGCCTAGGAAACTGAAGCTAAGTATCTAAACGTCGAGCACTTTAACTTTATGATTGCTTGTAAATTATTATGTCTCAAATAAGAGTTAGGTCAAGCGGGTCGAGTGGAAACTACTTATAGCACTCTGCCTGTAAATTATTATGTCTCATACGGGAGTAAGTTTAAGGGGACGAGTGGAAACTACTTTTAGCACTCAGCTTGTAATTATTGTCTTGAGTAGGATTAAGTTTAAGGGGACGAGTGGAAACTACTTATAGCACTCAGCTTGCAAATTATTGTCTCGAGTAGGATTAAGTTTAAGCAGGTTGAGTGGAAACTACTATTAGCACTCAGCTTGTAATATTGTCTCAAGTAGGATCAAGTTAAGCGGGTCGAGTGGAAACTACTTATAGCACTCACAGAAAATCCTGCGACTACATTGTGTGAGCTCACGTGTAGTAATATGAGAGAGAGAAAGAGGCCGGTTGGCTAAACGAGAGTCGTCCTCCCGCGAGGGGAGTGGACGAATGCGACTCCCAGAGAAAGAGGTTCTCGTATCCAAAGTGATATATCGGTGGTACGGTTACGGCGCCTTGTTGAAGAGGTCGTGGGCCGTCACCTGAGAACGAGACTTGCGATAACGTAGTGTGAACTAAAGAAAGTGTGTGCTGGCGCGTAGATACTTAGCAGTCACTCATAGTGTCTTAAACTTACAGGTGGTAACGTGAGGACCAAGGGAGAGGCACCAAGCGCTCCGCGGCGACTCCGAGAGCTAGAGCGAAACCGGGAAAGATCTGACGGGATATAGTTAAATTAAATAAACATAAGTACGGAAGTTGACTATTTATTGTAGAGACAAACCCAGTAAAGTCGAGTCATTCTAGAGATATTCGTGAAGGGTATACCTGCGGTGAAGCAGATTTCTCATACATCTTCCATAATTCAAGGACTAACTATACGAACGCACGAACAGACACAATAGGTATACCCTTCGCGACATGGTGGAGATGCTGGGATATTTAAATTAAATCGCAGTAAATTAAAGAAAAGTCAACTTTCGTACTTCGTTCCCTGTGAGATATAGCTCTGTTGATAAATAATTAACAAGTAGCGCCATCTATGAGAATGATGACGCACTTGTAAAGGTTGCCTCTCCCTGGATCTAAAATGTCAGTTACCTTTTCGAACGAGTCGGTCCGAATTACGCTTCATTGTTTTTAGCTCACAGAAAATCAACGTGAATTCATTAACGGAAGTTACGTCATAGTTACTCTGTTGTAATCCGGACTTTCGAAAACCGGAATCGGATTTTCGGAACCGGAAATCCGATTTATTTGCCGGAAGGTGGAACTCGCGTGGGTCGAGAGGTCAAGCAAAGAGAACCGTTCTTTAAAAAATACAAAATAAAAAAAAGGGGGTGACGCTTCTTTGTCCATGATCTAGCATTCCTTTCTATTGTGAACGAGAGTGCGTTTAATTTCAGATTTCAATTGTGATTAAAACAAATAAACTAATAATTCGAGTGTGTGAAGGTGACTAATGCTGTGCGGGAATCCATATCTGGAGGTAACGGAATCATTATTTATGTAACTTTCACATCTTCAGTGTGAATATCGAGCGGGGAGCAAAATCATTTGTAGTGAATTCATATCCTACAATCGCAACTCAGGCAAAACTTAAAGCCACATGTCTTAAAATCGAGCCCTATGTCACCTCAAGCAAGATTGTACCCGCAGGCTTAAGCGGACCGCACGTGATCAATATAGATAAAATGCCGTGACATGCTGATGAAACTCATGTTACTTATTGTACTTACATATCATCTTTAACTCAAGCTTGGAGCAGTTTCAGTCGAATACCACAGAACACGCACCTGATAATTACACATGATGTGTAAGGCCATAGGCACGGTGTATCCAACGTGTACAGATATCACAATATTAGTCCTTTAAAGTATTTCACGTATTATTTATACCATTTCCAGGTCAAACAATAGTTCCTCATGGAGGAAGTAATGCTGCAGAGGCTAAGCATTATTGCGAAGCAAATCAAGAACGCCACCGAACAGGCGATTGCTTACGGAGATTTATCAAGTAACCTACAAGAAGCGGAAATTACAGCTAGAAAATTAGAGACAGCAATCAACCGTTTCACCACAGAGCTGCACAGTTATTTCCGCCTTAGCACAGACCCATCATGTGACGATGTATCAGCATTTAGCGAAATACAACTAAGGGGAGAGGAAATTTTATCCGAATTGAATGTGAAATTGGAGAAAGGGAAGGAGCTGAGAGCCGAAGATAATCTTAGCGAGGCAAACAGAAGCAATGTGATGGTGCAATCCAGTAAATTGCCAAAATTGGATTTAGCCAAGTATGATGGCAACATACTCGAATGGCATCAATTTTGGGACCAGTTCCATTCCAATATTGGGTGTAGAAATTTGACCGAGGTAGACAAACTACTTTACTTAAAGTCTTCATTAACTGGGAATGCTAAAATTGCTATAGACGGTTTAGAAGTGACCAACAAGAATTATGTAATAGCAGTAAATATCCTGAAGGAGAGATTCGGAAAGGAGAGCCAGATTATTGATGCTCATTACTCCGCGATATACCGCATCAAGAGTGCTGAGAGCACCTCTGAAGATGCTCGAAGAACTCTAAATGAAGTGGAAAGGCATCTGAGAGTGTTAAATTCATTAGGCGAAGACATAAATCACAACCATCTACGGTTTTTGATTACAGAGAAATTTCCCGAAGAGATTATTTATGAAATGAAAATGAAAATTAAGTCCGAATCAATTGAAGAGATGAGGAAAGCTTTAGAAACCATTATATCAGCAAGAGAAGATGCTACTAGAATTGCCCAAGATAACAATAAGTCTGAAACCTTTACTACAGAAAATCTACACATCAGAGATGTTGATCATAATCAAAATTTCAATAGAACATGGTCGAACCAAAACTACAGGAACTTCCAACACCAAAACCAGAATGGAACCCTCAGACCCTTTCAAAATATGAATTATGAAAGATCAAATGACAGTAATCAAATGAAGAGACCTCTGTGGAAACCCTTGGAAAGTGGTGAAAGCGGTCCAGACAGGAAAAGATTGAGACAAAACTGCATATTTTGTGATGGAGGTCACTATAATGACATGTGCCAGATGGTGAAGTCAATAAACGAAAGGAAGGCTAAACTTAAAGGACGCTGCTATGGTTGTTTTTCTGAAGACCACACAGTACGTGAATGCAAGGCGAGATTGTACTGTGTACATTGCCATCAGGAAGGCAGGCATAACAGAGCCTTATGCCCTAAGAAATACTCTGACAGAAGAGAGTCAACTAAATAATTTCATGTAAAGTCTAAGAGTTCAACTGCACTACACAAAAGCGGATCACAACTCTACCTGTGAGACCAGTTGCAGAATCACTAGGATGAGACAGTCTAGCAAGTCTAGAATTGCAGAAAATTAAGGAAATTCAAATGGTGTTTTTTCCAGAAGAATCTAACAAACAAGAAGCAAACTTAAGCCGCAATTAAGGTTTATTTTTAGATGAGAAAATTTTGATACGATGTAAAGGAAGGATGAAGAATGTAGATTGGCCTTTCGATAAGAAATACCCGATACTGATCCCAAAGAATTGCGACTTCACAGATAAAGTAATAAGTACAATACACGAAGAAAACTACCACATAGGTGTTAACCATACGCTAAGTCTAGTACGTGAAAAATAGTGGATTCCACAAGGGAGAAGCTATGTAGAAAGGATTTTGAAGAAATGTAAGATGCATCAAACAAGATGGTGGTCCTTACAAATTGCCACCTACTCCTGCACTCCCACCGGAAAGAGTTAACTACTGTACAGTACCCCTTATACTTTTTGTGGTCTAGACTATTTCTGCCCTCTGTATATTAAAACGGATACGAAAGAAGAAAAGAGATGGGTATGTCTGTATACTTGCCTTGCTGTTCGTTCAATAACTCTAGAAACAGTTAAGGATCTCACAGCTCAGGAATGTCTCTTCGCCTTGAGAAGATTTATATCCTCCCGAGGAGTCCCAGCAGTCATAGTATCGGAGAATGCTTTACAACTGAAACTAAGTGCAGAAGTGTTGTCAGACAACTATTGCATCAAAACGACATAATATGGAAATTTATACCACAGCTTTCACCGTGGCACGGAGGATTTTATGAGAGGCTAGTAGGAATTGTCAAAATTTGCCTAAGAAGAATCTTCACAAGACAGCTGCTGAGTGAGAGCCATCTTATCACCATCATGAAAGAAATAGAAGCTGTGTTCAACACTCGTCCATCGACATGTGTTGGCTCTGACATAGATAGTTATATAGATAAACACTTTATTGTTCACACCAGAAATAACAAAACAAAAGAACAGAAAATCTTAAACTGTAGTGTAACAACTAGCAGCCTTATCACTAAGAGCGATCTTTTCCAGGCAACCTTAGGATGGAGAGGATACTTTGGGGAAATGTAACACAACAGAATCGTCAGATCAGTTCCCACAGCAAGTAAGTTCTTTAACCAAACAAAACCTGATTGACAGTTTGAAACGAGGTCAATCAAGGCTCAACGAATTCAAGGATATGTTCGCGAATCAATACCGGCCGAGTCTACGCGAGAGATTCCAACATTCGCATAGACAAAATAGAGTGACCAGCTCCAAAGAACCTGAAATAGGAGATATTGTTCAAATAAAAGGGGAATCGAAAAATCGCGAAAGCTGGAAAGTTGGTAAAATTACTACTCTTCTCCTTGGAGCTGATGGTCTTTGCAGGGTAGCAAAGGTAAAAGTTGGAGACAAGAAATTTACTCGTTCTCTGACTCATCTTTACCTCTTGGAGGTTGAAGATGATATGCCGGCTGTGAAACAAAAATTACAAAACGAAAGGAATCAAATCAAATCTTATTCCTCAATACCAAAAGGACAGACGAAATCTATCGGACATACTTCTAGAGAACCTTCGGCTGAGTCAAATACTGACGCTCGAGTGGGCGTGGACGTGATATCTCCGGCATACACATCTCCGATATCTCCAGAAGCAGAACTATCTCCAGAAGCAGCTATATCCAGAGACGAATTCATCTTCAGAAGTAGAGTTAGATTCAGAAGCAGTATCATCTTCAAATAATGCTGATCAAAGTAACACTCCAAATGCAGCTGAAGTTGAAGATAAAAGGAGGGGATCGAGAGTCGCGTCACAACGAGCCAGGGAGAAAATCCGGGAGTGGACGCGGCAGCTCACTTCTCTATTTTAGCTTTCGTCGTCGGGAGTGTCGTGACGCGAGGTCGATCACATCACGAAACTCTATGAACCTCATCCATAGACAAGTTGTCTATGAACCTTCCGTTACTCATTCAAATATTTTCTGGTACCTTAAAATTATTCAAGCATGAAAATTCAATCAACGGATTCGCCGGGGATCATCACGGTGTCTGGTGTGCCGAGGGGGCGCAAGGTCAGCTTTCATGGTCAAGCGGTTGCCTAGGAAACTGAAGCTAAGTATCTAAACGTCGAGCACTTTAACTTTATGATTGCTTGTAAATTATTATGTCTCAAATAAGAGTTAGGTCAAGCGGGTCGAGTGGAAACTACTTATAGCACTCTGCCTGTAAATTATTATGTCTCATACGGGAGTAAGTTTAAGGGGACGAGTGGAAACTACTTTTAGCACTCAGCTTGTAATTATTGTCTTGAGTAGGATTAAGTTTAAGGGGACGAGTGGAAACTACTTATAGCACTCAGCTTGCAAATTATTGTCTCGAGTAGGATTAAGTTTAAGCAGGTTGAGTGGAAACTACTATTAGCACTCAGCTTGTAATATTGTCTCAAGTAGGATCAAGTTAAGCGGGTCGAGTGGAAACTACTTATAGCACTCACAGAAAATCCTGCGACTACATTGTGTGAGCTCACGTGTAGTAATATGAGAGAGAGAAAGAGGCCGGTTGGCTAAACGAGAGTCGTCCTCCCGCGAGGGGAGTGGACGAATGCGACTCCCAGAGAAAGAGGTTCTCGTATCCAAAGTGATATATCGGTGGTACGGTTACGGCGCCTTGTTGAAGAGGTCGTGGGCCGTCACCTGAGAACGAGACTTGCGATAACGTAGTGTGAACTAAAGAAAGTGTGTGCTGGCGCGTAGATACTTAGCAGTCACTCATAGTGTCTTAAACTTACAGGTGGTAACGTGAGGACCAAGGGAGAGGCACCAAGCGCTCCGCGGCGACTCCGAGAGCTAGAGCGAAACCGGGAAAGATCTGACGGGATATAGTTAAATTAAATAAACATAAGTACGGAAGTTGACTATTTATTGTAGAGACAAACCCAGTAAAGTCGAGTCATTCTAGAGATATTCGTGAAGGGTATACCTGCGGTGAAGCAGATTTCTCATACATCTTCCATAATTCAAGGACTAACTATACGAACGCACGAACAGACACAATAGGTATACCCTTCGCGACAACGTCCTGAGGATGCCTCGTGGAGAGGTGCAACACGTGTCGACGAAGTGCTCGAAGAATAGGGATTTTTTATTGCTTTTTTATTGTATAATTTTTTAATTGTATTAATTTTTCGAAAAAAAAATGTTGTAAATTTCATGACATTATTTTTGTTAAATTCCTTATTGAATAAGCTTCATAAATCAAATTGTATAAAGTTTATTAGTATATTTCATCAAATTATGTCTGTTAAATTCGTTAGTTGAAATATCAAATTGTATAACGTTTAAATTCGATTCAAATATCCATTTGTATAAATATTTCTAATAAGTTTCATTAAATTAATAAAAAAAAAATTCAAAATTAAAAATGGAATAAAAAATTCTATTCCTTGATGTACTTAATGCGACGTGCTTAAAGCGGAATTACACTAGATATTTAAGTAACGATTTCGATACTTTGACGTTTTGTGAAAAAAAATTGTGTAGTTATCGAACCTGCTCATAAAATTTCACGAGAATCGATTCAGAAATGCGACCTGTAGAGGAAGGCAAACGTCAGCCGTGAGGTCTACAACTCACTGAGCCACAAGTTAATAAGGCAATAGGTAGGTACGGTAGGGTATTTCAGTCCAAAATAACATTCTGCGTACAATAGCGAATGCTCCGTGGTTTTCTAAAAACGAAGAGATACACGAACATCTCAATGTACCGACAATCCACACAGAAATAGTGAGGTTCAAGAAAACTTACGTGGACCGTTTGACCTCACACCCCAATCTTCTAGTAACACAACTTCTAAAATCTACCAACAGAAAAAGACTGAAGCGGAAGGAAGTCTTGAAATAGATCTGAGAGGAGAGATGAGGCGCTGGCCCCATCGCCTACACGTCAGCATCACTGAACGAATCAGCTTATAGTCTTGCGAGTGATTGCAGATGAACTAATAAAATAATAAAAAAAAGGTAGGTACGGCGACGGCGTCGTGTCTCGGGTCGTTCTCTTCCCTCAAATATGGTTGAGGAGAGCGATGGCTGGCACATGCGTCATACTCGTGATCGGGTGCTGCTTGCGGGTCGCTGGTCTGCTCGTGGTGTACTCACAATGCAATAAGTAAATCTGAAAACCTTTAACCTAACCTTAGATTAAGACTTAATAACTAACCCCCCTCTACCTGTATTCCCCTTAAATAATAATTTAAGATTTATGTTAACAAAAGTCACGGTCCCCGGAGTCCGTGGAGTGTAATTTTTAAATAATAATAAAAAAATAAGTAGATACGTTATATTAGCTTTAATTTCCCATGATTCAAATTGAATTTTTATAATCATAACTTTACGGGAATGTAACTGATTACCTACATTTTAAGTTATACTTAATTTATAAGTCTCATGACAAAGGAGGAGAAAAACATTCATATGTATGAATGTATCACGCCTTTCCCCCGAGGGGGTTCGCAGAGGTGTAATACAACACCCACACTTCGCCGGATAATATTCAGTCCTAAATGTGACAAGGGGCGAGTCTGTCACTATACACCGGGCTCCAGTCATGTAGCAGATGACATACACGCATATGCTCACAATGAACAAATTGGTGCGTGCCGTCGTCTGGGTTCGAACCCGCTCCCTCTGGCTTGAGAGGCGGGCCTTCTCCAACTAGGCTGTCATCGCTCTCGAAGGAGAAAAATAAATATGAGAATAGACGAGTAGATAGCTAGATAAAAGTATTCGTAGGTGCGTCATTCTACGAAACAAGAGGGCCTTTGTGACGGGCTCTCTCCGTAAATCAGGTGTGAGACAGGTTATTGCCTGGGAACGGTTAACAGGACATATACCGAAATCCGTATGAATTTATTGCCGTGAGGGTAGAAGACATTTGAGGGCAAAGTCAGGTGGTGCTTCGCCTTTGATTGCTTGCTTCGATCGATTCAGTTAAGTATTAGCTGATCGATCGAAGGTATCCTAACTTAAATTATAAATGCGAAAGTGAGTTTGTTCGTTTGTTTGTTTGTTTGTAACGCTGTCACGTCTCTACTACTCAACCAATCGTCTTGAAATTTTGCATACATGTTGTCTGGGGTACAGAAAAGGACATAGGGTACTTTTTATTCTTGAAAAAATAATCGGTTCTTGTGGGACCGCGGTGAAACCGCGGGGCGCAGCTAGTATAGTAGCTAGTATAGTATTTACGCGTTACATAGATTACATTTTTGTATATTGTAATGTCTGAAGAAGCAGATTAGGTAAATTAGGTAAATTAGACGGCAGACGTGCTTAGGAATGGACCTACAAGATGGCGTGGATGGTGGATGGTGGTGGATGACGCAATACAGAAGACAATGGGTGGCCGTATGAATGCCTTTGACAGGTCCCAATGGAGATTGGTTGTTCTTGGTCACGATACCAGAGAGCATATAATAATACTACACGATACTTAGCAGCAAGGGAGCAAGGAAGAAGAAATTCGGTGAACGGTGTGGACTTGTGGATTCTTTAACATATCACAATCCCAGACGACGGCACGCACCAATTTGTTCACTGTGTGAACATATGTGCGCATATATGTCATCTGCTACATGGGTGGAGTCCGGTGTATGGCGACAGGCCATACATTCACCCCCTGTCACATTTGGAACCAAATATCGTCCGGCAAAGTGTGGGTGCTGTATTACAACTCTGCCAGCCCCCTCGGGGGAAAGGCGTGACGTATGTATGTATCACAATCCCATCAGATCACGTCGTGGACACCACTTTTGCATCACATAAGTTTATTCGTATTCGTGCTACTCTCTACTCTGTGTAAGGATTGAGGGGATGTGAATTAAGTTGCCTCTTCACATATTAAACATGTCTATTGGCAAACTTCTTAACTAGATAACTAAATTACTTACTCGGACAAGGAACGGCGTGCAAGTGCGCTCCTTGCATTTTGCTTATGCGCAGTGTCAGTTTTATACATTTGCCACCACCAGGCTATTCTCTATCTCCATATCCTACTAATATTATAAACGCGAAAGTTTGTAAGAATGGCTGGATGGATGGATGTTTGTTACTCTTTCACGCCAGAACGGCTGAACAGATCTGGATGAAATTTGGCACGGAGATAGATTATGGTCTAGAATAGCACATAGAATACTTTTAAACCGCGGGTGAAACCACGGGGCGCAATTTGTATCTCTATATATATATTCGCTAAACTCACATTACCTTGCACCAACCTCCTACCCCCGTGACTAATAAAATTGATCGATCCAAAAAATTGGTGATCTTAAGTAATAACTTAGTGGAAAATACATATCGTCAATATTGGTTCATTCATAACAAATTGGTGCGTGCCGTCGGCTGGGTTCGAACCCGCTCCCTCTGGCTTGAGAGGCAGACCTTCTCCCAACTAGGCTGCCATCGCTTTTTTAAGTGGAAATTATAGTAGTTGTAAGAGCAGTGCTGTTTTTTTTTGTTCTAAAATAATGTTGTATTTTGATTCAAATTTGCCGCCCCTATTACCTTTCGCTTTCAGCTTCAGCTTACTCAACCTGCTAGTAAATCCACCGCTGTACGCTGTAATATCATGCACACCGCTACACTATACAAACGCTATATTTTCGGAAATGTTAATTCAGTGAAATTAAAAAAAAAAATTAAGAAATTACACTCCACGGACTCTGGGGGCCGTGACTTTTGTTAACTGGTATCTTAATTGTTATTATTTCAGGAGAATACAGGTAGAGAGGGGTTAGTTATTAAGACAGTGTACATTTTCAATGAAATCTATCTAGCATGTACGAAGATATGACTGAATCGGTGGCTCAGTTGGTAGTGAACCTGCCTTCTGAGCTTGGGGGCGTGGGTTCGATTTCCACCTAGGGCAAACATTCATGTGATGAAAATTAGGGTTTGTTCTATGTCTGGGTGTTAAAATGTATTTAAAAATATCTAAGTATATCAGTCTCTGGCAGCCATAGTACAAGCTTTGCTTAGTTTAGGGTCAGGCGACCGTCTGTGGAAGTGTCCCGAATTTGTTATTATTATTATTAAACATACGTAGTCTTACACACAAACAAACACTTGTATGTTCATTAATAATCTTAGTGTGAGGTATAATACATCGTATTTAGTCTTATCTCCCGAAAATACAACAGAAATTCAACAACTAAGCTGTTATATTTCTTCACATTCAAAATTATTGGCGGCATTTTACGTAGCTTTGCTCAGATCAACCTAGAGAATAAGATGGCGCACGGCGTATGATTTAGGTGAAGCCAAAAACCATCCAATAAGTACGCTACTGTCCTATATGTGCACAACACGCACACATTGACGCAAAAAAACTACGCTACTCGCTCGGTCATTCTTACCTCGACATTATGAGCATTGGTTTAAGGTATAATTTCGTAAACATAAATATGCATAGTGAATTGTAAAAGTGTGGCCAGGACTACATATTGAGGTTCTTTTTATAAACTGTGCAGTTTGTTTTCAAGTCAATTTTGAAAAAGCCCTAAATTTTAAACTCTTATACAAATATGTGCAGTTTTAGAAAATTAAATCTACTCAGGTTGTATACTGGAACGGAAATGGCTAACGTAGAGTTTGAAAATTAATATTAGTTTTCGTGCAATTGGAAATGTTTTTTTATGGCAACATTACGCACACAAGTTTAATAAAGAAGTGGCTTCAGCGAGATATAATGCAGTGTTCCATCTTTTCCTCTAGGTTGATCTGAGTAGCTGAGTTAGAAAACAAGACGTGTTATTCGAAACAGTTTGCAACACCTGTATTATTATTATTAGCAAAGTGAAGTGATAAATTGTTGGTTAAAGCTGCGGTGTCGTGAGTGAGTATTACCGAACTCAGCAGGCGTGAACCGAAGTCAGAAAAACTCTTTATTGCTTACAGCAGAAATTACATAGGATATAATCACGCTTTTCTCCCGAAGGGGCTGGCAGAGGTGTGTTTCGCCGTCCACACTTCGCCAGACGATATTCAGTCCCAAATGTGATAGGGGCGAGCCTTTCGCCGTACCGAGCCCCACTTATAGCAGATGCGACATTAAAATCCGCACATGATGTTCACACAGTGAACAAATTGGTGCGTGCCGTCGGCTGAGATCGAACCCGCTCCATCTGGCTTGAGAGGCGAGCCTTCTGCAACTAGGTAATCATAGTTTTTTTTGTTTCAGAAATTACATAACATATCGCATGGGCGTTTCCCCCGAAGGGGCTGAAAGAGGTGTACAACACCTACACTTCGCCAGACGATATTCAGTCCCAAATTTGACAGGGCCTGTCGCCCTCCAAGTCGCCAGACTTGGACGAGACACGGACGGGACGCAGACGCGGGGTCCCTTCAAAATACATTCACACAAAATGTAGAGAAGTGATGCAACACAGTCATACAGAGAAAGCGGGGCGGGGGGGGACTCTTCTTGTTCTGTATGAAAGGTGCCATATCTCCCCTCCGTTTCTCGTCCTCGTCTTACGTCCATATAGCATCCGATTAATTTAGTTTGGACTTTTCTAAAGTGTTCCGCTATCAGTTTTTATTTTTTTTATTTTTTATGTACAATAAGTCGGCATTTGACCACCAACTCGCCTGATGTTAAGCGACGTTGTGGTCTAAGATGGAGCACGACAACCTATAAGGTACTTATTCACTCTAGCCTTGGAGGTATGTAGAGTGAAGAAGTACAAAGACGGCAGTTGAGTGAGGCGCTACAAGTGCGCTACTGTTCAGACCCCTCTTCGGAACGGTTACACCGGACTACATCCCGAAACACGACTAGGTCATTTCACGGCATGGCTTGGTCCGGTGGGTGGTAACTAGCCACGGCCGAAGCCTCCCACCAGAGTTTGCTACCCGGTTAGCACTACCCGGGGACCATGTGTAGGGAATCAGACTAGAGTACACTCCTACGGACGTATGGGTAGCTCAGCCCCCAAAAATTCAGAATTTCCCAGTTTTCAGAATTCTCAGAATTTCTCAGTTTATTCAGAATGAGACGTCGGCGTTCCGCGAACAGAGTAAGGGTGTTACCACACTGATCGATCGATGGTAGAATGGACTAGTCGATGCCGATCGATAGTTCTTCATACACCAATCGATCGATCGTCGATCGATGGTAGAATGGAATAGCCGGCGTCGATCGAAAGTTTCTACTACACCAGTCGGATGGAATATAGCTGGACAGGTATCACACCAATCGATCGATGCCATTGCACAACGATCAATCGATTGGTGTGGTAGCACCCTAAGAGAAGAATCTGATGACGCGCCATAAAAATATCAAAATGAGTTTCAACGCATTTAATTGAATAAATAAATATAAAATTTATATTAAAATTAAAATTTTGTACAGTGTTTGATAGCCCCTAGCTACCACGGTAGGATACCCTGTGTTGTGGTAGCTAGTACTCTTTCAGTTGTTTGCACTATATTTACAATTCTACATCATTTGGACACTATACTACTCCTACTATAATTAACACATGAATTTATTAAGTTATTACAATCGTATTTTGAAATAAATATATAAATATATATTTTTTTATCGTTAAGAGTTAGATGGGTAAGAAAGTGTAATGCGTTAGAACCAGTGTGAGTATGTATGTATGTGTGTATGTATGTATGTATAATGGTATATATGCATGTATATGTATGTTAGTTCGCTGTTTTTAATAATTCCTCAGGTTCCTTATAACTCAAGCTACTCAAATAGTGTTTCACTTTCTTTTTACAGTTAAATTTGGTGTCGTGGAGTATGTTCAGTTTGCCATTTAACTTGTTATAAAAGTAACTTCCTCTGATACTGAAATTCAAACTCAGCATTACAATTTGGGTTACTAGAAATTTTAAAACCTAAAATAGCAATGATGTAACAGTCATCCATATTAAAACCATCCATCCATCAAAATAAAATGTTCTAACATAAAGGAGTACCTTTACAGGCGATTGCCTAATTATCTGTTAGAACTGGTGTGTAGTTATCTAAAATGTTTTTTTTAAAGAATTTTTACCTTAAGACTTGCGTAGGAAAGACTTCATTTAAAAACATTCAATACACAAGAAAAACTATTCGTTTGGTTTTACTGTATCTAATTTATAATCAATGTTTATTGTTTTATTATTGTTTATTTCAATTTTAATTTGAATCTGAGCTTCAATCTTAATCTTAATCTGAATCGGTGTTTCTATCCCAATCGGTGGTTCCGGTAGCTTTTCATATAGGGGACAGTCCTCGTCGTTAACTGTCGGCGGGATGTAACGGAATGAGTCAACTATTACGATTGAGTTTGTCCTTGTTGTTCCCATAAATGCGACCTGAAAGTAAAGTGGACATATTTATATTAATTATATTTATTTATTGACTGCCTCGGTGGCTCAGTCGGTAGTAAATAAAAATAAATAAATAAATTGGGGACACTTCCACACACGGTCGCCTGACCCCAAACTAAGCAAAGCTTGTACTATGGCTGCCAGGGACTGATACACATACTTAAATATTTTTAAATACATACTTAAATAGATATTAACACTCAGAAATAGAACAAATACAAATGTTCACCACATGAATGTTTGCCCTAGGTGGGAATCGAACCCACGCCCCCAAGCTCAGAAGGCAGGTTCACTACCAACTGAGCCACCGAGGCAGTCAAATCGAGGTAGTGAACCTGCCTTCTGAGCTAGGGGGCGTGGGTTCGATTCCCACCTAGGGCAAACATGCATGTGGTGAACATTTGTATTTGTTCTATTTCTGAGTGTTAATATCTATTTAAGTATGTATTTAAAAGTATATATCAGTCTCTGGCCGCCATAGTACAAGCTTTGCTTAGTTTGGGGTCAGACGACCGTATGTTCAAGTGTCCCGAATATTTAATATTCATTATTTATTATTATTAAAAGCTAGCAGCACACATCAGTTTCAGGCAATATCATGTAGGATATAAAATTAATGCCTCTCAGTTTCTTGCCTGTTCTTCTGAGTATTGGCCCTTTTTTCGAACAAGGCGGTTGAGTCTATTATAAAACTTTGACGTTCATTAGTGTATTTTTGATACCAAATTGAATAAAAACATTTTGACTTTTTTTTCATAAAACGTACTCGGGCGATATATAGGGTGGGCCAAAAGTTTTTGCATTTTTGAAATTACCATAAAAAATAAACTACACATTGTATTTAAATGAATGTTTGTTTAAATAAAAGAAAATACTCGGTAATTTTAGTTTTTGAAAATAATATCGCCCAGGTGGCCTCCATGTCGCCGCTGGCACTCTTCAAACCTGGCCCTCAGATTTTCGAAAACTCTTCGACACAGAGCGCTGGGTATGTTAGCCATTTCTTGACGAATGTTTTTTTTTTAATTCGGGTTTTGTTTTCGGCTTATTCACGTAGACTCTGCTCTTAAGATAACCCCATAGAAAGAAATCAGCTGGAGTAAGGTCTGGGCTACGGGGAGGTCATAGACCTCTGCGCGAGATCAATTTGTTAGGGAACAGTTCCTTCATCACGGGTAAACTCTCGTTAGAGGTGTGACAGGTGGCGCCATCTTGCTGCATCCATGTCCTACTGTTGTAACCTTCAAAATTCTGTAACTGTGGTTCAAAAAAATCCCGTAGCATGGTCACATATTTTGCAGAATTAACAGTTACTGAATTACCGCGTTCATTTTCAAAGAAGTATGGACCAATCACGCCTTTTGAAGTCATTGCCGCCCAAACCGTCACTTTTGGAGAATGCAAAGGTATTTGATGTTTTTGCTTAGGGTTTTTTACACTCCAAAATCTGCAATTTTGCTTGTTCACATGCCCATTTAGGTGGAAGTGGGCTTCGTCAGAAAAAAAGATGTTGTTGAAGTTGCTGAACCGCTCGAACATTGTTTCGACAAATTTTTTTATCATAATCAAATCGTTTTCTTTCAATTCTTGCACCAACTGTATCTTAAAAGGATGCATTTTCAAGTCTAACTTCAATATTCGACGCAAAGACGTTCGGGGTATCGCTAAAGTACTCGAACGTTTGCGCGTAGACAAACTAGGATCGTCCCGCACAGACGCGTTTACTTGCGCCACGGTTTCATCGGTCCTCCTGTTCCGTGGCCGCCCTGTTTGGTTATTATTATTCACAGTCGAACCGGTTGCCTCGAAGTTTGTCACCCACGATTTGATTGAATGAACACTTGGGCACTTATTGATATCGTGTAATTGGTATTTCGTTCGTTGTAAAACTGCTTTACACAGAACGCGCGTTGTTCTCCCGTGAAGCGATTCATTGTGACTAATTTTCCCTGAACAGAGCTACCGCGCGTGAGTTGTCCCCCCCCCCACACCCCGCTCGGTGTCCGTGCTATGTCGATTTCATAAGTGCAAAAAATTATGGCCCACCCATTATAAGCAAAAAAAACTCTCGATAAAAGTACCTAGGTACGTACTTTATAAATATGTTAATCCAGGGTTATTTGTTTATTTAAGAGTTATTAACTCGTTTGTTTTTGACATAGTTGGCTCACATTTTTATCTCCGTAGCCCATGATAAACAGTGATAGCTTTTTCTTATACAAAGAATTTTCAATATCAGATCAGCAGTTTTGGAGATTACTGCCAACACACAAACTTACATATGTTATCTTCTTTAATTTATTATATTGGTGTATTGTGTTACGCCTAGGACTATTTCTCTATGTACTTTTTACATCATTACTTACATGTATAAATACTAAAATTAAAAACTCCCGACACCGATTTTTATCAACACCTATTTACATCAAACATACAAGAACACTCCCGAATAATTCTACTTTCAAACAAAAAAAAGGAATTAAAATCGGTTCATCCGTTCGGGAGCTACGATGCCAGACACACACACACACAGGCACGTCAAACTTATAACCCACCGTCGTTCTTAGGTTAGGTTAAAAATAAAATAGCGATTAATGTGCAAGATTTCCTATAAATACTCACATATCCACGAAAAGTTCCAGTTCCCATTATGGTTAATCTGTGCGTGCTCCATCTTCCAAGAATATCCGCATTCGATGGAGTCAACAGTAGGGTTCCAGGATTAGGATGGTTTCCAAGATTCACAAATTGGTAAACCCCGACCATCAGTCGATCGGCTGTAGAATTCCCAGACATGTACATGAGAAATTCCACGACTCCTTGCCCCGACATCGTGAACAAAAACGATGAGACGCAACTGTTCGCAACGGACAAAGTCCGTGGCGATATACCAGTCGTACTGAACTGATTAGGAGGATCTATCGAGGAAAGAGAGTATGGTCTCTCGTCCCAGAACTGCAAGCCACTACATATTCCCACGTTGTTGCTGAACAAACTTTCGAAGTCCTCCTCGAAAGTGTATCTGACACACTCATCGCTTTTGACACTATATGTGAACAAGACCATCAAAATGAACGTATGAACTAACATTTCAAAGCCTTTGAAGACACTAAATTCGTTTTGATTTCGAATTCATTTCATATACTTAATTAGAATACCTACATCCAAATTATCTGTACATTATCATAGATAAGATATAAATTACGTGTCACGTTGTTTGTCCGCTATAGACTCCTAAACTACTTAACCGATTTCAATCAAATTTGCACACGCGGTAATTTGGGGTATAAGCTTCCTCAAAAGTTAACTAATAATTTTACAATACAATTAACAATTGTTGCGGACTGTTATAACCGTCAATATGATTCGATATATAAAATCTCAATTATTAAATATTTTTAATAGGTCCGGATAAATAGCGGTACCTAATAGTGCACTTATTTGGGTTCTGTTTTTGTATTTTTTAATATCATCTGCTTAACTGAAGCCCGCCGGTGTAAGGCGACAGGCTCGCCCCTGTCACACTTGGGACTGAATATATTCGTCCCGCAAAGTGTGGGTGTTGTACACCTCTGCCAGCCCCTTCGGGGGAAAGGCGTGACGATCAAATCAAATCAAATCAAATGTGTGTGTGTGTGTGTGTGCACGCGGGCGAGAGATCGATATGTGTATGTCGATGAAATGATCATAAATAAATAAAATAAATTTGTATGCTAAATGGACAGATACATAATATTACATGTAAAATATAGTTACCTAAATTTTAAAAACTTCCAGTAGTCAGGTAGCAATCAGTTAATGGGGGGTAGTAAAGAGATTCTCTGTATTGTCGTAATCAAAGTTCTTTAGAATATCAATTACTTTTAGTATGCATTGAAAAAAGTTAAGAGCGGGCATTGAATCGTCAGGGCAAATTTTGTTGTACAGGAAGGGACCTAGGTAGTTTGTGAAACGTCTTGCAAAAACTGTACGGGTTTTATATGGTTTACAAATTTTATCTTTGCGTCTTTTATGTTTATCGTGCTTTGGTTGAGGAAGAACTTTCGTGTGCTAAATCAGAATGACCTGGAGTATGAATAATTGTCGGACAGTTAAGACTTTACATTCTTTATAGAGATCTGTAGTGGAATAAAGGCGTGGTTTAAAATTGAATATTTTTAGTATGGCTCGTTGGGCGAAATCTAATTTTTTAAGACTTATCTTACAGGCACCACCCCAGCTAGAGATACAATATGACAGTAAAGATTGACATAAGGAATAGTATACCGTCTTAAGGAGTTTGGGATCTGCAATATTTCTTAATTTTTTAAAAATTGGAATGAGTTTTCTAATGCGCCCTTTAAGATTAGAAATATGCTCTTGAAATGACAGATTACTATCAATGTGTAAACCTAAATACTTAATTGATGTAGTACGGGATAAAACTGGGCAAGCACAGTAAGTCTTAGGGCTATTTATAGTATGAAAACGGATTTTTAATATGTTATGTTATATGAAATAGATACGTTAAGTGTGTTTATTTCCATTCATCTAAATGTTTTGTTTTTATTTACCTTAAAATGGCCTAACAACATTTATTTACCATAATACAGTACAATAATTTTTGCCTTCAGAAATAACTTAATTAATTACGTACTTACTTATTTTTACCATAATACATATGCTTAAAATGATTGAATGACAGGTTAAATACCAGTTTCCCAGCTCTTATTTCTGGAGCAAAAAATGCATACTTGACAAAAATACCACAATATAAGTAATTAAAAATGTAAATAGAGGGGTTCTGGTCCCCACTCTTATGTACGGAAGTGAATGTTGGGTCTGACAGAAGAAACATGAAAGTAAAGTGAATGCTGTGGAAATGAGCAGTTTGAGAAGTATGACTGGAGTGTCCTTGGTGGATAAAATGAGAAACAACGACATTAAAAAACGTTGTGGCGTGGTAGAGGATGTAGTGATAAAGATTAAGAGCGGGATGCTTAGATGGTTTGGACACATTGAGGAAATGAATGAAAGGAGATTGACGAAACAGTGTGGATGGGCAAGTCGGTCAGGGTCGACCTAGGCGCACGTATCTCGACCAAATTGAAGACGTCCTAAAGAAAGGCCAGGTCAAGAGTACCCGTAACCGACGAGCGGGTATGAAAAGACTCATGAAAGTGGAAGAAGCGAAAGTTGTATGCCAGGATCGTAGCAAGCGGAGAGAGGTGGTCTCTGCCTACCCCTATGGGAAAGAGGCGTGATTATTAGGGTAGGAGAAATAAATATTTTTAATTCGATTTTAAAAAGGCCGGCAACTAAAAAAAATATATATTTGCACAACGCATATAGTAGGTAGCCTGAACTCAAGAAATGGAATAAACGGCTACTCCCTGAGAAATGCCACAATTTAAGTTTATTAATCTTTTTGATAATATTAGCTAAGGTTCACCATCACATCTATCTGGTTTGATTCCTAAATCCTTGCAATGTTCTCATCTTATCCAGAAAATTGTTAATTTTCAGTATACATCGCAAGAAGCGTCTGCGGGCGGGGTCAAAGGCGGAATGTACCGGACCGAGTCAACGAGTACCGTCGACCTCCTGTCTGCACTGCCGATGAAGATTAGCTGGAATAGAGTAGAAAGATGCTATCAATTTTAACTGTTAAAGGGTATGGTAAGGCTTGGCAGGCTGTCTTGGATTTTGATGGAATTTGGTATTGAGATAGATTATACCTTGGATATGATTACATGTTTTTACTGCAAGGATCGCCGCGGGGTGCGGCTAGTGTAAAATATTTTTTTGAAACAATGGGACAAATGCATTGATGTCCATACTTACATAACCATCGAAACTAGTTAAGTCCAAAAGACTGAATCTAATCACGTTCCACCCCGGAACAAAAACTTCGTTCCCCGGATGATACTTTATGAAACCAGCAACTGTGTCATATTCTTTATCCGTCACTCTCTGTGCTATTATTATAATATGATCTAAAGCTTGCACTGGCTCCATGAAAACATTCGCTTCAACTGTTCCATAAGGTTCCATTTTGAAAACAGCTGAAGATATACAACTAGCTTCCTCATGTGGTGCCATGAATAGTGTGCTCTCAGGGTTTGGACTTCCGATGTCAATGGATGTATAGTTTTCTAGTTGCCAGGACAATAAACTTTTGCATAAGTAATTGTCTGGAGAGAAGCGAATATCGAAATCAGATTCAAAGTTATAAGTGACGCATTCTTCTACAACGTCGGGTTGTAATGTACTCGTGTGGATCGGTGTGATTGAAGATTCTTCAGTATACAGTGTTGGTGGTATTGTCGTGTCTGTGTCATAATCAATGTCGGTAGTTGTTTCAATTGATGGTGTTGTGATTGGAGTTGGTATTTCCGTTGTTGGTGTAATTGCAATTGAATCAGTAGTGCTTGTAGGGAATGTGTCACGGTATTTGTCTGTAGTGGATTCAATTGGTGCTTTTTGTGTTACAGTGTCTGTTGCAGTTATTTTCATTGTTGTCGAACTTGATTCAATTGCAGTTTCTGTAGTACTTCCTGATAAATAATCTTCGTATATTTCACATGAATCTTCGTCTAGACTTGGCGGGATGTATCTGAATGAGTCTACCAGGACCAAGGATTTTGCGGAAGCCGTTCCCATGAGCGATATCTGCAATAAAAAAGTATTTTTTAAATTAAAAACTATGGCCATTATTTCTAGTAGCAGAAATACCTACTTTTCTACGGACTTTGACATTATTATCTTTTTGTATGGCTTAAACTGTTTTCACAAATGTCTAAATAAATATTTAAAAAAAACGTATTAAACCTCTCGGGACAGTTTCTTGGTTTCATAACTCCTAAAAGTCTTAACCAATTTGGATGTGCACTATGAAGTTTTTAAATACATTTAACAAAAAAGATGTGTGTAGTATACAGCTTAGGGATAAATATTTGACTCGTTTTTATTCGCATTTAACCACAAACTTGCCTGTTGGTACGCGATGAAGTGGATATGGTTATAAAATTATGTAAATCGAAACGTTGTCTATAATTATTAACTAAAACAGTTCTGTCTATTTTTTAACAAAATATGTATTATATGAGCATAATAAGCTGGTACTTACATATCCTTGATAAGTGCCGGTTCCAATCAAGGCAACTCGAACCAATCGCCACCCATTGACAAAGTCAGAATCAGTGGCAGAAATAAAAGCTGTACCAACTACTACAGGGTTTCCTGCAGATAAAACTTGCATAACCAACACTGACAATTGATCATACATATAATTACTTTCCATGTAAACATTGACTTCCACTACACCACCTCCTGACATGGAGAACTCAAAAGTTGTGCCACAACTTAAGCTAGATGTTGCAGCAACAGCTGAGGTACTGTCAGGATGAGGACTGCTTGCCCAAGTTTCTGTATAGCGCCTCGCAATCCATGGCGACAGCTGCATGCCTTCACAAATTCCCGTATCACTCAAGAAAAGGCTGTCGACGTCATGTTCAAAATTATACGTGACGCATTCTTCTATAACGTCGGGTTGTAATGTACTCGTGTGGATCGGTGTGATTGAAGATTCTTCAGTATACAGCGTTGTGGTGCTTGATTCAATTACAGTTTCTGTAGTTGTTTCTGTTATAGTTTCTTGAGTACTTCCTGATAAATCTTCGTATATTACACAGGAATCTTCATCTAGACTTGATGGGATGTATCTGAATGAGTCTACCAGGACCAAGGATTTTGCGGAAGCCATTCCCATGAGCGATATCTGTAAAAAAAGTATTTTCGAACTTAAAAACCGTGGTCATTATTTCTAGTAGAAGAAATACCTATTTTTCTACGGACTTTTTCATTATTATCTTTTTGTGTGGCTTAAAAAAATGTATCACACCTCTCAGGACAGTTTCTTGGTTTCATAACTCCTAAAAGTGTTAACCAAATTGGATGTGCACTATGAAGTTTTTTATATACATTTAACAAAAAAGATGTGCATAGAGATATATTATTTGACTCGTTTTTATTCGCATTTGACCACCAACTTGCTTGTTGGTACGCGATGACGTGGATATGGTTATAAAATTATGTAAATCAAAACGTTGTCTATAATTATTAATTAAAACAGTTCTGTTTATTTTTTAACATAATATGTATAATTAATTATAATAATATGAGCATAATAAGCTGATACTTACATATCCTTGATAAGTGCCGGTTCCGATCAAGGGAACTCGAACCAATCGCCACCCATTGACAAAGTCAGAATCAGTGGCAGAAATAAAAGCTGTACCAACTACTACAGGGTTTCCTGCATATAAAACTTGCATAACCAACACTGACAATTGATCATACATATAATTACTTTCCATGTAAACATTGACTTCCACTACACCACCTCCTGACATGGAGAACTCAAAAGTTGTGCCACAACTTAAGCTAGATGTTGCAGCAACAGCTGAGGTACTGTCAGGATGAGGACTGTTTGCCCAAGTTTCTGTATAGCGCCTCGCGATCCATGGCGACAGCTGCATGCCTTCACAAATTCCCGTATCACTCAAGAAAAGGCTGTCGACGTCATGTTCAAAATTATACGTGACGCATTCGTCCGCTTTAGCCAATGACCAAGTTTTAGCAGATACTATGGACAAGTAGAAAAATAAACACGCTAACAACCCAACACTCGCCATCGCGGCTTTTTGGGTTCAACTACTGTTTTAGAATATTGATTGTGTATTAATAATTGCCATTGATAAAAAGATTAGATTAACTTCACCAATCGGCTTGGTAATGATACTCAACTATTTTGCTTATCTTATTTGATTTTGTGGTTTGATTGCAAAAGATTTTATCGACCTATTTACCTTTTGACGTCAGTTCCAATAATATGGATGTCTTTATGTCGTGAGTGAATTCGTCTTCAAGGCACGAGGAGTAGGAACTGGATGTCTACTGCTAAATACATAGCTGGAGCCTTTAAATACCCTTGAATGATGCAATTATCCTTAGAAAGTATGGCTCACAGAAGAACTACTGTACAACATTTTTTTTGCAGATTATATTATATGATTCATACGGAGAATACGTTTCGCTGAAAACCGCTTCATAAAAAATGTTGGCAGAAAGACGATTTGCCGATACAACGTTTGCATAAATAAATATTCTTACTGATTCAAATTCAAATCCTTTATTTGTTTAAGATTATGTTGTGTTATGGATCCATGTTTTTTTAATGTAGATAATTACATCATTAAATAATGTTTTGTAAATTCAGAGAAAATATAGAAATGAATATATCACAGAAGCCAAGACCTACTTAGTAATAAATCCATAGGTATAACGGTGGGTGTGGTATAGTTTAGGGCACGTCTGTGGCCGGAAGCCAACGCGGGCGTCACGCGTACCGTCGCCATCGACTTCCGGTCGCCGACACGTACTGAAAGAGGTTTTTATAAGACACCGACCCGATATCGCTTGAATTTATTAACTTTTTATTTGTTAATTTATTTCACAGACATACAACGTGCTGGTAATGGGTGTAGTAATACTTCAGAGTATATTTCTACCAGTGAAAATGAACAACTTTTAGAACATATGTTTCTTTTAAATTCGAAAGAAAAATAATTGAGTCTCAAAGTAAAGTATTTATATAAAATAAAATTCTGAATGAAAACTTTAGTTTTTTTCTGTCGAATTTTTGAATAGTTGTTTACTTTGACTTAGAACAACACCCATAAGTATTACTACACTTTAAACCAGCACCCTGTACAAATAAAAGTACAAAAGTATTGCACACATTAAATATGTACTATTTTGTACCTAGTTATTTTGATAACTTCGAAAATAAAACACGCTGATTCGGTAAGATAAACTTTAAACAGTTTTCCAGGAAATAATTATTACAAACTAGCAACCTGCTCCGGACGGTAAACTTGTCTAACTGATGATGGAAACTGTATCCAAATCCGTTGCTTGGCTTAGGAGGAGTAAGCGGATATAAGAACAGATGGACCAATAGCCGCGGATGGAATCTGCCTTTTTTCATATATTTTTTTCTATTGAATAGAAACGTAATGCACATTTTTGCCAACATACACAGTTACACAAACATCATACATTATACACACATTGTGTGACAGCTGTTTAGCTGTCCCTATATCGCCGCCGTTAAAACATTGTTCGGTAGATACCTACTCCTTTGTTACATGTACGTTTTATTACAGATATCGTCCCGTAAGTTCCCTCATTAACCTTAACAATATAGATAACTAATTAAAAAGTATTTAGGCGAATGGCTATCAATATCGGTAGGTCGCACAGTGTAAGTCTTCTCTGCCCTGTCCCGTTCGCCTGATCCGTTGGGGCACCTTTCACACAACACTATGTTTTAATAGGTATCTATGTGTATGATATAAACATAAACAACATAATACATTTTCTTAGAGACCACGTAACTTTTTAGAATGATGATGATTCACTACATTTGAATTTGAATAGCATCTACTAGGATTAGTCTGTAGTCCGGTGGTCAGTCAGCTAGTCAGTTAGCTATTTCGCTTAGAGCCAAAGTTACACAAAGTCAAAGTCAAAATGTTTATATACAATTGGTTATCAAAGATACACTTATAAACGTCAAAGTTTTATAGACTCGACCGTCTTGTTCGGAAAAAGAGCTACTACTCAGAAGAACAGGCAAGAAACTGAGGGGTTTTTTTCTTTAAAAAATACATAGAAAACTGTTTAATTTTGGCTTACAATTAGTTAATATCATATTTTTCTAAGTACTAGTGGCTACTAGGCGGAAGTGGAAGGCTTCAGATATCTGTCTTTTAAATAATGTTAACCTTATAATATCCTCTTTTCATGAATGTAGTTTTCACAATTTTCCTTCAGTTAGCCCTGTAATATGTTTGAGGATTTTATTATAAGAAAAACAACGAACGCAGATGCCTAAAGAGGACTTATTTGACTGTCAATCTAATCTAAATCTAGGTACACAAGAGTCGTTTACGGGATGCGAGTGTCATTTTTTTTTGCTGTGCAATAATCTATCGCCTAGTACAAACGGCAAATGGCCTACTTTCGCCTCTCGAAAGAAATTATTGCAGCAATTTTTACAGACACTTTCACCTTCTTCTAAGCTTCAGAAGATGAAAGTGTCTGCTCGGATTCGAGTGTCAAATGCTTGAAACTCGAATCCGAGCATTGCTCTATTGCTGCGAGTTTTGATCATAATTAAACAATCACAGGAGAGAAAAGCATATGTGCATGAATGCCATCTTATCTATCTAACAGAACTGTTCGAGCGAAAAATCCGCCACTAGATGTAAGTAAGCAATACGAATAAAATAGCTTCATGAATAATGAAACTATCTGAGAAAAGGACGAAGGCCGAAGAGACACTAAGGGCTTTTTCCTGTCACGCGGAATGCCGCTTGCCTGTATTCTACTCCGCGTGCGTAATACTCGTAGTACTAGTCTAATTTACGTAGAAGAACGATCTTCACCCATCTGTTTACTTAACGAGATGTGTTTTAAATGAAATTTAGTATGTTAGATAACATTTTGGGAGAGGGTTGTCCAAGAAAGTCCTGTCCAGACTAAGTTGAACTCATATTTATTCACAAACATGTTCACATTTAAGTCTATAATAAAAAAAAAACAATTATGTAAAAACCGAAAAACATATTTATGGACTTGAAAGGAAAATGTGGTCAAAGACTCAGATACATTTCGGTGACGGCCATTATATTGGGAACTTGGATCACATCACATAATTATGTACCTCACTTTTTCAACCCACGATGCAAAAACGAAGTTTCACGTGTCTGGGTGTGTGTGTGTGTGTGTGTGTGTGTGTGTGTCTGTGTGTGTGTGTGTGTGTGTGAGAGAGAGTGTGTGTATGTCTGTGTGTCGTTGTGTGTGTCTGTCTGTGGCATCGTAACTCTTGAACGGATGAACCGTTTTTAATTATTTTTTTTGGTTTTATAAGGTGAATTAGTCGGGAGTGTTCTTGAGATGTTTCATGTTGTTCTTGCTATGTTTCATGATAATCTGTGTTGATGAAAATCGGTGTCGGGGGTTTTTAATTTTATTCATACATTCTCATATACTTGTATGAGAATATTTTCAAAACCACAATAATTTCAATCTTCCATTTCTAGCTCTTTATGCCACTTACTTTACCCACCATAGATGTTACTCCTGATGAGCCGTTCCGTTCCGAGATTCGGCGCAGACTTAAACTCTCATTCCCCTAACGTTTGATAGTTTATTTTCAGACAGACACCTTAACTGTTGCAAGAAGGATTCAGATTCAGAGACACAACTTAAAAACTATAATGAAAAATACAATCCTACTAATATTATAAACGCGAAAGTAAATGTAATATGGATGGATGGATGGATGGATGGATGGATGGATGGATGGATGTTTGTTACTCTTTCACGCCAGAACGGCTGAACAGATCTAGATGAAATTTAGCACAGAGGTAGATTATAGTCTAGAATAGCACATAGGATACTTTTTAACCGCGGGTGAAACCGCGGGGCGCAGCTTGTATAAAATATAACTGTAAATGAGATATCTATAGAAAACGCTGCAAGCAAGAATGGGATGTGGCAGAATCTTTAGCAGTCGCGGACCTTGTGATTGTTTTACCCGACTGCGCAAGAAGGAGGGTTATATTTTTCGAGTGTATGTACGTACGTGTATTGTTATGTATGAGGTTTCTTTGGCACGTCCTGTAGGCTAAGCAGCTTGATGGATTTCGACATATGTGATGTCATTTAAATCGTCTTGATAGTGGAAATGATTTATGTGTCGACTTGTAAACTCGATTCGTTTTGTCGGTTAAAAATCGGCATTCGTGGGTATTCTCGGCAATTTGGATCGGATTTTAGCATGTGGGTCCTGGTTTTTTGTTTTAATTTAATACTTGAGAATAATAAAATTTTTGGACCTCGGAGTCTGATTTTTGCACATTTTCACCGTTTCAACAGAGTTGTCAATCTGCCTTCCCAGTCTGTGTCCTTAACGTTAGATAATATTTCTTATGAATTGTTCTCGGTTTGTTGGGGCCGATTTTATTACTGCTATAAAGTGTGAGCGTTTGTTGTGATGACGTAGGGCTATAGGTATTGTTTATCGTTCGATGTGTATTTTGGGCCCAGGTTTATTATTGCGCAGTTCAGCAACTTGAACCACGAAGCGTTTAAGATAATAGCCGTTTTGTTAGGCGAGGATTTATGTTTTGACCCTTTATTTAGAGGTTATCGCTGGTTGCGTTGTGCCAACTGTTAAGGTGGGTACAAATTACGCGCGGCGGCCGTCCGAGATTTGTGTTGAATGTTCCACGTCAACTTTAAACGTAAACCAGAATGTAAATAATCATTTAAATTTAGTAGAACATGGCTGGTGCATCCAATAAAAATAATCATTTAAATTTAGAACATGGCTGGTGCATCTAGCCGCGGCCCTCGCAAGTCCAGTCCATTCTTGTTCGTTGTATCGTTGCGTATTACCGCGCGAGCCAATTAGCAAAATCAACAACCGTGGCAATAGCGCGCAAACGGACAGCTTAAGCTTCTTTGATGCGGTTTCAAAAACCAACGACGAACGGTTCGCCTCGTGGCTCGTTCGAGCGCGAAAGTGCTCGAGCTGCAGCGACCCTGGCTCTACGGCGCTTGGCTGCCGCGTGAGCCAATATTCAAGGGCATGCCGCGCGTAATTTGTACGCAGCTTTACGCAATTATTACTAACAAAATTTTTGACTTGAATGAAAAATATGCAACAGACTTTTCTTATAGAGATCAAATTTTCAACGCTACCTTTACTGAACTTCAGGTACTTAGTACTTTTACTAAATAAACTTTTATTTACTCTTCTTTTATGTAGCACGTATCCGCTTTGAAGCTGTTTTTACTCCACTTCGCACGGTTGTAAACATCTTGCTCAGGGATTGGTTATCAAAGGAAAATGTTAACAAACTCAACTGCCATACAAGACACTGTATGAAGTTCAAACACATCGGAAAAGGGAACAAACTTAACATAAAAAGTCGTTTCCATTAGGTGATTACATGAAAAGTGATTCATAAAACCGAAGCACATACTCGTTATCTCTACACCGACGCTAATGTCTAGCTCAGTTCTAACCCAAATTTAAATCACCTACTCCAGAACCAGGTCTTAGAACTATCCAGCGGAAAGGACTGAAAACAATTGATCAGTTAATTCAATCATCATAAAAACGTCTCCGGTAACGCGGCCCATGGAATTTTACGAGCAAGCGAACGGCTAACGTTGCTCCGTCAATACCATAAATTTAATTTTAGTACAGGTGAGTCCCTAGACATATTAAAATGTAAATCACACGGCCGATTTAATTTCAGGCTTGGAGAAGCTTGACATGCCGGTGTAAAGCATAGGCGGCAGCGGATTGCAGTTTGACGTTTGGGGTGAGTACAGTGGACACTCATGACTTGCATGTTCTTCTGAGTAAAGGCTCTTTATCCGAACAAGGCGGTCGAGTATTTTAAAAAAAAAACTTTGACGTTCATAAGTGTATCTTTGACACCCAAATTGAATGCATTTTGACTTTTGACTTTGACTTATGTTATATTATTTTTTACTATTTTGTTTTATTGTTATATGATGATGATGATAGTGTTATGATGGTTAAGAAAACAACAATAAATTTAAGATATTGTGTAATTCACTCTAATTAACGTTAAAGTTATGCGTAAAATGAACAAAATTGCAAATACAGCTGCTCCTTGCGGTTTTACCCGCGGTCAAAGAGTAGCTTTTTATGTCAATCCAATTAAATATATTCAGCGTGTCAACACACACACACAAACTTTCGCCCTGTATAATATACATATAAGTAGAATAATAAATACGTGATGCAGTTGAACCAGATTTGTTTTGTAGTTTGATTTAAAAGTCTTCGTATTTTCTATCCCATTTCCACGAAGTATAAGAATAGAATAAGATTTATAAATGAAACTATATAGTACTTAACTAACTTGATAGTCAACTTTAGGGAGTCTGTACTCCAAAGTCGCCGACAGCCGCCGACATTTTGTTACTTGTCTGCCTTTTTTGTAGCCTTGATGTCGGTGGCTTTATTTCAAAAGAAATCAATCTGCACTCATCATTCCATGTCATGTCACGTGTGCAGCCTGATTTAATTTGTAATATGGCCGGCGACATCAAGAAACTGATCGCAATCTCATGTCTTCGGCATTCGGCCATTTTGGTGTGTCTAAAGCCCGTACTATTGCCGCGAACGCCCGCGAAAGCGTCGATACACCGTTCCTATTGGTCAAAAAGTTATTAACTACCACTATCCGAGATTTTCGGCGTTTACTGCATTAAGGCTTAAAACAAGCAATATAGCGTCATCATTGCTTAAGGAACAACAAGCGAAAAGCAACTCTATGCTGCATAGTGCATACATACGGTTGTTTTTAACTTTAGAATTCGAGGTCCATTTTAATTTTGCGATAAGCAACGCTAAATTTGCAAAGCGAAGGTCGATTTTTGGAAATTTGATATCCGCTGACCGCTGGCTATCGTCCCGCTCAACGGGGGGAGTTTCCGCTAAACGCTATCTTGTTTATATTAGACCACCGACAGCAGCACTAGTTGGACCGGGGGCGACGCGGTAACTGGCTCCAAACAAATTGCACGGAATTGCTGACCCTCCAGGTATAGTCGGTTGCAGCGAGACTGACCGACGTTATCCTCCTCCGGTTACGATAGATAGGATTAATGCAAGCCAGAATACGTAAATGTACTCGTACATATTGGCACTTGGCAGGCGTACATATTGGTTTAAAAAAAGCTACGATAGCCTTGTTGGAAAAGGCTCGCCTCTCAAGCCAGAGGAAGCGGGTTCGATCCTAGCCGAAGGCACGCACCAAGCTATTCAATATGTGAGCTATTATAAACATAATTATGTTATTTGCTATCCACTATTTGTTATCTGGAGGCCGGTGTATGGCAATTAAGCGCATGACGTTATGTTATTCTACACATTGATTTAGCAATGTCAGGGGACATCAGTTTTACACTGACATTATAAATACGAAATTTTGTGTGTTGGCCTGTGTGAGTGTGCATCTAATACTAAAACAGTTCAATAGATTTGTATGAGAATTAATTGGTATAAAGGTAGTTAACCTTTATACCTAATTAATTTAAAATAGGACTAAAAAAATGGTTTCTGCTAGACAGCGGATAAAATAGTGGGACTTAGCTGGTAGCAAATTTAGTAAATTGGTAGTAGTAATTTAGTAAGTTAGTAGTTTGGTAGTAAATTTTTAGCTGAACATTTCAACAAGTAAAAACACAAGTAATTTTTAAAACTAGATAAAACATTGCATTGCTCCTCATTTAGATTATCATAAACGATAATCTTGCATGTGTGTTATTTAAAGATCGAATCAATTCCACTAATTAGTTGCTAATTGCTAATGATCATAAGGGAGTCAACGCACCAAAATCGGGGGACTTTAATATTTTGATGTCGGTGGCTGTCCCCACTGCATGATGACATGGTGTGTTTTTGAGGGTATGTTTCGGCGGTCATTATTCAGAAGAAATCAAACCGCACACGTTAAGTTGACGGGCTGCATCGGCGAGTTGGCAACTTTGATGTGAAATGTATATACTCCTTAAGGTTCATATTCTAGCTGCATGATGTTTTGATTATCAATAAGTATATCTGATTAAAATATAATGATGCGTGCAGAAATTTTTAAATTGAAAAGTCGTGTTAACGATTATTATTCAAGCTACTGACGCAGTAGCGCTGTTTTGGTATTTAGATCAAATATCAGATAATTTAGTAAAATTTGTTGATGATCCAAATAATCTTTATTAAGTAAGTATGTCAAACGTTATAATAATTGAGTATGAATTCATGTCATTATCAAAATAAAAATAGTCAAGAAAAATAATCTAAATAAAATCCAAACATCAAACAACCCACCCTTAACCTAATATCCTATCCTACTAATATTATAAACGCGAAAGATTGTAAGAATGGATGGATGGATGGATGTTTGTTACTCTTTCACGCCAGAACGGCTGAATAGATCTGGATGAAATTTGATACGGAGATAGATAATAGTCTAGAATAGCAAATAGGATACTATTTATCCGCGGGTGAAACCACAGGGCGCAGCTTGTACATAATATATATATGATACAAATTGTGATTTAGAATTTTTAGGTTAAACATTTATTTGTAAGTAAGTATTGGGCGGGTCTGTCACTGCTGTCAGAGTCATCAGCAGGGCTATCGCGGGCCGGAGAAAAATTGTCTTTCTACGTCTTGTCTGTAGTCGTGATAAAGCTGGAATACGTCTCTTTCTCACGGGGTAAAAACTGTGGGAAAACAACTTGTCTACCTGCAGCTAATGCTAGCCACCCGAAGGTCTCTCCCATGGCTTCACGATTGTCGGTATAAGATAACCAACCGGAGCTTAATAATTTAACGTATAATCTGAACCATGCTAGAGCTCATTTGGTAGCTTGCACCTTATGTAGTTGTGTCATTCACTCACAAGTGCCTTCTAATGAAATGAAATGAAATGAAATTGTTTATTTTCCAGATTTGCCAATCCATCAAATTATTTCGTTAATTATTAATTATTATTAAATGAATTACCTATCTAATGATTAAAATTAAAATACAATGGTCAGAAATAAAATATAAAACAAGAATTAAATTAAATTGAATAGATTGAATAAAATAAAATTAAACAATTAAATAAATGGGGTAAAATAGAGTGAAATTAAATTAATTTTTTTAAAAAAAAGTCTTCGGGCTCCATCATAGGCCACAACGACAAGTTTGTCCTATGAAATTTTGAGACCAAGTCGAACTGAGATATACTAAGATTACAAATGCGAAAGTGAGTTTGTTCGTTCGTTTGTTTGTTTGTTTGTTTGTTTGTAACGCTTTCACGCCCTAACTAATCAACCGAACATCATGAAATTTAGCATACACGTTGTCTGGGGTACAGAAAAAGACTTTGGGTTCTAACCCAAAGACCGCGGGTGAAACCGCGGTGCGCAGCTAGTAGTATTATAAAAGGAAAAGTGAGTTTGTTGTTTATTGGTTTGTTAGGCTTTTACGCCTTAACTTCTCAGCCGACCATTATGAAATTCTGCATACATGTTGTCAGAAAAAGACAGACATTTAATCCAAAAAATAATAATAGTTCCGTCTAGACTGCGGGTGAAACCGCGGGGCGCACCTAGATTTCTTTATTAAAAGAAATCAGTTCATCTGCATCAACAATAAGCAAAATATCTGCCCCAGTCTTCAAGAGAGCACTTCAATATTCAGATATGTCGCTCCAGCCTGTTTTCTTGTCAATCTCCGCGTTATCTCTGAGTGCGGCCGCGACAGATGTCTTGTCTCTTATCTCTCCGTTTTGTTCTTTTAAATTCATATTTCATTTGAAGACAACTTTGTGAGCTTGAATGATGATAAAAACCCGCGTTTGAGGCAGTTTTCGTAGCTTAATCGTGTACTGAATAAATTACCGTTTCGTTAAGTATTTTGTTAGGTAAAAAAAGTACTTGGCTTAATTTGTTTACCAATAATTTTTAACTCCCAACGGAAAACGACGGGGTGTTATAAGTATGACGTCTCTCTCTCTCTCTCTTTGTCTCTCTCTCTCTCTGTGTGTGTGTGTGTGTGTGTGTCTGTATCTGGCATCGTAGCTCCTGAACGGATGAACTGATTTTTGTTTTTTTATTTGAAAGGTGAACTAGTCCAGAGTTTTGTTAGCTATGTTTGATGGAAATCGGTGTTGGGTGTTTTACATTTTAATTTATACGTGTTAATAAGGTTTGCTGAATGACTTACTAAGTGAATTGCACTTTTTTTCATTTACATTTGTTTGTAGGCTGCGAAAGAATCTCTGAATAATTGCTGGTAATCTATGTATGTAAATATGAGTACTTCGGAAGCTTAATGGTACTTGGCAGCGAATCTGCCTTCTGCGCTTGGGGCGTGGGTTCGATTCCCACCTAGGACAACCATTCCTGTGATAAATACTAGTGTTTCTTCTATGTCTGAGTGCTAATTATCTATGTAAGTAGGTAGGTATTTAAAAATATATATGACGGCGCGAGATATCATTGGATAATGAAAATTAGTTTGAGAGTTGTTATTCGATAGTTTTAATCTGTGGTTTTTTGACGATTAATCGATTTGTTTATGGTCATTTAGAGCGGTTAACACCGAATGGAGTTGCGTTTGGGATTTCGGGCGAACGTCATGTCTGTCAGTGAGTGGTTGACAGGACTGGGCTGAAAGCGGTCGCACGCAATGGTCATTTGTAAACCCATTACTATAAATCGCCAATTATCTTTGTGATCATTCATTAACTAAGTAGTCTAAGTGACTTTATAATTAAAATAGTGAAAAGCCTACATTGCTGTCCCCTTATTTCAACGTTCCTGAAGTTTGACGCCCACCATAGATACCCGTGATGACAAGTTCATGGCTCAGAAATTAGACACGACACCGCGGCCTACTAGATTTTCCCCTTCATCAAAAGTGGAAGGTCACAGCGCGGCTGCCTTTCCTATGTTTCTCCGACATCAGTGGGATCAGATGCGGCGGCGTGGCCTCCTATTACCTACATTACCCCGATATCAGAAGTGGGATGAGATGTGACAGCTTGGCTCCTTTCCTGCCATTTCCCCGATACGTATGTATATAGATATGGATGTTTATCAGTCTCTGGCTAAACGTTCCATAGCCTCGGCAAAGTTATAAGTGCTTTTGACCTCCGACGCAAAAACGACGGGGTGTTAAAAGTTTGACGTGTCTCTCCCCCTCCCCCTCTCTTTCTCTCTCTCTGTGTGTGTGTGTGTGTGTGTGTATGTCTGTCTGTGGTGTAGCTCCCGAACGGATAAACCGATTTAAAATTTGATTTTTTTCGTTTGAAAGGTGAATTTTTCGGGAGGTGTTATAAGTTTGACGTGTCTTTCTCTCCCTCTCTCTCTATCTCTGTGTGTGTGTCTGGCTGTCTGTGGCGTCGTAGCTCTCGAACGGATAAACTGATTTAGTTTTTTTTTTTTTTGGTTTGAAAAGTGAATTAGTCGGGAGTGTTCTTAGCTAAAAGCTGTTTGATAAAAATCGATGTAAGCAGTTTTTTGAATTTTTAAATTATACTTGTTTTAATATCTTTATTGAACGAGTTAAAAATTTAAAAGAAAGGAAATGACAAAACACCTTCTAACTATTTAGAGACGATCAACCTTTATAAGTAAAAGGTAAAGAAAGAATCCATTATAAAAGTGAACTAGCTGCACCACACAATTTTACCAGCGCAACGTAAACGAACTCAGTAATTACTCCCAGGCAGTATTTGAATAAATTTTCCCGATAGCAAGAAGTACGCCATAAAATTTTAAAATAATATTAATTTAGGTAGATACGTTCTGGATGAAGACGTATTTTTTTATCAGCAGCGGAAAAGTATAATTATGACAGAGCTATGTATATTATCGCAGTAGCGATTTGCGATCGATTTAACAGCGAGGTGCGATAGTGTGGCTTGAAATCGCTCGTAAATCGCGAGTCTGATAGAGCGCTTAGATAGTGTACCCATCAAGTAAGAGGTCTTATCAATTAAATTGCGAAAAATAATTTTCTTCACATTGTTTAAGATTATTTTTATATGATGATTTATCAAGTGTATGTATGGATAAATCTCACACGTGTAGAGATAATCGGGTACGTGACAACTAAAAACGTTGTTTGATAAAATCAGTCATCATGTTCATCATGTTAGCCTGGCAGACGTCCACAGCTGAACAAAGGCCTCCCCCAATGATCTCCACGTTTCCAATGATCTTAACGTTCCGAAGACGGGTCTGAGCAGTAGCGCACTTGTAGCGCCTCACTCAACTGCCGTCTTTGTACTTCTTCACTCTACAAAACTTCAAGGCTAGAGTGAATAAGTACCTTATAGGTGTCGTCGTGCTCCATCTTAGACCACAACGTCGCTTAACATCAGGCGAGTTGGTGGTCAAACGCTATTGTAACTATTGTACATAAAAGAAAAAAAAAAAAACAACGACCGGTCCTGCGCTGCCCGCATCCAGTGGCTTCCCGCGACCCTCATAAGATCGTCGGTAATAAATAAATAAATATCAGGACACTTACACACACGGCCGTCTGACCCCAAACTAAGCAAAACTTGTACTATGGCTGCCAGAGACTGATATAAATACATATAAATTTTTAAATACGAGTACATACTTAAATAGATATTTACACCCAGACATAGAACAAACACAAATGTTCATCGCATAAATGTTTGCCCTAGGTGGGAATCGAACCCACGCCCCCAAGCTCAGAAGGCAGGTTCACTACCAACTGAGCCACCGAGGCAGTCACTGACGATTCGAAACGACTAAATCGACAAATTTGTATGAAAATTACCCCACGGGAGGCACTCCGAAGCCAATGGAGCAGTTCGCGTACACCAATGGCGGCCAATTCATCGGGCACAAGCTGCCGTGTGGGACCACGCTACAGGACATCAGCCATTTCTCTTACATAACTCACGTACTCCATGTAAAAATGGGACCAGTGCTTTCTATTACTCACACTAACAACATATTACCTATTTTTTTACCTATTACTTAATCGATTTGAAACGTCAGTTTTTGTGTTTGTGCTCCTTGTGTGATTTAATCTGAAAGTATCTGCTATTTAGCTTTAGCTCTACAACGTGTTGTTTTGCATTTCCGCGGAATGTATAGTGGTAGTTATACCCCACTAGCATAACACAAGTAAACTATGGGGCAAACTAGAGAATCGAGAAATAAAAAACAGCTATTCCATACAAAAAACTCGTTGATCATCGGCAAAATGATTGGACCAGCTGCTTTTCTTCGCGATTTCAAGATTTTCCAAGTTTATTCGTGCTCTGCTAGTGGAGTATAACTACGTCTACAAATTCCGCGGGACTGCAAAATAACACGTTGTATTGTCAAGCGATTTTAATTTCAATGTCTTTTTATAACTTAAGTCTTCAATCAAGCATTTATCTTTTCAACTGCCTTTTCCCTACTTAACCCTAAGCTTTGTCAATAAAGTAATCCGTAAGCGAGTGAGTTTATTTATCCCACTCACCATCGACAAACATCCATACTACGTTCTGTCCACTCTAATAAACATGTTATCTTACTATCTTCGTTTACTACCTACTACCTTACTAACGTCGCAAATCCACGGTGGTAATGCGTTTGCCGTGTACATTAGCTCGCAGGAAGGAGCGGCATCGGCCACGCTTCCTGTCGATATATCAACGGTATTGACAATGCTGGCTGCCGTTGGGATATATATTTTAGTAGCTTTGGTCAACGTACAAAATCTAGTCTGAAAGGTAGAGTGCTATTTTTAATGTTAGGCTAGATTGAACTAATATATTTTCTGTTAAGGTGGTTTCTGTTAAGTAAGGCACAGAACTGGAAGAGAAGGCGCTAAAAAAAAAGAAATCCTATCCTTAACAAAAGTGAGTTTGTTTGTTTGTTTGTTAAGCTTTCACGCTTTAACTACGCAACTGATCTTGATGAAATATGGGATACCTACACGGACTGTAAAAAGACATTTCATCCCGAAATAGAAAAATTGCCTTTGGGACCGCAGGTGATACCGCGAGGCGCAGCTAGTATTACCTTACCTACCTTACCTTGCCTTACCTACTTAGATACGATATTCTCAAGAACTGTCTTATTTATAACTGGTATTTCACATCGTGACGGCTGAATTTAAATGTAGCTGTGTAACTAGATGAACGAAACTTCAAACTTTAACTCGAAATAAGACGTCTTCTACAGCGAGTAAAACGCAGAATGTAGTCAGTAAAACAATAACACAGACGGAAGCCTGTGAAACAATAACAAAGGCAATCCTGGACTGAACTTCCGTACTAAAACAGCGTCAGAATACCAAAGATTCAATTCAAAACTTAAGAAACATACAATAAAAATCAACACACCGCATCGCGATGCAGTTTAACTTCGAACAGTCTATTATAACTCCACTAGCAGTTTACAGAAACAATTCCAAACTAGTATTCGTTGAATCTAATATTTAACGTACCGTAGAAAATATTCCGTATTATTTATTGGCCGGCCGAAGTTTGACGCGAACTTGCGCGACTGTGAACACAACGCGCATTCGGCAAATGTGTTTAGTTTTAACTAGGGATGAGTGTAATCCGGCTTATTTTACAAAGTTGTTTTAAAAGTGATGATAGATAATTTTATTACTCATTTTAGCTATGTAGCTGCGTTGCAATTCAGTTAACCGCAGCCGATGCTTAGCTGAAACGTAGATGTTGCGTTTGTCATAAAACTGTACTAGCGACGGCTCAGAAGCCAACGTTTCAGAAATGTGTCATCGCTAGTCTAACCAGTACGTTTGCAGGACTTCAGTGATACTGAGCCGTTCCCTGTTCGATTTTATGTGCCAAAAACACCCATACAGGCAGAACACCAAGGCGTGATGGTTATGGTTCCCTACAGGATTGTTGGTACGATGACATCTGACTTTTAGTTCAATAAAATAGTTGAGACGCGACTGATATGATATCGATACGAATGGAATCACCAAAGCGCGGTAGACAAAAATTAGCAGTGTGTAGGCTGCCGGCCGGAATAAGTGGCCGGACACTTCATCCGGCAGCCGGCATAAACATAGTATTTCACAACTCTATCAAGTCAACCTTTTGTAAGTGGACGAGAATAGCACAATACATGGCAATTTAGTGGGACATTTTGTGAACATTGTGTGTAATGGAATTGTACAGAAACTTACAAATTATTGTTCAACACATTATGAGAACCAGTTAATGTCAGAAAACATTTTGCGCTAATATTCTGAATGCGAAAGTTTGTGTGTGAGTGTGTGTGTTCGCTTGTAACGTTTTCACACTTAAACTGCATGGTGGATGGATTTTAACGTAGCTTATATGTATACTAGATTAATACATGAGGTACTTTTCAACCGCGGGTGCAGCTAGAAGTTTATTTAAGCATTGAATCCACATTCCATGTGCGTGCCTATGCAATATAGGTACATTTTTTTAACTATAACTGTAATGTTTTGTTCCAACAACCCAGTCGACGGCACGCACCATTTTGTTAATTGTGTGAGCATATGTGCGTATTGTATGTCATCTGCTACATGACTGGAGCCCGGTGTATGGCGACAGGCTCACCTCTTGTCACATTCGGGGCTGAATATCGTCCGGCGAAGTGTGAGTGTTGCATGTCATCTGCTACATGACTGGAGCCCGGTGTATGGCGACAGGCTCACCTCCTGTCACATTTGGGGCTGAATATCGTCCGGCGAAGTGTGGGTGTTGCATGTCATCTGCTACATGACTGGAGCCCGGTGTATGGCGACAGGCTCACCTCCTGTCACATTTGGGGCTGAATATCGTCCGGCGAAGTGTGGGTGTTGCATTACACCTCTGCTAGCCCCTACGGGGGAAAAGCGTGACGATATGTTATCTGTAATGTTTTGTTACAATAAAAACGTTTAAAAACCTCAAAAACTAAAAGCTAAAACCTTCCAAAATTAATACAAAATCCTTTATTATACATCCCCACAAAATAAAGGGAGCCAATTTATCTCAAGAAGGTATCTAAATGTCAACCACCGGGCACGAAATAAAAAAGGGGAAGCCCTTCATGTAACAATTAGAAGGAGCGGGCAGAAAGGCCAGCCGTCCTGAAAGGGACCCCACAATAAATTATTAAGGAGACAAACTTTGCGCAGAACATTTTTGTGCCAGCCAAGGAACCCATTAATCTCGAGGTGCTCCGACTAATCGGCCTAACGTGGTTTTTAAAATGGAGGAACTTTTTTACATGCGATTTAAAATAATCTTTCGGTTTTGGCAGTTGGTCGTAAAAGGTGACAGGGGAAGGAAAAGGGGAGATGGACGAGGCCGTCGCAAAGGCGCTATTACACCATGCGATCTGTTATAGTCTGGCCGTGGTACAATAATATACGCCCGCGATGGGCAAACTGTTGAAACTCTGAACCACTAAATTAACCTTCTGGAGCTGACGTGGTAGTATGACAGACACCGCATAATCGAAAAACATCTCCAGCATCGGTATTTATCAAAAGGGGAACCCCGCACTCACAGTACCTTCCTGTCGCGGTCTCGTGCGTGCATTAGTGAGCCGGGTGCTGTCGCAGCACGCCCACGCATCGTGTACCGAGGGAGAGTGTCTACGAGTCAACCACGTCAGCGTTAAGGTATGTGTCTACTAAACAACCACGTCAGTTTAATTGTTATACATTCATAGTGTTTCCTAAACAACATATCAGTAACTATGTTTATTTTAGTTCAGTTTGTTTTTTGTGTTTTAGATGGCTCACTCAAGTTATAACCAAGAGGCATGTAGCTCTAAAAGATCGTCGTCTGGAGTTTTTAGAAGTCACGACGAGCAAATCTTACAGTGGTTAGAAGAGGAAAGCTAGCATGAGTTCAACGATGTAGACAATGTTGGCGATGACCCGGATTTTATACCTACCAGAAGTTCAGCACATCGAAGATGATGAAATCAATCAAATCAGTTGAGGCAGAGGATCAAGAAGAACCATGTGCAGAAGAGCAACTTGTTACAGACCGGTCTGAATACCATAAAGGTAAAAATGAGTTTATTTGGAATAAACAAGAGTGCCCCAGAACATCACGAATTGCAGCTCACATTATTGTAAATTGCCAGGCCGGCAAAATGCTTAGAATTTTGAAGGCTATTTCGAATTTTGGTCCAAGCTTATTGACGATTCATAGTTGGAAGGTTTAGTGGCATACACAAATCAAAAACTCAATACATATCGAACCCGGTTCAAACAAAATACTAAGGTGGAACTTTTGGATAAAGACAGTAACATCTTTAAGTGAAGGCGAGAGAGTAGAGAAGGCCTATAATAGGCCTTCTCTACTACTCATCGGTATTCAAGTGTAATGACTCCGATCTGCGCTTATTATTTGCCACTGATGGTACTGGCCATGAAATAACGATCTGTTCCTCCGAGTGGAAGGAAGCTGTGTTCAATCTGTCCACCAAAATAAAAAGAGTATCAAAATATCGTTGCTGTGATTGTTCGAAGCCGATTTGCCAACAATGCTCCAAGCCACTTTGTGAAGATTGCCAAAAAAAGTGTGATTTTGAAGATGTGATTATTTTTTATTGAACCAATGAATGTTTTTCAATTTAAGGAGTCTAATTAGTATAAGCGTTAACTACAATTTAAGTATAGCATTTATAAAAAAAAGTCAATGTTGATTATTTTTTTCACTTTAGAGTATAGATATCTGATTTTGAAGGCTGATTCTAGTAATATGAATAAAAATTATTTAAATCTACGTGCACTTTAATTTTGGTATTCTATTACTTTTAAGATACAAGATAATCCGTCAATAAATAGGTAATAATTAATACTATAGGCCTTGTCTTCAAAATAAAAAAGATATAGGCTGTCAAAATGGTGTCTGGTAGACTACCACGTCAGTGGAATTGTAAAAACTAGCGCACGTCAGTCGCAGAGGGTTAAGAACACTTTCTGTACACAGTTTACGCATTAAAATATTATATTCTATTCTATTCTCCGCCAGGTAAAGCATTCAGAAGCACGTAGTGACGTCAATTGATGCTTAAGCAAGACCGAAATAAGTCATTTACAACAAGTTCGAAAGAGGCTGATGACGATGACGTCATTGTGTGTTTTCTGAATACTAGACCTTGTTTTTTTGGATTACGAGTCTGACTATCTATACTAAGCAGCGTAATGTGATAATATGTGATAGACAGATGGTCATTACCATGATATAAGGTAAAGGCGCTGCAGACGCGGTGCCGCATGCCGTTTCAAATATAGTTTACTAGCGACCCGCCCCGGCTTCGCACGGTTGCAATGCTGATACTAAATACACTACAGAAAAACTGTGAACGTTGTATAATAAAAACATAGCGGCCCGCTCTGGCTTTGCACGGGTATAAACAAAAAAATATTATTATGGGATATCCATAAGAGATAGACATATACCATCGCGGAGTTTTCTGTAGACCTTTTTAACGTGTACAAATAATTAGTACAATATTTTGATAAATCTCGTAGGGTTCAGCCTGCGTTTGCAATGTAAGCGGAAAAAAATTGATAATTAACGACATCACATTAGAAATCTGAAAAATAACAGTATTATTCCACTATTTAATGGATTTTATTATACACATAAACCTTCCTCTTGAATCACTCTATCTATTAAAAAAATCGCATCAAAATCCGTTGCATAGTTTTAAAGATTTAAGCATACAAAGGGACATAAGGACAGAGAAAGCGACTTTGTTTTATATTATGTAGTGATATATGATAGCAACGAGCCGTCCGCCGTGTCGTCGATATAGTATAATACGCCGCTTCTGTAAAATTCAGACTTAGACGGATACAGCTGGTGTCGTTAAAGACATAGTTTTTTAATTAGTAAAAACATGATAGTTACAATTGTTTCAGTAGCTTTTGAAAAGTTTTTTTATCTACATCTAAACTCAAATCAAATCAAATTTATTTATTTAGCGAATAGTACAAAGGCAAGTTGTATACGCTGAGGACCCCAAATTCGGCGCAGCCGGTATCTTGGGGTCCGATCAAAGCATTACCAAAGTAGAGTGGTCGCGCGCTTACATAATATTAAAATCGCTAACATTATATTTTAATTACCCAAAGACGGGTCTGAGCAGTAACGCACTTGTAGCGCCTCACTCAACCGTCTTTGTACTTCTTCACTCTACAAAACTTCAAGGCATAAGTGCATAAGTACCTTATAGGTCGTCGTGCTCCATCTTAGACCAGAACGTCGCTTAACATCAGGCGAGTTGGTGGTCAAACAGCGACATACTCGATATATAAAATTAAAATTAGACTAAATTAAATTTAAAAAATAAATAGAATAAAAAGTAGACATAAATTTGAATATGTATTACATTTTTAACAAAATTAAATTCATAATTAAAATTAAAACGAAACTATAACATTAATAATCTACACTAATCGACAGAGGGTGCGTCAGCGAGCGAAGCGTCTATGCTTCAGCTAAGACTAAAATGCTTTCGCATGTCCGGTTTCTGTCTAGATTTCTATCCGGATCTCCGTCTTTCTCTAATGGTCCCATTCCTTAACCAATTCTCTTGAAATTTTGTATGTAGGTTCGATAATTAAATAGTTTTTGTTGTTGTGTCAGACTTTGGAAATTATTCAAAATGGCGAAATATTTGATTTTGGACTTTGATAGTTACAGATTGGTCCCATTTTAACAAAATACATTTCAGATGACAGCTTTTAATTTCGAAGGCAATTCGAATCGAACCATTGATAACCCCTCAGGCTGTATACAAATTTACATACTCTACCTACATCCCTGGGCGTACCTAGGATGGGGCAAGGTGCCTGCCCCACCCTGGTCGCTAACTTATAGCTCAAAATTTAGGTTTGGAAAAGGAAGTACATTTTCTTCTGCCCCACACACTGCTCTGTTTTTATTCAATTGAGTATTAAAGATACACTTATGAACTTCAAAGTTTTATAATAGATTCGGCCAACTTGTTGGGAAAAAAAATACTTATTTCTCAAGTGGTGGGGCAGAACCCCAGAACAAAAGTCTACGTACGCCCATGTCTACTTCTTTATAGAAGTGTAGATACACCTTATCGTCAGAATGATAGATAATATTTATCATTCTTTTAAATCAGAAACGTTTCCTGTGCCCAGTAGTGATATTTTTAATTATCTTGTTCAAAACAGATAAGCAATAAGTACACGCGAGCTATAAATAATGCTGAAGAATGTAGATGTTTAGTGATTAGATAGGAGCATTAATTTATTTCTTCCACAGTATCCGACTGATAAACGTTTTATAAACTCAGAATAGTTATACTTACAACTCCATAGCAATAAACGTCGGAATAGTTTTACAATGTTGATGTTAATGAAGTGTAATTTATACATAGTTGCATGTTGAATAGCGGATTAAGACGCTCAAATGTATGATTTTTGACAACTGTATTTTACCCGTAAACGCAAACTAAATGAATTGAATTGAATTGAACTTTTATTGCTAAGGGCACTATTGTCTTTTTCTTTCTTTTTCAATTTGGTCGAAAAAATGTAAAACACTGTATAACTATTCCGAGGCTATACAACGTTTATAAGCAAAGAAGAATGTAGTTAAGAAGAATAGGTAAGTATGTAGATATGTAACAAGAAAACAAAAACGACGATTAAAAAAATGTAACCTACATTAATCACCAGAAAGACGAAATCAACTCGCATTAAAAACTTTGCGGAGCTTGTGTTTCAGGACAAAATGTCTTTTTCTAATTTTAGATGTAGCTCGTGTAAAAAAAATTGGGTCTCCATACAAAGCCACGTGATCAATTTTGTATGAGAAGACTTGATTTTTTCTCGAGTTTTGCAAACATGTGTTGTAAAGCTGTTTTCTTTGATTCCAAAACTAGCAACTTATTTAAGTACATTATAATTAAATACATCATATTTTATTTATAACTTACCTATACCTACAGCGTACACATTTCCCTTAATTCGTGTAAAAATGGAAAATCAGTAGATGACATTTCGTCACGCCTTTCCTCCGAAGGAGCTGGCAGAAATGTAATACAACACTCACAATAAGCCGGACGATATTCAGTCCCAAATGTGACAGGGAGCGAGCCTGTCGCCATATTCCAGGCTCCAGTAATGTAGCAGATGACATATACACTTGTACACACAATGATCAAATTGGTGTCTATCTATAATCTATCATCGCTTTGATCAGTAGATAAAATAAGCATAGATGAGTTTATAATATTCTGGCTTCTATTTTGGGGTAGAATTATACATTGGGAATTTAATAATGCGATTGGGAACCAACAAACCTGTCTTTGCGCCTACTTTCCCTGCCATGGCTGATATCACCTAGGCGGGTTCACACGTGGCTTCTATTTTGGGGTAGAATTATATTATATTGGGAATTTAATAAAGCGATTAGGCACCTACAAACCTGTCCTTTGCGCCTACTTTCCCTGCCATGGCTGATATCACCTAGGCGGGTTCACACGTGGCTTCTATTTTGGGGTAGAATTATACATTGGGAATTTAATAATGCGATTGGGAACCAACAAACCTGTCTTTGTGCCTACTTTCCCTGCCATGGCTAATATCACCTAGGCGGGTTCACACGTGGCTTCTATTTTGCGCCAGAACGCTTTATGTTGCCACATGATACCACAAACTCCCTCCTCAGCGACCACTCGCCTAGTAATCCGAACCGCAAGTGGCCCGACACTGTCAGCTCGCGTTTTATCGCCAATACTTCGGATTTTATGACCGATAATAAATTGAACTTATGGCTGGGGTTAATTAAATTTTCTTAAAATCTTGAGACAGTGTCTGACAGTAAATTATCTATTTATTTACTTAAAATTATCAAGACACAGAAGAACTATTTACACATAGCTTTGTTATGTTCTTGCACATAAAAAAAACGAAAAGTTGTGCTAAAAATGGTCTAGGATTAGGTACATGAATAGAAATAACGAGCAGTAAATTTATTGAATACCTAATGCTAATTTTATTCACTGACAGACACTTTCACGTACTTTTGCATATTTACATTTTTTGTACTGTATGTAACGTGGGAAATAAAGAAAGTGGAACAGAAAAGTGAGAAAGACTGACACTCCACACCGCCATTAAGGATACATAGTCCGGATAGAGAGAGACAAAAAGTACTGCAATATGGCGGTCCAATTATTGTATTATCTTAAAATTGAAATAGAAATAAAATAGGTCTAGTGATTACTTGAAGTTCAAATACATACCTCACGTCTCTTTCCCGTAGCGGTAGGCAGATACCACTTCTCTCTACATGCTACGATCCTGGCCTACATCTTTCGCTTCTTCTACTTCTATGAGTCTTTCATACACGCTCGTCGGTTGCGGGTACTGTTGAACTGGCCTTTGTAAACGTCTTAAAATCCACAGCTTAGTCAATTTCGAGCTGCGAGCAGCAGTATTGCATTCTGATACCTAGTAGTCTTTCTGACTTAACTGTGTTACCCGGATTACCATTAAAATGTTTGGACTCCAACGCTAAAAGTTAACACTGTTTATGGCTCCAATATTTTTCTAGAAGATTGTTATTACAACGTTAATGTTTTATTATTTTACTGCTGACGTCATTAAAGTTTAGTGTCTGGTTCGCGATAATTATTTTCTACGCTCCAAGCAGAATAAAAGAGATCGACTCACGCTAGGAAATATTTATAAATTGTTTAATATAATAAAATAGGAAAAACTGTCTATGCATAAGATTAACTAAAGAAATTGTCAAACTAGTTGTAATTTGGTAAGAAAAAGATTTAAAAAAAATGTTTCTAAATTTAAATTCACTTTGTTTTTAGTCTAAGACCAAATATTTTTTAAGAGGCGGGGCTAAAATTGCACATTGCATTGGCGTCCTTTGCCAATGAACCGCTACCATTCTGCCTTGTGAGAATAACGAGCCGTGCTGGTTAAAATTATATAAAAAAAAAAAAAAATTGAAAACAGATTTGGAGCTTTTTCGAATTGGCACTTTTCACTAAACCCAGAGCTGCGGATTGGGAGTCAGCAATTTTCTAGTTTTACTTCATTTTCTCGAATTGAAAAGTTTCCTCCTAAGGTCATTTAGTTCGTGAATTACAAATAATAAATATAACAATACAATACAATACAATACTGCCTACTTTGACTGCCTCGGTGGCTCAGTTGGTAGTGAACCTGCCTTCTGAGCTTGGGGGCGTGGGTTCGATTCCCACCTAGGGCAAACATTTATGTGATGCACATTTGTGTTTGTTCTATGTCTGGGTGTTGATATGTATTTAAGTATGTATTTAAAAATATCTAAGTATGTATATCAGTCTCTGGCAGCCATAGTACAAGCTTTGCTTAGTTCAGGGGTCAGGCGACCGTGTGTGGAAGTGTCCCGAATTTATTAAAAAAAAAAGTATTTATTTATTTATTATTATTTAAAAAATACAATACAATACATTTTTATTGCACACCAAAAATACAAAGTAAAACAAACATAAAGAAAAAATTAAACAATAAAATATCATTCGGCAGTACAAGGGCGGCCTTATCGCCTAAAGCAATTTACAACAAGTATAAATTGAAAATTAAGAAAAACCCCGACACCGATTCTCATCAAATATACTGCTAGCTAAGAACACCGGGAGTGTTCTTAGCTAGCAGTATATTTTTTAATTCACCTTCCAAACAAAAAAAAAACCGGTTCATGCGTTCGGGAGTAACAATGCTACAGACACAACCACACACACACACAAACACAGAGAGAGAGAGAGAGAGAGAGAGAGGGAGAGAGAGACGTCAAACTTATAACACCCCGTCGTTTTCCGTTGTGAGTTCCGTTCCGTCGGGAGTTAAAAAGAAACAGCGATGTGAGTGTCTGCACTCACTTTTTCATTTCCAAAATTAGCCACATTTAACTCTTTCGTCAACTCTTTCGTGCAACATACTCGTACATAATTTCCAAAGTACTTTCAGAAAATCTCTAGTTTCCCGTTCCGAGTTATTTGAGTGCCCCATCTCCATAGCTATTCTCATTATACAGTTAGAACATTATGTTAAGCACGTACTTCCAGCCGCTTGCGGTTACAAAAAACATAAACTAGAAGACACAACAGCCCACTTAACAACAACAAACACAACAGCCCACTTAACAACAACAAACACATAAAACCGTACTCTTACGTGTTGTAAGAAAATTTAATGAAACAAAGGATTTTCTCTCTCCATCCGGTGAATTATTGTCGAATAAAATACTGACGACACGAAAAAGTTACAGCCCTAAAGGGGCCAAGGATGGACGGCAGGACGTCACAGGATTTTATTACAAAGGCCATGCGCTGTCACGCTATTCTTTGGGGATAAACAAGGAGAAAATATTGCAACGCAAAGGGAAAAAGATGCGGAGTTTTTGACGTAAATCGTAATACAGTGGACCATTGTGCTCCTACACCAAATGATTTTTGTAAGCTGAATGATGAGACAGTTTGGGAATCGAATCGTAGTGTAATTTTCTATCTTCTTATTTTGGTAAGTGTAATAATTTATCATACCTCTAAATCTAAATTTATAATATTTACTTAGTGCTCTTTGTCAGTAAACGCATGCCTTGAGAATTTGACGAAGTGGTCGAAGAATAGGGATTTTTCATTTTATTTTTTATTGTATAATTTTTAATTGTATTAATTTTTGATAAAATTTTGTTGTAAATTTCATAACATTATTTCTGTTAAATTCCTTATTGAATTAGCTTCATATATCAAATTGTATAAAGTTTTTAGTAGATTTCATTAATTAGGTCTGTTAAACTCGTTAGTTGAAATATCAAATTGTATAACGTTTAAATTAGATTCAAGTATCAATTTGTATGAAGTTTTCTAGTAAATGTCATTAAATTAATTTAAAAAAAATCTAAATTAAGAATAGAATAGAATTCCTTGATGTACTTAATGCGACGTTCAAGCGGAATTACACTAGATATTAGTTCAAGTAACAATTTTGAAGTTGTTGTAGTAATGAGAGATGCATTTAGTTCAAATAAACGGTGTAAATACAGAACGAGTGGCTTACTCGTTCTGTATTTATTCTTACAGAGTAAGTACAGAGTCAGTACAGAGTAAGTACAGAGTAAGTACAGAGTAAATACAGAGTAAGTACAGAGTAAGTACAGAGTAAGTACAGAGTAAGTACAGAGTAAGTACAGAGTGAGTACAGAGTGAGTACAGAGAAAGTACAGAGTAAGTAAACGGTAAGTACAGAGTAAGTACAGAATAAGTACTTATTAATGAAAGTAATGATTTTAGTCCCTAATTATTTAAAAATTACAACTCTGTTGACTTTGAATTTATCTTGTAGATCGTGAGTTTTTTTAGCTATAGTTTTCACAGCACATTTCCAAAAAGAATATACATAATTATACAAAGGTCGCTACTCTGAATTAATACCGTCCACAAACTAACATGAATGCTAGATTTGTAAACCTGAATCTGTCCCACCTGGCGCTAGACTAGACGTCTTGATATCATTTGAATATGAATAGAGCTTAATTCTGCCACAGACTGATATTAAATTTTCGTAAGACGGCTGTCAGGTGCTTTCGAGGAATTGCACTGAATCTCAGCGCAATGCACTTTTGGATAGGTACAATCAGGTTGAATTTGATTGAAATTCTTTTGCATTTTATAAATTGAATTTGTGTTAGGTACGTGAGCGTTGGGTTTTGAAAGCATATTTCATTTAATTCTGTCAATGCCAATGCAAGAAAGTCACTAAGATGTAAATCGTCTGTTTTTTTTCTTAAACTTTTAATTAGCATTGCTACTCGTATTTAGCAAGGTAACGTTGCCAGTATTTTGGGCGCTTTACCCGCGAATACTGACTTGAGCTCTGTTTATTATTTGTAATGTCATTCATATTGGGTAGTACTTATTCTATATTGATAAATAAATATAAACTTTTTATGTGAAAAAGTAAATTTTGTTATTATATTTTTTTAGTAAATTTTATTTTATTATGTAACAAAATAATAAAAACTTGAGTGATCTTGATCCTTATTACAATGACTCTATATGAGATCACGACCAATAAAAGTCAGGATCAATGTTTAAGGCGAAAGTGTCTGCTTTTTTGTTATTTCTTCACGCTCAAACGGATAGACGGATATTAATGAAATTTGGTATGAAGGTAGCTCAAACCCTGGAACTTCACATAATAATATTTAGACATACTTTTTAAGTGCGGGTGTAACGATCCACGATTGCCTAATTTTCTCCGCATTTTTTTTAAAATGTTTCTTAAAACACCCGCGGTTAAAAAGTATCCTATGTACCATTCTAGATATATCCTAGATAATCTCTGTGCCAGATCTATTCAGCAGTTCTGGCGTGAAAGAGTAACAAACATTCATCCATCTATCCATTCTTACAAACTTTCGCGTCCTGCGTTTGCAATGCAAGCGGAAAATAAAAGATAATTAACGACATCACATTAGAAACCTCAAAAATAGCAGTATTTTTCCACTATTTAATGGATGTTACTATATAGAAACCTTCCTCTTGAATCACTCTATCTATCAAAAAAACCGCATCAATATCCGTTGCGTAGTTTTAAAGATTTAAGCATACAAAGGGACATAGGGACAGAGAAAGCGACTTTGTTTTATACTATGTAGTGACTAGGCATGCGTTTGACCATTGACTCGCCTGATGGGCGATCGAAGCGTTGCCGTGATCGAAGGTGTAACACGCTTGCCTAGGAGATACCTATTCACTCTACTCTTAAACACCCCCGGATTGTATTTAGGTGGAAAGACAGACGCAGGCAACGAGTTCCACACCTCTGCAGTTCTTACAAGAAAAGTTGGCTTGAAACGCTTAGTGCCTTTTGGCGGAATTTCCACCATGAGAGCATTTCCCGATATAAAACTAACGCTATGGTCGACCTCGTAATGCACATACTTTTTATATCAAAATCGGTTTAATCGTGAACCGTGAAAACTCAGAGAGTAAGACTGGCAGTTTAAGCCTAAAAAATTAAACTTATAGGAAGAGTTACGTTCAACTACAATACAATTATTTGTATAAATAAATAAATAATAAAAATAAATTCAGGACATTTCCACACACGGTCGCCTGACCCCAAACTAAGCAAAGCTTGTACTATGGCTGCCAGAGACTGATATACTTACATTATATAGTTTTTACTCACTGTTTTTCATATTGAGTACTCGAACTGAGTGTTAAGTGTCATGTATTTGAATATTGTGTTTTTGTATGTATACTTTCATTATTGTCAATAAAATATAATAATTATTATATATTTTTAAATACATACTTAGATAGATATTTAACACCCATACATAGAACAAACACAAATGTTCATCACTTAAATGTTTGCCCTAAGTGGGAATCGAACCCACGCCCCCAAGCTCAAAAGGCAGGTTCACTTCCAACTAAGCCACCGGGGCAGTCAACGTTGTGACCTGTGACGTATGTTTTCTGGGCACAGAATGCTGTGAATAGCAGTTTACTATCAACAGTTACTCATTTCACTTTTACTTAGTATATGATATATACTTGACGGAGTGAGCGCGAAGCGTGAGCAATCCGTCTCGTTTCAGCTTGGCCAAAATTGCTCTCGTGTGTCTGTTCAGCTGTTCTCCTCTACAGGTTGCATTTCTCAACCAATTATCGTGAAACTTTATAAGCAGGTCTAGGATTTTTTTGGAAACTCGTCAAAATGACGAAGGTATGGGGATTGAAAGCGTGAAACTATTCACATATTTTGTTAGCATGGCAAACGTTTTTTTATTAAGTTTAAAGCCACGCAAAGACAGCAGTCTTCAGCTCTCAGACTCACTAGTTTTAGTATCATCTTATTTCCCAATATTTAAAGTATCTACAAATAAAATATGTACCTAATACCGCGTACCATAAATTAAATCTAACATAAAGTAAAGCTAACGTAGGGAGGGCAAATCTACTTATCTGGAATTGAAATCATTCGTTGCGCCCGGACCGGCAGCGCTGCAAGGAAGCCAAGATCCGATTTTAACAAAATTGAGTTTTATAAGATCTCTTGCTGTACAAGTTCGGATATTAAATGTAGTTTTGTTTTGGGGTCACATGATTTGGGTAAATAAATATTGCAATTTGTGGCTGTAGAAGAAAAGTTTTGTCTATAGTTTTCTCGTAAAAATTATAGGGCACAGTGACATTTAACATCAGATAACTAATGTCTCGGGGTGACGAGCCCTGTGCGTCGCTACGCAGGGATTTTATTCTGGGTGGCTCTGAACTGTTGTCGGCAAGCGTGACTCTTTTTTTTTTTTTTAATACATAATAGGCTTGCGTTTGGCCGCCAACATGCCTGATGATAAGCAATGATGCGGCCTACGATGGAGCACGCTTGCCTAGAAGAAACCGATTCACTCGAGACTTGAAGACACCCAGATTATAAGTGTCAGGGAACACACAGTCTGGCAGAGTATTCCACACTCTAGCGGTCCGTATGAGAAATGAGGAACCAACGCGTTTCGTGCGTGTTGTAGGTATGTCAACCATAAAACGATGCCGCTTTTTCGTACTCTTGGTTGTTTTATAGAAGAACGGGCTAGGGAGAATAAGGTCATGCAAACCATATGCACACTCCCCGAAATGTATCCGATAAAAAACCGATAGACTAGCAACCTTGCGCCGATGATCCAAACTTTGAAGTTTGGCCTGGACAAGGGAGTCGTTGCCAATGAGCTTCTTCGCACGTTTCTCGATGGACTCCAACGCCTCGAGCTGGTACTTTGCCGATCCATCCCAAAGGTGCGAACAGTACTCCATGCACGACCGAACCTGTGCCTTATATAATGAAAGCAACTGTTCCGGCGTGAAGTACCGTCGCACCTACGAGAGGACACCCAGCTTTTTAGCAGCTAATTGAGCCTTAGCCTCAATATAGGAGCCGAAGTTGAGGGTGGAAGTCAAAGAAACTCCTAAAAGCTCAAGGTTGTTATTAATCGGGATGGATACACCTTACTATCAAGGCGAGCGACTCGTTTGTCTCGTCACTCAGTTTTGTAAAAAAAGTAGGGTTTTTTTTGTGTTAAAGTGTCTGCTCTTATGGACATAATAGGGATTATTCTGTGATGGGTTTGAATAGACTGATAGATTTCAGATTCCGAGATTGGATTTGTATTTACGTCCGTAATGCTTTTCTTTTTTTGTTTTGGCTGTTACACCCGAGTTAAAATGTTAACTACATTTTTAACTACTTATGTTTACATGTTTATTAAATAAAAGCAAAACAAGGTATAAGCATACAACATACGAGTAAGTCCATGACGGAGGGAAATCATTTAAAGCAGTTATGCATGTTCGGGCTTTACCATTTCCCAATTTCTATTATTACAATTTCAATTTCTGGCTTCACCATTTCTCCATTTCTAATCCTTGCCTCGTGATTTTTATGAATCTACAATTTCCAATGCTTGCATCAACATTTCTATTAATACAGTTTCAATTCCATTTATAAACAAATTGCAGACAAGTAATCAGCGTAATCGATGTTGGCACGGGTGTCCATCTGCACAGAATAATCCCGGCTTCAGGTGAGAGTTTATTACAATGCACTGAGCTATGTGATTTGCGGCGATCAGGAGGGCTATTCTTGCGCGTGAGATGAGATGAGATTTTATCTTGGTCTCTCTCACGCCTATGACATTTCAAACGAGAGCAACAAAGACGAAAAAAGATGAGATGAAAATCTCAAATCTCCGAATAGGGCCACAGAGATATATCCGTATTTTACAAAATAGTGGCCTTATTGTAATGTCTGTCACGTTTGATCACGGTGATTGGTTTAGCTATGTAGCATTTTAGCGTTTGTAGTCTTTTTAAGCAACTTCAAAAGCTTCAAAAGCTTTTATAAAATGTTTTTTACCGCATAAATCCGTTATTTAAGAACAGATTTTTAAAAACTTTTATCATTTGAAAGAAGATACTAAAAAATTGGTCCTGTTTTTTACATAATTCAATTCGGATGACGTGAAGTCAGTTTAATTTTATTTTGAAAGATTGTAGTAAAAATATTCGAACAGCTAATGATAAGTTTCCATTGGAAGGGTTCGGGGAGGAAAAAGTGTGCTAGGTCCAAGGAGAATGCCTTTTCCATGGCGATAGATTCCATGAAACAAGAATAAAAGATAGTTAATTAGTTTCAGAGGTCAAGACTCACTTTAGATCAATGTGCCAACATTCATCTAAAGTGATCAGTGTGCATTGAGTGATCGAACCTCACATTTGTGATGTAACTATAGAGATTGTACCGACAACATGATAGGTCGCAAAAACATTACATTAGGAAGTTTGTCATTAAAAAAAAAGCAATGAAGTCGCATCATAGTGGGTCCTTACCTTAATCATCTGGCAAATAACGCAAATTACGAGTGGTCCGCAGCGGCTGGGGCAATATTGTTAATTGATTCAGGTACTGTCCACCTGGGTCCTGGAGCTATATGCAGGGATGGCGGCAGGGACGGGACAGTTATTAAATTGCTCTCAAAGAATGTGATAACATTTCCAATTTCCAACTCATTTAGAATAAAAATATAAGTAAAAAAACTAAGGTACATTTCAGCAATTAGCAATTCTTTTGTAACACAAAAGTTCTCGGAAAGTTGTAAGAAAATGTACCCCATTGTACCCCATTGTACGACTTACAAGTCTTGCAATTTTAAAACCACAACCACACAACTTAAAAAATACAATACAAACTCATGCCCAATTGATCATCAATCTTAATTCGTCCGACCTGTGAATTTTTAATCCGTATGTGATGTGTAAGAGCCAATCAAGTAGTAAATTAATGATTCTCTTTATGCAACGAAATTGCAAAGAGAATATGAGTGTAGAACTCGTTGGCGAAATAACACTTGTAACTTTCAGTCTAGAAAAGTAATTAAATGACAATGGCCTGGTCTCCGGGAAGACCAGACCATCAAGGAAAGACCGGGAAGGGAAGACCTCAGTTTTCCCCTCAGACCAAACAATCGTCATAAAGCTATTACATACTTAAACCCATTTTTTCATGTCGATGTTGTAATTGCCTGGTTCCCGTGGAACAAAAATCGATTACCGGGCAGAACTTTAGTTCGCTGGGTCCAAGGTCGGATTGCATTGAAGGAAAGGAAGGTGGTGAATGAGACTGTCAAGTCGAAGAAGAGACCTACACTTCTTAGTGGGCGATAAATGGTCCTTGATGAAGATGACAAAACAATGACTGTACCTTTATATGTGACTGTGAATATGTGTCTATAGGTAGCTGTTGAATAGGTTTTCTCGCAATTTCACCAACATATTGTAATGTACTCCTTTTTTCTTTAGTAATCGACAGCTTCTATCGGCAGCCAACATATTCCAAACTCATTTTGAAATCTGACAGTCAGAGAGAACGTTTAAGATGCCGTCAGCATTAAGAAAACCTTTGGGAGATGAGGAAGTGTTCATGTGAATTTACCTAGAGTCCTCTTATCCAAGTTGAACTATCAACAGTGATCTATCTGGATACCTACCTGAACCTGATCCTGTTTTACCTGGAGCTACCAGTACCTACTCAGACTCCTGGACCTTGAAAGGTACGCCGGCGGACACTCTAGCATGTCTCTGGCCGTTTGATATAACTACTACAAAGATTAAAAACCGAAAAAAGATAGACAGCCGATAAACCCGTTCACTGCTCGGAGAAAAACGGAGACGGAAGACCAGACGTTCGGCAATACCCTTAATCATCATCGTCTTCGTCAGCTGTCGATAGATAAGATAAAATTTTAAGACTACATTATCCTAAACTAATTAACCTACCTACCTAGGTAGGTAATGTAGATGTAGATAATGTAGTCTTAAAATTTTTGACAAATTCATGTTTTTGTAATTTTTAATTTTAATAATTGATTTTACTAACTAAACTTGCTTGTTTCCTACCCTACCTTAGGTGTCCCATCCCTAGGCAAGCAAGGCTCTCAAATTTAAACCTAGATAACTGTACGTTGTGCTTTGCCCTGCCATAGGCGGATCGTAACGTTATAAATATAATACTCTGCCAGAGTGAGTGTTCCCTGACACTTATAATATGGGTGTCTTCAAGTCTCGAGTGAATCGGTTTCTTCTAGGCAAGCGTCATCAGGCATGTTGGCGGCCAAACGCAATTAGATTAGCCTATTATGTAATAAAAAAAAAATATAAAACATGGGTTAGGTACCAAAGTATATACTCTGGAACACGCACAAAGCCAAGCAAGGTCGCTAGTAATTAATAAATGAACTATTACAGCTAAAAGACATTTTGAAGGTGTTGGTGACGTAAACCTACACCTCGCCTTAATTAAACGACCCCCAGCGCCATCGCGGCTCCTGTGGCATCGTAGAATAAGTACTTAATTAGATATATGCCGCCCTTATGTCGGTGAAATACGGTCGAGAATGGCAGAACACGCTTTAAACAATTTCGAGAGAAAAATACGTTTTCGCTTTTAGAGCAAGGACGAAAAATATTGAGGAGGCTTCAAAAATTTTTGTATGGTGACAAAACAGTGGACTACGGATGTGCGGATGCAGCTAGCTGGGTGAAGTTTCCAATTAACTATTTTATAGTTTTTTATTTCATCTGCCAAAGGCTCTGTTGGTAGGCTGTAGTTGGGTAGGTAGTTGTTATTGCGCCAATTCGAACCTGTGTTTTAGTTGTCCCATTGAAAAACGTAGGGTTGTATGTAACATAACATCAAAATATCATACATCGTCATACCTGTAGTTCTATCTACAAACAAACTACTATACCTTTACTTGCACCCGTAGTATAAGCTTTGCTTAGTTTGGGGTCAGGCGATCGTCAGTGCAAAAAATATCCAAAATTAATATTACTCTTCCAAGATATTTATTTATTTTCTTAATTTTTTAGTATTTTTACAATATAGATATAAAACAATAAATATTGTAAAAAAACTTAAAAAGTAGGGTGCCGCCGGGAGCGGGGTGAGGCCCAAGCTGCCGGTAGTTAGGGCTGCAGAGTGAAGAACCTCCTGACAATACGGCACGTGTCAAGGATCACTGCCTTTTGTATCTGGCCCTTGATCCAACCGTCTAACGAGAGCCTCTTGAGGTGATATTATTTTTATTTTTAATAGAGTTCGTTAGTAATCACACTTTTTTATCCAACTGCGCAAAAAGGAGCGTAATGTTTTTCGAGTGTATGTATGCCGGTATGTAATATAAGGTTTCTATGGCACGCCCTACAGCCTAAACAGCTTCATGGATTTCGACATGTGAGGTCTTCTACTTGTAGGTGAAGTGATTTTCATCTTGTTAACGAAACATTACTTTGAGGCATTTTTCCTAGACTCTAGAATCTAGAGAAAAATGCTCGTCGCTTTCAGAGACTGTGTGTCCAAAACCCTTGTTTTACTGTTATTAAATTTAAGCGATAACGCGGCATCCTCGAGCATTTAAAACGCCTTCGTTTATTTACCCCCAGGTAAAGAAACGCTTCCCTTAATTCAGCCGAGCACACGTCGTCAGTCCCCGAAGATTGCCCTTAAATTTAATTAAATGCGAAGAGACCGTTGTTTCACGCCATTGTTAAGAATTCAAATAGTTTTGGTTGACGCAAATTAGAATACGCTTAATTAAAATAGGTGCGTGTGATTGGAAAGATGTACTTAATATACTTAAATGTATTTGAAGTCTGCGTGTGAATGATTGGAAAGATGTAATTAACATACTTGTATTTTAAGTTTGAATCGATTGACGTAAAATGTAGAGTCTTAGTTCTTAGAAAGTGCACAGTCTACTTTTTGCCGTTGTTCTTTGTTCTGAGAAGTTGGTAATGCTCTTACGAAGACTCGTCATCAGGAATAATTATTATTATACGCTGTACTTACTTACTTACTTTATTTACTTACTTTTCAAATACTTACATTCTTTTTATTGAAGTGTGAATTAGATGTAAATATCTAGTTTGGTAAATATTACATAATTTTCTAATGTGAAATATTGCATGTCCGCTAGGACAAACTGTTGAGACTAGGTACTTTAACATACTTACTGCACTTTTATATGTACACAGTTTTAAGCAATAAAATTTTACTTTACTTTCTTTCAAATTTTATAAAATTCCGTAAATAAGTTTAAGTACTTAACTTTGATCCACAATATAAAAATCCACAATCATTCTTATTTACAATACATCGACAAACTCATTATTTCTTTCGCTGACTTTGAACAAGTCACTCTTTACTACGCCTTTTCAATTTTGCGCCAAAAGCAATATCCACTTGACTAAACGAGGGGTATATAATGACCTTTCGTATTCGGTAGTGAAATTGGAATTGAAACTGAATTGTTTTGAACGGTTGTGTTGTTATTATGACAGTGGTGATCGTAACATCCGATGACGCTTGTTGGAATGATCCGTTTGTGGTCAAAAATACTTCAAATAACACAAAAATTAACGCTAGCATAAACGCTGGATGCGGGCAGAGCAAGACCGATCGTTGACATGGACTATTAGGTACGAGGACCATTCTCTTGAATGTCTTTTGCAAAAGACAATAAAAGTAGACATGCAAACTATTTCTGAAGGAAGTGTACTCAAAACAACCTTAATGTAAATGTAAATAACTAATACTTCTAATAATCCAAACCATGTACAATTTGTGGGTAATTTCAGTATGAATCGAATGGACACTAAGATCAATACGACAGAAAGACACCAAAGAAAAACAATACGAGGTCCGTCCTCTACCGTGCTCCAGCGCAAAGTGCCGGTTGGATGGGGCGGGCGACTCAGGCGCTACTCCACTGACATTCCTTTGACAACTCGCTCGGAAAACGTCACACAGCAGAGCATAGACTGCATTTTTTTTGTATGTGTTGCTAACTAATAGTTTATTTGTAGCGAAAAACATACAGAATACAGATTAAAAAAGAGGGAAACTAATTAGGAAAGTGATAAATTTAAGGTTTTTTGCCAAAAGCTCTTGCACAACTTAGCATGTTGCCGGTCGTGTCCAACCAGCGCTGGTCTTCCGTTGCGGCAGGTGACATCACGCACGAGCAAAACGCAATAAGTATAGGAGAATGACACACAGTGAACACGTCTGAATTTAGATTTTAGAAGAGGAAATTTTACTTACCGTACCGTATGGGATAATTAAGTTTAAGTATTAGTTTAGATTTTTCAATTTCATACTAAGTTAATTAAAATTTAAGTGACTTTGCAGGAAAAACATAGCAAGTTTTGATATCGCATACCTAACCTATTCCACCTACCTAAAGGTACCTGTACACCATTCTTCAACTATGTCTTCAAACTATTGGTGAAATCAGCACCAAAGTCCGTTTTGGCGTTTACAAGTAGTTAGCGCATTTAAAAGTAGCTAGAAAGACGCGTAAAGCGATTTGGGTTTTAATATAATAATTATGCTGAAACGAAGATTCATTATTACATAATTTGAAAATGTTGAAACAACCAAAAAAAATTACTGAAAACAAAAATATTCGTCACCAACCATCAGCTCAGATAAATAAACCAGAGAAGTCATCAAAGCCATCTTGAATTCGAACAATGAACAAGCGATAAGCTGATACTGGAAAGAACAAAGGCAAACTCTACTTCCGCTGGCCAATCGCTCTTGTTATCATTTATTTGCAAGAGTAAATATTGTTATTAATTACCGAGCTCAGTTGGTATCCTGTCAGAACTCCCCTGGCCTCAATTACAAAATCCAGAACAATCCTACGCGGGCCCATTAATTTGATTGAAGTCCATTTATAGCTGAAATTCAAGTGTTTACAATTATGGAGACTCCAGTGAGTAATGAAGTGGCTTGGGATGCTAACTGTACAGCTAGTTTAGTTTAGCTTTAATTAATTGGGTGGCAATGGAAAGGGAAGCCTAGCGTTCTCAATGAAGGAAAGGTTTCTGGTTGCTTGATAGTTATGTGTATACACGCTAGATGGCATACATGACATGCCATTGTAAATCATAAAACACTGTTTTAGATTATGATTATGACACGGGAATTACTCACGTACGATTTAGTCGACTGCTTATAGTTTCAACCGCATTCGACGGTCTTTATCAGGGGGGCTATTCCTGCGCGTGAGATGAGATGAGATTTTATCTTGGTCACTCTCACACCTACAACGTTTCAAACGAGAGCAACAAGAACGAAAAAAGGTGAGATGAAAATCTCAAATCTCCGAATAGGGCCCCAGGGCGAGTGCGCGCGCTGCTGCATCTCGCATAGCACTGAGTGCTATAGTCGGAATAATTGACTAAATCGTACGTGAGTAATTCCCGTGTCCTAATCATAATATGTGAAAACCACGTCAGTTTCCATAATAAAACTGTTTGTAGAGTTTAAATGGTAAAATTATCTATTTAACGTAACTGTAATTGTATATAATACACGTTTTCTGAAGTAGGTTCAGCTCACAAAAATTAAAAAAATAGCATACACAAACGTTATACGGTATTGCACCAGTATACAATTTTCACGTTGAAACGTTGGCAAAGAAGTTAGAGAATAAGTAGGCTATAAGACTTTATTATGCACTTTTATTTTATTTGTTGACTGCCTCGGTGGCTCAGTTGGTAGTGAACCTGACTTCTGAGCTTGGGGACGTGGATTCAATTCCCACCTAGGGTAAACATTTAGGTGATGAACATTTGTATTTGTTCTATCTATATCTGGGTGTTAATTCCTATTTAAGTAAGAATTTAAACATATATATATGCATATGTGTAACAGTCTCTAGCAGCCATAGTACAAGCTTTGCTTAGTTTGGGGTCAGACGACCGTGTGTGCAAGTGTCTCTAATATTTATTTATTTGTTCTTCTCCTCGTTTTGCTAAAATATATCTTCAAGCAATGTTGCAAGCACTAGAAACCTGAAAATGAGCTACTTTTAATAAATCATCTCTTGTCGAAGTTGAAAACTTCCTAGTCGAAAGTGTCACATGTTAAGTTATCAAGGACACACGTACCGAACTTGCGAACTACTGCCATAAAGCAGGCTTGTCTCTAATATTACCCTATTACGTCCGCCAGCTTAATTTATGCCGTTGCTAAGTCATGAGGTAGGACATGGCAAGATACTGGATGCACATTTTGCTGGATGTGTCTGCTGTCAGCCCGTTCGCGGGGAAAACGTGACGATATATACTCGTATGTTAAATATCTTATGACTGCAGTGCTGTTGACTAGTTGGACAGTGTGCCTATCTACATCTATCTACAATGACGTATATTACGTGCCACGATAAATGAGACTTGATGAGAGTCAGCGATGGGGAAATATTTCAAAAAAATATTAAATATTTCATAATTAAATATTTCGTTTGTTTATTTGTAACGCTTTCACGTCCTAACCAATCAACCGATCATCATGAAATTTTGCGTATACGTTGTCTGAAATACAGAAAAGGACATAGGGTACTTTTTATCCCGAAAAAAAAAAACAGTTCCTGTGGGACCGCGGGTGAAACCGCGGGGCGAGCTAATATTTTAATAATATATTAAATATTTTTTAAAACTTATATTCAATATTTCAATTAATATATATCAGGAATATTTCAATCCAAAACTAGAACTAAAAATCAATCCGACCAAATCAAACCACGTGGTTTGTCAAGTCTACAAAGGCTACAACAAAGTTAGTACATCACGTACGTGCGTTGGCACGTACTACAAAGTTAATACGTTTGTAGTAGATGTAGAAGTAATCTCTGGTACTACTGGTCTGAAGGAGTGCCATATAATAAGCATTGAAACGTGAGCGAAACCGCGCGCAGCGAGCTAGTTACATATAATTATTGTCTTTTGTCTTGCTTTTAAATTGGTAAAATAATGTTAAAATTTAATAACAGTGGAATATAACACTTTTCATTAGAAAAACAGTTCTCTGACGAGATAAAAATAAATAATGTTTTTTAGTGAAACAATTAAAAGGTAAAAAAAATAACTTTTATTACGACAAGATTGTCATTCCTCACACTCTTGCTAACTTTTTCGTATCCGCTGATCTACTTTAATCCATCCATCGTCCGTCCATCCGTCTATCGTTAATGGTCTCTATTCTACTCTCCTTTATCCTGGCTCATCCTGTGTATCGAAATCCGTGACGCACTTGCCAACAAGCAGAAGAACTTGACGATTTATTATCATACTGCTTTCTAAAGTTTTATCTTAAACTGGCGGTGAGCTTACACATCTTGTACGCTAAGGCTTGGTTTTAATCACTTCAACTTGTATCTTTTGAATTTTTCGCCGTAAATTCAAATACTTTAATAAGGTTGTAAAACTATGTAAAAGAACAAGGTTTTTGAAGTCTTCGAGCTTTTTAACTGGGTCAGTCGTCAGTCAGCTTTAGACCTGCCTTTGATCTGGCTGCCTAAAAGAAGGTAGGTATTTTTTTTCATTGTTATAGGTGCCGTTTGAATGACGTAGGTTTTTAAGGCCCACTTGCGATATATAACATAACATATCGTCACGCCTTTCCCCCGAGGGGGCTGGCAGAAATTCAGTCCCAAATGTGACAGGGGGCGAGCCTGTCGCCATACACCGGGCTCCAGTCATGTAATAACATACAATACGCACAAAAGTTCACACAATGAACAAATTGGTGCGTGCTGTCGGCTGGGTTCGAACCCGCTCCCTCTGGCTAGAGAGGCGGACCTTCTTCCAACTAGGCTGTCATCGCTGCGATATATACGGAGTTAAATTCTTATGCAAAGGATTAATTAACTTAGAGTTAAAATGTTATAAATTTCACTCTAATATTGTGTGAACTCAAAGTTCTACGTCTTGGTGGCGCAAGACGGTTCACCAGTTTAACCTTTTGATGAGCAGTTAACTCCAAATTAGAAAGATAACCCTAGGCCTTTTGCAATTGGCCACATTATGTGGAGTTATGACACGAAAAAAAAGGTCGAAGTTGTTGTAAATCTGTTAAGCCCATCGATATCTTTGTTAATTGAACTTATTTGTTATACATCCATCTTACACACATTTTTCTTCAGTTATTTTTTCAACAACACTTAATATTAATCTAGCTTGCAAGCAAAATTATTATGTGCTCATTTACGACGGAAGTAGTTTTCAAATATGGAGAATTAATTCTATAATAACGCGAGCGTATGTAACAATTACTCTATCACGATGACAATCAAACTCAACGACACAATAAATTGGTACAAGCAGCACGAGTTACAAATCACAAGTCACAACTGCGGGAAATGTTGCGAATATTGTGATTGTAACCGACATATTAGCATGAGCGTGTGTAGCGTACTTTATTATTTTAAGGGGTGGGCTCGATGAAGCGAACGCTGTAACAGTTGACTACACGTGACTAGCTGGATGTGTTTTTGTATGGGCCTCAATGAAAAAGGTCATATTATAATAATAAATCTCTAAAAAGGTTTTGAATCCGTGTAGATTTTAATTCTCACAGATTTGATTTAAATTATGTGTTAATGATATTTATATATTTTTAATGAAAGCCATAACAAAAGTTCCAAAAATTACAACGCTCTGAAATATTTTGTGAAAAATCCTACGAAATTCAGATTACCACAGACTTAATGACAACAAAACATCCACGTATCATACATACAGAACATATCGTCACGCCTTTCCCCCGAAGGGGCAACATCCAACATAGGGAGTCTAAACGCTAGAGTCGGTCGACAGTCCCCGATAATTAGTTATTTTATGACGCCTTACGTCAAAAATCATAAAATTAACCCACACACATCATGCCTACTGCTTGATTTCATTTAAAATAAGGACGCGAACATCAAAGCGTTCAACACTAACAAAATATCGCAAACTGCCGGCAATTTTGATATGTAGACTCCCTTAGAAAACATAATTACTCCAGTCTAAGCCTTTGTAAGGAAGTTAAGATTCTTATCTCGACAACGTCACAGTGCGTAACGCGTGTCACGTTAGTGGAACCCCACTGTAACATGTCGAGCAATCAGCCTCTAACTGTCATGAACTTAGTGCGCCTCAGGCTTTGTACGAAACCATGAAAGTAATATTCTGGTGAACTGTGATGGCCAACTGCAGATGCTATCAAATTATACAGCTCTCTCTTTCCTTTATTCGAAAAAATATATTGTATTTTTTTCGTTTAATCGTTTGTAAGCTTGTGTTTGATCGCCCTCGTGATGCGGCTTACGATGTCACTTGCCTAGGAGAAATCGATAACCATTTTGGACTAGGGTATCAACTGGGTGTCTTCAAGTTTCAGGTAGATCGGGTTTTTAGGCAAGCGTGCTTCATCGTACGCCGCATAATTGCTTAACAAATAGCGGCCAAACGCATGCCTAAAAACGAATTTAAAAACATTACATCAGAGAGCTTACCACGAGTTTTGATTGTTGATGTAAACATTTTTCGTTTTGATTTAGCTCCATACATTTAACCTAGTTACTTAACGTTTCCGCCAGGGGCGCTCTATTGAAATGTATGGAGCAAAAAGAAAACTAAAAAACAGTTTTCGGAACTATCAAATCTCACGGTTAGGGTCCTCACGTTAACCATTTGGACGGTTTAAAATGCATGCTAGCATATAAAAGAATTTGTTTCCTCTTAGTTTAAATACAAAATTCTTTGCGGAACCCAGGCTTTAGCAGATAAATCCACGTCCCTTTAGCAGACATGCGGATGTCAGATCCTTTGCGTATTCTTAAAGAATGTCCATTGTGCATTAATGACCGAGCGAGCGTTTGCGAGCGAAGCATTTATGTTTCAGCTTCCGCAAAAATGCTTTCGTATATCCAGATTCCGGTCTTCCTACAGGAAGCCAGATGCCAACTGCGAGGTTCTCAGCTCACAGCATCACTAGTTTTACGGTTTTTTTAACGTCCTTTGGTATTTTCAATTTACTTAAGGTGGTGGTATTTTTTTCGGTGTTGTTTCGTCTTAAAGAAAGGCCAGGTCAAGAGTACCCGTAACCGACGAACGTGTATGAAAAGACTCATGAAAGTGGAAGAAGCGAAAGATGTATGCCAGGATCGTAGCAAGTGGAGAGAAGTGGTCTCTGCCTACCTCTATGGGAAAGAGGCGTGATTATAATTTTTTTTTTTGGACACTTCCACACACGGTCGTCTGACCCCAAACTAAGCAAAGCTTATACTATGGCTGCCAGAGACATACATACTTACATACATACTTAGATGTTTTTAAATACATACTTAAATACACATATATTAACACCCAGACATGGAGCAAACACATATGTTCATCACATAAATGTTTGCCCTAGGTGGGAATCGAACCCACGCCCCCAAGCTCAGAAGGCAGGTTCACTAGCAACTGAGCCACCGAGACAGTCAAATATGTATGTTATTTCATATCTCAGGTATCATCAAAATTCAACTGCAGTCTGCGGTCCGAAGTTAACAATGTGGTTCCAAAGTCAGAATAACACTGTTACGCAATCAAAAGCAGGTGTTTGATTTGCCAAATGTTTGACAAATTGGGCTAACTTTAGCTAAACAAGTTTGTTGCGTTATTCCATAATGTACGTAATTCCAGTGCGTATAATGTACATACGTAATCCATAAACTTTGAATGTTACTGTGTTCTTGATTCGTACTAAGTAACGTAGGTAAATAAATACCTACCTAAGTCGGAGATTATAAATTTTCATACTTTTGAAGAACAACTAGTTAAAATTCAAATTCAAATATTTATTTCAAATAGTTGTTATAATAAAATATTCCTACATCAGAGTCCACCTTATGATATGTCAGAAAACATGATGAATTCATTTGAAGTTTTGAAATGATGAATTGAAATTGAATTGAAAAAACATGAATTTGCCAAAATGATAATTAAATATAAGTAAATAACCTATGTGTTAGCTTATATAGTGTCAGCTTATATTCAGGATATAAGCTGCTTCATTCCAAACTTCATCGAAGTCCGTCCATCCGTTTGAGTGTGAGGAAGTAACAAACAAACACATACACGCACACACAAACTTTCGTCGTTATTATATTAGCAGAACTAAACTCTCGTTGTTACCCGCTATATTAAAATAACTGTTCAGGGTGCCGTAGTATTTCACAGATGATAGAGAGATAGGACATACACAGAGTTTCATTTGTGTAGCACTAAAAAGAAGGACCGCTATCACACCGTCTCGTCAAGTCGGAGAGGTCAATGTATTTATGTTTTAGGACCCGCGTTCCGTTCCGGCTTCCGTTCGGGATGCGCCTTTTAACGCGTATTTTAGCGCTAGTTCAGACACGGCGGGAACCGCGCGGTAGTAGTATTGTTGTCCTTGTTATTACTGCGCATTAGACAAGGACAACAATACTACTACCGCGCGGTTCCCGCCGTGTCCGAACTGGCGCTTAATCAGTTCTTATTTCTGACACTTACAGTTCGCTTCTAAGGCCCGCATGTTAAAACGACGCTCAGTCATGGATTTCGATTCAAAGCTGTTTTTGTGTATGGTAAATCCAGTCTTTAAACGAGATTCATGACTGAGCATTAGTTTAGCATGCGGGCCTAAAACCCCTATCTACGCTTACCAATCAACATAAAAAGTCTAATTTTCGTAACACATTTTAACGTTTTTTTTTATTTATTTTATTTATTTATTTAATTATAGGCGAGCAGCCTAGGGCTGATGTGCCTACATTTTAATTCAACACACACTGTGTTGAATTAAAATTGTCCAAATTCACTAAAAGTTCGCACAAATATTGTTTTAATCACATTCAAATGTCTGTCAGAGACATTTGCTTTTGGTGCGACCAGCCATCAAGCCGGTTCATAAATGCGTTGATGGATTTAGCAGTGACCACATCCTCCTGAATTTGAGATTCCTGAGCGTCAATGTGCTCACCAATCAATCTTAATATATATAAATCTCGTGTCACAATGTTTGTCCTCAATGAACTCCTAAACCACTTAACCGATTATAATAAAATTCGCACACCATGTGCAGTTCGATCCAACTTGAGAGATAGGATACTTTTTAACCGCGTGTGAAACCGCGGAGCGCAGCTAGTATCAATATAAAATTCTAATTTTCGTAACACAATTTAACTTTTACACAAACTACAGTGATACAGCTTAATCAAGCTTAGTATAGTTTGTACAAACGGCTCGTTTTACAGAATTAAGTCGCCACAATTACTACACAAAGCTAATTTAATCAGATGAATGGCTCGCAAGCCAATAATTCTATTTTATAGTGCTATGCGTCTACCTGCTGGTGCCTGGTTAAAATGTTTAGGGCGAGTTACACCATAGCTTAACCAGTTGGTTAAGTCACCTAGTTGTGTTAAGTCACCTAGTTGATTAAGTCACCTACAGGCCTATACGGCACAGGCCGGTGACTTAACCAACTTTTTATGGTTTTAATTATGTTTGTCATACCCATTTAGAGACTTTTATTCTGGTTTAAACCTACACAACAAAAAAGAGTTTAAGATGACCCAATATAAAGCGTTATTAAGTTGGTCTGATCTCTTTGAATGTTTATTTATCACTAGCCCGCCGGCCCGGGGTTTTGCTTGCGTTTCATAGTCAATGTCAATCAGGGATTATGTAGCTTTCTAGCACAAACAAAAATTTAAAATCGGTTTAGTAGTTTCAACGATTACCTCTTACAATCATACTTACAAACTCATAAATGTACCTTTATAATATTAGTAGTTAGATATGGAAAAGCGGGATGTATATTTCAGAATTTCCCTCCGCTTCACTAACATTATGTCTTTATTTCTAACACTACTTGTCCTTAACTTTCGTAGACGCTTGACTTTTAAAAAATAAATAAATTCGGGACATTTCCACACACGATCGCCTGACCCCAAACTAAGCAAAGCTTGTACTATGGCTGCCAGAGACTGATATGCATACTTACTTATTTTTAATACATACATACATAGATATTTAACACCCAGACATAGAACAAACACAAGTGTTTATCGCATAAATGTTTGCCCTAGGTAGGAATCGAACTCACGCCCCCAAGCTCAGAAGGCAGGTTCACTAACAACTGAGTCACCGGGGCAATCGTTGGTAGAGTAATGTGTGTGTTTGTGAAACTGGCCCGAAGCAAGTATTTACTATTGCTTGGTTTTATTACTCTACAAATTATGTTAGTTTAAGTATAGAGTACAGCCTAACGCGCTTAACTCGCTACAAACATGTTCTGAGGAAGTTAAGATTAATTCAGTAAGTTGTATTTACCTTTCTGGTAGCGCAATACACTATTTAGATGAATAGATACAATTCTGTAAATCGGAAGTTTATAATGGTGGTGAACTAACGTGGTTTTCACACATTTTGATTTTATGAAACGGGAATTACTCATGTACGACTTAGTCGATTATAACTGTAGTCGGAATAATTGACTTAATCGTACGTAAGTAATTTCCGTTTGATAAAATCATAATGTAGAAGTTAATGATTTTTCGTAAGCAAAAAAACACTCATTATAGTAACTAAATTTCTAAAATTTTGCGTTCGATAACGAAATATTTGTTAACAAATATTTGAAAATATTTAATATTTTAAATATCTTAAGAAATGCGTCTTGAAGAGGAAGACAAAGATCCGGACAGAAATCGGACATACGCAAGTATTTTTGTCGAAGCTAAAGCATCAACGCGTCGCTCGCTTGCTCGGTCGAAAAACCAATTTAATCGACCCTAAATGTCAATTTTGCCGATAGACAGCAACCATTACTTGCGGTTACAGAGAAACCAAGAAGAGTTGAGGAACAATGAGTAACAGTGTTAGGTTAAGCCGCAAATACGTCCCAACCCTAACAAAGTTAAGGAAAGTGGTCGATCGGAGTTTATCCGGATTTCGGTATTTTAACGACGCCGCGTCGGGACGGAGCCATAAAAAAGCTAAAAGGTTGGATTAGAAGCCACCGGACAAATAGGTGTTCAATCTTTGTGTGAAGGTTAAGGAGATAGATCTGTCACCTATCTCCTTCACACAAGCAAGCAAGCTAGTTCTTATTGACCTGATGGCAGAGTTACTAGGCCGCTCGAAAGCCTCTGACATGAAATCAGAATTTATTGATAACTTCTACAATTACTCCACAGTTCAATATTTATAATAAAAAAAACGAATGTCTGAATCATCACGTCAGAATGTCAAGGCTTGACGATTGTTGATGTAGAACAAACAACCGGGGCCTACAATTGAACGTGTCATCCGAGCCAGGGTAGCGCTCAGTTATGAATGCCACCCGCGGTCACCCATCCTAGGACTGAGCGTGTTGTCCGGTGCTTAACATCGGTGAAAGGTTACGTACACCTAGTCGAGCTACGCTGTGAGCGCTGTGACGTGATAGTAAAAGAGTATTTGGATTACCTAGAGACCTTACTTATACCCTATCATACTAATATTATAAACGCGAAAGTTTGTAAGAATGGATGGATGGATAGATGTTTGTTACTCTTTGACGCCAGAACGGCTGAACGGATCTGAATGAAATTTGGTACAGAGATAGATTACAGTCTAGAATAGCACATAGGATACTTTTTAACCGCGGGTGAAACCGCGGGGCGCAGCTATTTTCAAAAAACATAGGATAGCCTCGGAATAGTTTTACAGTGTTTTGTCTTTTTCAATCGAGTTCAAAAAAATTAAGAGAAAAGAAAAACAAAACACTGTATAACAATTTCAAAGCTATGCGACGTTTATGACCACTAATACTAGGTAAAATCAAACTATTCAATTTATTTTAATAATTTCTCTATTCAATTTTATTTTATTTATTGTATTATTAAAATTAATTTTCTAATCAGTGGACATAGAATATTGTTCATTGATTTAAATGAATAAAAATCTGAACTAATAAATATTTTTTCATGCATAATTAAAATTCAAAATTTCATTTTAAGTAATGAAGAAGTTTATAACTTTTTATTGTAAGGGGAACCATACATATCGTCACTCCTTTCCCAAAGCGGGCTGGTAGATGTGTAATACAATACCCACACTGGGGCAGGGGCGAACCTGTCGCCATATACCGGGCTCCAGTCATGTAGCAGATGACATACAATACGGACATATGTTTAAACAATGAACAATTTGGTGCGTGCCATCGGCTGGGTTCGAACCCGCACACTCTGGCTTGACAAGCGGGTTTCTCCAACTAGGCTATCATCGATCATAAGGGGAACCACAGTGGTCCTTTTTTATTGCAATTAATAATTTACAAATCTTCCCAGCTAGGATTCGACCCCAGGTCACCTTGTTTATAGGGCTACGCAAACGAACTAAGTGTGTATTATGTTTGTTACTTCTTCACGCTCAAACGATATTCGAACGGATTTTTTAACGAATTTCAAATTCTTTATTATAAAGGTACATTAATAAAAGTGTATCGATGCTACCCGCAGTAGTTAAAAAACTGTGTCGCGGGATTTTGATTAAATTTTGTTGTGAAAGTAGCTTAACATAGGTTACTTTTTGTTAGGTTAGATGACGTCTTGAAGAAAGGCCAGGTCAAGAGTACCCGTAACCGACGAGCGTGTATGAAAAGACTCATGAAAGTGGAAGAAGCGAAAGATGTATGCCAGTATCATAGCAAGTGTAGAGAAGTGGTCTCTGCCTACCCCTATGGGATAGAGGTGTGATTATATGTATGTTTGTATGTATGTACTTTTTAACCGCGGGTAAAACCGCAGGCCTGTCTAGTTTTAATATATTCCTAAAAGATAATAAATATAGTCTGCAAACATTGCAATATCTCTCAAATTTTAATGCCGTGCGCCTATGAATCCATGATTCATGAAGTTCCTGAACCAGTTACCCCATTAGGCTGACTCCAACGAGGTATCGTCATTTGTTCCAAGTCCTAACTCGACTTCAAAACAGCATCAAGAGGGAAACTTCGAGAGGCAAAAGCCAATTTACCGCCCGCCCACATATTACGTACGGCGATGACGTCACATTACGTACGGTGGTGACGTCATTCATTGCCGTAACCCGGTATAATCCTGTGAAATATGCAAGGCGCCCCGGGGAGCGTTGTTAGTATGCGATTTGCATAATGGCCAATCGGCGTTGCGATTTGCGCCCCTAGTTTGGGAGACTACTTTAGAAAGTCGATCGATTCTATTAGTGGCTGTGGTTTTGGTAAAGTATTGTATCACTTGCGATGTTTATAACAGGATATTTCATGCCATCTAATTCAAACTGAAACCTATAATAGACATAAATACTGTGGCTTGTAAATTTTTAATACTTAGGTCATTAATTACCTATTCACACCGTTATTAATTATTACCTATGCACCTTATCATATTATCATTACCAACTTATTAATTACATAAGCACCTCATGGGCCAGCGTGCACGCACCATCTTAGAGCACATCGTCACTTTCCATCAGGTATGTTGTGGTCAAACGTGGGCCCATTCAATCATAAAAAAGGCTATCTACTTTACATATAAAGACATTCTTAGATTTTTAATGTTCTTTTGATTTAATTTTGGGAATAGTTTAGAAAACGAGGCCGCATTTGGGTACGGAATATTGTAAATTGATTATTTTAATTTTTTGTGTGAGTACAATAACTATAAATTAATATTACATTGTATGATTTGACAAAGTTTAATGAAAATTGTGAGTTTATTTGGTGAGAAAATTTCAAAAGCGTCTCGCAGTAGCAGCCCTAAAGTTGAGAAGCGTCGGCGTTGTATTGACGTTGACGAGACATTCACATGCCGAAGGGTAGAGTTATGATGATGGTATACAATGGTGTAAGAAAAAGAAGCGCTTGGAGTGCTTTCGACTATATTTTCCTTATAGGATGAGTTTATTTGTCATCTTATATTTAGGTAGCTTGAGCACTACGCGCCACGATGAACGACTAGCGACCTTTAGGTATCTTATGGATACTACGAGCTACGACGAACGACCAGCGGCCATCAGATAGCTTTCGCACTACGCGCTACGACGAACGACCAGCGGCCTAAGGTAGCTTGCGCACTACGCGCTACGACGAACGACCAGCGGCCATTAGATAGTTTCCGCACTACGCGCTTCGACGAACGATCAGCGGCCTTTAGGTAGCTTATGAGTACTACAAGCTACGGCAAACGACCAGCGGTCATTAGATCGCTTCCGCACTACGCGCTACGACGAACGACCAGCGGCCTTAAGGTGGCTTGCGCACTACGAGCTACGATGGACGACCAGCAGCTTTTAGATAGCATACATACAAATAACATACTTAAAACCAGTTTTAAATCGAGATTCAGGACTGAGCGTTGTTTTAAGAGCGGTAAAAAGGTCCAATCTCAACATTCTAGCTTTCAACATGCAAAGTTCTGGAAAAACCAAGTAATCTTTTTAAAAATTCAGTATTCTTACCAGCTGATACATCAAGCAAAACATAGGTCGGAGTAAACAAAAAGTTAAAGTTCTTTTGCGAAACAACACAGCTGATGCCTTTCCAAATCAATGGGTAAAAGAATCGGTTCTTGTAAATCGAGATTTCAGCTTAAAATGTTAACAGTAAGTTAAGTCTATGGAAACGTCTTGGTTTACACACACATGCACATATATAATAAAAAAAAAACCGTCATCAAAACAATGAGTTTTATTATACGTTGTAATAGAACTATTTGCATCAAAACTGGATTTTGAAAAAAAGGAACCAATTTGTTAGAGTAATATCCATTTAAATTAAAAGCTTTTAACAAATCTTGGTTTTAAAGCAACGGACGTCATGAGTTAAAAAACATAAAACGTACGTTATGATTCAAAAGCAAAATGACAACCTCCTCCTTTCATGAAGTCGGTTAAAATACACCTACTTCCAAGCCAGAGATAAAAGTAGAGATATTCAAGAGAAACAAATTGGCGCTAACTTTTTCTATAATCTCTTGCATAAACGCCTATATTATTGTGAATATAGCCACTTGACCTATACGTAGTTGCTTATTTTTAATAAAGAAAGAGGTTTGCAGTGTGTGTATGTGTTCGAAGTGTAGGTAAGTATTTAACTTCGAAACATATTTTCTTTTTTCACTTTTAATGCACAATTTTCCGCTCGCGGGCGAATTAACTACTATGCCAAGGGTGCGAGCACGGACATTTTAAACAGACGTTTTAAATTGTCAAAATCGGTAATTTCCAAACAAATTTGTCGAATTAGTCGATTTGTAACGTCATTGGTCAATGGCGATGGCAACCTAGTTGGTAAAACGCCTGCCTCTCAAGCCAGAGGGAGTAGGTTCGAACTCAACCGACGGCACGCACCAATTTGTTCATTGTGTGAGCATATGTGCGTAGTGTATGTCATCTGCTACATGATTGGAGCCCGGTGTATGGCGACAGGCTCGCCCCCTGTCACATTTGGGATTGAATATCGTTCGGCGAAATGTGGGTGTTGTATGACACCTCTGCCAGCCCCTTCTGGGGAAAGGCGTGACGATATGTATGTATGTATGTGTGTGCTCGCCAAATAATTTAAAAATGAAAAGTTGAAAGAAAGTGAAGCGACTCGCCCGCGCGGTTAAGTTTGAGGCGAGTTGACTCACGATTTATATACAATCGAATCGATTATAATATCCTTTTATTATTTCTATGGTTGGTGTTGTTGGTAAAGACAAACTTGAGATACTGTCCAACCATCGCTCTGAGATTACATGGACTTGATTTATCCCGTAGCCCATCTTTTTGGGACGATTTACAACCTATGGCCGGGATTACCACCATTTTTTATCAATGCCGACGCGCTTACGAATTTGCCGGTTATTTGTAATTTGTGATACGATCGTGATCTATGTGGTAAACAATATTGGAATAAAGAGAAAAATAGGAGATCACGAGGCTTTCCTGTACGATCGGAAATTGAATATAGATCATGTTTATGGCAAATATGCCGATGATAGTCTATTATAGGGAAAATGGTCGATGTTTCAAGACAAAGCTGCCGTTGACAGTTGTTTTATAATGTTGATGTCGATGAGATAAAGTCGTGCAACTGGGCGGTGAGCGGTTACAACAAAGGTTAGAAAAGCTTGACCGAGCATTTTGTTGTTTGTCGCGAGCATGTCGTGCACTCGAGGCGGTGTTCACGAGACAGCGCGATATATGAAGCGATGTGCAACGCAAAAACAAATGATTGCACGTCGGGTGTACTACTTGAATTGCTAGGAGATCACGACTGACGCATTCTCGACGCATTCTCTAAGGCGCTGGCCAGACAAAAAAGACGTACGATGCGGACGAGACACGGACGGAGTGGAGACATGTAACTTTCACAAATTACAAGAAACGTCCGCGTCCCGTTCGGGCCCCGTCTTCTCTTTATTTGTTGCGTCGCGTCTGTTATCAAAGTATGATATTTATAATATTTTGTATGAAAGTATAGTTACATTGAAAAGACGTCGCGGCTGCCTCATCCATGTCATAAGTCCTTTCTGTCCGTTTTGCCCCTTAGCTAAGTGTGTTGTGTTTTTATAAAATTGTATTATGTAACGTGCAACGGATCATACCTAGCATTTGCAACGGGCTGGGAGCGTGTCGTCGCATAACTTTTCCCTTTTAGCCTGTTCGCGATCTGATGATAACTGACTTTAATTAAAAGAGGGTATTATAAGGTTAAGAATTATTTAGAAAACAAAAATGTCTAGAGCCTTCCCCTTCCACCAAGTAGCCACTAGTATCTATATAATAAAAGTGAAAAACCAGAACGAGATAAAAACGCAAGATGGAGTGAGATGGCGCTCTACAAAACTTCCTTTACATGTTTCTCCCAAACAACTACCTGTTTTTCGGGAATTTGCATGTAATTCGATTCCTTGACCTCGGGAGTAGCGACAAACTTAATATTTATGGTTTTGGATGTGTAATTTTTGTATAATAAGCAAGATAAAATCGCAAGTTCAAATTGAAGAGAATACTACCTCATTGGATAGTTTCGTAGAAACTATCTTATTGAGGAAGTTCTTTTTTAAACAGTGTCAATCCAGCAGTGTCAGTGTGAAAATTCTATTAATGGCTAATGTCTGTAATTCTGTATAATATTAAATAAAGCCTGTTAAATAACGTGTCGTGCTTATAAAGCAGATATTATTGGAAACCTTGCTCCAACATAAGGTTATGGGCCATTTTAAAGGATAAAGGTGAGAAAATAATATCTCAAAAGTAAAATGTACACAAACGTCAATATTTTGCCAATACTAAAAGGCGAAAATTATTCTAACTGGAAGTTTAGAGTAAAATCCTTACTAGAAGAAAAACAGGTTTTACAGATATTAGAATACGAAAATAAAGATATCCAGTATGAACAAAAACTAAAATTAGATGACTCAAAAGCAAAGGCTATAATAATTCAATGTATAACCGACAAACATTTATCGATCATACAAGATTGCCAAAACGCAAAACAAATGTTTGAACAGCTAGATTCTGTTTTTCAACGGAAAAGTGTCTTTACAAAACTAACATTAAAAAGGAAAATAAAACAATAAACAAGAATACTTATGTTTTTGCTCAACATTTTATTATTTACATCACTGTACTATTAATTTAGTAGGTAACTGTTACTTAACCACTAAAACTACTGAATGGATTTACATAATAGGTAATTAATTGCTATGCAATAGATTCCACGCGGGCAGAGCCGCGGGCAAACTCTAGTTTATAGATATTATCTAGTTGTAAGCCAAAATTTGTGAGACTGTAATTTATGTATTTTATGTAAAAATAATGCCCCTCAGTGTCTTGCCTGTTCTTCTGAGTAGAGGCTCTTTATCCGAACAAGGCGGTCGAGTCTATTTAAAAAATATGACGTTCATAAGTGTATCTTTGATACCCAAATTGAACAAAAACATTTTGACTTTGACTTAAATTAGTTTTCAGTAAATCAGCAGCGTATACATTACAAACAAAAAACTATCGTTTAATTGTTCCTGTGATTCCAATGGACAAAAATAGAAGATAGACATTTTGTACAAAACAGAGCCACATTTTTTACGTTCCTATTTTTCCAACCACTCTGTACCAAAAAATAAAGCTGTGTAGCCGTGATTCACTGACGAATACCAGAAATAATTGGTAGGACAATGAACAAATAGGCACAGAGTTACACAAAGCGTACCAAATAACTATGCCTTTCAAAGTGCAGTTTTCCCCTTTTTCTCTAACAAGGAAAACTTGTAACAAGGGGACATCAAAAGGCGTTCTAAGACATCGTTATCTTTTAACTAAACTTTCATACCGAAGACCTCTGTAAGTTTATCCGTGGAAAAGCTTTGTGTGTTTGTCTGCAAGGAAATATGGGTTTGCGTTTGGATTTGTCGGGAGTCAATGGTAACAACGTTCTGACTTTTGGCGACAACGATTTACTCTCTAAATATTTTATTTATGTTCTTTTGTTTCTATTTTTTTATATAAATAAATTAATGTGTGTGTGTGTGTGTGTACGTCTGCAGCATCATAGCTCCCGAACGGATGAACCGATTTTGATTTTGTTTTTTTTGTTTAAAAAATTGAATTAGTATGTTCTTAGCTGTGTTTGGTAAAAATTGACGGTGGTGAAAATCGGTGTTGGAGTTTTTTTTTTTAAATTTTAGTTGTACTTGTTATATTAGAAAAATTAGAAGATATTGAATAAAATCGCATGTTGTCGCTATAGCCTTATTAAATATCGCTATAGCAGAAATAAAATGAATTCATGAAACTAAAGTACTAGCATACCTGGTGCCAAAGGTCTGGTGCTTCCCTCGTTCAGAGAATTAGTACTGCTATTCAACGAGGTAACGTTGCCAGTCTTTTGGGCACTCTACCTGCGGAAGTGACTCCAGTTATTTTTATAACATCACATGTCATTACATTATCACACTAATTAATACACTATATTATCACACTAATTAATACACTTTATTATCACTAACTTAATTATCACTATTTTTATAACGTAACATTATATCGTCACGCCATTCCCCCGAGCTGGCAGAGGTGTAATACAACGCCGGATATTTATATAATATACTTCGCCGGACGATATTCAGTCCCAAATGTGACAAGGGGGCGAGCCTGTCGCCATACACCGGGCTCCAGTCATGTAGCAGATGACATACAATACGCACATATGTTCACACAATGAACAAATTAGTGCGTGCCGACGGCTGGGTTCAAACCCGCTCCTTCAGGCTTGAGAGGCGGACCTTCACCCAACTAGGCATCTGCTACATGACTGGAGCCCGGTGTATGGCGACAGGCTCGCCGCTTGTCACATTTGGGACTGTACATCGTCCGCAGAAATGTGGGTGTTGTATTTTCACCTCTGCCATCCCCCTCGGGGGAAAGGCGTGACGATATGTTTATATATGTTTGTTTATAATTTTGTTGTTTTTTAACATAAAATAGTAATGCACCAAAGTTAAAAGTCAAACGTTTTAAACTACCACTAGCAATGTCTTGCGGTGTTACCCGCTGTTGAAAAGTAGCCTAAGATGTTACCCAGAGAAAAAGCTATCTCCATTCCGAAAATATAATCTAATCCGTCTAACCGTTTGAGCGCAGCGTGAAGAAGCAACAGACAAACATACAGACGCGAAAGAAATCGCTAACCAGAGCCTCGATTCTACTAAGCAATGACAATTGACAATTGTTTTTTGATGGTTAATTAATTGTCTATTTTTGATTAAAGCAATTCAACAATTTTTAAACAATTGCTTAGTAAAATTGGGGGGCAGTTGCCTCAACCACGAAATGATGTTCACTCATTTGAACGCTTTTGAATTTGAATGTTTGGGCGCTTTGACCAGATCGCAGGATACAGGACGCATCCAGTGTGACAAATTCTTTAACAAAATCATAGCAACATAATTCTAATTACCCTAAAATATAACAAAAATTCAACGAAACAGGTAATTAGAACTTGAAATCTACAAGGAAAGCTTTTTAGAGCTGTCTTTCAGTGAGACGTAAAACATTGTTGAAATTTCTCTTTCAGGCCTTTAATTTGGCCACAAAATAGATAAGGTACGAGAGAAACCTATACCATGAACAATAAAAAATAAAATAGTTGTGAATTTGTTTTTCTCCCCGACCGTGGGTTGCCGACACAGCCCATCCACATGACGTGTGCAGGTTGGTTTTATTTCAAATTTGGCCACCGACATACATACAGAAACAGAAACACAGCATAGGTACATCATATCAGCGGCTGTCGGAGATTTTGATGCGTAGATTCTAGAAATAAAATAATTTAGCATAGTGTACTGCAGAAATATTGTACATGGTTTATTTTTATACGTTTGAGCTGCAACGTCGATCTTACTAATTCGACATGAGATAATTATGTGAAACTTATGGCTTATAATAAAACTGTTTTTATATTATATATAAAAACAGTTTTTAATAAATAAAACTGTGTTTTTAATAAATAAATGTGTGAAAATCACGTCAGTTTCCACAGAAACTGACATGATTTTCACACATTATTTAATAAGACTTAGGCAATTCTAATATTTAGTGCAAGTATTTTTGTATTCCGATGTGAAGAATGCAAAGTTTATCTATTTATAGCACACTAGCTAACTGCCCGTGTCTTCGTTCACGCTTCATAGCCTATGGTATTTAGTAATTGTGTAGCTTGTTAACAATTAAGACATTTTTTAATTCAATAATTTGATGTCTATAGTTCCGAGGGCTACATTCAAAATTACAAATTTAAATGTTGTGATCTGCCGTATTACCTGCGGTATAAAACTACCCTAAGCATGTGTTAATTCAGGCTGTAATAAGTTCTACATTTTGTCAATATACACACACACTCACACATAGAAGGACTAACTCCTAAAACACTGGTTTCTCACACCCACGTTGGTTGTTAGTGCCAACAATAACATAATGTACTTTTAATAAATAAATAATTTTGAATTTTAATTTAGAACATACACACTTTGTGTGTGTGTGTGTGTGTGTGTGTGGGAGTGTGTGTGTGTCTGTCTGTGGCATCGTAGCTCCCGAACAGATGAACCGATTTTGATTTTTGTTTTTTTTAAAGGTGAATTACCTAGTTTGGTGTGTCGGGGTATTTTTATTTTTTTTAATTTATGCTTGTTCTTCACAACTTTTCCGTTTATAAGTGGCATGAACTTTACCACTCTTTATAATAGATACGTTATTGTATCAGTGTCGATCAGTTTATATCACCTTAGTCGACACCGGTCCTTAGATTCTCTACCTAATATGTCTCTAACTTCTAAAAGAGCTCATTACGCAACTGACGTAATTGTCGACTCAGCACACAATTGTCAGGAAACATTGACATCACCGGAGTCTTTACCCATTTTATTAGAACTCTAGATTAACGACGACGCTTCGCACTAAAAGTACTTTATAGCGACATAAAAGCCGGTACATAAATTCTTCGGTATTAAGTCGACCGAGTCATTTTAAATTAACCAGAAAAAATATCTGACAACGTAGTTTTGGATAGACAATGTTGCTGCGTTATTTATTTAGTTTTTAATCTGCTGAGTGTGAATTAAAAATGGTGCAATTTTAAACTTACTTTGTTATCTTGAAATGAAATCGATTTTTAAGTACCTAATGATATTGTTTAATATATAAAACAAATATTGTTTTTTGTTGAGAACTAATTTAAAAAAACTATTTTGATACAGCGTACTTAAATATTACCCTTACTCTAATTAACCGTTGTACAAGCTCGCAAATGTTAAATGTACATACTGTATAAAGAGTATTAAAAAAAACGTTTCGTCACTCCTTTCCTCCGAGAGGGCTGGCAGAGGTGTACAACACCCATACTTCGCCGGCCGATTTTCAGTCCCTAATGATTAAGGGGGCGAGCCTGTCGCCATGCACCGGGCTCCATACTACAGTATTTAAAGAGACAAAAAATTACTGTTTAACTATTACAAGGCTATACAACGTTGATTAGTAAGGAAATAAGACTTTATTACAAGCTTAGGCGTCAAAGTTATCTACCGAAAGTTTCAACAAGATAAAAAATAGAACACTCACGTATTGTAAGTTTCTAAGTCATGTTGCCAGCGTTCTTCGGTTTATTTTCGTAATATAAAGCCTATGTGGGATTTTAAACAGAAGTCTACGCACAGATAAGCTGTAAACCGGCTTTTACGATCAGGTGAGGAACGATTTACTTTACCCAAATAAACCAGAGCAGTGACGCATAAAACTGGAATTTAACAAAATACATTTCCGTCCAATCTCCATGCGTCAAGTACGAACGTGAAAATTTAAGTCACTCCCCTTATTTCACGCCTTTTAACCCACAACCACCTGCGGCAAAATGAGGGTAGTGAGAAAATATTAGCCGCGCCGTGTAACATCATCAGCGCATACGCCGGATAAATCCAGTTAGGTCCTAATTTGAATATCGGCCAATCAGGGGCGACTGACGCCCGGTCGGGACGACCCAGCCGATTCGATTTATATTGCGTTTTATTGGCTAAAAATACTAGGATTGGGAGTTAAAAATACTGTAGCGTTTTTTTGTATACACGGTCGTGTTTCGTGCAGCTCGTGTTTGAGATTTAGATATAAGCTTCCTACTACTACGTACCTCCTACTACTACTACGTACTCCTACTACTACTACTACTTCCTAATAGCTACGACGTAAGCTTTACACTTTATAATCTGCAACTCATATTAAACCCAAGCCCTAAAACAAATACGTTTTACACCTTTAGGTTTAAAGTGTTGACTGCCTCGGTGGCTCAGTTGGTGGTGAACCTGCCTTCTGAGCTTGGGGGCGTGGGTTCGATTCCCAACTAGGGCAAACATTTATGCGATGAACATTTGTGTTTGTTCTATGTCTGGGTCTTAATTTGTATTTGTTTATGTATTTAAAAATATATTTGTATTTAAATCAGTCTCTGGCAGTCCATTGTACAAGCTTTGCTTAGTTTGCGGTTAGACGACCGTGTGTGCAAGTGTCCTGATATTTATTTATTTTTTATTTATTCAATCCGATTTTTACTTGCGTACACGAGTTACTCGTAAAATACTGAAAAAATAATATAAAATAGATATAAAATTGTACAAAGGCTAACCATGACCCACCGCTTTAGGCCTTATCGCATCTACATACAAATTTAAGAAAAAATAATTTCCCTAAGTAAAAAGCAATATCTACAAAAGCAATTACCTTTTACGAAACAAACATTCGATTGCACGATATCGACGCGCCTCACCGCAGACGGCATAACTCGTTATTCTCCAATTCTTGTAAAAGCCAATCAGCCGTTATACCTCCGAGCGAGTGTCAATAGAGCCTGTATCGTGAGATACGGATCGCCTGGGAGAAAGCCGAAATGTGTTTTTTATTAGGGTTCTCGCGTCAAAAGGAGGTAAAAAACGGCACCTTTATTCGCTGAATAGAAAATTTATAGAAAAATAGCTTCTATTAACATAAAATTACTTCGTCTGTTTTACTTCGTACTTCGTCTGTTATTATTTATCTGAATAAGCAGCGAGGTTAAGCATATAACTTTTAGGGTCTGTTTAGTGCGACGCGGATAGTCTGCAATCGGGTCTGACCGGACGGTGTAAAATACGGAGCGTGGATAGAGGCTCGTGGCCACCTCGCTCTGAACAAGCATGTAAATAATAATCTAATATATTTTGCCCGTCTATCGCTAAAAACCGTGTAGGACATGCTCATTGCATTAAACAGACTCTTAGAGCCAAGACGATCATGCCAGATTAGGCGAAGCGTAGGTACGTAAAAGACGAACGTTCACTCTAACCATATGTACATATTTTATGAGACGGGAATTACTATCGTACGATTAAGTCGATTATTCCGACATAGTTACAGGCTGCATTTGGCGATCTTTATCAAGGTGAGTGCGCGGGCGCGGCTGCATCTCGCATAGCACAGAATAATCGACTAAATCGTACGGGACTAATTCTCGTCTCATAAAATCATAATGTGTGAAAACCACGTCAGTTTCCAAAATAAAACATGTAAAAATTGTATGAGAACGCGTGGTGTGAACCCGTTTGCTTCTCTAGTTCATTTAAACTTGGAGATATTGGAATTATTGTGGACCTTCTAGTTCCAACGGATATAAAATTGTTATCTCAATCGGAATTAATAGGTAATTAATAGGTGCTGTGTAGTTGACAGTGATAGCCGCCGTAGGATTCTTGTTTATCTTAAGCTGTCGTCTATCTATATCGCTACGCCTATCGTAGTATATCGTTTCACCTGTAGTTTAAAAATACCATAATAATGTGCTATTCTATACTATATCTTTCTCTGCGCCAAATTTCATTTCGATCCATGCAGCCGTTCTGGCGTGATTTAGTAACAAACATCCATCTATCTATCCAAACTTTTGCATTATATATAATACTAGCTGCGCCCCACGGTTTCACCCGCGGTTAAAAAGTATCCTATGTACTATTCTAGACTATAATCTATCTCTGTGCCAAATTTCATCCAGATCTCTTTAGCCGTTCTGGCGTGAAAGAGTAACGAGCATCCATCCATCCATCCATTCTTACAAACTTTCGCGTTTATAATATTAGTAGGAGTAGGAAGTAGGATTAGTGTGATACCCAATGTATGTGTATATGTATGAGTATGTTTTGCATTATAATATTAGTGTGATACCTAAAATATAGGTACATATGTGTTATGTTGTGTGGTTTTTTACACTTTCAGGAGTTGTTTCTCTGTAAATTTTTCTATTCGGTAATTTTATTGATGCACTCGTTCGAATGTTTGTGTAATGAAATTTTGTTGTGTGGGAAAATTAGCAAGGTGAGGTTTTATGTGTGCAACTGTACATATTTGATGCGTTAGTAAAGGTGAGGGAGCGATCTTTTGGGGTTTTATGGTAGGAATTAGTTAGTTAATAAAATTTTGTAACAAGTAAAATTATTGAACGGAAAACAATAAACCTGGCTGCAAAATGTTGTACTCTATGTCACTTCTACTATCAAGACGATTCAAATGACACCTCACGTGTCGAAATCCATCAAGCTGTTTAGGCTGTAAGACGTGCCAAAGAAAGCTCATACAAACATAAATACACTCGAAAAACATAGCCCTCCTTCTTGCGCAGTCGGGTAAAACCGTCTGCTCTCGACAATAATCCGACTTCAATAATTATAATATTGTGAGTTACTAAGTTGTACTTCTTTGTAGGTGATATTATTCAAGTACCTATATTTTGTATTATCGGCTAATGTACATCAATTTTTCAAAGACTCTGTTCTAAGATCCTTTTAGCCTCCTAAGTGTTTTAGCTAAAGTGTATTTTTGCTCTTTAAAAATTATAACATAACATATCGTCACGCCTTTCCCCCGAAGGGGCTGGCAGAGGTGTTATACAACACCCACACTTCGTCGGACGATATTTAGTCCCAAATGTGACAGGGGGCGAGCCTGTCGCCATACACCGTACTCCAGTCATGTGGCAGATGACATACAATACGCACATATGTTCACTCAATGTACAACTTAATGCGTGCCGTCGGCTGAGTTCGAACCCGCTCCCTCTGGCTTGAAAGGCGGGCCTTCTCCCAACTAGGCTGCCATCGCATTTTATATGTTCAGATATTTTTATTATACCTTGTACCTACTTTACAGATTAACATTTTTGAAAGAAACCAACTAGCTTGGAAAACATTAATTAATTATTCCAGCAATTTGGCAAAACCAATTTTCATGCCGATATCAAGTACAATCGAAATTGATTAATTGATATAGATATTGATGATTGCATTACTCTTATTAAGACTACGTTGTTGCTCTTTTTTCTTGCGCGTTGTGTTGTTTGCAAACGAAAATATTTATTTACCGAGCGAGCGTTAGTGATGCGTTTATGCTTCAGCTACGACAATAATTTTTTTTTTTTTTTTTTTTTTTATGTATAATAGGTCGGCGTTTGACCACCAACTCACCTGATGTTAAGCGACGTTGTGGTCTAAGATGGAGCACGACGACCTAGCCGAAGGTACTTTTTCACTCTAGCCTTGAAGTTTACTAGAGTGAAGAAGTACAAAGACGGCAGTTGAGTGAGGCGCTACAAGTGCGCCACTGCTCAGACCCGTCTTCGGAACGGTTACACCGGACTACATCCCGAAACACGACTAGGTCATTTCACGGCATGGCTTGGTCCGGTGGGTGGTAACTAGCCACGGCCGAAGCCTCCCACCAGAGTTTGCTACCCGGTTAGCACTACCCGGGGACCACGTGTAGGGAATCAAAATAGAGTACACTCCTACGGACGTGGGTAGCTCAGCCCCCTCAGCTCATAATGCTTTCATGATTTTATGATTTTATTAATTTTATAATTTAATAAGAATTTATGATTTTATAAGAACTGTCGTACTATAACATAACATTTAAGTTTAGCAATTAAGTTTTAAAAGGCGGTCCTAGCCTACAAAATAACTTTTAATTTGTTTACTTGTGTCTTAGTCTCTAACGCTGAGTGTACAAAAACATTTTTTACATGTGTTTGTTAATAAAGAAATTTTAAAATCAAATCAATCAATAATGCTTTCGTATGTCTAAATTCTGTCCGGCTCTCTGTCTTCGTGTTCATGTTGCATTTCTAAACCGATTCTCTTAAACAATATTTTTTTTTTTCGAAAAATATCTCCGCCTTTTTGAAAGATTTCCGAAAACTGATTCAGCAAAAAAAAAAAAAAACTGTAATTATAGAACCTGCTCACAAAGTTTCACGAGAATCGGTTGAGGAATGCGACCTGCAGAGGAGGACAAACGTGGGCTCCGAGGTCTACAACTCACAGAGCTACGAGTCATAATATTATTTAAATTTGTCTGATACAATATTAAACAGACGTAAATGTCTTATAATCGTTTTTACAAACTGCAATAGAAGTCTTTTTTTAGTCGTTTAATGTAGTATGTAGTTATTTGTGTTAGAGGTAGATGTTAGGCAATTTAAAGCTTGAACGAGTCCTACTTCCTACTTAAATTATAAATGCCTCTCAGTTTCTTGCCTGTTCTTCTGAGTAGACGCTCTTTATCCGAACAAGGCGGTCGAGTCTATTTAAATAACTTTGACGTTCATAAGTGTATCTTTGATACCTAAATTGAATAAAAACATTTTGACTTTCACTTTGACTTTGAGAGGTGTAAGTGTGTGTGTGTGTATGTATTTGTTTGTTACTTTTCCACACTCAAACGGGTGGACGGATTTTAATATGGAAAATTGGTAATGAGGTAGCTTATACTCTGGTTTAATACAATATATGGGTACTTTTTAACCTCAGGCAACACCGTAGGTCGCAACTAGTATTTGAAATAAGCTCAACACAGTAGGTACAAATGTTTGAAGCTAATAAACTTCGTAATATTCAGTAGAAAACTTGTGCTAAAATACTTGGAAACTTACAGAAAAGTCTGTGAGTAAAGACGAATTTCTTTCAAACTACTATTTAAGTTCAACAAAGCCTCTACCACCTAGTACATCAATTCGCAATCTCGTTTCAATTTTAAATCGTTCGTTTTACAATTCAAACATATTCAAATACTTACCTTCCTACTAAAGTATTCGAAGTTCGCCGCAAGAAGCTGAAAACTGAGGTAAAACATACAGATGATTTTTAATAGACTTGACTTTTACCTGTGTGCGGTGAACAATAGTTTATAATAACTTTTCTTATGTATGTTTTGATATATGTTCTGTTGTATGTATTTCACTTTGAGCCCAGACATTCTAAACAAAACTCCACTGCAAATACGACAGTAGGTAGGTAAAAGACAGAAAGCCGATAAAACTGAATTAGTCGATGGCAAATATCATATTTGATGACCGATTAAATTTCGTACTTTCATTCTATCGGTCCGGAAGTAAGAGTCCAGTCCACTTTAGACTAACTTCGCATTGGTTTAAGGTATTCTATAGCCATTTCGTCTAGAAAAAGAAGACGAGCGAAGAGAGCGAGTAATGATACTGACGAGCCTCTAAAGTTACCTACAGAGTGAAAGTGCAATTTCAATTTTTTTATGACTTTTGCACTTCTGTAATTATTCTTAAATAACTAAGAATTTCTCTTGTATTATGAATTCATTCAACAGCTAATGATGTAGACAACCTCCCTATGTAATGGAATTATTGATTTGCTTTGTCTACCTATTGAATAAATCAGTCAAAAGTGACCCCTTAAAATGCGGATATTTTTCGTATTCGTATTCTTTAATTTTTCTGAGCATAATACACATTTAAGTCATTATTATATTTTTTTTATTATTGCAATGATAAAAATGATCATTAGAAACGTTAAGTGTAATATTTACGTATAAATTAAAAATTCTGTTATCAACAGAATTTTTAATTTATACGTAAAAAAAAGTTGAAAAAAAGACACGAAGTTGGATTAAAACGTAAAACATTAATGTTTTTTACCTAGACACAAACGATTTAGGCTTAAAAGGAACGAAAGATAAAGCCCCAGAAAAATAATAAACGAGAATCTCTAAAAACCAGCACACCGAAAAACGGTTCTTTAGTAGGGCCATACTTCCCAAGTAACTTAAAACAAGACGCTAACTTCACAAGTTTCAAAAACTCCAAAAACAACGCAATAAACCACCACTCCGCGATTTCACGACCCAGATTCAACCAAACAAAAATCTAGGTAGCAAAAACAGCGTTGGAATCATAAAATTGTTAAGTACACCGTGCCATAAACTCTCGAATTCAAACCCGCTTCTGAAATGCTACTTTATTGGCGTTCGCGAACATTTACAATGATTGAAACGGACAGACAAAAAGGACATAGCGGGATTAGAGTCAGCGCACACTTGCGACTTCCTTATTTTATTAACTTTGACAGGGAAGCTTAGTGGCGGCATAAGTAGCTTATGTCTGCGTCATGATGACTATGTTTTTCTCGCATGACGTAAGTCGTTGTATCACATCGTATACTAACATTATAAATGGTGAAGTTAGTTTATAGGTGGAAGGGCTTTTTTCTTGTCATGCGGAATTTTGCCCGCACGGATTCGGAGGGCTATTCCTGCACGTGAGATGAGGTGAGATTTTATCTTGGTCTCTCTCACACCTATGACGTTTCAAACGAGAGCAACAAGAAAATGGATGAGATGAAAATCTCAAATCTCCGAATAGGGCCACTGGTCCGTACGTGGGCTGCCAGCTTCCTATAATTTCAGACATATTTTTCTTATCATGCGGGCACTAGCACGCGCGCGGTGTGTGGATTGGCTGCGGGTGCGCAGCCCAAGTGCGTGTTAATCGAATGTGGGCGGCGTTCTTCTGCCTTTAGTATTGTTTTTACTTTTTTTTTGTTTATTGTCCCTTAAAATTTCTGTACATAATAATATTTAGGTGTTGCACCAAAAAACCAAATGGTTTGTCTTGGTGCTCACATCCACCACTCGCCTCAACTAAAAGTGACTCAAATAAACTGTGACGCGAGTTTTACGCATGGTCATAGTACGCCGACACAGTAGTCACTGCCAACACGCACGATTCTGTAGTAGCAAACGAAATCTTGGTCCTGCGTGTGGCCAGGAGCTTGCATAATACCTGCATGCGGACCAGATCCGCGTGCGGCGGAAATCTACATTACAGGAATTCCTGTCATGCGGATTGCAGCCCGCATGCGGCAATCTGCGGTAACCAATGGACTGCGTGCGTGTGATGACCATATTATATTTCTGGCTACAGTGCTGCTTGCGGCCCGCGTGATAGAAAATACATGTTTGGAATGATAGGATGCGGGTAGGTAAGCGCGTAACAAATTCGACCGCTGGCGGCAACTAGCATGGCAGGAAAAGAGCCCTAAGTGCGTGTTTTTCACTTTGCGGAGACCGGACTGTACTTGGAAAGCTGGCGAGGAGATATTAAGAGTCCGGCGACCTAACTAATTTCGACCTAGGCGACCTAGACTAACTTCGCATTGGCTTAATGTATTCTATCGCCATTACGTCTAGAAGAAGAAGACGAGTGAAGAGAGCGAGTAATGATACCTGACGAGCCTCTAAACTTACCTACAGAGTGACAAAGTGCAATTTCATTTTTTTTTATGACTTTTGCACTACCGTAATCATACTTAAGTTACTAAGAATTTCCCTTGTATTATTGATTCATTTAACAGCTAATGATGTAGACAATCTCCCTATGCAATGGAATTTTTGATTTGCTTTGTCTACCTATTGAATAAATCAGTCAAAAGTGACCCCTTAAAATGCGGATATTTTTCATAGCTCTATTTTCGCTTGAGAACGTTTTTAAAAAAAAACCAAGAACATAGGGGCCAAGATATTGTTAATTTAATTGTACATGCTAAATTTGATCATGATCATAATCTGACAAACGGTTTTCAAGAAATTTCAGTAGTGCGTTTGTATGGAAATTTCAGAACGTCGCGGCCCTCTTAACAAAAAGATTAGATTTTATTTAAAAAAAATAAAGACGTTTCTGTAAAGGATAAAGAACCGGCGGGCACAACTACTAGGTAGGTACATATTCATATTTTGGTGTTAACATAACATAAAATATCGTCACGCCTTTTCCCCGAGGGAGCTGACAGTGATGTAATACAACACCCACACTTCGCCGGACGATATTCAGTCCCAAATAGCGAGCCAGTATACACCGGGCTCCAGTCATGTAGCAGATGACATAAAATACGCACGTATGTTCACACAATGAACAAATTGGTGCGTGCCATCGGCGGGTTAGAACCCGCTCCCTCTGGCTTGAGAGGCGGGTCTTCTCCAACTAGACTACCATCGCTCTCAGTTAAACTCGAAGTTAAGTTCTGTTAATTTAAAAATAACTGTATATCATTAAAGATTCTTCATACAGGTTATAAATCTAGGAGGTCCCATAAGTTTTACTGAAATGACTTACTTAGACTAATGCTACTTGCACTTAATTTAAGAATTTTCAAAGTCCATGCTTAACTAGTTTTAACTACTTCTAGCTAGCTCCTACCTATATTTTCTTGCAGGAACCTTTAGCCATTCCTTAGGAAACTAAACTTAACTTAATGTGCCCGATAAGCTAACATTTTGCTAGGAGTAGTTTAATATTGTTAAGCAAGGACTTTGGAAACTCTCATATTATGCTCAATTAATCATAAGTCTACTAGAAAATTTAGATCTTAAAACACTCACTGATACAAGTAACCAAAAGTTGTCGGTAGTGAAGAGAATGTTGCATTTTTAGACGTTGCCAATGTACGTCGTGGTTTATTCCCAATTCCGTGCTAATTGAATACAGCCCGTGGGCGACATATTTCTCGGGCCGCCGCGAATCCGCGGCTGTATGTCCGGACGGGGAGCCAGTTGTTTCGCTAAACAACAATGTATGTACGCGAGGGACGGAAAAAACTGTAAATTCTGCGTGAGCGTGGTACGGGCACAGTGTCTCTTCATTTAGTAGGATAACAATTTGTCATCATTGAGAAAAATCGACCAATCGAGCGTTAGTGAGCGAAGCGTCTCTGCTTTAGCTTCGAAAAAAATGCTTTCGTATTTCTGAATTCTGTTTGGATTTCTGTCTGGATCTATGTCCGGATCTGTGAAACTAGTAATTATTAAACTGTAACTATATAGCCACAGCCGAAGCCTCCCACCAGAGTTTGCTACCTTATTAACCTATTGTTAAACAATAGTTAAAATTACGATGAGTGAAAGACTTCGACTGGAAATTGGAAAACCTATGCAGTAAGGTTTGCATATTAAAAACTAAAAATACTAAATACTTCCTTACATTGCATAGCCTCCGATTAGTAATACAGCGTTTTGTATTTTTAGATCGATTTCAAAATGTAAAAGAAAGAAAATGACAAAACACTATCAACTATTCTGACGCTATACAACGTTTATTACTAAGGGAGTGTAAGTATAACTAATCTAAGGCTATACGACGTTTAGTATCGGGGATAATGTAAAATCAATTGGAATTGCAATTGCCATTGCGAAGCTCTTTCTTTGCACGCCTCTTCAGGCATAACATTGCAGGACATATCTCAAATTGTATACGACCAAACGCATGCTATACCATTGTTATTGCAAATAAAAATATCTTTATCTTTATCTTTATCTTTTATCTTTGCAGAAAACTTATGATGCTGCTCGACTTATTCTGTGGCTATGCAGAATAAAAAAGGAAATGAGAGCGAATAAAAGCAACTAAATAGTTGGAGTAATGCGGTTTGTTTGTTAAGTAGTTGGTTTTATGCAGTGACTCTAAACGAATAGCACGGGTTCCGTTGAAGATCCATCCCTATTTGATTACTCGATAAGAAGTATTTTATTTCAAATTGGAGACTCGACCCGGCTTTACAAAAACTCTTTATTGACACCAAATACAAATAAATCTAAACTAAACACTTAAAAATAAAGACACAATAGGCGGTTTTAACGCTTAAGAGCGATCTCTTCTAGACAACCTTTGGATTGAATAAAAACATTATGATTAAGCATGGACGGTGGTGTGCTAAAGAAAAATAAAAATAATTAAGGTTTAATAATTATTAAATATGCTATGCAGGGTGGTTATAAACCTTTCGTGAAGAATAATCTAACAGATGGTGAAAACCGCATCGAAATCGGCGTGCGAAAATGCGTGTTTCAGGATTGAAAATGCGTGTTTTAGGAGGAGCTAGGGGATATACAGACAGACAGACAGTCGTGTTCAGTCGACAGTCGACTTTGTTTTATACTGTACAAGCGGTTCCCCGCGGTTCGCTTAAAAAGTATCCTATGTGCTATTCTAGGTCAGATCTATCTCTGTGCCAAATTTCATCCAGATCTGTTCAGCCGTTCTGGCGTGAAAGAGTAACAAACGTCCATCCTTCCATCTATCCATTCTTACAAACTTTTGCGTTTATAATATTAGTTGGATTAGTATGCTGAAAAAGATATTGCGAGTGGGTTACCTAAGGAAATTCCTGTAAGGACTGTGAGCAGTTTAATTTTCAACTTTGAAACGGGAGAACTGGTCTAACTTCTACAGAGCCTGTTCTGTAGACACTTATTTAACTATATATCAGATTATTTCAAGTAATATCAGGTTATTTCGATGATGCCCTAATTTGCATCAATATTTCGCTTTTTAAAGAGAGGCATCTTGAATTCAGGACAGGTTTTTCGCAGGCAAACATTTATATCACCGTGCTTGCAATAAAAATATCTTTATTTTAATATGCGAGTTTTAATTATTTATAATAAGATCGATAAAACGTGCAACATTAGGGACAAAAGAGTAAGGGAATGCAAAGCTATCATAAATAAATATTTATGCACACTCACACATGATGAAACTGAGCATTTCCTGAAAATTGTCACCTAAGTCTAGCACCCATATATCCCTTTTGCTTATTTGTATGGGAATTCTACACAAGACGCACTTGACACATATTTACACCCACACTATTCACCGCAGACTCATACTTCCCTCAACATTCAATTTCTCACACCTCACACACGCGCTGTTACGACTATTTGCAACTTTGCTTACTGTATAATAAATTATTACTTAGTTATTCGTTTTAATATGATTCTTCACTTGTGAATTCTGTAAAATCATATCATTAATTGCTCTATGTACCATTTCCGCACCATATCTAGTTTTTCACTTAACATTAAACGCAGCCGTCGAGAGTCCTGCGATACAGGTTCGCCTAGTGCAGTACTCGCAAGCACTCTGCTGACCTTATAAACATTCTATAATGTAGCTCGTTTTTATTTATTTATAAGTTTAGTTTTTAAGGTTTAATGTTTTTGGTAAATAAAACGATTTCTATTCTATTTCTATTTAATATCGTCACGCTTATCCCCCGAAGGGGCTGGCAGAGGTGTAATACAACACCCAGCCTACGATATTTAGTCCCAAATGTGATAGGACCGGGCCTGTCACCATACACCGGGCTTTAGTTATATAAATTAATATAAATTAACTAACCTAAAATTTACTGTACCTACAATGTTACCACCACCTAATTTTATGTACTTCTAATTGTTAATTTAATTATTTAAAAAAAGTTTTTAATGAGTAACTTGCAGTCTAGACAGAGGAATTTTTGCAACTCACTCGCAACATATTTTTAGCATACTTACTAAATTCGAATTAAAATACTTCTTGTTGAGGAAATAGACGGGTATAGGTTTAGCGGATCTTAGACTATAACCAGAACTCCTTGGTAAAAGCTGTTGTGTGGAAAAACGATAGATTGCGCTGAAAATTTTTTTTTTTAATTCCTAGACCCATGTTCGCCATTTAACACGGCGATTACTCATTTCATCGACTAGTGTTGGCATTTTACTTAATTAATAGTTGTCAAACACAGACCGTTAAAAATTTAAACGGCTGCTCTAGTTTTGGAGAACTTTAGTTGCGACGCGACTTGTCTAAAGTTAAAAAACGATGCAGATATTTGGTAAACGTAACGTGGTGATATTTAGAAAGTATACAGTACTTAAGTTTTTTTTAACTAGTTGCAATATAGGAGTATTTATTCATTTTACGTACGTTATACGTTTATTCATGATAATTTCAGGGAATGCATTCGCTTTGTGCATACTTTATTTGTAAGTAATAAATAAAAAGCGTTTCACATTTATGGCACTAGATTTCCCATATCAGGGAGACCATAGAACACACACACATACATGGACAACTAGCTCCAGAACCAGAACAGAAATTTAAATTCATCATTCAAACATCTGCCCGGCCGAGAGTCGAACCCAAGACCCCTAGCTTATAAATAGTCGAACTCCGACTAGGCTATAAGGGTCGTCAATTGTGTTAATGCGGCCTATCCTACGAAGTATCTTAGTAACTTATATTGCAATAATTAAACTCTAAAAAGAAACTACGTATTGATGACAAAATGTACTCATACGAATTTATCTTATCTTATATCTTTAAATGAGCAATTCTTGTATATATATATATATATAATTGGAATCTCGGAATCGGCTCCAACGATTTTCATACAATTTAGTATATAGGGGGTTTCGGAGGCGATAAATCGATCTAGCTAGGAATCATTTTTAGAAAATGACATTTTATTCGTGTTTTATCGATAATCAACTTACACATAAACTTGGGAGAAAAATAACAAAAAGGAGGCGTTGACTCTTCCTGACATCTATTGGCGAATAATAATACTACTTTTTGTGACCAACTAATTGCTTTAACGACACAACAGCAGATGGCGTTGTTAAGTAACACGAAGTCAATGAGTGTTTGCTTTGAGGTTAGACTAAAATCAAAGGTACTACATATATGTAATATGAAAAAGTGAGTCTTTGTTCATTTTCTTTGTTTCTTTGTAACGCTTTCACGTCTGAACTACTCAACCGATCGTCTTAAAATTTTGCATACATGTTGTTTAGGGTACAGAAAAGAACATAGGGTACTTTTTATCCCGGAAAAATCAACGGTTCCTGTGGGACCGTGGGTGAAACCACGGGTCGCAGTTAGTTTTAAATTAAATGAAAAAAGAAATTATTGCCAAGTAAAAACAGAATAGATATCTTTAACTCAGATAATTACGGTGGCAAAGAGGATAAGCTCAGCACTGAGCTGCGTAAACTAGATAAGTTTAAGCAAAGCTGATTTTCAGCTTACCCCTTTACATTGGTTACAAGCTCGTTCGCGATTGCGGTCAGAATGTCTATATCGATCGAATTTCCCTGAACTCTTAAATTAATTTCTGGCACATTATCAACCGCTCTATATTAATAAACGCGTTGCGATGTTAATATGAGTCACATATCTAATAATATTCATAACGAAACAAAGCACAAGAAAGAATGCCATTACATAAATCAGAAGGCTGAAGAAACGGCGTAATGACCATCGCGAACAATTTTATTGCGTCTATATGAGTGAGAGAGAAATTCCGCTGTTCGGTAATAGACTGTCCGGGAACACGGCCGACGTGAGTTAGGGTGCGTTTTTGTCCTTGAAAGGCGGGAATAGCGGCGCTGACGTGAAGATAGTTATGTAGAGCTGAAAATAGCAGCGGTAGGAACGCTGTGATGTAATTTACATGTTTTATGATGTTGAGGGGCATACACAATCTTATCTGGTAATCACATCGTGTACCTTCAGAAAAATAATTGCGAAGGTATTTCGATGTTACTCGTAGTAGTTTAAACAGAGTAAACTAGGGATGACACTGATGACCGAGGTTAGGTAAGCGAAAAGTAAAGGTGAGCTGACGATGAGATTAGCGCAGGACAGAAATCGATTGTATTGATAAAGAGGATTATTTAAATAACGGGATAGAGAAGCCTTTAAGTGAATGATGAAAATTATTTCAGTTCGGTTTTTATTTACCTTTTCGTAATGTGATTAAAGTACTAGTCGACGATTATTCCATAGCCAAAAGGTTATAATTTTTGTTCACTAAATTGCCTGGTTTTAACCTAAAAATTCCCAAACTTACTTGAACCGTTCTACAAGGTTATGTCGTAATATAAGTGTGTCTAAGGTTCAAGACGTCGGTCTATGTTCCGTACAAGTTGTACCGACGTGGTTCTGCCTTAGTTTTATGACCACGTTTAGGGGTTAAGTGTGAAATGGAATGTACTCGTGTATGTTGCGGGGAAAGCCGAAATTGGAAGTTTCAAGGTTTGGAGGAGTTTGAAAGGAAAGTTTTGTTAACTCAATGGACTTCAAGCTATGAGCCTTGATAGTGTTATAAATCTAATTGTAACTATTATTCGAGTAATACACAAAATGTTTAGACGTAAGTATATTTTTATTGCAATATTTTGAGATTTCAGTTTTCAATTTATGATAGTCGGTTTATTTTAGACTGCGCTTTAATTTAAGCGCATGACAGCCTAGTTGGAGAAGGCCTGCCTTTCAAGTCAGAGGGAACGGGTTCGAACCCAGACAACGGCACGCACCAATTTGTTCATCGTGTGAACATATGTGCGTATTGTATGTCATCTGCTATATGACTGGAGCCCGGTGTATGGCGACAGGCTCGCCCCCTGTCACATTTGGGACTGAATATCGCCCGGTGAAGTGTGGGTGTTGTATAACACCTCTGCCAGCCTCCTCGGGGGAAAGGCGTGACGATATGATGTTTAATTTAAGTAGTATTTGAATGAAAATCTTCATTCATAAAACGGTCAAAAAGACAATCGGTCATAAGGCCATTTGTCCACCGCCACTGTCAACGGAACGTCATCATCACTGAGAATGAGAGTATTTCTGACCGAGATCAAGTTGACGTAACGGCGATCGTTTGTCCACGCGACGATCTCAGTGGGTCAGTCAGTTTGTTGTAGTTGACGTGTGAGGTAAAGCGTATAAATAAAACGAACTAGAGAATGGCTGCGTTGAACCGACGACAATTTGTCCTTCTACTTTTTTACGTTAGAAGGCTTAGGAAATGCAAGAAAAAAAATGGATTCATCCGATAATACGTGAAAGATCCATAACAGGAGCGTACGTTACATTATTTATTGTACCTGATATAATATTTTAATTGCAACAAAATAATGTTTTGAAAGAAAAACATTAGAGACACTTCACGGCGCAAGTGTGGACGTGTTTTGTATTGCCGCCACTTCAGCCCGTTACAATCTTGGGACGAGTTCTAGCGTTAGCGCCAAACGAAGCGATATTTCGGCGGACGGAATGGCGGCGCTTGGATGACGGGCCTGTGGTGGACACACGACCATAGTAAATATATGTACAGCTATATCAGGACCGTCATCTCGTTGTCGGTGACGTCCCGGTGACGGTTGCGGTGGACAAACGGCCTTATTAGGTTGACTTTGCAGAAAAGATTTGCTTAATTAAAAATAAAATTGAAAAAAAAACAACAACTAAAAAACGAACCAAAAAATTTAAATATCATGGGAATAGAAATAGTGTAAAATGTATAATTTCCACGATTTCCTGCAACAAAACGCATGAAGGGAAAATGGCTCGCGCATGTTTGGTGATCGCAATTCCGCCATTAAGGGCACACATTGTGTATTTGATGTATTATTTCGTTATGAAAGGCTTTATATTGTAATGTTGTGCGTTCGCTGTCGCGTTTTGTTTTCGTTTCGCGGTACAGTCGACAAAGAGAATATGTATTGTTCGTTTGCGTAGCCTCGTAGCGATGCTACGGAAGCGCGTAGGCTTACCGTAGCTGCGTTTGTGATGCGTAATCTCAGTAGCGATGGCTATAATTTTATAGCTATGATTTTCAAATGAGAACAACAGCTATGAGATGTGTTTGGGAAGTCTAAATATTCTGGCCTAAGACTTTCTACTCCGCTTACTCAACAACCAAGCAATCAACCGTAGCCGACCAACGGCGTAGCACATGTTTGTAACGTTAGCTACACCATTTACGTTATCATATTTTTTTTTTCGTTTTTTTTCCAATAGTTAGAATAATTGTTGCTCATGGAGACGGTGACTATATATTACCATTGATATAACAACTGTAAAAGAAAACAAAACTAACGATGTCGGCCAAACACAACAACATTTACTTTACGCATTCCTTGAATGATGAATGTTAAACGAAACTTGAATAAACGCCATCTAAATTTAAATCCACTCTCTACAACGTTGTTTTTGAATAATATATTGCGATCAATCAATGTTATAGTATTCATTAGTTTAACTTTGAAATACGAAACAAGTGCCTTCTTCTTCTTCTTGGTCGCTACGTTCTTGACAGAGCGGTCGTGGTCGTCATGCAGTATTGTTATTGGCAGAAGTTGATGTAATACGCCTCATACTATCTCGCCAAATCTCTCTGCGATGGTCATGCTGATGCTCATGCACGGGATATTACGGGTAGATTTGACCTGATCGTTCCATTGCATAGGTGACCTGCCGAGCGGGCTGATGCCTTCAATCTTGCCTGGACAACTATTCGCTCTATGGACTAGCTGTATCGCCTAGAAACATGTCCGAAGAACTTGAGTACACGAGATTGTACTATGGCAAAGAGACATTGTTTGTTGCTGAGTTCTTGAAGTATCAAGATGGTACCTACTAAACTACATTAAGTCGTTGTAACATTTTTTGCCTTGTCAAAAACTTATAAGTGAACTTTCCTTTTAGACTTAAGAGAGATTGACTATTTCGTTCAGGCTGTCAACGTATATAGTGTCCTAGAACGTCGAATATCCACTACCAATATCTACGTCCAGTCTAAAAATATACATAGTGTTAAGTCTGTGGACACGTGTACCTAATGAAATGACCTAACGCGGTCATTACTGCGCTGTAAGTAAACCTAACTTTCAGTGTCCTAAAAAGTCCAGAATCAAAAAGTTTAGTGTAACGTGTAATATTTCAAATTCTATGATTTCTTGAACCAATTTTGACACTGACATATCGTCACACCTTTCCCCCGAGGGGGCTGGCAGAGGTGTAATACAACACCCACACTTCGTCGGACGATATTCATTCCAAAATGTGACAGGGGGTGAGCCTGTCGCCATACACCGGGCTCCAGTCATGTAGCAGATGACATACAATACAATGAACAAATTGGTGCGTGCCGTCGGCTGGGTTCGAACCCGCTCCCTCTGGCTTGAGAGGTGGACCTACTCCCAACTAGGCTGCCATCGCTTACCTTACATATAGTGTTCTTAAAATCAAGTAGCAAAAAGTTCACTTACCAAAACGTGTAGTATCTCAAATTCTATGATTTTCTTGAACCAATTTTGACACTACAGCAAAGTAAACATAAAAGCCCAGCAATAAGTTATCGTTTGAATATGAATTTATTCAAATAAAACTCTGGAGTGGATATCTGGATAATGACTGCCATTCATCTCAACAATGGCAACCCGACGGATCCATAAAGTCTATTCAAGGCGTAGGTGCCGTATTCACCGGTTTCTTAGACAGAAACGCAGTTTTAAAACAGTATGAGCCTTAGAGCACTTTTTTTAAATTGACTAGATGATCCAATTACCTCTTCTAGCACTTTTGAGCGCTAATTACGTAGCTCAACTACTATTAATATACTAACCGATCACCAAGTGAGCAACGCTCAATTTTCAAATTTATTTATTTCGGAAGTTCTATTTATATGTCCAATTAGGTCTAGATAATTACGGTTTGTCTTTGGATGGGTGAAGGAAGGTATTTTTACCCGAGTGCGCAAGAAGGAGGGTTATGTTTTTCGACTATATGTATTGATAGTGGAAGTGACTTAGGGTACAACATTTTGCAGCAGGGTTTTTTTTTACTTTAAATAATGTTACTTGTTTTTAAATTAAATTTAAATATAACAAATGAGTGCTACCAGAGGACGGATAACACGGTAAATTGAAGGCCACTGTTGTTTATCCTTAAAATAATAACCGCCAAACTAAGTCAAGAAAAAAATATATTTATAAACTCACAAATGTCTGTTTTTCTCAGCAGAGTTTGAGACCTCACCTTGCTAGATACATCTAAGCTTAGATCAATAAATCTTAGATCAATCTAGAGGAAAAGATGGAACACTGCGTTAAATCTCGCTGAAGCCACTTCTTATTTAATGCGTGTGCGTGGTAATGCTGCCATGAAAAACATTTACAATTGCACGAAAACTACTTTAGCCATTTCCGTTCCAATATACAACCTTAGGAGATTTAATATTTTAAAACTGCACAGATTTGTAAGAGTTTAATATTACGGCTTTTTCAAAATTGACTTGTAATAAAACTGCACAGTTTTAAAAAGAACCTCAAAATGTAGTCCTGGCCACACTTTTATAATGCACTATGAATATTTAAGTACACGAAATTATACCATAAACCAATGTACATAATGTCGAGGTAAGAATCACCAAGCGAGTAGCTTAGTTTTTTTTGCGTCAATGGTGAGTGTTGTTTACCTATACGACAGTAGCGTAGTTTTTGGATGGTTTTTGGCTTCACTTAGATCATACGCCGTGCGCCATCTTATTCTCTAGGTTGATCTGAGCAATAAATTTAATAAAATACAAAACACGTCCTTCTCTCAATCATGTCTATACTGGCCGCACTGCGACAGAAGTAAACGTATCTCTATAACAATTCATTATAATGCTATTCAGATATAGGCTATTGTGATGGAGCCCCATTATAGTCTCATTTACCTTAGATAGGGAATAGTTAGGGTTAACAATAGCCGCCTCAATTAAACTTCGATTATGTGATCGGGTATTCGAGGGGATGTATTATTAAATTTCGGGTACGATGTACTGGGTGGAAATTTTGAATAGGGCAGTAAGGGCTGCTGTTGGATGTTATAGCTACATACGCAAAAATGTTTAAGAAAAAATTGGTTGTCTGTAAAGTCTGTTTACGGGCGACAGCTAAACGTGACAACGTCATAACAAAACATTGATGACATCTTCTCCTCCGACGCGTAGGCCAATCGCGAGGAAGAGAGATAGATGCAGCGCAAGCCGAACGCTCAAGCCGATCGTGCCTTTCGGTCGCTCGTGTAGCGCTCTCGCTAACGAGCGTAACGGGACGAGTAATTTTTTTCGTGCGCGCAGCCGGCGATTTATTAGGCGTTGTCACGTCAAACCATTAAATGATTCACAGATATTATTTAGATGTATTGTGATGAATCTTTTGTATTGCAAAGTGGAGGAGAAAAGTAACAAAAGCTGACCCCACCATCATGGGAGATGATACATGGTCGGGTATGAGCGAAAAAAAGAGAAAGAATATTTTTTTGAATATCAAAACTATATAACATTTGCTTGTCAATAGAGCCTTCACATTAAAAACATGTTTTAGTGCAGAGCGCGAATTAATTTCGGTAAATTGCAATTGGTGTTCTTAAAATTGTACAATTGTCAATTGTTAGAAAATTGTACAAATAAAAATAACCACTATCTACTAAAATCTAAAAAATTAAATTCAAAAAACAATTGTAGCCATAAGTAACATTATTGAAAGAAATCAAAAAATCCGACTGTAAAATATTGTACTCTATGTCACTTCCACTATCAAGACGATTCAAACGACACCTCACATGTCGAAATCCATCAAGCTGATAAGGCTGTAGGGCGTGCCAAAGAAACCTCATACATTCGTGCATACATACATACCCACATACATACATTAATACATACAAACACTCGAAAACATCTCTCCTTCTGCGCAGACAAGTAATAACAAAAACAGTTTATACGTTTGTGAGTTACGATGCCAAAAGCAGCCCTTAGTGTGCCAATTATAGATTCTGTCCTAAATACATGTAAACTATACACGCATTGCACTACCTATATGATAGGTAATAGAAAGATTGATTGCTATGATGAATTAGTTATGTTCGATAATTAACGTACCTCTATCCTCAAACCAAAGGAACACGGTAGCGTGAATATTGTAGAAACAAATCGATTGACATTATGATACTTTCTTCTCGGATATACAATACAGTACACGCAATAAATAACAATGACACTATTTAGACATAGCGTCACGCCTTTCCCCCGCGGGGGCTGGCAGAGGTGTAATACAACACCTACATTTCACCGGACGATATTCAGTCCCAAATGTGACAAGGGGCGAGCCTGTCGCCATACACCGAGCTCCAGTCATGTAGCAGATGACATACAATACGCACATATGTTCACACAATGAACAAATTGGTGCGTGCCGTCGGCTGGGTTCGAACCCGCTCCCTCTGGCTTGAGAGGCGGACCTTCTCCCAACTAGGCTGCCATCGCTTATTAGACGCCACAAAAAAAGTTACAAACTCAAAAACACATTTTTTTTCTAAATTAACGTTTAGACTAAGTATCTTTAACTAAGAACCGTATTTAAAAACAACGCTCAGTCATGAAACTGCGCAAGAAGGAGGGTTATGTTTTTAACTGTTATCTGGGCCTATTCAAGGCCAGAGTGAATAGGTACCTTCTAAGTCTGTGTGCATCATCTTCGACCACTTCGTCGCTTACCAACATGCGAGTTAGTGGTCAAACGCGGTTTTATTCGCGATACGAAAAAGGTTGGCAAGCAATGGCAGCCTAGTAGAGAGAAGGTCCGCCTCTTAAGCCAGAGAGAGCGGGTTCGAACTCAGCCGACGACACGCACCAATTTGTTCATTGTGTGAACATATGTGCGCATTGTATGTCATCTGCTATATGACTGTGTATGGCGACAGGCTCGCCCTCCGTCACATTTGGGAGGGACTGAATATCGTCCGGCGAAATGTGAGTGTTGTATTACACCTCTGCCAGCCCCCTCGGGGGAAAAGCGTGACGATATGTTATATGTAGAAAAAAGGTGTGCAATATTTTAGAATCTACGAGTATAGATAGTTCAGTTAGTGTTTAGTGCTACGCGAGTAATAACACGATAATATGTCATTTATGGGATTGATGTTAACTAATGATGTCTATACAATCGATGGCGCGGTAAGCATCGGCAGTCCGAAGTGATTAATCAACCATATTACACATCACATCACTATAATGTGATATGCGAAAGTCTGTAAGTAAGCGTGTGTGTGTGTGTTTGTGTGTGCATTTTTACTTCGAAACGACTAATTGAATTCAGTGAAATTAAATGGAAGTAAAAAGTGTGATATTGTGACATTGTCAATAATGTAAAATTATGTTTGTGTATTACACAGTGTATGTATTTTGTGTAAGAAACGATGATAGCTTATTTGGAGAAAGCCCGCCTCTCAAGCCAGAGGGAGTGGGTTCAAACCCAGCCTACGGCACGCACCAATTTGTTCATTGTGTGAACATATGTGCTTATTGTATATCATCTGCTACATGACTGGAACCCGGCGTATGGCGACAGGTTAACCCCCTGTCATATTTGGGCTTGAATATCGTCCGGCAAAGTGTGGGTGTTGTATTAAGCCTCTGCCAGCCCCCTCGGGAGAAAGGCGTGACAATATATAATGTATTTAAAAAAATCAACAATGTGAAATACTATATTTATTTCATACTTTAGAAAAAACCAAATATATTCAGTCTTTACGAACTTGAGTCAGGCTCAATTATTATGTAGACAAACACTTTCGTATACACATTATTGATGGAAAGATAAACTCTTTAATGTTTAACACCAGATTATGAATAAAGGAAAATGAGTCTTAAAAACACCAACCTAACAACACTATTACAGTAAACGAAATTAATGTGACCTTTACCTAAAACCGGTGTTTGAAACATTTGTAACTTTGACCACTCTAGCTACATTGTACGTAAATACTTATTATGAAAATATGGGTTGGAAAGCTCGTCGGGTAAAACCAGACATCACCTACGCAAACCACTAGTTCCTAAATGTCGCTTAAAGGTAAGCACGGAGTTCTATATTTTCATGAAATAAATTAGGAATAACGTTTTACTCGTACATTCATCAAAAAATGAAAAGAGATATCGAAGTAGAAGAAGTATAAGTTAGATTTGTAGCAAGTGAAGAGTAGTCGAATAACATATATAACATATCGACACGCCTTTCCCCCGAGGGGGCTGGCAGAGGTGTAATACAACACCCACTTCGCCGGACGATATTCAGTCCCAAATGTGACAGGGGCGAGCCTGTCGCCATGCACCGGGCCCCAGTCATGTAGCAGATGACATACAATACGCACTTATGTTACACAATGAACAAATTGGTGCATGCCGTCAGCTGGGTTTGAACCCGCTCCCTCTGGCTTGAGAGGCGGGGCCTTCTCCAACTAGGCTATCATCGCTTTTTGGTCGAATAGAGTAGAAGAAGACTTCTCTACTACGGGAAGGAAGCATGAATGTATTTATATTTTGTATTAGCTGTTACCCGCGATTCCATTCATGTTCATTCAGGAAATAGTATCTTAAAATCTTTCTCGTGATATACTGTAACTAATTATCAAGTTTCAACAAGATACGTTCAGCCGTTTAGCCGTGAAAAGCCTACAAACAGACAGACAGACAGTTACTTTCGATTTAATATTTAGGAATAAGGAAAAGGATTAAGTATGTCCACGCTCATAGCTATCTACTATGCCTTTCTATTCCATTTTATACGCGTGAGATAATATCTTGGTCTTTGTCTCTCTCGTTTGGAAAGTCGTAGGAGTGATAGTGACTAAGATAAATCTCACGCTTAAGAATAGGGCTCTAGGGCGTACGAAGTACTTATAGCATCCCGACACAAAGAAGTATATAGAGCCCTATAGCCCTATTCTTAAGTGTCGGGATGCTATAAGTACTTCGTACAAACGTACTTTTACTCTCTGCTAAAAACTTTCGCCTAATTTAGATGACCATTTTTTCAAGTATCAGAATATTATGAATTTCTAAAAAGATTTAGTTTTTACAAAAACCTAACACAAAAAGGTTACTATTTATTTTTTATTTTTAGATAAAAATAGATAAAAAAATTTTTAGATGAAAATAGAAAAAAACGGAAATTAAAATACATATTTCCCATTTATATAGACAGTTTTAAGACCGAAGACATTACTAATCATTAGACTATGACGTTTGTTTAAAATGACTCTTACTCCGAGCCAGTCTTAAGTAGGATTACCAAGAGGTGACCTAAGGTTAATGGAATACCTTATACCGATGGAATGTCGATGAAGACTCAAACATTTCATCGATAAAATCACTCTAAGTTGGACATAAAATTTAATATTAATCGTATTCACTAAATATTTACCATAGTGTGGAATAAAATCTAGGTACCTACATGGTCATGACTGTACTTAAAATGAAGTAAAGCGACTGGTCTATTAATGACGTAGTAGGACCTGGGTAATATAATACCTAGGTAATAAAATAGTATAGAATGGTATAGTAGGTATAATATATATTATGGTATGGTATATGTCGCCGCGAGGATCAGAAAATCTTTGAAAATAATAACTTTAAGTTCAAATTTATCAGTTACATATTACTGGATAGGTTGAAAGTACTAAGATTTGATTGCTGTTAAGCAGTTTGCTATTTTTCAATGTAAAAAGCCATGTTATGATTTTCGGTTGCCTTAACTGCAAAACACAACTGAAAGTTTATTCAAACTTTAGTTTAAAAACCAGTTAACTATTGTTAAATTCATTTCTTGATTAATAAGCACCAAACGGTAGCTTGAAATGATCTTTGGTAAAGTTTTGTGGAACCGAAACAGTTGATAGAAAAACTACTGTTAATCGAGCGGGAAACATGTCGCGTGTTTTAAATCCTAATCCTATCCTAATCCTACTAATATTATACCCGCGAAAGTTTGGATGTATGGATGGATGGATGGATGGATGTTTGTTACTCTTTCACGCCAGAACGGCTGAACAGATCTGGATGAAATTTGGCACAGAGATAGGTTATAGTCTAGTTTAGCATATAGGATACTTTTTAACCGCGGGTGAAACCGCGGGGCGCAGCTAGTGTTTACCTAAATGTTTTTTAGTGTTTACCTAAATGAGTGTTTAGCTTTCGAGAATTAGCTCAATGTTAAAATAGAGCAGAGATAAATAGTTAAATGAATTAACAAATCATAGTTTGTTACTTTAATTAATGTTCCTTGCAATTTGTGATAATAATCATGGCATACTAGGCGACGACTACGCCATCTTGCTTAAGTTTACATTGGCGGGTTGTGGCAAGACGAGAACACATTCGCTCGCAGACTTTTGCCGAGGTAACCTACAAGAACCATTTTAATAATTGTTTAAGACTAATAAGCTGTTCTATGTAATTGTTTTTTTATTTATTTTTTTGTGTAAAATAGGTCGGCGTTTGACCACCAATTCGCCTGATGTTAAGCGACGTTGTGGTCTAAGATGGAGCACGACGACCTATAAGGTACTTATTCACTCTAGCCTTGAAGTTTTGTACAGTGAAGAAGTACAAGGACGGCAGTTGAGTGACGCGCTACAAGTGCGCTACTGACCCGTCTTCGGAGCGGTAACACCGGACTACATCCCGAAACACGACTAGGTCATTTCACAGCATGGCTTGGTCCAGTAGGTGGTAACTAGCCACGGCCGAAGCCTCCCACCAGAGTTTGCTACCGGTTAGCACTACCCGGGGACCACGTGTAGGGAAGCAGAATAGAGTACACTCCTACGGACGAACTGTTATCTAATAGGAATAAAAGTGGGTTAATTGATGAGTGTTTTAATAATTGGTGAATGTGCTAGCCCACCGGCGTAGATAAGAACACCGACTCGGCTGACGTCACGCTTCCTGAAAACCCCGATCGGATCTGGTGTCGCGATTTATGGTAGTAATATATAGTGTTATATTGGTATATATATGGTAGATATATGGTGTTAACGCAAACTAGCGGACGATGGAGGACGGAATTTTTAATTTACCAGTAAATGTTTTTTTTAACTAATATTATTACAAAGAGGTAACAGTTGTGAGTTTGTTAGTTGTAACCAAACCGATTCTAAAAATTCTTTCACCGTTAGAAAACTACAATATCCTTGAGTGACATAGGCTATGATACGCGAGCAAAGCCATGGGCAGAAGAGCTAGCCCTTAATATAATGCTATATGATTTCATATGATGGTATTATTCACCCACAAACACGTTTACTTAAGCTGCTTCATTTAGAGTTGAAAATCGTTCATAATATTTGGAGGTAAAATGAGATCAGCGAATATAAATACATTTTTTGCCGTTTTTATTGGTATTAGTCGTAACAAGAACACAAATAAAATAAGTAGCTCAGTTAAACTTTAGAGAACTAATCTGGCTATTTAATTTACTTGACTTTAGTTGGTTGTTTCTTCTACCAGCTGTATTTTTTTACACCTCATCATCATAATTCTTTATATGAAACTAGGTGCAAACAAACTTGTTTTTTGTGATTTCGTGAAAGACGGGGCCTTAATGCTTGAAAACCAACCTGACCGATAACCTGACCTAATGCGTAAGGATTTTCATGTCAGAATTATTGTCTTAATGCCTTTCGTGTGCGCTGACCCTTATTACTGAACAAAATAGAAATTAGGACACGCTTATGTGGACACACTGTACACTATAACTTTATGTTTTATTCAGGCTAGGCATTTAACCACAGCTGATCTAAATTGTGATTGATCTAAAATTATGAAACATCTATAGACTTCAGGTGATCTGGTCGGGTGTCAGAACTTTTTGAACTATATCACGAGTACAATGACCTCCTTTCGGCTATTACACCCTTTCAAAATAGCCCTGCATTCGATCAAGATATCACGGTTCGAAGAGCGAAGTCTCAACCGGAAACGCATTAATTTACATTATTCCGCACTTCCGCCTCCGTTACAATACAAATCGTTAATTAGATACGAGTCACGTAATTGACATAATAAACTAATGCATAGCGCTCCACTTCGTTATCTCTCTGACATTTGATGATTAATTTATAACTGCGTGATGTTACCTGTTCTATTTATGTACAATTCTGCGCCCCGCGCTATAACCCGCGGTTAAAAGTAGCCCTTGTGTTAATCCCGGGTTTAAGCTACCTCTATACCGAATTACATCAAAATCATTAGATTGGTTGCTTCAAGGCTCGTGACTACCAAATAAACCGATACTGGGAGCCACATTGATTTGGTCACATTTCGGCATTAATTACTAATAATATATCGTCACGCCTTTCTCCCGAAAGGCAGTATTAAAACACCTACACTTGTCCATGCGTTATTCAGTCCCAAATGTGACAGGGGGCGAGCCTCTCAACACACGCCGGGCTCCAGTTATGTGGCAGATGACATTAAATACGCACATGCATGTTCACACTTGCAACAAATTGCTGCGTGCCTTCGGCTGGACATGAACCCGCTCGTGGCTTTGAGGGGCGAGCGTTCTCCAACTAGGCTATCATTGCTTTACGAAAATTCACTAAAGCTTATGAAGCGGTACGAGTCAAATTTCTAGTACACGGACGCGTGGATAAAATATAACTACAAGCAAATGAAAAACTACACAGCTCCGTTAACAGTATTATGTTACGTCTATCAATAACAAAGATAAAGAGACGTACAAGAAACTACAGCGAAAACGAGACAACAATAATTATCACTGTTGCAACTTGAATTGTGTGCAGCACCTAATTCATGCGGTCCATTTTTAGGTTTTCGTATCGGATCTCTTTCATTTTTGGTCGAAGGTAAAAAGTAAGACAATTTATCTAGTCTATGTCTACGGATATATTTTGCAACCTAACTTTTATGATAAATTATGGCCTAGCACCCCGCCGAGGCATCCGGTAAAACTCACCAACCTATTATTCTTCGCAGTGCACCGTACAGTTTGCGATTTAGAAACATGATTCAAAACTTGGACTCTTCAATTCAAAGTGGGCTAGGTATTCAAATTTGTTTGACTGGAAGCTGCGGAAGAATATAGTTACTACATGCGGGGATGCGTTTCAGACTTTATGGTAGTGGACACATAAAGCAATTTTGTTTAAAATATAATAGGTACGTCTCGACAAATAACAATGCTTACTTTTACTCAGATATTGTTAGTTGTTTCAATAAAAAATTCAAATGAAGGAGCAATTACAATACAGCTTGTGTTGTATTTGTAAAACTACAATCAAACTATTAGAAATAATTTGTCAATGTCACAATTTAAGTTTTTTTTATGCAATGATTTTCGTGAAAACGATCGTTGTGCTGCAAATGTAACGAACTTTAAATTGATTAAGCAGTTAATGCTGAGTAGACACCTAACATCTAAATGCAGAAGGACACTTGGGGTTTTGAGCAAAATATACGAGTAACAATACCTTAATTGTCGAAATCCATCCAGCTATTTGAAAGATACGAGCTAATAAAGAAATTCACAAACAAATATACAAACATACAAGATACGCGCGAAAAACATAACCCTCTTGGCAGTTGGATAAAAAGAAAGTTTCATACAAAAGCCATGGATTTTGAAGGAATTACTTGGGACACGCGGCTTTGGTACCGCCAATGCTGCCCAAGGCCATTAGTTATATGGAATCGATTTTATCTCCCCACTGACCCTCTTACTACGCATCAGGATACGATTCTTGCTTTAATGGGAATTTTGGGAGTCCTGCCATCGAATTTACGAGGTTTTAGCTTGACAAATTAGTGAAGAAACGACAAGGGACGTGTGGAGTCTTAAAGTCAAAGGCGATTAACGTAGGTCTGTGTAGAAGAAAATAGCTTTCTAGCCTTGTAATTATATAAACTCTTAGATATCCACTGAATGTGCAATTTATGTTCGAATCACTAATGTGCTTAGAAGTGAATCAGAAGATTAATTCTTCGAAGAATTACTGTGCAAAAGAGATGAACGTTAGTGCGAAAGAACGATCGAGGATGGCACTAACACTGTGCTTCTAACTATGGGATCTAATAAGTTACTAAAACATATTCAGCACATTCATTCTACTTACCCATGTAAAAATAAGTTTAAAAAAAAAAATTCAACAATGACGTCACATATGTATAGTCACATGACATAGGATTTTGTCACCCTTTGTCACCCTAAAAATCAAAGTCAAAATATTTTTATTCAATTTAGGTATCAAAGATACACTTATGAACGTCAAAGTTTTTTTTTAAATAGACTCGACCGCCTTGTTTGGATAAAGAGCCTCTACTCAAAAGAACAGGCAAGAAACTGAGGGACATTATTTTTTATAAGAATAAATAAATTACAGTCTAACAAATTTTGGCTTACAACTAGGTAATATCTATAAATAGTAGTGGCTACTTGGCGGAAGTGGAAAGGATAAGTACCATCGAAGATTCTGTATGTATCTTTTGCTGATTCGGTACGTACCTGTATCGGGATTATGTGTCAATGTGTCCACTAGAGCACAGCCCTTTTTCTGCACATTTTGCACCAAATCACAAAATTTTCTGCCAAAGGATGCTCCAAAGCTCAAACAGCTCCATCGTAGGCCGCATCATTGCTTATCATCAGGCCAATCTTCAGCCTCCTGTTGAAAAAACAAGTAAACATTTTAAAATGTAACAAGCCCCGACCATTGAACTAAAAAGCAAAAAACATAACATGGATAAAAAATTAACTGAAAACACTCGATCAAGTCACATACGAAAAAAAAAACGATTTATCCGTTTGGGATTTATAATACCACAGATAGACACAGCGGGCAATTTAGCTAACCATAAGTGATGCCTAACTGAACCGGTGATGTTGCGTTTGTCATTAAAAAAACAGACGAAAAATGCCTCAGTAGTCCAGCTCGCACGTTTGTAAGACACTGTTACTGATCGGTTCCCCGTCCGATTTTTTACGATAAGCGCAAAAACAAACGGGTCAGCTAAGCATCGGCTAAATTGTCCCCCAGAAATACATGTTAAACTTATAACACCCTTTGTCTTGCATCGAGTGTTAGAAAAAAAAACTCCAATTTAATACAGTAATTAAACATACTACTATCCATATTTTATACTCTTCAGCGGTATTAAGCTGGAACGTTCCCTCTAAATTACGCAAACCCAAGAAAACTTAGAAATGGTACAACATATTTACTTCCAGGAATGGTCAAGTTACCACGTTCAAGGGTACTTCAAATTGGAATTTGATCTCGGTCGAAGCAAGGATTCTGAACATTTAACCCGAATTCCAGGTACGAAATAAGGGAGGTCAAAAGGGAGCACAACTCTAATGCTTGACTACGTTGTCTACGTGATCCATTTATCTATCACTGATGTAATTAGCCTATTAGCTACAGTTTAATTTTATTAAAAACTCTACATAAACCAAAAGGTAAGGTACTAATAAAGATTTGAATCGACCGAGCGAGTGAACGTGGTTAGTGAGTGAAACGTTGAAGAAAAAGCGAGCGAGCGATTGATTCAGCATTGACAAAAATGCTTTCGGATGTCCAGATTTCTGTCTGAATCTTTGCGTCTTCCTTTGAAGGTCGCATTTCTTTAATTCTAGTTAAGAAATGCGACCTGTAGAGATGGATAGACGCCACTACTTAGGTATAATGTTATGTACGTATTGCATGCATTGGTATGCTCGCTTAGCAGAGACGCGGCTATTAATGAAACGTAACAATACAATTTTTAGTGCTCGCATGATCCAAAAAAACAAGGTCTATCTATCATTCAGCAAACACATAATGACGTCATTGTCATCTTTCTCTTTCTTCTTTCTTTTCGTCAATGTCATCTTTCTCTTTCTGACTAGAACAAGTTAGAAAGAGAAAGATGACAATGACATCATTCTGTGTTTGCTGAATTGATAGACCTTGTTTTTTTGGATCATGCGAGCACTAAAAATTGTATTGTTGCGTTTCCACCACCACTTATTTCGGTCTTGCTTAAGCATCGATTGACGTCACTACGTGTTGCTGAATGCTATACCTGGCGCAGTATATTTTTATACCATAAGTGCCCCTAAATTTCAATTCCTTAGTACGTCCTTCGCATCGGTTCGGCATCCCGCCCCAGTTTGCACAGACACATTTTATTGGTTTCTCGACGTTTTCGCGAACTTGCTTCGCGCTCGCGGTTCGCGGTATTGTTACGAAACACACTAGATGCGAACACTTTATACGTTCTCTGAGAAAGTTAGTATTATTAAGTCTATTCAATAAGTTGGTAACTTAGTACTGCATCTGCGGGTATTTTGCGATACTACGAGCATACTTAGGTTTTGTTAGGTTTAGGTTTAAAGGTTTAGAGACTTTTTATTATCAACAAAGACAATGGTCGCTAATGTGATAACATGGTTGAGTTAAATATTGCTTAGCGTTCGTAGTCACATCCATTAAAATATTTATATACATATTTATATTAGTTTACAATAAAAATAAAAATTTAAAAATTCTTAAGATTCCAAACTCATTTCACGGATTTTCTAATTCAAGATAGGGGTCTGTCTTCGATAATATGTCGAGCAATTTTTTTCTTGAATGCGTGAAATTTTATTTTATTTTATTTTCTTAGGAAAACTTACAGCTAGGTACAAAATTATAAATAGAAGATAGAGACAGAAGGCCAATTACAAGTTTTCACAAATATAAAGGTAAATAGATAAATAACACTTAAAAGACAGACACTCAAGAAATAAAGAAATAAGCTAAATTTAAATTTAAAAGATACACAGAAAAAATAATAATAATAAGAATAAAATTACATTTATAAAACACTTATGGAAAATAACTGTTGTTTACAAGCTGCTTGAATTTAAAAGCAGTGGTATTGAAAAGGTCAATGTCAAGCTCTTTAACGAGAGTGTTATACCTACTGCATGATCTTATCATAAAACTGTTACGTCTATAATTACATCGCAAATGAGTTGACATGTGGTATAAGGATGTGTTTTCTTGGGATACATAATTTTGAGAGATTTTCTTTACAATATGGCTTCTGTACGCATTTGCTTCATAAGTAAAGCTAGCTGAGCCCCGCGGTTAAATAGTATCCTATGTGGTATTCCAAACTATAATACCACTCTTGTGATAAATTTCACCCAGATCCGTTCAGCCGTTCTGGCGTGATTGAGTAACAAACATCCATCCATCCAAACTTATGCATGATATTAATAATGTGATAGTGTGATGTCTCAAATTGATCTTTTTTAGGGTCCCGTACCCAAAGGATGTAAACAGGACCCTATTACTAAGTCTCACTCTCTATCCTACCGTTAACCTACCTTTTATCTTTATCTTTCAAACCGTAATAGACGGATAGTAAAAATTTTCACGGAATATGTAACGTTACGGCAAATTAAGGTTTCTTTTTATAAAACAAACTTCTTTTTAACGTTTTTTGTATTGCTCTGGTGTACAAATGGTAATACATACAAGCGCGATACACACACACGGCATAATTACAGTAAACATTCTAGGGTAACAAAAAAAAAATACAAAAACGAAATACAAACATACTGTCGTTACGCGTTTCCCCCGAAGAGGCTGGTAAATGTGCCAACGCCCATAATTCGCCGGACGATATTCAGTCCCGCATGTGACAGGAGGCGAGTCAATCGCCATTCATCGTAATCCAATTAAGTAACATAGATGACATTAAACACGCACATATGTTCACACAATGAACTATTTGGAAAAACAAAATAGGACTCAAATTACTTTGTTTTCAATTCATAATAGAAAAGCATATTACAAATGCCTTTTTTTTGTGAATAGCTTTAGAAAAACAACAACGATAGCAAGCACCAGACGCTCCACGCAAAGTACTTTTGTTCCGCATCCAAACGCAAAAGAACAACCAATCGCCAACAACCGCATTGATACCCAATTAGTTATTCAAGTCAATTGTCGCGGTGCAATACATCCAAGACTTGAAGAAAAGGCGCCAACTGAGACGCATGCGCGGGAAAATAAACCTACCCTCTCAGTCACGAGCCTTCAGTCTTTCCGTGGACGCCGCTCCGTCCACACGTCCAAACTGCTGGCGAATCGCACGCGCGTGACTTCCCAGTCGAAGTAATGTCAAAGTTGGCTAGGTAGTAACGTGAAATGCACGGCGAGCGTGATGTTGGTGCTCGTAGTGCTGTTGACAGTGCTGGACGTGTGTGTGCCGCTATACCACCACCAGTTCGCTGTTTACGTGCCCGGTGGTGCCGAGGAGGCCCACGAGATAGCTCATAAGCACGGATTTGTTAATCATGGGGAGGTAAGCATTGAAGCATTACTACATAGTTACATACATTATCATTAAAACACGCTTACTAAGGCCGCGTTAGGATTGGCGCCGAGTGGTTAGGACGCCGCTACAGGGTGCCGAAGTTTAAGGATATCTAATTCAAGTTTTAGGTCAGACAGGGAGTAGGTAAGGGCGTTGTGGTGGAACCGGTCGTGTGAGAAATAAATGTTATGCCCTCGATGCCAGAGATAGATCGTGTAATTCGATCTCGCCTTTATCCGCGGTAAACACAAGGAAGAATAGATATGGCAAGTATATGGAGTAAATCCAACATTATCGTAAATTATAAGGGTGGGAATGTACGAAGCAATTTGCTCTGGAAATGGGGCCGTATCAGAGGTCGCGCGAGCGAAAGTGGTTTTGTATTTTCTGAAGAATTTATGTTTCGAAAAGCTTCATGAATTTAAATATTTCTCGTTAGCTTTATTTTTTAACTTAATTTTTTTTACTACAACAGCAAAAATCTCGAATTTTCTAGGTCATTGTTTAAGTAGGTAATTTTATGTAGGCTCTTAAACAAGGAAAGACTAACATTGTTAGGATCAGTAAATTAAAATTTACGAGTCAAATATTTTTAAAGATTATTCTACTATTGTAGTTTTCTGATCTCAGATGTCTTAACACAAATGTCAGCATTGTGTTATTTATTATTACTAGTATTGTTGTTATGAATAATACTGAGGAAGACAATAGGTGAAATTCTACAGCTATATACTCGTATTATAGCTGTAGAATTTCATCTTTGTCTAATGTACTCGTAAATATGAATTGCTATTCTTACTAGTTGCGTCTAGCGATGTTACTCGAAGTTAAAAAGTAGTACTAGTTAGTAGTTTTGTGTTTATCCCGGTTGTAAGCTACTTACGTGCCAAATTTTATCGAAATCTGTCAATCCGATGGAGCGAGAAAAAGTAGCAAACAAAAACATAAATAGAATCTCACATTTATAATAATTTTAAAGAAGAATATTAAATCTATGTCTGTCCTATTTTTAATGAAAAAGTTTGCGTCATTGAATGCTTATGAACTTTTCACGATGGACGGCTAAGCCGCTATGAGTGAAATTTGAAAATTTGGAGATAGATTATGCCCGGAATTAACGTAATGACATAAGTAGCTGTGTAGATTATTTTATATGTCGCTAAATAAACAATTCTTTAAAGATAGTGGGAATAGTCGCGGCGCAAATAGTTGTACCATATTTTTTTTGTAAACTGTAATACAATTATTTTCTGAAGCTAGCCCTTATTGACTAGCTGCATTTTAAGGTTTTGCTCATGTCAAATATTGATTAGGACCTTATCGAGACTAAATGTGGCCTATTTTTTTCTGAGCAAGGAACTATTTACTCTTGCAAAAAAATTAAGGAACTCCGTCGTTCTATTGCTGCTTAAGGCTGTACAAACAAACAATCTATACAAACTATGATATTAGTAACACATATCAGTTCAAAATTTTTTATAAAAAAATAATATTTAAAAACGTTGTTTCTAAAAACATCGACTACGAAACTTAGCCTAGGACACTCGCGCAATAAAAACGAATCTAACGACATTTATTAAAACTCATAAAAATCGGTTCAGCCGCTAAGAACAAGGGAATATATACATACACACAAACATAAAGGTCAAACACATAACCCTGTTTTTACTTCGCCCCAGTCGGATAAAATAGCTTGTTTCGACGTATATTTACAAAAACGTGATTTAGTAATCACAAGAGGAATTATTGAGGCCGACACATTGTTCAATGTTTTCCTGTTTTGCTTTCTGTACAAATAAAAGAAAATTCTGACCCAATATTTACGCTTTTGGTGAGTCATTTAGTAAGAATATTTGGTTCAAAAACACGACTCACTGAAATCATGTTAAAAAAATTGAACCTTCTCGCTAATAGTCTAGTCAGTCTAGAATAGTCTTAGAATATTCTAGAATACAGTGTTTTGTCATTACTTTCGTTTAAATCCTTAACTCGATTGAAACAGAGAGAGAGAGAGAGAGAGAGAAAGAGAGAGAGAAAACACTGAGTAACTAGCTATTCCTATATACAACGTCGATTAGTAAGTGGGTTATCCATTCACTAAGTTAGACAGATTTGAAGCGAATGAATATAAAGTTTAAGAATCGTATCAAAAAAAATTATTCAATTGAAGATATCCATAGGAACGTCAAAGTTATAAAAATTACTCTACTACCTTGTTCAATTACACGGCCACTACTCAGAAGAACAGGCAAGTAATTGAGGGGCAAATCCTAACTTAAGGCGCCGTCATAGCACCGATTTTTCACACACACGTTTGCTTTTTTTTTAATCTTGTTTATTTTTTGGGACTTTTGTTTACAACATGTCAGTCGCATTGTATTAACAAAACTATTAATTACGTAATGGAAACATAAAACATTGCAAATAAAGTAAAACATAAATACATACATAAAGGATCAGTTGAGGTGACTCAAGGCGCTTCATTTTGAGTTGAAAATCGTAAATCATATTTGATGGTAAACTGAGATCAGCGCGTAATTTTTTTTTTTGCCGTTTTTAATGGTATTGATCGTAACAAGGACACAAATAAAAATAAGTAGCTCGGTTAAACTTTACAGAACTAATCTGGCTTTTTAATAATCGAAAAAGATGTGGTGTACTCGGTGAAGATTTAGAAAACTACGTTCCGATAGTTTATGAAAATACTTTTTGTGATTTTTTTGCCAAAATAAGAATGATTTTCTAAATTGTTCTTCTTTTTCTAAATTGAAACCGCGAGGCACAGCTAGAACTACAGATAAGAAAATCGAATCGACTACAGATGAGAAAGACTTACAGATAAGAAAATCGTTTTATAAAAAACATACAGATTCAAAAAGGAGATTTGTGAGAGAACAAGTTACAACTAGAAAATACACCAAAAATAGCGTAAAAGATTTTGTTATTCAAAAACCTAAAACGTCTGCGGATCGACGAATTTCAAATCACGTATCTTTCTATCTTTTCTGATATCATTTTTCCAGTTTTATGGTAAAAATGTTTTTGTGAATATTGAGTAACTTTTTGTGAGATAATGTTATTATTTATATACGTTACATTTAAGCCCTTAATGGGTCCTAAATGCATAAAATTACGGTAATATTGTTTACTCGTTTTTGTAATGGCTCAAAGAATTTACTTACTTTGTGATTAAAGATACTTACTCGTATCAGCATAAAAGATACTAATGTTATTAAATGGTAATATAATGTTAATGTTTTGTCTATCGTCTACTTAAGAAAACATTTACTTACACTCACACCGTATTCTAAGGGCGGTATTCTGAAACGACGCTCGAGCCATGAATCTCGATTTAAAACTGGTTTTACCATATAGTCCAGTCACTTAAGCTTAAATTAGGTAAGAATCTCGGAATTCGAGATACCCAGCTGTAACTCTGTAAATACTTGTATATTGGCACCCTAAAAGTTGTCTCAAAACCTACATTTGGTAGGGTCTACGAAACTGTTAAATTTTAAGGTCAAAGGTCACAAAAATCGTTTTTTTGCGCTTTTTTTGTGAATATCTAATTTCCTATGAGTTTTGCTATTTGTATTTATTTTCAATATTGTAGAATACAAAATTCTCTACAAATTTTGTTTTAAAAAATTTTCATACGGTGAACCGTTTCGAGATAGAGGGCGGAGAGCGCGCGGTCACAGCATCACTTCGGGTCAACCGGTGGCTCCGGTCGAAAACGCGCCATATATAGTTGATGAACTATCTATAAATCAATGTTTATGAATAACGCAGCCGTCGAGAGTCCTGCGATACAGGTTCGCCTAGTGCAGTACTCTCAAGCACTCTGCTGACCTTATAAACATTCTCTAATGTAGCTTGTTTTTATTTATTTAAAAGTTTAGTTTTTAAGGTTTAATGTAATATTTTTGGTAAATAAAACTATTTCTATTTGTCAATTTTTATTAACTATTACATTATGTTTTATCATTATTTTCCTATTTACAGACTTACAGCGGGGTATCTCGAATTTCGAGATGATCTTACTATAATGACTGGACTAATACATCAAAACAGTTTAAAATCGAGATTCATGACTGGGCGTCATTTTAGCATGCGAGCCTAATACTATAAAAGTAGCTACTTTAATGTTGTTGGTTCTTGGCTATCTATTCCAAAAATTATAAAGAGATAACTTTATGTTTAGTGCAATTTTTTATCCACATAATATGTAATTAGGCAGGCAAAGCGACGATTTGTGAGTTTGTATGTTTGTTAGTTTGTTTGTCGGGAGAATTCCCCGAAACTTCTGAACCGATCCTTAATATTTTTTTTAACTATTAGAAAGCTACATTATCCCTGAGTGCCATGGGCTATGAAATGTAGAGAAGCCGCGGGGGAAAGCTAGTGTCAAAATGTTTTTTTTTAGTAATATAACTAGCCTACCTATACTTATTTCATTATACCATTACATTGAATAATATTACGATTTTATTGATAACATTTACTTATATCCTACACTTAACTAATTAAGTGTTCAATATAATATAATTATAAATTAAGTGTTCAATAAAGCCCTGATTTTGATTTAAGAAAATATATAGTAGGTACGATGAAAATAGTAAAGACATAGTCTTTTGTTAGTAAAGTCAACATAGAGTCTTTTTTCTAGTAAAGACCGAAAATCTTGTTCATGATGTTACTATATTATATTGAAACTATTTCACCGACTTCAAGATTAGGTTCTCTGTTCGTCAAAAACAATTTTAGGGATTTATTTTTCCCATTTCTCGAAGACTCCTAAAGCGATTAAAAAAAATCGTTTTTCCCTATTGAAATATTACTGAAGTCGTCGAGCTTTTTACAAAATCTATTTTTTTTTTTACAAAATCCAATTTGAATGACCGGAAGTCGGTTTTTATTTTAAAAGATTATTTAATTGTAGAATACTTTAAAAGGCCTCTTCTATAGCCTTTGAAGTCAAGCTTAAGACTAAACGAATCCGAATCATCAAAAACATGTAACAGCCCAACATTATCGTCAGAGTCGGTCCATTAAAGACTTAAGTAGACACTAAAATAATTAAAAAGGAATGAATGAAAACGTAATGCTGTGTTTTGTTATTTCACCGACGCCATGTCTAAAGCCGTAATGCAGATGTAATGGCGGAAAGAGGACACCATTTACAATTAGGGTGGCTGCTTGCCAGTTCGTTGACTAATACCACGTTCAAATAAAAAAGGGAGGGATAAACTGTAACAGTGTAACTGTGTGGGATAACTGGTAGCAGATATACAGGGTTATCGGTTTATGGGCAATATTGCCAAAAAATGGTCATTGTAGCCATAATTTTACTTAACTTTCACATAGTAAACTTTAACAAAGTAAAAGTTAAGTAACTCAAAATCACCAAAAAAAAAAAACAGATTTCATATATACATAGTTAGTTTATCGGCGACAAAACGTATGGAACAGCTGTGTTGTCCTCATTTCAGTGTTGAAAGATTCAGTGCTTATTTTCAGTTTCTTAGTAAAACTTGTTCATAACGATGAGTACAATGACCCTTTCGGCTTAGTACATCCTTTCCTGATAACCCTGTATGAAGTTAACACCAAAGGTAAATAATACTTTAGGTAGGTGAGGCTTGAAAGGTTTCTCTGAAGTTTTTAAGTTGTTTTTCATGCTAAACTGAAACCATGCGACTTCAAAATCTTCATAATTCGTCCACAGGTTTTTGCCTTTTAACAAAAAAACATAGTAACTACGAGTGTATTAAAATACTAACTTACTAGAATACTACATTGAAACTACATTTGTAACAGTCTTATTCTAGTAATTATATTTAGTCCAGTCCTAAGTCCCGAAACGTATAACAGGGCTAACTAAATTCAAATTAAAATCACATGTAAAAACTACATTAATGAAAATATTATATTATTAAAAGGTTAGCAATTTAGAAGACAAAGGTGTCTGGAGCCTTCCACTTCGCCATGTATCCACTAGTACATAGATTTAATATGATATTACCTAGTTGTAAGCCAAAATTTGTGAAACAGTTATTTATTTATTTTTTTAATAAAAAAAAGCTACTTATTTTTTTACCTGTTCTTCTGAGTAGTGGCGGTCGAGTCTATTTTAAAATTTTGACGTTCAAAAGTGTATCTTTGATACCCAATTGAATATAATATATTGAATTTGACTTTTAAGTGGCAAGTCTGGCATTAAAATACTACTTGTCTCTAATTTAACGTTTTTAATTCACTAAAAAGCAAAAAATATACAAATCTGTGTTTTTATAATTAAACTTAACCTAATGTTGTATAAAAGGTCAAACAGGCTTTACATTTTTCAATACCTATTTAAAAATAAAAACATAATGACAGCGAAAGATTCTAAGAAACTCGTGGGAGTATTTTGCTAAGACTAGACCGCGGCCGCGTTCAGAAAAAACACTAGAAAACTCGTCAAAAAGTTAAAATTTACCTTAATTCCCATCAGGAGCGTTCAATATTTAATTTAAACCAATCCAGTTGGTGAAAAATCGTGTTTTTCAACCGCAAAGTTATAAAACTTAAAAAACTCCGCTTTCATTTTCATCCCGAGCGTTTTCCATTTATAAAGCACAAAGTTTCGTATTAAACAGAGCAAAGTTAATCTATCTTTCTCTCTCACATCATAATTTACGGTAGTGAGGAAAAGGAGCAATATTTTTCTTGAGTTGCGTTTAGTAAAGTCATACATAAATCGCAGTAATGTTGTGCTTACATCAGCGTTGGATAACTTATTTGGCGTGGCCTAGAACAGAGGAAATCTTACTTGTCTCGTAGTCTGAGAGATTCGTTAAAAACTAGAGGATTTATCACGCCAGCAATTTAGATGGAAAAGTTTGGTGGTGTGTTTGTTTTGTGCTTAAAAAAATGGCTGAACAAATTGGATTTTTGGTCTAGAGTTTGTCAATTTTGTACCTAGACAGGTATTAAGGACTGTCTCCTTTTAGAAATAGTAATAGAGTAGGTACATTTGATTGTGGCTAAAAAATGGAAAGCGATGGCAACCTAGTTGGGATAAGGCCCGCCTCTCAAGCCAGAGGTAGAGGTAGAGGTGTAATACAACACCCACACTTCGCCGAACGCTATTCAGTCCCAAATGTGACAGGGTGAGCCTGTTGCCATAAACCGGGCTCCAATCATGTAGTAGATGACATACAAAACGCTCATTTCCTCACACAATGAACAAATTGGTGCGTGCTGTCCGGCTGGGTTCGAAACTCTGGCTTGAAAGGCGGGCCTTCTCCCAACATGGCTGCCATCGCTTCGCAAAAAAATTAGAAGAAAGAATAAGACAAAATTACTGTTACTATTCCGACGCTATACAACGTTTATTATCAAGAGGGTTATAGTAGACTATCATTTCCCAAGTACTTTTAGATAATTACGCTTAATTAGTTACAAACTGAGTTTAAGTACATATGAAAAGTTTTTATAATTACTAGCTATTTCTGCCTACAATGCTACAGGTATTTAAATGAATTACCTGTACTTAGTCACAGTTGTTGGACCAACATAGTTCCCACCGTACTAAGTAAATCAGACAACGAAATGTTATGTTTAACTATGTCTACAACGTTCAACAACGTAGTATGTTTTGTTTGCTTGAAGCCTTGTACGGGCTATGATAACAAACTACTTTTGAATTCATAGGTTTTAAATTAAAACATGGAACTAAAATGTTGTTAAAAGCTTAAGTGTAGAGGTCTAGAATTAATCCGTATATATTGAACTTGTGTCTATCAAAGGCCTAAATCTAAATTATAAAGGGTCCGGCGACCACTCTAGACTAACTTCGCATTGGCTCAAGGTTTTCTACTGCCATTTTTTCTAGAAGAAGACGACGAGCAAAGAGAGTAAGTAAAGAAACTGACGAGCCTCCAAAGTTATTTACAGAGTGACAAATTGCAATTTCCATCATTTTTAAGACTTTTGCAATACTTTAATCACTCATAAATAACTAAAAAACTTTCATGTATTATGGATTAATTTAAAAGTTAATTATGTAGACAACCTCCCTATGTAAAGGGATTTTGATTTGCTTTGTCTATCTATTAAGTAAATCAGTCAAAAGCGACCCCTTACAAAGGCGGATATTTTTCATAGCTCTATTTTCTTTTGAGGACGTTTTTAAAAAAAACAAGAAGGGCGGAGATGTAGTTTATTTAATTGTACATGCCGAATTTCATAGTTTCCGACTCATAGTTTCCAAGAAGTTTGACGAGCGCGTTTGTATGGAAAATTTAGAGCGTCGCGGCACTCTCGACATAATTTTTTGAGTTTTGAAATACATTTCCAAATGTGTTACTTCCGCTAGTAGTTCTGTGACCTGGAGACGTCGCAGACGTATGTCCTCCTCCACAGTTCGCATTTCTCAAAACTTTGGTTTTTAATTAAAAAAAACATATACATTACATTTACATTTTACATTACATAAACATTTGACTGCCTCGGTGGCTCAGTCGGTAGTTCGATTGGGTTCGATTTGGTAGTCGGTAGTTAATGGGTTCGATTCCCACCTAGGGCAAACATTCATGTGATGAACATTTGTGTTTGTTCTATGTCTGGGTGTTAAAATCTATTTAAGTATGTATTTAAAAGTAAATGTATCTGTGTGTATAACAGTCTCTGGCCGCCATAGTACAAGCTTTGCTTAGTTTGGGGTCAGACGACTGTGTGTTCAAGTGTCCCGAATATTTATTTATTTATATCGATGTTCAAAAACCGATTCGATACAAAACATCTTTAAAATTTTCGATTCTACTCATAACATTTTAATAGAATGGGAAGAAATGCGACGGTATAGGAAAACAGAAGTACAGACAGGATTCGATACAGACATACGAAAGCATTTCTGTCGAAGCTGAAGCATAGACGCTTCGCTCATCAACGCTCGCTCGGTCGATTACGCCTTTCTCAAAAGGAGTTGGCAGAGTATAGAGCACCCACATTTCGCCTGACGATATTCAGTCCCAAATGTGATAGATGGCGAACCTGTCGCCATCGCTTAAATTGCATTTGAGCAATTTCGAGAGTTTTTTTTTAATGTAGAATATGTCGGCGTTTGACCACCAACTCGCCTGATGTTAAGCGACGTTGTGGTTTAAGATGGAGCACGACGACCTATAAGGTACTTATTCACTCTAGCCTTGAAGTTTTGTAGAGTGAAGAAGTACAAAGAGAATTCGACTACAATTTCGAGAGTATGTATGTAAGTATGCAAGTATGAATGTGGGTATGTATGTATGAGGTTTCTTTACAGCCTACAGTCTAAACAGCTTGATGGATTTCGACATGTAAGGTGTCATTTGAATCGTCTTGATAGTGGAAGTGACATAGGGTACAATATTTTAAACTATATTCGGAGTGTCAGACTACATTTTGCAGTCGGATCTTTTGTTTATTTTTAAAAAATGTTACTTGTATCAATATATATTTCTGTACCTATAATTGAATACGAATAAAATTATTTAACATTATAGAGCGCAGTACAGGGATCCAAAGGATTAATGCGAGGATTATGTCTACCCCACAATTTGTGGCAACAGGGCTTTTTTATGGAGGAAACGGTTGCGGGATATTTTCAACTCCCGGAAATTAATATTTCCTCGAAATTCGTTTTGTACCTACTCTTTGTGAGAAATAAAATGTAAAAAGATTATGAGGTCTCTACCTAAATAAAGGACCCTTAAGACGTTGCTTGAGGTTCAAATACGGCATAATCAAATGTGAAGTGACAGGGTACATAAGTACTGGAATATTACTTGTTCCTACTTTATTTTTTCTATTAATAAAAAAACGATTTGTTCATTGTGTGAACATATATGCGTATTGTACGTCATGACTGGAACCCGGTGTATGGCGACCACCCGCTGTCACATATGGGACTGAATATCGTCCGGCGAAGTGTGGGTGTTGTATTACTCCTCTGCCAGCCCCCTCGTGGGAAAGGCGAGACGATGTGTTATGTTATGGTAAATACAACAGCTCTAAACTAATCACGAAATACCACAGGTGTCTGAAAGGAAAGCCGCCATGACAAGCGAACAATATGATGTGTCGATTCTGTTTACATTTTTTAACCGCCTTCAAAAAAGAAGGACAAATCTCAATTCTCAATATTGAGAGGTTCTTCGTCTGTACGTTTTTTTTATGTATGCTACGTGATAACTCCGCCAACTATGAATTGATTTTAATGTCATTTTTTTGTTTGGTAGAACCAACTTAAGAGGTGGTCCCTTTTTAATTTTATCAAATCCGGTCAAGAAGTTATTAAAAATTCGACAAAAGTCTAAAAAATTGTTTACATGGATTTCGGTTTTTTAAGCTGTGCTTTTATATTATTTCCTATTTAAAAACAATAATGTTTTGAACTAGTGCACTAAAACTCACAGCATTTGACCGTTGTATTTTCCTATGTCACAGTATTTTATGACAACATTTTAGTTGTAAAAAAAAAGAAACCACGATCAACAATGCGTTGTTTGCTGACGTTGACATAACATAACTTCATTTGCATTAAAACAAAATGTCGAATTCAAAATCTCTACAGTACTCCAGTAAAAATACTTTTGGTTTATTGGAAAAACTACGATTCTCATCTTTCTCAATTACTCAAATTACATTTTTAACCGACTGCACAAATGGAGGAGGTTCTCAATTCGAATCTATGTTTTTTTAAACTAACTTCCAAAAAGGAGGAGGTTCTCAATTCGACTGTATATTTTTTTAACCGACTACCAAAAAGAGGAGATTCTCAATTCGACTGTTTGTTTTTTGTAAGTATGTTACGCGATTACTCCGCCAAATAATAATCGATTTTAATGGTTTTTTTTTTCGACAGATCATACTTCAGATGTGGTCCCATGTAAATTTTATCGCAATCGGCCAAGCACTTTTTAAATTATCAACAAAAGTCAAAAAGTTGTTTACGGGAAGTCGATTTTTTAAGGCCCCGTATTATACGTAATCACCAAAAACAAATATTTGTTTGCTTTAAATACGAATGAAGTGATGATTTCTAAAATGATAAAGTACCTTATTGTACTAGAATATTACTAACGCTGGGATATTGTATATACATACGTGACGTGTAACCACATTTATTATAAATACAGAGTATACGAGCAAATATATCCTCAAGGAAAAACAGAAGAGCAGCTGTCAAACATGTCCTAAATTAACTCTACCATATCCAATTATAATCATATTCCCGTAAGCTCCAGCCTGTCACGGAATATTCCCAAAATTAGCCCCATAGAGATAAACATCAAAATCTCAGATAGAAAAAGTTTCCTCACTAACCTCGTAAGCACAGGAATTACTTCCCGGGAACTGTTAGAACTTCCCTCGGTGACAATTTATGTCAGATGACTGCTATTTCGAGACATAATAATAAAATACAGAAGGAAATTTCAGTTCAGCACTTTTGTTCGCTGTAATGGTCCAGATAGGAGAGGCTGTTTGGGCAAGGCGTTGGGTATAGTTGAGATCGTGGAGCAATCTTCTAGCTGAGCTATTTCGCTGGACTACATCAATAACGCTAGTGACTAACCTCCTCACTAATATACGCTGTATTGAGGACGTGTGGACTGTATAGGGAATTATTTTTATGAAATGAAATGATGGTGGTGAATTAAAATTGTGTTACACGAGATAAGTAAAACAGAGCTTTTTTGTAAAAAACAAAAGCTAAAACAAAAAACATGACATCTGCCTTTCAAATCATAATACTTATTACTTTTAAAATAAAGGAGGCCGTTCTCCAACTTGTGGAAGAAGGTCGGCCTCCAACCAGTTGCTAACACGCTGAGCCTTGAAATAGTTCTACAGTTTCACAAAGACATTGACACTTACGCGATAACATTACTACTGAGTCGTCGTAGTACCGACCAAGTACAAATGAAAAAATGTATATTTATTTTTAATCCTTATTTCACGCCTTAAATTAATTAAACTAATGCTTGATCTGCTCCAGATCCAAAAAACATTCCTCGTTACTGTAACTAATTATCAAATTTCATAAAACTCTGTTCAGCCATTTAGCTATTCGATTTTGGAATATAAGAGAGGATTTAGCGCAATCGAAAAATACAAAGTACTGTATAACTATTCCAGGTTATAATTAAACGATTATAATTAGTAAAGAACAAAAATTTAATTCCAACTTAACTTATTAACTTTTTAATGCGTGAAAGTGTTATTTTTGGATCCATTTAGTTATTTTAATATACTTGAAAACCAACTAGGCAAATGTGTAGTAAGAAATATGAGTAGGTATTAATAAGTATATTAGAGCCTTGATACTTGAACCATAATACCTATCATGATTAATTATTCATATTGGTAATTTTATATTCTACAACATTTAGGACGTGATAAACATGTCACTATACATAGTTACATTTATAAAATAATTGTTATTTTATCACCATTATCTAGCCTCTTTATTTGTTATTTTTTTCTGGCTACTCAAACAAAACCATGTGTTTTCAAAAACATTTAAATAAATAATACTGAGCTTTTCCAAGTGTGCCACTTTGAAAAGCTCAGGTTATCTTTTAACACTGAGTTTGATAAATCACTTGTGCCACCAAGAGTTAGACACTAACCTTGAGTTGACACACAATTCGAGTGACATTCATAAAATTTTAACTATGATTCAATTTACCCTGCGTTTAAGAATTTAACTCCGTTTCTTCTGTAAGTAGGCCTTATTAGACAACTGTCGAAAATAGATGGTTAAAATTTAATCAACTTGTCAATGTCAATGTTACATGCACTCTGCTCTTAGTAAACTACCTCTGGTAAATGGCAAATGCGTCAGTCACGCGAAGCCAAAAGGAAAAAAAAAACGGCTTACCTCTGTCAAATGTATTAAACATAAGTATTATTAACTGTAAAACGTATTACACATACGTTTGACATCACACAGCAAACATGTCGTGCTCGTCTTTTGACAAGTCAATGTCATAGATAAGCTTAGTTTCTGGAATCGTTACGTAAGTTTACTTAAGGCACACTAAGCTCTGTCAGACGGTAAACAAAATGTTGTGTAAATTGATCGCTGAACTGACTTTCGATCTTTGTATGTCTTCAAAATATTGATTTTAGAGTTAATATTATAACCCTTTGACATTGTTGGTTTAACATAAATTAACATTAACGGTGTTTTTGCCATGCTCAGTTAAGTATGCTTTGACACGAAGTTCTTCGTTAAGAGTTTATTTTTTATTTATTTGAACAAAATCCACAGCTCTCAATAATACATGAAATAAACAGCTAATTACGGACTTACATTTTACATGTAAAATAATAAAAACAATCACTAAATAAACTTAAATAAACATAATACTTATCAATTTTAAAAGAAAAATATTTTCTATGATGATAAACATAAGTACTTATAAAAATAATAATTTTATTGTATTGAATTGAGTTTTCTTAAATTCTTCTATGTTTCTAGTGTGACATAGTAAGAATTTGCTACGTCATACGACATCGCAACTCTGTTAGACCACTTTACAATGAATTCTGCTACGCCACTGCTACACTGCTACGTAATGTTATCTACGCTGCTACGCGTTTTTTCCAGTATATTGCTACGTACTTTTATATTCACAGATCTACTAACTGCGCAATTCGGCTACGCAACTGAACTCCACCATTTTGTATATTTTATTCGGATAGGATGATAGGATTGATGGAGTCGGAAGGTGTCCATAGGAACTCCTTGGTAGTTAATAGTAGACTGGCCGTGTTTGGGCTCATTTTGATCAGTTCACGGTTCTGGCACTAACGTCATCATCATCATTAGCCAGGTATAATCTTCTCAAAAGCTTCTTTTAACAAGACGTTTTTTAACAAAATAAAAAAAAAAACCTTTTTTCCAACGTTATTTTTATACTGGATGAAAAGGACAATAATATTTTTTCTTAGTCTTATTCTGTTAAGTGGGTGATAGACGTACGAACTTAAAGTACGCGCTTTTTAAGATCGTGAACTTACTCGGCTCGACGTCGGTGACACACGTGAAGCTTGCTTATACTATATCGCGATGTCGTCGAGAGAAGAAGCTTTGTGTTATTTGGGAATTATATCATACTACATTTTAAAAACTAATAAAAAAAGACGAAATCGACAAGTGTGGGTAAAGCACTGGATTACGAAAAGAGAGCGTTTATCGGATGTGAATTTAGTCAGAGAGTTACGTAATGAAAAGGAAGATTTCCACAATTATGCAAAATAAAATGGCGGCTCCCGGCTCGTACGTGTGGCAGCGCTGCGAGCTACGAGACGAGCTACGAGTAAGATTTCAAACAGGTTGGATCGCCGGCGAACTTGCGTGGCAATTTTAAAGTACGCGTTTTTAAGGTGACACACAGGCGAAAAAGGTCGTCGAGCCACAAGTCCGCGTACTTACTCGCACGTCTATCACCCACTTTAGTTCTTAGTTCGAAGTTACTACACCTTCCAGTTATCATCTACTTTGGTAGAAAGGTAGATAAGTTTGTCACTAATACTAGTAGGTTATCATTATTAGTAACAGTTAACTAAAGTGGTAGTAGAAGTCTACTTATAATTCTTACCTACTACTTCAATTCACGATTCTATGTCGTTTCTTAGAATGAATCTGGTTTTAACTCAGGTTTTCCACTTATAAGGAAAAAAATCCAAAAAAGTACCTTCAAAACTGAACGTAGTTCTCTGAATTTTCAGCGATTACATCAAACCTTTTTTTGATTATTAAATAGCCAGATTAGTGCTACAAAGTTTAACCGAGCAACTCATTCTTATTACGATTAATACCAATAAAAAGGAGAAAAATATATCTAGGCCCCGATTTCATTTTACCATCAAATATGATACGATTTTCAACTCTAAATGAAGTGGCTTACGTAATTGTATGTGTGAGTAGATAATCGTGGTATGACCGAGCCTACAAGTTAAGTCATCACGGTAAAGTGGTAGTAATGCACTTACCTACTACCAACTGTACCCATTATACTAACAGCTTCACTCTGTTATTTATTTATTTTTGGAAAACATACTGTGTTATCCATACTGTAGTAGTAAATTAGAAAAATAGATTGACTAATTTACTATTACAGTATGCACCATTAATTAGTTTTCACATAAGAATCTAAGTACACAACTTGTTTACAATCAATGTATAAATCAAAACCAGTCCTTTAAGGGGTTATAGATAAAAGTTAAGAGGCGCCGTCAAACCAAATATTACTCATGAAATTGCGAACTTTGTATACCGGTGAGTTGAAAAGGTCAAATTCAGACAAGTCCATGCTATTTATAGTGGAAGTGGAAGTGGATCTGACAAAGAAAGAACTTCTTCTATAGTTGGTAGCACATTGGTATTCACTAATCTATGTCGTTACTTATAATTCCCGGTCTTGACAACTTAAAAACAGACGCACAAAACAAAAATAAAAATCGACAAAAACATCTTGTAAATTTACCCACAATTGCCACTTATTATTTTGCAGCTCAGCCAAGATTTTCCGTGGGCTTATATTCCGCCAAAAATCGTTTTCTATTTGTTATTGGGACCCCACTTATGGCCTGTAAATAGCCGTTAAGGGTTGTTGTCCCTCTTGACAGGGCTTAGCAAAAATAAGCGAGTGTAAATAAATATGGCCGGAGGAATATCCGTGTTTTGGGGTTGGCAGGCGAGATTTGCGGAGAATTCGGCACATTGGGAACATTGCGTGCAATCCGGAATTTGGACGTGTTTTTTTTTGTTTTCTTTCGGGTTCTTCTTGTACGGGTCTTTGTCAAAGGCGACAAGATGACAGTAAACAAAGCAAAAAAAAACTGGAAAAAATTAGAAAAAGGTGTGTTTCGAAAAGGAATCAATTTCATTTAGTTTCTCATCGAAATCTCGCAAAGCAGTTTTCAGTTTGTTTATTAAGAGTATTATTTATAATTTAAAAGTTAAACCCCTTTTAATACCGTTGTGCTTGTATAAACTAGGAATAGTTACAGTTAATGTGTTTTACCTTTTTGAGCAAAAAAAGTACAGAGCATAACGTAACGTCACGCCTTTCCCCCAAAGGGGCTGGCGGAGGTGTAATACAACACCCACAATTCACCGGGCTATATTTAGTCCCAAATGTAACAGAAGGCAAGCCTGTCACCTTATACCTGGCTCCAGTCATGTAGCAAATGACATACAATACGCACAAATGTTAACAATGAACAATTGGTGCGTGCCGTTGGTTAAAATCAAACACACTCTCTTTGCCTTGAGAGGCGGGCCTTCTTCAACTAGACTATCATTGCTAAAAATAATAAAAGAAAGAAAAATACAAAACTGTAACTATTCCGAGGCTTTACAACGCTTATTAATAAGAGGGAATGCCGGGAAATTGAGCAGTGGTTTAACACCTACCTTATAATATAAACCACTAGCTGAGCCCCGCGGTTTCACACATTCCGACAGGAACCGTTAATTTTTTCGGGATAAAAAGTACCCTATGTCGTTTTATGTACCCCAGACAACATGTGTGAAAAATTTCAAGACGATCGGTTGAGAAGTTGAGACATGAAAGCGTTACGAACAAACAAACTCACTTTCACATTTATAATATTAGTTAGTATAACAACAGAAAAACACAACCAAACACAAAAACACAACAAGACCAAAGCTTAAATTTAGCAAAAACAAACTATAGTTATTACAAATTACGTAAGTGCGGTACTTAAAATGTATTTACCTGTGAAAACTTGCAAACTGCAAACAAGCTGCTTTCTTAATATTAAACACTTACTAACCAACAGCTCAAAACTTGTGAAAGAGTAACTTACTTATACATAAACTCACTTTGATCTCGTTTTTATGAAAATGAAGATAAATAAATTTGTTAAACTTGTTTAACTGCAGTTACCAAATACGATTTACGGAAATAGGTTGGGGTCTTCCGGTATGTATAAAATACCTAAGATACTATTTATTATTATACCTGTGAATACCCCACTCTTCCATATCTACATTCTATAGCATGTTAAATTTACTAAGTATTATTCTTAAGTTTATTTATGCGAAAGCTTTTTTTCGTTTGAAGAAATTTTTTTTGTAGACTAGTGTACAATGTACATACTATGGTAGGTACAATAATATATGTATACTCCGCCAGGTATAGCGTTCCAAGACAAAACTGTCACGTGAGCGACACGCAATTACGGCAATCGATGCATAAACAAGACCGGAATTTGTAATTTACAACAAGTTCGAGAGAAACAATGACGATGACAAGTGACGGTAGTTAGGAGTCAACTTTCGGAATGGGTAGTATCTACTACCCATTATCCAAAGAAAACAAGATCTATTAGTAGATACTCAAGAGTAGTAGTGTACTACTAGCATAATTCTATCAAATTACAAAATAATTTTCATTAGGCCATTGAAAAAAATATCCAACATTCAGTTCTTCATATTTTTTTCTATTGAACACGTACTATCATGTACATGTGTGTATTTTTCGTTACGAGTCATGCTTACATTAGGCCATTGAAAAAAATGTACAACATTCAGTTCTTCGTATTTTTTTCTATTGAACACGTACTATCATGTTCCACGTATTTTTCGTTACGAGTCATGCTAGACCAACTACTCTACTTTGATAAAATATTCTATACGTCTGCCAAAATGCTTATCAGTTATGCGGGAGGTATGACCGGTCACTACCACTTCAGCTTGCTAAAAAACTAGGAACAGTTTAAATACGGCGACTCAGTTGCGGATCCAGAAAGAAACTAAAAGGCCCCAAGCTGACCCCCTGAAACTATTTCTGTCGACTTTCTGAGAAATCTCATAATGAAAGCTTGATATTATCTTCCTTTTTTAATATTACAAGTTTACTACCGAAATTACAATTTGCATTGTTATTGTGTGTAAGTAGGTACTTATTGAGGATTCTTCCTTCATCTGCGTCAAGCCCAATGACAAGGAATCAAATTGACAAATCATGGACAAGCTATAGGTTCCCTTTATAACAAGGGAACGCTGGTACGCGCGGTGCGAATCGAAGCAAAATCGGCAAGAGCACGCATGTTCATGCAGCATTGCATGGTCAAGGTTCTCTCAAATTGGAATCCTAGATTCCCCTCTGCATTGACCTGGAGGGCTATTCTTGACTCGTGAGATCAGATCAGCCGAATGATTGTGAATAGCACCGCTGGTCACTTATCTCCTAAGACTTTTCTAATAAGAAAGACAAAGACCAGAAAATATCTCAAATTCTAGGAATAGAGCCCCTGAACGAAAAAGTTGATCTCTGTTAGAAAGTTGTTGGATCAGAAATAGCCTAAAAAGCCGATCTCGAGCTATCACAAGTCCGTGATTGACGGATGTAGGAGGTGAAATAAATTACTTTCGCGACGGCTAGTTCCTCAGGGACGCTTATGTGACACAATCCATCAATTAGTAACTAGCGTTTCTAGTCTATGCTTTATTTGAAGAGTAAACTTTTTTTGACAAATAGTGAGTATTAAAATTCTACATTTATTCTCTTAGCCAGCTGTGCTTCGCGGTTTCATCCACGGTCTCACAGGATCGTCAGGATTCGTAATTTTTTAGGTTGATGATCGGTTGAGTAGTTAAGACGTGAAAGCGTAATAAACAAACAAACTAACGAACTTACTTTCCCATTTATAATATTAGTTAGAATTAAGGTATTAAATGAGACAAGGGAGTCTACAGATCACAGTCCTGTCAGCGGCTATGTTTCTTGAAGCCATTTTCCAAAAAAATCATGGCGCATACGTCATGTCGGTGGGCTGTGTCAGCTGGCCTCCAACTTTACACACAAACACACAAATTGAAATCATTTCCTCAAAGTAGAAATAAATTAAGTAAGTATTATATAGTAATCTACTACCAGTAGGCATTGTATTCGCATTGTCACATATCTTATCTTATATCTTTAAATGAGCAATTCTTGTATATATATATAATTGGAATCTCGGAATCGGCTCCAACGATTTTCATACAATTTAGTATATAGGGGGTTTCGGGGGCGATAAATCGATCTAGCTAGGAATCATTTTTAGAAAATGTCATTTTATTCGTGTTTTATCGATAATCAACTTAAACATAAACTTGGAAGAAAAATAACAAAAAGGAGGCGTTTGAGTAGTCTCAACTGAAAAATATGACTCTTCCTGACATCTATTGGCGAATAATAATACTATTTTTTGTGAGCAACTAATTGCTTTAACGACACAAAAGCAGATGGCGTTGTTAAGTAACACGAAGTCAATGAGTGTTTGCTTTGAGGTTAGACTAAAATCAATTGTTTATTTCCAAAAAATACAATTAAAAAAAAAAGAAATACCGAGCAAAGCTCGGTCATCCAGGTACTTTACCTATTATTAGTAAAAATTTTATATCGCACATTTTTCTGACCAACTATCATTTACTAAATAATCAGTGTTAATACGATGGAAGCTTGAGTTTACTGGACCGTGATATTGCTTTTCTATGAATTATATGCGAGCATCACACTAAAATTATAAATGCAAATATTTGCCAGTGATTAAATGAGTTTGTATGTTTGTTACTTTTTGACGCTGGAATGGCTTAATGGACATGGCTTTGTACTAATTAAAAAGCCATTAAATATAACCAATCTGTTAAAATGATGGAAATGGAGATAAATGAAGCGGAATGGAAATGCGTAACAAAAGGCTTAATTATGTTTATTTTGTTTCAGATTGGCAACCTCCAAAATTTCTACTTATTATCACATCCACACGTCAGCAAGAGATCGCCGAACGCGAGCATTGACTACGTCAACAGACTCAAAAATGACCCACAGGTGAGAAATCTTATATCTTTGAATGAGCAATTCTTGTATATATATATATAATTGGAATCTCGGAATCGGCTCCAACGATTTTCATACAAATTAGTATATAGGGGGTTTCGGGGGCGATAAATCGATCTATCTAGGAATCATTTTTAGAAAATATCATTTTATTCGTGTTTTATCGATAATCAATCTCAACTGAAAAATATGACTCTTCCTGACATCTATTGGCGAATAATAATACTACTATTTTTTGTGAGCAACTAATTGCTTTAACGACACAACAGCAGATGGCGTTGTTAAGTAACACGAAGTCAATGAGTGTTTGCTTTGAGGTTAGACTAAAATCAATTGTTTATTATCCAAAAAACACAATAAAAAAAAAAAAAAATACCGAGCAAAGCTCGGCCATCCAGGTACTGCCCTGATCAAATGATCAAATTTAATCAATATAAAAACCGGCCAAGTGCGTGTCGAACTCACGCACGAAGGGTTCCGTACAACCTAAAAAAAGGATCTATATAAACGACAAAAAAAAAACAAATTATGGGAGCCATTTTAAATTTTAATTTTATTCTGTTTTTCAGTATTTGTTGTTATAGCGCCAACAGAAATACAAATCATTTATATGTAAAAATTTCAACTGTCTAACTATCACGGTTCATTAGATAAGTACAGCCTGGGGGGCTATTCCTACGCGTGAGATGAGATGAGTCACTTTCACACCTATGGCTATTCAAACGAGAACAACAAGGATGAAAAATGGTGAGATAGAATCTCACTCCGTAAGAATAGCCCTCCTGGTGCCAGACAGACGGATAGACATACAGACGGACAGACAGAGGAGTTTTAGTAATAGTTTTACCCTAAAAACGAGAATTTAGAGGGATTTAGTCCTGAATGTCTGTATGTCGCACTTGTACAGCTGAATGAATCTGGGTCTGGGCTGAAGAAATATGGAGTCACTGTGTAGCTCGCTCATGGCCAAATAATACTTTTTTCAAAATAAATAGTTGAAGAAAGTCGCGGATAACAGCTAGTCCGTTTCACCAGCGTAGTAAAAAACTTTGTAACAGTATTTCTACGTCTCATATTTTTCGGTTAAAATATCCCGACCGAGCTAACGATGACATACTCACGAACTATTGTTCTCAGAAGAGATGTTATCATTAATTTTTAATTTCTCGAGCCAACATGAAAAAGCTCCCGAAGTTTCTAAGGCTCCTCATAATCTTAGACTCGTCTGTAAAGTGCCCAAAATTTTTAATTAAAAAAGTTAATTAATCTCTTGTTCCTAGAAAGAGCAAAAGATGGCATTTTTAAAAAGTTGGCAGCAACTAAAGTGTAATGAAGATATCGATTGGACGGAAACTTGTTCTTGAAAACTTGTAATGGGTATTGGCAAGCCTACAGAGTTTAAAAAAAGGTTAGGTTAAGAGTACCCGCAACCGAAGAACGTGTATGAAAATACTCATGAAAAAAGAAGAAGCGATAGATGTATGCCATGATCGAAGCAAATGGAGAGAAGTGGTCATTGCCTACGTCTATGGGAAAGAGGCGTGAATATAATTATTGTACAGAGTGCTAGAGAATTGGTAGATGACTTTTGTTATGTTTAAGCTCAGATCAACCTAGAGGAAAAGATGAAACACTTCTCGCTGAAGCCACTTTTTGCCATGAAAAACATGTACAATTGCACGAAAACTAATATTAATTCCCAAACCCCACGTTAGCCATTTCCGTCACAATATACAACCTTAGTAGATTTAATATTCTAAAACTGCACACATTTTTAAGAGTTTAATGTTACGGCTTTTTCAAATATGGCTTGTAAAAAAACTGTACAGTTTTTAAAAAGAACCTCAAAATGTAGTCCTGGCCACACTTTTATAATGCACTATGTATATTTTTGTACACGAAACTAAACCATAAGCCAATGCACATAATGTCGAGGTAAGAATGACCAAGCCAGTTGCGTCAATGTGTGCGTGCTGTGTACATATACAACAGTAGCGTAGTTTTTGGATGGTTTTTGGCTTCACCTAAATCATACGCCGTGCACCATCTTATTCTCTAGGTTGATCTGACTGTTTAAGTTGGTTAAAAAAGTCGAAGTGAGGCAACGTCTGGCACTTAGGTACCTAGTATACATTGCGAGACAAACTTGGACCCCATTTGGCGACCGTACCAATTTTATCGTTGATCCTCTTGAAATCTGATTGGTTTTATAAAATTTTCTATTTCTATGCAAAATACTTGTTGTAATTTTTATTTATTTAGAACCTGTTCACAATACCTAAGTCAAAGGTTTGCACGTGAAGAAAAAACTTAGCACGATCCAAGGCCAACAATCCTAACTTAAATTTTAAATGCGAAAGTGAGTTTGTTTGTTTGTTTGTAACGCTTTCATGTCTCAACTAATCAACCGATAGTCTTGAAATTTTGCACACATGTTGTCTGGAGTACAGAAAAGGACATAGGATTTTTTATCCCGAAAAAAATAACGGTTCCTGTGGATACGCGGGTGAAACCGCGAGGCGCAGCTAGTGAGTAATAATTGAACGTATTTGTGGCGAAATCCTAACATTGCACGATCGCGTTTGAAGCAATCGTTGGATATTACGCGCTCCCATGAATTGATCTCTCCAATTGAACGCTTTCCGCCATCCAAAAATAACACAATTCATAGCCAATATCCGTCAGTTATTAAATTATCCATTAGAATAATCCTCAAAGTTATCGACTTAAGCGGATTCCGAATAATTGATTCTGCTCCTCAATAATGTTACATCCTCAAAGGATCGGTTAGTTAATCTTCTGGAGTTAACTTGACGATTAAAATAGCTCTCTGATAAGTGGCTTTGAAGATAAATGGAGTTATTGCAAATTGGAAGTTTTTGAAGGGCCGTTCAAATATTGCCTGAGGTCTAAAGTAAAGTTGTCGTTGGGTTAACTGTAATTACTGAGAAATATTAAACTAAATTTGTGTAACTTTTTGTGAAGATTAATCATACATACCTAGCTAGTACGAGCGAGAGGTTTAGGGGCTTGCGACAAAATCGATGATACTGTTCGACGATTTTTTTAACACATTATAATTGCTTTTTTTGTTCGTTTGTTATTAAATAAAAATAATTTATTTCGGAACCATTCCATAGTCGTGCACATAATCAAATCATAAATAAAATCTAAATCTAAACTAAAATCTAATAATTACAAAAACAATGTCACAACAAATCATTAAATTAAATACAAATCAGTCCATTTAATAAAAAACCAGTCCAGTCAATAAAATAATTTAACAAAACAAAATTATAAACTTAAGTTAAATTTAAATTTAGGGGTAAAAAGGGTAAATTTAGGTTTGGGTCCAGAGTGCCCAGCCTAGTCCAGTGTTGCATTATTGGTTATGTGATCGGTTATTTTAAGCACTATCCACGAAGGAGCGTCCTACTCTTTCTAAACGTTTAAGCCACGTTCAGACGACACACATGCTCAATAAACTTACGCAAAGTGCGTCAGCACCCGTGTCTAACTCGGCTTGAAAATTGTTGTTTACAGTACAGTATACAGAAATTTTTAGTAATTAAATTAATCAGTAATTTGGGTTCCGTACCCAAAGGAACCCTATTACCGACTCTGCTGTCCGTCCGTCTGTCTGTCTATCTGTGACGTATCTTATGAACCGTGATAGTTAGACAGTTTTTTACAGATGATGTATTTCTGTTGCCGCTATAATAACAAATACTAAAAACAGAATAAAATAAATATTTAAGGGGGCACCTAACGCCAAGCGTGTTTTATTTGCCGTCTTTATAAATAATGGCACGGAACCCTTCGTGCGCGAGCCCGACTCGCACTTCACCGGTGTTTTACACTATACTGTGCTCGATTTAAGCGATTAGAAGGAGTGGGGCGCAGCTTCGTGGATGGCGTGCACTAAACAAGCAACCTTTTCTAACAAGATATCAGGATATTTTAAGCACAGATTTAAACTAAACTAATTAATTCAAATAGTTTAAGTAGGTGTATCAACACTCTTATTTTTGTTAATTTTTGCACACACATGTCCCATACTCTTTCATAAGTATCCTCTCCATCCTAAGGTTGCCTGGAAGAGATCGGTCTTAGTGATAAGGCCGCCAGTTGTTACACTACAGTTTAAGATTTTTCTGTTCTTTTATTTTGTTATTTCTGGTGTGAACAATAAAGTGTTTATCTATCTATCTATCTATATATACATGTTTTTTTTTCTGTAACGTAGTGTAGCAAACAATAAATCGCGTCTAGGCAATTTCTCATATATCTAACTCCCAATTTTTCTACCAGCAATTTCAACACTTAAAATACATCGCGCAATACATTTCTAACTGCATAGAGTTTCCAATTTGGCTGTTTTCTCTTACACAACTGTAGCCAAGAGCTTATTGCCATTCTGACCGAGACGATAAGTCCTGTGCTTATGTCTAGCGACTATGCTATTCGCGGGAGTCGGCGTTTATAACACTTTGGCAACAGTTTTCTAGTTTCCTTGTTGCGTGATGTATGTTACGTGTTGTGTATTTATTGCTGTTGACGTTGATTGCTTTTAACCGACTTCCAAAAAGGAGGCTCTTAATTCAATACTCAATACTCAATAATTTTTTGCTTCCATGATGGTACATGCAGTTCTTAAAGGTAAATTACATAAAATTGTATCACATAATGACCCTGATAGGGTATGGCAACATTGTTCGGACTGGATTTATTCTATTATGTACATATTTTTGTCAGTTAAGAATTCGTCTAGAGTATAAAAACATTTTTTGATCAATATACTCGTATCTTTTAACGTTTTAATAAATTTGACCTCATCTTCTATGTTTTTCGACTATTTGTTGTTGTTTTTTTACTTAAATAGTTCTTCACTGTTAATCATTTCTTTGTTGTGTTGTACTAAATTTGTTAGCGCTACTTTAAATAGCGCTATCCTTTTGTCGTATATTGAATTAAAAAGACAGGCATCGACAACTGTTATTGCTGTCAGATTAGAGTGGATATTGGGTTGTAATTGCTTATCTAAATTGTGATAATGTTCTCCACCAGGTGAGATGGGTGATGCAGCAGCGAGAGTTGAGGAGGACCAAGAGAGACTACTCGAGCCACCCTCGGCTCGGGTTGCGCCAGGTTGCGATGCCAGCCTTCCCAGACCCTCTGTTCAAAGAACAGTGGTACTTGGTAAGTGTTCAAGTTTTGCTGGGTTCTTTTTTTTGCCACTATTACGATAGATAGTCATTAATTACGCCTGACTATCTATCATAATAGTGGCAAAATATCTTTGCTGGGGGTGAGTAAACAAAATACGCCAGAGGCGAACTATGGCATAATGGTCAAGATGTTTATCAGTAGTTCATGTGGCTAGAATATGTAGTCAAAGCCTACTATATCTCAACCAGTATATTTAAAATGAAATACTGCAGATTGCAAATGCGTTTTAAAGTACTTATATCCACTGGGATATAAGTAGCTGTATAGCAGTCTGCAGGAACTAGTATTTTTTTCTAATATAAAAGTTACTTTACTTAAGTTGAACCTGTATGACATTAGCACAGCATCGAAGTATGTAGCGTACAAGAAGAAATGCCTATAATTAGCAGCAGGTGCAAATGTGCTGATACTGCTGGCAATAAAAGTAATCAAGCTAATTCACTCACAACAAATTAGTTCTAGTGATTCCAAATCTGTTAATCCATTTGAGCGTGAAGTTGTGACAAACTTACATGCATGCTCACAAACTTTTAGAATTTAAAGTTAGTTTGAGAGTTAATATAAAGTCAATGGTTGTAATACACCATCGACTCTCCTCCTTTAATGAAGTCGAATCTTAACCAATATTATAAATGCGAATGTGAGTTTGTTCGTCTGTTCGTTCGTTTGTTTGTTTGTTTGTAACGCTTTTACGTCTCAACTACTCCGTCTTGAAATTTTGCATACATGTTGTCTGGGGTACAGAAGGGTCAAAGGGTCATAGGGTACTTTTGATCCCGAAAAAATAAACGGTTCCTGTGGAACCGCGGGTGAAACCGCGGGGCGCGGCTAGTAAAATACTCAACAACTACAAAGTGACTATAAGGCTGCGCGGGTCAAAACACTACTCAACGTCATCATACTTTCATTAATCAAAACTTACCCGAAGCTCCATAACGTCTGACGTTCGAATACTCCAAAACATATAAAGACGGTTGAATACCAGATGGTACGCATAATTTAATCAGAATTACAACTCGTGGCTCCGTACTAGGTACCGTACTTGTATTACAAAGTCAATGACCTAAAGCAGACAAACGGCGAAAGAGACTTAGCTGTACGATGTTAGGGTGCACAGACTGCGTATTTTCTTCGGATGCTTCCATTCGTTTGAGATTTTAGGATCTTACTTCTGTGGGAGAAGTTACTGGCTTTTATTATTTAAAGACTTAGGTAAGGGACGAGTGGAAATATTTGCTCATTTGATGTTTTAATATTATTTAAAAGGGAGCTGTTCTTTTATAGCGATTTTGAAAATAATATTTGGGCATTATTCAGTATTATAACAGTGAATCAAATGGATGAAAGTGAATACAAATCTTGTTTTCATGTGGTGAGGAGATCCAGTTGTGTTGTTTAACAGTTAGGTATAACTAACTTACAAACTAACTAACTAAATATAGAGTGTAGTGGAGGCGATTGAGGCCCTGCGCCATCTGCGCTTGCCTAATGCCCGGTAAGCTGTCGAGGCCTCAGTGTCCAACAGCAAAGAGTCATACATAAAAAAGGCGATACTATCATAATATGTTTTAAAGACATTTTTTTGCTTATTTAGTAAAATGTTGGTTTTATAAAAGAGCTCTGGCAATAAAATTCTTGCCTCCTTTATTATGGGGCTGGATTATACGTTTTTTGTTCATTGTTCTTAAAATAAATTATTTCAAAACCGAAGTTCTGAGTTTAATCCAAGTAGCAATTTTCATATTGAATAGCCATTGTCAGAAAAGATGCATGCTTGAATGTGTTCAGTAGACTGTAAGCCATCACTCATGTCATAAGTCTTCGAAGTGCATAATCATCGTTGCTTTACTATTTTTACTCTCAAAAATGTATTCCATCTCTAACTTAAAACTGTGCACTAACTCATAAGAAATAAGGTCGAAAACATTTTGAACCTATTTCACAAAGGCAGACATTTAGCGGATCAGTATTTGAAGGGTTGATGGCCACCCCGTAAACAGTAAAATTTATCCCGGTCAAAGAACGAATGCTCGAGTGAATTGCTAATTCAATAGTTCTTCAGATCGAGATGAAAACTTTGTTCCTTTATCGTCGCTTATAGTGTTTGAATATTCGGGTGGAATAAAAGGTTATGTGAATTTTCTGGAAGTTTTAGTAGTACATTTATGTAAAGAGGACTGAACAAGGTGAACATCAACAATGTTATGGGTATTTATACTTAACAAAAACTTATTAAGGGTTCATTGTATTCATCAATATGAACAACTTTTACTATGGGGCAAACTCTATTCGATACATTTTGTCTCAGGCCAATTATTTTTTTGTATGTAACAGCTGTTTTTTTGTCGCGATTTCAGTATTGGCTTCATAGTAATAGTTGTTCGTATTGATGCGTAATTTAATCTTTGAGAGGTTTTTGGTGAGTTGCCTACAACCATGTATACTAATAATATTATAAGGAGGTAACTTAAAAAAAAAAAAAAAATTGTGGGCTTGTAAAATGTAATCTCCGAAACTACTGAACTAATTCTAAAAAATCTTTCACTACTAAATAGAAAGCCAAATTATCCCTGAGGATCATACTCTAAGAAACGCGAGCGAAGTGAGGAGGAGGGGAGAAGAGCTAGTAGGAAGTAAGTAGAGTTCAGACAGGGGTAGTCTTTAAATACAGTTGGATTATCTCGGGTATCCACAATGTTGCACTTTTTATTGTATTTTTTTTATGGCCGAGACCTAAAGCTTTATGACAAAGTTTGCACTTAAAGCTGAATGAGCTTTTTGCTGACAAACATTTCCTTTGTCGTCATCAATCACATAAATTGCTCAGTCGTGGTACACGTCATCGTATAAAGGTGCTGGCCCACCGCGGCGCACGGAGAGGCTACGTACGTGTGTCTAGCTTCGTTTTGCAAGAAAATGTATGTCATAGTATCCACCGCAACCCACGGACACGCTACGCATGAATATGAGATTCATGACGTCATTTTCATTTCGGGTTAGCCTCCCACGCATCTCAACGTTATGCACGCTGTGCATGTGGTACACGGCTATGCGTTGAGCTATGTAGGGAACATAATATTTTCGCAGGACAGTGCCACCACGCTACAGTTTTACATAGTCGTAGGTTAATGGCGTTTGCTGCGGTGGAAACGTAGACCCACGTTGTCTAACAAACGAAGCCACGCAGCTAAAATGCGCCGCGTGGCCGTGTCAAACGTGCGCCGTGGTGGGTTCGCGCCTTAACACTGAAACAACGGTCAGATGTGATGTATTTGGAGTTCCAGGAAAAGCACCAATAGGGAAACTATGAACATACTGGCGTACTAGGAATTGGAACAAAGTTACTATTAACTAAATCTGCTACAGTAGAGAGTGTATATTTTGATTTTATCTTACAAAAACAAAATTTATTGTTGCAGCACTAATTCGGCCTCTATAAGGCTTTAGCTTAGATTTATTTAAAATCTTAATTATTCCGTAAATAATGAGTCCCAGAATTAAGACTACAAACATGTTATAAAATACATTAACCGTTGGTAATAGGTATAATTAAGGTCAGATTACATCTGTTCCAGTTTTTAATAAAGGATTTCTGTTTCAGAACGGCGGCGCGGCAGATGGCTTAGACATGAATGTGGGTTACGCGTGGCGGAAAGGATATACAGGGAAAGGCGTAGTTATTACTATTTTGGACGACGGCATACAACCCAACCATCCCGACTTACTGCCGAATTATGTAAATATACCTAATTTCACTAATAATATTAACCAAAATGTGTCTAACCTACTAGAGATTCATGTTTCTATAATGCAGAATTTTCGAAACGAATGTTTTTGTGTTATTTGCCCTTGAAGGATAGATATAAAAGTACTAGACAGCATTTAGTAAACAAATGGTCCTATCGCTCTACGCGCCAATTTGCCCTTGATCGCTTTCCCTAACTTTATCACCACTCAAATAAAAACCTCACTAAAATTGAACATAAAGCCTTCATCCGACACAAAAGACCCCCTTTGTCGAGTGTAATGTATTGAATGGGGGATTGTAGGACCCCGCCGCCTCGACCGACATAAACGGGAACGACACGGACCCGACGCCACAAGACAATGGCGACAATAAGCATGGCACCCGATGCGCGGGGGAGGTGGCAGCTGTCGCCTACAACCGGTACTGTGGCGTCGGCATCGCGTACAATGCCAGCATCGGTGGCATCAGGATGCTAGACGGCCTCGTCAACGACGCGGTGGAGGCGCTAGCGCTTGGCTTCAATACACACCACATAGACATCTACAGCGCCTCCTGGGGACCGGAAGACGACGGGAAAACCGTCGACGGACCCGGCCCCCTAGCCAGGAGGTACGTCTAATTGCACGCAGCTTAGATTCTATCTCTAATACAGTATATTTTTCATCGAGCTCATTAAAACGTTTTTTCCAGGGCATTCATAAACGGGGTGACGAACGGAAGGGGCGGAAAAGGCTCCATTTTCATATGGGCGTCAGGAAACGGGGGAAAACACACGGATTCCTGCAATTGCGACGGTTATGCGAACAGTATATTTACGATATCAATATCGAGTGCTACGCAGGGAGGGCTAAAACCGTGGTATTTAGAGGAATGCTCTTCGACTATAGCGTCTACGTATAGCTCGGGTACCCCGGGGAAGGATAAAAGTGTTGCTACTGTAGATATGGATATACAGTTGAGGCCGGATCACATGTGTACATTGGAACATACAGGGACATCCGCCTCGGCACCGCTGGCGGCGGGCATTTGTGCGTTAGCGTTAGAAGCAAACCCTTTATTAACGTGGAGGGATGTACAACATCTTATAGTGATGACTTCAAGGTCGCAGCCTTTGGAAAAGGAAAAAGGTTGGATAGTAAACGGTGTCAAAAGAAAAGTGAGCCATAAATTCGGGTACGGACTAATGGACGCCGCTCAGATGGTGACGCTCGCCGAACAATGGAGCAGCGCGCCTCCGCAACACATTTGTAAGTCGCAGGAAATAAACGAGGACAAGACGATTGAAATATCTTTCGGTTATACGATATCCGTGCATATGGACGTGAATGGGTGCAGCGGCACGACGAACGAGGTCAGATTTTTGGAACACGTTCAATGCAAAATTTCACTAAGCTTTTTCCCGCGAGGAAATTTACGGATACTACTGACGTCGCCCATGGGGACTACTTCCACTCTATTGTTCGAGAGGAGCCACGACGCAACCAGCTCCAATTTCGACGATTGGCCATTTTTGAGCGTACATTTTTGGGGCGAGAGCGCCGAGGGCCGATGGACCCTTCAGATATTAAATACCGGGAACAAGCACGTCACTCAGCCGGGAATATTGAAAAAATGGCAGCTAATATTCTACGGTACGGCTATCAATCCGATACGGTTACGAAACAAAGGGTATTTCAATTCAAACAACGTCTATCAGAAGGAAAAAGCTTATCATATCAACGACGTTTACGATGCCTCGGAATATTCGCAATTCCTCAACGAGATCGAGCTCGGCATTTCAGACAAACGCAATTACCCCAAAAACATTCCTTCGGCGCAGCGGAAAAACGTTTTGGCTGATGCGAACGACAAGCAAGTACAGAGAATGTGCGACCCCGAATGTGATTCGCAGGGCTGCTACGGGAAAGGGCCGACGCAGTGCGTGGCTTGCAAACATTATCGTTTGGATAATTCGTGCGTTTCGAGATGCCCGCCGAGGAGCTTCGTGAACCAGGGTGGGGTGTGTTGGCCTTGTCATGAATCCTGCGAGACGTGTGCGGGCGCGGGGCAGGACTCGTGCCTCACCTGCGCGCCGGCTCATCTATTAATCATCGACCTCGCCGTGTGCTTGCAGCAGTGCCCTGACGGTTACTACGAAGATCCGGACGCTAACGCTTGCTTCCCTTGCGCCGAGCACTGTGACACATGCTCTGAGAAGGCGGATATGTGTTCGTCATGCGCTCATAGCTACGTACTTTACAACGGCTCGTGTTTGGCCGTCTGCCCGCCGGGCACTTATCAAAAAGATGACTTTGGCTGCGTACAGTGTCACAAAACATGCGAATCCTGTCGCGGCCCCGACGCGACTGAATGTGTTTCGTGCAAAATAGGCGATTTCGCATTCAAAAACCGCTGCCTGCCTAAATGCCCTACAGGATATTACGCCGACACACAAAGAAGGGAATGTTTAGCGTAAGTGTTATTGTTATGATAATACATTTCTGCGAAACAGACGTCTTTGAATGCTAATGTAATGTTGATGTTGGTTTCAAGTTACAAATGTATTTGTTCTTAATTGTTATTTTGTGTCGTGACGTCTCACATTCCTGCTTTATGTTTTAGGTGTCCGATCGGTTGCAAAGCGTGTTCGTTTGGAATTTGTTCTGTGTGCGATCAAGGCTGGACCATTACAAGAATGGGTAATTGCTTCCCTAGTGGGAACGATAAATGCGATACAAGTAAGGGTTAGCATTGTACCTACATTTATTGGTAGAATAAAAGCCTAGTACTTTTGTAGTGCGAAAATAAAAATTCTAATGCTACTTTTGTTTCTAGGCGAGTATTACGAAGGAGGTCGTTGTAAAAACTGCCATTCGACGTGCGAGAAATGTAGCGGACCGAACGAATGGGACTGTTTGTCTTGTTCTAGCCCGCTGTTATTGCAGGGATCGAGGTAACTAACCCTAGTTATACGCACGTTGGCTCGCGCCGTCCCTTAAACTAACCATGTTGTTTGCTTTAGGTGCGTGGCGGAATGTGGCCAGGGATATTACCAGACGGCGGGAAAATGTTCGCTTTGTCCCCACACTTGTACGAATTGCGTGTCGAGGTTGAACTGTACGTCTTGCGCTGGAGCTTTGCGGCTTCAATCTGGGACATGTCGTGCGACCTGTGCCCCTGGCTACTACCCTGATGATGGAACATGCTCCAAGTGCTATCTGTCTTGTGAAACTTGTACGGGTCCAAGACGAGACCAATGCGCATCATGTCCGCCTGACTGGAGACTCGCAGCGGGTGAATGCAGGCCAGAATGCCCTCAAAACTTCTTTCCTTGGAAGGACAGTTGCAGACGCTGTCACCACTACTGTCAGGACTGTTACGGCGCAGGGCCCCAGCGCTGTAAGACGTGTCCTCCTCATTTTGCCTTGGAAGGGGGTCTTTGCGTGGAGTGCCTTAGTTCTCAATACTATGAGGCGAGGAAAAGGACGTGTAGTCCTTGCCACGACTCTTGCAGGTCTTGTTCTGGACCCGGGCCCAGCAGCTGCGTTACATGCGCTCACCCGCTTCGGTTAGATAGGTAAGAAGTACTTTGGTATTATTCCTCATCGTTTGTCTATTTTATTTTGTTGACTGCAGAATTAGAATAAGATAAATGAAGTCTGATTTATTAAAATTCAGGTATTCAGAAACATCACTTCATTAATTTACAGCTTGACAAAAACGGTAGCTGGTGCCGTTTCGGCCCGAACTTTCATATTCGCTATCGGTCAAGTAACTGAAAACTGTCAAAGTCACGATCGGTTATAATAACGATTAGTGTATATCGCGAATGGTCTATTTCACATAATTTTCTAATAGCGAACAGTCAAATCAATAAACAGTCAAAATTGCAATCGGTCGAATCGGAAGCAATCATAATCCTAACTGAAAATGTTCTTTGTCAAACAAATATCAGAGGAAAACCTGTTTATAACATCTGTAATTTGGTGGTTTTTTTTTGTAAAAACAAATGATTACATTCAATCTATCAGATTTTCTTCTGAAAAATTTCCTTTAAACATTGCGGTGCGGTTATTATTTGCTAGGCACCGTTGTTATTTTCTACATTTTTGGCAAGCTTAACACTTTGATTGACACATAAGCTGTGTTAATTTTATGTTTAAAAGCCTGTAAAAGAAGGGTGATTTTACAAAAATACTTACTTTTATACAAATGTCCATTCAGTTCCAAACCACGTTTATTATTAACTAGAAAGTTTAGCCAAGTCGGTTCAGCTGCTCTGATGTGATGTGCTTGCCAATTACCGTTATAAGTAATTTTTATGAAAGGAATGGATGAGTTTTTCTTAGTTTTGAAATATATTTATTTTAAATTACAAACACAGTTTTTGCATCGGACATCTCTTATTTTAATTCAGTCTTAGAGGTACCAAGAACTAGTAAAGTAGTTCGTTTTCAAGAACAACACTTATGAAAAATTATAGCTTGTGAGGTAAATAACTAAAAAGTAAACTTCAACATCATATTTGTGATTATCAGTTGGAGTCACATTACGTAACCTCATATATGTGTTAAATTTTTACGTTATAACTTGTAAAAGAAGGTTACATATTATATTTGGAAAATATACAAAAATAGAGATGAATGAGTACTATCTACTTAAGTAGCAACCTTTTACTTTCAATGTACTGCATGAATACTGCGAGAAGAGATTGCGTGGTGTGAATTATGACCTTGACATCTAATGTTTGACACGACCAAGTACTAGTACAATACTTGTATTATTCATTACTAACGTATTTATTAACTTTGACATTGTATCTTATGACATTTCATTTTTAATTTAATTTATTTAAATACACATGATAATTAATTTAAATAATTTTTAATTATTTCACTAGTATGGCTAATGTAATTGTTGTTTTGTAAACGCTTTAGTTACCTCTATAAAAATTAATTGTATTGCTGCCAATTTAATTAGAGCCAAGCTGACAAAAGCTTGAGCCAAATGACCGACCATTTCAAACCACTTTCAGGATAAACAACAAATGTCTACCGTGCTGTACAGAAAGTGCCTCTTTCTTTGCGAGCACGAACATTTCTGACTGCTGCCATTGTGATAAAAATATGGGTGAGCCTTCTAGCTTTTCCAATCCAGATTTGTAGAAGCTTAACGTGCATTCACACTTTAGATTTCCGAGTTTAGAGGATTGACGGTTGTAAGCGATCGGATAGTTATTCTCTAGAGATTTATATTTTTATAGGTCTACATATTTTGTTTACTATTACAGAACTCTGTAGAAACAAATATCGTTACACGTACAGATAAACTTTTGGATTTTTGAAATTGGCTTGATTTAAAGAGCTACGCCGTAGACCATCTACGGCGTAGCATTGTCACAGCGCTACAATTTATAGATTCTGTAACTGTGCACGATGTAGTTCTACAAAAAAAACATAGTGAAAAATTTATTTAAAAAAAATCTTGAAACCTTTTGAATTGATTATCTATATTAAATGATATTGAATATTTATACACTGTTTTGTCTTTTTCAATCGAGTTTAAACACAGTATAACTATTCCAAGGCTATAACAACGATTATTAGTCAAGGGGTTAATCTATTAAAACTGAAGAGTTTCAATTATGTTCTTTAGAACTTTGCAGAAAAATTACGTATAGTTTCGACACATTTTGTTATGCTTTTCGCAGGTGGCTGTCTCAATGGCTCATCGGCCGGCAAGAGGCGGATAGCTGACAACATCAGGACGCGAGTCGCCGCGTCGTTCTTCGTAGACCACTCTGAGGACTCCGGTCTACTCGACCAGAACATCCTCGTGGTTTGGAGCGTGGTCGCCACGACGCTTGCTATCGTCGCCTTGGCTGTGGCTGTTAAGGTATATTTTAATTTTGATTGAGTTTGCTTATCAACAATGTAACAACAGAACAACAGACCAACATTGGCTCTAACGCCACCCAAACAAAGTATGAAACTAGAAATCGCTCGCCCAATATTGGGGCCAATGCTATTTTCTATTGGCCAACGTATAGACTCGGCGTAAGGACTCATTAGTAAGCACTAAGCAAACGTAATGGTCGTCACGGCCGAGATTGGCATGAATTGCATCATCAATATCATTTTGTAAATAGAGTTTGTGTGCACGTCTGTGCTCATAGCTGAAACTAGCTGGATTCGCTCTAGGTAAATGACATCACTTTATGCTAATATCATAAATGCAAAAGTGTGTGCGCAAGTGAGTGAGTGTAGTGTATGGGTTTGCTTGTAAAATCTTCACGCTGACACGGCTTAAAGGGTTTGAGTAAAATATGGAATGTAGATAACTTGTATTCGTACTTTGCATCAATATTTAGACTACTTTTTAGCCCTCGCTGCAAAAACGACAGGGTGTTATAAGTTTGACGTGTATTTGTGTGTGTGCGTGTGTGTCTGTGGCATTGTAGCTTCCGAACGGATGAACCGATTTTATTTTGTTCTATTTTTGTTTGAAAGGTGTATTAGTCTCACACTTTATTTGACTGCAGGGAGTGTCTTACATTTTATTTGACTGCCTCGGTGGCTTAGTTGGTAGTGTACCTGCCTTTTGAGCTTGGGGGCGTGGGTTCGATTCCCACCTATGGCAAATATTTATGTGATGAACATTTGTGTTTGTTCCATGTCTGGGTGTTAATTTCTATTTGAGTTTGTATGTATTTCAGTCTCTGAGAGCCATAGTACAAGCTTTGGTTAGTTAGGGGTCAGACTACCCTGTGTGCAAGTGTCCCGGAAATATATATGGTGTTCTTAGCTATGTTAAATGAAAATTGGTGTCGGGGTTTTTTTTAATTTTTAATCAATACTTGGTTATCTAAAAGCATACAATTCCTATAAGAAAGCAGGTGAAACCGCGAGGCGCAGTCAGTACCTAAAATATAAAGATTTAGTGACCGGTCCTTCTGCGAACGTTTTTCAAGACAATAAAATGGAATGTCATGTTATAAGTTTGATACTAAACAATATTTTCCTTACAGCTAAAAACAAGGCGACGTAAGCTCCGAGCTCCGTTTCCTAAAACCCAGTACTCCCAGCTGACCTCAATCGATGAAGACTTAATCCCTATGACGTCATCAACGATACTAAAAACAAACGTCGGCCTTGTCGCCATCAACAAACAAACCAATAGCGAAACTGAAGAACCAACATAGCAATTTGATCCCTAAGTCAATGTAAGTAGATTAATTTTACACCGCAGACTGATATTTAGAAGTTTCAATATGGTAATTGTGTAAATAATATTGGAACTATTAAAGTGTTTCTTTTCTAGTCATTAAATGGTATATTTGGATTGACGAACCTCTGTCTGATGAGCCTAATTATACAAACTGAAATATAGAAAATTATAGTCTCTTGAACCTCATTAGAAGCAAAAGTTACTATTGGACTATGGAACAATTAAAATTACTTAATGAGATCGGCCCATTGTATCGGTCACTTATTTAAATGTACATAAGGTCTTTATTGATCAGATTTTAATCGAGAGACAGATAAAAAAGGAACATTTCAAATTGCAACGTCTTTCGCAGCCTCTCGCTAAAGACGTAAACGTTTGTTTGGAAAATTCGCAGACAGTTGTTTGATTATGTTTGATTTTTAAATGCACGGAAAGTAATTAAACTCTAGTCGCCAGTACTTTACTCGTTTTTGTGTACGAACGGCTTTAAATTCAAACAGTTGAATATATTCATTATACATTGTTTAATTTCTCATAAATAATAATTATTATTATAATATAACTACGAGTGTGTTGATATAATATATCTGAGCTTTATGTGATTTTTATTTTTAGTATTTAAATACGAATAGTACATACTTTTCTATAAAGTCTATAAATATTATATATGCATATATTTTTTATGTATAGAGCAGTCAAATGTTTTTAATTTACATTTTTTTTTGAATCTGTACTTGAGTCAATGACCATGTAACATTATTTTATAGCTTTCGACAATTGTAATGTGATCTGAAATTTCCCGAAATATCAGTCATATTAAAAAATATACTACACATATACATGTCTACGTATAAGTTTCATCTATTATTAAAAGAGCTATGTACCTATAACATATCTCAGTGTTGCTATATTCTGTTAAAAAGTTGGTTCTGATTGTAAATATAATGAAACTGTTTAAAATATTTAAGATTACCGTAAAAAACTGCGATGTAAATATGTAAATAGTATGGAAAGTGTAAATATATTGATGGTTTTTATGACGGACACAAAGTGGTGTTTCAATTTTATTTAGGGTAACCCTAAAGTCCCGTTAGGAAATATCAGCTGTTTCCCAATTTTTATTTTACTATTCGTAATATTCTAAATACTATTAAACTTTTCTTAGTTATTCTTATTCACATTTCACATAATGTACCTTTTACTGTATTTTTTTTTAATGTAACAATTATGAAAAAAATGATTGACAAACAAACATATGGCCCGTCTGATGGTAAACGGTAACCGCCGTCTATGGAAACCTGCACCACTAGCAATGCTGGTTCACTTTGGATGAAACGAGAGAATAGCCAAGTAAGACTGAAATTAGTAGACAATCATACTAATAGTTACATATGCAAAAGTTTGTAGGTCTGTGTGTTAGTTTGTGAATTTTTTACGATAAAGACTTAAGATTGACTGATTTAGCATAAATAGGCTACTTTTTAACCACAGGTAGCACTGCTGGCGCAGTAAGTAATGTTATAAGACATTACGATATAGGCCTCTTGTAATTGCATTAAGAAAATAGTAGCACCTTGTAAGTATTTAAGTACCACGGTTCCATACGTCGCAAACTATATCCTTACTTCTTAATAAATCGAAAGTCACTCTGTCTGTCTGTTTGTAAGCTATTCACGGCTAAACAGCTGAACGGACCTTGATGAATTTCGATAATTTGTTGCAGTATATCACGGGAAAAGTATTTGGACACTATTTTCTAAATAAACGCTAACAAAGTTGTAGGTACACATGGGTACAGTTAGTATCTTATAAAATGGTATAATTTGCTTGCTAAAAAACTGGCTGCAAAATGCAAACCGCTGTTTCACCCTATACAATATACATGCCGATTACATAAATCGTATTTATTTGGCTCAGCAGTGTGTTAGGGTCAGTATACAACACTATAAAACTAGACACTCAATGTCAACAGCTAACTTGCTTATAATTAACAGCCTAGCCTCTTTTACTAAACGGTGTCATTCAACTAGCATTATTAATAAAATACTTTTCGGTCGTAGCGTCTATTATGACATTTAATAAAGTGGATGGCTCAGGCCATTCATACAATAGGATGACCATTTGCCAACACACTATTTTGTGACCAAAAAAAAGGTGTTTCGAATTTTTTGTAATGATTGCATGGGCCCACGTTGACCACAACACACCTGATGGAAACGATGCGGTCTAAGATGGAGCACGCTTGCCCATGAGGTGCCTATTCACTCCTGTCTTGGAGAGACCAGGTTGTATCTATTGCTGGGGAACACCGAGGCAGGAAGCGCGTTCCACTCCTTGGCAGTTCTTATTAGGAAGGAGTTTTGAAAGCGCTTCGTGCGGGCTTTATTAAAGCTGACGACATATAGATGGAATATCGATATCGCGTCGATGATCTGTGGCGGAAGTCAGATGATGGAATCAGCTCGTTTAGTTCCGTATTAAAGACTTACACAAATATTAAATCGGAAAATACGTAAACAGAACACAATTCTGATAGACATGATATTTCTATGAACCAAAACCTCTCCTGCCCTGACTCTTTTATCAGAGCTAATCCAGTTGGGATCGGTTAAGATAGAAGGCTTAGCAGGCGTTTTTTTTAAAACAACCCGAACCTACTTAAATTATTAGATTAGGCAAGCAGTTAACGTTGTTGATCCAAGTTGTTTGGTTGAATGAGTGAATATCATTCTGGCCGTTAGTTGAACAGTGCCGTTGAAAAATAAAAAAGATAGGCTGTTATGTAACAGCTGTTAACATGCATTTAAATAGTAGCATAGTTGGAAAAAGGCTCGCCTCTCAACCAGAGGGCGCAGGTTCGATTCCAGGCGAACCCATGCACCAATTTCAATATTTGTAAACATATTTATGTGTTTATGTAATGTTATCTGCTACATAACTGGAGTCCGGTGTATGACGACAGGCTCGCCCCATGTCACATTTGGGACTGAATATCGTCCGGCGAAGTGCTGCGGCGTCCGGTGTTGGAATGGGTACTCCTCGGCCAGCCCCCTCAAGATAAAGACGTGGTAAATGTTATATTAATTTTAATGGCTAATTAAGCGCACACATTGAGTGTCAACGGTTCACACCATAGGTACTTTCATTGGTTCACACCCACGACCCCTAGTTCAGACGTTCAGTGTCGCTCGACATTTGAGTCAAGTGTCGGTGTCGTTGTGTGTTCTAGTCATTAGATCTGAAGTATGAATGAACTAGGCATGGTAAAATAATATAATCTGCCAGGTAGAGCGTTCCGATTAAAAAATGGTTACCTACGTGGGAACACGCAGTGAGGCCAATCAATGCAAGGCCAAAAAAAAAATATGACAAGTTCGAAAGAAACGACGACGATTGCCGTCATCAGGTGTTGGCTCCCGGAACGCTAGAAGACCTTGTTTTTTTGGATCATCAACTAAAGGTATTTCAACTGATTCATAGTGAAAAAGTTAACGAACATTCACACACTGACTCACCAACTCAAATACAAACTTTCGTTACCATTCCTAACAATTCCAAGGGCCGCGACGCTCTGAAATTTCCATACAAACGCGCTACTCAAATTTCTTGAAAATCATTTCTCAGATTATGATGAAATTTAGCACGTACAATTAAATTAACAATATCTCCGCCCCTATGTTCATGGTTTTTTTTAAAACGTTCTCAAGCGAAAATAGAGCTAAATACCGCATTTATAGGGGCCACTTTTCACTGATTTACTCAATAGGAAGACAAAGCAAATCAAAAATTCCATTACATAGGGACATTGTCTACATCATTAGCTGTTAAATGAATGCATAATACAAGGGAAATTCTTAGTTATTTAAGAATGATTACACAGTGCAAAAGTCATAAAAAAAATTGAAATTGCACTTTGTCACTCTGTAGGTAACTTTAGAGGCTCGTCAGTATCATTACTCACTCTCTTCGCTTGTCTTCTTCTTCTAGACGAAATGGCTATAGAATACCTTAAGCCAATACGAACCAAGTCAGCTACATATTGCAACAAATACAGCGTCGCTATGAGCCCTACCATACATAATTCTTGAACTTCACTAAGCGTTTTAATGTTATTAAAAACATGATTTACATTTCGAAAGTCAAAATTAATGGGTACAAAAATTCCTACTTTTCGAGCGTGATATTTGCTCGTATAAATATTAATTTTTATAGTTATTACGGTTCCCGCGTGTAAAAACGACACCATTATGTGTTGCCACAATAAAAACAGATTACCTACCGGGACTGTTGCTGGCAATACGTTTAATACACACGGTTGAAAAGTCCTGGTAATAAATGTAAAATGACAAAAGTTTAGGAATGTTTCAAGTGAGCAAGCTTACTGCCATAGAAATTAAAAAAGTACATTACGAAGATAAAAAAAATTATAGTAAAACAAAAAAAAAATAAAAAAAATAAATAACAATACCTAGGTACAGCTACACATAAAAGACGGCATTATCGCTAAGAATAATCTCTCATAGGGAACCCTTTTTTTTTTTTTTTTTTTTTTTTTTCCGTGGGGGAATGCGCTTACACATCCCCGCTACGCCCCGGGGGAGGCGCAGCGGGGTATGTCGGACTCGATGCCAGAAGGGCACCCCTACCGACTAAACCCCCACGGTGTCCATCCTCGTCGGCAGTGGCGGGGTCACGGGGCCTCTCTCAGAATCTCCGTAACCCCACCACACCGCTGTCCGCAGCCGGACCCACCTCAGGAGGGGGCTCGCCCCCCTCCCCAGCTCCGAAGCGATGCCCTGGACACCAAGGCATCGACTCCTCAGGAGACCCTCCTTAATTGGGAGCATCAGACACCCCCGTGTCCGGCGCCCCTGGGCCTCCTAGCGGAGACGGAGTGCGAGCCCTGCTGGCTCGCCTCCGTGTCCGCGCCCTCCGGAGCGGGAGAGAAAGAGGATCCCTTTCTCTCTCCCGCTCCTCGGTCTCTCTCTGCGACATCACTTCCTCGCAGAAAGAGACCATAGCCCTCCACTCATAGGGAACCCTTATCTTAGGATAAGCAGGTACGTGGTAAGTCAATGTTTTCAAAGTATTCTAGCGATCATTCGTCATTTAGCAAAGGCATCTTTTTTTTCTTTTTTTATGATTAAATGGGCCCACGTTTGACCACAACACACTTGATGGAAAGTGACGATGCGGTCCAACATAGAGCACGCTTGCCCATGAGGTGCCTATTCACTCTTGTCTTGAAGAGACCCAGGTTGTATCTATTGTTGGGGAACACCGAGGCAGGAAGTGCGTTCCACTCCTTGGCAGCTCTTATTAGAAAGGAGTTTTGAAAGCTTTGAATCTAAATTGTTTGTGGTAAAAAACCACACAAATATATCTACACACAATGGGACATACCATTTATGTAATTATTATCACGTATGGGCTCTACATATAAAATATACCGCGACAGGTGCCGACAAAACCTGCTATTTAGAACTTTAGCAACCTAAACAAAAGGCTCAAAATCTAATTTACACACTACTCTCTTCCACACGGAATCCCGCTAACTCGTAGCTTAAAAAAAACTTTTTTAGCCAAGTAATTTTCCTCAAGCAGCAAAGATAATTCAAGCCCAACAAAGCCAGTACAAACAATGAGTAACAATAAAGCAGAGTCTGATTTACCTGACATCAGGAAAGGAAGCTTCTAGAATTATACTCCGTTGTGTCACAAAAGCCACTAACTCTCAAGATAAACCTTCGCACATCTGAAATACATCTTCTGGAAGGGAACAAATGCTCCGCACAGAGGTGTACTAAGGGCTCCAAACAGGGGGAAAATGACCTATACAAAAACTCGCCTCTTGTGTCTGCTCATGCGGAAAACTTCGAACTTTAATCTCGCATAAAACGCTTAAAATTGTTGATAGAATAGAATAGAATAGAATAATTTTATTTTCATAAGATAATAACATCCATTAGCATTTAGTTAGCTACTAGCAATACTATGAGTTATATCTTACGAATCGTCATTAATTTACATTAAAATCGTCATATTCTATTGAATATGTCCTTACTAACATTAACATAAATCATTATTTACATTTTTATGTATACGTATAATATTACTAATTGACATGGTGCTGTATATTGGCACCTAATATTACATCGTGCTACTTTATAAATAGGTAAGTATAGAACCTGAAGTACTAGCTAGAGCATTTTTGTTTTCGAGATATTCTTTTATTGTATAAATCGTTTTATCTAGCAGAAGATTTTTCACTTTATTTAGGAACACCGTGTCATTAGTTAGTACCTGAATCTCTTTTGGGAGCTTATTATATAGTTCTCTTCCTTTCACTAAAGGGAGTCTCGTGGACATGCGCAATCTGTGACGTATAGGTTCCAAATAAATTCTATTTTTACTAGATCTTATACTATTAGTAACATGGAGCTTGTACTTATTCATATTTCGACGAGCATACTTTAAAATTTCAAAAATGTACAACGATACAGATGTCAAAATTTGTAAATCTTTAAAGTGTTGTCGGCAAGATTCTTTATATTTTCCATTTACCAGGATTCTAATAGCGCGTTTTTGGATTTTTAAAATTCGTTCAAAATCTGTTGCATTTCCCCACAAAATAATTCCGTATGACATAATCGAATGAATGTATGCATAGTAAATTTCTTTAAGATAGTCGGGGGTTGTAATATGTTTCAACTGTTTAAGTGCAAAAATTCCCTTAGACATTTTCTCACAAGTGGCATCTATGTGATCTTTCCATGACAACGATGAGTCCAGTTCAAAACCTAACATTTTTACGCGGTTAGTACTATATAAAATAGAAGTTCCTACATCTACCGGATTGCTATCTACTTTTGATGACTTGGCGTTAAAAAACATAATATTTGTTTTCTCCGAGTTTAGTTGCAGACCATTTATGCTGAACCATTCCTGGAGCTTGTGAAGAGCATCTTTGATTTTAACTTTAAGATTTTCTATGTTGTCATCTGATAGTATAATCGTAGTATCATCTGCATACTGAATGATATTACCTTGTATATCTAATGTAGTAATATCATTTACAAACAGGATAAAGAGGTAGGTATAAAGAGGTATAAATATAAAGAGGAGTATTACAGTATAAAGAGGAGATATTGAACTATAATGCTATTATCAGCGCATGGTGCACACCGGGTCCAGTGGCGTGAAGTTTCCATGTAAGTAGTGGGCTTTCGTTATCGCATGTAGAGCCGAAAGAGAACTTGGCGTGAACTTAGCACCCCTGGCCGAAACATTTGGTAAATGTTTTTGTTAGTTTTCCGCATGAGCGGACACAAGAGCACGGGAAAGTCGTCGGTCTAGCGACCGCGCGTGGCGCACGCGCTTCGCGTTTTTCTGGGTAGCACATGTTAATGTAGGCAGCATTACTTTTTTTAAGACATTAAAGTGGCGTATAATCGAGTACAAAATATAATTAAATAAATAAATAAATTCGGCACACTTGCACACACGATCGCCTGACCCCAAACTAAGTCAAGCTTGTACTATGGCTGCCAGAGACTGATATACATACTTAGATATACTTAAATAGATATTAACACCCAGACATAGAACAAACACAAATGTTCATCACATGAATGTATGAATGTTTGCCCCAGGCGGGAATCGAACCCAACATACAACACTTTAAACTTTAAACTAAATATACTAGAAATATAACCCACAAATCTAGGTTCATGTAAAAATATATAACTAACTATATAAATAAATATAATAACTCATGTAAATAACTTACTAGTACTACAAACTAGTATTCGTAGCTTAGTAACTAACATGTACTCGTAGTTTAGCTCAGTAGTTTTGCCACAACTAAAAAAAAAGTTAAATGTATATTTCAAAATCTGTTTTTCTTACTTTGTAAAAAAACGTCTAAACATATTTGTAGATCTGATTTTTACAGCCCCCCTGAATACGTCCGTGATTTCAGGAATATAAGCCTTTATTTCCATTGCCAGCGCAACTCGGGGACAATGTGTTAAATGACTGCCTCGATGTGATTCGCTCCGAGGAAATCTAGAATTAGATATGCGTCCTTTTGTGCTACTCACAGTGAAAAATTACGAAGAGTTACAGATAGCTGTTCTTGCAGTACAATATTCATTGAAGATTTATTCATTTTGTATAGAGGGTCAACTGGGGCAAATGCGTCTGTGGGCAATTGCGTCTTTCGAGAATTATTGATAAACCCTTCACAAATTGGGCGCAAACTACATATTTTTGCTATCTTTAGTTGCAATAATCTGTACAAGATGGCGTTAGTTGCTTAATTTGTAAAAGGTTTGTCAGTAATTCTCGAAAGACGCATTTACCCCAGTTGACCCTACGTTTTAAAGTTATCTAAGTATTTTTACGACCCTCTTCTCTTAGTCGGTAGTGCATCTGTTTTATAAGTGGAAGGTTCCGGGCTCGATTCCCGCCGGCTGCACTCCTAGCGGCCGATAGAATAGCCAGATAGAAAGGACGTAAGACGAGAATGAGACACGGACGAGTCGCAGATGCGGCGTCCCTTCTATTAACTTCCATACAAAATGTATAAAAAAGACACACGACGCAACAAGTACCTACTTTCCCCTCAGTTTCTTGCCTGTTCTTCTGAGGTTCCCTTTCCGAACAAGGCGGTCGAGTCATTGTTAATAATAATTAATTTTGTTTTTAACCTTAACTTCAACCGTCCCCGTTAGGGCCCTAGACCAAGCCCCTTCTGGGCTGCCAGGGCAATTTGACGCCCCTCCCTCGGCGACAGCCCAAGCCGAGGCCGTACCTCAGAGGTGCCCTTGCGCTCGTCGCCCATAGTTTGTAAGCATTTTTGAGGCCCTGCGCCATCTGCGGTTGCCTAATACCCGGTACGCTGTCGAGGCCTCAGTGGCCAACAGCAGTCATTAAAAAAAAAAAGTACCTACAGAGAAGAAGGAGCGCAGACGGGACGCGGACGCGCTGCTCATTGGTTTTGTACGAAGGTGTCATGAGTCCGCACCGTCCGCGTCTCGACCTCGTCCTACGTCTTTCCTGTCTAGCCAGCGCCCTGAGCCATTCAACTCATTGAGCTGAAACTTAGCTGAACCTACACTGGGTACAAAACAAATCAGGCATCAGCTGGACTCGTACCATGACATCTTATAGCTGTGAGTTTTAGGTCCAGCCGTCGACGCCATGCGACCGCGAATCTTATCGCCGCGCTTTAAGGTTTATAGTCGCACTGCGTCGGCGGCTGAACCTAAAAATTATCGCAATAAGATGTCACAGCACCTGGTGCAATTTAGCTAACCATAGCCGATACTTAAGTGAACCATTGACGTTGAGTAAGCCATAAAAACGGACGAGGAACAGTGCAGTATCACTAATGCTTCACGTACGTGTTACCGGTACTCCAGCTGGCACATTTGTAAGAGACAGGTGATACTCCGTTCGTTTTCTTATGACAAACGCAACGTCAACTGCTTAGTTACGCATCAACTATGGTTGGAGGAATTGCTTCCTGGTCAGATATAATCCTATATAGCTACCTGTACGTACATTAACTTAAATCCTCCATTATTTTTTGATCTGTCAAAAGATTTTGTTTGAAGAAAAACCAAAGAACTCACCTATTGTGAAGTTTTCAAAGTCTGAAATTTCCAAGGTTTCTCAACAATCATCAATCGCTCCTACGCAAAAACGTAAAGAACAACAAATACCTTTGCAATATTTGTACAGATTTTAATCAACGGCCTTCAATCAAACCTCGGTCCGATATTACCAAAAAATTGTTTCCAAAACAATAGTCCTTCGCAATGTTCAACATCGCAAATGGAAAGCTACGCGGGTAAATATGGAACTAAATATTTGCATTTGTTATTCTTTGATAATTTTGGCCCCCTAACTTTGCAACGTTATCTATGTATAGTTAGTAACGTATTTACTAAAGTTATAAAGCCACGGATTAGATAGTTTTTTTTCTTTCTTTTTAAGCTTTTACGCTTGACCGAAAAAGACAAAAACACTGTTTAATAACGTTTATTGTAGTGTATTTTTAATAAAATGCAACTTGCAATTCAGATTTTTAGAAAGGAATATGGACATGTTTTAATATAAATAGCAAACAAAGGTAAATAAAAACTGCTCGACTGATTTCGACAAAAAATTATATGGGACCACTTCGGGATATCCTCGCAGTAACCTGAAGAACTAAAAAATATTTTTTTTAAATCTGCTTAGAATTGGCGAAAATATCGAAGAGCATACAAAAAAACAGACGAACACAGAGCCTCCTCCTTTTTAAAAGTCAGTTTTAAAAGTAAAAAAAAAAGTAAGTAAAGTAAGTCCTCCTTTTTAAAAGTACGTACTAAGAGATGGACGAGTTTTCATAATATTTGGGATGGAGATAGCTTATATCCTGGATTAACACATAGGCACACGGGCAAAACAGCAGGGCACAGCTAGTTAATCATACAATTTATAGATGATAATAATAAATTGATTAAAGAATTTATAGAATTTTAAATTACATCATACGTAAATTCGAGAAAAATACATCCTGCAAAAAAATTATAAGCGCAAAAAAAAACAAGATTTGTCACGTTTACAACTGATTAATTAATCATTTATTAGCGCTGCAAATCCTATGTAACTAAATATAGATCGTACTCAGGATAGATATAACTCGTTCTGTTTTCTGCAGAAAAGGCGAACTAGGTACAAACTCTAACGCTACGTACAGACCAAAGCAAACGAAGGCCAACGATATGCTGCATCTCGTTTTACTTTATTAAAACGAAACGGGACGCAGCGCATTCTTTGGCTTGGTGTGTACCTAGCATAAGTCGAGTTTGGGTGAAGTTAAACTTTTTATTTATTCAACGCTACCATTAAAGTCGGTCCATTTTCAGACTCTCCCAAACGGAGTCGGTAAACAAAACAGAAACAAATGAAACCTGCGCAAGATTTATTCTAAATGGCCGGTGGGGTGTCCGTCCACGTGCAAGTTTAGCGCCTGACCGCCACGCTATGGTATTAATAAAATAAGACTTTTTACTTTGTAGTATCGCTGGTAATAATATTAATTATTAATTACATTATTATAATGAGTATTAATTTACTCCATCAGGTATGATTTTGCAGGATAAAAATGTCACATGGGTGACACGTACTTACATCAATCGATGCATATCTAAGCAAAACCGTAACATGTAAACATTTATTGTTGCGCTGTTGGATAAACGGCATGTGCTAAGGTGGAGCATTTTTTTAAACACATAATTATTATTCATTATTTATATAAGTACATTAGTTATCACCTTTATTTTCATTGATATTATTAATTGTATGTGTTTCAAAATAAATTTCTTTCTTTCTTTCTATAAATTGCAACAAGTCCGAGAGAAACAATGACGAGTGACGTAGTTGGGAGTCAATATCCGAAACGACTAGACATTTTTATCGTGGTAGATATATTATGATTTAAAACACGGGAAATTACTCACGTACGATTCAGTCGATTATTCCGACTATAGTTTCAACCGCATTCGGCGGTCTTCATCAGGGCGAGTCGGAATAATCGACTGAATCGTACGTGAGTAATTTCCCGTGTTTTAAATCATAAAGTGGTAGATATATCTTTTAATTCCAGGATGAAATCCTTTTAAACCGTCTTTTTTAGAACTGACCGCACGTGGGCCATTCGCGACCAGCATCGCCGGCAACTCGAATAATCGATCCAAAAAATACTTTACATCACAAAGTATTAAGTTCATTTTTCATTAATGCCATTGCGAGGTGTTCGAGCGCTGAGCTTCAAGCTTGAGCGCAAGTTCGAGGTGGACGGAAACCCTTATTCTAAGCGGCCGCTAAATTAGCTTCAGAGATGTTATTCCTTCCCTTTTATTATTTAGCACTCAGCCAGTTCTGGACAAAAGCTGGGGGAAATAAAATTTGGGACCAGCGTTCGTAATGTAACCATGGTTGTACCTTTACTGGTAGACACAATAAAATGAATATTTCAACTAGAACTATGACATTTTGGACCAGAATTTTTAAACTCAGATTTAGGACGATGGCACAGACGAAGGGAATAATCGAATTCAATGGACAATGGTTCCAAGGGCATTCTAGCTAATCAACAAGTAACATTATTAGAAGAAAACAAAAAACCCTACTGCAAAATGTTATATCCTATAATATCACTTCCTCTATCAAGACGATTCAAATGACACCTCACAAGTAAGAATCCATCAAACTGTTTAGGCTGCAGAGCGTGCCAAAGAAACCTCAAACATACATACGTACATACACTCGAAAAACAAAACTCTCCTTCTTGCGCTGCCGGGTAAAAAGACACGCAAACAAGAGCAACCCCCCCCCCCCCACACATACATAACATAATTATTTATCAAATTAATAAATAATTTACAATTATTACACATTATACAACTCTGCCAAACTGCATAGCATATTTAGGCAGAATTCAGCTCTGGTTACAAAATTTCATAAATTTAAATAACACATTTGGTGCTCAGCTGTTGTTTAGGTTCGGCTAGTTTCGGTTAGCAGTAAGAGTGTATGGAACCATTTTGTCCGTATCATTTCTAGTGGAATAATTTATTTCGTTGGTTAGGTAACCCATGATCCAAAAAAAAAACAAGGTCTAAGCATTCCAGGAGTAAACACCTACTGACGTCACTTGTCATTGTCATCGTCCCTTTCGAACTACTTGCAAATGACATATTTCGGTCTTGCTTTTGCATCGATTGACGTCACTAGGTGTTGCTCCTGTGACCGGAATGCTGAACCTGACGGAGTATATTGTTATAATAATAAAATTAAATAACATGCGTTATTTTTAGACAACCTCAGACTGTATAGTCCGGACAATTTATGAGGGTGCACCTCGTAATTTTAAAACAGGTTTTGCGCGTCTTTATAAATTGTCCGAATAAAATGGTCAAACGCTGCCTTACCGAGAATACGCTTCGAATTTTACACGGACATTACAGTAAGTTTTGGTAAAGAGACTAATAGCTACTTGCACTAAATATAAGAATTGCCTAAGTCCTTGCTTAACTAGTTTCAAAGTTCTAGTCCTAGCGAAATTTTCGCTTAATGAGCACATAAAGTTAAGATTCTCCTAAGAAATTACTTAAAGTTCGTATAAATTATTTTTTGATAGGAGCTAGCTAGGTAGGCTAAATAGATGAAACTAATTAAGCAAGGAGTTATTTAGTTTTAAGGCAATTTTTTATATTTAGTGCAAGTGGCCATATATTATCTAAGCTTTATAAATTAAAAAAAACATAGAGTAAAAAGCACAAAATAATAATAATGTCAGCCTCTTCGGTGGAAAGGCGTGCCCATAAAATGTGCTATGTTATTAAGTATTTTATTACATTTTAAAAATTAACAACTAGGTATTTACTTTACCTACTAGGCTTTAGGATCGAATCGTGCTAACCCAAAACTCAAAAAAATCTGGTACTTAGCAATATTTGTCATTGTTCTCACGTAATGTGGCACAAAAAAATTCGCATCAAGAATTTTCTAGCGCTCTTAAACTAGCACGTGTTTCATTTAGTATATAGGTACGCCATTGCGTATTCCGAGACGCACTCGGTGTACCTTAAAACTGTCCTACGCGATGTTTTCTTCACGCATAATGTTTTATTAACACGTATCAAGGTGAAAGATGGTATTTTTAGCGAGGATTCAGACGCGTTCACACGATGAGAATCAGCGACTTTGAGCCTGATTTTGAAGCATGATGTTATTTTTGTGTCTGTCACTCCCATGATAATTTTAAGGAGAGTTCTCGATGTTGACTGTGAATTAAAGAAAGAAAGAAAGAAAGAAAGAAAGAAAGAAAGAAAGAAAGAAAGAAAGAAAGAAAGAAAGAAAGAAAGAAAGAAAGAAAGAAAGAAAGAAAGAAAGAAAGAAAGAAAGAAAGAAAGAAAGAAAGAAAGAAAGAAAGAAAGAAAGAAAGAAATTTATGTTGAAACCATACATACATACAATTAACAATATAACGACAAATAAAAGCAATAAAACAAAATAACAAACAGATACTAATAGATATTAATATAAATAACAAACAACAATAATAAATTACAATTATGTATGTGTTTCAAAAAAGGCTCCACCTCAGCATATTATAAAGTTAGTTAATTTAATTAATTAGTATAAAGATTTATCTAAACATTGTAATTTTTTAAAGACAGAACAATTGTTCTACTTTTTATTTTAAACTAACTGCGCCCCGTGGTTTCACCCGCGGTTAAAAAGTATCCTATATGCTATTCTAGACTATAATCTATCTCTATGCCAAATTTCATTCAGATCTGTTCAGCCGTTCTGGCGTGATAGAGTAACAAACATCCATCCATCCATTTATTCCTACAAACTTTCGCGTTTATAATATTAGTAGGATGCAGGATACAAATTAGCTCTGCCCAGCGGTGTTACCCGCAGTTAAAAAGTAGCTTATATGCTAATTCTGGGATTAGGCTACCTCCACACCAAATTTCATCAAAAACCGTCCGCCCGTTTGAGCGTGAAAAAGTTACAATTAAACTCACAAAGTTTCGCCTTTATAAATAGTGAGTTATGATAACACCGTAATGAGACCAAAAAAAGTACGAGGAACAAAGGTGATCTAATCGCATTTAATGTTTTTTAGCCGACTGCGCAAGAAGGAGGGTTATGTATGTATGTATGTATGTATGTATGTATGTATAAACGAGTATATGGGTATGTGTGTATGAGGTTTCTTTGACACGCCCTGCAGCCTAAACAGATTGATGTATTTCAACATGTGAGGTGTCATTTGAATCGTCTTGTTGTACCACATTTTGCTGTCGGGTTTTTTTTTGTTTTTCTTTTAATAATGTTACTTGTTTTAGACTTCATTAACCTTTAAATACTTACTACCCTTGTACTGCTTTTTTTATGGTGAGAATATATATTGTATTGTTTTGCAAATAATGGGAAGATTCAGAATATGGACGGTAGTCATTGCAGTAATGTAAGAGAAGAGAAGTCTGTACCTACATGAAACAAAATAACAACAGAAATGCTACGGCACGTACAGTGTGACCACCACGAGCCAGGACGGCCTACCTGTCTTTCTCCTCACGCCCACTGGTACGCGATAAATATTCTGTACGCAACTTTTAAAAAATTCACACCACCACGCCTCCGGTCGAAGGGGCGCAATAATTCAGAAGATTAGAGTTGTTGGGAACGGCCATAATAACTCTTAGACATTGCTATGTTGCTTTACGAACATTATGAGTTGAATAACAGCGATTATAGTCTGGGTAGAACGTCTGGAATGTTCTAGAATACTCTGGAGAATGATGCCAGTTTCTAGCTTAGTTTAAAGTATAAAAGTTTGAGTAAGTTAGGTGCGCTTGTACTCGTAACCTCAATTAAGGAGCCCGTTTCAGGTTAAGGTATATTTTGACACTGTGCCAGCAAGCTTAATGTGGGGCGGCAATGGATGCGCGCATTTGCAACATTTGGTTGTATTAAACTTCGAGACTTTAAACATGAGGCGCCACGCGGCATTTGCTTTTGCCGCTCGTAGAAATAGTGTCTTTTGTCCTACCTAGATCAATTTTTTTTTTTAACCTATAATATCTTAATCCAAGTTTCAATGTTTTGGTAAAAATTAACATGGAATTGCTTGACTAATTTTAGGCCTACACACTTTGTTTGATTATCCAAAAAGTTATCTTTCTTGACCTTTTGACTGCCTCGGTGGCTCAGTTGGTAGTGAACCTGTCTTCTGAGCTTGAGTCGTGGATTCAATCCCACCTAAGGTCATGTATTGTGATAAACGTTTGTGTTTGTTCTATGTCTGGGTGTGTATATATCATTATATCAATTTAGGTATTTATTTGAAAAAAAAATACGGACTATTCTGTACAAAGTTATGCATGATCATAAATAAAAAAAATATAAATAGGCATCGACTTGAGAACCTCCTCCGTTTCCGTCTCCTTCTCAGTCTCTGGCAGACATAGTACAAGCTTTGCTTAGTGTAGAGTCAGGCGACCGTGTGCGTAAGTTTGTTCGGATTTTATGTTCTACATTTATGGACTTTATTCAAATTATAAAAGAAACTGACGATTTAAATATCAATATCTGATTATAATACCAAACAATTTACTTAACTCTTCTCTAAAGCTCTGCTCAAGCGGGCAGTTAAAAATATACAGAGTATTTCCGAAAGTGTAACTGTAAGCTATTAAGGGAAATACTTAAGGGGAACACCGGCGTATAAACGTAAATTTCTGTTATCAAGGCAGTTACTGCCCGCTGAAGTTATAGCGGCAAAATTTTAATTTCTTCAAAATATTCTTAGTCAGTAAAAATGGAGTGTCGTTTGTAAAACAGATCATAAAAAGTCAGATGCTCACGTTGACTTACTTAAGTTAAGAGTGAAATTCGACAACCGATGTAAATAAGTTTTTCAACTCTTACTCGTACTACAAGTACTCGTTGAATTTTGGTATTTTTCATGCATTTAATTTTTTTTAAGTTGGTTCGATAATCAGGCGTAATGTACACTTGTACGACGTTGATTGTACTAAGCAATTGTTTTCAAATTGTTAACAATTTGAAAATTTGTAAATTGTTTTAAATTGTTAACAATTTGAAAACAATTGGATTGCCTTAAATTGACACTTTTTGCATGCTAGATGTGTCAAAAATAGGTAATTTATTTACAGTTTAAAAATAATTGCTTTTTAGAGTCCAGGTCGTACAAATGTAAATTACTCCTCATTGTCGAACCAACTTGATTACAAGCGTAGCGACGCAGTTATTTTGTCGATAAACAAGCCAAGATCGAGAAGAGCGATTTACGCTGTTGCATTTTGCATTCCGCAATTCACATTGTGAATATTAAGATAATTGTGACATTGCATCTGTTATTTTTGACTACGTGATGTTTATTTTACGCGACATACGTGAAGTTAAATAACTTCTTGCAGTCATGTCCATCATCAGATAAACAACAGTTTGTACAATTTAAATCATCTCCAAAACAACACTGTTCTACACAGATAATTTTGAAAACGTCACAAGTTTGAAAAAGTCACAAGCGAAAACGATCGGTTAACTTTGACTTATTATGTAAATATTGGTAGGGTCATTAATTTTTTTTCTTTATGTCGGTGATTGAAGCGGTGATAGCATAGTTGGAGAAGGCCCACCTCTCAAGCCAGAGGGAGCGGGTTCGGACCCAGCCGACGGCACGCACCAATTTGTTCATTGTGTGAACACATGTGCGTATTGTGCGTCATCTGCTACATGACTGGAGCCTGATGTATGGCGACAGGCTCGCCTTTTGTCATATTAAGGACTGAATACCGTCCGGCGAAGTGTGGGTGTTGTATTACACTTCTGCCAGCCCCCTCGGGGGAAAGGCTTGACGATATGTTATGATATGTTTATGTCGATGGTTGGGGCTGATAGTTTTTGTCCTGAGAAGTTGTTCATCTGTCCTTATCCAATCGGTGCGTTATAGACTGGGGTAACGTTAGATGGTGGCTTCCTTTGTCTCAAATATTTTTGGGTCAAATGTCACTTACAGAAATGACGCGCTTAAGCAAGGTTTGTGTTTTCTATCCTCATTTCTATTTTTAACGGTGAATTAGTCGGGAGTATAGCTATTTTTGATGAAAATCGGTGTTAATGTAAAACGGTGTGGGGTTTTTTTTTTAATTTATACTTGTGTGAGAGCGACATGATAACATGTGTATTAAAGTATTGTGCAGTTATTCTTAACTAAGTGAAGAACTAACAAACACGCTCAAAGTTTTGAATGAAGTAAAAGTTATTATAAATTATATTTTTTGCTATAAAAACAAAATAAAAAAATATTTCAAAAAATATATTATAAACCTACTTAGTTATTTATCTAATACGAGGTATTACATAAGAACTAATAGTCTAATACGAAGTATTACATAAGTGTATTAATAGGTATGTAGGTATTTATTATTTACCCTTTTAAATATTTCGTTCGTCGTAAATGGTTCGACGTTCAATCCCATTCTAATAAACAAATCGTTAAATGCCGAAATTCTTATACCAACAAAGTATGTCTGAATATAACTCAGATAAAAATAAATACACAGACCAATTTACATTTTTGGGACAAAAATACGAACTCGAATAAGCCGAATCGGGTTTTTCAGCCAATTAGGACTTCCATTTCATTAAGTAAGGCCTCTCTTCTTTAAAAGAGGTAACTTGGAAACGGCAATCGGTTTTGTCTTCTAAATAATGTTAAACAGATTACGTTGGGAAGTTTGATAAATAACCTTGTTTATTGTGCTGAAATAGAATCGACAGAGGCAGCCTCGGGCTTTTGACAATCACTGAGAAGAAAATTCATTGACGATAAGAAATAAATTACACCGGTGTTGTAGGGACAAAAGTATATTACGGGGAAAATCGAGAAGGCCGCGGTATCGCATCTCACTTCTGATGACTGGGATGATCAGCCGCAGATTATCGCATTAGGCTGATAATGCGATCTTCAAAAACAGGGCGCAAAACCTCGAGTGTAGCTTCGGCCGTGTGGCATGTAGCGCCGTCCTGTTCGTGTGTCCCTCATCGTGTAGGCTACTGCATGGCCAGCCGAGGCAGCCGTTTGAACGAAAATATTTAATTGTACTTTCAAATAAAAAAAGAAATTTGAGTTTTTTTTTTTTTTTATTACATAATAGGCTTGCGTTTGGCCGTCAACATGCCTGATGATAAGCAGTGATGCGGCCTACGATGGAGCACGCTTGCCTAGAAGAAACCGATTCACTCGAGACTTGAAGACACCCAGATTATAAGTGTCAGGGAACACACAGTCTGGCAGAGTATTCCACACTCTAGCGGTCCGTATGAGAAATGAGGAACCAAAGCGCTTCGTGCGTGTTGTAGGTATGTCAACCATAAAACGATGCCGCTTTTTCGTACTCTTGGTTGTTTTGTAGAAGATCGGGCTAGGGAGAATAATTCAGTAGTTTTTTTTATAGCATTTAAAAAAAAAGTTATGTGGCGGACCCTTTATTTATTTTATGCTGTCTTTTAGTATTTGTTGTATATTATATAATATAAACAAGGCAACAGGCATACATCATCTGTGAAAATTCAGCTGTCTAACTATCACGCTTCATGAGATACAGCCTGGTGACAGACGGACAGCGGAGTGTAACATTATTAAAAGAAAAACACAAAACTCGGCTGCAAAATATGGTACTTAATGTCACTTCCACTATCAAGACGGTTAAAATGACACTTTACATGTTGAAATCCATCAAGCTGTTTAGGTTGTAGAGCGTGCAAAATAAACCTCATACATACATACTTCAATACATAAAACCCCTCCTTTTTGCGCAGTCGGGTAAAATGTAGAAACATTTAACCAACAGCTCGCATATACTGAATAAATAAAACACTGAAAACGATTCCCAAAATATATAAACAGTGACACTTCGTTCACAGCTGTAGAATTATTGATCTGCGTTGTCTAAAAACGAGCAATTTATTGTAGGCATCCTTTTCTGACCTTTTCTCGTAAAATAAGTGAAACATTCGGAGTATGAGACGGGTCAAGCCACGTTTCCGAGCAACGCCAGCGCCCAGAGGATCAAAGGTTGACCAAAAAATAAAGGTAAATTCCAACGTATTTTTCCACGGAATTTTAGAACATTTTTTGGGTTTAAACAAAAAGAAAAGGATGGGACGTTTTACCTTGAAACGAGCTGGCTATGTTCAGAAATGTACCTGTCTACATTGGAAATATTTTGCGAGAGTTTTGGAAAGAGATTACTAGGTAATGTTTTTATTTATTTGACCAGTTGCACTCCACTGTGCTACCCGCGGTTAAAAAGTACTCTATGTCCTTTACTGTATACCTGACAACGTGTATGCAAAATTCCAAAATGATTAGTTGAGTTTAAGTATCACAAACGAACGAACAAACAAACTCAAACTTACATTAAAACTAGGATAGATAGCTTAAATGAACGTAGAATGTAACTGATAAGTCATTCATTAAGATCAGCTTCCTTATAATTTCCACTTTTTTCATTTTAAAATATATCATTAAATTTTTACATAAAACAAGTATAATATACCAAACTTTATAAATACACTGTGCCCCGTGGTTTCACCCGCGTCTCATAGGAACCGTTATTTTTTCGGGATAATATCATTATTATTTTTTCTTTCATAAGATCCTTCTCCTGGTAATAATAAACACAACAAAAAAAAAATTGCGAAGATGTTCCATCTGTTCACGCGTGATGCAATGGCCAAGGGAAATAGTGATTCATTTTTATAAATAGAGAAGATAGTGATCTCTACGCTTCTAAAACATCCATCTATCCAAATGTAAGTAAGTTCATTGTGAAATAACTACATAGTAACAATGCTTTGATATACGGAACCTTTGACTACGGATCCCAAATAAAATGCCTGATTTTTTATAAAGGCTACTTGCAAATAAATTGAACAAAAAATTCCTTTACTCCATAACAATATGAGTACCTATTAGGTGCCTACTACATTAGAGATAGGGTCAACTGGGACAAATGCGTCTGTGAGGCAATTGCGTCTTTCGAAAATTAATGACAAATCTTTCACAAATTAAGCGCCAGCTACATCTTTTTGGTATCTTTAGTTGCAATAATCTGTCCAAGATGGCGTTAGATGCCTTATTTGTAAAGGGTTTCAGTTATTTTCGAAAGACGCAATTGCCCAACAAACGCATTTGCCTCAGTTGACCCTATATCCTGTTTTCTTCGTACCGTACAAAAACACTATATTGATACAGCAAAATAGAAAAAAATTCTTATTCAGATTAATAGCATTTTTTGGCATTTTAAGTTTGTATGGTTAACGTAGAACTTTATTCACCATCGAAAAAAAAACTCTATGCGGACCAAATATTAAGCTGGCTACAAAAGAAGTTACTGTTAGGTAGAGCACAGCATTTTACCTAAACATGACTATTGGTGCTAAATCTTTTTGCTATGGTAGACCATTTCTCTCTTGATAATGAATTCTCGGGATAATTTTACAGTGTTTTGTCTTTTTCTTTCTTTTAAATCTTTAACTCGATCGAAAAAGATAAAATATCTTGTCACGCCTTTCCCCCGATGGGGTTGGCGATGGTGTAGAATACTACATCCTTACTTCATCGCACGATATTCAGTCTCAAAATGTGATAGGGGTCGAGCCTTTTACCATACACCGGGCAGCAGTCATGTAGCAGATAATATACAATACGCACATACGTCTACACAATGAACAAATTGGTACGTGCCGTCGGCTGGGATCGGGCCCGCTCCCTTTGGCTTGTAAGGCGGGCCTTCTCCAACTAGGCTATATAATTTCTGTAACTGTATACTAAACACTGTATAACTATTCCGAGGATATACAAGCCACCTGCTGTGTATTATAACAATCATTTATATTATTGATTCTACCTATTTGTAAAAAATAATTATGACACATATACATACCTTTTAACATGAATCCAAGATAAACAAAAACCATTATAATTCTCGCTTTAAAAATTCCACATACAAAAAAAAAACATAAAAGCAAACAGCTCCATAATCTGTCTTGATGACAAATACCAGAAAAGGACTTCCAATAAATACGAGCCCTAGCATTGTTTCCAGATTTGCGCCATTAATCATTTTTATGTTCCTAATTAATATAAAGATTCTGACGACAATAGGGAAGAGAGTTATTATCTTGCAAACTTTTGGGAAGTATAATTTTTGCGGATGGCCTTTCTCAGAATACTTGGATTGCTCTTTGGGCTGCTCGATGTCTGCCATAATTCTTAGTTATGTTGCTGTATTTTGAGCTTCTTGGAGCGGTTATTTTTACCCGACAGCAGATACGCCAAAAGATAAAATTTGTAAGTTTTAGATAAACTTACTTATTTTATCGTTTGATTGTTAGTATCTACAGTCGTAGCCCTCCAACTAAGTTTGAAATTCGGGACACTTGCACACACGGTCGCCTGACCCCAAACTAAGCAAATCTTGTACTATGGCTGCCAGAGACTGATCTACATACTTAGATATTTTTAAATATTTACTTAAATAGATAATTAACACCCAGACATAGAACAAACACAAATGTTCATCACATGAATGTTTGCTCTAAGTGGGAATCGAACCCACGCCCCAAAGCTCAGAAGGCAGGTTCATTGCCAACTGAGCCACCGAGGCAGTCAAAGTATACACTTTGACTTACTCGGTGGCTCAGAATAACATCTTTAATTTTTTTTTACCTGACTGCGCCAGAAAGAGGATTATGTTTTTAAGTGTATCTATAATGTATGGATGAGGTTGCTTTGGCACGCCCTATAGCCTAAACAGCTTGATGGATTACGACATGTGAGGTGTCATATGAAATGTCTAGATAGTGGAAGTGACACGGGGTACAACATTTTGCAGCCGGGTTTACTGTTTTTCTTTTAATAATTTGACATATTTAAAAAGGTGTCTACAAATATTATTTAGATTTAAACAATTTACGGGTTGTTATAATATAAAAACAATAGTACTTACTTTAAAAATAAATATTTTAAAACACTTTATTTTTAGATGGATTCACATTACTTAACCTTACATTATCTTGAACAAAAAGCTCTTGCCCACTCATGCTTAGTAATTTCGAAGGGTACATCAAACCGAAACAAAATGTTCCGGATGACAAGGGTCCGCTAATCGAGTCTGTTATGTGAAGTTGATTTTTCTCTGTGAATATACGACATGCGTTGTGTATAGATTTGGGATTGCTACTAACATTTTTTCTGTTTTTTTTTTTTTTTCGCTCTTAAAAATATACAAGACCATTTTTGATTTCTCCAGGCTCGGAAGTAATCACGAAATATAAATAGTGTGAGTTATCATGTGTATTTTTTTCGTTGCACGTTGAATCCGTCCTGAAAATTTTTAACGGATATTTTGTACCAAAAAAATACACGTGATTTTGCGTAGGGTTAGACCAAAACCTCACGTAAAGTAAAAAGTCGTTAAAAATATCGCGTGATTATTGGACAAACTCTTAGTGAACGGGCTGTAATTTCTTATTTATAACTCACTTACTTTCCTACTTACTTGTGATAAGACTATTTCCTTATTACGACGTAACAATAACAATGTATGGGCGGAACGAACAAAGTAAACTTGACTGTTTATGTATCACCGATGCGTTTAGCATTACTAAGTAAAACCTAAGCGACTACGTGCTCTTACCTTAACACAAGCTTCATGAGCTTTTCTGGCTTTATGCTTTTATGTACAAACGCTGAAACCCGAGATAGCGCCAATAGCCGTCATAAAAACTTTACAATTTAAAATCAACCAACTGAATTCATAGCAATTTGTCGGTTAGGTCGAAAATCGAGTGGTTTGCGCCATCAAACACTCGAATTTAAATCATAGGATTGACGAATAAACTCTTTATAGGCCTGAGAGTTAGCGCGCGCTCCATTGCATGGAATTCATTTTCATTTAAGATGGGGTGTGGTCGGACTGAACGCGATCTGACAGTCTGTTACCTAAATAAAAGTAAATTTTGTCAAAACGCAAGTGTAAATTAATAAACCGTTCATAAAATGGTTCCGTATCTTCTCATTCTGATAAGTCAAAGTTACAAGCTCTTACCTCATAGTCTAAAGACTTTTAATACATTTTTTTGCATTCAAAACCATCGAAATTTCGAAACTCTAAAAATTTGAGAATACTAAAGTATTGGAACTAAAGAAAAACAGTGGCCAAGTAGAGTACAAACCATCAGGACAGAATGGTGAGATGAAGAGACTATTTAATAAATTCAAATTCAATATTCAAAATCATATATTATATTTGCAGAAATATAGGTACAAACAGTATAGCTAGTCATAAACAAGAGTCTCACTATATTCAATAGCTCCACCCCTATGGAGCTATTGAATATAATGAGACTTATGCGGATTATGGAGCGTGCAAAAGTTAGGAAATAGTAGGTAGGTAATTAAATTTAAATGGTCATAAAATATCATGTAATAAAATAAATTATAAAATAATGATCTACTCAGTAGTGCATAAAAACTTGTGCTAAAATGGTTTGTATACACGTCATTAGGTATATGCCATTAATTCTCATGTTGATAGCAGTTATAGTATGGCTAAAAGAAAATCACTTATTCCAAATATCTTTCATGCACTCGGAAGAAATAAAGCGATTGTCTTTGCTAGTTTCTTAAAATAAATTACTCCATAATAAACTTTATTGTGTTCTCTGCTTCTTGTAACATACATATCGTCACGCCTTTCCCCCGACGGGGCTAGCAGAGATGTTATACAACACCCATACTTGGCCGGATGATATTCAGTCCCAAATGAGACAGGTGGCGAGCCTGTCGCCATACACCGGGCTCCAGTTATGTAGCAGATGACATACAATACACACTATAAGCAAATTGGTGCGTGCCGTCGGCTGGGTTCGGACCCGCTCCTTCTAGCTTGAGAGGAAGGCCTTCTCCAACTGGGATGTCATCGCTTCTTGTAACAGAGTATACCATAAAATAGATACAGCTTTATAAAAGCAGTCATCAATTTCAATATATCTAACCAAAGCCCTCCAGCACACCGCCGTCACCCCGCCCCTCAAAGATAATAAAATTTAAAAGGGCAAACTTCTGGCCCACGATGGAATGAAAAGTGATTTGCCTAATCCACTTCTCAATTTTCCGAGCCAGCGGCGCCGGCTCTGCTAACTATCGACGAGAGACGCGGGGTGCGTTTATAGAAATAAACAGTGGTTTTATGCAGTGGTCTCAAGCCAGAGGGAGCGGGTTCGAAAAGCGATGGCAGCCTAGTTGGGAGAAGGCCCGCCTCTCAAGCCAGAGGGAGCGGGTTCGAACCCAGCCGACGGCACGCACCAATTTGTTCATTGTGTGAATATATGTGCGTATTGTATGTCATCTGCTACATGACTGGAACCCGGTGTATGGCAACAGGCTCACCCCCTGTCACATTTGGGACTAACTATCGTCCGGCGAAGTGTGGGTGCTGTATTACACCTCTGCCAGCCCCCTCGGGGGAAAGGCGTGACGATATGTTATGTGTTTTGTTATTATGCACTGCTTTTGTAAGAATACCGATAGCACATAGATTAAAATCATTATCATAGTATTATAGTATGCATCGATAATACATCCTTATGCGGTTGAAATTATAGACGAAAAATTCGACTAAATCGTACGTGAGTAATTCCTGATACATAAAATCATAATGTATGAAAACCACGTCAGTTTCAATAATAAAAAGTACATCGTTACTTAATTTAAAATGGAAGGTAACTCTATGTGTATGTCTGTTTGTAGGCTGTTCACGGCTAAATGGCTGAACGGATCTTGATGAAATTTGATGATTTTTTACAGTATATCACGAGGTAGGTTTTAGGATACTATTTTCTGAATAAACGCGATCGAAATCGCGGGTAACAACTAGTAATATAAAATGATATAATATGCACTAGCTGCGCCGAAGAACGTGTCTGCAAAATTTCATTTCATCGGTTGAGTAGAAAGTAACAAACTCATATCCGCTTTTATAATATTAGTTAAGATTAGGATATAGAATGTTGTATTACTTAACCTACTTCCTACTAGGCATGTTATTACAAATGAAAAGTATATAAATTTGGCTGTTTTGTAGGTATTCAATTTCGCAAAAAATGATTTGATTTGAATGCAATTTGGTTACAATAACGTTAATAAAATTTACTGTAATAAAAATATATTAAATTAAGAAAAGATACTTTTTTTCTCAAGAGAACATCGTCAAGTTGGTTTAACAAACTATATGTGTATAAATGTGACCAAGAATTTTCCTAAATATCTAAACTATATTATACTAAAATAACTTGTAGGTATGTCTGAACGTCACATAAAACTTTTTGCACATTCTAGCGTAAGACATAAATAACCATCACTAAACTACATCTCAACTTTTCCAAACGTTTAATAAAAAGAAAACTTTAATTTTAACAAAACGTTTATTTAAACTGGATTTACAACACATAAAGAAAACAACCGTTTAGACGACTTAGAATTCAAATTAACTTTTAACCTAAATTACCATAAAGCAATAAGCCTCGAACAGTAACCAAACACTTTAGAATTGTTGATATTAGTCTGATCGTAAAAGTATATGAGCTCATAACACTTAACATAGAAAATTCTGTTGAATTCTCTAACCACGCAGTTGAATAAGTTTTAATTATGTGGTTATATGCTGCGTCAATAAAGAAACGAATCGAAATGAAGCAGCGCTAATCGTGTCCTCTCACTTGTATCAGTGTATTGTGAGATTGTGGAAGCGAGATGACAAGAATAGCTCTGCTTCTTTAGATTCGTTTTTTGGATCAAGTTTTTGATGTAAGTATCTGCAATTTTACGACAGTCCTAGTGATCGCATATTTTGTTTTTTATCACAGGTAAGTATAATTAATTTTTTTATTAACACATGTGGGTAATATTGCTAACCTTTTGGCTGTAACTCGTGGTGGTAATTTATATGGGACCACTTCTAAAGTATGATCTACCAAACTTAAAAAGAATTAAAATCGATTTGCAATAGGCGTTATCACGTACAATACATACATAGTCGTATTGAGAACCTCCTCGTTTTTGCAAGTTCGTTAAAAATATCGATATTGATCTTTTTTGTCGTATATTATTTACGTGAGAACTGCCATACATTGTTTGTATCCTGTGCGTTCGAGACCTTTAAATTAGTTATGTATTTGAGTTGAAAACATTTTATTTACCTTTATGTATGTTAATGATGCTGGGTAATCTCTACTTTTCCATAAAACAATTGTGTTTATGAATGTAGGTCCATTTATCAGGTTTTAGTTTTAAATTCAAAAAATCCCAGCAATAGATCCTGTACAGTTTGGTAGAAATCAGAGAAATATTTTTTTTTTTTAATCTGGGATCCCAGCAATCAACCCGAGGGTCACAGCTAGAGTAATATAAATTCGTTATAAAAATATTTTCATGTCAAGTGACAAATAAGCTGACAGGCTACCAATGATAAGTGGTCACTATCAGCTACAGATTTCTGTAACACCGGAAGCTTGAACGATACGTTGGCAACCTTTTAAGACTCTATTAACAACCCTTTTGATGAACCCCATGCTCTAGTAAACGGTAACACTTACCTACAGCTTAAAACGTTCGAATTTGATAAGTGCCTACGCAAAGGTTTACTTGTCCTGCGAATTATTATCGAGAAAGGTCGTTTATAAATTACTTGTTTCTCCAGAATTTGTTTTAAATCAAATCAAATTTAAATACTGCCTCTATTATCCTTTCTTCTCTAACCAGTTAATTCACATTTATTCAATTCATTCCAACTTCATTAAAATGTTTGATGAATTTCCGAAAAGATTTTCGTCGGGTTTACGAGTAATTAATTAATTTATTCGAGCTTCCGTTGACAAAATGGTCACAATTACTTTGTTAACGGTTCGGTTGAAATTCGTTTGGAACATAAATAATATTACGGCTGTGTATTGTATTGCTAAAATCATCAATTTGATGTATCCGTTGCTTTATCATTTATTTTAACTAGATGTGCCCCGCTGTGCTACCCGCGGTTAATAAGTAGCCTATGTGTTAATACAGACTACGAGTATAACCTACCTCCATATTTTGATAAATATTGATTTATATTTGATTTTGATAAAGCTTGGTATGCCAAGCTTTATCAAAATCCATCCACCCATTTGAGCGTGAAAAAGTAACAAACAAACACACAATCAAACTTTTGCATTAATATAATAATATGAAGATCCATTTATTTTTTTAAGACAGACTAGCTATGCCCCGCGGTTTCACCCGCGTCCCACAGGAACCGTTATTCTTTTCGGGATAATATTTTAATTTTTTTTTCATAAGATCCTTCTCCTGGCAATAATAAACACAACAAAAAAAAAATTGCGGAAATGTTCCATCTGTTGATGCGTGATGCTGATAAAAATGAATCACTATTTCCCTTGGTCATCCAAGGGAAATAGTGATTCATTTTTATATATAAAGAGAAGATGTGTGGTTTTGTAAGCTTACATGAATGGTTGAATTTGAAAATATGGTTATGACTTTGAGCTTTCGTACTGTCTGTATTTGTGTGAAGCCACACAAAAACAGACGAAGACACATGAGTGTGTGTTGTTTATTGTGCTTAAGACACTACGGTTCAAAGAATAAAATTAAAAGACTATCAAGAATCTGTCAACCGAATGAGGTGGTTCATCACACAATTACACATAAATTATATAATTATTCTCGTTCTACTCACTTTCGGTCAATTAAGTTAAACTTCCTAGCCTAGTCAGAGTACGACTGCTTTATTAACAGGAAGTCCCGGGTTAAATTCCCGTTCGGTCAGATTTTTGAATGATGAATTTAACAAGTTTACCTAGAAAAAAAACAAAAAAATCCCTGACACCAATTTTCATCAAAATCGCTTTTATTAGATTGGTAAGAATACTCTTGACTAATTCAGCTTTCAAACAACAAACAACAAAATCAAAATTGGTTCATCCGTTCGATAGCTATGCTGACAGACATACAGACACACACAGACAGACAGACACGTCAAATGTATAACACCTCGTCGTTTTTGAGTCGGGGATTAAAAATATCTGTTCTGGCTCTAGTTGTTATTTGTCCGTTATATTTCGTTGTGTATGTTTCATGGCATCCCGACACAAGGAATTGTAGTGGAGAGCTTATGATTGTAAAACATTATTGTAACTCACTTACTCACTTCACTTTTTGCCTCTTAGGGGAAAAGGGGTCACGATATGATATGCACACGTCAGCTAAAAACCTTTTATATTTCGTAAGTTTCACAAAAACAACCGTAAAAAACTGTAAAAACTCAAAGAAAATCCGGGGTTCCCTCTATCTCGATCTTCGCCCCCGAGCTCCGTTGCGCATCCTAATAATGGCGGAACACGGAACTTGCAGAGATAATACGATAGCTCTGACCCTGTTACTTACACCGAAAATATATTAGAGAATATTCGAGTGAAAATTCGAACTAAAACTAGAGTATGAAGAAACTTACGTATCAGACTGTCTATCATTCTTTTAACCCTCGACGCAAAGCTTATGAGTGTTATAAGTTTTAACGTCGGTATCTGTGAAACGTTTTTTTTTTTATCTGAAAGGTGACTTGCTTGATCGACATTTCGAGAGTGTTCACTATGATTTTCATTATTTTTAAATTTCTATCCTATTTTATTTATACTTATTAGAACCCTGATATTACAAAAAAAAAACTACAACCTGGGTATCTTCAAAGCGAGCGTGAATCTTTTAGGTTTCCGTTTAACATTAAAGACTTGGTTATCAAACGGCATAAATAAAATTAAGAGTAAAAAACAGCTGAGAAGGTTCTATTCAAATGATATTTAGTCCAATTTAACTACAAAATAATAAGTACTTATGAAAATTATCTCCTCCAAAAGGATAGACTCAAAGTTTCATTTATCGAATTATTCTAACAGCAAGTTCTTTTTTTTTACTCTCTAAGTAAATATTTTAAAAACTTAATCTTTTTCTTTGGTACCGCAAATGAAAAATAGCACGTACAAAGAAAAGTGCCAGGTGTCATAAAATCAAATCTGTGGCAGATGCTAAAAATAGAAGTCACCGATATTATAGCTAGATACCATTATGTATTGACATGAGGTGCGAGCACGGACATTTAAACTGACGTTTCAAATCATCTAAATCGGTAATTTAAATACAATTTGTAGATTTAGTCGATTTGAAACGTTCGATTTAAATGTCCATGCTCGTACCCTAGCAGGCCTAGCATGCGCAACGCGACAACGGTATGTCGACTCTTTTTTATCGAGACCGATCGATGTTTACACATAGCCTTGTCACGTTCTCACACGACAAAAAGTGACCAAAAGAATCTTATCGCGCGCGCATGTTACGGGTGAAGGCCTAATAGCATGCGTGCGCGACAAAATTCTTCTCCTCACTTTTGTTGTGTGAGAATGTGACAAGGCTGTGCGTAAACATGGGTCTGTCTTGATAAAAAGAATTGACTTACAGTGAATACATGTGACTAATGTTTTTTGGGGTCGTATTCGTCAATCCACTGACCATTGTAATTTCGTGTCACCAAATGCCACAGCAGGGAGGTAGATCAAGTTTTTTAATTACATCACAGACGCATGTTATGAATTTCAAATATTTTACAGTAACGCTTGCATGAACGAAATTATGGGGCTTTTGATGCTATTTAAATTGAATCCTTTGATGTCTATATCGCTCCGACGGGGCTCGGTGTGAAATCACTTTACGGTGACAGGCTAGGAACTTGATATTATGTAGCTGCTCTACAGATACTAGTGTGTAATCTATGGCTTGGAAACGAAAGTGAAAGTGAAATTGTAGGTACCTATCTACCTACTATGGTAATACTATAGACATCGACGCTTTAATGCAATCTTTAATTCCTTCTTTCATAAGCTGTTCTGTTTAACCTGCATTATTAAAGCGATGCGATGATAGCCTAGCCGGAAAAGGCCTGCCTCTCAAGCCGGAGGGAGCGGGTTCGGTTTTCATTTAATAATGTTACCTACTTGTTCTCTGAGTTATTATTAAAAGCTTGAATAGAGCAAACATCTAGAGTTTGTTTTCACCATCCGTCAAATTCTATTTTTAACACAGTCAACACATAAGCGCCATTAAAACTGGGGCCTATTAGTAAATTTATACAGCCCACTTCATATCCCTCAGCACAAAGATCTATGACAAAAAGCGGTCCCATGCAAATTAGGTCCAATGTAGGCACCTATTTATTCCCAAATAACATCGTTTGGATTATTTTGACAAGGGTCGAAATGCTGGTATCATTCCCCTGTTCCATATTTCCGCACTTTTTCTGTTGATCCAACGTTTCGGAGTGTGACCTCCATATTTTAGGGGTAACAGCCTGGGATGAGACTGGTAATATTTTTTGAAACTCGAATTTTGATGGTCGGAAGTTTAGTTGTTGTTGAGTTTCCCTAAGAAAGTTATACAACTAAATATACGAAACGAAAAAAATAATTCAGAATTTTAGAACAGTATCTACAGTAACACTAACTGCCAACAAACTTTACAAATGTATGTATTTGGGCAGATTCTGAAATGTAACCAATAGAGATTTTTTTAAAGTATACCCCTACTTTTTTGTGTTTTATTTAATATTCCTTAATAATCAGTCGTAGAGAAAATTATGCAGATGAGGTGAGTGAATTTGGTCATTTAAAACGCTGCTACCCCTTACCCCTACTTTTAAAAATCTTTATTGGTTTCAGAATTTGTAAAACATTAATCACTAAATACCAGTACTAACGAACATTGTGGAGCCTTGGAATACTTATTCAGTGTTTTGTCTTTTTCTCTCTTTTAAAATTGTTAACTCGATCGAAAAAGACAAAACACGGTAATACAATGTTCTTTCGATTATTTTCGATTTTGATTTCGATTTCGAGGTAATACAACGTTTATTAATAAGGGGATTCATCATCATCATGTCAGCCCGGAAAACGTCCACTGCTAGACAAACGCCTCCTCCAATGATCTTCACAATGACCGGTCCTGCGCTGCCCGCATCCAGCGGCTTCCAGCAACCATTATCAGGTCGTGGGCCCACGTTGAGGGTGGCTTTTCCATGCTGCGTCTTCAGGTAAGTAAGGGACTGTAGAACTATAAACCAAACCAATAAAACCGACAACATTATTTGCAATTTCTTAAACAATCATTTTCTGAGTGTATTATAAGAAAGGCATTAGGCACTGATTATAATTATGTTTTTAACCGTCTTCCAAAGAGATTGCAAATGATTTAATAGGTTTTCGTCTGTAAATATGTTTAGCTATATTTTCTCTACTAAGTATTGTATTTAGCTATCTATATATTGTATTTAGCTATAAGTAGTTTTTTATCGGAAAATATTTACCAAAAACAAAAAGCTACCTTCCAAACTAAGCTAATAAAAACGATCATTACCAACTAAGTCCCAATTCACATATATAAATAGAATATGTATGTACATACAAAGGCCAGTAACACAACTCTATACAACCCCAACGAAGCTAATAAACTCAGTAATCAATCACCGAGGATCCGAGCTGACCGGATGCGTGTGTCATGAAGGTTTAATTGTTGTTCTTTGGTATGGATCAGTTTTTGACCAGCTTTGATACATCATCTTTTTCAGCTGAGTGTAAAAATAACTGGAAGTTAGAATTTACTTAGGCAATTCTAAATATTAGATTTATTATGTAAAGTCCTAACTCATACGAGTATTTTATTTGATATCATCGTTTCTACTAAATATGACATGAAATAATATATTTGAACCTAATATTATTTTAGACTATGTCAGTTTTCAAATTATAAATAAAATAGCCACTCAACTCCTAAACAAATTTACTGTAAAATAATCAAGTCAGTGGCTGATATTGAGTCACAGCGTAGCCTACAAATTGAAAGTTCCTTCTCTTCGTATAGTCAGCTTACTGCACGTTTTTATGCTGTGCTATTTTACCTCTCCTACAACACATTAATGGTCTAGAATAACAACACAAGCAATAAATATAGATAATATTATTATAGTAGAGAAAAGAACGCTAAATAAAATCAGTCGACAATAACCTACCTTCTTTCCTGGACTCTAAAGCTACGTATCCACTTATGTTCGTATACACGGTGTGCCTAGCTCCTACAAATGTTTCAGGTACTAAGGTGTATTTGCTTCTGCAGTTCTGAAGTATGCAACACAGGTGCAGAGTACCGTTTCACAGTCCGCAGGGAGCGCTTTGCACGACGTCAGTTTTTTCACGACATCGTATGTTCGTGCACGCAAGTAGAGCAACAGTTTTAGACTAACTTCACATTGGCTAAAGGTTTTCTACTGCCATTTCGTCTTGAAGAAGACGACGAGCAAGAGTATAAGTAAAGAAACTGAGCCTCCAAAGTTATTTACAGAGTGACAAAGTGCAATTTCATAGTTTTTCAGACTTTTGCAATACTTTAATCATTCATAAATATCTAAAAATCTCTCTTGTGGATTAATTTAAAAGCTAATGATGTAGACATCCTCTCTATGTACCTACAGGGATTTTTGATTTGTTTTGTCTATCTATTTAGTATATCAGTCGAAAGTGACCTCTTACAAATGCGAACATTTTTCATAGCTCTATGATAAATAAAAAATCCAAGAACATAAGGGTGGAGACATAGTTTATTTAATTGTAAATGCCAAATTTCATCATAATCCGACTCATAGTTTCCAAGAAATTTGACGAGCGCGTTTGTTTGGAAAACTCAGAGCGTCGCAGAACTCTTAAATCCATGCCATACTATTGCCAACTAAAATTGTAACATATTCATATTCACATGTCAGGTTATCTGACAAATAGGCAGAACTACATAATATTATATTGAATAACTGTATGTACTTACCCTATTTAAGTGAATAAATATTTTGACTTTGACTTTGACTTAAAATAACGCCCGCTAAAGCACTGATACGCCGTTTGTATAAATGTGTTTTTTTTAATTGTAAAAAGAATTTGTCAAAAGCCATTAATAAGCAATAGGAACACTTTCGCGGGCGTTCTTTTTTTATGATTGAATGGGCCCGCGTTTGACCGCAACACACCTGATGGAAAGTGAGCATGCGGTCTAAGATGGAGCACGCTTGCCCATGAGGTGCCTATTCACTCTTGTCTTGAAGAGACCCAGGTTGTATCCATTGCTGGGGAACACCGAGGCAGGAAGCGCGTTCCACTCCTTGGCAGTTCTGATTAGGAAGGAGTTTTGAAAGCGCTTCGTGCGGGCTTTATTAAAGCTGACGACATATCGATGGAATGTCTGCCTCGATGACCTATGGCGGAAGTCAGATGACGGAATCAGCTCGTATAGTTCCTGTTCGCGTCAATAGTCTGGTGCGAATTTTTCACGCAGTCTAGGTGCATCCGTGTCGTTTATCGCGTTCCGCGGTTAGAACCATGTGAAACATCGCACTGTGGAACACGCGCGTTTCATGTAACGGTTCACGAACTTTATGGCCACTGGGGTAAAATTCAGCTAACTATAGCCAATGCTAACTGAATAGTCAACGTTGCGTTAGCTCTGAAAAATGAGGAACTTAGTTTCACTTATGTTTCACGTATCACTGGTACTCCAGCTGGCACGTTTGTGAAACATGGTGATACTGAGCCGTTTCTCGTTTTTTAAGGCTAACACAACGTCAACGGCTCAGTTAACATGTATCGACTATGGTTAGCTGAATTACCCCCCTGGAGTAGGTGACTGTGGGATAGGAAACGCGTGAGATGAGATGAGATTTTATCTTGGTCACTCTCACGACTACGATGTTTCAAACGAGATCAACAAGGACGAAAAATGGTGAGATGAAAATCTCCAATCTCCGAATAGGGTCCCAGATACGCGCCGAACACAATTAGAGCGCGAACCTAAGTGGATACGCACCTTAATGTACTTACTACGTTTCAGATCATATGAGTTAAGTGTAACTAAAAACGAGGGAAGAAAGGACCGTAAATATGGTGTGTAGACGTAATAAAGATATTACTCTCGAGTTAGTAGACCGTATTGTTTTTTTCTGAAGCCTACTCACGCAAAAACAAATGTGACTGTATGTTACCTTACACCTCGATAACGGCTGAACGAATTTCTTTAAAAACATTTGTATAAAGAGTACAAAATAAGAGTACTTACTTTTCACTTCAGGGAAATACCTAAATCGTACGTAGCTGAATGTAATATGTATCATTTTTGTATCGCTATGTAGAACTAGACTAAATAAACAAGACACATGTTTCAAGCAAAATATACACATTTTTTTGTAGACAAACAAAAAAACTCGCAAACTTATACGGACCGCTAGAGTGTCGAACACTCTGCCAGAGTGTGTGTTCCGTGACACTTATAATCTGGGTGTCTTCAAGTCTCGAGTGAATCAGTTTCTTCTAGGCAAGCGTGCTCCATCGTAGGCCGCATCACTGCTTATCATCGGGCATGTTGGCGGCCAAACGCAAGCCTATTACGTAGTATTACTTACTAAGTACTTAATATGTAGTAAAAAAAAACTACTCGCTCTAATAACGCTAATCAGTAGAATGCAGCTAATCCTTCACAAAAATAAGCCCTAGTAACGTTATTTTCACATTAAACAACCTTCCTGCCACTTTAAATAAACAATACGGCCTGAAGTCTTCATTTTAAGAATTTGTTAGCTGCCGGTTCATTCAGGGAGATGTCCGCTGGCACAATGAAGAGGCTGTTGTGTCGAGCATTGTTGGTCGCCATTGTTCTAAACTAAGGAGGCCAAAGGGTTTTGCCTTTTATACGGCGGACCACAGTGAAAGCTTACAGCATGGCTACTATTTTAATCCAACTTGTTGGTACGAGTATGTAAAGTAAAAAAGCAAAGCAAAGCAAAGCAAAGTAAAATTTTATTGCTTAAAAACTGTGTACATATAAAGAATGAAGTATGAAGTACCTAGTCTCAACAGTTTGTCCTAGGTGAAATGAAAAAATGAAATGAAAAAATGAAATGAAATGAAATGAAATGAAAAAAATGAAAAATGAAATGGCATGCACCAAATTGTTCATTGTGTGAAAATATTGGATTGTATGTCATCATCTGCTAAATGGCTGGAGCCCGGTGTTAGGCGATAGACTCGTGGGGACGAGTCTATCGCCTAACACCAAATGTGACAGGGGTGTCACATTTGGGACTAAATATCGTCCGGCAAAGTGTGGGTGTTGTATTACACCTCTGCTAGTCCCTTCTGTGGAAAGGCGTGGCGATATGTTGTCGGTACAGTTTAAATTTACATGAAGTAAGGCACACAGAAAACGGCACGACGAGCTCGGTTCGAAAATGACTGGACCGTGCTAGCGCAGAACAGAAAGAAATTGGAAAAAATTGGGGGATACCCACTGCAAAAGCAATTTGGCAGCAAAATTGCTTTGGCTATGGGACCAGCATGGTTGAAAAAGGGTAGAGTTTTAATGGGTTAGAGTTTTACTTAACCGTCTTTCCGTGGTAAGACCCTATGCGAGGATATTTCTCCACGTACTAAAAAGAAAATGTACCCTACTTTCACAAAAAAATATGACTTCTTCAAGAATTATGAGTCACACATACAGCCTGCGGGGCATGCTGACTATAGCGATTATGAAAAGCGCCATCTTGTTTCATTGACTACAAACTAATAAATATTAATAAAATAGACTAAAACTAAAGTATTTGTAGGTACGAGTACATTCTTTTTCAATTTGTTGTTTGTTTTTCATATGTTACATAGCTATATGGATAACTAGCTGCGCCCCGCGGTTTCACCCGCGGTTAAAAAGTATCCTATATGCTATTTTAGACTGTAATCTATCTCTGTGCCAAATTTCATCCAGATCTGTTCAGCCGTTCTTGCGTGAAAGAGTAACAAACATCCATACATCCATTCTTACAAACTTTCGCCTTTATAATATTAGTAGGATTATTTATAATATGTATACTTAGTAAATAAATATGGTGGATTAAAAAACATCTTCTGTTCATATATTATTAATTAACTAGCTGCGCCCCGCGGTTCACCCGCGGTCCTACAGCGACCGTAGTTTTTTTTCGGGAAGAAGCTCCTTACTCTATGTCCCTTTCTCTACCCTTGACAACATTTATGCAAGACTAGGTGCACCACGCGGTTTCATCCGCGGCTAAAAAGTATCCTATGTGCTATTCTAGACTATAATCTATCTCTGTGTCAAATTTCATTCAGATCTGTTCAGCCGTTCTGGCGTGAAAGAGTAACAACCATCCATCCATCCATCCATTTTTACAAACTTTCGCGTTTTTAATATTAGTAGGATAGGATTTCACAATGGTCGGGTGACCAGTTAGGGCGTAAAATCGTAACAAACAAACAAACATACTTTCGCATTTTAAATTAATATTGGTTAAGATTATTAATTAATTACGAAATAGAAAGATGTAAATAATAATTATTTTATCTATAGGTACGAGTAGGTATGTACAAGAAGGCCACAGCCCCCCAATTCTACCAACCAATTGCTTAAAATTGGTAATGAATTATCTCAAAAATAGACAATTCATTAACAATTTGAAAACAATTGCTTGGTAAAATCGAGGCCCTGGGATATTGGTACTGTACTGTATTGTATCTTTAAGTATATATTGTTATATAAAAGAAAATTTCACAGCTTTTATAGCATTCTCACTGTTCACGGATACAAATTGCACTGTGGCCAGATCCTTCCGTCCTGCTCCTGATAAATCTACTCGTCTCACTGCAAGTGAAATGAAAGGCAATGAAAAGTTAAGCCACAAATGTTTTTTCACCCCCGCTTAATGACGTAAAAGATTTTAGGCGAGGGAATGAAGTATGGCTCAAAAAGGCTCACTACGACCTGGGAATGACAAGAATCCCGGGGGGAAATTTTAGGAATGATTTTAAAGCGTAGTTTTCAGTCGGAAGTTTTATTAACTTAGGTTTGAGTCAGAAAAGCATTTAACATAATTTGGGAAGCTACACTATTTACGCTATAGCATGGTGCGGGTGAAAACTGAATTTATTTCATTTATTATTTCGGTTACTAGTTATTGACGATACCGTATTTTAGTGTTGTGATATTGAGGGTGCTACTGAAGTTTTAGGTCATGAGTGTAAATCAAATCAAGTCAAGAGTGAATAAAAAAAAACGATTTGTTTAATGTCACCCGCACCATGACATAGTGCAACTAGTGTACCTAATATGATCCTCAGAGCTAATTGTTACGATTTTTATTTGTAGATGCCTCAAATCCGTGACATGTCGCCACGCCTGTCCCGAAGGGGCTGGCAGAGGTGTACAGCACCCACACCTCGCCGGACGATACTCAGCCCCAAACATGACAGGGGGTGAGCCTGTCGTTATACACCGCAGGTGTCATTAAATAAGCACATTTGTACACACAATAAATAAATTGGTGCGTGCCTTCGGCTGGGTGTGAACCCGCTTCCTCTGGCTTGAGAGCCGACCCTTCTCTAACTAGGCTATTATCGCTTTTTTTCAAATCCGTAAGTGCGTTTTAAACTTCACTTTCTATCAAACTATCATCCATCAACTAAAGCAACAATGACTGGTCAGGGTACTGGTCAAGGAAAAACGGAATAGTGCTGGAGCGATGAATTTTTGAGGCCAACCCGCCGAGGTCCCGTGATTAATGAACTCGGGACCCCCCGGGAGATCCCCGGGGACTCGCGTGCGGAAAATGTGTGGTATTGATTGAAAATACTCGCCGTGGGGGATTAAAAATAAATAGGCTATGTTATTGAGCCGTTTTGTCTATGTACAGACCGGAAAATAGGCCACTATTTATTAAGTAATAAATAAATAATAATATTCAGGACCTTTGCACACACGGTCGTCTGACCTCAAACTAAGCAAAGCTTGTACAATGGCGGCCAGAGACTGATATACATACATATGTTTATATTTTTTAAATGCATACTTATATCGATAATAAGCACCCAGACATAGAACAAATACAAATGTTCATCACATGAATGTTTGCCTGTATAAATCGAACCCACGCCCCCACGCTCAGAAGGCAGATTATGGTCCATGAATAGCTTGATTCCAAGGACCTGTCAAGTATTTTATTGAAGGCTAAGGGATTTGTCGAAAGTTTATCGATGGTAGCTGATATTGGACTGTTTTCGAAGCAGTTCGAAAATTAATTTAACTTGCCCGGCTCAGCGCTACTCCAGAAATTACTCAAGTATTTGCCAAAGAATTTTAACTTTGAATTTGCAATAAACATTAAATACAAAGACATTTTTCGGCTGTAATGCTTTTTAATGTCTGTTCAAATCATCATTCATGTCGTGTCCTATCTTTTAATGAAGTTTAAATTATCTTCAGCAAGTAAAGATAGTTTTTGCAATCCCCTTTCGATGTTCCGCCTTGGATTCCTAAACAATGACAACCAACTCTAAATGCCTTCCAATTGAATTCTTCCCTTAAAACAAACAATAGGTATAGGCGTATAAAAGATTATTTTAAGTCACTCCTGAAGTTATTAATTCAACTTGAAGCGTTAGATAAATCGTGACGCATTTTCTTTGAAGGGAGATGAATTCTCACTGAGAAATGGCCTGTTTTGTTTAATACCGTCGTTATTCTTGATGGAATCTATTGTTTTGAGTTCGAGGGCGAATGGAAGGATTATTCATTTCGTTTGTACGTCAAAAGGCAGCTTCACAAGTTCCCTTCGGCAGCGATTCTTAATAAATTCGCGTTTTAATTGTGTGGAGATTTATAGTTTGTATTTCGGTCTTAAAAAAGTTTTAAAAATAATACAAATAATATTCGGGACACTTGCGCACACCGTCGTCTGACCTCAAACTAAGCAAAGCTTGTACTAAGGAAAAAATATGAAAAATCAAAAGTGTCAGTTCAGTTCAGTCTAAAATATCTAAAGTTTCAGTTTTAAAAAAGTCTTAAAGCATTTTTTTCTTTAATCGACTTTGGTGATTAAATAGAAGCTAATTTTCATCCATAAAAAGTGTTTTATATTTCATTCAAACGGCTGCCTCGGCTGGCCATGCAGTAGCCTACACGATGAGGGACACACGAACAACAGGGCGCAAAACATCGCGTGTAGCTTCGGCTGTGTGGCATATAGCGCCGTCCTGTTCGTGTGTCCCTCATCGTGTAGGCTACTGCATGGCCAGCCGAGGCAGCCGTTTGAATGACATTATTTTTCATTATTAACCGGAAGGATTGTACTTTCAAATAAAAAAAGAAATTTGAGAAAATAATCAGAAGTTTTTTTTTTCAAAAAAAAAAAAGTTATGTGGCGGACCCTAATTATATTTAAGAAATATATGTGTATGTATATCAGTCTATGGACGCCATAGTACAAGCGTTGCTTAGTTTGAGGTAAGACGACTGTGTGTGTAAATGTCCCGAATATTATTATTAGATAGGCAGTAAGTTCAAAATAAATTTTACGTATTTTTATTTCAAAAAGCTACACTTTGTAAGGAATAATCGCGTGTTTTTTGGTCATTTCCGAATAGGGAGTTTCAATCACATCATGTGGTATTAATTAAGGAAAGTACGATATCGTAAATGTGTCACAACCAGATCGAATTTGAACTTTGAATTATAGTCGAGAGTTATTATAAACAGGTAGATGCTGACACTTCCGAATCATTTTTTTTAACTTAGCTTCATAATTAATTTTTATTACAGATTTTCATTTCAACGCTAAAGTCATTTCAATTGTAAATCGAACAAAACCATTCAAAAGGAACCGCGAGCCAATTGAGGAACGAAAACGAATAATCGATGGCCAGCATCAATAACGAATCGCATTAAAAGTGACATTGCAAACAAAATGCTGCAAAATAAATCTGTTAATGGACCACCAATAACGAGTTTTATTCGATTAATTTCTTTTGAATCGATGTTGATTATTGAACTGTAAGCCCGCTACTGAACGTTTTTACATTGGATTGTACTCGTATGTAGGTTTTCGAATTAATTGCTGCTTGTAATTGGATTTAAGTTGGACGAAATTAAGGCTACATTTATCGTACATTATCGTCACGCCTTTCCTCCGAGAAGGCTGGCAGAGGTGTAATACAACACCCACACTTCGCCGAATGATAATTAAGTCCCAAATTTGACAGGGGGCGATCCTGTCGCCATACACCGTGCTCCAGTCATGTAGCAGATGACATACAATACGCACATAATATGTATGTTCACACAATGAACAAATTGGTGCGTGCCGTCGGCTGGGTTTGAACCCGCTTGGTCTGGCTTGAAAGGCGGGCCTTCTCCAACTAGGCTATCATTGCTTTTTTTTTACATTAATCAACTACTGTAAATTTATATGTATATAACCAAAATGACAGAAATACAATTCAAAGAAAAACATGTCTTTATAGTATTAATGAAACAAAGATGTTGAAATGATATTTTTTAAAATAAATAAACAGTTATATCCGTTAACTCCTCCTAAACCACACAACGGATTTTGATGAGGTTTTCATCATCAGTTAGATCATTTTTCACGAAAGGTTTATAGGTATCGTGCGAAGCCAGAGTGGGCCCCTAGTGAGGTAGGGTCATCTGGGGCAAATGCGCCTGTAAGGCAATTGCGTCTTTCGAGAATTACTGACAAACCCTTCACAAACTAGGTGCCACCTACATCTTTTTTCTATCTTTAGTTGCAATAATATGTGCCTAACTTGTGAAGGGCTTGTCAGTTATTCTCGAAAGACGCAATTGCCCCACAGACGCATTTGCCCCAGTTGACCCTATACTATAATCTCTTTACTCTTACTCTCTAGTTTCACATGCAATCATAAAGTTCTATCGGACTAAACTGCTTCAGCAGTATTTTTTTACAACTACCTAGGCATGCGTTTGACCACTGACTCGCCTGATGGGAAGCGTCGACGTGATCGAAAGCGTAACACGCTTGCCTTGGAGATACCTATTCACTTTACTCTTAAACACCCCTGGATTGTATTCAGGTGAAAAGACAGACGCAGGCAACGAGTTCCACATCTCTGCAGTAATACGCCTGGTTTTTTCATTTTTTAGACTAGTCGCTTTCATAAAACAGTAAAGTTAGCGACCCAGAACTCTTCCTATAAAAACAGACAGTCTATAACCTCAATTTCTTTATAAAACTAAGAACCAACTAAAAGCGGTTTATTCGCTTTGTACTGGTAAAGCCACCATTGCATATTGTTACGACTTTTATTCTCTTTGAATAAGTTTCGATTGTACCCACACCGCAATGCGCCTCGCTTTCACGTTGTAGGGCTGTCGTGAAATTTTGTCCGGATGCCTGGAGATGGCGGATAATGTTTGTGACGTATCCGTCCAGTAATCTGAAGTGAGAGTCTGTTTATTAATTTTAATACGCTACATCTTTGAATTGTCTCTACTTTCCGAAAATGGGCTATACTTAATATCGTCACGCCTTTCCCCCGAGAGGGCTGGCAGAAGTGTAATACAACACCCATACTTCGCCGGACGATATTCAGTCCCAAATGTGACACAGGGCGAGCCTGGCGCCATACACCGGGCTCCAGTCATGTAGCAGATGACATACTAATAATAATTGCATAAAAGATATTTGTTATTTAATTTTTGTGTACAATTTCTAGTGGAAAGTTGTTTTAGTTAAGAAAAACTTATTACATAATCTTGCAACACTTAAACAAGGATTAAAGGAGATTATGCCTTAGCAATAAACGTTGTATAACCTCTTCATTAAATCTTTCTGCATTTAGAAAGTATATAATGAACGAGTATGAATGATCAGAATTGTATTATAAGTGTAGGTTGGTTTGAATTGTGATTGTCATGCTCAGCATGAGACCTGTGTCGCATCCTGCTTTATTTAATTGCATTTTAAGTGTGACGGAAGTGCCTCATATTTTCCGTTACCTACAACTGCGTTAAACTGACAAAATCACACGAACTGAAATTAATAACACAAACTCACAAACAAAAATTGGTTGAAGATTATCGATTAGACCGGATACTTCGGCATCCCTATTTAAAAGTATTAAGAACAATCACAATAAAATACAGAGCTTAACTTTGACTGTTGAAAACTTCTGGTGTAACCGACCCTTTAGCTATACTTGTTGTGAGATGAAGGCTTTATGTAATGAAATGTAATTGTAAAAGTTTCGTGTGTGACTTCGGTTACGATGGGGACTTTTCTTTTATTACTCTCATCCTAATCCTAACTAATATAATAAATAGAAGTGTGTCTGTTCGTATGTTCTTTTTTTAGGAAAAAAAGTTGTTACAAACGGTTTATGTACACAGATGATTGCTTCTATGATAGGGTTAGATTAAAAGTATCACACATTGGAGCGACTCGGGAACACCTCGACTGGTAGTCAACGGTGGTCCACGGGTGGACGCAGCATGGTTCAACACTGAACCTCGCGTGGTTAAGGAGTGAAAGTCGCGTGGCCCACGAATTTCCAAGTAGTCTGTCAGCGATTGTCACTTGTCCTCGCGTGAATCACTCTTGGATGATGGGTGGTCAACGAGTGGGGCACTAGCCGCACGCACGTTAATAACTTACGCCGAGACGATCCGGAGCTGATGGAGTGAGGCATATCCATAGAAGTTCATATAAAGAATACTTATCCGCACGAATCGAGGCGGTGCGTGTTGGGCCCCGGGTGGCTGTAATGATGGATAACCTTTAGAATTGCACTACCGTCAATCACCAGCTCACTGTGTAGAGACGGACTCTCTGCAAAAGATAAATGTATGATTATTACCATCATCATTATCATCATCATCACCATCATCATTACCCTCATTTTCACCTTCGGATGTTAGTTCTTTTTACCGTACCTCTTCTTATCCTACTAATATTATAAACGCGAAAGTTTGTAAGAATGGATGGATGGATGGGATGGATGTGTGTTACTCTTTCACGCCAGAACGGCTGAACAGATCTGGATGGAAATTGGCACAGGGATAGATTATAGTCTAGAATAGCACATAGGCGCGGGTGAAACTGCGGGGTGCGGCTAGTTAATAATATAATGTGGCTATTAATACACGACCGTTCATAAATGTTTTTTTTTTAATTAAAAATTCACATTAAATGCTGCTCTTATGTGAATTTTTCTAGCTATTTTTATAGCTTGAGGTTTGATTCGCAGAAAATCATTTTTGCGAATAAAACCTCAAGCACATCTAGCTCACTATATTTAGCATACTTCGTAGTAGAAATCCTGGAGCAAAACTAGATAATTGAAATCGTAGCTTTTTCAGGAAACCCATTCAATTCAAGAACCATACTTCACCGTTTTATCCAATCAGAGATGTTGAGTGCCCTTGTGAATTTTTATGGAAATTATTCAATATTGGAAATCTTCAAAATGGGTTATTGAAAGCGGTTAGAATGCTCGATGGTTGAAAAAATATTCGTAAATACAATTCGTTTTATGTGTTCAATGACCTGACGACTTTGATCACTAGCAGACCCAGGCCTTAGCCCAGGTCGGAACTAAGGGGTTAAAGGCTCCTCCCCCAAAATTATATAATTCTTCTGTTTTAGTGTTTATCTATTTTATAAAGGTTAGCCTCTGCTAAGTAAGGTTTACGGGGTTTAAGTAAAATCACTGCTTAACATCATTTGCTCAATATGGCGGACAAGCGCAAGTTGGCTGCCACGTTAAATTGTAGGCCCCGGTTGTTTGTTCTATGACACCAATAGATACAAACTGGATATCTTCAATACAAGAGTGAATAGGCACTTCATGGGCAAGCGTGCTCCATCTTAGACCGCATCGTCACTTTCCATCTGGTGTGTTGTGGTCAAACGTAAAAAAAAAAAACAATTTTCAAGTCATGTCAGTGGCCATTGGGCGGCCTAGAAACTCAGAGCTAGGAACTCGGCCTATAGGAATTTACTTGCTTGCTTTTAAGGGGACCAAAATCTTATCTAGCTTGATAAGGCCTACTTTTACCTAATCAAGCCCCCCAAATAAAACCCTGGATTCGCCGCTGACCTTGATAAATGGTTGGTGTCGACTTATGTGACCTGAAACTTTATTAATATTGTTTCATAAAAGCTTTGAATGCTCAGACTTGCGGCAAGTTACGGTTCTAACTAATTGTCAAATTAAATGCCACAATAAGCCTTGTTGCTTAGGTGAACTTCGCAGTTTATTTTAAATCTGAATTTAACATTTTTGCAGGTGTAATGTGACTACAATAAGTCCCTAATCATTACAAAAAATCTTCAGGAAACCAAAACTAAAGCTGAGTTTTTAATATATAATTCAAATACTATTACAAAAAAAAACAGCTATCCCGGGATTGTGATCCAATTTTGACATGTCAAGTTCTTCTTTGCTTAACAAAGCTAAAGTTAACCCATACCAAAACGCATACATTTTCGTTCACATCACAATGCCTTAGTACCCTATATCAGACGACACAATCGAAACTGTGAACGACGACATAATTCTACCGAAAAAGTACCAGCGATCAAGAGAAAAACGAAAACTGCAGAACTGGCGCTCCGCCAACGATGCAAATGTGGATAAAGTGATTCTAGCTCATTGAGTACTATTACTACGTATAGAGTAGACACCACACACCACAACTACGAGTATGTGCCGTTCAAGTGCAGCTATTTGGCCACACGTTACTTAGTTGCTTGCTAGCTCTCGAGCGCCCACCCTTTCGACACTTTTCGGCTTTTTGGTCGCGAGAAAGCTACGCTTTAAAGGCGCTGGCCCACCGCGGCGCACGGATAGGCTACACACGTGTGTCTAAGCACGAAAAGACATGTCATAGTATACACCACAACCCACGGATACGCTACGCATGAATATGAGATTGATGACATCATTGCTACACGCGTGGCTTGCCCGAAGCCACCCACGCATCTCAACGCCATGCACGCTGTGCATGCGGTACACGGAAGCAGCGTAGCTTCAGTGCGTGAAGTGAGACGGGCGAGGAAGCGACGCCTGGTATATGATTTAAAACTGTGCTGCGCTACAGCTGTACATAGTCGTGGGGTCATATACGTAGACCCACGTTGTCAAACCGACGAAGCCACGCAACTAAAATGCGCCGCGTGGCCGTGTCAAACGTGTGCCACGGTGAGCCATCGCCTTAAAGCTTTCTAGCACTGCGTGTTAGCGCTGTATGGTTAGATGATTAATTATTGTTTCAGCGCTGCAGCAAATTTAAGTTTAAACTCTCAATATAATACCTTCTCTATGCATTGTAATAGAACTCAATGTTCTAGCCCGAAACACTAAGGAATTTAAGCTACGATACGGCATTAGCCTCGAAAAAATTGCAAAATTGTCAAAAGTTAGATGGGACAAGTTCTTTGCTCGCTATTGTGGCTCGAAATTGTTGTACTTGTGGAAGTGTTATGTTTTAGACGAGGTAGGGTATTAGGATGTTGGTCGAAATAGTTTTCATAACGATCTGTGTGTAGGTACCTATAGTAAAGACACAGTAGCTTAACTTTTAAATTTGGAAATTACGTTACCAAATAATATGAAAATTTTAAGTAGCGCTCCGTGGTTCACCCACGGTTAAAAAGTATTCTATGCGATATTCCAGGCTATTATCTATCTCTCTGCCAAATTTCACCCAGGTCCATTCAGCCGTTCTGGCGTGATTGCGTAACAAACATCTATCTGTCTAAACTTTCGCATTTATGATATTAGTGTAAAAGTAAATACCTACTAATTAACCTTGAGGGCGGATTGATAGGCCTATCTAATGAGGTACCAGCAAAACTTTTAAAAAAGGTTATTCTACTTCACTCACATACCTACTTATTAATTGATCATTATAAAACGCGAATATAAATTTAGTGTAAAACGTACATTTTTCATACAAAATAGAGAATAATTTTAGCTACCGCATTGTTACTTTAAAAAAACAAAAATATCATAAAACTAAATTGGTTATTAAACCACTTCGAAACCAAATAAATTTATAGTTGTTACTAATTAGATTTTATGCCTATAAATTATAGTTTAGGTATTCTAATGAAAAGGATCAAATAGAAAAGTTAAAAGCCTTTAATTTAAAATAGCTACGCTAGTTTAACATTTAGATTACTTTTTATCTCAGGTAAAATGGGTAGCTCTTGTGAATATAGCGATTTTGTGCATTTTACGCTCAATTTCGCGAATGTCGCATTTTCTAATACTGCTCTTAACTAGTTTTAAAAGATTGTTAAAACTTTTCAAGTCTGCAGTGTACTTGAGTAAAACTACTTAATAGTTTCTAATAGCATTAGCAATTCAATTATTTTCTGTTGAAAAAAAACTGTCGTGACAACTCTACCTTTATTTTTCTTTACAGCAACTTTCCTGTAGGTTTTCAATTTGTAGGCATTTTCTTTTATTTTGATAGCACTATTTTTAATCAACCGTTTTTAGTGAATATATCATGTTAACTTTGAGTGTAATTTTCTCTGATGATATACATATAAAGGAGAAACGGTAAGTGAAACATAAAGGTGACCCGCATAAATTAGGTGCTGCACACAATTCACCGTAGCCACAAACAAACGCAACCAGTCGAAACTGTGACAATTATCATTGTCTCGTTCTCGCTTTAGTCTCTTGTACTCGTACGTCTCATCTATAACAAGGATTGTAGTTATTGATACAGTAACACAATACTGTCTACGGAGCTGTGTAGTGTCTGTTTGCTTGTAGTTATGCATATTGGGTCTACGCGCTGTGTACTAGAAATTAAACTCGTGCCGCTTCTTCCTTATATTATTACGAAGGTAGTTTTGTATATTATGTTATTATGCAACAATTTCATTCACTTCACTCTAGCGTATTCAGGCATACTTACGCAAATTCGTATTAATTACGTATTTACATATCATTGTATTAATAATACACACGCTTTAATCCATGTCTACTTTTTAAATAAATAAATATTCGAGACAATTTGCAAGCATCGGTAGTCAGACCCTAAACTGAGCAAATATGGTACTATGGCGACCAGAGATTGATAAATACAAACATATACCAATCAATTATGGCCGCCAGGGACTGATTAATTTATACAGACAATTAACCCTCCCTCTGCCTGTATTCCTCTTGAATAATAATAATTAAGTAACTTTAAAAAATTTACGGCCCCGGGAGTCCGTGGAGTGTAATTATTTAAATAAAACACATACCAAGATAAAAAAAATACATGTTAAATAGATACACACTGACAAGGAACAAAAACAAATGTGAATTACGAATACATTCGAGCTACATAATAGTACTGAAAAAGCTGTATTTTTTTCAATCGTACTCAGTGAAGCGGTCAGTCGCCTCACTCTAGGGAAATCTCCTGCTGTTGGTACAATAGAATTTTTTCATCTCCCGTTCGCATCCTCTGGTAAGTTTAAATAACAATAAAAATAACGTATGAAATATTTGCGAAAGGGGAATTATGTTTGCTTAAATGTTCGGTGTATGGGACGAGGCCAGATTTCGATTTGAATATCCTTTTTCCACGAATGCGGAAGTGAAATGAGGCGGTAAATTTGTGGGTAAATTTACAGTCGTTGTCATGGAATTTGAGGATGAACCTGGAATGAGAATGACTCCAAAATAATATGACTCTATTTTCTTTTTATTTCAGGGCACATAAACTATCTATCGTCATTTTTTCATCGTAAAACATTAGGTAATTTAGGTCACATACATAGACAATAGCCATAAAGGGTATACGTAGCCCACCAGTACATAATTATGCCATGCGTAGTACCGATAATGACGATGATTTACAATAAAGAAAAAAAAAACAAAGATAAATAAATAATATATAAATTCGGGACACTTCCACACACGGTCGCCTGACCCCAAACTAAGCAAAGCTTGTACTATGGCTGCCAGGGACTGATATACATACTTAGATATTTTTAAATATATACTTAAATACATATTAACACCCAGACATAGAACAAACACAAATGTTCATCACATAAATGTTTGCCCTAGGTGGGAATCGAACCCACGCCCCCAAGCTCAGAAGGCATGTTCACTACCAACTGAGCCACCGAGGTAGTCAATATTTAGTCGAGACATAATTTTGGACGGTAAAACTTACAATATTTTTCTAAGAAATTTGACAGAATTTTTAAATACTGATTGTTTATGTATATCTAAGTTGTCAGAGAATACATTTTTTATCATTATACACACTATCTATACCGTTTTATCAGAACTATTAACTAAAAGCACTCCCACTAAAACCAGAGAGCAAACGTCAAAATAAAACAAAATAAAACCAACCAAGGTACAGGCATAATTCTCTGTCAGACAAATACTCGCATCAAACACGTAAAAACATCAGTTCACACTCCGCAATTAATTTCAGGCGTATTAAGTTTCGCCGGAATAAGTAATGGCGTAAATCTGCGTTACCCGACGGCGGTTGGTGAGGCTGATGTTTACCTCTCTCGGATTATGTCTAGAATGTGACTACTCACTGCTAGGTAGAATGAAGAATTTCTAAACAAAACACAAAACGAAACGGATTGCGTATAAGTGTTTTTTTTTTTTTATGTAGAATAGGTCGGCGTTTGACCACCAACTCGCCTGATGTTAAGCGACGTTGTGGTCTAAGAAGGAGCACGGCGACCTATAAGGTACTTATTAATTCTAGCCTTGATGTTTGTAGAGTGAAGAAGTACAAAGACGGCAGTTGAGTGAGGCGCTACAAGTGCGCTACAGCTCAGACCCGCGAATCAGAATACAGCGATCTAGGATCCGTGGTTAATGTATTAATGTTTTATAGAAACTTATTCCATTGAAATGTTTTTGTTTGTGCGACGTTTGCTCGGCTATGTAGTGAGAGGCGGACTGCAGTAGTTCTCGACACGGGTCAACCTAGTGAGGACTACTTCGCAAGGCTTACTGTTTTTTACTCTCATATTGGCTAACGTAATGATTATTTACCACGCTAGTTATAGTTTTACTGAAGTATTTTTTTTTGTATCTATTGTTTGTAATTACGTGTGTAAATAAAATAAATAATAAATAAATAATTCAGTCTGACTCTGGGTCAGACTGAACACAGACAAACAAAACCTGAATTTCATCAAACATAGCTAAGAACACTTCGGACTAGTTCTTCTACTATTTTAGATAAAAAAAAAACATTCAAACAAAAATAAAACAAAATCATAATCGGTTCATTCGTTCGGGAGCTGCGATGCCACACACACACACACACACACACACACAAACATAGACAAACACGTCAGACTTATAACAACCTATCGTTTTTGCGTCGGGGATTAAAAAGTAATAACCTTCTATAATATAAAAATGAATCGCTGAATGTGTTGCTAAGCGCAAATCTCGAGAACAGCTGAACTGATTTCGCTAATTATTTTTTCAGAATATTCCTTGAAGTACGAGGATGGTTCTTACGAAAAAAAAAACTTTAAAAAAAAGTCTGAAAATAATTTAAAGAATCGACTATTAGTATTATTTTTTGACATTTTTATTTTTATTGTTTATTTTATTTTTGTACTTCCTTACATTTTGATTTCGTCCATTCTAGTTTATTAATTCACAATGTATTTCTATTATTCTGTTAATTATTAATGTGGTGCAATTTATGATGATAATAATGTGACTGTTACTCTGATTATTTAATTTAAACTTGTACGAGTCTATGATACTTGATGAATAAATGATTTATTATTATTATTATCATTAGGCGGTACAAAGTTCGCAGGATCAGCTAGTTATTAAAAAAATGTGATATTTTTTTAAATTAGTGGTACTAATTCAAGTAATCAGTAACGTCGCTGAGTGCGGCCGTTAAACCTGAGGAGCGGACTAAGCACTTGGTATGTCTCTGCAAACCCCTTGGACGAGCTGAAAAGATAAAGAAAATGCATTATGAAACAAGCCAAAGAAACTGACTAAATTTAATTAAATTAGAATTAATTTCATTAATTAAATGTCATCTAGCAGCGCTAGAGACAAAATACCTAGCTAATGTGAAGAGAGGGAATCCAAACCGTTTGCAACGCAATAAACGAACTTTAACAGTTTGAGGTCTGAAAAAGTCTTAGAACGGTGTGAAATTGTTACGAAGTATTCATAGATTTTTTTTATGATTGAATGGGCCCACGTTTGACCACAATACACCTGATGGAAAGTGACGATGCGGTCTAAGATGGAGCACGTTTGCTCATGAGGTGCCTATTCACTCTTGTCTTGAAAAGACCCAGGTTGTATCGATTGCTGGGGAACACCTAGGCAGGAAGCGCGTTCCACTCCTTGGCAGTTTTTGTTAGGAAGGAGTTAGTACGTAGCTACAAATGCTCCTCAAAATACATGCACGTGTGTAAGGAAAGGTAACACTTTCTATTTAATTCACATTGTTACGTAAGCCAACCTGAAAATGATCCACACAAACCGAATAATGAAAATTGTAGAACAAAGCGTGAGTATTTGTACTGCTATTTCTTCTGTGGTCTGAATTACATTGTGCTTTTGGAGCTTGTCAATATTTAAAAGATTCTTGGGTATTTGAACCGTAAGAAGGTTAGTGGAAAATAGTAGTTTTTTTTTTTTTTTTTAATTTTGTAAAAATTCTTAGGGTTGGTATTTTTTTGGTTCGTAACTTGATAGCTCATTTGGTTTCTAATGCCTAAATTATAGGATAATTACAACGGAACCCTAAACAATAATTTTTTGCACAAAAATATTTATGCAACATGTTATTAAGTATCAAAAAAATAATTTAAAATTTACATGGTAGGGTTTTTTCTTTTCTTATCTCCATTGTTAGTCGAAAACAAAAACATAATTTCTTTGCGAACCGTGTACCGATGGATCTGAACAGAGAACACGTGTATAAGATTCAACTCTATGACCTGTGTTCAAAACAAATTATTTTAATTACAAAGTTCAGCACATTGTTTTGACACTCCTAAAGCTGATCAAAGATTTCTTCGTCAGTATAATCAAATGCTTAAACGCATACGATGAAATAAATTAAATTTCGTATTTTAATACTTTCCCCATAATTTCACGCTTGAGTTACTGAAATCCGGGTTAAGATTTCTTATCCTGTATCGGAAGATATGGAAATTATTGAAGTCAGAAGCGAAGTGCTTTGCAAGGCATTTTACGAGATCTGTAGCAAGTACTACGATTTGCAATTGGTGCTACACCGTAGCACATGCTACGCAGCTACGGTTTCAAGACGCCATTTTTCAGTTATTTTTATTTTTTCCTAAACTAAATAAAATTCTTTTTATAGAGTTTTTAGTTCGCCCTTTGTTTGCTCTTCATCTAAAATAGTTTCAACAAGTCAAATCACAAAACACGATTATCTTAATTCAAATTTAACTTTAAAATACTTTTAGTCATTCAGCTTTTGCTTTACCCCACGCAAGTAGATAACAAGATACCCACTCAGTCCCAGGACCACTCACAAAATATTTTACAAACAATTTAATCAAGATCTCAGCGAGATTTAGCAATCTTGTTTACGACTTAAATTAACCTTAGATAGAGATGAAATATTTTTAACGAAGTTGTCAAAATAAAGTCGGAATTGCGGGCTATCTCGAAATCTCGGAAAATTTCGAGATCGGGGAAATTGGTCGCGTAAAATTATACGAGTCAAAAATTATATTATTTCCACATAAATATTCCGAGTAGAATTGCCTTTGCACGAGTTCACGATCTATTATGTACGTGGGTAGATAAGGTATTTGTATAAAAAATATTACAGAAAAAATAACTAAGAAAAACTTTTAATGCTTCGAAAAGAACTTGTATACTTAAGAAAGTCTGTACTAACAAGGAGAGATAAAATATCATAAAAATAACTTATGTTACATTACATTGATTGTTACGAAAAGTATGCCACGCTTGTTACCATACAATATTCAGCAAGAGACAATTCAAGAGACTAAGTCTTTCTCCTAGAAGGTGAATTAAAAAGGATCCGAAGATATGATGAAAAAACTTTTAAAATTTTTATTATACTCTCTCTACCTATACTCGTATATAACGAGTATAGGTAGGTTGTGTACTAAGTAATAGTACAAAGTACCAGCGGTAATACAACAAAGAGATTACATTTATACGTCTCTATGTGGAGGTAATCTCCGAGACTGCTGTACCACAGACTTAAAGTATGTATGCTGGGGCCTTATTTTCTGAGCTTAACACCATCGCTTCATCTCTTATCATCCCGCAATCATTCGAGCGAGCGTGATCGTACGATGACCATTGCTAGTATACTTAAAAGAATTAGGGTCCAACCCTCTTATTTGGTAAATGTAATGGCAATGGTCATCGTACGTCCTCACGATATTGGATGAGACGCGATGACCACTGTCATTACGCTTAGAAAATAAGGCCCCTGGTCCGATTTTCAAAAGCTACTCTACTCTGGTGAGAGGCTTCGGCCGTGGCTAGTTACCACCCACCGGACCAAGCCATGCCGTGAAATGACCTAGTCGTGTTTCGAGATGTAGTCCGGTGTAACCGTTCCGAAGACGGGTCTGAGCAGTACCGCACTTGTAGCGCCTCACTCAACTGCCGTCTTTGTACTTCTTGAGTCTACAAAACTTCAAGGCTAGAGTGAATAAGTACCTTATAGGTCGTCGTGCTCCATCTTAGAACACAACGTCGCTTAACATCAGGCGAGTTGGTGGTCAAACGTCGACCTTATTGTACATAAAAAAAAGCTAAATTTTAATTAAGTGTAAGCCGCAGTCAGATGAGCTAGTCCATAACATTTTGTTTACGTGAGTCTATGTGAAGTACTGTACGGAATACACTAAAATATTCTTTACGCTTAATATTTCGGCAGACTTTATACAAGCGTGTGCGTGCTAGTAGTATGTATAATATACGTATACTATGTATATGAAACGAGGATGCTTGCTGACGTTTAATAACTCCGGTTTAATCTCTCATCCTTCAATATACGGGACTCATATACGGGATACGGGAGTACGCTGATTTAGTGTAGGTACGCTTTTTGCTGACTGCCGCGAACCTGGTTGAGGATTTTGGGTTAATAAAGCTTGCAGGTTTTGTGGGTGATAGTACTTAAAGTGAAAGACAACCTCAAAAACTGCTTTTAATAGAAAGGTTTTTCCTAAGCGTAAGAATTTGTGTGCAGGTACTAAAATTTATTTAAGTATGTAATGTAGAAAATATAATAGGTAAAGTATTTATATTTGTATGTATGTCAGTCTGGCATTCATAGTACAAGCTTTGCTTAGTTTGGGGTTAAGCAACAATCACAAAATCTCTGACAAAAAAAAGCTGTCACGTAACATAAGACAGATACAATATATCAAATGCTCACCAAAGTTTTTTTTTTACAAATTTGGTAAAGAAACCCCTAAAAATGTTTTGAGATCAACAAACAAATCATGTCTTTAAATATTTTTAATAATAATTTGAAATAAAAAATAGCGTGAGTGAAAACCCATTTATGTTTTTTTCTGACTACGCCATCATTTAAAGTCTAGTATAGGGATGGCTGTGTGATGGGTGTAAACATTCAGCGCGTCAATAACAAACAAAATTTTGCAAATATATTTCATTACTATTGTACTACATGCATACTTTATCATCATTATCAGTTTTAGTAGATATCTTGTTTGATATATTCATCACTAGCTGCGTTCGCGGTTTTACCCGCGGTCCCGTAATAAAAAAGAACCCTATCAAATCAAATCAAATCATTTATTTTGATTTTTGAAATCATATCAGGATAAAATTTAAACACAGAACTAATACAATTGAAATCAAATATATACATTAAATCAAATCAAACAAATTAAATACAGTCTATGTCCCTTTCTGTGCTCTTGACTACGTGTATGCAAAATTTAAGGATCGGTTGAGTGGTTCAGTTAAGACGTGAAAGCATAACAAGCAAACAAACGAACAAACTCACTTTCGCATTTACTTATAATATTAGTTAGGATGGCCCTAGTGGCCAACCATAATATAATATAGCCGTAATGGTTACGTTTTGTTTTCGAAGCTACGCAACCGCTAATCGTATCGCCGCGCAATAAGGTAGTCATAGTCGCGCAACGTCGTAAACGAAACCTAACTATCATAGCAAAATACTATCAAGTATCATTATTAATTTTGATCAGCCTCGTTCCAGCCTGCACTTGGCAGTTCGATTTAAATTGCAATTTAATTGTACACGAACAATTGCCTTATTCCCAGTACACGCGGTCCACGCGACACAATACAGTTTACGTGCCAAAATTCATAATCTCCCAGCCCATTCTCCAGGGCCCATTTGTGAATTAATCTTCCGAATTACAGCAGGCCGGCAAAAAGAGCTATTCTATGCCATCGTTCGACGATTATATTTGCCAAATAGCGGCAAAATGCCGGCAAAATTGCCAATTTGCCAGCCGACTTTCTTCCGTTTGCATAGTTTTGGAAGTAATACTATGCGTTAATTAATAAATTCTGTTTTATTATAGCGCAAATTGAGATAAATTAACACACAGCGACGAAGAGCTGTAGGCGTTTTGGCTAACTGCCTTGTTAATTAGCAGTCCTAGTGCTATTTTGTGTTTTAAAATCGTTGGAAACTTTGACAGTTATTACGAGCTAATGTTAAAAGTTGTTTCCTACCACGAACAATTTTAAAATTAAATAGGTTCTGACTAATGCATTCGCACTATTTTTGTGAATCCAACGAACTGTCCAATTGGTCTACATTGGTCGTTGTGTAACTTTTTACCACAAAGCAAGCACGTTAACCTGATATTGGTTTTTAAATATTTAGACAAGTCCGTTATTATGACTGACAGAACGTTTTCATCTAAAAATAAGAAGTAACCACTAAAACCAATCGAAATAATTATAACACTCACCTTAAAACAGAGTTCAAATTACCAATAAACGTTGTATGAACAAATTGCTAAAGGAAACCGAAATGAAAAAATACTACGTAACTATTCCAAAATTATACAACGTTTATATTATTAGTAAAGGGACAGTGATAATTAAAACATTTATCTGAAACCAAAATTCTTCTGGTTTTCTTGTACATAATATAATCGATGATATCCTAGTTGGAGAAGGCCCGCCTCTCAAGCCAGAGGGAGGTTTAAACCCAGCCGACTGCACGCACCAATTTTTTCATTGTTTGAACATTTGTGCTACATGACTGGAGCGCGGTGTATGGCGACAGGCTAGCCTCCTGTTACATTTGGGATTGAATATCGTCCGGCGAAGTGTGGGTGTTGTATTACACCTCTGCCAGCCCCCTCAGGGGAAAGGCGTGACGATATACATACAACAACAACAACAACTCTATATTAAAAGCAAAATAATTACAATAGTACTTAAGTAAGGCTTAACTAAGTTTTTAATGGGCGGCTTTATCGCTCAAAGCGATCTCTTCCAAGCAACCTGTATGGACAGGAACACATATGTAATCTCCTCTCATCTTCAGCATGCTTACGATTTTTTTTTTTGTATCGAAAAAGCTCAAAATCCTATTTGAAAAACACTGCCCATAAAAAGTATAAATCTCGTTTTACAACAAAGTGGAAGAGCACAGAATTATTAGATACGACAGACATCGGTAGTAAATTAATTAAATTGAAGCTGAACTTTTAGTCTACGGGATGTTGACAGATTTAATTACTTACTACTGATTTTAGTTTTATTTTGACTCCAGTATTTCACGCGCAGAATTTGTTGGCATCATCAACATTTATTTCGTCATTAAAATCTGTACGTTGGTTATCGTCAATGGTTGAGAGCTATAACGTAATTGGAAAGTAATACACTGTATTTAATACAATTATGAACCACAGTATCTGATCACACTAATATTTTAATGCGAAAGTTGGGATGGAGTTTTGTTACTCCATCAGGTCAGAACGGCTGAACGGATCGGTATGAATTTGGGCATAGAGATAGATTATAGTCTGGAATAGCACATATGCTACTGTTAAACGTAGTCCCGCGGAATGCAGCTAGTAATATAATATTTTGAATAAGATTTAAAATTTCCTATAATTGGCTATATTTTGCAGCATACTTACGATTTAAATATCGGAAGGCGGTCGTCGCGTGTAAATGTAATCCTGAACCGCTGCCACCGCCGGCGCACGCCTCGAAAACCATTTGCAGTACGGGACAGGTATATCGCCGCGCAGCGCTCTCTCTCTCGCAACAGCCGCCTTCCGTGGACAGTGTGAAGTCGTAGGCACTACCGCTTGTGTCTCGCGTATGTACATTTATTCGGTAAAATCATTGTTTCGCACCTTCGGTAGAACAAGGGCACAATTTATTGCTTTTTTTATTTTTATATCTTTTATAATTACTATGTTCAAGAGTGCTTCTAAAGACTTGCTAGTAAACATAATTGTTTAGAATATAAGTAACAAAACTGTGACGAACGATTAGTAAAAAATTAAAAAAGAAATTATATTTTTAAGTTATGATTACTATTTTCGTGAGAAATTACTGCACACTTTTTAATTTATAAGAAAATAAAGAAATTATGCATAAAAAACACGTCATTTTTATTCCAAAATCACCCTGAATTAAAGCTCGAATATGGTCATTATTACAAAATAATTTTCATATTGGTGGAACAAGGACACAACTGTTTGAACGACTTTGTCCTTTCAATTTTAAAATTATAAACTAGGCATAAGTGTGATAGATGTGGCTTTGTCGCTCCAGAAATCAAAAACATTAAAGGGCATATTTACCTTTATAGCGCTCCAAGTGTCGCCTGCCTCTTTCCTCGCCGACGTCGCAACTGACCAATCAGACTATGTCGCGACAAGAGAGTAAACAAAAGACACCAAAAAGACAAAGCCACTATTTTCTCCTGGCTGTTTTTCGAAGAAACTAAACGAGTGTCTTTGTCCCTCCATTTAAAAGGACATACTTAACTCATTTTTGCAATTTTTGACAATTGTGCCCTTGTTCTACCGAAGGTGCGGTTTATTGTGAAACATCAAACATTTTTGAATACAACAATTTAGTGTGTTTAATTTTCAGTTTGATTAACTCTGAAACTACAATTTTCTAGAATATTGGATTATTTTTACATAATGCAAAACGATATGGTAAAATAGTCAAAATTCCTAATGATAATGATAACCTAATATAGTACCTAATGATATATAGTCAAAATATCACTTTTCTTCGTCACTATAACATTAGAACTAATGAGATGATTATGTTTTTAATCGTAAAAAAAATGTTCAACTACTCCCCGACTATTAGTAATTAATGGAAGTCAGGCGGAACGCAGCTTCGATGGCTTCTCCAGTAAATCTTGAGATATCTTGTTAGTTGCAATATTTTGAACAAGTTGGGACCTAGGACTGATCCCGCGGAACCCCTAATTAAAGTTGGTAAATTGTTAATTTATATGGCTTTAGGTTTAAGAAAGACTAACTGCTTTTTATAGCTAGATGAAGATTAAAATCATATCCTTTTTATCTGCGTAGTTTAGTAAAAACATCGCCTCCAACAAAGAACCAAGAAAAGGAGAACTAAGTGCTTTTCTTAGCTTTGAGCTCATTATTAACTTAATTACTTACCTAATAATAAAGGTTGCCTCTCCATGACTCTTTTTAATTTTTAATAAGTATAAAAATAGTCATGGAGAGGCAATTTACTATTCCTTGCTAAACCTCTAATCATATAAACATACCTTAATGGTTAATTTCTTTAAATAATCTTTAACATACCTTAATAAATATAGATCACGTGCGAAGAAAAGAGACTCATCATGACCACTTTACTAGATATAAGAATTGCCTAAGTCCTTGCTCAGTTAGTTTTAAGCTACTCCTAAATAGCGAAATATTCGCTCATCGGGCACATAAAGTTAAGATTCTCCTGAAGAATGGCTCAAGGTTTGTGTCAATTTTATTAGGTAAGACCTAGCTAGGACTAAATTAAACTATTTGAGCAAAGACTTAGGCAATTAATATATTTAGTGGAAATGGCCATATAATATAATATGGCCACTTTCACTTAATATTAGAAGTCCTTGCTATTTTTAAAACTCGTTTTAAACTACTCCTAGCGCAATATTGCCTTATTGGGCACATACAGTTAAGATTTTTCTAAGGAATGGCTCAAGGTTCGTGTACATTTTTTTAGGTAAGAGCTAGCTAGGAGTAGATTAAACTAGTTGAGTAACGACTTAAGCAATTTTTATATTAAGTGCACGTGGCCATATATCTATAGATAGATAAACTCTTTATTGTTCACACCACAGATAACAAAACAACAAGAGAAAAATAATGATGAAACTTATTAATTAGTGTAACAACTGGCGGCCTTATCACTAAAAGCGATCTCTTCCAGGCAACCTTAGGATGGAGAGGATACGACAAATGAGTATGGGACAGGGTGTGCAAAAAATAACAAAAATAAACATAAGATTGATACAAAGAAACAACAAAACATCGAGTATTATACCTATATACCTACATTAACTATTTAAATAAAACTTACATAAAAGTACATCATACTAATATAATACATTCTAGTACTTAAAATACCTATAGTTAATAAAATAAACTAATTATTACATACATATATCACTATATATATATAATTATTACATACATACAACACTGATAAATAAAACAATCAAGGCAATTTTGATAAATACAGCTTTTTTTTGGCGTCCTTAAAAATAGCAATCTATCGTACATTTTTTAAGCGAGAAAATAGTCGATAGTTCGCCGCTAACTTGCCGGTGGTGGGACAAGTGCCTAAGTCACAGCTGTGAGCTTAATTTTGCTGTTAAACAGTCATATTACGTAAGAAAATCCCGAACCGTCAATGCATAGAAAATACCTATTATATTTCTCATTCAAGTGCGAATATTATGCATCAGATGGCTCGCCATTTAAAAGCTTTTTAAAAACTAAAATCTCTTCTCTGCTAGCTAAGTAAGGCAAAAATCTGAACCGTATTTACCCAGTTAAGTCCGATGTTAGCTGTTTTAAAAAATATTTTAAAATGTTTGGTCCGTTAATGGAAATGGGTATCTTGAGTAAAGGAGAATTAGCTTAGGATTAAGGTATTTTAAGTACATAATTTGATACGGCGTTCGGCTTTATCCTTATTGCGTCCGATCCAATTTTTTGTTCTTTGTATAAGAATCTCATAAGATAAACAGTTTTCGAATGTAGTACCTAGCCGAATTATGTGAGAATAAAAAAATAAAATTGAATATGATTTTGATCATGTTCTATTCAATTTTTTTATTTTCATGCAATACTTCTGGTTTTGTATTTTATACATAACATAACATTTTGCCACGTCTTTCCCTCGAAGGGACTGGCAGAGGTGCATTGCACACCCACACTTTGCCGGAGGATATTCAGGTACTTTTAGCATGATATTTTTTTTTGTAATTTAGGGACTGATTGAGCCGTGTGTCAGTCCGTAAAAGCCTTACTTACACAAGTTTTGGCATGTATATTGCACAAAGTAAATGTAAATAAAAACACTTTTCTGTGTAACTGATACATAAAATAACAATATTGTTAAACCTCCTTCAAATTAGTCGAATGTAAAAACCCCAAAAGTCGTAAAACGGATACAAGCCATTGTGGCAACAAAAAAAAAACATAAAGGAAGTTTCCCAATGACAACATGTCCGTTTGAAAGAACCGCGGCCAAGTTTTATTGTCTGTATTCGAACTATCGAAGTTTTCTGTTTCACATATCTATTGGGCTTCAGCAACATTGGCCCCGTTGAGCAGTGTAGTAAATAGCTTGTTACACGGAAACGTCGAATTTCCTTCGCGGCTTTTATTGGATTTCATCTTATAACAAGTTTGTAAAAGAAAAATTTTCTCCTCTTTCGGGTTCCGTCCGTATTTTCGCAAAACGGTTTTTAAAACAATGGGAGTTTTTTTCATATTCCTTTACTCACAAAGGATCACTCCCGCGATTCGGTTTTAATTGAAGAAGCCAGCGAAAGTTGGTGTTTTTGAGATAACAATATTTTTTTCATAAACAAAAGTTCTTTATTTTGGCCTTGTTTGGGAGCTCCCAATTAAAGGCGTGGGATAAACTGCCAGTTTTAAGGATTGAGACTGTAATAATGTTATAGAATTATGCAATATAAAAATCTAATAACTTATAATGAACCCTATTTTTTTTTTTTTTTTTTTTTTCACCTTGGGAAAATCCTTTATGGATACCACCAACAGCCCCGGGTGCGGGCACAGAGTGGTTATGTGGGAATCCCGCCACTGACGGCCTACCCACTAAAAACCCAAGGGTGTTCCACCTCGGCGCAAAATGTCGGGGCAACGGGTACGCTTTCGGACTCCTCCGCAGCCCCGACAGCGCCAGCCCCTTCGGGCACCACCCCGAGCTTGCGCTCTCTCCCTCTGGATGACGATACGTCGAACACCAGACACATCGTCATCATCCACCACCTCGGGGACCAATTTGCCCGTGGGCGCCAGACAGCACCCATGTCTAGGCGCCCATGGTCCCCATGCGACGGGTCAGATGAGTGGCCCCGCCGCCTGCCACTTCGGCCGCAGAGGATAGGGAGAGCGGCAACGATACACCGTCACGCCTCTTCCTCTGCGGCCCCACCGCGTCCGCCATCGACCGGTAGCGACCCCGTTTGGGCCGCGGAAGGTAGGGAAAGTGGCAACGACACACCAACAGTCCTCTCCCGCCGCGGCCCCCAGCCTTCGGTTGCAGTGTCGCCCATGCCACACTGCACCCCACCTCAGTTGTGGGTCTGTATGTGCAATACAGACCCACACCCTACTTAGGCCGCTTCCAAATGGGCTTTGGGCTAAAAGCCCCAAGAAGCGGCCCCACCTCGGATTCCTCTTGGCTTCACCGTGGTTGCCGAAGCCACGGCTACTGAGCCCCCCCGCCACGACAAGGCGGGAACCCGCGGGGGAGATAATGAACCCTATTGCGTTAAGATAAGTAACGCCTCGCAACTTTACTTGTAGTCCAACGGGAATTCGTCGTTTTTTCGAGATGACTCAAGTTGTAAAATCTGGCTGGCTGAATATCAAACACATCAGAACATAAATATACATACATATAGTCACGTCTTTTCCCATAGGGGTAGGTAAAGACCACTTCTCTCCACTTGCTACGATCCTGGTACACATCTTTCGCTTCTTCTACTTCCATGAATCCTTTCATGCAAGCTAGTCGGTTACGGGTACTCCTGACTCCTGAAATAAATATACAATTTTTATGTGTAATTTTTCGAGCCTAACTTTTCGAACATTGAAATTTTAGCTGGGAAGTGTGTGTTACTAATATCAATCTATATTTTACAGCATAATCTAAAAAAAAATGGTCTAGCATTCTAGGACCAAACACGCATGACGTCACTCGTCATAGTCGTCCGTCTCTTTCGCGCTATTTGTAAATTAGTTACTCCGGTCTTGCTTAAGCATCAATTGACGTCACTACGTGTTTCCCACGTGTGATTAAATAAATAAATAAATTCGGGACACTTCCACACACGGTCGCCTGACCCTAAACTAAGCAAAGCTTGTACTATGGCTGCCAGAGACTGATATACATACTTAGATATTATTTTAAATGCATACTTAAATATATATTAACACCCAGACATAGAACAAACACTAATGTTCATCACATGAATGTTTGCCCTAGATGGGAATCGAACCCACGCCCCCACGCTCAGAAGGTACTACCAACTGAGCCACCGAGGCAGTCATTTTGATGATGATGTGTGAGCTAGATTGATGATGATGTGATGTGATTTACAGAATCTAGATCCAAAACACTAAAAAAAAAAAAATAAGACACACGTAAAACGTTTCGGTTGACACTTTAATTTCAGTTGTAGTATTAGTAGTTTTTCATACGGAACCCACATCAGAGTGACAATAAAACCGAACGTAAACAGTTTATTTTGTCCCTTCACGAAGTTACAAAACTCGCCCAAGATGGGCGTAATGAATCTCGACCCTTTAATTTGAGTTGCTCCTGAGCCACAGACTTAGAGATAGACAACGGTCTGATAAAAAAAAAAAAAACCTAAATTAAAGACGGTATTAACGGTATCTTAACTGTTGAAATACATCGAGCCGTTTGGAAATTAAGAGGTAACAAAGAAATGTATAAACACACATAAAAGATACGCGCGAAAAATGTAGCCCTTCCTGGCAGTCGGGTAAAAAGATAGATTAATTATTATTTAGGTCGCGAAAGGTTGTATTTCAGCTTTATCTATGTAGTACCATAGTCATTATATGAGGCGTTATTTATTCAGGCCGTGTCTTACAAGAGCCTTGAATATTATTTTTATTTATTTTTGTAGCTAGTTAATTAGAATATGATTGCCTGTTCTTCTGAGTAGAGGCTTTTTGTCCGAACAAGGCGGTCGAGTCTACATAAATAACTTTGACGTTCATAAGTGTATCTTTGATACCTAAATTGAATAAAAACATTTTGACTTTTGTATTTGATTATATCACCTTAACAGCTCTTAAATGTAGGTACTAATTATTTAAAATATGACTATGATTATTAAGACGACTATTTTTGCAGTTCTGTACGTCTTTTATATTCAGCAATTTAATTTTTTAATTCAAAAAATCGATCATAACACGTTCCAGGGATAAAAATAATGATGTATGCTTAAGGCCCGTATTACACGGAATCACCAAAAACAAGTATTTTTTTGTGCCTTGTTTGCTATGAAGAATTGTGATGATCAGGTACAAAAAAATACAGCTGGTAGAAGAAATAACCAACTTAAGCTTGACCGAAGAACAATTTTGAAAAACATTATCATATTGCGAAAAAAAGTCCTAAGGGTGTCCTCTTAAAAACCTATCGGAACATAGTTCTTTACATTTTCAGCGAGAACACCACATTTTTTCGATTATTATATAACCAGATTAGTTCTCTAAAAATTAGCCGAGCACATTATTGTAATTTGTGCCCTTGTTACGATTTATACCATTAAAAACGGCAAAAAAAAAAAAAATAAGCTCTTGCGTCTCCTACACTTGTTAGTCTGTGTCGAAGCTTTGTAAACAGATATAAAGGATTTTCTCTTGTGCAAGTTTTTATTGTAAAAGTTCCTTTTATCGGTGTACAGCCGTTTTGATTGAATTCTTCGGACTGAATACGAATTGTTTATTTGTATTGCTGAATGATTAATTAAATGATTGGAAAACTTTTATAAAAGAAGAGTAGCAGATGAGCTAGCTGATGGTAAACGGTAACCGCCACCTGTGGACACCTACAGCACTAGAAAATGTTTTACTAATTTGATTATATATAAATTTATATATTTTTGCAAGTAGATATTTCCTACGCTAAATATTTACCCTGCATACACATTGCACTTACATTGGATTTTCCTAAAGATTTTTAAGTCATATTTTAGCAGAAATTAAATCTTGAAAATATTTTATTTACAATAAAAAAATAACTACTTGACCACATGCTCTGTAAAACTTTAGCTTTGATGGTCAACGAAAAAAAGTTAAAGGTTAAATAAATGATTTAAGAACTAGACCTAAAATATAAAAAAAAAACTTACATCAACCACAAAAAGACACGTAAAACTTGCTTTTCAGAAAAAAATCTAAAAGATAAGCCAATACGGTTAAGATTAATAGTTCATAGGAAAATAATAAGTGTAGTGAAATTCCTGAATATCGGTGATTAATGAAGTCCTCGTCGGCTAGATAGCGGACTGACAGTCTGAAGGACAATTTGTCATGCAGCCAAATGGCCGGGACAATTAACTTGCGGCAAGTTGCTTAGATTCAGAAATTTAAGTTTAAGTTATGGTTTTGTTCAAGACTCCAGTACATTTCAGATTGGGTTTAAGCCCCCGACGCATAAACGACGGTGTGTTATAAGTTTGACGTGTATGTGTGTGATTGTCTATGGCGTAGCTTCCGAACGGATAAACCGATTTTGGTTGATGAAAATTGGTGCCGGGGTTTTAAAATTAATACTTGTGTAAAAATAAGTATTTGGGATAGTTGATTGAATCAGGCGTTACTTTGCGGAAGTTCATCTTCATCCTAAGGTTGCCTGGAAGAGATCGCTCTTAGTGATAAGGCCGCCAGTTGTTACACTACAGTTTAAGATTTTTCTGTTCTTTTGTTTTGTTATTTCTGGTGTGAACAATAAAGTGTTCATCTATCTATCTTCAAAATTGTTACTTGTACTAATATCTAGTGTAATTCCGCTTTAACGTCGCATTAAGTACATCAAGGAATATGAATTTTTTAATCTATTATTAATTTTGTTTTTTTTTTTAAATTAATTTAATGAAATTTACTAAAAACTTTATACAAATTGATATTTGAATCTAATTTTAAACGTTATACAATTTTTAATTTCAACTAACGAATTTAACAGGCCTAATTTAATGAAATCTACTAAAAAACTTTTTACAATTTGATATATGAAGTTAATTCAACAAGGAATTTAACAGAAATAATAAATAACAAAATTTTATCGAAAAATTAAAACAATTAAAAAGTATACAATAAAAAGCAATAAAAATCCCTATTCTTCGAGCACTTCGTCGACACGTGTTTCGTCTCTCCACGAGGCATGCTCAGGACGTGTTGACTCTCCGAGTGCGTGGCCTTGGTTCTCGGCCATGCGAACTCTCGGCAACGTATAAAATTAGATTCAAATATCAATTTGTATGAAGTCTTTGGTAAATTTCATTAAATTAATTAAAAATAATTCAAAAAGAGGATATTATAAGGTTAACAATTATTTGGAAGATAAATATGTAGAGCCTTCCACTTCCGCCAAGTAGCCACTAGTACATATATATAATATGACTATGACTAGCTCAAAACTAGGATACTAGGATAGCTCAAAACGCGAACGAAGTCGCGGGGTGACGCGACTTCGTTCGCGTTTTGAGCTATCCTATCTTTCAAGTTGGATCGAACTGCACATGGTGTGCGAATTTTATTATAATCGGTTAAGTGGTTTAGGAGTTCATTGAGGACAAACATTGTGACACGAGATTTATATATATTAAGATATTACCTAGTTGTTAGCCTAAATTTGTGAGACAGTTATTAAATTTAAAAAATTAAATTTAAATTTAATTTTCTGAGTTGTTTTTTTTTCCGAACATGGCGGTAGAGTCTATAATGAAACTTGGACGTTCATAAGCGTGTCTTTGATACCCAAATTGTATAAAAACATTTTGATTTTGACACACTTAAAATATTGTTTCAACTTTACCGGGCCAGTATTGTGATCAGTATTGTGATAATATTAAAAGCAAAGCTTAAAAACTACTGCTCGTCATCCATGTCATGTTTTTAGACTTTTGTTGATATTTTAAAAACTGCTTCACCAATTTCGTTAAAACCTATATTCTAAAGTATGATCTATCAAACAAAAATGAATCGTCAAAATCGATCGGTGGAGTAATCGCGTCATACACACAAAAAAAAACAGTCGAATTGTTCCTTATTGAAGTCGGTTAAGCACAAGGCCTGTCTAGGAGTACCCTAACGTACGAGTAGATTACTTGAGCTAAATTTAGATCCCGTGCGTAAAAGCAATCTCCAATTTTATCAAAACATGTGCCTTCTTAACTCTTCAACGGGATTGGCCCGCTTTTGAGCTGCAACACGATTAGAAAAGTTACCCTGAGCTCATTACTGAGTTATAATGACAATAAATTGGAGCCAAGGTACGCAGCATTGTTAAAAGTTTCAATATCTTTTCAATTTTCCAAGTTCCAGGCTGTATATTATGTACGAATTTACTTCGGTATAGTGATTAGGGTATGGTATGTCGTTGTATCTAAAATACGTTTTTTTTTAAGACTCTTTACATAAGTTACATCAGTTAGTTGTTTGTCTTTGTGATTTTGTGACGACTTTTGAGATTTAAACTTGAACAGTCATCTACATAAGTAAATTTGAATGTTTTTGCAAGTCTAGCTACTTAATTTTTTTTTTATTCAAGAGCGCGGCAACATGCTAGCGAGGCGGTTCACCTGATGCAGCGAGCCAGTGAATCTGCCACATCTCTTCATCAGCCACTGCACCGCAGCGTCTACATCGTTTGAGCTGTGCACGCACCACACTAAAGCCATGAGCTAGATGCGCGTGCAGTGTGCGAGTACAACGACGCGTGGCGCGATGTTCCGGCGTGCGCGGTGGTGCAGCCCAAGCGGCATGTTCGCCGCGGGGCACGCGTCCTGCTGGTAGGCGCTGCTGCGGAGCCGGTCGGCCGCCGCCCTCCGCCCTGCACCGCTCTGACAACGGCAGTGGCAACGCTCTGACAACGCTCTGACGGTGGAGGCAGTGCGCGACTGGGACTCCAGTCCTCTACATCGCATATGGCGAGCACATCACGCGCCCATCGTCTAGCTTTAATTTTCATTTCTTTTTAAATATTTAATTAAGTTGAAGTTCATTTAATTTTATTAAAATTTATTTCATTTTATGTAATTCTATTTTGTTTTAACTTTTAACTTTCAGTAGATAATAATTATACATTTAATATTTAATACTGATATCATATGATGGATGTAAATCTGGAAATAAAATAATTTCATTTCAATCTTTATAATGCAAATATTGGATGTAAATAAAGTTTTCGTTTTGGATCTTAAATTTGATGTTTTCATTTTTTAACTCTTAACTACCTACTTACAACACATCTCACCGATGCGATGCATGCAAATATTTAATCTTGTATATTCAAGCGAAGGAGTATCGTACAAACTTGGTTGTTCCTGTATCTTTACCCCATGTACCTGCGCCATGCAAGCTCGTCAAAGTCGGAGGTCAGCGCGTTCGTTCTTGGTAGGCAAAATACTGTAGCCGTGCATGTGAGGCGGTTACTTAAATGTTTTCATGTATAAATACATGAAAACATTTAAGTTAAGTTAGTTTTAATAGATTTTTATAGCTTAGGTTTAAAATTGCTTCAAATAACTCATCAGCAGTTTCATGTGACAGTTGCAGTACTGAAAAAAGGTTGACCATTCGAATAAACTGTAAGACTTGTGGCACCAATAAGAGACTCCTAAAGACGATATTTTGTCCCAAATGTGACTGGGGGCGAGCCTGTCGCCATACACCGGGCTCCAGTCATGTAGCAGATGACATACAATACGCACATAATGTTCACACAATGAACAAATTGGTGCGTGCTGTCACCTGGGTTTGAAACCGCTCCCTCTGGCTTGAGAGGCGGGCCTTCTCCAACTAGGCAATCATCTGATCATTTTTCTGATGTTTTTTTTTTATTTGACAGGATCTATTTACAGATTGGTCCCATTTTTTACAAAATCCAATTTGTATGACGGGCCTCTTTTATTTTCAAAATTTACCAACGATAATCATAATTCTTATAATTATGATTATAATTATGATTACGATTAATGCGCGCCTTGTATAAAAGTAGTTTATGTGATTTCAGAGGCACGTTTCACACCTAGTTGCAAAAATTGTTTAATTACATACCAAGCTTCGTTTTCACCGTATTAATATTAAACGCGAACATTTCCGCTAAACGCTCCAGCGATTAACCGGCTCACAACTTTTTAGGCAGTTTTTCCCTCGTAAACAAATTTAATAAAGGCTTTAATACCGTCGTAAACTCAACTATATCCGTCGGGCACTCATTAATTTTGTACAGTACGGCTTCATTAATTAAAAACACTACGGCCGAGTAAAGACTGTAATGAATATTGTCTATGAACGAAACTCGGCGACGATGAATTTTAAATTAAAATTTGCTGGGGCGATTTTTTTTATCGATCTCTTAGAGGTAATTGGAAACGTTGGGATGCAGTGGTTTTGGGACATTTTTGCGTGTGGGTAATACTTTGTTGTAGTTGTATTGGTGGTTTGTTTTGTTAGCAGTGCTAAAAGTTTATCGAACAAGAGTTTACATTTGTTAAAAACTAAATCCTTAACTAAGTTTTTTATATGTATAAAAAGATATAATAATCCCATTAAAGACTTTTGACATTAAAGTTTTTATAAAATGATTTCCCAAAAGATACATTTTGGTTACTTTACTAACTAGTTTTTTTTTTTAATTTTAAGTATTAAAAAAGTTGCAGTGTCTAGTTAGTTACTACAAAGAAATTTACAGATTTGTTATAATACGCAATTTTTGTCTCCGCAGCCACTTTTATATGCCTACTACCCTATCAATACCTCAAAAACTTTCGCAAAAGAACTTACCCGAACGATCCTATAGGGAAATCAATGGAGAGCTCAATCCGACTAGGGACTTATTATATACGGCCTCATTGTCATAATTAAAGTTAGGAAACTATATTGTTATGGGCAGTGGCGGATCCAGGATTTTTTTTTCACAGGGGCGGGGGTTGACTTAGCTGAGGTCAAAAACATGCTGAGGGTAACCCAGTACTAAGATTAAGCGAGCGCGGGGCCGTTGGTTTCCCACTAAAACACCCCATTTCTCATCATTTCAATTTTGGGGTTACCAAGTATGGTCAGCGCCTTTTCCCCTCTATTTTGGGAAATTTGGCGCCGGGTGTCTACTTTGAAAATAATAATATTAGTAGGTAATTTGGTGTAGGGCTTTTTTAGTATTCGTTTTTCGCGCAGGCCCCGTAGCATTTGCTGCATCCTGCTATATGGCTGATCCGGCACTGATAACACATCTAGTTTTACTCAAAGAACTACGCTGAGGCAGGGATAAATGGGTTTAAATATGCGGGGCCCCTTTTACGCAAGGCCCGTAGCAATTGCTACTCTTGCTATATGGTTAATACGGCACTGGGGTAACCTCAATCTAGGTTGGCAAACACAAAACCACTAAAAATAGAAAATTTTGACATTGTAGAGTTTGTATTAGATACTTTTGGGAAGGTGAGGGGCTTGAGCCCCTTAGCCCCACACCCTCTGGCTCCGCTTGTGGTTATGGGTCGAACAACTAGGATACCATACAAGTTTGAATGGAGCATAAAATGGCAGCCATGGTGAGGGTGCTGTTTTGGACAAACTGAAGTGGTTTTGTTGAATAGTACGAGAGTGTTATTACACTTTGTGTGATGGTGAGGAGTTGGGTAATAATGTAGTGGACAGTTTTCTAAACAAAGATATTGTGAGAAATAACATTAGTAATATAAATATATTAATTTACTCTATTTTTAAATACAGCTTCACCAAACTATCAGCAGAGCTGACCAACAAAACTGACAGTCTAGTTTCAATAATAATAATAATAATAATAAATTTGGCACACTTCCACACATGGTCGCCTGACCCCAAACTAAGCAAAGCTTGTACTATGGCTGCCAGAGACTGATTTACATACTTAGATATTTTTAAATACATACTTAGATAGATAATTCAATAAATGAGGATCAAAGAAATATTTTATCACTCTTACAGATAGTAAGGCTATACGCTACAAACTCTAGATTCAGTTTTTAAAGAAAATTGTAAACATTTTAATAGTACACGTAATAGTATTTTTAAACTAGTGCTTCTGCGAGCTGAATACTTCGCGAAAATGGAAAACAAATATCTCCCCAATTTTGGAAAAATTTCAAAAACTGAATCGACTCAAATATCTATATAATTATCAAACTTGCTAACAAAGTTTCACAAGAATCGGTTAAAATATGCAAGTGTAGAAGAGGACAGTCGGACGGACGACATGCGAAAAAGATCAGAGGTGCTTCGATCGCTACGATCGCTCGGTTAAACAAGGTATTTATTGTAAAAGTTGAGAGGGTATCGATAATAACTGAAAGCTACTAATGTAACATCACTAAATCATGACTTTTGATCACTCAACTCCATTCAAAACACACCCAAACATTGAGTTAGTTTGAAACGGACAGTGAACTAGTCAAATAAACTTTCGTCTACCGTATGAATTCGTTCCCTTGTTTCCTGTAAACGTATATATGAATATATTCGTGTTTTCATGTAAAACAACTGAATTTGGCTACAAGCTGGTAGTAAGGTAGTTAAATAAAATCAGTATAACGTAAGACTATTTTTAACTCCCGACGGGGTATTATAAGTTTAACGTATCTGTGTGTGTGTGTGTGTGTGTGTGTGTATGTGTGCGTAGCTCCCGAACGGATAAACCGATATGGGTTTTGTTTTTTTTTGTGTTTCAAACGTACATTAGTCGGGAGTGTTCTTAAGAGTCCCGCTACGCTCTGAAATTTTCATACAAACGCGCTTCTCAAATTTCTTGAAAACCATTTGACAGATTATGATGAAATTCAGCATGTACAATTAAATTAACAATATCTCCGCCCCTATGTTATTGTTTTTTTTTAATTCTCAAGCGAAAATAGAGCTATGAAAAATATCCACATTTGTTAGGGGTCACTTTTGACTGATTTATTCAATAGATAGATAAAGCAAATCAAAAATCCCTTTACACAGGGAGGTTGTTTACATCAATAGCTTTTAAATAAATCCATAATACAAGGGACATTCTTAGTTATTTAAGAATGATTAGAGAAGTGCAAAAGTCATAAAAAAAATGAAATTGTACTTTGTCACTCTGTAGGTAACTTTAAAGGCTAGTCAGTATCTTTACTTGCTCTCTTCGCTCGTCATCTTCTAAACGAAATGACAATGGAAAACCTTAAGCCAATGCGAAGCTAGTCTAAAGTGGTCGACGGACTCTTAAACAAGATCGAAATACGACATTTACAACAAGTTCGAAAGAGACGGATGACTATGACGTCATAACGTGTTTGACCTTGTTTTTTTGGATCATGAGCGTCGCAGTAATCTGTAGCAGTAGGCTGAGTGCTGTCCTGTTTGGCTTTACCGCACACGCAACTAAATTTAGTACCTATTAGTGTAAACTATTTTCTGAAGGGACGGTATTCAGAACCACCTTAATGTAAATATAAACAACTAATACTTCTAATAATCCAAACCATGTACTATGTGGGTAATTTCAGTATGAATCAAATGAACACCCAGATCAATACTACAGAAAGATGCCAAAGAAAAATAATACGAGATCGGTCCTCTTCCGCACTTTGCGCTGGAGCAAAGTGCCGGTTGGCGGGGCGAGCGACTCAGGCGCTACGTTGGACGTTTTCCGAGCGAACTGTACAAAGGAATGTCCCACTGTCCCAATGTCGCTCGGAAAACGTCACACAGCAGAGCATAGACTGCATTTTTTTATATGTGTGCTACGAGTAACATTAGTTAATAATAAGTTAATAAAATAGTCTTCTTTTTTTTTAATTAAGTGTAGGTAAACTGTGTATCTTTAATGTTCAAAATTTAATGTTATAGTGTATCTATTGTAATGTGTGTGCTGTTAGTAAAATAAATCTTTTTTTCTTTCTTTCTTTTTCTTTTATTTAATTTTACCTTTTTTTTTTCAAGTGTGTATTACCTAAATAAGACGTGCGGTTGATGAAGAAAGAAAAGGTCACGGTACCCGAATTCACATTTAAAAAATAAGGTCTCGTTATCTTTCGCCGTCATTACATTAGGTACAAGATGTATGTGTATGTATGTACAAAGGTACTCGTATTTAAAAAAAAAAAACGACAAAACGACATTATTAGACACTCCACGTCTCTTGAAAACGAAGAAAACCTTCAAAGTAACTTCGAAATACTGGGCCTTAATAAATAAAGGTTCCTCTTAACCACCGTTTCTCAATCTGTTTAGGTCGTGGCCCACTGAATCACAAATAGTATTTTGACCCCTGACCCTTTTACACATACACAGCATGATAGATTTTGGAGTTCAGTGTCTTTAAGCTTTCATGCTTCATTTCTAAGTCCAAAAGTGTAAATAGACCACATTTTATACTTGGATTTTTTGTTTTTTCCTTCTAAATATAAACGTACTTACCTGTTAATAAAAAAAGATTTTTTCATCACACACACCGTGTAAATAGCACGGCGATTGGTTTTTGGGGTCGTGATTCTCAGTTTGAGAAACGATGCTATAAGCCAGTTGATGTCAGACTTCGTAAGCAGAGGATTGCAAATCTTGCGGGTCAACTAGAGAATGGAACATAAAATTGATTCTCAGCAGTTTGGTATGGACCGAACAAACATTAGCTAAGGCCTGATCCAATAAGATTGTATGCTTAGAAGGGACTTGTTGGGTGGATATAGAATTTTGAAACTAGAAGGAACGTTTGTCGACTCTTGATTTATTACTGCATGAATACTCATATTTCGTTACCTTTTGGTTTTTTTTAAATTATGTGTCTTGGTGGTGTTGTTGGTGTGTCATGGTGTCAATAACTACATACAAAAATGAATGTAGAGTCTTTGGTAGGTTTTTAGGTAGAGGTTTAGAGTTAATGGTAGATTTAAAAAAAAAAAATAAGTGCATCAAAATTACCAGCGATATTATCCAAACCTTAGTTTTCCCATACTAATGTATTGTCACTTCCACTTACTCTAATTCCATCCGTCCAGTGTTTGGTTAAAACTAACTCATACGAAATTACCCACAGGGTCCGTAATCTTCTAAGATACCGGTTAATATGAATTCCGAGACTGGTATAAAGTCAGGGCCTGTCAAAGTCTCGGTGCCAACTTTCGGTGTTTGTTCTTCACTCTCCGAAGTTGGACCAAGTTTCGTGAACATTTTGAATTGAATCCCAATGGAGTTTAACAGGGCATTGTTATTCGACTTTATTACCATAAAAGTGTTGTTTTAAAGTTTCCACATGGAGTATTCTTTTGGTGCGGAACGCAAGGTTGGGAAAGTTTGAGCGGACCACGATTTGAGGTTTCTGGCAAAGTTTGAGGAGCATTGTGTTGCAGTTAACTTTTAAGTTAAAATACTTTATTGAACTGTATTATTAACATAGCGAAGTTTTAAGTAAAACAGTTTTCAAGTCGGTCATTTTTGGGATGGAAGTGGGAGAGGTATTTACGAGTACATTATTCGAGCGTTACTATGGCTTAAAAGATAAAGAAAGAATTGTACGTCAATTGTCTTTATCTAAAACAGCAATTGCTAGAATATAATTATATGGTATGCTATCAGGAGGTTTAACAACTTTGTTAATAGAGGCACTCAACCTCTACCGTCTTAATTACTGTTACCCAGCGCTTTACTGTATAATAATGTTTAGAGTCTAAACTAAGCTTTAAGTAAGCGACACCTAGCAAGTCAGTACAAAGTCATCTCAAACTCGTCGCTTTTAGTTTTATTCCTACAGATACTATTACCTATAACAGCGTGGAATAACACCTGCAAAGCCCAAAGGTGTCTCTTAACTCTTAACCCTCTAAACACAAATGGGCCTGTAATGTCTCGTCCACGTCGCGGCACGGCTAAGCCGGATCGTAACTTAGATATTTGGGGTACAGGCATACGTCTGACATGCGGTCCCTAGACAGGACTCGTTCAGGGCATTACTGGTAGCGACGTAGGGGATGAATGAAACGAGTTTTTGTCAAAGAAGTTTTTGTAGGTAGGTAAATTAACTATTTCGCAAAAAAAAAAATGGAACCGGCTTCAACAATTTTATATTTTGCTGACTGCGTCGAGCAAAACTAAAACCGAGTCAAATGGTAAAAAAAAAAAAAAAAATTAGTTTTTTTTTCTAAGAAAAGAGGCAAACAAGCAGACGGATCGCCTGATGGTAAACAGTAGCCGCCGTCTATTTACGCTTGCAACACTAGCAACTGTAACTATTGATGCGCAGTCAACCCGGTTTGTTTGGATCTACATTTTGCGGCATGATGATCTTCATGTATCGTTGATTTAGTGTTGGAATTATTACAACGATTAAATTCCTAGAAATCAGCACATCACGTAGCGGCTACATCAAAGGCTCCATCGCAAAGCAACCTTTAGGTAAAGCAAACAACTGAAGCAAACAAAATTTAGTGCGTAAGCTTGCTCTTGAGCCATAAGCTCGTGTCTTAATCCGCTTCAACTTTTACGAACGTAGGTCTGTCGTAAAGTTGGCGTCCGTCGGGTCTCGTACGTGATACGTCACACCACGCTGATGGATTTACGCCCTCAACGGTTTTTGCTATGTCTTTGTTACGGACATATTTAAGTTATGCGATGATGGGTGGCATTTCTCGTGGCAAGGGTCCAATAGAGCTCGAATGATTTACAGACTGCTTATGAAGTACTCTAGTAATGTGAGGGAAGAGATTAAGGAGTCAAAGCTTGAAACGATGATCTGACCGAGTGTTTTGTCACCGGAATCGGTGACGTCATTTGTGGTGAAGCAGAATTTAAAATGTAAAGCATTTTGCACACTGTTTTGCGCTATTGACGGTACAGGGAACGAGAAGACAAATCTCCTAAGAATTGTTAAGGTTAAGCAATTATTTAACAGCTGCCTAAATTTAAGTAACTAATAACATTTGTAACCATCTACTAGATAAAAATAACTATTTTTTGTTATTTGAATTTAATGGTATTTTCTGAACTGTAGCTGTGTAAGCACATAAGTTATCTTTATTTCTTTTCTGTCATAAGACAAATATCTAACTAAATATAGTTTTAGTGAGATAATAGTGTGTGATATATACTCGTATTTGTAGATCCAATAAGGGTAATTTGCTCTCGAAATCGTAAATTTGTGAGCACAGGTTAACTTTTTAACTCGAAGTTAACAGGTAATCAGAGGTTAAACAGACAAATCGACTACAACCAAGATTCACCAAATCGCACCTAGAGTTAGAAACTAACCTTAAGTAAACACAATTTCGTAGTGTCATTGACATTGACATTTGACATTAATGGCCTTGGTGGCTCAGTTGATAGTGAACCTGCCTTCTGAGCGTGGTGGCGTGGGTTCGATTCCCACCTAGGGCAAACATTCATGTGATGAACATTAGTGTTTGTTCTATGTCTATGTTAATATATAACTATATTTACGAGTAAGTATGTATTCAAAAATATCTAAGTATGTATATCAGTCTCTGGCAGCCATGGTACAAGCTTTGCTTAGTTTGGTGTCATCAGGTGACCGTGTGTTAGAAGTGTCCCGAATTCATTAATTAATTATTATTTACATTACTAACATTTTAACTCTGAGTTAATTAACCTTACGTTTAAGAATTTAACTCCGTATCAAATCAAAATCAAAATATTATTTATTGCATCAGATTACATATTTTTAACAATTACTACTACACTAACTTATTACGATAATGGTGATGTTTATACATAAGTAGAATATTTACGCTCAGGTGCCTGCGCTAGGTTAGGGAAAAACCTGTGTTAGAGGCACCTATGCGCTTCCTTTCTTATCCTCTGCATGTGTACCTAACATATGTTGTAAAATTATGTATTAGATTATTACTATTGTATTAGTATTAGAATTTTCAAGGCCTCAACTTATATAAATGTTCCTGTCCATTCAGGTTGCCTGGAAGAGATCGCTTTGAGCGATAAGGCCGTCCATTAAAAACTTAGTTAAGCCTTATTTAAGTACTATTGTAATTATTTTATGTTTTTAATAAAGAGTTGTTGTTGTTGTTGTTGTTGTTGCAACCTACAAAGGCTAGCACCCTAATTACTCAAGGTACAGCTTGCAATGTTCTGTTTGTGTAGCAGTTCAAACTTCGATTACTAATTAAGCATAGTACCGACATATACATGGACAATAACACATACATAGATTAAATTGAACCCGGAGCTGTCTAGCCTAAGCTTGTGTTAATTATACAGTGGATTAGCACAGTCTAATCATTCCTAATTCACTGGACTGTGACATAGGGTCTCTTTGCCTTAGGAAGGGGCACACTAATTGAATATTGGAATTTTTTCGCACAGAATTTTGTCTTGCAAAAGTATCAAGACAAGTAATCGCGTAGGATTTTAATAAAGCTCAATTTGAAAGTAGCCATCCTGGATGAATCAATAGGCTATTCATGAGATGTATTATACGGAAATCGAACTTTGATAGATTCTCACAAAATTTTAATTTGTACTAAAAATATTTTGGTACATTTTAAATTTTATTTGGACACTAGCTGCGCCCCGCGGTTTCACCCGCGGTTAAAAAGTATCCTATGTGCTATTCTAGACTATAATCTATCTCTGCGCCAAAATTTAATTCAGATCTGGTCAGCTGTTCTGGCGTGAAAGAGTAACAAACTTCCATCCATTCATTCTTACAAACTTTCGCGTTTATAATATTAGTAGGAAGTATCCTACTTCCTACTAGGATAGGGTAGGGTTTCATATTATTGTATTTGGATATTTGATATTTACTTTTGTTAATATTTTATTTTATTTTATTTCGTTTCTGCGGATTTAATTTGACCTTTTCTTCTCTTGTGTATTTGTTACAATAAACAGGTAAGGATAATTACAGTAAGTAGAATATGAAGTACAATAACTGTAAGTTTTTTTTAAATACTGAAAAAGTTTAACATATAAATAAATAGTTAGCAAACAAATGTTCGGAACTTATACACTCTATATGACCCCAAACTAATCAAACTTTGTACTCTGTCCTACGACTGCCAGAGACACATTCAAGACATCGCCTTACAGACAACATTTCCCATATTCAGCCGGTCAATCAAAGTGGGCAGCAACCATAGGGAGGCCTGGCTGTAAAGGCGGCCTAATTGGCTCCGTGATGGAACTCGCGGGCCGTTTAATTCGGAAATCTGATCAGTCCCCCGTTAATTCGTCAGGAAATGTTTGTACAGCCCTGTTTGAAGACTTGTGTACGTAAATGTGCTTTAGGAAAAACTTTTAAAAAAAGAAGTAAAGAGAAGTGAAGAGGTTTTAAAGGCTCTTTTATTTACTTTTGAACTTGCACTGTGTGTGTGTGTTTAGAATGAGATTCTGGTTTAAGCCTGTGTTTGATTTTTGATAGTTTATATTTTTTATAATATTATTTAATATTTTTTTGTTTATATTTTTGATAATAAATGTTCGACTATTTCATATTTAATAAATGTTCGACTATTTAATTAACATATCTGATTATGGAGCCGGAAGAATAGCAATAGACTCTCTAAGCCGTTTGGAATAATAAAAATGTAACGAACTTCTTAAAAACTAAATAAAACCGAGTTAAGCCTTTTTTTTTTATTAGCAAGAAATTTATTTAAATGTACATAACTTAAAATAAAAACAGAAAATTAAAGAAAACTTAAAATATTAACTAAAAACTAGAACTAATCTAAAAGCCCGTTGGCAGAGGGAAAGGTGCCCAGAATGCTAGCAGCATTGCCTCGCTGGATGGCAATGCTCAATTTTTGGCCCAAAAAAATGCCAGCATTCGGAACACCTGACGCCTCCACCAACCGTTTAGCCAGGTCACTGTAGAGAGATAGGGCCGCTGGGCCCCACCGAGTTAAGAAGTTAAAAAAAAAACTCAACATACCTACTCTCTAAACACAAAAAAAATACATATTTAACTGAATTTTCTTAAGGGTTCCGCGACGCTTTGAATTATCTATGCAAACGGGCTTGTCGAATTTCTTGGAAACTATTCGTCAGATTGTGATGAAATTTGGCATTAATAATGAAATGAACTATTTCTTCTTTTCTGTTCTGTTGTTGTTTTTTTTAAAGCGTCCTCAAGAGAGAGTAGAGCTATGAAAAATATCCGCAATTTGTAAAGGGTCACCTTTGACAGATTTATTTAATTGATAGACAAAACAAATCAAAAATGCCTTTACATAGGGAGGTTGTCTACATCAATAGCTTTTGTAATCCATAATACAAGGGAAATTCCTAATTATTTAAGAATGATAAAATAAATGTGAAAGTCATAAAAAATATTGAAATTGCAGTTTGTCACCCTGTGTATAACTTTAAAGGCTCGTCAGTATCTTTAATTGCTCCATTCGCTCGTCGTGTTCTTCTAGACGAAGTGGCTCAGATCAACCTAGAGGAAAGATGGAACACTGCGTTATATTTCGCTGAAGCCACTTCTTTTTAAACGTGTGCGCGTGGTAATGTTGCCATGAAAAACATTTACAATTGCACGAAAACTAATATTAATTCCAAAACTCTACGTTAGCCATTTCCGTTCTAACATACAACCTTAGTAGATTTATTTTTCTAAAACTGCACATATTTGTAAAAGTTTAATGTTACGGCTTTTTCAAAATTTACTTGTAAGTACTTGTTACTTTTTCAAAAAATACTGCACAGTTTTTAAAAATAACCTCAAAATATCGTCCCGGCCACACTTTTATAATGCACTATGGAAATTTATGTACACGAAATTAAACCATAAACCAATGCACATTATGTCGAGCTAAGAATGACCAAGCGAGTAGCGTAGTTTTTGAGCGTCCTTGTGTGCGTTTCTTGCGTCAATGTGTACATATACAACACTAGCGTAGATTTTGGATGGTTTTTGGCTTCACCTAAATCATACGCCGTGCGCCATTTTACTCTCTAGTTTGATCTGAGCGAAATGGCAATAGAAAACCTTTAGCCAATGCGAAGTTAGTCTAAAGTATGAAAGACCCATATATATTATAAATACATACTACATAATATAATTTTATAATAAAAGACCCATAAATAATTAATAAATCAATTATAATCCTAACTAAATTTTATAAATGCGAAAGTGAGTTTGTTTGTTTCGCTTTCACGCTTTAACTACTTGACTGATCGTCGTACAACTTTGCATACCTACACGTTGCCAGGGGTAATTAAAAGTATGTAGGGTACTTTCCAGCTATGAGTATCACCGCGGAGCGCAGCTAGTATAAAAAAATCTAAAAAACGAATGGCTACTAAGACTAAACATAAGAATTGCCTGAGTCCTTGCTTATCTAGTTTAATCCACTCCTAGCTAGCTCCTACCTAATTTTTTTTTCAGGAGCCTTGAAACCATTCCTTAAAAAGGTTAATCTTAACTTTATGTGCTCGATTAGCGTATATTTAACTAGGAGTAGTTCAATACTAGTTAAGCAAAAACTTACGCAATTCCTATACTTAGTGCAAGTGGTCATAAATGACTGATGAGTGTTGTCTATAACTCACTGAGACAAGGGATTCAAAAATTTCAGCTTTATTAATTCTCGTACAAAAAGATCTTTATGTAAATAAAGGCAAACCGAGTTTTGTAAATATCATATCGCCCCATTCCACAATCCACGACCCTCTTTAATGCACTTACCATTCTGTTATTGGCTTATATTGAGTTTCGACCTATCTGAATTTTATTTCTGTTTGTGCCCCTGTTTATTATTAAATGATTCAGGGTCCATTTATTATTCATTAATGCTAAAACCTTTTGCAATACAATACCTAACGTTTGGTTGAAATCCCAATAATGAGCTTGAGCTATGAGCTTGAGCTTCTGGCGTGCTTTTGGTGGGTGTGGCGTAAGAAAAAATGTTGAATAACCCTAGTATGGTAACAGTGTAATATGGTAGGCTGTGAAATAGTGATGGTATTTTCTACACTTTTCATAACGAATATCTAGCTGTGAATCAAGTTAAACATTACAAACCATATCGTCACCCCTCCCCCGAAGGGGCTGGCAGAGGTATATTACAACACCCATGCTTTGCCGGACGATATTCAGTCCCAAATGTGAAAGGGGGCGAGCCTGTCGCTACATTAAATTCGCACAAAATTATATTTAAGTTTATCATGTTCAAATGTGAGGTAACGTGTTCCGATTGCTTTCTCAACGAATGAACCAAGCGATGAGCGATAGCCTAGTTGGAGAACACCCGCCTCTCAAGCCAGAAGGAGCGGGTTCAAACCCAGCCGACGGCACACACCAGCTCGTTCATTGTATAACATATCGTGCGTATTATTTGTCATCATCTGCTATAAGACTGGACCCCGGTGTCTGGCGACAGACTCGCCTCCTGCCACATTTGGGACTGAATATCGTCCGGCGAAGTGTGGGTGTTGTATTACATCTCTGCCAGCCCCCTCGGGGGAAAGGCGTGACGATATGTTTTGCATTTTTTTTTTCACTTATTCTTTTTCTATTTTTTGTGCATCAAAGATCTTTTTAATATTATATTTAACCCTAAACTATGACTAAGTAACAGTATGCAAGCGGGACACGTTACAATGCGTGCCATATAAAGTACACTCGCCAGGCGTCCCGAGGTAGTGTTCTGGGACCCGCTAAGCGGTTTTTGATGTCGCTCACCCGCTGAGGTGTCGTAAATGCGGGCATGGCTTGACCTTTATAAGCAGTTGAGGCTGGTACCAAACATCGGGTTCTCATTTCTGAAAAGAAAAACACGAAACCAATTCAATTTTTAGTTTCGAAATTAAAAAATATTGAAAAAAATTTTTTTTAATCAAACAATATTATGTTAACTCTGACAAAAGTGAGTGAATATGGAGCATTATTTTTAACTAACTTCAAAAAAGGAAGAGGCGGTCAAATTATTTTGTATTTTTTTGTTTCTTGGCATGTAACTCCGTTATTTAGAAACCGTTTGTACAATTATTTTCTGATTTAAAAGTAAATTGACATAAAAATTAGTAACATTTTATTTTCAAAATCCTGTTCTGATGTCGTTTAGACGGTTTTTTAAATAAAGATTATAACAAAACAGATTATTCATTCTCATCAAGAACCTATTTATAAATAAGAATATAACAATTCATAGTAATAGAATCCACATACTCGTAGAACTGAACCAAATTTAATCTTCTTACTTATCATGGTCAAAATTTACGACAGTTTCGCCCGAATACGGGCAGTTGCCGGCAAACACGTTTGCAACCTCCTTGATGTTTGTCCCTAAACAAATGGCGGTATGACCTCGTTTCACTCTTGTAAAAGGCTCTTACATCATGGTGATTGAGACCGCGACCCGTCGACACTATTTGTGGGCAATGCTGGGGTTCACTATGAAATTGCAACAACACGCGACTAACCCTTTTAGAGCCGGTGCCCACCAAAGCTATGTTGCGCGGAATGGGTTAAAAATTGAAACATCTTGTAGGTACGAGTAGTCGAGTATATTCAAAGAAGTTGACTAAAATCTTTGTTCGTGTTTTGAACTCCTGATACAGAAACGAGGGGGTGTTATAAGTTTGACGTGTCTGTGTGTGTGTCTATGTCTGTCTTTGGTATCGTAGCTCCCAAACGGATCAACCGATTTTGAATTTGTTTTTTTTTTTATTTGTTAGAAAAGTCAATTAGTCGAGATTGTTATTTGGCTACTCCTATGTTTAATGAAAATTGATGTTGATGAAAATCGATGTCAGAGTTTTTTTAACTTTTTTTTATTTATGCGTGATTGTGACGCTATTTGTCGGTCACTGATTCTTTGTATATACTTTGTTCTAGCTATGTCCCGCGGTTTGATCCCGGTGGCTAAACGGTCAAGAGCCTTTTATTTTTCCGGGATAAAAGGTAGCCATTAGATCACTTTGCGGGTCTCAAACTATTACTTCACCCATGCAAAAATTTGCGTCTTCGTTGCTCTGTTGCTATACATAAATAAAAAATTACCTAACAATAGTCGTATTTTTATATTTGTAGATATCACAAATATCTGATATCTGCTACATAACTGGAGCCTGGTGTGTGGCGGTGAATGTCATATTTTGGTTTGAATATCGTCCGGCAAAGTGTGGGTGTTGCAATGCACCTTTACTAGCCTTTTCAGGGAAAAAGCGCGACGATATGTTGCTATGTTAATTGTAGAGAAAGTATGAGACAGAAGTAGAGTTTGCTACACACCGCCTTCAGGTTACTGGCCCTAATTTTAAAAATCTCAAAATGTCTACACTGTTTCACAATATCCGTATTGCAAATTTAAAAAGCTTGATTTAAAATTATTGCTCCGAAGTAATAAAAAAATTTAGATTGAAATACCTATTAGAAACGCACCAATATGATAAAATCGAGAGTAACACTGTATGTCTGTAGGCTTTTTTTTATTTATTTATTCATAACACAGAAATTAATAAAAAAGTACAAAATTTTAGTAAACTTAAAACAGATCTATATTAATTTCCAATATTATGTATGTCTAAGCATTTTAATAACACTTTTCACGGCTGAACAAATCTTGATGAAAATTGATAATTAGTTATAGTATATCACAAATGCGAACGAAGTCGTGAGTAACAGCTAGTCGGTTATAAAATAAGGCAAGAAAGTCGTATTTGTGGGTAATAAATACGCGAATGTAAAACGGTTCCAAAAAACTCAAAAACATAATACATCCAAATGATTTACGCCGTCAGTGTTTCTGTGCCTACATTTCTTTGCAAAGCGTAATTTATTATCCAATACATTCATCCAGAAGATTAAACGTGTCGTTTGAAATTGAAAGTAAATATTTGGTGCGTATTTTTTTGGCAGGCACTGTATGGTTATTTACGAGGTATTTTACGTAAGCGAAGCATCGATTAGAGGTACCTGGCATCAAAATGTAATGCACAGAGAAACATGCCTGAAACTATTTCACTACACGCGCAGCGAGTGTACCTATACCTAACGTGTGTTTAATTGTGTATCCCTATTGTTTGGTAGGGCTGTTACAATAGCAAATCGTCACACCTTTCCCCCGAGGGGGCTGGCAGAGGTGTAAAACAACACCCACACTTCGCCGCGCGATATTCAGTCCCTAATCTGACAGCGGCGAGCCTGTCGGCATCCACCAGGCTCCAGTCATGTAGCAGGTGACATACAATACGCACGCAATAGATTTAAGAATAGCTTTATTTATTCCTTTGCAAATACGTTAAAATTAAATTAAAAATTACTTTAACAGTTAGGTACTATTCTGATTATCAAACAGTACAAAATTAATTACTAATTTACTGACTTAAACGAGGAGCTATTTATAATTATTCTAACAGCTATTAAAACGTTCTGTTTGCACAAAGTTTTTATTTTTTATTTGTAGAAGCTGTTCCTCTGTTAATTCACTACTCTGTCCTAATACTTACGTGTTCGTTCGGTATGAGCTTAGTACCGTATATTGAGATGCATGATACTAGTGAGTGGGTACTTTTATACTTAGTACTCAAGTACTCATTTCCGCGTAAGTAAGCTTGGTTTATGGGAAGAAAATGAGAGCTTGCAGATTATGCGATTATTGGATTTAAGAAGCCTGATTAGTAACATAAAACTCTACAAGACTGTCTTATTACAAAGTTATAAAACTCTGTGATATTAAAAGGGTACGCAGATTTCAAAAAAGAATACTAAAAAAAGGGAAATAAGTAATTAGTCATGTTATAGGAAAAAAACAAATCTCCATACAATGCAAGCCGATGCATGGCGTGGAAGACACTTACGTGAGTGATTATCAGGCCTTTACTTCTATCATAGTATTAGAAAGATACGGTACAAGAACTTAAAAATGGACCACATAAATGAGGTGCCGCATACAATTCACCGTAGTCACAAACAAACTTAACCAGTCACAACAGTGATAATTATTGTTATCTCGTTCTTGCTACAGTTTCTTGCACATCTCTCTATCTTTGTTATTGATACACGTAACATAATACTGTCAATGGAACTGTGTAGTGTCCGCTTGCTTGTAGTTATATTGGGCCCACGCGCTGTGTACTTACTGGAAATTTGACTCGTGCCGCTTCTTCCTTATATTATTTAAATGGGTCATTAGCTTTAATTCCATCATTTGCAGAAAACAAAATTAAAGGTTAAGATTCGTTTAAGCTACAAATAAAATAAGAGAAAACGTTATCTGGACATTATCAACGCTTTCAATCGAGAGTCCAACCTCAAATAAGTACTAACCAGAGCACGAGCTGGATTTTCAAGCCGTTCAAAATAGTGCCCACAATAAATTGAGAATTGAAATTCTTTCAGAACTCAAGTATGCTACAAATGGAAATGGAAATCTTTCAGAACTCAAGCATGCTACAAATAAGCGCTTTCGATTGAGTCGTTATTCTAGCCTGTTTCGGCAGTAAGTGCAACCGTACACTTTTCGCCTTCATAAATCGTATCTTTTCCGAATCGAAACGAAACCCGCAATCCTTGGAGCGTTCACTGATTTATGTAAACGCTTCACAAGGATCGTTACGGTTAATAAATCTTGGTTTAACTTGTTGCGGTTACGCGGAATTAGCTTGCCATATAAACGCGTGTCGCGCTTTTTCTGTCTTTATTTGAATGGGATTGGCGCAGTAATGTATGTTGGTTGTAGGGAAACACGCGATGTGCTCGTAGCGACGATGTTCGACATGTGTTTATGTATGAGAACCGCGAATGATTCTGGTGTCAAAGTATGATGGTTGGTCTTCTCTGGTATTTTTTACATGACACATGACGAGATGAATTTAGTTCACACCGTCATGTGTCATGTAAAAAAACTTGATATACTTACACAAAATAGTACAATAACGGTGTTTTTTTCTTCAAACGAAACGAAACGTTCTTCGTTCTTTGTTATTTAAATTGATATAATAACTATGCAATTATTAAAAAATATAAAATAAAATTTCATGCTTTGTTTTATAGGCTCTCGCGTGCTTTTGGTCTATTCATGAAGACCGGTTTTTTGGTGCAAATTTTAAATTGGTTCCAAAAATAGAACCTCTTTTCTTCTCTATAGATTATTCTTAATCTATTTTAAAAGAACACTATCCTAATATTATATTTTTTTCCGTTCTTCATTAAACTAGTCTATAGATATTTAATTTACCTAATCATGAAATTTATCGAATGTGAAATGCAAAAACCCTTTTGTACTCTCTCGTAGCAACTAAACCTTCGCCACCTCCATCTAAAGCAAGGATTAAAATATTACGACACTACGACAAGGTTCTTCAATATGACAGTTTCCGCTGTGGACCGGCAAAATTAAATCAATGCTAAAAGGCTTTTAGACACCAAAAGCAAATCTAAAGCAGCGCTCGCGGGCTTGCATTAAGCCCGCGCCTTTTTTCGATACTATAAGAATAACATGAACCTCGATTTATTAATACAGGTAGGTTAATACACCCTATTAATCTTATGATCTAGAGAAGAACTACTCCATATCGGAATTGACGACTTGACACTGCTTGCACGCTTCGTAACTCAAGGATCGGCTTGAGCCACGGTACTTGCATAGAAATATGTTTGTATCCATTATAACACTAAAAATTATACCTCAAACTAATAAGTATCTATTTTCGAAATTATGCATAAATGAATAATTTATTCTGCGTTAGGCGGGAATTATACAGATCAGACGTAAAGCAAGGACGCAGCGGCGGCGCCAGCCCTGGCATGGTTCAAGTGCGGAAAACTCAATCAACTATGCGGAAAACTGTTAAGCGGCGTGACTGTGGTGCGTCGATTGTGTATAACTCAAAACACGTCGCTTTCTTACGTTCCATACAAACAAGTATTAAAGTATTAAATCACTGCGCCTGTCTGAGCCTTGCCTGCGCCGCTTACATCGGTCTTGCGTCCGGTCTGTTTAGTATAATTCAAGCCTTACTACAGTCTTTTGTCTTTTTCGGTCGAGTTCAAAAATGTAAAAGAAAGAAAGAGACAAAACACTATAAAACTATTCCGAGGCTATACAACGTTTATTGCTAAGGGATGTGTTTGGAGAAGTTTCATTCCCACTGACGACTTTATTGATATTTTTTTAAGATTCATGTTAGGTATTGCATTGATATATCGATGATCAAATATGGCATCGTGCTGCTTCGTGCCTGCTTTTAGTGAGTAGCAACCTTTAATCTGACGACTTGAACGGGCCAATCTGAATAATTCAATTAATACTCTGCTTCGTTATAAGAGAATTAATTTGGATTTATTAAAAAATTCAAATATTCGTCAATTTCTACAGGCTCGAGGAGTCTGAATAATTATTTATTTATTATAGCTGGGTGTATTAAAAGGTCCGCTTTCACTGATGTTTGTTAGATAGGACAATCTGACATGGCGTTTAAATTGTTATTAATTATGTATTATGTTTTGCTACTGATAAAATTAAATATAGATTATTTGGGATGGAAAGCATTATAATTCAATCAATAATAATAGCCTAATTGTTTAATAACTGACTTACATCTATCAGGACTTCTGTGGATTAGACCACCGAAGATATTGTTTAGAAAAAAAAAATATGATGACAAGCTTCCATGAAGCCTCCTCCGCCCTCCCATCCTTCTAATTTTATTTGCGCACACCACGCAAAAACACACACAAGCAGCAGTTCCCTTTGATATTTACGATCTTAAAAATATTACAGTTAAATAATAATGAAGTCTCAAAAATCGCTTGAATCAAAGAACGTAATAATGTTAGACAACCGATTAAATGTTTGTCACTTTTGAAAGGACATTCTTGTATGTTATTTCAAAACCCTCATCACTTGTTAGACTTTTATTTTATTACGGGTTATATTGTGAAACATGACCCGTTTTAAATATATAGATGGTTCGCCGACATAGATATTTGATGAGACTGTTGAACAAGGCAGTTCAGAGGTATTTGATAACTTTCGGGTTTATTTGAGTACCTAGTAATAGACCTACTATTAATTATGATCCAGATTAGGATACAATTTGATTTTCTAAATAATTTAGAACAAATTTCAGTTTTCATTGTAATTCGTATATTAGAATAGATAGGGTTTATTTTAAATAACCTAGCTGAAGGTAGGAAATAAATATTTTTAATAATATTTCATTATAATAGTATTATGTAGACATTTTAAAGTGTTTACTAATGCTGTTGATAAATTATAAAATTGTAGGCAAGTTAAATTCTGAAACTCTCAAGTTTCTAGTAAAAGTAGGTATTTTTGTTGTCTTTTCACGCTACAACAATTATTAAGCCAGTCTGGCATTAACTATATATTTTTGGCATTCAGTTGCCGGCATTCACCGAACTTTAATTGAGCGATTTAACTGTCCATTGTTGACATTTGACTTATTGAGGAGCTGTGAAAAACAGTCGCATAAAAAAAATACCGTTCGTTTAGGTTTGACTGAAAGTTTTATATAAAGTAAGTAAGTCTATTACCTATTCTACATAAAAAAAAGTAAGTAGTATAAGGTCTTATACCAGCACCAACAATGTCTCGCGGAACAGTCCTGTAGTCAGAATGTGCCGCACTTATAACCAACTAAGCGAGACCAGAGACATATTTTCGTGTAGTTTAATAAGTTTCAGATATTTTTTAAATAACTTAATTAAGTAATGTATTAGTAAGTTAATTATAGTTTTTAGTTCCATTGTACATTTTATAAGCTGTGTACGGTCATAATTGGACTAAAGGTTCAAATTTTATATATTTAATTTAAGTTGGTACCTACATGTGTTAGCCTATAGTCTGTTACCGAACCAATTCAAATAAAATAAAAAATAAAATAAAATAAAATAGAACAGTTGTCAAAAACCGTTAGTCAAAAAATTATTTTCGCGTTCCCGAATTCGGTAAACTTTGTCTTCGAAATTCAAACGAACCTACACACACTACATCATACACGATTTTAATAAAGCACCCTATCACTCACCCGCATCGCATATCCATCGCAAAACCCATCCAGAAGCTCGTCTCGAGCCACCACCGCTAAATACGGCTTCGATTTTTAAACCCCCGGATAACGTCAAACCAAAGTACGTCAGATAAGCGACGACTACGCCATCTATCTTGCCAGCAGACGTATGCAAGATACGGGCCACCCACATGATATAATCGAAAATCGCTTACCAAAATCCATCTACATATTCCTTCTGACAACGGCTAAAATTGGCTTCGAATTTTTATTGGGAGTTTTTCGGGGAAGAAATTGAATTGTTATCTCTAGTGGTTGGCTTGTTTAGTGGTTATAAAAGGTTTATGGCGGTGTTACTTTGAGGTTTATCTTTTATGTCGTGAGCCGGTGACGTTGGATTTAGGTTAGTTAGCAGCTTCATTTTGTAATTCTAAGCGCTACTTTCAGAAGCTCGGGCTATTTTTTCAATTCGAAGTTTAACTGCTCTTCTTCTTCTTAGTCGGCATCTTCATTGCTGAAGGTCGTGCCCAGTTTGATTGAGTGCACACGATGCACTATGCTCCTCCACGAGTTTCTGTTTTCGGCGGTTTTAATCGCTTCAGGTATTGCCAGGCCCGTGAGCGTCCTTATTAGGTCTGACCAACGGGTAGGTGAGCGCCCGCGTGGTCTTTTCCCGTCGACCTGACCAACTACCATCAGCTTTTCCAAGCTGTCAGGATAACTCACAGCAGCTGAGCAGTTTAACTGCTCATAAAAGGTTAAATTGATAAATCGTCTGAGTTAGAAGGTATCCTTGTGTTACCACAATCTTTGAGTAACATTAGTACTTTTTAGGATTAATAATTTTTATAGGAAAAGAACGACCGCTTTTTAAATTCCCACACTAATGAATAGAATACCTTAAGATATTAGAAATAACATGAATTATAAAAACTGCAAGAGATTTTAAAAGAAATACTTTTACAATAACCTAAAATTGAAAAAATAGTAATAATAACAACAACAATAGTTTAACTAAATAAATTTACTTAATTTATCATATTTATAAACTTAAAATAAATTGGTTTTTTTTTAAACTCTGTGTTAATTAACCCTGAGTTTAAGAATTTAACTCTGTTTCTGCTGCAATTTAACCTTGGAAGTTTACACTACAATAACAGTATTTTTTTTTTAATTTAGGTAGAATCTCGACATGATGGTACTGGCTAAGTTTCTTGATGTCGGCGAACATATTTCAACAGAGCTCTGTGAAGTTTTATTTTTGGAAATTATGTGAATTAAGAATAGAGAATAATGTTTATAAAAATTTAACTTACATACCTACGGTAATGCTCGTAAATAAATAGTAAGTTTGAAATTGAGAGAGATCCCAAAAATATGAAACTTAAAATTGTGGAAGGGATCAAAATAGGCTGGTTTCAGGCCACATTTAATATAGCACGATTGAAATTTACGTGTGGAATTCAACTTCAAAAACCACATTATCAATTATATTGTTGAAGCACATGTTTTCTCTTTATGTTACATATGCGGCCAACTCTGTGTTAATTACAAAAAAGTTTTAATAATTTATTATTAAAGTATCTTGTTACTTCATATATAATCCTACTAATATTATAAAAGCCATGATAGCCTAGTCGGAGAAGGCTCGCCTCTCAAGCCAGAGAGAGTGGGTTCGATCCCAGCCGAAAGCACGTACCAATTTATTTATGAGCATATTATGTGCTTAACCAATGTCATCTGCTACATAACTGGAGCTCGGTGTGCTGTGACAGGCTCGCCGTCTGTCTCATTTGGGACTGAATATCGTCCGGCGAATTGTGGGTGTTTTAAACCTCTGCCAGGCCCTTCGGGAAAAAGCGTGGCGTTAAATATGATATAATATTATAAAGGCAAAAGTTTGTGTGTTTGTATGTCCTTCTTCACGCTCAAATTATGGACGGACTTCGATTAAATTTTGTATAGAGCTAGTTTAGGCCCTGGATTAACAGATGGGCTACGTTTTATAAATCCTTTCTACCTCTTTCGCTATTAATAATGAGTTTATCTAAAAAGACCTCTTCCCCGATTAAAGGAGAATATCACAAAAAATGGCTGTTGGAACCAATTAATCCAATTGCCAGGTTTCGAACGAACTGACACTAGTGTAAAAAAGAAATGTGAAAGAGTGAAAATGCCAGGGAAGATACAAGTGAAAAGTAATAGAAGGGTATTTATAATCGAGATAAAATTGAATATATTAGGTACCTGCAAATATTTAGGTACTCTATTCAGATCTTAACATCGTTGTTTACCATCCTGTAAGTTGATAGTGTCCGAATTTTCTGAATAGAGAGTGTACTCGTATTTGGGTATTTACTTGATCCTCTAAAATACCTAGGTAATACTTACAAAATAAAGTACCTATAAATAGTATAATATTAAGTAGTAGCCATCAGTTGATAATTATTATCGTTCTTGGACAACCTGTTAGATCTACCCGATAATTATCCCAATTTTAATTGAAACATTATTTGTCTACTGAATTCACCCCTGTGTACTTACAAGCATCAAGAATTGAATTAGGTAGAAAAAGCTTGGTCGATAACCATCAAGAATAGTGATGTACGACTTGGCTCCTAATGTTACAGACCTAGATCGGTGGCCCCGAACGAACTAATTGGATTTTTCACAACCCTAGGGAAAGTCGGGACTTTTGACACAGGTAAGATAAGAGGACAGATGATAAACTTAAGTGTCAGCGGTAATTTTTTTTTAACGCTAGTTATTTTATTTTCTGCTTAGTATTTTGCTAAAATACTAAGCAATTAAAGTAAAACTTTGCTAAAATACTAAAAAGCGATGGCAGCCTAGTTGGGAGAAGGTCCGCCTCTCAAGCCAGAGGGAGCGGGTTCGAACCCAGCCGACGGCACGCACCAATTTGTTCATTAAGTGATCATATGTGCATATTGTATGTCATCTGCTACATGACTGGAGCCCGGTGTATGGCGACAGGCTCGCCCCCTGTCACATTTGGGTTCTGAATACCGTCCGGCGAAGTGTGGAAGTTGTATTACACCTCTGCTAGCCCCCTCAGGGGAAAGGCGTGACGATATGTTATGATATATTTTGCTAAATATTTTTGCGTAGTACAAAAAAATAATCAAAATCAAATTAAAAAAAAAAAATTATGGAAACGGAATTTGCAAAATAAAATAGGCTTTTTAACTAATCATACTGTAGTAAATAATTATCAAGTTTGTAAATAGTGAAAAGCTAGTAGAAAATTTAAAAGAGAAAGCATATAAAATCTTCTTCTCTATCCGCCTCTACAGTGGAGCAGGAAAAAAGATTCATAAGTACCGTGTGAAGCAGGGTGGTTACGCTAGTAAGGTACAAAAAGAAGAAATAGAAGAAATCAGTGGTGAAGTGAAGTGCAACACTCAAAAATCTGTGCAATTGAATTACAAATGCCACTGTAATTTTTACATAAAAAGTTATGTTTGGTGCCAGTTTACCTTCTGCTTTTTTCTTTCTTTTCGCTAGGGATGTCTAATTTACGATTTCAAAGCGTGCCCTGAATATCTTTATTATGATGGCAATATATCTGCGTAGTAGTTAGTGATAATTAAAATAATAAAGAAGGGAGAGGGGAACAATGATTTCTGCGACATTTGCAAATTGGAGGTGTTCAACGAGAAAATGTTATCAAATTGTTTTTAGAAAATGAACGAGAATAATAAAATATTTATGGCTTTAGTCATTTTTGGTTGGATATGAACATAAACTAGAGATGATTAAAATAATGGGCGATATTTTTTACGGTTCGAAGTTTTTTTTCTGTTTGACAGCTAGGTTTTGTGCCAATTTACGAAAGTGGCGCTCGTAGCAGTTACATTTACTACTAGGATAGTGGTTTTATACATTTAAGTGCTAGGTACATCTTTTAGTGAGCACGTCAATCTTTATTATTTGTAACACTGTTTAGACCATTACTTAAATGTCAATGTTATTTGATTGAGAGTGTTTATTGGAAATTAAGTTCAATACTATTCACAAATATTCCTAGATTCGATTTTGAGTTAATGGGCTTTTGTGGCTAGTTGTCACAATTCTGCCAATATCTGTTTTATGCTGGTTTCATGCTTCTTGGAGCTTATAATTTCATCTGATACGTAACTGGAGCCCAGTTTGAGGCAACAGGCTCGCCTTAGGGCACATCTGGGACTAAATATCGTCCGACGTAGGGAAAGGCGTGAAGATATGTGATTACTAAAAAATATGTACGGTATCTCTGAGTGGGAATCATAAACATTACTATGAGCGCTCGAACGCACAGTATACTAAAAAGGTATGGCAGCTGCCATACATTAAAACGAAGAAAAAAACGAGTAAATTGACATGACAGCTGTCATGTCAATTTACTGAGAAAGGTCGTACTTAGCATTTTCCGTAACGCTTGTGAATACGGGAGTAAGTCTTCAAATGTCGAATGAGTTGGGTAGTATAGTTGTAGACTGGTGTGTTTAAATTTAAGCCACATCTTTGCGACCCATGCTTGATCTCAAGTGCAAGCATATTTTAAGAATGATAAAAAAAAACGAAATGATTAAGGTTTTCGACAAAATTTTATTTGATAGTAGAGAAGTAATATATATACTTTGAACCAATCCATATGCTTGAGTACATAAACACTGTTTTTGTAGGATAGTTCATAAAACCATGTATGTATGTAACCATAGGTAGGTAGGAATCAATTAGAGCAAGGTATGAATATTTAAAGACTTTTTAAAAGTAATCTGGTAAATGGTGCCAGTACCACAATTATTCAAATAAGTTATTAAAAGCTTTGTCGATTCACTTTTTATAGTGACACTGTCGGTTTGTCTCAATAAATAAAAAAAAAAACTAGTGCGTGAAGTCCCTCCGCGCGGAAGAAGTGAAACTTCTGTTTAACTTTCTTACTACACGCATGCGTTCGAGTGCCACGCATTCACTCTCGCTCTGTCTCTATCTATTCCCCCTCCCCAGGAGCGTTAAATGTTTAACGCGACCTTGTTGGAAGTCGCATTAGAAGTTTCACTTGAATAAAAACAAATACCTAAAATAGGCGTTCGAGGGACAAAAACATTCACCAATTAGAGGGTATTCACCAATTAAGCAGTTGAGATAAAGGAACAAAAATAAAGCGAAAAGCAATGCTCGAGCCAGACCTTGTACCGTCTGTCTTGCTCATTATGCTAAGCTCTGATACGACTTGACGGATGCCTCGCCTCTTCTCAATTTGTTGAATACCCACCACTTAAGTGGGGATTAAGCGTATTGCTTAATCTTTAGTCGAAGACACTGTTCTCTGAATTACTCCGCGAAAAACGGAATGTTTAATTAGATCATTAGCGTTTTTCATTTGTTAGGGTTTACGGTTTTTAGTTTATTAAATTATTAATTGATTTAGTAAAGACTAAACCAATATTACCTACCTATATGACTAATTGTCTCACAGGAACCGTGAATAGTTCGGGATGAAAGCTAAGGTACTTTATGTCCTTTTCTGTACCCCTGATAACGTGTATGTAAAAGTTGGTAATGGTCGGTTGAGTAGCACAACAAACAAACGGACGAATAAACTCCTTTTTTTTTATTACTTTTGGGGTTATGAGTGAGAAAATGAATCATCAGTGTGTATAACGATGATTTAAGGGCGACAACGCTACACGACTTATCGCGCGCCAATGTAGCCCCGACGTTAAACGAATCGACTGATTTAGATCTTTGATTTGATCATTGGTTTGGCTTGGATTTAAAATATAGACTAAATTATGTATATCCCGAAATTAGTTAACAATTCCTGCTGAATATTCAACAGGTTGAATAGCAGATGAAATCGTGGAGAACAACTATTACAAAAATATATCTGCCCAATCAGTACAGAGCGTACTGAAAAAATACACAAGCGACAAACAGCGAAAAATGGGGGATAGATCACGACTACGCCGTTTTGTTAACTTTAACAGACATGACTTGAAACCTTTGCTTTTAAAACGTCAGTAGAATCAGATATGAGTAGATATCAGATAGCTGAAGCCAATGACCTGTAAAGGTCTCCTTATATTATGCAAGTCGCGTGCAAGCCAGACCCGAGCACTGATGAGTTCGGGATTAATATTTAAATGTAGCGGTCTGAAGGCGGATTTCATTTTGTTTCCTAAAAATGAATAGTAGATTATTACTACAGTGATATTAAAAGTATTGTTGTAGCAATTCTAATTTGTACAAATGTTGTTTTTGTAAATTAGTAAAGAGGGCTTAATATTTTTTCGGCTTTCGGTTTTGTGGCTTAGAACCGAGGTTAAATTTTTGGCTCTTAGATTTAAAAGGTTTTAGCTAAATTGATCCAGCTATAATTCTCAACTGAAACGCTTACTACTGGACAGCATTTAATTTCTTTTTTTTTTTTTTTAACTAGAGAATAGCGAATGGGAAGGCAGTCATAACATTATCCAATTTTCAGTCCGCTAGGTGAGCTAGCTTGCTAAAATAGATACTGTAATGGGTGTTAGACAGTTAGTCAACCATTTAGCCAGTTAGCTACGCTAAGTTAGCATACTGTATGCGTGTAATAGCCGCTTAAGTTCTTATGTAGTAGATTCTTTCAAGTAAGCTATCAGTCTACCATTTCAAATAATGTAAATACAGTCCTTCATTTTTATTTCCATTCACAAAAAATTAAAACAATTTTAGATGCTGCTCAGAATTTTCAAACCAACAAACCGTAAAAATTAAAAACACAACGCGAAAACCATGCTTTATGCAAGAATTAAGAGGAAAAGCTCGTTTAAATACAACTTCCACAGCAAAAAAAAGCCACATTCAACTAACAAGCAGCTAACATATGTACAGACTTTCGAAGTCTTTCTTTTAGATACAAGGCTTCGTGGCTTGTAAAAACTTTCAGGTGTGTTTCTCGCTTATAAAGATTGGTTCTGTAGTAAATATTATAAATGAACAAGGTAGTTGATCGAATCAGGCGTTACTTTTCGGAAGTTCATCTTCAAAACTGTTTCTTGAACCAATTTATAGTGTATTTCCGCTCTAACGTCGCATTAAGTACGTCAAAGGATATTAATTTGTGAAATGTAATTCTTCGAGTACTTCTTCGACACGTGGTTCGCCTCTCCACGAGGCATCCTCAGGACGTGTTGACTCACGGTGAGTCAAACCGAAGCAAACTAGACGATCAAGTGTCCTTGGTCGTCTAGTTTGCTAAAACGTCCATGTTGTATTACGTCCAGTCTAACATTGTCCAGTATCTCGTATCTCGTATTCTCGGATCTATAGATCCGAGAAGGCTACTTCCGAAATCGTCTAGTGAAATTTTGAATGTGCTGAAGGCGAATGTTGCGATGCATCCAATCCAAAATTCATCAATTTAGTCCACAATTAATTTATAATATTCGTCGCAACTACTAAACTAAAGACCAGTTCGTCACAAAACTACTAGACTATACTGATAAACTAAACTTTTATGCTATACTATAGTTATAAACAAATTAAATTATCTATCTTGTCTCCGAAAATAAACCAAAAGTTACTTTAAACTTGAAGCCTTTGTCCTAAGACCTCTCTAACTTAATTGACTTAGTGTAATTGAATTGCGTACTTTATTTTTGTAATGCGCAAAACTTTAATTAAGTTTATCTATGTAAGTAACCATTCGTATGTTTCAACCAAAATAATATAAATAGGGCAGTTTAAGCCGTTGATCGTGTTCAGTCAAATTGAGTCAAAACCATCACAAAATACTTCTAGGTATATCTAAGTCATAAGCATAAATGCATACAAAATTGTTACTTAAACTAATATCTAGTGTAATTCCGCTTTAACGTCGCATTAAGTACATCAAGGAGTATGAATTTTGTATTCTTTTCTTAATTCATAATTATATTTTAAATTAATTTAATGACATTTCCTAGAAAACTTCATACAAATTGATATTTGAATCTAATTTAAACGGTATACAATTTGATATTTCAACTAACGAATTTAACAGACCTAATTTAATGAAATCTACTAAAAAACTTTTTACAATTTGATATATGAAGCTAATTCAATAAGGAATTTAACGGAATTACACTAGATATTTTGAAGATGACTTTCGCAAAGTAACGCCTGATTCAATCAACTAAAATGCATACATTTAATACATATGTTTAAAAATACGAGATAGTGATTATAAGTATATGTTATATAAATAAAAAGAACCATTATACACGTGTCGCGCTTCTAACGTCTTGCGAAGAAATGAGACGTAATGCGAGCCCGTAGCCCATTTGATCGGCTGCGATGAAAAGTGCGCTCTTGCAGGCCCGTCCTTTAATATTATTTTGTTCCAAGTACGTATGTACATATATTAAAACTTAGTATGTGCTCGTTTTCGTAACAGCCAGTTGCTTTTATTGCCGAAACCCTAAAAAGAGAGAACCGCAAAAAGTTGGTCCCGTCTTTCTCAAAACCGCACAAGTTTTTTCATAGTCATACCATCGTCACTCGCAAAAAAGTTAGCTTTATAGCTTTTGACATATAAGGTTTATCACTTGCATGGTACGTTGTAGAGACCTAATAATTTTCGGGTCTGTACCTTGTACCATATAAAAAAAAATCAAATTCACAATTGATTTATTTCAGGCATGACACCCATATCAGCACAAATTGTAAATTATATCAAATTACATTCAATTTAGTATAATTGTAGGTAATGCGTAAATTTCAAAACTGATGACTTTTTATTTATAACAATTAAAAATAATTATGAATAACAATAAAAACAATCAATAATTATATAACCATGTCAATTACAATTGAAAATTAAAAATAAATAAATTTAATATCAAATAAAATAGTAAGTACATTAAAAATTCAAAATGAAGTCAAGGAAGAAATCAATTATACTATACTCTTACTCATATTAATTACTAGTACTTTCTCTCCGGCATCGGTATCGGTAAATGTCTCTAACACAACAAATAACACACAACAAATTGAAAATTTTGGTCGAAGGTAAAATTTACAAAGTAAAAGTGTACTATCACACTTAATAATCACGCATACGATGATTTAATAGTGCCACAAATTATTGCGATGTGCTTTTTTTTAACAAAATTAAATTTTTAACACGTTGCACGCCATAGGACCCACCGGTGAGCCTAGCGTACCTTTCCGTTCGGGCCAAGCCAAAATCAGGTAATCCGTAATTTTCATCAACTTGAGATTTTTATCACAAAGTATATAAAATGCGATAATTCGTTTGGAAAATAAAAATTAGCGACTTTTACCGCCTAGTTTTAGAGATATAGCATAAGGCTCACGGGTGAGTCCCGTGGCCTTCTACGAACGATTTTTAAATTTCCGTTCCCGGAGGCCGCGGGGTCACCGCGCGGCTCACCCCGTGCACTCGTTCCCCGGACGCAGCGATCGAGTCTAGCCCGCGAGCCAGTTACAAATTTAGTCAATCATTTCCTCCCGGACGAAAACTCATACAACGATTAAGATTTATCATGAAGCCTAGTGGGAACTCACTTTGACCAGCTCACGGTTCGGCTGTTAACTTCTTCACCATCATCTACATTAGTCAGATGTACACTTCTTAAAAGCTAGTTTTGAAAACGATTGACTATAGAAAAGTTATGAACATCCTCCGACTCCATCATCAGACCATGAAGCTCATTGCTCATGGTCCATATTAAATTGGCACCGAAGATACGCAAGTATACCAAATTCCAGTGCAATTGAACTTCAGGAAGTGGTTCTCATGTGATCTATACAAACATACATACAAAAATAATAACACGGCAGGTCAAATGCAGGCTTGTTTATTTGTTTGGCGGGGCATTTTATGCACTTAGCCACTTGATTTGCTAAGCTTGTAAAAAGCCTAGCAGTATACCAAGGTAAACCTGGTTAGTTGATGCATTCAAATAGGCGATAGAAGCTCTTGCGTAGCTCCTGCTTTGCAATGATCAGGGCATCAGCTGACGATATTTATACAGCCAGCTGACTTTTTTTTCGGGTTTGAAAGCTTTATCTTAACACAACACAATTTTCAATCGGAAGGAAATGACTGTTTTTTTTTTCTACGTGTTTGGGAGGCTTCTTCTTCTTCATGCTCTTCGTTACTGAAGGTCGTGCCCATCTTGAAATGCCTTCACCGCGGCGTTGACTAGCTGCTGCCCAACCACTCTGCTGTCGGTTTGTTTCAGGGCTACTAATATTTAGTAACGGAGAGCTGTAATCGTCTTTATTTGGTCGGACCATCGGGTCGGCGGTTGACCCCCTGGTCTCTTCTTGCCCTCTATCTTTCCTACAATAACCAGCTTGTCAAGATTATCTGGTTGCCTCCGGGCAATATGACCAAAGTAGCTCAGAACTCTTTGGTATCAGATTGTGGATAACCGTGACTTGACGTTGAGTTAGCTGAAAATAGATTTGTTGGTACGTTTTGTTCATGATATGCGCAACATTCTCCTCCAGCACCACATTTCAAAGGCTTCTTCTTTTCTCTTTGTTTCTTCTGTCCACTGCTCGTATTGACCTCATGGTCAAGCTCCTCGGAGCCGTAAAGAAATTGAGAACACGATACATCGCACAAGTCTCATTTTAGTGTTTTTAGAGACATTTCTGTTTTTCTTAATTCTATTCATCGTTGCTCTTTGCTCCTTTAGCCATCTGCGAACATCTTCGAATCTCTCTCTCACAGCCTCCCTTATCCCTGATGAGTGAGCACCATTTCCTGCAATGCATGCAACTCTACCTAACACATTCGAACGCCTTTGTGTATAATCTATACTATACTGCTAAACCCACCACCGGATTCGCTGCTGACGACCACAATAATTTATGATAAATCTATCATAATCATTTGTACGAGTTTTCGTCTGGGAGTAAATGATTGACCAAATTTGTTCCTGGCTCTGGAGCTATTTTGGTTACTTTGTTTTAACCGAATTCACCGGTAATTTTTAGGTTTCTTACAAAAATGATTAATTATTTTAACTAATGTGATATTGAGAAAAAGTGCCATTGTGATTATTAATCTTCATAAATAACTTTGAGAAGTTTGTAATTAAAAAAAATATATTTTGTACTATACCGTTGCATGTAATTAGACCAAATCGTTGACCAACCCTAGTATCATAACAACAACCTTGATAAAAATCTGAGTTTCAACTGGATTTGAAAACCACGCTGTCCGATTGTGCTACATGGTCACACGGCTCACTTCCATACGCGTTTTGTTTGGTAGCTGCTCTTTTCGGCTTGTGGGAAGCGTTTACATTGAACCTCGCACTCGGCTCACGGGTGACCCCCGTGGCCTGAATGGTTCAGTATGGTAAGGCTCACCGGTGAGCGCCATGGCCTGAACTTGAAAACTCGATTTTTCCCTCGGCGTTCAACGTGTTTTAACAAAATTTAATTTTGTCATGATTTTTTTAACTAACATCTAAAAGATGTTAGTTAAAATCTATCTAATTTAATCTATCTAAGGCGATGACATATGTGCGCATTGTATGTCATCTGCTTCGTGATTGGAGCCCGGTGTATGGGGACAGGATCGCCCCCTGTCACATTTGGGACTGAATATCGTCCGGCGAAGTGTGGGTGTTGTATTCCACCTCTGCCAGCCCCCTCGGGGGAAAGGCGTAACGATATGTAATAAGTGTACACTTAATGAACACGCATACGATGATTTAATAGCGTCACAAATCTCAATATAACTATTGTGATTTACTTATTTTGAATAACAAAGTTTAATTTTGTTAAGATTTTTTTAACTTACACCTAAAAACATTAAGAAATACAAACGTTTCAGTTCTTCGATTATACTCCAGGTTGAGAACTCCGAAACCATTGCTATCCAAGCTATCCAATATACATTACATACAAACAGCTTACAGTTTTAAAGAAACATATTAGCTAGCATAGAAAAATAGTTATATTTCAAATTTCATTATTTATAGCCACTTTTCTTACTACCCGTTCTATTATACATTATTAGCAATCTATTCCAATGCGTCAATCTTCTTCCCTTTTCTCAAATATTTTACTTCACCTCAAACGAGTAGAAGTGTCGTTCAACTCGATAAAATGAAATGAATGCACGAACATCTGAGCATGCAGTAGCATTGTTTCAAGCATTACATAATAATATGACAACAACTAGCTCTAGCCAGACTTAAGTGGCTCTTCTAAAGAGAAAGGAGCGGGCGGAACGTGAGCTGGAATACCAATATTCTAAGTGCACGCCATGGAAGAAAGAAAAAATGTAGACGATGTTTCAAGGATAAAAAGTATCCAAAGTAAGTCGGTTCATAATCACCATACAACAACAACAACAACAACAACAACAACAACAACAACAACAACAACTCTTTATTAAAAACATAAAATAATTACAATAGTACTTAAATAAGGCTTAACTAAATTTTAATGGGCGGCCTTATCGCTCAAAGCGATCTCTTCCAGGCAACCTGAATGCACAGGAACATTTATATAAGTTGAGGCCTTGAAAGTTCTAATACATAATTTTATAAGACGTAAAAAATAATAAGATAAAAATAATAAATATATATACATAATATATTTATATAAATAATAAAAATACACAAATAAATACTAATAAGTAGACGAAATAAATATAATAGAAATACTTTAAAAATGTTTAAAAATAAATGTCACTAATATATAAATAAATACACAGTGTGACTTTTGTGACATACATATCTTTCAAAACGGCTATTGTTTTGAAAGATAGTGAGCCTTGACACGACTCTTAAAGACGTCACCATACCGGGACACCGACCTACCCTAAGTTGAGGGTGATTATGCCGTTATCCACGCTGGCTCAGTACGGGTTAAATCTTGGTTGGTCTGTCGAATTATTCCTCTAGTACACGTCGGTTTCCTCACGATGTCTTCTTTAACCGTTCGAGCTCGTGTCAAAATTGAATGCACATAAACTTTTCTACGATATAGAAGTTCATCGGTGTACGACCAGGATCGAACCCATGACCTGATCGGAAGTCGCAGTCCATCTTACACGACCAACACTGAAAGACAAAGCCTACAAAGTTTGGCTTTGTCTGTATTGTGTATATGCATACTGAGGGACGTTCTGATTGGCCGTCGCTCACACGTCTTAGCAAAACGCGTTCGTCTTGCAAAAAAAAAAATTACACATTTTGCTAACTGATCAAACATTTACCCACGCACTCAAAGTCGTTAATAATGATAACTTAAACTTTTTTTTTTTAAATGTAAAATAGGTCGTCGTTTGACCACCAACTCGCCTGATGTTAAGCGACGTTGTGGTCTAAGAGATGGAGCACGACGATCTATAAGGTACTCATTCACTCTACCCTTGAAGTTTTGTATAGAGTGAAGAAGTACAAAGACGGCAGTTGAGTGAGGCGCTACAAGTGCGCTACTGCTCAGACCCGTCTTTCACGGAACGGTTACACCGGACTACATCCCGAAACACGACTAGGTCATTTCACGGCATGGCTTGGTCCGGTGGGTGGTAACTAGCCACGGCCGAAGCCTCCCACCAGAAAAACTGTCACTATAATAAAGATTTTTCATGGAAATATAGCCTTTAGTGACTATCATTAACTATTCTATTATAAATTCGCTTTCTCTCTCACACATACACACACACACACACACACACTCACACACATACACACACACATACACACACACACTCATGCATTCACGCCCTGTAAACAAATGATGTACTATAATAAGAAAGACCGGGGGCTCTTAGCACAAGCTTTATTAGTTTAAAGAGAGTCCCCAGAAGTATGTATTTGTATTTTTTGTAACTTGGAATGAAATAAACTTTATTATTATTATTATTATTATCAACGTCTGTGCGGTGGTTAGTAAGATAACCAGTAACTACTAAAGATTTAATTTTGATTCCAAGTTTGTTGGTACGAATCGTGCCTTGCAACTATCGTTTGTTCGTGCAAGACCAATTATGACGCCGCCGAAGACTAACAGCCAATCACAATGTAATGAGCCAATCGCGCGCCAATAAACAACCGTTCGTTCAAATGAGCTTACGCTACCAATTACGTGTCCTTATTTTTTATTAAACTAAAACATCTATACATATTTTCTTCTTAGTTCAAGGTACTCGCGTGGTTTGTCATAACTGGTATGCAGTTGGACTTTTGTTGTTATAGTATTATTGTAAGAAGTACAGTAAAACTTAGGTGATTGGTATATTATATCACCCACAAAAATGTCAATCGTAAAGACAGATCGTAGCCACATGTAAATGTTGTCGTCAAATGAATCGTCTTGTGGTTGACCACTTTAAGGGTCCCGCGACGCTCTGAAATTTTCATACAAACGTGCTTGTCAAATTTCTTGGAAACCATTTGTCAGATTATGATGACATTTAGCATGTACAATTAAACGAACTACATCTCTGCCTCCATGTTCTCGGTTTTTAAAAAATACGTCCTCAAGAGAAAATAGAGCTATGAAAAATATCCGCATTTGTAAGGCGTCACTTTGGACTGATTTATTCAATAGATAGACAAAATAAATCAAAAATCCCTTTACAAAGGGAGGTTGTCTACATCGTTAGCTTTTAAATTAATCCACACAGCACAGTACACCACAGGAAACTATAGTTGCTATGTCCAGTAACGGTATTCGGATACAGTCGTCAGTTGCTACTCCTGGTACGTACAATTCAGTACAAGTTCAGTTCAATTTTAATAAAATTTGTTTATAAGCAACATATACAAATTTTCAGTGTCTTGTTACTTGTTTTTTCTGATTTCAACGAAACGCTTATCATCTATCTTTCTTTAATAAGGCACCTATTTAAACCCTATATTTAGTTCTGTCTCAGTATACACAAAGTACAAACAAAACTGATTTACAGTCCAAAGCGAGCCCTTAGAAATGCCGACACTTTTCATATCTCTATTTTCTCTTCAGGACGTTTTTTAAAAAAAAAGACAAGAACATAGGGTCGGAGATATAGTTGATTTAATTATACATGCCAAATTTCACCACAATCTGACAAATATTTTTTTAAAATTTGACAAGAGCGTTTGTACGGAAAATTCAGAGCGTCGCGGAACCACCACTTCTGACAGCTGTACTTCATCATGATTGCTAGTTATTAGAACAAAAAGGTTTAACCCGTCTGCCAATAGCGCCGTAGCAGTCAAAAATGAATCCATAAAACATCTGAATTAAAATAATCTCTGCAAAATAAGTCTGAAAAAGCTTTTAAATGTTCGATCACAAAAAAGTTTGAATATTTTTAGTACATTTTAGATTTAAAGCCTTTTAACGTATTAGTTACTTGAATAAAATATTTTTGTTCATGTAGAAAATGAAAACTTTGATATAAAAGTTAGAAAATAAAATAACAAATGAGTGGGCAGTCAAAAAAGTTTTTTTTTTCTGTATAAAACGGCTCGACACGATAAAGCTATTAGACATTATTTACAAATAAAACTTTGATAGGTGAGAGGTATTTAATAGTTAAACTATTTTTTTCGGTCAGTCCCTGGTGTGGGCCGAAATAGACTTTGCCTTAAACAAATATTGCCACAACTTGAGTGTAAAATTTCCCTTATAAAATGAAAAACAAATCATGAAATGGATAAACACGACCGCAGTTCAAAAATCCTCCCATATTGTTCGGACCAAAAATTATTCCTCCTCTTCATATCATTTTGATGCACACTCTAACATTCTAAAATTTAATCAAGATGAAGTCAACCCTTGAGCTGTATAAAGGTACCAAACCAAGTTGATTTGCATTCATAATAAGTTTGATTGCCCCACTGCAACCAAAGGACTCTCAATTCTCAAGTCTGAGACGCTGCAACCAATTTCAAAAATTAAACTTTACTTAATACTCGACTATATAAGAAACCCCGAGGGAACGGTTGCTCAGAAAAGTTACTACAAATGCAAGCTCTCCTTTATCACTACCTAAGGAATAATGCTTAGAAATTGTGCTGTGAATATGAAACACTGTATTTAAAACATTATTTAATTAATCTACTTTTAGTAAGAACACGCAACTAAATTCTTTATTCTTTGTTATCAACTTAAAAAAATTGTAAATTAATTTTGTTAAAATGTTGTATTTTTAAGTTTAATTAACATTATACTCGTACAGAATCAATCAATCAATTTCTAATATTGCTATTTTCTAATCGATCCAGTAATCTATATAATCTATATAATAAAAGTGAAAAACCAGAACGAGATAAAAACGCAAGACGGAGCGAGATGGCGCTCTACAAAACTTCCATAGCACGTTTATCCTAAACGGCTACCTGTTTCTCGGTAATTCGCATGTAATTCGATTCCTTGACCTCGGCAATCGCGACAAACTTAATATTTATGGTTTTGGATGTGTAATTTTTGTATAATAAGCAAGATAAAATCGCAAGTTCAAATTTCGAGCCAATAGAGATTATATTAGAGAGCCAATAGAATTGCCGGCTTGCTCGAGGTCGGGGTCGGGGTCGCGTTCAGAGGATAGGCTCTCAGCGTGTGCAACTCTGCCGTTCAAAACATAAGTGTGAAAATTATTAAATTACATTGAATAAATTACAACTAAACTGTATTACAACTGAAAAAAAACATATTTTCAAGCAAAGTTATAGAACAACTTAGTCGTTTCGTAAGGCGAGTGAAACAACGGAGCCGTTAGAAAACAACGGAGAAACAGGTTTCTATCCTTTGCATAGAACGCACCCGTCTAGAACGTCTATGTCAGTGTTGCACGTTATTGCTCTATCTGCCTCAAAATGGGCAAATGTTATGCAAATTTACAAAAAAAGTCGTATCTTAGTGGATTTATTTAAGCTAGTGGCCAATTTTTTAGAAGATTTTTTGGTAACTTGTCTTAAGATATACATTTAGGTATTTGCATAAAACTAAAGTTAAGATATTGATGATACATTATTAGAAAATATAAATATGAACTAGAAAAATGTAATTAATGCCTGAGAAACTTCCAAAAAATTAAGAAACGGCAGTTAATCAAAAAAAAAAAATTTAATGTCATGGGTAGGTAATGAATTTTAGAACGAAATTAAAATCAAATTTCAAATTTCAAATTAAATTAAAATGTCAGCAAAAGCTTTATTTATTTGAACAATCAACACAAACAAACGTGGACATATCTTCACATTCTCTTCGCTATATAACCAAAATTGCTTTTTTGCGCAGACCAAAACTCCTCCAGTCATCAAAACTTTATATGGCATATGATAATACGTTTGGAACCCCATACAACTCCCATCGTGCCACAAAAATACTATGAAAAGCTACAAGACGGTTCGCGAACTCAATCTAACTTTAAAATAGTTCTGTGCTGTTGACACAAGAGATAGCAGCGAAGGTTTTTGTTCTGGATCTTTTTGTAATTTCATAATAAAATGCTCTATGTCGGCTTTTGGTCTCATGAAAATAGAGTTCGTTTTAGCATTTTTTTTTTTTTTTTTATGTAGAATAGGTCGGCGTTTGACCACCAACTCGCCTGATGTTAAACGACGTTGTGGTCTAAGATGGAGCACGACGACCTATAAAGTACTTATTCACTCTAGCCTTGAAGTTTACTAGAGCGAAGAAGTACAAAGACGGCAGTTGAGTGAGGCGCTACAAGTGCGCTACAGCTCAGACCCGTCTTCAGATCAGATCAGAGCATCATTAAAAACAACTTTTACTAAGGGATAAACTCTAAAATTGCACAACAAAATTAGCTATTCCATTGTCATGAACGAAATGTAAGGAACCATTGGTATTTTCTTAATTTTAGGATTCTTTGATCTCTATCTTATCGAAAAGTTTAAATCATTTAAAAATGTGTACGTACAAATGTTTATTTGAATTTAAACTAACTTTTCGACTACAAACAGTTTTGAAAGCGACTTACAAAAAAAATGTAGTAAAAAGTCGGTATAAGTTACCTTGTTCCTTTAAACACCTTATTGGTCTCATTAACAAATCTCTACACTAGACACTAAGAAACCAAATTAACTAAATTAAAAGCCTAATTACTTTTACAAATACATTTTACACTTTATAGGAGCGTAACGAGCTCACATTTGACAGATCAGATAAAGATGAAAGCAAAATGCTTTGAAGACATCCTACTAATATTATAAACGCGAAAGTTTGTAAGAATGGATGGATGGATGTTTGTTACTCTTTCACGCCAGAAAGGCTGAACAGATCTGGATGAAATTTGTCACAGAGATAGATTATGGTCTAGAACTAGGCGCAGCTAGTCTTTTTTTTTTTTTTTTTTTTTTTTTTTATGTAGAATAGGTCGGCGTTTGACCACCAACTCGCCTGATGTTAAGCGATGTTGTGGTCTAAGATGGAGCACGACGACCTAGAAGTTACTTATTCACTCTAACCTTGGAGTTTTGTAGAGTGAACAAGTACAAAGACGGCAGTTGAGTGAGGCGCTACAAGTGCGCCACTGCTCAGACCCGTCTTCGGAACGGTTACACCGGACTACATCCCGAAACACGACTAGGTCATTTCACGGCATGGCTTAGTCCGGTGGGTGGTAACTAGCCACGGCCGAAGCCTCCCACCAGAGTTTGCTACCCGGTTAGCACTACCCGGGGACCACGTGTAGGGAATCAGAATACAGTACACTCCTACGGACGTGGGTAGCTCAGCCCCCAGAATTTATCTTATATTTTTATTTATCTTATATAAAAGTATCTATGTACTTACCTATCCACACTCTTTTATAGTTTTGATTTCAAGCCAAATCTTAGAAAGTAATAAAGAGTCTAGCCCTTATACATCCCATTACATTTTGTTCTCTAGATTTAGTTTTAAGTTCAACATGCTTTTATAATATTAGTGACAAAATCCCCACAAGTAGTCAACAAGTGGAAGTTCCATAAAACACAATTTTCACTAACAATAAAAGCATCACGTAACCCTCAACTTGCTAATCAGTTTTGAGAAAGTTCCCAACTTCTCTTACACGCACGCTTACGTCAAGTCGTCCTATTTAAGAGTCCCATTACAAAGGAAAAATAATACAATTTATTAGGACCAAGTTCGTTATCCCGGGAGATCACTATATGGGTTAAGTTATGAGCTGTAGGCATGTTTTTTGATGACGGTACTAGCATATGACATCGCAAACTTATAACTATTACTCGTACAGGCATGTTTTGTTTTAAAGACCAGCAATACTAAAGTACTAGCTGTGCCCGACTGTTATACGCGGTTAATAGTAGCCTATGTAAATTATGCTATTCCAGGCTATAATATATCTCTGTGCCAAATTTCATCCAGATCCATTAAGTTGATCTGGCTTGATTAAGTAACAAATATCCATCCATCTGTTTAAATTTTCGAATTTATAATATTACCGAGATTAGTGTGATATAATATTAAAACAGATAGCATTATTAAAAAAAAAATACCTGACTGTAAAATGTTGTACCATTTGTCACGTCCACTGTCAAGACGATTTAAATGACACCTCACATGTCGCAATCCATCAAGCAGTTTAGCATGTAGGGCGTGCCAAAGAAACCTCATACATACATACTTATATACATACCCACCTAAATACATACACACATATACAAAGTTAGATCAAATTTGGATCATCGGCGCAAGGTTGCTAGTCTATCGGTGTTTTATCGGATACATTTCGGGGAGTGTGCATCTAGTTTGCATGACCTTATTCTCCCTAGCCCGTTCTTCTATAAAACAACCAAGAGTACAAAAAAGCGGCATCGTTTTATGGTCGACATACCTACAACACGCACGAAACGCTTTGGTTCCTCATTTCTCATAAGGACCGCTAGAGTGTGGAATACTCTGCCAGAGTGTGTGTTCCCTGACACTTATAATCTGGGTGTCTTCAAGTCTCGAGTAAATCGGTTTCTTCTAGGCAAGCGTGCTCCATCGTAGGCCGCATCACTGCTTATCATCAGGCATGTTGGCGGTCAAACGCAAGCCTATTAAGTAATAAAAAAAAAATATATACATACACTCGAAAAACATAACCCCCCTTCTTGCGCAGTCAGGTGAAATAGCTTTATTAAACAAGCCGTTGTAACTTTTAAAGCTCAGCTCAGCTAGTTAAGACAAAATGTCTCATACCACCTAAGGCATCTGACGTGACTTTTAAGAAGTCATCTATTTATATATCTGAGGGCCTAATCTCTTTCGCTGTCACCCATAATTTGGTCCAAATCACCGCCGGGACGCAGCTCTGCGACGCACTAAAGCTCATGTCACCACCCTAATGGAAAACATCATGAGTCCTGACATCTTCTCCCGCGAGGACCAAGACTTGTTTTCCCTAGTATCGTGTACTGGTAAAACAATGGAGCCATTCGATATGGGTGTGATGTGATAAATAGATCGCTAATGTAGTATGAAATTAGGAAAGTTTTGGCGAGAACTTCGGAATAAGACGATGGTAATCTGAGGAGTAAAAAATTACGATTACGTAACTACGGTATTTGTTCTCTGAGTAGCAATTTTCTTTCTTGGAATCATTCCGCTTGTCTAATAATAGTTACAGTGACGCTGCTGCCCGGAATTTTAGTATTAACCTACGAGCTGTATGACGATTTGATAGCGATTTTACAGCGAGGCGATTGCGAGGCGTGATTTTCGCGGGCTTGCAACGCGACCCTGGCGATGACACCGCGATTTTACTAGGAGTTGCGACGTAGTAGGTAACTATGTAGTAATTTGTGGCTTCGTGCCCGAGGCTTCATCGACTCGTTTTGACACCAAATCGCTAGTGTAATAGAGCCCTAACCGCGGACACCTAATACTTTCAAAGCGTTTTTTTCTTCAAAAAATAATATAAATAAATAAATAATAAATTCGGGACTTTGCCATACACGGTCGCCTGATCCCAAACTAGGCAAAGCTTGTACTGTGGCTGCTAGAGACTGATATACGTACATATATATTTTTAAATGCATACATAAATAGATATTGAACACCCAGACATAGAACAAACACAAATGTTCACCACATAAATGTTTGCCCTAGGTGGGAATCGAACCCAAGGCTCAAAAGGTAGGTTCACTACCAACTGAGCCACCGAGCAGTCCGAAATAATGTTCTTCGTGAAAAAATAACTACAACCAAGTAATGAAACTATCGCATCAAATATCAAAACGATTCAAACTTCGTATCTCTAAATAGTAAACCCCCATTATTCAAGTACAGTCATACAAATTCAACGCATCAAGCACCAAACCAATTCAAACTGCGTACGCCATAAACAGTTTCGATTCCGCAAACGTGTGCCCACTATTCAGACTATTCTCTCCACTTTCACGACAATGTTCCGAAGTAAATAGATAATAAGTTACGCCATTGACAAATGCGTAAAGTTTTTCCGCATAGGGGCGAGATCCAAGGGTAAGTTGGAGCTGTTAGAAGTTAACTGTTTGGGGCTGAGATAGTGAGATGAACTGGCGGCTTGGATTGAGATAAATTGGCCACTGATTGGGGACTGACTTGGACTGTGGAGTGATTTTACGCTTATCTATATAGACTTTCGATGACCGCTATAGAAGAAACGGTAAAATATATCAAACGATTCAAAAGAAGCTATCTTTGGTACTTTTGATAACCTTTATCCAAAGATATTATGAGATATAAGATGATAAGATGAGATAAGATGATAAGATATAGGTATGTGAAGAAAATAGGTTATCTGCAGGCCTAGCATGTACAACGCTCTTTTTATCGAGACAGACGTATGTTTACACATAGCCTTGTCACTTTCACGCAGGACAAAGAGTGACGTGAAGAATTTTGTCGCGCGCGCATGCTAGGCTGGTAACGATAAAAGCTTCTCTTATGTTTGAATCAATAAATTATCCAAACAAACATTAAAGTTTTGTTTGAAAAATAAATACAACTGTTTAATTCGTTGAGCCTACTTAAAGACACTTACTGACACCTAAAAGTTTTTGGATGTTTGATTCGAGAACTTTTGATATTTTTTTGTCTTGTTTTTCATCCAAGATGAGTCTAGAGACCGTACAAAGACAAAATTATAGAATTTTTTTTCTTGTGAGTTAGACAATATTTACGTCACGATTAAACTTCTCATAGCTTTAGTGAACTTTCCATGTTATCGTTAGTAAGAGATACCTATCTAATAAATGTTCTGACATACGTAACTGTTTTTAACATAATTATTGTTATTGTTAAGTATAAGAAAGAAAGAAAGAAAGAAACTATTTATTTGATCGCACAAAACACTACAACAACAAAAATCCAAATCCATAATAAAACAGACACAGACAATAAAATAATAATTTAAATACTTACATAAAGACATAAAACAAATATTTGTCCGATTAAAGTTTCAATTTTCGCTGCATTGTCCAATGCGACAAAAAAGGTTAGTGCTCAGCATGGTGCTGCTAATTTCTTAGCAGCGCTGGTTTTCAGCACCAACCTTCGGAGACGCACGGGGCTGTTAAAAAATATAGAGAATGAAAGTAGTAAAGTAAATAGATATAAGTAATAAAATAAAAACAAATGAAAGTGACATAAAAACCCAAACTGTATTTAACAAATGTTATGTGACATAGACCGTTTAGACGCAGTCCGTCCAACACTCAAACCGTCCAGCACGCATTCCGTCCAACACGCAAATTGTCGAATAATACAAAATTAAATAATAGAACGAATAATTAATCATATAATCTTATATCTTTAAATGAGCAATTCTTGTATATATATATGTATATATTTAATTGGAATCTCGGAATCGGCTCCAACGATTTTCATACAATTTAGTATTTTGGGGTTTCGGGGGCGATAAATCGATCTAGCTAGGAATCATTTTTAGAAAATGCCATTTTATTCGTGTTTTATCGATAATCAACTTAAACATAAACTTGGAAGAAAAATAACAAAAATATGACTCTTCCTGACATCTATTGGCGAATAATAATACTATTTTTTGTGAGCAACTAATTGCTTTAACGACACAACAGCAGATGGCGTTGTTAAGTAACACGAAGTCAATGAGTGTTTGCTTTGAGGTTAGACTAAAATCAATTGTTTATTTTCCAAAAAACACAATAAAAAAAAAAAAAATACCGAGCAAAGCTCGGACATCCAGGTACTAATTAATAATAGAACAAGGACTTTAGTGCACGGCGGTAAATACGCTTTGTGCAAAGTCCGGTCAGGCCGCTACATCGTAACCATGGTAGAGTACTGGGCCCAGCAACCTTCGCCTCTAGTGTCCAAGGCCAGCAGCAGCGCTCCCGGCAGATAAGCAAACCATCTAAAGTCCTGGCTCTTCAAGCAATTTTTCGCGTCGCCATTAAAATCTATACAGTCCGCTCAATTATCGAACAGTGATATAGAACTCAAAATACAAAACCATATTTACCAAGTGTTTGCATAGGACTCAAAATACGAAATTGTATTTAGCAAATTTATGTAAGGCTATTTTTGTTTCTTACTACACAAAACACATCGTCACATCTTTTCAGTTCACATTGGCAGAGGTGTATTACAAAACCCACACTTCGTCAGACGATATTTAGTCCCAAATGTGATAGGGGGTAAGTCTGTCGCCATACACCGGGCACAAGCTTAAAGCTTATATTCACAAATGAACTAATTGGTGCATGCCTTTGAATGGGATCGAACCCGCACTCTCTGGCTTGCGAGGCGAGCCTTCTTCCGACCAGGCTATCATCGCTTACAATTCTTACTTCAGCAAGAAAATGGTCCGTGGAAACAGCTACCACGTAACATTATAGATATTCTACACCACAGACAAATTGCATTGGTCTCGACTCAAATGACGAGACCTTTGCATAATTCAAACCACTTTGTTTAAAGTTTCTTGCAACAAAATACAAAGGACTGGTTAAGTACGTCTCTGATCGTGTATTAAACGGTTCTGTACATAATAGGTAAATTATGTTCGCTGTTAAATAAGAACTTTTACGTTTTTGTTTAACTAAAAAGTAGCACCAAAAGAAGCTTTAAATTTTATTTTAATTAGATTTATACTTCCAATGATTGATTGAAAACTACTTACTTAAAATTACTGACATGACTGGGATAGTGGTGATTCAGTTGGTAGTGAACTAAGCTTCTCATAGCTTTAGTAGACTTTCCATGTTAGCGTTAGTAAGAGATACCTATCTAATAAATGTTCTGACATACGTAACTGTATTTAACATAATTATTGTTATTGTTAAGTGACATAAAACCCAAACTGTTTTAAACTAACTTTTTTAAACTGTATTTAACAAATGTTAAGTGACATAGAACTCAAAACACGTAACAAAAGTGCCTTCTGCACTTCGGGGTGTGGATTCGATTCCCACATTAATCATTTTGTGTTTTTTTCTTTGGTTTTGGTTTTATTTTATCAATTTTTTAAGTATGTATTTAAAATATATATGTGTGCATATCCGTCTCTGACAGCCATAGTACAAGCTTTGCTTAGTGGGGTCACATGACTGCGAGTAAGCAAAAATGACACTTATTTATTTTTTAGTTTTTTATGAAATTTATGATATGAATATATTTATGAAAGAATAGAAAAACCCAAAAATAAAAGCTAGTCTGCACTATAACAAAAAGTTTCTAGTTACGTTACGTAACCCTAAAAATCTTTAGAAATAACGTGTAAAGACAGCAGTGTGAATGTCTCATAAACGCGACGCCAACCAGAATTTAAAATTGATAATAAAACTTTAATAGTTTGTCTGGTAGCGTCCAAAGATAACAATGTTGTTTTTAAACCGCATTTCTAAAACATTTTATTCAAAGTAGGTACTAAGTCGACATACCATGTGGTTTTCTAAAAACTTTTCGTAGTCCAAAACCTAAAGCCACTGCATAGTTAAACCAAGGCCGTGTTTTTACCCGACTGTATGTATGTATGTATGTATGTAAGTATGTACGAAGTTTCTTTGGCACGGCCTACATCCTAAACAGCTTGACGTATTTCGACATGTGAGGTGTCATTTGAATCGTCTTGATAGTGGAAGTGACATTTTGCAGTACAACATTTAGCAGCTGGGTTTTTTGGTTTTCTTTTAATAATCTTATTTGCTGACCTTAACGATCCCCAGGATCTCTATTTTGAAACAGACTCTATTCTTTATATATCTATTTTCGGTCACTGTTTCTCACGCCAGGATAGTCATGAGAATGAAAGTGACCAAGACACGCGCCAAAACCCAGGGACCCAGGGTGTCAGTGATACCGAGAGCAAGTGTCAAAAATTAAGACCATCCTTACGTGAAAGTGGCAAATGTATTCAATATGAAACGACTTGAGCAGCATCAAATTGGAAATTTTGAAATCGCGACTACTTAAGCAGCATTTATAACATCAAAGTTTTGAGTACGACGATAAGATTTTATTTTGTACACTTTCACACACGGTCGCCTGACCCCAAACTAAACAAAGCTTGTACTATGGCAGCCAGAGACTGATATACATACTTAGATATTTTTAAAAACATACTAAAATAGATAATTAACACCTAGACAGAACAAACACTATTGTTCATCACATAAATGTTTGCCCTAGGTGGAAATCGAACCCACGCCCCCAAGCTCAGAAGGCAGGTTCACTACCAACTGAGCCACCGAGGCAGTCAGACGAATTGTGACGTACTTGAGTTGCCAATCCAATATTTTGGTCACCTCAAAATACGAACGGCTTTTTTTATGTCATATGTGGCAAATAAGCTAAACGGGCCGCCTGATGGCAAGCGTTCACCGTTGCCTATGGATACCTGTAATACCAGGGGCATCACAGATACATTGCCGACCTTTAAGGCTCGGTATTACACGAAATCAACGAAAACAAGTATTTTGTTTGCGCCTAGTTTGATATGAAGAATAGTGATGCTCAGGTGCAAAAAAATACAGCTGGTAGAAAAAACAACCGAAGTCAGTTTAACCGAAGCATTATCTTGAAAAAAATCTCATTTTGAATAAAAAAATCACAAAAGTATCTTCTTAAAAAAAACTGTTTGCTCGTAATTCTCTGAATTTTCAGAGTTTAACCGAGCGACTTATTCTTATTTGTATTCTTATCACGATTAATACCAATAAAAACGGCAAAAAAAATGATTATAGGCGCCGATTTCATTTTACCATCAATTATGATACACGATTTTCAACTCTAAATGAAGCGGCTTAAGTAAACGTGTGTGAGTAGGTGAAAAATCGTGCTATGACGGCGCCTTAAGGACTATTGACAGTTCTTTTGAAGAACCCCATGTTATGGATGTGCTGGAGGACTTATGGCGATAACTGCAGTTAGACAATACTGAATATTCGAGACATTCGAATTCGTAAAAAATCCAATTCATAATGATATTGATTGACTCTACAATGTTCGACATACTCTCTTGTATAATTTTTATGCTAAAAACACAAAAGATTCAAGGCTAGAATTGTCTATAATAATTATTTTCTAATTTATTTTCGTGATACATATTATGTATGTTATAATTAGTATATTTAATTAACTAATTAAAGTAATATAATGTATTATATTATTATGACATGTATGTTTATGTAAGTATAATTTAAATAGTTTATTTAGGTGTACCTATAGGTAAAACACATGATGTTTTGTTAGTTTTTTTTTATCAATCTTATGTTTATTTTTGTTAGTTTTGCACACCCTGTCCCATACTCATTTTTAGTATCCTCTCCATCCTAAGGTAGCCTGGAAGAGATCGCTGTTAGTGATAAGGCCGCCAGTTGTTACACTATAAAATAAGTTTTATTATAATTTTTCTCTTGTTGTTTTGTTATTTGTGGTGTGAACAATTAAGAGTTTATCTTTTTATCTATCTATCTATAATTTTGCGCAAACACTCTCCACTTTGAACGAGTAAAATAAAACCGCTAAGTCTTAACACTCCCACAAATGTTCAGCGACGAGGTCTTGCCAATGGCTCCCATGGCACCTCCATGCATAATGCACACTTTCAATTGTCTCCCGTACATGGTCCCCTTTTAAAATTCATTTTGTACCCTGCTTACTGTCAAGGGGCTAGTAGAAATCGTTGGTTATACGACAAACTTGACTTGACTTCTTAACCCTGAGTTAAGATGCGTTTTATGTTACGCTGAGCTATAGAACACGTATTTTGAGGAGGAATCCAAATTTCTTTCGATATAGCTTGCATATTATGTATATCTAATAGGTAGACTCTTCTCAGTTCTTCATTCTGCATGTTTTATTGTATTTTATGTATGTTACCCGGTCATTTGGTTATGCCTCGGTGGCTCAGTTGGTAGCGAACCTGCCTTCCGAGCTTGGGGGCGTGGGTTCGATTCCCACCTAGGGCAAACATTTATGTGATGAACATTTGTGTTTGTTCTATGTCTGGGTGTTGATATGTATTTAAGTATGTGTTTAAAAATATCTAAGTATGTTTATCAGTCTCTGGCAGCCATAGTACAAGCTTTGCTTAGTTTGGGGTCAGGCGACCGTGTGTGGAAGTGTCCCGAATTTATTATTATTTATTATTATTCCGCCAATTAAGAATCGATTTTGAAAATATATTTTTTTTAAATACGAGTATCATACTGCAGAGGTAAATTTTATCGAAATCAGTCAAGCTGCTTTAAAAAGAAATCAAGACAAGTCTAAAAGTTTACAAAATCCAATTCGGATGACAGACAGGAAGTCGGTTTTTCAAGCTTTGTTTTTTATTTTATTAATTATATAAAATAAATCTGAGGATGCTGTTGAAAAATATTTTTTGCAATTTTTTCAGTTTAATTAACGTCATCTATGATGGGGCGATGATAGCCTAGTCGGAGAAAATTCACCTCTCGAGCCAAAGGGAGCGGGTTCGGACCCACCCGAAGCCACTCACCAATTTGTTCATTGTGTGAACATACATAATAAGTGTCGTCTGCTACATAACTGGAGCCCAGTTATGTAGCTGACTTATGTAACAGGCTCGCCGCCTGTCACATTTGGAACTGAATACCATCCGGCGAACTGTGGGTGTTGTATAGCTCTGCCAGCCTCTTCGGGTAAAAGGTGTGACGATATGTTATGTTACGTTATGATCTATGATTCAAAATAGTCGCGAATCCTTGAAGAAAAACTGAGCAATTTAATTGCAAATTTGATCAAAAAGGTAGTAAAGTACTTTCAGAGCCACAGTATGATGTCCAACAATAATTATTTCAAAACATAAAAATATCCGTATTTCCGGACATTAAAGTCTATTCTCAAAGTGTGCTAATCCAGCTTGTTGTCCGAGCGCCGGTGAGCGGCAGCTTATTTGAGGAACCCTTGAAACTTCAGCCTCTGAAACAAATAGCTTTCAACTCGCCCACTTCGAAAATTCATTTTGTAAAATTGTTTTTTAGCTCCGAGTTAAGGCGTCTTGATCTATTTATTTTCATTTGATATAAATTGCATTAAGCAGAGTACGTTGTATTCGTAACTAGCTGCGCCTCACGGTTAACCCGCGATCCCGGGATAAAAAGTTTTTGCCCTGGGGGGCGTCCATTAATTACGTGAGGTGATCTAGGGGTGCGAGGGGATCTAGCTAAATCTTTCCAAATCTCACTTGGGGGGGGGGGGGGGGGGGGGGGGTCTTGGCAAATATAACGTAATCATTTTTCTCGCAGAAAACGGCGTCAATAGAGTGTGTTTTCAAAAGTGCCTCACGTAATTAATGGACGGCCCCCTGTCCTTTCTTTACCTAAATAATGAATAATAGAATTTGTATGCAAAATTATTTGATGATTGGTTCAATATAGTTTATGCGTGAAAGTGTGACAAACAAACCAACAAACGAAAACCTATTTTCGCATTTATAATATACATAGTTAAGACTAGTTAAGATGATTTTGCAGTCTTTGCTGTTTTTGATACACAAAGTACGAGTATACAATGACTCTCTCATAGATATTTCGACTCGGTGGATCAGTCGGTAGTGAACCTTGTCTTCAGAGCTAGTGGGCGTGGGTTCCATTCACACCTAGGGCAAACTTTCATGTGATGAACATTTGTGTTTGTTCTATGTTTGGGTGGTAATTATCTATTTAAGTATGTATTTAAAAAATATACATGAATGTATGTATATCAGTCTCTGGCCGCCATAGTACAAGCTTCGCTTAGTTTGGGGACAGACGGCCGTGTGTGCAAATGTCCCGAATATTATTTATTCATATATTTAGTCGTATTTCTGAGTTCAAATGAGAGGAGGGTGCTGTACGCCGAAACACAGGCTATATTATCATTATGCTAGCCTTAAAATTATTTAAGACTAGCTGCACCCGCGGTTTCACCCGCGCCGCGGTTTAAAAGTATCCTATGTTACTTCTAGTACCTCCCAGAATATGTGTACAAAGTTTCATGATGATTCGTCAAGTTGTTTTTGCGTGAAAGCGTAACAAACATCCACGCTTTCACATTTGTAATATTATTAGAAAGGATGTGAGATGTAGGATTATTTTGTGTACTTGATAAGGAAATACATATTTCATATTATTATACATCTGATCAAAGGAATAATACATGTAACAAAACATGTTTTCAGTTGATAAATACACGTAGCTTATCAATTTCACAATAAAAACGTTGTGCTGGCCGTGCTGAGGTTTCAACATAAGATGGGATATTACTCTTTGTTGTGAAATTCATTGGAAGATATACTTTTCATTTCATGAGGCTTCACCACGGTCGCAGACAAAGGGTATTATATTTATTATGAAAACTGATAGCACAGACAGACGTGCGCCGTGTACCGATACATAGAAAATGCTACTTTGGTTTTCTTGATGCCAAAATAAAACCATTTCACGTGTCATTGAGATTTGTGAGTTGAGGAATGAAAAGAAAATCTGAGCTGTACTGGAGTTTTGTTATTTTTTGTGGCTTCACAATAACTGTTTGTCAATATGTATTTTCAAGTTTTATCAATCCAGATTTACAAATACGAGTAGGTAGGTTTACATGTTAAAAAAAAACATTTTTACATTCGATTCACATACCCAAAACCTAAATTGCAAGTGATTTAGGTTTTGGGTTTGCTTGTATATCATACAAGCTGCGCCCCGCGGTTCCACCCACGGTCCCACAGGTCCCACAGAATGATTAATTTTGTCACGATAAAAAGTACCCAATGTCGTTTTCTGTCCTCCAGACAACAGACAACGTGTATGCAAAATTTCAAGACGATCGGTAGAGTAGTTGAGACGTGAAAGCATTACAAACAAACTAACTCACTTTCGCTTTCATAATATTAGTTAGGATAAAATAACATATTTAATGCTAAACGCATATAAGGAGAATTTTATGTATGGCTACCTACATTATACAGGGTGTTGGGTTTGGGTGTAGGAATACTTAAGGCTGGCGATCTACTCGTCAAAGTGAACAACTTGTAGAACATCAGATTCCAAAAACCGAAAAAAAATATCGAGTCTCCATACAAAATAACTAGTCACATGATAAATGTTGTATGAAGACTTGGTTTTTTTCATCAAATTTTGCAAACTTGTGTTCTAAAAGTTGTTCAATTTGACAAGTCTAACAACAGCCTTAAGTATTACTACACCCTAAACCAGCACGTTATATAATAAACCCTTTAAAACACAATACTAAACAACCACCAACTTTTAAAAGGATTTTCTAGCATAATGGAATCCCCAAAAACTATAAAACGTTAAAGTAAGGATGTAAATAGACTGAAGAAGAAGACAAAACTCGATTTTCTTTTGAATAGCAATTTTTCGTGGTATAATATCAATCGTGTAGCTTAAGTGAAGGTTGAAGGGGTGAGGCGACCCTTTTCATAGTACGTGTCACAGTCTGATGTTCAGGAAATATTGGGAATATGATATAGGTAGACGAAATTGGCTGAAACTCTATGTAGGTTGCGTTGAAAATGGAGAAAATATAAGTAGGTAATTGTTTTAACCCCCTACGCAAAAACGACGGGGTGTTATAAGGTTAACGTGTCTGTGTGTGTGTGTGTATGTGTTTGTGTGGCATCTTAGCTCCGGCACAGATGAACCGATATTAATTTTTTTTTTTTGTTCGAAAGGTGAATTAGTCGGGGGTGTTCTTAGCTATATTTGATGTAGATTAGTGTGTATGATCACGATGTGAAATAAAACGGTGGTTTTTAATTTTATACTTGTTTATCAAATGGTTTACATATCGCCTTTTCGCCGAAGGGGCTGGTAGAGGTGTACAACACCCACACTTCGCCGGACGATGTGACTAATCGTCCCTAATGTGACAGGGGGCAAGACTGTCGCCATACAACGGGCTCCAGTCATGTAGCAGATGACATATGTATGATATGTTTATGTATCAAATGGTTTTACAGGTTTTTTTAGATTTTTTTTTTATGATTGAATGGGCCCCCGTTTGACCACAACACACCTGATGGAAAGTGACGATGCGGCCTAAGATGGAGCACGCTTGCCCATGAGGTGCCTATTCACTCTTGTCTTGAAGAGACCCAGGTTGTATCTATTGCTGGAGAACACCGAGGCAGGAAGTGCGTTCCACTCCTTGGCAGTTCTGAAAGTTTTGAAAGGAGTTTTGAAAGCGCTTCGTGCGGGCTTTATTATAGCTGATGACATATTGATGGAATGTCTGCCTCGATGACCTGTGGCGGAAGTCAGATGACGGAATCAGCTCGTATAGTTCCTGTGCACATTCTCCAAAATGGAGGCGGTAAAAAATTTACAAACTAGCTACACGCCGCCTGTGCTGGAGACTGTGTGCCATCTTCCTCTTTACCAGCGCATGATTAATTTAATGGCGCGTCGCTCAATTGAGTCCAATGCTGGTATTTTGCAGAGCCGTCCCACAAATGACTGCATTGCCACCAGCTCTATCAAGCGCACCTACGCTAAGCAAGGTAGCTAGCTAGGTTAAGCAGTTGAGCGGGTGTAAAAAATTTGAATTTTGAATTTGAAAAAAACTGCCTGACCTAGACAAAATAACAAGTTTTTTTTACTGCTATTTTGGCTCTGGACTCAATAAAGCGACCGAAGTTGAGGGAAGAAGATATTTGCAGTCCAAGAAGTTCAAGTCTCTATCCAAGTTCCAATTCTACAATCGTTGAAGCTTGGAAAATCCAGTATCATCTGCGTTCACTTGAACGACACATTAAATTAATGGCAGACTGAAGTATTTTTTTGAGAAATAATGTAAAAACAATTATTAACCTACTTTAACGATATTAATTATCCTTACATAAACATACTACGAGTATAGCATACGTATATTTGCTAGCTGCTTGATCTAAAATTTGTTGATCGAAAGGACCTGAATCTCTTCGACCATAACTTCAGACCAGATTTGATTGTACGACCAAAAAAAGAAGGAAAGAAAAATAGTAAGCAGAGTTTCTGATACTTTGCAGGCTAGTCGGATGCAAGCTGGAACGTTGCAACTGCAAATATATTTTTTAATATTCTCTCACCACGAATAAAAACTCCCGCTAAATAATTATAAATATAACATCCAACACTCAGTTTCCCATTTTTATAGCTCTCCAAACAAATGACCAGACACCATCTGCCGCTAAAAGGATAGGAAATTAAGAAGCTTTTTGTCCTTTTCTCCCGTTTTCGTTTCATAGACGTTGCACTTTCCAGCAGCAAACGTTGGTCCCGCGAAAAATGCAGCAGCAGCTTCGTTCGAGAGAATTGAATTAAAAATGTCGACGTGGTTGTTCGCTGTTCTGTTTTTCGCGTGGCGCTCGGCTGCCCACAAATGGACAATTAGTCGGCTTCAAGGGAAACGAATAAAAGAAAAAACGTTACAAAATTACTTTGGGTTTACACGTTGATTACACTTGCAAGTATTACACTAGCAAGTTCACAAAAAAAATAGACAAAGAGCCTAACTAAGGTAGCCTCGAAATAAAATAAGACCAAAATGAAACCTGTACTGTACTCTAGCATAACTTTTTTAGTAGCTACGCTAGAAAGAAAGAATAAAACGCCCGGAACAATATCGGGGAATAAATTTAAAATAAAACAGGGAAATATATCGGGTTTTTCCTTCGTCAGAATATCGGGTGTTCATGGAAAATTGTAATTTTCATTTGTATTTCTCTATCGAATATTTCCTAGCAGTTTGATTCAGGGTTTCCTTTCTTTGTGTTCCCTACCAGCCATCTTCGTCGCTAGAGCAATTATACTAACAGGGGGGTAATTCAGCTAACCCTAGCCGATGCTTAACTGACACGTTGATGTTGCGTTTGTCTTAAAAAAAAAACAGGAAGGAAGCGGCTCGGTATCATTAATCCTACTAATATTATAAACGCGAAAGTTTGTATGTATGGATGTTTGTTACTCTTTCACGCCAGAACGGCTGAACAGATCTGGATGAAATTTGGCACAAAGATAGATTATAGTGTAGAATAGCACATAGGATACTTTTTAACCGCGGGTGAAACCGCAGGGCGCAGCTAGTGTTTAATAATTGTGTCATCGGTAGTCCAGCTGGCACATTTGTAAGACTGAAGTTCAAGTTAGTATACTGAGGCGTTCCCCATCCATTTTTTATGGCCAACGCAACATCAACCCTTCAGTATCGGTTAAAATTAGCTGAATTGTCCCCCAGTGGCCAGTGGTCAAGACTCTAGCCCACATTACCGCAAGACTGTACATAAGCAGAGCTACACAAAAGAGCAACTTGGAGAACTACTGGCTTGTATAGCCGCTAACCAAGACAGCACCAAAAATACTTCTAAACCTACTCTTACTAATTGAGACTCAAAATGTACTGGAACTTCTCGGCATTTATTGGTCCGACGATACCTTGAGTATTGTTGACCCAGTCTTCATAAAACTTTGCAAGCAAGTAGTTCACGCAAATACAATTTTTACGTTCAAAAATGAGCGACATCGGACGAGAAGGTATGGAGAAAACGAGGTCTCCGTTTGAGAAAGTACTTTACAAAACAATACAAAAACTCTTTATTGACATCAAATACAAAATAAATCTAAACTAAACACTCAAAAATATAGGCGCAATGGGCGGTCTTATCGTTTAAGTGCAATCTCTTCCAGACAACCTTTGGATGGAATAAAAACATTAATACTTTTTTATTAGAGTACCCAACAAAAAAACAACAAATAGTCGAATTGAGAAGTATGCTTCTATTCTACTATGTATTTACTATGTTTTGTGTGCACTGTGTGCAAGTAACTTGCAGATGTAAACCCGCCATTACTACACATAGTCATTTTTTGCGCGTGACGTCACAATCTCGCATGTTCTATTCTGCAACCCGATAACGTTATTTCAGTTGCGGTATTTAACTTGCTCTGTATTCCGTTTTTGGCTGCTGGTTTTTCTACCGGATTTGTTACTTTGTGCTCTTGAGTATTTTTTTTTAATTTTAGCTTGCTGTGCTGTTCTTTGACATTTAATATGGTGCTGGTTAATGAAGAGCTCCTAGACGGCAAGCCAGACAGAAAAGACGTAAAACAAGGACGAGGGCGAGACACGGACGGGACGCAGACGCGGCGTCCCTTCAATGTAATATCTTTACAAAATGTTTAGAAGAGACGCGATGCAACACGTACAGAGAAACGGGGCGCAAGCAAGACGTAGACGTGACTCGTTTTCTATGAAGATGGTATCATATCTCCGCTTCGTCCATAACTCGTTCTCGTCTTACGTCTTTTCTGTCTGGCCAGCGCCTAAGTCAGTCTAATAATAGTATTTCTAGGGTTCCGTTCTGTACCAAAGTTTGAAAAAGGAATCGTCATAGTAATACTTCAACGACTGCCAGTCTGCACGTCGTAGCCGATTATTTTAAGTCTTTTAAAATGTGTCACAAATAGACGACGCAATTTTACATAGATATATATATTTTTATATAGTGTAACTAAGAATGTAAGCTACGAGTATAAGAAAAGCAAACAATGCACCGACAGCATTGGTTTTAGAGATATATAAATAAAGTTAAGTACAATATTATAGACGCAATTATGTAAATGATTGGGAGTGTGCATCTGGTTTGCATGACCTTATTCTCCATAGCCCGTTCTTCTATAAAACCACCAAGAGTACAAAAAAGCGGCATCGTTTTATAGTCGACATACCTACTCGTACAACACGCACGAAACGCTTTGGTTCTTCGTTTCTCATAAGGACCGCTAGAGTGTGGAATACTTTGCCAGAGTGTGTTCCCTGACACTTATAATCTGTGGGACTATTCCTACGCGTGAGATGAGATGAGATTTTATCTTGGTCACTTTCACACCTATGACTTTTCAAACGAGAGAAACTAGGATGAAAAAAGGTGAGATGATCTCTGAATCTCAAATCTTTGAATAGGGCCCTGGGTGTCTTCAAGTCTTGAGTGAATCGGTTTCTTCTAGGCAAGCGTGTTCCATCGTAGGCCGCATCACTGCTTTTTATCAGGCATGTTGGCGGCCAAACGCAAGCCTATTAAGTAATTAAAAAAAAAACATATTTAGCGAACATTATTTCTAGGTGTACAACTAACATTTCAACGCCAGACGTACGAGACGTATATTATTCTACTTTTCTGTTAGCAAAGACTCATTTTCACTTTATTTTTCGAGTAGATCATCCAAACAACTTATTTGCCTACAAAACCAACTGCCAAAATCGGTGAAGCTATATCCGAGATTGCTTTACGAACCTCGAAAACTTCCCATTGTACACATAATGGAAACATTAATTTCTCTGAATAGTAGACCTACAGACAAACAAAACTTTTCTCCCCTCTTTATTATATCAGCGGAGATAACTTAAGTTACTTTATATTCTTACCAAAGGACTTTTTAATACAAGTTTTAAAGGAATTGCTGATTATTATTCTTTTAAGTAAAGTGATAATTTAATTAGGATGCTGTGGGAACCGTAGGCGGAATTTTTAGTGAAAAAGTTGGTTTTCAGTCTTTTTTTCTGCTCGGTTCGAGTTTGAACTGATTTATATTCAGGCTTAATACTGAGTTTGGCAAAATCAAATTGAAAAGGTATTTATGAATTAAATCGATAAGAAATCAGCTGTTAAGTTGTTAATAGGTTTACTGGTTCAGTAAACATATTAACACACACGACATTAGGTGACGACAGGCTCGCCCCCTGTCACATTTGGGACTGAATATCGTTCGGCTGAGTGTGGGTGGTATATTACACCTCTGCCAGCCCCCTCGGGGGAAAGGCGTGACGATATGATGTACATATATGTGTGGTTCAGCGTGTGACATAAGTAGGATTACAACAAACTAATTTAAACTTTAATTTCACAGCAATATTATAGATTTTGTTACTGTTTTGAGTAGGTAGTACCTACTCGTACTTGAGTTATCAGTACATATCTTTATGTGAGTACCTGGCTTTTTGTGGTCAAAATTCAAAACAAAATGTTTTTTATTAATTGGGTATAGAAGATACACTTAAGAACGTCAAAGTTTTATAATAGACTCAACCGCCTTGTTCGGAAAAAGACCCACTACTCAGAAAAACAGGAAAGAAACTGAGGGGCATTACGTAATCACACCACCTATTTTTTTCAAATTATAAACGCGAAAGTTTGTGTGTATTTGTTATATTATGTAACTTCTAAACGCTACAGATGCGATGACAGAGCAATAGCAGCCTAGTTGGGAGAAGGTCCGCCTCTCAAGCCAGAAGGAGCGGGTTTGAAACCAGTCGACGGCACGCACCAATTTGTTCATTGTGTGACCAAATGTGCGTATTTGTCATTTGCTACATGACTGGAGCCCGGTGTATGGCGACAGGCTCGCCCTCTTTCATATATGGGACTGAATATCGTCCGGCGAAATGTGGGTGTTGTATTACACCTCTGCCAGCCCCCGCGAGGGAAAGGCTATAAGTTATGATGTTATGTTATAAACGCGAAAGTTTGTGTGTGTTTGTTATATTGTGTAACTTCTAAACGCTACAGATGGACGGATCTTGGTGAAATTTGGTATGGAGGTAACTTATATGGAATTATTATTTAATTATTATTTTATGGAATAACGTATAGACAACTTTTTGTACGCGGGTAACACCGTACGGCGCACCTAGTTAAACATAACGAAAAAATAGGTCAACAACTACGCCGACTCAACTCTCAAAACTCTGAAAATCGGCCGAAATTATGATTTAAACGGTTCAAAATTAAATACACCCGAACTTTGTTAAGGGTTCCGAACTGCTAATAAATAAAGCTCTCATTAAGTACTCCGGCACCCACTTACTAAGAAGCACTCGGGAGTTATTCCCGGTAAGGCTCTTGTCCGACCGCCGGAGAGTAAGCGACGAACTATCGAATATTTTCTTGCTCAAAAAATAATAATAATAAATTCTTTATTTGCCAAAATATTACAGGCATCTTTTTTATAACCCCTGCACTGGGAGAATCCTGCATTACAGGGGCCACGTTTGGAGGGCTATTCTTACGGAGTGAGATTCAATCTCACCCTTTTTCGTCCTTGTTGCTCTCGTTTGAATGGTCATAGGTGTGAGAGTGACCAAGATAAAATCTCATCTCAACTCGCGCGTAGGAATAGCCCCCCTGGTGCGAGTTACAGTGTATAAAACGGTGCGGTGAAAAAGTGCTATTCTAGACTATAATTTATCTCTGTGCCAAATTTCATCCATATCTGTTCAGCCGTTCTGGTGTGAAAGCATAACAAATATACATCCATCCATCCATTCTTACAAAATTTCGCGTTTATAATATTAGTAGGAAGTAGGATACCGCGTGTCAATCTGTATGTAACTGTTTACATCGCCAGCGAGAACTCGCTCGGCTAGTTCATGGAACTCGCTAATCGAGTGATGATGATGTCTTTCTAGCAGATTTCGACCTCGGCGACTATTGCTTCTATATTAATACTCCTAATACTTATGTAAAAGCATTTCGTGAGCTATAATGGTATGCTCTCAAATGGCTTATGTAGCCAATCTTTGCAGTGAAAGATTTTGCTCGGTTAGTATTGCGAGTACTGCTAATAGCTAATAGTGTACGTACATTGTAAACACTCGCTATTATATAGCCGTCCGGCACACAGCGATACAACTACCGGACTATAAACTCGCTTCTCGCTACTCGCCAATTACTAGTGTCTAGTGTCGCTGGTCTGCTCATGGTGTACCCACAATGTAAAAAGTAAATCCGATAACCTTTAACCCAACCTTATTTATTATTTAGATATAATTTAGATTAAGACTTAATAACTAACTCCCCTCTACCTGTATTCCTCTTAAATAATAATTTAGATTTTTTGTTCAAAAAAGGCATGGTCCCTGGAGTCCGCGGAGTGTAATTTTTAAATTTAAAAAAAAACACTAGTTCTACTCGCTACTCGCCGGCGGTCGGACATCTACCTAAGTTGGCCTATCAAATCACGACCACTCGGCGGAAAAACTAGGATTTCTTCGCGAAGTTGGAGGGCATTAGTAGCTGAGTATTAGAAGTCACTTCGCTCCGATTTCTGTTGATGTTGTACTTATCTATAATAATATTGATAATAGTCGTAGTTAATCCGTATTTTGATGTTACATGGAAATGTTTTCATGGGAGTCGACACGTGATAGTTTTACAGCAACGATTAAATCAATTTGGGTAGATTAGGGTGTTTGACATTAAAACATATTATAAGTACATTAAAAAAAAAACTTAAAATTTAAACAAAAAAAATAACAGAACGTATCGTCACGCCTTTCCCCCAAGAGGGCTGGCAGAGGTGTAATACAACACCTACACTTTGCCGGAGGATAATCAGTCCCAAATGTGACAGGGGGCGAGCTTGTCGCCACACACCGGGCTCCAGTCATGTAGCAGATGACACACAATACGCACATATGCTTACACAATGGACAAATTGGTGCATGTCGTAGGCTAGGTTTGAACCCGCTCCCTCTGACTTGAGAGGCGGGCCTTCTCCAACTAGGCTATCATCGCTTAGTTAACAAAAAAAATATAAACTAAAATAACTAATACTAACTAAACAATATTCCTAGAGTAAATTATCTCTACGATTAGAAAAATTAAGTAATTTGTAAAAGTAACGTAATTTTAGATTGTAATGTAGAGAAGAACTTCCAAGCTAGATCTGCGCGCAAATCATTCAACTCTACGCAATGCACATATCTTGCAAGATCTGCCAGTGCAGATTAACTACGTCTTACAATGTCTTGCCATCGGTTACTATTAGTAGCTAAATGGGCCAATTGGACCCAACCTGCCCTTCCATCTGTGAACGTATCACCGCCTGCCCAGCTGAGCGTCAAGTGTTAGAATACGCCCGAGCTCAAATAGTATTCCGATATTAATTAAAGATGGGCCAAAGTTGCCGGATTCCGGCCCAAACCCGGTTTGTGCTTGGCGAGAATGTAATTGGAATTGTTCGTACAGAATGTTGGTAATTTAAGATTGCCCCGAAGACAAGCTTGGACAGTTTAGGGTTGAATCGGGAACTCGCTGTCGGACAGTCTGGAAGTTCAGTTAATTTCAAGTATCCGGTTTCTATTTGATGTACTTTTGACTTATTAGTTGATACGCGTCGAAGGAAAACGTTTCTGTTGAATTCTTGCGCGAGACAAAAGGAAAAAAAGCTCTATCCTTAGAATGACTCGAATCAAATCAAATATCAAATATTTTTTATTTTGGCACGAACAATAAGTACAACATATTATAATTATGAATCCACTGACTCCGAACTAGTGAAAACTGTGTTTCGGTAAACTTAGGTTATTCATAAAGGTTATTAATAAACCTAAGTTTGTTATGTGCCTGGTAAATCAAACTACCTACAGAAGGTAGGTTTCCACACAACGCCTTTTTAAAAAGCGAGCCAAAAATTCGCTACGCATGCTGTGTTTACTTGCCTTGTCATGCACACAGATGCAAACACAATGCGGTTAGTTAAAACGTTTTCCCCTGAAAGTTAGTTTTTGCTGATTGGTAAAATCTGTTTCATAAATTTATTTTAAAAGTAAGGATATGCCTATTTACGTAGCGTCGTATGGTGCTGTTTCCGGCACCAATTTAACGGCTTACTTTTTGCGAATGTACTTGGTTTCTATAGGTAATTACTCGTAGTTATTCTTAGATAGATTATTTTTAATATCAAAATACTCTGTTACTAACTCGCATAATTAGTTAAATATCGGTGTACGGAGTAATTATCAGTTAAATATCATGTAGTGATACAATTAACACCTGTTCAAACAGGTATGTATCTATTATTTATCCCGTTCTCCATTATCGATAGTAGTCTTAATTTATGGCCTTACCTTAATTAATTTAGGCCTCGGACCGTGTCGCACTAATGGACATTAGTTCCTCATTAAGCCAATTTAGGTGCCCTAGCGAGCCGAGCCAATAGCTAATGCTTTCCGGTACCTAGAAATCTATACACATGAGACCTATACGCCGCGTTTTCACTTAGCATAGTGTTACATGTCCTGTCTGACTGAATAGGTATGTTCAGGCGCACAGCGCAAATATTAACACTTACGGCCTCTTGCCTTGCACTAAAGATCAGAACTGCCTAAGTCCTTGCCTAAGTAGTTTAATCGACTCCTAGCTAGATCACACTCTATTTTTTTACACAAACCTCAAGCCATTATCAACCTCATCAACCTATAGCCTTATGAGAATCTTAACTTTATGTGCCCGATAAGTAAATATTTCTCGAGGAGTAGTGTAAAACTAGTTAAGCAAGGACTTAAGTAATCCTTATATTAAGTGCAAGTTGCCATTTAGAGTGTGAAGACGCCAAGAAAATACAAAACGTAGTTTAATAGTGAGTTACCACCCACCGGACCAAGCCATGACGTGAAATGACCCAGTCATGTTTCGGGATGTAGTCCGATGTAACCGTTCCGAAGACGGGTCTGAGCAGTAGCGCACTTGTAGCGCCTCACTCAACTGTCGTTCTTGTACTTCTTCACTCTACAAAACTTCAAGGCTAGAGTGAATAAGTACCTTATAGGTCGTCGTGTTCCATCTTAGACCACAAAGTCGCTGAACATCAGGCGAGTTGGTGGTCAAACGCCAACGTATTGTACATAAAAAATAATAATAATAATAATTTTGCACCTAGGGGCGTGCCCCTGGGGCCTGTTTTGAATAACAGAAGAAGAAGAAAATGTTTGCCAGTTACCGTTTATTAGGTGTTTGTAATCAAAAGTACGAGTATCATTTTTTTCTCAAAACTGATTCAAACATTGGGCGCATTATATTTTGCAAAAAATTGACTAAAGAAATTTTTGGTGGTTAAAATGATGAGTTACATTATAATCAATCAAAATTTTCATTAACACACTGTTAAGGTCCCTTAAAATGTTAACAAAACAGGAATGCAATATTAGGTTATTCTTTTAGACATGTAGGTACGCATGTATTAAGGAACCCCTGTCATGAAGCAAAGCGGAAATCAAATGTCTCTCGCATCTACAAAAACAAATCCACTCAACCGCCATCCATCGAATTTGGTATTACCCTATTTTCCATCTTACTAAAGAAAATAATAGGAATATGATTTTGCAAGAGTTGTTTTAAAGATGTCAGTGAACTTAGCATATCATGTCCCAGCATATCATAAATAAAAGTGAGTTCTGTTCGCATGCAGTTGAGTTCTATAGTTCCTGATACTTTTTAGCAATAGTTCTGGTGATTTTACCTGAAAAAAATTAAACTGAAAATATGAGATGCCAACTTCCCGTAGCATATCATTTTCTGAAAAACACAGAAAAAAAAATTGTTTCATATGCATTCGGTTGAGTTATATAGTTCCTCATACTTTTTAGCGATAGTTCTGTTGATCTAAGATGCCAAAAAAAAAAACAAATCATTGAAAAAAAACTTGAAAAATAGAAAATCCTTCTAAAAATTAAAACTGAGCACCCAAAAACGCTGTAAATAACCATTTTCAAAGACTGAGCATTGGAACTATCACAATGAACAAGAAATATGCCCAGGATTCACCCGTGGAAACATGCATATCATCATCGACGTAAGTGACAAAACCAAAAATCACATAAATAAATAATTACCAGCCTCAGAAGCTGGAACTATCCGGTTTTGAAGAGTTGAGCACTGACTCTATCAGATGAAAGCCGAAATATGCCCAGAACTATCCCGTGGAGGCTAGCATATCACACCTGTAGAAAAGTACAGGTAATTTGTGAAAAAGCCTTTTCAAAATAAAATCGAGCAGCTTTTGACACTGTCACTAGTCGGATTTGGAAGGATACTAGAGCACTGGAACTATCACAATGAACGAGAAATATGCCTTTAATATTTATAATATTTTTTTTATTTGTGTTTCCAGTGTGCTAGTTAACTTACTGGTTTTTAGGGCAGTCCTTAGTGTGATCTAATTATCTGTTTGCGAAGCAATGGTCTCAGAAGCTATCAATCAAAAAGTAAGGTTGTGAAGTTATAATTTTGAAAAAAAAAAGGTCCCTGTTCTTCTGAGTACCTCCTTTTTTCGAACAAGGCAGTCGAGTCTATTACAAAAGCTTGACGTTCATAAGTGTAGGTGGTATCTTTGATACCCAATTTAATAAAAACATGTTGACTTTTTGACTCGACAGCAACTAACGTTCGACCAATAGCGATTGTAGACTTAGAATCACCTGGAGATTTATGCAATTTGGTTAGAGGCCCTGGTGCAAAATATATTTTGTCTTTGCCTTTACAATCCCAGCACGGAACCCTAAAGCCGAAAAAAACACAACAGTTACCGCAAACAAAACGGTGCAATTTTTTACTGAATCAATGTAATGCTACCCATTTTGTTGATATATTATTTCTCGGCTCCACCTCATTCAATTTGCGAAATAAATAGCTTATGCCAGCGGCATCGGCGGAATTATTTATTTACCTTTGCTTCTTGGTCGATACATATTACTCGTCGATTTATTCATGGGGGTGTTTAAGATGTGCGTTTTGGTTGGGTGCGTGTAGGATGGACGATTGAATTGGTAAGTTGATGCGTAGTAGAAAGGCTGGTCAGTAGTTTGATGGAAAAGCTGCTTAAGTAGATGTAGATGACATAATATGATAACCAAGAAACTCTCATACATTATTCTACTAATACTTATATTAAATGCTAAAGTCTATTTACGTGTGAGTGTGTGTTAGTTTGTTACTCTTCATGCTCAAACGGCTCTACTGATTTTGATGAAATTTGGTGTGGAGATAGCTTATACTTTGGATAAACATATACACATAGTACATATATGCTACTTTCCAACCACGATTAAAACCGCAGGGCACAGCTAGTGCCCAAAGCAAATAAACTCGATCGACCAAATAACTTAAGTATCTATGTTTAATTTAAGTTACTATATTTGTCTGAGCCTTTAGACATAACATAAACAAAAGTTTGAACTTTAAAGTCATCTTAGTTGGAGTATTTGAACTTCAGAAAGCTTTGATTCGATCGCGCGAGAAAACAAAACTATTTCAAGTTTCATAAATTTCATTTGAATGAAATCGGCTCGGTAAAACCGTTCATTTCGAATAAATCCTTTCAATTTCAAATTGAACGCCGAATTAAATTAATTTGAAAGCAAATCACCTAACTTGAAAGTTGCATTGAGTACACTAAGTAGGTACCTACAACTAGCAATTTTCTGCGCCACTCCCCAGAAATTAGGTAAGCACGCCAGTGGCAAGCTATAACTCTGCTAACGAACGAATTAAGGAGTTTACTTTGGGGTTACAAAACCTAAAAATAAATATTTCGTATTGGTATACTGATATCATCTATCAATTACTAGACACTTCTTTATACTCAAGTTCAATACATGTTAATGTTAAATAGTTTTATTTATATGTCTAACGTATTCGACAAAATTAAATGTAAAACCAATTTGAACGAATTCCGTACGATCACTGTGCACTCTGACAGGTATTGTGTGTAATAACAATTAGATACCTACTTTGATACAAATACATGGGATATTCCACTCGAACCAATAAACCATTCAAATATAATGATCAAATTCATATTCATGATCCAAAATACTGTTTCTCCCACAGGACGTCAAATCGTTCACCTACAAACTTCTTCATAACCAGCGCCATACATCTAGTTCTTTTTACTTCAAACCCCTACGTAGACGAGCACTGAGCTCATCACTCAGCTATCAGTTGTTAAATCTCGTTACGTATAGTTACTCGTATACTCAGGAGAGTTTGATCCTATTTATTTTTGTCCCCATTTTCGCAGAGCCCCCTCGCCCCGCCCTCAATCCGCCCCGTCTCTGTTATTGCGAGTCTAATACAATTTCTCGCTCGAGCGGTGACCGCGGTCCCCTGGTCTCAGGACAATTAGTGCTGGCGACATTATTTTTGCGCCGTCCTTATTGTACCTTTTGGAACTATCTCCTGTGGAACGAAGGCTGAAATTTGGGAAACCTCAAGGGTGGATGTGTGAACCATACCGAGAGAAAGACGAATTTTTTGGGGCTTCTGAAAGAGAAGACGTGTGTGGATGTTTCTATATTTTGGACATACTCGTAATAGTGCGTATAATATAAGTTGCTGTTCGAAAAAAGTTATCCTCATATGTAATTTTAATAAAATAATGAAAACTTTAAATCTGGACCGACAGTTATCTAACTACTTTGAAACTGTTTTGTCTACCTATTTTACTTAAAGATTTTATTTTATCTCTAAAATACTGAATGGATTGACTAAAAGAAGTCGTAACGTAACGATAGGCTTTTCATACTAAAAGTACGCACTATTGACGTATCTACGGAATTAACACACCAGATGGATCTATACGCGGCGTTCGTAGCACGGTCGTATCGTTCATACAATACAATACAATACATCTTTATTGCACACCAAAAATACAAAGTAAAACAAACATAAAGAAAAAAATTAAACAATAAAATATCATTCGGCAGTACAAGGGCCATCCTCCTAGGGCGGTACTCCTTAGGGGTTCATCCGTACTAATGTCGTAAATATCGTGTCCATACAAATCTTACAGCGCGTAGAGTCTACGTCGTAGAGACATAGAGTATTATAAAAGTCTACGCCGTAGACCTTTAGAATACAAGAAAGAAAAGTATGTACTCGTAGAATCAGTTTATTAGCGCTCAGTGAAAAGTTTCGAGGCCCAAGTGAATGATCTATCGTAAGTTGACAGAACCATTTTCTTACATAATAACATAATCTCTATCTCAATAACGTCAAAGTAAATAAATACCTACTTACATAAAATCCATTAAGGACAAGTAAACGATAATAATGATATTTTCGTCCCAAATGAAATTTATTCTGATACGTATTAGTTCTATTCCATTTAAATGGAACCTTCATAACAACGTCGAACTGGTGTTGCTAGGCAAGTAATTTGAACTCCTTTAGCTAACGTTTTCAATTTGCTGGCAGGTAAATACTGTTATAAGGATTTATTTTATTAGTAGCTGCGCCCCGCGGTATTACCCGTGGGAATACTGCGTAGCGGTAAGTATATTAAAATGTAGCCGATGTATTAATCCCTTCCGGCAAGCACAAGCCAGATCGCCCCTGAAGCTGGATGACAGGTGACAGAAGAGGAGGCTATCATAGCCTCCTTTTCTGTCACCTGTCTGAATGATGAATTAAATAGACCAACCACAGCTTCCTGAAGACGAATCTGACCCACTGCGCCTCACTGAACCCAAGATGCAGTCTCAGGCGTCTGCGATGGGCTTGTGACATCACAGACAAAAGCTACCAAATTAAATTCCTAATCTGTCTATCCGTTTGAGCGTGGAGAAGTAACATAAATGCGAAAGTTTGTTTGCACTTTTGCTCGTGTATGTATTTAAAGTTATGTATTTCATGTGGTCTTTTCATTTACCGAAATAGACCTTCTTGCTTTTATTTTTTTTACCCATCTTAAAAGTATTAAAATGTGCATAGTGCTCTAGATTATAACATTAGTAAAAAAACTCAAGTAGAACTGTGGTTTTTAGGTGTTTTTACGTCAAAGTTTGCTCACTTTGACGTAAAACACTTAAAATCTTAATGTAGACAAAGCGGAGCAGTTTTCCGCTATTTAAACTGATGAAACGAAAACGCCAACAAAATTTGGGGCAAGTCTTTGCATGGCAACATCGTGCCAGGCCAAATATTCATTAGGAATATAATTGAATAGATGTCCAACATGTCTTGTGAGCCTCGGGTTGGTCGGGTCAAATAAGTAATTAAATTTTGGTCCAACCCTAAGGATCCGACTTAATTATTGTGTTTCAATGTGCCTCACCCTCCATGAGCGGCACAAAGATAGTGTAATCATAGACTTTGGGCTATTCAATGGGTTTGATAGATTTCACCCTGTCACAATGGCACCCGATCTAGTATTTAGGGCTTCACTTTCATTATTTTCTCGGAAAATCTATAACAATTAGAAACCTTAATTAAAATTATTTGCTCTCAAATCTGGAGTTCAGTACAAAGATCTTAATTATTTTAAATTAATGTTTGAAAGATTAAAATGAAAATGCTTTTGCTACATTTGTCTCTCAGGAAAAAATTTGACGTGTAATTCCTATTGATTCTTTCAATCAAAATATGGGAATGTTTATACAATGTGTTGTTTTGCATTCCCGTAATATTATATGGAGTCGATTGAACTACAAATCTTATACCTTTAAATGAGCAATTCTTGTATATATATATATATATATATATATAATTGGAATCTCGGAATCGGCTCCAACGATTTTCATACAAATTAGTATATAGGGGGTTTCGGGGGCGATAAATCGATCTAGCTAGGAATCATTTTTAGAAAATATCATTTTATTCGTGTTTTATCGATAATCAATCTCAACTGAAAAATATGACTCTTCCTGACATCTATTGGCGAATAATAATACTACTATTTTTTGTGAGCAACTAATTGCTTTAACGACACAACAGCAGATGGCGTTGTTAAGTAACACGAAGTCAATGAGTGTTTGCTTTGAGGTTAGACTAAAATCAATTGTTTATTATCCAAAAAACACAATTAAAAAATAAAAAAAAATACCGAGCAAAGCTCGGCCATCCAGGTACTGTATATAAAACTCAAGAAAACAATTGAAAATCTACACTTAGTTTCAAGTCGATTTTTTGATAAAGTTATTCTTCGAAAAATCGGAATTAGGCCCCGTTCATCATAGCAGAATAGAGCCAACAGCACACACACACGCACACTACATGCCTGACCCATGCACTGATGACCCAATCTCAGCCAGCTGTGCATTTGATCGCTCGTTGAAGGCCGCAGGCTGAGAAGCTATCTTGCCTGCCGCTGCGCCGGCGCCCCGGCCGCTTCAAAGAACAGCGGGCGACGGGCAACGGGCTGTGTATGTGTGCGTGAGCGAGTCTCATACACGTGTGATGTTTCAAATTGGCAGAGGTCCGCAAATCAAATCCTTAACAGAAACTCCGCAATTTTTTTAAAAAAAAACTTTTGTAATTCTTTTTACTTCTGTATTATTATCGAACCTGCTCACAAAATTTTACGAGAATCGGTTGAAGAATGCGACCTCACGCTACCCGGTAGTTGGACCACTAGATTTTGTCAGTGCGCGCCACTGGCGCTATAATTATATTCCCTTGGTCTTAGTACCAATAGTCTCCGCCGCGCGCGCTGGTATATATATTTTGTCAGTGCTTGCCACTGGCGCTATACATTATATTTCCGTGGTCTTAGTACCAATAGTCTCCGCCGCGCGCTGGTATATAATTTTATTTTGTCAGTGCGCGCCACTGGCGCTAGATATTCCCGTGGTCTTAGTACCAATAGTCTCCGCCGCGCGCTGGTATATATATTTTGTTAGTGCGCGCCACTGGCGCTATTTATTCCCGTGGTCTTAGTACCAATAGTCTCCGCCGCGCTGGTATAAACACCAGTATACTGCAGTACTGTATATCTACCCAGTGGTCCAACTACCAGTAGAGCTCATAGAGCCACTAGTTCTAACATAACTTTGTGTCGAGCTACTTTTTAGATCCATTTTTATTACCAATGGCTTCTATTTGAAACAAAATACAGCGCAATTTCAAGTGTATAAGAACTAGGTATATTAAATTGCTAGCTTAGGCAACAGCTTGGAAAATAAAGCTCTATTGGAAAATGGTTTTATTCCCGCCATTTCAATAAAGATTCTAGTCGAGCCGATCCAAATTGATGGTAAATTAAAAGTTTTTTACAACAAGCAATCAGTGGACGTCTACTTTTTTATTTGGCTTCAGCGTGACTTAATATTGCAAAGTGAGATTCCTACACAATCAGAAACTTTTGAAATTGAACCATTTAGATTTATTAGACATTTGCTAAGAGTTTTAGGTGGATTTCTAGTACTTCATTTCTTATTAGGTGGGATTTCCATTGTGTCTAGATTAGGTTGGTAGTGTTGATTACTCAATGCACTATGCTCTTCCTCGTGTTTCTTCTGTCTTTGGCGAGCCCATGAGTCTCTAAGGTCTGATCTACGGGTAGATGAGTGACTGCAATGAAAAGCTATTATAGCCTAGTTGTAGAAGGCACGCCTCTCAAGCCAGAGGGAGCGGGTTCAAACCCAGCCGAAGGCACGCTCCAATTTGTTCATTGTGTGAACATATGTGCGTATTGTATATCATCTGCTACATGACTGGAGCCCGGTGTATGGCGACAGGCTCGCCCCCTGTTACATTTGGGACTGAATATCGTCCGGTGAAGTGTGGGTTTTGAATTACACCTCTGCCAAGGTCGCCTAGAAGAGATCGCTTAGAGCGATAAGGCCGCTCATTAAAAACTTAGTCAAGCCTTTTTTAAGTTCTGTTGAAATTTATTTTTATGTTTTTAATAAAGAGTTGTTGTTGTTGTTGTTGTTGCCAACCCCTTCGGGGGAAAGGCGTGACGATATGTTTGCTAAGAGTTATAGATTTCTTGTAATTCCTTTCTTCTTATGTAGGATTTTAATTGCTGGAGGTTGTGTCTAGATTGAGTTGGTAGTGTTGATTGCTCGATGCACTACGGGCCTTTCATGTGTTTTTGCTGTTTTTGGCGAGCCCGTGAGTTTCCTTAAGGTCTGATCTACAGGTAGATGAGCGACCGCGTGGTCTTTTCAGATTGACCTATTTATTTATTTCATTGGCCAAATTTTACAATGCTTTTGGATGAAGCACCGAAATTCAAAATTCCGAATGGCTGAAATACTTGCTTTCAAAATCTCTAATGGATTATAGGACTAATGGACGTTTGGTCTATGATTATTGACATAAATTATATTCAGTACATCATACATAATCATCAGAATTATAACAATCAAACAGGTTATATAATAATCAAAATTAATAACCATAGTACATGGATAAAATCTTAAAAACATTTTTAAGATTTAGCCATGTACTATGGTTATTTATTTTTATCACATTTTAATAACAATCAAACAGGTTATATAATAATCAAAATTTTTAAACCATAGTACATGGATAAAACCTTAAAAACATTTTTAAGATTTAACCATGTACTATGGTTATTTATTTTTATTATTATATAACCTGTTTGATTGTTATAATTCTGATGATTATGTCAAAGAGAGAGTGACTAACATATATTATAAAGTGTGGCTAGGTTAGGTTAAGTTAGAACTGCAACAACACACGGCAAAGGCCGGCGAGCGCTGCTGCGTGTGCTAAGAGTGATTTACAAAAAAAAAACTGTGGCTTTTAAACCTATAATAATTGTGTCAAACTTTGATTTCTATTAGTTTTCGAAATTTTTAGTTTTGATGATATTTTACTTGGACGTAAAGCCTAGTTCGGCAACAATTAATCTAGCTAAATTATTATCATTAGGCTAGCCATAAAATAATGTAACATTATTTTAGTACTTTCTAAATAAATAAATATGTTATTATTTTTCAGACTTTCCGATTTTAGGCTAATCGAACTTCAGTATTTAAACCATTCGGAATTTGAACTTTGGTGTTCAGTCCTTAGGCGTTGTAAAATTCGGCCAATGAAACTTCAGTCTTCTGATATGTAACCCAGAGACCATATCGTTAGAGCATGTGCTCGCCGTATCGTATTACAATATTGATTTAGTAACCCATTCAATTAAACCCACAATTAAGGTTGTCACGTACTTAGTTGTTGGTAGATAACTGGAGCCCGGTGTAAGGCGACAGACTCGCCCCTTGTTACATTTGGGACCGAATATCATCCAGCGAAGTGTCGGTGTTAAATACAACTCTGCCAGGCCCTCGGTGGGAAGGCGTGCCGATAAGTTATGTTATGTGACGTTTGCTACAGCACGCCTTTCCCTTAGCACGGCTTAGGAAAACTTGCCTTTCTAGATCAATCGGGAAAGGTATGTCAAAAAAAGAAAATTTTTAGAGAGTTGAGTTGGTCATAATTGTTATCCGTCAGTAGGTACAAAGAATCTTTTTCCTCTTAGTATGCCTTTTTCAACCCTGTAAACAGTAGAGCGTTGAAGCAAAAGATTCAAAGTAAGGGCGAGAATTCTACGAAGTCTGTAATACGGTAAAATGCGACATTTTTTAAATTTAATTTCTATTGAAACTTTTTCTTAATTAATTGCTCTAATTTTTGCACGCTCCATAGAGACTGAATATAGTGAGACTCTAAGTATTCTGTACATATTCAAATTCAATTATTTGCAAAAAATATTTTAATTTAGTTATTTTGCTCAGATATGTACCTACCGAAACAAAGTTAAAAACATGTTGAACTAGGTTGATGAACATTTGTGTTTGTTCTATGTCTGGGTTTATATAGGTATGTAATACACCCTCTCTCTCTCTCTGAGACTCTCTTAGTTTGGGGCCAGACAACCGTGTGTTCAGTGTCCCGAATATTCTACTTATTTCCAATTTCCAAAAAAACTAAACATTTCAATTCAACCCCCGCTCCACACAGCTCCAGTGAATCCTCCCCGTAATGTTCTTTAGCAAAAAATACTGTTCCGTCATTGTCGTAACAAAAACATCTTCATTATTTAAAAGCAGCCAATAACAATGTACTCTCATGTTTTCCAAAGTGAGTCGTTCGCTTCTACTGAATTTTCAATAGTTTTATTTTTCAAAGGCTTTATTGTTTTTCGTTGGAGCACAGCCAAATGGATTTACTATTACGGTGTCTCAAATGAGTACCGACGTGGATAGATTTGGATCCGAATTGTTCATTACTGTCGCGACACGATAAGACGGTGATGGATGAATGGAAATAATGTGAGCAGTTATGAATAAAGAATCTGAGGCACACGTTTCTTGACTTCACTTGACTATACCCTTTTTTTATTACTTAATAGGCTTGTGTTTGGCCGCCAACATGCCTGACGTAAAGCAGTGATACGGCCTACGATGGAGCACGCTTGCCTAGAAGAAACCGATTCATTCGAGACTTGAAGACACCCAGATTATAAGTGTCAGGGAACACACACTGTGGCAGAGTATTCCACACTCTAGCGGGCCGTATGAGAAATGAGGAACCTAAGCGTTTCGTGCGTGCTGTAGGTATGTCGACCATAAAACGCTTTTTTGTACCCTTGGTTGTTTATTAACCTTATTGCGCGGTGATAAGATTCGTGGTCGCACAGCGTCGAAAACAGAACGTAACGATCATGGCAATAAGATGTTATGATGGGCCTCCTATATTTTACTTTTCTAGATGGCAACAACATTCACTCAAATACCACGATAGTTGTAATATGTGTGTCATACTAGGTATTACATATTTAAGAATTTTTTATGCCATTCACCCAGTCAAACCAATTGAACATTTAAACCGAGGAAGGAAAGTAATTCAATGTTCCTGGATTCGAATCAATCATGTGACTTTCTTACTTCCTTTATGTATGTTTTTTATGAATTCATAGATACAAACCCTCTTTTAAATCTTAATAATAAAAATACTCAGTATAAAGGTAACTATTTACCATTCTGCATTGCAGGCCGCCGTGCAGGACAGTGAAGCAGGATGTAGCTCACCCACCATCCTGCTTAGCATCCTGCACGTACTTATATCCAGCACACGTCTTTGCCGGACGCGATGCAGACTGCAACAACATTCACCACCCTGCATGAAGCGTCAGACTGCACGGCGGACTGCAAGACAGAACCGTGAATGGTTACCTTCAAGCTGGGAGCTACTTTGCCTTCTTAGAAACACCAAGGTTTTATAATAACATGCAAATTAAGTACAAATTATCTAAATAGGTTGATGTAAACAAATTCATAATAGAGTTTGTTCATAATGTTGATCGTCTTCAACAAGTAACCTTTGCAAGCTTGCAAACAGTTGCCCCACCGACCTCACTGCGCACATATTTGCTTTTAATAATGAAGAAATAAGTACAAACACGTAAATCCGGTCCTTAATATCTATTACGCAAAAATTCTCTAGATAATACCCAGATTGTTGGTTCACTAAAATACAGTGCACGTGCCAGACAGTAAGCTATTGACTACGTTTTTAACCAACTTAAAAAAAAAGAACATAATTAGCTTATTTTTGTTTTTTCATCGATATTAATAGATAATATTAATAGATAGATAACGGTGTAACCGTTCTGAAGACGGGTCTGAGCAGTAGCGCACTTGTAGCGCCTCACTCAACTGCCGTCTTTGTACTTCTTCACTCTAAACTTCAAGGCTAGAGTGAATAAGTACCTTATTGGTCGTCGTGCTCCACCTTAGACCACAACGTCGCTTAACATCAGGCGAGTTGGTGGTCAAACGCCGACCTATTCTACATAAAAAAAAAAAAGATAATTAGTAATCATCAGTAGAAACTCATAGTACAGTATAGTGTAACTGGCGTAGCGCTCGAGGCGACAGCTGATAGCGTAAAATTATGATATAAGTACCAACAATAGCGGTACTGATACTGACAAAATAGGCCTAGTAGCATAGATAAGGCCATTTTAATCTGAGGCATGTAGCGTAGCGCCTGTGACGTATCATTCGTGGTGTAAGGATCGTACGGCCATTCGACCGGACGACCCTATCACCGTCGTAAGGACTGGAGTCGCCCGACCCGACAACTTCAGGCCACAAGAAGTTTTCATTTTTTGGTATAGGCGCCGGTTACGAAAGGCACACAATCATACATTGACCCCCCGTCGAGGTCGAAGACTCCCATGGTCTGTTGGAAGATTGGTTAGTTTCTCTACAAATTAAACCAGGTAGGGCTCAAGAGCAAACTCCTTCTGGATTGCCAGAGCAATCCGACTCCCTCTCCAGGGCGACAGCCCAAGCCAACTTCCGTGACGTAGAGATTCTCTTGAGTTAGTCGCTATCAAATCTCTTAAGATTTGTCTTAGAAGTGCCTTAGCACTGCGGCACCTGCGCTTACCTTTTATCCGGTACGTTGTAGAAACCTCAGTTTTTCTCATCCATAAAAAAATCATTCGAGGCGTGTCACTCGTGGCGTAGAAGTCGTAGCGTAGCGGTCGCAGCGTAGAGATAGTGGCGTAGCGTTCGTGTAGCGTAAAGCTCGTGGCGTAGCGCCCGTAGCATAGTGCTTGCATAATGTAAGCATGTCAAAATTTTCTAATGTGCAGTTTACTTATGTAATATTTTTGAGAACTTCACTTACCGTCTTTTAATGCACTGTCTATAAATATAGAAGCGGCGAACTGGTATAATCCGCTCCTAAGTAAACAATAGCAGAATGAAAGCAATGGCCGCCCGTGGTTGTATTCCAGTATGTGTACACACACATTATTCAAGTGATATACAAAGACGCATAATCATTATTGATAAATGATTATAGAGATGATGATATTAACAATTAAAACTAATATTGTATAATGTACTATACATATAATGATCTGTAAGTTGCAATCTCTGTTGGCATTAAGTTTTGTAACGAATCGTTAGAAAGTAACACTCTACGTAAAGGTTCACTTTGATTAATCTAAACAATCTGAGCATGTGAAGTAATTCCTCGATTCTTAAGCAGCGTCCTGATTAAGGCCGTTCGCTAATCCGTTAGGCTGCGGTTCAAAGGGCGAGCCCTGATAACGCCGACACTTGTTGCTGCGGTCGCGCGGCCTGTTCGCGTCATGTCGATTTAAATGTTGATCATTTACTGGCAAAAGAAATAAAAACAAACGAATAGCGTTTTAGGCATGAGTTGTCTCTTTCAAACTTACCTCTCAGATATCCTATCCTACTATTATTATAAACGCGAAAGTTTGTAAGAATGGATGGATGGATGGATGTTTGTTACTCTTTCACGCCAGAACGGCTGGACAGATCTGGATAAAATTTGGCACAGAGACAGATTATAGTCTAGAATAGCACATAGAACCCTTTTTAACCGCGTGTGGAACCGCAGGGTGCAGCTAGTTAATAATATTTCATGCAGTTTATTAAAAAAATTAAAACGTATTTTTCACGTCCTAGCCCCATCAGTCATCTTCCAAATACCAAATCATAATTTTGTCCATAGACTATGTAATAGTGAGTATTCTGTCGTTTTCATCCGAACTACATAAATAATTATGATAAATGAAACGGGAATTACTCACGTACGATTTAGTCGATTATTCCGACTATAGTTTCAACCGCATTCGTCGGTCTTTATCTCGCATAGCACTCAGAATAATCGACTAAATTGTACGTGAGTAAATTCCGTTTCATAAATCATAATGTGTAAAACCACGTCAGTACAGAAATAATACACATACATACAAAGTTTAATTTTGATAATACAATAATTAGGGGTAGGTCATTTAATTCTAAGGTTTCATTGGATTGGTTGTTATTAGTTACAAGAAAAGCTATTAACCTTGTTAAATAGACGTAGAAACAAAATACGTAGAATACATAGAATTTTCACCTATTCGAATAGGTAGGTACTTTAAAAATACCTATTACACCAAATTTTTTCCTTAATGGGTAGTACCTATAACAAATGGACATAACCAGTTCATTAGCTTTGTTTGCGCAGCGAACCCCACCTTGTCGTGATCTTCGATACTAATGCCGCGGCCAAACATTGGTCATATTTGCGCCAATCTAGGTCTTGGGGCCAAGACACTAATGTTTGTACTTAACAGTATTTGGACACAAAGTAGATAATGAAGTCAATGTATCACGCAGTAATAAGGTTCAATATTGGCTATTTTAAATTAATGTCAAGCTTGGCCTCAAAAGTTAAACCAATTAAACAGCGCAGCATAAAAAAGGCCACCGTTATCTGTCTAATGGGCTACCATACGCTCCAATTTCCCCACACTTTTAACGTGCATACTTAACTGAGCCGTATGGTAACGAAACGGTCAGCTCAGTTAAGGACGCGCAAGTCTCTTCCTTGTTGAAGTCTTTGGCGTCTTCCCCACACGCGCGGTGTTCCGTATTCAAGCCTGGCCTGCGCAGTTATAAGTGTGGGGAAATCGGAAAGTATGTTTATCATCTTTATCAAAGTATGTTTTGAGTGCCTCGGTGGCTCAGTTGGTTGTGAACCTGCCTTCTGAGCTTGGGGGCGTGGGTTCGATTCCCACCTAGGGCAAACATTTATGCGGTGAACATTTGTGTTTGTTCTATGTCTGGGTGTTAATATGTATTTAAGTATGTATTTAAAAATATCTAAGTATCTTTATCAGTCTCTGGCAGCCATAGTAAAAGCTTTGCTTAGTTTGGGGTCAGGCGACCTTGTGTGGAAGTGTCCCGAATTTATTTATTTATTTATTTATATATATCTTAAAGAAGCAAAACCGCGTTCACACAAAATCAAATTGTGTTATTACACCATCCGACACAGACGTACATAAATAAAATAGCACTAAAATCGGAGTCGGAAAGCATTAAATCATTGCTTCTCCCAAACCGCGTCATAAATTAGCATCAACAGACAAACTGAAACTTTAAGTCCGTCGTAAAGAACGATTAGTTGAAAAGCTGGAATAATGCGTTCGCCTTTTTGGTTGTCGATGCATGGGTCAAGCGATTGTATGTCAACAGGAGAATTATAGGAATAGGATTACAAAAATATTCCCAGTTTAAGGCTCCGTCATTCCACGATTATCTACCTACGTTTACGTAATCCGCTTTATTTAGAGTTGAAAATTGTAAATAAAATTTGATGGTAAAATGAGATCGGCGCTTAGATCTCATTTTTTTGCAGATTTTAAATAAATAAAAATAAAATTAATATTCTGGACACTTGAACACACGGTCGTCTGACCCCAAACTAAGCAAAGCTTGTACTATGGCGGCCAGAGACTGATATACATACTTATATACTTTTAAATACATACTTAAATAGATATTAACACCCAGACATAGAACAAACACCAATATTCATCATATGAATGTTTGCCCTAGGTGGGAATCGAACCCACGCCCCCTAGCTCAGAAGGCAGGTTCACTACCAACTGAGCCACCGAGGCAGTCATAACATAGTTTTATTGGTATTTATCGTAATATGAACACAAATAATAATAAGTTGCTCGGTTAAACTTTATAGTACTAATCTGGCTATTTAATAATGAAAAAAAATGTGGTGTAATCACTAAAAATTTAGAGAATTACGTTCCGATAGTTCTTTAAGAAGATACTTTTTGTGATTACTTTTTTTCTAAAATGAGAATGATTTTAAAATTATATTTCGGTTTAACTTTAGTTGGTTGTTTTTTCTACCAGCTGTACTTTTTTGCACCTAATCATCATAAATATTAAACTAGACGCAAACAATTATACTTGTTTTTGGTCATTTCGTGTAATACGGGGCCTAAACACGTTTATATTTACTTTGGAAACGCTGGCGAAAAAACAAGCGTTGCATCGCGCCTTAATCTGGGTGAATGTGTATGTGTGTAACCGCACCGATCGGATTGACGAATTTCAATTTATTATACTTTAGTAGTAGGTTAATACATATGCTCTATATTCTTACTTTACTATTTATTTAGAAATACAAATTAGGGTTCCTTCAGGACTGCGGGTAAGCCCACGACGAAGATATGAAAAAAAAAATTCAATTAAAACAAAGATAAGTTCACCGTTTGCTTAAATTTTACACACGGAAATTCCAAGACAGTGCGTAAAACAATTCCGCAGTGTATTTCCCGTGTCTAAATTAGGAAGTATACGTCGTCTCGCTGAGACACAACACGGAGTGGCGGTAGTGTCTCGAGCAATTAGTGTAAACAGGGTCGACCTACAACCGTGAGGGCACTTCACTTCGCGCAGCTTCTGAGCAGGACGTGGCGCGCTCATGAGCGGAGCGGGATTTGGATTTAGAAAAAGAATTGGATTGGAAATTGGAATGGATTTGGAAAAAAAGCGGGATTTGGAAAAAAATATACAGTCTAGCGGTAGTGTCTCGAGCAATTAGTGTAAACAGGGTCGACCTACAACCGTGAGGGCACTTCACTTCGCGCCGCTTCTGAGCAGGAAGTGGCGCGCTCATGAGCGGAGCGGGATTTGGTTTTGGAAAAAGAATTGGATTGGAAATTGGAATGGATTTGGAAAAAAGCGGGATTTGGAAAAAAAAACATACAGTCTAGCGGTAGTGTCTCGAGCAATTAGTGTAAACAGGGTCGACCTACAACGGTGAGGGCACTTCACTTCGCGCTGCTTCTGAGCAGGAGGTGGCGCGTCCATGAGCGGAGCAGGACTTACAAATAGGAAAAAGAATTGGATTGGAAATTGGAATTGATTTGGAAAAAAAAGCGGGATTTGGAAAAAAAATCAGTCTTCGATCGGATTTGCATAGATATAGTCTCAATGCGAAAAATGGCACCTTCAAAACCAAAGTGAAAGTCAAAGTCAAAATGTTTTTATTTAGTGTGGATATCAAAGATACACTTATGAAAGTCAAAGTTTTAAATTTGACTCGACCGCCTTACTCGGAAAAGCCAGAGGCACAGGCAAGAAACTGAGAGGCATTTTTTTCTTCTTAAAAACATATGGTCACGCCTTTCCTCCGAGGGGGCTGGCAGAGAAATAATACAACACCCACATTTCGCCGCACTATATTCAGTCCCAAATGTGACAGGGGGTGAGCCGGTCGCCATACACCAGGCTCTAGTCATGTAGCAGATGACATACAATACGCACAAATGCACACAATGAACCAATTGGTGCGTGCCGTCGGCTGGATTCGAACCCGCTCCCTTTAGCTTGAGAGGCACGCCTTCTTCTAATAAATAACTGTCTTACAAATGTTGGCTTACAACTAGGTAATATCATATTATATCTATGTACTAGTGGCTACTTAGCGGAAGTGGAAGGCTCCATATTTCTTTGTCTTCTAAATAATTGTTAACCTAAAAGTAAATAATCCGATCTTAAGTCCCTATCCTCCTAACTTTTTTTTTTATGTTTATAGGTCGGCGTTTGACCACCAACTCGCCTGATGTTAAGCGACGTTGTGGTATAAGATGGAGCACGACGACCTATAAGGTACTTATTCACTCTAGCCTTGAAGTTTTGTAGAGTGAAGAAGTACAAAGACAGCAGTTGAGTGAGCCGCTACAAGTGCGCTACTGCTCAGACCCGTCTTCGGAACGTTAACTATAATTTTATAAGCGTGAAAGTAAGTTTGTTCGTTTGTTTGCTTGTAACGCTTATACGCCTTAATTACAAAACTGATCATCAAATAATTGCATATACGCATTATCAGGGGTGCAGAAAATGACATGAGGCCTTTCATTCCGGAAAAATGAACGGTGCCCGTGGGACTGCGGGTGAAACCACGGGGCGTAGCTAGTACCCTATAGACGGGGGTATTACATTATATAGCTTAATTAGCTTTAAGTGAAGGTTATGGACCTAATAAGTAATATAGGTATGTGCAATAAAGACAAAAAATATTTTAAAATTAAAATTATTTATTTAAATTCAAAATTGCAGACTCTCCAATTTGCTCTTGTGGTTTGAATATTGGTTCGGTAAATCATATTTATTTTTAGCTGCCCTATTCGTAGTAAATCATCCCTTTATTCTACCATCACTAAGTGTAAAGCTCTGCTTCCATTACACATTTCTTCTCTACTCTAATTCCCAAACAAAAAAAAAAAAAATTATTAGCTAATTTCATTCCGTCTTTAGTTTTTCTTTCTTTCCCTTTCATTTCTTCTATATTACCATTTACCCCACCAGAATGATTTCTCTTCTTTTGTTTTCATATCAATTACTCCCTCACTGTTGATGGCAAAATTGCCCCAAAACCGTAAGGAGCAGAAGCCACTATATATAAAAAAAAAGAAAAAAAAATACTTACCTAAACTTAACTGCTGGTTCAAACTAAATTTTCAAATCTCATTTAGATGTTTAACCGACTTCAGACAAAAGGAAGTTTCTTGATTATATGCCCCGGTTCTTAGTTCTATAACTGCAATCGTCAAGCCATGCCAGAAGCTTTCGAGCGGCCTAGGCTCTAACATCAGGGCTGGCCACTCGGCCTATACGATTTTTCTTGCTTTTACTTATTCAACTGTATGCTTGGATCAGATATACATAGATTTCAAGTCACATTAAAAGTCAGGCCTCTGCTCTGGCACCGCAACGACAAATAACGTTCTATTAAAATATAATTAAATACACATAACTTCATTTGAATCTTCATTTGAAAGCTTTATAATTCCGCAATTAGGTTAATGACATTTTCTAAAGTGTTTTTAGCACATTTAGACGTGCGGACACCGACGCGATCACAGAGCAACTGACAGCGAAACATAGGTTTACACCAATGATTAGATTTCCTCATTAGATAGCTATTTTTTTAATATCATAATTTTTTATTCTACGGTAGCTTTCTACTGTCCAAGTAATAATTATTTCCGTGAACATACCCTTAAGCCCTCGTCACTTCACTAAATGCAGGGGAAATTTCCACTGACTGCTTTCGGTTTGCATGTTATATTATATTTTAGTTTTGTTTTTTGTATTCCTTTTTTGTACATGAATGTCGTGAAATAGAGCTCGAAGTCTTATTCTAAAAGAGATAGCTTTTAGCGAAAAAACCAAATAAATAAATAAATTCGGGATATTTTCACACATGGTCGTCTGACCCCAAACTAAGCGAAGCTTTTGCTATGGCTACCAGAGACTGATACATAAATAAATATTTTTAAATATATACTTACGAGTTTAAAGATATTAACACCCAGACATAGAACAAACACAAATGTTTACCTAAATGTTTGCCCTAGGTGGGAATCGAACCCACGCCCCAAGCTCAGAAGGCAGATTCACTACCAACTGAGCCATCGAGGCAGCAACCTACCTACCTACCTCATAAACGTGCCAGCTTGACAACGTTTGTTAAACATTATTGATACTGAGCCGTTCTCCGTCCGTTTTTAAGGCTAACGCAGCGCTAACGGCTCAGTTAAGTATCGACTATAACGCTATGGTCAGCGGAATTGCCCCTCTAAAGCAACAATGGCCAACTAATTCTCGGACACACCTACTTAAAGAGGTTGTCCTCATCTGAAACACGATATCTAGAAAATTCTAGTTTGAAAGCTTGACTCAAAAAGGTAAACACCAAGGGTAGAAACAAAAACACATTAGTAAACCCACAAACAAAAGTGGGACGTAAAACGGCGAAAATGGGTGAGATTATCGTAAAAGTCGCATATTATTGGCCTGGGCCGGGTAAAAGCAATACCGCCCATATTGAGAGGTACGCCACAAAATAAATGTTACAGGGGAAATCAGTACATTCGTATTCAAATGATTATTGTTCAGGCCTATAGTACATTTTATTTGGGCTGTTTCTTGCTGGTGTTGGTTGTAGTTGCAAACCGCTGGCTGGTCGGTTTTGCATAATATCGGCTGGACGCGGCTTCTAGGGGTTTATGGGTAAGTTTGCGTTATGTTTTGTTGTAGTTGGTTTCACGTTTTGTTACCAAAATGTTTCTTTTCATAGGATGAAAATTCCTAGCTGATTTAAAATGTCATTATCATAGCTTTTCAAGAGGACGTTAGAGATATGGTGGACAGTTGCTATATGCAAGTTTTTGCACGCCTTGAACTCTTTCTTAAAATGCATACCAGCAAATGCATGTTTTTAGCCATGATAAGTGCAAATCAACATATCTTGCTATATGTTTAAGGTTTTCGAACACGGTGTTGATGATAGAATGTAGTGGAGATAAAAAAAAATGTGGGATACATGGTTAAGAAAAGAGAGATACAGAGAGGGAAGAAGAATTCGAAACACAGTTGTGTTTCAAACAATCCTACGTGGAATTGACTTTTATACCTCTACATAAATAAAAAACCTATGTTGATATTTGATTGTGGAAAGAACGTTAGATTTAAAAAACTATTTTAACCAGAAATAGTCGGTATTATTGCTGTAGATTCAGAATAGAAAAGACAGATAATTGGGCAAAGGTATTACAGAAAACAAATCAGAACCCTATCAAACTCTACTCATCTTTATGTCTTTTACTAACAATTTACTTGAAATTTCGTAATCAAAATATACCTTTTAGATTAAAAACATTACTCTCAAACAATATACATAGGTTCATCTACAGCCATTTTACGGCATAAAAATATCATTAAACAACACTTAGCTCGACACAAAGCGGTCGGTAGCGGTCAAAAGCCGCATAAAATGCTACAAATGCGACTGCATAATCTTTTTAAATGTAACGGAGCACTATGATAATACCTCTCTTGCGGTATTTGAGGTCATCGCGCACTGACTGGAGATTTGGTTAGTAAAATTTGACCTAAACTTGAAAATTATTTAGATCATTGTTTGAATGTTTCAATGTCTTATTTAATTTTGCAATATTCAAAACTACTTCTAGACCTTGTTATTGTTCACAAACATGCTATTTTTTAGATAAATGTTTGTCAAAGAGACACGGCATCTTTTATATGTTAGCAGTTATTATTATTAGCCACACGAGTTTGGCTTCGATTAGGTAAATTAGATTAACAAGTTGTTTATGCTATGGTGGGGGCTGAGCTACCCACGTCCGTAGGAGTGTACTCTATTCTGATTCCCTACACGTGGTCCCCGGGTAGTGCTAACCGGGTAGCAAACTCTGGTGGGAGGCTTCAGCCGTGGCTAGTTACCACCCACCGGACCAAGCCATGCCGTGAAATGACCTAGTCGTGTTTCGGGATGTAGTCCGTTGTAACCGTTCCGAAGACGGGTCTGTGCAGTAGCGCACTTGTAGCGTCTCACTCAACTGCCGTCTTTGTACTTCTTCACTCTACAGAACTTCAGGCTAGAGTGAATAAGTACCTTATAGGTCGTCGTACTCCATCTTAGACCACAACGTCGCTTAACATCAGGCGAGTTGGTAGTCAAACGCCGACCTATTCTACATAAAAAAATAATTAAAATAATAATAAATTTATGCTAAGTTATATGTTGTAGTTTCTGTCACTCTCATCTGTCAAAAAAGTTTTATTTGCTTTAATTTCCGCCAGCAAAACTACTCTCTACAATTTACCTGATAACATATTATTTACACAATGACACATGAATATAAGTATGTTTTACACTTTGTTGAAGGTAAAAATCATGATTCAAAAAAACAAGGATAATCTAGCTAGATAGATCTAGCATTCCAGGAGCAAACACGTATGACGTCATTCGTCATCGTCAACCCTCTCGTTCGCTCTATTTGTAAATGACTTATTCCAGTCTTGCTTAAGCATCGATTGACGTCACTACGTGTTGCCCTAGTGACCGGAATGCTTTACTTAGCGGAGTATTTTATTATACCATGGTAAAAATGAAGCTTAAAACTTCCGCTCATTTTTTTTTTTTTTTTTTTTTTTTTTTTTTTATGTAGAATAAGTCGGCGTTTGACCACCAACTCGCCTGATGTTAAGCGACGTTGTGGTCTAAGATGGAGCACGACGACCTATAAAGTACTTATTCACTCTAGCCTTAAATATTTGTATAGTAAAAAAGCACAAAGACGGCAGTTGAGTGAGGCGCTACAAGTGCGCTACTGCTCAGACCCGTCTTCGGAACGGTTACACCGGACTACATCCCGAAACACGACTAGGTCATTTCACGGCATGGCTTGGTCCGGTGGGTGGTAACTAGCCACGGCCGAAGCCTCCCACCAGAGTTTGCTACCCGGTTAGCACTACCCGGGGACCACGTGTAGGGAATCAGAATAGAGTACACTCCTACGGACGTGGGTAGCTCAGCCCCCAAAATTTTAAAATATCCGCCCGCATAGTGCGCGAGAACACTTAAGTGCAAGCCGACGTTTATAATTCTACCCTTACTTTTTTAAACTGCACTATGTCATGACCCCTTAAGCGGAGAGGCTTTCACACGCCTCCTTTTATGCTACGTTTTAACTTCTCAACTTTAATGTATGGAATTTTTTACGTTCTTAAACGCTATCCTGCTGGCTTTTATACATTTCTGCGAAAGGAAATGTAAAACTTGATCTTTTTATCGCCTTTTGACTCAAACTTGACTTATGCAATAACTAGCTTGTGCTTTTGATTTCTAGTTACGTAGTATACTGACATAATATGATAGTATGAGTGAACTAAACGACAAGCGTTTCAAGTAAACTTTTCTTGTAAGAACTGCAAAGGTGTGGAACTCGTTGCCTGCGTCTGTCTTTCCACCTAAATACAATCCGGGGGTGTTTAAGAGTAAAGTGAATAGGTATCTCCTAGGCAAGCGTAGTACACCTTCGACACTCCTTACACTCCCGTCAGGCGAGTCAGTGGTCAAACGCTTGCCTAGTCTGTTGTAAAAAAAATGTAACTCTCTTAGCAATAAACGTTGCATAGGCTTGGAATAGTTATGTGCAGTGTTTTGTCTTTTTCGATCGAGTTATAAATTTAATAGAAAGAAAAAAGACAAATCACTATATAACTATTCCGACGTTTATTCCTAATGGGTTAGAGTGCAACTCATGCTCTAGTCGCCAACTGAGCGGGACTTAACGAGCGAAGCGTCTATGCTTCAGCTTCGACAAAAATGTTTTCGTATGTCCGAAATCTGTCTGGATCGCTGTCCGGAACTCTGTCTTCCTCTTCAGGTCGCATTCCTCAATCGATTTTCGTTTTTTTTTTTGTGCAGGTTCGACAATTATCAGATTTTTTTCCCGAGTCATAAAAAAATGATATCTCCGCAATTTTGAAAAATTTCCAAAACTGACGCCATTTTTTTGTATTATTATTGAACCTGCTAACAAAATTTGACGAGAATCGGTTTAGGAATGCTACCTGTAGATGAGGACAGACGTTGACCGCGAGGTCTACATCACACAGAGCCACTAGTAAATAATAAGTCACTTTATATTTTTAACTTATAACTTTTTTTTAAATGTAGAATACGTCGGCGTCGACCACCGACTCGCCTGATGTTAAGCGACGTTGTGGTCTAAGATGGAGCACGACGACCTATAAGGTACTTATTTACTCTAGCCTTGAAGTTTTGTAGAGTGAAGAAGTACAAAGACGGCAGTTGAGTGAGGCGCTACAAGTGTGCTACTGCATGCTCAGACCCGTCTTCGGAACGGTTACACCGGACTACATCCCGAAACACGACTAGGTCATTTCACGGCATGGCTTGGTCCGGTGGGTGGTAACTAGCCACGGCCGAAGCCTCCCACCAGATACACCCTTACATTACTTTAAACTACTTTTACAAAATTTTGTTATGGAAACTGACGTGGTTTTCACACATTATGATTTATGACACGGGAATTACTCACGTACGATTTAGTCGATTATTCAGACTACAGTTTCAACTGCATCAGCGTTCTTTATCAAGGCGAGTGCACGCGCGCGGTTGCGTCTCGCATAGCACATACATATATTTACAAATTACAAGAATACAAATAAATAACTCAGTAAGTAAGTATATTTTGGTAGAACACTGCACAGTTGCAAAGAATTGGAAAGCAGTTTAAGAAAAGGGCGGCGAGCAATTTCCTAGATTAAGTTACTTAAAGGAAAGCTTTTAAATTTAACAACAGGGCACTTACTCGCAATTTAATTCTTAACCAAAGCGGCTTACACACGATACTTTCATCCTGTAACTTATAAAGAATTAAAGACCTAAACAAATACGTAAAACAGAAACTTATTACGGGATATAAACGCCCTTATTTGCTATCAAAACAACCTCAAAGCCTTTATAACACTCCTTTTGTAAGAGGAATGTGGGGTATATCCGTGCCAATATTGTATAGGAAATTAACTTTGTCAGGGTGATATGTCACATTTCGAGGTTGACTATTGACAGACTTCAAAGGTTGAGTTTAATGTTCCACTATTTCCGGTTAAAGTAATTACATGTCACAAATCGTTTGGTTTTAATTAGGTGTTGAGTGACTCTAAATCAAGATGACATATCTTGATTTAGAGTCACTCAACACCTAATCAAGATATGTCGGTAAATTCAGTTGTACAGATATTTATTGCAATAAAATTTCGACATGATTAATTTATTAAATATTTATGCTGCTTGACGTTATGATTATGACACGGGAATCACTTACGTATGATTCAGTCGATTATTCCGACTATAGTTTCAACCGCATTCGGCGGTCGTCATCAGGGTCGATTTATAAAAAATGCTTTGCGTGTAATTATTGTTTCAAAAACCATCTGTAAAATAAATAATAATATTACACAAAAAAAAATTATTTTTCTTAGTCTAGAAATAGGAATACTTTATTTGCACTAATACTAACATACTGATTATGATGTAGCCACGTGCAGTGAAAATGACTTATTTTACTCTGAAAATACTCTATTTTCACTACCATACTGTGAAATAGCCTGGTGTGCAGTAAAACCCCTACATCCCCTACATCGTAAGGGCCATCTCCGTAAGTATTTGTGTAGGAGCACCTGCCTCTAAAGAATACTAGAAACGTGCTGTCCCTTAATAAACCCACGTGGAAATATTATTTGAAAACAATGGCTTCTCCGTTCCTCGGCTTATGAGGAAATGAACATTGAAATTGTACTTTTTGTAATAAGAATTTAGATCTCAAAATATGAAAATAGTTTTTTTTTTTAACATATCCTATAATTTAGGTACTCGTAACATTATGACCACATATGACATACTTTTTTATGAGAATTCGCGAGTTTTTGTGTGTAGAGCTACACATATAACGTAAATCTTACTAATATTATAAACGCGAAAGTTTGTATGTATGGATGGATGGATGGATGGATGGATGTTTGTTACTCTTTCACGCCAGAACGGCTGAATAGATCTGGATGAAATTTGGCACAGAGATAGATAATAGTTTAGAATAGCACATAGGATACTTTTTAACCGCGGGTGAAACCGCGGGGCGCAGCTAGTATAATCTAATTTTATGACCAACTAAAGAAATATTAGTCTGACTTATTATTCTTTGTTTCTAATTGTTGATGTAAACATGTAAAACGAACGATGTGAAACGTTGAATAGCCAGTGTTTTGTATTTTTCTTAATTCAATTTATTATTTAAAAAAATACAAAACACTATACTGAACAGAATTAAGCTATGCAACGTTTAATAGTACCCTTACTAAGAAACTAGGAAAGACTTTACCCTCTATCTAAATTGTAGCAGATAGATCCAAAAGACGTGACTACGTCTAGGCGACTCTACTTTTTCTTCTTCTCGTAAATTAAAATAGAAACTCAAATCCTTTCTTAAGTAGAACAAAACTTTTATCTATCAGTAGAGCAAGGTACGTCTGTAAGGCCTCGGTTTCACTGGCAAGAAAACTTCCGCGAGAAAATGTCCGACAGTAGCTTGCAAGTGTTAACTTCGTAGCAAGCGCTGTCGACAGCACTTGCTGCTGTTGGTTAGACTATCGGACATTTCTTGCAGGTGGAAACACAGTCTTAGGCAGTTGTCCGACCGCCAGCGATGAGTGCGTAACAATAAATGTATGTAAAACACTTACTCGGCGTTGCTAATCAACTCCAAGCGGCTTTTGTACATACATACATTTTTCACTCGCTAATCACTCATAGCCGGCAGTCGGACAACTGCCTTAGTACTTAAAAGTACGTTACTTGAAAACTTTCTTTACAGAATAAACAAAAGCCGAACTAACACTCGAGTCAAGCTGTTTTGCTTCAAATCTTGCGGTTGCTTGCTTAGCGAGCCTGTTAATAATTACTATACACAACGGATCCACCGCAGACCCTAAGACAGGAGATAACGTTTCTTGAATCGTTATATTATTGGGACAAACAATATGTAGGTAATTGTGCTTTATAATGTAGAGTAGACCATTGATCGGTAAACATCGGAACAAATTTAGGAAGCTCTGTAACATTGAATGGGATCGATGAACTCTCGATATCAGATCTATGATAATATAGGTGTGTGCCTTTCAACATTATCTACTGTTTTTTTTTACTTATTCAAAGTATTTTTTTTTATTTCGAATACGAAAGCATTTTTGTCAAATTTAAAACATAGACGCTCGCTCGGTCGCTAAATAAAAAGAATACTTTGAATAAGTTTTTTTTTTTTTTTAATGATTTTTTTTTTTTTTTTTTTTTTTTTTTTTTTTTGTAGAATAGGTCGGCGTTTGACCACCAACTCGCCTGATGTTAAGCGACGTTGTGGTCTAAGATGGAGCACGACGACCTATAAGGTACTTATTCACTCTAGCCTTGAAGTTTAGAGTGAAGAAGTACAAAGACGGCAGTTGAGTGAGGCGCTACAAGTGCGCCACTGCTCAGACCCGACTTCGGAACGGTTACACCGGACTACATCCCGAAACACGACTAGGTCATTTCACGGCATGGCTTGGTCCGGTGGGTGGTAACTAGCCACGGCCGAAGCCTCCCACCAGAGTTTGCTACCCGGTTAGCACTACCCGGGGACCACGTGTAGGGAATCAGAATAGAGTACACTCCTACGGACGTGGGTAGCTCAGTCCCCAAAATGATTGAATGGGCCCACGTTTGACCACAACACACCTGATGGAAAGTGAGGATGCGGTCTAAGATGGAGCACGCTTGCCCATGAGGTGCCTATTCACTCTTGTCTTGAAGAGACCCAGGTTGTATCCATTGCTGGGGAACACCGAGGCAGGAAGCGCGTTCCACTCCTTGGCAAAAAAAAACAGTAATGTTGAAAGAAACACACGTACGAATTCTCTCTGGATCCTGTTTGGATCTCTGTCCGGATCCAGCTTACGGAGCCAGTAGTTTATTTATTCAATTTTTGTGAAATTATTCACTGAACAAGTTATACATGGCAAATGAAAATAAACAGTAGAAAAGTATTGTAAGTATGGCTTATCCTTTAGGTTTGTTTCATTTATCAGAAGGCACACTGAAGGCACTAAGTTGATCCCTTAAGAGCCTACGTATCGTTGTTCAATCTTATTTATCAGGGGCTGTCGCTAATCGTTAGCTAGCTACTCTAGCTAGTGGTTCACAGTAAACATTTCGCACTGAATATTTAAGTTTAGGAGGTTTAGGCTACTTCCTGATAAAGCAAACTGTGATCGTCCGCTGCCTGACTCTGAGTCGCGTATTGGGCAAACTCAATGTTAACAAACTCAATGTTAACCAAGCGGCGAACTGTAGCTAACAAAATGCGAATCAGCCGCTCATCAGCAAGCTATTTGCCGCACAATGAGTGAGCACGTACGCTGTTTAAACTCTCCATTCCATCTAGACTGGACTTTGTCTTCGATTACATATACTATAACTATAATACTATGTACTACAATCCTTAGATCGTTCCACCAGGTTCAAATAAGGCAGCGTTAAGCTGTTAAGGCTATGTCGGTTCTACGTTAACCTCCCACCGAGACACGGATCCGGTAAGTCAAACGTGGATGTGAGAGTGGTCCTCGCTGGATCTCGCTTGGTCTACTTCGAACCCTAACCAAAGCCAGCCAAGAGACTTCTATTTTTCTGACTAACTACAACCTAGGTATCTTCAAGGCCAGAGTGAATAAATACCTACACTGAGAAAAATGGCTTTCGTAATTCCGGACAGTTTTAAAGGAATTTACGGACTCTTATCCGTATTCCCAACAAAAAGGTACCACGAGTTCTTAATAGTGTTTTGTGCGTAATTCACCAAAAAATATCGTGAATAGTCGTCACCCATAAATATCAAGAAACATCACGACGTTATTATGTGCTTTATACTTATGTTTTATCGTTTCGCGTCATGACATTTTGTCATGACAAACACTCTGAATACTTAGAACGTCGATGACGAGAAATTATGATCGGAATGATAAATATTGTAGAAAACTGATACAGTACAATTATTTAAATGATGAGTCTTAGTGAACATCATGATAATTTATCGGACTTTCTTAATAATTGTAAGGGAAACCATTGAATGTTTTTCGTAATATCATGACAATTTTTTGAGCTTCCTTGTATTTTATCATTATGAACTAATAAGATTTAATTACCTATTCTAATGGTTTATTGGTAATGGAAGGATAAATGCGACCTGAATACCTATAAAATAACAGTACTTACCGTCATGACAAAGCTGTATGTTTTTTACATATTATAGGTATTTTACTGTCAGCATCTAAATAATATTTCTGATATCAGGCTGTTTTAACTGACAAGATCACTAGAAATTCCTGATCTATAGGGTTGTGGGTCTCTGAGGGTGGTATAAATGACTTCAACACATAATTCAAAAGGGTATAGTATTTTATTTAACAAAGTTACAGATGGGAAACATGAAACAGTTTTAGCTATAATAATTAAAATACTTGCGCGAGCGCCTTAGCCCACGTTACATCCTCCCCCTCTAACCTAGATAAAGCGCCCTCGCGACTAAAGAGCTTAAGTCTTCGTTGTTTATGCTTCTCATGGAGCGGTACGAGTGGTACTTCCTATTCCTACGAATTGGTCAACTGGAAGAGATGATAACGACCTAAAATCTCACTGGTAGATACCCGTACGTGGTTGCACTCACGGCTTCCCTAATACGGTACGGTCCATCTCTCATTAATTTGGGTGTTTGTCTGCAGGTCGGATCGCTATTGCCTTGTGTTTTTAAAAGTATTATAGCCACAGTAGAATATCGGAGCTGGGCAACGAGCTCCGTTAGCGTAACGCTTTTGATCAGCTTGAGCCTTTTCACGTACTTTACTCGCACCTATTAGCACAGTCGACATCTTCACCAGGTAAGGGATAGGGCAGCGTCATCACTTTCTTTGATTTCGCGAGTATTCTTGTACGCGTCGGCTGGCGCGCATATTTCGCTCCCGAATGTAAGGTACAAACAAGGATGTCTTTCCTGTGTTGTTGTGACTGCGGAGTTCACACGAAGCGAATAGCCGGGACGTTAGAATACCATGCGTTGTAATAATAAATTGTGATCTGCGGCTTCAAGTCTCTGTTCTTATTTTCCACCAGATTTACCTGAGGATGGTACACCGGCGAGAGACACTGGGTACTGCCGAATGTGTGGAACATACTGTTTCATTATTTCGCTGATAAACTGAACTCCGTTGTCTCTTAAAATTCGCCTGGGTATTCCGTATCTTAGGATCAGGAATTCAAAGATAGACTCGCCCATCCGCGTCATTATCCCATCAGAATAAGTAAACACGTCATGCGTCTGCCTCTTCTCTCTAGCGCGTTTTCTCGAATTTGAATTTTGGGTTAAGAAAAATGGACTCGCCCAAGTGTTTTGCAAATTCTTATTAACACTATTTGTATTAAGTTCCCACATAAATGCACAATCGGAAAGGGTTCACAAAGTCTATGTTCACGATAGGGATATAGCACATTAAGTCACTTTAGTGTATTGATTCACGTTTTTAGCGTTTTTCACTTTCGATCGCGCCCGCTAGTGAGCCCCGTCACTATAAGATGAGTTGGTTGCGGGTCTCTAAGGGCGTTATAAATGAGTTCAACACACGATTCAAAACGGTAATGCACTGTAATTAACCAAAATTAAAGATAGAAAACGTGAAACAGTCTTTAAACCATAATTTTTTATCAAAATAATTGCGCTAGCGCCTTTTGACCGGCGGAATCAGAAGTCTGTCGAGCACTGGTAAAGCCTGCGTTATATTTTTTGATTTTCAAAACAAAAAGTATTTTTAAACCGATCTAATAAAATTAGGTACATCATGATAAGGTAATGACCAAACCCAATAGATGTTTGTGAATTCTTGACGAAGCATCAAGAGATCATGATATTTTCTAAATAATGAATGAGCACCTTGTGCGTCGTAGGTACCTACCATTTTTTTGTCATGCAGTCATGATATTATTTTATTCCGCTTACGGACTATTCCAAGTTACACACCTCTCAATTGTCGTGCCTAAATCTGTATCAGGATAAACTCTCAAATCGTCGTGAACTTCACCATAAAACCTTAGGCTAGTACCAGGAATTTAGAATTACGTAATTTAATATTTTAATGATGAAGCGTAATGAAAACCAATGATTAAAATCCCTGCAATTTATAATAATGTAATGTTAGTTTAATCCGACTGAACTATAATTTACTATGCACATGATAATGTTGAAGGAGCCAGGATTAAATGATGTTATTCATGTTACTTTTTTATGAAGGACGGAAGCCATTTTTCTCCGTGTACTAGGTCTTTGTGCTTGATCTTAGGCCTGTCACTCCACATCAGGCGAGTTGGAGGTCAAATGTTGACCTATTCTTTAAAAAAAAAGAGACTCTGGTAAAACCCCCAAAATTGTATTAAAATTAAAACCGGCATCACATCTAAATATAGTTCACAAGCTTCAAACTCAATTTTAGATTATCCTAATCACTGTTTTCCACTGTGTCATTGCTATTGTAATTCACGATTAAACTTAAGCACACAATTTCAAAACCTATCCCTAAACAATAGAGCCCATAATTGGATGGCGTCAAAGTAAAGTTTTCAACACGTTGATGCCACGTTTACCTTAAAATTTAATTCAGTAGTCAGTTTAGGTAGTTTACTATGGAAAGGTGGCTTAATTTATGCTTGTTTGGTTGACATAAAAAGATTAAAGATACACGTAGTTAGAGGCATTTTGGGAACACAATAGGTATACCCATATAATGGTAGCTATACCCATCACATTTTTCGTAGCAACGGTTGAACAAAAGATTTCGGTAGTTTTGGTACTTTTTTAAATGTTTTTAATTTGCTCAGCCGACGGTACGCACCAATTTGTTCACTGCGTGAACATTTATGCGTATTGTATGTCATCTGCTACATGACTGAAGCCCGGTGTATGGCGACAGGCTCACCCCCTGTCACATTTTGGGACTGAATATCGTTCGGCGAAGTGTGGGTGTTGTATTACACCTCTGTCAGCCCCTTCGGAGGAAAGGCGTGACGAAATGTTATATTTTTTATTTCTGACAGGATTTAAACCAACTTGAGCTCTGCTGTACCGTGTGTCTCTACTACGTTTAGAAGGCACGAAACCTGTAGGTTCCGTCAACTTTTGCCTTTCGGGACGCTTTGAGCTTTGACTCCAATGGGTCGCCCACTCAACCTCAAACGTATTTCCTTTCCCTCTCCAGCAAATCTAACTCATTTTAACAAAATTGCCAACACAAAGCGCATTCCAAAGTCGATCTTAATTCTTAATTATTTCGGGCAAAACGTTTATCCCCAAAGACGTTGGCACTGACCCACAAACCAAGTTGTAACTTAACTACGAGGGTTATAACTTATGTAGGTTGAATGTACCGTAGCATTGTGTGGCCTTTATATGGTGTAAGTGATGAGCGAAATGTCTGAATTTCTCATTAGACCCATCATTTCAAATCTGGATTTGGTTAACTGATCTAGCGAGAAAAATACTTCTCAGTAGATTTCACTGTCACGAAATGGATAAACTTTACTGAGATCCAATAAAAGTCCAATAAAAGATATTATTAGATCCATGGAATGAGTCTACTGGGATTAATTGGATTACTTGACCTTGGCAGCGTTTTAAACTACTTCAAAAAAGGAGGAGGTTTTAAATTGGACTCATATGTTTTTTTTTTTTGTTTACATACGTGATACGGGAAAGTTGGCTGATTCTTGTTGCTACTGACAATCAGTTGTCTGACATCCACGTAGACGGAGAAACCAATGGACTCAAGTACTGTGTAACCGGACATGAGATAGCGATATTTTCTAACAGTGTTGCCACTTATGGATGGTTCCATAGAAGTTAGGGAAGTTAGGGTAGATTTTTAACAGTAAATAAAATAGTAAAGACTTCAGATTATTTTTCTATATTTTATTCATTTTTAAACAAAATCAGCTTACTGTATACATTTCTTACTCTTTCGTTTGGTTCAGATGCACGCTTAGCTAAGTAATGTAGTCTCACCTTTAAATACTCCCATATAATGGCTTTTGTGAGCAGAAGTTCGTGGTTATCTAAAGGTGAACAATCGAATATATCGCCATGGCATTGAAAGAAATGTTTATCACTACATATTTTAAAACTTTCGTGTAAAAAATATTGTCTCGCAGTCTTTCGTGTAATTAAGTTGGTTACGTTTCTCTTAAGAATTTTGCGTTGGTCTCCAATCAAATCTACCACATGCTTGTATCCAAATCTCTACAAGTTCAGCACTCGATGGAAATCTGTAAGGAAATATTAAGATATGTAGGGTAAATTCTGTATTCTGTATTAGTAACAACCAAAAAATTATAATATTGAACCATTTTCCATTTTAAAAAAAACGCTATTGTACAAAACCGATAATACGTGGCGTCCAATCTGGGCGGATAAAATAAATTTGTCAAATCCAATAAGTCACCCAAAAACATTTAGGCCCGTCTGCCTACGTCCTTGCTTAACTAGCTTCATTAAACTACTTCTAGCAAAAAAAAAATCTTGAATGAATCTTGAGCCATTTCTTAGGACTTTTAACTTTATGTGCCCGATAAGGGAATATTTCGCTAGGAGTAGATTAAACTAGTTAAACAAGGACTGTTTAAGCAATTCTTATGTTCAGTGCAAACGGGTGTTAGAAAACTAGGGTAAAATTGAAAGCTAGATTATGGCAACCCTAATTCAATATCTTGGAGGTTAGGTTTTTCTTTGCTTTTGCATGATTTGGCATTTTGCAGTAAACCTTTACATCCAAATAAGTGGTTCCTGCATCGATCCACTTTAATTAATATTTGTATTGATTTTAGAAGACATATTGTTCAGAGCAATGGCCAGTACCAACCTGTGAAATGTAACATCACTTAAACCTTGTTTTGTTCTATTCTGACAACCCAAAATACAGCACTGCACCATCCTGACGATGTCCAAAACACTTCACCATGCGATGATAACAATTAGATTTGATTTTAGATGATATATTTTCGAAAAAACACAACAATCTCTCGGTCACGGTAATGTTTGACACCAAGCTGTCAAATATTGCTTGGAGTCAACCGGTTACAGCGACAGAGAGAAAAAAACTATTAATCTTTCTCTTTCAAGCATGCTATTTTTTCATATGGCTGTTTCGCTGCGGAGTAAAAGAGACAGAAATGTGACTACGTCCATTGGTTTCTCCGTCTACGGACATCCAGTTGTTTATATAGACATGTGGTGAATAGTTATTCTTTAGATTTGGTAGTCGGGTTGCATTGGCATTACCTAAAGTCTCCCATTATGTAAATCTAAAAATAAATAACAGAACAAAAATAATCTTCAGGTTCACAATTGAAAATTAATTGCCAAAATTTGTGATAGGAAAGTCAAGTAAGATTAAAAACGCCGTGCCCATCGTCTTCTTGCTCGGTCCGTCACTGCTAAGGATTGCGACCACGTATATCCAGTCTCCATTATCCATACTGCCACCTACCACCTTCCTAATTCTGTCCGTATCCGTACTAAGTCAATATTTATCGCTCTCGCTTATGACATGCGCCAAGAACATAGTCCCAACAGACGGGCCCGCGAACCAACTGCACAACGTGGTTAATTAAATTCTAGCCACCGGCCACCCTCACAATAAAACCAAGAATACCTCCGTAATAATATTATCGCATTAAATCGGGCGGCTTTTGAGTATATCTAGGTGAAGAAATAGTTTCTTTAATGTTGGAAATATTTGACTAAAGTTCGGTATATGATTTCTAATGTAAACATAATATTTTAGTGTAGAAGCTCTGATAGATCAGGGGCCCTACACAAGTTGCAATCTTAGAATCGCTTACACTCAAACACAGCTAGCGTTGGGCGAAGAGCTGATTGAGCGAAATACAAGCTTTTAAAAATATCACGTAATCATATTATCTACTCGTCTAATCTGCCTCGGTTACTCAGTCGGTAGTGAACCTGCCTTCTTAGTTAGGGGGCGCGGGTTCGATTCCCACCAAACATGCAAACATTCATGTGATGAATATTTGTGTTTGTTCTATGTCTGGGTGTTAATTATCTATTTAAGTATGTATTTAAAAAAATATATTTGTATGTGTGTATATCAGTCTCTGGCCGCCATAGTACAAGCTTCACTTAGTTTGGGGTCAGACGGCCGTGTGTGAAAGTGTCCAGAATATTATTTATTCATATTATTTAATCAGCGTATCAGCGTTAGAGCGTTAGCGATTTTAGAAACAGAATCGCTTGAAAGCGATTGCAACTTGTCGAGAACGTCAGCAGTCAATTAATCACCTGCCTGATGAGCGATGACCCTTAATCCGCCCAATGGCTATTGTTATCTAACGTTTGACACGATTTCATCCATTCAGCCTCTCCTGTCTAGTGTCTACCCATACCACCAACGTCTGAATTTCAGCCAAAATCAAAGCAATATCACAATCAAAACACGGTATTTGTTCTACCTACCATACATTCAGTACTAATTACACGAATGACGGAATAGGTTAATTGGAACTCGAATGACGTTGTCATGTCAAAAAGCTTACAATAGGAATGGTGTCGAACGCATACGTTATAAGCTAAGTGGCCACACGTTTAGTTATACCGGGACATTCTCTTAAATTCGCTTTATTCAAATGCAATCTCAGATCAATCTAGAGGAAAAGATGGAACACTGCGTTGTATCTCGCTGAAGCCACTTTTTTTTCAATGTGTGTGTGTGATAATGTTGCGCATGGAAAACATTTACAATTGCACGAATATTAAACGAAACGAACGAACTTATTAATTCCCAAACTCTACGTTTGCCATTTCCGTTCCAATATGCAACCTTAGGAGATTTAATATTTTAAAACTACACATATTTGTAAATATTTAATGTTACGGCTACTTTTTAAAAACTGCAGTTTTTAAAAAGAACCTGAAAATGTAGTCCTGGCCACACTTCTATAATGCACTATGTATATTTAAGTACACGAAATTGTACCATAAACTAATGTCCATAATGTCGAAGTAAGAATGGCCAAGCGAGTAGCGTAGTTTTTTGCGTCTATGTGTGAGTGTTGTGTACCTATACGACAGTAGCGTAGGTTTTGGATGGTTTTTGACTTCACTTAGATCATACGCCTTGTGCCATCTTATTCTCTAGGTTGATCTAAGAATGCAATGTAAAAGTAGCCTCTTTTACGCGACCAGGTTGCATGACTGTCTTCTATTTTTTGGAAAATAAACAGAGTGAGATAAAAACAAGTGAAAATATGCCCTATTCTAACATATTTTCATAGGCCATTTCGTTTAAAAAGCCTGTGCAAGCCAGACTGCTCAGGAAGAGAACAAATAGAGACTAGAATCAATGGTCACGATTAATTCAATCAATGTCTACTCACCAGATTCTAGTTCCATGTTTTCAGGAATGAATTTGAATTTTTTTTGTTTGCATTTTTCTACAGTATACATTCTACTTCCTACTTTAATATTATAAACGCGAAGGTTTGTAAGAATAGATGGATAGATGGATGGATGTTTGTTACTATTTCACGCCAGAACGGCTGAACAGATCTGGATGAAATTTGGCACAGAGATAGATTATAGTCTAGAATAGCACATAGGATACTTTTTAACCGCGGGTGAAACCACGGGGCGCAGCTATTAATTCATAAATCAGAAAAACTAACTCACACGTTATTCCTAGTTAGTCAAAAAATCGAACAAAAAATGTAGGTCATATAAAAAAAATCCATAGAAAAAAGTGCCTGTGGGAACCCTAAATGGATCTAACGCTAACAAAAGCGCTATAATTGAATCGGACTGTGTTGAGTGGCGGAATCAAATCGCCATGTGTGCAGAGTAAACCGAAAACTGCCAGACCGGATCATGGAACATCGGGAATAAGTATTAAGAGTCCGGCGACCTAACTAATTTTGACCTAGGCGACCTAGACTAACTTCGCATTGGCTTAAGGTATTCTATCGCCATTTCGTCTAGAAGAAGAAGACGAGTGAAGAGAGCGAGTAATGATACCTGACGAGCCTCTAAACTTACCTACAGAGTGACAAAGTGCAATTTTAATTTTTTTTATGGCTTTTGCACTACCGTAATCATTCATAAGTAACTAAGAATTTCCCTTGTATTATTGATTCATTTAACAGCTAATGATGTAGACAACCTCCCTATGTAATGGAATTTTTGATTTGCTTTGATTGAATAAATCAGTCAAAAGTGACCCCTTAAAATGCGGATATTTTTCAAAGCTCTATTTTCGCTTGAGAACGTTTTTAAAAAAAACCAAGAACATAGGGTCGTTAATTTAATTGTACATGCTAAATTTCATCATAATCTGTCCAACGGTTTTCAAGAAATTTCAGTAGTGCGTTTGTATAGAAATTTCAGAACGTCGCGGCCCTCTTAAGTAATGGCAATTCATGAATAGAGTAGTAAGGTAACTTGTAGGTAGGCACATAAAAAATAGAAAACGGTTTACTACCCAAAGTCAAAGTCAAAGTCAAAATGTTTTTATTCAATTTAGGTATCAAAGATACACTTATGAACGTCAAAGTTATTTAAATAGACTCGACCGCCTTGTTCGGATAAAAAGCCTCTACTCAGAAGAACAGGCAAGAAACTGAGGGGCATTATTTTTTCAAATAATAAATAAATTAGTCTCACAAATTTTGGCTTACAACTAGGTAATATCTATAAATATTAGTGGCTACTTGGCGGAAGTGTTAACCCGTATAGTTAATTACTCTCCGATTTTGAGTTGAGACCAGTACAATATTTTTTTTATCCAGGGTTTGTAATCGTACGAGCGAGCGTTAGAGAGCGAAGCGTCTATGCTTCAGCTCGCACAAAATACTTTTATAAATCCGATTTCTGTCTGGATCTCTGTCCGGGTCTCTGAATCTATGCCCAGATCCGGATCTGTCTTCCTCTACAGGTAGCATTACTCGAGGTCTACAACTCACAGAGGTATAACTCACTAGGCATTAAAATTGAAGAAATATATAGCTTTACTAATTTTGGATTCTGTTGTAAGATTCATCTTTGTATGCCTAAAATATAATGTCTACATTTTACGGACAGACGTTTTGTTTTACTTTGAATTTATGTAAACATAAATTTTTCATGTAAACGCTTTAGCGTTAAGATGGTAAACACTTCTAAGTTATTTTTACCCGACTGCGCAAGAAGGAGGGTTTTGTTTTTCGAGTGTATGTATGTATGCATGTGAGGACCAGGGGCCAAAACAATTTTTAAAAATAAATCATTGCATCTGGTCGAAGCAACTCGTGAACAAAATGCTGGCCGGTACTTTGCCCAGCGGATCAGTATCGCAATCCACCGGGGCAATGCAGTCAGCATTTTGGGTACGTTGCCTACAGCTGGCAGCGGTTTATTAGATTAGGATTTTTACATATATTTTTTATGTAGAATAGGTCGGCGTTTGACCACCAACTCGCCTGATGTTAATTGACATAAATTTAAGTACTTATTAGTTTTTTTTTTAATTGTACTGCACGGACTCCGGGGACCGTGACTTTTATTTACATAAAACTTTAATTATTATTTAAGGGGAATACAGGTAGAGGAGGGTTAGTTTAGTACTTGTTAGTTAAGTATAGTTCGTTTTAGATTATTTAGTTTAGTCCCTTTTAAGTTTTAATGTAATTATTTTATATTTTCGAAAATGAAAAGCTAAAAAAAGGAAATGTATGTAAGTATGAGGTTTCTTTGGCACCCCCTACAGCCTAAGCAGCTTGATGGATTTCGACATGTGAGGTGTCATTTGAATCGTCTTGATAGTGTAAGTGACATAGGGTACAACATTTGCAGCCGGGTTCTTGTTTTTGTTTTAATGATGTTACTTGTTTCAATTAGCGATATATAATAAAGGTAAATACAATGAAGTGTAACATAGTACCTTTTTATTATAGATTTTCTACAATAGTACCTATATATAATTAAGTGTAGAGTGTAGGTCCGTATCACATAAAGTAGTTAACAACTCCCTGTCACTGCCACGCCATCAGCATCCGCGAAATGAATTCCGATTGCGCATTGGCCTGTGACGTGCATTGTTTTACGACTGTTTCCATGTTAATTAAAACATGTGATGTTACGACACTGTTTCATAAATTGAAAGTATACCCATTGTTCTAGGTAACCGCACAAACTTAGATATAAACCTCATCATTTGATTGCTTAAAATTAGTTAGTGACGGCTTTCCCTTGAAGGGCCTGGCAGAAGTGTAATACAACACACACTACGCCGGACGATACTCAGCCCCAAATGTGACACGGGGCGAGCCTGTCACCATACGCCGAGTTCCAGTCATGTAGCAGATGACAAACAATACGCACATATGTACACACAATACACAAATTGGTGCGTGCCGTCGACTGGGTTTGAACCCGCTCCCTCTGGCTTGAGAGGCGAGCCTCCTCCAACTTGGCTATATATAACTTTCTTTGTTAATTGTAAGCAATGTTAATAAAGTTTGTTTTAATGAAACAATATGATTTCACTGAATTCAAATAAAAGGTATAATCGAGGTAGTTTATATTTTTAATTTAGGTACATACGAGTACATTACACATAAGCCAAAAAAAACTACCAGTTCCTAGAAGGTAAAACTGTGGGACGATGCTTGTTATAAATTACAAAAAAATTAAACTGAAAAAGTCAGTACTTCTTATTATTATTATTTTTATTGTTTTTGTCTTAAAGCCCAAAATAGATTTTCACAATGAATTATTATTTTTAAAGCTGTTTTGTGGTATTTATTTATCTCTATAACCGTATTTATGCATTTAAAGTCGTGTCTCCTTTTTTATTATTTTATTGTAATATTACAAATATTACTTCTCTCATGTCTAGTATTAACATTTTAATTTTATTTGTTTTGCTTTTGTTTTTGTTTGTATTTTTTTAATTGTACATTGTACTCCTGTTCGTCTCTCAAGGTTAATGCTGAAAATCAGCGCTGAGAAGACATTTGAGCACTGACCTTTTTTGACGCACTGGACACTACAGTGATAGCTCTGTTTTTTTTTAAATCTGTGTATTTTTTTTATGTACTGGGTATGAAATAGGTCAGCGTTTGACCACCAACACGCCTGATGTTAAGCATCGTTGTGGTCTAAGATGGAGCACGACGACCTATAAGGTACTTATTCACTCTAGCCTTGAAGTCTTGTAGAGTGAAGAAGTACAAAGACGGCAGTTGAATGAGGCGCTACAAGTGCGCTACTACTCAGACCCGTCTTCGGAACGGTATTGGTATTATATATTGTCACCGTCTTTGTAGTGTCTTGTGTGTCAAACTAAATGTATCTTTCTTACTTTAATTTAACCAATCGCAATAGAGCTTCTGAATGATTTCAGCGCTATAATCACCTCACTGACAAACCATACCTATACTTAAGTATAAACATAAAACAATATAGGTGTCATAATAAACAATTTCATTAGCCGCAATCAGTGAGCGATGATCGCAATAGATAACAGCGATGTTATTAGTATTGCGATAGCGACAAATTACATCGATCCGTTAATACTCTACCAATCTGTATTTATAACGTGGTAACGCAAGTATGGCAGTAGGCACTTATGTCATTTGTACCTGTAAGGTAAGGCCCACTTTATACAACGGACTTAGGCTGCGGTTCCACCGAAGCGGAGCTGAGCAGAGCGGTGCATATTTGACTGCCTCGGTGGTTCAGTTGGTAGTGAGCCTGCCTTCTGAGCTTGGGGGCGTGGGTTCGATTCCCACCTAGCGCAAACATTTATGTGATGAACATTTGTGTTTGTTCTATGTCTGGGTATTAATATGTATTTAAGTATGTATTTAAAAATATCTAAGTATGTATATCAGTCCCTGGCAGCCATAGTACAAGCTTTGCTTAGTTTGGGGTCAGGCGACCGTGTGTGGAAGTGTCCCGAATTTATTATTATTTTTACCAATCACATTGCGTCCACTGAAGTGGAGCCAAGATTTCTAGCGTTGTGATTGGTCAGCTAAGCACCATTCCGCTCAGCTCCGCCTCAATTAAAACGCAGCCTTAGAGTTCGTTTAGACGGAGCGGAGATAATTGGGATCTTTCGATCCCGAAATCTTCGCTCCGCTCATTGTGATTCTTCAGCACAGCTCCACTTCGCTCAAATGAAAACGCTTCCTTATTGTAGACTCTATTATCGTACATAAAGGATTACTTCACATTACGCTACGGATTCTTAATGTCTCATTCTACTCTCTTTTGATCTCATTTTTTACCCAACTACGCAAGAAGGAGGGTTATGTTTTTTCGAGTGTATGTGTGTATGTATGAGGTTTCTTTGGCCCTACAGCCTAAACAGCTTAATGGATTTCGACATGTGAGGTGTCATTTGAATCGTCTTGATAGTGGAAGTGACTAGGGTATAACATTTTAGTTACTATCCGTTTATTATTTTGTTTACCTAATAATGTTACTTGTCAATTGTTATACTCGTCCATCAACTTTAACTGATTATAAATAATACCTACAACCAAATTGGGAATCTCGTCCTTTTTTAAAGTCGGTTAAAAATGAGAACTCACACTGCAGTGCAGTGCAGTGCACTGCAGTGATTGTATAAATCCATGATAATCTATCCATCCGGGTCGTACCTGAACCCCATTGGCGCAGGATCGAGGCAGATAGCACAGTTAGAGAGACGCCTGCACCCAGGGGCGGAGTAAGAAAAATGGGTTATGATGAGAATTATAAATCCATATTATTTTCATAACGATAGTAGCCATACTGTCTTCTGCTATATTGTCCAGTAGTTTATCGTAGTCCAGCACAGTGAGGATTAATGAAAATGACATTTTATTGATTGTGATCACATGCCGCTGATTTCAATGCTAGTTCCTATAAGCTTTGTTAGTTGCCTCATTAGTTATTATTTGTCATAGATAACTAGTACGAATAACGTCCCATTGCTGCAGTGCTATCACGAGAGTTCTGGAAACTCTAGCTGTTTGTTAACTATTTTATTTATATATTTTTTTTATGTAGAATAGGTCGGCATTTGACCACCAACTCGCCTGATGTTAAGCGACGTTGTGGTCTAAGATGGAGCACGACGACCTATAAGGTACTTATTCACTCTAGCCTTGAAGTTTTGTAGAGTGCAGAAGTACAAAGACGGCAGTTGAGTGAGGCGCTACAAGTGCGCTACTGCTCAGACCCGTCTTTGGAACGGTTACACCGGACTACATCCCGAAACACGACTAGGTCATTTCACGGCATGGCTTGGTCCGGTGGGTGGTAACTAGCCACGGCCGAAGCCTCCCACCAGAGTTTGCTACCCGGTTAGCACTACCCGGTATATAAGTAAAGAGCAACGCAACTAACTACTGGTGGCTCTGCGAGCTGTAGACGTTTGTTCTCCTCTGCAGGTCGCATTTCTTAACCGATTCTCTTGAAATTTCGTAAGTAGCTAGGTACGATAATTGTACAGATCTTTTGTCGTATCCGTTTTTGAAAAAAAAAACATATCTCAGCAATTTTGAAAAATTTCTGAAAACAGATCGGGACAGAGATCTAGAGAGAATTCGGACCTATGAAAGATTTTGTCGAAGCTGAAGCATATGATGCTTTGCTGGCTAGCGCTCGCTCGGTCGATTTTTTCGTGTTTCATTATTATGCATAAAACTAGCTGCGCCCTGCGGTTTCACTCGCGGTTAAAAAGTATCCTATGTGCTATTCTAGACTATAATCTATCTCTGTGCCAAATTTCATCCTGATCTGTTCAGCCGTTCTGGTGTGAAATAGTAACAAACATCCATCCATCCATACATACAAACTTAGTTATAAAGTTATATTAGTAGGATTCTCTAATGATTCTCTAAAAAAAGATGTCAGTTATTTTATATACTTAGGTACGTATGTAGTGCTACTTCCCGAAATATTTCCACTGTATCAAATATGTAGTTGTTTAAGGTCAAGAATTTATATCGAAATACTCTTCAAAGAGAAACGTATATTTTCAGCGGAATTTCAGAAACTAACATCCGCCGTAGAGTACACCTGTCTGTACTTCAGTTTAAGGACCCAAATCGGTAACTACTGCAGGCACGTAGCTCTACCTAATAATTTCTGTAATTATAGCGCCATATAACTATATTATACAGGGTTTGAAGCTTAATCATAATTATGAAAATCTTTTAATAAAGGATTAACTCTCAAGTCAAAAAAAATATTCTGCCATTTATTTATTTTTTAATTATTGAAATCGAACATAAACACCAAGTTAACCAAAATGTATGCAACGTCTGAAATTTTTAATTTCAGACTTGGTCCCAAAGTAAAAGTTGTTAAAATTTACAAATTACAAGTATACTTATAAACTACGTGCTCAGTATAGATAGATAGATAAACTCTTTATTGTTCACACCGCAAATCCTACTAATATTATAAACGCGAAAGTTTGTAAGAATGGATGGATGCATGAAATTTGGCACAAAGATAGATTATTGTCTAGAATAGCACATAGGATACTTTTTAACCGCGGGTGAATCCGCAGGGCCCAGCTAGTAAAAAATAAAAAAACAAGACAATACTTATTTCATAATAATACTTATTCTATATTGTAAAAAACAACTGGCGGCCGTATCACTAAAGCGATCTTATCCAGTATAGTACATTCCAAGCTTACGACGAGCTTATAGCTAAGTCTTGCAACCCTGTATAAGGCATGATTTCGTGAGTATAAGCAAAACGGCTAATTTAAGTAGCTAGCCTGGGGTAGGAGTAATTAAGAAACTCGTTGCCTTGAAGGAATGTTTATTGGCTAGACGTGTGCCCGTTTCTTTCCCTTACTTACTTTAAGGTTCTCATGTAAAATATACTTAGTTGAAATATCTTTTGTTTTAAGTTTACTTTATTTAAATAACAGTACGTCTTAATCTTTTTGTCTTACTTTCTTTCGAATCAACGTTTAGTGGTAGTTAACAGATTAAGATCATTTCTATTTACGATTGAATAAATAAATAGGCTTCGGCCGTGGCTAGTTACCACCCACCGGACCAAGCCATGCCGTGAAATGACCTAGTCGTGTTTCGGGATGTAGTCCAGTGTAACCGTTCCGAAGACGGGTCTGAGCAGTGGCGCACTTGTAGTGCTTCACTCAACTGCCGTCTTTGTACTTGTTCACTCTACAAAACTTCAAGGCTAGAGTGAATAAGTACCTTATAGTCGTCGTGCTCCATCTTCGACCACAACGTCGCTTAACATCAGGCGAGTTGGTGGTCAAACGCCGACTTATTGTCAATACAAAAAAAAGCCCAAAAGTCTAAGCTAATAAGTAACACATAAATTATATTATCCATGTTTTCTTATCGGTGTGCTACTATTATATTGTGTATATTCGTGTGTGGTTCTTTGGCACCACACACAGTAAACCTAGTGGAGATTGCTGAATACTTCTTATTGGGTACATGAGAAGCTGGCAAATGTAAATAGTGTTAAAATATGTCTATGATAGGCTTCAGCTTAGGCCACCTGAAGGACTCTGACCAAACATATTGACGTGTTTGACCACTCATCACTCAAAGTGACAGTGGGTATCTGTGAATACGACACCGCGTTTAATGTAATCCACGTATGTGTGTGTATGTTTCTACACAGTAGAGTAGCCGTGAGCCGTCATCAATCACACGGCTAAATTCATTACCGTCTAATCCAGGCAGGACTCATTTGATATGTTTACTGTCGGTTGATTGGATAAACAATCGATTTTTTGCTGAATTTGTTTTTTTTTTTCGTTGTTGTTTTATAGATGTTGTAGTGATGGCAGCCTAGTTGGGAGAATGTCTGCCTCTCAAGCCAGAGGGAGCGGGTTCGAATCCAGACGGACGGCACGCACAAATTTGTTCATTGTGTGAGCATATGTACGTATCATATGTCATCTGCCACATGATTGCAGCCCGCTGTATAGCGACAGGCTCGCCCCGTGTCACATTTGGGACTGAATATCCTCTGGCGAAGTGTGGGTGTTGTATTACACCTATGCCAGCCCCTTCGGGGAAAGGCGTGACGATATAATATGTTATGTTCTGTAGGTGTACTCGTAGAAGAAGATGTAATCGTACGGGACTCTCTTCTACGGGTTTTTTTTTTAATCTTAAAGGTTCAATTATGAGTACGATGAGATAACAGTTTCCAAATACGATGTCAAGGATAAAAAGAAGTAGATGGAAAAAAACAAGTTAAGTTAATTTTGGTAACTTTTGGTTCCCGTATGTTGTTTCCAAAGTTGTTCCAAAGTTCCAACACCAATATTTCTTAAAGAAATTCCAGAAACTTCTTAATGGTCTTTAACGCCAACGCTTTGCAACAGCAAAACACCTGACAAACAAATATTAATATCAGTCTTTGTACTCTTCCTGCACTTCCATCTGTCGCCTCAGGATAGTTTCATGCATAATGCAAACGCCTGATTGTGACACATAAAGCCTTGAGTTCTTTGCAAAACATCCATCCGTTGCTTTGTCGTAGCGTAGTTTTCTTGGCGTCATATTGCATGATGTCTTCACACTTTCTATTTGAACTTAAGCTATTCCTTGTGAGATAAACGAATCCTAAGGATTTCAGGTGTGTCTATACCTAAACATAATAGTTAGCCTTAGTTAGGTTTATTATACCTACTACTAGATACGCCCCCCGTTTTACTCGCTGTTAAAAAGTAGCTTCAGGCGCTAGCCACTTATTGCAGTAACTAACACCTGATGGGTATTTTGGTTAGCACAGCCGCCTCACGATCCGTGTTTTGATTGCGTGACGCCTGACTAACCTACCAGAGCAACTGCGGAACCCCACTACCGTCGCCGTGCAGGCTATGGCGTGAAACACTCCCGTGGCTGTCTGGCCCTAACGTGGACCTACTCTGCACTCTGCCTACTGTCCTAACATTCCCTACGTATTCCTACTACCCTAGCGTCCCTAACCTACCATAAAGTCAATAGATACTTGTATAGATAGGTACGGGAAACCTGGTACCGGGAGACCTATCGGCACCAGGCGGAGTGGGAAGGAATGAAGGATATGTACGATTTTTCCACTGCCGTAACGCAGACTCACGTCACAATCACAGAAGGTGATGGTACTAGGAAGCTCTTGCCACAGTGGAAGGATGAGGTAGGTACCCGTACGCCGCCTGCCCAGCGGAGCATTTGCTGGGTAAATTAATTATTTAAAAAGACTTTAATCATTAACTAAGAAAGCACTGAATCTGCATTGAACGAAGCAGAAAGCCAATAATCGTTTTTGTCCTTCATTCCCACAAATGTAAATCGAAGTGGGTATTCTAAATGCATCCTCTATTGGACGCCGCTAGAATACCAACTACTTCAACTGGCATCATTTTGTCGTAGCAAATATCCCCCTTGCGATACATAAATCACATCTCCCTCATTATAAGTGCAAACGTAATTTTGTCTGTCCGTTTGTTGATTTTTCATAGCTAAGTAGCCTGAAAGGATCTTTGTGACATTCGGAAAGGGTGAAGTAGTATGCAATATACCGAATAATAAAGAATACTTTTTTGCTTAAAAAATTTTGAAACCCTTTAAAATTGCGAAAAGTGCGCTACATTTCAGAAATCCATCTTTTCGTTTCGTTCGATCCGTCTTTAGAACAAAATTTTAAAAACCCCCGGCATAGATTATCATCAATCTTAGCTAAAAATACTCCCGACTAATTCACCTTTCAAATATAAGTATGTAATTTAAAAAAAAAACAAATTCAAAATCAATTCGTTTCATGTTCGAGAGCTACGATGCCACAGACAGACACAGACACACACACATCCACCCACACACACACACATACACATCCACACACACACACACGCAAACACGAACAAACAGTTACACATACACACAGAGACACGTCAAACTTTTCACACCCCGTAGTTTTTGCCTCGTGGGTGAAAAATACAGATCTAAGACGAAACTTATGTACTTACTAAAATAGTCAAATCTTTTAAACTAAGTACAGACTTCCACCATTTTAACGGTCACATTTACAAACACACATACATTTGAAAAGCAACCCTTCGTCTATCCAGTCGGTGCGAACCGCGGGGTACAGCTACTCGTTGCAAAGGCAGAAACTGGTAGCGCAGCACGTGACTAATTCACCGACATGGAAAACCTTTTACTAAACAACTATTGGGTGTATAAGTTTTCCTATCGCATGTTTTACGGGCCGCTGCGTCGGGTGAAATGAAGATGGAACTGTCTTAAAAACATTTTCCTGGTTTTTGGTCGATATTGACGTATCGCTGACAACTCTGTCTCTATTTATCATGTGCGGTAATAGAGAGACAGAACAAAGATAGGGCAGAAGGATTTTGAAAAGGTTTTTGTTGTATCACCAATCGTCAACCTTTTGAGCGCCAAGCATAGGCGTACCCAGACTTGTCATTGGAGTGGGGCAGAAATAAAGTTTTTTTGGTAATGGTAGAGCAGAAGAAAATGAATGTAAAAAAAAGCGATGATAGCCTAGCCGGAGAAGGCCAATTTGTTCATTATGTGAATATATGTGCGTACTATATGTCATCTGCTACATGACTGGAGCCCGGTGTATGGCAACAGGCTCGCCCCATGTCACATTTGGGACTGAATAACGTCCGGTGAAGTGTGGATATTGTACACCTCTGCCAGCCCCCTCTGGGTAAAGGCGTGACGATATGTTATGCAGAAGTAAATGTACCTACCTACATTTTTATTTCATAAACCTAAATTTTGTGGTTCGAGTTAGGGACCAGGGTGGAAGCAAATGCCCCACGTTACCCCATCGTTGGTACGCTTATGGCTATGACATCAATATTTAACAAGTTTCCGTTTATAACTAAGTACCCATTGTGAGCCTTGGAGTCCAAGACAATTGCAAGAATTATTTCCAACCCAGTCTCTTTCTAGAATTGCTTCCGCTCTAACTTCAGCTACTGATTGGACGAAATACGAGCTTTAAAATGTCACGTTTGTAAACTATTTCTGAAAGGACGGTATTCAAAACCACCTTAATGTAAATGTAAACAACTAATACTTCTAATAATCCAAACCATGTACAATATTTGGGTAATTTCAGTATGAATCAAATGGACACCCAGAAAGACGCCAAAGAAAAACAATACGAGCTCCAACGCAGTGCTGGTTGGCGGGCCGGGCGACTCAGGCGCTACCCTACTGACATTCCTTTAACAGTTCGCTCGGAAAACGTCACACAGCAAAGCATAGACTGCATTTTTTTGTATGCTAACACGTGATCATATTTTCAACTCGTCCAATCAGCAGCTAGCATTTGAGCGCTAGCGATTCTAGAAACAGAATCGCTTGGAAGCGATTGCAATTTTTCTAGGGCCTCTGTACGCCTACAACGTCTATCTATAGTTGGAAAAAGCGCGCTTCATTAAAATATTAAAATTGCTTGCCAATCACGTATGCAAATCCTCAGAATATTTTATGGCTTGGCGTACAGGGCACGGAAAAGCGGTTTATTTATTTATTTATTATAATTACAAACACGATTAAAAACCAGTTACATTAGCAATATTAGAAATTGATTGATTTTATATAACATTAATCATAATTTAAAAATATAACAGTTTATCGAAATAAAAATATTGTAATTCAATTATAAAATAAAAATAGTGGTTTAGATGTCAGACATATTATAAGATGTCAAAATAAAAATAATGTCACAATGCAATTACAACACAAACATTGCAACAAAACACAATTATGTCAATGGTGGTATACATGTTAAAAAACCAATAGAATTATTTAGTGTGTAAAATTTTGATCATATTCATTATGGAGCCACGGTACGAGAACCTAAAAATGGACCGCATAAATTAGGTGCTGGGGGGCTATTCCTGCGCGTGAGATGAGATGAGATTTTGTCTTGGTCACTCTCACATCTATATGACGTTTTAAACTAGAGCAACAAGGACGCAAAATGGTGAGATGAGAATCTCAAATCTCCGAATAGGGTCCCTGCACACAATTCACCGTAGTCACAAACAAACGCAATCAGTCGTAACAGTGATAATTATGTTGTCTCGTTCTCGCTATAGTCTCTTGTATGTCTCTATAACTTTGTTATTGATACACGTGACATATTACTGTCAACGGAGATGTGTAGTGACCGTTTGTTTTTAGAATTATGTTGGGTCAATTAGACTCGTGTCGCTTCTTCCTTAATATTATTTCGATAAGGTAGAGTGGTAGACTTCATTATTTCATAAAGCCACAAGTGACATTGGATTCAATAGTTTATCGATATTTTACTGGACTTTTGAAAACTTATTCAACAAAATCTTAGCAAAAGTACCGAGTTGGCTAAGGCGACTCTATCTTCGAGCTTACCAGTGGTTACTTAACCGAATACATCTTAAGTTCAAGAGAGGTCAATTATTTCCACAGCTCTTAGGAAAATTAGAAGTTTCATTTTGCTTTGAACTGGCAACACGCGCAGTTTTACGCGAGGTTTTCCATCTTCGCGATATTGTAGTTTTCTTGTTTTCGACATGAAAATTATGCTATTGTTTTAAGCGGATTTTATATTCATTTCAAAGCGCTTTTATAATTGCTAAAACGATGAGATGTTTTGCGTAGATGGTGAATGAAACTTTGACTATTTTTATTTAGATATATATTCTATGTGGGATGTGTTAAATATACATAGTTTATTTCTATTCATTTTCATAGTGCTTGTAAGGCGATCTTTACCTCCAAATATTAAGGAACGTGATACTTTAGGGTGCACATAACTTCGTATCAACCATGATCAAGTTATTATACCATGGTATCAACATTCATTGGGGGCAGAAACTTTAAAAACAAAATCAAAACGACGGCTGGCGGATATGCCTACTTCCATAAAAAAAATTCGAACACCATTTATTTTTTAATAAAAAAAATATCACACTAATATTTTGAATGCAAAAATTTGTGAGCGAGTGAGTGTATGTCTATTACTTCTTCACACACAGGACTTGCAATGATAGCTTATGCTCTAGTATTTAGATTAACAAAATGATGATGAAAATGACGATGTCTTCCAAGCCGATTTCGGCACTGAGACTTGTGTCTACGTAAGCTAATGTGTAATTAATCATGGATGGTGTGCTCTCATATGGCTTATGTATCTTTGCAGTGAATGCTCGCGAATAATGCAAGTTAAGGTGCCATTCATTTAGAACTTAACTTTAAAAGTAACTTTTCCAATAATAACAGTAAGTTTCAGGACAGTTCGAAGCTTGTTAAAAACAATTGAATAACTTTATTTTCCCGGTTCATAAGCACTTAAATAAAACAATATTTTTACAGACAGACACCATTTCGCACTCTACCTACTTAATTCTATATTCTGTCCGATATTAAATTGAAACATGTTGAAATTACAATATTCATATTAAGGCGGAGACAGGCTAAAGCCGTACCTCGTAACGTTTCGATTTGCTGTAACAGTTCGCCGTAACAATTCATATAGCAGAGCCGCTCGCTGCTCACCTTGACTCGAGGCTCAAGCGCTCTTCAAAGGGTTCGCGAAAAAGCCGACAGGTTTGCGTTCTGGCAGCGAGCGGGTCGGCTCGTTGAATTGATACGCGAACACGATACATAACGACGAAATATTATCAGTCAGTCTCTGCCTTTACATACATTAAAATAATGTTTTGAAGTTGAAATTCATGATTCGATTTAGCACGAAATATTATTAACCTATATTGTAACGAAATGTTTCATTTATGAAGGATAGGTATCGCTTTGACGAATATCAAATTTAACTGTTTGATATTTTCTCCAAACAAAATTTAAATTATTACTTTAGTCGCCTACTTTCTAGTTTTATTTACGTACCTACATAAAATTAGTGAAAATGTTTTTTAGGCTTCAAAGACCAAGGCTGTTATTTAAGTTTATTTCATCAAAGAGAGGTATATTTAGTTCTCAGTTATAAATATCTCATTCATAACTATCTCAGCTTGGTGCGCAATAAACTCATTGAAGCCTAACTCATATTATAAATGCGAAAGTGAGTTTGTTCGTTTGTTTCTTTGTTTGATTGTTTGTAATGCTTTCACATCTAAACTACTCAACCAATCGTCTTGAAATTTTGCATACATATTTTCTGGGGTACAGAAAAGGACATAGAGTACTTTTTACCCCGAAAAAATAAACGGTTCCTGTAGGACCTCAGGTGAAACCGCGGGGTGCAGCTAGTTTTACTATAAAAAGTGTGTGTGTTGTGTGTGGATTTGAATGTGACAGTAATAGAATATTATTAAGTTTCCTTGATTTTTTATGCCTTGCTTTTTATTTTTTTGCTTTTTCATCATTAAGTACGTTCTATATTTTTTTCTTAACTATTTAACAAGATTACGTTGTAAACTGTTGAAACTTATTACTAATTTTCTTACATTTATTACTCACTATCGCTTTGCCTTTTAAATTTAAACACGATAACATAGTATCGTTAGAACACTGAACAACTATTATTTACAATAATGTACTGACTAACATGTCCATTAAAAACATTTTTTGAACAATAGCGTTCGCATTCCTCAAGAACCATTTCAATCATTTTTATTGCATTAAAACTTTTCCCATACAAAGTTTTCCGCTTTATTTAATAGCCTCGCTATAAAAACAATAGGCGATGGCGTCCATATTTCACAGCTTAATTTCCATTGCGCGCTCCCATTGATTTTATAAATTCGCCTCTCCTCGAGGATTTAATGAAAAACGTGCGTAGAAAGTTTTCGCTCCATTACTTCGTGGGTTATTAATGACTTGAGCATTCGATTCACCTTGCGCAGAAACAATGTGTTGCCAGAAGAACTGGTTTGTAAATCATTTGTTACATACAAATGATTTACACCTAGTTTTAGTACCTAAAACTATATTAAAGACGATCATAAACAATAGAATCATGATTGCCTTATGTAGAATTAAATAAATCTAACGAATCTTCATGTAAACGCAATAAAAAAATCACGTTTTGAAAACACGTATTGAAAAAAAAAAACCGATGGATTTTTTTGCTGTGATAGGTAGGTACTCGTTGTTCCTTTTTAATGTAATCCTAATAAAAGCTGTAATAAGCCATGCAATAGTTGTTCGTTGTTCCTTCCTTAATGTAATCCTAATAAAAGTTGTATAGCCTCGCAATAGTTGTTAGTTGTTCGTTGTTCCTTTTTAATGTTCCGCCCATTGCGCCTATATTTTTGAATGTTTAGTTTAGATTTATTTTGTATTTGGTGTCAATAAAGAATGTTTGTATTGTATTGTAATCCTAATAAAAGTTGTATAGCCTCGCAATAGTTGTTAGTTGTTCCTTCCTTAATGTAATCCTAATAAAAGTTGTATAGCCTTGCAATAGTTGTTAGTTGTTCCTTCCTTAATGTAATCCTAATAAAAGTTGTATAGCCTTGCAATAGTTGTTAGTTGTTCCTTCCTTAATGTAATCCTAATAAAAGTTGTATAGCCTCGCAATAGTTGTTATTTGTTCGTTGTTCCTTTCTTAATGTAATCGTAATAAAAGTTGTATAGCTTTGCAATAGTTGTTAGTTGTTCCTTCCTTAATGTAATCCTAATAAAAGTTATATAGCCTTGCAATAGTTGTTAGTTGTTCGTTGTTCCTTCCTTAATGGAATCCTAATAAAAGTTGTATAGCTTTGCAATAGTTGTTAGTTGTTCCTTCCTTAATATAATCCTAATAAAAGTTGTATAGATTTCCAATAGTTGTTATTTGTTCGTTGTTCCTTCCTTAATATAATCCTAATAAAAGTTGTATAGCCTTGCAATAGTTGTTATTTGTTCGTTGTTCCTTCCTTAATATAATCCTAATAAAAGTTATTTAGCCTTGCAATAGTTGTTATTGGTTCGTTGTTCCTTCCTTAATATAATCCTAATAAAAGTTTTATAGCCTTGCAATAGTTGTTATTTGTTCGTTGTTCCTTCCTTAATATAATCCTAATAAAAGTTGTATAGCCTCGCGATAGTTGTCAAGTGTTTGTCTTTTTTTTTGTTCTAAATTTAAAACTCAGTTGAAAAAGGCAAAACTATTCCGAGGTTATACAACGTTTATTACTTAGGGGGTAGGTAAATGAATAATGGATTTTGTTCGCTGAAAATCATACAAAACATGATCACCGAATATTAAATATACGTAATGTACTCACAATGCAATAAGTGATACCCTTTAACCTAACCTTGGATTATGACTGAACAACTAACCCAACTCTACCTGTATTCTCCTTAAATAATATTAATTAAGATACCTGTTAACAAAGGTGACGGTCCCCGGAGTCCGTGGAGTGTAATTTTATAAATTAAAAAATATATAAAATATTAAACAAATAATTAAATTCGGGACAACACACGGTCCCCTGACCCCAAACTAAGCAAAGCTTGTACTATGGCTGCCAGAGTCTGATATACATACGTTACATATTTTGAAATACATACTTGTTTAACACCCAGACATAGAACAAACACAAATGTTCATCAAATAAATGTTTGCCCTAGGTGGGAATCGAACCCTCACCCCCAAGCTCTGAAGGCAGGTTCACTACCAACGAAGTTACCAAGACAGTCAATAAATATAAAAGTTCCTCCATAAATTACCACTTTAAATATACATAACACATTAAAACATTCATTGCTTTTCTTAATACATTTTATTTATCCTTCAGTCATTCGTATCTTTATTCAGAATCTTATCCATAGATAGAAATCTAGAGCCGAATACGCACTTGCCAAACTAAAGTGCTTAGATCCAAATTACTTGAAAATACACGTGTATTCCATTGAGTTCTATTACTACGTGTAGAGCAGACACCGCACACCACTACTTGAATGGAATTCAAGTGTATTCATCCGGCATGGTATAATAATATAATCCGCCAGGTATGCTCGTAGCATTCCGGTCACGTGGCCAACACCTAGTGACGTCAATCGATGCTTAAGCAAGACCGAAATATGTCATGTAAAACAAGTTAGAAAGAGACGATGACGAGTGACGTCATTACGTGTTTGCTCCCGGAATGCTAGAATCTGTGTTTTTTGGATCATGATCCGGCCAAACTTCACTTAGTCGTTGCTAGTTCTCGAACGCCCAAGACGTGTTTGTGTCTAAAATAGTCTAAACGAAACAATTAAAGATTAAAATGTAAAAAAAACCCTCGACACCTAACATAGCTGAGAACACGCCCGACTAATTCACCTTTCAAACAAAAAGGAAACAAAATGAAAATCGGTTTATACGTTCGGGAGCTTCTTTGCCACAGACAGACACACACACTTACACCCACACGTGTGTGTATGTGTGTCTGCGCCTGTCACACCTCACCTCAAACTTATGGGTAACTCATCGTTTCTGCGTCGGGGGTTAAAAACGTTCAAACGCATTAAATACGCCATCTTGTGTGCTACGATATCGGAAATATCTAATAATTCAAGTAACTATTGTTTCACATAACATATCGTCACGCCTTTCCCCCGAAGAGGCTGGCAGAGGTAGAAGTAGAGGCAGAGATATTACAACACCCACACTTCGCTGGACTATTTTCTGTCCCAAATGCGACAAAGGGCGAGCTTGTCACCATACATCAGGCTCCAGTAATGTAGCATATGACATTAGTTACGCACACATGTTCACACGATGAACAAATTGAGGCGTGCCTTCGGCTGGGATCGAACCCGCTCCCTCTAGCTTGAGAAGCACTCCAACTAGACTATCATAGCTTCTAATGTTTCAGTGCTGCAACTAACTTTTGTCAAAATTTAGGTTGACCTTTTCATAAGATAGTCTCTTTACGTTCTGATAGAACTCAATAGTGTATTCATAGAAAATACGTACAGTGTTTTACTGAAAGCATTTGAATACAGGACCCCCTTGAGTCACCTCTACCAATGACCTAACGCTATGACCTGTGATAAACCCCTAATAAAAATAGACGAAAAGGTGAAAACATGTAATGAATGCCGAACCCAGTAATAGATTTAGAAGTTTTAATCCTTGTAGATATTAATTAGACGTACTTACGCCCCGTAAGCTAATTTGAGACTTTGCACGAGTAGATTATTTAAGAAATAATAACTAAGGTAATTACTTACATTATAGACGCCGTAAAAAAGGTGTAGGTAGATACCTAAACTAAAGAAAACAGTGGATATAGGAAAAGGCCCTCTTATGTCTAAAAGTAATCTTCCAGTAATGATTACCATATTCATTCACAATATAATAACCACTTTACTAATTAGGGTTTCTCAGAATACTTAAACAGTGTTTTGTCTCTCTCCATCGAGTTTTTAGTACAAGCTTTGCTTAGTTTGGGTCAGATAACCGTGTGTGCAAAATGTCCAAAAAACTTAAAAATGCAAGATAAAAACACTGTCTAACTATTCCAAGGTTTATTAGGAAAGGGGTAATTATTTGAGAGCATTCTTAATGTGTAAGCGATGATAGCCTAGCCGGAGAAGACCCGTCTCTCAAGCCAGAGGGAACGGGTTCGGACCCAGCCAAAGGCACGCACCAATTTATTCGTTGTGTGAACGTGAATGTGCATATTGTATGTCATCTGCTTCATGACTGGAGCCCGGTGTATGACTGAATATCGTCCGGCGAAGTGTGTGTGTTGTACACCTCTGCCAGCCCCCTCGGGGGAAAGGCGTGACGATATGTATGTATGTATGTTCTTAATGTCAGTAGAGTAATTCTCAAGCTTGGCGGTCCTATGACAGTGTTTTCACCGCTTGAAATGTAACAATGCTCAATCAATTTCACAGTATGACAGACTTCAAATGCCAGAACTTGCTCTACTCATCACCATTCAATAGCCATTGTTTTTAACCCCCGATAAAAACGACGAGGTGTTCATGGTATAATAATATACTCCAACACGTAGTGACGTCAATCGATGCTTAAGCAAGACCGAAATATATTTAACACAGATAGTACAAGTTTAATTTAGATCTAAATTTGAGGTTCTTACAAAAAGAAGAAAATATAACTAGAGTAGGTACCCTAGATTTTGCACTAGGCGAGCCTGTGTCGCGATATCTAGTCTCTTTAAGTCATTTGAAATAAGTCATTTACAATTTGACTGCCTCGGTGGCTCAGTTGGTAGTGACCCTGACTTCTGAGCTTGGGGGCGTGGGTTCGATTACCGCCTAGGGCAAACATTTATGTGATGGACATTTGTGTTTGTTCTATGTCTGGGTGTTAATGGGTGTTAATATATATGTATTTAAAAATATCTAAGTATATACATCAGTCTCTGGCAGCCATAGTACAAGCTTTGCTTAGTTTGGAGTCAGGCGACCGTGTGTGGAAGTGTCTCGAATTTATTTATTATTTATTTATAAATAGTTCGAAAGAGACGGATGACGATGACGAGTGACGTCATTGCGTGTTTGCTTCCGGACTGCTAAACTTTGTTAAAAGTTTTATTTTCATTTAAAAATTACACTCCACGGACTCCGGGGACCGTGAATCTATAATGAATCTATAATTATATTTAAGGGGAATACAGGTAGAGGGGGGTTTGTTATTACGTCTTGATATAAGTTGAAGTGTCTGTATGTTTGCATCGCATCGTATCTGCCGAACGGATCAACCGATTTTGTTTTTTTTTTTTGTTTAAAAGGGTTTTGTTTAGTCGGGAGTATTCCTATTTATGTTTAATAAAAATCGGTGTCGGGTTGTTTCAATTTTTTTATTTTGTAAATCGAAAACTAAAATCCTAGCCGCATCTCTATGCAGTAAGTAGTAATTCTGTGCATCTCTCTCACACATTGTTTCTGCACGTTGGCAAGGTAGTTCCATTCTTTGCTCTGGTTTCAGCTCTTTCTTCGAACGTGCTCAAAATGCGAGCTCAATCATAACATAAACTCCTTGGTTTGTGACGAGAATTTATATTCTCTGGACGTTCTCTGGAAACATATAGGTATGCACAGATTTGGATAGATAAAGCATGTATGTAGCAAGTACGTAGTGTAAAATGTGTTGAGAATTCTTACTCTTTGGTTAAAGTGAGATGAATAAATATAAATAAATTGGAACGCGGTGGTGATGGAGGCTCTGAGTCGGGAGGAGGCCATGATGTTATGTTAATAAAAATGGTAATAATTTCGCGTTTTATAGAAATTGTGGCTCCATCTCGAGCATTCATGCTCACTATCGAAGGCACCTTCTTGCGGCGGCGTCGTGTGTCGGGTCGTTCTCTTCCCTCAAATATGGTTGAGGAGAGCGATGGCTGGCACATGCGTCATACTCGTGATCGGGTGCTGCTTGCGGGTCGCTGGTCTGCTCGTGGTGTATTACTCACAATGCAATAAGTAAATCTGAAAACCTTTAACCTAACCTTAGATTAAGACTTAATAACTAACCCCCCTCTACCTGTATTCCCCTTAAATAATAATTAAAGATTTATGTTAACAAAAGTCACGGTCCCTGGAGTCCGTGGAGTGTAATTTTTAAATAAAATAAATATAAATGTATATTTATATAAATAAATTCGGGACTTTTTTTTTACTCACGGTCGTCTGACTCCAAACTAAGCAAAGCTGTCCTAGGAGCAAATTATAGAGGTCGGACGCAAGGCAAGGAATTGTCGTCGGACACAAAAATTTTTGACTTTTATTGTGGTCGGTGATGTTTTCTTCAATAAAAAAAAAAAAAAAAAAATATCTTAAATCTGGATGCATAACATGACAGAGAAGAACAATGTGAGTTTAGAACACTGTCCAGTATTTTTTTTGTCGACTCGCCACACACTATACTAACAACCTATGTTGTCTAAATAATCCGTCTGTGGAAATACGAGTAAAAATGGTTTTCACCAGACGAATGCCAGACACGAGCCATTTACAAGCGGATTTAAATTTGAAATTTGCAGTAAACAGTCTGTCAGTGCTTTGCTTGGTCACTCACCCTTTTGATAAAAAGGAGCTAGCAATGTACTATCGATTTTAAAGGCTTGATCGCTGTTGAAAGGAATCTTTTCGTGTTTGTATAAAAATTCAAATTTTAAGAAGAGTGCTTTTTACCCGACTACGCAAGAAGGAAGGTTATGTTATTCGAGTGTTTGTATGTATGTATGTAGGTATGTGTGTATGTGTATGTATGTATGAGGTTCCTTTGGCACAGCCTACAGCCTAAACAGCTTAATGTATTTCGATATGTGAGGTGTCATTTGAATCGTCTTGATAGCGGAAGTGACATAGGGTGCTGTACCCTATGTCACTTCCGCTTTGCAGCAGGGCTTTTTTGTTTTTCTTTGAAAATGTTACTTGTCATTCAATTTAATAAGCTATCTCGTAAAGCTGGCTTGTCACGGTGCGAGATATTGCGGACGGAAGCGGACCAGCCCGCACGACGCACCATGGAAAGAGTATCACCCGTGGAAGCGCAGACTTGTCCATTTCGTTGCGTCTGATCCTCGGCGAGACAGTAAAATCAAAGGCGCTGTGCGAACTTGTGAACGTAGTACGCATTTTGGAATAAAAAATAGCTTCGAATCTGTACAAAGACTGACACGCACCGTTGGAAGAGTCTTGTGTGCGGTACGTGACTGTCCATGGTCGTCGGCCGTGCGTGATAATTCGTAGATTCACGCACCGTGGGAAGGCAACTCGCTGGCAACGACACCACATCCTAATCCTAACTAATATTATAAATGCCAAAGTGAGTTTGTTCGTTTGTTTGTTTGTTTGTTTGTTTGTAACACTTTCACGCCCTAATTAATCAACCGATCATCATGAAATTTTGCATACACGTTGCCTGAGATACAAAAAAGGACATAGGGACTTAAAAATAACTAGTAACGAAGTAAATCGGTACTGTCTCTCAAATCCCGGAATGTAGGTATAAGAACGGAACGGCCGGGCGTCCGGAGGTTAGTTGCAATTCGCATAATTTTCTCAGCTCTAATCAGGCGAGTGTTCTGAAGTGCTTATTAGAAGCCGGATGCTTGCTTGCGAGCTGAATTTCATAGCAGACGAGCGATATCTCAGAAATAAAAAAAAACTTTACTTAAAGATGGCTAAGTTAAGTTTTTTCTCAGAAAGATAGAAATAAAGACTCTATAATGTTCTCGCCAGAAATGACAAGATAAAAAAAAAGAATATAATTGTAACCATAGTGTAACAACTGAGCACTATTCTTTGCCGATCGGTAAACTCGGTAAAAAATCGGTATTTGAGACAACATTCACGGTTTTGTGGATTCGAAACGTCAGCTTACTGAACGACAAAGAACGATGCTAGCACTCCTGGTGGTCTTATCACTAAAAGCGATATCTTCCAGCCAACCTTAATAACGTTGATGAGCCATTTCTAAAATTGTGATGTCAAACTTTATCGACACTCGTTGGAAACTATTCAATTTACTTTGAAACTGTTATCGAAACTTCAAAACATTAGCTTTTTTATCGTTGTTTAAAAAGCAGCTCGTGATTGATTTATTTAACTGGTGGTGAATCGTGGGAAGACAAAATTTTGCGTTTTAGGCGTTATCAAACGCTAGGCGTCTAAACGCTCGTCTACTGCAAAATGCCACGTTTTAGGCATAAAACAAACGCTAGCGTCTAATCTAAACGCTCGTCTACTGCATTACACTTACTTAATGTAATAAGTAATTATTGTTACAAGTTTACAGTCCACGTTGTGGACGCCGACGTTGGGAAATTAATTTGAAGTACGAAAGTTATATTTGCGCCTTGTATTACCTACCTTGGAAAATTTACTAGGGATGGGAAATAACGTTCTCTTCTACTAAAATGAAGCTGGCATAATTTATTGTTGTAAAAAAATATAATTGTAATGCAGTCGAAAAATTTGTGAATTGTTTATTAAGGAAATTTTTATAGAGGTACAGGTTTAAGTTACACAATCATTAAATTACTCACTAGTAACTAGCCACTGCTCTGTGAGCTCTCGCGGCCAACCTCTGTCTCCTCAACAGGTTGCACCCCTCGACTGATTCTAGTGAAATATTGTGAGCCGGATCGATAATTATATAGTTTTTTTTTGCGGATTCGGTTTTGGAATTTTTCAAAATTGCGGAGATAATGTTTTTTTTTAAATCATACCTCCGACATTTTGGAAAAAAAACTGCCTAGACAAAAAAACTATATTAACGAACCTACTCATAAAGTTACAAAAGATACGGTTCACAAATGCGACATGTATCCCAAATGTATCATGTATCACAAATGCGATATGTATAATGAAAACAGGTATCCGAACAGAATTCGGACATTACGTTATTAGGTACGAAAGCATTTTTGCTAGCGCACGCTCGACCGATTACTAAACGTGCCTAATTAGTAAATTCTAATTTAATTAAAAAACATTTGATAGGCAAACAATTTAAAGGCACAGTTAATTCCCAGTAATAGATAGAACCCGTAAAATATTTAGTAAATTTCAGGATGAAGAGTAAAACCTAGCGTAAAATTATAAATTTTCAAAGAATTTGTTAGAAAAAAATCTTTCGGCCAATTTTAAAGTTCAAAGTAAGCCGGAAAACTAATTTCCAGATAAACTACATCCCTAAAAGCAAACAACAGCTGCAGTCCAACGAATTGTTAGGAGTTGACCGTTAAATGCAAGCACGTTGTTAAATATTTGCTGTTAAGCTGAATTTACTCTGAGACCACTTGAATTTAATGCATTCGCTTAATAAAGCTATGGTTTTAACACGTGAGAAATATAATATACTTACATAAATATATTAGGTTTTTCTTCTTAGTCACTACGCTCTTGACAGAGCGGTCGTGGTCGTCATGCAGTATTGTTATTGGCAGGGGCTGATGTAATTAATGCGCCTCACAATATCTCGCCATGTCTCTCTGCTCGAGGTCATTCTTGTGCACTCATGCACGGGACCGCCCACAGTAGATTTGACCTGAACGGTCCATCGCATAGGTGATCTGCCGCGCGGTCTAATACCTTCAACCTTGCCCTGGACGACAAGTCGCTCTTTAGACTTTCTATAGTCTAAGTCGCTCTATAGACAAGTCGCTCCATATTAGGTTACGGGTAAGTAAAGGACCAGAAGAAGTAAGAATAGCATATTTTCAAAAACAAAAATGCGAATGGTTTGTATTCAATTGGGTATCCAAGATACTGATTCTGGCAATACCTGAAGCGATTAAAACCGCCGAAGACAGAAACTCGTGGAAGAGCATAGTGCATCGTGTGCACTCAATCAAACTGGGCACGACCTTCAGCAATGAAGATGCCGACTAAGAAGAAGATCCAAGATACACTTATAAACGTCAACATTTTAATAGACTCGACCGCCTTGTTCGGAAAAAGAGCTACTACTCAGAAGAACAGGCAAGAAACTGAGAGGCATTTTTTAGACATGCAGTCTAAAAAAGGCTAACGTGGTATAAAAAAGGCTAGAATTATTAGGTAGTGCGGTCTTTAGGGATAGTGTTAATCTGGATTTTATGTTTAGGCACTGTGTATCGGAATCTAACACCCGTATGTACTGAACATAAGAATTGCCTAAGTCTTTGTTTAACTAGTTTTATCTAGCAAAATAGTCGTCCGTGCTTATCACAATGTTTTTATTCCATCCAAAAGTTGTCTGGAAGAGATCGCTCTTATCACGATAAGACCGTCCATTGCGCCTTTATTTTTGAGTGTTTAGTTTAGATTTATTTGTATTTGGTGTCAATAAAGAGTTTTTGTATTGTGTTGTATAATCGCTATCCGGGCACATCAATTTAAGAGTCTCCTAAGAAATGGCTTGAGGTTCGGGCAAGAAAATTGTCGGCGCTAGGCCAGCAGGACTGAGGCACCTTCGGTACCACCGCCGTAGCAACTACGGCGGATACTATGGCACAGCGATACCGGAGGCACCACAGCCAAACCAAGCGCCGACAGCAGGGATCGGGTCTTGATTGATACTCGAGGTGGATCACTAAGATCGCTTTCGGGTCACCTGAGTGTATTGAGTCGGAGAGCGAGCTCGACTGACTTTCGTTCCAAAATGTTCGCCTTAAGGGCTGACGATCCCACCCGCACTTAGCTCAGTATTTGCGCAGCGCGCTCGAGGCGTTCGGCCAATGAGCGACGCGGCGCGTGCGTGCGGGACCGTCCGATCTATCCCTCTCTCTCGCTCAATTTTCCACTCGGCCAATCCTAGAGCTTGTTGATTTCGATTCCATTTTTACAGAGTCCAAAGTTCAACGGACAAGTCGTGACATGTTTAGGGGGCTTTTTGCCCGCATTGAAAAGTTCTTTAACATTATACATTTTAAGTTCAATTTTACATAATCAAGCTAAAACTGTTCAAATCTAGTCACATTAGTTCAATCTTATTCTAAGTTTACGTTATCCTATTTAATGATTTAATTATAATTCTAGTTACATTAAATGATCTTAGTCTACCTATGTCTAGAGCTCGCCCGTCGCTAACAGTTCTCCTCCCGGCGTAGCATCAGCGGAGCCTTTAACCCGTAGCACGGCGAGCTTCGTGGTCGGCCGTCGGAAGATCCCGTTGCGTGTTCTCACGTCGGCGCTGCGCACGTGTCCGTCAGGTCCGGGGTAGACTCTCTCGATGACGCCTCTGGGCCATGTGTTCCGTGGTAGCGTGGAGTCAACGACTACCACCAGGTCGCCCAGCTGGAGTTCTCGTTCTGGATCAGCAGCCTGGTGAATGGGTGGCGGCTGTCCAGGATGATCGGTCGCTTGGTCGCTGCTGGAACATCTGCTGCGCTAATTCTCCCGTTGACTCGCAGCAGCCCGTCGTCGGTCAGGATCGGGTCCAGCTTGTGTATTTTGCTCCTCGCTGGTATCGGTCTCTTAGTTCGTAAGAGTTCCAGCTCTTCCTTAAAGTTCTCGTGTTGACATCTGGTCATCCACAGGTGTTCAGCCTTCAGCAGGTGGGACGTTTCAAAGCGGGTCGTCTTCTTCCGGCATTTGTCGACTAGGACAAGAGCGGTTGCTCGTATCAGGCGCTCGAAGTTTGAGAATCTCCTGATGTCTGGAAGCCCGGTGTCTTCAGTGTCGGCGTGTTCAGTTTGGAAGACTTCCTCTGCTGGTTCAGGCTCGACGTCTGGTTTTCCGAAGTCTGGCCATGTGCTCCGCTCGTTCTGCAGGAACTCTGGACCCGTAAACCATCGGTCTTTGTTCTGGGGGATGTAGTCGGGGCGTGTTGCTAGGTCGGCTACGTTCGGTTCGTTCGGGATCCATCTCCACTGGTCTGGTCTTGTAGCTTCGGCAATCTTCCCAAGTCGATGTGCAACGAAGGGTGGGTGCTTCTTGCTGGTCTCGTTCTGGATCCAGTGGAGTACCGTAGTGGAGTCGGACCAGTAGGTGATTTCGGTCGTAGGCCACCGATGGTCGTCTCTCATGGTGGCAGCCAGTCGTGTCCCGATGAGTGCAGCCTGCAGCTCTAATCGGGGTATCGTCTGCGTTCGGAGTGGTGCCACCTTAGCCTTGGCTTCGGCCAGGATCACGTTCGCAGTCCCGTCGGTCTTCTCCAGTCTCCAGTAAGCTGCGGCGGCGAATGCGTGTTCGCTGGCGTCGCAGAATACGTGCAGCTGATGGTTGACGGCGGTCTCCTCCCGGTCGTAGCACCTCGGCAGCTGGATCTCGGTAATCTCGTTCATGTTCTGGAGCCATCTCATGAAGTCACTCTGGTTCGGTTCTGGTAGCGTCTGGTCCCAGGTCAGCTGCTGTCGCCATAGGTTCTGGAGCAGGATCTTGCCCGTGATGGTGTAGCAGCTCAGGAGTCCCAGGGGGTCGTAGAGGGACATCACGGCGCTCAGAGCTTCCCTCTTGGTCGGCGGTTGGTTCAAGTTCTTGACGTCTCGGCTGACTCGACTGAGCGATGTGTTAAAGCCCAGCGTGTCGTTCACCGAGTCCCAGTGTTCTTCGCACCATCTGGATCGTAGGTGCGGGCTCAGTTTGTCCAGCACGTCCCTGGACAGCATGGGGTTGTTCATGTAGCCCTTGTGGTCGATCGCCCGGAGCACGCTGACAGTGTTCTGGATGTTCACCGCGAACGTGTTCAGGTCGCTCGCGGAGAGTCCCGGCTTCGGCATCTGGCGCAGCTCCTGGATTGTTCGGTCCACCAGGATCTCCGGCCGGCCGAAGCACTGCTCCAGGGTCTTCATGACGATGTTCGGGTTTTCTACGGTGTGAAGAAGGGCAGACACTGCTTCCTTGGCTTCCCCGCGCAGGCAGTTGCGAAGTCTTGCCATGTTCTCAGCCGCTGAGAAGCCGTAGAGCCTCGGCCAATCCTAGAGCTTGTTTATTTCGATTCCATTTTTACAGAGTCCAAAGTTCAACGGACAAGTCGTGACATGTTTAGGGGGCTTTTTGCCCGCATTGAAAAGTTCTTTAACATTATACATTTTAAGTTCAATTTTACATAATCAAGCTAAAACTGTTCAAATCTAGTCACATTAGTTCAATCTTATTCTAAGTTTACGTTATCCTATTTAATGATTTAATTATAATTCTAGTTACATTAAATGATCTTAGTCTACCTATGTCTAGAGCTCGCCCGTCGCTAACAAAAATTTAGGTAGGAACTAGCTAGGAGTAGATAAAACTAGTTTTAGTAAGTTTAGGTAAATCTTATATTCAGTTAAACGGGTGAAGATTAAAATGGAAGTGTCGACCTGAAAATAAAATCTAAAATCATTGCAACAAAACGACACACAGCAGGCGCGAGTGTTTTTCTCAAGCGTTTAAAGTTACATGAGGCGTTTAAATTGTCAATTTCCGGCAAGAGGCTGGAGAAGACAAAATTAATTTTGTTTAATGTCGATTTCGCCCTCTTGTTCCAACCATTTCCATTTAATTTGCGTTATAAAATCTCCATATATGGAGATTTTATAACGCAACGATTTTATAAGTGGTCCATCAGTGACTCCCAATCTATAGATTGGGAGTCACTGATGGACCACTTATCATAGAGATTCCAGCAAGGTATGTTTATACCATCTTTGTCCACTCCCTTGTACAAAGTGAAGTAAAATTTGATACTTATAGCTGAGTATGTTCTACCTACTGATGGAAAATAATTATCATGACGTAAGTGTTGTGGTCAAGCGCTGAGTCTGTAAACCAAGTAGGTTTTATAATACCTAATACATATTGGAATAAGTATTTTAAAGAGTCCGGCGACCACTTTAGACTAACTTCGCATTGGCTTAAGGTGTCCCATAGCCATTTCCTCTAGCAGAAGATGACGAGCGAAGAGCAAGTAAAGATACTGACAACCCTTTAAAGTTACCTACAGAGTGACAAAGTGCAAATTAATTTTTTTATGACTTTAGCACTTCTCTAATCATTCTCAAATTACTGAGAATGTCCCTTATATTATGAATTCATTTAAAAGCTAATGATGTAGACAACCTCTCTATGTTAAGGGATTTTTGATTTGATTTGTCTTTCTATTGAATAAATCAGTCAAAAGTGATCCCTTACAAATGCGAATATTTTTCATACCTCTATTTTTGCTTGAGAACGTTTTTGAAATAAACCAAGGACATAGGGGCGGAGATATTGTTAAATTAATTGTACATGCTAAATTTCATCATAATCTGACAAATGGTTTTCAAGAAATTTGAGAAGCGCGTATGTATGGAAATTTCCCCTTACGAATATACTTAATTGATTCTAGTCTCATAATGCATGTAATGTGCGTACCTATTCATTTTCTGTTTTTTGTAGGTGCTTTTTAGCCATCTTCAAAAAAAAGAGGAAGTTCTCAGTTAGATTGAATTTTTTAATATTTGTTACCTATGCGGCGGTTATCAAAAACCTATTTAGAAAATTAAATTTTGTTTTTTTTGGTACTTACAAACCAGTCCCATTTTTCTTTTGTAAGTTCTTTTGTGTTGAGTCGTTTAAAAATGTTATTACAGAAACATTTTTAAACTTAACAAAACATTAAACATATTACTTTCTGTAACATCGGCCATCTGGGGGTAATTCAACTAACACAACGTCAACGGTCAGTTAATATAAGCATCGGCTATGATAATTCGCTGAACCGTTGACGTTCTGTTAGCTTTAAAAAACGGACAGAATCGGTTCAGTTTCACTAATATTTTACTAGTTCATCACCGGCAGCCTAACTGGCACCTTTGTGAGACATTAGTGTTACTGAACCTTCCCCCATCCGTTTTTTGAAAGGTTAACGCAACATCAACGGTTCAGTTCAGTATCGGCTATGGTTAGCTGAATTGCCCTCCAGCATCTACACGCTTGTGAACATTAGTAAAACTGAGCCATTCTCTTCCGATTTTAAACTTCGTCATTTTGTCCGTCCTCAATTGCCCCCTGTTTTGTATCAGGCATATCTCTGATGCTTGCAAACTACTCAAAGAACGAAAGAAACTACCAAGCTTTACTTATAGGCATTTATATAAAAGTAGTTAGACTCAGAAAACCTCTTTCCACCCCCAACTTTCAGCTTCAGGTTAACTTTTGATACATGAGAATGCTTTCACACTGCATCGTGGCCGAGACCGCCAGGAGATATAACGAATTAATGGATCAATGAGCTAGTTCTAAGAACTTTTATAACTTGCGTTATTGGTGTCAAGACGTAGGTAAGTTCTGTCCGTAATAGCGACTTGTATGGCAAAGTTATGTTAGAGCGTAAAGCAGTGACGTAAGTTGGTTGTTTCAAAGTTATTTTGCTACTAATTTAAATGTACTTACTGAGGTACCGTTTCTCTTCTGGTACGCATGACCCAAAGTAAGTTGGATCATTGGTCACCTACACCAGATACCACAGTCCGCAAAAATGTACAAACGAAAGTAGCGAAGAGTAGATAACTTTTTTTCTTTGCAGTGTGTTTGGAATCGAACTAGCGATATTTGAAAGGTGCATAGAACAGTCAATATCATCGACAAATCGCCCCTGACCATGATTTTCTGTCAGGGTTGATGAATCATATCCAAATAGACAAAAAAAAAACTGTATGAATGAGTCTCTGCGGTAAGCACGTCTTTTTTTAACCTTGGGAAGATCTTTTATGGATACCACCTACAGCCCGGGCACAGAGTGGTTATGTGGGACTCCCGCCGATGCCGGGATGGGACGGCTGACGGGATACCTACCCACTAAAAACCCAAGGGCGCAAAATGTCGGGCCTGCGGGGACGTTTTCGCACTCTTCCGTGGCCCCGACAGCGCTATCCCTTTCGGGCACCTCCCCGAGCTTATGCTCTATCCCTCTCGATGACAATGTGTTGAACATCAGACACATCGTCATCATCGACCTCCTCGGGTACCAATTTTGCCCGTGAGCGCCAGACAGCACCCGACGGGTCATTTGAGTGGCTCCGCCGCCTGCCAATTCGGCCGCAGAGTATAGGGAGAGTGGCAACGATACACCGATACGCCTCTGCCTCTACGGCCCCACCGCGTTCACCACCACGCCTAGTTAGCCACGTTAGCACGCCTGCGTTATCATTGGAACCAACGAACCAGGGTTTTTTTCAAAGTACGAGTAGGTATGTTTTAGCCCACTTCCCCACATTTTTTTTAAATGCATAATAGCTCGGCGTTTGACGACCAACTCGCCTGATGTTAAGCTACGTTGTGGCCTAAGATGGAGCACGACGACCTATAAGGTACTTATTCACTCTAGCCTTGAAGTTTTGTAAAGTAAAGAAGTACAAAGACGGCAGTTGAGAGAGGCGCTACAAGTGCGCTACTGCTCAGACCCGTCTTCGGAATGGTTACACCGGACTACATCCCGAAACACGACTAGGTCATTTCACGGCATATCTTACTAAAACTTCTCCCGGTTATTGCAATAACTTGCAATAACCGGGAGAAGACCCGGGGATACAATGAAAAAGAAGAGAGAAGAGAAGAAGATATAGCAGTGTATGAAAAATGCTTCGTGATGATAATGAAAATATTAGATATTTAAGTAGGCGTTTATAAAAGGAAATCAAACTATGTGAATCACTCTCTGGCAGCCATAGTACAAACTTTGCTTAGTGTAGGGTCAGGCGACCGTGTGTGAGTAATGCCCCGAATGTAATATTATTTTAAGTGAAATATGGAGAGATGCCGATTAATTTCAATATTATCTCAACCTTATTATCACCTACAAAAGATTTATTTCTTGTCACCCCTATTCTGTGTTTTAATGCACCTTCCATAAACTAGAGAAGGCTATAATTTTCCTGAAAACATTTCGTTACTCGCGGTTGCCAACAACTCTACCACTTTTACGATCAATATTTCACATAATTGCCTTAACCGTCCTACTATTATTACGTAAAATGTTCGTAAAGAAAAACCATTAAAAATATTACTACCTCTAGGATAAAATGTTCAAATGATATACAGTGTAGAGCAAAATATAATAGCTCCTGTTACAAAATTAAAAGTTTTACTTTGATAACGTTGACTATATAATGAACACGTACTACATATATCATGAACTGACATTCCAATGTTAGCCTAAAAAACCCTAAGTTCATTTAAGAATACAAACAAAAACATTAGTATCTACTAATGCTTAAAAGAAAAATTTACCTTAAAATGTCCAGTGGATCGATTTGAATTATCATGATAATTCGTTTAGTTAGATAGAGGTACTTATAAATATGTAATAAAGTTTGAAAAAACGTAATGTTAAGAGCATTGAGTAGTATGTCTTGCTATAGCTTATATCCTGTTAAATTTTTCAGTGTAAAATCTTCCTCCTACTAATAATCGTTGATGCGTCAAAAAATTAAAATAAACAAAAAGACAAAACACTACAACTATTTAGTTGTACTACATTTTTAGTAAGGGGTAAATGTATTGACTAAGAACTCGACACTACCCATTCTATCTAAAAGTAGTTCTCAGAAGAAAACTATAAAATCAAAGTTGAACGCTCTCGATCGGATTCGTCCGATAAGTTCGAGGGATCTCACTATAGCCCCGGGCTTGGATCGCTTCAGTCACGTATCTGTTGTAGTTTTGCTTAGTTACAACACTGTAACTTGTCACCTAAGCTAATGTACAAAAGGTATTGACTAGTGACTACATTATTGCACGCTATTTTTGTTCTTGAACTAGCTTTTGTAAATTTTTCAGCAATCGATCAAAATTGTTTTTGGATGGTAGGTACGGCTACATTAGGGCGCGATAATTCATGTCGAGTTATCACGCAAAACTCATCGTTATCGGTTATCGGCGATGTTCCAGTCTACATTAGCGGTAAACTCGTTGCTTTTCTGCGGAGTTGTCGTGGGTGATAATTCGCCCAATATATCGCTGAAGGCCGCTAATGTAGCCTTACCATCTAACGAGATCAAGCACAAGTCTTAAGGTCGTCACTCATTAGAGCCACTCGGGACCGCCTCGACTCGTTGTCAACGGGTGGTCCACGGATGTAAGCAGCGATCAACTAGTGTTATTTACACTAGTTATAAAAGTAGTGTATGATAGCCGGCGGCCTTATATCTAAAAGATTTTCAGCGTTTTTTGCAGTTGTTTTAAAATCAATAAAACGCTTAAGCTTTTTTTTTATTTATTTTATTTTCTGGTTAACATCTACCTATGAAAGATCTCGCGGCACAGAAATCTGATAGATTAAAGCTACGATTAGCCTATTAAAACGTATCCAATCACTTACTACTAACTCACGTGACGAGTTTTTCGTGCGCTAATGGCATCATAATCAGGCGCTTATCGACTGAAAAAAAAGTATCCTCATATTTTATTTCAAGAACATTTCCGGATCCCACCAATCACTTTCCTTCCACCGTACTACGTCAAAGAGTGAAATTTCAATCCGATACAAACCATTTTAGGCCATAAAAGCTCTAAACTTCTTAAAATTCAGCTCAGCCGGGTCCCGCTGCCAAGCTCCATGTCCCATCGAGCACGATAAGTACGGTCTGTGTTGAGTAAATTTCACAAATCATAAAGCAGAAAGGTGGACTTACTCCAGCCAGTGAGCTGAACCTTCAGATAAGGAGGAAACAGCAGCCGATTTTGGAAGATGCTTGAGGAATTTTTAGGCGTTTTGATTTTCAAATTGTAAGGCGAGGATATCCAAAACTTTGCTGATAGATTCTTAGACCTTTGAACTTTGATTCTTAGGCTTAGGCTGAACTTATCTTGATAAATATTTGCAATATGTCACAAGGAAGGTTTTTGGATACTTTTTTATGAATAAATATTTTTTTTGTCATTAAATTCTATGAATTAATAAAAAATAACGCGCCGCTTACCAAAGGCGTCAGACATCACAGAATAGTACGTAGTTGGTACTAAAATAACAAAAGACAATTAAAATTAAAACTCCGCTCAAAGTCAGCAAGTATTTTTTTTAACGTGGAATCTGATCTAAAGAGATCAGATTCGTTACCAAAGGGTAACGGATTTATTTTCATAATTTGATTATTATTTACAGTAAATCATGAGGAGGGTTTATGGACACTATTTTCTGAATAAACGCGAATAAAGTTTTATTTTATTTATTTATAAAATACACAATACAAATTACAAACTACAAAAATCAAAAAATTAAAACTCTAAATACTAGTCTACGTTGTAACTCAAATTATGTGTAAACAATAAAAATATATGGAAAAGGTAGACGTTGGTTAATTATACAACAAAATTACCCTTAATCAATGAACCAATGAAATAATGCCATGTAAAATGACGAGTACATGACAGGAGCATTCCTAATACATTGTAATGAATTATTATGAGTGTGACTTTATGACAATGAACTTTTCTATTCTATTCTATTCTTAAACATAAAATGGACAATAACATGCAATTTTAAGTTGCGGGCAACAGCTATTTTATAATATAGAGTATAAACAAATTTAATAGGCATTTCCCCACTTAAGTGCCAAGTTTTAGTAGCCGTATGCAATCTTGAACAAGTATAAATTAAAAATTTGAGACCCCAACACCGATTTTCATCAAACATAGCAAAAAAATACTCCCGACTAATTCACCTTTCAAACAAAATCAAAATCGGTTCATCCGTTCTAGAGCTACAGACACACACACAAACATGTCAAACTTATAACACCCCGTCGTTTGGGGGTTAAAAACAGTGAAATGTGTTGTACCTACTCAAAGTCTAAAAACGTCAATAACAAAATATTCAGCGTAAGAAAATACAGTTTTCCCCAGTTAAAATCAAATTGAGGGAGGTCGGAGCGTCCAATTCATTTTTTGCACCCACCTGACCTGCAGTCAACAATGAACATGCACTAATAGTCCAAATCTCTGACCCATAACGGGACTAAGACTTGAGCGGAAGCGCTTTGAACTAAAATAAGTAACATTAAATAGGTATAAAAAAAACCCGATTGCAAAATGTAGTCTGACAATCCGGATAATTATAACCAAATATAAAATGTTGTACTCTAGGTCTCTAGGTCACTGCCACTATGAAGACGATTCAACTGACACCTCACTGCCGTAACCCATCTAGCTGTTTAGGTTGTAGGCCGTACTAAAGAAAGCTCTTAGTTACATACATAAATACCCACATACATACATACTTACCTATACACATACACTCGAACAACATAACCCTCCTTCTGCGCAGTCAGGTACTAAGACATTATCTTTTTATAGCGGCCTTAAGTTCTTTCTAAGAATCATTGCCTATGATAAGTGTCAACATTGAGTTCCTTGGGACCCTATTCGGAGATTTGAGATTCTCATCTCACCTTTAACGTCCTTGTTGCTCTCGTTTGAAACGTCATAGATGTGAGAGTGACCAAGATTAAATCTCATCTCATCTCACGCGTAGGAAAAGCCCTACAGATGTTTTTCCACTTTATGCTAAGTTCGTCTCATGTGATCTCACACTCTCCTATGACCTTTATTTACCACTGCATCTTTTCACCTTGCCTTGGGTCTACCTCTGAATCTTTAACCGGGCATGAAAAGTTGTAGTTTGACTGTCAACTGTACGGACTGAAAAAATATATTAAACAGGGTTATCAGGAAAGGACGTACTAAGTCGAAAGGTGGTCGTTGTAGTCATCATTATGGACAACTTTTACAATGAGGCTAACCTTAAAATCGAGAAAAATAATCTGTTCTGTTCCTATACTCAACTATTTTATAGGGAAGAGCTGTTTTTTTTTTTTAATTTGGGTTAGTTCCATTGTAAAAGTTGTTCATAATAATGAGTACAATGACCCCTTTTGGCTGAGTATGTACACCCTATTCCCATAACCCTGTATTGACGGCAAACAGGCTTTTGGCAATCTCAAATAAGCTCTAGAGATAAGATATGCTTTATTAGACTCAAACAGCCTTTGGCACTTTTGTGAGAACCTATTCAATCGAATCTTAGAACTAGGATTATTCAATTTTGTAAAGAACTGCCCTGTTTAGGTAGAGCCGACTTCAAAAAGTACAACTACTCCTAACGTATTACAACGTCGCAATTACTAATCTTTTGTGACGTGTAAGTAAGTTTGGAGTTATCAACACATGCATAATACAATAAACATAACGTTACGTATACAAGGTTCTGTAGGGCTATTCCTACGCGTGAGATTAGATGAGATTTTGTCTTGGTCACTCTCACACATATGACAATTAAAATAGGAGCAACAAGGACGAAAAATTATGAGATTGAATCTTACTCCGTAAGAATAGCCCTCCTGGTTCTGGGTATCGTAATACTTAATGTTATACTACCGGTCAAAGTGAACTAACTTTTTGAAACCTAGTTTGCAAAATTCGAGATAAAAAAAATAAGTCTTTGAAGGGTTCGTGACGTTTACATTGACGGGAACAACATCATCAATTCACATATATAATTATCAAATCACACATAATTATTACTACATCCAAAACCAGCACCTTGTAAAAAGTTATAGGCCGGGCGTAAAAAGTTGCGATGATAGCCTAGTTGGAGAAATCCCGCCTCTCAAGCCAGTAGGAGCGGATTCGATCACAGCCGACAGCACGCACCAATTTGGTCTTTGTGTGAACATATGTGCGTATTGTATGTCATCTGCTACATGACTGGTGCCCAGTGTTTGGCGACAGGCTCGTCCCCGTCACATTTGAGACTGAATATACAGCGATGCCTAGGTGTTGCATTACACCTCTGCCAGCCTCTTCGGGGAAAAGGCGGGACGATATGTGTGTATGTTAAAGTTCAGGGGCCCTATTCGGAGACAATGTTTTCATCACAACTTTTTTCGTCCTTGTTGCTCTCGTTTGAAACGACGTAAGTGTGAGAGTGATCAAGATAAAATCTCATCTCATCTCACGCGTAGGAATGGCCGTCCGGAGCGTTCGTATATACATTTGAGAGGTATTATTTACATTTTCCGCTCAATCTCCCGCCTTGCACCAGTAATTTGATCTCGCACGGCTGCAGTAAAGGCCAGCCTTAGTTGTCGGAGCTCAGCCAAGATTCCCTGGAATCGGTCGCCCGCGCCTGTAATTAAACTATGTACTAATTACATGCACTCGCGCAGATAAACCGGTTTTTGTTGTGTACAAACACAACAAAAACCGGTTTATGTTGTGTACAAGCAATCCCGTAATGTTCTGGAGATTCTATTGTTGCTCTGGCGAAGTCGATATGTAAACGGATTTTTTCTTTGTGTTCTGTAATAAGTGTTAGATATATTTTCTAGACTAAAATAATGCGTTTGAGTATAAAGTGACTCTAGACTCTAGCGTACAGTTTATTTCTAGTTACCTCACGTATAAGTTAGGTATGTGGAGAAATGTATTACAGAAGCCAATTTAGCAGCAATTTTTTTTACAACTCTTCGTATGTTTAGGTGGATGGCGACAGGCTCGCCCCCTGTCACAGTTGAGACTGAATATCGTCCGGCGAAGTGTGGGTGTTGTACACCTCTGCCAGCCCCCGCGGGGAAAGGCGTGACGATATGTATGTATAACAACTCTTCATATCGGAAACTAAAACCTTAAGAAAAACTTGGAATGAGTACATCTTTTCAGTACTCGTGAGATCAGTTGTCGGTGTGGCTAAAACAAATAAACACCACCCCACGCTTGTATCGATAAAATGCACCTAAATTGTTATTTTATAAGGGCTAGATACTCTCACACACTACTTTTCACACACCAACCCTTCTTAAATTACCCAAAGGTAACCTTTATTCAAATATCCCAACCCGATACTTTTTATACCCATCTTCATAAAACGATACCCCCATTGAGGCGACATAAGGCACTGACAACTCTGTTTACAACCTACGATTATACGGCATAGTATATAAACTATACTATCTTTCGACCGAATTCATACTTGATTCCCTATTTCAAAATGTTTGTATAAAAGTAGACTGAGATTCGAACAATTCGAGTTTGAAATTTCTGGGATACGATCGGAAACGTTTCCGAATGGTTGTGTTGTGAATAGCCCTGCTGGTTACTTTCACTCCTATGACTTTTCAAACGAGAGAGACAAAGACCAGAAAATGTCTCGACTTCTAGGAAAAGCCTTCGTGATCCTGCCTATGTAGATAATCATGTCGATGCAGCGTTTCCTTCTCCTCTACATAGTGTGAAATAAAGTCGCTCCACGCGTCTGTCTATTTCTCTGTATATCCGCTAATGCGGTTTTCACTATCGGTTAGATAATTTTTCACGGAAGGTTCACAGGTAGGTAACGGGTGGGTCGCTTGTTGTATAAAATTACAATAATTTAAGTTTTTGAGGTGTATTAATGGGTATTCTATACCCCACAGTCAAGTGGTGCAGCAACAACAACAACAACAACAACAACTCTTTATTAAAAACATAAAATAATTACAATAGTACTTAAATAAGGCTTAACTAAGTTTTAATGGGCGGCCTTATCGCTCAAAGCGATCTCTTCCAGGCAATCTGAATGGACAGGAACATTTATATAAGTTGAGGCCTTGAAAGTTCTAATACTAATACAATAGTAATAATCTAATACATAATTTTACAAGACGTAAAAAATAATAAGATAAAAATAATAAAAATACACAAATAAATACTAATAAGTAGACGAAATAAATATAATATAAATACTTTAAAAATGTTTAAAAATAAATGTCACTAATATATAAATAAATAGTGCGACTTTTGTGACATACATACGAGTATCTCACTATCTTTCAAAACGGCTATTGTTTTGAAAGATAGTGAGCCTTGACACGACTCTTAAAGACGTCAAGCGAAGGAGCACGCTTAACGTCGATAGGTAGGTCATTCCACAAAATAACTGCTTGAACTGTAAAAGAGGAGGAATAAAACTTGGTTCTGTGTGAAGGAATGGTTAACTTAAGATTCTCTGCCGATCTTAAGGAAAAAGGGTGAGTGCAATTAGAAATTATAAAATTAGAATGCTGTTATCTCTAGCCAATGATTATCCAAGGTTTTGGTTGGGTTTTGGGGAGTTTGGAGGTCTCTTAGGTATCTAAGCTGAAGGTAACCTTCATCAAGGTAGGTAAGTAAACACAAAATCACTAAAAACAACGGACATTTGCGACTATTGCAGAGTTTGAACTAGAAACTTTTTTAGCTGGATTCGCTAATGCCTCTAGCGTCACTTATCGTATCGTTTGTCGTGTCGTATACTGTAAGCATGTAGTGGGAGAGATGTTTCGCGGCTTTTATCAAAAGTTTAGAGTTACGCCCCGGGCGCGTCGTAGAGGGATTACATTTTACTCTGTTATAATGTTTGTAGTGGTAAATTTGATATGAAAAGCGCTGAGCAAAAGTACATGGGCTTATTGGTTTTTAGGGGCAGAATTTAGTGTTTTTACCCGACTGCACAAGGAGGGTTATGTTTTTCGAATGTATGTATGTATGTAAGTTTGTATGTTTGTATGTATGTGGGAATGTTTGTATGGTTGTATGTATAAGGTTTCTTTGGCACGCCCTACGGCCTAAACAGCTTGATGGATTTCTACACGTGAAGTGTCATATGACGATTCAAATGACACTTCACATGTCGAAATCCATCCATCCATCTTGATAGTGGAAGTGACATAAGGTACAACATTTTGCAGACGGGTTTTTTTTAGTTTTTGTTACTAATTATTTTTCAGTGGTTGTGGAATTTGCAAGTTATTTCACCTTGAATATCTATGAACGACAATTTCCTACTCATCATAATATAGGTAAAATATGTATACATTAATATAGTTTCAGATGTTTAACGATTGCTTCTGTAACAATTTGTTTCAATACAACTGTGGCTATGTGTGTATGTATGTTTTGTTTGTTACTCTGTTTTTATGTACCTAATTTATTGAAGCTTGAAAAGTAGGGCTAGCATGTCATTATCCCGCGAGAAAGAGACAAACATTTCCGTTTTTATCTTTGTCACTTCTAAGCGCGGATAAAAACGGGTGAAAGACAATTGTCTCCGTCCGAGCTAGGACCCCATTCGGAGATTTGAGATTTTCATCTCACCTTTTTTCGTCCTTGTTGCTCTCGTTTGAAACGTCATAGGTATGAGAGTGACCAAGATAAAATTTCATCTCATCTCACACGTAGCCCCCCTAGCCCTGCAGCTTGAGAAATGGGTGTTAGTTATTATTAATTATTCAATAAGTATGTCTATGGCCAAATTTTGTGCTTAATGTTTTTAAAAGTTTTTTTAATGAGTTATATTACTTATTCTGTCAAGATTATGCGTCACACTCGATTCGGATGAATTTGAACTCAAAGACGTCATAACACAATTACTTACCTACGAAAAATAACACGCATTTTGATAAAACAATCTTACTAATAATAACAAATAAGAGATAACTCAACGAATACTTATACCTAATTACTTATATCGTGCTTGAAAAAGTACTAAACTATCTCAATGAGAATGAAAAATAAACACATTTTGTCTAATAGCTATCATTCGCGCAGGAGCGCAAGGCACTAATATTTTCGCGTGTTTTTTTTTCTTAAAATCGGAACTTATGAAAAGTGCCTAGGGACGTCTTTTATTTTATTTTATTTTTTTTGATGTCCCAATATCTCTTTTTTGTGTCACTGTCTCTATTTTCGAGTGCCTATAACTTAACTACGTGGAAGTATATTTTGTGAAAAGTGCCTCCTTCTTTTATTTATTTTTTAGTTATTTTTTTTTTTGATGTCCTAATATCTCTTTTTTGTGTCTCTGTCTCTATTATCGAGTGCCTAACTTAACTACGTGGAAGTACAAGTCAATTTTGAAAATGCCGTAACTTTAAACTCTTACAAATATGTGCAGTTTTAAAAAATATTAAATCTCCCAAGTTTGTATATTCGAACGGAAATGGATAACGTAGAGTTTGGGAATTGATATTAGTTTTCGTGCAATTGTAAATGTTTTTCAACATTACCACGCACACACATTGAAAAAGAAGTGGCTTCAGCGAGATATAACGCAGTGTTCCATCTTTTCCTCTAAATTGATCTGAGGTTACGAGGTTTGGCTTCAGTCAATCTCCGCTTTAATAAAACTCCCGAATCTATTCAATGAAATGAAACTGCGATTGACTGACTCTGAACCAAACTATATACATGTAAACAAATAGAAAATACTGCATAAAAAGTTGAACATTTTACAGTGAACTAATAAAACCGGTGAAGTGAACATGATTCCAACGTTACGTTCACGATTGAATAGGCATTCGTTCATTCGTTGGTTCATTAAATCAGTTTCATATCGGCAGCGGGTTTATCTGTAACTGACCGGTTTTATGGAGCGACCAACCTATATGTACAGTTGGCTGAGGGAGCTACCATCGTTTTTTTAAAACTAAATCATGAAAAATTTTTGGTTCTTCTTTTGGTCAACTCTGCAGATAAAGTTGGTTGCTCTGTATGGTGGATGAATGAGAAGGTTGATCTTTTTGATTCAGTCTGGCTCTGATGAATAACTTCGATAGGAAATAACGATGGCAGCGTAAATACTAGCTTGTTTAATATCAGCATGATACTTGCTAATGTACCTCTTGATTTAGTAGGTGTGTGTAGGTACTGGTAAGCGATGATAGCCCGGAGTAGGCCCGCCTCTTAAACCAGAGGGAGCGGGTTCGGACCCAGCCGAAGACACGCACCAAATTGTGAAGTTTCATTGTGTGAACATATGTGCGTATTATATGTCATCTGCTACATGACTAGATCCCGTTGTATAGCGACAGGCTCGCCCCCTGTCACATTTGGGACTGAATATCGGCCGGCGAAGTGTGGTTGTACATCTCTGCCAGCACCCTCGGGGGAAAGGCGTGACGCTATGCGTAGGTACTGCATAAAATCTAGGAGTATCTGTGGTACAAGTAGGTACATTATGTGAGAGTTTTAGTGAAAATGGACAAGGGTAGATAGACATCTTGGTAGGTAGGTACGAGTATATACATTTCCGTATGTATCTACTTACCTATATTATTAGGATTATGCAAGCTAATCGAATGCTATAAAAACCTATTACGTAATTCGAATACGAACACATCCCTAATAAATGTAGGGTTGTGATCGTGAGTAAGTAGGTAATTCTTGGTAGTTTGATTATTATCAATCACGTTTTAGCACATTTTGTCATAGCTATTTATAGTTAGCATTTTTGTCGCTGGCTGCTATAGCTGGCATTACGCTGAGTTGGAATCGGTTTGTGGCAAAAAACATTGTTCGTATAGTTTTTAATTTTTATTGTTATTTTTTTGTTTATATTTGTTTTTTTGTATACTTACTTGTTTTTTGCTCACAAAATAAAAATTGTCTATTGTCTATTGTCTATGTAGGTAATTGTAGGTCCTACTTTAATTCCGCCCTTCTATTAATAAACTTTGCTTCTAATTCATAGCACATGTGCTTCCATTACGTAATGTAGTCATATTTAATGAAGGCGCTTGCGTGGTTTTAGGTAGGTAGGTTTAAAGTACACCCATTCAACAGCTATCGGAAATTTCTAAGTATTTAGAATTTACATAATTAAGCTTTTTAGAGCTCTTGTATTGCTCCAAACCTTGTTTTATTCAAGTCAAATAAATACCTTAAATCAGTACTTACTACTTGGCAATTGTTATTATATAACAAAAACCCGGAGCCTACATTTTACGTGTCATCCGAGTTACGGTAGCGCTGAGTTGTAAATGCCACCCGCGGTAACCCATCTGAAAACTGACCGTATCGTATGTTTAAGGCCTTCGGGTGGCCTAGAAACGCTGACATCAGGTCTAGCCACTGGGCTTAGATAAACTTAGTTGCTTTAAAACCACGTCTACATGCGACGTATCCAAATTTCACTGCATGAAACTTCAGCAAAATACAATATTATGCAGCTGAAAAAACCAGCTTCAATCTTAAAAACTATCAGCCATATTAAAAGGAAATTAAAATCTGTGTAGACAGCCTGTGAGAGGAATCCAATACAGGCAAATTGGAAGATTTATCTTGAAAAGCAAAATCATGTTAAAAATATTCGTAGGCTAACTCCCTTACTAATTAATCAAAGTTGGATAGTCTTTGAATATTTATACAGTGATTTGATTTTTTAACTCCATCAAAATAGACAAAACACTGCAGGATTAACAATTCCGAGGCTATAAAAAGTATCTGTCCAACTTACGAGTAGCTTAAGAAGTTACCATCAAAATATTAATATTTATTATCTAAACTAAAAAGCTCTTTCAGAGTAAATAATTAAGAAACACAAACACACACATACTCCAAAATTTTTGCACTTAGGTTTTAAACCTTCTTATCTATTCAACTTATCTGAAGAAATCACAACCATCATCATCTACATCTACTTACACCTTGTACTATTATTTATTCTGTGCTCATACTAATATTCTAAATTCATATCGTCACACCTTTCCTCTGAGGGACTGGCAGAGATGTAATACAACACCCTCACTTAACCGGACGGTATTTAGTTCCAAATGTGACAGGGGGTGAGACTGTCGCCATACACCGGGCTCCAGCTAATTATGTAGCAGATGACATACAAGACGCACAATGCACATATGTTTACACAATGAACAATTTGGTGCGTGCCGTCATCTGGGTTTGAACCCGCTTCCCCTGGCTTGAGAGGTGGGCCTTCTCCAACTAGGCTATCACTTATATTCTAAACTAGCTGCGCCCAGCGGTTTCACTCACAGTTAAAAATCCTATGTGCTATTCCAGAGTATAATCTATCTCTGTACCAAATTTCATCCAGATCTGTTCAGCCGTTCCGGCGTGAAAGAGTAACAAACATCCATCCATCCATTCTTACAAACTTTCGCGTTTATAATATTAGTAGGATTCTAAAGAGGTAAATAAACCTGAAAAGTTGTACTTTGTAAGTTTGAAAGTAGGTGGTATGTAATCTCCGCGGGAACGAATGAAAAAGTCAGACTAAAAGATCTTCCTCTAGTAGAAACTAGGTTCACAATCACTGTCACATAGATGTTCACAACCACATAGATGTCGCATAGATTTCTAGTCGGCTATGTTCACATTTGAATCGCGGGCAGAAGCTAGTGTTTTTCAAACCAAAAAGAAAACTCCAATATAACACGGTTTGGTTTACTCTCTCACTCAACTCCACAGTAACAGATGAGTCGGCTCTAATATAACATGCTTCCATGCTAGCTCTATTATTTCATCAATCTAGATTCTCTACAAATACCTATCTACACTCCACACATTAAGCTTCTACAATCTTCTAGTGGCGAGACTGTTCATTACCATGCAAATTTATACGCCAGTTCAGTCCGTATGAATTTCACTTGAACTTTGAACAAATAATATAATATTCTAGAGTTAATATGTAGAGAGCTAACGTGTACGTAATGAGCAATAAGTGTTTGAGTTAAATAACAGGCGAGGCTGATTCAAATTCTGGTAAATTTGCGAATATGAAGAGTTAATACTCGTAGTCTATTGTAATATACGTTGAAACGAGTTCTATGACTATACTGTGTAAGCATGTTGGCTGTTCATTATTTCTAAGGATATAATGTATTTGATTTCAATGTTTATCTACCAACTTAAAACAAAAAGTTAGTGTAACTTTATCCAAAAGAAATTAATTTAAAGAAGCAGAGCCAATCATCTCATCTCGCTCGCACAAGAACACAATATTGCTAGTCCGAGTGAGAGGACACGTTTAGCGCTGTTTCGTTTCAATTTGTTTCTTTATTGACGCAGCTTTTACCTAAGTGTCTTGCTTCAATTACAGTTATCTCAACCTAAATTTATTACCTAATCATTTTTATTTTAGTCGTTCTGTAATAATTCTTTTACAGGAACATTTATAAGAACACTTGAGATTCATTGAAACGCGGAGTAAAAGCTATAAAGCTAATAAAAATTCGAATTTTCAATCCTTATCCTAACTAATATTATAAATGCGAAAGTGAGTTTGTTTGTTTGTAACGCTTTAACGTCTCAACTTCTCAACAGATCGTCTTGAAATTTAACGTTGTCTGGGGTACAGAAAAGGACATAGGGTACTTTTTATCCCGAAAAATTTAACCGTCCTGTGAGACCGCGGGTTAAACCGCGGGGTTAGTCTTTGATAAATGATATGTCCAGATGGACTGAAAAAACATTGCAAAAAAATAAGAGCCAACTGTTAAGTTCTAAATGAACAAAATGAATGACGCAACCCTAGTAAAAGACGTACCTGTCACTAGTATAAAAAAGTTGACCTGCCACTTTTCGTTATTAAACAGTACGGAACTCTCTCTAGATGTATTTAAGACTATATTAGGTACTATACAGCATGTTACAAAAACTCTGTTGTATAATTGAAGGGCATGTATACACACTTTTAAGTATTCATGCAAAAATACCAAAAAAATTAAGTGGTTTGAACGCAAGGAAAAAAGGAAAAAATTAAATGTTAACAAATCTGTATCATATTTTGGCGGCTTTTTATCAAAGCAAGTAGCGTCACAACGCGAATTGTTTACAATATAAACCGACGCGATTAGTGGCTGCGTTCACGCTTTTAGGCGGGCGGAGATTTTTAGAGTCAATATTTAATTCAAACTAGCATGAGTTGCATCCTCCAGTCCAGTCCAGTCAATCTGGATGCCCACTTCGCTGATACAACAGGGTTTTTGTAACACCCTGTATCTTAGGTCCTAAAAAGGTAACTCATAGTTTTCATCATTGTTTGTCCATAATATACCTATCCTGAACCTATTTGTGTTTGTTCAAGTCTTGAGTGAATCAGTTTCTTTCAGGCAAGCGGGCTGCATCGTTGGCAGCACATATAGAATTAGGAGCCAAACGCAATCTGCGGCAAGCCTATTAACAAAAAAAAACTCAGAATATTTCTTGTTTATTTAAAAAACATTAAGTAAGTTCTTTATTCTATACTAGCTGCGCCCCGCGGTTTCACCCACGGTTAAAAAGTAATCTATGTGCTATTCTAGACTATAATCTATCTCTGTGCTAAATTTCATCCAGATCTGTTCAGCTGTTCTGGCGTGAAAGAGTAACAAACATCCATCCATCCATTCTTACAAACTTTCGCGTTTATAATATTAGTAGGATAGGATACGAGTATTTATACTTATTACCAGTTCGTTATTTCTATAGAGTTCACTCACCTCACTAAATAGGGGCACCATAACACAAGCAAGACCTTTGCGTGTCCATATGACTTCAATGGAAAGATACCCCTGAATGAGAAACTTCTATTATTCAGTACTATCGGTCATGCTTTCTTTCTATTCTCATATATTCTTTAGCAAGTTCTAAATTTATCATTCCATTCTTCTAAAAACTATCTCAATGAAAACTTTGCTTAATAACTTACTTCTCTCTGTTTCCATCCAAACGACACGCCCCGGTATTGCACGGTACCTATACTTAATATATAAAAAACCGGCCAAGTGCAAGTCGGACTCACGCACGAAGGATTCCGTTCCATTATAAGTATGGCAAAAAATCATGTCTGTTCTGTTTAATTGTTTACTAACTAAAACGGCAAAATGCCAATTACATTTGTTAATTTAAAATAAGTGAATATCACAACAAGTCAATAGTAATAAGTCTCAATAATCAATAACAATAATTCAACATTAAATTGTAAAATAACAACATGTCTGTCATGTCATTCTGTTGTATGGAGCCTTAAATATTTATTTTATTCTGTCTTTTAGTAAGTATTTGTTGTTATACTTACCGGCAACAGAAATACAATTATCATCTGTGAAAATTTCAACTGTCTAACTGTCACGGTTCATGAGATACAGCCTGGTGACAGACGAACGGACAGCGGAGTCTTAGCAATAGGGTCCCGTTTTTCCCTTTGGGTTACCTTAAAAACCGTGAAAAAACATCTAACTGATCATGAAAATCGCATTAAAATTTGTTGCGCGGCTTATGAGGAGTATATAGTGACGCGGAAAGTGACTTTGTTATAAACTATGTAGAGAAGCTATATTACATTAATGACCACTTACACTGAAAATACGAACTGCCTAAGTCCTTGGTTAACTAATTTAAACTACTCCTAGCTATTATCCAAATTTTCTTTCAACAACCTAATGCCATTCCTAAGGAGACTCTTAATTTTCTCTGCCCGATAAGTGAATATTTCGCTAGGAGTAGATTAAACTAGTTAGGCAAGGACTTAGGTAATTCTTATATTATGAGGAGTATAGGTACATATAGACAGAAAGGGGGACAGACTCGGAAAGTGGCTTTGTTATAAACTATGTAGAGAAGCTATATTACATTAATGACCACTTGCACTGAAAATACGAACCGCCTAAGTCCTTGGTTAACTAATTTAAACTACTCCAAGCTATTATCCAAATTTTCTTGCAACAACCTAATGCCATTCCTAAAGAGATTCTTAATTTTCTTTGCCCGATTAGTGCATATTTCGCTAGGAGTAGATTCAACTAGTTAAGCAAGGACTTAAGTAATTCTTACATTCAGTGCAAGTGGCCATTAGAGTAATTAGCTAGGTAGGTATACTTACAAAAGAAGTGGCGGTATTAAAACCTTTACTTACTTTCTCTCGGAGACACGAGGTGGGTTTCATCACCAACATCCAATGCTGAACAAAGGCCTCCTTCAATGATCTCCACAAAGAGCGAGGGAGTTTTAAATTCAAAGTAAGTCAAGTCATAATGTTTTTATTCAATTTAGGTATCAAAGATACACTTATGAACGTCAAAGTTATTTAAATAGACTCGACCGCCTTGTTCGGATAAAGAGCCTCTACTCAGAAGAACAGGCAAGAAAGAGGAAAGAAGGGGCATTATTTTTTCAAATAATAAATAAATTACAGTCTCACAAATTTTGGTTTACAACTAGGTAATATCTATAAATACTAGTGGCTACTTGACGGAAGTGGAAGGCTCCAGATATCTTTATCTTCTAAATAATTCTTAACCTTAGAATATCCTCTTTTCATTAATGTAGTTTTTACATGTGATTTGAATTTTTCCTCGCAATTGCAAAATTTTTCATGATGTAAGATCAACTGGGCCAAATGCGTCTGTGGGGCAATTGCGTCTTTCGAGAATTACAGACAAACCCTTCACAAATTAGGCGCCACCAATTTTTTTATCTTTAGTTGCAATAACCTCTACAAGATGGCATTAGTTGCCTAATTTGTGAAGGGTTTGTCAGTAATTCTCGAAACACGCAATTGCCCAACAGACGCATTTGCCCCAGTTGACCCTGATTTTATTTTTATTTATTTAATTATTATTTTTATTGTTCATGGTACAAAAATCATTAAGAAAGTATACTTATAAACTTAAATGAAATAATTTGGAAAAAAACTTATAAATTTGCTAATCCACAACACATCGTACACAGCGTTGTTAGAATAACTTATTTTTTTTTTAAAAACGTCATTTAATCTTAATAATAATATGCACTTAGATGCACGATAAAGCGATGATAGCCTAGTTGGAGATGGCCTGCCTCTCAAGCTAGAGGAAGCGGGTTCAAACCCAGCCGACGGCACGCACCAATTTGTTCATTGTGTGAGCAAATGTGCGTATTATGGCGACAGGCTCGCCCCTTGTCACATTTGGGACTGTATATCGTCCGGCGAAGTGTGGGTGTAGTATTACGCCTCTGCCAGCCCACTCGGGGGAAAGGCGTGACGATATGTACTTAGAAGTATTTAATTTGACATTTAAAAAAAAAAAGTTAAATTCCTTAACAAATAGCTAAGAAAAATGCAATTTAAACTAGAAAGCCAACTGTCCTGCAGCGAACAGAGCATCCAATCGCCTACAAGTAAAAGACCTTTGCGTGTCCAATTCTCGAAAGAAGTACTTACTGACAGACACCCAGTGAATAGGGAGTCGTAATCTATTATTCAGTGTGTGGTCGTGCCTGCGTCTAACCACTACCGAAAACTATGGTGAAAACACTGGAGGTGTACTTACCTACTAACGAGAACGATTTCGGAAAGGAACTTTCAGGCTATTATTTAAAGTATTATCCTACTTAATATAATATTATAAACGCGAAAGTTTGTATGTATGGATGGATGGATGGATGTTTGTCATACCTTAACGCCAGAACGGCTGAACAGATCTGGATGAAATATGGCACATATATAGATTATAGTCTAGAATAGCACATAGGATACTTTTTAACCGCGGGGCGCAACTAGTAGCTCTATAATTCAATTGATCTATGATATATAGGTACTCACGTACAGTGTACCTACCTATAAGTACGTAGCTAAGTTTGACCTACCATGTAACGTACTTACATCCTATAGCCTACCTATCCTTTCCTAATCCTTCCTAACTAATCCTACTAATATTATAAACGCGAAAGTTTGTAAGAATGAATGGATGGATGGATGTTTGTTACTCTTTCATGCCAGAACGGCTGAACAAATCTGGATGAAATTTGGCGCAGAGATAGATTATAGTCTAGAATAGCATCCTACTAATATTATAAACGCGAAAGTTTGTAAGAATGAATCGATGGATGGATGGATGTTTATTACTCTTTCACGCCAGAACGGCTGAACAGACCTGGATTAAATTTGGCACAGAGATAGATCATAGTCTAGAATAGCACATAGGATACTTTTTAGCGCTCTCACGCCCTACCTACTCAACTGGTCGTCAAGAAATTTTGCATAGGCATACGTTATGTGGGTTACTAAAAAGGACATAGGGTAGTTTTAATCCCGAAACAATTATCGGTTCCTGTAGAATCGCGTAAAACCGCGGGGCTCAACTAGTACAAATTATAGCGGGTGTTTTTTTTTTCCTATTTAAAGAGTTTTGGGTGGGACAAGTAGATGGGTAGTTTCTTTTTTGTTTTTTTTTTTAATTTAAAAATTTCACTCTACGAACTCCGGGGACCGTGACCTGTGTTAACATAAAATCTTAATTAATATTTAAGGGAAATACAGGTAGAGGGTTAGTTATTTTGACTGCCTCGGTGACTCAGTTGGTAGTGAACCTGCCTTCTGAGCTTGGGGGCGTGGGTTCGATTCCCACCTAGGGCAAACATTTATGTGGTGAACATTTGTGTTTGTTCTATGTCTGGGTGTCATTATCTATTTAAGTATGTATTTAAAAATATCTAAGTATGTATATCAGTCTCTGGCAGCCATAGTACAAGCTTTGCTTAGTTTGGGGTCAGGCGACCGTGTGTGACAATGTCCCGAATTTATTATTATTATTATTTATTAGTATACAAAAATATTTATTAACCTTATCACTCAATATACAACATAAAGTTTAGCAATAGTCCCCGCACTAGGGCCAGCCTGTATCGTGGGAGACTGTAGCCGATTCCATAATGAATGAGTGAAGAGGACTAACTACTATTAAGTTTAAACAAAATAATACGCGCGTGTGTGTGTGTGTGTGTAGTATAGTATATTAGTTACTTAACCTCAGGTTAGGTTATAGGTCATCAGGTTTACTTATTACATTGTGAGTACACCACGAACAGACCAGCGACCCGCAAGTATATAGCACCCGATCACGAGTATGACGCATGTGCCAGCTATCGCTCTACTCAACCATCTTAATTTGAGGGAAGAGAACGACCCGACACACGACGCCGCCGCAAGAAGGTACCTTCGATAGTGAGCATGACTGCTCGAGATGTACCCACTATTTCTATAAAACGCGAAAATATTACTATTTTATTTTCATAAAATCATGGCCTCCTCCCGTCCCAGAGCCTCCATCACCGTTCCGATCTCTGATGACCATCTGCTGGTAGTACTCCTTGATGGTCTTCGGTGACGCAGCCGATGCTCGCCGTAAAAACCGGCTGATGGCATCGTCTTAGATGTCATCGGAGTAGTAGGTGAAAGTCCCGGTGTGCCGTGATATTGCGACGACTGCGTGGGACACGCTCTCATGCAGCTTCATTTTGGGGTTGGTCTTTATGACGATAACTGACTCGTACTAGATGGGTAGTTTTATCGAGTGTAGGCTTCGAGCTCCAACTGCCCGAAAAGACGGTAAAGTGCATGGCGAAAGATATTCAACTAGAGTATGATACATAGCTAAAGACCTGGGACCCTACCACGACATATTATTGCTATGATCGTTACGTTTTGTTTTCGACGCTGTGCGACTGCGAATCGTATCGCCGCGCAATAAAGATCATGGTTGCGCATCATCGAAAACAAAACGTAAACATAGGCCCCCTGTGCTAAAGACACTCCGCTTCCACTCCGCTTTTCGATAGTGTTTTCACGATGTTTATGTTCAACAATTAGCAGCTTCAGCTCATGCTTCGAATTTTAAACCTACATCCTGCAGTTTGAAATTCAAACATTTCAAACGCGCCCACACGGAGCCACCGTAGCACTTTACAATTATTATTTGAACTCATAACAACCTAGAGTTTATAATGGCGCACGGCGTATGATTTAGGTGAAGCCAAAAAACCATCCAGAAACAACGCTACTGTCGTATATGTGCACAACACGTACACATTGACGCAAAAAAACTACGCTACTCGCTTGGTCATTCTTACCTCGACATTATGAGCATTGGTTTATGGTATAATTTCGTGTACATAAATATCAATAGTGCATTATAAAAGTGTGGCCAGGACTACATTTTGGGGTTATTTTTAAAAACTGTGCAGTTATTTTACAAGTCAATTGATTTCCTACACGTGGTCCCCGGGTAGTGCTAACCGGGTAGCAAACTCTGGTGGAGGCTTCGGCCGTGGCTAGTTACCACCCAACGGACCAACCCATGCCGTGAAATGACCTAGTCGTGTTTCGGGATGTAGTCCGGTGTAACCGTTCCGAAGACGGGTCTGAGCAGTGGCGCACTTGTAGCGCCTCACTCAATTGCCGTCTTTGTACTTCTTCACTCTACAAAACTTCAAGGCTAGAGTGAATAAGTACCTTATAGATCGTCGTGCTCCATCTTAGACCACAACGTCGCTTAACATGAAGCGAGTTGGTGGTCAAACGCCGACCTAATAAAAAAAAAAAAAAAGCCGTAACAATAAACACTTACAAAAATGTGCAGTTTTAGAATATTAAATTTTAATCTACTAAGGTTGTATATTGGAACGGAAATGGCTAACGTAGAGTTTGGGTATTAATATTAGTTTTCGTGCAATTGTAAATGGTTTTCATGGCAACATTACCACGCGCACACGTTTAAAAAGAAGTGGTTTCAGCGAGATATAACGCAGTGTTCCATCTTTTCATCTAGGTTGATCTGAGCATTGTAACAGTAAGATGTTGCAAGAATGCCATTTTTATGAATAAAAAACCTGAGCAGTAAGTACCTTTATTTTCCCCCTTTGTTAAAAAGGAGAGCCTTACGTAAAGGCCAAATTAAAGGTCAACAGCAGCTTCAAACAACGCTTAATGAATACGAGAACAATTTAAAGCAGACTTCATAAAGTACTTCATAAAAGAACTCTTTGAAAGGTAACTAATTAACAAAAGTTATTAAAAAGCAAAAAAGGACCTTAGTTATCGAACTCGATGAATTAATTTCGTTAAAAATTGAACTTCTCTGTCACTGGTGTTTTTCTTCGGAATTACGTTCTTTGCAAGTTTTTTGCGACGACTTTATTTAATTTTAAATTGGAATTGGAACAAGGTTGCGACCCGCCTTTGTTCGATTTCAATTTTACTTGGATTAGGAAAAGAGTTGTTAGCTGACTTCCATTTTCTAGAAAAAAATCGAGACAAGTATAAATTTTAAATTAAAAAAAATCCCCGACACCGATTTTCACCAACACCGATTATCATCAATCATAGCCAAAAATATTGCCGACTAATTCACCTTTCAAACAAAATCAAAACCGGTTCATCTGTTCGGGAGCTACGATGCCACAGACAGACAAACACACACACTTATATATAGCTCGTCGTTTTTGAGTAGGGGGTTGGAAAATTAAAATGAAATAAAAAAAAATTAAAAAAATATTTTTCTACTTTACTTTAATGCATGTTAGAGCAAGATTACACCGCAGAACAGGATATTTTTTTGCGTATAGGTACGATAAACAGGATACTGTAAAATGCTTATAAGCGATAAGACCGCCCATTGCACCTTTTTATTTTTGGAAATTTTAGTTTTATGTGGTAGGTATTTGGTGTTAATAAAGAGTTTTGTATTATACCTGCCCTATGTTTGGTCAACAAAATTTGTGACCAACGAGTGTGAGTGAAATCCAACATGAAAAATGCTAGCCTTTTTCATGTTGGATTTCACTAGAAATCGCTAATCGCTTTCTCACTATTTATATGGTTTCACCAGAAGGTGATAGTTATTGTTGGGATTCGATGCTACGACTTCTGTACGTGCTGTCCAAACATGTCAACCACTGAATCATCGCTATCCTAATCCTAATCTTAACTAATATTATAAATGCGAAAATGAGTTTGTTCGTTTGTTTGTACTATTATTTGTTTGTTTGTTTTTTACGCCCTAACTACTCCATCAATCATCATGAAATTTTGCATACAAAGTACGTTGTCAGGAGTACAGAAAAGGACATTACATAGATTGATAGAAAAACACTTTATTCTTAACACCAGAATTAACAAAGGATAAAAAGAGAAATAACTTAAACTGTAGTGTAACAACTTGCGGCCTTATCACTAAGAGCGATCTCATCCAGGCAATCTTAGGATAGAGAAAATACGCCTTTGTATCCATAAAATTAACGCTCCTTGTGGGACCGTAGGTGAAATCGCGGATCACAGCTACTAAAAAAAAACAAATTAGCCATGCTTGGTTTTAGTTCTAAGCTAATATTTCCATCGACACTGAGGTCTCCTATTGTACTGTATTTAACCTTGTGTAAATTTGCTTGCAGTACATTATAAACAGCTTAGTGCACCGGTCTACCGCGAAACGTGGTCGGTAATTTTGGTGGGTACCGAAAATAAAACAAATGGTATGAGCTAATGTAATGGAAAGTACGTCCCTAAGTATTGCGAAATTACGTAAAAGGTGGACCTAAATTCTTTGGTGACGGACTCAGATCAACCTAGAGGAAAAGATGGAACACTGTGTCATATTATATCTCGCTGAAGCCACTTCTTTTTAAACTTGTGTGCGTGGTATTGTTGCCAATGAAAAACATTCACAATTGCACGAAAACTAATATTAATTCCCAAACTCTACGTTAGCCATTTACGTTGCAATAAACAACTGCACATATTGATGCCGTTTCCAGAGAGCTATTCCTATGCGTGAGATGAGATGAGATTTTATCTTGGTCACTCTCACACCTATAACATTTCTAACGAGAGTAAGAAGGACAAAAAAGAAGGGACGAAAATTTCAAATTTCCGAATAGGTACGGGTTCCAACGCTTCCTTAAGCGGACAATTTTAATTGTTGCGTTCAGCCTGCCTGCTGTAGTTATATTTATTTTCGCTATAAATGTCTATTAAATCATTACATTTATGTTTACTCTCCAGAGGCATTGCGTAAACGGGTAATAACCGTGAGACTGAACTCAAAAGCAAGAAATTCAAAAGTTTTAATTGAATGAATTGTCAGTCGAGTGGTTGATGCGGCGGTTATTTTAAATGTTGGGATAATCTTACTCAGACCCGCTTATAATCGTGTTGAATTTGTCTTTCGAACGTGTATTAAAACAGCTGAGATACCTATGTAAAGAAATAAGCAGCCTACACTCTCCTATCTAGAGGGCGTGAGATGGGACGAAATTTTATCTTGGTCACTCTCACACCTATGACGTTTCAAACGAGAGCAACAAGGATGAAAAAAGGTGAGATGAAAATCTCGAACCTCCAAATAGGGCCTATAGCTCTATGCAAAAGTCAAGTCGATTCCTAGGGTCATAGGGTGCAATGAAAGAGGTCTTACTTACCTATAGCTCAAAGTAGAGACCTACACATGATGATCATAGAAATATTTGGGTAGATACTAAATAATATTCCGACCGATTTCGAAAAACTTTATATGAGACCACCTGTATAGCTTGATCTACCAAACAAAAAAAGGATCATAAAATCGATTCATAATTGACAGAGGAATCGCAATACATAGAAAAAAACACACACAGTCAAATTGAGAACCTCCTCTTTTTCTGAAGTCGGTTAATTATGTAGGTAAGTGACGCAGTATGCAAAACTACTGTGTAGCCACATTCAATACCGCAAAATGATAATTTATCAACAACATAATCAAATAGGAAATTAGGTGGAATTAAATTACCACTGAATTTCGAGTGCAAACTAAATAATTGATAACATCGTGTGCTATAAACACCAAAATACCTAATTAGTAATTACCAGTTCACCTACAGTTTTGTAACGAAACAGTAAAATAAGTTTCTTTCCTTATTTCTTTAAACGAAATCAATTTGAAGGTTCATCAATTTTAATTTTTTCTCAAGTTTTTTGAGAATCAATACACATTGATTGAAAACGAACAGTAAGTAAGTAATTGCTATTTTTAAGCCGGCATTTATACCTACTGTAAATTTGTGCAATACATAATCATTTTTATCTAGTCTTTTTTTAACTTTTACGAAAAAAATTTTTTTTTTATTCCGGTAGAAAATATTATAAGGCAGAGATATAGAAAAGTTTCTAAAAACTGAATGGACCAAAAAAATCCTTAGAGAACTATTGAACCTGCTCTCGGAGTTGACGAATATTCGATTAAGAAATGCGACTGTAGAGGGGAACAGCCAGAAATCGTCCAAACATACGAAGGGTACCAACTTAGACCTTACAACATTTTTGCCCAAGCTGAAACGGAGACGCTTCCCTCTCGGTCGGTCAATTATAAAGTACAACTAATACTAAGTAGGTATAAAGTATCAATGCATAGAAATGAGATTACGTAGTATCAAGTGGGTAAATAAAGTACGTAAAATATTAATTAGTAGTTACATAGGTCGGTCATTGGCAGAGTTAAATGACGCAAGTACCTACTTAGGTTTAAAAAACCCCAGTTTTAATCTTATCGCCATTCGCCATGGAGTAGATTTCATTATCAAAACGTGTGTGTCGTAATAACAAAATGTGTTCCTGGTAGTACCTAGTCAATATTTTGACATAAACCCACAGATAATTAAACTGACGCAACTAACCGTCCCTGAGGCAAAAATAGTCCACACTATCTTATTGTCCGCTGGGGGTCTCATTAATAAGTAGGTAAACAAATATGTGAGGAACCGATAAGGAACAATGAGTAAAATTATTACGAAGGCAGTAATTTTTATCACGCACGTCTGGAGTGATCCTATAATAACTATAAACTATTCTGTGGCGCTGCTGATAAAATTCCGATAGTTACTTCGCTGAATTACTCGCTAATTTTGGTAAAGACGATTACACATCGAAAATAAATTTTAAATGAAAGTAAATGTAAAAGGAAGTTAATTAGACAAAAAAAGTACTTATTTACTTACAAAAAATTCAAAGTTTTTGCGGGTAGTTTCGATCCGGATCCGGATAGTTAGATCCAAAGTATTAGTATTTTTTCACACCACCTAGCACCTGCTCGACTGACCTAGTCTGAAAGTAAAGCAACTAAAGCAAGGCATTGCCTATATGGAGATAAAGCTGTATGAAAATCCCGAGGAAGTTTCCGAGCAAAGAGAAAAATTTGTTGAGTTAAAATTGAAAAAAATCACCAAGCGGATATTAATATAGAGTTATTTGAAAATCGAATTGGACACCAGAAAAAAAAGAACGCAACTGCTGAAAATTTAGAAGAAAACTCGCTATTTTTTTTGCTTTATTTTTGGCACTGCACTATAACACTCGAAGAATCACATATTTTAGAAAAAAATACCTACCACAATATCACGAAGCCCCACCTTTTCCAGCCAAAATTCTAAAAAAATGGTATTTGATGTAACAAATTTTCTCAGTTCCTTTTTATTGCCTTGCAAAAGGTATAAAAAGTTGAATAAAAGCCTTTTTCTTGGGCGGCTTGAACCCCTCACTTCACTCAGGACTCTACATAACTCTCTCGCTTCGCTCGGGCGTTGTTGTGACTCTAGAGTAGTTACGCATAGGGTACACCAAGCTGCCCGTGACGTAAGACAATACTTAACCCCCTCGGGCATTATCTACTGTGATTACACCATGTCTTTCTGAACGTAAAGTATGAACGTAAATAAATAATTTAGTTTTTAACCCCCGACGCAAAAACAGGGGGTGTTATAATATTGAAGTACCTACTTATGTGTTTGTTTTTGTGTGTGTATGTGAGTGTGTGTTTACGTGTGTATGTTAGTGTGTGTTTGAGTGAGTGAGTGTGTGCATGTGTGCGTGTGAGGCATCGTAGCTCACGATGAACCTATTTTGTATTTGTTATTTTTCTGTTTCAAGCTGAAAATTTGTGGGGAGATGTATCATTTCGCTCTTAACCTTAAATGAGAGCAGCAGACGACGTGTTAGGTAGCTGAATGAATTCTATAAAAAACCTACTCTACTTTATAATGAACACTGAGCACCAACCTTTACTTTAAACATTTGTAAGAAAATGTTGTTATTGCGTTATCTTCAGTAAGTAATACTTATTGTAATTTATTATTGGCTGGACATTGACATGCGTATCATTATCAGTATGACCTGCAGCGTCACAGCCGCGCCCCTTCTTGTTACCAATGCCGACTACTTAACTTAATTACGATATTTTAATTTTAATAGTTTAAAAGTTTTTTACAGTTTAATATTAGGTAGGTGGGCGTTTTTCAAAAAAGATGTACATTCGCGAATATATGGCGTCCAAAACTTTGGTTCTGTTTTTATAATTTATATATTTACGTACTTGAGTAAACGGCGTATTTGTTTAATGAATACATATTTAAGTTACCAAATTTACTATTATGTGCAACCTAATACTCGTCAGTATTAATTTATTATAAAAACAAACGGCAAAAAAGTGTAAAATCTTCATGTCCCACCTGCATGATTAGAACTTTCAAGTCTCAGAAAAAATTACACGAATTAAATAGCGCCACTATCTTATATTCTGTAGACAAATGTTGAACTTGTAAATACGATTTAGAGCTCTATAATGTCGTAATTGAGCTTAAACTAGCTCAAAATACTGTTTATGTGTTGTCCCAGGAATATGGCCGAACCGGAATTCCGGCAATAGTCACGATACATTTTTTAATACTTAGACAAAATATTACCATAAACTATGGTTATTTTTAGTTTTTGGGAGTATTAATCTTTACTGTAGTATAACCGGTATTTTGAAACATATCTCAGTGTAGTCAGGATCTGTGACGAAAGCGGGCGCGACACGTTGGTTGCGAATTGAAGTTCCAGATAGCAACGGGATTTTATGAGGTATGTAGCAGTTTATCAAGTTATTTGCCGTAATACAATCACAAATGTGGTATTAAACTATTGTATTACAAATCGCAAGGAGCCGTTAAATGAATACAACAGCTTGAATTATTGTTTAAAGTTCAGTTGGTATCAATTCGTCACGTCAGGTTCGTCACGTATTGTATAGACGGAATCATTTTGTGACGCACCGGAACTATTAGGCTGGGGCTATATTTGACGAACAGTACAAAAAAATCCTTTAATTATTCTATTATAAAATTTGGTACATGTATGTTTGTCATCACTATCTTTGAAACGGCTAACTTACTTATTTTAACTTTTTATTTGAATTTGAAATATAGAAAGCTATCGACAGGTTTTTTGTTCTAATCTAACTAAATTATTTTATTTTATTCAATTTTAGTTTTGATTGATTTGTCATGAGGGTAAGTTGTTATTTGGAATGGCATTATAGGTATATGGCATATGGTATGTGGTTTATGGCATTATTCAAATTAGTAAAATAGTAAGAAGTTGTGATCAAAAAACGTAAACAAAGACTGTTAAAAATAAAATTATGTAGGCCACATACTATGCTAGTACTTAACTAAATAACTATATAATTAAAATAAGAGTTAATATTCTCTCAGTTCTCTAAGTGTAAACATAGCTTATTTTTTTCCAGTTAGTCTCGTAGAATTCCAGATAGTCACTGTCCCAAATTTTTATGTAGACAATAACAAATACAATTCAATATATGTTTAGTTCTTTGTTAATATATGTGGTTGTTTAGGACACTGATGTTGTATATTTATAATATTTGTTAGCCTTAAAGTTGACTGTTATTAAGAAAGTATGAAAATGTAAACTTTTTAAGGTCAAAAGTTCCTACTGTGACGATCTCGAAAGAAAAATTATTGCTACGCAATAATTATTGTGTTTTATCTATGTTTTGACTTGGTATTTCAAAGATTTTAAAGTTATTTAATGATTAATCAAGATAAATTAATATAACAACTCTTATTTTTCATTTTATTAACTTTTTGCTATTGTGACTAACCGGAGCAAATGCCTGTGAACTCTTACGTAAAAATTAAGATTATCGCGATGTGTTTCATAATACTGTTATTTATTTTTGAATTTTACTTAATTTAAAGTACTTTTTATCAAATAAGATAAAAAAATTCATAAAAAATTTCAAAAAATCAAATTCAACTCCGGTTCGTCACGTGTACATCTTTTTTGAAAAACGCCCAGGGGGGCTATTCCTGCGCGTGAGATGAGATGAGATTTTATCTTGGTCACTCTCACACCTATGACGTTTCAAACGAGAGCAACAAGGACGAGAATAGGTGAGATGAAAATCTCAAATCTCCGAATAGGGTCCCTGGTACCTACTTAAATACCTAATTATAGGTAGGAAAGTCATTTAAAAAAATAACGACGACTGCAAAATAAACCCTCATTGCTGTATTTATATACTCGCCAAGCACAAACGAATAGGCACGAATACGATTATATAAATGAGTTATCACGGTGTTTTTGGTAAGTACATATCTTTTTACATGGTCCTATGCATGCGTGCAGGAATAATTCGGTTAGTTATTCGCCAAATTGTTGGACAATGATCTTAATGAGCATAATCTACATCTACACAGTCTACACTTACTAGACTAGACTAATACTTTGTAGAGAAAAGATTTTTATTTTTGATGTCAGCGAATATTCATGACGTCCGACGCCAAAATAATAGCAGCTGTGAGAAAAAAAACTATGAATGACATTGACAACCCCATAGTCCATCCACCACCACTACTTTATCTGTCATTGTGACCTATTGAACACAAATGTCATGTCAACGACTCGAACTTAACCTCAAAACGCGTACCTGACTGTGGTGTTTGGTCTGTGTGAAAACTAAAAGTTTAAATTAGGCAAATCGAAATAGTGTACGTACCCTATTATTACTTATTCTATTTAACTACATACATTTGCCACTCCTACTGTTTAGATACAATAGCATCGTGTTTGTACAAAGCGCCAGTACAACATCAAAAATAACGCGAGTTATGTACACATTTTTGAATGACAGATTTCAAAAAATGTAGGTAAATTTTAGTCAGTCTATCAGAAAACACAATTATTTAATTCTTAGGATGTTGCTAGGTATAGATAGTAGCTTTATCTACGAAAGTGACAATCCCAAAGTTAAAACTTGCATAGCATTTCATATACACTGTAAAAGACAATAGAGAGTTGTAAGCGATCGAATTATCAATTCAATTGTTTTCACAACAATTCACGATGTTTAATCACTGGTTTCCTATTGGTTCTTTCTCATTACTACATTAAACTTGACTTGTCTCTTTACGTCACTTCGTTGGTATGTAGAACCTGAATAAAATAATCATCACTTGTGTATAATTTTAATTTGCCATAAATGACATACTTACAGTAGTAATTTACTTTAAATTGGTTTGCTCAGTATATGCAGAGGATAACATAAAAAAAAAGGTTATGTTAGGCTTCATCCTAACTAAGCAGACTGCGTGCGGTTGGCTGTTTGCCTCCAGTTAGCCACCTTATGTATTTTAAATGAAATGTCCAAACAATGTGTACTATACGCAGTTTGCAGCGCATTGGTTGCTGACTCATTCAGTGACCGGTTGATTCGCAATTTGTTCACTACAGTTCACCGTCTTCTCAACATTGTGTTTGTCCAATATGAAACTAAGTCAGCCAGCAGACAATTAGCCACACACAGTTCGCTTAAATGGGACTAAGCCATAGGCTACATTTCGACTTTAAAGAGTAAGTTAGAAAATTATAATTGAAGTATTCATCATATTCAAAGTTAAAAGATACACTGAAAATAACTAGATATTTTAACTAGGTATTAGGTAATTAGATAGTATTATCGTGGCTTTTCATACAGGAATGTGATTAATTTCTATCCTATGTAATATATTTTCATAATTTCATCAAGCATACTGATGCAATTAAATTTTATTTTGGTTGTACTACATGATATGGACTGGAAATGACCAGTCATTAAATATCTGGTTAAAAGTGGTATGCATCTTCATTTTAACTGGTGTCTGATAAAATATAGGTGAAAACCGCTTTTAACTCGTAGTATGATAGGATTTGAACTATGTGACTTGGGTGTTCTTATTTCAAAGCTGTAGAAAATCAGTTTATTCCGGTCATGTAATTTGTGGAAAAAATTGTAGCGTAAATATGTTTTTATCTGGTATAGATGTTTGGCCAACCTAATGACCTCTGTACGTCAACAGTATCCGACTTATAATAAATATGAGGCCAATCCTGTCTATCCGAGTATTCAGTACACTAGTAACCTCCGCAATGAGAAGCCACCCTTACATTGACTCGCTGGGTTCGGCCAGGTAAAATTTAATCTGTGAATGTGTATTGTGGCTTTGGTATTTTAATATTTTTAATTTGCAATTTTTTTTAATTCTAAATAACGTTTTTAAGTTGTTGTTTTTTTTATTTAGATTTGTTTTGTACTTAACTTCTACAATGATTCACATTAGGTCTATCAAAACCACACCCACTCACACTTATGTGGAGACATAAAATGTTCATGGGTGTGATTGATGGGCAGGTGTAATTTTGACATTTGTACGTGACTTATTATGATAACAAGTTGTATTTTACTGATTTTTTAAATTAAGTTTCATGGTGGAATGAATTTTGCAGAATCACAGCTTTTTTCTTAACATTGTTTTTATTTGTCATTTAACCAGTTAATTGGAAATTCAGCCTGTAACTTGTTTTGTATCTATGAATTTCATATGTTGTTTTACATTAGCACAGTAGATTTATTCTAAGCTTATTCTCACTACCTAATAAAACCATTGCACATAGTTTCAAAACCAATTTTAATTTAATTTGTTTCTTGCTTAGAAGTTGGGTTTTAGTTATATGTTTTTATTGTTTTAATATTTTTTTGTAAATAATTATTTTTTATTGTTTAAATAGAATTATGGCCCAAATCCTGGACGGGAAAGCCTTATCGGCCACAATGAAAGACGAGTTAAAGATTAAGATTGCAACTTGGATAAGCAGTGGGAACAGAGCACCATCTCTCAAATGCATTATCGTTGGGGATGACCCAGCCAGCCATACATACGTCAGGAACAAAATACAAGCTGCTGCATACGTTGGAATTAATGCTGAGACGATAAAACGAGATGTGAACATTACAGAAGACCAGCTAATAACTGAAATACAAGAGCTGAATGCTGATAGTAATGTGGACGGTATCTTGGTACAATTGCCAATTCCAGATACAATGAATGAAAGAAGGGTCTGTAATGCCGTATCTCCAGAGAAGGATGTCGATGGGTTCCATATTGTTAATGTTGGAAGGCTGTGTTTGGATATGCCAACTTTGGTGCCTGCTACCGCTTTGGCTGTTATAGAAATGATGAAAAGGTTAGTTGTTATTGTTGGACATTATTTTTTAACAATGAACTTTAGGTTGCAATTGTATACACAGCTAACTTAAATGTAATTAACAATAACTGTTAGGGATATTGCTAACTTAATGCTAAATAATAGTCAAGAGTCTCTTTGAATAGTCACTGTATAGGGACATGCATTTTATGTCCTACACTAAATTCACAGGATTCTCTGTATTGACACCCTATACCTAACACCTAAGCTATACCTTACACCTAGTTTTTAAAATTTTTGGATACAAGTTAATTATTAAATGAAATCCTTTTAATTTTACAGCTATATTTGTATTTTTTTTTTTTCTTTTTTCACTTTGTTTTTTTTTTTTTCTTACTTTTGTTTTTTTCTTCTCTAGATTCAATATAAACACCCACGGCCGCAACGCCGTAGTCATCGGTCGCTCTAAAAACGTGGGGATGCCCATCGCTATGATGCTACACAGTGACAAGGGGCACGACAACGGCTTAGGAATGGATGCCACAGTCACCATCTGCCATAGATATACACCGGCTGAGAAGTTAGCCTTCTACTGTAGAAACGCTGATATCATTATTACTGCTACAGGTACTTATCAATCATTATTTAAAGCTAGGTTTTTTTCCTCATACCTTTTTTGCTTAACCACAATAAAATTCAAAACCCGTAAAACCAGATTTTTTTTCTTTTTTAGCTTAAAAATCTTATTTCCTTTTAACATTCCCTGTAATGTTAGTTTACACCTTTTTTTTCTTCTTTTTTTTTTTGATTTTTTAAACCTATTTTTATTTAACTTTAGGTATTCCAAAACTAGTAAAAGCAGACATGGTGAAGCCAGGAGCTACCATCATAGATGTTGGCATCACCAGGGTGACAAGTGAGGATGGGAAGACGAAGCTGGTTGGAGATGTTGATTATGATGGTAAGTAGCTCTTTAACACTTGCTTTTTTGTTTTCATCATTTGTTTTTTTTTTGTTTAATTTTGTTGATGAATTTTGGCAAGAAGGTTGCATCAGCCTCTTTGCCTTGTACCTCATCTTGTTTACATAAATGTAACCTTTTATCAAAACTTTTTTCTTCAGGCACTCACTACTGATACCTTACCTGATTAACTACTTAAAATTAAAATAAATAAAAAATAAAATTAAAATTAACTTTTGGAATACTTAATTTTTTTTTACTCTAAACTTTTTTCTAAAAACTTACAATAAAATACAAAAAAGCTACAGCATCCAACAACTGTTTTTTTTTTTTTTTGTTTTTAATTTTTTTTATTTTTTTTTTAAACAGAGGTGAGTAAAATCGCCGGCGCCATCACCCCAGTCCCCGGCGGCGTGGGCCCCATGACCGTCACGATGTTAATGCACAACACGTTCCAAGCCGCACAATTCTTACACGGTAAACAACTGAAGCAATAGTAAACCGACTTATAATGTATCTATTCGCTGTAGCATGGTGCGGGTGACAGCCGCAGTTACTTATTTTACCCGCGTTTATTGCTTAATTTACTACAGTTAATCAAGATTAGTATCTTAGTGTTGTGATATTTAGGGTGCTCCTGAAGTTTTAAGTCATGATTTGTAAATCACGGCAACTTCCAAGGATGATAAAATATTGTAAAAAAATCATTAAATTTTTTATACTTATGTATTTGAAGTCGGTGCTAAGTCAAACAAATCAATTCATAGTTGACGGAGTAATCGCGTATTAACAAACACCAAAAACAAACAGTCGGTTTGAGAACCTCCTCCTTTTAGAATGTCGGTTAGAAGGGCATGGTTTGTATAATGTTACCCGCACCGTCATACAATGAAAATGGTATATAAGTGGTCAAATTGAGGAACTAAATTGTTCTATTGTAGGCTATCGATTTCGCTAAGGAAAATCGATGGTAGAGCTCGTCCAACTCTTTGTTGCGTATGCGCATGTTTCGTTTTGAAGTATGTATATTCCAAAACGTTTATTTCTGTTACGCTCAATTTATACAGATTTGAAGATTTATGATAAAAGTCCTAAAAATCAGTGTAACAAACGTTGCAAAAATATTCCAATGATGAAATTCTCTAAAAACTGTCAACTTGTTGTGACAACAATGTTTTGACAATTGTTGTTATTTTTTTTATCATTCGAGCAGATCACCCGTCATTTGGGTTGTTATTTCTATTGAATCATTCGAATAACAAGCTCCTTGTCCAAGTCGCCTATTTACTGTCTACAACTCTACAGTGACCGCACCACAGTCCTATCTACAGTTATTCTGTGTCAAGGTTATATGACTTCATTACGACTCAGCTTTGAATGAATGAGGGAGTTGATGAGCGCTGTTACTTCGTAATAGAGAAGGAAGACAATAGCCGTTTCACTTGTGACCTCCAGCTCTATTCGGAAATTTGAGATTTTCATCTAACCCTTTTTCGTCTTTGTTGCTATCGTTTGGAACGTCATAGGTGTGAGAGTGACCAATTTAAATCTCATCTTATGCGTAGGAATAGCCCTCCTCGTTCGGTAGGCTTAGTTTGAACTGAGAGACCGACTGTTTGCTTCCAGTTAGCCACGCATTTTTTGCTCAACTGAGTTGATCAGTAGGTCACCCTGTTATAAAATCTGCATCTTCCCCACTGCTCAACTAAAGTACCTCAAACGCCTCAAGTTGAGGAGTGAGTAATATACCCTATATTTTTTTAATGGAGTGTCTAAACAACAGTTCGCGTTTGCTCAGTTTTCGGCGTATCGCTTTCTGAAGTGCGGCCGATTCGATTTTTGCTATAGTTCAAGAGTAGTATAGTGCAAGAGTCAGGACTCTGACTTCGCTAACTGACAGCGGACAGTCAGCTGCTCAAAGCTTGCGTAATCAGGACGGAACCTATGCGGTGTTGCACTGTAACAAAAGCAAAAGACTAGACTTGAACTATCTAAAATTTGGCCGTGGAATTAGTATTTTTAATTTAATTTATTCTTGTTTGTGTTGTTTCTATTTATGTTAAATGTGCAATCGGTAAAAGTAGCTAGATCTAGAAGTAGACTATTTTGTAGACTTATGTACCTACTACTTACTTGCCAACATTTTTCAGATGTTTCTCACTGCCCTTTTTACTAATAAACGTTGTAGACTAGTGACTAGTGTGTAGACTCTGAATAGTAATACACTGTTTTCTCTTTTTCGATCAAGTTTAAAATGTAAATGGGTGAAAAAGACGAAACGGTGAGTAACTATTCCGAGACTATAGAAGTTTGCTGGTAAGGGGTGGTTTTTCAGTCTCTCTCATTAAAGTCCTTTTACACAAAGCGATCCGTTTGAAATTGATTTTCGCTAATCGGGTTATTCAACGATTCTCGAGCCTCAGTCTCCAACGTTTCTCCAAGTGTAAAAGGCACTTTCTTTAGTTTTGTTAATTTTTGAACTGTAGTGTGTTCATATATAATTGTGATTAATTTAAATTAAAAAAAAAATGATTGAAAATCTCGAATTAAATGAAAAATTGTTACGTTAAAAGACATTGTAAGTTGTGCCTTAAGCATTTTGATATTTAGAAATTAATGTATTTACCTACTTACATAAAAAATGCCGCAAAAAAGTGGTCAACATGTCATATTCCATCCATTCATCATCACTTAAGTAGCGTTTTCATTGATCCAAGCTAAACTATGATTTTCTATTGTATTATTTCGCTTTTGATTCTGTGAGAATTTTCTATAACACTGCCATAGGCACATAAAACATGTACAAATAAATATAAATATTCGGGACACTTCAAGTTTTAGCTTGGTTCAACGAAATTTTGGCTTAAACGTATAAAACGCTAGTTTGTAAGCATTTGAGAGTATTAAATAGTTTTAATTTATGGCTCAAAGTCATTCTATTGTCTTCGATTTGATTTTGAATTTAAAACACTTCCTTTGGATAGACGTAGAGTTAAAAATATTGTCTTTAAAATATTGAAGTTATCTTTATTAAAGTACGCGTTGAACTTGATAAATGATATGTCCAAATCGATGTAAAAACATTGCATGGGCCAAAAAAAAGAAAACAGCCAACAGTTAAGTTCTAAATGAAAAAAATGTATGACGCAACCCTAGTAAAAGACGTTCTTGTCCCGTACGCTAGTATAAAAAAGTTAGTCTGTCACTTTTCGTTCATAAACAGTACGAAACTCTCTAGAACTCTCTCTAGACATAAAAGTACTTACTAGCTGTCACCCCGCGACTTCGTTCGCGTTTATTATTTATATATACATATTAAAATTGCGACTATAATTTGAGATTTAAACTATCCTATCTCTCAAGTTGGATCGAACTGCACATGGTGTGCGAATTTTATTATAATCGGTTAAGTGGTTTAGGAGTTCATTGAGGACAAACATTGTGACACGAGATTTATATATATTAAGAAAGATAGGAGTTAAACTAATGTTCCAGAGTTCATTTACCAAAAGTTATTTTTCACAAGTCTGAAAGTAAAAACTTTTCACGACATAAAGTATATCACTTTTTTTTAATATTACTATTTTTTTTTTTAAGTTACAATACAAATATTTTTATAGCTATGTTCTATCCAAAGTTAAGTTTAAATTCAATGAAATTCGAGGCTCATGTTATTAGCATTTATTGACATTCCTCGCTATCGGAATGGCTGTGAATGATTTGTTAGTGTTATCGTGTTGTAATTGTAAGTAATCATATTTTATTAGTTCTAAGTATACAGTAATCTCTATTATATTAATAAATCGTATTACTTGAAAATGAACGTTTTTACTTATTACCTTTTGAGTTGTAAAGGTCTCCTCTCAACCTTAATAGAAACCTCTTATATATATTTCCACAACTTCTCGTCCGATTACGCACATTTACGAACTTATAAACTACTTGCCTTCAAAATTTCATAAAGTTCAACGATACTCAAGTAATCGTCAAATTTACGAAAACCGCGGGTCCTAGTGGACTGAGACCTCCCTTCGCTCGATTAAGAAGCTTGTCATAGCTCATTCTACAAAACTACCGCATATCCTCAACATTCAACATATTATATTAAAAACACTCATTTTAATTAATTAACATATACAAGTGGAATACTCTGCCAGAGTGTATGTTCCCTGACACTTATAATCTGGGTGTCTTGAAGTCTCGAGTGAATCGGTTTCTTCTAGGCAAGCGTGCTCCATAGTAGGCCGCATCACTGCTTATCATCAGGCATGTTGGCGGCCAAACGCAAGCCTATTAAGTTATTAGAAGAAAAAAAACATTTATTAAACACTATCGTAGTAACCTTAGAAAAGAACTAAACAAAACACGTAAGCATAACTTTAAAATTTAAACTAAAAAATAAATTAAAAAAAATATTAATAATAAATATTATTAAGTAATAATTATTAATAAAATTAATAATTTTTTAAATTTAAATTTTAAACTAATTTTGTATTTGAAGAAAACAAAGTGTATTGTGGCCTGGCTTGCGTGAAGTGTGATCCCACCCTAAGGCACACATACACACCCACACATTAGTATCATACTAGTAGAGAAACTAAGCACTAAGCTAGTATTTATCAAGGTATTCTAAGCATTCCATAACCCATAAATCTACTGGGACACTAAGCTAGCGCACACGACCCAAAACGCCCTATTTTCCCCAAAACTTGCTGTGTATTACGAAGACGTGCAAATTACGTATGTACGTATAATCTTATTTCGTCCAGAGCAATAAGGGCCCCGTACGTGGGTGGCTGCTAATAAAATAATTACATTATACCGAAGTTGCCCTAAGGACACTGCCTTTGTTAGTGTACGAGTTACTGTCGGATTTAATTACGAGCAGTCGTCAATTAGGTACGTTTTTTCACCGTGCAAGTGTTTTAATCAAGCCTTTATTAACTAAGCAAATTAGGTACATGTGATACATTTCTAAAGTACCTAGGTTTTAATTAGGCTGCTACTGTATGATTGCGAATATGACCATTCGCGACGAAACGCATAGAGAAGCGTGTTAGCTATGGACCGGTAATGACGTAGAAATAATTTATGTCGCACTAGCGTTATTTGCGCTCTATTTGTTGCACTCACGTAATGGACTCATTCAAAACTCAAGCTATCAGCAACGTACATTACATACCTACTAGCAAGGCGTTAGAACATTGAAAATTACAGAAACAATGGGATAGACTATATAGAGATATATGACTAGATAGAGGGGGCTGGCAGAGGTGTAATACTACACTTCGCCGGACGATATTTAGTCCCAAACGTGACAGGGGGCGAGACATCCAATACGCACATATGAACAAATCAGACTGGCTCGGTGGCTCAGTTGGTAGTGAACCTGCCTTCTGAGCTTGGTGGCGTGGGTTCGATTCCCACCTAGGGCAAATATTTATGCGATGAACATTTGTGTTTGGTCTAAACTCTGAATAAAGCTGCTTAAGTAAACGTGTGTATGGGTAGATAATTATAATAAATTCGAGACAATTTCACACACGGTCGCCTGACCCCAAACTAAGCAAAGCTTGTACTATGGCTGCCAAAGACTGAAATATAGACATATATATTTTTAAATACATACTTAAATAGATATGAACACCCAGACACAGAACAAACACAAATGTTCATCACATGAATGTTTGCCCTAGGTGGGAATCGAAATCACGCTCCCAACCTCAGAAGGCAAGTTCACTACCAACTGGGCCACCGAGGCAGTCGATAATCTAGGTATGACCGAGACTTTTGTTAAGCATATCTACAATTCCTTAAGCGCCAACAGTCGTAATGGAAACTTCCGCGAGCCCCCGAAATATCGGGTCTGTCGCCGAGGGCACCGCACCCGTCATTTGCGAGGGCATCACATTTGCATGAGGTTTGCATTCGACCGAACTGTTAACATAATTGCTGCTATTGTATGCTTTAAAGGGTCAAGTGGAAAATAACCCACGTCGTGTGGGTCTACGACTAAATAAACTTACCTACACCTTTATTAAAGGTTGCCTGGAAGAAATCGTTCTAAGTAATGAATCCGGCCTATAGGTAAATATACTGATAGACATCTCGATTCACCAAGCGCTGTTTCTGAATACCGCCCAAAGATTGTCAATATTTTGGTGTTTATGTACCTACTTAATAAAATGAAGATGTACTCACTATACTTACTACTAATTACGATACCTACAAAAGTAATATTTTGCAAATAAATTGATTTTTAAATGTTCATAATTAATATATGAAAAATGGTTGAGACTTATGGCTTATGGCTATTTTGCAAGTCATGAAAATGTTATTTAAATTTAAACACCTATTAAAGAAGAGTATTACCTATTATTACTACTAAATTAGGTACCTAACTATACCATTTTATGACAGCAATCATTAATAATACTTCGCTTGCCGCCCTCACCCCACGCTGCTCAAGTGAGTACTTTACCTAAGGGTTGGTTGGTGGATTATTACCCACCTGACTAGTGAAATCGGGTCAGAGGGTGCATACACTTGATGCAAATAGTATGCTTCATGCTTACTCAGAAGTTCCTTACCAGGCTATGAATTGTACCAATTGTCGCAACTATAGGTAAAATAGAAAAGTAAAGGTACACATCAAGATATTTTCATCCTTCCCCCTTAGCAATACACGTTGTATAGCCCTAAAATAGTTACGCAGTCTTTTGTCTTTTTCGGTCGAGTTCAAAAATGTAAATGAAAGACAAACAAACAAAATGAAAGTCTACAAACTTCACTCTACAAAACTTCAAGGCTAGAGTGAAAAAGTACCTTATAGGTCGTCGTGCTTTTCGATCGTTTTCGATCTGTCGTCTTAGACCACAACGCCGCTTAACATCAGGTGAGTTGGTGGTCAAACGCCGACCTATTCTACATAAAAAAAAGACAAAATACTGCACAACTATTCCGAGGCTATACAACGTTTATTGCTAAGGAGGCTTATGTTTAGGTATGCTTTGCTTAGGTGAGCCCAGGATGGGCTAATCATTTTCGTGAGCGTCGAGTTCATCTTTTCATCTTTCCAAGAACAGGGCCTAGAAGGAGGGTAGAGAGGCCTTTGCCCAGCAATTGTACATAGCGGGGTGATTTAGGCAATCGACCGAGTGAGAGTCAGCGTTTGAAGCGTCTCAGCTTCCGTTTAAATCTCTGTCTGGATCTTTGTCTTCCTCTACTCCTCCCTCTCCTTCTCCTTTCTTCCTTCCTCTTTTGTTAACCGATTCAAAATGATTAATGTGGTCTTTTTTAATCATATCTCCACAATTTTGAAAAAAAACCAGAAACTGATTCGGCATAAATAAACTTTATAATTTATCGAACCTGCTCTCAAAATTTCAAACGAATCGGTTAAGGAATGCATGTAGAGGAAGACAATCGTCAGCCACTAGTATAATGTAGGACTAAACGAACTAAAGCATGTAGCTTGTAGCTACTATTCTACCTACCTACTATTCTATGCAAAACGTTCGTTAATAAAATTAACAAAACAAGCTGTTCAGACCTATGGCTGGATAGCTAGCTATCTAGTTAACTCTGTGCAGTAAAACGTCCTCAGAGACATCGGAAAACTTCTCGAAGCATTCCAATTATTCGTGCTATAACCAAATGGAAGTGTTGGCCTAATAAAGTGGAAGTATTGGAGTAACATAGTGGAAGTATTCGCGTAATGGAGTAGATTGGATGGCGTGTCGAATAGAAGTGCATGTAAACGATGCTCTCATTTGCTTCGATCGCGGCGATGCCACTGCAGAATGCCAGAATCTAATGTTGCGTTCAGACGCTCGCGTTCAAAGCAACATTTAACGAGCGCGGGCACGGGCGCAAGCATGTGAACAGGCTGCTTGTGCTCGCGCCCGTGCTCGTGCCCGTGCTCGTGCTCGTGAATGCCGCCGATCGGGCCGACTGAAACACGCGCTCGGTCGCTCGCGGAGAGCTTGCAATGGCTTGCACTACTGGCGCGCCCTAGTACGTGTGAACAGCTTGCTTGGAGCGCCGCGCGCGCCAGGCTGCATGTCGGGCTGCACGCCGCGCCGGGCTGCATGCCGGGCTGGCCGCCGCGCGTCTGAACGCAGCATAACGAATGATACCAAGCGTCGTAGCGTAGGTAACTATTGCTTGGAAATTTACAAACTTTTTGTTTGAAGCTGCAGAAGATTTTAAAATGAAATCAGATGCCGTTTTAAAATCTTCTACAGTTCTTCTGCAATCTTCTTTCAATGTTTTTGCATTTTCATAGCTGCAAAACCAATCCTATCGGTTTCATTGTGCCTTTTCGAAACTAATCAGATGGCACAATACAATACAACATATCTTAATAGCGCACCAAAAATACAAACATAAAGAGAAAAAAACATTCACTAGTACAAGGGCAGCCTTATCGAGCCCTAAAGCGATTTTTCACAGTTATTTTAATTTCTTTTATTTGACTATACTTATGAGAAACGGATGATGAACATTTGTGTTTGTTCTATATCTGGGTGTTAATATGTATTTAAGTATGTATTTAAAAATATATAAGTATGTATATCAGTCTCTGGCAGCCATAGCACAAGCTTTGCTTAGTTTGGGGTCAGGCGACCGTGTGTGGAAGTGTCCCGAATTTATTTATTTATTTATTTATTTATTTATTTATTTATTTATAACAACTTTCTACCTTCAAAAGAAGTTAAACTTTAGAAAATGGTGATTTAACTAAAAAGGAAGAACAAAAGAAATTGTCGACGTATAGCGTGGCTATAATTAATATTTCGTAGATATGACTACGAAAACGTTGTAGCAGCCTCTACGCAGACTTCGTAGCTATCTCTACGACAGTTTGTAGTTACCGAAGCGTCTGGCGTAGGTTTCCTAATAAATATTACATCATCATCTTTATATCGAATAAGATGAGACAATTGAATCTTTTTCGACACCAAATAAGTATCATTTTGGCACTAACTCCCGCATTGCAGAAAATTGTTACAACAACATAAATTCAACAAAAACATCTCTCATTTTCCTAGCGACATAGTTCGGAATTGGCCGAAACTTTACACCAAATATAATTTAAGTAACATTAATATCAGTTAATCACTAGGTCTGCTCGGAAAACATGGGAAGTTGCCTAGTTAGGGCCAATTACAAGTCATTACGCTGTCTGAAGTAAATTACTTATTGATTTATGATTTCGTGCCGCCCACGCCCTAGTTTCAACTCGAAATTGTGCTTGTGTAAGGATTTCTAACAAAGTATGTCTACAAATGAAGGAACCTCAGACATCAGACGTCAGACATCCGATTGTGTGCGCACAACGCATGCACAGGACCATATTTAGCTCTCAGATCATTCTAGAGGAAAAGATGGAACACTGCGTTATATCTGGCTAAAGCCACTTCTTTTTCAATGTGTGTGCGTGGTAATGTTGCCATGAAAAACATTTACAATTGCACGAAAACTAATATTTATTCCCAAACTCTACGTTAGCCATTTCCGTTCCAATATACAACCTTAGGAGATTTAATATTTTAAAACTGCACATTATTGTAAGAGTTAAATTTTACGGCTTTTTCAAAATTGACTTGTTAAAAACTTGTTTTAAAAAGAACCTCAAAATGTAGTCCTGGTCGTACTTTTATAATGCACTATGTATATTTAAGTACACGAAATTTTATTATACCATAAACCAATTCACATAATGTCGAGGTAAGAATTACCAAGCGAGTAGCGTAGTTTTTTTGCGCCAATGTGTGAGTGTTGTGTACCTATACGACAATGGCGTAGTTTTTGGCTTCACTTAGATCATCCGCCGTGCGCCATCTTATTCTCTAGGTTGATCTGTGATTTAGGTATTATGTAAATCACTCATACCGTCTGATCCGCATAAAATTAAAATTGCATTCCATTTTAAGTTTAAGGTTAATTTTGTTGTCTAGTCAACCAACGTCTCCTTTTTCCATTTTTTTGTATACACATAATTTAAGTTACAACGTAGACTAGTATTTAGTTTTTTTTTATAGTTGTAATTTGTATTGTTTATTTAATAAATAATAAAAAAACCTGATTGTCACAGGTTGTATTGGTTTCCTGGTTCCATTTTGTCTGATGTATAAGCCTAATGGGAATAATAGTTGACGTCGTCGATCGAGCGGACGAAGCTATATGACCTATCAGCCCTCATGTTCGAGTGGAAGTCAATAGGAACTGGTGCATTGGTGAAAAGAAAGTTTTATTGCTCTTGCCCCCAGTGTGGGTGAAAAGACAAGAGGAACAACTCGGAGTTTTTGATAAGTCAATCTACGAATTTAGTCAACTTTTAAGTTTTTTTCGGCAAAGCGTGTCTCATCGATCATGAATTGATTTTTATTCTATTCGTGTCGGTAACGTTCTGCTTTGACTTTTTTTTCAAATTCCTTCTATTTTTAAATAGATAGGTGGGTACTTAACATAATATATTTACCTATTATACAAAACATACAATTTATTAAAAACATTTCGAATGTTATCAATTTATTTTTTATTTTCTTACATAGAAAAACCTTTTCGTAGGAACTTAAACATATAGGAGTAAATACTACTAAAGTACTGTTTCACTTCCAATGAAGTGAATTTTTCATTTTAGCTGATTTTTTTTTACTGCTCTGCATTCGAAGAGCTATCTAAATGCATTGCAATGAATAGAATAGAATATTTTTTATTGTCATTAAGTAACAGTTCTTTAACAATTTTAACAAAAAAAAATAGGGATGCTCCTATAACGGATTCGTCAAAAGGTAATTACAATAAGTTACAAAAGTATTTGGTAATATTATTGAAGTCTGGTCTCAAACGGTCTGGTCTCCCTCAAAAAACGATAACGACAATATTGCGCGCGTATGCAGACTATTCTAACTATGTTCAAACTTTAAAATTAATCAAATTCTAAGTCAGCTGTATAGGGGCTTCGTAAAATAAATAGAATAAATTTGTAATACTAAAATTGTATAGGTACTTTAACTTCTAGAAATAAATAATGGTGAATGAACGTAGGTATTGAAATTATAGCTTAAATCTCACACATAGCACTGTGCAGAATATTAGAACGGTTAGGTATTTCTCATATCGGGCTAGGTATTGGTACCTATCTATCATCGTTCGAAAGTAATAGAGACGAACTGACACATAGTACCGACATGGTATAATAATATCCTTCGCCAGGTTTAGCATTCAGCAACACGTAGTGACGTCAATCGATGCTAAGCAAGATCGAAGTAAATCATTTACAACAAGTTCGAAAGAGACGGATGACGATGACGTCATTATGTGTTTGCTGAATGTTAGACCTTGTGTTTTTAGATCATGGTACCGACTTCACTTCGAGTAGGATATATACATAGTTAGGAAGATCATCGTTCAAAAGTAATGATAATTAACAAAAGAAAACAAAGATTTTGTTTAAGCGCATCAATGACGCATCACATTATGTACTCAAGACCTAAAATCTCCGTACAATTAAGCGCTTCTATCTCATACTTACCATTTACGACGCCATACGTTCACGTTCCACACTAATTTAGACGTGAAATTTAATGCTCGCCGGCTAGCACTTCCAGGAAAATCAACCTACTTCATTGCAAACGCTTTACAATCATAATAAAATCATACTATTAAACCTCGTGCGTGTCTATACCAACATTACGTTACATTTTACCACCATACGTAAAATATTTATTCGGCTAATACGCGATAGCACACGCCAATACGCTACGTTGTATCAGCGAGTACGCCCGTTCCGTATTCCCACTGAGCGTATGTATAAAACTCTTCAAGTAACACTAAAATTTTCATATCCCTATAAAATCCTTGAGACAGTGTTGGCTCGTCAAAAGATAATTTGAGAAATAAAAGCCTTTCAAGGCGGGTCGTAAAGAGAGCTTTTTACGAAAATATTGTGAGTGACATAGTTTTAATTTTGCACAACAGTGTAGGTAAACCTAAATAAGCTAACTGTACTCGACTGTACTGTACTTAACATAGCATGCATACGAGTAAATGCATTTCGTCATGCTTTTTGCCTTGAAGAAGTTGGCGGAGGTGTAAAACAACACCCACACTTCGTCTAACGATGTTCAGTCCCAAATATGACAAGGAGCGAGCTTACGTATGCTTACGCGTACCATACAGGTTTATCTATGTATGTACTTTTGATGAATTATTTAAACTATTTCTGAAGAGAGGGTATTCAGTAAGAGTAGAGGGAGAGTAAATGTAAACAACTAATACTTCTAATAATCCAACTAAGTACAATATATGGGTAATTTCAGCATGAATCGAATGGACACCAGGATCAATGCGACAGAAACGCGCCAAAGAAAAACAATACGAGATCCGTCCTATTCCGTGCTCCAGCGAAAAGTGCCGGTTGGCGGGGCGAGCGACTCAGGCGCTACCTTACTGACATTCCTTTGACAGTTCGCTCGGAAAACGTCAACAGCAGAGCATAGACTGCATTTTTTTTGTATGTGGTGCTAACATGTCAGGTTTCATTTTTTCGGACGAGATTCTCAGTGATATGGTAAATGGTTATTCTAAAAATAATCCTACAGCCCTAAACCTGCTTATTATGTAAAATAATATCGGGAAGGGATCGCTTATAGCGATAAAGCTCTTAGTTCAATCTCTGAGTATCTGCTTGTTTACAAAGGCATGTTTCACAAAAGGAATTACGGTACATTTTAATACGTGGTCAAGTCCATATAAGGATGTCAACCACAAGCTACATAACCACAAGACAGTTCGTCTATCTATACCGTATCTACTACTCCTCACGACAAAATTCTGTGCGAAAGAACAACTCTCACCAGTCGCAAATTACATTGAATCTGGAGCCACTCAAACAATCAATGTGGTGAAATGTAGTTTTACCAGGACAATTTTTATGCATACGGAATCAACTAGAAATGTTATCTTTGATATCAATGTCATAATGGCCTACGTAAGTCAAATCAAATCGAATTAAATCAAATGCTTTTTATTTTGGCACGAACAATGAGGACAACACATGTGTGTTTCGGTAGCAATTGGCTACTCCCTTAAATAAACCTAAGTTTGTTAAGTGCCTGGTAAATCAGATGGTGTGTGTGTGTGTGTTTGATTAAAGTTTAGTAATAGTAGATCATCATTATTTTAATTTAATTTCCATTAACTAATTTTAACATCAAAATCCAATCAGTAAACGAATTAAAATCAATAAGACAAGTAGATAGGCTGGTAGATAAACGAACTGAAAATTAATATCGGAATCAAGATAACTGTCGCACGAATCCGAACGGAATTACAATAAGTATGAAAAGGGTTGACAACTCCAACAAAAGCTATTTGCCTATTATCAAGTATTCAACTTTTAATTTAATTTCGGCAGACATAATCCTCAGATAAATGAGTGTTAAAACGATATTTTTATTCTTAGTTTTTGTGAAAAGTTGTGTTGGGTTTAAAGTGTTTTTTTTTTTCATTTTAGGCTTATGTTTTTCGCCATCTCGCCCGATGAAAAATACTACCTACTGAATAGTAACTTAACTTAACTTAATAGTTGGTTTAAAATTAACTAATGGCTCGCGGCGACGTCTGTCCTCTTCTACAGGTCGCATTCCTCAACCCATTCTCGTGAAATTTTGTAAGCAAATTCAAATTCGATTTGTTTATATTATTTTTAATTACATTAATGATATAATTTAGACATTAACTTGCTAAACCAGCATTTTTCTGCGTCTTCTAAGATGGATGCTACTACTAAAAACAGCTCTCTACTGCGCCTTTCCACCGTCCCAACTCATGATCTACCTCCTTTTGTTTTTCGCCAATTTACCGCTTCTGATGTTAGGAAGAGCATCCTCTCAATATCCTCAAATGCTGTTGGGCTTGATATGATCAGCCGTAACATGATAGTTCCTATCCTTGATTACCTGTTACCTGTCCTGTGTCATATTTTGAATTTTTCCATTTCCAGTGGCACTTTTCCATCAATATGGAAAGAAGCCCAAGTTATCCCCTTACCTAAAAAAGCTAACCCTAAGTCCTTTGCGGAGTACCGTCCGATTTCTATTCTTCCTTTCCTCTCCAAGGTTCTTGAGCGTTTGGTCGCTTTCCAATTAAATGTTTTCCTGAACAGAAATAGTCATCTCAATCCTTTTCAGTCAGGCTTTCGTTCGGGGCACAGCACGGTTACTGCACTGGTCAAAATTACTGACGATATTCGTCTAGGGATGGACAGCGGTCAGTTGACCGTTCTGACACTTTTGGACTTTAGCAATGCTTTTAACTCTGTTGACTTTGACATTCTCCTAGCTGTTCTTCGCTCCATTAACATTTCATCAACGGAAATTGACTGGTTTCAAAGTTACCTGTGCGGTCGGCGGCAGAGAGTTCGCTTTGAAGATTCCTTTTCTTCTTGGTGTGACACATCTGCTGGTGTACCTCAGGGTGGCGTTTTATCTCCACTGCTATTCGCAATCTTTATACACTCTATCTCTGACAATCTCACATCGGCTTACCACCTCTACGCAGACGATCTGCAGCTATATTGCCAGGCTCCCTTGGGTTGGTTGGCCGAAGCAGTGGAAGAAATGAACCGGGACCTGCGTAACATCTCTCAGTGGAGTAAATCCTACGGCCTTAAGGTTAACCCTTTGAAAACCCAGGTAATTATTGTAGGAAGTTCTCGTCAAATATGCCAAATCAATTGGGACTCCCTTCCGCAAGTGGTTTTTGACGGAGTTAACATCCCTTATAGTGATACTGTCAAGAATCTGGGCATAACGTTCGATCGATGTTTTACTTGGGGTCCCCAGATTACAGAAACTAGCCGAAGGATTTTTGCCTCTGCGGGATCTTTGCGTAGATTACGAAATTTTCTTCCGATTACCACTAAAATTGCGTTAGCACAATCCCTCTTACTCCCTATCCTTGATTACGGTGATGTCTGTTATCTTGATCTCACACAGGACCAGTTCAACAAACTTGAACGCCTTCAAAACCTCTGTATTAGGTTCATATTTGGCTTGCGCAAGTATGACCATGTTTCCGAGTTTCGAGCCAAACTCAAGTGGCTACCCATTCGTCGTCGGCGTGATGTTCATATTGTGTGTCTTCTCTACACTGTGCTATTTCACCCTTCCTCCCCCCATTACCTCCAGGAACGTTTCAAGTACCTCCACAGCAAGTATCCTTTTTCCTTAAGATCGGCAGAGAATCTTAAGTTAGCCATTCCTTCACACAGAACCAAGTTTTATTCCTCCTCTTTTACATTTCAAGCAGTTATTTTGTGGAATGACCTACCTATCGACGTTAAGCGTGCTCCTTCGCTTGACGTCTTTAAGAGTCGTGTCAAGGCTCACTATCTTTCAAAACAATAGCCGTTTTGAAAGATAGTGAGATACTCGTATGTATGTCACAAAAGTCGCACTATTTATTTATATATTAGTGACATTTATTTTTTAAACATTTTTAAAGTATTTATATTATATTTATTTCGTCTACTTATTAGTATTTATTTTGTGTATTTTTATTATTTTTATCTTATTATTTTTTACGTCTTGTAAAATTATGTATTACTATTGTATTAGTATTAGAATTTTCAAGGCCTCAACTTTTATAAATGTTCCTGTCCATTCAGGTTGCCTGGAAGAGATCGCTTTGAGCGATAAGGCCGCCCATTAAAAACTTAGTTAAGCCTTATTTAAGTACTATTGTAATTATTTTATGTTTTTAATAAAGAGTTGTTGTTGTTGTTGTTGTTGTTGATATAATTATAAATGTAATTTTAATAATTAAAATTAATTAATAATCAAAATTAATTATTAATTTAATTAATTAATTAAAATAATATAATCCTACCTAATATTATAAACGCGAAAGTTTGTATGTATGGATGGATGTTTGTTACTCTTTCACGCCAGAACGGCTGAACAGATCTGGATGAAATTTGGCACAGAGATAGATTATAGTCTAGAATAACACGTAGGATACTTTTTAACCGCGGGTGAAACCGCGAGGCGCAGTATAAATATAATATTGTATTATATATTATAATATAATTATAAATTATAATATAACTACTAATTTTCAGATTCAGACAGAATTTGGACATACGAAAGCAATTTTGTCAAAGATGAAGCATAGATGCTTCGTCCGCTAACGCTCGGTCGGTCGATAAATATATTAGTTCTTAAAAAATATTGCATGTGCAGTACACAAAGGAACTATTGCTTTAGGTTAATTTTAGTTAAATAGTCTATGAAGACTCTTCATTCAACGATCACACTAATGTAACTCATTTAAAATTAGAGCAAAAAAGTGGCTTGTTGAGCAGGCATTCTATAAGGTAAATGACTTTTTACCTAGAGTAAGTGCCTAAATAAAACGTGCATTTAAATGATTACCTGCTATAATTATATTATCTGACAATGTATTTTGATTTTATATTATATTATTATTGACTTGACATAAATATGTATTGTACTCAATTTTATATTCTCAATGCAATTTCATTGTTCTATTTTTATTTTAATGAAACTGTACTGACTGATTATTATTTTTATATACGTTCATGAATTATTATTGGAATTGTAAATGAAATTTAAATTAAGTTAAGTTATTAATGTTAAAGTACCTGACGTGTAGCTACATTAGTTATGAATAAAGAGTTATAATAAATGCGAAAGTAAAGTTTGTGTGGATGTTTACTACTCCATCAATCATGCTAGAACGGCTGAACGTATCTTGATGATATTTGGCACAGAGATGGATTATAGTCTGAAACAGCAAACAGGTCACTTTTTGATCGCAGGTAGAACCGCTAGCAGTTAATTAGAACACTACAGGAAAAAAACCGCCAAAGTATCAGCCACAATAGAATTAGCCGAAATTAGCATATCTAACGTTTTAATTTCGTATCATATTATGTTGATGTTCTTTTAAAGTTTCGCCGCTCTACTTCCATGGAGCGTCACCCTAACTACGGGATTATTCTACATTGCAACTTTTTCTTTTCGTGTTGCATTTCAGAATTGTTGCGAGAAAATATTCCAGGAATATCCTTGGATTTGGCTCGCGCTACCAGGATCAAAGACTGCGAGTCCGCTGCAGGAGAGAATTTTTCGACTCGAGATTGTAGCTATTATCAACACCTTCTTTTAAAATAGGTTTACTTTTCCATTTCGGAGAGATCAACTTGCGGCCTCTATTATTTTGAAGTCGTTGTTTGAGTCTTTAAAACGATATTGTTTCACTAGCGTTTAGTTATTTCCTTTTCAGTTCAGTTTCAGAGCGGGTTCGAACCCAGCCCACGGCACGCACCAATTTGTTCATTGTGTGAACATATGTGCGTTTTGTATGTCATCTGCTACATGACTGGACCCCGGTGTATGGCGACAAGCTCGCTCCCTGTCAGATTTGGGACTGAATATCGTCCGGCGAAATGTGGGTGTTGTATTACACCTCTGCCAGCCCCCCCGGGGGAAAGGCGTGACGATATGTTTTGTTATTTGTACTAGAACTATCCATGCTGTAAGTACCTAAAAATGACGTAAAACGACCAAAATTTGCTGACCTGCCAACAATTACCTACTATAGAATGCAAAAACTTATCTCTGAAAATAGGATATGGCTCCGCTATAGCACCACGAAACTTTGTGTGAAGGCAACAGAAATAGCCTGGATAGATGCAGACGTTTTATGCTCGGTTTTTTTTTTAAATGTAGAATAGGTCGGCGTTTGACGACCAACTCGCCTGATGTTAAGCGACGTTGTGGTCTAAGATGGGGCACGACGACCTATAAGGTACTTATTCACTCTAGCCTTAAAGTTTTGTAGAGTGAAGAAGTACAAAGACGGCAGTTGAGTGAGGCGCTCAATAGATATGAATATGGGCCCCAAGAGACAGGCCTAGCCGAGTTTGGGGCTCGCTACACAAATACTCAGGTGCATACTACATCTAAGCGTCTTTTTGTCTTTTTTTCTTGTTAATCTGATGTAAACCTAATCCAATGTTAAATAAATTTTTACTTTACTTTACTTTACAAGAGCGCTACTGCTCAGACCCGTCTTCGGAACGGTTACACCGGACTACATCCCGAAACGCGACCAGGTCGTTTCACGGCATGGCTTGGTCCAGTGAGTGGTAACTAGCCACGGCCGAAGCCTCGTTCCAGAGTTTGCTACCCGGTTAGCACTATCCGAGCACCACGTGAAGGGAATCAGAATAGAGTACACTCCTACGGACGTGGGTAGCTCAGCCCCCAAAAATAATTCAGTTTAAAAAAGGTAAGCCAGCGCGACAAAACTAGTTCCAAAACGAACTAACCTCTTGAACTCACTAAGTAAGTAACTAAGTTGACAACCTAATCTTTTCATAAAACATGTAATAGGCAGTTCTCCATCACGCCAATACAACAAAGTTTTAAATTACTACATCACTAAAAAGCTTAAATATGACGTCACACATTCTGTGGTTTAGTGTACGTTAATGGATCGTCGAATTACATAACTGAAAAACGATTTAATACGACTCTTAGATAGAAGTAGTAGAGTTCAAAATTGTGTCTCAGTTTTGGAGGAATATGGTATACTTTTGTGGAGCAAGTTCATATTAATAGCGTACGCGAGCACGTTGCTTTGTTCGTGCAAATGTTAGCAATTTTGTTATTAAAATCTGAGATATGTAACTTTTGTCTTGAGCTCGTCTCGGGAATGTCTTCGTTTTTCACATGTGAATTTCTCAAACGTCTCGTAGATGAGATATGGCACTGTCTTGATGTCGCGACATATTAAACGCGATATTTTAAACAAAGTTTTTGGGACGACACGTCTGTTCTGAAACGTGTTGTAAAGATTGGTTTAGTACGTAGGTTCCTTGAGTTTGACAAGCTTAAGAGATGAAACACATGTTGACTTTAGGACAGTCTTTAATTATGTGATATTTAACCTTTGTTACTAGAGGTCATTTGCAGAAGCTTGGGTTATCTTTTTAACTCGGAATTAACTGTTCATATCAGAGGTTAACCTGATAAACGTCTTGAGCCACCAAGGGTTAGAAGATAGTCATTGGTTAGAAGCAAAGTCTGAGTTAACACAATATTGGAGTGACATTAATAACATTTTCGCTCCGAGTTAATTAAGCCTGCGTTATCAATACTCCGTATCTTCTGCAAGTAGGCCCAAGCCTCTCTACAACTAATGCAACGTTTAATTTCTATATTTTTTTCGGGTTTATTCCCATCTGGTCCCACATGGTCGACCCTAGAGACAGATAATAATAAGCCAACCTCGAAAACCCGCGCACTAAACGTAATTTCGAGAGTTTTGGCGGGAACCAAAAAGATGGTGTCGTGATTTTGTATTATTTTCTAAAACTTGTGATTCTTCGAGTGTTAAAGTGTAATAATGATGGATTAACGTTGACCGGTTCGTCAACGTGCACGAGCGTGGGCAAATGATACAAATATTGCGAAACGCGACTTTTCGCGTTCTCTGCAAAACTTCACTTAAAGTTTCAGTAAAGTGTCCATAACTTTACTGGAATGGGGAAAGGGGAGGGATTCATCATCTTCATCATCACCTCATCATCATCATCCCATCATCTGTGAAAACGAATGATTAGTACTAGACATGAACTGAACGAAGAACGAAGACGGGTCTGAGCAGTAGCGCTCTTGTAGCGCCTCACTCAACTGCCATCTTTGTACTTCTTCTCTCTACAAAACTTCAAGGCTAGAGTGAATAAGTAGCTTATAGGTCGTCGTGCGCCATCTTAGACCACAACGTCGCTTAACATCAGGCGAGTTGGTGATCAAACGCCGACCTATTCTACATAAAAAAATAAAAAAACAAGATTCGTACTAGACACTGGCAAATGCACATGACGTGCGACGCCAAATTCCCCTGCGTGAGGGAGAAAAAAAAACATAATTTCGCAGGACGCAATTTGTATCAATTATCAGTATCAGAAGCATTAGTGATGTAGTTGCATTGCTATGGCTTTTCACCAATAACGATGTCATACAAATACATTCAATTTTTTCAGTCAAAGCAGATATTAGTAGAGTATCGATATTGAAAATTAAATTGCAAATTGAAACCAAACAGTCCTATTAACTAGCTCCATTTACAATCACAGCTCAAATGGAAATACCTACTTATTCTACTAAAAGTTTTATTACATTTGAAATTACATTTTAGCTCCTAAATGAGTTATAGAAACACTAATAGTCAGTTCACATAAGTACTTATTTACTAGACCGTAAAATAGAATACGACCTGGAGGGCTATTCCTACGCATGAGATAAGATGAGATTTTATCGTGGTCACTCTCACACATATGACGTTTCAAACGAGAGCAACAAGGATGAAGAAAGGTGAGATGAAAATCTCAAATCTCCGAATAGGGCCACTGGGGGGCTATTTCTGCGCGTGAGATGAGATGAGACTTTATCTTGGTCACTCTCGCATCTATGACGTTTCAAGCGAGAGTAACAAGGACGAAAAAAGGTGAGATGAAAATCTCAAATCTCCGAATAGGGCCACTGCTACTAGCGGATCCGAGCGACTAATGCCGCGGACACATTGGTCATATTTGCACTAAGCTAGATCTTAGGGTCAAGACACCAATATATTTATCCGTGTTTGGACACAAAATTGATATTGAAGCCAATATGTCACGCAGTAAAAATATTCAATACCTATTGGTCATCCAAATTGAAGCCAACTTGGACTCAAAGTTGCCAATCGAGGCCGTGGCATTAGAAGCTCAAACTAAGTCAGAGAAATCCCTCAAAAATTGAGAGACTATACAGTTCTCGAAAATGTCTTTTTTAGTGTTTACCTATCTTAATTAAAAATGACCCTCAGCTGATTGGAAAATTAGTTTCATCAATTCACTCTGGCATTCGGGGGAAAGCGTGAAGACATGTTAAGATTTCAATTTTTTTAATGTGAAAGTTCAAAAGCTACATCTTTGCGTGCATCTGTGAATCAATCAATCAATCATTTATTTATTTGATGTAAAAACAAATTTTACAACAAAAAATATAACAGTACTTAACTCATTACCTACACATGTTCTCATTGAGTCATGGTTTGGGAGATGTATGTAATGTGAATGCGTAATGTTGTAGTGTTTTATCCAAAACATTTTTCAGACAGCATTTTCTCAATATCGTCATAATTTAGATCCTAAAATTAGAATAAATAACAAGTAGGTGGACATTAAAGTTTATCTCGGAAGATCTCGAGGGTTTTTGACGGGAACTAAAAAGGTGTTGTCATAACTTTGTATTATTTTCTAAATCTTGTGATTTCTCGAGTGTTAAAGTGTAATAATGTCGGTTCGTTAACGTGCACGAATGTAGGTAAATGATAAAACCTTTCGAAACATGAATTTTCGTTTTCTCTAAAAAACTTCACTTAAAGTTTTAATAAAGTATCCATCACTTTACTTAAATGTGGAATGGGGAGGGATTTATCATCGCCATCATCACCTTATCTGTATCACTCCATTATCTGTTAAAAATCTAAATTAACTTGACACTGGTAAATGCACAAGACGTGCGACGCCAAATTCCCCGGATGGGAGAGCAAAAAAAAAAGAAAGATCTCAATATTTACCTCTGCCATTAACTCATAATTCACTTACAGAATAGAAACTTTTTGTCTCACCTCTGATAAACGATAATATTACAAAAATATCGGGTGCACAGTCTAACTAAGCAAATGGACATGGACCAGGCATTTACTTAACTAATACTATCTACGGACTTGAATAAAGTAAACCAGAACAGGTACGTAGAATAATATTAGCTAACATTATTTTGATAGCACATAATCGCTGCCCTACAATTAATTATCACATTAGGTACTTCTCTATATTTATTTAGGCTATCCCGATATAATTCATATCCCAGCTGGATTACGTTTAATAACAATTTGTAAGCTCATTCTCGTGTAAAGAGGATCAGAGCATAACGCCGTATATTAGACCACGGGTGTCCGTATACGGGGATCTTTCAACCCGTGGGGAAGCACCCCTACGGATGAGCAGTAGTTTTCTTACAGTTTTTATTAACATCTCGTTAATAAATAATACAGTTTGTTATTTATTAACAAGAAGTTACTAAATGTATTTCAAAAGCAGTTTGTTTACTTTTCTGGGTTCCGCACTCAAAGGATAAAACAGGACCCTTTTACTAAGACTCCGCTGTTCGTGCGTCTTTCTGTCTCTCTGTCCGTCTATCACCAGCCTGCATCTCATGAACCGTGATAGTTAGAGAGTTGAAATTTTCGCTGATGATGTATTTCTGTCACCGCTATAACAACAAATACGACTAGTTGCTCTGTAAGCTGGAAACCTCGCGACTGGCGTTTGTCCTCCACAGGTCGCAATCCTCAACCGATTCTCGTGAAACTTTTTGAGCAAAATTCCAAAAATTTTATCGACATGCGAACTGTAGAGTCCAGTCAGACCAGTCCAGTCCAGTCAGTCAGTCCAGTCAAAGATCCAGACAGAGATCCGGACAGAATTCGGACATACGAAAGCATTTTTGTCGAAGCTGAAGCATCAACGCGTCGCTCGCTAATCGATAAAATAGAATAAAAAAAATATTTACGGGGGCTCTCATACATCAAACGTATTTTTTCGATGTTTTTATAGATCACTAGCTGCGCCCCGCGGTTTTACCCGCGATCAAAAAGTATCCTATGTGCTATACTAGACTATAATCTATGTCTGTGCCAAATTTCATCCAGATTTGTTCAGCCGATCTGGCGTGAAAGAGTAACAAACATCCATCCATACATCCATCCATTTTTACAAACTTTCGAAATTAGTAGGATAGGATGGTACGGGACCCTTCGTGCGCGATTCCGACTCGCACTTGGTCGGTTAAATTAAAGTACTCGTATTTGACAACAAAACTGACAAGTCATAACTGCTATCCCCAGAGGCGGAGGTCTAAAATTTCCTTACAAACGCGCTTGTCGAATTTATTGGAAGCTATTAATCAGATTGCGATGACATTTGGCATGTGCATATTAAATGGTGTGTGCTATTCTTTTTTCCGTAGTACCGTTTCTTTTAAAACACTCAATTTAATTAATAGATGAACAAAGACAAATAAAAACATCTTTTAGTTAGGTTGCCTATTATAAGTTCGTAAATTATTCAAAAATAATATAGAAATTCATAGTTATTTAAGAATAAGTGAACAATTGCCAAAGCTGTAAAAACAAGGTCAAAATAACTATTTGTTACTCTGTAGATAAATAACTTAAGAGGCTTATCAAATCATCAGTATCTTGTGTTGTCTTCGACCAATGCGAATTTAGTTTTAGGCGCAAAGGAGGCCTAATTTACGCACTTTATAAATTTTAGGCACTCGTCGGCCAAACTTTTTCTTCATAGTCGAATGGGAACATCCTAGATAAGAGTGTGTCCATCTTAGACTAAATTATTACTTAACTTCAGACAGGATCGGTCAAATGCATTCGTTTAGATACGTAGGGTCAACTGGGGCAAATACGTCTGTGGGGTAATTGCGTCTTTCGAGAATTACTGACAAAACCTGTACCAATTAGGCGCCACCTACATTTACCTACAGCTATCTTTTGTTGCAATAATCTGTACAAGATGGCGTTAGTTGCCTGATTTGTGAAGGGTTTGTCAGTAATTCTCGAAAGCAATTGCCCCACACAGATGCATTTTTCCCAGTTGACCCTATTTATTTAGCTACGCTAGACTTTAGTAATGTTTAACCTTCAAATATTTACTCCTACATTTCTGCTGTAAACAATAAAAGAGTTCATTTATTCATCTCTACCCTTAGCCAAAAATCAAATTGATCGTTATGAACCCTGTCCCAAAGCAAAAAGGTCTATAGTTCTCTGCGTATGTACGATATTTCTATAGAATTCATTGTGCCCTAAACACGATGAGGCCCAATCCTCACATGTTTATGGCTATTTTTGGTCCTAACTTCGGCTGGGTTACCTACATTATAAAGATGTCTGTCTTTACGAACTTAATACCGTATTTTGGTATCGACGTATATACGTATATAGGTACGGTAAAAAATGTAGGCCGTATGTCAAAGACATTTGGCCAGTTGCGCTGAATATAAAAATTGTCTAAGTCCTTGCCTGACCAGTTTAATCTACTTTTTTTTTATAACTTAATATGCTGGCGTTTGGCCGCCAACATGCCTAATGATAAGCAGTGATGCGGCCTACGATGGAGCACGCTTGCCTAGAAGAAACCGATTCACTCGAGACTTGAACACACCCAGATTATAAGTGTCAGGGAACACACAGTCAGGCATAGTATTCCACAAATTCACACTAGCTACTTCTAGCGAAATATTCGCTTATCGGGCACATAAAGCTCCTAAGGTATGGCGTGGAAGAAAACTTAGGTAGAAACAGTAGGAACTAAACTAATTAAGCAAGAACAAGGCAATTCTTAGATTGAGTGCGAGTTGTCAAATATTTAGTTATCCAGTTATCCATTTGGTAAGTATAACTTACGTTCAAAGAGAAATTATTTATTTTTAAAAACTAAGTTTTTGGACTAAACTATTTTAACTAAAGAACAAAAAAGGAAAGGTTAAAATATAAACTGGCCGTCGGGCAAGTTTTTCTCAACTAATTTCAAATTTCCAATATTTATTACAAATTTACAGCTAAAATATCCTCATCTATCTAATTCATTTAGCCAGTTAGCCAGTTTGTTGAGTTTTCTGCGTACATTTTACACAATATGCCAAAGAAAGAATCTCGTTTCAGAAAACCGTAACGAATTGAATTAAGTACGAATATTAACGTCTCCTTTAAAAGCATTCCTTTGTTCATTTCTACATTAATTATTACGTAGAATTGATTTGTATTTCGCGTGACAATGTTTGCTTGAGGATTTGAAATACCTAATAAATCTAAGTAATGGTCGATTTTGATAAAATTCCGCGTTTCATAACTTTCTTGACAGCCCAATTTGATTACGGCAATTAATTTTCAAGAGAAAATCAGGTTGAAGTAAAGGATTTTTGTTTTAAGTTTTTAAGGGTCACTTGCGGAAGTTCAGGTTATCATTTCAGCTCGGAGTTAAGCTAATAAATAGTCTTGTGTAACAACCTCAAATGTACTCTAAATATAAAGATATGACTAACCTACCTAAACCTACGTAAATTTTTTTTTCAAACTTTTTTTTGGATGTATATTTAATTACTTAGCGTAGTCAAACTAGTGTCAAAGGAGTGGAACGCACTTCCTGCCTCGGTGTTCCCCAGCAATAGATACAACCTGGGTCTCTTCAAGACAAGAGTGAATAGGCACCTCTTGGGCAAGCGTGCTCCATCTTAGACCGCATCGTCACTTTCCATCAGGTGTGTTGTGGTCAGACGAGGGCCCATTCAATCATTTAAAAAAAACTGCTATTATTTATCTGTTATAGAGCATATGACTAACTACGTATTATTAACGTCTACTAAATTGAACTGGCTAAAGTGATTGTCTAGTAAAAATAAACCTTAACGTAATCGTAGAACTTACATAAGTTTTAGAAGAAGTAAAAGCAGACGTATTTCCCTAGCATAATGACTGCGGCGATGTTACGAATTTCTTAACGTTTTGTACAGAAATAATCTACGAATAACTGTTTTCGTCTGTAAATCTTGAGGAATGATGATAGGTATACGAGTGTAAGTACGATGTGAGTTTAGTCTTAAGGAACAGATTGTTAGTGTAAATTTTACGACTAATTTACAATATACTGAGATTTTGAATTAAAGAAACTTAGGCTATTTTGAACCATGCTATTAATACATATAAAAAGATGTCCTGCCCTCAGTGCCCCAAAAGCTGCTCTGAAAAGACCTGATGGAGGCCTCTCCTCTTGGAATAGCTGTCGCCGACTAAACTTAAATTATATTAAGTAAAAAACTCTAAGATACCCGAACTTAACTTTAATTTATACTAATTAAAAAACTCTAAGATACCCGAACAATTATTTTGCTAACAAGCGCTTGTCCTCCCATGTGGAAAAAAATGTAACCTACGGAGGCCTTTGCTTCAATGTAAAGTGTAAACAATGACTAGTACAAATGCATGAACCATGACCTACGCAGGCCTTCAATGTTAAGTGTAAACAATGACTAGTACAAAAGTACTCTCTGTCTCTGTGAGCTGACGACCACGTCTGCGTCGGCGTCTGTCCTTATCATCAAATCCTTGTCCTTTATCAAAAAAATATCTACGCAATTTTGAAAATTTTCCAAAACCTGTTGCTGCAACCATCAACCTTATTGCAAGCATATTTCGACTTGCCCTGTAAGCAAATAGCGCGTGCAAGCTTGCACTGAAACCTCAGCCAAATTGCGTACATAATTACCACGTTTCCCGAGGTATAACCGTTAATGAAACTGAAAACAAGTTAAAACTTTTAAATGCCGCCATGAATGCAAGCTGTTTCTCGATTTTGGTAATTTGCCGCAATTTTATGGAGGCAAAGTTACATTACTTAGCTGTAAACGCTGTAATAGTGGACGTTGTAAACGTAACGGCTTTTCATTACTTGTCACATGTTTATTTAGGTCAGCAACATCATCATCTCTTACCACCCTTTCTTATTCCATTGCACGGTAGAGTCAACTGGGGCAAATGCGTCTGTGAATCAATTGCGTCTTTCGAGAATTACTGACAAACCCTTCACAAATTAGGCGCTATCTGCGTCTTTTTTCTATCTCCACTTGCAATAATCTGTACAAGATGGCGTTAGTTGCTCCATATTTTTGGGAAAAAGCACCCTTGAACTTTTAAGCTCTCTTAGAGATCCATCTATCTTCCATAAAAATAAACAGACAGACAACAATAACCTTCCTTTTTGCTTAGCCGTAGTCATGTAAAAAGATAGATAGAATTAAGAAAATAAGTTTAATTGTACAATTATTATTGTAATATAATATTTACTTAGAACCTGATAGAAAACTGGCTACAACGGACTACGTTAGCTCAGCTTCCAGGATACTCATAAAAATGCATAGCAAGCACAAAAAATAACGCAATCGCTAGAGAAATTGTAGAATATCTGCGAGAAAAACTTATCTGAGCTCTCACATCCCGAAGATTAGTTTTAAAATGATGAAATTCCGATTGTGTTGCCAGCATCGTATTTACAGGGAAGGAAGCTATGAATAAATTTTCTAGAGTTCGTTACCGGGAGAAGCTAGGCTGTGGCTTCGACTGGAATGAGTTCTGGCTCCGGCATTCGACTAGTATAACATACCTTTACAGTTGAATGAGAGAGCCACCATCGCATTTTCTGAACTAAGCTGATGGCCGTCTTTGGGAAATTTAAAGTTCGTCATATTGACCAACCCTACATACAATTTGGTCGGTCTGCAGTGTTGTTTTTATGGACTGCTTCGAGATTGAGTTCGGAGTTCAGGTTGTTAGTTTCTAATTTTGTTACCTCAGCTGTGTTTTCCTTTTTTGGAAATAGAACAGCTAGCTAAAAATAGAGTTGGGAAATGAAAACGATTTAACAATGAAACTTGTATAATATTAAGTTAGCAGGTTAGGAAGTCTCAAAGGGTATTCAAAAATTCAATATTCATTCATGAACAAGATCATAACCAGACTCTAGTTTTAAGTTTGATTTGATCTTTTAACTAAAAGTAAAAACAAACAAACTTCTTACTAAGACGTTCCCTCAACTAATTAACGTTGTAAGTATAGCCTCAGAATAGTTATATCTCGGTTAACGTCTTTTTCTTTCTTTTACATTTTTAACTCGATTGAAAACGACAAAATACTGTAGGTATAATTATTCCGAGGCTATAATCGTACAAGCAGCACTAGCCGATACCTACCTACGAGTACAATAGCTGTTGGGTGAGCGCGCGCGCAGCGATGTGCGTTATATCAATATTTGATATTAAGGCATACCTACTCGTATTATGGCATATTTAAGCTAATTAAGGGAGAGAATTGTTTGTCCGAGACAAACCGTATTGGTTTTTATGTTTAAGTTAATGAAAAAAGTAAAAAAAATATAGTGTATTAATAATGGGATTATGTACAGTCGTGATGTCATTATTTTGTTAGTTATGCAAAACTATTAGAACTACAATTACTTACTAGTAGGTATAATTTTAATTTCATTGGATTAATTGCATTAATACTTTACAATTCCGTCAAAATGTCCAATAATCCTAAGGATAACTAATATGCATTATAAATTTTAAAGTGAGTCTGTTTGTTACGTTTTCACGCCCTAACTACTCTACCGATCATTGTAAAATACACATACACATACCTACCAGTGTTTCAGAAAAGGAGTTTTTTTTTACCTTTCATCCCGAAAAACATAACCTTTTAAAATCATAGCGTGTAAAACCGCGGGTTGCAGTTAGTGGGCTTTAAAAATAACTACCTAATATTGTAAGAAACATTGTAACCACCATTACCATAACAACAGAAGACGACATCACAAACCCATTAAACCAAGTTCCTCGATCAATCACTACCCTAAATTGTTTTATTTCAGACTCCAAACCAAACGATTTCGGAGTTTTCCATGATCGTAAACCTTTCCGTCTACCTGCAAGGTCAGCCCCCGACTGCCTCACAATGGTATAAGGTATAATATTAGAACTTTTGTAATGTTAGTGTAAAGTGTAATATATATTTTTTTTTTATTAATTACTAGCTGCGCCCCGCGGTTTCACCCGTGGTCCTACAGGAACCGTTCATTTTTTCGGGATAAAAACGTCCTTCTTTGTACCTCAGACAACATGTATGCAAAATTTCATGATGATCAGTTGATTAGATAGGGCGTGAAAGCGATACAAACAAATAAACGAACAAAGTCGCTTTCGCATTTATAATATTAGTTAGGATTAGGATTGCATGGCGTGTGGCGGTGACATTGGATGGCGTTGAGCTTGCAGGTGGATGGAAAGCCAAAAAGTTCCAATGAGATTGTATTGGCCAACTCCCAAGTTCAGGAGAGGGTTTGAGTTCAACCCCTCTAATAAAGTAAGTGTGAACTTCGATTCTACTATGTCTAAGAGACTTTAGTATTGACCGACGGATGTAGAACTAACTTTCCCCGAAGTGAATCAAAGATATGATACAAAAGTTCTGCAATTCCTTCTCTTACTATACCTACAATTAATGTGTCTATCTCAACGTGATATATATTATCGCCAAACCATCGACATAACTATAGGGTGTTATTTTAATCATTTAAGATAATAAATAAAAACGATGATAGCTTAGTTGGAGAAAGGCCCGCCTCTCAAGCCAGAGGGAGCGGGATCGAACCCAGCCGAAGGCACGCAACAATTTGTTCATTGTGTGAACATATGTATGTGCGTATTCTAGAGCCTGGCGTATGGCGACAGGCTCGCCTCTTTTCACATTTGGGACTGAATATCGTCCGGCGAAGTGTGGGTGTTGGATTATTATTACACCTCTGACAGCCCCCTCGGGGGAAAGGCGTGACGATATGTAAAAGATAAGTGAAGTAAAAGGTGTGTATTGTGGAAGTGCTGTTAATCAATGAACATTGTGTCTTCGCCTTAATATAGTAAAGCAATTAATATGTTCTTATCATTAATTACACAATTTAAATTACTTTTTATTAACCTGGGACTAGGTTGTATTTTTTAAACGCTTTTCTGTAATTTCTTAAAGGAACGGAAAAAAGTTTATCGCAGTACATAATTAATTACATACATCTAAAGTGCCACCACACGTATAAAACGAAATGTTAAGGAAAATGGTCAGGCCAGTAAAAAATATGAAAAATACGGGAGCGCCTAAATGGACACGACTTTTGAGTATCTACTACATTAGGCACTGTGATACCTGAGTTATAAAGGTACATTTACCGGCAATTTGTCAAAAAGATAAAACCTTTACGTGAGGAGTATTATCTTAAATGCCATTCGTCTTCTTGAATAATTACAACCGCTCCTTTTGCAATCGGAAAACAAAAAATGGTCATTTTCTGCGACATTTTTAACTTTTACTTTTCTATAGCGATACGGATGTCAAAGCTTGCAGTTTTATGAAAGACTAGCTGCGCCTCGCGGTTTCACCCGCGGTTAATAAGTATCCTATATGTGCTATTCTAGACTATAATCTATCTCTGTGCCAAATTTCATCCAGATCTGTAAATCCGTTCTGACGTGAAAGACTAACAAACGTCCATCCATCCATCCATTCTTACAAACTTTCGCGTTTATAATATTAGCAGGATAGTAGGATTTTAGAGGATAAATCACCCTCAATAATTTCAGTGTAAAATTCGATCTATGCGTCCATTATCGGACGACATCAAAAATTCTGTTTTCGGCTCATATTGTATGCTGGATTCGCCTCAAAAATATTACTTACCTATTTATATTTTTAAATAATATTTCCTATTTTCTCATTTTGTCCTATTTTCTGTTTTCATCTTTTTAAGTTTTTAATAAGTAAAACGAAGATTGTTAAAAAAGTTTTTTAAAACTGTACAATAAATACATAAAGCACTTTTTACCTCGGAAAAGATATTTCTTCAGGTACAGGTAATTATTATGTATAAAATATTTTAGAATGTTTTTTTAGCATTACTGGAGTACTTATGTACTTTTACACTATTTATAATCATAAGCACACAATATGATATATTATAGTAATACATATGTATTGCCTATTACGTTTTCAAAAAAGCGTTATTGACCTAAAATACAAATAAATAAATTCAGGACATTTCCACACACGGTAGCCTGACCCCAAACTAAGCAAAGCTTGTACTATGGCTGCCAGAGACTGATATACATACTTAGATATTTTTAAAAACATACTTACATAGATATTTAACACCCAGACATAGAACAAACACAAATGTTCATCACATAAATGTTTGCCCTAAGTGGGAATCGAACCACGCCCCCAAGCTCGGAAGGCAGGTTCATTACCAACTAAGCCACCGGGGCAGTCAAACAAGTTGCATATTTTCGAAAATACCCAGAAAATTTCACCGATATTTAGAATCAAAGAGAACAGTATGACATTTTTCTTGGAAATTTTATAGGTATAGTCAGGTAGTACAGAATAATATTCTTTCATGAAAATTGTAAAGTTGCAGTTCTCTCTAAAGCAGTGGTCGGCAATTTTTGGCAGGCAAGGGCCGCACAGTGCCAAAATAAGCAAGTGACGGGCCGCACTCATTAAAAATGTTTACTATAGGTTACTATAAATATATATTTTACCATAGGTATCTATTTATTTATGTAGGTACTATCTGATCTCTAAAAATCAATGTTCATCTGTCTCTGGCAGCTATAGTAAAAGCCTTGCTTAGTTTGGGGCCAGACGACCGTGTGAGCAAAATGTCCCGATTTTTTTTATTTCTTTACAAAACACTCGATAGCCGCAAGGATGGCAAGGCAAGGCTGGGGGCCGCATATGACCCGCGGGCCGCGGGTTGCCGACCGCTGCTCTAAAGCATTGCACATTGCACACTAGCCAGTGCTCAATTTACTTTTAGCGGAACTGGCAAAGAACATACAACACACCTACCCATGGTTCTATTCGTAAGCTTTTGATATTAAAATGTAAGAGGCTTATAAATATTTAATGCAATCTCATTGTAAGTACTGGGATGTACCTAATTCATCGTGAAGCGAATGAGGCACCTTTCTATCCTGATAAATACGTTAAAAGTGCTTGTTATGTAAATATAGGAAAGGAAAGGTCTTTAAGTTGCCTGAGCCTGAATAATAAATTGATAGATAACACTCTTTTATTGTTGGCTTTTGAAGCTGAAAGTAGGTACATGTTTTACTAACACTGAGTGCTCTCTATACATGGATTATTACTATTACGAACGCATATCTTACAAATTTCGTAAAGTAAATTGAATGCCTAATTGAAGCTTTATCTTTAAACTAGCTGTTTTTCCCGCGGTTTCGCTCACGTTTTATAGCCTATGTCAATCAGGAATAATGTAGCTTTCTAATAGTAAAAGAATTTTTGAAATCGGACCAGTAGTTTTTGAGTTAATTCGTTACAAACATACTTACATATATACAAATCTTTCTTCTTTATAATATCAGTATAAATGATGATTTTAATATGATGTTTACTCTGACCACTCTGACTCTATTTACAATGATTAGCTCTGCTTCTTAATGGTTTAATTAGTTAAAAAGATCTTTCTAGACCACATCATTCCATAGCAATTTAGGGTCAGACGACCGCGTGTGAATAATGCTCCGTATTTATTTATTTATTATGAGCGGAACCTCTTTGAACGGATAGCCCATATTCTTATAGTCATATTATTCCATAACAATACTCTTCACTGGCATCAGAGCCATGTGCATTTTCCCGGAGGACTGGTCACGAATTAGCAGCGTTTCGGCGCTACATTTCGGCTGCTCTCCAACTGCATATTTATTTCTCAAATAGCGGCATTGCTTCAACGTTTATTATTATTTATTTACAACATCAAACGAGGATGCAGTAAAATGCAAGACAATCTCAAATCTGCAAAATATTAAATACTAGCTGCGCCCTGCGGTTTCACCCGCGGTTAAAAAGTATCCTATTTGCTATTCTAGACTACAATCTATATCTGTGCCAAATTTCATCTAGATCTGTTCAGCCGTTCTGACGTGAAAGAGTAGCAAACATCCATCCATACATACAAACTTTCGCGTTTATAATATTAATAGGATTAAATGCGAAATAAGTTTATTTGTTGTTACGCTTTTACTCCCTATCCTTTGTCAGAAGTACCAAAAAAACAAAGGGTAGGTACCTTTCATCTGGAAAAACGAAAAACGGTTTCTGCGGGACCGCGGGTACAACCACGTCGCGAAGCTAGTCATTAAATAAAAAAGCCAAAACATAAAAATCGTATTGCAACGCAATTAACAAGAACCTCTTAATTATTCCACGTTTTCCACTAATTACCATCATCAGTCTTATCTTAACTTTTTCTCGAAAAGTCCTCAGAAAACTGGCAAATTAGAAATCCATCAACACTTTCCTCTAGGCCTAATGACCGCTGCATGAAGACAAAAACTTCAGCTAAATGCAAAAATATACCGACAGATAAATTGTATAAGAATTTGCGAGTTTAATCTTGTGATAATTACTTGGATTTTTAAAGGAGACGAATGACTTAACAATTTTGGTAGACACTCGTCCATTCCGATCATTACCATACTAAAAGGGATTTTTCTGTGTCATTTTAGCTAAATTGACAGATATTAATAGTAGTTGGCAGAAAAACTCAGTTCCAGTTTCAACGAATTTTCAGTTTTCCGACGATTTTGCTAGACTCAGATTTGATTTTTAGCACATATTTTCCGGAAAGTTACCAAGACCTACCCATTGTTTTTATTTCTGTCGTCCGTACAATATTTGCCAAATCGACAAAGTTTTGCAAGCCAGACAATATCTCAGAGAATTGCCACAAAGTTTTAACAACAATCATTCAGTATTGGTTTAAAAACGCATACCTCAAGTTAGGAAATCAAAATATAAAATTCGGGACGACGAATGCGCGCTTCAAAATCGGCGGCGCGTGACTGGAATACCGACAAATTAACGTGTTTGCGCCTGAAGAAAATATTCACTGTTTTGTCGAATTTCCGTCTGAATTCTTAAGATGATTGCGAACAAAATTCAGGTTTTGTAGTAACTATATTGTATAGGTAACTAGCGACCCGCCCTGGCTTCGTACCTTCCTTGAAAATTATCTAACTGATATACAGACAGAGAGACAGATGGGAAAAGCGACTTTGCTAAAGTGAAACTTCTAATGCGACTTCCAACAAGGTTGCGTTAAACGTTTAACGCTCCTGGGGAGCGGGAATAGAAAGAGACAGAGCGCGAGTGAATGCGTGGAACTCGACTGCGTGCACGTAGTAAGAAAGATACCCAGAAGTGTCACTTATTCCGCGCGGAGGGACTCCGCGCACTATTTTTTATAACGGGCGTTTCAATAACGGTGCACTTTTTAAATTTAGATTTTTTTTCGTGCAATTGGCAATTGCACAAAAAAAGCGATGGCAGCCTAGTTGGGAGAAGGTCCGCCTCTCAAGTCAGAGGGAGCGGGTTCGAACCCAGCCGACGACGGCACGCACCAATTTGTTCATGGTGTGAACATATGTGCGTATTGTATTTCATCTGCTACATGACTGGAGCCCGGTGTATGGCGACAGGCCCGCCCCCTGTCACATTTGGGACTGAATATTGTCCGGCGAAGTGTGGGTGTTGTATTACAGCTCTGCCAGCCCCCTCGGGGGAAAGGCGTGACGATATGGAATTAGGTGCTTTCGGGGGTCTGATCCAGGGGGAGGAGGGAAGGATAGAGATCCATACCAACCTGGGGAGGTTGGTATGGATCTCTATATGGTATCCAGGAGGGGGGGGGGGGGCTGGATCCGCTACAGGATAGAATTGTTTTCAGTACCTGCAGTTGCTTATGTCTATGTCTAAAGGTATGTATATCTAAGTTGGTTAAGTAAGTTAAGTAGATAATAGGTATGGATATGGAAAAGTTCCAGCGTGCGCGGTACCTTTGTGAATATGCTTATCCAGTAATTAATTTTCAACTAATTATGCTATTCTGAAAGGTACCACTTCCTGTACTTTGAGATTAAACGCGTGCGTACTTTACCTGTATTGAATAAGTAAGCTGAAGTAGAGACGCTTCGCTCTTTAACGCTCACTCGGTCGATTCACTTTAAAACTTTTGTATGAACAAATGTCATATAAAATGGACATAAAAACATATTTTAACAAACGCCATGCGATATTGCGGGACTGATGATGATTCTATTCCTTAAATAACGTACATATGATGTATGTTGTATGTATCCTAGTTGGAGAAGGCCTGCCTCTCAAGCCAGAGGGAGCGGGTTCGAACGCAGTCGACGGCACGCACCAATTAGTTCATTGTGTGAACATAAATATGTGCGTATTGTATGTCATCTGCTACATGTATGGAGCCCGGTGTATGGCGACAGGCTCGCTCCCTGTCACATTTGGGACTTAATATCGTCCGGCGAAGTGTGTATGTTAAATAAACTTTTAATTCCAAATGTTAGTCAATTTATGGCCCGTAAAAGTTTTTTCTTTGAAAAGTACGCAGTAAATTAATAAGCAATGCAGTGTCTCGGGGAGCAGCTTTGACTCGCGGATAATCGAGTTAAAAACCTATTAAAGTATTAGAACCATCTGGTTTCTGTTACCGGGACAAAGTTACGATTTGTGACCGCGTTTGAGGTACGAAAATACTGATATAGACTGCCTTGCTACAATACAATACAATACAAAAACTCTTTATTGACACCAAATACAAATAAATCTAAACTAAACACTCAAAAATAAAGGCGCAATGGGAGGTCTTATCGCTTAAGAGCGATCTCTTCCAGACAAACTTTGGATGGAATAAAAACATTATGATTTAGCATGGACGGTGGTGTGTGCTAAAGAAAAATGATAATAATTAAGGTTAAATAAAAAAAAGCCTTGCTGCTAGACATTCCCACTCTGTGGCTGACTGAGTTGTCATTCCTAACTCTAGGACTCCTAAACCGACAACTCAGTCCTAGAGTTAGGACTGAGTTGTCGGTTTAGGAGTCAGGTGCTATTTTAGGCCGCCTGACTAAGACGATGACTCTACGATTGTTGTTTATACTCGTAATAATAGTATAATAATAAATCATTTACTCATCAAGTACTGAGTTGTCAGTTCTAAAGTTAGGACAAATGTCAGTCCTATAAGTTAGGACTGAGTTGTCGGTTTAGGAGTCAGGTACTATTTTAGGCCACCTGACTGAGACGATGACTCTACGATTGTTGGTTATAATAATAATATAATAATAAATCATTTACTCATCAAGTACTGGGTTGTCAGTTCTAAAGTTAGGACAAATGTCAGTCCTATAAGTTAGGACTGAGTTGTCGGTTTAGGAGTCAGGTACTATTTCAGGCCGCCTGACTGAGACAGGATGACTCTACGATTGTTGTTTATAATAATAAATCATTTATTCATCAAGCACCATAGACTCATACAAGTTTTAATTAATTAATTAGAGTAGCAGTCACATTATTAACATTTCGTCACGCCTTTCACGTCATGGCTGGCAGAGGTGTAATACAATACCCACACTTCGCCGGACGATTTTTAGTTCCAAATGAGACGGGGGCGAGCCTGTCGCCATACACCGGGCTCTAGTATTAATAATAATTAAAAATAAATAGATAAACAATCAAATTAAAAAAATGTCAACGATACAAAAATCAGATAATGTCATACATGTTTAGGACAAGCACTGAAATCTACGGTTTTACGTGTCATCCGAAGCATGGTAGACTTCATGGAACAACAGATTTGTGAATGCTACTCCCAGTCACCCATCCGAAAACTGACTCAGTCACAAGCTCTAAGCATGTAGTCATCGACCTATTTTTAACCCTTTAGAGTCCAGATTTCACGATTTAATATGACAAAGATTTAAGTTGCTTAGGACGAACAGTAACACCGTCCGAGTTGGAACAGACTCGAAACCCTTTAAAATCCGACTCAGGTGATTAAAAGGTTACTGTCAGTTGGGCAGCCCTGGCCTAAATTTTTCATAAAACATTTTCGTCCATCTTTTTATCTCAAAATCTTATAGGAATACAACTGCGTAAAAGCTTCGTATGTTATGAAAATTAATCTACATTTCAACACTAATGTTACAAAGAGCAGAAATATGTAGTTTTGGATTTTTGCATGTTTGTAACGAATAAACTCAAAAATGACTGGTCCGATTTCAAAAATTCTTTCCATTCAGGGATAATGTAGCTTTCTAATGCTGAAAGAATTTTCGAACATTATCCACTCAGGGATAATGTAGCTTGCTAGTGGCTATTCCAAGGATATACAATGTTTATTGCTAAGAGGGATGTTAGCTATATATTTTCCAACGATGATAACGCTGACACAGAGTTTTTAGCGGGAACCGAAAAGGTGTTTTCGTAATTTTGTATTATTTTTTAAACCTTGTGATATTCTACCTACCTACCTCGGTCAGCGAATTAGCATTGCTATTCAGATACGACTGCCTCGGTGGCTCAGTTGGTAGTGAACCTGCCTTCTGAGCTTGGGAGCGTGGGTTCGATTCCCACCTAGGGCAAACATTTATGTGAAGAACATTTGTGTTTGTTCTATGTCTGGGTGTTAATATGTATTTAAGTATGTATTTAAAAATATCTAAGTATGTATAACAGTCTCTGGCAGCCATAGTACAAGCTTTACTTAGTTTGGGGTCAGGAGACCGTAAAAAAAAAAAAAAGATACTTACCCGATAAACCCGCGGAAGAGCAATTATTATTTGTAATTTGTTATTTATTTTAGGTTTCTTCTTAGTCGTGCACACTTGGCAGAGTGGTCGTGGTTGTGTAAATGGTACAAGGCTCCTCGCTGTCTTCGTCCCTCCTCAGGACTGCCGCTCTTTTTTAGGCTTATATTGTTATTTCTACATAATATATTAATAAATGATGGCGGATGATTATAGCCTTTATCGGTACGTTAACGTGCACGAGTGTGTGTGTGGGCAAATGATACGAACATTGCGAAACGTGACTTTTCGTGTTCTCTACAAAACTTCACATAAAGTTCCAGTTAAGTATCCATCACTTTACTGAAATGGGGGAAGGGGTTCATCATCGTCATCATCACTTCATCATCATCACTCCATCATCTGTAAAAAGCTAAATTAACTTGATACTGGCAAATGCACAGAACGTGAGACGCCAAATTGTCCTAGATACCCATCTAGGACGTGCAAAAAAAACCCTTGACACATGGCTATGGATTCCGATTAATCGATCAAGCGAGCATTAGCAAGCGAAGCGTCTATGCTTCAGCTTCGACAAAAATACTTTCGTATGTCTGGATCTCTGTCTCCCTCTACAAGTCGCATTTCTTAACCGATTCTCTTGAAATTTTGGTGAGTAGGTTCGATAATTATATAGAACTAGCTGCGGCCAGCAGTTTCACCCGCGGTTAAAAAGTATACTATGTGCTATTCTAGACTATAATCTATCTCTGTGCCAAATTTCATTCAGATCTGTTCAGCTGTTCTGGCGTGAAAGAGTAACAAACATCCATCCATCCATTCATATATCCATCCATTCTTACAAACTTTCGCGTTTATAATATTAGTAGGACATGATTTTTTTGTCCAGTCAGTCTTTGGAAATTTTTCAAAACGGCGGAGATATGTTTGTTTTTTCTTCTTAATATTTGAAAACCTGCTCACAATATTTCACGCGAATCGGTTGAAAAATGCAACCTTAGAGGAGGACATCGCGGGCTGCGAGGTCTACAACTACATCTACACAGAGCCACGAGTTCCTAGCATGCTCATAATAATTCTATACTTTCATGTTCATGTGTTCAAATTGCGAGCTTTCACAAATTGTTTCCACGATTATAATTGCCAGGTGTCGTGTCTGCTATCTGACTCGTATCGTGGCGATGTGAATAAACTCGTGAATGTTACTTTCAGCTGGTAATTATGTCATGTCATGTGACAACTGAAATTAAAAAAATACATTAGGTTTCCTCTTTTAGAGTCGTCCATTATATGTTTGTGGTTTTCCTGTATAATATATAAATACCTCGTCTATGTTGATTTATTTGTAGGTAGTTGCAAAAATTTATCTTAAATGTGGGTAGTTGCAGATTATTTTTACGTTCAACTCTTTCATTCGTTTTGCCTCTTTGATAGGAATAAGTCGCATCGCTTCCAAGTAATAATAAGGATAATAAACCTAAATCATAATCATTATTTAAATCTTTAAATCATGTGTTTTAATTATACACCTAAATTCGAATAGTTTATACACAAGGTTATCGGCATAGGGTGTACTAGGGCAAAAGGGGGCATTGTACTCATTTTGCACAACTTTGCTATGGAGACAACCTAAAATGTTGTAGGTAAATATTAAAAATAATTAGCTCTTCCATACAAAACGGGCATTGATCGTCGACAACATGTGTGGAACAGCTGTTAATTCTTATCTTGATTTCAGGGTAGACCTCATAGTAAAGTTGTTCATAATGATGAGTACAATGACTCCCGTTCGGCTTAGTACACATCATATCGTCACGTCTTTCCCCGAGAGCGCTGGCAGAGGTGTAATACAACACCCACACTTTGCCGGACGAAGTTCAGTCCCAAATGTGATAGGGGGCGAGCCTGTGGCCATACACCGGGCTTCAGTCATGTAGCAGATGACGTACAATACGCACATTATGTTTACACAATGAACAATTTGGTGCGTGCCGTCGGCTGGGTTTGAACCCACTGCCTCTGGCTTGAGAGGCGGGCATTCTCCAATCAGGCCATCATCGCTTCAACAATCTCTTTGCTTAGTACACCTTTTCCTGATAACCCTGTTTAAGTATCTATAAATTCGATGTACATAAATTTCTGAAAATTATGTTTGTTCTATGTTATGGACTCCAAAATGGCAAGAGCGATTTTGACGAAGTATTTAGGTAAGCCTAAAACACTACTGCTAAATAAACAGTGTGTAAAATCGCACCATGCCTTTAAGTTGGAGATATTTTTTCTAAGTGCCGCTCAAAGGCCTTTGACATGACGTAGCGGTACTTCCTTTCGATACTAAGTAGTTTTGTTAAGAAAGGCACCTACGAACTACAAAGTCAATCTAGAATCTCTTTAGGCTCATTTTCCAGCAAGGTTTTCTAAATTATAATAATAATTATTTTTCAAAGCTATAGTAATACTACGGTAGTAATAAACGAGTTACCTACCAGGAGTATTTGATTATAAGAAACGTTTTCTAAGTTGTTTGTTTTCCGTTTTCTTACTAGGTTAGTTAGAATTGTAAGATTATAAATACTTAAACCTATTTTGCAGCGCCCTTACAGGGTATTTGTTCTTGTAATTAGTCTAAGCACTAAGCAGCACTGTATATTGGCAATAAATAAATAAATAACTCTCAACAACAATAAATACATAGATAGTGTGCTGGCTAGCATGCTCGCGGTGTACTAAGCCAGTTCGAGCTGTCAAGTCTAGAATTAAATACTAGGTAAATGGTTTCTTGCAGGAAAAACGTTAGTAGCGCCTCCAATCGCGTGCAAAGTTCCCCAGCACTCATAAACACTGTATTGTCAAACAAGATACATCGCGTTCTTTTTATTCGGAGCCCTATGTAAATATTGTATGTATGTAAATAAATTCAATAACTCTGCCCAGGATCGTATCGTTGCTAGTGGGGACAGATAATTCAATTTATGTCTGAATCGATGTTAGTATGTATAGAGATAAGGTTGAGTTCGGGCCTCGGGATAACCCATTTGGATGTACCTAATTGTTTTTAACATAAAACATACATATTGTCACGCCTTTCCCTTGAGGGGGCTGGCAGTGGTGTAATACAACACCCACATTTCGCCGGACGATATTCAGTCCCCAAATGTGACAAGGGGCGAGCCTGTCGCCATACACCGGGCTCCAGTCATGTAGCAGATGACATACAATACGCAAATATGTTCACACAATAAATAAATTGATGCGTGCCGTCGGCTGGGTTCGAACCCGCTCACTCTGGCTTGAGAGGCAGACCTTCTTCCAACTAGGCTGCCATCGCTCCATTGTAGAGCAACCATAAAAGCTTGGTGGTTGATGTGGTCGGATCACATGCTGTAGGGCGTGAGTTCAAATCCAGACAACTAATTAAACATGAGCTGTCGGTGAATACAACATTGTACGATATTGGGATTGGAAACGATGATAACATAGTAGGAGAAGGCCCGCCTTTCAAGCCAGAGGGAGCGGGCTCGAACCCAGCCGACGCACGCGCCAATTTGTTCATTGTGTGAACATTTTGTATTGGATGTCATCTGCTACATGACTGGAGCCCGGCGTATGGCGACACATTTGGGACTGAATACCGTCCGACGAAGTGTGGGTGTTTTATTACACCTCTGCTAGCCCCCTCGGGGGATAGGCATACAATACGCACTTACGTTCGCACAATGAACAAATTGGTGCGTGCCGTCGGCTGGGTTTGAACCCGCTCCCTCTGGCTTGAGAGGCGGGCCTTCTCCAACTGGGCTATCATCGCTAAAAGGATTTATTCAATTAAGTGCCAAGATGATAGTCACTCGCCTGACGGTAAGCGCCAAATTTAGAGACTATCACTGCCTCGTGGCTCAGTTGGTAGTAAACCTGCCTTCTGAGCTTGGGGGCGTGGGTTCGATTCCCACCTAGGGCAAACATTTGTGAAGTGAACATATTTGTGTTTGTTCTATGTCTGGGTGTTATTATCTATATGTTTTAAAAAATATATATGTATGTATGTATATCAGTCTCTGGCAGCCATAGTACAAGCATTGCTTAGTTTGGGGTCAGGCGACCGTGTGTGACAATGTCCCGAATTAATTTATTTATCAATAAGTACTAAATAGCTTTCATTTTTTCTTAAAGCTCCAAACAATTCAGTTGGCAACAAAAGAAAAACTTATCCATACAGACATGAATATAGAAAATGTTCGAACAAAATATGCGGCAGTTTGTCTGTCTATCCGAATTTGTCATATGATATCCGGCGTCGTAATCGATATTCCGGATCCATGTTCGTCGTATCCCACAGGAGTGGAACTACTCACTGTAAACAAAAGCAAGCTCGATATAGCACCTAGCATAAATAATGTATGCCGCGATCCTGCCGGAATATATCTTTTACACACAATTTCGTGATATCGTCATGATATTGTCCGAATATTCCGAATGTTATTCGCCAATTTTTGTCTCACAGTTTTATTCAATCTTGCTTTTTGTGCGACTTTTGGCTTGAAGAAGTTTTTTAGGTGTAGATTGTACTAGCTGCGCCCCGCGGTTTCACCCGCGGTTAAAAAGTTCTATGTGCTATTCTAGACTGTAATCTACTCGTATCTCTGTGCCAAATTTCAACCAGATCTGTTCAGCCGTTCTGGCGTGAAAGAGTAACAAACATCCATCCATCCATACATGCAAACTTTCGCGTTTATAACATTAGTAGGATAGTAGGATTTGTGTAAGATTTCCTTTTTAAATCGGTCAAAACTCTTACTATTTTTAACAGGCAGGTTGTTTTAGCATTTTGGCATAAATACTTACAAATGGCTCCGTGAGCAGACCTCGCGGTCGACGTCTGTTCTTCTACAGGTCGCAATATTAGTAGAATATGCAATTTTGAATGAATAAATAAATAAAAAAAATTATAGAGAAATATAGCCAAACAAAAATAATTAATAGGTATTTTGAAAATTTACTCTAACTAAAGTGAAAATGAAAAGGGGGTGTCGCCTAATCGCCGCCACACTCGACAAAGGAGCAGCGGCCGCCCGCCGGGTTCGAGAGCGCATTTTATCGACAACCGCATACTAATTTATGAGACATTTATCCACTTTATCTCGCCGCTTGTGGATTATTAATTGAATAAGCTTGGACGTTATTGATTCGCAGCTCCTGAAATTATTACAATGCGTAGTAGTCACATACATAGGTACGTGGCTTTAGAGGTCTAAGGCCGCGTGTCCTAAAACGACGCCCAGGCATAAATCTCGATTTAAAGCTGTTTTAATGTATGGTAATACCATGACATATCGTCACGCCTTTCCCCTGAGGGGGCTGGCAGAGGTGTAATACAACACCCACACTTCGACAATATTCAGTCCCAAATGTGACAGGGGGCGAGCCTGTCGCCATACACCGGGCTCCAGTCATGTAGCAGATGACATACAATACGCACGTATGTTCACACAATGAACAAATTGGTGCGTGTCGTCGGCTAGATTTTAACCCGCTACCTCTGGCTTGAAAGGCAGACCGCAAAGCATTCCGGGACGAAACACGCAATGACGTCACTCATCATCGTCATCCGTCTCTTTCGCACTATTTGTAAATAACTTATTTTGGTCTTGCTTATGCATCGCCTAACGTCACTACGTGTTGCTCACGTGACCGGAGTGCTATACCTGGCGGAGTATATTATTATACCATGAGTAATATCAGTTTTAAATCGAGATTCATGAGCGCGTTTTAGCATACGGGCCTAGATGTACCAAGTTGTATTTATTTATGAGACGATAATAATACAATAATAATATTAAGTTTATTTGATATCTGTACAGAGGTGTTGGAAAAATTATTTCTTACTTAGAAGTGTGTTAAATTAAAGACAATTTCTTTGGATATACGAACGAATATGAAAGCATAAACCCTCTTACTATTAAACGTTGAATAGCCGCGGAATAGTTATCTATTCAGAGGCTATACAACGTTTATTAGTAAGAGGGCTAGTCACTGTTATTGTCAATTTCACAGCTGAAGGCATTAAATTCTCAAATTTTAAGTTATGTTTGAACTTAAATGTCCACTATACAGGCTTATAGGTAACTCACCAAAAATCTCTTAAGGGTTCATTGTACTCAACAATATGAACAATTTTTAATATGGGGCAAACTCTGAAATCGCGAAAAAAAATCAGCTGTTCCATACATTTTGTCTTAGGCCAACAAACTTTTGTATGGAACAGCTGTTTTTTTTCTCTTGTAATTTTAGGATTGGCTTTATATTAAATGTAGTTTTTATTGATAAGTTACCTATAACCCTGTATACATATACAGTAAATAATACTTTGCTTTGGTACCTATCGTAATGCAAAAACTGTTCTCGCGAATTTATTTCTCCGTAAAAAGCAATCCTCAATCAACGTTGGAGCAACAGCCTTATCTTATGTACAATTTGTTCTAACAAGTAACCTCTTAATTTACTAAACACAATTTACAATCTACAACAATATAATGAACCCCAGTTAATTCAAATCTTTAGAACCCTTTCGAAATGTATACAAAACCCAAATGAAAGTCTGGCACCGCCCCGTTGGTCACAGTCCCAACAAAAAAAGGCCCTAATTTATCTTTGGGCAGTGCCCAAAGGGACAAAACGAAAGGTACAATTTGGATAGCGTTTTTTCGGGTTCTATCTATATGTTAATGAGGTCGATCAAATGTATGTTAAAACCGGGGATAATATCGAGGTACGAATGCGTGCCAAATTGAAATATCTACTAGGGTCACGCCAAATGTCAGGCAATTTTCCAGCAAAAATGTAGGTCTGTTTTGGAAACAATGTAGGTTAACACCGAAACAGATATTGTCACCCACGCCTGTATTTTATGGTTATATAAATTAATTGCAAAATACATAGGCAATATATAATAATAGTTAAGTAGATACGAAGTTTATAATTTTGAATTCAATAAAAATTCATTTCTTTCACATAGCAGAGATCAGATAATTATAATTAAGTACTTACAAAAATCTATTTTAAAATATAAGCAAATTAATTAGTATCCAAATTAATTAATGTGGTTGAACTTTTTTTAATTCCTTTCTTGGGATTAAAAAATGCTTGTCCATGTGAATACTCGAAACATGATGCTAAATATTTTATTGCAACGTTAAGACCCGTATGCTAAAACGACGATATTTTTATGTATGGTAAAACAAGTTTTAAATCGAGATTTATGACTGAGCGCGTTTTAGCATACGGGCCTTAATCAAGATCAATCCGGCCGTATTATAAAAGGTAACAAACTATACTTCAGAATTTATTGTAAGCTTAAGATAAGCTAACCGAGGTCGAGTACATTATCTGAGCCATTCGAATCCCGGGAGGGTCATTTCGCCGTTTCGTCGACTTGTCTTGAAGAAGACTTGTCGAAGATGTAGTCCGGTGTAACCGTTCCGAAGACGGGTCTGAGCAGTGGCGCACTTGTAGCGCCTCACTCAACTGCCGTCTTTGTACTTCTTCACTCTACAAAACTTCAAGGCTAGAGTGAATAAGTACCTTATAGGTCGTCGTGCTCCATCTTAGACCACAACGTCGCTAAACATGAGGCGAGTTGGTGGTCAAACGCCGACTTATTGTCCATAAAATAAATAAATAAATATCCTCTACTTCACTGTATCCTCGACATCGTCTTCCTTCCTCGGCGTCGTCCTCTGAAACCTCGCACCTCATGTCCTACCTACCGACGTGCGAATTACTATTACGAAGTTGGTCAGTACTCGTAATATAATGTTCACCTTTTACTTTGAGATCAACTCTGAAGTCGCGATAATTAGCAGCTGTTTTGTAGGAAAAATATTGGCTTGATCCTTTTAAGTTTCTGAGTAATTCTAACATTAGAAAATGAAATATGTTCTGCAAGAAGTCTCGTCTACATACATACAAGTTGGAGTCTTATTTTCTCTGAGCTGAGGAGCGTAGTTAGATCAATTTTTTTTTTTTTTTATGTATAATAGGTCGACGTTTGACCACCAACTCGCCTGATGTTAAGCGACGTTGTGGTCTAAGATGGAGCACGACGACCTATAAGGTACCTACTTATTCACTCTAGCCTTAAAGTTTTGTAGAGTGAAGAAGTACAAAGACGGCAGTTGAGTGAGGCGCTACAAGTGCGCTACTGGTCAGACCCGTCTTCGGAACGGTTACACCGGACTACATCCCGAAACACGACTAGGTCATTTCACGGCATGGCTTGGTCCGGTGGGTGGTAACTAGCCACGGCCGAAACCTTCCACCAGAGTTTGCTACCCGGTTAGCACTACCCGGGGACCACGTGTAGGGAATCAGAATAGAGTACACTCCTACGGACGTGGGTAGCTCAGCCTCCAAAAAATTTAAATATATTACTTACCTAAAAGATTCATAAATATTTAAAAGTATCAGTATAGGGTTTCTCAGGAATAAAACTATGTTTATGACATAAGACTTCCTTTTTATTACAAATATTAATTGCACATAAGAATGTTTCATACAAAAATATATTCTTAATTAAAAATATTCCCACTAAAACAAACTATAAAACTGCAATAGAATTTCGTCGAACTGTTTTTATCTACAATTGGACTAAAATTCTACTGTATTGGCTATTTCTGTTTTGTTTCGACAACAATGCTTTTGGCGTTATAAATAAATGGCAAATCAGACGTCAAGAAGTAATCCAGCTGTTCACTTACCTACATAAGACTAATCAGAAATATTATAGTAATCATATAAGGGGATTCACACTGGTCCACAAAACGCGACGGTGCGCGGAACGTACGTGTCAAATCTCCTGCGCGTCATCTATATGACGTACCGCGCGATTTTTTTTAAACAAACTGAAATATTTTACTTTGGAAACTGCAGTGGTTATCACACATCATGATTTTAAAAAACGGGAGTTACTCACGTCATATTTAAGTCGATCAATTACCATTTAAGTCGGAGTAACCGACTCAAATAGGAGTAATTCCCGTTTCATAAAATCATAAGCTGAAATATTTCGACACGTTAAAAACGCAAAACGTTAAAGTCTGGCGCACCGTCGCGTGTCACGGTGCAGTGTAAGAATCCCCTAAATCAATTTACATAAATAAGTAACTAATTTCATAAATTAAATTGAAAACTGTACATTACATTAATTGACAAAAGATTAAGCCAAAAAGCATTTTGCAATAATTTAGGTTCCGATTCTGTTATATCTTCTAAACAATTTGTTTCAACGACCTATCTAAATCCTATTTACAATTTGTGATGGTTCATGGTAACACTTCGTCTTTGACTTCCTTTTAAATAAAATAAACCACTTCATAACAAACGGTATTTTATACAAATATAATTATGTTTATCACAATTCAATTTATTAGTAACATTACTATAAACTTCGTTATTCTTTGCGACTTATTACATTTCACAATTTTGACATTACAATTCTTGTGACATTTTTGTACCTAATCCTAGCTAACTTACAATAAAAAAACCGTCACGGATTGATATTTCGAGAATTCGAGATGATAAAAGTTTTCCTAAATAATTCTAAATTTTAAAAAAAAACTATGTCTAAAACTAAGGTTGTGTGACATTTTTGTGACACTAATAAAATTTGAGACATTAATATAACAGATTTAGGGAGGAAGTCCACTGAAGCTGTGCGAAGCGAAGCTAATTTTTTAATGTCTAATTTTTCTACAAAGAATTAAAGAAATAGAATAATTGAAATTAAATTACAATGTATACCAGACTCTAGCCGCGAACGTCCGCGAAAGTGTTCTTATTGGTTGTTTTTCGACCAATAGAAACGCTGTATCGCCGATTTTACGGGCTTTCGCGCCAATAGTCTAGCACGGGCTTAAAAAAAAACTTGCCATTTTCAAGCCAGCCTCACTTTACCCAGCTTCGCGGCTAATTTTCGCTCAAAGCAAATAGTTTCACAGATTTTTACATACACTATGAAAATTGTACAATTTCATAAACCTATCATCTTTTTTATTATTAGTATTGGTAACTTTCGGCCTAAAAACTAAAACTACAATTAAATTAAAGTAAGGTTTTATGCAATAGTCAATCCTTTCAGCACCCTTTGTCACGAAACGTGATGATAATGGAATTAATTGCTTTTGATGTACTGTCCGAACTTTGTAAGATCCGTTAGAGGCTGTATCCACCGTATATGTCCGAGGAAATTAAACAGTACGCGAGGAAAAACCGACTAATAGTATCACTTCATTTACACAGCGAAGTGATCTTATTGGTTAATTTCGCTTGCACATTTCCGATGGATACGCAGCCTTAGAGGCCCATTATTTCGATCTCTTTCTCTCTATTTAATGTTATGAGAGTGAGTGTGACAGAGATAACACCGCACGCGTCAGAACGTTTGCGGACTGTTGGTTCCAAATTCACTAGTGGGGCCAATAGATTAAGGGCCCCAGGCTACGCAGTAACTATTATCTAATCTGTGCCCCAGGTGAATGTCAAGTGAAAAATATTTGAAGCTAACTGTGATATTCTCAATGTAATCTGTAATATTTTCAATTGTAATAACTTAATTGACATTACTTAAATTTGTAATAAGATTAGGGAACCCTCCAAAAGTAAGAGCCACAACGATTATCAAAACGCCAATCTTCCATCTGTTGGTTGATAATAATGGCGTTGACTATGGCTTTGGTGTCAAAAACGTTTATAATTATTTCAAAATAGCAAATATTGCTGATACAAAACAAAGAATGAGAGTAAGCAAACTTAAATCTAGCTAGCATATGGGGCCATTAAAAACTGTATGCTTTTTGGGCCAGGCAAAAATGCTATTCAGCTAAATAACAATTTCATATTCGAGAACGCAACATGAATCAACAACCCTATTACTAATAATCGTTGCATAGTCGTGGAATAGTTATAAAGTGTTTTGTCTTTTTCAATCGAGTTAAAAATTTAATAGAAATAAAAAAGACAACAGACTGCGTAAGTATTCCGAGGCTATACAGCGTTTATTAGAAAGAAATAAGCAAGTCAGCTAACAAGGTTTTAAATTAGAGCCACAGTATATTCGGTTACAGTAGGACGACTTTAAATTATTACTTTTTCAAGGTGAAATTTTATTTTTACATTTTCTGAAAAGGTCGATATTTTAAAACAAATTAATACCTGTATTCCAATACTTCTACGAAAAAACATATATTGTGTACTTTATGTAGGAATTGAATTGATAAATACGCGAAACGAAATATGTATTTAATAATTTCTTCAAAATACATTTTGTGACATATTCTATGGCATTGCTAAGGTGTTTTATGCATTGTAGATTAGTAGTACTAAAAATTAGGGTAGTTGTGTTAATCTTGATCCCTGTAACCAAACAGAGAATTTACAAATCCGTTATTTCAGAACGAGCGATGAGATGAGATGAGAGATCATCTTCATTAAAGATCATCCGCCTGACGGTAAGCGACGAAAAATATCATCATCTCCATTGCAACGTTAGTGGTTAACTATCTATCAGACGCATTTGAATTACGCCAACAGCACCAACAAAAGCCTTGAAAACCAACACGGCTACAAAGTAACATTCTTCGTAACGTGTCGGTTGTTATTAGCGTTATTAACGTCGTTGGCGCTGTTAGCGTATTTCGGATCGCGTCTAGTTTTGTTTCATCTATCTATTATTGGAATTATTTCGTTAGAATGTTTAGTTTAGGGTCTCGTAAAACCCTAAAGGCCTCTTAACAACAGTAATAAATTCTTAACATCGACACTTTGTTTTTTTTGTTTTGTGACTTAATGTGTAAACAAACAAAGAGTTTATATCTATCTATCTTTATGAAGGTAAATCTGGCGCGCTAGAGATTATCACTGTCACGCACAGCTCTATGACATTTCTTTTAAGAGAGAAAGTGACAGAATACCCGAGTGCACCAGAATACCCTCTACGAGTCAATTCGAGATATTGGTCGTATTGTGGTATTCGAGATCCTAATGACGTAGGGGATTACGTCATCAACTATCGTAGGTACTGACAAGAACCATTTAATGTTAATTACCTACAAAAAATGGCCTTACTTGTTCAGGCTCATGTCCACCAAATCTTATTTTAATATTTCTCACAAAAATGTATAGCCATCTTCTAATGCTTAGAGACTGTAAGACTTAGTGACTCTAAGACTTAGAGACTCTAAGACATAAAGGCTTCTTTTCACGCTTTGACTGTTTAACATACTTATTGCTCAACCTACACTAAATGTATTATTATTTTACAGAGTTTTTATAAAAGGTTATGCTAAACGGAAAGAGACTCATTGTATTCATTATTATGAATAACTTTTAATCCGGAACAATCCTTCTGATTACGTGAAAAATTAAACTATTCCATACATTTTGTCGAGAGAGAATTACTTTTCTATCGGCTGTTCTCGTGTTAATTTTTCATAGTGATGAATCCTATGAGACCCCTTCATCTTAGAATATCCTTTCTAAATAACCCGGACAGTATTGCACAGCTCTTTCAACAGACATAACTGACTGGATTTCCGAACCATGACGAGCTCGATACAATATTTTTGGGTAACATTAACATTTCGAACGAGTTAAAAATGGTCCACATTCTTAATACATTGCATAGGAAAAAATCGTGACAATTATGATCACTTCACAAACTTAGACATTAGTTTTTTGTCACATGGAGCATTAAAGTTACTGATTAAATAGTGAAAAATTACTTATAATTTTGTCATGATTACTAAAGAATTGTAAGAAGATACTTCAATTACCTAACCTACTTAGATTTAATTATTTTCGGTATCAACAATCTACATTTAACGTTCACCAGCAATTGTTCAGTTTTTTCGAGTAATGTTTTTTTTTTTAATCCTTGTACACAGTCGTGTACGGTAATAGAGTAACTTTGGGATACATTAAGAAAAATTACTAGAATAATGAAAACGTGCCAAAAGTGTGGCAGGCTTCAAGAAGATTTGATGAACAGATTTTTATGACGCAATTTTGAAAACAATTTTGGGATTGATTTGGACGAGAACATCCTTGCTATTTAAAAAAAAATTAAAGTAACTCTGTCTATTTGCAGGCCTTACACAGCTAAACGACTGAAGGGATCTTGGTAAAATTTGACAACTAGTCAAATTTCACGAGGAATGTTTTTGGATGCTATTTCCTAAACGCGAACAAAGTCGTGTGTAAAAGCTAGTACACTACAAATGGCGATAGTGTCATGTCATGTCTACTCCAGTGACAAAAGTTCAAGGTTACTTGTGTGAGCGCTAGGTGACCTGTTCGAGCAGGGGTCGATGTTCGCGCCCCGCCCGCGTGGCCCGTGTGGTGCTTGTCTCTACCGCGGCGTCGCCGTCGTCGCTCGACAGCCGAGAGTACACGAGCCCGCGCGACCACTTCGGGTGATCGTGACCAGCTCTTGATTTTGAGGCCTGTGTGGGACATTTGTTAATTCATTTAAATGTAATGTATAAGAATAGGCGACTGCAACTATGCTAATTAGGAAAATCCGCTATAGCCATGTTTACCATGCTTGACAAACATCTTAGCTCAAGCAATGGGGTAGGCTGAAGCCAGCTCTGCGTGGACCTCGTCTACGCAGAACAGTGCTGAGCCTACTCCAATTGCCAAAACAATTTTATCATTATACTTAGTTTAGGTGTAATGTTATAAGTACTTAAAGTTTTCTTTAATGTGTTGTAAAGTTATATGTTTTGACAATAAATACATTTTTATTTATAACATTCTCATTACAAAATAAGTATAGTACGCGCTATGGTACAATTATCTACTCCGCCAGGTACAGCATTCAGCAACACATAGTGACGTCAATCGATGCTTAAGCATGACCGAAATAAGTAATTTACAACAACTTCGAAAGAGACCGATGACGATGACGTCATTATGTGTTTGCTGAATGCTAGACCTTGTTTTTTTGGGTCATGGTACGCGCCATATAACTAGAAGCAAGATGGTGTTGACTGCGCCAACATGTATCGCGCACGTAAAGTGTGCGAGCGAGAGGTGCAGAAGAAGTAGTGCGCGGGAGCATGTATACTCGCGCACGTAAAGGGTGTGAGCGAGAGGGGCAGACGACCTAGTGCGTGGGAACATGCACCGCCTCTCTGCGCAGCGTCGCCCCCGCGCGCCCCTCTTACCTCCAAAAAGGACTAAAATCGATCACTGCGCAGGTTCTAATTACGTAGCGCGTACTTTCAGAAAAGCAAACGCAACCCTTAGCTGTAAATGGATGGACGTAATACTTAAGACCATGTAACACGAACATGCAAATAAAGATTTTGACTTCGACTCATACGTAGAAACGAATCGTCCTTTTTTTATGGATGACTCTATGCTGTTGGCCACTGAGGCCTCGACAGCGTACCGGGCATTGAACGAATCGTCTAAACCCTAAAGCCTGTAACGTACCTGGAACGCGACCAGCACAGCTAGTAACACAGCCGCAGCTGCCGCGAACACCGCCAGCGCTATCGCGGCGGCGCTCGGCGCAGAGTGTCCGCTCGGTTCCGAGTGAAGTGCGCCCCACTCGGCGATGCGACGCTTACCCGCTACCGATGAGTTTATGCACTCTCCTGTGTTAATATAAAATAACAAGAATTTATAGACACATCGAATTAAGGGCCCAGCCAGCCGCATACATTGTTGACGCGGCGGGCAGCAGCTGAACAAAGTAAACTATATGTTTTGTTGGTATCTTTATGGCGCGGCGATAGATCGCATCGCGTGTGTAATAAAGATGTTTATCTATAAATATCTTTATTAAATGTATTTCGAATAGATAGGGTGACTTGAATCAAACTGTACGAATTGCTAAATGATTTATTTCCCGGTGTATGTTGGGCTGTGTTAAAGTTCACCTGTATCAACATGGCAATGACAGCAATCTGTTTGCTCGACACCTGTCGGGGGATTTCCGGTACAACATGGCACGCATTGGTTGTTTAATCTGAAACAAAATACGTTACATCAGGAATATTTCGCTAGTGGGAAAGTATTTGGGACTAAATATCGTTCGGAAAAGTGTGGGTGTAGTACTAAGAGATGTACCATACCCACAACCATTTTGGGGGAAAGGCGTGGTGATGATGATTATGGGAAAGTATTCTTAATTTTTTTAGCAATTTTTTAAAAACTTAGTTAAATCTTTCAACATATTGCTCTCATGAAATAATGATTAAACTTCGTTTATTAATTACCATTTCACCTAAAAATCTTGGCTTCCTAATCCTACTAATATTATACAATGTGTTTGTCTAATATTTTCTATGACATCTCATTTTCATGATGGCTACGTTTCGTTTCGACGCTGCGCGACCGCGATTCGTATTTCGGCGCAATAAGGCGTCGCGCAGCGTCGGAAACAAAACACAACAATCATGGCAATTAGATGTAATAGTAACCCCCCAATAACATAGTAACCCCCCAGTTCAAGCCGTAAACCGATAAGAAAGCCTTGCACTATAGCATGCCACTCCGTAATATAATGCTTTCTTTGTATTTCGTTTACGATTACTCAGAAACGTAACGCCAACAAGCAAAGCGTCGCTTGTTCAAAGCTCACAGGTGAGTGTCAACCTAAAATACTTCAAGCCACAGATTCCAGGAGTCTCAAGGATTGAAAACTGCAAACAGCTGATACAGGCTTGAAACCACGACAGTAAGTACGAATGTTTCATCAGATTCGACTGAAAAGGTTTCAGACTATTTCAATTTATTTCGAGGATTTTTCGGTTGGCGGCTTCTATATGTGGGTTGCGTAGATTAATATGAAAGCTTTTGCATATTGATACGATTCACGTTTGCACGAGTGCACTCTAGTTAAACTTTAACGGATTGCTAATGAACGTGGTGGCATAGTTAATTGGGTTAGTGTTTTGTAAAAATAAAATACATAGGTACTAGGTTTGAATCAATAAATGGTTTTAAAATGAACCACGTTCGTTTTAAGAGCAAAATCAAAAATATTAAAGGATTTTTTCTTTGAAAACATATTATTTTTCTCTAGATCAGATCCAATATGAATGAATGAATGATAATGATCGGATGGGTAATATTTTATGTTAGGGTCAGTTCAGACCGAACGGAAAAATGCTTGAGCAATTTTTGACGTGAAATGAATCATATCACCATAGCCATTACAAAATATCGAATCAACGGTGACTTCCCTGTTCATATTCTACGATTTTGTATTGTAGGCTATGGTGATAGGGTTCATTTGTCAATGAACACATGATTCCCTAGAAGGCTTACCTGTCCAACTTCTTCGGCCTCTCGCAAGCCGTACAGCTAAACTGCGAGGGTCCAGAGCACGTCCTGCAGGTGGAATGGCACCCGCGACACGTTCCATTGCCGGATTCATAGTACTGCGAGCCGAGGCACTCCATACAGAGGCCGCCGTCGAGCACGAAGCGCGGGGGGCACGACTTGCAGTGCAGCGGGCCCGAGCCGTCGCACTCGCGGCAGTAGTGGTGGCAGTGCCGGCATCCATCCGTGGTCTGGTAGAAACCTGCCATACAAAATGTTAATTCTTTAGCTGTACTTTCTCGTTCTCCATTTTACCCGACTGCGCAAGAATGAAGGTTTTGGTTTTCGAGTGTATGTATGTATGTAATGTTGCAATCGTGACATTTTGAGACATCGCGACATTATAAGAACGTGACATTGTGCGCCGAGAGGGTATGTATGGTTGTGTGTATGTGTGAGGTTGACAAATCCCATTGATGTGTACCTTGTGGGCATTCAGGGTGGCACTCTCCGGCCGCCAGTCGCCATCCAGCCGGACACGAAGCGCACTGGTCGCGCCGCGGACCGATACACGTCCGACACGACAAGTAACACTTCGTACACGTACTGCGATCCGCGTAGTATCTGTACGAACGAAAACGAAAAAAAAGTTATGCTTGATCATAAAAAATAAAATAAAATAAATGTTTATGTTTCGGTTATTTTAAACTCATTCCAGTTTTCATGCCTTTCTCTTAGACGGAGAGTTACTAAGTACATAATTTTTTTTAAATTTCACGACCAAATTTTTTGTCTAACGGTTATTTTAAACTAAAATGAGTTTCAAATTACCGTTACATTATTAAGCAAAAAGTTATCGGAGATCATTTTTCAATTGCACACCCGGTCACTATACAATATTATACCAGTACAATGCTAGAGCACGGACTAAGATAAATATTTACATATATCGCAGAAGAACGATTATCCCACTTGAGTTTACCAAAGCCGTATGCTACGTCAGATATGACGCATGCTACGAGTAAGCGTAGCATAGCTAGCGTAGCAGCCAACTCTCGTAGCATTTCCTCGTAGCAAATTGTTTCCAAACAAAAACAAAACATGCGTTCAATAATACAATGCAGGACAATAATTAACATACATATAAAAAGCACCATGTGATTTTATCTTATCAAATTAAAACTTTATTACCTGAGTTACAGTATCTACCTACAGTTTAGCAGGTAGGTACTGTACAGAATAATTACCACGGCTCGTAAAATTTTATTGAAATGAAAACAATGGCAACTTTCACAAAACTATTATTAACCTAACGTAGTTTAGTTAAAGTTGAATTTCGGCTATCAACCTTTTTTGAAATGCATATGGCCGATAGCTCTACGCACCTGCTAACTTATGAGTATTAAGCTTACTCGCACATAAGCTATAATTATAGTCTAGCTCTTCAAACTGATATATGTACTCAACACGATAAAAGACACATTGAAAATTAGGCTTAGATCAAGTGTAAGCCTTGTTTTGCTGTCAGTCGCTCTGTGATCGTGTCGTTGTCACGACGCATAAATGTGCTAAAAACACTTGAGCAAATGTCATCAACGTTATTGCGGAATTATAAGGCTTAGATTCGAATGAAGTTATATGTATTTGCTTATTTTTTATAGAACGAAGGGTTTCACGGCGCTCTGAATTTTCCCTACAAACGCGCGGAATTCAAATTTCTCGGAAACCATTTGTCAGATTATGATAAAATTTGGGATGTACAATTAAATGAACTATATATATTCTTGGTTTAAAAAAATCGTACTTAAGAAAGAATAGAGCTACGAAAAATATCCGCATTTGTAAGGGGTCACTTTTGACTGATTTATTTAATAGATAGACAAAGCAAATCAAAAATCCCTTTACATAGGGTGGTTGTCTACATAATTAGCTTTTAAATCAATACATAATACAAGTGAAATGTTTAGTTATTTAAGAATGATTAGAGAAGAGCAAAAGTCATAATAAATTATTGAAATTGCACTTTGTCACTCTGTAGACAGCTTTAGAGGCTCGTCAGTATCTTTACTTGTTCTCTTCACTCGTAGTCTTCTTCTAGACGAAATGTCAATAGAAAATCTTTAGACAATGCGAAGTTAGTCTAACGTGTTCGCCAGAACATTAAGTGTCACTATAGAGGCCTGATTTTCAATGAGACACGACTATTTATTGAAATTGCACTTTGTCACTCTGTAGATAACTTTAAGAGGCTCGTCAGTATCTTTACTTGCACTCTTCACTCGTCTTCTTCTAGACGAAATGGCAATAGAAAACCTTTAGCCAATGCGAAGTTAGTCTAACGTGTTCGCCAGAACATCAAGTGTCACTATAGAGGCCTGATTTTCAATGAGACACGACTATGTATGTATATCTGATCGAAGGTCTAGCTAGACTAATTCCTGTTTGTACTCACCCATCGGCGCAAGTAGTCCTACAGGACCCCGACTGAAGTCTAAGAGTGCTTACGCAGGAGGTGCAATTGAGTCGCGAGGCGCACTCTGTGCACCCGTGCACGCAGCGCGAGCACCGCCCGCCTTCTTCATAGTAGCCACGGCTGCATTCTGGCAAGCATCTGCGGAGGGGTGTACAATTAGTGGAAAATATTTACACTACATACTTCATATTGACCTGATTTATATTATGCATGAATAAGTATGACTGTATATTATATGAATATACATTTAAGAAAAAAGGTGGCGTTATTATTTCAATAAAATTAAAATAACATATGATCACGCCTTTCCCCCGAGGGGGCTGGCAGAGGTGTAATACAAGACCCACAATTCGCCGGACGATATGCAGTCCCAAATGTGACAGGGGGCGAGCCTGTCGCCATACACCGGGCTCCAGCCATAGCAGATGACATACAATACGCACAAGCACATATGTTTACACAATGAATAAATTGGTGCGTGCCGTCGGCTGGGTTTGAACCCGCTCCCTTTGGCTTGTGAGGCGGGCCTTCTCCAACTAGGCTGTCATAGTTTCTTTCAATAAAATTGTGATCAAGAAATGCTGTTACAACCCTAGAGGAATTCCTTTAAGTTAAGCAATTACGGAATAATCGATCCACCAATCAAAGCGCACATAGTTACTATATTCCATCAGGGTTATCACCTACCTAAAAAGTGCATTACTTAGCACATGAAAAATTAAATTTCAAATTGGTTGCAATAACTGTTTTGAGCGAAAAATTTCACAGTCACTTAAATACTGCAACAGACAAACGAGCGGCTGTGTTCATTGTTTGTTTACTTAAACACTTCTTTTAAATAAAGGTAAATACATTACGGTCACGTTTAAATGATATAAAACGTGGTTCGTTAGAGCTTTCAGCATGCAAATTAAATAAATTATACAGAGGGTTTTTAATTTTTTTTGTAATCTTAATACTTAATACGGTGATAAAAATAAATGTTTTAAATAGAACATCATCATCTTTCAGCCCGGAATACGTCCACTGCTGGAAAAGGCTTTCCCCAATAATCTCCGGAGACCGGTCTTGCGCTGCCCGCATTGGCTTGGTCCCAACGATCACCAACTAATCAGCCACCAGTAGTGTAATCTTAATACCTAATACGGTGATAAAAATAAATGTTTTAAATAGAACATCATCATCTTTCAGCCCGGAATACGTCCACTGCTGGAAAAGGCTTCCCCCAATAATCTCCGAAAACCGGTCTTGCGCTGCCCACATCGGCTTGGTCCCAGCGATCACCAACTAATCAGCCACCAGTAGTCATCGTTAGGACAAAGTTTTAATTTTTGTCCCAACTGCCACCATTTGGGCACGTTGGGTCACAAATATTACTAATTATTATTTTTAGGATTTTGTCATTACAATGTAAACGTATTATATAGTTTAGCTGTGTTACAGTGCAAAAAATGATCAATAATTCCATCTAATTCTAATTCGAATTTAAAGTTCCATCCAGTATCCAGTTCCAGTGGTGTCATTTTGGTGGTAGTCGTTGGCACAAAAAATAATTTTGTGTCCCCACTTACTACAGTTGTGACAAAAATTAAAATATTGTTCTAACGGCCACCACTGGTTACCGTTTTGGTGGTGGTCGTTGGGAACAAGCCCCCGCATCTAGAGGCTTTCTGTGACCCTCACCAGATCGTCGGTCACTTGGTTTGTAAAGCTACTAAAACATGTAGTAACCGTTGAAATAACAACAGCAACAGTACGACAGCAACAGTATTGGAAAACCGTCAAAACCTACTATATAGAAGACTGACAGTAATCCGAACATCGAAATGTTTTTTTTTTACACAGAGACACAGCATAGGGTAGCGAGTGTTATATTATACTTTTTTGTCCAGTAAAAATGTATGATGGTTCCTGTGGGATAGTAATCCGATTAGAGAAAGTCCGGTGCTGAGTGCAGTGCGTACCTCGCGAGTGAAATCGTGAAGCGTTGCTAGTAAGTCCGTTTATCTCCGCCCCGAGGTTTAAAAGTATCCTATATGCTATTCTAGACTATAATCTATCTCTATGCCAAATTTCATCCGGATCCGTTCAGCCGTTCTGGCGTGATTGAGTAACAATCATCTATACATCCATCCAAACTTTCGCACCCTACTAATATTAATAACGCGAAAGTTTGTAAGAATGGATGGATGGATGTCTGTTACTCTTTCACGCCAGAACGGCTGAACAGATCTGGATGAAATTTGGCACAGAGATACGATTATAGTCTAGAATAGAACATAGGATACTTTTTAACCGCGGGGCGCAGCGAGTTTATAATATTAGTGAGAAGATGAGATAACGAAAAATTGAAAAGCTCAGGTTTTCTTGGAGTTACCTTTCAAATTGCAAAAGTGTAAGCGTAAGTAAACCTTTTTATTTGTCTACCTATTATTACGAATTCCTAAACGATTTTGATGTGACAAAAAAAAGTAGGCATAACTTCGTTTACATCACAATTTTTGGTATCTTTTTCTGTAATCTGTTTGCTAATCTAGTTTGACAAATAAATTGCTTCATGTCCGCCTCAAGCTAAGCCTGGGCTAGACAAACTCAGAATATTTGTTTAGGTACGCAGAAATCTAGTTTATTTACCTTATAGAATAGTACTTAATGAAGAAATAAGTCCTCTCCTTAGATGATATTACACCGCAAGCAAACTAACAACCAAAGTTAAGCGATAAGTAGAATTTTCTTTTATCTCATATCTTTAAATGAGCAATTCTTGTATATATATATATATATAATTGGAATCTCGGAATCGGCTCCAACGATTTTCATACAATTTAGTATATAGAGGGTTTCGGGGGCGATAAATCGATCTAGCTAGGAATCATTTTTAGAAAATGTAATTTTATTCGTGTTTTATCGATAATCAATCTCAACTGAAAAATATGACTCTTCCTGACATCTATTGGCGAACACAATACAATTTTTTGTGAGCAACTACGAGTAATTGCTTTAACGAGACAACAGCAGATGGCGTTGTTAAGTAACACGAAGTCAATGAGTGTTTGCTTTGAGGTTAGACTAAAATCAATTGTTTATTATCCAAAAAACACAATAAAAAAATAAAAAAAATACCGAGCAAAGCTCGGCCATCCAGGTACTGAGAAATAGAATACCAATGGAAACTGACGTGGTTTTCACACATTATGATTTATGAAACGGGAATTACTCACGTACGATTTAGTACGCATAGCTATATGCGAGAAGCAGTCGCGCTCGCGAATAACAATGGTTGATAGTAAATTAAATGAGTCTTTAATTGTCTATAAGCATTTTTCGATTTATTTTTAGAACAACGATTGTAGATACAAAATTGCTAAGACACAAATATATGTAGATTACTAGACACACACTGTATTGTTAATTAAACACAAACCTTTTATTTTTATTTTTAACTTATAAAAATCCGAATCAGTCTTTAACACATAAACAACCTACATTTGTTTATCCCAGTAAAAATCACATGTATCCATTTATTTCCCGAAGCATTAAAAACAGAACAAACAAACCAACATTCGCATACCTACAGACAAATATCCAGTAAGTGTTATTTTTCAGACATTTCTTTGTGACGAACCCTAGAGTTGTCCAAAAGTTTCGTGTATAGTATTTGACACAAGTTCACAGTACCTAAGCGGATTTTCCAAGTCAATAACTAAGTTTAACAAGGCTTATTATTCAAACAAGGAAACTCGGAAGTCTGCAAACAATTTTTTTTTTTAAAGTTGCCCCATTATTTAATTATTTAGCAATAAACAAAGACGACTTTCCGTGTTTCTCTTGAAACACAAATAAACGCAAAAGAGCGTGTTTTATGTATTTAGATGATTTTGCTCAACGATAGCAAGTATTATTTGGTCATCAAAGGGTAACGTATTTATAAGGTCCACAATATTTTACAGCTCGTAAAATTCAAAAATTTAAATTTAATTACTTTTGTTAACATTTTACAATTTACTACATCCAGTGGAATGAACTGAATCTTATTAAACTTTCATGCAGTTCGAACGCAATTTGTATGAAACGAAAATATTTTTGTATTTAAATTTACTGACAGGTATAAGATATAAAGTAAAATCATCTAAATAAATAGTTAAAATGATTTAGTGAAATGTTAATGACATATCCATTTGCTAAATGATTACAATAATTAATTTTGCAAATAATAGTATTCTTTGAAGATTTCAATGGAATCAAAATGTGTAGTTCTTTTGTTACACTGTAAAATATATTTTTGACTAAAAGGGCTATTATACCATGCGATTTGTCGTATACGATCTAACAGGGTAGCGTAGCATAAGATAATAAGAAGAGATAAGTAAATATCAGTAGAAAAGTTAATAAGAGAAAGACAGTTAGTCACTACCGGCCTCCTATATATGCGTGGGGGTAAAATAGCCAGACTATCAATCGCTTATCGCATGGTGTAATAGCCTCTTAATTTGACAACTACATGACATGAAAACTCACTTGTGGTCTTGGAGGAGATTCGGCGAAGGGCAAGTTAAGCACTGATCATCGCTGTTGCCGAAGCAAGTTTCGCACGCAGGGTTGCACCCCTGGCATCGCTGGCCGTCGGTAAACTCCCCGACCGCACACTGCTCAGAGCCGGAAGGGACACACTTCCCTTTCTTGTTCAGTTCCCATTGGGCTTCGCACGACAGACACAAAGTGGTCGTGCAAGTCGAGCAACCAACTGGACACCTGATGAAAATGTAAAATTGGTAAAAAATCCCCGCTTCCACAAACACCACAACAACATACTCGTATACTCGTAATATACTCACTTCATACATTCTCTTCTCTTTTTATCAGCATAGTGCTCAGCAGGGCAGGTAGTGACGCATCGCCCTTCTATGGCGTAGCTAGAAGGGTGACAAGTCACGCACTGTGCTTCACCGGGACCCTCGCAAGTGTCACACGAGTTATGGCATTTGGCGCACATGTAGTCTTCTGTCTCGTAGTATGAGGAAGGACAGGAAGCAAGGCATGTCCCGTCGTGGAGCAGCAAGTGGTGGTCGCATGAAGTACAGCCGTCCGCTCGCTCGGAGCACGTCGCGCAGTGAGCGGCGCAGGGTCGACATGTTGAAGCTTCGGCATCTTCCCAGTATCCATCCGGACACTGTTGTAAACAGACAGCTAAATCCGCTACGAGCAAATGAGCCGGAGCACATGTCAAGCATGAATCTTGTCCGGGACCAACGCAGGTCTCGCAAGACTCGTGACACGGCCAACAAACTCCTCCTTGGTTCGCGTAGCTCCTTGGCGGGCATCGAGAGACACACGCGTCGTCTAATCTGTAGTGCTTGCACGCGATGCATTGCGTAGGTCCTTTTCCATAGCATCCTTGAGTGTCGCATTCGGGATCACATTGGTGCATGACGCGCTTGTCATTACTATCAGCGAGGACATTCTCCCCATGCGGTGAGGGGACGTTATGACCATCGAGACGGGCTACCGCCTTCTCCGGGTCGGAGCCGGCGGCAAATAAACTTGGGAAGTTTTGATAGTTGGCAAACGCGTCAGTATTGTAAAAAGAATCACCGATATTTTCGTAACCGTTCGCGGCGGTAGGGAATGCAAACGGAGGTCCCACAGCCGAAGGTCTTTTCGAACGCAATCTCACGGGATCTACCGATGTTCCATAGAATATCAGCTGCCATTTTTTTAGTATACCCGGCTGGTTGACATGTCTGTTACCGCCGTTAACCAATTGTAATGTCCATCTACCTTCAGCGTGTTCACCCCAGAAGTGAACGCTGAGGAAAGGCCAATCGTCGAAATTCGAGCTAACGACGTCGCGGGGTCTTTCGAAGAGTAACGTCGATGCAGTTCCCATAGGCGACGTCAGAAGAATTCGTAAATTGCCTCTAGGGAAAAATCTTAGCGATATTTTGCATTGGACGTGTTCAAGGTATCTCACTTCGTTAACGGTACCACTGCAGCCATTTACATCCATGTGAGTGTTGAGAGTGTAACCGAATGTAGACTCGATTTGCTTATCTTCATTAATTTCCTGTGATTTACAGATGTGTTGGGGCGGGACGGAAATCCATTGTTCGGCTAAATTGACCATTTCCGATGCGTCCATCAGTCCGTATCCGAATTTGTGACTTACTTTTCTCTTAACTCCATTTACTATCCAACCACCTTCTTTCTCTAGAGGTTGGGACCTAGAAGTTAATACGACTAAATACTGCATATCTCTCCATGTTAATTCTGGGTTCGCTTCTAAAGCTAGTGCGCAAATACCAGCTGCTAAAGGTGCAGACGCAGAGGTCCCCGTATGTTCCACTGTACAAATGTGATCGGGCCTTAACCTTCCGTCCATGTCTACTGTGGCAACACTCTTGTCATGTCCGGGAGTACCTGAGCTGTAAGTCGAGGCTAGAGTAGACGAACATTCTTCCAGGTACCAAGGTTTGTAACCTCCTTGAGTTGCACTAGAAATTGATAACGTGAATATACTGTTTGTGTAGCCGTCACAATTACAAGAGTCAGTGTGTCTGCCACCGTTTCCTGATGCCCACACGAAAATAGAACCCTTGCCACGGCGACCACTTGTTACACCATAAATAAATGCTCTGGAACAAAAAACAAATATGAATATTTTTTTGAAAACATGATGAACAAACAATTTGTGAACATATAAAAGTATTTTATGCAGTTTATTTGAATGTCACTTGACATTACCTTCTTGCTAACGGTCCTGGGCCATCAACGGTCTTGCCATCATCTTCTGGACCCCATGAAGCGCTGTATACATCTATATGGTCGGGATTAAGTCCCAATGCTCTAGCTTCAACTGCATCATTGACTACTCCATCCAGCATTCTAACGCCGCCTATACTGGCGTTGTATGCGATTCCAACTCCACACACTTGATTGTAGGCCACGCCCGCTACCTCACCAGCGCATCTCGTGCCATGCTTATTATCTCCGTTATCTTGGGGCATGGGATCGTCATCATTGCCGTTGATATCGGTTGAAGCTACAGGATCCTGAACATGAGAAACTTGGTATGAAAATTTAATTCATTACTTCAAACTAAACTATCGTATTTTTTTTCGGGACATCGACATAGCCAAGACATCGATCGACAAGATTACACTATCTCTACCACAGTTCCATAGTTACGAAGCTGTATTTGATAGACTGCCCGCATGTTGGAACTGAAAGTTTAGCTTCAAACTCGAACTAAGCTCCCTTGCTATGGTTTTGTACTGATATATATGTTCATTTCTCTTTAAAATGAACAAGCGCAAGGTTTTTAAAGTAACGAGTATGACTAAATGAAGGAGACCGTCGCTGTAAAAAGGGCCTAGTGGTTGACTTCCACTTACCTGATGGCAGGTAACGATTTTGTCTATGATAAAGCATGCTTGCCTATTCACTCTTTCATTTGCAGCACGTGCATGCATTCACACGTACCGTATTACACTCGCAACGGACATAGACTGCAACTAGATTTTACTCTGAATTGCACTATCTGTACCCTTATTTACTTACATAATTCTGTGCAAGGTCAGGATGGTTAGTTTGAATGCCGTCGTCAAGGATTGAAACCACTATGCCTTTCCCCGTGTACCCTTTTTGCCAGGCAGGAGCCACGTTCATGTCAAGTCCATCCTTGGCACCCCCGTTCTGTCGACAATAAACGATTAAAGGTAAGTACTACTTCTAGAAATAAACATTAGAGTTGTTATTTCAGCTTTTCAATGTTATTCAATTTTTGTTTTCGCAACGGGACTATATTTTTTTAGTTTTTGAAGCTCGTAAAAGGCGCTAAAAGCTTTTAGTCTCAATGTTTGGCTTATAAATAAAGCTTAGGGTTTTACGATAAAAATATCTTGTACGTCATATTGCACACTACCACATTTACGTTGCTAAAATTTAGGAAACAGGCAAAATACATTTATAAAATAAAGTACAACAAAGTAAAGTTACTGCGTAAAGTTTTTGCGTTTGTTCATGTGCAGCGTAATCTTAAGAAATTGTCAACGATTGACACATTTGCCTAAAACCTGATAATGCTGAATATGAAGATATCAGATGTCATAGAGATTTTAATACAGGGTTTTGGTAACTCACAAAAAACCTCTTATGGGTTTATTACACTCATCAAAATGAACAACTTTTACGATGAAATCGATCCTGAAATCACGAAAAAAAAAAACAGCGTTTCCATGCAAAAACTTTATTGGCCTGAGTATGTAAACTGACGTGGTTTTCACACATAATGATTATGACACAGGAATTACTCACGTACGGTTTAGTCGATTATTCCGACTACAGTTTCAACAGCATTCGGCGGTCTTCACCAGGGCGAGAGAGCGCGCGCGGCTGCGTCTCGCATAGCACTGTGCTATGCGAGACGCAGCCGCGTCTAAATCGTACGTGAGTAATTCCTGTGTCATAATCATAAAATGTATGAAACAGGTGTTTTTTGGCGATTTCTGAGTTCGATCCATAGTAAAAGTAGTTCATATCGATGAGTACAATGAACCTTTAAGAAGTTTTTGGTGGGTTACCTATAACCCTGATCAAAATCTCTATGGGTATCTTGATACCTTCATATCCAGCACTATCAAGTTTTATAGAGTACAGAATTTATAGTGTAATTTACAAAAATATCTGATACATACGAAATACCACTGCTCTTTGAACAGCGGGTCAGGAAAGAAGGCAGCAGTAGCGAGCGCTCTATGGTGCGTGCGGTGTGCCGGCAGCCGCCTCGACAGCTGCGCGAACGCAGCTCTGTCGTAGGGGGTGAAGTCTCGCTTCACTCTTCGTTTTTCCCTTTGCTGTTCAAACCACCGAACCTGTAACAATGGTTTATGAAAATGTATCAAGAGAAATAGGCATAGTTTCCAATAGAAATGGTACAAGTTACCCACTAACATAACAAGATATGATGTTGTTTTGCAAGCAATTTTTACAATTGTGCAATAGCGTTTCAGTAAAGTTGATGCTTTTGCTATTCTACATACATAAGCCACAAAAAATGGTACTTTACTTTCCAGCTAAGAGTATCAGTGAGAAAAATATTTAGGCATTCGCCATTTTAAAACTTAAGACCTAGCTCGTAGCTAGTCTTTTGCAATATCTTGTCGTATACAAATGGCGTCGTATTTCTCTCGCTTCAAACCAAGATAAAAGGCGGGCTTTATCTTAATCGAGTGCGACTCTGAAAACATTCGCCGACTCTGGCCCGGGACCGGGGTCGTAGTTGGCGGCCATCCAGGGGATAACAATCTAGTAATTGCATCTTATAGGGGCGCTAATTGCGTGGTCCCAGTGATAATGGGTGTTATTTCTTGTTTCTGTGCGCAGTCTTAAGTCTGATTAGGTATGCGGTTGTGGAGGCATCGTTTAAGTTGTAGGTGGTTTTCAGTTTCGAGTCACTTTCAAGGAAATTAAAACAACCTTATTAGTCTCCGACCACCGACTGAGATCTTTTGATTTTCAGAGACTTTTTGCGTCATATACGTTTGTATATTAGTCTCTGGCAGCCATAGTACAAGCTTTGCTTGGTTAGGAGTCAGACGATGCTGACGATGCTGACTGACGTAAAAAATGTGCCGAATTAATTTATCTCGATATATAAAAATGAATCACTATTTCCCTTGGTCATCGCATCACGCATGAACAGATGGAACATTTTCGCATTTTTTTTTTGTTGTTTATTATTGTCAGGAGAAGGATCTTATGAAAGAAAAAATTAGGATTTTATCCCGAAAAAAATAACGGTTCCTGTGGGACGCGGGTGAAACCGCGGGGCACAGCTAGTTTTAGATTGTTTTTTGGTTAGAATCAAAAGTCTAGATTCTCATAAACTCATAAAAATATTTATTGTATCAAGTTTGGATTAAAACGTAAAATTGGATCAAAGATTTTGATCTAATTTTACTTAAAAAATAAGGTACGGGTACATTGACAATATAACTATAGTTAATGAATAGTCCGCTTAATTTCGTGAATTTCTCTTTCATGTGCTCACCGAAAGACCGGATTGGCTACCTTGAATTGAATTGAAACAGTATAAAGTTCAGCATTTTCAGGATATGCAATTTCACAGCTGTTGGAATGTAACAGACATTTGTCGGGGAAAATACGGCGCTATTTTATTTCACCAGAATCGGATTTGTGGAGACCTGCACAGGAACCAAAATCTGCATCAATAGGATCATATAAGAAATGTATATCGTAGTAGTAAGTGTATTATCTTCAATTTTGTAAGTATAAAAACTAGTGTCCAACATTTTTTTTTAATAATTATGGAACCTGTAGAGAAAATGTGACCTGTAAAGGGAGACAGAGAGCCGTAAATACGAAAATCCTGTCGAAGCATAGACAGACGTTTCGCTCGCTAATGCTCACTCGGTCTATGTGAATATTAACTTTTCTTTTAGCACACACCACCGTCCACCCAAAACTTGTCTGGAAGAGATCGCTTTTAATCGAAAAGACCACCCATAGCACCTATATTTAAATGCTCAGTTTAGTTTTATATTTTATTCCGTATCAATAAAGAGTTTTGTGTTGTATCTTACAAATGTTCAAAAGCTTAAAAAATTGTCTTAAAAATTTAAATCTGTAGGTAAGTAAGTATAAATTAGAGATTGTAATAATTTATACATTTTATGAGTAACTTCATAGCGCATAATGCGACTTTGGATTTCCAACGCCGCGATGGGCGTCGGGCATGTCATAAAACACTTCAGTAATTATTAAATATGTAGACAAGTCCTACTAATTGTTTACTGCAAACAAACAAACAAACAAAGTCCTACTAATATTATAACCGCCAAAGTTTGTATGCATGGATGGATGCGGATGGACGGATGTTTGTTACTCTTTCACGCCAGAACGGCTGAACAGATCTGGATGAAATTTGGCACAGAGATACTCGTATATTATAGTCTAGAATAGCACATAGAATACTTTTTAACCGTGGGCGAAACCGCAGAACGCAGCTAGTACTCCACAATACTCTTATTTTGACAAATTCAACATTTTGCCAGTTCAACATAATGAAAATTCAACATTTTGCCAGTTCAACATTTTGAGGATTCAACGTTTTGATGTTTACAACCTTGTAAGAATTCAACATTTTCGCAAATCAGCTTTCTGGGCCTGAAGGCTCTTCTCCAATATCATTAAGGTTCAGACTTGATTGAGCTCACAATATTCTGAGGAACTGAAAATAAAATACAGTCCTTTCCAGTCAACAGCGTACCATAACGTTCAATATCAGGATATAAGACCATTCATATAGAAATTAACATCAAAAAGGATCCGTCTCACCGCCCACCTCGGTGGGCTGCCGTATCTATGGTTAGCAATGAGGTGTTCGTACTTTATTTTTAGTACCGTGAATAAAGCGCAAAAGCGGGGTTCTAGCGCTTACATGCATAATCTAATTACTGAGGCAGACCACCGGTGCAATTCTTTCGTGATATAGAAATCAGACCAGGTACTATCAAATGGAAATAAAAATTCCTCAAACTAAAATCTAATTCAGACAACGTAAAATTCGCTAAAAACGAGAAATCTTATCTCATCATCATCGTCATTACAGTCTTTTACGTCCGACTGCAGGGATGACCTCCCCTGCTATTCAATTCAATTCAATTCAAATCAATTTATTTAATTCAGAATTCCAAGTCCATATAAGTACAGAAAGTTACATTACAATAAAATAAAATAATACAAAATAATAATACAATAAGATGTCAAAAATAAAAATATAGAAAATCAAATAAATTCAGAGTAGACGCAAAATAATAATAATAATTCATAAATACATAAAACCATGGCTCACCACAAACATTTCGTCAGCTGGTCGTTAGTCTGTACATGAACCATATAACAATGGTTCATGTACAGACAGTCAAACCTACATGCGAATACATTTAGGATGGTGTTGGGGCTATGGTGATGACTATGGTCTATGGTGATTGAGCCGTTATTCACCACGCTGGCTCAGAGGTCCAATCTTATCTGATTAAACAAAACTATTAAGGCTTTAGTTAAGAAGTTCTTACATACAGTAGCAGTAGTAACTATGTATTTTTACAATATTCTGTTACACCGAAGTAAGTATGAGTTGAAAAAAATTCCTTATTAATTAGTTGCGCCCCGTGGTTTTACCCGCGGTTAAAAACCAGCCTATGTGTTACTCCAGGGTATAATCTACCTCCTTACCAAATTTCATCAAAATCTATTCATCCGTTTGAGCGTAAAGAAGTATCAAACACATACACACACAAACTTTAGCCTTCAAATTATGCACACGCCATGTTACTCTGGGTTAAAAAGTAGCCTAAGCTCTATTCCAGATTATAATCTCTATCTGTGCTAAATTTCATCCAGATCCGGTCAGCTGTTCTGGCGTGATTAAGTAACAAGCATCCACACATCCATCCAGACTTTCACATTTACCTAGTCTAGCCATAAGTTCTGTTACAAATGAAAATGCATTTATTTTTTTATACAGTAATGTAATGTTATAAAAAAATTATATGTACACATGTATTGAAGTCTTAACAAAAATATAACTATTATTTTATTCAAAATTACCACCTTTGGCTTTGATACAGGCCTTTAGTCGGTCTGGCCAAGAATCTATGGAATCACGGACTGTTTCCATGGGAAATTTAGCCACTGCTTGCTTCAAAGATTTCTTAAGTGACTCTATGTCGGCGTGTCGTTTAGAGCAGGCCATGCCCTCTAAAACTGACCATAATTTGTAGTCCAGGAGGTTTAGATCTGGGCTAGAGGAGGGCCAGTCTTCAGCCTTATATACGAGATTTATAAAGTCCGGAACATTGGCTTCCAGCCAGGCTTGGGTAGTTCGCGCCTTGTGACCAGGTGCAGAGTCTTGTTGGAAACTCCACGGTGGATTTTTAAAAAGTGTATTGCTAAGGGGTTTTACAACACCTTCTAAGACGGTCTCTTGATACACTTTGGTTAAAGTTTTCACCCCTTTTTCTCAAAAATGAAGCTTTGTGACGCCGTGATAGGATACCCTCTACCAAACCATGACTGACGCAGGATGATGACCATGCTGTACCTTTCCAACCACTTCCGTAGCTTCTTTAGAGCTGTGAGCGTACACTTTGTCGTTTTGCTTGTTGTAGTGCTCTTCTATCGTGAAAATTTTTTCGTCGGTAAAAATAATATTTCTGTAATTTTCACCTGCGTACCGGGATAGATGACGTTTTGATCTATCCACTCTCTTTAACCGCAGCGATTGATTAAGGGCATGTCCTGTATATCGATGATAAGCACCAAGCTTCAGGTCTTGTTTTATTATACGCGATAGAGTCCTAGCGGGTATCTTCATTTCTCGCGATAAGATTTTTTGTTTGCTCATTGGGTTTTTTGGGAATTCTGGCTTTAACAGCATTAACAGCCTTAGTAGTCCTCATCGCACGCGGCCGCCCCGATCTTTTATGGTTTTCAACAGAGAAAGAGTCGGTATATCTGTCGATACTACGATATACGAACATACGCCTGATACCAAGATTTTGAAGAGTCTTGAAAATGACCGACGGTTCCATACCCCTTTTGTGCAACGCAATCACTGCAATCCTGTTATCTTTGACACCCCATTCCATGTTGTAAATTTAGTAATAACCACGAAAAATATATGTGACATGGCGGGAAATTGATTGTAGTTTTCAACATAATAAACGCATTCCAAATTTAAATGCAGACAAAAAAATTAACGAAGGAGTTTGTATTGTAACAATATTTATGGCTAGACTATGTATAATATTAGTGATATAATAGTAGTTTGGGGGCTGAGCTACCCACGTCCGTAGGAGTGTACTCTATTCTGATTCTCTACACGTGGTCCCCGGGTAGTGCTAACCGAGTAGCAAACTCTGGTGGGAGGCTTCGGCCGTGGCTAGTTACCACGCACCGGACCAAGCTATGCCGTGAAATGACCTAGCCGTGTTTCGGGATGTAGTCCGGTGTAACCGTAGTAGAAGTAGAAAAGTAGAATTCCCAGCGCGCTAAATTCTATTGTCTTACCGGTACGTATGGACTCTAATTTCATTAGCAACTGCACTGGCCACCGTATCGTTCATAAAGGAGCCGGTGGAACGGTTAGCGTCAAGTATTTTTAGCGAAACGTAGCGAGAAGGTAACGATATGTCTGCTTGGAAATCAGTTCTAATGTATTAAATGTGAAAGTTTGAATTTGATGGACAGACGATATTGACACACACACACACTCACACAAAGACGCACAATAGTAAAATTGTTCTCCTACCTAAGCTGGTATAGTCTGCGGTGGACGTACATGTATGAACAACTAGCTTAGCTATACGAGATATCATAAACTAAATTTAGTTCGCGGTGGTCATTCGGATTTATGCTTATCAGCTAATATTTTCACCGTCTTGCTGTCTTGTTTCGTCTTGCTATGAACTTCCGAAGACAAAATTAAAAAATCGTTAAAAAAACTATTAGACCAAACAATTTGTCAATAGCGGTGTTAGGCACGATTAAAAAGTATAAAAGTATTAGTTGTAGGCTATAAACTATCTCCGTGTCAAATAGCATCCAAATCCGGTCAGCTGTTTTGACGTAATTGAGTAACAAACATTCATACATGCATCCAAAATTTCGAATTTATAGTATACTAGCTGTCACCCCGCGACTTCGTTCGCGTTTTGAGCTATCCTATCTCTCAAGTTGGATCGAACTGCACATGGTGTGCGAATTTTATTATAATCGGTTAATTAGTTTAGGAGTTCATTGAGGACAAACATTGTGACACGAGATTTATATATATTAAGATAGTGATGTTCTCCAGGCGAGAACGACTGAGGAGCAAACCGCCTTCTAACATTGCCTACAATTACGTCAACAACGTCCTCACATGTTGCTTCTGTTCTCGAACATTTACTGCAAAAATTGGGTATATCAGCCATCTGAGGACGCACAATCAGTAGCCTCCCAGTAACAGAAATTGGTCGCCGTAGCCGAAATCGGCTTGGACTGCATCATAGTGATGTTACACACACATTAAACGTGAAAGAAACTAGTTCCGTAAAGTAACGCTTTTCGTACTTTAGTAACTTAGTTAAGCCTTATTTAAGTATTATTGTAATTATTTTATGTTTTTAATAAAGAGTTGTTGTTGTTGTTGTTGTTAGTACTACTTTTTTTAAAACAAAAACCCGGCTGCAAAATGTTGTACCCCATGTCACTTCCAATAAAAAGACGATTCAAATGACACCTCACATGTCGAAATACATTAAGCTGTTTAGGCTGTAGGACGGGCCAAAGAAACCTCATACATACTTACATACACTCGAAAAACATAACCCTCCTTCTTGCGCAATCGGGTAAAAACCCCGACTGCAAAATGTAGTCCGAGACTTTAGATTAATATAACTAAAATGTTATACCGTCACTTCCACTACTAAAACGATTCAAATTGCACATGTCGTAATCCATCAAGCTGTTTAAGCTGTAGGGCGTGCCAAAGAAACTTCATACATACTCGTACATACCCACATATGTACATACACTCGAAACACATTACCCTCCTTCTTGCGCAGTCGGGTAAAAACGCAAGCATTTTCTTTTTTCGGACAAACTTAATCAAATATATTTAGGTATATAATAAATGTTGTACTACAATAACAATGCAATCGTGTGGGAAACTGGACTGGTGTGAGTCGAATTTATTAAAAAGCAAAACGTTTTTATTCCAATCCACGCTTTCCATCCGCGTCACTTTTAGGTCATCGCGATATCTGATAAATCTGCCCTAAATCCGACATCAATTTCAATACAAAACAATACCTAGGAAAAAAACGTAAGCATAAACCTAAGTTGCTTACATTTTTATACTAACGTATATACATTCTCCCACTGCAGGACCTCTCTACTCTTATTCTATTATTCTTAATTTTGTGTAACATGAGGCCAATGTTCCCAATCAGAAGGAGTCCAGCTTATCCTTCCATCATCGAGTAGGTTCTTTTACCTAATTAACAAGCACGAAATTAAAATTAGACGCAAAAGAGGAAGCAAAAATCGAAAAAATTTATAAAAACTCAACTTCGTATCTACTAGCAAATGACAGCAACCGTAGCCTGTTCGTCACAGTCCCGGAGTAATTAGATAAAAAAAAATCCCGCGCACCCTTCCCTGCTCCAATCCCGAAGCATAATTATGAAACTGGGAGAAATTAGGAATGCGCAATATAAATCTCTTTTAACCAGCATTAATTTAAACATTTTAATCAACACATAACGCGATTAATGGCGAGGAACTCGATCATGCGCTGCGTTATATTAACACAAGCCGACGGAAATGCGAGAGAAGCACAAAATTACACGCGACTGAAATCTCAGCCTTCGGCCAGGATTTTAATCAGTTTAATAATTCGATTACATCTGTATTATATTAAATAGAAGTTATACATGGATGTAGTAGTCCTAGTTATCATACAAACATAAGTTTGAACTAATTTTTATCAAGCAATAACCCACTTTATTAACGACAATAGTCAGACAGAAACGTGACGGCGCGGGCGTAAGCAGTAAAAAATAGATACTTACTAGGTTGGCAATATTTTTACTTAATTTTTTTCTCAAGAACCCATAAACTCGCCTCTCATTTCAGCAGATCTAAGGGACACAATCCGAATGTAAAAAGTAAAGCGCTGACTTTGATAGAAATCAGTTCTTGCGTCATAGCAAAGAGCGTATTGTTTTTGCGGCGTACAGCGTTCAGCTGAGCAAACAGCAGATGTCGCGGTGAAACCAAACATAGTTATCCTTCGAGTCTTGGGGCGGTACAAAAAATACAAGGAGCGCAACCCGATGTGGTTTAATAAAGCCTCTTTGTACTTACACACCGTAACGTAATAGGGTCCTAAACTAATAAGCCGGGGTCCATTGCGGCGACGCAGGTCTATGAAGCAGACGGGTTTAAACAGATTTACACCGAAAAAAGCCTCGGCCTTTACTGAAACACATTGTTACGGGGAGTGTGGACAGTAAGGCCTCTACCCCGTTCGGTGGCTTAACAGATACATGCAGATCCGTAGAAAAATTAATTCCGTAAACTATTGTTGGAGCCTTTTTTGACGTTTCAAAACGAAGCATGAGCATATTTTAATGTTTTACTAGCATTATTAAAAGTTAAATATCAAGCATGCATGTTATTAGCAATGACAAAGAATATATCCTAACAAGAAACAACAAGGGAGCCGTGTACGGTACGTGCAAGCAAAGCGCGTATAAAGAGGTTATTGTTGCTTAATTTGCTTACTGGCGCTTTGTTGTGCCTGTACGGTTGACCCTTGTCTTTTGTTTTGGTCCAATTTGCTCTCCGCGGGTCGTATTTGTTTTGAATCTAATTAAAATTCTTTCTTAAAATTTACATTATGAACGCAACAAACAGCTCGTTATGTACGCTTTATTTTGAAGGTGTTTTTTCGGAAAAATACGTTTCTGTTAAATTTACACGCTCAAAGGGATTTTTCGATCGTATAATTAAAAACGGTATTTTGCGTGCGTCAATGTTGAAGTAAAATTAATTATGAAAGTATTTTAATCAAATTATGAAAAGCTTGTCATATGAGAGCCTACTCTCGGCGGACTCTTTGTGAACGACATCGCATAGTTTCACAAAGGGCCATAACATTTTCCATTTTATTATTGTATAAAATAGGACAAAAAATGCAGCGAACTAAATGTGCTCTTGCTTTCACAGGCAACGCAGCATATTATCGAAGCTTTGCCGTGCAACACTTTTACCTCTAACTCTAACACTAATAACTCTAATAAAAGCTACTTCCAAGGCACTTACTCTAACTGTACAAAAAAGGCCATTCAAACAACTCAAACTAGTCTCCCAACGCCTTATACAACATCTTCTGGCGATCAGACCGCCTCATCAACATGAGAAAGGCGCAAGGCGTCGTCCGAGCCCGCCCCTAAGTTTTATTGGCTCAGTATTGTAGCCAACTTTACCCCAGTGTAGTAGTTTACCTTAGATACTACTGTTTATTCTGTGCGCCACTGTTGACCAGTTTACTCCAGTTCTGCCTAGTTTACCCCACTTTAGACCACGTTTCCCCTATGCCCCAAACTCGCGCACCACACAAAGATTCCGTTACGGTACGTCGAAAGGGAACTTCATGTAGACAACAAATACAACTGTCAAATAGATAAGTCATTTGACTTGTAAAATGTTACAGAAAACTCTAGTTTCAACACAGACTTTTAACTAGACGAAATTTCTATGAGTTTCAGCGTTTACATTAGTTTTCTCGTAAAAGGGATCAAAACGAAGATGGAATTAGACAACCCAAATTATCCTCATTATACGGATAACATGAACTCAGTACTTAGCGATTTAATAGCATAATTATTATATTTATTATAAGTATACTCGTACATTTATTTTTCAGTCAGCCCGTCAATGATCAAGTTCACGGTCCGTTCGTAACGAGCACAATCCAACCCAACCTTTTCTACAGAGCTGTTTTCATTAAAATAAATAAGCTTATCAACGGAAAACCTCAATTAAATTCGCCCGCGATACCCTATCAATAACATCATTATCCCTTTTTAGTACGCTTTTTGAACAAAACGATGATGGTATAAGGGTCCGTTTACACGGCAACTTCCGAAAAACGTGCCTGTAAATTTCACGGAAACGTTTTTTTGCTAGGCCCTATGTGGCGAGTAAAGTATACAATTGTAATAATTTAGGTAACTAATTTATTTTGGAATTCTAGCATTAAATAAAATGAAATTTGCCAACCATCCAGTTATGTTAATGTGAAGAAGTTAACCATTAGACGTCAACATATTAAATACAAAATAAGCACCGGCAGAAGAATTTCAGAAACGGGCTAGTCAGTAGCTATTCCCGCACTTAGCACTTAGCCTCAAAAAATTGGAAGTTCCAATGAAAACGGGCTACAAAGCAGATGTGATCATGTATGACCTCCACCCACACATACGCACGCGCCAGATTTAGGTTATAAAAACACATATGAAACCTAATAACAATGTAAGCCGTCCTCCTAAATGATATCATTTCCTCGAAAAAAGGTTAAAAGGGTCATTCCTAAAGAGAGGGCTCGTTATAGCTACACTTGTTGGCCGGAAGTCATAGCGCTAAAATAACATTACCCGCGGAAAATGTGTAAATGTAATGATTGGAGGCGCCGTATGTATGAGACCGTCCTCTCATACATACTTATCGCAGGGAATTGATCCCTAAAACTACAACTTTCTTTATTTAGGTTCTTAGCAAAGTTGCTTCAATAAATATTGATGAGCTTATGTTTGAAACGGGTTATTTACCGGAAGGAATTGTTTTTTTGATGAGATGAATTATGTTTATGCGACGCATTATTTTGAATTTATTAGACAGATTAATTCAAGCCATGTATATCTAGAGTTCAGTGGACATTTCGCATTCAGAACATTTAGATACCTATCTTCATACAGGCATGCAGAACTTAACTAGAAAAATAAAGTAGGCTAGAAAAGAAAAAGAAGACCCACGCCAACTTCTCTTATTAAGAGTCCGGCGACCTAACTAATTTCGACCTAGGCGACCTAGACTAACTTCGCATTGGCTTAAGGTATTCTATAGCCATTTCGTCTAGAAGAAGAAGACGAGTGAAGAGAGCGAGTAATGATACTGACGAGCCTCTAAAGTTACCTACAGAGTGACAAAGTGTAATTTCATTTTTTTTATGACTTTTGCACTACCAGAATCATTCTTATGTAACTAAGAATTCCCGTTGTATTATTGATTCATTTAACAGCTAATGATGTAGACAACCTCCCTATGTAATGGAATTTTTGATTTGCTTTGTCTACCTATTGAATAAATGAGTCAAAAGTGACCCCTTATAAATGTGGATATTTTTCAAAGCTCTATTTTAGCTTGAGAACGTTTTTAAAAAAACCAAGAACATAGGGGCGGAGATATTGTTAATTTAATTGTACATGCTAAATTTCATCATAATCTGACAAACGGTTTTCAAGAAATTTGAGTAGCGCGTTTGTATGGAAATTTCAGAACGTCGCGGCCCTCTTAAGTTACATCTTTACTTGTATGAAATTCCTAATTCAACAGTAACAAGGCGAAGTAAAAGAGGTCTAGCCACTCGCGTCAATAGTCCAAGTATGATGGGATATTTTCTCTAGACGTTGTTTCATGCATCAGAGCGCGGTGTTATGACTCCATCTCAACTAACCCCAAGATATGAGATAAATCAAAACGTCAATATAGAGGCAGACCTTTTTGTTTCTCTCTATTTATGTGAGCGGGAGAAGGAAGCAACTTGCCGGGCGGGTCATCTATTCCTATCAGTTTAAGGTTCGCTGCACACGAGAGCGGGCCCATTTATTAAACTTATTTTCTACTACGCTTCATATTTGATAGTTTGAAGCGGCCCTGGTGAGTTTGGAACGAAACAAACATACACTGCTAATATTTCAGAAAATGTATTGTTGAATCTTGTCTCAGATTTGTTTTATTCGAGAGTAGACTTCTCTTTGATGCGGCCCATGATGAAGCACGATTGCCTAGAAGAAGCCGATTCACTCGAGACTTGAAAAGAAACAAGTTAAGAGCTGTTGGGAAAGAATTTGTAAGTTCGACATGCCGGCGTTTAAAATAGACAATTCGTTGAAAATACATATCGATTCATCCATCAATGAAATTAGAATATGTGACACACTAACGACAAAGTCAAGAGGTGCGACTAGTCATCATGACTACATAAAATATTATAGTTTATATCTTATTCTTAAACATATACGATGTTACCAATAAATTAAAAAAAATAAAAAGCCCCCGACATCGATTTTCATTAAAACATAGCTAAAAACACTCCCTACTAATTAACCTTTCAAACAAAAAAAAAACAAAATCACAATCGGTTCATCTGTTCGGGATGCCACAGACAGACACACACACACACAGACACCCACACACGCACTTTCCCACACACACACGCACACACACACACACACACACACACTCTTCAAACTTATTAACACCCCGTCGTTTTTGCGTCGGGGGTTAAAAATCGGAAACAGTGAAAATGTGTATTTATTACCTAAAACTTACTTCTATTTATATCTACAGAAATGGAAGGCTGGGAAACTTTCAGCATTTATTTCGTCACCATTAAGGAAATTGCCAAAGCTTGTAGCATTAATTTAATGAATTAACATGCTGGGAATGCCCTAATGACATCCGCAATTTTCGTTGATATCGGTTTCCTAGAAACTTTGCCCACGAAATCGTCAACGTTTTGGTAACGGAATGTTTATTTTCCGGAAATAAAATCACGGTGTCTTTTTACCAAAATTGTGATTTTATAATGCGGTTTTGACTGACAAGTACTAAGTTAGAAATTTGATTACACACTCACTAACCTCCTTAAGAATAATACGTCACATTTACTTAACATCACACTTCAGTATTTACAGACTTTTTATACTATGTGTTACATACTACTAGAATAGGTGGGTGTGTGTAGCCAAAAAATGTATCAAAGAACATAAAAGAAACTGTTCAAGACAGTTTTCGCGGATACTTATAAAGCCACTTACGCGAAAAGAACAAGATCCGGCGGACACTTTAGTTTTAGAACTTGACAACTTTGTCAAGTATTAACACATTGTATTACCCCTCGCTATGTCTAACGGGATAAACTTTAATTTTATTACAGTAAAGAATATTCTACGCCACAGTCTCGCAGCATGTAGTTAAGGCTATGTTTACATTGAAACAACATCGTGTGGCATTGTGGCTGGCTAAAAAATGTTAACTAATAAGATATTTTATGATTTCATTTTACTTAATACTTTTTTTTGTTTTTTTTTTTTGTGTGTGCTATATTAATGAAGGGTCAACTGGGGCAAATGTGTCTGTGGGGCAATTGCGTCTTTCGAGAATTACAGACAAACCCTTCACAAATGAGGCAACTGACACCATCTTGTACCGATTATATCAACTAAAGATAAAAAAGATGTAGGTGGCACCTAATTTGTGAAGGTTTTGTCAGTAATTCTCGAAGGACGCAATTGCCCCACAGTCGTATTTACCCCCATTTGATAATTGTATATTTTTCTTTATTATACAATCTGGAGGTAAAATCACCTCAGCGAACTTATTGCTATCCTAAACCAGCGAAATAGTTGTCTCACGTTAAAAAGGAAATGTTAACTTCTGTATTTGGGGATAAAATCATTACTGTCTTTGTTACAAACTGTAGTACCTATGTGTGTACCTATAACTGTCTGTACCTATGTGTACTGTACATACATACCTTTTTGCATTCAACGGTAAGAAAACGAATCAGAATGTTATATGAATGTTCTTCAAAAGCCAAATCTTTCTACGAAAATTTTAATATTTTGATTCGTTTACATATATTTTTTAATGCATGCCACAACTCTGCACGATGTGCTCTGTTTCGTACCTTTAGAAAGTCGGTCTCTAAGTTATTTCATACGAGAGTTTCCAGCATATTCTCAGTTGGCAAGGAGCGGCATACTTGCATTTTGCAGCGTGATGCTAATAAATGTCATATTTTCAGGCGAGACTGAAAGAAATTCCAGGAGCATGTGCTGCTGCTTAAGATGCAAATTGCTACGGCACGAGCGCAAAAAACACAGCAGAAGGCAAACAGGAGCGTAACGATGTCATTTCCATAGTTGAATTCAGAGAGAGCCATCGCGGTGCTCGTTGTCTTCCATACTTTCCTTGGTCTAAATACGTGCTACACTATTGTGTGGCAAATGTAACGCGAAATGCAGCAGATGGTTTTGTAGCAGTTACGAAGACACTAATGGCAAACTAGTGAGAATATTGAGGATTACGTTTCGATCATAAAAGAGCCGTGTCTTTATATGGGTCTCTATCAACATATGCCTCTTTTTCAAACCTCGTAACCTCATTCAATCAGCAGCAAAATCGGATACTTCCGCGTCCGTCCATCTGACACTCAATCTCCATCTATTGTCATGGGAAAATAATAAGATTTCGCCGAAATCCGACATGTCCATTGAACAGTCGCCCGCGACTAATGTAGATAGGCGACATTCGGCCCTTTTGTCACCGAATGGACGACATCAAACGGCTATACCCTGTAATCCCTACGGGGCTAAGTAATAAGTTTTTGTCGCGTTATCGCGTGAAGGTAAACTTTACTTTCGTATTTTAAAACTTGGACTTATATATTATGAAATATTAGAGAAATAATAATCTTGAGACGAAAGATAATTTAGTCAGTGAGAATGATAGTCAGGATGCATACACCTGAGATCGTACCATGACATCTATATTGCGATGATTTTCAGATTCAGCCGCTGACGCTGCACGATCGGTAATCGTATCATCGCGCGATAAGGTTCATGGTCGCACCTGAGATATGAGGCGAGTAAAGAATTGGCATCACCAGGTACTTTACGGGCTTCGTAATAAATAATGAATATTCAATGCCAATGTTAGCCAAAGAAGATATTATTTTTTATACAAATCAACCTTAAATTTACTCACCAAAAATGCGTAGATATCGAAATTAAACTGAGCTTGTGTTGACGAGCTCACAAATTGAAGAAAAAAAAGTTTTATTTCAACGCAAAAAAACGTTTTATTTCAACACAAAAAAAGGGTTAACAAAACCAACACTTAATTAAAAAGTTAACGCAAACGTGGCCATAGACAAAACAATCACGAACGCGGAAACAGAAACGCGAGTAATAAGAATGATCTAATTTCAACCCAAGAATTAATTAAATAGAACAAGAACAAAAGAAAACAGGATATTATGAATACTTTGAACGAGAACGAGATCCTTTTATATCATCTCGCGTTTATTGGGTAACGTTTCGATTCCGCATTTGTTTTGGCCCGGAGCGCCCTGACTTGGGGCGTTTGCAGTGCAAAGTGATTCGATTATACCTATTTACCTGTCCCTACGCATAAATTATACATGATTGGGTTCATTGTTATAAGTTATGTAAGTTGCGGGTTGTGACTAAACAATAGGTTAAGGAATTGCATACAATGCCTTTGTAGTAGGTTCACCAAATAAAACATATCATACGCTAAACTAAGTAATAGAAAATTCGGTACTTAAAGACCTTATCGCCTAAGGGTCTTCCAGACATACGCTTGCGATGGCAACCAATGGGATGCCAGTGGCCACCAGTGGCCCGTTGGCCATCTAACCGAGTCCCTTAAACGATTTTGTCTAAACCAGTATTCATGTAACAAACGAGGTAGACGCAGCATGGCATGGCACAATAACGTAGTTAAAAATATGTTCAACGACAATAATAACAGAATCCATTCTTCTGCAAGGTTTCCCTATTGCTTTGTTTTCACCGAAAAATAAATCTAAATAAAATTATGAATAGTCTTAGAGCGAACGTCACCAGAAGCTTCACCGAATCGACTTTGTAGAAGACCTTTCTAGAAACCGGAGGTTCACTGTGGGTTGGGCACAAAGGGGAACAATCACAGACGCGTTCAAAAAGTTAATATTTCACAAGAATAATATCGTGAGTGTCGCTAGAGGCTTTTAGGACGGAAACAGACTGCAGACGCGTCGAAGAATGAAGTCGATGTTATTTGTATACAAAAACATCAACTGACTGCATGCTTAAATTTTGTTTAGGTATACATAGACAAAATTAAAGCATGCAGTCAGTTCGTATCTCGTTTTTTTATCTTTGTTAGTTTTGACTGGATTTAACATAGTAAATCATCAAAAAAACATTGCCGCCGTTGCATATACAACTATATTTGCATTTACAACGTATGCGATTCACTGTTTATTTATTTGCATAGCTAACCCAGAGTCATATTTTTAAAGTTGAAAAGGCTTTATTTGCCGTAATATGTTATAACTTTATTATATGACAAACAACCAGAACCTGCAGCTACACGTGCCACTCGAAACTCTAGCAAATACAGGCAAGACACGTCAGATGTCATGTCATCCGCAGTTCTGTACCCAGCCTAAATGGCCAAAATTCACGTGCTACTGTAACCCTCTAATCCGCGACCTCACTTAATCTTTTTGTCGTCCCGTTGTGTACGTCTAGTGCGTACGGGACCTTACTTTATCTTGTTTACGTTCTGCGATGTGTACCGTATTTCCGTGCGCGTAATTCCGACCTTTTCTTTATGCATTGCGCGAAATTAGGGATGTTGCTCCAGTCTGTTTTGCTTGTTAGTTTCTGGGGCCGGAATGGACCTGACTCGCCCCTTGTGACAGATATTCGCTATTTTTGTCCCGCACAGTAATTTATTTCTTGGGGTATTGTGACGCAGGTGCTCAATACATCAGCTAGTGCTACTGTAATGAGACAGAAAAAAAAAACGAGAATAAACTCTAGCTACTTTGTAATTTGTTTGGTAAATAATAGTTCTTATAATGCGTCTTTTTAGAAAGGTAATAGAACACATACAGTTTCATTACTTCAGTGTGTAGATATAGTGACAAATTTTAATGAAAATGAAAAACTTGTTGTGTTGCGTTGTTTTCAAAAACCGGATGATTTTATGCCAGCAGCACCATTTTAAAACCCCTAAAAATAAAATGTTTCGTATACGTTAAAATGCTTTTATTCTTTTGTATGTTGAGGTTATTTCGGTCCTATATGTGTAGTATGCACCTACGAGTATATCCATTTATTAGCAACATCACTCCTTAGGACAAAAGATACAGTCATGCGAGAATATTATATTAGGACCCACATATGCGTAGGTAATTAACTAATTGCAGTAATTACCTATACATTCTCGCATGAGTGCATCCTCTATTTGTTGCAATGGTGATATGTAAGCCATATAATTCTTCTTGTTACATAGGGACTTTAATGTTATCTGCTACATAACTGGCGACATTTAGGACTGAGAATCGAAAAGCGTTTGGCGAAGTGTGGGTGTAAGTAATGCGACCAGGGGTCATATTCTTAAAATTCGAGATATTTTCTGGTCTTTGTCTTCCTTGTTCGAAAAGTCTTAGGAGTGAAAATGACCAGATTTCATTCCACAGATCCAGAATAGTCCTCCTGAAGAGGGAGACAAAGATCCGGATGGAGCTCCGGAGAGAAATCGAATATACGAAAGCATTTTTGTCGAAACTGAAGCATAGGCGCTTTAGAATGAATTGAATAAAATATTTTAAATTTTTAACATAGACAAAGGTGCGTACACCCTAACACAGTCGCAGCCCTATCTAAAATACAATTTGTTTATCCGCGCGGCGACCGTTTGAGTATGTATGAGTCTCTATAAAATATTCAGTTTATAAATGCGATTCCTGATACGATTGCTCAGGTTGGGGACGAAATGTGACGGCTACAGAATACTTTGTCAAAACTCGTAATAACCTACGTGAGCCGTGTATTGCAGTAAAAATAATGACATCGTTCATTTTGGAAACTCGACGCGTGTAAGAATAACACGCGCTGCGTTGAGGTAACTTTATTATTGACTAGCTGCGCTCCGCGGTTTCACCCGCGGGTCCACAGGAACTGTTATTTTTTTCAGAATGAATGGTACCTTATGTTTTTTTCTGTAGCCCTGACAACGTGTTTGCAAAATTTAATGATGATCGATTGAGTATTAAGGCGTAACACATACACCAATAAACAAATTAAAAAACTAACTTTTGTATTTTTTATATCAAATGTCAATGTGTCATCGTCTGATGATTCCTGAATTGTGAAGCAGAAAGACACCAGTTTGACTATCGCATTATACATATGTGACTTTATTATATTAGCTTTATACGGTAGAAAATAATATTCAAATAACGTATTGCAAGTGCTTAATTTTACTTTACTTTATCATCAAATTTTAAGTAATTTATCTCCGAGGTTGCACATACATTTAAAATACTTGTGAGACTATTGTACATATATTGTTGATTATACATACATTTAAAATACTTGTGAGACAATAGTCTCACAAGTATGTAATAGTGTATGATAAAGTATGTGTCTGTCTGTCTATAAGAATTTGGTTAAGACCGACGCTTATATTTCCCACAAAAATTGTTCCCAAAAAAGGCAAAAAATATTAAATGGCTTACCTGTGGTTCGTCGTTAAGTTTTTTATGATGCTCGTGGCTTGGTTCCGTAGACCGCTTGTGGATCTCGTGATGAGAGAGCAGGTAGTAGTTCTTTAACGAACCGATCTGAAACAAAATAACAACATCATAAAGTTATGCTTACTATGATAACGGCAATCTGATGTTATAGAAACTAATTTCGCAAAAAAAAAAAATCTAACAACTTAAGATTATATTTCACATAGTTCCAAGGGCGTGTGTTATGGTAAAAACACCATAAAGTAAAACAATTTTTTCCTCCCAAACCTAAGCCATAATTTATTAACAAATCCCTTTTTATTCTCATTCACTTTCAAAATCGTCGAATAAAATTCCTACTGGCCACTATAAAACATTAGCCTGGCAATTCGTTCGAATCGGCGCCGCCGGTACTCTGACCTAGGGTTACCATGACCAGGGCAGTTTTTTCATAAAATAAAATAGACCAATTAGCAAAATGGGACGGGACAATGTGACTAAGGGAGAATGTATTGGCAGTGTTGCAGATGTTGCAGGCAGCGGTTACCATTTAGGATCAGGGGCTCTATTCGGAGATTTGAGATTTTCATCTCATCTTTTTTCGTCCTTGTTGCTCTAGCTTGAAACGTCATAGGTGTGAAAGTGACCAAGATAAAATCTCATCTCATCTCACGCGTAGGAATAGCCCTATTGGCGTCGGCTTGTATGGCACCTTTCTTTAAAAAAATATAATAACTAGCTGCGGCCCGCAGTTAAAAAGTGTCCTTTGTGCTATTCTAGACTATAATATATCCGAATTTCATGCAGATCCGTTCTGCGTTCTGGCGTGATTGGCTAATAAACATCCGTGCTAAACTTTCGTATTTGGAATATTAGTGAGATAAGATGACATATATATCACTTCGATAAAACAAAATCTAATCACTACATCCATGAAGATGTTTCGATTTAACAGTTCTAAAGCAACACGTTAAACTGCGCATGAGTTTCTAATGATAACCAAAACGCGCGATAATCGTAAAAAGTAGTTTGACAAGAAGTGGAAAGCTTGTCCTTACTTTGAAATGTCTCAGAAAACAAGCGAAAGTGCGGGACAGTCCCAACTTGTTCCCAGGTGAACAATGCAAAAGTTTTCCCCTTTTCTAATGGTAACCCTGAAATAGGCGGCTACGGCGCGCCGAGCACTATTTTTAGGGGTCTTACAACGGCCGATTGTAAATCCGAAACACGCGATACAGCGCTATCGGCAGCGCCATCGGTGTTTTTGTGCCATTTGACTGCAGTGCCTTATTTCTTTTTAACACATTATGACATTGGGGTCAACAAGTTTAAAGCTTAAATGTAACTACGACAAACGCTTTTTAATATGTCTTGCCTAACGATCTTTTAAGTCATAAGGAAAGTCATATCTCCGCCATTCTGAAAACTTTCCAAAAACTGACTAGACAAAAAAAATCTATAGAATTATATGTTTAATTATTCCGTTTAATTATGGTGTACTAGCTGACCTCGCGAACTTCGTACCGCCTCACAGTCGATTCATTATAATTTTTTTTAGGGATTTTTTTTTTTTTTCACTGCTTAAGAACCATCATCGTACTTCAAGGAATATTCAAAAAAAAAGATTTAGCTGTTCTCGAGATTTGGGCTTAAAAACACATTCAGCGATTAATTTTTATTTAGAAGATAGATAGACAATTTAATTAGGGAGCTTTCATAGATTCAGCAAGAAATCTTGAGCAATTTTTTTCTACAATTCTACTTTTTGATTGCACACTCGTAGCTCTCGTAGCACCGTAGCACAGTGTAGCTCGACTAGGTGTTCGTAGCCGGTCAGTCTTTGTATGGTTTACCGAGAGTGACATTTACAGCTGAGCGCTATCGTGGCTCGGATGACACATTCAGTTTTTTGCTGTCCGTGCATTTTCTTAACATTTTTGTTTTGGGACGAGCCAAGAATACAAATTGGATGAATTAACTAAATAAATTAAAATAAATCTGTGGGATGAGTTAAGAATGCAGATTCAGGGTGAGTTGAGAATATTTTTAAAGGATGAGTTTATGAGGGATGAGTAAGGAATAACCCAAATTAAAGTGTAAGATCTGGTTGTCTGTTCTATTACAACGGCCGTCAAGCCATGTTGGAGGCCTTCGGGGCCTTCGGGCGGCCTAAAAACTGTGACACTATGGCTAGCCACTTCATTGTCGTGCCCGTATACTATACATAGTGTAAGTACCTACCTGTATTTATGTTTGTACGTAGGTACGTAAACATTATGTTCCAAGTCTTTCTATCACCTTCAGCGTAACATTTTCGTCGTACAGCCACCGTCACAAAATGAACAACATAAGTAAGCCTGTCGGCAAGCGTGCTTCTCTAATTAAATTTTGAAGTTAAGTGACGTAGCAGCACCACGTAATTGTAAATAGTTACAAAGTAATTAAGGGAATTGCCTGCGCATAAGGAAGTTCGGGGGATGTAACTTAATTAATTTCAGGCACATTAATCACGATCACACTCGGCTGGATGTAGTGATTGCACCAGTATGGCTTTTGAGAGCTGTTATTGGTTAAAAGTTTCATATTTGCGACACGTCATTGGCGTTTATTGAAGAGACAACACTTGGTTAATCTGCGTCGAAATTGTTTGTGTCTTCTTTCCTCAATTCAAGTAACTTATTCAGAGAGTTCTCAGGACTTTAGAAACTTATACTGAACTTTATACAGCAGAGTCAATACCGGTTCTATCTTGAGTCTAGTGTTCGTCGATGTAGTTATTTTAAAACGACTAGTGGCGTCTTCGTAGAGTTAAGACATAACACTGCATACTATTTTAATTTTTTATTATTGAATGGGCTCACGTTTGACCACAACACACCTGATGGAAAGTGACGATGCGGTCTAAGATGGAGCACGCCCATGAGGTGCCTATACACTTTTGTCTTGAAGAGACCCAGGTTGTATCTATTGCTGGGGAACACCGAGGCAGGAAGTGCGTTCCACTCCTTGGCAGTTCTGATTAGGAAGGAGTTTTGAAAGCGCTTCGTGCGGGCTTTATTAAAGCTGACGAGATATCGATGGAATGTCTGCCTCGACGACCTGTGGCGGTCCGCCACTATTTGGAGGCTATACAACGTTTATAAGTGAGGGAATCTAGTCAGGGCTACCCACTCGGTCTTTACAAACTTGATTGCTTGCTTTAAGGGTCCGGTGACCACTTTAGACTTATTTCGCATTGGCTAAAGGTTTTCTATTGCCATTTCGTCTAGAAGAAGACGACGAGTGAAGAGAGTAAGTAAAGCCTCTAAAGTTATGTTTATCTACAGAGTGACAAAGTGTAATTTCAATATTTTTTTATGACTTTTGTACTTTACTAATCATTCTTAAATATTTAAAAAAAATCCCTTGTGTTATGGATTAATTTAAAAGCTAATGATGAAGATAACCTCGCTATGTAAAGGGATTTTGATGTGCTTTGTCTTACTATTAAATGAATCAATGTGACAACCCTATGGTAGGGTCATAGAGTTGTCACAAATGCGGATATTTTTCATAGCTCTATTTTCTCTTATGGATGTTTAAAAAAAACCAAGAACTTAGGGGCGTAGATATAGGTCATTTAGTTGTACATGCCAAATTTCATCATAATCTGACAAATGGTTTTCAAGAAATTTGACAAGTGAGTTTGCATTGAAAATTCAGACCGTCGCGTCGCTGAACCCTTAAGGGAAGTTTAAATGTGTTTAAATGTGTTGGAGTTTAATGTGTAAGTAACATAAACGGGCAGTACACCACTGAATTCATGACTACGTTAAATATAACTTTATAACTTGTGACATAATTAAATATCATTGTATTATAGTTACGGACAGAAACTAATAATAGGTACGCCTACAACATTTCCCAGATACCTTTACTGACTAAAGCCGTAAGCTAGTTTGCAGTTCCCATGAGAAGATAGGGTAAAAGGAAGAGTCTGTGCCAAACTTTACGACCGGTCTGAATATAGTTTCCCTGTCCTTTTGCTGGATGTGTGTCACCTTTGCACGCCTAAACAGATTTACTCGTATGTGTAATTTTTAAAATAATTAGTGAGGACACGTTGAGGATGAAAAAGTGTTTTTTTACCCGACTGCGCAAGAAGGAGAGTTATGTTTTTCGAGTGTGTGTGTGTGGGTATGTATGTATGAGATTTCTTTGGCACGCCCTATAGCCTAAACAGCTAGATGGATTTCGACATGTGAGGGTCATTTGAATCGTCTTGATAGCGAAAGTGACATAGTGTACAACATTTTGCAGTCGGGTTTTTGTTTTAATTTTTTTTTTTTATTGTTAATTTTAGTGCCAGGAAAAGTGAGTAAATCGCTTTTCCGAGCGAGTAGGAATCAGCGGGTAAAGTACCGATGTAAGAAAATAAGGTTTCTTAAATGAGTAAGGAGGGCTACTTTTAAGTACGCAGTTCGGAATTTTCCAATTAACGCCATTATGCTGAGTTAGGGCCGGTTTGTGGCAAGAAAAAAAAACGTTAAGTACTTACTTGTTCCTTTTGTACCTACTGTGTTACATTTTTTGTGCTCCAAACAAAATATTGTCGATTGTCAGATTGACAGTATTAAAAACAGTTCAGAGCGGTCATATTTTTTGGCGCGGATTGTACCACTGATCTTTGTCGGTCGTAACCACATCATCAGGTATTCCGGCAGTTTACGAGTATGTACCACGTTTTATTGTCTTTCTTATTAATTACATTTCGATGGAGTAACAATGTCGGCGTTTATCGGTTTAGTTTTCGTATCGTTCTTACAGTAAGATTCGAACACTTTATTTGTAAAGAAATATTACAAAACAGAAGGATATCAACGCTTGAAACTAGTGCAACAACTGGCGACGTTATCGCTAACATTTATATTTTACAGCCAACATTAGAATAACCAAGCAAGACGGTAGTAAGGATTTTAAATAAAAAGGCATACTTACTAGAAATCGTTAAAAAATATGGTTCGTTTGCAAATTAATTGAAGACCTTTAATTTGTTTGCAATGCAAACACGAGTTTCAGAAAAAATCTTCCTTTTCTTTCCTTGTTTAACCTTCGATTAGAATATTACAGTTTATAAGTAAATGTAAATAAAATTGGGAAAACGTACTTTCACCATTTCGTAGTAAAACAAAGGACACTGATAAAACGAATCACTTCCTCTGAAAGCTCTATAAAATTGTTCACATTTCTGAAGATGTGTCAACTAGCTTTCGCGTCTACAAATATCGCGTCTGTTCCGCGCAAATACTGAAATTGTTGAGCGTGCGCTTCCTATCCAGCATTGAGCACTGAAAGATAAAGATAGGGCATCTAACGACTCTTTATGAACCATATTCGAACGTTTATTACCCAAGCTCGTAAAGTTTTAGCGACAACCTCAGAACGGGGGGTTTGGCTTCACAATTGTTGGTGTTTTATGACCAAAAGACAAGCACTTTACTGTATTGGCGCCGCTTATTTATCACTTGCAATGTAAGCATGCTGTATAATGTATACCCTTATGGGGTTATGAGCTATAAAGATAAAATACAAAGGGTATAAATAAACTAAAACGTGTATTATCAACCGGAATATATGGAAACGTTGGCCGTTATTTTTATGTTATGGTTTGAAATTTTGATGTCGGTAAGTGGATTGACTGTTGAAAGTGGATGAAGACACGTTTAAATAACTTTGCAAGTTGTAGATTAGTAGTAGGAAGTCCATATAATAATAAGTAGAAATAACAGTTGTTTAGTAACTATTATAAGCGACGATATGTATAAACGAAGCTATTCTGTCGTAGAAAGTGTGGTCTGGCTAAGTGAATGTGGTACATCCACTAAGCGCAACACCCAGCAACATTTTTCATGCCACGCAGAAAGGGGCATGGTTTCTTTCAAACATATGTCTTACTAGGTAGAACCTTGGGTTCTGCTACTTGCACGCATGCGAATCTCTACCATAATAACTTTACTGTAAGATGGAACTTTGCGCGACTCGTGACATGCTTGGGTACATCGGAAAACCACTTTATTTCGTTACTGAGAATTCTTCAACGAGTACTTTGATATGTACAACTTCACGCGGTGAAAACAAAATAGACGACACTTAAATTCCTAGTTAAATAGTCAAAAAAACGCACCCCACCTCAACATAAACCCTCCAATTACCACAAACCACTCTCGCCAATTGTCCGAAGCATAAAAACAGTGCATTTAAAACTGCACCTCTGTTAGGTAGAGAATTCAAGACCGTACATTCGCAACCGTAGTCAGGTCTATTTTTCACATAGGCCACAATTTATGCACCCGCTCAGAAAGCTCCGGCCGCGAATATATGAAACCAGATTAAGTTATTATCTGCTCGACTTTAAACCGAACACTTTTATAGCGCTTAATATATACCTGCTCGTTTTTTGTGGGAAACTGTTAAATTGCTTTAAGCGCTACCGACGCCCGGAGCAAGGTTTTAAGCTCGATGTTTACATATTAAAATAAATTTAATTTGTTTTAAATTTAAAATAAATGTAAATGACGATATGCTCTTGCATTGAGCGAACGCATGCTTGTAATCAAACCAGAAGGACCTTGAACAAAAGGTTCCTAGTGCAATCTACAAAGACACAAAGTCATCGATTTCAAGGTATTATCGCTCACTCTATTACGGCATGCTTTGATTCATCAACCCAGGAAGGTAAATTAGATTTTAGTTAGTTACCTCAGTTCTTGGTATCAGGCTTAGACGCGAACTTCGATGAGCACTGATCTTTAACAAGGTTCCGTGAAACTGAACTGAATTATCTTACAACGTCGAACTTAGACCACAGATTTAATATTAGTTTCTATCCAACTCTACCTGGTAAAGTAGGATTCCTGTTAGATGTATTGTTCGCACTTATTCCTAATTTTCGAGATTCCCGAAAAATGTCGGTAAAACGAGATACCCATCTGGCGACATTGAGTGAGCGGGGCAAAGGAAGGTTTCTTAAAACTTTTAATTAATTGTCAAAGTTCCAAACTCCGCCGCCAGAGGGAGTCGCATTACATTCCCAGGATTTCGAGTCATTGAGCATAATTCAAATTGTTTCCCAACAAAACAACTCCAAGTGGAACTTTCTTCGAGAGCTTTGATCTTCGCCACTGTCGGCTATTGGATCCTTACTTACTAATATTAGAATGTACGAGATGCAAACAATTACTTACAATTCTATTTTGTACTCCATCTATATACAGAGTTATGGGTACCAAAAACCCCTTAAGGGTTCATTGTATTCATAAACAGAACAACTTTTACTATGAAGGCAATCCTGAAATCGCGAAAAAAAAAACAACTGTTCCATACAAAAAGTTTATTGGCCTGAGACAAAATGTTTGGAACAGCAGAATTTTTTTTCGTGTTTGCCCCATAGTAAAAGTTGTTCATGATTGACATTGATGAGTACAATGAACCCTTAAAAAGTTTTTGGTAAGTTACCTATAACTCTGTATAATCTAATAGGAAAAGGCTCGCCTCTCAAGCCAGAGGGAGTGGGTTCGAGCCCAGCCGAAGGTACGCACCAATTTGTTCATTGTGTGAACATATGCCATCTGCTACGTAACTAGAGTAACTACGTCACTCGCCCCCTGTCACATTTGAGACTGAATATCGTCCGGCGAAGTGTGGGTGTTGGACACCTCTGCCAGCCCTTCGGGGGAAAGGCGTGACGATATGTATGTTCGTACAAAAAGTAATTGCAACAAGAAAAAAAGTTAGGGTTCCTTGTGTTGCTGCTGATCCCTCAAAACAGAGCTGATAAAAAGAGATGAAATATTTCTCTTTATGCCGTACAATGTTGTCAAATTGAAACTGTTTAGATAACAATTTGAGGGGCCTTCTGGATTAACACCAGAAGGCCCCAATTTGAGGGGCCTACCACAACCTCAAACACATTCTTATTTTCATTCAAATATTACATAGAACATTGTCTTGCTTATCATTAGAAAAGAGCAGAAAAAAATTCCGATGCAACTTAAAGATTGTACTCGTAGTAACCCCCATGTTCTTTATCTAACCAGGAAGCGCTTGAAAAATCTAAATGCAAGTACAAGTAAATTCCCAACCTCACAAATCTGACAAAAACACCCTGCACAATAGAGATTCAAAAAGATATAACGTACAATAGCACCCCTTCATCCCCTCATGTCTTGAGTCGTACGCGACCGCTCCCGGCCGCTGACAAGGGTTCCAAATCAGAGATATTAATTTGTAGGGCGCACTGTAAATTAACCGTCGCCAGCGTGTAACCGAGTTACCCCACTCTCCCCTATATATTAGGTGATATATTTGGGGAATCCGCACATGTTCTGACCGCGTTGTTCTCTTTCATGTAAAATGGAGAGTAATAAGAGAACCATTGTAACTTGTAGGTATTCTTGGATCTTAACAATGAATGGTTGGTTATTTTCTTATCGCTGCCCGATCGCTTCTCATTGTATTAAAATTTTAATCATCACAGATCAAGTGCTAGTCACTACAGAATAAATAAAAATCTTTGGCAGAGCCTGAATAAGATTTATGACAGAAAAGAGATAAGACCAGCGTGGGGGGAAGCTTTTTCCAAACAGGTGGCAAAAACGAGTTAAGTGATGCCGACGACGTGGTTAACAAGTATAAATTGTTTTTTTTTTAAGTTGGAAATCAGATCTAAGAACACTCTGCTGTCTTTGTACTTCTTCACTCTACAAAACTTCAAGGCTAGACTGAATAAGTACCTTATAGGTCGTCGTGCTCCATCTTAGACCACAACGTTGATTAACATCAGTTGGTGGTCAAACGCCGACCTATTCTACATCAAAAAAATAAAAACCTATCGAACAAAAAAAAAACAACAAAAATCGGTTTATCCGCTTGGGAGTTATGATCCCACACCCTTTTTGCGTCAAGGGTTAAAAAAGGCAATAGGTTCATATAGACCTAGCAACTGGCCTTGGTTTTAAACATTTTTTGGCCACCCGGGTGCTCTAACCGCAGTTAGAGGCAGTTGTTATATGATAAACAACCTAAACCTAAAATTTTGTTTCGGGTGTGTGGTTCAGATCGGATGTGACGAAAAAACGAGGTAGCAACAAGGTACTTTAATATAATTATGTAAACAAACGAATTTTTTAGCCGTCATCTCTGTAGCTAGCAGCTTAGAGTTCCGAATTCAGGAACCGCTATCGGGGTTTGACTGCTAGTCTGTTTTGTAGACAAAGATCATGCGGTCGCATAAATTACATGAAACTAACTCTGAACTAGACCGTCTGCCTTATTAAGGCACTGGCCAGACAGGAAACACGTAGGACGCGGACGAGACACGGGACTGAGCGGGGACATGTCACCTTCACACACAACAAGAAGCGCCGCGTCCGCTTCCCGTCTGTGCCCCGTCTTCTCTGTGTGTGATGTGAAGTCACAACATGTCTGCTATGGATTTTGTGTGAAAGTGCATTTCAATGTACTTTTACGCGGCGTCACTTCAGGGACGGGACGCCGCGTCAGCGTCCCGTCAGTGTCTTGTCCGAGTCTTGTATTTTCAGTCTGTCTTGCCTGTTAGACGTAACAACTTATATAGTAGGCTTAGATTTAAAAAAAAAAAAAGTAAGTAGTACTTTTAAGATTTTCTATCTTCAAATTTCTATGTAGAGAAAAATACTTTGCTGCATTAGGCGCTTCTAATTCTACCTTTAGCCGAAAAATCTTTAGTAAACCTCTAGAGGATGGCTATAAAATTCACACATAGTTTTAGGCTTAGGGAGATCTTGCTCTAAGGCGAGCCCCGGAAGCAATTATTAGCGGCGACCCCTTGGGCACAGATTAGCAACCAGTTTGTAATAAGGAATCAACCTACTCGTATATTAGTTGATAGGCATGCCATAAGGATCAAGGGAAATGTGCCGGCATATTGTTTAATCTAACCAAACATAAGAGGATATTATATGAACTGCTATTTGACGTTAATTAAACATACCTATATCAGTTGTTTAATTGATACTTTGACTGCTTAAAACTGAACATAACATAAAATATCGTCACGCCTTTCCCTCGAAGGGGCTGGCAGAGGTGTAATACAACGCCCACACGTCACCGGACGATATTCGGTCCCAAATGAGATAGGGGGCGAGCCTGTCGCCGTACACCGGGCTCCAGTTATGTAGCAGATGACATTAAACGCACTAGTGCGTGCCGTAGGCTGGGATCGAACATAAAATGATCAAAAAAAAAATGAAACATAAAATGTTGACATGCTACCTACTAATTAATACAACAATTTTTTTACCTAAATATCTTACAAAAAATGAATGAGAAAAAATTTCATCGGCCGGGAATCGAACCCGGGCCGCCCGCGTGGCAGGCGAGCATTCTACCACTGAACCACCGATGCTTACAAAGTCACGTGAAATATTCGAACGACTTACAAACGCGACAAAAATCTAATATAACTAACAACGCAGAACTCACGCAGAAAACGCACGTTTTTATAAGATACTGTCAATATAACATTTATAATGTGTAACTATCACTAAGAAATGTTCGTAATTGCAATATGTATCCACTAGAGTTACATTAGAAGTTCTGATTACGTGATATACTCGTACATTTTGCAGTTCAATTTTGTTTGTTCTTCCATGTAAATACTTGTGACTGAAGCATCTTTGAGATTGATCATCATTGAGTGAGATTATTAAAAGACGCTTTTGTTTTTGAACGTCTTCCGACTGAAATGATGATAATGGTTCAGCCATCACCGTTCTTTTATAATTGTACCAGGCACGCCAGTAAGAGACACCCTCTTATGGTGGAAATTCCGCCAAAACGCACCAAGCGTTTCAAGTCAACTTTTCTTGTAAGAGCTGCAGAGGTGTGGAACTCGTTGCCTGATTTCCGACTAAATACAATCCGGGGGTGTTCAAGAGTAAAGTGTATAGGTATCTCCTAGGCAAGCGTGTTACACGTTCGATCACGTCGATGCTTCCTATCAGGCGAGTCAGTGGTCAAACGCGTGCATAGTGTGTAGTAAAAAAAAATGAATCTCAGAAAAAGTCTAAGCTCGAAAGACTGACTATACAGACTTTATATTTTAGACTATTATATTATATATTTGACTATAAAGACTATGTGTTTAGACTATAAAGTCTATAGATTATAGAGTCTTTGATCAAACAACAGCGAACTCATACTTATCTTCTATTTCGCCGTGCGCGAACATGTCCAGAGTTATGAAACCGCACGAGCATGCCAGTTCCACTATGAATAATATTACGAATGTCCAATACTATGACACATGGCGCATTGCCGCGCCGCTGTACTCCGATATCGGAAACCGTACAGCATTTTTTGACGTTTTTTCACGACACTGCACTCTGCTATTCATTTAGTATATGTCGGTAGACACAATAGCGGATCCAGGGGAGCTAAGAGACTCAAATCCCCCCCCCCCCTTTCATGGTGTCATACGTTGATGAGGGTTATCTTCAGCTAGGTTAAGCCCCAAAATCAAAACTACCTTTATAAATCTTATTGTCACTTAAGTCAAGCCAAAAACCAAAATCCGTTATCCGCCACTGTAGGTAAATAAATTTGAAAAACGTACACAAACAAACTTTTCCTTGGACAGTACGTCAATTTATTTTCATTTTAGCTCCTAGTTTCTTTGACCACTTACTGGAGCGATCGGATATTATAAAATAGAACCGTTGATACGCCAAGAAGATTAATTAGCTTTAGATAAGCCCCTTCGCGCGGTGTTATTAAATTTTCCGCATTTTCCAGAGTAGAAAAATAAGTACATCTGGATTTAATCCAGAGGTTAATTTTTCTATTTGCTCTTTATTTATGGACTGGCCCATACAAAACTGAGAGGAAATAATCATTTCACACACCAGGAAACGCAGTAATAGTCTACTTTACTTATAATTGGGCACACTTTCGCATTTTTAATATAACGGCCTCTTTAGACTTTGCTATAAATACGACGCATCACAGTATCATAGATTATTTTGCTAGGTATGCGAAATATTCAATGCACAGCGTATCGCTGAGTTTGAAGAATTCTTTTATTTTATCTAACCTAGATTGTCCCACTGCTGCGCGAACGCCTTCACAAATTTCCACTAGTGTATCCCGGGCCAGCACCGTCCAGTCATTTTCAAACCTCCCGAGTTTGTCGCATCGTGTCGGGGGTGACCTCGGGGTCGTTTGGGACACTGATTCCGTGGAGACCTTTGCCCATCTGTCCGGGTGCATTTGGCTCCACACAAAATGTACGCAGGCAAGCGAGACACTGTAGCTTTCCTCACTATCATATTGTTATCCATCTATGCTCACATAATGCTTCTACGAGTACATACATAAGGCTCGCAGAAGCAAAAGATGCCATCGCCAAAATCGGTTAGGAAGACATTATCATCATCTATTATAGTAATATCGTATAGTCTGAGTGTAATAAAAATTGTAAACGTACAAATTGTCCATGACGTCATTCGAATAGTTCTACCTAAGCTCGTTAGAAGCTAATAACGGAAAATCTGTTCAACAGGAAGTTCATTTCGGAATGAACCGACGAGGACGTAACAACGAACATTTAGCACGAGACATTTGCACTAATAACCGTAGCGCAACTCAAAGGTCACGACGGTAATTAAGGTCGAATGCCGATGCTACTGGCACTGGTTCCAGGTCGACCAGTTCACTGTTACTGTGGCAAAAATAATTTAAATACAAGCATAATTTAATAAATTGGTAGTTGTGAAAATATTAATTTAAGTATTTGAGTTGAGTGTTACCAACTCTGACTTTGAGAAGCCCAAATTACATCTCTGGAAGAGCAAGTTCACATAACATTATGATATTATTTATGTTCTATTGGTCTATCTATGACAATTGCTGACTAAACGTTTTTTTTAATTACTTAATAGGCTTGCGTTTGGCCGCTAACCTGACAAGCAGTGATGCGGCCTACGATGGAGCACGCTTGCATAAAAGAAACCGATTCATTCGAGACTTAAAGACACCCAGATTATAAGTGCCAGGGAACACACACTAAGCTATAGCCGACCTGGCGCACAATTATAACCTAGCACTTTTACTGCACCTTATACTTCTGATTCTGATTCCCGAATTTGGGCTTTAATTACATACATATTTTACTAGCGATTCCAAATAAAATGAACGATTCGAGAAATTCACTCCGAACATACCCGTATCAACATTATTCGGCAAGCCTCACTGAACAACAAACTGACACATATTAAACTTTCACGTGTCAATATCACTCTCGATGAGAATGGAGGGAGCACGCCGCGCCGCCGCGAGAATTTTCGAAACAACTAGCTATCTTGTTTTTTTTAACATAAATTCAAAATTGTACCTACTTCAAATATTTTTGGTTAACCTTAAATACATAGAATTAAAGTGAATGTTTCCTTTTTACTTCATACAAAATCAGAAGTTAGATATAGCAACGAAATTCTAATGGGGTTCAATACCAATAAATGTCGTACATAGGATTTGCAAGCTGAAATGGCAACTGGCTTCCTATTTCTGAGACAAGCCCGACAAATGTTGGGATAAACGGGTTCTAGATTAGAGATTGCCTATCTGTAAAGACGAAGTATGTTGGAACTACGCTCTGCGTAAATCTGCTCAAAAGACGGCTAGTAGCAAGTGGATGCTTAGGCTACTTCACGCGATCTTCTTGCTCTCAAGCGGAAGACATAAGCGTCTCATAAAGCCGTCTTGAGTGGCATTCTCTAAGAGATCTTCAGTGCACCAGTCAGGACTTATGTAACGTAGGCTGATGGTGCTCACGATTATCTTTCCTACTTATCCTCTCCATCCTAAGGTTGCCTGGAAGAGATCGCTCTTAATGTTAAGGTCGCCAGTTGTTATACTACAGTTTAAGTTTGTTCTGTTCTTTTGTTTTGTTAATTCTGGTGTGAACAATAAAGTGTTTATCTATCTATCTATCCTTACTTCACACTAATATTATAAATGCGTAAGTTTAGATGGATGTGTGGATGTTTGAATCACGCCAGAACGGCCGAACGGATCTGGATGAAATTCGGCATAGAGATAGATCATAGTCTGGATTAGCATACAGGCTAAACAGGCATAGGTTACACCGCGAGGTGAAGCTATTCCTAGTTATCCTACGCATATTATAAAGAAAGTTAGTATTTGTGTTTGTTTGGTACTTCTTCATACTTATATGGGTATACGGATATGGAAGAAATTTTATTCAGATTATTTAAAAATTTACTTTTAGCCGTACAGTACTAAGGTAGCTTATACTCTGGATAAATAGACCTTAATTTTTAACCGCGGAGCGCAGCCAGTTTAATTATAAACGAAAGTGTTGAAACTTTTTTCCCGACTAAGGCAAAAAGGATACACAACATCTGAAACCGTGAAGGGCAGACCAGCGATATGTTTACGCATTCGAACCACAAAACAAAAATAAAAACATTAGTCGTAAAATAGAAATGATATACTGCTGACAACACTTTGATGCCGGCAGTAAAAGATCGGGAGTGCACTTCGTAAAACAACAAGAGTTATAAAAACTTTGATTCATGGGCGGTATCAAATCTCGGTATCGTATAGAATACAAATTCATTAGACTATGATGTGATGTGATGTTATTCGCTACACTTTTTTGTGTTATGATGATTGTTGATCACTTGTTTTGATTTTCCTTTTGTGCATCGACTATTTTGCAACTATGTGTGTAGTCTTAAATATCAATGTCATTACTGTTGGTTTTATGACTCTACACTGGTTTGGATATGTAAGTTATACAAGATACAAGCCCTGCCGAGTACTTACGTACCGTTTTCCTTCTCTCAGCACCTAATCATTGAGAAGAGCTACTATAAAGCCATATTTTCTTCTCAAGAACCTGTCTCTCAAGCCCCATAACTTGATATCTTCGTTTGCAACGACGTCATTCCCTCCAGCTAAAACTGTCCTAAAACTGTCACGGCGTGACACAAAAATGAAACTACAAGCTCGGCAACTTTAAAGAGAAAATTTCATTTTTCCGCCACGTATTTCTATAGTCGGCTCGTCATTTGACCGTCGGCGCTCTCCATGGCTCCAGTTATTCAGCTAGCAGCTAATGCCGAGAGCTCGCGACAGCAGCTTTTGAAATCCGCTCACAGCTCCTTTGCTCGTGAAAAAGTAAGCGCATTCATACGACTGGCGACTGAAGCCTGTTGAGCTATAAATAGAATTTTCTTTCTAGTCTTAGCTAATCTTAAAGTGGTAAATGACGTTAAATGTACAATGTGCTGGCTTAACTCCTTTCATCGAACACTAAAGGCTGTTAACAGCTGAAACATGAGTGCCTCTGAGAAGCTTATAAAACCAATTACTTACGTAATGTACCTAAGTACCTACATTTATCTTTTAATGGTCTTTTGATCCGCGCGCTGAAAAGTAATCCTTGAATGGATTACTTAGAGCACAAAAAGTTTAATAGAATACCACTCTTTAGAAAGATCTCAATTTGCTGCGCGAATAAAAAAGCGTACATAATGGGGAGCTGCATCGAGCTGGCGGCTGAAAAAAGGTGCAAATGATGGCGCGGTGAAGCGAATCGCCGTCAAGTAACAAACGTCGGTCGCTAGGCAGTTGGCAGCCTTCATTTGAGCGGTTGATTGAGCCAATCAGCCCGAGAGGGTTGAGGGTGACAAAAATAGGTCGTTTGCAGTTCAGACCGCATGAATGCAATCTATACGGTAGATGGGAGAAAATTCAACGTTTATATTTGCCTTTAATCGCTCGATTCAAGGACTTTTGACATCCATCTGTCAATAACAGCCTATGAATGTGGATTTTGATCGTTTTATCTGCGTTAATTTCAAGAGTGTTAATTAATAAGCCAAATGACACTACAAGTAGGACGTAAACGTTTTTTAGCAAAAAATACGTCGTCTTGTATTTATACGTGACATTTTCCGGTAGAGACATGTTGACAGAGCCTTTTAAAAAAAGTTTAATTGATTAAAAGTTTTTAAGGTTTAAAAAAAACATTTCAATGATTAAAATACAGAAATGCTTTTGAATGTACGATGACACAGATAACACATCGATTCTAAAGGCATCGAGTTCAAATACTACCCCTGAGAAAGCGGATCATATGTTTATTCAGAGTGCATTTGCTACGCTCATATTTCAGATGTCATCTTAGAACGTTTTCAAGTTTAATATCTTAACGGTGCACCTCTGCTGCCTCAGGTGGCTCAGGAAGGAGTTACTCGTAAAACGATGAAGTCGCGTAGGTATTATAGAGAGACGCATCTGTTTGGAAAAGTAACGATTGATTAGCTTAAGTTTGGAACGGCAGTTTTAAGTATGCAGTACGTTATAAGGGTTTTTACATCGAGGCCCAGTCCAACAGGTCGACTTGACCCAATTAAGTTTTGGAATACTGAATCGGCTCAATAAATTCGGAAATAGGAAAGAAGTGGGTAAGTAGGTTGTACTTGTTATATGACCTCATAAAAATGGGTTTTATAGAATAAGATGTTAATTCAAAATAGGCAAACATTTTGTCATGTCTAGACTATTGCACTACTGAAATAGTAGTAGCAAACGCCTTAGCGATAAACGCTGTATAGCCTCGGAATAGTTACAGAGTATTTTGACTTTTTTACCCGACTGCGCAAGATGGAGTGTTATGTTTTTCGTGTGTTTGTAAGTATGTATGTATGTATTTGTGTATGTGTGTATGTATGTATATGTGTGTATGTATGTGTGTATGTATGTATGTATGTATGTACTTATGTATGTTTGTATGTATGAGTCTCGCTCATACATACATACGCTCTACAGTCTATACACTACAGTCTATACAGCTTAATGGATTTCGACATGTAAGGTGGCATTTGAATCGTCTGGATAGTGGAAGTAACATAGGATACAATCCTACTAATTTCATAAACGCGACAGTTGATAAGAATGTATGGATGGATTATAGTCTAGAATAGCACATAGGATACTTTTTAGCCGCGGGTGAAACCGCAAGGCGGCACCTAGTTTTTATATATTGCAGCCGGGTTTTTTGTTTTTCTTTTAAAAATGTTAGGTACCTACTTGTTTATTCTTTAATTTTTTTGAACTCGTGTGATAAAGACAAAACACCGTACAACTAACCCGTGGCTATACAACTTCATTGCTAAGAGGTTAATAGTCTAAGAAGTTAGAAGAGAGCAATTGAACAATATAATTCAACCAACAAAAGAATTCTAACAGCTCGAAGAATTCTCTCCTTCGAATCGCTGAGGTTTTGGTTTCGTCTGAAATGAAAATGAAAAAAGTCTTTCGAACGCAGTGAGGCGGAAATATTTCATTGTTGCAGAAACCCGATTGACCCGTATTGTAAGACGTTCTAAAGCTCAAAGTGACGACAATGCAGCTAGAAATGAACAATGCAGTGACGTTAAATATAACTAGCTAAGTTATGTTTAACGTCGCTGTTCTGCGATTTTACACGACGTTCTGCTACTTACCTACATTTCTGGACAAGAAAAAAAACATTTTTTTTTTTTCAATTAGTTGAAATATAATTTGAGTACTTAACAATGTATTAATCTATACTTCTATACTAATATTATAAAATCGAAAGTAACTCTGCCTGTCTGTCTGTCTGTTTGTAGGCTTTCACAGCTAAACGGCTAAACGGGTCTTGATGTTATTTGATAATTAGTATATCACGAGCAAGGTTTTTGGATACTATTTTCTTAATTAACGCAAACGCAGCCGCGGGTAACAGTTAGTAACTATTAACCGAAACATATATAACATATCGTTGGCTTGATGTGTGTGTACCCAGCATTAATTTGTAACTTGTTTTTTTAATTTTAGTCAATAAATACTTTTTTATTTTATTATTTATTATTATATCGTCACGCCTTTTCACCGAGAGAGCTGCCAGAGGTGTAATACAACAGCCACACTTATCCGGACGATATTTAGTCCCAAATGTAACAGGGAGCGAGCCTGTCACCATACACCGGGCTCCAATCATGTAGCAGATGACATACAATACAGACAAATGTTCACACAATGAAAAATTGGTGCGTACCTTCGGCTGGGATCGAACGCGCTCTCTCTGACTTGAGAGGCGGTACTTCGCCATCTGGGCTATCATCGCTTACCTTAATAAAGATTAGTTTTTAATAACCAAAATATACCATAGAAGCTTTTCAGTCATAATATCCTATCTCTCAAGTTGGATCGAACTGCACATGGTGTGCGAATTTTATTATAATCGGTTAAGTGGTTTAGGAGTTCATTGAGGACAAACATTGTGACACGAGATTTATATATATTAAGATGATAGCAGTAAACTGCTCGAAACTGTTACCAGTAGATCCCAGCAACTAATCACGGATACATTTCGCAATTTACATATTTCCTTTCCACGCTGTTAAAATATTGACGTAGAGCGCCGAAAAACCACTTTCCAGTCTAACAACCAGGTGCGAGTGGACTGAATTCGCTATATTGTAAAAACTGTCAGCGAACGAACGAAATCCGATCGCACGATGCAAATAGAAATAAAACGAAATTTCCCCGTTTTATTCGCAAAATACTCACCATCCCTGTTTTATACTACACGCGTTCTCCGTCCGGGTTTGGTTATCTGACCTCGTCATTCTATTTAATTAATTCTAAACACGGCACTATTATGGATGATCTGATGATGATTGGAGGCTGAGCTACCCACGTCCGTAGGAGTGTACTCTATTCTGATTCCCTACACGTGGTCCCCGGGTAGTGCTAACCGGGTAGCAAACTCTGGTGGAAGGTTTCGGCCGTGGCTAGTTACCACCCACCGGACCAAGCCATGACGTGAAATGACCTAGTCGTGTTTCGGGATGTAGTCCGGTGTAACCGTTCTGAAGACGGGTCTGAGCAGTGGCGCACTTGTAGCGTCTCACTCAACTGCCGTCTTTGTACTTCTTCACTCTACAAAACTTCAAGGCTAGAGTGAATAAGTACCTTATAGGTCGTCGTGCTCCATCTTAGACCACAACGTCGCTTAACATCAGGCGAGTTGGTGGTCAAACGCCGACTTATTGTCATTAAAAAAAAAAAAAAAATCTATGGACATCTCTGCGAACAGTATATTTCTCTATTTCGATACAAAGCTACAAGCATCGGTGGTTCAGTGGTAGAATGCTCGCCTGCCACGCGGGCGGCCCGGGTTCGATTCCCGGCCGATGCAAAGATTATTTGCAACATAAATAAATTTTATACTCGTTCATAAATAAACAAATTACCTACTTCACCTTTCTTACATACCCACATAATTTTACGAGAGAGGTTGTACCATTTTAATCCCGTACTTCTCCACCTGAGAGGAGATCGCTAGGGCTGCGACCGATGTGATTAAACGTAACATTTATCAGGCCTAAAAAGCAAACTGACAAAAGGGATATAAATATAGTACACTCCTAATCATCATCAGACCTCATCAATCTATTATTCTATTGGACTTTAATCTCTAATTCTAATTCACTATGGTACTCTACCAAAGCACTTCTAACCCCAATCTTTGGTATCCGTTGTCAACCGCTATCAATTGTCTTCTTAAAACATTAATTGGCAAAGCGCTCTACTATCTGTTACCTATTTTTAGCCCAGAGAAACCTTTTACAGTTACTACGGGGGCTGGTGGTCAGTAAGAATCTCGTCTCTAAAGCCTAGTTTACACAGTGCGAGCTGGCGTACGAGTCAGCCTGCCGAGTAGCTGCACTGCAGTGACTCGCACTGTTTGGACGTCGCTTACGAGTAATTCGCACGTGCGAGTTGGACAGTAGCTAGCATCCGAGTTACTTCAAGATGTTTTGTTTTCACTCGCATACTCGCCTGACAGCAACTCGTACATGACAGCAGCTCGGCCGTCGCTCGCATCGTTTAGACGCGTTCGGCAGTAACTCGCCAGTGCGAGCGTGCGAGTTTTTATTTTAACACGTTCACTCGACATCGCGGTACTCGCAAGACTAGACAGCAGCTACTACTGTCGTGTAGACAGCAAAGGCGAGCCGAGCTATTGGCGTACGAGTAGACAAGCCGAGTAGCTGTCTACTGTCTGGTCAGCAGCTCGCACTGTGTAAACTAGGTCTAACGTCCTCTACCATTACTTCACCCCTAACAGTAAACCACAGAACAATACAATCTCTCAAACTTATTAATCTGTCATTTTTTCTTTCCGTTGTCTGGTAAAGCTCAGTGTTACCACCCTTTGTAATACGGAAATGATTTAACGAGCGCGCCACGTCGCCGCTCCGTGATTCCTCTGATGACCGAGCTGTCACCGCAAAACATGCGCAAAGCGTACCAAAATGCAGCGACGTACGGACACAATCCAAACGAGTATAGCTTCATATAAAGGCAGCATTAGTCGTAAAACGAGAATTTTTAACTACTGTTTTATTTTGGATGCCTTGACGTCACGTTTCATTCCTGTCGTTGGAAGAAGGTTTGATAGGCAACGCAGATTTGATTTTTTCGCTTTATTTTCACGCTTGGGGGCGTGGGTTCGATTTCCACAAAGAATGTGTTAGCAAACACATAGCAAACATTTGTGTGATGAACATTTGTGTTTGCTCTATGTCTGGGTGTTTGTATCTATCTAAGTATGTTTTTAAAAATACATTATGTGTGTATAAATATCAGTCTCTGGCAGCCATAGTACAAGCTTTGCTTAGTTTGGGGTCAAGCGACCGTGTGTGGAAATGTCCCGAATTTATTTATTTTAACTTAGCTTTGCTCGCATTTCATAGTCAATGGCACTCAAGGATAATGTAGCTTTTTAGTAGTGAAATATTTTTTAGAATAGGTTTAGTAGTTTTGGAGATTACCCCCCCACAAACAAACTCACAAATGTTACCTCTTTTGTAAGAGTACTAGTTGCGCCCCGTAGTTTCACTCGCGGTCCCACAGGAAGCGTTCATTTTTCGGGATAAAAAGTACCCTATGTCCTTTTCTGTACCCCAGACAACGTGTATGCAAAATTTCATGATGATTGGTTTATTAGATAGGGCGTGAAAGCGTTACAAACAAACAAACAAACTAACTAAAAAACTCCCTTTCGCATTTATAATATTAGTTAGGATAATGGAAAGTATAGATAGAACAAGACAATGAGACTGCTTTTAATATGCCTTTGCAAATAAATACATATGCATTGTATTGCTTTTTATACCTGTGTACGTACTGTGGTGAGCAACAATTCCACTCGCTGTAACACTAAAATAGCAGTCCCCATTCTTGTCAGGCCTGTCGCGGCAAAACTGAAATCTCTGGACAAATGCATTTCCAAGCACATCCACTATGAATGACGGCCTTTAGGTATGGTTTAAACGTGGTTTAATCTCTACCACCTTGATGACTTGAGCTATAACCTCAGCTCTTGCTTTGTGCTGCTCTACAGTACAGGAATATCGTGTTTCTATTGAAGCCTAATCGATTGGAGTATGTCATTGTGAAAGGATTAAAAGCCAACGTTTTCATCACCAGCATCAATCTGATTTTAAGTGACAAGTATTCTGTATGTCAATGCTTATAGAGAGCTTATAGATGTCAATTACATTTTACATTACATTTTCCTTTTGTTCTCACAAAAGACTGGAAAAAAATCTGCTTCGCCAATCGAATTTTACATGCGTTATGCATACCACGAAGTCCTGAGAAATATCTCAATATATCCTTGCAATAGCAAGGAAGAATGTTAAAACAGACGTTTCAGAATAAAGGGAGGGGAAAATTAAAGATTGCTTTTGGTTCGACAGAGCAAAAGTAGCTTCTAGACTAGAATCTCTGGTAACAGTGAGTCCTTATTTGCGTTAGGTGCGCCCTAGATAGAGATCCGACCACTTCGCTTCGTAAGCGTAGGATTATAGGTATTAGATATCGAACTGCAACATTGCAAATTCTATGGATTTCCTTGCTGCATCCAGTATTTTTAGAAGCAGTCTTAGGGTCTCCAATACCTACTTTTAAAACGTTTAACGATACAGATGATATCTTTGGTTTTATTATAGATTAGTCTGATTATTGAAAAGATATATTGTCAAAGACATATAAATAAGATAGTTTGTGTAAAAAAAAAACAATAGAAAAAAAAGTAACAAAAAACCCCAATGGAACGGAGTTGCATTGGAGCATTTCCGCTTTAATTTTCTATTTTATAAAGTCTGGACAACAGACTATTTACAGTACCGTCTACTACTTAAGATTTTTCACTAAAAAGCAACTATCCACAAGCTTTTTCCGCACTGGGACTTAATTACGCCCCAAGTCGGGGGCTCCGCAATTTGTTGAAGGTAGCAGCCCTAAACGCGCGCCGTCGAACAGTGGGACTTCAGGGCTTTACACAGATAATCTGCCGGCTTAACGTCGGAGGGCATTAGCGAACATTCTCGAACATTCTGGAACCGACCGCGACAATATCGCGGCAAATTGTTCCTTGTACCGAAGTACCTATACGTACTCTTAATAGGTATGTAGGTTGTAGGTATTGCCCGATAGAATGTATGTATAATGCCTTAAGGACCAAATACTAATAAACTAAGTACTGCTGAAAAGGTTTCTAGTTTGAAAGTGAATTGAAAGGATCATGATTTGTGATTATTTATTACTCAAAAGCGGCTTTTGCTGTAGGAATTTATAGAGCTAAAAACCACTGGACCTAGAGAAAAGACTATCGTATCTATGAATTCGTTACAAGAAAGCTCCTAGAATATTTGAATAAAATCTGATTCATGCGAATTAGAATGGTTAAGATTATACAAGTAAATATATAGAAGTGAAGCATCGTGGATTTTAGAGAGAGGATTTTACCCATTATCTGAGCAATAAATTAGTTCAAACATTGTCATGGTAATGATAACAACGGTAAAAACAAATTCAAGCGCTCATCACAACACAATATGTATATTGAGAGTTGACGATGACATTAACCATTAATAGCGTTTAATGGCTCGTATTTTCATTGGTCTTTTGCATATTTCAATACGCAATAATTTACAAAAGATAGGCGTGGGTGAAGTGCATGGCTGAACTGGTAGCAATTTTATTAATTGACCAATCGTAATTTTCATACCGTCCGATGACTACATCGGTCGGGCTCGAATGCAACGATTTAATTAATTAACGGAAGGTAAACATTGCTCTGCAGTTCTGAGTATTCATGTTCAACCATACCAAAGTTATATTGTGTTTACTTTCGTGCAGATTATACGGTCTGTTTCTTTAAACGACTGAAATAATCTAGGATATCATTGTACATAATTACCAACTATAATTATAGAGATAACCCAGAAATCGCGAAAAAAAACAGCTGTTCTGTTCCATGGAAAAAGTTTGTTGATCGCCGCATTAAAAAATTAAGCTAGGTAACTAGGTAAGTGTGGGTAAAATGTTGATTTGTTTCTTTGTTGGAAACCGATCCCGGGATCGGTCGAGACAGCGCGTCGGGATCAGTGGTTCATTCAATTTGATCCCGAGATCCGTGGAAACAGACCCTCTATCCATAATACATATCAGTACTGTTATATAATAAATCTACAACTAAGTATAATTTTTTAGAAACACGTAAGTATTTGCTATTTATTTCGCTTACAAATAAACGAAAGCATCCAACTTTCGACCACTTTATTCTATTCGCGCACCTATAAACAAACCTTAACAGTTTCGCGTTGGTTAAAGCCAACAACCAAAAAGCAAAACAGGCGAGTCGATTTGGCCGATCGCCAAAAAGCCAATAATGCCGACAAATTCCAATCAAAACGATTCCAGAAGCTCGTTGTTATTTGCCATTTATTAAATGATTTTTCCAACAATACGCTCGAAGCTGTTGCGGTATAATCTAGCAGTGGGATTACAGAGATGATGTGTTCAAATAGACCTGCTCCAACTTGTGTAAAAGGTCTATTTGTTATCACTCACTCACTCAATAGAACATGTCTTGATTTTATTATACCTGAAGTAAATATTTATGTTCTGTAATAAAATACTACGTTATTGTTACCCTAATAATATCCATATATGTGAATACAGAAAAAGCATATTAAGGTATTAGGTAAATATTATTATGGTACTTTAGCAAAAATAGGGCCTATTTATTTTCCCAGCAAGAAACTAATTTGGTTTCATAACATTACGTAAAGACCAACTTCACAAACAAAAAACTGAACAAAATCTGGCGTCAAGTCTTCAAATAAAGCAAAAACATTGTAAGACATAAATCAACGAAGTCGCTCGACCGCACGCCTCCCCGCTCCGTGTCGCTCCGCGTCTCTAATAAGACAATTCAAACGTAAACGACATGCGTACATCAGCGGAACACATTACCTTAACACCCGCAAATATTTCCCGAGTCCCGACACGTGTTTATAATAAAAACATCACCCCCAAAGTCCCATCTCAAAGACGTGGAGATGTGGGCGCACTGAGGATTCTTAAGTGGGGCTCGACCGCCAGCGGGGGCATCGAGGAAAGCGTGAACGTTCACGGACAAGCTGAATCGGGAATTTAATTTTAAATATCGCGAATACGTGATATTTTTTTGACAGATCGAATGTTCAAATAATAGGCCCCAAAAGCTGGCCCTTGACTACGACAATGGGCAAAGAGACGAAAAAAAATAACGCAACATTAGGCGCGATAAGTTCCCGACAACGCCGCGTACTATTCGCTCACAATACACATAAAATGAGAGCGATAAATAAAAGTTATCTGGTGTGCGTCGTGCCGTGACAAGTTGGGGTTCCGTAGATAACCGCGAATATGCAGCATAAGACAGCGGAAATGAGAAAGGTTGAATTACAAACTCGCCTGTGAAATTTAAACAAAACAATTTCACCTGCCTAATTAGGATCAATGTTAAATTTTCGTAAAAAAAAATAAACAAAAAAGTTCCGTGAGTGATATTTCCTACAACGAGTAAGTATTTTAGGAGTTAGTGGATTTGAATCAAGTGGCGTGAAAACACTATATAGCCACACCATCCGTAATCCACCACCCACTTACAAAATCAAACCATGGCGTTGACAGAAGCACCTTCCCTGCCAAATTAGAAGGGCTGGTGTTTACCTTCCGAACCCTAATAACGCCGGGGGGAAGCAGGTGCGTCGAAGGCGGTCCGCGGCCGAAGTGGAAAAACTCATTCGTAAACAACAAAAGGAGAACCGCTGATATAACTCAGAAGGGGGAGAGGGGGTGGGCAGGTGTTGAGTTAAGATAAAGTGCCGACGTTATGTTCTATCCCGTGATTTAGATATGACCTTCTGAACGCAATCTGCATTAGTAACCCGCGCCGAGCTGTTTCGTTGCCATTGTTTTACTTTGCACCTGCGCGACGTAAAAGCAAGATGGTATCCGAACGGTGCCCAGATAAAAAGTTCGCCAAATTAGGGTAAGGCCGAATATCAGGGAGCGGGTTCTGAACTCTAAAATATCCTGTTTCATTTTCGAGATAGCGAAGTGGAATCCATTACCGGTTTTATGAGTGAGGAAACAAAATCTTTTTATTCTAAAACCAAATGAGCAAGAGGCTTTTCGTATATTTCTTGAGTTTTCTAGAAAAAAAGCTCACGATTATGCTGAAAGCGATTGCTTCCAGATCGAGTCACTGTCGACGAGGAGAGCCGTCCACACGGCTGGCTATGCAGTAAGTGCTCCATTTCACGCCTAATACCAACTTTTAATGGCGGGTGGCACTCAGTCTTCAATCCTCTAGGACCAGTGTTAACGCGTTTTAAGGTTCACGAGAGGCCAATTACGCTAGCGCCGTTAAAGAAATCAAAAACTTCTGCACGAAAGTTGGAAAAAATTGCTCTACCATTACTGAAGTTAGTTAAAGCGACTTCACGCCAGCTATTGACAACATTTAAGAAGCTGCTACTTTGCAGCAACGGTCTCGAATCTGCCCTAAACAACATACCACTATCTCCAGTTCCGATCCTATTCAAATCAATTATCGTCGAACATCTGGTTTTAATTAACCGTACAACAATGCAGGCATTAAGACCCAAGCGTGGCACTAGGCCGAGCTCTCGGGCACAGAGGGCGCATTCAGGTAATCAATGACAGGGCCCACATGGCCGATAGCACCCGATAGGCTGGAGATTATCTTAATGGCACCGCAGTGAGGCGAGCGCAAATTATGTATTCGTGAGGCACAATCGGCCCAAATGAGAGGCCAATCAGCCGCCAGCCGTGCCGATGTAAACGGTGCGTTGACAGACGTGATGCTAAACGGAATCGATAATTTGTACGCTTTGTACTCTATTAGCGAATATATTGCGGGTTAAGGAAACGTGGATTTGCTAATGGTGTTTGTTCGATTACGTTTTGAATGGGATATGCTAACCCCACAATGTATATTCGATAGATAACTACAGCGGTTCATAGAAACAAACCGTGTCACGATAATAATCTTAATCTGAGAGCGAATGGGGCATTCAACGATAAGAATCTTCGAAATGACTTATCTTATGAAACGACAACAGCACTAGCGTTATATTTTGCTGAATATTATGAACGGAAGTGAAGAGAGCGGCAAGTTGTAACGTTAGGTCTCCAATTTTGAGCACCCCTTACATTTACTTGGAGAAGTTTCAACTTCTGTACGCAACTTTGTTTGCCTAAACGTACATAATGTATGAGTACGTCGTCAATATTGTGCGTAGGCTTCCAACAATAGGCGTATAACGAGCAACACAAACATCTGTTTGGTAACATTGCTGTAACGAAATCCCATATTTATATGGCTTAAGAACTTTTATTAAAACAAAGGGATAGCTTTATATATTCGGAGATCTGTTTACCTTTACTGTCGAAGTTAGGGCGCTATTATATTATGACGACACAAAACTTTGGTCCTTCGGAGATTTGATGGTATAATAAACGGGCCCTCTTTGTAATTTGGTGGGAAACAAGAGTTGCCGACGGCCGTAATCGAATTTCGTACGGATTTGATAGATGGTCGTCGTACGAACTTTTAGGAAATTACTGTGTAGGAATACTTGCCTTGATATTTCTTTAATTGAATGCCGGACTTAAGTAGGCTAACGAGTAAAAGATGTTTGAGAAAGCTTCATGAGTTAAACAACTATACTTCTCCATCTTAATCTGGTTAATCTAATCTGGCTTAAATAACGTGTTGATATTTGTTTTGTATTTTTGACAAAGATGCTAGAATCTAGATAAGTGATCACAGTCCACTTCACAACTTACTTGGTTTCTAAACTCTAAAGGAAACTTAAATGTAGCTAATACTAAACCGATACAACAATAAACGAAACATCAAAGAAGCAATTTCCGATGTGTCTAGACTCTCTAGACATTCCAGTAACAGTATCAAAGAAAGATGTAGACTACATTACAAAAGGTACATGTTCATTCATTCGTACCTAAAAACTCTGCAAAATCAATGACGCTTCTCTCCGAACAAGTAAGTAAGCGTTGAAATCGCAGACTTCTGAAACACGTCTTCCACTTATTGAAATCAGAGATCCTTTATTCAAAGAACGATACTTCGAGGACTCTCTGCAAATACCAATTTAATCGGTTTCTCTTTGGAGAAGCACGAATTATGCCGACTTCAGAGCCACATTTCATTTTTATTCGAACAGCTCTTTACATATACTCCTATACTATACTCTCCGAAATATTAATTTCGGAGAGGAAAAAGTGTGAATCTAAGAACATATATTCTCGAGTATTAAAAATAAGGTCGAGGATTTGCGATATAATTACATACCTATCTAAATTATATTACTTATTTTCGTAAGGTCAGAGGAAGGTCAGGCTTAGGACAAGTCACGATTCGTACGATTTGGCTTACGTTTTTGGTGGAATTAAATTCGAATTAGGTACAATTATAAAAATCAAATCAAAGAAAACCTGAAGAAATGAAAGTAGGTTTTCTTGCATCGGAACAGAAGTTAATCAAACACTACATACTCACTTGGACAATGTAAAGATTGTAGGCAATACCACACCAAAACTAAATCGGTACAAAAATTTGGAACTTTTGCAGATTAACAAACTTCCACATCTTATAGCTAAACCCTAATGATTAATGAACCCTAAAAGCATAGCATCTCTTCAGTCGATTTAAAGCATGGGTCTATTCTATCTATTGACCTTTTTATATGCCTACTATGTACACATCTAAACACTTAGTAGCCCAAAGACTATAAAAAAAATTGAGAGTAAAAAAAGAGAGCAAAAACCAAAAATTAATTCATGAACATTGCATGCAGTCTAAAATATACAAGGAAAGTTTGTAATTATTCAGTTGTAGAGCTGTTCGCGCATTATGTAAGTTTTAATGAAAGAAAGTAACACAGGTCCATTAGCAGAGGAATATTCATTTCCTAGACCGTCGCTGGGCGAATAGCAATGATATCTAGTTATTGTTACTGCTGCTATGGACCAATATACATGGAGACAGTTACTGAGTTTGCTTGTTTTATGCAAGGTTCGCACTTGGTCAAGAGAATGATCGTTGTCCTTTTTACTCGCTTGTGGATGACAGAGAAAAGCAGCGCTTCATATCGGTGGGTAGGACACGATTTTCATCGCTGCACGAACCAACTTTTTAACACCACTTGTGGGTGTGTGTGTTTATTTTGTATGGATTATTTATAAGTATGTATGTATGTATTATGTAATGTGTGAGCAACAACTCTCAGACGACAAATACGACACAATCAACAAGTTACAAGTCGCAACTTTAGATACTCTCAGTGTGATGCCAAAATTTAATTTAGAATTCGTTTGTCTTGTGAACTGACTCACTTTCCACGGCGACTATGTAAGCTGAATTAATTCGGAGCAATTTGCTAGGATCCGTGGGTCGGCGCAGAGATGTAGTTTAAGTTTAAATAAGTGCTTAGACCCTTCAAGGCAGCGTTAGGCCTCTCTGTAGTTTAATGAAGCTTCATAAACGCCTAGGGATAACACTGAGAGGGCAACTTTTTTTCATAACACCATTTTTGTTGCCAAATGTAACTTCAAATACTTAATTAAATGTAGGTACGTATTTTAGTGTAAATTGGACCTACAAGAGAAAACTAATGTTTGGAAGTAGGATAGAGAAGGCGGTGGATAATGATTAACATTAAAATTACTTTTTCTAACTCTAGTGCACCCTACTGTGATAAGTTGTGAGGACACTTTTATATAGCCTCGTAATAGTAATAGTGTTTTGTCTTTTTCGATCGAGTTTTAAATTAAAAGAAAAAAGACAACACTATATAACTATTCCGAGGCTATACATCGTTTATTAGTAAGGGGGAGAAAAAATACTAACTATGATGTAGCTGCACTCTACTACAAAACGAACTACAAAAATATTTATTGGTACAGTGTTAACATTAAATGAAAGAACTTTTATAAATTTAATGAACATTTCCTAACCGGCGCCAGAATCATTTTACAAACTACAGCATTCTTCCATAATTTTAGGCCAGCACCAAAACGATAAACTCACGCATAAAAGTAAATATCTCCAGCAAGACATCAGAATAGTAATTTGAGAGGCTTCCTCGTTACTTATTTCCCCATATCCAAGCTATGTCTGGATCGTAAACTAGAGGATGTTGTCTAGGACAAACTCGAACGAACTCAGCATAGACATTTGATTTTTTTTTTTGGACCGGTGAAATAATTCTTCCAATATTAGCTTCCTGCGACTGTGGTTAGGGTTTTGCCTCCCACACTAACATTCTTAAGTGTTCTTGCATTGAAAAAATATGCAAGGGTGTAATAAAAAACTAGTCTTTTTTTACATTCAAGTTTTGAATCTTTTATTGCTTACTAGCTGCGGCCGGCGGTTTTACAAGCGTTTAAATAGTATCCCATGTGCTATCCCAGATTATAATCTATTTATGTGCCAATTTTTGTTCAGATACGTTCAGTTGTTCTGGCGTGATTGAGTAACAAACATCTATCCACATATCAATCGAAACTTTCGCGTTTATAATATTAGTCACATAAAAAAGGTACTTTCGTAGTAGCAATACTCGAATGAGGTGCGACTACTTAAAGTTATGCTCATCGCCGTGGAATGTGAGCTAAGAATTTTTCTTCCACTGGAAAAGCGATTTCTTTTCTTCTTTTTCAAAGCCCTGTTTGCTTGTGTTATATGTGCTCAATCGCCTACTTTTGTCCGTAAGCTGGAGCGACACTAAGTGGACGGACGCAGGCGGCCGAGAGCGCTGCTTATTGACATTTCATTTTTGTAAGGAAAGCAAACAGCTCCACTTTAACTACGTGGAACAGAACGGAACTAATAAATAGGAATCCCAACGGAACGAATGCTATAGCCATGATGAGGAGAATAGACATGAAGACGTTAATTGGGCAGAGGTCGGACATATCGCTCGGAGTATTCGCTGTGTTTGGAACTATAAAAGCAATTACAGGTGTATTATACCTACATGAAGAACATTAGAAAAATCTAGAAACTTACTAACGTACTAAGGCTTTTTGTTAAACGTTTTTCTCATAGTAACGTAATGTATCTAAGATAAAGCGCAAAAACCATTAACGACCGCCTAAATGCTAACTTAGAGTGGAAAAAAAAAGTTATATAAATTATACCAACGAGAAGAACAGGTTCAGCTAAACAAAACCAACAACAGCTGTATTTTACGGCACCTTCATTGGTGTTTGGAATAACTTGGCTTATTGAACACCTGTGTTAGCAAGTAAATCTAAGTAAACAACTTGTGAAATAGAAAGATGGTAAAAAATTCGCGACGGCCACACATGACGAGGTGGCCGAGAGGTTAAGGCGTTGGACTGCTAATCCAATGTGCTCTGCACGCGTGGGTTCGAATCCCATCCTCGTCGATAGGTTTTTGCTTTATTCATTTTTAAAAACGACGATGTAGATTTTTAAAGACGACGAAATACACGAACGCCTGAAAATTCTAGTAACTCGTTTTAATTATTGCTGAAATTAGAGCCTTTACTCCTAAATTTGAACTGTGCAAGACTCGTACTTTCGGTTATTCATTCCATTCACCTATTTTTCAATTTCTGTCTTTAAAAGTCTGAAAGGTGAGTAACTTAACAACCTTTTCCGCTATTTTTCCGTTACTTATCGACATCCGTTTCCAAGAACATTACCAAACATCGACACGATAAAGAAAAATTATGAGGAAAAAGGCGGAATAAAGACCAGCATTAATGTGAATCAAGTTGAATACCCCGCGCGTTATTCGCTTTGTTCCAAATTAGATAAATTATAGCACAAAAAGATTCGCACAAAGCGCTTGCGGTGCGAACAGGGCAATAAACATCGCGGATGTCATTCACAAGAAATGCTCAATCGACACGCGTCTCTAAATCCGAGAAAGGGGGGCATGGCAGCGCATTTTATATTGAGCTTCACATTGTATGAGCTACGTGTACTTAGTGAGACAAAAGAAGAACTGAGTAAAATTAAAAGAGACAGACGACATATTCTTAGGAGTTCCACAATGCATCGTAAAATCATTTAGGCAAATCACAAATCAAGAATAGCAGCAGAGGCAAATATGAAAAAGCCTCTAAAAGTTTAATTCATTTCGTGTTTAGCAGTATTTCAAATGATTAGCTTTAACGATAGAGTCATCGCTTTAGTACTGCTCGAAGCGCTTGTGCCATATTCCTCCTGCCGTTGTATTGGTTATTTAGATATTCTATTTCAAACTGAATTGATGACAGTCTAGTCGGAGAAGGCCCGTCTCTCCAGCTATAGGGGGCGGGTTCGGACCCAGCCGAAGGCATGCACCAATTTGTTTATTGCGTGAACATAAGTGTGTATTTAATGTCATCTGCTACATAACTGGAGCCCGGTGTATGGCGTAGGGCTCGCCCCCTGTCCCATTTGGGACTGAATATCGTCCGGCGTAGTATGGGTGTTGTACACCTCTGCCATCCCCTTCGGAGAAAAGCGTGACGATATGACGACATATTTCAAAGTGTACGGTTTCCCTGATAAAGGGTTCTTATTTATTTCTTTTTGTTCTCACCTCGAGTTATTTTCAATCAGCATCGCGCCTAACAGTATTTCCGGGACAATTTCTAATTTACAAGTAAACAAAGATGGCGCGTCAGTCGCAGGCTGTCGCCGTGTACCGGAAATGGCTTTGTTTCCTGCAAGCGGGATACAGCCGAGCCGCGTCCGGTGGGAAATGAAATAAATGAATATCATTGCCAATGCTGCCTGCACTCGTCATGCTCAGTAGACAGGCGCCGGGGTACGGGGAGCTCTTTGTTCGAGGCAGCCGTGATTGGCTCGGGGGGGCTACCATGACGTTACTACGCGATCATAAACCTTATTGCGCAGCGATACAATTCGCGGTCGAAAAGAAAACGTAACCATCACGCAATAAGATGTCATGGTAGTTCCCCAGAACCAGCTTTTGTTTAGCCGACGATAAACCTAGCTTCTCGTCTTATTGTCACCCTTAGCACGGATCGTGATTTCTAAGAACAACGCCGTTAACTTTAAGTTACAATTGAGATTCCCATAACAACAACAGTAATTTTAGTAGTAAGTTTAGAATAGTAGTTTAAAATAATTAATTTTATGTTCAGGAGACCACTATAACATAAGGCATCAAAAATACCTGGAGGGCTATTCCTACAGTTCGAGATATTTTCTGATCTTTGTCTCTCTCGTTCGAAAATTCATAGGAGTGAAAGTGATCAGATCTCTCACGGGTCAAGAACAGGGGGCCTGTGTAATTATATTATATCATCTGTCAATGATTCATGCTACGATCTACGACTGCTCGGTGGCTCAGTTAGTAGTGAACCTGCGTTTCTGAGCTTGGGGGCGTGGGTTCGATTCCCACCTGGGCCAAACATTTATGTGGTGAACATTTGTATTTGTTCTATGTCTGGGTGTTCAATATCTATTTAAGTATGTATTTATAAATATATATGTACGTATATCAGGCTCTGGCAGCCATAGTACAAGCTTTGCTTAGTTTGGGGTCAGGCGACCGTGTGTGGAAGAGTCCCGAATTTATTTATTATTTATTTATTTATTATCTCGTTTATTGATTCTATTTATTCTATTCTATTCTATTTACGTGCATTATAAACATACCAGTTCACGTAGGCTGCATAAAAATATACACAAGGGGATTCAGAGCTTTTAAGCGAAACAGTATTTTTACTGAAAATAATACAATTTGAAGATAAAACGTATTTCATAGCCGAAAAAGGTAAGTAACAAAAATAACTTGCTTAAATGCCAACGACCTTAAACTGTTAGCTAAGTAAAACTCCGTATTCCGGAAAATAAAATTAGGGAAAATTTCTTTGCTCTGCTCTTCGACATATCACGGAAATGTCTTATTTTCATTCGAAGAAGCTTTTGGTGTATTTTTATTACTTACCATTTTATGTATGCATCGTCGTTAATGAGGAAGATTTAAAATAAGTTACAGATACTTTATAAATCACAAAAAATTGTATTTAAGTCTCCATATCAACTTAATCATAAATGTGCTCTACCTGTCTGTCATACCGCATTTTCAGTAGTCAAAACATTCAGGCTACCTGACTAGATTAGAATTGACGGCAACTGTACACTAAAAAGAGAAAAAAGCTCTGAAAAACAAACACGATTGCGCTACGAACTAACCAAACAACCCGTTTCGAATTTCCCTTGCCCGAGGATTTAATCTAACAAATAAGTTAACAAACAATGAAGTATCCACATTCGATAGACGGAAAAATCGATCTCCGCATCAATTTTTCTAAATTAATAACACGCCACGAAAAATCAACATCAGTCTTCGGGGGCTCGTTACGTTGGCTTAAATAATCCCAAAAGCGCACATCGGTTTCGATGCAAACATATCAATAGGGAAGAACTGCGCTGAATGGTGAATATTCATAGGATGTGCGCCGGTCCGGACCAATCCCACGTGCGTGTAAATAGTAAACATTTGTTGAAAAATAGCGGGTATTTCGCATTAAAAAAACACCGCGCTGTGATCGGGTGCGGGCTGGAATGGGTAGAGAACAGCTCTCAATACATTGATTAAGGTTCGCATCGAGATCGTTGGCGTAGAAACGCATTTCAAATGGGTCAAGAGCTAGGCTCTTTCATTGAATGCTGTATTTATTTATGGCGAGAAGTTGTTTGAAAAATTTGCATTGGAATTGCGTTTTCAATCGGTTCGTTTTTGTGTTGGCAAGTAGCTGGCCGGGAGTCAGTTCTGCGCTGCCTCGGAGAGGGTTTGAATGATTATAGCGATTAAACTCAATGGGACCCTTTTGTTCGTTTATTCTGATTTTTGTAAGGTATCGTTAGTATGTGTCCCAAGGTAGAAGTATGTATTTGACATTGAAAGGCAAGTGCTTGACATTTTTGAAATACTAAACTCTACATTTTTTATTCAAATAAATTACTATAATTTGACCCTTTGACTATAAAATTCAACACTCGATTACCAATAAATCATTTTCCGAGGCCGATCAATTTTAATATGGGTGTTTAAGCTATATTTAAAACCTGTTGTTTTTCCACAAACCAACAATTAAGCAGAAACGGTGGGAGGTTAAATGTATTTTTTAAATGATCATCAACCTATCGAAAGAGCAGTGTTTACAGGCTTTCGTGTCAAATTGATTCTGTCACGGAAACATTGAATTAACTTTTGACACGCGACAAAGCTGCCACAAGCATGTTTGTAGACAATATGAGAATGTTAACTGGTAACGCGCTACAGTTATGCATTTATTGGCAAAGTAAATTCTTACAGATATCGGTAAGTATACCAAACATCGTTCTCTTAATACTCTTGCTACCTTTTAGTCTGCGGCGTCTCCAAATCTTACGCGCTACGTTACAGCTTATTTTACTACCAACACCTAGCGTTCGTATGAAAAATCTACATTAACCCGTAGAAATGAAGCTATTCGTATTCACACGTGTCGAAATATCTATGATATTACCATCACCGGGTTTAGACCACGTACACAACATAAACGGAACTGTTGATCATGTACATAAAACTAACTGCGCGCTGAACCATTTTAGGTACACCCCTCAGTACATTAATTTCCATTGAAAGGGTAGTTAAATCTCGATTTATCGGAGGTCAAAATACAATGGTAGCCAGTAGTATTCCGACGGGTAAGCTGCGTGTTTGCGTTTTAGCACGTACGTACGTATTAACTATAAGAACACCTGATAATTCCCACGAGGGGTTGCTATTAAATAGAATCTGAATTAATAATGTTCGGTGTCTGGTGGTTACGAACACAACGGTAAATAAAACAGTGAAGAATGAGGGCTAATGGAGGTTTGATTACAGCAATCAATTTGGTTGGAAAAAGCTTTAGGAATAGAACTAATATCAACTAGTTATAATGCCTAAGTATGTAACGATTTATGTAAAGATAGTTGTTCATTTTTTTTTTCATTTTTAAAATCTTTATTTAAACATAACTAAATAACATTTAATTTTTGTAAAACAAATAAAACATGCTGTCTGGGTATTATATATTTTAACATTTTTTTTTTGTTATTTACGTACATAGGTAATAAAGTAGGTATTTACAATTGTTGCAAGCTTTAGTGTAGCATTACAATTCAAGAAAAATATTAAAATATAGTTGTAAAATAAATATTTTATTTTAAAAGATAGTTGTAAAATAACTTTTATTAACATAAATTAAAAAAACCGCTGACACCGATTTTTATGAACACCGATTTGTCATCAAACATAGCTAAGAACACTCCCGACTAATTCATATTTCAAACAAAAAAAAAACAAATAAAATGAAAATAAAAATGAAAATCGGTTTATACGTTCGGGAGCTACGATGACACACACACACAGACACGTCAAACTTATAACACCCCAATTATAATTAATTACAACTTATAATTAATTTTTTATTTCTTCAGGTCTGTTTAATTCTTTTAAATTTTATTTTTTTCAGGTACATTCTTTTTTTTTTTTTCAGGTTTGTTGAAATATTACATTGTATAACGTTTAAAATTAGATTCAAATATCAATTTGTATAATTTTCTAGTAAATTTCATTAAATTAGTTTTTTTTTTAAATTTCAAAATTAGAATAAAAAATTCATGTTCCTTGATGTACTTAATGCGACGTTAAAGCGGAATTACACTAGATATTGTCCAAATAACAAGTTTTATAACACCCCGTCATTTTTGCGTCGGGGGTAAAAATTAGTATCGACGAAAGTAGGAGGAAAAGCAGAGGCATCTCTTTAATTTTGCCATACTGGGTGGTTAAGTACCAATCTAAGTTATTTCAAAGTCATCATATACCCAGATCTTACAAGTCTCAAGTCAAGTCAAGTCAAAATGTTTTTATTCAATTTAGGTATCAAAGATACACTTATGAACGTCAAAGTTATTTAAATAGACTCGACCGCCTTGTTTGGATAAAGAGCCTCTACTCAGAAGAACAGGCAAGAAACTGAGGGGCATTATTTTTTCAAATAATAAATAAATTACAGTCTCACAAATTTTGGCTTACAACTAGGTAATATCTATAAAATTGAAGTCTAACAACTAGGGTCAATATCCTTGTGCATATTCCTTCTCCATTCCTCTTTAGAAAGCGATGATAGCCTAGCCGGAGAAGGCCTGCCTCTCAAGCCAAAGGGAGCGGGTTCGAACCCAGCTGACGGCGCACACCAATTTGTTCATAGTGTGAACATATGTGCGTATTATATGTCATCTGCTACATAACTGGAGTCCGGTGTATGGCGACAGGCTCGCCCCCTGTCACATTTGGGACTGAATATCGTTCGACGAAGTGTGGGTGTTGTACACCTTAGCCAGCCCCCTCGGGGGGAAGGCGTGACGATATGTTATGTTATGTCATTCCTCTTTATCTACCGTCATTACTATATTCACTCCTCACACAATCCTCTTCCTCAAAGTCCATCCATAAATTATTTCAAAGTACCCAAACAATATTCAATGTATGCGATATAATGATGTGTATAATGTATTCAAAATCAGTTTGGGTAGGGCGGCTCACGCGCTTAGTTGTTTCTTATTGGCTTCCTCAAAGGAGGTCAAATTAAATCAGGTCAATTTAATTCTCGTTATACCTCGAGAAATTCCTCGCGAGGCTAATGTACGCTTTCAAGTTTCTGCTCCCCCGTAGCTTCACGAAAACGTAAGCTTTTGGCCTCTTACAGTAACAAAATTGCTTTGCAATAGGTAAGTAAACAAACCCGAACCTTGGGTTTCGTAACGACTACTACATATTCTGCTACCTAGCTTGGAACTCTAAAATTAATTTTGTTTGAGTTCCTAAACTAAGAGAGCGAAGAATTTCTTTTGACTGGTGCAAAATAAGGTTGGCATTGAAACTATTCAAAAGAGAAATTACATTTTCTGTTGAACACAATTTTATTGCACTGGTTCCTGTGAGCAAGATGAAAGAGTTTTAATGCAGGTTAAATTAAAAAAATACCGGCCAAGTGCGAGTCGAACTCACGCATGAAGGGTTTCGTACCATTATCTAAAAACACGGCTAAAAAATCACGTTTGTAGTATGCGAGCACCCTTATGTTTATTATTATACTTTTTATGATTTGTGTGTTATAGCGGCAACAAAAATATAGCATCTGTGAAAATTTCAACCGTCTAACTTTCACGGTTCATGAGATACAGCCTGCTGACAGACGGACAGACAGACAGACGGACGGACAGCGGAGTCTTAGTAATAGAGTCCCGTTTTACCCTTTGGGTACGGAACCCTAAATAAAAATAACGAAGCTTGTAAACAAAAACTAAATTTTCGTTCGCATTTTCCATCAACTATCTGTACGTGATCAACGGCCTCTTGAACCGCCCGCTGTTCCAATCTGAGCACTTCACGAAAGGGCGTGATAATAAATGGCGTTTTTTCTCCGAGAGATATTGCCGGCACTAAGAAACAGGTAGTCCCGCCTTCAATCCTACGCTAAAAGGGGTCAGAGGGGCAATGGCTAATCCAATCCAGTAGTGCAATCTAGTTGGTGAACTGTCAAAACGTTACGCTTGTTTTGGCATTTGATGACGCCTGAAGCTGTTATAGAATTGTTCGATTACTAATGATTTCGGAATAAACTTGCTATGAATACGATTACTTCAGGAACAGTTGTTGTAAGTCCGGTGAGGTCCGTTCGAAATTCTTCCAAGTTTAGTCAAAATTATAATAAACTTGACCTAACAATGGTATACCTACATTAGAATTGAAAAGATGTGAAATATATTAATTTAATAAGCATATTTTATGATTGTTGCCGGCGGGTAGTTGGGGCGTCGCCGTCGACCCGCTCCGGGCAATATTCCGGCGGCCCACAGGAAAGGTCGAAACTTCCTTCCGTCCCACGTCGAGACCGCCTTTATTATGACTTTATTACGCACAATGAAAATCATATTTACCGGGATAGAAAGACGACATAATAAACACGCGTCGAGTATAGGGGATGCGGCCCACTTCTGAATAATACGAATTTTCGGAGCATCTGGTGTATACCAGTCTCTTATTACGTACACAAAGAATCCGAAAAGTGTACTGTCGTGCGGATAGACGCGTTGACACATTCCTGCATTATGTAATTCCGTAGAGTTCCGCGCGCATTTTTCATAGGAAGATTTGGAGTACGCCGCGCGCACCTGTCACGGGTCCCTTTTCAGTAGGGAATATTACATTATGTCTCTCAAAGAAGCGTCGGCCGTCGCCTTGGCGGGGTGACGGCGAACGTAATGCGATCGGCAGGTAATGCGATTGTAAAATACAGATAATAGCACGTGATAGGCCATTGTGCCACCGCTAGTGGCGCCCAGGGTCAAAACAATTGGCCATCGCAGTATTCTGTATCAAAACTTGTACTAAAATTCAGTTTAAGTGATTGGTTTGTTATGAATCTCATTTACATTGTAACGCAATTACTTTGAATTTAAAATTGCAACTAGGTAATACGTCAACTTTATTCATCGTTATCGCTTTCGATTTGTTTAATCTTATGAGGCATAAATTAACTTTGCACTCATTTAACGTGTTCGCAGTGCATTAAAGTGTAATTATTTTGAAAATAACGGGCGCTAAAAGTCACTGGACGTAACTACAAATTACGTCGACGCCGCGGCGAGCGCCGCCCGACCGAGCCGTTTCTTCATCGCCTCATAATAAGCACTCAGTTATTTTCCCACTGTTTTCAGAACAAAGGAAAGGTTTATTTTGAACTTAATTGCCCGTTACTTAGTAGTTTTATAATGGTGACAATAACTTTCATTTCAAACTTATCATAAGCAGTAAACAGAAATTAACCGTCATGTTACTCTCCTAAAATTCAGTTAAAACGCACATTACTGATAAACAAATACACTTTGAATGTGTAATCTACCAAACAGTTAAATTAACTCAACTTTAACTCAATTTAGAATCAACCTTAAAAAGTAATTCACTTTATACTCCACGTATGACTACATAATCTACTCAGAACTTAATATAAACCTGCCTAGTACAATATTATAGTTACATCTTTATTGACCTAGCCCACCACAACATGCATTTCAGTGCAATTAGATCGTATCGTGCATTAAGTAAACACGTCAGTTGTAATTAATTACCTAGTTGAAGCAAAAGCGAATACGCGAAGCGGGGAATTTCCTTCCAGTGTTAAATGTCAGTTATATAAAACCGCCACATTTATTCTCCGGGGAGGGAACGTTATTTACAATAGGGGGGAATTAACAGAACAATACTTGCAAAGGCTTCTGCGATCTTCATTGCGCTTCTTGCGATAGTTTTGTTTGTTACTTTGTTTCGTTTTGTACAATGAAAAGACGTGCTTTTCATCGTATTGTTCCTTACAAATTGAATCGATAAGGCTTTATTTAGTAGTATTTTTCATTACATGTACCCAAAGGTCCATGTTATGAAAAAAATGGGCAAAACGAATGCCGATGGTGAATACGCCACTGAATTTCTGAATTTAACCAGTTCAAAATCAAATGCAATCAAATGCATTGTTGCATTTCAAAACTCAAATAGCACCTTGCACCTGAAAACGGAACTGTAAATCTTATTTTTATCAGTGTTAGTGTTATTCGACAGTTGCTAGAATCACCGAGCGCTACTAATACGTTCAAATCACAGCCGAACAATTTCCGCCAACAAAAATCCAATTACAAAACAACAAAAGCAGGTCAACAAACAAACTTTCCAAAATCCACAAGTAGGCTATTGAGGGAACATAGCAAGTCCCGTTCTTGCAAACAAAGTGGTAACCGTTGGAAAATACTTACAAAACGAACGGGAAGAATGGGCTTCTCCGTTGAGAGCCATCGACGGCTTGTACGTGACGCGAAACGCAAACTTTAACCTAACTACCGTCGACGTTTAGTAGTTCCTGGCCAATGACATGGGATGAAGGATACAAGAAGCCAATGTGGTTATTTGTATCATTTGTTTTTTGTGCCAGCTTTCGGGTCTCTTTCTTGTAAGTTTAAATGTTCACGAGAGCAAAAGAGCTAAAAGAAAACATGAAGTTGCTCTAACCAACGTTGCAACGAGTTGCCACTTTTAAGGGAAGTTCAGTATCGATGTTTTCTCTACTTTTTAGACCATTATCCGTGCCTGACACTTCACTCCCGCTCATTTCTACCACGGTTTCTCAAAGCTTAATTTTCTTCTTTTTTTTTAAATAAAGTCATAAAAATTTTGGTTTTACTACCGGTTGTACACGCTATCATACCTGCAGGCTTTGTAATTTTTCCAAGATAAAGTAGTTTTTATGTTCATGTCTTTTCCAACTAGTCTAGACTTAAGCTAGTGTCAGTGAAGCTTTTCGTCCATGACTTGGGCTGAATCGTATGAAAGCTTCATATTATTCTAACCTTCCAAAGAATAAGTGCCTATAATAATAAAAACCGCAAAATTCAAGTTTGTTTTTGCAATTTGGAGGCCCACTTTTTATAGTCCCCATTTTAAGTGTTTGGCAATATTACGGCTCAGTATGAATATTTCAAGTTCGAATATAGCCGTAAAACACGTATGGCTGTATTTTTTATACCACATATAACTTCTTATAGCCAGTAATATTAGGCAAAAAGCTTTATTATATTTCGAGGCAACCAATTGCGGTTTTTGCGGCTAACCTACTCATTATCATAAACCTAGTAAAATTGCTGGCACGGTGTAGAATAATAACCGGTGTGTCTATGTATTTATCGTATAACTTACGCTCCGGAACAATAATATCCAACAGCCATAACGTTTCCTGAGTACGAACGTCGCCGAATAAACGACACAATAAAGCCCAATTGCCGAAAACGACTCACTCGAACTCTCACAAATAACGTCATCAAAACATCCTTAATCATTCGTTGGATGGGGATGTGCTAAAGCGTTGTGATAAGTTCTCCAGCTACTGTTTGGATTTACAGAGCGCGTCCTTATGAGGTTCCGATTGTAGATGTAATAGACACAGTGTCTTGCGGTGGCGCGTTTGTAGCTACGCTTCCGCTGAGACAACATACGTGGAGAGCTTTCCTAGGTCGATTTGCTGGAGTACGTCAAACAGAGCGGTTCAGGGCGTCTCACGGAACACAGCGAGTGTTTGGCGACACTCGCTCGACAATGACGGCTCCATCGAGTGTTTGCTCGCGCCCGCACTAGTTTGCTTGCCTACTCACGCGTTCAAAGATTTATCCAACACTGTTTTCACACGCGATTCTTAACGTTACACGAGTGAATAGTTTCCCCTTTTAACGCTTTACTTTTCCTCTTAGAGGCAAGGTCGAGTGGGAGGCGAAGTTCCGCGGTCTCTCCCCTACTCGGGTAGTTCGGAAAGTGTCCAAAAAATTGCCTCGTCCTCGAGTTCCAACACGAAAACTATAAAAACGAGACGTAAGTGAAAACTATTATTTTCGCATCACGGACGCTTTATGTGCCAAATTAAAGTTTCGTGAGAGTTTTTTTGTTGCGTTAACGACTTGTTCAACTTAGCGAGGCCCATAAGAGACGTTTTTGTGCCCGACGTAAATTAGATCTTATCGAGTTTCTTGGGAGTGTTTTCTGTTTATCGTCTTTCAGTAGAGATTCTTCTGAATACATGTGAATGCTTTCTATAGCGTACATTAGTATGTTTTTCTTGAACTAACATTTGCATATTAACTACAAAAAAAAACATCTTTATTAGTCAAACAAAATGAATAAGCAATGCTCTGGTCCTGCGAGAGTCGCGCTACATTAACCATTTAACCTGTACACACAAACGCACATCACACAGTCAGTAGGAAAATCAAACAGTAGATAATGCGACAGGAAATGTTCCAAATTGATTCATGGAATAGTACCCGGTTATTCCCAGCTGAGATCAGATAGAGTGTACACTCGTGAACGGGAGCTACTCTGAAAATATCAAGGAACTGTATTCGTGCTTGAAAGTGTTAACTATCACAGTTATATTCGTTGTTAAATACTTGATCTTAATGATTCTTTTCAACATAAAACTCTATTTTATACTACCTACATAAACACTAATTTAGGTTTAATTTAAGTACTATAACTGATATAAGTTGTATTTGTTAAGTTGTAATATTGGCATATCCATAAACCACTGGCATTGTTGACCGACCGTATTACAAGCTCCTAAAAGCATCTATTCCAATAGCAAGTGCCGCATTACTCCGCCAGTACATTACAGAGTCCCGTCCATGTTTCAGCCGTGCAGTAGCCCCGGAGACGGGCCGGCACATTTCCCGGCGTCGAATTCAATTCCATTCGTTCCGATCATCGGCTCCGTGTTGGAGATAGAAATCTAATTTGGGGAAACGGTGTCGTCAACAGTTTTTTGGACAAGGCATGGCGTTTCGCGACGTTCGCCGCTCTTTTGTAGCTGCGGAATGCGAACCCCGGATCGGTTTCCGTATTTCCTGGAGGTGAAATGTGAGCGAAATGAATGAGAGCCGCCATCGAACAAAGTTGTATGATCCGAGTTCTTTATTTGGTTATTTTCCTTATCTCGCGGCTGTCTTTGTCAGCAGTGGAGAGCTCAGCCGTACAAAAATAAGACTCCATCGATTTTACTTGCGCCGTACTTCGTCTGAACAGTATTTGGGCTTATTTTCACGAGTACCTCGTAAGTATGAATATAAATTTTCCTACGCCACCGACATCGCAAAAAACTTTGCATCGTCGTAATTTGCAAAGCCCTTTGCTAATATACTTCATAGCATACAGATAAGCCGGCAGCTGTTTCATTACACAGACTATTAGATTAATTAAAAGCTAGCGTGTAATAATCGTGTTGAAAGAGTAGATAAAGCTTCACGCTCGCTTATTCTTTTAACAAAAAATTATTTTAATAACTCAAAGTGAAAGTTTTTCCGTTGGTTAATGTTTGAGCATCAAAAGAAGTACTGGAGCAGCCAACCGGAAAGTTTGGTAAAAGCTCCAAGTCTGTCATAAGCAGTTGCTCTCTATACCGCCGCCGCGCATAGCTCTGAACAAATTTCAGTTTAAACTTCAATTGAATCCGATATTACTGAAAGAAAATAGATCAAGCGAGATGTCAGTTTTCCGTAGTCAAAGAATATAAAGTCGGGAATGGAAAGTGAGTGCATTTTTTGTTCAGTGAAAAGTTTTTCTAGCATGTTACTTTTTGGGAAGGGAATTTAATGAAACCGTTAACGAGTAAAATAATGCCTTGTAGGAAGTTTAAAGGATCTAATTTTCAAATGAGTTTATAGCTCTTTCTAGAAACGATATGCCTGTTTGGTGGCGACTTTTTCTAACATAGGCGAAATATTTGACCGATTACCATACACTTTGGTTCACATAGGCCGTTCTCGTATACAGTCGGCACAGTACTCCTCTAGAGCGGAAACGACCGTCTTCGCCGCCGCCTGTAATATTTTTTTACACCATTATCAGGATCGTTTATCAACAACAACATAATACGACAGTAACGGAAAAGGGAAACGGAAGGAAAATAACATTTATTCCGTGGAATAAATGAGTAATAAAAATCAGGAAGGACCGTGATTGATGAGACATAATATGCTGACTAAATACAACAAATGAGTAAACATGGGCACAGTGTATTCATTACTGTAGCGTTAGACTATCAATCACGGGGAGGTGCCAACGATTTGTGTTACGTGTTTAGGTTCTCTCATATCCTGCTTGTCAACGGCTGTCGTGATGTAGGGCTGGTTTGTCGCAAGGACGAGGCTAGACCGGTTCTTGCTAAAAAACAGTACTGGTTACAATAATGCCGTCGCGCTAATAGCAATTTGTAGTACATGATTACTCGTACAAGATTTTTGATTACTTGCTTGACCTGACCTAATTACAAACAACTGTTTAAGACTCCAAGTTTTGGCCAGTTTAAAGGACTTGATGTCCTGTCCGTTTCTATTTTATCAGACAGCCAGGGAAACGCGACGCAACCGCCATCTGTAGGTTAATAGTGGACATTGCCCACACAAACACAAAGGCTTTCGATTCTACATATCTCTAGATCTACAATCTATAAAATTGCGAGAGTGTGGAGCTTTTTAATAAGTCCCGTGAGGTATATTCCTAGGTCATCGCACTAACGAACTAGAATTTATTAACGTCCCTCAGTTGTCCGACAAAAGCCGTCTTGGATTACTCGCACTAGCACGCTACCCTATGCCATGGACATAACAAAAGACCTCACACGAGGCAGACGTCTTGACCAAAGGACACCCATTGTCTGACAAAGGCTCGTCGGCCACTTGTGACGTAAATATGTGATCTTCGCTTGTTGAGATAGGTCGTTTGCTCTAGCTTTAGGCCTCGTCGGAACAAGGCCTAAGTCTGTAAGCCGAGCCGGCGTCAAAGGCAGTGTCAGACAACTTAGCCAAGTGTCAGACGGTACATTGTAAAAGCGTCGTACAGTGTGGGTGTATTAGAACTATTAATCACGTGAGAAAACTTAATTGGACGCCCCGGACAGACAGTCACGCGAGCACTTGGATGTAGTTACGGCTTGTTACTTAGGGTTAGTAAAATATTTAATGAAGGATCTAGTTACAGTTGCTGACCGCGTATAGTGATTGATGGGTTCATTGGGATACTATTTTATTTTTAACCTGTACGTATCACAGAGAGCGCTGTTAAAATCTTAATTGATTTATTGCTTCACACTCGTACTTATATTCTTACTAAGAAGTAGGCGGAACTGAAAATCTCTATTTCAAGACTATTTAAGTAAGTATATTTTTGTTGTGTTTAAGAATATACAAATTACAAATACAATTTACTAGATGTGTAGCTGTAACTAACCTGTCCATGATTTTTGTAGCCATGCCGTCTGGCGATGTTATCGACATGGTGTTCACCTTCGGGCACGTGCACTGCGAACTGGTTGTGGTAAATGGTCTCTCGCGTTCCGCTGTGTGCGTGCGCGCACACGAGAAGCGCCGCCAGCAGCGCCAGCGCACGCCATGACGTCACCATGACACTGGCACCAATCACAGCCGCATTCGCGCTCGCTCGCGCAACTATTGCTATATCACCACTTCACTCTCACACATTCGGCAAGGGATCCGACACTTCGCGCGAAGGTGTCTCTGTCCTATGTCATCAGCATCACCTCGCGTTACCTGAAAGAGGAGACGTTTAATTAGTCCATGAGAAGCATGATTAAAAGGCACTCCCTTTGCTGTAACGCGCACCCCTCTCGGAACAAAAGGCGCCGTGGAGATATTCAATTTTAATAAAGAGTAATTCGCTTTACGCGCTCGCTCTATTTAGCTTTATTTTTTACGCTTGAGCTAGTCCATAAAGCGAATTTAGGGGCACGATAAACATATTTGCCGGCGTTTCGACGCAGCTAACGGCAAATCACGCGGCAGATAGGACACAATAAGCGGACACACAAACGGGGACAAGTAAAAAAAATATACGTCGGGAATCCCCAGATAATCCAGATAAGCCACGCGGGCTAAGCACGCGAAGCCTGACCGTGAATATATTAAAAATATTTATGGAATTTTATTTGGGAATTTATCCGTCCTCTCCAGGAAGCGAAGCGGTCGCGTATAATTCTTGGTGTCCGCCGACTGTCACATTCCAGATTATGTTTTTTTTAATATTTAGGTCATTTATGAAGTAAAAGGAAAATAAAAGGGAGCTTAAATTCTACAGAGAACCTCGCTGGCAATACAAATATCAAACGCAACTTCTCAACTTTAACATACTTAAAAGTCAGGTATCGTCACGTCATGGAGCCGACGTGTCACACACAGAGCTTTGGTACGAGAATTCCAATATCCTGTCGAACAAGAGTATCGCTATAAAACTCCTCGAAGATGTTTATACTTCCTCGGAAAGCTTTGAGGAAACTAAGATAATAAACACACGTTCAACGTGAACCGCGAACGAGAAGCGGCAACAGTCAAAGCATAACTTGCCTTGTTATTAAAAAAAACAGTTTGATAAGAAAGTCTTCTTGTTTAAAAGTTTCACAAAGTCGTTGACAATGGGTGTATTATTGGTTCGCTGTAAGATTTCTGCTTTCATTGCACAGTGAAATAAATATTAAGGAATTTAATTTATGTTGTTTGGTATTTTACAGTAGTAAAAAAGTATCCAAACAAAATCTAGTACCTATCAGATTAGCTGTCAAAGCAAACCACCAGCCTTAATTTAAAACAATAAACCGTTTATTCACTTTAAAATCCTTCTCTCTTTATCAGAGCAGAATATCAAAGTAAAAGCAAAATAGCAATATAACCTGCTGCGAAATACCTATTAAACTTTCAAAGTCGCGGCTGTCGTAACAATTTTTAATGTGTCACGCACTCGCCCCTCTGGATAATATTAAAAGGCCTAAAGGGGCGTTAAAATTAATTCAAAGCTATAGCTGGGATAATTCTATTAGCGGCCTCGAGCCCGAATATACGACTTAATAACGAACCCAGATCGTTATTTACATTTCTAATTTATATAAGCTTTTCTTGTTGAAATGAAAAATATGACCTCAATTCCGGAGAGTGGGAGACTGGAATTGCTCGTGTGCTTGTTTTTCTGGAGCGAACAAATAATTGCTAACAAAAATATGACTAATAAAAATATAGGTTTTATGTAACAATTAAACTACAGTGACGGTAGAGCAAAATTGGAGTTTATCATTTCGATAACAAAAATCGTTTTGGTCTAAACGGACAAACGCAACTAACAGCGAGACTTTTTTGAAATCGATTTCATAAAGTGAAAAAAACTTACAACCCTAAACACTTTGTACGAACCCTAAAAACAACACTCCTATTTTCGACAGTCGTATAATAAATAAACTTGTCCGTGAAAAGGCCTCCGGTGTATTACCCGAGTGTTATCCCGTCGAATGAAGTGGCAGTTTCTTAATAACCGGCGTCGACGGGCCCCGGCGAGGGCGAGTCGAATCTCGCCACCTTCGTGATTAGCCGGCTATTCGCAGCGCCGAAGCATCGCGACATGAATAAAACATCGTTTACGAAACACCAGTCCCATTACGACAGCCACTCCGTCTTGATCTCCTCTCTTCCTCCGAGTGCTTCTACTTCGGAAGACGCGAGCATGGGAAGAGAGGTCAAGTTACGTTGGCGTCGATGAGGCCCGCGACCGAATCAAACAGGGCCCGCCAGACGGTGACGTGGTAAACATCGGCCGCTATTACCGCTAAAGGGATTAATTAGAATGCATTCTGCGTCTGTTTTCTTATGTAATGAGCGGGAAAATGGACTTTGCTAGTGATTTTAGCTAGCTTTAAGTGCGTTCTGCCAAAACTTGTCTGAAAAAAAGACAATAACACAAGCTCTGTTGCACGTAACACAAAAACTTCGGGTCAGCACATCAAAAATATTCGAACGAAAATAGACTCGTAGATCCCTTGAACTGTCTAGATTTGTAAGTTGTGAGCTTATGACAACAATTTGCTAAATTAGACATTCTCATGACGACAAGAATCAAATTGGTTGGTTAGTATTTCCATTTCAGTATTTAGTAAACTCCAGCATATTTGTGTTTTTAGTTCCGAACCCAAAGGGTAAAACGAGATTCTATTACTAAGACTCTGCTGTCCGTCCGTCCGTCTGTCTGCCTGTCCGTCTGGCACCAGGCTGTATCTCACGAACCGTGATAGACAGTTGCCATTTTACAGATGATGTATTCTGTATGCCGCTGTAATAACAAATACTAAAAAACAGAATACAATAAATATTTAAGGGCACAAAAACACACTTTTGTTGCCCATAAAAGAAAAGTTTTTTTTTACGGGAGTTTTTAAAGATAATGGTATGGAACCCTTTGTGCGCGAGTCCGATTCGCGCTTGTTCGTTTTTTTTTTTTTTGTTTTTGAACTAAACATCAATATGTTCTTGAATTATGCTTGGTTGTACTTCTTGTAGAAGCGAAGACAGCCTAGTTGGAGAAGGCCCGCCTATAAAGCCAGAAGGAGCGGGTTCAAACCCAACGGACGGCACGCACCAATTTGTTCATTGTATGAACATATATGCGTATTGTATGACAGCTACATAACTGGAGCCCGGTGTATGGCGACAGGCTCGCCTTCTGTCACATTTGGGACTGAATATCGTCCGGCGAAGTGTGGGTGTTGTCACCACACCTCTGCCAGCCCCCGCGAGTGGAAAAGGCGTGACGATATGTATGTATGTACTTCTTGTTCGCTAAGTAGAAATAACAGGCATTATCTAATATTAACTGATGTATTGTACATATAGAATTAAACCATCAACTATTACATTAATTCCAAGATTAACTATAAACAGATTCCTTTGAAATATAAATCAAATTGACTCTACCTAATTTACTAGTCAAATAGAGCATAAACTCTTCTATAACTCTGGGTACACAAAGGAATAAAATTCAAACTACCAAAAGATATTTAATGTAATACTAAAAGATATTAACTGTAATACCAAAGATATTTAATATAAACTAAAGATATTTAATGTAAAACACGTGCCGTTTCACGGATAGTAGCCTTTTAATATTCATCGCTGGTATATTACTACTAATTACACAATTTACATAATTACATGGGGAAACATGAATTTTCTGCTTTAAGTTAACGTTTTAGATTAATTTCAGAACGTTATATACGCGTTTTCGAACGGTTAATGAAAACTTAAATTATAACGTACAATCGATCGATATGATGAACATTTGTGTTTGTTCTGTGTCTGGGTGTTAATATGTTTTTAAAAAAATATCTAAGTATGTTTATCAGTCTCTGGCAGCCATAGTACAAGCTTTGCTTAGTTTGGGGTCAGGCGACCGTGTGTGGAAGTGTCCCGAATTTATTTATTTATTTATTTATTTATGTATTAGGCATATTTAGACCGAACAGAATGTATGGGATCAACCGCTGAATAAATAGTAGTGTGAGTGCCGAAAGATAAATTCGTGATGATATTCAAAGAGCCTCGCTACACCGAAATAAAGTAGTTTTTACCACGAATCAAATACGAGAACGAAACCTAACTACTGGCGATAAATACCTAAATCCACGCAATGAGTGCGTGAAGGCGCAAATGATTGCCCCGCTACTTTCGAAATAGGTTAGAAGTTGATGTAAGAGGGGCCTTAACAGCGGGTTTTGTATTGAGGAATCAAACAGATAGACATACTTATGTTTACTTTCTGTCACACACTCACCCTCTCACACACACTCACCCTCTCACACACACGCACCCACACACTTCAACATGTAATAAAATAGAATGGAGCATTAAGAAATTGTCCACAAATTCTTATTTTTATGTACTTTGTACTTATGATTATCATCATAATTTTTTTTTTCTTTTAAAGTTGATAAGTATCATGTTTATTTAGTGGTTGTTTTTATTATTTTGTATATAAAATGTAAATTCGTAATTAGCTATAAGTTTATCTGTAGGTTTATTTCATGTATTATTGTGAGATGTGGATTTTGTGCAAATAAATAGAATAAAATAAAAACAAAATTTCTATATAGTTACTTTCTTACATAGTATTTTTATTTTTATGATTAAATGGGCCCCCGTTTGACCACAATAAACCTGATGGAAAGTGACGATGCGGTCTAAGATGGATCTAAGATATAAGATCTAAGCGGCTCGTTTGCCCATGAGGTGTCTATTCACTCTCGTCTTGAAGAGACCCTGGTTATCTTATGAATGAATTATAGTATGAACGTACTCTTACTTTACCGAAATACATTTACCCCCTTAGCAATAAACGTTGTATAGCCTCGGAATAGTTATACAGTGCTTTGTCTCTTTCTTTCTTTTACATTTTTAAACTCGATCGAAAAAGCCAAAAAACTGTAAAACTTTTCCGAAGCTATACAACGTTTATTGCTGAGGAGGATGTTATATTTAATTACGTTCAGTAATTATTAAAAGATATCTGAGGGCACAGTATTGCCCCGCCAAGTCGAGCTATTTGCTTACTACTCGGATAGTTATTAAAATTTACAACAATACAATATATAAATATTTAATTGGCACAAAAGCATTTGCAAAACGTATTTTTGTTGACTTTACAAACAATTTAATAGAGGTCAGACGGCCATTGTTATAACAACGCGAATTTCATGAATAAAACTTGCTGCGATAACTTTACTGTGCCCGTAAAAATAATATTACTTTTGTATACTGAACATAACTCATACATTAATTCATCAGGAGAATTTATCAGCGATGATAGAATAGAATGGTCGTGTACTTGTAATATTTTATGATCATTCAAGATATTTGATACAGACTTTTAAGTCCACAATGACTTGGAGAAAGCTCTCAAATGCAACAATAGTAAGTCGACGCCTAACCATTCCATTCGCGTGTCAAAACAAACGAAACGGTCTAACAATAAAATGCAAAGTAATAAGGGTACGATACTACTGGCACTTAGTGCGCGACGCGTCGTGATACGACGAAGTTTACTTAGTGAAATCCAACGACTGATCGATTAGTACGTCATCATCGTCACTGATTCATCCCTATATTTCTTCCCCTAAAGAGATGATGCGACGTCGGAGTATAATTAAAAATTTAATTATATATGAAGTTATATTTGATCCTGTACTTCTTAATAAAGTTATTAATAAACGACCTGCAATTATGTTAGCTGTTAATCGCGAAAAGTTTTAGGTTATATTCAAATTCGTAAAGGTCCAAATAAAGTTGGTTTAATTGGTGTTTTACAGCCTTTTTTTGATAGTTCTGTATGTGTATGAAGGTGAACTTAATTAAATGACCTGCAATTATGTTAGCTGTTAATCGCGAAAAGTTTTAGGTTTTATTCAAATTCGTAAAGGCCCAAATAAAGTTGGTTTAATTGGTGTTTTACAGCCTTTTTCTGATAGTTCTGTATGTGTATGAAGGTGAACTTAATGTTATTAACTTAATGGCTAGTTACCACCCACCGGACCAAGCCATGCCGTGAAATGACCTAGTCGTGTTTCGGGATGTAGTCCGGTGTAACCGTTCCGAAGACGGGTCTGAGTAGTAGCGCACTTGTAGCGCCTCACTCAACTGCCGTCTTTGTACTTCTTCACTCTAGTAAACTTCAAGGCTAGAGTGAATAAGTACCTTATAGGTCGTCGTGCTCCATCTTAGACCACAACGTCGCTTAACATCAGGCGAGTTGGTGGTCAAACGCCGACTTATTGTACATAAAAAATATATATAAATATATAAATTATTATGACTCAGAATCACATTGCTTTGCTTTAGACAATATCTCATTTTGCCCTTAGACATTTATGCGACCAAACAATTGTGTTCTAGTGAGGGTTTACCTTTATACCACTCTAAGCTATAATTTTATTTTTCAAACATACAATTTGAGCTGCTGCGTGTCTCGCGCCCGACTCAATTAGGCAGCCGGTGAATAAGCGTTTTAATGCGAATTATCGTTATAATGTACAACAACCAACAACTTAAACGCTGTTGTTCGTGTCCAATAATCTAGAATTAATGTTTAAAGACTTAACTTGCCTTATACAAACTTACTAGTTTTTCTTATAATTATTGTACACCAAAAAACAAATACTCGCTTTTAACACACAACATAATAATTATGTACTTTCTCAACTTCATTAACAATGGTTGTGCCAGTAAATGCTAGAAGTAATCAGTCAATTTTTTACTGATGAGAAGTGTGTAGAAGAACCGAGACGGACAGAGCATTTTAGTGACAAGGCAAATTTAGGGGATAAATAAACTGAGAATATTAAGAGTCCGGCGACCTAACTAATTTCGACCTAGGCGACCTAGACTAACTTCGCATTGGCTTAAGGTACTCTATCGCCATTTCGTCTAGAAGAAGAAGACGAGTGAAGAGAGCGAGTAATGATACTGACGAGCCTCTAAACTTACCTACAGAGTGACAAAGTGCAATTTCATTTTTTTTATGACTTTTGCACTACTGTAATCATTCTTAAGTAACTAAGAATTTCCCTTGTATTATTGATTCATTTAACAGCTAATGATGTAGACAACCTCCCTATGTAATGAAATTTTTGATTTGCTTTGTCTACCTATTGAATAAATCAGTCAAAAGTAAAAATTCGGATATTTTTCATAGCTCTATTTTCGCTTGAGAACATTTAAAAAAAAACCAAGAACATAGAAACCGACGTTGATATGCTCGGTTTCTTGTACATTTTTAATGGCGTAAATTTTTAATACACTTTGTTGCAAAATTTCGCTTACAATAAAATTACTAAGAGTAAACCAGAGACGAATTTAGAATGATTTATGTTGTTTTTAACCTACTGCTGGAGGAGGTTTTCTATTTGTCGGATCTTTTTTTAAGTACGTTGCCCGATTACTCGAAGACGTCTGACCCAACATGTAAAATTCTTTTTTTTTTTTTAAAGGAGGTGGTCTCATTTTAATTTTATCAAAATTATCTGACAGTTATTTGTTTTTATTTCTTTATTTTTATACCTATTCTACTATTTTCATAAGTTCCCAGGCCGAGGTTCATTCCGTAGCGGTTTTTTGCCGTAGTCGGTCTACATTTTAAGTAATCATTAAGGCTCGATGCTATCTGCTTTTGCCTAACGTCTGGTAAGTTGTAAAGGCAAGTTGTTAAGTCAATTGCAAAATATGTTTTTTAAATCCTATTAACCTTTTTATTTCTCTACATTGTCACGACGACGATTTGACAATTTAGACTACGTATCTACAGAACGATACGTTCGAGGTCCAATGATGACGTATGTTGATACATAGCGAACGATGTAAGAGGATCAGTCTCGATGCGAAGCCACTTGCATACGAGTCGAGGCTCGAGAGCGTCGTCACAATGGGCCCTCGGTAGATCCGCCCTTCACGCGGCAGGTAGAAATCTAGTGAATTGAGGCTTAAGACATGTACATATTGCATACTACAGACTGACATACATACTGTCGAGTGGTCGTATAATTCAACGTTCAACGCGTCCAAACAATGCTGTCTCGTTTTAGCGCTTGGCAATTTTTATCGGCGAGCAAATGACAAAACAGTTTCTACTATAGATTAATTAATTATTAAACATTTTACTCTTGGTATGTGTATCAAATCAACTGTTAACTATCTGTGTAAATAGGAACGGGTTGTTCGATTTTAGAAAAATATAGTCAGCAATAAATACGACGAATTCTTTTTTGATGGCTCAAATTTTTAATAGTATTTTTATTTGTTTAATCGCAAACGAAATTGATTCTAGTTTTTTAGTTTTGCATCAACTTTATGGATGGGAGCTGTTGGTATGTTGCATTAAATTTTCTCTACGAGTACTTTGATAAATAAACTAGCTGCGCCCCGCTGTTTTACCTGTGGTTAAAAGTAGCCTTTGTGTTAATCCAGGGTATAAGCTACTTCAATACCAAATGTCATCCGAATGTGTCCATCTGTTTGAGCGTGAAGAAATTACAAATACACACACACACGCACACATACACAAACATGATATAAGTAAGAAGGATAATCTGCGTAAGAAGTTACTTGTGTCTTTACACTAGCTACGATCTGAAATCGCTTCATAATCTTAACCAACTATTTTTCACCTTCTACTGGTCTAAGTTGGTCCACTCTTTAGAGCTGCATCCGAGTCAAGCCCTATGCGCCAGCCTTGTCCACTGCCTTCTCACCGCCCCAATAATTACGTCCGACCAGCGAGAAAAAGCTTCGTAACCTTTAGCTTAGTTAAATTTTAGTTTGGAAGTATATTGCTCCTGTCAGGAGTTTGATCGCGTAGTAAAATTTGCGGGTTAATGAAGGCTCAGCTTTTAGGTTTTATTGTACTAACTCTATACTGCACTTTCATTTTAATAGTAGCAGCCCCCGGGATATATCAAGTTTGATTTGCGATCAAACTTGTTTAAAACTTTGAAAATTTCATTTACAAAAAGCTTTCTACAAAATGGTTTCGAGTCATCTCAATTTATATTCTGATTCATCTTTATGTTCATCGAGACGGGGCCGATTAAAATCAAATAATTTTCTTTTAATAACTTTTGTGACCTCTTAATGCAACTTTTCTTAAGAGTTTCATAGCGTTAACTTAGTATATTCGACCGAGCGAGCGTTAGCAAACGAAGCGTCTCAGCTTTAGCTTTGGCGAAAATGCTTTCGTATGTCCGGCGTATGTTCGGCTGTCTTCGTCTACAGGTCGCATTTCTAAACCGATTCTCATGAAATATTGTGAGCAGGTTTGATAAATAAATCTATATACTTAATATATGTAGGTTTATTTTGTCAAGTCAGTTTTGGAAAAATTTCAAATGGTTGTTTTTACGTTTTTGCTAGGTCTTCAGCTCACATAGCTAGTAGTCTTAATTTTTCCCAATTCAATAATCTTTAAGTTTTGCGAAGATTTTCACTTTAGACACAGCTTGCGTTGTGAAACTTTTCACTTATAGAGGTAGACGTCGCTAAGTGCTATGTCCGGAAGAATTATATACAGACGAGAGCGTATTTCTATTTTCACATTTTAAGTCGTGATTTCGGAACATTATTCTTAAGTGAGTTTTTGGAAGGAAAGGTTACATTACCAATTTTGATTTTTTAAATCTCTTTTAGTTACGAAATAAGAAAAATAATTCAATCTTATAAAATACTAACTGTTTTGCCCGCGGCTTCGCTCACGTTTTATAGCCTATGACAATCAGGAATAATATAGCTTTCTAATGGTGAAAGAATTTTAGAAATCGGACCAGTAGTTTTTAAGTTAATTTGTTACACATGCACATACTTACATACATTTTTTTCAACCTAGGGGTGTTTAAGAGTAAAGTGCGTGAATATGTATCTCCTAGGCAAGCGTGTTACACCTTCGATCAAGTCGACGCTTCCCATCAGGCGAGTCAGTGGTCACGCATGCCTAATCTGTTGTAAAAAAAAAAAAACAAAACAACTAGCAACTTTTTCGCTCAGAGTTATTTCACCCATAACTATAAGACGTAAAGGTATTATATCCTTAGGTACAATTTTCAAAGAATTAAAGCTAACATTAGACTCTATCAAACAATTCATCAAATAAACACAGCAGAGTCAATAAGCTAGAGGCAAACACTTGCACGGTTAAAGCACACAACCGTACGGAAATCCGACGCACGCCTCGTTGGATATTGCCTGCACTATTTGCGCTCATGTTTGGATTTTTAAATCTGCATTCCGTAAACATAGCCGACGTACGCCCAATATCAAATATTGTCTTAATCTAACGAGATTAGCGCTATATTTGATTGGACGTTTGTTTTATATTGTTATTTGTTTTATAAATCTTACGTTTACCTTTTCATAATCTACTTAGATACACACAGTTCGTAGATACGAGTAATTTATTACAGGCTTTTATTAGATATGTGTGTTGCAAACACAGACGATGTATCATATATCAAAATAAATGCAAATGAAGATTAAGTACGTTTACATCTACACGCAAGAACAAACCATTTCAAATTTGAGAAGAAACGCGTACAAATTGGCTCCCAACAAGAATGCCTCCCGGCGTCAAGTTAGCCGAGGAACTAGGGTCATTTTTTAAAGGGCCACCCATAATGTACAACGTTGACGTGATCTCTACGTAAATTGGCGCGATTTAAACGTAATGCCCGGATTTAAGCGTAATTTGTCTCGAGCCGAGTCGATATAAAGCGTGTCGCCTGACGAAATACCTGCCAACTCAAATTACGTTTTATGTAGACAAAATTCGGGACGAACGAAATGGGTAAATGTAGCGTTTCAAACCTTGTAAGATATCGGGACTCATTTGCTTTTAACTCTGAACTGTGCACAAATTAAATTAATCACACGGTCGGTGAGTTCGTGACAGCATTTAGAATGGAAACTAATGTGATATTCAATTAGTGATTGTGGTAGCTTTAGGATTGCGTGTAAGACTCTACAACGTATTTTTTTTTTTAAACTAAACCAAAAAAAACTTTTTGAATGGATTGACGTAAAGTTTAGACAAAGAAAATTATTACAAAAGAAAATAAACTACGAGTATATAAAAAAGAACAACATGACTAACTAATGCTCGCGTCTGCATGCAGTTTTTGGCCTTCGACCTTGCATTAAGTCTTTTTTTAAGTTTCTTAGGAAATAAATGTTTTAAAATCAAATCCTTTTTGGCTCTTATCAAAATTTCACTTTTCTGCACCTATCATCGGTTTAGGATGCGCAATTACGCATTGCCTAAGTCCTTGTTTAACTAGTTTTAAACTATTCCTAGTGAATTATTCGCTTATCGGGCACATATAGTTAAGATTCTCCTAAGGAACGGCTTACGGAAAATTAAGGTAGGAGCTAGCTAGGAGTAGTTTAAACTAGTTAAGTAAGGACTTAGGCAATTCTTATACTTAGTTCAAGAGGCAGTTAATCTTTAAATTTAATAGTCAAAAAAAATTTATCCAACTACGAGTACCATAGTCCGAGAAATAGTAACAAAAATAGAGTACATTTTTTAACACATAGCCACCATTTCACCCTTTAGTAATAGAAGATTTTCCACGTAATAAAATTACAGACTAAAACTGGAGAGTTAAAATAAAAGCGAGCGAGCAGCCTGTAATAATTCCCCCTAGGTATTAACGCCGAAGCGTAACCATACAAAGCAAATAGGGGCTTATATTCAGAATTAGAAACTTACTAAGGTAAATAAAATTGTTGGAAAATTGTATAACTTTCAAAGTTTGGGGTGAGGCCTAATTAAATATACTTGGAGATTTATTTTAAGACTGTTGATATTCGGAAAGTTAGGCCAAAACATTTAGAGTTAGGTAGTAAATTATAGCTAGTTCGTTAAGGATGGAGGCATTAAAAATTAGGTCCTGAAGTACTCGTAAGTCTAATAAAAAGGTTTACAGTGAATGTTTTAATCCTACTAATATTATAAACGCGAAAGTTTGTAAGAATGGATGGATGGATGGATGTTTGTTGATGATTGTTAGGCTGAACAGATCTGGATAAAATTTGGCACAGAGATAGATAATAGTGTAGAATAGCACATAGGATACTTTTAAACCGCGGGTGACACCGCGGGGCGCAACTAGTAAATTATAAACTGTACGTGTCTGGGAGCAAATGGATACACTCAGCTCAATTCACGAGATGGCTGGGCGGCAGCTTTTTCACTAGATTTTAGTGGCAAATTTTTCTCAACACTATTACACTATACACTATTATACTCACCCCACCACTAGCACGTACCTACAATCTACATATACTAGTATATTCATGTTATTATTTTCTGTTACTTTATCGTCTATTTATAAATATTGAAACAGGAGGACGGAGCAAGAAGTTTTGTTCAATTAGACGTAAGATCATAAATAGGTTAAGAAGATATGTTTTGAAAAAAAAAAATTGGTTGTCTGTAAAATGGGTTTACGGACGATAGTTTAACGTGAGATGGTCATAACAAAACATTGATGAAATGATTGCATACTTTTACGAATAAATCGTAGCGCTCTCGCTCCGATCGTAACGTTACAATGGGCGTAACGGGACAATGAGTCATCCTTTTTTGTGCGTGCAGCCGGCGTTCGACGATTTACTAGACGTAGTCACGTCAAAAAAAGTACAATTTACCCGCCGCCGGCCAGTTACGTATCAACTATGTTTGACACATCAGTCGCCGCATCTATTCGGTTCCATCTCGGATCTTAATTCAACTCGTGCTCGAATGGTCCGAGGTCTTGTTCAAAGGCTAGAACGTTTTGTACACAATTGATAGAGTCAGTATTCAAGCTTTAACACATCACAAAAATTTTATAAAATCAAACAAAGATATAGAATTAGAATTTAGAGACTAACACTTGATAAGAAAATTACAAAAAATACATACATACAAAAATATGAATGAAATGATTGTGCCATGAACAGACGTCGATTAAGTATTGATAACTTGTCCAAGTTTTTAAAACATAATCGTAGGATAATTTCGTAACGTTAAATAGCATAAAAACAACGATAAACTGAATCTAAAACAAGTAACATGATCAAAAGAAGAACAAAAAACCCGGCTGCAAAATTTTTACCCTATGTCACTTCCACTATCAAGACGTTTCAAAAATTCAAATGACAGCTCGCATGTCGAAGTCCAACAAGCTGTTTAGGCTGTCGGGTGTGTCAAAGAAACCTCATACATACATACCCACTTACTACACTTACTACACTCGAAGAACATAACCTTTCTTCTTGCGCAGTCGGATAAAAATATTCAATTTTGCAACATAAATAGCAGTCTTTTCTTTACTAAAATTCTATCTACAACACTGACTGTCCACTAGTATGAGATACTATCGCCTGCGCGCCACCAGAGCGTCTAATTCAAATTGAACAGTAGATGTAGGTAAGGCCCACCTGGTCGGACCGACGATCGCTCCGCTAATGTATGGCTTTGATCTTATTACACGTCGGCTGGCGTATGAACAGTCTTGGAGATATATTTTCGTCGAATGTCTTAGACATGATGATGAAAACATATTTTTGTCAAGAGCCAAGATTTAATTATGCGATACCATACAACCATATCCTGATGTCACGTACGTCGTGTTATTTTCGCCGATATATTTTTGGGAGACGTGATTTTGTATTTAAGACAAAGAAAATTGAGACTTAAAATTTGTGTTCGTAACAGTCATGTTAGGAGCACTAAACTTGATTCAAAAGTAACTTAGCATAGGAGTAAATTGTTGTGCAACTATTCCCGTTAGTCGGCGTATCGGCGTGCCTCGTGTAATGTATGCAAAACGAGCTAATAAAACGCAAGTCGGCCGAGCCGGCAGCGCAGTAAATTCGAGAACAGTTGACATTTATCCAAAGTTACATCCGTTACAATAACAGTCGCAGTTGCGATATCCGAGCGCTGCGCGTCCATTTGTTCTAGTTCTGGAGGCATAGCGCCGCAGCCAGCGCTCTAATGTAATGGGAAACTTTACACAAACAGGCTCCGAGCTCTCGCGGATTAGACGTAGCGAATCGCGCCTCCGAGCTCCGTCTAGAAACATCATTAGAATTCACACCGTGGTCGCTCTATCCGTATCCTAGAGGAAGTTCAAAAATATTTACAGTTTAAGCTGTGTACGAGCGTTTAATCAAGTGTACCTGCTGCCTGCAAGCGGCGGCAACAGCACGGCGGGGGCGCCTGCTATGAACGTACTATAACGATACCCGTTGCTGCTTCTCATTAGCCATATAGGTGGATAATGTATTTGGTTACACGAGAGCCGCGAGCGATCTGTGCACACGGTTGGCTAATCAGTGCTTAAGAGCTGCGTCTTATCCCGCTTCGCGAACCGGATACCGAAAGCTCAATACATCAGCATATATTATGAGCGCCGTGTCGAGCTTCATATACAATATATCTCCCTGCAAGAATTATACCCAACAACCGGCGATTCACGTCGGTCAAATCGATATATCCGAAAACAGGGGTCTGTCAGCGAATAAATCCCGGAGTGTATCGATTTAAGCGCCATAAAAATATGGCGCTATAAACGTGTAAGCGTCCGTGTCAGGTAAAAGATTGATGGCTCAATTCAAAGTCACACTCGCGACTCGCACGGCCTTTTATGTCGCCCGGGACCGAGTTTTATATGCGTCTAAGTAACGCTTGTCGCTGCCCGGAGGAAATGAGAAAGTTATCGGTATCTAAATCCTCGCCCAGGGGACCGTTGAACGTTCTCCTAATAGATATAAAATCCGAGGGCTTCGTATAATTCAATTTCGGTCGGAGGAATTGTAACGCGGGCGACCGGTGTAACGATTTATGTGTGCCCACGGCACGGTGACAGTCGCGGGACGTGCGCTGACAGGCGGGCGCGTCGTGTCGTGTCGCTGGCCGGTCGTGTGGCCGCACACACCAAATATGTGCAGCACTTTAGAAACCCACGCATATCATCCACAGACGCATCCACAACACGTTTCACCAAAATTTAAATTTAATAAAGCCCTGTCAGTGCAATGGCTTCTGCTACATTATTGGGATCTGTGACCGGTCACGTTTCCATTTCTAAAATGTGTACCTAATTCTCGATATTGAATACAGGTTTGCCTTTACGGACTTTCTAAGGTTTCACCTCGAAATATCGAATTTATGTAGAGTTAATACGTTTGAGGGATCAAAGTAAGGTCAGATATGATGAAGTGAAGTTTGTGAGCATCCAATATTATGTCGGCTATACATATATTGTGAGTCAATCGAGGCAGTTTGCGGCGTAAATTATAGTTGTAAGAGAACGGACATTGGTCATATCCTAAACGTTAATGCTATCTGCAGCAATAAACTATCCGGGATACGGCGTGACCGCTTCCATTTGTAGTAATATCGCCCGTCGCGATACGCAAGTAGAGCGTCGGCGTCGTAGCGCGCTCTGTTCCTTACTCTATTACGTGGTATTGTAACTTGTGGAGGCAAATACGGGTTTTGTATTGATGTAGCGGCTTTATTGGATACCGAATACCAATTTGAACAAAGGCACAACTGTGAATAGCTGCACTGCATTCATAGGCTTTGAATGGAAATCTGCATGAAAACAGACATTTCTGTCGTTCTGTTAGTTTTTGGAACGATTTACACATTCATTCATAATGTAATAAAACATGGGAATGCAGTCGAAAGAAGTAATATGAGTAGTAGATAATACTCGTAATGACAGCCTTTCACACTCACTGCTCCCTACAAAGTTTCGTGTCGGGCACGCCGTGTAACACACACAAAGACATGGACAAGTAACACCTCGCCCCAAAACATAACATCCATATAAAATCATCATTAGTGAAGTAATTAGTGTTTGTACAATTTCGTTAATTTCATCAATAAATAATATAATATTTATGATTAAAATTTTACGGTTTCACCAGCGGTTAAAAAGTATCCTAAGTTCTAATCTAGACTATAGTCAATACTGGCGTGATTGAGTAACAAACGTCCATACATCCATGAATCAAAAGTTTTACATTAATAATATTAGTGAGACTCCTATTTAATATAATGACATAAGCTTGAACTGGTGCTGCACTGAGAATAGTCACAGTGTAGCACCGATTCATGTTGTACATACGGATGCCAAACCAATAAAATTGTTGCAAACATTTTGGAATGCTCTTAATTAAATATTTGAATATTAGCTTTAGCTGGTAAGCCTAATGCAATTAAAGCCAGATTAGGATAGCCTAATCTGACTATAATGCAGGCTGGCAATTAGGTAATGAACGAGATATCCAATACGAATCAAACATATCACTAGTACAATGTATCTACTAATATGTATCAAACATATAATGTATCTACTAATTATGTCATTAACGTAATGGAGCAATTAAATGATAACAGCAAATTCGTTAATCGATCACTTTTGTAACTTATCGAAATCCGCCAACTAGCGAAATCAAATCAAAACACATTCACTACATTTTAAGGCATTTACACAGCAGCATACTTGACCGAATTCTCGACATTGAATAATTGTAGCTGGAATAGTCTTCAATGTTAATGTAGTGCTAAAGGTTGAGGGAGTATAAGGAGCTGGTCAAACAGAAAAGACGTAAGACGAGAGACACGGACGGAGCGGAAACATGACACCTTGATACTAAATAAGAAGCGTCGCATCCCCGGACACTTCTGTGTAAGTATGTGTTGTGTCGCAGTCCTTGCGTCTATTCTATACGTTTTGTATAAAAGTACATTGAAGGGACGCCACGTCAGCGTCCCGTCCGTGTCTCGTCCTCGTCTTACGGCTTTTCAGCTGGCTTGCCGCTGAGATTTCCAAAGACGACGTCGAGAATATGGGAAGCGGAAAAAAATCTTCTTCTTTCATCCATTCTTTCAATACGTCTAAACCATCTAAGCATTCTCTATCTTTGTCATTTCATCTTCTACCACACCACAACGTTCTTTTATCATATCATTCTTCATTTTATCCAAAAGAGCTACACCAATCATGCTTCGTTGCGAAAAATTACGATTTGAAAAACATGTATGCAATGGCGACACACAGTTTAAACATCCAAACACAAATACACGAGTTCTCAACTCCACCACCACCTCTATTTAGCAACTCCAAAGAGCTGTAAATAATCTCCTCTCGATCCGAGTATTTTCCCGGCTTAAATACCGGAAATTTAATCAAAGTACTGCTTACGACGTCGTCAGTACAAGCTACTATGCAAGTTAGATATAAAGGGTGTTTTGGTAGCTAGCTTAAAATTACTTCACAAAATTGTATCCTACTTCCTACTAATTTTATAAACGCGAAAGTTTGTAAAAATGGATGGATGGATGGATGGATGTTTGTCACTCTTTCACGCCAGAACGGTTGAACAGATGTGGATGAAATTTGGCACAGCGATAGATTATAGTCTAGAATAGCACATAGGATACTTTTAAACCGCAGGTAGCACCGCGGGGCGCTACTTTATATAAATATTTTGGGACCTACGATGCCTATGGAGACTTTTTTTTCTAGCTATTAGGTAAAGAATGATGTTTATCGATGGTGTTTAGCGATATTTTCTGACTTTTATCTGTGTTCATGACTAAACCAATTGAACCTCACCTGGCTCAAATATTTAAAAGAAATTCAGTTGTAGATCAGTCAAGTCATGACTGTAAAAAGACTTGGCATGTCCCAACCTATTTCCGTGGTTCCGTATAAGTAAGAGTCTCGAGTCAGCATTTTTGTAGCTACTTAGCAACGTCGGACGGTGGGCATCATGTGTCACAAAGAGAAAAGTATTTCTCATTTGCTCTAGAGGAGGAAAAACAACAAAAATGCCGCACGTCCCGCCCTCAATCTCCTTTGGCTCGGGCACAAAAGAATATTATTTCAATTAAGCCCTACAAACAAAGTTTGCGTTGGGCATTTTTTCCGTAGCGGGTCTGTGTTTAATTGCTGAATTAAGTTGAAAATATTGGACTTATCTTGGCGTTATTTAGGGGGATGCTTTTGACGGTTTCCTTTTTCGGTTAACGTTGTAAAAACTCGCAATTACCTGCAGACACGCGCTCTTTTAGCGAATTTAACTTGTATGTTTTTGAAGAAAGAAGCTTGATTTTTTTTTAAATATTTCAGAAATTAACCATGCGTTTAGTTTTTTGCCTTCTTACTTATAATACCACAGTTATGAGAAGGCAGGTTAAGTAAGTTCTCGTGTGATAAGTTTCACCTTTTTTTTTTTTTTTTTAATGTACAATAGGTCGGCATTTGACCACCACCTCGCCTGATGTTAAGCGACGTTGTGGTCTAAGATGGAGCACGACGACCCACAAGGTACTTCTTCACTCTAGCCTTGAAGTTTTGTAGAGTGAAGAAGTACAAAGACAGCAGTTGAGTGAGGCGCTACAAGTGCGCTACTGCTCAGACCCGTCTTCGAAACGGTTACACCGGACTACATCCCGAAACACGACTAGGTCATTTCACGGCATGGCTTGGTCCGGTGGGTGGTAACTAGCCACGGCCGAAGCCTCCCACCAGAGTTTGCTACCCGGTTAGCACTACCCGGGGACCGCGTGTAGGGAATCAGAATAGAGTACACTCCTACGGACGTGGGTAGCTCAGCCCCCAAACCTTTTAATACGTAATAATAGTTTAAGTATTATAGTTTTAATGATATTCAGTAGAAACTGAGCTTTTACATAATTCAGATGTGTACTCTGATAGCCTAGTTGGAGAATTCCCGCCTTTCAAGCCAGAGGGAGCGAGTTCAAACCCAGCAGACGGCACGCACTAATTTGTTCATTAAGTGAACATATGTGTGTATTGTATGTCATCTGCTATATGACTGAAGCCCGGTGTTAGACGACAGACTCACCCCCTGTCACATTTGAGACTGATTATCGTCTGGCGAAGTGTGGATGTTGCACCTCTTGCAGCCACTTTGGGAGAAAGGCGTGACGATATGTTATGATGTACTCTGAAACATATTACTCACAAATATCTTATGAAGTATGGGTACTGCTAGAAACTATAAACACGCCCGCGTTTGAAACGTGATTCGACTATCAGCTGCACTACAGAAATTTCTCAAACTGCATGAATTTCAAGCTGAAACTTTAGCCATGACACTCGCACAATATTACATATTAGATGCAAGTTCTGGTGGCCGAGAAGCTAATCCCAAATGTAACTTATATGAATGCGCAAGTGCAGCCACACTTTAGTAATAACTCTACTTTGTAAGCTTCTAGTGAATGCGGAACTTTGTATCTTAATCTCAATTAATTTATGTTTAAAAGGCCAGGTCTAGAGTATCCGAAAAATCTAACAGGGCTCACTGAGGGAAAATTCAAATCACATGCAAAATCTACATTAATGAAAAGAGGGTATTTTAAAGTTAAGAATTATTTAGAAGACAAAGATGTCTGGAGCCTTCTACTTCCGCCAAGTAAACACTAGTATTTATAGATATTACCTAGTTGTAAGCCAAAATTTGTGAGACTGTAATTTATTTATTCTTTAAAAAAATAATGTCCCTCAGTTTCTTGCCTGTTCTTCTGAGTAGAGGCTCTTTATCCCAACAAGGCGGTCGAGTCTATTTAAAAAAACTTTGATATTCATAAGTGTATCTTTGTTACCTAAATTGAATGAAAACATTTTGACTTTGACTTCATCCGTAACCGACAAGCGTGTATAAAATAACTCAAGAAAGTGGAAGTAGCGAGAGATGTATGCATCGTACGAGTAGCAAGTGGAGAGAAGTAGTCTCTGCCTACCCCTTTGCGAAAGAGGCGTGATTATATGTATGTATGTAAGGATTTTGACTTAAGACCTAAAGTAGACGTAGGTAGGAAGCGGTACACGATAGTGTTGGTTACGTAAACCGCAAAGGTAACTGAAGACCTTAGCCTTAAGTGATTAAATGAACACGAACGTTTTAGAGAGCTAGCTTAACAAAGTTAGGTACTGTATAGCTAAATGTACGGTACGTCTTTACACGGTCACTCTACATCAAGAAGCATCCAGCAAAGCTGATTAAGACTTCCTTCATTGCTCTGTGCTAAGTACACTGGATGCAGTGTAGCAGCCGTTACAGGCTACTGTAGTTTAGTACAAACATTAAAAAGTTTGCTTTGTAGATTAACTGACTCAACACATGAATGGAGGAAAGTTTTAATGTTCAACGTCTATTTTAAAGTTACAATTTATGAGGAACGTGATTGCAACTTTTTTTTAAAATTTTGTTGCTGAATCATGTAAGTAGGTGCAGCATAAAAAAGCTAATACTAATAATAACACTAGTATTATAATTAGCTGCGCCCCTCGGTGTTACCCGCGGTTAAAAAGTAGCCTATGTGCTATCCCAGACTTTATTCTATTTCTGTTCTAAATTTCATTCAGATCTGTTCAGCCGTTCTAGCGTGATTGAGTAACAAAGATCCAACCACATCCACACATCGCTCCAAACTTTCGCATTTAGTATATAAGTGTGAAAAGTAATGTGAAGGTTTAAGCTTTAAAGGATTTTAAACTGAAAACCAATAGCCGGTGGCAGTAATAAGTGCTATCAATGTGTTACGTTAGATCTCATTGAACGGTACAAAGCAACTCCCATCTTATGTGATAGCGATCGCGTAAACATACAAAGTGCATACATCAATATTGTTCGTCAATATGTCGACATTTGTATTGGTTTGCCGTATACTGGTGGTATTACATACCAGCATTTGTACACTGACGGTACAAATGCCGACATGTAATAGCATACTGGCTCGACACATGCCGGAGTGTTCAGTATTGAAAGGCCGATGTATCGGATGCAATCTTTGGATGTAGGATTCCGATATACGAGGATCGACGCCAGCGACTCGAAATACGTATTAGGTAAAGAATTTTGTTTATTTATCAATACAATTTAGACAGGTAATAATCAAATCTTGTTTAGTACACTCTGCGTCGATTTCGGGCTTTCGAAATCTCTTAGCGAAAATAAGCTACTTTCTTAAATTCAGTTATAAATACGAACAAGACAGCGTAATAATAATTATAAATGCAAAAGTTTTGATGGTTGGTTACTCACGCCAGAATGGCTTAAGAGTCCGGCGACCACTTTAGATTAACTTCGCATTGGCTTAAGGTATTCTATAGCCATTTCGTCTAGAAGAAGAAGACGAGCGAAGAGAGCGAGTAACGATACTGACGAGCCTCTAAAGTTACCTACAGAGTGACGAAATGCAATTTCAATTTCATTTATGACTTTTGCACTTCTGTAATAATTCTTAAATAACTAAGAATTTCCCTTTTATTATGGATTCATTTAACAGTTAATGATGTAGACAACCTCCCTATGTAAAGGAATTTTGGATTTGCTTTGTCTACCTATTGAATAAATCAGTCAAAAGTGACCCCTTAAAAATGCGGATATTTTTCATAGCTCTATTTTAGCTTGAGAACGTTTTTAAAAAAAACCAAGAACAAAGGGGCTGAGATATTGTTAATTTCATTGTACATGCTAAATTTTATCATAATCTGACAAATGGTTTTCAAGAAATTTGAGAAGCGCGTTTGTATGGAAATTTCAGAGCGTCGCGGCCCTCTTAACAAATCTGTATGAAATCTGGCACAGAGATAGATTTTAGTCTAGAATAGCACATAGGCTACTTTTTAACAGCTGGTAACACCTCGGGGAGCACCTAGTATTTTAATACATCATAACTTCATGACCTAAATCATAAGCATCGCATAATGGTGCGGTTACATTAGCGCGCGATAATTCGTGTCGCGTTATCACGCTAAAATCATCGTTATCGGTTATCAGCGATGTTCTTGTCTAGATTAGAAGTCGACTCGTCGTCTTTCTGCGGAGTTGACGTGGGCGACAATTCGCCTGATACATCACCGAGTGACGAACCAACCTAAACTTGTCGAGACAGCCCGAATGATCACCCGAAGGCCGCTAATGTAGCCGCACCATAATAAAACTATATAGATACTAGCTGCGCCCCGCGGTTTCACCCGCGGTTAAAAAGTATCCTATGTGCTATTCTAGACTATAATCTATCTCTGTGCCAAATTTCATCCAGATCTGTTCGGCCGTTCTGGCGTGAAAGAGGAACCAACATCCATACATCCATTTTTACAAACTTTCGCGTTTATAATATTAGTAGGATTGGAGCAGGCGTAGGCAGTTTTATTAACCTCATTAGCTCGAATTAAACGCACAAGTTACTATAGCATTAATTTAATGTGTAATCCGAGACCCAGCCTCATTAGAGTGTCATTTATCGACAGGACGACCAAATGAGAGTATCAATGTACGCAGAATTTGGGAAATGTTTTAACAACTAACAAAATTTAATGGGTCTCTTTTAAGCATATAGAATTTCATTTTTCACAAAATTTGCACAGAAATATTATTTAATGTAATTAATATCATTATGGTCACGCGAGTTACAACGGAGTGATTACAGTATAATTAAATAACAAGAGAAAAATAATTTACATAACAAAATGCATGCTTGCTTAAAAATTTAAATTTGTTTTTTTTTAGTAGCGATGGCAGCCTAGTTCGGAAAAGGCCCGCCACTCAAACCAAAGGGAGCGGGTTCGAACGCAGCCGATGGCACGCACCAATTTGTTCATTGTGTGAACATGTGCGTATTGTATGTCATCTGCTACATGACATGACTGAAGCCCGGTGTATAGCGACAGGCTCGCCCCCTGTCACATTTGGGACTAAAAATCGTCCGGCGAAGTGTGGGTGTTGTATTACACCTTTGTCAGCCCCCTTGGGGGAAAGGCGTGAATATGTTGTTATTTTTTTTTAAATTAAATTTTTGAGATTAATTGTAAATAAAGACATTGACATACATTTTATAATCAAAGCTTCAACATACATACAATTACAAGGCGAATTTTCCCTAATCAATTTATGACAAAGGTCTCCCTTAACCCCAAACACATTCATATGAAAACATTCTTAATAGCTCTTCAAAGCTCACCCTCATTAGAAATAGAAACCTTTTCAGTCTTAATGGAAAATACGGTTCAATTAATTTAGGTAAACATACACACGCGCCACGCGTGACTTGCTCGGTTCAACTCCATGACTTTATTGAATCGTATCGATATGAAAAGAATCGATGTATCTTAAACTAGCTACTACTATTCACTCGCGGTTAAAAAGTATCCTTTTCAAAACTCCTTCCTAATAAGAACTGCCAAGGAGTGAAACGCACTTCCTGCTTCGGTGTTCCCCAGCAATAGATACAACCTGGAGTGACAAGAGTGAGACGGCACCTCATGGGCAAGCGTGCTCCATCTTAGTCCGCATTGTCACTTTCCATCAGGTGTGTTGTGGTCAAACGAGGGTCATTTTAATCATTAAAAAAAAACATATGTGCTAATCTAGACTATAATATACGAGTATCCCTGTACCAAATTTCATCCAGATCTGTTCAGCCGTTCTGGCGTGAAAGAGTAACAAACATCCATCCATCCATCCATCCATTCTTACAAACTTTTGCGTTTATAATATTAGTATAGGATTATCGTCGAAATGACTACCATCGTTTTAGCGCATAAACTATTTTTAGTGAGGACAGCACAGTCATGTCAACCAAAATAAAGTCGGCGTTTTTGGTACACGAAAAAATTCGAATGTAAACGACAGCTCATGAAATGAGCGTGTTACTATTCTCTTCGGCGTGAAAACGTTGTTTTGACACTTTTTAGTTTGAATATTTTGATTTGTTTAGATTGCCTTGTCTTTGGAAATAGCCACAACATATAAAAACAGCCTTTTAATGCTAGCTGTACATTACAGTATATATCAAAAACTATATACCGTCACATATGAACAACTAGCAAGCTAAAATCATAAAGTCCTTTTAACTATGAAGCAAAATTCTAGCTCATACGCGGCTTAGATCACACGAGACAGGATATGTGCGACAGTGAAACCAATGACGGAAGCCTTTAGACGTCAGAATCTTTAATAAGATATATGCATAGATGTCGTGTTTCATTAAAAATCAGGCCTCTATAGTAGCATCACGTCGACACTTTTCTTTAATTTTGTTTATGTTTGTATTATATATATTTTTTACAACAGACTAGGCATGCGTTTGACCACTGACTCGCCTGATGGGAAGCGTCGCCGTGATAGAAGGTGTATCACGCTTGCCTAGGAGATACCTATTTACTTTACTCTTAAACACCCCCGGATTGTATTTAGGTGGAAAGACAGACACAGGCAACGAGTTCCACACCTCTGCAGTTCTTACAAGAAAAGTTGACTTAAAACGCTTATAATAAATATGTATTCGTATTATATGTATTGTAAATATAAATTAATTTGAATCTAAGCCATTTCATTCCGCAATAGCGTTGGTGACATTTGCTATATTATTTTAGCACATCGTGACGTGTCGCAGAGCGACTGACAGCAAAACTTACACTTGATCTAAGCCTCATTTTCAAGGTGCCATTTTGCGTATTGATATCGATCGTTTGATCGAAATTTAGAGTAATAATTTTCTCAGAATAACATATTAGTTCTCGAGTATAGAGAGATTGATTTTCATCTCCAAGAACCTCTAGATGTTTGGAAGCGTAGCTCACCTGCTCGCTGCAACTCTACTCAGGTAGCGATCGGAGTCCAATTAAAACGTATGCACTAATGAATATTGCAGTGCAGTTTTTATTCAACCATTATTATTCCGAGGATCGCGAGCAGGCGCGCTAATTGATAGCGAACGTGGGTATAATGAAGCCGGCAACTGGTAGCTACGGGCTGTTTTGGTTGTTAAATTTGATGTCGGAATGCGATTCGAGGGCTGTAAATAAATTTAATGAATGAGATAATTGTAGTACGTACTTGTTTTTAATTGATGATAATAGTATGAAAATTGACGAGTGTACTTTTTAATTGCTTTTATGCCTAATGGCTAAAGATTAAGGGCTGTCTCTGTCACACATTTCAAAGAATATAAAACTGTTGAGGACGCGTCGGTACAGGTTTTTATTAAAAACAACATTTTGCGAGTGAAATTATGATCTACCAGCTGCGTCCTGCGGTTTCACCTGCGGTCCCACAAGAGCCTTTATTTTTTGAGATAAAAAGTACTCATGTCTATTTCTGTACTTCTGACAACGTGTGTGCAAAATTTCATGATGATCGCTTGAGGAGTTGAGGCGTGAAAGAGTAACAAACAAACAAACAAACGAACAAACTCAGATCCGAATTTATAATATTAGTTAGGATTAGGATTCGTTTTGTATCAAACAAATATATGCCGAGGTAATTTCTCTAGAAAAATAAACCAATTTTGCTAACATCTGCTCGAAACGAGACTTGTCCGCGGTAACGGTTTCGACAAGAATCCCAGAGCCTATGGTCACCGAACCTTGGTTATGACAAACATACCCACACTGTTAGCTCAGTTACATCAACAAAACACAGGTAAACAAAGAGCACCCAACGCCGAAACTCGTTACGGTATTAGTTACGTTTTTCTCTTTTTTCTGTCGGATACACATAAAGTTGTTTGTTTGGAGAGTTGCCACCGATGCCGCGGACAAGGCTTACGTATGACGCTGATGGGGTGAAAAGTTTGCAGGTATATTTAAAAAACATGCAGAAAAAGAGAAAAAAAAATGTAGTCAATGATAAGTATTTATTTCATTTTTTTTATGAACCTTACTATCTACTGCAAGGTCTCATTTTAAACTCTCCCGTCTCTTTCCAGGAACTCTATTCTGGCCCCCTATCTTGACGCTTGAGATGTTTCTTGGTCACTCTTACTTCTATGGCTGTTCAAACGAGAGAGACAAGGACAAAAAACATCTAGACTAGGACTCGAATAGGGCTCCTGACGCGAGTGATATAATCTTGGCCACACTAACTCTTATGACTTCACAATAACCAAAATAATATCTTCGCCAATGATAAGTTCGACTTGAAAAAAATCTGAACTAGAGGACAAATCTGAACTAGAGGACACTCAGCAGAGTATATTAAGATTGGCGATCTCCTAAAAATAGTATAATACTTCAACTGGATGTATGCATGTGTCTATATGTGTGGATGCTGTGAAACTGCTGCCAACATTAACAAACATAGGCTGCTGATGATGATAAAGTTCACATCAAAATACGTGTCCAGCTTTATATCATAGCTCGACTAGCTGTTAGGCTTCGTGCACACGGTATGTGAATAGTTGCGTCTGTTCGCCCATATAAGACAAACTCGACAGACTGCCTCGGTGGCTCAGTTGGTAGTGAACCTGCCTTCTGATCTTGGGGGCGTGGGTTCGATTCTCACCTTGGGCAAACATTCATGTGATGAACATTTGTGTTTGTTCTACGAGTATGTCTGGGTGTTAATATCTAAAATTTAAGTATGTATTTAAAAATATCTAAGTATGTTTATCAGTCTCTGGCAGCCATGGTACAAGCTTTGCTTAGTTTGGGGTCAGGCGACCGTGTGTAAGTGTCCGAATTTATTTATTTATTAAACAGAGACGCAACTATTCGTGTACGAGAGTGTATCACGACGTCAGTCTGTTTGAAGCTTAACGACACCATGGCTAGCCACTTCACTAGACCAACATCCATTTTATACATATTTTTAACAAAACCTTATACACGGCACCTTTGACATTTAAAATTATAAAGGGCAAAGACAAGACGAAAATAAAGTGCCAAAAACAGTATGATTCAGGTTTAAAAATAAAAATAACAATATCAATCTTGCCATCAATTTCGTAAAATCTATTCGTTACGTTAAGAAATCCTACGCATTTATATGTTGTTGAGAAGCTTTATTTACACTCAGTGGGTTTTTGATATACGAAATATCGGATACAAAAGATTGCTTTTGTATCCGCCGAATTTGTATCTCCCGCAGAAGCCTTCATGACCTATTAAATCTACGCTCTTTCCTGGAGCAAGTTTGGAATTCTATATATTTCTTAGATTAGAAATGAGAGTATTTCTATATTACAACAGATTCTCTTCTATGTATAGATTTCGCACTCGAACGAAAGTGTTTTTTTTTTTTTTTTTAAATAGGCTTGGGTTTGGCCGCCAACATGCCTGATGATAAGCAGTGATGCGGCCTACAATGAAGCACGCTTGTCTAGAAGAAATCGATTCACTCGAGACTTGAAGACACCCAGATTATAAGAAGAACAGAGAACACACACTCTGGCAGAGTATTCCACACTCTAGCGGCACTCTAAGTTCGTCATGCATGAAGCAAAAGGCTTTAATTTTTACTAATTACTTTAGTTTACTTTGATTTATATTTATTGCTATTCGCGAGAACGAGTCTTCATATCAAAGTCGGCGACCCGCCGATTCAGCCCGCCAACTTCACGTGTGCGACAAGATTTCTTCTAAAATATAGCTACCGACGTCAAGAAACATGTTCGAAGAGACATCGGCGGCTTTCAACTTATTTCGACGTATAGATTATTTCAGCGTATTTTTGAGTTAAGGCAATGGATAATTTTGTCTCCGTTCCTGAAACCTCTGCTCTCCTAAAACCTAGGTGACTTTTGATCAGATCAATGTTCTACTAATGTAGTATCTATGTCGCAGTCAACTTGCTTAATCAGCCGTTCAATTAACAGCCTAGCCATTTTACTGAATGGCGACGTTCATCTGAATGATATTCAGCCATTCAATCAAACGGCTAGGCAAAATGGCTTGGATCGGCAACGATAGCTTGGCTACTTGGCTACTTGCCTAGCCAAGCCATTTAAGCATTTTGGTTTGTTATAATGAAAACAGCCACGAAGAACCACTGTTAATTGATCGGCGAATTAAGCTAGTTGTCTGCGACATCTATAATCTGTTATCTGTGCTAATCATTCAGGCCATTGAATAAACCCAATTCGTCTCAAACTCTTAACTTGTTCATCCAACCGCAAAACGAGCTTGAAATAACCCGCACTACAAGTTAACAAATAAGTTAAGCATCCGAGTTTATTTCAGCTGCAGCCATTCAATAATGTTCAAACCCATTGCTCTAATTAAGTATTTGACAACAAAAGCTCTGGAAAACTCGCCCCGGCCTGAATGGGGCAAGTAAGCCGTGAATGAACAACCGAGTTGCAGCTTTGCAGATTGGAAATCGAGCTATTCTCGGAAATATGTAGCGAAGAATACTAAGGTGCTATGAAAATTACTTTGAATACGCCGTTGTAATAAGGAAAAAAGCTACTTCAGTTACATAATAAAAGATCTCAACAAAGGGCCCGTTTTCGTAGCAAGTGCTACGACTCGTAGACGCAATTACACATTCCATCGTACGTAGCCATTTAACACGTAGCCAATCCGCGGTAAAAGGAAGTCTACGTCGACATTTTATGCTACGTCTCGTAATACATTCTCGTAGAGGATACAGTGGGAAACAGTTACGTGGCTTCTTATAAACATGTTTTACGCACACTCATGTAAGATGCTACGAAACCCACACAGAATATGTACGCAGTGGTGCATGTACGTAACTGTACACTCATGTAAAACGCTATGAAACCCATACAAGTGCCACTGCGTAAGAATATAAATGTCATTATTTATTTACTAGCTGCACCCCGCGGTTTCACCTGCAGTCCCACGGAACCATTAACTTATTCGGGATGAAAGGCCCCTATGCAAAATTTCATGACAATTGGTTGAGTAGTTAAGGCGTGAAAGCATATCAAACTAAAAAACTCCCTTTCGCATTTATGTTATTAGTTAGGATCTGCTTACATATTTTAAATGCTGATATTGGATCTTAGATTTGTTTTTTTATTACATCAACAATAAATACCGGTTCATAAATACGTAGCTAGGTAAGATACTGCATAGCGTAGGATCATCTATAGCTGTACGGCTATTCGCTATCGAATAAGCACCGACTAAGAAATTTCTCTGGGTTCGTGTCCGGAATGCTGATATTTGTGGATCAGTGAGGGCGTATTCAAATGTGCTTTTGACGTAAAAACCGGTGCTGGCGGCCCGTGTGGCTCTGTGGGTGTCGAGCGTAACCGCAAACTTTAAATCAAAATGTTGGCGTATATTCTCTAAGCAAACTTTTAATTGCGGCTCCCAGTTATACAGTTCTCAGTGTGGAAACTCGTGTTAGAGTTTAATGAATTTCGTACTGAAAATTTGGACGCGTATTTCCGGTTAGGTTCCATGATACGAGTACGTATGCCTGGTGTTACGGTCGCGAGTGCGAGTGGGGTTAACAAGCGGTGTGTGCTGAGTGCGCCGCACTCATTATTCTACTCCTAGAGTGTATGAACTTTACATTTATACGATCAGACAGTTACCTGCAGTAGCGGTTTAATATTACAAGAGTGATTAAGTGTCTACTAAATAACCAGGAAGTGGTCACACGTAAGCGTGTTTTAAAAGTCAGGTTGGCTACAACTCCTATGTTCTTGGCTTGCGTGATCTATTGATCATAGAATTGTGACTCGAATATTATGCCTCCTCAGCAATAAGCGTTCTATAGCCTCGGAACTGCACAGTGTTTTGTCTTTATCGATTGAGCTCAAAAATTAAAAAGAAAAAAAAGACAAAGCACTGTGAAACTATTCCGAGGGTTATACCCTACAACGTTTATTGCTAAGACGGATTGTCAATTATTGTTTTTACTTAACTCCGCAACGACAGAACTTACGGTTTCTTTAAAACCGCAAAATACCTACTGCTTAACAGTAATACGTTCCCAACGAAAATCAAATACAATAAAATTACGAAAGTGTCTTCTAAATCTCCGCGCGGCGATATAAGATACGTCCCGCGCTAGCCGAGAGCGTGTCACACGTCGGGTTACCCAGCCCGAATAACGCTATTCAATTTAAAACGTCTGCCAACTTGAGCACCTGGAATCCTTACTATGTATGTATGCGATTGTGAGCATGGTGAAAGTATGCACCACGCGGCATTCACGACATTCACGACGTGAATTGTAAGGAATAGTTCATGGAATTTTGGTGGCAGAAGCATTAAGAACACCTTCCGTTTTGATAGTGTAATTGTTACGTTTCGTCGCGTATGGTCAAATTCGCAATCGGTCAAAATAGCGATTTACTAGTGAGTTTTTCCAAAACATATTTGGTTCACTTTTCTAAGTACATACAATACAAAAACTCTTTATTGACACCAAACACAAATTAAATCTAAACTAAACACATTAAAAAATATAGGCGGAATGGGCGGTCTTATCGCTTAAGAGCGATCTCTTCCAGACAACCTTTGGATGGAATAAAAACATAGTATATAGCCCTTGTCGTTGTTTTTTGTAGTCGCCCTTGTACTGCCGAAAAATGTTATTATTGTTATTTTAGTTTTTAAGATTTTTATGTAGTTTAGGTGTACAATAAAGTAATATTGTATTGTATTGTATATTTATATATACATAATATAGTTGATGAGACAGGCAAAATATTGGAAGGAAAAATGACCTATAGTCAGCAAAGGTCGATTTTAATTTTTTTTTTTTTCCAAAACTATACCACACCAAGCGTACCATCTGGTACTAGTACCACATGTTACAACGTTTCAAATAAAATGTGATAAAGCCTATAATTGACAATTGCGAACAAGTTGGACGCATCTAGTTCCTCATCCGACCTCACATTATAAAGTAGCTGCCAATCTACATCACACGCCCGAGCGGTTGATATGCGCGCGTGCATAATGCGCCCACAAATTACTACGCCATCTGCAGACGCGTCATTGTTATCGGCCTGCATAATTTCAAGTGACAGACGCACCCGAAGTACCGTATAAATGTTGATAGCTTAATTCTGATGAGATATTTGTTTTGACTGCAGAGAAAACTGATTAAGAACAAATTGCAAATAAAAAAAGTACCAGTTTGATAAGTCAGAAGCGATATGATACTTTTTTGCTTAATTGAAATCGAACACAACATCATTCTGTTGCTATGTCTAATTTTAAAACTACACAATTGATGGTTCCGCAAAATCAAACCGAGCCGAGTTTGCTTTGGAACAGACGGGCTGCTCTAGCCGAAAGGAAGTCCAATTGGCGCCAGTTGCCGCTTCAAACGAGACAAAAGGGAAGCGGCGAGTCAACATACATTGACACTTTTTAATTGAACACTAGCCGCTCTCGCCCACAGTGCAAGCAACGGACGCGCAAATGGTCCGTAAATCATTGACAGCACTCTATCGCTTTCTCTATCTCTCTCCGTGCCAACTAACGACCCCGCATTCGGAAATTGCAATACTCATATGTCACTAACCGGAGAAGCGAAGCTGTATTGATGCGGAATGCATTGCCCTCTGTAACTCGGCCAGGATTCTTTGAGCTCTAGCGCCTCGGCCCGGTGTTTGGCACGCAAACATACGCGGACTATTTGCTTTCATGTCAACGTGTCAGAGTTGATTGGTCAATATATGTCGCCCCTCATATCATGGAACTGTGTACCTACAAATGACTATCTAATGTACTTAATGCGTCATATTTACAACGTAATATTATATTCGATGTGGATTAATTTGCAACTCTATTAATAAGGTAATAGCTACGTCGTTTTTCTTAAAAGGTTGCGTGAAATTGGTTAAGTTTGCATGTGCTCTAACAGTTACATGGCGGTTTTTTGTATTCGGTGTAAAAGTCTGAATTCACTATAACCTAATGTCAATCAAAGTTTACGAGCCCAAATCACCTTTGTCTTTAGACATAGCAAACAGTTTACGAATAATTAAATCTCTGCTATTATAAGTCAAGATGGCGAAACAGACAGCCGGCGGTTCTCAAATATTCAGGCATCTAGGCTAATTATAAACAAACAGCGACCAACATTCTAATATTATGTCATAAGGTATTTAGGCGAGTTCTCACCACACGCAACATTCCTTCGCAACTCATGATAGCTGAGTTCTTCGCCGTGTGGACATTTCAACGATCATTATAATTGCATTGTCCGAGGACGTAATAAATCTGCGAGGTATTAGGGACATCAATTAGATACGCCTTGTACTTAATTACACTTAATGCAACGACTGGGAATGATGTTTCGTTATTATTTACTCAACTGCAAATTTTAAACATGAGATTCTATAGGTGATTAAATGTACTTTAACTCAGTAGTAATTTGGTTTTGACGAAGCATTAGATTTTCAAGTTTACATTTATTTTAAAAAGGCTGAGTTAAGATACTACACAGTCATGTAGTATTTACCTTCAAAAATATTTCGTAAAAGAAATAAATCACGTACTCAGAATCTAGATCTAGTTTACTAAAAACCCGAATTCTCAGTTACATTCGCAGCAGTTTCATAGAAAGTAATGAGAAAAAAAGCCTAATTTCGAAGACATCGAATTACCCGAGAGAGAAACCGATGTAGTTCATTATTTATGGTACAGCTGGTACGGCCACTAACGAAACCTTTCAGAGGGGTAAAAACTTGGGAGTAATGACGTAAGAAACACGATAAGAAAAGTCCGAGTAACATAAGCTCTCTAGAACATCGCTCAACATTAATTACTATGGCACTCGCAAAAGAACTAGCTTTGTCAAAGAACAACTTGTCTGAACCGTAGAAGCCGGATTTCGAACTTGTCGAACAACGGACGCTCACTAAGTCTCCTCCCTTTTTCTTTTAACATCGGAGAAGTTAATACCTGCGTCATAATTCCCAGGGAACTTGTACAAAAACTCATCAGGCGCGAGTTTATTTAGCAAGTACTGTCTTTGTCGAAGCGGTCGTCTGTATAGTTTCCGAACTGCACTACGTTTGGAACAATGCGAAAGTTTCTGTAGAAAGTTGAGATTGAAAACGAGACGAAATTAAGCGTGAATTAAGACTTTTACAGGCGAAATTCAGAAACAAAACATCGGACGTTGATTAATTGGAGCGCGAACTGGATTGCTGCTTCAACGGCACTGCTTAATGGTTTCTTCGAGCAAAACTAGTGAGCTGCTTTTGTTAAGTTTACAAATTGCAGTTGAGCTATTCTTGTGAATTGAATAGTCTAATGAACTTGGATATTCTTCCTAACTGTTATCTTGATTATGAAACGATAAGCTTAGCAGATCAGAATAGCTTTAGATTTGTAAGAAAGAAACCGCGAAACAAAAAATAAGCCTTACCGAACACATTTTTCCTTCCATGAAATGAGATAACGGTCCCAGAATAGTCTACGTTTACACCGTTCTATTGAATAGAATAAAACCGGGCCAAATCCATTTCCTTATCAGCCCCTACTATATCAATCTACTCAGCGAAAAAAGCCCCAATCCTGTGATGCTAAATTAATTAACGCGCCACAATCGAAACTCATCAAAGGACAAGGGGATAATATCTCATTCAGCCCAATAACTTCGTCTTATCTGAGCAGACATTCCCCAAAATCAGCTTTTCATTAATTGTGAGACAGGTTTATCTCGCCAGCTCGACTCGGCCCGACACTGACCCTAATGTAACTTTGACGTTGATCTGACGCCCCTATTAATTTATTAGGCCGGTGCCTGAATGGCAGGCTCAAGTGGAAATTGACTTAGTTATTAGTGTCATATTTTCCTCGACATATGTCCGGGAAACGGCGAGGGTCCGTCCATTATGATGGGGACGCTTATTGGATAAAATGATAGGTCCGACCTCAGACATTTTGTGTATTTTCATAATAATGTTTACTTTGGTGAGCGTGACTTCGCCTTTTGAGACTAGCTTGGTTCCGATTCGATATTCATACAGGAATAACGGGATGCATTTTTTACAGACTTTTCGAACAGTTTCCTTTAGTCGGTTTTCCAGGAAGGGAATGTGAACGCATATTTGGTGGAGAAACGTGCATTGAAATTGATTTGCTTATTAGAATGGTAAGAAATATAAGCGTTTATGAAGACCTGAAATCAAACGGCAACAGAGCTACTAACCCAATATTGTGAGTCAAATATTGATATACTTCCCGGTAAATGAAAGCAATTTACGGCATCCACCGATCGCAATCAACTGACAGCGTTCAAAAAATCACGACACGTTCGACGCGTTCCACATCACAAATTCGCTTATCACATTCGACTCCGAACTCGCCTCTCGCTTCGAATCCAGCAATCGGTACAATCGGGCTCTCCACAAAGGTCGTGTAGAAAAAAATCAGTGCTAAACTGTTTACTGCGGGACGTGATCGAATGTAATCTGGCGTCGCGCTGTACCATTTCCGACCAATTACGTGACTTAGTGACTCGGGCATCCAGAATATGGCTCGCAAGACGTGGGAAGGTTGTTTTTACGAACAATGGGGGTTAATTATGTCGTTGAGGAAAAATGTCAGGGATTTCAATTTGCTAAGTGTAGGGTTGGGCGTGTTGCCGATATTGGATCTGTGTATCTGGTCGGGATTTGCATTTCGGGTCGGGGTATCTAATTAAGCTCTTGCGAATTAATAGATCCGACTTTAGGATAATCCGACCGGAAAATAATGTTTTTTGTTTCAGGCAGCCTTGTGGTTTTAAAGGTTCTACGAAATTTATTGCGTATAAGAACTGTTTAGGTAAGTGGCATTTAAGCTCTTGACATAGGACGGCACTGGTAATCTCGTGCCCACGACCATTACAAAATGATCGAAACGTTAAATTAGTTACGCCTAATAAGTCCAAAACATATCGATCATACAAAACATATTACAAACATGTAAACATGTTTTGTAGGTCTACGGATCTCCGAATCGCGAGTTTAAAAGTTCACAAACATCAGCTTTGCATTTTTTTTTTAAGAGCAAAACCAAATTACAGCAGCGGAAACTGAGCAATGATGATATAAGTAGAATTTATTTGCAACGTATGGAATCACAGCAAGAAAAAGTAAAGTTATCTTCTAATTCCCGTCCAAAACTACGCCTAATTGGTTCTAAACAACAAACCGCTCGACCAACACGAATGATCAACACGAACGTCTGTTACACTCAATAAACACTACCGTTTGCTTAATAAAACGTATCTATCATACACCGTCAAGCTGACCAACAAAAACCAAATTTACACATCAAGGGTACCTAATACATCTCTTGATAGCTACAATTTGTTGTATCACTTGGACATTTATGAACATGTCCACGATATTAATGTATTACAACACGCTACCGGCGCACGCGACCGGATGTGCCATGACACGGCTAATGTTTTAAGCTGGGCTTCGGCAAATCGAATTAGTTAATGTCCACACTATTAGTGCTGAAACATCAGCGGGCAGTTTAGCTTGCGCCACTGCGGTATGGTCGTTTGAGTTCGCTGTTAGCTTACATACTTTAATTGCTTTAAAGTTTGCGGTTTGTATGTTTTTTATACGATGATACGAGACACGACTAGGCTTGCGTTTGGCTGCCATCTCGTCTGCTCTCGTCAGCAATAATGCGGCATACGATGAAGCGCGCTTTGGCTAGAAGAATCTGATTCATTTGAGACTTAAAGTCTCCCAGATTATAAGTTCGTGAAAGTTTAACTATTTTTATTTAAAAATAATAAGTACCTTTTAGGTTTTTGTGCCCCATCTTAGGCCACAACGTCGGTTAACATCAAGTTGGTCAAAAAGTTGACCTATTATTTACAACAACAAAAAAAGCTTTTTTCTCCACAGCGCACTTTTAAGAGTTATTTGATGTCGGTCCCATATAAACCCGTCCAATGGGAATCAGTGACTGCTTACCTGCAACAAAAATACAAACATTAACCATCTATTTGTTCACGTTGTTTCCGAAAAATATAACAGGGCTCACTAAAGGAAAATTCAAATCACATGTAAAAACTACATTATTGAAAAGTGGGTATTTCAAGGTTAAGACTTATTTAGAAGGCAAAGATGTCTGGAGTTTTCCACTTCCGCCAAGTAGCCACTAGTATGTATAGATATTATCTAGTTGTAAGCCAAAATTTGTGAGACAGTAATTTATATATTTCTTAAAAAAATAATGCCCCTCAGTTTCTTGTCTGTTCTTCTGAGTAGAGGCTCTTTATCCGAACAAGGCGGTCGAGTCTATTTAAAAAATAAAAATTTTACGTTCATAAATGTGTATTTGATACCCAAATTGAATAAAAACATTTTGATTTCGACTTTGACTATTTAAACTTACTTTTACTTTACTAGTTGAAGATTATTTTTAATTTCAAAGAGTGTTTGTGACTATATCCAATTACCTCGTTTCTGTTACCTTGTTTGCTGGCCTACTAAAAGATTTCTTTGTTTATTTTAATATTATTATTTCTAAGAAACTCTAAGCGGAATTAGATAACGTCGGATTAAAGAGAGTGGAAGTCCTGTTCGCGAAGGAAACTAGCCGTACCGAGCTCAGCGCGCGGACGATCATTCGCTGATATTCACGCTCTATTTGTGCAGTTAGGGCCGACCTCTACACCATATAATCTAACTAGCTGTCACCCCGCGACTTCGTTCGCGTTTATTATATATATATATATATATATATGTATATGAGCTATCCTATCTGTTAAGTTAGATCGAACTGCACACGGTGTGCAAATTTGATTGAAATCGGTTAAGTAGTTTAGGAGTAAATAGCGGACAAACAACGTGACACGTAATTTATATATATTAAGATACGAGTATGTGAGCTATCCTCTCTGTTAAGTTAGATCGAACTGCACACGGTGTGTAAATTTGATAGAAATCGGTTAAGTAGTTTAGGAGTCTATAGCGGACAAACGACGTGACACATAATTTATATACCTCTATATTAAGATATATTTTGTGTCTTTGGCAATCAGTCAGTCGCATAACAAGATACAACTTTATTTACTTCAATTTAACTGTAGTGTACCTACAAACAACAAACATTTTTAAAAGAAAAACAAAAGAACCCAGCCGCAAAATATTGTACCCATATCACTTCCACTATCAAGACGATTCAAACGACACCTCACATGACGAAAACCATCAAGCTGTTTAGGTTGTAGAGCGTGCCAAAGAAACGTCATACATAATACCCACATACATACATACATACACTCGAAAAACATAACCATTCTTGCGCAGTCTGGTAAAAATGCCTAAGGATATTTTTGTATTAAGTATATCTAATATTGAATGGTTTGACAAGATTTAAGATGTTTGTAGATTTCATATGTTTACTTCTGACTTCAAGTTTCCCGACATTTTGTAAACAAAGCATGCAGTAAACTGGATACGCTCCCATCAACTAACTGCTTTTAGTTAACATTTTCAACTAAGCTATACAATCCTAAAACACCTGGTTAGAAACCAAATGCAAAATTGCACTGTTAGCATAATGTTAGAAGCTAGAGTTCCTAGCGTTCACCAATTGGCTGTGGATAACCAAATAGAAAGAGCAGCTTCAAAGTGAGTGAAATTTCTGGTTAAATCTCAGAATGACTTGGACAAACACGAACCATTTGCATAGTTATACGACGAAGGCTAATTGCTTTTTGGACTTAGAACTCTATTGTAAGGGAATTTATTTATTACCAATTATATTAGAACTAGCTGTGCCCCGCGGTATCACCTGTGATCCCACAGGAACCGTTTATTTCTTTCGATATAAAATAATAAATATACCCTATGTCCTTTTCTGTATCCCAAACAACGTGTATGCAAAATTTCATGATGATCGGTTAAGTAGTTAGGGCGTGAAAGCGTTACAATCAAACAAACTTACTTTCGCATTTATAGTATTAGTTAGGATTAGGATACTACTAAGGTTACTATGCCGAACAATGTCTAGCCCTTACGCAAACATTATCGCTAATTAGCCTCAGAAGCAAGCATGTGGGAGAGCGGTGCGAAGTTGCAGCTAATTTAATAGGCTCAAAGTTTGCATTACACCAAGACAGCGTGTTCAAAAGCGAGTCCCAGTTGTCGGCCGCGTTCACGCCACTTAAATTACACGCCCGCAAACTAATTCTGTGCGATTAATTTTGAAACGCGCGACGAGACACGGCTCGGCGCAACGATGTCGCGGAGATGCACAATAAACTATGTATTCCAAAACAGGCGGAGTGCCATGAATCAGATGGGCGCTCAGCGTTTGCGTGCACACTTTATGAGTGCAGTTGATGTCCCCGCTGCATAAATCGTCGCGGATTGTGCCAAAAACAACGCGACCTATAATTCTCAGTTCGGACTAGTTTCGGCCGCTGTCCGCTCCGAAAATGCAATGCGAAATGGAACGACGAAGTCCGCAAACACGCGCCGCCGAGGCCATCATTCGCCTCGGTTCAGTCGACGCCTCGGAAGCAAAGATTTACACGCTTTGATCTTTGTGAAACCGGATGAATAAGTCCAATAAGAAAATACCACAAGGATCCGACTATCGAATTACATAATCACATGAATAAATGGTTTAAATAAGCTATTACATTACTCCCCAAGTCTGCAGCTGAATGCGGGCCACCTGTAGCGAAATATGAATATGAAAACAGTCAGTTCAAAACGTGCCCAGGCACAAAGCGTACCTTTTTACCGACGCCGAGACTGAAATTTCGCATTTTCACGCCGCGCCAAGCCAAAGACGCCGCAAAAATGCGAGGAACGAGCGAACCCTAGCGAGAGGGCCTCGTACTCCCATGTCCCAGAAATAACACTGGTATTTTATTATTTCTGTATATCACTATCACAAGTACAGAGCGATATTACAAGCGGGAGATAGAACGAAAATATTATTAGCTGACGTAAAAAACCAGGTGTCACGGGTAGCAAATGAAATTTTTATTGTACCTTTTTCGCGCTAAATAAAGTATTTTGGGATTTCATTTCGGCCTCTAAATAAATAACATTTTTAATATTCCGACTTTATGCGATATTACTCGCGTTATGATAAAAAGAGAATGGCACGTTTGAACGATGTTATAAAGTCGTGGGCATGTGAGGTATCGCGTTCGTTTATTTGAGCACAAAACGCTGAGTTAAGTTTGATTTATTCCGCCGATTACGGTTCGGGATTCAGTCGCGGGAAGACTGTTTGTTCCTCTCAGGTGGCAAGTTTTAACGAGATAAGTTTTAAGGTGAAACTAGCCGGCAACTTTTAATTATGGCTCCTAACCGCCAGGGCATCACTATTACGAACTTTTCAACTTTTATAATGATGATATGCGAGTAACGGGAGCTCGCGAGGAAAAACATCGCAGTTAACTCTGATAACATTTTGTTTATGAAATTTTTCGCTCGTTTTTACATGAAATATTACTAGAACGTAGAAAATTTAATGCATTTCGTTTATGTCGTACGATACTTGTTTACATCAAATTTTACCGCGCTGAAATAAGATTTGTGGTTCATTGCTTGGTTCTGGCAGAAACATTCTTTCAACGTTAATCTCGACACACTAGTCAGCCATAAAATCAAAAACAAAAAAAAACTAAATTAACAGAAGGAAATGTCTTATGTGCAACTGGCAAAATTATAAGGCCTCCATAATATACTAACAGAATACTTCCAATTACAATTTACTCTGCTTAATGTCGAACAGCAGTTTTAATTCCGTAATTTCCGTTTCCAAATTACTTTCCCTCCTTCAAAAAGTATTTCGTGTAATTAACCAATTCGCTTAAACCGATAATCCCAAAAGATCAACCCATGAGTGCACAAAAAGCCCAGTTCTATAGACCATTGAAAGAGCACGAGGAAATAACCGTTATTGGTTATTTTCCATCAACGAATACACACCAATAGAGGCGTAATAACACGTAGCAGAACGTTTGTAAGTTTACATAAGTACCTACTACAAATGTTTGGCTTACCAAATACCAATGTCATCTACAACAACCGTATTATTTAAAGACTACAACTAAGTAACGGAATGGTAGAAATGAATAAAATATGAAATGTCCGAGCACAAAGTACTTTTGACATTACAAACCTCTTGTAGACAGTTTCCCTAAATCATACTTGACAATTTTTGCTTAATATTTTTTCTAAAATATTAAGCAAAAGTTGTAGAGTAGAGTAAAGTTGTTAGTGGTAGAGCAGCTGTATGACATATTCTATCAGTTAAAAACATAGCCCACAATCCACACATCAACTGTAAGGAATGAATATTTCTCGTCTATTGCGTTACGTTCTCGACGTTTGTTGTATTCCACCAGCTGTGCGCTATCATCGGTGGCCCATACAAAAATCGAACTTCATAATTTATCCGTAGAAATAACCAGTCAATTGAATGGGTAGGCCGCGATAGGCAAGATTAATGATGGCACCAATATGAAATACTTATTGGCGTTAGAGCATTATTGGGGAAAATGTTGCCGATATGTTGTGGTTGCCGCGGCGTTTGTCAAACTACATTATTGGTGATGGCATTAGTTTCTTTTGAAGCAACAACCGGAAGTTGTTTATTTTTGTATTAGAACTATCATAACTTTTCATACGCTTTTATAGATTGTTTTCACAAGAGTTCGAGCACAAATTTTAATTAAAAATTAAAATACACCACGATAAGCCTTCTATTAATCGATATAGCTTATCGAAAGACGATTACGGCCAATAACAATCACCTTAAAAAAACTGCGGAAAATTCTTAAATATCGAATAAACACTCCCTTTTTATAATACAAAAGCTATTTGAGCCCCAAAATCCCTTCAAACATAATTAAACATTGAAACTCGCAAGCAACTCGCCTTTACCTTAAGGTTTGTTTATCTTGGGCACACACAAAACCAGCCCTCAGAATATTTCATGTAGACCTGCGGTGTAATACTCAGTTTCCACATTACGTCAGGAGCTCACTCGTTGCCTGGTTAAAACATAACACGATCTCGTAGCACTACTCGTAAACACAAAACGTGACACTCGACAGCACTTGTATAGACGAAATAGGCGCGGAATAAATGTGTTGTTCCACCAAAACGTGTATACGATTACAAAAACAATGTCTCTTCGATCCCAGTCACACTGCAATACTGGTTCGTTGCTACCATCAATAGAAATCCTTTTGACACAAGTAACATCATTAAAAGAAAAACAAAAACCCGGCTGCCAAAATGTGTACCCTATGTCACTTCCACTATCAAGACGATTCAAATGACACCTCACATGTGTAAATCCATCAAGCTGTTCAGGCTGTAAGGTCGTGCCAACGAAACTTCATACATACATAACCGAATACACTCGACTTACATAACCCTCCTTCTTGCGCAGTCGGGTAACAATACAGAGCAAAACTTGTTCTTGTCACTGGCAGCACAGACATATAATAACAAGTAGCTCCGTAAACAGGTCTCTATGTGTGTGTTATTAAAACCAAGTCGCTTGTAACAAGATGTAAGACTGGACTCTACGGTGTACAGAATAAAGTAACTGGGAGCAGGGTCTACCGTAAGCCGGAAGCTCATAAATATTTCTACGAGGAAAACTTGTGCTGCAAGTGAATAACATAATTGCGATGTGAATACGCTAATTATTTTACAAAGGAAACAATAGCTGTAGTAAAATAACGTATACGATAAAACACTAGTTCTTTTTAAGACAGAATAAAAATATGACAAATTATTTGATGATCCTTTGTGGCCAAAACATAATTGACAATATTACTTCGTAGCTTAAATTGTTTAGACTCTAAACAGCTAAGCAAAAATAACGTTATCTACTTGACACCTAACGCTTTAACGCTGTTGAGTAAATTATTAATTCCTTGATAGTTTAGGCCACGATCCTAAACAACAAGGTCTAGCGTTCTGGGAGCGAACAGCTGATAACGTGAAGTGTCACCGGCATCGTCTCTTTCGAACCTGTTGTAGAATAGATGACTTAGTTGCCCACGTGATCATTTTTGATTTATAACGCTCCTGGCGGGGTATATTTTTATCACATGGTTTCAGCCTTTGACTACATCTAAAAATAGATGGTAAGTATAAAAAAGAACAGTAAGATTTAAAGGGTAAAGAAACTTCACGTAGGTTTAGTAGGCATGGATACAACGGTTGGCAATATTTATTGGACCTTCCGTCCGATTCCTCAAAGAAGTTCCGATTTACATTTATATTGCGTTAGTGATCGTCTCAAGATGGCTGTACAAAGAAAACCACATAAAAAGTATTTTCTACGTCTATTAGAGGAAAGTGAAACCAATTCCTCTTTTAGAATTGGCTTGGAAACTAATTCGTTCATTCCAAAGGGTTTTTTGGGTTGGATGTTACTTTCCGAGCTTTTAAAACTGAGATTTATCATACTTTACACTAATTTTATAAATGCGAAAGTTTGGATGGATGTTTGTTACTTAATTACTCCAGAACGGATGAACGGAGCTGGATGAAATTTGGAATAGAGATAGATTATAGTTTGGAATAGCACGTCCGCTACTTTATAACCGCAGACCGCATTTAGTAAAACAATAAAACCTATTGTAGAGTAATAGAAATATGTAAATCATAGCATTTTATCCTTTGATCAGATTTACATAGATGTCGTGTCTCATTAAAAATCAGGCCTCTATCTGGCACCGCATCTACATTAACGTTCTTTTGAAAATAATCACATTCGAATCCAATCCTTATTATTCCGCAATAACGTTGATAACCTTTTCTAAATTGACACCAACGCGATCACTGAGCGATTGACAGCGAAACAAGGCTTACACTTGATCTAAGCCGAGTTTTCAAGGTGCCATGTTTCGTATTGAGACTTGTTATCTATGTACAGAGCGATTGACAGCGAAACAAGGCTTACACTTGAATTAAGCCTAGTCTTCAAGGTGCACTTTTTCATATTGAGACTTGTTATCTGTGTACATATATCTGATCGAAGATTTTATCCCATAGATTTCTTTTAAGAATTTGTGTTAGACAAATTAAAGCCACAAAATCGCAAGCAAGACTCCTATCTCCAGCCGGTACTAGACCCACGTACAGGCGGAACATCACAAACTAAGAGTATTTACACAAGAAAGTAGATAAAAGTATTTTAGTGCGACACACTCGTACCGATGTAGGCAAACAGGCGGGACACACTTCGAATATTCGATTTAGGGAAATAGCGAACTTGTGTGCCTGCACGCGTGAATAAATACGCCATTTTGTGCGATACTCGACGGATGGAACGATAGATTATATCGCAGTGTACACGAATACAAACGCACTAGATTATTACAATACTGAGGATTGATATTAGAAACGAAATCGAGGTATGGTTTTTGGGGGCTGAGCTCGATTCTGATTCTCTACACGTGTGCTAAGCGGGTAGCAAACTCTGGTGGGAGGCTTCGGCCGTTGGCTAGTTACCACCCACCGGACCAAGCCATGCCATGAAATGACCTAGTCGTGTTTCGGGATGTAGTCCGGTGTAACCGTTGCGAAGACGGGTCTGAGCAGTGGCGCACTTGGAGCGCCTCACTCAACTGCCGTCTTTGTACTTCTTCACTCTACAAAACTTCAAGGCTAGAGTGAATAAGTACCTTATAGGTCGTCGTGCTCCATCTTAGACCACAACGTCGCTTAACATCAGGCGTGTTGGTGGTCAAACGCCGACCTACATAAAATAAAATAAAAAACAAAAAAAATGCTTCTTCGAACGAGCGAACGTCGACCGAGCGTGTAAAGCGTCTATTTTTCAGCTTTGGCAAAAATGTTTTCGTATGTCCGGCATCTGTCCGGTTGTCTTCCTCTACATGTCGCATTTCTCAACCGATTCTCTCGAAAATGATACCACGACAGTCGGGCAGACGCAGGCCGCGAGGTCTTTTCAATCGGCATTTCTCTACAAATTCTCTTAAAATTTTGTGAGAATGTTTGATAATTAACAATGTTTGTCGACTCAGTTCATACCTCTAAAGGAGAACAGCCAAACAGACGCTAGCCGCTATGAAATGAAATGAAAATGAAATGAAATTGTTTTTATTCCGGATTGTTACACCCATATTAAATACAAAATAAATAAAATAACTAAAATAATTAATAAAATAACTAAAATAATTAATAAAATAATTAATAAAATAACTAAAATAATTAATAAAATAGAAAATAATGATAATAAAATTAAGTTATGGGCTTGTGGTACGTCCTGCACATCCGGTGTAGGGGACTGGAGTCCCAGTCGCGTACTGCTTCCACCAGTGCGTTGTCGGAGCGGTGCAGGGCAGTGCGCGCGGCGGCCGACCGGCTATGTCTTAGGCTCACAGAGCTACTCGTTATGACTAGATTAGGTTTGCCGTTTGAACAACTCACATAATGTTATGCAACGTCAAGGTTAGCACATGCCAAAAATTTCCACAAAGGTCTGATATCTCAATACGTACAGTACATTATCCTTCAAGCCGGGGATTATCTCTACCGTTTGATCTCACTACTAACATCCCTGTCTCGGTGTCAGATATCGTGACATAATACCACATCATAACTACACAATACGAAGCCTTGATCCCGATACACGGTGAATAATGAATATTGATAATTATAATCAAACTACGCAACAGAATTAGGTTTCATGCTCTAACATATTTATGAATCTTTAAGGTAAGTTATATCCATTGTTTTCGGTTATTTCAATTATTATGACTACCGACTAAAATTACCGACTGCCTCGGTGGCTCAGTTGGTAGTGAACCTGCCTTCTGAGCAGGGGGGTGTGGGTTCGATTCCCACCTAGGGCAAACATTTATGTGATGAACATTTGTGTTTGTTCTATGTCTGGGTGTTATTATCTATTTAAGTATGTTTTTAATAATATCTAAGTATGTATATATATCAGTCTCGGGCAGCCATAATACAAGCTTTGCTTAGTTTGGGGTCAGGCGACCGTGTGTGGAAGTGTCCTGATTTATTTATTTATTTAATTATTTTAATTTATTATCACTAAATGAAGATAGAACGAAGAAGACCGAGAAGAACATTTCTAGACCAAATATATATTTTTTTAAAACAAAGCTTAGAAAACCGACTTCCCAGCCTGTAAATCGTCTCCCATGTAAACATTTTTATAGTCTTCCGTTAATTGTATTTTAAAAATTTCTTGACCGATTTCGAGAAAAATTAAATGGTACCGCATATAAAGTTTGAACTACCAATTAAAAAAAAAATCTATTCATAATTGGCGCTGTAATCGCGTAACTTAAAAAAAAAACAGTCAAATTGAGTTCTTTTTGGAAGTCAGATAGCAGCCTAGTTGGAAGAAGGTCCGCCTCTCAAGCCAGAGGGAGCGGGTTCAAGCCCAGGCGACGGCACGCACTCATTTGTTGTGTGAGCATATGTGCGTATTGCATGTCATCTGTTACATAACTGGAGCCCAGTGTATAGCGACAGGCTCGCCCCCTGCCACATTTGGGACTGAATATCGTCCGGCGAAGTGTGGGTGTTGTATTACACCACTGCCAGCCCCCTCGGGGGAAAGGCGTGACGATATGTTAAGTTAAAAGAAAGACAAGCAACACCATCATATAAAAACCATGAGCTCGATTTATTTAAAACAGAATTTCTTATTCGCACTCCTAAGCGTCCAAAGCCCCAAACCGTCACACACGCTTCAAATCACTTTCAAAGCCTGGATTATCTCACTTATGGTCTTTGATAACTCCAAATAAGCAATGACATGTACTCTGCCGGTGCCGAATTCAGAGGGTGCATTATAAATGAGATATTGGGGCAGAGTTCGAGAATACAACTGCGAAACAGGAGACAGGCTGTTACCGCAATGATTTCCAGTTCCACTACACATCGGTCTCTAGCAATTGGATATTTAGGGTAATGCTCAATTGAGTCGCTGCGAGTTTCTACATTCGAGCCCCATAATGAAGTGCTTTGCGGACCTCGTTCAGAGGTCGCAGCCCACTCAGCAGAAATAGGATGGTTAAATATCAACGTAGAGCATTAAAGAAGCTACATTGATTGCTTAGTTTTACTTAACATTTTCTAAGCTTGTTGAAAAGCAGTACTTAAAATTTCAGGTGCCAAGACTTGATTTGTGTAGACGAGAATTAAAGACTAAAAATGTTGTTTATGTGAAAGTATCATCATCATCATTATAATTTCAGGCGAAATACGTCCACTGCTGGACAAAGGCCCCCTAAATTATTTTTACAACGTAAACAGACCTTGCGCTGCCCAAATTCGGCTTCCCTCGACCCTCACCAGATCGTCGGTCCATCTTGTGTAGGCCACTTTAGTTTTTCAATTCCTCGGGCGTGAAAGATTTGTACAACCAAAAATAACGAAACTTGTATCAACCTCATCAAAAGCTTATATAGTAAAATCCAGTTCACGACCATCCAAAATGAACCATCTGCTCTTATTACCTAATAACACTCATTCCGAATCTGCCTATCAATTTTATTTCGGGCAGTTAAGCCGAGAGCGCTCTCTCGCCGAACTACAGCTAAAATATAGGAGCGGTGGCAGGCACACAAACATCTGTAACTTATTGCGCCCATACGCAGTTCCATTCTTACGGAATCGGTGGAGAAATACGACATTTGCTTACTTATCGCCTCGTGCGGCGCACGCAAACGTCGATTCTCGTTTACTCTTCCCTAAACGTTATACCATAATTTACAAAAGGCGTGGTATTGGGCGGATGGGGCGCGGATATATGAACGTGGGCGTTCGGCGTTACAATGCGCATTTGGTGTTAATAACGGAGGTTAGTTTGTTTGGTTACATACTAAGGCACTTACATTGACTCAAAGGAAGTAATACTATACACGGTTGGAAGGTTCGGCTACATTTTATCGACTAGTAATCTTTTTTTCATTCATACGATGTTTACTTACCGCATTTTCCTTTTTGAAATAATCGACAGCATCCAACCCATAAGATTTCGTGCGCTGTTACCCATGTTACACACTATTTTACGATGGATTAACTATAGGCATTTTAAAATTATCTCAAAACATAATTTGTACTTATTTATTTTCCCTGTTTCTGTATCGTTTTCCTTTTCCGTTAGCTTCAAATGCTCTGAATTCCCTTTACTTATTTACTTTATTTTACACGATGTCGTTACATTATTCAGAGTTGATACTACACGGATCTCTCAGTATTGAGCACACAGTCGGCGGCTAAGGGCTAGTCGGATTACATTGCATGTCATGGCTATATCCCAGATGCATAGCTACATTGCAAGGCCGCAATGGTCAGGCATCAATGCACAGTCACTAAGGGTCAAGCAAACAATGCTCGGAACAGGTATTCAGCAAGCAGTAAGGATTTGATGCAGATATTCGGCAGCAGCACTGAATATCGGCCGCGTTCAATATTGCATCGTTGAATCAAGGTACACACCTACATCCACATTTCGATAACTATTCTTGAATATCACGCGATATACAATAATAAAATACTTACGACCACATAACTTTACTTACCACTTTACTTTACTAACTTCGCATTGGCTTAAGGTTTCCATAACCATTTCGTCTAGAAGAAGATGACGAGCGAAGAGAGCAAGTAAAGATACTGACGAGCCTTTAAATTCACCAACAGAGTGACAAAGTGGAATTTAATATTTTTTGTATGAGTTTTACACTTCTCTAATCATTCTTAAATAACTAAGAATGTTCCTTGTATTATGGATTCATTTAAAAGCTAATGACGTAGACAACCTTTCTATGTAATGGGATTTTTGATTTGCTTTGTCTATCTATTGAATAAATCAGTCAAAAATTACCCCTTACAAAAGCGGAAATTTTTCATAGCTCTATTTTCGCTTGAGAACGTTTTTTAAAAAAAAACAAGTACATAGGGGCGGAGATATTGTTAATTTGATTGTACATGCTAAATTTCATCATAATCTGACAAATAGTTTTCAAGAAATTTGAGAAGCGCGTTTATATGGAAATTTCAGAGCGTCGCGGCCCTCTTAACTTTTCTCTCCTAAAAATTAAACTTAAATTTTTCATAAACGTCTGGAAGAATGATAACACACGAACAATCCTCTGAAAGATTAACTTAAGATTATTTCAATCGCTTTTCATTGTTAAAAGCTTTGTACTTTAAACTCGTAGAACGCAACTACCTACCAAAAGTCACAAGTTCAAGAGAGTAAGGGAGCATTAACAGGGCTGACGCCTCCATCTGTCATATCAAAGCCTCGCGCGTTAAGTATATAATTATTCGGTAACACGTAGTTACAAGGCACATCCACCGCGTAGGGTTGTCACGCGATGTGGCGTGTCGTTCCAGTCACACTAATGAACATGTAATTACTTCTCCTCCGGTGATTGCTCTGCATAGGGCTGTCGAAAAACGGTTGAGTAAACCATTAATGCACCATGACTACGCATTTTGAAGGCGACAAAATAATTTACGCTTTTTTTTTGTGCAGATCAAAATGATATGTAAGGTTTCAGTATAGTGTAAGATCAGAGACATAAGATGCCATGGCTCTGAAACGTCGGGGAGTAAAAGGGTATACGAGTAAAGACGATCGGTAGACCGGCTATTCAAACTGTAACCCTGTTTTTTTTCTGGATCCAAAGTAACTATGCCTAGCTATATATTTTTTCGCGTTTATTGTACCTTGGGACGAAAACTACTGGTTTAAATTGGAGCTACATAATATAAGTACTAAATAATATAAAGTTTTTGTTTGGCAGTTTCGGTTTTTGATCAAAATTCAATAGGTTGTTTTGGTTGGTAAAAACTTACGTTGACCTTGTCCTTTATTTTGGGTATTCCATACTTTCCAGCATTCGCATTCAATCAGACCGTTTAGCTATTTGTAGTTTTGTGTGTAAACTCTTTGTTTAATTAACTTTTTAACTTTATTTGAAATTCAACTTCAGGCTTAGGCTTGTTTACCAATCTGGTTCTAATTCCGTTTGGCGTTGACAGACAGTACCTCGCGTCATGGTGAAAGTGACATTCATCCAAGCTTGACATATTGGCTGATGAGTGCAGAGTGCGTTTGGCTTGACATCAGCATATTGATCAGGTGTAAGTTTTGTGAATTATTGATGTTATAAATCGATCGTTTTGATGTCTGTGGTGTAGATGAACGTAATCAATTTCCGGCTCCCGGGGTTCTCATTGGGATTTCGATCTCGGATCAGCCATTTTACAACTTTACATGGGTGTGGAAAGCTACGCCTTTCCCTAAATTTTATTTTTGTTTCGTTTGGTGAGTAAAACTTCGATAAAATACTTGTGGAAGTATTCTTTCGCTCGGTTCCTCCAGTTTCATGGTCGATTATTGATTTTTAGTGAGGAGTCTCCGGGTGGCGGCAACGCGCTCTGCCTCATGGGAGGTGTGGCGTCCAAGTGTTAGTGTTAAAATGTGAGTAAATCGCATCTCTTCTACGTGGAGATCACGCGCCGATGTTTTTTGTGTGATTTTACAATACCAAAGTTGTCTTGTCTTGTTGGTTATAGTGCGTGTCCGAGTTGAGCGTCCGTGGCCGGCGTTCCGCTGCCTTGGTGTGTTCGTGTGGTGTGTCTAACAGTGTTTCTAACCGTCTTCCTTAACTGGTGAGCTAGAATTTCTTTAGTTTCCGTTACAAAAATCCTTAAATTTGGTGGTGCGTTACTTTTCTTGTTGAAGCGTTCCATAAGCATTGAAGAAGTACTTGTGATTTTATGTCTTACAACGTTTTTAAAAGGCCTGGAGTATTTAACCCATGGTAGATTAATTTTTGGAACTGTTGATCAATGTGGAAAAAGCCTAAAAGTCATATAAAGTGTAGCGAGCAAGTAAATGTATGTTTGAACTTCTTCGACAAGTGTTAATTACTTTCAATGTATTAGTTTCTGGGTCGCAGTAGTAAGGATTAATATAGTATTTACCCTAAATAGTACTGATACTGTTATCTTGATGTAAAATCTATAAAGTGTAGCGAGCAAGTAAATGTATGTTTGAACTTCTTCGACAAATGTTAATTCCTTTGTATTAGTTTCTGGGTCGCAATAGTAAGGATTAATATAGTATTTACCCTAATTTATATAGTACTGATACTGTTATCTTGATGTAAAATCTTTAATTTTGTTTTTTGTGTTAAAGCGTTACCATGTAGATTTCTGAAATAATTGACAAACCGCTCAGAATTTCAATTTTAACCCTAGTACTGTTCTAAAACGATTAAAAGGTACAATTAGCTTATTTTGGTCAAGTTGTGCATTAATTTTGAATTTTCCCGACTGAGGTAATTTTTTGCCGCCCTTTGTTTTCGGAGTTAAAATAGTTCCATCTTCATTTCTGAACGTGTTTGAAGTTATTTGATACTATTTGGAGGTTTTCCCAATTATCAATATTTTTTCCCGACCGAATTATTTTTGCCGATTACTGGTTTTATGGTCAAAGTAACTCCGTAGCAATGTTTAGATGCGATTTAAGCAATTTATGCATTATTTTGAATTTTCCCGACGGATGAAATTTTTGCCGCCCTTTGCTTTTGGAGTTAAAATAATTTAGCCGTCATTTCGGAACGTGTTTGAAGTTATTTAATCATAATTTAAGGTTTTCCCATTTCTCAATTTTTTTCCCGACGAATGTAAATTTTCCCGATAATGGTTTTTTCGGTTGAGGTGATTCAGTTACGTTCCCAGAGAAGTGTAAAGCTGTTTTATAATATTATGCGCACCCCTAGTATTGTGAATTCACGAACTTTAATATTGTAAGAATATTTTGGTGAGACCCTGAGTTGAATATTATAGCTTTGTGTTTGGTATTTTATAGGAGGACGTTTAGTACGGGCTCTTCGTCTAGGTGGGAGATCACCAATCGGGTAACTTTACGTTAAGATTTTGATTGCTGTTCCTGTGGAAGACCACCTTTAGTGTAACTACGTTAAGATTTTGATTGCTGTCTCTGTGAAAGACCACCTTTAGTGTAACTACGTTAAGATTTTGATTGCTGTCTCTGTGAAAGACCACCTTTAGTGTAACTACGTTAAGATTTTGATTGCTGTCTCTGTGAAAGACCACCTTTAGTGTAACTACGTTAAGATTTTGATTGCTGTCTCTGTGAAAGACCACCTTTAGTGTAACTACGTTAAGATTTTGATTGCTGTCTCTGTGAAAGACCACCTTTAGTGTAACTTTACGTTAACATTTTGTTTGCTGTCTCTGTGGAAGACCACCTTTAGTGTAACTTTACGTTAAGATTTTGATTGCTGTCTCTGTGGACGACCACCTTTAGTGTAACGTAGTTAAAGTTTTACTCATAAGACAAGACAAACCGACGAGAACGGCGACCCTTCCTTATAAATAAATTTTAAATGAAAACAGTTGTGGGTTTTACCTTTACTTCCCCCACTTCCGGTTACAAAACTTACACTGGACAAAGAAAACTTTAAAAATATGGGTATCAAGCTTTGGAGGAACGCTGACAAGAGAAGAATTTTTGCTTGAAAGCATACAAAATTTATAGCGCAAGAAGCTCTCAGGATATTTCCTTCGTGTGTAAGAAATGACACTTAAATTTTTTACGCTTTATTTCGCACATGAAAGTTGAACAGCAAAGTAAAACCAGCCATTCTCCCCGGTCTCAACAATGTCTGGGACCTGTTTATTGAAAGTAATTTAAATGGTTTTTTTTTTCCTTTCTGGGACTTTCATAACCAACCTAGGGAATGTGGCTGACAACAAGCCAAAAAAAGACAGTAAGCATTACTAAAAACACTAAATAAATAGAGAGTACCTACTCCATAGCATGTTTTGTGTGGAGGTGTAGAGGTCAAGAGGTGTGTCGCATTCGCCAGCTGTTTTTAAACGTCGCGTCAACCCTGAGTATCCTGTGTTTCAGCATATTAATTTAACAGCATCGTACAGAACGTGGGTATATTAACATCTCTAATTAACATGACAACTGTCGACTAATTGGTTTCGATGCCTTTGCCGCCTCTACAGTTCAAAGTCAGGCCGCAGCCTGTCTGACAGCCGCTGTATAAATCAGGGGGCACGCAGTTTATGTACCAGTGGTTAACCATAGATCGCGTTACAGTTACTTCATGTCACGCCATAGACCATGTAGCAGTTAATACCAAGTGAGAAGTTCAATCAAGAGAGATTGTCGAGTTGATTTGCTTGCTTGTACGTGATTTACGCTTTTCAATTACGTGAGTAAATCATCACTTGTTTGGGCTTAAAATACGAGTACGTTTAATTAGAAAATTTATGTTTGCAATTGAAGCGTTTCATTAGACGAGAAAATCTGTACGTTTATACCTACGTGTTCTCGGAACGCGCTTGTCACTTCAGTCGTAAACAATCCCAGGAACTCTAGAATATCCCACATTCCAGTAAAGCTAGACAGCCAATTCCGGCAAGTGCAATAAGATATGCTTATTGCAAACAGGGTTCATAAGTCTTATGCTTTGGCCTCTCATTGGTTCAACTTCGAGTCCAAGCTTGGCTTCAATTTGAAATGGCCAATATTGAACCACGAATAATATAATTGAATATTGATCACGGTGTGCCACATTTAGGCCAGTCAAAATAGCCGTTTGATTTTTATAAAGTTTAGGGTCACTTACTGAGTAAAAATCAGAAATTGCTGTCGGATCGAGGTAAAACTTCAAACGCCATATTGAAAAAAGTTTTTGGCCGATATCTAGGAAACTATGCACTTTAGGGCAAAAGTTATTGAGACTATTATTGTAGAGAATAAAATTTTGCAATCTTTTATTTCCTCTAAACTTTTTTGTGAAACTTACCGTTTCCAATTTATGGCCCATTTAATGACCCAGGCGCTTGCTGCTCCATTTGGATTTGTCAGCATTTTATGATTTTACACGCATTATTTCATATTTTATTATTTATTCACGCATAATTTCTTGAGTGTAAAGATTAAAAAATGGATCGGAAATTTAGTGCAAGGTTAAATTCTATTATTACTGGCCTAATTATTTAATAATATTCAATGTCAACTTTGTGTACAAAGATTGATACGCACATTGGTCTTATTGGCCCCAAGACCTAGATTGGTGCAAATATGACCAATGTGCGGCCACAGCACAAGTACCGATATGGAGAGGTACATAATTATCACCTACTTGGAATTGGTATCGTGTTCATAAGTCTAAGCTAATAACGCCCTAGCAACTAAATACTCATCCTACACAATGAAATACGCATAACTTTGCAGACTACTGTAATATTCCAAGCTACACAGCTTTACTTAATGGATTTTCAGGTTATGGTGTGTGGGCTGCTAATCAGCAATTCTATTCGGAAGCGAGGAAATTCCTTTTAAAGCTTTAGTTGTCAGGATGAATAAAATTACATCAAAGTACAAGTATTACTGAAGGGTACTAAAATACGTCGTTTGGAATACGACTACTCCTTTAAGATAGATACCTCTATAACAAGTATAAATTAAGAATTTTAAAAACCCCTGACACCGATCTTCGTCAAACATAACTAAGAACACTCCCGACTAACTCACCTTTCAAACACAAAAAAAATAACAAAATTAAAATCGGTTCATCTGTTTGGGAGCTACGATGAGACACACACACATACACACACACACACTTTTGCGTCGGAGGTTAATAAATAGAAAAACCACTCAGATATGCTACAAGTACATTGATTTTGACAGTTTTTCAGTCACTTGACCGATTGCGAATTTGACCATACGCGACCAAACGATAATAAGTGTATCGTACATATTTATGTAGGTGCACGGTATACAATAACCAGAAAACTAGAGTTGTTCCTTATTCCCTCATCCTCTATTAAAAAAAATCTTAACTCATCACGATTCAGTATTCTTAACTCATCCCACTGAATTATTTTAGTTTATCCCACTCATCCCAAATGTGTTCTTGGATCGTCCCAAAGAAAAACTATTAAGAAACTGTACGGACAGCAAAAAAATTATACCTACTATTAAAACTTATTTATTATATTTTTTTATTATCATTTAAGTAGTAGTGACATTTTTATCATATTTAAACAAAAACAATTTCATAATGATTACGAAACTGTCACTTTTATCGTATTAATTTTATTGTAAAAGCACGCGGCAACATTTATTTAATGACACAATGCAGTGCAGTTTCCGATTCATTAATCAATAAATGGTTCGTTTTATAATATTGGCACATTTAACCACATACCACTGAATATTGACGAATGACGGCAAATAAGCAGGGACATTCGTTTTCATTTTGACGTACGTACGTTATATTTGTTTGCAGTGACAAACCACATTTTATAGACAAAATCACATAAATTAACAAGTAACATTATTAAATGAAAAACAAAAAACTCGGCTGCAAAATATTGTACCCTTTGTCTCTTCCACTATCAAGACGATTCAAGACACGTCACTTGTCGAAATCCACTAAGCTGCACGGCGTGCCAAAGAAACCTCATACATACATACATACATACCCACAACATACATAGACATGAAAAACATAACCCTCCTTCTTGCGCAGTCGGGTAATAAACAACGTTCTTCCCAATTCGGGTAAAAAGATACAAATACCTAAGCAAGATATTAAAATCACATACCGTCTAGCTTAACACCAATAAAGATGATCGAGTCAATCAGTTTAAAAAGTTATTTAAGTAAAGATTACATTCTACGAAATGTGTAAACTGGTAAAAGCTATTCTTTTGCAATTTTAGGATGTGTTCCACGGACATATAGTCCTTTTATTTTATTGTAAACTAGCTCTTACCCGCGACTCCGCTCGTATTTAAACGGAAAATAGTATCCAAAAACCTTCCTTGTGATATTCTGTAACTAATTCTAAAATGTCATCAAGAAAAAGCCGTGAAAATCCTACAAGCAGATAGAAAGAAAGAGTTACATTCGATATCATAATATTATTGTGAATGCGAAAGGTTGTGTGTGTTTGTTTCTTTTTCATGCACAAACAGGTGGATGGATTTTAATGAAATTTGGTATGGAGGTAGTTAATACCCTGAATTGACACATAGGCTTTTTCTTAACCTTAGTAACACTTCGGGGCGAAGCCTAATAAAAACGGCGATTATGAATTAATTTTCTTTTTTTTGAACTCATAACACTGGCCTACAAAAAAAAATTGTTTTGGTGCAGCTCTGTTCGCATCATCTGTAGTCGGTAAAGTAGGTGAACTACATTGCTGCTACTAGATGTCAGCTGACAGCTCTGGTTCACCTACAATTCTTTTTTTAAATTTTGTATGGTTTTATTCAAAATCAGTCCATGTTCTATCTACTTTTATGACATTAATCGTATAAATTTATGATGGCAAGTAATTTAAGAAGTTGCATTAATGATCCTGATATGTTTTGTTACATATGAGGTGAGTATTTAATGAAAAATCAACGGAAACCGATTAATGACACGGTAATTCACTTGTATTCTGTATACTTTCTTCCTCATGAACAAGAGCTGCTATAAAAAATGTGACTAGTTTTCTCGTATCTGCTCACAAAATATACCCAAAATCAGGTCTAAAATCTTAGGCACCAAAATGACTGTAGGCCAGTGATAATTGATCTTAATTATGAGTTCAAAAGAAATGTATTTAAAAATTAGCTGCACCCTACCTATATTTAATCCAGGCTGTAAGCTACCTCCATACCAAATTTCATAAAAACCCGTCCACCCGTTTGAGCGCGAAGAAGGAACAACAACCACACACTCAAACTTTCGCCTTTAGTTACGATATAAGTGGGATTGTAGGCTAGAACTTGTTCGCACTACGTCTTTACAACAACCAGATTTCTCAATTCGAGAAGAGAGAGAGCACAGGCAAACAAAACAAACATCTACGAGTAAATCCGTACGCGCCGGGACCTCGCATTTCATTATGACAATCAGAGTCGCTCCGTGCCTGCGACTTGCGATGTGAGCTGAATATGTATGGACACGCCGTCTCTACGGCGCGGCTTGTTGATTGACAGCCACGCTCACGGTTTGGGAGATTTGATTCTAATACTCTTCTAATTTATGCTGTTTCATTCTTTGCACTGCTTGATGGGTGCGGCGTTCAAATTCGTCACGAACCCACACAACGATCATTAAAATAGTCATTGTAGAAATATTTGTTCCGCATGGGCACTATTGGAATTTACTGCATTTTGGTATTCTTTTATTTATTTATTAATATAATCTTTTGTAGACGAACCAAAGTTACCGACATAGCCCATCGGATTGGCAAGTTGAAATGGCAGTGGGCTAGGCACATAGCACGAAGGACTGATGACCGATGGGGTCGAAAGGTCCTCGAATGGAGACCACGTTCCGGCAAGCGCAGCGTAGGACGTCCACCCACAAGGTGGACAGATGACCTAGTGAAGACCGCAGGATCGCGCTGGATGCAGGCCGCTACCAACCGGTCTTATTGGAGATCTATGGGGGAGGCCTATGTCCAACAGTGGACGTCCCATGGCTGATGGATGGATGGATGGATAATCTTTTCCATGTTTGCACTTTTTATCGCAACCAAATTTTTTTTTTTTTATTTCGTTTGTTTGGAGCCGCATATTATACACGAGTCGCGTCGCGTACCCTAAACATGGCAGTGTCGCCATGCAAAGGTGACAAGTGAAACGCTCGAATTCCAGATTACAATTGTCTTTATTTGGAGAGCAACAGTATTTTATAACCAAAGTCTATGTACCTATTTACTATAATTATCTCAATTGGAACGGCTTGCTTCAATCATCAACTATGTACTACCGTAACAGCCACCAGTGGTGGTCGTCAGGACAAAGTTTTGATTTTTGTGCCAACCACCGCCAGTGGAGTCGTTGGCTCAAAAAAAAATATTATTATTTTTAAACGATATGTCATTATAATGTAATTATATCGTTAAACTGTATTACAGTATAAAAATGTTTCAAAAATTGGTTTTCCATGTTACAGGCCTATCGGTTTGACTGTAGTTTTCACCAGTGGTGGAAGTTTGGTGGTGGTTGTTGGCACAAAAAATAATTTTAGTTCCTTTCGAGCCCCACTGGCGACAGGTGGGACAATAATTTAAATATTTTTCTAACGACCACCACTGGTGACCGTTTTGGTGGTGGTTGTTGGGAGCCATTGAAACAACTGAGATTCTTTCTTGGGTGCTAAAAGTGTAAAACAGCTAAGTGTCTTTTATATAATATGCTGAAACATCTAATAGACCTGTTTAAAAAATTGCCTTGTGTAACAGAATTACGATTCTCTTGTATGTATATTTTAAACGCATGTCAACATTCATCAACGTAAAGTTGATAATTTAAACACTGAGTCATAAACTAATAACAGAATATACGCCTAATATTCTATAAACCGATCTCTAGCAACATTTTTGTGTTTCATAAACCGAAATGGAATAAAATAAAATTATAAGTGCAAATTGTAATAGTACAATTACATTAATGAAGCGTGGGCTGTAACCTGTCTACGCTCCCCTTAGAGTATCTATATGTACCTAGATATACGCATAGGTGTTCACTGAACTCACATGCAGATGCTGTTGATTTAAGCCTTGAATATTCGCCAAATGCGTCTATTCAACTCGTAATAGTGAAGAAGCTACGGACCCTACCGATATGAAAAAAATATCACCAATAAGATCATTCTGTTACCTATTAATCAGTCTAATTAAAATATTATATTACTTACTAGATTGCGAGTAAAAAAATATTAAATGAACGTTGTTTTCGTTCTCATGGCGTGCAATACCGTGCTTACGGAGATTACGTTACTATATATTTTTACACCTTCGGATAGGAAATTAAAAATATGATTGATCGTTCTTTTACCATATTTTTAGAGCTAAAATTGAGTTAGTTTAGTAATATTTTGTGTTATTTTGAAGTATTTCGTCAGATCACGTGACCACTGACACCCGCGAGCTCCTTTGCGGGGGACGGGCCAGTCGGCGCCAGCGCCTCACGAAGGAAGGACGTACTCGCCTTGCCGAAAAATATTTTCGCATTTTTTTTCTATTTGTACGTAAATCATCAATTAAACAGTGCTTAATTATCCAGAGCCAATCAAAAAAAGTAGTTTTTCAAGACATTTGATAAGTTTTTAGTGACTTTACTACTAGTGAAAATATTTGGACAATAATTGATCGCGTTGTGAGTAGAGGGTACAGAAGGTTGATCCGATGAAAATGGGAGATGTCACCAAGGCAGCTAGGCGTAACAAAAAAATTGGACTCCAACTAGGTAGCTAAGTGGTAAGTACCTACCTACCTATTAATATTTAATTACCACATAAATATTTTTACCCGTTTGTTCTTATTGTGTAGACTGAAGTGACTAACCCTAGTGTCTGAGTTTTTAGTGGCATATGATTCGGTCTGACGTTTGTTTTCCTGATAAAAATACTTAATAGAAAACTACAGACGTGTCCTCCGACCTATGTTAACTCTCAGGGCTTCACCGTCCATTACACCTTATTGCGATGATTGTTGGATTTACCCGCCGACGCTGTGCGACCATGAACCTTATTTTGCTGTGATACGAGCCGCGGTCGCGCAGCGTCGTGCTGTACTACAATCATCACGCCACGGCACGGGCCCCATTGTACATGTTGCTCATGATAATTATCCAAGTGCAAGACTTGTCAGAACTGTGTTTTTTTTCTTGTTATGTACAAATGTACCTATATGTGTCATATTAGTACATTGCACAGGGTTATCGGTATAGGGTGTACTAAGCCAAACGGGGGTCATTGTACTCTTCATTATAAACAACGATTACTTTTTAAACTTTTTTATTTGTAAATTAAATCGGGGAAAAAAGCATCTGCTTACATTTTGTCGACGATCGATGAGCTTTTTGTATGAAACAGCTGTTTTTTTTCTCGTGATTTCATTTGATTCAATTATTCACAAAAATTATACTAAGGTCAATATACCTAAGCCATTTCAAATTGAAGCTGTGGCATACTTGCTGATGCCCCAACACCTAGTTAATAACATAGAAATGGGGAGTATTCTATAGTTAATAATAATAAATAATCCTTCTTGAACAATCGGGTAAAAATAAAATAATGATAATTATTATGTGTACTTACGATGTCAATATCAGAAAGCGGTCGTTGCGTGCGAACGGTGTAAATGACTAATACTATTTTTTGTTTTTGGTATAGCACATTTCCTAAACTAACCTACCTAAACTAGAAACAATCACATTTTTATGTTATAGCTGACCAACCACGGTCCGCAATACATTATTATTTTTAGCAGTGTAGTGAGCATATTTTTCTAACTTATCCTGGTTTGTTAACCGACTTCAAAAATTAGGACGCACTCAATTATTACATTGTATAAATTTTACTAAATGTTTGTTGCAGCATAACTTCGTCATTTATTTTTTATTTGAAAGAATATGCTTACTAACACTCTGATCAGTCACTTTGAATAAAGTATTTTTTTGTAAAAAATAGTATTTAATACAAAAATTCAAGCATTTGCATTCAGAAAGTAGTGTTCCGAGTTATGGCCATCGAATTCGAAAGAAAAGTTATTACATTTTCTTACAACAATAACCGAGCGAGAGATCGTTAGCGAGCGAAGCGTCTATGCTTCAGATTCGACGAAAATGCTTTCGTATTTCCGAATTCCGTCTGGATTTCTGTCCGGATCTTTGCCCAGACCTGTCTTAATCTACAGGACGCATTTCTTAACCTATTCTCTTGAAACTTTGTGAGTAAGTCCGATATTTAAAAAGAATTTTCTTGTCTAGGCGGTTATTGGAAATTTTTCAATATGGCAGAGATGTGATTTAAAAAAGGATATATCTGCATAATTGGAAAATTTCCAAAAAACTTTTTGATCCGAGTCAAAACAAAAATTTATATAATTGTCAAACCTGCTCACAAAATTTCACGAGAATCGGTTGAGGAGTGTGACCTGTAGAGGAGGACAAATACAAATAATTTATTTGGGTATAAAATACATGTGACAATTTCAAATCGGACAGACATCGGTCACGAGATCTCCAGCTCACAGAGTCACTATTGTATGTATTGTTATACATTTATATTTATTAAATACAACAATTTCTTTGGTAACTGATACCAACCTGCATCTAGTCTTAATAGTTATTTTAATCTAGTCTCTATTGCATGAAGACTAGAATAGTAATATATTTTAAACTGGGATTATAAATTGGTAATTGTTTTATATTTTATGGTATCATGGAAAGAGACAAACGAGACGCTTTGCGTAATATGAATATTGTGTAATTAATATCTTTAAATTGCTCTATTTCATTTTTTCAGAAACAGAGATCAACGAAATTATCAAAGTTTAAACACAAGCGTTCAGCCAACAAAAAATGCGAGTACTGAACTAAGGTGAGTTAAAAGACATTTAACATCTTATATTATTAGGGTGACAAGCATAGTGCATAGTCAGAGCTATGCCAAGTGGAAATGCTATTGCTAAAGTTATCGTATGTCCGGCGTCCAGCGTCTGATTGCACGGATGTCCGATTGTTTTCCTCTACAGATCGCATTTCTCAACCGATATTTGTGAAATTTTGTAAATTTAGGTTTTATTTAAAATAGTGGAGATATGTAATTTGTGAGACGTTGCTCATAGAGCCACTACTTATAATCAGAGTGGCGCTGAACTGCTATGGGCATGCGTGACATTCACTTAGCGAGCGCGAAGCGCGAGTGAAGAACTTCCGTTTCAGTACTAAAAACTTATCCTATATTTTTATCTACAGATGCCTAGTTCAAAATCATCCGAAGGTTATCAGAGCATCCGAGGAACAGGGACTTTTTCACCTTCGAATAAACTGGTAATCATTTTTTTTTTGTGTACACAATGTACATAAATAAATTATTGATACGAGCGTTGGGACTTAGTATGGTTGCAAATTAATTATTATTTAATATTGTTTTTAGGAACAACAATATCAGTCTTCATTGCCGAATCTCATCGTCGAAGAAGAAGCAGAACAAGAACAGAAAGACAAAAGTTATTGGCGTATTATAACATTAGCTTCTTCTTCGTAAAATTTAAGGAAATATCAAGACACAATGGATTTGGTTGCGCCAAACAATCGATAGACTTGATTGGAGAAAAGCAAACAGGTCTTGCTTCTAAATTCACCTTTTTGTGAATAAAGAGTAACAATAGTAAATTATGTACCGAGGGCACAAAGCAGTGCCTTACGTCGCGGGCGGCTTATTGTACCTTGAGCGTAACGAGGGAATCTAGAGTTAACTCCCGATCGCAGCAAGGGAAGATGAGTCCTGAGGGCAGCGAGGGGTTCAAGCCGCCCAAGACAAAAACACTGCTTTATCCTAGAAGCGAATCCTCTCCTAAAAATACTGTCTAATATTATACTCTCTCATAACTAATAAAAAGGTACTAGTAAGGTACAGTCTTTTATTTTAAATTTCGTGCAGCTCGTGGAGCACGTGCTCGTATTTTTTTCTTGGTAGCTAGTTCAATTTTCAAATAAACTCTTCTTACAGTGCTTATTTTGAGTTTTCATTCAATGTTAATCTCTTTGCTTGGAAACTCCCAACTGCAAGCTTCGCTCGAATTTATGTTTCATCTATAAAACCAACATTTGATTTTCATGTGTTAGATTAAGGATGTGTTAATCTGAGCGATTACTGCCTTCAAAGCATTTGATTTATTGATATTTTTTGATTCTCGGTTTATTTTGATTATTTTTTTGGTGTTTGCTAAAATCTAAGCACTATACATGTATTTCAGCTACAAAAGGTTTTTCAATATCCAATCTAACACCCCTTTAGTCCAGCTAGAGAGGATTTTTTTACTATATTAACTACTAGCTGTTGCTCACGATTTCGTACGCGTAAATAAAAAAAGCTCGTTCCGTTAGTTTCTTGTATTTGTCATTCACAGGTCCCACTTCGAACCTGCACCCTTCTCTCTACCATCATCATATTGCCAGACCATGGTACGGGCAACAGTTATCTAGTTGGCATTGGCAATTGTCTTTATACTGGGTTTGGCTGGCACTGTCCGATTAAAACGTCACGCTCAGACAGGTGTCTATGGCAAGGGTAGCGGGTAGGTAAGCCGTTAACTCGGCCTCCAAGCTAAATCTAATAGGTAGCCAAGTCTAATATGGAGTAGATAGTTACAATTTGTGTAGTAAGTAGGTTATATACTTGTTGGTAATAGGTAGAAGTACTAGGAGTTACTCGTACTATGCCAAATATTTCAGTCTGAATGTTTAGTAGGAATTACCTACTACTCGGAACCAGCCAAGCCAAGTAGGTAGTATATAGATACTATGTATATGTAGTAATTAGGTAGATACTTGTAAGTAGTATCCTTCTTCTTCTACCTATAAGACTTGGCTGGCACCGACTTCAAATAGATGGGTAGCGCTTATAATAATTATATTAATTAATATTAGTGCTTATTTGTGGTTTGGAAGTCGCTTTAATTTTGTTACAATGATCACTTAAAACATCTTCTAACTTGACTTTTATTGAAAATCAGTTTACTAAAAAAATTAAGTAAACAAAATTAAGTCAAAGTGTAGTTTTTTATATCGAAAATTATGACACTTTTGTGCTAAGATCATTACACTCGAGGCGGTATTATAGCGCGAGCCGTATGCGAGCACACTAATGGAGCCAATAGTGTAAATTATTAACGCACACGCGTTTCATGTGACGTTTTTCATCACACATGCGAGGGGAAAAAACACAGACTTGCATTAGTCAATACATTTTTCTGAAAATGTATGCGCATTTTGCTGCTTTTCCACTTATCAAAATTTTACTAGGCATAATAATAAAGCGAGTACTTTGTTTAAATTATCATAACTAATTAATTGTCAATATTTTGATAAAAAAAATAATGTTTATTTACTGTTATTACGTAGTTATGATACTTTAAATCAAGAATTTAAGAAAAGTAAAAAAAAACTCTTGTTGATTTATTTAAAAAAAAGTCTAGTTTAGTTACTAGTGCGATAATGGTAAAGTAACAGCACACGTGCTTAATAGCTCGGATTATGAGCTAAAACTGATGTAATAAAGTCCTTTTTACGAGTGAGAGTGATGAAAAAGATATTAAACACAAACGCGTTTTTAACTTAAGTAGTAGAGTAGGAAGAAGTAGGAACATAATTATCAGCAAAATCAGGCAAGAAACTATCGAGATAATAATGAGGTTGTAAGTTCTAGGTCCACTATGTTTTGAATCATTTTAGTCATTTTTATACTACCTGCTGATTATGTAAAACAGATTAGTACTACCAACTCGTAGAATACATTTTTTAAGCGGGCCGTCGATTGAACAGCTCTGCTAGTCCTAGTAAATATGTTTTTTGTTATGAGATTTTTGAAATGTTGTAAGCATTGGTTTAGGATAGGTTGAGTAATTTATCCCTGGTACCGGAGTTCTTAGGATGCCCATCAGGAGCCCTATTCTTACGAAATATATTTTCTGATCAATGTCTCTCTCGTTTTAAAAATCATAGTGAGAGTGACCAAGAAACATCTCACGCGTCAAGAATAGCCCTCCAGGGCCATTCTTACGATATTATATTATTTCCCCTATTCCTACGCACGAGATATTTTTTGGTCAATGTCTCTCTCGTTTGAAAAATCATAAAAGTGAGAGGGACCAAGATAATATCTCACACTTCAGAGAGTCCGTGGTCTACGATTGTTTTTTTTAGATTTTACACGCACGACCAAAGGGAATCAAAACCTTTAGATGCGGGATATTTGTGAGTACATACTTAATCTACCTATACTTATAAACAAACTACCGCGCTCATGCTGCTTATAAGGCTCAACTTTAAAACGCCGTTGGCTTCAAATAATTTAGTAAAAAACATTACAATAAAGCATAACATCTCAGAGGGCTTTCATTTTTAGGCAAAAATATTTTTTTCACGGTGTTTCGTCTGAATTTGTTTGTCTTTGAGAAATGCTAGCTCAATGTTCAAAAGCTTCGAGCGTTGATCACTAGAGGCGCTAAAACCAGCTGAGCGCCGAATGCCAAATGTCATTGGCGCATCTTAACCCCTTAACAGCTCAATTTGAGAACAGACTAAATTACGCGTGTCTGCGTGCGTGGGCTTATCAACGTGTGTGTGACTAAGAATTCTGGCTCAGACCTTATGATACCATAAATTTTAAATTTATTATTAATGTAATCTGAAAAGGCAATTTTTACATCCTCAGTCGAATATTCAGCAAAACAAACAAAGTATTTTCGATATCATTTTCGATTTTATGAAATTACCGCCATCATTTCCTTCAAACATTAACGACTATGGAAAGGCAAGAATTATGCAAAGACAACCTAACGACAGCATGGCGTGTCGCGCCCGCATTATTAGAAGATACGCCGGCATCATGCTCAGTTACGCCACAGATAAAGCATAATAAAAGTATCTTCAGATTGCGCTATCAGATACGCTACGCATCATAACTTTCCCCGCACTGTCCTTTAAATGCACCGTAAAGATCCGTCAACTCACAAGCTCGGCGCCCGACCGCTTTGCAATAATATAAAGGAAAAACAAACTTATACTTTGTTGGATAAAGTCCTTTATAAAGAGAGCCGCGCGCGCCCGCGTTTAGCTCGCCAGCAGCTTGAAGCGAGTCGATCTAAAAAAGACTCAATGCTACAAGTATTAGTTCGTTTTTTAAATAAACCATTGCGGAGCGGTTCAGCGATAAACTTGCAAGTGTGCGGAATGCTTAAATCTTCATTGCGCAGACACACTCGTCACAACAAATATGTATAGTTGCATTGCCTCTACGTTGTGCTACAATACGGGGCCAATTGGACAATGCAGTAAAAGCTATGGTTATTACATAGCATAGCGTAGTCAGAAGTGGCCTTCGCGTGGTGTATCGCGTCATAAATTCAATTTAATTCATCCAAAATTCCATTTGGAAATCAAATAGACAATTAGCCGCGCCACAAATGCAAACGGAATTAATTACTGCGAACTACGGAATCATTTATCGACGGTATATAATGACGCTTGTCCTGTATACAGGGTGTAAGTAACTTTACAAGAATATTATTGCTTTTTAAAAGACAGCAGTGAATAAAAATGTTGAAAACTATGAATCAGTATGTGGAAGATTAGAGCGTCAAGCATTTTGCAGTTCTAAATTAGAGGCAAGGTAGTTTATCAAGAGCTGGAATTTATATGATACGGTTACTAAACTGCTACTAGGTACTGTTCTTTTATATTTCATAAATAAGTGCCAAGACATTGACCCAAACTATGTATGTTTATTCAGAGTAATTATCTTGTTACAGACAAGTTAAGAGCAAAGTATTAACATCAGAACCTATGAAATCATAAACAAATAAATAATATTATCAGAAAATCTGGCCTGATCCATAAACATTAACCCCCTTTGCAACAAACGTTGTATAGCCTCGTAATAATTAGGTTTATATTTCTTTTTCCTTTCTTTTAGATTCAATAACCGAAAAAAAACACTGTACAACCATTCCGAGACCATACAACTTTTATTGCTAAAGAAGTTATTGTAAAACAGCAGCCTGTATATTAATACAACGACAGTAGATAATGATAATGGCTTGGCGCATGACAATAAACAATAGAAACCGATCCCCGCAAAGTAACCTCAGTTACCTATAATAATTAATATTATGTACAAACAGCAGTTAGGGTTGTGTGTCTTTATCTTAGGATGGCTGAACGAGGAGACTGACAAATAGAAGTGCGGTCAATAGATCTTAAGTTTGTTAAGAGTATTATAGTAGGACTATATTTACAACGTGTTGGTTTGAATTCCCACAGAATTTGTAGAGGTAGGTATACTTGACTAGTAGAGCACGAATAAACTGGGGCAACCTTGAAATCGAGAAAAAAAACAGCTGTTCCGTACAAAAAGTTCGTTGATCGTCGACAAAATGTATGGAACAGCTGCTTTTTTTTTCTCGATTTCAATGTTGTCCTACAGCTTATTCGTGCTCTGCTAATGAAGTTTACCTCTTCACACGTTGACACGTTGTATAGCCTGCTCTTTTGGTTGTCTCGTCAACATGGTCGTTTTTAATGTTTGTCTACTGCTCCAGGGCTAGCACGGGCTGGAGACAAACTGTCCTTGCACCGATTTGGTCCGCGCTAATATGTGACAAAGCTACAATACGGATATGTTTGTCTCTCTCTCGCTGGATATAAACTGTAGGAAGACAAATTGTCTTTGGCTCGGGCTAGCACTGCTAGCTCCCTTAATGATCGTCACAAGGCATGTGGCCCTATTCGGAGATTTGAGATTTCAATCTCACCTTTTTTCGTCCTTGTTGCTCTCATTTGAAACGTCATAGGTGTGAGAGTGACCAAGACAAAATCTCATCTCATCTCACGTGCAGGAATAGCCCCAAAGGCATTTTGTTTTATGCATGCATTGACCACCACACCTTACGCAGCAACGATTAACGTTTAATAACACGTAAAATTACAATTATTATCAGTACCCCAGCAACGAATAAATAATAAATATTCAACAACGTCTAATAATAAATGTAAATTACATCTCAAGTGACAGCGAAATATATCTAATTTCAAAGGTAATTTATGAGTCGGCAGTAAATTTACTTGATGTCTCCCTGTTTGAATAATTTTTCCCCTAACTGCCGTATCTATGCGAGTTATATATTAAAAATAATTTTGTTTTGTAGAAAACATTTACAAAAATAAATTAGTCTCAAGAATAATTGCTCCGGCCAAAAGATTTAAGAGTAGTTGGGACAGGAAAACAGCATTCGCTTGGGCGCGGTCGTTTAACCAAGAATTTCGATTAGACGGACAAGGAAATCCCTCTAATGCCGCTAATGTCCTAAGAACCGGCGTTCCGTAGTGTGACAGTGGAAAAATTCACCCTTGAGGAGCAGTAATACGTCAAGTTTTAGCTCCACATTACGGTAATGGGAGCGCCCGCTTTGTCTCTGTATACGCCGCCTTATGTAGCCTATCCTTTTTACGGACTGTATTTTCAAGAAAGCTGTTCTCCGGTATCGTTAATAAGCTCAGATTTGAAATTCGAATTAGCAGTTAATCCCCGGCCCGGGCACGGCTTAACACCGGTACTTTTTGCTTCAAAAGTTAATTTCGTGCCTACTACGAGCACTTTTTCGACTTCTGATCAGAGCTAGGATGGAATTTGTCACTGATTAAATGTCTGAAGCTAAAGCCGGAGCACCTCTTATGAACGAAATGGGTGCGTGATTTTGGACTTTATATTCTGTTAGCAAGGTTTATAAGAGTTTGTAGGTAAAAAGGTTTTTGTGGCGACATAATTGGAAATGTTACTGACTGAAAGCTTACCTCCAGCCTACAGACTACAGATATGAAATAAAGTTAATGGAATTTGACGAAGTAGAAAGCTTGTTCCTCGTAGTAATTTCAGAACTAATGCAACGTAATTGAACAGAGATTTACCTCGAGGGTAAAAAAAAGAAAATACTGTATTATTTTCCCCCTTTTGCTTTAACGAGGGATTTGTAGCGCAGCTTTGACATCAATAGGTTTGTTTGTTGGAAAAACTTACCCAGAATAAAAGCTTTGAGAGAGTCGATACCACACTAACGATGACTCTTACCTGAAAAGAAATAAAAATAGGTTTAGAATAAATCTCAAGACAAGTATATTAGTTTAATGAGACTAAACATTCTCACGTAAAAATGCAAGCAAATTTTATTTGACATCGAATAATTTTGGGAAGTTATTTATTTTAAATACATATATCACAATACTCTACCTAAGATTAAATAAAAAAAAATGTACTTCAAACACTTTTGATACAGACCCAATATTATTCAAACGAATTGTGCTTAATGAGCACGACAAATTCGTCCCTCTCAACGCACAGGAGGTTTATCGTCCAAAAGAAGATGATCGCTCACTGAATACAGCCTGTCGTATCGAAGTTAATCGACAATGGTTCGACGTGCCATTGCGCCCACATCGACCTTAATCATAACCTTAATGTTAAGGACTCGCATACATACACGAGGACAGTTGTTCGCGCACGATAAAGCCGCTGAGTTTGTCACGCTAAACGCAGTAAAAAGCAGAGACTTGGCTCCTCTTTCGTGTTCGAATCGTGTCTATAGTAAGGAGCTGTCAGGAGATACGAGTAGACTAACGTTATGATATAAATGTTAACGTTATTCTTTTAACGTTGGGCGATTGCGACAATAATGACAGTTTTACAGATTTAAAAAATGATGCATGTGATGCATATTCATCCATATCCATATTCATTGTCTGTTGTTGTTGTTGAGCTGTCAGAATTGTCGATGATCCCAAGCTTTCTGAACACCTAGAGCCGCTCAGTATGAGCAGAGACGTTGAGTCTCTTTGCATTTGCTATCGCATGTACAAAGGGGAGTGTTCTGACAAATTGTTCGAACTGATGCCTGTATCGCGGTTTTATCATCGCACTAGCTGCCACCGCTTGCAGCTCATCCACATACGAGTATTATCGATCGGTAGAAATCGAGAAGAAGAGATAGGTTTTAAGCGATCTTTTATGTCGCACACCTGCAATCTGTGGAAAGAGCTGCCTGCAGTATTTCCGAGTACCTACAACATGGAGCTCATCAAAAGGGCTGTCAATAAAGGGGTCAGCAGGTTAAGAGTCGGCAACGTATCTGTAATGCCCCTGGTATTACGGGTATCCGTAAGCGATCACCGTCGCTAATGGATGCGACCTATGGAAGCGGCTCGTCTTGTTTGCCACTTCTGGCATAAAAAAAAGACATCTTTAAGCTCATATTCACTTCACATGCTACATTCCTGCTGCAACTCGTAATTTTTTCAAGTTGAAGTACTGTAAATGTTTATGCGTTATCAGCGCACGATAAAATCGCAGCCGGCATATCACGCTCAAGCGTCACGGGCGCACGACACGACACGTTCGAAACACGCCTCGTGACATACAGTCCCGAGAGTTCGAAATATTAACAGCATTCCTCACGATATTGAGCGGTGCGTCAAGTCTAGTCTCTAGTCAGCTTTATGGGAACCAGCCATGCGTTAAATGTACAAAGGTAGCATTTTGCTCCAATAGATTATGGGCTATGCGGCTATGCAATAGCCTAGAATTGCTCTTTGAAAATATGGTTTGAAACAATGACGTATTGACTTCAAAAACAAATTTTAACACTGTATGGCATATCGGCTGTTTAATGAAAAGCGTGTGATGTACTTAATTTAAGACTTTATTTCTTTTCTCATAAAATGTAACGTAACAAACTACCGCAACTAGCGACTGATATAACGAGCGAGCGATTCGCGTTCAGCCAATTATCGACGAACCCTCATCCGAGCGAGTCGGTCGGGCACTATCGTGGATACGACCTGACGAGGGTTGACACGTGTCCTTTCCTGCATAGATATTGTTGCCGCTTTCACCCAGCCTCATTAGGTATTTCAAGAAATTTTGATAATAGTGGAATCGTGAACCCATCGAATTCAAGAAGCAGGACAATAAAATACGCGGTTTACAATCCATTAGTTTTATTAATAGTATTTTACGTTATCATCGTATTACGTATATGTATAACTACTTCATCAACATCCTACTGAATTTGAGTTCTTGACAAAAGGATGCATGATTACGAATCTCACTAATAATATAGGCCTCTAGTAATTACCGGTCCCGATACTCACTTCGGGTCCAGTGGGCACTTCAAACAGCGATCCGGATCCGCATAATATATGTCGAAGCTACTCCTATTCGTGAAGCGAAATGCCCTCAAGATATGGACTGATCCATAATTCGGGTATTGAACATTACATAAAATGATTATTGGACGCAGTCTCTGATGTCTATGTCATTTACAGCCTTTTATAAGCCACTAAAGATGAATGAATGAATGAATAGATATAAAGTGACACTTGATTCTTTATCTTTTTTATTGATCAGTGAAGTTAGGAGCGTTTTAGTTTAACACTTAAGTTTATCAAACGTTAACGAAGAAAACTTACACGGCACATACTCGTTTCTGCACATTTTACATGTATTTTAGCCAGTAACTGGTCTGGGATTGCTTTAAATAACTTCGTCTGCCACCAAAGTAAACAGTTACAAACGATGGCCTGACTACTTCAAACTTTAATAAAGATTAACCGCAATTTTAGCAGAAACTTTTGCAATCAGACTTGACCTGTCTATAAATTTATGAAGTAAGTATAACTACATTGGTACTGACGGCATAGTAAAAGACAAAGGCATATTAAATAATATAATGAATATTCAACTTTGAAATTTTAATTGTTAATTAAGTATTTCTAGCAAATACGCAAGTAGTCTAAATAAGTAAAGGTCACTTTTTAAATTACCAAGTTGAATAAGTCAATTATATTTAACAGTCAACTGATATTCATCAGTGTTAATTGCTTTGACAATAACAATAAAACGTAAAACTAATGTTAGCATAAAAGTAAGTTTATTATACGTACTATTGGCCGACTAGTTAATAAGCACTACTAAAAACACGACTAATGACTTATACAATGGCTTTATTGCGCTTGTTAGTTTTGAAAATGACTCTGTTGTTTTGTTAAAAACGTCTAAATTTCGTATTAAAATTAAATTAAGATTATCTCTCTTTCCCCTTTCTTTGTGTGACGTAATGCATCAAAAGATCGCCATAAGCCGAAAAGTCGAAATGAAGTACTTAGATAATTTTATGATACAATAATGTGAATCAGTGTTTGACAGCGATGGTGAAATACGAGTACGTCTTTAAAACCTAAGAGTAGCACTCAACCTCGCGAAATATAAAGCTTTATGACACCAGTACAAAAATGCACTCGTATCTATAAAGCCAAAAGAGCACCCTAGCTTTCGAGTAGACTCCGTATGACGCGACACGAAGGCTATATGCTGAGAGTTAAGCACCACCAGTGGCAGAACGGCGTAAGTTCGACGTGAGATTTACGTGGATTTCGCTCTTCTTTGCTAGCGAGAAGACTTGGCAGCGCAAAGAAGCTTCTGCAGTGGACACTTTACGATGAAAAGAATACCTTTTGAAATGTCTATTTCAAAAGGCATTAAGGCTGTGCAACGTGAGGACTGTAATGCAATGTCATAACAGATAAAAGACTTGGAGATAATGATGCAGTAGTAATCTCGGGTGTCATTGGCGACTGAGTTCATAAAATAGTCATATCTTGTAATCTAAAAAGTAGCCAATGCCATTTTATTCTATAACCTCATTCCCTTATTCGGAGGAAACAAACTCGCTGGCAGTTATATGCTTGTTAACTAACAGGCGTGTTTATTTAAGCACAGACATTTCTCTGAGCGTAAACGAATGCGTAATGACGCGTATTTCACTAATTGGTAACAGTAAGCACAATGTTAAATTTTAAAGCATGACGTAAATGTACACCTAGCAAATATCATCTTATGCATCTACGTAGGTTAACCGCTAATGAAAACTCAGGTTCAATATTCATTGCGGACTCCTAAGAAGACTTCAATCTTACAGCAAATTATACGATTTTTTTTCATTCCAGCAAGCTTGCGTTTCTCTACCCCGTCTATCGTACTGCAAAGTAATATTTATCCAGTTTCCCTTCCGCTTGGCGAGCAATAGCGCCTCGGTTCTTTTCATTTCAAACGGGCAAGGAAATGAACACTGCGATGCTTTAATAAGTAGCATTAAAGTAGATCGTGTAAAGAGTAAGAGGAACGCTCGGAGTCCAATAGTCATGCTCATCGTCTTAACGGGTGAACGGATTTGTGATTTACAAGAAATATGTATAGCACTAAGAGCTGCCAATATCAGGGATTTTTAGCATGTGTGCAACTGTGCATCGAATCTTCAATCTGAATCAGTATTTAAAATATTTTACATGAAGCTGGGTTCTAGCAATACAGTAATATTCTGTGAAGCGAGGCGTGGCAATTTCTATAATCCGGGCACTTCTGAATACACTAATTGAAAACGTGACACTTGCGATTCGCAACGTCTCTAAGGTTATGTTTTCATCTACGGATGACTAAATTCAAGAAGAAATAATTCAAGAATGCAAATTTGTTTTAAATTTAAGATTATAGATCGTATGTACACTGCAAAAGTTTAGTTAGCTTCAACCATAGTGATATTAATATCAATAACGAGTTTTCGCAAGCTTTTTTTTTTCATTCAAGGAATTTGGCGCCGCACGTCTTGTGCATTGTGAACTTGCCAGTGTGAAGTAAATTATGGGATTAACTATTCTGACAGCTAAGTCAAAAATAGTTCAAACTTGGATTTCGATTTCCTAATGGCCACAATGAAAACTCGTGCCAGACTAGGTACAGCTCTCGACTCCCGGCACTCAATGAACCATTGAAATGTTCTACGCTAAGCGCTATAAACCTGCCAAACGATGCAAAATGACGAGCATCAGCAAATCCGAGTACTAATCGCTCAATACGCTATACGGCTGTAGAATACGAAATAGCTACAAACTCAGCAACCTTCTAAGCGACATTCCATAGCCGCGAGCATTTCCTATTTCGTGACTGCTTCTTATTAATTTCCACAGTTCGAAGGTCTCATTACTTTGATATTCAGTAAATATGGAAATACCATCCAGATCAATTATGAAGATACATATTTTATTCGGAGGTTTGTTAACGGGAATTTAGCTGAAATGTTTACGGTCCAAATTATGAGGTATTTTCAAATAAATTGGTTTTAAATTACTTTGATCAGCAAGTCGAGGTATTACGGCTGCGTTAAGTACGCGAGTTTTTATGAAATTTCGTAAGAAATTTCTTTGTTTGCGCGCACTAATCTCGTTCGGCCAATTGTTTTTTTGGATCATCGACACAATGAAGAAGAAATTATTCTTTTCCGTGTGGTTGGTTTGGACTTGGAGACTGGAGAGTCTGATAATTTGTATTCTAGCAACCAAAATTACTTGGCACTCTTATGTTAGAGAAAATTAGCCTAATGGCTCAGGTCCACACTATCATTTAAATTAAGATACAAACGATGAAAGCGTTCCAAAGGAACGTATGACAAGTTAGGCAAAGTTGAAAGGGACGCGCTCCGAAACGTTCGTGTAATTACTTTAAATAGAGCAGTTAGTCGGCCGGATCACGGCAGTTTCAAACATTAAGCAAAGTCTGAAATGGCCCGAACATCTTTTGATGTCGTGATATGCAATTTCCTTATTGCTAAAGTTGTGGCACATTTATAATGGCACGCCTTGCAGCGAATGTCATTGTATCGCGGGATATTAAGCAATCGTCGTCGGCCGTGGCATATAGACAGAAGCGGAATACCCAGATGAGGATAATATAAAGTTCGATCTTCAAAGTGAATGCAAAATTTAGTCGAAGCGATTCGTAGATATCGTAATCGTATACCTTGAAATATGTAATTAACTTTGAAGTTGTAAATTGAATTTTCGTTGGTTTGCATAAGGAGACATTTTTTCGTTATTTTACTGTTTATATCAATAAAAAACCAGGACAGAATGACACGTAAACGAGATCAGTGAAAGCCTTCAAATAAATAACGGTAACGTGATCAAAATACAATAACGTTCAGCGATGGACGCGTCGATGGCGATACGGGTGTGTGAAGCTACATAATAATATTTTAAAAGAAAAAATATTACAAGCACGTTGGAGAGGATTCCCCGTGAACGATCTATCATCGACACGTCGACTGAAACAAAACGCCACGTCGACGTCGCGTCGGGCCGTCGCTCTCGGGCGACACGTGTCGAAGCTCCGGACGAAAGTAACGGCTGATGGCAACTGTGAATATGTTTGGAGCTATTTCACGTTATTCTACCGATATTATTTGATATACAAATACTATAGAAGCGCTGAAATCGGGAGCAAGAAGATACAAATGCGGAAGGTCAGTTTGCATTCACGCAGCGTGAATGAACAATTCGAAATAGGTCAAGATGGACACTTTGTGAATTCTTTCTTGTAACGTTTAAATGAGCTTTGTTGTAATAAAATGAAGATTAAAATGGTCTTTATTCAGGCCAATACATTTTCAAAGTAAGTATAATTTATAAGGTCCCGATACCTACATGTTACCTGAATAACTCATCCAGTCTGTACCAGGCGCAAAGATGCCCAAAACGTTGGCTAGACCTTAATGGTGAATCAATATTAAAGAATTCGATTAACATAAAGACGAACACTACAAACACTAACATTGCAAAGATGCTACGTGATGTATTTGTATGACAATCTCTATCGAGACAAAAATCCTCATCGTTCGTAGGAACATGAGCGAACGTACGCGACGCGACGCGATTAAACATGATGGACGACCGATGGTAAATACCGAAACGACCTAACTGTTCCACTAACGACCCGATACGAACCCTCGCATGTTTCATTCCTGAATTTTATTGAGCAACACCGATAAGTGTCGATATTATATCGGCAAATAAATAAACTATTGGTAATACATATTTTAATGGCTTTTTGAAAGGTGCGTTTTAATGCGATAATGGTTTTACCTTGCTCTGAATAATAAAAGTGAACAATAAAAGCTACAATATTTATCTTGGCCCAGAAAATAATTTGTGTAAACAACTTCCGCAAAGTTAAGCAGGAAACCCTTAAAGTTAGCAAACCCGAGATCGAGACCGTAACTGAAACAAAAACTTGAAACGAAAAAGTTTCGAATCGAGAGGAGCCCGGGAATCGTATCAATCACCCCGTGATCGCTGTAAATAAAGCATCAATCGGCGAAAAACAACGAATCGGAAGGATCCGATAGACAAAAAAGTAGGAGGAAGTTGTTGAGACTATCACAATAGCACAAAGGAGCCGAGCGCAACAAAAGAGAAACACCGGAGTGGAAACTGGAAACCTCACGGAGAATATTTTTCTTACCGGCATTACACTTCTTAATGAGGTTGGCAAAATAATTGTTGTAACACTAGAAAAGGTAGGAGGAATGGGTAGCATTAATTAAAAACAGTACCGCAGTCGAGGCGTTGCGGTCAGACGAAAACGTAACATAAATAATAACACAACGCCGAGCCAGGAGAAGTAGAATGTACAAAATGTAAAAAGGGCGGTCGCTACTAAACTTTCGGATCTCCCTTTCATAACTTTCACGAGAAACCTTTTTTCGGTGCCATTATTTTATTATGCCTCATTTGACTAAAAGAAAGTCCGAGCGAGGCGTCCGTGTTATGTGTCGGTCCCTTCATTTAAAATATGTATGTCCATACGCGGCATCACACATGGACATCCCTAAAGTTATGCCTCTCCCCCAGCGGGTAGAGTTTGTGATGAATGGGCTTCATCTTTTGTTTGTCTGATGTTTCGATAGCTACTACATAATGAGGGAAGTTTAGGCTGTGAAAATAATATATAAGATTTATAAAATAAAAATCCAAGTTTATGAACACTGTAATAATAATAAAATAACTCCTATTAAGGGGCGAGGAGGGAGACTAACGTTTTACTGTAAGTATGGTAAGAACAGGTCTTGCTAAAGCTTTCGATTTAATAGAGATTCTACGTACCTTAATCCCCAAAGGAAAATACTTTAAGGGATTAAGATGCGCCAATGACATTTGGCATTCGGCGCTCAGCTGGTTTTAGCGCCTCTAGTGATCAACGCTCGAAGCTTTTGAACATTGAGCTAGCATTTCTCAAAGACAAACAAATTCAGACGAAACACCGTGAAAAAAATATTTTTGCCTAAAAATGAAAGCCCTCTGTGATGTTATGCTTTATTGTAATGTTTTTTTACTAAATTATTTGAAGCCAACGGCGTTTTAAAGTTGAGCCTTATAAGCAGCATGAGCGCGGTAGTTTGTTTATAAGTATAGGTAGATTAAGTATGTACTCACAAATATCCCGCATCTAAAGGTTTTGATTCCCTTTGGTCGTGCGTGTAAAATCTAAAAAAAACAATCGTAGACCACGGACTCTCTGAAGTGTGAGATATTATCTTGGTCCCTCTCACTTTTATGATTTTTCAAACGAGAGAGACATTGACCAAAAAATATCTCGTGCGTAGGAATAGGGGAAATAATATAATATCGTAAGAATGGCCCTGGAGGGCTATTCTTGACGCGTGAGATGTTTCTTGGTCACTCTCACTATGATTTTTAAAACGAGAGAGACATTGATCAGAAAATATCTTTCGTAAGAATAGGGCTCCTGATGGGCATCCTAAGAACTCCGGTACCAGGGATAAATTACTCAACCTATCCTAAACCAATGCTTACAACATTTCAAAAATCTCATAACAAAAAACATATTTACTAGGACTAGCAGAGCTGTTCAATCGACGGCCCGCTTAAAAAATGTATTCTACGAGTTGGTAGTACTAATCTGTTTTACATAATCAGCAGGTAGTATAAAAATGACTAAAATGATTGAAAACATAGTGGACCTAGAACTTACAACCTCATTATTATCTCGATAGTTTCTTGCCTGATTTTGCTGATAATTATGTTCCTACTCGAAGTTAAAAACGCGTTTGTGTTTAATATCTTTTTCATCACTTTCACTCGTAAAAAGGACTTTATTACATCAGTTTTAGCTCATAATCCGAGCTATTAAGCACGTGTGCTGTTACTTTACCATTATCGCACTAGTAACTAAACTAGACTTTTTTTAAAATAAATCAACAAGAGTTTTTTTTTACTTTTCTTAAATTCTTGATTTAAAGTATCATAACTACGTAATAACAGTAAATAAACATTATTTTTTTTATCAAAATATTGACAATTAATTAGGTATGATAATTTAAACAAAGTACTCGCTTTATTATTATGCCTAGTAAAATTTTGATAAGTGGAAAAGCAGCAAAATGCGCATACATTTTCAGAAAAATGTATTGACTAATGCAAGTCTGTGTTTTTTCCCCTCGCATGTGTGATGAAAAACGTCACATGAAACGCGTGTGCGTTAATAATTTACACTATTGGCTCCATTAGTGTGCTCGCATACGGCTCGCGCTATAATACCGCCTCGAGTGTAATGATCTTAGCACAAAAGTGTCATAATTTACGATATAAAAAACTACACTTTGACTTAATTTTGTTTACTTAATTTTTTTAGTAAACTGATTTTCAATAAAAGTCAAGTTAGAAGATGTTTTAAGTGATCATTGTAACAAAATTAAAGCGACTTCCAAACCACAAATAAGCACTAATATTAATTAATATAATTATTATAAGCGCTACCCATCTATTTGAAGTCGGTGCCAGCCAAGTCCTATAGGTAGAAGAAGATGGATACTACTTACAATGGATCTACATAATTACTACATATAAATAGTATCTATATACTACCTACTTGGCTTGGCTGGTTCCGAGTAGTAGGTAATTCCTACTAAACATTCAGACTGAAATATTTGGCATAGTACGAGTAACTCCTAGTACTTCTACCTATTACCAACAAGTATATAACCTACTTACTACACAAATTGTAACTATCTACTCCATATTAGACTTGGCTACCTATTAGATTTAGCTTGGAGGCCGAGTCACCTGTCTGAGCGTGACGTTTTAATCGGACAGTGCCAGCCAAACCCAGTATAAAGACAATTGCCAATGCCAACTAGATAACTGTTGCCCGTACCATGGTCTGGCAATATGATGATGGTAGAGAGAAGGGGGCAGGTTCGAAGTGGGACCTGTGAATGACAAATACAAGAAACTAACGGAACGAGCTTTTTTTTATCTACGCGTACGAAATCGTGAGCAACAGCTAGTAGTTAATATAGTAAAAAAATCCTCTCTAGCTGGACTAAAGGGGTCTTAGATTGGATATTGAAAAACCTTTTGTAGCTGAAATACATGTATAGTGCTTAGATTTTAGCAAACACCAAAAAAATAATCAAAATAAACCGAGAATCAAAAAATATCAATAAATCAAATGCTTTGAAGGCAGTAATCGCTCAGATTAACACATCCTTAATCTAACACATGAAAATCAAATTCGAGCGAAGCTTGCAGTTGGGAGTTTCCAAGCAAAGAGATTAACATTGAATGAAAACTCAAAATAAGCACTGTAAGAAGAGTTTATTTGAAAATTGAACTAGCTACCAAGAAAAAAATACGAGCACGTGCTCCACGAGCTGCACGAAATTTAAAATAAAAGACTGTACCTTACTAGTACCTTTTTATTAGTTATGAGAGAGTATAATATTAGACAGTATTTTTAGAAGAGGATTCGCTTCTAGGATAAAGCAGTGTTTTTGTCTTGGGCGGCTTGAACCCCTCGCTGCCCTCAGGACTCATCTTCCCTTGCTGCGCTCGGGAGTTAACTCTAGATTCCCTCGTTACGCTCAAGGTACAATAAGCCGCCCGCGACGTAAGGCACTGCTTTGTGCCCTCGGTACATAATTTACTATTGTTACTCTTTATTCACAAAAAGGTGAATTTAGAAGCAAGACCTGTTTGCTTTTCTCCAATCAAGTCTATCGATTGTTTGGCGCAACCAAATCCATTGTGTCTTGATATTTCCTTAAATTTTACGAAGAAGAAGCTAATGTTATAATACGCCAATAACTTTTGTCTTTCTGTTCTTGTTCTGCTTCTTCTTCGACGATGAGATTCGGCAATGAAGACTGATATTGTTGTTCCTAAAAACAATATTAAATAATAATTAATTTGCAACCATACTAAGTCCCAACGCTCGTATCAATAATTTATTTATGTACATTGTGTACACAAAAAAAAATGATTACCAGTTTATTCGAAGGTGAAAAAGTCCCTGTTCCTCGGATGCTCTGATAACCTTCGGATGATTTTGGACTAGGCATCTGTAGATAAAAATATAGGATAAGTTTTTAGTACTGAAACGGAAGTTCTGCACTCGCGCTTCGCGCTCGCTAAGTGAATGTCACGCATGCCCATAGCAGTTCAGCGCCACTCTGATTATAAGTAGTGGCTCTATGAGCAACGTCTCACAAATTACATATCTCCGCTATTTTAAATAAAACCTAAATTTACAAAATTTCACAAATATCGGTTGAGAAATGCGATCTGTAGAGGAAAACAATCGGACATCCGTGCAATCAGACGCTGGACGCCGGACATACGATAACTTCAACAATAGCATTTCCATTTGGCATAGCTCTGACTATGCACTATGCTTGTCACCCTAATAATATAAGATGTTAAATGTCTTTTAGCTCACCTTAGTTCAGTACTCGCATTTGTTGTTGGCTGAACGCTTGTGTTTAAACTTTGATAATTTCGTTGATCTCTGTTTCTGAAAAAATGAAATAGAGCAATTTAAAGATATTAATTACACAATATTCGTATTACTCAAAGCGTCTCGTTTGTCTCTTTCCATGATACCATAAAATATAAAACAATTACCAATCTATAATCCCAGTTTAAAATATATTATTATTCTAGTCATGCAATAGAGACTAGATTAAAATAACTATTAAGACTAGATGCAGGTTGGTATCAGTTACCAAAGAAATTGTTGTATTTAATAAATATAAATAAATAACAATACATACAATAGTGACTCTGTGAGCTGGAGATCTCGTGACCGATGTCTGTCCGATTTGAAATTGTCACATGTATTTTATACCCAAATAAATTATTTGTATTTGTATTTGTCCTCCTCTACAGGTCACACTCCTCAACCGATTCTCGTGAAATTTTGTGAGCAGGTTTGACAATTATATAAATTTTTGTTTTGACTCGGATCAAAAAGTTTTTTGGAAATTTTCCAATTATGCAGATATATCCTTTTTTAAATCACATCTCTGCCATATTGAAAAATTTCCAATAACCGCCTAGACAAGAAAATTCTTTTTAAATATCGGACTTACTCACAAAGTTTCAAGAGAATAGGTTAAGAAATGCGACCTGTAGATTAAGACAGGTCTGGGCAAAGATCCGGACAGAAATCCAGACGGAATTCGGAAATACGAAAGCATTTTCGTCGAATCTGAAGCATAGACGCTTCGCTCGCTAACGATCTCTCGCTCGGTTATTGTTGTAAGAAAATGTAATAACTTTTCTTTCGAATTCAATGGCCATAACTCGGAACACTACTTTCTGAATGCAAATGCTTGAATTTTTGTATTAAATACTATTTTTTACAAAAAAATACTTTATTCAAAGTGACTGATCAGAGTGTTAGTAAGCATATTCTTTCAAATAAAAAATAAATGACGAAGTTATGCTGCAACAAACATTTAGTAAAATTTATACAATGTAATAATTGAGTGCGTCCTAATTTTTGAAGTCGGTTAACAAACCAGGATAAGTTAGAAAAATATGCTCACTACACTGCTAAAAATAATAATGTATTGCGGACCGTGGTTGGTCAGCTATAACATAAAAATGTGATTGTTTCTAGTTTAGGTAGGTTAGTTTAGGAAATGTGCTATACCAAAAACAAAAAATAGTATTAGTCATTTACACCGTTCGCACGCAACGACCGCTTTCTGATATTGACATCGTAAGTACACATAATAATTATCATTATTTTATTTTTACCCGATTGTTCAAGAAGGATTATTTATTATTATTAACTATAGAATACTCCCCATTTCTATGTTATTAACTAGGTGTTGGGGCATCAGCAAGTATGCCACAGCTTCAATTTGAAATGGCTTAGGTATATTGACCTTAGTATAATTTTTGTGAATAATTGAATCAAATGAAATCACGAGAAAAAAAACAGCTGTTTCATACAAAAAGCTCATCGATCGTCGACAAAATGTAAGCAGATGCTTTTTTCCCCGATTTAATTTACAAATAAAAAGTTTAAAAAGTAATCGTTGTTTATAATGAAGAGTACAATGACCCCCGTTTGGCTTAGTACACCCTATACCGATAACCCTGTGCAATGTACTAATATGACACATATAGGTACATTTGTACATAACAAGAAAAAAAAACACAGTTCTGATAAGTCTTGCACTTGGATAATTATCATGAGCAACATGTACAAGGGGCCCGTGCCGTGGCGTGATGATTGTAGTACAGCACGACGCTGCGCGACCGCGGCTCGTATCACAGCAAAATAAGTTTCACGGTCGCACAGCGTCGGCGGGTAAATCCAACAATCATCGCAATAAGGTGTAATGGACGGTGAAGCCCTGAGAGTTAACATAGGTCGGAGGACACGTCTGTAGTTTTCTATTAAGTATTTTTATCAGGAAAACAAACGTCAGACCGAATCATATGCCACTAAAAACTCAGACACTAGGGTTAGTCACTTCAGTCTACACAATAAGAACAAACGGGTAAAAATATTTATGTGGTAATTAAATATTAATAGGTAGGTAGGTACTTACCACTTAGCTACCTAGTTGGAGTCCAATTTTTTTGTTACGCCTAGCTGCCTTGGTGACATCTCCCATTTTCATCGGATCAACCTTCTGTACCCTCTACTCACAACGCGATCAATTATTGTCCAAATATTTTCACTAGTAGTAAAGTCACTAAAAACTTATCAAATGTCTTGAAAAACTACTTTTTTTGATTGTCTCTGGATAATTAAGCACTGTTTAATTGATGATTTACGTACAAATAGAAAAAAAATGCGAAAATATTTTTCGGCAAGGCGAGTACGTCCTTCCTTCGTGAGGCGCTGGCGCCGACTGGCCCGTCCCCCGCAAAGGAGCTCGCGGGTGTCAGTGGTCACGTGATCTGACGAAATACTTCAAAATAACACAAAATATTACTAAACTAACTCAATTTTAGCTCTAAAAATATGGTAAAAGAACGATCAATCATATTTTTAATTTCCTATCCGAAGGTGTAAAAATATATAGTAACGTAATCTCCGTAAGCACGGTATTGCACGCCATGAGAACGAAAACAACGTTCATTTAATATTTTTTTACTCGCAATCTAGTAAGTAATATAATATTTTAATTAGACTAATTAATAGGTAACAGAATGATCTTATTGGTGATATTTTTTTCATATCGGTAGGGTCCGTAGCTTCTTCACTATTACGAGTTGAATAGACGCATTTGGCGAATATTCAAGGCTTAAGACTGTGTGTGACTGGAATAAAAATCTGGTGTATGACATTTTCTCCTTTTTTTGCGCCCTCTTTTCCAACTTTAGCAGATCCTACAGACTCTTTCACGGTAACTCATTTTTTATCTTTTTAGGTAAAAAGAAAACATCATTAGTGGTTTCATATGGTTTCGCGAAAATTCTTTCATACCTTTGCCGTATATATTACCGTTGCGCTGTTTGCGAAATTTTCGCTCTGAGTGCCTAATTGATATCACTACTTAATACCAAAATTGTTTTGTTGTTAATATGATTGTTGAATAACACAATCACAAATGGACGGCATTGTAAATTCATTTTGCCATCGTTACGTTTAGAAATTAGTGATAAAATTTAACTAGCATTTTGGATATTTAAATTAATTTAAAGTATCCGAGTACATAACAGTAGGCAATAGGATTCAATTTAATGCGTGTATAATGGAATAAATTTACTAATTACTCAAAACCGACCCAACCAACGGTAATACAAGTTAAATGATGCTATAATTTGAATAAACTTCTATGTAAGTAAATATAAGCGTATTATATATTTTTCAAAATATCAGGTCCGATGATTACTACATATGTATAATAAAACTACGGAACAAAAAAGGTTCGTAGGTAGTACCCACTAAAGAAGAAAACTTTAGTAAATAGATGTTTTCAAATGGTCGATGTTGTAAGTAATCCGCGATGCCAATCTAAGCTACATGCCACGGCGTCATATGTAATTTGAAAGGTTTTAAGGTGTGAAGCATTACACATTTCAAGCAATTTGCATGGAGTAAGCAAGTAAGCAAGCAAGTAAGCAAGCAAGCAAGTAAGCAAGACTGAAATAAAAACAAAAAAAAACCCGATTGAATAAATAGCCCAACATAAAAATCTAACAAATCCTGGCAGATCAAACTTACATACATACACAAACAAGCGAAAAGCATTACCATCCTTACCAGGCAATCGAGAAACATCATGTAGCATCATGTCACATATTCGACACCGTGTCTGGAAACGTCTATAAAATTCATTCGTTCTCACTATTATCAACTATTTCTCACGGTTTCCCACGATATCTATTAGAATACTGTCTGTTTGGCTCCAACCTTTAATTAAGGTTAAAATGTCACTTCAAACCCACAGCTTCTAATCGTCCTACGCTGAAAAGTCGCAAACTTTACACCAAGTGGGTCAAAGTAACTGAACAGTTTAGTTGGCAGTTAGACGATTCATTTGAATATCCTTTTAAAGTTTGTCCCGGGGGCTGTTTAATTTAGTGAATTTATTTGACTTGATATCAAACAATGGATTGTTTAATAATGCGCTCGAGAGAGGCTTTCGTCATATTTACTAAGTTGTACGATATTGACACGTTGTGCTTACAAAAATCTAATAAACAAAGTATTATAAATGTATTTATTTGCGGTAGGTAGGTACTTGTAAATACGTTTTTGTAAAACATCTGAAAACCTAGGTAATCGAAGCTAAGTACTGAAAATTAATAATTTTACTGAACCAGTTCAAAACTTACAATATAATTATTTATTATCAACTAGTAGACAACAATAAGAGCCAGAATCCACCATAGGAACTTTATACTTAATTTTTCCAATCAAAATGTTCTCACTCGATCAGTTTTACAACTCCTAGCGCCATCTATTGACAGCGGCAGAGAAAGTGAACTAGTAACTTTTTTACAAAGTATAAATGCTTTTTACCCGACTATGCAATAAGAAGGGTGTTTCCAAGGTATGGTAGCTTTAAAAAAAGGAAAACACCAGTAAATTGGATTAATTAAATGCTTCAATTAAAAAATAATAACGGAAGTGATAAAAAGTAACGTAGCACGACATGAGAAAGTAATGAAATGACGACGGCAGTAAATGTTCGGTGTTATTAGGTAGATATAGATATAGGGTGATAAAATTAAGGTCGCAATTAGTTTTAACGATGCAACTCCACGTGACATAGATACCTATCGTTAATTACAACGTCGATGCAGCAACTACGATGGAAATTGAAATTTTAGTTCGTTTTTTCAGCGCTATCTCTTTTGCTTTCCCCTTTTTGATCGAAGGCCTGATTTTATTTAGGAAAGTTTGTACCTAAATAGTCGTCAAATTCCGTTTTGGAAAACTTATTTTCGATGAAAGTTTACGCATTCTGTGCATTACCATTTTCGAAAAGATACCCTACCCTATAGATTCTTACTAAACTTACTAAAATTAGACTGACTGTTAAACTAAATAATTCGATATTTTTTAGTATAAGCTATGAATCAGACAAAGTCGCCGTCATCATCAGCGTATTAAGCATAATGACTAAGTATTTCTGCTAAGTTTTATAAGCCTTTTCTTGGAAAGTAAGCCTACAACATTATATTTATATCTCGTATCTTCTTGACATACACACTTCCACACTAATATTATAAAATCGAAAGTAACTCTGTCTATCTATTTGTATGCTTTTCTCGGCTAAACGGCTGAACGGATCTTGGTGAAATTCGATAATTAGTTACAGTTTGAGGAAGGTTTTTGTGTACATTCAATGACAGTGACGTTCAACGTTAATTATGGTCAATAAATATTTCTGATTTTGATTCTGATACTATTTTCTGAATAAACGAGAACGAAGTCGCGGGTAACAGCTCCTCTCCTATTATCTTAAGCCCTAATTGCCTTTTAAAGCGATGCCTTTAATCATCTCACGTACGTCTGTTTGCAGAGCAAAGAAACAGGACTTCTAAAAGCTCCAAGACCGCGGTAACCCAATAGCGGTCAATTTATAAAGCTACCACATAGCTGGCCCAACTAATAGCGTGTGCACAGATCTGGACAGTGCTTGGGACGAGATAGAAGTTGTGAGCGAGAATGATAATGGAGTTTATAATTAGGAAAACGTAGGTTTTACGTATGTGTTTGGTAATATAATATTGTGCAAACACTTGTGGATTTGTACAATATTATTTTTGTTATGTTGAATAGTTATGTTGAACACAATAACCCTCCTGCAGTATGGCCGAGTAACTACAACATGGGGTTCCTCAAAAGGGCTGTCAATAGAGTCCTTAAAGATTGACAACGTATCTGTGATACGCCTGGTATTACAAGTATCCATAGGCAACTGTGATCGCTTACCATCAGGCAACCCGTTAGCTTGTTTAACACCTATGACATAAAAACACAGACACAGGGAATCCTAGTGCGAAGCTATGAGTGTGTAGGGTGTGTAGCATTGTTTTTATAGATTAGGAGTTTTTAATTGTTAATAATAAGGTATATAGGACCAAAAGGATAGATAGGACAGATTGTGAAAAGTACAAAATACGTACAAAATTTTATATCAAAGCAAACATATGCTTACAAAGGGACAAATATTTATTGTAAAATCAATGCAACACATTATTTTTAACGGTTTAGTTTTTCAGTTTCTTCAGACGTGTTGTTTGATGAATAATATGTAAACGTAGAAAGAAAAAAACACGACATATTTATTAATAGCTATCTTGCTTTAAAAAACCAAACGCTCTTTGCCTATAAAAGTGCCAAATCAAATAAAACTAATTCCGAATGACCTTATACCATCCCACAATTTATCCTGCCACCTGTCCATCTAATACGGTATTTTAGGTCGCCTTAAACTGAATTAATCTGTTTACCTGTTCATTTAATTCAAAATGACGGAGAGCTTAATGGATTTTTTAGATCAAACAACTTTTTTAACATGGTACATAGAAAAATTTACATAATGGAAGGTTGCCTCAATCGAAACGAATCTAATTCAGACGAATCAAAACACTGTTTGATTCACGTTGAAATATTCTCACTGAATAGAAATGTTTTAGAGAATTTACAGCATAATTGTTATTTCAAAATGTTGATACAAAGCTAGAAAGAGTGGTTTATTAAAAACCATTCAAAAAAACTGCGCAAAGCAACTCAAATACAATCTGTACAGAGAGCAACAAACACAAATTGCTAAATAATAGCTCAGTAATTCAAAAGCGATCACGAAACTTTTTGTCCAAACAAGCAATCCGCTCTCAATAGAAAGCATTTCGCTCGAGTCCCATCGATCCGATTGCAAATCGAATCCAGGCTCAATGTGTTCTGAGTTTCTGAGCGTCGTCCTTTCACTTTCGAAGAGCACCGTAGCAAAAGACGTCTCAGCCTTTTAACTATTCACAACAATCAAAATTGTAACACAATTTGTTACGAGAGCTGTTCAGTAATGGTTTTATCATTGGTGCCGACAATGTTCAAGTTTCAACCATGTACAATACTGGTTTAGCATCTTTTGAAACACGAATATGAATGCATGAATTAGATTTCTGTAAACTCAAAAGTTTCTCACAACGAGACTCAAAACCAATCTGCGAATGGTCGCCCCGTCTCGTTTAAAGGGCGGGCATTGAAAACGAGATGTTTATTTGAATTCAATGAATACTGAGCAAGTACGAACTAATAATAAACTTTCATCATTAACATGAAATAAATTCTCGTATTAACATACATTTTACATTATAATCACAGCCAGCGAAACTATTTAAGGCTTCGCACTATCTTTATGTAAATTCCGAGCGATCCAAAATATAATTTTGCCATAAACGGTTCGGATTCCTTGCCGAGACCAAAGTAAGATTTGTGTTATGACTTTATTATGCGGTAAATTATTGTAGAGCGAGTTTTATTAGGTCTACTATAAAATTTACATACTACACTCAGTCCAAATATGACTCGGTCATTTTTTGACGTGACTTAATGTTAAAGTAGTAAAAATGTTATGACTACGTGCTTGTGAATAATTTTATTTTAGACATGCTCGATTCAGTCTCATTTGAGTTTGTCACGCAATGCTTATGAAGATTTTGGAAAGTTTTGATGAAATTAAGATCCATACAGAAACTCTTTTCTTGTACTACATAATATATGTAACTAAAACAAAATTAAACATAATATAAAAAGAAAAGCTTAAAAAACCGACTTCACATCCCGTAATTCGTCATGTATGTATTCGTATGTAAAACAATTTTAAGACTTTTGTTTATATTTCAAAAACTGCTTGACCGATTTCGATCAAATGTTTATGAGACCACCTCTAAAGTATGATCTTCCAAACGAAAATAATCATTAAAATCGTTTCACAATTGGCGGAGTCATCGCGTAACATACATACAGAAAAATACAAAAAATAAAAATATACAGTCGAATTGATAACCTCTTCCTTTTTGGAAGTCGGTTAATATTTTGAAATCAGCATACAGTCGATTGAGAACCCCCTCCTTTATGGAAGTCGATTAAAAAAATAATGGTCGACGTAAACAATTGGTAAAAACAAATGTTCAGATATTGACGACTCGAAATGCTATCCGAACATCAAAAGCGCGCTAGCAATACAACTAAAATATTACCTGCATAAAATGTATGCTAGGTATGTTTGATGACAAGAAATGTGCGAATAGAACGTGTTACAGCAAGGACGACCGGTGCCTTCGAAACTACTCTCACAACCGCCGCCAGCTATTCGCGTACATATTTACCAGTAACCTTAAAATGCAAAATTCAATCAACTTGCAAGATTACTTCCACTTTTAGATTCTAGAAAGGTTCTTCCTTTAATCATCTTATGACGAGCCGCTATATTTTTCTACGTGCATCAAAAACGCTTTCCTTTTTGCTAACAATATACAATATTCCACGTTTTTAAGCACAGGCTTTTTACGTAAACCTTTCTTTTATACAATCCTGATGTCGGTCTTGGTTGGACTTACGGAGATTTTTCTACCTTTTATAAATCCGTATTATGCACGCGCTGACGATCCAATATTAGACGTTAATACTGTCAGACGACTAACAATGAGAACCGCGTTTCTGACTAAAAATACAAAAGTCTCATATGAACAAGATACTCGTAGTCAGGAGTCAGCACACATTAAGAGTCCGGCGACCTAACTAATTTCGACCTAGGCGACCTAGACTAACTTCGCATTCGCTTAAGGTATTCTATCGCCATTTCGTCTAGAAGAAGAAGACGAGTGAAGAGAGCGAGTAATGATACCTGACGAGCCTCTAAACTTACCTACAGAGTGACAAAGTGCAATTTCATTTTCTTTTATGACTTTTGCACTACCATAATCATTCTTAAGTAACTAAGATTTTCCCTTGTATTATTGATTCATTTAACAGCTAATGATGTAGACAACCTCCCTATGTAATGGAATTTTTGATTTGCTTTGTCTACCTATTGAATAAATCAGTCAAAAGTGACCCCTTAAAATGCGGATATTTTTCATAGCTCTATTTTTGCTTGAGAACATTTAAAAAAAAACCAAGCACATAGGGGCGAAGATATTGTTAATTTAATTGTACATGCTAAACTTCATCATAATCTGACAAACGGTTTTCAAGAAATTTCAGTAGTGCGTTTGTATGGAAATTTCAGTACGTCGCGGCCCTCTTAAGTTTTCAATGGAATAAATGCTTACAAGTCCCGCTTTCCCGTCTTTTTCTTTGCCCATTTAGTAAAGATATTTTAAATTAACTTTTTTTTATGATTGAACGGGCCTACGTTTGACCACAACACACCTGATGGAAAATGACGATGTGGTCTAAGATGGAGCACGCTTGCCCACGAGGTTCTATTACTAAGAAAATGTGTAATAAAACGCGAAATACATGCTGTACCATCTATTATATTTTTACTATTACTACTATTATTCACCATAGGATGGCATTACTTTCAACCCCTTGGCTTTGTGACTGTAGTACTTAGGACGTGTGAGTAAATAGAATACAATTTAAGTTTTTTGAGCTTAAATAGATTGATTTTGAGATTAAATATTAAGTTAAGCAAAAATTAGGCAAAACAATCTACTATTCATCGTTGGTTGAATTGGGCGATCTTATGGCAATTTTTCTCCAGGCAATCTTGGCGGTACAATTTAATTAGGTAACAACATCAACATACCTACACCTTTCAAAAAGGTTTAATCCTGAAATCTTAAGAAATCATACGTTTTAATTTACTGATCAGTATTCGAACAAGCAAGGAACGCGACTATTGTTCACTTGGCATTGTATCGTGACCACCTCACGTGTACGGTCCAATGCGAGAGAACAGTTAATCCATGTTCTGATATAGGCATATAGGTATTTAGGTACACGGGCAGCCCATTATCGGGTTACGTATGCTTCCTGAAATAATTAGACCTGATAGGAATTACGCATTAGATTCCGCTTCCACGCTCTGCTTGCCGGAGATGGATGGCTGGCTGCACGTTAGGCGAATGCAACTATATTATCCTTAGCATCGGATTGAACTATTAGCCTCAGTAGAACGCATCGTGGGATTCCAAGAAGTTTTGTTTACTGACGTGTAAGCTGTTTAGTAGCAACTGGACAGTCTCATCAACTACTACAATTACTACATAACATATCGTCACGCCTTTACCCCGAAGGGGCTGCAGAGGTGTATTGCAACACCCACACTTCGCCAGAGGATATTTAGTCCCGAATGTGACAGTGGGCGTTCCTGCCGCCAAACATTGGGCTCCATGCAGTTATCTGGCAGATGGCATTAAATAATACAATTGCTAGATACATATTATATACCCCACTACTTTTAAATAAATGAAAGTTTTCTGAATAAATAGTTACGTGCAAAGTAAAAGCCAGCGAACAGTCAAAAGTATTGTTGAACGCGCGAATTGACATCCTGGCGACTTGACCGTTCTGTACCCTTACTATAAGTATTGATAGTTACGTAAAATTAGATATAGATAGATAGATAGACCAACTATCAAAATTATACATAATCGCGGCCCGCTACTTCCTCATTTTAACACTATGTGCCCCTTGGCTGCTAAAAGGTTGCCGACCGCTGCTGTACGTACATATAGTATTCTATTACTACAGATACTCTACCTACACTGTAGTACCTGTAGTAAGAAAATGATTAGGTATTCTCCGATAGCTACGTTGCTAGCCGTAGAAAAAAACTATACTACTGTATCATGAGAACAAACTGGCATCTTTTAATTATCAACATAACCCGGTAACGTTGTAGAAAACTAGTTCATAACACACGACGAAATGTCGAGGTCTAGTTTTTATCGTCACCACTGACATTGGACCATTGCGCTTGACATTTTTATTGTGTTTTATATGAAACAAGGCAAGCAAACGCGTGATCGGAAGTCGTTTAGAGAATTCGTGTTTATGTTTGATGAATAGGAATACGAACTTAACTTACCATGACGACATGAGCTCGCAATGGTTAGAGAAATTTAACATTAGGGTGTGTTTCTAATAAGCGGAGCTGAGTGGAGCGGAGCTCAGCGGTGCATGAACTGAGCAATCACAATGCTCAAAACCTACGCTTCGTTTCAGTGGAAGCACGTGATTGGTCAGTTCATGCACAGATGACCTCCGCTCCGCTCTGCTCCACTTCAGTGGAAATGGAATGGAATGGAAACACTACCTTTCTAGGTACTAACAAATGTATTGTGTTGTGAGACACCTACCTTCAACGTGGGGTGCATTAAATGATGTGCTACATGATGATGGAGCTTTGTTTGTTTAGTTGGCTCGTTTTTTTTTTTACATTTCATCATCATCATCATCATTATCTCAACCAGAAGACGTCTACTGCTGGACAAAGTCTCGCCGTATGATCTCCACAATGATCGGTCTTGATTTGCTCGCATCCATATATGTACTTATCGCTTGTTGCATTTACTCAACTCATACATATAAGCGAATTTGCAATCAATTAATTATTAGTGAAAGACTAATATTCCCAATGTTTCGTAGCTCTCTCGTACAGAAAATAAACATATTAATTCGCTTTGTGGTCCCTAATAGAGCCGGTAGCAAACTCGTGATCGTGCTGTGTGATCCCACAGTTATATCTGTTTCGAACTAAGTATTTAATTAATATCGGTTTCGTATTAATTCTAACATTCAGAGTGAAAACAGAGGGAAATACCATTTGATTAAACTGTTTGTTGTACTACTGGATTTTGTTGCCGTTTAGACTAAGTTGCCGCTGGTAGTAGCTGGTAGTAGTTCTTGGTTATATCGATGATACGGGTCTGGATTCTTTGAAGTATCAGGAAATTGGTAGTAGAGATGATGAACTTAAATATAATTATTATAATCTACAGTAGTATACTCTACAACGGGTATGAAATAGGTAGTGTAGGTAGTAAATTCCGCTCTACGGAATTTACTAGAAACAACACCGAAACAAAACCGGCAGCGAGCGAACATGTATTTACTAAACATTCAGCTTAATATCGATAAGCAAAATGTTTGAAACCATTGTCTGATAGAATTGAATCAGAGAAGTTATCTGGATTGAGATAATAGAAACGTTAACACTAGTAAAAATTCCAATGTCACAATCAAAAGGAAACTTTACCAAGCAACGGACATTCATCAATCAATAATGATGAAGCACATTTAAACTAGATACAAAAACACGTGAATGTGCGTGAGCGATACAAGTAACGTTTTCTTTCATTTAGATATCGACACGAGAGTTACCACCCCAGTACCCCAGTTAACTGGCACTAACTAGAGTAATTAAACTACATCGAAACTGAGAATGAAGAGTAAGTTTTTTGTTCAATTTTTTTTAAGATCCAAGTTCAAAGTCATGAAAACATCCAATCGTAAGCATTTACGATTGGATGTTTTCATGACTTTGAATTTGCTTATTGAAGCATAAGCATTTGCATATTGCAAAGCAGTCATTGTTTTATGAAGTCATCAACAAACACAGGTCCATAGGTCCCTGAGCCCGTAAACGATACTCCTCAACACACGAAGTGACGGCCTGCCAGCCTTGAAGGCTGTTTCTCCATCATCAATCAAGTTTAGTCTCGCATTAACGTAATGACCGTCGGACCGCTCGGATGTCGCCTTTATTTCCCTTTTTTCCAGAACTTTCTTGAAACCAATTCCGTACACGATACGGTTGGCATGCCCAAGGACGGAGGTTTTGTGGGTTCAGAGTCAGACACGTGTATCTTTTTAAAGGCATAATTGAATTATCCGTGTGTTTATTGGTCTTCGTTACGAGATAAGATATACTTCAAGATTCAAGATTTTATATAAGTTTAGTTATAGGATTACCCGCCATTTTTAGTTTAAATTTTATTTCATGTATAAACATCTTTATTTCTAGAAACCACTAATTTCATTCTGCTGGTAATTTCCCAACGTCTGAAATTGGTGAATGAAATTAAAAATTAAAGCCTCCTTTCTCAATTTTTTTTGTCAAATTTGGATAAACATTGAAACTATCTTCCTCGATGACTTCAAATATCAGAAATTATTGATAACTCCAAGTTACCTGTCACAGTCATCAGTTGCTTAGTATAACAATTGTAGAGTACTGAACTATGCGAGTGAATTCCGCTCCACTTGAATTCCCTTCCTTCAAACAGAACTTTACTTAATTTGACAGCAGACCCCCTCAGCTTCTTCCGAAATCAAATCCTAAGTACACCCCACGGCGCGGACTTTACTTTGGAGCTAACGTTTCCGGCCCGATGGAAATCTATGAATGATAACCGCCCATTATGTTCGCAGAACACTCGAAATTTACATTTCGACAAGGCTATTAATCTTCTTCCTATCTCGACATTGCTGAGGTTTTATTTTATGGAGCCCCTTTGCGGTAGTTTTAAATAGATTTCCCAGGAGCTCACCTGTCTTAAGCTTAGCTTTGAAACGGTTAAATCCCGGTTAAGTGGAGGGAACGGGCGGTAATTAAAACTATCGGAGTAGTTTCAATGTAGCCTTTGTTGCATTTTAACTTAAATGTGACGTAGAACTCTGTAGGTGATTGCGATAGTACGAGAAAATCTTTATTGATCTTCAATTACATTTTGTGGATTTCACTTGGACTATTTTCCTGATTTTTCAACATTTGTCTAAGTACCAATTTCCTTTTTAATTTGAAATAAAGTAACAAAAATAATTAATTACTGTCGTTTAAACATCAATTCTTGATCATTTTCTACAAGGTAAGTACCATTTCATGGAGCAGCCACAATCATACTCCAAAGAAAAGTAAACTCCATCCTCGCGTTCCCAAAGTTAACTATTAGCATTTCAGCGAACTTCATTTGCATCCCTACACGGGGAGCACATTAAACACCAAAGTTCACTAAGCAGTAGAGGGCCAACTATTATACTCTCGGCCAAATTCACTAGCCCAAATGTCCGTACATCTAGTTCGCAGGCAGGTGAACTTTATCTCCCGGCGTCCAGCGGCCATTCTCACCCGCGCACCGACAAATTTCAACCGGGAACTCACTGCATAATTTAAAGCTATATTATAAATTAGGTTTACTCCAGTCCCCGGCGTATTTTAAACCCGGGAACAGTGTTTGTTAAAGACCAATTTGTTAAATTTTAAGTGAACGGCAGCGAGAAAAGACGATTAGTTATTATATTACGTACGTACTCCATTGTTGAGTTACAACTTTGTATTTTACGATTAACTTTATTTAACGACACCTAATTATGAGCGGCAGTAATAATTTTATATTAACGAGCCTGCCGGAATGGTCGTGATAACGAAACTTTACGATGGTTTTACGTCAACAAAATTAAGTTAGTGGCATCAAGTAGTGTGGCTACGCCTCCACTAGCGCTGTAGATTGTTGGTGGGCTGCAGTCGACGACGGGGCGGTCCGATGTCAGCAAACAGACAACCAGAATCGAACATGACCACAACTGTAATTACGGTAGTCACGCGCTAACAAACAAATGACCGACGTGGTAGCGATACATTACGCCGATAATTATGGATTAGCTGCCTGAAACAACTCGGATACATTTCGCCCGTATTAATGTCACTATTAATCATGCATCAAAATCGTTGCAGCTCAGGTCATGCCGTCGGGTATATGCCAAACGTCGAACATAAAAAATTACATAAATTACTTTAAAGAAAAGAAAAATATTAAATAAAAAAAAGATTTTCACAAATGACCTGAAAATCGCGCCCTGCTCCGCGAGCGCGCCGCGCCGAGCGACGTTATCATCGTAAAAACAAACACAAACAGTATCGAAAAACGCAGAGCGCGCTTTTTGTCGCGTACATCGCGATATTTGTTTGCAATTCGCCATACGTCATACTCATACGACCAGATAGAAACGAAATCTGACAGACGCGTAAGACCGTAACCCGGTGGCTCCATGTTGCCAGGTTCATACGACCAGTGACCCTATTCGGAGATTTGAGATTTTCATCTCACCTTTTTTCATCCTTGTTGCTCTCGTTTGAAACGTCATAGGTGCGAGAGTGACCAAGATAAAATCTCATCTCATCTCACGCGCAGGAATAGCCCCCCAGATAGAAACGAAAACTGACAGACGCGTAAGAACGTACACCGGTGGCTCCATTTTGCCAGGTCGTGGACCGTGACACATTTGTATTGGACTAATATGCTGCGTTGCACAAATAGTTATGCAACGAATAAAATAATAGTCGTACTCGTTAAAACGACCATTGAACTGAGTTTAGTGCTCACAATACACTGTAATCGGCCACCGCAGATACATAATGTAGTGCCGATATATTACGAGCAACTGAGTGCCCATATACGCCGCATGGCCGCACTAAAACACCAAAAATGCGAATAAATACATGCAAAACAGACTACTACCGCGAAAGTGCGGTGTTATGCACAAACTATTTCCACATTTTCAGTAAAGAAGGAGAACGTCCATCTTCTACCTATTTAGCGATGCAAAAGGCTTTATCAATCTTTTTAATGGCTTGTAAGTCTGTAGCGATTTAATGAAAAGTATCGTGAGTGCACTAAAATTAAAATATCAGAAAATATCAGAAGCTTTTTCTTTATTAAGCTACAGGCACGTCGTCATAGCCGCACTCTTTACATTCACCCACACTCCCTCATGGCTCGGATAGTCAACATTTTCTCGTATTAATTCAATGGGTGTTTTCCATCGGGCTGATTGCATAGCGAGATATATCGCCTTTCCATGTTGCAGTCACTTGCAGCCGCAAACCCGCAATGTACTGCCAACAAAGGGGAGTTTCCGTTAGTGTTGCAGAGTGCGGCGAATAACGCGAAACGACTCGATTTTCAGGAAATTGGTTGATTTTTCGCAGTTTGGCCTACTTTACTCGGATAGCTCCTTTTATCGTTAGAGCTTTCGAGTGTAGCATCCGTCAAAGGAATTACTTCCGAGTATTGTTTTGAGTTAAGTACGTTTTAAATGCTGAAACGATGTTTCTGAACAAAGACTTACACTTTAGTGGAACCGTAGCGGAATTCTGCTGAATATTGTTTTGGGACGGTTGGAACAAGCTCCATTTAGTCCAAGGACTTTCGAGCTATACATTTTATTCAGGCGCCGTAATCACAATTTAAATTAGACTCTGGACACCTATTTCCTGAATGCCGAAGCAACTGTGGAGGCACAGAAGACTAGTACAGTTTTAAATTTAGTGCGAGGACGCGCGAATAACCAGGGACACCCAGAAGGCCTATTTCTAGATTTCAATGCCAACTCTAAATATTCCTGTTGCGAACCCTCGCTAAAGCCTTAATTCGGTTACGATCAGTTTAATATTATGCAAATTGTAATATACTAGCAACGCCCCGCGGTGTTACCTGCTGTTAAAAAGTAGCCCATGTGCTATTCCAGACTATAATCTAACTCTGTATCAAATTTGATTAATATCAGTTCAGCCTTTCTGGTTTCATTGAGGAACAAACAAACATTCATCCATCAATATTTCAACTTTCAAATTAATAATATTGGTAAGTACGTCTAGATGTTATTTAAACAAACTGTATCATATGGTTCAAGAAAATAGATCACGCAAGTTACTCGATACACCAGAGATGTGAAAGCTGGCAACACCATTCACAGCTGAGCAGGCATAGAGCAGGTTCCGATTTAGTGCAAGGACACGTTATGTAATGTCCTTGCGTCGTCGTCGTGGTTAATTCAGGAGAATTTAATGCAAAAACCAAGCGAAACGCACCCGACCGTTTCTTTAATCTCTCATTTTAATGCACAAAGTTTTCATTTAAAAAAGATAATCGTGAAGTGAGATTTTTCCATGAACATCTTCTTAACACTAGCACTTTTCGTTGATTGTTTGTTTGAATACAAGAATTATAGGCGGGATGCTTATGTACGTAATATGCAGCAGTGGATCGATACAAGGTAGATGATGTTGCTAATGAGGCTATTTAATTGTAGCAAGATGATCCATTATTTGTTCTATAAATATAATAAAATATTCTACACCGTGGTTCTGCACTGCTTTTTTTTGTACTGAACCAAATCTGACCAATTCTAAAGGCTATTCTATAGGTATATGTAACGAAAGGTATATGTACCTAGCTACTACTAATAAACTGACACAGCAATAGCCTTTCAGATAGATTTACAGAATTAAACAGTTTTCAAGAATTCTTCTAGAGCTTTAATGAACAGCACATTACAGTTGACAAACTCATTGTAACGTTTTATACTTAATGTACGGAACATACTCGTATAACCTTTGGTTTTTTAAACAGGCGCTTCAGATTTGGCCAAAATTCATTGAACAGACTCGATCAACAAGCGTTCGGAAGTTAATTAGTATGCATGCGACGATGCACGGAAATATATAGTTCCGTAGTAGTTGTATCAAAATTTAAATATCGTCTCTGGGTCTAGGTGTTGTTTATGTCTTTGTACGTGTTTCTTGGCATCGCCTGCACTGAAAATATAGTAGGAAGCTAATTGAGAAACGTTACTTCTTCTCTTCTTTACATAGTATAAAACAAACTCGTTTTCCGCGCCGTTGTCCCTTTTTTTAAACTCCGCTAACTCCTCCTAAACCATGCAACGGATTTCGATGTGGTTTTAAAAATACAATACAAAAACTCTTTATTGACACCAAATACAAAATAAATCTAAACTAAACATTCAAAAATATAGGCGCAATGGGCGGTCTTGTCGCTTAAGAGCAATTATCTAACCATCAGTTAGATAATTTCTCACGAAAGGTTTATAAGTACCGTGCGAATAGTTAGCCGGGGCGGGTCGCTAGTATTATTTAGGTTCATAATACAATAAAAATAAACTGTAACATTTAAAATTATTCCAACAAAACTATGCTCATACGCTTGCATCTTACCTTTCGCATTTCGTCGCTCCACCTGGTCGGAAGGCTTCCTATATACGCTACCTCTATATTAATGTATCTAGGTATACGTGTACCAACACGCGGTCCCCCATTTTCCACAATGCCGTCATATTATTCAATATTTTATTATGTCACTGTATGTGGGATCATCAAAAATGTCTCGTTCACAGCAAAATAATCATGAAAGAGTGTAAACCGTAAGCAATAAAATTGTTACGCATACAATGCCTGTCAAGCACGAAAAATTCATGATGCTTAGATTAAATGGCTCGACAGTTGATAAATGGCCTGTTAAAAAATAACAGGCCCAATCGACAGAGAAAATAAACACAGCCTATGACACATTGGGGCATAACTCATTGTATTACGACGGGCATCGCTGAAAATTTAAAGAGCTACAGTGAGCCGGTACAATACGTCCATCACTAATAATTTACCAGCTCGCGCAAAAATGTTTTAGGTCCGCGTATCACGGTTCGACCAAAAATTGGATGATTAATGTATAGTCACTTCATGCCATAGATAGCTGTAGTTTTTGTTGTTGTCGTATTTCATTTTTCTATCATTTTGTAGAGCACGTTTTGATATATTATTTTTCGTTTGACAGACATTTTTTGTGGACCTAACAGCAAATATCTTTTTTTGGAAATAAATAGTTCTAAGTCAAAATATTCGTATTAAATACAACAGATGCCTTTCATTATATTTTTAACGAGTGCGGCCTGTTTTCATCTCTACAAGAGATATTTCAAGTAGCGTTCGAAACATATACCTATTATAATTAGCTAATTATATATGTAGGTAGGTATGCCACTTGTAGAGCCATATAAGTAATTGCGTTCTCATTTTCACAAAAACCGACAAAAGTTATTTTTTACAACGTACATAAGGTACTTACTAATACTCTTTGGAGAAAGAAGGTATTTCATCATCATCATCATCATGTCAGCCCATAAAACATCCATATCTGGATAAATGCTTCCCCTAATGATCTCCACAACGACTACTCCTGCGCTGCCCGCATCCAGCGGCTTCCCACAACCCTCACCATCTGGTGAGGGTCTTAGGAAGCCGCTGGACTGAAGGTGAAGGTGGACTGATGATCTCGTCAGTCCACCTCATGGAAAGCCTTGCCACGTTGCACATTCCGGTTCGTGATCAAAGGTATTTAACCCTACCTAATTAACAAACTAACATACTTCCTTCAGCCATACCAGGAGTTTAAAAAACCCATCACCCCTGCAACATAGGCGCAACACACGTTCGCTCCAATAAAACGTTTGCATTATTCAAAAGGCCGGATGAATTTCGCAAGCCACCGACCGAGTTTAATTTCACCCGTAATTCACCCATGACCGATGCGAGAGATTGCTGCCCAAAAATAACATATTTTTGTCAATCCGTGCCTTTGTTGAAAAACGAAACCCCTATCAGGTCACACGTGTCTGTTATGTCAAAAAGTTTAAAAAAATCAAGAATAGTCTGTTTTCCAAATCGTTACTTAAATGAAAAGTCTAAGTAAGTAATAGTTTTTTTTTAATATTAAAATGTTGCTTCATTAGATATGTCGCAGATTCGCAATTCGAACCAGCAAATGGCATCACAAAGAGAGAGGCAAGTGAACAAGTAGTATTATACGATAAAGACGGCTAAAAAATTAATTAAATCAAATAGCGTTGACTGAAATTCTTCATATAATAGTGATCGAATTACACACTTGGGTGAGTTCATTTGATCACTAATAAATAAATGACGATGACAATAGGAATATCAGATCTGAAAACACTCTTATGAGTAGTCTCATAAGAGTGTTTTCATCTTTACTAATATTATAAAACTAGCTGCGCCCTGCGGTTTCACACGCGTTTAAAAAGTATCCTATGTGCTATTCTAGACTATAATCTATCTCTGTTCAAAATTTCATCCAGATCTGTTCAGCCGTTCTGGCGTGAAAGAGTAACAAACATCCATCCATCCATCAATTCTTACAAACTTTCGCGTTTATAATATTAGAAGGAAGTAGGATCGAATTTTCACGGCTAAATGGATCTTGACGAAATTTGATAATTAGTTACACTATATCACGAGGAAGGTCACGCGTACAGTATAACGCGGGTAACAGCTAGTCATTGAGATAAAAGTTAACGTAAATAAGTGCCAGGAACCCTTCACACACAATCCAAGTTCGCCCCTGTTCTATTTTACATAATTACTTAACTCTCTGCATAAACAATACGCGACCCGGACGTGGGAGCACATGTCGCTTTATGAGTTTAATGCAACAAAGGCTCTTGTCACTTTCACACTTATCAATTTGGCGCATCTGCGAGAGACGGCCACTATTGTTGGATTACAATAATTTATGGCAGATTAGCTAGGTATATGCGGGTGGGTTTCGACAGACGAACGGGTATGCATAACCGTAAACGAAGAAAAATGCCATACTTGTATGATTTGCAACATAAGCTATGTAAAATCGTACATATCGTCACAACACCCACACATCACCGGACGATATTCAGTCCCAAATGTGACAAGGGGCGAGCCTGTCGCCATACACCGGGCTCCAATCATGTAGCAGATGACATAGGTATAGTACGCACATACATATATGTATGTTCACACAATGAACAAATTGGTGCGTGCCTTTGGCTGGGTCCGAACCCTTTCCCTCTGGCTTGAGAGGCGGGCCTTCTCCGGCTTGGCTATCATCGCTTTTAAAATCCTAATCGTAAAATCGTATGGTACACTAGCTTCTGCCCGCGGCTTCGCCCGCGTGGCTTACAGGAAATGAATGACTATTATGAATGAATAATATTTTAAGCGGTCACGCTCGCTCTCAATTAGATACACAAACTGACAATATCCCAAACAGAGCAATAAGGACGAAGTTCTTTAGTTAACTAAACTACCTATCTCTGGAATGAGAGAAGTAGTAGTAGCAGTATGGTATCAACAGAACTTAAAGCTTGTGTGAAAAGATAAAATTAGGAGACAACCAAAATTAGATAATTGATAGTAAATATTGTTTATAACTAAAACCTACCTCAGTATTTCTTTGTAAACCATATTTTTTGTTTTTTAGAAACACCAGGCTGCTCCGTGAGCTTACACTGGAGCAGGCCACGTATAACTAACCGTGTGAAAAGCATTGCAGTAAATTATGAGTTTCGCTTGATATTTATTTATGGTCATGGGAAAGCAGACTTTGAGGGGAAACTGCACTGTTTTTAACTCGAGGGAGGGTTTTCGGTGGTGTTAGAGATATAAGAGGAATCCTCAGCATAAACACACACATTTGGATACCACACCAGTCAGACCATGTTGGCAGACCTTTAGTTAAGGCCTTCGAAGCAAAGGCAACCCGTATTGTAGGTTTTGTCTTCCTAATACTAAAGCAGCTTCTTCTATTTGAATTCGTCTATTTTTACTAAATACTTCGTCTATGACCAAACAAACACATAATTATAAATTCTATCTCTTAGCTACTTGATCTCTATTGACAGAAAATCTTGCCGTATGTATATCTAAAGCGTATTCTTTCTTAATTTCAACATTTATTTTATTTAATATTTGCCATTCAGAGCACGAACGGTCTTCGGAATACAAAATAGTTTTTTCAAAATCCTCTGTTTTAACAAAATTAATAATCACGCCAAAGTAGCAAGAACTCGGTCGTAACACTTTCAACACGGAACAATAAAATGATTAAAAACATAACATAACAAATATAACTATGGGGTGCAGACTACAGATACATAGAGAATCCTCAAAAACATCGAAATGAAAAAAGTAGACCAAAAAAATTTTAGAACGCTTAATTTAAAAAAAAAACCATTTACAAACATACCAAACATTGCGGACAAACGTTTTTAAATGCTTAAGTTAAGACCTTTCAAATGATACCCCACATATAACTATATTGCACGTGTTTCTTTTTGTAATCCCTCTTTCAGACCCCAACTACCTAAATAAATTTTTTTATACACATTTTCCCTATTATACGTTGAATATATCTATTTATATCTACGAGTATGTCTGCCGTTATCTAGATCTGTTCCAATTTTTAAGTCGCTAGCTATTATAGTTTCTAAAATAATCAGCTCACAGACAGACAGACATCAGAGTTTCATGATAAGTATCCTTTCACCATTTTAGTACGGAACCCCTAAGAATGATAACAGCGTCGTTTGTAGTGGGTTAATAACTCTCTCAGCAAAGTTTTCAGAGTAAAAATAAGCCCTATTAGACTCTGTTGGTGGATGATGATGATGATGATTTTGGAAAAACTGTGATACACGTGTCTCATGATTTTAAATGAAGAACATTTGTACCAATTTTTGAGTCAATCGACCCAGAGAATAAAAAGTTTCATACAAATTTGAACCCCCCTTTTCCCCCCTTTAGGGGTGGAATTTCGAAAAACCCTTTCTTAGTGGATGCCTACACTGTACAACGAATACACCCTCCAAATTTCATGGTTCTAGGACCAGCGGTTTAGGCTGTGCGTTGATATATCAGTCAGTCAGTCAGTCAGTCAGGACTTTGAATTTTATATATATAGATAAATGATTCTAAGCATGAGTTTGAAGTATGAGTAGCGTGGGAAGGCCTCCCACAAGATGGGCCGACGATCTGGTGAGGGTCGCGGGAAGCCTCTGGACGGCGCAAGACCGGTCGATGTGGAGATCATTGGGGGAGGCAGCCGTCCAGCAGTAGACGCCTCCCGGGGTGACATGATGATGATGATAATGATGATGATGATGATAAAGGATGACTACAACAAACACTTAAAAACATTAAAATTACACATTTAGTAAAATAGAGTAACAAACAAGAAACATTAATAAAAGAAAAACAAAAAACACGACTGCAAAATGCTGTACCCTCTGTCACTTCTACTTTCAAAACGATTCAAATGACACCTAACACGTCGAAATACATTAAGCTGTTTAGCCTGTAGGTCGTGCCAAATAAACCTAATAGATACATACACACCCACATACATACATACATACATGCATACATACACATACATACATGCATACATGCACATACATACATACATACAAACTTACATACTTACACTGGAAAAACATAACCCTCTTTTTTGCGCAGTCGGGTTAAAAACAATGGCATTTGGTTTTCAAACATTTACATTTCAATTTACATGAAACGGGAATTATTTACGTATGATTAAAGTCAGTTACTTCCACTAGTTTCAACCGCATTCGGTGGTCTTTATCAAGGAGAAAGCGCGCGCGAGACTGCGTCTCGCAATCATGTCTACAATAAGTTGTCTCCGTATGTCGAAAACAATGTCTTTAAAATGACGCATCTATAGCACAGAACAACAGTAACATAAGAACACAACATAGTATACACCACACGTATACATAATAGTAGATCCGCAGCGAATTTGCGTAAGTGAATTCCAAGGAGGCTGGTTGCCCGACCACACTCCTGGCTTCGTCTGATTTAATGCTCACGATTTTCGATCCTCTCGTACGTATCTTGGATCTTCAATTTACTAGGAATTGTTACAAGCATGTCAATAATAACGTTTGAATTTGAGAAATCTTGAATATTTTCAATGAAATTTTCAGAATAATAAACCTCGGCATTCAGCATAATTTCGGAATACGAAATCAAAAAATTCGCGTTGTTCAGAAACGAAATCCTACGAGCTTATCCTATCCTATCCTATCCTATTAATATTAGGTCCTTACGTATGAAATTGGCGTTTTGTACGGGAGGAATAAAAAGTCGTTTTTTTTTTGTAAAATATATTTAATTAATCAAAGTATGCACCGTTGTTATCTATGCACTTTTGCCATCTTATGGGTAGTTCATTGATCCCTTTACTATAAAAACCATGGGGGCGAGAATCAATAAACTCTTTGAAGGCGGTTTGGACTGCTGCATCGGAGTGGAATTTTTTTCCTTGTAAGAAGTTGTCCAAATTCCGGAAGAAATGGTAATCTGTTGGAGCAAGGTCCGGGGAGTACGGTGGATGTCGCAGACATTCCAATTGTAGCTCAGCTAACTTAGTGGTTGTTTGTTATGCAGTGTGTGGTCTTGCGTTGTCGTGAAGCAGCAGTGGCCTAGAGCGATTGACCAATCTCGGTTGTTTAACAGCTAGTTCTTCCTTCATGGTTTGCAGTTGCTGACAATAGATATCTGCCGTAATCGTTTGGCCAGATTTAAGAAAGCTGTAGTGAACGACACCGGCGCTAGTCCACCAAACACTTACAAGTAACTTTTTCTGAGTCAATTTTCGTTTAGGGCAGGATTTGGCTGGGTCTCCAGGGTTCAGCCATTGCGATGAGCGCTTTCGATTATCGTACAATATCCACTTTTCATCACAAGTAATGATTCGATTTAAAATCCCTTCATTATTGTGTCGGTTGAGCAAAGTAACACAGCAGGCGACCCGTGTTTGCAAGTTCGATTCACTCAATTCATGAGGTACCCATCGTTCGAGTTTTTTTACTTTCCCGATTTGCTTCAAGTGGATTAATACAGTTTTGTCACTTACCCCGAAGACTGCTGCTATCTCTGAAGTGCTTTGTGATGGATCCGCTTCCACAATAGCCTTTAATTCTTCGTTTTTCACTTTGATCTCCGGCCGTCCACGGGGTTGGTTCTTAAGGTCGAAATTTCCAGAACGAAAACGTTGAAACCAAAAACGTACCATGCTGTCTTTAGCGACACCAGCGCCGTACACATCATTAATTCTTCGAGCTGTTTCTGCAGCACTGGTGCCACGGTAGAACTCGTACTCGTAAATATACCGATATTTCATGTTTTCCATTGCGCGGTAATAAGCGACGCCAAAGAAAAAATAATGAGGAAAATAACAAATGAATGACTGTATTCCAAAGAAAAAAAAACCAGCTAAATGAATTTATTAATTTGAAATTCGAATTCTTAACCAAAGAGGAGATATTTCAGATCAAATTGATCAGTACGACAAAACGCCAATTTCATACGTAAGGACCTAATATTATAAACGCGAAAGTTTGTAAGAATGGATGGATGGATGGATGTTTGTTACTCTTTCACGCCAGTACGACTGAACAGACCTGGATGAAATTTGGCACAGAGATAGATTATAGTCTAGAATAGCACATAGGATACTTTTTAACCGCGAGTGAAACCGCGGGGCGCAGCTAGTCCTCAATAACTTAGATTAAAACTTCGGATATTATTGTGAAACCAATTTGTAGTACAACGGTCCTAATAAAAAGAGCAATATCTCGTACACGAGAGTGGCACTCCCACTCCTACTACGAGGATAAAAGTAACGCAAGCTTTAAATTAAAAATCCTGGAGCGGTCCGTCGCTAAGCGCAACACGAGACCTGCAAGAGAAATACACCCCTTCTAATTGCATTTCTACTAGAAAAATGGGCTACATTTCTTTGCCAAGGTGGCATTGAGGGTGCAAGTTCGCGGCGGTGGTCGAATTGACGTTGAGCGATAGATGCCGAGGCTGCAAGGCGATCCGTCCAACCGTGAGTTATAGACGTGCGGCTGTGTGTTCCAGACAGCCAAATAACACGGTTACACGTGTACCCGTGCTATTTTCAGATTTACTTTAAAGCTACGAGAACAAATATCAGTAAGAAGTAGCGAAGTAGGAAAATAACAACTGTTTCCTCTATGACTAGGATTACAACATCACTGCTCTACAATTAAATTCAAGGTAATCACGATTCAAATAAAACAGTGCCAGTAATATTGTTTTACAGTATACGGATTGATTAATTAACCAGTTTTGTTTCGACTTCAGGTCAAAAAACATCGCGTTTATTATTTTACTCATTCATAAAAACCTTACGAACAGAGCAATCTACAGAATAACAAGCCTATAAGTATGATTTATAGCGTAGTATGGGAGTAAAGGTAATTTCAATTAACTAGGGAGTCTCGTTTGTCTGAAGAGCGAGCAGCGCGTTTGTAACAGTAGCCAAGCGACCCAACTCACATTGAAGGCACCAGTCAGAAGGGGCAGCCTCTCTAACAAGGTGTCGGCTACCTGACACTATTATGTTTTATCCCGCTCTGAAGGACGAATATTCATGTCTCAATAAACGTTACATCTGTAATTCAGCCAGCGAATAGGTAAAGGCTAATATATCCTTCTCTCTCTTTCTGAATATGTATCCCACATGGTGGTGGGACCAGCATTCTTTACAATTTGCGTTCGCTTCGATTTATCTTCTACACCATCTTTTGAAAACTCATAGTCTCTATGTCCTTAAGCGCTACTATATCAGTTTTATAAATTCAAAATCGTCCTTAGAAACTGTCGTATGTGTATCTGTATATTGTAATTCGAATATGAATCATGATCCTAGTTCGATTTTGAATAGTTCATTGTTTCTCACGTATAAATTACGATACGATATACCTGTTCCATTGAGCTCCGTATTTGGAGCACGTATGAAATTACAGCTTCAATAACGCCAGAATAACTGCGGTGAGCGAACAACAAAAAACCTGAAATAGGACCATTGGAAACTCCACAATTGGAGCGAAACGATACGTGTATGTGTGTACGAGCACGATACAAATGCAGTCGTCAATTTTTATTAGCAGGTGTTAGGAATAGCAAAGCTATTGACACCTCACGTGTGCTTGAACATTTTCTGAGTCAATGATGGCTTTATAAAGAGTATCTGAGTGTCGACATTTTATTCAAATCGTACGAATGCTGCCATGACATTTACGATAAAATCGTGACACGTCTTAAATGCCAAGCATGCATTACAAAACACTGTATAAGGTTTTCTTTTGATCTCATATTCATGTAAGTATCTACATTCTACATGTTATTATGTATAATAATGTGATAGTAACAAGTAGCGCCGGTTCAAATTATTACCACTCTTTTGAAATTGCTTTAACTTTATTAATAGGGATGATGATTGTTTCAGAAATAATGCCATTGTGTTTTGTCGAAAGGAACACAAAAGGGGAAGCACAACCACTAATTTTCAGAAGCCGCCTAGCCGCAACAAAATTTACACGAACAAAATACTCGAACAATGTGGACTTTAATTTCCCCATTATACTGTACACAATGACACCCATGGAAATTTACAGTAACTGTACCTAGCCATAGATGTTCAAAATTTGATATTAGATTTATACAATAGCAGTTTTGGCGTTTATGTTTACACCAAACTACATGCCATAAAACATAACATAAATCCTGATTCTTCCGTGTTAGTAGTTCTACAAATTTTCACTACGGCACCTGTTTTGTACTTACTTGTTTAATTTTGAAGTATACAAATCCAATTTTGGCAAAATTCAAATCGAGCACAAACTTCAAAGCACACTGTAACACATTCACTGCATCCACTACACGAAGGATTAATTCACGCGCGAATCTCAGCGTCGCGCGGAGACGTATCCGTCATCACGCGCGGTCGTACCAAACGAGACAAACTGGCCAAAGAAGTTACATTCGAAAAACAAACGAAACCAACCGTCGCTAATAATAAGATAAAGCTAAATACAGCCTTTGTAGCAGTGAAAGTGAACGGGCAGCTGGTCAGACTCTCGATTTCGCAGGCTCGAGGTCTTCGGCTCAACTGCTAAGGCAGCGCGTGGTGCGCGATTGTCATAATGATTGGACGGTTACGAAATCACGTACGGTCACTACGGTGTTCAGGTTGACATAATTTATTTGGTCGTTTGCTGTTTAATGGCCATTCGAGGCGAACAATGAAATTTAAGGTATGCTAAGTGGCTTTTGTGAATGTTGCCTTTCTAAAGTTTTAAGCTAAAGAGTCAGAACAATTAGCTATATCTAGATGCAGATACAAGCATAGTATGTATGTAACAGCAGTTAAACCTGTCACATGACCTCCATTGAATCGAAACGTGACAATCACGAGACTGAGCACCAGGAAGTGACAGACCTTCTGCAGCCGCGGACCGGTTTATAGTTACGTTGCAAATATTAAACTAGAAATGTTAATTATATCACGTATATGGTGTAATTATATAAACTTTATGTTAACACGTCCACGCAACACACTACGAAGTCGATTATGCAGAATTTCGCAAGCGGATCGATAAGAGAATGCGAGATGTACGCACAACTGCACATATTTGCATGAAGCTAGGTCACCACGAAAGTAGAGTCCAGAACCCACAGAGCTGACTATTTCAAATCAAAACGTTTCTAAAATGGTCCAAAAAGATATGACGATTATATTTCATGTTCCTCTATGCAATTTAGTCAGTTACTTAATCTGACATTTTATGGCAAGAGCGTCGGCAATTCATACACGCTCATAAACTTTAGAAACCTTTACTGTTCACGGATTGTCTCATGTGAAATAATTCAAATAACATTTCAGATGAAGTAAGCGAAATTTTTATACCTACTGTTTCGTGAACATAGAATGAGCAAGTCTAGCGGACATGTAGGTTTGAAATTAGTGTCTCTAAGCAACTGCAAGTACTCGTAATTTAAATATGACAACGAAACGAAAGGAACCGTCGAATCATGAGATTAAACGATAGGATTGATGTCGCGATTTGTCACGGCGACGCGACGCTACATAGAAACCTCCCTTTTCGATTCCATGACTTTTTCCACGGAACGAATTGGCTTTCTATTTTATTGTGTCGGCGCTAACGCGACATTGATGGCGGCACTTATTGCACTTGCGACTTTTTACTCGTACTCGGTGGGCGGAATTGGCCGCGAGTCGTGCGGCGAAATTGGACGGTAACCTGTGACGGACGTTCCAGCCCGGTACTTCGCCGCACTCGAAATGAGATTTAACGCCAACGCCCGTGAAACTTACCTGAAACAAGAAACAAGGAAAGTTTAACACACGGTCAACGAATGAAGGTCTTGTTATTAGAACCAAGTAGATAAAGTAGCGAAAGAAAATTTGTTTTATACAAAATTCATAACTAAGATCACGTTCGTACGAGATTTACGATCCAATTAGTTTTCTTCTATCGTGAAGAACGAAAAAAAGCAAATGAGGATAATCCAAAGCCGTCACGCCTTAACGTAAACAACGGTAATTCAATCTAAACAAACAGGACGCCAGACGAGCACTGTATTCAAATGATGCAAGCAAATAGGTCGCGTCCGGAACTGACGGCACGACTACGACTGTACATCTGTACAGCTTGGGACATTCGGGAATATGGCCCGGACACTCGGGGATATGACGAGATTGACGCGTTTAATCGAAAAACGAACGGAGCATAAACATGGGAGATATGAGTTTTTGCCAAAGTTTTTGGAAAAGTGTTTCATTCCGCATTCGACTTCGGGATGAAATAAAACACTTACTAAACTCTAGAATATTTTGAGTTAAAAAACTGTTACTTTAACATATAGGTGTAGTTCTGCTCTAACGTCGCATTTAGTACAGCAAGGAATTGTGGGTTCCAATTACTAAATTTATTACAAAACTTTATACAATTTGATATTTAAAGCTAATCAATATCAAATTGTATACAATTTTGTTGTAATATAATTTTATACAATTTTGAATAAAAAATAATTTAGAAAATTCGGAACCAATTTAATGACAAATTGGTTCGGAATTTTCCAAATTATTTTTTATTTAGGTTAGCTTAATAGTAATTGGAACCCATATTCCTTAGTGTACTTAATGCGACGTTAGAGCGTTAGTTAATGTAATAGTTTTAAAAAATGAACTTCCGTAAAGTAACGCCTAACTGTTTTGGATTAGTTTTAAACGCTATTTTCCGGTAGTAGTGTGTATATGTGTATATATATGTGTGTATAATGTGCATGTATGTGTGTCAATACTGATGCACAACCAAGATACTTTATGATTAGAGACCACAAACGCCACTCTAAGTAATCTTGCGTATCGATAAACGTTTGATGCATGTATTGGCACTGGAATCTGGACGCGCGCCCGAACATTGTTCCATCATATCGCTGAGATACCGTTATACGGTTCGCTATGCTCTCATCTTACAAAACGAAACCGTGAGCAACTAGACAAGGCACGAGATGCAGATTAGATCGTACAGCATTATGATCGAATCATCATAAAACATCCTCCCTTCCCATCAAGCAACGATACATTTTACAATAGCGATAAACCTTTCGCAGATACAGCGACGCGACGTCTATAAAATTATCCGAGCCGATTCTAAAGCAGCTGACTGACAAATGGTGCACGATAACAAATAAATAATGATTAGCAGTCAGACCGCGTGTACAAATCTCAAACATACGCTCCCAGTATGTCAGGGTAATAGGAACCCTATTCGAGCGTGCGGCCCCGGGCCTCACTAACTTGCGATCACAGTTCGGACTAGTTAGATTGCGGCTCTAATCCAATTTGATGTTCATGAACTCGACTGTTGATATATAGACCCTGAGGGGCGACACAAATGAGAATTTAACATTTACTCCTGATTTATGCTGTTTGTTCTCTGGTTCTGATTTTAGGCTCAGTTTAATGCTTGTATCGGCGATCTCGTGACATTTCACGAGAAATGTACATTTTAAAGCTACGATAAGTCGTGTTATGATAAGTAAGGATGAGTAATGTTGATTATTGTATTTATGTATGCCACCGACTGTTATCATATTTTTTTAATTCAAACGCTGCCTGGAAAAAATCGTTTTAGCCGCTTTAGGCGACAATGCCACCCTGTCGCCTAAAGCGATTTCTGTACTCAGATCTCTTGTACTGCCAAATGTTTTTAACAGTTTTTTCTTCTTAATGACGTGGACTAGCGTATTTTATTTATAAAATAGTGCGCGTGTTTAAGTAATTTTGACATTTTTTTTTATTTATTGTATTTAAGTTAATGATTCTATAAGTTTGTTTTTATTTTGTAATCTTAAAATGCAATAAATATGTATTGTATTGTAAGTCTCTAAATCTGGCAGTAGAGGCGCGTGATTTATCTCGTTTTCATCGCCTGTTTACTAGTTTTTCTCAGGTTGCTATGGTCTAAGGTCTAAGTGGAATGACGAGGTAATTACTCTTTAGAAATTATGTTTACTATTCTCAAAAGCTGTTTATCAAATCTAGAATAACAAGCCAGAGCCCTTTGTTAATACAAATCCGTTCAACACAAAACTAATCTAAAACTTCAAAAACTGAAAGTTTTAGCCACAAAGGATTTTTTGAATGTCAGTAAGTACAGTCTGGCAAGAAAGCAATTTAACAATAACATTATTAAAAGAAAAAACGAGAAACCCGGCTGCAAAATGTTGTACCCTATGCCGCTTCCACTATCAAGACGATTCAAATGACACCTCACATGTCGAAATCTAGCAAGCTGTTTATGTTGTAGGGCGTGCAAAAGAAACCTCATACATACATACCTACATACATACATATACAATAATAAGCAAAGAAAAACATAGCCCTCCTTGCGCAGTCGGGTAAAAATAATCCAATTTGTCATCTCGTAAACCGTGAACAATAAATTTGGTACTAAATCGATGAATGGATACCTAAATGCCAGACTGAATAGAATATGGTCGTGGTCGAACAAAAATTTCCATTACTGATTGGCGACATTTTATATTCAAATGATTCCTGATGAAGTCGAGTTGCGTAATTTCAATTTCTTCATTTAATTTGTTACGTAAAACTAATACGATTTCGGTTTTATTCATAATTTCAGATTTTCTGCCGAGGACAGGAAAAACCACAATTGTATATTTAGCAAAAAGTAATCAAGACAACTGATTCTTTAAAAATTAGACTTTTAGATTTTCGAAAAACAATGTGCCTTTGCATTAAATATGCAATTGAGTGCATAGATGCTGAATAGAGTTTATAAACTGAATGCATGTTTCACACACGGTCGCCTGACCCCAAACTAAGCAGAGCTTGTACCTACTATAGCTGCCAGATACTGATAAACATGCATATATTTTTATTTATACACCCAGACATAGAACAAACACACAAATGTTCATCACATAAATGTTTGCTCTAGGTGGAAATCGAAGCTACGCCCCCAAGCTCAGAAGGCAAGTTCACTACCAACTAAGCCACAGAGGAAGTCAAAAATCAAACAGATAATCATGTTATATTAATTATTATTCAAGTAAAACATACCTACTTCTTCTTCTTCTTCTTTCTCCTGGCTATATCCCAATTTATTTGGGGTCAGCCCTCCCTACATACCTACTATATACGAGTATTACATAGGTCATACCTCAATTATTCTACTTCCCGGAACACTAACCTTGCAAACAGCGTAATCTGGCTAAGGTTATCTTAACCAAACATACTACAGTATCAGATCAAATTACATCAAGATTAGGACAGCGAGTGAGATTAACAGCAAAATTGGGTGTTTCCGTGGTTATGTCACGATGACACTGAGTGACGGGAGACGGGATAATAGAGGAGTTTCAACATATAGATACCTAACCAGTATGACATCAATAATAATAATAATCATTTAATAATAATCATTTATTTGCTTATAAAAATAGTTATACAATTTCATGAGATTTCCTGTCTCCCAAACTAGGGTGAACCTGTGCTATGGGAGACAGTTTGTTCTTCAGTAGGATGGGTACATTAGGGACAACTAATTGCCAGTGTTTGCACAAGGACAGTGTAAGGTAACAAATAGGTTAAAAAAGAAAGTGTTTTAGCAAATCGTAACGGTTTTACCTGACTACGGCGAGTCAAAAGAGGAAGGTTGTGCCTCGATTCTAATAAACAAATTAAATAAATAATTTTCCGGGAAAATTGCACATACGGTCGTGTCTGACCCAAACTAAGCAAGGCTTGTACTCTTAGTTACTATAGCTGCCAGACTCTGATATCAATTGTTTTTAAATTATCAATGAATTTACTCAACTTTTTGTATTTTTTTTTTTATTTGGTTCGGGAAACGTAACAGTGCGAAAAAACTATATAAAATGATTAGTTAGGCAGCAATTGAACATTTCCATCTAAAAGACAAGTATGCCACAAGTGTCAAAATTAGACAATACATTAACAATTTGAAAACAATTGGGTTAGTAGAATCGGGGGCCTTGTGTACTCGTATGTATACCCGTACATATGTTCCTTCGTAACTTCTTATCGACTGAACCGATTATGATGAATGATATGTCATTAGAATTGTCTTTATTGCGCGAGTGTCATAACATAAGTTACATAACATAACTTCATAGGCTTCACTTCGCAATCACGATTTTTGAAAATAATGATAAGTACTTGTTAGTGCTGTTATTGAATTTTAGCAGGTTTCCTCAGTAGCTGTCAAGCCAATTTGCCAAACTGTCAAGTCAAGTCGGTGCGATAAATGTCACCTAAAGGACCGTTAGCAATGAAATAAATGCAACTCTTTCACGCCAGAACGGCTGAACAGATCTGGATGAAATTTGGCACAGAGATAGATTATAGTCAAGAATAGCACATAGAATACTTTTTAACCGCAGGTGAAACCGCGGGGCGCAGCTAGCTAGTAAAGTGTCTTACTAACCTCCAATAGTTACATTAATAAAGTTTTATTCAAAATTTTATTGCTAGCTTGATTTGGGGCCATCATTTATGTAAATAACTTCTGAGGTTAGGCTGCTTGAAGCACGAGTAACAGCATGTACATATGTCATAAGTTTTGGTTAAATTAATAACGAAGTAAAACATGTCTGAAGAAATAACATAAAAATCTAAGGCGCTAATTCCACCATCGAAAAGGCAATTATTGATTATACATACACAGATTCACTAATACAAATAATAATAATTAATTAATTACACCGGTGTAACCGTTCCGAAGACGGGTCTGAGCAGTAGCGCACTTGTAGCGCCTCACTCAACTGCCGTCTTTGTACTTCTTCACTCTACAAAACTTTAAGGCTAGAGTGAATAAGTACCTTATAGATCGTCGTGCTCCATCTTAGACCACAACGTCGCTTAACATCAGGCGAGTTGGTGGTCAAACGTCGACCTATTCTACATTAAAAAAAAAAACATTTTTCAGCAACTACGCGTAAGCAATAATAGTACTGCTTACACTTTATTAATTATTCTTAGGCGCTAATTATACAGACCGGCCGTAAGATGAGGATACGGCGCGGACACGGTTCAGAAGTTTAAAATTGTGAAGCGCATGCCACCGCCGCGTCGCTTTTCTATACATAAGTCAAAACGTCGCTTTCATACATTTAAACAAGTAAAATTAATAAAAAGAAAAACAGAAAACCCAGCTACAAAATGTTATACCCTATGTCACTTCCAGTATCAAGACGATTCAAGTGACACCTTGCATGTCGAAATCCATCAAGCTATTTAGGCTGTAGGGCGTGTTAACTCGTGAAACCTCATACATATACCCACACACATACATACATATACATAATTATATATACTCGAATACATAACCCTCCTTCTTGCGCAGTCGGGTAACGAAAAAGTTTTAAAGCTGCACAGCGCCTGAATCTTGATCGCGCCGCATATCTTTGCCTTACGTCCGGTCCGTATAATTTACGCCTTAGAATACAATACAGAAGTTCACATCAAGAGGATATTACTCTTTCACCTTCAAGACGTAAATAGGATTTCAATTAGAAAGCGTCTTTCTATAATCGGCTCTATATGTCAAGTATGTATTATGAAATTGCATTAAACCTAATTGGATATTTTATGAGACGCTGCTTGTGGATATTGAAACCGATACCTGACGTTTTCGTTATAAGGAAATATCGGAAATAATATACATACAGTACATTAAATGGATATGATTGGAGGGAATCAGATTTCACTTTACACACTCATGTTACTTAGAAGCAGTGTGCCTGTGTGTGTGATCTTGTAAGAGGTAAAATCCGATATCAAACACGATTATCTTTATTTTTGAGTTCATGGAAAATAAATTGAATCATCAAAGGTAAATTTGAGCTGATTCTCAGAGTAGTTGATAATATCTAAGAGTCACAAATAAATTACGTGGATTGGTTGGAAATTAGATTTGGTAAAAATACTCGTATTGAAACTAAATCCCTTGGATTTTCTTTTGAGATAATTTAGTGAGATACTCGTAAATAGAAAGATAGAAAGAAACTCTTCATTGTGAACTTTACAAAATTGTTTTTGACGTGACAACGTCTTATAATTCGAAAGAGCCGGCTGCACGCACGAAAAAATATGACTCATGCGGCGTTACCTCGCTCTGAGGCGTTCCATGTAAGGCTTGAAGTGCAAGCGAGAGCGCGGAACGAGCGACAAAGAAGCACAATCGGCCTTTGCGTTCGGCAGCGTTCGACATCCGGCTCTCTCCTACTTGAGCGAGCACGTTGTCACGTTCAACTATCGTCAGTAAACCGACTTTACAGACAACCAATTTTTTTAGATTAGATAGTGTATGAACAGAATAAAAAAATAGGGCCCTAGCTTTTGTTACACGTACTATACGTATTACAAAAGCTAGGGCACTTGTAGACGGGCCATATTACTACTGCAATACTGGCCCGGCAAAATTGCCATAATATTTTGAGTGTGGCCCGGTCACATCATACAAGCCCTCACCATATACAGTTGCACCGTTCCATTAGAAATCAATGCGCGCCTAGTTTTTAACCCTCGACGTTAAAACGACGGCGTGTTATAAGTTTGACGTGTGTGTGTGTGCGTGTGTGTGTGTGTGTGTGTGTGTGTGTGTGTGTGTGTGTGTGTGTGTGTGTAAGTGTGTGTGTGTGTGTGTAAGTGTGTGTGTGTAAGTGTGTGTGTGTGCGTGTGTGTGTGCGCGTGTGTGTCTGTTGCATCGTAGCACCTAAACAGGATGAACCGATTTTGATTTTGTTTATTTTTAATAGTAGTATGATATTCGTATGATTTTGTTTTTGTTTTAAAGTTGTAGTATAGTGTTCTTAGCTAGCTCGTACGTTTGGCAAAAATCAGTGTCAAGGGTTTTTTATTTATACTTGTAGTACCTATTAGAACATCTTCTATAGCAGTTGTTTTATAAGGACAATTTTTTAGAATTTATCATATTCCAAAGGCTACAGGTTGTCATTACGATATCAAAAGCTTACCAGATGATTGATTATCAAATTGCTTATTTTATCAAATTGAGTATCGCCGCAGCTGTTCAATTTATCAATGTAAAACAAGCCGCATTGACGTTGTCGCACGCGATCTAAAGTTTTTCTTTTATCTTTTTTTGTTGAAACGATTTATGTTGTTTTTAAGGGTTTCTAGGTTACAGAATCAGATGTAGGACAGTGGCACGTTAACCTATTAACGTGAAATCGCAGGTCAAGAGTACGGACAAGCATGAATGAAACGACTGATGCAAGTATCAGTTAAAAAACCGAAAGATGTGTGCCAGGATCGTCGCCAATGGAGAGAAGTGGCCTCTGCTTACGGAAACCTGCCCTACGGAAACAAATAACATTATTAAAAGATAAATAAATCCCTTATATCACTCCCACTATCAAGACAATTCAAATGACACCTCACATGTTGAAATCCATCAAGCTGTTTAGGCTGTAGGGCGTGCCAAAGAAATCTAACATATATATATGTACATATCACACATATACACTCGAAAAACATAACCCTCCTTCTTGCGCAGTCGGGCACGTGATTTCATATAAATATGTAACTGTAAAGTTAGTGAATAAGATAAAAGTGTGGGAGGCTGTTTGTTTGTTACTTTTTATGCTTATCTGGCTCGACGGATTTGGATAAAATTTGGCATTGAGGTTGCTTAATAACTGTTTACTTTTTGTCCCGAAAAAAAATCACGTAGAATAGCGGGCAAAACAGCGGAGCGGAGCTAGTGTTACATAAAACAGTTACCCATTTATATTATCTAATCTCTTCATCACAACTTCAAAACAAGACGACCAAAATTTGCGAAAAGCAAAATTTTCACTCTTTAATCAATTTGCAAATTTGTAGTTTATTTCTGGACAATTTCACAGAAAATACCAGATTAACCATAGCTCGAATACTTTCAAATTCAAATATGACTACTACTTACTTCTAATTCTTATAGGCCTACCACACGCAACAGCTTCACCACACTTTGTACTGCTCCGGCCAGGCTTAACAGGCAGGTTAAACTGTACACCGGGCCAACCCCACGGCATGGCTTGCGAGATTTTTGACTTGCCTACGCAAGTCGTAAAGAACGCATCGTTACCACATGGCTCCGTTGAGCACGCGCAGGCCTCAGTTAAGTGTGCACAGTTAAAAGTGTGGTGAAGCTTGTGCGTGTGGTGGGCCTATTACAATTAAACTTCATTATTAATTTAATCAGTAGGTACTTAGTCATTTTTTATTAAATGAAAGGCTTGCGTTTGACCGTCTTGCCTGACGTCAAGCATAATGCGACCTACGACGAATGGATGTTAACCTCAGTTCCTCAGAGTAGATGAAGACTTTGTTCATCGTAATTTATGTTAATCCCCGGATTTGTGTTTGTGCATATTATTAGTAGTGAGTTTGCTCACGGCCCGAGGCCTAAGTATTCCAGTTCGATAAAGTCAACAAACGCAACGAGAATTACATATTTAGATTTACTTAAGGTTAATGTGGATGTAGGGTAAGCAGTTATAAGAGGTTCTAGATAGTATGTGTGACATGTGTGCACTCGTAGTATATTGGATTCATTCGTCGTAGTTAATCAAACGTTAATCCAGATTTCCCATAATTTTACAGGATTTTCATAAACACATTTTTTTGGGTGTAATAGACGTTTGTGTTTGTTCTATATCTTGGTGTTAATCCATACATGTATCTTTTAAAGAACATATTTAAGAATATTCTCTGGCAGCGTGTGTGCAGTGTCCCGATCCCGAATATTTTTCTATTTCTATTGTTTTATTTTCTGGGATAAAATGTATTTTATGTCAGCTCTCATAATGCATACTTTCGTTTGCGAATTTCAACGAATTTGTTTTTGCAGGATAGACGAAACGTTAAGAAACATTCAACGGTCAGAGACAGCTACATTAGCACGTATAAGTAATCAGTGTTTAGTCCGCTGAACGATATACAATGTTATTACCTAAATGTTTTATTTTTTTTCATTTATTTTATTTTTACATTTCAGGTCAACCAACAACCTTACAATAACAGAGTAGTAAATTTAATATATTTACTAAAAAGTCATTTACAGGGAGACACTTCTAAGAAATATAATAGAAAAAAAGGAATTGACGCACAAATAGAATGATTAAATAAATAGAATTTAAGTAGACGTAACAAAAAAAAAATAGTAAACAAAGCAAAAAAATTTAATTTTAAATAAGAATGCACTAAAAAAAATAAAATATAAATAGAAAGATAGATAGATAAAGCATAGTATCAGTACTCCCTAACAAAAAGAAAATACAAGAAATTTATTAGTATCACAGATGAAATTTATCGAAAAAATTGTCGCTTAATCGCTTCCTAATAGTAGATATACTTAAGAAAAATATATCAATATCGAGTTCAGGATTTTTACATACTTTGTTGAAAGTAGTGCTAGCACGCACGATAAAACTGTTTCGTCGATAGTTTTTTAAAGAATGCGGTGTGTTAAGTTGAGAAATTTAGCACACCGCATTATTTTGTAAATTCTGACACAAAATCATATCGTAGATAAAACTACTGTACTGTATGATTGTTATGCATATTTTCAATCTGAGGGAAATGCAAAAATTAGCCCTATTGACCCGAAATCGTCCGACCGTCAGTTATGGGACCGTTCCCCAAATCACTTTAAGTGATTTTCCTATCGATTGAGCAGTATAACAGGCACTCGTTAAATAAGACGGATGTAGGTCGCTCGGACACAGTTGATTACTTAAGGCTGATGGATAGTATACCAATTGTGGGGTAATTGCTAATTTACGACCACAATCGTGCATGCTTCTTATTGCCTTGAAACTTAGATTACATGTTTTCTTTTCAGGTTTTAAGCCTGGGAGTGACAAGACTTGAGAAATCTGAATTAAGTGAGCTTGAGATGAGCACTTCAACACCAAGTGAGAAGACCAGGGAACACCGAGTTTTGTAGAAAGGATCGCCTACTTTTTCTCGGTTCCAGGGAGCTTAGCACGATTTGAGTTTTGATTGTTAACGTAAACGTTTTTCGTTTTCATTTGGCTCCATACCATACAATTCACCCGATTCCTTAACGTTTCCGCCAGTTGCGCTGTATTACAATGTATGGAATGTCAAACGTAAACGAAAAAAAGTTTTTGTAACTACAAAAACTCATGGTACACAGGGTCCGAGGAAAGTAATGCAATGATAAAATTGTTTCGAGTTGAAAATCGGAAATAAATTTCTAGCGCTTTCTTGCCATTTGCTTGCCAGCAACCTCGTGATACGACCAACTCTTATTTCACGCCAAAAATTGTTACAAGAAATAAGTCACAGCTAGAGGGACGCAGTAAATCACTTAGCAGCTAAATCTTGCGCAATAATATTAAGACGCGGCAAAAAGTCAGTTATCCAAGTTGCAATTTGCCTTAAATTAACTTGTGCAAGTTTTGACGGAGGTACATTTTACTTAGCGTGTTTTACTACCAGTTTCAACTTTAGTCGTCGTAAAGTTAAAGAATGACAGTTGAATAATGCAGTAGATTTAAAGTAAAGTTGGAGTAGAGTGCAGAATGAAATTATAGCCATTGTGTATACAGGTGGTGACAAAACAGGAGTTCGCTTGTCTTCTGTGACTTTAAAAAATCGAAAACAATCTAGCTTTGTTAGACGGAACTCCGGGTACTGTAGAGAATGTTAATCTGGCAGTTTCTTTATTCAGACATATAGTTGCTACTAGTTGCGCCCTGCGGTTTTATTCGTGGTTAAAAAGTAGCTTATGTATCAATCCAGGGTATAAGCTACCTCCATACAAAATTTCATTAAAATCCGTCCATCCGTTTGAGCGTGAAGAAGTAACAAACATACATACTTACGCACTCACAAACTTTCGCTTTTATAATACATTTTAGTGTGATTTCAATAGTCCAATATTTTTCCACAACACTGTATTGTATTCCGAGGTCAAAAACATTTCTGATCACACTAATATTACAAATGCAAAAGTTTGGATGGATGTTTCTTTCTTAATCATCAGAACAGCTGAACGGATCTGAATGAAATTTGACACAGAGATGGATTATGGTCTGGAATGGCACGTGCTACTTTTTAATCGCGAGTACCACCACGAGTATCAGCTAGTTAACAATATTAAAAAGCATAAATATATCTTAAGTGTTGAAAAGGACCAAAAAGTAATATTACAAGCTAATTTAATTTCAGTGAACGTGCAGAAACGTGGTGTTGCAATCTTTATATAGAAGGCCTGCGTAGCGGCACTGTTACTAAAGATTGGAATCGTATGAAACTTACAAAATATCGGTACGAAATACAATACACGACCAACCATCTGCAGTTCGGATTGCGTACTGCTATAGTATTTTTCACAATACAATCGCAGATGAAATTAATTCCGCATTCTGACTGGACCTACGTGCAGCGAACGTTGTAGGCAAATAGCAACAAAAGATGGTTTAATCGCCATCCAGGCTGACGGCTCTCAATCAATCGTAATTGGAACTTTGCAGAGGAGCCTTTTACGATCCAATTCTGCACTGATCTGCCTCATGGCCTCTACTAACTACCCTTTGAAAAGCGGAGTTCGGTGTGACGTTTTTAATTGCCGTATCTCTTCTGCCGTAACTCTCAGACTTAGTTACCGATGAAGCGTATGTAGTTTTATTGAAATTCGTTATTTTAGCATTCATAGCTTTATGCTCGTTTAGGCTGAAAAATTCTACTACAGATACGTACGAGCTTATCATACTTAGGCCTCATACCTTAGACCAGAGCAGTTGGCAACACGTGCCCCGTGGCTACTTAAAAAAAAATATTTTATACAAGTACCTTAATACAATAAAGTAACCAATCTAATCTAATGATACTCTCAATAACTCTTTCTGTTAAATGCAATGTTTTTCCTTTTCTAATATCACCTATGATGCATAAACATACAGGGTTATAGGTAACTAACCAAAAACCTCGGGTTCATTGTACTTTTCAATATGAACAACTTTCACCATGAAGCCAATCCTGAAAAAGCGAATTTGCCTGAAACAAAATGTATTGGACAGCTAATTTTTTTCGCGATTTCACAATTCGCCCCATACTAAAAGTTGTTCATATTGGTGAGTACAATGAACCCTTAGGAGGTTTCCGGTGAGTTACCTATAACCCTGTATAGACAAATAGATACAAAATTTGAACAACGGCCTCTACCTGCTTACTTACTTGCCACTATGCGGCCCTCGCCTGCCAAAAGGTTGCCGACCGCTATAGACCTTTGCTCATCATAAATGCGTAAGTCATGTAAATGATCTTATTGATATTCATCAACAATATTTTAGCAACTACTGAACTTAGAGATCAGACATGATCTTTTTGATCTCAATTACCGATCTGTTTACCGAAAATCTCCGATTTTGATTCCTGGACTCCGTTTCTTTGTCCATCATGAACTACTACGTACCTATTAAGTAAATAATCTGTAACACAATAGAATTAAAATCAGGTGTCAGTTTACCTCATAGCCAAGGTGAGCGACAGTAATAACTGATCAGTTATTGATTAAATATGTACATAAGTGAGTGAAATAAGTAAACAAATCGACGTAAACCTTGAACTACAATGCAGTGACAGACTGTGTTGATTGCATTTTTATTCATTAAATTAAATATTCATATAATGTTAACGCAATACGATTTTTCTCTTGAATCGTAAACAACTACTGAGAAATTGATACTGTAATCAGTTTAATATATAATAGTCGATACGGGTTTGTTTTTAACATTATTTGATGGATTAAATTTCGCAGGCACGTGTAACATTTGTGCTGTTATATGTTTTCGCAATGTATTTGCAATTGTACGTAAAGTTATTACGGTTCAAGACTCGACCTATGACACCTCTAACGACTCGCAGTCCAAATCTTAATAATCCATGTTCAAACATACCTCTATTACTGTATTCTGTACACTTTTATTTTAACGCAGTTCTATCCCCTAAGCAATTAATTTACAAATAAATAAATCTCTAGAAAAGAACAACGCTCTTAAGGAAAACTCTAAATCATTAACAAGTGCGGTTAGGTCAGTGTTTTCCGCTGTGGTTACTCTTAATTACAAAATAATCAACTTTAAATTACTACAGTGGTTTAACCACCGTCACAGTGAGTTAACAAGAACATCGTTACGAAAGCGTTATAACCACGGCTTTGTTTAATAGTGAAATAATTATTTAACTGTTAAACAAATCCTAATTATCAGAATAATAATTAACAGCCACCTTCGGTATGAGATTCACTCTTTTGTTATTTATAATAGTTGTTAAGTTATTGTTTTTTTTTAATTGAAAATAATTAACGACCTTGCATGGAAGGTTAGTGCAATTATGAGTATAAGCCAGGCGACGGGCGTGTTGATTAATTATTTCACTAATTTATAAAAAAAAAGAAAAAAAAATTAACCAACCTACACAACATTTATTTGTATAACTTAATCATTTTCAGCCACTTCTATCCATTCTTAAATAAAAGTTTTCTACCACACCGTCACTAGCCCAGCAATCAGTACATGTCAAATGTAGAGGTAGGACCATAAAAAATCAAGTAACCAAATTCGCTACAGACCATATAAGAGCGTTACAAAAACCAGAAATTCGCCAACAACCCACAAAAACGTCAACATAAAGCCAACTGCCAACATCATTATACTTGTCAACAATCCCAAAAAAATGATATAAAATTATGCTACTAACATTCATTTCATACATAGCGTGAAATGGAACAACCTGATCGATGAAGCTATCGAATCATAAACATGATAAACAAACCCCTAATGAAATGACAGAGACAAACTCCGACGACGTCCTATCAAAATTCCAAAAGGAAACAATAACACACGCCTCATTTCCCGTCTCTAATACGGATATCGGATAATGTCATGCAATTTCCCTTATACGCTTCAAAAATAAGATTAAGGTTCCGAGACTTCAAAGTATTGGGTTCCAACTTGGGTTTCGATACGAAGCATATTTCGAAAATAGCCCGTGTACCATACAAGCTAACACTTGGTTTGATTTGCTCATTTAACAGAAAATGCTAATTTGTAAATATAAATATTGCTTCAACAACACATCTGTAACCTAAGAAAATTTATCGAACTAGTCATCCAGGAAAAATGCTAGAATTATAACAGTGCCAAATACTCTAAATCAATTCAGGTGTTTTTAAGTTATGCTGAAGTAAAGATAGACTTTGAAATCATAATAAATAAATAAATAATGTATTTATTGGCACAACCTACAATTTTAAGCTAGTTAACAAGGACTTAAGCAGTTCGTGTATTCAGTGCAAGTGGCCATATGACTTTTAAGTCAGTGCTTTTGAAAATAACGACATAGAGAACAAGTCGAATACTGAAAAACGAAGGAAAGTGGAAAAATTTCTCGTCACTGACGTCTGCTCTACCTGACATTGAAAATCTTCAGAGAAACTATCGAGTCGAGTACAGTATAAAAGATATCGATCAAGCCCTAAGCAAGATTAACTTAACCGTGACACCACACAATGGATATCCAATGACGCGAACAGAATCAATCTTCATACATTTCACCGTCGAACGAGTGATAATAGAAGGCAAGAGCGGCCATATTTCCTCACAATGGGGCCAGCTGTGTAATTGCTCTATGGCAGAGTGCATTGTCGTAATACAATCGAAGACTAGCTCCCGTCGAGTTTCCTCATCTCGTCGGTACCGTTATTGGAGACGCGATATGTGAAGTGGTTCAATACGCTCGGTTAGATCGATTTAGATGATTACATTTTTTATGAGGCATGTGACGAACTCGATCAAACAATCGCATTGTGTGCGAGCACGTGTGAATCTTTTATGCCCTTCAAATGTGTAACGCTGAACAAAACAATGTAAATGCAAAGAGGGCGGGAAAGAGTGATGAAAATGTTCAGCTACATTTTACTAAAATGTTCTTTAGTGAAAACTACAAATTATATGGGCTCTACCTAACACTTTTACATATATCTATTTTAGCAGCACTTACCGGTTCAGCCCGTTAATGTAGTGGAAAATATTATCCGGCGTCATACATCACCGCACCACACTATGTTCCGCGAATATACAATTTCGGTGCTAGAAACTTTTTCTATTATTCATGTTCTGTGCACTTATTCACTTAGCGTCACCAACAACCTCGCATAACATTTCGCTTAGCTACTTAACTATGACGAAGTTCGGTGCGGCGCGACGCATGCATACAAGAGTGCAGCCATTGTAATTCTGCGCGACACAATAAAGTTGCAGAGTCGCAGAGTGAATAACGCTGGCACTGCCATTGACACTCTAAACAAGTTCCGTTCTAAGTTACACTGCTCCACTCCACACTCTCAAGTTATTCGAACGACTCGACGGCAACAACCTAAATGAGGACAATAAGTAACTAGCTAATTGTTCCAAAGTTGAAGGACGTACGAAGCTTACGTGAAAACGGGAATTTCTTGAGAGTTAACATGAATAAGGTAAAGTGTTTTCGGGCGCCGCGTGTATGGAAGTTTCGGTAAATATGCGCATAAATTTTGTGATTGCAATTGAGGGATTCAAAGGGGCGTGAGAGGGAAATGTTAGGTGAACAGAAACACGCGCAGACGAACCAAAAACGGATCGGAAATATTCTAAATATTTCGAATAATAATAAATTCTGAACATCACTGTAGAACACTGTTTTAGTTGCTCGGTAAAAATTTAGACAAAAATATTAATATGTTGGTTATTTAAGGCTCGGTATTCAGAATCCAGAACCAGATCAACGAAAACAAGTATTTTGTTTGCGCCTAGTTTGATATGTAGAATTGTGATAATCAGAAGCAAAAAAATACAGCTGGTAGAAAAAACAACTAAAGTCAGTTTAACCGAAGCATAATTCTGAAAATCATTCTCATTTGGAAAAAAAATACACAAATAGTATCTTCTAAACAAAAACTGTTTGCGCATAGTTCTCTAAACTTTCAGCGATTACATTTTTTTTAAATTAAATAGCCCGATTAGCTCTCTAAAGTTTAACCGAGCAACTTATTCTATGTGTATTCTATGTTAAGAGAGAATTGAATTGATACATACTGGCTTATCGCATAGAAAGACAATTTAGGTGTAAGTAACATATCGGCCTAAACTAGAAAACCAGGGTTGAAAAATAAGTTTTTTCAACAATATTCCGTAAATTAATATAACAAACCGACTAACCAAAAACGCTTTCAAACTTTCCGTCAACTTTCCTTTACCATAAGCTGGAACTAAACTTTGAGTGCCTAATTTATAAGTTTCAAGAATGAAGTCTACCTCAGCGGTAAAAGAATCTTTTGAGAAAACGAGAAACTTGGTTTTAGAGAATTTAAATCGGGAATTCTTTGTCTACAAACATAAAATAAAGTACCTGGATGGCCGAGCTTTGCTCGGTATTTTTTTATTTTTTTTATTGTGTTTTTTGGATAATAAACAATTGATTTTAGTCTAACCTCAAAGCAAACACTCATTGACTTCGTGTTACTTAACAACGCCATCTGCTGTTGTGTCGTTAAAGCAATTACTCGTAGTTGCTCACAAAAAATTGTATTATTGTTCGCCAATAGATGTCAGGAAGAGTCATATTTTTCAGTTGAGATTGATTATCGATAAAACACGAATAAAATTACATTTTCTAAAAATGATTCCTAGCTAGATCCGATTTATCGCCCCCGAAACCCCCTATATACTAAAGTGTATGAAAATCGTTGGAGCCGATTCCGAGATTCCAATTATATATATATATATATACAAGAATTGCTCATTTAAAGATATAAGATAAACCGTAAGATAAAATCTGATTCGGGAGAGAGAATAATATCTATAAGATTTTCGCATTTGCTCGTATTCGTACATGATGCTGGTCACACATCACTGTGACTCGCCAAAAAGATTTTCGGTAAAGTAAACAACACACGTTTTCCACTAGAGCTTTCAAAGGAAACTGCTTTTGAAGGTTAAAAATAGAGAATGACTGGACGAGCGGACAATGGGCGCCTTCCAAGCATTCTACGAGACTAGCCGAGACGTGACGTTGACAAACGATGCCACGGCTTCTTAAGACACTTGGACAGGTGATCCGACGCGAAATGTCCATTTATTGTCCTGCCAGCTATTCGCTTCGGGAGAACTTAGGAGGGGTCCGGGACCGGTCTTATCTTTGCACAAAAGGTATTTGTTGTTAATGATAGATGCTGTTGTTGCCAGTGTCTGTATAAATCCTGCGGCTTAATTAACACAACCGAAATTCCTGAGAAACATTGCTTACCCGAAATGGTGTGTAGGACGCCACGACGAAATTCGTATCTGAGCAATATTGCGGTGCAGTTTTGTCGCCGAAAATCGTTCAATTTCGCCCGAGAGCGGAGCAATCTCGGCAAGATTCACAGACGATAGCTCGATAGCTGTTTTGTCGGTGTTTACATAATAGACACACGCGGTGAAAGTGAGTCCGCGACTTGTGATCGGATTCTGTATAACTCGAGGTAATAAGCGCCTTCTGACATTGCAAGGTGAAAGGAAGATTCGGTAATGCCGATGACGTAACACGTTTTACTTTTATTGCGACTATTTTGTTGATAAAAACGAAAATACCTGGCTGCAAGTTAATCCGGTTCGAATAGTGCATAAAATTGTATTGAGGTCAAAAAACACGCGTTGCATATTTGATGATTGGATCGGAATTGTTCACGCTATAATAAGTAAATTAATCTTAGCATCGAGATAATAAATATATGTATTACCCATTCATAACATTGGTTAGTAAAGCTAATTGAATTAAATCAGTTTCATCGAGCAACCGGCGCAAAAGTTTCACAGATAATTTTGAACTGCCGAAAATTCAGTGGAAGGTGTCAAACTCAAAACTCTTTAACTTTCCTATCAATATTACTTCCACGCGTATTAATTCCGTGCAGACGATCCAAGTTGGGGCGTGCTACATTCGTGTTCCTGTCGGCCGGGAAGTACCGTTTCTTATCACGACCGATTCCAGTCAGGAACAAGTCTAGTGAGTGCGCATGAAGTATTCCCGGGACGGCGAACTTCGCCACATTACTCGATAATTGATAAAGTTTAACATATAATGTGGTCGGAGCGAGTGAGGCAAATATTGGGAAAACTGTTTGGGCGGCCGGTTTGACTTCTGGAGGAGTTTAAACGGGCGTAATGGCTCGCCTCACGGTTAGCTGATTACCCACAGAAATTACAAAGTGCTTGCGAGGCGGTGCACGTTGCAGACGGAGAACTGAGCCAGCAGTTTGTCTGCACCCGCGCTCCGATGGAAACAATGAAGTTTAATAATTGCTAGTTAACCGGCCGGATATCGCATTAGGATTCCGCAGAGTTATCCGCTAGCTTAGTTGGTACACAATCATTGTGCTGGAAATTGTGAAATATTAAACTTATATTGTAATAAAATACTGTTTTTCAATTAATTAAGGAATTAAGATTTTCTGCCTCAAATCTGTAGAACTCGCTGATGTGCGCGGGGCTGCTCGACTTTGTCTCAGGTATTGATCCGATTCGTATTTTATGTCTATTAATACTTAATTTAAGTCAAAGTTGTGAAAGTACTCTATTTAGTTAACTCATGCAGTAATAACATTTAGAAGGCCATACATTAATATTTCTACAATAATGTTAATTAACGGATGTGTTTATGTAACGGCCAATTCAATCAACAAGTCCAAAAAAATTAATCATCATTTATCTCAGCAAACATACTCGTACGTCAATCTATAAGAATGAAACTCACCACAAGATGGTCCGCATGAGGTGAGTAACCGCAGGAAATTGTGTTTTTACTTAGTTTCTGCAAAGCTATAGAATGACATCAATTTATATAAAAACTGTCTATTTTAGTAACACAATAGCCACCGCACATTAGACACAGGTTTTTATAACATAAGAATTTTGTTTTGCAGACCGGCTTCATCAAGGTGGTAATTTAGTTATGACGTTTTCCTACTAAAAAATTCGACAAATCGTTAAAACAATTAACATCACAAGTCCGTGTAAAATTAAGGTGATTCAAAACAGCGTGGCAAAAATGACTAACATTTAAATGACAATAGGTTCAAAGTTTGGCTAAAGCCACTGTTGGTTTTGTACACTACACACGAAACAACTAATAATGATTAATTGTGAGGTCCTGGGGCCTTATTCTTACAAGTCAAGATAATTTATGGTCATCGTCTCTCTCGTTCGAAAAGTCATAGCAGTGAGAGTGACCAACATAACATTTCACGCCTCAGACTAAGGGACTTGCACCATTAATGTTGATAGTAACGATATCTTTATTTTGATTTAGTATGGCTCCATACATTTTAATAAAGCGCACATGGCGGAAACGTTAAAGAACTATGTTCAATGTATGGAGCCATACGAAAACAAAAAAGTTTTCGTTGACTATCAAAACATGCGGTAAGCCCCCTGGTCAATCATTAACTCGCTAGACAGACCTCATCAAGAAAGCCTCGCAGTCCAACGTAGTGCAGTGCAGCCACATGCTCGCAAAGTCGCAACGCAACCAACCACCAGGAATGGAGAAGCATTTTAGTGGAGCGTCAACGTTTTCTTCACAGGGCTAATTAGCCCTGTGAAGAAAGCCGAAGAGCCTCTGTATACGCAACCACGACTATTCTGTCAAGAGTACAACACGACAACTGTGACACCAGCATTGACTAGTCAGCCTTTCCGAACTTTCGAGTACTTATCGATCTATAATATCTACCTTTGCACAATGGTCCGTCCACCAGGCGACCTTGAAACCGTTGCGTGGTGTTCATGCTCTAATTGCGATGCACGCGAGACTGTCGCCGTGTCGTCGCCGTCACGTGCCGCTTCATGCACAATGCACATGCACATACGTGGCATCAGATACTGGGAGCAAATTGCATTACCCAGACGTGAACATTGCGTACAACTGACGCCACCTGGCCAATTCACAACTTTGAACCGCTGCACGAAAGAGCATTTGCAAGCATTTCCGAATTCTCAACCTTTGCACTTCAAAATCTAAATTTATCTCTCCCACACTTGAATTTCTACCGTCTCGTTTAAATGTGGACTTTGTTGAGGAATTTGTCTATTATTCACTAGTAGCTGCGCCCCGCGATTTTACCCGCAGTTAAGTAGGGCGCGTGGTTGTTAATAGTGCCTGTGATACAAACTTTTGCATCTTCTATATAAATAAAAATTAATCACCGAAATGTACGAATATGTACGCGCATAACTTATTTGGTGTCAATAAAGAGTTTTGTAGTGTTATCTATAAGCCAAATTCTTTCCGTCATAAAGGTCAAGACAGCGTTTATACATTACATTTCCGGATTATGACCAAACATATGTATAACTTTTTTGTAGCAGTACAACCGAACACATCGACTAAGAATGAAGTTATCACATAACAGTCTGCTATCAAGATACTAAACAAGGGAATAGGTACTCAATAGAGCTGTGAGCATTACGCAATTCTCGTTAGGTGGGTACACGATTCGTTTGCACATACGTGACATCAGATATGTATTCGCAGATTGTTCCACTTGGACGTGTTGCGTTTGCCATAGACTGGGGGCCTACTATGACATCTTATTGCCATGATGGTTCCATTGGTTACTGTTTGATTTCGTCGCTGAGCTACCATGGACTTTATTGCGCTACGATACGATTCGCGGTCTTGTAGCGTCGACAACAAAACGTAACCATCATGGCAATCACACACACACACACATCACACACACACACACACACACACACACACACATTCTTTTTACATGTATATAATTTCGAAAAAGTTCAATAAATGCGTTAATTTGTCCGCTAACAAACACGGAAATTGTATTTGGCAAACAGTATCACTGGGTGCCCAAAAACAGGCGTCGCCTAGTTTGGGACCCACTGTTATTCATTTTGAGTACTCGAACTGAGTGTTAAATGTCATGTATTTGAATATTGTGATTTTGTATGTATACTTTCATTATTGTCAATCAAATATTATGATTATTATTGACATGTCATGGTAGGCCAGCAGAACAATCTGAACACATTGTGACTGCAAACTCACAATGAGTTGGTTATCTGTAGACGTCAAAGTTCATCCAAGAATCCATATTCGATAGTTATCTTGTTACAATTTCAATAGAAGGTCGTACTATTTTGTATGTTCATGACCTGTGTGTTTATTATAAATTATTGTTTGCATTGGTATGACTTTTCTTCAGTTTTGACAGTATTGGCTCAACTTCAATCTATTTGACTAAAATGGCTAAATAAATAAACAAGTAACATAATTAACAGGAAAAAAAAAATCCGGCTGCAAAATGTTGTAGTCTATGTTCTATATCACTTCCACTATCAAGACGATTCATACGACACTTCTCATTTCTAAATCCATCAAGCTGTTTAGGCTGTAGGGAGAGCCAAAGCCACCTCATACCATCCCATTCTTTACCAACATTTGTTTTAATTTTTTTGCTCACGCTGAAGTATACATTTTAATTTTACCTGGATTGGGAATCATTTCCCATATTATTTCTCAATAGCTTCACAGATTTCTGAACATTGACCGTAATAAATTCCTGGTCGACCGCACACACAAATACACTCGAAAACATAACCCTCCTTCTTACGCAGTCGGGTAAAAAACAGAACGAGCGAATACTTCACAGGAACACAAGTACCTAATTGACAAACGTACACCTTAGTCAGTAACAATTTCTCAAGTCTCGCCGTCAGTGCAACGGCTTGTTCGAGATAGTTAAACTAAAGTTAAGGAGAAGCCGGAAAGCGGACGCTGGCACAGACGGCTTGTATACCTAGGAGACAGAATAACAAAATAATAATTCCAAGACTTGTACAAACATTGTTTACTCGGAGAATAAATCGTAACATTAACCAAAGGAAAACTTTGAGGTTCTAAAAATGTCAAGTAGAGCGACGGTAGACGGTAAGGTAAATGTAGAAATCCACTTGCGACCAACGTCGAAAGCTTAAGAAATTGTTAGTAAACAATCCATTACTCAATGTCTACTGAGACATCAGTAAAAGTTAAGCATGCCTGTAAGCGAACAGAATGGACTCGCACCTTAACCTATCATTGTGTGACGACAGACCGCGACGAAACGAGATAATTATCAATGCTAAGCATGTCAAGAGCACAAAGCCAGCCTTGAAATCTTCGATTTCTTCAGTGCTCTGTTGTTTACACAGATCCAGTAGCGCTAAATCAGGCTGTAGACAAACTTAATGTCCTCCTTACGGTGATTGTAGTCGTGTTCTTTGGCAACGATACCAGTTTCGGAAGATGGAAACGAAAATAATGATCACTTTAATTTTGTCTTTCTTCCAAAACATAGTAATAACGGAAATACGCCCATCCTAAAAACTTTGAATTCATTCTTGTTCGAGTTTAGAGTTTAGTGACAAAATGATGTAGAATACAACACCTTAGAACGGATAAAGTTTTCAGTTCCCAACGATGTTGTAACAAACACTTGATCCTTTCAACAGGGTCTTATAAAAATTGATATTTGTACGTTTTTGGCAAGCGTCTAAAGTTACCGAGATTATATCCTATCGACGGTGAAGGTATATTAGGCGAAGTTGCCTTGTATAGCGGCTCTATTGCCGATATTAATTTACTAACATGGCAGAGTAACAATGCACCGGCCACTGGCAAAATTCCAGCGTTCGTCGCCTTCAACCGCGGCCAAGCGACCAAGCCCGCCGGAATTTATCTGACGGATGACGTTTGATAAGAAACTCGGTTCAGCAACATTTCCAATAACGTCAGTCATAAACTCTTTCATAACTCAATCAAAAATAACTTTTTACGTAAACATAGAACGTCGAAATTCCATTGCCACGCATATCTTAGCAATTTTGCAAGCCACCACACAACCTTGAGTTACTTACACCAAATACACGGTGGAATGTACTTATATTCGTAACCAAATATGAAATTCTCACATCATTAACTCCACAGAGAGATGGCTAAAGTTAAACGCTTTGCGGGGGCAAGTTTACACGATTACACACTGATGCTAGTGGAAGTTCATATTTAACTTTCTTTCGATTACTTTACCGCTATGAGTTGAAGTTGAACTACCCCTAGGGGAGAAGCAGTTAAGTAACGTGCAAATTGAAACTTTGGAAACTTGCATCGGAATAACTGAAGAAGCCCGACGTTGCACATTGTTTGTTTCTCGCGACGTAAATAAAATGAATGCCAATTCCTGGAACATGTCCTAGTTAAGAGTACTTACGTATTCTCAGTCGTTTATATTTAAAGAAGCTTTAAATCTTATTGCATAGGATTAAGGATCACGATAAAAGCCCGGTTCATTAGTAAGCGAGTGTCAGGATCCTCATTAAACTAGTACTTAAGGTTTACAGCCGATCAAAGGGCAAAGGGAAGTATTTCAAGGACTAATTTATCAGTTGCGCTGTCGATGTTTACGTCGAGATCGTAATACTACGTCGTAAAGGAGGGATAATAGTTCAAGAGAGATAATACCGACTCGAACACTCATAAACGTAATGAATACGAGTACAAGTCGGGATCAACTCAAAATCGGAATTATGCAGATTACTTAAATTGCGGCGTGAAGTTTAAGGTCAGCCGCAAAGTTGAATGCTTTTTCTAGTGGTGCCTCTTATGTTTTTTGCCTTTTGCTTCACACTTTTTGCTCAACTCTTGAGAAAAACTTGGCAATTAAAATTTAGCTACGACAATGACTGGTTTGTACATCATTGCAGTGAAAACAATGTAGCAGACTTGTTTGGCCAGACAGTTGAATATCATCGAGTCACATTGCGCAACCTCCCGAGGCACCGTGACCTTTGCTGCAGAGTAATCTACACGAGCATAACTTACATAAGCAACTCAGTACAACGCGCAACGTCAGCACTTTCGATTGAACCTTAGCATTATGACAAGGTTATGAAAGTTACCAAGCATAATAAATAGTTGGTATTGCATTGTTATTATGTTTAGCTTCAGCTTAAGTTTCAACTGCGCTTCGAAATAGTCTTCTAACAAACTGAACTCTAGAGTCATCTGTTTTTTGAGAAAGCGTACACAATCGTTTACTTGACAAGCGTTCATTGCAGAATAAAAGAAAAGCATAGCCATAGTACGCTGCCAAATATAAAATTCGCACCAATTAATAAAATTTGCCGACACGAAATTGTACTTAACTTATTGGCAGTTTGGGAGTCCGAAAAGTTCTAAAACATGATCGGTGACAAGGTACGCTGCACTAAGTGCCTATATCAATTTAACGTGTGGGAGACGTCATCAGGGATTGTTGGAGAGAAGCCAAGCTGAGCTCCGGGGACGCCAAGTCACGGACAGGGGACAGTTCGAAAACAAGCCTCTGTTACTTCATCTGCAAAACTTTTTGTGCCGGCGTTTCATAAAGTGCTTCAGCTCTTTAAAAAGCGTAGTTTTTTGCTGGGTCGCATACTAAAAGGATGCAGAATTTTATCAGTTAATGAGTGGGCATATTTAACATTTATGACTGCAGAAAAATACACACCTGAGCGATATGTGAATCGTACATGCCTCCACTTAAGATTAAACATAAGTAAAAAAAAAAGATTTCATAATTTCCTTTCTATTTTAATTTGTGGATTTTTTGTAGTCTTTTGAATAATAAAATTACTCGATCTGGAATAGTAAAGACGTTTGAGAAAGACCTCATCAATTTAAGTTGACAGCCAGACCTGCCCCCTTGAGCAAAGAAAAAAGCTTGTCAAAGAGTTTTAATTCCAATCTTTGATGGCATTTCATTTGTAAAATCCTCTCAGCGAAACTTCAAAGGGATGCTATTCAAAGGAAATGTTTATGCAGTCTTTCATGAGCAGCTAATTCGAAAATCGTCAACTGTTCGATGAACATATTTTTCCCTTATATCTGATCTGGGAGAGTCATAAAATTCCAAAAATAAATAGATCGCCGAGTAATAGGCCCGTTTTTTGAAGAGCCCTGATTCTAAACGATGTCGAAATATTGCCAAGGAACCTCGGGCCAAAGTAGCTTTAAATTTTACACTCTCCTCCATTACACAGATGATCGAGCTCCATTATTGACGACGGAGGGAAATTACTTCCGAGTCGCCACACGCAAATTGTCCGACCACGCGACCATTAAATATTAGTAAAAAACTTTCTTGGCGCTCCATTTACGATTGGTTGACCTTTTTTCACCTTTCAAGGTAAATTTTTTGGTAAGGAGAATTTTCCTCAAACTTCCGCATCATAAACTCATTGAATGGCTGTATCATACCTCACAATTCACACACAATTCCACAGTGATAAAGTGTGCAAAGTATCTAGTAAATAAACGCAAATTATTTTATTGACTCTATGACTGCCTCGGTGGTAGTGAAACTGCCTGCTGAACATGGGGGCGTGAGTTCGATTCCCACCTAGGGCAAACATTTATGTCAATATGTATGCATTTAATGCAAATTAATGTATATTTATGTATGCATTTAAAAACATAATTATATGTATGTATATATCAGTATCTTGCAGCGATAGTACAAGCTTTGCTTAGTTTCGGGTCAGGCGATCGTGTGTGAACATATCCCGAATTTATTGATTATTTATTTATTTATTTGCTTTAATAAAGTATACCTACTTACTAAGCTTGGTTATACTTAGTAAAACTTACCACTTAAGCTCGTTCTATTTTGTAGCAAAAGCTTCTTTCTATCCGAATCAGAATAAATTATTATTCAAAGCCTCGGATTGGTGCGGTGGCGTACTTTAAATCAAATACAAAACAAAAACTTTGTTCCGCCCAAGTTTGTCCTTATTTGCATGCGCTGCGTTTGAATACACTATAATTCCGGTAAACCAGACTGGTAGCTAGTAGATAGTATCGTGTGCTGGTAACGTCAGTCTGAGACGTTTTTTGGTCTCCAAATATATATTCCGAGTAATGCGAACGTGCTTAGCTTCCTGCATCCTCTACGTGCCCTTTTTTGTATTGTTTCGCAAAGTTCAGCTCCATGTTGCGATACACGAAGTTTTATTTCGTGGGAACACTCGCTAATTGGTTTTCCGTATTGCCAACAATGCATTGCTGCTAATTGATATTTTTGTGTTAACTACGGGAATATTACTTGGTGTTTTCTTTGCAGGAAACTTTTGAGAGCCAGCATATCGGCTGCAAACAGATATCCTATTTGCAGCCATTTGTACAAAACTTCTAGACAAAATCGAGTGTGACTAGACTACATTAGTGGATCTGTGAGCTGGAGAACTCGCGGCCGACGTTTGCCCTCCTCTACAGGTCGCGTTTCTTAACTGTTTCTCGTGAAATTTTGTGGGCAGGTTCGACCTTACAGTTTTTTCGAGTCTGTTTTGGAATTTTTCAAAATGGAGATATAATATTTTTTTTGGAAATTACAATAATCGAACCTGCCCACAAAATTTCAAGAGAATCGGTTAAGAAATGCGACCTGTAGAGGAAGACAGAGATCCGGACATACGAAAACATTTTTGTCGAAGCTGAAGCATAGACGCTTCGCTTGCTGACGGTCGCCCGATCGATTACACTCTACTCTTTACCAGTATCATTCATGATTTAAATCGGCACACGATTACTCATTCTCGATCTACAAATTCTAGTGAGAGCCAGTCTAAAGAGATTAATATAAAAATAAATAAAATAAATAAATTCGGGACACTTCCACACACGGTCGTCTGACCCGAAACTAAGCAAAGCTTGTACTATGGCTGCCAGAGACCTGGAAGGCTATGGTCTCTTTCTGCGAGGAGGTGATGTCGCAGAGAGAGACCGAGGAGCGGGAGAGAGAAAGGGACCCTCTTTCTCTTCCGCTCCGGAGGGCGCGGACACGGAGGCGAGCCAGCAGGGCTCGCACACCGTCTCCGCTAGGAGGCCCAGGGGCGCCGGACACGGGGGTGTCTGGTGCTCCCAATTAAGGAGGGTCTCCTGAGGAGTCGATGCCTTGGTGTCCAGGGCATCGCTTCGGAGCTGGGGAGGGGGGCGAGTCCCCTCCTGAGGTGGGTCCGGCTGCGGACAGCGGCGTGGTGGGGTTACGGAGATTCTGAGAGAGGCCCCGTGACCCCGCCATGGCCGACGAGGATGGACACCGTGGGGGTTTAGTCGGTAGGGGTGCCCTTCTGGCATCGAGTCCGACATACCCCGCTGCGCCTCCCCCGGGGCGTAGCGGGGATGTGTAAGCGCATTCCCCCACGGAAAAAAAAAAAAAAAAAAAAAAAAAAAAAAATGGCTGCCAGAGACTGATATACATACTTAGATATTTTTAAATACATACTTAAATAGATATTATCACCCAGACATAGAACAAACACAAATGTTCATCACATAAATGTTTGCCCTAGGTGGGAATCGAACCCACGCCCCCAAGCTCAGAAGGCAGGTTCACTACCAACTGAGCCACCGAGGCAGTCAAATATCTCTACATAAGTACAATTTCTTATATAGTTATTAATTAGTTTATGTAAATGTATGTAATACTGGATGTTTTGTTTTTAACATCAATCTTATGTTTATTTTCGTTATTCTTGCACACCCTGTCCCATACTCATATGTCGTATCCTCTCCATCGTAAGGTTAACTCAAAGAGATCGCTTTGAGCTAACCTTAGTGAAAAGGCCGCCGTTGTTACACTATAGAATAAGTTTTATTATAATTATTCTCCTGCTGTTTTGTTATTCGTGGTGTGAACAATAAAGAGTTTATCTATCCATCTATAAGTACAATTTCAATCACGTGAGCTGAGAGACATTCGTACGGGTATCATTGCGCGTCAGTCGTCAGATTTCTCACACATCAATCACCGGCATCGAGCTCTGAGTGGCTAGCTGGAGCAAGCACAGAGGCGCAATATCTCGCCCCTCAGGCATGCCGTCGGCCTCAATTGTTTAATCGCCGAAGTTCCTCGATACAAGCTCGCCGACGCGGAAAGTTCAGCTAACAGCCGATAGAGCATGCTCGCTTCGCTTGACAACATTGTGCACTATGCAGACCATCATTTTATTTTAAAAAATTATGCGACTGGCCAAGGCGAAGGTGATTTTTGTCAGAATGATCGTGACTTGATCAGTCGTTTAATAAAAATGTCTATACAACTTAAGAAAACTAGGCATTTTTAGGACTCACTATTAAACACGTTAGCAAAATTCGTAAACGATCTCCAACCCTGTTTTTAACCGACTTAAAAAAGAAGAGGTTCTCAAATGTCGTTTTTTTAATTATTGTTACCGCACAACTTCGTTAATTATGAAACGATTTTTTAAATTATGTATTCATATTATTTCAAAACATATTACCTATCGCTCTCATTTTTTTTTCAAAATCTAATGCGTATGATGGGAAGTCGAACAATTTTTCTATTTCAAAAGATTATCTAACTAAAAGATTGTGATACAAATCAAACTGAAGCCAGAACCTTACGTGTTAGAATTTATTCCACATATTACACTACAACTCTTTGGTCGTGTAGTGCACGATTACTCCTAACGCGCATCGTGCTATGAGCGCACTTCCCTCTGGCAATTACGAGAACGCATTACAGAGCTCAGCTGTAGATAAAGATAAGTAGATGCATGTGGAGGCAATGCCTGTATTTAATGGCAAGCCGGTGGTTCGCATCAAAAGGGCGATGGCTTCACATCGAGTCGAGAGAGAATTCGTCCCGCAATATCTGGTCCATATTGTTGTACACAGAAATTGTAACTGGATAGTCGACGATGCGATGTTCCAATCTGTAGTAATAATTGAGAGCTTGTGCGAATGGGATCTATCTTGGTTCCCGTTAGTGGAAATACTGGTGCTCTAGGAATCTCGAAGCTAACTAGCGTCTATTTGAACTTTGTCTTGTGGCTAGTTGAAATTTCACAAGAAACGGGAATAGATTAGTACCGCAATGCGAAATGCTTTATGAATAAACAAGTACGACTACTATTAAATCTATGAACTGCGATGTTTATTTGAAAACATAAACACAAAGTTAATGATGAATCAAACTATCCGAAATAGCTTTTTATATGTGCTTTTGGACGGCTTCCAATCGATGTATGATGTATTTTATTCACGTTTGTTTTACAACTAACCCTATTACTCATTCAGATAGCTGCGGAAAACACATTATAATAAAATTCGGCAACACGGAATAACCGGATGGACCGTATGAGATATTACGGGTTTTGACTTTGACACATCAACGTGGGTAAGTAATATCTTTTGGTAAGAAAGTCATCACACGAATCTCATCAAGCTAATATTATAATTGCTAAAGTATGGATGGATGGATGGATGGATCGATGGATGACTGTTATTCAATCACGCCAAAACGGCTGAACGAGTCTATATGAAATTTGGGACAGAAATAGATTATAGTTTGACTGCCTCGGTGACTCAGTTAGTATTGAATCTGCCTTCTAAACTTGGGGGCGGGGGTTCGATTCCCACCTAGGGCTAACATTTATGTAATGAACATTCCTGTTTGTTCTATGTCTGGGTGTTAAAACAATTTATCTAAGTCTGTATATCAGTCTCTGGCAGCCATAGTACAAGTTTGGGGTCAGGCGACCGTGTGTGGAAGTGTCCCGAATTAATTTATTTATATTTAGAGTCTGAAAAAGCACATAGGATACTTTTTGACCACGGATGAAACCGCGGGCGCAGCTAGTGTCTAAATACCAGAATTACTGTCATATTATGAAGGTTAGAATCATTACTACTTAGTATTCCAAGTACAGAAAAAAAAGTATCATAGGAGTTAAGACGACTAGGTTCTTAATTAGGCATTTCAGAAAAAAAACGAAACTGAATTTAGATACTTATTTGAATTCAGAGCATTGTATAACCACCTTTATAACTTAGATTGATACTCGTAAGTGCTAAGAACAAATGTCATAATAAAAGCGTAAGCAAAATCATCTGCAGCGTGTGTCAATTGTAAACAAAGTCTAAACAGCGCAGCGTGTAATCGACAAAACTTACGCCAAACCCTCACGAATTTCCGTACCTTGGAATTAGCATCCTTATTACCTTGTCCTTAAGGAACATCAGAAACAAACAGAAAGGTTCACCAAGTGCTTGTGAATAGAGCTAGGTGCGCTTGTCATCCGCAGGCTTCCATAGTTGACGGCATTCAGGCAACAGACGTTGATACGACAACAAGCTGCAACCAGAAGCTGCATACTACCCGCTAAATTTAACAAGCTTATTTATTCCAAAGCGAATTTAAAGTTAAACTCACCCAAAAGTAATTGGAGTTGTGGGAACTGTTAAACGCTTCGCCGAATAAAACCACTGCAAAGTTTACTCAGAGCAACATTACAATCAGTCGCATCTCCGGCCGGTGGATTCAAATCGACGTGTAAAAGTGCCAATTGTGGCCCGAACCAGTAACGAATCCAATTTCGGTTGATTGCTCTTCGAAATTGATGAATCGTAAAGAGAGAAAACAATTTCGCGAGATATCGAATTAGGGGTCCAAATGTTTATTCTATTCGTTTCATAACACTCATTTGAGGACTTTGAACTGGATTTCTGAAACGACTCTGGACGCATCTAAAATGTTCGATTCGAGAAAACATGAATATTGGACGGCTACGAGCATCTCTCTCATTTAGGTCACCTGCCAACGACCTACAGTATATAAATTAAGTTGGGACCGTTTCCAATCGAAAATACAAGCTTTTATTTGGTTGAATGTTGTCACACAATCGACGTTTTGCGGTTGTGCCTACGTCATGGATTCAGGATAGGCTGAAAATCGACGAATCTGACAAAAGCTTCAATTTGAAAGCGACACTAATACAAAAACTCATTTTGTTCTACTATCACTATCATGTAGGCTATAATAAATACTTTAGGCATTTCGAAGTCTCAACCAAAATTAACATGTCATGATGAGACGAAATAGCAATCTCCATATCATAATCCTATTACTTATGTCCGCTTCAATACCATAATGAAGTATATTACTAAGCATAACTACTAGACTCTATTGTAATGCAATTAGATCCAGTTTACTAAGCTACGTGGTACCTATCTCACCTACAACCGTCAGTCTGTCGTATCAGAACAGTGTCAAGCTTCCGATTGGCCCCGTTATCCACACTGCACCGACCTATTGACACGATCAATTTATACAGTTTACAATCGAACCAATCAAATAAGCGAAACGAAGCAATAGGAAAAGCTGCTAAATTTACACGAGTGCCTAATATTAACCTAATGAACTCCACAAAAAGTGCAGATGAGATGAACTTTTACATTCATAATAAACAGAGTTCTAATTACAGTGTGCTCAACCGTAGACCGTACCATGGATTCGGGACTATGTGATAGACTCGATTAACATCAGGCAAGTTGCGATCACCAGAAAACTTAATAAAAAAGCTTGAATAAAGAACAGAATATATCGAGAATTTGCATCGCTCGCGGGAAGGTTTTCTCTACGTACTTCGAAACAATAGGTCGTATCTATTGGTTTTACATGACAAAGACAAGGCATAAATTACATCAGTTTTGTAAACCGACCCAGTTTCAGGGCTTCAGCCGCGTTTGCATGCAACCTAGTAACGTCAGTACACTGGCTGTATCCGACTAGTGTCAAATGCGAGCTTCCGAACACTTCCGTATACATTTCTGCTTTCGATCGACGCATTTGCATACACGCGCAGAAGTGGAGCAATGAATACATTGCTTTGTATAGTTAACTAGACACAATTGTAGGCTAAAAAGTTTAAGTTAGCCAACTTTATTGAAACCGTGCACAGTACGATTCTGGAATATCGAAACTGAAAAAGTATTTTGAAAGTTATGATTAACCCGTGCCGGAAAACTGAAAAGTAACGGACTCGCAGCGGGATAGAATTGGAAATGGAAATTTTGGGTTTTTATAAACTTTACGCTGCATATACATTATTTGAAGCACTAGAGGTACATGTACCCTGTGAAGGCTGGTCGCACACCGAACATACATTTGTGCATGGTGCTTCATTTAACGTCCTCGTACCACTATTTATATCGGTCGCAGTTTATGTACATGTTCCGTGTTTGGAATGTGATGCAGGACAATGGAGGCGGCATTGTCGCTGCACAAATGTATGTCCGGTGTGCGGGCTGCCTAACATAACGTTAGTGTCTTTCAGATATTGGAACAGTATAGATGGCAATGCCGAGTCTGCACCAACATTCGCGCTATTTGTTCTTTCAATTACCTACTTCTATTGTTAGTTTTATGTTTCTTTACGATATAGTCTCTTGGAAAAATCTTGGAAATGAAACAGCTGAAAGCTGTCCTGAAAATATGCTCCTATAAAAATGTCTATGTTCTTCAAAAGTATAATGTACTTACTTGTTTACGTTTCAGTCACTGACAAATTTTTACAATTAAAGTATTATTAATTAGTATGACAGTTACAATGTTTACGTACTACGATTTACCACCACACAATTCTCAATATACACTTCTGTTCTATAGCTGGTGAACTTACCCATGACAACGCGAAGAGAACCTCCGTATCCATTTGCATAAAAATAGAGACTCCTCATTAAGAATGGTTAGTACATACCTGCAACAAATAAAATAGAAGTTGTAAAATTAAAATGTTTACGCAACAGCTACGAGTTACGACTATGATAATTATAGTTAAAAACAATTGTGAAATAACTCAATAGACATGCGTTAAACTATTATAATATTATGATATTGACCAGTATCATAATTCTAGAGAATATTTTTAGAAGATAATTTTAGCAATAGAATTTTACGTCATAGGGTAAAAGGCGTCACAAACGATGAAGATGCTATAATATTTTATCTGCACATAACAGTGCTGGATTTGGCTATTGGGATATTGGTCAATGTTTAAGTGAGTCCTTAATTTTTTTTTTATATTTTTATCCAAGGTATTTATTTTTATTGCTAATTTTTAAGTTTTTTACAATATATATGTTCATATAAGAATAAATATTATATAAAACTCAACAACTAGAGTGCCGCTGGCAGCGGGGCGAGGCCCAGGTTACCGGTGGTTAGGGCTGCAGAGCAAGGAACCTCCTGACAATACGGCACGTGTCTAGGATCACTGCCTTTTGAATCTGGCCCTTGATTCACCGTCTAACGAGAGCCTCTTGAGCCTCCTCTACATTATTCTTGTACATAAATACATTAGCTCAGTATCGAAAGATGAAGGCACTTGAAATATTTTTTAGTATCTTCGTCGTCTGTGCTGCTTCATTTAAATGTATGGTATGTAGCGATATTGTGAAATATGCTCTTAAGATACTAAACATATCATAGCATCTTCATCGCAGGTGACGGCCTTAAGTAACTGCATTTCCTAAAAACTGCATGTGAATGCATGCTATACTCACTTTTAAGATGGACGCTGAATGTTCCTTATTATTATTATGAGCCTGTGCTGTCCCAATGTTAGGCAAAGGCCTCCCTACCCTCTTTCCATTTGTCACTATCTTAAGCTACAACTGGCCAGTCCCTCCGGTGCTTGTCGAGGTCGTGCTGCCATCGCTTCCTGGGTTTGCCGCAAGTTCGAGTCAGATCGAAGTCAAACAAACATGCGACAGGCCTGAATGGTCTTTAGTTAAAATTAATTGTAGTTTAAGCATTACATCCAATTAGTGAACCTAATAAAAAAAATTAACCAGTAGGTATACGCGCGGAAAGCCAATTAAGAAGATTAGGTTGGGAGCGCAGTAACCATCCGCTACAAAACAGACAAACGCCCGCAGTGTGTTGGTTTACTTCCTACGTCACTGTAGACAAGGAGTGAAAGTGAAACGTAAACAAACGATGAATAATAGCGGCTTAGGCATATGCATATTTACGTCTAGTTATACACTAGAAACCACATCTTGAACTAGCAAATTCGACCGTGATCTTATGCCACGGAGCATACGTGCATTTACTCTGCGCCGTGATCTAAATAACAACGTCTAGCATTCCGGGTGCCAACGCGTAATGACGTCACTACGTGTTGCCCACGTGACCATTTTTGACTCTTCCGAGCATAATCTTATACCTTTAAATGAGCAATTCTTGTATATATATATATATAATTGGAATCTCGGAATCGGCTCCAACGATTTTCATACAAATTAGTATATAGGGGGTTTCGGGGGCGATAAATCGATCTAGCTAGGAATCATTTTTAGAAAATATCATTTTATTCGTGTTTTATCGATAATCAATCTCAACTGAAAAATATGACTCTTCCTGACATCTATTGGCGAATAATAATACTACTATTTTTTGTGAGCAACTAATTGCTTTAACGACACAACAGCAGATGGCGTTGTTAAGTAACACGAAGTCATTGAGTGTTTTCTTTGAGGTTAGACTAAAATCAATTGTTTATTATCCAAAAAACACAATTAAAAAATAAAAAAAAATACCGAGCAAAGCTCGGCCATCCAGGTACTATAATAGTTATTATACCATGCTCTGCGCTAGGTAGTCGGCCCCACGACACCCCTCTCGTATCAAGGACCCTATTCTTACAGTTCGAGATATTTTTTGGCATTGTCTCTCTCGTTTGAAAAGTCATAGGAGGGAGAGTGACCAAAATAACATCTCATGCGTCGCGCTTCAGATAGAGCGCCTGAGCAATTTTACAAAAGTTTTCGTTCGCGGTAGTTCATAATATTTTCTTTAAAGGCATAGAGGTTATTTTAAACCTACTTTACCTTCAGTATTTTTTCTTGTAATACTTCTAAAGTATACTGCTTTTACGATTCAGGTGGAAAACGTAAATTATTACTAGTATCTAGTCGCTCACTATTACTGAAATTTTAAATTACCCAGTCCCTGTTTTTACACAATTTTATCACCTCGTAAACCGACCGTGAGGAGAAAACGTCAGCCGTTAATTACCGTATTTTCGTACTAAATACAGGAATTAATTTAATATTCATTTGCCCTCATATCGCCGGCCGAAATCCGAGCGTTTAATCGACTGGTTTGGGGAACTTTTACGCTTATCGCATGCAAACTTATCGATCGAAAATTATTGCAGGATAGTAGATAAGGAAAATAAAGCTGAAAATATTATATACTAGCTGCGCCCCGCGGCTTAACCCGCGATTAAAAAGTATCCTATTTGCTATTCCAGACTATAATCTATCTCTGTGCCAAATTTTATTCAAATCTGTTCAGCCGTTCTGGCGTGAAAGAGTAACAAACGTCCATCCATCCATTATTGCAAACTTTCACGTTTATAACATTAGTAGGATAGGAAGTAGAATAATATGATACATGCAGCCTAATATTATACATACATGTGTATAAGTCAGAGTCTTTATCACTGTCTTTCGATTTATTTGCAACCTTTTCACAACCAAACACATTGACTTTTTGACAGTTTTGATAAAGATATTGTAGGCATAGTAAACTTTTAATTCACCATAAGGTTAATTAATCAATTAATTACACTAATAATGTTTGTAACTAGACGTTACTTAGTTTTCAAAGGAACTAAAATAAATGATGATGTAAATAAGTAGCTACTTACTTTAAAAAAACATGGATTAAAAAAAAATGAGGAGGGTCTCAATCCGTCGCAATTTTTGCTAATTCAAAACTAAAAAATCACACGGATTAATTAGGGCTGAGTTGCCTAACGACTGGCGTTACTACTAACTTAACGATTACGTAATACTACGCAATACTATAACCTTATATTTATTTCATTAATTTATTTTAATTGTATATTTTAATGTAATGATTTGACCGAAATAAATTATTCTAAAAGTAACTAAAATAAAACAGCGTCACGTTGAGTGAAAAAGTATCGACTGACTCTTATTTTAAAAAAAACAGAATGAACCTAGTCACGGTATAGATGGCAGCACTTGTCGTATATTGTAGATATAATTTCAACAGTAACGATTATTTTTACATATGTTTTATGCCATAGGTGGCAAACAAGCTAAGGGGCCGCCTGATCGATCACCGTTGCCTATGGATAACTGTAATACCAGAGGCACGACACGTCGTCGACTTTTAAGGACTTAAAGACAGCCCTTTCGAAGAACCTCATTTTGCAATTACTCGTAACTACAGATTGCAGGTGTGCGGCAAAAAAACATCGCTTAAAACGCACACTTTTGACTTGATTTCCTAGTTAGTTTGTTTTTCACAAGCTAGTAAATTAGAGCTCGTTCTAGGAAATTCCATGTCCTCATAGTGGCAAATTTCCGACTATAACTCTTCTCTGTTAATAAATAACATTATCTCGCTCCCGAAATACGTCACATATCAAACATCATAAATTCTGGGTGTCATAGCTGTTAAAGTGCTATTTATGTAAATGTGTCAAAACACATTACCTCGTAGATTAACGATGTTCAGGCGACGGGAGTGTACAAATTGCTTGTAAGCGGTTTCCGTGGAATCTGCAGGATCTTTGAATATTCTTTAGAAGTATCTACTCTCTGCTTAGGTTTTCGTTTCGTTGATAAAGAAAATTTTCAGCAGTAGAGCTTTAATCAGAAGTTACATCGTGATATATTAATGTTATAAAATCAAAAGCGATGACAGCCTAGTTGGAGAAGGCTTGCCTCTCAAGCCAGAGGGAGCGGGTTCGAACCCAGTCGACGGCATACGCACCAATTTGTTCATTGTGTGAACATATGTGCGTATTGTATGTCATCTGCTACATGAATGGAGCCCGGTGTATGGCGACAGGCTCGCCCCCTGTCATATTTGGGACTGAATATCGTCCGGCGAAGTGTGGGTGTTGTATTACACATCTGCCAGCCCCTTCGGGGAAACGCGTGACGATGTTATGTTTTGTTAAAATCAAAAATAAATATGTCTGTTTGTAGGCTTTTCACTGCTAAACGGCTGAACAGATATTGATAAAATTTGATAATTAGGTACAGTATTTCACGAGAAAGGAGATACTATTTACTTGTATTGCCGAATAAATATATGTAATTATTTCTTTTGGTTTCTATTGTATTTTTGGTGAGCAGAAAGAGTAATTTTGTTTTGTATTTTCTGAATAAACTCAAACGAAGTGGAAGTTGATAACAGCTAGTTAGGATATGAATGGTAAATTGCAAACATATTACCCCCTTACTAACAAGCATTGTGTAACCACGTAATAGTAGAAGAGAATAAGCTCTGTATAACAATTCTTAGGCTATACAACGTTTATATGTAAGAAGGATTGTGTCGGTCGTTTGTACCAGAACAACAACTTGCCACTTTAACTTAATCAGCGATATTTTATAGTTTTAGAATTATTATGCATTTAAAGCTATCTTTAAAAATAAAACAAACCCTGGGCAAGTCTGTGAAACTTAAAATAAATCGTCACATTTCACACACTTCCCCGGACGATTTCCGAAGGCTCACCCTGCTGTCCCAAATGTGACAGGGGGCGAGCCTGTCGCCATAGACCGGGCTCCAGTTATGCAGCGGATGACATTAAAAAAAGACATTGAAATAAATGAATTGAATTAAAACGTCTTGCTTTTCATTTCTGGCTACTTATTACAAGAGCGCATGTCCCTTTATTGCGCACCATTATTTACCATGTTAGTACACGTTCGTACTATTCCTGAACTACGCCAACAGCCTCACTGTATGTCATTACTCAACAGTGTAAACAGGGCCTAATCCCCATGATGGAGTCGTCTCTGCGTCTGTATGAACCGAGGAAGTAATTATACTCAAGATCTCGGGATGAGTAGCTTTGTCTTTGTGATATGAACACAACAGCAAGGTGGGAGTTATAGAGTAGGTATATTGTAAACTAGCTGTTGCCCGCGACTTCGTCCGCGTTTATTCAGAAAAAGTCCAAAAAACTTCCTCGTGATATACTGTAACGAAATATCAAATATCATCAAGATCTGATCAGCTGTTTAGCCGCGAAAAGCCTACAAACAGACAGGCAGACAGAAGGGCAGAGTTACTTTTGATTTTATAATATTATTAGTATGGATATTTAACTACTTAGGAAATCTAACTACAAAAATGTAATTGAAATAATTGACAAGAAAATATTTAAATTATTTATTGATTAAGCGAGTGCGCGTGTGGAGTGTTTCCGTCTGACCAGGGGCCCCATTCGGAGATTTGAGATTTCCATTTCACCTTCATTCGTCCTTGTTGCTCACTTTTGAAACGTCATAGGTGTGAGAGTGACTAAGATAAAATCCCATCTCATCTCACGCGCAGGAATAGCCCCCCAGCGGATGTCCGGCTGATCTTCTCTACATGTCGCATTTCTCAACCGATACTCGTCAAATTTTCAGGTTCGTACATACATGATTTTTTTAATCGAAAGATTTAGTTTTTAAATTATTTCACTCGCGAGGTCTTTAGCTCACAGCACCACTACGAGTAGATGTTATTATCGTTAAAGTTCCAATTAACCCTGTTGTGTGTTTTTAATATCTACTGTACGTCAGGTTAGCTAGAATCAAAAGTGTGGGAAAAGTTAGCATTTAATTACCGATAAAGACAATAAAAATAATTAGATAATTACTAAAATAAAGATTTGAGTAGAATTCAATTCTCAGTTTATTGAAGACGACGTAAGACTCAAAATAATGATTTTTGTACGTAGCTCGTACAAAGATCATAATTTTGAAGGAAACATTAAAAATTTAGCTAGACGAAGCAACGGACATATCTCACTAATATTATAAATGTGAAAGTTTGGATGGATTGATGGATGTCGGTTACTCAATCACGCCAGAACGGCTGAACGTTTACGTCTGGATAAAACTTAGCACAGGGATAGATTTCATCAACCGATACTCTTGTAAAAAAAATCATACCACTGCCATTATGAAAAAAATCCAAAAACTGTCTCAAATAATTTTCGAACGTACTCGAAAAATTTCACGATAATCGGTTGAGAAATACGACTTGTAGAGGAAGACAAAGATCCGGACAGAATTCGGACATACTAAAGCATTTTTATCTAAGCTGTAGCAGAGACGCTTCGCTCGTGAACACTCACTCGGTCGACTATACTTTTTAACCGCGGGGCGCAGCTAGCCAATAATAAAATCCATTTTTATCACTGATAATAAAGATCGAACAGAATCCCACTTAACAAAGTTGCCAATTAGATATCAACTAACTTTGTCAAGCGCCTTATCATCGGCTGCGAAAGCCATCTTTAAAGAAACGGACGGCGAAATAAGCGAGGAAAATACAGGCTAAGCTCCAACGGAACTGCCACATCTATCCACTTTATAGGTCATTTCACTCATTCCATCCACTTATTTCAAAGGGATCTTCTGTTACGACCGAATGGGTTTCGCAAATAAACCTAATTCTATCTGAACAATACGATGTTTCTTTTCAATTTAACAAATTAAACTGTTCGAATTCGTACTGAGCCGGGTAATCTGCAGGACCGGTATTGCGCCAAAAAACTGTTGATTTATATCACTTCGGGTTTTAGTTTTTGCACGTGAAAAATTGTCTCTAGGGGGACTGTAAAAAAATAGGCTACAACCTATTATTTATATTGTATGCTAGCTGTTGCCCGCAACTTCGTTCGCTATTATTCAGAAAATAGTATCCATAAACCCTCCTCGTGATATACTGTAACTTATTATCAAATTATGAATAATAATCCGTTACCAAAGAAATCAGAGTCAATATAAAAAAATACTGGCTGGTTTTGAGCGGAGTTTTAATTATAGTTGACAGTTGTTATTTTAGTACCAACTTAGTACTATTCTGTGATGTTGTCTGACGCATTTGGTAAGCGGCGCTTTATTTTTTATTGATTTACAGAATTTCATGACTAAAAAATTATTTTTTTCAGAAAAAAGTATCCAAAAACCTTCCTTGTAACATACCGCAACTATTTTTCCAATTGCATCAAGATGCGTTCAGCCGTTTAGCCGTGAAAAGCCTACAAACAGACAGACAGACACAGCTACTTCCGATGTTCTAAATAGTAAGAATAGTAAGGATTTTAGTAGATTAGTAGATTAGTAGAAAGAATAGTAAGGAGTATTTACTATAGAACTAGGTGCGCACCGCGGTGTTACCCACGTTTAAAAAGTATCCTATGTGCACCTTTAATTTATCTCTGTAAAAAAATCGCTTTCGGATCCGTTAGACCGTTTTGCGTGATTGAGTAGCATACATCCACTCTTGCAAACATTCGCATTTATAATATTGTCAAAATGTTATTTTGTGATTAAGAGTAGGTATTTAACGAACACGATAAATCGTATTTTTTAATAGTACGGCTGCATTAGCGCGCGATAATCCGTGTCGCATTGTCGCGCTAAAATCATTGTTAGGTATTGGTTTTCGACGATGTTCTTGTCTACGTTAGCGATCAACTCATTGACTTTCAGCGGAGTTGCACGTGAGCGATAATTGCCGATTGCAGAGGGCCGCTAATGTAGTCGTACCATAAGCATATGACCTGACTGATTGAAAAGATATCTGGTACTCTACCTAACGCTGCAGTTTTACTTCTTAATACTTAAAAGTATACGAGTACTTGCCGGTAATATAAAATCTCTAGTCGTTTGCTCTGACCTCATTCAGAACATTATCTACTTTAAACTTTCTGCAAACACGCCTTTTACCGTCGTAATCACGTAAGTAAACCTTTGAAATGTCATTTGTTTGCATTACGCATGGTTCCTAATAGCTTGTAAAATGCACGATAGTGCATTATTTACTGAATGATGAATTTTCATGAATTCGTCACGGACAAACGTGCTCTCAGAGCATGCAATATACAATTCTACAACTACACAAGATATAAGTTCGTACAATTTATGCAATTATATTTAGTAAAACGCGTGTTTATGTTCACGCGATTGATGTCGCGGGTAACAACAACAACTCTTTATTAAAAACATAAAATAATTACAATAGTACTTAAATAAGGCTTAACCAAGTTTTTAATGGGCGGCCTTATCGCTCAGAGCGATCTCTTCCAGGCAACCTGAATGGACAGGAACATTTATATAAGTTGAGGCTTTGAAAGTTCTAATACACATCTAGTTTAATAACACTAATACATCTAGTTTAATAACACTAATATCTAGAGGGAATGGATAGATGGATGTTTGTTACTCAATCGCGCCAGAACGGAAGAACGGATCTGAATGAGTTTTGGCACAGAAATAGATTATATCACGGCGACCGACACTGCGGGGCGCAACTAGTTTCAATTTAAGTATTTTTCAACCTATTTCAAAAGGAGGGTTCTCTAAATTATACTGTTTTTTACTTATTTCAATATTGTTTTTCATAATTCGACCATTTGGCGGTTACGTAGATAAGCTTTATCTTGACAATATACTCATCTGACACATACTAATGTTATTGCGAAAGGTGTTATTTTCATAATAAATACAGGGTTATTGGTACCTAATAAAAAACCACTTAAGGGTTTATTGTACTCATCAATACGAACAACTTTTACCATGAAGTCAATCTTGTAATCGCGAAAAAAGAAACAGCTGTTCCATACAAAAAGTTCAATCACCTGAGACAAAATATATGGAACAGCTGATTTTTTTTTCGCGATTTCGGAGTTCGCCCCATAGTAAAAGTTGTTCATATTGATGAGTACAATGAACCCCTAAGAGGTTTTTGATTAGGTACCTATAACGCTGTATAATCACGCCTCTTTCCCATAGGGGTAGGCAGAGACCACTTCTCTCCACTTGTACACATACTTGTACGATCCTGGTATACTTCATTCGCTTCTTCTACTTGCATTGTTTTTTCATATTTACATTCATAATATGCACGTATATTAAATAAATAAATAAATAAATTCGGGACACTTCCACACACGGTCGCCTGACCCCAAACTAAGCAAAGCTTGTACTATGGCTGCCAGAGACTGATATACATACTTAGATATTTTTAAATACATACTTAAATACATATTAACACCCAGACATAGAACAAACACAAATGTTCATCGCATAAATGTTTGCCCTAGGTGGGAATCGAACCCACGCCCCCAAGCTCAGAAGGCAGGTTCACTACCAACTGAGCCACCGAGGCAGTCGATATTAAAAAATATATATGGAAGTAATGGTAAATAAGAAAGCACACATCAATTTGTTAATTGTGCGAACATAAGCGATGATAGCCTAGTTGGTGAAGGCCTGCCTCTGAAGCCAGAGAGAGCGGGTTCAAACCCAGGCGACGGCACGCACCAATTTGTTCATTGTGTGAACATAACTATACATATGTGCGTATTTTATGTCATCTGCTACATGGCTGGAACCCGGTGTATGGCGACAAACTCGCCCCTGTCACATTTGGGACTGAATAATGTCCGGCGAAGTGTGGGTGTTGAATTACACCTCTGCCAGCCCCTCCGGGGGAAAGGCGTGACGATATGTTATGTTATATTATGTTATGTTAGAATCAAAAATAAATCTGTCTGTTTGTAGGCTTTTCACAGCTAAACGGCTGAACAGATATTGAAAAAAAATTGATAGTTAGGCACAGTATTTCGAGGAGGCGAAGTGTGGGTGTTGTATTACACCTCTGCCAGCCCCCTCAGGGGAAAGGCGTGACGATATTATGTACCTATGTGTGTGAACATACGTGATTATTTAATGTCAGCTGCTACGTAATTGGAGCCTGGTGTATGGCGACAGGCTCGCCCCTTGTCACATTTGGAACTGAATATCATCCGGAAAAGTGTGGGTGCTGTACACCTCTGCCAGCCCCTTCAGAGTAAAGGCGTGACGATGTTTTGTTTATGAAAAGAATAATTATATAATCACACTCAGTAATCCTGCAATAATTTTAACGTACTTAAAACGTTACATGCGCGTTGAACCCGGTTTAACCGGTAACCGGTAAATATTCGGCAGTTAAGTGCGCTCGCCGTTTTCCGGGGCATTTCCCTCCGAAGCGAGCTGCATTTATAAAAGACCGTGATTGCAGAACGCTCAATTACCGGGAGCTTATGCACGCCTGATGATGACTGCTTCTGTTCGAATAAAAGGGGAACAACATTATTTGCGCTACAAATAACCTATTAGTTTCCACATGTAGAGAAGCGTCATTCTTTATCTTTCTTTAAATAAGGGAATACGTACGTCGTGTTGAAATTAAAATATTAGCTCCCTCAATTTGTGTTTTGAATCGGGAATACGTACGTCGTGTTGAAATTAAAATATTAGCTCCCTCAATTTGTGTTTTGAATCGGGAATACGTACGTCGTGTTGAAATTAAAATATTAGTTCCCTCAATTTGTGTTTTGAATCAATGATTTTTACGTATTATGCCGACTTGCTTTTGTTTTATCGTATTTTTACACGATTTTTAGTTTCCTTTTCGTTATGAAAATCAGTTTAAAACCACCTTGAAAACACCTTTTTCCTATTTAAAATACCAGTTTTACTTATTATTTTTATTTAAAATACCAGTCCTACTGTTTTACCAAAATTTATTTATTTATCTCTGCAAAGTCGCTTTTCGCGTTTGTGTCTCTCTGTCTGTTATACGAGTATATCCGCTAACTCCTCCTTAAACCACGCAACGATTTTTGCAGCGGATTTCATCATTATTATCAATTATACAATTTTTCACGAAAGGGTTATAGGTACCGTGCAAAGCCGGGGCGGGTAGCTCGTAATTAATGAAGCTCTTACTTATTTGTTATATATATAACTTACCTATATAACTATTATATATTATAATATCTTTCCTTACAATAGATTTTTTATTATTATTTTTTGTTTACAAGGTAAATTAGTCGGGAGTGTTCTAAGTTTGTCGGAGGTTGTTCAATTTTCAATTTGTCTTGTAGCATGTAGCGTCTACAAATCCACTCACTTAGCTATAGCAGCCAGCTAGTTTTGGCTCACTTATTTCATATTCAGTTCCATGTAGCCACGTCAGTCCTTGACAAAAATCTCCTTATTCGGCGTGCAGACATTCCTAAATGGGACTTAGCACTTTACCAACTATTTACCGGACCAAGTTACGTAATTACTTCACACTTAGAGATATAGGACGTAACTGTGCCAAAAGCTAGGATTTATGTCTCTCAAGTCTCAGGGGTATCTTACCGGGCCTCCGAGTCTCTAGTTTATGAGTCTGTTAAAATTGCTTTTAAGAAAATAGACTGTTTATGATTTAAAAAAAGGTAGCAGTGACAATTTTCAGTCAGCGCCGCATAACCCAAAAAACCGGGTTGGAAACGAATTAGAAAACAAGTAGTACCTACCTAACCTATTTAGAAAATACTTAAACACCTAATTACTGCACTACTCCCAAGTATAGAAACAAAAAAAAACGTGTTTAAAGGAACAATTTCGAAAACCTATTTAGAAAATACTTAAACACCTAATTACCGCACTACCCCCAAGCATCGAAACAAAAAACAATCGTGTATAGAGGAACAAATTCGAAAACAAATAGTACCTAACCTATTGAGAAAATACTGAAACACCTAATTACCGCACTACTCCCAACTATTGGTTTTAAATTAAAATTCTCGACCGGTTCCTGGAAATGTTACGAGGTACGTTACATCAGCGAGTTAATACACCGTTTTTTATTCACCATCGACACTAAACAGCACACCGTTCAAACTAACGATGCAGTAAACTGGAAAGTGTCTTGTAATTTGTATGCAGAGTCTAAGATGCCGGCGTCATAAAGAGAGGACTGTTACTGCATTGTAAACGCTACCTTAGGAGTGAGAAATTGTTTTATTGTGCTAGAAAAGACGCGAAGAAGATAAACTAGCGCGCTTGAGTAATAAGAATTCTGAACGCTAGTTGTGTACAAAAACGGTATTTACTATTTACCTATTGCGATTTTATCAAGATACTAGATGTGCCCCGCGGTGTCACCCGCAGGCTACAGGAATCGTTGTTTCGGGATAAAAAATACCCTATGTCCTTTTCTGTAACCCAGAAAACGAGGATGCAAAATTTCATGGCGATCGATTGAGTAGTTAGCGCCTCGCTTTGTTACCTGCGGTAAAAAAAATGGCCTATATGTGTTAATCCCGGGTATCTACCTCCGTTCCAAATTTCAACCAAATCTGTTTGGGCGTGAAAGAGTAACAAACATCCATCGATCCATTTTTACAAACTTTCGCGTTTATAATATTAGTAGGAAGTAGGAGTAGGATATTATCATATGTACTGTACCTTATTCCGTTGACCAAGAGTTACTCGTAACACTAGCCCGAACAAACACAAGTGAAGCATCAAATACTTCTAATTTATTTTTAACTATCTAAAAGTGGAGCCTCCCCCTTTCCTCCACCCCCCTGCTGCAACTAAAATGACAAAATAATAATTGTCCTAACATTTCCAACAGCAAACTACACAAAATAAACGGAAAACTTTCCGACGTCCGAACAACTAAGCTGCATTGAAGCGTAAACGAGAAGTTCGAAAATATCACCCCAGAACAGAGCAACTTTCGAATTAAGGCAACTGATGCCAAAATTGTTGTTCTGGGATCCGACACGAACTAAATTGTAACAATTGAAATGTTTATCCAGTTTCCGGTTCAATGGTCACACGAGCAAAAACATCAATTCTTCTATACATTTTAAAGGCAGCTCTTAAGAGTAACGGGACGCAGCTGCAGTAAAATAAGAAGTGCACTTTGAGAATCACTTACGTGGCACCGTAAAGGTCGCAAAACATACGACACAGTTGCATAAAAAGTTAAGGAGGGCCACGTCCACGTGCGAGTTTCCTGACCACGGAAAAACAGTCTCGGCTCGCGACAGGCAAGTACGTGATGGGCATTGCTAACAAGGCTGGCAGGCGCAGACGAACCAGTGGCTGGGCAAGTTGGGGCTATTACCCCTGAACTCTTGGGAAGTATATTATTGATAGAATTTGATCAAGTGAAATGTCTATTCCAAATATGTAGGCACTTTTGAACTGTAACTGTGTTTATACTTGAGAAGCCAGTTCATTGCCTCAACAGTTATTCACCTACGTGCTTATTCACTTAGTCAAATTCACTGATCTGACTAAATGAAGTAATTGTGTTCCCACACAAAGTCGTCTTCCGTACAATCTGAGATCAGGTACTGTACCTATCGACTTTGTGATGATTTGTATTACCTAATTCATCCGTGTTTCACGATGTCTCTTTATTCAACAGGAACAGAACTGCAGCCCAGCATTACCACCGTAAGTTAGCAAAACCGACCGCTTCGGTATCACTCCCCGCCCCAAGCTAACATCCTGGCTCCGCCCTCATCCGGCGACCAGCTCTGCAAACTGCCTAACTGACTGGCTTTAATGAAGTTTTGACTCCGCAACCCCGGACCGCACCACACTTTGACGCAGACTTCGTGCAACTTCCGCTTTTGATGCAACTGTGTTACTTTCTTCGGACAGCTTTTTCTACGACTTGGCATTTTAATCAACTGTTTCACAACTTTAGTGAGAAACGAACATTGATACGATTTCTTTGTATCGAACCATTCGGGACAAATTACTTAATGACAAAAAAGACTCAACAAGAAAGTCCAGTATGTTTTAACGCCTGACTTTTATCCTTGGTTTTATTTTACTATCTTGATCTAGATTGCAAACTCAAACAACAAGAACAAGGACGACTATAAAGTATTTTAAAAGCCAGAAACTACGTTTTTAAAACGCAATCTCAATTTACAAGTCCGAGCGTCGACGATATCCAGTGATAAAATATGGGCCAATTCGTAGATTGAAGCCATTTTTACCCACCCTATGAATATGCACGCGGGTAAAGAGTTGAATTGCTTCCGTTCCTGGCGCCCAAGTCTCGCACAACCGCACCGTTATTACCGTACAATTTACAACCGTTAACCGGCAAACAAAGGGAGACGCTTATTTACGTCGAGGAGGGATACGAAGGAAGTTCGAGAACGGATGGCTCCGGCTCCTGTGTACACGTGGAACTAGAAAATTTTAAAGGTAAACACCGATGAGTCGCTCCCATTTCGCGGTGGGGCGCGCACACACGGCACTCAATTGTTTATCTACCCAATGACAGATATCAGAGCTCTAGTTATGCTGGATTACTTTACCGATTGATAGGTGTTAGCACGTTGAAATATTAGCTGACGACTTATAAATAAATCTGCAGCACGCAGCAATAAGAAACATTTTTTTAATCCTCATAAATATGTAAGCCGAGGTGACCTCGCCGTCCGGTGTAGCCAGCTTTGTAAGTAGTTACTTAAACGTGTCTGCTGTTTTTCCTATACAATTTACAGCCGTTAAACTGGCAAACAAAACTCGGGGAGCTTATTTACACAACCCCCCGGGAAAGGAAATCCGAACGAGCGAAACGGAACTAGCAGGCCAGCAAAGGAAACAAACATAAATCACCAAATTCGCGACAAACATCTTAAATTATATTAGCCGTTATTTAAGTAAAAGAAAAACAGATTTGAAGAAAAACATCTCGGTCCCGCCAAAGGTTTCCGCTAATAGGCAATTTGGAAAATTAAGCTTTGTTTGTGAAGGAACTTTCGATTCGAGAGCGAGACAACAAAGTCAACCTTGTTCTTTTTTAATTGCGTAACATTGGGAAGAAATTGTTTGCCTTCTGCAAGTTCAATTAAAGTACCTACTCGTTATTATGCTTGTTACGCATGAAGACACAAAAACCGAGCGAGTAGGCAGCCAGCGTGGAATTTAAGATTCCACAGCAATGTTGACCGAACAACTTAGGAGTTGTGTAATCCGACAATTTGCCGTTCCTAACTCGCAAACACAACAAAACAAAGCGAACATATTCCCGGAGCTGAAAGGAAGTTCACTCGAAAAGGCAACTAGCTGCGGGAAAACCTTATATTGTTGAATTTATGATATGTTCCAACGCTCCGTTCTAGTTTTCTGGGGTCATTCTCTCTGGTATCTCAGTTATATTTCGTTGAAAATAATAACGGAATGCTCGTACTTTATTGAAGAAGACTCGGTTGCGATCTCCGTGCTTCGGATATCCGTAAATACTTGTATTTTCAAATCGAGATTCAACTTATCGCTGTACTAATAACTCATGAGTTTGTACGCTATTTGGCTCGGAGAAGCAATACAAATGGGTCTGAATGTGCCTGATAAGTGTTTATGGGTCAATTAGTGGCAAACGAAATGAGCCCTATCGGACCCAATGCAAACCCGATAATGGTTAAGATGCGATTACGTCCACTGATTTCTAGACCCTATTGACGTTTTACGAAAAAGACAATTAGTAGCTTCTAATGTATACATACATATATATACATAAGCTGACCTAATTATTACGTAGATAATTAATGGCAGCTATTATCAGTATCTATTCCAATGAGATGCTAATAGCTGACCTGTCAAAGGTTCCAATAATATTATAATCAGATAGCGAACTATGTCAGATGCAATTAGTCAGTTTTAACAAATGAATGGCCTACTTGCTATCTTTCACAGCAGTGACAAAAGAAAGTGAAAATGCAGGTGCAGATGAGAAGTAAATAAAAAGCCCAACCCACACAAACGAGTGACATGACCTGTGTGTACTTACTTATAGGTTTTGAGGCAAACAATATATGGCTCTTTTTGTGAACAAGGTGGTCGAGTCATTTTCATAACTTTAAAAGCGTTCAAAAGTGTATCTTCGATACCCAATTGAATAAAAAGACATTTGACTTTGATTTTTAATATGAAGTTTGTAGAAAACAATGATCATCGTCCATAACCTACTTTTTTATTCCCATTGCTAGGTATCCGCTTTGCTCCTGTGTTAATGAATTAAATCAATATTCATTACCTATTTTGTTCCTTAGACAGTCAATAAAAGGTAATAAGAAATACCAAACTTGTGCAAATGTCGCCTGACTAGATCGCGTGGTATCCCCGGCGTGATTGCAAGTTATTAACTTGTAACTCTTGTAACTAGTAACTAAGGTAAGTTAGGTTACTGATCCATTCACTGTGCCAGTCCGCTTACCGGATCCATTACGACCTCGTTTAAGTATTTACCGCATTACGCGCTGCAGTTACGCGAAACTTCGGAAAATTAAGAGTTACTGCTTTACAAATTTTAACTTTACCTTAGCCCCGATTTTCGTACAAAAAATTGTACTAATCCCGAAGGTAATCGAGAACATAAACGTAAAAATAAAGAGGAAATTGACGTAATACGTCCTTCTCTGCCTGTTTGAACACGATATTGAGTACATGGCGGCTTGAAGAGCAAACACAATCACGACAAACAATCTGAATACTTAAAGACTCAATTAATCTGACTCCCTGAGGTAAGCCCTGAGCAGGTAAGTACAGATCACCGTTTCCATTAGCATTAAGGACATTTTCATGGCAAATAAGGTTAGTGGAATTAAAGTGGATATTCAAATTGGATTAGACTTGAACGCTCCCTCGAGGAGGCAACCGCGAAACTATCAACGATTCTGCGGAGCACGCCTGTGCACTATCGACCGTGCTGTATCCAACTTGAAATTCAAGTGAATTGATACACAAAGTAGCGCTTAAGTGAGGACTAGTTGCCGCCCAGCATTTTCCATCGTGATTATTCGTGATACAAATTATAAAAAGTAAATAAGTTCTTAGAAGCTGACTGGTTAACGCTAATATCAGTTTCTAAGCGGCCCGAAGGCCTTGAGCATGGTTTGGTCGTTGTTGTTATTTGACAAACAACCGGGACCTACAATTGATATCATGTCTGACCATAATATTACTAGTGGATCTGTGAGCTGGCGGGCGGGCGGCGTCTTCCTCTACCTCTAATTATCGAACCCACTCAATATTTTAAGAGAATCAGTTGAGAAATGCGACCTGTAGAGCAAGACAGCAAGGCGCCGGACTGCCACCGGAGTTACGAAAGCATTTTTGTCGAAGCTAAAGCATAAACGCTTCGCACGCTAACGCTCGTTCGGTGAATTATAAGGATCTTTTTAGCTACTATTTTGAATCGGTTGAACGTTTTAAGCATATTGAAGATTTTCAGGAAACATAATGGTAGCTGGTAACATCCCTAACTTCAACCTGCTCTAAGTATCGCATCGCGTGCCTGAGGCTTTAATCATTAACGATAGTACTTTAAATAACATTTGAGGATCAACATTAAGGCAATAAATCTCATCTATGTGAAACAATAAAACAGAATAAATCTTAAAAGTTACATGTAAGAAAACTGCAGTTAATCTTTTTAAGTTTATTTTACTTTGCAAAAAACTTTGTTAACGCATTAGGTAAGCAATAAGTAAAATGTAAGAACTAACTTGCTTGCAAATAAGTTCAAGAAAGTTTGTTTGAGACGACTCGACGACATTCTCATGCTCGCATAATAAACTGTAATTAAGTTTCACAAGTCTGCAGACAAAAAAATAAACGGGTGTTCAAATACAGAAACCTACAAAGCAGTTGAATTTCAATTCGTTAATTTGCAAAACCGCAACAAATGTAAATATAACTATGGCCTAGTAACGTACCGTGGCCGTCACAATAAAGTTAATTTTACTGCAGTCCCACATGAAGGTGGCATTCGGCGTGCAGCGTCCGTGATAAGCGTTCAAATAGCTGCTTTACCGTCTACTACTAAATTATACAGTTCCCAGAACTCCGTTACAATTACAAGATTTCAGCTAAAAATAAAACACGAGGCCGTTCGTCTCATACGGATATTCATCAGACACTGTACGTGTAATGAATTCAACGGATCGACATAGATAAGTAGGATCGTTCATGCATATGTTATGAGGGCACAAATCGAAATTCGCGGAGGCAAATCGATTACGATTGAGATGTAAGCATATTACTAAATTGCTTGATATCAATCGTTGAACTTGTACACCTTATTAGACTTAATTCCGTCGAGAACGCGACGACTGCAGTTACAGCGAACGCACAAATAACTTTTATAGGGCAATTTGCAACGGAGTTATGTCATCACGAAACACCATAAATTGGCGAGGGAAACGTAAACGGCCGGCGATTACGGCCGTGGGCAGGTTCCTAGTGAGACAATAAAGACGAATTGACTGGCCGGGGCACCCGAGGATAAGGTTCTATAGTAGGACCCCTGGGTCGCGTACACTCTGCGCTAGAACACTTCAACACGGTCCATACTATTTGGTCTTTTGCTACTGGTTTAACCAACAACGAATATTTCCTCTATTATTTAACGCGAACCCAACTCAACCTCTAACCCTGTCTTTAGCATTACCTTGTTATGGAGCCATTTTGTCTGCCTATCACGCTTGACGACATGGCATCCATACTTCAATCCTAATATTATAAAATCGAAAGTAACTCTGTCTGTCTGTTTGTACGCTTTGCACGGCTAAACGGTTGAACGGGTCTTGATGAAATTTGGTAATTAGTTACAATGTATAACGAGGAAGGTTCTTGGATACTATTTTCTGGATAAACGCGAACGAAGTCGCGGGTAACAGCTAGTATAGTATATTATATAGCTGTGAAGAGTTGTATTACGAGTATAAGCCAGTAACCGCATCGCATTTAACGCTTACATACTAACTCCAACGCTGGATTTATTATCCGTTAAAGAGCTGCAGAGATTCCACGGAAGGAAATATTACTCATTGTCAAGGTTCCATCTTGATAATATAACAAAGAACCTCGTTCCCAGCATTAGAATATTAAAGCAAGCTTTAAATATGAGCGACGTAACAAACAAAACCGGGTTCTATTTCATGGGACTGCTTTTATGTGCCTGAATTTCAAGATTTGCGGGCTTGGGTTAATCTTTTCTGCCTTTCTCTTGGCGTGCGGTTCATAAACAATTCACGGATACTTTTACTCTTGAATATTATACAACGGCTTACAAAAGGACCTTACGGCTTATTTAAAAAAACTTTTAAGTAAGTAAGTACTTTTTATTACATTACAAAATAAATCTCTCAACATACGAGTATGTATTACCTTGAATGATCCTACGATCTATTTTGACGACCGTAGCACGAAACCAGCGAACGAATAAGGCTTACTCCCAACGACCACCATCAAAACGACCACCAGTGCTGGTCGTTAGAATAAATTTTAATTTTTGTCCCAACTGTCGCCAGTGCGGCTCGATGGGTCATGAAATTACTTTTTTGTACCAACGACTACCACCTAACTGCCACCACTGGTGAAAACTACAGTCAAACCGATAGAACTCTAACATGAAAAATCAATTTTTGATAATGTTTGCTCTGTAACACAGCTTTAAACTACATATGTAATTATTACATTATAATGACAAAACGCTAAAAATATTTTTTTAAGACCAATTTTTGTGCCAACCAGCCCCACTGGCAGTAGTTGGCACAAAAATTAAAACTTTGTCCTTACAACTACATTGGTGGCTGTTTTGGTGGTGGTCGTTGGGAGCAAACCACAAATAACAAGGTAAACTTTATGTTTTGTTTGTAAAGGTATGACTTTATGTTTTTCCTGTTTATCCATCCAAGATCAAATGTTGGTAAGGCTAGTATCATAGGCGACAATATTGCAAAACTAGCAGCACGATAAGAATAGGAAACAGTCACGGCCCCAGCCATTGTCCAACTGCAGAGGGCATTACAATAATAAGCCAAAAAAATCATAAACCTTGATTGCAATACCGATAAGTACTTTGCTATGCTATAACCCAAGCATTGTCGGTAGACAGGACAAGGTCGACCGTTCACTGACTGTTTAAAATATACTTAGTGGTTTTTCATATCCGCCTTTAGATTAATGACGGCTTCAGTGCATCGACAAGTATTGAGATGTGGTATGAATATTTATTAATACTTGAAAGACAATTAAATTTGAACCGAAGATGTAATTTTATATATTTATCTTTCACACTCTTTAGCACAAGCTTTAAAAAATCTCCACGCCGGCGTGATTAAGTAACAAACATCCATCCATCAATCCATCCATCCATCCAAACACCCATCCAAACTTTCGCATTTTTATTTCAAAGTCAAGGCAAAATGTCTTCATTCAATTGGTTATCGAAGATACACGAACGTCAAAGTTATAAAAATGACTCTACCGCCTTGTTCAGAAAAAGTGCCAGTACTCAGAACAGACAAGAAACTTATAATACTGTGTAGTGTGATTATACTGGGTCAAAAAGATAACACCGGATAAAGAAAATAGTTAATTGTAAATGTAGTTATTATTATAAATAAGCACCGCATACTGAAGTGTATAATAATGATATTGGTTTTGGTACAAATAATAATAGATTAATAATAAACAGCGTAATTCATGAGCGCGTGTATCCCGGCGATATTATTATCTCAGATCAAGGTCTTCAAGAGCACGAATACATAGTAATTACGGGTTTACGGGTTACGAGCGTGATACAACTTATTCATCATCTCCTCTGTTAAGCAATGTTTAGACTAGCAAAACCTTACCGCAGTTTAACAAAATAATTGCACGTCCGTCTTACAAATATATATGTTCAAAGCTTGTAGAAATACACAACTTGGAAAAATACTTCTGTATTTTTCCAGGTTACCGTGATTGTTTAGATATACACGACAGGGAACGGCTTGGCAACGACAATTTCAACAAATTTTATTGCAAAACCAAAATTCCATTTACTTTACTATCTGGTTATTAATTGCAGGACTTGCTTTACTTTCATTTCTGCTACAGCACTAACAGCCTACTAACGACCTGGCAGCGAGAGTAATGGACCGAGTCGAACAAAACATTTGTAAACGGTGAAAGTTACATTCAAATTCGTCTAAAGTGCTCTCGACAACCATCCAGCATAACATGTACATATATTTGTATATGTAGCTAGGTTTTTTAAGTAATGTGAACTCATAATTATAAAATTGATGGCTGGACCTGGGACTTACAGCAACAGCTGGTTATATACTTATATGGTCTGTGAATACCATCTTACAAAATCTAATTACCATCAATTTATCTACCGCCACCCACGATTATTTGTCACTAGCTGTTACCCGCGACTTTGTTCGCGTTTAGTCAGACAATAGTATACAAAAACCTTCCTCGTGAAATACTGTAACTAACCATCAAATTTCATCAAGATCCGTTCAGCCGTTTAGCCGTGAAAAGCCAACAAACAGACAGACAGAGTTACTTTCGATTTAAAAAAAAAAAATTAAAAAAAATTCGGGACATTTCCACACACGGTTGTCTGACCCCAAACTAAGCAAAGCTTGTACTATGGCTGCCAGAGACTGATATACATACTTATATAATTTTAAATACTTACATACTTAAATAGATAATATTTAACATCCAGACATAGAACAAACACAAATGTTCACCGCATAAATGTTTGCCCTAGATGGGAATCGAACCCACGCCCCCAAGCTCAGAAGGTAGGTTCACTTCCAACTGAGCCACCGAGGCATTTTATGATATTAGTAATAATGGAAGTGTAGAATTACTCAGGGTCATTTTTTGATAACCGTTATAAGTTTACAGAGAATCTCTTTAAAGCCTGTCTTTTGCAGCCTGTGGTCTGACTACACGCAAAAATCGTACAGCGCCCTTCGTGTCCAGTTCAATAACGCGTTCAGAATGATGTTGGGTCTCCCCCGGTATTGCAGTGCCTCAACAATGTTTGCTGAAGCTCGTGTTGACTGCTTTTATGCAACGATGCGTAAAAGAGGCACTTCGCTACTACGGCGGGTGAGAGGGAGCTCCAACAGCATGCTGGCTGCGCTCGCGGACAGACTGGACTGTCCCTATATAAACCAATGTTGTCGATTGCATGTTCAACACCTGTGTGTCTAGCATGCAATCTACAACATTGTTTAAGGGACTAGTAAGTACTTATTTAATTTTGTATTTAATTTTTAATTTTAATTTTGTGTGTTGTATACCTGTATATGAGTCTAGTAACTTGAAATAAAGAATTATTATTTAAAGCCTTTGACAATACAACAAAGAGCGCTAAGTTAAATCATCAAACAATGACGGTCAGTGTATGATGCGTATTATTAACCTTTGACATCACTGACCAACATTTGGCTGAGATGGACGTACCGTACTAGCATTCATCTTCTTATCTGATATTAGGTTTTAACTTAATTGGAGTCGAACTTATATTAGGATATTAGGTTTTAAGTTAATTGGAGTGGTTGAACAAAAATTATAATCATATCGATCCAAAACACTTTATCCACTTACGATCCTATTTATTTATTTATTTTTTATTTATTTATTTATTATAGCCTTATTTCGTTTATGTTTCTTTATTTTTCGTAGATTATTTCTTTGTTCCACTTTCCACTTAGGATCCTAGATATAAATCAAATAGAATAACAAATGCCATTGGATACCATCCACACCCAGTTCTGGCTGGACATCTCGACGTCGAGCGTTTATCGACCAAAGTTGGACCATACAAGTGCACTCGAGCAGAAAGTTCGAGGTTCTTCTCGTAACGGCGGCCGGCTACAACGCATTTTTGCCTCGATTCATTGCGATCCAGACGACCGTAAAGATGACCTTAGCTGTGTTACCAACTAGTTGTCAGATGTAGGACAGAATAAAACTAGACATTACTTACATAACATATTGTCGCCTTTCCCTAGAAGGGGGTAGCAGAGGTGTATTACAACACCTACTCTTCGCCTCACGATATTCAGTCCCAAAATATCTTATATCTTTAAATGAGCAATTCTTGTATATAATTGGAATCTCGGAATCGGCTCCAACGATTTTCATACAATTTAGTATATAAGGGGTTTCGGGGGCGATAAATCGATCTAGCTAGGAATCATTTTTAGAAAATGTCATTTTATTCGTGTTTTATCGATAATCAACTTAAACATAAACTTGGAAGAAAAAGGAGGCGTTTGAGTAGTCTCAACTGGAAAATATGACTCTTCCTGACATCTATTGGCGAATAATAAGTAATACTAAATGTAATACTAAAAAAAAAATACCGAGCAAAGCTCGGTCATCCAGGTACTGATAAGATAAAATGTGCAAGCGTGTCACCAAACACCGGGGTCCAGTTATGTAGCAGATGACATTAAATACACACTTATGCTCACACAATGAACAATTGGGGCGCACCTTTGGCTGGGATCGAACCCGCTCGCTCTACCTTGAGAGGCGAGCCATCTCAAACTTAGCTATAGCAAATAAAAAATAAAAAAACTAGTTGTCCTTGTCTTATCTTAATATATATAAATCTCGTGTCACAATGTTTGTCCTCAATGAACTCCTAGACCACATAACGGATTATAATAAAATTCGCACACCATGTGCAGTTCGATCCAACTTGAGAGATAGGATAGTTTAAATAACTTAATATATATACTTAAATCTCGTGTCACAATGTTTGTCCTCAATGAACTCCTAAACCACTTAACCGATTATAATAAAATTCGCGCACCATGTGCAGTTCGATCCAACTTGAGAGATAGGATAGTTTAAATAACTTAATATATATACTTAAATCTCGTGTCACAATGTTTGTCCTCAATGAACTGCTAAACCACTTAACCGATTATAATAAAATTCGCGCACCATGTGCAGTTCGATTCAACTTGAGAGATAGGTTAGTTTAAATATATATATGTATATAAATAATAAACGCGAACGAAGTCGCGGGGTGACAGCTAGTTGTATTATATGTAAGTATTATGACATTCTAAAGAGAGAGTGTTTTCATGATTCACGCGCACGAGTGTGAGTTTCTATATTCCACTGTAACTTTTCAATTGCTTCAATGAAATAATGCATTATTTGTGTCGCTAGAATTCTAAGACGTTAATTAGGTACCTAAGTAAAAATAAAGAAGAATTAGTTTGTATATACTTACTACATATCGTTTTCTTCTCTAAAACAGACCCAAACATCCGTACAAAAATATATATTGCTACGGGCAAGGACAGGCAAGGATACTACCTGCCTATTTACTCGTTTGTACTGTGATAAATAAAGCCGGTTTCCTAACACAACTACAAATTGGGTTGGTGCATGGACATTGAATAGTCATTATTATAACACATCATCGTCATCATGTCAAGCCGGAAGACGTCCACTTCTGGTCTGGTAGAAAAAGGCCTCCCCAAGGATCTCCACAACGACCGGTCTGGCGCTGCCCGACATCAGCATGACATCATCATTGATTATAGTACAGTAGTTGAGCCCCGCGGTTTCACCCGCGGTTTAAAAGTCCTATGTGCTATTCTTGACTATAACCTATCTCTGTGCCAAATTTCATCCAGATCTGTTCAGCGGTTCTGGCGTGAAAGTGTAACAAACATCCATCCATTCATCCATCCATCCATTCTTACAAACTTTCGCGTTTATAATATTAAATTAATTATTATTAAGAATTATTATTTCCTTGAAAGCGCCGTTGTCATTTTAAAGTAGGTATGAGCTGTCAGAAACAAGTTCTTCAACAAATCATTGCCTATTACCACGGACTTGTTTCAAAAACAATTTTAGAGACAAAAATATGTTTTCTAGGAAACAAGCCCGTGGTTATTTGTCATCAACAAACACTGTTACCACTTTCCGCTAAGACTAATTTAAACCAGCACAAAGTGATACCTATACAGTTTAATTCATGTAGGAATGAAATAGGCAATTGAAAATGACTGCAAAGAAGAGAGCAGCGAGAAATGAGGTGTCGGCGTTCCTTTGGACAGTCAGAGATGGGCTGTTGTGCATCGATGGAATGAACATTATCTGTCTGCTTTTCCTATCCTAGCTAATATTATAAATGCAAAAGTGAGTTTGTTCGTTTGTTTGTTTATTTCTTTGTAAGGCTTTCACGCCCTAACCAATCAACCGATCATCATGAGATTTTACATCCACGTTGTCTGAGATACAGAAAAGGACATAGGGTACTTTTTATCCCGAAAAATAAGCGAACCTGTGGGACCGTGGGTGAAACCGCGGGGCACAGCTAAAATGTCATATTTGAGGTGGAGTCGGCTTACATTGTCATTCTTCTTCCACTACGCTTATCATTGATATCGTCGTTAGAGGAATTATTTTGTGTAGAACTTTTTTTTCTCCTTTTTTTTGCTTTTTCTCGGATCTTCCTCTACTTAGACTAATGCTGCGTTCAGACGCGCGGCGCGCAGCCCGGGAAGTAGCCCGGCATGCAGCCTTGCGCGCGCGGCCCTGAAAAACCGACTGTGTCGAAAAAGCGACAGTCGGCCCGATCGGCGACATTCATAAGCACGAGCGCGGGCGCGAGCGCAAACAGCCTGGGGGGCTATTCCTGCGCGTGAGATGAGATGAGATTTTATCTTGGTCACTCTCACACCTATGACGTTTCAAACGAGAGCAACCAGGACGAAAAATGGTGAGATGAAAATCTCAAATCTCCGAATAGGGTCCCTGTTCAAATGCTTGCGCCCGTGCCCGCGCCCGTCGAATGTCACTTTGAACGCGAGCGTCTGAACGCAGCATTACATATATCTATCTGCCTTCGTCATCTTCCTGCCCATATCCTACTGAAGTGGGGTCGGTGCAGTACGTACAATCTCGTACGTAGTTTATCTCAGATACCTACCTGTCTTAGCATCCTAATCCTAATTTAATATTATAAATGCGAAAGTGAGTTTGTTCGTTTGTTTGTTACGCTTTTACGCCTCAACTACAACAACCGATCATCATGAAATTTTGCATTCACATTGTCAGGGGTACAGAAAAGGAAAGCAACGAAGGTTACCTTTCATCCTGAAGCAAATAAGGATTCCTGTAGGACAGCGGGTGAAACCGCGGGACGCAGCTAGTCACATTAACTACACTATCACCCTCTTATTTTTGTTAATTTTTGCACACCCATGTCCCATACTCTTTCATAAGTTCTCTTTCTGTTGATACTATAATTAGGTAGATATATTATTTTAAGATCTTTGTGACACAGTTAAACATTAAACGATTTCGATTCTGAAGTATCCTCTCCATCCTAAGGTTGCCTGGAAGAGATCGCTCTTAGTGATAAGGCCGCCAGTTGTTACACTACAGTTTAAGATTTTTGTTTTTTTGTTTTTGTTATTTCTGGTGTGAACAATAAAGTGTTTATCTATCTATCTATCTATCTAAGCAATAAACGTTGTAAAGCCTTGGAATAGCTACACAGTCTTTTGTCTTTTTCGATTGAGTTCAAAAAATTTAAAAGAAAGAAAAAGACAAAACACTGTATTTAACTATTCCGAGGCTATCCAATGTTTATTGCTAAGGGGGTAATATTATAAAAACGAAAGTTTGTGTGTATGTTTGTTACGTCTTTACGCTCACACGAATAAACGGATTTTGTTGAAATTTGGTATGGAGGTAGCATATACCCCGGAGTAACACATAGGCTACTTTTAAAGTGCGGGTAACACCGCAAGGCACAGCTAGTATGAAATAAAATCTTCCCGATAACAACTAGACAAATGGCAACCCTACCTTCGAGATACGTAAGTAAGATGCGTACGACATTGTCACTTGAGTGATGCCAACGTTTCGGTGGAAAACTTGTATGTAATGTAAGCCCTCACATTCGACAAGGTCGTAAAGTGCGAGTGCGGCATGCATGAGTTGTGCAAAGTGAGCGATAAAACGCCACCGTTGGGTACGCGTCAAAGTTATGACGTCACTTTTTATCGGCTGACTTGACGTAAAACTTCTGCATCAGCGCCTCGATGACGTATCGTAAGCAGGGAGACGTAAAAACTTGTCTGAGAAAATTCACATAATATATGTATACATATATAAGAAATTATATTAGGTAAGTAAGTACCTGCCTACTTATTTTTTGGAGAAATCTCTCTTCGTTTTAATAAGTTTTAGCCATAGTTACCCATATCTGAAATTATTAAACATGGTCTTTGTTTAATAATTTCAGATTTCTTGCAGATAGTGCACTTATTGCAAATAACAAAAATCTGCTTGCAAGTAACATATAACAACAGCCAGACTGAGAACCAAAATTTAAATTCATTTAATTATACATAAATTGGCCTGGCTGGGAATCGAACTCAGGAATTTCAACTTATAAGCAAATTTGCTACCACTAAGCCAAAGAGGCCATACTGGTTATTACGGGTTTATCTATGAGATGAGACTGTGACTGAACATAATTGCCATCTAAGGTCTGAAGAAAAATATGAGTCCAGTCCACCAGCACATGTGCAGTTGGGTCACTAGGTAACCATATCAGAAGCTAAATAGGTAAAATATAGTTTCTTATGTAACTGAAATACCAACTAGTACATAAGGAGTAATTGTTTTTCCACACATATCTGTTATGGTTAGCATGTGTGAACAGACATAGTTGGCATTGAACATTGTTAGACAAGTTCCCATAACAGATTACTACATTTTCTTTTGATCTTGTAGCTGCAGGTGGTCTAGTTCACCAAAACATTCATATTATATGTATCTCCATTTAAAGGTAAATTTGTCAGCAGATGATTGCTGACACCTGCAGAACCTGCAGTGTTATTATAATAATTAATCTTTCAAAATACCAACCAACCGATCTATTTTTATTAATAAGGTTAATCCTATAAGAATAGATGTCATGAGAAATAAATAAATAAACTTCCTGTCATCTGAATTGGATTTTATAAAAAAATGGAACCAAGCTATCCTTTCAAAAAAAAAATGAATTACTTATCTAAATTGTTCTTAAATAAAGGAGTTATGCGGTAACATTTTTTTTTAATACATCGAAATTGAGACCCTCCTCCTTTTTGAAGTCGGTTAAAAGTAATTTTGTAAGTTTGTTTATGCAGACTAGCTCTGAAGTCTCTGCTGGCCTCTGTTGTGGCTCGACTGTTGTTCTTATGGGACAAGCAACTCAGGTCTTGTATTAATATTTATTACAAGTAATGTAATTAGTCTTTTTAACCAACTTCATATAAAAGAAGGAGGTTCAAAATTCGATTTTACTAACTTTATCTTTTTATTTTGTAACTCCTTTTTTATTCTAATATTCTTAAAACCTACACTTATAAAATTCCTACATTTTGCAGTAATATGAATTGTTGGAAAACCAGATTCTTCTAAGAATTTAAAATTTATGTTATATCACTTATCAGAATATGTCAAAGTTAGTTTGAACAATCTCTAATAAGTTAAAACAAAGATCCAAGTCAGCAGTCAAACAATGATAAATTAGTATTGTGATAACCTTCGCTCCATTATCAGCATTCTGTTAAAATTTAATTGTATGTTCTCTGTTTTTTCCCTGATACGAGACCTCACATGTTTTTAGAAATTTGTAATCATATTTTAAACAAAAAACTAGCAGTGAGCTGTGGTTTCACTTGCTATACGATCACTATATTAGGAAGTTTTTGTATTGCATGATGTATACAATACATTTAAGACTTACGAAAATACATTTAAGACTTTTTGCAAACAACTTACTACTATAATGCTTGACTTTAGGAGCATATCTATAAATTTCATAAATTATAATTGAGGTATAACAGAAATTGAAAAGTACCAATTTTTTTTAGTACTTTATTATTTCGAATTTAAGTACCTACTCATATTTTTATAGTTTAGTCTTTCTGTCTTACTTACTTACTTTGTCTAGTATTACATGTATTTATATTTTACTTTGGTTTAAATTCCGACTTTAAGTTTTTAGAAAAACATAACTTTGAAACTTTAACAGCTTTACTCGTATCAAAAGTTTTTAAAGTTAAGTGATATTAAGTTAGTATCAGTACACTTAATTCCTTCTTTATGTAGAAGTGAAACAACTTTTGTCTGTCTAAGCAATACTTTTAAAGACTATTCATTATTAGTAGATAAAACTCAGGCATAAAATGCCTAAAAATGTTTCTTAAAAGAATCTTGTATGAGAAATGATACTAAGGTTTTATGTATTTTACAGCAGAATAGAACACACATGAGATGAGACTAGCTACAAGTATATTGTATGTTGTGACACTGATTAGATGCTGGTATTGATTAGATCTTCTAACATTATTACTTAATTAATTTAAATTTGATTCAATATTGGAACATTCACTGTCCAAGCGACCAATCACTACAGGACCTACGGATCGTCATCAGGAACTAAGCAATATTATAGAATAAGATGTGGGTATTATGCATGGTGTGGTAAGACCAGTATTCTGTTACCAGCGTTACTTCCTCGATACCAAGAGCAAACAACTTTCGCTACTGGTTTGGTGGACATGCGCGGTTACCGCTCGCGTCTAGCCAGACGGCGCGCGCGCGGCATGCTTCGTCTATATACTAAACAATGACCAACGAACCTCCAGCCACCAGCCTATACCTACTTTACCATTACGCAAGCCAGAAACACGACAAGAAACCAGTCCATCGCTTGTTCACCAGCCCTTGTTGCACGCGCGGTTTACCAGCCACGTAACGCTTCACCGCTGTTCTTCTGACTTGAATAATGCACAAGAATAACAGAGGAAGTACTCACCGTTTATGTTTATCGCTCCAAATCCCAAACAATCTAAAAACTGTCACTCACACGTTTAGAACACAAAACACAACTGTTCACCTCTTGACATCTGACATGGTTCGTTAACAGATGTGGGAAGAACACGATTATACTCCACCATTAGCTAGTCGTTGTAAAAGCGCTTTCATAAAAACAATAAGATATAATAAAAGTTGTGCAAAACTATCGCAAAATAACGATACAAAACGTAAACAGCTACCTACTTTGACAGAATCATTCAATAAACTGACACTTGTTCACAGCTGCCAACTTGCCAGCTGTAATCAGTTTCTTTTTTTTGAATTACCAACATTATCGACAAAGGTTTACTTTCCGTTTTTTTATAGGTTTCTAATAAAATTGTTTTGAGATTGATGATAAATTTTAATTTTTGTATTTAATATTTACTCAGTGTCAAACTTCTAAGATTTATTATTATTGAAACTAAATAATTACTACAGAAAACCAAGGAACGAAATTTCTCGGAAAAAAAATTAGTGCCACAACTAATATTACATAATAGCACGAATATTGTAGTTTGATTTGTGAGATTTGAGATTTTCATCTCACCTTTCAATAATCATAGGTCACCTTTCAAATATCAACGTCATAGGTGTGAAAGTGACCAAGATAAATTCTCATCTCATCTCACGCGCAGGAATAGCCCCCCAGGGACCCTATTCGGAGATTTGAGATTTTCATCTCACCTTTTGTCCTCCTTGTTGCTCTCATTTGAAACGTCATAGGTGTGAGAGTGACGAAGATAAAATCTCATCTCATCTCACGCACAGGAATAGCCCCCCAGAAAATATCTCGATTTATAATAGGGGACCCTATTCGGAGATTTGAAATTCTCATCTCACCTTTTTTCATCCTTGTTGCTCTCATTTAAAACGTCATAGATGTGAGAGTGACCAAGATAAAATCTCATCTCATCTCACGTGTAGGAATAGCCCCCCCCGTCCCTCGATATAATAGGGTCCCTCGTCTCATAAAGAAACGCCTGGGACCCTATTCGGAGATTTGAAATTCTCATCTCACCTTCTTTCGTCCTTGTTGCTCTCATTTAAAATGTCATAGGTGTGAGAGTGACCAAGATAAAATCTCATCTCATCTCACGCGCAGGAATAGCCCCCCTGGGGGTAAAATAACCAGACTATCAATCGGATGCGATGCGGTTATTAAAGTGCTCATTGCATTTTCTAATTTGCTACGCTAGGCAAGCTAGCGTGCTAGAATTGGCTAGTGTAATGACCGTAATAACTATTACTTAGCAATCCATTTCTTTTCTGTTGCATGGGCATAGCCACACTAAGTTAGCATACTGCAAATTGCTAAGTGTAATGGTTACATAAGTAGTAAGAATAAGTAAGTTTATTTTACCTCTGTACATACATAAGTAATAATTCGCATTAAGACATAATATTTTTCCATAATGATCATCAATCGTCAAACTGTGCACGAAAAAAAACCAAAAGTATTTGTTTTTTTATTACTGGTAATACAGACATTCGGCTGTCATTTTTCGTCATCATTGGTTATCTGTCATGTCAGACGACGTTATCTCTTTTTACGCAAAAAACTGTATTTACTGTGAAAAATAACTTTCCTTTGTTTTGTTGAATGCCTTTCTAATAATAAAGTGGTGTGAATTAATCGAGGACAATGTCTAAATTCGAAGATAATCCATTTAGTGATCCCACCATAGACAATCCGTTTACTGTATGTATCACTTGCGATGTGTAAATTTTGTTTTTCGGTATTATTGGCTAACACTGGAGATTTGTTGTAGGATCCGGCGGTGCAGCAAGTAGCGAGGAGTACGAACAATGCGGCTCGCGGTCTGGATGATTACAACCCCTTCGATGGCCAACAGAATGCTAATCAGGCTACGGTAATCTCGTATTAGTCATTAAAGTGGGATTCTTGTAGGTGTTGAAACATACAACGGTATTGGCTATCAAGTACTGCCGTGAACCTGTTCTAATCTCATGAGTTGTCATAGCTGGTCAAATATGTGTTGATACAAGTCCAAAACACATTACATTACATTACATTCTCACCTTATGACAGACAATTCAACCATAAACTATCATCTCTAGCTATGTTTAGCAAGTGCTGAAATATTACAATGGTTTGAGTTTGTGTGTTCAAAAACAACTTTTATCTAAAACCTTCTAGTTCGTTCTCTCTCCGGGTTGCTAAACCTTAATGAAAAAATATACAGTGACAAGATTAGATATTACCCTAGGGTTTTAGAAATTAATTCTATGTTGACAATAATGGATAGATACCAGCTATTTTATTCATTGCACCTATGGCGCAATACTCATAGCTTTGTTCATGCTCAATCAATTGTTACTGAGTTATCCTGTTTACTATATTTAAACATTGTTTCCATTCTCAGAATCCATTGTCAACACTTGCTTCTAGATACTAGCAAACCCAGGGGGACTAAGGGGCTCAAGCCCCCTTCCCCCAAAGTATCTAATTCTACACTCCCACAATGTTGCATCTAACTCTTTTGTTTGTGAAATACTATTCACACCAAGAGGTTTTAGTTTGCTTCATCTTTTTCTGCAATAAATATTATTGCCATTACAATGGACACTATTTGTTTCCTGCCCAAAGTCTTATCAACATGGTCTAGCTTTTAGTTATGAATAGAATAGAGCAATGAATGGGTAACAAGTAAACAATGAGTTCCTTCATAATCCTATTGCTTAATAAAATAACATTTCACACTTTTCACTCCCCAGTAGAATTTCTTGTGTTGGGAGTGCCATTAAACACACAACGTAATGGACGACTAACAACTAGACTCAGAACAGATATTTCAATTCATCATTCAAACATCGTCATCATATTGACCGGGAATCAATCCAGCCAACTATATGCCGATAAAACAGTCACACTCCTACTAGGCTAGGCTAAAGGGGTGTAGGTAAGAGATGGAGTCAGTTATGCTGATGATGATGAGACAGTGAGTCAGAGTTACACACACATTTAATTGATAATATAAAATGTCATTAGTAAGAAATATTAGATAACAAAAGTGAATTCTCTATTAGATAAAGTTATTTTAAGACAACTCAATGGTTATTGAATTGGTGATAAAAGTATGTGGGTTTGTAAAAAGTCTCAATAACCAACTTTTACTTTCAATTCAGTAATCTTCAGATATGATTACTAAATCCCTATTCCACATAACAGTGTAGAAAGTCGGAGTAATCCATAAATTTCTATCATCCAGTAGGAGACGTTGCTGCAAATAGAAGAGCTAAAAAGGATATTTTTAAAGAATATAATTGTAACTTAATCTTTCAAAATTCCAGCCCCAGCAGCCATCACAACCCGCTATCATGCAAGCGGTGTCTCCACCAACCGGCGGAGGCCAGCAATATTCACAAAACCAGCAACCACAGCCTACACAACCGCCACCTAACTTTACAACTGCTGATTTCCAGGCAAGTTTACCTCTCTGATTTAAATATTTACAATTGATTACTACATTTAAATAAGAATTTACGGGAATGGAAATACCACAGGAGCAGTTACGCAGTACCCCAGACTCTTATAAGTATTTAAGTTAGCTCAGCAGGCTATGCATGCATGCTGCAACTTAAATTTCCCGTGAATTTTGTCGAATGAGAATGTGACAAGGCTAAGTGTAAATAAAAGTCTGTGTCGATAAAAAGGGTCGACAATTTTTATCGCGGCGTGCACGCTAGGCCTGCTGTGTGATACTAAATAGCAAGGGAAACGAAAAAAACATCCACAGTGGAATGTCAGTTTTGATAAAATACAAAACTTCATCTGTTCCTGATTCCAAACTTGTGCACATATTTGCTAAAAATATCAGGGCCCATACCTTGACATCATGGCAACAAGACATCATGACGCAGGCCCAGGGACTTAAAATCAAAACAAATCATTATTAAATGTCCTGTAAGGACTAATGAGATCATCCTACTTCTGATAGTAGTGTAACACTGATTTTCAATTATGATTAGACTAATAGGGAGTGCCAAAGAAACCTCAAACATACATACCCACACACATATATACATACATACACTTGAAAAACATAACCCTCCTTGCGCAGTCAGGTAAATAACAACATGACTTAGTATATTGTGCTAAGTTTTGTCTTTTTTCTTTTCTTGTTCAAATAATTGTAACCCCAGTCACTAGTACAAGACTAATCTACCTCAAGTTTTAAGTGGTTTCAAGTTATTCTAAATCAATAGAAATACATAATTGTTGCAAATTGAGATTTAAAAAAAAATCTGGCCCAATGTTTTGTTTCTATTTCATGTTTACTGGATTCTCTACTTTGCCTTCTACCATCTAAGACACTTAAATTAATAATTAATTAATACATTCACAACAAATCAAATTATCACAACTACATACATACATAAAATGTTATGACAAGGATAGTTACAATATAATCACCTAAATTTTAATTAGGAAATGTGATATTATCATTGATTTAATGCAAAAATAAGACCTTGTTATCAGGGTGATGATAGACCTGTTTGTTAATTGATAACAATCACTTTTCCCATAATTTTGTAATAAACGAAAACAGTCAAGAAATTGACATTCAAGAATATTCTTCTATTCATCAAGGAATTAAAGTGGTAATAATATGCGTACAATTCTTTTATAATTGAGATTTGAGGATAGAACTGAATAATTCAATCAATGTTATTTTTAATATACTTTGAACTCTGTTTGTGATGGTTATAAAAGCCATTTTACTTATATGTACCTACAATCAATTGGTAGGGTTCTTGCTTATTTTACACAGAATATTAAGACTTGGTTTTCCTATGAAGTGTCAAAAACTAGATAGTGTCAAAAACTAGATGCTGGTCACATAATAAGCAACCTAAATATCAAGATTGTTCTGATGTTCTCATTATCTTTATTCACTATTTTTATTTTGCTATGTATACTATATAGAGGTAATGTACAGGTAAAGAAAGTTATTGTTATAAAAAACCCAACCAGTAGATAAAGCTGTTATCTCTGTATTATGATAATTTGATATCAGACTAGTGACTCAGAGCATACAATGAGTTAACAATGGCTCGCTACACAACAACACATACATATGTATACAGTATCTAATAAAAACCTTAATTGACACTTATCTACTAGCGTTAAGCTACATCAGAGGCCTTCAGGGTGGCCTTAAAATCATAACTAACTTAAGCTCTCCATTCACTTACAAGCTCAGCACCTGACCGTATTGCAATGGTGTAAATAAAAAAGAATAGATAAGTCTTTAGTAGGTATTTTTTTTAATATTTGTCTATAACTCTCAATACCTAGACTAACGCTAGATGTTCAAATTACACCTCTGCACTACATCCATCAAAATATATGTTTATACTTAAATAATATACATATATTTTATCAATAGATTTCCTAGTGTGTATAAAATGCATGATATTAATATGCACTTTTGCTTTTCCAAATCGCACGGCAGGAGCTAAAGGTAATCACATCCACATATTTATGTACTTTAAATATATAGTTTATATGAATATTTATGTACTTAAATCAGTATGTATAATCATTAAAAAAATTCGTTATCATTAATATCTTAGATTGCATGCTATTCTAATATTATCAGTTACCGACGTAGTTAGTATGGGAATTATAGATTTAAAGAAATATTATCAAGTTTTGCGACGCATTGACAATAAAATTATCAACCCTGCAGTGCAAGTATGATATTTAATCATTTTGTCGATTCTAAACGTATGATAAAACATATTTCATCGAGAATAAAACCAATGTTGTCGATTATGAATGTCAAATTTTAACGATTCTATTTCTATTATCGACCAATATTTTTTTTTGTACTTGCAGTGCTGAATTAAGTATAGGACATAATGTAGTTTTTATTTTAATAGTTTTAACTGTACTAGGAAGGAAGTAGAGACTTATGCAACCGTGGCTTTGTGACCGAGATAGGGCTCGTTTAGGAAGGCGCTAGGCATTGGGCGGCGCGTGCAGCGTCACATCATGCGGGCAAATCAAACATAAACGACCGCGCGAGCGGAGCGTTAGCAGAGCGTCTCTGCTTCAGCTTCGTCAAAAATGCTTTGATATGGCCGTCCATAGTATAGTCTTCCTCTATAGCAGGGCTAGCACGGGCAGGAGGTAAATTGTCTTTACACCGTCTTTATCCACGCTGAATGTGACAAAACTAGAACTCGGATATGTTTATCTCTTTCTCTCGGAATAAAAACTGTGGAAAGACAATTATTAAGATAAGAAAGATAAGAATCTATTGAGGGCAAGCTGTCTTAGCTTGCCCTCAATAGATTCTCATGACAGACGGCGGCTAACGGGCATACATGGGCGTACCCAGCTTCTGGCGTAGGAGGGGGCAAGTCAGGTTTTTTAGGTCGGATCGTCCGCGGCTGTTTTGTCATACACACTACACAAACACACCTATATGAGTCATTAGATGTATGTAGTGTAGTGTGTAGGGCAAACACCCGCAAATGATCCTGTTTTATAGGTAGTTAAATAAATAAAATTTTAAAATCCTGTCACAGTAGTACATTTTACTATATTCTTAATGAATCATTAACCTAATTTGTCATTAAAATTTGGTGCAAGTTCCTTATTGCATCGTGCATTTTGTCAGTGTCGGTTTATTTAAAAGTTAGAGCATAACTCGTTTACACTTTAATTAGTAATTAGGGGAGTTCATACATGTTCTGCGAGATTTTCAAGGGGGGGCAGCTGCCCTCCCCTGCCCCCCCCCCCCCCCTGGGTACGCCCATGCGGGCATACGAAAGCTTTTTCGATTTTTGCAAGGTCTAGCTCACAGAGCCATTAGTAATGATAATTAGTATGCTGATATGAGAGTCAATTTTATTTTTCGTGACGCTGCTCGCTACGCGCAAAGCCTCGCGCGTCCTTGTACTTACAAATGTCGAGCCTGTTTTAGTCTATCATACTTTACCTCATTCAATAAATATACGTAGCTAAGTTTTAAATTAATATTAACATAGAATATTAATTGGATTGACAACTAGAAATAGTAGAAGTACAAGTTATATCATCACCCAGTTATAAAACTAGTTTGGTGTTTTTGTACCACAGTTTTCATTAAAAATGTATGTATGTTTACATACATACATTTTTAGCTATTATTTAAGACTATACTAATATACATTTTTTGTGTCTATAAATAATTTGAATTTATAGTTTGTCTACTAAAGTTTAAACCTTGGCAAACATCGACAATACATTTTTCTTATAAACACTTTTACTAATTTTCTAATCTAAGCACTTTCAGTTACTTATTCTTTGATTCATATTTTTTTGCTCTAAAGCGGCCATTACACTTTTCAATTGGCAGTATGCTAACTTAGCGTGGCTAAGCCCGTGCAATAGAAAAAAATGGATTGCTAACTGTCTAACAGCCATTACACTATCCAATTTTAGCACGCTAGCTCAGTTAACGTACTGGAAATAGGAAAATATAATGACCGCTTAAATATAAACGGTAAATTTAATTGGCGTACCAAATAACAGATATCAAAATGCATTGAGCAGTACCGTTTATAACAGTACAGACTAGAGTGCGTCCAACTAATCTGTAGAGTTGACCAAAAAATAGAACTAAAATTTCTATTGAGTAACGGTCAGATTTGTTGAGAAATTGTTATGGTGGCTCCCCCATCGAGTTCTTTTGATAAGTTGGGCCTACTACTGTGAAAGTTAAACGTACATCACCTCAACGTCACAACTCATAAGCCACACATTTTGTAACCTTCCTCAAACGTCAGCTTCTCTAATAGTAAATTTTAATAAAATAATATCATTTTTTAAATATTTACTTTAGTTTCGCGTCAGAGATAAAGTTATTGTAACTCTCGGTGTGATAGAATAGTTTCATCTGGCACTTGATTCTAATTGAGCGTAGGATTCGTTTCCGTTAGCGGTTACACCACCAATTTGCTATTTTCGAGCATTTACACGCATTACGTGTTCAGGATCTAAGCTTGAACACTAGTTTTCAAATTGGCTCTTTGTTGTTACTAAAGTATCAAACTTTGACATTACTTTGGAAAGAAGCGTTGTGGTTCGAGTGAAAAATATTTTGGTTTAATTAAAAAATGTGTGGCTTGCATTCCATCTACCATGGTTGTCATAGTTCTATTTTACACTAAATAATTCAATAGTGCAAAAAATTGGGAGTAGTGCTGTGTAGTACTAAGGACTAAAACCAGTAATACATAGTTTAAAATATCCCTTAAGGCGGGGACCCTTTAACCCCTTTCTTAGATAACGCATCGAGTTTGCGTATCGTTTCGCCGAGCCGGGCCAACGCCACGAGCGCGCGAGTCTGGCTTTTTCGCGAACCCATTGAACCGCACTCGCTTCGAACGGGTCGTCGCGACTGGCGTATCGTCGCGTCGTCGGATCGTATCAAGGCTCACCGCGACTAGGAACTGTTACTCAAAACGACACGCTACAACCGAAACGTTATTAGTCGGTCTCCGCCTTAACATGAATAAAACAAGGTCATGAAGTACTACCCATCTGGGTTACAACATAAATAATAATGGCATTGTCCGCCGTCGATCTGCAGAAGAGACAAGAGGAACTCGAGAGGAAGGCTGAAGAGCTAGCACGGCGGGAGGCCGAACTCAGGGCAGGGTCGGCGGGGCGGCGCAACAACTGGCCCCCCCTGCCCGCCTTCTGCCCAATCCAGCCCTGCTTCTACCAGGACATAAACGTTGATATACCGCTCGAGTTCCAGAGAATCGTGCGGCATTTGTATCATTTGTGGATGTGTGAGTACATTTTATTTATTTTTTTTACTAAATATTGCTGTAAACTGCCAACTATCAAAACTTTTCAGATGTCAGTCTGAAGGTAAGCGCTACGCTGACTGCTAATTTCTGAAGCAGCAATGCGCTGCACTTAATACCTTGTAACATCACTTAGTAAGTCGCCTAACTTTCTTAGGGCTCTCCTAGACGGGCCATATTTTTACTGCCATACTGTCCCGGCAATACTGGCAATATTGCCGAACTGTGGCCCAGCCATCATCAGCCATGCTAGAAGTGTATGATGATATGGCCGGCCCATATTCAAAATCTTGCCGGGCCACACTCAAAATATTGCTGGGCCAACATTGCCAGTATTGCCAGTAAAAGTTGTTCATAATGATGAGTACAATTACCCCCTTCTGGCTCAGTACACCCGATACAGATAACCCTGTATTGAATGTCATTTGCTATGTAACTCGAGCCCAGTGCATGGCGACAGGCTCGCCCTCTACATTCGGGACCGAATATCCTCCGGCTAAGTTTGGTTGTTCTAATACACCTCTGCCAGTTCATGTAAGTGTAAGCAGCAGAATAATTTACATCGTTCAACTCTTCTTTAACTTTTCTGTTACTAAGTGTTATATCTGAAACGTAAAGCGATGGCAGCCTAGTTGGGAGAAGGTCCGCCTCTCAAGCCAGAGAGCGCGGGTTCGAACCCAGCCGACGGCACGCACCAATTTGTTCATTGTGTGAGCATATCTGCGTATTGTATGTCATCTGCTACATGACTGGAGCCCGGTGTATGGCGACAGGCTTGTCCTGTCACATTTGGGACTGAATATTGTCCGGCGATACGTGGGTGTTGTATTACACCTCTGCCAGCCCCCTTGGGGGAAAGGCGTGACGATATGTTATCTAAGTCCGTGGAGCGAAATTTTTTAAATAGAAAAACTCTTATTTTCCAGTCTACACGCTCACCCTCGCGCTCAACATAGTCGGCGGCATGTCCCTCATGTTCGCCGGGCTCGGCTTCACCACCTTCGGCCTCTCCATACTGTACTTCGTCCTGCTCTGCCCGTTCAGCTTCGTCTGCTGGTACCGGCCGATATACAAAGCGTTCAGAAGCGACTCCTCGTTCAACTTCATGGTCTACTTCTTCATGTTCTTGTTCCAAATAATATTGACTGTGGTACAGTCGATTGGATTCAGTGGAGGTGGATTCTGGTACGTAATGTTGTTTTTTTTTTAATGGGGTGTGACTAATTTGTCTGTAGATCTGGCTGGTGGAGCCACTGTTGAGTTTTCTGAACGAAATTGTTTGGAAATTTTAGTTCACTCGTTTGGCCGTCTCTACAGGTAAGTTGGTCGCACTGTACTTAATAATAATTATTTATCAGTAGCAGAGTGAAGGTCTACCGAAACAAATCGATATTTGTTCAACGGTAACTTACCGTACTTTGATCCGACCTTGATGAAAGTAAGCGAGTACTTAGTTGTTGTTATGTTCATATTTATGAAAAACCGATGGCAGCCTAGTTAGGAGAAGGTCCGCCTCTCAAGTCAGAGGGAGCGGGTTCGAAACCAGCCGACGGCACGCACCAATTTGTTCATTGTGTGAACATATGTGCGTATTGTGTGTCATATGCTACATGACTGGAGCTCGGTGTATGGCGACAGGCTCGCCCCTTATCACATTTGGGACTGAATATCGTCGGCGAAGTGTGGGTGTTGTATTACACCTCTGCCAGCTTCCTCAGGGGAAAGGCGTGACGATATGTTATGTCATATTTATGATAATAATACGAGCACAGTATTACGATATATATCTTGTAAAACTGTGACAAAACAGGGTTATCAGGAAAGGATATATGTACTAAGAAAAGGTGGTCATTGTACTCATTATTTTGAACAACTTTTAGGATCGAGCCAACTATGAAATCTCAAAAATATTAGCTGTTCCATAAATAAAGTTAATTGATCGTCGACAAAATTTACGGAACAGCAATTTTTTTTTTATCTTGACCCCTGTGTCAGCGCTTAGTTGCTAATACCCCTGTATAATGCACACTTTTTTGTAAGGAAACGTTCATCAATCTTGATAAACTTTACCAAGATAATGCATGGAGTATCGTAATACACCTTGATACATACAACGAAGTTCGCCCACAAGGTTGTGAGCGCAGCTTTTCAAAAAACAAGATATCTTACAATAAACTTAGTATTGATGTTATCTAAAGTAGTGCTACTGAATTCAAAACCGAATCCTAGGTCCGCTGCTCGGCGTGAACAAGTCTTAAGCGAGTTTTAAATTGCCATCTAGCGCCATCTAGTAACGGTCTGGAGTACTATGTAGGACATTTGATTTGAAACAGGGCGGGCGGTTTAAAATAAAACAGTAAGAAATATAGTAAACTAGCTGCGCCCTGCGGTTTCATCCGCGGTTAAAAAGTATCCTATGCGCTATTCTAGACTATAATCTATCTCTGTGCCAAATTTCATCTAGATCTGTTCAGCCGTTCTGACGTGAAAGAGTAACAAACATCCATCTATCCATCCATCCATACATACAAACTTTCGCGTTTATGATATTAGTAGGAAGTAGAATAGTTTAAAAAAAACGTATTTTACCTCCTGGCTTCATCATCATATCAGATCCGAAATACGAAATAATATAGTTTTGTTATCGAAACTGACAATTAGAGTTACGTGATATCGGCTCTAAGATTTTATTACATTGTTTGCTAGTTACAAGTGAAACTAATAAAAGCTTGTGAAAATTGAAATTATAATTCCGTCCGATCGATTGTGTCTTGCAAAAGTGCCAATCGCTGTCGAAACCGCCTCCGTGAAACAGCCGCGGAGATCTCAATTATTAGAGGTTGGCGGCTCGGTGGAATAAAAATAAATTTAAAAATATTAAAATTAAAAAAGTTTTTTAAATTACAAACACCTCAAAATGTGCGCGAAGTTTCAAAAGAATCATTTTGATAAAGGTTTAATTTGATTTAAGGTTTGAAGGGAACAGTTTCACTCCATTTTTCGACCTAATTTTTTTATCTTCATCTTTATTTTTATACTCTTCACCCGACTACACAAGAAAGAGGGTTAAATTTTTCAAGTGTATGTTTTTATGTATGGTTTCTTTGGCACGGCCTACAGCTTAGATAGCTTGATGGATTTCGACATGTGAGGTGTCATTTAATCGTCTTGATAGCGGAAGTGACACAAGGTATAACATTTTGCAGCCAGGTTTTTGTTTTAATAATGTTACTTGTTACGTATTAAAAATACAGACATGTAGTTAAATACTTGTGTCTACAAGCCTGTATTTTTCCAGTAAAATATTAAATAGAAAAATATTTAAATTTTAGGATATTAATGTGTTTTCCTTGACGGTAAAGCGCGGCGGACGCGGGACTGCCACGTGCCCATTTTTTTCAAATTAAGGGCCGCATGCAAACGACCCTCAGTCATGAATCTCGCTTTAAAAGTGGTTCTAAGTTTGGTAAAAGCAATTGTAAATCGAGATTCGAGACGGAGTGCCGTTTTAGCTTGCGGGAATAAAACCTCTGAAATTCGCTTTTCACGGCTAAACGGCTGAACGGATCGCATTCATTCGTCCTGAATGCGATTATTTTGGACTAAGTTCAGTAAAAAATGAATTCAGCCAAGTGTAATAAGGGCTTAACCTCTATTATTACTTACTGTATTATTCTAAGCCATGTCTTTTGTGATTCCAGCGGTCTGGATTATAACGTAACCTATTATTACTTACTATATTATTCTAAGCCATATTTTCTGTGATTCTAGCGGTCTGGATTGTAACGTAACCTATTATTACTTACTGTATTATTCTAAGCCATATTTTCTGTGATTCCAGCGGTCTGGATTGTAACGTAACCTATTAGTCTAAGCCATGTCTTTTGTGATTCCAGCGGTCTGATCACGAGCATCGGTGCGTTTTCTGAAAACGTGGCGGTGGGAATCATAACTCTGCTGGTTACTATTGGATTCATCACCTGCGTGGTTGCGGATATCATGCTTATGGCCAAGGTAAAGTGCATAAACACATGTCTTCATGCCTTTTCATGTTGGCAGATATGTATGCCCTTCAATTTCTCGTCTGTTTTTCTGGGAAGTGGCTCTTTTTCCGAACAAGGTAGTTTTTTTTTTTTATATCATATCCTGCTTAGCACAGCGATCTGTTTAAAACATTTAGCTGCTAGTTTTGCCGACCAGAGTCTGTATATATGAACAAGGTAGTGTCATTTTTTAACTTTGACGTTCATAAGTGTATTTTCGATTCACTATTGAATAAACCATTGGATTTGATTATTACGACACCCACACTTCACCGGATGATATTCAGCCCCAAATGAGACCGGGGGCGAGCCTGTCCCCATAAACAGGGCACAAGTCATATAGCAGATGATCATGACATTTAATACCTGCGTTGTAATGTTCACAAATGAACTAAATGGTGCGAACCTTCGGCTAGGATTGGGCCACCACTCTCTAGCTAGCCTTCTACCAACTAGGCTATCACCGCTTCCAGTAATAATTCGGGACACTTCCACACACGGTCGCCTGACCCCAAACTAAGCAAAGCTTGTACTATGGCTGCCAGAGACTGATATACATACTTAGATATTTTTTAAATACATACTTAAATACATATCAACACCTGAATGTTTGTGTTGTTGTTCCAGGTCCACCGCATCTACAGGTCGACGGGCGCGTCACTCGCGAAGGCGCAAGCCGAGTTCACGACGGAGATCCTGCGCAACCAACATGTGCAGACGGCAGCCTCCAACGCCGCCGCCGCCGCGGTCAACGCGCAGATCGCCAACGCGAACCGCTACTAGCGCACACTGCTCGGTAACTGTCACACTTGTTACTGTACTACTAGTTCACGAAGAAGATTCTACGCAATCAGCACGTCAGTTCTGTTCAGTCCCACCGACTCTCGGTAACTGTCAGGCGTTATCCTAATACAGCGCGACCACGCGATTGTCGCGCGAACTAGCGATGGGACCATCGCGCGAGCGTCAGTTAGGACACCTGCACGGATGCAATATGCTTGATTTTATCGCGCATTTACCATTTCGCGCGACGATCACGTGGTGGCGTTGTATTAGAACAACGTCTCACACTGGCTCTCGGCAACTGTCACACCGTCACGTACTATCAAGGGTTATTATCATTGGAAAAATATCACAGTAACATACAGTAATTGAACTATTCTAATCGTTTATTTCATATTTTTTTCAGGTATGTTTGGACAGTTACGGACCGCTCTTTGTGAGGCCAAGATATGCAATAGTAAAAAAGAGATTAATGTCATTGAAGCTTATTCAAATATTTATATTAACTTTCTAATACGGAATTATACATATTATATCGCAACTTAAATGGTGAATTAAACTAAATTACATAATATTATACTTCTACCTCAAGGCTTTGATCAAATATGATTTTGAATGGTAATTGTTAAAAATAATAAATATATACTTGCATTCACGACTTATTTACTTATGGATGGAGTAGTATAGCTCAGTGTACTTTCTTATCATATTTTAGGGTATCTTTCGGCCAATTGTTAGTTAATTATTGTGCTGGTACCAAAATGAGGTGACGTACAATGTATATATTGAATATCACAAAAAGCAATATAATAGCAGGCTGATTCTCGGCCAGTCTTTGTTTTTTTTTGTCATAAATATATTATCTTTTATGCAAGACGGTATATGTATCACAATTTGCTAAGATTACTTCTCCGCTCTAAGGAGCCAAGAGCCCGTACCATGACCGTACGTCTTATTGTCATGATGGTAAAGTTTTGTTTCCGACGCTGCGTGAACATGAACCTTATTGCGCGGCGATACGATTCGCGGTCGCGCAGCATCGGAAACAAAAGATAACCATCATGGAAACGATATGTCACGGTACGAGCCAAGATCATGGAGACTGTTGAAAATAAAACTTAATTGTGTCCAACTTAAGAATCACATTGCATAAATGGAGATCCATAGTTTCACAGCTTGGAAACAAGATTTCGGTATTTATTGGCCAACTAAAGGAAATAACTTTCTAAGTAGCTGAATAGTTCTACTTGCCTATCTCCAACTTCCATATGGATTGCCCTCAGATATGCTTTTGGTACATAAGTTAGTGTACCGCTACCGATTAACAGTTCTAAAGCGTGTCTACACCCTAGGGTACGATTCTTAAACTACCCTAGCGAGTGAAATCAATTAAATTGCAGAAGCCTTGAAGACGCGTCCTAAAAGAAATCACCTCGTATATTTTATCTGTTTAACATTTTTATTACGTAGTTCCGGTTTCTTTATAAATCACAGTGTGGCCTTACTCTAGACAGAACAGATTAAGTTTTGGGCATGCAAATCATTGTTTACGCGCAGTTGTCTGTTATAATTAAAATAAGCTACATTTTTAATTAGTTTTAACGGACAAAATGTCGTAAGGCTGTGTCAAGTTATTTATACGATTTATTTATAAATTCAGTAATATTGTAAGTACCCCTAAGCCTTACTAATAAACGTGTTACGTACTCGGAAAGGTTATACAGTTTTCTTATTTTTTCTTTTAAAATGTTGATCGAAAAAGACAAAATACTGCATAACTATTTCAAGGCTATACAATCTTTATTAGTAAGAGGGGTTATTTTTATTTTCTGAAATAATAGCTATATATTGGTAAACATAATGTAAAAATTGACATAGATGTAAAATATTCGAAGCAGTAACATTAATCTAGATCAAAACAAATTACTGAAACATAAAATCTGCTTTTTTGACGTTTCGTTTTAAAAATTTGCTATAAATACTGCAGACTAAAGTTTTATCTAGGTTTTTAGTTGACTTTGTGTTTAATTGTTTTTAATAATGTTGAGATGTGAATGAGAAAATCGTTCATATACAACGTGTTGCTTTGCATTCCCGCCGAATTTGTAGAGGTAGTTATACTCCACTAGTAGACCACGAGTAAACTATGGGCAGCTATGAACAGCTGTACCGTACAAGAAGTTCGTTACAAAATGTATGGAACAGCTGATTTATTTTTTAATCTCAAGTTAGACCCACTATCCGTGCTCTACTGTGAAGTATAACTACCTCTTCAAATTTGGCGGGAATGCAAAGCAATACGTCAAATAAAAATATTTTTTTAACAGGTAGTGTAAACAGGTCGTTAGTTTTGATCAATGAATTTAATCGTCTTTTAAATAAAAAAATATATTTGAACTTCATATTCTTTATTGTACTTACGATTTTGTTTTTAGTATATCATTCATGAATAAACATTTTATTCGCGCATTTCTATTTAGTATTAGACAACATTATTAGAAGAATTTAGCTAGTGCTAGCTGTGAGTTTTTTTTTTCAAATTGACTTAAGCTAACACACGCTTTAAAAAAATATTATGCGGAGTCTATGTATGCTAACAGCTGAGTACGGCACCGGGGTTCTTTTATTTATTAATAATTGGACTTAAAAAATATTTGTAACGAAAATCTAAATGCAACATTTTTTGAAATTACCGTTTATGTTGCCTCTATAGATTTTATTTACTTTATTGTTTCCCTTTATATAAATATAAAACAATATAATATTGACACATTCCAAAATTGTAAATAAAATTAATAACTAAACAAATGTATAAATTCGATTTTCGTGACGTTCAATATTTAGAATTTTTTCGATGCATCATATTAAAATTTATGTATCATAAAAGTATTCGGTCGTAACATAAATCCTTGTGTGACCCCTCTTGCCCTGCGTTGAGACTTTTAGATGCACAAGACTTCAATTTAGTGTTTTGTATAAATATAAAAATAGTATAAGATTATAACTAACTAGTCAATTGACTAAACAGCTCGGAATTTGAGCTATTGCTTAGAAATTTGTAACTTTCATATAATTTTGAACCCTTGAATTACTTGATGTTTGTGGTACTGGAACTAAGATGTTTTTTCATATTGAGATAGTATATGTATATGTACTACCTACCAGAAGACACCTCTCCGCATTGCGATGTCCCAAACCATCGCCATTTTGCACTGCCACTCGCTAAAGAAAAAAATATAAAAGTACCCACAAATATTTATAATAAAAATTGTACCACTAATAATACCACCACATAATAAAAATGAGGTCACTGGTCTCTCAGTGGCCTCAATATTTTTGATGTACAATGCCCAACTAGAGTCCTCTCCCAATGTAGTTTAATATCTATTTTATTCTGTCAAAATTTACATAGAATGAGATAGATATGATCACATAGAAGATGGATAGCGAGTGACTAAATTAAGTGTAGTACAAAAATCACGATAAAACGGGATATCGCAATGTAGTGCGATGTCTTCTTTCGTAAAATTGCACCTCAATCCTTTTCCACTTATCATTCCCCATAACACATAAGTATTCCAAAAGGGTATATGCAGTTAAAATATAATCTGGGCCTAGTTTAATGTAAATTAATGACAAGTACCGTCCTTACCCCGGTGAACGGGGATCGGAGGCATGTAGATTTATCTAAATGTTTAAACTGTTTTGTAACGGTAAGTCATGTTAAACTTATGATTAATAATAATAAATATAGTTTCAGATATGATTGTTTTATTTATACTTCCTTTTTGTTGGAAAACTAAAGGATGCTTCGCAAACTTTGAAACTAATTCTCAGTCTGGACAACTTGCGCTCGCGAACCGTGCATGCACACGCTGCGAGCATTTCAAGTCGTGCGCGGGATTTGTCGGTTTTTCGAAAGAAATACAAAGGCACGTGTAGTGTTTCATGTAGCGCCAGTATGCACAGGTTGTGTTGAGGTTGTTCATAGAAAACGTCAGTCTTCTTGGTACAAAAGCAGAAGTTAGACAGGGCTCTAGTACCAGTCGGTCGTCCGACTTGGCAAATCATTAGACGCCGACTCAAAATTACTCACGGATACCTACATTCGTAAAGTTTTTTATAAAATTCAAACACGACGCATTACTCTTAAAAGATTGAGAAATCGAAACACGGCAGTGGAAATAGTAAATGAAAATTACACGTCTCAGGCTTGTTCCAACTGCAACCATAAAACGGGAATATTCAACAAAATCAAAATCTATCATCGTTTACGCTGGGGGGTTTGCCAAAACTGCAACAGTGAATTCGATAGATTATAACGCTGCGAAAAATATACTGATAAACTATAAAAGGTCGACCATATGTCGGCCATGATATTCCAATCAATGGAATTTCGTAACCTTCCATTTATTTTGAAATTGGTGCATCTCGTATGCAATATGGTTGAATTTTACAGTTCAAACAATTGTAGTGTGGGACTTGGGAGGTTAATCGGGAACATTTTACTTGAGGAAACTAACTGGAGGAAAAAACAAATGAAATAAACAAAAATACACAACAATCCATGCGATTTTATTCACAATCTTACAAACTAGTTGATCAGAACACAGTACGTCACGATGATTAAAAATAAAGTGCACTAACTCAAAATATTGTTTTATTACAGGGAAATCGCATTTTTTTTTAATTCGTAGATATTACCTAAATTTAAGATCACAATAACAAACAACTCACATTATAACAAACTGCGATGATCGATAATCGTGTGAGTAAGCCCTCTACACAATCAAGCTCACGGGTAATTTTGTCTATGATTGTGAAGAGGGCTCATTAAATGCTATTGTTCCTCAGTGTTCCCAAGCAAAACTTACAACATACCTATGACATGAGTGAATAGCCACAGGGCAAGTGTGCTTCATTTTACACATCGTCACTTCCCATCAGCCGTATTGTGGTCAAATGTAGGCATATTCAATGGCCGCCAATGGCCTTCGCATTGGCGGCCAACTGGCCACCACCGCAGGCCGCGTCTGTCAGTGAAACCCTTACTCAGAAAAAAAAACTGGTTGTCTGTAAAGTCGGTTTACGAACGATAGTATAACGTGACAACAACAAAACATTGATGAAATCTTCTCCTCGGACGCATAGACCAATCGAGTGGAAGAGAGAGATGCGGCGCATGCCGATCGTGCCGTGGATGAGTTATCCTTTTTCGAGCGTGCAGCTGGCGTTCATCGATGTCACATCAAAAAAAGGTTTCCCAAAAAACAGTATTTGAGAGTTAGCGCACTTTATTGGTAAGGCAGCGACGTGTGTCGTGTTATGTCTGCGGCGGCTGGCTGTGCGCGTGCGCGCCGAGCCGCGCGGGGTCCTGGCTGGGGTAGTGCAGGCCGGGCGGGGCGGGCGGCGGCCCGGGCGGGGGCGGCCCGCCCCACGCGCCCGCCCAGCCCGCGCCGCCGTAGTGGTGGTGCAGGTTGAAGAAGTCGTTCGGCCGGTTGGGCGGCGGGGGCATCTGGGGACAGTCATCATGTAAGATAATGTACAATTTGAAGACAGTTATATTGCGAAAACCCGTACCACAATTTACAAGCACATGTTCCAAGTTAATTTTGTTGGCGTTGGCGCCTGCGAAAGCACGGACTCGCTGTTCCTTTTGGTCAAAGGTCATTAACTAGTCTGGAAGTCCCCTAGCTATCAACCTAACTAAATTAAAATCGATTTATCTGTTTGCAAGCTATGATACCACAGACAGACACACAGACACGTTAAACTTATAACACCCCTCTATTTTGAGTTTGCAGCTCATTCGAACGAAATTCATACACCTATAGTTAGCCCTAGTTTGTGCAACTTTACCAAATAACTCATTGTCAAGCCTATAGTTAAATTTTGAAATCTCATTTTATCAGGCTTAAAAAGACTGCTTGTAGCAAGTTTGTCATGGGTGTAGTGGAGATCATTGGGGGAGGCTATTGTCCAGCTGTGGACGTCTTCCAGCTGAGATATATGAAGGCTAATGATGCTGAACAAGCAGTTGGTCACCTGTGTCGAGAACGGATGCAGGTAGGGCGGCGGCGGAGGCAGCGCGCCGGGCAGCCCGGGCACCGGCTCCAGCATCGGAACGTTCTCATTCTTCTCGTTGTTGCCTTGACGACCTGGGAAATACATGAACATTTTATAAAACTAAATAAGGTGAATACACACAGTAACATCTTCAATATACATATCAAATTATTCAATACACATGATCTAATAAATTGGAATGAAAATTTAATCGCGTTTCTCTCGAAACCTGGCGCGTTGCAGTTACGCTGTTTATTTTCGCATATCGTGGCAAAATGTATCCTATGAAAAAATTAGGTTTATCACTAACTAAGAACTTACATTTAAACTAACTTTATGTATTTCAAATCGATTGTATGTTTCAATTGTTTAAATTTCACGGTTTACATCTAAATTCTTTTTCGAAAATCTTTTCGTCAATACAATAACTGACCTTGTGATTTACCCCACTTGATAGTAAGGCGCTTGCCTCCAATGACCAATCTGTTAAAAGTCTTCTCAGCTGCATGCTCGGCTGAATTCCTCGTGGTGTATTGTACAAAAGCACACTGTGCTCTTGGCACTAAAGTTAGGGACCTAAAATGTATAAGGTTTTTAATTATTGTTATTTTGGTTTGGTGAATTCTGTATTAACTATAAGACAAGAAAGATAGGCTAGCCTTGGACATGATGTTATCTGAAACCCTGATATATTGACATCTGCAGCAAACAAGGTTGTTACTCAGGTTCCATGTAATTTTAAATAAACTCAAGAGCTGCATGCTAAAACAATTTTAAGCAATGCTCAGTCATGAAACTCAGAACCGGTTTTAACATACAAAAATGAGTTTTAAATCGACGTTTTTGCCTGAGTATGTAGTTTTAACATGCGGCCCTAACACTTTTTGGTTTACTAAACCAATGTTACAACCTTGTTCATTGTGAATGTTGGTATCTAGCACAAGGCCCACCATTCAACATTTAACATTTCTAAAGTGCTTTAGTTCTAACCAGATTTTATTTATCACACTTCTAGACAAAAGTCTAGAATGTTTATCCTACATTTTATATATTACAAATCTGATCTACATTCCACACAGGGTTGAAATGAAAACTTACAGAATATTGCCCAGCAAAATGTGGGTGTTGTAACAAACTCTACCAGCCTCTCCAGGAGAAAGGTGTGAGTGACCATATTGTTATTTAATGATAAAATATAGAGTTACAACACATTTTGATGATGATTGATGAAATAAATTATAATTTCACATGTACCTAATTTCTCCATACTGGTAGAAGTGTCCCTTGAGTTCGTCCTCAGTGACATTGTCAGGCAGGTTCCCGATATAGAGGGTGGTGACGGTCCTGTCTTCAGGCGGCGGTAGCGCTGGCATGGCGGCCGCGCGACGCATCAGCTTCTCGGCTACTGGGTCGTTGACACCATAGTACCTGAATTAAATATCGGATTATTTAACAAACAATGTAAAAAAAAACCATAGGAAGCCATTTTTAACCTATTTCTATTTGTTGTAACATGGACAGTTCGTGAAGCTGAAAGAAAGAAAATAGACGCATTCGAGATGTGGTGCTGGCGACGCATGCTTCGGATCCCATGGACCGCGTTCCGCACTAATGTGTCTATTCTCAAAGAACTCGGCATTAAAGACCGTCTTTCCACGATATGCCAACAACGTATCCTCAGCTATTTCGGCCACATTATAAGACGCCCGGACGAGAATTTGGAGAAACTGATCATCTGCGCAAACGTAGAGGGCAAGAGATCACGCGGTAGATCTCCGATGAGGTGGTTAGATCAGCTCAAACAAAGTAGCTCGTCCAGGTTTGAGGAAGTGGTGCGAATGGCTACAGACAGGAATAAGTGGAGGATACTGACAAATCGCTGGATGAAGCAACAGGGTGGTCGCGATCTTCAGCCATGAAGGATCGACCAGAGAGAGGAGATTTGTTGTAAGTACAGAATGAAACTAGTATGTAGGTATCTACAATACAAGTATTGTCGTCAATTTATATTGAATTTGGTATTTGGCTGATTGGAGCCTGGAGGTAGAAAGTGTTCCATACTCAAAGGGTAAAACAGGACCCTATTACTATGACTCTGCTGTCCATCCATCTGTCACCAGGCTGTATCTCATGAACCGTGATAGTTAGACAGTTGAAATTTTCACAGACGATGTATTTTGGTTGCAGCTATAACAACAAATCATAAAATAAATATTTAAGGGGGCTCCCATACAACAAATATGTTTCTTTTTGCTGTTATTACAGATAAGGTACCCTTTGTGCACAAGTCTGACTGGCACTTATCAATTTTTTTTGTTTTTTTATGCTATTTCTATAATTATTTCTTTATGAAACTGCGCTCACTCTGTTGATCTGAACACTATCAAACTTCATGAATCACTCGCTGGGCTAATCTGAAGATTACCTCAATATTTCATCACAATCACTCCAGCCATTTTGGAGTCCATAGATCCTTAGGGATACAAACGTCTATTTTTATAGATAGAGAAGATTAACTGATGTGCCAGAAGGGTAACATTAATCCATTTGACCACTACAGGTACCAATTTACTGAATATTTGCTGCATTTTTTTAGAAGTAACTTACACCTTAGCAGTTCTTCTCAAAAGTATATATGTATTGTATGTATGTATTGATATATACAAACCTATCCTTAATGTTTTGATCAGCCAATGGATCATCAGGGTCTGTGGGCTTCTCATGTCGGTATGGGCACTCTTCACCACGCCTGCACTCTCCCTTCACCCAAAACGAGCACACATGAGGTCTATTCCTTTTATAATATGGCGCAGTCCTCGCCAAACGCAGTAAAAGGTCATTGGCACCTTTAGATTTAAGTGCAGAGTTGCTTGGCTGAGTAGGATCAGACTTGGATATCTGATTATCTAAATTCTGTATATAGTATTCCTTATTGACTTCATTACGAGGTAGATCGTCTTGTATTTTCAGTGCTGCATCCCTGACTTGAATGGGCAGGCCATATTCCAAGTCAAGCAAACAGGTTTGACAAACATTCTTCAACTTGGAACAAGTCTGACAGATTTCGGTTTTCTTAAAACGCATTCGAGCACCGGGACACCAACGGAAGACTGTGAACGGTCTGGCACATATTTTACACTCTTTACCATACTTTTCTTTGGTCTGAAAATAATAAAAATTTTGAGTTTTTCTCTTTTAATTTTGTAATATAAATTTCTGATTAATTATTTTTACAATAAGACCATTTTACACGTAAGCAAATCAGGGAATATGCAGTGATTTACCATTCGAATGTAAGGGTTATCTCCAAGACATGTTTGGCACAAAATTGGGAAGTCCTGAAAAAAAACAAACAAATTAAATTAAATCAAATTGAGATAATAAGGGTAATGTAGATAAAATAAAACAATACTTACGGAATCTTCCCAATTCTGACGATTGTAGGTGTTTGTTGATTTCGACACAGCCATTGCAGTTAGCAATAGCTACCCTGACCCGAAGTGTATTATGTACTGTTTGAATTGGCAGTTTGCAATAAATATTCAACACAACACATTAATGAAATTATTGAAAAGAGCAATCTAATTTTATTATTTACTAAAAATATAGTAGTACCAAGCTGCGCGTTGCTAGTGCGCCATTTTTAATTATGAAAGAATGATTTTTTTTTTTAATTTATTCATGACCATGGATACTCGTCCTTCAGTCGGATTCTTAGTAATAATTTTTCCTTCAGTAACAGATGATGGGATGATGATGATGAGGTGATGATGAGGACGATGAATCCCTCCCCTTTTCCCATTCCAGTAAAGTTATGGATACTTTACTGAAACTTTAAGTGAAGTTTTGTAGAGAACACGAAAAATCGCGTTTCGCGATGTTTGTATCATTTGCCCACACTCGTGCACGTTGACGAACCGGTAAACGTTAATAATCCACCATTATTACAATTTAACACTCGAAGAATCACAAGTTTTAGAAATTAATACAAAAACACGACACCATATTTTCGGTTCCCGCCAAAACTCCTATGAAAGAATGAATTTTAATTAAATTATTCATGACCATGGATACTCGTCCTTCAGTCGGATTCTTAGTAATAATTTTTCCTTCAGTAACAGATGATGGGATGATGATGATGAGGTGATGATGAAGACGATGAATCCCTCCCCTTTTCCCATTCCAGTAAAGTTATGGATACTTTACTGAAACTTTAAGTGAAGTTTTGTAGAGAACACGAAAAATCGCGTTTCGCGATGTTTGTATCATTTGCCCACACTCGTGCACGTTGACGAACCGCTAAACGTTAATAATCCACCATTATTACAATTTAACACTCGAAGAATCACAAGTTTTAGAAAATAATACAAAAACACGACACCATCTTTTCGGTTCCCGCCAAAACTCCCTATGAAAGAATGAAATGTACAGTGCTGCCAATGTCAATGGTCTGGATTACCCAAGCATCGGACTGAAAATCTGCAACTTTGGGGAAAATAAAATCAATATTCCCACCAATTTTTGAGTTCGTTTAAATCAAACTTATTTATTACACAAATTATCAGTTAATAAATAATCAAATTAAATTCCTTACACACGATTTTAATCTACTACATTGTATCTACTAAATTATATGATTTTAATCTACCTTTTGCAGCTCTTTATTACGCCAAACTTTTGGTCAACATAACATTTGAAGGATTAAATTTTATGCTCCCTCCTTTCTTCTTAATACCTTGTCTAGTGGCCGTAAGCGCTACTACAGTATCAGTGTGTAGGCAAATTCGATTCTCTGTTTTTGAATTCCTCATGACTCTACATTTTCTTTCTACTAGTGCATTTAAGAAATATAAAACATAAATGTTCTTATGGTTGTATAACATACCTTAGAATTATCGTCGTCCTTTTTATTTTGAGCTTTTTCTTTACATTTTAACAACCACTTGTCTATATTTGCTCTAAATCTTGATTGTAATTATCATTTTAGTAGACGAAATAAACAACAAACATTGGGGTAGGTTTGTTATTTGAAAACAGTCAACACTAGAGTTCACTCAAATATTTTATGTTGCCTGCACTGCACGCAATACTTGTAATGTAAGTCTTTATGTAGTTTTTTACAAAGTAAAATAATGAACCGTTGTTTCCCCGATATCTTTTGATGCTCATAAATATTACTATGCTTTGGTATGGCAAGGTGATTGTACTTTATCTACTTAACGATTTAGCTCGTTCACTCTTCTAACAGTACTTTTTAAAATTCTCCAGAACTAAATCATCGACCTGGAACGGTTTGCCTTCCTAATTTTGACAAGCTCGATACGGGTCGCCTGCCTGGAGTGAAGGTTCCCCACGTTTTCCCCACTTAGACGCTCGCCCCATAAATTACGCAATCGGACTGAAAATCCCCATAGTTTGGGGAATTCCCCACAGACTGGCAACGCTGGAATGTATGAAGAACTACAGAACTACAAATTGGTTGAATGACACACACACCACAAGCACACATGACGTTGATTGATGACGTTACGTTCACCTTGTTTTGTTATGTTGGTAAAAACGGCATTTTAAAGTGAACATGGCAACAATCAAAAATAAATTTAAGGCTTAATACCCATGGCCTATTACCATTACTCGATTTCCTGAATTGACTTTTAATTTTCAAAACTTTGTTAATTACCTATCTATGTCCATCAAACATGTCCTACTAAATTAATGTAGTAATTTTGTCTTTTCTCTTGTCGGGTCACTGTTTTGAACGACATGTTTTGTCCGAAGCCGTTTTGTAAAATCAATTTCCGTCCGACCATGTTTCGTCCGACATGTTTTGTACAGCACGAGCATACCACGCCATGTACACGTAAAGCTATGCTGTACAAAACGTTGCTGTGCATAAATCATGGCATAATCCTCTGTACAAGTGCGGTCCGACCCAAGTTGACCCAACTTTGTACAGCCAGAGCATGTTTGACACGAGTATACGAAGCCATATCACGTGAAAGTGCTTTAAATGCGTCAGACATAAGTAGCTGTTGTCGTACAAAACAGGCTCCCGTCTTGTCATAATCTGAGAGTTTTTGGCGGGAACTGAAAAGATAGTGTCGGGATTTTGTATTATTTTTAAAACTTGTGATTTTTGGAGAGTTAATTATAGTGTATTACAGGTAAATTGTTAACCTCTACACTGGTTGCATAACGTGCACGAGTGTTGGGCTACTTTTCGTTTTCTTTACAAATCTCGACTTAAAGTTTCAGTAAAGTATACACAGCTTTACTGAAACGAAGAAAGGGAAGGGATTCGTCTTATTTATCATCACCCTCTCTTCCATCATCTTCATCATAGATTTAACGAGTACGCAAAGCATACGGATGACAAGGCGGTATAGCAATGTTGGCTCTAGCCGTCCCACGGGGCAAAACTAGAAAAAAAGTTGTTGAAGTTATCATCTGTCAATATTGTCAAACTTGTGAAATGCGTGATGTTGTGTTGTTCTTTTTAAAGTTATATCACGAAGTAACGCAAGTGAAACTAAATTAAAAGTAAAAAATAAACACTGAATTAAATAATTGGCAATGTCTATCACAACACTGGTAAGTACTTCTCCCAAAAGCTCTTAATTCAATTCAACCGGCATCTTGGTCATACTCATTTCAATTGTTGCAGTATTACTTACAACTCAAGAAAGAGAATGCTCATGAAGATTCTGTCTGGTGCTGTGGATGGAGCAAAGTCAACAATACTAAAATAAAAGAATCAAAAGGTGAAAATACTGAAAATGAGGAAAATAACATGTAAGTTGAATCTGTCGACTGTTCTGCACTAGACTAGTTTAATAGCAAGAAATTCTTCATCTGAATGTTATTCGCAGTTCCACAGAAACTGTGCATGTGACTTAAATATGTATCTTCTGTAAATATCCAGTATACCTTAGTAAAACTATAGCCTACAGTTAATTAGTAATCAACCAAATAAAAAAAAAGTGATTTAGCATTTTCGCTCTGTTGCCTATTAGCTTTATTATTTATTCACAAAATTTCACAGGGAAGTGAACCATAACGAACCAGAGAGCTCAGAAAGCTACATTATCACTGGAGGGCTGGATGATCTGATCAAGATTTGGCAATTAGAAGATGGAAAACTAGAAGTCAAACATTCTTTAGAGGGACATTCACTTGGAGTCATCTCTGTTGCAGTCAGTCCAGATGGAAAAAGTTAGATTTATAAAAATAGAAAAAAAACAGTTTTTTTACAAAAAAGTTAATAAATATTGGTATCATTAATAGCAAATATTAATGACACTTGAGAAATTGCAAATTAATCACCTTTTTTATACAATTACAGCATTAGCAAGTAGTTCCCAAGACTCATCTCTCATTCTATGGGACATCCCATCTGGAGAAAAGCTCAATACATTTGAAATGGGTGCTACTGACGTGTGGACGTTGGACTTCTCACCAGATGGCAAACATGTCATCTCCGGCAGCAATGCTGGGAAGATACTGATATTTAGTGTGGAGAGTGGAAAACAGGAGCAGACGTTAGACACAAGGGGCAAGTTTACCTTGAGTGTTGCATATGTAAGTATTCTTCTACTACATACATACGGTTCCAACAACATTGTTGTACACCTCTGTCAGCCCCTTCCGGGGAAAAGTGTGATAATATGTTTTGTTATGTGATATTGTTTTCACTGTGACAGGTATTATGGCATATTATTTGAGCACATCCAATTCTGCTAAATGTGCCAGCACACTTGCAGCGCGCGCGCAGTTCGCATGCAGTCCGCGCGCAGTTAACACGAGGCCATGAGCGGCGCATTCGCCAAATCTAGATGAGCCCTTAAATGTTTATCAAAAGTGGTTTTCAAATTTCCTGATTTCAAGCCTTTCTGTTTTAATTAATAATCAATTGTGAAAACTCAATACAATGAAAATATATGTGCTAAGTACATATAAAAAAAGCATAATTTACACAAGCACATTGTCCATGTAGCAAGTAAGAAAATGCTGAGGCTTTATTTAGTCAAATATACCATATTGTTTTCAGAGTCCAGACGGCAAGTACATAGCAAGCGGTGCAATAGATGGCATCATCAACATATTTGATGTAGCGCAAGGCAAGCTTGTGCACACGTTAGAAGGGCATGCCATGCCCATCCGCAGCCTGTGCTTCTCTCCTGATTCACAGTTACTGCTAACTGCTTCAGATGATGGTCATATGAAACTTTATGATGTGTAAGTATGAAATTTAATTGGCATAAATAACACTGAAAAAGAAAACCTGAGTTCAAAAAAATGATACAACTTTTACATACTAGTTGCACTACAGTATTCTACTTAGTTCAAAATAAAGATCAAATCACTTTTGAGAGGTTCAACCTAAGTATTAGGCAATGTGCCTTTAATCAGCATTTGGACTTTTTTTTTATTTTCCAGGGTACATGCAAATCTGGCTGGGACATTATCCGGCCATGCCTCCTGGGTGCTATCAGTCGCATTCTCGCCGGATGGTAAACGGTTCGTTTCGGGAAGCGCCGACCGAACCGTACGAGTATGGGATCTCGACACCATGCAATGTCAGAATGTGTTTAAGGAACATAGTGATCAGGTAATCTGAGTTATCACAATTTCAAACTTTAACACCATTTTGCTGTGGGGAGTCCCCACAGCAAGATGATGGTAAACTAACTACTCCCCACTGAGAGTTAGTTTAAGCAAATAGTAAGTTTTTCTCCAAGGTACTGCTTTTGGGTGTAATAATACTCATTAGTTATAATTACTACTAGGTATTTAAGAGTTAAAGGATACTTAAAGGGTTTTGGGTGTAGGATCTAGCTGTCAAAGTGAACAACTTTTAGAACTTTGATGTGTAGAACAACATACCCTTAAGTATACTTAAGTGTACTATACCCAAAATCAGCACTTTGTATACCTAGTTCATGATTTTCGGGCATACTTATACATGTGATTTGTGGCCCTATTCGGAGATTTGAGATTTTCATCTCAAATAAAAAAATAATAAAATCTCATCTCATCTCATGCACAGGAATAGCCCCCCTGTGCAAGGTGCCTTTGTATAAGTTGTAATTTGTAAGCCTTCCCCTTTAATTTTGTTGGGTTTCTCTACTTGTATTTCAACTTGATAAACTCTCTCTCAATAAACTCTCCTTTATTTTTTCAGGTTTGGGGTGTCAAATTCAATGCAGAGAGTAATAAAATTATTTCAGTGTCAGAAGATAAAAGTGTGTGTATTTATGAGTGTCCATTATAGTATTGTTTTAAATATAAATAATACATGTTTGTAAAATAATAATAGTTTTTTTTTATTAAGAAGTGTGCATGTTGTTTTATAAAATCATGATCTAACAATATCATATACTAATATTATAAAATCGAAAATAACTCTGTCTGTCTGTCTGTTTGTAGATTTAGATTAATTTTAGAAAGTATAATTAACACGAGGAATGTTTTTAGATACTATTTATACGCGAACGAAGTCGCGGGTAACAGCTAGCATGTCTATAAAACCAGTAAGACTGCATTATGGGCTTTATTCGTATTTTAGACTAGCTGCTGAACCGAATCATTCAAATGGAGCCTAATATTTTTTTTAAAGATGATATGGTGGAAAAGCTATAGCTTGACCCATCTTCACTTCCATTGAATTGTCCCAAAACCCAAAAAGGTTGAATGTAAGTTTTTGGCGGAAACCGAAAAAATTATGTATTGATTTTGTAATATTTTCTAAAATTTGTGATTCTTCGAGTATTTAATATAATAAAAGTAGATTTATAATCTTTATCGGTTCGATTACATGCACGAGTCTAGCCTAATGATACAAAAATTAGGAAAAGCTACTTTTCGTGTTCTCTTCAAAACTTGACTTAAAGTTTCAGTAAAGTATTCACAGCTTCACTGAAATGAGAAAGGGGAGGGCTTCACCCTCTCCTCCATCATCTTCATCACAGCTAACGACTAAAGTACACAGATATGCAAAACATACTAGGTGGCTGACTAGGTGGTATGGCCATGTTGGCTCTAGCCTGCCCACCGGATAAAACAAAAAAAAAACAAAACAGCTGTGTGTAGTGATTTTCAAAACAAAGCTAATTTTACTAGAAATCCATTAATCTAATTTATTAGGTTTTTTTTGATAAAATGACGCAGTTGCTCTTAAGTTAATTTGTACACGTGAAACTTTTCGTGGGTTGTATTCCTGTACCAAATCTGCTCTCCACAGGGCTAAAGATCAAGAACAGCTGTCCAACCTAGGCTTGCTCGGCAAATCAAAGCTATTCAAGTCTAGTAAATAATATAAACATTATGATGCCAGTAGGTGCTGCTGTAAGTACTATTTATTCATCCATTAATGTACCCAACTTTGTTTGTATTAGGCATGGTTGGATAAAACGAACTGAGGGTCAGGAGGGAACTTGCTCTCATTTCGTATGTTTTTAAGGTGCTCAGGGGTAAGGTACACAACGGCGATATATAAGTCCAAATATGTTTCAACGTCCCGGACAGATATGTGTGGTGGCCGCAGCTCGTGGCGGCGCCGCGCGCTCGCACCAACCTCCTCGGCCAAGCGCCGCTGACGCGCGCTGCGTACTCTCAACGTTGTCACGGCTGATACAGATTTGTTCTATTGTACTCTGGGTGAATTCACAAAGATAGCACTACATATATTGTGTTACCGTAAGTTTCTTATAGGATATAGTTAGTTATTACTTAAAACTACAATATCACATTAGGTATACCTGTAATGATAGCTGTAAGTTGTGAAACAAATAAATAAATACCATATATTACCAATATACTTAATACCAATGAACACTCAGTGGAATTTATAATTTTATCACCCCTATATTGTTTTGTACAGGTTGTATATCAACAATTTCTTGATGTTTCAGTACTCAATATTATCTAAAAAAGAAAATGCTCATGATAATGCAATTTACTGCTGTGTCTGGACTAAAATTACTGAAACTGGAGATCCAAAGTAAGTAAGACATTTGTAATAACATCTTAATCAAATCGTTACATCCTTAATTCTGGGGTGCTGCCTGGGTAACCTTTGATTTGCAAAAACTTTTTGTTCCGAAAATTGTTTGGCTGAAATTGTTTGGCATAATTTTATTTCGCAGTGTTGCGTTTTGGCATAAGCTTCTTACAGAATATATGATTTAGCATAACTATAATTTCGCCTTAAATTGTTTGGCTTCATTATTCTTTAGCATTTTGTTTGTGTAAATGTTTAGCATAATATTGCCAGTTAGTGGTGATTGTAAAATTTACAGAAATTGGATAGATGCAAAATTTTTCAGCGTGAAAATGGATGTAGTTATATCATCATGCATAATGATATCTCTACGTAAAATAGTTATGCCTTAAAAAAATCGGACATTTAATTTTCGGCGTGCCAATATGGGCCCGTGCTGTCCTATGTATGCATGTTAGTCAACCATTTTTTGTATGGTTTATAATAGCTCCATTCAAAGATGCTCTAAATCAATCAATCAATCAATAAAAAATCAATTTTTGTGTAAACATTTAGTAAATTTGTGACAACTTTGATTCAACACAGTGTGATATAGGCACATCAGCCCTAGCCTGCTCGCCTATAATAAAATAAATAAAATACTTTGTAACTTTGCAGGGATCCTGGCAAAGACTACATAGTAACTGGAGGTCTAGATAGTTTGGTCAAAGTATGGACTCTGGATAACAACAAGTTATATTTGCTTCATACATTGGAAGGGCATGACATGCCTGTGATATCCATTGTAGTGAGCCCTGATGGACATAGTAAGTGCCTATAGTACATTTGTATGTACTACATCTACTTGTTGAGTCTCTCAGTAAACCAGTTATTTTAATTTCAGTTTCTTCTAAGTTTTAAAGTACAATTAAACTTATGCCAGTTTTTATAATCCACATGATTCCCTGCCATTTATGTCATTGAGATTGGTTCTTATAAAAAAAGGTCATAAATAGATTGTTCATCTATTTATGACCTTTTTTATATCAATTCCATAACAAAACATGTAAAACATTTTTAAATTTGATTGTCAGCCATACATTTGTTAATTTTTGAATTTTTTACTCTATTACAGCAATAGCCAGTGCCTCACTTGATTCCACCATCATCATCTGGGAGCTAACAACCGGCTACACCGTCCACAAGATAAAAACCAATGCCACCGATGTGTGGAAGCTAGCGTTCTCACCAGACGGCATGCAGGTGGCCTCGGGAGGGTTCATGGGGAAAGTTGTCATATACAGTATAGAGAAGGGAGCAGTTAGCAGGACTTTGGACACACGAGGCAAGTTGGGGATGAGTATAGATTGGGTGAGTTGAATATTCTTGCAAGTTAAAGATTACAGATAAATAAATAAGGTATTTACATAATTTCAGCTAAATTATTAGTAAAGTCTTGTTAAAAGTATCGTATGTTCTTCTTCATATTGTACACTTCATAGTTAAGAAAAGCCAACCAATAACAACAGATGAAGCAATTTACGCTTTTTAGCCTTAGTTTTGGTTTGCTCTAAGTAAGCATTGTAAGCTTCTAGTATTGTAAGTATAGCATTGTAAGTATCATGATAGTAAATTATTAGGCCGGCTTTGACATCCCGTATCCTAACTAATATCATAAATTCGAAAGTTAGTTTGTTTATTTGTTTAAGACGCCTTCATACTTTAACTTGGCGTTCATCACTAGGGCATTTCAGACACAAACAATCGCTGCCGGGCAAAAATTCCACAGGCGTATGAGATGTTTATCTAGCATATGGGATTGCTTTTAGATAATTTAAAAGATTGATTCTATTTATGTATAATATTATCAAACATTTAAACAGAAATAGAAAAACTCTTTATTGACACCAAATACAACATAACTCAAACTAAACAAACACTCAAAAATATAGACAACTTTTGGATGGAATAAAAACATTACGATTAAGCATGGACGGTGGTGTGTGCTAAAGAAAACAAAAATAGAAAAAATAAAAACAATATTAAATTTACTTACAAATTTAAGAATAATAATAAACTTACATACTTATACCTACATAAATAATTTTACTAAATAAACTACGCAGTCATAAACATACCTAAATCAATAAATAAATTAATACATGTATACATTTAAATATTAGGTCCTTACGTATGAAATTGGCGTTTTGTACGGGAGGAATAAAAAGTCGATTTTTTTTTGTAAAATATATTTAATTAATCAAAGTATGCACCGTTGTTATCTATGCACTTTTGCCATCTTATGGGTAGTTCATTGATCCCTTTACTATAAAAACCATGGGGGCGAGAATCAATAAACTCTTTGAAGGCGGTTTGGACTGCTGCATCAGAGTGGAATTTTTTTCCTTGTAAGAAGTTGTCCAAATTCCGGAAGAAATGGTAATCTGTTGGAGCAAGGTCCGGGGAGTACGGTGGATGTCGCAGACATTCCAATTGTAGCTCAGCTAACTTAGTGGTTGTTTGTTGTGCAGTGTGTGGTCTTGCGTTGTCGTGAAGCAGCAGTGGCCTAGAGCGATTGACCAATCTCGGTTGTTTAACAGCTAGTTCTTCCTTCATGGTTTGCAGTTGCTGACAATAGATATCTGCCGTAATCGTTTGGCCAGATTTAAGAAAGCTGTAGTGAACGACACCGGCGCTAGTCCACCAAACACTTACAAGTAACTTTTTCTGAGTCAATTTTCATTTAGGGCAGGATTTGGCTGGGTCTTGTAGCGTAGCTACTTACTTACAATACATTTTTTCGTTGCACGACACTTAAACATTCATTTTTGCATTTTTAGTTGATATTTAATTGTCTTCGACATTAAATAACAAATATGATTTTATTTTTATTTACGGTATTGAGCAATGACTTTGAAGTCATGTAAGTTATTAGACACTGACAGTGACAGTTAGCATGTTGCTGTCATCCGTTTCACATTTCCGTCCGACGGATCAAGTCAAATAATAAAAAAAAAAAAGATAGGAGAATAAAATTATCTATTTTCTATCTATTTTTTATCTGGATTATTTTACATAACCTTGTTGGGAAAATGGAACGTAAATAAAAATAGTTTTGCGTACAAGACGTATTGGATTAAGTGTGGTGACGTCATACGTGGATGCGTGAGTCGAAACGGTTCCAAAGTGACAGAATGATTTTGCTTTTTTGAAGGGCATTCTATTGTGATAGCTCGAGTTGAGTTTTCTGGTCTTTTCTGGTCGAGACAGACAAGGTGAAAGACATGGTGCTCCGGAACTTCGTCTGCCTTAGGGCAGAAGCATTTAGAAAGAGGCGTAAAAGGTTAGTTTTGTGATGGAATGAAACAATCATTTCAAATTGTTGTGATAAAAGTTGATCTCAGAATTTTCCCGATAAAGAAGACATGTGATTCTGATTCTGTCGTCTTTTTTGTCCATAGCCTCTTCTTCCCGGATTGATCAATTCCCCACTGACGAACTGGCAACGACTACGGCACCCCGATTCCTGCAGATGTAACTGCACTGCATGCCATTTTTCTTCCCACTTGCGGACCCAAGCCACGTTGCTTACCGGCAAGCATACACCATTGTATCCACTTGCGGATGTTAACCTCCAAGCGTACCTGCTGCGTCGTGAAAGCAAGTACCACACGCAACTTATCCATGGATTCACAAGTAACCCCTTTATTTTGTTCAAAAGTCATAGCCACAAGGTTACTTTCTCTATGACAGGTATGGTCATATTATTCTACTAATTTTCACAATTTCAAGCCTTCTGGACAGAGTGTAGACGTATGAGACAGTCCTCGTTTACACTGTATGATCTGCGCTTTAGTGAACATAAGTTTTGAATAGAAATACCTTTTGTTGTTCTAGTAAATCGCTTAGCTACCGATTTACTAGCATTGATTGTGAATTAACATTTAGAATCACATTAGTTTATATTACTTTAATATTACAGACAGTATTAGCACCAGAGCTGTAATTTCATAACTACATTCTAAGCGATTTGGTTTTAATAGGTTCGCTTCAATTTAAGTGTGTTAAAATATAGTATTAAATAGTATTTAACTCTATAACGATTAAGGTTGTAGAATTTTAAGCTTAAGACCCTTCTGGTCATTACAGGGTAAGAATACTCGCTTTAAATTTAAGAAAATTGCATGTACTTTAAGTAATTATGGTTCCGACCAATAAATAGTTTTGATTTAACCTTAAAAACAAATCTTTTAATTTTGTCCTCACACAGCAACTCACAGATAAACAACAATACGGTCTTTGGTAACAGAGGTCTTTGTTCTTATCGACTTAAGCTTATCCAGGTTTAATTTTGTTTTTGTTCGCTTAGGTAGCTGCGACACCTTCCTCAAAGGTACAGTTAGCTTCAGCTCTTCAAGCTCTTTAATACAGGTGCAAAAGTTTCATTTGCCACCATTTCTCCTTTTGTCCCATCTCCCCCCCGATAACGTGGACCACTTTTCACCTCAACCTAACTTTAACCCATATTAAATAATAAATATTAAATTAAATAAATTCTTTATTTTTTTTTTTTTTCCACCACGTTACAATGGCGCCCGAACAGGGATATAAGGAAGTGGATTCTTATCCACTTCCTTATATCAACTCGATTCTTGACAACTTGCGCGGTGTTCATTATTTGTCCTCAATCGATTTATCTTCTTCATTTTGGCAAATTGCTCTGTCAAATCAAGATGGCGGCGATGGAAAAGGCAACTCGTGCGAGAAAACAGCCTTCGTTGTACCGAATCGTGGTTTATTTGAGTTTAGGCGAATGCCTTTTGGACTTTCTAATGCTGGTGCGGAACTTCAGAGATTGGTAGACTCCTTGTTTCAACACAAATTTGACGGTAAGGTCTTTTGTTACGTTGATGACCTTTTAATTGCCACAGAGTCGTTTCCTGATCACGTGACCATTCTTTCTGCTGTTTGCAAAGCACTTAAAGATGCTGGTCTTACCGTCAACCTCAAAAAGTGTGATTTTTGTAAGGGAGAGCTTAAGTATTTGGGCTACATCATCAATACAGAAGGATTGCGCACAGACCCAGAAAAGCTAAGCTGTATTCAAAATTTTCCCCGCCCCAAAACGGCAAAGCAGCTACGAGGTTTCATTGGGCTCTGCTCGTATTATCGGAGATTTGTTCAGGATTTTTCGACAATTATTGCACCGATGACTGCGTTGGTAGGGAAGCGGAAAGGCAGCGATGGCGTCGACTGGTCAGAAGCAGCAGAAGGGTCATTTAACACTCTCAAGCGAGCATTGATAACAGCACCAGTTCTGGCGTCACCAGATTTTACGCAGCCATTTGTTCTTCACTGCGATGCATCTTCTGTAGGTATTGGTAGCGTTCTGACGCAAGACGTTGAGGGAATCGAGCGTCCAGTAGCATTTCATTCGCGCTTGCTGTCGAAAGCCGAAAGAAATTACAGCACGACAGAGCGAGAATTGTTGGCGGTAGTAGATCCGATCAACCATTTTCGTGCGTATATAGAAGGCACTAAGTTTACTGTTATTACCGATCATATGAGCTTAAAGTGGTTAAAATCCCTTAACAATCCATCAGGTCGATTAGCAAGATGGGCGATGCAAATATCGTCATTTAACTTCAATATTTGTCATAAAGCCGGTAAACTCAATGTAGTCCCCGATGCCTTATCGAGAATTTCCATCGATGCAATAACTTATGATGGCGGTATTCAATCAACCAATGACGAGTGGTACAACAAAATTTTTAAGGGTTGTCAGACAACACCCACGAATTTCAAAAATTTTCAAATTAAAGACAATCGTTTGTACAGATTTAGTAAGTCAAACTCAAATCTTCAAAGCGTTAATTGGAAATTGGTTTTGCCAAGGGAGTTAGTGGAATCTTGTGTGAAGGAAAATCATGACTCTTTTTGTTGTGTACATCCAGGAATTCAGAAAACTTATCTTAAAATACGAGACCATTACTACTGGAAAGATATGTTTAATGATGTCAAAGCCTTTGTCACAAAGTGCGAAAAATGTAAAGCTTACAAACATTCTAATTTGGCACCAAATGGGCTCATGACAAATCAGAAAAAAGTTGATTCTCCTTTACACACGCTGTCTATCGACATTATCGGTCCCTTGCCAAAGGCGTACTCCGGCCACGTTTACATCTTGTCGGTGGTTGACGTTTTTTCCAAATACGTTTGGCTCCATCCTCTTCGTACGGCGACCACTCAGACGGTCACGTCATTTTTAGAAAAGGAAATCTTTCTTAAATGGGGTACACCAGCTATTATAATTTGCGACAACGCGTCGATATTTAAAAGTAAACCTTTTAAGAGTTTTTGTGACAGGTTTTCGGTCCCTAAAATATTTTTCAGCGCACATTATGCGCCTCAGTCAAATACAATTGAGCGATATAACAAGACAGTTGAAGTTAGTTTGTCTATTTTAGTGGATCAAGATCAAAGAAACTGGTCCAAATACCTTCAACAAATCCAACTGTCTCTGAACAGTACAGTTAACTTAGCCACGGGATACACCCCTTATTTCCTTGCGACAGGTCGAGAAATTATCATGGACGGTACATTCCATACTATTTTGAAGGATTTACCAGCTTCCGTTGATGATGTCACGATAGGCGATAGGGATAAGGCAGCAGCGGCATTAACTGAGCTAGCAGACATATTTGTTAAGGTAGATGATGCTTTGACACAAGCTTATCAGAAAAATGCGCAACATTATAACTTGAGACGACGATACTTTGATGCAAAGGAAGGCGATATAGTATGGCGCAGAAACTTTGTCCAGTCAAATGCGGCAAAGTTCTTCTCTGCGAAACTAGCTCCTAAATTCGTCAAGTGCAAGGTCGAGAAAAAGTTATCAAGCGTTGTCTATGAGCTTCGTGAATTAGGATCAGGTTCAATTGGTAAATTTCACGCGAAGGATATCCTTCGTGCTTAGTTATTTAGATTTATGTTAGCACAATAGTGTATTACACACTATTTAGAGTCGTGTAACTTAGTATTAGCAAGCCAATTTTCTTAGATTTTAATTTTACTCTACGGCAGATTAGGTTGAATTTAGTGAATGAGGATTTCTTGGTTTGAAGAGATGAAGGTGTGAGAATTGTAGTGGACAGAATGAGAGATTGCTATGAAAGTCGTGTGAAAAGGGTATCGGAAGGCGAGAATAAGATGAAATTTGCAGAGTGAAAGGATTTGCGTGGATAACATTAATAAATAGTAACGACTGGTGATGAAAGAACGATAAATACTAGTCTTAAAAAAGTGTTGTCAATCTAATCGATCCGCGAGTTAAATTTGTAACAGAAATTGTCTGCTAACAATTTTTTCTTCGTTTTCGGAGGTATGGCCTTATGTCATATTTTTGGTTGCGGCAGTGCAGTTAAACGTCTTTCTTTTTTTCCGGTTACTCCTGCTGTTTTTACGGTTAACTACGTTAACCTCTTTGTCCGAAAACGGGGGTATTGTAGCGTAGCTACTTACTTACAATACATTTTTTCGTTGCACGACACTTAAACATTCATTTTTGCATTTTTAGTTGATATTTAATTGTCTTCGACATTAAATAACAAATATGATTTTATTTTTATTTACGGTATTGAGCAATGACTTTGAAGTCATGTAAGTTATTAGACACTGACAGTGACAGTTAGCATGTTGCTGTCATCCGTTTCACATTTCCGTCCGACGGATCAAGTCAAATAATAAAAAAAAAAAAGATAGGAGAATAAAATTATCTATTTTCTATCTATTTTTTATCTGGATTATTTTACATAACCTTGTTGGGAAAATGGAACGTAAATAAAAATAGTTTTGCGTACAAGACGTATTGGATTAAGTGTGGTGACGTCATACGTGGATGCGTGAGTCGAAACGGTTCCAAAGTGACAGAATGATTTTGCTTTTTTGAAGGGCATTCTATTGTGATAGCTCGAGTTGAGTTTTCTGGTCTTTTCTGGTCGAGACAGACAAGGTGAAAGACATGGTGCTCCGGAACTTCGTCTGCCTTAGGGCAGAAGCATTTAGAAAGAGGCGTAAAAGGTTAGTTTTGTGATGGAATGAAACAATCATTTCAAATTGTTGTGATAAAAGTTGATCTCAGAATTTTCCCGATAAAGAAGACATGTGATTCTGATTCTGTCGTCTTTTTTGTCCATAGCCTCTTCTTCCCGGATTGATCAATTCCCCACTGACGAACTGGCAACGACTACGGCACCCCGATTCCTGCAGATGTAACTGCACTGCATGCCATTTTTCTTCCCACTTGCGGACCCAAGCCACGTTGCTTACCGGCAAGCATACACCATTGTATCCACTTGCGGATGTTAACCTCCAAGCGTACCTGCTGCGTCGTGAAAGCAAGTACCACACGCAACTTATCCATGGATTCACAAGTAACCCCTTTATTTTGTTCAAAAGTCATAGCCACAAGGTTACTTTCTCTATGACAGGTATGGTCATATTATTCTACTAATTTTCACAATTTCAAGCCTTCTGGACAGAGTGTAGACGTATGAGACAGTCCTCGTTTACACTGTATGATTTGCGCTTTAGTGAACATAAGTTTTGAATAGAAATACCTTTTGTTGTTCTAGTAAATCGCTTAGCTACCGATTTACTAGCATTGATTGTGAATTAACATTTAGAATCACATTAGTTTATATTACTTTAATATTACAGACAGTATTAGCACCAGAGCTGTAATTTCATAACTACATTCTAAGCGATTTGGTTTTAATAGGTTCGCTTCAATTTAAGTGTGTTAAAATATAGTATTAAATAGTATTTAACTCTATAACGATTAAGGTTGTAGAATTTTAAGCTTAAGACCCTTCTGGTCATTACAGGGTAAGAATACTCGCTTTAAATTTAAGAAAATTGCATGTACTTTAAGTAATTATGGTTCCGACCAATAAATAGTTTTGATTTAACCTTAAAAACAAATCTTTTAATTTTGTCCTCACACAGCAACTCACAGATAAACAACAATACGGTCTTTGGTAACAGAGGTCTTTGTTCTTATCGACTTAAGCTTATCCAGGTTTAATTTTGTTTTTGTTCGCTTAGGTAGCTGCGACACCTTCCTCAAAGGTACAGTTAGCTTCAGCTCTTCAAGCTCTTTAATACAGGTGCAAAAGTTTCATTTGCCACCATTTCTCCTTTTGTCCCATCTCCCCCCCGATAACGTGGACCACTTTTCACCTCAACCTAACTTTAACCCATATTAAATAATAAATATTAAATTAAATAAATTCTTTATTTTTTTTTTTTTTCCACCACGTTACAGTCTCCAGGGTTCAGCCATTGCGATGAGCGCTTTCGATTATCGTACAATATCCACTTTTCATCACAAGTAATGATTCGATTTAAAATCCCTTCATTATTGTGTCGGTTGAGCAAAGTAACACAACAGGCGACCCGTGTTTGCAAGTTCGATTCACTCAATTCATGAGGTACCCATCGTTCGAGTTTTTTTGCTTTCCCGATTTGCTTCAAGTGGATTAATACAGTTTTGTCACTTACCCCGAAGCCTGCTGCTATCTCTGAAGTGCTTTGTGATGGATCCGCTTCCACAATAGCCTTTAATTCTCCGTTTTTCACTTTGATCTCCGGCCGTCCACGGGGTTGGTTCTTAAGGTCGAAATTTCCAGAACGAAAACGTTGAAACCAAAAACGTACCATGCTGTCTTTAGCGACACCAGCGCCGTACACATCATTACATCTTCGAGCTGTTTCTGCAGCACTGGTGCCATGGTAGAACTCGTACTCGTAAATATACCGATATTTCATGTTTTCCATTGCGCGGTAATAAGCGACGCCAAAGAAAAAATAATGAGGAAAATAACAAATGAATGACTGTATTCCAAAGAAAAAAAACCAGCTAAATGAATTTATTAATTTGAATTTCGAATTCTTAACCAAAGAGGAGATATTTCAGATCAAATTGATCAGTACGACAAAACGCTAATTTCATACGTAAGGACCTAATATAAAAAATAGTAAAAAAGGAATCAAGTCTACTTATAATGAGCCAGTTTGGAAAAGTAGAACACATTGAGCTGTTTTTTAAAAGCATGAATTGATTGAGCACATCTAATGTTAACTGGGAGTGAGTTCCAGAGTCGCACCGCTTCAGTAGTGAAGGAAGATGCATAAAAGCCAGTACTATGCACCGGGTTCATAAGTAGTCTGTTTTCAGATGACCTGAGAGAAAGGGAATGGGAGGAGTGCAAGTATTGGAAACGTTCTTTTAGATAATTAGGAGTGGCAGGGTTAAACAATATAATAGTATAGATAAACGAAAGGATGCGGCTATTCCGCCGCAGACGAATGGGAAGCCATTTGAGCTTAGAGTGGTATTCAGAGACATGATCAAATTTTCGGAGACCAAAAATAAATCGAATGCCGAAGTTCTGAAGACGCTCAAGCTTATTGAGCTGTTTCTCCGTGAGGTCTAAGTAGCTGGCATCAGCAAAATCAAGGATTGGATGCAGAAGTGATTGAACAAGCGTAACTTTGGTAGCAGTGGGTTAGAAGTTACGAAATCTTGAAAAAAATATCTTTTTTTTCTAGAGTCCAAACGGCCAGCACCTTGCCATAGGTTCAGTGGATGGTCTAGTCTACATACTCAACGTGACTCAAGGGATGTTAGTTCACACAATCACGGCCCACAAGACCTCTATCAGAGACCTGGCCTTCTCATACAATTCTAAACTCCTAGCCACTGTATCGAATGACGGGAGTCTCAAGATTTTTGATGTGTGAGTAATTTTTACTACTAATTTTTCCCATCGGTTTTGGCCTGGCAATCTCTTGCTAGCTCATATATAGCTCGCGATTTGCGCTGATCCAACTAAAATACTTGGAACATTAAATAGTAATTTGACAGAGTTTTCTAAGTAGCGGCTAATAAATATTAGGTACCATTCCCGCTAGAAACCCAGCTTCAGACTCAATAAGGTCTAGAGTGCGTGTTTTGTTTTAGCGTAAGCGCAACATTGCAAGGCACGCTGGAGCACAAGTCGTGGCTAGAGCGCGTGTGCTGGTCGCGTGACAACACGCGCCTGGCCTCCGCGGCGGCGGACGGGAGCGTGCGCGCGCTGCTCGCGGCCGACCTCACTGTGCTGCACGCCTTCCACGAACACAAACTAGAGGTCAGTAGAGACACTACCCACACTGTCTCTCTAGCTGTGTCTCACACGCGCCTGGCCACCGCGGCGGCGGACGGAAGCGTGCGCGCGCTGCTCGCGGCCGACATCACTGTGCTGCACGCCTTCCACGAACACAAACTAGAGGTCAGTAGAGACACTACCCACACTGTCTCTCTAGCTGTGTCTCACACGCGCCTGGCCACCGCGGCGGCGGACGGAAGCGTGCGCGCGCTGCTCGCGGCCGACCTCACTGTGCTGCACGCCTTCCACGAACACAAAGTAGAGGTCAGTAGAGACACTACCCACACTGTCTCTCTAGCCGTGTCTCACACGCGCCTGGCCACCGCGGCGGCGGACGGAAGCGTGCGCGCGCTGCTCGCGGCCGACCTCACTGTGCTGCACGCCTTCAGCGAACACAAACTAGAGGTCAGTATACAGTAGTACCCACGCTCGACTACAAGCCGTGGGCATTGGGCGTGTGCTGGTCGGCAACACGAGCGTGGGCCGCAGAGGTGAAATAAAGGGAACTAAAAAGCGACTTCCTTAAATGATTGTCTATATTCAAAGATAGGCTTGCGTTTGACTGTCATCTCGCCTGATGTCAAGCATATAGATGCCGTCTCACTGATAACTGAGCCTTGCGCTCAATTTGACGACCTACCTAGCCTAGATCGGCTGCTTTATAAGTAGGAGGTCCGATTTCGGGCCGGGCAGATTTTTGAATGATGAATTTAAATATCTCATAAGGGCTAATTGTTATAGTTGTCTATGTATTTGTGTTGTTGTCCACAGTATCCCCGACACAGGGAAACCTAGTGGGGAACTATGAGTGAAACGTTAAAAGCCTTCAATTTTCACCGTTGATAATTTATATTTCAACATAATATATAGGTGTATCTTTAAACGACGAACATATTCTAGGAATCATTGTACTCCTCGTTATGACCAACTTTTACTATGAGGTCCACTCTGAAATCGAGAAAATTAAATAACCTCTGTTCCATACAAAAAGTTTATTGATCGTCAACAAAATGTATGGAAAATGGTTTTATTTCTCGATTGCATTTTTGGCCCCATAAAGTTTAGTCATAATGATGAGTATAGTGATATTCTAGAGCATGTCGTCGTTTAGAGATACACGGTGTATAGCCTGCTAATTGTTTACCCAACTGCGCAAGAAGGAGGGTTATGTTTTTCGAGTAGATGTATGTACTCGTATGTATGAGGCTTCTTTGGCCTACGCCCTAAACAGCCTAATTTATTTCGACATGTGAGGTGTCATTTGAATCGTCTTGATAGTGGAAGTAACATAGGGTACAGCATTTTGCAGCAGGGTTTTTTGTTGTATTGTTTGTTGTAGTACCTACTTATATTACTTGTTACCTCATTGTTTCAGGTTTGCAGTGTGCACTTCAATTCAAGCAGTAACAAACTGATGTCGGTCTCCAAGGATAATAGTATCAATATTTACGAGTGTCCAAAACCGCCAAAGCCTGAAAAGAAGTAATAAATGTAAGATTTAATTATGTATTATATTTTGAGTATTATTTTAAAAATAAAAATCGTACTATACTGTCAGTAACAATTTAGTAGCAAACCTACTCATTGATTAGTCAAGTATTAACACAGAATAAATAATAGTACTACGTACAGAAGGTTCACTCTAAAACAAAAGTCAAGTTTAGGTATAAAAATACATCAACTCTTTTGACCGTTACGCGAAATTGAAACTTATCGTTTGACACGAGCGTTCATAATCCGCTCGGCATCACTGACTCGGAACCGGTTTGACGGCAAGAGCACAGGGTTTCTACTTGGCGAAATATGTATATGTAAATAAATACATATGAAAATATTAATCAATAAACAGGGTGTTACAAAAACCCTGTTATATCCGCGAGGTGCGCATACAGTATCGATTGGAGGATGCAATTATGCTAGTTCAAATGTTATGTAGTAAAAAAAAAATCGGGACACTTCCACACACGGTCGCCTGACCTCAAACTAAGCAAAGCTTGTACTATGGCTGCCAGGGACTGATATACATATTTAGATATTTTTAAATACATACTTAAATACATATTAATACCCAGACATAGAACAAACACAAATGTTCACCACATAAATAAAAATTTGCACACATCGCACTCCGCCCTCTTAATAGCGCGAACGCAGCTACTAGTCACGTCAGTTTAATTTGTGAACTATTTACGTCTTGCCGCTACTTTCTTAGAGTAAAAGCCGCCAATATGATACAAGTTTGTAAACATTTTTCTTAAGAGTCCGGCGACCACTTTAGACTAACTTCGTTTTGGCTTAAGGTATTCCATAGCCATTTCGTCTAGAAGAAGACTACGAGCGAAGAGAGCAAGTAATGATACTGACGAGCCTCTAAAGTTACCTACAAAGTGACAAAGTACAATTTCAGTTTTTTTATGACGTTTGCACTTCTGTAATCATTCTTAAATAACCAAGAATTTCCTCTGGATTATGGATTCATTTAAAAGCCAATTATGTAGACAAGCTCCCTATGTAAAGGGATTTTTGATTTACTTTGTCTATCTATTGAATAAATCAGTCAAAAGTGACCCCTTACAAATGCGGATATTTTTCATAGCTCTATTTTCTCTTGAGGACGTTTTTTAAAAAACCAAGTACATAGGGCTGGAGATATAGTTCATTTAATTGTACATGCTAAATTTCATCATAATCTGACAAGCGCGTTTGTATGGAAATTTTAGAGCGTCGCGGGACCCTTAAATTTCCTTTTTTCCGTGCATTCTTAAATATTTCATAACTTTTGCTATTATTAACGTGCTTTTCTTGTAATTTTGCATGAATACTTATAAGTGTGTACATGCACTTCAATTATAAAACAGAGTTTTGTAACATGCTGTAGATAACAGTGTGTATTAATTTAATAAACTACCTTTACCATAAAAATAAGTGTAATAAGTAAAAACACTTGTTCACCTTTTACCGATTCTTGTACAGGCAAAACATGTATGTCAGTGTCTAATATTGTTTCTGACCAATTAAATAATTGTATCGCTAGGTAAGTAGGTGCAAACTAACATACGCAACTAATACTTAGCGGCAACCCCCTGCCATGCTCCTACCCGGGAGGTGCGCCGGACAAACGTACCTAAACTAATACTTAGCGGCAACCCCCTGCCATGCTCCTACCCGGGAGGTGCGCCGGACAAACGTACCTAAACTAATACTTAGCGGCAACCCCCTGCCATGCTCCTACCCGGGAGGTGCGCCGGACAAACGTACCTAAACTAATACTTAGCGGCAACCCCCTGCCATGCTCCTACCCGGGAGGTGCGCCGGACAAACGTACCTAAACTAATACTTAGCGGCAACCCCCTGCCATGCTCCTACCCGGGAGGTGCGCCGGACAAACGTACCTAAACTAATACTTAGCGGCAACCCCCTGCCATGCTCCTACCCGGGAGGTGCGCCGGACAAACGTACCTAAACTAATACTTAGCGGCAACCCCCTGCCATGCTCCTACCCGGGAGGTGCGCCGGACAAACGTACCTAAACTAATACTTAGCGGCAACCCCCTGCCATGCTCCTACCCGGGAGGTGCGCCGGACAAACGTACCTAAACTAATACTTAGCGGCAACCCCCTGCCATGCTCCTACCCGGGAGATGCGCCGGACAAACATACCTAAACTGCGGAGTGACCCCCTGGTAGTAATTATTGTGCAATGTAGCAGGTAAATACTAATTACAAATTTAACTTGCGTATATGTCCGTGTTATCGGGCGACGACCAAAAGAAAAATGTTCAACTGAAAATCTTATACCTTCACACTTTTATTAGGAGATTTTTTTATACTACTTATAAAATGAGAAAGTTTGTGTGTTTCTTACTTAACGCTCAAACGGATGGACAGACTTGGAAAAAAATTGGTATGGAAGGAGCTTATCATATACTAGCTGCGCCCCGCGGTTCCACCCGCGGTTAAAAAGTATCCTATGTGCTATTCTAGACTATAATCTATCTTTGTGCCAAATTTCATCCAGATCTGTTCAGCTGTTCTGGCGTGAAAGAGTAACAAACATCCATCCATCCATACATACAAACTTTCGCGTTTATAATATTAATAGGATTTCTACAAAAAATATGGTTTTTGCTGTCCTCATAGGGCAATACCCGCTTCTCTTCATGACTTGATTATGTCTATGGTCACAAAATTGCCTCTCGTCAAAGCAAAAGACAAAAGTAACTACCTCGGCATATTTTCTCGATGGTAAGAAGCTAAGATGTCTTCTCTGTACAGATATTTCTCTTCGTGCGCATGCTAGCCGCTGGAGTAACACATAGGCCACTCTTTACCCACGGATTTTAATACTGCGAGGCGCAGATAGTTAACAAGAATAAAAATTATTTATTTACAAACGGAATGGTAACTGTATTATCACATACCAAGGTAGCTTTTTATAACTAGACTTAACGGGTAAACCACGACGTGAATACGTAAATATAAAGATCGTACGTTAATCGTGTCGTCTCATATAAGCAAGGGTTCCGTCCGTCCCCTGCTAAGCCGCCGCTCTTGATTAATTTTCGGCGTAAGAGGATTGCGGCGCTACTACCCTCTTTGCCTAGGATTTGCACTGCCCTGCATCCGATACTGCGAATGGTATTGGTGATAATACGAAGCGAAACTTGATTTGTGTGGATGTTTTGATAATATTGAAGGCGCAGACGATATTTGATAGTTGTTGCTTTGCGTGTTCGAGAATAAAGAGAATAATTCTCTAATTGGCCGAGCTCGGAGAGATAAGCGAAACACGTGTCGACGAAGTGCTCGAAGAATAGAATTTTTTATTGCTATTTTATTGTATAATTTTTTAGTTGTATTAATTTTTTGATAAAAATTTTGTTGTAAATTTCAAGACATTATTTCTGTAAAATTCCTTATTGAATAGCTTCATATATCAAATTGTATAAAGTTTTTTTAGTAGATTTCATTAAATTACGTCTGTTAAATTCGTTAGTTGAAATATCAAAATGTATAACGCTTAAATTAGATTCAAATTTTTCAAAATTAAAAATAGAATAAATAATTAATATTCCTTGATGTACTTAATGCGACGTTAAAGCGGAAATACCCTAGATATTAGTAACAATTTTGAAGATGAACTTCCGCAAAGTAACGCCTGATTTAATCAACGATATTTGGTAGGTCTTTTGCGGCACGCAGTTATGTGTCCTTTTTTACGCTCAAAAAGTTTTGTTATCAGAAATCAGAATTTATTGATAATTCCTGTAGTTACACGTCACACGTGACGCGTAAAATGTGATTCGTGTAGGTAGGCCAAAAGAATGCTCGCTAAGTAGGATAAAAAAGCGACCAACACAGAAGAAAGAATAAAAGAAGAAATAGGTAGTTATTTGATAGCAAGGCTGCAAAGTTATTGTTTGACGCGAGTACTTTGATTGAAACCTAGCAATCGAAGGATTCTAAGATATATATAGAATCCTGAGTATAGCGAGGGTTTCAAATGTACGAGACGCCGAATAACTTTGCTGCCGAGCGAAACACTACTTTTCAACTTGCTATAGCGAGGAAAATTATGTTTTTTTTTGCATTCGTGCTGGCCAGTGCCAGTGCGATTATTCTAAGGTTTGAATTTTAAAAACTCCATGCTAGCGGATAACAAACACTTTCGCACTCGGATTTCGAACGATAAACAGAGCCTTACCGAGCTTGTGAGGTTAAAAATTACTTAATTCGCAACAAGCAATTAGATAAAAATAGTGAATAAAATAGCTGCGCTAAATACATCATACACAAACCCATAATGTTACTTCCTGACTGTCAGTATCACACACTTTATTGGCTTGTTACTAAAGTACATAAAGCGCTCATAAAGAGAGGTATTATCAATAATATTTGCAAAGCTTCCAGTGAATTGGCGCAGCTTAATTCCCGGGCATTACGGTCCGCGGGGAAATCAACTTTACATTCAATTTGCCCGAGCACAGATAAAAACCAATCTCTACGTTTTTACCTGGCGCGGGGAAAATTAACCGCTCTGAGCTTTTTCATCGGTGTATTTATTTACGGTACTATAGGGGCGCGCTGCGGTTTCGCACGCGATTCACAATTTGTTATGAAAACTGAGGTGGCGTATAGAATAGAATAGAAAATAATTTATTAACATATTTAAAAAGCATGCATTAATTAAAATACACGGATATACATATATTTACACAAATACATATATTTTTGGAAATGATGACACTTCTCACTAATATTACGAATTCGAATGTATTGATACGTCTCCTTTTCGCTACTAGGTACAAATGTATGAATCGATCTTGAAGAAATCAACAAAAACAATGGTGATTTTTTTGACATTGCATTGAGCACATTCATTGATCTAAAGTAGGTACGTGAAGTGATTGAGTGAGTAAATGATTTTCTTTGTCATTGTATGCTTTGATTTTTTTTTTTTGTTTAGGTTCTAAATAAAATAGTGTAGTAAATAGGTAATTTCAATCTAGATTTTTCTCTACAATATAAGTTAGTAAATTTCGGTCAGCATTGGTACAGACTGATAATGATTTACTCTACCAGGCTATGTTGACCACCAGGAGGTTCCAACTGTTCCCTAATTTTTAGCTGGCGCGCTGTATCTCGCTGAATTTAGCTATGATTGCTGATAGTTGACAAGCTGTATTGTCCGCGGCGCAGGAGGTATCGATGTCGTAATCACGGCGTCCGCCGCTGGCCCATTCAATGAGATGAAATCACTATGCGGCGTATGAATAATTCAGGACATTCAGGTGCGGTTCTCCCCCCTGCCCACCCCTCTATCCACCCTTATATTGATAAAGTTGACAGAATGTAGATATGGGCTGTGGTTGCTGTGTGATGTCATAGGATGTGGAACATATCGCTTTAATGTTATCTTCTAACAACCTGCTGGAGTGAACGCTCAGCTTAAGTAACCTTTGTTTCAATTTTGCATCGATTTTTTCTTGTTCGTTCTTCTATTTGATAAATAGAGCTATTTAAAGTATTTGGACAAGAATTATTTCCGTAGGTATACGGGTATATGACTTAGGTAAAGGTTATACGAAACAACTAAGTTTTGTATGTTCAATAAATAATTTATTAACAAGTATTCATTTTCCTATGAATAAATAACATTGGCTAAGAGTTCGTAGTTTAGTGGTGGTAAGAGATGGCGGGAGAGGCGAAGGTGACGTGAGCGAGGGGCTGCGCGTAGGCAACCTTGGCTACGGGCGCGGCGTAGGCGACCTTAGCTACGGGAGCGGCGTAGTGGACGGGAGTGGAGTACTGGACGGGAGCGGAGTAGGCGAGCTTGGTTACGGGAGCGGAGTACGCAATCTTGGCCACGGGAGCGGCGTAGGCGAGCTTGGCAACGGGAGCGGCGTAGGCAATCTTGGCGGGAGCTTCAGTGGGGTGTCCTTCGTAAGTCACTTGGGCGTTGAAGCCGTTGACCTTGTCAGCGGTGTAGTGCACAATACGGCGGACACCATCGGGCTGCACCAGGGAGTATGAGCCGTGGACGGCGTCACCGGCGCGAGCCTCCTCCTGCTGCTTCAGGTCACCGGTGTGGCTGTCGTGGACGGAGTATGAGAACTCGTAGTGGGCGGGCTCCTCCTGCTGGTACTCCAGGACGGGGAGGGCGCACGCCGCCGCGGCCAGGGAAAGGATGATGAAGAACTGAAACAGAAACGAGTGTTCATTATTCCTAAGTACGACACACTGATTTGAAAGAGAAAGGCAAATAAAGGCTGTCAGACACAAAACCAAGGAACAAGAAACGATTTTACAGTTGATCTGTTAAATTGAAGGCTCACCTTAGCGGCCATTGTTGCTAATTTGGTACCTGAAAGTCAAGTGTGCCGTTTGCAGCGCTTGCACCAGTTTTTATACGAGTAATTGTCACCTGCAGTGGTCGTGTAGGTGACATGACTTGGCCCGGGGCGGGCTAATTAAGCCGCCGTGATTGAGAGGTGAAGGTCGGTAACCCCTGCATACCGCGCTTTCGGAGCCCTACTCTGGGTGGAGTAAAAGTCAACCGTGACTTATACTTGTTATACCACTATACTTGGACGTAGTGAGTAATTTTAAAATAAAGTCCAAACTTCTTGCCTATAATAAATGCGAATGCAACTTTGTCATTTTATCACGACTAAACAGCTCTGAACTGATCCTTGTTAAATTTTAAGAAGGAAATCTTTACACGGTATAATAAATAATAATAATAATAAACTCGGGACACTTCCACACACGGTCGCCTGACCCCAAACTAAGCAAAGCTTGTACTATGGCTGTCAGAGACTGATTTACATACTTAGATATTTTTAAATACATACTTAAATAGATATTAACACCCAGACATAGGACAAGCACAAATGTTCATCATATAAATGTTTGCCCTAGGTGGGAATCGAACCCACGCCCCCAAGCTCAGAAGGCAGGTTCACTACCAACTGAGCCACCGAGGCAGTCAGGTATAAAATAAAGTATCTCTCCGCGTTCTAAGAATAGTACCTAAAAACTGGACCTACCTAAATCCGCTAACTCCTAAACCACGCAACAGATTTTGATGCTGTTTTCACCATTAGTCAGTTTTTTTACGGAATGTTTAGGTATAAGTACTGTCAACCGTGCGAAGCCGGGGCAAGTCCCTAGTAGAGTATAAAACTAAGATGAACCTGAATAGGATACCGTTTACTTCAAACAAGTGTAGTAAAAGACTTAGATTTCGCGCGGTACATCGTGCGGTTTCATAAATATTATTACTAATCAATCTATAGGTGATTGTATTTCTTTCGCAAAGCTTGTACAGCCGAAAGCATCATTTATCGGTCTGCCCGCAATCGCCAATTAGGTTACCTACTGAGCATGAGTAAAACTGAAGAAAAAAACGAGAATACAATGTCCTAATTCACACTTAAAAGTCTATTGCTATCTTATCCGACTAGAAAGCTTGCCATGATTGTCCATTCAGATTAGCGCGTACAGGCGCCGAGACAAGCGACCTGCCTTGACAGCTGTTGCCTAACTCAGCTGGTTTATTAACCTGTCACGTTATGCATGTTACTTGTATTTCTGAATGGTCCTGTAATTATTGCATTCATTACAAGTTCTGTGAACTGATGAAAAGTTAACCGATGTTCATATAGAAGGTTAAACGCAATGTCGACTATGTTATAAATCAAACGAACTCATGTGGGATAAAAATTCGAATTGGATTAGTTACATATCCGATTATTTAATTAAACTGACATTATTAAATGATGACGTCATAATTAACCTTCTGCGGCTGAAATGGACTTAATTATTTATGGAGAATTTTTCAACAGATTCATATTGAAATAAATTATTACTTTTTGGACCGAACCGATCAGACGATGCGTAATGTCGGGACGGGCAATATTTAATAAACTATAGGTTCTTTTGGCATATTATTTCATTAATTAACTGACAAGATCGGTATGGGCCGACATTCTCCGCATGAACAAAGCATATTTCATTACGAAAGCATTACATCAGCCGTACGAAAGCAGAAACAAAATTCTCCAACGCAGATTAATTTGAGAAACAAGTTCAACTGTCGACCAGCTTTAAAAGAGCCCGAGCTTCCGGTTTCTTGTTTAAATTTCTTAGAGAGAGGAGATTACTTATGGTTGAGCTTGTAATGGTTTTTGGTAAGGAAATTAAAAGTAGTTTGGTGACCACTTTGACCGAGGCCTTGACCGATATAGGCGCGGTCCAATGCGTATCATATGTGTAACACGCGTCGATGATTGATGTCTTAGCGCTGCGTGTATTGTAATAATAGCTACCTACTTAGCTACAATTGTACATAGATATTATATGTACTTGCATCGAGATAAGATACTTTCAATATGTATTTGTAACGTGATTCATTTCCTTTGCTAGATTATTCTTGATGGACGAGGCTGAGTGTTGTCATATCGTAAAATAGTTAATTCATATCAGTTAGTGGTCATGATGTGTTGAATTACTTTTTGTGCAATGATATTTTTATTGATTTGAGAATTAGTTACAGCTTTGTAGAGTAATTTGCTTTTAAATTCGACTAGCAACCTTCAATACCTTCATGTCTATCTTTAATATGTTTAATCATCACGGTTCTTTCGTCGTTCGTGGTTATAACTTAGATAATTATGTCCAATTTGTATGGATGTTTCGATTCAGCGAAGATAGATAATAGTTACCCTGGTATTATAAAGTAAGTAAATTCGGGACACTTGCACACACGGTCGCCTGACCCCAAACTAAGCATAGCTTGTACTATGGCTGTCAGAGACTGATATACACATACTTAGGTATTTTGAAATACATACTTAAATAGATATTAACACCCAAACATAGAACAAACACAAATGTTCATCACACATGAGGTGGGAATCGAACCCACGCCCCCAAGCTCAGAAGGCAGGTTCACTACCAACTGAGCCACCGAGGCAGTCACTGAGCCACCGAGGCAGTCATAAAATACTTAGGTAGGTACCTATTTATTTTTGGATAATGATAGATAGGTAGGTACTACTTACTAGATAGGTAGCTTTTAATTTCTTGGCAGATCTATACGAGTAAGCATAATTATGTACTTAGAGGGTAAAATAAATAATAATCCTATTAACTCAGATCAACAAAAATTTAGAGCCATTTAGACGTTTTTTTCTTTTTGTATACAAGAAAACTATTTTGATAGGTATGGGTTTGGTGGTATTTCTGTAGTTATTGTACAGTGACAAGGGTTTTACCTAAACAGAATATGAAATGATCGCGTTGGGTTTTTGAACTATTTATTCACAGTAGATAATACTATCCCCCATAGCAAAAAACGTTGGCTTCACCTCGGAATAGTTTTACAGTATTTTGTCTTTTTCCTTCTTATACGCTTTTGAACTCGATCGAAAGAAACAAAACACTCTATAATTATACCGAAGCTATGTTATACAACGTTTATTGGTAAGGGGGTGAATGTATAGTGAGGGTGAGGGTATGACTCTGATTATGCTAATAGTCTGGCTAATATTTCGCAACACAAAGAATAACTAGGTCAACTTACTATCACTGCAAAAACGAGTTATCATGCACTAAAAGATCTTAATGTCACCAAACTTAAAGTCAATACGCACCATTAACAGTCCAAGAAAATAAATTAAAGCAGGCATTTTTACTGACCCGCAGTAATTTACTTTAAGGTCTACTACTTATTTGCCATTGAATTTAATTTACCAATAATGTCTCGTTATTTCCCACGGCTGACTAATTATTTATTTTATGACGAGAATGTGCGTTAAATTTAATAAAAGTATGGTCTACCCACGTGTAGTAACTACATATGGAACTGTGAAACAGGTTTGCATTGCCGTTTACAACTACCTAAACAAGCATTGCTCCAATTTTTATTTCAAATTGCTAAACTATGATTTACATAATCTATATGTAAGTATAATTAAGTGTACGTACATTGAGTAATAGGTACACCTAGAAGATCTTTGTTACAAATCTAAGTAGGTATGCGAGCGTTCCGTTGACTATCAGGTGTAAATGAGAAGGGATCTGTTAGTTTTTATATTATACAAAACCGAATCTAGCCATGCGCTACTCGCTTGCTCTTTCGTTAGATTATTCAGGATAACAAGTAACATTGTTAAAAGAAAAACAGCTGCGAACCCGGCTGCAAAATGTTGGAACCTATGTCACGTCCTCCATCAAGACGATTCAAATGACACCTCACATGTCTAAATCCATCAAGCTGTTTATGCTGTAGGGCGTGCCAAAGAAACCTCATACATACATTTATACCCACATACTTACAAACATCCTGATATAAGTGAGTTCGTTTGTTTGTTTGTTTGTAACGCTTTCATGTCTCAACTACTTAACCAATCGTCTTGAAATTTTGCATACATGTTGTCTGGGATACAGAAAAGGCCATGGGCACTATTTCTCCCGAAAAAATTAACGGTTCCTGTCGGACCGCGCGTGAAACCGCGGGACGCAGCTAGTACTTACATATATACACTCTAAAAACATAACCCTCCTTCTTACGCAGTCTAGAGCTCTCTCTATTGAGATAGCTATATCTCTATCTATATATCTATCTATCTCTATTGAAATAGCTATAGTCCTAGAATAACTAACTGGATTGAAAATTGCAAATAACACTCAAATTCGTGAAGCATACGTAACGCACACTTACAACAGAAGCAAACTTTCATGATTATAATGCCTACTTAGTAGTGTCATACTTATGTATTTTTGTACTTAGGTTTTCGTCTACGTAAATACACACAATAATTTAAATTAGCTAAGCAATTAGATTCTTAACATTGCATACTTGCTGGTAGGAGAAAGTCTGGGGTCCGTAGGTATAGTAGTGGATTGGAGGTACTGTATCGTACCCTTTGGAAGTCACCTATCCTATACCTACTTATTAAGCGTAACTTGATTTTAGACACTGATTAGTACTGCGTACGAAAATAGTCGCCTCAATAAAAAATGTAGAGAAATAAGTAATCTGCAATCTGCATCTACATATATGCTACTGGTTTATTGCAGCTGGATCGATAGGTGTCAATCAAATGTAGATCATCTATTTTTGTTTAATTTGAAACATTAGTTGACCTGCTTAAAATGTTAATGCAAATTGAAAGGCTCTTTAATTATTATACTCGTATTAAAATACGAGTAGCTGCAGCAGCGACTCGTATTTTAATTGATACATAAGATATTTGGAAAAGCCGAGTCTCTGGAATACATAGTTTTAAATGCGGTACTAAACTCATACTTTCTGTGTGTACTTACTTACTTTCCGATGATGATTTTGGCTTAATTTGATTTTTGGTTTGTATGGATGGTACAGACTCTGTTGCACTGACTCTATGCCAATCTATCCAAATAACAATTATATGTTATAGGGTCATGGTTTACTTTCACTGTTTTCTTTTTGCTAGCCTTAGCAAAAAGAAAGGACTTAGGCAGTCTACGCCTGCCTAGTCTAACTTGAAGTTGTAGATTTCACAATCGATTTTGTATTAGGAATTAAGCTATAGGTATACCTACCAAAACTCATCGGCAGTGACCTAACATTAAGTTGGGATTAAATAAACTCTTTCCGTTGAAACTTGACTTGAACATGAGTTAATAACTTAATCAATGTTTATTTGCCTGTCAAAGGGAAACTAAGTACCTTATGATCTTGAATGAGTAACATGGAAGGTTTTAATCCAGTTTTTGGCTCGCCGCGGGGTATACCGTGCTACACATAGACTCATGTGTTGCGACTACGTAACTAGGCAATGGTATAAAAGCTCTCGGTGACCGAGTAGAGCCACATTAAGTCACAATAATCCAATCAACATGGTAGCTAAAGTGAGTACCAATGATTAATAAAAAAAATGCAAGGATATTTTTAAATTTAATATTTGGTGATAAATTTGTAGTCATTTTCAGAATGATCTGGTTTCTCTATAATTATAGACAAAATTTCTCAAATATGTGTTCATAACTTAATAGCTGCCCTTATTGACTGAACAGAGATGGTGATAATTGACACACCAAGATTAGAATAAAATAAATCTATCAGCTTTTTTGTCATTTCTTATACCGTATTTACTAAATCAAGACTTGCTTCCAGTTCGTCGTCCTGTCCTGCCTGGTAGCGGCCGCGGCCGCCGTGGCTGTGCCTGTCCACCAGCAGGCTTACCACGCCGCTGCGCCTTTGGCCTACGCCGCTCCCGTAGCTAAGCTCGCCTACGCCGCTCCCGTAACCAAGGTCGCCTACGGATCCGCTCCCGTTCAATACGCACCCGCTCCTGTTCAGTACGCGCCCGCTCCCGTTCAGTACGCGCCCGCTCCCGTTCAGTACGCGCCCGCTGCCGTTCAGTACGCCCAGGCTCCCGTACACTACGCGTCCGCCCCCGTCGCCAAGTACGTGCAAGCGGAGCCGGAAGCCCCTGCTCACTACGAGTTCTCATACTCCGTCCACGACACCCACACCGGTGACATCAAGCAGCAGAAGGAGGCTCGATCCGGCGACGCTGTCCAAGGCTCCTACTCCCTGGTGCAGCCCGATGGTGTCCACCGCATTGTCGACTACACCTCTGACAAGGTCAATGGTTTCAACGCCGTCGTCCGCTATGAGGGTCAGCCCATTGAAGCTCCCGTTGCCAAGGTCGCCTACGCCGCTCCCGTAGCCAAGCTCGCCTACGCTGCTCCCGTCGCCAAGGTCGCCTACGCGCCTGCTCCCGTGCAGTACGCGCCTGCTCCCGTGCAGTACGCCCAGGCTCCCGTAGCCAAGCTCGCCTACGCCGCTCCCGTCGCCAAGGTCGCCTATGCACCCGCTCAGGTCCAATACGCGCCTGGTCCCGTGCAGTACTCCGCTCCCGTCCACTACGCTGCCGCTCCCGCAGCCAAGGTCGCCTACGCCGCACCTCTCGGGCACGTCACCTTCTCCTCTCCCTCTGTCTCCTACCACCACTAGTGTTATGTTGTTAAATTAACTTATTTATTTTGTTAAATACACAGTCAATTTTACTCTCTCTTTTATTTATCTCCGAGGGGAAAGAATAGCACAAGGAGGCGTCAAAACGGCGTATCCGATATCAAAACGCTCCAAACGAAGTTAAGAGGAAGCGTGCGGGTAGTGTCGGGGAATCAATTGAATTATGTAGCGTTATGAGGCGAGTGGGTCCGGTTACGGCACGTCCCGCGCCCGCTGGGAGCGCCCGCCGCCGACGCATCGCCTGACACCTATTCATTCGGCTAGTTTAGCCACGTTACCGCCGTAGTTTCGCCCGCCGTTCTCGACTTATCATCCCCTCTGGGACCATGCAAAGTTAACAGTCCGGGAGGCAGGGCGTTCTGCGCCAGATCAGCAGAAACAACGCAACGTGTACTCTTTAATAATTGCAAGCAAATACGAATTGACAGCGCGACGTTGAAAGTGGTTGTTAGAATAAAACGAGGGCTCGTGGAACGTGTGATGTGAATATTATATTCGGCGCCGCCTGTTGTGATAAACTGAAGGGGTTGTTCTGGCTTGTCAATAAATATTTTGTCGGGAAAACGTAGCTCTAACAATAGATTAGATTTAGGTAGCTGTACAAAATATCTTTTCGTCGTTTTATTATTTTATTTTCTGGGCTGTGGTAAATCGGGTAGCAAAACCCTTTTCAATGTTTTTTTATTTTATTTCTAAGCTCTTTTTTAGTTAAAACGTTGTGCTAGGTATATCAGAACATGAACTGATAAATAACTACCTAGGTCGGTACTAGTATGGTAGATAGCTAGGTACTAGCTTTTCACCTGCGGCTCACATTTCATAGCCTACAGGGATAATGTAGTTTTCTAGTAGTGAACTCGTAGTGAAAGAACTTTTAGATTCGGTTCAGTAGTTTCGCAGATTACCCCCGACAAACAAACTCACAAAGCTACCTCTTTATAATTAAGTATAGATATAGATAAGCAACACACGTTGCGCTTTTGATAATAACAAGTCAAATTAAAATTCCATCACGACTTCATAGTAGGTATCCTTACTATCAAGGCAAATTTACAGCCAAATTCGTTTAAAATAACACAAATTCATTTTCACTATTTCACTGTTAAATGTCATTCGATCTCCCAAATCCGGCGCATCCATCGGTTTGCGGATAAAACGAAGTAAAACGCCGCAACAAAGCGCTCAAACAGAATATTAAAAACGTCGAACTGAATAAATAATCAGTTAGCTATCGAAAATAAAACAGCCTAACTTGATCCTACATTATGTATTTTAATGAAACTTACGTCTGTTTTCCGCTGAATGGAATAAATGTTTTGGTTAAGTTTTTCAATGCCACAAAGGGTTGTATCGCGTTAATCCTGCTATTATCGGATGATGAACCTCCCCCCCCCCCCCGCCCCGTCACCCCTCACGTGCTCCCCCCACTGGTAGTTTGTATAACTACTAAGGAGGATATTACACCGCATGTCGGTAATATTCCTTGGAGAGTTGGTGCTTCGTAATTGTGATGATTTGATAGATAGGGTTTAATGGCGTAGTTTTTTTTTTATACCTACAAATAGTGTTATATTTGATAACAATATGCTTAATAAACTAACTTTAAAGCTTAACATAACGTTTGGTAGAACCAAAGTTAGTAAGTAGTTAGTGCAACCTGTGTCTGAATTAGATTACCTGGATGTCCGAGCTTTGCTCGGTATTTTTTTTTTTATTGTGTTTTTTGGAAAATAAACAATTGATTTTAGTCTAACCTCAAAGCAAACACTCATTGACTTCGTGTTACTTAACAACGCCATCTGCTGTTGTGTCGTTAAAGCAATTAGTTGCTCACAAAAAATAGTATTATTATTCGCCAATAGATGTCAGGACGAGTCATATTTTTGTTATTTTTCTTCCAAGTTTATGTTTAAGTTGATTATCGATAAAACACGAATAAAATGACATTTTCTAAAAATGATTCCAAGCTAGATCGATTTATCGCCCCCGAAACCGCCTATATACTAAATTGTATGAAAATCGTTGGAGCCGATTCCGAGATTCCAATTATATATATATATATATATATATATATATATATATATATATATATATATATATACACAAGAATTGCTCATTTAAAGATATAAGATAATTGAGAACTTGCTTCAAAATGACATATAGGTATTGATTAGTGAAAAACAAGGTCTAGCATTCCGGGAGCAAACACACGATGACATCACTCGTCATCGTCACCCGTCTCTTTCGAACTATTTATAAATTACTTATTTCGGTCTTGCTTTAGCATCGATTGACGTAACTATGTGTTGCCCACGTGACCGAATTGCCATACCTGGCGGAGTATATTATGTTATTATACCATGGTTTAGTGTAACTATTCATACCTATAAAGTATGTAGGTAGCTATATATTTTTTAGTCATGTCAGTAATTTATCTCAATTGTGATTACGTAAGTTGATGTAAAATAAGTCAATAACAATAAATTAAATATTGAACCATAAAATAACGTGTGTCGCAATATTTGTAGTTTGTAGGTAGGTGACTAACTCAATGTTTGAATGTATGTAGGTACTCAATGTATCTATATCTCTCGTCAAATGTTTTAAATTACTTCCATATTTATACCTACCTACTTATTATACAGGCTGTTACAAAAACCGCAAGGTGCGCATCGAGGATCGATTGGGGAATGCAATTATGCTAGTTTCAATTTAATATTGACTGAAAAAAAAATGCACACATATGGCGCTCCTCCTGAAACTGCGAACGTAGCCACTAATCACGTCGGTTTTATTTGTAAACTATTCGCATCGTGCTGCTACTTTCTTAGAATAAAAGCTAACATGTTATAGATTTTTAACGTTTTTGTCAAGTTTCCTTTTTTTCTTGCGTTTTTAAACCGGTCATAACTCTTGCTATTTATAACGTGCATTTTTTTGTACTTAGTTGATATATTTTTGCATGATTACTTATAAGTGTGTGTAGGTACATGACCTTCAACTATACAACAAGATTTTTGTATCATGCTGTATAGATATACAGCAAGTATATAAGTAACCAAAAACGCTTCCACAAAAGTTCAATTAAGGAAAGCTTTCACAGTCGTCAAATTAACCAACAATCTTCACCAGTCAATTAACATCATCCTCTAACAACCATGTAGCGATGTAACATGCGAGAACGTTGATCATGCATCGTTTGAATTAGAACCATTTTATGTTGACACCCGCAGTTTAGACGCAGGTTTTATGAACAAGCTGCGCTCCGCTGTTTCACCCTCGATCATGGGCGTACCCACAGTGGGGCAAGGTAGGGCATCTGCCCCACCCTGGTCCCTAACTCGAAGCTAAAAATTTAGGCTTTTCAAAAAAAAACCAAAGGTTGTAGTCAACAACTACAGACTTGCAAGTCTCTCACTTACTTACTTCTTAGATTATTTGTCTAAGTACTTAGATTATTTGTCAGCCTCTGCATGATGAGTAAAATAGGCAGAAGATTCTAGACGCACAAAAAAAAAATTAGCTAGATTTAGACAGAGCCCTCGCAGCTTGTTATTGAAATTTATAGATTAGGAAGTAAATAAAAAGCATTTTTAAATTTCTACTATGTACCTACTTATGAAATACATTTAATTGTACCCCACCCCCAATAAAAAGTCTGGGTACGCCCATGCCCTCGATGCTACGATCAACCGCAAATTTACCTTTTATAGGTACACGCATAACCCAAAAAAACAAGGCATTGTAGCATTCAGCAAACACATAATGACGTCATCGTCATCCGTCTCTTTGGAAATTGTTGTAAATGACTTATTTCGGTCTTGCTTATGCATCGATTGACGTCACTCCGTGTTCCTGAAGGGCTTCACACACGGCAGCTATAATACATGTAGGTACATTATTACGTCTCATTATATCTTTCCATAGAAATGTCAGGAGAGCACACACGACAGCTATAATGTATATTTTTACATCTTTGTATTATAAGGTAACACGAAACGACATGAAAATATGCATTTAAATTTCAACACATCTTAATAGGTACATCTCAATACATTTCCGTATATCTCTCTTCGAAAAGAATGTTTAAAAAGTTGCTGTGATAGACAGAGACACACTAACATTAAAAATAAGAACACCCAGTATAACACTGTAGCAGCTGGAGAGTGCGTCAATCGGGACGTATACCAATTAAATGAAGGGAAAGATACATTACATTACCTGTTGTGTGTGTGATACATTAAGATAATTTAAAGCTATATATCCCGGGATGTAATGTATATTAATATACATTATAGCTGCCGTGTGTTAAGGGCTTTTTTTTTTTTTTCTTTTGGCTTCGCGTGCCTGACGCATTTGCTGAACTTGCTAACTATTCCGAGTCTTTTTAAGGTTTATTAGTGAGGAGTTAGTCTCGAAGAAGTCGGATCAATGTAGGCTGGTCGATTTGAAGTAGCCACGTGCGCGCAGTCCGTGCTATTGTACGCACGAGCCCGCACGTGCCTGCAATCTCTTCCGGATGACCCGTGTCGCGTTGCACGGGATATTTTGCGGTTTCTAGCAGCCGGACGCGGGCTATGAAATTCGATACTGAATTGATACGAATCGAATCGTAATGCCATATTGATATGGCTGCCAAGTTTTTGTATGCAGCTGCTTTTGTTGAATGCAATACAATAGATAGGTACTTACTATTTTTGTAAATTACTCTTCTCTTTTTTATCTTTTTTAATCACCGATGCACAAACGACGGGGTGTTATAAGTTTGACGTGTTTTTGTGTGTCTGTCTGTGGCATCTTAGCTTCCGAATGGATGAGCCTATTTTGGTTTTAATTTTTTTTTCTTTGAAAGCTTAATTTGTCAGGAGTGTTCTTGTTTGATGAAAATCGTGCCGGTATTTTTTTAATTTTTAATAGGTAGTTATCGGTTTATGGGTTGTAGAGATTATTTCTTATTGTCTTATGTTCTTCCTTACTCAAAACTGGCCGGGCCTCGACGCGGTTTCCCATAGTCTTTAGATTTAGGATTTGTAATTAAATCAAAAGATAGTGCCCTATGCAATGGGAGTGGATATTCTGTGTACTGAGTACATATAGGAGCTTATTATGTATGATTTGAGCTACTAAAATGATGAATGAAGGATGGATGAATATGATGAACAAGATGAAAGAATTGTAGGTAACATTTTTTTTTATTACAACTATCTAGGCATGCGTTTGACCACTGATTCGCCTGATGGAAAGCGTCAACGTGATCGAAGGTGTAACACGCTTGCCTAGGAGATACCTATTCACTTTACTCTTAAACACTCCCAAACTAGTACCTTATTCATGCCTGAAAACATAGAAGGTAAACAAAACACCCTATTTTCTCTACATCGTAAAACATACAAAGCTACAGTCACATTTAACTTACTCGACATAACAAAGAGTCCAATAAGCCACCACCGAGCACCGAGCCACTCAATATTTACGCCTAGCTTTCATCTGTATAGCAATCACCCCGGAGCACTAATGCCAGGGCCACACCGCAGGCGGAGACAGAGGCAAGCAAGTTGACAACGTAGATTACTTTGCCAACACGCATTGCATGTAATTAAAACCAATCACGCGTAATTAATCATTGCCAATGAATAGCTTAACAAAATGTACTTTGCCAAAAAACTTTGGAAAGTTTATCTAAAACAAATTGTTAGAGATGCGTTTATATTTTAATTAGACCAACCAACACTATCCCTAGATTTAGACTTGGCTTATTTTTTAGACCCAAAAGAAATCTAGGAATGGGGATTCCTAGAGATACCGTATACTTTTAAAACTTTTAGTAGTCATAAAGGAACAGTCATACGATGTGTACAATTGCAACCTAAGGGCCTGCCTACCATCGCGATGATTGTTAGATGCAGCCGCTGAAGCTACGCGGTGATACGATTCCCGGCTGCGCTGCTTCAGCGGCTGCATCTAACATGATTAATGGTCGTGCAGCGTAGGCGGTTGAATCTAAAAATCGTCGAAATAAGATGTCATAGTACGAGCCCAGTATCTATTGTTGTCATTGTTATCTTGAAAAACACGTGTAACTTCTAAGCTTCCACGCGGTGAAGCCCTGGCTCCAGGAAGGGGGCTGGGTGGCTGCAGGGAGTACCCCCCCGGGCACGAGAGGGCGGGGGTGTGGGGCGCAAGACTACGTCGGAAACAATTAGGCAGTGCGCACGCGCGCTGCTTCCTGCGCCTAATTGGCGTATCTGTTCCGCTCATGTATTGGATATAATTGACAGCGATGATGCTGTAATGCGATTAGATTGATATCGTGTCGGGAGATGCAGAGTGGACTGACAATCTTTACTTGTTAATGATATGCCCTTACCAATATGTAGCAAGTAGGTAATTTATTATTCTAAGTAAAGGTAAAGTACTTATAATTCATCTAAGTAGGTTGGTACTTCAATTTTGATTATCAACTGTGTCTAGGAGAATCGTTACTGAAGACAGCTACGCTGAATCATTAAAAAAAAGTGGTTAAATAATGATTGTCCTTAACTATTTTAAAAATGAGAAATAGCTCATTTTTTAAAACGTAGGTATTATTTAGAACCTGCACGATGCACCCTAAAGCAAGTCGCACAGAGATTAATCTGAGTCAAACGGTCGGACTTGCATTTATTTGCTAGCAATGATTGTCGTAATTGTGTTCGGTGCTTTTAATAAGGCGCTATAAATATTTCTACAGGCACAGACTTATTTTGGTATCAAGTAATAAAAATGGATCCAAGAATGAAATCCCACATTTATGACGATGTTAAAAAAAGGTTGCGAGTTTGTTACTCAATCACGCCAGAACGGCTGAACAGATCTTTATGGAACTTGTCACAGAGGTAGTTTATAATTCTGGAATATCTAATATAATAAAATAATTATGGAATACGGCGCTGCTATAAATGCGAAAGTTTGTGTGTGTGTTTGTTTGTCTCAAACGGAAGGATGGATTTTAATGAAATTTGGTTTGGAGGTAGCCAGCGGGTAACACTAACACAGCGAACGCAACTATAATAAGTAAAACACGACATAGAGCTTTTTAGCTATTAAGCTTTTCAGTTCAAGTATAAACTTTTGAACTGTCCATTTTGGTTGACATCCCAATGTTTAATGCAACCATTCATTAGCAATACTAATGACTACTAAACACCCGCCCGGCTTCCCTCTATTCCCATGACATTGCTTTGTTCGGGAAATCTATTTATTCGCGTCGCGATGGCCGTAGGCTAGGAGGTAGCGGTTATAATGGGTATAGAGACGAGCATATAGTTATATACACAAGCTTATCTACATTAGCGGCCTTCGGTGATAATTTGTTTTAAAATATGTGAGCGGTATTCGGGCGAATTACCGCTCACATAAACTCCGCAGATCAACGAGCTGACTGCTAATGTAGACAAGAACATCGCCGATAACAGATAATGATGATTTTAGCGCGACAACGCGACATGAATTTTATTGTCGCGCGCTAATGGACTTACCATTAGTCTGAGGTGTTAAAAATTCAGCTTTAGTCTAGCTTTAACTCTCTACGGTAAAACATGGTAAAACTGTGAGTGAAAATTCAATGTAAGATTTGATTTGAGGTTTTGGTAGTTTTAAAATAGGTAGTTCATCTACTGCTATGCAACATTGTGGAACGTGAAGATGTTGCATGAACATATTACATGAACATAGTACAGTTATAAACTTTACCATTTTTATGGCCATTTATTTTTAAAACTGTGAATGGGATAGAATAATTAAAGTAACTGGCGATGATCATTATACGGTCAAAAAAGCATACGCTAATGTCGAAAAAAAATTAATCTTCGAATCAACTGCAAGACCTTTACCAAAACACCACACAGCTCTCCACCAAAATATATTTATTCGCATTGTCGAGGTTGGAATGTATTTATTCATATCGTATTGCTAATTCGGAGATTAGGCGGTACGTTCCGTCGGTTATTGAATTATCCATTCCGTTTGCGGGGACCCGCGCCCCGTCCCCGGGGATCTGTTACCATAGAGTCGGGACACTGCAGGAGAGTTTAAAGTATTTGGAAGTTCGAGGACCGCGGTGCTGTGGGTACGAGACTGGATAAATCTACGAAAATGTCATGCTTGTTAAATTACGAAATTGTTAAGTTCAAGTTGTATGTCATCTAGTTGATGATGTCATGATAGTTTAGCAGATGGCTCCAGACATATATGGCTGATATCATCTGCTATAGCAGACGTATGCAGCCCGGTATATGGCGTCAGGTCCCCTGTCATATTTGGGATTGAATATCGTCCGGCGAAGTGTGGGTGTTGAAATACACCTCGCCAGCCCCATGAGGGAAAGGCTTGACAATATGTATGTTAAGTTCAAGTTTAGTTCGTAAAATCTTTAATTTTTGGATAGTAGATAATCATGATCACGAATGTACAATTTTTATTTTTATTTTGTTACACTAATTTTCTAAATGCAAAAGTTTGGAGGGATGGGTGTATGGATTTTTGTTACTTATTCACGCCAGAATGGCTGAACGGATCTAGATGATGCTTGGCACAGGGATAGATTAATAGTATGGACTGGCTCTTTCTAATCGCAAGCAGGTCTTTAGCACACACCACCGTCCATGCTAAATCATAATGTTTTTATTCCATCCAAAGGTTGTCTGGAAGAGATCGCTGGATCAGAGATCGCAGGAAGACCGCCCATTGCGCCTTTATTTTTGAGTGTTTAGTTTAGATTTATTTGTATTTTGGCGTCAATAAAGAGTTTTTGTATTGTATTGTATTGTAAAACCGAAGGGCGCAGCTAGTGTTAAATCAATGAAGTAAGTAAAATTTCATTTCATGTATGAAATTAAACCTGAAGGAAAATAGGTTTGTATTTACTAATCATGTAAAGGAGTGTACAAATAAACCTCATCAAAAATTGTATTTTTAGCCGACTACCCACAAGGAAAGTAATGTTTTTAAAATACAATACAATACTCAACACCACAAAAGACCAGGTAGGTATTTACCTACACGGGAACAAAGTAAAACGAGAACTCGAATTAAGCAAATCAAGGATCCAACATCTCCCTGCTAGGGGAACGAGGGGTAGACCCGACGTCGGCGTCGCCAAAACGGTACGCTCGCAGCGTGAATACATTATTATGCCGCGTTACGTATAAATGTTTAGAGCGCGGTGCGCCCAATTACTGCGATAAACTGACGGCAAGTTTGTAAACTGGCTGGGTTTATTAGAACGTGTTTCTATTATAAATATGTACAATATACAAGTACATAGACTACGTATAGACTTATAACTAAATCATAGTAGGCAGACAACGGGATTTTATTGACGAGTCATTAAAACTACTACAACAAGAAAATCATTTTGCTCGTAAGTTACAGCGAGAGTGATATATTTGCCATCGGTTTTTTCCCACAAATATTATACTTACAATTTTTTTATCAAAATTATATATGTAGGTACTTATAAGCAGGTAGTGAAATCGAATCACAGATGAACGGACTGATAATGATTGATAGCAAGTAGTTCCAACGCCGCCCAACTTCCCCTCTGCCCTGCCCTACCCTCGCAAAAACGACGCGCTCACGCGTAAAACATCCATAAAACGTCATTAATTCTTCGCATTTAAGTCATAATTACTTTACTGGCGTTGACAATGGAGCAATGGAGCACAACGAATATAAGGAGCCACTCAATTAGAGGGCGACTCACTTTAACGTCGAGTTGGCCAAATGACGGAACTAACATTTTGCTTTGGAGACTATCTATTTTGGCCACAAAATACGATGGTGGCTCCCTCGTTTAAACGTACAGATAAGTTAGTTGCTCTGTGAGAGGCATTCAAGGCAGCGGTGTTTGCTCAGTGTTCCCCGAGAGCTCTCATTGGCTCGAGAGTTGGGCGCCCCCTGACGGCGACACTGGTGACTGGTGAAGAGGATTCGATGGGACTTTGTTTTATTGATATTTGAGTTCTTTTGTCTACTGGGGGAATGTGCGGTTGTGGATTGGGTATTGTTAAAGAGTTTTGAATTAAAATCTTCTTTAAGTACCAACTCAGATTGACAAAATCAAACCTTTATTAATTTCTTAAACATCCTGTAACCTGACTGCTCTAAAATAGCAAAAGCCGTTTTTACTCCCTACCGAAATAAAAAGTTAAGGAGTAAGTTTCAATCAGGGCGCACCTAAGCTTCCTTCATACCAAATTACAAGTCAATCCGTTCAACTGAAAGTATCTAGGATCAAAGGATTTGTACAAAACTTAATTTGCAGAAACCTGTTCTTAAATCCAAGAAGTTTAAAACTTTTTTTTTACAACAAACTAGGCATGCGTTGGACCACTGATTCGCCTGATGGGAAGCGTCGATGTGATCGAAGGTGTAACACGCTTGCCTAGGAGATACCTATTCACTTTACTCTTAAACACCCCCAGATTGTATTTAGGTGGAAAGACAAACGCAAACAACGAGTTCCACGCCTCTGCAGTTCTTACAAGAAAAGTTGACTTGAAACGCTTAGTGTGTTTTGGCGGAATTTCCATCATATGAGGGTGTCTCTTACTGGTGCGCCTGGTACAATTATAAAAAAAAACGGCGAAACCTAACCTAAGAAAAGATTCTCCGACTCTCTTATATTCTCACTGATCTTAATTGAAACTACATAGTTGCACATACATAGTTACACATACACTACATAGTTGCCAAAGCAGTACGAGTAATAAGTTGTGGGCATTCTGTACTAAATACTTCAAAATTAAACGTACAGCTCCATAATAGACCCCACAATAATGTTATTATTTGGCAACATTTACTAATAATTTGCTCGTTAATCGTCTCCGGTCCCCTTCTCTTCTAACTACCGCATTGTCCCTCGCTAACCCTCTTCTACTAACGAGTAACATCACTACCCCTGGCGCAGTCAGTCTAAAAAAAGCTTAATTCTATATTTCGTATAAAACGTATGAAAGTTTGTTAAAATCCAGAAAGATTTAGAAATAGTTTTCAAGATCTTATCAGGTTTATTAGTTCAAGTGACATGAAAATCTGAATTTTAAGTTGGCCTCAAATAATAAGCGTTATTTTAAATTAGTAGTCAGACATTCAGATACTTAAATAAACTAGCTGTTACCCGCGACTTCGTTCGCGTTTATTCAGAAAATAGTATGCAGAAACCTTTGTCGTGATTTTAGCTGTTTAGCCGTTTAGCCGTGAAAATCCTACAAACAGACAGACAGAGTTACTTTCAATTGTATATTATTAGTGACTCTGTAACCTGGAGACCTTACGACTGGCGTCTGTCCTCCCTCTTCTACGGCCGGTTAAGAAATGCGATCTGTAGAGGAAGACAAAGATCCTGACAGAAATCCAGACAGATATCGGACGTACTAAAGCATTTTTTCGAAGCTGAAGCAGGGACGCTTTGCTCACTAACCCACGCACCGTCGATTAGTGTCGAAGTGTGGGTGAAGGTATTGAAAGCTCTAGCTAGAACGTAGCGATTCTTTGGTATATGTACCAAATTTAGATACTGCATGTAGATGTACGTTTGAATACCTTTGGGTTGACAACCCCACTCCCTTTTATATCCGCGAAATCAAATGAAAGACCCTAGGATTAGAAAACTATCGTGCATTCAAGGAACTCCTATAGCTGCTGCGTAATGAGTTCTCGCAGCTTCAGGATTAACGACTCAGTAATAATATTGCAATCGCATTTTTGCAGAAAGCTAATTATTATGAAGCATTAGAAATGTGCAATATCTAATCTACTGTAAGCAGTGTCTTAGCAGCTTAGCAGTGTGTGTAATTCTGCTGATTAATAAAAACCACAAATATGTAACTAATTAAATTTGACAAAGAGATAAGCGTGCATTATGATAGCGGAAATAGGATCTGTACATACTTGAATCCCAAGCAATGCTAAATACGATTTCAAAGGTCTAATTAAAACAAACATTTCCCTACTAACCATTTCAAAACGATTTCTTCATATATACACATGTAATTCAATATTTATTGCTGTTAATATGTGAAATATCCAAGTTTTGTTTTGTATATTCTCTCCAAAACTCGTCAGAAAGACACCATTTCATACCATTCGGGGTGTTCCACCAAAATCTGAACTTTTTCTTAGCTGGTGCATGTTTTGCTCTCTCACTGTTCACAGCCTCACAAAGGTTGCAAGTGGGGTTGTATGTGCTGTAATTAGAATCTATAGTGTAACGATTGGTCCAGTTGAAGAAAGATTCGTGTACAGTAGGATCAATGGTTGTTTGATGTATTAACTCTGCTAAATTATGCGGGTGAACCTGACGGGCGTCGATGTACGAACCTGGTGGTAGAAATCTGTGAACGAAAAAAAAAAATAATTTAAGGACTTAGGACTTAGGAAAAAAAATACGGAAAATTATGACTAACTAGCAGCCCCCTGCGGCTTCACCTGCGGTCCACAAGACAAATTTTTTTTTCGGGATAAAAATTACCCCCCCCCTTTCTGTACCCTGGACAACGTGTATGCAGAATTAAATACATAGTTAGGATTAAGATAATTATTATGGGCTTCAATAGTTTTATGATTTTATGAGGAAGTACCTAATGTTATTAAAGTCTTTGTAGATAATACACACTTAGGCAAACTCTTTACCTGTTATAATCAGCTCCACCGTACACAATAGGGACTGCATAATTATCGTATCCGTGCAGGACTTCTCGAGTAACATAGTCATCATCCAACGAGTCCTCGAAAGCTATGTAAAAATAATAATCCTTGCGCAGCATCGCTTCACAGTCGCCGTTTTCACCGCATACTCTATTCGTACAATCGCCGTAAATCTCTATTTGTACAGAGTAATGGATGAGCTGTTCCTGCAGCTTCATTACATGTTGGTTTCTGAAGCTCATTGTGGCGCAGTTGCTAACGATCCAAGCTGCAGCCTTGGTCTTTCCTTGCAAAATAGTCCTTACTGAACTGTGAATAAGGTTTTTATTAGCATTCCACTCGACGTTCACGCTCGGAGCGATGATATCTCCGTTGACATCTCGTACAACGAAGAAATACCAAATAAAATCCGAATCGAGTCGATATGTATAGGTCCAGTTAAAAAAATTGTCGTTGTGAAGTTCGCAGGCCGGATAGTTAGAGGGTGATTCCTCTGACGTAAAGATGTAAAGTTGGGAGGGAGACCGACGAATCGGGACCCATTTTTCGGCAAAATGAGACTGATCGAAAACAATAGCGTCGAAATAGGAAACGTCGCCTAATAAGGCTTTGTTTTCAGTCAGTATGCAACTGAACGCTGACGAGTTGCATTCATGAAAGCGAGTTACGTGTGACATATTACGTTTCCATAACAGAATGTATTTTAGTTTGGGCATTCGAGATCGAATGTAATGTGCTTGTCGTTGTTGTTTAAGTAAAGCTACAACGTTGGTCATGCTATCTGCGAAGGTAGTAAGATGGCGGAACGATATGATAAGCAGAATTGCATGTATTAACAAGCAAATTGCTAGCCATATTGCATTTTTGCCTGACAATTTATGCAAATCTTTGACCTTGAAAACGCAGACCATTCTTAAAAGAATGAAGAACTTTTAATAAAACCGACATCAGTTAGGGAAGACAGCACAATAGTTCACTGCATTACTGCAGTAATTAATTTAATGAAAAATACTATTTATATCTTTATAAACAAAAAATTGTCACCAGTGACTTTACAGTACTACTCTATGCCTGTGACTTACAATCATAGAGTAGACACGAATAGAATTAGTGTCATTTTTCTGAGAGTAGAGTAGTAGACTAGACCACAGAATACTTTTTATCTCGATTCTTGTGACTGGTGATAGACATTTGTGATCCAAAAGATGAAAAATACAATTACAAATAAGTTTGTAAAGATTTAAAACCGGACATAGACTCGATAAGAAAATATTCCACAAAATCAGTTCACGTGCGTGGGAGAGACGCTCCACCATTCAGGCACACCATTGTGCCTCATAGGTGGCAAAACCATCTCTTAGCTGATAAAAGAAACGTTTAGACAACCTTACAAAGATTTTTAACACCCCTCTAATCCCAGATTAAGATTGTATCTCATCGAGGACTCGATAAACACTCTACTTGTAAATAGAACGTGAATTCGTGAACAGTTAGTCGACTGAAAAAATACTGACCGCAACGGGTCGTCACACGTCCGAGACATTGTTGGACGCGTCAAACTACAGTTATTGTTGGCAAAATAAGGCTATTGTTGTGGTGTAAAGCTTTTGAGAGCAAAAACTTGGTTTACAATGACGTTGTAATTGAATTAAGTCCACTTGGAGGCGTCCATGTCCGTTCTGAGGTTCTAGGAAAGTCGTATTCTAATGTTACCAGTGAAATATTGGTCACAACGATAGTGAGTTATTTAAAACTTTGCAGCTGCAACATTCTAAGATGCCTTTTTGCGATTTTGTATGACAAATACCTACATAATTATTATGAATAGCTTCCAGACTTAGAATTTTTAGTAACCCATATAAATTTGTGGTAAATGGATCAAATGTCATTAAAGATAATAGTTTAAACAAAATAAAATTAAAATGTTTGCAGTTCAAAATACAGTTTTTGATATATACATGTGCATAGCGTCAATCAAATACATTATTATCTTCAAAATAAATGTGCGAAAAATTTAGCAAAAACTATTACAATGTAATTTCTAAGGGTTAAACATTAAGCTGTTAAAATATTTACGCAGTATTTACGTATTGACAAAACAAAATGGTCCATAATGGTCCATTGTGGCGAGTCCCGCTGTTTCGAGTGGTACTTCATTGAGCGCTCGAGAGCTTCCGCGCTTTTGTGTGCCCTGATGGAGGACGAATAGGAATTGTATGATGTAGTTTTTACAAAAATCTTGATTTACTCATATTAATAATTATGTAGAGACCATCTAAGTTTCAGCGGCGAGCTCATCTATTGTGTTTTACGTAATTGCTTTATTACTGCTTTATTGCATACTAGCTGTTGCCCAGAACTTCGTTCGCGTTTATTCAGAAAACAGTATTCATAAACCGTCCTCGTGATATACTGTAATTATTTATCAAATTATGAATATTGCCCCCGCGGTTAAAAAGTATCCTATTTGCTAATCTAGACTATAATCTATCTCTGTGCCAAATTTCATCCAGATCTGTTCAGCCGTGAAAGAGTAACAAACATCCATCCATCCATCCTTACAAACTTTCGCGTTTATAATATTAGTAGGAAGTAGGATTGAGTGGAGGCGTGCACGATTTTAGTTTAAAGAGATAATATAAAACATGGTTAAAATAAATCTGTAGCTATTACAATACCCTTAGCTCTAATGTAAGAAGATTACCTTTCCGTTATCAAAAAAAATTACAAAGTAATTGTTCTTTCTACCTAATTTTTTTTGGGGGCTGAGCTACCCACGTCCGTAGGAGCGTACTCTATTCTGATTCCCTACACGTGGTCCCCGGGTAGTGCTAACCGGGTAGCAAACTCTGGTGGGAGGCTTGGGCCGTGGCTAGTTACCACCCACCGGACCAAGCCATGCCGTGAAATGACCTAGTCGTGTTTCGGGATGTAGTCCGGTGTAACCATTCCAAAAAACGGGTCTGAGCAGTAGCGCACTTGTAGCGCCTCACTCAACTGCCGTCTTTGCACTTCTTCACTCTACAAAACTTCAAGGCTAGAGTGAATAAGTACATTATAGGTCGTCGTGCTCCATCTTAGACCACAACGTCGCTTAACATCAGGCGAGTTGGTGATCAAACGCCGACCTATTCTACGTAAAAAAAAAAAAAAAAAAATTCACATTTTACGTAAAATATTTAATCAAAACCATCGTTTAATTAATCACTGAAGCTTATTGAATGGCAATCTCAAGTGATGGCACGGAGCGGAAGGGCCGCGTTCACCACATGCTGTTAATCCACTTACCGGCGGTTAATTCCCGGTTATCCTCTCGGGCCATTGTCAGGGAAGTGCACTGGACTGCGATAATATAATCACAACTGTTGTCAATAGGACAAATGGTTTTTGAATGTGTGATTTGATTATGTTGAGATGGGTGAGTGCATTTTTTTACAAATCAATCTACTTCTATTTTAAATGAGTACTTAAGAGGTTAAGATGCGCCAATGACATTTGGCATTCGACGCTCAGTTGGTTTTAGCGCCTCTAGTGATCAACGCTCGAAGCTTTTGAACATTGAGCTAGCATTTTTCAAAGACTAAACAAATTCAGACGAAACACCGTGAAAAAAATATTTTTGCCTAAAAATGAATGCCCTCTGTGATGTTATGCTTTATTGTAATGTTTTGTGAGATGAACGTGAGATGTTTCTTGGTCACTCTCACTATGACTTTTAAAACGAGAGAGACATTGATCAGAAAATATTTTTAGCAAGAATAGGGCTCCTAGTGTGCTATGCGAGACGCAGCCGCGCGCGCGCACTCGCCCTGATGAAGACCGCCGAATGCGGTTGAAACTATAGTCGGAATAATCGACTGAATCGTACGTGAGTAATTTCCCGTGTTTTAAATCATAATGTGTGAAAACCACGTGAGTTTCCATAATAAAATAGGGCTCCTGATGGGCATTCTAAGAACTCCGGTACCAGGGATAAATCACTCAACCTATCTTAAACCAATGCTTACAACATTTCAAAAATCTCATAACAAAAAACATATTGACTAGGACTAGCAGAGCTGTTCAATCGACGGCCCGCTTTAAAAATGTATTCTACGAGTTGATAGTACTAATCTGTTTTATATAATTAGTAGGTAGTATAAAAATGACTAAAATTGTTGAAAATATAGTGGACCCAGAACTTACAACCTCATTATTTTCTCGATAGTTTCTTGCCTGATTTTGCTGAAATGTTCCTACTTGAAGTTAAAAACGCGTTTGTGTTTAATATCTTTTTCATCACTCTCGCTCGTAAAAAGGACTTTATTATATCAGTTTTAGCTCATAATCCGAGCTATTAAGCACGTGTGCTGTTACTTTACCATTATCGCACTAGTAACTATACTGAACTAGACTTTTTTAAAATAAATCAACAAGAGTTTTTTTTTACTTTTCTTAAATTCTTGATTTAAAGTATCATAACTACGTAATAACAGTAAATAAACATTATTTTTTAATCAAAATATTGACCATTAATTAGGTATGATAATTTAAACAAAGTATTCGCTTTATTATTTTGCCTTGGAAAATTTTGATAGGTGGAAAAGCAGCAAAATGCGCATACATTTTCAGAAAAATGTATTGACTAATGCAAGTCTGTGTTTTTTCCCCTCGCATGTGTGATGAAAAACGTCACATGAAACGCGTGTGCGTTAATAATTACACTATTGGCTCCATTAGTGGGCTCGCATACGGCTCGCGCTATAATATTATACTCCTCGAGTGAATGACAAATACAAGAAACTAACGGAACGAGCTTTTTTTTATCTACGCGTACGAAATCGTGAGCAACAGCTAGTAGTTAATATAGAAAAAAAATCCTCTATAGCTGGACTAAAGGGGTCTTAGATTGGATATTGAAAAACCTTTTGTAGCTGAAATACATGTATAGTGCTTAGATTTCAGCAAACACCAAAAAAATAATCAAAATAAACCGAGATTCAAAAAATATCAATAAATCAAATGCTTTGAAGGCAGTAATCGCTCAGATTAGCACATACTTAATCTAACACATGAAACTCAAATGTTGGTTTTATAGCTGAAACATAAATTCGAGCGAAGCTTGTAGTTGGGAGTTTCCGAGCAAAGAGGTTAACATTGAATGAAAACTCAGAATAAGCACTGTAAGAAGAGTTTATTTGAAAATTGAACTAGCTACCAAGAAAAAAATACGAGCACGTGCTCCACGAGCTGCACGAAATTTAAAATAAAAGACTGTACCTTACTAGTACCTTTTTATTAGTTATGAGAGAGTATAATATTAGACAGTATTTTTAGTAGAGAATTCGCTTCTAGGATAAAGCAGTGTTTTTTTCTTGGGCGGCTTGAACCCCTCGCTGCCCTCAGGACTCATCTTCCCTTGCTGCATTCGGGAGTTAACTCTAGATTCCCTCGTTACGCTCAGGGTACAATAAGCCGCCCGCGACGTAAGGCACTGCTTTGTGCCCTCGGTACATAATCTACTATTGTTACTCTTTATTCACAAAAAGGTGAATTTAGAAGCAAGACCAGTTTGTTTTTCTCCAATCAAGTCTATCGATTGTTTGTCGCAACCAAATCCATTGTGTCTTGATATTTCCTTCAATTTTACGAAGAAGAAGCTAATGTCATAATACGCCAATAACTTTTGTCTTTCTGTTCTTGTTCTGCTTCTTCTTCGACGATGAGATTCGGCAATGAAGACTGATATTGTTGTTCCTAAAAACAATATTAAATGATAATTAATTTGCAACCATACTAAGTCCCAACGCTCGTATCAATAATTTATTTTAGTACATTGTGTACACAAAAAAATAAAAAAAGATTACCAGTTTATTCGAAGGTGAAAAAGTCCCTGTTCCTCGGATGCTCTGATACCCTTCGGCTGATTTTGAACTAGGCATCTGTAGATAAAAATATAGGATAAGTTTTTAGTATTTTTATTAACTGAAACGGAAGTTCTTCACTCGCGCTTCGCGCTCGCTGAGTGAATGGTTGTACTGGCGTCACGCATGCCCATAGCAGTTCAGCGCCACTCTGATTACAAGTAGTGGCTCTACGAGCAACGTCTCACAAATTACATATATCCGCTATTTTAAATAAAACCTAAATTTACAAAATTTCACAAATATCGGTTGAGAAATGCGATCTGTAGAGGAAAACAATCGGACATCCGTGCAATCAGACGCTGGACGCCGGACATACGACAACTTCAGCAATAGCATTTTCATTTGGCATAGCTCTGACTATGCACTATGCTTGTCACCCTAATAATATAAGATGTTAAATGTCTTTTAACTCACCTTAGTTCAGTACTCGCATTTGTTGTTTGCTGAACGCTTGTGTTTAAATTTTGATAATTTCGTTGATCTCTGTTTCTGAAAAAATGAAATAGAGCAATTTAAAGATATTAATTACACAATATTCATATTACTCAAAGCGTCTCGTTTGTCTCTTTCCATGATACCATAAAATATAAAACAATTACCAATCTATAATCCCAGTTTAAAATATATTATTATTCTAGTCTTCATGCAATAGACTAAATTAAAATAACTATTAAGACTAGATGCAGGTTGGTATCAGTTACCAAAGAAATTGTTGTATATAATAAATATAAATAAATAACAATACATACAATAGTGACTCTGTGAGCTGGTGATCTCGTCAAAAAGGTTTTTTGGAAATTTTCCAATTATGCGGAGATATATCTTTTTTTAAATCACATCTCTGCCATATTGAAAAATTTCCAATAACCGCCTAGACAAGAAAATTCTTTTTAAATATCGGACTTACTCACAAAGTTTCAAGAGAATAGGTTAAGAAATGCGACCTGTAGATTAAGACAGGTCTGGACAGAGATCCGGACTGAAATCCAGACGGAATTCGGACATACGAAAGCATTTTCGTCGAATCTGAAGCATAAACGCTTCGCTCGCTAACGATCTCTCGCTCGGTTATTGTTGTAAGAAAATGTAATAACTTTTCTATCGAATTCAATGGCCATGACTCGGAACACTACTTTCTGAATGCAAATGCTTGACTTTTTGTATTAAATACTATTTTTTACTAAAAATACTTTATTTTGATCAAAGTGACTGATCAGAGTGTGAGTAAGCATATTCTTTCAAATAAAAAATAAATGAGTAAATAACGAAGTTATGCTGCAACAAACATTTAGTAAAATTTATACAATGTAATTGAGTGCGTCCTAATTTTTGAAGTCGGTTAACAAACCAGGATAAGTTAGAAAAATATGCTCAATACACTGCTAAAAATAATAACGTATTGCGGACCGTGGTTGGTCAGCTATAACATAAAAATGTGATTGTTTCTAGTTTAGGTAGGTTAGTTTAGGAAATGTGCTATACCAAAAACAAAAATTAGTATTAGTCATTTACACCGTTCGCACGCAACGACCGCTTTCCAATTTTGACATCGTAAGTACACATAATAATTATCATTATTTTATTTTTACCCGATTGTTCAAGAAGGATTATTTATTATTATTAACTATAGAATACTCCCCATTTCTATGTTATTAACAAGGTGTTGGGGCATCAGCAAGTATGCCACAGCTTCAATTTGAAATGGCTTAGGTATATTGACCTTAGTATAATTTTTGTGAATAATTGAATCAAATGAAATCACGAGAAAAAAAACAGCTGTTTCATACAAAAAGCTCATCGATCGTCGACAAAATGTAAGCAGATGCTTTTTTCCCCGATTTAATTTACAAATAAAAAAGTTTAAAAAGTAATCGTTGTTTATAATGAAGAGTACAATGACCCCCGTTTGGCTTAGTACACCCTATACCGATAACCCTGTGCAATGTACAAATATGACACATATAGGTAAATTTGTACATAACAAAACAAAAACACAGTTCTGACAAGTCTTGCACTTGGATAATTATCATGAGCAACATGTACAATGGGGCCCGTGCCGTGGCGTGATGATTGTAGTACAGCACGACGCTGCGCGACCGCGGCTCGTATCACAGCAAAATAAGGTTCATGGTCGCACAGCGTCGGCGGGTAAATCCAACGATCATCGCAATAAGGTGTAATGGACGGTGAAGCCCTGAGAGTTAACATAGGTCGGAGGACACGTCTGTAGTTTTCTATTATTTTATCAGGAAAACAAACGTCAGACCGAAATCATATGCCACTAAAAACTCAGACACTAGGGTTAGTCACTTCAGTCTACACAATAAGAACAAACGGGTAAAAATATTTATGTGGTAATTAAATATTAATAGGTAGGTAGGTACTTACCACTTAGCTAGTTGGAGTCCAATTTTTTTCTTACGCCTAGCTGCCTTGGTGACATCTCCCATTTTCATCGGATCAACCTTCTGTACCCTCTACTCACAACGCGATCAATTATTGTCCAAATATTTTCACTAGTAGTAAAGTCACTAAAATCTTATCAAATGTCTTGAAAAACTACTTTTTTTGATTGTCTCTGGATAATTAAGCACTGTTTAATTGATGATTTACGTACAAATAGATAAAAAATGCGAAAATATTTTTCGGCAAGGCGAGTACGTCCCTCCTTCGTGAGGCGCTGGCGCCGACTGGCCCGTCCCCCGCAAAGGAGCTCGCGGGTGTCAGTGGTCACGTGATCTGACGAAATACTTCAAAATAACACAAAATATTACTAAACTAACTCAATTTTAGCTCTAAAAATATGGTAAAAGGACGATCAATCATATTTTTAATTTCCTATCCGAAGGTGTAAAAATATATAGTAACGTAATCTCCGTAAGCACGGTATTGCACGCCATGAGAACGAAAACAACGTTCATTTAATATTTTTTTACTCGCAATCTAGTAAGTAATATAATATTTTAATCAGACTAATTAATAGGTAACAGAATGATCTTATTGGTGATATTTTTTTTATATCGGTAGGGTCCGTAGCTTCTTCACAATTACGAGTTGAATAGACGCGTTTGGCGAATATTCAAGGCTTAATACATAAGTTCTAACAGATTTTTTTGACTTGAGGTTTTAAAAGACGAAAATACTTTTGTCTAAGTACTTATGTGAACTTATTTACTTTAGTATTATTTATTTATCATACCTTAGAGTAGGTATTTGATCTCTGCATGAAACAACTTCCAAAGAACTAATTTCTCCAAAGTTATGACAACATTATGAGTTGCAGGATTCAAATTACTTTCCTGCTGAATGCAAAATGGTAACTCAACATTATCTTTCGACTTTATCCCTATATCTCCATCTACGGTTCTGAAAGGCCTGCCCAAAAAATATTTATTGTGTTTATACAAACGTTGAAGGTAATCCGAGTTACAACAATTTGCCCTTACGAAGGGGAGTATTGTGTTGATGGTGAAGACCGACCAATTTATCTGTACAGTTGCCCAAATTATGGAACTAAAAATGCTCCATAGCTGATTGTCAGTTTTGTCTAAAATAACATCAGTGGCTCCTTCAATTTGACCACAGATAAGTTGGTCGGTGTTATAAGTCATCAAAAAAAACTCTTAATAATATTATTGGGCTCTAATTTCGTTTGTGAGTGTTAATCGTGGTTATATAAAAGTGTCAGCTTCATTCAATGGAGGTGCCAATTTGTATAGAATTACCTCACTTGAATGGAAGGTTGTATTACACAATGCATCTTGCGCAAAAAAAGCCACGAATATCTACAAAATATGATTATTCAAGTGCTGTGTCTTGATCTGGTCGTTTTTTTGGTAATACTTGAGGTAGGTAGTCTTTATTAACGTTATCTATTTCGATTCTTTAAGAAATGATATTATTAGTTGGAGTGTCTTGAAATGTATTTGTTGTCGCTTGGTCTTATTTATTTATGGAGCTATTATGCTATCATTTATTTCTTATACGGACCGCTAGAGTGTGGAATACTCTGCCAGCGTGTGTGTTCCCTGACACTTATAATCTGGGTGTCTTCAAGTCTCAAATGAATCGGTTTCTTCTAGGCAAGCGTGCTCCATCGTAGGCCGCATCACTGCTTATCATCAGGCATATTGGTGGCCAAACGCAAGCCTATTAATCAATAAAAAAATTGAGCTGAATTTTATATGACAGTCTACAGAAATGTGTTTGATTTTAAGGCACAATACTTTTTCTCAAGAACGTTTTACAAAAACGCAGCACAACGGACGCAACTGCCTTCCTAATACTAATGTTACTACGAAGACGAGTCACCCTCCTCGCTCAATTGGGATAATTAGACCCTACTTTGGCCCGACTCCCTGAAAAAAGAAGCCACCAGAAAACAACAAGCTGTTCGTATATACGGATCGAACAACATATTTATAGAGTTCAATCAAACCCCTCCGAGCTACTTCCGAAGTTGTCCACCTCCTAAGGTTATATAGAAGGTTTTCAAGTTAAAAGGTGGCTATTTAGGATTTGAATTTCAAATCTTAATTCGCCACCTTTAATTTTCAAAATCACTCGAGAATCTTCTATGGAACCAGTTTTTTGGGGACAGGTAATTTGGTCGCTTGAAGCTTCCAAATAAAATAATATCTTACATCGATGATACTACTAATGTATGTACGAGTAATTTAGGATTGCTGCTGCCTCCCCTCTCACTATCCGACGTAGCATCGCTACGCGTGCTACGAGCGCAAAAAGTATTATGAGCAAATTGTAAACCAAATTTTGCAGAATTTAACAATTCTTCACCTGGAGAATCCTCCAAGTGAAGTAGTTATTACTAGTAGTTAGTTCTTCAAGTTGTTTAAACTGATGATGATGATAAGCAATTCTAAACCAATTAACTTATACCAAACATACTTTAATTGATTAAAATTACTGTAATTAGTCAACGAAAATGAACACTTACTTGTAAACAGCATTTTTTTTTTTTAGTAAAAATTGTTTTAAATAGCGATTTTAATTTTTAAAAAAAATAGACCTTTGTTTTTTCGGGTTTCCGGCAATCTCACATTCCTGTTTTTTTGGGTTTTTGGCATCCATTAATTGGTATCGCTAATCGTAATCGTAAATGTTTGTAATGAATTTTGTAATTTTGTTTGTAATGTATAGTTTGTAAGTTAAGTTTGTAATGAATATTATTAAACATTATAATTTTATCTAATCTAATCTTATTAAACATTTAGGTGGGTATTCATTGTTATCTTAGTGTCGACCCTATGTAATATGGTATTCTGTGGTGTCAACATTTAAAATCTTTTTGAATGAACTTAAACTTAACTTTAAATCTTTTGACGTCCGCATTTATCAAACATAACTACAGCATCCCCGTCCAAAGCCTAACAAATCGCGAAGTATTCCAACGAGGGTCCGGGATTATCTTCAAATAAGCGTATTACATCTACTCGTGGGCATGCTTTGTGATCCAAATAACTACGGCTTCACATACGCTAAGCATTTCTCCCTGTGTTCTCTACCCTTCTGAGGTTTTGGAGATGGCTTATAAAAGGTAGTCGCTAGTCTGTGGCAACGTGTAGTTAGGTCGGTAACAAACGTCTCATTGAGCGTCCCTCGGGACGTCTGCTCCGTAGATAGGGTTCTATTTGCAGATTTAACGAATGACTAAGGTTTCGCTACGCTTTTCATCATACAAAATGCGCGTGTAATTTCGGATTAGTTGACGGACCGAATAAGATTTAGGAAGGGCTTGCTTCAAGAAAATCTGCTTTACAATTTTTCTAATAGTTTCTAATGGTTTCCGTAAGGTATAAATGACTAGCACGGCAACCAAAAAAAATTATAGACGTACGAATGTGGTTCCAGGCCGTCCGCCGCGTACGAAACCGGAGACGGTACTTCAGAGATACAACTTGAGATATAACTTGAGTTTTTTTTTTATTATTAGTAATTTTTGTTGCCCTGTGAGGAGCGCAAAGTAAAAAAACTCCATAAATCCGAAAAATTTAGGTATATTTATTTCATAACACAGAAAAAAATAAAAAATAAATTGGGAGAGACCACATCGCACTCGTTGCAAGAAATACTTTCCAAGCGAATTTTCCTTACCGCTCCTCACTGGCAGCGTATCGATCGTAAACACGCAAAACACGCCGAAACTGAGGCAGACATAAACAAATTGTGTAACAGCCGCGTAACTCAGCCGTCGGCGTCGGCGGCGGGCCTCGATTTACATAAAATTATCGCGAGCCGCCGGCTTCAGATAAAGTTCAGTGCAAGCTACGCGATCGAGGTGACTGCTGACTGAGAGCATTTTTTTTTCATTATTAAGTTTGTACTTGGCCGCCATCTCGCCTGATGTAAAGCAATTATGTAGCCTACGATGGAGCACGCTTGCCTAGGAGAAGCCGATTCACTCGAGACTTGCAGATACCCAGACTATAGCTATCAGGGAACACCCACCGAGGGAGAGCATTGCGCACTGTAGGGCTTTGCACAATTAGAGAAGTGGAATGAAATTGTTTTGTGCATGCTATATTGGTACCTATGTCAACTTTAATTACAAGATGTCGCTTTTGAGTTCCTTGAATCGCTTTAGTTTTCTGAGAAGAAATCGGCGCTTTGTGCGTAACCTGGTATGCGTAGGAACTAGATCCTAATCTGCAGTGATTGTGTGGGCTGGCGTATGCCAGCGTGCGTTTCGTGTACGAAACTAGGTCTGATAGTCTCCAAGAATAAAAAAATATATTCACAGGTCTAAAATCTGTCATTCAATCGAGCTAAAACGAAAATATCATAAAGTTTAGTTCGTTAACCTTAAAGGAAAGTTTTAATTCACCATTCTGCCTGGCAGTCACGCGTGCAGGACTGCGAAGTCACGCAGGATGGTGAATGCTGTCGCAGCCTGCATCGCGTCTGGCAACGACGAGCAGGATGCTAGGCAGGATGGCGTGTGAACTACATCCTGCATCGCGGATTGCGAGGCAGGAAGGTAAATGATACCTTTTAAATGAAAAATGAAATGAAATAAAATAAATGAAAAATGAAAATGGAGTTATTTATTTCCCGATTTATTTTCAACACATATTATATCAATATTGCATTTTAAATTTTTTATTATTATCTACTGGTTAAATAAAAAGAAAATAAAAAGGTTAAACCAAAGCGAATTATATTAATTGAATAAATTAATAAAATAATAAAAATATATAAAGTTAACTAAAATGAAATGACATTGAATTGAATTAAATATTGTGAAAAAAATAAAAATCAAAGCTAGACCATGAACGGCTGATGTGCTCTCCATGTGCGATGTTTTCAAATATTTAATTTTTCTAAGTCATGAACCCTTTGCATTCACCTCAATCGCTTAGGTGTACCATACCTTAATACCTCCTTTGTGACGACAAAATATTTTCTGAACAGTTTTCTACACAAAGTCTCTAATTCAATATAACAGCGGCGGCGACGCGACGAATTACAGTTTTTCGAGGCGAAGCTGTATAAATTAGGAAAACCTACTCTTTTAATATGCCGCCTCAAGTTGGAATGAATTTTTATTGAAAAGTAAGTAGGTACCTCTTTCAATAGAATTTGTATTTATTTTTGAAAAGAGGGAGGGAAAATAAGTACAGGTAAGGAGAAGGTTCGTTTGAATAGTAGTGTTGTGAACACTGCGTAGAAAATTGACCTTTTATCAGCCTAGCAAACGTTTTTGTCTGTATTCATAAGATAAAGAGAAAAATTAGCAGAAAAACATCGTCTGCGTAGGTTTTTAAGTCGGTTATCTTACAATTAAAGTTATAAAAGAAAAAAAAAGTATTGTATTTAATACTCAAATAATGTATTTTACGACATTAGTAAGTCTTCCCTGACAATAGAAAAGACAGTATTTCAGTCTAATTTATACCTAAACTTTAGACCTTTAAACCTAGGCATTAGATGCTCGGCTTCAAATTTAGTAGAGCCCTTAAAATATAGTAATTTTACTTGTCACTTTTGTAATATTATAAATACAACCCGTCCTTCCTTTCCATGGGTACAGTTAAACAAACAATGCAAACATAAAATAAACTGCGGGGCGTATGCAGTGGAAATAAATGAATTTACACAAGTGGGTACTGTCGAGGACAATGAGTTTTGAAGCGGTGGGCGTGAGGAAACGCCTTCGTCTTTGGCCATGGTACGGCAATTATCACAACAATAGCACGACCAGGTACACGTAAATCTATTATAATCTACATAAATTGTAAAAAATACCAAGTTCGCCAAAAAGTGATAGTTTATTAGTCTACCTATAAACACGTTCTTTTGTGGTAGGTTTTATAGAGAGAGAAAAGGTTTTACCTACTTAGAATTAACAAAATCATACCTCTTCAAAACAAATGTGTTGAATACCTTAGACCACGTTCAAGCTTTATTTTACCGAATTAAGAAATTGATTTCGACAATTTACGGATTACTGACATCTTTAGGTATCTACTAAGGATTATTGTTACCTACACAATGACTATAAGATTATTAAATAATCAAAGTATGTGGAAGTCAAAACCAAAATCAAACCAAAAAGAATATCTCAACTATTATAAGTAGGTAATATTATCTAGTAGGAAATAAATCATTTCAAATATTAAACAAAATACCGCTGCAATGCTATAGAGCACTTGTTTTAAAAGCTTTTAACTAAAATCAGGCACAAAAACAACAAAAATTGTATACGAATTTGTACAAAAGCTTGTTAAATATGCACGCGGGCGCGTTGTGGCGATTAAAATGCGTGTTTGTGGACGGCCGCGATGCCGCGTCGATTGTTTTTCGGCGACCATCGCCTGTGTCAAACCGCGACTACGTGATACGAGTACGGAATCACACTTTTGTGCACAAGCGTACTTATTTATATTATTTTACGCTTTGTTATACTTGGTATTGTAATCTCGTTGTAAAATCTCTTAGCGAATATACTTAGATTTGATTTTGATAGCTCAATTTATCATTTTTAAATAAAACATTTAAAACAGTATGATCTGTTTGATCGTTGAATCTAGAAAATCAATCTAATCTAAATAAAATAACATTCCAAAAAGCAATTAAATTCAAATGCTGCTAATAAAATATGCGCGTAGCAATAATTGATTTTCCAGAGTGCTACGCTGCTTGTGCTACGAAAATAAGTGGCTACAGCGCCACAAAACAAAAACAGAAAAAAAATTAGGCGCTTTGCGCATAGGCATACCTACTTACATCTAACTTTGTTTAACTTAGCAGAGATTCTTTAATAACTTTAAACTACATATTTGTCTACCTATACCTCCGAGTACCTACAAGTATTGAAGAAATTAAACTAAGCTGAAATTAGATTAGTGGTCTAATTAACTACAAATTCCTTTGCTATAACAATCTACTGTAAGCTACCTACATCTGTAACCAGCCAGCTGAAATCGTATAATCATACTCGAGTACGGATTCCATCGTCATTGTCTCGCTCCGAACCAGTAAATATTTCCTGCAATTTACTTAATCCACAAAACACTGCTTTCTGTATAAAACACAAAAGCACGACCGTGGAGACAGTAAACAAAATGGCGTATTTAAATGGGCGTGCATTGTTGGCACTCGCTTTACACCGGTGTCGCTGTCTCCTTCTCACTCGAAGCGTAGTCGAAGCCTCTTTATTTTCATTGCCTATTCTTAACTCACAAATGGAATAACAGCTTCTCAGCTCGAATTTAAAATCAACTTTAACACCGAAGCATAAAGTCTAGTTTCGTGTCACGTGACGGAATCAAACAAAATCGTAACTTCACAGGGATATGTGAACTGTTGCACGATCTCGCATCTTTGTCTAACGAAGTAGGGAGGAGGATTTTTATAGCTGCGTCTCTTTCCCGCTCGCCTCCTGAGGAGTAATGTGTTGTTGCGTGTTGTGATATCTCTGAAATAACAGGGAAGCACTCTCTACGAAGTTGTCATTTGTAACGGTTTTGCAAAGTACGGTCAGACAAATCATCGTTGATTCGATCCTATATTTTTTTTTGATAAATACAAAATAACATACGTCACGCCTTTTCCCCAAAAAGCGGTGTATTACAACACCCACACTTTGCCGGACGATATTCAGTCCCAATGTAACAGGGGGGAGCATGTTGTCAAGAGAAAATATAAAGAAGCTTATTGTCAAAATATCCTTTTTGCTACTACTCAACCTCGTAACAGTTGAGCAGATTTATTGGCAATGGACATTATCATAGACTTACTAAACATAAGAAAACTGTCAAGTCATAAGTAAAATTATGGGAGACAGTTGTTTTCTTAGCTAGCCTGTGCCGTACCTCTGCTGGGCAAAGGTCTAAAGAAGGTCCAAAGGACATTTAAAGTATGAAATAGATATTTTTTGCATTATGAAATAAAATACAAGTAAATAACGAGACTTATTTTTAAAGTTAAGAAGAGGCAATGTAAAATGTGGTTTGTTACAAATTATGAAAATAGTAACTATTCATAGGTCACAGAAAAAAATCACGTACCTAACTATAATTGACAAATCGAAATAACAAAAAGGAGAAGGCACGAGTCTAGTTTCTAGTACAAAGTGCGTGAAACCAATATTTAACTACAAGAAAACGGGCACTACACAGCTCCGTTACCGCAATATTATGTTACGTGTATCAATTACAAAGATAGAGAGACGTACAAGAGACCATAGCGAGACCAAGACAAAAATAATTGTTACTGTTGCTACTGTTAGCGTTTGTTTATGACTACGGTAAATTGCGTGCAGCACCAAATTTTTGCGGTCCATTTTAATTTTCTCGTACCCTCCCCTATATATTATCTGATCGAAGTTGACAACCAAAGTAACAACAAGCATAAAATTAGAACTTATTTGCTATCCGTACTTTAGGCTCAAGGTAGGGCGCGTGGAGTCGCGAAGCCACCGGAGTGGGGCGTCGCTAAACAAAAACACGTATACAAGCGTGCAGCGCGCGCTGATTGGCCGGCGGCGGCGCGCCTCCGCCCTCGCAGACGTGGGGCGCGCCGCGGCCGTCGGCGGCAGACCGCGCCGCGCTGCCAGCCCGACAACATGTGTAGCGGCGCCGAGGGAGGCTCCTGGCCGCTCGGCAAGGACGCGCCGACCGTCACCGCCGCCGCGCTCGACCACTACCGCTTGCAACTCTACAATTATGCCGTTGCCGAGAGACTGCGCCTGTACCCGCCGGCCGTGGCGCCCTGCTACGCGCCCTACGGCCCGCGTCTCGCGCTCTCCATGTCACTGCTGCAACAACGAGCTCTGCAGCCCGAGGAGCCCAAACCGCAGCACAGCTACATAGGACTCATCGCCATGGCCATCCTCAGTTCGCCCGAGCGGAAGCTGGTCCTCTCTGACATCTACCAGCACATATTGGACAACTATGCGTACTTCCGCACGCGCGGCCCCGGCTGGCGGAACTCGATCAGACACAACCTGTCTCTCAACGATTGCTTCGTGAAAGCTGGTCGATCTGCCAATGGAAAGGGCCACTACTGGGCGATACACCCGGCCAACGTCGAAGATTTCAGAAAAGGTGATTTTCGAAGACGCAAAGCTCAGCGGAAAGTGAGAAAACACATGGGACTGGCAGTTGATGATGATGGAGAAGATTCATCTTCCCCGCCGCCGCAGTCGCCACCACCGACGGCGCTGCCGATACCATACTGGGGAGCGGGCAGGCTGCCGCAGACGCGGAAGAGGCAGTTCGATGTGGCTTCGCTGCTGGCCCCAGACGACGTGCCAATAAAACTCCAGCGACGGGATAGCAGCTGCGAAGAGGAGCCGGAAGAGGATATAGACGTGGTGGCGAGTGACCAGGAGGAGGTTTCAATCAAGGAGGAGGGTCACAGTCCGCTGGCGCCGGCGGCGCAGTACCCGCTGCTGGGCGGGTGGTGGCCGGCGCTGGATCCGGCGCTGCTGCAGCAGCTGCGACGACACTCCGCACCCTCCGGCCCGCCGAGCCCCACCGACCAGCACCGCCCACCAGACACCTAGGCGCCGTCGCCCAGTGAGTGTGGAAAATGTAATATACCTGTGAATACTCAGTATTATCCTAGTTCCCGTCGGAACAATAATTTTATGCCTAGTGCACTAGTTCGTGTTCAAAGATAACTTACTTTTTTCCTATTTCCTGATTCTTGCTATTAGTTAACTGTTTTATCGCTCTTTTTATAATTTTCTCTTCTCTTACTAACAGAACCTATTTTTATTGGAGCGCGTTGAAGTCTTTTCAACGCGCGAAGTGCTATGTTACGTTGTGTGTTATTCTAAATCTGTTTACGTCTAAAATAGTTTTATAAAATGTGTAAATTATTGTAAATTTTACTTGTGTAGATATTCTACTACGCTATATCAGTAGAACGAAGTATACCTATAGAATATTTTAAACTAATGTTAAAGTCTGAGAACGACCAAGCTACTGTAGATACTCTTGTAGATTGTACGTGTATATAAAATGCGTAATGGTGTCTAATCTTCGTTGTTAACATGTAAACATACTGTTGTCATAGAATAGACATGAATAATGAAATAATCTAACAGGTCTAAAATCAATCTCTGAATAAATAGAAATATCATCATATCAATCTATCTTTTATTATTAAATAACCCCAAAATATTTTTTTAGAAACTTTATTAGGAACCGTACCAATGTAAATATCTAAATCATTCATCACACAAGATGGACTGGCTGAAGATGTACGCTACATTTTCCTAAATGAATGCCAAAATTTTCATTCTTCACTTCACTTCACATTACAAATACAAATATTTTATTTCGGATACTTACAAGGACCAGGGTTTTAATAGTTACCAACAAACTGTATAAGGTCCTATCTAACCTAATACAGTTTGTTAGTACATACATACATACATATAGTCACGCCTTTCCCCCGAGGGGGCTGGCAAAGGTGTAATACAACACCCACACTTCGACGGACGATATTCAGTCCCAAATGTGACAGGGAGTTGTTAGTATGTACTACAAACATGTACAAACCACAATTTTAGATAAATTCTTTGTAATTGATTCATAGTAAAGTAGTCCGTGCAGTCTGATGATCACTACTTGATCATCGTCCGCACGAAATGCCTCACAACGAATGCAAGTGTGTGTCTGTCAATGAGTCGGTGTTGAGAGGTTGTGTGGCTATTTTGAGGAAAAAAACTTCTTAACACTTTAACATTAATTGGATTGTAATATGTTTAATTTAATAAATAAATAAAAAATCCGGCATCGCGGGTGAAACCGCAGGGCGCAGCTAGTAAATACTAAAACCAGAATAGAACTAGCTAGGTAGCTGCTTATATTCTGCTTTACCATATAGCCAACGTGTAATCCAGTAAAATAAAAATATTTTCTTATTTTAACAAGAAAATCAATATTAATATTTGTTGCAATTTAATAAATGCATAAATTTGCAGCAATGTAGCACATTCGTCACAATTATTGGAGTTTATAATGAAATAATTGTTTTTAATTAACTAATTACTTATGGACATGATCACTCAATGATGAATATCTATAAGTACGTAGGTAGATATACAAAGTGCAAGTGTAAAACATACCTATAGGTATAAGGAATGTACTTCTTAGCGAAAAGGTAGATTACCCTAACGAGGGAACGTTTCCCACACTTGTCTGTCCGTGTGCCTATTGTTGCCTGCTTACCCGCTTAGTTTAATCAGTTTTCTGCTTATAATTAAACATTATTACTTACTTAATAATCTATGGTTCTACTTAGAATACCATGATTCATGATTGGTGTATGGAAAACTTGGTAATTATGTGGGAATTTTGGTAAGCTTTGTTTTAATTCTACCTGAGAAGGAGGTTTTATTTTAGAAGGTACGTAGGTTAGATTAGTAGGTAAGTAGGTTCTATAATTATATTCTACCTACGGCTTGTTTTTTTCAAAACTACGTCTGAATATGTGGTCTGTTATTGTCATCTCGAATCTACAACATTAGTTTTTGTCGACAAACAATGCCCTATGAAGCGGAAAAAACGTAAAAGCAACGTTTCCGATAGGAAACGTAAAAATTAATTATAGATAAAGTAAAGTACCTAACCTACTCCTGGTTACGTAGCTTGAGTTCCGTAGGCAACCGAAGGGTTAAAACCATCAAGCTATCAGTTTGATGGCACGTCAGTCAAGACGTCAAACTCGGTCAGGCGGGCCGGCCAGGTCTGTAATTTGCGGTGCCGTCCGCAAACTGGAGCCTAAGATAACATCGAATAATGTGCCAATGCGATATGATGATGCAGGATTTGCAATTTGCTCGAACGTGAAATTACTCGGACGAAATAGATCGAATAGGCGTAAGTACTTACACTTAGGTATCATATTATTTCTTGATTTTTAATGAAGACACTTACGTTATTATTGTAAGTAGCTCACATTGCTATGAGGTCCGCCTAGTACATAAGTCAGTTTATATTCATGTGTGAATGATTGCAAGTGGGCTTGTCATGAAAAAGTGGGTTGAAAGGATATCTATAAATGTATTTGTGTAAATACCCACGTATCAAAAATCTATGTATAACTAGTAGGTACTGCTAATATAAAATAACGTACATTTTAATTGTATAACCACATGGAACAGTATTTCCATAAACATCTTAGTTTTTCGGTTCTAGCCTTTAAATCACCCCACTAGCTTTCACAACATTAATTTAGGTATTTCATAGCGTCGCGGCGAGCATCGACAACAACTTAAAAAAAAAACTGAATTATAATTCAGAGATTATTTAAAGTTGTGTTGTTTTTTAAAAAAATCTCTGAATTATAATTTAGAGATTTTTTCAAGTTGTCGTTCAGCAAGTAAGGCGAATCGACGATTTTATTATTTCTACTTATACAAATTATGTTGAACCCACAGTTTATATGATCTATGGTTGAACCTCAGATCACAGATGATAACTAGCTGAGCAGATCTCAAAGACAGGGATATAAAAGGGTACCTATCTACAATTGATAATAATAGGTACATACCCATCACTAAAAAAGATCGCAGCATAACAGCCGCTACGATGATGATGATAAAATCCATTACAACGTTGTGAAACGCAAAACTTTCTTATCCCCATATTACGTGTGGGTATTCAAACAAACTTATCAGTTAAACAATAACATTAAGCGATAATCCGAGAGAACCACAACAGGTTGCCTCGCTCAAAGGAAGGGACCAGTGCGTCAACTTCCGTACTATTTTCTCATAATAAACCTATTGTTACAAAATACTTATGAGCTTAAACTCGGATTACGAGTAGATATGGAGATAAAATCATCGTGGCATAATTTTGGAGGTAGGTAAGTAATATATATTTTTTAGGGATGTAGCTAATCGATTGTAGTGAGGATTTATTATAAGCATTCTAATTTCAAACGTTGCTGGCTAGAGGTTGGAAATGATTTGATTTAAGTTGAGAGCTAATCCTCGTGAGATTTTCTGTCTTCAGAACAATAAAGTGTTCTTGTACCTACTATTTATATTTACCTACTCGCACACAAGACTCGTAACTATATTGATGATCGCAAACTTATTTGTTAAAATTCATCAAGACCGAAATTTAAATCTGGACCGTTTATTTTGGTCAAAAAATAGGACGGGAAATCGCGAATAACAGAGTTGGAGCTTGCGCGTTCGTAAGATTACTCAGTAGTGTGTAGGTACTGTAATGTTTAATGAATACAATGAACATAAACTGAACAAACAAACTAATAAGGCTTAAAGCTGAATTAGTTTGCCCTTACTGGGCATTACAATTCAACTTCTGCGGCTGCGACCGCGATGCTATCCGCCTTTAAAAAGTAGTCTGTGTTATGTTAATCGGATATAAGCTACTTCACTACCAAATTCCGTCAAATCCGTCTATCCGTTTTTGAGTGAGAAGAAGTAAGAAACAAACACTTACAAAAACTTTCGCGTTTATAATATATACTAATAACTAATAACTAACAGCGCCCCGCGGTTAAAAATAGCCATGTGTCACTTCATAAACTATTCATCCGTTTGAGTTTAATCCGTTGATTCCGTACATTTGTCATGAATCTAATCTAATCTTCCGTTTTAATCTTACGACCAGCCTAACACTCTAGAACATTCTCGAGTCGTTTCCCTAGACACAAAGCAGTAAGTAAGTAGACTAAACTTATGCTATGCAGTTCAGTCAGTGTGTTCATTAGCAGAGAAGTCAGTTTGCGCCGGGCAGCCGACAGTGTAGTAATGCAATAACGTGCGCCCCGGGCGCTCCAGCCCTGTGCATGTAAATGCAGCCTAATATTCCTCGTAACAGTCTGCACACAGCCTAATCAGCGTGAGAGCAGTACGCGCTATGTGCGCTTTGTCTGATACTATTTTTTGAAAGTCTTCTTGAAAGTAGTTGCAATAGATTTAGTCAGTTCTTTTAGGCTGAGTTGCCATATGATCAATTCTTCAATTTTGTAAGAAAGCATAATCATTCTTTACTATTAAATTTTCTTTAGCACTCACCACCGTCGCAATGTTTTTGTTCCATCCAAAGGGTGTCTGGAAGAGATTGCTTTAGAGCGATAAGATCGCCCATTACGCCTATTTTAATTATTAGTTTAGTTTTATATTGTTTTCCGTGTCAATAAGGAGTTTTGAATTGTTTGATTTGCTATATTTGTCTTAAACTTTCAGTAACAATACGTCTTTAACGTAAATAATAATTAAATCAAGTCAACAATCAACTCAAGTCCCTACAGTTATCCATGCTACAACCCCACCCATCAATATTAAGTCATTAAAAATTCAACATCTAAAAAACACAATGTTGTCAATCAGCGATCCGTCGATTTGTTATAAAAATAGTGTTCGAGGGGTCGGTCGTACGACGGGCGGCCCATTCACGCTGCCCAGCGAATCCGTCGCATTAACACCTATAACCATTGAGGGAGCTCACGCAAAATACTACACTTTCCTTTTGGCTGTTTATTGTGATCGTTGTTTCCCGCCAGCTACAATACGCGCGTCGGTGCGCCTCAACGAGCGCTTTCAAGAGTCGAAAAGCGGTAATTTGCTACATTCGCTCATTGTTGCCGCTAAAAGTCGGCTTTTGTCGTCACTTGGTGGAATTGGGAGCGTTTAGATCCGAGTGGGCAATTCGCGAGTGGACGCGTTTTGTACCGAATCGACCTTTTCACCTCAATGGACGCCTAATGGACTCTTTCAACCGATGTTTGAAACATTTTTAGAAACTGCAGCTTCAGTTAAAAGCTAGCCCGTAACAGTTTGGATTGAACTGTATACCTATACCCATGCACCCAATATTATCTAAAGGAATCTGAAGTAAATCTATGTTCGTATTTAACCTTTCCAACCTAATTGTAATATTACTAGCTGTTACCCGTGATTTCGTTCGCGTTTATTCAGAGACCTTCCTCGTGTTATAGTCTAACTGATTTTCGAATGTCGTTTAGATCCGTTCAGTCATTTAACCGTGAAGAGCCTATAAACAAACAGACAGAGTTACTGTTGATTTAAAAACTATTAGTATGGATAATTGTGAAAGTGAGTTTGTTCGTATGTTTGTTACGCTTTCTCACCTTAACTGCTCAACAGATCATTATAAAATTTTGCATATACGTTGCCAAAGGTACAGAAAAGGACATAGGACATTCATACCGAAAAACTAACGGTTCCTGTGGGACCGCGGGTGAAACCACGAGGCGCAGCTAGTTGCTTATCTTTTATATTTTCTCGGCGAGTTCGTAATCGGACATATCCTGGAATAACATGAGAAGTGGAAAGATAAAATATAGTTTTCTGTGCATGATTTATTTATCTCTAACGCCTCTACTTTGTAAGTATTACTTCTACCCAATCCGTTGAACTGTGATGGAGTTCAGTGTAACACACGCTCATTAAAACTAATGTAAAGTGTGGTATCGTAACTTTCTACAAAGTTACAGTTTTTCTTTGCTAATTACTGGACATAATTATGATTTATTCATAGTAGGACCCTATAGGTATAGTTGGTGTTCCTCCACACATTTTATAGTGCCATAGTGTATTTTATAGTGTTTTTTTATTTTATAGTAGGACCCTATAGGTATAGTTGGTGTTCCTCCACACATTTTATAGTACCAGGGCATCATAAACGGTCAACATCCTTAATCAAACAAGCAGGCGCCGTTCCCGTCTATGCAAACACGGCAAAACAAACACTCGCGACCGCCCGCGGATTCGCACTTCAACGAATGACAGCATACTGCGCTAGCCACCTGGAAATGTTAAGAAAAAAGTCAACCCCCATACGATTTGTAAAAGCTAAAGAAACTAAATTGCGACCTAGGTTCTTGTATAAGTATTGGGAATCGTATTTAACTGTCAGCCAATGTAAACATTTTTAGGTCTGTGGTCAATTAAAGTCATCCTTTTGACAGATTAATTTTGACAGCCTAAGTGCCTACTGATTCAGTAAAATGTTTAATGCAAAGTGTGATGTTTTCAAATAATGATGAAATGATGATAATAAGATAGAATTACGAGTATAGGATGTAAATAGATAGGCGTATTGAACTTCGGATAGGTTCTTAAATCTGATAACTCTAATCAAGTGATTATGGGAACCTTAATCTAATGTCGTAAGAATAAGTATACCGTTTCGCATCCATATCGATGTTTTTAAATACCGAAATCTATTCGCATTTACCTTTCGCAGTGCTTATTTCGACGAAACAGTTCAAGCGCCAGCAACACAAACACTTGAAGACCGCCCGCGGATCTGCGCAAGAGTGGGTTATTTGGTTCAGGGAACTTAACACCACGCAGCTGCTAAGGAATGTTTGATTGGCAAACAGAGAATTGCGATTAGATTTCCTTTGGAATGTTCTGACGCCTTCAGGGTATCGATTCTTGATTTTTGGCATTACACTGGGCACAAGTCATGAAATAAAGAAAGAGTGTTACACACTTACAGTATAATTATTATCTAAGGTTTATCTGTGACTGATCCTGTCAGCATTTTCATGAATATATTTGATTTGATTTAAAATTTGATTTAACCACACGTCGATATTGATGCGTTTAAATGTTTTCAATTTTTCTTAAAACAAATGATACTAATGTTGTTGTTGTTGTAATTATATAGGTGTGAAAAATAATTTCTCAACGTCAGCCCTTTGGGATGTACATGGGTAGGTATTTCTAATTCTAATTTTATTTCCTTCCCTTTTTTGTAAGATGAACCAGACTATTTCATTAAACGCATACAGAACACTGTCAATAATTGGTCTACTCGCATTATTTAGTGTTATGTTATGTTAGTACATGCTTACATTTTATTATTTTCTTACATAATATATAGGAAAAAACACACAAAGAAATGTCAAAGAACGAATTGCTGAATCATTTGTAAATTCACTCAAAATTACAGTAAGCAGCTATTAGTAATCATGCGTCATCGATTAATTTCTTATCATCCAAATAATATGCAATTATCCAATCACCTAAACTCATTCATTAAAGAAGGTCAACAATCACAATCAAGTGAATCAAATTGACATTAGTCACCCGACGATGTCAAATGAAAGCTTGCAAAACAGCCCCCAGGATAAAAATGTGAACAAAATAGCGATTGTGTCGAGCGCAGCGATGTGTGCTGCTATTGGGACTCGGTGTTGTGGACACATTTAATTGTGGCACAGAGCACGGAATGGCATGGTGTAGGTACGACCAACTTAGCTGTAGACCTAAACAGAGGAGCCACCATCGCATTTTCCACGCAAAGCAGTAGTACTAAAATTTGTTCCAATATTTAGTCAACTCTATAAATAAGTTGGTCAGTCGTGCTTACTAAGGCACGGTGGGGTCTCGGCAGCCCGCGGGAAGTACGCAACAGATGCTGATTGCAGCGAGAGGAAATTGGACCATCTTGGGTGCTTTGGACTCGGGGTGTTCCTTTTGTTGGGGTGGACGTTGTACGGTCTTTGTGTAGGTAAACTTTGATGGTGGTTATAAAATCAATACAAGTACGACACTCAATCAGTCGAGTTATTGAGTGATGTATAAATTCTTGTAAATGTTAATATCGGTGCTACCAAAAACATCTACACGACGACTGGATAAAAGCTCGCCTCCGACGTTGTCAAATCCTACTGCTATCAAGTGCTATCCTACTTAAATGTATTAAAATGCTTATTTGTTACTCTTTCACGCCCAAATGAATAGACATACTTACTAACTTTTTAACGGCTTGTATCACCGCGGGGCGCAGTTAATAATATACATAAGAGTAACAAAATAAAAAAATCATAGAATTAGAATCAGATAAGTAATTTACATACTGCTAATTTTACAGAAGCGATGATAGATTGATAGCCTAGTTGGAGAACGCCCGCCTCTCAAGCCAAAGGGAACGGGTTCAAACCCAGCACTTATAATTTTATTACATAAGTAATAAACTGTCTCCTAGAATCAATCTACTTAAAAAAACGATTTACAATTATTGGGTAAGTAAGCATTTGATGTCCTATAATAGATTAGTTCAAAGCAGGAAACTCATTTACTAAATTATTCCTACTTACTCATAAATAGAATGATCAATCTAAACATTAAACAATCTATTTGACGTATTCTTTACTGTTTAAACAAGAAAATAATGCGCAGAGGTTTATTAGGTGTACCTTATAGACAAGGTGTTTCACTAATTCTGTCTCTACAAAACTTTTTTGACTTACGATTAAATTCCTTAAGTTTTTATAGTTCGGACGTTCCCTTGACGTCTTCGTGCGTCGAAGCCGTGAAGTTTTGAAATGTAGACGTGTCACAAAGACCTTCGAGGAAAGCCTTTTTCAAGTGTTTACACGGGATCCGTCACAATGGCAGCAAACTCTTGCTTCACTCTATCACAGATTTGGGCCAAAAGTTTGTACAGATGACTTTGATAAAATTTGAATATCAACAAAGGATTTGTGATCTCCAATTTTATAGTGTTTTTGTTCGCATTCGGTTGTTTATTTTGGGTTTTATACGGACAAACGTATGTGTGAGCTTGCATTAAGAGAGAATTAAAGCAATGAATAAATTATACCTTCAACCTGTGTGGTATACCCTAGTAACATAAATAAATACTTTTGATAACATTGATACTACATAAGTGTTTTTATTTTTGAATAGATACCTAACTTTAATTCAGAATTACGCTTCCGTTAAAATATTTGCTTAAATTGTTTTGCATCTTTAAGTGATTTATTCAAGGCTTGTTGACTGCTCATTTGCAAAAATCACAAACGCCGGTATTTAGCAACTCGAGCTCACAATGTCACGGAAATATTTGATTTAAATATTTGTCCAACTTTACTGTTAAATTAGAAGAACACTTACTACGTATGAACAGGTAGGTACGTAAATGTGTTTGCTTTCCCAGCGCTGTTATTGTTAGTGAATTCTCATAAATTCCAGGTAAATCCACATTCTGTCCGGGCAGCAATAACAAACATGATTTCTAAATATGACAGAGGCAAATAACGCAAACACATTATACTCAGTTGAAGATTTTTTCTTAATTTGCTTTGGGGACACGTTTTTCCAGCGGGCTATTACGTAAGTTAAACAGACTCGAAAAAAGCCGTGCGGTGTACATTATTGGTAGCTCATTAATGGAGGAAAGTTTTGACCAAATATTTGAGCGTTCCGGCACAATCGTAATTAGGGAGTTGTGCCCGTCGCGAGTACAAAGACTGGTAGTTGATATAACAGGGCATTTATTTATCGAGTGCGCAGAGTCGGGAGCTCGTTAGAAACACATCGGGCAACATGTGTAAATAAATACCTACGCAGTGAGACGCGACCAAACATCTCCAGCGGTCGATGCTGCCTCTTCACTTCGCTGTGAGATGATTAAACATTTTAACGGACGTATTAGTAATCCATACTAACCGTTCATAAAGGAAGGAAAGTACTCGTCTTGTTTGGAGTGTTCAAGTTGATCGGCAGATAATGCATTTAAAGTTTATCGGCTACATGATCTATTCAACAGTTAACTTTAACAGTTGGTAGGTACCTATGCAATTTTGATATGTTGGGTAGTGTAACTCTTTAATTATTTGCTTTAAATAACAACACAACTATAAGAAAGCCACCTAGCGTCGAAAAACCCTGTAAGTACTGATGTCCTCGTGGTCTATTCTACTCTAGCAACTAGGTAGGTAGGTATTTATACTTGGGTAGGTATTCTCTTTGTGAGACGCCACTTAGTTCGAAAAACATTCTCAACCACCGAAACTAAAGGCCCACCATTCAAACACAAAAGCAGTGTTTGTTTGAAATATTTTATATTCTGTATAGTGCGGGCGAGGAGAGCAGTGCCAACAGACTGCCGCCGGTGTCAGGTTCCGACTTCCTACGATACTCAAACAGGCTGCGATGATACCCGTGTTGGTTACCTCAGTTTGGTTAGGATAAGATGTAATGAGGACTTAATAGCTGTTGGAATGGTAAGTGTTGGATGCCTACCGTAGCAATAGTATGGGTATAAGAGAGATATCGAGACCATGCTAAAATACCATATGATGGTAATAGGTTGTATCGTGTAGGTATAGTTCTCATCATCTTTACATATAATACCTACTTAAATTGGGTTCAATAGTAGGTCATTCGCACAAGTGATTGGGCATAAGTATTAGAATGAATGGGCAGCAACACTGATTTTTATTTACGTAATATTTACATCTCAAAGTGCATTCGTAGTAGGTAGGTACCTCTACTCAGGGCATTTGTAATCGATCTCATTTGTGGCGGTGGTGCATCAAAAATTAAAACTGTCGTTACAAAGAATAGGTACCTTTATAGTGCATTGGTTGAAACCAAAAAGAGCAAAATATTTGTTTTTCCTGCTTTCTAAATAGGTTTTCTTTCACAGGGTTTCTTTCATTGTCTAAGAGCGATTGTCAACTGCTTGGCAAACTCCTCAGAATACAACTTATTTTTCCAAGTCATCTATCACTTAACTTTTCAATCTATTTGACCCGGACTGACCTGTTGGTGTGTCAGTAACCTTATCAACATGAGACAGGCTCGCCCCTTGTCACATTTTAGACTGAATATTATACGGCGAAGTGTGGGTGCTGTATTACCCCACTGCCAGCCCCTTCGAGGGAATGACATGACGATATGTTATGTTATGTTAGAAAAACATTATAAATATGTACATAATTTTGTACCTACCAATTTTATGTTGTAAATAGGTGAAATTTAGTTACCCCATAGGTTTCATATAGTTATAATTACCCTAAAGTATGAACAAGTAAACGCTTTGTTTCTCAACTTTCAATATGAAACAGAACGCCTTGTACACGTGCAAGTCTCACGTCCATTGATATATTGATAGCACGATATGCAACAACACAAAACTTATCAAAAAATCTGGTTCAGGCAAAGTCAGCAGCTTCACTATAGCCAGAGGGTCAAAGCGCGTATGTTTGTCTGCTCCTTGACACACGCTGTTTGCGTCCACATTTTTGAACCGTTAGTGCTCACGACCAGCCCGAAGGCTCGGGGTCAGCTCTTCACGAGCCCTCGAAGGTTGGTAGAATGCCCTTCAATTGGTAGAATGCAACGAGTCATTGTTGTGTTTGTTATCGAGACCACCGCGGTGTTTGTTGATGTTTACAACGTGAGGCGCCGGTTTGTTGCAACATTTTTTAAAGATTTCTATAAGTTTATTCCACCTACGCAAATCATAGGTTAAGGTGGTTCAGTGTGTGAGTCATTTACTAGTAGGTAGGTACAACTTTCTGCAAAAGGTAGAACATATCTAGTGATTATTCGTTTAGCTTCGACTTCGCTGAAACTGAACAACTAGCCAGACAGCTTTCCAACGAACCAGAATTTTAATGTCATCCAGTAACCAAATCATACATACATACATATATACATATCGTCACGCTTTTCTCCCGAAGAGGCTAACAGAGGTGAATTAAAACACACAAATCATACATATAAGTAAAAACCCATTAAAATTCAAAGTTTCCTTGTGGTTACATTTAAAAAAAATTTAATTTAACCTTCATTGTCCCACTGCTGAGCAAAGGTCTCCCCAATTTCTTTTAGTTTTCCCTGTCCTGGGCCTGTACCATCCTGAAACCGTCCGTTTGTAATGGTTACCTATACCTACAAACATTTTACGTATACCTAAGATCTTTATCACAAAAGCATAACTTCCTCACAGAAACAGAAATATTTTCGCAGATTTCACCTCTGAGTTGTACTTCATAATAAGCAGCGTTCAGCTAACAAGCGCATAAATCGCGAAATATATTCACCCCGAGCCGGGGTAAAGTCGTGCACGTACAGTAGTGCTATGTAAAGCGCACGGTACATAGCAAACATTACGCTCGCCGCACAAACACCTCCCCGCAGGCGGCTGGAGGTGCGGGACAGTTCTCTTACTGTGACTGTGAAACGTTATGCTTATAGCGTTTCACACGTTATGCTTATAGCGTTCACAGTCACACCCGGGTCACACAGCTTACAATAGTACCTAATATAAAATTAACGCCAACACCAATTCCATCTGACTGATTGACTATTGACTGTGAAACGTTATGCTTATAGCGTTTCACACGTTATGCTTATAGCGTTCACAGTCACACCCGGGTCACACAGCTTACAATAGTAATATAAAATTAACGCCAACACCAATTCCATCTGACTGATTGACTATTGACTGTGAAACGTTATGCTTATAGCGTTTTATAGTCAACAGTTTGGTGTTAATCTTACATTTCTATTGTAAGCTGTCTGACCCGGGCATTAATTACTTAAGCATGCAGTAGCACAGACATTATAACTGTTCCTGATTATTCATTTCTGAACTTTTCAAGTAACTATTCTTTCATTCCATTAATAGGTAATTAGCATTTAAAATTATGCGTACGCACACTAGATAATCGAGCGTATAACGACTTGAAAAACTTACTTTATGTTACACAAAGTGCCAACTAAAGAAGCGTAAAAGCGTAGCTCCCTATCTCCCAACCTACATAGGTAGGACGAGGCAAGCGCTGCCCGAGGCACACATTTGCATCCTCCACTCGAGGATAACCTAATACGTCGTATGTCGGTGGCGGACCGTACGTGCCAGGAACCAACCTACCTCCGGCACAGTTGCGTCATACCTCCACCAAGCTCGCTGCATCTGCAAGCATATTCAGTTATCAGCCTGGTGGATATTTGAAATGAGTTTAAGTACTCAGATTCGTAGAAGATCGTTTTCACTCCGTCATAGACTCAACGTTCGTGTTCTTATAAACTGGTAACAACCAAAAACATCTAGCTTTGAAAATTAATGACAATCTGTTTAATTACGTGTCAAGATATTATAATAGCTTGTACCTACACAATTACTTTTACTAGAAAGTATAGAAAAATAAACTATAAATAGAGTTGTTGGTACTCGTTATCCTACAGGAATCACACAATTGACCGGAATAAAATACAGCTTATGTTGGTGACGACGCACATGAATCAGTGCTAGGAGTATCGACGTAACGCGTATACTGACTAAAATAACGATCCATAACAGAATTACTTGTCCTTTATGCAATAAAAAATACCAAGTAAATTCTGTAGGATAGCGGATAAGACAATGGACAAAGAATAGGACAAAGGATTATAACGCGCAAGATTATAACATCCAAACTTTGGCTTCACACTGAAAGATTTTGATGCAACTCTTTTGTTTCCTCAACACGAGCCACACCCGCAATCTATAATAGAAACTATTGATTTATTTACGCATATTGTTACTCACACGTCCATTTAAATAGAACCGCGATAGTCAGCGGCTCGCGTGGACTCGCGGGTCTATTTATATCGGGTAGGTAACGTGTCTTGTTTTTGAGGGCCATTGTTGATTCGATCGAGTGTAAGAAAGCGATCCGGCGCATTGTTTGGCCGATTTTACATAACGAGGCGGCAAACGCGCCGCTTTGTGCCGTCCGTTGTGGGGGAGGATCCAAACGTTCGAGACGTGGATTGAAAGGCGCCGCATGATGACGAGGCGCGAGCCGGCGCGGGCGCAAGGGACATGAGGCCGCGATAGATCGTGGCATATTTTTGTTTGAGTCGAGTTAAATTAATAATAATAAAATTTATTTCTTCAAAAGTGTACAATTAATCTTGGATAATATTAAGACTAGCTTTAAGCTCAAGGTTTAAGTTTACTGTTGCCGGACTAGGCTTTACGCCTGTGTTTCGGCGTACAGTGCCTTCCACACAGGGAGTGTGGTCACCATTAGCCATTTGTAACTGAATAAGTTACAAATTTTTGAAAACCTTAACAATAGGAAATTGTTGAGATTTAAGCTTTTTCTTACAATTGAGGCCTGTGACTTATACTTTTAATCTGTATTTGACTCAACAAGTCAACACTCACCTGGCAGTAAGTACCATAATAGCGAACTGTTGTAGGTTTGGTGCCTCGCAGCTTTTTTTAATTTTCAACACTTCAAAATCCAGCGATGCATCAGATTCCCCAGTCGTAATCGGAACTTTTATGGTTATGCAAACAATCGTGTTATTTTATGGGAAAACAAATACATAACATACTCGTAACATATCGCCACGCCTTATCCCCGAAGGGGCTGGCAGAGGTGTAAAACACCCACACTTCGCCGGACAATATTTAGTCCCAAATGTGACAGGTGGCGAGCCAGTCGCCATACACCGGGCTCCAGTTGTGTAGCAGAAAAAAACAAAAACAAAAACAAACACAAGCAGTAAGAAAGTTAAATGGCCGTGAACTCGCGAAATTCTTATCACTTGCGCCGCGCACTAACATTGCGTTACCTCGCACCGCTCTTTGAACTGTCCAAATGATTGTTTTATATTTGTAAAGCGACGAACAGTGCCCCTATTCGAAACGTCGGTCGCTGACGTAATATAGCATTTCAATTAGTCTCAATGGAGTTTTATTTTACAACAAAGGTTTGTGTCGAATAATGCTACGCAGTGATTCTTGATTGCTACAAATAAAGAAAGGGCTAACAAAATATTTTATTGAAAGAAAGATAATAGTAGATTATGCGGCATGCATTTTGAGATCCCGTTTTTTGAACATATCTTTTGTGAGAGCGCGTTGTCGTAGGCGCGTAGCACATGGCTACGATATGCGCTACGAAGTGCGAACGTAGTCAGTTTTCAAAATTGCATAGTTTTTCAGGCTACTACCGCATGAGTGATGTGCTAAATGCTTTACTTTTACTTATTAATACTGCTGAATGTTGTAGATGACGTTAATAAAATCCGAATGATTTTGACTTCTATGTCCGTTTTGTTTCTTGTTGTTACCCGACTGCAAGAAGGAAGGTCATGTTTTTCGAATGTATGTACGTATGTGTGTGGGTGTGTATATATGAGGTTTCTTTGGCACGCCCTACAGCCTGATATACTCGTATCCTCGTAGTACAACATCCATAGTTTGTAGCCGGGTTTTTGTTTTTCTTTTAATAATGTTACTTGTTCTTGTCAATTCTTTTAACAACCTAATAACAATTTACGAAAGTAATTTGCTTATTCTTTCTTAAGAGTCCAGACCCTTAAGAAACCTCCGACCTATTTAGACTAACTTCGCATTGGCTTAAGGTATTCTATAGCCATTTCGTCTAGAAGAAGACGTCGAGCAAAGAGAGCAAGTAATGATACTGATGAGCCTCTAAAGTTACCTACAGAGTGACAAAGTATAATTATTTGTTTTAATGACTTTTGCATTTCTGTAATCATTCTTAAATAACTAAGAATGTCCCTTGTATTATGGATTCATTTAAAAGCTAATGATGTAAACAACCTCCCTATGTAATGGAATTTTTGATTTGCTTTGTGTATCTATTGAATAAATCAGTCAAAAATGACCCCTTAAAAATGCGGATATTTTTAATAGCTCTATTTTCTCTTGAGGACGTTTTAAAAAAAAACCAAGAACATGGGGGCGGAGATATAGTTCATTTAATTGTACATCCAAATTTCATCATAATCTAACAAATGGTTTCCAAGAAATTTGACAAGCGCGTTGTATGGAAATTTCAGAGCGTCGCGGGACGCTTAAGGGCTATAGGTATACTACATTTACTTATATGTTTACACGTAAGTAGAGATTAATTACCGTCTAATTTATCTATCACGGCGGGATCTAAATGCGGCGGGATGCGCTCGGTACATTAGTCGGTGTGAAGATTAGAGGCTACATCGCGGCACTGGCCTCTAATCACGGGAGAGTGTCTGAGTGGGCCGGAGTGGAGTGGCCGGTCGAAACAGAAATGTGGGACATTTCAGGAAATGAATTATGATCAAGAACAAATCTATAAATATTTTGTCATTTTACAAAACAGTCTGTTGCAAGTACTTTTGGCCATTTGTTGTTTTTTTACCAGATTCAGTTTTTCATTGTTGGTAGTTTTATTTTTTCCGTTTTATTTAGTACTTAAATGCATTAACGATCATTTAAGTAGGTATATTAACCTTTTTCATAAAGTAATGTAAATTACGTTAAGTTTAAATAAGACTCCCGAAAAAACATTTGTATTTTATATATATTATATTATTTTATATATATTTCGGTTTTACGTAAGTATGGTAAGTTACCATATCTTTCAAAAAGCTGTTGATACAAATTACTTAACAATATTGTGTTAATAGATACAATCCGAGGCTCGGCATCGACAGATCCGCTGATGAAATAATTGACTCTCCATCCGCGCTACAAAAAACTAAACAAAAACTGACACAAGTGGTTCTGTTTTAAATTTTAAAAACTTAGCACTGGGTCATTTCTTTCGCGAGATTAAAAAAATCTTTCTCACGATATAGACTGGAAAGATTTGTTCATAAGCTTCGTTTGATCACAACCTGTCTGAAATTAAGCTATGATGCGGTTGCGAAGAACTTTGAAAACAGTTTAGGTAAGTAGCAGTTAAGCCTGACCTTCGACTGTTCGCTTCCAGTAATTGCCAACTGTTTTAGTAAATGATGGTGATGATGATGTCCTCCTTGACGTATCCGTCGATGGCGAATCTGGCTAGGTACGGTTATGAGCACGGATGTGGCTCGCAAACCCAAATTTGGTTTTAAAGGTCCAAAGGTCCGGCTACAGGGCGCACAGTACAACTGACCGCCGAGGTTGTATGTGTAGGTATAGGAAAGCTTGAGACGGGTCTTGATGATAAGTAATTGCCAACAGTTTTAGCTACTGCTATATCGTCCATATTATCAAAGATTAATGGCCACCTGCACTAAATATAAGTATTGCAATAAAGCAAGGACTTATCCTTCGTTGACTAGGTTAATCTATTCCTAGCTAGCTCCTACCTATTTTTTTTTACACAAACCTTAAGCTATTCCATAAGAAAATCTTACGTAACTTAATGTGCCAGATGAGCGAATATTTCGCTAGAATAGTTTAAAACTAGTTAAGCAAAGACTTAAGCAATTCTTTTAATTAAGTGCAAGTGGTCATATAAGTATTTAAGTTTGGCTCAGCACCGGAATAAGTGGCGTTAAAGAAAAGGAGGCCTATGTTTAACAAGCAGCGATTACGGGTTGATGGTGATTCAAGTTTATTGTTATAGAAACTTTGTGAGTTATTTAAAACAAATGTTGATACAGCGATATAAGAGCACTTCAAACTCAGCTAATTTCCTTTCACCCAAGACTGAGAAACAAAATAACAGCACATTATTCGTGTTATTTCTAGAAAGTGTGTAAATCAAGCGTCATTTCGTAAATTATCCAATATCGGGGACAGATGTATTAGCGGGTTGGATAACAGAGCGCCGCCGCCGTTTCCTAAAACACTCGGACGAAAGTGTCAAATCATTCATTCCATTTGCGCCTTGATAGTCCAGGGTTGAAAACATTTTTGAGTTGTCTTGATACAAAGACAAAAAGAAATACGATGCTGATGTGTTACGAAAACGAACGTTTTGTACCAATTTAGACATTTTAAAATCTAAATAATGCTGTAAATAATGTACTCTCTCAAATTTAAATAATGATTTACAATAATTCATTTCTAATACTGTAAAATTGTTGTATCCTTTCTTTGTATGGTATCTATTGTATCTATACGTATGTCATGGTATCTATTGTTTCTATTATTTTTTATTCATTAACGCACGGCCGGAACCTCCGGCCACTAAATCCTACCAATGTATCCGAATATTATTGTATTCGGCATAAAATTATTCAACGACTTCGGCAAGGCCGAAGTCCTAAGTAATTATGTATGTAGGCATTTTTAAATAATTTTTTTTACAAGGGTTTTAAGGAAAATGTTGCTCGCAGCTGGCTTTACCGTACCAGCCGTAGTGTTTGGTTGTTTACGCCACTCGGAACACGCACCGACGATAATATCTCCACTATATCGACAACAAAACATTTTATCGAGCTTTACAAATAATTTTATCACGCCAGTTTTCACTAGGGAAAACAAAAATATAACTTTTTCAGTTTCTGTTAAAGTTTTAGGGTGAAAATACATGCGATATTTTTGGATAAATATAATAATGCTTCTATCAAATATCGACGCCGCTAAAACGAAACTTACACTGATATAAATACGAGTAGTCCCCTGGGCAATAAATAATAGCTTATCTAATTTAAGCTATCGTTCATAAAAGTTATGTGATGTCAAACACGACTAAAGCCGTGTTCGGACTACGTTAGTAATTTAGTCGAGCGGCGAGTAATTTAGTAACTGAAGTACTAAGTTACTAAAGTACTCGACTAGACAAACTTTGCCCGTCGCACACATTTACTTCCTAAACTACTCGTCACGCTACTAAACTAATAGCCTAGTACGAACTAGGCATTAGTAGCCTTAAAAAATATCGTGCCACCCATATGACTCATAGATAAAATGAATTCATTTGTGCCACCCGACCTACGGTAACATTCTGCATGCCCCTCGCGGTCACCCATCCGAAAATTAACCGCGGTATACGTTGCATCACACTGGTTTAGCGAAGTTGGTAGATGTTAGTTGGGGTGGTAGTGGTTTAGTTACTGACGTCACTGTAACATCTATAGGTATACTAGAATTACTAGACTTGATCTTTGACCTTACAACAATCTAGTACTTAAGTAACTTTATCATGATTCTCAATTTTATAAACGCGAACTTTGACCGTTAAAATATCCATATGTGTCCCACTAATGCACGTGTAATTTGCAATTACGTCCCGATAGTATGTTATTAAGTTTTTTCGCTTTCTTCTTGAATATTTATAGAGCAATTTTACTAAAAGCAATGCGATTATGGGTTGAGATTAGGGTGACGCTTCGTATCGTGTAGTGAGCTCGATTTAGTTTGTAGTGTTTGTGCAGCCACAGAATAAATTGTAGAACAAGATAGTTAAACTACTAGCGGACAAATAAGTTGGTTAATTAGTACGATTTATTGCACTGATTTATTTTCTTTAAATATAGTATAAGGTCTCTACTAAGCAATCTTGTGCAGGTACATATACGTTTTTATATGCATAAAAAGAACTTATAATTACCTACTTAAGTTTACAGCATGTATTATCTACACATCTCCTGTATATAGTAAGCTAATGTGATGTGTGAAGCCAGTGTAGGTTTAAGTGGCATAAGGAAGAAACGGCGGGCGTCGCTCGCCCCTCTAATTATATCCAAGATCCGCCGATAGCGCAGGCTTTTATCTCAGACACTTTTCCATTAAGCAAATATACAGCTTTGTAGCGCGCTAACCACACATCACAATATACCAAAACCAATTAAAAACACTTTGATAGACAAAAGTAAATTGTAATTATACGTTGCGCCGTCGCCCGCCATTTTGTTTTGCTGTTGTGGGTACTTCTCTACTAATGGAAGGTTTGTCTATAGACTGTTTTCGCTTCCGCGGCAAACGCGTTCTATCTGTTTTAATTGAGGTGAGTGAGGTGCTATTGTTTTGTTGAATTATGAAAAAAGCGGAAACAAGCAAAACTGTTTGGAGAACAATTAAGATGGTTAGATAAAACTGTAGAAACTTTTGAAAACTTTAAGTTCATATCCGATGCATTAATTTGAGCCATTCTCATTTTATCTCTCTTGATGTAATTCTTAGACAAGTATTTTTGTGAGCACTTTACCCGATTGACCAGAATAAGTGTAAAAAAGGTTTTGTGATGTGATTAAAAGGTAGACGCGCTGTGGAATCAACTAAGAATTCCTATTTCCTACTAACAAGGTTAATAATCCAATATTCATAGCTATTTATTAGCTACGAGCTTCTAATTCGACGCTCGAACCAAGCCTAATTCGATATGAGGTGAAAATAATGAGAGACGATGCTGACGCGCGAAATGGATCGAAAGGGACCGGGCACACTCACACCAGCGAAACTGCGAAGCTAAAAATCGCGTTCCATGAGCGAGGTTCGGTGCTTATTGTCTCGATGGATGATCACTGCCGCGTTCGGTGTTCGCTTCGCATTCGGCTCGATCGCTTGTGTGTGCCCGCGCCGTAAAGCTCTTTGTCGCTAATTTGCGAACATTGATGTACACTTTGTGAATTAGCGCTGCAATGAGTGCCCGACCACTCCAGCGCAGCGCAATCTAATTAAGTAATTAACCTTTGTCGCGAACACCAGTAGCGTTTATACTTACCTAGCGATGGAGACACAACTTACTCTACATTATTAAATTAAATACCTACTTACTATTGATATTTTTTAGGATTGGTAGAGATTTTTAGACATAAAGCTGTGGAATATATGATTAGGTTGGTAGCTACCTAACTTTTTGTAATTTTAACGCGAATTTTTAGAAAAGTAATTTAAATTTATTAAGGTTATTACGACTCTGATTTAGATACTTATCAAGGTATCTATCTATTTTTAAACTAAAACTGAACAAGCCGCAAGTAAATGGTACCTACCAATGTAAATAGATGTATGTAGGTAAAATCAAAATTACCAAATAAAAAAATACCTACCTACTTACTAAATTTTCATTAAAAGTGTAGTTATTATCTCACTTTGGAGAGCTGACTAAGTCTACAATACGAATTTATAGGAACAAAGCGTGTACGAGCTTGTGTTGCTTATACATCCCCATCTTATAGATACCTCCCTACATAGATCAGAAGGTCGAGTTCCCCTTTCAGAGAAGCTGGTAACCCAATCAAAATAACTTCACTATCGCGAACACCTACCGCTATACATTTCACGCCACTAAGGTAACATTATTTGGCCGCTTTAATGGAGTAAGTGCTTTGCCAAATGGCCCGCGCCACGAGCTTTTAATGCAATCCCGAGCCCTTTGTGCCCGGAATTGACGCAATCAATCCATTTACACTTTGTTTCACCAACTACGGACACTGGCTACAAGAGACACTAGAGTGTTCCCGTTTCGCAGGATTGTGTTAGTCCTTGTCCTGTATAATAGAGCTATGATTGCTACACTGTTTTTTAAAAGGGTTTTTAGTGTTTTAGGAATGGGGTGTTTGTTTGGTTTGAAGAGTTGCAGACTTTATTTTGATTGTTACATGCTCTCTTGACTTTTACTTTTGCTAACAAGTAAGTTGATGTAAAATTAAATAAGCTCGACATTGATCGCACGCACCATGGGACCGCACTATAATTTTATTTTTATAGGGAATATTATAGGTACTTACCAATAATAAGTTAAAATTTTTCATGGACCCATTTCTTTATGCTTAAATAAGTTTTGTTATAAATTAACTAGAAAACTCAAAAAGTATGACTTGAACATGAAGCATTATTGACATGGTACGAAGTTTTGACAACCAGAGCAACTTATTTGTTATGGTTGAATAATTTTACGAATATCGTAATAATATATTTCCTACTAATTTCTAATTTATCCTTAGAAAATGAAGAGAACTTGTAAAAGTGATTCCAACCGGTCTATTTTCAATCGTGAGTTTCTTACGACTTTGTAGGAAATCTGCAACCAATAACAAACTAAACATGCTGTGTTTTTTCACTTATAATGAACGCTTTCAAATTCTCAACAATCTCTATATTTCAGACATGAGGAACAACAATCTCGTGACTCCTGAGATGTTAGTGAACCAGATATGGATGGAAGAAGAAAATACAAGTGGTGTGAAAATCATAGAATTAAACTCTTCGTCCGATTCATCAAAAGAATCGAGTCATAACTGTTACAACTTCAGCCACCCTTGGAGTTACGTAAATAATGGCCGACAAGAAAAACAAGATAATTTGTCAAGAAATGAGGAAGCTATGAATATGGAACACAATGAAAATTTCGCAGCCGCGTATGCTAATAATCAATGTTATTTTGATCGCGGAGTGCAATCAACCAACTCATTTTACGAAACTTACGAATATGATGAAGAATTCGTTTCGGCACCCATCAATCGTAATATTAACTGTTTCACCATTATAAACAATCATCCTCTTAAATCAGGCAGTTCTTATGGCGAGAATCATGATGGAGTTGAAGTAACAGAATTAGATCAATCGGAAGACATGACACTTTGGGACCACGTGTACAATGAAGATGTAGTCCCGTATGAGCCAAACAAGCAAGCAGAGAAGCGCACGATATGGATCTACTCGTATAAAAACAGGAGACTCCTATCAGAGAATGACTTTGAGCTCGTGAACGTACCGAGCAGAGACACATCGAGTGCCTCTACACCGTGTTCGATATCTGATGAGGAGCTTAAGGTTGACAAAGATACAACCGCCAATAGGATAGGATCACCGATTCCCGCTACATACGTACCCAGACTAAACCTATCTTTAGTACAAACTTTGTCTACTGTCACTGAAGTATCAGAGCCTTACAAATCGCATTCCAAAGATTCTCACGAGTTTCTAAATATACCGAAAAATAATTGGTTAACGGAAAAAAACGACAAAGACGATAAAGTTAAGGTAATAGAAAATTCTAATGTCGTTAGTTGGATGGCTCTGTCTCCAAGAGAAAGAAGGCGAAGATCCATAAATACTAATTCCGATATAATATCCTCTCAAAGTGCGGAAGAAACAGAAATAACTTTCGCGGAAGGGCATGAGCAACTTGAGGAAGCTACTCGTAGTAACCGTTCTAGCAAAATCGAGTCTTCAACTGTTCAAGTCCAAGTTGATATTCACGCCGACATAATTGAAACTATAAAAGAGACTTACGTATCATCGGAAAACGAACCTAAACCAGATAAAATTAAGATCTCCGATTTGATTCCAATGAAAATATCCTTCGCTGATGCAGATAATGACTTAGAAGATAACCACGCAGAATTAGACTATTCCAACAGGCCGTCCATAAAGATAAGCGCTAAATATAACAAAGCAGAAATAACAGATCCAATCGAGAAGCTCGACTGCGACAACTGGATTACCGAAGAAACCCTGGAAAAAGAGTCGAATGTTTATGACTATGATTTGGAAAACGACAGAGATATTGAAGATACCAGTGTGACAGTTTCTAGTTCTGAAAACGTCATAAATTCGGCAAGCAGAAGGCTGTGGATGAGGAACCTGCAGCTAATGAAGGCACCGCAATGGGCGGAGTACTTACCCATCACGTGCAGTCCGCCCTCCTTGCATTTATCACTTTCACTTAGTTCTTTAGATAGTAAAAAATCGTGGTTTAAGCGTTTCACGAAATGTATAAAGTGCTGTAAATAAGTTGTTACTTTCACTCGTAAAACTACCATATAATTTAAATAGCTGCGATGTAATAACGTTTATATTCTTATTTTTTATTACAACACTACACTACTACACACACAACACTAGCCCGGCAATACTGGCACAATTGCCGACTGTGGCCCGGCCATTATCAGCCATGCTAGAAATGGATGACTGTATGGCCGGGCCATGCTCAAAATATTGTCGCAATATTACCGAGCCAGGGGTGCGACCATGGACATTTCAAAGCCTTGAACTGACGTTTCAAGTCAACTAAATCGATAATTTGTATGGAAATTAGCGATATTGTCGATTTGAAACGTCAGTTATATATTATGTCCGTGCTTGCACTCCAGGCCCGTCTAGGAGCACCCCAATTAAAATGTACCTTAAGCCGGGACCAGACTATTGCCGTGAACGCCCGCGAAAGCTCCGATACGTCGTTCAAAAAGCTTTTAACAACCAATAGGAACACTTTCGTGGCAAGTCTGTTTCCGGCTTTACAAGAAACTATAATAATCGGCGGTGTACAGACATCGGAGTCACCATAAGGATTCTTTTTGTCCATTTTGGTACGGAACCCTAAAAACTAAGTAAGAAAGTACAAACCTAAGAAACATGTTTTACTAGGTAAACTGGCCAGAAAAATAATGTTGTTTTTCCTAGTGTATGTGTTTTTCTGTTCTGTGTGACTTCCAGTACAGTAGTAGAATAAACTGATCATCTATATGTATAATTACAACTAGCAATTAATGTTTGGTGTGTTACTGTATTGGAAGTCCGTGCTGAAATGACTGCCGATTTGAACTGCGAGATGTCATTAAATTTGAATCATACAGATGAGTTTTTTTTTATGTTTCAAAGCAATAAAAGGTAGGTAGTTGGTGAACAAATAAAACATCAACTTGGTTTAATTTGGCGAATTTATTAAATTCAATCACTATTTTAACTTCCAGTAATTGAAGTACTTATACGAAAAAATCCTTGCTATCAAATATAGATCAAATTATAAGGTACTTTGCGAAAAGAGAGTTGACATAATTAAGACTATAACTATACATACATCACAACGCTTCACACTCAAACCTGTCGCTTGGACAAAATAAAATATGATAATGACGTCACAATTTCATCATGGGAATGTAAAATTAACTTACCGAGAGCTGAACGCACGAATATATAATATTACAATCTAGTTCGGTACGAATTAGGACTTATCATAAGTGAAATGCATCTTCTTAATGGCTTTTAAGGTAAACGTGCACTAGGTATAGACTACAAGCCTACATACATGACGCATACAAAAATGTCACGCCATTCAAGCCGCAAATATAAAGTTAAAAAATGGAAAAGTTTGCTAATTCTTTTGAAAAACAGACATGTTTTCCAAAAATTTGAGCAACCTGCTCTTTCAGATTCATATTTCAGGCCCCCAATTCTACTAACCAATTGTTTTTAATGAGTTGCCTCAAATAGACAATTCATTAACAATTTAAAAACAATTGCTTAGTAGAATCGAAGCCCTGTACAAATTCATTGTACAAAATTATAGTACATCGACAATTATGAATAAGTCATGGCTCATGCCGACGACAATATGGCTCATGCCAGGTATATGATGATAAGCGTGTAAATAGCGACACTATATTGGGAGAGGTCTCTGGTTTCCATAGCACAATTTTTTACTAGTTCGGAAACCAGTGACCTCATTATTTTTTATGTACTTACAATTTTTATTAAGTCAAATAAAATAAATGATTGATTACTTGACAGTTCAGGGTATAATAGTGCTCGTTTACCTCAACTCCTCCATAACCTATATCCACCATAATTATACTTTACATAGAAAGACGGGATTAAAATTACATTCTAAAGTTCTTTACATGTGTTGAAGCTCAAAATGCATTTTTTTTATTGCCAACAACTTTACTGCTTAGTCTATGTAATGAGTATTTTTTTATTTTAATACCTTTGAATTTAAACTTTTGAAGGGGATAATGTACACTTAAGACTAGAGAAAATAATCCCAATAGCCTTTTACTAATTTTGAGGCAACCGTCATTTATAGGGACCCGCTCAGTGACCAATTTGCATAGTCTAAGAAATGTTGATAAATAATTATTGCAGGTCGTTTCAATAATCATCTCCAATCAGACCCGGCGCTACAGTCGAATGTTTCGATGAAAGTTCGTTCAATTCAATTCAATTCTTGGTTTATGGCTCTTGAGAAGACCTTTCTCAACTTCGCCAATGTCACGTTAAATAGACCATCAAACGCAGAGAATTTAGTTACAGTTAGAAATATTTTTGCCCGGTGGATAACAGTTCGTTAGTTCGGAAAAAATCCGCAAGACATTGACCTGCAATCGTAGATTTTAAATTATAGTTAACAGCTGGTATTTTTGGTTGATAATGCCCGATATTAAAATAGTACTTTGCATTGCGTTTTACTCTAATAACCAACAAATTATCCTTATTAGAATAAAAATGCTCGCTTTATAAAGACGAGAAAGAGGACGAGAATCAAAAATAGTTGCTGGGGTCAACTGGGGTGGATTACAGAAATCTGAAAATTGCCGAATAGAATAAGTATATTGTGTTCTGTATTATATTTACATAGGTAGAGTATGTACCTACCTATTTTTTTAAAATACTTTATTGCCCTTTGAGCTAACCTGACATTGTAATCGAAGCTGGTAATCCTACCTAGCCTGGAATGGCAACTGGTTCCAACCTTAACCCTACCAGCACACCATTAAGTGCTTTGCGAAACTCTCAACTTTACAACTAAAACAAGTTAGAATAACCCATACAGTCTGACCGCGATCTGCGGTGCTATTCACAATCGCAATTCGGAAATGTTTCCGATCGGATACCAAAAATTTCAATATCAAATTGTCCGAATCTGTCCACTTTTATAAATTTTGGAATAGGGAATCGAGTATAAATCCGATCCGAAGAATGAATCACGTTTAACTTAAGAAAACTGGACTGAGATTCGAATAATTTGAGTTTTGTTTTTGGAATTTGAACGAAAACTTTTCCGAATGATTGTAAATACCTATGCAGATCTAGGTACTACGATACAATAACTTGACAACGTATCATCATGGTAAGCCTATTCAGAACGATAAATTGCTAAATCTAAACTAGCTAAAAGTATTAATCTTTAAATTCGGCCTTGTATAATACGCAGCAATAACAAAGAAAGGTAAATATTTTTTTAGCTAGTATACATTTAGCAATTTAGCGTTCCGTATAGGGCTTATAGGTATAATAATAAAGTCAAAAATGTATCGGTGTACAAGACCGGAATAATTAATTTACAAGCATGAGAGAGACGATGACGTTACATGAACAGTGACGTAGTTGGGTGTCAACATCCGGAACGCTAGACTTTGAGTTTTTTGGATCATGAGCCAGACCATGGTATAATATAATAATATACTCCGCCAGGTTTAGCATTCAGAAACACGTAGTGACGTCAATCGATGCTTAAGCAAGACCGAAATATGTAATGTAAAACAAGTTCGAAAGAGACGGATGACGATGACGTCATTATTTGTTTGCTGAATGCTAGACCTTGTTTTTTGGATCATGAGCCAGACCATTTAGCGTTGAAAAAGACATTTGTGGAACATCATAATCAATTTTAATTTTTCTAGATTCACAATTTGCAGTTGTCACTGGACGTACATAAAAAACTAAACAAGGTATAAAAAAAAATGTAAAAAAAAAACCGAATTGAGGACCTGCCATTCTTGAAGTAGGTTTTAAATTACGTATATACGAGTATAACGTTCATAAAATCATTTACTGGCTCATCCCGTTAATTTCGGAAAAAGATCACCTGCCGTGCGACTTTTTACAATTTTTAAATAGACTAAAATTAAACATATCAATTTAAGCCTGCTTCACACAGACGCGCCGTGGTGGCTACGATGATAATCAGTGATCTTCCAATCACAGACCTGGAGTTATATGATCTATTGATTCACGCTGATTGTGCATTTGTTGACCGCTGTCGTGTCGTTTCGCGGGGAGAGGTAATTTACTTAAAAATCTGTTAATGCAATAAGGATTTTTGAAAAGAAAAGAAAGAATGGTGCTCAATCAATGGCCCGAATGTCAAAATAGAGACCCATGGTCCAGGATCACATGAAAAGAGTGGCTGATGGTCTATTAGTGTAGTGTGTTTTACCCGACTGCCCAGAACTATGTTTTCCGGGTGTATTGGTGTAAATATGTTTGTTTGTGTGTTCCAATGTGTCTTTACGTGGCATAAACATCATCACAGATTTGAACTGCGAGGTATGATTAGGTTTTTATCCTGCAATGGGATGACCACGGCTGATAGACAGCTTTATTCTGTTTTATTATACGAATTTTGAAGTGTAACGCGGAATGCGCGTAATTCAAAATTTCTGGACAACCATTCAAAAATTTGGGAAGCATTGGTTTAGTTTGGTTTAGAAGCTAACATTGACATTGGCATTGGTTTACCTGCCCGTAGTTTCCACCTTCTGAGATTTAGACGCAGCGCTCGCCTTTGTTTGTTAAAACACTCAATTAAGTTTTCAGTCGAGCACTCGCTCGTTCACTTGTAAATAAAAACATAGCGAGCAAGCTATGGAACGTTTTCAAGTTCAGAACATTCACTCAAAGCATTCGCAAACTAAAATATATTCCAAATCATTTTCCGTCATTTACCCGGATGTGCCTACGCCGATAGTCTTTTTTTATAATCCAGATTTGATAAAATATGTGTAGCTGGGAGGATGTAGAGCAGTATGTTCGACTTGCAGGCTGCTCGTTGTATCACTGTATGTGCGGTCAGGAGGATGTAGAGCAGTATGTTCGACTTGCAGGCTGCTCGTTGTATCACTGTATGTGCGGTCAGGAGGATGTAGAGCAGTATGTTCGACTTGCAGGCTGCTCGTTGTATCACTGTATGTGCGGTCAGGAGGATGTAGAGCAGTTTGTTCGACTTGCAGGCTGCTCGTTGTATCACTGTATGTGCGGTCAGGAGGATGTAGAGCAGTATGTTCGACTTGCAGGCTGCTCGTTGTATCACTGTATGTGCGGTCAGGAGGATGTAGAGCAGTATGTTCGACTTGCAGGCTGCTCGTTGTATCACTGTATGTGCGGTCAGGAGGATGTAGAGCAGTATGTTCGACTTGCAGGCTGCTCGTTGTATCACTGTATGTGCGGTCAGGAGGATGTAGAGCAGTATGTTCGACTTGCAGGCTGCTCGTTGTATCACTGTATGTGCGGTCAGGAGGCGGGCAGCGCGGGCTCGCGGCGGATGTAGAACAGTATGTACGGCTTGCAGGAAGCGACGGCGTCCGATTCGGCTGCGCGCACTGATTGGTCGTTAAAGTGGAACCACTGTCCCTCGTTGATAGCGAACGCCGTGTAGTGACCGGATCCCGCCCTGAAAGTAAATTATAAAATTACATTTAAAAATTTTAACTGAAGCGAATAAATTGGTGTGCCGAAAGAAGTATTGTACTATTTAATATGAATAACTCTTATTTTAGGTTCATCCCTAAAATCGCAAAAAGAATCGATCAGCTGTTCCACAGCTAAAGGTCATCGACCCCCAACAAAATGTGTCAACAGCCGATTTCCGCGTTGTTCCTATTGCTATAGTAAAACGGCCTAAGGCCACGAACGGGGCCATGTCTAGTGACGTCAGAAACAACGATATAAACGTGTCACATAGCTAGAGGGAGTAGTCACCCGGAGCCGTGGTGCACGATGACGGCGGCCAGGTCGTAGAGGCAGGCGGCGCGCGGCGAGCGGCGCGAGTCGGCCGGAGCCGCCAGCACGAACGGGGACATGTCTAGTGACGTCAGCGGGAACGAGATCGATGTGTCCACTTTTGTCCTGGAACACACATTTCATAACATACCAAAACGGTTTATAAAAAAACATTGTCCAAATTAACATTAAAAAAGCGTTTCATAAAGTTCTATGTGGAATGTCAGATTGTAAAAGTGATACCTAGCCTTGTGTGTACCTTACCAACGTTCCATGGTTTTCTCACGATATTTTCCTTCACAAGGCAATTTAAAAATCAACGAAAGAAAAGTTTATTTTTTCAACTACTACGAAAATACATAAACATTTGAAAGGTAAATAAATTCCTCACCTGAAATAATTGTGCCAGCGGAACCTTTTGAGATGTAAGCACAGTACGTTGGGTAGCCGACGGATCCAGAACTGCTTCGTGCTCTTCTGCTTGCACTTGCAGCCGCTGCAGAAGTAACGCTCCGAGTCTGCCAACTCCTCCACCTGCCGACACATTACATATTAACTCCCTGCCAGCTAGTGTTTGTACATCTGACGGGGCAGTACCTGCACGAAGCTGGCGAGGCAGTCAGCGAGCTGCGCGGCGCGAGCTCCCTCCGATAGCTCTAGCGACAGCTAGTATATGTACATCTGACGGGGCAGTACCTGCACGAAGCTGGCGAGGCAGTCGGCGAGCTCCTCCGACAGCTCCAGCGACAGCTAGTGTATGTACATCTGACGGGGCAGTACCTGCATGAAGCTGGCGAGGCAGTCGGCGAGCTCCTCCGACAGCTCCAGCGACAGCTAGTGTATGTACATCTGACGGGGCAGTACCTGCACGAAGCTGGCGAGGCAGTCGGCGAGCTCCTCCGACAGCTCCAGCGACAGCTAGTGTATGTACATCTGACGGGGCAGTACCTGCACGAAGCTGGCGAGGCAGTCGGCGAGCTCCTCCGACAGCTCCAGCGACAGCTAGTGTATGTACATCTGACGGGGCAGTACCTGCACGAAGCTGGCGAGGCAGTCGGCGAGCTCCTCCGACAGCTCCAGCGACAGCTAGTGTATGTACATCTGACGGGGCAGTACCTGCACGAAGCTGGCGAGGCAGTCGGCGAGCTCCTCCGACAGCTCCAGCGACAGCTAGTGTATGTACATCTGACGGGGCAGTACCTGCACGAAGCTGGCGAGGCAGTCGGCGAGCTCCTCCGACAGCTCCAGCGACAGCTAGTGTATGTACATCTGACGGGGCAGTACCTGCACGAAGCTGGCGAGGCAGTCGGCGAGCTCCTCCGACAGCTCCAGCGACAGCTAGTGTATGTACATCTGACGGGGCAGTACCTGCACGAAGCTGGCGAGGCAGTCGGCGAGCTCCTCCGACAGCTCCAGCGACAGCTAGTGTATGTACATCTGACGGGGCAGTACCTGCATGAAGCTGGCGAGGCAGTCGGCGAGCTCCTCCGACAGCTCCAGCGACAGCTAGTGTATGTACATCTGACGGGGCAGTACCTGCACGAAGCTGGCGAGGCAGTCGGCGAGCTCCTCCGACAGCTCCAGCGACAGCTAGTGTATGTACATCTGACGGGGCAGTACCTGCATGAAGCTGGCGAGGCAGTCGGCGAGCTCCTCCGACAGCTCCAGCGACAGCTAGTGTATGTACATCTGACGGGGCAGTACCTGCACGAAGCTGGCGAGGCAGTCGGCGAGCTGCGCGGCGCGCGCTCCCTCCGACAGCTCCAGCGACAGGTCGAGGAACGGGTCCAGCTTCTTGCTCGGGGACCCGCACGCCAGGCACCGCACCTGCGGGGAGAAACACGGTACTTATAAAATAAGGTTATGGAACCAGGTCTGACTGACATAATAAGAATGGAGGCGACTGGAAGGTAGAGGATGAGACTAGCACAAGACGGGACAGAAGTAAAGTCAAGTGTCTTTATGTGATTGAATAGGTATCAAAGATACACTCATGAACCATCAAAGTTAAATAGATAAATAAATTCGGGACTTTTTTTCACACACGGTCACCTGAGCCCAAACTAAGCAAAGCTTTTACCTATAGCTTCCAGAGACTGATATGCATACCTATATGTTTTAAATACATATTCAAATAGACATTAACACCCAGATAAAGATCAAACACAAATATTTGCCCTAGGTGGGAATCGAACCTACGCCCCCAAGCTCAGAAGGTCACTGCCAACTGAGCCACCAACGCAGTCAAATGATAAAAATGATTCTACCACCTTGTTCGGAAAAAGAGGCACTACAGAGAAAGAAGAGGCAAGACAGTGACGTGCGAACCCCGCCTCCGCCTTCTCCGGCGGCAGCAGCTGCAGCAGCTCCGTGTGCAGTCTGCAACAGTGTGAGTAGTACCTCGCTCTGCAGCGTGCCGCCGAACACCGCGGTCACGATGGAGGCGGCCGGCGCGCGCGACACGAACCCCGCCTCCGCCTTCTCCGGCGGCAGCAGCTGCAGCAGCTCCGTGTGCAGTCTGCAACAGTGTGAGTAGTACCTCGCTCTGCAGCGTGCCGCCGAACACCGCGGTCACGATGGAGGCGGCCGGCGCGCGCGACACGAACCCCGCCTCCGCCTTCTCCGGCGGCAGCAGCTGCAGCAGCTCCGTGTGCAGTCTGCAACAGTGTGAGTAGTACCTCGCTCTGCAGCGTGCCGCCGAACACCGCGGTCACGATGGAGGCGGCCGGCGCGCGCGACACGAACCCCGCCTCCGCCTTCTCCGGCGGCAGCAGCTGCAGCAGCTCCGTGTGCAGTCTGCAACAGTGTGAGTAGTACCTCGCTCTGCAGCGTGCCGCCGAACACCGCGGTCACGATGGAGGCGGCCGGCGCGCGCGACACGAACCCCGCCTCCGCCTTCTCCGGCGGCAGCAGCTGCAGCAGCTCCGTGTGCAGTCTGCAACAGGAGTGGACAATCATATTTTTAAACTAATGGTTAGTTATGATGGTGATTTAATTTTAAAAAATCCGAGCTACTCTCGTATGAAGATCAAAAGCGCGTGTATAATAAGATGCTTCGCTCGCTCACCACCGCTTCACGTGTTGATATTACACCCGAGTCAAAAGGATTGGCAGAAGCGGACTTCCCTATAGGGACGTCTGTATAGAGATATGTTTATCCACCTTACGCACCGCAGGTGAGCGTAAGGAATGACATACGAAAAGAAACTCTGTACTGCATACACAAGTATGATCTTGTTTTATTTTTGGAATTCAAGGCCTTTTCGGGACATGCCTGGCAACGCTGCTTTGTGTAAGCGAAGGACGATTTTTGGAAATTCGATATTCGCTGACCGCTGACGCTTCACGGGTTAAAAATACCACATTGCTCACCTGTCCAGCATGTAGCGCAGGAACTCGTGCGCGTCTTGTTGCTGGTAGCCGCGGAAGCGCGGAACCACCTTCCAGATCACCAGGAACAGGCACTCGGGGGAGATCGCGCCCTTCGACCCCATACCGCCTGACTTCAGGCTTATTAGAACCTGGGGACGGGAAAAGTATGACTTATTTAGCTATAATTTATACTTTTTATTGTTGTCCCGCAATGACAAAGTCAATTCACAACAAGGTCAAAATTAAAAACATTTTATTTCATTGCAAATTACAACAATTTGCGCGGTCATAGTCACCAAATTAGACGTAATAAGCACCTGCATTTTGATTGATATCCCTCCCATTGTGTTTACGATACTAACATGTGAGACAAACTTGGCCTTGTGTAATGCGCTGCGCATACGTGGACACTTTTTGCAACCAAAACTTAACATGATCACAGGAAACTGTAGTTACTGTGTCTGGTAACGGCAATCGGGCACAGTCGCCAGTTGCTACTTCTGCCTAACTATTCACAATCATTAGGAATTCCGTTTGGATTTCAAAAATTTTAAACTCAAATTATTCGAATCTCAGTCCGTATGCATAACTTTTAAACGTTATTCATTCTTCCGATCAGATTTATACTTGATTCCCTATTCCAAAATTTATGATAGTAAACGAAGATTCGAGAAAATTGTGAATAAATAAATAAATAATAATAAATAAATTCGGGACACTTCCACACACGGTCGCCTGAACCAAACTAAGCAAAGCTTGTACTATGGCGGCCAGAGACTGATATAATATATGTACATACTTAGATATTTTAAAATACATACTTAAATAGATATTAACACCCAGACATAGAACAAACACTAATGTTCATCACATGAATGTTTGCCCTAGGTGGGAATCGAACCCACGCCCCCAAGCTCAGAAGGCAGGTTCACTACCAACTGAGCCACCGAGGCAGTCACACACAATGGCACCACTGGTTGTGTAGTTGTGTCTTTAACAGACGACTTTTAGTTTCCAATTACCGACACCGAACACTTTTTGATCAGCGACGAGTAAGTGTCAAGTGAACACAAAAAGTGTTTACGTCTGCGCAGGGAGTGGCTGATTTTATACTAAGTAAGGAAATCAAATATTCATTGTATAGTCAATATCAAAAGTCAAAGTTAAAATGTAATTAAAAATCGAAGAAACACCAAAGTTTTATAACACTGGCCTACAATTTTTTTTTTTTGTTTTGGTGTAGCTCTGTTCGCATCTGTAGTCGGTAAAGTAGGCAGTATGAACTACATTGCTGCTACTAGATGTCAGCTGACAGCTCTGGTTTACCTACAATTCTTGTTTAAATTTTGTATTGTTTTATTCAAAATCAGTCCGTGTTATAACTAACTTTTATGACATTAATTGTATACATTAACGATCCTGATATGTTTTGTAACATATGCGGTGAGTATATAATGAAAAATCAACGGAAACCGATTAATGACATGGTAATTCACTTGTATTCTGTATACTTTCTTCCTCATGAACAAGAGCTGCTATGAAAAATGTGACTAGTTTTCTCGTATCTGCTCACAAAATATACCCAAAATCAGGTCTAAAATCTTAGGCACCAAAATGAGTGTAGGCCAGTGTAATGGACTCAACCGCATTACAATAAGAATCATATAGCTAAATAGTTTGTATCTGACACAAGACACTAGTGTCCATGTTTGCGCAGCACCTAAGTTCGATAGGGCCACAAAGCTAGCCAGAAGCTAAGGTCGCCAGAAGGCCTTTGACAGTGCAGGCTATAGCCTCGTGTTAGATCGTCAATCGACCTGCAAGATAACAACAGCAATTTGACTCACGTGCAGAATGCCGTGTAAATGGCACCTTTTCTTAAAAAGGGGTAATTTAAAATTATACCACAGTATTAGTGACTCGTAATGACTAGACTGGCCTTCATGACGACTGAATAGCGGTTTATCCATTAAGTATGATTGTATAACTAGTCATGTTTTGAAAACTTAAAACAAACAGTTCTGACTATTTTGAGCAAAATTATAAGATTCAGAAACTACAAGAGTCCCTTGATTTAACAAGCTCAAGTGTGCTTGTATGATGCATGCAGACGTTAACGCGCTAGTTTTAAAGGAACTTTTGCCAAAACAACCGGCCTATTTCGGAAGGGTTTATTTGACAAATCTATGTGTAGATAAGTTTAGATATATCAATTAATCCTTTGAAATTGTACCGAAATATCCTCAGATTATTACATACTGACGCGGTCCCCCTTAATTTGTCCCTGCCGCAAAATTTGTTGTTCAATCAGTGAGTAAATATTTTAATTTAATGTAAAACCTTTCGCTTTTATATGTATACTAGCTGTTATCCGCGACTTTGTTCGCGTTTTATCAGATATAATAGTACCCAAAAACCTTCCTCGTGATACACTGTAACTAAAACTCAAATTTCATCATGATCCCTTCAAACGTATAGCAGTGATGAAAAGCCTTCAAATAGATAGACAGACAGAGTAACTTTCGAAATGTATAATATTAGTGTTAGTGTGGATAGTACTACCAACCCACCCTGGCTTCGCACGGTACCTATAACCCTTCCGTGTAAAATTATTTAACCAACTGTCGGTGAAAACCGCATCAAAATCTGTTGCATGCTTTACAAGTTAGCAGAAAACCAACAGAGAAACGGACAGACTCGTAAAACGACTTTGTTTCATACTATGTGGAAAAGAAAAGAGGTAGAGATACATAACATGTAGATCACCAACCTTCCTCAGCTCCTCAGCCATCACTACATCGTGCATCTCCTGACGTGTGTAACTCCTCGAGTGGTACACCTTCCTGCCGTTACTCTTTAGCTCCAGCGACGGCAACTGACTGAAGTAGCAACTGAACTCCTGTATGTTGTTCAAGCTCTGCAACACTGCGTTCATAAAACACGTGTTCCCTAAATTCTTGAGTCCTACGATTTTCTTCTCTTTAGATTTCCCGTTGCACTGTGACGGTTTTTTCTCTTTCCTAGATGTGTTGTTTTCTGTGGAACTACTCTCGTCGGAGAGGGTGCGTTTTCTGGAACGCGGTCTGAGGCTTCTTACTGGCTCGTCGGTGGGCTGAAATGTAAATAATGAACTATAAGATATTTATTTAATTTTTTCCTATCTTAGGATCCTAATCCCAATCCTAACTAAAAATATAAATGCGAATGTGAGTTTGTTCGTTAATTACGCTTTAACGCCTTGACTACTCAACCGACCATCATGAAATATTGAATAAGTGCAACGTTTTCAGGGATTTAGAAAAGAACATAAGGTACATTTTAGTCCGAACAATTTACAGTTCCTTTGAGACTGCGGGTGAAACGTGGGGCAAAGCTAGTTTATTATAAGAACTATGAATAAAGGATAAAAGCTTAGCTTTCTCAACCCTCACTAGCACAGGCTAGTGAGGGTTGAGAGAGCTAACCATAATGAGTATGGGAGAAAATCCGCGAAATAAAAATAAAGTTCAATCAATTTTGTGTGAGTGAATTTTGTACATTCTTTGTTCTGTTAGTCGACTTACAAGAGACGCGCGATGAACAGGAGACCTAAGGGTGCGGAGCTGAGCTGAGCGGAGCTCGGCGTTGCATACATTGACCAATCACCATGCTCGAAAAGGCCGTTGGTCATTTGTGATTTGATCGTGATTGGTTCCATGTACTGCTGAGCTCAGCTGCGCTCAGCTCTGCTTCAGTGAAACGCACACTAATACTCAGCAGTGGATGGAAAATAAATTGATTAAAATGATTAGTCGACATTAGCCATTTTGCTAAATTTACCAGGAATGGGATGTTAGGGCGCGGTCACGATTTCCCACTCCCACACACGTTTATACTTAAGCCGCTTCATTTAGAGTTGAAAATCGTTTATCATATTTGACGGTAAAATGAGATCGGCGCCTAGAATTACATTTTCTTGACGTTTTTATCAGAATCAGAATCAGAATCGTTTATTGTTTAACTGTGTTAAATACAAAGATCTTAAAATAATATAATTACAGTATCAACAGCTTCGTCCATAGCAGACATACAATATTTAAATTTGTCAAAATTATACAATGTCAGCTACTTAAATTATTTGTTAAATATTAAATTTGTCATTAAAAAATTCGTCGACCTTATAATAACCTTTCTCTATCAAAACATTAAATAATTTTACTTTAAATGAAGCAACGCTCTCCGATTCAAGCACAGATTTAGGCAAATGATTATAAATTTTCGGGCCCATACCCAACACACTTTTACCAAAGAATGCAGTACCGTGACGAGGCATGCTGATTTTATTCTGATGACGTGTGGACGACAGACGTGAGAACATTTGTAAATTTTTCCTTATAAATAATGCCATCTCAAAAACATACAAACAGGGAAATGTCAATATTTTTAAATCTTTAAAGTGTGGCTTGCAAGAGTCTCTGATTTTTAATTTACATACTGATCTTAAACATTTCTTTTGGGCTTTAAAGATCCTTTCCCTCAGTGTGCAGTTGCCCCAGAATATGATACCATACCGCAAAGTAGACGTCACATACGAGTGGTACGATGTGAGCACTGCCTGCCGGTTTACTACTTTTCCTAGCATATATAAGGCGTAAGAGTAACTGCCTAGTTTGGAGCAAACTGATTCTGCTTGATGTTCCCAATTTAAATCAGAATCAACAAAAAGTCCTAGAAATTTAGTAACTGAAATCTCTTTTATGTCATTATTTAGGTAACTTATTTTAGATGTCAATTGTTTATATTTGTTAAATGTCATTATACAAGTCTTATCTAGATTAATTAATAATTTATTACATGTCAACCATTGAATATTTTTTTTTAATGCTAAATTAATTTCTGGCTCTATAGACTTACCAGAATTACCTACAAAAATGGCTGTGCTATCATCGGCGAATAGAACCATTGGATGATCAATAGCTTCGGGTAAATCGTTATTGTAAGAGATAAAGCACAACGGACCAACAATACTTCCCTGTGGGACGCCACAACTTACTTTTTATTGATATATGTAATAAGAACACAAAGAAGAATAAGTTGCTCGGTTAAACTTTAGATAACTAATCTGACTATTTAATAATCGACAAAAAAAAAGTGTTTTTAAGATTTTAATGTTTTTTTTTTACAAAATCAGAATCATTTTCAAAATACTACTCCGGTTAAACAGTTTTTGTTTTTTTTTATTTTTTCTACCAGCTGCATTTTTTTGCACCCGTTCATCACAATTCTTCATATCAAACTAGGCGCAAATAAAATGCTCGTTTTCATTAATGTCGTGATAATACCGGGCCTTAAGAAAGAAAGGCTAGGTCAAGAGTACCCGTAACCGACAAGCATGTTGGACTGATGGAAGTGGAAGAAGTGAAAGACGTGTACCATGATCGTAACAAGTAGAGAAGTGAGAAGATGGAACTAGGACCTGTATATTCAGTTCAAGACCCAAATAATAATTGCACATAACCAAACTATAGTATGTACCCTATAAAATGTTGCTACATTGTAAGTCCTTCAGTTTGCAAGCATGTAATTAGGACATCTCCTCACTGGCGCCCCTCATCTTTAAATATGATATTGTAATGCCGCCGCCTGTCTGGCGCGGGTTGCATAATCTATTCAAATTTCAAATCAGCCAGGAGCAATGGGAAAACTGAAGTTACAAAACTACTAAATGAATGCTGTTTTCTAAGTAGGCTTCCTTCAAGTAAACTAGTTTAATTAAACTTTTAGGTTGGCGCTCTCTATTGGTTGTAACTCTCACTTAGAAATAAATGCCACCTATTTTGATGGATGGATGTTTGTTACTCAATCACGCCAGAACAGCTAAACGGATCTGGATGAAATTTGACACAGGGATAGATTATAGTTTAAAATAGTACGTAGGATACTTATTAAACCGCAAATCCGCGGGGCGCAGCTAGTATTTAAGTATATGAACTAAATAAAAATGGACCAGTTATAACGTTTAAAGTATGACGTATTCGCCAGTCCTTTGACCATCGCAATAAACGAACTCGACAAGGTCATAAAAATATATAACCACATAAACAGGGTTATAGGTAACTCACCAAAAACCTCTTAAGGGTTCATTGTACTCATCAATATGAACAACTTTTACTATGAAGCCAATCCTGTAATCGCGAAAAAAACAGCTGTTCCATACAAAAAATCAATCACCTGAGACAGAATGTATGGAACAGCTGATTTTTTTTTTCGCGTTTTCAGAGTTCGCCCCATAGTAAAACTTGTTTATATTGATGAGTACATTGAACCCTCAAGAGGTTTTTGGTGTTATACCTAATAACCCTGTATACCTCTTTAATTACTTGTATGTCTAGAGAGAGTTTCGTACTGTTTATTAACGAAAAGTGACAGACCAATTTTATACTAGTGTGGGTGATAGGTACGTGTTAGCGTTGCCTCAAAGATTCTATGTATTTGTTAATTTAGCGGCTAACGATTGGCCGCTATTTTTTTTTTTTTGACGAGTCTATGTTTTCAGTCCATCTAGACATAATTTATATCAGACATACCTTATTATTTTTTGTAGATATACTATCACAATCAAGATTATCAAGGTGAGCATCGGCTATATCAGTGCATGAGCTTGTTGGTGTGACGTCAACTCCATCCTTCCCGTTAGAGGTCTCCGGCTTTTCCTCCACATTTGAGACATTGCTGTTCGCTTCACTGCCGTCTTTACTCGACTCCTCAGAATGTTCTAGAATACTTGTGTCCTCTAAGTTAAGCTCTTCTTTATTTGTCCTACTTTTCATAATACTTTTTCTTATTCCATCTATCCTGTTGTCTAAGTCGTTTGAAATGTAATCGTCGCATTTGTAGCTGAAATAAAATATTATCAGGTCAATTATATAGTGTAGATTAAAAACGAGTAATCAGTCAGCTAAATACATCATTTATATTTGATCGAGCGTGTACGAAGCCCGAGCGAAGCGTCTCCGTTTTGTTTTTCATTATGTCCGGCTGTTCTCTTTTAAAGGTTGTATTTCTCAACCGATTCTCGTATAATTTTGTGAGCAGGTTCGATAATTTTATGGTTTCTTTGACGATTCAGTTTTTAGAATTTTTCAAAATGGCCGAGTCTTCGCGATGTCTTTAGCTCACAGAGCCACTACGTTATATATTATATTATATAGAATAGGTCGGCGTTTGACCACCAACTCGCCTGATGTTGAGCGATGTTGTGGTCTAAGATGGAGCACGACGACCTGTAAGGTACTTATTCACTCTAGCCTTGAAGTTTTGTAGAGTGAAGAAGTACAAAGACGGCAGTTGAGTGAGGCGCTACAAGTGCGCTAATGCTCAGACCCGTCTTCGGAACGGTTACACCGGACTACATCCCGAAACACGACTAGGTCATTTCACGGCATGGCTTGGTCCGGTGGGTGGTAACTAGCCACGGCCGAAGCCTCCTCCTATAGTATGGAATAGGATGTATAGCAGGGTACTTACTCAGCCGTGTTGCACGCACTATTTCAGATACTCTATTCAGTGAGTACGCAGGCGCGAGCCTGCCTACGTGCTCACTAGTATATCTCACTAGTATCTGATATGGCTAAGTGAGTACCCTACTATACATCCTATTCCCTATTCCTAACTAACTAGTGGCTGAAAGCTGAAGACGTCGCAAGTCTATCTCCCCCATATATCCGCCATTTTGAAAAATGCCAAGCGAGTACCCTGCAAGATGTTAATGTAAGCTCACCAATAAACGGAATAAGCATCGCAACTCATGCACAGCTGGTGGTCCGCGGCCTCAGCGTGCCGCTTGGCGTGTCCGTTCACGTAGCGCCCGCAGCTCACCACCCCGCACTGCAGGCAGAGCCAGTTCTGGTCCGCTACCGAGCATTCTGGAAAGGAAACGAAATCATTTTATTACAGACCAGATGCGCTCCGCGGTTTCACCCGCGGTTAAAAAGTATCCTATGTGCTATTCTAGACTATAATCATCTTTGTGCCAAATTTCATCCAGATCAGATGAGCCATTCTGGCGTGAAAGAGTAACAAACATCCATCCATCCATTCTTACAAACTTTCGCGTTTATAATATAAGATTATGGCTATTGCCCGTGACTTCGTTCGCGTTTATTCAAAAAAATAGGCTCCAGAAACCTTCTTCGTGATATACTGTAACTAATAATTAAATTTCATCAAAATCCGTTCAGCCGTTTAGCCGTGGAAAGCCTAAAACTGACTGTCAGACAGACATACTTTCGATGTTATATTATTACTAGCTGCGCCCCGCAGTGTAAGCCGCGTTTAAAAAGTAGCCTATGTGTAAATTCAGGGTGTGAGCTACCTCCATACAAAAATTTATCAAAATCCGTCAATCCGTTTGAGCGGGAAGAAGTAACATACACACTTACACACTCACAAATTTTCGCCTTTCTATAACTTGTGTGATTAGTGTGATGAAGTGTATAGAAGTATAGATAGATTAATAGTATAAATAGATTATTACCTACATCCATATAAATTAAATCAATTGAGTAACTGATTATCAATCAAATATTATAAATGCAAAAGTTTAGATAGATGTTTGTTAATCAATTACACAGGAAGGGCTGAAAGGATCTGGACGATACATACAAGTGATAAATTATAGTCTGGAATATGCACATAGGAACCTTTTAAAGCGCGGGTAACACTGCATGGCGCAGCTAGTAATAAAATAAACAAAATAAAAATATAAAAAAACTAAACTCGTCTATTTAGACTATACATAAAAAAAGAAGTATTATAATAATATCCATTAAGGTACTGACACACATGCTTATAACAAGTACACTTGCCATTGGCATGCTTAAAAATACCAAGTTATACTAATTATGCTGCATACAGACCAAAGCAAACGAAGGCCAAAGATATGCTATGTTTCGTTTTATCTTAAAACGATACAGAATGCCGCATATTCTTTAGCATTTGTTGGCTTGGTGTGTACCCAGCATTACACAAAAAAATAAAATACTAAATAGGTTTAGGCCAATGATTCCCAAAGTTTTCTATTTATCAACCCCAAGGGATGATATATAGACGATGACCAACAAGGGATCCATGGAATATCAGCTAAACCAGAGGTCTACCCAAAACCGAAAAACAAGAGAGGCTATAAGAGGCAAGAGGTCTATAAGACCTTTATAAGTTTGCGGACCAATGCTTTAATAGGCGTTAAAGTCGTCGTTAAAGTACCTACTGGCTATTTTTTTTAAATTCTATTTGTTTTATAAGTATTTTTGATGTGCAAAAAGCTATTATTATATTGTAAAAAAACTACTAATAGGTAAGTACTGTACTAATGTTCCAAACAAAATAAAATCTTAAATCAAAAACACTTGTTTGTTGAGCACTCAGACACACATGGCAATTGCTCATTAGTAGCATGCTTTTGTGCTAGTAATGAACTTGCATGTCAGCATGGGTGTACCCACGGTGGGGAAGGTAAGGCATCTTCCCCAGCCTGCTCCTTAGCTCGAAGCCAGCTGTATTATTCAAGTAAATAAAATGTATGGTTGCTGTTAACAACACCAGAAAACTGGCTTATCGGCCTCTGCATGATAAGTGTTTTTAGGAATAGGGTTCTGGAAGTACGAAAAACTGAAAACGAAAGTTTGGATAGATTTAGATTATTAGATTAATGTATATCAGTCTCTGGCTGTCATAGTACAAGCTTTGCTTAGTTTGGGGTCAGATGACTGTGTGTGCAAGTATCCCAAATATTATGATCATTATTTAGACAGAACCATCATAGCTTATTTATTGAAATACAAAGATCAGTTACTGGTTAGTAAGTAAAATAAACCATTTTTAACCAACTTCCAAAAAGGAGAAGGTTCTCAATTCACTGTGTCTTTTTGGATGTATGTTATGTGATTAATTATGAATCAATTTTAATGAAACTTTTTTGTTTGATAGATCATACTTCTATCGAAATCGGTCAAGTCGTTCTTAAAATTTCGACAAAAGTATGTTTTTTTTACATGAATGTCAAATTACAGGATTACAGGACAAGCTTTGCTTTTATTTTTACATTCCAACTATGTACTTAACAAGTACATTTACTCCTAAACCCAAATAAAAATATTCTGGTTACGCCCATGAGTGTCAGTACTTTAATTAATTAATTAGAAAGTAAGCCTAAGTGAACCACTTCCATTAGGACTTGTTCCGAGCATTCTGGTTGTGATGATCATGTTAATTGATTTTTTGTGATTACACCAAGATCATCTTTGGGAATATTGTGCTTAACATACTGACATTTGTGTGCTTTTTATAAATATGTTTTTCGAAATAAAATTACCTTTTTGAATTTTTATTGGATTAATATCATATACATATATACATATATGTTAGTAGTTCCTTTTATCTAAATGTGCTGATTTGACCTTTTTGAATAATATTGTGGTAGGATCGATTGCCCTTCACTATTGTGTCAAATAGGTTTTATGACTCCTCTAAATTTAGCTTCTCTTAGAAACAGCCTTCAGCTGTATATCTGCACACTTATTAATTTCAACTGGAACTGTTCAGCAAACTTTGACTTATTTATGATGAGGCATATTACTTTTAACAATTTAATTTCTCAGCAGTTTTTTGATTCAACAAAAGAGAGATATGGTTTTATAAAAAATAAATTGGCAAATAAATGTGTTAATAATAAAACATAATTTTGTAAATATTAGTATTTGTATGAGGTATGTATATAATTAATTATATATTTTTAGATTTTGGTCTTTTACTTGCAACTATTTAAGTGTTTATAAGTGAACACTTCTTTGGCTTATGTGTTTATACTTATTGTCTATCTATTGTGTAAAATAAGCAGCCATTTGTTTTCCCTGTACAATAAAATAAAACAAAAATCAGATACTTTGTTGCAAGTACTTCAACACATTTAACTTACTAGAATTCAGAATTTGTTAGCTGTCAAAAATAAATTATGTTGAGAATTTTATTTTTTTGGAGAATTTTGCCTTATGAGGACATTATTTTATCACTGTTTCTTTTAGCAATACTTTTTATCAGTAAGTTAACAAAGTTAGCCTTAGTGTTCAACTTCCATCAGACTTTGTTTCGAGGGTTTTGGTTTTGATTACACCAAGATCATCTTTGGGAATTTTGTTTAATGTATGCAACTTAATTTCATTTAATAACTACTTCCTGACATTTGTGAGCATTTTATTATTATTTTATCGAAATAAAATCACCTAATTGAATTGAATTTGACCTATGTTAGCGCCTATTATCTGAACACCAGATACTTTGTTGCAAGTACTACAGCACACTTATCTTAGTTTAAATAGAATTTAGAACTCGTTAGCTATTAATTAAGTAGAGATATTTTTTGGAGAATTCTTACTATATTTGACACATTTTCCTTATGACCAGAACATTATTTTATCATTGTTTCTTACAACAATACAGTTTATCTGTAAGCTATTCATGGCCCGATAAAATAAGAGCATCCTACAGGCAAGTATAATATATTCTGAAAGTACAGACACTATTCTGTTGGTTGTGGACAGATTTGTTTAGGCATCGCCCCAGTTAGCATCATACGTCGACGACGACAGATAACTACCATATCTACACAGATACGCCGCGTCGATAATGTTTGCCGCATCCAAACAGCTGCCAGTCTGCCGCAATGTGTTTAGGCCTAAATAAACTAACTGCGCAAAAGTAAATTAGCAGGAAATCCTAAAGCGATTCGCATAATGACTCATTTACTCTCATCTTATTCCAAAGCGCGATGCGAAGTTATGTTTATGGCTCTTAGTGACCGCCGGCGCACCGGTCTCGTTCGTCATGTAATAAATATTATGAGGCGGCATGGGTTGTTTAGTTTGCCGTCGAAAATAGATAAGCATATGCTTGGTGATCATTATTTTAACGTATCACGTCAATAGGTAGGTAATAGATCGTCAGTCACGGTCACCCACCCATGCCGCGCCCCCCTCCCGCAACCCTCGAACAGCTGATTATTATGTTCGCTGCACGTATTGATTTTTCTGGACTAACCTGCCGAAGTTGAATATAATGATGGGTCTTCTCAATGAGTTTATATCCTCAAAAAGGAATCGCGTACTTAGAACACAAGCAAAACTATTGATTTACCTGAACAACTGTAGTTCTTTGTGGTCGTAGAGTCCTCGACCAAAACGTCCACCTTGATGTTATCTAACAAATGTGAACATTCCATTTTTCATATTAGGTTTTAATCGAAATGTATGATAAAAGATTTGTTTCATGAATGAAATAAACATAAAATCGATTTTCAGCACCGTGTCTTCCGAATCCTCGCAACTTCGCAAAGCAAAAGTGAAGTGAAAAAAAAGGCAAAGCAACATCAAAGCAATCAAGGAAGGAAGAGGAAGCTAGCTATCGTGAGAGTGAGCCCGATATACAACCCAGTCATTTTATTGGTCAATAAGGGAAGTGTGAGCAGGACAGAAAAAACAACAATTCAGATTACGATTACGTTCGGATACTTGCAGAAAAGGTTTCGCTAAGCTTTATTTGAGGTAGCGTTCTTTGTCTATGGCTCAGGCAGGTTGTGGAAACATTTCTGATTTTTAATTCTTCTGAAATACTTCAATTTTTTTCCACCCGACAGTCTGATGGCTTACTCCCAACGACCCCCACCAAAACGGCCACCAGTGGTTGGCTGCTATATGGAAAGTCTGTAGGTGGTGGTTATACCAAAGGTTTAGTTTTGAACCAACTGCTGCATGCCGCCAGTGGGATTAGGACATGGGACCCTTGGCCCTATTCGGAGATTTGAGATTGTGGCGTTCTGTGAACGCACCTATTTTATCTCATTTAGTTAGGATTAATTATCTATGGGTCGCGCGCACCTCACTAGCGAATAGTCGGCCGTTATAGACTGGCGCGCGCGCCCCATCCCTAGGGTAGAAACTAGTCCAATCTGGCTAACAATAACGACGGACGGATGATTGTAAATTAACGTTATAAAATACATCTTTATTCCGAACGGGCGTGTTTTACTCCGATCCTTCGCTGTCTACCTCGAGGAATAAAATAAGAAGGACACCGGGGTGTTTTATTAACATCCCCGGTTCTACAAGATTTTCATCTTTTTTCGTCCTTGTTGCTCTTGTTTGAAACGTCATAGGTGTGAGAGTGATCAAGATAAAATCTCATTTCATCTCACACGCAGGAATAGCCCTCCCTATTCGGAGATTTGAGATTTTCATCTCACTTTTTCTCGTCCTTGTTGCTCTCGTTTGAAGCGTCATAGGTGTGAGAGTGACCAAGATAAAATCTCATCTCATCTCACGCGCAGGAATAGCCCCCCTGGTATACATTTTTGTGTTATTTAATTACTACTAATTATGGTATACGTGGGGTTCTTAAAAAGAGTTGGCAATAGAGCCCTTGCGGGTCGGCAATGTATCTGTGATGCCCCTGGTATTACAAGTAACCAGAAGTGAATGTGATCGCTTACCAAGGCACCCGTTAACTTGTTTGCCACCTATGGCACAAAAAAAATACTACAGTCAGTAACACCTAAACCTTAGAGCATGTAGAAATCGAAATGCTATAAGACACACCAAACAAAAAGTAACATTCATTTACACATCAAAGTAAGCCGTAGTCCTGAGTAGCGAGGTTAACGGAAATTATGAAAACTTTCTGGTTTGACGATGTTTCTGGGCTTTCTTAGGTATTTAGATAGGTTCTTACCATGTTACTTGTAGGAATCTGTTTCACTTAAATTACGAAAACTGTTTTTGGGCTCACTGTTTTTCTTGAAAAAATACTAGTAAAACGAATTCTTTTGCATCTAAATTTGGAAATGGTTTTTATTCAATGCCAATACGTTTATAGTTAAGTATAAAACCATTAATGTTGTAAAAAATAGATGATACTAATCAAAGTCAAAGAAAAATAAGTGATTATTTTTCAAATCACAACGACACAACTGGCGACAGTTGGGACAGAAATTAAACCTTTGTCCTAACCACCACCACTGGCGACAGTTTGGTCGTAGGGAGTCTGACATCGGATCCGATTACACAGACTTCCAATACTACTGTGCTGGAAAATAGCGATACCCTTCCGATAGCCGGATCAGACTGTCGGTGTCGGAATGAAAAAAATCTGGGGGGCTATTCCTGCGCGTGAGATGAGATGATATTTTATCTTGGTCACTCTCAAACCTATGACGTTTTAAATGAGAGCAACAAGGACGAAAAATGGTGAGATGAGAATCTCAAATCTCCGAATATCTGGATCCCTGGGGGGCTATTTCTGCGCGTGAGATGAGATGAGATTTTATCTTGGTCACTCTCACACCTAAGACGTTTCAAACGAGAGCAACAAGGACGAAAAGGGATGAGATGAAAATCTCAAATCTCCGAATAGGGCCACTGGATCTGAATCCCGGCTCATAACACTTTAAGCCGATTCCACACCGACGCGGCGGTAAGGGGTAACAACGTAGCGATATCTAATGGCTGTTTAAAGATGCAGTTTTAAAGAAATCTTAGGTCACAAACGGGCAGTAACGAAGTAAGTATAAAAAAAAGATAAATTAAATATAAGGAGATGGTGTATCCGAATATAATACCGCTACTCCCGACTTCGCGGGAAAATTTAAAAAGTAAAAGTTGTTTTTTTACTTTGCTACTGCTCCTTTGGATTTTGGGGCCATTTTGTCATCAATCAACTGTGAAGGAGGAGAGTAATAAATAAACATAGACAAATGATAGACCGTCATCATAATATAAAATTATGAATTTTAAATACAGTATCTACTAATACAATTGCAGCTTGTACACTTTTGCACTAACCTTCAGTAATTAGAATAGGGTCATGATTTACCTCTATTTTAACCTGACCAGGATGGCATTTACATTCTCTTTGCTTGACTGCACAAGAAGCAGGGGTATGTATTTTCCCAAGTTTTAGTGATTTAATTAGAATCCTAATTTCCTTGTCATTTATTTGCTTCTAGTAAAGATCAACTGCACCAGACAGGCATGTAATTGTAGCTAAAGAACCAGGAATGAAGTAAAACTATGCATTTTTTTAAATTAGTTTATTATCCTTAATTACGCCTGCCACCATATCCACCCTGAGTTGCAGGTTGTGTGAGCTGCAGACCATTAATGTTGTTGAAGTCAAGCATTTTCAACATGTCCTTAGTGTCAGGGTCAACCTCAATGATGTCATGTTCTAGAGCAGACACCTCAGGGACGTAGTTGTCACGACGTTCACGCTCCTCTTCTTGCAATTTGATGGAGATACCACGGACCTGGGAGTGCCTGAGACGCCTCATTAAATGAGTGGCAAACCTGGAAATAAAAGTTGGGATATCAAAAACTGTGAAACTAATTTTAGCTGGAAGAACCTTGATGGAGATAAGGTCATAATATCATTTCAAAAGAGGCACTTGATAGTTGTTCAGATTATTAGAATAGCCATGAAAAGAATCCACTCAATTTTTTAATACACACTATTTGCAGGGTAAGTTTCCTACTTATACATGTTGTAAGTTCTTTGTTTAGAAAGAAATTTCGCGAAAACCTGTAAGTGCAGACTCAGCATGGCTCAATTTATAACTTCATAGGATTTTTGAATAAAAATAAAATTTATGTGAGGTTTTGTTGATTCGATAATTTCAATACAAATACTTTTCCTACAAGAATGTCTAGTTGAACAGGAAATGACAATTTCTGAGCATTTATATATACAGAGTAAACATGACCTATGGGTACTTCGCAGGGTTTTGAACTTGTATGCTGGCATAAAACTCTTGCTAAACTTGCCACTAAACCAGATTCACTCTTTTAAGACTACAAGCAAGCTAGCGCTTTAATTATTTTAGTATCCATCACACACACTGTTCACAAAAGCAAGAACTGGATTCTAATTATTTATAGGTTAGCACTTGTTTTTCATAAACAAAACACTTATTTCAGGTAACGAACTAGAAGTTTTAAGCCAACAAATAGCAAATTTTCAGTAGGAATCTTAGAAATAGTATTAAAACAATGCCTTATTTTGCTAAAGTAGAAAAAGTTCATGCATTGAGAGATGTAAGTGGCACTCACCCAGCGATTTTGTTACGAAGGGGCTTAGTGGGAATAATAGCGATTTCCTCACATATTCTCTTGTTGGTATCAAAATCAAGAGTCAATCTTGTGTAGTATTTTTCAATGATGATCTTAGCCGCTTTCTTTACGGTCTTAGTCCTGACACGACCCTGGAATATAAAAGTTTTTGGTAAATAAGTTTACCATGGCCGAAAGAATCAATCCATATCATCGCGGGATTATTGGCACACCACATTTCAACATGATTGTCAAGATTTTCACTGATTTATCGCTAAAATAATGAATTTACCATGGCTGCAGCACTGTTACAGTATTTTTTGACAAATACAAAAGACAGAAAGAGATGACAGATGAATTCGGCTGACTCTTTCTCTTTTTTAGGTGTTCTGTGGTGTCTGTCAGTATTTTTTTTCTGCATTCTGCTTAAGGAAAAGTAAACTAAAGCAGCCTATTCACAAACCGTCTATTTGAAAACGGCCGGGTGATCTATTCAAACTCGTACATTTACATACATATAGTTATACTAGTTTGTTTTTTTTTGTAAAAAAAAATACACTTTCTCTAGTCTTGAAGGTGGGCTTTGTTACCCGCGACACAGTTTTTTAAACTACTGTGGATAGCATCAATACACTTTTACTAATGATTTTTGATCAAGCTTGAAAACTGATGGACAAAGAAGGAATAAGCTCGTAAAACGTTTAGTTTCAAATTCAAAGTTTTTTTGCACACATACTATGTATTAGATATTTCACAGTTCCATTTTAGCCACATCTATTTACACTACCTAAGTATATTACACCCTCTCTTCACAATCGGTAATGATCGTTAATCGTGTGCCAACGCCTGTCTATCGGATCGGCACGATCACTGTAAAACATCCACATATTCGTCTCCTTCTCCCTTTGCTTTGATGTTTAGACCTTCTCTGTGATGTTTGACTTTACTTTTTTTCCAGTAAGGTACACCATCTTGTGCTATATTTCTGCAAGCCTAGATATGCTCAAGTATTTCGTAAGGTACCTTTGGGACGCATAAAACCATTGCCTTTCATGCGTTTCAGAAAACGAACAACTCACTGATCTCTCTGACATGGTGAGCATAAACGATAGGAGGATAGGAGAAAGCCATTCATTCATTCACGCTAGACGTGGCGAACCTAACGGCGGTACTAACCGCTAATAGTATCTCTACGTTATCGCAATTCACCGCGTCGTCGGAGTGGAATTAGCGTAAAATATACAAATAAATATGCCTTTAAGCCCACCATTCACACGCATACCAATCCGCGGACAAATCTGCGTGTAGATGATATTGGCGAGCACTGCGAGCGGCTCACGGACCGCGGACCGCTTATCGTCAAGGACACGAGCGTCGCCGCAGCAAGCCGTCGCTGCTTAGTGCGCCTGAGCACTCGTGTAGTGTGTACTGTGTAGGCGATGATGGATTCGTCCACCGATTCGTACGGCGCAGAGCGTACGGCTTGTGGCTCGTTTAATTAATGGCGGGCTATATGCTTTATAGTTTTTTCGTTATCTATGAAGAAGTTCATTTCATTCATTTATTTTTTGACATTGATTGAATTGATTTTTGAAAATTAAAAAAAAACTGTCTGAAATTGTTCATTCATTAATTTACCGCGTCTCGTTTGGGCTGTACGGCACGTTTTAAATTGTGGGATTCGTTAATAAAAAAAGAAACCGACGACAGATAAACCGCTGAACTATCAGATTGAATATTTAAGAGTCAAAGCCATTCAAGATATATTGAATCTTACTCTAATAAACTAAAAACACCAACATGTTTTGGGGTAAGTTGAACTCAGCCGGTGCGGTGGCTCATGCAACCACGTGTTGGTACCGAGTTGCTGCCTTCATTTACCTATATTTCTGTAAATAAACTATCTATTGTGGTTGTATCTTACTTATACATTAGTCCGAGATGATAATTGTCTGGTTCCCAACGGGTACTTCAGATGAGCGATGCATAAAGGAATGAAATCGCTTCCACGAAGTACAATATTTGTGGTTCGCGATTCAATTACACACTCTAGAAACAGATTATTTTGTGGCTCAGACTCAAGAAACTATTAACTAAATAAGTGGCCTTATATAAATATGTTTATCATTGTTAATGAGCGATTTCACTATGTTAGTTCCTTGTAAAACCTGTGTTAGGCCTGATGTAGCATGGTACTTAGGTACCTTTATTGTATGTTTAACATAGTATTACTAATGTCATGAAGTCACAAAGCAAACCTATTTATTTTTGGACAGCATTGATAGAGTCATATGTTTCTTATTTCACCTTACCTCTGGTTATACCTCTGGTATCTTGTAATTTTGTCTGGTAAAATCCTTTCTTGTTCTTAATATGCATAGATCATTGGAATAGTAGATGTACCTACCTACTTGACCGAAAGCCATTTTCATTGGTTTTAAAACTTAACAAAAAAAAAACGGCCAAGTGCAATTCGGCCTCGCACACAAAGCGTTCCATACCATTGTTTAAAAAATATTACATTTATGGTATGGGAGCTCCCTTAATTATTTATTTTATTCTGTTTTTTAGTAGGTAATTGTTGTTAAAGCAGCAATAAAAATATATCATCTGTGAAAATTTCAACTGTCTACTAACTTGGTGACTAACTAACTGGACAGCGGAGTCTTACTAATAGGGTCTAATTTTACCCTTCGGGTATGGAACCCTAAAAAAGAATGATCTAGCTAGATTGTTAAATGAGTATAGGATAACTAAGCGAACATTGGATATATCTTAGTATCTCATGATATTGCTGTGCTAGTATTACTTGTATGCTATTCTCTATCAAAACATCTTTGATATCACTGTCAAAAATATTTTCAAATAACTCACATTACATATTTATTTATTTAAAAATAGCCAAGGGCTGATGTGCCTATTACACTGTGCTAAAATTTGTAATATGACTATAAATCTCCCAGGACTCATAATGGAACCAAACAAGCGGTACACCCAGGTGGTGGAGAAGCCATTCCACATCTCCCAAGCTGCAATGGACACTTCTACTGGAGACAATGACCCATGCCAAGTGATGGTTGTTGTTGACGGCAAGAACTTCCTCATCTGCACACTTCAGAAGAACAAATGTATCCAAGTCCCACTGGATTTGTACTTTAAGACTGGCGACTCTATTTCTTTTTTGACCAATGGTTTGTATTTACATGTCGTTGTTCTACCTATTTCTAAGACATCATTAAAGGACAATGGGCAAATTGGTGCAAAAAAATATATAAGTTTGCCCGTGGGGCGACACATGGCGCATTTGGTAGATGCAACTATTTTTATACATTAAAAAACAAGTATGACCCTGGTAAAATTCAGCCCACAGAAACCGAGTTATTTAATTTTTAAGAAGAGTAAAATATGTATATGTATTATCAGAAATGTTAAGTAAACCCTCCATGGTGAAGTCACGAATCACGATTTTTTTACTTGACTGCGCAAGAAGGAGAGTGGTTTTTCATGTGTATGTATGCATGTATGAGGATTCTGTGGCACGCCTACAGCCTAAAAAACTTGATGTATTTTGATATGTAAGGTGCCATTTGAATTGTCTTGATAGTGGAAGGGACATAGGGCACAAAATTCGTCATGTAGTTGATTTTTTATAAATCTATTCTTGTAAAATGTAAACCTAATCTGTTTCTTGTTTGTAAGAATATAATATTTTCATTGATCTTAAAAGCTGACACACTTGTTATTTTTTTTTTTTGAGGGATTAGATTCGACTACGCATTTTTGCACTTTGCAATATTACTCAGTTTATTCAGTTATCGCTGTATATTTAGTTGTTGGGGTGGTTTTTTTAACAATTATTATGTTTTATCCAACTGCCGGACTGATATGTTTATTGTGCGAGAGATCTGTGCATACAAGAAGATGTAAACTGTTAACTTGCAAAAATCTCATTCATAACAAATTTTCTTTTCATTTTCGTTTATCTAACTTTAAACATATAAATATATTAGGCTACTAAAGCATTCCTTTTACAAATCACAACTACAATACAAAATATCACCAAATCTTGAATAAAATTCAGTGACATTTATTATGTGAAAACCTATAAACCTTACCCATAAATTGGCTATATTGTCAATCCTGTATTATTTAGGGATTGCAATTGCTGGATCCAGCATACAGCAATCCAGCTGGATCCAGCGCCTTTTTAAACATGCTGGATCCAGCATACATCTTGATCCAGCGATGCGGATCCGCAAACGTATCAATTTCTATTGTTTAGTTTTGAGTTGCCGCCATTTTCGAATCGGCGCGGCAACGTTGCCGTTCTGTCACCATATCAGGAGATAAAAACATTGTTAAAACGACTAAATAAACAATATATTGTAGAGCCGGTGCAAGAAGATACCATGGAGATAGAAGAAGATCGTGTAGATGATGACGCAGAACCCGTTAAAATTACATTAGAGCTAGAGCTTGAGATAGAACTTAAAAGAGAGAAGGAGCTTTTTTTGTTTGATACAAAAATACTATTGAAAATTAAAATAGTGTTATTGTTACGGTCCTTTTTTAAAAGAATGTTAATTAAGTTAATTTTAAAAGAATTTGTGAGACTGATTGCTACTGATTAGCCGTCCTATCATTAAACATAAGCGTAATTAATAAGATAGTGCTTACTTAGAAACATTATCTTAAATGTTCTATGAATATAAGGTTATATGTTTGTTATTTAATTTTATGTTGATTACTTTGAGATCAAAATAATCAACATAAAATTAAATAACAAACATATAACCATATATTCATTATTCATTATTATTAAAAAACCAAAGCAAATTAATATAAGATATCACCAAATGAGTGGAAGATTTCAAAGATTATCGTAAGAAGTACAAATTAATAAAAAAAGTCTTAAAAATGTCGTCTTTTTATTTTCGTTCCATACGTTTTGCTGGATCCGCGCTGGATCCAGCTGGATTCAGGTCAATCCAGCAAAAATTCCGCTGGATTGAAAACGCCGCTGGATTGCAATCCCTAGTATTATTGTTTGGACCAACATCCATTTATTTTTGCCCATTGTCCTTTGTCCTTTCATGGACAAACAAATTTGACGACACTCAACTAAATGGCTTCATCTAGATGCTAGGTCACTTAAGACTTACAAGTACATAAAAGATAGTTCTGTTATTAAATAATAAAAAATCATTTTTTGTACAGAATTCTGGCGGCACCAATGTGTAACATATTGAATTGATCAATTCATTTTGTGTTCTAGGTAAATGCAACATGCACCTCACTGGCTACCTCGACCCTGAATTCGAGGATGAGGACATTGAGGAAGAGGAGGAAGATGAGGAAGAAGAGGAGGTTCCAGCACTTGTTCCGGCCAAGAACAAGAGGAAACTAGAGAACAGCAATGACAGCACTGCTACCAAGAAATCTAAGGTACACAAATTACATCCCTTGTTTGTTACTCCTTTACACTCCAACAGATACTCGTAACGGAGATAGCTTAAAGCAGAGGTTCCCAAACTATTTTGCCTTGTAGATCTCTTGCCATGTTTTTAGGTTTTGGATAGACCCTTTGCCGCCGATTGCAGATTTTTACATTAACTCGCATAGTCTTGCACAATCTTCGTCAACCCCTGGGGGTCGATATAGACTACTTTGGGAATCACTGGCTTATAATCTACTTTTTAAGTTTTATAAATGCGAAAGTGAGCTTTTATTTCACTTTTACACTTAAAGTACTCAAATAATCATCATGAATTGAATACATATTTTTGTCAGACCTCGGCCAAAATCCGCGGCGCACAGCTAGTTTTATATAATTCTTATTATTTAATTTAATTCTGTTATTCTAGTTCTTTAATAAGAACCTCTTAAACCCCTCAGGTAGAGAAAAAGGCAGGTAAGAAGGCAGCTGCAGCAGCAGACACGTCTGATTCTGATGATGAAGATGGCCAGGACCACCTGCAGAAAATACTGGGAGAGGATATTGACACTGATGAGGAGGATGAGTCGTTCAAAATTAACACTTCAGCTGAAGTGGACAGGTATATTGAGATTTATTTATAAAACAAAGTCAATTACAGATCTGCCCTCTAGCCCAGTTGCACGCGCCTTATAGCAATCTATTTCTACAGTTGCCATTGCTGAAACATTCCCTGCTGGTTAGACGAGTCATGAGCTATAGAAAAATCTTACTGACTACTAAGTCCTCCAATCAGCAGCTAATCTTTTAGTGTTGGTGACTAGAAATAGAATCGCCATAGTTCCATTTTTTTCTCATAAATAAAAATTGTCTTTATTTACTGCATTATTACAGTTAACACCAGCACCAGTTTCAAATTCCGGTTGTTCTCCCTGGACATCTTTTCTCATGCCTATATTTAAAAAAAACAAGATGCAGATAATTTTAGAGCAGCTATCTTAGATAGTTTAGTAAATGAATTATTGGTGCTTCATAGTTTTAAAAGTTAAGAAAATTAAATTTTCTCGAATTTTAAGTCCGTCTAGTACAGCTATATTTTTAGTTGACAGAGGTACAGGAAGTGTTTTAAAAAATCACAGTTACCATGCTAAATATCACAGTTTCATTTGACCTCAAGGTAGTAAAATTGTGGCCCTATGCTTCAAATTTCGGATTTTTCAAACAATTTGTTTAATCAGTGATGAAGATGGATCAGACGACGAAGAAAGTGGAGAAGAAGAAGATGATGATGAAGAGGAACAGGAAGAAGCTTCGTCAGAAGAAGCCGAGACCACCCTCGACACCAGCAAGGAAGAAGCCAAGGTAAATATAATTTCATATCTTTATTATTAGAAGGAGGGAAGAGAGGCCTTTTCCAAGTTGCAGGATATTTCAGGCTGAATAATTATTGTTATTATTAGATGGAATTCGTTGAAAGATTAGGCATTTGTATGACGACATAGGTTATGATTTGGTGGTACTTCTGAACTATGTTTCTTTTATACAAACTTGGGCGGCTACGGTTTTCATACATACACTTTTCGTTAATAAATGTTTGTATACTAATAAAAATTCTTTATTCTTGATAGATTTTTCTTCTAAGTAAACTGCTTTTTATTAAATAGTAGTATTGACTGTAATAAATATTAAATAGTAATATTATTTTTGTCAAAGGTGGACACATCCACGCTCACCAAGAGCCAAAAGAGGCGACTCAAGAAAAAACTAGCTCAACAAGCTAAGGAACAGCCGCAAGTGAATGGAGTTGATAAAGCTAAGGTATGTATTAGGCTATTTCCTATTACACAGACATGAAACGAAATTTATTTTTACCTGACAGTCCAAAAGGAGGGTAATTTTCTTGTGGCTTCTTATCGGAAAAGTATAATTACATTTTACGACAGAAAGAGAAACCTGAAGCCAAAGCTGACAAGAAGAAGGGAGAGGCCAAAAAAGACGCGCAAGAGCCTGCTGAGAAGAAAGAAAAGAAATCCCTCACTGGTGGAGTTTCCATTGAAGACTCCAAAGTGGGGAGTGGACCAGCCGCCAAACCCGGCAAAGTTGTCATGGTATGTTGCAATATTAGTAAGTAGAAATCTTGGAGTGCACAACTCACAGATAGGGTGTTTCTGTGTGCAGACAAGCAATTTTGACGCGGTTGCGCAAGTTGCATGCATCATACAAACTACAATGGAAGCACATAAGTTATCCATCTAAGTAAGGGGTTTTTTCGTGTCATTCGATGCTCGTCAAGTGAGTGCGGATCTGGTGTGCATGGTAAGAAACATAATATAAAATGAAAAAATGCGGGTGGCTAAGCGCGGAACAAATTCGCGTGCGGGCTGCAATCCACATGACAAATGGTCCACCAATGGTCGTTTTTCGCGAGTTATTAACACTTGATGGATTCTACGTAATGTTGACGATTAGTACACACTACCTAATTATAATTCCTTTTTTCAACTCCTAATAGTCAACAAAGTGTTGCATTTCAAAATGTGAAAATAATATTCTTATTGGATATTTGCCTCATAAAACCATTCTTACAGGTGTACTACGAAGGTCGTCTTAAGTCCAACAACAAGATGTTTGACAATTGCCTGAAGGGCCCCGGGTTCAAGTTCCGCCTCGGAGCCAAGGAGGTGATCAGCGGCTGGGATGTGGGCATCAACGGCATGAAGGTCGGCGGCAAGAGGAGAATCACCTGTCCTCCTAATATGGCGTAAGTTGCGTTACTAGTCATGTCGCGTCGTGTCGTTCACACATTCTCCATTTTTCATGCGAAGTGTAAGTGTTGTACACCTCTGCCAGCCCTTTCGGGGGAAATGCGTGACGATGTGATATGTTTATTTTATGTAAAAACTGAACCCTTGTTTGTATGTCTCTCACTGGCATCTCAACTCTAGTACATTTTGTGTGCAGATCATCAATGGGACACTTTTTATTCTTATTATTTTTTCTATTTCACAGGTATGGAGCTAAAGGGTCCCCACCAGTCATCCCACCAAATTCAACACTAGTATTTGATGTGGAGCTCAAGAATGTTAAGTGAACTGTCAATTGTTAGGTTGCGCATAAGTGATATGGACTGTTTCGGTTATTGTATTTTATTGAAAGTTGCCATTGAATGAAAGGATTGTTGGTCAGCATGTCTGTTAAAATTGGTGTGAGAGTGTGGAGCATCTTTAGTACTTTGGTTATTTGAAGTACCTTTCACATTTTGCAACAGTAATTATATCATACAACTTGATCTTGTGGAAGCAATGCAGCTGAGATTATTGAATGTCTTCAAGTTTTTGTCTAATTACTATTCCAAGCTGGTTCGAATTTTTGTTACATTCAGGGAACTGGGGCTGCTCCATATTCACTCCTGATACGTAAGTTTAAATCAAATCAAATGTTTCAAATGATTATTTAAGCAAATAAATTTACAGAAACATTTAGTTAAACCTGTGAAAAGTTAGTTGTAAGCATTGAAGTGGACATTAAAGTCGATTGTTTATTTTAATTTGTTAATCCATGAATCATTGTCCATACAGTAACAGTTACTGTATTTTATCCAAATAATGGTAAAGCTAGTTTGGCAACTGTAACAATAGGCATATAGAAAAGTTAAGAATGTCTAGCTAGAACTAGTTCATAGGTAGATTATTTTAATACTTTCGATAATTTTAATTGCCATAATTCCGACTATTATTATTAAGATAATAATATATTTAATAAGCTTGGATTTTTAACCTCCATGTCCACCAAGTGTGTCTGGCATTTTAATAATAGTCTCATCAGGAAACTATACACTATTCATGCCAAATAATGCAACCACACATGCATGTAATAAACAGTGAAATAAAATAAATGATTTGTATATTACTATTGTTTTATTTCATTCTAATAAATATTCAAAATATAAAACATCATTTCATCAGTAGTTAGGAATGACTTGGTTGTACTGTAGACAGGTTGCAGAATAAAAACATGGGGAAAGAGTGCATTGGAATGGTTTGAACCTAAAAAAAACTAGCTTTTACCTAGTTTAAAACCCTTAAAGTTATAGTGAGTAATCCCCGCAAACTGCGCCCCTTCGAGATCATTCTAATAGGCACTCAAGGCAATTTTAGAGTTTACTAATATAATAAAATTGTGTTGTACCATTCTTCGAACATGTAAAACTTAACAACCTTTAAACTGCTTAAAAACTAGAATGTCTTGTGATTTAATCAGCTTTAAATCTTCCCGGGCAGGATAATGTTTCGTCCTGGATTCTTGCTTCACCATCCTTCGGTTGATCTTTCTTGCCAGGTTGCTGCTTGAATGCACAAACACCCCCTTCGCAAGCGAATGGGAACTCCGTCTTGACAACGTTGCCTTCAGCGTCCTTAACTGCCCAGGGGTTCCAAAAGCGAAGGACGTAGGGCTGAATGAGCTTGTGCCACAAGAACAAGAGCGCAGGGATGACGAAGCAGGGAACACAAACCATTTTTATTGAACAAAGTAAACTTTGATAGATTGCCTCTCTGTTTCTGTTGACTGAATTTCAAGGTCAAAATTAAATTATTTCCGTGTTTTAATTTTCATGATTTCGTAAGGTTCTACGCTTTTTGCGATTTTATTTTGTTTTTTTCTTCCTGCTCTGTCAGTCAACTGTCAGGCACATTGACAGTAGTCAGGCAGGCTCAGCTGTCAATGTCGTACACAGCAAATTTTTTTTTCGCTTCATTATGCAGGCTAAAGCCAAGATGGCCATACTGCCTAGCCATCCTAATAGCCTAAATCTTAGGTTTGTAGCGGTTCACTTTTGTGTTAACCATTTTTCGCGTAAAGTAGAAAATAAACGATTTAATCAATAAGCAAAAAATTGCCCTTTAATTCAAGATGGCGGATGACGCGACGGATCGATTACCACGCGAAACCTAAAAACTGCCAGTGACCCCACAGGGGGGCTATTCCTGTGCGTGAGATGAGATGAGATTTTATCTTGGTCACTCTCACACATACGAGGTTTCAAACGAGAGCAACAAGGATGAAAAAAAGTGAGATGAAAATCTCGAATCTCCGAATATGGTCCCAGATCTAGGATGTAAAATATCGACAGTGACAAATCAACATGACGATTCCCCATTCCAAAATTTATAAAAGTAGACTGTGATTCGAACAATTTGAGTTTGAAATTTGTGGGTTCCGATCGGAAACGTTTCCGAATGATTGTGAATATCACCGCTGATCTAGATTCAAAAGTATGGGTCTACCTACTGGGGAATTTCTTTCTTACTTGATCCAGCTAAGGATCTAATGAGAATTTTCTCAGTATATGTAGATCTGTTTTTTTTACAATAAACTTGATGTGATGATATTTTTTATTGCCAATTGATCTATTTTTAAAAGAATGTTAAAATTTTGGATCTAATTATTATTAATACAATTATTATTCTCACTCACAGAACAAATTGTTAATGAAAATTATATAAATAGATGCAATGCATTATGCAAGGACATCATTATATTTTACGAGTAGGTAAATTAACGAAGACAAAATAACAATATACCTACCGTTGGTTAATCGATTTGTGCTATCAATTCATAGTATTTTTAGGGTTCCGAACCCAAAGGATAAAAACAGAACCCTTAGTGCTGAAACTTTGCTGTCCGTCCGTCTGTAACCAGACTGATCCCATGAACCGTGATAGTTCGTTGGAATTTTCACAGTTGATGTATTTCTGTTGTCAACAACAAATACTAAAAATCAGAATAAAATAAATTTGTAATAAATTGAGCAACTGATACAATTGCGGCTGTGGAGCAATTGCATCTTTCGAGAATTACTGAGAAACCCTTCACAAATTAGGCGAATAACGTCAACTATAGGACAGATTGTTGTAACTAAAAATAGAAAAAAGATGTAGGTGGCACCATGGTGGCACCACAAAATGCAAATACAATCATAATGTGAAGCATATGTACATACTATTCTGTGGTACATACGTGAGAATAAGAATTTATAATATTTAATGAATACGCCACGAATAAGGTAGGTAGTCAAATATGTATTTGAATTAATTAAACAATAATAAGCGTAATAGCGTATGATCAAACAGCTAAAATAAAACTCCAAACTACACCGAACAGGAAGTTTTTTATTGTATGTCAAATAAAACACGGAAAACAAAATGAAAGAAAATAACGATAACATTTATTTATAAAGGTAGGTAACATACTGAACTTTGCTATCAAGGAAAAATTAACCTCCGTATTCATACAAACATAATACATAATAAACATGACAAGAATGACCGCTCGAACGTGGTTCTTCAGAAAATGTATGGCAGCTGCATCGAAGTAATTTATGGGAGAAGCGGCACGAGTCTTTATACCTTGTTCAACGAAACGAGCTAATAGGGAAATCAAGCGCTACACGTTGCGTTGCGACCAAATATCAGTCCGATTCTGTCTCTTGAGCGGTGCGGACGTATTGTTTAGTGCTTATTTCAGTGTGTTCGTAGTGTATGATTTTACGTTGACCCGGCTTCTTGACTTGGCGTGTTTTTGGACTGATTTTTGCTTATAATAAAGGTCTAAGAAAATATGTTTAGTTTAATTTATTCAAATCCTATCATACTCGTTTTGTACACAACATGACAGCATGAAAATATAATATTAAATTTTTGCTTTCAATTACGAATTATGTTAAGGTAACTATTATTTTTAGACGATAGGATTAGTGAGCGATTTCGATCAGCAATATAAAAGCAGCCATACATTTTTTTGAATTACTCACGTCCATTGACCAATCCTCACAATTGAAGTCGGTGCTGCATCCTTATCACTTTCATACGATTGTGCAATGGAGAGGACGCCATATTAGGTCGTCTCGTTGAATAAAGTATAATTTCTAGTACAAAGCGCGTGGACCCAATGTAATTACAAGCAAACGGTCACTACACAGCTCCGTTGTAATATGTTTCGTGCATCAATAACAAAGATAGAGAGACGTACAAGAGAGTATAGCGAGAACAAGACAATTATAATTTTGACTGTTGCGACTGGTTGCATTTGTTTGTGACTACGGTGAATTGTGTGCAGCACCTAATTTATGCGGTCCATTTTTAGATTTTCGTACCGGTTCTCCCTCATATTGTTATTTGACCTAAGGGCAGCTGTCATGTCAATGTACTGACATAGGTTGCACTTAGCATTTACTTACACTAAACACATACAATAAACGTTGTATAGCCTCTGAATAGTTTCACACTCTTTTGTCTTTTTAGATACCTAGTTTAAAAATGTAAAAGAAAGAAAAAGACAAAACACTAACTAGGTATTTAAGGATATACAACTTTTATTGTTAAAAAACACTGTTATGTTTGTGACTACGGGGATAAGATTTATAGACAAGTAGCAAGTAAGGCACACCTACCATACTTTTACTATAGGTATTACGAACTTCGTTCTTTGTACTTAGGTAAGTAGGTCCTTCCTGTATAGTTACCTAGGTAAGTACTACCTATACTAAGCTCCAGTGTTTTATACGTAAGTACCTACTTATCTATTTAGACAATAATAACCAAAATAACTTTCAAAACTCGCAGGTAACTTGAATACCCTGTTTTATAAATACACTTACCTTACGATAAGTATTACCTATCTGACTAATAGAACTAATACAATTTATGAAAATAACAAATTAATTTAAACAATAAACCTACCTAGGTGTAGATTAATAAAATCTAAGTAAATGACATTAGAATTTTTACTGACAAAAAATTTGGCACTTGAGTGGGAACCCACGTTATGCTTCCGCGTGTTCAAACCGAGCGCACTCGGATAATGTACGAGATATGTACATAGAAGAACGACCTTCACCCAGGATTATAAAATATCGGACTCGGACAATAGCGTTCGATCTGTGTTGACTCGGACCGCGTCCTACTGTTACGAGTCAGTTCGGATAGGAGTAGTGGATATCCGCAAAGGAACCATTCCCACACGGCACACGGCAGCAGCAGACGACGACACTTATGGTTTGTGCGTTTAGAGTATGAGATACGTTTCGCAGCTAGCGACATGAAGCCGGCGGCATATGCGGCTAGCTTCATGTCGCTAGTTAAGGGGGTTGAAATGGCCTGAAGGGCTATTCCTACGCGTGAGATGAGATGAAATTTTATCTTAGTCACTCTCACACCTATGACGTTTCAAACGAGAGTAACAAGGAACAAAAAAGGTGAGATGAAAATCTTAAATCTCCAACCATCTCCAATCTCCCTGAATGGCTTGGAGAAAAGTATAGTACGGCTGTGCCTTTGTAAACTTGACTTGTCGAAGCACTGCCGTGGCCCCAAATACATGTCAGAAGTGTCGTTGTCTGCTGGTACCGTCTGCGGTCGGGCGCGGAATGGTACCTTAATTTTCTGATTAACTATGAAACTACGTTAATCAGTAACAGCTATCCTGGTACACTCGTGTGAAGCATACTCCTACAAGCACGAGGAGCACGCTCTGATCGTTTCAACGCGGCTTCAGCCAGACGATTTATAAGAAGATTTATACGGCCAAACGCTACGGTATGCAATCACACGTGTGAGCATTCAGCAAGAAAATAATAAATAGATTAAGTAGGTATTTTAGACTAGCGAGTCGCCCCGGCTTCGCATGGAATTGAAAAAATATCTACATAACTGGTGGTAAAAACCGCATCAAAATCCGTTGTGTGGTTAAGAGGAGTTAGCGGATATATGTATATAGACAAACAGAGGGATAGACGCAAAAAGCGACTTTGTTCCTTATTATATAGAGATTTGCAACATTCATTACATAGGTACTCTTTAGATACTTAAGTTGGTATTTAAAGAGTAAACGTAGAAATGTTTACTTGCAAAATTATGAATAGATACGGCATTTAAATTAATCTCTTTATATCTTTCACACTCACAACCAAAAATATTTAAAAATAAAACATACCTAACCTTATGTAACAATAACAATGTAAATAGGTACTATACTTACATTTATTATAAAGATATAAATATTTATATTTAACTGACACATGGAAATATAGACATTCTTGAATAGATATCTTCTACAATAAATGAGATCTTTTCTCACAGCGCATTAAGTTACCTAAATAACGATTGAATAAGTCAATTACCTAAGAATGGACTTAATAATGACTATGATTGAACAACAGTGTGTAAATAAGTCTCTGTAAAGTTTTTACAAAACGCACTTACACTTACGAGTCTTTGAGTATAAGTAAAGTTTTTGGAAAACTGCATCAAATGCAAATTCCACATGGCACCGTGTTAATATCACAACACTGTAATTTATGGAAGGAAGACACCACACAGCCATTTTCAGAGCAGAGAAAAGGCAAAGAGGGAAAAAGGTACTTTTCTAAACATCTTGCAGACTTTGTAGAAAACAGTCACAACATTGATAAGTCACCAGACGCCTTGAGCGATTCTTTGAGCGACGCAGGAATTTCCGGCACCTTGTAAATGGGATCCGAAAGCGGGGGTAGCACCAGCGCATCGACCGACTTCTCGTAGCTCGTGTAGGCGAGGTAGAGCTGCGAGACTCGGTTGATCTCGTCCTCGGTCATGGCGACGGCGCGGAGTTGCTTCCTCAAGTCCGCGGTGGTCGACTCCCCGCACTTTGAGCATACGTCTTCGAGGACGTACGATTTGGGGCGCTTCTTAGGCGCGTGCTTGCACTGCATGGGCTCGATGAACTTGTACTTCTTGGGACGCATCCTGGGAGGACGGTCCTCGTCCGAGAGGACTACGACGAGTCTCCTCCCGGCGCGCGACACTACCTCCCCTCCGCTCGCCATCAGTGCGTTGCACAGCTCCTCAGGCGGACTCTGCAGGTCGTAGTACACGCACCGCGACTCCGAGCTGATCGTCGTGTTGTTCTCGATCTGCAGACTGTAGCGGAGTCGAATCTTCTTGGGCCTGCTCGTGTATTTCAAGTAAACGTGAATAGGTATGTCGATTGACGCGCAACCGGACTCTTGGATTTCGTACGGCGGCTCTTGGAGAACTGAAAACGATATATTTTTTATTACACAATACAAAAATAGGTATTTTAATTTGTATCTTTGTGGATGTAAGAACCTACTAAGCGAAGTAGAGGCGACAAGATAAAGTTATTTGAGTCCGTGCGCACGCAGTTCGAAGTTGAAGTGTGGGCTATCGGCCGGACAGATAATGCCGACGAGAGTTAACGTGCTGTTACATATTTATCTACGTATGTAGACATTACATAAAATATTTACGAATACCAGTAAATTATAAACATGTAAGCTAATAATTCTGCACTGTTAGTAAGCTATACTAATGTCTGCAACTCTTAAACTAAGTGTTTTAAGATTATATAATTATTATTTAAGATAGTAAGTAACTATATCATGAATCTAAGAAAATAATTTTGTAAGTACCTACCTACAATTTGTAGGTACACGAAAATCAATTTCCAATCAAACAAAGGACAATGGGCAAAAATGATAGGACGTAGGTCCAAATGCCCGCAGGGTTGACACGATAGCCAATTTGTAGGTAAGGCATATAGGTTTTCACATAATAAATTCTGAATTCAAACCTACAGTTTTGGAGATATTTTGTATTGTAGTTGTGATTTAATAAACCTTGTGAAAAAAAAATTAAGCCATTTCCATAATATTCACCCACCCACCCACCATGCAGGTCACGTCATCGTGATTCACGACGTCACCATGGAGGTTTTGCTTATTATTTCTGATACTATTTTTTACTATTCTTAAAAAAAATTATATCGATTTCTGTAGGTTGAATTTTACCGGTGTCGTATGCATAAAAATAATCTCATGAATACGCTATGTGCAAACCCTGCGGGCAAACTTATACAATTTTTTGGACCAATTTGCCCATTAATAATAATAATAATACTTTATTTCCCAAAAAATTAATTACATTTACAATACATTATTTTTTATATTCTAAGTTTACAGCTAGTACACATATGTGTACTAGCTGTAAACTTTTACACATTAAAATGTATGTAGGGTGGACTATGATCTCCATACTAGGATACCCTGTTCTATGGAGATCATTGTCACTTACAACTTAACGGGTAGACCATAGTGCTCGTTGTAATAGAAGTGAGAGAAATTGAAGTAAGAGATTGGCAAATGAGGATACAAGTTTCGTTTGAAGATAATTCTAACTAACTACTTGACGATCTGAAAGAAGTTCTCGGTTTCTTCGCTCGACATACTAAGTAACCAATTGTGGAGTTTTGTTTTACACCGGTTTCTTAGCAAAGGTAAAATATTTAGGAAAGAATTAGTTTTGCTGTAAAGGTAGGGTCCTGCCCATGTAAAAGTTCTTTTGTAGAACTCGGTATTCCTGGCAGGAAGCTTCCACCTAATATGCCTGTGAGAAATTATGAGAGTGGTAGGTGCTATTTTGTGGAACTTCAATATGACAGAGAATATGTAGAGTTTCCTCACTTGCAGATGTCCACACTCTCTGTAAAGAACCTCAGTGGAGTAAAGAAATGGTTTTCTAAATGCCACCTTCAGAACTGCACGTTGAGCACGTTCGAGTTTTATGAGATGAGTTTTAGCCGCGCCACCCCATGCTACGATGCAATAACTGAGAATCGATTTACAGAGAGAGTTGTACACCATGTCAATAACTTCTACAGAATCTGACACTTTGAGTCTCTTAAAGACATACATAAGTTTCCTAACTCTGCCAGCGAGTGTGTTAATGTGTGGCTTCCAGGTGAGATGCTCATCCAACACCACTCCTAAATATTTTAGAGACTGAACTTGTTCCAGCATGCTGCAATTACATTTTTCGGATCGAGATGGCTGGCACTTGTGAAATTTTACTACTAAGGGGCTTGGTGGTGCAGTACGTATTGTGATGTTAAAAGCAATAACTTTGGTTTTTGTTGCATTTAACGTTAGGAGGTTTTGTTCAAGCCAGATACCAACGGTATCCACACCTACCTGAACAATATCTTGCACGGATTTCCAAGAATCACCATAAAACACCAAGGCAGTATCGTCCGCGAAAGTAAAAATGCGTCCAAGGCGAAGGTTTATTGAGCACAGGTCGTTAATATACGCTAAAAACAGGGTTGGACCTAATACACTTCCTTGAGGCACCCCGAAATTTATGCATTTGGCGTCGCTGCTTAGGTCACCCATGCATACTTTTTGGATTCTATTATTGAGATAAGATGTAAACCACAGAAGAGGTATTCCGCGAATCCCCATCAGCTCCAGTTTCTTAAGTAGAATTGGTCGCGATACTGTGTCAAACGCTTTGGCAAGATCGAGGAAGACTCCTGCACATCTGTAACCTTCATCGATCTTTTTAGCCACAAAGTCGCTTAAGGAGGTCACCGCATCTTCTGTGGATTTTTTGGCACGAAAACCAAACTGTTGTTCCGATAAGAGTTTCCGTAATTCTAAGTATTTGAGGAGTCTGGAGTTAACTACTTTCTCAATAATTTTAGAGAGGCAACTTAGGAGAGAAATTGGCCTGTAATTGGAAGCTACATTTTTATCACCGTCTTTAAAGATTGGTGTCACATTTGCTTTTTTAAAACTATCCGGCAGTAAAATCGCTAAAAAATAATGATATGATGTGAGTCATACGTATCTACTTGCATTTTTCCAGTCATCACGTTTCGTGACGTTTGAACAGCTTCTCTAGCACGTACGTATCTACCTAGTACTTATATTCCAATGGCTACGAGTAGCAAAGCAGCTATTAATTAACGAAATAATCAAATGAGCTTCTCACCTCGCTTAGGATAGACGAAGGCAGCAGACGGGCGCAGGTAGAAGACCACCTTGTGCACGAAGGCCGAGATGTCCCGGCCGCTGACACCGCGCACCCACACGCGCCAGTCCAGCGCCAAGGCTCGCCCCAGGGCGGAGCGTCGCGGTTCGCACGCGTGACCCACCTCTAGCCATATGCGAACGCACATCTGCAAATATTACGGATTTAAAAGTTTATTAGATAAATAACTTAAAGAAAAACTATAAACCTGCAGGCCTAGCATCCGCACGCGACAAAAAATTTCTCGTCACTTTTTGTCGTGTGAGAACGTGACAAGGCTATGTGTAAATATACGTCTGTCTCGATAAAAAAAGTCGTCATACGGTTGTCGCCTGGCGCATGCTAGGCTTGCAAATTTTACAAATTAGCCATTATTACCACGAATAGGAAAATGAATCTTTTGAAACTTCGTAATTCAATATTGGTAAAACCGTTAATAAGACCGGTCTTTGTGGAGATCCTTGCGTCTTTTGTCTTTCGACTGAGATGATGATGGTGATGAAGCCGCAAGAGGTCGTATAGGAACAGACATCTATGTAAGTACTAATATACAAATATTTTATAACCTGAAAAATGTAATACACCTCCTTTAGTGTGTCAGATAATAAAGAAAACGAATTTATAAAGAAAATTTAGTATTACGAAAACGAAATCACGAAGACATTAGTCAAATTGGTAGGTTGTCAAATACATTGACATGACTTATGTAACTTGGATTCCAAGTAAAGAAAATTATCATTGATAAATGAAAATTATCAACTAGTTTTTAAAGCTAAATTTAAAAAAGAATGGATAAGTAAAGGATTTTTAAGATTAACGAGCACCCAGATTAGATAGCCCCGTCTTATTTTATTTCTGACTGGAAATATACATATTATTTATTAAGTATATTTCTAACGCGATTTTGGTTAAGGACCTACTAATATATGAATTTAGGATTGGGCGATCTGTTGAGACCAATTTAGCCGCCTTTGTGTCTGGGAAATTGATAGGGAACGCCAGGTAGATGCTGTGTATTCCGACTTTAGCAGCGCTTTTGACAAAGTTAGTCATCCAGTGTTATTAATGAAGTTAGAGCGAGCCGGTATCCACGGGTCTTATTTAAAATGGGTTCGTCTTATCAATAATGAAGCAAGTAGTTTTCATTAATGGTTTCGAATTTGAAGTGTTTATTGCTGAGTCTGGAGTACCACAGGGGTCACATCTTGGTCCCATACTCTTTACATTAGGTACTTATTAACGATATCGCCACTCATATAAAACTATTAGATTTCTTGTCACAAAAATCATTCTATAATACAGATACGAAGCTGTTTGGAGTACGCTAGCGTGGTGTAGAATCCCTTTTATTTAAAGCGCTCTCAGCGAATCAAAGGCATTTAACGGGCTTTTACGCGATCATTGGCCTTCTCCAGCCAGAGTATTTCCGACAGAAGTCGATAAAAGTTTTTTTTGGATGAACACCCTGCGCGACAGGCAAAGAATCCATGATCTAACATTTCTTCATAAAGTAATCCATGGATTCTCCGACTGTCCATCTATCTTAAAAGAAATTTGTTTGCGCGTTCCTTGCTGCTATCCTAGACACAGAATTTATCGGATTTAGGTTGGCGCCAAATCGCTTGAACTAATTTGGCACTCAACTCTCCCATGCGAAGGTTATGTCACACTTATAATGAAGTGAACCTCTCCGTGGTCGATCTAGATATACTCGTATTTAACGATTTGATAACTGCTTTTAAAACCTAACTAATCAAGTCCCTTTTCATAATGTCGCATTTGTTTTGCAAGTTTTGTTTACCTTTCTTTCACTTCTGTTTCTAAATATTGAGTATTTTTATTTTTAATCTCACAATAATTGTTGTATTTGTGTTTTTAACCACTGAATTTAGCAAATGCTGTATACCTACGCGTATGAAGGGTGTTCATATCAGCTGGATGTATTTAGCAGTTTATTTTTTGAAGGTGTAATTTGATCACTGTTGGCGTATGTAAATATATCCATATATTATCCTACTTCGTGTGTAGCCATGTGTAGCTCCACACACTTTTCTATTAAATTCAACCTATAGTAAAAAAACGAGTTCAATCACCTCACCTAATATTTTAGATGCGAAAGTTAATTATGGGTGTTTGTTTGATACTCAATTACGGCAGAACGGATAAACGGAGCTGGATGAAATTTGCCACAAAGACAGATTAGAGTCCGGAATAGCACATAGCATTTTTAATCGCTAATAACACTGCTGAACGCTGCTAGTAAAATTAATAAATGTATTAAATCCATATCATTTAAGCTGCACCATACTTCTTAATCGTCTTTTTAGGCGCCTGTGTTTTAGCTTCGACAAAAATGCTTTCGTATCCGGATTTTATCCAGCGGTTTTCCTCTACAGATCGCATTTCTCAACTAATTCCCTTGAACAATTCTACTTATAGGTACACCTGCAGGCCTAGCATTCCAGACACGGCAAAGGCATGTCGACTCCTTTAATCGTGAAAGGCGTATGTTTACACATAGTCTTGTCACTTTCTCGTATGACAAAAAGTGACGAGAAGAATTTTGTTGCGCACGTATGCAGGGGTGCTGCTCTCAAAATTTCACGAGAAGCAGTTGCCTGTAGAGGAGGACAGAGCCGACTGCGAGAAGCACACAGTCTCCAGTTACATTAAGTACCCTTATGTCACATAAAACACTCATGATCTAAATAATAAATAGGCTAAGGCTATATTTATAGCTAGTGGACAAATTGATTGATCTTTGAACGACCACTTATTTCATTGTGATGAAATATGTTGGACTTTGATCTGGTCAATGTTATTGGTACTCACTCCATAAATCATTTCAAATAGGTACCCACTTATTATACGAAATAGCTAGTAGGGGTACTCTCTACCTAATATCTAGGGCTTGAGTGATCTGCGAGTACAATCGAAGACCGTCATAGACGACACACATTTAGTCAGTTCATACACTACACTACACAAGTTCCTAACACTTACCTGTATTTACATTAACAAAATTTGTTTGTTTATAAAGCAAAATCGTAGCCATTTCTTCAACTCCTCAAGCAGAGCTGACCTTCTAAGATCAAAATATAAAAATAACTTATTAATTCTTCAAGCAAATAACGCTTTATTTCACAAAAACTTTTTTTTTTAATGACTTTATGCTGTTGGCCACTGAGGCCTCGACAGCGTACCGGACACAAAAACTCATACTTTACAGATAAAAAATAAACAAAAACTTACCCTCCGACATTTAGACTCCAGAAGGGGCACTGTTTTCCAGGAAATTGAAGAAATGGCTATTGACAAAAGGGTTTTACGATTTGAAAGAGTGTTATAATGATAAAATTAGCGATTATTTGTTGTTATTTTGATAGTGTTGTTATTTTATAGTGTTTAACTACATTTATAAGTACCTATCATATGTACATCACATTGCACACCCGACTTGGGTCTACTGTTGAGACTATATTTTAAATTAAGACCTTTGTAGACAGTTCTGCAATAAATTATTCTTATTCTTATTCAGCGTACTATTCCTTTTGCGGTATTATTATCTCATCATCATCATTTCAGCCGGAAGACGTCCACTGCTGCACAAAGGCCTCCCCCAGTGATCTTATGAAGATTATTATCTGACGTACCTAGATTATTTTTTCTTATCCTTTTCAATCTTCGCCCACTGCCCATGGTTTCCTTATAACTAAGAAGATAAAGCCTCAATGACTATAGGCTATAGAATTGTGTGAAATACTGTTACAGAAAGCGTATCTAACGTACTACAACAAGTAGTTACCTAATCATCATTTCAAAAACAAATGACTGATGAGTGAAAGATATACTTATGTAGATACATGAACGGCTGTACTGAAGAAGGTGACTGACTGCGCAAGAAGGAGGGTTATGTTTGTTTAATGGTTTTATGTAAGTATGTGGGTAAATTTATGTATGTATGAGGTTTCTTTGGCACGGCCTACAGCATAAACAGCTTGATGGATTTCGACATGTGAGGTGTCATTTGAATCGTCTTGATAGCGGAAATGACATAGGCTACAACATTTTGCAGCCAGGTTTTTTTGCTTTTCTTTTAATAAATAATGTTACTCGTTTGCAATGTTTTAATTTCCTATAATAATCCGCAGATTCTGACTTCCTAGTCAAACAACAAACGAATAGAACTCTAGCTAACCAAATAGCGCCTATTACAAAACAGTTCTAAAAAAAATCGTTTGCGAAGCCACGTACACAAGATAAGGCTATATCCGCTTGCGCGAATACTGCCCAAACAGTGCGCGACGTCACGGAGGCGTCGACGCGGCCTTGGCAATGGTAGCGGACTGGCGAAAACATCAATTCGCGCGGAACACGGCTAGGGAGACCATCGTTCAAACATACATGTTATAATAATAATAATTTACGGGACACATGCACACACGGTCGTCTGACCCCAAACTAAGCAAAGCTTGTATAATGACGGCCAGAGACTGAAATAGGTACATACAAACATATTAATTTTAAAATACATATGTACTTATACATGACTGGAGCCCGGTGTATGGCGACAGGCTCGCCCCTGTCACATTTGGGACTGAATATCGTCCGGCGAAGTGTGAGTGTTGTATTACACCTCTGCCAGCCCCCTCGGGGGAAAGACGTGACGATATGTGACTTATATAGATAATTAACACCTAGACATAGAACAAACACAAATGTTCATCACATTAATGTTTGCCCTAAGTGGGAATCGAATCCACGCCCTCTAGCTCACAAGGCAGGTTCACTACCGACTGAGCCACCGACAGTCACGTTGACAAATGAAATTAATTTTAAGTAAGTATAGGCAAGTAATATTATTATCAGAAGAAAAGTAAAAACCCGACTGAAGTGATAAGTATTTGAAGATATTATGTAGGTATTGTGAAACCTAATAAAGAGCAATCTTAGTACATACATATGTAAATAGCACACCTATCTATGTAGAACAAACAGCCCGATTATTTAACAATGCGACGAGTATATTTAGATCTATCGAATAAAGTGATGTGTCAACAGCTGTTCGTTGAAGTGACGTAAAGAGCGCGCATGCATTTTAGCTGAAATATTTTTTGCATATAACGCTTAAGTACTTACTTATACATAAGTACCTAGCTGCGCCCCGCGGGTTCACCCGCGGTCCCATAGGAACCGTATTTTTTTAAAAATAATTTTCTTTGCTATAAACCTCACGGAGCCCGAGACCTTTCCAACGAATGCAAAACCGTGGAAATCGGTTCGTGCGTTCTGGAGTTATAGCGTCAGGAAGGAAAACCCGACTTATTTTTATATAGTAGACTAGCTGTCACCCCGCGACTTCGTTCGCGTTTATTATATATATATGTATAAATATGTGAGCTATCCTATCTCTCAAGTTGGATCGAACTGCACATGGTGTGCGAATTTTATTATAATCGGTTAAGTGGTTTAGGAGTTCATTGAGGACAAACATTGTGACACGAGATTTATATATATAATATTAAGATAATCCTAGCTCTACCTATTAAACTAATTTGTACTAAGGATCGAACAATGGATGGGTAGAACATGAACAAAACTGTTCTCGATATAAATGCGGAAATAACTTGTCCGTACGAAACAGAAACCATGGCGAGCCTCAACACGCCCAAAACCAGAAGGCTGTTAGTTCAGGACCTAAAGCGAGTTCAACTTGGTAGGCCTTACTTTTACTGTTTCTAAGCGTACTCGTATGTTGCGGCAAAACAATCAACTCTATTCAGCCGCGTTAAGTTTGAAAATCGCATTCACAGACGAAAAGTAATTTGAAGGCTGAATATAGTTATCGAACTAACTACATAGACCAGTGGAAGAATAAATAACCCAGTGGAAGGTTTATGAATGTTTTTTTACTACCCATCTTTATGGTTTTAATATCATGAATCTATATCTACCCACGTATGTTTATGTATAGGCACCTAATAATTACCTCAGATCAATCTAGAGGAAAAGATGGAACACTGCGTTATATCTCGCTGAAGCCACTTCTTTTTCTATGTGTGTGCGTGGTAATGTTGCCATGAAAAACATTTACAATTTCACGAAAACTAATATGAATTCCCAAACTCTACGTTAGCCATTTCCGTTTCAATCATAGACATAGAGTAAAGACCCCTAATCGGTCAAAAATAATGATTCCAAAAAAAGTAAACCAAACCATTGAAAGTCAACTAATTTACTAGTCAGTCTTCGATGTCATCCAGTAGCGGTTACGTCTCCCCACTAACCAATAAATATGGTGAACTGTGTAGTCCACTCATGCCGAAATTTCAGAATATCCAAAACAGTAAAAAAAGGCAACGTCACATAACATCCGTAAGTCTTAAATATATTTTTATGTGCTTTAAAAAGCTAATAATTGTAATTAATTCTTAATGTCAACAGAGCGAAAAGATGCTGAAAAAAGTGTTGCCAAGTGTGTAAATAACATAAACTCAATAGTTAAAATCAAAAGTAATCCCTTTACTATTGATTTTAACGCAAATTCGTACTCTTGATTTTTACTTAAATTCTTACCTTTTACCTACTCTGATTTTAGTTAAGGTTTACATACAATCTATAATATTAGTTTGTAGAATAGTGTCATGAATGGATCTGGGTAAGGCTTTGTGTGTAGTTTAGCTCTGGCCTAAGCTGGCCTAATACTTTGTTTCCGGTCTTGTGATTTCTTTAAACTCTGATCGTTATATAATTTACCCAACTAAATCGGGTAACCTCTTTTAATGGCAAGTTCATCACGTATAGAAAAAAAGGTTTTATTAAGGTACCAAAATAAATTTGACACGTTTCGAAATCGTGTTTTGTATGAAGACTATCCTTCTGGACATATGTAATAGAGCATATTCTGTGGTTTCAATATACAACCTTAGAAGATTTAATATTTTAAAACTGCACATATTTGTAAGAGTTTAATGCGATAATTTTAAATTTTTGAGGCTTTTTCAAATGTGACATGTAAAAAAACTGCACAGTTTTTAAAAAGAACCTTAAAATGTAGTCCTGGCCACACTTTTATAATGCACTATGTATATTTAAGTACACGAAATTATACCATAAACCAATGAAGATAATGTCGAGGTAAGAATGACCAAGCGAGTAGCGTAGTTTTATGCTTCAATGTGTGAGTGTTGTGTGCGATAGTAGCGTAGGTAGTTTTTGGATGGTTTTTGGCTTCACTTAGATCATACGCCGTACGCCATCTTATTCTCTAGGTTGATCTGAGATAATTACAAAGCACCGGACGGAACTAAACTCTGACACAAAAACTAAACAAAGAACCAGGTTAGTACAGAGCGTTGAGTCTTTTACTCCTAATGGCAAGTCAATTGTTATGAAGGGTTTTTGTAGCTTTCTAGCATTTATATAGGGACTAAAAAGGAAATATTGTAAGCGATTGATACTAGGTTATACACAAAATGATACCTACCTAGAGTAGGAAAATACAGAAAAAAAGTATGGCTGTGATTAGAACTCTATTAGTTCTACCGGAGGAGAGAAGAGTCAACGGAGACCGTTCAAGAAGCCAAAGTTTGAACTAATTTAAAAAATCTCTGGCCTAACTAAAATACTTAAGTAACGGCGAACTGCATGGTTAGCCGCAAGTCGCAACGCAGTCAGCAGTGCGGGTCAAAATATGTATGAGTTGCATAGCATAGCGGTGTGGACAATTTCTTGTAAGTACTTATACATTTTTGATTGCGGTCAGCCGGACGGCTAACCGTATAGCGCGTAGAGGTATCTTCAGTATCTATCAGAGACAGTATATAGGAACGATTAACCTAACCTAACGATCTAAGGGCTACATTTCCATATGAAATCTTTCCTTAGTAATAGTTAGTTTTAAAAAATCATTAAAGGCTTGAGTGCGTCGGTAAGAGTAAGCGTGAATGTAATAAATAGAAATGAAGCCGAGTTTCAAATATTTGGACTGAAGCGAAACTGTAACGCGGACTGCTGATAGCCCGATGCAGATGTACACAGATGGGTAATCCTCTAAACCTTTGTTTACCTACCTAATAGAGAGGAACATTTTACAACGTCCCAAGCACAGGATACCACCCTTATGGAGTATTTTGTGGCTATTGATAGAGCTACCAAACATAGGATCCAAGCATGTTACAGAAACAAATAAGTACATTCAGACTATGACATGTCTCCAGCCAGATAAACTAAGATAAATACCTTTGTAAAATTAAAATATATTTTCTTGTCAAGCTTCAACACGTAGACACACCACTTTTCCTCGAGTTTGCCGTTTGAAATTTTTTGCAAGATCACAGATAACTATAAAGAAGTCAGAGAGTGCAAGATTATTCAAATATTCTCTTATTTTTTTACACTGACAGCCAAGAGCCTGCTAGAGTAGTCACAAAATAGGTTTTATTTTCTTTTGTGTTTATTTAAAAAATAATAATATTTACTGTTCGCGACTGGTGAGCTCGTGCCGTATCGTAATCGATTCAGCTTGAATTTCTAGGTAGTAAAATAATGTATAGTCGGAATATAAAATTACATTTACTTACCTAGGTACAGAGAGCATCGCGTTTATCTCTCTTTGTTTCCTGGTAAGTATAACTTTACACACTAAATACTCTTCTATGCCTATGCTAATACTGAAATACTTTTTAGTAGTTCGTCTCGAACCTCCACCCTCAACCGATTTTACTCATTTTCGAACTTAAAATTTATATTTGTCTGGAATACTTGCCTTCTAATCAAATCAGCAGCATTCAAGTTATCGGAAAAACAAAATAGGTACCTACGCCGATTTGTCCCAGTGGACTAAGCTTTCGTTCAGGCAAAAAGTGTCAGGTTAGCTTCAGTATTAACTATGCACTCGTGTATATCTCTTACATGGGTAATACTTAGAAATATAAAAAAATATGTAATACTTACTTGAAAAAAATATGATTGTAAGTTGAAAAATAATTAAGTAAGCTTAGCTATACAGGGTCGAAGGAAAAAAAACCATCGACGGCAAATAACTTTCTCTTCTTATTCTCATTTGCACATTTGTATATTTTATTAACCTTAACCATTTTTTTACAATAATTATGACAAGGCAAGAGAAGAAGAAAGCAACAAAGACATACACGCCACTCGATCGCCATTCGGGCAGGGTCGATAATTCTGACGCAGTCTGTACCTATTGAATTTCGCTATGCAGCAAAATTCAATGCAAATACTTATAACCGCGCTAATTAGTAAGTTCAACGCTCTGTAGTAAGTAGGTACCTAATTTCAAATTCAGCATAAACAATTCAGCATTTATTTAGGAGCAATGACTTACATATTTGCTAAGTTACTAAAATAATAAAATACCTTTATATAAGTAGGAAAATGACGCATACATTTGAGGGATCTAAGCTCAACAGTGGATTGATCTACATCAATGTGCTGTGTGAAATAAGAAAACTACTGACCAACTTCGCGGTTTAGAAATTCTGAGAAATGAAACCGATCTGTGAGTTCGCTTCGTAGCCTATCTACAACAGCACCTACGCATTGTCAATTTGTAGAGTGAAGACCAAATTGTTGTATGTAAGTAGCTAGTAAGTACCCAAATAAAAACAATTACTTAGGTACTTTTCAAGAGCTTACTTCTGTAAATTTACGTTTTAGCGAAATATTTACATGGGTTACGTAGGGTCATACGACTAAGTCCTTGGCCGAGAGAACGTAAGTGAGTAGAGTATACTCATAGTTTTGAACACTTCTTTGGCTCATGCTAAAAGGTTTTGAACCAGTTGACTGCTTATTCTGCATAATGTAGACAAGAACATCGCCGGGAACACGATGTTTTGCGCAACAACGAGACGCGAATCACGCGGCAATGTAGCCCCAGAATAAGAATGGAACCAACTCTGGAAATGGGGAAATTGCTACCCCATATAAAATCAAAACGAAATCTGTGGAACAGTCAAGTTCAAAAATATCCTATTACCTATTGGTATTTAACGTACCATGTGCGTCATTCATAACTGTGCTAGGAGTATGAACGGGGTGTGTCTACGCAAATAATGTCATCAATATACATTTATACGAAATTCGAGGCTAGATAATATATGTAAATCAACCAACAAAGCGTAGTTTTCCTGTTTCTACTTATTTTAATTCACAATGTATGGCTCTAGGCGAGCCAGTTTGTATTTGGCATGTTATAGGAAAACTTAACTGAACTGAAAATGTCTACTTAGATATAAATAGAAGCGAGGAAACAATACTTCGTCCTTGTACACAGATTCTGCTATAATCAGTTCACGCTGGCTTAGAGTTAATACTACTTTTTTAACTTTAATACTTAGATTATAAAATGACTGAAAGAATTGTAAATCTGATCGCTGTTGGTCCGTTTTTGTACGTGCGATTGTACCTAGTTATCTTAGTAGTAGTAGTCATTTAGAAGTCGTCATATCTTTCAGTGTAATACTTCTTTCTGTGTTACGGTGAGACAAAAAATAATTTGATTTAGTGTCTTTACAATCAACTGCATTTGTTACAGTTAGGTTCTAACGGTTGCAGTTAGAGTTAGCTTTAATAGATGCAGTTAGAGTTAGCTCTAATAAATGTAGTAAGCTCTAATGAATGTAGCTAGAATTAGCTCTAACAGATGCAGATAGAGTTAGCACTAGCAGATGCAGTTGGAGTTAGCTCTAATTGTTACAGTTAGAGTTAGCTGTAACAGATGCAGAAGATTGTAAAAAACGAAATCAAATTATTTTTATCCCCAGCGTGAACTGAGTGTTAGAATCTATGTACGCGCTACGGTCTAATGATCCGAGCTCTCCGACACGTGAGTAAAGAATGTGAAAAGTAAGATTTCATTTACATAATTAGGTATACCGGTTGCAGTTCCGTCAAAGATTGCATCGGTAAGTAGGTATATCTGATGAAGAATGGATGTTTTTTTATATACATGACCTATCTAATGTTCAATCATATGATGGCCATTTCAACTGAAATTAAGAATTGCCCAAGTCTTTGTTTATTTAGTACAAACAAACAAATTTTCCCCTTTGCAATAAAATCGATTAAGGCCGATTTACACTTATGTAGTTTTTCAATCCCGCAGTGGTAAAATCCAGTGATGTTGGATCGTTATTAATTCACGAGATTCACAGACCGCACTTTGACTATACTTTGATGGAAAGTTCAACTTTACAGGCGAGATTCTTGAACTTTGCATCAAAATGAAGTCAAAAGGCGGTCTGCGAATCTCTCCCTAGCTCTAGAGCCTAAGTAGAGAAGCTACATAAATAGAGGTGATTTGAAGAGCTGGCCTATCACGAGATAACAAGGCACGAATTATGCGAGTAGCAACAATAGCTAAAGTCAAATCACTTTGTAAGTTTTTAGGTGGTTCACATGGTCACGGAAGATTTAGCTCGCTAGATTTTAGATTTAAGGCCGTGTTTCCATCTGCTTTAAAAATTCCGCGAGAAATGTCCGACAGTAGCAAGTGATGTCGCGACAGTATTTGCTTTGGAGTTTAGACTTGCAAGCTGTGTCGGCCATGACTGTCAGACATTTCTCGCGGAAGTTTTCTTGCAGGTGGAAACGAGGCCTTAGGCTAGTCTACACTAAAGAAACTGCTGTAAGTGTGGTTCCGGTTACAAGCATATACCCCCTTAGCAAAATAGTTACCTAATAGTTAGCCTATACAGTGTATTTTATAGCCTATAATTTTCTTTTTTTTTAATTTTTGAACTCGATTGAAAAACACAAAACACTGTGTAACTATTTTGAGGCTGTACAACGTTTATTGAAGGGGGATAAACTATAAACAGCTGTAAATAGTTTGGGTCTGATCCGAACAAACGACGGAAGTGTAACGGCTAGACGTTCTAACTTGCGTTCGAAAGACCAGCAAGTAACCTTGTACTTAACAATTTTATTTGTTAGCACAGCATTATTTTCACACAGTTGCGTACAGCTTCGTAGGTACAACGTAATACAAACGAGTCTGATATGCCAGATTTACGATATGAAGGCTGGTTGGTCTGATACAGAGAGACCAACTTAACAGTAGAGCTGGTCTAATTATGGAACTAAAAGTATGTCATGGAAGACAATCGGATTTGTTCAGAAAATTCGCTGGTAGCGCCCTCATTCAACTGAAGAAATAAGTTGATGATGCTCGTAATGTGGATGTCCACTTAAAACCAGTTTCCGATATTCGGCACTCAGACCTGGTGGCACTGGTTTCCGAAACAATATTAATGAGACGAGATAAAATACAACGTTGTTTATGTATTTTGGATACCTACCTATACATAATTATGTTTTACGAATGTATTTATCAATGGTAACGAAAATTTTAGTTTTTAGCTTCTTGGAAGCTTATGCATAGGTTAAACCTACAAACAAAAGAGTAACCTAACAAAGAGATAACATTTGTGAGTTTGTAAGTTTGGTTGTCGAGGGTAATCTCCGATACTACTGAACCTATTCTAAAAAATATTTCTCTACTAGATAGTTACAGTATCCCTGAGTGCCATAGGCTAATAAGCTAAAATACGAGCAAAGCCGCAGGCGAAAAGCTAGTAGAACACAATTGTGTCTGTAAAAATCTTTCCAACCTGCCATTTTCTTCAGACTGTTGCGTCTTCAGATGAATGAATCAGCGCCCCACCGAGCACTGCGAACAAGCTCGCCGGCATCACACGAACACTTGAAAAGTCGGCCAAACTCACTCATGTCATGGACCCCGATGTGTATAACCGCCTAACAAAACACATCACTAAAGCCTCTAGCCTGTTAGGTTTTAGGAGTCTGCTACAACGCTGTCTTAGAGACAAACGTCATATTATTATGACGAATATTATAAGTTCGTGATTTAATTACTTGCAAGTAATTGTAATTTTATGTTTAATTTGATAATAATGTAATTATTTGCACTTTATTTTTAATTATTATTATTATTATCGATATTTGACTTGTAAATTGGCTTTCCGAAATAAATTACTATGACTATGAATACTCAAAGGTCGAATCAGTTATGGTCATTTAAGGAACATAATTAATTATGATGTAGAGAAGCTGCTTGCGAGAGGTTTTTCTTTTTATTAAATATATCTGTTTAAAATATTTCTACATTCTCTGTTTCATTATTTACCTACTTTACTTACTGATAACGCAAAGTAATACCCGAGGCGCATTGAGATAATACTGATAACAGCTAATACAATTCCAATACGTTGTTTTGTACACCACGTGCTAGATTTTAAGGAAAATAAAGAGCACGTTGTTTTAAAACACGTTTGTAAGATAATACGTTTTCAGCAAACTCAGTAAATTTATTTTATAAACAGCATGTTACAACAACCCTGTTAAATAATTGAAGGGCATGTACACACACCTAGAAGTATTCATGCAAAAATACCAAATAAATGCACATTAAAAATAGTAAGAGTTATGGCCGGGTTAAGAACGAAAGAAAAAAAAAGGAAATTTTACAAAATGTTTTCAAATCTGTATTATATATTATGTTGGCGGATTTTATTATAAGGAAATAGCTGCACGACGCGAATAGTTTATAAATAAAACCGACTCGATTAGTGGCTGCGTTCACGTTTTTAGAGGAGGGCGAAGTGCGATGTGTGTTCAAAATTTTAGAATCAATATTCAATTTAAACTGGCTTAATTACATCCCGCAGTCGATACTGGAGGCGCACGTTAGTAGCGCACTACTTTCCATCTATGTTAGATTTATCAGACTATAATAGGTATCTACCTGTGGTTCGTTATTATGATAATTAGTTATGAAAATTGATGTGGTTTTGTTTTAATTTATTTCGTATGAGTAGTTATGAAAATTGACGTGATTTTGTTTTGACGCATGTATTTCGTTTTCGTTACAAGGGGCTCACGTAGTCAGGAGTTTCAAATGCAATTAACGCCGTGATTGGGAGTAAGTTTTCGAAAAGTTAAGCTATATCTTTATAGATGTTTTTGTAAGTCTATTTACGTTAGTACATAATGGTCACGGCAAGCTGAAAATCGACCTAACATTTGGCAGTTTGTCTAATACCTATGAAAAGATATTTCTTGCGTCTATACATTTAGTACTGGCCTCATACCTACTCCACACAGCCGTGGCAAATTCAGATTTTCTTAAACAAACAGCCCAAATTTCAACGCTGTCGGAATTTTAATAAGTCCAAAACAATGCAGAGGCAGATAGTGTAAATACGTTTATTTAAAGCGCGTGTTTTACGTCGTCGCAATATTTGAGGAAAATATTGAAGAACGATACTCGTGCGACGAATATAGGTACCTAGCCTAGGTAATTAGTGTGATCGAGTCACTGTTTTGAGAAGAGTCGTTGCTAGTGCAAACGTTGTTGAACATAATTATTTAATTTACGATAAGGATTTTTAAAGTGCTGCATTTATACCTGCTTCAAAACCACAGAATACAACAGCAGTAGAACATGAACCCATGTTAGAGCGCTGTCAGTCTCACAAACTTCATCAAGGAAGTATCAACCTTGCCGTTCTCACTTAGTGTTTGTAATCGTATGCACATTTTTGACAGATGATTTGTTTAGTACCCAAGTTTGATGTTCACTTCCATTCACAGTTCACACGTAGCTCCGTTAGAGCTGCACTCACCGGCTTATCATGATGTAACAGAGGGCCTTCAGTCATTTTCTAAAATATGATAAAACCGCCGTAGTGCGTGCGGCGGCGGCTGACATCTGCAACAAGAAGCCACCGAGGTCATATGAGCTGTTTGTTCAGCTGTCGAGGGTTGCGGTGGAACGGCGCTCACTTGTGCTGCGTCGCTGGACACTGAGGCATGAAGACAGCTTGGTTTTTGGAGTGCGGAGCTAAACGCGCGGCATGACGAACGCGAGGTTGTTTATCACTGCGGCGTGGACGGGCGCGGGGGCAGCCGGTGACGGCTTTCTGACGCGCGCCGTCCCGCCACCGCCAGTCCGCGCCATCCGCTGCGCTGACGTCAACCTGGGGGGCTATTCCTGCGCGTGAGATGAGATGAAATTTTATCTTGGTCACTCTCACACCTATGACGTTTCAAACTAGAGCAACAAGGATGAAAAAAGGTGAGATGAGAATCTCAAATCTCCGAATAGGGTCCCTGATACATTCTACTACATTACGTTCCATTGCACGCAGCACTTGTGCAAACTGTCACATGGTTTCTGTGGACACATTCGATGGACAAACTTTGCAATAAATAAAACAAAGTGCCATGTATCACCGCTCAGTTTACTAGTAGCGCATTATTGCTGGAGCAAAGTAAATTGTTACCTTTTTTAGATAGGCCGCAAGTCGTACATTTAAAGATGATATACGACTTCCATTTCTCTGAAGTCTCGGATAGTTTCGGATATCTCTAACTCTAGTTCATAGTCTACATATGTTTAGGTGGTTTGCACCAGTAAACTCGTAGTAGCTTACTAGAAAAGTAATAATTGCGATCGCATGATTTACCGTCAAATTTTCAGCAATTGAACTAACACCTTCTTCTTCGAAAATAATTTCAAGGTAAGTAGGTACTCAAGGTAGAATCTCTTTCGTAGTATAACTGCTTTCTATGCTACAACTAGTCCTTAGAGCTATACTTATTAAGTAAGTACGAATACGAAGTTTAATAAACGCCTTATATTTTTATTGTGAATAGGTTGTAACTAAGAACTTCTTGCCAGGCGCCATTTGCAGTGTTTGCGTAATACCTCTATAACACCCTAGTTTTTCTCTATGATTTCATCAGTACTTAAACCACAGAATAACTAATAGTTGCTACGACTCATCTACGCTAGGTCTCTTGAAACGTAAAAAAATAGAATCTTACTAATATTAATGCGAAAGTTAGGATGGATGGATTTATGGAAGTTTGTTACTAAATCACGTCAGAACGGCTGCACGGATCTGGATGAAATTTAGCACAGGGATAGATTATAGTCTAGAATAGCACATAGAATACTTTTTAACTGCGGATATCGGTTGAACTTGGAATACTAGCTACTAGCTTGGAGTACTAGCTAGGCGGTAAATGTGTAAACCCGCCACTGCATTATAGGATTACAGTTTGTAGGTTTTTCACGGCTAAACTGAACGGATCTCGATGAAATTAGATAAATGGTTACAGTATGTCACAAGGAAGGTTTTTGGATCGTTTTTTCGGAATAAATAAATCTTCTTGTCATGAAATTATGTAAATTGTTAACTAACGCGCCGTATTACCAAATGCTTCAGACAACATCACAGAATAGTACGTAGTTGGTACCAAAATAACTGACAACTAAAATTAAAACTCCGGTCACACCAGCCAGTATTTTTTTTTTTGTTGAATTTTGATCTGTTTGGTAACGGATTATTATTCATAATTTGAAAATAAGTTACAGTATATCACGACGAGGGTTTAAGCGTCAAACACACAGAGGCGGCCTGGCGCGGCGGCTGACAGAGCGGCCAGTTGTATTTCATTGAAATGTATGGGAGTCTTCACACAGGCGCGGCCACCACGCGGCTTGCAGGCGGCTGGCCGCGCGTCGGAAAAATTTTTGGGGTTCCGTACCCTAACGTTGTAAACGGAACCATATTATTAAGCTTACGCCGTCTGTCCGTCCCTTCGTCTGATTGCCTGTCCTTCAAAGACAGACGGATGAGTGAGAGACATGAGGTGATGGTCAGTTATCTTTGTTTAAAATAAAAAAAACGAGACATTTTTGCACACACAGTCATCTGACCCCAAACTAGGCAAAGCTCGTAATTTGGCTGCCAGAGACTGAAATACGTACATAATATTTATTTTTTTAAAGTACTATAATATATATGAAGTTACGTGTGTGAAAAGATAACTGTAAAAGTTTAGGTAATTACTAATTGCGCAAGACTCTAGTATTGTCTAATTTTCGATACCAACCTTGTACTTTTGTATTTTATTTGGTATGCTGGAACGGAACCCTTAGTGCGCGAGCCCGGCTTGCACTTGACCACTTATTACAACAAGCTACGTCAGCCGCGGATACCGCGTAGAAATGGGATTAAACGTTAAAAAAAATAAACTGATAACTGTTAAAAAACATTTTGAATAAAATGTTTAAAATAATTATCATGTTGTTTAAAATTGCTTGGTCGATAAATCAACGTTTCTTTAAATATTTATATTTAGGCATAATATGGCATACTTAAGTTAATTAGGGGTGAGAACTGTTTGTCCTAGACAAACCACATTGGTTTTAAGGGCATATTTAGTTTAAATTGTAGTTAAATTTATGTTAATAATAAAATAAAACAAATAATAATAATAATTATAACAATAATTCCAAGACTTTTGTGGCCCAATCAATGAATGATGGACCAATATTCTCATAGATGACGTTAAATTCTAAGAAATGCAAACCGGAAATTGGTTTTATCAATTAACGTTTTGAAGAATATTTTTTAACGATGTTAATGTTATATTTTTTCAACGCGTTAATTTAACTGAATAAAATTATTCATTGCTCATCTCTAGTACTGCGTTGACAAATGGTGAATGACGTTTAATGTTGCCACTTTAGCACTTTTCGGGCTAGATCTAGCATTTTTAATGTTGTGTTTTTGTAATAATTTATAAGTTGTCAAAAAAAAGCAGATGTCAATCAGCCATCAACTTGCTCTACTTCAGCCAGTAGATATTATTTTAAGAAGATTTTGATGAAGATTCCGACTTTTAACAATTTAATAATAACTTAGTTTTTCGACCGAGCGAGCGTTAGTAAGCGAAGCGTCTATGCTTCGAGAAAAGTACTTTCGTATGTCCAAATTCCGTCTTACTAAATAAAAACCTTAGTCTTTGTCTACAGGTCGCATTTCTTAACCGATTCTTTTGAAACTTTGTGAGTAGGTTCGATGATTTTTTCGAATCATATCTTCGCTATTTTGAAAATTCCAAGAACTGTCTCGACGCAAATAAAATCGGCATAATTATCAAACCTGCTCACAAAATTTTATGAGAATCGGTTGAAAAATGCAACTTGCAGCCGAGACAGACTTAGCCTCGAGCTCTACAGCTTACAGAGCCACTAGCATTAGTTTGTTACATTTTCTGAAACTACTTATTTTAATAAATAAATTAATACTTGGAAAAAGTACTGGTCCTTAAAATAAATATTCAAAACATGCCAACAAACATCAAAACTGAAGTCATGATATCATGCCTCCTACCTTGTTTAACCTATGCATGTCAAACTTGGAAATTTACGTCCAACTTAACCTGCCAACGCGGAATAGATAGCGTATGCTCAATATTAAAAAGATGCAAAAAATTCTTCACACAAAAATTAGAGAAACCACCAAAGTGACGAACTAAAATGGAAGCGGGCTGGGCACGTAGCGAGGCTAAAGGACGAGAGATGGACCAACAGGCTAACAACGTGGAAGGGTCCAATCGGCAAACGTCTCAAAGGCAGACCCACATGAGATGGGCTGACGAGTACGAGACTAGACTGATAATAATAGCTGGTACCTGCTGGCCGCAAATAGCTCAAGACAGAGACACATGGTATTCTTTAGAGGAGGCCTTCACCTTCACTGGAGGAGGGGTTCAGGCAAACAAACTTCAATATTATTATCTAGAATTAATTGTTTTTTTTTTTCAAAAATAAGTGAATTACGTGTAAATAACATTTTTTTTTCTTATCTTTTTTTTCTCTTTCTTTAAGCTTTGTGTGCATCTTAGTTTTTGCATGGATTAAAAGGATTTTTATTATATACCTAGTAAAAAAAAAATTACCTACTTTCAGAGATCAGACCGACTCACCAGACATACTGAGATTTCTGTAATCCGGCAAGACGAACACCATGCCCAACCTCGTCCGACCGAAATATAACGTGTTCGATTGGGGGATGGTAGTTACGTATCGGTTTGTGGTTTGTCTTCTTGATTTCGTCATTTGTTGTCAACGACAATACATCTTAACTTTGGCAACTTTAGTAACTTAGCCACAGAAATATTGTATAATTTTTTTTTACTGAAAATTTATGTAAGTACTTACCTACATAAAATAACAAAACAACTATATTTATTCGATATGATTAATTTGCGCCGGGGCTGGGTTAATTTTGTATGGATTGTGATCATTCTTCGAAAATCAATTTGTAAGTAATGTATTTGTAATTGCCCGAAATATACCTATGTAAATGAACACGTTATATTTCGGTCGGGGGATGGTAGTTATGTATCGGTTTGTGGTTTGTCTTCTTGATTTCGTCATTTGTTGTCAACGACAATACATCTTAACTTTGGCAACTTTAGTAACTTAGCCACAGAAATATTGTATAATTTTTTTTTACTGAAAATTTATGTAAGTACTTACCTACATAAAATAACAAAACAACTATATTTATTCGATATGATTAATTTGCGCCGGGGCTGGGTTAATTTTGTATGGATCGTGATCATTCTTCGAAAATCAATTTGTAAGTAATGTATTTGTAATTGCCCGAAATATACCTACGTAAATGCGAACACAAAATGCAGATTTTCCCCCGTTAAAAGTGTTTATTTTTTAGTCTCTTTTTCTAGCACCACTTTTGATGCTAAAATTTGGTATATCTAGCCCGTTCTACCTTGTCCAACTAGGCCTTTTCAAAACCCAATGTGGCAACACTGCTGACGCTTCCGGCCGCCTCTGTCAATGGCAGCGGCAGTGTGTTGTCGCCGCGGCTGGAGCTGCGGCTGACAGTCAGTGACAGTAGGCCGCCTTGTCAGGCCGCCTCTGTCTGTTTGACGCTTTAAGGATACTATTTTCTGAATAAACGCGAACGAAGTTGAGGGCAACAGCTAGTCTTAAATAAAAAGTGTTTTACCTAAGTACATCTATTGAATCGCTACTTTCTCATCACCGGCGGTCAGACATTGTGCCTTAGTCCTCCAACCCAACTTTTTCCCGGTGTTTCTGGAATGTTAACGCAACTCCACATACCTACGTCATGATATTTTTATTGATAATATCTAAAGATAACGCAAGAATATCAAACAAATCAAGCTTTAGATACCCTATTGCCATGGCCGGTACCAATCAAAGGTACATAGATTTAGCAAGTAGCCTTAAAAATTACCGCTACCTATCTATAAAATCTTTCTCTTATCAGTTGTTTTCACGACTTAATAACAGATTGCACTTTGGGGGGTTATTTACTTCTTTATGCCCAGTAATTACTACGTAAATACTTGCCGATAACACTTATCTTACCTATGGGCTTTAATCTGATATTAACGAACCGTGATACAAGCAGTTATGCCCCTTTTTGGAAACTTGAGTTTTGTCTACCATCGCTATATCAACTACTTAGAGCAATAGAGGAAAATGGCGTTGCTCCCACTAACAGAATGAAATTTTAAATTTAATTCTATGGACGTGGAACGCGTTCATTAACCATTATGTATAAATAAATACAATAAACTCCTCTTCTGTAAAGTACCTATCGTACTAAAGAGCTAAAAACAAATCTTCAAATTGGCGAGACTCTATTTCATTACCTATTTCTGAAACTAATGTTTTATTAACAGATTTTTTTATAAAACGACTTTACTTATTTCTGAAGCTGTGAACGTAAACATCTAAATAATTCTGCTACGAAATTATACGAAGTACTAAGATATAATAAAATAAAGTTGCAAAACCATGTGCAAAATACAAATACGAGTATTTAGTTTTTCAAAGATTCGGAATGTCATGAACAAAAGTTAATTAAGTAGGTACACTACCATACCAATTTTCTTGCCATTGTTTTCTAGAATCTGGCGATGGCAACCTAGTTGGGAGAAGGCCCGCCTCTCAAGCCAGAGGGAGCGAGTTCGGACTCAGCCGAACCAATTTTTTCATTGTGTGAACATACATATCTGCGTATTGTATGTCATCTGCTACCTACATGACTGAAGTTCGGTGTATGGCGACAGGCTCGCCCCCTGTCACATTTGGGACTGAATATCGTCCGGCGAAATGTGGGTGTTGTATTATACCTCTGCCAGCCCCCTCGGGAGAAAGGCGTGACGATATGCATGTATGTTTTCTAGAAGACTTTTGTGACGCCTCGGTTATTATCGGTTGATTGAACATTCTTTTCAAATAACTCCCTATTATGTTTTAGTGGTCATTTTAATTTTTCTTATTTCTTTAAAATACGATAGTTAATGAATTCTCCGTAAACGAGTTTTTGCTATTTAGAAAGTATTTAGCAGATCTACGGTTTTTTTTATGGACGTGACGTGGGTTTTTCTTGAAAATACTGGTAGTTCAAGAAGCCCTGCTACCTTACCTTACCTTACCTTACCTTAAGTGTTATAATTATCTATCAACTGTGAGTTTATGCTATATTATCAAATAGATAAAATCGTCAATACTTATCTGATTTGATATTTGTATCCAAGCATTAAACTGATAGCCATTAGCCGCCAAGAATCTGATTAGATTTTGAAATTAAATAAAAAAGATAATGGAATTGTAATTTTCGATAAAACCAAGCAATACGGTAGGTCAATAGTCAAATCATTGCAACAGGTTGTCGCAATGTTTTAGAACATTCTGTTTCAGGCATGGGTACTTGACATTTTCTAGACTTTTTTACGCGACTGCACTAGGAGGAGGGTTATGTTAGGGTTAGCCCAACATACCATACCACAAACATCACGAAATGTGATACGCCAGAAATTATGAAATGAAGTGATGTACTCGTAGGTGTGTCAGCTTCTTGCCAGCTGTTCTTCTGGGTAGTGGCTCTTTTTCCGAACGAGGTGATTGAGTAATATTTATAACTTTGACGTTCATAAATCGCTGTCCCCGGAGAACAAAATGACAATTGCAAAAAGTGTACTTTTCAGGAAAAATAAAAAACTGAATTTTGTTATTTGCTTCTGAATCACTGGACATTATTAGCAGTGAGATAGTTCAGATTAAAGTTATTTTTTTAAGTATTCCTTTCATTTTAGTAGATGATTAATGAGATTAAAAATTAAATAGATACCAACAAAATAAGATAATACGCAAAAATTAATCAGCGTCAATAGTTTTATTGTCCCTCATCCTTTTATTCTCGGTTTGTCCAAGCGCGGAATAAAAATTGTAATTGTAGTTATTTTGAAAATTGTTGAGAAATGTTGACCACATAGTCTGGTAATTTTGTTCGTGTAATTTTACGTGTTATGAAAAACATCGAATATTATTACATTGTTTTACAACTTCACAAGTAACTGCAAGAAAAATATGAAAAAAAATATATAGATGTACTAGCTGTCACCCCGCGACTTCGTTCGCGTTTAATTAGCAATAAATTAAAATTGCGACTATAATTTGAGATTTAAACTATCCTATCTCTCAAGTTGGATCGAACTGCACATGGTGCGCGAATTTTATTATAATCGGATAAGTGGTTTAGGAGTTCATTGAGGACAAACATTGTGACACGAGATTTATATATATTAAGAAAGATTAAGCTTCACAAAAGTCAAATATGGCACAACATTAAAAACAAGACAATAGCGATTGTCATTTTGTTCTCCGGGGACGGCGACATGTTTAATTACCACTTGAATAGAGACATTGGATTGATTGATTGTTTGAAAACTGATTGGCCCATTCTACCTATCCCCAAGCCTTTTTCGTAGGGCTACAAATACATAAGAAAAGGCTAAGCTTTCTGTGGAGATTCTAATCGGTTAAATAGTGAGCCTTACATCAGCGCATACCTTCGGGTGTTTTGTGCTATTTCATGGCTTTTACGATTATCGTGGGGAATAAAACTGAGTAATTTATTTTTTCACTATCCTACCTATATGATTATGTGTGATTTAGAAGTATTTGAGCTATTCGATGATATCAAGTTCTCCAACATCCTGGTTTCAGTCTTTTGATTTGTCTGTTGAATGGTTACTATACGACTTTTACATTTTTGTGACAATTCTACGTCCAATTGAATCAGTATTTGATTATGATAATGTCGATAAGCTATTACTTATTTACAATCACTGTGTCCCCTGTGATTGGCTGACTGCATACCTACACCTTACACTATATGTGGATTTTCACACTTGCGGTTCTGTCGCGCGTTTCACGCGAGGTTAATCGTGCGCTTGTCGCGCTACTTGGCCGCGCGTGTGATAACCATACAAAACATACGCGCAGCGTGGTATTAGCGCGAGCGAACCGCGCTGTTTCCGCTCTTAAACCGCGCGAAATATGAAAGAATCTGCTGCAGCGCGTAAATTGCGCGGCTCAAACGCTAATGCGAAAAAGTCCTTAAACGTAAAAAAATCTATATTTATACCTGATATTACCTGATATTTTGATAACTTTGATTACTTACAAGAATTCCTGATAGCACGTAATAAATCACGTTTTTCTAATCACAATGATCGATATTAAAATCACGTTATTTGGAATATTTTGAGCAAATTAACACTGCAACCTACGCCACATAGTTGATAACTTCTCGGCTTTGTTTGATTTGTAACTGATATAAATCAATATTTGATGATAGGGTGAAAGTTTTTGACACGTTGATCTTAATTATGCTGAACAAATGAAATTTTGTTTTCATCAAAATGAAATAAGCTGGTACTGAACCAAGAACCTTCTGCTTGAAAATCTAAACTAAACCACACTCAATTGCAAAAGTTTAAAAGAAATCTGGTCTATTGCGTTTTAATTAATAAATCTGAATGTGCACCTATAAATAAAGTTGGAGATGGTATAACGCATTTATCGGTCGTCCAATTCCCCTTATCTAATATTTTGCTAACGTTCAACGGAAATATTACACTTTAATCCGCTATCAAAATAGAATAATAAGTTAATCTCATTAGGGCAATCACTGATAGTTAGATGTTACATAGAAAATTAATTACTTAATCAAAATGGTTTCCGGTACTATAACTTCATCGGACACCATCTAATCTAATGTAGATATTAGGTCCTTACGTATGAAATTGGCGTTTTGTACGGGAGGAATAAAAAGTCGTTTTTTTTTTTTGTAAAATATATTTAATTAATCAAAGTATGCACCGTTGTTATCTATGCACTTTTGCCATCTTATGGGTAGTTCATTGATCCCTTTACTATAAAAACCATGGGGGCGAGAATCAATAAACTCTTTGAAGGCGGTTAGGACTGCTGCATCGGAGTGGATTTTTTTTCCTTGTAAGAAGTTGTTCAAATTCCGGAAGAAATGGTAATCTGTTGGAGCAAGGTCCGGGGAGTACGGTGGATGTCGCAGACATTCCAATTGTAGCTCAGCTAACTTAGTGGTTGTTTGTTATGCAGTGTGTGGTCTTGCGTTGTCGTGAAGCAGCAGTGGCCTAGAGCGATTGACCAATCTCGGTTGTTTAACAGCTAGTTCTTCCTTCATGGTTTGCAGTTGCTGACAATAGATATCTGCCGTAATCGTTTGGCCAGATTTAAAAAAGCTGTAGTGAACGACACCGGCGCTAGTCCACCAAACACTTACAAGTAACTTTTTCTGAGTCAATTTTCGTTTAGGGCAGGATTTGGCTGGGTCTCCAGGGTTCAGCCATTGCGATGAGCGCTTTCGATTATCGTACAATATCCACTTTTCATCACAAGTAATGATTCGATTTAAAATCCCTTCATTATTGTGTCGGTTGAGCAAAGTAACACAACAGGCGACCCGTGTTTGCAAGTTCGATTCACTCAATTCATGAGGTACCCATCGTTCGAGTTTTTTTACTTTCCCGATTTGCTTCAAGTGGATTAATACAGTTTTGTCACTTACCCCGAAGCCTGCTGCTATCTCTGAAGTGCTTTGTGATGGATCCGCTTCCACAATAGCCTTTAATTCTTCGTTTTTCACTTTGATCTCCGGCCGTCCACGGGGTTGGTTCTTAAGGTCGAAATTTCCAGAACGAAAACGTTGAAACCAAAAACGTACCATGCTATCTTTAGCGACACCAGCGCCGTACACATCATTAATTCTTCGAGCTGTTTCTGCAGCACTGGTGCCACGGTAGAACTCGTACTCGTAAATATACCGATATTTCATGTTTTCCATTGTGCGGTAATAAGCGACGCCAAAGAAAAAATAATGAGGAAAATAACAAATGAATGACTGTATTCCAAAGAAAAAAAAACCAGCTAAATGAATTTATTAATTTGAATTTCGAATTCTTAACCAAAGAGGAGATATTTCAGATCAAATTGATCAGTACGACAAAACGCCAATTTCATACGTAAGGACCATAAAAATAGCGTGGTATCAATAATTCAAAAAAAAAAACGAAAATCAGTATTTTGAGACAATTTACTTACCGCTTCAAATAAATAATACTTAGAAGTGTCTAAGTATTATTTAGCCCGGCAATAAGCAAGTCATGAGTAAGTAAATGTATGTTTTTCTTTCTTTTTAAAGACTCTATGCTGTTGGTCACTGAGGTCTCGACAGCGTACCGGGCATTAGGCAAGTGCAGATGGCGAAGTGCTTTAAATAATGCTTATAACTATGGGCGACTAGCACTAGACTAGCACCTCTACGGTACGGCCTCGGCTTGGGCTGTCGCCGAAGGAGGGGAGTGGAATTACCCTGGCTGCCAAGAAGGGGTTTGCTCTAGGGCCCTAATTGGGACGGTTGAAGTTAAAGTTAAAGATTGACTTTTGACAACGACTCGACCGCCTTGTTCGGAAAGGGTATAAATGTACTCGGCGAGTTGACTAGCAGCGAGTGTTTTACATACATTTATTTACTCATGACTTGCTCTTCAGACTTTGCTTATGTCGTCGCTCACACGACTAACTGTCCTTCCATACTCATTATTGCCAAATGATCAGGACTTTTAGTAAGTAATATTTTTTTGGTTGTCAATTTTTTATACGTCGTCTGTACAGATAAATTTTGGTCCAAATATCGTAGAGAAACGACGGTTAGTGAGATAAAATGTCCGTAATAGAACAAACTCCAAACAGCTGAAAAATTAGGAAGGACAAATGACAAAACGAGGAAAACATCATAGCGACATACAATCAAGCGAGCAAGTTCGTATAGGCCGAGGGTCTAGGCCCGGAAACGAGAGTTTCTAGGCCGCCCGAGGGCCTCTGACACGGCTTGGCGATTGTTATAGAACAAACCGGGGATGACCATTTAACGTGCTATCTTGAGCTACGGTAGCGCTTAATAAAATTATAAATGCCACGCGGTCACCCATCCAAAGACTGATCGATCACCAGAGATAAGCAACGGACGACACGGCCATGCGAGCGACGAGTTGTTACGATGTAGTTCGGTTGACAAAGCTATAATTTGGTATTTTGGAGCTGATCTGATGATTGAGTCAGGAGGTGGAAAGCGAGTTCTTCAGTATTTTTAACTTTTATTAAATTACATACAACAGATTTTTTGGTTGTTTTATTTTTACTGAATTCTTATATTATAAACAATCAGGTGTAACATTTTCTTCCTCGTAACCTTACTGCTGAGGGCCAGGACCGTTCGTCTTGTCATCACGTCTTCATTGTGAGCGGTCACTGCAGAGTGGACCGTACGGTGCATGCTGCCACCCAAAGCCTTCTGAATTGACCAAACGAGCACGAAGCGCCAGTGAAGCGTCGCTGTTTTAGCTTAGGCCAACATACTTTCGCATAATTATCCAAATGTTCGCGCGGCGGATGTCTCGCTGTTCTTATTTACAGGTCGCATTTCTCAACCAATTATATCCCAAAGTATAAGAAGATTCAATAATTAGAAGTATGAATTTTATTTTATCGATTTAATTTTTTCATGACATGACATGACTGGAGCCCGGTGTATGGCGACAGGCTCGCCCCTTGTCACATTTAAGACTGAATATCGTCCGGCGAAGTGTGAGGGTTGTTACACCTCTGCCAGCCCCCTCGGAGGAAAGGCGTGACGATAGAGCAAGATGATGTAACCTACCAAATATTGCACGCCCGACATAGGTCTACGTTTGGATCTTTATTATGTACACAGTGTGGCAAATAACCGTTTCTGATTTCTGATGTCAGATATTTTTTTTATTTTTTATTTAATAAACATAGTACAAATATAATGTATATCTAAGTATGAAGGTTCCAGTAAAAGGAGACAATATGATTAAAGTACCCTAGATTTCGCACTAGGCAAACCTGTGTCGCGAAATCCAGTCTCTTTCTTCCATATTCATTATTATTTAATTATGTAGCGCAATAACGTACATATGTTAATTTAATTTTAGTTTTTTACTTTAAATGGCAGAGATATGGACAATTTAGACTGACGATGTCTTCAGCTCATACAACCACTAGTGCTGTGTTTGTGTCAGACTATATTGTTGGCACCCTTCTTTGACCTCTCTCATTCTGCCTCAAACAATCTGCTTCTTGATACAGTGCTTGGAGAACGCTTAATTTCCCTGACACAAGTAGTATAAGTTATGGAGTAGTTACCTATACTTAGATGACATCACCCATTCATGTCTATTCTTAGATAAACTTACAACGCATTGAGGAATTGGTTGTTAATAACTAAAGGACTATTAATAAAAGTAAATAAAATAGAAGGGAATGGAAACTCGCTTGGGATTTTCATACAACTTTATCTCCCTAGGGAGAAAATGCTTTGCTTTACGTTGACCAGACGTTGCGTTATTTTGCGTTACGTTTGACCAGGTAGGGTGAAAATAAATTTACAAACATACATACAAAATAAACGCGAGAAACATAAACCTTCTTGGCAGAAAAAAAAAACTTTTCAAAAAGTACCTAGCTATAGTACATTTAAAGCGTAGGCATTTTAAGCATTGTTATAACAATGCTTAAAATGTTTTGCCAAATTATGAAATTGCCTCAAAAACGTGACTTACAGCGCGCGTGACGTGATACGCGGAACCCAGTAGGTGCCACCACGCTACCTACTAACATTGACGTCAGACGCTGTGATTGAAGGTTATTTACGTAAAGAATGAGTTAAAATAAAATAACTGTTTTTTTTTTGTAAGAGATGAGTGGCAAGCAAGCCAGACCGGCCAGACCGCCCAACTGATGGTAAACGGTAACAGCCACCTATGGATATTTGAAACACTAGCGGTGCTGTAAAATGCGCTGCAAACCCGGAAATAAATTTATAGATACCCTTTTTAAAAGCTCCATGATTACCTTGGCGGGAAGACCTTCGGGGAAAGGTAATTACACATTCGCAAGTACGCGGTAAGGACGGTGAAAGCAGCCAGTAGGAGGGAAGGTCCAAGCTTGCAGGGTGGCTTGTTATAGGTTTAAAATAACCATTGTTAAATATATCGACTGCCTCGGTGGCTCAGTTGATAGTGGACCTGCCTTCTGAGCTTGGGGGCGTGGGTTCGATTCCCACCTAGTGCAAACATTTATGTAGTGAACATTTGTGTTTGTTCTATGTCTGGGTGTTAAATATCTATTTAAGTATGTAGTTAAAAAATATATATGTACGTATATCAGTCTCTGGCCGCCATAGTACAAGCTTCGCTTAGTTTGGGGTCAGGCGACCGTGTGTGGAATAGTCCCGAATTTATTATTATTATTATTTATTATTATTATATATTGTAATTAATAATATATTAATTGAATGATTGAATGATAATTAAAATTTTCCAAACTAAGTATATTTTAAATAAATATTTTTGTGATTACTACCCCGTTCTCTATTGTGACAAAAAACAGAGTTTGTATTATTTTCTAAAGCTTGGGATTCTTAAAGTGTAATAATAATGGTGGATTGTTAACCGTTAACGGTTCTTTAACGTGCACGACTGTCGGCAAATGAAACGTGAACAGGAAACGTGACTTTTCGTGTTCCTCAAACTCGGTAAAGTTTCCATGACTTTACTGAAATGTGGAAAGCTAGAGGGATTCATCTCATACATTACCTTCTCCCTCATCATCATCTTCATAAATAAGAGATTCATGAAATTTGCCATATATTATGGTCATGAAATCATTAATTTAAAAAATAAAAAAAGATTCTGCATTTTTTTTTAAGCCAAAGTCAAAGTATTTATTGCGCATTATGGTGATTGTTACGTAAGTTCACAAGATCTTAAAAGTTAAAATATCTCATAATGGACCCTATTAGGGTATTGCAATGTCATGTGCAGTGGGCCGGCTTTTTCTTTAATAATTAAGTTTTTATCTTTGAGATATTCTTCTAATTTATAATAGCATTTATGTATTACTAAACATTTTAATTTATTTTCGAAACAGTTTTCTTTATTTATTTCTTTTAATTTCTCTGGTAGTTTAAATAGCCATTGCATTTGGCCATTTAATTGAATTAAGTAGGTACCTACCTTCTTTTTAATCGGCAACTTTAAAATTTTAATTGCTGATGGTCGATTACATTGAATACGATTAAAATCTAGCGATGATTACACTTTCTTAATTTAGATTTTATGTTGCACTGCCCTTTTCATATCAAGGGTATCGATGAGAAACCAGTAGGTAATTTGTAGGTAATATTCATTGTTGAATCATGAAATGATTCACAAAACTCAAGGTATTTGTAACGGGTTCCGTATATTTTGTTTAATGCACCGTTTGGTAAAATTCTCTTAGGCTATTTCTCGATTTGTTAGAAATATTGCTACTTGAAGCTAAAGAATTGTACTTAAGTAACTATTTTTAATAAATTTTATTAACAACATAAACCTACATTAACATTTATAACCAATAATAAACACCGTTCAGGTCAGTACTCAAGATTAGTTCAATAGGTCAGTTTATCCGCGGGGAAAGTACCCAAAACGCTGGCAAGGTTACCTCGCTGAATAGCAATGTCAATTCTCTGACCGAGGTAAGCACCAACCCTTTGGTCGTCTGATCTTTGTGTTAAAATCATTAATTGAATGTGAAAATGAAATATTTTTAATTTAACTTTATATGACGACCAATAGCTAAATAAAAAAAACTATTTAGTTTCTAAGATCTTGCAAGATATTTAAAAGAAAATGTAATCTTAACATTCACCATAGTCGTAGCATCATAGATTCGTACGACGTAAGTAGCTGGATCTACATATTTCTCTAACTATAGTCTACTACTTATCATACCCTGTACGACGTAGATGTTTCTTCCACTGAATTCGTAGCCGTTGCACCGTCGTTTCACTACGCTATAAGCTAACGAGTCTGCTACGTTTGACGTCGTAGCTTTGCTGTAGCAGTAGCGTCGTCGTCACTTTGGATTCCTAAAGAAGAAGAGAAGAAATACAGCACAAAGCGAAAAGGTCTTGTTAATTATTATACCCCAACTGCTACGTCAAAGTTGTTTTGTTATTTTGGCACAACTAATAGGTGGGATATAAAATTCATATAAAACAAAATTAAGGTTCGTTCGATATTTCATGATTACAATATTTGTGTGTTTAAAAGGCTCATGGAAGTAGAAGAAGCTAAAGATGTATGCCAGTATCGTAGCAAGTGGAGAGAAGTGGTCTCTGCTTGCCCTACGGGAAAGAGGCGGTGTACGTATTATCTACCAATGCAAATAACAAAAGAAACAAATTAAAAGTAATTAAAATTAACTTTAATTTAAACTGCACTGACACACTTGTACGATATTCATTGAACTGTAGCATAATTACCGTATTGTTTTTAACCCATTTCTGTCGGCAATAAAATGTTTTACTGTTTTATTTGTTGGTTTGAAATATGTTGTTTATTTGGTTGTTGTATTATTAACTGAACTTACGTCATTTATGGTTTATCGATACACGGTACCACTACTTTTGTAGCATTGAACATATAATAACACTACGTAGTTGTAGTTGCCTGGAAACATGCCAAGAGCCCTTGCGAAGCAAAATAATACTAGTTCAACTTACAGTGTTCATGTTCACTGTCTACAGTAGGAGAGAAAGAAAAGAAGAGATGATCTAACAAAAATAAAATAAGTACTGATTTCTTAGGCGCACGCTACTCATTGTTTTTTCTCCTTCTTTTATTAATCGGTGAATCTCTGTCGCGTGGAAATCTTACTTGTTAAAAAGGAACTCCGTGGTAAATTATTTCGGTTCTCGCAATGTACCACTACACCAGTTCGAGATGTCAAGTCTAGTATGAAATACATATGTATTTTGTATAGCAAACGAAGATGTGACTAAATCAAGACGAATTTTAAAAAACAAGCTGTAAGTAGCTTAGTTCAGAAGTACTAAAAGCTACTTTTCTTCATCTGTCATTGTGTCTAATAAATATTATCTTTCTTTCTTTAAAAATGACAACTCAGGATAGCTCAAAACAGAAACAAATAGAAAAAAGTCAGAAAGGCTTTTGCCCGGCACTGGGAAATGTTCCTGAACTGAACACTTCCATAATCTTTTATAATGTTTATATAAAAAGCTATAGGTCACTCACTCATGAATGAGTGACTATAAGTAACGAACTTTTTGATCTCTGAAGCTGAGATGAGGCTGACCATAGACGAAAAATTATAAGGAGAAGACGTCAGTTAAACATTTTGTGACAGGGGCGAATTAAGGTAGACTACCAGGGGAGAGCAGGTGAAACCACAGGGGCAGCTAGAAAAATATAAAGACTAGTAGTTTTTCTTCCAGAAATAAAATACCTACTTATTCCAAGAAGATTACACCAACCTGTGACAGAACCATCCTTTGTATTTTTATCAATAATATAATTATTTCTGCGTAATCGCGAAATCAGTGCTAATTTAATCAGGGAGATAAAATCATATCATATTTTCAGCAAAGGTATAAATAATGTGCATTTTAAAGTAAGAGCATCAGTTTCAGTGCAATTTTTACCGAATACTAACAAAAAGTGCCTATTAAATGAGAGGTAAGTAGGCTGAGCCTGCCTTGTCCTGTGTCAATGTGATCTTAGATTAATCAGTGATCCATGGCTTTTGTCTTAGTTGGTTAGGTGATAAAGTTCTTCTTATACTGGACGGTCAATGTCAAGGTTTCAGTTAGATTGATACTTGATTTGGATTAAATTTATTAAGAACTTAAAACTTAGGAAAATTCGATAAAAAAAAATTTGAAACGAAAAATTGGTGTGTGTTAGTCACATTGAGTAGCGTATCTAATGATTTTTTTTTAATATTTTGTTGTAGATAAGTATGCAATTTTATTGGCGTTTATTAGTCTACCCTCCTTATAATGACGACTTTAAAAATTAAAAATCCACAATGTACTTACTCGTCACACCAAATATTTAAGTTCGGTTAAAAATGTAAAACAGTACTTCATGCTATAGATTAATTGTCAATGGAATATATCTAAACTTATCATAGCTGCAGTTGCTAACAACTAACGTAGTTAACTCAAAACAAAATAACTAACTTTAACTGACACTAACTAATTGCTCTACCGAGCTTACAACTCGAGCTAAGTTAATTTTAAAACGAAACAAATTAAATTGCTAGAAAAAGTTTAACAATACTTAACAGTATCGCAATAACTAGTGGCTCTGAACTATAGACGACGACTGTCCTCCTCTACAGAACTTATTAGCCGAGTCAGTTTTTGCAAAAACGTTCTGTTTAATTATTATCGGTCCTACTCACAAAATTTCAAGAGAATCGGTTAAGACATCGACCTTTAGAGGAAGACAGAGATTTCGGACATAACACAAAAGCATTTTTGTCAGAGCTGAAGCATACACGTGAAGTCACTACGTCGAATATTTATTAGTCAAAACAAACCTCTGTTAATGGATGGCAAAGCAATATAATAAAAAAAGTACTGTACGCTAAACGCGCAGTACGTGCGAAGCCACTTGTAATTAATAATATTGTTGGTAAGTGGTGCACAAAGAGCGCATACTCATCAGGTGCACGTACGAGTACAGGACGTAGCGTGCGTTAGTTATGCAACCAATGCTCTACGCCGTAGAGTCACGGTCACGCCCCGCGGCCGGCGTCTGCCCGGCTGTCCTCCTGTACAGGTAGCAATTTCAACCGATTCTCTTGAAATTTTGTGAGCAGCTTTTTAATTATACAGATTTTTCTTTTGTAGTGTCAGTTTTTGGGAAAATTATCAAAATGGCGGAGAAATGATTTTTTTAACGTATATTTTTTTATGTTCATGCTAAAAAAATTGGCAAGCAGCTTAATATAGGTACGAGTACCTACTGATTTATTAGTGTAGTATATTTTAAGACGAAACGATGCGCCGATATGCCGTTCCTATTGGTCAAAATTAACAGCCAATAGGATCACTATCGCGTTCGCGGCAATAAACTTATAGTGTGGCTACATTGGCGCGCGATAATTCGTGTCGCGTTGTCGCGCTGAAATCATCGTTATACCGATAACGATGATTTCACCGATTTCGATAACCGTATCGGCAATGTTGTTGTCTACATTAGCAGTCAACTCGTCGCTTTCTGAGAGGTTAACGTAGTCAATAATTCGCCCGATACATCGCCGAGTGACGTACTAACCGTAACTAACACTCGGTAATTTTCGCTAGTACTTTTCTTACAAATTATCGCCGAAGGCCGCTAATGTAGCCGAAGCATTCGACTTTACGCTCAAGCCATATTATGACTTCACACTAAGACTAGAGTTAATTATTTACACTTAATTATTTATCATCTTTGTTTGTCATCGTTATCGACGTCAGTGGAATCACATACGATAAAAATATTTTGCACATTCAAAATAATACATAAATTTATCACCGAAAAGATAATAAAATTTGTCATCAAGATAAGACTAGTTATTAATCATAACTATATTTCTACGAAATAACATTTTCTTCCACACCATACTGCATACCTATAAAAAGAGCCAACTAAAAAAAAAAAAAACAGGAAAACTACAGAACATGCACCTACTTTTGCAACTGTAGATGTAAATGATATGAAAGAATGCACCGATAATATTATTTTGATTTATAATGTTTTATAATCACACCTGTAGTTCTATTAGGAATTACCCCTATAAACGTACAAACTTTTCTACCTCTTTATAATATTAGTGTTTTAAGATAGTAAGTGTTGTACAAATAATAATCATAATATTTTGTTTTTTTCCAGGCACAGCGCTATTATTGCTCTGTGCGATCACGCTAGCTCAGGCTGCACAGCCTCAGCTCACCTTAAGCGGTAAGGTGTGTAATTGCAACCCTGAAGAAGCAGCACTCGTATGCTCGCAAAATGGGTCTGACGACGAGCTAATAGTGCACAAAAACTGCAATCAGTTCTACAAATGCACTCACGGTAAACCCATCCCCTACTACTGCCCTGATACAACCCTGTACAACCCGTTAGCTGAAATATGCGACTGGCCAGAGAACGTCCAATGCGGCGATAGGCCTATAGTCGCACCCGGCGGCGGCGGCGGTGGTGGTTCGGGAACTGAAGACTGTAGTCAAGAAGATTCAAATGCCAGCAATGAAGACAATGGCGGAAGCGACGGTGGAAGCGATGGTGGAAACGGCGGGACATGCAACTGTAACCCTGAAGAGGCACCCGCTCTCTGTGCTGCTGATGGATCAGATGGTGTCTTAGTTGCACATGAGAACTGCAACCAATTCTACAAATGTGACCATGGTGTCCCTGTAACTATTAACTGCCAGTCTGGCCTTCTATATAATCCTTACACTGAACAGTGCGATTGGCCTAATAACGTAGATTGTGGAGACAGACCAATTGTTGAAATTGAAGGTGGCGGTGACAACGGTGGTGATGTAGACTGTGAAGACGGTGGCAATGGGAGTGGAGAAAATGGAGGCAGCGGAGGAGGTGGAGACAGCGGTGGTGGCAGTGGAGGTGGTGGTGATGGAGGCACTTGCAACTGCAACCCCGGTGAAGCACCCGGAATCTGTGCTGCTGATGGATCAGATGGTGTCTTAGTTGCGCATGAGAACTGCAACCAATTCTACAAATGTGATCATGGCGTCCCTGTTACTCTTAACTGCCCAGCTGGACTTTTATACAACCCTTACACCGAACAGTGTGATTGGCCTCATAACGTAGATTGTGGAGACAGGCCCATTGTTGAAATTGAAGATGGCGGTGACAACGGTGGTGATGTAGATTGTGAAGACGGTGCTAATGGAAGTGGAGAAAATGGTGGTAGTGGAGGAGGTGGAGACAGCGGTGGTGGCAGTGAAGGTGGTGGAGGTGGTGGTGATGGAGGCACTTGCAACTGCAACCCCGGTGAAGCCCCTGGAATATGTGCTGCTGACGGTTCAGATGGAGTTTTGGTTGCGCATGAGAACTGCAACCAATTCTACAAGTGCGCTAACGGTGTACCTGTAGCTCTTTACTGCTATGGTAACCTGGTTTATAATCCACACACCGAACAGTGTGACTGGCCCGAAAACGTAGAATGTGGAGACAGGCCCATCGTTGAAGGCGGTGGAGGCGGTGGTGGCAACGGTGGCGAAGATAGTGGCGAAAATGGCGGTGGCGGAGGAGGTGGAGACAATGGAGGTGGTGATGGCGGTGATGGCGGCGGCGGTGGCGGTGGTGGTGGTGGAGGTACTTGCAACTGCAACCCTGACGAAGCCCCTGGAATCTGTGCTGCTGATGGTTCAGATGGTGTTTTAGTTGCGAACGAAAACTGCAACCAGTTCTACAAGTGCGCTCATGGAGTACCTGTTACTATTACTTGCCCGCCTGGCCTTGTTTATAATCCTTATATTGAATGTTGTGACTGGCCTCACAATGTCGATTGTGGAGACAAACCAATTGTCGAAATTGAAGGCGGTGGTAGTGCCGAATCCGGTGGAGACAATGGAAGTGGTGGCGGAAATGGCGACAATGGTGGCGGAAGTGGTGGAAATAGTAATGAAGACAATGGAGGCACTTGTAACTGTAATCCAGATGACGCTCCAGGAATCTGTTCCGTAGATGGTTCTGATGGAACCCTTGTAGCTCATGAAAATTGCAACCAATTTTATAAATGTGATCACGGTACACCTGTAACAGTCACTTGTCCTCCTGGTTTGGTTTACAACCCCTACATTGAATGCTGTGACTGGCCTGCTAATGTAAACTGTGGAGACAAACCCATCGTTGAAGTTGATGGTGGAGGAGGAGGTGGTGAAGGCGGAGGAGGTGGAAGCGGAGGAGGTGGAGACAACGGAGGTGGCGATGGAGAAGGCGGAGACAACGGATCTGGTGGTGGCAGCGGCGGTGGCGGCGGCAGCGGTGGTGGTGATGGTGGAGGTACTTGCAACTGCAACCCTGGTGAAGCCCCTGGAATCTGTGCTGCAGATGGTTCGGATGGAGTTTTGGTTGCGCATGAGAACTGCAACCAATACTACAAGTGCGCTAACGGTGTACCTGTAGCTCTTTACTGCTATGGTAACCTGGTTTATAATCCACACACCGAACAGTGTGACTGGCCCGAAAACGTAGAATGTGGAGACAGGCCCATCGTTGAAGGCGGTGGAGGCGGTGGTGGCAACGGTGGCGAAGATAGTGGTGAAAATGGCGGTGGCGGAGGAGGTGGAGACAATGGAGGTGGTGATGGCGGTGATGGCGGCGGCGGTGGCGGTGGTGGTGGTGGAGGTACTTGCAACTGCAACCCTGACGAAGCCCCTGGAATCTGTGCTGCTGATGGATCAGAGGGAGTTTTGATTGCGCATGAGAACTGTAATCAATTCTACAAGTGCGCGAATGGTGTACCTGTAGCTCTTGACTGCTATGGCAACCTTCTTTATAACCCTTACACCGAGCAGTGTGACTGGCCCGAAAACGTTGATTGTGGAGATAGGATCGTCGTTGAAGGCGGTGGTGGCGGCGGCGGTAACGGTGGCGAAGATGGTGGCAATGGAAGTGGTGAAAATGGCGGCGGCGGAGGAAGTGAAGACAATGGAGGCGGAAGCGGCGGCGGTGGTGGTGGAGGTACTTGCAACTGCAACCCCGGTGAAGCCCCTGGAATCTGTGCTGCTGATGGTTCAGAGGGAGTATTGATTGCGCATGAGAACTGTAACCAATTCTACAAGTGCGCTAACGGTGTACCTGTAGCTCTTGACTGCTACGGCAACCTCCTTTATAATCCTTACACCGAGCAGTGTGACTGGCCCGAAAACGTTGATTGTGGAGATAGGATCGTCGTTGAAGGTGGTGGGGGCGGCGGCGGTAACGGAGGCGAAGATGGTGGCAATGGAAGTGGTGAAAATGGCGGCGGCGGAGGAGGCGGAGACAACGGAGGCGGCGGTGGTGGCGATGGAGGCACTTGCAACTGTAACCCCGGTGAAGCCCCAGGAATCTGTGCTGCTGATGGTTCAGAGGGAGTTTTGATTGCGCATGAGAACTGCAACCAATTCTACAAGTGCGCTAACGGTGTGCCTGTAGCCCTTGACTGCTACGGCAACCTCCTTTATAATCCTTACACCGAGCAGTGTGACTGGCCCGAAAACGTTGATTGTGGTGACAGGCTCGTCGTTGAAGGCGGTGGTGGCGGCGGCGGTAACGGAGGTGAAGATGGTGGTAATGGAGGTGGTGAAAATGGCGGCGGCGGAGGAGGCGGAGACAACGGAGGCGGCGGTGGTGGCGATGGAGGCACTTGCAACTGTAACCCCGGTGAAGCCCCAGGAATCTGTGCTGCTGATGGTTCAGAGGGAGTTTTGATTGCGCATGAGAACTGCAACCAATTCTACAAGTGCGCTAACGGTGTGCCTGTAGCTCTTGACTGCTACGGCAACCTCCTTTATAATCCTTACACCGAGCAGTGTGACTGGCCCGAAAATGTTGATTGTGGAGACAGGCTCGTCGTTGAAGGCGGTGGAGGCGGCGGCGCCGACGGTGGCGGATCAGATGGAGACAATGGAGGCAGCGGTGACAATGGTGGGGGCGGAGGAAGTGGAGACAACGGAGGCGGTGGAGGTGATAACGGAGATAACTGTGATCCAAGCCAAGCCCCTGCTATCTGCGCTGCTTCTGACTCTGGTGGTGTCTTGATCGCTCACGAAAACTGCGACCAATTCTACGTTTGCAATCATGGTGTGCCCGTTGCCCTTGATTGCCCGTCGAACCTCCTTTACAATCCTAGCATCAGGGATTGCGACTGGCCTAGCAACGTTGACTGCGGTGACAGGATTGTTCCGAAACCGGAAAGTGGTGGAAATGACGGTCCTTGCAACTGTAACTCTAGAGAAGCCCCTTCGATTTGTGCGAACAGCAACTCAAATGGCAAGTTGATAGCCCACGAGAACTGCGGACAATACTATCAATGCTTGGAGGGTGTTCCAGTAGCCCGCAGCTGTCCAAACAGCCTGTTCTACGAGCCACACACCGAGCAGTGTCTCTGGCCCGCGTCCGTCAGCTGCGAGGGCCGAGCCGTAACCACCTACTCCTCCCTCAACAAGCACGCAGGAGCAAGACGAGGCTTCTTCTAGGTCATAAATAGTATTTAATATGTAGTATAACATAGTTTATTGATTGTGACTGAGTTACCTATTATTTCTCATATCTATTCTCGTGTTAATATTAGGGACAAGTTTTATGTATACATTAATTTTTGAATGTAATTTACTCGTTATTTATTTATCGAATTACATTTGTCTCGCCTATACTGTCTTTTATGTTGTAAATATAGTAATTTATGATAAAATAGCAAAAATATATTTTAATTCAAATTTAGACATCATTTTATTTACACACCACCTGGGACCCTATTCGGAGATTTGAGATTCTCATCTCACTATTTCTCGTCCTTGTTGCTCTCGTTTGAAACGTCATAGGTGTGAGAGTGACCAAGATAAAATCTCATCTCATCTCACGCGCAGGAATAGCCCCCCTGCTCGATCTATAGAGAGAAAATTATTTGGAATCTTCAAGCAAAAAGATTAAATCTGAACGAAATCTAAACACAACTGACTATTTTATTGATTGGACTGGCAGCACTGCCGTAGTAAACATTACGCTCCTAAAAGTCTCCTAAATTCATAAGTGAATTAATATGCTAAAATATATACCCTGCGTGTAGACATGTTTGTCCTTAAATCGAAAATAATTGTCGATAAGTGGTGTACCTATGGACTTTTAAACCGACCGTTAAAAATACCGGCCTGACGATCGCCCTTGACCATCGATAATAAACCGTATCGCTTGGAGTTTAGAGTGCAGGAGCAGGAACTACACAACACAAGCTAAACAAACGATAAGTTACTTACTTTCTTTCAGTATTTAATGCAAAATGGACTGCAAAGCTTGCACAAATAATATAAACTGCGACACTGATAGGCTTAAATGCACTAGCTGCCTGACAAATTACCACTACGCATGTTTCAAATTTCAAATAATATTATGACATAATTTGATTTTATTAGTTATCGCAGCCATGTCAATATCCCGCCATGCATTCCTATCTTTTACAAAGTCACCTACAGTGTGTGCTTTCTCTACAAGAAGCTTTTTATGTGTTTGTTTAAATTGTTTTTCTTTAAGGTTAGTAAACTCGGGTAAAATGTTCAAAAATTTAATAGCATTGGATCTGAAGGAGTTTGCTATTTTCTTAAGTCTAGTCTTGGGTAGTAAGTATTTTTCTTTTTTACGTGTAATAGTAACACTGCGTTCTACATAGTTTCTCGAGTATTTTTAGTATATAAAATGCAGGCAAGTATTATATTGGCATGGCATTGTCAAAATTTTAGTAGCTTTAAATAATTCAGAGTTTCGCTGGATCCAAGCTTGTAAATGGCTCTAATTGGTCTCTTCTGGAGCACAAATACCACATCTCTGTCCGCTCATTACCCCACAGTAAGAGACCATACGTCATGAGTGAGTGAAAATAACATAGACAGACAGACAGAAGACACATATTAGACACACAAAATACACAAGCACATTGTCACAGAACCGGCCCCAACTCAGCGTGTTGCTGATTGTACACAACCAGCGCTGGTTTTCTGTTGGGCCCGGCAAGTGACGTCACGCACGAAATGTGTGCGCATACATACATATAATACAAATAAAAACTACACATTAAAATCAAAACAAATAACAAACAAATATTAAAAATAGATATAAAAAACATGACACAAAAATAATATTAATAAAGACCAATAAACAACAACTAAACTAGAAAAACATTATTATCAACTACTGATGCAATTAACTTTAAATTTATTTAAATTGCACTGGTGTCGTTTCTTTGACATTCCTCACGCTTTTGGTGCAAATAAATGAATTTAACTAAAGTAAACTAACCAGTTGTTACACTATTTAATAAGTTTTATCATTATTTTTCTCTTGTTGTTTTGTTATCTGTGGTGTGAACAATAAAGAGTTTATCTATCTATCTATCTATCTAACCTAGCAGTATGGACGTCCGAGCAATCCCTAATTATCCTGATAGCGTATGCAGCTGAGCTTAGTTTACCTGACAGTTTCTTAATGTGAGGTCCTCACTGTAACAGCTGTGTATCTAAATCAGGCCCAGGAATTTAGTTTCATTGGTACGAGTATATGTCAAAGTATTTGAGTTAATTTTTATAAGATTTATCGCTCTGTAGTTTACAAGAGTGAAGTTTACACAGTTTGTCTTTTGTGCATTTAGGGCTAAATTATTGGTGCTGAAATAAATAGCAAATAAATAGTGGGCTAAAATATTGACGGTAGCATAATCACCACTCACCTCCAGGACAAGACACGACCACCATCGACGCGGCAGTCACAAAGCTCGTCACCTACACCACACAACTCCAGACACAATAACTCGGCTTCAATTCCAACAACACCATATACAAACACAAGACCAAGACCTGCCCCGAAACCACAACTTTCGCCACTGCACATGCTAATTTCAACATCTTAATTCAAAATATGCAGAGTATCTACAGAAAATGTGACATACCTACCTAGTTCGAGTTTTTTTGCAAGATAATCACTTGCAAATGCATGCATGCCCTTTGCGCGACAGAAACGTGGCTATCAAAAGCCAAGTTAGAACTGTTCGAGTGCGCCGGCTACAATGTTGCTGCCGCATTCTGTAGGCATAATCGCAAGGGAGGAGGTACCTACTATTAGGTTTATTACTACGGGAAGACTTCGAATACACGGGGACCACTGAAATAGCGGCTTTGTCAATTGAACATTGTAAAGAAATTAGTGCCATAATTATTCAAAAAATCAATGTATTATTAATGGTAATTTATTGGAATGATAAGAGGACCGATTTATTCTATAGTCAGCCAAACAAACTACTGGAATTATTACTAAAAAAATATAATACAATAGATATTAGAAATTAGATATTCTAATTGACGGAAATTTTTAACACAGATGTAATGGAGGATACCACAGTGTCGAGGACATTACTTGATCTAATGCGGGAATATAATTTTACTTAATTTGTCAAAAATCTAACTCGTATCACTAACAGTTCAGCGACATGTCTAGACCTCGTCTTCTCTAATTGTAATAAAAATCTCGGAAATTTCGGATTTTCAGATCATTTAGGTACCTACCTAGGTACTACAATTAAAATCAAAGATGTCATTAACTCAAGCAATAAACCTAGTGTGTGGAAAAAAAAAATTAACAACCATCAGAATATTAACAATTTCAAGAACGAACTATAACTAGGTATAAATTGGACAGAACTTTTGACTACAAAAACAAATATAACAATTGATGAGAGCTATGGTGCATTTAACCATAAATTATCCGAAATCTTAGACCGATGTACCTATACCTAAAAAAATAATTAAACTGAATACAAATAAAAAACATATCTGGCTAACGCGAGGCATAAAAACTATTACTTACATTAAAACATTATATATTATATTTAACATTATAACTTTATTTCTTATAGGAATAAGGTCTTGTAGGTCTATTAAAATCCCATGTATAAATCGTAAGCATGTACCTAATAGGTACTCTTAAAGTACTATAAATCATACATAAAACTATTAAAAAAACGATAAATAAATCAATAAAAATACACAATCTTTATCTGACCCGCAATAAGTGGCAAATACCTTCAACCTTCAACTTCGCATCGGTAGGTATAGCGGGCGGCGGGACAGCGGCGGCGCGCGGCCGGTCCGTGCTCCACCGCACTGATAAGTCGATATTCGTGAGCCCGGCTGAACCGCGCGAAATCTACTCAGTTATCAAAAACTTAAAAAGCAAGTATTATTCACTCAGTATTATTCATTCAGTATTATTCACATGAGAGACTGTATGTTTTACCAAAAACTTATGTAATGTAAATCCGTAATTAGCCTTAAGTCATATTTTTAAGAATATTGTATTTAACTAAGGGCTGTGGATTTTGTTTAACAAATAAAATAAAATAAAATATAGCTACGGTACTGATGAACTTCCCCTTATTCTAATAAAAAACTGCACTGAACAACTAACTTTACCATACTATCTGCTGATTAACCAATCTCTTAATAAGGGCTCGTTCCCAAGATTCATTGAAAAAAGCTAAAGTCAAACCGATACATAAAAAATCATCTAAAATAACACATCTAAATAAAACACTACTTCCTACCTCTACTAAAATATTTGAAAAAATAATGCAAAAACGACTTAATTCCTTCTGTGAAAAATTTGATATTTTTGATGATGCTCAAAATGGCTTTCAAAAGAATCGTTCGACAGTTTTATCAGTTTATAAAATAATCCATGAAATATTAAAAGCTACAAATAATAAAGAATCCGCAATAGGTATACAGGTAAGACATGACGAAACCATATGATAAAGTGCAATATGACTTACTATTACATAAACTATATGGTTCAGGCATACGAGGCTTAGCTCACAAATGGTTCCGTTCCTACTTGAAAAATCGCGAACAGTTCGTAGAAATAGAAAATTTTGACCCTAACACTAGCATGATAGATTTAACTAGATCCGCTGCAATACAAATGAATCATTCCATTCCCCAAGGAAGTGTTATTGGATGCATCCTTTTATAAATTTATATTAATGAAACCTTCCTAAAATTATTAACGAATCCTGTGTACTTTTCGCGGACGATATATTATCTACCTTGACTTCATGTAAAAATAATATAATTTTAAATGAAAAATTAACTGTCGTTTTTGACAATATTGTAAATTGGATGACTGACCATAACCTTGACTTAATTTTTTCAAAGACAGCAATGCAATTTAGACCCCACCAAAAATCCCTCTTGACATACATTTCTCATAATATAATAATAATAACCTAAAATGTGTTGACGCAGCTACTTTACTAGGCATAGACTTTGGCTCGCACGTTAATTGGAAAAGCCATATTAACAAAATAAAGGGTAAATTATCTAATTTTACATACGCACTTATAGAACTTCGGCGAGCTACTGACCTTGACACAGCCTTATCAGCCTATTATTCATATGCATTCTCTTGGCTTAGCTACGGAATATTACTATGGGGAAATAGTGTAGACGCCAAAGATCTTTTTGTTGCCCAGAAAAAATCAATCCGTATTTTTGCAAATATCAAATTCCAAACGTCAATACACCAAAATTTCACAAACCCTATTTAAACAAAACTTAAAATACTAACGACAACATCAATATTTATTGAAAACTATAAGTTTGTACGTATACATAGATCCCCTATTTTTACCAAAACTTAAAAATACACGGTTCCGACCCAAACCTATTAAAGTTTAAGGCTATTAAAGTTTATCACAAATTACCTTAACTGTTAAAAAACATAGAAGATATGGTCAAATTTATTAAAACACTAAAAGATAAATTGATCAAAAAATATTTTTATACTCTAGACGAATTCTTAACCGACAAATATTTAATAGAATAAATCCATTTTTTTTTTTTTTTTTATTAATTTATTCATGACCATGGATACTCGTCCTTCAGTCGGATTCTTAGTAATATTTTTTCCTTCAGTAACAGATGATGAGATGATGATGATGAGGTGATGATGAGGTGATGATGAAGACGATGAATCCCTCCCCTTTTCCCATTCCAGTAAAGTTATGGATACTTTATTGAAACTTTAAGTGAAGTTTTGTAGAGAACACGAAAAATCGCGTTTCGCGATGTTTGTATCATTTGCCCACACTCGTGCACGTTGACGAACCGGTAAACGTTAATAATCCACCATTATTACAATTTAACACTCGAAGAATCACAAGTTTTAGAAAATAATACAAAAACACGACACCATCTTTTCGGTTCCCGCCAAAAAAACCAGAATAAATCCAGTCCGAACAATGTTGCCATACCCCATTAGCTTCATTATGTGATACAATTTTATGTGATTTACCTTAAGAACTGCATGTACCTTAACGGAAGCAATAAATTACTGAGTATTGAGTATTGACTATGAAAATAAGTAAATTACCTTTAACTGTCTATTCTCTAAATATCCATACTGATATTTTATAGATTACAAATAGAGAGGTGAAGTTTGTAGCTTTGTACTCGTATGTAATCTCTAGAACTTCTGCTCCGATTTCAAATATTCTCAACTAGTGAAGCTACACAATGACTAAGTGCCTTCGACGCTTTGTATGCAGAGGCAGTAGGATCTTTTAAAACGCTAAATTACTAAATCTAAATTACCTGAAAGTACAATACAATACAATAAACCTTTAATGCACACCAAAAACTACCTACATGGAAAACTTAAAAACTGAAATACATTTTTCGGCAGTACAAGGGTGACCATATCGTCTAAAGCGATTTTTTCCAGGTAACCTTTGGATGAACAGGAACTTAAAGAAATACGAAAAGGGCAGATGGTGTACATAAAATTAAATTAAAATTAATTTAAAAAAACTTGAGTAAGTACTTAAAACCAAATATATTGATAAATAATACCTGAATAATAATAAATATTGAAAGTAATGATGTCTATGTCTAATTCGCAGCAATAAAAAAGACAGGTATATTTTAAGCATGTTTACATTTAGCAATTCAGCGTTCTCAATATTATAGTGCCTAAATTGAAGTATTTCGACCATAGTGACACGTTAGTGCTTGTCGAAATTACTGAAAAGTTACATGTTAAATTTGTATGCAAGTCAAGCTTTAGTCAATTACGGCTTTACACATATACGGCCTTTCCCCCGATCGGGGGAAAGGCGTGACGATAGATATGTTATACAACACCCACATTTCGCCGGACGATATTCAGTCCCAAATGTGACAGGGGGCGAGCCTGTCGCCATACACCGGGCTCCAAGTAATGTAGCAGATGACATACAATACGCACATATGCTCACACAATGAACAAATTGGTGCGTGCCGTTGGCTGGGTTCGAACCCGCTCCCTCTGGCTTGAGAGGCGGACCTTCTCCCAACTAGGCTGCCATCGCTTTCTTTAGAACTTACATTAAAAACTCATACGATTTAGGGCTCCGTATTAAAAAACAAGAAACACAGGAGAGTGTTGTCTGCCTGTCAGCCTCTGACTCCTGTATTATGGCGGGTAAAACAGCGGAGCACAAGAGCCCCTGGTAAAAATGTCAGATGTTCGTTCGACAAAAAGTAATTTAGTCAATTGTTTTCTCGACCAAATGTTAAACGACTAAACTCATGGGCTAAACGAACTTAAGCAGTGGACATTCGCAATAATGCACTATCCTACTTTACTAATAACTACGAGTACTTGTGGCTCTGTGCCTATCAAGACCTTGCAAATCCCATATCTACGCCATTTGAACAATTTTCTTAGGCTAGATTAAAAAAAAAATATAATTACCAAACCCATAATTACAAATTTTTACGAGAATCGGATGAGTGTACATGAGAACAGCCAGACATCCAAAAATCCAGATAACTGGACATAGCATTCTTGCGGAAGCAGGAACAGAGACGATTCCCTCGCACTTCGCGCTCGCTTGGTGATGAATGCGAAAGTTTGTCTGTGTAAGTGTATGGGTTTGGATGAAATTTAGTATGGTAGATAGCGTATCATACCTAGGTACCACCAATTTTTAACATTTACTTACCAACTTATTAACGCAATAGGTTCTTTTTATCCCGATAACAACAGGTCTTGTTATAACAGATAGCAGATGAAACCATAGGGCGTAGCTAAATGTATCAAAATAAAGCTTAATAGGTACTGCCTAATATAAGTTAAGAGCATTGAATACGCAGCGTATTACTCTAATATTTTACTAGGCAACAGCATGCAAAGTATAGAGATTGCTAAATATTCGCGCGACTATTAGCGCCTGTAGTATAATTGTAAAATTTATTATAATTGGAGATTTTCTCATTTCCTACCAGAGATCAGCTACTATAAGAGTTGGTGGAACTTTCGACACAGCTGAACAGAAGATGCGTTTGAGCCTGAACCTGAGCACTAGGTGCTTGTTGTGGTTCAACTGCACTGTTTTAGCTGATTTTTTTATAACCATGATTTGACGCATCTTTTTCCGGGTAGCCAAAATTCCTAAACAAAGAGATAGATGGAGAAACTTTTATAGATCAACGTGGCATTTTTTTCAAAAAAAAATTTTGATGTAGCCATATAATGGATATATGTATGTCGTCATGCTAACCGTTGCAATAAAAATGCAAACCGTTTCGATCGGTGCGTACCTAAAATATTTGTCACGTGCCTTTGGTTTGCTATCACTCCCCTAGATTCTCCATTAGATAAATACCCGCAGAAGTTTACCTATACGAGTATTTCTCCGCCACATAAAGGTAAGTAAGTTTGCTGTTCTACTGAACACGAACTGTACCACCAATCGGATCCTTATGCACTAGCGGTTCTCAAACTTTTTTGGTGACGGAACCCTTTTGGAATACGAAATACTTGACGGAACCCTACAATATAACGAACGTGTTTTATGTGTATTCTTTATTAATAAGCATAATACGAGTACAATGTAACAGTTAATTACTAAGCGTCTCGTGATAAACCGCATCAACAGTCGCCCGAATGCACGTATCGTGGAGCGGTTGACCAGAGAGAGAGGTGTTTTTAATATGTATTAAACTCTTACGGAGCCCCTACAGGGGTTTCTTGGAACCCTAGGGTTCCGCGGAACACACTTTGAGTGTTGCATTCGCAGCAGCCATGCAGATAGCAGCAATGAACATACCTCGTACGTCAGCAGTTTTGACAAAGTGACATGCTGGGATAAATAAACGCCTGAGCGTTTTATAATGTACTCGTATGTCATAAATGTGAAATCCTACTTAATATTATAAACGCGAAAGTTTGTAAGAATGGATGGATGGATGGATGTTTGTGTTGGGAAAAAGGCCTCTGCCCCGTGACCCCTGTTGGGTCACCCTACCCTATGAATGTTGGTTCACACTATGTCTATGAACACATAAAGCAGAATATCCATGAGAAACAGTTTAATGCAATATTATTAGATATTACATTACAAACAAACACAATAATCACTAAAACTCTTAGAAAAACATTCTAATAAAAATTTTCACTTCTTGACAAGTATCCTGCTAATTGTCAACACACAAATTTTTCACAATTCCAAAATCAGTTGTCTTTTTGAATCCTCATTCAAAAAACCAACCACTGACATGAGGTTACATATTGTGCAGTAGCAACTCTTTGCTTCAACACTCCTCCTTAACCTAATGTCCATTCAAACATCTTGCATGCTTCTCAAACACACATACCCATACTCCTCACACACCACACAAACTTCCCCCTTGGAAGTGGTTTTGTTAAAACATCTGCAACCATGCATGCTGTCTCCTTGTACTTCAGTATCACAAAATTATTCACAATTGCCTCACGCACAAAGTGGTATCTAACGTCTACATGTTTGGTACGTTGGTGGTGTACTGGGTTCTTTGCCATAGCGATGGCAGACTGACTGTCAGAGTAGATGGTTATGGCTTCATCCAACTTATAGACCCGTCGATCTGATACTTCTGCTAAAAATCTTCGCAGAAATATTGCTTCTCTTACAGCTTCTGATACCGATACATATTCAGCCTCTGCTGTGCTAAGAGCAATAGTTCGTTGTTTAGTGCTCTGCCACGAAACAGCTCCTCCCTGAATAAGGAACACTGAGCCAGAATATGAATGACGGTCACTATCTCCTGCATAGTCAGCATCAGCGAAAGCCTCCATCACTTCTTGCGGTTTTCTTCCCGTGTAATATCTCAACCCATGACTTATTGTCCCTTTGAGATATCTCAACACACGTTTGGCGGCGACCCAGTGTTGTTCCTCGTAACACTCATTGAATTGACTCAAGTAGTTAACTACATGAGCTATATCTGGCCTTGTACAAACTGCTAAGTACATAAGAGACCCCATCAATGCTCTATATGGAATCCTTCCATCTGGTTTTCTGTCATGTGAAGGCTTCTCTAGCCTTTGACCTGGCACTGCAGGTGTAACTACCGGTTTGCAGTCTTCCATATTGTACGCCTTTAAAATCTTATCTACATATTTCCCCTGGTGTAGCTTAATCCCAGTAGCATCTTGCACAATATGAATTCCTAACATTAATTCAGCTTTCCCGAGGTCTTTCATGTCGAAACTGGACATCAATTCGCTCTTGACCTTAAGCATCTCTTGCTTGTTATTCCAGAAAATTAAAATGTCATCTACGTACACAGCAATGATGATTATTTTGCCATCATGTGTGCGCATGTAGACACATGGCTCATTTTCTGATCTCTTAAACTTTAGCCTTGTGAGCTGAGAATGCAGCTTTGCATTCCATGCTCGCGGAGCTTGCTTCAGTCCATACAGTGCTTTATGTAAAAGACAGACGTGATCTTCTTTACCTTTTACTTCCAAACCCTCTGGTTGTTTCATGTACACGACTTCATGTAAATCACCATTTAAGAATGCCGTTTTTACGTCCATTTGGTCAATTTTTAGTTCTTCTCTGGCTGCTAAAGCTATCAGTGCTCTTAAAGAACCATGTCTGATCACTGGTGCAAACGTCTCGAGGTAATCAATGCCTCTACGTTGGCTAAAACCTCTTGCGACCAGTCGAGCCTTGTAGCGCGTTATTCCCCCCGCCTCTTCTTTGATTCGAAATAACCATTTCGAATCAACGATATTGCTCGATTTCGGTGGCTTCACCAGCGTCCAAGTTTCATTCTTTCTCAGCGCATTCATCTCCTCCTCAATCGCGATTCTCCACTTCTCTTTATCACTACTTGATAGAGCTTCACTGACAGTTAAGGGCACATCACTTTGAAGTGCTTGATATGTGACGTGATCCGGAAATTCTCTAGGTTTTCTTTCACGCAATGGGTATCGTCTTTCTCTTTGTTGTTCTGGTTCTGGTAACAGTTGTTCGACCTCTTCGGTTGATTCCGACTGCATATCCTCTATTTCCTCTTCATCTCTTCCATCAACAGACTCCCATTCATCATTACTTTCTACTTGATTGTGGTTTGAATCTTCTGCAGCTATTTCTCTTACTGTCTCGTTATGTTCTTCATCAATTTCCAACTCACGTTGTTGTTTGAATCCAGTAACATCTCGCGTATTTTCTCTGTCACTATTTGTTAATCTTTCATTTTCTAAAATAAGAAGAGTCTCATCTCTTCTTGAATCAGAGCCTTTCTCTGCTAAGAGAAATTGGCTTTCGAAGAAAACTACATCTCTTCCTTTGTGAACCATCTTGGTTTCTGGGTCAAATAATCGGTAGGCTTTCGATTCTTCACAGTATCCTATATGTACAAACTCTTTGCTTTTAGGATCCCATTTAGTTCGTTTCTGAATCGGTATATGCTTAAACGCTCGACACCCGAAAACTCTGATACTCTTCAGATTTTGTTTCTTTCCAGTCCATGCTTCTTCAGGAGTTTTATTTCTAACTGCTATCGTTGGAGACCTGTTTTTCAAATATACAGCAGTCTTCACCGCTTCTGCCCAAAGCTTATTGCTTAATCCAGCTTCTTGGATCATGCTCCTTGCTTTTTCAACGATTGTTCTGTTTGCTCTTTCTGCTACACCATTCTGCTCTGGTGTGTACTCGACAGTCAACTGATGCTTAATTCCATACTTCTGCATAAAACCCTTCATCCGAGAGTTTACGTATTCTGTGCCGTTGTCAGACCGTATTGCCTTTAACTTCTTTCCAGTCTGCAACTCTGCAAACTTCTTGAACTCTTCAAGTTTATCAAATACTTCACTTTTACATTTCAGAAAATAAACGAAGGTTTTTCGGGTAAAATCGTCAATAAACGTAACGAAGTATTTCAATCCACTGAATGACTCTACATTCATTGGCCCACAAACATCTGTATGCACCAACTCAAGTACATTGTCAGCTCTGCTAGCTGTAGTACCTTTCTTAAAAGGCTGTCTGGTTTGTTTTCCCTTCAAGCAGGCTACACACTCTAGTGTAAAAGAACTGTTAGAAAAACTTACCCCTGTCGCCATACGATCACGTAATAGTTTTAAGTTACGTACGCCTAGGTGACCCATCCTTTTATGCCATAACTCCATCTCACTACCGACAGAAGTCGCCAGCGCTGTGTGCTCCAAACTTTGTTTCAATTTGTACACACCGTTTTCCTCTACACCTGTAAGTAAAGGTTTAGCAAGTATTTTACAATTTCCACTCTTTACTACGTTAAAACCGCCTTTGAAAAACACAACATTAAGATCTTTCTTTGTGATAGCACTCACGCTTAGCAGATTTGATGCTAGTCCTGGAACATACATAGCATTAATCGTAACATTAGGTTTTCCACTTACCACTGTACCACTACCGACCCCTTTCAGCCTTTCACCATTTGCACACGCTACTAACACTTCCCTGTCAAACTTCTTCACATCATGCAACCATTCACGCCTTGATGTCATATGGTTTGAAGCTCCTGAATCTACTATCCAATCAGCTTCTGAGCTTGATGTTGCCAACGCGAATGCAACCGAGGCTTCATCTGTCTGGATCTGTCTGCTTCTGTTCTCTGGACAGTCTATTGCTTTATGAGGTCCCTTGCAGATGAAGCATTCCAACTGTTTCTTCTGTTTCAGTGCATTATTATAATTATTTCTCTTGGAAATAAGAGCTTGATTGTTAGCAGTCTTAGCTGAATGTGTCTCCTCCATTTGATACAGTTTTGTTTTAACATAGTCTGTTGTCAGCTCAATATTTGAATTTTCAATCGCCAATCGCATAGCTTGAAAATTTTCCGTTAATCCTTGTAACATTAGGGCAGCCAATAATTCGTCGTCCATCTCCTTTCCAAGATCACTCAGTTTTTGCGATGTTGTCATCAATGCCGAAATATACTCTCTTATGGTCTGGAACTGCTCTAGTTTCAGACTTACTAGCTTTGATAATAATCTGCAACGATTATTTAGCCCTTTATCTTCATAGGTTTTTTCTAAAGCATGCCAAGCTTCTCGCGCTGTTTTTGCTTGACGCACATGAATAAGGCACTCTGGTTTTACCATCAAGCAAATCTTAGCTCTCGCTTTTTGGTCTCTTTTCTTGCCTGTTCCATCTTCGTGCGTAGTCTGCGTACACTCCCATAGATCTTCATGCGTTAAATACAACTCCATTAAGAATTTCCATGAGTTGTAATTTGTTGCGCCATCCAGTTTTTCAAATGACATCAAACTCATGTTGTCATTTTTATTAGTCACAGTTTCTCCCAAGTGATTAAATTCTCCCGTGTTTATTTGTGCGTGGTGATCCATAACCTTTGTTGGGAAAAAGGCCTCTGCCCCGTGACCCCTGTTGGGTCACCCTACCCTATGAATGTTGGTTCACACTATGTCTATGAACACATAAAGCAGAATATCCATGAGAAACAGTTTAATGCAATATTATTAGATATTACATTACAAACAAACACAATAATCACTAAAACTCTTAGAAAAACATTCTAATAAAAATTTTCACTTCTTGACAAGTATCCTGCTAATTGTCAACACACAAATTTTTCACAATTCCAAAATCAGTTGTCTTTTTGAATCCTCATTCAAAAAACCAACCACTGACATGAGGTTACATATTGTGCAGTAGCAACTCTTTGCTTCAACAGTTTGTTACTCTTTCACGCCAGAACGCCTGAACAGATCTGGATGAAATTTGGTACAGAGATAGATTATAGTCTAGAATAACACAGAGGATACTTTTTAACCGCGGGTGAAACCCCGGGGCGCAGCTTGTAATAACATAAATGTGAAAGTTTGTATTGTAAGTGTAAATTTGAAAATGTTTGTTACTCAAGCACGCGAAGACGACTGCACTTATTAGGACGAAATTTGGTCAAATGAAAACTCACTCGTATATCCGGATTAACACATAGGTAACTTTATGTCGAAAAAATTAACAGTTCCTGCAGGGTTCGCACGGGCCGGAGACAGGGGAAATACGTACTCGTACATAATGGCATATACGGACAAAACGGCATACTGGCCTTTATAAAAATTTGGTGGACTTTGCCGCCCAGTTCGCACTCGCAACACGGACCCCGATTGTCTATTAGGCAGCTGTCAAAATTTCGTTTCTCTCCGGGCAGCTTCAAATTTATCTTCGGTTCAAAAAGTTTTGGTAAGCAATTTGCTGCAAAACATAAACTTATTGTATTATTTCGATTCCATTGTCTTTTGTCTTGACTATAGTGTTTCTTTTTAAGCCAGAAATATAGCATTTATATTATTTTTGAAATTCTATAGTTTTAAGTCCCTTTAAGGACAAAATGGCATAGGAGAAATTGTGAGACATTGGAACAAATTATGTTTTTTTTTTCTTTTTTAGAGATGACAATATGAATTGTTTAATACAGCCCCTGAACTCCTTCTGAAAAGAGAAGAAGGCATGTCACGAAAGCAAGATGAGGACGACAACTGTCCATGTATTAATTGCAATGACCTCTTTTCTCGATCAAATCCTGGAGAAGGCTGGTTGCAGTGCATGCACTGTTCTCGTTGGTCTCATTGTAAGTGAGCTGATCTGCCCAAAATAATCAAGTTATTTATTTGTGAAATTTGAGTTTGATTGTAGAATGTATGCCATTTTGTCCATACCATATCTCATCGTCATCGTGCTCCATCTTAGACCACAGCGTCGCTTAACATCAGGCGAGTTGGTGGTCAAACGCTGACATATTCTTTATAAAAAAAAAAATATGGACAAAATGGGTTTTGTCCAATCTCCACTTAAGACTTATTAAATCTTAGTTATTGATTTTCAATTGTTTATTTTGTATGTTGATTCTATAGAAATAAAAGTAAAGTTGATTCTTGCAAAGTTTTATGGTTATATAAGTACAAAAATATAGAAATTATGAAGCAATTAGAAAACAGTATGCCGTTTTGTACGTACTTCCCCTACATATTTTCTTTCCGCTGTTTTTATCTGTGCTGAGATGTGACAAAGCTAGAATACAGATATGTTTGTCTTTCTCTCTTTTGGGATGGGAACTGGGACTGGACTGGGACTGGGAACTGGGGAAATACATTTTGCTGGTTTTCTGTTGGGCCCGGCAAGTGACGTCACGCACGAAATGTGTGCGCATACATACATATAATACAAATAAAAACTACACATTAAAATCAAAACAAATAACAAACAAATATTAAAAATAGATATAAAAAACATGACACAAAAATAATATTAATAAAGACCAATAAACAACAACTAAACTAGAAAAACATTATTATCAACTACTGATGCAATTAACTTTAAATTTATTTAAATTGCACTGGTGTCGTTTCTTTGACATTCCTCACGCTTTTGGTGCAAATAAATGAATTTAACTAAAGTAAACTAACCAGTTGTTACACTATTTAATAAGTTTTATCATTATTTTTCTCTTGTTGTTTTGTTATCTGTGGTGTGAACAATAAAGAGTTTATCTATCTATCTATCTATCTAACCTAGCAGTATGGACGTCCGAGCAATCCCTAATTATCCTGATAGCGTATGCAGCTGAGCTTAGTTTACCTGACAGTTTCTTAATGTGAGGTCCTCACTGTAACAGCTGTGTATCTAAATCAGGCCCAGGAATTTAGTTTCATTGGTACGAGTATATGTCAAAGTATTTGAGTTAATTTTTATAAGATTTATCGCTCTGTAGTTTACAAGAGTGAAGTTTACACAGTTTGTCTTTTGTGCATTTAGGGCTAAATTATTGGTGCTGAAATAAATAGCAAATAAATAGTGGGCTAAAATATTGACGGTAGCATAATCACCACTCACCTCCAGGACAAGACACGACCACCATCGACGCGGCAGTCACAAAGCTCGTCACCTACACCACACAACTCCAGACACAATAACTCGGCTTCAATTCCAACAACACCATATACAAACACAAGACCAAGACCTGCCCCGAAACCACAACTTTCGCCACTGCACATGCTAATTTCAACATCTTAATTCAAAATATGCAGAGTATCTACAGAAAATGTGACATACCTACCTAGTTCGAGTTTTTTTACAAGATAATCACTTGCAAATGCATGCATGCCCTTTGCGCGACAGAAACGTGGCTATCAAAAGCCAAGTTAGAACTGTTCGAGTGCGCCGGCTACAATGTTGCTGCCGCATTCTGTAGGCATAATCGCAAGGGAGGAGGTACCTACTATTAGGTTTATTACTACGGGAAGACTTCGAATACACGGGGACCACTGAAATAGCGGCTTTGTCAATTGAACATTGTAAAGAAATTAGTGCCATAATTATTCAAAAAATCAATGTATTATTAATGGTAATTTATTGGAATGATAAGAGGACCGATTTATTCTATAGTCAGCCAAACAAACTACTGGAATTATTACTAAAAAAATATAATACAATAGATATTAGAAATTAGATATTCTAATTGACGGAAATTTTTAACACAGATGTAATGGAGGATACCACAGTGTCGAGGACATTACTTGATCTAATGCGGGAATATAATTTTACTTAATTTGTCAAAAATCTAACTCGTATCACTAACAGTTCAGCGACATGTCTAGACCTCGTCTTCTCTAATTGTAATAAAAATCTCGGAAATTTCGGATTTTCAGATCATTTAGGTACCTATCTAGGTACTACAATTAAAATCAAAGATGTCATTAACTCAAGCAATAAACCTAGTGTGTGGAAAAAAAAAATTAACAACCATCAGAATATTAACAATTTCAAGAACGAACTATAACTAGGTATAAATTGGACAGAACTTTTGACTACAAAAACAAATATAACAATTGATGAGAGCTATGGTGCATTTAACCATAAATTATCCGAAATCTTAGACCGATGTACCTATACCTAAAAAAATAATTAAACTAAATACAAATAAAAAACATATCTGGCTAACGCGAGGCATAAAAACTATTACTTACATTAAAACATTATATATTATATTTAACATTATAACTTTATTTCTTATAGGAATAAGGTCTTGTAGGTCTATTAAAATCCCTTGTATAAATCGTAAGCATGTAATAGGTACTCTTAAAGTACTATAAATCATACATAAAACTATTAAAAAAACGATAAATAAATCAATAAAAATATACAATCTTTCTTTATCTGACCCGCAATAATTGGCAAATACCTTCAACGAGTACTTCGCATCGGTAGGTATAGCGGGCGGCGGGACAGCGGCGGCGCGCGGCCGGTCCGTGCTCCACCGCACTGATAAGTCGATATTCGTGAGCCCGGCTGAACCGCGCGAAATCTACTCAGTTATCAAAAACTTAAAAAGCAAGTATTATTCACATGAGAGACTGTATGTTTTACCAAAAACTTATATAATGTAAATCCGTAATTGGCCTTAAGTCATATTTAAGAAAATTGTATTTAACTAAAGGCTGTGGATTTTGTTTAACAAATAAAATAAAGTATAGCTACGGTACTGATGAACTTCCCCTTATTCTAATAAAAAACTGCACTGAACAACTAACTTTACCATAATATCTGCTGATTAACCAATCTCTTAATAAGGGCTCGTTCCCAAGATTCATTGAAAAAAGCTAAAGTCAAACCGATACATAAAAAAAACATCTAAAATTGACTCTTGTAATTTTAGACCTACTACTTCCTACCTCTACTAAAATATTTGAAAAAATAATGCAAAAACGACTTAATTCCTTCTGTGAAAAATTTGGAATTTTTGATGATGCTCAAAATTGCTTTCAAAAGAATCGTTCGACAGTTTTATCAGTTTATAAAATAATCCATCAAATATTACAAGCGACAATAAAGAATACGCAATAGGTATGCTGTTAGACATGACGAAACCATATGATAAAGTGCATTATGACTTACTATTACATAAACTATATGGTTCAGGCATACGAGGCTTATACGTTAGTGCTTGTCGAAATTACTGAAAAGTTACATGTAAAATTTGTATGTAAGTCAAAGCTTTAGTCAATTATGGCTTTAGACAAATTTATATGTATATATCGTCACGCCTTTCCCCCGAGGGAGCTGGCAGAGGTGTTATACAACACCCACATTTCGCCGGACGATATTCAGTCCCAAATGTGACAGGGGGCGAGCCTGTTGCCATACACCGGGCTCCAAGTCATGTAGCAGATGACATACAATACGCACATATGCTCACACAATGAACAAATTGGTGCGTGTCGTTGGCTGGGTTCGAACCCGCTCCCTCTGGCTTGAGAGGCGGACCTTCTCCCAACTAGGCTGCCATCGCTTTCTTTAGAACTTACATTAAACTCATACGATTTAGGTATTAAAAAACAAGAAACACAGGAGAGTGTTGTCTGCCTGTCGGCCTCTGACTCCTGTATTATGGCGGGTAAAACAGCGGAGCACAAGAGTCCCTGGTAAAAATGTCAGATGTTCGTTCGACAAAAAGTAATTTAGTCAATTGTTTTCTCGACCAAATGTTAAACGACTAAACTCATGGGCTAAACGAACTTAAGCAGTGGACATTCGCAATAATGCACTATCCTACTTTACTAATAACTACGAGTACTTGTGGCTCTGTGCCTATCAAGACCTTGCAAATCCCATATCTACGCCATTTGAACAATTTTCTTAGGCTAGATTTAAAAAAATATAAAATTAGGTACCGAACCCATACTTACAATTTTTTACGAGAATCGGATGAGTGTACATGAGAACAGCCAGACATCCAAAAATCCAGATAACCGGACTCAGGACATAGCATTTTTGCGGAAGCTGGAACAGAGACGATTCCCTCGCACTTCGCGCTCGCTTGGTGATGAATGTGCAAGTTTGTCGGTGTAAGTGTATGGGTTTGGATGAAATTTAGTATGGTAGATACCTACCAATATCATACCTAGGTACCATCAATTTTTAACATTTACTTACCAACTTATTAACGCAATAGGTACTTTTTATCCCGATAACATTGTTATAACAGATTAACAGATTGTTACTGTTATAACAGATAGCAGATGAAACCATGGGGCGTAGCTAAAAATGTATCAAAATGAAGCTTAATAGGTACTGCCTAATATAAGTTAAGAGCATTGAAAACGCAGCGTATTACTCTAATATTTTACTAGGCAACAGCATGGAAAGTAAAGAGATTGCTAAATATTCGCGCGACTATTAGCGCCTGTAGTTTAATTGTAAAATTTATTATACTTGGAGATTTTCTCATTTCCTACCAGAGATCAGCTACTATAAGAGTTGGTGGAACTTTCGACACAGCTGAACAAAAGATGCGTTTGAGCCTGAACCTGAGCACTAGGTGCTTGTTGTGGTTCAACCGCACTGTTTTAGCTGATTTTTTTATAACCATGATTTGACGCATCTTTTTCCGGGTAGCCAAAATTCCTAAACAAAGAGATGGATGGAGAAACTTTTATAGATTAACGTGGCATTTTTTTCAAAAAAATTTTTGATGTGGCCATATAATGGATATATGTATGTCGTCATGCTAACCGTTGCAATAAAAATGCAAACCGTTTCGATCGGTGCGTACCTAAAATATTTGTCACGTGCCTTTAGTTTGCTATCACTCCCCTAGATTCTCCATTAGATAAATTACCCGCAGAAGTTTACCTATATTTCTCCGTCACATAAAGGTAAGTAAGTTTGCTGTTCTACTGAACACGAACTGTACCACCAATCGGATCCTTATGCACCAGCGGTTCTCAAACATTTTTGGTGACGGAACCCTTTTGAAATACGAAATACTTGACGGAACCCTACAATATAACAAACGTGTTTTATGTGTATTCTTTATTAATAAGCATGATACGAGTACAATGTAACAGTTAATTATTAAGCGTCTCGTGATAAACCGCGTCAACAGTCGCCCGAATGCAGTATCGTGGAACGGTTGACCAGAGAGAGGTGTTTTTAATATTTATTAAATTCTTACGGAGCCCCTACAGGGGTTTCTTGGAACCCTAGGGTTCCGCGGAACACACTTTGAGTGTTGCATTCGCAGCAGCCATGCAGATAGCAGCAATGAACATACCTCGTACGTCAGCAGTTTTGACAAAGTGACATGCTGGGATAAATAGACGCCTGAGCGTTTTATAATGTATGTCATAAATGTGAAATCCTACTTAATATTAAAAACGCGAAAGTTTGTAAGAATGGATGGATGGATGGATGTTTGTTACTCTTTCACGCCAGAACGCCTGAACAGATCTGGATGAAATTTGGTACATAGATAGATCATAGTCTAGAATAACACAGAGGATACTTTTTAACCGCGGGTGAAACCCCGGGGCGCAGCTTGTATTAACATAAATGTGAAAGTTTGTATTGTAAGTGTAAATTTGAAAATGTTTGTTACTCAAGCACGCGAAGACGACTGCACTTATTAGGACGAAATTTGGTCAAAAGAAAACTCACTCGTATATCCGGATTAACACATAGGTAACTTTATGTCGAAAAAATTAACAATTCTGCAGGGTTCGCACGGGCCGGAGACAGGGGAAATACGTACTCGTACATAATGGCATATACGGACAAAACGGCATACTGGCCTTTATAAAAATTTGGTGGACTTTGCCGCCCAGTTCGCACTCGCAACACGGACCCCGATTGTCTATTAGGCAGCTGTCAAAATTTCGTTTCTCTCCGGGCAGCTTCAAATTTATTTTCGGTTCAAAAAGTTTTGAAATTTTGGTAAGCAATTTGCTGCAAAACATAAACCTATTGTATTATTTCGATTCCATTGTCTTTTGTCTTGACTATAGTGTTTCTTTTTAAGCCAGAAATATAGCATTTATATTATTTTTGAAATTTTATAGTTTTAAGTCCCTTTAAGGACAAAATGGCATAGGAGAAATTGTGAGACATTGGACCAAATCATGTTTTTTATTCTTTTTTAGAGATGACACTATGAATTTATAGGATAAGACAGCCCCTAAACTCCTTCTGAAAAGAGAAGAAGTCATGTCACGAAAGCAAGATGAGGACGACGACTGTCCATGTATTCATTGCAATGACCTCTTTTCTCGATCAAAACCTGGAGAAGGCTGGTTGCAGTGCATGCACTGTTCTCGTTGGTCTCATTGTAATCGAGCTGATCTGCCCAAGATAATCAAGTTATTTATTTGTGCAATTTGCGTTTGATTGTAAATTGGTTTTTGTCCAATCTCCACTTAAGACTATGGTCGTACTCGTAAGTATAAAAATATAGAAATTATGAAGCAAATAGAAAACAGTATGCCGTTTTGTACGTACTTCCCCTACATATTTTCTTTCCGCTGTTTTTATCTGTGCTGAGATATGACAAAGCTAGAATACAGATATGTTTGTCTTTCTCTCTTTTGGAATAAAAACTGGGGAAATACATTTTGTCCACCACTCACGATAGCTCTGCTGTAATGCAGAGGCGGCCTTAGATGGTAATCCGGGACAAAGCCAGGGACTTCGCTCTTGTAGGGGCCTCGAGCCCTTTTATGTGTCTAAGTTTTATTTGTTGCCTTAGTTTTTATTAATTGTTATAAGTCTAACAATGTAACATTTTAAAACTCTAGATTTAGTTATTCGTAACTTCTGCATAGACGTAAATGTACCGTACGTAGAAGAAAGTACTTTTTCACACCACCTACTCGACAATTACCAATTACTTAGCACGTAGTCTAAACGTGAAGCAAGGTATTGCCTCCCAAGGGAGATAAAGTTGTATGAAACTTCCAAGGGAGTTTTCGAGCAAATAGGTTAAAATTAAATAAAAACTCAGAAAAGGGACGACTTATGAGAAAATCGAACTGGCCACCACAAAAAAAATAACGCAAAGCCATGAAATTTTAAACAAAAAACACGCTGTTTTTTTGTCCTCATTTTTTGTGCCACACGTCGCTTCATTTAATAGTGTATAAATAGTTGCCTATTTAAGTAGCGATATTTATTATGTGTCTACGTAGTTTTATTGTTTTGTAGCTCACTCCGGTTTACCCGTTACCTACGTACTGGAACTGCTAATTTTTCAGAATAAATATGTAGCCGTTGTATTAATACGGCTACATCTGAGCCATAGTTTAGGAACACACTTAGGTACTAACATACTTACTACTCACAAACGATTGCTTAACTCACAAAGATAAATTACATACTTCATGTGATTCTGAGCGGGCGTGATACTTTTTTATATTTTATTTTATAACTATCTAATACTTTGTAGTCCAGGAGTATATATGTAGTATATAGCAGATTCTCTATCTATACTTTTACTATATTATACTCTCACAAGGTTTATTTATACAGTAGTTGCCATGAAACGTTCGAAAGACTCGACACACAAACAAACGATAGCGCGTTGACCTCAATGCCTTCCTGGCAGAGAACGAATTTGGCAAGTTATTGTACTGTTTGGATAGGGGAAGACGAGGCCCTTGGCGAGGAGTATAATAGGTTAAAAATACTCTACGTCGAATGTATCTTAGCTTATTCTATTTCTATGGTAAAACGTATTTCGGAATGGCATTATGGGTCCGATTCGAGTTAGATAGTGTAAGTAATGAAAATAAATACAAAAAAAAATTCAATATGCACCAACCAATTGTTATTGAACCAATTACTAATTGTTTATTCAATACAGGGTTCCTTCGTCAAATAAGCAAATTATAAACTTGTCTGTTTAAATTTATTCTTATTTAATTCAAGATCTTTTCGAGGAGGCGGCGGCGGGCAGCGGCGTGCTTGTTGGCCGATACTGTGCAGCCAGCGTTAAGGGGCCAGTCACACACCTGCAATACAAACGAATAACTTAAAAAACTGAAGACTTATAATAAACAAATTCACTAGACATTTATGTATTTGATCACTTAGCTGAACCACTATCTGCTTGGCGTTATTTAATTATCTCTTGTGTATTTTACAAGCTGATCATGAAATCCTAAAAGTATTTGCAGTGTTTTAGATGTGTTGTCTAGATTCTTGGTTACCTGAATAATTAGGAGACATGTTTCCAGTTTAGATAAGTCTCCTAATAATCTACCTTAGCTCTGTGCTATGGTTGTATAAAGTTCAGTTTTATATTTAAAAAAACTCTCCTGAGAGGCCAGGTATAACAATTTTTTTCGAAAAAATTCGAATTGTTCGATTTTATAAATAGAGCTAAAGTTAAAAATACGAAATCAAAATTGTTTTTTAAACCTGTGACAGTGTACTAACCTGCAGAGTAGGGTTAAAGTGCAGAGTAGCTGGGCACTCCCTCAGCACCAGTTCTCCCCAGACGCAGTAATAGAACAGGTTACAGTCCTCAGCGTTCGGCAGCAGCCAATGAATGTGAGGGTCTGAGGGACAGCCGTTGGGAAGGAATTCTGGGTCTGGTCCGGGGTTTGGGTCCGGTCCGACGTCTACTTCGCACTCGGGAGCGGGGGTAGTCGTGGTTGTAGAGGTAGTAGTAGGAGCGGGAGTGGTTGTCGTGGTCGTAGTTGTAGTGGGAGCTGGTGTAGTTGTGGTGGTCGTGGTAGGAGCTGGTGTAGTTGTGGTGGTCGTGGTCGTGGTAGGAGCTGGTGTGGTTGTGGTGGTTGTGGTGGTGGTAGGAGGAGGTGTAGTTGTGGTTGTAGTGGTTGTGGTTGGCGCGGGAGTGGTGGTGGTGGTGGTTGTCGTCGGCTCTGGGGGAGGGAGGGTAGTCAAAGCGGGGTCGTTCCTGCCCTCGCAGTCGACGTTTTCGGGCCAGTCGCACTGCCAGGTTTCCAGGTTGAAGTAGAGGTTGCCATAGCAAGTGTACTCGACGGGGCTTCCGAAGGTGCACTTGTAGAACTTGTGGCAGTCGTCGTGGCGCAGCAACTGTTCGATCTCCCAGTTGCTCTCCTGCTCCGGCGGGCACTCGTCCACCTGCGCACGCACCGCCGCAACCACCACTAACAATAACACTGAAATACCTGAAACACGTTTTGTTTTGTTAAATTTTGCAAAAACTAACTAATTACCACGTCACAATAATTGCGTAATATTTTGGATTTCGTAGTAGGTAATTTTTTTTATGATAATCACAGATTAGGAAAGCACACCGACCTTTCATAATGAAATTCAGATGTATATTGTTTGTCTTCCTAATGACGAATTAAGTTATATACCTGCCAATAAAGGTAGCTTATCAGCAAGATCAACCCGCCGAAATCACGTTATCTGCACTTTTCTTGTGATTACTTTATCGGCATTGTATCAGATAATAAAACACTTCAAATTAAAAGCTGTGATTACGATTTTTACTAAAAATGTTAATGATTATTAACTGCTATCTGCTATCTTATGTATTTGATCAGTAGTAGAATACCATTTGTCTTTCAGCACTACTGGTCGGTAGGCTGGTTGCTATTATCTTTGCGGTTTTTTTTATGTGCTTAATGGTAAGCGCCACTCTTGCCCATTACAGTGCCACCCAGAATATGAAATTCCGCGTAGCAATGCACTGCGCTCGTCATCCTGAGATGTTAGATGTTAAATCTCTTTGTGCTCAGTAATTTCACTGAAAACATTAACCTTACGGAAACACTAATGTTTGCACACTACTGCTTGCCAGTTGAATAACTGGGAAAGATGTGGTAATTCCCCAGGCGGACTCTGCAAAAGTATCCTACCACTACTTAATTTACTAAAACTACTTCCTTCTTAATCAAGTACTTATAAGGTTGAAACTTAGTTAAAATTCTTCGTTTTTCTAAGAAAATTAAATATACTTACCTCTATTTACTTACTTACTCTCAATTTTGTGTTATTCCACAGTTTATTATTTACATAAATTAAAAGAAAGCTTTATATAAGTACTCGTATATAATGCTACTTAAAAGTTAAATATTTTAATTTAAAATCTGTTTTTTTTTCCCATAAGTAATTAAAAATTATTTAAATAAGTGCTATGTATGCTTTAAGTTTTTATTAGCTTAGTTGGGAAATTCAGTGTAAAAGAAATGCAAAACATTTTAGTATTACAATATCATAAACATTTAGGTGAATAGGTCAATAAGAGCTTAAGATGCACCTTCATAGCTATAATTCATCTGAAGGAGCCACCAGCGTAAATCCTGAACAAAACTTACAGCCGTCCGTAGATGATATTTAGTTCCATAATTTTGCCAGCTGTAGTTATAAGTTGGCGGATATGTTCCCTCGCGGTTGTAGGCGCCAGGATGTCGGGTGCCGCCCGCCCAGCCGCGTCTCGCCGCCCAGCCGCAGTGCTCTCTCTCGCGTGCTCTATTGCGCACACAATCTCATCGTACTTCATATTTACACACGCAAAATGTCATAGTGAACCTTTGTTATACTGCAAAATTTAGCTTAAAATAAAACTAAAACAGAATAAAACTAGTTAAATAACTTAATTAAATATTAAAACTAATTGGTTACTTATCGCTTATAATATTTAGTGAATAGTCAAGAATGGCTTGAGTTTATTAAAATTTAAAAATACACTAGGATAATAAGTTCTTTTCGTGTTAATTAATTTCTCCCAAAAAGTTTAACAAAGTTATTTTAGCGTCATGTTAAAATTATGCTAACAATATGATGACGAAATTAGTTGAGAAAACAATAATACTCGTTTTATTGGTTAACTATGTAACATCAGCTAAACCAAAATCTCATTCGGTTGAGAAAACACAAGCAGAATCCACGGCGGACATTAAGAAGATTCTAGAAGAACATGAAAAGATCCTGTCTAAAGTGAGCAAGAGTAAGGCAGAAAATCCAGTCAAAATTACGAATTATTCGAAACCGAAGTTCAATCCAATCATTCCTGAAAAAGAGTTCGATCCGAAAATCATATCTTATTCAGAGTAAGTATTGAATGTACTGGGAGTGATTCATGTTTTAAATATATGAGTGATTCATGTAATCCGAAACACAAGATACATTTTACTTGTAGCGTGCATATTTTAGTTTTATTTATCTAAATTATATTCTAATAAGTAGTTTGAAACTTTTGATCTATATAGTTCTAGAGAGTTTTACATAATAAGTTGGGGTCTTATTTATCAGCTTAGATCGTAATGCAGTTCCTAAGTTATTCATTTATGGATAAGAAACACGTTTTAGAGCTTGCCTCAAGAGCTACCTTTCACTCTAAACTCAGTCGTTTCTTGTATCTGAAATTTTGATGGGATAATTTTGTAAAAAAAAATGACACACTCATAGCTCCCCACTAGGTTTCCCTGTGTTGGGGATGCTATGGATTAACACATAAAGACATGGACCACCAGCACTCAGATCCATAACAGATACTTAAATTAATTAACATCAGTCTGTCTATCCGGGAATCGAACCCGAGCCCTCCTGCTTATAAGCAGCCGAACTCCGACTAGGCTAAGAGGGTCGTAATGCTGATTGATCAAATCAATAAGTATTTCATTGCCGCTTTTGTCATCAGTGTCGAAGGATGGGCGAAGGAGCTATCAGACATTCTGTTCAAAATGGAAAAGGGGGTTGTACGGAGAGACGAACTGTTAAAAGGTTTTAGCAACATCAAAATGGGAGTTCGCGACGGCTCAGCCATCGTTCACAAAATGGCAACAGATCTCGAGGACTTGCTGACCAGGAGGGCTCGTGCCGCCGAGGAGATCATGCTGAAAGCCGAGGACCTCACTAGAGACATGAACTTCAAAAAATATGAGGCACCGGACAGTTTTAGATTCGATTCAAGTATTGTAAGTATCTTTGAAAGCGCCTCAAAACAAAGCTATAATTATGTTTCAGCCTCTGTCTTATGAATTTGAACAGTAAATTCTATTCACCTACATCTTAGAATAACTCCGATGGAAGGTAGGTTTCCAAACATCGCCTTCTTAAAACTAAAGCTACAAATTGGCTTGGTAGGTGTGCTGCATTTACTTGCCTTATCACGCACACAGACCCATAACATAATGTGGTTAGTCACCGTATTTATATTCTCTTTGGTTAGTCAATATGTTTTTGCAAGCTTTTTGCCCTAAAAGTTGGATAATTGTTTAAGTGTTATAATCTGTTCCATAAATTGATTTAAAAGTTTGTATTGTTTGTATTGTTCCATAAATTGATTTAAATAGATTAAAAAAGTATTTATTGCCGAAAACTCAAAATAAACACCAAAAATCACAAAAAATAAAATCAACTTTCTAGGTTATCAACTTTCAAGAATATTCTCAGCGATGTATAGCGTAAGCTGGAGCCTGCGCAGAGCTGATTTTCAGAATATCCAAATAAGAATATGCGCATAGGATGTAGCGTCGTACGGTAATTTATGGCACTAATTTAAGGTTCTAATTACCCCAATGTAAGGTTTCTAGAGGTAGTAGCTATTCTAAGCTTTACATATTTTAATGTGGGTAGCTAAAATTCCGTAAAAAAGAAAGCTGACAACTAAAAATACGATAAGATACTAAATAATAAAGCAATGTCATTTTTATTTACGGAAAAGGATTTTGCAAAGTTTTGTAACTTGATTTTATTTCAATGAATGTGTATCTTTTACACTTTTAACGAGAAAAATTATCTAAAAGAATAAGATTGTGAGTTTTGACCATAAATATAGGAAGGAAAAAAAAAAAATTGGTCTGTGAATTCGCATTTTAATCAAGCTCGTTTTTCGTTTTACTTATTCGTATTTCATGAGAGTAGCATGCTCATCAATGCTAGCTGAATACTGTAACATTTACTGACTAACCTACTTTGATTTGTTTTAAAGGATTTAGATGTAATTAAGGAGACCCCTACCGTGAAACCCGAAATACTCTTCCCATACAAACCGATACCCCCAGACTGCAGGAGTCTTGACAAAGTGAGACTGACATCCAGCAAACATTTTGGTTCAAATATGTCCCTTGATAAATCCAGTGTCCATACTTCTGCGGAGGTCTTTGATTGTGGTAAGTACCTACCGTGATTCTGATCCTATCTGAAATTACCTACTAAGGGCCACCGCAGATAACTGTTAATACATTAATGGTATTTCTCTGTGCCTCATGAAGAGAGCTCTTGCATCTTTAGTCGAATCTATCGGAGTCCTCTAGTGAAGAAGTGGGTCATACAAATTGTTTAATTTCCGGAACTCCATTGGGTGGATAGCCCATCTCCGACCACCCCGAGCCCGGACATTTCATTTTAGTAGGCTTTTACTTATCACAAAGAGAGGAGATATTTCTAGATATAGCCATAATCTATTACCCTAGCATCAATTAGGGCAATTCCTTCGCTCTCTTGCAAACGTATTTACATATTTTCACCCACTCTTGTACTTTTATGCGCTGGGCAATTAGCTCCGTTATTTGTGGCGGCCCTAAACCAATTTTATTGTACTAATTTTATTACAAATTTTTAGATCCACGTGTAAAACAGCACCTAGATTGGTCAGAGAGACTGCTCTCTACATTCCAAAAGAATTACGCTCAAGACGCAACCACGCACTATCAGTACTTCTGCAGCGCTCAGGGGTTTCTGAGGCATTACCCAGGTGAAAACACTTTGGTTCTTCAGCTTAATAATCTAGTATCAAGTTATATAGGTACTTTGCTTCTTAGTAAATAAAAATAATAGTTTTAACTCAGGTACTGGTTGTTATAAAATAATAACACTGGCCCATATCATAGATACCTCACAGACTAACACAAAGGTACTTATATTACAAAATATATTAACTTTTATTTACCAACTTATTTTCTTTGTACTCCTACGAACTAGTTTCGTCCAGTTTTTAATGTCCCTTCTGAGGTTCTTTTTTTCTGCTTCTACAACTGAAGGTTTTCAAGCATTGCAATACTAATTAAAGTACTGCAATGCTACTTATTTGTTTGTTACAGCCGCGCTCTGGCCAGACATGTTTAGACTTCCGTACGATCAAGAATCTGATATCTACGATTGTCGACTGCGGCCGTGGTACGTGAGCGCTGAAGGGGCTCCTCGAGATATCCTCATCCTTCTAGACGCTTCTGGGTCCATGACCAACTCCTCTAACTTGCTGATTGGAGAGCAGTTCACTCTAGCGCTTCTCAGCGCGCTCACTGACGATGATCATGTCAATGTGCTGAGGTTCAACGTCGAGATGAAGTCACCAATTAGCTGTTTCGAAGATAAACTCGTACCGGTGAGTTAGTTGTTTCGGGATAAACACAAAAAAAATAAAGTCAGCGACTTAATGTTTTAAAAGTAACAGGTTTTATTAATTTGTGTCAATTCCTTGCTACCGCAAAGACAATGTGTAATAAGCACTTTTGGTGTTTAAGCGGTGTCACACTAAGTGGTGTAGGGACTACATTTTTAATGTTGTCCTGTACCCCAGCAGCAGCACCACGCGGTGATACTGACACGACACACGACGGTTTGTGTTGGCAGGCAAACCACGTAAACACAGCCGCCATAATGGCGGCAATGTACCCGACGCGGTTCATCAACACGACGTATCTGGACCAGATCTTAGAGACCGCAGTGCGACTCCTCCAGAAGCAGCACGGGACAGAAGACCGCCCAGCCGCCTGCCAGCAGGCCATCGTGCTGCTCACTGACAGTGTCTATGACGACTACGTGGAAACCATGCGCCGCTACGATCCCAGTAACCGAATTAGGTACAATAGAACTATAAGATTTCAATCTTATTTTAGATAGCTACTCGTACAATGTAAGTTGGACATATTGTTCGTAATTCACACAACACAATTTTAGTATTTGAGTAGCGAGTTTGATTGCTTTCAAGTTGAAAAATAAGTACCTTTATGAAATATACCTACCTATACCTTGAAATTTAGCTTGTTCGGATTATTCTTTCTTTATCATCGTCATCATTATCTACAGTATTTTTATCCAACTGCTGAGTATAGGGCTCTCTCTTAAAATACAAGCTGCCTCGGTCCTGTGCCAATCACATCCAGGGGCCATACCCATGTTGCATTCGCTTCAAAGCTATTCTTTTTTTACAATAGCTAACTCTCGAACGCTAGTTGCTGATAGATCAAGTTGGCATGAAGATCACGTGACATTTATATAGTTAGTATATTCCATCCAATCAGCAGCAAAGTTCAGCTAAGAAATAGAATCGCTTGAAAAGGCCCCAGGTTCGACCCGCGATTTGTGCAACATCCATGCTTTCCCAGGTTGTTCATATTCTGGCTGCACGATCCGTTCGGTCTCCGCGACTCGTCGCGTGCGTACGCCGAGCACATGACGTGCGACCGGGACGGGTACTTCGCCGAGCTGATCACGCACTCTGACGTCACGGAGCAGGTGATGCGGCTGTTGCGTGTGCTGGAGCGCCCGCTCGTCGCGCAGAGGAAGGAGCGGCTCCGGGTCTTCAGCGACGTCTATGCTCATGTTGAAGTGAGTTCTTACTAAAAATAATCGGCTGACATCTTGCGACTTACAACGCATACATTAAAACGAGTAACTTTTGCCACTTTGGTAAAAAAAACTCCAAAAAGTAAGAATGAGCAAGTAGGTTTAAGGTACCGTGAAATGTGTTTTTTTTTTAATCAAGGGGTCACATTGAACAAAACTTTGTTTCGTTTTTAAAATCAAATTACGGTGTTTGTGAACGCAGCAATAACTTTTCTTAATACGTTTGATAATTTACGTCTGATATTTGTTACAGTTTAAAAATGTAGATAACGAAGTTTGGTTTTTGAAGACAAAAGAATAAAGACAAAATAAAGAATGTTTTGGCTAGGGTTTTTGGCGGGAACCGAAAAGGTGTTATCGTAATTTTGTTTTATTTTATACTTAAATCTTGTAATTCTTCTAGTGTTAAAATGTAATAATGGTGGATTATTAACCTTAATCGGTTCGTTAACGTGCACAAGTGTAAAAAAATAAATATTAACATACGTGACTTTTCGTGTTCTCTACAAAACTCCACATAAAGTTTCAATATAGTATCCATCACTTTACTGAAAGGGGTAAACGGGAGGGATTCATTTATCGTTAGCATCACCTTATCATTATCAAAGTAAAGTAAAATAAAATTTTATTGCTAACTTTAATTGCTAATTTTGCTTGCTAATTTTATTGCTAATTTTCACTACATCATCTGTAAAAATACTTTATTAACTTGAAACTGACAAATGCACAAGACGTGCGACGCCAAATACCCCTGGAAAAAAAAAAAGTTTTGTTTAGGTTTCTTGGCGGGAACTGAAAAAGTATTGTCCTTTTTGTTTTACTTTATAATTCTTGTCATTTTTTGTGTTCATTCAAGTGTAAAAGTTTAAAAATGGTGGATTATTAACCTTAATTAGTTTGTTAACGTGCACGAAAAATGGAAAAATTATACAAACGTGTGGAAAAATTATACAAACTTTGCGAAACGTGACTTTTTGTGTTCTCTACAAAACTGCATTTAAAGTTTCGGTAAAGTATCCTTCACTTTACTAAAATGGGAAAAGGGGAGGGATGCTCAGATCAATCTAGAGGAAACGATGAAACACTGCGTTATATCTGGCTGAAGCCACTTCTTTTTCAATGTGTGTGTGCGTGGTAATGTTGCCATGAAAAACATTTACAATTGCACTAAAACTAATATTAATTCCCAAACTCTACGTAAGCCATTTCCGTTCCAATATGCAACCTTAGGAGATTAAATATTTCAAAACTGCACATATTGTAAGAGTTAAATGTTACGGCTTTTTCAAAATTGACTTTAAAAAAAACTGCACAGTTTTTAAAAAGAACCTCAAAATATAGTCCTGGCCACACATTTATGTATAACGCACTATGTATATTTAAGTAGGTACACGAAATTATACCATAAACCAATGCACATAATGTCGAGGTAAGAATGACCAAGCGAGTAGCGTAGTTTTTTGCGTCAATTTGTGCGTGTTGTGTACAAATACGACAGTAGCGTAGTTTTTGGATGGTTTCTGGTTTCACTTAGATCATACGCCGTGCGCCATCTTATTCTCTAGGTTGATCTGAGGAGGGATGCATCATCGTCATCATCACTCCATTATCTGTAAAAATTTGATTACCTACCTACTTGACACTGGCAAGTGCACAAGACGTGTGACGCAATATTCCCCTGAATAGGAAAAATATATATACGTATGTGTTTATTATTATTCCATGGCTTAATGTTAATGTTAATTATTTTTACCCCGTGATTCAATGCAACCCGGTACCTGAGAATGCCTGAAAAAGCTTTCAAAGAAAATGTGAACAGAATCGTTTATTGTAATTCAAGAATACAAATTTATCACTAACTTTTCGCCCGCGGCTTCACTTTCATTTCATAGCCTATGGAACTCAGGGACAATGTAGCTTTGTTGGTAGTTGGTTCAGTAGTTTCGAAGATTACCCCCGCCAAACGAACTTATAAAAATGTTACCTCTATAGACTACTGGTTCATATTCATGTCGCGCCTCTCTTTCTGATTGCAAGTTCCATTTCCATCGTTTAGAGATGTAACCTTCGTCGTCTGGTTCAGGATCCTCGGCGCGGCGAGCAGCTGTGGAGGAACAAAGAGAGCGAGGAGCAGGCGCACCGCTACCGGCAGCTGCGCCGGAACAAGGCGCAGCTGCTCAGTCCAGAGCAGAAGTACAAGGACTACATGTACCAGTACACACTTGTATGAGTTTTTTGAATTCCTTCTTATCCTGCTTCCTTTGTACTTAGTTACTTAATAGGCAAAAGTTTGTTTGTGTTTGTTTTTTTTTTTCACTCGTAATCGTAAATTGAATTCTCAAAATTGATTGACTTGTAAACATTTATGCGTGACCTTAATTACAGAAAAAGTATATAGGGTCAACTGGGGCAAATGCGTCTGTGGGGCAATTGCGTCTTTCGAGAATTACTGACAAACCCTTTACAAATTAGGGAGTTAACGCCATCTTGTACAGATGATTGCAACTAAATATAGAAAAAAGATGTAGGTGGCGCCTTATTTGTGAAGGATTTGTCAGTAATTCTCAAACATTAACATATATCGTCACGCCTTTTCCCTCGAAGGGGCAGGCAGAGGTGTAATACAACACCCACACTTCGCCGGACGAAATTCAGTCCCAAATGTGACAGGGGGCGAGCCTATCGCCATACACCGGGCTCCAGTCATGTAGCAGATGACATACAATACGCACATATGTTCACACAATGAACAAATTGGTGCGTGCCGTCGGCTGGGTTCGAACCCGCTCCCTTTGGCTTGGCCTTCTCCCAACTAGGCTGCCAGCGCTGTTAACAGTAATTCTCGAAAGACGCAATTGCCCCACAGACGCATTTGCCCCAGTTGACCCTAAGCTTCGTGTTAAATTTGAATTGAAACAAAAAATAATACCTAAGTTTGAGCAGGTAAGTGTCGTGATTACTAGTTCAATGTTTACCTAATTGTTTTTGTTTCAGGATAAATACGGTTACTATTATGAAGAGCCAGAGATCAATTACCAGCTTCAAATAAGCGTTTCAGTACCAGTCTTCGAGCACACCACATTAGAGGTTGGTAATTAACACACGTAAGATACATACGTACTAGGTAGATATAGTCACATACGGTGGCGAGCTGGAGCCAAACATACAGCCGTTCACAGTTTGCTTAAGTAGGACGAACCTTGAATTTGAACGAAGTATGAACCTTCTTTTTAAAAGAATACGCATCAGAATCTATTAATAGTTTAGAAGAAAGCGAACGAACAAAAACAGCAAAAAATGACTTTATTTCACACATAAAAAGATTGGCCTTTTAACATTTTACTAACTGGACAAAAACTACCAAGTAAAGTAATTTATTTTTACAGAACATCACTATCCAGCTCCAGGAGGTATGAATGAGTCTTTGTAAGTAAAACATACAGATATGTACCTACAATAACGGGTGTACGTAGAATACAATACTAAGTAAGTAGATATTAAAATGATAATAGCTAAATGAAAAAAAAAAAACCTAAAATCCGTGCGTGTGCTAAAATTCGTTTCAAAACTTCTTCATTTTATCGTTGGTTTTTTATTTACAGGAAAAACAACGAAACTCTACAAGAACGGTAAGTCAATTATTCATAGATATTGATATTACGCTAATTATCAAATAGTAAAGTCAAAATATTTTCGTTTAATTGTTTAATAGACTCGACCGCCTTGTTCGGAAAAAGAGCCACTACTCATAAAAAAAAGCAACAGAACAGCAGAAACTGCATTAAAAATAAATAAATAAATTATTGTCTCATAAATTTTGCCTTACAACCTTACAAATAGATACAAGTAGATTGTTAAACAACTGGCTAAAATGATATAGGACGCAGTTTTACTCTCTCGCTATAGCTCGGGAGTGTTATCCCATAAACCGGCCAGAAAGCCAGAAGGAACCGTACCTTGTAATACAGGCTCTGCCCAGGGCAGAATACAGTAACCCACTCTACACCTAAAATATACTTGTAAGATAAATAATGTTACTATCACCATTGTAAAATATCAAAATAAAAACTTATTATTTTTGGTTCCATTGATACGAGTATATACGTAGTACATTATTCTTCGATGTTTAGTTCAATATAAATCTAAGTCAATGTTTCCAGTATCCAGTGAACAGGCTGTTGGGAGTAGCTGGCGTGGATATTCCCATCGATCAGTTGAAGTTGCTGCTGCCTTATCACCAGGTACACACTCCGTCCACATTTAGATAACACCATATAGATTTGTGGACACGATATGGCTGATAATAAAGCTGGCCATTAGACCTAGGGGCTTAAATCACAGGGAAAAAAATCTGATGAATGGCGTAATGTTAGCGGACTTTACCTACATAAATTCCATTGAAAAGTTCAAATAAATTCCATTGTAATTATTAAATATCGCTTAACATAACTTTTAAGTTAAACGGTTATAATATTTATTCATAATGTCGTATTGTCATGGGGACTTAAATATGTGTGCAAGGTTTTATAAGGATCGGTTTAGCGAAATCTGTCACAAGATTTAAAACAAGCAAACAAGCTACAGAAACCCGTTTCAAAAACCATTAACTTTAAAAGAAAACTTCCATGTAAGCCCTTCCCCAACAGACAGCTTCAGCTGTGACGACATCACACCTGCATAATATTAAGCCACAATAATTATATCATCTTTTTATTAAAATAATATTACTGTTATAAAACTGATCACATGTAGATGATATAATTGATTTTTAATTTTAATAAACATGACTTATTTCCTAGAAAGTAACGATAATTAAATACATTTGGTTGAAATTAAATTCGTTTTATCAATTCAATAGAATCGTTTGAGTTGATAAACTACAACATGTTTGCGATTTTATCAATAATTTTGCAATAATGCAAAGCATGAAGAAAACGTACTGTGCGATATTAAACAATGACTAAAAAGTTAATCCTCTGACACTGGTAATCCGGATTAAAAAGTAGATATGGGTACCAAAGTCGTGTATAACGTACAAAAACAATGTCCTGAGGTCTGCCTTAACCTCCTAATAAAGACACAGAGACGGACTTTAAACAAGGCCGACTATTATACGCCCGGCGCAGAGCGGCCACAGATATGTCTGGCATTCAGAATCATTCGGACACGTTTCCGTTCGGATTCCAAAAATTTTAAACTCAAATTATTAGAATCTCAATCCGTATTCATAAGTTTTTGAACGTGATTCCTTCTTCCATTTATACTCGATTCACGGATTCATTTAGGAACGAATCACGTTTAAAAATTTATGAATACGGACTGAGATTCGAATAATTGGAGTTTAATTTTTTTGGAATCCAAACGGAAAAGCTTTCAAATGATTGTGAATAATGTGAACACCTATGCAAGACTGCTAGTGCGCCTCTGGGCAGACGGAAACATACATTTGAAAAACAAAGCTGTATAACCAACCAACAAAGATAATTTAGGTTTGCTCATTTCAAATGATCCGCTGAAAACATTTACACTAATTAGGACTCGGTAATGAACAATTAGACTGTTGTTTCGTTAGGTACAACCTACCTACTGTTTACAATCGAATTAATCTTTTTGCCAATTTAATGAAAATTACAAGTTCTACAGGCCCGTATTTTCCAATTAATCTTGTTAATCCTAAGATTAAGATTAACCTGAAAACCAAACACATTTAAAATACCTACCAACTGAATATGGGTATTGTAGGCACTTATTTATACGATGCATAAACCTTCTAATATCTTTTAGAGTGCTTGAGGAAACGGCAAACTTCTTCTTTTAAACTTAAAGTTATTATGATGGTAGGTACTATTATCACCGAGAATTTGGTTTTTAGCGGATTTCAATTTCATATCTACTCTCAGCTATAACCATATACAGAGATGCGCAGGTCGTGATGGGTATATGACCAAAAATGAATTAGGTAAGTATCTTATCTTATCTTTCTAATATACGGTTTTTGAATGCAGCTGGGAGGCGGTGGCTCGCTATTCATCTTGGATCATCGTGGCAACATCGTTTTACATGACAATATCAAATCTACGGTTCGTATCAATTTTCTTCTGTGTTGACGCTCATGTTTTCGTTGCTCTTATTTTAGACTAAATAAATTTAATTTCAATTTTTAGTTCGACGGCGATATTCTCAGACCTGGATACAGGACAGTGGACTTCCTAGACCTGGAGCAACCAGCCATCGATCACTTGCCTAGAAACTACCCAGCGGACTGGCTAAAGGTAGACTATAAGAAGTAAAGCCCTTTTACACTTTGACTTATGCAAGTGCGAGTTTCATACACAGGTTAAGTAGAAAATGTATGAACTCGCACTCGCTCAAACATACAGACCGTTGCCGTTGGTCAACCAACTCCAAAATGGATACGATGAGCCCGTGACCGATACCGATGGTATAGCAAGAGAGGCCTAAACCGAACAGTGTCATTTCATTAAGACGTCTGTGAATGATGACAATGAACCTACGTTATCTGATAAGATACGACGCGTCACAACTTGTACTATCATAATCGTAATTAGTAATTATGGAATTAATTTCAGTTTCGCAGAACACTGGTAATAGAAAAAGAAAAAGGCAACATGACCATGTATGGCAAGAACATTTTCGAAGGCGGACTTCGTGTCAATCTGGAGATGAGAGAGTACCACTGGAGGAGGGTCTTGAACCATTACACGGCCGTGGTGGTGCTGCCGCCGTACAACAGACACCACATAGTGCCCGAGACGACGTTCACGAAGAAGCTAGCAGCGGATGCGCTCAAAACTTTGGAGAAATCTGAATTTTCTGTACAGCCAGACTGGTAAGAGTAAATTGGGCTCTTTTTTTATGACTGAATGGACCCACGTTTGTCCACAACACACCTGATGTAAAGTGACGATGCGGTCTAAGATGGAGCACGCTTGCCCATGAGGTGCCGTCTCACTCTTGTCTTGAAGAGACCCAGGTTGTATCTATTGCTAGGGAACACCGAGGCAGGAAGTGCGTTCCACTCCTTGGCAGTTTTGATTATGAAGGAGTTTGAAAGCTTTGAAGTTTTGCAAATGTACGCAAACTGGTCTGGTACAAAGGTGTAAGAATAATGTTATACAATCATATCTTATTATCATATAGAGATTTTTTTTAATTAAGTAGGTGTATAACTTCTAGATACCCTTACTCATTATATTTTTCAATGTTGGGAATGGAACAGAACACATAAAGATACAGGCAACTATCTGATGCCAAATGTTATCAACAAATAAGCACCTACTTAATGTCATGATAATAATATCATATTTTTCCTGGCCCGATCAATTCCAAGCGGTATCGAAAAATGTTATTTTTTCATTCAAATCAAATCAAATGTTTTTATTCAATTGAGTATTAAGGATTTGGGGATTCAAGATTAACTTTAAAAACGAACGAACATTACGCAGTAGGCACGTACCTACAAGCATGTTTAACAATATCACCTGATTAAAAAATTGAAATTTCAAGAACAAGATATAGGAGGATTAATTTCTCATTAGGATTATCATGATTGATATTACAATACATTTCCGTTTAGATAACAAAAATGTTAAATCATCTTCACGACACATTCTTGAATCCTACTGTAATATTATACATGTTTGGGAAAGAAGGTGAAGGACGAGAAACGCGTGTGATTTTTGCTTATACTGGAGCAACACAATGAGTTGGATTAAACTTTTCTGCAGACACACAGTATAGTAGTCTGTTAATCTAAGGTTTAAGCAATCTCTGCATCGTGTGGAAAAAAAAACAAAATATGCAATTTTTTTCCCAAAAAAAAAGAATTGTACCCGTGGGAAAGTAGGTATAACGCGTTGCGTAGCTATTTATGCAATATTAGCTGCTCTCCGGGATGTTAAAAAGTAGCTTTTGTGCTATTCCAGACTATAATCTACTAGCTGCGCCCCGCGGTTTCACCCGCGGTTAAAAAGTATCCTATGTGCTATTCTAGATTTTTTTAAATAAAAAGTACCCTATGTTAATTCTAGTACCTCCCAGAATTATGTGTACAAAGTTTCATGATGATTCGTCAAGTAGTTTTTGCGTGACAGTGTAACAAACATCCACGCTTTCACATTTATAATTCCAGACTATAATCTATGTCTGTGCAAAATTTTATGTAAATCCGTTCAACCCGCTACTACTACTACGGCGAGTGTGCACAAGAACTGCACGACCTGATCCAGCCATCACCGTTCTTTTATAATTGTACCAGGCGCACCAGTAAGAGACACCCTCTTATGGTGGAAATTCCGCCAAAACGCACTAAGCGTTTAAAGTCAACTTTTCTTCGCTTCATTGCGCAAGTTATGTACTTAGTTATGTTCACACTTGTTTCATTTTTATTTTATTTTTATTTCTGACATTCTTGACACCTGTTGATTTAAATTTGTTTTTTAATTTTAATTTACACCATTTAATTTGACATGTTCTATTTTTATATTTATTTTTGTTGTGCTTTTTAATGTTTAATTTTATATAACATTATTATATTTTCGATTAATTATAATTTTGGCAATTTTTGTTTTCTGACATATCATAAGTGTACTCTGATGTACCTATTTGAAATAAATATTTGAATTTGAATTTGTGTCTGTCTTTCCACCTAAATACAATCCGATTGTGCTATGAATAAAGTGAATAGGTATCTCCTAGGCAAGCGTGTTACACCTTCGATCACGTCAACGCTTCCCATCAGGCGAGTCAGTGGTCAAACGAATGCCTAGTTTGTTGTAAAAAAAAAAAAAGAAACCGTTCTGACGTGATTGAGTAACAAACATCCATCCAAACGTTCACATTTATAATACTGAGTTATATAGTGTGACAGTGAGTGTTATATTAGTGTGAGGTGATGTACTCTGCATCGCAGGCTGTACTGCCGTCACGTGGAGCCTCACTTCGACGACCGCGTGGCGGAGGTGCTGCACTTCATCCGGCGACGCAGCGACGAGTCCAACTTCGCCATGAAGAAACTCAGGCATGAGTTCTCGCCCTTCCCACCGACGCTCTTCGAGAAACCCTATCAGTGTACGTAGCTCCTTGCTGTGCCCTGACGTGCTCTCCTCAGGTGGATATCATACCGCCATCGCAGCCCGCTGCGTTGTGTTGAGCGACGGAAATTCGCATGTCACTTTCCGAACGGGGACGCAGTGTCAGTGTATACCTAATGTATACCCTGCAGTTTTGGAAAAAAATACAGATTTTACAGTCAAAGTTAATTCCGCATCCCCACACACCGCATACCAGTACAAATGGATTATCGTTTCAAGTTACTGATTAATGTACATAGATTATTATGCCTGAACGAGTCAAACGCATCGCAAACATCCCGGACTATAGTTGCTAAAATACGATGTATTAATGTTTACATAACACATCTTCCCACTGGTTATCAGTACTGCGGCGAACTCTGTACAAATGAAAGCAATCTTACACAATAACAAACATTGTAAATGATTGTAAGTTGCATTTTTTATTCGGCGAACCTCGGCTTAGATTCTACTGTAACTACGGCGTAGACGTCTACGAGACATCTACGCAGCGCCTACGAGATATCGTACGAAGACATTACGGGTGTTTCCGTCGTCTACATGCGCTAGTTAAACAGCTCAGTTGTTTGTTTAAAATGTTTCTCGGACACTGTATGTGGTTTATTTGGACTTTTCTTGTCAGGTGACCAGGAATTAATGGCAAAGCTGTGTAAAGAAGCCATCGCGACGGAGAAGTGGGCGAAGGAGCACGACCCGCCTGACTCTGATGGCGACTGCGCTACCTGCAAGCTCGGCGGCTCCACTGCCTTCTTCGCTAGTGGTATGGACTCATTTGAATAGAAATTTAGCCATCGATGAAGGGTATCTTATGAGCGATGCCATGAAAAATTTATCACGAATTTGGAAAAGTCAGCTATTGTCTTTTATGTATTTCCTAAGCAAGTACATGTTTAGGAAACAGTTAGGCAGTGTTTTGTCTTTTTTCTTTTACATTTTTAAACTCAAGGAAAAGTCAATTTTTTTATTCAATTTGGGTATCAAAGACACACTTATAAACGCCAAAGTTTGATAATAGATTCAATTTAAATGTATGTAGATATATATTTACGAATGTACATAATTTTTGCAAAGATATGAAGAAGGTAAAGTTAACATATTTATTTCTTTAAATAAATCTGAATGATTCGCGGGAACCCATCTCGTATATATATAGCGCGGACCGCTTGCTTTTGCAAAATAACAATGGACTCTACATCAGCAGCTGATCCCTACAGCAAAATGCCATATGACATTATGCTGTGGAAGAAAGACAAAAAGACAAAAGACTGCGTAGCTATTCCGAGGATATACAACGTTTTTTGCTAAGGGGGATAGTGTGTGAGAGACAGAGCGGTCGGTCGTCCCTGTCCGCAGAGAGCGGGCTGACGCGCTGGCACCAGTACCACACGACGAGCCAGCACGAGCCGCCGCCCAGCGGCGCGCTGTGGGCGCGCGGGCCGCGCGAGGCGTGGTACGTGCGCGCCGCCGCCCGCCCCGACCAGCTCGTGCTGCACCGCCCGCTGGCGCCGCGCCGCGCGCTCAGGAACTCCTTCCTGCGCCCGCCGCCGGTGAGTGCTGACTGACTGTACGCGCGCGCCGCCGCCCGCCCCGACCAGCTCGTGCTGCACCGCCCGCTGGCGCCGCGCCGCGCGCTCAGGAACTCCTTCCTGCGCCCGCCGCCGGTGAGTGCTGACTGACTGTACGCGCGCGCCGCCGCCCGCCCCGACCAGCTCGTGCTGCACCGCCCGCTGGCGCCGCGCCGCGCGCTCAGGAACTCCTTCCTGCGCCCGCCGCCGGTGAGTGCTGACTGACTGTACGCGCGCGCCGCCGCCCGCCCCGACCAGCTCGTGCTGCACCGCCCGCTGGCGCCGCGCCGCGCGCTCAGGAACTCCTTCCTGCGCCCGCCGCCGGTGAGTGCTGACTGACTGTACGCGCGCGCCGCCGCCCGCCCCGACCAGCTCGTGCTGCACCGCCCGCTGGCGCCGCGCCGCGCGCTCAGGAACTCCTTCCTGCGCCCGCCGCCGGTGAGTGCTGACTGACTGTACGCGCGCGCCGCCGCCCGCCCCGACCAGCTCGTGCTGCACCGCCCGCTGGCGCCGCGCCGCGCGCTCAGGAACTCCTTCCTGCGCCCGCCGCCGGTGAGTGCTGACTGACTGTACGCGCGCGCCGCCGCCCGCCCCGACCAGCTCGTGCTGCACCGCCCGCTGGCGCCGCGCCGCGCGCTCAGGAACTCCTTCCTGCGCCCGCCGCCGGTGAGTGCTGACTGACTGTACGCGCGCGCCGCCGCCCGCCCCGACCAGCTCGTGCTGCACCGCCCGCTGGCGCCGCGCCGCGCGCTCAGGAACTCCTTCCTGCGCCCGCCGCCGGTGAGTGCTGACTCACTGAGCGAGCCTGATGCCCGAGCCAACTGTCTCCGTTTCAGCCTGGGTTTGGGTTGCTTGGGTTTTCAGCTGGGTTGGGCTTTGGGATATGTATTTTCATTAGAGGTGGGGGCAATATGTCCTGACGACACTGACGTCCCGCTTGGGGTGTATTGTGCATTCTTGGGGCGTATTGTGCATGTTCGACGGATATACGAAAGTAGATTCTAAACGAGCTGTTCTACGTGTCACATTTCTCAACCGTGAAATTTTCGTGTTTGTGAGCAGTTTAAATTTTTTGCTAATTCAGTTTTTAGAAAGTTTTCGAAATGCCGGAGATATGGAGATTAAAAAAAACATATTACAGCCATTTCGAAATATGCAAAAACCAACTTGAAAGGTCTTCGGCTCACAAAGACACTACCTAGCAGGCATAACAAGTTTCACGTACCTGGGTGATCCAGATGAACAAAGTTTACTAAAAGTGCACTTAATGCACCGAGGTGATTATACTCAGGTGCATTAAGTTTACTACGCGATATTCTCTACCTCCTTAGCCTAGTCAGCGTTCGACGGCTTTGTAAGCTGAAGGTCCCGGGTTGGATTCCTGGCCAGCCAGATATGTAAATGATAAATTCGAATATCAGTTCTGGGTATGAGTGTTAAGTTGCCCATGTCTTATAGGTGTACCATGACATCCTTGACACGGAGAATCCTAGTTATAAATGTAAAATGTCATTCATTATGTTGTATGTTCTTACGCCATTGTACGTATGCACCTAAGTAGCTACATTATATATGTTAAATACAAAATTTGCAATAAGAACAGTTTTAGAAGAGAACTCCTCGGTGTTCGAATAAGCTCAAATTTAGCGTGCACTTACGAAAGTTTGGTGGCAACTCAATAATATGGTATCATGAAGCTCTGGTGATACAATAGTATGGACGTAAAAGCTTGTTTTTATTAAATTTAAACTTAAATTCATTAGTCGGTACGTTTCATTTTTGAGGAAAGATCGTAGTAGTTGCAAGACCCACCTAACTTGAACTCATTTTCACTTGTCAAGTAGTGCGATGAGTTAAAACCTAAGTAGACAATGTTAGGTTAGGTTAGTTATATATATAGTTATAGTTCTTCTATTTCGTCAATTAGGAAAGATTTTTCATTATTCGTTGTTTTGTTAAATATGTTTTAAGGCTCGGTCATTCCACGATTATCTACCCATACATACGTTTACTTAAGCCGCTTCAATTAGAGTTGAAAATCGCAAATCATATTTGATGGTACAATGAGATCGGCGGACAGAAATGCATTTTTTGCAGTTTTTATTGGTATTAATCGTAATAGAACACAAATAAGAATAAGTTGCTCGGTCAAACTTTAGAGAACTAATCTGGCTATTTAATAATCGAAAAAAAGATGGTGAAATCGCTGAAAATTTAGAAAACTACATTCCGATAGTTTTTTGTACAAGATATTTTTTAATTCTCTTTCGTTTAAACTGATTTTGGCAATTTTTTCTACCAGCTGTATTATTTTGCACCTGATCATCAAAATTCTTCAAATCAAACTAGGCGCAAACAATATGCTTGTCTTCGTTGATTTCGTGTAATACCGGGTCTTAAACACTAATTAAATAGAGATAACACGGAAGTCATTAACGTACCTAACTAATCAAATTCATTACTTATCTACGTACGTATATGCACAGTCGAATATACGCCAACATCAAATAAGCACGTGTCCCTACTTAAACGTCACTTCTAATTTCTAAGGAAATATTATTTAGTTTTTTAAGTAGCAAAATCTGTAGATACGATCTACGATTAACATCCTTTTAGCTTTTAACATTTGCAAGATGTTGATGTTATCTGTTAAATCAGTAGGAAAATACTTTGATAACATCTGATCGCTATCGATGTCTCGATTAGATAATTAACATAAAAGTAAACAACGTTAGGCTCTTTCGTCATGAAGACTTTAGATTAGAATTGATTTGGAACAACATTTTTTTCCAACTTATAGGTAATAAAATTAGCTGTGCCGGCGGTTTCGCCCGCGTTCGCATATGTTCTTTTTTTGTACCCCTGACAACGTGTATGCATAATTGTATGATGATCGTTTGAGTAGTTAGAGCGTAAAAGCGTAACAAACGAAGAAACAAATGAACAAACAAACGTCACTTATTACACTTATATCACAATATTATTTAGGACTAGCGATCCGCCCTGGCTTCGCTCGGTATCTTTAAACCGTTTACTTAGCTAATGGTAAAAACCATCGATATGCATATATGTCCTATACGTCCGATTTTATCATCCGAGACGGTCTTCCACTCCAGTGTACTGAAATCCTTGTACCTTGCATTAGTGTGGTCCCGACACGCTTGCAGTGTGGTTGTGTAGGTACTCACGGGTGCTAAAATAGGAAAACTGAATAATAGGAAAGCGGACAAAATTAGGAACAGAATTAGGAACTACTAAAGTAGTTAACGCTGCAGCAAACCTGCGTTCAGCCCATGGTGGGTAGCCCCCCCCCCTCCCCTTCATTAAGTTGTACATTAAAATCCGTGACGGGATTTTGGAGAAGTTAGCGGATATAGAGACATACAGAGGCAGAAAACGACTTTGTTTTTTACTATGTAGAGTAGGTAATCGTAACTGTCGTACCCAAAAAATTAAGATAAAATTCGTCATGCGATCGTTCGCATTATAGCGATTAAAAAGACTCACAATCTAGCAAACTTTTGTACAACATTTCTATGCAACAATACTCTCGTTTCACTGCAAATTACTGATTTTATCTCCATAAATCTTTTCCCCAATCAGCTTTGGTAATCTATTTCTTAATTAATCAATTATCGGATTAACGTATTCTCGATACTCTTACATTTGCAAATTTAAAATATTGTTTGAGGTAAGTACCTACCTCCGTACTCGTGCTTCCATGCGTAAGAAATATACATAATTATGTGTGTGCGTAAAATAAGACATGCTGCGTAATTTGCGAATTAAATAAGTACAAATCGTTAATCTCTGCTAAGCTTCGATCAGATATAAACGATGAATCTTTGATTATAAATGAAAGTTAATCTTATTTGTTTGTCGCTTTATGGAGTTTTAAACCATGCATTTCGTTGAGTTGAAATTTTGGATTTGTAATCAGGGGCTGTGGAAGTGGGCGGCAGATAGGGCGAAATGCCAATTCTAAAATCGAACGGCAACGCCTCTCCAATTCTACTAAGTGTTACCTTCTAAACCGGGGCTAGAGATTGAAAGAAAGACCGAAGAAGTTTGCCCCCCGTCATGGAGTACTTACCTACTGTTTGTAATGTACGCTGAAAACCGAGTAGCACGACACTGCATACGAATCGGTGGGTATCAGCTAAAATCTGATTAAAACTACATAGGCATATGTCATTTCTGCTTTAGATAAAAATAATGGCCCGCTATCATTCTAATGGCTAGCTACTTAATCATCATAGTTACGTATAGGTACCTAAACATCTATCGTTTTTCAAGTAGCCGACGATTAGGTAGTGCGTAATAGAACATGAATAGTAAGTTTGTTAATAATGATAATTGAAAAAGCATGTATCGGCATTTGTCTAATGATTTCAGTAATCTGGTTAGTCATTGTAGGATACAAAGCTACTTGCGTTTGATAATGTTTTCAAAGAGGGTTAGAAAAGGTTGTCTATCTTTTAACGTTCTATATTTTGACTATTTAGAAGGGCAATAATCATATTTCTTAGGTCACTAGCGACATTGTGAGGATACAATAAGTAAGGATACAATGTCGCTAAAGGCCAAAAACTTTAAAGAGTTAAATATGTAATCAAAGTAATACCTAGTGCAGAGTATAGACAATGTCATAAAAGTTCATTACGATCCCTTATTCCAACATCACGATGGCAATATGTGGTGTGAACAATGCATGGTCCTGGGAATGATTGTTACAACAACCAACATTCTCCATTCTTAACTACTTCTTAGCGATCGATAGCTTAGATATTTAAAAATCGAATCCTAGTTTTTTTCTAGCTTTTAATGGCGAAAGAGAAATTAGGTATCCATATTTAATCCTGTCTAAGCACAACCCTATTTGACGCAAGAGGGTCTTGTAATAGTCGTTTTGCCTTTCGTTGATTCTGTCTTTTGGTCAAAACGGTCAAAATATTCGCACAGTTAACCTATACATTGATATAATGTTGTTCAGTTGGGCGCAAGGCACGAGTGGCTGACAGCGGCGCGCGCGCTGGTCACCGAGAAGGGGACCCTGGGCGTGACCGGCTTCCACTTCCACCCGCAACACCTGGTCGAAGTACTTATTGCTATCACCCAGTTCCCTGTACGTAACCACAATATATCAATAATTAGTCCCATCACAGTTCCATTCTTAAGGGTCCCGTGAAGCTCTGATTTTTTTATACAAACGCGTTTGTGGAAATAAATCAATAAATAAATATCTACCTAACCATTTTCCTATAATATTATTATGTTCTTGGTTTTTTTTTTAAAACATCTCAAGATAAAATAAAGCTATGAAAAAAAAAACACATTGTTACAAATACACTTATATTTGTAAGGTTTCACTTTTGACTGATTTATTTATACAGAATACTCCCTATGTAGGACTATGTTTATTTATTAGATAGACCCATAGTAATATAGGGCGTATTCTGTGGATAGACCATGGTTTAATAATATACTTTACCAGATATAGCAGTCAGAAACACGTAGGGACGTAAATCGATGCATAAGCAAGACCGAAATAAGTCTTTTACAAGTTCGAGAGGACGGAGGACGATGACGTCATTATGTGTTTGCTGTATGCTAGACCTTGTTTGTTTGGAACATAAGATAGACAAAGCAGATCAAATGAAAAAAAATGGTTGTCTGTAAAGTCGGTTTACGGGCGACAGTTTAACGTGACAACGTCATAACAAAACATTGATGAAATTTTCTCCTCGGACGCATAGGCCAATCGAGTGGAAGAGAGATAGATGCAGCACAAGCCGAACGCTCAAGCCGATGTCTTTCGCTCGCTCGTGTTGCACTCTCGCTCTAGCGAGCGTAACGGGACAATGAGTCATCCTTTTTCGTGCAGCTGGCGTTCATCAATTTACTAGACGCTGTGAAAAAATGCGCTGCGGCGTCTCAGTTTTATTGCTACCTCGCTAGTACCTCAGTCTATCGCCAATTCCGAACGTGCAGTGCAGCGACGACGACAAGTCGCAGTGCCCGGCGCGCTGCTCGGAGCCGTGGTCGTGCGTGCTGGTGGACGAGGGCGGCTGGGTGCTGGCGCGCGCGGACAACGCGTCGGAGCAGCGCCGGCACCTCGCCGCGCTGCACCCGCCCGCGCTGGCCGCGCTGCTGGACGCCGGCGTGTTCGCGCTCAAGCGCGTGCACGACTACCAGGCGGTCTGCTTCTTCCCGCCCTGGAGCGCCGCCTCTGCGGTGCGTGCTGCTTTCTTGCTTCATCATGTTTCGTTGCATTTGCAGGTTGGCGGAAAGCCATCGCTTTTGAGCGCTTGATCTTGATCATGTTTTTATTACATTCAAAGGTTGTCTGGAAGCGATCGCTGTTAAATGATAAGACCACCCATTGCACCCATATTTACTATATTACAATTTCGGTCTTCTCTTTAGTTTTGTATTTTACCAGCTACACCAGCTTTTTTTCTACGTTCATGCTTTACCAGCTTTCTCTTTAGATTTACCCGCGGTCCCAAGGGAACCCTTAATTTTTCGAAATGAAACTTTTGTTCTTTTCTGCCCTGACAACGTGTATGCAAAATTTCATAAAGATCGATTAAATAGTTGAGGCGTGAAAGCGTACCAAACAAATAGCAAACTTACTTTTGCATTTATAATATTAAAAAAACTTGGGATTTGGTGTTAGTAAAGAGTTTTATCGTTAGTAACTTACTTGGCCCAGGGGCCTTAGACAAACTAAGTACAATAGCTTCCAAGCGATTCTGTTTCTAGAATCGCTAAATGTCGAATCGCTAGCAGCTGATTCGACGAGTTGACAATATGATCACGTAACATTTTTAAAGCTCGTATTTCGTCCAATCAGCAGCTGATGTGGAACGTTAGCAATTCAGAAACAGAATCGCTTGCTGTGATCGCTTGCAACTTGCGTCTGGGGACCCAGATGTGCGTCTATATTGTAGGTTTGTTTCTGTTCAGTATGACAGCTCTACTGGACGCTGCGATATTTACCAAAAACGTGTGGACAATTAGAAAACCGTGAGCTTCCTTCCTCCTCCCTGAGTACTGTTAGTTAATAGGACCCTCACCTACTTGTTGTTTTGCGACTACCGAGCGGATCTGCATTCAGCTCCCACAAAATGTTTGCTCACCACATAGTCTTCGACATCTTACTATCCTAACTATAATATCCTTACTAATATTATAAATGTGAAAGCGTGGATGTTTGTTACGCTTTCACGCAAAAACTACTTGACGAATCATCATGAAACTTTGTACACATATTCTGGGAGGTACTAGAAGTAACATAGGATACTTTTTAACCGCGGGTGAAACCGCGGGGTGCAGCTAGTAATATTATAAATACGAAAGTGAGTTTGTTTGTTTGTAACGCTTTCACGTCCCAACTACTCACCCAATCGTGTTGAAATTTTGCATACATGTTGTTTGGGGTACAGAAAAGGACATAGGTACGCTTTATCCTGAAAAAATAAACGGTTCCTGTGGGATCGCGGGTGAAACCGCGGAGCGCAGCTAGTTTACTATAACAGTTTGTTATTAATTTTCAGATAGTACCGTCAATACTAAAGTCATTATGGTATTCCGTGACGCTTCTGTATCGAGCGGCACAACAAATTGGCACCTTGCTGACGTTCATTGCTTCAAGTAAGTGCCACAGCCGCCCGTGGGTATACCCGCGTTGGGGCAATCTGGGGCGTCTGCCCCACCCTGGTCCCTGATTCGAATCTCAAAGTTTTCAAGTAAAAGAATAGGTAGGGTCAACAGGGGCAATGCGTCTTTCAAGAATCACTGACAAACCTTTCACAAATTAGGTGCCACTTTTTTCTCTCTTCAGTTGCAATAATACGAGTATGTATATCGGGGAAATGTAGGAAATAGGAGCCACGCCGTCGCATCTGATCCCACTTCTGATGTCGGGGAAATGTAGGTAAGGCCGCCGCGCTGTGACCTTCCACTTTTGATGACGGGGAAAATCTAGTAGGCCGAGGTGCTGTATCTGATTTCTGATCCTTGAAATCGCTATCACGGGCATTTATGGTCGGCGTCAAACTTCAGGAACGTTGAAATAAGGGGACAGCATTGAAGGCTTTTCACTAATTTAATTATACAGTCACTTAGACTACTTAGTTAATGAATGATCATGTGGCGTTATGTGAACGCACCTCTTTCCCGCTTAAGCTGTTTTGTCTATGGGTCGCGCGCGCACATCCCTGGTGGAATAATACACTAGACCGGCGCGCGTCTCATCCTTAGTTATAACGGACACGACTAGTGGCAAGGGTGTAAGACATTTTGGTTAAGACGGATTTGCTTGTAATATAGTTTTTGGATAACTACGGACGCTGTTTCTATTTATTCTCCTGCTACCAAGTGAGGGCCTAAAACAAGAGGGACATCGGGAAGCTTCGTGGACAAATCCCGATCCCATAGTGGTGACCAACGACGCGTACGTGAAAACTACGCCCTTCAACTTGAGCTGACGAAGGTCCTAACGTGAAGTACAGCTGTACTGCATTTGTTTGAAGACCTACTACGACCTGCAATCGTCAAGATCACGAGCTGAGTGCTACGGCCTGACCCGCGGACCCCAAGACTTCGACAACAAACTCGATCAGTCTTTCGTCATTTGCCAGGCCATTTCAGTGCTAAATCGTATCGATTGTGTGGGATAGTAAAGTGAGTCTAAAACCGTCCGAAAAGTTAAAAAAATACTCATCAAAATTATTCAACAGTGCAAATACCTATCTTTTCTTCATAAACCAGTTTCAACAAGTTCTAACTGTTCGGCGTTTGAATCAACGGAAACGTATGCCGCGCCCCCAGTCGTCTGTGAAAAGCAATTGCAACTAAATTGTTATTGTCAACTGACAGAGACTTAACCGTCATTGACATCGACATTGACAAGCAGTTTTATCCCTGAGTCCAAAGCCTCAAGCCTGTGCCACAACGTTCCGGATTACGCAAGTACCGTTTGACATATTCGTGCACGTTTCGAGCAATATTTGGACTTTAATCAATCTGATAAATGTATCTATCTATTCTATCTGTTATAAAATTAATGTACAACAACAGTGACCAAAGTCTAGCAATTTAATCATTTATATACTAGAAACTTGTTATTAGAGTGAATCCAAAGCGATACTTTTTGCTACACAACCATTGTCCGGAATAGCATTTGTGTGCTTACTTAACTATTTTTTTTTTCCTTTGTTTTTTTTTTATTGTTCTGTCACAGGTGGTAATAGTGAATTATTTTTACAAAACAAAAATTATGTTTCGAGATTAAGCTGTATTATTAACTTTGAATTTTTTTTTATTTCTAATTTATTATTACAAATTCTGTGACAAGACCATAATTTTTATTGCGTATACTAAGCTTCTAGAGTTTACCCACTGAACTCCTACTGCTGTGTTTTGTGCAGTGGACCTAGAGCTAACCAGTTTACGACAACAGGGGTCGAGCCTACAATTGACCAACGTTATCATGCCGGGCACAAACATCTCAGTCTCCTGCGACATCTCAACTGGCAAACCTCGCCCCTACCTTACTCCTCCATTTCGCCAAGCTGCTTTTGACCGATTTCACAGTCTCAGCCACCCTGGCATACGGGCAACCGTACGCTTGGTGACAGAGCGTTATGTATGGCCAAAGGTAAACGCAGATTGCCGCAAATGGGCACGTTCTTGCTTACATTGCCAGCGAAACAAGGTGACTCGGCACATTGTGGCGCCTCTGGGCCAGTTCGATACTCCAACTGCCAGATTCCGACACGTCCACATCGACATCATAGGCCCGTTACCACATTCCAACGGGTACAGTTACTGTCTCACCGCTATTGACAGGTTTACGCGGTGGCCAGAAGTATGGCCTATGTCATCAATCACCGCTGAAGAGGTTGCAGATACATTCGTAACTGGCTGGATCTCCCGCTTTGGAGTCCCCAACATCCTGACTACGGACCAAGGACGGCAATTTGAGTCGGCGTTATTTCAACAACTGATGAATGTTTGCGCCACCAAGCGACTGAGGACTACCCCGTACCACCCCAGTGCAAACGGCATGATCGAGCGTGTACACCGCCAACTTAAGGCAGCGCTTATGTGCCACGGTGACTCCTGGGTCCGATCGCTTCCAATTGTTCTCCTCGGCATGCGTTCTGCCTTCAAGGAAGATTTGAAGGCCACGAGTGCCGAACTAGTGTATGGGGAATCGCTTAGGTTGCCAGGGGAGCTACTTGTTTCTAGCTCTGACCAGAACAACTGTTCTGATCCTGCTGATTTCGTTACACAACTGCGCCGCAAAATGTCAGCTGTTCGCCCTGCTCCTGCGTCCCGTCATTGTCAGCCCGCTTCTTTCATCTTTAAAGAGCTTTCTTCGGCAACTCATGTTTTTCTACGGGACGATGCCGTCAGACGACCCTTGCAACCACCCTATACAGGTCCGCATAGAGTGGTAGATCGTGCCGACGACGGTAAAACTATAACCCTAGAGGTCAAGGGCAGGCAAGTTGTCGTAAGTGTTGATCGCGTTAAACCGGCGTTTATGGATCACTCTACCGATCGCATCCCTAACGATCCGCTGACGACAACACCATCTCAACCTTCCTTCTCCCAACCACACCCTGTCGCAGCCCCGCCACTTGCAACTCCTATTCCAGCACCCCATTTTCATTCTCTCCCATTTTCTGCCTCTGGTCCAGTAGCTCCTGCTTCAGTACCAGCACCCACCGTTACCAGAACTGGCAGAAAAGTCAAATCCAGAGATATTTTGGATCTCTGACCTAATTTTAAGCGTGTGACCCAATGTGTAAAATTTGTGTAGTTATTTTTAGTGTGCCTTGTTCTTTGTATGGGTCTCTTTTCTCCGTAGGGGGGTGGTGTGGCGTTATGTGAACGCACCTCTTTCCCGCTTAAGCTGTTTTGTCTATGGGTCGCGCGCGCACATCCCTGGTGGAATAATACACTAGACCGGCGCGCGTCTCATCCTTAGTTATAACGGACACGACTAGTGGCAAGGGTGTAAGACATTTTGGTTAAGACGGATTTGCTTGTAATATAGTTTTTGGATAACTACGGACGCTGTTTCTATTTATTCTCCTGCTACCAAGTGAGGGCCTAAAACAAGAGGGACATCGGGAAGCTTCGTGGACAAATCCCGATCCCATAATCACAAAGATAATTGGCGATTTAGAGTAATGGGTTTACGAATGACCATTGCGTGCGACCGCTTTCAACCCGTCCTGTCAAACACTCACTGACAGACATGACGTTCGCCCGAAATCCCAAACGCAACTCCATTCGGTGTTAACCGCTCTAAATTACCATAAACAAATCGATTCATCGTCAAAAATAACAGAACAATAATACTATCGATTAACAACTCTCAAAATGAACTGATTTTCTTTATCCAATTATATCACGCGCCGTCATGTACAAGTCGGCGTTAGTTGCATAATTTGTGAAGGGTTTGTCAGTAATTCTCAAAAGACGCAATTGCCCCAATACTTACTTACCCTTCATCTACTTCCGCCTCACCCATAAAAAAGTTTGGGTACACTTATGCAAACGCCATTCAGCCACACTTAGCAGCTAATAAAGTCTCATTTCTATTTTCTATAAAATATCCATACCTTAACTACATTTAAAGAGTCTAAACTGATTGGTACACTCGATATTCGGTACGAACTGGGACTTTCAATGGGACGTTGCTTTTTCTGTAACATAATAAATAAATAAATAAATAAACATCTTTACCTACATTTTAATCTTAAAAATGTTATTGGAATGAATTACTCAACCTGTTTTAAAAAAGATCCGAAACCTTCGCTTTGCTAGGCCTTTCATTACTTAACTTATGCATATGCCTAGCCTATTGCAGCTATGCATTAAAGAATAAAAAAAAAACTTTAAAAAATATATACTTACCATCATCATCATATCGTCACGCCTTTCCCCCGAGGGGGTTGGCAGAGGTGTAATACAACACCCACACTTCGCCGGACGAAATTCAGTCCCAAATGTGACAGGGGGCGAGCCTGTCGCCATACACCGAGCTCCAGTCATGTAGCAGATGACATACAATACGCACACATGTTCACACAATGAACAAATTGGTGCGTGCCGTCGGCTGGCTTTAAACCCGCTCCCTCTGGCTTGAGAGGCGGGCCTTCTTCAACTAGGCTATCATCGCTTTAAAATATATACCTACCTTCTATTACTGTCTTTTGCTCACGCCATCTTAGAAGTCAGCACCAAGTAATTCCTAATCATTACTTCAGGTGCAATGGTTTCTGCGGAAACCAAGAAGGAAAGGGATAAACGTCGCAAAGCCGTGAAGAAGAACTACGCGCGGGAGATGTTCGACAACCTGTACGACCCGGACGTCATCGTCAACAGGACGGTGTTCGCGGCCTGCGATAGATCTCGCCCGTTCTATCAGCTGCAGGTGAAATGAAATGAAATTTATTCACTAAAAATAGGGTAGGGTACAATGGTCTTAGTTATTTAAAATATGTTCTCCTATTTTGCCGTTTTTCGGCATGTGAATGTGTGAGCCGATACACACATCGACGAATCATGTCTAGACGGTACTATCTACAACTGAATCACAGTACAAATAAATCCTATCATATTAATTAATAATATTATAAACGCGAAAGATTGTGAGAATGGATGGATGTTTGTTTGTTACTCTTTCACGCTAGAACGGCTGAACAGACCTGGACGAAACTTGGCACAGAGATAGACTATAGTCTAGAATAGCACATAGGATACTTTTTAACCGCGGGTGAAACCGCGGGGCGCAGCTAGTAACTATTATCCTATTCCTATCCTAATCCTAACTAAAATTTTTATTGTTCATACCAGAAAACTACACAGCAAAAGAATAATAACATTTAAAACTACTGTTAAACTATATTTAAATCTAAAAGGCAGAGGGAAAGGTGCCCAATCCTTCCCAATATTACAAATGCGAAAGTTTGTTCGTTTGTTTATTTGTAACGTTTTCACGCCCTAACTAGTAAACCGATCATCATGAATTTTGCACACACGTTTTCAGGGGTACAGAAAAGGACAGGGTACTTTTTATCCCGAAAAAATAAAAGGTTCCTGTGGGACCGCGGGTGAAACCGCGGGGCGCAGCTAGTACCTATATAATCTTAGTACTGCCATGTAATGTAATAGGTAGTTTGAGGTAACACACGGGAGATTTTTATCATGTGCGTTTATGTAATCTTAACTATTATTATTTAAATGCGAAAGTATTTTTGTTTGGACGTGAAAGCGTAACAAACAAACTACTCAATCGATTATCATAAAATTTTGCATACACGTTGTCTTAAGTACCTACCTATGTTTTAAGCCAAAGAAGTTTTCACTTATAAACACTCAAATAGTTGCAATTAAAAATACAAAATTATAAAATCTTATCCTCCCCTATAGATGTACTGTAGCTATAGCTATAGCTCCCCTATAGCTGTGCCCAGCGGTTTCACCCGCGGTTAAAAAGTATCCTATGCAATACAATACAATATAACTTTATTGCACACCAAAAACTACACGAAAATCTTAAAAACTAAAATACATTTTTCGGCAGTACAAGGGCGACCTTATCGCTTAAAACGATTTCTTCCAGGTAGGCATCCTATGTGCTATTCTAGACCAAATTTCATGCAGATCCGTTCAGCCGTTCTAGCGTGAAAGAGTAACAGACATCCTTCCATCCATCCATTCTTAGAAAGTTTCGCGTTTTACTAGCTGCACCCGCGGTTTCACCCGCGGTCCCACAGGAACTGTTTATTTTTTCGGGATTAAAAGTACCCTATGTTACTTCTAGTACCTCCCAGAGTATGTGTACAAAGTTTCATGATGATTCGTCAAGTAGTTTTTGCGTGAAAGCGTAACAAATATCCACGCTTTCACATTTTATAATATTAGTAAGGATTAGTAGGATGTGTAAAGAGAGTGGTTGCGCAGCAAACTCCGTCAGCGCTGGCATGGCTGGCGCGCGCGCCGACGCTTGCGGAGCTGGCGGCGTGCAGCCGGCCGGCGCTGGGCGCGCGCGTGCCCGGGACCAACCTGCTGCTGCTCGCGCTCTACCGCTGCGCGCGCCCCGCCGCGCGCGCGCCCGACCCGCTGCACAACCTCATGGTGAGCCGCGCTACTCACACACGCCTACACCATTATGCTCATGGGCGTACCCAGCTTCTGGCGTAGGAGGGGGCAAGTCAGATTTTTTAGGTCGGATCGTCCGCGGCTGTTTTGTCATACACACTACACAACACACCTACATGAGTCATTAGATGTATGGGATCGGGATCTTCATGAAGCTTCCCGATATCCCTCTCGATTTAAGCCCTCACTTGGTAGCAGGAGAATAAATAAGAACAGCGTCCGTTGTTATCCAAAGTGTATAATGGTTCCAATAGTGTGCACGCTCGCGGCTAGTCGTGTCAGATCTCTCCCTCTAACTAGGAATGAGACGCGCGCCAGTCCAATGTTTGATCTCACTAGGGATGTGCGCGCGACCCATAGACAAACAGCTTATCTAGTATAAAGGTGCGTTCACAGAACGCCACAGATGTATGTAGTGTAGTGTGTAGGGCAAACACCCGCAAATGATCCTGTTTTATAGGTAGTTAAATAAATAAAATTTTACAATCCTGTCACAGTAGTACATTTTACTATATTCTTAATGAATCATTAACCTAATTTGTCATTAAAATTTTGATGCAAGTTTCCTATTGCATCGTGCATTTTGTCAGTGTCTACTGCGCGGTTTATTTAAAAGTTAGAGTATAACTCGTTTACACTTTAATTAGTAATTAGGGGAGTTCATACATGTTCTGCGAGATTTCCAAGGAGGGGCAGCTGCCCTCCCCTGCCCCCCCCCCCCCCCCTGGGTACGCCCATGATTATGCTTGTTTGGTTCTAATCTTGGGGCCAGTGGCCCTATTCGGAGATTTGAGATTTTCATCTCACCTTTTTTCGTCCTTCATGCTCTCGTTTGAAACGTGATAGGTGTGAGAGTGACCAATATAAAATCTCATCTCATCTCACGCTCAGGAATAGCCCCCCAGCTTTTAGACTGTTCCCGCTAAAACAGATAATTAAGATTTGTAACTTTTTAGATAAGTTTATGAGTTTTGTTAACCTTCTTATTCAGCTTGACTTCATACATTTGTTACATTCAAATTTATGTCAAATCTTGCTATTATTAGACAAATTAGAGATTTCAGAACAATTCCCATGAAATTTTCCACACACATTCAGCTCCTCTTAACAATACAATATTGTTTTACCTGTTGGCGATTAACATCGTTAACAACTTAAAAAAACTTCTAAGACTTAATAATGTAACCAGTCAGACTGATTGAATCTTAGACTAAGACTAGTTAAATTTTGTTCGATTGGTCGGTTAAAGTATCGTGTACCTACACATCATGCAGTATCCGAAGCCGGAGCCGAAGTACTACGACGGCATCAAGGAGAGCACGGCGAGCCAGGTGGCGTGCTGGCGCAACAACGTGTCGCTGCCGGGCCGCCCGCCCTCCGCGCACTGCTACCCACACGACTACAAGCAGGTTACTATATTACATCAAGGAGAGCACGGCGAGCCAGGTGGCGTGCTGGCGCAACAACGTGTCGCTGCCGGGCCGCCCGCCCTCCGCGCACTGCTACCCACACGACTACAAGCAGGTTACTATATTACATCAAGGAGAGCACGGCGAGCCAGGTGGCGTGCTGGCGCAACAACGTGTCGCTGCCGGGCCGCCCGCCCTCCGCGCACTGCTACCCACACGACTACAAGCAGGTTACTATATTACATCAAGGAGAGCACGGCGAGCCAGGTGGCGTGCTGGCGCAACAACGTGTCGCTGCCGGGCCGCCCGCCCTCCGCGCACTGCTACCCACACGACTACAAGCAGGTTACTATATTACATCAAGGAGAGCACGGCGAGCCAGGTGGCGTGCTGGCGCAACAACGTGTCGCTGCCGGGCCGCCCGCCCTCCGCGCACTGCTACCCACACGACTACAAGCAGGTTACTATATTACATCAAGGAGAGCACGGCGAGCCAGGTGGCGTGCTGGCGCAACAACGTGTCGCTGCCGGGCCGCCCGCCCTCCGCGCACTGCTACCCACACGACTACAAGCAGGTTACTATATTACATCAAGGAGAGCACGGCGAGCCAGGTGGCGTGCTGGCGCAACAACGTGTCGCTGCCGGGCCGCCCGCCCTCCGCGCACTGCTACCCACACGACTACAAGCAGGTTACTATATTACATCAAGGAGAGCACGGCGAGCCAGGTGGCGTGCTGGCGCAACAACGTGTCGCTGCCTATTTTTTTAATTTTTCTTGGAAAAAAATGTATTTAACAAAATAAATTTCATAGTTTAACATTATCAAATATTACTAAAATCGGCAACATCGACCTTTTTTTTCCTGTCCGCTTCACGTGGAATGCCCGACATGCAACAACTATATCCTTTGCAGGAGGCGGGGTACCGGCAGTGCGGCGCGTGGCTGCCCGACCCCGAGCCGGCCCGCGCCGGCCGCGGCGGCGGCTCTCTGCACCTCGCACTCGCGCTACTCACCTTCACACTCCTCATACTATAACAATTCAGCTTGGTTCTGGGGGGCTATTCCTGGCCGTGAGATGAGATGAGATTTTATCTTGGTCACTCTCACACCTATGACGTTTCAAACTAGAGCAACAAGGACGAAAAAAAGTGAGATCAAAATCTCAAATCTCCGAATAGGGCCCCTGCTTCTACTTAGTGAAGCGCTCATTAACTTTCCAATTTGCAGTATGCTACCTTAATGTGGCAGTGCCCGAGCGATAGAAATAAGTTTGATTGGAAACTGCCTAACTGCTATTACATCATCCAAATTTAGCACGCTAGCTCACCTTGCGTACCTACTGCAAATTAGAAAATTTAATGACAGCTTAAGAGCAATGTGGATTATATTAAAAGATGCATTGTACACTTTTGCATTTCTTATTTAATACGCCTACACATTAGCTTAGGGTGCTCCTAGACGGGCCATGTTTCAAGATTGCTGACTTTAGCATGGTCATCATCACCCGTACTAAAAATGTAATGTATGTATACTTATTGGCCGGGCCAAACTTAAAATATTGTCGCAATTTTGCCGGGTCAATATTGCAGTAAAATCATGGCCCGTTTAGAAGTACCCTTACAGAAGCAAAGTCACTGCGGCCGTAATCGGCTAGAAATGCATCATGTTCAAAATTATGCAAATGTACAAGACAATTGATCTCAATTGGCTTAATGTTCTCGCTCAAAAAAAATGGCTTAGTGTTCTAGCAGCTGCTTGTGCTTATTATTTTATAGCCATGCGCTCAAATGACATATTAAACTAATGAAATCTAGTTAAATAGTTTTCTTAAACAAATAAATATGGTTACAATTGTTAAAAAGTTGTTTTCTTTAAATATTAGATAGGGGCCTAGTTGAGTAGATATTACTCCAACAAACCACATCGCAGAGTGTTACGCTTTGCTAATTTTGTAAAGGTACAGATATACCAAGGTGTCTTAACTAAATATGCAAAGGAATATAGTGCAATGATAATGTGGACAGATACGAAGCTTCGGCTTTGGATGTCTCTCCATGTAGGTACATCTTTTACAAAATGCCCTATGAAGTCTTATGAATTCTAGTCATAGCTACCTTGCTTTAAATCTAACTCCTAACTAAGGAAGGTATTGTAAATGCGAAAGTGAATTCGTTCTATTCATATGCTACGCTACTAAATCGATCATGAAATTTTGCATACAACGTCCGGGATACAGGAAAGGACAACGATACTTTTTAGCCGCGGGTAACACTGCTGGGTGCAACTAATAAGTTTAGATATTAAAAGTTTTAAATAAAACAAGTGTTTCAATTAACTCGTTTAATTCAATTATCATTAGTTTGAACATGAATATTTGGTTCGGAAACGTCTATAATACTGATACAGATCGTGTCTACGCGCACTACAATCACATTTCCTTGAAACATTTATATTACTCATAAATAGTATTAAATATAATAATTTATCTCTCTTCGAATGTATTGGAATGCCCTGATATTTATCGGTGGATACACAAAGTGTTTGTTAAGACGACACACATATTTTGGGAACTTTAGTTAGTTGGGTGAGAGAGGAGTCAAAAGTTTGATCACTCGTGTGAATCGTTACTTTAAACTTTAAGCCGCAGAGCGAATAATGAACAATTTAATACAATGTTGTCGTACAATTCAAGATGGGAATTTCGTCGGTTCCAGTTCACACTCAGACGAGTCATAATTACAATCGAATTCACACCAGCGGTTAAGTTCATATCCTCAAATATAGCCGTCGTCTATCCGAACACTCTGTAGAGACTTATTACAATTGTAATATAATATTATTAATGACGATGATTTCTATTAGATAAACATACCTACCCTACCAACTTCGTAATTTAGAATTGATCACTAGCTTCGTACGCGCGACTTTGTACGCGCTTGTTGAAATATCTCTCGGATACTACGTCGCACGTCGCATCGCAGTTCTTACGCGCCGACTGCACTCTCTCAGCGAGACAGCCTGAAGGCTATTTTCCTGTCACGCGTATTGCCGGCCCCGTGTGGTTCAATGTGGCCAGAAATTCCGTCAGGCCCGCGTGATAGGCTCAGATCAATCTAGAGAATAAGATGGCGCACGGCGGCTGATTTAGGTGAAGCCAAAAACCATCCAAGAACTACTGTCGTATTTGTACACAACACGCACACATTGACGCAAAAAAAACTACGCTACTCGCTTAGTTATTCTTATCTCGACATTATTTGCATTGGTTTGTGGTATAATTTCGTGTACATAAATATACATAGCGCATTATAAAAGTGTGGTCTATATTTTGAGGCTTTTTTTAAACTTTGCAGTTTTTTTACAAGTCAATTTTGAAAAAGCCGTAACATTAAACTCTTACAAATATGTGCAATTTTAGAATAATAAATCTACTAAGGTTGGAACGGAAATGACTAACGTAGAGTTTGGGAATTACCTAATATTAGTTTTCGTGCAATTGCAAATGTTGCATACAACATTACCACGCGCACACGTTTAAAAAGAAGTGGCTTCAGCGAGATATAACGCAGTGTTCCATCTTTTCCTCTAGATTGATCTGAGGTGATAGGAAAATCATGGATATAAAATGATAGGATGCGTGCGGGTAAACTCGGACCAGCAGGGCTCGGAATCAAGTATAAATCCGATCGGATTAATCGGAATTAATCACATTTAAAAACTTATGAATATACACTGAGATTCGAATAATTTAGGGCTTAAAATTTTTGAAATCCGAACGGTAACGTTTCCGAATGGTTGTGAATGGCCCTGCTGATCTCGCGACCAGCAATCCGCATGACAGAAAAAGGACGCTGAGACCAAATTTTTATGGAAGTCGCTACCATACATTTTAGTAAGGTCCACGTCTTCGTAATTTTTTCGAACTACACGGTCTCATGTCTCGCCATGTGTACATTCGGGGCGCTAATTCCAAACCTACCATTACATAAACCTAGATGTCTTTAAAATAATGTTCAATTCATAGACAACCCTATTTACTTTTAAATCAAATACCTTGAGATTTCAATTTTACATACATTTTTAAAATTGTTTGAACAGTTAGAAGACGCTTATAAATATACAGTTAAAATATTGTGTTACCAAAATTATACACATTTACATTTTATACAACAACCATTAAATTAATCAGTTAAACTGAAAGAACAAAAAAAAAACATACATAATGTTATAACATTTAAGGGGTCAGCAACACCTTAATTTGCGACCATTTTACTATCGCTCTAGTGCTTTAATCAACGAGCAACTAACCCCGAGAGAGGACATGCTTCCGTAACAAAGGAGTGATTTTGCATAATTATATAACAGCATGCAAAAACGCTCAATGCCAAACTGTATTTACCTGACTATTTTCATCTCTTTTTTGCTTCATATAGCAATGTCCCTTCACTATGATCTTCCAAAAAGAACATCTGGCTCAAGCGCGTTATCTCTAAGGAAATTTGTGGAATCGACGTCGAATAAATCAAAGTATCATGGTGTCTCTTCAGGTTAGTTGCTCGGTGGTTTAATGTACACTTATAACCACTATTACAAAAGCTTAAACTGCCCCTTGTTTAAAAAAAGTTAAAACGTTTACAAGCCAACAAAATTAATGTTTCCACTATTGTTTTAAATAAATAAACCAGGCTTATTGGACGTTTCAATTGTTTAAGAACAAGAAGTAACTATGGAATAAAAATCAAAACGCATCACCCACAAATTCGTTTACACACTCACAAAAACACTTATATTATAAATTGTTCTGATTATAGACTGGTAACTAGACGTAAGTGAGTGGATATTTAATCAAATAGAGAAAACTAAAGAAGTTAATAAGTGGAACAGACGAACTTTCTAATTATTGTCATTATGGAACAAAATAAAAAGAAGTTTTAATATTTTCTATGCTATCAACCCGAGAACGGAATGTGTTATTATTACCTATAACAAAGCTTAATTTACATATTTTATACAAAAACAAACTAAATTCAGAAACATAGCACATTAATATCGTGAACCGTCTGTGAGGGTTACAATTTCGTACCGACTGAACAGATTTAATGAAATTTGATATCGAGGTAGCATAGTGGCTCAACAGCTGGGTTAATTAGGAAAAAAAAAACAATCCCAGGACAATAATGACTGAACAAATTTGTAAAAGTACAATAAATTATATACAATCTGTCATTATTTTGTATCATTTAGCAACTATCCTACCTACTATACTCCATTTACTGTAGCATGGTGCGAGTGACAGCCGCATCTGTTTATTTTAGCCGTGTTTCTGTCTACATCATAAGCTTTTAAATGAATCCATAATACAAGGGAAATTCTTAGTTACTTAAGAATGATTACAGAAGTGCAAAAGTCATAAAAAAACTGAAATTATACTTTGTCACTCTGTAAGTAACTTTAGAGGCTCGTCAGTATCATTACTTGCTTTCTTCGCTCGTCTTCTTCTTCTAGACGAAATGGCTATAGAATACCTCAAGCCAATGTGAAGTTAGTCTAAAGTGGTCGCCGGACTCTTATGATTTTAAATGGCGCAACTCTCAAGGGTGGAAAGGAACGATTTGTCTAATGTCACCCGCAACATTCTACAATGAAACTAGTATGTTCATGTAACTCTCATAACAAATAATTTGCAGATTTTTTCCAATTTTACCACGTAGGTCAAGATCAAAATTATTAGTACTTATTTATTCGTCCTAATTAATAATTTATGATAACCCTGAAACGTCAGACTATTAATAATACTATTTTTGTTTTTTTATCAAAATAAACATAATTTTGAAAATAAGTAAGTACAGTCTCTATAAAATTATAATAAGTAATATTGGAATATTATATTATACTCGTACATGGAAATAAGACTTTTATCATATTAAAGATAAAATCATGGAGGTGTATAACATTACATTTTCTAAGCTTATGTTAATTTATTCTTTTCTTAGACAAAAATATAATTATTTTCGCAAAAAATTCATTATGTTTCAATTATAACTGTGGTTAATATAATTACTATAAAATAATATCGTTATCAATATGATCTAATATTTGAATATTATGTACAAAATTATACATATTTTGAGCACTATAATTCTAAAAAGGAAACTGAAAATATTCTTTAGACGAAATATTTTTTTTATTTTCAGTTTTTTTTTTTTTGCAGCATATTACTTACTATTTTTTAACAGGCAAGCGTTGTACATGTCGAGGTAAATATTTAAAAAACTATGTCACATTAAGATGTGGCAAAAAATATAAACAATTTTATACCCAACTGCCTAGTTTAGAAAGACTACAATGTTTTTCATATGTGTAATTATATTTTTGTATATTCTTATATGACGTTAAAAAAAGCGAGGGCAGTCTAGTTGGGAGAAGGCCCGCCTTTCAAGCCAGAGAGAGCGGGATCGAACCCAGCCGACGGCACGCACCAATTTCTTCATTGTGCGAGTATTTATGCGTATTGTATGTGACGTGTAACTATAGGAGTTATCAATATATTCTGATTTCATCTGCTACATGATTGGAGCCCGGTGTATGGCAAAAAGCTCGCCCTCTATCACATTTGGGACTGAATATCGTCCGGCGAAGTGTGGGTGTTGTTGTGTTGTATTACACCTCTACCAGCAACTTCGGGGGAAAGGCGTGACGATATGTTATGTTATAAGACGTACCGCCTAAATGGTTTGACACATGATCCAAAAAATATAGGTGTAGCGGTCCGGAAGTTGACATTCTAAGTCACTCAATATATAGCCATCGTCTCTCTCGAACTTGTTGTAAATTACTTATTTCGGTCTGGCTTACGCATCGATTGACGTAGTGCGTGTCGGGTGACAACTTACATTCTTGTCTAGGTACACTATAGCCGGCAGAGTATGCTATTATACCGTGAATTGACCGATCTCGAATTGCGAGACTTGGATTTATATTCGAAGAATTTTGCATTTTGCAGTCGGATTTTCTGTTTTTTTTTTATATTACTTGTTCATCGAGCACGCGTTAAAATTCCACTGTCACGCCTTCCTTTCTTCCTACTTTTAAGAACACGGCGGCTTGTCAGAAATCGGATTGGAATATTCTGATTTCAAGAACAGCAAAGCTACCAATCAGAACAGAAGTTACAACCAATTAATTTGGCACCTACCTTAGATTCTTAATCATAAACAAAAGAGCAACGACTCTTTAAAAAATGTTAACATCAATACCTACCACCTATACTATGACAAGGAGCCCTAATAAAATCTTTCCTTAACTCTATAGATCCATTGGTTATATTCATACAATAATATCCCATAACCTGATAACCTTAACCAATTAAAAAAAAAAGTAAAAAACAATATCTTTGGCATAAATACATCATGTGCAATCATTTGTGCATAATTTAAAATATCAATTTAAAAAAACGTAACAAAACACATTTGATGTGCGTTAAATAAAAATATTCGCGTTTGGTATAATATCACTGTACTTGTGATGTACTCATTTAAGCTCCGTTTCGGAATGAATGGGGAAGCCAATGAAGGCTAGGTTAAATACGTTATAGGTACCTAAAATGTTGCTTAAATCGCTATTAAAGTGACATATAGTCCAGTGCGTAACTGACCGTTTACGGCGTGCCAGCTGCTAGCTGCCAAAGTTGTCTGAAAGTCGTCTATGTTGGCTGGCGCTTATGTTAGAGGAATAGGGGCTAGAGTCGTTTGTTATTCTTCCTCGGATTCGGAGTCGGAATCCGGGATGGTGTTGAACCAATTCTCCCAGTTGGAAGGAGGGCCCATTGCGGTTCTCCTGTGGAACAGATTAAACTTCACATTAAACTAGTAATTTGCTTCGGTCTGTGACCACGTGACCTTTGGCTAATTTTCGCTCCGCTCGCAGCCGCTCACTTTTTCAAAATAAAAATGGACTCTACATCAGCAGCTGAACCCCACAGCAAAATTCATATGACATTATGCTGTGGAAGTAAGCAAAGTAAACCATCCGAGTTGTAGTTGTATCCGTCAGTTGCCTAATCTTACAAACCGCATAACCAGCAGAACTAACTCTCCTAAACAGAGCACTTAATATGAGGACACCGTCGCCGTGTCCATGTTAAGTTTATCGCCCTCAAGCATTACCTTTAGCTCTATATATCTAACATTAGGCATAGAAAAACTAGGCACTTGGTTTTTTTTAGTAACTTATTGTTCATAGCTAACCATCTCGAAATAATAGTTATTACGTTGTTTACATGCACAAATTCACTTTCTTATTCTAAAAATAAGAGATGTATCATCAGCGATTAGAACTATGTCTGTAATATCCTTATCCTTATACGGCAAATCATTTATATACGCTAAAAATAAGAACGGACCTAAGATAGAACCTTGTGGTACTCCCATTGTAAGTAAAGATCAGTAAGATGTGACGCCGTTAATTCCAACTATTTGTTGTCTATCAGTTAAATATGACTCTAAGATCTAGAGCGATTTCACGAAGTGGTATAATTTACGGACCAAGGTACGGTGTTCTACACAATCAAACGCTTTAGAAAGATCACAAAAGACACCGATGGCATCGACTACATCATCTGTTGTTGATCTGGGTCAAGATTTTATTGTGTCGAAGATTGGATCAACGGTACTCAAATTATCGTCGAACAAACAAATGCGGATTTGTCCCAGCAGACCTTTAGGCAGAGATCTTGGACTGAGGTCTTCGGTCAGTCGACATTTTCAGAGAAACTAACATAGGTGTATTTTCAGATATTGGGCAATGGGCAGTGTCATAGGCAGTGTCATCCAAGGGGGGGGGATACAGTCAAGTGTGTGTATAGTGTGGCACATGTGAGGTGAGTCGACTCACGGCTGCTTGGTGACGGGCTGCGGCAGCGTGGCGGTGGCGGGCGCGGGCGGCGCGGGCGGCGGCGCGCGGCGCTGCAGCGTCTGCGTGCCGCCCTCCGCCGCCTCGCCGCCCCAGCCCTCCTCCAGCACCCATCTGCAACCACCGACACACGCGTTATACCGACTGACACTTTATATACTCAACGATGATAAATTCAAGATCACAAGTAAATACAAGAAATACCAATGAACTGCAACGAAATCTTATTCAAATTAATTTTGCAAGACTCGGAAAATATGGACACCGCACGGCCTAGAACATTAATATATTGCATTTATTAAGTAATTCGGTAAAATTTTGAGCACCTATCTTTTAAACTTTTTTATGAAGATTTTCGAGCTGAGCATCCGGGTCTTTTAGCATCAATGTCTAAAATGTTCATCCAATAACTCCAAAGATCAACGACGTAACAAATAGTGTGATACACATAAAGAAAGGTATCGTACCTCGAGCTTAAAGCCGACTTGTAGTACTCGGTCTCGTGTTCAATCAATCACCTAGTACATGAACGAAGTAAAGTAACAACTAGTGCACCAGCGACGAGGCCAGGTGCTGTACCTGGAGCTGTTGGCGGACTTGCAGTTCTCGCACTCGCTGCGGTAGTCGTCGTGCTCGTCCCCGGCCGCGGCGCCGGGGCACGGCCCGTAGCTGCACTCGCACGATGGCTGCACCCACGGTCACAAAACACATACACACATTACTAACTTAACTTACTAACTACATTAATGAAAAAGGGGTATTATAAGGTTAAGAATTATTTAGAAGACAAAGATGTCTGGAGACTTCCACTTCCGCCAAGTAGCCACTAGTATATAGAAATTACCTAGTTGTAAGACAAAATTTGTGAGATTTATTTATTCTTTAAAAAAAATAATGCCCCTCAGTTTCTTGCCTGTTCTTCTGAGTAGAGGCTCTTTATCCGAACAAGGCGGTCGAGTCTATTTAAAAAAAACTTTGAAGTTCGTAAGTGTATCTTTGATACCTAAATTGAATAAAAACATTTTGACTTTGACTTTGACATTTATTTTAACAAGTAATTTACGTAATTTAAAAAAACCCGACTGACCCGGCAAAGAATAATTTTCGTGTTGATATTTTTGTAGGTTTTACTTAGAAAAACGTAACCATACAAATCGTCGTCACGCCTTCCCAAGAAGGGGCTGGCTGAGGTGTACAACACCCACACTTCGCCGGACGGTATTCAGTCCCAAATGTGACAGAGAGCGAGCCTGTCGCCATACACCGGGTTCCAGTCACGTAGCAGATGACATTAAGAGAGGCGAGTCTTCTCCGATTGCGCTATCATCGCTAGCCACGAAAAACGTAACATCCTAACTAATATTATAAATGCGAAAGTGAGTTTGTTCGTTTGTTTTGTAACGTTTTCACGTCTCAACTACTCAACCAATCGTCTTGAAATCTTGCATACATGTTGTTTGGGGTACAGAAAAGGACATAGGGTACTTTTAATCCCGAAAAAATAAACAGTTCTTGTGGGACCGCGGGTGAAACCGCGGGGTGCAGCTAGTCTAATATAATATTGTCGTAAGTATGGTCTTCAGCCAGACTAGTATACTTTGCGCTAGCAATCCACTCACCAAAGTAAGCTCGATCCAGACAGAAAGAAACACGACTTATACGCTGTAAAGCCCACCATTCACACGCGTACCAATCCGCGGACGAATCTGCGTGAGAATGCAATGCGGCTGGCGGACTAATCCGCCGCTCGCCGTCGAAGACGCTCACGCCGCGCCAAGCGTTCGCCGCCTAGCGTATCTGAGCGCTCGTGTATTGTGTGGGCGACGACGGATTTGTCTACCGATTCGTACGGCTCGCGGCTCGTCGAATAAATGGCGGACTTACAAATCAGAAATCGGAAATCGGGCTACTGATTTCTGAAGCAAAAATGGAGAGAGAGACAAAACATACCTTATCAACAGTGAGCGGAAGCGTGGTCTGCGGCGGCGGCGCGGGCGCGGCGGGCGCGGCGGGGGCGGGGGCGGGGGCGGGCGCGGGGGCGGGCGGCGGGGAGCCGCCCACGTTGTCCGAGCTCTGCGCGCGCGAGCGGCTGCCGGCGTGCGCCAGCCGCAGGCTCGACCTGCGCGGGACACTCCACTTACGAACGCAAACTGAGGTTCTTCAAACGGGCTGCCAATATCGACCTAAAGAGTCGGCAACGCATCTGTGATGCCCCTGGTATTCCAGGTTTCTTGTCCCTGGTATTAAAGGAGACGGTGATCGCGCATAAGGCAGCCCGTGAGCTTGTTGACCACCTATGGCATAAAAAAAAGGAGGCGCGGAAGTTAGAACTAGAAGAAATATTAAAAAGAAGTCTGTGGAAGAATCCCAGATCGGTTGGAACTGTATTTTGGCATCCGTGCTCCGTGCACGAATGTGCAAGTATGTGAGTGTGTGTGTGTAAGTGAAGGAGAAGAGAGTGAGAGCGTGCGTGCAGTACTGACTGGTCGATGGTCGTGTCGGCGGCGGAGGCGAGGTCGAGGTGGCGCGGCACGGAGCGCGCCGTGTCCCGGCGCGCCGCCGCGGGCCGGTGGAAGGAGCGGCGCACCTCCCCGCTGGGCGCGCCTCCCTCCGCGCGCCGGAACGCGCCCAGCTCCAGCGCCTCCATGGCCGTCTGGATGCGCGGGATGGTGCGGTGGCTGCGGATGCAAACAACACTGCTGCGTCTCGATAACATAGTCTAATATAGATCCATGTCAAGAGTTCATTGACCTTCGTCATATTATTTAGCTTTATTGCGGCCGATCTGGGGCCTTTTTGTGGATTGAGACAAAGGTCGTCCGTCTAATCACAGATTGGCTTTTCCTTTAATTTTGGCACAATATAGAATCGATCGTCTACGAAATTTAGAGGTAAGTAGTGTCGTGGCTGCAGTTAGTATCATTATAGAACCAAAATAAACTTGGGAAATTCACAATGGGTATCATTATGGATAAAATAGTTTCTTAAAATTAGATATAGACTTTAAAACACAGCCAAAAAATTCACTTTTTGACTTGTGAAATTATGTTTTTTTTTTTGTCGGGATATCTTATTTGCGCCGACGACACGCGCGCGCTGTTGCGCGGTGAGGGAACAATCTAGAGGAATGTTTGGCATGTGAGAGGTGTAGTTACATGGCGGTGTGCAGATGCGTGTTGGCGTAGAAACCGGGCACGTTGTGCGGGCGCTCGTGCTCCGGCTCGCGCGCCGCCGACACGCGCCCGCTGATGGCGCCCAGCGAGCCCGTCAGCCGCGCACGGTGCGGCAGCCCCGCCACTGAGGAAAGTACACGACTACTTGTTCAACGGTTCGCGGTGAGCCAGCCCCGCCACTGAGGAAAGTACACGACTACTTGTTCAACGGTTCGCGGTGAGCCAGCCCCGCCACTGAGGAAAGTACACGACTACTTGTTCAACGGTTCTCGGGGAGCCAGCCCCGCCACTGAGGAAAGTACACGACTACTTGTTCAACGGTTCTCGGGGAGCCAGCCCCGCCACTGAGGAAAGTACACGACTACTTGTTCAACGGTTCGCGGTGAGCCAGCCCCGCCACTGAGGAAAGTACACGACTACTTGTTCAACGGTTCGCGGTGAGCCAGCCCCGCCACTGAGGAAAGTACACGACTACTTGTTCAACGGTTCGCGGTGAGCCAGCCCCGCCACTGAGGAAAGTACACGACTACTTGTTCAACGGTTCTCGGGGAGCCAGCCCCGCCACTGAGGAAAGTACACGACTACTTGTTCAACGGTTCTCGGGGAGCCAGCCCCGCCACTGAGGAAAGTACACGACTACTTGTTCAACGGTTCGCGGTGAGCCAGCCCCGCCACTGAGGAAAGTACACGACTACTTGTTCAACGGTTCGCGGTGAGCCAGCCCCGCCACTGAGGAAAGTACACGACTACTTGTTCAACGGTTCGCGGTGAGCCAGCCCCGCCACTGAGGAAAGTACACGACTACTTGTTCAACGGTTCTCGGGGAGCCAGCCCCGCCACTGAGGAAAGTACACGACTACTTGTTCAACGGTTCGCGGGGAGCCAGCCCCGCCACTGAGGAAAGTACACGACTACTTGTTCAACGGTTCGCGGTGAGCCAGCCCCGCCACTGAGGAAAGTACACGACTACTTGTTCAACGGTTCGCGGTGAGCCAGCCCCGCCACTGAGGAAAGTACACGACTACTTGTTCAACGGTTCGCGGTGAGCCAGCCCCGCCACTGAGGAAAGTACACGACTACTTGTTCAACGGTTCGCGGTGAGCCAGCCCCGCCACTGAGGAAAGTACACGACTACTTGTTCAACGGTTCGCGGGGAGCCAGCCCCGCCACTGAGGAAAGTACACGACTACTTGTTCAACGGTTCGCGGTGAACCAGCCCCGCCACTGAGGAAAGTACACGACTACTTGTTCAACGGTTCGCGGTGAGCCAGCCCCGCCACTGAGGAAAGTACACGACTACTTGTTCAACGGTTCTCGGGGAGCCAGCCCCGCCACTGAGGAAAGTACACGACTACTTGTTCAACGGTTCTCGGGGAGCCAGCCCCGCCACTGAGGAAAGTACACGACTACTTGTTCAACGGTTCGCGGTGAGCCAGCCCCGCCACTGAGGAAAGTACACGACTACTTGTTCAACGGTTCGCGGTGAGCCAGCCCCGCCACTGAGGAAAGTACACGACTACTTGTTCAACGGTTCGCGGTGAGCCAGCCCCGCCACTGAGGAAAGTACACGACTACTTGTTCAACGGTTCGCGGTGAGCCAGCCCCGCCACTGAGGAAAGTACACGACTACTTGTTCAACGGTTCGCGGTGAGCCAGCCCCGCCACTGAGGAAAGTACACGACTACTTGTTCAACGGTTCGCGGTGAGCCAACCCCGCCACTGAGGAAAGTACACGACTACTTGTTCAACGGTTCGCGGTGAGCCAACCCCGCCACTGAGGAAAGTACACGACTACTTGTTCAACGGTTCGCGGTGAGCCAGCCCCACCACTGAGGAAAGTACACGACTACTTGTTCAACGGTTCGCGGTGAGCCAGCCCCACCACTGAGGAAAGTACACGACTACTCGTTCAGTGGTTCGCGGAGAGCCAGCCCCGCCACTGAGCGAGGCACACGGTTACTAACGTTGAAGAGTTTGACGTAATTCCGGACGTAATTCCTAAATAGCGTATTGCATACACCACAGTTTGGCAAAGAGGTGTAGCGTAGAGGATAGTCGGTCATGAAAAATTGAGACAAATGTTAAACAACAAACTTATCATCCTATCTCAACTTTCCTAATCCTAACTCTTAACTTAACTAATATTATAAAAGCGAAGATGAATTTGTTTATTACGCTCGAGCTACTCAACTGATCATCATGATATCTTACATTGTCAGGGGTACACAAAAGAACAAAATATCTCTTTAATCGCGGGTAACACCGCGGGGCGGGCCGAAGCTAGTAATTATTATTGTATGGTCACTATAAAGTACTAGAAATAAACGACGAATTCCTTTTTTTAAACAATAAGTCTAGTAGGCTAAACTCAGAAGTGGGTTTATTTTGTGATTTAGTCGTTAAATTTATACGTCTATTGCTTCCGGGATAATTACAACTATCAAAAATATTACATGTAAAAAACGCAAGTCTCGCAACGGAAACTATCGTAAAAAGCTGTGAGATCTAATGTAAAACCAAGTCAGTTAATTTATTCACTACCTTTGGAAGCATCTATCAAATTATTTTATAATACATTGAATAACTTGGCAATCGCACACATTCACAACATAATCACATAAGAGTAATCCACTATTTTAAATAGCTCTAATATAACGACAACAACGGTCCAAACTTTCATACACTCTTATCTTATTGCGCTCAAGGCTCCAATGTGAGGCAGATTTTGAAGTGTGTAGATTTTATTGCCGTGTGTGATTGCCAAGTCGTTAAATGTATTACAGAATATGTTGATAAATGCTTCCTTAGTCCCTGCTCATGGTAGTAAATAAATTAACTGACTTCAGTTTTCATTAGATCTCACAGCCTTTTGCACCGTTTGCATTGCGAGACTTGCGCTTTTTACATGCAATGTTTTTGATATTTTCAAAATTATGTACAAAATTTGGATGTTGTAAATCTTCTACAACTACCTCAGAAATTATGATCTGTCAGTGTGTGAGTGAGTGGTGTATCAGCGACAAAATTAAGGAATTTTGACTTGCAATAATTCATATGCTGATGGCTCAAATAGAATGACATTTGGGAATATATCTACATAGATGAATTAACCCCTCTTTGTTTCTAATTTAGAACTTAAACTAAATTCAGACTTCTAGCTTTATCCACAACGAAGTTACAGAAGGTTGAAAATGGCCTAAATGGCTTTGAGAAAGGATGGTACGGCTGTGCCTTTGTAAGCTCGACTTGGTGGAGTGTCCCCAGATGGACATGTGGACACTTACTGTTGGGAGCCAGAGGGTAATACGGCATCGGATTCACTTCTCTCACTTCAGTAGGGTGCACGTTTTGAAGCAACGGAGCGTTGTAGCATGTCTGAGTATTTGGTATCTGTTGAGAAAGCAAAATATACATTGAACCAGCAAAAAATGTTACAAATAAGTATTTAATTGTACTTTTTTATTTATTGCAACAAAGTGAAAACGTAATGCTTGTAAAATTGCAATAAATCTAGTCGTAGTAAGAGCACTCAGCGTTATGGAGGGCTTTAGGTAGCCTGATACTCCAACACCAGGGCAAGCCACTCGGCCTATACCCACTTCGGAACAATATTTTTTTTGCATGTTTTGGATTTATTAGGTACTTCACTAAATAACTCTCAGGTTGATTGAATTTAAGTTATTTAGGTATTTCTACATGTGAAAACTTCACGGGACGGAAAAAGGTGCCAGGGAAGACAGAGGAAAAGATGGAGGGACATATTCTCGAAGAAATGCGGACCAAATTGGATGACCGCAGCTAGAGAGAGAGAAGAGTAGAGAACATTAGGGGCGGCCTACGCCGCAGAGGCGACTTCTGCATATTCTTGACTTAATGTAAAAAGTCAAACTATTTGTGAAACGATGCAGTAGAATAAAGGCTATTTTTTTATTTTATTATTACATGTGAAAAAAAACTCTTTAGTTATTCGAAAAGCAACGCGAGTTATAGAGAAAATGACATCGCAAGAATGGCAAAACGCAAAACGGCATTGTTACCATAGTAGAATAATATACTCCGCCAGGTAAAGCACTCCGAGTCAAAAATGGTCACGTGGGCGAGTCCATATTGGCACTGCAAAATGAAATTTCCGAATATGTTTCTGCGTAAAGTTTTTACGCAGTTATAATTGCGCATACATTTTCCGCATAAAAAGTATTAGCATAATAATAATATCGCAATAATATCGAAATGTTGCATGGCCGACTGATAACTTCTGATTTTTATCTATTATATCCCAAGCATATAGGTATATCCATAAATAAATGTTCAATCATGACTTGAATTTGATCTTGAAAATAAAAAAAACACAAACACTGAGCTACTATCCAATTTCTATAAATTGTATATTTTGCCTAAATATTAGGTCCTTACGTATGAAATTGGCGTTTTGTACGGGAGGAATAAAAAGTCGTTTTTTCTTTGTAAAATATATTTAATTAATCAAAGTATGCACCGTTGTTATCTATGCACTTTTGCCATCTTATGGGTAGTTTATTGATCCATCTATATATATAAAATTCAAAGTCCTGACTGACTGACTGACTGACTGATATATCAACGCACAGCCTAAACCGCTGGTCCTAGAAACATGAAATTCGGAGGGTGTGTTCCTTGTACAGTGTAGGCATCCACTAAGAAAGGGTTTTTCGAAATTCCACCCCTAAAGGGGGGAAATGGGGGGTTCAAATGTGAACCCCCTTGAACCCCCTTGAATGAAACTTTTTATTCTCTGGATCGATTGACTCAAAAATTGGTACAAATACTCTTCAATTAAAATCATGAGACACGTGTATCACAGTTTTTCCAAAATCATCATCATCGTCATCCACCAACAGAGTCTAATAGCGCTTCTTTTAACTCTAAAATCTTTGCTGAGAAAGTTATTAACCCACTACAAACGACGCTGTTATTATTCTTAGGGTTCCGTACTAAAATGGTGTAAGGAGTATGTCTGTCTGTATGTCTGTGAGCTGATTATCTTAGAAATTATAATAGCTAGCGACTTGAAATTTGGTACAGATCTAGAGAAAGGTAGTGACTACGTATTGTATGTTTATACAATGTGTATAAAAAGGGTACGTAGATATTGCAGGTAGTTGGGGTCTGAAAGAGGGATTGCAAAAAGAAACCCTTGCAATATACTCGTAGTCATGTGGGGAACCATTTGTGTATGCAATTTTATGTACTTAATTGTTTATTTTTTTTTAATTTAGTCTTCTAAAATGTTTTTGCTCTACATTTTCACTTCGAGGTTTTTGAGGATTTAAGCAATACCTAGATTCTCAAGGTATCTGTATTTTTTCATGTATCAGTGTTTTTAATCATTTTACAGTTCCGTGCTGAGAGTGTTACGACCGAGTTCTTGCTACTTTGGCTTGATTATTTTAATTATGTAACACAGAGGATTTTCCCAAAACTATTTTATATTCCGAAGACCTTTCGTACTTTGTATGGCAAAAAAAATAGAAGAAGGGGAAACCGAGTGTTAAGTGCCATCTTCTCTCACTTCGGCACAAGATTAGGGACCTATCATCCTACGACGATTTCCCTGTCAACGGCGTATTTCATTCAAACTTTCAATTAGCTTTCATGACACGTGGCTTGCTGTTAGACGACAAATTTTGGGATTATATTTTATAGGAAGCAGCCTTATGTAAATAACATAACATATCGTCACACCTTTCCCCCTAAGAGGAGTATTACAACACCCTTACTACGTCGGATGATATTCAGCCCGAAGTGTAATAAATGGCGAGCCTGTCGCCATACACCGGGCTCCAGTCATGTAGCAAATGACATTAAATACGAACATATTATGTTATAAATGAACCCACTTCTTCTGCCCTGAGAAGCGAGCGTTCTTCAACTAGGCTATCATTGCTTATCCCATATGAACCTCCATTTAAAATGTGTGAACTATATTGCTGACATTCTATCAGATTTCAAACTACATACTTCATCAGTAAGGGAAAAATACAAGAATTAAGTCCCAAGCCTGTCAGAAAATTACAAACGGCAAGTGAAGAGATTTTCTGTCAATATATATCAAGTAACCAAGAGATGAAATTTATAATTAGTGTCTTTCTGGTCCTTGAAGAAGTATATATATAGAATTAGACGATGTCAATAGAAGAAGCTGATTTAGTATTATGAAGACAAAACCTACAGTACGGGTTGCCTTTGCTTCAAAGGTCTTAACCACAAGTCTGCCACCATACTGACTGGTGTGGTTTCCGAATGATTCTGTGTTTATGCTGAGGACTCCTCTAATATCTGCAGTTTCCCCTCAAAGTCTGCTTTGCCATGACCATAAATAAATCTCAAGTCAAACTCATAATTTACTAAAATGTTTTTCACACGGTTAGTACGTGGCCTGCTCCAGAGTAAGCTCACGGAGCAGCCTGGTGTTTCTAAAAAAGAAAAAATATGGTTTAAGGACACAAAAATACTGAAGTAGATTTGCGCTGTAAACAATATTGATTATCAATTATCTACCGTTGGTTGTCTTCTAATTTTATCTTTTCACACAAGCTTTAAGTTCTGTTGATACCTTACTACTACTACTAATCTCATTCCAGAGATAGTTTAGTTAACTAAATAGCTTCGTCCATATTGCTCTGCTTGGGATATTGTCAGTTTGTGTATTCAATTGATAGCGAGTGTGACCGCTTATAATATTTATTTCTGAAGATAAAAACGTCATTCATTTCCTGTAAGCCACGCGGGCGAAGCCGCGGGCAGAAGCTAGTTTACTATAAAAACCATGGGGGCGAGAATCAATAAACTCTTTGAAGGCGGTTTGGACTGCTGCATCGGAGTGGAATTTTTTTCCTTGTAAGAAGTTGTCCAAATTCCGGAAGAAATGGTAATCTGTTGGAGCAAGGTCCGGGGAGTACGGTGGATGTCGCAGACATTCCAATTGTAGCTCAGCTAACTTAGTGGTTGTTTGTTGTGCAGTGTGTGGTCTTGCGTTGTCGTGAAGCAGCAGTGGCCTAGAGCGATTTACCAATCTCGGTTGTTTAACAGCTAGTTCTTCCTTCATGGTTTGCAGTTGCTGACAATAGATATCTGCCGTAATCGTTTGGCCAGATTTAAGAAAGCTGTAGTGAACGACACCGGCGCTAGTCCACCAAACACTTCCAAGTAACTTTTTCTGAGTCAATTTTCGTTTAGGGCAGGATTTGGCTGGGTCTCCAGGGTTCAGCCATTGCGATGAGCGCTTTCGATTATCGTACAATATCCACTTTTCATCACAAGTAATGATTCAATTTAAAATCCCTTCATTATTGTGTCGGTTGAGCAAAGTAACACAGCAGGCGACCCGTGTTTGCAAGTTCGATTCACTCAATTCATGAGGTACCCATCGTTCGAGTTTTTTTACTTTCCCGATTTGCTTCAAGTGGATTAATACAGTTTTGTCACTTACCCCGAAGCCTGCTGCTATCTCTGGAGTGCTTTGTGATGGATCCGCTTCCACAATAGCCTTTAATTCTTCGTTTTTCACTTTGATCTCCGGCCGTCCACGGGGTTGGTTCTTAAGGTCGAAATTTCCAGAACGAAAACGTTGAAACCAAAAACGTACCATGCTGTCTTTAGCGACACCAGCGCCGTACACATCATTAATTCTTCGAGCTGTTTCTGCAACACTGGTGCCACGGTAGAACTCGTACTCGTAAATATACCGATATTTCATGTTTTCCATTGCGCGGTAATAAGCGACGCCAAAGAAAATAACAAACGAATGACTGTATTCCAAAGAAAAAAAAAACCAGCTAAATGAATTTATTAATTTGAATTTCGAATTCTTAACCAAAGAGGACATATTTCAGATCAAATTGATCAGTACGACAAAACGCTAATTTCATACGTAAGGACCTAATATATAAAATAAAATATTGTCACGCCTTTCTCCCGAGGGGGCTGGCAGAGGTGTACAACACCCACACTTCGCCGGACGATATTCAGTCCCAAATGTGACAAAGGCGAGCCTGTCGCCATACCCCGAGCCCATTCATGTAGCACATGACATATAGTACCCACATATGTTCACACAATTAACAAATTGGTGCGTGCCTTTGGCTGGGTCCGAACCCGCTTCCCCAGGCTTGAGAGGCGAGCCTTCTCCGGCTAGGCTATCATCGCTTTTTTTTAAATGCATTATTTGCATAAAAATTAATATAAAATAGCGTTTATAAATATAAACGCTATTTTATATTAATTTTTTTAAAAATTATTATTGAAATTAATATAAAATAGCGTTTATAAAATAAATATAAACGCTATTTTATATTAATTTTTTTGCAAAACAATTTAGGGATAAATGATAGCTATGCTAAATCATATACATATTCTCCTAGATTCCTAGAAGAACCTTGTGTCCAAACACGACACTGTGAAATAAAATTATGCCAAACGATTTCGCCCGAACAATTTTAGGAACAAAAATGTCGGCGAATCAAGGGGTATGTGGGCAACACGTCAATCGATGGTTAAGCAAGACCAAAATATTTAATTTACAACAAGTTCGAAGTAGACTGATGATCACGTTGGCTCCCGAAATGCTAAAACATGTTTATTTGGATCATGATTGTATTTTTTAGGTACCTATCAAAGTGCAAGGATAAGTCACTTTTTGCATTTAGCCATTCAAATGTGCATAAAGATGTATGATGGTTAGTACCTGTATGGTCAATACCTGTTGTAGTGGGCGCGGCATGTTGACATAGGCGTGACCGTTGCAGGGCAGCTCGTCGGGCCGGGCCATCGCCTCCACGGTCGCTGGGTAGCTGCGGTGGTATGCGGCTTCCGACATTAGCCTAGACAATATCATAACACTTTGAGCATACAAACCTCTACCTTTAACTTTACCTACTAACCTTTATTGACAACACAAAGAAAAGTCTACTGCTACCAATCTGCATTCACATTTCACGTTCTATCCACCGTTATCATCTTACAGACTACTTGTGAGCCTGGCTTTAGACTTTTGCAATCCAGCTGAATAATTTGAAGGTGTTGGTCTGGTGCCTTTCGAACTTCAATACGGCCACTCGTGTAGATATGTACATACCTAGCGTTTTCGGCGCGGCACTGCGCGACCACCTCATCGTATGGCGGCGGCGCCTCGCCGCGCGGTAAGTAGCTGCCCGGCTTCCACGCACCCAGCGCCGTCTCACATGTGCTGCTCATGTATGCCATACTGCCGCTTATGTATCTAGAAAACAATGCAAGTCATTATCTTAGGGTCTTAGGCCAGCTTTTGGCTTTTCCTAGATCATGAAAATGGCAATGTAAAATAGAACTACCCTTTAGCAGCTAACTAATTTTGCACATGTATTTGCCGTCGCACTTGTCTGCTTGAACTGCAAATATACACATCTTTTATATTACTACAGCAACCAGTGTCTCAAACTCAGCGTCAACGGATGCTAGTCAAGCTCCTCTGATCACCAGCGTGCGTGGCGAGGCGTCGCTTCTGCTTCCTAACTTTAAAAATGAGGAGCAGAACAGTAGGAAGTGCTACCGTCGAGGCGCAGCCCACTGCTACGCGCACGTTGGCCTCGGCCGCGTCCACCGACATCACAACATGGTTGCATCCAGGCAACCCACCCTTACCCAATGCTAGTCAAGCTCCTCTGATCGTCAGCATGCGTGGCGCGGCGTCGTTTCTGCTTCCTAACTCTGTAGACCACAAGCAGTACAGTCGCGAGCACGACGACCGCGGCGCCGCCCGCTGCCACCCGCACGTTGGCCTCGGCTGCGTCCGCCGGCTTCACAACATCGTCCAGGCAAATAAACTCGCAGCAAGTCACGCCCACTCGGAACGAACGGCAGTCCTAGAGACAAATCACACCATAAACCGAAAAAACCAACCAGCTGCACCTTGTACTTTTACTACTTGTACGCTTATTTTTTAGGTAATCTTTATCTTGCGATCGGTTTAACAAGCCCTTAGCAGATATGTTGTCTGATTATATAGCATGGGAGAACTGCTCCTCCAGTGAGCAAGATTCTCTTACTAGATTAAGATTTGTTGGCAAACAAGATCTCATTTGTGTTGTTTCTTGAGCCTTCTGTCACATAATGGTTCATATGGTGCTGTTTTTTGCTTTTTATGGGATGAAAATGTTATTAAAAGAAAAATAAAAAAGGTGACTGCTTCAGTCAAAACATTAATCTGGATGCAAAGAAATAGTTATGAGCTTTCTTTGGAATTTCTTAAAAACTGTTTTATAAATTGGAAGGATAAGAGGTTCAGCAGATGATTCTGTGAAGATTGGTAGTTATCAGATCAACAGAAATTAGGGCAGCTCACTAGTTATATGATGAAACTAGCTCAGCCCTACAGCATTATCTGCCGTAAAAAGTAATCTATGTGTTAAGCCAGGGTATAAGCTACCCCTATCCATCTATCTCCACTTTGAGTGTAAAGAAGTAACAAACAAACACACAAACGTAAACTTCCGCCTTTATAATATTAGTAGGAAGTAGGATTAATTTTGTACAATAAATTGGCCAGTACTGGTTACCAAATAGTACCAGTTGTTACCTGTATGTCATGGATTTCTCAATTGAAAGATTTTTTAAGAAAAAGTTATAGACTACTCTAGAATAACCAGTTTAACCAGTAACATAACAAAATAGTAATCATTTTGCCCTTGAACCGAATGTAGAGCTGAATGCAGCCCAAGTGACAACCAATTTAAACCATTGTTCTATCAAGTATAACATTTATCTATGGTGTTGCATACATTTGGTGCTGAGTATTCATATTATTTGTCCCAGTGTTCCACAGGTATAATTTAAGGTGTTAAAACTTAGAACCTAATTTTAACTGAGGGCCTTATTAAGCACATCCAAAGTAGATAATAATTTATAGGTCATGTAATTTTTAATAGCATGGTTAAACATCAGTTTCGTGTTGTACCTGGGGAGGTGAACAGAGAACCGCCTTGCACTCCAAGGGCACTCCATTGTCACACACGCAAAGAGTACAAGTGTCTGGGCCGGGCACATAATGCATACCATGGGACACAAGTCTGCCGCGCAAATCTGTGCAGTCCCGTTGCGCCAATACGCCTGGAAAGACGAATCATCAGAACAGCATTTGCATTTACACAAACACCCTATTTACCAGTTATTTCACACTTACAAGAAAAAATCGAAAAACACAAACACAGCACCGTCCAGCGCAACATCATGATTGAGGATACTTGGGAATCTCCAATCAAATCATCTTCAAAAATATTGGCCTCATTTTTAGAATAAACTATTTGTCTTATTTTATAATCGATATTCCGTTCGCCTGTCGGCGGCAGGCCAATGCCTCATGTAAAGATCTTTTCGATCATGCGTCTTGCAAGTTTCGTTATATTTTGAGTGAGTGACGCGAGGAAGGGCAAGAAGGGAGAGGGAGGGAGGAAGGTCATGTCAAATCAAATGTCAACCATTGACGTTGACAACTTGACATTGTCAAAGTCGTCGTGCAAACTATTTTGTTTTTTGTTTCCCCCCCCCACAGGCATAAAGGGGAATTTGGCGTCGCACGTCTAGCTCATTTTCCAGTGTCAAGTTATTATATTATTTGACAGATGATGGAGTGATAATGAAAGGGTGATAATGACGATGATGAATCCCTCCCTTCACCCCATCTAATAAAGTGATGGATATTTTACTGAAACTTTAAGTGGAGATGAAAGTCACTTTTGTTGCACACTCGTGCACCTTAACGAACCGAAAAAGGTTAATAATTCACCATTATTACATTAGAACACTCAAAGAGTCACAAGAAAAAAAGTAACACAAAATTATGACAGCTCCTTTCGCTTCCCGCCAAAAACTCCCAAACTATCTCTTCGGCACTTCCGCACAAACGCCTTTCGGTGGCCGGATCAGAAAATCAGTGTTTTTTTGTGTTTTTGCCCTGTAAGGCAGACTTGAGCCAACATGGCCATACCACCTAGTCATCCGCATGTGTTTCGTACTTATGTAGTTAAATCTAGGATAAAGATGATGGTGGATGAGATGAATCCGTCCTCTTTTCCTATTTCTTTAAAAACGTGGATACTTTCCTGAAACTTTAAGTTGAGTTTTGTAGAGAACACGAAAAGTAGCATTTCCTAATATTTGTATTAAATGCCCACACTTGTTAACGAACCGATAAACGTTAATATACCACCAGTAGTACATTTTTTTTAACTGATAATTCTTCAAGTGTTAAAATTTTTAACACTTGAAGAATCATCAGAAAAAAAAAATGCAAAACACGACATCATCTTTTCGGTTCCCGCCAAAACTCCAATAAATCAGTGACAGAGACACGAAATGATAATGACAGAAAAAGTTAAGTATGTTTTACTTGTCACTCTCCGAAACCAAACTTTGATTGGAGTATGTGAAAAAAAATCATTAATCTTCCTTTCGATTGGTTAAATGTTTATTTTAAAAGAGAATAAAAATGACAATTATAGTGTAAAGGAGAATTAACTGGTCGTTGACTTGATTGCAAGAAGTAGGCGATTTTTCGCAATTTTTCATGGTTTTGTGATTCAAAAGGCTATGAACTACAATGGATGTAAATTGAAAAAATTATGCTAAAAAATGGCAGGTTTTGATTATACCGGATACAACAGACCTTTTGGTCTTGATCCTAACAAAGAAACTAGTGATTTGTATGATACCCGCTATCAGCAGATCTATGGATACCATACTCCAGTTACCGAAGAGTTCCAAGGACCACCTTTGGTCATGGATGACAATCCTGAAGAAGGTAATGTACTAGGTACACGAGGCCCTAATCTACATCGCCGTCTAGTTCTTAACATAATATCTGTATCACGTAAAAATCGTGTTGTTACATTTAAAAGCCTTAAAACAGCTATTTATACAAAAATGTTGAGATACCTATAAAAATAAATAAGTTGAATCTTTGCCAGATAAACTGTATGACAAAAACTCTTCATAGGATGTTAAATTTTCTGAATAGATTCACCATAAATCTTATAATGTAAAATAAGTATAATTTTTTTGTTTTTCTTTCAGACAACAACACTTATATAACTACAGCAATAAGTGTTGCGAGCCTCATCACTGAAAATCTGCTCAGCCATCCATTTATAGTGCTACGTAGACAATGCCAGGTTCATAGTTTTTTCTGTCGAAACTTGTTTTTCTATCAATTTGTTATCTTGTAATGTATTTACATTATATGAAGACAACACATGTTTAAGCCAAGAAGAAAACTTGAAGTTGTATATGTGGAGATAGGTAAAGGGTGATTTTCACATCAGAAAAGTAGAGAAACTTAAAAACTGTTTAGCCTGCTGTACAGCTAGTCATTTCACAGTACACTAATATTATATTTAACTGCAGAAGTTTGAAAATATGTTTTTCCCCAACTCAACTCCATAATGAGTGAAAAGTTTTGGATGACATATTGTATGGGGGTAAATAAACCTTGGGTCAAAACATGTTGCTTTTATCACTAAAGAGTCCCTAATATAGTAGGTTAATCAACATATTTAAAAAAATCTTATTACTTAACAAAAAATATATTTTCAGGTCCACAACAGTCTCAAAAACACCCACATAGTTCCCTACACATTGCTGCCTGTAGTTGTAAGAATGCACAGACGGCAGGATGTAACCACTTTGTGGAAAGGCATTGGATCAACTTGCATTGTGAAGGGACTCAACTTGGCTGTCGAAGATGTGGTGGCTAAAGGGACTGGATGGCCCAAGTATCTATGATTTTGAAATAAATAATAACCTATTTTTATATAAATCACTTGTATGATCTACTAATGCCTGAATGCTAAGTTTGCTACAAAATTTTACCTACATAAAGTACATAAACTTAGAAAAATTAAACTAATTTAAATCTGATATTTATAATAATAATTAATAATTTAGCCTTTTATTCCATTTTAAATAAAAATGTACATTTCAAATGTTACATTCGTTTTTCCTATGGATCCTTTTCTGGGTAAAGGCCTTCTCCAAATTTGCCCTTGTTTTTCTATCTCAGCCCTATTTCCACCAATCTCTCCCCGCCAGCAGCAAGTAGCAATCAAAAAACACCACATGAAAACGGAAAACAACAACAAAAAAATCACAAACAAATAAAACACAACAACAAGGAAAGGTCCCAACCCGGCTGGTGCCCGTGGGACATCAGACCAACACCCTCCAATCTGATATTTATCAATACTTAATTCCATACAAACTACAGCTTATACATGGATTTGTTACACTATAAGTCAGAGCAAAAACGGCTAGGTAAAAGACATAATACATCTCGAAAGTCATCAAATCCTGTTTTCTTATAATTTCAGAGAAATTGGAAAATGCAGCTCAGTTTTGCAGTTCCTTCAGCACATAACATTGAAATGGTAAATAGACTTGTAGTATAAAAGAAATTTATTGGTGCATCCTCAATTTTCGTTACTTTTTGCCGAGATTGTGGGGGCACCACTAATATATATTATTATAATCATCAATATTTAATATTTAATCTTCTGTTACAGTGTAAGTATAGCGATAATAACTCCATTCTACTCTGCAAGCCTTGTTGAAACAGTCCAGAGTGACATTGCCAGCGACAAGCCAGCTCTCTTTGATGTTTTCCGGGAAGGATTTGTGCGGTTACTAGAGTGGGGCACCCCGAGCCGAGGCCGGATGCTGCCGATATGGGCCATTGTAATGCCTACTGTTGCACTGGGAGTGACCAAATACCTTGCACAGTAAGTTATTAGTTTGTAATTAATAGAGAAAAAAAATTAAGTTGACACAAGGCCAATAGGTTTATGAGATACAGACAGGCACTATTAACAGGTTTATTTTTTACCACTCTGGTATGATAAAATAATAAGACATTGTTTATTTTAGCATAGCACTCAGGAGTGTGGCAGCCAAAGTCCTCCGTTTCCAACAACGCAACAAGCATGAATTGAGTGACTCATACAACTCAAATTACACAAAATCATCCAACAACTCTCTGCTTGAAGATATCAATGTCAAGGCAAACATTTTCTCATTTGTAACCATGGAGATTATTTTCTACCCTGTTGAGACTATTGTTCATAGGCTTCATATACAGGTAAACTATAACTATTTATTTTTAAACTAAGTTAAGATAACCCAAGTATCACCCAACTGCCCAAAAAGAGGGTAATGTACAATATATGTAAGAGGGAAATAGATGTGCCAAAGTTAATACTTAAAGGGAGTAAAAAAAACAGTATATTTAACACATAAATAACTGGTAAACAAGTAAATTAAAATAATCTAATCTTTCTGAATTAATTTCAGGGTACAAGAACTATAATAGACAACTTGGATACAGGCACATCAGTGACACCCATACTAACTGGATATGAAGGTTTTATGGACTGCTACAGCACAACCATCGCTAGGGAGGGCTTGTCAGGGCTATACAAGGGATTTGGTGCCTTAGTGTTACAATTAGCTGCTCACTTAGCTATAATCAAACTAACAACCATAGTAGTGACTGAGATTACCAATCTGTTGAAGCCAGCCAAGTCACCAACTAACTCTGAAGATTCAATTCCTTCACAACAAAAATATTTGTTCAACTAGCCCATAGTCAAATTATTACCTATTTATCTGAGTTTATCTATAACATAAATGGAATGCAGTAACATTACAACTTTTAATGACTGGCTTAGTTATATCTGAGAATGAAATGGTTGAAGCACTATGTATTACAAATGATCTAAGTTACTATAAATCTATGAATTTGTAGTGATGTTTTGTTATTTTTATAAAGATTATTGGCTAGGTTTTAAGTAAAGAGTTGGCTTTGATAGCAATTTTAGTGGAGTGCAGTAGGACTCAATAGAAAATCAGTTTTGTTTTGAATAAAATTTAATTTTGAGACAAGTTTTATGAGTTTCTTTCTACCATGTCTGTAAAGATAAAATAGTTCTATTCTCATTTGTAAGTGAAATATACATTCATTTAGAACTAAATTAACTGTTGTATGCAATGGGTCATTGATGATTAGAATTCTTTGTGCCTGTTTTTCCATTGTTATGTAAAGTACTTAGATTAGGAGTGAAATAAAATACTTCTACACAGTTAGCTTCTAATTTAATTAAAACCTATTCATAATGTAACCAGTTCTAATGACTTAGGACATATTTTCCCTTAAGCAGTCGTCTCATTATGATCTTGCGCCCGTTAGGAGTAGACATCCTAGTCTGCCAGCCATGGCGACGAACACGCTTGACTTCGTTGGGTCGTGGAAAGTAACAACGAACTTTTGTTCTTATTGATGACAGAGAAAAACTTTCAGGCTGCACTAAGCTTATGTTCGGTGATATCGCTGATATACTGTGTAGGCTTTGCCTCAAATACCTGCAAATAATTATAATATTGGCAACAAACAACGAGATTAGTGTACTACCTACTGGAGAAGCCGAAAAATGTTACGCAAATTAATTAATTGGCCTCTTCCACCGCGGGCTGACCGCAGGATTGCTGCACCGTAGACTAGTGGATTGCTAATTTGCGTCCGTCCAAGTTCACACTTTGATTCCAGTAAATTAAAGAAGCTCTGTACACAACCATCCTTTACATGTGTCGGGACCACACTAATGCAAGGATTTCAGTGCACTGGAGTGGACGAAAGTTTGTGTTTGAATGATAAAATCTAGAACGTAATACATATGCATGTATTACGTTCTAGATTTTATATCATATCGATGGCAACAAATTTGTAGTGAGGTTATGTTATTGTTGGAGGTAAGAATACTAACCTCAGTGGTTGAAAAACTGCTGACATAAATATCGACATGCTTAATTTATTATATTAAACAATCAGTCAGCTAATTATATTTCGGAACGTTCGGAATGATAAAAAGCTAGAGAATAATTTGTTTTAAAAATTGTTACCAGACTCTTCAATCTTCATACATTTCTATTGGTAATCCGGAATGACCGGGTGACTATAACTATACTAATTTTGGTTGAATAGAAGTACTGTTGAACCTTAACATAAATGTACTAATTTTCATTTAGAAGTATTATAATCTCGTATTTCTATGACACAAATATAGATGTCGCTACTTGAGCAGACATTGTGCTAAAATTGATAGGTACTTGATGTCCACACCATAACAGTATGGTGGTAGTCTCCTTGAAATAGTTGGTTAATAAATATGATGTGTGACGCTAAGAGCGCTTGCTCTACTGGCCTCAGTGCTACCACTTTTGCACTTTTTGCGCTAGAATTAGCGATACTTTTAGAAGTTTTGGCACTTATTGTAGCATTTAACTTAATATGTCGTACATATAAAATAATCAATAAATTAAAAAGTAACAAATAGAAAACAAGCTATGACGGCACCAAATGGCGGATTTTGCCATTAAGTTAAAAACAAAGACTCAAACGTATTTATGGTATTTATAACATTCTGATTAAATTAACGAGTTTGTGTTAAAAGTGTATGTGATGCCGTGTTGTTTTCTTAAAAATTAAGAACGTTAAAGTGTGATGTAAAGAAATTGCGAATTCATTCACAATCAACAAAGTTAACATTTTTTTTTTTTCTAGGAGTTTTGTTACGTCACGTGACTATCGGCCTCTGTCCTAACGGATGAGATGTTATTTTCACTCTCACTCATTACGACTTTTCAAACAAGAAAGACTAGGACCAGAAAGCGTCTCACGCGCAAGAATAAGGCCCAGATGGCCATACTATCAATCGCATACGACAGTTCGCATGGTCATAGAGCCCCTTTCATTTATTGTCTAGTCAATCTAGCTATTTCTTATTTCATTGACTTGGCAACACTCGCTGATGTTGACTTGACCGGGGGAGTTTTGGCGGGAACCGAAAAGATGGTGTCGTGTTTTTGTATTATTTTCTAAAACTTGTGATTCTTCGAGTGTTAAAGTGTAATAATGGTGGATTATTAACGTTTACCGGTTCGTCAATGTGCACGAGTGTGGGCAAATGATACAAACATCGCGAAACGCGATTTTTCGTGTTCTCTACAAAACTTCACTTGAAGTTTCAGTAAAGTATCCATAACTTTACTGGAATGGGGAAAGGGGAGGGATTCATCGTCTTCATCATCACCTCATCATCATCATCCCATCATCTGTTACTGAAGGAAAAATTATTACTAAGAATCCGACTGAAGGACGAGTATCCATGGTCATGAATAATTTAAAAAAAAAAAAAAAAAAAATTGACTTGACCGTTCCGACCGACCAATATTTTTGTTATGATGATTTTTAAGTTTTCTGTTTGTTTCTACAGTAATTTGCCGAATTTTTTAGTTTATCTTACTAGTCCGTTGAGTTGAGTGTGTCTCCTCCGGTTAGTGTGGTGTTGAAAGTGTAGTCTGTGTGGTGAGATAGAAACTCCTGGAACTGAGATAGAGACTCGAAGTTTTGTGTCTTAGAAATAAGATCCTAGGACTCCTACAAAATAAATGATGTCGTTGTCTTGAAGAAAGTGTTGCATAGATTCTGAAAGTGAGCTATATTAGTATTAGGTCAATATAATAAAGTAAAACCCGTATTTTCTATGGTAAACCCGGCACATAACCTCTAACCTAACCAACCAAACCTAAAAAATCTCACCAAACTAAAACCTAAGCAAAATTATGTTGAATGTAGGCTATTATGACTAGTTTTGTTTTATAAGTATTAAGTATTAAAAGTTTTATAATTTTGTATGTACATAAGGTTTTTGAATAAAGAGTTACATGTATATCATATTTTTATCATCATTAATTATTATTGATTGCTGATACTTGTTGATTTTTTTTGTTTATAATTATGTAAAGGTGCTCCTTATTCGAGCCATGTTTTTATTGCAATATGGGCCCGGCAATATTGCCGGTAGCCCGGCCATCATCAGCCATGCTAGAAATGTATGACGATATAGCCCGGCCACCCTTAAAATATTGCCGGGCCAGTAATGCATTAAAAATATGGCCCGTCTTGTGATTACCAGCCATCAATAATTCATTGTTTCCCCTATACCAAAATAATAAAATAAAAGTTTCATTAATCTGTAACATATCTACCTACAGCTATAGCTATTCGAATCATTGATATAGTTATAGTTATGTATGTAGTAAGTCCATGACACGAATACAGATGGCGCTGGCAGGTGTTGCTTGTTTTAGCTGCCGAGAGAGGTCTCTATTTCCCTATCTAACAAAGTACTCTGTGATTGTTACTTATCCTCACACACAGCAAAACAATGAAATTCCGACAGTTTTTTTTAAATTTTGACTCGTAGGGCAAGCTAAAGCCAACATGGCCATACCGCCTAGTCATCCGTTTATTTTACATACGCTTAGTGTTTAAATCTATGATGAAGATAATTGAGGAGAGGGTGATAATAGATGAGATGAACCCTTTTCCCATCTCTTTTTAATTTCTAGAGCCGTAATAATTTACTTACTGAAACTTCAAGTCGAATCAAAGTCGAGTTTTCAAGTATATGTTTTTGCAGAGAACACGTGCAAATTAGAAAAGGTATCGTCAAAATCAGCTGCTTGAATTTTGTTGCAGCACCGCCAAAAACCATGAAAAATGTTGAAAAATGTAATCGCAGTATCAAAAAACGAACCGTGAATATCAACCAGTTTTAATTTTTTTTAAACCTATTCAGAAAAATAGTGAAAGCCTGTGGTAATTGAATGAAACAAACAATGTGACATTCTGTGGAAAGAACGGAAAATGGAAAAGACAAATCAATATGGCGGACCAAAATAACAAGGGCGCTAAAAGATTATTTTCGACTTAATTTCAACTTAATTTATCTCAGTTTTGACTTAAATTTGCATGCAATATATTTGTTATACTAAGTAAGCATTAAAGTGTTAAATTTTATCTAACGTAAGTCAAATATAGAGTAAGCAAATAAAAAGCACAGCATAGTGATCTCGAAGGTTTACTGTAAATATCTTGTGACTCTTGCAGATTCAGGCAGAATGTCGGCGATAAAAGTTAATTTCGAGATAGGGCACGAAGCGTCACTGCGCTCAAAGAAGACTCCTGAAGGGTTTACTCATGACTGGGAAGTTTTCGTACGCGGACAGGAGGGCGCAGATATAAGTCACTTTGTTGATAAAGTTGTTTTTCATCTTCATGAGACGTTTCCGAGGCCGCGGAGAGGTAAGCAGAATCCCATAAGATAGTTTTGAATCATAACTATTTTCATTTACATCTGAATACTACTTTCCAACCTACCTTCTTTTATGTTATTTACAAACACAGTTGTGTAATTGTTTTGCTGACCCAATAATGACCTACTCTGCTGTATAACTTAAAACAACTATAACGGAATCTGGCCAGAAATTGTACTTTCAAAGTGTGATTATTGTATAAAATTATAATTATAAATATTAAAACTAATTCTGTTTTTATTTATTTTAGTTGTCAAAGATCCCCCATTCTCCATAAAAGAATCTGGATATGCTGGATTTATTTTCCCTATTGAAATATACCTTAAAAACAAAGATGAACCCAAAAAGATTAAATTCACATATGATTTTACTTTACAACAGAGTGGCTTTCTTAAAGACCGTTACATATTTCAAAGCCCTAATGAAGAATTCAGAAAAAAGCTATTAAAAGGTGGTGGTATACCAGTCAGCAATAACACATTTTATACTAACCCTGACCAAGAAAGCAGAAGTAGAGACTCATTCACTGAAGAAAAACAACAGCTACTCAGCAAACCCAAGCTGTCCTTGGAAAATGTAAAAAAACACAAAGTTAAAGAGCACAAGGAAGAAGTTCCTCATAGAACCAGTAGTTTCGAAAATCTATTTGGAATGCCGATACAAAAACCACCTAAAGTATCACCTGACCCTAAGAAACTAGAAAAAACTGCACCACCCCTACCCAAACCAGAAAAAAAAGAGAAAGAACGGGGCAGTGCAGAAAAAAAATCTAAGCATGAACACAAAGAATCAAAACCGGACAAAATTAAAAATAAGGAAGACAAGGATAAGATTCGAATTGAAAAAATAAAAAGTCACAATAAGGATCAAGACAAAGTCAAAGATAAGGTTAACAAAAGACCTAATGAGAGATCCGCTACACCTGACCAAGTTAAAAAGCGTTGTTTAAGTCCTGTTAGGAAGCTTCCCAGCCCTCTACCGCCCCGGTCTACCAGCGCCTCAAGTATGAAAGAAGATTTCAAGATACTCAAGCAGAATGCAGATTTAGAAATGAGGAAGCCAAAACTTGAAGAAAAAATTACAGAGGCTAAAGCAGATAAAGAAACAAAAGAGAAAAAAAAGAAAGAAAAGAAGAGCCATGACAGAGATAAGGACAGAAAAGAAAGGAAAGAAAGCAAAAAAGAAAACCAAAAGATAAAGGAATTAATCAATAAAGAACCTCCAAAAGAAATACCTAAAGAAATCCCAAAAGCTAGAGAAACTCCAAAAGAAACATTAAAAGAATCTGCACCTGTTAAAGAAAAGCCGCCTAAACCAGATAAAGTACTAAATAAGTTTTCCATTGAAAATCTCAGAAAAACTCCTCCTCCTCCGGAGGAAGAGAAATCTGCACATCACAAGTCTAAAGATAAGTCTGATCCTGATAGGAAACATAAGCATAAGAAGAAGGATAAGAAACGTGAAGAATCAAGAGAGAAACATAAAGAGTCCAGTAAAGAAAAAAAACACAAACATGATAAAATAAGAGAGGCACCACCTGAAAAACTAGAGACTGTAGAGCTTAGAGAGACTCCTATACTGAAAGAGCGCCCTGCACCAGAGCTGGCTTCACCTATTTCTCTTGACACAGCATCACAGTGTAGCTCCAAGAGTGGCATCGCGAAAACATCACAAATAAACGACGACAACAATAGCAGTCACTCAGATTCTGAAAGCTCAATAGTGAATGAAGAAGAAGAAAAACCAAAAATAGACAACCCATCACCGGAACCTGTCAAGCCCCCTTCACCCGAGCCTGAACCTGAGCCTGAATTAGAAACAGAGCCCGAGCCTGTAGTGGAAGCTCCACCTCCACATCCAAAGGAAAAATCAAAGAAACACAAAGACAAATCATCAAAGAGAGAGGAAAAACGCAGAAAACGTAAGGCAGCCGAAGAAGAAGATGCGGAAAATAGAAAAGTGCCGAAAACAGACCCTGCGCCGACGATCTCTGAACCAGAGCGCGGGGAAAGCAGTGGCTCAGTCACGACGGAAACTAAAGTCCAAGATAATGGAGTCTCAAGCAGCTTAGGAGAGGAACCTGAACCTGGTGACCTATCTCCAGATTACATGGTGCAGCTACGAGATCTTCAGCAGAGAATTATGAAAATAAAAAACAATGAGGAGCTCGAAAGGGTTGTTAATTTGATAGCAGAGACAGGTAGGTACGAGGTCACAACCCAGACATTTGACTTCGACCTGTGTTTGTTGGACCGCTCCACAGTGCAGCAGTTGATTCAGTTGGTTGGTTGCTAGCCCCAGTCTAGTCACTATGATGACGAACCATACTACTGGGACTCTTACATGGACAATTTTTAAGTTAGTTCAAGAAGCAATATCCGCTACTTATTTAAAACAACTTGTTATATCAGTTAGATAAACTTATCTGATGCTAGATAGTGTTAATTATGTTACAATCTCATGTGTCTGTTAATGTCTTGACACTGGGACGTGCAATAATGTATAAGTGTGGAAAGTTTTATAAGACTGTTGAAAAATTGTTATAGTGATGTATATTTGTACATTAATGTATTGTTTTATTGCAAGTTAAAATAAACTTTAAAGTTTACCTAACTATGGTCTCTGATTGTGAGAGGCTTGTTAATATTGTAAAAAAAATGCTAGTATTGAGTTAAGTTAGTTGTACTGAAATTATTTTATTTTTATTTATACATTTACCAATAAGATACAATCACGAGTTTTATATAATATTTAGAAAAATTAATTATAGTTGCACACATATTCGAGTCAATAAGGGAGGATGAAGGATGGCAATTGACAAACAGTCATAGTGGTAGTAGTAATAAGGTTTGAAATATGAACCTTATGTTGTGTGATAAATTTGAAATTCTGTTGAAGTTTTATGCTATACATATAAGGTTCATATTTCAAAATGTCCTTACTACCACCAGAGTTCCTACAACGCCAATGGCATACCCTACAAACTTTTATTTAGAGTATAGTATGATCTCCTATAATTGTTTTAAAGGTACTAGATTAGAAGTTGGGTCCAAAGTTTGCTTTACAACTTTTAATACTTAATTGGGATTTGACTGAAGCTCCATAAGTTTTACGCAATGTGAACCCACTGGACCCACCAATATGTACAAAATGACTGACCTATGACGTCATATTTGCATGGTAAACAAGTACATAAACGATGGTAAACAGATTTACAAACAATGTATTATATATTCCACGAATATGTATGCAACTAATCGTATAGCAACTCTGCATAAGACTTTGTTTAATATGATAGCAATAACATCACTTTAAGTAATAAATAATAATAGATTTTGTGAAGCAATGTGATGTAAATTTTACTGTCTTTTTAATATTTACTAAAAAAAAGTGGCTCATTTTGCTTTTTATCAGAATCTGTACATTTTATTGTTACACATATAACTTATTTTTTATTTAATATGTAGTGTTTTAAAAAAATAAATAAAGTATAACAAATCAAAGTGTATTGTACTATCTAGAATAATCGAGATACATACATAAATCCGCCAAATTCTTAAGTTATTTTACGGATTAACTCCTAATCTGTGATTCCTATTTCTTTAGATTTCAAATAATTGTAGTGTACCAAAAAATGCTCTAAATCAGCGATCGTCAACCACATGCGGCCCTTGCGGTTTTGTAAATAAATAAAAAAAACGGGACATTTTGCTCACACGTCGTCTGGCTCCAAACTAAGCAAGGCTTTTACTACAGCTGCCAGAGACAGATAAACATTGATTTTTAGAGATCTGATAATACCTACATAATTAAATAGATACCTATGGTAAAATATGTACCTATAGATAGAAACCTATTGTACATTTTTTGAACAAGTGCGGCCCGTCTCTTGCTTATTATGGCACTGTGCGGCCCTTACCTGCCAAAAGGTAGCCGACCGCTGCTCTAAATGGAAAGTGAAAAACAAAACACGCTTTTCCCTACCAGTCTGAGTGCTAATCGGAGAATAGGCGAAGACCTATCTGTGCAATATGTATAAAATAACCTATCCCATAGTAATAAAATGAACTATGTATGAGGAATTCTGGAACCAGCTTCGAGTAGTCCTATGGGCAACACGACGCGACGACCTAAAGACCTTTTTTTAGTTAATCATTTTTGGTTTTCATGCCTATGAATGTTTCACTCTGCAATTCGTATTCATCCGTCAAGAGTAATACAAAGCCTACAAATGATGTGTTTGGGAATTGTTTACTAAAATACGTGACATTGGCGAAGTTGTGAAGAATTTCCACCAATGCTTTAGGTTATTTATTATTTGAAGTTGAATAGGTAAGTACATTATGATTAAGTGAAAAGATACACAGTTTGATGAAAACATTTATTAAATAATTGTGAAATTATCATAATAGGTAAAAGGGAAACAAATGATATTAATTAATCACTACGTTAGATGGGTCACCATAATTATTATCGGTAAATGGTAAAAATGAGGGTCGTTTTCAAAACCATGCTTAATGGAAATAAAAATGACGATAACAATGAATGATGGAATTTGGTTCTGCCCATTCGTGAACTCCCGGTTCCAAAAATGTGAAGATGTTAAAACATTTCAAAAATGTGTAAATAGCCTTCGTAAACGAAAGCTGAAGTAACCAAATTCTTAATTACGATTTGCGCTCAGCGTTGAATTATCCGCATACATGCCAGCGTTTCCTTTCTCAAGGGTAGTTGTCGTTTATCCATTATCGAGCCCAAAAAGCGCTTTTGTTCGTTCCTCAGAGTTATTCAAGTCCAAAATCGGTCGACGTTTCCTTCACCTCTTCTTTCCGGTCTTATGCACGGTCTGCCGCCACTTCGTGTAGAAGTCTTCGATGTACTCGAGAGTGATCCCGGCCGACTCGGCCGCGCCGGTCACGCTGAACTCCTTGTAACGCTCCTCTTCCTTGCCGGGCTCATTGCCCAGAAGGAGGACGAGGAAAGGCGTGGATTTCGCTGGGGATGTTTCAGAATCGCCGCTCCCCCCGAGGTTTTGCCTGTCTTCGCCGATGAAGTGGTTGCAGAATTCTAGGATCTGCATGAAGTTGTGGACGTGCGGCGGCGCCTTGCGCGGGCACTTGAGCAGCGGCAGCGCGCGAGACTGGCCGGCGCGCTGGGCGCGGAGGAACCGCGACCCGGTCTTCAGCTGCGCCTCCAGCCAGCGGATCGCGTCGCGAGCTGAACTTTCCTCGCGTTTAAGATTGTCCAATTCTTGTAACACTGTAAAAAAGGTAAGGTTGACGTCGATTATAATGTAATGTATTTGTATGGAAATAAATATATAAATATCTTGGAAATATCGACGACGCTGATAGTATAGTTATCCGAAACACAAACATATAGATTTCTGAGTAAACTCCATCTTTTGCTGTCCACTCCCCTGGGGGCCTACCATAATATCCTATTGCCATTCTGGTTACGTTTTGTTTTCGACGCTACGCGACCATGAACCTTATTGCGCGGCAATACGATTCGCGTTCGCACAGCGTCGAAAACAAAACGTAACTATCATGGAAATAAGATGTTATGGTATGCCCCCTGGTAAAAAGAGATTGGTCCTGCCTGACAAAGAGTGGATATGAGATACTTAAGTTCCTAGCGCAGCGCACATGACACTGACGTAATCAGAACTTTATATGACCCAGACGCTTACCGACAGCATAGGTATAATGCTATGAAGTTCGTGAGTGAGTCCGGTGTACCTAAAAGTGGTATTAATACTGACCAACAGCAGGTATGAGCAGGATGAAGTTCCTGGCGCGCAGCAGGTGCTTGACGCGGCGCAGGTGCGCGTGCAGCGCGGCCGTGTCCAGCGCGAGCAGCGCGGGCGGCGCGCGGCCGCCGCGCTCCAGCTCGCGCACCTGCGACACCAGCCACAGCCGGCCCAGCCGCCGCAGCAGCCCGCCCTCCGACGACTCCGCCTGGGGAGCCGCACTCACGATTAATATATTCACGATTAAACAGGACGAACAGCATGCCCACATTGATTGGGTCGTGCTGCGCACCCACTGCGTCGGAATCGGTGCATACGCTGCCTATACGTCATCGGCAGATAACGCGCCATTCTGATCCTTTTTCTTTGAATATTCTTTGGAAAGTATTCTATCTCTTTGACATACGGGTGAGGACTCATGCCTGAGCCATCCCCCTGGGAAATTTAATGCTCGAGTAAATTTGTAGCTCAGCAAACATATGGGTGTGTGATGTGCTGTTAAATGACTAACCAAAAAGTATTTGTGGCAGAAAATAAAATAAGTACCTTGATCAAAGACTGGCATATGAATCCAAACAAGTTTTTGGTAATATGTTCAGATGAGAATAGTAGGTGTATGTGAATATTTAAGAAAAAACTACTTACATGCTGCTTTTTAGAGTTATGCCACTCCCTGCTTCTTTTGTGGTTAATTTTAGTACTTAGCTTTGGAGTAGGTATCTTTTTCATGTAAAATATCTTCATAGTTCTGTTGAATCGAATGCGAGGCACGATATTGGCAATGAAATTACCAAAATCAATAAAGTTCAGTATCCTTATAATATTTTCCTCATATACTGAAAGTTTGTGTCGGTTCAGGTATTGCCATTCTGATGCGTCTTTATCAAATTTGCAGATGTTGGTACCGCGCAAGTTAATGTCTTCTGGCAATGGTGTCGTTTTATATTCCAGCTTGACTTTTGTGGCAACGCTTCTTGCATACTGCAATACTTCACAATCATTATCTTTATCAGATGTTTTGAGGACGAAAGTATGCGTCAGGATGTTGAGTAAGTCAACGACGCATTGAAACATTGCCTCCCCACTGTCACCACAAGATAATATCAAATCTTTTTCCGACACAGCCCAGTCTTGCAGCAGTTTTATACTGGACATAATATTGTCACCAAGCAGGAAGTTTTTTAATTTTTCCTCGTTTATATCATTAGTGTTGTTGGAATCTTGCTTTATTTTTTTGTTTTCATTAATATCAGTGTCCACATTACCATTAACAGCTTGTGTTTTGACTTCATTAGCTTCTTGAGGTGTGTCTCCGTTCATTTTGTCTGTTTCTTTCTTGTCCATGTCTTCATCCGAATCTTCGCTTTGTGAGTCGTCATCTGTTAGTTCGTCAGAGTTTGTTTCCTCTTCATCAGAACAAGATTCCATTGTTTCCACATCACTATTCTCTACTTCTCCACCACTTTCATCAGTGCTTCCAGAAGAGATTATGCGCCTGCGACGACGCCGTTTCAGCATTTTTTTTACATTATTCTTAGCATCTCCATTTGCTTTCTCGATTTCGTCTTTATTCTCCACGTCTTTGTCACTTTCATCATCATCAGTAAAATCTAAGCCATTTGTAGTTGGTTCAGTAAAGTCAGTTTCTGGTTCAACTTGATCTATGATTTCCTCCACAACTACATCATTTTCTGCTTCCTGGATAGATGTAGTTCTTCCCCTATACTTTGATGCTGGATTCTTTAACCCTATTGATTCCAACTGTGTCAACAGTTTCTGTAACAGCTGTGATAGTAAAGCCAATGTAAATGCTTTGCATGCAAATGCTTTAGTCTCATCAGTTTCAGACATTTTTGGAATGGTAAACAAACAAATCTGTGCTATTTTGTGGACCAGACTGGGGTGCAAATATGAAGGGTTAGTATTCTCCTCTTCTATGGCTTGGATGTATTCATCATAATTCTTGTTGGGATCTGGCATTTGAGTTTTTTCAAAATCCATTGATACTTTCAATCCTTGAGCAATCATATTACATCTTTGAGGTATGTTTGTGTCATTTTTGCCCAGATACCACAGCTCTATGAGAGACAGAAAATTCACAATGGTACTCTGAATGTGCTCTGCCTGTGTAAAAGATTCTGAATCAGTAATTGTATTAACAAATTGGACATTTTTCTCAAAGATTTTCTTGACATTGTCCATTGCTCCTTCAAAGGGAGTTGTGCAGTTTAGGCAGTGGATGTAATAGCACACAGAATCAATGTTGTAATTTTTATCAAGGTAAAGATTACCTAGCTGATTATAAGGCATTCCTGAGGCCATGTCGATGTGTGCAGCCTGGAGGTAATATCTAGCTGCAATTGATGAGTCGAATGTATGGAATATTTCAGCTTGATATCTGCTGAGGTCACCCAGATATATGAGGCAGGAGTACAACAGGAATCGACCAAACTGGATCTCATCCTCTGTCACTGACTCAGTATTTTCGTGCCATTCATCATCATTGTATGTTGAAATATAGTCCAGTTCCTTATGTTGTATGTTCATTTCCGACTGTATTCTGGCTATAAAGTGATGGAAATGACCAATTCCACAGACAAGGTGAGTTAACAAGTAACTATCATCATCACTATCTGTCTCGCGCAACTTCTTAGCAGCTGACACAGTCTCATAGTATACTTTTCTCCATAACAGCTCGAGGGTTTTTTTGCCATAGTTCAGTGGATCAAGAAATAATAGCTTTTCACAGTTATCCCTTAGTTTCTGCCGTTGAATTTCGATGTGCATGGAAAATAGATCCATTAAAGATTGACTTGAAGCTGTCATTTCCCCAACGCGTCTAGCTGAATCGCTTATATAGCTGAAAATTGTAATATTTGCTAATTAATTTTACTTAACCAAACTCCCATTGAATTGATATAATTATATGACTCAATGTATTACAAAGATATTTCACAAGTAGACATAGTTGAAATCGTATAGAGCATAGCGTTAACTAAATAAATACGGCATTAGCCCAAAACTTACCGATATAGTTTTTTGGCACGTTCATTGCGCTCTGCAACTTTAGACTCCAAAGTTTCATTAGTTCCGTTCTTCATTTTCAAGCCATGTTACTTTACTGGTCAAGATGCTGATTTCAAAAATACCTTCGATGCTTTTATCGATAACCAATTAAATATAAAACAAATCATGTCTAATTAACCATAATTTGTAGTTACAAGGAAAATTCTGAATGATCAGAAATAATCCGATTTTTTGAACCTGCGTAATAAATTGAACGAGAATGACATGACAGTGATGACAGCGACTTTGGCATGGCATGACTGCATGAGTCATGACAGTGACAAAAGTTGAGTCACGATTTTTTAATTTATGGTTTTATGACCATAAATACTATATCTTTCAGTCAGAAAATTTTATTAAAAATCTTTTTATAATGATGGTAATGAGGGAGATGTTGGTGATAAATGAAATGAATCCCTTCCCTTTCCCCATTTCAGTAAAGCCGTGGATACTTTTCTGACACTATAAGTCAAGTTTTGTAGAAGTCACGAATGTTTGGATCATTTGCCCACACGCGTGCACGTTAACGAACTAGTAACGGTTTAATAATCCATCATTATTTTAGACCATTTATCCTTCTTCTAACCTTCTAATCTAAACACAAAAAATAAAGTTGAAAGAAGTTGCAAGCAGAAAAGGTGGTGTCAATACATACGTATTGACACCACCTTTTCTGTTCCCGCGAAAAAATCCGACGAGTCATGAGATTGATTAGCGATGCCACTTGGCAACTTCTGAGGAATTATTCTAAACTGCAGGGATTTTCAATTCGCTATCCCGATTCCTATGTAGGAAATCCCCGAATTGGCGGGGATAGCTACAAGTGCTATCGAAATGAAATTTTTGGTGCAAACCAATTTTGCATGGATGCCTATGATTTTTAATTAATCATTTGGCAACACTGAACTGAAGTCTGCCAGTCATTCCTACAGACTAACAAACTATGCTTTGATTCATTCCCAAATGCTATCATTCCGGGAGCAAACACATAATGACGTCACTCGTCATCCTTGCTCAAGCATCGATTGACGTCACTCTGTGTTGCCCACGTGACCGGATTGCTATACCTGGCGGAGGTTATACCATGACTTCACTAATTCCGTAATTCCGTTCATTGGTTCATTTCATTGTTGTTGTACTTTGTTTCATTAGTTTCTTTATTATATTGATCTAATATTAATATATTTTCGCCTATTACGTTCATTGTGTTTCATCTTTGTGTTCTTAGTGGTGGTATTCATCATTATTGATAAATCCAACAGTTCTTAGACATTTTGATAATAAAACCAGAGGTAAAAACTTTTTAACCTCCTATCTTTAGAGGGACTATTATTTAACACTGTCTTTTCGCACCGCCGATGTCTGTTGTAGTTCAATAAAATCTTACCTTTTTCCTTAGAAACAACTCGAACACTGAAAGTCTCAAATAACTTGCATTGTTATCAAGGTATTGTAAACCCTACTGAATGTTACAGGATATCTACCGAAATGGATTCTCCGTGCATATTTTTAGGCATCAAAGTGAAACCAGGTCCGATAGAACGGTTCAAGTTGGAAAACTATACACTTGATAACACTGTGGACCATCTCAAAACTGAAGCTGAAAAGAAAACTAATGTACCATCATCTTCCTTGGGTATGTACATTTTATGTTGGGCTTATAATATCAATTTTTTTATCTAAACATAAAAATCTCATGGAAGTTTTCAAGAATGATAGAACAAAAACATATGTTTCTAGCTTTGTTGGATGTTCTAAGGCTGAGATATTAAAGTTGATTGAATCAGGGATTACTTTACAGTAGCTTGTGTAGGTAATTGTTTAGGCCTAAATAAAAAAAAAATAAACCATCATTTCTACTGGTAAATAAATATTTTCAAGATTCTAATGTTGAAGTTCTGTTGTTAATAAATCAAATATTTAATTGATTTTTTCACAGAACTTATTCACCATGGGAAAATATTGAAACCACATACAACCTTGCAAGACAGTGGAGTTAAAAACGGTGAAATGGTGCATGTAGTTAAAAAAAAGCATGAGGAAGCTGTCCCTCCGCAGTCGACTTACTCAGATTCTGAGCTTCAGGGCCTGAACACAGCCCTCAGGTCTCTGGGATGCACCCCAAATGCACCGGGGTGGACTAGAGCAATGCAGGTATCAACTAACATGAATTGCCAGTTGTTAAACTTTCCGCTGCCACTTCAAAAAAAGTATATTCTTGCAATGTCTATTTTGATCTGTTGCCAGCATCCTTGCATCATCTATCTGATCTGATCTAGTGCTGTCTGCTTGTTAACCACTCTTCTCATAAAAAATCAGTGCAATAGTTTTATTCTAATTACTTGTAGGCAGTTAAATTATTTGATTAAATATTTTTTTGTCACAAACACGTGATATTAAAGAATTCATGTGTCTATAATAAAGAAGTTTTAGAAGTTGCATAAACAACACAACACAACACAAAAACAAAACACTCAACTAAACACCAATGTTATAAATTTATGTTTCTTCCTACACATTTCACTACATTTAACTAACAGTGTGTCAACCAACATTTGTGCTAACTCTTATTCCACCGAACAATTCTCTCTTACACAGAACTTAGCCTCGTACATAATTTCGCAGCTACTTAACGAAGAGTCTGTAATGAATGAGATACTGGACGTGGCGCCGTCGTTGCGCGAGGATTGCGTCGCGTTGTCTATCTTGCACGAAGTCGAGCTCCTGGCGGCGCTCGGGGCCAACATTCAGACCATGCGGCGGGGCGCGGAGGCGCACCCCGAGCTGCCGGCGGCCTTGATACATCTCATGCGCCTCGAGCGCGCGCGCGCTAACTTTGCGCCACCCAACGATGGTAGGGAAATTGTCTTTATTATTTGAAGCGCACTAAATTGATTTTAGCAAACATATCCGAATCCGGTACACCAGCAGGGGCTAACAGGGCCAGGAGACAAATTGTCTTTTGACCGTTTTCCACTCTTAGATGTGACAAAACTAGAATACTAGTGTGTTTGTATCTTTCTCATGAGATTAAAACTGTGGAAAGACAATTTATGCACTATAGCATATACCTATAGCAGACATATTAGCTCTGCAGGGGTTTAGTTATTTATACTCTTTAACAATAACTTAATGCCGTGTGTAATTATTAATTATCAATAGGTAATCGAGCCTACCTAGCTTTTGACCCTCTTTATTAATGTTTGATTTTTCAGCTCCAACCATATCCGGGTTCTCGTACTCACTAGAGGCGCTGTCTGAGGAGGAGGACGCGGATGACGAGGAGGCCGACGAGCCCGAGCGAAGCCCCATCACGCGCGAGCAGCTGGCTGCGGCTCTACAGGTAAATAAACTCACAATCTCACTCATAAACTAGGCATAAACTCAAAAACAAACTCGCAATCTTCATGCATACTTTGACAAATGTTCGCATGAGTATGAGCGTGTCGTGTGTGATGCAGGCGGCGACGGAGGCGGTGTCGTCCTCGTCGGCGCCGGCGCCGGCGCCTGCGCCGACGGCCGCGTCGACGCCGGCGCCGGCTCGCGGCTCGCGGCAGAACCTGCTGCAGCTGCTGCGCGGCGCCCCCGCCAGCTCCGGCCGCTCCGCCGCGCGCGCGCTCCTCCCCGGTAACTACTGCTCTCTCCTACCTCGCCTCCAGCCGGCTCCTCTACCCAAGTCTCGTTTGCTTCGAAGCGATTCTATACCTAGTCGCTGACGCTCGAACGCGTTAGAATCGTGCGCCGCGCTCAAGTCTCGATAATCGATTATCCCCGCATCTAAACCGCATTCCGAGATCATTGTTCCGAACAAAACTAGTTTGAATGTGTGCTCGAATACCATAGATGTATCATTATTATAAATTGGCCATTTTCTCGATTGTAGCGCGTTCCGAACGGCCCTTGATAACACCGGAGATGTTCAGCGCGGCGATATCCGCGGCGATCAACCGCACCGGTAACGGCACGACGCCGGACGCCGCACCCACACCTATGGAGCAGACCACTGAAGGTATACCAATGTCCGAAAAAGGGGCATTTTATCCTAATGATGACTAACGTTCTAGGGTTTATCTACTGTGATCGACTGTGTATTGCGGAATCATAGTTTAATTTTTAATAAATAGCAAAATAACTTTTCTTTAGGACTCAAATCAAACTGCCAACGACACTAATAGACAAATATTTATATTTCTTTCTAACTTACATGAGCGAAAAACTACTACACAATATTAATAAACATAATAACATAAATAACAGTAAAATTAAGTAAGATAACAGTAGGAGTATAAAGTAACAGGAGTAAGTAAGCAAACTGGGAGTAAATAGTGACATTAAGTTGGCTATCAGTGGGAGTAAACAGGCTAACAGTGAGAGTAAGCAGGGAAACAATGAAACAATGCAGGGAAAGTGTGTAGGCTCACAGTAGGAGTATGCAAGTTAACAGTGGAAGGAAGTAAACAGTGGGAATATGTATGCTCACAGTAGGAGTATGCAAGCTAACAGTGGGAATGATGTAGCACTAAGTAACCTTTAACATACCCTTAGATTAAACTTTAACAACTAACCCCCTCTACCTGTATTCCCCTTAAATAATAATACTAGGATACCAGTTAACAAAAGCCACGGTCCCCGGAGTCCGTGGAGTGTACTTTCTCGAATAAAGAATAAAAAAACAGTGGGAATATGTAGGCTCACAGTAGGAGTATGAAAGCTAACAGTGGCAATATGTAGGCTCACAGTAGAAGTATGAAAGCTAACAGTGGGAATATGTAGGCTCACAGTAGGAGTATGAAAGCTAACAGTGGGAATATGTAGGCTCACAGTAGGAGTATGCAAGCTAATAGAGAGTAAGCAAGCAAGCAGTTGGAGTGTAGGCTAACGAGTTTCCCCGCGGCCGCCAGCCCCGGGCAGCGCAGCAGCACAGGCACGGCCCGGTTCTAACTTGACGGCGACTGTAGGCGCAGAACGCTGCGCAGTAGCGAACACGAAGGCATGCGCGGCCGTCAGAGACGCCGCAGAGTCTCGCTTGCAGCGCACGCGCACAGCCGACATTAAGTTTGAATCAGTCTATACTCCGGCCCACCACCCTACTCCACTCCCATACATACTCACACTAATATTACAAATGGCAATTACGGGTCTGAGCAGTAGCGCTCTTGTAGCGCCTCACTCAACTGCCGTCTTTGTACTTCTTCACTCTACAAAACTTCAAGGCTAGAGTGAATAAGTACCTTATAGGTCGTCGTGCTCCATCTTAGACCACAACGTCGCTTAACATCAGGCGAGTTGGTGGTCAAACGCCGACCTATTCTATATAATATAATATATAACGTATTGGCTCTGTGAGCTGTAGAACTCGCCACCGACGTCTGTCCAGAAGCTTCAGCAGGGATTTTCACAATCATTCGGAAACGTTTCCGATCGGATCCCAGATTTCACACTCAAATTGTTCGAATCTAGTCTACTTTTTTACATTTTGGAATAGGGTATCGAGTATAAATCCGATCGGAAGAATTAGTCACGTTTAAAAACTTATGAATATAGACTGAGATTCGAATGACTTAGGCTTTACATTTTTTAAATTCGAACGGAAACGTTTCCGAATGGTTGTGAATAGCCCTGCAGGAGGAAGTCTGCCGCCTCAACGGATTCTCGTGAAATTTTGTGAGCAGTTTCGACAATTATACAGTATATTTTCAGTCAATTTAAGTGGATTTTTCAAAAATGCGGAGATTCAATAAAAATCTGTAAAATCATTAAACTTTATTTTGAAAATTTAGTTAATGCCGCATCCATTCGTTAACGAATACGAGCTTTGGTAGCATTTATATGCTACCAAAGGTTATTCTATATTTTTCTCAAAAATAGCGATGATATTCACTACGTGAACTATATGAAAATACTACGATAGTAAATTATCCCGAGCATGTTGGGAAGAGAAGAGTTGTTACCCGCTTGGAAAGTAATAACTAAATGTTTTTTTTTGCAGCATCGTCGTCGCAAAGTCCTGCGCGGACGGCGCGAAACCAAGACTTCACGACGCAACTCAACCACATGCACGAGATGGGCCTACTCGACGACACTTTCAACGTTCGCGCGCTGGTTATCTGTGGAGGTAATTATATCCAACTTCACGACGCAACTCAACCATATGCACGAGATGGGCCTACTCGACGACACTTTCAACGTTCGCGCGCTAGTTATCTGTGGAGGTAATTATATCCAACTTCACGACGCAACTCAACCATATGCACGAGATGGGCCTACTCGACGACACTTTCAACGTTCGCGCGCTAGTTATCTGTGGAGGTAATTATATCCAACTTCACGACGCAACTCAACCATATGCACGAGATGGGCCTACTCGACTACACTTTCAACGTTCGCGCGCTACTTATCGGCGGAGGATACTTATCTCCTCCGTTTGAGGGTGAGGAAGTAACTAACAAACATACACACAAACTTTCGCTTTTATAATAAAAGTAGAAACATAATGACTCAACTCAACCACGTTCACGAAATGGACCTACTCAACGAAAAAACCTTGAAAGTGTCCTAGTCGTGATTTGCTTAGTTAAATGTTTCTCTAACCTAGACTTGTTTTTCTTAGTGATTAATTTTAATTTGTGCACCAATGTTTGTTCTAGGTGACGTAAATGCAGCTATCAACCTGGTATTCAGTGGAGCTATCACAGAAGACGCTTAGGTTACATGTAGGGTCAACTGAGGCAATTGTGTTTTTCAAGAATTACTGACAAACCCTTCACAAATTAGGCGCCATCGACTTCTTTTTTCTATCTTTAGTTGCAATAATCTGTACAAGATGGCCTTAGTTGCCTAATTTGTGAAGGGTTTGTTAGTAATTCTAGAAAGACGCAATTGCCCCACAGACGCATTTGCCCTAGTTGACCCTATATCATTTACCTTATTTATGTCACAAAGATTTTTAAAAATAGCTTGTAACGCGCCAAAAATAGCAACAAAATGCAGTTACGTGCAAGGCAAGAAGCAAGTTTAGACAATCGTGTATTTGGTAAACATTTACGTAAATGTGTATCAATAGCACTAGCACGGGCTGGAAACAAATTGTCTTTCTACCATTTTTATCAGCGCTTAGATGTGACGAAGCTAGTCTACGGATATGTTTGTCTCTTTCTTACGGGATAAAAAAGAGAATCTCCGTGAAAAGAGAATTTGTCCACGGCTCATGCTAGACCAGCTGGTTGATTTTGACAGATGGTTGTTTTTTTTTTAATCTGTCTAGTTTTTATTGCTTAGTTGAATCTAGTTTTAAAAGTCTTTGATTTATAATTAGAAAGATAAATATATACTTTTTAAAATTAAAGTTGTTTTTAATAAGGAGCCTTGTCCAATAGGCGGCGTTCAATTAAAAAAAAGTAGGATTCAAAGTTAGCCCAACTTTGAATCCTACTTTTTTTATTTGGCTACTGCTCCGTTAGGTCTAATCTAATCTCAAATCAACAATATGGATTCAGACGAGGAAAATCCACAGAAGATGCTGTTAAGCTTCTGACCACTAAAGTGGCGTCTAGTTTGGATAGAGGGCAAAAAACTATAGGTGTTTTTCTTGACCTTGCGAAGGCATTTGACACTGTTTCAGTGGCAATTCTATTCAAGAAATTTGAACATGCTGGAATCAGAGGCTTGCCACTGAAATGGTTCCAAAGTTACCTTAGTGATAGAAGTCAGTGCGTTAGGTTGGGAGATAGCTCAAGTACTACACTGCCTATCCACTTTGGAGTTCCCCAAGGTAGCGTACTAGGTCCAACATTCTTTATTTTGTACATCAATGATATCCATGCAGCATGTCCTAGTAATACTGACCTCATTTGTTACGCAGATGATACTGTCGCTCTATTCAACGGAAATACGTGGGAATCGGCGTTCCAGAATGCCGAAGCTGGTATGGCAATCGTCAAACAATGGTTGGATAGGAACCTCCAAACACTTAACCTTGGTAAAACGCAATACCTCTGCTTCCACAAAACCAAAGTTTCTGAGCCAAGTACGCACTTCAGCTTGAAAATTCATTCTGAATGCACAATGGTCGCTTGTACCTGCGCAACGATATCGCGTTCCTCTACAACGAAATACTTAGGTATAAACATTGACGAACAGCTATCTTTTAAGGCGCACATTTCCGCTCTGTCGAAAAGAGTTCGCAAACTAATTCACGTCATGGGAGCGCTATGAAATGCAGCCAACGAGCAAGTTCTACGCCTGGTTTATGTTGCTCTTTGCGAATCGGTTCTGTCATATTGTATAACTGTATGGGGAGGAGCAGGAGCCACCACCATGTTGGAAGTGGAAAGGGCACAACGAGCAGTGCTCAAAGCAATGCTTAAACTGCCCTACCGGCATCCAACAAATGACCTGTACTCCAAAACGGGAGTATTACGAGTCCGTCAGTTATACGTTCAAAAGGTGACTCTAGCGGTGCATCAGAAAATGTCTCAGCAAGTTGTTTCGGGCCCTTTGAAGAGGAGGCAGCCCCGAGCCCCGGAACCATGCACAAAGACTGTTTTTGCGCAACGTCTGCCAGAATTTAGACACATCCCTACATATATAATAGAATAAATAAACAGCTTGGCATTCGCAACAAAACAGCAAGAGATTGTAAGCTGTCTGTCACAAAGTATTTACTTTCTCTGTCATATGTTGATACAGAAAAACTATTAAAAATAATTAAATAACTGGTTATACTTACTCTGCCACATACACACATACACACACACACACACACACACTCACTCACTCACACAAACACCTCAAATCTAGTTTAGTCTACACTAATAATATTATATCTGCATATCCAATAGCCGCACTACCATTCATTATATTTCTGTATTCGCATAAACGTTGGTCCCTGCGATACAGGTCTCCTACAGGGCCACAAGCAATTTTGTAACCATTTCTTTTTGTAAATAAGCTTTAACCACATAAAACTCTCATATGGTTAATTGTAATTGTCTTTTTTGAAATAAATTATTTGTATTTGTATTTATTTGTAGGTTTGGGACAATTTTACGATCAACAGTGAGGGAGGGGATAGTTAGGTTGTCAACTAATAGAGGAGAGATAATCCTGATGACACTAACTTGATAAGAGTAACAAGAGGTAGGTAACAGACAGAAAAACTTAATACGGATGTTATTGGACTGAATGAAATTAGCTAATGAAAAAAATACTATTTTATTTGTGAATCAGAGTAAAGAAGAAATATAAGAAATGGAAACGGAACTTCACATTTAGTTATGGTAGTTTAAAAGCTCCCACCGACCGCCACCAAAACACAGTCACCAGTCAAAGACAGTTTTTTGTCCCAACTACTGCCAGTGGGACTCGTTGGGTCATAAAACAATTATTATCTTTAGCGTTTTGCCATTATAATGTAATTATATAGCTAACCTGGGTTAGTGTAAAATTGGTTTTCCATTTGTTAACTTCGGTTCGACTGTAGTTATCACCAGTAGTGGCAGTTTGGTGGTGGTCGTTGGCACAAAAAATATTTTTATGCCCCTACAACGTTTCTTACCCGTGTTACTACCAAGCTTACTACCAGTAGTAATACGAGCCCCACTGGCAAAATTTGGCGACCACCACTGGTGGCCGTTTCATCAATATTTTGGTGGTCGTTGGGAGTAAGCCGTTTAAAATGATGATTTACTACGAAGAGTAACTAAAAATATTTATATTAGGTAGCGAGCCAATATCCAAACCACAAGAACAAATGGAGTGCAATTTTGAATTTAAATAATTGAACAGGACTACAAACGTGACCTAGCCTAGAAAGAATTAATACAGATGTAACAAATCGAGGAAAACAACGATGTTAAAAAAAACCACAGCCATGGCACTATTAAATTCGTTTTCTACCCTAAATTGGCTAAAACTGAAGAGATGAATATTAAACAGGCGTTTCCGGCTTCCCGATCTCGGTTCCGGTCAGATTACAACATATTATTATCCTACACTATAGGAGAATTTGTGCTAAGTTTCATGAGAGAAGACATTACTATCTCCGTCTTACACGCATGTCCATCAGAGCCCGAGATTCGGCCCTCAAGTTTTTTTTAATGAAATAATAAAACACAGAATACCATCTATTTTCAAACATTTATTTTGAACACTACCTAGATAATTGTTAATTTTAAAAACATAAATTGTATCAGGATGTATAATCCTTAAGGGCAGGTAATACCGTAAGTAGGTAACAAAGGTACTTATTTTTCTAAATTATATCACATAAGTAGGCGTAACTCGCTAAAGATACACTGACAAAAGAGGCCCAAGCAACAGTAGGGTTAAGGTCATAGCACACATACCAATTCGAAAAGGAATCGTCACCGTATCGCCTTACCTCACCCAGGCAAGGCATTTACGTTACGATTAGTGTGTGTTGCAATAGGGAGTTTTATACAAAGAATACTGCACGGCTCGAGTTGACTCGGTGATGATCCCCAGTAAGTTTGTATGCTGTGACGATCCCTTTTCGAGTTAATATGTGAGGTATGACCTTATAATATGAGTTTTGATACTTACGTAACTTTTTTCGTTTCCATTTGGATCCATACATGTCAATAAAGCGCCCCTGGCGGAAACGAACTGAGTTAAATGTATGGAGCCAAACGAAAACGAAACCTATTCGAGCTATAACCTATTCAAAACTCATACTAAGCCTACAGCTTTACGGAACCCTAAAAGAATGTTTCAAAACAGTTCAAACAAAAATTATATAGAAATAGGTGAAAAAGGATGATTTAACGTCAGACAGGTTTTCAAAAGATTCCGCCTTAGGTACCTTTAGCTAAAAACTCTAATCTAACAAAATAACTAGTAAAAGTAAAGTAGAAGCGCGTCTATAAATTACAATTTATAGTATAAGTATACATCTAAAAGTATTTATGAAATCCAGTTTTTTTGCAACAACTACAGAAATCAGTGCCTAGCACCAGTGAAGTGTAAGTAGTTTTGTATTATTGACAAGAAAACACTAACTAAATGCTAAAATTGATACATTTCTATGGATAATGACTGCTACAGTCTCTTGAGATCCCAATAACATCTAATACATGAAATGCTTGATTAAGTTATATATTGCAATATCCAGACATCAAATGACAGTAAAAGTTATGAATCTAACGTTTCATTTTAAAATTCATCTTGTGCTTGTAGAATTTCTTGAATGTACTGTTATCTTTTTGCGCGCGGCATTGCTCGCGTTTTTGCATGCGGCGGAAATACCACGCGGCGTTGTTCGAGGTGTTCTCACCAAAAAGTTCCTGTTCCAACTTGAGTCGGGCTTCGGCTCTCAAAGCAGATCTCTGATTGTACCAGTCGAAATCCTTGGTTTTACCTTTCTTCCTTTTCTCACTTTTCGAAGGACGCTTCTCCGGTTTGTTTGTCCTCTCATCAGAATTTTTAGTAATTTTTGGCATTTCTCTATCGTACTTAGCCTCTATTAACTTATTGACGTAATTCTCAAAATCTGCATTCAGATACTTTTTCTCTGCCTTGTCTAAAGAAATGTTATCCTGGGATGATGTGATGGAAAATTCATCAAAATCTTTTAGGTATCCGCCTTTCATCTCCCACTGTTCATATTTGTTGTTTCTCTTCTGTCTTTTGTGTGATTTTTGGCGATCATTTTTCTTTTTCTCGTACTTAAGTTTTGGGCCGGTGTATCTATCATCTTTTTTTATATCATCCTCACTGAAAGTGTTAAGATTTAATAGAACATCTTCATCTTTAGGCTTCCTCTTGGCTTTGTGGTCATTGCCCAATCTGCTGGGCAGTTCATTATCTTTGTTTCTTTTGCTTCTTTGTAATGGCTGGTCAATCTTTAAGGAATCAGCATAAGTAATTTTCTTTTCTAGCAATTGTTCAGACTGTAAATTACCTGGGTTGTTAGCATTTATGTCTTCATTATGTCTACTACATCCAGATTGTAAATCTAAAATGATATCTCTTGCAGTTATGACTGCATCACTAGAATCAATCGTATTTTTTTGAGTACCATGTTTATTTTTACCTGTCTGGAAATATTTAGAGCCCAGTTGTTTTTCCAGATTAATTTGTTTGTGTGTCTTATTATCAGCTTCTGTGTTCAGGTTGAGTGGAATAGATATAGAACCCAGTTGTTTTTTAGATCTCAGCCGCATATTTTGCTTATTTTTACTTTTTTCAACTTCATCAAGCTGTTTTTGTAATTCTTTGTCCAACCAATCTTTATGTTCTTTATAAAATCGTTTCAGTTTGTCAATGTCTTTCAAGAACTCTTTTTCATATTCAGGTATTGCAAGAAAGCTATGAGGTGCAACATCCACTTTACTTTCGTCCACACATTTTATTGCAGTCTGAGACTTGTCATTGTTCATAACTGGCTCTTCGAAAATCTTTTTACATCTGAACTGCTTGTTTGATTTGTTGTTTACAGTTCTGCTTTGCTGTGGTAGTTGGTAACTGGCATCTTCGGTGATATCCTTCAATTTGTTTCTCAAAAATGTGTTTTCTTCTTGTAGTTTGTATAAGTTTGACAGAATCTCGTTAACAGATGTCTGTGTGGAGCATTCGTTCTTGCAGCTCCACAGATGGCCCAGGGCCATTCCAGCCGTGATGACAATTGTGCCCAGCATTATTATGTCCAGGATGGAACCAACTCTGTGGTTTCGTTTGTGAACATATGTCTTGAATCTCACATTGTCGCCGAGGAAGTCGGTCTCTTCCCTTATGGATTCATTATTATGGTTGTTATTGGTAGGTGGAGATGTCAAAAGAGCCAATTCTCGAGGTTCAGTTGGACTTTCTTCGGTTGGTACAGTAACATAATTCAGTTCACAAGGTGCAGATTCAGGTTCACTGTCGCTGATGATTGATATGCCATCAGTGTCTTCATCTTTATCGCTGTGGAGATCAACATGTTCTTCCCTGGAAAAGAAAAGGCCAGTTTAACCACAAAACAGAAATATTTAATGAATTCCTTATAAATTTATCCTCAAAAGTTTTGTAGGCAGCACAATTGTTGTTATGCTAACTCATTTTGGATCACAAATATAGGCATTAAATTTTATAGTCGAAGCAATGATAACAGGCCAAAAAATAACATGGGTAAGTATGAGAAATGTTTTCACTACTGCACAATTCCTACAATAACAGCTGTTGTAACAATAACAAGAATTTAGGTTATCTACATTGTTATTTTACAATATGTCATGCCACCAAAACATCTAACATTGGATTGAATACAATTTAAAAAAGGGTTCTAACCAAAGAGTTAAAATTTTCTACCAAAATAGAAGGTTTGCAGACAATTTTTACTATGTGTCATTGATACTACCCGTGACTTCGTTCACATTTATTCAGAAAATAGTTTCCAAAAACCTTCCATGTGATGTACTGTAACTAATTATCAAATTTAGCTGATTATGTGATCCTTAACCACCTGGCTTGGAAACGGTACAAATTTGTTTGTCAAGGTGATATCATAGAGTTCATTTGAATAACTGTTTACTCGATTAAACATTTAATTTTTCTTTCATTCCATGTTTGCATGGCTTTTAGCTGGAATGACGTAGAAATGAATATTTACTTGTTTAAATTAACATTCTTTCAGCATAGCATCAAATGATTTTACACACCAAACCCGAAATAACATTGTGTTGAGACATCTGATTTTTTTTTCATAGGAGTGCAACAAGCATAGTATTTTTCTCATCTAGTAATTATCTAATATGTGGGATGAGTAAAAGATGTGAATGCCATAATTCAACTTTGTCCGATCTGTTATGAATTCATTCTGCACTTTGGTTTCACTGTGTTTGGGTGTTTCATTTTCGAGAAATTTACTAAAGATTTTCATTCCATTAAAGAAAAGTGAAGTTGAAGATACTGATATCACCTTAAGTGTCAAAAGTTATGTTACTGTTTAGACTTATCACTTTGTACAGGCATGGCAACTAAGGAAAAACATAAAAAAATACTTCTATTTGATGGCTAATAATTGTCTATAAAAACCATCTTACCAAGCCAGATGATTAAAGAAATTTAGAAAGTTTGATGAAGATGTTGACAAGACAATACATTTTAATTGAAACCTCAAGAAATATATTTGCAGTGCAGGACTTTTCGGTCTTCTATCACATCATAGTTGCCCAAAAACAGTTTTAGAAGTATGTTCATAGGCAAGTGTGAACAGTAGAGAGAGTAGATAACACATAGCTGATTTGAAAATCTCTATCTTCATCTAGTATTCAGATAAGAATAATAACATGTAAGGCCATTGTTATCTAAGTAAGCTAATGTTTGTTTGGCAGTTATCTCATTTAAAAGTTTGTCTATAATGAAAATGATAGGTAATAAGTAATTCTTCAAATATGTACTGCAAAGTAAACAAATAAGATGCTAGTGGCTTTGCCTGGTTATTATTGTCATACATCAAAGCATACACTAGTTCTGCTAATCAATACTTCCTTCAATGGGTCAAGGTTACGAAAATGCGCACATGATACCTACGTTTTTCTTAACATTATCAACTCAGATTATTCGTCAATTATATACATGGTATTATTGTACACTATTCGTTTTCTATTTGTCAGTGGCTCACCTTGCGCCTTCAGTAGCAGCATTTTCGGAATCCGGGGCTTCATCACCATATGTCGGACTATTATCCAGCAAGGTCCAACTCTCTCCTGAATCTGAGTCGCTGTGTTCAACCGTTGAATTGTCCATATTTAATTATCTGTAATACAATCGTCAAAGTGCTGAGATAATAAAATACCACGTCTTGATCAAACCCTGAAACGCAAAAAACTATAGTCGCCTGGAAGTAGGTAGGTACATACTTTGCAACTACGAATTTATTAAGCAAATTATTGATCTTTAATCAATCTTTAACAAGAATTTAAAATTATCAAAATCATCACGGTTTGTTGTTTATATTTTTTCCATTTTTTCAAATAAAAATTGTGTCACTCACTGATTGTGTTTTGTTTGTTATTTTTTCATGCCGCCCGCTCCTCAGACTCCTCCACTTCCCTCCGCCAAAAAATTATAATTACGCTCCGGTGGCTGTGTCGCCGCTGGCGAGTTTGTATGTGTTGCCAAATTTGTAACTGTTCAACGGTAGAAATTAAATACATCAATATGTACCATCGAAAATATACTTGGTAAAGAAAAATAGTTAGTGTTAATATATAGTTGCCAGGCGCTGAAGTATCGATAGCCAGCATCGCCCCGCTCCGCCTGCCCCGCGCCCCACTTTTCTAGAAGCAACGCGTTTACTGAGTCGGAATCGGAGCGTACACAGCGTACGGATTTGTTGCTTTGTATTGATTTTTATGCGGCATATTACACTGTCAATATTATCACGATACTGTGAAATATTACTGATAGTGTTTGGGTGGATGGTTGTGAATATCAACCAGAACGGCCGAATAGATGTGAATGAAAAAAAGACATCATCAACTTTTAGTACTTACTTAAATTTTTGGGCTAAATTTAAAAGTGCCGGCTAAAAATAAAAATGCTTAAGTGTGTTTTAGTATGGCACTGAAGCTGTAAGTCCAACGGCCACAGTTTTATTTGAGCTTAAAAAAACACTTTTCACACATAAGATTTGATTAATTAAAATATAAACCAATGAAATATTTTGAAGTGTCGGCGTCCATTTATATGTGACGTGTAACTATTGGACTTATAGAAAAAATCAGATTTCTGATTTATGTCCCGTCGCATGGGGACCATGAGCGTCCAGACACGGGTGCTGTCTGAGTTAGTCCACAAGATAGTTATGACGATGTGTCCCGTATCGGGATACATCGTCATCAAGAAGATAAGCTCAGGCTCGAGAAAGGGAGCCTGAAGGGGCTTACGCTGTCTTTGTAGTCAACTTCAAGTGCCTAGATGGAATACCTGGAGTTTTTAGTGGGTAGGCCGCCAGTGACGAGGCTCCTACATAACCTTGCCCACCCACGGGGCCGGTGGTGGTAACCCTATAAGATTTTCCCCATGTAAAAAAAATGGTAAGGCGAAATGCACAACAAACCCCAAGTGGCATGTCAATACAGGATTTATCGCCCTCGAATAAAAATAAGAAATCCATCCGCTCAACAATGGTCTCTTCCAGAGGCTGGCTGTAAAGCCATCGCTGATGGTTTGCAGAATATCATTACGTCGTCTTTTATTTGTTTCCTAGCACCCTTGGCCCATGCACCGTCCGCTGTTGTATTACCCACGCAAAATCCGTAGCTTAACCCCGTCCATCTTACTATTATTCTATACATCCTCGTAAGTGTCTGCAGAGCTGAGTAGCTGTGGTGCCACCGTCGATTTATTTATGGCCAAGGATTTCTTTAAGTACAAGCTCAGGTGAGTAGTAGCTCTCTCCTTGTTTTTTGCATCATCAGGGTATGTGTTCCATGAGGTCCTCCTTCGGATGAACTTGTCCGTCACAGCAGTGTCCGATTGGGGCGATGCCAACCTGGTCAGGTCCATGGTGGCTAAAATGGTGGTCAGGTGTTATTTCCGCTAAGAAAAGGCCATTCCAACAGGCTCCTACTTTTAGAAATAATTATCATACCAATATATCTGACAATCCTGAGCTCCTGGGTGTGGTTCTGATTTCAACTTTCAATTTAGGCTACTATATTGAACTAAAGCAACCAACATAGCCCGAAGAATTGCCGAACTGAAGTGGCAGTAGGCAGGGCATACCACTCGTAGACCCAACGATTGATGGGGCAGAAAGTATATACTCGTAGAATAGCGACCACAAGCCGAAAGACGCAGTTGGGGATGGGCTCAAGGTAAACTGACGATCTGTTGAGGGCACTTGAGGGTCACGGGACACCGCTAGTTGTGAGCAGTGCAAGACCAATCGTTGTGGATTTTACTGAGCCCTTTGTCCAGCAATGGACGTCTTTTGGCTGAGATGATGATGATTGATTATAATAATTATAGTTCTGTACAAAAAATATTTCATTTGTTGAAATTTCAATGAATCAGATAGGTTTTTTAAACTCAAATAAAACCGTGGTCGCCGAACGTGCAGCTTTAGTCTCATAATAGTAAGAAATCCTCAGGGGAAAGAGTTCTAACGCAATAATTTTTTTTTCTTTGTGGCAGGTATTTTTAAATTTAGCCCAAAATGAATGTTAACACACAGATGGATGGATCTAAAATAACACTTAGGCTCATATATTCGAACTTAAAAATGTTATATTTCGTGATATCCTTGACAAACGCTAACATGTCCGTAGACTCCGTCTGCCGTCCGTAGGCTTCGGCAACCAACTTCGCAACTTCTGGCTTCAAGGCTGGGCGGCGGGAGAGGATTGTTGGTGTGTCGTTGCCACTTTCCCTACCGTCCGCGGCCCAGACGCGGTCGCCACCGTTTTGATGGCGGACGCGGTGGGGCCGCAGAGGAAGAGGCGTGTCGGTGTGTCGTTGCTTTAAAAAACTACTTTCAACCCTAAAAAGGAACAGATGGTTCTTGCCTCATCGTAGTTCGAAGTTTATTTTTAATAAGTAATTTCAATTTTTGAAAACGACTGCTCTCCATAGCAATTCAGCACTAAAATATCAAAATCAGTATAGACTGATTTTGATTTTCTCTGATTGTATTATAGTATAAATAATTTTGATGTCCAAGATTTAACCAGCACTACGCATAAAAAGTTGTTTAATTAGTCAATAAAAACAGTTTTAACAAAATGAAGGTCCTTTAAAGTATTAGAAAGCATATCACGGAATATAATACAATGATGTTGTTTTAATATAATCTTTTAATGATAACTCCTTTTAACTACTGCAGTGCTGTCTATGGACCAAGGCTCCATGCTAAAATAGAAAATGTAGCTCAGAGAGTACAGAATGCCTGCGCAAGATTCAGTTTTAGCATACCAAACGGGGATCATATCACTAATTACCAGGTAAAAAAATATGAAGGCCAGGCGAAATATTCACCTAGCCTTCACACAACTCAAAAGGTTTTAAGGAGCAAAATCTGGTGTATTTTTTAATACTGCATCTTTTAATACTCGCTCAAAGTCCTTAAACGCCCAACACATAACCGCTATTTCATTTCAATGGTTCACTTACTTATTATTATTTGTATTCTTAGAAAAAAAAAATACACGACTCGCGACGAGGAATCAGACACTGGAACTCCAAATGTGAACGAATATGGATAAACCGTTTTGAACATCCAATCATATTTTTACAAGCAGGTAAGGTATTGTAAAAATAATTTTAAAATTAAAACGGAAAATTCTCAACTCGTTACAATTAGTTTTTTTATTTCTTTATTATTTAAAGTCTCTGTTGTGGGGGCTTCTCCCTTGTAGAGGCTCCGGAGCTGTAGCCTCGCCTGTTCTCACTTAAATCCGGCCCTACTCGGACGTCTTTCCACCATTGCTGCAAGCGAATATTGTCAGAAAGAATATCACGCTTAACTTCGCTTACTTGACTCGAATAAGCACATACACTTCCATATTAGTGAAGCTACGCCTCTTCAGTATCTCGGATTTCAAGATTTCTAAAAACTCTGTGTTATTATCATGATACTGCAATCCAACCTGTTACACTATCAGTAATAATATCGAGTTAATATTGACAGTGTAATATGCCCCAAAGACCAAAGATCGTGTTTTTGGCGGGAACTGAAAAGGTAGCGGAGTTTTTGGCGGGTACTTACCGGAAAGATGATGTCGTGATTTTGTATTTTTTTCTAAGAATTGTGATTCTTAAAGTAAGTATTATAATCGTGGATAATAATCCACAATCCACAATCAAACCTCTATCGGTTCCTTAACGTGCACGAGTGTGAGAAAATGATACAAAACATTAGGAAATGCTACTTTTCGCGTACTCTACAAAACTCGACATTAAGTTTAAGTAAAGTATCCACGGCTTCACTCAAATGGGAAAAGGGGAGGGATTCATCTCATAAATATCATCACCATCTCCTCTACCATCTTCGTGAGTTTTAGGCGGGAACCGAAAAGATGGTGTCGTGATTTTGTATTATTTTCTTCTTTGTTTGTGATTCTTCGAGTGTTAAAGTGTAATAATTGTGGATTATTAACCTTTACCGGTTCGTTAACGTGCACGAGTGTGGGCAAATGATACAAACATTAGGAAATGCTATTTTTCGTGTTCTCTACAAAACTCGACTTAAAGTTTCAGTAAAGTATCCACGGCTTTACTGAAATGGGAAAAGGGGAGGGATTCAACTCATATTTCATCACCCTCTCCTCTATCATCTTCATCTTAGATTAAATAACCCATCTGCGATAAAATGAATACAAGAATAACTAAGTTAGGCATTAAAGACTTTGTATCCAGTTGCCAATATATAATAAAAAAAATATCATCTTCGTCATAGATTGAACAACTAATGTACAAATATCATCAACGTGAAACATGAAAATTATGTGATTCTTAGCTATTATTATGATCATGAGTCCCTCCCTTTCTTTATTTCAGTAACTTCTTTGGTTCAGAGACACTTGGATTTTACAATAAGAAACGCGACTTTTGTTATTTTCTCTACAAAGCAAATACTTTCAATACAGGAAGTCTATGCTACAAAGCTCGCCTTTTTTTTATTTATCTTCTGCCTCTTCGGGTTAAAGCTCTAAAGTCTATTGCTTCTGGAATATTTCCTCATATTCTAAAAAAAGCCATTGTAACACCAGTCTTCAAGTCTGGAAAACGAGACTGCATATCCAACTATAGACCTATATCTGTGCTCCCAGGCCTCTCCAAGGTTTTAGAACGAATTCTAAATAACCGCCTCACTAGTTACTTATTTAAAAATAACATTATTTCCAAAAACCAGTACGGATTTAGACCTGGTATTTCCACCGAAGATGCAGTTCTTAGTCTGTCAAACTCTATTGTCAACAAACTAGACAGTAAAAAGGCATGCTATGGAATTTTCTTGGATATGTGCAAAGCCTTCGACACAATCTCGATTCCGAAATTAATTTCTAAGATGAATAGCATTGGCATTCGTGCTAATGCACTCCAAATCTTTGAAAGCTATCTAGAGAATCGATCCCAGCGTACAAAAATTGGCCAGACTGTCAGTAACGATGAGATAATTACATACGGTGTCCCTCAAGGGAGTATTCTCGGACCCACTATGTTCTTAATTTACATAAATGACCTGTGTAATCTTTCTCTGTTGAATACTGAAATTTACGCTTACGCTGATGACACAGTCCTATTAGTACAAGGAAATAATTGGTTCTCAGCTAGAGCTTCCGCCGAATCTTCCCTTCGTCAAGTAATGTCCTGGCTGTCATACAACTTACTTACTTTAAATGTAGATAAAACTAAAGTGATCCAGTTCAATATTGCCAAAAGGCCCAAACCCCCGACAAATAGCTCAGTGATTACGGCTCACTGCTGTGACCCAAACTCTGCCACGTGCATTAGCAGCTGTAACAAAGTAGAAACAGTCCCATACCTGAAATATCTAGGTGTATATATCGATGAGAGACTTGACTGGCACTACCATATTGAACAGTTAAACATACGTATTCGAAGGCTCATCTACATATTCAAAAAGCTGCGAGATTCTGCAGACATGAATACTCTGCTTATGACTTACTCAGCCCTGTGCCAGTCAACTCTCTCATAATGCATACCTGCCTGGGGCGGAACCTTTAAAACAAATTTCTTAGGCTTAGAACGAGGCCAAAGAGCGGTGTTAAAGGTTATGACGAATAAGCCAAGAATTTATCCAACCTCAGCTTTATACTCGGAATGCAAAGTACTATCTGTTAGACAGCTGTTTATTCTACGGACCATTCTCCACAAGCACAGCAACGTGCCATTTAACAAAAGTTCCGTACTGAAGCGTCGCGGTCAGCCGATCTGTGATTTCTTCCCACGTCGTACCGTTTTTGCTACTAAACAGTATGAATCCCTTAGCTCTAGACTATACAGTAAGCTTAATAAAAAGTTAAATTTTTTCTCTCTTTCAAAATTTGAAGTAAAAAGGAAACTAATGTCATGGTTGCAAACTCTTAATTATAACGAAACAGAAAATTTACTAGTCTGATTCTCACCCTAAATTGTGTTTTTGGTGCATATTCCTAAAAACCTCCACCCCTACCACGGTATTCCCTTTTTTACCTATGTGTTACCTTACTCTGTCCTTGTCCAAACACTGGCAATTAGTTGTCCCTTATGTACCCATCCCACTGAAGAACTAACTGTCTCCCATAGCACAGGATCACCCTAGTTTGGGAGACAGGAAATCTCATGTAATTGTATTAATAACTATTTTTAAAAGCAAATAAATTATTATTATTATTATTATTATAAAGCTCGACTTAAAGATTCAGTTAAGCATCAACGGCTTTACCGAAATGGGGAAAGGAAAAGGATTCATCATTAATCTCCATCACCCGAAGCCATCACCTCATAATCATGACTGACAAAACTAAACTACTAACTATCTACTACTAACTAGTCTCACTTGGTTAGACTGTCTAAAACTAAAAAAGAATACGGAAACGGTATGGGCTTATGGGCTTGAAAAAGCGTGTTAATTAAATTAATAAACAAAAAAAAACCTTTATACCAAGTGACTTTCAATCACTATTTTGAGGTTCTTTTCAAAAACTGTGCATTTTTTTTACAAGTCAATTTTGAAAATTTCATTTCATTTCATCATTTCATTTCATTTCATTTCATTTCATTTCATTTCATTTCATTTCATTTCATTTCATTTCATTTCATTTCATTTCATTTCATTTCATTTCATTTCATTTCATTTCATTTCATTTCATTTCATTTCATTTCATTTCATTTCATTTCATTTCATTTCATTTCATTTCATTTCATTTCATTTCATTTCATTTCATTTCATTTCATTTCATTTCATTTCATTTCATTTCATTTCATTTCATTTCATTTCATTTCATTTCATTTCATTTCATTTCATTTCATTTCATTTCATTTCATTTCATTTCATTTCATTTCGAAAAAGACGTAACATTAAACTCTTACAAATATATGCAGTTTTAGAATATCAAATCTGCTAAGGTTGTCTAATGGAACTGAAATGGCTAACGTAGAGTTTGGAAATTAATATTACTGTTCGTCCAATTGTAAATATTTTTCATTCACATTACCACGCACACAAGTTTAAAAAGAAGAGGCTTCAACGAGAAATAACGCAGTGTTCCATCTTTTCATCTAGGTTGATCTGAGATTGAATATTGAACGGAGATTTGGCGGGAAACCGAAAAGGTAGTGTCGTGACTTAGCACATATTATTTTCTGACATGTATGATTCTCCAAGATTTCCCCCGAAAGAGAGTTTCCCCCGCTGGCAGAGGTGTAATACAACACCCACACTTCGCCGGACGATATTCAGTCCCAAATGTGACAGGGGGCGAGCCTGTCGTCATACACCGGGCTCCAGTCATGTAGCAGATGACATACAATGCGTACATATGTTCATACCATGAACAAATTGGTGCGTGCTGTCGGCTGGGTTTGAACCCGCTCCCTCTGGCTTGAGAGGCGGGCTTTCTCCAACTAGACTATCATCGCTATCCTACTAATATAATAAACGCGAAAGTTTGAAATAATGGATGGATGGATGTTTGTTACTCTTTCACGCCAGAACGGCTGAACATATCTGGATGAAATTTGGCTCAGAGATAGATTATAGTCTAGACTAGCACATAGGATACTTTTTAACCGCGGGTGAAACCGCGGGGCGCAGCTAGTATTTTATATAATATGTTTTACTTTTTAAATCAGAACATATAAATATACTTACATAATAAAGCGATAAAAACATTTCGACCATGCGGATGACATGCATGGTGCTGTTAGCTCCATCTGTATCGGCAATGCGCAACATTCGAAGCATACTTCCGACATGCAAAGCATATGCGGAAGAACTCAATAAATTATGAATTATAATTCCGATAAATTCAGTATTAATATACGATAAGTAAATAAGAGCTTGAACTGCTGTACGGATTTGCCAGATTGCAGATTTTTTTTGCAGAGTTAATATATAGGAATTAACTCTGCACGGTGCCGCCCTGCAAAAAGTCGTCAAATAGTCCTCGGTCCTCCGACCTATCCTATCTCGCCGACATAGAGGCAGAGGCGAGCCATCGCTGTGCGCGGCAACATGCTGGCGAGAAGGATCACCGCTGCAGCGAAGCAGTGAAGACTCAGCTGTTCATTAGTTACAGCGTACATGTCGCAGCCAACTTGCTTAATCAGCCGTTCAATAAACAGGCTAGCCATTTTACTAAACGGCGCCGTTCAACTAGCTTCCTAAATAATATTCAACCTTAGCGTCTATAACACAACATTTAATAAACTGGCTGGCGATGCTCAGGCCATTTATAGGATTGGGTGATTATTTGCCAAAATGACTATTATTTACTGAACAAATGTATTTTCAATTAATTATGATAAAAATAAAATCTGAAAATAGGTGAAACGAACCAATTCTGATGGACATGATGATAACTTTAAACCTTTCCTGCCCTGATCGCTTGCCTCATCGTATTTGCCCTGATAAAGAAGTCTGCCCTGAGAGAGATAGTTGCTCTATCATGGCAAATGCGACTTGGATTGGATAAGTTAGAAGTGGTTAGTATAATAAGGTTAGTGGTTATTTTTATTTTTAGTTTTGTCCCTCAGATCAACCTAGAGGAACAGAGTTTTGTTCTAGGTGAGAACAAGTCAGAAGGCTGGTTTACTACCCACAGCACAAAGTAACTAATGATTAGGTAAATAATTATGTAATTTTGTTTTAAGTATAAGTATTTACCTACTTAAACTATATTACATTTAATTCATTACCAGGCTTAAATTAACATACGAGATTGAAAACTAAAACTCAGTAGATACTTAGACGCAACCAGGGGCTATTCCTGCGCGTGAGATGAGATGAGATTTAATCGTGGTCACTCTCACACCTATGACGTTTCAAACGAGAGCAACAAGGACGCAAAATGGTGAGATGAGAATCTCAAATCTCCGAATAGGGTCCCTGGGGGGCTATTCCTGCGCGTGAGATGAGATGAGATTTTATCTTGATCATTGTCACACCTATGACTATTAAAACGAGAGCAACAAGGACGAAAAATGGTGAGATGAAAATCTCGAATCTCCGAATAGGATCCCAGGGCCGTCTTTACCCGGGGGTGCAAGGGGTGCGGTGCACCCGGGCGCAGGGTGCCCAGGGGCACCTGCCGAGCGCTGAATATTTGGATATTTCATTGAACTTAACGCCATTGCACAGTTTTATATACAGGTTACGACAAATACGTTTGCGCAAAATTAAATATAATATAAAAAAACTAGTCATCGACAATAATCATTGTTTTACTTTTATTACGCTTTCGGCGCTTGTCATACCGCTCATGATGTGCAAGTTAAAATGACTCATATTACTACGTCAATAACATTTTTTTTATTAAAGCACGCGCGCGGCACTTCTCTAATCTAAAGACTTGTCACATTGCCGCCCGGTCACCCACACTTGAAGCAAAATGATTTCTAAGACCAAAGACAATAAAGTGTTAGGCTTGTGTACGTGAAAGGGGCTTGTGTAGGGCTAATTTGAAAGGGTATGTTAAACCGAAAGGGGCTTGTGTAGGGCTAATTTGAAAGGGTATGCTAAACCGAAAGGGGCTTGTGTGGGGATAATTTGAAAGGATATGTTAAATCGAAAGGGGCTTGTGTAGGGCTAATTTGAAAGGGTATGCTATACCGAAAGGGGCTTGTGTAGGGATAATTTGAAAGGGTATGTTAAACCGAAAGGGACTTGAGTAGGGATAATTTGAAAGGGTATGTTAAACCGAAAGGGGCTTGTGTAGGGCTAATTTGAAAGGGTATGCTAAACCGAAAGGGGCTTTTGTAGGGATAATTTGAAAGGGTATGTTAAACAGAAAGGGGCTTGTGTAGGGCTAATTTGAAAGGGTATGTTAAACAGAAAGGGGCTTGTGTAGGGCTAATTTGAAAGGGTATGTTAAACCGAAAGGGACTTGTGTAATGAGATATTCGATTTGCTGACGGAACACATTGCAGTTTTTTCACTCTTTCAAAACATTGAATGCTGGAGAAAATTAGAGATGCATGAAAAAAAATCTCAATGTTCTCTGCTCCAAGAAAAACTAACATTTAAAAATAGATTTGAAATTGACGAGGAGGATCATATAATGAATTAGAATTGTTGCCAATATTTTTTCCCAATGCATCAACAAGTACTCCCACTGATATTTTAAGCTATATATATTCTAATAATTTAATCTCCTTATTTCCTAATATCTCAACATCTCTACGTATATATTTAACACTGCCTGTTACAGTAGCTGATGGTGAACGATCCTTTTCAAAATTAAAATTAATAAAAAATATCTTCGGTCAACCATGACCCAAGACAGACTGACAAACTTAGCTATTATAAGTATAGAATCCAAAATTGATATAAAAATAAATGATTTAACTAAAATCTTTGCCAACTCAAAAGCAAGAAAAATTGAGTTTTTTGATGTATGTACATATAATAAATAGATATTTAGCAATTGAATAATAATATAAACGAGAGTTGGATTGCTGGTGTTTTTCGCCATTACAATCACTGTTAATTGTAATTAACTCATAATTCTATTGATTTCTCAACTATGTACTAAGTTCTTTTTTTGTTTGTTTTTGCATCACGTTCTTTTACATGTTAAAATAAAAGTATGATTATTAGGAGGTTCATCGAAAAATCTTCCCTTTTTAAGAAGTAGGTACCTTTTCTAGAGTGTTAATTCTAGAAAATGGACATAATGTCTCGAATGGAGAATAGTTTTGTTTTTTATTTATATAATTGGGTTTAATTTGCATAATTTAAGTTTAATATTAGTATTGTATTTCAGAGAAGTAAAAAAAATATTTTCAAAATACGTGTTTTGTGTTTTCTTGATTGACTAGGACCCCTTTCATACTGCAGTGTGTCGTCGGTCGCGTGCTACGCTGCAGTGTAGAAGAAAACAAGGGCGCAGGCTGAGCCCCGCACCCGGCGCCGAATAGACTTAAGACGGCACTGGACGCAACCATACCTAAACAAAACAACTTAGGTACCTAAGTAGGTAGTTGGAAAACCCACTGATTACTCCTATAGGTAAGTTTGAACCTATCTTTCTAATGTTATACAGGTAAGTAAGGAAGAACCTACAAGTTGTAATGTTGAAATAAAAAATCTTCAAAATAGCGAGATATGAGTACAGACAGCTATTCGACGAAAACAAGGGTGTTGTTATTTGTTTGGTATAACGAAACATTCATTTGTCTGAATCACCGGTGGCGCGGAATAACTAGCGACGGCCGACGGCCGACCCTCTTGTTAGCTGCACATTGGTTGCCATCTCATACATTTTTATGAGTTTTATGTCTTTACCCACCCATGTTCTGACAGCTGTTGTGGGTAAACTACGCGCTAAACGATGGATAGAACTGCGGTATAATTTGGACGAAACTGACAGTACTACATTCATAATATCACAAAGTACTTAGGTGGGTAGTGGGTAGGTACTTACAACCATCAATTAAATAATAATAGTCGAATGCTACTGCACTATATTAAAAGAATAACCGATTTTTTATCCTCCTCATTGCAAAGACGAATCTAAAGATACCTACTTCGTAATCGGTCAAGTCATTTAGATACTAGTACCTAGTTCACATGCAAAGATGGACAATCAGACACAGACCTGAAAATCATGGTGCTAATTTAGGTTGTGACTGTAGACTTTTCACCAGATAACGATTTCCTCCTGATGAACAAAAAACGGTTAATTCTATTGACAACAAGAGTTTTGCAAATGAAAAAAAAAACGTTAAACTGTCTACCTATACGAATATACTTACAAAACAATTCTGTAAACAAGGCCTTATTATGTACTAGGAAGGTATGTTTTGTCTCGGATACAATACAATGTACGATATCCGATTACATTCCGCTGACTCTACAATTTGTACGTTGTCGATTGCTGTAGCGGCCGATTTGAAAATTTGTGCTCGGTTTTATTATAATTGTTCAGTTTATCCGTGGGATTACAAAGGATTACTTGATAGGCCATCCGTTCAATTGGAATGTGTAGCTAATACGTGCCCGTTTCGTTGTTATTGTTACGCTGCAGTACGGGCAGAGCATTAACGTTTAAGAGAAAAGGAGGGTACCTACTTGTAAAATTATTTGTAGACACACGACATAACCATTTTATAACAAATCTAGAGTCCAAAAGTTTAGAGTTCGCTGTGATGAAAATAATATCATGATAGTTTTAATAGTTAAAAAGTCTTCGTTACTCGACTACCTAAGGGATTTGTAAGTAACTTCCTTGTTCCTAGGAAACTTGGGAACGTGAAAATTTCACGTGTCGCCATGGCAAGCTTTGAGGTTTCATCATTTATTGTGTGGTTTAAACTTAAGTTTCAAGCTTAATTTTTGTTTGACACTGCGATCATATCCATACAAAACTAAAAGCAGAGATTGGATTTGAAGCCTCAAATCAAAAGTCGATCAACGTCATTGGTTTTGTATTTTCAGTTTTTATACACTCTACAGGCTCTTTTACATTCTACAGTCACTTCTAGAGCGTAGAAGTGCTCTTTTGGCTATGTATGCTTATCGACTAAACACAAAAACATTTTACTGAAACTTTTCAGCTGTAACAGAAGTCATAACAATGCGTTTAATTGAATCCCATGAAGCGGGCATGGCCGAGGAAGGGCGGGGTGTGCGGGGCGCGGGAGGGGCACTCCTCGTTTTAACTTTCCGGCCCGATGCTTGCACCAACTACATTACCTTTGGTCTCTAAGTATTTTATTATTTTCTTAAAAATAAACACATTTTTGTTAATTTTCTTGTAAAAATGTTTTTTTTTTAGTAGTTTAGTTTAGTGTTTGTAGTGTTTACAAAGACTTAGAGCGCTTGTCGGCGCTAGGCCAGCAGGACTGAGGCACCTTCGGTACCACCGCCGTAGCAACTACGGCGTATACTATGGCACAGTGATACCGGAGGCACCACAGCCAAACCAAGCGCCGACAGCGGGGATCGGATCTTGATTAATACTCGAGGTGGATCACTAAGATCGCTTTCGGGTCACCTGAGTGTATTGAGTCGGAGAGCGAGCTCGACTGACGATCGTTTTTTTTTTTTTTTTTTTTTTTTTGATGACTCTATGCTGTTGGCCACTGAGGCCTCGACAGCGTACCGGGCATTAGGCAAGCGCAGATGGCGCAGGGCCTCAAAAATGCTTACAAACTATGGGCGACGAGCGCAAGGGCACCTCTGAGGTACGGCCTCGGCTTGGGCTGTCGCCGAGGGAGGGGCGTCGAATTGCCCTGGCAGCCCAGAAGGGGCTTGCTCTAGGGCCCTAACGGGGACGGTTGAAGTTAAGGTTAAAAACAAAATAAATTATTATTAACAATGACTCGACCGCCTTGTTCGGAAAGGGAACCTCACCTCAGAAGAACAGGCAAGAAACTGAGGGGCGTAAAATAAGCGAACACTACGAGCTAACTAACCGATCTTCTAACAGACCTTGTAGGCAGTCTTCGACCTCGCCGGCGAGGTCGGTGTATGACAGTGTACCTTTGGTAACCGACGCCTATACCAAAAACTGAATACTTCCTGTTGCAAGGAGCTGCCGGGTCGGACGACCCCAGCGCCGCCGACGTGACGACGGCGATGGGGTCGTCCGGGTCGCCTAGGATGTTCCTAGGGCGCCTACGGAGAGGGGGAGGGTCTGTGGGATCTACGGAGTAGTCCACGGTGCGAGTGACAAGAGGGTTGGGGTGGTGAGGGGCTCTATCAAAGTAGCGCCGGGAGAGAAACTTGATGTACTGACGGATGGAGGGAAGTTCGAGATCGCAATGCAGGTCGGCGTTACGCTGGTACCAGCTAGCTCCGACTGCCTTGCGAATGAACCTATTCTGAAGGACCTGGAGCTTGTCCAGGTCTAGGGAGGAGGCATGAGCGAACACTACTGAAGCGTACGTCATGACGGGGCGGATGCACATTTTGTAAATAGTCACCTTATTCCTAAGGGACAATTTACTCCGTGTGCCTACGAGGTGGTGGAGTCGGCCTAGAATGAAGGCCGCTCGGTCCCGGACTATCTGGATGTGTTTCGAGAAGGTGAGTCGTCTATCGAGGGTCACGCCAAGGTACTTGGTGGAGGTAGCCCAAGGGACGGGCTGACCGTGAAGCACGAGTTGCTCCCGGTTAAAGGGCTTGGTGGGGTGAAAGTACATAGCTGCACTTTTGTCGGGATTGGACTGACGATCGTTCCAAAATGTTCGCCTTAAGAGCTCACGATCCCGCCCGCACTTCGATCACTGGTTGCGCAGCGCGCTCGAGGCGTTCGGCCAATGAGCGGCGCGGCGCGTGCGTGCGGGACCGTCCGATATATCTTTCTCTCTCGCTCAATTTTCCACTCAGCCAATCCTAGAGCTTGTTTATTTCGTTTCCAATTTTTACACAGTCCAAAGTCCACGGACAAGTCGTGACATGTTTCGGGGGCTTTTTGCCCGCATTGAAATGTTCTTTAACTTTATACATTTTAGGTTCAAGTTCACGTAATCAAGATAAATCAGTGCAAATCAAAGTAAACAGTTCAAGTCTTATTCTAAGCTTACGAGTACGTTAATGATTTACTTATGAATCTATTTACATTAACTTAGCTTATGTACAATTAATTCTAAAGCTCGCCCGTCGCTAACAGCACTCTTAGACGAACCATATTTTTACAGCAATACTGGCCTGGGGCCCTATTCGGAGATTAGAGATTTTCATCTCACTTTTCTTCGTCCTTGTTGCTCTCGTTTAAAACGTCATAGGTGTGAGAGTGACCAAGATAAAATCTCATCTCATCTCACGCGCAGGAATAGCCCCCCTGGCAATACTGCCAATATTGCCAACTGTAGTCCGGGCATCATCAGTCATGCTAGAAATGTATGAATGTATGGCCGGGGCAAACTTCATATATTGCCGGGACACACTCAAAATATTGCCAGGCCAGTACTGCAGTGAAAATATGGCCCGAATAGGAGCGCACTTAAGCAAATCTAGATGTAGGTACAGACTAGGAAAAAGAAGTTGGGGGGCTATTCCTGCGCGTGAGATGAGATGAGATTTTATCTTGGTCACTCTCACACCTATGACGTTTCAAACGAGAGCAACAAGGACGAAAAAGGTGAGATGAAAATCTCAAATCTCCGAATAGGGCCATTGATAGTAACAACGTTAACATTGATTTTCTCGGGTCGGAGACATTTTAAAGGAGCTTTGTTGCACATTTACAGTTTTTTTTGCGTCTTCCATAGATTTATCTAGAAAATGAAAGATAAATTGTGCCATTTCGAAATTGGACTGTAGCTAGGCCAGGCTTCATACAAAATGTCCTCAAGACCCAACCTCTTTTACACTTTACATATTTTTCCTATACTAGATCTAAATACCTACTTACCTCCTTATTGTTTGGCGTCGGAATAGTTATTCTGTGTTTTGTCTTTTTCGATCGAGAAATTCCAAAGAATGAAAAAAACAAAACATACATATCGTCACACCTTTCCCCCGAGGGGGCTGGCAGAGGTGTAATACAACACCCACACTTCGCCGGACGATTTTTAGTCTCAAATGTGACAGGGGGCGAGCCTGTCGCCATACACCGGGTTCCAATCATGTAGCTATAATAATATACTGTAGTATATTATTATATTATAATTATAGTAATATAATGTAGATGATAATAATATACAATACACACAATGTTCACACAATAAACAAATTGGTGCGTGCCGTCGGCTGGGTTCGAACCCGCTCCCTTTGGCTTGAGAGGCGGGCCTTCTCCCAACTAGGCTGCCATCGTAAAAAGACAAAACATTGAATAACTAATTCAAAGCTATACGACGATTACGAGTAAGTGGGTAATATTGCTAACTCTACTGCGTGTTTTTCGACAGATCTTTTTCTAGGGCTATCCCTATCCCTATGGTTACATTGAAACTTATCTATATAAGTTTCAATGTAACCATGGTAGGGGTCGGTATTCAATTAACTTGATCCTCGTTGTAGTACCTTCGCACTTTTAGTTATGTCTGAGAGCGGCTCGCTATTATGTTCTCATTCATCTGTTGTCTGTTCAGTTTATAAAAATGGCCGAAGTTTTGTTACTAAGATAGTTTTGTAAGTAGGTATATAATTATTAAATAAATTATCTACTAAGTATTGTCATATAGAACCAGTAAAACGTATCTACACTAGCGGTTCTGTGAGCTGGAGGACCTCGCGACCGGACAGACGCCGGACAATATCCAATAGATATCCAAATACTGCAATAAAAAAATATTATAAACAATAATCGAATCTACTCACAAAGGTTCACGAGAATCGGTTAAGAAATGCGACCTGTAATACGAAACGACAAAGCAGAGAGCAGATTTAAATCAAAGCAGAGACGCTTCGCTCGCTAACATTCGCTTGGTTGACAAATAGGTAAGTAAGTGACATGCATCTGGAAAACAGTACCCTCTTTCTGGGTAGTCGGGAATAAAATAAAGTGGGTTTTCCTAAAGAAAAATACTTACCAAGGAATAAATGAATGTTAAAAATATCAAGAGTCAACGAATATGAAAAGCTTACTTACGCACGACCGCAAATCACTCTCCAACTTTATGAAAATCTGACTTCTATTTCCTACACGCTAAAGGTGCTATTCTTATGAAAATATGCACAGTTTTTTTAAATATTTTGTTAGGTTTAAGGCCAAGCTGCGGGACTCTGTGTCTATCTACCCTCCGATCTTCGTGACCAATTAGTGAGGGATTTGCTGGTGATTTGTCTGTGATCTACGTCCTGACGAACAATTAGTTGAATAGGACCGCATGCAGGTTGTGATACCTCTGCTAATTGCCTACTCTTGACGGCTTACAATGGAGCTTTTTTAAAAAAATATTTTGTGTTTAAGGTTGAATGGGTAAAATGGTACTTGTGAATGTGCGGAATACTCTGCCAGAGTATGTGTTTCCTGACTTATAATCTGGGTGTCTTCAAGTCTCGAGTGAATCGGTTTCTTCTAGACGTAAGCGCGCTCCATCGTAGGCCGCATCACTGCTTATCATTTGGCGTGTTGGCGGCCAAACGCAAGCCAATAAAAGAAAAAAGTGAGTTTAGGTTGTTTTCATAGACATATATAGAGCATATTCTGTGGTTGTTTTATTAATACATGGTGAACTCGAATGTGTATGCGAGAATATTATCATGGTATAACAATATACTCCGCCAGGTATAGCATTCCCGTCACGTGGGCAACACGTAGTGACGTCAATCGATGCTTAAGCAAGACCGAAATAAGTCATTTACAAATAGTTCGAAAGGGACGGATGACGGTGACGAGTGACGTCATTACGTGTTTATTCCCGGAATGCTAGATCTCGTTTTTTTAGATCATGAATATTAGGAGAGTATTGACCTTGACGACTCCCTAGCTCAGTCGGTAGCACGACTGCGTTACAAGCAGGAAGTCCTGGGTTCGATTACCAGCCGAGCAGATGGTCGAGTGACGAGTTTTTAAATTTATTACAAGATTTGAAACAGGAAATAAACAAACAAATATACGAGTGTAACAAAAAAAAACCGTTTAATATTTAGAAAATGTTTACTCACAAATACTTGAAAATAACGTTCCATAGACATAGACAAGTCGTCACGCTTCCCTCCAAGGCGCTGCCAGAGGTTGTGACTTCCCGAGGGGGGTCCAAAGAATTTTAAATAAATTCTCTCTAAAATAAACTTAAATACTTTTCGAATAAATGTGTGATTAATTTGGCCATCTTATTATGTTAATCTGTGATCGTCTAGGTTTAACTTATTGTTGGTTTTAACAAATGTTTTTATGAATAATTAAATAACATTCGGTTGTAATTAATAAATCACTCTGAAAGGTTATCACATTTAAGGTCATTTTAATTGAAGTTTGGTAGTTCGGAGTCAGAGTAGCAGAGGCACCGATAAGGAAACATGCAACTCACCCGGTCGACTGGGTTGGGAACTCACTAACTCTCTCAGCTCGGAGTCCTGTTGAAAAGTATAATACAATGCTACCGGTTCTATAATTCGAAATCCCCTTCCTTAACATAAATAAAAAATGCAATGATTTATTCAAATAAATCTATGTAGTCCCTTTTAGGTCATTACAGAAGTAATAGTCAAGTAGTACACGGAAATCTTTTATCGCCTGGTTACTCCTTTTGTCTAGACAAAAGTCTACGCTGTTTGCACCCTTATGACATAAACAATTCTTAATGCCTAATGAAGCAAATTTATGTTAGTTTTGCAAGCATTTACGCCTTAAACATTATGCATGACAAGTTTCACATAATTTTCATTAATATTAGCAACAAAATCCCCACCCAGCGCAGGTTAGAACACGGATAGGATAAAACACAAAAATAAATAAAAAAAAATAAATCCGCTATCCAGTGGGAAGAAACCCAAAAATAAATAAAAAAAAATACTTCCGCCACTATTGGTGTATCTAACTGCAAAACAGACATAATCTGCTCCCTAAACACACTCCCCTCTCATCAACTGGAATCGTTTGTGTTCTTTCAGCTTTTCTTTTCCATGAATTGCAACTTTGCATAGTTTTCGTTTCGAGTATATAACTCGTACTTGGATAACATTATTTTAGTCAACTCAGGACCAGCGTTGCATTCCTCGATGAGTTATCAAATTAAGCATTATTGCTAGGTAATAATAAAAATTACATAAAACCTTCTCATGCGTTATTTGTTAACACCATAAAAGATTTCCACCATAAAATGTCCCGAAAAATATCCTTTATCAGCAAAAAGTAAACGTGGTAATTCTTCGATTATTCTGGATAAAATTTAATTAATGAGTAAATTTACTCCTCGAAGTTATGTTCTGCTCGTGAACTTTTCATAACTCAATCATTTAATTGCATGAAAACATGGGGAACTTCTTTTATAAAACTCAGCACCAAGCATAAATACTTAGCTTTAATCTCAGCTTGTAGACTCGCTCTTAACCACTCACTGATTTTGATGTCACAATAAATATCATATTTAATATTATACAATTTAATCACACACCCACACACTTTAAGACTTAATTATTCTTACTTCAAGTCTTCGGAGCTTGAATATTAATTTGCGCGCGCGCCGCGTACGGAACTGACCGATACAAGCTTTCAAGTTCAGGACTAATCCTTCCACCCCCAACCCCCGTTGCAAAGCCAAACTCCACGCCCAACGTGTTTCGGGTTTTGCTATTGGTCTATTTTGCTTGGTTTGCTTTCTTCAGGCGTTTCTCCTTTTTTTTCCTATTTGTTTTTTATCACTTCATAATTGTTCTTAGAACGGACAGTTTTGGTTCCCACGAATATGAAACACTTTAGAAAATCTCAAGCCTTTTGTATTTTGTACGCACATGTTGTAGGACCCTTTAGGAAGAAAAAATAATGACCCCGACTGTCCAGCGCCCGAGTGTAATAAATTAACCAAATTTATTGGTTTCAAATCCGGGAAAACCGCTCAGTTATGTTGACATGTGCATCCATCGATTTATATACATTATTAGATACAAAGCTCTTGAGTTGAAAGTGTAGGTAATTGCTCCGTAAAGTAAATTATTTTACATAAATTTTTCGGCCAGGGTATAGGGCAGTTACAGTCCCCTCTCTGGATGTGATCGTTAATGGTTCTCAACATTTACGGGCACATACATGTACATGATAGCTCCTCTCCACAATAAGTAAATTAGTTAGCCATTTCATTTTACGTTAATATATATCCGCTACTCCTCTCTCTTTTCTTAGATCGTAATATCCAAATCTCGACAGTTATGTCGGCTTCACAACTATTAAGGATAGTCCCCCCTCTCACACCTTTGGTTGGGTCCCGATTTTCTTATTGGTTTCTCAGTTGTTGCATCGGTAGTCTTCTTTCTCAAGAAATTAATTTAGTACTTTAACTCTTTCTATTCAATCAAAACCCAAAATCATTGGGAAATGGTTTTATTTTTTTTTTCGTTTTCGCCTTCTTAACTATTAAAGTTAGGTTCCCCCTCTCACACATGTGGTAGGACCCTGGGGTTTTTTTTTTTTTCCTCTCTCCCAGTTGTTCCACTAATAAGGTCTGATTCCTCGAAAGATCAGTTTAGAGCTCCAAAATCATTGCCTTTGAGAATTTCTTCATGACTGAGCTTGGGATATTTAGAACAACTCCACTAGTCCATAGAGTCACCAAACACATGTTATCCATCTCTTCGCTTTTCTCACCTCCTGTTCTTTGTATTTAAATAGATTTGAATATTGCAGAAATAGGTATGTCGTTCAGTTCCCCAGTTTGTTTCAATATAATTATCCTTGTAAAAGTATTCCAGATGCACTTTATTTGACTACCCCAATCAATTACCGTTTCACAGTTACATTGCTTATAACAATATCTACTTCCGGTAGTACAAGTAACGGTGTCGGTGACTGTTCTTCTTTATACTCTACTTTATCGCGATTTACAGACAAAACATGCTTGTACTGCATTGTTTAACAGCATCCTTTGTATTCTTATACTACTCCAGAGCAAAAAAAATTTATTGAACCTCTCTTTCTATTAATTAATTTTATTATGCACTAGCTGTTACCCGCGACTTCGTTTCGTTTTTAATCAGAACACAATATCCAAAACCCTTTCTTGTTGTATACTGTAACTAACTATCAAATTACATCAAGATCCATTCAGGCGATTAGCCGTGAAAAGCCTACAAACAAACAGACGAACAGAGTTACTTTCGATTTTATAATATTAGCGTGATTTGATACCACGGAGCTCATCTGATGATGAATCACGAAGCTTGTGTTGGTACGGCTACTCTGGTTTTATTAATAAACAAAATTCCTGTTTCTTTCCTTTCCACCATAAAGACAACCTATTGGTGAAGTAACTAGCTCATAAGTACGTGAGTACTGCTTCTTGTTTTATAAAACCGCTAGTTGCGCTCCGCGGTTTCACCTGCGGTTTTAAAATGCTTTTCCATCCAGACTATAATAAATCTTTGTGTCCATTCAAATGATCACGTCAAATTTCATACAGATCCGTTCAGTTGTTCTGTGTGATTGAGTAACAAACATCCATCCAAACTTAAGCATTTTTTTTTTTTTTTTTTTTTTTTTAATTAAGTAAGTGTTTTAGTGTGATAGAAAATGGTAACCTCAATAATGATACAGATACTAACAATAAATAGAGTGGTAAAACAAAGAGATCAATGTCACGACGAGATTGTAAGAGTATTGTTTTAAACCTTTTACATTGAAGCTTATTTCTCGCTAATTTTCTACTAGCTGTGCCTTGCGATGTTACATACATACATATATGTGTACATACATATATAATCACGCCTCTTTCCCATAGGGGTTAGGCAAAGATCACTTCTCTTCTCCACTTGCTACGATCCTGGCATACATCTTTCGCTTCTTCCACTTTCTTGAGTCTTTTCATACACTCTCGTCGGTTACGGGTAGTCTTGATCTGGCCTTTCTTTAGGACGTCTTCAAGTTACCCGCGTTTAATAATAACTTGTGTTAATCCAGGGTATAAACTTCCTCCACTCAAATTTCTTCCAAACTGTCTATTTGTTTGAGCCTAAAGAAATAAGAAACGAACAAACACATACACATCACACACCCTCTCAGATACACACACAAAACTTTCGCCTTTGTAATATTTAAAGGAAACTAAGCAGAATTTAGTAAATCAATACGTTGACATTTTCTCTAGTCTTGTTAGATTCTCACGTTAGTACCTAATAAGAAATTTACCTCTGCAAGTATCGGATGTCTACGTCCAGTGCTATTCAGCCCCAAGCCCCGAGCTGCTCTCCTACCCATTATTGGCATACTTAATGATTACAATATGCTATAATTATGCTATGCATTATTACTTGATCACAAAGGCCTATTATTATAATAATCAACCAGAATTAGGTTTCCTGATTCGCTAACGCATTATTTTGGCTCGTTTGGTTGTCTTGTTGTCGTGATTCCCATTACACACGAGTGTTTTTTTTTTCTGCTTGTATAACAACTCCACTTTTGACATTTTCAAAGTCGACTCTACTCCTCATGCAACTCCATAACCAATTCCATGATAAACACGTTTGAGGATTTAATTGTATCAACTGATATTCAATCCATACTTGATTCACTTTCTTATCGTCTTCGGATTTCATCGTCGTCGTCTTACATTTGAAACTGTACTAGTTAGTACTTGAACCATTATTTATTTTATCTTGTTTTTACATTTTCTCGTTCAGGTTTGTTTCCGAATAGGTCAGAGATTCAGTTTCTGTATCGGTGCTCTCCAAATGAGTCAAAGATATTAACATCCCAGTTTTTTTTCGATTCGTAGATGAATTATTATGTTTGTTCTTTCTCTTGGATCTATTTAAGAAATTGTGTTCTCCAAGCCAAACCAAACCATTCTCTCAAGTTTAAGTTACATCCAACAGCTCTCAAAATTATCTTAGAAATATTTATAACCTTAAACATATTTTAAATCGTCCCACTATTTGAGTAGAGTAGAGTTTATTTCTTTTTTGTGTGATATTATTATTTATTTATTTTTAAGCAACAGCTATAATAACTTATGATTAATTAATTACATACATCTAAAAGCTAATTACAGATTCTTGTGATTAGCAAAGCCCTAAGAAATTCTAAACATTAAAATTTACAAGATCGCACGGCAACACAAAGTCCTACGAGTGATAACAACAACGATACCAACAAACATACAATACATAAACATTTTTTTTCATACATCCATATTCAAACTCAGGTGTTAATCATCAAATCTACCACAACGTCTTATTATAAATAAATAAAAAATCAAATCAGTGGCTTTTTAAACTTACACCAACAGTACAGTAGACTATTATACAACATTTTAATCAGTTTCCTAAATGTGAGTCCAGTAAACCACATGTTTCCACAATGCCTCCTCCCTAAAACTCCGAACCATTTCAAAAAATGACCGTGTAATATAAAAGGCTTCGATCAACAATGGAATAAAAGGCGTAAAAAGTGTCATAAACTATTGCAAACTATTTAGAGATAGCCTCTTCCGACAACTGCATATGGCCCGACTATTGTCTTAGATTTACTTTGTTCACGGATATTCTAATGCTTTGTGCACTGTGCACATGTTTTATGTTTTTATCTTACAAATAAAACATCTGAACTTTAGAAAATATTTTTATGGAGAAGTTAAAAGATTTTATGGTTGTAATTGTTATATTTTTCTGACTCTCTCAAATTGGCTCCAAGTTAAAGATAACAATGCACGCACATGTTCCCGAAAGCGCGCTAACTAACCAGCACAAAAGATATATCTAAATGACCTGAATTGTAAAATCATAAAACCCAATGTTGTGTTTTTACTTTATGATTTTTGTACTCGTTTCTTCACTAACTAATTATTTAATTTAAATACCCTTACGTTGTGTATGATTTGTAGTAATCCAAGTTCTTTTATTTCGTTGTAATAATAAATTATTACATTTAATGACGAAATCCTGGTCATCGAGCAACAGATGTGACTTCCCGAGGGGGGTCCAAAGAATTTTAAATAAATTCTCTCTAAAATAAACTTAAATACTTTTCGAATAAATGTGTGATTAATTTGGCCATCTTATTATGTTAATCTGTGATCGTCTAGGTTTAACTTATTGTTGGTTTTAACAAATGTTTTTATGAATAATTAAATAACATTCGGTTGTAATTAATAAATCACTCTGAAAGGTTATCACATTTAAGGTCATTTTAATTGAAGTTTGGTAGTTCGGAGTCAGAGTAGCAGAGGCACCGATAAGGAAACATGCAACTCACCCGGTCGACTGGGTTGGGAACTCACTAACTCTCTCAGCTCGGAGTCCTGTTGAAAAGTATAATACAATGCTACCGGTTCTATAATTCGAAATCCCCTTCCTTAACATAAATAAAAAATGCAATGATTTATTCAAATAAATCTATGTAGTCCCTTTTAGGTCATTACAGAAGTAATAGTCAAGTAGTACACGGAAATCTTTTATCGCCTGGTTACTCCTTTTGTCTAGACAAAAGTCTACGCTGTTTGCACCCTTATGACATAAACAATTCTTAATGCCTAATGAAGCAAATTTATGTTAGTTTTGCAAGCATTTACGCCTTAAACATTATGCATGACAAGTTTCACATAATTTTCATTAATATTAGCAACAAAATCCCCACCCAGCGCAGGTTAGAACACGGATAGGATAAAACACAAAAATAAATAAAAAAAAATAAATCCGCTATCCAGTGGGAAGAAACCCAAAAATAAATAAAAAAAAATACTTCCGCCACTATTGGTGTATCTAACTGCAAAACAGACATAATCTGCTCCCTAAACACACTCCCCTCTCATCAACTGGAATCGTTTGTGTTCTTTCAGCTTTTCTTTTCCATGAATTGCAACTTTGCATAGTTTTCGTTTCGAGTATATAACTCGTACTTGGATAACATTATTTTAGTCAACTCAGGACCAGCGTTGCATTCCTCGATGAGTTATCAAATTAAGCATTATTGCTAGGTAATAATAAAAATTACATAAAACCTTCTCATGCGTTATTTGTTAACACCATAAAAGATTTCCACCATAAAATGTCCCGAAAAATATCCTTTATCAGCAAAAAGTAAACGTGGTAATTCTTCGATTATTCTGGATAAAATTTAATTAATGAGTAAATTTACTCCTCGAAGTTATGTTCTGCTCGTGAACTTTTCATAACTCAATCATTTAATTGCATGAAAACATGGGGAACTTCTTTTATAAAACTCAGCACCAAGCATAAATACTTAGCTTTAATCTCAGCTTGTAGACTCGCTCTTAACCACTCACTGATTTTGATGTCACAATAAATATCATATTTAATATTATACAATTTAATCACACACCCACACACTTTAAGACTTAATTATTCTTACTTCAAGTCTTCGGAGCTTGAATATTAATTTGCGCGCGCGCCGCGTACGGAACTGACCGATACAAGCTTTCAAGTTCAGGACTAATCCTTCCACCCCCAACCCCCGTTGCAAAGCCAAACTCCACGCCCAACGTGTTTCGGGTTTTGCTATTGGTCTATTTTGCTTGGTTTGCTTTCTTCAGGCGTTTCTCCTTTTTTTTTCCTATTTGTTTTTTATCACTTCATAATTGTTCTTAGAACGGACAGTTTTGGTTCCCACGAATATGAAACACTTTAGAAAATCTCAAGCCTTTTGTATTTTGTACGCACATGTTGTAGGACCCTTTAGGAAGAAAAAATAATGACCCCGACTGTCCAGCGCCCGAGTGTAATAAATTAACCAAATTTATTGGTTTCAAATCCGGGAAAACCGCTCAGTTATGTTGACATGTGCATCCATCGATTTATATACATTATTAGATACAAAGCTCTTGAGTTGAAAGTGTAGGTAATTGCTCCGTAAAGTAAATTATTTTACATAAATTTTTCGGCCAGGGTATAGGGCAGTTACAAGGTGTATCACAACACCCATACTTCGCTGGACGATATTCAGTCCCAAACGTGACTAGGGGGCGAGCCAGTCGTTCCACCTAAATTAATTATGGGTATTCCTATTTACCTATACCTAAATGAAACCAAAACACGGGTAGGGCCAGCTAATGTCCACCAAACTAACAGATTAGTTAATGAAGTTGCCCAGCTCGGGTGACGGGCAAATAACAGACAGTTCATTGGTAAAGTGATTAAACGCGGGCTTTTGTGCTTTACCTACTTATCTGTATGGAAAATGTGGGTTGATGTGAAAGAAAATAGATAACTAGCTGCGCCCCGTGGTTTCATCCGCAGTCCCACAGAAACCGTTTATTTTTTCGGGATAAAAAGTACCCTTTGTCCTTTTCTGTATCCCAAACAACATGTGTGCAAAATTTCAAGACGATTGATTGAGTAGTTGAAACGTGAAAGCGTTACAAGCAAACAAACGAACAGACTCACTTTCGCATTTATAATATTAGTTAGGATATGCTGTAAATTAATAATAATATAAAATAAATAACAATTCACACTAATATTTTAAAGGCGAAACTTTGTGAGTGTGTAAGTGTGTATGTTTGTTGCTCGCACGCTCAAACGGATGGACGGAATTTGATGGTGGGTTTGGTAAGAAGGTAGCTTATAACTTCCCTTCCGGCACTGCCCTTCGGGCACCACCCCGAGCTTGCGTTCTCTCCCTGTCGATGACGATGTGTCGAACACCAGACACATCGTCATCATCCACCACCTCGGGGACTAATTTGCCCGTGGGCGCCAGACAGCACCCATGTCTAGGCGCCCATGATCCCCATGCGACGGGTGAGATGAGTGGCCCCACCGCCTGCCACTTCGGCCGCAGAGGATAGGGAGAGCGGCAACGATACACCGACACGCCTCTTCCTCTGCGGCCCCACCGCGTCCGCCATCGAACGGTAGCGACCCCGTTTGGGCCGCGGAAGGTAGGGAAAGTGGCAACGACACACCAACAGTCCTCTCCCGCCGCGGCCCCCAGCCTGCGGTTGCAGTGTCGCCCATGCGACACTGCACCCCACCTCAGTTGTGGGTCACACCCTACTTAGGCCGCTTCCAAATGGGCTTTGGGCTAAAGCCCCAAGAAGCGGCCCCACCTCGGATTCCTCTTGGCTTCACCGTGGTTGCCGAGGCCACGGCTACTGAGCCCCTCCGCCACGACAAGGCGGGAACCCTCGGGGGAGAGGTAGCTTATAACCTGGATTAACACATAGGCTACTTTTTAACCGCAGGCTATTTTAAAACCGCGGGCGCAGTTAATTAATTAATCTTATCATAATTCATAATAATATTATAAACGCGAAAGTTTGTATGTATGGATGGATGGATGGATGGATGTTTGTTACTCTTTCACGCCAGAACGGCTGAACAGATCTGGATGAAATTTGGCACACAGATAGATTATAGCCTAAAATAGCACATAGGATACTTTTTAACCGCGGGTGAAACCGCGGGGCGCAGCTAGTATATTAGTACCTGGATGGCCGAGCTTTGCTCGGTATTTTTTTTTATTTTTTAATTGTGTTTTTTGGATAATAAACAATTGATTTTAGTCTAACCTCAAAGCAAACACTCATTGACTTCGTGTTACTTAACAACGCCATCTGCTGTTGTGTCGTTAAAGCAATTAGTTGCTCACAAAAAATAGTAGTATTATTATTCGCCAATAGATGTCAGGAAGAGTCATATTTTTCAGTTGAGATTGATTATCGATAAAACACGAATAAAATGATATTTTCTAAAAATGATTCCTAGCTAGATCGATTTATCGCCCCCGAAACCCCCTATATACTAAATTGTATGAAAATCGTTGGAGCCGATTCCGAGATTCCAATTATATATATACAAGAATTGCTCATTTAAAGGTATAAGATAAAGGTGAACGTTTGTGAGTGTGTATGTTTGTTACTTCTTCACGCTCAAACGGCTGGACCAATTTTGATGAAAGTTGGTATGGAGGTAGCTGACACCTGGGTCAACACATAGACTTGCACAACTTTTATCCTGAAAAGTGACAAATTCTTGTTGGAATTTGAACTGCAGGTAGCACTACAGGATTTTTTATAAACTAGCTGTTTATAAAAAATAACGTTCCACGCTCATAGCTTACTAGGCCACGTACAACACATACAGACATGAACAACTTACACTCAGACGTTTGATTGATGATATGTCCAGATGGGCTAAAACAACATATCACGTATCGAAAAAAGTTGACAGCCAACTGTTAGGTTTTAAATGAACAAAATGTATGACGCAACCCTAACAAAAGACGTACCTGTCACGCGCACTAGTATTAAAAGATGGCCTGTCACTGTACAGAACTCTCTCTAGATATATAGATAGATCATACTCTCTCATATCTCTCATAGACTCAGACCCAGAAGAATATATTTCTGGCTTATCGGAAATGGAACCCACAACCTTTTGCTTACAAACCAGCCAAACTACGCCTAGCCAAAATTTAAAATAGTTGGAAGGAAGGTTAAAATAGTTTATGTTTTCACACGCAAAGTTTTTTGTCTCAACTGTCTACTATACTCATACATACTTATTCCTGTAAAGTTTAAATTAAGTTTTCTTGATTCATTAAATTATTATCTTACTGATTTAATTTATCTGCTCTAGCATGCGCGCTTTCGATTCAATATTTAATGAGGTTACCAGCGCTGTATAGGAGGACCTTTAGGCTATGGCACTAAGTATGTATTTTTCATACATATTATTCAGGCTATAACAGCTTAGTTGGGAGAAGGCCCGCCTTTCAAGCCAGAGGGAGTGGGTTCGAACCCAGCCGACGGCACGCACCAACATGTTCATTGTCTGATCCTAAGCGTATTGTATGTTATCTGCTACATGACTAGAGCCCGGCGTATGGCGACAGGCTCGCCCCCTGTCACACTTGGGTCTGAAAATCGTCCGGTGAAGTGTAGATGTTGTATAACACCTCTGCCAGCCCCCTCGGGGGAAAGACGTGACAATATGTATGTATCATTATTCATCCAAATCCATGCAGCCACAGATATTCTCAGAATAATAAACACATGAACGTGTGATCCAAACATCACAGCAACAAAGAGTTGCAATCAGTTAACGATACCTTCCATAAGGGTCAGCGCACACCAGGCAATCGACAATGACAACGAGCGGGCGAGTGCGGCGTGACAACACTTCATTATGTCAGCATTGAGCAACAACGTGACGACTAGGGCTGGCTTGTGTCGATAAAAAGTATCGAAACTTTCAATATTCTGTACCTAGTTCTAAAAAAATAATTTATGGAGCATGTCACGACACACTTATAATTTGGTAGAGTTCTATAGCTGTGTTTCCCCTTGGTAGTGTGTTTCCCCTTGGTAGTGTGTATAATTTTGTTTTATTTTACTAAAATGTGTTAAACTCTAGCATTAAAGATTTCGAGACCTTTTAACTCTACTTTACCTACATACGTTAACTTTAGAAAAGATTTATTGCAGAACGTCACACTAATTGTTTTTATTTTTTGCAAATTTGCGAAAAAAACAAATAAGTACTTAGGTACTTATTTAAACCGCCACACTATTAAAACATATGAGATAACAAAAAACAACCTTAATAATCCTACTCGTCAACATTTGCCCATCACTATTCAATCAATTGACGTCGCTACAGGGGTGCGCAACCCTTCAACGCGATTTAATTCCATAATTGAGGGTTAAATCTCTCCGACAAGCCGCCGTATGTTCATTATAACACTGTTTCTACGTCATCAACACAAGGGTGTCTCAATGCAAGTTTTTTTTTAATATAAGGGTTAACATCATCAATGCAAGGGTTATCTTATCTTAATGGCGTATATCATCATTTTTATTGCCAGCTATAAATCTGGCTTAGATAAGTTTTGTAAAGGTTAACTATAATATTGTTTTTTTTTTTATCTAATAAGCATTTATTGTTTGTTGATTATAACTCGTATTGGGTCAAATGACAAATTAAAAAAAAAATAAAAAAATTAAGGTATTATTGTTGTTTTACTATTATTGTTCTAACAGATTTAGAAACCAAATCAACCTATACGTATTGTATTGTGCAGACGTCAACAAAATCAAGGGTTGCAAAAAAAATCAAATTTACAATATTTTTTTTTTAAAACAACGGTTTTTAACAATTAAGTACTATTTTTTCAATTACACGAATCGGTAAAAAAAAACAGAAAGTATGTCTATATTTTTGTATGTATCTAAGTAGTACTTATGCAAGTACTTAATTCTATTTATCCTCATAAGTTATTTAACTTAAGTCATTTCAGTACCTATAATATAATTCTACACAAATATACAAGTCATTAAACACAAACAAAATCAGGGATCCGTAAATAACAAAATACGATCACCACATTAAAACTCTCACAATCGAAGCAGTGTTTTAATCGAACGACCCAGGCGCGAACAAATTAATACCATAATACTTGTAATTTCAATCACAAAATTAATTCAGTTCTGCCGCCTTAAATAAGTGCCGGGGTTGTCCAATCGATAAGGGGAGAGACTGCGAGCGGGCGGGCGATTGAGGTAAATAAGGTTTTGGTGGCAGCCCTATTGGGCGGTTCGTTTGTGGGGGCGGGGCCAGTGACGTGGGCGTGGCTTGCCGTGGCTCGCGTCTCGCTCTCGGGGTTTGAGTGATCGCGGTGTAGTGTGCGCGGACCCGCGGCGGCGATAGGGTTGATCCTCGCGGTTTCGTTTGATGTTGGAACAATAATGTTTTGATTGTGCTGTGATAAGTAAAAATATTAAAGGTACGTTTATTCCTGTTTATATGTTTATTTTTTAACTAAGATTTTTTTTGCTTTCTTACAAACCTTTTTTTACTTACTTAATTTTTTTTAAATCAACTTAAAAAAAGAAAACCATACTCTTTACCGTAATAGAACTATTTGTGTATGCCAGAATTAATACATTTTTTTATTCATCGTATCAATTAGTTTTTGTTTATGTTTTATAATTTATTTTTGCAATTAACATAGTGTTTTGAGTTAATGTAGAATAGATACACCACTTCCTTGGCAAAATGCACAAAAAATTATGTCTAGCCCTTAAAAAATTAAAAGCTAACCAAGCTAAAATGTATGACCTAAAAACTATTAAACTCATAAAACAGCTTTTTTATTTTAATCAATGTCAAAAATGTGTGAAAATATTTTTTAAGTAGAAATACGGTTTGTCTCTAGGTATACCTATTTATTATATTCTAAAGTTAAGTTAGTAAGTATTATTTTAAATTTAGTTTAAGTTCAAAGTCAATTTTTAAGTTCGGCCTGATGGAATAAAACACTTTACTTTTCTTAATTCTACTATGACCTACTTCTGCTTTTTATAATTTTAGAGTTCGCTCTTATCGGAAGAGTAATTTTACAGATTTAAGGCTAAAATATATTCACATGATACGACGCGACGTCGTGTCGTGATTCGTATCTAAGACATTGTTTAGTGATTTTTATCTTTAGTGGTTACTAGCTGCGCTCTGCGGTTTTATCCGCACACAGAACATTCAGTTTCACAGGAACCGTTAACTTTTTCAGGGCTTTCTTTTTATTTCCCGCGCGTAAGACTTTCTTCAAAGTATTAGAAAACTTTAAAAAAAGATGGATGAAATTGATAGTTTTTCACAAGTTATGGCGTGGCCAAAAGAAATAGGGATTCATTTTCATTTACAGGTTAATTTTTTTCAGAGTGCCCATTTTTTTATAACGTAATTAGTATCGTTATTTTTTAACTGAAAAAACATTCCTGTTTTTTTTTCTGTTAATCTATTGAAATATTAGAAATTCAACCTGTGATAGCGGTGCGCAGTTGACGGCCGAGCGGCGTTTTCCCGCCGCCCGGCCGCGCGTATGTTTCCATGACTATCGCTTTGCTTTCAGGTAAGTTATTTCGATTTTTAACCGACTTCAAAAAAGGAGGAGGTTCTCAAGTCGTTTTTTTTAATGTTTGTTACCTCTTTGTTACTTTTGACTGGGTGAATCAATTTTGATCATTCTTCATCATCTTTTTGTTTGAGAGATCATACTTTAGAGGTGGTCCCATATGAATTTTATCAAAATCGGTCAAGAAGTTTTAAAAATATCAAGAAAAGTCTAAAAATCTTTTAAGCTTAGCTTTTTTTGTACCAAAGTGTATAAAACTAAAGGATTCGTTTCTTTTATTTTTCATACAATAATTTAAAAAGTTCCATAAAATTTGGCCACAGCATAAAAAATTACCCTGTATAGAGATGAGCCAAAGGTTTAGTAACCTTTGGCTCATCTCTATACAGGGTAATTTTTAACTATACAGGGTTTTTAACTCTTGGTGGCGCGAGACGATTTACAAGTTTAACCTCGGATGAGCAGTTAACTCCGGGTTAAAAGGATAACCCGAGCTAGGGGTCTTCAGTTTGTTGATAGGGGTTAATCTCCGGAACTCCTGTCTGATTCAAACATTTATTTACTAATAGAAAGTTAAACATCATTACATAACAACATTAGTGCTATTAAGTACATAACATTTAAGTTTAGCAATTAAGTAAGTTTTAAAAGGCGGTCCTAGCCTACAAAATAACTTTTAATTTGTTTACTTTTGTGTCTTAGTCTCTAACGCTGAGGGTCCAAAAAAATGTATGTGTTTGTTATTAAAGAAACATGAAACATGAGTGAAGCCGTGGGTGGTGGCTAGTAACTATAATTTTAACCTGTTTCTCCCACTGCCTGGCAAAGACTTATCCTAACTAATATTACTACTGGCTTTGTGAGCTGGAAACCTCGCGGCCGGTCTCTGTCCCCTACAAGTCGCCTCCCTCAACTGATTCTTGTAAAAGTTTGTAAGTAGGTTCAATAAGAGTCCGGCGACCACTTTAGACTAACTTCGCATTGGCTTGAGGTATTCTATCCATTTCGTCTAGAAGAAGATGACGAGCCTCTAAAGTTACGAGTACCTACAAAGTGCAATTTCAATTTTGTTTATGACTTTTGCACTTCTGTAATCATTCTTAAGTAACTAAGAATGTCCTTTGTATTATGGATTCATTTAACAGTTAATGATATAGATAACATCCCTATGTAATGGATTTTTGATTTGCTTTGTCTACCTATTGAATAAATCAGTCAAAAGTAACCCCTTAAAAATGCGGATATTTTTCATAGCTATATTTTCGCTTGAGAACAATTAAAAAAAAACCAAGAACATAGGGGCGGAGATATTGTTAATTTAATTGTACATGCTAAATTTCATCATAATCTGACAAATGGTTTTCAAGAAATTTGAGTAGCGCGTTTGTATGGAAATTTCAGAGCGTCGCGGTCCTCATGATTACATAGATTTTTTTGTCAAGGTAGTTTTTTTTTTCAAAATGGCGGCGGAGATTTGCGTATGAATAGAAGTCTCCATAATTTTCCGAAATGCGACCTGTATATAGACGAAGACAGAGATTCGGACATATGAAAGATTTTTTGTCAAAGCTAAAGCTGAGATGCTCATGCTTCGCTCGCTCGGTCGAAAAATGAGAAATTTTGTAAACTGGTTCGTTTGTTTGTTGCGCTTTCACGCCTCCGATCATCATAACATTTTGCACAGGTACATGTTGCCCAGAGGCACAGAAAAGGACAAAGGTTACTTTTCGTCCCGAAAAATAACGGTTCCTGTAGAACCACGGGTGAAACCGCAGGGCGCAGCTAGTCAAATATTCATTCAACAATTTATATTTTTTTAAATCCAACTCCATTTCCACGAAGTAAAATGTTTCCATGTTTTTATTGTTTTACGGGAATAGGGACTAGAAGTATATTTATACCTTAAGCTTATATCTATTCTTGTTTGGATATTTCGGCTTATTTGTGGGTATTATTAGGAAAGCTTTGTTTATGTAATAGGCACTAGCTGTGCCCAGCGGTGTTCCCCGCGGTTAAAAAACAGTCTAATATGTTTGAATACAGGATATAATTTACCTACGTTTCGAATTTCATCCAAATTAGCATGAAGAAATGACAAACTGAAACACAAACTTTCGCATTTATAACATTAGTGTGACAAAATATATTGCCTCGACTTGAAAAAAAAAGAAATAATCTCAATGTCTTAATATTGTGAAGCTCAGTGCACCTGAAAATTGCGTTCGGGAGAAGACACACTTATCGGTAGATTTAATTTTTGTCCCTCTAAATATCCATGGTGTTGCGTTGTTTAAACAGCACCCCTCGAGCGGGAGGGGTCTCCAGAGACCCCATAATTGAAAGACAAACAGGGGTCGAGCGATTCGCGGCGAATTCATTACGTTCACATTACTTGTAGAAGATACTTACTAGAGAGAGAGTCAGTTAGCTTGCGCTTGTGTTCGACATATTAAAGTGTTATTTATATTGAGTTCAAAACAATAAATAAATTTATTGGCCTACCTCGGCAGGTTTGTTTTTGACTAACTATAGATTTTTAAATTACCGTGTTTTTTACCCCCGACGCAAAAATGACGGGATGTTTTAAGGTTGATGCGTCTGTGTGTGTGTATGTTTGTAACATCGTAGCACTCGAACGGATGGACCGATTTCGATTTTTTTGTTTGCAAGGTGAATTAGTCGGGAGTTATGTTTAATGAAAATCGGTGTCAGTGGTTTTTAAATTTATTATTGCATACTTGTATATTGTACAAAGTGCTATGTATGTATCTGTGAGTAGCAATTTGCCTCGTAGCTTAGCGTAGGCGTCCGTAGCGCCGCGCGCCGCCGTCGGCGTAGCATACAGCTACAAAAGTACAGGCGCGTAGCGCGCGATGTTGTATTTCCATAGAATAATAAAAAATTGAGAATATTTGTTTGAGGTTCTAATAAAATAAGTTTCTAATAAAAATAAAAATAAATTAACTGAAAAAAACACAAGGCTCTTGGGTGTTGTTGTCAATGTGAAAAAACTTACAAACACGAGTTTGTAATTTTTTTTGAATATTCATACAAAATAACTAGCCACGTGATTAACTTTGTACGGAAACTTGATTTTATTTTTCTCGAATTTTGCAATATTTTTTTCTTAAACTTTTTTCAATCGGACGAGTTCAACTATATCATTAATAATTACTACACCCAAAGCAGCACCCTGTATACAGTGTTAGCACAAATTCCGTCACGTTGCAAACCGAGACAATTTATTTTGTGCTGTGTTTTTTAACTACAATGAAACAATTTTTATATTGTAGGAAAACATTAAAAAAAAATTAAAAACTATTTCGTACAAACTTAGCAGTATTTGATAAAAATCTTGAATCTTGGCCTCCTAAGTAAATGTTTTCTAAAACGGCCATAATGCCATAATCTTGCCTGTCGTAAACCAATACAATTGTTATCAATGTATGTCAATTTAATTTTAGAAAGAAAAACGAACCAACCAACGCGCCGCGCTCCGTAATTTAATCACGCCTCCGTACAAATCTCATAAAACTAAGCGATATAAAATTCAAATTGCCTCACAGAGGCGACATTTTTGTCGCAAAACGACAAAGTTTAAGTAAGAAGGCGTCGACTCGCCGACTTGGATATAAACATGCAAATCTCTCTGAATATGTTTATAAAAGTAATTGAATCGAAGGCGCCGAAATGACATCTGTTGACTTGATTTGATGAGAATTAGCTTGTGGAGGCACTCTATTAAATCTCCCCCAATGTTGAGGGGCAAGAAATAATCAGTTTTTTTATTAAACTAGCAGCATCCCTAGTTTACCCGCTTTTTTGCAAGAGCCGTAATGTTTAACAGAATTTGAATTTGAGAAGTCGTTGTCAGTAATTTGCTTCGTTATTTCACAGAAACGTTATGAGAATTACAGAATTTTTGATTGGTTTCAAACTGAAATAAATTGTTTCACCAACTTCGATTGATTCAGAAATTTCTTGAAGAACAAATCGAAGAGACTGGGAAAACTCATTTGTTTGCATTTTTCTTTTACATTCAGGCATTTCCGGCACTCTCTCTCTCTCTGGTCGATCCTTCATGGCCAGCTGTAGTTTCTTTTGTAGCTGTATAGTTCGCAATCCGTATACTAAACGCATAAGGCCCGAACTTTTTTTTAAATAATTCACTTCCACATACGGTCGCATGACCCCAAGCTAAGCAAAGCTTGTGCTATGGCTATCAGAGATTGATATACATACTTAGATATTTTTAAATACATACTTAAACACCCAGACATAGAACAAACACAAATGTTCATAACATAAATGTTTGCCCTACTTTGGAATCGAACCCAATCCCCAAACTCAGAAGGCTGGTTCACTACCAACTGAGCCACCGAGGCAGTCATCAATCGGATGATTACTTATTTAGCTGTCCATTGTTGACATTTGACCCAATGAAGAGCTGTCAAAAACAGACTATTAAAAATGTACCTAATCGTTTGTTTAAGCTTTGGTGAACTTTGCCCATAACAATCTGACTCGCTAAATAACCACACGGCATATACGGACTTTTTTTACTTACTTACCTTATGTATCTGAGTTATCTACCTGCAAAACTTGAACTGATTTGACGTTAATAAAAATGTTTAATCTAGCGTATAATTTCGAACGAATTAATTTTGTCAAATCAACAATAGATGGGTTGGTTAGGGATTCAATTGTGCCAAAAATCCGGTGAGCTCACTGTCAACACGGCTTTTGTGCTGGTTTGGGACGCGCACATTGCAGTGGAATAGAGAGGTAAAGGTCTGACCGCACAGGGACAATGTAAGGTCCAGTCCAGTCACGATTCAGTAAAAGAAAAGTCCGCATTGGAATATTAGATTCACAGAATCACGGCGTAACGTCGCAAGAACAAAGAAAAGCAAAAAACTCGACTACACTACTCTACTTAGCCTCTAAAATTCCAGATATACTTGACACCCAGAAATATAACCTCGGGTGAAAAGCATACATACATATTGTCACGTCTTTCCCCCGAGGGGGCTGGCAAAGGTGTAACACAACACCCACACTTCGCCGGACGATATTCAGTTCCAAATGTGACAGGGGGCGAGCCTGTCGCCACACACCGGGTTCCAATCATGTAGCAGATGACATAGAATACGCACATAATATGTTTATACAATAAACAAATTGGTGCGTGCCGTCCGCTGGGTTCGAACCCGCTCCCTCTGGCTTGAGAGGCGGGCCTTCTTCCAACTAGGCTGCCATCGCTCTCCACACAACCACACGGGTTTAATAATCAGTTTTGATGTTAGCTAATTAGTTTTGCAGTTTTAATCATGGAAATTCTTATTCATAATAAGACTTACAGTCCGATACAGAGCATACATTATAATGCGATCATAGTTCATACCCTCATTTATATGTTTCTCATACCACCAGATGGAATTTTCACCGTTTTTCCGGTAAAACGCGAAAAACTGCCGCGTATTTTGATAGTAAAAAAAATCTATACCTACTGACTGGGACAACATTCTGATGATTTACAAATACACATCTACATTTTTTCTACAGATTGCAAGTGTAGCTAGTAAATTTAATAAAAAAATAAATACAGGGCTATTTTCAATTTTGAACCCATAAAAATCTCTCGTTGGCAGCTTCCCTACATCAATTTTTTAATCAAATGGATTTCACAAAATCTTAATAATTCGTTTTTAAAGTATGATTTTTTCGCTTTGTTAGTATAGGTGCAAAAGCAAAATGACATTTGTCACCATTGATACATAAAATATAATGTTACTAGCTGTCACCCCGCGACTTCGTTCGCGTTTAATTAGCAATAAATTAAAATTGCGACTTTAGTTTGAGATTTAAACTATCCTATCTCTCAAGTTGGATCGAACTGCACATGGTGTGCGAATTTTATTATAATCGGATAAGTGGTTTAGGAGTTCATTGAGGACAAACATTGTGACACGAGATTTATATATAATTAAGATTAATTAATGGTGAAAAAGCAAAATGACAGTTGTCAATGATATCTGTCGCAGCCAACTTGCTTAATCAGCCGTTCAATTAACAGGCTAGCCATTTTATTTACTAAACGGTGCCGTTCAACTAGCTTCCTGAACGATAACCAGCCGTGTCTAATACAACATTAAATAAACCGACAGATTGATGCTCAGGCCATTTATACAATATTTGCCAATATTACTATTTTTCACTGAAGAAATGCTGAAGAAATGATAATTAATCATAAAAATAACAAAATCCCTGAAACTAACCGCAATTCTGATATAGGTACATGATATTATAATAACCTAAAACCTCTCCTGTCCGACTCCTTTTACAGAGCAAATACGACTTAAATTGACGATTAGCCTTTGTATTTTGTCCCGATACCTCAAATGACTGGGCTAGGCAAGTAGTCAACGTTACCGATTCGATTCATCTATTAGCCTAGCCGTTTGATTTAATATCAAGAAGCTAGTTGAATGGCGCCATTTAAGCTAGTTGGCTGCGACATATCGGTGGTTATCATTTAATTTTTGCTCAGGTCCCAGTTACTTTTCAAGTGAAACCGTAGATAAACTCAAAATAGCAGTAAGTAAACAAAAAATCTTCAAAGTAAAAAGCGACATTTATTGAAACTATCATTACTTTTAATTAAAATTGTTTGGTGAACTTTAGAAACATTGAACATGAATTAAAAATTACCCTGTATGGACCCAGCATTAAACTGTCTCCAGGTACCCCGTCCCGAGGGACTCGACGCCCATTAAATATTAATCGCTGAATTATCTCCGCCTTCTCCCGTCTCCAATTAAGCGAACAAAGTAGCAAAGTAAATAACGTCTTTGCGCGAATTAATTTTGTACAAGCAATTCGAAACGTAGTTTGTTTAAAGGTCCCGCCATCCCGCTCCGGGCTTTGTTCTCGGTTCTATTCTCTCGTACGTAGGTGGATGAACCGATGAATGGGTTTTGTACGTTTAGTTTTGTTACTGTTTAAAAATGTATGGCTTTTCGGAGGTTGAAATGGCTTTAAAAATGATGGGACATAGACATAAAATGTATTTCATACAAGCTGCGCCCCGCGGTTTCACCCGCGGTTATAAAGTATCCTATGTGCTATTCTAGACTATAACCTATCTCTGTGCCAAATTTCATCCAGATCTGTTCTGCCGTTCTGGCGTGAAAGAGTAACAAACATCCATCCATTCTTACAAACTTTCGCGTTTATAATATTAGTAGGACTAGACTTGATATCTCGAGCTGGCAACGGCTGGCATATTAGTACACCGCGAACATGCTGTCGAGCACCCTCTCACGCACACGTAGTTAGGCAATCGAAAAGACCACACGCGCTTTGTGTCAAATATGATGTCATCTCATAAAAAAAAGGAAAAATAAATAAAAGTGACGGAGTCACTTTTCCCAAGTAAGTTTGGATTTTGAATAAATCACGCGAAAATATTCACTACATTATTTTCCTGCGTGACTGATTGTGTTCGCGATAGTAACTCTACATATACATATTTGTTTTTCAATGGGGCGAGTCGATGTCTATTTCAAAAAACGGAACTCGCTTTTCTATTAAGTACAAACATTTTCTAAACAAATAATTTTATCGGTAAGTACTTAGAGATGCTTCAATTGAAGGACGTTAGTATTGTGACGGTAATCGGCGTAAAATCCACCCTTTACTGGATCCGATTGTGATTTGCGCGCTTAATGCGTAGATTGTGACTGACAATTCGTGTTGTAGACTAAGGAACATAATTATGAGTCATGTTGGTTTGTCTACTGTTGGCTTCTACTGTTGTAAATAGTAGGTAGAGATGGTTACATCAACCGTGTGTAAAGTTACATCAACCCTGCGTGATACTATGTATTTAAAAAAGTCCGACAACGGTGTGAAATACGTGAAGCTAGAGCTATGGTAACCGAAAAATTAAATACGCCTGTGTTTGGCATTCCTTTTTTTTCGACATGTAGGCATTAAAGTATTATTATTCGATTTAAATCTAATGAAAAACCCATCTGCGCTCCATCCACACTGCAACCCATCTGCGCTTTGGTGATTTCAGGTAATAAAAGTGGGTCCTAATGACGAGTACAATGATAAATCCTAGAATATTTCCGTCGTTTAGAGATACACATTGTATCATGGACCATTGTATGTAACTAGAATTACCGCACAGCTTTGCTAATACTTTATGTGTGTATCGAATCGATACAATTGAAACTATTGAAAGGGACAACTGGTATCTATAAAGATTACTTAAATAGTATTTCGGTGCACAAACGTATAGTGTAGTGGATCTCAAAGGAGCACTTGCTGAACACTCGAGGACGTAACGTAGCGACGGATTTTGGTAGGGTGACCAAGTTTTAACAAAACTAGCGCACTGTTTAATTTGTATTTCTTTTTGCTATGTCAATTGGTACAACTATGTATTTTAATAATATTGATCATTAACTAAGAAAATAAATATTTATATAATAGTTTATAACCCGAAGTTATTTGGATATTAAGCTAATTATTTTAATTCCTAGTAGGTAAATTGTGTTAGTTTGAATCTAAGGTAATTTTATTTATATTTTACAGGAGAATTCAGGCTCAAAAAGTGAAGAGGTTCCAATATTTCTACTGCAAACAATTGCGTATAATATAAATCAAAGAACCTTGGGCAAAATGGGCACAAAAACATATGGCATTAAATTTCTACTTCAAATGTATTTAGTAGAAAATGTATGAAAAGGGGACAAGCTTTTCTGAGCCAGCGATAAAAAAGCTACATTTATGAAAAGAGGATATTATAAAGTTAGTAAATTAGAAGACAAAGATGTTTGGAACCTTTCACTTCCGCCAAGTAGCCAGTAACTAGTACATAAATATTATGATGTTTGTGAGAAAAATGCGTGAGACATTTTTTTGGGAAAAAGGGCCCTCTGTATCTTAATCTGTTCGTCTGAGTAGTGTCTCTTTTTCCGAATAAGGTTGTAGAGTCATTTTTATAACTTTGACGTTCTCAAGCCAGAGGGAGCGGGTTCAAACCCAGCCGACGGCACGTACCAATTGGTTCATAGTGTGAACATTATGTGCGTATTGAATGTCAGCTGCTACATGACAGCCCGTGTATGGCGACAGGCTCGCCCCCTGTCACTTTGGGACTGAATATCGTCCGGCGAATGTCCGGTGTTGTATTACATTGAAAAGGAAAGGCGTGACGATATATATGTTGATGTTCATAAGTGTTTCTTTGATACCCAATTGAAAATTAACATTTTGACTTTGACTTTGATTACATTTTCAATCAAATACGATATACATACTATTTACGAGATTTACTGTACACGAGCTACGTACGAACATATACTTATGTAAGAAAAAAACAAAATCAAGTTCAACTCAAATTTGAAACCGACCCGTCTTAAAAATATGGCTATCCTACAAACCCTTGCTACGGCACGCGTCCCCTCGGGGGATTATCCGGGAAAATGCACAACATGTTGTCATTCCGTCAATAGGGAACGATCGGTTGCGGCCGGATTCCTTTGTTACTTTGTTACCCTACTGGGTCAACGTTTACAAGTTGCTGCTGGATTAGTTACCGGAGATACCGATTGGTGGTCACAATGTTATGTTCAGCTGTCGAGGTTACAGCTTTCAATTTTATTGTTGTGTCATATAGGTACTTGCAACTTTTAGGAGAAAAATTGGATTCTTTAGGTAAAAGTTAAGTGATTGCTATTGCTACATTAATTCTGCTTAGATTCTGGTATAGGTATGTTATATATGAGGTAGGTAAGAGCTTTTACAGGAGGAGACTTCGGGAGCGGGTTTTGACCCTGATTCTGAGATTTCTTGTCCCATAATACAACCCCTTGACTACCCCTGCTCATATAGGTATTTTCAACGACTTTTTTTTTTGGAAAAGTACACTATTTTTTATGACAATTTGATAAACGGTAGTAAGCATTTTTTCGTGAAATGAGCAACATATCAAACGCCAATAACTTCTTTTCTTAGACTTCTTTTCACTGAATGAATGTTTACGTTACCTATTCGTTTTGCATTTAAAATTGATGATGTTACTGACAAAATTTCTAGCAAAACTTATTCTATTTAAAATCCAGCAACACTTTTTTAAAACATCTCTGAGCAAACATGAAACGCGTGACCAATTTAAAAACGAAAACACAAAACAATCAAAATAAGCGGACGACCGTATCGAAGAGCCGGATAGTTCCAAAAGAGATTAGTCCCGTTACCAGTAACACATGCGCCGCCTCCCGGGACTGCGCGATGCTGGGGATGTATCACATCGACACCATATGGCTAAAGGATCTGTGTTACAAGTGTGTTATAAAAAACGCATTGTCCGCGAATTATATTAATTATGGACAGCTGAGCCGTGAAATTTGGAGTATGGAGATGCGCTTACGTATAGGTACTATCATGTTTTATTTTGTCTGATCTAGGAATTTGGATTTTTACTCAAGTTTGATGCTTTAGGATTTAGAGTACAATTTTTTAAAATATTAATTATGACTAGAAATTGTATTTACTCGTAATTTTTTTCGTAAAAGTAATGTAAGTACCTACACAGGTATAAATATTTTTTATCAAAGGTAAATAAAAGTAAGCAATTTAATTACCTTAATTACCTTTAAATAAATTAATTACCTTTGTTGTGCCAGCTAGTACTAAACACATAAGATCAATTGTTTACTTTATTGCGAAGAAAACTGGAAAAGTGAAAATAAATAAAGAATTATACTAATTAAACTCTAAAAATTTTGAAAACTAACATTGAATGAAAATTTAGCCAATATATTAACCAAAAAAGTACACATTTTAAAAGTTAAAATATAAAAAAGGATTTATTGCCAAAAACTAAAAATTTACAAAAAAATACAAAAATTAAAACATATAGGTAGGTATTTTTTGTTTGGCAACTGGGATGTTCTCAGCGATGTACTGCGTTATCTAGACCCTACACAGCTGGTTTTCAGAATATCCCAATGCTCAAACTTATCATCTTAACCTCTGTCCTCGCAAAAAACCAACATATGCAATCATTACCATAGTGCAATGCCGTTTAACTTAATCAATTATTAGTGCGGCGCGCCCTCGCAGGGGTGCCACCGTTGCCTAATCATACTCTGTAACGATCTCTGTGCCTCACTGGGAGCCGGCCCTGTGTTGATTTTTGACGTACGGGCTCTAAAGTGGCCGTTTATCATTTAAAGTGGTGACATGTTTTGTTACTCTTTTTAATGATACGTGGGATTACATTGTGAAATAAATCACATTTTATAACTCAGTCCCCCTTAGCAATAAACGTTGTATAGCCTCGAAATAGTTTTAAGTGTTTTATCTTTTTCGATGGAGTTTAAAAATTAAAAGAAAGAAAAAGACAGAACACCGTATTACTAATCCGAGGCTATGCAACGTTTATTCCTAAGGTGAAGTTTGTTTAAATGCAGTAGTTTTGATTGGTGGGGTTTTTAAAAAGGTTAAAAGAAAAGATACTGAATTATTATACTTAAGTATACAGGTACTTAAGTATAATAGAATTAATTTCTTATAGACAGTAATTAAAAAATTACATTCTTAGTTTAAATTACCAGTCTGATTCTATACTAAAGTTATAGACCAAAATTAAGTTTATAACAAATCCCTAAAGTGTATTTTACAGTAGATACATCATCATACTTACATCATGAATATTATATTCTATTAAAAATTACACGTCTGATGAAATAAATATTTGTTTCTTGCTAAGGCAGCAAGAGACATATCTAGCATGCTCTTGCATGTCTTCACGTACTTGCATGTTCATTTAAGTAGAGTTCTATTTAAAAAATAACTTTTGCATAAGTACCTAATGCCTAGATAGAAATGTATGTATGTAGGTAGGTTTTATACCTACCTAATTATTACAGAAAAGCTTTATTTTTTCCGTAACAGTGAACTCTGAATCCCGGGCAGCATTGCACATTATCGCACCCCTCGATGTACCCAATTGTTATTCGACACAGTGTATTCACACGGCGAACGCCTATTTGTATACGAAACGATCGCTTTTGTGACTTTTGTATGCATTTTGGCCCTGTTTAGGGTGCGATTGCACTGGGGTCAGGGCAAGGTGCGATACGGCACAATTTTTATTTGAAATATCGTATATCGCACTATTTGGCAGATGCAAGCAAGATGTCGCGATTACTGGTGTTGGACTTTGAGGAATAGAGTTGTGTCATACAGTAGGTAAACATAAAAAGTAATACAACTGTCTCTTTTACGAAGCTTTTGAATTTCTAAAATAAAAACTGGCTTTAAAATTGATTTTTCATTTAGTTACTAGGAGTTAAGACCATAGAAAAAATATAAAGCACAATACTTAAATTCAAGACAAATGTATCATGGCTTGTTGAACTCACCTGATTTGAAACACAAAAAAGGAAATTGTGATTGTATTGTGTTGTCATAGAGTATCTCAGTGCGGCCTCACCCTTACTCTACTCTGCACCACTGCATAGTGCAAATTTATTAGCCGGCAACGTTAAATGAAGTCGTTTTAGTAATGTGTTACCATTGTTGGATTTGTTTCGTGGTAATGGCGGTAAAAGACGAAAATTGGTTTATGAAATGACTAATGAGGTATTCGGAATACTGCCGATAATTTTGGAAGTAATAACTGTGTAACTGATGCATTTTTCCGAATAAGTTTAGCGCTCTGTTTATTATAACTTTGTCCACCAATTTTTGGTACACATTATGTTTACTTGGTCAAATAAACAAAAATTGAGTACCTACTTATGTACTTAATGCATTAATTATTATGGGGGAATTACTGACACCAAAAACCTTCAAAAATTTGTTTCTGCTTGACTGCAACCAAAGGCAAAAGTCATGTCGAACTAAGAGATGGAAGTAGCAGAGGTCCGCAAAGCCTGGGCATCAATCCACCGACAAGAGCAACGCTCTTAAATTTTGAATTAATTAATCTACAGCTAAGATAAAATAAGTTTCGCACCAACATCAAACTGTACCGTACACGTAATTATGTTAAAACTTGTTATACAGAATGGAGGCCACTAATTTGGCGATGTCACCGAGAGAAACACTGAAACCTAGAGCTGAAAATAAAGGTTTACAGCTCAGCAGTAAGCCTAATCAGGTAAACTATTTTTTCTGTATTAAAAAAAAAAATACAAAGAAAAGTCGACTATCTTTTTTTCTCACGGTAAACCACGCAAATTTTTATACTATCCTATTCACTCTCACTAAACCAAACCATTTTTTATTAATGTCGATGACTTTCACGAAGTGCTTAGGCACCGATTGACTACAGTCTCAGCGCTGCTCTGTAGCAACACTAAGTTAACAATAAATGTTCCCAGGTGGGCACTGTGCTCCTCTACGGTGTACCCATTGTATCCCTCGTCATCGAAGGCAGTGAGCGCCTCTGCCTTGCTCAGATATCCAACACACTTCTCAAGCAGTTTTCATACAACGAAATCCACAATAGAAGGGTCGCTCTGGGCATAACCTGTGTGCAATGTACGCCCGTACAGCTCGAGATCTTGAGAAGGGCTGGGGCGATGCCCGTGTCTTCGAGACGATGCGGTAAGTACCATGGCTTGTCGTGACTCACATGATACACTGATTTTTATTATGTTTATTGATTATTATAGGTAGGTAATTTTAGTATAAATAAGAAAAAAAGTGGGATAAACGAGTAGGTTAAATGTTAAGTGGAGTGGCAGATTCTAATGTCACCAGAAAGGTCTTGTGGCATTTGCTTCCGATCACTTATCACCTAAAAACTATGTCGGTTTGGAACCAAATGAAAATCCAGTAAAATTCAATCGTCAATAATCTACTATTCAGGTATGTTATTTTCATAAGGTTTTATTCTGTAGGTATGATAACAAGGCGGGAGGCAGAGAGGCTTTGTAAGTCTTTTCTGGGAGACAACGCGCCTCCGAGACTGCCGGATGACTTTGCCTTCGCAGTTCATCATGAGTGCGCTTGGGGCTGCCGCGGAGCTTTTTTACCAGCTAGGTGAGGGTCCATCTTTATCGTACCATACTAATAACTTATTTTGCTCGAAATTCACTCGGCCAATGCGATGAGGCATTCGAGTTAAAATGTGAAACGAACGAAATCAAACGAGAGCAACTGAATGCATTTTTGATAGCTCTCATAGCTGGGTGTCACATATTAAGCCATTTTCTTAATCTGTGACGTTATGTGATCCCTGAAAATGTGAGAGAACAGGAAAATTACTAAAACACGTCACACGTTTAGCTTCCAGTAACCCATGACTTCATCAAACAGGTACAACTCCTCCCGAGCGAAGTGCATCAAGTGCGCGTATTGCGGCCTTTTCTTCTCTCCCAACAAGTTCATCTTCCACTCGCACCGCGTGGGCCCGGGGGACAAGTACGTGCAGCCTGACGCAGCCAACTTCAACTCCTGGCGGCGGCATATGAAGCTGAGCGGGACTCCACCTGATGAGGTACAAAAACAGAAAAGATTAAACTTCTTATCCCAAAAATATTTGAAAACACTTTTAAAATTGGGTGTTTGAAAAAGTGGCAGTCTTTTGAGATGCTTTCTACACGCCTAAAATAGCATAAGGCTTATTTTCTGATAAACCATAGTAATAAACTCTTTTTTTTGCAACACATAGGCAATTTCTAGTTATAGTTCCTATGTTCAGGTGGTCCATGCTTGGGAAGATGTCAAAGCGATGTTTAACGGAGGAACGAGGAAGAGAATGCTCTCGGCTGCTAGGTAAGTGTGAGCCCCAAGGCATCCCTGAAAATCCAGAAAAAGTCCCTTAATTCAATAAACTGATCCAGATCCCTGTACAAAAAGACAATCTGGTTTTGATTTTTTATTATCTTTACATGGTGGTTTTCACGTAAGCTTATTAAACGGGATCAAATTGGTCTTAGCAGGCTTTGAAAAACTTGGTTTTTATCGCCAACCCACCTGTCTGATCATTTTTATAACAAAACTATTTCTTTAACAAACCTCTATTCTATTCCGCATTAAATACACTAATGATTTAAAACTAATTAATTGAAAAGTAAGTACAATTAATATTTATGACTCAGAAAAGCATAAAAGTAAAATCAATGTCAATTATTGGAACCCATTTTCCTTGGTGTACCTAATACGTTAGTGCGGAAATACACTAGAGATTTGCTAAAGAAACGGTTTTGAAGATTAGCTTCCACAAAGCAACTCTTGATTAAATCAATTTATATTAGTATTTAAACCAGTTTAGAAATTTCAGCCCTAATTGTGCCACAGAAGGGTCCCATTCCGCAGGCCAGAGCCCGAGGCGGAGGCCAAGCGTCCGGCGCCGAGCCCGCCGAGCGCGCACGCGCCCGTGCCGCGCCTGGCCGACTACGTGTGGGGCGCGCGCCTGCCGCTGCCCTACGCCATACCCTGGCTGAAGCCTACTCTTTGGACGCCAGGTAAAAGGACCAGAAAGGAAGGCCCGTCGCTATCTGCGCTTGCCTAATGCCCGGTACGCTGTAGAGGCCTCAGTGGCCAACAGCATAGAGCCATTAAAAAAAAAAACCAGAAAGTCTGTTTGATTAAAACTGGTTAGGTTTTTTTTTAAAATTTTCGGAACAATTTGCACACACGGTTGTCTCGCCTAAACTAAAAGCTTGTACTATGGCTATCAAAGACTGACACCTATACATGCATAATTCTATTTTAAAATACATACAGAAATTTTTAGTAATAGGTTTCTTCGACAATTCTTGAAACTTTACAAAGCAATATTCAGATTACCAATTTTCAGAACAGAAAAGCTTCGTGGTTTTAAGAGTTTTCTTTACCGGCATAGGTTTCCCAGTTCTTAGCCTCTATGAATGTTTGCGTCTTTCTTACCAGGAGCTCTAACAGCATTGAGCAGCGTAGGATCTATGGAAGAGCCTCGGGCGTTCCGCCCCGTGCGGCGGATGGAGTCCCCTCAGATGTCTCCCGGGGTGTCACCAACCAGGTCACCAAACAGGTGAGCGACTAGGAGTCTTTACTTACCTTACTAGACTTCAGTAGATGCACACGCACAGTGTAGTTAGAGGTTAGAGGACGGGCCAAGTGGTCTTGGTACTGTCCTGATGCTTGAACAATAAACTTTTCCGCGTGCGTCAATAACCACATGTCTATTGAAATCAACATTATTATCATATGTCACACACACAAATTGACAAAATTAACGTCTGCGTACTGATAATAAACCTACAGATCATAGAAAACATTGCAGAATAGACAATCAAATCAACACTAAAAATAACTAAATGGAGAATAAGAACATGGTCTTTTAGTAGGTCTCCACTGGCGCTATCGTCGCCCCGGCGCAGTCGCTCCCCGACCCACTCTCCGCTGCGCTCTCCGCTCCGCTCGCCGCTCCGCTCTCCACTCCGCTCGCCGCTCCGCTCGCCACCCCGCTCGCCCAAGAGCGACCGCGACAGCGACGAGAGCGTAGACATTGAGACCACTGAGGAGGAGCAGCCAAGAGATGTGGTAAGTCACACACTCTTATGATCTCTTTTATCCTAATTTCTAAATTCCAACTAATTTTATAAATGCGTATATGAGTTTGTTTGTTTGTTAGCTTTCACGCCTTAACTACTTAACCGATCTTCATGACATTTTGCACACACGTTGTTAAGGGTACAGAAAAGACAAAGAGTACTTTTATCCTTATCCATATCATTATCCTAAAAAAAATGGTTCCTGTAGGATTGCCGCCGGTGAAACCACAGAACACAGCTAGTTTTCGTATATTTATGATCACTTAACTAGAAGAGACTAGAAAATAATATGATGGAGACGGAAAACTCTGCAGTTCCATTTATACGAGTAATTACATTGATTGTAATTAAATTGTATACCTACCACTAACAATACAAGCTGACCAGAGGTTAACAAAAAACCGCCCTTTTAATAACAGCAATACGATACAAAAGAAAACGCTCAGACAAAATAACCCATTGCTTCCACAAATAGAATGAGTGGAAATCCTTTTATAACTTACGTAAACGTTTCTCAAAGATGCAATTTAATACTCAAGTATTGAGTGAATCGTATTATCCACTCGATTCGGAATTTTCTGAGCATTCGAAGCAAACGGAGCTAGAGTTGGATCCAATTTAAAAAGTTGGAGAGGAAAATTTTTCCAATCACCTTCGTCGTGGCTCTGTAATCGGGGTGATTAGATTTTTCTTCGTTATCTTGGTTTTCATGCTTGAAAGGTAGCCGCATAGTTGGTCAGGTTCCTTCTAGATAAAATAGTAATGAGATGGAAGTCAGCTTAGTTTTCAGTCGAAATGAGGAGGTTCTCAATTCTACTAGGTAAATGTTTTTTTTCTATGTGTGTTACGCGATTACTCTGTCAATTGTGAATGCATTTTCGTGATTATTTTTTTTTGCTAGGTCATACTTTAGAGGTGGTCTAAATTTTTTTTTATAAATCTGTCAAGCTGTTTTTGAAATATCAACAAGTCTAAAAACTGTTTACGTGGATTCTATTCTATTCTTTAGATCATACAGAGATCAGAGGTGGTCCCAGCGCCTATAAAAAAATCTAAAAAATGTTTGTACAAAATCCAGTTCGCATGACGGCAAGTCGGGTTTTTAAGCTTTGTTTTTTTATTAATTATGTCTAGGTTAAGTTAGCTAGATTTCTTTTCAGGTACTTCAGGTATGAAGGTATGATAACCACTTCGTGTGTCAACAGATGCCTGTATTATATGCTTACGTTAAAAGTAGCTGGGAACATTAAAGCTTTTCGATTTTTTATCTACAATGCCACCTTCATATTTTTACCTCCATGTTATAATTTCTCTATTCATCCTGCAAATAAAAAATATTAAGAGCTGGTCGCTTTAAAAAGCTCGCCCGATCTTCTCCCTTTGGAGTCTTTAGCTAAACTCAAAATCACAACAAGAAAACTTGAGTAATTAATGCATTGATTAATTTTATTCAGTCTCAAACATTAGCTATTTAAGTTCAGACAGCGTCCGCTTCCTCTCTGGGGAAAAAGCGTCGCCATTTTAACAAAATGGCCGCCGCCACTCGAGGCTTTCGCACATCATAAACTCTGTAATTACTGGCACGCCGAATTCAAATGAACTTCATTTCGGTTTTAAATAAGAGAAAATGTTTAATTTAGTACCGATCGGGTCGTCGAGGACCAATTAATTGGGGATTTACGATTTAGTCGGAACTTTTTTCGGTTTGTAAAGGTTCTTTATTTAAATTGACCGTTGAGCAAAGAGGGAAAGTGTTGCTTTGGCAATGGTTCATAAAGATGTAATTCTACAAGTTTATTTTACTTTTAATTGTACTTTGTAAGTTGTAACACAAACATATTACGTAGATGTTATTTTGTCTAGGTTAGGTACCTATTTACTCACCTGCTAATTGGAAAACTTGAAATTGATATGAATTGCCTTCTTACCTACTGTCGTAATGAAATTGTGCTGACATTTTGTGGAGCCATGGTCGCTGAAGTCTTATTAAAAAGTGTTGTAATAAAAATTCAACAAAAACTGGCTGCTATCCCTTACTAAATATACTCATACGCGTATAGGCTGCGATTCTATTAATATATCATTAATCAATTGCTCAAAAATTGACACTTTTTTGACACAAGTGTCAAAAGTAGACAATTCATTAACAATCTAAAAATAGCTGCTTATAAGAATCGATTCCCTGTTTAATTACTTAGTACCTGGATGTCCGAGCTTTGCTCGGTATTTTTTTTTTTATTGTGTTTTTTGGAAAATAAACAATTGATTTTAGTCTAACCTCAAAGCAAACACTCATTGACTTCGTGTTACTTAACAACGCCATCTGCTGTTGTGTCGTTAAAGCAATTAGTTGCTCACAAAAAATAGTATTATTATTCGCCAATAGATGTCAGGAAGAGTCATATTTTTGTTATTTTTCTTCCAAGTTTATGTATAAGTTGATTATCGATAAAACACGAATAAAATGACATTTTTTAAAAATTATTCCTAGCTAGATCGATTTATCGCCCCCGAAACCCCCCATATACTAAATTGTATGAAAATCGTTGGAGCCGATTCCGAGATTCCAATTATATATATATATATATATATACAAGAATTGCTCATTTAAAGATATAAGATAATATATTTAGTACCAGCTGCGCCCCAAGGTAAAACCTTGGGGCGCAGCTGGTTAAAAAGTATTCTATGTGCCATTTTAGACTATAATCTAAGTATATCTGTGCCAAATTTCATCCTATCATTTTCATATCTGTTCAGCTGTTCTGGCGTGATAGAGTAACTAACATCCATCCATTCTTACAAACTTCCGCGTTTATAATATTATTAAATAGTAGGAAGTAGGATCATATAAATGCATGTGCTTTCCTATAATGAATCGCTTCGCGCGCTTCCGTCTCATTTCGCTCGGTACATTCAACACTCTACAGAAGTTGTTTACGTTATTTACGTGACGTGAAAAGGCTGTAAGTAAACAAGTATCGAGCTGCTATTGAAAACGATGTTAGGCCGAGAGCTTGCGGACGCGTTCTGCACGAAAAATATATTTAGTGCAATAAATCTTACTCGAAAACCTTTTGTTGTGCTCGTGTTGATAGGTTTATGGATTATAGCTTTTAGTATTCCATAAACTTGCCAAACATTTTTGGGTTAGCAAAGCTTCGTCAACTCCTAGATAAATCTTCACAGGTGCTAGTTTGCCTGATTACCGCTTATTCTAAAAAAATTTTTTTTTATGAATAACTGAGTACAAAAATCACAAATGTAAAATATACACCTATAGTCCATTTTTAACTTAGCCATTAGTATCATATTTAAGATAACTCCTTTCTACATCACAATTACCCACTATTATAATTATGATAAATGTCAAAAAACAGTGATTCCAAATGGTCGCTGGCTCCTGCTCCATAGTAATTAACGTGCGCGAAGAGCCTCGACGTAATCCCTTCAAAGCGGGGTTGCCAGCGTGACGAGTAATTATTCCATTAGGACGAGGACTTGACAATTCGAGGACTTAATTAATGACTTGACTTACTTTATAGCTCAGTTGGTTCAGAAAGATTCGAGCCTTAGCTGCGGAAGTATCATTTTGTGACTAGGTGTATTGCCGAAAGGTGTGATTCACCGACTTTATCTTAAAACATTAGTATAGTTGTGGTTTTTCTATGACAGGCTTGCGTTTAATTTACCACCTCGATGTAATATAAGTATTGATACGGTCTGCAGTACAGCACGCTTGTCTAAAGTTGTCTAGCCCGTGATGTACATAAATAAATTAAATGTTTCCTTTACCTTTTTGTGCCGTAACCAACGTGAAACAACAGATGAGGTTAGCGAGGTAATTGCTCAAGATGTACCAGTTACTATAGGCTATAGGAAGATTACTTAACATTCTGCTAATTTCAAAGTACTTACTCCATCTTGTTACTAAAATAATTGCAAAAACTCACACGGCTAATGCGGGGGCACTTTCTGCAAATTGATAAAAGCAGAAAAAAACTTAAAACGCTAACAGAAGTAATAAATTCTGAATAAAACCAACAGGAAAATGGCTACAAACTCCACAAATCTAAGCCGTAAAGTAAATCTGTAGCCAGCAGACCGTCCAATCGTATCACAAACAATTAACAACGCAGGCGGACTATCAAATCAAAATCGAGATTAAATTGTAATCGCTAATCGGATACAACTCGGGCTGGTAGGGATGAATGTAGTAAGGATTTTATTTGGGGGGGATTTGGCCCCTAAGTCTATGACGGATTTGAATGAGCTCTTGGCTGGCATTGGGTTTTAGAGAAATACTCTTGAAGGTACTTGTTTTTTTATAATGTAAAGTGTCAACTATGGCAAATGCGTCTATGGAGCAACCTACATCTTTATTATATCTTTAGTTGCATTAATCTGTACAAGATGGCGTTAGTTGCATAATTTTTGAAGGGTTTGACAGTAATTCTCGAAAAACGCTTTTGATCCACAGATCCATTTGCCCCAGTTGACCCTACATATTTAATAAATTTATACGCAACAAGACATCACTTGAAAATAAAATGATGCCTTCAATGACAATGACATCACATTTCATGTAATGACATGACAGAAACAGCTATTAAATATTTAAACACTTTGTATTTTACTTTCAGGGTACCCGTTTTTGATTAGCTTCTAGCACAAGTTTAGTCTCATTCTAAAATCTTGTACTTTAAAACAAACCAGCTAAGTAGTCCATAAATGTATTTAGCTATATACTTACAAGTACTTATTTAACCAGCACTGTATTATCCCAGTATGTACTTTATTAATATAACTAGCGATAATAGCCTAGTTGGAGAAGGCCCACCTCTCAAGTCAGAGGGAGCGGGTTCAAACCCGACCGACGGCATGCACCAATTTGTTAATTGTGTGAACATATGTACGAATTATATGTCATCTGCTACATGACTGGAGCCTGGTGTATGGCAACAGGCTCCTCCTGTCACATTTGGGACTGAATATGGTCCGGCAAGGCGTGGGTGGTGAATTACACATCTGCTAGCCTCCTTGGGGAAAAAGCGTGACGATATGTTATGTTATTCCCCAAGTAACCTTTGCAACCATTTTTTTACCAATTGGAAGAATATTTATTTATTTTGTACCCTCAAACACCACCACCTTACTACGCCCACCCGGCGACTACTCAATCCGCTTACCACCGGCGCCGCAGGGGCGCTCAACTTATTGAATTGATTGTTTGGACGCGACCTGATACAATACCTGCTCTCCGCGTAGCGGTTGGCCTCTGTTATTATTTGTCTGGCCATTTACTGAGTTACCAATGGTATATTTACTCATGTTCCGACCAATATATCCGTGTCAGACTTTTTAAAGACGTAGGGTCAACTGACGCAAATGTGTCTGTGGGGCAATTGCGTCTTTCGAGAATTACTGATAAACCTTTCACAAATTAGGCAACTAACGCCATCTTGTACAGATTATTGCAACTAAAAATAAAAAAAGATGTACCAACACCTAATGTGTTTTTCAGTGTTTCTCGAAATACGCAATTGCCCTACAGACGCATTTGCCCCAGTTGACCCTATATTCTATTATCCTATCCTACTATGCTGAAATTAAGTATGAACGTAGTTTATACTCTAAACGCATGCCGAAAAAACTGCCGGATGCCAGATGAAACCGCTGAATGCAGCTGGTATATATTTCATATAAAGATAGTGCAACAATTTATTAAAAATGGCTATTAAACAAACGACTATAGAGGTAATAACAGAATAGAAGGAATTTTGCCATCACACTAATACTACAAAGGTGAAAGTTTGTGAGTGTGTAAGTGTGTATGTTTGTTACTTCTTCACGCTCAAACGGATGGCCGGATTTTGATGAAATTTGGAATGGAGGTAGCTTATACCCTGTTTTGATACACAGGCTACTTTTTAACCGCGGGTAAAACCGCAGGGCGCTGCTAGTCTTTAATAAGCTACAACAATAAATATTAGTTACTCTCTTTTACATTCATACAGTTCGTAGCGAGCTACAAATTTGTAGCATCGTAGCCAGCAACAAAAATGAATTATGTATGTAGGTACTTAAGTTCTACTACAAAAAGATCTTTACTTAGATGTCGATAAAATAGAGCCATATTGGTGGTAGTGGTTCAACCATCAACATGGCGTCTTTCTTGTTGAAAGGTTCAACGAATTTAAAGTACGTAGCGGCTGCACAGATTTATACGAAATATATGGTACTCATAGGCAGTTTTACAAACCAGAAACTGATTAGCTTTTTTAAAAAAAGAAGCATCAAAACAAATCCAACACAAGGTGTAATTCTCAAACAACTAACTTTGAAATTAATAAATCCTACAATGTCCGACACGCTCAACCACACGACAAAAAAGATGGCGCGCTCCTCTCGGTGCTTCTCTGGCAAAGAGTTTCCCACCATGCAGGTCCCGTCATCGTGTCAGCAAGGAGGTTTTGCTTAACATTTTTCATAGAGCTTATAAATTACTATAGTCAATTTTTCCCATTGAAACCGTTACTAGTGATACCGCTGCGTCCAACTAATAATATTATAATCATTGATAACAGTCCCCGGCTGGGCACGTGCCACGCAGGGACAAACAAACACGGCCCGCCTCGGGCGACAATGTAATCCTCGGTCAATCTATTAAATTAAAACATCATATTTATACGCCTTTACTTACGGTAATAGAAGGGATCAAGTTACCATTTGTTGATGGTAAAGCTAAAGTCCTACTAATATTATAAACGCGAAAGTTTGTAAGAATGGATAGCTGGATGGATGGATGGATGTTTGTTACTCTTTCACGAGTAACACGGGTAGGAAACGGCCAGAACGGCTGAACAGATTTGGATGAAATTTGGCACAGAGATAGATTATAGTCTAGAATAAAACATAGAATCCTTTTTACCGCGGGGTGCATCTAGTTATTCATAAAACTAGAGCGATCAGCTAAGCTCTGTAAAAAAATAACGATTGCCTTTTTCTGTCGATATTTCCTGGAAAGGCTTTCATAGTGAGATTTCGAGAAATGCTTTAGCTTTATTTATACTTAGTCAGTTTATATACCTTGTATTGTAGACTATTTTTAACGATAATCATTATAAGTGTTTTTATTATTATCGTGGAGTCTGAAATAGTAGTAGCACTTATTTTAGGAAGGTATAATAGGTAGTATTTATAAGTTTTGATTCCAACTGGATTTATACATATAGGCACCTACTTATTAGTTACTTTTTCTACTAATTTAGTGTTGCTACAACTACTACAAGACATCTTAATAAAATAAATCTCAATGAAAAAGTGAGTTTGTTTATTTGTTACGCTTCCGCGTCATCAACGTGATCGTGATCATCGTGTGCATCGATTTACGTCACTACGTGTTGCCCACGTCACCATTTTTGACTCGAATGCTATACCTGGTATATCATTATACCATGGTTCTTAGCAAGTACCTTTTTCCAATTTACTATCTAATGCTCTCCCTAATCAAACGTTGAATAATAAAGTAGAATACGAAAAAGTTTTAGCAAAGGTAAACACCATGAAATCACGTCTGAATTCTCAAGGTGAACATTACAGAAAAAAATCGTAGCTATCCAAAAAATACTCGGTACCGACCGAATACCAACACTTGATACGCCAGACACGTACGTAATAGATACTTTAGAGGGATAGCGGCAGACGATTCAATTGCACCACTTGATGTTAATATAATACTTGGTATAAATCACTGGTCTTGTTAGCCGGGATCTCGAGAAAAGTTTGTTTGAGTCACGTAAAGTGATTATGGGTCGCGAATACGTGGGATGTTTTCTTCTATTGCTTTTATGTTTTGTTTGGTATTTTGGAATGAGTGTTTTGTACTTATAAGCTCGGATTGTTATGGCAGGGAGAGGTAGCTTTTATAGGTGGAGGTGTACGTAAGAATGTCCTTATTTGTTTCTTTATATTTATAATAAAATTAATAAATTCATCGCCAATTTTGTGCCGATGGATAACTCTAAGGCTAAAAAATCCTTACTACTTGAATGGATTGTAAACCTAAATTACACGAAGACTGAGGAACTACTTCAAATTATAAGTTAATAAAGTAAAAACAAAATGTATAATTAATAAATTTGTACGTTCAATACTGGTCCTGTTTGGTTATTTGCATTAATTAAGAATAATAGAAGTTTTTCTGTTATGCGCAACGAACACTTACCTACACAGACTCAACACAACATACCCCACACGCACACAAATCACACTCATACACACTCTCACTCACATCATTCACAAAGCAACCTGTTAGTAAAAATCTCAAGCATATTGCTTGTTTCAGCATTAGTTTGATTGTATGGCTTAACTAATACTACAATTAAATTTTTATCTAGTAGCTTCAAAATATCTGCTCTTTATTGTTCCATGAAGGAATACAGATACCTGCAACACAAGCTCTGCTTAGTGTAGGTTCTGTGGACCAACCTACTCGTTACAATAAGCCTAAAATGTACTTGGAAGCTTTAATGTACTCTTATGTGACTTGTGTAGCTTGTATCTATGCAATAAAGATTATTACTATAAAAAAAAATGTGTCTATAATATGTGTAACTAGCTACGCCCACGATAACCCACGATCCTGGGACTGAAAGTACCCTATGTCCTTTTATATGCCCTTGGGACTACATTTTTGCGCGATACGAGTAATTCGTGTCGCGTTGTCGCGCTAAAATCATCGCTATCGGTTATCGGCGACGTTCTTATTTACATTGTTGACGTGGGTGATTATTTGCTCGATACATCATCGAGCGACAAACTAGCCGGCTACTCTTGCCGCGATAGAATGAATTGTCGCCGCTGGCCGCTAATATAACCGTACCATTAAAAACAGTAAAACAATTTTGCCTAAACTAGGCTTTCCTATATGTCTGCAGACGTCTACATCCCGTCGATACTCCTACACCTATCAGCCAGTCAACACAATTAAAATAGAGCGACAGTATTGTCTGTCAGTCTGCCTGTCAGCTTGTAATTAACTTCGCTGTCCTGCGCCTCCCTCGGGACGCCCGGCCCCGGGGACGCCGTATTGTGATTCCTATTTGGTTACTTAACATTTGTATGCGAAATTGTTTTTGTCGAGTCTAATTTAAAAGTCACAAGGTATTATAGATAGCTTTTTTTTTTACTTAGAACTTCTTTTTAAACGTGTGTGCGTGGTAATATTGCCTTGAAAAACATTTACAATTGCACGAAAACTAATATTTATTCCCAAACTCTACGTTAGCAATTTCCGTTCCAATGTCCAACCTAAGTAGATTTAATATCTAAAACTGCACATATTTGTAAGAGTTTAATGTTAAGGCTTTTTCAAAATTGATTTGTAAAAAAACTGCACAGTTTTTTCAGGACCTCAAAATGTAGTCCTGGCCACACTTTTAACTATGTAAATTTAGGTACACGAAAATAAACCATAAACCAATGCATATAATGTCGAGGTAAGAATGACCAAGCCAGTAGCGTAGTTTTTTGCTTTAATGTGTGCGTGTTGTGTACATATACGAAAGTAGCGTAGTTTGTGAATGGTTTTTGGCTTCACCTTAATCAGACGCCGTGCGCCATCTTATTCTCTAGGTTGATCTGAGACTTAGAAATGATTTAATGGTTACTATTGAGAGATAAAGTTGAGGTTTAAAATAATCATTATTATTTTTAATATTTGTTGACACTGGCAGCTTTAAGCTGATGCGTGTCTTGTTTCAGTGCAGTATTATTTGTGGTTTTTTAAGGAATTGTCAAGTCTGTTTTTGGAGCAGCTAACTGAGGGGGCATTTATCACAACCACTAACAACTTATTCCAGTCCATCACAATATACGGTTTGGCAAAGTGTGTTTTTTGGGTTTGCTTGAGTGTAGCTGCGAAATTAGTCTAAGGGAATGTCCCCTTAAGTGTGTGTCTCGCTCGATGTGAATAAATCTGTCATGTCTGAGATCAGAGATCAATTTTGAGGGAGGTAAGCAATGGGCAAGATTTACATTTGCAAGGCAAGGTACAGGGCTCGAAAAGGGCCAAAATTCATGGCACCCAAAGAAACATTTAACTAAAAGTATCAACCTTACAATATCCGAAGTGTATAGATACCTATACCTACTCATTAATCGGTAGAAACAGGAAAGAAGACCTTTTGCATTGGGTGCAAAATAATTATGTGACATGGAAATTACCTACATATCTATGGTTCTACGGCTATGTGGTGTGTTATTCAATAACATAATTAAAAAATGACATTAAAAACACTTAATCCAATCATATTTCGTATTCTCATGACTTTATACTCAACGAAGCGGCATATGTAAAACCAACATTCATCCAAAAAAAAAAAACTCTGTGACCTTTTTAAATCTAGGCTGTCGGCTATTCAGCCCACTGACCAGCTGGCGAAACATTGTCAATTCAGAGTTGACCGAGCTCAAAAATTGCACAAGACAAAATGTGACCTGACAAACATGACCTAGTAGAGCTGGTAGTTTAATTTTTTATCATAGACTAACACCGTCTATTCTCTCTTATACGAAGGTTACCTGTCAGAGATCGCTCTAAGTGATAAGACCACCTTTTGTGCTTATCACACCACACTAAAATTAAACCTCAATGCGAAAGCTTGGATAGATGTATGGATGTTTGGTACTCGATTGTTACAAGGATCAGGATGAAATTTAGCTTAAATACTAGTAGATTATAGTCACAAATAACAGATATGCTACTTTTTAACCGCGGGTAACGCCACGGGGCGCAACTAGTCTCGAAAATTTTCTTCTTCGTACTTTCTTTGTGATGCTAAGTGGTATTGTATTGTCAAACTTGAATATTCTAAAAGTCCAAATGTCATTAAACAACTTTACTTACGTACCTTCTCCTAGTTAGATTATTACTGCATCGTCCAAAAGCCAATGAAATTAAAGTCGACTTAAATAAAAGACACGACTATTTATCTACATCATGAAGATCTGATAAGCTACCACAATATAGAAAATTGTAATCCTTAAACACACAAAAATACCCTCAAAACCATTTCTTTCATTAAAACAAAGAGTCATTACGCTAACGCGCCATTTATTATTCATTCACTTGTTCGTTTCGTTCATTCAAACAACGTTTGAACCACCAACTTATTTTTAGAATTAGAAAAAAGCTGGATTAACATTTTTCTACGAATAGGTGTTAGTTTTGTTTGGAAAAGCGATGTATGGCTCTCTTTTACAACTGCACAGATAAGTTGGTCGGGCTACACAATCAAATTCTAGAGAATTAGTGACAAAAAGATGCTTATCGAACTTATTAAATGTTATTTCGCTGTTGAAAAATATTTTATGTTGGTTATATTTGGTTTTCATTCAGTACTTAGTATGAGAGTTTGGATGTTAGTTTGTTAGGTTACGCGGAGAGGCTTAACTGAAACCTTCAACTAGTTTAGGGTGAATGCACGATTGTTTCAATAGATCAAAAAACGTCTGTCACATTTGGGACTGATATTCGTCTGGAGAAGTGAGGGTGTTGTAATACACCTAAGCCAGTCCCTTCCGGGTTCGGGAGAAAGGTCTGACGATAGTGTGGCGTGGCGGTTACTGGCACTTTTTCCAAACAAGGACGTAGAGTAATTTTTTTATTCGTTAGTTCGTAAGTGTATTTTCGATACCAATTGATTAAAGACATTTAATTTATTTGATATGTTTTGTTAAAAAATACAGTAGGTATCTAAGTATTGCAAATAACATAAAGGAAACTGAATAAAACTGAACATCTAAATGTAAAATCGCGGGGCATCGCTAGTTTGATTACAAATGCCGGCTTGGCATTTAGTTTTTTTATTTACCTCATTTGGGAGATGACATTTCGGACGCCATTTTTATTGGTGGCAGAGTGTGCGGAACATTAATTTTGTTGTTCGCCGTTGTGGAGAAAATGTGTGCCCCCATTTCTTTTGTTCGCGTCCCAATCGTTTCGGGCGCGGAGTTTCGCATTATTGCCGTGATTTATTTCGATTTCATTCTTTTATTCTTTTATTTTACCGAAATGTTGATAGGTTGAATTGCTGTTGCACGAAAAGGAATTAATGAGTTCCTACCAAATCCTACTAATATTATAAAGGCGAAAGTTTGTAAGAATGGATGTTTGTTACTCTTTCACGCAAGAACGGCTGAACAGATCTGGATGAAATTTGGCACAGAGATAGATTACAGTCTAGAATAGCATATAGGATACTTTTTAACCGCGGGTGAAACCGCGGGGCGCAGCTAGTGTAGAATATAAGTAAGTAACAACTGTAGTTTTTGTTTTCCTACCTATCTAATTTTTTTTTGAGAGTGGCGCCCAGGACACGTCCTCCTATCATCATATCATATTTATATCGAGACAGTACTCATGAACTCACAAATACTTAAAGGAGAAAAGAGTAGCATTAAAAAAAAAGTTTTATTAAATAGATGTTGTTTCATGGAGTTGGCGCCCCCTGAATCTGCCGCAAGTACCCCGGGTAGATCCCCCCCCCCCCTTCCCTCGATTCGGGCCTTTTACATAGGTAAAGTAACGTAAACGATACGTACGTACGATACGAACGTAAACGAACGTAATACGATATTACAAATAAAAAATTTAAAAAATTTGGATGGTGAATAAGTTTTAGCAAAGGCTAATCGTTATGGAATACCAATACTAATTTTCTAGCCTAAGTAATATCTGTATCTTTCTAATTGCCATTTGCCCTTTCTAATTGCGATTTGGCCTTGCGCTTGGGCCCAATAAAACTTATAAAAAACTAGCTGCGCCTCGTGGTATTACTGGCGATAAAAAAGTGTTTTGTATCCTATCCCGGACTAAAATATATCTCAGTGCTAAATTTCATTCAAATCAGTTTAGACGTTATAGCGTTATTGAGTAACAAACATCCATCCATCCATCCAAACTTTCGCATTTATAATATTTGTGTGATCAGCTTTGTGCCTTGTAAATTACTGCATGGCGTAGCACATCGTAGCAGTGCTACGACATTCTAGACTGTCCGTACCTTCATTTATTTTATAAGAATTAGACTCAACTAATCTAGGTCCAAATACTAAATATTGGAAACCACAATAAAAAATTAAGTCAACAACTAAAGCAAGTGAAGTAGCTATTCAAAACAATAAATGGGAAACCTAAAAAAATTGTTCACAAAATAAAAGTTATAGAAAATCGTGCTTAACTAACTTTATGAAAAGTATAATTACTTTTGACACGCCACGACTGGCAATTGTGTTAATCGTACACAAGCACCATCGAAACAGGACGTGGACGTAGTTAGGACGAGGTCAGGGGGACATGTCATACCCTCATGCCCCATACGAAACATAAGATGCAGATGTTAAACATGTCTCGGATGATTTTATTTTCAAATAAAATAGATAGGTAAATAAATATATGTATTAAATTATTATTTTTATTGTGCCTGTCAGAAAATTGTATCTGGTAACAAATAGTGTTAGCTACCTTTTTTGAGTAATACTATACCACACAACCAATTAACATCAAGAAAGTCAAGTACTCGTAGGTACATAAAGCTTAAATAAACCGGTAATTACTTAAAAGTCGAACATTATTACACACACGTATTATTTCAAAAAGTAACTACTTTTTTTTCAATTGTCACATTGTTTCTGCCCCAGCAATGAAATTCTAGCTCCATCCACCACCTGCTTATTTATTAAATAGAGGCATTATATTGCGCGACAAACCAACGGCATTACGTTAATAATTGTACGGTACCAATGTTGAATTCTTTATGATCGCGCCTCGGGTATAATTTTTGTAAACATTTTTGACTATTTTTTTATTTTATAAAACGCATTATTCACCATCCTGCCTTGCTGTACTGCGAAGCAGGATGTAGCTCACACACGTTGCGTCGTTGCCGGACGCAATGCAGGCTGCAACAACATTACCATCCTGCATAAAGCGGCAATGACGTGCAGGATGGTGAATAGTTACCTTTACAGTGTCTAGAGTAGCCTAGCTAGATTAATAATTAGCAGTATAATGAGGATATCCAACATGTAGAGCAATTTTTATGAATTAATAAAGTCTACCGATTGGACATTATTATTATTGTAGCAAGTAAATTAGTAGAAAAAATCGAGTCAGTACACCATGCATCCTGCATGCCTAATTAAGTAACAGTAGGTAGGTGATAAAAGTATACTTATTACGTAAATAAAATCTAAAAACGAAAAAAAACGCATCCTAAGTAAGTATGAGGTTTTTTTTGTTTTAGTTGTTGTATTAACAAGGTGCTGGTTTTGGGTGGAGTAATTCTAACCGTCAATAACATTTTTTAGAACATAAGTTTGCAAGATTCGACAGATAATCGAAACTCCATACAAACTAGCTAGCGAAATCACGCGATCAATTTTGTATTAAGACTTGACTTGTTATTTCACGAATTTTGCAAACTTATGTTTTAAAAGTTTTTCACTTTGACTAGTAGAACAACGCTCTTATGTAAGTATTACAACACCAAAACCCAGCACCTTGTAAATGTAAAAGACCTTCTTGCAAACAACATAACATATCGTCGCGTCTTTATACGACGATATTCAGCCCCAAATGTGACAAGGTGCGAGCCTGTCGCCCTACAGCGGGCTCTAGTTCTGTATTAGCAGATGACATTAAACAAACAATAATAGTTACGTTTGCAAACAAAAACCTAGCAAACGTAAATATTTTCAAACAAAAGTTGAGTACATCTGGCAAATCCCTGTAATTGTCAGGAGTTATTAGTTAAGTGGCGGCGAGGGCATTATTTAAGCGCGCCGTGTCCCATCAGATACGGAGATAGCACTCGCGATCGACCGTCACGGAACCTTCTAACATGACATGTCACTGGAAAACTAATACACCGATACTTTGAAAAATCCATACTTACTAGGAAATATTATAAAATCGAAAAAGTAACTCTAACACAGTTATTACCTAAGTACCACCACAGTAAGAATTACCTTAGTCTTTGCTAAACTAAGTTTAATTTACTCCTAGCTAGCTTCTACCTATATTTTTACACACCTACCTACCTACCTACCTTACCTAGTCGTGTTTCGGGATGTAGTCCGGTGTAACCGTTCCGAAGACGGGTCTGAGCAGTAGCGCACTTGTAGCGCCTCACTCAACTGCCGTCTTTGTACTTCTTCACTCTACAAAACTTCAAGGCTAGAGTGAATAAGTAACTTATAGGTCGTCGTGCTCCATCTTAGACCACAACGTCGCTTCACATCAGGCGAGTTAGTGGTCAAACGCCGACCTATTGTACATAAAAAAAAAAAAAAAAAAAAAAAAACACCTTAAGCCATAGGAGAAAAAATTAAAGAGAATCTTAACTTGATGTGCCAGGTAAACGGAATATTTCGTTAGTAGTTGAAACTAATTAATCAAGGACTTGGGCAAATCTTATATTTAGGGCAAGTAGCCATAAGTGTATGGCTATCTTCTAAGTCCGTGTGCTTCATCTTCGACCACATCGTCGCCTACCGACAGGCGAGTTGGTAGTTTTATTACATAAAAGCGGAGTTAAAGTGGAGTTAAAGCGAAAAAGCGGAGTTAGTCAAATGCGGACTCTTTCGCGATTAAAAAAGAAATTGTATGTCTGTCTGTTTGTAGGCTTTTCACGGAAAAACTGCTAAACGGAATAGCCAATAAAACATTGAAAAAAAGTGCTTGGTTCGTAGCAAAACACAAAAACAGATTTCGCTCTCTGAGCTCGGAAAAATCGAAAATCAGGACCTGCGTCTTATAATCTAATTGCAGTAATTACTGCTTATGTTTATCACATGGATTTCTTGAACTGAAATGTGAAACGTACAAATGAGATTGGACAAGCTCTGATGACGGATTAAAACCATCGATAATTCATAAAATGTAAGCAATAAAATTAAAACAAAGTCGCTTTCCGCGTCTGCCCCTCTGTCTGTCTGTAGGTACGAGTATATCCACGAACACCTCATTAACCACGTACCGGATTTTGATGCGGTTTCTACAATAATTTAGATAATTTTTCACGAAAGGCTTATAGATACCGTGCGAAGCCAGGGCGGATCGCTAGTTCATAGTAAAACAGGACTAAGTTAGTTAAGATTACAATAATTATTTTCATTTAAAGTAACTTTAATATTATTGTATCTTGTGCCAGCCGTGTCCATGGCCATGCCGTACCGTGCCGACCCCGCGACCAGAGGAGTGCTGGGGCGCGCTGGTGCCGAAGGTGGAGCGGGAAGAGCACAGCGAGCCCTGGCGCCTGCCTGACCTGCGTCCGCAACTGCACTATATGCACGACCGTGGTTGGTAATCGTTCTCTTCCCTCTATGACGTTACTTAAAGTAAGCTCCAAGCCAAAAATTGTAAGCCAAATGTTAAAAAAAAATGCACTCAGTTTCTTGCCTGTTCTTCTGGGTAGTGACTCTTTTTCCGAACAAGGTAAAGTAATTTTTATAACTTTGACGATAATAGGTGTATCTTCTATCTTCGATACCCATTTGATTTGATTTGGTGTATTGGTGGCGTTTTGACGTCTCGTCTCAGGGCGTATACAAAAAGAAAGCGTTACTTAGGCGCTATTTTAAGAAAAAATACAAAAATAGTTTGGACTTAAAAAATCTGTTTAATTATCATACCTGCTTACAAATTTTTACGAGAATCGGTTGAGATATAGTTCTATTACTTATATCATTTATTCTGTCGACGCTAAAGCATAGACGCTTCCCTCGCTAGTGTTCGGTCGATAAACTACTAATCTAAAATCAGAAGGATAATTAAGGCACCACACAAGAATGCATGTTTGCTAACAATTTTTGAACTTTCCATCTTTTGCATTTCCTCTCCATCCTAAGCTTGCCTGAAAGAAATCGATTTTAGTGGAAAGAGCGCCAGTTGTTACATTAGGTATGGTTTAAGTGATATTCTTTTTTTTATGTCCTATTACTTCTTCTGTGAGCATTAAAGAGTGTAACTATTATAATTATAAATACCTACTTTTCAGAGAGGGACAGTTGCGTCGCTTGCGTGGCGCCATTGACGCTGATCCCGCCACCAGCGCCTGCTCCGCACTAGCTACTAACTCAAGAAGCGCTACACTAAATTCTAGTCAACTTTATTCTAGTCCGTGCCTGTAATATAATTATTATAATCTAAGCGAAACTATTCAGTGTACTAATTTTGTGAGGTGTAATTTAAAATTTAGCGCCATTAATATTGTAAAAAGTAGAAAAAATTGTCTCTGTTTTATAATGGTTGGTCAAAGTTGGGGGGCTATTCCTGGGACCCTATTCGGAGATTTGAGATTCTCATCTCACTTTTTTTCGTCCTTGTTGCTCTCGTTTGAAACGTCATAGGTGTGAGAGTGACCAAGATAAAATCTCATCTCATCTCACGCGCAGGGGGGCTATTCCTGCGCGTGAGATGAGATGAGATTTTATCTTGGTCACTCTCACACCTATGACGTTTCAAACGAGAGCAACAAGGACGAAAAAAAGTGAGATGAGAATCTCAAATCTCCGAATAGGGTCCCAGGAGCTCCCCCGGCGCGTGAGATGAGATGAGATTTTATATTGATCACTCTCACACCTATGACGTTTCAAACGAGAGCAACAAGGACGAAAGAAGCCCCTTTTGAGATGAAAATCTTAAATCTCCGAATAGGGCCACTGGTCACAGATGCCGCCATAGTTTTTTTTTTCGGTTATAACATTTAATTTTTTACCTACTTCGTCTTTCTATTTCCTCTTTTTACTGTTATTAAAGTCTGTGTCTTATTAGCAGTGTCATCAAATAAGATTATCTCTCCTCCACATGTTAACGTGGGTTCGTATCGAAAGGACATTTAAGCAGAACGCCCTATTAGCAGATCGTCCCAAAAGCAAAACGGCATTTTAGCATAACGTCCTACTAGCAAAATGACATTGAAGCAAAACGGCCTGATATCAAAATGACACCTTATCTGAACGGCCTAGTAGAATTAAATACAAATTATTTAGCGGTTACAAAAAAAACTTTTTTTTGTAAGTAAATAATTTGTACTGAAATGTACTAGGCCGTTCATGTCACGTTTATTCCATCTGGGTTACCAGTTTACCAAAACTTGCGCTAAATTAGGTAAGGTATTTGAGTAATTATTTAGAAATATTGAAATTGTGTTTTTTTGTCTAGCTGTTAACGTTCGGTTAAGGTTTTTAGTCATAGTTATTTCTATGAAACGTCTATTCTGTGATTTTATTTTTAGAAAAACTTTAGTTAGGCAATGTATTTTGTAATCACCTCCGTAAAATATGATTAGCAATGTATTACATAGATACTTCTTGACTAAATTTAAATACGCTAGTTTTAAAATAAATAATCTAGTCTTAGGTAAGCTGCTGATGAAGTGGATTTCCTTATTCATTGTACTGTAAATAACTTCGGATTTAAACATATATAAATAGATTTAACTTACATATAAAAAAAAACATAATAAGATTTTAATGTGTATTATTATCATTCATGATACACCACTTGAAGCTTTGTAAATAATAGGTGTATTATATGTAGTAACAAACTCAGCCTAAATGTTGAAGAATGATATGACCATTATCGATACCTTGAGTAATTTTATCTCCAACTGATTTAATTGCTACTGAAAAGTTTTTTATTTATTATGCATACATCCTACTCTACGTAAATAATTAGATTAGTATGAAGTAAAATTGTATTAAAAAGTACTTACCTACTTGTAAAAACTAGATGCACAAAATACCTAATAAAGAAATTTCTGGTATTTTTTGTTTCATTATCAACTAGCTGCACCCCGCTGTTAAAAAGTAGCCTATGTGTTATTCTAGGATGTCAGCTAACTCCATACCAAATTTTATTAAAATTGGTCAAGCTGTTTGAGCGTGAAGAAGTAATGTGCACGCTTACATACGTGCACATAAATCTACCTACCTAAATATTTACAACATACCTACATAATGGAAGAGAAGAGGGGGAGACGCGCGGGAGGCAGGGACCGCCGGCGCCCACGGCTCACGCTCAGTCAACATTCCAGTCGCACAAAACTACCAAGCGCGTTGCCCGTTGCACGTTCAACGCGCCATCGCGGCCGCGACCACCCAACAAAATATAATTTAACCCGTGAGTAATCGAATCTTTATTACTGTTAGTTGCACCGATGCGCCTACAAGTAACAAACATACACATTTACACACTCACAAACTTTCGCCTTTATAATATTAGTGTGATGTGATGTAAAAATACCAACCAAATAGTTGGATTTTCATAATAACAAATCTTAATTTACGAACTTGCAAAGGGTGAAATATAATTTTTCCTCGTTGTATCCAGTGATTTCAAAACAACTACAGGCAACTTAGTTTAATAATGAGCGGTTTTCAAAAATAGTAAAATTAGAAAAACTTTTCTGTGTGTACTAGTTTTTCTATTTAATGGCTAAACGAAGTTCTCCATTGCCATGATCGAGTATAAAATTAAAGAGTAACTTCCAAAAGTTCCGTGAGCACCATCTCTTGACGATGAAAGAACTAAACTGACAATGCAATAGAAAATTGCTCATTGGCGCCTTTTTTAATTTTTCCTAGTATGTAGTGTGGGTAAGTTTGAAAAAAAATTGGATTGAATACTTGCTTGAAGCATTTGCACGAATAATAACCCACAAGTGTAGCGGGCATGGCAGATAGACAGGACGTTAGACGAGGACGAAACACTGACGAGACATAGTACTGGGACCCTATTCGAAGATTTGAGATTTTCATCTCACCTTTTGTCGTCCTTGTTGGTCTCGTTTGAAACGTCATAGGTGTGAGAGTGACCAAGATAAAATCTCATCTCATCTCACGCGCAGGAATAGCCCCCCTGTACAGTACGTTAGATGTACTTTCTTATGTATTGTATGTATGTAAAAGAGACGCGGCGCGGGCGCACCAAATAGCTACAGAGAAGACAAGGCGCAGACGTGGAATGCAGACGCGGCGTTTCTCGGTTTGTATGACGATCAAAAACATCTGCTGAGTTTGCGAATGAATGTCTGCAGGCCCTTTACACACATGCAAAACCACAGATCTAGGATGTAAAAGATCGACAGTGACAATTCGATAGTGATACAAAAAAACATTTGCGCATGCGTGAGTAAATTAGTGTTGTGAAAAGTACTCATTAATTTATCGATTGACCAAAAATGGTCCACCGCGTGCTTGTCGATAAATATAATCTTTCGCATACCAATTGAGTTGTTTTTTGTTCCAAGTATAACACCGCTGCTGAGCTAAAATGAATATTAATCACTAAACGGGTGTTAAGCTGGGCGGAAGAGTTAGATATCAGTGTCACCATGTATCTAAATTAACATAAGAAAAGTAAATAATAAGATCAACATAATACTATCCTAGTAATTCGCTTCGAATTGTGACCCTTGACCAAATTTACTCGTATACGGATTAGGATAAGTAATGATACTTATCTCATTGGTTTTGTACATTTATTTATAATTTACATTTAAATTATTTAATTTATTTAAATATAATTAAATTAGACTTGGATGTAAGACACCCAAAATGTGTAAATTGAATTAAAAATGATGATCAGAAATTGAAGGTACATACTTAATATTTAATACAAAAATGTTTTACGCCTCTTCATTCAGTACAAACTCGGAAGAATGTCAATTTACTTTTGATGGCATTGATTCAAAAATGAATGTTTGTTTATGTATTGCACCCATCGCCTACCTAATGAACTTTGATAAAAACTATCGATAATAATGACGTCATCTTTTTATCCATCTCTAGTGAAAATCGAGCGTAAACTAACTAATATTTTAATGCTGAATTTCATCACCAATTCTGCTTTCATCTAGGAAATATAGATGTTACGAAGAAACGACAACAACATACCGCTGGTAAATCGGTTTTTGGAACCAATTTATGTTATGTTTTAGACAAAATTTAGACAAAAACATCACAATGGAATTTTCATATTTACCCATGAAACGACAAATTTTGTGGGTTACATCTTGGATTCACATCACAATTGCTAAACTCACAAGATGACATAACTGCATTTAGTTACAATTGCTCTCTTTTGAGTCTATTTATAATTATTTTAGTAAAAATATAAATCATAGGAATTTTCGCGTGTTCCCAGGTGGCGCGCTGTCATTAATGACAAAAGAAAAATTGACTAACATTTTATTTGTAGGCGACCTCTTTCTCTCTTGTGAAGTTTACATTTCGATGGAGACTTCTATGTCCCACGCTTCGTTGGTCTTTTGCGAAGCAAAAAAAAATCTTAGGTCTGTGTGCAAAACACCCATTCAAAATAATAAATGAATGTTTGCACAAATGTGACTGACTGGCAGCGCCAAAATAATATTTTGATAGTAGCAACTCCATAAACTATCTGTCAAACCAGCACCGTTCAAGTGTCAATGTCAAGAAAACGTCAGAAGTCTTTTTTGACAAAGATTGCCTATTCCTTTTCCTGTTAAATTTTTCCCTGAGAGGTTGGTTTCGTGTTTAATATAATCCCATTTAATCTCAAAAAGTATGGAGTTTTGAATTAAGTCAAGCAATGGTGTTTCTCTCAATAGTGTTGACTAATTATCTACGTATTTATTTTAACGAAAATGTGATTTGCCGCGAAGAAATAACATGATAACCTATGTTGTTGTATCGGGATTGTGACAAGCCGCTCTGTGTTTCAGAACAAAAATGGGTCGTTACTCTCGGGAGCCGGATAACCCAGCTAAGTCATGCAAAGCGCGTGGCTCAAACCTCCGTGTTCATTTCAAGGTGGGTGCAATAACAATTTGTATACAAACTAACCTTACACATGTCTTCCTTAACTCTCTTCATATATAATACATTTATTGTGAATCCTGACTGCACCCAGAATTTCATTTTGTTACCCGTAATATCTAACTGGAACTCATTTACATACAAAATAATAACCTCATCTCATATCTTTAAATGAGCAATTCTTGTATATATATCTAAATATACTTAATTGGAATCTCGGAATCGGCTCCAACGATTTTCATACAATTTAGTATATAGGGGGTTTCGGGGGCGATAAATCGATCTAGCTAGGAATCATTTTTAGAAAATGTCATTTTATTCGTGTTTTATCGATAATCAATCTCAACTGAAAAATATGACTCTTCCTGACATCTATTGGCGAACAATAATACAATTTTTTGTGAGCAACTACGAGTAATTGCTTTAACGACACAACAGCAGATGGCGTTGTTAAGTAACACGAAGTCAATGAGTGTTTGCTTTGAGGTTAGACTAAAATCAATTGTTTATTATCCAAAAAACACAATTAAAAAAAAAAAAAATACCGAGCAAAGCTCGGCCATCCAGGTACTTAATACTTACCTGTGATAATTCTTGCGATTCAAATATTTATTCAATAATTAATCCTGCACCTACTTTTCATTTGCGTTTATCCCCGGCCAATGTAGTTAAAATATCGAGAACGGCTTTGCTTAACTGGCAGAACATTAGTATTTTGTCTTGTAGCACTTACCTATATTATTGGTCATTGGAATTTCAAAAGACAACAATAAGATTATGAAATCATTAGGGTGGACCGTAGTGACTTTACAAATGAATAACAGGAATCAATGTATTTAAACTAACTTTTTGAAGTAGTTTGGTTTACCTACCTTGTGAACTCTACAAATGGTTTAGTTATTAATGACTTAAATTACAATTTCCAGAACACTTATGAGACAGCAATGGCTATCAGGAAGCTACCCCTTCGCCGCGCTGTCCGTTACCTCAAAAATGTGACTGAACAAAAAGAGTGCATTCCCTTCCGTCGTTTCAACGGGGGTGTAGGCCGATGCGCCCAGGCCAAGCAGTTTGGCACCACACAGGGTCGTTGGCCCAAAAAATCTGCAGAGTTCTTGCTGCAACTGCTCAGGAATGCTGAATCTAATGCTGACTACAAAGGCCTTGATGTCGACAGGCTGGTCATTGATCACATTCAGGTAAGAAGTATTTAATTTTTATTGTGAAGTGCAGTCTTCTTGATTCTATGCAATTATTATTCATCTTAGTGCCAAATCAAACTCTACAGCATTAAAAGTATTTGATTTAGAACCATGAAACTATAGAATGGTGTTGATTTGGTTGTATCACCCATAATCTAGAAAAGAATAATTGTAATAACTTTAGAACTTTCTTTTTAATTGTACAACGGAATCAATCAATCAATTTCTGTTAAATCAATGTGATAGAATAGCAGTTTCTTTCTACATGGCTAGACTAGGTTTTTTAAATCTGTAGATTTGTTACTTAGTACCAAACACATAGCACAATAGTTTCACAATTGTATTATTAATTTGAAAATCTGTTAATAATTATAGGTAACTTACATAGCTGAATTAAGTTTACTTAAACTTAATTATGTTGTTGAAGTGCATGATTTGTTCTAAGCGCTTCGTCAAATAGTATCTATACAGTGCTACATACTGTTAGTGCCGGTGCTCTGGTTGACAATAATACTGTCATAGTACAAGATTTTTTTGTCACTCTAGGCATCAGGTTTATTGAAGTCTTAAATATTATAGAGAAAGGAGTCATTATTTTGTATAGTACATCTAGGTAGCAGTGTAGGTGGACTCTTAATGAATGGTTAGACTCATGAATAGTCACAATCCAACTTTGTTCTGCCTTTTAGCTTGCCAGTGTGCAACAATATGTTCAGACTGTTTTCAAAAGGCAAATATAATAGGTAAATAAAGAATATTGGAAAAATTCTTTTTGAAATTTCCATCCTTTTGTTACCAACATTCCACAGTTTAACCAATTGTGCATTAGTAAGACTATCTGTCTTAGGGTAGAGAGTTATTACCTTTTCAATGCCTACATCACTGTGACAAGCACATACTGTCAGTATCCATGTGACCAAAACAAACTTAGTTAAATAATTCAAATTGGTTTCTGATCATTAGAATCATAATAAAACACCGAATCTGGCATGCAATTTTGGTGTGGAGCTTAGAAGGCCTAATTTATCAGCTAGTTTATTCATAATTGTAAGGCTATAAATAACAATACACCTAATAAATAAGCATAATTATTTATCAGCTAGTTTTGTTTGTTTAGTCAATCAATGTGCTGATCGGGATTAGTGGCAAATACTGCTATGCAAGTAATTGACATTGAGCTGATGAAAAGTCCCATAGTAACACACTAGCTGACTTTGTTCGCGTTTATTATTTATATACATATATGTGAGCTATCCTATCTGTTAAGTTAGATCGAACTGCACAATGTGTGCAAATTTGATTGAAATCGGTTAAGTAGTTTAGGAGTCTATAGCGGACAAACAATGTGACACGTAATTTATATATGTATACTAGCTGTCACCCCGCGACTTTGTTCGCGTTTATTATTTATATATATTTAAACTATCCTATCTCTCAAGTTGGATCGAACTGCACATGGTGTGCGAATTTTATTATAATCGGTTAAGTGGTTTAGGAGTTCATTGAGGACAAACATTGTGACACGAGATTTATATATATTAAGATATTAAGATTACTGTAGACTTAGACATAGATTTCCTTCTTCATAACGTTCATTATCCCTTCATTCATCAATTTCACCAAATCAATTTAGCTGTCATGTTTTCAAAAGGATAAAAGATTACTTTCAAATCATCATGGTAATGTAAACATACCCATTTCCATACCTTAACGAGGCAAAATTACTGCTCTTCATGCAAGGAAATAGTGTAGTTTCACACACATAGTATATACTACTACATGTAATATTTCATTGATATTCAGAGTCATGTAGTTTTTTTTACTAAATGTGTGTCAATATTGCAGGTGAACCGCGCCCCATGCCTGCGCAGACGGACATACCGTGCGCACGGTCGCATCAACCCGTACATGTCCTCTCCTTGTCACATCGAGGTCTGCCTGAGCGAGAGGGAAGACGCCGTCGCTCGCGCCGCTCCCGCCGACGACGCGCCCGCCAAGAAAAAACTGTCCAAAAAGAAGCTTGCGCGTCAAAAGGAGAAGATGATGAGAGAATAGACATAAGGGTTAATAAACGACTTTAACAGCAGGCTTGGATATTATTTGAACTAGTTTCTTAAGTTTGACTATGTTATAGTATACATGTGTTGCATTTGAGATTGCATATCCCACTGAATACGGAGGAATGAAATGATTACTCCACTATATAGTATCAGTGAGACATCGCTAACCCAACCAAAGTGAAGTACAACTGATTTTTTAGATGAGCCCCAAAACTCAATGAGATCTGGATTTCTTGTTTCATTTTTATATACGCGAGAAAGAGATGATATTATTTATGGTGCTTGTTGTTTTGCTTATACGGTACCAGACTATTGCCGCGGCGAATGCCTGCGTTATTGGATATAAGCCGGCGGCGTTGCGTTGAGCGCAAGTTGGGTGCCTGCTTTCGCGGCCGATAGTCTGTAGAGTTGTTATATTGTTCGACACATTTACAACTAATGTCTAAGTCAAATAAGTCCTTTTTGGACAACTGCGTTCGTTTATATAGAATGATCCCCAAAAATATAACAGGGCTCACTGGGTAAAATTCGAACCACATAAAAAACTACATTAAAGAGAAGAGGATATTACGAGTATAAGGTTAATAATTATTTAGAAGACAAATAATATGTCTGCGGGCCTTCCATGACAAATTATTGGCATGATTCAATCACTCATGATCAAATCACCGCGCAATAAGAGCCATTGCGCGGTGATTTGATTCGCGGTTGCGCAGCGTTGAAAACAAAACGTAACCATCATGACAGTTAGATGTCATGGTAGGCCGTAGACGGAGAAACCAATGGACTCAAGTACTGTGTAACCGGACATGAGATAGCGATATTTTCTAACAGTGTTGCCACTTAAGGATGGTTCCATAGAAGTTAGGGAAGTTAGGGTAGATTTTTAACAGTAAATAAAATAGTAGACTTCAGATTATTTTTCTATATTTTATTCATTTTTAAACAAAATCAGCTTACTGTATACATTTCTTACTCTTTCGTTTGGTTCAGATGCACGCTTAGCTAAGTAATGAGCAGAAGTTCGTGGTTATCTAAAGGTGAACAATCGAATACATCGCCATGGCATTGAAAGAAATGTTTATGGCTACATATTTTAAAACGTGTAATAAATATTGTCTCGCATTCTTTCGTGTAATTAAGTTGGTTACGTTTCTCTTAAGAATTTTGCGTTGGTCTCCAATCAAATCTACCACATGCTTGTATCCAAATCTCTACAAGTTCAGCACTCGATGGAAATCTGTAAGGAAATATTAAGATATGTAGGGTAAATTCTGTATTCTGTATTAGTAACAACCAAAAAATGATAATATTGAACCATTTCCATTTTTAAAAAAACGCTATTGTACAAAACCGATAATACGTGGCGTCCAATCTGGGCGGATAAAATCAATTTGTCAAATCCAATACGTCACCCAAAAACATTTAGGCCCGTCTGCCTACGTCCTTGCTTAACTAGCTTCATTAAACTACTCCTAGCAAAAAAAAATCTTGAATGAATCTTGAGCCATTTATTAGAACTTTTAACTTTATGTGCCCGATAAGGGAATATTTCGCTAGGAGTAGATTAAACTAGTTAAACAAGGACTGTTTAAGCAATTCTTATGTTCAGTGCAAACGGGTGTTAGAAAACTAGGGTAAAATTGGAAGCTAGATTATGGCAACCCTAATTCAATGTCTTGGAGGTTAGGTTTTTCTTTGCTTTTGCATGATTTGGCATTTTGCAGTAAACCTTTACATCCAAATAAGTGGTTCCTGCATCGACCCACTTTAATTAATATTTGTATTGATTTTAGAAGACATATTGTTTAGAGCAATGGCCAGTACCAACCTGTGAAATGTAACATCACTTAAACCTTGTTCTGTTCTATTCTGACAACCCAAAATACAGCACTGCACCATCCTGACGATGTCCAAAACACTTCACCATGCTATGATAACAATTAGATTTGATTTTAGATGATATATTTTCGAAAAAACACAACAATCTCTCAGTCACGGTAATGTTTGACACCAAGCTGTCAAATATTGCTTGGAGTCAACCGGTTACAGCGATAGAGAGAAAAAAAGTATAAATCTTTCTCTTTCAAGCATGCTATTTTTTCATATGGCTGTTTCGCTGCGGAGTAAAAGAGATGGAAATGTGACTACGTCCATTGGTTTCTCTGTCTACGTGGTAGGCCCTCAGGAGCCTTTCAGTTCTACCGAATAACCACTAGTACATAGGTATAATATGATGTAACCTAGCTGTAAGCCAACATTTGTGAAAAAAAATGCCAATCAATTTTTTGCCTTTTCTTCTGAGTAGTAGCAACGAACAAGGCGGTAGAGTTTATTATAAAACTTTGTCGTTCATACGTGTATCTTCGATATACAATCCAATTGAATCGAAGCATGAGCAAGATGTCATATAACTGGTCTATGATGTTGCCGTACAAAACGTTGCTGTGCCTAATCGCCTGTTCAAATTATGTTCTGCCCAATTTGTACAGCCAGATTATGTACAGCAATTATTTTACGTGACGTGACTTCGTCACATATAATAATTGCCCGTACATGGTTGGGCTATACAAGGTTGTGCAGGACAAAATTGTGGTCGTACAATATGGTCTCTCTTGGATTGGAACAACCCTGGGTTGCGTTCAGAGATAACGTCAGACGCACCCAGAGTGCAACATCGCCATCCAATAGTGATATTTTGAAGACGCGCGACGAAGTCGCGCTACTTCTAGTGCGCTCTTGGCCTGTCCTTTGAACGCAGCCCTGATCCGTCAACTAGATTCCGTATTTACCTATTTACCTAATCTTTGGTATTTATTTAAGATTCCATTAATCTTTATAAGTTTATGAGTCTTTAAAGGCTTTGGAACACTATCTACCATCCCACCGTCCCCCACCGCTCAGTGCGCTCACCAGTGCAGTATGTCCCGAAATCCGAAAAGTTTCTGAGGAGTTCAAGAGCAAAAACTTTGATGTGAATCTAAAAGTTACTGTTACCCGACGATACAAAATAATGGGTAAGCTGAGCAAGAATGTTACACTGGGCATGATAATACTTCTGTTGACGTGCCACAAAACACTTCAAGTGGTGAAGTGTTTGGTGGCATTTTCCCCTGGCTACCTAATCAAGCCAGCCAGATCCATAGGTCTTAGTTCTGACCACGTCCTTAGGTCCATGAATGTGTAATTTTTCCACTCAAATTAAATGAGGTTTGTAACAATGAAAACTTGTAGTCTCTTCCAAAAAACTTCAAGTTAAAACAACAGGCATGACCGCTTGTGAGGGCCAAGAATTACAGAAACACATTTGCCAAAATTGACTTCTAAAATGACAAACTGATAATAAGTTATCAAATTCTAGCCTTTCACATCTCCTCACTGATGGTAAGTATAGGCTTTATAGGTAAATACTGGCCAACTATTTTATATTTAAATTAAAATCATTGAGCATAAATTAAATGGTGTATCTTTAAAAGACATACATATATTTTCTAGGTAGGTCAATGTACTCATCATTGTAGCTAACCTTTACTATGGGGCCAATCCTGAAATTGCAAAAAAGAATCAGCTGTTCCATACAAAGATTTAATTTGTCAACAAAATGTATGGAAATGTTTTTTTTTTCTTGATTTCGGGTTGGTCCATAGTATAAGTTGGTTGTAATGATGAGTACAATGACATCCTAGAATTTGTGTATTGCTTAGAGAAACATGTGTAAGAAGTCATGGGTGCAATAATTTTTTTTTTCCCATATAGAATCTGAGACATCGTCTAACCAGGTAGAAGGTCAGGCAACCAAACGGGCTGCATCTGACTCAGAGGACTCGCCAGCTCCTGTTGCAGAGAAGATAAAAAAGATAGAGAGTCACGAGTCACCAATTTCTTTGACACGGGTGCTCACCATTTCTGAATTACCAGCTAAATGGAATAGAAATCATATATTCGCCTACTTCAAAGAAAATTTGAAGGACCAGGTCAGTGAAAAAGTGCATTCATATCAAACTTTTATGGTACTTATACAGTTCAATTCCCTTCGGCCACTTTGGAAACTGAGGGTTGGAAACCAGCTTCCAAAACAGAATTATTTTTCTTTTTTGGGAACCGGGTTTCCAACCAAATATAATTATTCGTTTTTGGAAGCTGATTTCCAACACAGAATAGTGAATCTTCTTTTGAAACTTTTTGTAGGTATGTAAGTAGGTAGGTACTAAAAGTAACTACAGTGTAACTAAGTACCTACAGTGGATTCCTTATTTCAACTGTAAATGTTTATCGGGACTTGAGAGGATAAAATGGAGTCAATAAAATAGTAAAATGGAATTTTTTTTAAAATAAATTCTAAATTTATTTTAAAAACTTGAAATCCATTACTACTTATTACCTAACCTATCCTTCTCTGTAAGTACTTCTTAACACACTACACATAATTAAAAATAAAATGAAAATGGGGATATTATTTCTAAGCAGTGTCCCACAGTAATCTTTTTTTTCGACATAAGATCTATGGAAGACTTAATTTCGGTATCAATTTCGATGTAGTGTTTGCTTCTTTTGGTTTTTGGTTTACCAATTTGAACCTCGTTTTTTAGAACATCCAATACCTTCGCTAGAGTAGGGTTTTTACAGCCAATATATCTATTTATTTTTGAGTGCCACCCTTCAAGGTGGTTTGTGGTCCTGATCGTTTCATTATTACAGCAACACACCTTCGGGAAATCATTTTGGTCAAACCATTGTTTCTTGAAATAAGCATTGAATTTTTGTATTTCTATTCCTTTTGGGCTTTTATCCATGACGTATTTCAGCCCCTTGTTTATAAATGCTGGTGGTAACCGTGCTAGGCCTGCACAACGTGATACATGTCTTTTTTGGATTGGCGAATCAAGTTTTTTTGCCTTACGTATTAGTGACCTATTGTAATGGTAATAGCATAACTTTATCTCAATGCTAGGGAAGACGTTTTGAATGCCTCTCATAGCCGCTCTTTCAAAATCCAGTGTAACCTTTTCAGGTGTCCATGATGGAAACTGCGACTTCATTATACTGAATAGTATTTCATACGTTTCCTTCTTCTTATTTTCAAGCATTGCAAAAATCAAGGGAATAACAGTTCCTGTTTCTTCGTCATACCCGTGTATGGAATAGAGTTGTTTGAAAGCCTGCGGGCAAGACTTGAAAGTGCCATCGCACAAAATATGTTTAAATTTATATATAGTTTGCCGCGCATTTTTTGAGCAAAATATTAACATTCTTTGACTTTCATCAATGTAATCTGCCAAAACCATATTTTGAAACTTTTTAGGTACAACTACTTCACTGGGTTCATTAAACCGTAATTTCGGAGCACCCAATACTTTATTGCGCTCGTTGTAAAGGCCGCTTTTTACGTTTTCGAATCGTGGTAAATCATTCGGTATACTGATCCCTGAATTGTCCATGTCAAATATCATATCTTCATATTGTTTCTTGACTGACTCAAAATTGGTACTCACTTTGCTTTTTAGGACATCCAAACTCTTTAGAAACTTAGTTTTTATAATATTTGCTTCACAGCAAGATGCGTGGTCATTTTGATTGATAATCTCATTTTTTACATTTAGTGTAATATTTCCCTTGCACCCAATTTTGTATTTATCACAGTACCAAAATGAGTCACCCGTAGTATATATTTTTTTCCTATGATATTTTCGACCACCGAACAGTACAGCAACACTTCCTCTTTTTGTAGCGATGAATTCGATTTCATTTTCCATTTTAATTTGACTCACGGCCAATAATTAAAATATGTAAATAATAATTTCATAAATCAACAGCACTTATCAATATTGATAGGGCGCTGATGACGTCTTGTCTTGTTTGCATTCAACTACCTTGCATTGTAAGTGGCCAGATTATCTCAACCAAAGAGTTGTAGAAACTACTACCTATTTACATACCTACAAAAAGTTTCAAAAGAAGATTCACTATTCTGTGTTGGAAATCAGCTTCCAAAAACGAATAATTATATTTGGTTGAAAACCCGGTTCCCAAAAAAGAAAAATAATTCTGTTTTGGAAGCTGGTTTCCAACCCTCAGTTTCCAAAGTGGCCGAAGGGGTTCAATTAATACATAAGTCATAATATTCTCACGGGAACTCAGTCTGTGCAAAGTTTCATGAAAATCTGTTTAATAGAAGTTGTTGAAACAGCAGTTGCGAAAAATATAAATAAAGATGGATAATCATTAAATGATGGACATATACTAGGATGATATCCTAGTACTCATCATATTGACCAACTATTACTATGGGGCCAATGCTGGAATTGTGAAAAAAAGTCACCTGTTCCATTCAAATAGTTTATTGATTGTCTGCAACATGTATGGAATACTTAGAAGTTTTTTTTTCTCGATTTCAGAGTTGATCCCATGCAAATGCAATATAGAGGTAAATAAAATAATTGGATAATAAATGTATCACTAACAAGCCTCCTCAAAAAATTATTTTTTCTACCAGAGCTTGAAGAGTTTAGTACTATTGATTTGTTAACATAAATTGAAATCTAAAGTACTTATTAATTTTTTAATTTGAAATATTTGTGCTATTCTATTAGACACATAATTATAGTACATAGCTATTTGAATTCTGAAAAATAAATTGTATGTATTGTAATTGTTCAGGCTGACAATGTCCAGTGTCCTAAAAATCCTAAAATGTATAGTTTTCTAAAATGTCCAATGTCTTTTTACATCCAGTCCAACAATGTCTAGTATCTTATAATGAGCCTTTGATGTAATACTTAAACTTATATTAGTATTAATAATGAAATAATGAAGTAGAAGCTGTGGAGTGCCAAAAAGACCTTGGAATACACATTACTACAGATTTAAAATGGGAGACTCACATCATAAATGTAATTTGAATTCTGAAAAATAAATTGTATGTATTGTAATTGTTCAGGCTGACAATGTCCAGTGTCCTAAAAATCCTAAAATGTATAGTTTTCTAAAATGTCCAATGTCTTTTTACATCCAGTCCAACAATGTCTAGTATCTTATAATGAGCCTTTGATGTAATACTTATACTTATATTAGTATTAATAATGAAATAATGAAGTAGAAGCTGTGGAGTGCCAAAAAGACCTTGGAATACACATTACTACAGATTTAAAATGGGAGACTCACATCATAAATGTAACTAAAAAGGCAAACTCAATTCTATACATGTTAAGAAAGGCCTTCTCGTACTTCGATGAAAATCTGTTTATCAAGGTCTATAAAACTTACATAAGGCCTCTACTGGAATATGCATTCCAAATCTGGAACCCATATTTTAAAAAAGACATTGAACTTCTTGAAAAAGTACAACGTAGAGCTTCAAAAATGGTGTCATCAGTACAAAAATGTTCTTATGAGGTTCGACTTCAAAAGCTGGGTCTAACAACTCTGGAGGAGCGTAGGCGACGAGGTGACCTCATACAAACCTACAAAATACTGAAGGGGCACTAAAATGTGCCAGACATGACACATTTATTCACATTGAGCGAGAACACACACTTGAGGGGACATTCCCTTAGACTAATTTCGCAGCCACACTCAAGCAAACCCAAAAAACACACTTTGCCAAACCATATTGTGATGGACTGGAATAAGTTGCCAGAGACTGATAAATGCTCCCTCAGTTAATTGCTTCAAAAACAGACTTGACAATTACTTTAAAAAAAAACACACAAATGTAGTGAAGTGAAGTGCACTGAAATAAGACACGCATCAGCTTTAAGCTGCCAGTGTCAACAAAATAATATTAGGTCCTTACGTATGAAATTGGCGTTTTGTCGTACTGATCAATTTGATCTGAAATATCTCCTCTTTGGTTAAGAATTCGAAATTCAAATTAATAAATTCATTTAGCTGGTTTTTTTTTCTTTGGAATACAGTCATTCATTTGTTATTTTCCTCATTATTTTTTCTTTGGCGTCGCTTATTACCGCGCAATGGAAAACATGAAATATCGGTATATTTACGAGTACGAGTTCTACCGTGGCACCAGTGCTGCAGAAACAGCTCGAAGAATTAATGATGTGTACGGCGCTGGTGTCGCTAAAGATAGCATGGTACGTTTTTGGTTTCAACGTTTTCGTTCTGGAAATTTCGACCTTAAGAACCAACCCCGTGGACGGCCGGAGATCAAAGTGAAAAACGAAGAATTAAAGTCTATTGTGTAAGCGGATCCATCACAAAGCACTTCAGAGATAGCAGCAGGCTTCGGGGTAAGTGACAAAACTGTATTAATCCACTTGAAGCAAATCGGGAAAGTAAAAAAACTCGAACGATGGGTACCTCATGAATTGAGTGAATCGAACTTGCAAACACGGGTCGCCTGTTGTGTTACTTTGCTCAACCGACACAATAATGAAGGGATTTTAAATCGAATCATTACTTGTGATGAAAAGTGGATATTGTACGATAATCCAAAGCGCTCATCGCAATGGCTGAACCCTGGAGACCCAGCCAAATCCTGCCCTAAACGAAAATTGACTCAGAAAAAGTTACTTGTAAGTGTTTGGTGGACTAGCGCCGGTGTCGTTCACTACAGCTTTCTTAAATCTGGCCAAACGATTACGGCAGATATCTATTGTCAGCAACTGCAAACCATGAAGGAAGAACTAACTGTTAAACAACCGAGATTGGTCAATCGCTCTAGGCCACTGCTGCTTCACGACAACGCAAGACCACACACTGCATAACAAACAACCACTAAGTAAGCTGAGCTACAATTGGAATGTCTGCGACATCCACCATACTCCCCGGACCTTGCTCCAACAGATTACCATTTCTTCCGGAATTTGGACAACTTCTTACAAGGAAAAAAATTCCACTCCGATGCAGCAGTCCAAACCGCCTTCAAAGAGTTTATTGATTCTCGCCCCCATGGTTTTTATAGTAAAGGGATCAATGAACTACCCATAAGATGGCAAAAGTGCATAGATAACAACGGTGCATACTTTGATTAATTAAATATATTTTACAAAAAAAAATCGACTTTTTATTCCTCCCGTACAAAACGCCAATTTCATACGTAAGGACCTAATATTAATAATAATAAATATATTGGAATAATAATAATAATTTCAGCAGCATCAGTACATTGTTTAGCACATCATACTTAGTGTAACTGTCGCCACCATCTAGTTTAATCAGCCTTGCAATGAACAGCCTAGCTTTTTAACTAAACGGCACCATTCAACTAGCTGCCCAATGATATTTAGCTACTCAATCAAATGGCTCGGCAAAATAACCTGGATTAACAAAAGTAGAGGAGGTTGTCATAAAAAAAAAACAACCACGAAGGCTTAGGCTTCTAACTTAACCAATCCAAGTCGGATTTGTCCTGATAAAGGAGTTGGACAGGAGAGTTTTTGGCTTATTAAAATTTCATGTCTATCAGAATTGTGGTTTGCTTCACGGATTTTCGGTTTTCTTTTATGATTAATTCAGAACACATTTCCTCGGTCAAAAATAGTAATTTTGGCAAACTGAGCATCAATCAGCCCGATTTTCAAATATTGTATGAGACCAACAGCTGAATATCATTCAGGAAGCTACTCATAGTTGTACGGCGCCGTTGAGTATTATGGCTAGGCTATCAATGGAACGGATAAAGCAAGTTTGCTGCGACTTAACGACCACGCTTTCGACTAAATCATGTCTGATGTTCGACCTCAGTGTTCGACACATCACTTCGATGTGTCGAACACTGAGGTCGAACATCGAGACCGAGACACCGAGAGTTTTCTGAATTGGAGTTGGAGTTTTCACTAGAGTTTTCTCTGGTGGGAGGCTTCGGCCGTGGCTAGTTACCACCCACCGGACCAAGCCATGCCGTGAAATGACCTAGTCGTGTTTCAGGATGTAGTCCGGTGTAACCGTTCCGAAGACGGGTCTGAGCAGTAACGCACTTGTAGCGCCTCACTCAACTGTCGTCTTTGTACTTCTTCACTCTACAAAACTTCAAGGCTAGAGTGAATTAGTACCTTATAGGTCGTCGTGCTCCATCTTAGACCACAACGTCGCTTAACATCAGGCGTGTTGGTGGTCAAACGCTGACCTATTGAACATAAAAAAAAAGTCTTATCTAGGACTTTCCGCCGCCGTACCGAAACCGTCTAGAACTTTCCAGAGCCTTCAAGAACCTTTCCGAGCTTTACCGAAACTTTGAACCTTTAAAAAATATTCGACAACTCTTTACTATGTGCTCGGCGTCCGCAACAATTTCCAATTGTGCAATACGTGGAATCTAAAAAAAACCACTAATGTACAATTTATAACAAAAGTTACACTTAATTGAAATTGTCAAGCTTGCGGCCTAGCTGCTCAGATCAACCTAGAGAATAGTTTGATCTGAGCCTAGCTGTTAGCCGTAAAAAAGGGAACACAATAAACGTAATAAAAATTAGTGTAAAATCTAACATTGTATGTCGCCAAAGGAGCTGGGAAAGGTGTAACAGCCGTCCACACACTCCCACATTTTGGGGAACGATATTTAGTCTCAAATGTCTCATGACACATGATCTTACTTATATTATAAAGGCGAAAGTTTGTGCGTGTGTTTGTTTGTTTCATTTTATACCCTGATTAAACACAAATGCAACTTTCAAACCAAGGGTAACACGGCTAGGGCAGCTAGTACACACATAACTATGTTCACATGAGGTGTGTGCTTTCGGCTGGGATTGAACTCGCTCCTTTTTGAGAGGCCTCCGGCTTGAGAGGCGAGCCTTTTCCGACTAGGCTGACATCGCTTTTTTATGTTTCAGGATGTCTTTAAAGGCATACAGCACGTTTATTTGGAGAAGAAAAAAGAGCATAAGTATTCCCCTGGCACATGTCGTGTGCGGTTCACTGACGTTGAACTATGTCAAAAAGCTAAGAAAACGTTGGTAAAAGCCAATAAAATCAATGGCAATAAGTTAAGGGTAAATTATGAAGGAAAAGGCACGTATTTTGTACTTACTTATCTATCTATTTATTTCAAACATTTTCTTAGTGGCTCTGTGAGCTGTGAGCTGTAGACCTCGCGGCCGACATCTGTACTCCTCTACAGGTTGCATTCCTCAACCGATTGTCGTGAAATTTTGTGAGTTTTTTAGTGAGTTGTGAAAAAAACGACTCGGAAAAAAATCTGTTTATAATTAACAAAAAGAGATTCGGTTAAGAAATGCGATCTGCGGTGCTATTCACAATCATTTCTAAACGTTTCCGATCGGATCCCACAAATTTCAAACTCAATTGTCCTAATCTCAATCTACTTTCATACATTTTGGAATAGGAAACGAGTTTAAATCCGATCGAAATAATGAATCACGTTTAAAGCCTTATGAATACGGATTTAGAATCAAATAATTTGAGCTTAAAATTATTGGAATCCAAACGGAAACGTTTTCCAATGATTGCGGGAATACCTATGCTGTAGGCAGAAGTCAGAGATCCGAAATCCATACAAAATTAGGACATACGAAAGCGTTTTTGTCGAAGCTGAAGCATAGACGCTTCGCTTGCTAACGCACACTCGGTCGATGAACTAACTGATCTCCACGGTTTTCGGGCTGTTTCTTTTTAAAACCTGTCAAAAAAAATTCTTACAGAAATCCCGATGATACGGCTCCCTAATAATAGACTTGGTAGTTTGGCAATGAATGACTGTCTAAAAAATTGGCTTACAGAAATCCCGATGAAACGGCTCCCTAATAAAGCAAACAAGGAGCATAAAAAAAGTGGATCAAATAACGTTAGCCATCAGCCAACATTTAAACAAAACATACCAAACAACCAGAATTGGCAAAACTCGCAAGAAAACTGTGATAACCACCCTTCAATGTAAGTAGAAAGCGAAACACATTGCAAATTATAAAGAAGTTTGCCACGCAGGGCCGAATTTAGGGGAGGGCAGGCGTGGTACAGCCCCGAGGCCTTCACAAGAGAGGGCCCCCACAATAGAGATTTAAAAAACATTTTTTTTTCTCTTTAATACAACCTATATTTACCTATTTGTACAAGTATGAGTAGTTAAATAATTTAATTTGTTTCTAGCAATAAATAAAATTGCATTACATTTTTTACTGTTTTCTTTATTCAAGCGATAATTAGAGGCCTCCACGTTCCTGTAGCCCTAGGGCCTCCACATCTCTAAATCCGGCCCTATTGTCATGTATTTTATTATTACAGCGAAAAAATTACGATCGGAACTATTATGTATTAGTGGTACTGCTTAGGGTTCCCTGTTCAACGCGAGACAAGGGCTAGGAGGTAAATAGATAAATAAACTATTTGTTCATACCAGAAATAACAAAACGTAACAAGAGAAACATGTTACATAAAAAAAATAGTGCGTGGAGTCTCTCCGCGCGGAAGAAGTGAAACTTCTGTGTAACTTTCTTCCTCTCGCGTTGGAATATTGGACGCTACTCGTTGCTAACGTTCGCGCTGGCCTGTAACAGGTATACTACGCGCATGCGTTCACTCGCCTCACATTCACTCTCGCTCTGTCTCTTTCTATTCCCCCTCCCCAGGAGCGTTAAACGTTTAACGCAACGAAGTTGCATTAGTAGTTTCACTTCAAAAAGTATAGCCTCAAAGAGTAGCGTTGTGAGAGCGCGCGGTAAACTCAACCCAATCGCAGCCGCAGGTGAGAACTCTTTAAGCGGTACCACTATACCGGGTGTAAGGAGACCGTTCTCGAAGCCGAAACGCCGTTATTATACTATCTATACACAACCCGAAACCACTAACTATTAGCCATATAACTGTTATTTTAAACTTTTAGAAATTTGCAAACCAGCAATGTAACGCGTTTATATCGCGGGGGTCAATGGTCGGCGCCAGTACCTACGGAAAGTGCGACGACGCGCCGCCGCGGGCCGCGCGCGCGCCGAGACAGCGGAGGGCGCGGGCGGCGCGGCACCTAGGTCGCGACCGCGCGCAGCTGTGTGCGGGCGTTCACCTCTAGCGTCAGCTGTTAGGCATTTAGTATTAGACTGCCGTTAGGGTAAATTTTTTTTTTTTTGGTAATTGGTGTTTAAACTAGCTTTTTAAAGCTTGTATAACTTGTGTCGATGTTAAAATATCAGATTTTAAGTTTAAAAAAAAAGTCTTTTTTTCGCGTTTTTTTTAGTCGCTTTGTATTAGTAATCCCCACCACTATTCCCAGTTTTCGTTTTCGAGAACGGTCTCCTTACACCCGGTAATTTTTAACTACTTTTCTAGAAATAAATGTTTATGTTAGAAAATGTTACAGCGATACCTAACCTACACTAAATTCTAATTTTAATACACCCCGGGCCCTGTGTTCATTCATTCGCGACACGTACATGGCGGAGTTTTTACAAAATCGTATACTGCAGTATCCGGCGGCTTATCAAAGGAAATACATAGAATCAATCACATGAACAATTATTTTCTCTTTTCAGTCAACAGCAATTGTATCCGGGCGGCAGTGTGTTCCAAAACAACATGATTCTGGTTAATCAAAGTATCTGTAGGACAGATACTTTCGGGCTCGGAGCGGACTTCCTTCAAAACCTCGGCATTTCACCACCACTGACATCGACAATATTGGTAAAAAATGTATGTATGACGTACTGAAACAATACAATACGTAAGCACCTTGAAATTATTCTATTGGCGGAATTTTATATTACGCATTCGCACTTCTCCGGTAGATAGGATTTGTACCCTATTAAATACCCTATATAGGGTCAACTGGGGCAAATACGTCTAAAGGGCAATTGTGTCTTTCGAGAATTACTGACAATCCCTTCACAAATTAGGCGACGAACGCCATCTTGTGCAAATTATTGCAATTAAATATAGGAAAAAAGATGTAGGTGGCGCCTAATTTGTGAAGGGTTTGCCAGTAATTCTCGAAAGACGCATTTGCCCCAGTTGACCCTAGCTAAAATATTCCCATTGATCTCTACATAAATGTAACCTAAGGGCTTGAAAATATTTTTTTAGAACTTTCATGATTTGAACACACACAAACTATTCAGGTACATCAATGCCACATATCCTTGCTACATTTTATCAATATTAGTTCAGTAGTTGATGACTGACTGAAAAAGTTAAAAGCAAGAGAGTTGAGAACTGAGTCTTTTACAAGTTTTTATTAAACTTCACATTTGTATGGATATGTATGTATGTTTAGTTCAAATCGTGCAAGATTTGAACCGGTTCCTAGTGTTCTATTGAGATGAAATTGTTATAGGTAGGTAGGTACCTGCAATAATGCAATGTTGATACAATGTACCTACTCTGATGAATGCAGACGGAAGCTAGAACTCCGCAGGAAAACATAAGTGAAAAACGAGTTTTTTTGTTTTAATTTAATTCTTTTGTATTGGTAGTTGTCGTGTCAATACGAAGACGAGAATATGATCCGCAGCCTGTTCAGCCACGCGGGCACCGTGACGGCGATCAAGTTCGTCAAACGAGTGTACGACGTGCTGAAGATGAAGGTGGAGTTCGATCACCCTCTGGAAGCCATTCAGGTATCAACAGCGGCCTAACGGCTGACCATTTGACACACCAAATTCAGTTGCAGTCCGATCCGTGCAGTGCAGTCCGATCCGTGCAGTGCAGTCCGTTTGCAGTGCGAGTCTAGTGCGTGAGGCTAGAAATCTAACTGCAAGTATCTGCGCGCACGTAGACTACACTGTACACAGATAGGTGTGACGTCCACTAAGAAAGTTCGATATATTACGTCACTCGCGCTGTAACTGCACTACGCCACAGAAAAAATACAAGTCCTACGGACAGAGTATCACTTAAGATCCAATTTTTTGTAAAAAACGACTCTATGACCACACTATAAAGCTTAATTTCATACCGGGTTGTACCTATGATGATTTTGGTAATATAAAATTAGGTATTAAAAAAAACTTACTACAAAGAAGTGTTTTTTAAACTGCATTTTTTTGTGGTTTCGGCATTTCGATGAGTAAGCGCGGTCGGATAGCTATACGGAGTGTATCCCGGAAAAACGACGGAGGAATTCTAAGATATTATTGTACTCATTATTATTACTTTTATTATGGAGCCAACCCTGAAAAAAAAAACAGCTGTTCAATACATTTTGTCGACGGTCAATTAGCTTTTTGTATAGAACAGCTGATTTTTTTCGCGGTTTCATGGTTGGTCTGATGAGTACAATAAAACCTTAAAATATGTTCCTCGTCCCGAGATACACCCCGTAGCAACATTGCGCGGGTGAAAAATGAGACGAGCGTAGGACGCTTGTTTAGTTTTTGGACACAGCGCGCGCCATGCAATCGCAACTGGACTTTGCTTCTTGGGGCTTTCTCTGTTCTGAGTTCGGCATCTAAAGTGGTTAAAAACGTTAAGCTGTTTTCTTAATTTTGACCTGTAACCAACTAGTTTGTTGATATTTTTCAGGCTATAACCATGTTCCACGATCAAGAAGTGTACGGTAAACAACTGAAAGTGCGCATGGATATCGCTTACAGCGCGTTTCAGCGCTACCTACCCCCCGGGCTTAAAGCTTTCGGCCCCGGCTTGGGCGTCGACGGTGCTCCCATAAAGAGCATTAGAAACTGCATAGAGCTGCAGAAAGCCGTTAATATTGTTATGGACGAAATTTCAAAATTTCGCGAAAATAAAAGTCAACAAATAAGTGGAGAGTACCAACCAAATTTACAGTATCCAACTGAACAATACCAAGCAGAACATAACAGTAGCATATATTCGGAGAGTTACCCTTCACAACTACAGTGGAATAATTTCCAACCACCATGGTATTTTGTACAACCCCCCCTGAATACTGCACAACCGCAGTTGAACCCAAGCGCGCCTGCTGCGAACGTTCAAGACACTTTAGCAACTTTCGCATCTAGCTTAACAAACCCGGTGGCGAACAATCCTATGGCAACGCTAAGTGCTCTTCTGAACCCTCAAGCAACCCAATTGCTACAGTTGCTCACGCAACAAGCTGCTGGCAACAACTTGGTCGCTGGTCTGAATACGCCACAAACAAATGTGACCCCGCAGCCGCAAGCGTCGATGGGTTGGAATGTTAATCAACCTGCTGATGTGCAGAATACTCCAGCAATGAATATGCAAGCTGGACCGAACATGCAAGGTGGACTGAATATGCAAGGTGGACCGAATATGCAAGGTGGACCGAATATGCAAGGTGGACTGAATATGCAAGGTGGACCGAATATGCAAGGTGGACCGAATATGCAAGATGGATCGAATTTGCAAGCTGTACCAAATATGCATGGTGCACTAGATATGCAGGGTATGATGAATATGCAAGGTGGGCCAGATATCCAAGTTTGGCCGAATAAAAAAGAAGAATTTAATGGGCATGATGAGTCCAAAAGTGATGAGATTTCGGACAACAGTGGCGTTGGTAATATTTTATTATCTTGGACAGAATTACACCTATTAGCTACCTAGCCACATGCTAATTAATATTTTTTTATTTCTCTGACAGGTAACGATAAGACAATTCGACAGCGTGACGGGTGTACTGTGATGTTCAACTATGTACGTATTCTCAGTATCATAGCCTGATTTTTAATGTAGGTACTTTCTAACGCGCAAACTTTTTTTTTAACAAGCTTCCTATCAACTTTACTTTTGTATGTATGTGTTATAAAGTTTAGTACAAATAAGCATGAGTTTGGTCGCTACCTGGTGTCCGATTGAGCCGAAACTTTACATAAACGCTTGGGTTACAATGCCATAATTTTGATACCATAGAGCTGGTCTGATGATGCAATCGGAAGGTAGATAGAGGTAGCCACAGTAACTTCGTCAAGAAGTTAGTCCAGCCGTGTTTGAAATCGATACATTGGTCTTGAATCTCGATGAATACTTTGCTGACACAAGATGCGGTAAAGATCTGATGAAGAAACTAAAAGTTGGAGCATGGTTCCTCTGGTTTATCAGCAAATTAAATTTAAAAAAAAATGTAAATGAGAAAAACTTCAACAAGTGTTACTTAATTTATTTGGACGATTATCCTGGGCTGAGTCTGAGTTTGACTACTCTATAATTGGGAGTCCCGAGTTCTATTCCCGGACGGGAACATGTATGTACGATGAACTGAAATATTTTTTTTGAAGTTATTATATCCATGTTATCATTATCCATGGGTAACCCAGTGACGTATTTGAAACGTTATTTACTCATTTTTGCGTTACCTCGTCCTCCATCGACATTGTCGGATATTTTCGGAGGGCCGAAGCGCTCGCTATGAGCCCGGCCCGTGTACTTACCCGCGCGTGTGGTTGGCCAGCTGCCCCCGAGCGTGACGAGCGCGGCGCTGCGCTGCAAGATGCGCGAGGTGGGCGAGGTGCGCTCGGCGGAGCTCACCGGCCCGGGCCGCGCGCTCGTCACTTTCTACTCGCCGCGACACGCAGACACTTGCATCGGTATCCTTTATATAATATCAATAAATATACCTACATATCCTCAATATTTGTGCCAGGAAGAAATTTCTTTCAAAATTTTAAAAGAAGTGTTTTTTTTTTTCTAAATGCACTTAGTTTAAAAATCTTCAATGGCCTAATGGACGATTGGAATCTGGTTATTAGTTTTGATTATAATTATAACCTGTTTAATTTTTATACTTTAAACATTAAAACATTATTTTAGTACTTTCTAATTAAATAAAAATATTATTAGTTAGACTTAACAACTTTAGGTCAATCAAACTTCGTTTTGGTCAAAAGGTTTTGCTTAAACTTGGTAACTTTTATTAAATGTTAATATTTGTATCTGTTATATTTTAAAAGTTGTATCTTAAACTTATTGAAAAATACCTTTCTTATCGCTGCACAGAAATCCTCGACGACACGAAAGTGGACGGTCAAACCATAAAAGTAACATACTTCTGAGTTGGGTAAGTATTACACTAAACTGTCTTATCTTATCCTTTAGGTTTTATAATCGGTCGAAAACTTGCAGTTGGCTGAAATCAGAATTTATTGATAACTTATGTTCATTGACAGTGTCTCATGTTACATTTCAATATATTTTGTATAAATGATGTGCCGACCAAGGTTGGACTGAGCTAGAAGGGCCCACGTGGCTCCCCGCCAGGGGCCCGATACGGGTAGCTTCCAATTTACCTACCGTCTGGCTTACGGCAAGCCCCACAAGTCAAGTCCGAGGGGGGCCCGCACCGGCTGAGGCCTGGGTGGCAAATGCTACCCTGATTATATGGCCAGTCCGACCCTGGTGCCTACCATGCTGAACGGCCAAAGCTGCCAATCTATGTAGATAACATGATAATAAAATACTCCGCCTGGCTTAGAAAAATGATATTCTAAGCCGCCAGGTATAGTACACCTGTCGATAAACCTGGTCACGTGGGTGACATGCAGTGAAGTCAATCGATGCACAAGCAAGTGAGTAATTGACAACATGTTCGAGAGAGACGATGACGACTCGGTCTAGTCGGTTGTAAAAACGCGAGACCTCGCTTGGATCATGGTAGGTGGCAACTACAAGGTAGTGCTACAAGGTGCTTTGGCATTTGAGTGAACTTAGACTGCCTCAAGGACTTAGTAGGGTCCGGCGTAAGGTGGTTCTAATGAAACGCGCACGTAGTCTTGAAGCAGGAATACGTAAGTTTAATCTTGTAAGTCACGTAGGAAGTAAAGTAGACGAAGTATGCCTAGTTGTCGGCTTCGGTGGCAGCTTCTGTATGTGCGGTCGAAGACGGGTCGCGTGCTGTGTGGTGTCGTGAAGCGGAAGTCGTCTGTAGGCGACAGGAACTGGCCAGGTAAGCGCAGCGGCTCACCGTAGACCAACTCGGCGGCTGAAGTCCAGGGGATAGCTTCGGTCCACTGCGAGTTGCGACCAGTAGTGGTCCGGTAGTATGAGCACTCGATAGCTGCCTTCAGCTGTCCATGCAGGCGCTAGACGATGCCATTCGCCGCAGGGTGATATGCTGTAGTACAGAAATGATGTGCGCCAACCAGCGAAGCGAGACTCTTGAAAAGTTGACTCGTAAGCGAGTGCCGCTATCAGTAGTGTTGTGCTAAGAGCATTAAAAATCTGGCTATCCAACCAGATACTACGGCAGCAGCGCAAGTGTCCGCAGTGATGTCTTGAAGCGCCATTGCCTTGGCCAGACAATAAGACATTATCGTAATTAGAACCAAGAGATAATAGCCCTATGAGTTCCAGGTGTATATAAGAGAACCTGGAGGAAGGAGTAAAGAAGGGAAAAAGTGTGTTGGGAATTTTTCGCTTTCTGGCATTGCATTGCTTAGACCACTCCAAAGTCCTTTCGAATCCTTTGCCATTCATATCTCTCAGTAACTAATTATACTGTAGCTGAAAATTCGGGATGATGTAAATCTATGATGCAACGTGTCATAGACCTGTCTTTGCACGGCTGTTGAGTAATGAAGGAACAGGTTGTCCAAGCAAGGTGTTACCGTAGCAAGAAACGTTGCTATCTCACGTTTGCACATTCTGTAGTTTCAAGCTGGAACCACGAAGAAGTAGTTGTATGTCATCTACTACATGACTGGAGCCTGGTGTATGGCGATAGGCTCGCCCCCTGTCACATTTGGTGTGGGTGTTGTAATACACTTCTGCCAGCCCCTTTGGGGGAAAGGTGTGACGACGATACTATCAGTAGTGAATTGAGAAAAATAGTCCAAACGACAGGAAAATTAAATTAAAAAAAATGCATATAAAAATGATGAAGCGAGCGCTCTCATAATAATTAATAAGGGCGTGGTGTTGCAGTTTCGGTGTTACGGTCTCTGTCGTGCACACTGATCATTATTGTGACAGGGCAGGCGAACCAAAGTAACCGACATAACGCATAACGCTCGTAGAACCGATAGCCGGTGGGGCATAAAGATTCTCGAGTGGCGACCACGAACCGAACGAAAGACGCAGCGTGGGAAGGCCCCCACAAGGTGGTCCGACGTTCTGATGAGGGTCGCTAGAAGCCGTAGAGGCCTTGTGGACGTCTTTCGGGCTTAAGGATGATGATCATAATTGTGGTCGTGCAAAACGATTTCTTTTGTATTAACCTCTGCCAACCCCTTCGGGAGGAAGAGGCGCGATAATTATGTTTTGATAAAGAAATACTCTCTTTTATATTTCTAACTTTTCCTTGCCAAATTTCACCAGAATCAGTACGGCTGCTATGTTTTAAAAACGAATCAAAAAATTTTCAAATTATCTCTAATGGATGAGACATTAGTAATAAAATGGATCTATAACTTTTCGAAGCTGAATGGCTGATTTGGTTTGATGCATTTTAGCAAAGAATTGGTATACCTACATCAGAGTACTTATGTAGGTACATTACAAAAATGATGGTTACAAAAGGAGAAGACGAGTGGCACACTTCCAGGGTTGGTCCTGCTCAACTGTGTCTGCTGACAATGCTGACCCACTTACCTACCTGAGTCGCGCTTGGAACATTGTCGTGAACGCTTATGTGCTAGCGCGTATGTTCTATCTGTCCTTGTTGTCATCCTTCTGTGTGCTTCCATATAGTCGGATAGTTTGGAAACCATGTATTAGAACAACGCTGGGCCGGCCCGAGTGCTATGTTAGAGCGTCACTCGTATCCCCCTTTGAAACCGTCTTTGAACTACAAGCACTTTACAAAGCGAGCGTCAGGGAGCGAAGCGTGTTTGCTTCAGCTTCGACAAAAATGCTTTCGTATTTCCAAAATCTTTCAGGATCTCTGTCCGGATCTTTGTCTTCCTTTACAGGTCGCGATTCTCTTGAAAATTTAAATATCTTTGCAATAAAAAAAATACAAAAACAAACTCAGCAAAAAACAACAAACCTGCTCACAAAATTTCACGAGAATCGATTGAGGAATGCGCCCTGTAGAGGAAGATGTGATATTAAATCATGTGCTTTTTTAAAACGTAGGTACTAAACATAACTGTTTCTCATTTGCAAGTAAACCACGCGGACCGCGCCCCGAGCCTACGTAGACGGAGGTACTACACGCGCACGTTCGCATCAATCCGTACATGTCCTCTCCTTGTCACATCGAGGTTTGCCTGAGCGAGAAGAAAGGCGCCATCGTACGCACCACCTTCACCAGCGACGAGCTCGGCAAAAAAAAGATGTCCAAAAGCTGCGCATTAAAAGGAGATGATGAGAGAATAGCAGCAAACTTGGATTTCATATGGACTAGTTTTTTAAGTTTGATTTGTTAGAATAAATGAGACATTACAGTTATTAGTCTGTATAAATTCCATTTGAGTATACTATAGCGCGACGTTTATGTGTCTCGCTGAACCGCTCGCCTGTTTTACGGTTTACATTTTTAGGGTTAAAACGGGACTCTGTTACTAAGACTCCGCTGTCCGTCCGTCTGTCTGTGTGTCTGTCTGTCTGTCCGTCTGTAACCAGGCTGTATCTCACACACAGTTACACACACAGTGGTTAGACAGTTAAAATTTTCACAGATGTGAATGACTTTTTTGCTCGTTTTTGCTCGATATTGATAACGGCAAAAGGTAGACGCTTGAAATATTCATTGAATATTTAGTTAAGGGGTTAAGATGCGCCAATGACATTTGGCATTCGGCGCTCAGCTGGTTTTAGCGCCTCTAGTGATCAACGCTCGAAGCTTTTGAACATTGAGCTAGCATTTCTCAAAGACAAACAAATTCAGACGAAACACCGTGAAAAAAATATTTTTGCCTAAAAATGAAAGCCCTCTGTGATGTTATGCTTTATTGTAATGTTTTTTTACTAAATTATTTGAAGCCAACGGCGTTTTAAAGTTGAGCCTTATAAGCAGCATGAGCGCGGTAGTTTGTTTAAAAGTATAGGTAGATTAAGTATGTACTCACAAATATCCCGCATCTAAAGGTTTTGATTCCCTTTGGTCGTGCGTGTAAAATCTAAAAAAAACAATCGTAGACCACGGACTCTCTGAAGTGTGAGATATTATCTTGGTCCCTCTCACTTTTATGATTTTTCAAACGAGAGAGACATTGACCAAAAAATATCTCGTGCGTAGGAATAGGGGAAATAATATAATATCGTAAGAATGGCCCTGGAGGGCTATTCTTGACGCGTGAGATGTTTCTTGGTCACTCTCACTATGATTTTTAAAACGAGAGAGACATTGATCAGAAAATATATTTCGTAAGAATAGGGCTCCTGATGGGCATCCTAAGAACTCCGGTACCAGGGATAAATTACTCAACCTATCCTAAACCAATGCTTACAACATTTCAAAAATCTCATAACAAAAAACATATTCACTAGGACTAGCAGAGCTGTTCAATCGACGGCCCGCTTAAAAAATGTATTCTACGAGTTGGTAGTACTAATCTGTTTTACATAATCAGCAGGTAGTATAAAAATGACTAAAATGATTCAAAACATAGTGGACCTAGAACTTACAACCTCATTATTATCTCGATAGTTTCTTGCCTGATTTTGCTGATAATTATGTTCCTACTCGAAGTTAAAAACGCGTTTGTGTTTAATATCTTTTTCATCACTCTCACTCGTAAAAAGGACTTTATTACATCAGTTTTAGCTCATAATCCGAGCTATTAAGCACGTGTGCTGTTACTTTACCATTATCGCACTAGTAACTAAACTAGACTTTTTTAAAAATAAATCAACAAGAGTTTTTTTTTTACTTTTCTTAAATTCTTGATTTAAAGTATCATAACTACGTAATAACAGTAAATAAACATTATTTTTTTTATCAAAATATTGACAATTAATTAGGTATGATAATTTAAACAAAGTACTCGCTTTATTATTATGCCTAGTAAAATTTTGATAAGTGGAAAAGCAGCAAAATGCGCATACATTTTCAGAAAAATGTATTGACTAATGCAAGTCTGTGTTTTTTCCCCTCGCATGTGTGATGAAAAACGTCACATGAAACGCGTGTGCGTTAATAATTTACACTATTGGCTCCATTAGTGTGCTCGCATACGGCTCGCGCTATAATACCGCCTCGAGTGTAATGATCTTAGCACAAAAGTGTCATAATTTACGATATAAAAGCTACACTTTAACTTAATTTTGTTTACTTAATTTTTTTAGTAAACTGATTTTCAATAAAAGTCAAGTTAGAAGATGTTTTAAGTGATCATTGTAACAAAATTAAAGCGACTTCCAAACCACAAATAAGCACTAATATTAATTAATATAATTATTATAAGCGCTACCCATCTATTTGAAGTCGGTGCCAGCCAAGTCTTATAGGTAGAAGAAGAAGGATACTACTTACAAGTATCTACCTAATTACTACATATACATAGTATCTATATACTACCTACTTGGCTTGGCTGGTTCCGAGTAGTAGGTAATTCCTACTAAACATTCAGACTGAAATATTTGGCATAGTACGAGTAACTCCTAGTACTTCTACCTATTACCAACAAGTATATAACCTACTTACTACACAAATTGTAACTATCTACTCCATATTAGACTTGGCTACCTATTAGATTTAGCTTGGAGGCCGAGTTAACGGCTTACCTACCCGCTACCCTTGCCATAGACACCTGTCTGAGCGTGACGTTTTAATCGGACAGTGCCAGCCAAACCCAGTATAAAGACAATTGCCAATGCCAACTAGATAACTGTTGCCCGTACCATGGTCTGGCAATATGATGATGGTAGAGAGAAGGGTGCAGGTTCGAAGTGGGACCTGTGAATGACAAATACAAGAAACTAACGGAACGACGCGTACGAAATCGTGAGCAACAGCTAGTAGTTAATATAGTAAAAAAATCCTCTCTAGCTGGACTAAAGGGGTCTTAGATTGGATATTGAAAAACCTTTTGTAGCTGAAATACATGTATAGTGCTTAGATTTTAGCAAACACCAAAAAAATAATCAAAATAAACCGAGAATCAAAAAATATCAATAAATCAAATGCTTTGAAGGCAGTAATCGCTCAGATTAACACATCCTTAATCTAACACATGAAAATCAAATGTTGGTTTTATAGATGAAACATAAATTCGAGCGAAGCTTGCAGTTGGGAGTTTCCAAGCAAAGAGATTAACATTGAATGAAAACTCAAAATAAGCACTGTAAGAAGAGTTTATTTGAAAATTGAACTAGCTACCAAGAAAAAAATACGAGCACGTGCTCCACGAGCTGCACGAAATTTAAAATAAAAGACTGTACCTTACTAGTACCTTTTTATTAGTTATGAGAGAGTATAATATTAGACAGTATTTTTAGTAGAGGATTCGCTTCTAGGATAAAGCAGTGTTTTTGTCTTGGGCGACTTGAACCCCTCGCTGCCCTCAGGACTCATCTTCCCTTGCTGCGCTCGGGAGTTAACTCTAGATTCCCTCGTTACGCTCAAGGTACAATAAGCCGCCCGCGACGTAAGGCACTGCTTTGTGCCCTCGGTACATAATTTACTATTGTTACTCTTTATTCACAAAAAGGTGAATTTAGAAGCAAGACCTGTTTGCTTTTCTCCAATCAAGTCTATCGATTGTTTGGCGCAACCAAATCCATTGTGTCTTGATATTTCCTTAAATTTTACGAAGAAAAAGCTAATGTTATAATACGCCAATAACTTTTGTCTTTCTGTTCTTGTTCTGCTTCTTCTTCGACGATGAGATTCGGCAATAAAGACTGATATTGTTGTTCCTAAAAACAATATTAAATAATAATTAATTTGCAACCATACTAAGTCCCAACGCTCGTATCAATAATTTATTTATGTACATTGTGTACACAAAAAAAAAATGATTACCAGTTTATTCGAAGGTGAAAAAGTCCCTGTTCCTCGGATGCTCTGATAACCTTCGGATGATTTTGAACTAGGCATCTGTAGATAAAAATATAGGATAAGTTTTTAGTACTGAAACGGAAGTTCTTCACTCGCGCTTCGCGCTCGCTAAGTGAATGTCACGCATGCCCATAGCAGTTCAGCGCCACTCTGATTATAAGTAGTGGCTCTATGAGCAACGTCTCACAAATTACATATCTCCGCTATTTTAAATAAAACCTAAATTTACAAAATTTCACAAATATCGGTTGAGAAATGCGATCTGTAGAGGAAAACAATCGGACATCCGTGCAATCAGACGCTGGACGCCGGACATACGATAACTCTAGCAATAGCATTTCCACTTGGCATAGCTCTGACTATGCACTATGCTTGTCACCCTAATAATATAAGATGTTAAATGTCTTTTAACTCACCTTAGTTCAGTACTCGCATTTTTTGTTGGCTGAACGCTTGTGTTTAAACTTTGATAATTTCGTTGATCTCTGTTTCTGAAAAAATGAAATAGAGCAATTTAAAAATATTAATTACACAATATTCATATTACTCAAAGCGTCTCGTTTGTCTCTTTCCATGATACCATAAAATATAAAACAATTACCAATTTATAATCCCAGTTTAAAATATATTACTATTCTAGTCTTCATGCAATAGAGACTAGATTAAAATAACTATTAAGACTAGATGCAGGTTGGTATCAGTTACCAAAGAAATTGTTGTATTTAATAAATATAAATAAATAACAATACATACAATAGTGACTCTGTGAGCTGGAGATCTCGTGACCGATGTCTGTCCGATTTGAAATTGTCACATGTATTTTATACCCAAATAAATTATTTGTATTTGTATTTGTCCTCCTCTACAGGTCACACTCCTCAACCGATTCTCGTGAAATTTTGTGAGCAGGTTTGACAATTATATAAATTTTTGTTTTGACTCGGATCAAAAAGTTTTTTGGAAATTTTCCAATTATGCAGATATATCCTTTTTTAAATCACATCTCTGCCATATTGAAAAATTTCCAATAACCGCCTAGACAAGAAAATTCTTTTTAAATATCGGACTTACTCACAAAGTTTCAAGAGAATAGGTTAAGAAATGCGACCTGTAGATTAAGACAGGTCTGGGCAAAGATCCGGACAGAAATCCAGACGGAATTCGGAAATACGAAAGCATTTTCGTCGAATCTGAAGCATAGACGCTTCGCTCGCTAACGATCTCTCGCTCGGTTATTGTTGTAAGAAAATGTAATAACTTTTCTTTCGAATTCAATGGCCATAACTCGGAACACTACTTTCTGAATGCAAATGCTTGAATTTTTGTATTAAATACTATTTTTTACAAAAAAAATACTTTATTCAAAGTGACTGATCAGAGTGTTAGTAAGCATATTCTTTCAAATAAAAAATAAATGACGAAGTTATGCTGCAACAAACATTTAGTAAAATTTATACAATGTAATAATTGAGTGCGTCCTAATTTTTGAAGTCGGTTAACAAACCAGGATAAGTTAGAAAAATATGCTCACTACACTGCTAAAAATAATAATGTATTGCGGACCGTGGTTGGTCAGCTATAACATAAAAATGTGATTGTTTCTAGTTTAGGTAGGTTAGTTTAGGAAATGTGCTATACCAAAAACAAAAAATAGTATTAGTCATTTACACCGTTCGCACGCAACGACCACTTTCTGATATTGACATCGTAAGTACACATAATAATTATCATTATTTTATTTTTACCCGATTGTTCAAGAAGGATTATTTATTATTATTAACTATAGAATACTCCCCATTTCTATGTTATTAACTAGGTGTTGGGGCATCAGCAAGTATGCCACAGCTTCAATTTGAAATGGCTTAGGTATATTGACCTTAGTATAATTTTTGTGAATAATTGAATCAAATGAAATCACGAGAAAAAAAATAGCTGTTTCATACAAAAAGCTCATCGATCGTCGACAAAATGTAAGCAGATGCTTTTTTCCCCGATTTAATTTACAAATAAAAAAGTTTAAAAAGTAATCGTTGTTTATAATGAAGAGTACAATGACCCCCGTTTGGCTTAGTACACCCTATACCGATAACCCTGTGCAATGTACAAATATGACACATAAAGGTACATTTGTACATAACAAAACAAAAACACAGTTCTGACAAGTCTTGCACTTGGATAATTATCATGAGCAACATGTACAATGGGGCCCGTGCCGTGGCGTGATGATTGTAGTGCAGCACGACGCTGCGCGACCGCGGCTCGTATCACAGCAAAATAAGGTTCATGGTCGCACAGCGTCGGCGGGTAAATCCAACAATCATCGCAATAAGGTGTAATGGACGGTGAAGCCCTGAGAGTTAACATAGGTCGGAGGACACGTCTGTAGTTTTCTATTAAGTATTTTTATCAGGAAAACAAACGTCAGACCGAATCATATGCCACTAAAAACTCAGACACTAGGGTTAGTCACTTCAGTCTACACAATAAGAACAAACGGGTAAAAATATTTATGTGGTAATTAAATATTAATAGGTAGGTAGGTACTTACCACTTAGCTACCTAGTTGGAGTCCAATTTTTTTGTTACGCCTAGCTGCCTTGGTGACATCTCCCATTTTCATCGGATCAACCTTCTGTACCCTCTACTCACAACGCGATCAATTATTGTCCAAATATTTTCACTAGTAGTAAAGTCACTAAAAACTTATCAAATGTCTTGAAAAACTACTTTTTTTGATTGGCTCTGGATAATTAAGCACTGTTTAATTGATGATTTACGTACAAATAGAAAAAAAATGCGAAAATATTTTTCGGCAAGGCGAGTACGTCCTTCCTTCGTGAGGCGCTGGCGCCGACTGGCCCGTCCCCCGCAAAGGAGCTCGCGGGTGTCAGTGGTCACGTGATCTGACGAAATACTTCAAAATAACACAAAATATTACTAAACTAACTCAATTTTAGCTCTAAAAATATGGTAAAAGAACGATCAATCATATTTTTAATTTCCTATCCGAAGGTGTAAAAATATATAGTAACGTAATCTCCGTAAGCACGGTATTGCACGCCATGAGAACGAAAACAACGTTCATTTAATATTTTTTTACTCGCAATCTAGTAAGTAATATAATATTTTAATTAGACTAATTAATAGGTAACAGAATGATCTTATTGGTGATATTTTTTTCATATCGGTAGGGTCCGTAGCTTCTTCACTATTACGAGTTGAATAGACGCATTTGGCGAATATTCAAGGCTTAAATATTCACTTTACAATAGACATGATTTTTTGCCGTTTTTATAGATATGGTACGAAACCCTTCGTGCACGAGTTCGACTCGACTAGTGGTCAACAGGTGGTGCATGGGTGGACACCGCGTGGTCAACCGTAATCCTCGCGTGGTCAGCGAGTGAACACGAATTTCAGAGTAGTCTGTCAGCGATTGTCACCTGTTCTCGATTGAATCGGCGGCGGGAGGTTAACGCGAGTGGGCCACTCGCGGGCGGCGGGTGGTCACCGAGTGGGCCACCCGACGTCCGCGCGTTGACAGCTTACGCTCAGGCGATTCGGAGTTGATGTAGTGAGCGAATATTATTCATAGAAGTTCATATAAAGAATACCAGTGGCTATAATGAGTGATTACTTTTATTAGAGTGAGGTGTATCTGTTGAAATATTTCAGAACGCACCTAAAGAAAAATGTTGAATTAAATGTGTGAACGCACCTAAAGAAAAAAAAAAAAAAAAAAAGAAACATGTCTGTTTTGTCTGTAAGAATTTTAACTATAATAAAGTCCGTCAAAATGTAAAATGCTGGCCTCTGATTAAAATTCCAACAGCAGAGCGTGGTTGATCAATAGAACCAAAAATGACGGCGTCGGGAACATGTAATTTCCCAAAACTGAACGACGACATCGCGTTCTCGAACTGGAAATTTCGAGTTAAAATTTTATTGGAAGAAAGAAGTTTAGCTCACATCTTGGGTAAATATGATAAGGAGAAGAAAGAAAACATTGAAAGCGACGCGAAAGCACGGTCAATAATTGTGCAATGTGTGACTGACCGATACTTGGACATCATTAAGAAAAGTACTACGGCCGCAGAAATGTTAAGCTCGCTGGAGGCTGTGTTCGAAAGAAAGAGTGTGTTTAATAAGCTATACCTGAGAAAGCAGCTCATAGCCATGAAGTGTAGCAGTAGACAAAGCTTGCAAGATCATTTCATGCAGTTCGATAACCTTGTCACGCGACTGGAAACAGCTGGGACTAAAATGGAGGAGAGTGATAAACTTACCCATCTTCTCTTGACACTACCTGAGGAGTATAACACGGTCATCACGACGTTAGAGACAATGCATGTAGAAAAAGAGCTCACAGTGGAGTTCGTCAAATCTAGACTATTAGATGCTGAGTTAAAATTCAAAGAAAAGAAGAATGATAATGTGGAAAGCAGTTTTTTGACATGCTATAAATGTGGCAAAGAAGGCCATAAGGCATACCAATGCGACAAAAAGATAGAAGAGAGACAGCACACACAAAGAGGTCGGGGGCGATCTAGAGGTAGAGGATATTCAAGATATAGAGGAAAATCTAGAGGCCAAGGACAGGTGGCACAATCCAGTCAAGATAATGAAGAAACAATGGTGGCCTGCACTGAACAAACACTATACGTAGAATCAACAGAAGTGAATTTTGTGGTTGATTCGGGAGCAACACACAATTTTATACAAGAACATTATGAGAAGTTTATGACAAATGTGACTATGTTAGAAGTGCCAATACAAATAAAAATTGCAAATGGGGAAACACTCTATGCCAAGAAAAAACGAAATTTGAAAACCTTATATGGAAATGCACCAATTACAATTGAAGGCCTTATAGTAAGTGGGATCGCACATAACTTATTGTCAGTGAATGAACTCATGAATAAAGGAAAAAGTGTAATTTTTGAAAATGGAAAGCTTAAGATAAAATCTACAAAAGGGGTCTACTATGGAACAAAAAGAGGAAAATTATACATATTGAGACTAGAGCTACCACTATCAAAGGAAGATCAAGAAAACCATTACTGTAATGAAGCAGTAAATGATGACGACCTGTGGCATATTAAACTTGGACATGTCAATCGAAAAGGACTTAAGATAATGAACCTACCATACAGCAAAAAGGTATGTGAAGTGTGTATGAAAAACAAAAGTTGGTACTTTTGTTGCCTTAAAGGGTAACCTGGTGGTTACCCTTTAAGGCTGTTACAAAGCCACAGTCATATAATATAGGAGACCTTATACACTCAGATGTAGCAGGACCTATGAGGACAACAACAAAAGAAGGCTACAGATATTATCAAACCATACTGGATGACTACTCACATTTCACCCATACTTACCTGCTTGTCAACAAATCCGAGGCTACTGAGAATTTAATAAAATATGTGAGAGAAATAGAAACAGAGAAATGTATAAAAGTGAAACGCATCAGGTGTGATAACGGAGGGGAATACTCATCAAACTATTTCAGAAAGTTTTGTGAAGAGAAAGGAATTAAGATTGAGTATACCATTCCCTACAGTCCCCAAATGAACGGGAAAAGCGAAAGGCTAAACAGAACGATATTTAACAAAGCAAGGACCATATTAGATGAGTCTAACTTGCCAAGATACTTGTGGGGTCATGCTATCCTAACAGCAACATTTATGATCAACCGCTGTCCATCCAGTGCTATATACTTTGAAATACCAGCAGAGAGGTTTGGTAGAGAATTATTACTCAATAAAATGAAGCCTTTTGGAAGCAAAGGATGGATGGTCATACTACCGAGACAAGACAAACTAAATCCAAGAGCTAAAGAAGTCAGGATGTTAGGTTATTCTAGGAATGGATATAAAGTATGGGACCCTGCTACTGACACAATTACCATAACAAGAGATGTAAGGTTTAATGAAAAAGATATCAAGTACCAGAAGGTGCAGGAAGGAGAGAGTGGTAACAACTATCAATATACTGAAGAAGAAAAGCCAAAAGAAGACGAGAGAAAGAAGAAAGAAAAAGAGGACTTGGAAAAGAAAGAAAAAGAAGACAGAGAAAAGAAAGAAAAAGATGACAGAGAAAAGAAGGAAAAAGAAGATAGAGAAAAGAAGGAAGAAGAAGAGAGAAATCTAGTTGAAAGATTGCATACTGAAGATGAAAGAAATGAAACTAATTTTAACAGAAGTAGACGAGTAATAAATACACCAAGACATCTGAATGACTATGAATTGTATGAAGCATACTGTTTGTTAAGCAATGAGGAAGATCCTCAAGATTACAATGAAGCTATTAAAAATGGTTGGGAAGAAGCAATTAAAACAGAAATTCAAGCATTAAACAAAATGAATACATGGACAGAAACAAATTTACCAGAAAATATGAAAGCTATAGACACAAAATGGGTATTTAAAACTAAAGAAAATAACTTGAAAAAGGCTCGATTAGTGGTGAAGGGATTTCAGCTAAAAGAAAACACAGATTTTGGGAAAAATTATGCACCAGTGGCAAGAATTTCATCAGTCCGAACTCTTCTTGCACACTCAGTACAAAAAGGATGGAATATAAGACAACTTGATGTGCCCACAGCTTTTTTGAATGGAACACTTGAGTCTGAAGTTTATATAAAACCACCAGAAGGCATCAAAGTGACAAAGAACAAAGTTCTAAAACTAAATAGAGGACTTTACGGCCTAAGAGAGAGTCCTAAATGTTGGAACCAAAGGTTTAATAACTTTGCAGAAGAAAACAGTTTCCGAAGATCTCAACATCATGTTTGCCTATACATTGGAGAAACTATTAAAGTATGGATGCTAATATATGTTGACGATATTATTCTGACTGGAATTGAAGAAGATATAGAAAAAGTAGTCAGAGAACTGAAAAAGGAGTTTCAAGCCAAAGATTTTGGCATACCTAAATCTTTCCTTGGAATGGAAATAGCAAAAGACAAAGAAAGTTTAAAAATAACGCAAAAAAGACAAATAGAAAACATGCTCAAAAGGTTCAACATGACAGATTGTAAACCTTCAGCTACACCAATAACAAAAGGATTTCAACTTGGTGAAAATGAACCAACTGTGACTGATATACCATACCGCCAGTTAATAGGTAGTCTTATGTTTGTGGCAACTGTCTCGAGAGCAGATATTGCCTATGCTACCTCATACCTAAGTCAATACTTGGACAGACCAACAAAAAGCCTATGGATGCAAGGTAAAAGGGTTTTAAGATACCTCAAAGGCACACAGGATACTGGCCTACTCTACAAAAAATCAGAAATGACATCTATAGAGACATACTCTGATGCGGACTGGGCAGGTTCACATACTGACAGAAAAAGTGTTTCTGGATCTGTGACATTATACAATGAATGTCCTGTGGCTTGGTTCTCAAGGAAACAAGCCTGCGTTGCCTTGTCAACAGTGGAGGCGGAGTATGTGGCAGCTGCAACCAGTGCGTGTGATCTACTTTATATTAAAGGACTGTACAGTGATTTAAATGGACTGAAAAGTGATGTGTTGTGTATACTTTACATGGACAATAGAGGTGCAATGCAAATAGCAAAATCTTTTGAAAATAGCAAGCGTGCTAAACATATTGACATTAAACATCATTTCTTGAAGGATATTGTATGTAGAAAAGTTATAAATATTGAATATGTCGCAACTCATAATAATATTGCTGATATGTTTACTAAGCCATTGTCTGATGAAAAACTTAATCAAATGAAACAAGCATTGAATATCTCATGTTAATTACAGTTTAATTTTGTTCGTTCATAAATGTACATTGTAACGATTTCAATCTGTGTAAGGCTTTCAATCGAGGAGGGGTGTTGAAATATTTCAGAACGCACCTAAAGAAAAATGTTGAATTAAATGTGTGAACGCACCTAAAGAAAAAAAAAAAAAAAAAAAAGAAACATGTCTGTTTTGTCTGTAAGAATTTTAACTATAATAAAGTCCGTCAAAATGTAAAATGCTGGCCTCTGATTAAAATTCCAACAGTATCGACGGGTCTCAGAATGCGGTGCGCCATCTGGCGAGCAAAACTGAACGCATGTTTCAGACGCAGAGCTTTTCCAGACACGTCAGGAAAGGGGAGCGCAAGAAGCAGTTCATCGCCGGAGAGCGCGCCCTGCTTGCGCGCCTCCCTCTCGGAGATATCAACGGGAGAGTGCAATTGGACATGCTTTTACGGCCACCTGAATCACCGCGTGCAAGAGAGACTCCGCCTTCGGAAGCTTCGAATATTGTTACGAAAAGCGTGCGAGATCGAAGACTCCGACAATTACAACCAGCTAGTATCCGTACGGTCGGCAGCTTCCTTGGCGGGCAAAGCGCCTTTCAAGTCAACGGCAGCGGCTACGCCACCACAACTGTACCGTCACACCACCTCGACACACCCCGCAAAGCCCGGGGTTCTCTCACGTCTTGTGACGGCGTCGGCTCCCCTGTCAATAATACTTACCTACGCAGCCGCGCGAAACGCAAACACGAGACCGACGGTCGCCGACGTCAACGCGTCAGCTGCGACAATTGGCATGTTTGCGAAAATTGTAAAATATCAAATCCGTCTAAACCGGATAATAACAATATTTCACAGGCAGTGCTGTCTTGTCGTACTGTTTCGTCACGATTTCGGTGAATGAGATGTAACTCGGTCGCAGTGTAAAAAGTGCAACTTTTATTTTGCGGTGGGAAGAACTGACGCCACAGGTTCCTCCTCCGTTCCACCCAACCATTCGCCAGTAAGGTAGATACTTACTTGCCGGTAAGGTAGGTGTGCGTAACTTCAGCTTCCTCATAGGTGATAAAATATTTCTACCTATCCCAATATTTAAAGCATAATAGCTGCAATCAAATATCCCAGTCTTAATTTAGCTGCCACAAGAACTTCGTTAATATGAGCCATTTACTATGTGTCAGCTGGAGTGACATAACCTCAGCTCGCACATCCAGTACAGGCAAACCAGTGAGGTTAGGGTTTTGGACAATAGCTAGAAAATTAAAGCATAATAGCTGCACAAGGTAGGAAAAATCTGAACGATGCTACTCAAAACATGTGGAAGCTATGATCAAAAAACTGTGTGTAAACTGGTGTTGTGTCACTTTAGCTACTCATCTCATATCTTCCAAACGAAAGAAGGTATGACTATGCATTTTAGCTCAAATTTTAAAGCATAATTGCTTGGCAGCAAAATTTTCAAGTCTCTGGGTTATATACTTTCCGAGTTATAAGATGATAATACCTATGTGTAAGCTGAAGTTACGTCACTTCAGCTGACACATGTTGAATCGATGAAACTATCAAACGTAGAGTTTTCATTTAAAGGGCAAAAATTAAAGCATAACTGCTGCCATTATGCAGCAAAATTTTCAGATTCCTAGACCTCGTAGTTTCCACGTAATAATCAAAAAACAGTTTTCGCGCCCAAAAAATTCAAATTTTTGCCGTTCCGTGCGGTACATTCTTGCAATTCAATTTGATCTTAGCGCGCAGTGTTAAAAGTCATTTTAACACTATGCGCGCAGTGTTCAAAATTCTTTTAGTTTTGTTTAGACTGAGAGCCGCTGAACTATATGGAACTAAGAATGCACCTGTAAAATTTGAAGGCCGATTCTTATGAACTTAAACAACGACGAAGGTTATTGAAGGTTCTAAACGACCGAACAGTCGTGATGCCCCCTCCCCGTGCGTGAAGGATTATCCACTCCATGATCTAAGAAAACAAGGTCTAGCATTCCGGGAACAAACACATAATGACGTCACTCGTCATCGTCATCCGTCTCTTTCGAACTATTTGTAAATGATTTGTTTCGGTCTATTATAAGCATCTGTGGCGTCTAAACGCACCACATTTTATAGTTTTAGTAATGTCAATGTCAAGTGAAACCGGAAAGGTGAATTTTGCCGCGCCAAGCGCCATCTGCGGGCGCTTGGGGCGAAGCAGACTTCCGCCCACACTTGTTTCACGACCATCGGCTCAATGAATGTATCGCTTAGACAAAGATTTCTTTAATTGTAATTAACACTAAATTAACGTGTATTTTGTGTGTAAAAGTACAACGCTGTGTCCCACAAACCCTCCGTGTGTTTTTTATTGGCAAAAACCTATCCCATTGCCAAACATCGATGGTGATGTCACTACGTGTTGCCCAAGTGACCGGAATGCTAAACCTGGCGGAGTATATTATTTTACCATGATCCACTAATTACGCCACACCTGTATACAGACAGGGACAGACGCGGAAAGCGGCTTTAATTTATATTGTAGAGAAGATGATGGTTTTTTTGGCGGGAACCGAAAAGATGACTGCGTAATTTTGTTTTAATTTCTACAGCTTGTGATTTTTTGAGTACTAATGGATTGTTAACATTTATCGGTTCGTTAACGTTTACGAGTGTGGGCAAACGAAACGAACAATAAATATGGAAAGAGGAGAGATTCATCATTTTACATCACAGAGATTTTTTTTGTTTTTGTCCGGGCTAGAGCCAACATGGCCACACCGCCTAATCATTCGTATGATATCCGTTGTTGTTTCATCGATGATGAAGATGATAGAAGAGAGGGTGATAATAGTTGAGATGCATCCCTCCCCTTTTCCCAGTTCAGTAAACCCGTGGATACTTAACTGAAACTTAAGTCGAGTTTTGTAGAAAACACGAAAAGTAACATTTCCGAGGTGCCCGAAGGCGCTAGAGCTGTCGGGGCCGCGGAAGAATGCGAAAGTAGCCCTGACGTTTTGCGCTGAGGTGGTAGATCGCCAGTGGTAAGATTCCCACATTCCCACCCGCCTGCCCCCGGAGCCGGTGGGGAAACCTTTTTTAAGCCTTTTTTATTTTAGGGATAACCCTTTTTTGGTTATCCCTAAAATGAAAAAAAGGCTTTAGGTACGGGTAAGGGTATTTTTTGGGTTTTTGATGATACATTAATCATCAAAAACCCAAAAAATGTATATCTAATAGAAATACCAACGTTTGACATAATCATCAAAGGTATAAAAGCCACAATGTTATACTTATTAATTAGTTACTCTTTATTCTTATCCGTGTGTTGTCGCAGTTCTAACTTAACCTAACCTAGCCACAGTGCTTATGTTAGTAACTCTCTTTGATATAATTATCAAAAGTACATAAGTATATAAATTTAACAGGTAATATTACACTTAACCAACATTAACAACCATACTCGGTGTCATCGTCCATTATGGCAATAGTCCAATAAATATTGATTTTAAAACAAAGTACCTATTTCAACTATTCGGAGTGCTGAACTTCGTTGGTTCGTCTGTAGGAGTTGTAAAATCCGGACAATTAAACATCGGCCTTCTGATATGCAATCAGAAGGCCGATGTTTAATTTTATTGTACCTACGTACAAAAAATGTCGGACAAAACGTAGTCGAACTTAAACAGCTACGTAAGTTTTGCAAAAGAATGTTGTACTTACAGCAAAGTTTTGTACGGCACGTTTTACGTGACGGGTTTCTATGCTCGTGCTGTACAAAACGTGGTCGGACATTGTCGAACAAAACATGTCAAACAATCTAGTGATCCATTAGCGCCTATTTGTTTGTGTTTGATATCTTCATATTTCATTCATAATATTATTGTCTCCGAGGAATAGGTACGGAAGCGGAACATAAATCACGATCCAACCACCCCACCGGTCACCGGTGTGAAAAGTACAAGGTTTTGGTGTGATAATTTTCTAAAAGTTGATAATATGTAATAATAACCGACGATACAAAACAATGGGTAAGCTAAGCAAGAATGTTAGTGTTTTAAGTACTCTGGGCATAATAAGACTTCTGTTAGTGTCACACTTGAAGTGTGGTTATTTTTCCAGTGCCAGCCTAACCAAACCAGCTAAATCCATACTTCTAAGGTTCTTAAGTCTGAGCACGGCCCTAGGTCCATGATGGTGTAACTGTGTCCATATTTCACGAGGTTTAGGAACCATAACTCATACTCTTCAAGAGATTTGACCAAAAAGGTTCAAGATATATTAAAACTTCAACTAGGTATGAAGAGAGTCATGATTGCTTGTGAAGTTGAAGAATTAAACTTAGATACACACCATAGACATAGAGTAAAGACCCCTAAACGGTTAGAAATAATGATTCCAAAAAAAGTAAACCAAACCATTGAAAGTCAACCAATTCACTAGTCAGTCTTCGATGTCATCCAGTAGCGGTTACGTCTCCCCACTAACCAATAAATATGGTGAACTGTGTAGTCCACTCATGCTGAAATTTCAGAATATCCAAAACAGTAAAAAAAGGCAACGTCACAAAGTCTTAAATATATTTTTATGTGCTTTAAAAAGCTAATAATTTTAATTAATTCTTAATGTCAACAGAGCGAAAAGTTGCTGAAAAAAGTGTTGCCACAAGGTATTTTTATATTTTCCCTTTAATAAACTTTAGGTTTCTTAAGGATCCAGTTTAGCCGATCAGTGGACAAAAATAATTCGACAAAGTAAAAATGAAAATTAGTGAAAACTTCGTCGCCCCTATAACAATTTGCTCTGTGCACCTTCGCAAGAAAGAAATATACGTAACAGTGAAATATCCTAACAAGCAGGCGTCAGTTTTATTTTTATGTAAATGTAATGTTATTTTATTGCCGAAAAAATAACTTAAATGTATGATGTAAATAATGATAGTGTGTAAATTTATGTGTAAATAAGATAAAATCAATAGTTAAAATCAATAGTGATCCCTTTACTATTGATTTTAATGCAAATTCGTACTCTTGATTTTTACTTAAATTCTTACCTTTTACCTACTCTGATTTTAGTTAAGGTTTACATACAATCTATAATATTAGTTTGTAGAATAGTGTCATGAATGGATCTGGGTAAGGCTTTGTGTGTAGTTTAGCTCTGGCCTAAGCTGGCCTAATACTTTGTTTCCGGTCTTGTGATTTCTTTAAACTCTGATCGTTATATAATTTACCCAACTAAATCGGGTAACCTCTTTTAATGGCAAGTTCATCACGTATAGAAAAAAAGGTTTTATTAGAGGTACCAAAATAAAATTGACACGTTTCGAAATCGTGTTTTGTATGAAGACTATCCTTCTGGACCTATGTAATGGAGCATATTCTGTGGATACACACTTACAAATTTTGAAGTCAAAGACGAATAAATATTCACTTCTCAAATAACCAATTGCTATAAAGTTAATTTATCAAGTTTTAGCTTACTGATAGATAGGTATATGCTGTTTATGCAACTATTGACTGACTATTTTATATCTTTAATTAACTCATTTAGATTGAAAAGTCATTGTTGCAATAAAGGAAAATGAGATTTATTCCATTTAGAATCTGAGACATCATCTCACCAGGCTGAAGCTCAGGCAACCAAACAGGCTGTGTCTGACTCAGAGGACTCGCTAGCTGATGATGCAGAGAAGATAAAGAATCATGATATACCAACTTATGCGATACGGGTGCTCACCATTTCTCCACTACCATCTACATGGATCAGGAGTCGCATATATGCCTACTGTGAAGAATATTTGAACAATCAGGTCAGTATATGAATAATATCAAAAGCAAAGCTTAAAAAACCAATAGCCAGTCATCAATCTAAACAATTTGAAACTATTGTTGATATTTTAAAAACTGCTTGACTGATTTCGATAAAATTTATATGGGACCACCTCTTAAAGTATGATCTAAGCATGCTGTGCTTCCTTTTACAGACAGCACATTTAGCTTAATTAGTTTGTAAGAAAATAGAGTATTTATGAATGTAGCTGTAAATGTGAAGCCTTCTTAAATAAAAAAAAAAAAAAAAAATCTACCAACCAAAAAGGAAATCATTAAAATCGATTCACAATAGGTGGAGTAATCACATAAGATACATACAAAAATTAAAAAACAAACAGTTTAATTGAGAACCTCTGCCTTTTTGGAAGTCAGCTAAAAGCTACATTAATGTAAAACTATTGAGGTAAATAGTTTTAATTTTGAAAATGTTATTACACTGTTGTATTTTCATGATCACTCAGTCTGGGCAAAGTTTCTTAAGAATTGGTTGAATAGAAGTATGTAGTTGAAATAGCAGTTGAAAGATTACAAATAAAAAAATGATAATATTAAATGACACTACAAGAGATGGATATATTTATATGACAGACAGATTTTCGGATATCATTGTACTCATCTGATCATTGTGACCAACTTTTACTAGAGGGCCAACCATGAAGCCGTAGGTAAGCATTGATTGGTATAAAATAAATTGCATTTATTGTAAATGTCTGGTCCAGGTCTTATGACTTTCAATCTTTTATGTAATACTTAGTGAGCGGTGAATATAGCGGCGTAAGTTTGTATATATGTGTGTGTGTTCCTCATGCTCAAAGGACGGATTTTGGTAAAATTTGGTATGGAGATATACCCTATTTTAACATATACTTTTTAACCCAGGGAAAACTGCGAGACGCAACTAGTACGCACATAATATCTTTACATGAAGTGAGTGTCTTCAGCTGGGACTGAAACCGCTCCCTCCCTTGAGAGGCGAGCCAACTAGGCTGTCATCGCTTTTTTATGTTTTAGGAAGTCTTTGAAAGCATACAATGCATTTTTTTGGAGAAAAATGAGGAGGGTAAATTCAGTGGCACATGTCATGTTCGGTTTGCCGACGCTGTAACGTGTCGAAGAGCTAAGGCACTGTTGGTGAAGGCAAATAAAATCAATGGCAAAAAGGTTTCGGTCCATTTGAATACAGAAAGTACGTATTTTTAAGTACCTATCTATTTATTTCACATATTATAATATAAACGAGCTGAGCTCTACAGCTCTCGGAATGCTTTCCTTTTTAAAAACTGTCAAAAAAAAAATTGGCTTACAGAAAACCCGGCTCAATGGATCGCTAATAATAGACCCGATAAAAAATCAATGACTGAATGGAAAAATGCAAAAAAAGAGCAACATTTAAAAAGTGCATCAAAGTGCATTAGCCAACAGCCAACATATAAACAAAAAATGCCCTACAACCGGGGTTGGCCAAAGGTGCGAGCAAACTGTGATAACCATCTTCCAATGTAAGTAGACGTATTATTACATTAATTACATAACATATTGTCACGCCTTTCATCATGCTGTTGGCTGGCAGAGGTGTAATACAACACCCACACTTCGCCGGACGATATTCAGTCTGAAATGTGACAGGGGGCGAGTTTTTCGCCATATACCGGGCTCCAGTCATGTAGCAGATGACATACAAAACACACATATGTTCACACAATGAACAGATTGGTGCATGTCGTCGGCGTCGGCTGAGTTTGAACCCGTTCCCCTTCGATCAATCATCGTCATACCCTATAATTATAATTTATTGAAGCCGCTCCCTCTGGATTGAGAGGCGGGCCTTCTCCAGCTAGGCTATCATCGCTTATATTAAATCCAGAAATATTATAATATAAAGAAAAACGAGAAACACATTGCCAATTGGAAAGAAGTATGTACCTTTGCCACGTATTATAGCGCAAAAAATCGCGATCGGAACTAATCCTTATACCTCGTCCGCGCGATACGAGGGCTAGGTAAATTGTCAAAGGGCATCGAAGTGAAAGCGCGCGGCAAGCCCTGCCGCTCACTCCTACCTCACTTCGATGGATTTTTAGATTTTAGATTCTTGGTTAATGGCTTCTGTGTCTAGTTACCTCACTTCTCTTTGCCGCGCGAGCGAGGACTCATTAAGTGATACCACTCTAATTTTAAACTTTACCGTCAATACGTATCTAGAAATGACCTTTTATTTTAGAAAATATTAGATACCTACACCAACACATTAAATTGTAGGTAGTCGAAAGTCCTTTGATACACCCCGGACTCTGTGTTCATTCATCCGCGACACGTACTTGATGAAGTTTTTAAAATTCGTTTACTGCAGTGTCCGGCGGTGTAATGAAGGGAAATAGAATCAATTACATGAACAATTATGATTTCTTTGCAGTCAAAATCAGATGTATGCGGGCGGCAGTATATTCCAAAACGACACGATTCTGGCCAATCAAAGTATCTGTTTGACAGATACTTTGGGGCTCAAAGCGGACTTCCTTCAATCCCTCGGCATTAAACCACCACTGACATCGACAACATTAGTAACCAATGTATGTATGACTCAGTGAAACATTACAATACGTAAGCATAAGCAAGCTGTACTTATGTATGATTTATGAAAACGGGAATTACTCACGTACGATTTAGTCGATTATTCCGACTATAGTTTCAACCGCATTCGGCGTCTTTATCAAGGCGAGTGCGCGGCTGCGTCTCGCATAGCACTGAGTAATTCCCGTTTTCATAAATCATAATGTGTGAAAACCACGTCAGTTTCCATAATAAAGCTGTACTTACTACAAAATTAGAATATTTCCGCCTGAAGGACAGTGATGAGGGCGTCTTCACCGGCGCGTTGGCCAGTGGTGGGGCCCGCAACCGGTGCTGCAGGTTGGCGGGCCAGATCAGGTATCAAATTAAAATGTATGTAAAATGAGTACATGACAGGAGCATTCCTAATACATTGTAATAAATTATTATGAGTGACTATATGACAATAAACTATTCTATTCTAATAGATACGTGACGATATGTTAACGTATTTTTTTGAGAACGTGGCATCTTGCGAACGTGACATTTTGAGAATGTGACATTGAGAATGTGACTTAGCGACCGTGACATTTTGAGAACGTGACTTCTTGCGAACGTGACATTTTGAGACATCTTGAAATTAATCTTAATAATTAGCCGAGAGGTCGGCTTGGGTGGCGTAGGCATCTTGCCGTCCTCTCTCAAAGGCGGACAGACCATCGCGATAGGCAGAAGCCTGAGAAAGAAGAGAAGCCAGAAATAGAAGTGAGAAAGTTGAGAGTCGTAATTGTGTAGCAAAAAGGACGGATTTTACATGCTTTTATTTAACTTTACACTTGTATGTCTATGTATGTAAGTATGTTTAGTTTAAATCGTGCAAGATTCAAACCGGTTCCTGCAGGGCTATTCTATAATTGGTTGGAAAGCAGCTTCCGCTCGGAAACCGCCTTCGGATCGATTCGAATCGTCTAAGCCAATACTAAGCTAATAACTAAGCCAACGCAATCAAAAGATACAGCCGTTTATGCTGCAAATGTCCACTACAAGGAATCAAAACCTACAGGGTACTTTCCGTGAACTCAGAATCTTGAAATTTGGTACGAAGCAATTTTTAGCACAGATAAAGCAAAAAATTGCGAAAAGCATAAATTTTTAGTTACATAAAATGATAAAAATATTTTTAAAATGTTAAACTTACTACCCCATTCCTCATGAATACCTACAGGTTTGTACGAAGCCCTCGGTGCGCTAATCCGACTCTCATACTTGGCCGGTTTTTTTTTTTTAATTTAATTCTTTTGTATTGGTAGTTGTCGAGTCAGTACGAAAACGAGAATATGATCCGCAACCTGTTCAGCCACGCGGGCACCGTGATGTCAGTCAATGTTATCAAACGAGTCGACGACGTGCTGAAGGTGAAGGTGGTATTCGATCACCCTCTGGAAGCCATTCAGGTGCCATTCATTATTTCTGCCTAAAGGCTGACTATTTGACACTAAATTCGGTTGCTATCCTTGCAGTGCAGTCCGTTTGCAGAGCGGGTCTAGTCTGTAAGGCTTCACATCAAACTGCAAGTACTTGCACGCACATAGAGTCGTAGACTGCGCTAGACACGGATTGGTGTGAAGTCCACTAAGAAAGTTAGTCGAGTTCTACGTCACTCGCGCTGTAACTGCAATTCGCGCATCTGTTCCCTATCTGCGTGCGTGCTGTCAATGGATCTTGGTCGATGCGTAGTCCGTGCGTCACTCAGCTACTGGAAACGGGCTGCTAACAATGTGACTCCTTTCATAGAATTTCATACTTTGCTGGTCCTAGCAAACTGCCTGGACCGGACCGGACTGCGCCCGGATACGGTGTCACTGAACTTACTGTCTGACTGGCTGGTAATCGGAATCGGCTTTGTTTGACGTTTCGAGCTTGCTTCAAGTGTCAAAATTAAGCATCTGAATTAAAGTATACATTTGGATATTTGGATCATGTGCCCCGAGCACATGATCCAAATGTAGTAATCCTAGTAGTTAAAAGACGTTAAGTTTTTTTGTCACCTGTAACTGATCAGTGTTCATATTTTTCAGGCTATTAGCATGTTCCGCAACCAGGAAGTGTACGGTATAAAACTGAAAGTGCGCATGGATTTCACTCCCCCCGCGTTCCAGCCACACATACCCCCCGGGTTCAAGGCTTTCGGCCCCGGATTGGGCTTCGACGGTGCTCCCATGAAGAACATAAGAAATTGCATAGAGCTGCAGAAAGCCGTTAATATTGCTATGAACGAAATATCCAACTTACGTGAAAATAAAAGTCAACAAAGAAGTGGAGAGTACCAACCAAATGTACAGTATCCAACTGTACAATACCAAGCAGGAGATAACAGTAGCATATATTCGGAGAGTTACGCTTCGCAACCCCAGTTGAACAATTTCCAACCACCATGGAATACTGCACAACCGCAGTTGAACCCAAGCGCGTCTGCTGCGAATGTTCAAGACACTTTAGCAACTTTGGCATCTAGCTTAACAAACCCGGCCGCGAACAATCCTATGGCAACGCTAAGTGCTCTTCTGAACCCTCAAGCAACCCAATTGCTACAGTTGCTCACGCAACAAGCTGCTGGCAACAACTTGGTCGCTGGTCTGAATACGCCACAAACAAATGTGACTCCGCAGCCGCAAGCGTCGATGGGTTGGAATTTTAATCAACCTGCTGATGTGCAGAATACTCCAGCAATTAATATGCAAGGTGGACCAAATATGCAAGGTGGACTGAATATGCATGGCGGACTTAATATGCAAGGTGGATTGAATATGCAAAGTGGACCGAGTGTACAAAGCTTACCGAATATGCAACATGGTCCTAATATCCAAGGCGGACTGAATATGCAAGGTGGACAGAATATGCAAGATGGATCGAATTTGCAAGCTGTACCAAATATGCATGGTGCACTAGATATGCAGGGTCTGATGAATATGCAAGGTGGGCCAAACCTACAAGGTGGGCCGAATATACATCATGTACCGAATGCGAAGGACAGTTTGGTGCGGATTTGTGTCACATCGTTTTCTGCGGAAGAAATTGAAAATGCAAAAACTTTATTGTTCGAATCTTTGACTACCTCCAAGAAAAAAAAAATAACACGAAAACGGGACGGCCGCTCCGAAAGAGATTTAAACGACATAATTACGCTTCTGAAGGAGACGGATCCTGAATTAACTCCGATCTATGTCGTTAGAGATTTGCAAAAATTACCACCGGTGCATTTTGATCATTTGGATGCAACTAAGCTCTTGAAGGACATGTTAGTGATGCAAAAAGAAATACGAATAATAAAAGATTCCTATGTCTCAGAAGAAAAGCTTAATGACCTCAAGTACGAGGTGATGAATTTTAAAAATGCATCATTGGTTAATTATAACTCTGGCTATAACGTAAATAAAAAGCGAGGTTGTGGAGTAATATCGAATAGCTACTTTATGGACAGTGGTCCGGCTGGCCTACCCCCTATTACTTTGCAAAATATAACGCACAGTCCCGTAGAGCAGAGCGAGTCGCCGCCTTTGCCACAAGCTGCATGTAGTAACGTTCGTAGCGAGTCCTCTGCGCTTGCGAGCGCCACCGACAATGTGTCCCCGCGCACCCCTGCACGGCCGCTTGCCAGACATGTAGGGGTCGAACGCGAAAGTGCCGTGGTCCAGAGCACGCACTTGACGTCACCGCCGTCACCCGCGCTAGCTCAGCGAGGAGGCTGCGATTTACAGTCAGGTGGCCTGGGTATGGATCAACAAGCGACATCTACACCGGTTCAAACGGTTGGTACGAGTAAAACTTACGCTAGTATTGCAAGTGCAGAGGGACAATGGAAAGTTCGAAAGCCCAGTGAAGAGTGGACTTTGACCCAGCGAAATAGATTTAAGAATCGCTTGAGTACCGTGGAGGGCAGAGCGCGGAATAACTCGAATGAAAAATTTAAAGCTGCTCAAATTCGGGTACCGTTATTTGTAAACAATGTTAACAGTGAAACTTCCGAAGTTGACATATGTGATTACATATTGAATAAAACTCAAGTCCATGTTACCTTGCACAAAATCAGGGCTAAGGTGCAAAAACAATACAATTCATATAAGATGTATGTACCTAGCGCTAAATTGTCCTTATTTTTAGATGACAATTTATGGCCTGAAGGCGTAATAGTTAGAAAATTCGTCGAATTTAGACACAAAGATAATGGGACATAACTCCACAATGAAAATAAATAACTCGACGTTTGTTAGCTTTAACTGCTACTCAGTGAAGAACTCTGTAGACTACGTGAGAACACTGTGTCGGACAGCGGATTTTTTGGCGTTGCAGGAGACCTGGCTTTTTCCACATGATCTTCCATATCTTGGAGAGATCGATCAGGACTTTGCATACACAGGAAGATCATCAATGGAAAGCGCTGTAGAACTCGGGATATGCAAAGGAAGGCCTTATGGTGGAGTTGCTCTCCTGTGGCGTAAGAGCATGTTTCACTCGGTGTCAGTAGTTGAATGTAACAGTGAACGTATAGTTGCGGTAAAAGTTATACTAGAAGATCGTGAGCTGCTTGTTATGTCAGTTTATATGCCTACGAATAGTACGGACAACCTGGAAGCGTTCATAGACTGTTTTGGAGAAATAAACGCTGTGATAGAGACTTGTAATATTGATTCTGTGTATATTCTGGGTGATTTCAATGCTCACCCGGGCACGTTGTTTGGTGCAGAATTTTCAAATTTTTGTGTTGAGCGGTGCTGGACTTGCGCTGACATCGAGTACTTAGGTTTGCATTCAGAATCATACACGTTCATTAGTGGAGCACATGGGACTACGTCGTGGTTAGACCATATAGTTACTACCGAAGTCGCGAGAAAAACAATTCTGGATGTAAGAATAAGATACGAGGTGTCAGCTTCTGACCACTTTGCTGTAGAGCTGGTATCTGATCTAAATATACTAGTGCCTAAAGCAACGCTCGTGAATTCCGTTCCAGACAATTCTGTGTGGGGGGAAAGAGACGATGCCCAAGTTGATCAATATACGCGAATTTGTTCCGATAAGTTGCGTGATGTAGACTTTCCTGTAGAGTTTGAAAAATGTAGTGATCTAACTTGTAGTAACATAAGGCATAGGAAAGTGATTGACGAAATGTATAATACAATAGTATCTATATTGCGAAATGCTGCTTTGTCAACTTGTACAAAAACTAGAAATAAACGAAAAAAGAAAGCATTAATCACCGGATGGAACAAACATGTTAAAGAAGCACATAGAGAAGCTCGGCTTCGGTTTCAGAATTGGATCTTGCTAGGAAGGCCGTCCTCTGGCCCAATATACGACCAAATGCGTGAATCGCGTAATTTTTTTAAATCTAAGCTCAAATGGTGCAAAAACAACCAGACACAGATTAAAATGGATATCCTTGCGACTCAACATTCAGCTAAAAATTTTAAAACATTTTGGAAAGAGACCAATAAACTGAACCCGAAACCGAGTGTTCCAGTGAGTGTAGACGGTATTAGTGATCCTCTCCAAATTGCCAACCGATTTAGGGAGCATTTTAAAGTTTGCTCTCCGCTGGGTTCCAAGATAGAAGAAGAGGTGGATTTATTGGCTGATGGGACAACTATAGTGCACATGACATCGAAGGAGGTTGCACGAGTGGTAAAAAACATGAAACGAGGAAAATCCCCAGGACATGACGCTTTGAGTATTGAACACTTGCAAAATGCGGGTGTTCATCTGCCGAGGGTGCTCGCCATGTTTTTTAGTTTTTGTGTTAGTCATTCTTACATACCGGAAGCCATGATGAGGACTGTAGTTGTTCCCATCGTCAAAAATAAAACAGGAGATTCGTCTAGTTTAAGCAACTATCGGCCGATATCACTTGCAACTGTAATAGCCAAGGTGCTGGACGGTGTGATTGATGTGCAGTTACGGAAGCATTTGAAGTTGCACGACGCGCAGTTCGGTTTTAGAGCTGAACTGTCGACAGAAACGGCTGTATTGCATCTCAAGCACACCGTTCAGTACTATACTAACAGAAGCACGCCTGTCTACGCCTGCTTCCTAGATTTGTCAAAAGCTAGTAGTTAAGTAGTTTATAAAGCTGTCGCAAGATTCGGCACAGAATAGTACATAGTTGCTACTAAAATAACTGACAACTAACATTAAAAGTCAAAACCAGCCAGTTTTTTTATTTTGGTCTCTGATCTCTTTGGTAACGGATTATTATTCATAGTTTGATAATTAGTTACAATATATATCATGAGGAGGGTTTATGGAAACTATTATCTGAATAAATGCGAACGAAGTTGCGGGGAACAGCTAGATAACTACATATTATCAATAATTGTCTTTTGGTAATAATAAATACCGTCTATATTACTATTATGATTGCCACAGTGGCTCAGTTGGTAGGAAACATGCTTTCTGCGCTTGGGGAGTTAGTTCTGGTAGTATTGATTTTGATCCTGGCATGGCCAGGATGCATTTTAATCAATAAGTTCCAAAGGAAACAAACAAACAAGCAAATAAATAATAGTCTCAAATGTGATGATAATGTATGTTTCAGAATGTCCTTAAAGGCATACAGTACATTTATATGGAGTTTGATAAGAAAATGTTCACTGGCACATGCCATGTGCTGTTCTCCGACCCCTCACTCTGTTATAGTGCTAATGGACTGCAGAGAAAAGCCAAAAATGTCAGTGGTAAAAAGATTTGGGTTGAGTTTGAAAAACAAGGTAAGCCTTTTGACTGACGAGCATTTAGTGTGAGCAAAGTGTTTCCGTTTCAGTTTCAACAAAAATTCTGTTGTATGTATGGATGTCTGGCTGTTCTCGCCTATAGGTCGCATTTTTTAACCGATTCTCATGAAATGTGAGCAAGTTCGATAATAATTCTATTATCCAGTAATCTCTATTGTTCCTCGCCGATTTCGGCTACGGTGACAAGTCTGATAGAGTATGGTAGAGGAAGGCTTCGTTCATGTGCCTTCATGTGACTGTGGTACCCTATCTTGGCTTTAAAAGCAAACATATGCTACACGTTAGGGTACCGTTAATAAAATTGTAGACAATACTTGAAGGCGGTCTATTTTTAAGGTCTATATATATATTATACAGTAATATCCCGCACTGAGCAATATGTGGGAACAAGCAATAACCGCGTATTCCCGAATTCGCGCAAAACGGGTAGCGTAAGCTACTGTGTACCCACTTAATTATAATATTTATCGAATCCGTTACGTTTTGCAAGGTCTTCAGCTCACAGAGCCTTACTTTTAAATTAGTACCTACATGTCTCACAAATATTAAATAACTAAGGTTATTTGGCCGTGTTCCTCTAAAAAACTGTCTAGAAAATTGGCTTACAGAAAACCCGATTCTATGGCTCCCTAATAACAAACCAGATACAAGGGCGATGAAAGAAAGAGAACAGAGACAACATGATCAAAATCAATGTGCACCAAATTACAACCAAACTTATCACCAAAACACACCCAACAACTGGAATTGGCAAGAAATGCAAAGAAACTATGACAACTTTAATTATCCTCCCGCGTAAGTACCTACCTAGATTTTTATAACTAAAATGAGCAAGTACCAAATCCTACTAATATTATAAACGCGAAAGTTTGTATGTATGGATGGATGGATGTTTGTTACTCTTTCACGCCAGAACGGCTGAACAGATCTGGATGAAATTTGGCACAGAGATAGATTATAATCTAGAATAGCACATAGGATACTTTTTAACCGCGGGTGAAACCGCGGGGCGCAGCTAGTATCTTATAAAATATAAGTTGCACTGTAACTTCTAAGAAGTGACTATCCCACAAACCATTATCTTTTCTTTCCAGTCAAGCGCAAAATAACGCGAGCGGCAATATATTCCAAAACAACATGATTGTGATTAACCAAGACATGCGTAACTCAGATACTTACGGGCTCAGCGCGGAATTCCTTCAATCACTCGGGCTTGTACCACCGCTTACTTCGAAAATATTTGTAGACCATGTATGTACAGGTTAAGGGCTCGTTCAAGGAGACGCGGGTCGCGCGGCGTATGCAGCGTTTGGAACAAATCGACCATATGCTAGTGTATGAAAGCGTTGAGGGTGCTTACCGCAAGTTTTGATAGTTAACGAAAACTTTTTTCGTATTTCTCAATCCATTTAACCTAGTTCTTTGACGGTATGGAGCCAAACGAAAACGAAAAGAGTTTTCGTAACGATCAAAACTCGTGTTAAGGGCCCAGGTAGAAGCGTCTTCACGCACGTTCTATGCCTTATTTGTTTCGTGAATCGCTCTATGCGATTCTGCACGCAGCGCATCGCATCTCCTTCAACTCGGTCTAAGATTATTTTATTATGATTTTATAAAACGGGATTTACTCACACCCGATTTCAGCTGGATACTCTAACTAGTTTTAACCGCATTCGTCGGTCATTATCAAGGAGAGGCCTAAGATCTCATGGAGCGGTTTTCGCGCGCACCCGCCTCGGCTGCTGGACCGCTGTTTCAAAACTCACGACACCGCAGATCACCACGTGACAGCTATGGCTACGACACTGCTAAGGGCAGTTTTTGGCTTGTTTGCGGGCTAGTTTAAGGAATAACCCGCAAACAAGCCAAAAACTGCGCTTGTAAACCAACCGAGAAATTTGCGGGTGATGGCCGCCTAACAAATAAAAAATCCACCAACAGGAATACTTGAAACTATTACTGTACTGAAATGTAGGGATACGAGTAACATTAACATTACATTAAAAAACCGTCCTGAAGCTAAATTATCCGCATTTGTAAGCACTTTTGGTTGATTTATTTAATACATAAAAAAAGAACCCTTTAGGGAGGTTGTCTACATCATTATGATTATCTAAGAATGTTGAGAGAAGTGCAAAAGTCATACAAAATATTGAAATTACACTTTGTCACTCTGTAGATAACTTTAGAGGCTCGTCAGTATCTTTACTTGCTCTCTTCGCTCGTCGTCCTCTAGACGAAATGGCTATAGAAAACCTTTAGCCAATGCGAAGTTAGTCGAAAGTGGTCGCCGGACAGTTAAGTAACTATAACATTTCTCTCTTGAGATTTTAAATAACGTTAACTGGTCACAAATCAACTTTCTTATTTTATTCACAATGTATTGGGCCTGATGAAGCAGTCGTAAGGTCCCCATAAGAACACTAACTTTGCAACGAAAGCTTAATTTAAAACGTGTTTTTAGATGTTTTTTTATTGGTAGCTGCCGAATCATTACGACGACGAAAATATGATACGCAACCTGTTCAGCCACGCGGGCTCCGTGATGTCGATCGCGGTCATCGCTCGCGTCAACGACATCATGAAGCTGAAGGTGGAGTTTGACCACCCTGTGGAAGCCGTTCAGGTACCAACACCAGCTCAGGCCCATGGTATAATAATATACTCCGCCAGGTATGGCATTCCGGTCACGTGGGCAACACGTAGTGACGTTAACCGATGCTCAAGCAAGACCGAAATAAGTCATTTACAATTAGTGGGAAAGAGACGAATGACGATGACGAGTGACGTCATACGTGTTTGCTCTTGGAATGCTAGACATTGTCTTATTGGATCATGCACAGAGCTATCTAGGTTAGGTAGTAAGACGCCACAAGCACGTCAAGTTGTATGAAAACTGAGCATCCTAAATTTTAAATACCTATGATAAGCCTGCAAATGTATCTGAATCAATAATCCAAATTACTTAAATAATTACTTACTAAAACTTAGGCCCGATTGCTAAAACGACGCTCAGTCTTGAATCTCGATTTTAAACTAGTTTTACCATACATAAAAAAAGTTTTAATCGAGATTCATAACTTAGCATTGTATTAGCATGCCGGCCTTAGTATTTTTTTTAAATTTTATACTTTTTTATTGTCATTACATTAATTCGAGTAGATTAAATATAATAGTGTGTTACTTATTGTAATTTAGATAATTGATTGTTGATTAGATTGCTCTGCACCTAGTAATTCAAATACATTGACTTTTTTATCTCGATCTTGACCTGCAAAAAAACAGATTGACGATTATTTTTTTTCAGGCTATATCCATGTTCCACAACCAAGAAATTTTTGGCAATAAATTGATAGTACGCATGGATGTTACTTATGACGCGTACAAGCGATTCCTGCCCCCCGGGCTCAAGACTTTCGGCCCCGGTTTGGGTGTCGACGGTGCTCCCATAAAAAACGTAAGATACACCATAGAGTTGCAGAAAGCCGTTAATATGGTTATGAACGAAATTTCAAATTTGCGTGCAAATGAGAATCATCAAAGAACTGGAGAGTACCAAGGGAATAAACAGTACCAAGAGGGTGGAGGGTACCAAGGGAATAAACAGTATCAAGAGAGTGGAGGGTACCAACGGACTGGAGAGTATCAAATTGTACCATACCAAGCAGAAGATAACAGTAGAATGTATTCAGAGAAACAGCCTTCGCAAGCCCCGGTGAATAATTTCCAACCCCCATTAAATATTGCACAGAATACTGCACAACCGCAGTTGAACCCAAGCACGCCTGCTGCGAATATTCAGAATACAGAATCTAGTTTAACAAACTCGGCGGCGACCAATCCTTTGTTAGCGCTAAGTGCTCTTCTAAACCCTCAAGCAACCCAATTGCTACAGTTGCTCACGCAACAAACTGCTGGCAACAACTTGGTTGCTGGTCTGAAAACGCCACAAAATAATGTGACTCCGCAGCCACAAGCATCTAAGGGTTGGAATGTTAATCAACCTGCTGCTGCTGCTGCACAAAATGCCCCAGCGATTAATATACAAGGTGGGCCGAATATGCAAGACGGACCGAATATGCAGGGCGAACCGAATATGCAGGGCGGACCGAATATGCAGTGCAGACCAAATATGCAAGGCGGACCGAATATGCAAGGTGGACCGAATATGCAAGGCCGACCGAATATGCAAGGTGGACCGAATATGCTAGGTGGACCGAATATACAAGGTGGACCCAATATACAAGGTGGTCCGAATGTACAAGGTGGACATAATATGCAATACGGGCCTAATCCGCAAGGTAGACTGAATGTGCAAGGTGGGCCGAATATGCAAAGTGGCCCAAATATGCAAGGTGATCCAAATATGCAAGGTGTGCCGAACATGCAAGGTGGGCCGAATATGCAAGGTGGGCCGAATATGCAAGGTAGGCCGAATATGCAAAGTGGCCCAAATATGCAAGGTGAGCCAAATATGCAACGTTGGCCGAATATGCAAGGTGGACCAAATATGCAAGGGGAGCCAAACATGCAAGGAGGACCGAATATGCCAAGTGGGCCGCATATGCAAGGAGGGCCTTATACATATGGTGAGTTAAATATTTCAGGTCATGCATCACACATGCATCACAGTTTTCACAGTAATATTTCATTATCATGGGCAGAATTACAACCATTAAGTATCTACATTCTTAAATTACAATTTATTTTTGCTTTCAGGCGACGGGGAGAGTATTCGACAGCGTGACGAGTGCACTGTGATATTCAACTACGTATGTATTCCCTGTCATAGTCTGATTTTAAGGCACGGTCACACCACGATTTTCGACCCGCACACACGTTTACTTAGGCCGCTTCATTTAGAGTTGAAAATCGAATATCATTTAATTATATGAGAACCGCGCCTAGAATTACATGTTCTTGCCGTTTTTATAGGTATAATCGTAATAAGAACACAAATAAGAATAAGTTACTCGGTTAAACTTTAGAGAACTAATCTGGCTATTTAATAATCAAAACAATAATGTGTTGTAATCGCCGAAAATTTTGAGAACCACGCTCATACAGTTTTTTAGAAGATACTTTTTTGTTTTTTTTTCCAAAATCAGAAAGATTTTCAAAATTTTACTCCGGCTGTACAGCTTTTGGTTGTTTTTACTACAATTTGATATATGAAGCTATTTCAATAAGGAATTTAACAGAAATATTGTTTTATCGAAAAATTACTTGTACTGTAGGTGTCTAAGCCTGATATACATACATTAATTTTTCTAAACACATAATTACACAGATATTAAACCAAAAACAACATATAACCCAGACATAGAAGCAACATAATACTCATCACATAAATGCTGGGCCCAGGTGGGAAACGAGCCCACGCCCCCAAGCTCAGCAGGCAGCTTCTCTACCAAGCCACCGAGGCAGTCAAATAATAACGGTACGATCGGTATGATGGATACGTCCTACTAATATCTTACTAATATTTTAAACACGAAAAGTTTGTAAGAATGGATGGATGGATGTTTGTTACTCTTTCACACCAGGACGGCTGAACAGATCTGGGTGAAATTTGGCACAGATATAGATTATGGTCTAGAATAGCACTTTTTAACCGCGGGGCGCAGCTAGTATGTAACAAAGACGTATAAAGAAGTAAGACGTATGTAAAGGATACCGATGCAGGCCTCCGCGTCCCGCGGCGAGAAGAAGGAGACGACGGCGCGACGAACCGATTATAATAAAATTCGCACACCATGTGCAGTTCGATCCAACTTGAGAGATAGGATAGTTTATATATATATATAAATAATAAACGCAAACGAAGTCGCGGGGTGACAGCTAGTATCATATATGTATGTGTGTTTATATAATAATATGTTACCGGCAATCATAATTCAGGTATTACATAAAACTCCTAGGCAATGTATAGAATACCTGGAACATCCAGGCAAATGTTATGAATATTTTTGTCCGTTACATACTTTGCCTGGGTAATGTGTATGTCGCAGCCAACTAGCTTAATTCGCCGTTCAATTAACAGCCTAGCCTTTTTACTAAACGGCGCTGTTCAACTAGTTTCTTGATGATATTCAGCTATTCAATCAAACAGCTATTCAAAATAACATGACGACAACGTTGACTACTTGCCTGGCCCATTTAAGCAGGGGAGGTAACGGGTTGCTTTAAAAAAATAACCAGGAAGGCTAAGGCGGGACCGCTTCACTTCGCTTCGTTCCGCCTTAGCCTTCTAACAATCCAAATCGACTGAATATCATTCAGAAAGCTAGTAAAATGGCTAGCCTGTTAATTAAACGGCTGATTAAGCGTTGGCTGCGACATATATGTATATTGGGACCAATATGCAAGTCACAGCCAACCCAGTTGGACCATTAGGACCAACTTTTACTATGGGGCCAACGTTGAAATCAAGAAAAAAAACAGCTTCATACATTTTGTCGACGATCAATTAACTTTTTGTTTAGAACTTTTCAGGGTTGGCTCCTTAGTAAAAGTTGTTCATAATTATGAGAACAATAATAATATGTAAATTTAAAATAAAAAGTAGAACGTTTGCAAGTTTAGTACATTAAGGCCCGGAAATATCGTGAAATCAACGAAAAAAAGTACATATTTTGTTTGCACCTAGTTTGATATGAAGAATTGTGATGATCAGGTGCAAAAAAAAACACTATTTTCTCTTGAGGACGTTTTTTAGAAAAATCAAGAACATAGGGGCGGAGATATAGTTCATTTAATTGTACATGCCAAATTTCATTATAATCTGACAAATGGTTTCCAAGAAATTTGACAAGCGCGTTTGTATGGAAATTTTAGAGCGTCGCGGGACTTTTAAGTCGCGTTATGATTCTAAGGAGTCGACAGCTTATTTTTTAACAAAAAAAAAAAAAATTGTTTGTCTGTAAAGTCGGTTTACTGACGATAGTTGAACGTGACAACGTGCTCACTCAAGTAGAAGAGAGACGGATGTCGAACGCTGCCGAACGCAAAGGCCGATTGTGCTTCTTTGTCGCTCGTTCCGCGCTCTCGCTTGCACTTCAAGCCTTACATGGAACGCCTCAGAGCGAGGTAACGCCGCATGAGTCATGCTTTTTCGTGCGTGCAGCCGGCTCTATCGAATTATAAGACGTTGTCACGTCAAAGAAAAAAAAAAGGAGTCTGCACTTACGAAAAAGTTCATAACTTATGACCGTACTAACATCGGCCCCTCAGAAGTTAATGAAGTCGTTATTTTTAATTAAGACAAGTATTAGAAAACGCCTGAGGAGCAGGCTCGAATTAATTTAATTTTGGACCATTGTTTGTCTTTTTAAGGGCACTTAATTATAATTTGAGTACTTTGAAACGATGTTCATACTCCGATTAATGCTTGGGTGGCGAAGTTAAAACGAAACTTTTGTGAATCTTTTACTTGTTCATAGTTGTTAGATTCCGTAATGAAGTGTTTTCATTAACTTTTTGAAAATTTATAAGCATTGATACGACAATAAATAATTATTTAATAAACACAAAATACATGAGAGCATTTTTAATTAATAATCACTCATTGTCACTAGATTTTTCTTTATAGACAGTTTTTTTTTTTGTATTTCGTCTAGTTTAGGGTTTCTCAAACTTTCGACCCCACGAACCCCTGTTAAAGTTTCTAGGTGAAAGCGAACCCCTTAACTAACTAATTGAATCCTCCCTCCCCCTAACAAAATAATAAAATTGACTGTTGAAGAAAATAAGATTTTAATTCAATGAACAATTAAAGTGCCAGAAAAAACTATCAAGCCACCAAAACGTAAATCTTGTCGCGAACCCCCTGCATGCCGTCGAATGGCAAACCCCTAGGGGTTTGCATACCCCACTTTGAGTAACCACGGTGTAGTACGCGCTACGGGTCTAAATCGTTCCCTTGCATTTCTTTGCATAACATAACACTTCGCCGGACGATATTCAGTCCCTAATGTGACAGGGGGCGAGCCTGTCGCCATACACCGGGCTCCAGTCAAGTAGCAGATGACAAACAATACGCACATATGTTCACACAACGAACATATTGGTGCGTGCCTTCGGCTGGGTCCGAACCCGCTCCCTCTGGCTTAAGAGGCGGGCCTTCTCCGGCTAGGCTATCATCGCTTGCTTTCTTTTCAATGCTTCTATAACTTGTCTTCTATCATATACATAAATGAGGAAATTTAGAGAAACTTTTAAAATTAAATAACCGTTTTCCGATCGGTTTTGTAATAAATAGGACCAATAACTAAGGAAATATCCCTTTCAAATAAAAAAATATTAACGGTTTAAAAAACGAAGTTTGCGGTAACAAACATTAAAAATTAAAATACCACCGAATAGGGAACCTCCTCCTTCCTGAAGTCGATTAACATAGTACATTTTCTAGGAATAATGTCGTAATTGTAGGCCCCGGTTGTCTGTACTATGACAACAATCGTCAAGCCATCAGAGGCCTCCGGGTGGCCTAGAAACTCTGACATCAGGGCAAGCCACTCGGCCTATACGAACTTGCTTGCTTTTTTTATATCGTAATGTTCCAGTAACATCTTGTCTCATCTTAGAAACTACTCAATTCTACGATAATTCTCGTTTCAATCCCTCTTGTAAGACAAGATTCTTTCAGCTGGTAACTCTCTCGACGCTCAAAACAAACCAACAATTGCAATTAGTCTGGCAAGTTGTGCCTCGGTGGCTCAGTTGGTAGTGAACCTGCCTTCTGAGCTTGGGGGCGTGGGTTCGATTCCCACCTAGGGCAAAAATTTATGCGATGAACATTTGTGTTTGCTCTATGTCTGGGTGTTAATATGTATTTAAGTATGTATTTAAAAATATCTAAGTATGTATATCAGTCCCTGGCAGCCATAGTACAAGCTTTGCTTAGTTTGGGGTCAGGCGACCGTGTGTGGAAGTGTCCCGAATTTATTTATTTATTTATTTATGTTACAGTGTAAAAAAATATCAAAAAATGGTTTTCCATGTTAGAGTTCTATCGGTGTGACTGTATTTTTACCAGCGGAGGCAGTTTGATGGTGGTCGTCGGCAAAAAAAAAAGTTGTATGTTCCAACGAGCCCACCTGGCAACAGTTGGGACAAACATTAAGATTTTGTTCCAACGAACACCACTGGTACTCGTTTTGGAGGTGGTCGTCGGGAGTAAGCCGGCAATACTAGCCTGGTAATATTGCGGTTACATTCGATCTACTGAACTGTACTGTTAATTTTACAGGAAACAGTAGCACGTGACAAGAGTTCCAAGCCAAGGAGTGGAACGCACTTCCTGCCTCGGTGTTCCCCAGCAACAGATACAACCTGGGTCTCTTCAAGACAAGAGTGAATAGACACCTCATGGGCAGGCGTGCTCTATCTTAGACCGCATCCTCACTTCCCATCAGGTGTGTTCCAAACGTGGTCCCATTCAATCATTAAAAAAAAAAGTTCCGTACCAGACAGGTGGAAAAAAACCTTATAGTGAGGCTGCGGTCTCCGTCCGTCTGCACATCATTAGGAAAAGGAAAAGGTTCCCCTGTTCCACTCCATTCGTATTTCGCGAGATTTGCAACAATGAAAACGTAATTGTGAAGATCCTCCAAGGAGCCTCAACTGAAAAATTTCAAGTTATATCAAGCTATAAGCCATGATCTACTATACTTATTAGCCAAAGACAAACACTTCTCCTGTAAGTGACAAATATCAATAAACATATTTTATCAAGCTAAAGCCTTCCACGTCGGACTGCTGGGTACTTATAGAAATAAGTTGACAAACCATTATATTGCAAGACTAACTTTTTAAGAATTCGTAAAGTTTTGAGTAAGGACTAGGTAAATAAAATATTATTTTCAGCTCAGGCAACCAAGCGGCCCGCATCAGTCTCAGAGGACACCTATGAGGGAGAGAAGATCAAAAAGATAGAGAATTGCATTGGACCGAAATGTATGATACGAGTGCTCACCATGTCTGGTATACCAAACACATGGGACAAGGGCAATATACATGCATTCATCAAAGAGAACACTGTCAATGATGTGGTTGGTTAACACATACATTCTTAGAATACTTCAGAATACTTTTTAGTTAAACGGTGAACTTGTTTCAAAAGTATTCTAAGAATCACAGACTGTTGTCATAATCTTGGTAATTGTCACAGGAACTTAATTTTTGTGTAACGTTTCTTATGAATTGGTTTGATAGAAGTAGTTTATAAAGCTGTCGCAAGATTCGGCACAGAATAGTACATAGTTGCTACTAAAATAACTGACAACTAACATTAAAAGTCAAAACCAGCCAGTTTTTTTATTTTGGTCTCTGATCTCTTTGGTAACGGATTATTATTCATAGTTTGATAATTAGTTACAATATATATCATGAGGAGGGTTTATGGAAACTATTATCTGAATAAATGCGAACGAAGTTGCGGGGAACAGCTAGATAACTACATATTATCAATAATTGTCTTTTGGTAATAATAAATACCGTCTATATTACTATTATGATTGCCACAGTGGCTCAGTTGGTAGGAAACATGCTTTCTGCGCTTGGGGAGTTAGTTCTGGTAGTATTGATTTTGATCCTGGCATGGCCAGGATGCATTTTAATCAATAAGTTCCAAAGGAAACAAACAAACAAGCAAATAAATAATAGTCTCAAATGTGATGATAATGTATGTTTCAGAATGTCCTTAAAGGCATACAGTACATTTATATGGAGTTTGATAAGAAAATGTTCACTGGCACATGCCATGTGCTGTTCTCCGACCCCTCACTCTGTTATAGTGCTAATGGACTGCTGAGAAAAGCCAAAAATGTCAGTGGTAAAAAGATTTGGGTTGAGTTTGAAAAACAAGGTAAGCCTTTTGACTGACGAGCATTTAGTGTGAGCAAAGTGTTTCCGTTTCAGTTTCAACAAAAATTCTGTTGTATGTATGGATGTCTGGCTGTTCTCGCCTATAGGTCGCATTTTTTAACCGATTCTCATGAAATGTGAGCAAGTTCGATAATAATTCTATTATCCAGTAATCTCTATTGTTCCTCGCCGATTTCGGCTACGGTGACAAGTCTGATAGAGTATGGTAGAGGAAGGCTTCGTTCATGTGCCTTCATGTGACTGTGGTACCCTATCTTGGCTTTAAAAGCAAACATATGCTACACGTTAGGGTACCGTTAATAAAATTGTAGACAATACTTGAAGGCGGTCTATTTTTAAGGTCTATATATATATTATACAGTAATATCCCGCACTGAGCAATATGTGGGAACAAGCAATAACCGCGTATTCCCGAATTCGCGCAAAACGGGTAGCGTAAGCTACTGTGTACCCACTTAATTATAATATTTATCGAATCCGTTACGTTTTGCAAGGTCTTCAGCTCACAGAGCCTTACTTTTAAATTAGTACCTACATGTCTCACAAATATTAAATAACTAAGGTTATTTGGCCGTGTTCCTCTAAAAAACTGTCTAGAAAATTGGCTTACAGAAAACCCGATTCTATGGCTCCCTAATAACAAACCAGATACAAGGGCGATGAAAGAAAGAGAACAGAGACAACATGATCAAAATCAATGTGCACCAAATTACAACCAAACTTATCACCAAAACACACCCAACAACTGGAATTGGCAAGAAATGCAAAGAAACTATGACAACTTTAATTATCCTCCCGCGTAAGTACCTACCTAGATTTTTATAACTAAAATGAGCAAGTACCAAATCCTACTAATATTATAAACGCGAAAGTTTGTATGTATGGATGGATGGATGTTTGTTACTCTTTCACGCCAGAACGGCTGAACAGATCTGGATGAAATTTGGCACAGAGATAGATTATAATCTAGAATAGCACATAGGATACTTTTTAACCGCGGGTGAAACCGCGGGGCGCAGCTAGTATCTTATAAAATATAAGTTGCACTGTAACTTCTAAGAAGTGACTATCCCACAAACCATTATCTTTTCTTTCCAGTCAAGCGCAAAATAACGCGAGCGGCAATATATTCCAAAACAACATGATTGTGATTAACCAAGACATGCGTAACTCAGATACTTACGGGCTCAGCGCGGAATTCCTTCAATCACTCGGGCTTGTACCACCGCTTACTTCGAAAATATTTGTAGACCATGTATGTACAGGTTAAGGGCTCGTTCAAGGAGACGCGGGTCGCGCGGCGTATGCAGCGTTTGGAACAAATCGACCATATGCTAGTGTATGAAAGCGTTGAGGGTGCTTACCGCAAGTTTTGATAGTTAACGAAAACTTTTTTCGTATTTCTCAATCCATTTAACCTAGTTCTTTGACGGTATGGAGCCAAACGAAAACGAAAAGAGTTTTCGTAACGATCAAAACTCGTGTTAAGGGCCCAGGTAGAAGCGTCTTCACGCACGTTCTATGCCTTATTTGTTTCGTGAATCGCTCTATGCGATTCTGCACGCAGCGCATCGCATCTCCTTCAACTCGGTCTAAGATTATTTTATTATGATTTTATAAAACGGGATTTACTCACACCCGATTTCAGCTGGATACTCTAACTAGTTTTAACCGCATTCGTCGGTCATTATCAAGGAGAGGCCTAAGATCTCATGGAGCGGTTTTCGCGCGCACCCGCCTCGGCTGCTGGACCGCTGTTTCAAAACTCACGACACCGCAGATCACCACGTGACAGCTATGGCTACGACACTGCTAAGGGCAGTTTTTGGCTTGTTTGCGGGCTAGTTTAAGGAATAACCCGCAAACAAGCCAAAAACTGCGCTTGTAAACCAACCGAGAAATTTGCGGGTGATGGCCGCCTAACAAATAAAAAATCCACCAACAGGAATACTTGAAACTATTACTGTACTGAAATGTAGGGATACGAGTAACATTAACATTACATTAAAAAACCGTCCTGAAGCTAAATTATCCGCATTTGTAAGCACTTTTGGTTGATTTATTTAATACATAAAAAAAGAACCCTTTAGGGAGGTTGTCTACATCATTATGATTATCTAAGAATGTTGAGAGAAGTGCAAAAGTCATACAAAATATTGAAATTACACTTTGTCACTCTGTAGATAACTTTAGAGGCTCGTCAGTATCTTTACTTGCTCTCTTCGCTCGTCGTCCTCTAGACGAAATGGCTATAGAAAACCTTTAGCCAATGCGAAGTTAGTCGAAAGTGGTCGCCGGACAGTTAAGTAACTATAACATTTCTCTCTTGAGATTTTAAATAACGTTAACTGGTCACAAATCAACTTTCTTATTTTATTCACAATGTATTGGGCCTGATGAAGCAGTCGTAAGGTCCCCATAAGAACACTAACTTTGCAACGAAAGCTTAATTTAAAACGTGTTTTTAGATGTTTTTTTATTGGTAGCTGCCGAATCATTACGACGACGAAAATATGATACGCAACCTGTTCAGCCACGCGGGCTCCGTGATGTCGATCGCGGTCATCGCTCGCGTCAACGACATCATGAAGCTGAAGGTGGAGTTTGACCACCCTGTGGAAGCCGTTCAGGTACCAACACCAGCTCAGGCCCATGGTATAATAATATACTCCGCCAGGTATGGCATTCCGGTCACGTGGGCAACACGTAGTGACGTTAACCGATGCTCAAGCAAGACCGAAATAAGTCATTTACAATTAGTGGGAAAGAGACGAATGACGATGACGAGTGACGTCATACGTGTTTGCTCTTGGAATGCTAGACATTGTCTTATTGGATCATGCACAGAGCTATCTAGGTTAGGTAGTAAGACGCCACAAGCACGTCAAGTTGTATGAAAACTGAGCATCCTAAATTTTAAATACCTATGATAAGCCTGCAAATGTATCTGAATCAATAATCCAAATTACTTAAATAATTACTTACTAAAACTTAGGCCCGATTGCTAAAACGACGCTCAGTCTTGAATCTCGATTTTAAACTAGTTTTACCATACATAAAAAAAGTTTTAATCGAGATTCATAACTTAGCATTGTATTAGCATGCCGGCCTTAGTATTTTTTTTAAATTTTATACTTTTTTATTGTCATTACATTAATTCGAGTAGATTAAATATAATAGTGTGTTACTTATTGTAATTTAGATAATTGATTGTTGATTAGATTGCTCTGCACCTAGTAATTCAAATACATTGACTTTTTTATCTCGATCTTGACCTGCAAAAAAACAGATTGACGATTATTTTTTTTCAGGCTATATCCATGTTCCACAACCAAGAAATTTTTGGCAATAAATTGATAGTACGCATGGATGTTACTTATGACGCGTACAAGCGATTCCTGCCCCCCGGGCTCAAGACTTTCGGCCCCGGTTTGGGTGTCGACGGTGCTCCCATAAAAAACGTAAGATACACCATAGAGTTGCAGAAAGCCGTTAATATGGTTATGAACGAAATTTCAAATTTGCGTGCAAATGAGAATCATCAAAGAACTGGAGAGTACCAAGGGAATAAACAGTACCAAGAGGGTGGAGGGTACCAAGGGAATAAACAGTATCAAGAGAGTGGAGGGTACCAACGGACTGGAGAGTATCAAATTGTACCATACCAAGCAGAAGATAACAGTAGAATGTATTCAGAGAAACAGCCTTCGCAAGCCCCGGTGAATAATTTCCAACCCCCATTAAATATTGCACAGAATACTGCACAACCGCAGTTGAACCCAAGCACGCCTGCTGCGAATATTCAGAATACAGAATCTAGTTTAACAAACTCGGCGGCGACCAATCCTTTGTTAGCGCTAAGTGCTCTTCTAAACCCTCAAGCAACCCAATTGCTACAGTTGCTCACGCAACAAACTGCTGGCAACAACTTGGTTGCTGGTCTGAAAACGCCACAAAATAATGTGACTCCGCAGCCACAAGCATCTAAGGGTTGGAATGTTAATCAACCTGCTGCTGCTGCTGCACAAAATGCCCCAGCGATTAATATACAAGGTGGGCCGAATATGCAAGACGGACCGAATATGCAGGGCGAACCGAATATGCAGGGCGGACCGAATATGCAGTGCAGACCAAATATGCAAGGCGGACCGAATATGCAAGGTGGACCGAATATGCAAGGCCGACCGAATATGCAAGGTGGACCGAATATGCTAGGTGGACCGAATATACAAGGTGGACCCAATATACAAGGTGGTCCGAATGTACAAGGTGGACATAATATGCAATACGGGCCTAATCCGCAAGGTAGACTGAATGTGCAAGGTGGGCCGAATATGCAAAGTGGCCCAAATATGCAAGGTGATCCAAATATGCAAGGTGTGCCGAACATGCAAGGTGGGCCGAATATGCAAGGTGGGCCGAATATGCAAGGTAGGCCGAATATGCAAAGTGGCCCAAATATGCAAGGTGAGCCAAATATGCAACGTTGGCCGAATATGCAAGGTGGACCAAATATGCAAGGGGAGCCAAACATGCAAGGAGGACCGAATATGCCAAGTGGGCCGCATATGCAAGGAGGGCCTTATACATATGGTGAGTTAAATATTTCAGGTCATGCATCACACATGCATCACAGTTTTCACAGTAATATTTCATTATCATGGGCAGAATTACAACCATTAAGTATCTACATTCTTAAATTACAATTTATTTTTGCTTTCAGGCGACGGGGAGAGTATTCGACAGCGTGACGAGTGCACTGTGATATTCAACTACGTATGTATTCCCTGTCATAGTCTGATTTTAAGGCACGGTCACACCACGATTTTCGACCCGCACACACGTTTACTTAGGCCGCTTCATTTAGAGTTGAAAATCGAATATCATTTAATTATATGAGAACCGCGCCTAGAATTACATGTTCTTGCCGTTTTTATAGGTATAATCGTAATAAGAACACAAATAAGAATAAGTTACTCGGTTAAACTTTAGAGAACTAATCTGGCTATTTAATAATCAAAACAATAATGTGTTGTAATCGCCGAAAATTTTGAGAACCACGCTCATACAGTTTTTTAGAAGATACTTTTTTGTTTTTTTTTCCAAAATCAGAAAGATTTTCAAAATTTTACTCCGGCTGTACAGCTTTTGGTTGTTTTTACTACAATTTGATATATGAAGCTATTTCAATAAGGAATTTAACAGAAATATTGTTTTATCGAAAAATTACTTGTACTGTAGGTGTCTAAGCCTGATATACATACATTAATTTTTCTAAACACATAATTACACAGATATTAAACCAAAAACAACATATAACCCAGACATAGAAGCAACATAATACTCATCACATAAATGCTGGGCCCAGGTGGGAAACGAGCCCACGCCCCCAAGCTCAGCAGGCAGCTTCTCTACCAAGCCACCGAGGCAGTCAAATAATAACGGTACGATCGGTATGATGGATACGTCCTACTAATATCTTACTAATATTTTAAACACGAAAAGTTTGTAAGAATGGATGGATGGATGTTTGTTACTCTTTCACACCAGGACGGCTGAACAGATCTGGGTGAAATTTGGCACAGATATAGATTATGGTCTAGAATAGCACTTTTTAACCGCGGGGCGCAGCTAGTATGTAACAAAGACGTATAAAGAAGTAAGACGTATGTAAAGGATACCGATGCAGGCCTCCGCGTCCCGCGGCGAGAAGAAGGAGACGACGGCGCGACGAACCGATTATAATAAAATTCGCACACCATGTGCAGTTCGATCCAACTTGAGAGATAGGATAGTTTATATATATATATAAATAATAAACGCAAACGAAGTCGCGGGGTGACAGCTAGTATCATATATGTATGTGTGTTTATATAATAATATGTTACCGGCAATCATAATTCAGGTATTACATAAAACTCCTAGGCAATGTATAGAATACCTGGAACATCCAGGCAAATGTTATGAATATTTTTGTCCGTTACATACTTTGCCTGGGTAATGTGTATGTCGCAGCCAACTAGCTTAATTCGCCGTTCAATTAACAGCCTAGCCTTTTTACTAAACGGCGCTGTTCAACTAGTTTCTTGATGATATTCAGCTATTCAATCAAACAGCTATTCAAAATAACATGACGACAACGTTGACTACTTGCCTGGCCCATTTAAGCAGGGGAGGTAACGGGTTGCTTTAAAAAAATAACCAGGAAGGCTAAGGCGGGACCGCTTCACTTCGCTTCGTTCCGCCTTAGCCTTCTAACAATCCAAATCGACTGAATATCATTCAGAAAGCTAGTAAAATGGCTAGCCTGTTAATTAAACGGCTGATTAAGCGTTGGCTGCGACATATATGTATATTGGGACCAATATGCAAGTCACAGCCAACCCAGTTGGACCATTAGGACCAACTTTTACTATGGGGCCAACGTTGAAATCAAGAAAAAAAACAGCTTCATACATTTTGTCGACGATCAATTAACTTTTTGTTTAGAACTTTTCAGGGTTGGCTCCTTAGTAAAAGTTGTTCATAATTATGAGAACAATAATAATATGTAAATTTAAAATAAAAAGTAGAACGTTTGCAAGTTTAGTACATTAAGGCCCGGAAATATCGTGAAATCAACGAAAAAAAGTACATATTTTGTTTGCACCTAGTTTGATATGAAGAATTGTGATGATCAGGTGCAAAAAAAAACACTATTTTCTCTTGAGGACGTTTTTTAGAAAAATCAAGAACATAGGGGCGGAGATATAGTTCATTTAATTGTACATGCCAAATTTCATTATAATCTGACAAATGGTTTCCAAGAAATTTGACAAGCGCGTTTGTATGGAAATTTTAGAGCGTCGCGGGACTTTTAAGTCGCGTTATGATTCTAAGGAGTCGACAGCTTATTTTTTAACAAAAAAAAAAAAAATTGTTTGTCTGTAAAGTCGGTTTACTGACGATAGTTGAACGTGACAACGTGCTCACTCAAGTAGAAGAGAGACGGATGTCGAACGCTGCCGAACGCAAAGGCCGATTGTGCTTCTTTGTCGCTCGTTCCGCGCTCTCGCTTGCACTTCAAGCCTTACATGGAACGCCTCAGAGCGAGGTAACGCCGCATGAGTCATGCTTTTTCGTGCGTGCAGCCGGCTCTATCGAATTATAAGACGTTGTCACGTCAAAGAAAAAAAAAAGGAGTCTGCACTTACGAAAAAGTTCATAACTTATGACCGTACTAACATCGGCCCCTCAGAAGTTAATGAAGTCGTTATTTTTAATTAAGACAAGTATTAGAAAACGCCTGAGGAGCAGGCTCGAATTAATTTAATTTTGGACCATTGTTTGTCTTTTTAAGGGCACTTAATTATAATTTGAGTACTTTGAAACGATGTTCATACTCCGATTAATGCTTGGGTGGCGAAGTTAAAACGAAACTTTTGTGAATCTTTTACTTGTTCATAGTTGTTAGATTCCGTAATGAAGTGTTTTCATTAACTTTTTGAAAATTTATAAGCATTGATACGACAATAAATAATTATTTAATAAACACAAAATACATGAGAGCATTTTTAATTAATAATCACTCATTGTCACTAGATTTTTCTTTATAGACAGTTTTTTTTTTTGTATTTCGTCTAGTTTAGGGTTTCTCAAACTTTCGACCCCACGAACCCCTGTTAAAGTTTCTAGGTGAAAGCGAACCCCTTAACTAACTAATTGAATCCTCCCTCCCCCTAACAAAATAATAAAATTGACTGTTGAAGAAAATAAGATTTTAATTCAATGAACAATTAAAGTGCCAGAAAAAACTATCAAGCCACCAAAACGTAAATCTTGTCGCGAACCCCCTGCATGCCGTCGAATGGCAAACCCCTAGGGGTTTGCATACCCCACTTTGAGTAACCACGGTGTAGTACGCGCTACGGGTCTAAATCGTTCCCTTGCATTTCTTTGCATAACATAACACTTCGCCGGACGATATTCAGTCCCTAATGTGACAGGGGGCGAGCCTGTCGCCATACACCGGGCTCCAGTCAAGTAGCAGATGACAAACAATACGCACATATGTTCACACAACGAACATATTGGTGCGTGCCTTCGGCTGGGTCCGAACCCGCTCCCTCTGGCTTAAGAGGCGGGCCTTCTCCGGCTAGGCTATCATCGCTTGCTTTCTTTTCAATGCTTCTATAACTTGTCTTCTATCATATACATAAATGAGGAAATTTAGAGAAACTTTTAAAATTAAATAACCGTTTTCCGATCGGTTTTGTAATAAATAGGACCAATAACTAAGGAAATATCCCTTTCAAATAAAAAAATATTAACGGTTTAAAAAACGAAGTTTGCGGTAACAAACATTAAAAATTAAAATACCACCGAATAGGGAACCTCCTCCTTCCTGAAGTCGATTAACATAGTACATTTTCTAGGAATAATGTCGTAATTGTAGGCCCCGGTTGTCTGTACTATGACAACAATCGTCAAGCCATCAGAGGCCTCCGGGTGGCCTAGAAACTCTGACATCAGGGCAAGCCACTCGGCCTATACGAACTTGCTTGCTTTTTTTATATCGTAATGTTCCAGTAACATCTTGTCTCATCTTAGAAACTACTCAATTCTACGATAATTCTCGTTTCAATCCCTCTTGTAAGACAAGATTCTTTCAGCTGGTAACTCTCTCGACGCTCAAAACAAACCAACAATTGCAATTAGTCTGGCAAGTTGTGCCTCGGTGGCTCAGTTGGTAGTGAACCTGCCTTCTGAGCTTGGGGGCGTGGGTTCGATTCCCACCTAGGGCAAAAATTTATGCGATGAACATTTGTGTTTGCTCTATGTCTGGGTGTTAATATGTATTTAAGTATGTATTTAAAAATATCTAAGTATGTATATCAGTCCCTGGCAGCCATAGTACAAGCTTTGCTTAGTTTGGGGTCAGGCGACCGTGTGTGGAAGTGTCCCGAATTTATTTATTTATTTATTTATGTTACAGTGTAAAAAAATATCAAAAAATGGTTTTCCATGTTAGAGTTCTATCGGTGTGACTGTATTTTTACCAGCGGAGGCAGTTTGATGGTGGTCGTCGGCAAAAAAAAAAGTTGTATGTTCCAACGAGCCCACCTGGCAACAGTTGGGACAAACATTAAGATTTTGTTCCAACGAACACCACTGGTACTCGTTTTGGAGGTGGTCGTCGGGAGTAAGCCGGCAATACTAGCCTGGTAATATTGCGGTTACATTCGATCTACTGAACTGTACTGTTAATTTTACAGGAAACAGTAGCACGTGACAAGAGTTCCAAGCCAAGGAGTGGAACGCACTTCCTGCCTCGGTGTTCCCCAGCAACAGATACAACCTGGGTCTCTTCAAGACAAGAGTGAATAGACACCTCATGGGCAGGCGTGCTCTATCTTAGACCGCATCCTCACTTCCCATCAGGTGTGTTCCAAACGTGGTCCCATTCAATCATTAAAAAAAAAAGTTCCGTACCAGACAGGTGGAAAAAAACCTTATAGTGAGGCTGCGGTCTCCGTCCGTCTGCACATCATTAGGAAAAGGAAAAGGTTCCCCTGTTCCACTCCATTCGTATTTCGCGAGATTTGCAACAATGAAAACGTAATTGTGAAGATCCTCCAAGGAGCCTCAACTGAAAAATTTCAAGTTATATCAAGCTATAAGCCATGATCTACTATACTTATTAGCCAAAGACAAACACTTCTCCTGTAAGTGACAAATATCAATAAACATATTTTATCAAGCTAAAGCCTTCCACGTCGGACTGCTGGGTACTTATAGAAATAAGTTGACAAACCATTATATTGCAAGACTAACTTTTTAAGAATTCGTAAAGTTTTGAGTAAGGACTAGGTAAATAAAATATTATTTTCAGCTCAGGCAACCAAGCGGCCCGCATCAGTCTCAGAGGACACCTATGAGGGAGAGAAGATCAAAAAGATAGAGAATTGCATTGGACCGAAATGTATGATACGAGTGCTCACCATGTCTGGTATACCAAACACATGGGACAAGGGCAATATACATGCATTCATCAAAGAGAACACTGTCAATGATGTGGTTGGTTAACACATACATTCTTAGAATACTTCAGAATACTTTTTAGTTAAACGGTGAACTTGTTTCAAAAGTATTCTAAGAATCACAGACTGTTGTCATAATCTTGGTAATTGTCACAGGAACTTAATTTTTGTGTAACGTTTCTTATGAATTGGTTTGATAGAAGTAGTTTATAAAGCTGTCGCAAGATTCGGCACAGAATAGTACATAGTTGCTACTAAAATAACTGACAACTAACATTAAAAGTCAAAACCAGCCAGTTTTTTTATTTTGGTCTCTGATCTCTTTGGTAACGGATTATTATTCATAGTTTGATAATTAGTTACAATATATATCATGAGGAGGGTTTATGGAAACTATTATCTGAATAAATGCGAACGAAGTTGCGGGGAACAGCTAGATAACTACATATTATCAATAATTGTCTTTTGGTAATAATAAATACCGTCTATATTACTATTATGATTGCCACAGTGGCTCAGTTGGTAGGAAACATGCTTTCTGCGCTTGGGGAGTTAGTTCTGGTAGTATTGATTTTGATCCTGGCATGGCCAGGATGCATTTTAATCAATAAGTTCCAAAGGAAACAAACAAACAAGCAAATAAATAATAGTCTCAAATGTGATGATAATGTATGTTTCAGAATGTCCTTAAAGGCATACAGTACATTTATATGGAGTTTGATAAGAAAATGTTCACTGGCACATGCCATGTGCTGTTCTCCGACCCCTCACTCTGTTATAGTGCTAATGGACTGCTGAGAAAAGCCAAAAATGTCAGTGGTAAAAAGATTTGGGTTGAGTTTGAAAAACAAGGTAAGCCTTTTGACTGACGAGCATTTAGTGTGAGCAAAGTGTTTCCGTTTCAGTTTCAACAAAAATTCTGTTGTATGTATGGATGTCTGGCTGTTCTCGCCTATAGGTCGCATTTTTTAACCGATTCTCATGAAATGTGAGCAAGTTCGATAATAATTCTATTATCCAGTAATCTCTATTGTTCCTCGCCGATTTCGGCTACGGTGACAAGTCTGATAGAGTATGGTAGAGGAAGGCTTCGTTCATGTGCCTTCATGTGACTGTGGTACCCTATCTTGGCTTTAAAAGCAAACATATGCTACACGTTAGGGTACCGTTAATAAAATTGTAGACAATACTTGAAGGCGGTCTATTTTTAAGGTCTATATATATATTATACAGTAATATCCCGCACTGAGCAATATGTGGGAACAAGCAATAACCGCGTATTCCCGAATTCGCGCAAAACGGGTAGCGTAAGCTACTGTGTACCCACTTAATTATAATATTTATCGAATCCGTTACGTTTTGCAAGGTCTTCAGCTCACAGAGCCTTACTTTTAAATTAGTACCTACATGTCTCACAAATATTAAATAACTAAGGTTATTTGGCCGTGTTCCTCTAAAAAACTGTCTAGAAAATTGGCTTACAGAAAACCCGATTCTATGGCTCCCTAATAACAAACCAGATACAAGGGCGATGAAAGAAAGAGAACAGAGACAACATGATCAAAATCAATGTGCACCAAATTACAACCAAACTTATCACCAAAACACACCCAACAACTGGAATTGGCAAGAAATGCAAAGAAACTATGACAACTTTAATTATCCTCCCGCGTAAGTACCTACCTAGATTTTTATAACTAAAATGAGCAAGTACCAAATCCTACTAATATTATAAACGCGAAAGTTTGTATGTATGGATGGATGGATGTTTGTTACTCTTTCACGCCAGAACGGCTGAACAGATCTGGATGAAATTTGGCACAGAGATAGATTATAATCTAGAATAGCACATAGGATACTTTTTAACCGCGGGTGAAACCGCGGGGCGCAGCTAGTATCTTATAAAATATAAGTTGCACTGTAACTTCTAAGAAGTGACTATCCCACAAACCATTATCTTTTCTTTCCAGTCAAGCGCAAAATAACGCGAGCGGCAATATATTCCAAAACAACATGATTGTGATTAACCAAGACATGCGTAACTCAGATACTTACGGGCTCAGCGCGGAATTCCTTCAATCACTCGGGCTTGTACCACCGCTTACTTCGAAAATATTTGTAGACCATGTATGTACAGGTTAAGGGCTCGTTCAAGGAGACGCGGGTCGCGCGGCGTATGCAGCGTTTGGAACAAATCGACCATATGCTAGTGTATGAAAGCGTTGAGGGTGCTTACCGCAAGTTTTGATAGTTAACGAAAACTTTTTTCGTATTTCTCAATCCATTTAACCTAGTTCTTTGACGGTATGGAGCCAAACGAAAACGAAAAGAGTTTTCGTAACGATCAAAACTCGTGTTAAGGGCCCAGGTAGAAGCGTCTTCACGCACGTTCTATGCCTTATTTGTTTCGTGAATCGCTCTATGCGATTCTGCACGCAGCGCATCGCATCTCCTTCAACTCGGTCTAAGATTATTTTATTATGATTTTATAAAACGGGATTTACTCACACCCGATTTCAGCTGGATACTCTAACTAGTTTTAACCGCATTCGTCGGTCATTATCAAGGAGAGGCCTAAGATCTCATGGAGCGGTTTTCGCGCGCACCCGCCTCGGCTGCTGGACCGCTGTTTCAAAACTCACGACACCGCAGATCACCACGTGACAGCTATGGCTACGACACTGCTAAGGGCAGTTTTTGGCTTGTTTGCGGGCTAGTTTAAGGAATAACCCGCAAACAAGCCAAAAACTGCGCTTGTAAACCAACCGAGAAATTTGCGGGTGATGGCCGCCTAACAAATAAAAAATCCACCAACAGGAATACTTGAAACTATTACTGTACTGAAATGTAGGGATACGAGTAACATTAACATTACATTAAAAAACCGTCCTGAAGCTAAATTATCCGCATTTGTAAGCACTTTTGGTTGATTTATTTAATACATAAAAAAAGAACCCTTTAGGGAGGTTGTCTACATCATTATGATTATCTAAGAATGTTGAGAGAAGTGCAAAAGTCATACAAAATATTGAAATTACACTTTGTCACTCTGTAGATAACTTTAGAGGCTCGTCAGTATCTTTACTTGCTCTCTTCGCTCGTCGTCCTCTAGACGAAATGGCTATAGAAAACCTTTAGCCAATGCGAAGTTAGTCGAAAGTGGTCGCCGGACAGTTAAGTAACTATAACATTTCTCTCTTGAGATTTTAAATAACGTTAACTGGTCACAAATCAACTTTCTTATTTTATTCACAATGTATTGGGCCTGATGAAGCAGTCGTAAGGTCCCCATAAGAACACTAACTTTGCAACGAAAGCTTAATTTAAAACGTGTTTTTAGATGTTTTTTTATTGGTAGCTGCCGAATCATTACGACGACGAAAATATGATACGCAACCTGTTCAGCCACGCGGGCTCCGTGATGTCGATCGCGGTCATCGCTCGCGTCAACGACATCATGAAGCTGAAGGTGGAGTTTGACCACCCTGTGGAAGCCGTTCAGGTACCAACACCAGCTCAGGCCCATGGTATAATAATATACTCCGCCAGGTATGGCATTCCGGTCACGTGGGCAACACGTAGTGACGTTAACCGATGCTCAAGCAAGACCGAAATAAGTCATTTACAATTAGTGGGAAAGAGACGAATGACGATGACGAGTGACGTCATACGTGTTTGCTCTTGGAATGCTAGACATTGTCTTATTGGATCATGCACAGAGCTATCTAGGTTAGGTAGTAAGACGCCACAAGCACGTCAAGTTGTATGAAAACTGAGCATCCTAAATTTTAAATACCTATGATAAGCCTGCAAATGTATCTGAATCAATAATCCAAATTACTTAAATAATTACTTACTAAAACTTAGGCCCGATTGCTAAAACGACGCTCAGTCTTGAATCTCGATTTTAAACTAGTTTTACCATACATAAAAAAAGTTTTAATCGAGATTCATAACTTAGCATTGTATTAGCATGCCGGCCTTAGTATTTTTTTTAAATTTTATACTTTTTTATTGTCATTACATTAATTCGAGTAGATTAAATATAATAGTGTGTTACTTATTGTAATTTAGATAATTGATTGTTGATTAGATTGCTCTGCACCTAGTAATTCAAATACATTGACTTTTTTATCTCGATCTTGACCTGCAAAAAAACAGATTGACGATTATTTTTTTTCAGGCTATATCCATGTTCCACAACCAAGAAATTTTTGGCAATAAATTGATAGTACGCATGGATGTTACTTATGACGCGTACAAGCGATTCCTGCCCCCCGGGCTCAAGACTTTCGGCCCCGGTTTGGGTGTCGACGGTGCTCCCATAAAAAACGTAAGATACACCATAGAGTTGCAGAAAGCCGTTAATATGGTTATGAACGAAATTTCAAATTTGCGTGCAAATGAGAATCATCAAAGAACTGGAGAGTACCAAGGGAATAAACAGTACCAAGAGGGTGGAGGGTACCAAGGGAATAAACAGTATCAAGAGAGTGGAGGGTACCAACGGACTGGAGAGTATCAAATTGTACCATACCAAGCAGAAGATAACAGTAGAATGTATTCAGAGAAACAGCCTTCGCAAGCCCCGGTGAATAATTTCCAACCCCCATTAAATATTGCACAGAATACTGCACAACCGCAGTTGAACCCAAGCACGCCTGCTGCGAATATTCAGAATACAGAATCTAGTTTAACAAACTCGGCGGCGACCAATCCTTTGTTAGCGCTAAGTGCTCTTCTAAACCCTCAAGCAACCCAATTGCTACAGTTGCTCACGCAACAAACTGCTGGCAACAACTTGGTTGCTGGTCTGAAAACGCCACAAAATAATGTGACTCCGCAGCCACAAGCATCTAAGGGTTGGAATGTTAATCAACCTGCTGCTGCTGCTGCACAAAATGCCCCAGCGATTAATATACAAGGTGGGCCGAATATGCAAGACGGACCGAATATGCAGGGCGAACCGAATATGCAGGGCGGACCGAATATGCAGTGCAGACCAAATATGCAAGGCGGACCGAATATGCAAGGTGGACCGAATATGCAAGGCCGACCGAATATGCAAGGTGGACCGAATATGCTAGGTGGACCGAATATACAAGGTGGACCCAATATACAAGGTGGTCCGAATGTACAAGGTGGACATAATATGCAATACGGGCCTAATCCGCAAGGTAGACTGAATGTGCAAGGTGGGCCGAATATGCAAAGTGGCCCAAATATGCAAGGTGATCCAAATATGCAAGGTGTGCCGAACATGCAAGGTGGGCCGAATATGCAAGGTGGGCCGAATATGCAAGGTAGGCCGAATATGCAAAGTGGCCCAAATATGCAAGGTGAGCCAAATATGCAACGTTGGCCGAATATGCAAGGTGGACCAAATATGCAAGGGGAGCCAAACATGCAAGGAGGACCGAATATGCCAAGTGGGCCGCATATGCAAGGAGGGCCTTATACATATGGTGAGTTAAATATTTCAGGTCATGCATCACACATGCATCACAGTTTTCACAGTAATATTTCATTATCATGGGCAGAATTACAACCATTAAGTATCTACATTCTTAAATTACAATTTATTTTTGCTTTCAGGCGACGGGGAGAGTATTCGACAGCGTGACGAGTGCACTGTGATATTCAACTACGTATGTATTCCCTGTCATAGTCTGATTTTAAGGCACGGTCACACCACGATTTTCGACCCGCACACACGTTTACTTAGGCCGCTTCATTTAGAGTTGAAAATCGAATATCATTTAATTATATGAGAACCGCGCCTAGAATTACATGTTCTTGCCGTTTTTATAGGTATAATCGTAATAAGAACACAAATAAGAATAAGTTACTCGGTTAAACTTTAGAGAACTAATCTGGCTATTTAATAATCAAAACAATAATGTGTTGTAATCGCCGAAAATTTTGAGAACCACGCTCATACAGTTTTTTAGAAGATACTTTTTTGTTTTTTTTTCCAAAATCAGAAAGATTTTCAAAATTTTACTCCGGCTGTACAGCTTTTGGTTGTTTTTACTACAAGCTGTTTTTTTTTGCACCTGATCATCACAATTCTTCATATCAAACTAGGTGCAAACAAAATATGTACTTTTTTTCGTTGATTTCACGATATTTCCGGGCCTTAATGTACTAAACTTGCAAACGTTCTACTTTTTATTTTAAATTTACATATTATTATTGTTCTCATAATTATGAACAACTTTTACTAAGGAGCCAACCCTGAAAAGTTCTAAACAAAAAGTTAATTGATCGTCGACAAAATGTATGAAGCTGTTTTTTTTCTTGATTTCAACGTTGGCCCCATAGTAAAAGTTGGTCCTAATGGTCCAACTGGGTTGGCTGTGACTTGCATATTGGTCCCAATATACATATATGTCGCAGCCAACGCTTAATCAGCCGTTTAATTAACAGGCTAGCCATTTTACTAGCTTTCTGAATGATATTCAGTCGATTTGGATTGTTAGAAGGCTAAGGCGGAACGAAGCGAAGTGAAGCGGTCCCGCCTTAGCCTTCCTGGTTATTTTTTTAAAGCAACCCGTTACCTCCCCTGCTTAAATGGGCCAGGCAAGTAGTCAACGTTGTCGTCATGTTATTTTGAATAGCTGTTTGATTGAATAGCTGAATATCATCAAGAAACTAGTTGAACAGCGCCGTTTAGTAAAAAGGCTAGGCTGTTAATTGAACGGCGAATTAAGCTAGTTGGCTGCGACATACACATTACCCAGGCAAAGTATGTAACGGACAAAAATATTCATAACATTTGCCTGGATGTTCCAGGTATTCTATACATTGCCTAGGAGTTTTATGTAATACCTGAATTATGATTGCCGGTAACATATTATTATATAAACACACATACATATATGATACTAGCTGTCACCCCGCGACTTCGTTTGCGTTTATTATTTATATATATATATAAACTATCCTATCTCTCAAGTTGGATCGAACTGCACATGGTGTGCGAATTTTATTATAATCGGTTAAGTGGTTTAGGAGTTCATTGAGGACAAACATTGTGACACGAGATTTATATATATTAAGATAATGAAATATTAATTAAGTTATTATTGTGGTCAGCTGCCTCCGAGCGTGACGACTCCTGCGCTGAACGCTAAGATGCGCGAGGTGGGCGACGTGCGCTCGGCGGAGCTGACCGGCCCGGGCCGCGCCGTCGTCTCCTTCTTCTCGCCGCGGGACGCGGAGGCCTGCATCGGTATCCTTTACATACGTCTTACTTCTTTATACGTCTTTGTTACATACTAGCTGCGCCCCGCGGTTAAAAAGTGCTATTCTAGACCATAATCTATATCTGTGCCAAATTTCACCCAGATCTGTTCAGCCGTCCTGGTGTGAAAGAGTAACAAACATCCATCCATCCATTCTTACAAACTTTTCGTGTTTAAAATATTAGTAAGATATTAGTAGGACGTATCCATCATACCGATCGTACCGTTATTATTTGACTGCCTCGGTGGCTTGGTAGAGAAGCTGCCTGCTGAGCTTGGGGGCGTGGGCTCGTTTCCCACCTGGGCCCAGCATTTATGTGATGAGTATTATGTTGCTTCTATGTCTGGGTTATATGTTGTTTTTGGTTTAATATCTGTGTAATTATGTGTTTAGAAAAATTAATGTATGTATATCAGGCTTAGACACCTACAGTACAAGTAATTTTTCGATAAAACAATATTTCTGTTAAATTCCTTATTGAAATAGCTTCATATATCAAATTGTATAAAGTTTTTAGTAGATTCCATTAAATAAGGTCTGTTAAATTCGTTAGTTGAAATATCAAATTGTATAACGCTTAAAATTAGATTCAAATATCAATTTGTAGTATACATTTTCTAGTAAATTTATTTATTTATTTTATTTATTTAAACACAAAACAGAGTACAGTCAAATACAAAGTAGTATATAGAAGAAAAAAAGACAGAGCTGGACCGTACTCCAAAACTTGTGAAAATACATAGTTAGTGGCAGACAAAAGTTAAATAAGTATAGAATAAACTATAATAGTTAATAAATACATTTTTAAATACTAAAATAAAAAACATAAGAGAAATATGAAATGAAATATAAAGTAAAGTGTTTTAAATTTACTTTAAAATTAAATTCAAATTAAATTTAAATCAATTTAAATTCAAAGTAAAACTTAAAATTAAGCAAAAAAGATATTTGATTTAAAAAAAAAAAATACTAAGCATCTGGTTGGACGTATTTGGTATAAAAAATGTCTTTTAGTGATTTACTGAAGACTGATAGACTAGAGGTAAAAATATCAATTTCATTTTTATTATTAATGCAATGATTGTACTGACGAGCCATCCTGACTAGTGGATTAAAATACGAAATATTGTTTTTATGAGTTTGCAAAGCAAAAAGATTAATAATATTGGACCTGCGATTACTATACTTAATATTGAAATTTAATTGACAAAGTAATTCAGGAGTGTCTACTACGTAGTGTATAATTTTATAGAGGTAAATAAAGTCGAAATACTTGCGACGCACTTCCAATTTTTGAACATTAAATTTAGATAGCCTGGAGTCATAGTTCAGTTTGGAGCGACCTATCTGCTGACGGTAGCATATCATCCGCAAGCACCTTCTCTGCACCCTTTCTAAGGAATTTATGTGCACTTTATAGTGAGGGGACCAAATTGGGCTGGCATATTCTAAAATGCTTCTGGCCAGAGTGAAGAACAAGTACAGAAAGGAATGTGGTTTCTTAAAACCATGGGTTGATCTAAAAATGAACCCAAGAAGTTGATTGGCTCTCATTGTTATGTGTTGAAAGTGTGCTCGAAATGACAGCTTATCGTCGAATAGAATTCCCAAGTCTTTAGCAATGTTGGTTCTTGTGAGATCCTGGTTATCAATGGTGTAGTTATAGACAATCTTGTGCCGCTTGTTGGAAAAAGTTATGACAAAACACTTGCCAATATTGACATGCATATAATTCGAAGTACACCAATCCGAAACAGTGATTAAATCCTTCTGCAGAAGATAACAATCGTGGGGAGAAGAAACGGTTTTAAATATTTTTAGATCATCGGCATAAAGCAGACATTCGCAAGCCAAACGCTCTATAAGATCGTTAATAAAGATAATAAATAAGAGGGGTCCCAAATGAGACCCCTGTGGCACCCCAGAGGTCACTTTAGATGGAGAAGAGACATATCCTTTCAAGGCAACTAACTGACTTCTATTGCAAAGGTAAGAAGTTAGCCATCGGAGCAAACAACCGTGAATGCCATAAGAAGCAAGCTTATTACAAAGTAAGTCATGGCTAACTTTGTCAAACGCTTTAGAAAAGTCAGTGTAGATTGAGTCCACTTGTCCACCGGTGGCAAAACTCCGGCACAGATAGTTCTTATATACTAGTAGGTTAGTGACGGTCGACCTACCCTTGACAAACCCATGTTGTTTAATAGAGATAAAAGGTTTTAAATGGTTATACAAATGACTATAAACTAAAGATTCGAATAATTTTGCAAAGCAAGGTAAAATACTAATAGGTCTGTAATTTTCGCAGCGGGACTTGTCTCCATTTTTAAAAATAGGAATTATGTGTGCTGTTTTCCAGCGCATGGGAAAGACACCAGTAGCAAGAGATTTATTAAATAAGATACATAGCGGCACGATCAATTGCTCGCTACCAGCACCTTTATTTTTATCTAGTTGCTTAATTTTAATAAAAATATCTTTCTCTGAAATAAAAATTTTCGAGAGGGATTGTGTTTCTCTATCTATAAAGTGGCTGGAAGCAGAATGTGTATATTTTTTATTGTTGGTGTCTTTTTTAAAAACAGAACCAAAATATTCCGAGAATAATTCGCAAATCCCTTGTCCGTTGGATGATGTAGAATTACCAAAGCTCATTGTATGTGGCATTGATACGTGGCCCTTCCTATTATTGACATACCGCCAAAATAGTTTTATATCATTACCCATAGAGTCCTCAATAGATGAAATATAAGTTTTGTAGCACTGATCAGCCATTCTTTTAAATCTATCGCGTAGCAGTGAAAAGGTATCATAATCTCTGGGGTTGTTGAATTTTTTATAAAGTTTATGGTATTTATTCTTTTCCTCGTTACATTTAATTAAAGGTTTGCTGAACCATACTGGATAACTTTGAGGTTTTGAGTTTGTAAATGGAGTATATTTTAAAATAATATTAAATAATTTTTCATAAAAAATGTCTGTGCATTCATCAACATTAGAACATGACAGAATGTCATGCCAGTTTATCATACTCAGTTCGTACTGAATGTCTGGATAGCAACATTTGGTGAAGTTTAGACGTTTACAGTTGAGTTTTCTTAAACTTTTGTGCGTGTTCAATTTTAAAGGAAAATCAAAATGGATAGCGGGATGATGCTTGTCTACCAAACTTAACGGATCGGCTTCGATTACCTTCAAAGAATTGACTGAGCTAAGTACTAAATCCAGAGTTCGTCCATTCTCATTAACTATGGAATTGCATTGATATAAGTGACAAAGTGAAGTAAGTTCTATTAAAAGTGAGAGTTTTTTGCTGTAAGTGATTTGTGATGGCTCGTCAGAGTTAAGCACAGATCTAGGATGTAAAAGATCGACAGTGACAATTCGATAGTGATACAAAAAAACATTTGCGCATGCGTGAGTAAATTAGTGTTGTGAAAAGTACTCATTAATTTATCGATTGACCAAAAATGGTCCTCCGGGTGCTTGTCGATAAATATAATCTTTCGCATACCAATTGAGTTGTTTTTTGTTCCAAGTATAACACCGCTGCTGAGCTAAAATGAATATTAATCACTAAACGGGTGTTAAGCTAGGCGGAAGAGTTAGATATCAGTGTCACCATGTATCTAAATTAACATAAGAAAAGTAAATAATAAGATCAACATAATACTATCCTAGTAATTCGCTTCGAATTGTGACCCTTGACCAAATTTACTCGTATACGGATTAGGATAAGTAATAATACTTATCTCATTGGTTTTGTACATTTATTTATAATTTACTTATATATTATTTAATTTAATTAAATATAATTAAATTAGACTTGGATGTAAATTATAAAAATGTGTAAATTGAATTGAAAATGATGATCAGAAATTGAAGGTACATAATTATATATAATACAAAAATGTTTTACGCCTCATCATTCAGTACAAACTCGGAAGAATGTCAATTTACTTTTGATGGCATTGATTCAAAAATGTATGCTTTGTTTATGTATTGCACCCATCGCCTACCTAATGAACTTTGATAAAAACTATCGATAATAGTGACGTCATCTTTTTATCCATCTCTAGTGAAAATCGAGCGTAAACTAACTAATATTTTAATGCTGAATTTCATCACCAATTCTGCTTTCATCTAGGAAATATAGATGTTACGAAGAAACGACAACAACATACCGCTGGTAAATCGGTTTTTCGAACCAATTTATGTTCTGTTTTAGACAAAATTTAGACAAAAACATCACAATGGAATTTTCATATTTACCCATGAAACGACAAATTTTGTGGGTTACATCTTGGATTCACATCACAATTGCTAAACTCACAAGATGACATAACTGCATTTAGTTACAATTGCTCTCTTTTGAGTCTATTTATAATTATTTTAGTATAAATATAAATCATAGGAATTTTCGCGTGTTCCCAGGTGGCGCGCTGTCATTAATGACAAAAGAAAAATTGACTAACATTTTATTTGTAGGCGACCTCTTTCTCTCTTGTGGAGTTTACATTTCGATGGAGACTTCTCTGTCCCACGCTTCGTTGGTCTTTTGCGAAGCAAAAAAAATCTTAGGTCTGTGGAGTTAAGAGAGACAGATGACAATTCAGGGATGTTAAAATCCCCAAGCACCAGATAATTACCGTCAAGGCAATGTTCCAATAATATTTTATGGCAATTCGAGTAAAATTCTTCTAACATGTTATAGTTCAGATCCGGGGGGAGATAACAGAGACAAAGGTTTAAATTAGGGATATTACTTGATTCCGATATTATAGTAATCCAGATATCCTCCATACCACTGTCCCAAGATGCTTGTCGTATAATTTGAAATGATTTTTTAATGGCGATGAGTACACCGCCGCCATCATTTTTCGTAGAGTTCGTGTCTACTCGATCTCGGCGGAAAACGTTATAGCGGGCATCTACAATTTCACCATCAAATACGCTTTTATTTAAATTAGTTTCAGTTAGACACACTATATCGTAATCTGAATTCAACAAATTTAAATAAAATTGAGATAATTTAGATCTTATTCTATTCACATTTTGGTAGTAAACATTAAACATTATGAGATCAAAATTAAAAGCACAATATAAAAATAGTTATTAACAGCAAGAAAAAGGGTAACTTAAGATAATTTGTGAAGACAGTCAATATTTTTAATGTGTAAGGGAGGGCTTTGTTCATCTTTGCGAATATAGATTTGGCCAAAACGCACCCAAACAAACTTGAATTTTCTTTCTCTGCAGAACTTCCTCGCAGCGCTGTGTAGTTCTTTCGCCTCTGGAGACAAATGTTCGGCTAAATATATTCGACGGGCCTCGCCAGTAAATCCGATATGCGTTGATGCCAGTTTGTTCTTAGAGTGGGCCTTATTAAAGCGCGTCACTGAAGACAGGACCAGATCTCGGAGCCGTTGCGACGAGAGCGTAACAAGAACGTTGCGGGGCCTATTTGACGACGGATCCATTTTTGCTATACGGCGACAAGCTTTTACGTCTCCTTCCTTGACCGTAACTTGCAGGCACTCGCAGATTTTATGAAATAAGGCCAGAACATCTTCATTTTTGCTCTCAGGGACCTCATGTATTTCGAGATTCAGATCACGTGAGATTTTCTCAATTGTAGACAATCGAGACTGTATCTTTGATAGCGAACTTTGTGTGTTACAGAGGTTGAGTTTTAATTTTTGAATTTCAGATTCTTTTTCTTTGATTTCTGACTTCAAATCCTGTTGTTCCGCACTTAAAAAGTCAGTTGTAGCAGTAAACTCGCCTTTTAAATTTTCCACAGCACGCTCAACATGCACAGCCACCATTTTTTCAATATCTTTATTTATCGCTGATCGCAAGTTGGTCATAATTGCAGACTCTGGAGCCAACTTTAAGTCAAACAGGTGACTAATACTTTCCAAAGTGAGGGGCTCGTTCAATAAATTGGAGCCTGCAGAAATGTTAATAGCAGCACTCGTGCTAGTGTCTCGAGTCATGTCACCGTAGGAAATGTTCATGGTGTCGTCCAGAGACAGAGCGTTGCGACGAGCGCGGTGGTGAATGGGAGTATCATCATTGTTATTTCTGCGTCGACAGTTCACGTTCTGGCAGTGAGGACAACTTAGTGATTTTGTTTGTTCAATAGTTAAACTCTCAAACGCTTTCTTCGTTAGGTTCAAGCATGTAAAACAATATTCTGATGAGCAGATATTACATTTTAAGAATTTATTTTCATTTAAGGTTGATTTGCAACCGTGGCAAGGCATGTTTTCATAATTATAATAAATATGCAAACAATAGCTCAAACTAGTTCAGCTCACCGCGTTTAGTAGCTATTGGTAGCAATGGATGATAGCATAGCTTAATTTCGAGCCAGCGGTCCACGTCCTCTTGGCTCAGTGGCATAGGTGTCACGTCACTCGTGCGGCGCAGTCAGAGTTCGAACCACGGCCAGGTGATAAATTTTGCACTCAACTTACGTACAGTACGATGAACCGGTAAGCTCACAGCCAAGTACGGCAGGAACGAGAGGTCCGACACAAACCAAAATGGCCGCGGCAACCAACGACGATTCCTCAGGAAGAAGCGAGAGAGGCCGATATCAGCAAATGCAGGAACGGAAGGTCCGACACACTCCACAATGGCCGCTGGGGCAAACGGCGAAGCTCCCAAGTAGAAACGAGAGAGGCCGATAATTAGAATTTAACTTTGAATTCACTTTGGGAGGCACAGCATTAGACAAAATAAAGTATTCAACCAAAAATCACAGAGCACGTCCGCTCAGTTCGAGAGTCGGGGAGCGAAAAAAAAAAAAAAAATTTCATCAAATTAATTTTAAAAATCTCAAAATTGATAATAGCATAAAAAATTCATATTCCTTGATGTACTTAATGCGACGTTAAAGCGGAATTACACTAGATATTAGTTCAAGTAACAATTTTGAAGATGAACTTCCGCAAAGTAACGCCTGATTCAATCAAAAGGCACAACGTTTTTTAGTTAGGATCAGTAGGTATCATAGTACGAGTATGTGTATTTTGAAATGTGTCTTCCAAAATATTTTTCTTATCGTTGTACAGAACTACTCGACCACACAAAAGTGGACGGGCAAACCATAGAAGTTAGATACCTGTGACTTGGGTAAGTATTGCACTAATCTGTCTTGTTCTTCAGGTTTTGTAATCTGTCGAAGTCTCGCGGTTGACTTAGTACCGACAATGCTGAACGCGCAAGGTTGTCAAACTATAGTGGTGTCTTCGCTCTTCGCCCGCGTGGTAAAAACTCGTGGAGCTAAGGCGTGAAAGGCAGCTAGGTAGAAGCGGGTGGCAGGGTCTGCCGCACGACCTTGGCTCGCTGACCTTTCACGCCTTACCCTCTCGTCTCTTTACAGTCTACAGCGCAAGGATTCATTGATGCGCTTTTGGCTTTTGACTACTATTGTTATATTTGCAGTATTATGATAATTTTCAAAAGTAACCTATAATTTTTTTTACAAGATTAATTAGGTGGATTTCGCCGCTGGTTTGGCTAGCTAGACGATTCATGATTCTTGCCAGGGAAATTTAGTAAAGGATCTGTTTTAACATTTAAACAATTATATGTCTGCTCAGATATACTTAGGGTAGTTTCGTGGACAGTTTTAAAATGGACTAGAAACCATGATAAAATATCTAGTTAAATCTGGTTCTCTGTATAGGCTATATACAAGTATATACTGGAACTTTAGAAACAGAGATAGTTACGAAATTCACTAATGAAAAAGACAGAATAGAAACAGACAAACAAATAATGTAGAGTATCTTTATGACTTAAAACACCTCTGCTAACATTTCAGGAGAATGTTACGTTATCTTTATAATTTAGCTAGAGAGGGCAAATAAGTTTTAACAAAGGAATCCATAACGAGGAGTTGTATCGAATAATGTTAAATAGAGGCTAGGGAAACATAGAACGCCCTAGGACTAGGTGGAGTGATGTCTGAGTAAAGCAATGCACATGTACTGTAACCGGTAGCAGATGATTAAAAGCCGACCTTGATGTTAGACCTCAGGCGCACATGAAGATATGCCTATATCCAGAACGGCAAAAAGGCAGTCGATGACAGCGTTATATCCTAATTACACATACTTATAACGGCGACCCTACTATCATAGCAGGTTCCGGCACCCATGTTTCAATGTTGAATTAATTATGAGTTCTGGGTGTGAGTGGTCCATGTCTACACTATGGCATCTCCGACGCGGAATCATTGTAGGGAGCTGTGTGGGATATTGTTTGTGTTATTTATTACATAGGGGTATTGTTAAGTCTTGAAAGATTGTTTTGGCGACCTGAACTTAGTCATCGATGAAGCCGCACTTCTGAACCTATGATAAATAAAGACTGATTTACATTGCAACAGTTGTTGCAATCCAGCAGTAGAATCCAGTTAAAAAAATCCTAAGAAGAAGTCATTTTTATCTAAGTATTTCTGCACCTGGCTTTAGTTAAACAAGACTGGTCTGTTGTTGAGAATCCCACAATTTGAGTGAGTTGTGGCAGATCGAACGTCAGCTGCTAATTGGACGAAATACAAGCTTTAAAAAAAGACGTAATTAGATAGTCGACTCGTGCAATTAGCAGCTAGTGTTTGAGCGTTAGTGATTGTACAAACAGAATCTTGTCATAGTCGATGGCTTTTCTGGAAGCCCCTGGAGACTAGAGCCCCTGGACTCCAGAAGCGCCACTTTTTTCTGTCTTAGGAGCGAGTTTATATTATCAGTAATTTTTCTGAACTAGCTGTGATATCAGTAGACATTTTGAACTAGGTGTTTATTGAAATGAAATACTACTAAATACTACTGTGTATTTAGCAGTGCCGCCGAAGTGGGGGGCAGAGGGAGCTAAAGGCCCTCCCTAATATGAAACAGCCACGCCCCCTCCAATTTTAGTAACTAGTACTTTTTAGTACATTTTCTGAACTAGCTGTGATATCAGTAGAAATTTTGAACCGGTGTTTATGGAAATTGACTGTACTTGACTGTTGTTTTCACCAGGAGTAGCAATTTGGTGGTGGTCGTTGGGAGTAAGTCTTCCGCAGGCCCTGGTTAAGCTGACACTGGGATGATGTGGAGACACTAGAATGTCGCGAAATGTGAACTTGCTGCAAAAGGCTGTTTATTGAACTAACATTGTGTTGTGTCTCTTTCAGCGAAGCACGTGAATGGGGCAGAAGATTCGTTGTTAAGAAAGTAGATATACTTAGGTAGATATCATGTAAGGGTCATGATTGGTTTAAGTTTTAGTTAATGTCTGCATGGTTTTAGGATATGTGCATACGGAGTCCATTTTAGAGTATAGTGTTGAGAATTGAGACAGATAGATACCCTTACTACTAAACAATGAATAGCCTGGGAATAGTTATTCAGTGTTTCGTCTTTTTCGATCGAGTTAAACATTTACAAGAAAGAAAGAGACAAAACACTAGATAATTATTTTGAGTATAGATAACGTTTATTATTAAAGGGTATGTAAACGGTGTATTAGGATAAGCTTGTAGTGGTTCGATAATATTATTATTTTAATGGATTTTTGAGGCAGCGATTGTTGCTCTATGCATTTTATTTAAATTGAGACTTTAAGACTTTGATTTTGTTTAATTCAAATATACCTTCTATTAAATAAGTACAGAAATTGTGTTTAATTTCCTTAAGTATTGTATTTAGGCCAAAATACTTGCATCTGAGGTTTATTCAAATTGTCTGGTATTGTATGACCTGTGTGGCAACTCTCGTAAAACTTATAGATATTGTAGTTAGTAGGTACTGTACTATTTAGCGTCGTTCATATGTGTTAGTCTCCTAGGAAAGAATATTCTTACTTGAGATTATTTTCGGATGTTTGGTCAAGGCATTTGTTCGACTGCTGGTGAGTAATGAGTAGCTAGTAGAGCCAGAAACTAGAAGTGAGTGTATAGTTCCGATAGTTTTGTTGCTAGGCTATAGCGATTATGCCGAACGAGCATTAACTATTCGCCGAGCTGGTCGCTCTGCAAGTACTGCGGAAAACTAGTGAAGCGAGTTCTCGCTGGCAGTCTGAATACACCGTCAGTGTGAACGGTCACACTGAACAGTTACAGTAAACAATCGAAGTATATGTGTCTCTTTTATTCATACGGGATGTATGTATATCTTTTGAACTTTTCTTGAGCAAGGAAATAGTCCATAATTCGTCGCTTACTCGCCGCGCAGCGATCGGACAAGTGTCTAAAGTTAAAAGAAACGTAACTACATGACATTATGATAAATGATGGTGTGGAAGATGGTATAACACAGAAGTCTTAGGTATTTTATAACTTTTATAAGTATTAGGTTAGGTAAGTATTCTTAAGTCTGGAACTATCAAGAGAAGTTGCTAGAAGGCAGGACCAAGGCTCAGACTGCAGCGAGTGCGTGCCGGCGGTGACCACCACACTGTCTCAGCTTTTTTAGAGTAACCTGCGTACACTCGAATAGAGACCCCGAGATCGAATATGAAGGCGGAGACTGACTGGAGCCGAGTCAGCCAAACCTCGTAACGTATCGAGTTTGCGTATCGCTTTGCCGAACCGTGCCTCTCGCTGCGAGCACACGAACCCTACACCTACACTCGAGGCTGGCAGCGACTCGGGTCATTGAATTGATATGACGAACGATTCGGCAAACGGTGCGGCGATAGGTACACAACTCGATAGGCTACAAGGTTCGGCTCCAGTTAATTCCTGCCTTATGGCGAATTATTTACGAAGCCGCCAAACGTCTTCGTGTGACGCGTGACTTTGTATCTTATGAAAGTGGGCAGTAGAAATCCAGTTTACGCACGCTTGCAAAATGAAGGTAAGGTCTGCTAATAATTATTATCTATTCATAATTTATTCGTCATATACCTAACAGTTGATTTTATTTAACGCATTTCTCTTTGTAAGAACAATGTAAATCCAAAGTTATCTCATCAATGAGAACATGAATTTGGTTTCAGGGCCAGTTGCCGTAAATAAATGGTTTTAAAGGTTTTTCCAAAAGTTACCGGAGAAAATGTCTGACTGTTCCAGGTAGACAAAAGCAAGTTTGAGGGTGTTCTTAAGAGTAGGGTAGATAGAAACAGTCGAGCAGGGCTGCATTCTGGAAGCTTCGTCTAGGCTTTTCGTCATCCACCTCATATTTTATTTAACTTTCGTATAGTAGATATGTTTCTGTGATTCAAATCTTGAAAGCTAAATTAGAAACACTACGTGACGTTTGTCCGGACTTAAATTTAGTACACGTGAGTATCTTCGGTGACAATGCAATCCATGGAGCTGGTCTGATGATGAAGCCATAGGATCTCCTCGATAGTCAAAGTAGGTTGGCCGTGTTTGGGCTCATTTTGATCATGTTAAATCATTAGTTATGTAGTCTAACCAAACCATAAAAACATGCAGTGCTAGAGGATAGTTTTTTCGTTTCCTTGCGTGTTGAAGCCACACTAATGTAAGGTGTACGGATTGCAGTACAGTGCAGTCGACGAAAGTCAATTTTGTTTGGTTCCATACATTTCAATTTATTGTAGAAAAAACAATAACGTGCAAATTTATTTATGCTATGTTTATATTTATTATATTTATAGGATATAAATAAAATTAGTATTGTAAAATTAAAATCTCGATTCTTATTTACTCAACTCTTTTTTTATGAGTACACTTTTCTCTATTTTGCATACCATGTATAGGGCTCAGGTATATGGACCAAGTTAAAGGGGAATAAAACCCGAATTTATTTGGGCACTAGCTGCGCCCCGCGGTTTCACCCGTAGTTAAAAAGTAGTTAAAAATCCTATGTGCTATTCTAGACTATAATCTATCTCTGTGCCAAATTTCATCCAGATCTGTTCAGCCGTTCTGGCGTGAAAGAGTAACAAACATCCATCCATCCATACATACAAACTTTCGCGTTTATAATATTAGTAGTAGGATAGGATAGTAGGAAGTAGGATGAGTGCGTTGTGGTTCACCTCATTTACCTAGCCTGGTATGGAGCCTACTATGGAACACGGTGTTACTTAGCTTAGAGCATATATTTACTTGTGGCTTGAAGAAACTCGACGACTCGACGGCCGATGAGGCAGAAATGTTCTCGATTGGCGACCACGAACTGGAAGACGCGGCGTGGGAAGGGCTCCCACAAAATGGATCGACGATCTGGTGAGGGTCGCGGGAAGCGGCTGGATGCGAGCAGCGCGAGAGCGGTCGTTCAGGAGATCATTGGGGAAGTCTCACTTCAGCAAGGATGTCCTCCAGCTGAAATGATGATGAATGAAACTAGATTCTAGTTCAATAAATATAGTGTAATATAATATAGTTACTAGACACACACCAGTATTTGGCATATGACAGCGATATAGTTTAATTGCAGTTCGCTAACCGCAATTATCAGAACTTTGACTGCATCGGTAGTTCAGTTGGTAGGGAATCTGCTTTCTAAGCTTGGAGCTGTAGGTTCGATTTCCAACAAGGGAATGTTTTCATGTGATGAAAATTTGTGTTTATATCTGGGTTTTATTATCTATGTAAGTACCTAGGTATGCATTTAAAAATATAGTAGCAAATATTTGTACATATATGTATATCAGGCAGCCATAACACAGATCAAATAATAGTACTACGTGCCATAGAACAAGCTTTGCTTAGTCTTGGGGTCAGACGACCGCGTGCGCAAAAGTGTCCCGAATATTTATTTATTTATGTTTACTAAAGAGACTAGTGATCCTCACAAGACACAGTAAAGACGAAACAGCAAAACAAAAAAATCTATCTACCTACTCGCTGACGACGCTAAATTTATTGTCTTAGAAATCCGGAAATGCTAAGCTAATTATCACTGCATGACCTAACGCGATGACCTGACTTTGTGTTCGTAACTGACATGATGAAAAAATCACATTTAATTCAAAATTACAGATAGACTGAGGCACTGGTGAATCAGAAGTCAACGCGTCCAAACTGAAGCCTCCGATCCAATGTGCTATCAGCACCAGAAGTGTGGGGCTGAAACAAGGAGATATTATGGTCCTCATGGCTCTAAACTACCTGGACTAGGCTGTGCCGTTCTGTTTGGCGATGTACCTTGGAATACTTTAGCTCCTGTTGATAAGACTGGAAGTTGGTACGTATAAGTTCTTCCGTTATGTCATTTTAATTGAATTTATTAATCCACTTCCAAAAAGACGAGGTTCTGTTTTCGTCTGGGTAATATTTTTCGTATTTCGGAACCAATAAGTTCATATGCACATTTAAGTAGATTAAACAAAGAAAGTAATTAGTAATTTTTATTTTATTTTGAGCTCTTGCCTACTTCTCTTAGGTTGGGGCCCAGAACAATTTCAAAAATAACTTACATCGACCTTAGGCTAATAAAATATTTATGACTTTCTTAAGGGAATTCCAACAACCCGATATCAACTGCAGAAGCGTTTCAAGATGGGATACATGCTCTACAGAGACGAGCAACTGGAACTACTACTGTTCAACAGTTGAAACTATTGATGAAGTACAGGCACTTAGGTGAGTTCGGTTAAAACTACGGTCGTTTACGTAGGCACGCACCAATTTGTTCATTGTGTGAACATATGTGCGTATTTAATGTCATCTGCTACATACTCGTAACTGGAGCCCGGTGTATGGCGACAGGCTCGCTCCCTGTCACATTTGGGACTGAATATCGTCCTGCGTGGTGTGGGTTTTGTATTACACTTCTGCCAGCCCCCTCGGGGGAAAGGCGTGACGATGTATATGTAGTTTACATTTAAAGAAAACCGAAAACAAAAATAAAAAAAAAGGATTTCACATTGCTAGCGCTCCAATAGGTTTCCAGGTGTCGAGAATGCCACGGAACACACTAACGGAGTACTAACACCTAGACCCAGACTAAATATTAAGTTTACCATTGAAACATCTGACCTGCCGGAAATCTGACCCAAAAAAAGCCCAGAGCTATGTTGTTATGTTCTGCTGAGGAGTGTATAAACACTTGCAATTGTACTAATTTAAATAATTTAGGCTAATAATGATCTTTTGAAATTGAAAAAAAAATACATGCATCATACATACATCATATTGATAAAAGTACAATGTTTGCAGAAAAACTATCAGATGCCAAACAGTTGCAAGGAGGAATGGTCTTCATGGACAGTTTGCCCTAACGCGGACGCCACGAGCTCATCGCTGGCGCGACTTGCATTAACTATCGCGAACAAATAAATGGAAGAAGTTAATCGAAGCGTGACACAGGCCGCGGCGGCGCGGGAACACTCCAGCGAGCGCGACTTGCATGGGGCGACAAAATTCTTCTCGCCACTTTTTGTCGCGTGAGAACGTGACAAGGCTAAGTCTAAACATACGTCTGTCTCGATGAAAAAAATCGACATACCGTTGTCGCGTTGCGCATGCTAGCCCTGTTGCGGAGAGCGGAGAGCGTATCAAACAAAAGTGACTACCAAGACCAATCGGAAGAAACTCAAAGAAATAGTCGGAGAGATGTTATTTTTTCATTAAGTACATAATTTAATGCTTTGTTATAAGTGCAATATTTTTGAAAATAAAAAAGTTTCCTTTAAATTTTTTGTTTATTTTGTAGTAGGTTGTGGCTATTAATGTTATCAGTTAACTATCACAAATTTGGTAAGTATTTATTCTTCTGGTGAGAAATAAAATTATATTCAGCGAGGTTTATGGTATTACAGAATATTTGCGTTGTGGTATTTATATTCTTTGGTATAGTGCACAACATAAATAGGCTCGGATCAGCTGGTGTGATAAGCATAGAGTGATAGCCTAGGTTAATGGTGCGAGCAAGGTAGCATAAAGCGTGCTTCAATATAGCTGGACCACACAGTTGAATATTTTTTGGAAAGACCTAGCTTATTATATACCTATTATATCAGACTTCCGAAAAAGAAAGAGGTTCTATGTTAAAATGTATGTATGTATGGTCTATGTATAAAAAAGGTTACTAAAACATACAGACGGTATGTTTTAGTAACCTTTTTTAAGTCGTTGATTATTTTTTGAATTCAGCTAAAAAAAGGCAATCAATAAGTTTTATAAAATCATGTCAAAGCAATTATAATTTATATCGAACAGTTACACCAAAATAACAAAATTGAAATACAACTCAAGTACTGTTAAAAATGACGTTGTTTCGACACATTCCACACAACTGCTCACGTTTCATTAGATCTGCTATAGTCGGCCACATTCAGTCATCTTTTCAAGGAGTGAAAACTATAATCGGAGTAACAGCTCAACAAAACTGGTAGTCTCGTGTAATTAACACAAAACTCATGAAATTCTTCCGTCTGACGAGTGCGATGCGTAATTTCTTCGGTCCCTATGTTTCAAATGCTCTATCTGATTACAAACTTCTCCATATATACTTTCGAGGCAGAAGTTTGCTTCAGCCAGCTTCTCAGCGTACTTGCTGGCTTCTAAACGCTTTTTTCTAGCTAAGACTATCTCTTTGTTGAGATACTCATTTTCTTCTATCAGTTCTTGTAGTTTGCTTCCGTATGATTGTCGTTTTACCTGGTTTTGCATTTTGGAGCCGGATTTGTCAGAAAAAAAAGGTGAAAAGATTCGTCAGTTTGTCGACCTGGAAACTTCTTCTCTTTCTTCTGAGTATTCCTAATGCAATGTTTATTCTTTCTTCTCGTTTTTTTTAGCATCCCTTTGGTTGAAGACAGTATGTTACCAGTCATGAGCTTGCAAGCTTCTAGTTTTGCGTCGTGCAGTAGTTTTTCCAGTTCAATGTTTTTCTCTTTCAGCTGTATGGCCCTGGACATCTCTTGATGCTGCTTATCAGTGGCTTCCATCAACAGGGCTTGGAGTTTTAGATTCTCTTGTGCAATCCTCCTCAGATGTGATGATATTGCTATACCAGAGGCTTGGCCTGGAGGAGACAGTTTACTTTTCAGCGAGATTTTTTTTGGGCTTATCATAATACAAAGGTTTTGAAATTTTTAACTTTTCAATTTTGTGTAGTTTTGAATTTTGATTGACAAAAATTGACGTCGGCGTCTCGTCGTTTGACGACACGCTGACGTTTTTGCTATAATATTAGTGATGCTGTCAGTTGCGATGTCCAAAAAGATTTTGTAGGTCTAGCTTATGAGTACGTACTTAGTATTATTATGTTCTATGCGAAGAGTACATAAGTAAAGGTACATAAACATATATTATTATATTGTACCTACCTTTATTGAGTATTATTAGATCATGATTGAGTCATGTTACGCCCATTTTAATAAAGTACTAAGTATTTGAGTAACGCCTTAGAGAAATGTAAGACTGTTAACCGATGCAGATAACACTTCAGGTGCATACATGTAGCGAACATGTATTGAAATTATTATTTATCTGAACTAGACTAGATACTAGAAAATTCGTGGACGTTTACTCGTTGACCACACGGCGCGGCGTCCACCCGTGGAGCACCCGTTAACAATCATTTGACCACCAGTCGAGACTATCCCAAGTCGAACCTTAATGCTGTTACCCTACACCGGGACCATCAGTTACGTTATTTTTTCACGGAAGGTTTATAGGACGGTATCGTGCGAAGCCGAGGCTGGTCGCTAGTAAATTATAAAAACAAATAATTATAAAAATAAATAATTATTACAAAAAGTAATCGTAACAAGCAGGGAGAAGTGGTCTCTGGAGACAAATTTTGCAGCTCTACCGTATAGTAATCTACACTTATGTATATGTATAAATGTGAAAATTAGGTCGAGCTGCAAGATTTTTGCAACGCGATTTATTATTTTAGTACCTATAAAAGTGCCTGATTACATTTGATTTCAAGCACAAACTCTTGCAAGATTTGCGATGCGATCGCTATCCGTGAGAGCGCTGCTGAAGGCCAGTTCAGATGCGCTGTCTTCTGATCGAATCACGTTACACATCTGATTACCTCTAGGTACATACAGGTCATCCAGTGTTGTCACCGTGCCGTACCGTGCCGTACTATGTACCTTAGTCAGTGTTGAGAGAACCCTTACCGAGTACGCATGTCGCTCGCTGGTCTTATTGTGTTGTGTTACACGTGTGCGCTGTTAGCGACGACGGACGCTGCGCCGGCGCCGCCTAGAAGCCTTGAGGCGAAAGGTACGAGTAGGTAGTTTAAAAAAAACTTAAATTCATTGGGTCTTATGTCGCTATGCGACTGTTACCTCCATTGTGTACATTCTCTTGTCACCTACTTCATAATGTTACACATTCATTAAAAAAGGGTCCTGGCCGCTTAGTTCAGCATTGTATCCTTATTATTGGAACAACAAATAGGTAAATAAAAGATTTACTTAGATCAGCCTGATTGTGATAACAGAACTATTTAGCAAAGTTTATACAACATAAAAGTGAACTTAATCTCATACCATAAGCTGTTGTGCTTTTAACAACGGTTCAGGCAGATTTGTTTATGTGTGAACTTGTAAAGATTTGTATAAGAATACCTACCTAATTTATGGTTTTTGGTAATTTAGTGGTTCACAATCGTAGTATTTGCGTCAAAGGATTAACCCTTTTTCTTGTAAAGTGTTTAAACGTATATATACACCACAGAATAGGTACTCCCCAATGACCTACACAACTCCTGTCCTAACTGAGAAGCATAGTAATAAATCAAGATTTGATTTGTTGCACCCGCAAATGGGTCAGTAGGTATGCCTCGTTGATCTATTTGGAGCGTTGACATCGCTCCGGCCATTGGTCGAGTCGCTCCTTCGGCGCCTTAACCCGCGCTCTCCTGACCTATATCACTCCGCTACTATGTTAAGAGGATATGGTTACACTAGCTGCGCTCTGCGTTCTTATCCGCTGTTGAAAAGTAGCCTATGTGCTATTCTGGACTATAATTTATCTCTGTGTCAATCCAGGGGGGCTATTCTTGCGCGTGAGATGAGATGAGATTTTATCTTGGTCACTCTCACACCTATGACGTTTCAAATGAGAGCAACAAGGACGATAAAATGTGAGATGAGAATCTCAAATCTCCGAATAGGGTCCCTGCCGTTCTGGCGTGATTTAGTAATAAATATCCACCCAAGCTTTCACGTTTATAATATTGTGTGATTTTGCACTATACCTCTGTAGGCTTAGTATGAGTTTTGACATTAGGTATGTATGTAGGTAAATTTTTTCGTTTGGCTCTACATATTTAAAAAAGCGCCCCTGTCGGAAACGTCAAACAACTAAATTAAATGTAGGGAGCAAAACGAAAGCGAATAAAGTTTATGTAAACTATAAAAAGCCTACTGGGCACGTTAAAATGGAATTTAAAAAAATGCAAGTTAAATCGCGGGCAGCTAACGACATAACACAAGGACCCACGTCCGCATTCCTCTTGATTAACTATCCTGTGGGTACTTATCTATAACACAAACACTATAAAAATATCTCCGTTACGGGTAGTCGATATAGGATGATAAAATATGAATATAGGAAATGCATAAAATATTATAAACTACTTATAGAATAAGTATATCCCGTATATATCCCGTGGTAGATATTTGTGCTAAGTATACTTATTTTCGGCAATGATCATTCACTGTACGTAGGCAGCTGTTATTGCAAACTTTAACGTTTTGTGTTCTTTATTTGCGCAAAAACTAGGTCAGATGTAATTTTTGAATCAAGTACCCGTCTTGGTGTCTCATTGAGTAATTCGGATATAATTCGAGAAGCCGCAGGGACGCAGTTGTCCTTTTTTTGTTTATTTTTTGTCTTGTGAATGATCACGGAAATGAACTGGGCAAGCTTAATAAAACCGTTTAAAAAGAAGTCGAACAAACACAAAACAAAGTAGAGAGCAAGCACCAGTTGGATTTGGTCAGTCGAATTATAGTTTGCCTTAAGGTATATGCACGGACGACACGGTCAGTGTCATGGGTGACTACGGGTGCCATTTATAACTGAGCGCTACCGTGGTTCGGATGACACGTTAAGGCCCAGTCATACCACGATTTTCCACCCACAGGTTTACTTAATCTGCTTTATTTAGAGTTGAAAATCGTAAATAATAATTTATTTGATGGTATAATGAGATCGGCGCCTAGAATTATTTTCTTAGCCGTATTTATTGGTATTGATCGAAATAAAAACACAAATATCTTTCTTCTATATCTATCTTTCTTTAATCAAAAAAAAAAATGTGTGTCGATGAAAATTAAGAGAATCACGCTCGTGCAATTTTTATAACAAGAGTCAGTATTTTTTTTTTCTAAAATCAGAATGGTTTTCAAATTGTTTTTTCTACCAGCTCTATTTTTTTGCACCTGATCATCAGAATTCTTCATATCAAACTAGGCTCAAACAAAATACTTGATTTCGTTTATTTCGTTATTAACCGGACCTTAAATTGTAGGCTTCTGTTTTTTGTTCTATATCAACAATCGTCGAGCCATGTCAGAGGCCTTCGGGAGACCTAGAAACTCTGACATCAGAGCTAGGCAGTCGGCCTACACGAACTTGCTTGCTTTGGTTTTGGTATACCTATGCATAACTGTTAGCCAAGTTTGGCCCCTAGATTTTAGCATAGAATTTGCTCGAAAAGACAGGTGTCTCAAAGACCATGTGCAATGTAACCACCATCATAACCCAATCACATAAATCACTTGCGTATGTCCGTGTTTATGCAGTGGTCTTAAGTGAAAAATGGTGATTACCCACGCTTCATATCAGGAAGACGTCGCCGTTAGCTGGGTATAGGATTTCTGACGTATTGGTCGTATTTATAGTACTTACCGACCAAATGTTTACTTGTCTTGTTCAGTGCATCTGCCATCTACAATGCCTTGCTGTTAGAATAGTTTTACTAGAGTGTAAATCCTACTATTATTACAAACGCGAAAGTTTGTAAGAATGGATGGATGGATGGATGGATGAATGTTTGTTACTCTTTCACGCCAGAACGGCTGAACAGATCTTGACGAAATTTGCAACAGAGATAGATTATAGTCTAGAAAAGCACATAGGATATTTTTTAACCGCGGGTGAAGCCGCGGGGCGCAGCTAGTAAATAAATAAATTATAGGAAATTCCTCTAATTTTGTAGTATGGTTCGCGTAGAGGTTCACCTATGATACAAATAAAATGCAAGTAAGCAAGCTCGTAGGTATAAGCCAAGTGGTTAGCCCTGATGTTTCTAGACCGCTCGAGGGCTTCTGACATGCCGTGACGATTATTGCTATAGAACAACCAGGGTCTACAATTCAACATGCCATCCGAGCCACGGATAAGGGTTATCTATGAGTAAAAAATTGTATCTGACGTAGGTACTTTTTTCTAGCATTAAAACCCTAGAACCTACTCGTATTGCTCTGTTCATATTTCCAGCACCCAGAGCTTATTATCTATCGTCAACAAGAACTATTAAAGTGCTCAAACAAATTACTCTACATCTTCCTCGTTATAAAGTCCTGTCTTCCTAGCTCCTACAAAGACAATGTAATAGGGAGTATTCTGTGAGCTCCTACTACCTATTCCTAAGGATCGTTTGATCTAGTGATCAATTTGAATATATTATTTACTTTAGGAAGACGAGCAAAGCCCGCGGACATTGAGTCCTTCCTTTGTTTAAATAGGTTTCAATCAGACCGAGTTCTTCCTAGTTATGAAGAGTCTTCCTAGTAATCACTGAATATAGACCCAGGAAGATGGTCTGATCAAGTGATCAATCAGACAGTCTTCCGCGTCAGTTAGATCACAAGAGTTTGTGGCGTTCTATGAACACACTTTAACTTGTGGGTAAATTATAATTGTCTAAACCTCACTCACACATCAATAAGAATACAGAAAGAGCATGGTATACTAAATAAAGGTACAGGTACATGTTATAGGTAATAATATACTTTTTTTGTATCATGAGAAAGAGAACATTAGGACATTACGCTTAGACCTTCTAACCAAGAAGGTCTGAGATATTTCGTCAACATCCTAAGGCTAACAATTTCATTTACTTATATTATTGCCGGAAAGTATGTTAACAGTTGTCTGTTTTTTTCTTCCAGATTATACAATGGCGCAAGAAAAGACAATTATTATAAAAAGGCTGCCGAGTCCATATTTTTTTCCATTTAGTCTTGTGCCTCTACCCAAATTAGCAAAAGGTGAGACTTATTCGAGACCCTGAATAAAATTAATAAAAAATATAGCTTACATTATCCGCGAAAGACATAAGCTATACTAACCTAAAACATAGGCTATACTAGCCTGTCTTTCGCGGATAATGTGAGCTATATTATCTCTGAAAGACATACATAGACATCTAATGTTTAACGAATTTTTGAAATTGGATCAGTTTTTTTTGAGTAGTTTTTTTTTAGTTTTTTTTACAAATCTTCCCTATTTATAATAGTGTAAATATAGGATATAATAGAATAACCACAGGCTATTAAATAAACAGCCTAAACTCTGAAGGATAGCGAATGTAATCGCCCGCCGCTACTAGTATTAGGTTTTTATTTTTATTTTATAGACGATGCCGAATCCCACGAAGTGATCCCGTACCGAAGGATACAACGCATACAAAAACGATGGACAGAAAGATAATATCAAGTCAAGATTCTCAAAAATACTGCTGTTGTTTTAAAAAAAATTGTGTTCATTTGTCTGAAATTTAGTATTAATAAAAATATTTATTTTACATTCTCTAATTTTATTGTTGAAAAAAAATCCACGCACATTATTTTTACCCGAGGGGTTATGTTTTTCAATTGTATGTCTGTATGTGGGTATGTATGCTTGATGGATTTCGACATGCAAGGTTCCATTTGGATCTTGATTTCCACTTGATAGTGGCAGAGACATAGGGAACATAATTTTAGATATAGTTATCCTGAGTATCATACTACATTTTGCGGTCGAGGTTTTTTGCTTACCTTATACCTTCTAACTTGTTTACTTCAAAGTTTAAACATAGCGCCATCTATTTGTTTATGGTAGTACTAATATGGAAATGTGTTTCCATAAACTCGTAGCGTTCTTACACCAAGGCTCGTAGACGTCCGTATAGTAGAGTGCTACGAAGGGCGTAGCTCGTAGCGACTTCGTAGCATATTGATTACGCCTGCGCGTGTCAGGGAGTTTTTGAGCTCATCCAAAAATAATGTAATGCTGCAACCGTAAATCAAAAACATTGTGAAAATAGTGATAATGAAGGTCGGGGCTATATTTTTGTTATTAACATTCGCAAAAAACAGTCTGGGTAAGTACAAAAACAGCATTTAACATTTGATTATCATCAACAAAAGTACTAAATAAAACATGAAATCACTGAATGGAAATTAAAAAATAAGCCTATCACCTAGAATAAACATTTGAAATGTTTTCTAGAATTGTTAGATATCGGTAAGCACAAAAATAAAGCAAAACAAAAATTGACAGAAAATATTGAAAAATAAATCCACTTTTTACGAAATTAATTAAGTACGAAATTAAATTAGGTACTTATGTCTAATTTTTTGTTACAATTTTTAGGAGTGAAACTCTTGGAAGCGAACCCCGACGTAAAACGTCTGTACGATGACCTGCTCAGTAACTACAACCGTTTGATACGACCAGTGACCAATGTGAGCGACATCTTGACGGTCAGGCTCGGCCTCAAGCTGTCCCAGCTGATGGAGGTCAACCTCAAGAACCAGGTCATGACCACTAACCTCTGGGTGGAACAGGTGCGTTATTACAGTTAGGTTTTACTGTTTAAGGGCTTTTAATTTCCCTTCGAGCACGATATGTGTTGGCGATCTGTTCTGGTGTTCTGTTTTGTTCTGAGAAAGTCGGAACGCAGCGATCTTTGTAACCAAGGGATGGCCTTGTTTACCTTTTCCACTGCTTGCGGTAAATAGCAATGTGTAGCAGTATTACAGAGAAAGTATGCGTTCGAATCGCTTATCTCATCGTATCGCCGGAGCCCGGAAGGGATAGCGCTCGGTGGGACAAGGCCAGGCGGACGACAGTCGATCGTCAGATCGGCTCCTGATCCAGTGAACGAGAGGCTAAAAAAATATTTACAAGACTGGGACAGAGTAGAGAAGTCTGAAAAGATTAAAGGAAGCCTTTATTATCAGTGGGACGTAAAATAAAATTGTCTTTGTCATCATCATCTTCATCATTCGTATTTTTACGTCCCACTGCTGGGACACCGACCTACCCTACGTCGAGGGTGATTAAGCCGTTATCCACCAAGCTGGCTCAGTGTGAGTTGGTGGATGTCACATGTCTTTCGAATCATTCATCTAGGTTTTCTCAGGATGTTTTCTTCATCTTTTTCACTGAAGTAACATTTCACTAATATCCACCCTAATATTTTCAGAAATGGTTCGACTACAAGCTGCAGTGGAACCCGGATGACTATGGAGGCGTGGAGATGCTGTACGTACCCTCTGAACACATCTGGCTCCCAGACATCGTGCTCTATAACAACTGGGACGGAAACTACGAAGTAAGTTGAAATTTCAACACACACTGGTGAAAAAACACAACCAACTTTTTTAAGTAGTTACCTACTTATTTAAATTCTAAGTTAGTTAAAATCGATCTGTTTAACGATGTAAGTTTGCGAGAAGATATTTAACTAACATTTGTACGTCATTCTGGCTCACACTAACGCTTTGAGCAGATGGGTTATCGATTACTAAAAGTGTTCAACGACAGGCGATTTTCAACGGTTTTCATACATTTTGTTACACACGCCACAATATGTTGTAGCCGGTCGAAGTTATGTTGCCGTGTTTGACATCTTAGGGTCCTCCTAGACGGGCAATGTTTTTAATGCAATGCTAGTCTGGCAATGCTGGCAATACAGCCGACTTTGCTCGGCCATCATCAGCCATGCTAGAAATGTAAGACTGCGACAAAATATTGTCGCAATGTTGCCAGACCAGTGTTGCAGCATAAATATGGCTCGTCTAGGAACACCCTTATGGTTGTCGCTAGAGATCCATCTGCTCCAAGCTAAAGCCACTTTTAGATGTAAGGAATACTTTCGCATACGCATACTTTCACACTTTGACTTCTCGATGAGAAGTCTAATAAATTAATAAATTAATTTCCAGGTGACCCTTATGACGAAAGCGACCCTGAAGTACACCGGCGAGGTGAACTGGAAGCCGCCGGCGATCTACAAGTCCTCCTGTGAGATCAACGTCGAGTACTTCCCATTTGACGAGCAGACTTGCTTCATGAAGTTCGGTTCTTGGACCTATAATGGAGCTCAGGTAATTATTAAGTACAATCATAATTGAAAAAAAAGTGTAGTCATAACTAGATGGGGTAGTTTGAGTTTAATTAAAATAAAACCCTTACATTCCAAAAACCTTCAGCATGTAGACTAAAATATTTACACCAGCAGGCCTATCATGCGCGCGCGACAAAATTCTCGTCACTTTTTGCCCTGTGAGAACGTGACAAAGCTACGTGTAAACAAATGTACGAGTACGTCTGTCTCGATAAAAAGAGCCGACATACCGTTGTCGCGTTGCTCATGCTAGACCTGTCCACTTGTCCCATTATGAATTTACTAGTTCACCAAAAATCTGCACATAAAAGTAAAATAAGTGACAAATAATTGTATTTGAACACAAATGAGAATTGCGTAATCTTTGGGAATTTCCCGACAGATACGCTGTACGTACGAGTATAATAAATGCTTTAGATTTTTTTTTAATACTTACATATACTTAATTGGATTCTTATTTGTTGATTTCTCAGGTGGATCTGAAACACATGGATCAGTCGCCCGGCAGTAGCTTGGTTCACGTCGGCATTGATTTGAGCGAGTTTTACCTATCCGTAGAATGGGACATCTTAGAAGTACCGGCGACAAGGAACGAAGAGTATTATCCGTGCTGCCCAGAACCATTTTCCGGTATTTATTGTCAATTTCAAACAAAATTGAAATAAAGTTACTAGTTTTTACTACACTGAAATTAGTTTCTACTACAAAGTTACAAAACAACAACTTACAGACTGCACCTCATTAATACTAGTGTAGATATTAGATATTTAGATTGATAAATAAAGCTTTACCATTATGCCTTTTTTGTTACAGATATAACATTTAAACTGACAATGCGTAGAAAGACGCTTTTCTACACAGTGAATTTGATCATACCGTGCGTTGGTCTAACTTTCCTTACTGTACTGGTGTTCTACTTGCCATCTGATTCAGGCGAAAAGGTATTTAAAACTTACTGTAGATGAGTATGTGTGTGACGAAGCTTATCAACGTTCTATCTGCTAGTGTTTTACTAGCTAGCATAGAAAAACATTTTCAGTGATGCTGAAAATGTTTGAAAACTTTACTAAAAACAGTCACAATTTACAATAAATCTGAGCTTTTACTGGATTTAAAAATAAATAAATCATAATAATATTTGTGTCCTTGTTAATTTGGCTCACGTAACCCAGTATGATAAAACGTTGATAAATAGGAAAGCTTTTAATGTTTGACTAGGGCATGCTCATTTTAGCCTAAAACCTGCCATCCGTTCCGCGTCCGCTCATCCGTCCAATAGTCTTTTTTGTTTTAGACATGATTGTTAGCTTTATCATTGGGTAATTAAGTATTGTCTTTCCACAATATTAGATATTACATTGGGAATTAGCGTACTCGTCGGGAAAAGTACGTCGTAAAACTGTTCTCATCGGGAAACTATTATTGATAATCGAAAGCGTATATTTGAAGAATGGTTACACTTTTACAAATTTAATTTAAATAACTACAAAAAACAATGTTTCAAAGTTGTGCTAGTGTAGTTTAATAATTGTTGTCTTTCTATTAATTAAACTAGTAAACAAAGTATACGACTGTGTGCATGACCAAATGTGTTGGGAATAGAATGTAGCTATAAAGCTTGTATGTTTCAAATTATAATCCGTGTTTAAATTTTTAGCTACCAATATACCATTATATCCCTTCCATTTAATTTTAATATCATTCCATACATCCATCAGAGTGTACATAATATTGTGTGAGTAGCCAGTGGAAAGACAATGTTTCGAAATTCAAAAGCTCGTGGGATTTTTAGTGCACTAAGAGTAGATTTTAAAACAAATACGCAACTAACCAGCCTTACAATTTTAGTCATAGAATTAATTTTAATGCTAATTAACAATGCTTTAAAAAGCTTTAGAATGTAAATACCTAAACCTTACAATAATAAAGTAGAATTGATTGCTATATAAATAAGCGCTTTTAATTAGAAAATTGATAAAAAATACATCGAAACTAGTGCACGAAAAATCCATTTCATCAAGTAACTGTGTAACTCAAAAGAGACTTCTCTTCCCTAGATATCGCTCTGCATCTCCATCCTGGTGTCCCTCACTGTGTTCTTCCTTGGTCTGGCCGAGATCATCCCGCCAACTTCCCTGGCGATACCTTTGCTTGGGAAATATCTACTATTCACCATGATACTGGTCTCACTCAGCGTATTGGTTACTGTTTGCATAGTTAACGTGCATTTCAGGTAATATATAATTTATTTCTTGCTCCTAGATATCGTTAAGCATCTCAATACTGGTGTCGTTGACGGTATTTTTCCTGCTGTTGGCGGAGATTATACCACCGACCTCACTGGCGATACCGCTGTTAGGGAAATACTTGCTGTTCACAATGATATTGGTATCGCTCAGTGTTTGGATGACGGTGTTAGTTCTCAACGTTCATTTTAGGTAAGTATGTTTCAGATGATTTAGCACAAGCTGTCTTCCTGCACTACGCTACTTCTGGACCTATCGCTCTGACTCTGTCTTCTTAGATATACATTACTTTTACAGCTTTATAAAGTAAGCTTTCTACCCTACAAGCTTAACTTTTAGAGTATCACGGAAATACGGGTAAGTATGGTAATATCCTGCAAACTTTGATCTGGCTTTCACAATTAGTGTAGCCATTAAATGCATAGAATTACAATTAAACTGCTTTGTTAACCTGTATTTTGTAAGATTGTTTTAATAGGTACTTACTGGTATAACCGGTTTCTTTTTTCAAGATTGGCTACTTTATGCTTGTAGCTTGAAATAATAAATAAATAAATACATAACCTAACTCATACTCAAGCTACGATATAAATGTGCAAATAAATATGCGAATGCAATAAATCATCGTAAACTTAACTGTTATTGTGGAATAATACTTGCTATTTTTTTTTAATCTGACAAATTGAGACAGTATTTCGAAAAAACAAACGTAATTTCTTCGGAAATAAAACTAGTTACTCATTATCGTAAAACATTAAAGTAGAAGAAAAAAATCTTTCTCCAAAGAAGAAAAAAATCTTTCTCAAAAGAAAAAAATCTTCTCTACAATTCTTGACTTTATGCGTAATAATTTTCTATTTGATGGCAAGATTGAGTGCTAATTGCAATATCTAGTTAGACTCAATAATCTATCTAACTAGATATAAATTTCAATAAATTTATTTCCAAAAAATAAATACAAATTTAAATCTCGACTTAAACTCTACTATCAAACAAAGCCCGTAAACGAGTCTCAGATAAGATTGAGATTGAGTACTTATCGTAATTGATGAAATGAGCATTCAAACATTAAATCCAATCAATACTAATCTACATATTACGTGATCCCTTGATTCCCATTGTATCGTATTTCATGTATCAATACGCAAATGAATCCTGTTTCAAACCAATTAGATTTCAGAAACTGTTGTGGTTAACGTGTAAACAGCGATCGGGGCTTTATCGGGAATGCGTATCTGGCTTCGGGAAATTCCCAATTGATACGCCGCAATTACGTATTTGCGTTTCTATGTGGATACTCGATTATGAATTTTGTTTGTTTGACTTTAGACCTTCCTTTTACCAAAATGGGAATTTAAAAAGTGTTATGAAGCTATTTTCCCTGTTGATCTGTATTGCCGTGGTAGTTAAAAGTTGCTTTTGTTTTGAATAATCTGTGAACGTGTCACCACCGTTTTAACTTGCAATAATTTTGCCGTGATGTGTATTGCACTTTATGCTGTGCACTAAAGGCTCCATAGGAATAAATCTGGTCATTGTTGTCACGCCGATAACGGAACAATAGTGCTTGAAATACGGACGTCGCACTCTAGAGTATAGGTCTTTATTGAATGCACTGGTAATGTGTACGGTAGCCCGAGGTAATGTTACATAGTCCGTTAAATTGAAGGCAAGAGTTTATCTACAGTCTATTTGCTATCGGCTGATTTCTAACAGTGGTAGTGGGTAGGTATATTTCACGCTGAATACTTCTACTTGGGTATTGTTGTTCTTAATAACTTTTTTTATGGAGAAGGTAGGCACATTGTTAAAAAACTAAAGTAAATGAAAACTTTTAGGAACCTCATTCGATTTTGAATAATGAACTATTGCTCATCAATTTCAGCTATTTTGTCAATACATGTAAACGGAATACCTTTAATAATATCGCAGTGAAACGTAAGTCCATTTGAAAAGAGAACGTTTATACAAGCTTTTCACTTCACTTTCGTATGTATGTAGGACAAAGTACCTACTTACTTACTCGTATATGGTTCAACTTATTCCCCGGAGTCAGATAAAGCTAAAATTTGGTATACCTACGTAACTTCGATGACAATGCATAATAATTTGGTACAGGCCCCTTAATCTTGACGGTCACTTTTACTCCTATTACGTTTGAAACGAGAGAGACAATGAAAAAAATATCTCGATTTAAAAGAATAGCTTTCCTAGTCTGATGATGCAGTCAAAAAGTAGCTATAGAAAGAGCTTGCTTTTAAATATTTTTTAAATTAAGTAAATCTTATTTTTTTAAATTTAAAATAAACCACATCGTCGTCAAATGATTTTAAAACATCGCTGTAAAATAAAAGCTTCACAAACCCGTGCAGTTACTGTTTTTCTCGATCATAAATCGAGACTCACTCTTGCGATACGGGACAATGTTGCATAAAATATCTGCGTCACTTTCAAACTATCTATATTGAATGCAATCATCGTTCGGATGAATTATGGGCGTTGTTTTATACGAGAAACACGTTGTTGCTTGCTCCGTTTAGGCTGGGCTTCCACCAGAGATGGAAGCAATGCAAACATCCGTAGCAATGGATGTGCTTGTTAAGAACCAATAGGATTGTTTTATTTACCAAGCCTTGTTCAAATAATAATAAAATAAGTTTATTTCATTCAAAGTTACAAAATACAGATACATACTTCTGGGGTCTCTTTTTAAGCTAACAAAGCTTGTGCTAAGAGCCCCCGCTCTTTCTTATTATACATAAAAAAAATTACAGGGCGTGAATGCGTGAGTGTGTGTGTGTATGGGTGTGTGTTTGTTCAAATGAAGCGATTTTATGGGTTCTTAACAAACTCATCCCTCGCTATACATCTTCGTACATCTCTGGTGAAAACGCAGCCCGCCTTTCTCACTGTGAGCGGGGCGGGTTTTGTACGGACTCCGTTTGTAGGCTGTGTGGTTGGCACTAAAATGTTAGGGCTGTTAGAGCCAACCACTCAGCCTATAATAAATGGAGTCCGTACGTAGCCCGCTCCTCTCGCAGCATGCATAAGAATTGTTTTTTTAACCGACTTTCAGAAAGATAAAATATTCTCAAAAGATAAATATCTCAAAAATTCTGTGTGTATTTTACACACTTTTACCAATATCAGAATAAGCATCGAAGTTAGAAAAACTTTTTTTATCGTTTTTTTTGTTATCGTTTTATATAAATTGTGGGTCCATCTCGAGCATTCATGCTCACTATCGAAGGCACCTTCTTGCGGCGGCGTCGTGTGTCGGGTCGTTCTCTTCCCTCAAATATGGTTGAGGAGAGCGATGGCTGGCACATGCGTCATACTCGTGATCGGGTGCTGCTTGCGGGTCGCTAGTCTGCTCGTGGTGTACTCGTACTCACAATGCAATAAGTGAAAACCTTTAACCTAACCTTAGATTAAGACTTAATAACTAACCCCCCTCTACCTGTATAATAATTTAAGATTTATGTTAACAAAAGTCACGGTCCCCGGAGTCCGTGGAGTGTAATTTTTAAATAAAAAAAAAACTTTTTTAAAATTTCAACAATGGTACAATGGTAAATGGTAAATTTCAACACACAAACACAGGTACATAAACGGTCGTATTCTTACTTATATTAAAACTGTAAACTTACTTATATTCACTTAATCACACGTTTTTTTTCCAATTAATAAACGTAATGAAAAAAGAACAAAAGAGAAACGCCAAAATTCCTAAACATAATTACCTACATGTATTTAATTAGGAATATAATTTTTTTCCAAATTATTATGCAAAAAATATCGGATAAATGTTACAGCTCATTACAATGTGAGTGTAAATGATAATTCGTCTGGTAACGTTACGAGGTCATTAACGCCTCACAACGGCGCGACTACAAAACGCTTTATGTGTCTGCCACGTTTTAATGTCGAATGAAGAACGAAATATAAGCTTAATTATAATTATCTGCGTTAAAATGTTGCAAATTTAAAATTATGTACTAAACAATTTGAAAAAGATGTTCGTAGCCAAGTAGCTGGTCTAATGTAGGAGTTTTTAGACAGCCTGAAGACTTTGACACGGCATCGCAGTAGGTGTAAGGATGGTTCTAGACGGGCCATATTTTAATGCAATGTTTTGCTGTACTGTAGCTCGGCCACCATCAGCCGTATGACTATACAGCGTTATAGGTACCTAACCAAAAACCTCTTAAGGGTTCATTGTACTCATCAATTTGAACAACTTTTACTATGGGGCGAACTCCGAAATCGCGAAAAAAAAAATCAGCTGTTCCATGTCATTTTGTCTCAGGTGATTGAACTTTTTGGATGGAACAGCTGTTTTTTTTTTCGCGATTACAGGATTGGCTTCATAGTAAAAGTTGTTCGTATTGATGAGTACAGTAAATCCTTAAGAGGTTTTTGGTGAGTTACCTATAACCCTATATAGCTGGGTCACACTCAAAATATTGTCGCAATATTTCTGGGTCAGTATTGCAGTAAAAATTTGGCCCGTCTAGGAGCAGCCTTAGACGAAGCTTAATTAATAAATATATATAACTGTATAATTCTGTTAAAATCTGACACACTTATCCAAATCATAGCAAGAAATGAATAGAGAGTTAACAATACATGTTGAAAGAAGGGAAACACTGCTTAGACTAAAATTTACACTACTATACTTCTTACTAGTACTATACTGTACGACTATCATCGACTATACCTACTTAATGATTCAGCTGAAAATTGAAAGATTACGGTCTATGGTAAACATCGTTGTTAGGTTACAACTTTGTCGTAAGGTTGCAACCTTGTTTAATTAACCTTAAATATAACACCTTATGACTTAATTTCGCATAATTTCATTTAAATTAAACATATGTTGAGTAGTGAATAAGCCCAATTCTGCAGAATTGGACTTATTCACCTTGAGGTTTGGGTTGATTGTCTTAATTCATCTAAACTTGCTAAAATTACTGATATCCTTGTCTAACAGGCACAAATAACAAAGACAGCTATATTTTAGTACCTATAGATCTGTTAACTAAAACTTTTAGAATGGCTTAAGCACAGCAAAGTGAAAACAAAGTTAAACGCGAAGTCGGAGTCTACAGCAAAGTTTCCCCCCAGGTCACCGTCAACCCACAACCTGCCGCCGTGGATGCGCAAGGTCTTCCTGCAGCTGATGCCCAAAATCCTCATGATGAGGAGGACCAAGTACTCTCTCCCGGAGTATGATGACACCTTCGTCTCCAACGGTTACACCAACGAGCTCGAAATGAGGTTAGTACGTTTGTTTAGACTATCGCTCCTGCTAGTTATATCTATTATAGGTATCTATAGGCGGCGGTTACCGTATACGAACAGGTGACCCATCTACTCGTTTATACTATTCTTATTAAAAAAAAAAGACCAATTCACCTTCCCCTTCGGCACCCACGCGACAGATCACCATTACGGTGGACCGACCAAATGAGGCTGCACTCAACGGTCCCGTCAACATGTGCACAAGAAAGGATGCTATACTGTGCCAACGACTAAGGAGAAGCAGTATCTTGGCTTTATGTTTTGCCTTTACAGCATTATCCACTGCTGCTAATGTTGCAGAGCCTCGGAATAGTTATAAAGTGTTTTGTCTTATTACCATAACCGAACCATAACCTAATTTAATTATCAATATTTTTCTATTTTATTAATTATATTCGTTATTTTATTTATTTTGTATTTATTTAATATGGGTGTAACAATCCGGAATAAAAACAATTTCATTTCATTTCATTTCAATTTCATTTCATTTCATTTCTATTAAATTCATGAACTTGATCGAAAAAGACAAAAATTGTACAGCTAATATGAAGCTACACCACGCTTGTTGCTAAGGCGGTTGGTGTGTAGATACTTAGACGAAATAATTTAGGTATACCTAATTCGAAACAACTTTAATTATGGAACCAACCTTGAATCTCAGATCAACCTAGATAATAAGATGGCGCACGGCGTATGATTTAGGTGAAGCCAAAAAACCATCCAAAAACTAAGCTACTGTCGTATATGTACACAACACGCACACATTGACGCAAAAAAACTACGCTACTCGCTTTGTCATTCTTACCTCGACATTATGAGCATTGGTTTATGTTATATATCTTATACGTATACATCTTTTCCTCTAGGTTGATCTGAGCCGTGAACAGTTAAAGATATTAGTGAGGAATGGAATAATCTAATAAATAATTATAATTTTGATGCTGCGATTAATTGCAGTATCGAAATTTCGATGCCGATCGATGCACATGCCTTTAAGCTGCACATTAGAACTACTCGTATCTACGACACTGTTTCATGTTTCAACGTACATTACAGGCAATACAAAACTATTGCCAATAATTTCGGATTCGAAGCCGCTATGCATTCATTACAGGACAAAGCATCGCAAATTATGATCTTTGCAATGAATTCTATTCAGCAAGCATGATATATTGGATACGGCTAAACGCGAAATGGTGCCGATATTCAAAGTGAAATTTCCCAAATTGAAAAATTTGTCTCGTAATTCACACAACTCTGTATAGGACGATTACGTTTTGAAAAACTATGCAAGACTTTTTTTGGGTTCTTCCTCTTAACATTTCAGTAAGGAACATATGTTTAAAACTGTTTATAACCACATATTTATTATGAGGTTCGTTTTGTTTAAAGCTTTTAGGTAAAATTAGCAGTCTATAGTTATTATAATCTAATGACTGCCGGGATAGTCGAAAATTTTAGCTCAAGTTTTATTCCAAATATTTTCTTTACGTGTCTAGCCAAAGTATAATACAAAAATAAGTAAAAATACTTTTTCTTAGAACAGCGAACAGAAATTAGGGACGATACAACCAACTTATTTGTAAAGCAGACTGAGAGAGGCAGCGTCGTATTTCCTTAACAAAACCGACAGGCATCCGCCGAAAACTTTTAGTTCCTTCATTTGCTCAACTGTATAGATAAGTTTGTGGGTTTGCAAAGTAAAACGTTGTAAGTACCTTCTATAGAGTACTTTCAGGCCGAGGGGGATGTTTACGCCGCGGGCGAATTGTTAACGAATTAGGCTTCAGTCAATATTTGGAAATGGCGGATAAAAGGACTTTTGTTTTAGAAACTAGAGACTTTGCGGAGTTTAAATGATACTTGAAGATTCTTTATTATTTAGAACAGATAACAAATAGACTAGTGAATTATTATCAAAGGATTTAAACAAGTTTACAAACAAAGATAACTCCATAAACCTATCGTTCATACGGGGAAATTTCAGAATCGGAAACCCAGTCAAACCAGAAGACCTGACCACAACTGATGGTAATATTTTGAGCTACGAGTATGTGGGTTATTTTAGTTCTTCGCAAAGAGCGAGTAAAGAGGCCAATACAATGAGGAAATATTGTGCTTGTTATAGTACGAGTTACATCCTATGCGGCGTGTTTATGTGCATTATAGGAGCCATGTCCAATGTCCGCCCTAATTTCTGTTATTAGTTCGACGCGTGCCTCGGCGCCGGCTGCAGGAATAACATTCTACCCGCATTGTTGGTGTATTTCTAGTGGCGATTTGTAAATGCTGTTATCAACATTTCTGTGTGGAGCTAGCCGTTTTGCGGACTATTGTTTGTTAATCGCTAAATGATTATGATAGAAATGCAATTTATAACTATGTAAACGTTTAATGTAGGCACATACTTGTACTTACGTACATACTACGTTTAGTAATCCTAACTAATGTTATAAATGCGAAAGTGAGTTTGTTCGTTTGTTTGTTTGTTTGTAACGCTTTCACGTCTCAACTACTCAACCAATAGTCTTGAAATTTTGCATACATGTTGTCCGGGGTACAGAAAAGGTACTTTTTACCCCGAATAAATAAACGGTTCTTGTGGGACCGTGGGTGAAACCGCGGGGCGCAGCTAGTACTTTTAAAGATATAACTGTGTTTAAGTCCAAAAATCTCGAACAACTTTTTAGCAGTTGAAAAAACTGACAAAAAAAATTGGAAACGTGAAAATGTTTTTCTTCTCCCTCTAGCAGCCGAGACAGCCTGACTGATGCCTTCGGGAACCCCAAGAATGACGACAACGGAGACTACCGCAAGTCTCCCGGCCCTGAGGACGACATCCTTGGGGCCAGCGGTCATCTTCACCAGAGACATTCTGGTAAGTTGTCAGACTCCTAATTATTACATTGGCATTTTTTTTAAGTACCTACATTTTCGTTGTTTTTCTCATAGGAACCATGTCTTGTTGGTACCGAAAGAACTAGAATATGCTTTCTCGCGCTAAGTACGAGTAGAATTGTGGATGTTAAGTTTAGCACCCTAATATTATAAATGCGAAAATTTTTGGATGATTCGATGTTTGTTACTCAATCACGTTAGAACGACTGAACGGATCCGGATGAAATTTGACGCAGAGGTAGATAAAAAAGCACATAGAATTTACTTTTTGGTGCAACTACGGGACGCAGCTAGAATAAAATAATTAGCAGCACTCCAAGCTTTCGCTCACTATCCTACAGGAGCCGTAATGTTTTACCGCATAAAAAAGCAGCTTATCCAGATCAAAGTGAATGAATTTAGGCAAGATTGCATCCTATGACCGTTCTAGGGGTCTACCATGACATCTCATTGCCATGATGGTTACGTTTTGTTTTCGATGCTTTGCGAACATGAACCTTATTGCGCGGCGATACGATTGGCGGTCGCGCAGCGTCGACAATAAAACCATCATGGAAATAAGTAACCATCGTGGAAATAAGATCTCAAGGTAGGCCCTTTCAAGTAGTACTTTGTTACAGTGACGGAATCCATGAACTTCATCCCTCGCAACATCTCCCCTGAGGTGGCGGCTGCGCTGCAAAGCGTGAGGTTCATCGCGCAGCACATTAAAGATGCCGATAAGGACAATGAGGTCAGTATTTCTATTATTTTTACCTCCAACGCAAGGAGTGTTATAAGTTTTACATTTGTGTATGTGTATCTTTATGTGTTTGTCTGTGGCCTCGTACATCTTTTACGGAGAAACTTTTTTTTTTAGTAAAATGCCTCGATCGAGAGTGTTCTATGTTTGCCAGTTTAAAAAATAAAAATTGGAATTACAGGCATTTTAACATAACATCTGTTCGTGATTATATCCTTGTGTTGAAATTGTCTTCCACCATTTTGTCTGATGTTAAACAACGTACGACAGAACACGCTTGCCCAGGATAAAATCACTCTTGAATTATATTTTTTTTCAGCCACTCCCCTTTTGCAACTATTTGTTGTTCCGATGATTTACAAGGTTATAGGTAACTCATCAAAAACCTCTTAAGGGTTCATTGTACTCATCAATATGAATCACTTTTACTATGAAGCCAATCCTGTAATCGCGAAAAAAAAACAGCTGGTCAATACAAAAAGTTCAATCACCTGAGACAAAATGTATGGAACAGCTGATATTTTTTTCGCGATTTCAGAGTTCGTCCCATAATAAATATTGTTCATATTGATGACTACATTGAACCCTTAAGAGGTTTTGGTGAGGTACCTATAACCCTGTATAGATAATTGTAGTAACATAAATAAAGCTATTTTAAAATAGAGACGGAGGAAAGGGTCTGGAACTTTCTAGTAAATAACTGTTAGAAGTAATGAGTGAGCTGTTGTTGTGAAAAGGTCTAGACGACCGGCTAGACGATAAAGAATCTAATAATCTCCTCCGCGACTCCTGGAATTTAAAACACTCCTCGTTTTGGTAGTCGAGTATAAGTGCCTTAGACTTGTTTTGTGTAACTTTTGATCCACTGGTAATTAAGCATATAATTTAATGTAACAATAGACGAAAACTCTTACCTAAATTTTGTATCTCTTAGACTTTACTTCGTTTATTACGTCTAATAATAAATCCAAAAGAAACTTTCTCAATTTTTATTACAGACCTTGTTTACTCAAAAATGTAAAAACTTGTTCAAAGCGGCCCGGTAACTCGGCCTAATTTATAACCTTGCCCTAAAAATAAATAAAATTACATTCCAAATATTCATAACGGGAACGGAGTCTCTTAATTATCATCGGATAATAATAAAGAAAGGAAAAAAACCTGTATATTCAGAGGTTTGAATATTCATGTTGGTCGTTGTGTTACGGGTACTTACGAGAGACGTAATGACGAGGGAGAGACTGTGGAGTTAGATGATTATAGAACTTCCGATTTTAAGGCTCCTACGAACATTTTTGTTTTGGCTATTGTAATTTTCTTTGGCTATTGGATTAATTGCCTGTTCTTCTGAGTAGAGGCTATTTATCCGAAAAAGGCGGTCGAGTCTATTTAAAAAAAACTTCATAAGGCGTTCATAAGTGTATCTTTGATACCCAAATTGAATAAAAACATTTTGACTTTGACTTTGAATTTAAAAGGTAATGATGTAGGCAATCTCCCTAAGGAAAGGGATTTTTGAATTACTTTTTTTATTACCTGACTGCGTGAGAAGATCGACCTATGTTTTACGAGTGTATGTATGTGATTATGTATATATAAATGTATGAGGTTTCTTTGGCACCCCCTAAACTGCCCTACAGCCTAAACAGCTTTATGGATTTCGACATGTTAGGTGTCATTTGAATCGTCTTTATAGTGGAAGTGACATAGGGCACAACATTTTGCAAAGGGTTATTTGGTTTTCTTTTAATAATGTTACTTGTCTATTAAATAAATTAGTCAAAATTGACCCCTTACAAATGGAGATATTTTTCATAGCCCTCCTGAGGATGTTTTTATGGGAACAATTCCAAAGGAAAGGAGATACAGCCTATTTAATCGTACATGTAAAGTTTCATCATAATCTGATGAATTCTTTCCAAAATGTTTGACAAGTGCGTTTATCGGAAAATTTAGAACTTCGGGGGACCCTTAAGACTGAATAAAGCTTAGCGCTTGCTTTTGTTTCTCTATCTTTTTTTATTTACAGTCAGAATTGGCAGATGGTCAGATACTTGGCATGCATGTAGTTTTGTCCAAAGTAGAAAACTCTCGAGAAATAATTGCTTACCCCACTTTACTCCTCTTTTGTGTCCCTGATTTTTATAAAAACAGCACTAGCTATAAGAAAACTGTCAAAGATTGAAATGTTCATCATAAAATTATCTACTGTATAACTCTTTCTTTGGAAACATCTTGATAGTTACTTGATACTTGCCTATGTCCACCAGCGGCCTTTCCAGCAGCGCGTTGATGTCAGACGATGGGCTGATGATGATATGGATGTGTTCCAACTAGTTGTTAATTTTTACGAATTGCAGTATGAGTGGCATGAATACAATGTACTACTACGTACTCGTATAAACCACTAACGAAGTATGTTGAGTATATACTGCTTCAGAATAGTGTTTGTTTTTAATCGACCGAGATAGCGTAAGAGAGCGAAGCAACTCTGCTGCAGCTTCGACAAAAATGCTTTCGTATGCCTGATTTCTGTCCGGATCTTTGTCCGGATCTTTGTCTTTCTCTACATGTCGCATTTCTTAACCGATTCACTTTAAATTTGGTGATTAGGTACCATCTTAACATACCTATATAAATTACGTGTCACGTTGTTTGTCCGCTATAGACTCCTAAACTACTTAACCGATTTCAATCAAATTTGCACACCGTGTGCAGTTCGATCTAACTTAACAGATAGGATAGCTCACACATATATATATATATATATATATATATAAATAATAAACGCGAAAGAAATCGCGGGGTGACAGCTAGTAATTATATAGTTTTTTCTTAATATGATATTTTTTTGTATGATTATCTAACCTGCTCGTAAAATTTCACGTGAATCGGTTGCTACAGGTCTTACAGCCACTAGTAGTATATATAAGGATTACTATTTTACGCGGTTAATTACGGATCGTCACAGTTTTCATCACTACAATGTTGTAAGTATTGTCATGTGTGTGGCAATGGAAGGTTATATAAGATTTGAAACAAAAATAGTAACAAACAAACGGGGTTAAGCTAAACCAAATCGTTTTAAAATGGTAGATTCTGATTTGAGTCTTGCATCTAACAAAAGCCCGAAGAATCCCAAGGCTCCGTGCTAAACAGCACGGTTAGCACGAAACGACTCAGATCTTCAATAAATACCGCTAACCAGCTCGTTTCTCAGCCGAGTGTGTGCACGCGAGATTGCACTATACCTACTAGAGCACGTACTCTGTGAAAAATTACGGTCTGGCTACACGATGTATTGCGGCGGAGGTGCGGTGGAAAACTATTGAAAAATTAAGTTTATTTTCCAGCCTATGATTACCAAAATTGGGATTAACGAACAGTGGTTTCAGTTTTTTAACATTTTTCCAAGACGTAATTATAATATCTTGGTTATACCTAAATGCTTTGGTACTTTTGCATGCACTTTCTAGAGAGCACGGAAGTCAAAACGTTTTCCGAAAAAGAATAGCTTTTTCTTTCAGGGTTATTCTCAAAGTTATAGTTGCTAAAAATAGTGAGTTAAATGTGTTCTTTTTGGTTAAGTAACCTTGTATGTTAAAGTAAGATATAATCGTGCTGTATCTGTTCAAAATTAAACATTTCGTACATTGTCCCGCTAGTATACGAATACCAGCAAGATATCTGGTAGATATTTGAACATTGTGTAAACAAGCTCTAAAGGTAAATTCAATTTGAAGTGAGAATGCAGTAGAATCTGAGAAATCGTATATTTTGTTCAAGAATCATTTACTGGGCAGCTACTTACTCGTCTTCACGTTTGCTTGTGAAGAATGAACAGATTAAATAAATCTAAGAAGGAACAATACTTGCTTTATTTCAAACTGTATGAAATAAGTTAGTTACAAAGAATAATAGAAAAGAGAAAGAAAGAAATACTCATAAGATTAAGGTCAATTTTTTTATTATTTTATTTTGTACATAACGTTATTATTTTGTGGTAAAACGTAACAATATCTTATTCACCGATCCAATAAAGAAAGATATATCTATCCGAGTAAGTATACATTCATTTAAAAAAACATATAACTCATTAAATTTTCATTTTTTAAAATTATAATAATCTAAATATAAATGAGATTGGCATAGGACCGGAATCAGTGAGATGAGATGCCTGTTCCGCTATGTGGGTGATTAAAGGCTGATTTTGATTATAATATCAAAAAAATTACTTTACAGTAAAATTAAGCAATTCATAAGTTTCATAACAAACAACAAGTATTGTAAACAAGTACAATAAACGCTCTTATCAACATTTTAATCTAGTTCAGCTGATACCTACAGTTTTATCAAACAAAGAACTTGAAGGCGTCTTCGCTGATTCGCGAGGCATGCCCTCCAATATCTTAAAAGGCTTAGCGTCTGACGCGCACTTACTCCCAATATTATTGTATTAGCGAAGATTTAGCGGAATATCTTGTAAAATGCGCGAAATATTCCGCCGTTCCGTCAACTAAGACCTGTTGAATATTTAAATTGGATTTAACGCGATTTCAAAGACATTCTCTGAATATCGCCCCGGGTGAATGAGAGCCGAAATAAGTGTGATAAAATGCTTTGGTTTATGCCTTGATGTAAAACATGAGATTATTTGATGAAATTTGCTTTAATTACTAAATTAGTTAGGTATAATCCAAGAGTAGAAACTTGTGTCTAAATACAATATTAGAGGTCTTTGTTTCTGATGACCTAAAAAGAGGTAGAATTAGTCTGAACATTAAAGTTTGTCTATCTAATGATCAAAGTAAAAGCTTAGTCAGATTGTACAATGTAGCTTTTAAGCGTCAGTGAACTAAATAAAAAACACCCCAGAATTAGCCGTAGGTATAATACGCAGGATTCTCCGAATAATGTAGTCTTAATTACGAACATTAAGAACAAGAATTATAGTCAGAGTTTATTATTAAAAACGGAGCCAAGTGGAGGGGAATATGAAATTAGGTACATCTCGATTTGAATTTAACATTGTTACGAGTTGGACTTTGCGCTTTTTTGCCAGTTTTTGGTGAAAACAAGCAAGGTTGGTGCAAAATGGTAGTCATGAAACAACCTATAACATATGCATCGTTCAAGATGGGCTCTCAAACCGAACTCTTGGAAAAGGTGTCAATAATAAAGTTGTTGTTTCATGTAAAGTTTTGAAATTGTATCATGATTGCTCAATGTGTATGTTGCCTAAGGCTCACTTGCAGAAGTTACGGAGTTAAATTCTTAAACGCAGGGTAATTTCACTTAGAGCTAAAATGTTATTAATGTCACTCTAATATGGTGTTAATTCAAGGTTAACTTCTAATTACTGGTAGCACAAGATGATTTATCAGTAAAACTATTGATAAGCAGCTAACTCGGAGTTAAAAAGATAACCCAAGCTTCTGCAAGTCGCCTCAAAAGAGAAAACTATGAGAAGGGTAAATACATACACATAGTCACGCCTTTCCCCCGAGGGGGCTGGCAGAGGTGTAATACAACACCCACACTTCGCCGGACGATATTCAGTCATGTGACAGGGGGCGAGCCTGTCGCCATACACCGGGGTCCAATCATGTAGCAGATGACATATAATACGCACATTGGCTCACACAATGAACAAATTGGTGCGTGCCGTCGGCTGGGTTCGAACCCGTTCCCTCTGGCTTGAGAGGTAGGCCTTCTACCAACTAGGCTGCCATCGCTTCCTCGGGGACAACAGGGTAACTAGAGAAAATATAAAGTATTTAAGTAACTGAACAAAAATCGAACATCACTAACATCATGTAAAAAAGTCTTGCTTTGTTCGTTACGTTTTCAATTGTCTGTGTCGACATCTACATCAAAAGAAAAAGTCATACGCATGGTGTATACTCATCCCTTTCCTTCATGCTTAGATGAGCCTAAAGAGAAAGCGATAGGAGAACTTTTCTCGGTAAGACAATGCTAGTAAAAAAATCGGGTTATACTCCAACTCCCAGCTCTCTCTGGTGTAAAGGCATAGAGGCAGCATTAACACAGGTAAAGAAGCATTAATATAAGTAATGTATGTGGGTTTGCGGGTCATTGTACTCCGGGATAGCTCGCCAGGGAGTGAGGGGTCTGCCCCACAGGTGTAATGCGGGCATAAAACAAAAATAATCTGCTGAGTAGTTGGATAATAGCAGATGTGGTTTTGGCTCATTGTTATTGGTTTTAGGGAGGAGTTTTTGATTCTGAACAGATACAAGTAGGAGGAAAGTATTATTGTATTTTTTTATTAGATTTAACAAAGAATAGTAAAAAAGTGATGCGGAAAAAATCTATTAAAAAAATAGCTTATTTTAAAGTTGACAAAGAGACGTCGGGAGAGAGCTTTCTATTGCGTCTTTACGGCCTAAATTATACAGGTCGGTCGTAAGGCGATGCGGCGCAGACACAGTTCAGACGTGAAAACTGTGAAGCGTCGTGCCTGCGCTACGTCGCTTGTGTATGATATAAAAATACGTCGCTTTCATATATTTTACATGAAAAAGTTTTGAAGCGCCATCGCGCCTGAACCTTGTCCGCGCCCCTTCGTCACTTTACGTCCGGAATGGATAATCTTTTAGATGTAATCTGACAGTGTCAAACGTGATGAGATGCAGGTGTTGATAAATGTGGGGTATACTTTACCTACCAATCTTACCAATAACATAAATGTGAAAGTTTAGATGCGCGGATGTCTGGATGTTTGGTACTTAATCACGCCAGAACGGCTAAAGGATTGAGATGCTTGGCACAGATATTATATTATAGCCTGGAACAGCACATAGGATACTTTTTAATCGCAGGTAAAAAAACCGCGGGGCGCTGTAAACTACGCAAAAAAAAAACTACAACTTTTTTCTTACAAAAGTGATTATGAAATCTCAATCTATTTTCACGTTCAGCTTAGTAAAGTAAACAGCACTTTGCTCAGCCATAACTCTCTACTTTTTACACATTTATCCGATAAACCTTTTTGTCTCAACACAATATTGCTACTTTTTACGTTAGTTACTTCTTCAGAGCCGTTCTTTCATCTCTAAGGAGCTAAGACACATCTGAAAGTTTCTTTAAATTCATTGCATGAACATTCGTGGTTTTACAACACTCGAGAGCTTCCGAGATAACTGTACTTTGTAACAGTTGTAAAGCTTGAAGGGAGCGGGTTCGGAATCAGCCGAAGGCACGAATCAATTTGTTCATTGTGTAAAAATACGTGCGTATTTGATGTCATCTGCTACATACTCCTAACTGGAGCCCGGTGTATGGCGACAGGCTCGCCCCTGTCACATTTGGGACTGAATATCGTCCGGCGATTGCCACCTCTGCCAGCCCCTTAGGGGGAAAGGCGTGACGATGTGTATATGTAGAGCTTGAACCACTAATCTCTTGGAGTATGGCTCTGTTAATCGATTCAAATTCGATTTGGGAAGTTATAAATTTGAAACTTTTTTATTTTTAACCCCCGACACAAAAACGAAGGGTTGTTATAAGTTTGACGTGTCTTTGTGTGTGTGTGTGTTTGTCTGTGGCATCGTACCTCTTGAACGGATGAACCGATTATGATTTTTTTTTTGTTTGAAAGGTGAATTGGACGGTAGTGTTTTTAGCTATTTGATGAAAAATATTCGTTCGATAGCCAAAACGTAAAAAAGCCAAAAATAGCACAAAAGTCGTAACCCCAGTAACTGCGTGCAAGTACAGCGACATAGCTGCGAAGGTATCTCCTTTGGGACCCAGAATCGATGCCAATTTAAATTGTGCTGATTTCTCCGATCGTAGCGAGTAATGAGACGCTCGTAATTAGATTTAGTCTCGATTTCAAGGGACGTATTAAGGATAATCCTCGGGAAGGGAATGATTCCTGCTCTGGGACGGATCCGAGGATTTATTTGAGGCAATGTAAGTTATGTGACTGACTAGCGTTTGGTTTGACGATTTTGGGGTACATTGTGATGAAAATCAAGAAGTAATTTTTTGGTGTAGCTAAAAAAAATACATTAATGGAAAAAGAGATAGATATAGACAATAAGGGAGTGAGAGATAGAGAGAGGCAGATGGCAGTAATAAAAAAAAATGTAAAAAAGATTCAGTAATATACAATATATAGAGACAATCTGATTTGAAGTGATAAAACCAAGTGACCTAATTTTCTAGAACAACTGTGACCTGAAACCTGCGCATTCAAAAATTCTACCGGATATCTCCATTAATCGACATTGCTTGTTTGATGAGGCAGAGAGATGGAATAGTGAATAAAACATTTAATGCGGCGGATTCTTTTAGTTTGGTTTGTCTGCCTCGGTTTTATTCCATTGACGGTGGTTTCAGCGTGTTTTATTCGATGAAGAATTTTCATGTTTTTACCATTTTTGAAATGATTCTGCTTCACTTTACGGTCTATAAAGAAACCACAGTTTTTATGTTTATGCATCTATAAATATTAGGTGCAGTGTTGGATTCACAGCTTCAGAGTCATAACGCACACATACGTTGCTGATGGTTTAAAGCTGGGTATCTATCATTTTCGCGCACCAACTGTGCGGAGCGTGTCTGCAACTGCTCCGGTGGAGACGGCACGCGTATCTCCACATGAGACACGTATGCTCCACAGTTATTCAAAGGAGCAGTTTATTCGTGTTTGCAAAAACCTGTCACCGCTTGGAAAGCACACTGCGGGGTGCGCACAATTACATATGTGCTCAGAATAGAGAAATAGGACTCTATTTTGAGCTTACATGCCTGAAGAGTGTGAACGTGCCTTAGAGGAGTTGCAGATGCGCAGAGCGCAGTAGGTGCGAGAACATAATGGATACCTTAGCTAAAGCTTAAGATGTTGTAATTTATATAGTTTGATAAATATAGTAGCTAGAAATATTTGACTACACAGTTACACAGTTTTCATCGTTTACCAAAATTGACATCTACTGTCTGCGGTATCATCCTGCAAATGGCTTATTTAACTGAGTGTCATGTAATATTTGGCGCAAAATTTTGACGATTTTTTTGGTTATTGGTGCGTGAATGAAGGCTTTAACAACAACCTAACTTGGTTGACCCTGGGGGGCTATTCCTACGCGTGAGATGAGATGAGATTTTATCTTGGTCACTCTCACACCTATGACTATTCACATAAGAGCAACAAGGACGAATAATGGTGAGATTGAATCTCACTCCGTAAGAATAGCCCTCCTGGTTGGTTGTAAGCTAAAACAACAACTGCCAAGCTAAGTCAGAGGTCTTCGATCGGTGACAAATCACAATGACACAAACAACTGAAACCTGGGGCCCTACATGGTATAGCATTCTGGTCTGGTCAGCGAATTCTAGAAATTTAATTGGTTGGAAGCGTTTGCAACTTGACTAGGACCCCAGGGCTGGTCACTCAGCTAATACGAATTCATGTACTTTAGTTTATTAGAAGGGATAGTAGGTAAATTCTGATTAAAATCATGTTTAAATAATTCACGAACGAATAATGGATAGCCACCGTAATCTAAAGGATGGTTTTAAAATTTATTCGGCCTCAGGGTGCTATTTATATCTTTCGCTTCAAAAATGAAGTGAGGTTATCTCGGAGACGTAGAAACGGGGCCGGAATAACAATTTTTCGAAACGATGTTCTGTATTTGGTTTTACTTCTGCCAAGTTTTGAATGAACCGGATCTACCTAAAGGTGGTGGCTGAAAAATACATATCGTCACGCCTTTCCCCCCAAAGGGGCTGGCAGAGGTGTAATACAACACCCACACTTCGTCGGACGATATTCAGTCCCAAATGTGACATGGGGCGAGCCTGTCGCCATACACCGGGCTCCAATCATGTAGCAGATGACATTCATGTTCACACAATGAACCAATTGGTGCGTGCCGTCGGCTGGGTTTGAACCCACTCTCACTGTCTTGAGAGGCGGACCTTCTCCGGCTAGGCTATCATCGCCATGATAAATAAGTCACAAAATTAAATGTAAGTAGGTATTTCCCGTTCATTTCATTCATGAGAAATGGGATTATGCTTGTTAATGGCCTCAACAGCTGATGATACAGATGACGTCTGACGGCTTCGTCGGCAAACTTGCTTGCCTAAATACCTACACATTCAATTTTTTTTAATGATTTAATGGGCCCACGTTTGACCACAACACACCTGATGGAAAGTGACGAGGCGGTCTAAGATGGAGCACGCTTGCCCATGAGGTGCCTATTCACTCTTGTCTTGAAGAGACCCAGGTTGGGTCTATTGCTGGGGAACACCGAGGCAGGAAGTGCGTTCCACTCCTTGGCAGTTCTGATTAGGAAGGAGTTTTGAAAGCGCTTCGTGCGGGCTTTATTAAAGCTGACGACATATCGATGGAATGTCTGCCTTGATGACCTGTGGCGGAAGTCAGATGACGGAATCAGCTCGTATAGTTCCTGTAGTTATAGTTTGACGACATCTAGATTAAAATGCGCTTGGAAAACACTACAGGCTACTAAATTCTGAAACTTACACGAATTACGACTTTATTTACAGCACACATAGGCACACATTTCTTCTAAAGTGTACCTGTGCAATTTCTTACGAAGTTTAACATCTTATAAGAAGCGGGTGAAACCACAGCTCACGTTAGTATTATAATAACATCTACTTGTAATGCTGCTACCGTCCGCCCTGTTGAGATAACGGCCTACCATTAATATAGGGTCCAGATGCCAAACAAAGTGAATAGAACATTTTTACGCCATCAAGAATATTAATGGGAAACGTCGAAGTAATCGGCCAATTCGATAGGCTCGTATTTGATAGGGTTGCTAGAAGTGATTTTTAAATTTTTGCTTTTAAGGTTTTTCGTTAATAGGTTTTTAATTTGGCATTTAACTTTTTATTACGATCAAAAATGGAGAAAAAAAGAAATGCTAAGAATATAAGAACTTAGTAAATATAGACAGATATTTACCAGTTTAACTGTTTCTACGACTAAATATAACTAGGTGACCTGAATACAAATTTACTACTTTTCTAGTTTATCTTTCCCTAGTAAATTATTAGGTCCTTACGTATGAAATTGGCGTTTTCTACGGGAGGAATAAATAATCGTTTTTTTTTTGTAAAATATATTTAATTAATCAAAGTATGCACCGTTGTTATCTATGCACTTTTGCCATCTTATGGGTTGTTCATTGATCCCTTTACTATAAAAACCATGGGGGCGAGAATCAACAAACTTTTTGAAGGCGGTTTGGACTGCTGCATCGGAGTGGAATTTTTTTCCTTCTAAGAAGTTGTCCAAATTCCGGAAGAAATGGTAATCTGTTGGAGCAAGGTCCGGGGAGTACGGTGGATGTCGCAGACATTCCAATTGTAGCTCAGCTAACTTAGTGGTTGTTTGTTGTGCAGTGTGTGGTCTTGCGTTGTCGTGAAGCAGCAGTGGCCTAGAGCGATTGACCAATCTCGGTTGTTTAACAGCTAGTTCTTCCTTCATGGTTTGCAGTTGCTGACAATAGATATCTGCCGTAATCGTTTGGCCAGATTTAAGAAAGCTGTAGTGAACGACACCGGCGCTAGTCCACCAAACACTTACAAGTAACTTTTTCTGAGTCAATTTTCGTTTAGGGCAGGATTTGGCTGGGTCTCCAGGGTTCAGCCATTGCGATGAGCGCTTTCGATTATCGTACAATATCCACTTTTCATCACAAGTAATGATTCGATTTAAAATCCCTTCATTATTGTGTCGGTTGAGCAAAGTAACACAGCAGGCGACCCGTGTTTGCAAGTTCGATTCACTCAATTCATGAGGTACCCATCGTTCGAGTTTTTTTACTTTCCCGATTTGCTTCAAGTGGATTAATACAGTTTTGTCACTTACCCCGAAGACTGCTGCTATCTCTGAAGTGCTTTGTGATGGATCCGCTTCCACAATAGCCTTTAATTCTTCGTTTTTCACTTTGATATCCGGCCGTCCACGGGGTTGGTTCTTAAGGTCGAAATTTCCAGAACGAAAACGTTGAAACCAAAAACGTACCATGCTGTCTTTAGCGACACCAGCGCCGTACACATCATTAATTCTTCGAGCTGTTTCTGCAGCACTGGTGCCACGGTAGAACTCGTACTCGTAAATATACCGATATTTCATGTTTTCCATTGCGCGGTAATAAGCGACGCCAAAGAAAAAATAATGAGGAAAATAACAAATGAATGACTGTATTCCAAAGAAAAAAAAACCAGCTAAATGAATTTATTAATTTGAATTTCGAATTCTTAACCAAAGAGGAGATATTTCAGAACAAATTGATCAGTACGACAAAACGCTGATTTCATACGTAAGGACCTAATATTTACATTTATCTTAATTAAACACTATTTTTTCCCCCGAAGTCGCGGAAAACTTCCAGTATGGCAACACTTTCGTTTGACAGAGTGGATTGATCCACGGGTATTGATCAAGCAGCTATCAGCTATGACGGTATAATTTTCTATTATTTTTTGAATGTTGATTGATGAAAGGAATATCTATCTTCTCGATAGGTAATAATTTGTGTCAAGACTATTTAGGACAAAGGGTATTAAGTTACGCGAGAACAGTTTCTCGGGAACGAGCGGTACTTTCTCGCTTTGTCATAAATCTACGGACAAGTTTAAAAAATAAATACCTATATTTATTGCCAAAGTAAAAACAGAACAGTTTTAGTTTTTCACTTGTTTAAGAGTTCCGGGACGCTCTGAATTTTCCATACAAACGCGCTAGTCAAATTTCTTGAAAACCATTTGTCAGACTATTATGAAATTTGGCATGTACAATAAAATAAACTAAATCTCCGCCTCTATGTTCTTGTTTTTTTATAGTCTTAAAAAAAAGGCCGCATTTGTAAAGTGTCACTTTTGACTGATTTATTTAATAGATAGACAAAGCAAATCAAAAATCCCTTTACATAGGGAGGTTGTCGACATTATTAGCTTTTTAATTAATCCATAATAAACGGGAAAATTGTAGTTACTCGTATTTAAGAATTATTAAAGAAGTGCAAAAGTCATAGAAAATAATTGAAATTACACTTTGTCACTCTGCAGATACCTTTAAAAGCTCGTCAGTATCTTGCTAGTACTTCGTAGTACTTGCTCTCTTCGCTCGTCGTCTTTTATACGAAATCGCAATAGAAAACCTTTAGCCAATGCGATGTTAGTCTAAAGTGATCACTGGACCCTTAAATTAAAACGATGATACTTTCGCTTCTCAAAATCAATAATCACAGCAATATTGACAGACATCTTCACTGTAGATTTGATTGGTTAGATTTGATTGATGCGAGTTTTTATCATAATGTAAACCATCACAGGAGAGTGTCCACTCATACATTATGTTTATTCTTATCGTTTCTGTTTTTATTTGCTGTTATTTTTAAAGGTGTCTTATGTTTAACGGTACTTTTTGTCTACCTAAAAATGTCTTCTGGTAACTTCGCACTGAGCCCCAAGATACAGGCCTAGAGCTTAGTTTGGGACTCACTGTCAAACTTTAATTCAGTACTAGTTGATTTAGTTAATCCTTTTTTAAGTTAACCTGTCTATATGTACTTTTTTTTAATAAATAAATTTGATTTAATTGTATGGAGAATTCTCGCAAACAATAATCGCTTACGATTTTTTGTCGGTCGCGTTCAAAAAACTCTTCTAGCGTAACTTTTTCTTGTATGGACGGACCACAATTACTTAACTGATTATTTTTGATGAATAGCTGAAACAACATCATCATCATCCTATCCTTATCCCACTCACGTGTGATCGCTACAGTAGTACGCTTTATCCAACTTTCGTCTATCACTCAGATTCATCATCTCATCATCTCAGATTTCACATTCACATTCATTTCCCTTCACATAATAACTGAGACAACCTCATTACCAACTTTAATAACTGAAACAATTTAGCAAAATTAGGCTAGGAAATAGTGTGTACAAGATGCGTTCCACCCGCAGTTTAAAAGTATGATGTACTAAGTCTGGAAAGACTATAACTATCCCTGTGCCAAATTTCATCCAGACCTGTTCGGTCGTTCTGGCGTGACTGAGTAACAAACATCTATCCATCCACCATACATCCATCGAAACTTTTCGAATTTATAATCAGTAGTGAGATTATGAAGACTAAACTTACTACTTATTATTAAATAATTAAAAAACCTCCGGCTCGGATTTTAATCAAACTAAAGGCCTTTTCAATAAAAAAGAAATCAAAATCGGATCATTCGTTCGGGAATTACGATTCCACAGACACGCACAGTCACACACACAGCACACAGAGCACACGCACACAGACACGTCCGACTTATAACACCCCGTCGTTTTTACGTCGGGGGTTAAAAATATTAGGCAGTAAGACCAATAAATATCCTAGAAACCGTAATTTATGTAGGCAGTAAATAAAATCCAAACTGCAAGTCTAGCAAATCGCCTTATATTTCCTTTCCTAAATCTGCTTCCTCGAGCACAAATCCTATTCTAAGGATCCCGTACACTGCTGCGGATTTTTACCCATGTTACATACACATCGAGAGTTTACGTTGTCGTGCGAACCACGGATACTGAGGATAAGCAGCGTTGTATCTTGCTGAGAAAATATCGGTCGGATCCCATGTGGAATTTGAAATGTGCAGGTGCAGGGTGTGAGTGCATTTGGTTTATTTTACGTTGAGCTTTTATGAATGGCTCGGGGTTTATGTGGTCCTAGTCAGTTTATGGATGTAGTATTTAAGTGTTTTTCACTTGAAGCTATTGCCATTATATCTCAATAACAAATGCCTAATTCTTAAAGTAGAACATACTTTCAAAAGTCCAAATGCAATTTGTAGTACTTATGTTTGATGACATTTCGTTTTGTTAGATTTCCTGAATATTGCAATGGTCACCAATGGGATTGATTCTGTCGAGTTTGTCTATTAAAATTGCGTACAATAAAGTCGATTAATTTTTACAATCAGCCACTAACACATGCAAACTATCAATCACTTAGGTACGCAATCGATGTTGTACGTTTTTAATAAAGCTATTCCAAACCTATGCTTCAAAAGCAACCAAACTAAAAATGACCTCTACGTACATTGACCAAAGGGTGTCCGTTTACCTATGAGCACTGCGCCCGACCGCCTTGCAATGGTATTCATGAAAAATGAACTGAAAAACTTTGTGCTATAAAGTCTTGCTTAGATTGACTCGCCTGCGTCAGCCGCGAGTGTCCCGTGCGCGGCCCACTAAAAAGTACGATCTAAAAGGACTTTAATTCACAAACTATTGAATTCATTTTTCATAAATATCATTGAGAGACGGTTGGGCACTGAGCTTCCAGGTGGACGGACAGTCGGACAGCCAAAACCGAATCGTGTTTTTCACCAAAAATGCCAAACCAATCTAGTGTGTGTCGCCACTCGCTATGCGGTTATGCGATTTGCAACGAGTCACAACGGATATCGAGTTTCAATTTGCATTCGAATCAGATGTTACTATGGAAAGTCGGTTTCGTTGCGCAAATGTACTATTCACTACAAGTACATCACAATTTACTGTAGTATCCCAGTTAAATGGGCACATGTGTCACATTTATCTCAGAACACTTGCTAAAAAAAAAATCTAAACCTAATACTCCCCTCTAATTTTAGTATGGCCACGTAATTAGACGAGCCTAAGTCAGGTTCGATTTTATCGCGAAAAACAAACCCGTAGTAGTGGCAACGACCACCAGCTGTTTGTACAATAAGGCCGATACGGAAACCTGTGGGAAATGAGAGCAAAAATTCTGAAACACTAATCCATGAGCAGGAATTTTTCAACATCAAGTTAATACGGTAAGGTTCTCAGAAGCCAGTACTAAACATGTTTTTCTATCGTTAATCATGCTCGTCTTTTTTACCCGACTGCCTAAGAAGGTGGGTTATGTTTTTCGAGTGTTTTATTTTATTTATGATTGAATGGACCCACGTTTGGCCACAACACACCTGATGGAAAGTGACGATGCGGTCTAAGATGGAGCACGCTTGCCCATGAGGTGCCTATTCACTCTTGTCTTGAAGATACCCAGGTTATTATAATTATGTGTATTGTGTATGTAGGTATGTGTGTATGAGGTAACTTTGGCACGCCCTACAGCCTAAACAGCTTGATGTATTTCGACATGCGATGTGTCATTTGAATCGTCTCGATAGTGGAAGTGACATAGGTAGGGTATAACATTTTGCAGCCGGATGTTTGGTTTTTCTTTTAATAATTACTTGTTTGTTTTGTCAATTCTTTATTTACTCAAGGCTTGTAAATCATTATGGGCTAATTGGGTAAGTAAATGGGCTAATATGAAAGAACGTAACCTATATATATTTATCAGATACGTTTTTTTTTGTTTTTGATGATTCTTGCAGTAATATCAGAGTATTCTATATTAGCGAGTGTTGGCGATAAGTCCTGGGGGTAGATGTCATCGCCATGACATCTTTTTTTTATGTAAAATAGGTCTGCGTTTGACCACCAACTCGCCTGATGTTAAATGACGTTGTGGTCTAAGATGGAGCACGACGACCTATAAGGTACTTATTCACTCTAGCCTTGAAGTTTTGTAGAGTGAACAAGTACAAAGACGGCAGTTGAGTGAGCCGCTACAAGTGCGCTACTGGTCAGGCCCGTCTTCGGAACGGTTACACCGGACTACATCCCGAAACACGACTAGTTCATTTCACGGCATGGCTTGGTCCGGTGGGTGGTAACTAGCCACGGCCGAAGCCTCCCACCAGAGTTTGCTACCCGGTTTGCACTATCCGGGGACCATGTGTAGGGAATCAGAATAGAGTATACTCCTAGGGACGTGGGTAGGTCAGCCCCCATACACCACATCTTATAATTATTGCCATGATGGTTACGTTTCGCCGCGCAATAAGGTCCATGGTCGCGCAGCGTCGAAAACAAAACGTAACTATCAGGCCCTCTGGTCGAATTTAGTAGGTCGAAGTCTACACACCAAAGTCGGTGGGTCGATTTACCGACACAGCCCGCCAACATGATGTGGGGGGCTGGTTTCTTTTAAAATATAACCGCCGACTCGACACAAGAAACATAGCCGCCGCCATCATGTCGCCGGCTGTCAGCAGGCTTGGTGTGTGGACTCCGTTAGTAGATCAATAGTTTATCAAACAAAACCGCAAATTTTACTACTCAGCTTTACTGAAAATCTACTGGGTACGTAAGTAACAATTACTTTTCACTTGAGTCAAATATAAGATTTTTAGCAAACAGAAGAATGAGTAATGAATATTCAATTTAAGAGAATTCATAATAACAGTATTTTTTCTTCGACTGCTGAGTTCAGGATTCTACAATATCTAAAGTTGAATACCATTTGATTGGAAATTAGTCTGCATTGGACTAGATTCAGTATTATCTTTCTTCAATAGGAAGTTAATGAAGCTTTTCTTATGATTTTCAGACAGTTATTTTGCTGAGTCTCTGAAGCTGAATCCATATTTTCAGCACAGATTGTTAAACGTAGTTACGTACTATTTCAAGGACATTAATAAAAAAAAAGATAAATACAGACTACCCGTGTTCCGCTTTACGACCCGCGTTAAGAAAGTAGCATATGTGTTAATCCAAGGTATAAGCTACCACTATACTAAAATTCATTAAAATCCGTCCATCAGTTTGAGCGTGAAGAAGTAACAAACAAACAAATCACAAAAACTTACGCATTTATAATAAAAATAGGAAGTAGAAGAATAGACATTGAAATGGACTTACAAGAGACGGATTGAAAGTGTTTGCGTGAATTTAGTTGCAATGAAAGTGATGCTTATACTTTCTAATGCTTGTTCGTGTATTTGGAATTAGATATTTGTAAAAATAACTCATAACATATGACGTTATAGGATTCAATACGATTTAAAGTCCCTATAAGAAATCAATAAAAATATGCTTCCCATAAATGAGAATCCCTTCAATTCTCCTCCATCCCTTTGTTAAAGATCGATCCTTTCGTATTTACATTTCATTCCAAATTAGTATTCATTTTGATACGAAATTCCGTATCAGAGTTCAAAGTAACTGGCAAATGAACCAGCAACGTCGCCGAAATTGCTTTGAGTGCACGTGCCCCGGGGGGTTTGGTTAGCGGGATCCACATATAAGGTATCTTGGTACTGAGCTGTACATTGTACAATGTACTGTACCACTCGGTACGTTGTACTACGGAGATGACTGAATTATGACATGATCCGTAGGTAGTAAACATGCGTGTAATGTCTTGACACAAGTGCTTCTGTTCTCCGAGTACGTGATTTAGTATTACTTATTATTCCATTTGACAAAATTGAATTAGAACATTTGAAATAGACAATACACATGCTCAAAATTAAGCATGCTTGTAAGAATTTTGTGCCGGCAATGAGCATGCCAGCCAGTTTCTTTAATCTGTATGTAATGTAGAGGGCTTTTGAAGCCAATAACTTTATAACTAGCGGCTATGTGAGCTGTCGCATTCCTCAAGCGATTCTCGTGTAACTATACAGAATGAAAGAATGATACAGAAAAAAAATGGTCACGTGGGCAACACGTAGTGAGGTCAATCGAAGCTTAAGTAAGACCGAAATAAGTCATTTTCAAATAGTGCGAAAGAGACGATGACGATGATGAGTGACGTCATCAGGTGTTGGCTCCCGGAATGGTAGATCCTGTTTTTTTTAGATCATGATAATGTCTTTATATGAAATCGTTCAGGGAGAAGCGTGTTGACGCGGTATGTTTGTTTAGGTTTTAAATCATACGCCAGGTGTCGCTTCCCCGCCCGTCTCACTTCCCGCAGTGCTCTAGCTACGCATGCTTCCGTGTACCGCGTGCAAAGCGTTGACAGCGTTGAGCTGCGTGGGTGCCATATTCGGGCAAGCCACGCGTGTAGGAATGACGGTATTAATTTCGTATTGCAGTAGAAGCTATCACATAAATTTTTTTTCAAAGCGAAGCTAGACACAGGCGCGTAGTCCCTCCGTGCGCCGCGGTGGGCCAGCGGCTTAAAGGTGCTGGCCCACCGCGGTGCACGTTTGGCGCGGCCACAGCCACGCATTTTAGCTGCGTTTCTTCGTTTGCTAGACAACGTGGATCTACGTTTCTAACGCAGCACACGCTAGTCGCTGGACTGCTCGTGGTGTACTCACAATGCAATAAGTGAAAACCTTTAACCTAACCTTAGATTAAGACTTAATAACTAACCCCCCTCTACCTGTATTCCCCTTAAATAATAATTTAAGATTTATGTTAACAAAAGTCACGGTCCCCGGAGTCCGTGGAGTGTAATTTTTAAATAATAAAAAAAAACCCACGATTAAGTACAACTGTAGCGCAGCACAGTTTTAAATTATATGCCAGGCGTCGCTTCCCCGCCCGTCCTACTTCCCGCAGTGAAGCTACGCCTCTTTCGTGTACCGCGTGCGTAGCGTGGACAGCGTTGAGCTGCGTGGACGCCATATTCGAACAAGCCACGCGTGTAGCAATAACGTCACTAATCTCATATTCACGCGTAGCGTGTCCGTGGGTTGCGGTGGATACTATGACATACATTTTCTTGCAAAACGAAGCTAGACACGTGCGTAGCCTCTTCGTACGCCGTGGTGAGCCAGCACCTTAATACTACGATTAGGTATGCGGATAATTCTAATTTCATCAAAGCCTGATCAAACAAAACATAACATTAATAAACATTCTCAAACACAATACAATTCATAAAGCTTTAGAGCGATTGCTCAACCTATCAACGTGTTACAGCTTTATCTAACGGATCCGTCCGTCAATCCTTGCTAAAAATGTATGAAAATGTACTGAAAAGTGCTTTATATAAATAGGTTTCCGGACAGCTGCCCCGGGGATAGCTGCGGGTTACGTATTACTCTATTTGCACGGAATATTGCATGTACGGTAGTTTTAAAGTTGCAGTTTTATAGTGAAGAGGTCGATTTTTTGCAGCGACTTGTACGGTGTATCTACCTATTAGATAAGGACTATAAATAACGATGTAGTCTGAAGAAAATAGAGATAGTTTAGTTTTATAATGTGTACTCGAAACTAGTTTTGATACAGTATCACATTTCACGCTAATAATATGATACAGGCGAAAGTGTGAGTGTGTATGTTTGTCACTTATTCACGTTTAAACGGATGGACAGATTTTGATGAAATTTGATATTGAGTTAGCTTATACCCTGGATTAACACAAAGGCTACTTTTTAACCACGGGTAGAACCGCCGGGCGCAGCTAGTTTTTCTCATAATTTAAGTGAAGTCATCTACTCTTGAGTTTTTAAAAGCCTTTAGTTTGACGTTTCTATAATTGCGACAGAGGTATTCAGCGTAGGGACAGAGGCTTTCGAAAGGCTTGAAATGTCTAACACATGTGCTAGCTACTTCTTAAATGTGTCCAAATTGGTTGATCTTTTTTTACTTTATAAAAATAAATCTGTTTCCCTTGGTCATCGCATCACGCGTGGACGGATGGAACATATTCGCTAATTATTTTTTTGTTGTGTTATTATTGTCAGGAGAAGGTTTTTATGATAGAAAAAATTAAGAAAATTGAGCGGACTATATTCAAAGTTAAGACAGAACAACGTCTGTCGGGTCAGCTAGTATATACGAGTATGTCGCCGCTAACTAGCTTAATCAGCCGTTCAATTACTAAACGGCGCCGTTCAACTAGCTTCTTGATGATATTCAGCCATTCAATCAAACGGCTAGACAAAATTACTTGGATTGACGACGTTGATTAATTGCCTAACCCAGTCCTTTGAGTAGGTTTCGGGATGTAATAAAAAAAAATAACCATGACGAAGGCTAAGTCGGTAGCTCCGCTTCTCTTTGTTTCCGCCTTAGCCTTCCAATCCAATCCAAGTCGGATTTGGTCTGATGATAGAGTTGGGCAGGAGAGGTTCAAGGTTATAATAATGTCATGTCTATTAGAGTTGCTGTTCGTTTTACGGATTTTCCGATCTTTATTTTTACCATAAAAAATTTAAAACACACCTTTCCAGTCAAAAATAGTATTTTTGTAAAAAATCACCCTACGACATGAATGGCCTCAGAATCAGCCATTATATATTAATTAAATGTTGTAACATACTCTACGGCTGAATATCATTCAGGAAGCTAGTTGAACGGCGCCGTTTAGTAATGGCTAGGCTGTTAATTAAACGGCTGATTAAGCAAGTTGGCTGTGACATTTACATCGAATAGTTTTATCGCAATTTATGTTACTAGGCTCAATTCCCATTATAGGTAGGTCCTAAAATCAGTCTTTTTTTAAGACGAACCACTAGACCAGGGTAGATAATAATTTTTGAAACCAAAAAAAATTACAGTAGGATGAAACCCATTAGAAAAGGAGGGAAATATGATCAAAATGAAAGGAAAAATAAATTACGGTCGATCCGAGTTCGGGAAGTGGGAGGGGGTAAGTTTTTAAGGGTAAAAAATGGTTTATCTTGATTTCCGGCAAAACTACAAGTCCTATGGAAAAAAGTTAAATGGCAAAGTTGTAGGCAATAAAAAGATCTACAACTTTTGTATTCACAGATTTTTCACATAACCTCAAAATTTAGGTGAAAAATTCAAAAAACCAAGTTTTTGGTTTTTTATTTATATCTTTTTCAAAAAAAATTTTTTTTCTACGAAATTTGGTGAAAACTTACCTTATTATGTCCCAAATACACTGTAATTTATTTGATTAAAAATATTTATTTTTTCGCTTCATTTTAATTTAATATCAAAAAAGCACCCTAATTTTCAATCGAAAATTCTGACGTCAAAATATCAGCTTTTTTCAAAAAGTTTGGGGACTTTTTGTTCGTTGAAATATCTACTTTCTGATGGTGCAAAGAAAAATATACATTACTTTAGGAAATATTCTTAGAAAATGCAAAAAATTGAAAAAACCTCAAATTCGAAAATTTTTTTTTAATCATTATGTACAATTTTGAGGTATTTATTAAAATTTACACTTTAATTACTCAAAAAACGTAAGATTTCATGTTTTATTGATAAACGAAAAAATTACATATTAAAATATACTTCTATAATTAACAAACAAATAAGTTAATAAAGTTAATATTTAATAAGACATCTACAATATTTTGAAAAAGTTGTGGAATCTTCTTTAAATAATATTTGTAGATGCCTATTTATTGCTGTTTTAAGATAATTTATATAAGGTCACCTTCGGTGAATTTAAGCCCATTGTAAGTTATTTCATTGAAGGTCACTCAGGTATATAAATTATCTTAAAACAGCAATAAATAGGCATCTACATCTACATCTCACCTAAATTTTGAGGTTATGTGAAAAATCTGTGAATACAAAAGTTGTAGATCTTTTTATTGCCTACAACTTTGCCATTTAACTTTTTTCCATAGGACTTATAGTTTTGCCGGAAATCAAGATAAACCATTTTTTACCCTTAAAAACTCACCCCCTCCCACTTCCCGAACTCGGATCGACCGTAATTTATTTTTCCTCTCATTTTGATCATATTCCCCTGCTTTTCTAATGGGTTTCATCCTACTGTATTTTTTTTTTCATTTTTTACCATTTTTGTAGGCTTTGACCCTGGTCTACTCTCAATCTACTCTCACTTACTCTACTCTGTCTCACTCATTCTTTTAATAAACGGAGTCCGTACGAGGCACGCTCCGCTTGTAATGTAAGATGTACTTAAAGCAACAACACAATTTGACTCTATAAACAAAAAAATCGATTTGCAATTGGAAAGTTTCTCAAAGGATATAGCGTCCAATTATGTTAAGCAGCCAATTTAATGGGGCCTTGTCTACTTGCTTCTCAAGGACTCTAGTATAATTGAACCCTTCTGAAGGACTGGCAAAGTTTTCTACTGACGTTCTTAGAGTTCCCCAGTGGATTTTTTTCTTTTCTTGTTCATTATGGGCCCAGCTTCGCACGGTAGCTTACATTTTTAATGTAAAATTATCTCACTAATGGTGAAAACCGCATCAAAATCTGTTGTGTGGTTTAAGAAGAATTAGCGGATGTACTGACAGAGAGACAGAAAGACGCGGAAAGCTACTTTGTATATATGTATATGTATACATAATATCATGCCATTCACGGCAGTGGTGTAATACAACGTCCACACTTAGCCGGACGATATTTAACCCCAATGTGACAGGGGGCGCCATTCGCATGTCGCCATTCACCGGACTCCAGTCACGAGCAGATGACGTACAATACGCACATAATATGTTTACACAATGAACAAATTGGTGCGTGCCGTCAGCTGGATTTGAATTTTTCATTTTTTCATTTTCATTTTCATTTTAAGTTAAAGAATTTCGCGCAAATTTAGTAGTGCCATTATTTTTTACGTATTGAAATAGGAAGAGTCACAGATTAATAAAATATAAGTGCTGTCGAGATTAATTATGTGTAGAGATGGTCCAACAGAATTCATTTGTGTTCAGTACATTCAGTGCGTGTAGCGATGAAAGTATTGGCACAAACTGTTTAGTTTATCTATTTTTGCAAAACTGTAAACTTTTTACGAAATAAATAAATTAAAAAAAAAAATGGCGTTTGCTCTTTTATGCAAAAGAATACTGCTATACCCTGTATAAAATAGAGCTCATTTTTCAATACTTTGTTATAGCTGATGGATTGATGTTCAGTAGCTCTAATGAGCCTTAATAGTGCTTAATGTGATCGATCATCAAGTTATTTCAGTAGAATTATCTTTTCTTATTCGTGACAAACTAAGAAAAGATCCCTCTACTATACGGAACCCTGTCCGGAGCTTTGGACCTTATCTCGTTTCATTATTTTGTACGGCGACAACACTCAAGCTGAGTAATGGCGGAAGCGTTAAAGAAACAATTTCCTGCCTGAGATTAGCACTTAGAGAGCTTAAACAATACGTCAGAGTGTCAGGCGTGAAGTTGGGTCGGTGCGTCGTGACGCTGTGTTGGGCACGGCTTGAGGGTAATATGATTTGCTGGCTGACCTAATCGCATAAAAAACAATGGAATGAATATAAAAAACATCTAGGTAGGATTGTGAATCTACACTCCCTATCCCGGCATTACGCTCAGAAAAACTAATGATTCCTGATGAACAATTGGCCATATAATATACTAACTGCGCCCCGCGGTTTCACCCGCGGTTAAAAAGTTTCCTATCTGCTATTCTAGACTATAATCTATTTCTGTGCCAAATTCCATCCAGATCTGTTCAGCCGTTCTGGCGTGAAAGAGTAACAAACATCCATCCATCTATTCATCCATTCTTACAAACTTTCGCGTTTAAAATGTTAGTAGGATAATAATTCCTATTAGCCCCGTGTGAGTACGCTTCCGTTCTGAAGCATTACGCGCACAGAAACTGATAATGTTTTTTTTTCCTGTTGGCCCCCAGTAACAAACCTGGGCGAAAAGTAATAAATAGCGTATTTTAAACCAATATCAAACATTTGTGAATGGACATTTAAAAAACTGCATTACGTGTAAAATAACGTTACAAATGTTTCATAGTAATTTCTATAAATATATAACATTTACTTCATAGTAAGTAAATGTTTTCAAAAAACATATCCGAAAAAATATGTTTTTCCTTCTAAAGAGAAGAAGAGAGTTAGAGGCAGTAAAATCCTACTCTCTTCTTCTCTTTAGGAGCCCAACTAAAGACGGGATATTTAGATAATTGAACTATGTTTCAACTCTACTTATTACAACTACAATTCATTGTCCACAGGTCGTCGAAGACTGGAAGTTCATGTCCATGGTTCTGGACAGATTCTTCCTCTGGCTGTTCACAATCGCCTGCTTCGTGGGCACCTTCGGAATTATCTTCCAGTCGCCCTCCCTCTACGACACCAGGGTGCCCGTCGACCAGCAGATCTCTTCCATCCCGATGAGGAAGAACAACTTCTTCTACCCGAAGGATATTGAAACTATTGGGATTCCAAGTTAAATGCGACTTGATTTGTGGTCTAATTTAAATGGGATTTTAGGTTTTGGGATTCTTAGTTTATTATGACTTAAACATGAAACAGTTGCTTTCCGTCGACCAGCAGATCTCCTCCATCCCGATGAGGAAGAACAACTTCTTCTACTCGAAGGATATTGGAACTATTGGGATCCCTAGTTATTTTATTTAATGTTTTTTTTCCTATTTAATTATTTGGGTTCTGAGTAAACTAGGATTTTAGGTTTTGAAATTATTCATCGTCTTCATAACAGTATTTTAGGACCCACTGCAGAAACACCAATCTACCTCCACCACGCTGGCTCAGTGCAGGTTTGTGGATGTCACATGACCGATGTTGAAATTCTCAGTTAACTAGTTTTTTATTTTTTATTACTTAATACATGTTGGCGGCCAAACGCAAGCCGCGTTTGGCCGCCAACATGCCTGATGATAAGCAGTGATGCGGCCTACGATGGAGCACGCTTGCCTAGAAGAAACCGATTCACTCGAGACTTGAAGATACCCAGATTATAAGTGTCAGGGAACACACACTCTGGCAGAGTATTCCACACTCTAGCGGTCCTTATGAGAAATGAGGAACCAAAGCGTTTCGTGCGTGTTGTAGGTATGTCGACCATAAAACGATGCCGCTTTTTTGTACTCTTGGTTCCTTTATAGAAGAACGGGCTAGGGAGAATAAGGTCATGCAAACCAGATGCACACTCCCCGAAATGTATCCGATAAAACACCGACAGACTAGCAACCTTGCGCCGATGATCCAAACTTTGAAGTTTGGTCTGGAAAAGGGAGTCGTTGCTAATGAGCTTCTTCGCACGTTTCTCGATGGACTCCAACGCCTCGAGCTGGTACTTGGCCGATCCATCCCAAAGGTGCGAACAGTACTCCATGCACGACCGAACCTGTGTCTTATATAAAGAAAGCAACTGTTCCGGCGTGAAGTACCGTCGCACTTTCGAGAGGATACCCAGCTTTTTAGCAGCTAATTGAGCCTTAGACTCAATATACTAGTGTTAACAATTGCTTTTCTTAGTTATATTTATTTTTGGAATTACTTTAGTTAAATGAGATTTTCGTTTTTGGGATTTTGATAGTTAAATATCACTAAAGATTTCTATAAAGAATTCATAAAGCTTGAATTTGGTTATTTATTTGGTTTTAAAAGATTTGATTAGACTAATACAAATTTGAGTTTCTAGTTAAACAGAAGTTGACAACATCATGTATGTCACCATTACTAGAGCTTTGATGTTATTCTATGATGGAACTGTATAAACTGATCAATACAGCTGCTCGACTGAGGCTCGTTTGTTCGCGGATATTACATAACCCGTTATGTTGTATGACTAAGGAAATTTCTTCACTTGAACTCTTCCGATCATGAGTCTCCTCATCTTCCTATCCCTTATAAGTTTGACAAGTGAGTTGATAGGTAGGAATAACTTGTCTTTTTTTTATCGAACAATGAAACCTTACGAGAAATGGTATAATTACTACAATATGTACCTATTTATTATAGTTCAAAGTGAAACATACGTTAGTAATGCTCATCTTATAATTTTTATAACTGTGTAGTGTGACTCATATAACTGTAAGTTTAAAATAAGTATAAATGCTCATCAATAACGAGTAAGCCAAAAATAATCTTAATAATTATTATTTATCTATGAATATTGTAAGAAGTGTTGTGTCAAATATTTTAAACGGCTGTGAAGTTACCAAGTTTAAAACGAATTTTATAAATTAGAAATGTTTACTGCATATAACTTTATTCATTAGGTATTAATGCACAATAAATAAAACTTTATCTGAAACTTGTCTTTCTTTTTAAACTCCTAACAAGTAACAGATATTTGCCCGACTGAGCAAGAGGAAGGGTTTTATGTCTATCGTGTGTATGTATGTGTGTCGGTATGTATGTATGTATGTATGAGGTATCTTTGGCACGCCCTATCGCCTAAACAGCTTGATGGATTTCGACATGTGAGGTGTCATTTGAATCATCTTTATAGTGGAAGTGACATAGGGCACATTTTAATTATATCCGGATTGTCAGACAACATTTTGCACTTGGGTTGGTTTTTTTTAAATTAATAATGTTACTTGTTTTACTAACGTTTAAGAGCTATTTAATTTCATGAGGTCAGAGTTTAGGTAGTTTAATAAGATCAAAAAAGTGACTTTTAATGGCGTTTCTAGATGACTATGGTAAGTTTGGTAGTTTCGGTGAATGGTCCGAAATCGGATGTATAGTACCTACTGGAAGTACTGGAGTACTGGAGTACTCCCACAAATTGTGGTATAAGAAACATCACAAAAAAACAGTTTTCAATCAATTTCAGCATCCATTTAATCCATTTTAAAGTCCTATTTCGCATCAATGTGATTTGATTTCAACAAGCCTCGTGACCATGTCAAACAGGCTGACGGGGCAGTCGTCCAGATATCTGTCGCAGTTCCCTCGCTGGCCTTCTAGCTCTGCTTCGTAGTACTCGTCATCCAAACCCTCCTCTTGTGATGATGATGGACTGGAAAAGAGAAGTATAAAAGTCAAATGAATATAAAAGTCAGAAACTGCTGTAACTCTCTACTTGTACTACCGACTGAGCGAGCGTTAGCGAACGAAGCGTCTATGCTTCAGTTTCGACAAAAATGGTTTTGCACTCGGTATTTTCGAATTCTGTCTGGGTTTCTGTCCGGATCTCTGTCGTCGTCTCCAGGTCGCTTTTCTTAACCGATTCTCTTGAAATTTTGTGAGTTTGATAATTATAAAGATTTTCTGGTCGAGGCAGTTTTTGGAAAAAATAAAATTGGCGAAGATATGATTATTTTACAAAAAAAAACAAACATATCTCCTTTGAACATAAAAACTAATTTGTAAAAAAAATACCTTCCGCCAATTTCAAAAATTTCCAAAACTTGACAAAAATTTGACTTGACAAAAAAATCTGTATAATTATCGAACCTGGGACCCTATTCGGAGATTTGAGATTCTCATCTCACCATTTTGCGTCCTTGTTACTCTAGTTTAAAATGTCATAGGTGTGAGAGTGACCAAGATAAAATCTCATCTCATCTCACGCGCAGGAATAGCCCCCCAGCTCACAAAATTTCACGAAAACCGGTTGAGGAATGCGACCACATGCGACGACAGACGCCGGTCGCGAGGTATCCAGCTCAAAGAGCCACTAGATTTAGAAGAATAGGTCGACGTTTGACCACCAAGTCGCCTGATGTGAAGAGACGTAGTAGATGACTGTATGTGGACAGTGGACTGTACCCATAAATTTACCTTTAAAAAAAAAGTGTCTTCGTGAAGACAGAGTGGCTATCAGAGTTTTCAAGCCGAAATTTTCTGCAGAAATACAGGTAGTAGCAGGCAGCCGTATTTTGTATTCGGTACAAAATATTCATTATTTGTGCAAAATGCAATTTCCATTTACGCCTGATAAAACTGCTGTCTCGTTTTTCATGCATTTTTCTATTTAATACGTACTTTTTACGTATTTTATCACTATTAAAATATATAAAATCGACTGTTCGTTTTTTTTGTATCAAAGTTCGCTAAAATAAAACAAACTATAAAATTTTTAACCGACTGTTTTTGACAGCTTTTCATTAAGACAAATATCAACAGTGAACAGTTTAATAAATAGTCGTCGAATTAAGGTTATCACTCATTATAGCCACCCGGGACGCGATGCGCAGCGCCGCGTCTGGTGTGGTTACATAGTACTCTTAATTAATATGATTTCTATGGATATGCGCTACATCAACTCAGGATCGCCTAAACGTAAGCTCAGCGTGGCCGGCGGCCCACTGGGTGACCACCTGCCACCCGCGAGTGATTCACGCGTAGACAAGTGACAATCGCTGACAGATTACTCGGCAATTCGTGGCACACTTTCGTTCGTTGACCACGCGAGGTTCACTGGTTGATCACTCGGATTCCACCCGTGGATTACCGTTGACAACGAGTCGAGGTGGTCCCGAGTGGCTCAAATGAGTGACAACCTTTAAAGTTCAGTTAACATGGGCCTAAAACGTATTTCAAAAATATAAGTATACGAGTAGCTTATATGATTTTTATGGATAAAATAAGTTGAGTCTGTACGTATGTCATCTGCTACATGACCGGAGCCCGGTGTATGGCGACAGGCTCGCCCCCTGTCACATTTGGGACTGAATATCGTCCGGCGAAGCGTGGGTGTTGTATTACACCTCTGCCAGTCCCTTCAGGGGAAAGGCGTAACGATATGTAAGTATATATTTGTATAAAATTCCATTCCAGTGTCGTATAGAATTTTGCTGCTTTGAAGTTTAAAATTCTGGATACGAGTAGTACCTACTGCAATCTTTATAAAAGCCCAATATACTTACGTGAAAATGATGTGCATGATGTGACCCAGTAGCCCGTTGTGATGGAGTGGAGTCTCTGCAGCTTCACAGATGTTCCTCAGGAGGCATTCTCGACCGTTCATACCGTTCCTAGAATAACAAGAAACTTTATGATTTTATAAAACGGGAATTACTCTAGTCGATTCTAGTCTATTTAGTCGATTATTCCGACTAGGGTTTCAACCGCATTCGGTGGTCTTTATCAAGGCAAGTGCGCGCGCGCGGCTGCGTCTCGCATAGCACTGTAATGCAATATAGTCTGAATAATCGACAAAATCGTACGAGAATTTCATCGAATTATAATGTTTTTAAAACCACTTCAGTTTCCATATTTTTTAAACTTTTTGGAACTTTTTGAAAGAAGAGTTTTTGGTTGAAACTTTTTGGTTTGGTACCTATGTAGTTTTGCTACCTACAGCAAAAATAAGCCTTTTGATTTGCAATGAAACAAAAGAAGCAAATTTTGTTAACGAAGATAAGGAGTATTATTTTAAACATTAACCTCCCTAATAATAAACGCTGTCTCGGAATAATTACCTACACAGTGTTTTGTCTTTTTCTGTATTTTAAATTTTGGAACACGATCGAAAAAGACAAAACACAAACTATTCTGAGATTGTACAACGTTTATTATTAAGGGGGTAAATTAATAACTGCGTAATAGTTACAAACTAGTTAGTAGTAGTAGTACTTGTAGTTATCAATAGCTTTTAGAGATTATCTGTTCGAATGTCAAACATCTTTTGTTGTCTAAAACTGTTTACAGCTTAAACGAATATTTAATGAATGACTACCACAATTATACAATGAAATCTATTTAAATTATTATGACATTAATTTTATTTACAATTATAATTATTAATTTACAATTATTAATTTTTTATGACTGTTAGAAGCCCTTATACAGCTTCTATTTTTGAACTTACCATTTTATAAGATGATTTTTTCATTTTATTAATTAAAGTAAGTAGAGGTAGAATAAGAAAAGCCTAATAATTAAAATTTTGTTAAAATGTAGAAATAAAAACCAATGTATGTATAATGACGAGTACATGTAAGGAGCATTCCTAATGCATTTTAATAAATTATTATGAGTGTGACTTTATGACAATAAACTATTCTATTCTATTCTATGATTCAAATTCAAGTAATTATAGTAATTAACAATAAGTATGTACCATGATTATTGTGATTGAAATAACAATCACAATAATCATGGTACAGAATAAACTTACTCCTTAAATCTGGTTTCTAAGACTGTGTAAGCTAGTTCTCTGGTGATACTGCGACTTTGCCGTGTGCTGACCACCTGGAATTAGACAAGATTAAGCCCCTTAGCAAGACTACCGAACGTTGTATAGCCTCAAATTAGTTAGTTACCTATTTAGTGTTTTGTCTTTTTCCATCAAGTTAAAAATTTAAGAAAAAGAAAAAGAGAAAACACTGAATAACTATTTCGAAGCTATTCAATGTTTATTTTTCAGGTTTTAGAGTCCTGCTTGGAATAGTGATGACTCGGGAAAATCGGCGGACGATAAGTTAACATAACTCTACCAGCAGCTTCCTTATTTGATCAAATAGATTTTCTACCTAGGCCTTTTTAAGGTCAGAGATAATTGCTCTGTTCTCAACCTTATCTTTGCTAACTATCAAGGGAGTAGCGTGTCATAGGCGTTCTTCAGTAGACACCTAATTGTTCTGTAGAGATGGTACATAAACTGATAAGAACATATGGTCTTTAAGGCCATAAAAATGATCTTTATGAGCTAGGTACTTGTCCTAAATGATTGTTCTTTTTCAATGCGTCATGCAATCAGTCCATATCAGTGAATAAAAGCATGTTCACAGCGATACCACTCAGTCCGATCACTTTCTTTCTGTTTGCACTCACCCATTCGGTTATGGCGACAAGCTCGCCCCCTGTCACGTTTGGGACTGAATATCGGCCTGCGAAGTGTGGGTGTTGTATTACACCTCTGCCAGCCCCCACGCGGAAAGGCGTGGCGATATGTACGTATGTATGTAAGGACTACCAACTGCCTTACGTACGAGTCTATCAACAACCCATCGTGTCGCAGAGCGTCTTACTCTATATCTACCTATGTGGTTTCCACTCCATCCACCAAGACACCCAAAAGTTATCGATCCTGCACAAGCTATGACTATTTCTGCTCCATCAGAGTTATACTTCCTGTCAGGAAAAGTAACAGGGAAACAAAGCAACCACTTACGGGCAAGTTAGGGAACAGCACTTCATCAATCTCCGTGATGTTGTTGAGGGTGCTGTAATTCGATTCGAAGTTGTATGACACGAACACGTTCTTGTCCGGAATGTCTATTGGTACTGCTATGGCTACGAACGTCTGGAAGGGATAAAGTTTTGGTACGTATAGAAATGTTAAACATAATGTACATGACGAAGTGGGATAATTTAAGCAGATTTGCTTAGTGTGTTCTGTGCGATAGGTATTATGGACAAATTGCTATGCCATGCCATGGAAAATGGTTTTTCCTGAAAGCTTCGGAAAATTAACCGTCTTCAAAAACATAATTATACTGGAACTGAATTAAACAAAAAGACAAAGCGTATTGTGTTCTGATATTGTGCGTAATGAAAGAAAATTAATTTATTTGTGACTAATCGTAATGAAAACATAATATTAGAAAAAAAAAACAAGGTTATAAAATCACAAATCTGCTTTAAAACTGTAGTACCTGGATGGCCGAGCTTTGCTCGGTATTTTTTTTTATTATTGTGTTTTTTGGAAAATAAACAATTGATTTTAGTCTAACCTCAAAGCAAACACTCATTGACTTTGTGTTGCTTAACAACGCCATCTGCTGTTGTGTCGTTAAAGCAATTAGTTGCTCACAAAAAATAGTATTATTATTCGCCAATAGATGTCAGGAAGAGTCATATTTTTGTTATTTTTCTACCAAGTTTATGTTTAAGTTGATTTTCGATAAAACACGAATAAAATGACATTTTCTAAAAATGATTTCTAGCTAGATCGATTTATCACACACATATTTACATTTATGACACATAACTTAACATATTTTTGACATGTATACCACCCTTAACATAATTGTGTTTTGTTGCAATGTTTGTATTGTTATTGCATTGTGACATTATTTTTATTTTGACATCTTATAATATTTCTGACATTTATACCACTATTTTTATTTTATAATTGAATTAAGTACAATTTTTTTTTCCGTTAATATTATATAAAATCAATCTATTTCTGATATTGCTAATGTAACTGGTTTTTGATCGTGTTAGTAATAATAAATAAATAAAATAAATAAATAAATTATCGCCCCCGAAACCCCCTATATACTAAATTGTATGAAAATCGTTGGAGCCGATTCCGAGATTCCAATTATATATATATATATATATACAAGAATTGCTCATTTAAAGATATTGCCGGCTGTTAACCGGCAATGTGTAGATATGGATTTGATATTAGTGTTGGTATTTTAGCAAAAGTTGATGTTTTTGAGTATCTACCTAAGAACCATCAACCTTTTCTTGGTAATACATCTTTTCCAAATACAACTCAGTAATTTAATAGGTTATCCGAAGTTAAAAATAGCACCAAATGTAAGACACCGCGGTTTACTTACTAATAAAAATAGGCGAAAACAAAGAAAACAGGAAGAAACCTTTGTACAACGTAAACTTTTGAAACTCAATCTCTGTAGCTCATTCAGATTGAATTGCTTCTTAATTGGACTATAATTAAAATCAAAATACCTCCCCCGTTATAACAAGACGTTCCGAGTTTTCCACATCAATTTCCGCTCACTTTGGTGGGTTCATTTGAATTTTAAATGGATACTAGTTAGGTACGTTATACGGCTCAGATATCTGCTACCTACGTGTCAATCTAAAGTATAAATGTTACTTCCTAAATAAATAAAAATATTTAAAGATTAATAGAAAAATCAATTTCGCAGTTTCACAAATAATAGATTTACGGACACATGGTGATCGTCTGACCACTACTAACCCTACCTAATTCTGAAAAACTATACTTTTTTCACCATTCTTAATCTAAAAAGTAAAATAGAATAGGGCATGGTATAAAAATCTTTATTACTTACCCCGTAAAGACTAGTCGGTGGGAAGATAAGTGATCTTTTATGTTGAGAATTTCCTGCAGCCAGCACCGAGATGACGTGCCTGTAATCAACAATAACTTTTATACTCTAGATAATATTGGAAGTTCGCCATAAACAGAGAGCTCGCACATCTCCGCAACCCCTTGTCGATCTAGCTCATATACGAGCTTAAAAACAGTATTGAGATAAACTATACAACACTAGCTGCGCCCTGCGGTTTCACCCGCGGTTAAAAAGTATCCCATGTGCTATTCAAGACTGTAATCTATCTCTGTGCCAAATTTCATTCAGATCTGTTCCGCCGTTCTGGCGTGAAAGAGCAACAAACATCCGTTCATCCATTCTTACAAACTTTCGCGTTTATAATATTAGTAGGATAACATATCATCACACCTTTCCCTCAAAGGGGCTGGCAGAGGTGTACAACACTCACACTTCACCAGACGATATTCAATCCCAAATGTGACAGGGCGAGCCTGTCGCTATACACCGGGCTCCTGTTATGCAGCAGATGACATTAAATACGCACATATGTTATAAGAAATTGGTGCGTGCCTTCGGCTAGGTCCATAGCCTCTGGCTTGAGGGGTGAGCCCTCTCCGACTAAGCTATCATCGCTCTACAAACTAAATGTTGCAAAATTTCCTGAAGATCTGACCAAGGGTACCTACTCAAGCTATCAACGGAAAAACAAATGCCGAGTTTTCCCAGTAGACTCCAAGATCTCGCTTTGCTCGACCAATTAGGATTCAACAATCATAAAAGGAAGACAGGTTTGTTTACTTATTTATGCTCACAGATAATTACTACTTGCTTAATCGGAGATGTTATGAAACACACACAGACATGTGTGTAGATTTGGACAACTAGCACCCAGACCCATAAGAAAAATAACATAAGGGAAAGAGGTTTGCCATGAGTATCTTTCAATTTTGATTTGTAAATATATGACGGCGCGAGATATCATTGGATAAAGAAAATCAGTTTGAGAGTTGTTAATCGATAGTTTTAATCTGTGGTTTATGACGATTAATCGATTTGTTTATGGTAATTTAGAGCGGTTAACACCGAATGGAGTTACGTTTGGGATTTCGGGCGAACGTCATGTCTGTCAGTCAGTGGTTGACAGGACTGGGCTGAAAGCGGTCGCACGCAATGATCATTCGTAAACCCATTACTCTAAATCGCCAACTATCTTTGTGATCATTCACTAAATAAGTAGTCTAAGTGACTGTATAATTAAAATAGTGAAAAGCCTTCAATGCTGTCCCCTTATTTCAACGTTCCTGAAGTTTGACGCCGACCATAAATGATAGCGAGTTCACGGATGAGAAATCAGACACAACACCTCGGCCTACTAGATTTTCTCCGTCACCAAAAGTGGAAGGTTACAGCGCGGCGGCCTTTCCTATGTTTCTCCGACATCAATGGGATCAGATGCGACGGCGTGGCTCCTCTTTCCTACATTACCCCGACATCAGTGGGATGAGATGTGATAACTCGGCCTCCTATTTCTCTATGTTTCCCCGACATCAGAATTGGGATACGAATAACGTCCACAGCAACAAGATATGGCTCCGTCTTCGGCTACAATTGTGCAATGATCTGGAAGCGAAGTGGCATAGCAACAGATGGCTGATAGGGTCGCCCCTACGTGCTATTATTGTGGAGTGTGCGGACTGTTTCTTCGTGGTGCATGAAGGGCAGCAGAGCGGCAATGAGAGAGTGAGCATCGAGTAGACGTCTGCATTATCTCGACGGCGTTTGATTACACCTAGTCTATGCTATGTGACGCAACTAACAAACAACGAGAGACGAAGGATAGCAGTGTACCGAACAAAACGTCGACGCCTACGTGTTACTACTGCAACGAGGTTACATCGCCACTCATTGATCGAAAAAGGGCACCAAGATTAGCAGCGGCAACGTGCAAGATCCGGTCAATGCCTGGAGGGCTATTCTTACAACTCATGATACCATCTTATCTCAAAAAAAAAAACCTAAATTCGAGATGCCTTATTCAAGTTGCTCGAGATCGAGATAATCTCGATGGATGGGGCGCAAGATGTCTCGAGTAGTTGGAGGCAGTCGAGACTTCCAATGAGGCTATTCCTACGCGTGAGATGAGATGAGATTTTACCTGGGTCACTTTTACACCTATGACGTTTTAAACGAGGGCAATAAAGACGAAAAAAGCTGAGATGAAAATCTCAAATCTCCGAATAGGGCCAAAGGAATCGAGATCGAGATGAGATGAAAATCTCCTATCTCCGAATTGGGCCCCTGCACTATGAAGCAGCCATTGATCACCTACGAGTAGCAATTGAATCCGGTGAGAAGTTTTCATTTTGTTTGATATTCGTAAACGATGTATGTCAGAGTGCTATTTTCTATTAGAGTTGTTTAAAGTTTAGAAATACCCACAAACAGTTTAGTCAAACTGTCGCTTGCGGCACATGTGAGTCATGCAGTTAATAGATAACTTACTAAGTGTCAATGCTTTTGGTAAAACTAAGCCTGGAGGGCAGTAGCCGGTAGGACAGTAGCCTGTGTAGTAATAGCCTGTGTGGCAATAGCCTGTGTGGCACTCGCCTGTGTGGCACTAATCTACATGGTACTATCCTATGTGGCTCTAGCCTGTGTGGCAAGCCGGTGTAGCAAGCCTGTGTGGCAAGCCTGTGTGGCCAGCCTGTGTGGCAAGCGTATGTAGTTCTAGCCTGTGTGGCAAGCCTGTGTGGCCAGCCTGTGTGGCAAGCGTATGTGGTTCTAGCCTGTGTGGCAAGCATGTGTGGCAAGCCTGTGTGACAAGCCTGTGTGGCAATCCTGTGTGGCAAGTCTTTGTTGAAACCCTACTTTTGTTGAATTATAGTCTGAGTGACGATACCTAGCCTGTGTGGTAAGCCTATGTAGTAAACTCCTCCCGGTGTAACATCATAGTACGAGTTACGACCTAGCCTGTGTGGCAAGTCTAAGTGACAACTTTAATGCCATGTTATTCGTTTGTAATTGGACACAGCAGTTTACATAAGTCCAAACCGCGTATGTGTACCGCCGCCATTGGATTTTCAATGTGGCTTGATTAAATTCTTGGAACATTGGATGTATGATTAAGAAGTTAGTTTTAACCTCGATTATTCGATTGGTCCCAATACAATTTATTTCACTAAAAGTCAAGTTGCTTATTTCAATTATCATGACAATTTATGGGGATAGGTAACGAATATGAAGTGACTGTTGGAAGAGTCGATTATACTCTGGTACGATGTTTATTGTTGGTAGAATTGGGTTTAACTGTGTTTTGTGTTTTTCTATAACTGTGATCGCTTTTTGTGAAATTGTGGAGGTAGATTTGAGACGGTCAGAATGACCGAGCGTTAAGTGGTTACTTGAGCACTTTTATGATTGTCCACAGATGATGAGATGAACTATTCACCCGAGGACGTGTGAAAATGCAGGATGGCCGTGACGGCGCGAGATATCATTGGATAAAGAAAATCAGTTTGAGAGTTGTTAATCGATAGTTTTAATCTGTGGTTTATGACGATTAATCGATTTGTTTATGGTAATTTAGAGCGGTTAACACCGAATGGAGTTACGTTTGGGATTTCGGGCGAACGTCATGTCTGTCAGTCAGTGGTTGACAGGACTGGGCTGAAAGCGGTCGCACGCAATGATCATTCGTAAACCCATTACTCTAAATCGCCAACTATCTTTGTGATCATTCACTAAATAAGTAGTCTAAGTGACTGTATAATTAAAATAGTGAAAAGCCTTCAATGCTGTCCCCTTATTTCAACGTTCCTGAAGTTTGACGCCGACCATAAATGATAGCGAGTTCACGGATGAGAAATCAGACACAACACCTCGGCCTACTAGATTTTCTCCGTCACCAAAAGTGGAAGGTTACAGCGCGGCGGCCTTTCCTATGTTTCTCCGACATCAATGGGATCAGATGCGACGGCGTGGCTCCTCTTTCCTACATTACCCCGACATCAGTGGGATGAGATGTGATAACTCGGCCTCCTATTTCTCTATGTTTCCCCGACATATATGCTTACTTTAGTATAATTTATTATTGTCTATTAGGTCTTACTAATACACGTACGTACGCATGTACGAACGTAATACACGTACGTTGTATCTATAGTCCTGAAATAATCATAAAGTAAGTAAAACACTTTATGACGATTTCGTCTTATTCTTTCTTTTAAACTTTTAACTCATATCGAAAAATACAAAACACTGTATAACTATTTCGAGGCTTTACATGGTACGGAGATCAATGTAGGAATAATTATAGACAGTTGGACTTAAAAAGACCCGCACATTCCTTATGACGAATTGCTCACTCATTCCATACACATTGAACCGTAAACAAAACAATAAAATGAGTAAGTACTTACAAAATAAACAATAGTTCAATCCACTTCATATTTTTTATTACAAAAACCACAATATACAAAATATATACACCACTTTCTGTACGTATACACAAAGACTGACATTTTTTAGTGAAATGACTCTGTTCTAGATTTTCTTCGCATTCATGAGAAAATTATCACCTGTTCGCTAAAAGAGGTGGCGACGTGTTCGCCTGACCATTGATAGATAGATAGATAAAGTCTACATTGTTAACACCATAAATTACAAACACAATGAACTACCAAACAACTTCGGTAGTTTCATAAAATATTAATTCATAAAATCGACACTATCCTACTATAAATTAACAACACACTTATCTAATAACATCAAATTTTAAAAGATGAAGCCACTTTATTACCTAAAAATATCATAGGTAACTCAACTTTGTTTAATTTTCTAGAGACACTATACTCACGTGGATTTGTTGATTGATTGATTGATTGATTGTAAGTTTGAAAACTCTATTATTTTAAGCTTGAAAAAAAAAGAACAATCCATCCGACTCTATATTTTCTTATGTTATCGTAGAAAGAGAACAGAAACACATTTTAGCGCTGTCAAAATTAGTCCAATCTAGAATACTACTAGACACTAGATAGTTGTACTAGACAACTGAACCGGCACCAATATCAAAAAAACATAAAAATGCAACGTATTTTTTCCTATATTTTCGTCGCAGTCTAATCATTCGCATGTACTGTAAAAGCGTCCCGTTATAGTTACGTGCAAATTGCTGGCGGCGACAAAATGGTCCAGTTAAAGCGATAATTGTCCCAGAACTCCACGAATATGACCCGGCGACACGTGGCTTATAACTCTAAGATAAGGCGCCGTTTCCACGATTCGATTCCGGAATTTAATGACGACGGAAATGCCAACGTTGAATTCTTAACGAAAGCACTTACTTACTTACTTTGAAGTATTGCTCATTGCTTTTTTTTCTTTTAACCTACTCAAACATTACAAGGCATTAATGTAGACAAGGTTCAGGAACATTCACTCTCCAAATTTAATTAAAATCTGATAAATAGATTCCTGAAAAAGTCGACAAGCACATCTGTATAGAAATTTCAAACCTATTCTTTTGGTCGGTTGGTATATTGTGCTCTCCGGTCTCGTCGCACTGTCAACTTTATTTCAATAGACTAAATTAAAAAATGAACTGTCGATTTTTCATTATTAATTCACGCCGCTGCGCTATTCTCAATTCTAAAACTATCATGCCGATAATGGCTGCGCAGTGTCAATTTAAAGAACATGTATAGGAATTAGTATTGTCGCGGCGGCACTGTCGCCGGCGACACCGAAACCAATAACGGAATTGGGCTTTTACCCGTCATAAATGCAATTAAAAATTCAACGATTTCTCTGCGAGATCTAATTTCATCACTTCATTGAGTATGTATTTATTGAGGTCGATTAATGTGATATTGATGGGTATATAGAAGGAATATTGCTGTCTTCTATTTGCAGCCTTTTAGACTAATTAGATCAACTAACTGCGCCTTGCGGTTTCACCCGTGGTTCCAAACGAACGGTTAATTTTTTCGGGATAAAAAGCACTCTGTGTCCTTTTCTGTACCCTAGACAACGCGTATGCAAAATTTCATGATGATCAGTTGATCAAATAGGGCGTGAAAGCGTTACAAACAAACAAACGAACAAACTCACTTTCGCATTTACGAGTATAATATTAGTTAGGATAACTAAACATACCTACATGCAAGTGTGTATGTGCATTTGCACATACTTTGGAACTGCCCTCCAATTCTACTAACCAATTATTTGTAATTGTTAAGGAATTGCCTCAAATTGACACTTTTTGTAAGACAGAAGTGTCAAAAATAGACAATTTAATAACAATCATAAAACAATTGCTTAGTAGAATCAAGGCCCTGATTCAAATAAAGCCACTGCATTCTTACCTAAGTAATTTTGGGTAAGTAAGTAGGTAGGTATTTATTGAGCTGCGTCACTTTGCGTTTTTTGTTTCTTGAGGATGAAATACATGATATCATAGATCATGATGATAATACATCATATCATGATAGTGATGATGTACTTACCATTTATTTTGGTAATTTAGTGGTAGTGATTTTAACATTGACACGATTTCCTGCATGAAAAACCAAAGTTTATTGCTTGCAGGTATCCGACATCTGATTGCACCAGCCACTGTGTTGCTGTTTTAGAAAAAACTTATTACCTTCGTGTTTCGATTCTTGTGAAACTACGTCTTACAAAAAATAAGCAAGTTAAGAAACTATTGAGGCTTTCGTGAATACAGACTCGTATTATTGCCTTAATTGCAGTAAAACACATCTTGTTACTAATAAACGTTGCATAGCCTCGGAATTGTTTTACAGTGTATACAGTCATTTTCTTCCTTTTTTAAATTTTAATTCGACCGAAAAAGACAAAGCACTGAAAAGGTAGGTATCCAACCTACCTTTTGTATACCTATATAGGTATACAAATGTATACGTTTAACCTACAAAAAGTATATGTTAAAAAGTACTCAAAAGGTATATGTAAGGTAGTTCGAAGCAATATAACGTAGGTTTTTAAGGTTTAAAATATTTAGTTACCTATACATACCTTCGTGACTTTTAAATATAAAAAAGATACTTATAAGGCTAGCATCCATGAAGTTTTTGAAGATCAGAGATAGCAGGTACGAAATTTTATTTCGTGGAACTCGATGTAAGCGTAAATTGGCTTTATGTTATCATTACAGATGTAATCGCGAATTTACGCGACGACAGCTCAAAAGCTTGCGTGTTTACACGTGTTACGAAATACTGGAGGAAGACTGAGTGCCAATTAATTAAACAAGATATAATACTTACCTAATAAGAAAAAAAACAAACTTAACACATTTGTTGTTTAACATTTTATTTTATTTACTTTTATTAATTTACTTTCTTAACATGGTACATTTTATAAAAACATGTTTAATGGACTAAAATTTACATACTAATAGGATATTATAGCTAAAGCTAAAACTAGCTGTTTTGCCTGTGGCTTCGCCCACGTTCTATAGTCTATGTCAATCAGGTATAATGTAGCTTTCTAATGGTGAAAGAATTTTTGTAATCGGACCAGTAGTTTTTGAGTTAATTCGTTACAAACATACTTACATACAAATCTTTCCTCTTTGTAATATTAGTATGGATGAGCGTGAGAAAATTTCACTTTGTTTTTCGCATTTATAACTAGTAGCCCTGTGAGTTGATGATCACGCGTAAGCCTTAAATCTATACCACCATGAAAGAACACCAGAATACTGAATTGAAAAAATAATCTACGAGTATTTTTTTTTTTTTTACATACAATAGGTCGGCGTTTGACCACTAACTCGCCTGATGTTAAGCGACGTTGTGGTCTAAGATGGAGCACGACAACCTATAAGGTACTTATTCACTCTAGCCTTGAAGTTTTGTAGAGTGAAGAAGTACAAAGACGGCAGTTGAGTGAGGCGCTACAAGTGCGCCACTGCTCAGACCCGTCTTCGGAACGGTTACACCGGACTACATCCCGAAACACGACTAGGTCGTTTCACGGCATGGCTTGGTCCGGTGGGTGGTAACTAGCCACGGCCGAAGCCTCCCACCAGAGTTTGCTACCCGGTTAGCACTACCCGGGGACCACGTGTAGGGAATCAGAATAGAGTACACTCCTACGGACGTGGGTAGCTCAGCCCCCAATCCAACTTCCGCCCGTACTGTGACATCTTAGATGATTCTTAGATGACATCTAAGATGCCACGATCTTAGATAATTTTTAGGTTCAGCCACCGACGCTGCGCGGCCATGAACCTCATTGCGTGGCGATACGATTATCGGTCGTGTAGCGTCAGCGGCTGAACCTAAAAAACATCGCAATAAGATGTCACGGCACAAAATTCCACGAGAATCGGTTAAGAAATGCGAACTGTAGAGGAGCTGGCCAGAAATCAGCCGGAAGCATTTTTGCCCAAGCTGAAACAGAGACGCTTCTCACTCGCTCGGCCTAAGTAATAAGGATAGGATGTCAACGATTGGCCACCAACTCTCCTGAAATAAAGCGGAGCGTATCGAGTCACTTAGTAGCATAATACTGGTACCAAAGCTCCTACTAGTATCTAGTCTGTGGTACAATTAACATTGTTTATCAGAAGGCCATTCTGCCAGCTCAGATGATTAATAAAGCGCTGCGGTGTTCCGGCCATCGTTGCAGTTTGTTTACATTACTTACCGGTGGCGGTGCAATATTGATGGGGTGCGGTGAGCTTCAGTTCATATTTAGGGCTTGTTTTCTTTTGTATTTACGAACGGTGCAAGTTTGTACTTCAGAGAAGGAAGTAAACATTATTATTGGATTCATAAAAGTAACGTGCCTAGTCACACAACTAATATTATAAAGGCGAAAGTTTGTGTATATGCTTTTGCTGGTCACTTCGGGTGAAAATTATTAGTATTTTTGTTAAATTAATTTCAATTGCGCCATAGTTTTTCGTAAATGAATGGTGTATCGTACAATTACATACTCAAACTTACATATTCAAAACATCACAATACTATCAATCAATGATTGTTACAACCATGGCCCTTTGTTTTTTTTTGTTGTCCTTTTTCTTTCGGTTTTTTATTTTATTTTATCTTTATTTACTTAATTATAATTTTGCCAAAATTTGGTTCTCTAACATTCCACAAGTGTACCCTGATGTACCTATTTGAATTGAATTGAATGAACACAAACTGATATCCGATGTTTCAAATTTAAATTTAAATCTCTACTCAATTTCGTTCCAATATTCCCTAAGCTTCAAAGGTTTCCGATCTATTCCAAGATTATTATGCAACCGCCTTGAAATCACTTCTCTCATAAAAACCAGAAGCCGTGTTATCACGATATTACACCGTCCTCTCACCGTATTAGCAGGAGCCAATATTAACTTTTGCCGATGCACCCACCATGTGCACGCCATTACTGAACGCCGGTAAAATGTGATTAAATTATGATAAAATATTTAAGAAATGCTTAAATTTAAGTATAGTTGACTTGCGCATTTTTATGTGAATTTCTAAGAAGAAAAGAAGAGCAGTGGAATCAATGAGCTATCTTGATATCTGAATATAATATGAATCTGAAAACAAGTGACGAGCGCACTATGGTGCTGTATTTTGAAGTTCACAACCAGAACTGTGATATTGCAATACTGATGGGCATGTAATAGAGAGAACTAAAGAATTATGTGTTTCTAGCTGAGCCCCGCAGTTTAAAAAAATGTAGCCTATGTGTTAATCCAGGCTATAAGCTACCTCCATACAAAATTTTGACAAAATTTGTCCATCCATTTGGGCGTAAAGAAGTAACAAACATACACACTAACACACACACACACACTCACAAACTTTCGACTTTATAATATTAGTGTGATTACAAATGCGACTATGAGTTAGATAGTTACGATTTTGCGTAACTTTTTTTAAATGAAATGTTGCATACACGTCGTCAGGATAGATACAGAACGAGGAAGATATCAGACCTACAATTCATTAAAAAAAATTACGGTTCCTGTGGCAGAAATACACATAAAATATACTTAGAAGCTGCCACACCTAGTTTGGTGGGCATGACTGCAATACGTATAATTTTTTTTATAAATCATTTTTTTTTTATTTAGTTTTGTTTATAATAAATGATCAATGTACATAGAAAATTCATCCAAAGGACTAGATGGACACAATGTATAGTAAGAACCGCACGCTCTGTCCAGACCATAGTACTCGGCTTCGTAGAAACAGTCTTTCAGATCATCTTCTGGTAGAGACGCCGATGGCCTGCAATTAGGGAAATTAATGATAATCAGAAAACCATACGACTACTACTAAGACGAAAAAAAAACATTTATTTGTGTCTATGGTCTATGACAGATCACCATAATATGGATCACAACCACTTAAAGCAATTCGTACATAATTATATCACTTTGCACAGAAGCAATAAACACACTTATATTTCAGCCGGTTTTTTTTCTTTAAGGGGTATGATAAGCCTTGGCAGCTGTCTTGCTCGCTCGTGACACTATTATATTAGACATAAAATTAAAGAAAGTATTTTTGATAATTTTCCTGACTTTAAAACCGCGTTACAATGTATTCAGAACCATTTTCATGTTGATATTCAGATTGATTTGTTGATATCAGATTATAATGGGTGCTCAGAGAAACGTAAACAAGTAATTTTTACGTGCCTTAAAACTATAAATATCAGCATTCAAATTATTTTGAAAACTTTGTAACACTGTTTCAAGTCATGAATACGGGAAAATTAATCAAAAATACATACTATAATTTTATATCTTACTAGCTGCGCCCCGCGGTTTCACCCGCGGTCCCATATGAACCGTATTTTTTTTTTAATAAATTTCTTTGCTGTAAACCTCACGGAGCCCGAGACCTTTCCAACGAATGCAAAACCGTGGAAATCGGTTCGTGCGTTCTGGAGTTATAGCGTCAGGAAGGAAAACCCGACTTATTTTTATATAGTAAATATAAAACTGTCGAGAGCGAGCGAGACAGGTGCCAAGCCTTACCATACTTCTTAACAATATAGGAGAGATCATCATCAACTTCTTAGTCGCAAAACGTCCACAGCTGTACAAAAGCATCCCTCAACGATCTCCACAATTACTGTTCTTGTGCTGTCTTGTCTTTATGGAGAAACTAGCTGCGCCCCACGGTTTCGCCCGTGGTTAAAAAGTATCATATATGCTATTATAGACTATAATCTATCTCTGTGCCAAATTTCATCCAGATCTGGTCAGCCGTTCTGGCGTGAAAGAGTAACAAACAGCCATCCATCCATTCACCATCCATTCATTCTTACAAACTTTCGCGTTTATAATATTAATAGGATAATGTACTTTTATTGATTTCTTACGTGAGTATCATTTGAAATAGATCTCCGAGCAGGCCGTTATGTGAATAGTAAGTGGCAGCACTCTCACATATAACTCTCAGTAGGCATGGTCGACCGGGGTAGCCATGTCTGTAAAAAAAAGTTTTTTTTTTGAATTTTTATTCATGGTTATTTGAAACGGTGGTAAAAATATTCGTGAAACTCGAAGTAGAGATTGTATCATACATTTTTCTCTTAGAATGATACAGTTTTTTTAAGATTTTGGCTTGGTTCTGGAGCTAAACTTGGAACAACTTTATTCTGAAGAGGTTAATAAACTCGGTTATATATGACTTAATATAGTTCAAACTGTACCTAATAAAAATCAAAACGATCTAACAAACACAGTATAAATTACCCAATAAACTGTCTAACAAGTGTATTGAAGTGTACATCCCCAATTACGAGACCGATTGAATCCCCTAATCAAACTGGTTCGATACCCGAGGGGCGGATCACACCTCGCTACATTACTAGCTTGCGTAATGCTAACTAGCTGCGCGCCACGGTGTCACCCGCGCTCGAAAAGTATAATATGTATGTGGCCTATGTATGTGGCGATTGCTATTGGCCACCCGACTCTCGCATGGCACATCACTATTATGATATACTAGCTGCGCCCCGCGGTTTCACCCGCGGTTAAAAAGTATCCTATGTGCTATTCTAGACTATTATCTATCTCTGTGCCAAATTTCATCCAGATCTGTTCAGCCGTTCTGGCGTGAAAGAGTAACAAACATCCATCCATCCATTCATCTATACATAGAAACTTTCGCGTTTATAATATTAGTAGGATATGGTCCCATCCCTAACAACCAGAGACAACAGGTGACAGTTTGAACAATATTGTATTTTTCCATAGGAAAATGACTTGAGCTTCGTTTAATTCATGTCTAAATAATAAAACATCTATCCGAGTCCACTGAGGTCTTTTTTATGTAACCCTGAGAGTGCGTCAAGTACCCCAAATGTGTTAATCAAGGTCATAAACTAGTTTGAGCGTGAATAAGTAACACACACACAAACTTTTGCCTTAAGCATAAAAAGGGAAAAAGAAGTAGGATAAGTATGATTAATAAGTTAGGAAAGATTTAAAATTCAACTAAACATCAAAATAAATATATCTGTGCACAATGTAATTGTGTATATGCACAATGTAATTTGCACAAATTATATGTACATTATGTATAGGTATATGCGTAGATATTTAACTGCTTAAATGTTATATATATTCTATTGTTTTTATGTTTGCGCCAACCGTTTTCATATTTATTTATGTCCTATCTATCCATCCAAAAGTTGCCTGGAAGAAATCGCTTTAGGCGATAAGGCCTAAAGCCTAAAGCCTAGCCTCGTACTGAAGAATGATAGTTTTTTTCTTAATGTTTGTTTCAAATTGTATTTTTGATGTGCAATAAAGATGTATTGGATTGTATAGAATTTTCATTCGCATCTCGCATAACACAAGCTTTCGCATTTGTAATACCTATATATGTAGGTATAATTATTTGACGTATTGGATTACCACAGCGTGGCGGAACTCGGCAGCTCAAACAATCATTGTGCGATCCCAACACATTGCCATTCACAATTATCTTTTACTGCGATTTTCATGGCAGTGTCTTCAGTTACAGAACCGCATACAACCATTTTCGTCGCCATCACGGAACTGTTGTGTTGCTTTGTTTATTTTGAAACAATACAACTTTTCCATCATGACGACGAAAATGTATGTAAGGTTGTATGAGGTTTCGTAACTGTTACGATACGATACTGTGACGGAACTGATTGTGTGGGAGAGATGCAGCTACATTATATTATTTTGAAACAATACAACTGTTCCATCATGGCGACGAAAATGGTTTTATGTAAAGTTGTATGAGGTTTCGTAACTGTGACGATACGATACTGTGACGAAAATGGTTGTATGGGAGAGATGCAACTACATTTTATGACGCGGTCAAGATTCGCAGTCAAGTTTATTTATTTAGAACACCAGAGGTGTAGAACTCGTTGCCTGCGTCTTTACACTTAAATAAAATCCGGAGGTGTTCAAGAGTAAAATGAATATAAATCTTCTAGGCAAACGTCACCCTACGTACCCCTTCGATCACGTCGACGTTACAGGCGCAAACAGGCGAGTCAGTGGTCAAAAGTGCTAGGCTGTTGTAAAAAAATGTTTTTTTGATTGTAATTTACAAGCTATATGCACTTTCAGCTCTGACTTGCACGTGAATGATGCATGCGTAAAACTCCATATGCCATAGTTGAATGACAGCGCATACTTTTTTGGAGACCATGCTGACGCATACTTTTTAAGAGAAATTCGTTAGTATAGACAATTCCCTGCAATCGCTTTATGGTATCAAATTATTACTTACGCTAAGTTAACTTCAACTTTATTTCAATTTCAATCTCACTTCAACTTTATTTCAAATTCAATCCACTAAAGTGCTCACATGTATGGTCATAGCTAGAAAAGTGATGGAAGTTAAATGCTTTGCAAAAATCATTAAGTTTAATTACTGTTTCTGTCTCTACATCGCAAGTTCACCGAGCGACGTTCGGCGAAATTACCTACCTACAGGATTACAGTGTAATGAGCATAGTGTAGCTATGTGCTACGGTGCTACGTACTTCTACGCCGCTACGTAGTTACGTAGCGCTGTTACGCAGTTTTTGTTACGGTAGAAGCGAAATGCAGGTTTTATTTTATACTGCTACGCTTTTATGACCGCCTGGTGCTTTTGTCTAAAACTGCTAGGAAAATAGGTTGGAAGTTGGTTTATTTTATTTTATGACATGGGTGGCAAACAAGCTAACGGACTGCCTGATAGTAAGCGACCACAGTCGCCTGGATGACTGTAATACCAGGGGCATCACAGAAAAGTACGTTCCCGACCTAAGGACTCTAACGATTGAATGGTGAATACGGCTAGAGGAAATTGTTGAAAAAATCGTTGAAACGAAAATATAGTGCGATTAAGTCTGACTGTATACTCTCGCTACACCACCACGAAGCTGCAATTCGTAGCCTTTGTGAGAATCAACAAGTCTCTTTTCATTACGCGCAGAATTCTGACAATGGTTTGACTGACCCAATGCGTGCGTTTGTATATACCTACTCTTGCTCTCGAGCAGTCTCGGCGAGAGTATACAGATGCATAAAAAGCTTTGGAACATACTAAAGAACTCTCGTTCAAAAACTGTGGATCAGATGTCTTAAGATCTGTTTATCAACTACGAGGACATAGATTCTCAAACTATTATTTGATGCTTACTTATTTGTTTTACATTATATTCTTATCTTTGAAAATTATATTACATTTACACTCTATATACTATCACTCTATATACTACCGCCTTTGTAGTGTCTTGTGTGTAAAAATAAATGTATCTTTCTTTCTATCACTATACCTATATACTCTTATATTTTAAAAACTAATGTAACTAGTGGATCTGTGAGCTATAGACCTAGCGGCCGACGTCTGTTTCTTTTAAAGGTCGCATTCCTTTACCAATTATCGTGAAATTTTGTGAGCAGGTTCGATAATTATGCCTTTTTTTTGACGTGACAACGTCTTATAATTCGATAGAGCCGGCTGCACGCTCGAAAAAATGCGGCGTTACCTCACTCTGAGGCGTTCCATGTAAGGCTTGAAGTGCAAGCGAGAGCGCGGAACGAGCGACAAAGAAGCACAATCAGCCTTTGCGTTCGGCAGCGTTCGACATCCGTCTCTCTCCTACTTGAGTGAGCACATTGTCACGTTCAACTATCGTCAGTAAACCGACTTTACAGACAACCAATTTTTTAAATTATAACTTACTCACAAAGTTTCAACAGAATCGGTAAGAAATGCGACTGTAGACGCAGATAAAGATCCGTAATTCGAAATTCGTAATACGAAAGCATTTTTGTCGAAGCTGAAGCATAGACGCTTCGCTGGGTAACGCTTGCTCGGTCGATAAATGCTAAAGTGGGTTTGTTTGGTTGTTACGCTTTTACGCCTTAACTACTGAACCGACCAACGTAATATTTGACATACAGTTGTCAGGGGTACAGGTAAGTACATAGGGTTACTTGCTATCCCGAAAAAAAGTTTTTTTCGGGTTAACAAGTAGCGAGGTGCAGCTAAATCTTAATATATACGAGTATATAAATTACGTGTCACGTTGTTTGTCCCCTATAGACTCCTAAACTACTTAACCGATTTCAATCAGTGTTGCACACCGTGTGCAGTTCGATCTAACTTAACAGATACGATAGCTCATATTACGCATTAACGCGAACGAAGTCGCGGGGTGACAGCTAGTATATCTATAAAATACACACTGCTATATACGTACTTTTTCAACATAGCTTCTATGAGCGTGTAAAGTGCACTTCGAGTTAAGATTTCGTTCCGCCTGCTCGCCTCTCGCTCTTCACGGCTCCTTGAGACCTGAAATAAGATATTGATTCTTAGACTTGCTATCAGGTGCTCAGCTTTAATAAAAAAATATCGATCTAGGTTTTTTAGAGGATTTGTAGCCTCTAAAAAGTCTCTGGTTATATTTCTTTTAAGATTTCCCCGGCATCTTAAAATCTTTTCATCTTCGGCCACATCATTGCTTATTACTTGGCAAGTTCGTGGCTATTTTTTGACCGACTAAACGGAGGAGGTTTACAAGTCGATGCGTTTTTTTAAATGCATTATCAAGCATAACTTTTTACAGAGAAGTCCGATTTCGATAATTCGTTTTGTGATTATCTCTCTTCCCAACTGTGTATACATGGTGTTGGGATCAGCCATAATTCCTAACTTTTCTTTAGACTGCGTCAGTGGCTCAGTTAGTAATTAACCTGCTTGATGCGCTTGGGAGCATGGGTTTGATTCTCCCACTTTGAATTCTTGTTTGTGATGAACATTTGTGTTTCTTCTATTTTTGTTGTTAACTATGTATTGGTATTTATGTAAATGTGTATGTATTAGAAATATGTATGTTTATCAGTCTATGGCAGCCATATGATAGTACCAGCTTTGCTTAGTTTAGGATCAAATGGCCGCGTGCTCAAAAATGTCCTGAATTTTTATTTATTAATTTCTCCAACCTTTTTACTTTCGAAATCGTCTTCTGAAACCTGTTGTGTATCCTATTTTCCTTATTTTCTAATTCACTATAAAAAAGCTAAATTTCTTCTTAAACATCTTATTTATTTTATAAGGTACTGTATCAACTTACTACAATATCTCCGAGCAAAGGGTCGAAGTAAGAGGAGTTGTCCACGTTGTAGTAGTTGGCTTCGAAGAACCACGCGACGCTCACCAGGTTGTCCGGCTCGGGGAGAGGTATCGACAGCGTTGCGAACACCTGGCACATTATTTTACATAATTCGAGATTAGATACACAACTAGCTGAACCCCAGTCTAGTAAAAAGTAGCTTATGTCTTATGTTTTAATCCGGGACTTAAGTTATTTCCGTTTCGAACTTTATCCGAATCCGTACGTTTGTTTGAGCGTGTAGAACTTAACAAATTAACACATTCCCACAAACTTTCGAATTTATAAAATTAGTTGGGCTATCGTTTATCAGACTTCCAGGAAAAAGGGACCAAACCAAAAATACTAAGAGTGAAGTTACAAACACGTATGCGCTGTTTAAACCATTTATTATCATAATTTAATTAATAGGGGGCTACATTTATTTGGTCGTAATCGTAAGTTCTAACAAGTGGAAGTTATCAATCACTTATAGTAATTTTACAACAAAAACAGTTGAAAAGAAAAACAAGAAAAAACCCCTTGATAAAATCAAGCTTACTACGTGTGAATATTTTTTCAAAAATAAAACACTTACACCATACTGCGTAGACGGCGTGAACAGCAAATACCTCTTTTGTCTCTTATTTTCACTCACGCTCTCATGAACCAACTTTAAAAGCAGGCTTAACCTGAAACCAGGATCACATTGAAAACATCTACAGCCTCTATATTTAAAACAATTTTTAAACTTCACGTGTGCTCCTAAAAACAGTGTAAAGCTTTGAGCAAAAATTACGAACAACATTATGTAGTAAGCGCTTAGCATTCTCCGACCGGCTAATCTCCACAGGCCACTATTTCTAAAAGAAATTAAGGCTCGTCAAACAGATGTACAGCCATGTACAGCATGTAGATGTACTGGAGCTTAACGAGCGTCGACGACTTTATTTGCACAAGGAATTTGTAAAATCGTCTCTGCGAACACGTTTGAGAATCCCGGACGTAGCTAGAAATGAGCAGTAAACCAACTTCCGAGGTAACACGAGTCGAGGCTAAAGGAACTAAGGAACTAACTACAACATTACAAAAGAATAAAATACAGAAATATTAAATACCAAAACAAATAATCACTTTTATTTTTAGTTTTACTTCTTCAACCCTATGTGTTCCTACAAGACTTTTAACATAGAACATTGTATTCTGAATTTTAATTTCACTGTTGATCATTATATAATCCGCTTCGACATGAGAAATATTCTAAACGTACTCATAATTAAAAACAACTTTATTTAATGTGTTTGTGTTAATCTCAGTTCGCGGGAATCGTCGAAGGTATTCTATTTCAGACTGGTCTTGGTAAAGTCAGTTATCACATTTCTATTGTAATGTTGGTGCTTGTAGTAGATACAAGTACGCTGATGTACCTACGTGCTAATTCAATTACAATGGGAAGGCATTCAACTCGGAACTACGTAGGGACTGGTTAGGTATGAGCACATATCTATTTTGTGACAAAAAAATACTACATTGATCCTCGATCGTTTGTTTATCTCGCTTTGCTTGGAAGCTCAAACTGAACTATTGTTCAGCTGTATTCAGCTCACGTTTTTTACATACCTTTTTAGGTACATTATAATTCATTTTAATTTATTTTTCTCATGTTATCCTTCATTCATTTGTTCCCTTTAAAGATTAACCGACTTATAATTCATTAATAACAGTTACACCATAGAGTAACGACATTTACTTAGATATAGTAAAACTAGTCACATTGGCAATATAATTTGTGTTGTCATAAAATTAGTAAACTAATAGATATTTTATTTTAGAATCTCAAATACAACACAAATTTCAAATAAAGATAAAGTAATCTCTCAACAAGAACAGAATCTGCGCTATGATCCTTGTTTTCTACCTCCGTTTGAAACCCAGTAAAGTTAACTCGAAATCAAAATAATTATTCCAAACGTGCAAGTTTTGCATTAGTTATGTTCCCCGGTCTGGCCCGCCCGTTGAGTTGGACGGACCACACCTATTTATCTCGGGAGCTCACAGGACCAACTTTGAATTACATCCCAAACTCAAAGGCAAATTAAGGGACGACAACAATTTCATTAGGTAGGTACCTACCGTATTCGTGTCCGGTGTCACTACCTCTGACTAAAATTATTGTGCCAAATTGTTTAGAGGGAAATTAAGTGATAGTAAAAAAAAAAGGTAAATAACTGGATAAACAACATGGAATATTCATTCATTGTTGGATTAAACGATTTTTGTAAGCGAAATTGAGTAAATGTGTTGGCACTCGAAGGTAAAGCTCCGAGACGAACTCCGAGATGCGACTATCTACCAATAGACAATATACAAATATTTATTTGTAGCAAAAACAAAATCATACAAAATAAAATAAAATAAAAATCACACAATTAAAAAAACATAGTTTTTGCAAACCGGTCCCAACTCAGCTTAATAATAATACGGTTATTGAATGTTTTAGTCAGTAAGTAAGAATATAACTTTAATTTTTAGAAGTCTAAAAAAATACCCTTCATGGATGAGCACGTAGATATACAAAATCAAATATTAATCGAATGGTAGAGTTAAAAAATTTTGCCTCTACATAAATCAATCCTTTTGCTAACTTTTACTAAGCCTTTGTTAAACAATGTCTATTCGCTACTCAAAGATAGTGAAAGCAGATCAAATCGCGTAGCATCTTGTAAGTGTAATCAAGTCAAGGTGCTCGTCGGACTTTAAAACAAGCTTAAGTTACAGTTTAAATCAGTTTTCCAATTAAACTGCGCTGAAGCGGAGAATTTGACGAAGGAATTGAGCAGGGTAATTGTCGGATAGCTACTTTGTATATTGAACTTTGTGATTCTGAAGGAATTCGCTTTTAAATATGCGTAGCGTTTCTAGTCATTGTCATGTGTTTTATTTATATGTGATTTATTTGATGAATCGTATTTGTGTTTGTCAATACGTTCGCGTTGATAAGTGTCTGTATAACGAATCAATTTTAAAATAATACTGTATATAAAATACTGTAGTTTTTATATAATACAAGGTGTTAGTTTTGCTGTAGTGCCTATTACTTAATGGAGTTGATCTACCCGTCAAAGTGAACAACTTTTCAAATACAAGTTTGAAAAATTCGAGAGAAAAAACCAAGCATGCATTCAAAATTGATCAAGTGACTAGTTATTCTGTTTGGTGACTCAATAATTTTTTTTCGAATTTTTAATACCAATGTTCTCAAAGTTGTTCACTTTGACGGGTAGGACAAAAACAAAGTATTACTCGACAGGCTCGCCCTCTGTCACATTTGGGACTGAATATCGTCTGGCTGAATTGAGGGTGTTGTATTACACCTCTGCCAGCCCCCTCGGGGGAAAGACGTGACGATATGTTATGGCTTACTCGCAGAAATCGGGATATAGTCCGGTGTAACCGTTCCGAAGACGGGTCTGAGCAGTAGCGCACTTCTAGCACCTTACTCAACTGCCGTCTTTGTACTTCTTCACTCTACAAAACTTCAAGGCTAGAGTGAATAAGTACTTTATAGGTCGTCATGCTCCATCTTAGACCACAAAGCCGCTTAACATCAGGCGAGTTGGTGGCCAAACGCCGACCTATTGTACCTATAAGAAAAGAGAAGATTTACTTAAAAATCGTAAGAGTTAAGAGTGGCAGAATTAATATCGCGCACGCCAGAATAGGTAAAGCCCCTGGTTTGAACTATTGTTGTTTCTAGACATCGGCAAGCACAAGTTACTTACGTCAACAAATCAGTACAGCACAGAGTTGCGGTGCTGGCACCAAAGTTCCCTAATTGGGAGTAATGTCCGGTTTCGAACTACAAGCGACTCACACCTGGGAGCGGTGCCAAACTATCGAATATAGTTCGAGAACTAGGGAACCATTCAATTACGCGCTATCGTTTATCAGATGATTTGGTTGAAATATGTAGACCTTTATTTACAACAGCTGTTTTAGTGTTTCTTACTAAATCTAAATAAATGAACTTGCTATTTTCCCCATATTCTAATATTAATATCTAAATCAGTAGCTGAAAGAGTTGAGAAAATTTTGTTTGTAGGTACCTGATTGCTTGTAGATGGGCACAGATTAGTTGTGGGCAACATGCTGCCCATTGACTACCATTTACAAAAATGTGACTAGACTAATAAAAAAAAATGTTGTTTAAAAAAAACACTCTTTCCATATACTGGCTCCATCATCAGATAGGCTTCAAATTCATGGTTCTGTCATACGGACTACATATACATACCTACAAAGTTTCATTTCGATAAGAAAATATTAGAATTAGGTTAAAATTGATTTCTAAGATTGTACAACAATATTTGTTAGTTTACAAGTGAAGATTCTTAAACGTTTCAGAAATCAAGCTTTGTGATATTGATAAAAATCCAACTGTAAACAAATGTCTCCTTACCTCGCAAACTATTTCAATACACAGTGATTAGGGGTCAAACAAACATTATTACTGTTTCAGCATTTGCCAATGAACTTTGATTGGTGTAAAATTGGCATTCATCACACTCTCAATCATAAATAATAGTTTTGACCAACTATTTTATAATGTAGCCACTATCTAAAACCAACATTTAACACTGAAGTTAAGAAACACGAACAATAAAAATGGGAAGTCGTAACTCTTAAACACACATGAAACTTCGCGCTTTTCCTCTATATATAAATTTACCAATAAAACTCCAGAACCAACAAATCCAGCAAAGCAATAAAGAAAACATGTAAATTAAAAATAACCGTTCCTACGGAGCACTTGTGAGTCTGCAGAATGCCACATTGAAAAAACTTGGTATAGCAAAAAAGGAAAAAGGTGGGCAAAACATCTGTTCAACATACGGGTCTGTGTGACCACAGAATTCCATTTAACCCTTCATTTCAATAAATTGCTTCGGCAGAAAATACCGGACTGCCTTTGATGTGGCCGGGTTCTATAGACAAATGCTTGTTTTTAAAATGCATGCGTTTCAATTTATTTTAGTGAAAAGTTTGTTTGATAAATAAAGTTGGCTTAATTTTAAAAGCTACTTAGTAGGTTTTTGTACCCTGTTTCTTACTTTTATTATTTAATCATGTGCTATAAGTAAGAGAAAACTAGAGCTATCTGCATATTCATTCCCATTGCTTCTGCACGTTTTCAGGACATATTTCTATTTACTAACTAAGTATATAATATATATTAGTACGTATTTCCAGTCTGTTATTTGGTTATGAGTTGAACGAACTATTTCTATATTATTTTTATTCACATAGAAAATAATTTCGCTAATGTAACACAGATGTTTATTCTCTTGCCTGAAGGCATTTCTTGTATTCTCCCATCCAAACTGTACGTTGATTGAAGGAAAAAATCAGGACAGAATAAGATTGGAATAAGTATATATATTTTATAGGTATACAGTACATTCGTTACGTGTAATGTTTTGTTAAGCAAAGGCATGTCGTTCTCGTATCCTCCAAAGTGGGCCGTTCGGCGCAGCCTAAATCATTGAGAAAACATAACGGTTCATTAGTTAGGCATTGCTGTAGGCTCAGTGCAAACATCCCACTTTATCTTATACTGTATTTACACTCCGACGCCGTACGGTACGGGTCGACGCAAAAACGTTCCACGATGTTATTCCCTATAATTTTGCTCAATTTGCTTTTAACGTTCGGAGTGAATGGGCATCGAGAGAAGCGCTACCTTGTCTACCCCGACGGAGGGCCGGCCAGAGCACAGGTATTCTCTTATAGATTCCATGTAAATTTACATAACGCTGATTTAACTTAAGTAAATGATGTTTTCTTTGCCCCACGGATAGGGCTTAACGAAGTCGTGTTTTTTGTTCGTGAATTTAAATGCAATTAGGCGAGCGCTGTCTGCCTTTTGAAGTATAGAATGAGGTTTTGTTTTACGTTTACTTCTGTTTTTTCTGATTTGCTCGAGTCCTATTCAGCGTTTATTTCATTTGGAATCTCATTTTTGCGAGAATGTTTTCGGATTCAATACGTTGTTTGTTCACGTTTATTTTGTTTACACAAAACATTTTCAGTTAAGTTCGTTTTTTCGCAGTTTATCATTGGTCTCGGTGTGCCGGTGGATTTGAAAGAAGCTTCGGTGACGGTCGGCGCAGTAATCAAGTTTCAATATGATTTGCCGACAAACAGTTCGGAATACACGAGCAGAATCTACGGGTTTGTTAACACGGTTTCAAGAGACATGGATGGTGAAACTCCGGCTAGTGATGATGAAACAATTGAAATAGATACAGATTCCAGAAACTTAAATGAGAATGATGGAGATATAGACAGCAATGACGAAGAAAGAGACAACGATACGTTAGTTGATATCACGTTTGATGATAGACGTAAGAGATCTTTACTATATTCTGAAGGTGGAGTTTTGGTAGCTGGTGAAGCGGATGCTAAAACTGAAATGCCGTTAGATGAAGCAATAAGAAGACAAGAACTGATAGATCAGAATAATTTCAGAAGAAGATCAGAAGAAAATTCAGAACAGCAGCGCATGAATCGATGGGACTTTTATAAAATCATAGAGCACATGGCAGAAAGGTAATTTTAATCACACTAATTTTACAAATGCGAAAGATTAAACAGATGAATGTTTGTTACTCAATTACGCCAGAAAAGCTAAACAGATATGGATGAGATGTGGCACAAAGATAAATTATATTCTGAAATAGCTCATAGCAGACTTACGAACCGCGGGCAAAACCGCAGAGCACAGCTAGGACCTCATATTTCTTGATAAAAAAAATTAATTTTAAAAGTTTACAATTTGAAGCATTGCTTAAATTAAACTTCAAACATAGTTCCTTAACGCGTATGCAAAAGAAATTTATAAGTTTTATAAAGCTCCTTACAAAATCGTTTTAGAATATTTTACGAAGGCTTGCACTGAAAATTGTACAGGTACGGCTATTCAGGGCGGCCATGCTTGCTTCGAACAATCTGCGAAGCTGCTGAAGTTCCTTTCACTCACGAAAATGGCTTGCTGGGAGAAATTGGACATATACTATTCACGTAAGTACAAAAGAATGAATAAAATTCGACAAGGAGAGCGAATTTTTCGTCTATCGGGTTGGGAAAGACGTCTATTCATATTGTAATGAGTGTTTTATAAAGTTTGCTGTTTGTATGTGAAAAGTAAGGTAGGTTACTAGGCTTAGAGCGCTAAATTGCTGAATCTAAATCAGATAAAAATATACCTGTCTTTGTTTTTGCTGCTTAATAGAAAAGGACATCAGTATTTTTAGCTAGTTTAAATTTAGGAATTTTGAATTATTTTGAGTAGAGCCTACTCTGCTAAACAACAAATTCGAAGATGTAGTATTTTTTGGAAGAATATTTTACATAATTATACTATAAAAATTACAAATGATTACTATCGAAATGTTATAAGGTTGGCCGCGTGTGGAGTTAGTGAGAATTTCTGTGGTCTCTAGATTTGTTTATGTTCTATCTTCGATCGTATTTTAGTGACAAGCGGTATGCGAAACCTAAAAATGGACCGCATAAATTAGGTGCTGCACACAATTCACCGTAGCCACAAACAAACTTAAACAGTCGCAATAGTTAATTATTGTTGTCTCGTTCTCGCTATAGTCTTTTGTACGTTTCTTTATCTTTATTATTGATACACGTATCATAATACTGTCAACGGAGCTGTGCAGTGTCCGTTTGCTTCTAGTTATATTGGGTCCATGCGCTGTGTACTACAAATTAGACTCGTGCCGCTTCTGCATTAAATTATTTCGATGTGTTCGCTATTTCCATCTATATACTTTTGAACTTTCGGTAAACACATTTTCAATATTTAGCATTTAATTGCACTCATCGTTTTCAGTTAGTAGGTCACGCTATCGCACATAAACTGTACATTTTAATGCGAAAAAAATACCTATTTGTATAAATAATATAACTATATGTTCTGGCCGGGTCCAAAACTACATTTTCAAAAAGAGATTTTTTTTGCGTTATATTCAGCTAAGTGGTCCGTGGGCAGACACATCCTCACTTACAATTACTTTTTCGTTATTACAAAGTCAATGTTTTTTGTCTCTCTCCAGGCCATCATCAACAAGAGACGAGCTGTCTCATCACACCGACAACGAGTACCACGCAGCAGAAAGGCTAGGGAGGCACGCGGGCGTGGACTGTGAAACTTTGTTCCCGGACTGCGAGGGATCCATCCTGAGCACATTCACAGCTCTTGGCGAAGACACGCTGCATAAATTCGGGCTAGTTTAAATATTTACCTTCAGTATCGGAATCATGTTATGCCCGTTATTTAGTTTCAATGACATTTGTCTATTCCTATTTTAGGCCAGTGCCTGCTCACATGACAACACCCACGGCATTAGAAACTTTAAGTCAGTTTTAACATACTTTTAAACTAATTTTATTGTTGTACTTATTGTGGTTTAGTGAAAATCCTGTTGTTATAGGTATATTTATATAGGTATATGTATAAATGTTTATGTAGGTATATTTATATAATATTATGAATGAAAACTAAAGAAAGTCGTGTTCCTGTAATCTAAGCAAAATAAATAGGGTGACAAGTGTTTTTCTGAATGTCGACCGAGATTTGCTTGACATTTCGAATTACATTGTATTGTAGTTTTTAAATCTAAAACTAAATAAAATACTAGAAAAAAATTAAACATAATTTTTATTTTAAATTATTAAAGAAAAAGTATTACTATCATAGTTTTTAAATTATTATGGTAATAGGTTAAAAACTTTCTTTGATATTTACTAGTAAGTAACATGTACGCAGAATAAGCGCACGGTTATACTGTTTTCATTTTTTTTAAAGTTCATAAATAAAGCTAATTCTCATAAATAAAGCTAATTAACGTATCTACCTTATTAAAAAGATACCCATTCAAAAGTTATGAACTTCCAGTTTTAAAATAAAAGTATACCTAAGAAATAACATGAAGTTGGCTAAATGTATCCACGAGTGACGTCTGGCATTTGCTGTACAGTTGCGTGCAGTTCTTCGAATTCTGTCCGTGTCTGTACGCCTTGATGTAAGGATAGGCTTCGTCTTTCTTCGAAAGGTTGTCTGTAGCGTCGTTTGTAGGGCTGAGAATGAAAAAAAAAATTTTTATAGAATGCATTAGTGTTTTGATATATGTTTGATGATCTTTGGGGAAAAACTAGGCCCAGAGGATGGTAGACGGCTTCAAAACATCAGAAGAAATGACCAATTTTTGACAAACGTAAATAGGGGATGTCTTTTGGCCAAGTACATTTTCGAATGTATCAGACAATATAATATTGTTTGTTTTTGCTTACCCGTCAGTTTCACGCTCATCTTACTTAACATTTCCCGAAAAACGACTTTCTGATCAGTAATTTGTCATAGGGTATATCAATCATGAATTTATTGCAATGTTATCCAAGGGTGTCGAAGTGAAATTAATCCACAAAAATTCAACTGCACACAGGTGATATTACCTAGGTAAACCAGGTCGAAAGAAGAATGCTGTATGCATATATAGTAATACCATTGGCTACTACTTACTCCAGCACGAAAGAGGCCAGCTCATGAAGCAGATCCTCTTTATATTCAGAATGTAGTGGTTCAGCTCCAATCTGGCACAGGGTTCGCCTCACACACGATTTACCTTCGTGGCCAAATCTGAAATTTCAAAGTGGTTTCTTTTAACTGGATATCTTATATCTTTAAATGAGCAATTCTTGTATATATATAATTGGAATCTCGGAATCGGCTCCAACGATTTTCATACAATTTAGTATATGGGGGGTTTCAGGGGCGATAAATCGATCTAGCTAGGAATAATTCTTAGAAAATGTCATTTTATTCGTGTTTTATCGATAATCAACTTAAACATAAACTTGGAAGAAAAATAACAAAAAGGAGGCGTTTGAGTAGTCTCAACTGAAAAATATGACTCTTCCTGACATCTATTGGCGAATAATAATACAATTTTTGTGAGCAACTAATTGCTTTAACGACACAACAGCAGATGGCGTTGTTAAGTAACACGAAGTCAATGAGTGTTTGATTTGAGGTTAGACTAAAATCAAAGGTACTACATATAATATGAAAAAGTGAGTCTTTGTTCATTTTCTTTGTTTCTTTGTAACGCTTTCACGTCTGAACTACTCAACCGATCGTCTTAAAATTTTGCATACATGTTGTTTAGGGTACAGAAAGGGACATAGGGTACTTTTTATCCCGGAAAAATCAACGGTTCCTGTGGGACCGTGGGTGAAACCACGGGTCGCAGCTAGTTTAATTTAAAGTAGCATAATTGCATTCTCCAGTCGATACTGGATGCGCACCTCACGGATACAACAGAGTTTTTGTAACACCCGATAAATAAATAAAAAAAATATTCGCCGAAATGTATGTATGTCTATGTACACGTATAACTTGCGAACGACTGCACTTGGAAAATTATTTTTTCTTGCATTTGTTATTGTGAGGACAAGGTTTGTGATAAAATAAAAAAAATTGAGAAAAATAAAAATGTCGGTACGATGTTTTACGTCCAGCTAGTGTTCAATAAAAATTGCAATACTTGCAAGCTAAGTGTGCACGGCACAGATTCCTAATCGACCAAGCGAGTGTTAGCAAGCGCAGCATACAATAGACAATTTTTATTTGTTTACAAAAAAACAAAGATATACGAATAATAACATTAAAAATTAAAAACTATACAAACAATGTTTTTTGCCACAAACCGGTTCCAACTCAGCACAATGCCGGTTGCAGCAGCCAGCGCTGGTCTTCCGTTGGAACCGGCTGTGACGTCACCCACGGATCAAGTCTGGCACAGTACGACTAAACACATATTATGAACTAGACTAATAGAACCAAAATAATGACTAATAACATTTTAAATAGATAGGTGCGTAGACAAACATAAATAAAATGAGGTTATAAGTAATATAAACAATAATGTAGGGTATACGTGTAACATTGACCTAAAAAGCATTGGTGTCCGTTCTCAGCTGTTCTTTGCCTTTTTGGTGGCCAAAACTAAATTTCTGCAGTTTAAATCTAAAAGCTTTTATAAGTACTTATACTCTGCTTCAGTTTCGACAAAAATGCTTTCGTACGCCCGAGTTTTGTCTGGATCTCTGTCCGGATCTTTGTCCTCCTCCGAAATTCTCCTTCCGGATTTCTTAACCGATTCTCTTGAAATTTTGTTCAAATAGAATGTAATTTTTTTTTGTCTACACAGTTTTTGTTTTTTTTTTTTTCAAAATGGAGAAAAAATTATTGTTTTAAACGTCGGCCGCATGGTCTACGGCTCACAGAGCTACTAGTTGGTTACTGTTCTGACTTTTTGTTCGTACATTAAAAAAAAAACGATCAATTGTTGTTTTTTAACCAAAGCTTCATTACTCAGGCTCTAACACGCACGCAACTAAATGATAAATTTCAAATAAATATATACTTATCTGCGAGTATGTTAAATTACCAATCCTGCTAATGTTATAACCGCGAAAGTTTGTAAGAATGGATGGATGGATGTTTGTTACTCTTTCACGTCAGAACGGCTGAACAGAACTGGATGAAATTTGGCACATAAATAGATTATAGTCTAGAATAGCACATAGGATACTTTTTAACTGCGGGTGAAACCACGGGGCGCAGCTAGTTACCTATAACAGTGAAAGTTTATAAGAATGAATGGATGGATGTTTGTTACTCTTTCACGCCAGAACGGCTAAACAGATCTGGATGAAACTTGGCACATAAATAGATTATATTCTAGAATAGCACATAGGATACTTTTTAACCACGGGTGAAACCGCGGAGTGCAGCTAGTTATATATAAAACCACTTATATATTAAATACCCGTAAGTAAGTACGTTCGTACCTATGTAGATTGTGGATAAAATGTAATTTATCTCGGCAATATTTTCGGGTAAGTTACCATAACCCTATTCGGTAAGTCCCATCTTGTATCTCGTCAAGTGAAGAAAGTCAGCGAAGTAAAAATATCGAGTGGGTACTGTATTTACCGAAATCAAATATCTGATGAAAGATGTGCCTGAAATACCTAAATTTGTTTTTATATAGCACTTGGGAACACTCGAAAGTATTTGGCCGCCTCGGTGGCTCGATAGCGAACCTGCCTTCTGAGCTAGAGGGCGTGGATTCGATTCCCACCTAGGGCAAAGTGATTCATTTCTGTGATGAACATTTGTGTTTGTTCTATGTCTAGGTGTTAATATCTATGTAAGTATGTATTTAAAAATATCTAAGTAAGTAAATCAGTCTCTGGCAGCCATAGTATAAGCTTTGCTTAGTTTGGGGTCTGGCGACCGTGGGTAAAAGTTTCCAGAATTTATTTAATTTATTATTATTTTTGTTTGTGGCTATTGGTATCTGTAATTAGTATAAAGTCTGTCAAAATTATACTACTTAACCTCATCTCTAATCTATTTTATTGTTATTCGGTCAGCCTCCCAAATCGTCTTACCAATTATAAATAAATAAATTTGGGACATTTTTAACACGGTCACTTGACCCCAAACTTGCACTATGACTGCCAGAGACTGATATACATACTGGTGTCTGTATGTATAGTATAATGGTAAACGTACAGACTGGCATATTTTTAAATAATACTTAAATATCGTCCGGCGAAGTGTGGGTGTTGTACACCTCTGCCAGCCCCCTCGGGGGAAAAGGCGTGACGATGTACTTAAATCGATTTTAACACCAGACATAGAACAAACACAAAAAATGTTCGTCACCTAAATGTTTGCTCTAGGTGGGAATTGAACCCACGCCCCTAAGCTCAGAAGGCAGGGTCACTACCAACTGAGGCACTGAGGCAGTCAAGTGTCAATTGCTTTTCAATTGTTTTTAATTGTTAATGAATTGCGTCAAATTGACCCTTTTTGTAAGCCAGTGTCAAAAGTAGACATTAAGGGCCGATTTCACTAGTGAATATAAACGCGATTAGCTCATTTTAAACTTGGTTTACGTGAAAAACTGAGGTTAAACAGTCATTTTGATTTCACTAAACTTAGTTTAAAAATCTCGATTAGTAGCATAAACGGTAAATTTGGCCCTAAGTTACAATTTAACAAAAAATTGCTTAGTAGAATCGAGGCACTGGAATTTTACTATTGGGCGAGATATGATCATACGCAAAGTATTGGAAGCAATCGAAAAAAAATCAAGTAAAATGTTGAATATTATGATAATCATGTTATTATTCTAACCAATATTATAAATTCGAAAGTGAGTTTGTTCTTTTGTTTAATTACGGTCCCACGGTCACACAGGGACCGTTTATTTTTTCGGGATAAAAAATACCATATGTCCTTTTCTGAACCCCAGACAACATGTATGCAAAATTTCAAGATGATTGATTGAGTTGTTGAGACGTGAACGCGATAAAAACAAACAAATAAACGAACATACTCGTATCACTTTCGCATTTATACTGTTAGTTAGGATTATATTATTATTATTTCTTAATGTTTGTTTCAATTTATCCACCAACCCGCATGGAGCCAGCGTGGTGGATAACAGCTCAATCTCTCTCGACGTAGGGTAGGTTACAATAGACTGTAATGATGACACGTTCACACCTCAATTACCTCCTCAACCAATCATTGTGAAATGTGTACACGTTGTCTGGTGTACAGAAAAAGACATATCGTACTTTTTACCAGCGGGTAACACCGAAGGGCGCAGCTAGTCAGCCCTAATTTTTTTTAAGAACATTTTATTCATTTTTTTTAATACCATAATAATTACAATTATTTTTTATGACGTCAATACGTCAATGCATCACTATTTTGATACCGGATATTCAAATAAAACTTGAATCGACGAATCAAATAGAGTCGACGAACTTCAAAATTCCTTTTTAAAATAATGATTATTTACTAGAGATGAACTGCGGGTAGAAGTTCTCGCAATTCATCTTTAGTTCAATATCAAGGTTTGGAAACCGATGTCATTCACACTTCGAAAGACTCAAGATTCTTAAATATTTCGAGTTTTTCAACTTCCGTTTAAATTTCATCTTTTATCATTAGTTTGATTTATTTGATTTTATTAATATTGTTGTTTAATATCTACTGACCATAAGATGATGGGCTTAAAACCTGAAATAAAGAAATTTGAATTCGATAGCTAAATACCGCTGTGATTAACCATCATTTACTTAATATTGAAGGAACAAATTTTCCCTACGCATTTAAAATAGCTTTAAACTTCAAGGTTCAAATTAAATTAAATATCCGAAAATTGAATGATTCTTAGAAGAAATCGAATCATCGACTGTAAAATGTGTTCATTCATTTAAATCAAACCATCTCCCTCATTCCTATTATTGACTTTCCCGCCGAAACCATTGCGAATAAATAAACGTCAGAGAATGCCAGGCCTTCGAGATGTTTTGCGAATTTCAAAAGTATTTTTTTGCGAACTCCAACCCTATGTAAACAGCTTCGAGAAGCTTCGGCAAAGATTCGAAATGTTTACGGTGAATAGTTTAATTTCTTCTCGAAAAATATGTTTTTGTGACGCGGAAAATAATAACAATAGCGGTGATGAAATATTCTTTATTCCATACCCCTACCAATTATAAGATCAAAAGTAACTCTGCCTGTCTGTCTGTTTGTAGGCTTTTCACGGCTAAACGGCTGAACGTATCTTGATGAAATTTGCTAAATAGTTGCAGTGTGTCACAAGGAAGGCTTTAGGATACTTTTTTTTTTTAATAGTCTTTTTGTGGTGAAATTCTGTAAATTAATAAAAAGTACCTGGATGGCCGAGCTTTGCTCGGTATTTTTTTTATTTTTTAATTGTGTTTTTTGGATAATAAACAATTGATTTTAGTCTAACCTCAAAGCAAACACTCATTGACTTCGTGTTACTTAACAACGCCATCTGCTGTTGTGTCGTTAAAGCAATTACTCGTAGTTGCTCACAAAAAATTGTATTATTGTTCGCCAATAGATGTCAGGAAGAGTCATATTTTTCAGTTGAGATTGATTATCGATAAAACACGAATAAAATTACATTTTCTAAAAATGATTCCTAGCTAAATCGATTTATCGCCCCCGAAACCCCCTATATACTAATATGTTTGAAAATCGTTGGAGCCGATTCCGAGATTCCAATTATATATATATATATATATATATACAAGAATTGCTCATTTAAAGATATAAGATAAGATAAGATAAGATAAGATAAGATAAGATAACGCGCCGCTTACCAAATGCGTCAGACAACATCGCATAATAGTACGTAATTGGTACTCAAATAACAACTGACAACTAAAATTAAAACTCTACTCAAAACCAGCCAGTATTTTTTTTTATGTTGGGCACTGATCTCTTTGGTAACGGATTATTATTCATAATTTGATAATTGGTTACAGTATAACACGAGGAGGGTTTATGGATACTATTTTCTGAATAAACGCGAACGAAGTTGCGGGCAACAGCTAGTATCCTATAAGTCCACTTATAGTATCCTATATACCTAGTATCCCATAAAACCACTTATAATTTCTTCAAATTAGTCTTAGTTTTCGAGTCAGTTGTTAAGAGTGTGTAAAGGGCCTTATAGCGTTATTTCGTATTTCCATAAGTTCCTGTCCATCCAAAGGTTACCTGAAAGAAATCGCTTTAGGCGATAAGGTCGCCCTTGTACTGCCGAAAAATGTATTTTAGTTTTAAGATTTTCATGTAGTTTTTGGTGTGCAATAAAGTCAAATAAAGTCAAAGTCAAAATGTTTTTATTCAATTTAGGTATCAAAGATACACTTATGAACGTTAAAGTTGAATTGTATTGTATTGTATAGCGTTCTCGCTCGTACAATTAATCGTTTTTAATATTAAAGAATGAAGGATGTGCAATTGAACAAAGTTCCCTGATAACTATGTAGCTAATGATATAACGGTTATTTGAAACTAATTTTAGTTTTCATACCTTTCTCCTAGACGCCCGTTTAACGCGATTAATGGTGTATTTACGTTTTAAGCAGTGCAAGTCTACTTGCATCAAATTGGCACTTTATGAAGGCTTAAGAAGCTTCAATTATATCTTCTGTTTAGGGTGTTAGTCCTCAGTGTAGATAAGTCAATTCTTTTCATGTATATGGTTGTAATTAACCATTAGGATTGATATTTTTATGCACGAAACTCGAAATCTATTTATTTGTAGAGTAATCATCCGTCATTCTCATTTTTTAAGAGTGTATAGGTATTGTAGGTATACCTTGTCGACAAAAAAAATACGGAGTGTATTTATTTCAAAAATAGCTTTCACAATGGCATCAACAAACAGTAGCAACGGTCGTGATCACCTCATCCGGACGAACGGGACACTAATTAGAGACCAGCTCACGAGATCACTAACCCGGATTGTACAGAAGTGTTAACTTGCTTAGGGAAAAAACATGTGCCTATTCATGATATCAAATGTTTGCATGGATGCCATGCAACATGCACATGATGAATGTAGTATGGTATACCTCTATGACATGGTAAACCTCTATACCTATTCCCTCTTTTTTTTCAATTGGTGTAAATTTTTGTTATAGTATTGTATGTTTTGGTAATTGCAAGTAAGTAGCATTTCGGCATGAAATATTTTCGAAATATCGTGGTTTATAGTTTGTTGAGTTGGAAGTTTTGAATCCATCGCATGTAGGTATGCTTTTTGTCATAAAATTATGTAAAGATGATATGGATAAATGTAGACGCCGTATAAACGCTATTTAAGGGGAAAATGGATAAAAGTTAACTCTGTGCGTTTCTACTCTATCCAGAAAGGAGTATTGCAAAACAAGTGCTCATGGCTTTTTGCTCAACCCCCAATAACTTTTTATACAACCCCCAAGTACTGATTTACCCATAGTATGCATAGCATAAGAATCGTTTCTTACGTGTTCAAAACGTCCTCCAAATATTTGTAGAAATGGAACAGCTTGGCATCGTTCTGATAGTCTCCATCTCTCAGTGTCCTCTTCTTCCTGGAGTTTCCATCATACCCCGAGTTGGCAAGTAAGATGTCGTCTGGAATCTGGGTCCTGTTCCATGGGAGCTGGAAGTTGGCTTGGAAGGCAAAGTTCATGTTGATATCCTTGGCAGTGGTAGGGGTACCTATACCGGCGTTGAACTGGAATATGAAAGATTTTTCTGTCAAGTTTATCATATTAAGTAATTATTTTCTAGTAAGTACTTATATCGTCGTAGGAAGTAGAAAAGAGAGATCTATGATCAGCGATGGGTGGAGAATAGCTAATAATTATGGTGACGATGATATTGGAGTAGAGATTTGGTGTCAAGTTGCTAATTTGATAACTCCACATAATCACCATCTCTTTTTTCCTATTTTTAACTGTTCTCATTTCTTTTACATGGTAGGTATACAAAACAAATTACCTTACCGCCTCTCTTTGTCTGTATATCCGCTGACTCCTTTTAAACCACGAAATGGATTTCGATGCGTTGTTATTTAGATGTTTTTTATGAGCGGGTCGCCAGTAATTTATAAGTAAACAAAAATATATATTTAAACAAAACAATTATATCCATGATTGTATAATTGAAACATGTGATCACCAAGCGCATAACATTAAATTACAATAAAATGTAAACTTTAATAACATGAAAATATCATTTACCTGCAGTAAAGTACTGTTTGGGAAAAACAGCGGGAACTGCCTTCGGCTCCGATGCAGTACGTCACTATGTATATTCGTTCCTATCACTTTGTACGTCATAATATTTACTATAATAGCCATTAATAACAACGTCTTCGAAGCCATGGCACTATATTGAAGAGTTAGGGCACAATGTTCTCTAACTTCCTAAACACCATTCCGTATGGTGAAAGAAAACTGTGAAATAGAAGAACCAGAATTCGGAAAATTAATGGACGGATTGTATTAAGTAACATAGGAAATAGCAAAGCTCAGTAAAAAATTTTGAAAGTTGTCCATCAAAATATTCACCTTTGCAAGTAATTTTGGTAAATTATAATTTTACTGATAAACAGGCATGAAGTTTAATAGAAAATTAATGTTAAACAAAATTAGCCAAAACTTATTACTTAATGAGCAACGGATCAATTACAATCTAAGAAAATCTCAATCAATAAACGGAGTCTTGTTGCCATCAACTAGCTATCGAGAAGGCAACAGGTGACATGTAATACGTCAGTATAAGTAGCAAGTCTGTTGGATAAACATATTAGAGCCGAGATCATGTGACTATGGTGTTTTACGGTAAGGCCGCGTTCACACTGGAGGTATTATGATATACCTGACTTGATTTGACTAGCGTCTAGCAAGCCAATGGTCGCTAGACGCTAGAAAAGCTAGTGATCTAACATGGCTAGTCAACTTATTTATATGGGTTTTAAATGCTTACGTAATCGGTTTAAATCTGCATTCGCTTTCTAGGTTTTTATTAGTAAACAAGCTTTAAAAAGTAGGTAAGTATCTTTAATTGCAACTTTGACAGGAATCATAAAGAAACAAGGTAAACAATATGATGGCTTCTGTTTCAAAAATGTTGTATGTCATCTGCTACATGACTGCAGCCTGGTATATGGCAACAGGCTCACCCCTTGTCACATTTGGGACTGAATATCGTCCGGCGAAATGTGGGTGTTGTATTACACCTCTGCCAGCCCCCTTGGGGAAAAGGCGTGACGATATGTTATGCTGTTTAAAAAATAGTAGGGTGCATAATTCTTTCAACATTTATTCAGCTTTATTGCTTGGACAGAACTCAGTTTAGTTTTGGTAGCCAATGTTTTAGTAAAACTCTAGTGTAAACTAGGCTTTAGCGTACACGTAATCTCACAGATTCAAATCTGTGCATTCAAACCTTTGGTAAAAGACTGACTTCTGTTCAATTAATGATTAAAATCAATAAATCATTTTTATTTTATTTCAATCACTATTATCATTTGATTTAGTGTGACAAAGAAGAACAGTGTTGATTGCATTTAGAATTTTGGTCATTTATGAAAAAAGGAAATATAGGAATATACTTTTAGAGGAAATCTGCGATAAAATGAAGTAAGTTTCCATAATTACTGTAATTCATCGCGAAAGACAAAATTTTTGATTTAAAAAATAAAAAATAAAACCTAAATAAACAAAAGCAAACCTGTTATTTATTAGACACCTTGTTGGTAATGATTTTTGGGATCCGTATTATTTGTGACTTCATCGTGTACATCCCGTCGAACCTTTTCCTTGCTTAATTTTGATATTCAGTTGTTTATCTCTCATTTTCATTCAGCAAATCTGTATATCTCAAAATTTTGGAGAACACAATTATTTTATTACAACAATTGTACATTAATTTCATAGATTTTGATATAAGTTTGACGTGACTCGTACTTAAATTAGTAAGATTTTCTTGCTTTAATTCAGGTCATTGTACATTTTGTATGTACTTACAAATATATATGTGTGTATATCAGTCTCTGGCCGCCATAGTACAAGCGTTGCTTAGCTTGGGGTGAGACGACCGTGTGTGCAAATGTCCTGATATTTATTATTGTTATTATTTTTGATTGTTTATAGTTATTCATAATTTATTATGTGTAATTTCCAAAGTGGTAGAAATCCTTTTGGACCCTTGGGAGTTCTTACGGTGAGACTTCGGTATCTTTTTGTCTCCATGTCACGATTATTGTCTTGCCAATAATCTCGAGAACTATAAGAACTAGCGATTTGATAGCGAATTGAGCCTGATCTAAATAACTGTACTCACTGCAAAACATAGAAAATATTTATTACAGATTGAAATGTTTCATTATTGTAGAGTCTAAAAAAAAGATAAAAAATTGAAACTTTTGTAACTATTTCCAGGTCAAATGTTAACATTTTAGCAGTTACTTTTCTACTATTGTCATCGTACGTCATCAGTTCAGAGGTGTTTGGTGATGATGAACAGCTTTTGCGTGAGAAACGTCAGATCAACGGGCTACCTCTGGTGTACCCCTGGGGAGGGACATACAAGGTAATTACATGTACTTGGTTATAAACTTCAGGTTAGTTGCCAGTTAAATTATTAGATTAATCGAAATGTTTTTTTTCAATTTGCGGCTCTCGAATTACTAGTTTTTTTTAATGATTGAATGAGCCCATGTATGACCACAACACACCTGATAGAAAGTGACGATGCAGTCTAAGATGGAGCACGCTTGCCCATGAGGTGCCTATTCACTCTTGTCTTGGAGAGACCAGGGTTGTAACTATTGCTGGGGAACACCGAGGCAGAAAGCGCGTTCCATTCCTTGACAGCTTAAAAGAAAAAAATGAACTGGTAGTGCCTGTCGGGACTGAACAAAAAACTGGATAGTGTCTGAATTAAATTGCGGTAGAACCACGACCTAGTAATGGATCACAGTCCACAATCTACATATAGTTTTCGTAAAAGCATATTTGGATTGTTTTTAAAAGGCAAAATGTCCAAAATCGTGCTAAAGATTTTTTATATGGGTTTATGTTATTTATGAGATTTGCAGTTAACCATCAGATGCTAAGGCATCTAGGAACTTACTCGTACTTATTTGGTCTATGACTGCACGAAACTAAAATGTAACTGTATTACTTTTCAGTTGCTCATCGGTCTATCAGCTCCAATCCAGAACCGTGAGAAGGTGGCTCTGCTCTTCGCAGCCAACTTTCAGTACCAGTACGTCCAGTTCACCAATATATCGCAACTCTCGCAGTACTACTTCATAAAGGAGGTGTCGAGAGAGGAGAGAGAGGTTGACCTCATGGCCAGGAGGGATGAGAGACTGGTTTTCTACAAATCGGTTGCTGACATGCTAACCTCGTAAGTTTTATTAAAGCCCTGTTAAATAAAAGTAAAATTATTATTTAAAAAATATACTTATCGTATATCCGTCGTTGATAAGCCGATGGGTCAGAAAAGTTCTCGAGCGACCACGAACCGGAAGACGCAGCGTGGAAAGACCGAATGGTCTCGTGGGGACAAGGCGGATCGAAGATCTTGTGAGGGTCGCAGGAAGCCGCTGGATGCAGGCAGCGTAGGTCCGGTCGTTGTGGAGATTATTGGGGGAGGCTATTGTCCAGCAGAGGACATCTTTCGGCTAAAATGATGATGATGAAATCCGTTGCTGTAGTAGAGCAAATCTAAACCAAAACACAAGGTGTCTGAGTATAGATTAGAGTGGTACAGGACCAAATTAAAAAAAAAAGGTAAATACTTTCTAATCTATGTGACTCCATAGATAATAATATCTAATTATTTTTTTTTTTACCCGTCAATTTTGTTTTTCTAAACTCTCTTTAGCTTTTTTTTGCCATAGGTGGCAATAAAGCCAACGGGCCGCCAGATGGTAAGCGGTCTTCGTTCCCAATAGATACTTGTTATGTAATACATTGATATTTAGGTAAAATAATTAACTTCAACCAAAATTAACCAAATTACAGCAAAGGTATGAACGGGCGGGACTGCGTGCTGAGAGCCATTTGTGAAGCTGCACAGTACCCAGTAGAGGAGGAAGGTTACGTTGGAGAAATCCTGCATGTACTGTTAACGTAAGGATTTCTTATTTATCGACCGTACTTGAAATCTTCGAAAGTCTGGAATAGTTACAACGAATATCAGCGGAAGTGATTATGATTTGACTTGTAATTATTACGTAGGTACATTTTATTATAGCTGCGTCCTACGGTCTCACAGGAACTGCTAATTTTTCTTCATAAAAAGTATCATAATAATGTCCTTTTCTATACCTAACTTCTGAAAACCTTTATGTATGCAAAATTTTCATAATGATTGGTTAGTAAAGCCGTAAAAGCATAACAAACCAACGAACAAAGTCACTTCAGTATTTTTAACATTAGTTAGGATTTAAATGTCACACAAATATGGTAAATGAAAACATGCAACGCCGAATGGTAACGCCGCCCACGGACACCTACAAACGGTGTTGTTAATGTTCTGCCAACCCGAAAACAATTCGTGGACACTCGTCTAAATACGCTCCACGTCGAATCTCGGCGGAAAGACCTTTGACGATAATGACCTTCGACTTTTGCTGTTTTTGACGAATGAGATTTTAAGCTTCCTAAGGACTGGTTACTTGGACACCGCGAGCTCTACTGTAACTTTCATTTACTTCCGTTCCAGGCCAGACTATGGGCGTTCTCCTTTCGACGACGTCGACGAAGACTGGGAAGAGGTGATATCTCCATACAAAGACGCCGCTGTTGCCGGCCGACAGATGTTCAGCTGTTCTTCCATTTACAGCGGGTGTCCAGAAGGGCAGGGGGTCTTGGAGCTTATTAGCACACTTCGAGATGAATGAGATTTGTGCGAGCAAAAGACTGACAATTTAATTTGGAATGATTTATTTAAAAGTATGCAAAAGTCTTCATTCACAACGCATCTAATTAATATTACTTACTTACAAAATTTTAATGGCGTGCTTACCTTTTTAGGGTGAAACGTACTCGTACCTTAAGTTCTTTTCCGTACCGCTAGCAATGTTAATGAAAAATTTCATGTTGATCGATTAAGTATTTAAAAAACTGTATGTCATAGTATAAAACAAAGTCGCATTCTCTGTCCCTATGTCCCTTTGTATGCTTAAATCTTTAAATTTGGATTTGATACGGTTTTTTTAATAGATAGAGTGATTCAAGAGGAAGGTTTATATGTTTAATAACATCCATTAAATAGTGGAGAAATACTGTTATTCTTGAGGTTTCTAATGTGATGTCGTTATTTATCTTTTTTTTTCCGCTTACATTGCAAACGCAGGCTGAACCCTACGAGATTTACCAAAATAATGTACTAATTATTTGTATATACAACGTTCACAGTTTTTCTGTAGTTTATTTAGTATCAGCATTGCACTCGTGCGAAGCCGGGGCGGGTCACTAGTTTTCAATAAATTTCTAATGTATTTCTGCTTCAAACCGTACCGTGCCGCTCCGTACCATTTGAGTATGTTTTGGTTTTTTAGTGTTTTATTTTGAGTATTTAAGACGTGAAAACGGAAAAAAACAAACTAACCACCTCACTTTCATTTCACATTTATAATATTAGTAAGGATAGCACCTCATATCAACCTAGAGAATAAGATGGCGCACGGCGTATGATTTAGGTGAAGCCAAAAACCATCCAAAAACTACGCTACTGTCGTATATATACACAACACGCACACATTGACGCAAAACAACAACGCTACTCACTTGGTCATTCTTACCTCGACATTATGTGCATTGGTTTATGGTATAATTTCGTATATATACATAAACATGGTGCATTATAAAAGTGTGGCCGGGACTACATTTTAAGGTTCTTTTTTTAAAACTGTGCAGTTTTATTACAAGTCAATTTTGAAAAAGCCGTAACATTAAACTCTTACAAATATGTGCAGATTTGGAATATTAAATCTACTAAGGATGTATATTGGAACGGAAACGGCTAACGTAGAGTTTGGGAATTAATTTTAGTTTTCATGCAATTGTAAATGTTTTTCATGGCAACATTACCACGCACGCAAGTTTAACAAAGAAGTGGCTTCAGTGAGATATAACGCAGTGTTCCATCTTTTACTCTAGGTTGATTTGAGGATAGCTATTTTGCGATAGCACTATATTTTAATTATGTATCTACTTGCGGGTTTAATTTCCTGAATAAATGAATTTTATTATTATAATATTATAATTATTATTATATTGAGGATAGCTGATTTGTCTCACAGTTCTTTCCTTTTAGGGCCTGTTCAAATACCTCTAGCTGACAGAAAACTACTGACTATTTGCCTGTTTAATGACAACGTCCGTTTTTTGAAAGGATGTTGTGAGAATTTAACATATATACTAGATATTTAAGTACGTACAGTATGCCATAAATGCACGTCTTATTGAAATACTAGCCTCACACACGATTTTAATACTATCCTATAGGAACTGTCAAAGTTTTCAGACTTATTAGTATGTGTGTGTGTGAATCTAGAGTATAAGTTACCTCCATACCAAAACTCATCGGAATCCGTCCATCTGTTTGAGCGTGTAAAAGTAATAAACAAACAAACACACACACAAACACAAACTTTCGGTTTCATAATATTAGTAGAAAGTAAAATTTTAAGTAGGATTAGTGTAATGTGATCAGCAACTTGCTGTCAGCTACTTTTTAATACGCCTAAGGGCAACGTAGCTGACAGCAAGACACAAGTGAAACAGTTTCTTCAAAACGAGCGTCCTTCGTTGCAATTGTAAAACACATCATCTTTACATCAGTCAACTTACTTGTTTGTCAAAGGATGACTAAGTATACAGTTGTGCTGGCCTTGTTTCCAGAATCTTCATAGTTTACGAGATTTCTCCGAACTGTTGGCCAAAGCTTTACAATGTTGCTATTACTTCAGTGTAATTACAATAAAATCGTGGTACATAATCACAGTATGCTACTCATTGAGGAATGATTTTGCGTAGGTAATTCTTTATGAGTAGGTATCGCCCATGTTACATAAAGTTATATAGCCTTAGAATAGTTTTACAGTGTTTTGTCTTTTTCTTTCTCTTAAATGTTTAGTTCGATTGAAAAAGACAAAGCATTGTACGTGTATTTAACATTATTCCTAGGCTATTATTATTAGCCGTATATCAGTATGAAGGTAAACGTTTAATTACTTATACGTCCTATAAAAAGCCTATGTGAGTAGTGTAGTAATAAGTAATAAGTCTTATGTTTATACTATACCTAATATACTTATACTTTAAATACTACCTACTAATACTTATGTTAATTTCGAAAAAAAACAACATTTAAAAGTGCTTAGAAACTATGTAGGTATAGTTTAAGAATATGAACAAAAAAATTGCTTGCTTAAAATAGCTTGCAATGTAGTTAAACCATTTTATGAAATAAACTTTGAAATAAGGTTAAATTCAAGAATACATTTTTGTGCCTAAATTAATCGGATTACCAACTATTCCTTAATTACTTTCTATCAGCTTTGAACCCTTAGATTAATTAATCCGATATAAGGGAAGCGGAAAATCGAATTTTAGAGAACACTATAACCGAATTTTGTTATTGTATAGTTTTATAGCAAACTACCTACGCTACACGGTTTTGCTTGTATCAACAATCCCACGATAGCACATCATTGGGTAATTCTATAATGCTTTAATGAAATCCAAACAATTAAGACCAAAGTGCACTAAAACTTGACAAGGTGGATGATTTTTTTTTAAAATGTAGAATAGGTCATCGTTTAACCACCAACTCGCCTGATGTTAAGCGACGTTGTGGTCTAAGATGGAACACGACGACCTATAAGGTACTTATTCACTCTAGCCTTGAAGTTTTGTAGAGTGAAGAAGTACAAAGACGGCAGTTGAGTGAGGCGCTACAAGTGCGCTACTGCTCAGACCCGTCTTCGGATCGGTTACACCGGACTACATCCCGAAACACGACTAGGTCATTTCACGGCATGGCTTGGTTCGGTGGGTGGTAACTAGCCACGGCCGAAGCCTCCCACCAGAGTGAATATTGAATAATTGAGTTGAATATTTAATTGTCTATTTTCGACAGCTATTCAACGTTAAAGAAAACTATCGCCATGTTGAATTTTCGTGGCGATAGACCTCAATCACTTAGCATCGTGACCAGCAGGGCTATTCACAATCATTCGGAAACATTTCCGATCGGATACCAGTTCCAAATTTCAAACTCAAATTGTTCGAATCTCAGTCTACTTTTATACATTTTGGAATGGGAATCAAATAAAAATCCGATCGGAAGAATTAATCACGTTTAAGAACTTATAAATATAGGCTAATATTCGAATAATTTAGGCTTAAATTTTTTGGAATCCGAACGGAAAGTTTCCGAATGGTTGTGAATAGCCCTGCAGGTCCATAATTTCCTATTGGAACAGTTGTTTTTAAAGTTTTTGGGGCTGAGCTACCCACGTCCGTAGGAGTGTACTCTATTCTGATTCCCTACACGTGGTCCCCGGGTAGTGCTAACCGGGTAGCAAACTCTGGTGGGAGGCTTCGGCCGTGGCTAGTTACCATCCACCGGACCAAGCCATGCCGTGAAATGACCTAGTCGTGTTTCGGGATGTAGTCCGGTGTAACCGTTCCCAAGACGGGTCTGAGCAGTAGCGCACTTGTAGCGCCTCACTCAAATGCCGTCTTTGTACTTCTTCACTCTACAAAACTTCAAGGCTAGAGTGAATAAGTACCTTACAGGTCGTCGTGCTCCATCTTAGACCACAACGTCGCGTCGCTTAACATCAGGCGAGTTGGTGGTCAAACGACGAACGACATAAAAAATAAAAAAATAAAGGTAATGGGAACCACACGACCCTATATTTCACAACCCGTTGTCGGATTTGGCTAATATTTGAACTTAAATAATGTATTAAGATGAACTTGTCTGCAAAATTTTATGAAGATCGGATCTAGATATCTTTGGACAAATTGACACATTTTGCATGATACATACAATTGTACAAATCCCAAGTAGATTGTGAGCCCTCGCTTCGTTCGGTCAATTAATTTAGCAGATTCTATTTTGATCCTGGTTTTTCGGCGCTCGTCCCTAATTCGTCGGGACTTATCTCTGCGACGTCTTCCCATCTATGAGCAGACGACAGTATTAAGTAAATCTCATGTAGGATGCTGGTCACGTTTTGGCTATCAGTCCGCAGGAATCTTTACTTTAACTTGGAGGGGAACTACTGTTGGAATTCGATCGGATTGCGTAATTACTTGGTAGATAATTAAAGTGTAAGTACTAGATTTTCGATACGTCGAATTCGTGTTTTATAATTGTCGACTTAACGAGGAGAAAATAACAATAAAGTTGTTCGGATTTGCATTTTTTGTGCAAAAACGTGTACTGTATCCGTAGGTATAATTAGGCACATATAAAGTATTACTTAAATATTTGTATTTAAAGAAAAGTAGGTCAATAAAATTAAGTACATGTACTTTTCGACATGCTGCTGATATTGCAACGAAAACACTGATCGAATAATAGCGTGCTAGAACTCAGTATATTTTCGCTAATTGGAATACCCGTAAAGATACATCGAGTTGTACCTAGATGTTTGAGTTGCAGAACTAGAAAGTGAACTACGATCGTGAACCATCATTACCTATCCTCCTTTTCCCAATAGGCAATCAGTCTCCTAGTCGGCGATTTAGTCGCATCGGGAATTTATTGACTAGTTACTAACCAGATTTACTTTGTGCTTACTCCGCTGTGGTATGCTGGAGACTTGGGACCGGGACGGAGATACTCTTAAATGGGAGAGGAAGAGAGATGAATGGATGTGAGGTTTTATTCCAGTTGAAGTGTTGATCGGGGAATAGAGAAGCGATTAGGCACAACTTTCTTAGATGGAAGTTAAACGTTGAGTTTGGTTTAGTTCACATATGGATATGCTCTGATGTTTTTTTCAGAAATTGGTTTGCTTTGGGTTTTCCTTCTGGGTTGTGACAGTCTACGATAGCATCTAACAGTGGAAAACATTAGTTCAACACGTTTTCTTCGACAAAAACCATTTAAATGTCTCCGGTTTTTTGAAGTGAAACTTCTAACACGACTTCCGATAAGGTTGCGTTAAACGTTTAACGCTCCTGGGGAGCGGGAATAGAAAGAGACAGAGCGAAAGTGTATGCGTGGCATTCGAACGCATGCGCGTAGTAAGAAAGATACACAGAAGTTTCACTTCTTCGGCACGGAGGGACTTCACGCACTATTTTTTTAAAGCAAGCATGTTTGAAGAAAACGTGTTGAACTAATGTTTTCCACTGTTAGGCTTAGCGGAAGTGGAATCAAAGCCTTTGGATAACATTTGGATAGCAATACATCAATGTCTAACCTAAGTATTAATCCTAATACATATACTTACTTGAAAGAAAAATGTTTGTCGGTTTGTTTGATACTTCTTCACGCTTTAATAGGTAGACAGACTTGAATGAAATAAGGACGAAGATAGCTGATGCCCTTGGATTAACACATAAGTATGTGTTACTTTATTTACGCTTAACAATTTTTATTAATCGTTGGTAAAATGGTGGTAGGAGCGATGGCAGCCTAGTTAGGAGAAGACCCGCCTCTCAAGCCAGAGGGTACGGGTTCAAACCCAGCCGACGGCACGCACCAATTTGTTCATTGGGTGAACGTATGAATGTGTGTGTTGTACATGATTGGAGCCCAGTGTATGGCGACAGGCTCGCCCCCCCCCCCCCCCTGTCACTGAATATCGTCCGGCGAAGTGTGGGTGTTGTATTACACCTCTGCCAGCCCCCTCGGGGGAAAGGCGTGACGATATACCGCGTGGCTCACCTAGTGCATTTATTAAACACCTTCGCAATTTACGAGAAAAAGGCATTTGAACTTTAGTAATTTATTCCCATAGCTATAGCATGTCAGTGTATCTTATAACGTCTAGCACAGAGAACGGGCACTGCGAAAGAGAAGAGCGGCAGTCATCTCGGGACACGGCGTGCCATTTCGCTGTTGACGACGATTGGTTTCTGTAAAAAATAAGTTGAAGTATGTCAATTTTAGAAGTTATGCCCTTCAGATGCCCCTTAGAAGAAATGCTCCTCAGTTTCTTGCCTGTTCTTCTGAGTAGAGGCTCTTAATCTGAACAAGGCGGTCGAGTCTATTTAAAAAAAACGTTGACGTTCATAAGTGTATCTTTGATACCCAAATTGAATAAAAACATTTTGACTTTTTGACTTGACTTGACTTTTGAAGCTTTACCAGACAGTTGACCGCGTTCGCAAGTGGCAGCTGTGGTTGATTACTTGGAGGTTATTCCGAGCACAGAATCATTGTCGTTGGAGTCAGCTCTTGATGCATAAAAATGGGAATAGACGTCAATTGAATGGGATTTGTTGATTTGCTTTGCGATCAGCGACACAAAAATAGCAAAAGTACTAATAGTCCAGTCGGGGCAGATATTTAAATAGAAAAAAATCGGGGAGCGAAAAAAAAAATCGCTCTGCGGATTTTTTTTATTTCAGGCTAGTTTTAAATCTGCCCCGACTGTACCATGATGCTTTTATAAGTAAAATTAAAAAAAAAAAAACAGAGAATCAAGAGAAATGAAACGAATGATCATTTATTTCTCTTGATTCATTTCTGTTGATACTTTGGTAGATAATGACATCAAGAGAAATTAAATGAATGATCATTAATTTCTCTTGATGTTCTTATTTAGGTAAGTTAGTATTTTTTAAATGATATAATATTAATTGCCAAGGTAAACACAATAGAAGTAAGTAGGTACAATAGATACAAATAACATTAAACTCAGATACGGTGGCAAAGGACATTTTTCTAAACACTCACCTGAACACAATCTTTAAAATCCTATGGTACATTTCGTTTGATTCTGATATTGATTCCATCTCGCAGAAGGCTCGTCTGACGCAGTGGAAGCCGCTGAGTCCATTTCTAAAAGCATTTTTTTTGATAATTAGCATACAATTTTAACAGGTAAAATAATTCCTGTTCTGAGCTTCTAGGGCTTAATGTTTTTCATACTTTTAGTGTTGTGGTTTTTATCATGATTAGTAGTTAATATAATATGATAATATTCGGGACGCTTACACACACGGTCGTCTGACCCCAAACTAAACAAAGCTTGTACTATGGCAGCCAGAGACTGATAAACATACATTACTATTTTTAAATACATACTTAAATAGATAATTAACACCCAGACATAGAACAAACACAAAAATTAATCACATGAATGTTTGCCCTAGGTGGGAATCGAACTCACACCCCCTAGCTCAGAAGCCAGGTTCACTACCGAGTGAGCCACCGAGGCAGTCATGTTATTTGACTTAGTGGGTTATCGTCTGTAGATTCAGGGAATTTGTGGTCCAACTACTGGCTATTTAATAGCCAGAGTGACTGGTGGATAACGGTTGAATCACCCTCGATTCAGGGTACGGTCCTTGCAGTGGGAACGTACATCAGACTGTATTGATAATGATGAATATTAAATGCTTGTGAAGTAATAGGAAGGATAGGATAGATGTACCGAGATTTAGACTGAATAAGTCAAATAAGTCATTTTTAGGCAACTGCGTTCGTTTTTATAATAAAATCATATAGCAGGGCTCACTGAAAGAATCACATGTAAAATATATTCAAAATTAAAAAGTTAACAGTTATGTAGAAAACAAAAATGTCTGGAGCCTTCCACTTTCGCCAAGTAGCCACTAGTACATACAGTACATAGATATTACCTAGTTGTAAGCCAAAATTTGTGAGATTCTAATTTACAAATGTATTTTTTGAAAAAAAAATATGCTCGTCAGTTTCTTGCCTGTCCTTCTGAGTAGTAGCTCTTTTTCCGAACAAGGCGTTCTAGTCTATTAAAAATCTTTGACGTTCATAAGTGTATCTTTGCTACCCAATTGAATAAAAACATTTTGACTTTGACTTTGTAAGTTCAGTGTGTACTTTAGGAATCTAATTAGCTAGTTATGTTTAATTAGCTGCGCCTCGCGATATTTCTTGTGGTTAAAAAGTAACCCATATGCTTCTAAAGACAATGATCTATCTCAATGCCAAATAATTAAGTATTAGTAACAAACAATAATGCATCCATAAACCCTTTCGCAGTTATAATATTAGTGTGAAGTGTGATGTGACGATATTACAAAATTAAGAGGAAATTATACTGGCTGTGCAAAAATATGCCAGTCACTGTCTTTTTCGTTAAAAAAGTCATCAGAGTGCATAAGGTAAGGTAATGTCACACGCGGCAGAATATAGGATCGTCTGTACTACGTACTAGAGGAGCTGATCCAAACAAAAAACGTTACAAAATTGTTACTTGAACTAATATCTAGTGTAATTCCGCTTTAACGTCGCATTAAGTACATCAAGGAATATGAATTTTCTATTCATATCACATTTACTAGAAAACTTCATACAAATTGATATTTGAATCTAATTTAAACGTTTTACAATTTGATATTTCAACTAACGAATTTAACAGACCTAATTTAATGAAATCTACTAAAATTATTTAAATGTAACTTTTTCTTAATACTTTTAAAACTTTACCTGTCTAATAATAATTCCAGATGACTGTACAAAGTTCTTCTGTTGAGGTGGTGGTAGGGATGGAAGGAGTCAGGGGGGTCGTCCCAGTTAATGCGGAACCCAACCGCCTGGGCGAATATCTGATTCCACGGAACCATATTCGCTTTGAAGTTTAACCTGACCTGAAATATAATAAAAATATTGATTTCTGACTTTGGGCATAGTTGGTTCTATTTTATAAAATTTTGTAGATTTTTTTAGTCTTTTCCTCCAAGACAAATTACTTAACCTTTTTTGTGGCCTGCTGTAGATCACACTTCGATTGTGTGATTTGGTAATTGGAAGCGAAAATAGCCTAGTTGGAGAAGGCCCGCCTCTCAAGCCAGAGAGAGAAGGTTCGAACCCAGCCGACGGCACGCACCAATTTGATCATTGTGTGAACATTTGTGCGTACCTATTGCATGTCATCTGCTCCATGACTGGAGCCCGGTGTATGGTGACAGGCTCATCCCCTGTCACATTTGGGACTGAATATTGTCCGGCGAAGTGTGGGTGTTGTATTACACCGCTGCCAGCCCCCTCGCGGGAAAGGCGTGACGATATCTTATATGTTACATATGTTATGATTTGGTAATAATGTAGGAATACATTTCCTTTTGTTCATGTAATTTGTTTCTATTTAGGGGGCTTAAATTGTTTGTAGAGCCTCGCATTTTTCAAAAGTAATTAGACAAGAGTTTGAGAATCAAGGCGCAAATAGATGTTTAGTTTCGGTTTTTCCTTTCTTTTTGCATGTCTAAGCCGTTCGATTTGGTTCCACTTAAGGTTGTAGCTAACATTAAGAAAGTTTTTCAATAAATCCTTTATGTTCCCGTTAAAATAGTGGAATTATCAATCATTTCTGGGGTTGTCCTACTACTGACAAAACATAAATATATTTTTTCTAAATTAGTGGCTTCTGCCCATATTAATGTTTACGAAAATATTTAAGTGTCGTCAAGGCGGCGCGGAAGGCCGATCGTCGCGTCGTCGTAGTGGTGTGCCCTTACCTTAATTCGTTTAAAACGCGTCGGCATTTTTGAGAATAATTCAATCGATATAGATAATCGAGTAAAAAGGTAAATGAATGTCGTCGCGTATTTGTCCCGGGGGTTCGAGAGGGAAACGTCGACTCGTGACGGGAATTTGTAAAATGAAGATGGCTTTTTGGTGTGAAATCCTTTTTGAAAGAAAATGTTTTAGAATCGCTCTGGAATCGCCATTAGGCATTTTTTGCGGATCACTGGCTATACGTGGCCTTTGACGTCTGTGATAGACGGCTAAATACGTTCATACATCATGTCATGGTCATATATTTCGTTTTTTGGTTGTCTGGATTGTTTTTAACGACTAGGTCGCTCCGCCTGTTATTTTTACCCGACTGCGTAAGGAGGGTTATGTTTTTCGAGTGTATGTATGTATGTATGTATGTATGTATTTGGGTATGTATGTATGTTCTTTGGCACGCCCTAAAGTCTAAGCAGCTTGATGTAGTTCGACATGTGAGGTGTCATTCGAATCGTCTTGACAGTGGAAGTGACACGGGGTACAACTTCTTGCAGCCGGATTTTTGGTTTTTCTTTTAACAATGTTACTTGTTAAGCTATTTCATCATTTGCAGGTCATTTATTTTCTAGTTACACGAGAGTTACATAATCTATTTTTTTAAGTTTACTTACCTATTATCTAATTGTTCTCAGTCCCAGTAGTACCTATTATTACCTTCCTACATTGTTTAAACTAAATTTTGGAGGCGATGGCAGCCTAGCGGGAGAAGGCCCGCTTCTCAAGCCAGAGGGAGCGGGTTCGAACCCTGCCGACGGTACGCACCAATTTGTTCATTATGTGCGTATTGTATGTCATCTGCTACTTGACTGGAGCCCGGTGGATGTCGACAGGCTCGACCCCTGTCACATTTTGGGACTGAATATCGTCCGACAAAGTGTGGATTACTCCTCTGCCAGCCCCCTCGGGGGAAAGGCGTGACGATATGTGATATGTTATATGGTTTATGGGTTGCTAAAAGTATTAGTATCATAAACGTTCTGTACCTACTATATATTGATAGGTTTTCTTTCTGTGTTATTACAATGTACGAGTATGTCGTCAGCATCGTGAAATGATAACACAAAATGTCACGTTTTGTTTATAACATGAAATTTGTCCTAATTAGAATTTCCCGAGAAATATCCGAGATTTAATTTCCGAGAATCATCTAATCGGCACCGCACTAGTAAAATAGAAGCCTCTAAAACTATAGACATAGAGCAAAAGAACAGTAGGTATACTTACGAAAAAACGAGTGGTATTGCGAAAGCTCAAGAACCTTCTAGGCCTGTGCAGAGATTGGTCATTACTGGCCTTTCCCGAGTCAATTATTAGATACGCTACTAAGCACACGTAACATAGTAGAAACACGCCGTACAATTTGTTCATTTTTGTTTCTTTTTTTCTAAACTGCCAGCAGTACTTAGGTAGGTTTAAGCAATATTTATCTCATCCAAAGTTTGCCATAGAACCCACAGAGCAGAAGATCTCTTCTTCATCATTCGCTTATATTCTTTGGCTTGGATTCTGAAATGGGAGTCTTACATGATTTAGTAATTCCTTAAGTACATATTAATTTTCTAGCGCTCGTGGTCTAGTCTGGTGAGGTGCTTCTAACAGATCATCAAAGTTAAGCAACGGACAAACCAACGGCAAGTTCTATGTGCTTTTTGATGTTTTTGCTGAAAACGATTATGTGGCCCAAAATCAACATGTCTAGTTTAAATGAAATGAAACGGATTAAAAAATTAAAACTTACAGTTACAGTTACAGTACAATGTCTGTCTTACCTAATTAATTATAATTAAACGTACCATCGTCTCTTGCTCTATTTGCTCAAATGACGCAAGTCACACTATTCCTCTAATGATGATTCATCGATTTTCTTCGTATTATCCACTGTCTTGTTCAATCTATGTCACTGCTCCCAAAAAGGTGTCAATCAAATTATTATAAATGTAAACTCACATAAACCTAGCCTCTTTGTTTTACTTCTATGAAAACTTTTGCTCGATTAACACTGGCACGACATAAATTGTTATATATTCGTTCTAAATTCAAAAATAATCTCAAGATTAGCTGAACGAGACAGCTCGACAGTCTTGTTCGAGCTGATAATGTTTGGCTAAAACTAAAACCGCGGCATAATAATGAGAGCCAACGGTTTTGACAAGTGGGACATATTTGGCTTCCATTTATCGATGAGTTTTGAGTGCAGGCTTTGGACTACTTCTAACTGGGTCTGCGAAGTGTGAAAATGTAAGATAAATTGTAGCAATTGAAATGAGTTAACTTAACGCACTTAACTACTCTTTACTACTGATTATGAGTTAACCGATTTATTGAATTAAGGTTATCGTTTCGCTTTTTGCGTGATTTTTAAATTTCTAGCAGTTATTTTCTTTTTGCTGCTAGTCCGGGTAATTATATAATTTTTTTAGCCAAGTCAGTTAGTAGAATTTTTTCAATCTCAACTCCGCAATTGAAAATCGGTTAAAGAAAGCAAATCTGTGGAAGAAGACAGAGATTCGGACAGAATTCGGACATACGAAATCATTTTTGCAGCTGCATAGACGCTACGCTCGCTAATGCTCGCTCGGTCGATGAAGACCGAATGAAAATTCACTAATTTATTTGAGAAGAATGGAATTACTTCCATCTTAGATGAAATTGGAATAGAATTCCTTGAGATATTTTGTACAGGTATTGAATAGTAACCACCAGACTACCTTAATGAAAAGAGGTTATTATAAGGTTAAGAATTATTTAGAAGATAAAAATGTCTGGAGCCGTCCACTTCCGCCAAGTAGCCACTAGTATGTATAGATAGTACCTAGTTGTAAGCCAAAATTTGTGAGACTGTAATTTATTTATTATTTGAAAAAATAATGCTCCTCAGTTTCTTGCCTGTTCTTCTGAGTAGAGGCTCTTTATGCGAACAAGGCGGTCGAGTCTATTTAAAAAACTTTGACGTTCATAAGTGTATCTTTGATACCTAAAATGTATAAAAACATTTTGACTTTGACTTTGAGAGTGTTCAAATTTATAAGCAAATTAACCAATCTGCTTATAAATTTGATTAATTGACGAATAATAAGTTTATAATGTCTTATGTTTGAGTTTAATCAGGTACATATTTATAAATCTGTAAAATAATGATAAATCAGCTTAAGAATATTGCTAATTCAATAGTGCTAGCTACAAAAACAAATAAAAAGTTCAGAAATTAAATAACGCACAATATGTCAAACGAATCATCTTAAGAAAGCAATTAACAGTTTAAAAAAATAGTATTTAGCTTAGGATTGAAGTTTTTTTCCTCTCGTAAGTATGTATTTATTACAAATAATACTTATATGAATAAAAAATGACGTAGTTGATCATCATCATGTCAACCCGTCAGACGTCCACTTCTAGACAAAGTCCCCCCCTAATCATCTCCACAACGACCGGTCCTGCGCTGCCCACATCCAGCGGCTCCCCGTGACCCTCACCAGATCGTCAGTCCACCTTGCTGGAGGCCTTCCCACGCTACGTCTTACGGTTCGCTAGTTGACAAACTATTTAAAAATAAACTCATAAAACGTAAATTATTGTTATTTATCCTTAATAAATTACACAATATCAGCAAATCTAGAAACGTCCAAGACAGAGATCGGGTACTCCGATATGGAGAGGCGACAGTCTTCAAAAGTTGTGAGGTGTCATTTTTCAATAGATGGAAACTTTCTTCTGAAACACAAAAACATTGATTTTTTAGCATTTAAAAAAAGCAGTAATTTACATCTAATTAAAATAGTACAAATTAGCTTTACTAAATACAGTAGTCATCCGCAAAAACCCAAACGCAACGCCAACACGATCACAATTTCCAGTGGGTACAAAGTCCCGGCCAATTTTTCTGTAGAGTTGTCAAAATAAGAAAACTAACATTTTCCGTCCAAAGTTATCAGTTTTGTTCGGAGACACGATAGTAGCGTTTCTCACACAACTGTAAGTATAAGTTTGTGAAGTGAATGCTTACCTAAATACAATTTTTAAATCCTACGGTATATCTCACTGAGTTCTGATATTGCCTCCATTTCGCAAATGGCTCGCCGAACGCAGTGAAAGCCGTTGAGGCCATTTCTGAAAGCATTTTTGTGACATTTAAATTTTATGCATGGCTTTGGCTTATCAAAAATGAGCGCCAAGTGGATGGACGTGAAAAGCAGAAGATAATATTTATATTATGTGACGAAACAGACGTATTAAAATTCCATATGTGCTAGTACTTGCTTATTTCAGGAAACTTTTCAATTTGGCAGTGCAAATAACTTTTACCAGAACTTTTAGATTAAAACAAATTAACGTTAACATTTTTGTTTTCGGCATTTAATTTTAATAAAATATGTTATCAGATAGATCAGTGGGACAATAATTATGTATTACAAGTTGCATCTATCATTGCATCTAAAAAAAGTATGCTGTTAATACTTTTTTTAGATGCAACGAACAAACAACTAATGATTTTGCAATTTATTTCTAAATTAATATTTTATTAACGTGTATTTTGTTGCTAAGAAGAACCTATAGTACTTGCAAGCTCTCTAATACACAATAATGCTACACAATGTACCCAAACACATATACATTTATATCCCTACCGAGACATCTCTACAAATAGGGACAAGTGAAAAAAAAAACACTTAGATCTACCGGTAAGTAGAGATAGGTATAGAAGCTTGAGTTTTCATTTATTTGTATTGAGTTCGCATCTCTATCTCTCTACATAGTTTAAAAATAGTCGCTATCCGCGTTTGTCTGTCTGCAAATCTGCTAACTCCTCATAAACCACGCAAAGGAATTTGATGCGGTTTTCACCATCAGATAGATAATGTTTCACGGAAGGTTGCTAGTCACTACTAAATAAATAGTTGTAATTTATATTTTATCAAATATCTTTATTTGATGGGGTTTCGAAAATACGTTTATGAACGTCAAATTTATAATTATGACTCTACCATTTTTCGGAAAATGAGCCATTACCCAGAAGAACAGACAAGAAACTGAGGAGCACATTTTTCCTAAAAACTTGTTATAATTATATATGTAGGTATATTTCGTATACTACCTGTATTCCTGTATTCGTACCTGTCTAACAACATTACCATTTGGCTTTAGACAGCTCACCGGTTGAAATGGTGGAGGGCATGGAAGGAGCCAGGTGGGTCATCCCAGATTATGCGGAAACCAAGAGCTTGGCCGAAGAACTGGTGCCAGGGTACCATATTGGCTTTGAAGTTGATTTTTAACTGCAGATATTTTTATTAAAAATAAAACAAAGAATTGCTAGCCAATTTTATTGTAATGTTCAGACTAGGCGTTGAATTATAGCTATCTTTGGTGTAGGAACCGGCTCCAGAATAATTGTTACTTGCTTGCTTAACTTGCTTTTTAATTTGTTAGCTTAGGTAGAAAATCCCGCCATTAGAATGGCCGCATCACTACTTATCATCAGGCATGTTGGCGGCCAAACGCAAGCCTATTAAGTAAAAAAAAAACCACAGTAAATATATTCGGGATATTTTGCACACACGATCGTCTGACCCCAAACTATGCAAAACTTGTACTATGGCTACCAGAGATTGATATATTTAAATATATTTTTAAATACATACACATATAACACGCAGACAGAACAGACACACTGATCATTACATAAATTTTTGCCCTAGGTGGGAATCAAACCCACACCTCCAACCTCATAAAGCAGGTTCACTACCAAACAGGCAAGTTGCTCGCCTGCTAGCTAATGTTACACCTACGCAAACGATGCTCTGCCCACGGCCAGGACAAAAATACTTGTACTGTTTAAAACAGTTCTTAAATTAAAACACCAGCGTTTCAACCAGATTAAAAATAAACTCACGTAAAATCGAGTTATGTTCGAAAAGCTCAACTAGCGTTTCGATCTGACCAGCTCCTTATTAGCTCCTACATCAATTATAAGAACCGCTACCAAGCACAAGTAACTGAGCAGAAACGTAGCAAATAACTTGCTCATTTCGGTATCGATTCACGTTTCTATGCTGCAAATGATATCTTTGGTGGGATTCTGTACATGATTGCTTTTCAGATCTGCTGGCTTTGATTCTGAAATGAAGTTTTCACTGAAAGTACATTTTACAAGTTTCACGCGTATCTATTGACGAATGATGTGGCATATTACTGTAGATGAATATTACATTATTATTAAATGACAATTTTGTTTGGTGGCATCGTAGTTTTACTACTAATCAAGGTCGCATGGAATGGTCGTGCTAAGCCAAAAAGGGCTCATTGTGTTTTTGCTTACAAATAACTTTTAGGCTTTGTCTTAGCTAAGCAAACTGTGAGCGGCTGAATGTTTCTCTCCAGTTTGTCCCCTTTATAATTTTAAATAGAGAATTGTAATTGGAACAGCGCGTATTGTACGCAGTTTGCAGCGGATCGCTTGCTGATTTATGTGTGTGTGTGTGTGTGTGTGTGTGTGTGTGTGTCTGTCTGTGGCATCGTAGCTCCCGAACGGATGAACCGATTTTCACTTGTTTTTTTTTGTTTGAAAGTGAATTAGTCGGGAGCGTTCTAAGCTATGTTTGATGAAAATCGGTGTTGGGTTTTTTTTAATTCTAAATTTATGTTTGCTAAAGTTCGTCGGTTACTTAATATTGAGTTTGCACAATACTTTTTAGAGTCAGAAAGCAGACAATCAGCCGCTAACTATGTAGGTAGAACGAACATAAAAAATAGCTGGATGTAGGTACCAATAGTCAAAATAACAAAAGGATTTTTTAATGTGCTATTGTTACATGTAATTCATCAAAAATGATTCATGTATTGTAAGCTTATTGTAAGTAGGTCTTGTACTAGTTTTTGGAACTAGGTGATTTGTGACTAAAAAATAAAATAAATAAATAAATTCGGGACATTTCCACACACGGTCGCCTGACCCCAAACTAAGCAAAGCTTGTACTATGGCTGCCAGAGACTATATACATACATATATATTTTTAAATACATACTTAGATAGAAATTTAACACCCAGACATAGAACAAACACAAATGTTCATCACATAAATGTTTGCCCTAAGTGGGAATCGAACCCACACCCCCAAGTTTGGAAGGCCAACCAACTAAGCCACCTGGGCAGTCGAATTATTTGAAATTACCATGTGAGGTAACAAAAGAATACAGATTTGGGCTCTTCTGAAACAGGGATCAAAAGCTACGATTGAAAATACAGATATACCCATACAGTAAAAAAATGTTTAATAAAAATGTACAAGTAACCCGCGCTTTCAGTTACTATCCTACAAAATCCTTTAACTTCATCTGGATAAAAAGTAGCTGATGTGTTAATTCTGGGTATTGACTACCTCCATACCATATTTCAACTAAATCCGTTCAGCCGTTTTTGCGTGATTGAGTAACAAACATCAACGTTTCAAATTATAATCTTGGTCGAATACAATAGCCAATGTCTTTTAGAATTCTCCTGCTTAATTATAATCGACATTGCATTTTTCAAGAATTATCTGTGGGCTATTCCTGTGCGTGAGATGAGATGAGATTTTATCTTGGTCACTCTCACACCTAGGACGTTTCAAACGAGAGCAACAAGGACGAAAAAAAGTGAGATGAAAATCTTAAATCTCCGAATAGGGCCACTGGTCTCTCGTCTGACTGCAAGCGCCACTGTAAAAGTTTTCTCTACTAAATAAATAAACGTTTACAAAAGCATAGTTAACACCCTGTGCATGTTTTTAACGGTTTTTACCTTATTTGTAAATCGTGTTCAACGGTAACCATTAAAGATAAGCCAATACAGTGTGAGTATAATCTCGAAACTCTCACACGTTCCTCTTTGTCCCACAAAAACTAAAATATCCACTCAAAAATAATGATTTTCAACTTTATTTCAAAATGAATAAGAGCACGTTTTGGATTGTTATTTCCTTATTATTTTATTCGGTGTTCAGTTATGAAGGCTTTAATGATACTAGTGTGGGGAAAACTGAAATTCTATCAAGAAGGAAGCGTTTCATAGTTTTCCCGGAAGGAAGTTCTCTTCAATTAGGTAAGAATATTCAACTTGTGTTAAGAAGTTTTTTGTAGAATCAAAGTGTTCTTCTACGTATCAGTTCTACTGCAGTTGGCGAATAAGGAAGAAAAAGCTATGGCCGATTTACGAGTGACTACAAACAAGTAAACAGAATAAAGTTGAGTTAGTATATAGCATTAAAAAATCTCATAACTAATAAAGCTTGAATAGCTCCGGAAAAGTTTTTTTTTTTTGTCTTTTTCAATCAAATTAAAAATTTAAAAGAAATGAAGAGAAAAATTACCGTATAACTATTCCGAGGTTATACAAAGTTTAATAATAAGGGGGGTTAGGATTTAAAAGTCAAAGTCAAAATGTTTTATTCAATTTAGGTATCAAAGATACACTTATGAACGTCAAAGTTATTTAAATAGACTCGACCGCCTTGTTCGGATAAAGACCCTCTACTCAGAAGACCAGGCAAGAAACTGAAGGGCATTATTTTTTCAAATAATAAATAAATTACAGTCTCACAAATTTTGGCTTACAACTAGGTAATATCTATAAATACTAGTAGCTACTTGGCGGAAGTGGAAGTCTCCAGATATCATTGTCTTCTAAATAATTCTTAACCTTATAATAAATACCCTCTTTTCATTAATGTAGTTTTTGATTGTTAATGTTGTTTGTGATTTGAATTGGCCCTCAGTGAGCCCTGTTATATTTTTCGGGACTTTATTGTAATTGTATTTATCTCCGATATGAGCTTATCATTGGCATATGAGATGCAACTCAGCACTCAGATTGAATCTTTAGCTGAATCTGTCATTCGACCTAAGTAATCGTTCAGCTGTAAAAGCCACTCGGTCACTGATACAAACACTGACCGGTTTATACCTTGCTTAATATCCAATTCCTAGTCTGGCACTAACGTCTATATTTTGATGAACATAGATACAAGGAATAATAATTAATACTCTGCACATTTCCCATCCCAATATACAAGATCAATAGGCCTCACTACCCCAGACCTTTGTATGGACCAGTCTATGTTGGTATCTATTTGCCTAGGCTAGCTTAGCAGCTAAATTCTATGCTTCACTGGACAGACTAGGCGTTTTCGTGAAAGCTGTTATGTTTGATCCGTTTGCTGAGTGAGCGCACTTCATTTTCATAGCCAGTTTAGATTACTTCCGCTTGTGATTTTGGTTTGTTGGAAGTTTGGTAATGGATATTTTCATAGTGTCACGGTATTGAGGAGAGAAGCTTTGAAAGGTATGAAGTTGAAATGTAAAACCCAATCTATAATTATTATACTAACTATAGTTTGCCTTTAATGGAGATAAATAAATAATTAAGGCGAGCCTGGCCAGAAAACGTCTAGCAAGAATCAACTTTCCTCTAAGATAAACCATGGTTTTTATTGTGTAAAAAATATATGTTATTCTCGAGCATGTTTATAAGTGGAATCATAAATCTGATACATGTTATGAATAACTTCACTCGATAGAAAAAAAAACCAAAGTCACCTCTATTTGGTATTTTAAATACGATTTTCGACTTCATTGTTACAAATCATATTGCTTTTTTAATTTTTTTTACGAATTACAACGCAATAAACAAGTGGAATCATTAATAAAAATGTTAAAAAGTTAATATGGTAATTTTATATGATTTTTTTATCATGAATTCATGATAAAAAGGCGCGTTTACGTGACCGCCAGTCCGCTCGCAGACCCCGTCGACGCCGGACGTGTGCCAAATTTTTGTGTCTCCGCAGTGCCGCACACACCAACACTAACCAAGCTTTTAGTTTTACCATAATGGGTAACAAACACAATAAAAAAAAAATGCTCAAGTCTGGCTTTTAGAAAATCGTACGAGTCAAGGAGCAAACGTCGGTAAGTAGATAAACTTCTACTAGACTAAGTTGGTAATCATTGTTTTTATTTACTAGAATCGACATTTCTTGCATTGCTTTTGTAGTCAGATGATGAACAACAAATCGATGAGTACCTACTTATATTCGTTTTAGTGCTTTCAAATATCATACTCATCATCATAGACACTTTTTTGTCTCGTTACGTGTATTCAGGATGTAAATACCCGGCCTAGTGGTATACCTACTAGTGATATTTATGTAGTTATACCTACCTACAGTTACAGTTTTTTTTTTACAGATTACTACATGAAAATGTAACAAACTCCAATGACATTGGAATTGACGAAACGTAAGTACCTACCTACCTTTTGTAACATGCAGGGCGGCGGATCTTCGCTAAGTTTTGACTATACAGGATGTTAGGTAAGATACGGGACGACGTTCATACTTTCATTTTTACTGAGCAATCTGAACTGCACAACGAGTAAATACCCGACCTAGTGGCATACTCGTACCAGTGATATTTATATTTATATAGTTATACCTACCTACACGAATACCTATCTTACAGTTTTTTTTTTTTTCAGAAGAGTACTACAACCAAATTTAATAAACTCCGATGACATTGGAATTGACGAAACGTAAGTACCTACCTACCTTTTGTAACATGCAGGGCTGCGGATCTTCGCTAAGTTTTAACTATACAGGATGTTAGGTAAGATACGGGACGACGTTCATACTTTCATTTTTACTGAGAAATCTGAACTGCACAACGAGTAAATACCCGCCCTAGTGGTATATCTAGTAGTGATATTTACGTAGTTATACTTACCTACATGAATACTTATCTTCGTTTTTTTTTTGCAGAAGAGTACTTCAAGAGAATGTAATAAACTCTGATGACATTGCAATTGACGAAACGTAAGTACCTACCTTCTTTTTGTAACATGCAAGGTGGCGGATCTTCGCTGAGTTTTGACTGTACTGTATGTATGTAAATTATATAGGGTGTTAGGTGAGATAGGGGACGTCGTTCATACTTTCATTTTTGACTGAACAATCTGTACTACACGAGTGTTTGGTAGCGGTATAGCCGTATGATTTGAACACATCTAGGCCTGATTAGTACTGCAACGTGATTTTGGCTGTTTTGAAGAAAACTCGTAAAGTTGTATATTCGTTTTTAACGATTAGCGAAAATCGAGCATTTCGGTAAATCTTGTAAGTACGGCTTTTATAAACCTACGACTGGTATGGATGTGTTCGTCGTTGCCTTTGAAATTCGAAACTGCCGGTTGTAAGAAGCGATAGCGGGGACAGGCGAAGCTATGTATATACGTCACAAAGATGGCCGCCGACCGTTGTAGATTATTGCTTATATCTCGAGTTCTATCTCATCAAATCAGTTGTTTGAGGTGTCATTTGAAAGCTCATTTATTTATAATGTAGTTGTTATATAATTATGTACATACATATCAACAAGCTTGAACGACAGCTTCCGTGCGCGAGTCCGACTCGAACTTGGTCGGTTTTTTAGAATTTTTATATTTTGAACTTTTGGACATCATACTTATAAATATTTATTTTTATTTTGTTTTAGGCACGTGGATGACATTGACCCTGTTTCACTCAGCGTGGTCATCATCCTGCGTCAGTCATGGTTTGGTGGGGGGTATCCTATCACGGCGTCACAAAGCTTAGTTTTTGTGAAAAGGGGGTTAAAACTTCTGCCAAAGTGTATCAAGAGACCGTCTTATATGGTGTTGTACAACCCCTTAGCAATACACTTTTTAAAACGGTACCGTGGAGTTTCCAACTAGACTCTGCACATGGTCACAAGGCGCGAACTACCCAAGCCTGGCTGGAAGCCAATGTTCCGGACTTTATAAGGGCTGAAGACTGGCTCTCTGGCCCAGATCAAAACCCCCTGGACTACAAATTATGGTCAGGTTTAGAGGGCATGACCTGCTCTAAACGACACGCCGACATAGAGTCACTTAAGAAATCTTTGAAGCAAGCAATGGCTCAATTTCCCATGGAAACAGTCCGTAAATCCATAGATTCTTGGCCAGACCGACTAAAGGCCTCTATCAAGGCCAAATGTGGTAATTTTGAATAAAATAATATTTATATTTTTGTTAAGACTTCAATACATATGTAAATATAACTTTTATTAACATTACATTACTGTATAAAAAAATATATGCATTTTCATTTGTAACAGAACTTATGGCTCGACATGCATACATATCGTCACGCTTTTCCCCGAGGGGGCTGGCAGAGGTGTAATACAACACCCACATTTCGCCGGACGATATTCAGTCCCGAATGTGACAGGAGGCGAGCCTGTCGCCATACACCGGGCTCCAGTTATGTAGCAGATGACACACAATACGCACATATGTTCACACAATGAACAAATTGGTGCGTGCCGTCGGCTGGGTTCGAACCCAGCAGAGCAAAATTGCCACTCCCAACTAGGCTGCCATCGATTCTACAACTATATCACAGAACAAATAATAATACTACGTACCTATAGCTCAATTGTATATATAAATGTAAATATTGTGAATGTATATTTTTGTATTGGATGTTTTGTTAGTACTAGCAGAGTGTCCGCCACTTCGTACCCAGGGTATGTATACCTATACAGGGAGTTAGTGGACCCCTCTCGAAAACGAAAACTGGGCATAGTGGTGGGGATTACTAATACAAAGCGACTAAAAAAAACGCCAAAAAAAGGTTTTTTTTTTAAACTTAAAATCTGATATTTTAACATCGACACAAGTTATACAAGCTTTAAAGAGCTAGTTTAAACACCAATTACCAAAAAAAAAAAATTTACCTTAACGGCAATCTAATACAAATGACTGACAGCTGACGCTAGAGGTGAACGCCCGCACACAGCTGCGCGCGGTCGCGACCTCGCAAGGTGAATTGTGATCTTATTGCCTCGGATTCAAAATCACGACGACACGCACGCACAGTACATTCACCTTTTCGCTCGCGCTATACTCGTACCTACGAAGCCAAGGCTGCTGCCGCGCGCCGGCCGGCGGCGCCGAAAGATCGCACTGTCCTTCGGCGCGCGCGGCTTTCTTTATCGATCGCGATAGACACGCGCTTGTGTGCGTAATAGACATAAACACATTTAGGGTGCGTTTTCACTGTTTTCACAAGTTAAAATGTACTGTCTTTACCTTTACAATTTCAATTTTATTTCTTTACCTACTAAAAATGTAGCTAACTTTTTAGGATTCCGTACTGTCATGTATTAAACAGATCTACAATATCTTGAAGCTGTAAAAATCAAGCTTCTAAATTATTGCATTAAAAAGGCAAAAGCAGAACACCGCAGTGTAACTCTAGGGTGTGTTGGAGTCCCACACACTGCACGACTCCCCCCGAGATTGTGAGAGATGCTAATGCATTTTCTCTACATAAGACTACTCTGTAAGAAGCGTGATGTGATGTCCCTGGTATTAAAGGTATCCTTAGGCAACGGTGAACACTTACCATCAGGCAACCTGTTAGTTTGTTTGCCAATTATGGCACAAAAAAATGTAGTGTGGCAGTTACCCGGGCTCATCGCCACGCCGCGCCACCGCACGTAACACCTTGCTTCCACATTTTATCAACGATTTCAATTAGGTAACCTAATGTGATTAGTCTAAACGCACCTTAATTTGCGGGACCGCTTCCGAAATCCGACTTCCGACCCAGCAGGGCTATTCACAACCATTCGGAAGCGTTTCCGTTCGGATTTCAAAAATTGTAAACCTAAATTATTCGAATTTCAGTCTATATTCATAAGATTTTAGACGTGATTAATTCTTCAGATCGGATTGATACTTGATTTTCTATTCCAAAATGTATATAAGGAGACTGAGATTCGGACAATTTGAGTTTGAAATTTGTGGGATCCGATCGGAAACGTTTCCGAATGATTGTGAATAGCACCGCAGAAGGCGAATGAAAACACAGACTAGGTAAGTGATTTTGTAAGATCGGGAGTGGGAGTTTGATCTCACACATCTGCGATTAGGTAAAGCATTTTAAACCGATTGATTGAATTCAACCTACCTATAACCTACCTACCTAGTAGATAATAACTTCTACCGACTTGAATCACGCGTCGCACACCGCGCGCCGCGCGGTGCGTCGTCGCACTTTCGGTAGGTACTGGCGCCGACCATTGACCCCCGCGATATAAACGCGTTACATTGCTGGTTTGCAAATTTCTAAAAGTTTAAAGTAACAGTTTTATGGCTAATAGTTAGTGGTTTCGGGTTGTGTATAGATAGTATAATAACGGCGTTTCGGCTTCGAGAACGGTCTCCTTACACCCTGTATATCCGGTATAAGTTTACTCGATTCTTTCATAATTATTGTTCAAATTTATATCTGAATCGTGTAGTTTTTTAACTTTGTAACATTTAACAAACCATACAATATTATTAGTACGCACCTAATGGTAAAGTAAGGTAATTAAAATTGTTATTACCATTGTTATACAATATACCCAAAAATAATGAAATTTACTATGTTGTATTATTTAATGAATACCGGTAGTTACACAATCATTCCAACACCCTGTATAAATATTTGTCCTAATAAGGATAACAAGTTGCCTATCTGTCAATCCAGGGCATAAGCTAGCTCCGTTCCAAATATGATCCTCATCCGTCTAGCCGTTTAGGTGTGAATAAGTGAAATACGAGTAAGTACCTAACTTCCACACACAATCTCAATCTTTTGTATTTATGAGTGTGAAGTGTGATAAAATGGAAATATGACACTACCGGTAAAATGAAACTAATGCCACGACTGCTAACACATCAAAAATACAACAACTCGTGGACATGAGCTTGGTTGTACCTGTATTGGCTTGAACGGCATTTTTTAGATTTTTTTTGTTTGGCATCAAATAAAAAATGTTCATAAAATGGATGACTACAATGACGGACGGATTATTTTATCGATTTCCTAAAAATGGGTGTTTAGGTACTCGATACCATAACGTGACTGACGGGTGAAAGACGTGCGCGCGGCGCATCGCACACAACTTTTGTGTCGCGTGAAGGAATACGTCGCGCTCCCAAAAAGTGCGGCCTGAGGTAGAGTAAAATACCTAAAGTTCTGGGAAAGCCTCGCCTTAAATAAATATATTTATATTCGGGACACTTGCAGACACGGGTATTTGTGAGACTGTAATTTATTTATTCTTGAAAAAAAAAATGCCCCTCAGTTTCTTGCCTGTTCTTTTGAGTAGAGGCTTTTTATCCGAACAAGGCGATCGAGTCTATTTAAAAAAAAACTTTGACGTTCATAAGTGTATATTTGTTACCTAAATTGAATAAAAACATTTTGACTTTGACTTTGGTCGTCTGACCCCAAACTAAGCAAAGCTATTACTATGGCGGCCAGAGACTGATATAAATATAATATTATACATATATATTTTTAAATACATACTTAAATAGATAATTAACAAGCACAAATGATCATCACATAAATGTTTGCCCTAGGTGTGAATCGAACCCACTCCCCTACGCTCAGAAGGCAGGTCACTACCGACTGAGCCACCGAGGCATTCGATCTCTCAAGGAGATCTCGCATATCTTCATAACTTCTCGTATGATTTCGCTCATTTTCGAATTTAAAAATTGTATTTATATGAATTACTTGTAAAATACAAACGTCGAAATGTTCCAGTCGATTCTGAGACCGTCAGTTACCGACTTAACATCTAGCAATGGTGTTAGCTAGTGGTGAAATTGTGAAAGATAGAAACAAGTTTCTTGTATTATTTTTAAGATGTATTTTCTTGAAAAACAATAGCTTTTTTAGCAACGTTTACCGATGTCATTGATGATAATCTATTTCATTTCCAGTATTTTGCACGACCTTCCCAACGATCACCACAATAGGCGACATCTTTCTATGGGGTCAAACGGCAGCCTTAGCTTTTGAGCTGCCTCAGGACCCTTACTCCCCTTTCAACCACAAAGCGGACCCACTGCACAGGAGACAAGATACCAAGATGATTTACTACACGAATGACGAAGGGAAGGTCATCTACAAGAGACCGTATTCAAGATCTAAGTAAGATCATTGGTAAAGTTTTAGTAAAATGGCTCACCGAACATTTGACGGAGTATTATGACTGTTTAATCCCTGTTATCCCTTTGCAAAAAGTGTTCTATGGTCAAATCTAAGAATATTTGGTCCAATACTTGCCTCTACGATAAAAAAGAGTTAATTCGGCTGCTAAAGAAAATCAGCTGAAGCAAAAGTAGGCCAACGGAAGTAGGTATCTAAGAGTTTGAACTAAACTGTGTTAACTTGGCATAGTATTTTTATGTCTAACTAAAATTTTACAGCATTAAAACTGTACTAATCTTTTATCTATTTGAACATAATTTGACACAAAGACATTTTTATTTAAGTATACAATAATAAACACAGACAATCAACAGTTATTTAAATCTACTACATATCTCTACCATGTAAACCACGAAAACAGTCCCAAAATTAACAAGTGACCGTTCAACTATCCCCAACTTTGCAGGAAGCTTATCGTGAATCCGGCGTTTGCAAAACGCAGTGTGGACATGAAAAACGAAACGGAAACAAAACAGAAAATTCGAATAGACAGGAAGCAGATGCACGCTTCGCAGAGCAGACGCGAGTTTTTGAACAACGCCAAAAGCAGCCGCAGCGTGCAGTTCCACAGAAGCGCGCGACAGGCTCTCTATCAAAAAGTAGAAGTCATGCTGAATGGGTAGGATATTGATATCAGTGTGTTATAAACCAGCAATGATTAGCAATCTAGGTAATAAGATTGCTTACTTTGATCGTCACGTTACGTGAAGCTAAATTTACAGCTCTAAATCTACACAACGTTTATTAGTAAGAGGGCTAATGTGTAGGTTCGTAAAAATTGTACAATTATAATTGCCATGCAAATAATTTGCTATCAAAGAACGAAGATTTTGTAGGAAAGTAGAGGATAGTAAAAAGAAGTGTTTTTGTACGCAAATACAGTTTTTGAGTTAGAAAATGAAAAATAAAAGGCTGTGAAGATGCTTTGCAAGGTTATAGTTCGGGAAGAAAACTAGTTGCTCGAGCGAGCGCAAAACCCGAGCGCAGCGTCTCTGTTCTAATTACGGAAAAAAATATTGCAAATATCGGATGTTCGGCTATGATGATCGGTTGCATTTTTCAACCGATTTTCGTTACATTCTGTGAACAGGTTTGATAAAAACGGGTAGATTAATTTATCGATTCACTTTTTGGGTTTTCTTTTTTCAATATGACAGAGTTTCGCTGTTTTTACGATTTAACGGAGTCTTTAGCTCACAAAGCGCATGATTTTTAGTTATACCATGTACATTTCAGCCTAGGTACGGACGGCAAGCAGTGCATGCTGAAAACCCTGTGCGTGGTCGGCAAGGCACGGCGCAGTCCCCAGGGGAGCTTCCTCCAGGAGATACTCCGAGCCACTTTTACGTAAGTTGCTACATTCTCAACTTCGTTTATGTCTCTCTCTATTTAAAGCTTAAATTTGAAACGAGAAAGAAGTTTTATCCCTATTTCTAATAGGTGAGGGTTGGTTTCAGTTGAGAAAGCGGAGAGAATAGAGATATATTTTTCGTAAAAACCATATTAGATAAAAAGACGTCTTTCAAATTCTTTGTAAAGTACTTAGCTATAATTTTAAATTATTTTGGCAAGTTTTATTACTAAAAGTTTATTAAGCCGATCGAACAGAACATGTTCGATAACAGCATGTAATTGCAATGCGTATAAATAAAAAAAAATGTGAGCGAGTTCGATTTTTTGTGTCAATTCAGTTTTTTTTAATTATCAAAACGTCGAAGATATAAGAGTTACAGACTTGTAAGGATAAGGACTTGGATAACGTCGCCAGTTGTTACATTATAGTTTTAAGTGATATTCTTTTTACGTTTTATGATTTCAAAATGAACAAAAAAGAGTTTTTCTATCATTCTAGTTAATGTTCTAAACTTCATTACAGATTACCACAAGGTTTCTCGCAAGAAGATTTACATCATTACGACGCTGCATTTGCAGCTGATGGCTCCTGCGACGAACTGTACCCTGATTGTGAAAAGACTGCTACGGAACCCATATTGAGTAGTACTTAATGCTAGGGTTAAAGGTTAAAACGGTTGAATTTGAGGCAAAAGCGGCCATTAGCAGTTTGCTAAATTAGCGTGGCTAAGCTCGTACAATAGAAAAAAAAGATGGATTACTAACTGTCTAACAGCCAACATTACCCATAATTATCATTAGCCAACAGTATCCAATTGTAGCACGCTAGCTCACCTTGCGTTCTGCAAATTGGAATATGTAATGACTACTTTAGGTATTAAATACTAACTTTCATATGCGAAAAGATCAACTAATAGGTAGGTACGAAAAAAAATGTAACTACTCCGTTTGCGTCAGATTTATCCAACAAAGATTTTTGAACAAATTCCGTGAGGGACGATGACATAGTTCATCCTAGGCAGCGAAAATTTTTGTCACAATTCTTGGTTACAATGTAACTTAAATTTAATTTCATATTTGTCGTCTCAGACGGTTAAAGGGTTAAAACTTGTGGCACTTGTCAGTGAAAAGTTTGGATTGGTTTATCGACCGCTTATGCATAAGATTGTGAATAGACTAGAATTTAGAATTGATCTCTCAGATTGCCTCATTTTGAGGGGTGTGTATTGTTCGCTGTATCCATCCGTCAGTTTGTGTGTAACAGATTTTTAAGTCTCAGTGTACAAGTCTTTCTCTGCTGGAGTTTGTTACATGTATGGGTAATTTATAGCTATTATAGCTTCGGAAAAGTTTCAGAGTATTTGTCTTCTTCTTTATTTTAATCTTCTAACTCGATGAGAAAAGACAAAACACTGAGGTATAAATATTCAGCGACTATACAACGTTAACATATTCGTAAGGGGATGTGTGTTTGACCATGGCTACATAACTCTACCTTGTGCTCTAGTTGACAATGTTTTGTAAGTCATTAATTAATACTTTATAGAATTACTTCGAAGTTACGTGCTTAGAAATTTCACATCTATTAATAAAGTACTTAAAATTGTTGTTTTATTTACTCAATTTAAAGAAAGTTACACCTACCAAATAAAAAAAATCCTTGTTTTTAACAAGACCCATTCGAGTCGTGAGTGTTTTCACGCATCTTCATTTAGAAACCGCTTAAATTTTCCAGCCTTCCTTTTTTGTTTTTTTGTTACACATATTCCACATTTTGTCACACGAGTGTAACAGTAAAGCGATTGGCACTTACCATGTTAATTGGTACTTCATTTAATACAATTTACATGTTTGCAATTGACCAGTGGACTTCGCAGTGCGTTTGATGATGTACTACTGGTAACTTCTTAATTTTTAGAAGAAAATAACGGAAAGCGGGAAAAGTTACGCGTCAATGAAGTTAATTTGTTTTTAATCTATGTGGACAGTGCCAAAAATTAAAAGTGGAACAAAAATTACAGCCAGCCAGTGATTGCTTCGACAATGTTGAACTTAACACAGTTGTTTGTGGCTATGCTTTTATTTGAAACTGTTATAAGCGAGGTTGTGACAGAAAATGGTTCCGCAAACGAGTTTATGGGAGCATCGCGAGTGCTGTCACGTCGAAGGAGGTTCTTAACATTTCCGGAAGGTAGCTCTCTACAGCTAGGTAAGTATCTGAGTAAATAGTTACTGGAGGATGGTATTTGGGGCATACTGTACAACATTCAAGCCCTTTGAGCTCGTCTTGTGATACATTTTGAGAGACATAGTTATGTAGAGGTTTAGAATAACTTTGCTGGGAAATTAAGGCTGTCTTTACAAAGCTTTGGGTTAGGGATTCTTATGTGGGGAGAGTTATAATCTTACTATGGAGGTACCTGTAAGTTTTGATCAAAAATCTTGATTCAAAACTTAAATGCTAATTTAGATTCTACCTGCTTGGATTTACGGTTTAAATGGACTTCCTAATTATGTTTACTGTTTGTGCTTCAACGTTTTGACTATGATACATAATATTGATGTAATTCTGATGTACGAGTACAATCACAGAATCGCAGTACCGGCAGTAGATTAAGTTATAATTTCATGACAGCCAGCGAGCTATAATCAATTGAATAAATAGCTTAACTGATTCGATCAATTGAAATATGCTATCGAACCACGTGGTCACAGTCCATTGACATCCGTTCAAACTAATGACCAAATTTTTGATGTTTTGGATCTACTCGTAAATTTGTTGATTAACAAATACTTCAAAGCTGCCCAAAAATATTTAGAAGGTATCTAAAACCAGATTATATTGCAGACCATTCAAAACATAACCTATACTTCCTTTGATAAATAATATATCCAGATGGACTGAAAAAATATTGCATGGGCCAAAAAAAAAACAGCAAACTGTTAGGTTCTAAATACAAAATGTATGACGCAACCCTTACAAAACCCGTACCTGTCACGCATACTAGGATAAAAAAGTTAGCCTGTCACTTTTGGTTCATAAACAATACGGAACTCTCTCTAGGCATATAAGTACTGATAGACTTGTACTTACGTTGTGATGAGCTGGTTAAATTGTGACAGTTGTTGTTAAAACTGTACAGCGAGGCATGATCCATAAAAATAATGTCTAGCATTCAGCAAACACATAATGACGTCATCGTCACCCGTCTCTTTCGGTCTTGTTGTAAAGGACTTATTTCGGTCTTGTTTAAGCATTGATTGACGTCACTACGTGTTGCTGAATGCCATACCTGGCGGAGTATTTTATTATAATCAATCAAATCAAATCAAAATGTTTATTTTTAAGACACAAAGATCCACATATTATTATAAGTATAAAAATTAAAAATTGGAATAATTATATTAGAACAGCACAAACACAGACACAAATGAAATATTCAAATTGGAACATTAAGTAATTCAATTATTATTGTCAACTTATCAATTTTATTTTAAAAGTGTTTTTATGTGATGACGCAGGATATGGCAGTCAAACTTGTCGGTTATGGCATTCAGAATGCTGTTGTTGCTTGCCCGGACTCTGCATAATAAGGAGGCAACCTTTTTTCGCATTATAGCAGCGAAGCCATCAGTGCGCGCTTCCATAAACATGGAAGACGCGCTGCAGAATCGCGGGAGTCTCAACAGCATTCTGAAAGCATTATTATATTGGACACGCAGAGCGTCGAGGGATTTTTGAGTATATGCTGTCCACAAGCTTCCACCATAGAAGGACTGGCAGTAAGCTTTAAATAGAGTAATCTTAGCTGCAGTTGAGCACGAAAAGAATCTTCTGGACAGCATATTAGCTCTCACCGTCAACGCTCTGCGCTCCCTGTCCATATCTGCTTCATCACATAAATTTTCACAAACAATATGACCTAGATATTTAAACTGTCTTACTCTGCCGAGAGGCACACCATTCAGCATTATACCATGCGGCGAGGTAGGAATAAATGAAAATATCACATTTATATGAAAAAAGAATGGATTGAATTAGTATTAAATAGAAGCTTGGTAACGGTAAAGGGTGTTAATTTTTTCAAGCCATTGTTCTAAAAAGTTTTAGGAAACAGTTATTTTTGAACTTACAAGTTTACATTCATACAGTCATTGGTATTATGAAATTGTTTTTTCTATTGGAGCATCTTTCTTACATTGACTTTTGGAGCATATTAACATTCGTTAATCGAAGGTAAATTAAAAATACTGTGACATACAGACAGAGACAGACATGGCGAATCTATATAACCTTGCGCTACTTCGGGATCCTAAAAACAATTTTTTACAAGTATTATGTTTAGTTAAAAGGATTTTTTAAACCAAGTGTTAAGAAGAATTAATGTAGGTAATGTATTATTTTGATGTACCTCAGTAACTCCTTTACTCATAGCCCTTGTTTAGCATCGGAACAGTTATACAGTGTTTTTTTTGTTCGATAAAATTTTAAAAGAAATAAAAAGATCAAACACTGTGTACTTAACTATTTCGAGGCTATACAGCGTTTATAACTCTCTCAAGCCAGAGAGAGCGGGTGCAAATCCAGCCGGCACGCACCAATTTGTTCATTATATGAACAATTTGTGCGTATTATATGTCATCTGCAACATGACTGGAGCCCGGTGTATGGCGACAGGCTCGCCCCCTGTCTCATTTGGAACTGAATATCGTCCGGCGTAGTGTTGGTATTGTATAATAATAATAATAATAAATAAATTCGGGACACTTCCACACACGGTCGCCTGAGCCCAAACTAAGCAAAGCTTGTACTATGGCTGTCAGAGACTGATATACATACTTAGATATTTTTAAATACATACTTAAATAGATATTAACACCCAGACATAGGACAAACACAAATGTTCATCACATAAATGTTTTCCCTAAGTGGGAATCGAACCCACGCCCCCAAGCTCAGAAATATAACACCTCTGCCAGCCCCTTCGTGGGAAAGGAGTGACGATATGTTAAATGTTATGTTACAAAGTTTATTAGTGGGGTGGCAAAGATATAGCTATTGCATTGTATTGTTGGTTGAGACGTAGAACACCGTTCCTCATGTATTTATTTCACTTTTAGTATTCTGCGTGCAGACAGCAGCCCTCATCCCCATCGGTGACATCTTCCTCTACGGCAACACAGCTGCTCTGGCTTGGACCCTTCCCTCGGATCCTACGTTCTTCAATGACTTGAAAGAGAAAGAGCGCGCTCAGAGGAGAGGAGATTCGAGGAAGATAGGCTATGTGGATGAGAATGGACGAGTGATAGCAAAGGTTCCCTATACGAGGTGAGGTAACTTAATCGATGTTTATTAGAATAACGGCGTAGTTAGATGAAATTCTTAGTTGGTACAGTGCGAATTGAGTAGATGCAGTAAAATAAGGTTTTAGCTAATTTCTGTTTATTTATTTGCCGCCACGGCAAGGCTCGGCCCGGCACGGCACGGCGCCGTGCTGTTGTTTTCGTACACTTATGCGGCTGCCGGCTGCCGTGTCGTGCCGTAACGGCAAGTGGAAAACGCCCAATGATTATTATTACTTTTTTATATAAAGGAGTATAACTGATGTTAATATTTAATGATGTGGAGTGTTAAAAGTGAGTGTGAGTGTGAGTGTGGCTGGTAAAGTCGGTCAAGGTCGACCCAAGCCCATGTACTCGTATCTCAAAGCGTCCCCGTAACTCCGACACATTGCGCCGAGGTGGAAAACCCTTGGGTTTTTAGTGGGTAGTCCCACATAACCACTCTGTGCCCGCACCCGGGCTGTTGGTGGTATCCATAAAGGCTTTTCCCAAGGTAAAAAAAGGCGCACGTATCTCGACCAAATCCAAGGCGTATTAAAGAAAGGCCAGGTCAAGAGTACCCGTAACCGACGAGCGTGTATGAAAACACGCATGGAAGTGGAAAAATCGAAAGATGTATGCCAGGATCGTAGCAAGTGGAGGGAAGTGGTCTCTGCCTACCCCTATGGGAAAGAGGTGTGATTGTATGTATGTATGTATGTTCTCGTATGTAATATTTCAATTGTGGGGCTAACTTTAACTAAACAATCTTGCAACAACTTTATAATCATTACTATGAGCGCTCGAACGCACAGGGTACAGGAACTACATGGCAGCTGTCATGCCGATCTACGTAGCATATCGTTACGCCGTTCTTCCGAGGGGGCTGGCAGAGGTGTAATACAGCACCCTCACTTCGCCGGACGATATTCAGTCCCAAATGTGACAGGGGATGAGCCTGTCGCCATCTACTTAGAATTGTCGAATATTAACTTAACTACTTAAGTAATGCTTGTGATTACAGGGGTAAGTAATTTCAAGTTATACCTTAAGTAAGGTAAGAGGTAAGTAACTTTCTTAAATGTGTAAGAAGAGGATTTCACAACAATCACTGTCTGACAGACAACGTGAAGACAAAATAAATAGAATATAAAATAGACAAGATAAAAAGCTTTCAAAAATCCTTACTATTTTCTAACATTTTCAGGAGACCAATCGTTAATCCAGCCTTTGCGAAAAGAAGCATAAATGACGATCAGCTTACGTTTAAAGAAAAGTTAAAACTAAAGATAGATCGGATGAAAATGCATCAGAAGCAGATTAGAAGACACTATCTAGAAAAAGAAGATTTAGACGAAAGAAGCATAGAGTTCCACAGAAGCAGTAGGTTGGAGTTGTTTGGAAAGATTGAGAGATTATTGAAAGCGTAAGTTTTAATTAATCCAACTTTTGTTCCATTGCATTCCCGATACAGGGAGTCTTAGGTTCTCCTAAGATTCCCCGTATCGGGATGCTATGAGTGTCATAATCATCGTCATCATGTCAGCCCAGGAGACTTCCACTGCTGGACAAAGGTCTCCCCCAATGATCTTCACAACCACCGGTCTCGCGCTGCCCGCATCCAGCAACTTCCCAGGACCCGAGTCATATCGTTGGTTTACCTTGTGGGAGACCTTCCCACGCTGCGTCTTCCGGTTCGTCCAGAATCCCGACGGCCGATGGGGACAGAAAAGACAGAAAGATTCTCCGAGTGGAGACCACGAACCGGAAGACGCTATGAGTGCGAAACGTTATTATTATCAATCTAGCTATCACCCCGCGACTTCGTTCGCGTTTATTATATATATACATCTTAGCTTAATCTTATCTTAATTTATATAAATCTCGTGTCACAATGTTTGTCCTCAATGAACTCCTAAACCACTTAACCGATTATAATAAAATTCGCACACCATGTGCAGTTCGATCCAACTTGAGAGATAGGATAGTTTAAATATATATATATATATTTGATTGAAATCGGTTAAGTTGTTTAGGAGTCTATAGCGGACAAACAACGTAACACGTAGTTTATATATATTAAGATTAAACAAAAATCAAAACCATAATTTCGTTGTTTTAGTAGAAACAAAACTTCCAAATTATGCTCTAGAAAACATTGCCCTACGTTTATGTATTTTCCTTCGCTTGATTTTTTTGTGGCTAATCGATAATTATGAAATATTTCTAATTTTTTCAAAACAGTATTGTTTTTGAATATATTTAAAACAAAAATGTATATTACATTAAAAATTGTTGTTGAAGACAACTTTGTTGTTTTGCCACTAAAGTTTGTAACCATGTTGTTTCGCCATTAAAGATTGCAACGTCATAACAGTTGGAACCCGAAAACAAAGATGTAATTTTATCTACTTTAAAACATTGTCCCTCTCTTCCATCGGCATTCAGAAAGAGACGCTAAAGCTTGTAATGCAATTTTATTTGAAAGAATTCCCGATTGATTCCAGGCTGGGGCGGGACGGTCGGCAATGCGTGCTGTACAAGCTATGCGAGTCAGCGCAGCTCGCTGGCCAGGGCAGCTTTATGCAAGAATTCCTCAGAGCTGTGTTCACGTTAGTATTTTGAATTGTTCACAATTTTGCACAGAAAAATGAGCCAATATCTGTATTGGAACGTTTTATTAGCTATGAGAACGTTGACTAGCTATGCTTTATAGTTTCAGCCGCTAACTTATAGGAACTGTTATTTTTTTTAACCCCGGACGTTAACTTTTGTACTTACTTTTGTTACTTTTTGTATATAATAGTAGCTTACGTGTCAATTTAGGGTAAGCTACCAAATTTTAATTACGTTGTTTCGAAGTAAAAAAACGTCAACGGTTCTAAGTATTTGGTAACACTTGGGTACATATTTATTTTGCCTATGCTATGAATGGAAGTACCTACCTATGTACGAACTGTAACTACATAACTGTATTTCCAAAGAAATCTGAAATTAGATCATTTGCAATTGAATAAGATTATCATAGCTGGTAAACTGTCAAGATGCTTGATTACAAGAAGACACCATCGCCAATAAATACCAGAAAAACGGGCTTGGTCCCATTTTGGACACAAGATTTCTAATTAAAATACCGGCCAAGTGCGAGTGGAACTCGCGAACAAAGGGCTTACCTTTACCTATAAAAACGGCAAAAAATCACGTTTGTTGTATGGGAGCCCCCTTAAATATTTAATTTAGGGGGGGTCACGTACAATTTTTATTTTTTTTAGTATTTGTTGTTATAGCGGCAATATAAATACATCATCTGTTAAAATTTCAACTGTCATCATCAATCATAAGATACAGCCTAGTGATAGACGGACAGCGAACTCTTAGTAACAGGGTCTCGTTTTACCCTTTAGTTACGGAAGCCTAAAAACAACTTCTTCCATTCTAGGCTACCAAAAGGCACGGAGTTTTATGAAGCCCATCACAGAGAGTACGACCACGCCCACACGCCGGCCGCCGACTGCCTGTCCAAGTACCCGGGCTGTCACATGGACGCTACAACACAACTGTAAAATATTGAACCTGGGAATAAATACTGAGTTAACACGTTTGTTTTTGACAGTGATCCTTTATGATTTAGTGCGATAAACCTTTCGGTATTTTGTCGGAAATTCGTCACGGGATGTTGTGAAAGTTTTATATTTCATGCATATATTTTAACATACAGGTAGATGCTTTGACTGGCTTTTTCATTTGAATAAATTGGTTGCCTCATTCATACGTTGATAGGCATTAGCTTGACTAAATAAATAAGAATTTAACTTATTTATAACTAAATAAGTTAAACAATTCTTAAAATAAATAAATAAATAGGAATTTGACTAAACTCTGTGAGCTGGAGACCTCGCAACCGACGTCTGTCTTCCTCTATAGATCGCTTTTCTCAACCAATTCTTGTGAAATTTTGTGGGCGGGCTTAACAATTTATACAGTTTTTTTGTCCAGCCAGTTTTTGGAAACTCTTTAAAACTCATAACTCTTTATTCATAACTAATGTAGTTACACGTCAGGTACTTTTACATTAATAACTTAATTTAAATTTCATTTACAATTCCAATAATAATTCATGAACGAATATAAAAAATAATAATCAGTCAGTACTATTTCATTAAAATAAAAATAGAACAATGAAATTACATTGAGATATGATTTTTGATCGGTTTTGATCGATTTTTGATCAGATTTTCGATCGTTTAAGAAATGTGACCTGTCAAGGAAGAAAGAGATCCGGACATAATGCATACATTGGAAAGCGTTTTTATCGAATCTAAAGCATAGACGCTTCGCTCAGTAACGCTCGCTCTAAGTCTTTGTCTTTAGAACACACGTCACTTTATAAATTAGATCAAAATTGAATCAGCTTTTCAAATCAAATCAAATCAAATATCATTTATTTCAGACATAGTCCATAAGTATAAAATTAAATCATCACATTAAAAATAATAAATAATAAAAAATAATATTTTCCTTTGAACTCAGATCACTAACACTTAAAACTGAACTACTGTATGGAGTGTGATGAAACAATAGATCTAAGTGGTTCAGTATAGCTTTGAGCATGAAAGTCGCAAAAATCACTATTTAACTTGAAAACTGCCAAGTACCTAGTAATTATAATAATAATAAATTCGGGTCACTTCCACACACGGTCGCCTGGCCCCAAACTAAGCAAAGCTTGTACTATGGCTGCCAGAGACTGATACTTAGATATTTTTAAATACATACTTAGATAGATATTAACACCCAGACATAGAACAAACACAAATGTTCATCGCATAAATGTTTGCCCTAAGTGGCAATCGAACCCACGCCCCCAAGCTCAGAAGGCAGGTTCACTACCAACTGAGCCACCGAGGCAGTCAAGGCAATTGTAAGTAGTACTCGATTTTCGTTGATCTTACAGAGTAAAATATTTAGAGTATTGACATGGCACATGAAATATCAGCTGGCGAAGCCCTTGGGAAATAATTTTAATGGCGTTTACCATCGGACGCACGTCTTGCACGTTTCGTCACTTTATGGCATAAAAAGTGAAGGTAAACGGCAATAAGGGCAGAGGACGCCCATAAAAGTTTTATGGACACCCCGATGTATTTCTGTAAAGTTAATATGTGAAACTTTTTTTCCTTTTGCCAGTACTGCCTATGGTATACCTACATACCTACCTATCATATTCGTATATCAAATTGAAAACACTAAAAACATCAGCTCAAAAATATATTTGGATCCATCACTTTGTATGTTGCACAGCGATAATGTTCGTCTTAACCAAAAAAAATAACAATTCTTATGGCTCTTAATAACTGCGGAACTCTAGAACACACAAGTACTGTAAGTAACAATGTCCACTTACCAAAAAATTGCCTAACATAATTATCGCTTTTTACCTTTTTTTAAATCCTATGCGAAAATGCGAAAGTAAGTTACTTTATTCGTTCATTTCACTTTGTTCGTTCGTTTTTTATGCTTTCGCGCCTTATTTACTCAACCAATCATCATCTTACATTTTGCATAATTATACGTTGTCAGGAGTACCTATAGAAAAGGATATAAGGAACCTTGTACAATACAATGCAACTTTATTGCATACCAAAAACTACATTGAAAAGCAAAAAAAAAACTGACATTATTCGGCAGTACAAGGATCAACCATGGGTAAAACCACGGGGCGCAGCTACTCGTAAATATTTGAATAATTCCCAATAGGAAACTCGATCAGCAGGGCTATTCACAACCATTCGGAAACGTTTCCGATCGGATCCCAGAAATTTCAAACTCAAATTGTTCGAATCTCAGTCTACTTTTATACTTTTTGCTATAGGGAATCAAGTATAAATCCGATCGGAAGAATTAATCACGTTTAAAAACTTATGAATATAGACTGAGATTCAAATAATTTAGGCTTAAAAGTTTTGAAATCCGAACGGAAACGTTTTCGAATGGTTGTGAATAGCCCTGCAGTTCAATTGTTGAGCTAGCGGAATTACTTTTTCCTGTAATTCAACAAGATTCTAGTCAACGAGCTATAAAACAAAGACTAGCGCCAAAATCATCCCAATTGAAGTCAATTATCATCACACTGCCAGTAATTACTGGCCATCGTCTGTCAGTTTACCGACTCGGCGCTGCTGATTAGCACTTTCTTGATACAGTACTGTTCCACCTTATTAGTCAGTCAACAGCTATCTCCAAGTCACATGGCCACGCTAAATATTTGTAGACAAAGTATGTAGTTGTTTGTTGTCAGCGGAACCTTATGGTTGGAACGATTCCGGGAACCTGTTTCACTAATTGTGTTGTCAGGAACGTTTCCAGCTCTGGTTTTGAACTAATCAGTCAGTTACACTAATTTGTTTGTGCCTATGTATTTTGTAGTCTTATTTTGAAAATAACGTGGAAATAGCAGGAGTTTGTGTATTGTCTAGAAGTGCATACTTCCGGCTGACAGTTTTAGCTACGTGAACAAGAACAGTACCCAAATTTTACACACGTAAGTAAAAACTTATTAGTAATTTTAAAATCATTTTTGATCTTTCAACAAACTAATCAATTAATCATATTGTTAAAAAGCCGTTTTGTAATGAGATTGATCACAAAAGTTTTCTGAAACTTGACTGTAAATACTTTAGCTTCCAAACTCTTTTGTACTCACAACCCTGTCTTGGCCCTAAAATCGAAATATACTTTTCAAAATACCTTTTCGGCCTTGGTTCTGGAATTGATTACTAAAGTTTTGGTATTGTTTGTTACTTTTTTGTTATTATTTCCTTTGAAAAATGAGTCAATCTTCAGGTTCAGAAGTGATGAAACTTCTGAGTGATTGCCGATACAAAACAATATAGCTTTCAATTTGGTTAAAATAAGGTTTGTTTTTCAGAAAATAGAAATGAAAACGCTCGTTTTGAGTTTTTTAACTTTAACAATAGTTATCACAAACGGAACAGCATTGGGAATCAGCAATGAAACTACAGATTGGAATGAAATTGAAGATTTATCAAAGCTTCGTGAGAGTAAAGTACTGTCTAGAAGAAAAAGGTTCCTCGTTTTTCCTGATGGAAGCTCTTTTCAATTAGGTTTGTATCTTTACTCATCTGCCTGCGGTTTTGTTCGCATTTCATTGTACAGTCTATGCCACTTAATGAATATGTAGCTATTAATTAGTTTTTTTCATGAAATCGCACGTAGTTCCGCATCGGGTACAAAAATTGCCCCTACAAACGTACAAACTTTTTCTATTTATAATGTTAGTACTTATAGAGAAGGTTGCCTGGAAGAGATCGCTTTTGGTGATAAGACCGCCAGTTGTTACACTATATAATAAGTTTTATTACAATTTTTATCTTTTTGTTTTGTTATTTGTTGTGTGATCAATAAAGATTCTATCTATCTATCCATCTGTCTATAGATTTTTTTAAACATTTAAAGTCGTGTTCCGTGTATGAGTGTCTCAGCAGTAACCTAGCGAGGTAAGGCGTTTACCAGACAGACGTGGACTCTCACATTGGCGGCCCATTGGCCGCTACCTTAGGCCGCGTCTGTCTGAGAAACGCCTAAAGCGTACAATTAAGCAAGCTCAATAGAGAGCGCCTGCTCTTAATATCAGCTTGTCCCAAGGTATCTCGGTGTACTAACATTTCAAAATACGGCTTTAAGGCTTTTTTGTCTGGCAGAGATCTCTTAGTGTTAAGACCACCAGATGTTACATTATAGGTATAGTTTTAAGCTTAAGCTATATTTGTTGTTTGTTTTATGATTTCTGGTGTGAATTAAAAGAGTTCATCTAATCTCAATATTTTCAGTATTCTGTACTCAAAACCACGGCTACCTCCAAATAGGAGACATAGTATGGTTTGGCAACACTGCGGCGTTGGCCTGGGAGCTACCCTCGGACCCCACTCTCTTCAACATGTTCAAAGAGAAATCAAAGTTCTATGAGGGCAATAGAAGAAGTGACAGCAAGCAGATCTTATACCTGGACGAGTATGGAAAGATTATCGGTAAAGTACCGTATCATAGGTGAGGCATAGTTTTATACTATATTTTACCCAAGGAATAGTTTAGTTGCTTAATAAGTTTATGCTAGATGAACAACAAGATCGGCCGTCGTGGTGATCCTTGGGAGTTTTTGGCTGAGTGAAAGCTTCTCGGCTAAAGGAGAGGCTGAGGATGATAGGCATATATATAGGATATTTAAATCTCCGATACTGAAATGGAATAATCTTATACGATGTTCGCAAAACATCAATTTGATATTGTCAAGCAGATAATTTTCAAATAATTATTATTAAGTATTTAAGATTTTATTTTGACTTATTTTCCTACGTTTTTTATAGATTTTTTCGTAAAGCATATCTCAGATTATTCTGTAGCAATGTGTTGATGACGTCACCCCAGTGTCACTACGAGTTGTATTCCGTGTGACAACCTCCAAAAATTTATTCACCCTAAGGGTCTCCGTCGACTTACAAGCTCAGTGTCCAACTGCCTCGCAATGGCGTGTGAATGCAAAGTAAACCTAATAGTTTGTGAATGAAAGTCCTTTTTAGAACGACTCGCCGAGTTGTCAGTGGCGCTGAACGCTGCGTGGCCCGCGTGCGGCTCGCTCTAAAGGCTCTTAAGGGTTTGGTGCGTAAAGACGCCCCAAACCCCAAAAGGTCTGGCGATCTGATCTGACAAGCGATCCTAATTCATGCGTTCTGTGTAGTATTGGGAACGTGTTGCGATGTGCCGCTTGCAGTGGAAAGGCAAATAAGCAGCTCTTGATTACAAAATTACAAAAAAACCTTTAAAAATTCGACCACAAAGAACTTCATGACCTGCCTTTTGAGTTTCGGGGCGAGGGTTCGATTCCCACTTAGGGCAAACACTTATGTTATGAACATTTGTGTTTGCTCTATGCTTGGGTATGTTAATATCTATTCAAGTTAGTAAATAAATATTTTTTTACGTATATTAGTCTCTGGAAGCCATAATACAAGCTTTGCTTAATTTGGAGTCAGGCGACGGTGTGTGAAAAATGTCTCAAATTTATTTATTAATGTCATCAAATATTATGTTCATTTTCACTTACCTACCAAAGCACTCAGGCGATGAGCTTGTAAGTCTACGGAGCCCTTTATCTTGGAGTTTTCTATCAGAACGACGGCGGGAAATCTGAAAGTGACAAGTGAAGATAGCATTTGAATTTTCTTACTCTGAATGCTAATGATGAATGTTACTGATGGTAACATCGTGTACAATATTTTTGGAAAAGGAATACATTTTATCGAGAGGCATTCCAGTAAAGCAATACTGTAAAGATTACAAGATGTTTTTCCGAGAAAATATAATATTAATCTTACACTTCATTGGTCTGTTGGAATACATAGCTATCAATTACAAAGTCATTGCTCTGTATAATATTTTTTATTAGTTTTCTATTTTGTTTAAAAAATTTACAAGTTTACAACATTGATTTTGTTCGCAACTGTCTTATACAAAACCTTAAATCACTTGTTAAAAATAACGATTTTAAAGTCGACTTCATCTTTTCACAAAAGTTTAGTTCCCTATCAAAGGCATTATAAAATTCCTTTCAGGAAACCAATAGTCAACCCAGCATTTGCCAAACGAAGCGTGGACATTATCGGAGACACGAAGGCTTTATCTAAAAAGAAAATGCATGACATGCAAAAGAATGCCAATTATCTGAACTCTCTACACGAAAAGAGCATTGAGTTCCACAGGAGTGGAAGGAAAAGCCTCTACGTTAAAGTCGAAAAGGTTTTGCAGGCGTAAGTGAAATTAAAATTTTAAAGTCTAGGGGCTACGGGAAGGAATAGTCACTAGACGCTTTTCGATCGTTTCACGTTTCGTTTTAAAGTTTCACAGTTTTGACGGACGTATGACGAGAAAACTCTTACATATTTTGCTACTTATTCAGTTTAGCATTTTACAAAATTGATTTTTGCTAACATATACAATCTTTGTTCTATTTTCTATAAATCAATTTCGCTATTCAAAGTTTGGCAAATCTTTTCAACCTATAATTACACAATAAAATCATGGAGACGAATTTTTTTTTTCAAGAATAGTAATTCATTTTAAAGGAACTAATTTTACTAGCTGTCAGATTACTTTAAAATACAGCATAAATTAATAGAGTAAATTGACGCTAGTTTCCGTATGCGTTCGTCAAAACACGTTAATCAGTCCACTCAGGCTTGTAACGTCTTTGAAGTTCATTTTGGCTGAAACGTTCAGTTCGTTAATCAGCGATTAGTGCAACCATTTACTCCTAGACTATAAAATTATATGTGCTTAGTGGAAGCTTCCATTAATGTGATGGGATACAAAGATAGGTCATTTGAGATAACGGCGCTGAATTGAAAATGAGTTTTGCTATAGAGACTGGAAATAATAAAATTGGTATCAAAGTTTAACTTGGGCTTAACATTTGTTAATATCAAGATTTTTTTTTTATAAAAGTGACCGCTGGGTGAAGGTCACAATTGATTGGGTCCCAAAATCTAAAGGACCTCAGAGTCGAGCCAGAAAAAAATGGCGCATGGCGTGACGAGCTGAACTCGCACGACAAAATCCACTAACCACCAAGACCACTACCAAAATCGAAAGGCAGTCTAATAAAAGGAGGAAAAGGGGCCTTTTGCCCAATTGGGACAGCACAGGCTGAAAAAAAAAAAAAAACACAAACTATTCAATTATTCATTTATTTATTCATTTATGCACGTTTAGCTTACATTATTTTCTTGTGCATTTTTTTAATTTAATGTATTGATATTGTTAGGCAGTATCATATTCACCTAAATAATATATTACGTTATAAGTTACATCTAGTAACTTGTTTTTGAATAATAATCTTTTCCTCTTCAATTTCTTTCGCATTCATTTTCTTAGCTAAAACTTTGAGGTACTTCTGAATTGTTTGGAAAGAAGGAAGTAGCTTTGATTGAGTTTGTTTGCGTGAGTAAAAAGTAATATTTTTTAACCGATCTCAAAAAAAGAAGATTTTCTCAATTCTGTTGTGTTTTTTTTATTTTTTAAATGTTTGTTGCCACATAACTCGGTCACCTATTTATGAGCGGAATTCGATTTTTTTTTTAAAGGATTTACTTAAAACGATGATAGGCTAGTTGGAGACGGCCCGCCTCTCAAGCCAGAGGGAGCGAGTTCAAACCCAGCCGACGGCACGCACCAATTTGTTCATTGTGTGAACACGTGTGCATATTGTATGTCTGTATGTCTGTCTGAATATCGTCCGGCAAAGCGTATTTCACCTCTGCCAGCCCTCTCGGGGGAAAGGCGTGACGATTTGTTATGTTATGTTTTAAGTACCATAAGCTATAAGTACCTTCTTCTCCCGTAATCGCAAACACAACTATGAGATCTCACAGTGCACTCGACCACACATGGTACAGACAATGCATGCCAGCCTAGTCAATTATTTTTGTCATTTTGTCATGTCAATTTGACTGCCTCGGTGGCTCAGTTGGTAGTGAACCTGCCTTCTGAGCTTGGGGGCGTGGGTTCGATTCCCACCTAGGGCAAACATTTATGCGATGAACATTTGTGTTTGTTCTATGTCTGGGTGTTAATATGTATTTAAGTATGTATTTAAAATATCTAAGTATGTTTATCAGTCTCTGGCAGCCATAGTACAAGCTTTGCTTAGTTTGGGGTCAGGCGACCATGTGTGGAAGTGTCCCGAATTTATTATTATTATTATAATTTATAATATTATATCATACGATTATGTACTAGTGGCTACTTGGCGGAAGTGGAAGGCTCCAGACATCTTTGTCTTCTAAATAATTGTTAACCTTATAATATCCTCTTTAAAACTGCTCTCCGCCTGATATCTAACTATATGTATCCTGATATCTACTATATCCGGCTACTGCTAGCCTGATATCGGAGAGCAGTTTTATTTTATATTTAAAGATTGGTTTAGTTTAGATTATGTTTCATTTCCTAACAGGCTTGGTTGGAACGGGAAGGAATGCGTTTTGCGGATGCTGTGTGAGTCTAAAAGAGAGAGAAAAGAGCAGGGGACGTTTCTAGAAGAAATTATCAGAGCTACTTTTACGTAAGTACTTACCTAATTGATGTCACAGATAACAACTTATTTACTCGACTTTCCATAAAGTGCCTTAACTGGGAAGACAGTGTAGTAAGTCATAGATTAAAATAAAATATCTTAGCCCACGGTGTGTCTCTGCGAGTCGGCACTGCCATCAGATTTGTAAGAATACGCAAGCCGTCTCGCTGGCATAGAACGTGTTAAAACGCATTGCATTAAACTTAAATCTTCTTAAGGTCTTTGTTGTTTGTAAATATTCAAATAAAAAAAAAAAATAGTAATATTTCTAATTTATAAAATAAATATATTTCATACTAGCTACACCCCACGGTTTCACCCGCGGCGATAAATTACACGAATGAGGCGTATAATATTGTATACGCCTAGTTACATTTTCTTTTGTTTTTTAAATACATAATATTATTTTCATAAATACCTACTGACTCAAATTATAATTTTACTGTATTATTTTTATAAATTGTATAATTGCTGTTTAACACTCTAATAAATGTGTTATTATTTTTGCAACGAACTAAGATATAAATAAACGAACAACTGCCCTCTGAGATACAGTCTTTACTAGTTTCGAGGGCAGGGTTAATAGTATTACTGTACTTACCTACTTCCTACGTGTATTAATATTGTAGTTCTAAGACAAAACTAGATAATATATTTGTAAGGAAGTACTTTGAATATTGTAATTCCTAGCTCTAATTTTTTGAACAATAAAGTTATTTGTATTCCAGGCTCCCAAAGGGTCGTGAGTTTGACGTGGACCACCACAAGCTATACGACAAGGCGTCCAGCAGCCCCGGCCACTGCGGCACCCTGTACCCGGCCTGCGAAGACTTACACGGACTACAGCTGTATGATAGAGAATAAAACAATTAAAATTGATAGGTTTCGTTTGTTTTATTTGTCTTTAAACCCCCAACGCAAAAACGGGGGGGGATAAGTTTGACGTGTCTGTGTGTTTGTGGGTGTCTGTCTGTGGCATCGTACTTAGCTCCTGAACGGATAAACCGATTTTGACTAATCGGTGTTGATGAAAACCGGTGTGGGGTTTTTTTTTATTTTTTAACTTTCCAAATTATGTGATTACTAACTGGACCCCGCGATGTTGTTAGCGGTTAAAAAGTATTTAAGCATTTAGCAAAATAATTTGAGCGTGAAAATGAAACACACAATCACACAGAAATGATTCCTTCATTAATTAGAAATTATTACTTCAGTAATTTGCGTTATCGAGGTTTTCCTTAATTAATATTCGTAAAAATGTACCAACCTATAATAGTTAACATTACAAAATTGATGTCAAAGTACCTAATAATTAACTCTCTCTCTCCACAACACAATTTTTGCTGCTCAGTTCATAAAAGAACGTAGATTCTGTATTCTGATTTCTGTGAAAGAAAAACACTACGCTTTTTATTCTTCACACTAATTTTTGTATAAAGTTCGACAATAAGCAGAGAATTATAATTAAAGAATGTTCTCGAAGTCAAGCTCTGGCGCACAAACAATAATACTCGGTTACCACTGCTGAAGCTAAGCTACGCCAAACGATGCTATAAGTTACCTAAATTTCAGATAAGGCCTTCCTGTACTTTGCAAATAATTTATACAGGGTGTTATAGAAACTCTGTTAAATCCGCGAGGTGCGCATCCAGTATCGACTGGAGGATGCAATTATGCTGGTTTGTATTAAATATTAACTCTTAAACACACATCGTGCTCTTAAAAGCCGCCCTCTTAACCCATATATGCCCACGGGGTCGATAATGACCCAAAAATTCTTGATTACATCAAATGGATTCTGAGAGCAACTCATTGTAAAATACATACATCTAGCGCCATTTCTTGAAAGATGGAAGTACTACTTCTAACCACATCATAGTATTGTTACTGGTTTATATTTATTTCATGTCAAAACAAGTAGGGGAAATCCCGAGAAGTTAATTCAAGCAAAAAATCTGTGACTAAGTGCATCCAAATGTAAGTATTTTCTGTGTTCTATGTTATTTTGCAGTTAAAATTTTTCTGTAGTATAATAAATGTGTGCTTTAGAGATAGTTATACAAATTATTCTCATTTCAATTATTTTTCTCATTGAAATCAATCAAAATATTTGGGTGGGTCGGTAACGACCCCGTGGGCATATATACTGCTGCATGTTCTTTTTTTTTTGTTTTTGAGGTCTCGGCGTGAGCTCACAATCAAAGAAATTCCTGATGCCCTGGAGAGGTTAGATGACGAAGAAGATGTTCAGAGCATCGACATTTACATGGACCCGCCTGGTGAGGGTGCCATATCAGATGGTGACTCCGGGGAAGAGGATTGTGACGACATAAATAGGTTGAACTGGCTGTAAACAACACATCATGGAAAGCCAATACGTTTTGGGTTCAAAGCTTGGGTTGCAGCGACTCATTTAGGATACTGTTTGCAAGTTAACTTATATGGAGGACGAACTAAAGCGCGAACTAATGGCCTCGGAGAACATGTGATTACCAAATTGACAAACATAGTGAAGAAGGAATACCCAGGCACACAGTTTTCTGTGTATTGTGACAATTTTTTTACGTCACCTGGATTACTGAGCACTTTGCAAGAGAATAATGTGAGAATCACTGGAACTGTTCGTCAAAATAGAGTCGACAAATGTCTACTGATGGAGGTCAAGTCTTTCAAAAAGCAACCCAGAGGATTTTATGACTACAGGTTGGACGTAAAAGATAATATATGCGCAGTACGGTGGCATGACAACAGTTTTGTTACACTGTTGTCCAACGAATTTGGAGTACACCCCATTCAAAAAGCACGTCGATATTCAGCTGCTGCCAAACAGAAAATTGATGTTGATCAGCCAAACCTTGTACATCAATACAACCAATTTATTGGTGGTATAGATAGACTAGATGCCAATATTGGAGTGTATCAGATTGCTATAAGAGGCAAAAAATGGTATATTCCTATATTGATGAGGCTTATTGATGTCGCCGTCAACTATTCGTCATTGCTCGCTAGATCATTATGGGCGAACGTAGACACACTGGAATTCCGCCGATCTATTTTCAACCCTTCTCCAGAAATATGGCAGTAACAAAACTCAGTCTGGACCACAGCGGCAAGTAAAGACAAATATACCTGTGTCTGTAAGAAAAGAATCAGCCCAGCATGTATCATACTCACTGGTCAAGCCAGAAGAAGATGTGCACTTTGTAAAAATAAAACAGTCAAAATGTGCAGGAAATGCAATGTAAATCTGCATGACAAATGCTTTGCAGAGTTTCATTCATAGGTGATCTCTTAATATGTTATTTTCCAACTCTAAATAAAGTCTGATTAGCGTAGAACTTGTGTTATTTTCATTATTCTCAGTCCATACATCTATACGACCTTATATGCCCAAGGGGTCGTTTTCGACCCACTGAAAAAAAACACTTTTCGGGACTGAAGTCCACAAAATAACAATACAGCTGTTGTCTATTGTCACTAATAAACAACATTTGCGAAAATCAGAAAAATCGGGATCGTAAAAAGTTCTGGGCATATATGGGTTAAAAGCGTGAACGCAGACGCTAATCGTATCAAAAATTTTTTCAACTATGCGCGTCGTGCCACTAATTTCTTAGAATAAAAGCCGCCAACATATGATACATAGGATGACTGCCTCGGTGGCTCAGTTGGTAGTAAACCTGCCTTCTGAGCTTGGGGGTGTGGGTTCGATTCCCACCTGTGAACATTTGTGTTGGTTCTATGTCTGGGTGTTAAATATATATTTAAGTATGTATTTAAAAATATATATGTATGTATATCAGTCTCTGGCAGCCATAATACAAGCTTTGCTTAGTTTGGGGTCAGGCGACCGTGTGTGGAAAAGTCCCAAATTTATTTATTTATTTATATTTCATATTTGTTAACATTTTTGTAAAATTTCCATTTTTTCTTGCATTCTTAAACAAGTCTTAAAACTCTTGCTATGTTTCTGTTATTTTTGCTCGAATACTTATAAGTGTGTGTACATGCCCTTTAATTATACAACAGGGTTCTTGTAACATGCTGTATAAGCTATACGATATCATATCATCGCATCCGTTGTCAGAACTGTAGTTCTCTCTATAAAGTTTGAACCAACTCATGTGTCTGAGCTCTGAACTCTTCTGGATTTTAACTTTAAGTAATGCTGTCTGAACTGATATTCGATTTGAGTGTGATTTAGTTTGACAGTCGGGTCTTATAAAGTTCCTCACTTGGTGGAAATTTTCTTTGCAATGTTTTCCTTCACCGAACATGAAGATGTCAAGGTCATGGTCTCCTATAGGCGGAAATGTATTATTGGTGCTTAGTTATAGTACTGTAAGTTATATAGTTATTTCGCACTCTTAAATTTCCCAAAAAAAAAAGTGAAAATAGTAAAGATTTGACCCGCACCAGTCGCATGTGTCATCTAATCGCTACAACCACGAATGAGCTCTTTGATCTCGTATTTCCACTACCGTACTTCCCGACACCGTCAATAAGAACACATTATCAAATCCTGCAAGCTAGGACCTCCCATACTGTGCACTTTTGACGTTCCTTCTTACAGCGCACTTACAGTGCAATGACCTTCCTCTAAAGGTTTTTCCGCCGAGATGCAACATGGAGTGTTTTAAAAGAGGCGTCTCTATAGTCTTTCCGAGTCGGAAATGCATCAACAGCGCGGCTAGTGTTGTAGGTATCCATAAGTGGCAGTTACCGTTTACCATCAGGCAGACCGAAAGCATGTTTGCTACTCTTATTATGAACGAAAACGACCTACTTATTTTTAACCGACTTCCAAAAAGAAGGAGGTTCTCGACCTCCTTCTTTTTGGAAGTATTCGACTCGAGAATTCGACTGTACCTATATTTTTTTTTATGTAGCGTGATCATTCCGCAAATTATGGATCGATTTTAATGTTTATTTTTTCGTTTGTAGATCGTCCTTCAGAGGTGTTCCCATAAACATTTTGTCGAAATTATTTTAGCGATTTTTAGAACACCAACAAAAATCTCCAAATTGGTTTCAAAATCCAATTCCTTTGACGGAAGGTCTTTTTTATTTTTATTTTGAAAGATTATAATCAAATATCTTTCTAAAAAGTATAGCTTAGCTCCCACTGGTCCCTCAGTCTCTCAACAAACAGCGCCGAAGCAAACTTGGTGTAGTTATTGTTTATGGTGCTGGTCTCACGGTTGGCGAGAGAAAGATTAAGGGCAGTCTAGACGTCTGTACCTACGAGCATCTCCTAGTTGGCACCAACAGCTTACCTCAACCGTAAAATGGCGCTTCGACATAAAAATAAAAGACAGTAAAGTTATTTGTGGGATATGACGTTGATAGAAACTATATATTAATTTATCAGTAATTGAAAATACTGATACTAACACCAAAGCCAATATCGGCCTAACTATGCGAACATCCTTATTTTATAGAAACTGACTAGCTCAGTTGGTAATAAACGTGCCTTCTGAGCTAGGGGGCGTGGTTTCCATTCCCATCTAGAGCAAACATTCATGTGATGAACATTTGTGTTTGTTCTATGTCTGGGTGTTGATATCTATTTAAGTAAGTATATAAAAGTATATTTGTATGTATATCAGTCTCTGGCCGCCATAGTATAAGCTTTGCTTAGTTTGGGGTCAGACGACCGTGTGCTCAAGTGTCCCGAATATTTATTTAAAATTATTTGTTTATAATGCGGAGTATTGTAAAAAACACTAATATTTACATACTCGTATAATGCGACAAGTTTTTGAATTTAAAAAAAACCAGCATACAAAAATATTAGGTACGTGACAACACTTAAAGACAAACTAAGACGACAGCTGCACCACCACTTTGAATACCATTAATATTGGGTCGTATTGCAGGGCAAAGTGGTTTGCATTTAGCATAGAATCACAGTTCAATCGGCGGTCAGAATAAAAAAACGCTAACAAAATGCTAAAACGCCTGCAGACGGCAGCACTCTTCAAATTACTAGAATAAACTCAGTACGTTTTTGTAATTATGTTAGGAATATATGGATATGTTTTACAGTAAGGTTTAATGTATTGTCTTTGGAAACATATTTTATCCTAATCCTAATCCTAATCTTAACCTAACAATTATTTTAAATGCGAAAGTGAGTTTATTCGTTTGTTTGTTACGCTTTCAAGCCTTAACTACTTGACCGATTACCATGAAACTTTACATTCGCGTTGTCTGGGGCACGGAAAAGAACATAGGGTACTTTTTACCCCGAAAAGTTTTACGGTTCTTGAAAGACCGCTGCTGAAACCGCGGGGAACAGAAAAAAAAAGTAAAAATAAAAGTAGTAAGTTGTAATTATCATTATGTATGTTGCAACTGATGGCATCATGGCATGATGGATCTTTTTTAAAACCATGTTGTATGCAAATAAATATTCTTTATCTTTATCTTTATGGGGCTAACTAATTACGTTTATCTTTGTATAGTTTGTGTAAAATTAAATGAATAAATTAAAAACTTGTACTTGTTTTTTTCTACTTTCTTCTTTCTTCTTGTAGGTACTTGTTTTGTTAGTACTTCTTTTAAATTTTTACTCATAAATGAAAAATATTACATTCTCCTAGGCCTGAAAATGTCTTTAGATCATCAAATAAAATACGGAACACAGGCAACCATACAAAACATTTTAACAAACTTAAACCAAAAAGTAACGTCCACATTAGTCCTTTCCTCCGTTCTTGTATGCCTTTACAGTGTACATACAGTAAACAATCACGTGGATTTTGTTTACTGCTGTAAAGCATTGTCTAAATGAACACGACTTTGACCAAGCGACGGATCAGTTTATTTGACAATGGCTAGGCTGCGACAAGATTTGAAACACGCTGAAAGCTATTTGATCCATTCAAATCTTCTGCTTCAATACCAATAAATGTTCCTAATTTTTTTGATACATAATCTTAGTGTTTACCAAATATTAACTTAGTTCTTCAACTTGTTTGAAGTTAGTCTTTTTAAAAAAAATAATAATTGCCAAATGGAACTATGAACTTTTTAGGTGTGTTTCTACTAATTTTGGTAGTGCAATGTGAGTGTGTATCAAATTCAAGTGACAATAGGTGTTTGAATGTGAAAACTGACCTAGGATTGGTGAGGAAAAGAAGACACCTGTCTTTTCCAGATGATACTAATGTTGTGGTAAGTCTAATGTCCATTTTGGTTAGGATAGGGTCTTTGATAAAAATATCTGTATCCTAACTTAATATAAATGCGAAAGTGAGTTTGTTTCTTTGTAACGCTTTCGTCTCAACTACTCAGCCGATCATCTTGAAATTTTGCATACACATTGTCGGGAGTACAGAAAAGGACGTAGAGACTGACTGCCTCGGTGGCTCAGTTGGTAGTGAACCTGCCTTCTGAACTTGGGGGCGTGGGTCCGATTCCCACCTAGAGCAAACATTTATATGATGAACATTTGTGTTTGTTTTATGTCTGGGTGTTAATATCTATTTAAGTATGTATTTAAAAATATCTAAGTATGTATATCAGTCAGCCTAGCAGCCATAGTACAAGCTTTGCTTAGTTCGGGGTCAGGCGACCGTGTGTGGAAATGTCCTGAATTTATTTATTTATTCCTGTTCCTGTGGGACCGCGGGTAACACTGCGGGGCGCAGCTAGTCATATATAAAAATCAGTATTGCATAAAGGTACGAGTATATTGTGATAGTTATCAAGTGGAACCAGAAATAGTAAAGAAGTCAAATAGGTTAGTGCGAACGAGATGTTATGCTTGCGATCATAATCAACTTCCAAAATTTACTTATCACTAAGTATGATTGCCTTTTAGTAATCTATACGCTCGACTTGGCGGTGGCACTGCCATGCCCCCCGATTTCTTGATGATCTAAAAATAATAATACATCGGGACATTTTTGTACACACGGTCGTCTGATCCCAAACTTAGCTTTTACTATGGCTGCCAGGGACTGATTTACATACATTTACAATTTACATGTATTTTTAAGCCAATACAAATGTTCAACATATGAATGTTTGCCATAGATGGGAATCGAACCCACGCCTTCAAGCTCAGAAAACAGGTATATTACCAGCTAAGCCACCGAGGCAATCAGTGAGTCGCGAGCGAATTGGTCTTTCTAGACGAGTGAGCGTGTTCTATCATTGTCAAAATATCAGGCGTAATAGGATAAAGTTAAGCCTAGAATTGTGCACAATAGTTGATTGAATAACATTTGTTGACAAATGTAAAGGAGATTGACCATATTCGTATGGACTCTGGTCCAAGAATTTGGCTGCTGTCCCCAGTATTGGAACTATTGTTGATTAATTTATGGTGTAGTTATAGTTAATAGACATAGATGTTATATGCCCCACAATATCTCGACATCTATTCGGGATAATTCGGGTGTATTTACTCATGCACCGGACCGCCCACAGCAGAAAATTTAAATAAAAACTAGTTTATCTATTAATTTTACGTGTTAATGCCGCCAGCATTCTAGAGACCATTCCTTCCTCTGATGGTCTTTTAGTTTGGTTAAGATTTTAAGTAGGTATTCGTTAGCTTTTTTTATTGCACGTGCGTTTTGTTTTAAGCGAGATGGCGTTCAAGTGCAGACCTATAACAGAATAAAAAAATCTTGTCCGCAATAAATAATTGTTTACCTATACTAATACCCATTTCAAACTCATCTTCACCATGTTTCAGCTTACAATATCCCTCGTAAAAGCTTTCATGACCCACGCCCCTTCTGGTTGGAACATCGCCTTGGAGATCGACGTCCTCTACCCGCTGCCCAAAGAAGAGTTCACCAACCGGTTCTTCAGGAGGAAGCTGCACCACAAACAGAAGAGGGAGCTCTGGGAGAAGATACAGCGGGCTTTGGATTAGTAAGTTTGGTTTTCTTGCTACTTTTGTTCAAATATGTAAAAAAAACTAGCTGCGCCTTGCGATGTTACCCGCGTTTAAAAAGTCTTTGTGCCATTCCAGACTGTAATCTATCATTGCGCCAAATTTTATTAAGATCCGTGCTCTCCTTCCACTTGGATCCACAGCTCGGCTCCACATGTCGATCCACGGATACCTTTTTCTCCTCTTAAACATTGGTTTAAGAGGTGCATACTAGAGAGACTATACTATACTACATAGAGAGAGAGTGCATACTTTTTCTCTCTCCTAAATCACCTCCTTTTTCTCCTCTTAAATCCACAGGTGGATCCATGGATACTTCTGTTTTCTCTTAAGTCCACCGGTGGATTCACGTTTCTGTGGATTTAAGAGGAGAAAAAGGCATCCGTGGATCCACATCTGGAGCAGAGCTGTGGATCCAAGTGGAGGGAGGGAATCCGTGCAGTCATTTTGGTGTGATTTAGGAACAAACATCCATTCATCCATCCAAAATTTTGCATTTTATAATATAAAGTAGACGGTTAACGGTTCCTTAGTTCACTTAGAAACAGGGAAAATGGATAATACATACGTAATTCATAGCTGCCATAGCTGAAGATCTCAGTTTCATACTTACGTGCTTATAGTTTTGACGAGCCTCTTGGCCAAGTCGAAGTTCGCTTGCATTATAAACAGCAGGTCCCACTTTTCGTGAAAATCAGTTCATCCTTTTGTGCGTGCTGAAAAACTAACAGAAACAAACTCACAAACTTTCGCATTTACATTTTAGAGTGATGTCCATTTTTAATAGTAATGTGTGAATCGAAACTAACTCTGTATGTCTGTCTGTCTGTTCGTAGCATTTTTATAGCTTAATGACAGAACAGATCCTGTTGATATTGAATAATTAGTTACAGTATTTCACGAGGAAGATTTTGGGTACTGTTTTCTGAAAAAACGCGAACAAAGTCGCGGGTAACAGCTAGTAATTAAACAATTTCTTTTATTTCTAGTTACAACATTAACGGCCGTTCCTGCGTCATACGAGGAATTTGCGAATCAAAGTCTTACCTCGCACCGCCGGGGAAGTCTCTCGTACACGACATACTGAGAGTCGTGTTCTCGTAAGTTTAACTTTACTAACTTCGTCACCACTTGCATATTCTGATCTCAGATGCGGTTTATTACCGTTATGGCGCTCCAATTTGTGCGTAATCTGCGAAGTTGAGCCAGGGGCACGTCTCACACGGACTTGGTTTGCAAAGGCGGCTACGACAGCGGTAGCGATGTGCCGAAACTGTTTGATTGGACGTCCGCTTATAACCACCACGATTGGCGGTAGCCACGTCTATTTGAAGTAGTCCAAAGCTATCGAAAAATTGTCCTTAAAGTAAACAAATATTTTCTGAATAGAGGCCGCTAGGCGACAGCCCAAGCCAAGGCCGTACCTTAGAGGTTCCCTTGCGCTCGTCGCCCATAGTCATAATCACTATTTAAGGCCCTGCGCCCTCTGTGCTTGCCTAATGCCCGGTACGCTGTCGAGGCCTCAGTGGCCAACAGCATAAAGTCATTAAAAAAATAAAAACTGAGTAAAGGCTCCGAACAAAGCGATGGGGTCGTTTCTATAACTTTAACTTTGTCCGACCAAAAATAGGGCCCAAGAGCAAACCCCTTCTGGGTTGCCAGAGCAATTCTACTTCCCCTCTCCGGCGACAACCCAAGCCGAGGTCCATACTGCAGAGGTGTCCTTGTGCTAGGCGCCCATAGTTTTTAAGTATTTTAAGGCACTGCACCATCTGCGCTAGCCTAATGCCCAGTACGCTGTAAAGTACGCCACAGTAGCCAACAGCGTTTAGTCATTTAAAAAAATTACATTAAAAAAAAAAACAAGTTTCATTGTTAACAGTCACTTTATAACAATACACTAGCTGCGCTCCGCGGCGTTACCTGTAAAGTAGCCTATGTCTTAATTCCGAGTATAAGTTACTAACATACCAAATTTTATTAAAATCCGTCCATCCGTTTCGGCTTCAAGGAGTAATAAACAAACACAGAGACTTTCGACAATAAATGCAAATCTAAAAATAGCTGATAATCCTATTAGAATGCTGATAATCCTTAATCTCTTTAGCCGCCTACAATACACGAGCTATGCAACCGCATGACTCTAAAAATGGGTGAAATCTAAACACAAAAATTTCAAAACATGAAAAATAAAAATTAAATAACAATCATGATTTCGTTTAACCCGATAACTGCTGCATTGGTCGCAATCGGAACCACACGGGCAGAAGTTAAATTGATTCCGGAATAGTTTCCGCTGCAATCGAAAATTAAGCTGCACACTTTTCTATTTGTGCAGCGAAATTTGACAGAAATATCTGATAGTTGAAATTGAAATCCTTCTAACTTTGATATTAGAAAAGCAACAGTGAGTTTGCTTGCTTGTTTATTACGCTTTCGGGCCTCGATCACCATGAAACTTTGCATACACGTTGTCATGGGTGCAGAAAAGCACGTAGTAAGGGTTATATACGAGTACGTTTCATTCCAAAACATTAAGGATTTTTGTAGGACCACGGGTGGAACTGCGGAGCGCAGCTACTAAAGTATTACTAGTAGTATCATTATTGATAATACTACTAGTAGTATCATGGTTGATACTAGTAGTACTATATACTATAGTAGATATAGTACTACTAGTAGTCTCATTGTTGATACTACTAGTAGTACTATATCTATACAGTATCTATGCTAGTACGAAGTGATTTGTCTTTGATCCTTCTTGTTTTTTAAATTTATGTTATTAATGTTACTATATGTATTCTATAAATACTCTCTATGTATACTATGTGTATTCTAGTTTGTTCACTAAAACACACAAGCGTTTCTTCTACATTTTTTGTTGTGCTCATTTTAATTATTTTTATTCTATTTCAGAGCGTCTAATCGTGATGAAGAATTTATCAAAGAGATGAAAGGATACTACGATTTTTCAGATCCAAATTTTTGTGATCACAACAATGACTGCCCATTTTCACTTTTGGATTTTGTATTGGCTCTGAGTAAACAATAAATGTTTTGTTGATGTTTGATTAGCGGTTTTACTTTACAAGTCCATTACAGTAGCTATTACGACTAGTAATATTGCTATTTCCTACCTATAATTATTAATTTCTTGTAAATACTTAGCACTGTTAATTCCCGTTAAAAAATATATTTGTATCAGACGCTCGGATAAATTTTGCGTTGCTGTGTCAACAAAGAATTTTAGACTTTAAATAGTTGTTCAATTCAGCTGAATGTAAATGAAATGATATGATCGCAATTAAAATCTAAGTACCTATTTAACTACACTCTCTCAGTCTGTCTCTCTGTCTCTGTCCTTCATGGCTGAAGATCGAGACTCTCTTCACTCATCAGTTCAGATCAGACTCTCCAGTTGTTCCGGTCTGTAGTCATTCGAACCAGTTCCTCAAATGGGAACAAGCTGTTTTAATTAAATACAGCCACCCTGAAATCTTGAATACCAACTAGTATAGGCCTGATTTAGGTATTGCTCCTTCTGCATTAAAACATTTTTTGAATTGTAATTTGAATTTGTATCAGAGGTTTCAAATATAGTAATCCAACCATGGCTAGAAAGAATTTGTAAAAACTTAAAGAAATAATTAATAAGAGACACTTTAACCTACTTCTAACTTACCTACTTACTTACTTATACCACTCACTTTGAGGTCTTTATACTTAATTTATTAGAAGAAGTGAATATTTTTGTGCAGCGTTTCATGTCGGTAAAAACTATGTGTAAGCACAAGAATGTAACTTGAGATAGTAAAGTTTTTTTGAAGACTATAAGGATAACATTTTCGGTTATTAGACTGTACAGACGGTATTGAATGCTATTGAAAGGATTTTGAGTTCAATTTGAAGTGGCAAAGAGTCGAATTCCACAGCGACGCGAGATCGTGACTAAGCTAATGAGAAGAGACAGCAAGTCTTGCTCTAATTCTTTGACACAACATCCCGGGTCAGCGAACACGGCCCGTTCACGAATTGAGGTGTGTAGAGATAGTGTGGATACGACCGCTGACTCAGAATTCTTGGTAAAAATAGCTAGCTAGCTAGCTTTTCAGGCTTTAATTTTAAGATTATGAGAATCGATGATGTAGACAAATAGTTGTCCTGTGTGTTGCGTAAGTATTTGATAAAGTAAGATTTGCTTAGTGATTTTAGTGTACGTAGGTAATTACAATTAGATTGAGTATACAAGAATGTATTCATGCAATAATGTATTTATGGTTGTAGGTATGTGTGAGTTATATGTATGTATGCTTTTGATAGATACTCGTGTCATACTATGCACATGAAAATACCCCAATTATTATTTAACGAAAATACGTAGGTATTTTCGTTAAATAATAATTATTTTATTAATATACTATACTAATATTTATTTTATTTGCAATTACAGCTATAACAAAACGATAAAAACCGCTATTACGAATTTTGTAAAAAAAGAAACGCCCTTACTATGAAACTATATTTTTTTATAAATGCCCCCAGAGATGTAAAAGTTTCCTCGTTCTAAAAGCAAATTGTGATATCAAAAAAGAGAAAGAGAATACGTTAGAGAAAAAGTACAACGTGAAACCTGGAAAAACATTAAAAGGTTAGAAGTTTCTAACACTTATTGGAATCTCGTGTAATGCCGCTGCAGCTTCAGCTTTTGCGTTTCTTTTCACGCAGTTTTATTGCTTATTGTAAGCTTAGATTTTATTAGATTTATATTTTATTTAGCATAGAAGTACTTCCATAAACATAGCGACAGAATTTACGCAAGCATTTTATGTGATAATACATAAAACTTCTTTTAAAACTTCCAAACAAAATTTGGGAAGTATGTAATCGGACCGATTGCGTTTACTAGTTTTGAATTTGAATTGAAACCACACATGTAACCTACTTACTCGTACTTCGTTAAACATACGACGTACAGCTTATTAAGTAAAGAAAACAGTTAAAATAACAAAAATATGATAACCAATTAATTTTGCGTGTATAAAAATCAAGCTTATGACACGATCGTATTTCGCGGTCTGTTTACAGTGTCAACATTTCGAAAACGGGGGAGATTTTATTGTTTATTTACATTCGCCGTGTCTGTTCACGAAAGGATTAAAAATATTTAAAAAAATCATCATTAAATGTTATCAAAACACCAAAATAATACATACCTACTTTGCGCATAGCTTTGGTGCTTTTGACATAATTTAAACCTGCTTTACACTAACATTGTACAAACATTGTAGTGCAAAAGTTTGGATGGATGGATGTTTGTAACTCATTTACGCCAGAACGGTTGAACGAATCTGAATAAAATTTAGCTCAGAGATTGATTAAAGTCTAGAATAGCACCTAGGCTACATTTTAACCGCAGCAACACCGCGGAGCCACTAAAAATTTCCACCAACTTTTTGGCAAAAAAATCATTAAGGCTTTGGAGAATTACTGAATCTAGATCTTTTATTCTTGATAGTTGTGCGTGGAAATTGATGTCCTGTCCCAGTCTCTGTTCAACAATCTGCGCTTCTGCTTTCAAGGTATCTTTCATCCATTCAAAGGACTGGTTTTATGCCCGATAATTAATTATCTAAAGTTGTCCAAATTCGTCATTCAGTAAGTCACTGGTAAAAGGCAGTCAGTGGGTGCTGGTAGTTTTTTCTGGTTGTCGCAGTTGGAATGATGGAAAGAAACAACAACAACAACAACTCTTTATTAAAAACATAAAATAATTACAATAGTACTTAAATAAGGCTTAACTAAGTTTTTAAAGAAAATGAAAACTTTGATCCAACAGGTAAACAAAGTTGATCCAACACTGTGATAAGATTTTTGTAATTATATTCCACACTATTCTATTCCTAGCAGACATGTATAGAGCACACCAGGGGGTTGAGGTGTCAAGGCGTAGTACACACTTGTACTTGCACGCATGGATGGAGGAACGTGTTCTTTAAACCACGTGTGTAATCTACGTATGCCATGCATGTCTTATAAAGAAAAATAAATAGGGATCTTACTCTCTCTCTTTCATAGGGGGCTATTCTCTAATATAAAGTTTACATCATCATCATCATCATAGAAGGCAGAACTCCATTGCAAGGCAAAGGAATCTCCAATGATCCCCACAATGACTGGTCTTACGCTTCCCGCGTCCAGTCGCTTCGCATTTTACTGGCCAGACCATCGGTATTAGGTTTTTCCAAATAGCTTTTGATTCAAATGATAAACTTTTAACTCGAATGCTTTAACTAAAAGCATTTTCTTTAGGGGGCTTGCCATGATGGTTACGTTTGGTTTTCGACGCTGCGGGACCATGGACCTTATTGCGTGGCGTTACGATTCGCGGTCGCGCAGCGTCGAAAACAAAACATTACCATCATGGCAATGAGATGTCATGGTAAGCCTCCAGGCCTTACAATCTATCAAGTACTACGAGTATGTTCGTCTATATTCCGTTTTTTTTTCCATTTTAACGCCATATCTTCATATCGAAACCGCTAAAGGAATTACGAAAAAATGTAAAGCAAAATATTCATTTTCCTCATCAACACATGCGTTGATCACGCCCCATGCACGAAAGCTCAGTGAGCATCTGGCTTAATGCAAAAATGGCTTGTCACCTTATGACATCACAAATTCGTTATTACAACTGTGGTAACAGTTCGGTAAACACGCAGAATGATCTATTTTAATAATTGTGTATTAGTGGTGCTGTTTCTTGCTGTGGGAAGAGGTGTAACGTTGAATGCGACTGTGGACCACTGTCCAAATGTGAAAAATTCTATTGCTGCTATAAGAAAAAGGAGGCACATTGCGTTCCCTGATGGAAGTACTGTTTCGGTAAGTAGCTTATGTAATTTTTATTGTAGCCTACTGTTACAAATTTTGATATTATAGGGTTGGATAATTTCTTGAAATATAATGTATTTCAATTAAAAATTTCAGTTTTGAAAAATAATACCTACTCGTATTATGTTTCACAAAATTTACAGGTGCGTGGAAAATTAAGTCTGTTATATTATAGTGAACATTTCAAGATTAACTTGCACTTCTAAATTCCTGTATTAAAATGTGTATGTTATGTTTTAGAAGTCGGATTGATATTTTTAATGAAATAAACAAAATTATAGAAAAAGCTGAATCGAATTTAGAAACTATGAAATAAAATAGACACACATTTATTTTAAAAGAACTATTGTTTAATTACAGTAGTTAAATCCCAATAGACACTTTCTAAAAGAAAAAAAAAAAGAAATCTTAAAAAAATATTAAATTACTCATTCTATCTTTCTTTATCCTTTTCCATGACAAGTGCCATTGTAACTCCTAACGGATTCTGCTTATTAATCTTCTGTAAGATGTCCTAAAGGTCTGGTTTGATTCCCAGATGACAACGTCTGTGGTGAAGACGTTCATGACTCATGTACCATCGGGGTGGTATTTCGTCGTCGAAGCAGACCTGGCCTACCACCTGCCCGACTCCAAGTTCATCAGCGCCCAGACCAGGAGGAAGCTGCATCACAGGCAGAAGAGAGAGTTTTGGGAGACGTTGCACAGCGCTCTAGACTTGTAAGTGCTTTCTCGATTTTATTACATAACTAAGGCTCTAGGTTATTTACAAAATTTGTCGGAAAGGTTTTGTCAAAACTATCGAAATCAACCATTAAATCATTCGTGAAATCACTAAAACAAAAAACAATAAGGTGTTTGAGCTATTTTCGCACAATACGATTCTGTTGAAATATTTATAAAAAGATGTTTATCAATAAATTATTTACCAGTGAATTGAACAAAAAAGAATAGTCATATGTGTCGAAACAAATTTTTTATCTTCGCCATGTACTGTTTTTCAGGAAAAACATGAACGGGCGGGCATGTATCATCAGAAGTATTTGTGAAGCCAGAACGCTTCTGGCACCGCCAGGAAGATCCCTGGTCCACGACATATTGAGGATCATATTTACGTGAGTATTCTACTTTTTTTACTTACGAAACATGGCGTGTATTACTTTCTACACTTTAATTCTCTCAAACTTTATATAATCTATCTACACACGAAGTTAAATTTAAAACCACGAGAGGGCTAACAAACGGTTCTCCGTTTGTTAATTTCCGTTTAATAAAAATGATTACATAAAAAATTATTAAACTCAAATATAATATACTTAGTTGTAAACAGGGGAGAGCGCTGTACGCCGAAACACAGGCGTAAAGCCTAGTTCGGTAACAGTAAACTTAAACCTAAAGTCATTAAAAATAATAATAACATTTTTAAAGAAATAAATATTATTATGATTATTATATTATACTAGTATATTATAGTATATGTTACGGCCAACTTGATCAAACAATACAATGACCAAGGGCGTCTCTCCTGCCCGATGCTCCATCACTTGGATTGGTTATTGTGGTTAGTTTTTTTTTTAATAAAAACTCGAAATCTCTCATACTTAAATGACTAGACTAAACAAGTAGTCAACGTTGTCAATACTAGTCTTTTTTGCCTAAACAGACCGGTCATCATTCATAGTGACCAGCGGTGATATTCACCATTCGGAAGCGTTTTCCGATTGGATTCCACAAATTTCAAACTGAAATTGTTCGAATCTGTCTACTTTTACCAATTTTGGAATAGGAAATCGATTATAAATCCGATCGAAAGCATGAAACGCGTATAAAAACTTATGAATATGGACTGAAATTCGCATAATTTAGGTTTAAAATTTTTGAATTTCGAACGGAAACGTTTCCGTATGATTTTGAGTACCTGTGCAGATCTCTCAATTTGCCCGTAATATATAGATCTCATAAGGTAGAGAATAGTATAACATGCACAAGGAAAAACCCCAAAGTAAAAATTCACTCCCGAAATGGTTAAAAGCGGAAGTTTCCAGAATGTGTTAGTGAATATAACGAATGGAATTCGTATCAGAGCACGTACGAGGATTACTTGGCAATTAGTAGAGGCGTATCTGCGCAGCGCCTCTACTGCGGCCACAGACCATTTAAACCGTTGACTGATTGCACCTATTTTCTTCTCACTAAAGTATTACGCTGACAAAAAGCTTAAGATCAAATTTATAAATCTACTTAACTTTGTCAATTGAGTCGTCCATGATTAGACCAACATTTTCGAGCTAGCCAATCCTAGTGTAATTCATTTTGAACCGGCCTATCGTACGCGCGTATTACCTTACCTTGTTCCGCGACCGATGCGGTGATTGGTGTGTTGAAAGTACTTTGTCTACAAGCGCCAGGGTTCTAAGGTTTATTAAGTATCTGCTGATTTTGTTCAATTTTCGCAGTTCAAAAGTATCGCAAGTTAAATTAATAATAGCACACAATTTACTCCTTGATAAATTCAATCACAAGTATAAATTAAAAGTTTAAGTCGCGGACACCGATTTTCTTCAAACATAGCTAAAGAACACTCCCGACTAATTCACCTTCCAAACAAAAAAAAAAAAAAAAACTAAATCAAAATCGGTTCATCCATTCGGAAGCTGTGACACACACACGCACACAGATACGTCAAACTTATAACACCTCGTTGTTTTTGCGTCGGGGGTTAAGAATCAAGTCAACTCAACTGTTTTGTCGTAAATACATAACACATCCAGCAGAGAACCAGATTTATTTCCGCGCTAATATTTTGAGTACGATGTAAAAATAGTTTTCGGTTACAACCATTGTAAGTAGACGTCGTTGAACTTTTCTAACTTCAAGCCATAAAATTAGATGTTTCCCTCTAGTTTCCATGTACATTACCTACTTTGCATAGATATAATGTAGTAGGAAGTAAGTAATATTCCCAAGAAGCGCCCTTCAAACTACGTACATTGGAATAACGAAATATCGTCGTATTACGAGCAGACTTGCGGAAGTATAAGGGAGAGGATGCAGGGGAGAAAATGTGGCGAATTAATTTTTACGCTAATATTTAGTCTTATACCTATTTATCGAGAAATATAGTTGAAACAACAATGATAATTTGATGATATTAAGTACACCTACTTAACTGAAATATCTACTAATAATAAAAATAATAGAAAACAATTAAATATTGGGGACACATGTTCACACGGTCACTGACCCTAAACTAAGCAAAACTTGTACTGTGGCTGCTAGAGACTGGTATACATACATAATAAATATTTTTAAATAAATACTTGAATAGATTAGCATCCAGATATAAAACAAACACAAAAGTTAATCGCAGAAATGTTTACCATAGGTGGGAATTGAACCCACGCTCCTAAGCTCAGAGAGCAGGGTCACTACTAAACCAACTGAGCGACCGACGCAGTCAATAATATTTAAGAGATTATTTTTTAATTAAGAAGATCGACCAGTTTCATGACAAGAGGGATCGGATATCAATATAATAATTACTGAAAGCTTTTTAAAGAGTTTTGACATGAATTAAAATCTTAAAAGTAATTTTAATCGAAAAACTTTTCAAATTTTTTAATACTTACTTATAATTCTGTTGAAAATTCTAGAAAGACAACGGTCCCTCCAACCTTCAGAGAATAGCTATAGCACTCATAAGCGTTACGCCGATTTTTTCCAAAATACGTTCTTACCCGCAAAAAGTTAATGAACTACCCACTGTTAAACATGTCAGCAAGGACTGAAGTAAAAGATAAACGACAACAACATTGATCACGCGCCACGCCTCACCTCGCGACCCGTCCCCCTCACATGATGGCTTCGATAAATTATCTTTATTTTCAGGGCCCCACTACACGAGCCAGAGTTCAACAAAGAAATAGGCCTGACTTACAATGACTTATTGGACCCGAACTTTTGTGACAGAGCCAACGACTGCCCCTTTTCTTTACTCAATTTTGTTTTAGATCTGAATAAGCCGACGAAATGAAATATATTTTGTGTTACATTGTTTCATTTTTTGTTAAGCCTTTATGAAGTGCTTTTTGTATTTGGAATGTGTTGCATGTTGTTGCATGTTGAATACTTGATGTTGTTATAAAATTTGAATTTAGTTGTTGTTTTAAGCCACTAATTAAGTATGCTAAAAGTAATATAAATTATATTTATTTGATTTCATGTTGTTTTATTCTTATACTAGCTGCGCCCAGCGGTTTCACCCGCGGTCCCACAGGAACCGTTATTTTTTTCGGGGTAAAAAGTACCCTATACCCTTTTCTGTACCCCAGGAAACATGTATGCAAAATTTCAAGACGATCGGTTGGGTAGTTGAGACGTGGAAGCGCTACAAACAAACAAACTCACTTTCGCATTTATAATATTAAGTTAGGAATAACCGTCAAAATGAAAAAAAAAAAAAGAATGGGTAGTGAGTACGGCAGAGCCAATAAATAAACTCGGTATACATAATAATATTTAGATAGTATAGATCGGATAGTATATTCGTACTATGTAGAGTCTACATAGTTTATATCTATACTATCTATTGTAGACTGTAATAGAGCCTATTTAAAGACATAACACGACTAAGTTTTTAATTACAATATTGACTTACCTGCATTGTATCTATCATGTAGGTATACTACATCCACTTTATCAAATTAGTAAAAATTATGTCTTTTTTTTAAATTAACATAACATATCGTCACGCCTTTCCTCCTAAGGGGCTGACAGAGGTGTTTTACAACAAATTTCACATCCATATTTCGCTAGAAAATATTTAAAAAATTACACAGGAAAAAGTACCGTGCAATCATCACCATGAACCATTTCCCACCCACTACTAAGTCTAAGTCTCTTCTTCTACTATAGGTTTTTTCCTCAGCGCATCTTTTCCGGTCCCCAGTCAGTCTCATCCACTTCCCACCGTCTTCACAATAACATAGTTTTATCAAAGATCCTTGTGCTAGCTGAGCCTTGAAAAGATAGCGGACAAATTGACTTCCTTCACGCTATCACAGATTCAATTAGGTTGTTTGTCCTCATCTCCGGCTCTCACAAAGGTTTAGTATCCTTTTATGAACCGCACGAGTGTTATACAAAAGACGTGGCATTAAACACAATTTCCTTACGCACGTGGTAATTGTTCATAGGGTCTACATTAGCAGGTTTATAATAAAGACATTATTCCATTACGTCGAGTAGAAACCTTGGGGTATGTGGGACAAGTATGGAGAGACTAGTTTAGATGTTAAAGAAAAATGAATCTTATTAAAGGCTGCAAGATAGACATAATCATGGCCATCTATCTATCCGAACGCATTTTAGGTGGTGTTCTGTTCTGACCTCTTAAAACTTTGCTTACTTTTAAAGAAATTCTAAATAGCTTGAATTGCATCGCCAAAGCTTGTGTTCCAAGAGTGTGTTCCGAGAGAAGAAGGTTTTGTTAGGCAATCAAGCTCCAGGCTATTAATTATTAAATTTCCTATTGAATAAAATTAAATCTTGAATTGAAATTGATCGGATCTACGAGAAAATGATCAAAACCTAAAATCTGCTTGTGTACATTTAGACTTTCTACAATAATTTTCTTATCTTTCGATTATTACTATTTAGTAGATTATGCATCGAGGGGACAAAGCAATGTCTTACGTCGCGAGCGGCTTATTAAACCTTGAGCACAACGAGGGACTCTAGAGTTAACTCCCGAGCGCAGCAAGGGAATTATGTAGAGTCCCGAGTGAAGCGAGGGGTTCAAGCTGCCCAAGAAAATACACTGCTTTATCCCAGAGGTGAATACTCTATTTTTCACACCTTCTGCGAGGCAACAAGAAGGAACGGTAAAAAAAATTACATGAAATACCGTCCTTTTTTTTCTTAATTTCGTGCAACTTTAACCAGCTGCTTTATTTATTTTTTTGTGGTGGCCAGTTCATATATCGAATAAACTCATTAAACAGTGCCCGTATTTTCATTAAATTTAAGACGCGGCCATATAACGATTTTCCACCCCCACACACGTTTAATCAAGCCGCTTTGTTTAGAATTGAAACCCGTAGATTATATTTGATGGTAAAATGAGATCGGAGCCTAGATTTTTATTTGCCGTTTTTATTGGTATTAAACGTAACGAGGATACAAATAAGAATAAGTTACTTTGATAAACTTTAGAGAATTAATTTGCCTATTTAATAATCGAAATAAATGAGTTGTAATCGCAAAAAAATTAGAGAACCACGCTCAATAAGTTTTTTTAAGAAGATACTTTTGTATTTAAAAAAAAAAAACTCATTTTTGTTGATTTCGTGTAAAACGGGGCCTTAAGTCTCTTTGCTCGAAAACTCCCTTGGGATTTTTATACAGCTTTAACTCCCTAAGGTGGCAATGCCTTGCTTTACTACTACATGATAATATGTAATTAGCTATTGTCAAGAAAAAGTAGCTTATAATAATAATTATGACCTCTTAAATTTCCTTTTAACAAAATCCAGGATCAAATTACTTCCCTAGGATATAAAGAGTACTTATTATAAAACAAACTAAAATCTTTTGGCTTAGACATCAGGCAAAGGGTGCCGCCATCGTCAGTGCCAGGCAGACGGGTCATCTATTAGAATCGATCACTCGTAATGTTTACGCTTTAGCGTTTAATATTCCATGACTCTTGCATAAACACGACGCTCGTGTGGTGGTAAATAGCGTTAGAACAGAGAAAACTGAGCTCTTTTTAACGCAATAGTGGTTTCAATGACGCTCATTTATGTCCAACATAACATAACATATCGTCACGCCTTTCCCCTGAAGGGGCTGGTAGAGGTGTACAACACCCAAACTTCTCCGGACGATATTCAGTCCCAAATGTGACAGGGGGCGAGCCTGTCACCATACACCATACATGATTACACAATGACCGAATTGGTGCGTGCCGTCGGCTGGGTTCGAACTCGCTCCCTCTGGCTTGAGAGGCGGACCTTCTCCCAACTAGGCTGTCATCGCTTTTCGCATTTATGTCCAATATTAGTCAAATTACCTGAGGGCTATGCCATTTTGGACGAACACTGTATAGTTGAATTATCGAGTTACACATTTCCTTAAGGTGTTTGATAGTAAGGCACGGCAGCTTTCTCGCTCTCTCGCGACACTATCTGTATTTAATTTAAAATAAAATTATAGGAGCAGCGATGATAGCCTAGTTGGAGAAGGCCCACCCCTCAAGCCAGAGGGAGTGGGTCCAGCCGATGGCACGCACCAATTTTTTCATTGTGTGAACATTAAGCGCTTGTTGTATGCCATCTGCTATATGACTGGAGCCCGATGTATGGCGACAGGCTCGCCCCCGGTCATATTTGGGACTGAATATCGTCCGACGAAGTGTGAGTGTTGTATTACACCTCTGCCTGCCCCCTCGGGGGAAAGACGTGACGATATGTTATGTAAAATTATAGAATTTTTTATGATAAATTTGTCCCTATTAATGTATCAAAAAAGTATTCAGAATAATTTTCATGTTGATATTAATTATAATGAGTGCTCAGAGAAACGTAAAGTAAATAGGGACTGTAAATATCAACATGAAAATTATTCTGAATATTTTGTAATACTGTTTTCAATCCATTGATAGCAAATTTATCAAAAATACATTCGTTAATTTTAAACATACTGGTATAATAGTGTCGCGAGCGAGCGAGACATAGTTGCCAAGCCTTACTATAAATCTTAATTAGTCATATCGTCGAAAAGTTGTGTGGTGGATTAGTTGTTTTATCGAGTTGTCACATGATCCAATGATGAATAACTTCTCACAAGTCATTTCACCTGCGGATCACAGCATGTTTATCCTACTAGTATTATAAACACGAAAGTTTGTAAGAATGGATGGATGGATGGATGGATGGATGGATGGATGGATGGATGGATGGATGGATGGATGGATGGATGGATGCTTGTTACTCTTTCACTCCAGAACGGCTGAACGGATCTAGATGAAATTTGGCACAGAGATAGATTATAGTCTTATACTGTATATCTATATACTTATCTTAGACAAGATACTTTTTAACCGCGGTTGAAACCGCGGGGAGCATCTAGTTGATTATATTTGTTCAATTCTGACCTGAATACGAGTCGGCAGCTCGGAGGTAGTGTCAAGTAATAAGTCAAGTTATACAAATTAGCTTTTGCTAGATACTAAATTAATGTACTAGCCGCCTATATACCCTGTCTCCTTATTACTCCCAAACTTCATAGTTTCACCTGGGCCTGTTCCAGCTTACCTGACTTTAAATCGCTCCAGGCGTTTTGGAGTCCTTATGGAACATACACTTACATACCCACCCATTTAAACACATAGGGTCAACTGGGGTACATGCGTCTGTGGGGCAATACAATACAATACAATACAAAAACTCTTTATTGACACCAAATACAAATAAAACCACAGATCTAGGATGTAAAAGATCGACAGTGACAATTCGATAGTGATACAAAAAAACATTTGCGCATGCGTGAGTAAATTAGTGTTGTGAAAAGTACTTATTAATTTATCGATTGACCAAAAATGGTCCTCCGGGTGCTTGTCGATAAATATAATTTTTCGCATACCAATTGAGTTGTTTTTTGTTCCAAGTAACACCGCTGCTGAGCTAAAATGAATATAAATTACTAAACGGGTGTTAAGCTAGGCGGAAGAGTTAGATATCAGTGTCACCATGTATCTAAATTAACATAAGAAAAGTAAATAATAAGATCAATATAATACTATCCTGGTAATTCGCTTCGAATTGTGACCCTTGACCAATTTTACTCGTATACGGATTAGGATAAGTAATGATATTTATCTCATTGGTTTTGTACATTTATTTATAATTTACATATTTATTATTTAGTTAAATTAAATATAATTAAAATATAATTAGACTTGGATGTAAGACACCCAAAATGTGTAAATTGAATTAAAAATGATGATCAGAAATTGAAGGTACATACTTATATTTAATACAAAAATGTTTTACGCCTCATTATTCAGTACAAACTCGGAAGAATGTCAATTAACTTTTGATGGCAAATGTATGCTTTGTTTATGTATTGCACCCATCGCCTACCTAATGAACTTTTATAAAAACTATCGATAATAATGACGTCATCTTTTTATCCATCTCTAGTGAAAATCGAGCGTAAACTAACTAATATTTTAATGCTGAATTTCATCACCAATTCTGCTTTCATCTAGGAAATATAGATGTTACGAAGAAACGACAACAACATACCGCTGGTAAATCGGTTTTTGGAACCAATTTATGTTATGTTTTAGACAAAATTTAGACAAAAACATAACAATGGAATTTTCATATTTACCCATGAAACGACAAATTTTGTGGGTTACATCTTAGATTCACACCACAATTGCTAAACTCACAAGATGACATAACTGCATTTAGTTAAAATTGCTCTCTTTTGAGTCTATTTATAATTATTTTAGTAAAAATATAAATCATAAGAATTTTCGCGTGTTCCCAGGTGGCGCGCTGTCATTAATGACAAAAGAATTATTGACTAACATTGTATTTGTAGGCGACCTCTTTCTCTCTTGTGGAGTTTACATTTCGATGGAGACTTCTCTGTCCCACGCTTCGTTGGTCTTTTGCGAAGCAAAAAAAAATCTTAGGTCTGTGAATAAAACTAAACTAAACACTCAAAAATAAAGGTACAATGGGCGGTCTTGTCGCTTAAGAACGATCTCTTCCAGACAACCTTTGGATGGAATAAAAACATTATGATTTAGCATGGACGGTGGTGTGTGCTAAAGAAAAATAATAATAATTAAGGTTAAATAAACTTACTAATTTGAAAATTATAATAAACTACATACTAATACCTACATGAATAATTACTAAATAGGTATACAAATAAACTACCCAGTCATAAACATACACAAGTACCTACATCAATAAATTTACTAATATATACATTGAAATATGACAAATATTAAAAAAAGGAAACAAGTCTTCTTATAATGAGCCAGTTTGGAAAAGTAGAACACTTTGAGCTGCGTTTTAAAACTATGAAGTGATTGAGCACGTCTAATATTAACTGGGAGTGAGTTCCAGAGACGCACGGCTTCAGTAGTGAAGGACGATGCATAAAAGCCAGTACTATGATGCACCGGATTCATAAGCAGTCTGTTCAATTGCAGCAGGCAATTGCGTCTTTCGAGAATTACTGACAAACCCTTCACACATTAGGCGCCACCTACATCTTTTTTTATCTTTTTTTATCTGTAAATATAATACAAGATAGCGCTAGTTGCCAAACTTGTGAAGGTTTTGTCAGTAATTTTCGAAAGATGCATTTGCCCCACTTGAAATATAATCACGTCTTCTCCCCGAAGGGATTGGCAGAGGTGGTGTAATACAACACTCACACTTCGTCGGACGATATTCAGTCCCAAATGTGACAGGGGGCGAGCCTGTCGCCATACACCGGGCTCCAGTCATGTAGCAGATGACGAACAATACACACATAATATGTTCACACAATAAACAAGTTGGTGCGCGACGTCGGCTGGGCTTAAACCCGCTCCCTCTGGCTTGAGGGGCGGGCATTCTCCAACTAGGCTATCATCGCTCTTTGTTGACCCTAATATTAAGTTTTTTAGATACAAATAAACAGGCAGATAACCACAATCACGTCGAAAAAAAAAATCTTACGGTTCCAAACTTACACCATGGCCGAGTTACATCAGTAATCAGACTCCAGACACCTTCCGCAGTACAGTCCTAGAAAAAACGTACAGAAATAAGCTTGTTCTGAATCCTCGTTCTAAGCGATTGGAAGCCAACAGCGCGAGAAAGCATTTTAGCGCAGATCCCTAAAATAGTTATCGTCTTACACACCGACGGATTTACAGACCGCTACCATTCGTTTCTCGAAATTAGCTGAACTAGCTATTGCACTCGGCTTGAGCACTCATTTATGATACCGCAATGCGTACTGGCCGAGGAATGCTGTTACCTTTTACACTTTGTCGTTGCGTTAAGGGCGTAGCGTACGTAGCGTACGTAGCGGGCGTAACGTAGCGTCTAATTTTTGAATAGGAATACTTGAATAATATTGTATTAATCATTTAAAAAGAAAACAGCTGTTCCATGCATTTCGTTGACGATCAATGACCTGTTTGTATAACAGCTGATTTTTTTTACGCGATTCCAAGGTTGGGCCCATAGTAAAAGTTGTTCATAATGATGAGTAGAATGACTCCTTTTCGGCTTAATTACCCTTTTCTGATAACTCTGTAGATTAGGCCGTGTATTGGATACACTCAATCGATGGCATTGATAGACGTCTTGTCTCTATTTGTAATAATTTACTTGAGGCTCTCGATTCGACTAAACAGTTATTAACTTTTAATGAATTGCCTCAAATTACACTTTTTAACCATCGACGCAAAAACAACGGTTCTGTGTGTGTGTCTGTGTGTGTGAGTGTGTGTGTGTGTGTGTCTGTCTGTGACATCGTAGCTCCCGAATGGATGTACCGATTTTGATTTGTGTTTTTTTTTTGTTTGAAAGGTGAATTGGTCGGGAGTGTTCTCTTCATCTATGCTTCATCAAAATTGGCGTCGAAAGTTTAATTAATATTTTATACTCACTCGACACTCGACACTTCTGGCATGTGTATGCCAGAAGTGTCGAGAGTACAGATCAAGTGTAGAGACAATTCATTAACAATTTAAAACAACTGTTTAGTGGCATCGAGGCCCTGTACAAGTACAACAACGTTTTTACCTCTTTTAGACACCACTTAGCATTATTACAAAAGGTTTCAAAGTAGACTCCGAATTTCAGTCGCCAAATCTACGTACGTAAGCTTAATCCGTAGTAGGGTCTGCGGAGTCGGCGCCAGTGATATATGATTTTCATAAATCTCTCGTACGCTAAAACTGCGAGGTTAAAAGGATATATTTGGGGTTGAGGACCTTTGTGAGGCTTTTGTAAATACGTATCATGATTTTTGTTTATTTGTGACGTACTTAGGACTGAGTAATTAGGTTTCGGTAATGTTTGTAGCGATGCTAAGAAGGATTGTTTTATGAAATGTTGTTGAAATTTAGTGCTCAAAACTATTTATCGATCAAGCGAGCGTTAGGGAGCGAAGCTTCTATGCTTTAGATTCGGCAAAAATGATTTCGTGTGTCCGGATTTCTGTATTAAGAGGGCCGCGACGCTCTGAAATTTCCAAACAAACGTGCTACCCAAATTTCTTGAAAACCATTTGCCAGATTATGATGAAATTTAGCATGTATAATTAAATTAACAATATCTCCGCCCATATGTTCTTGGTTTTTATTTTAAAAACGTTCTCAAGCGAAAATAGAGATTTGAAAAATATCCGCATTTTTAAGGGGACGCACCAATTTGCTCATTGTGTGAACATATGTGCGTATTGTATGTCATCTACTACATGACTGGAGCCCGATGTATGGCGACAGGCTCGCCCCCAGTCTACTTTGGGACTGAATATCGTCCGGCGAAATGTGAGTGTTGTATTACACCTCTGCCAGCCCCCTCGGGGTAAAGGCGTGACGATATATATCAATTGGCACACCGATTTCATTGTCAACTGAGTAGTAAGAAAATATTGCTGGCTTATCTTAACACAAGTTTTGCAGCGCTACTTGCAGAGCCTTGGGTTATTTGGTAAACTCGGAGTTAACTGCTTTTGTTAAACTCGGGGTTAACTGCTCCTCAAGACGATTTATCAGCTAATGGTAATGATTTTTTTATATTTAGAGTACTTAGGTGCCTCAGTTCGTTAAAACTTTAATTATTTTTCAACTAGACTTATTAAAAATGATTTGATTTAGCGATTGCTAAGTCTGTTGAAAATGAAATCGGTAAGTCCAATAGTCTAATTTTGTAAAAGTGGCCACGACACAATTACGAGTATGTCGTGCCCACTTTTACAAAATTATTGTTCTTCTTTTCTCGAGCCAGACATCTATCTGGCATTTCTACCTGGCTACTATAATAGATATCTATCTGGCTCACGCAGAACCTACTTTTGTCTCAAAACAAAACCACACCAATTTGTATCTATTAGCACTTGTCCAAAAATTCTTTTGCTCCGAAACAATTGACGCTTCAAATTCATTTTGACGTTCGATTTTTTAACTGTAACATACGCGTTCTTAAAAAAGAAACTTGACGGCTATTTGTATTTTCTTTTTTTATTTTCAAACTGGCTGGTTTATTGCTGATATTTGTTTAGTTTTATTTTTTCTTGATTGACGTGCAAATCCGGCGTGGGAAATATTGTACAGTTCTGATTTTGAAATGTTGTCAAAATATTTTTTTATTTTATTGGTGGCTAGTGTGCAGTTAAATGTTACTATGGAGGTTGATAATTCGACAACGAAGTTGTTATCAAGGAGGAAGAGATATGTTGCTTTTCCAGATGGATCAAGTTTTTCGGTGAGCTATTTTTGTCATTTTTAATTATTCCTATAATTTTAGGTATTTATTAAAAAGAAATGGTGAAAAGACAAAAATGTACTTACCTAATTATTAGGTAATAGTCTTACCTAATTATAGGTAAGTATAATAATTATCATAAACTAAAAATGTTCACGATGTTTTTTCTTCAAATGAAGGTTTCTAAGCTAATTAAATTTCTAAGGATTATTTCTAACCATTTTAAACACCTGTCTCAAAGCAGTATAGGATAGATATAAGGGATAAGTTTAACGTACGAATCTAGTGTGTCTTCTGTGCCATCATAACTACTGAACGGATAAACCGATTTTGATTTGGTTTTTCAGACTTTATTGAGAGTGTTCTTAGCTATAGCTGTCGGTTTTTTTTTCCATACTTCTGAAAGTTTTTGCACAGCTAAATAACTGGGTTAGGTTAGTCAACCTTAATACAATACAATAAAATACATCTTTATTGCACACCAAAAATACAAAGTTGTTTTACTTTACATAATTACTTAACATAAACAAAATATTAAACAGTAATAATAGTGTGTGAGCATTCCTGCACTATCCAGGAATCTTAAAAATCACTAGTGATACATAACTTCTCTGTATTTTCCAGATAGCAGGTTGCGTTACTGTAGGAGTGATCGGCCAGCCAGCCCCAACATCCGCTCCCGGAACCTTCACGTTTGGCCTGAACTGGGCTATAGCCTACGAGCTGCCAAACGTCACGGAAACAGCAGCTTTTTACATACAAAAGAAGCATAAATACAACAAAAATGCCCACCAGAGGAGAAGTAGACGAAACCTGTATGAAAAGCTGGAGACTATTCTGGATAAGTACGTATAACTTAACTGTCATTTTAAAGAACGGCCAGGTAAAGAGTACCTGTAGACGACGAACGTGTATAAAAAAACTCATGGTAGTGGAGAAAGCGAAAATTGTGTTTACCAGGCTCGTAGCAAGTAGAGTGGTATCTGCATGCATACCCCTATGGGAAAGAGACGTGATTAGTTGTAGGTATGTGTGTATGTATTTTTGCTATAAACGTTAAACTTTGCGGCAAAGAGTGTTTTTCTGTGTTAGAATGTTTGTTTTCACTCAGATCCGTAAACAAGGAACGGTTTAATTAAGACGAGGAAGTGAACACACGAGGTTATTGACGCTGTAAAAATAATAGCATTTCTGAAAACTAAACTAAGCTGCATTACTTAATAATCCTGATTTTTTTTTTGGTTCACAAAACGGGCCGTTACATAAACACATCCGTTGAACTTAAACAGTACTATATAGTAATTTAAGATACTTAATGTACGACCTTCTTGATGTGAACACTGCATGCATTTACTTTAATTGACTAACAGAGTACTTTCACTACTCGGTAAACATAAAATAGATTAAAAAGCTTTACAAATTAGCTTATTTCTCTACAGATTAAAAAAAAAAATTGATTTCGCTGATGAAAATAATATGTGAACTAAAAATATGGTCTTATCGACCGAGCGAGCGAAAACGAGCGAAGCTTCAACTTCGACAAAAATGCTTTCATACGTCCGATTCCTGTCCGGATCTCTGTCCGGATCTTTATCTTCTACAAGTCGCATTTCTTAACCGATTCTCTTGAAAATTTCGAGCTTTTTGAGTAGGTTCGAGAACTATATAGTTTTACTAGCTGTCACCCCGTGACTTCGTTCGCGTTTATTATCTTCTATACCGGGTGTAAGGAGACCGTTCTCGAAAACGAAAACTGGGAATAGTGGTGGGGATTACTAATACAAAGCGACTAAAAAAAACGCGAAAAAAAGACTTTTTTTTTAAACTTAAAATCTGATATTTTAACATCGACACAAGTTATACAAGCTTTAAAAAGCTAGTTTAAACACCAATTACCAAAAAAAAAAAAAATTTACCCTAACGGCAGTCTAATACTAAATGCCTAACAGCTGACGCTAGAGGTGAACGCCCGCACACAGCTGCGCGCGGTCGCGACCTAGGTGCCGCGCCGCCCGCGCCCTCCGCTGTCTCGGCGCGCGCGCGGCCCGCGGCGGCGCGTCGTCGCACTTTCCGTAGGTACTGGCGCCGACCATTGACCCCCGCGATATAAACGCGTTACATTGCTGGTTTGCAAATTTCTAAAAGTTTAAAATAACAGTTATATGGCTAATAGTTAGTGGTTTCGGGTTGTGTATAGATAGTATAATAACGGCGCTTCGGCTTCGAGAACGGTCTCCTTACACCCGGTATATAAAAATGAATTGCTGTTCGTTAGTCTCACTAAAACTCGAGAATGGCTGAACGGATTTATCTTATCTTAGTCTTGAAATGTTCGTGGAGGTCTAGGGAAGGTTTAAAATGCGAGAAAAAATCGTATAATTTCAAAAAATAAAAACAGCTAAAACAACATAAACACTTCCTGTGGGACCGCGGGTGAAACCGCGGGCGCAGCTAGTTTATATATATATGAAAGCTATCCTATCTGTTAAGTTAGATCGAACAGCACACGGTGTGCAAATTTGATTGAAATTGGTTAAGTAGTTTAGGAGTCTATAGCGGACAAACAACGTGACACGTAATTTATATAAATTAAGATTTGTCGAGGCAGTTTTTGGAAACTTTTCAAAATGATTGAAATGATTTTATTTTGAAAGAAAAAAAAATATTTCGACGATTTCGTTGTAAAGTTTGGCACAGATCTAAATACAATTATTTAAGTTGTATGAGTAAATCCTTTTACAATACTTATCCTGTTTCCTAACCAAATAGATATTCAAGCGAGATAGTTTATCAAATAAAACTTTACTTTATAGCATGGGCTATAATGGGAGGCAATGCATCTTGAAAACACTTTGCGAGACCACTCAACGCATCGTACCGCACGGCACCAACATGATTCAAGAAATATTCAGGACTTTGTTTACGTAAGTACCTTACGAGTCCGGCGACCACTTCGACTAACTTCGACACACTTTAGACTAACTTCGCATTGGCTTAAGGTTTTCCATAACCATTTCGTCTAGAAAAAGATGACGAGCGAAGAGAGCAAGTAAAGATACTGACGAGCCTATAAAGTTACCTAAAGAGTGGATTTTTTTTATGACTTTTGCACTTCTCTAATCATTCTTAAACAACTAAGAATGTCCCTTGTATTATGGATTCATTTAAAAGCTAATTCAATTAAAAATTAAAAAAGGATTCAATTAAAAAAGGGATTTTTGATTTGCTTTGTCTATCTATTGAATAAATCAATCAAAAATGACCCCTTACAAATGTGGAAATTTTTCATAGCTCTATTTGAGCTTGAAAACGTTTAAAAAAACCAAGAACAGGGCAGAGATATTGTTAATTTAATTTTACATGCTAAATTTCATCATAATCTGACAAATGGTTTTCATGAAATTTGAGAAGCGCTTTTGTATGGAAATTTCAGAGCGTCGCGGCTCTCTTAATTTCTTTCGTATTCGTCTTTCGAAGGATGTAAAAAAAATTTATTATATTTAATTGCTCAGATAAGTTAATTGCTAGATCAAACATGATAATATTATTTTGACTATTGGAGAACGTAGAAATGCCCATTGTCGACAACATACCTGTCTTAGCAGGTCATTTTGATGATCTATACCAAAAACTAATACCAATTTTATTTGTTTATTGTCTACAACAGAAAATGAAATCGTACATTGTTGTTAGGTTAACAATAAAAACAATGGAGAACTCTTGATTGTACACGTGATTACAAATTGTATTGATGAAATTTGATTATTTTGCTGCTCCAAATCGGCCATGAAAAAAAAACCTTATCTCGAGCAACAACTTCAAGCGTTCTGGTTTCTAGTTTTAATTGTTAATTTTTTTTTTATTAATTCATGTGTTTTATCCATGCTACATATTGTTATATGTCGTCTGCTACATGACTGGAGCCCGGTGTATGGCAACAGGCTTGCCCCCTGTCACATTTAGGACTGAACATCGTCCAACAAAGTGTGGGTGTTGGATTACACCTCTGCCAGCCTCTTCGGGGGAAAGGCGTGACGATATGACATATTGATGGTTTATGTAAGTTTTTTTTAAAGTCAATAAGCAATTGTTTCTCTTTCCAGGATGCCTGTTACGAAAATGGTAGCATCCGAGCCTTTGGAACACGCTATCTACTCTTCGGCTCATCGTCTCGGTTCCCTCCTTGAAAACTGTGACTCCATGTTCAACTGTCCCATATCTTTAGTAGATTGGGCCAAAGGATACTATAACGCCCCATCGCCTACCATCGATACCCAGAGAAGCCCTTGGGGATTATTTAGCAATACTTTTGGATAACATTAAAAACTGCTTGGAAATAATTACACAATCGTTTCAATTTCACAATCCAAAACGGTATCTAAAGAACACAAAATTGACTGGTTAGAACATATTAGCACCACAACGTCGACGTCAAGGTGAAAATTAGCTCCCGTTGCTCGACCTGGTATACTTTCCCTAATCCCATTTAGACCTTCTACCTCTTAATCTTTGACCATCTTTAGAACGCAACGCTCAAGATTCGTATAACGAATTATCGAATTCGTAAAGTTTTAAATTTGAATCCTGAAGTTTAGTTTTAAAAATGATTCGGAATAAGAATGTTTTTGCGATCTTGTTACTGGCTGGCTACTTGTCGCTGCTAAGTGCGTCAACGGATATTGGAAGGTCGACCCAATCGAAGATTCTCTCGAGGAGGAAACGGTATGTTGCGTTTCCTGAGGGATCCAGTTTTTCGGTAAGTTTCTTTTTCTAACGTACTTTCCTGATATCGTTTGAAAGTTCTTGTGGAAATAGTCGCTATGAGAATCAAATCGTAATTTATTTTCGTTTGCGAGAAAAATACTTTTGATGTCAGTATTTTTGGTCAACAATTTTACAAAATATCTGTGTAATACACTTTTAGTGTGAATCAAAGATTTCAAATTTTATTTGCAGTTGTACTTTTCTGATATTTCTATGTAATTACTTAAAAAAACACTATTGATAGCATTCATTTAAACACGTATCAAATCTATCGTTACACATACCTACCTAATTATTATCTACCTACAAGTAGACAAGTTTTATTTTTTCATGCCATAGTGTTTATTTCCTTGATTTTTCCAGTGCGCCGGTTGTATGACCGTTGGTGTTATCGGGCAGCCAGCTCCAACATCAGCGCCTGGCACCTTAACATTTGGTCTTAACTGGGGTATTGCCTACGAACTGCCCAACACCACCGAGACTTCCCAGTTATATAGAAGATTCAACAGAGTCAGGAAACCGGTGGCGCAGCGCAGGAGCAGACGAGAGCTGTATGGAAAGCTGGAGACTATTATGGATAAGTGAGTCTGCTTTGAATTTTTGGGTTATTTTTATGGTGTGCTGGTATTTCTTGGTTGATTGGGATTGTTTTTATCGATTTTCTTGGAGCTTTATTAATTGTGCCATTAGCCCAATTCTACCTAATGGACGCTAGGCTATTAGGTGGAATTGGTTGTTGCTATTTTCTAAGACAGGTGTATTAGACAAAAGAGGTTAAGCCATTTTTTGAGTTTTGTATATTTTCCTAAATCTATCTTTTATAAATGTGAGGACCAAAAACGTGTCAACACAATATCTCGGTGAATGTATTACATTCTGTTACATTCATAGAAACAGTGGCCCTATTCGGAGATTTGAGATTTTCATCTCACCTTTTTTCGTCCTTTTTTTTTTTTTTTTTTTTTTTTATGGATAATAGGTTGGCGTTTGACCACCAACTCGCCTGATGTTAAGCGACGTTGTGGTCTAAGATGGAGCACGACGACCTATAAGGTACTTATTCACTCTAGCCTTGAAGTTTTAGAGTGAAGAAGTACAAAGACGTTAGTTGAGTGAGGCGCTACAACTGCACCACTGCTCAGACCCGCCTTCGGAACGGTTACACCGGACTACATCCCGAAACACGACTAGGTCATTTCACGGCATGGCTTGGTCCGGTGGGTGGTAACTAGCCACGGCCGAAGCCTCCCACCAGAGTTTCCTACCCGGTTAGCACTACCCGGGGACCACGTGTAGGGAATCAGAATAGAGTACACTCCTACGGACGTGGGTAGCTCAGCCCCCAAAAAAAGCCTTGTGGCTCTTGTTTGAAACGTCATAGGTGTGAGAGTGACCAAGATAAAATCTCATCTCATCTCACGCGCAGGAATAGCCCCCCAGGTCTATTAGTCATTGTTGTACTAGTTTTGCGACATGAGATTTGGTACACTTTCTAATGCATGACACACTTCGATCATATCATTTTGATGGTGACACAGTATGAAAGTAAGTAAGTTAAGTATGTTTGTTTTTGGCTAGAGTAATAGCCACTTGCACTAATAATAAGAATTGCCTTTGTCCTTCCATAGCTAGTTAATCTACTCTTAGCTGGCTTCTACCTAATTTTTTTACACGAACCTTAAGAACGTTGCTTAGAAGAATCTTAACTTTATGTATTCGATAAGCGAATACTTAGCTATTAGGAGTAAAATTAGTTAAGTAAGGACTGAGGCATTTCTTATAATCAATGGCAGTGGCTATAAGTTTAGCATTAACATTCTAATGCTAATGACCACTTGCTAGTGCAAGTTATTTAGATTGTCACCGTCAAGTTTATAGTATTAAAAAGTTTTTGAGTCTTATAATTCGATAGAGCCGGCTGCACGCACAAAAAACATGACTCATGCGGCGTTACCTCGCTCTGAGGCGTTCCATGTAAGGCTTGAAGTGCAAGCGAGAGCGCGGAACGAGCGACAAAGAAGCACAATCGGTCTTTGCGTTCGGCAGCGTTCGACATCCGTCTCTCTCCTACTTGAGTAAGCACGTTGTCACGTTCAACTATCGTCAATAAACCGACTTTACAGACAACCAATTTTTTTGTCCTATTAATAATAATAATAATAATTGTCCTATTACCGGGATTTAAAATGTGAATCCAGACAGTCATTAATCTGGAATGCATCAAGCTGCTTTGCAGGTCTTCGAGCCGATTGTTCTAGAAAATGTCATAGAACTTATGGAAGGTTCTGGAATGTTTTTCAGGATGGGCTATGACGGTAGACAATGCATTCTGAAGACTTTGTGCGAGACGACCCAGCGCATAGTGCCCCATGGAGGGAACATGATTGAAGAAATGTTCCGAATTTTGTTTACGTGAGTATCAGATTTATCTGTAATATATTTAAATTTATATTATTTGAAATAATGTTCTTCTTTGTCGTGTCGAAAAACAAAATAACGTTCCATCTGTTTTTATTAATAAGGTTATTATGTTTTTAATACTAATCCTGTAGCGCTCACAGCATAGCTTGACTAGGTGTTAGTAGACGATACCAGATGTTAAGAGTCCGACGACCTAACTAACTTCGACCTAGGCGACCTAGACTAACTTCGCATTGGCTTAAGGTATTCTATAGCCATTTCGTCTAGAAGAAGAAGACGAGCGAAGAGAGCAAGTAATGATACTGACGAGCCTCTAAAGTTACCTACAGAGTGACAAAGTGCAATTTCAATTTTTTTATGACTTTTGCACTTCTGTAATCATTCTTAAGTAACTAAGAATTTCCCTTTTTTTTTTTTTTTTTTTTTTTATGTAGAATAGGTCGGCGTTTGACCACCAACTCGTATTGTACCTTGTATTATGGATTAATTTAACAGCTAATGATGTAGACAACCTCCCTATGTAATGGAATTTTTGATTTGCTTTGTCTACCTATTGAATAAATCAGTCAAAAGTGACCCCTTAAAAATTCGGATATTTTTCATAGCTCTATTATAGCTTGAGAACGTTTTTAAAAAAACCAAGAACATGGGGGCGGAGATATTGTTAATTTAATTGTACATACTAAATTTCATCATAATCTGACAAACGGTTTTCAAGAAATTTGAGTAGCGTGTTTGTATGGAAATTTCAGAACGTCGCGGCCCTCTTAAGCAACGAACGACACGGTCAGTCCTAGGATGGGTGACTCCGGGTAGCATTTAAAACGGAGCGCTACCGTGGCTCGGATGACACGTTAAATTGTAGGCTCCGGTTGTTTGTTCTATAGCAACAATCGTCAAGCTATGTCAGAGGCCTTCGGGTGCCTAGGAATAATGACATCAGGGCTAGCTACACGGCATATACGAACTTGCTTGCTTTATCCTAATCCTAACGAATATTACACATGCAAAAGTAAGGTTTTTCGTTTATTTGTTACGTTTTAACTACATGCTTAATTGATAACCATAAAATTATGCATACAGATTGTCAGGGGTACAGATAAGGACACAGTGACCCTATTCGGAGATTTGAGATTTTCATCTCACCTTTTTCCGTCCTTGTTGCTCTCGCTTGAAACGTCATAGGTGTTAGAGTGACCAAGATAAAATCTCATCTCATCTCCCGCGTAGGAATAGCCCCCCAAGACACAGCGTACCTTTTATCTCATAAAAATACAACTGTTCCTGTGCAATCGTGGGTGAAACCGCGGGGCACGGCATCCATATATAAATTTTTGAACTTAATAAAAGTTAATGCATTCTAAAATTTCAAAATTCCAGGTTACCAATGACGAAGGTTCTTCCAATAGAACCTCTAGAGCACACGATATACGACTCCGCACATCGGCTGGGAGCTCTGCTAGAGAACTGCGATACATTCAACTGTCCGATTTCATTAGTGGATCTCGCTCAGGGGTATTATAACGCGCCGGCTCCAACGGTAGATCCGGCGTTGAATCCTTGGTCATTGTTCAGTAGTAATTTTGGATAGTGTACATACGAGTATAAGTATTAACTTTTAAGAAATCATTATACCTTTTCCAAAAGATATTCGTACTTACCTACGATACTTACCTACTACCTACATTGTGGCTTGTGCCACACGTACCACAACCACACCACAACCAAACAACCCAAAAGGGTGGGTGCAATTTTGTATTGAAAATAAAACTAAGAATTTACCGTCATTTTGCCGTAATTATCGACCACGTAGGTGATACCGACCTGCACTAGTAACTATACAACTCTGTACAAACTGTAGCGACACTATTCGCATGTAACCACTGCTTGCCCACCTTTTATCGCTGCGATGTGGTGTGGTTTTAGTAGGTACGTGTGAAAGAACCATAAGATGTACCTTGTGTTTAAATATATGCTGTACTATATACCTACTTTAAGTTTTTTTTTTAATGTAGAATAGGTCGGCGTTTGACCACCAACTCGCCTGATGTTAAGCAACGTTGTGGTCTAAGATGGAGCACGACGACCTTTAAGGTACTTATTCACTCTAGCCTTGAAGTTTTGTAGAGTGAACAAGTACAAAGACAGCAGTTGAGTGAGGCGCTACAAGTGCGTTACTGCTCAGACCCGTCTTCAGAACGTCGTCTTCGGAGATGTTTTAAATCTAATATTTTATAACTATTCCAGTAGTTATTGACCAGTAAATTTAACAAAATAGGTTCAGCATGTTACAAAAACCCTGTTGTATAATAGAATGGTATTCAATCAACAGATATGACCGGTTTAAAAACGCAAGAAAAAAAGAAATTTTTACATAAATGTAAACAAATCTGTATCATATGTTGGCTGCTTTTGTTCTAAGAAAGGAGCGGCTCGACGCGAATAGCTTACAAATAAAACCGACGCGATTATTGTGCTCACGCTCTTAGAAGGGCAGAGCGCGATGTATGTTCAAAACTTTAGAGATAATATTTAATTTAAACCAGCATAATTGCATTCTCCAGTCGATACTGGATGCGCACTTCGCGGATATACCAGGGCTTTTGTAATACACGGGATGTTATAAATAGATATAGGTGTGTATTTTAAAAATGTAGTGATAAATAGTTACATGTAGTAATTCACGTTAGTTTGGCCTATTGCTATGTATTATTTCGTTCGTTATACTCTCATCTGATGTTTACTTACAAAATATTGGTCTATGTGTTTAATAAAGTCAAAATGTTCTTATTCAATTTGGGTATCAAATATACACTTATGAACGTCAAAGTTTTTTTTGAAATATGCTCGTCCGCCTTGTTCGGATAAAGAGCCTCTACTCAGAAGAACAGGCAAGACCAATACACATAGACCAATAACCTACCTGCGAGCATGCTCAAACATCGAAACTCTGAGTAATATACCTAGCTGACTAAGGTACCTCTGAATGTTTGCGAGCCTATGCAATTGAAAATATAGTAGTAGTTTTTTTTTGTGATTCCTAGTAAATGTTCTGTATTGGCCTCAAGACAGTGTTCTATGTAGGTAGGGTAGTAGGTGAGGTGTCGAATGTAAATAAAACGCATAATATATTATTAACGCATAACATTTAATATTTATAGTTCATATTTATAATACATTTCAATATTAGCGTAAGAAGTCATGAGTGTAATCATAATAGTAATGGTAGTGCTTGATTTTGATTTTAATTAATTTTAACATTACAAAATGGGACTTACGTCATAAACCTTAAGTTATTAATAATATTCATATTCACCTTATGCTACACTTTTACTTATTTATCTCCTAATTTAATTATTATAACTTAGTTGCTTATACTATTTATTACATTTCATAGATTCAGTAAATTATTGAGCTATTATGACTTATGACTATGTTATTATTATAATAATATGTATATAGCATAGTGCATAGTAAACCTGTTGGTTATCTCGTGATACGACTGAGTTAACTATTATTCAACTATCATCTAAACCTAGATTAGTAAAAGGACTATTGAGTTTTTCATAAAAGTCTATTATTGTATGACATTATTATATTACCGTATTGTACCTTATGATAAAATATTTTTAAGGATTTTATTATCTATTATAAGTAATTACTATGTTTTGTAACATTAATGTGGTGTTCGTCCGCATAGTGTCATTTTCATTGATCGATTTGTTTAGGTGATAATTGCAAAAGCGGGACTAAAATTAAATAAATCGAACTTTTCAAATTACTGTACTAAATAATTATAGTACGGTAACAAGTAAACACATTAAACACTGAACTTGAAATCCAGTTTAAATAATAAATAAAATTTTAATATAAAAATAAATAAAATAAAAACATAATATTATTTTGCATTACCTAACTGGAAAATAAGATAATGTAAACAGAAAAAAAAACTATTAAATGTTTATTGCTCTTATGATGCACGCTTATAAAATCTACAATTGTCACATAAACGATCGCCATTACTAGTGACTAGAAAGGTGAAAAATAATACAATAACTAACAAAAAAATTACAATATAACTAGCACAGGATATTATTATATAGTTACAACAATCAATTTACACGAAAATTTGAAACATATGTACCTAGTTATAACCGTAATTCTAGAAATTACAATAGTTGTCGTTTCGACAGAATTAAAAATATAAAAAGATGACTAACAATTTAATCAGTAATATAAAAAAGTTACTTAGAGTATAAATTATATTTAAAATTAACTTTAAACAATTGCTTTTTTACACATATTATTAAACTAAAATACGTATTAAACTAAAATACGTATTACATCGCATTTTGACGTACACAATGAAAAAAATAGAGTTAAATTTAGAGTCACATCAAATGATTAACGCTATGAATAAAATCTTAGTTTTAAAGTTACTTTTTACCGAAGTTATTTAGTATAACTAAACTTCTAAAAGTTTGAGCTTAAATCTAAAGTATAAAATATACTAAAGTTTTGATGAAAACTTGTTTTACACTTACTTTTACTTGCCTAATTTGTTTATTGTAAGTTTTCTGCAACACGTAGTTGTCTTTGATGTTTGGATTTCTAAATATACTATTGTTTTTCTTTTTATTTGAGATCGGTTTTTTGAAATTGTTATTTTATTCGATTATCGATTTTTATTAATCTTTAATTATATTTATCGATTTCCAGTTTTTACAACACCTCAACACCTCAAAGTCCAATGTGAAAGTCCTAGGGCTCGCCCTGTATAGCACAGTTCACAGCTTGTACCACAAACACATTGGGTCTTGGCATCTATAATATTATATAACCTCCAATGAATTATTCCGGGTTCGGCTCACTTGGGACCGGATTCCGCTCAGGATTTTCTAGGTGGGTCATAGTTCTTTATGATTTGAGGGCTCATCAGCTAGGGCAATTTAGTTGTATTTAATTATAACTACACTGATTCATTTTACTTTCAATCAATATTTAGTAAGAGTAAGTGTAAAGAACAAAAAAATATCTTTAAATATAGTGTTGGTGCACATAGAAAAAAAAAATAGGTAATAACTAGATACGGTAAATTGGTGCTCTACCTCACAGTTCGTAATATTATTTCAAATCAAAAGGTAGGGTTAGATTACTATCAGTACTCATTTGCACTTGTTTTTATTTTATGGCAATAATTTTATTAGTTTAGTAGACATTAATTATGTTTTGCTGCGAATTTTGGTACGATATCTTTCGCATTCTACTACTTCAAGAAATGTGTTTGCATTTTAAACTTTCTGTTTTAAATTTTAATAGTAGTTAAATTGAACCCATATTTTGAGTGAAATATTATTACTGAAAACAAAAAATTACATTAAATTTTGTATAAAACTTTTTACTATGTGCACACAATAAAATAATATGAAAAAGAGCCTAGGCTCTCGTTCATAGATTTTGGCTTAACGTTTTTTGTCAGATTTTTTGTATCAATCTGTCAAAACTTGTTAAGCCGTCGTTACGAAAAATGTGAATAGTTAACAAGAGTGTAAACTAAAAGATCGATCAGTGGTAATATTAACCAATGGTACCAGGGAAAACATTGGAACAAATTTAGCTGTTCCGTTTTGTTCGTGCGACTTCATGTTATTTCGATAAGAGTTGCTAAACATTATATTAGAAAAGTTGCAATATAATACATTGCAACTCTTATGAAATTTACATGTAGATCTTTATTACATATTTAAAATGGTTTACTATTGACCTAAATGGAGTTAAACATTGTTCGGGGCAAATCAATTTATTCCATAATTACTTCATTTGTATAGAATTCATCTAGACCCTAGACGAATCTATACAAGGGTGTTAAGCATGTTCTTGAGCATAGTTTGATACCTAGGAGCGACTAATCCATCTCTTAGTTCACGTCCTGTATAATATATTATAATAATTAGAATAAATTTAAGAAGGAAGGTGTATACGTGGAAGTGTAACTACAAATACTTTTATTTACATCTAATCGTGTTGGAAGCTCAACGCAAATGTTGTGTCTTTTGATTCCTATTTTAATAATTATACATTTTATATCTATCATAGATTTCTAAATATCAATGAAAGGAAAAAATAACAAAATCGAAGCTACACGCAATTTTGTTTATAAATTATTTTTGCTATTTTTGAATATTTGTCACCTATTATTAAATTTAATTATTTATAAACAAAATTGTTTTTTTCACAAAAAAAATACCTAATACTCTACTCAAGAATTAATAACTAATGAAACTTAAAGAAGCTTCTGTGTTTATCTAAAAATTGCGAACTATGATTGAAAATCGATCTTGAAAACTTTATGTTAATAGCACATTACACAGAATATTATTTCTGTATAATTTCACTATTCTCAAATTATAAAATGTATTTCTTAGAAAAGCTTTTGTATAACTAATAGCCATAAAAATGTGTTAAAACTATAAATTTTACAAAGTTATATAAAACCAAATAATTATTACACATGTCATCATTTGATTAAGTACAGATTTCTGCATAGATAAATACTGGACATGTTTACATTATAACATGAAAATACATTTATATAATAGCAAGCTTTTATCTGCTACAAACATAAAGTTATTAAGACCATTGCTGAAGAAACATACTTCAAAGGAATTACTAAGCTAGAAGAATGAAAACAAAGTAAACTCCTTACGTCACTTTGGAAGACGTGTGATTAAACATGTGAGTACGCCTAGCTTACATAAATACGTTACAAAGTAGAGAATATTGTATATGTCGAGATAAATATGACAATAATTATAATAGTCAATGCAAAAAAAGTGAACGTGCGACAAAGCAAGTGTAAAAAGTGGAATAGAGAAAATTACTAGACGAAATTTCTATATTTCGATGAACCTAATTATAAAGCGTTACGGATTATTTTTATTAATACCGACTTCCTTCTAAATTATATAATTATTGTGGAAATAAATATAACTAAAATGCGTAGAAGAACTCTTATCGTTATACAAATATATGGACAAAGCAAACATTATACTTGTCACTATTCTACTCCTACATTATTCCTTAGATTACCAAGAAAAGTAACGTAGAAAAATAACTTGACAATATTACAATTACATTAATTTTCTATGTTGATCGACTATATGTACACGTCAACATTTCGGTTTCTTAAAATTATTGACAGCCATGTGATAGCTGACTATGAGTTTGCAACCCCATAACTCGATGTAGACAAACCTGCTGTCTACTAAATTAATCATTTTTAAAGATACTAAAAATATAACAAACAATATATTATTAGTTTTGCCAAAAAATAACACTACTGTAGTAACAGGGTCAGTAAAACCGGTTTTTTTGACTGTAACTTTTGAACAAATTTGGATGTTTTTCTGTAAATATGTTTATCACTTCAAAATTGTTTTATGTCTAAGTAGCAAGCAGACGGGTCTTTTGATAGTGAGCTATTACCGTCGCCATAGAACTTGTTGACTGAATGCTACATGTAGCACTCACAGCGTAGCTTGATTAGGTGTTCGTAGCTGACAACCGATACTAGCAATGGACGACACGGTCAGTCCTAGGATGGGTGACCGCGGGTGGCATTTACAACTGAGCACTGACATGTTAAATTGTAGGCCCGGTTGTTTGTTCTATGACAACAATCGTCAAGCCATGTCAGAGGCCATCGGGCGGCCTAGAAACTCTGAAATCAGGGCTACGAACTTGCTTGCTGGTTGCTTTTGCAGGAAATTGTTTTATTTCTTTCAAATTGTTACGTTGATGACTTGAAAGGCCGGTAGGATTTTTAACAGGATAAACATCAACAATTTTTGATAGTAAGTGTTATTTTCTGACAAATTGTAACAACTTCACAGTCAACAAAGAAAACTATAACTTTAAAACATTCCTTGGTACCGTAACTTCAAAACGTTAAAACGTTTGACACGCGATATGAAACAACAATAACAGCACGAAACTGTCATAAACACAAATTAAAAACATAAATAACAATAGTCTAAAAGTAAAGACGCTCACAAAAAAACTGAGTAAAATTATCAAATGATTATTTTTGGAAAAAATAGAAAATAATTAAGATATTTAAAATGCGACAATTAACCAACTTCATTTTTATTTAATTAAAATCATAACATCATTTTGACATAAATAAACACAACAACTAACAGTCGTGAATGCTGTTAAACTTGTTTTGGAGACGTAAAAATTTGTTTTAACAAAAATTTATAGAAAAGTATTTATTTGTTTTAAAGAAATAAATTTGAAACAAATTTATCTAGCACCGGGCTGCCGAGTTGACCCATTCGTCGACTAACTCTAAAAACACTGAAAAGCTAATTCTTTATACGACTTACCTTAGACAATATAACTATGTAAAACTTAGCCTAGTCATGTGAAAACTAGCATTGAGTATAACCTATCTACTGACAAATACAATTTTCTACTTTTTAACCCGTTATCACCCGAAGTATTTTACATACAAGTCATACAACATTTTTCACTTATTGAATACGTTTCACACCCAAACAATGATTAATCTACGCTTTAATTTGCAAGTAATTAGTTTTCAAATAAAAGCTGATTTTCTGTAGTAGACGAGCATGAAAATTATAGCTGTTTTTGCGCAATAAATTGAAATAGGACCAACTTTCGATGACAATTGAAAAATGTGCCTAGGATACCTATCGTCCTATTGACCACCATGTTAAATGGCTTTGAGCAGGTTTTCTTTTCAATTTAATTCAGTAATTTGGTCCTCAATCATTTATTTGAGCAATAAAATAGTTGCACAGTATAAAACAGATGTATTCGGGTCAGATCCTGGACTGAATGTTTGAATGGAGACGTTGCTGTTACAGAAATTGACTAAATACGATAATGTTGTCAATATTGATTTAGTATTCCTCTGAATTAGGTTTTAAAGTTCTACAAATCACCTCAAATGTCAGATATAAGAATTAGCTACAACATAGATATAAACCACGGCCGTTACATGTCATCATAATCTCTTGGCCTACGCCTACAATATTCATGTCGGTTGTCACGTCTTACTAATGCAGACTAAAAGATCTAGCTAACAAGGATAAAATTAAAATGCCTCGAGTAATTTGTCATCCACACCGCAAATTCGCAGGACCGTTCATAAATCGTTATGCTGGATCTATTAAGCATGAAAAGGCGCTGTATCTATAATATAATTATGTATACCATCAAAACAACACAATTTCAAGAGTCAGTTTCGTATGGAGGGTTTGTTTAATATTGTTACTCGTAATATTAATGCTTTTGAAAGGATAATATTTGATCATTACATACATAAAGCGCTTTTTTGATGTATTATTTTATCTTGTACAGAAAGTTGATTCATCGATATTAAAATTGACGTAATATAAATAAAGAAACATACCAAGAACGAAGTTCTATTGCTTGTGAATTTGAGAGGCATTAAATAATAAATAATGGTTAATTTAAGTACCTACTAGTTTTATAATAATTAAGTTATTATCTGAACAATAAAACAGTGGCTCTGCGAGCTGTAGACCTCGCGGCCGACATCTGTTTTTTCTATGGGTTGCATTCCTCAACTGATTCTCGTAAAATTTTGTGAGCCGGTTGGAAAATTCTACAGATTTTTGTTGCAGATACTTGTAGAAGGAAACAGAGATCCAGAGATTCAGACAGAAATTCCGACGTATAAACTCATAGACGCTTGCTAACGCTCACTCTGTCGAAAACTAGTGAGTCGGGACTCAAATATAATATATTTGTGGACAAAAGCGTTTTACAAGATCCTTCCTACACGAATATAACTATTCTTAGACTCCAAACATCATTTTATACGTTATCTAATACTTCCAGTAAACGCCTAATCAAATACCACTCAATTTTCATTCAGTTCATCTCTACTTTCATCCACATCAAATACTCTATTAGTGTTTATAGAAAATCTAATTATCATATTTGCAGTCATATAAAAATAACAACAGACTGTTTTATTTCTAGCAAATATCTAATAAGTACGGATAACCAGTGTGAGGACAAGCCGTGAGCTTAAGTTAGGTCTTTATTCATATTAGTCATAAAATCTATTTAGGTGTGTTTCGGTGCGTGCAATAGCACATTTCTACGTTCAATTTACTCGAATTGTTTAAAAATTAACTCTATTTTAACTGAAGTTAGGTACAATTCCATTCGAAATTCCATCATATGCGATTCGAGCGTGAGACGTCCGAAACGAAGACATCCAAATTCTAACATTAAACATACAACTTTTAGCGAGCTTTTCATTTTCATATACATTAGACCGTATGCCACGTTTAACTACGCTTAGTACGTATTATCTAGTCTACACTAGCTCAGTGTACGCATTTTAAAATCGACACAAACAGCTATACATTCAATAACATTTATGATACAAAGACAAATCACACAAAACGTTTTTTTTTTTATAAATTACAATATCCATCCCTGTTTTCCTAACTGCTCGCTGTGGAATTCCATTTAATAATTATTCAGAGTTATCTTAATTATCTAATAAACATTACATGAGTTACTTTGACATATCAATAACGCGGCTCGAAATATTTTTTTTTATTAAGTTAATCTGCTACGATACCCTACAGAATGGGTAAAAGTGAGGTTACAACTTTAAATGCGCGAAGTGTTTTAAACGATAAAGAACTAGAAGACAACGCAAGGATAACCAATGATAGTGAGGAAGTAAACAAACATCTAACATTAACACTAGTCTAAGTTAAAACAATAGGTTAAACGCTAGGTATCTATGTAGTTAAAGACTAGGTCACAAACCTCAACAATGATTATTATCTAGATATAGGTAAAGTGCCGATAAGTGAGATCAAAGATTTAACTTTCGGTGAAAATTGTGAGAGTAATAAATCAATAGAAGATACTCGTGTTCTAAATTTACCCTGTACTCTAGGATTTATTAGTGACATTACGGTTAACATTAACATACGGAAGATTAACCCCAGTACCTTTGCAAAAAACGCATTCGAAAACTTAAGCTTTAAAGAGAAATTGATCAGTCATTACGTTTTTGGGCAAGCATTCGTTTAATATCTTAGAAATAATTTTACTCTCAAAGCGACTCGACATTTTTGAAAGAAAGTGGCGCGTAGAAACTCCAGTTGCCGTCTGCAAATATAACCTTGGTGCTATTTTACTGATGTCAAACTTGGCATTTCGTTAAAAAATCTAATAGAAACAAGTTTATCGAACTATCTAAGAATATCGATTTTATAAAAATGTACAATTGGCAGTCAATTGTGTTTTTATTTCACAAATATCATCTAATCAAATAATATCACCGTCGCGATGTAACTATATTAAACTATTTTGACTGTATGATAAGTGTACTCTTATTTATTCTTGACGACTAGATTATTATTATTAATTCTATCGATATCTACATTTTCTTATTATTGAGTTACATCTACATTGAAATCAATATATCATTCGTCAATACAATCGATATTGTCCATATGATCATTACGCGAGTACGTAATTATATAAAATACTAAATGCATAAACGGAAATTAATGTCTAATTACATCATCTACAAAGTCCAGCTCTCATCGAGGACGTTTGCACAAAACTATAGTAGTTATATTTGATACTAATCGACTTGATTAATTATTACTTTTTACGTTTACTTAAATCTAACCAACTTGAGCTCGATTTATTTCGAAGTTAATTTTACGGTTAATCGTTACATACGTTATCATGACCGACATCTCAGAAACGTAACTTGTACTATCTATCGCGAGAAATGAATGTAAACACCTATAGATACTGTACAATGTTTGTGCGCTCGTATCAAATGATTCCTGGGAAAGAAACTATCCGTTTGTATACATACAAAAGAACTTAACACTCGCTTAATTAGAGTATGGCAAGTCTAATATAAAAATAGTGGCAGATCCGGCGGCCGGCAACGCGAGGTGGCCGCGAGAGGTCGCTCGACTGCGACCATCGACGGAAACAGTCTCGAGTTCGAGTTTAATACTGGTACATATAAAAAGACGGTTTCGGTGTCGCCAACGCGTGAGAACGTCCGTCAGCGCACCGGGCGCTTGGCACCTCACTGAGCACAGAGTTCTCGCCTAACAGTTCCCGCTGGGAGCCTTACACAGATCATCCGTGCCACCACATCACGATTAGCTCCCAGAACGTCTTCGGCGGCGAGTGGCCGAAGACGTGAGACGAATTTCAGAGACCCGGGTCCCCTTCAGAGCCCATCTTTAGTAGCTCTAGCTTCTTCTTCGCGATCTTCGAGTACAGGATGTCGATAGGTTTCGTGTTGTCGTAGAAGGTCGGCGCTCGGAATATAATGAGCGCCGTCCCTGACACGCACGCTATCGTGAACAGGAACAGGAAGATTCGGTCTAAAACCATCGCTACGTACTTCCAATCATCCTCCACCTGGAACAAAAACAGCAATGTATAGTCAAACACGAGTTAACTTACTGTTACACCTATTGAAGTTTATACGTACATTTTCAAACTTGTCTTTATTTCTGACATGCTGCGCTATGAACTTAGAACCCTCTATAGTCTTCTCCATGCTTCTAACACAGGGTTGCTCTAACGACGCAGAGACGTCATCTAAGTCTAAGCGACACGGGGATCCTGGGGGTGGGGAGAACAGTTCATCGTCACCCCCTGGAGGTGGCGGTGGAGACGGGGGCATGCCTGGTAACTCGTACTCTTCGCACCCCCACTCCTTGAACTTTCCATCCATTTCGTCCGGTCCAAAGACGTCTGTGAGCACCTGAAACGTTCGCAACAATTACAAACCATAAATTTAATATTCGTAGTATGATTAAGCTTTGTGCCAGTGCACTAGTTGAAATATCCAGGGATTAAAACGTCAGTACAGGGTAGTCCGCGGCGCGGCGGCAGCGGAGCGGAGTATTGGCGCGGCGCAGCTTAGCCGGCACACAATTAGGCCGGAGTGGAGGTTTCGGTTTCGGGCCGTGTCTGCCAGCGTCGTATATATCTCGCGATCCGTCCGCAGCCACCGGGGGAACATAAATAACGGAGGCCGCGCGCGCTCGTTAAGCCCACTGCCGTTGAGTAATAAAGGAAAATCGAAATGGAATGAAATTGGGCTGGAAGCGATATTTTTGCGATACACGCCGCGCAATAGAATATCGCGGCAAGGAGCTCTCAGAGTCTTGCGACTGCCTGACGACAATTAAAACGGTTATTGTCGAGGCTTCGACTCACCAAAATAGCGCACTGTTTGTATTGAATTTGATGGAAAACGTTTTGAATGAAGGAAACTCGATGAGAAAAGACTCCGTGTTGTTTTTCACTGAACGAGATCCCTTTGAAGAACTTCATTTGTGAGAGCTTTTATTTAACAAATTTAATTAAAACGTTCCCCGTCGGAGGTTTATTTGGAGTGTCTGAGCGTGAACGCCTATGCCTTCGGATGATTAATGTTGCCGCGTCGCGTCCTATTTCTTATTTAGTGTTGGTGATTTATGAGTCCGTGCGATATCTTACCTCTGTAGGCTTATCGTTCTCGTTATCCTCATCATCGTCCGGCGGCTTTTCTGGCCTCTTTATACATAATAATCTAGGTAAACAATTTATGAAGACTTTTCGCACCCACGGGGCCATGTGGTGGGTAACGGGTGACCTAAAATTTATGTTTAGCACCACAATAGTGACAACTACTGATAATGTGACTAGCATCATTGTAAACAACAGATATTTGCCTAACAACGGGACTGTAAGGGACGTGGGAGGAATAATTTCGGCTAAGAGCAAGAAGAACACGGTGAGCGACAGCAAAATAGAAATACAGAGCGAGATCTTCTCCCCCGAATCTGAGGGCAGGTAGAATACTAATACTGATAAGAAAGAGATCCCCACGCAGGGGATGATGAGGTTGACGGTATAGAAGAGAGTTTTTCTTCTTAGAGTGATGTTGAAGATAATGTCTGGGTACGGTTCTTCACAACACGAGTAAAACTTTTCGTTTCTAGTGGCCGGAACTTTCATTATGTCCCATTCTACAGAGATATAGTACTCAGAGAGGTCGATGCCCATCCCTATTTTGTCCGAGTCCGGAGTTTGCTTCAAGTGCCTCAGATCAACCTGTAAAAAAACCCACAGTTATTAAGAGAAAAGAACTCATTAATCGACGAGAAGAGCAACAGGTTGTGTTTACGCTTTTGTTGTTCGACGGACACTTTTACCAACTTGTAGATATAACAGATTTCTGAAAAAATAACAGACGTCTCTCAGTCAAACAAATTGTTTTTTACACGTGTCATGGAATATATTTAGAATGTAATAATATAGAAGAACCCATATCTTAGTAACATTTGACACACGTTTCGGAATAATTCTAGAGCTATTTGCAAATACCGTGAAGACGTTACTCAAGATAGATTGAGAGATCACAGTAGGCTAAACATAAAAAAGCTTTCCAAAGGGTCGTAACAAAACACCCTAAGCACGGCGATCTGTTATTAGGGAATCAAACCGTTCACACGGATCCTTACAAATAGCTGATATACCTATCTTCAGCAACTGCGTGAGGTGCAAAAGAGACACGATATTTCCAATTGAACCTTAGCTTGTGCGACATAAGGTGTAAAGTTAAGCCGTCGGGTTTATTTATATGGAACTTTAAATTTATTGGCTTTCTTACTTTCGATGAATGTCCTTGTCTTCGAGGCTACGGCGGTAAACGACTCAAAAGTTTGTGGAAGATCCCGTTCTGCTCCGCAACATGGCTCATGTATCACGAGTAATGTGAGGTAATCTCAAAATCTTCGAGTTATTTACGTTCCAGAAAACCGGGCCGTATTTTGCTTGATATATTATCGTTCTACTTTTTTGCTTGACTTTACTTTGATCTTTTAATTTTGCCGTATAAGAAATATTTGATAGTACTTGTGTTCGTGGATTTGCTTAGAATACTCGTTTTGTAATCTTTTGTTTTTGTTTTGTTTTCCATGCTTAATCATAATGTTTTTATTCCATCCAAAGGTTGTCTGGAAGAGATCGCTCTTAAGCAATAAGACCGCCCATTGCGCCTATATTTTTGAATGTTTAGTTTAGATTTATTTTGTATTTGGTGTCAATAAAGAGTTTTTGTATTGTATTGTATCATATTAAAAATATAAGGTATGTTGGAACTTGTACCTCTTTCATGTTATATGACGTAAGTAAAATGAGCAGTTGGGCCTCTCAGGTTAAAAAATAGTTAGGTACCTACATGTTTTATTATATTCCAAAAAAATCCTCTCCGAATATAATAGGATAAAATACACATCATTAGGCCCTCATTATTCCTAACACTATTTAATCATTTATGAGACCTATATAGAGTATTATATTATTCTGGTTCCGATTTCTGAACACATTTCAATGTTATTATACAGAGAGGCCCTCGATATACATATATTTTTGACAGTGGGTATTAGAAAAGGCTTTTATGCTGAGGAATTCGATTAGACTCTCTAAGCGCTCGCTACAATTTTCTTTCGGCAGATTCGTTTTTTCATACAATTTTATTAGGGCCCGTGACTTCGTGAAATATCTTTCGTTTCATTTCATTTTGGGGGAATAAAATTACCAGTGACAAAGAATTACTTGAAAGTACAATTTCAGATTTTGTGTAAAATTTTTGGGCGTTGTTGTTGTTGTTTTCTCAACACTTATTGATTTTAGGTACTTTTTTATTCATTCGGCGAAGTTTAGGTGTTGTTATACTATCTGACAGCCCCTTCTGGGAAAAGGCGCGTGACGATTTTTTTTTTAATTTTCAAATCAAACAACTTCCTGTTTTTGATTCTACTCTTACTTCGTCCAAAATCAGACGAACCGGCTTTCAAGAATAAATTTAATCAATGTAGGTAACCCACCTACTTTATTTTTTTAGATTTTTGTGTCAAAAGATTTGTTTATAGGTAATACAAAGTGTCGTAGGCTCATTTTATTTCTCAAATTCTATTAAAAAATATTTAATACGTACTACATTTTATCGATTCATGGTTTGAGTAAAATTCTTAGAAACTTTTTAAAATAATTCACAGTGAAATACTCCGAGGGTTCTGATCCATTTACTACAACTAAAGACGACGGAACAGGCTTAAAATGCACTTGATTGTTTCTTACCGCTCCTAAATTGTAAATAAATGAATGTGCCTTACCATGTATCCATCGTAGCTCCAAGATCCGAACTTCATGAAGCAAGTTTGCTCATCAAAAGGGAAGTACTCCACGTCGATCTCACAGAACGATTTGTAGATGGCCGGCGGCTTCCAGACCACTTTTCCATCGTGATGCAGGATGGCTTTCGTCATGATGGTCACTTCGTAGTTACCATCCGCACTGGGAAAAAACAAAATATTTTTACTTTTCTTAATCATTGTAAGCAGTTTCGTTTCTACATTTTGTGAGGTCTGTATTGACATCAAGACATCCACAAACGCTTCCATGACGGAGTGCTCTAGTAATGCAACGAACCGGCTAAAATGGATAAGCATTGCGAGAGCAGTAACTACCGCCGCCGGGAAGACTGACAACAATGAAGACCCACCATGTACCACCATCTTATTGACCACGACCACTCTGTCAAAAGTGCCCGATTAAGAAAAAGAAGTATTGGTGTGTTGTCTGTCAGAAAACGCTACATTCCATTTTCTTTCTGCGGACCGCTAGAGTATGAAATATGCTGCCGGAGTGTGTGTTCCCTAACACTTATAATCTGGGTGCTTTCAAGTCGTTAGTGAATCGGTTTTTTTAGGCAAGCGTGCTCTATCGTAGGCCGCGTCACTGCTTATCATCAGGCTTGATGGTGACCAAACGCAAGTCTTTTCAATTATAAAAAATAAAAAAAGATTTGTACTACTCCCGACAACTCGATCCATGAACTGACTGGAGAGTAGTTCATGTTGCAGATAATAGAAAGCATCGGATAGGGAATTTTATCAAACAGAGATTATTTGGAAATTGTATCCATGGGGATACAATTAGAACCAGTGCCGCATTAAGTGAGCGCGGGGCCCGTAGCAATTGCTACTATTGCTACGTAGTTAATCCGGCACTGCCATTAACACGTGGTCCGACAACTTTGTCCCCTTGATGGGACGACAAGGATGTGACTTGAGGAAGAAGATAGATTAATGTTTTGGTTGAGATTGTAAGTTAGCTATCTTATATTTTTGTAAGCAATTTCTGGTGTGCACGATTATTTATATTCTATTTTGAATTTTGAGTGCAAGTGTAAAAGTTTGTCTGGTTCTTTGTGATGTCTGATCGATTTTGGATTGCTAGGTGTCGACAGATTAATTTGTGTATCAGAGTGCTTAGTGTTAGTTGCTCAAAGTAAATCGAATAACTTTACTACAGCGTAAACGAGTTTACGTCACACGGATCGACAATCGAAAACGAGCGAGTGTGAGTGCCAATCGAGCTTGTCACTCGATTCGCGTAAATTCACCGTGAAAAAGTAAATTTTTCATGTCAATGTTGGCAGTAAACATAAAACTCGCACTCACGATTGCGGTTTCTCATTACTCCCACTAGGTGGCGCTTTTTAATTTTCATACAAATTGGAGTTACTTTTACGCGATCGAAAAGTAAGAAAAACTCACACTAAGCACTCTGAAGTCTTAGCCAACTCGCATTTGTTTCGTAGCGATTCTATTTCAATAATTGCCAACGCTAGCTGCTGATTGGACGAATTGTCATATCACGTGATGTTATTGTCAACTCGTCCAATCAGCAGCTAACGTTAGCGATTGTAGAATTGAATTGGCGTAGAAGCGAATACAACATGTCTAGTGCCCGGAGTGTTATAGGTTCAATTTTCAGCCAGTTTAGTTTTCTTTCAATAACGTGAATACTGGTGGTGCTAATTACTTTCTAACCACCGCACAAGCACCAAACAACAAACCTATTTCCCGATTAAGGCCACGATATCCACCAAATATCCATTCATTAGAAAGTGGTGACACAGACCATTAATATAAGAACACCCATTAAAGCGCCAAAGGGTCCCAATTATGTAAGACCGCTAATGTTCGTAGTTAGCACGGACGTATATCACTTAGGACACTTAACTAGCTTTGACACGAACAAGGATTAACTTGATTCAGTAGCCCCCGGCTAGTCTTAACCTAGTTAACTGATTAAGGTATTATTATAAATCTGTGAAAGATGGACCCTAATACATTTCATTAAAATTTTGAACCCAAATTCTATTTTATTCTATGCGACCATCGAAATAATATATAGAAGAAGCGGCACGAGTCTAATTTCTAGTACCCAGCGCGTGGTTCCAATATAACTAATATAAGCAAACGGACACAACACAGCTCCGTTGACAGTATTATGTTACGTGTATCAACAACAACTCTCTACCATCTGTCTTGGACGGGTTCTTGAGTACTTCGGCCACATTGCTAGAAAACAGGGTGACAACCTGGAAAAGTTGATGGTGACAGGGAAAGTCGACGGCAAGAGGTCACGAGGCCGCAGCCCGATACGTTGGTCCGACCAGATTTGCACCGATCTGGACACTTCAATGTACGAAGCGCTACATGTTGCGGAAGATAGAAAACTTTGCCGGAAGATCGTAAGAGATAGAGTAATTGGAGGTGGTGGTCACGACCCTCAGACATGAGGAATGCGACTTGAGGAAGAGGATCAATAACAAAGATAGAGAGACGTACAAAGACTACCTATAGCGAGAGCGAGACAACAATAATTACCACTGTTGCGACTGGTTGTTTGTTTGTGACTACGCTGAATTGTGTGCAGCACCTAATTTATGCGGTCCATTGTTAGGTTTTCGTACCGTCTCTCCATTATATATGATCGAATTATACGACCTTAAATAGTTTAAAAGTGAAAGTATTGGGTGAAACTGTATATGTGTGTTATGTTAAGTCTGAACTAACTGAACCTGCGCTTTCACTCGACTTTTACGATTCGTCCTGATAAAACTGTGAGCAGCTGCATATCCGCTGACTGACGCTGGGCAAAATCAATGTTGTGCAAGAGGCGAACTTAAGCAAACAAAATGCGAATCTGGCGCTTCTTATAAAATTGTGTGGGTAAAATTCACAATATTTCACGAGAATCGGTTGAGGGATGCGACCTGTACAGAAGTACAAACGTCGGCCGACATACCATACATACCTATACATACAATATTAGAAGATAAAATATATTAACTACGTCTCGTGGTATTACCCGTAGTTAAAAAGTATCCTATGTGCTATTCAACACTATAATATCTGTGCTACGAGTAAGTTTCCTTCAGATCCATTCAACCTTTCTTTATAGCGTGATTGGGACAAACATCCATTCATCCATCCAAACTTTCGGATTGATCGACCGAGCGAGCGTTAGAGAGCGAATCGTCTATGATTCAGCTTCGATAAAAATGCTTTCGTATGTCCGAATTCCGGATCTTAGTATTCGTCTACAGGTCGCATTTCTTAACCGATACTCTTAAACCTTTATGAGTAAGAAAAGTAGAGAAAATAAAACACATTTTCGCCATTTTGAAAAATTTCTACAAACTGCCTCGACAAAATAAATCCATATAATTATCGAACCTGCTCACAAAATTTCACGAGAATCGGTTAAGGAATACGACCTGTGGAGGGGACAGACGTCGGCCGCGAGGTCTACAGCTCATGCACAGAGCTACTAATAACATTAATGTTAACTTGAATCATACGTACTCGTAATACTCTATATTATTTCGATGGTTAAGTAGGTTTAATTTTATTAACATGCTATTCAGTGACATAACTATGAAACCCGCTCAGCGACAGTGTAAGGAAACCTGTTAAATTTTGGAGGTTGCGATAATCTAGCCATCTATCACGTGAAGCCAAAACGCAGCTAAATTGGCTACCCGACTGCCGTCATGAATATCCTATAGGTAGAGAGCTGCTGGATCATATTTTAAGCCGGATAGAAAATGGCCGGTTGGTCCCTCAAAAAATTTTTAATCCATAATCTGCACAGTACACGAAAGTGAACTCTACAATATAATAACTAGTGTTTCTGTGACTAGAAGACCGGCAAAAGCGTAATAGAAATTATATTACTTTAAAAAAATGATTAAAGCTGCTAACAAATTTTTACGCGTATTGAGTTGACGGCGGATGAGAAATGCGACAGATAAAGACAGCTGGACAGACGCCAGACATACGAAAGCATTTTTTCAAAGATGAAGCAGAGACGCTTCACTCGCTAAAGCTCGCTCGGTCGACGGCTCTCTCTACCCACTTAAGTCCGTCGTACGTAGTCAATGGAATTTACTGGAAAAATCATTTACCGTCCGATACGTATGGTAAAACGTGCGACATTATTGTTTACTCGTACTCATACTGAATACTGACTCGTAAATAAAATTTGTTTCATTTTGACAATTGGAGCATACTTTAAATGTCAAATCAAAATAAATTCTAAATAGTCAGTCAGTTAGAGAACCACACCTCAGTTCTATCAGGCAAGTACCTCTCACTGTTGATGGCGAAATAACCCCGAAATCCAAAGGCAGTAGCCAAGTTAAAAAAATTACTTGGTGACATTAAGTTATGTGCCGGATAAGGTGTGTATTGCATCTCTAGTGTGAACTAGTCATTATTCATAAGGATCGTCAGCCACAAACAGGTAGGCAAGTATATAGCGCTCAAACTACTTCGGTCAGTATCAAATTATTATGCAGGAGTTTTAAAAGCTTTTTGAATGCAGTGTTCTTGTTTTTGCATGTACCTACGTTTTTCAATACATTGTTGGTTGTAGCATAAAAACATTGTATCGTTCAAAAATTACTTTTTTTGAAATGAATATTAGTGCAAAATCCGCAGGTTTAAAAAAGGTAGGCCTTTTATGCAAGGTAGGACTAGGTGGGTACCACCGCAGTGCCAGCTACTCTGCCGCCAAATAGTTATGCGTAAGCGTTACTCTGTTCCGGTTTGAAGGGCACTGTAGCTAGTGAAGTTACCGGGCACATGAGACTCAAAAACTGACGTCTCACAGTAATGAGCGCAATGCAGTGCAACCAATGACTTTGTAAATCAAAGCAATGGGTAGCACTGCAACTGTTATGGGCTGGCATGATGTTTACCATCAGGTGGATATCCAGCTCGTCTCATAATTTGTTTACATTTAAAAAAAACCTACTTAAATTTTGAAGCCGAAAGTTTGTGTGTGTATGTTTGTAAGTTACTTTTTTGGGCTCAAACAAATTGACGGTGTAGGCATACATACGCATACACATAATAACACAATATAGATACTTATTTATTTTCATAAAATAATATATAGTTTATCGTTTATATATATACAATACAATAATTTTACATATATATCCAACACACAGACAACTTGACACAAGTTAATAAATATTTAAATACAAAATTATTTCATAGCATTTATTAATATACATAGTTTTAATTACTTTAAATTTCTTTAATCAACGAGCTCGAGGAGTTTGAAAACGATGGCCCAGGAAAGGCAGAATTGGAAAAGTTTGGATAAGACCTTTTTACAGCAGTCGAATACGCGTTGCAGAAATTGTGTATAAAATGTTGTTTAAAATGTATTTATTGTAAATGTATTCAAAAAATCCTCGACACCGATTTTATCAAACATAACTATTAGCTAACACTCTCGACTAATTCACCTTTCGAACAAAAAAAACACAATAGCCTTATTCTCTGTTAAGGAGTCTACACACCAGAGTCGCCGACCCGTCTGCACAGCCCGCCGACGTTACGACTGCGACATGGTTTCCTTTTTTTTAACTTGTCTACTGCCCCTTTGCTTTTGGGGAAACTTTGCCATCAACAGTGAGGGAGGAGATAGTTAGGTTGTTAACATATAGAGGAGAGATAATTCTGGTTGATGACATTAAATTTCAATTGAAATTTAGAAAAAAAAAGCGGTGATAGCCTAGCCGGAGAAGGCCCGCCTCTCAAGCCAGAGGGAGCGGGTTCGGACCCAGCCGAAGGCATGCACCAATTTGTTCATTATATAAACATATGTGTATAATATATGTCATCTGCTACATGACTGGAGTCCGGTGTATGGCGACAGGCTCGACCCCTCTCACTTTTTGGGACTGAATATCGTCCTGCGAAGTGTGGGTGTTGTTCACCTCTGCCAGCCCCCTCGCGGGAAAGGCATGACGATATGATATGTGAAATATAGCCACTGACATCAAGACACTTAGCAGTTACACACCATGACGACGGCTGTCGGCGACTTTGCTGTGTAGACTGTAGTTCCCTTACAATAATAAAACTTCTAAAACTTCCAAAATAGACGCTCTTATCTGGCCATGTTTTTAAATTCAAGCAGATATGTTACGCGCTACTTTAATGCACCTGCTACTACCTAAAAGCTCTCGCCGAGTATTCAGAGTTAACTTTATTTTTAATGGAGGCACGTTGAGCTAATGGAAGACTGTGTGACCTATATTACGGGACAGTTTTCATGAATGCGGTCGGTTATTATTATGACACGCTTTTAGGAAGTTTGACTGTCAATGAATTTTATGACTGACAGGATGGCAGGGCTCTGTGGTTTTGAAGTTTATTTATTTATTTATTATTACATTAACTTACAAAAACTAACAGTTTGCACCAAATCGTTTTTGTGTCAAACTTATGAATAAAAACACACATATGGTAAGTGTCTAACGCAATTGAGCAACATAATACGGTTTCCCGAGAAGAACAAATCGAGATCAGGCTGTTGTTTTCATGTTGTTGTCAAGTTGTTTTAATGTTTTTTTTAATGCCTTAAGCTGTTATGTGCTGAGGCCTTTAAAACACACAAAAACAAGTCTGATACCGGGTGTCAATCAAGTCTAGATGGTGCAAGGCCTTGTGTTAATAAATAAATAATAAAAAGGACAAGTAACATTATTAGAAGGAAAACAAAAAAGCCAGCTGTAAAATGTTGTCATCTTTGTCACTTTGTCATTTCCACTATCAAGACAAATGAGACCTCACATGTCGAAATCTATCAAGTTGTTTAGGATGTAGGGCATGTCAAAGAAATCTCATACATACATACATCCATACACTTGAAAAACATAACCCTCCTTCTTGCTCAGTCGTATAAAAACGAGATCTAGTAGGGAGGATTTCGGGAGCTGACACCCAACTACGTCATCGTCATGGTCTCTCTCGAGCTGGTTGTAAATTTCTTTTTCCGGTCTTAGTTACGCATCGATCGACGTAAGTGCGTGTCACCCACGTAACTTATTTGTCTTGGAACGCTATACTTGTAACCACAGACCTAAGATTTTTTTTTGCTTCGCAAAAGACCAACGAAGCGTGGGACAGAGAAGTCTCCATCGAAATGTAAACTCCACAAGAGAGAAAGAGGTCGCCTACAAATAAAATGTTAGTCAATTTTTCTTTTGTCATTAATGACAGCGCGCCACCTGGGAACACGCGAAAATTCCTATGATTTATATTTTTACTAAAATAATTATAAATAGACTCAAAAGAGAGCAATTGTAACTAAATGCAGTTATGTCATCTTGTGAGTTTAGCAATTGTGATGTGAATCCAAGATGTAACCCACAAAATTTGTCGTTTCATGGGTAAATATGAAAATTCCATTGTTATGTTTTTGTCTAAATTTTGTCTAAAACATAACATAAATTGGTTCCAAAAAGCGATTTACCAGCGGTATGTTGTTGTCGTTTCTTCGTAACATCTATATTTCCTAGATGAAAGCAGAATTGGTGATGAAATTCAGCATTAAAATATTAGTTAGTTTACGCTCGATTTTCACTAGAGATGGATAAAAAGATGACGTCATTATTATCGATAGTTTTTATCAAAGTTCATTAGGTAGGCGATGGGTGCAATACATAAACAAAGCATACATTTTTGAATCAATGCCATCAAAAGTAAATTGACATTCTTCCGAGTTTGTACTGAATGATGAGGCGTAAAACATTTTTGTATTATATATAAGTATGTACCTTCAATTTCTGATCATCATTTTTAATTCAATTTACACATTTTGGGTGTCTTACATCCAAGTCTAATTTAATTATATTTAATTAAATTAAATAATATACATATATGTAAATTATAAATAAATGTACAAAACCAATGAGATAAGTATTATTACTTATCATTCCATATACGAGTAAATTTGGTCAAGGGTCACAATTCGAAGCGAATTACTAGGATAGTATTATGTTGATCTTATTATTTACTTTTCTTATGTTAATTTAGATACACGGTGACACTGATATCTAACTCTTCCGCCTAGCTTAACACCCGTTTAGTGATTAATATTCATTTTAGCTCAGCAGCGGTGTTATACTTGGAACAAAAAACAACTCAATTGGTATGCGAGAGATTATATTTATCGACAAGCACCCGGAGGACCATTTTTGGTCAATCGATAAATTAATAAGTACTTTTCACAACACTAATTTACTCACGCATGCGCAAATGTTTTTTTGTATCACTATCGAATTGTCACTGTCGATCTTTTACATCCTAGATCTGTGCTTGTAACGGTATACCCACTACAAATGTACAGTACTCCTCTATACCTTTTATACTTCAAATTCTACAGAGAAATAAATGAAAAATGTAGTTTCTAATTACACTTGATTGAGGTGCTGTCTTATTCTTCCTTTCCCTTTTCCCCGATTATCTTTGCACCATAAAATTTATAAATTTTAATTGAAATTACTATAAACATGTACAAATATAGAGTTAATGAATTTACTAAGTTGCATAGGCTTTGAAAGTAGAAAAAAAATATATGACAAAGTCAAGATAGCATAAGCATTGATATCTAGCACATACAATAGTCGATATAATCCTTTGTTTTGCAAATCTTATTTTCTTAAACACTTTACAGACATTCCTAATGTCCACCACACTTACTTTAAAGCGCCATAGCTGATAGCTGCCACAAATTCTTAGGCTATTAAGAAACCTGTACTTAATCAGCCCAAACTAGCAGACAAACTTCTACCTCGCACAGAGTATCTACGACTCTCAGATACTTGCTCCAAGATAGCAGATAGGTACTCGTAGTTACTTGCTAATGTTCTGCTCCAGAAACTATTATAACCAGAACAACGCTTATCCTGTCCCCGTTTATCAAAGTTTAGTAATACGCTATTAAATTGTGCGAATTGAGTTCGATTCCCGGTTGACACGAGTTTAGATATTGGATTAATTTTGGATTATACAAGTTTGATATGGGAGCTGTTTATAGGTAGATACTTGATAGATTGATGTGTTAACACTTTATTGTGAACTTTAAAGAGTTAAGAAACTAAGGCCCGTATGCTAAAACGACGCTTAGTCATGAATCTCGATTTACTGTTTTTATGTTTGATATAACCCGTTTTTAAATAGAGATTAGCGCTCACAGCGTAGCTTGGCTAGGTGTTCGTAGCCGATCACCGATGCTAAGCAACGGACGACACGGTCCGTCCTAGGATGGGTGACCGCGGGTAGCATTTACATTTGAGCGCTACCTTGGCTCAGATGACACGTTAAATTGTAGGTCCCGGTTTGTTCTATGACAACAATCGTTAACCATGTCAGAGGCCATCGGGTGGCCTAGAAACTCTGACATCAGGGCTAGTCACTCGGCCTATACGATCTTGCTTGCTTGCTTTATGGAGATTCATTACTGAGCGCGTTTTAGCATACGAACCTAAAGACGTTTAAGAAATTCCATAGCAAAAGGATTATACTGGTTAAGTAAGGCTGCCTTTTCACTATTTGATGAGCGATCCCGGAATTTGTAGATAGAAAAAACCCACCAATACCCACTATACCACTTCGCTGTATACATGAAGTGTTCTTATTGGTGGTTTTTTACTCGCTAAAAAATCCACTAATATATCTTACTCCATCTATACAGCGAAGTGATTCTATCGGTGGGTTTTTTCCTATCTACAAATCTTCGCACAGCTTATCTTCTCCCTTAAACTAGTGTGACAACTGGCGGCCTTATCACAACAAGAAAAATCGTTTACAGACAACCTTAGAAGTAGGATAGCAGTTATTTTTATGAATTTCTTATCACTGACACGATTACAGCTAGTTCCATTAGCAATTTAAAGAATAATAAGGATTGTTTAATTGATCGATATCAAATAAATAACGATGTTATGATTTATGAAACGGGAATTACTCACGTACCATTTAGTCGAATATTCCGACTATAGTTTCAACCCAATTCGGCGGTCTTCAAGGCGAGTGCGCGCGTTTGAAACTATAGTCGGAATAATCGACTAAATCGTACGTGAGTAATTCCCGTTTTCATAAATCATAATGTGTGAAAACCACGTCAGTTTCCATAATAATATAACAATGTTATCTTATCCTATGTTGTCTATTTTGTAGTGTCAAAAAAGTGTTTTGTATAGTATTGAATAATTTAAAAATGCAATGCGAAATCTGAACTACATATTGACTCCATCCCTAACGTGAAGTTAACATGAGTTTATCGTTCCTTAACCGATACGCTACTCATGTACTCGGTACCTAGATGCTATTTAGATTAAAGCATGCACTTATCGCACGTTCCACCTCACTTGGTACCTGCCTCTATCACCATTCACTGCAAATTCCACCTTAACAGCTCATGACAAGCTTGAAAATTCAAAAGCGTCCCTAATGCATACAAATGCAGTGAACCGCTGTTGATAATGTGTGACGGGGGTTCGAAGTTTTAAAACGACGCTGTTATAAGATTGGAGACCGTCGCATCGATTCGATCTTGAGTCTTGAGCCGATGCCAAAAGTTGGATTATTGATTGAGGGGACTACTGCAGTAGGGCTTAAGGAGTTTCGATAACGTGTTCTAGTTACAACGCTTGTGATTTTAGGGTTTGTTTTGTTTGTAACTTTAATGCTAGTTGAAGTGATTACAATCTGAAGTTTCCAGAAAAGCTTCCCACAAAGTGGACCGACGATCTGGTGAGGGTGGCGGGAAGCCGCTATAAGCGAGCTGCGCAAGACCGGTCGTTGTTATAATCATTGGGGTTGTCCTTAGATCGGGTTGAGATGATGGTAATAAGATTCTTTAAACACGCCAAATACTAACATTCTTAATAGATCGGCAGTGTCTGTAATACTATCGGTGTTATTAGTATCCATAAGAAAAAGTATCTCGCATAAGTTTATGAGATCCTTTACCGTCAAGCGGTCAGTCTGTTTCTTGCCAACTTTGACATAAAACACCTATTTTGTGAGAACTTGCAGAGCAGCTCAATATTATATTTTTCTTTTTCGTAATCGCTTACAGTATATCTAAGTCAAAATCTTCCAAAAGGTCAAATCTACTCTCACATTCCCGATATCAACAATAACTAACTACACAATTTACTAAGTGGCTCTCGACGTGTTAAGTACAAGACAGAAAGAAAAGAAGACCCATAAATATTCATCTCGTACCAAAAGTAAAGTAAATGAATCGCAACTAGCTTCAGTTTAAGGTCAAACTCCTGACGTTTGGGTCGTGAGCCGTGGCACTACTTCTTTGAAGCCACCGCCTTTAAGATAAATTCGTCAAGATGTCTTGATAATGCGAAATAATGGGATTTTTGTCTGCGGACCGGAAATGAGGAGATAAGACCCTTATAAAAGAAGAATTTATGGCGAAGAGATGTTAACTCTCATTGAAAGGAATGGAGTTGGAAACAAGCGAAGTGGGAGTTGGGAAACTTTAAAAAAATCGCGTTAATAGATAGTGTTTAGTTCGCGTCTTTTGGGCGTTTTAAACCAGAGTTTATCGGAAAAATTGGAAACGTAATTGACCTTGCAAAATGAAGTCAGACAGACTGTTTCGTCAATTTGTGCCCACGTTAAATATGTTTGTCCGGCAAATTAAGTTCCGCTGATCCAATCTTTATGAAACTTTGTAGGTAACTAATCACTTTCAATGTAATTTTTAGGTTTAAGAATCACACTATCACACTTATGTAATGTGAAAGTTTGTGAGTGTGTAAGTGTGTGTGTTTATTACTTCTTCACGCTCAAACGGATGGACAGAGTTTGATGAACTTTCGTATTGAGTTAGCTTATACCCTGGATTAGGACATGGGCTACTTTTTAATTGCGGGTAAAACCGCGGGGCACAGCTAGTGTGAAATAAAGCGATCAAGGCACTGTGTAGGGACTTCATCTCAGGTCGCAAGTTAAAGGTCAAAAACTAATTTATTAAGTAAGTAAATATTTTCCATACAGATGTAGTGAGTATCAAACTAATAATGACTAAAGATAAATATCGAGCAAAACGTGTGGATTAATTGTTACGTTACTACGCCGTAGCTACGCTCCGCGTAGTCGTCTACAGCTAGTCTACGAAGAATATTTTTCGTAGCATTATTAAAAAAAATATTTATGTCCTAAATTTTTTTTTTAACATATTTCTGATACTTAAGCGTATACGTTTAATTAAAAAAAAATAACAATATTAGCCTAATATAAACCTAACATAAATAATAAATTTAAAAATAATAAACAGAGATTAAGATTAGATTTAAGTAATACAAAAATGGACTTCACGCTAAAAGGATATTTCTTTCCATATTTTATTGTTTACGTTGTTCTTCTAATATTCTAAATGTGATTTATTACCCACTTATCGTCAGTACCTACTTAGGAATCAGCCACACGGCTCATTGATGTTTATTAAATTGTTTTTCCTTCATTACGTTAGTAGGTTTAGAAACGTACATAATCCAATTAATTTGAATCCAACAATATAATATGTAAATTCGTCTTTAATCCTGTGTTTTTAATGCTTTAATTAGCTTGCGTTAGGCTAGTATCTTGCCTGATGTTGAGCAATGATGCGGCCTACGATGGACTATGCTTACCTAGAAGAAATTGATTCACTCGAGGCTTGAAGACACCCAGATTATACCTAGAGATTATAAGTACGTGCTAGATTCAATTCAATGTATCTCATTCTAAATTTATTACTTAAGTCACTATTCTTCTTCTATTTAATTTCATTCTTTCATTGTACTACCGACGTAACAAATAACTCTTTCAAATTGATTCGAAAGTAAACAGTACTAGAGTGAGATTAATGTGAGACCCGGCTTATAAGGCGCCCGATAAATTCGGCTTTATTGAATTGCGAAAGGAATGGACTTTATAAATGTTTTGTTAAGAGCTAAAATGCAATGGCGGAATGTGAATCAATTGCTACCAAATCTTTGACTAGGATGTGAACATACAATACCTCTTTAACCTTCGAGAAAGGATATCTTTATGTTATCAACCACTACATGTGTAATATGTGCTGTTGTTTGGAAGAGATTGTTATAAGAGATAAGGCCCGGAAATAAAAAGTGCTGTTTTTTGCGTGTGCTATTTTGTCTTTGTGTGTGTTTTATAAAAATGTTTGATCGGCGAAGGAAAGCCCTAAATTTAGTGTAAAAACACACAAAATGACGTGTTTTAAATATCACTTTGCGTACTATTTATGTCATTTTTGCGATAGTTACTCGTAGCAAGTCATTTGTAAAAATACTCTATGTATAATCAAATTTGGAATAAAACGGTATGAAGGTAAAACTGAAAATATAAATTAGTTAATGTCGTCAGGTCTCATTAAAGGAGTCTACAGACACACCAAAGTCAAGACACAGCCTACCAACATGACGTGTGTGGCTTGATTTCCTTTGAAATATAGCCGCCAACGCCATCCATCCATCCATTCTTACAAACTTTTGCGTTTATAATATTAGTAGGACCCACCCACTGTCGTCTGACCCCAAACTAAACAAAGCTTGTACTATGGCGGCCAGATACTGATATACATACATGTGTATTTAATTGTTTTTTTTTTGGAAATAGAGTTACATTTTGTAGTTTAGCAACTTGACGATAATGTAGTTTTCGAACAAGACTTTCAAATCGAACCGAAGTCAAATATTTCGTTCCCACGCAAAGATCTAAAGAGAGTTTGTCTGTAAATCTATTTTGTATAATGATAATGAATTGTTCTGTGATCTACGGTATTAAAACGTATTGTATTCGAGTTTAAGCTATTTAATACCTCTCTTTGTTTTGTTGTCGAATGCGTACTAGCTATTATGTCTACGTAATAAATGGATGGAAACTTATTGTGTTTCTATTTCTGAGTATCAATAAGTGAGTAATAAGGGCGTTATTTGTTTGGCAAAGACAAAATTATTAATTTTGATATACTTACTTACTTACGTAGAGTAAGGGTCTAGGGGAATTTACTTAGGCCTTAGCTAGACTTAACAATATTATTTTCTGATATCGATTCAATGAACTATTGTGTTAACAAACTAAAATTGTTACCTAAACTTTTGCCGTCTTTTTTCCCAAATTGAAAGATAAAAGTCGCAGACACGACTAGAGACTAAAGAAAACCTAAACACGGAAAACGATAGAAATATATAAAAGGTATTATCCTTAGGAACTGATCTTCCAGTCAAATTTTGGTAGCTAGCTCAATTGTCGAACTTTTTAGACCTAACGAGTTCGGACTAAGCTTTAAGCTTTGCTTTCGGCTTACGATTCTAGAACTAGTTTCTGAGACAAACTACGAGATATAAAAAGGTTTTGACCCATCAATAATCTAAAGAAAAAGCTACCATACTCACTTGTTATAAAGCACGATGTCTGGCAGCCATATGTGTTCTGAAGGCACATGTAACGTCTCCACACCTCCATAGTCGTCCGGGTTCCATTTTAGCTTGTAATCGTTCCATTCCTGTAGACAAACAAATCGTATTTTTAAAAAAGTCCTTAGTAAGCAAATCATCAATTTTAATTCAGTCAATTTAGTGTCATCTGCTACAAACTGCCCTCTAATTGTACTGACCACAGACCTAAGATTTTTTTTTGCTTCGCAAAAGACCAACGAAGCGTGGGACAGAGAAGACTCCATCGAAATGTAAACTCCACAAGAGAGAAAGAGGTCGCCTACAAATAAAATGTTAGTCAATAATTCTTTTGTCATTAATGACAGCGAGCCACCTGGGAACACGCGAAAATTTCTATGATTTATATTTTTACTAAAATAATTATAATTAGACTCAAAAGAGAGCAATTGTAACTAAATGCAGTTATGTCATCTTGTGAGTTTAGCAATTGTGATGTGAATCCAAGATGTAACCCACAAAATTTGTCGTTTCATGGGTAAATATGAAAATTCCATTGTGATGTTTTTGTCTAAAACATAACATAAATTGGTTACAAAAACCGATTTACCAGCGGTATGTTGTTGTCGTTTCTTCGTAACATCTATATTTCCTAGATGAAAGCAGAATTGGTGATGAAATTCAGCATTAAAATATTAGTTAGTTTACGCTCGATTTTCACTAGAGATGGATAAAAAGATGACGTCATTATTATCGATAGTTTTTATCAAAGTTCATTAGGTAGGCGATGGGTGCAATACATAAACAAAGCATACATTTTTGAATCAATGCCATCAAAAGTAAATTGACATTCTTCCGAGTTTGTACTGAATGATGAGGCGTAAAACATTTTTGTATTAAATATAAGTATGTACCTTCAATTTCTGATCATCATTTTTAATTCAATTTACACATTTTGGGTGTCTTACATCCAAGTCTAATTTAATTTAATTAAATAATATCTAAGTAAATTATAAATAAATGTACAAAACCAATGAGATAAGTGTCATTACTTATCCTAATCCGTATACGAGTAAAATTGGTCAAGGGTCACAATTCGAAGCGAATTACTAGGATAGTATTATATTGATCTTATTATTTACTTTTCTTATGTTAATTTAGATACATGGTGACACTGATATCTAACTCTTCCGCCTAGCTTAACACCCGTTTAGTGATTAATATTCATTTTAGCTCAGCAGCGGTGTTACTTGGAACAAAAAACAACTTAATTGGTATGCGAAAGATTATATTTATCGACAAGCACCCGGAGGACCATTTTTGGTCAATCGATAAATTAATAAGTACTTTTCACAACACTAATTTACTCACGCATGCGCAAATGTTTTTTTTGTATCACTATCGAATTGTCACTGTTGATCTTTTACATCCTAGATCTGTGGTACTGACCAATTGTTTCAAAATTGTTAGCGACAAGCCTCAAATTGATACTCTTTGGATGCCAGAAGTGACAAAAATTGAAAATTTTAAAACAATATTGCTTATTAGAATCGAGGCCCTGGTGCTCGGTGATTAATGACAGGCTCGCTCATGTCATATTTTGGACTGAATATCATCCGGTGATATGTGGGTATTGTAATACACCTTCGCCAGCCCTTTAGGGGGTGACGTGAAGCTTTGATTTGACTATACACTATTTTCTCACACGAAAATAATTGAACTACGAATTTTGTCCCCTACCAAGATGTTCGTTTTCCAGGACGACCAATATTCTCGTTCTAGACAGGCTTGGCAGCAGCTCAAAAATCTTTTGATAGCTAAATCCGACTCGGAGGAACTAAAAGAAGAAGTCTCAAAGAAGATTTTAACTAATAAGAATTGAGACCATGAAAAACCAAACACGAATCACACAGCACATGCCCCTTGCATACGTTTTCCCAATCCACTCTTAGCATTCCCGCTTTCCAAACCACCGTCAAACGTACTCGTATTTCATAATCTAAAAAGCAATCCCATTTCAACCACATCTCTAAAACTTGTCGAAGCTCCCGGTTAAAGTTTAAGACGACCCGAAAGTATTTTAGCTGAAGGCCGTATAAAACATAGTTGTTGACTCGGGCCAGTCGCTGGGAGGAAATTGCGAGTCTTATTAAGTTCCGGCCCAAAGACGATTGAAAGACTTCAGCGAAAATGGAGTTGACCGCTCCTCAGTTAGCGCTCATTGGCGCAAATAGCATTTCGGTTTTGGACGTCGGCCGCTTGAGACGTTTGGTATTCGATGGTGGAATTATGTACGTGAGCTTACTTGACATAAATCCAAATCTTAGCTAATATAAGTGTAAAATTAAACATTTAGAAAACCACCGATTTTGATCAACATTGATTTTTCATACATTGCTAGGAACACTCCCGACTAATTTACCTTTAAACAAAAAAAAACATAATCGGTTCACCCGTTCGGGAGCTACGATGCCACACACACACAGACACAGAAACGTCAAACTTATAACACTTCGTCGTTTAATTGTCGGGGGTTAAAAATGAATTCGAAAGTAAGTGTGTTTGTTTGCGACAGGCTCGTTCCTGTCACATTTGTGACTGAATATCATCCGGCGAAGTGTGGGTATTGTATTACACCTCTGCCAGCCCCCTCGGGGGAAAGGCGTGTAGCAGATGACATACAGTACGCACAAATGTTCACACAATGAAGAAATGAATACGTGCCGTCGCGTCGGCTGGGTTTGAACCCGCTCCCTCTGGCTTGAGAGACGGGCCTTCTCCAACTAGGCTATCATCGGTTAGAACTCGGGGAATATAATTAAAAAAAAGACTCCGACAAATTGAGAACCTCCTCCTGAAGTCGGCTAAAATAGCATACATAAGTTAATAGAAAGCTTCTAAAAATATGTAGAAAACTGACTTGAAATTCTTCCCCAAATTTTTTACTTTGTATTTAACATAATAAGGTAGGTATTTAAATTATATTCCTTAGCTGTTTACTATTTTGTTCTCACAACAGAACCGCTAACCGTTTCTGAGAACTCAATTATTATTTTGGCGAGGTTTGCGCTCCGTTACACGGAATTACTTCAGCTAAAGCTCAATTTGAATTTGTCTACGTACAGTTAATGCGGAACGTCTTTGAACTAAACAGGAATATAGCAGTATAACAACTTGGTCTACTCATATTATAACATTTTGACATTTGATATTTTGACTTCCATTATTATGACATTATTATTATTTTCATGTTGACATTTTATATCTCGGAATCGGCTCCAACGATTTTCATACAATTTAGTATATAGGGGGTTTCGGGGGCGATAAATCGATCTAGCTAGGAATCATTTTTAGAAAATGTCATTCTATTCGTGTTTTATCGATAATCAACTTAAACATAAACTTGGAAGAAAAATAACAAAAAGGAGGCGTTTGAGTAGTCTCATCTGAAAAATATGACTCTTCCTGACTGGACTGACTGACTGGACCTGACTTCCTGATTGGCCAATAATAATAATACTATTTTTTGTGAGCAACTAATTGCTTTAACGACACAACAGCAGATGGCGTTGTTAAGTAACACGAAGTCAATGAGTATTTGCTTTGAGGTTAGACTAAAATCAATTTGGTATTTTCCAAAAAACACAATAAAAAAAAATAAAAAAATACCGAGTAAAGCTCGGTCATCCAGGTACTGTATTACCATTAGCGTAAGTCGGATAACTGGTGCTAGTTGAATAAATAAATAAATAAAATATTTTTAACTCCCGGCGCTAACTATTTTTAAAACGGCGGGGTGTTATAAGTTTGACGTGTCTGTGTGTGTCTGCCATCGTAGCTCTCTAACGGTTGAACCGATTTTAATTTTGTTTTTTAGTTTGAATGTGAATTAGTCGGGAGTGTTTTAGGAACTATGTTTGATGAAAATCGGTGTTGATCAAAATCGGTGTCGGAGTATTTTTTTTTTTTTAAATTAATACGGGTACTTTATCCGCGGATACTGACTTGAGCTCTGTTTATTATTTGTAATTTGTTATTTTTGTTTGGTTTATTTTAGGCTTATATTGTTTCTTTAAAAATCTTTAAAAATAAATCTCTAGTTGGAATACATTTTGTCGACGATCTTAATTAAAATAATAGTGTAAAAAATAAAATAAAAATAATTAATACCTACTTGTTATAAAAATGAAAGTTTGTCCCCATTAGCAATAAATGTTGTACATAGCGTCGGAATTAGTATAGTTATACAGTGTTTTGTCTGTTTCTTTCTTTTAAATTTTTAAACTCGACTGAAGAAGACAAAACATTGTATTCCGAGGCTATACAGGGTGCGGGTTTTGGGTGTAGCAATTTTTAAGAGTATTGTTCTATCCGTCAAAGTGAACAACTTTTAGAAGACCAGTTTGCAAAACTCAAGGAAAAAATTAAATTCTTCATAGAAAATTATGCGTGACTAGTTATTTTGTGTGGAGACTCGACTTCTTTCGATTTTTAAAAACTTATGTTCTAAAAATTGTACACTTTGATGGGCACAACAACACCCTGAAGTATTACTACACCTAAAACAGCACATTGTATAACGCTTATCGCTAAGGGGGTATAAGTTGGATCTTCACCTCTTCACTAATAAACGTTGTATAGCCTAGAAATAATTATACAGTGTTCCGTCTTTTTAGATCAACAAAACTAACTTGAAATACTTCAACAACGTACTCAGATACTTTTAATAACTGTAATTGCCTCTATTAAATAATTTTAACTGCCTCACTTGACGTAATAAATATGAATCAACCAATTTCGATTTACTAAAGCGAAAGTTCAGGCTTAATAAATAGAATCAATTTATTACTGGTGTACAACTTCTCGTAAATACAAGTGGATTAGATAATATAATTAGCAAGTTCAAGTTAGTCAATTAGTTAAGTTAGTTAGTTGGGTAGTGCGCGAATTATTATATTTTTCGACGTGAAAACTAAAATAGGCGTTTTGTACCTACGTAAGTGTAATAGATAGTTTTCGTATCATGGCCAAAATTTTTTAGTATTGTTAATTATGAAAGCCTAATTGGAGAAGGTCTGCCTCGCAAGCCAGAGGGAGCGGGTTCAAACCCAGCCAACGGCACGCACCAATTTGTTGTTTGTGTGAACATATGTGCGTATTGTATGTCATCTGCTACGTGACTGGAGCCCGGTGTATGGCGACAGGCTCGCCCCCTGCCACATTTAGGACTGAATATCGTCCGACGAAGTGTGGGTGTTGTATTACATCTCTGCCAGCCCCCTCAGGAAAAGGCGTGATGATATGTTATTAATAGTAATAAACCCTTTTTGTTTCTCATCCCTTAAGGATACTGTACCTACTGATTATTATTTTGTTTCAGTTTCGGTAATTATTCATTTTTTAGTTCAGTTTTTAGTCATTTTACTTTAAAACACTTTTAAACCCTACAAAGCGTGTTGTTTGTTTCGGTTCGTTGAATTATTCTTGGATAGGATCCCCTGTACTTGTATATACTTGCGTATATACTTGCATATACTTGCATATACTTGCGTATATGCTTCAGGTTGTTCCAATTTTTCCTGTTTTAGCTACCTTGATCCTTATATTTTCAGCTGTAGTTATGATGTCGTCACTCCATCGTTTTAAATTTTCAGTATTAGTTTAATCGACAGATGTCGTGCGATAATGTTCAAATGCATTACCTTAAGCAAATAAATGTGCTCTAATATGTGTATCAAATTTCAAAAACAAACACCAATTCGTGCTTACATAATGTATGGAAACCTCATTAGCAAAGGTTACACGTAAAGTTAATTATCATGATCTATATCGTGATCTGGACTGAGGTCTGATGAGGACTGAGGTGAGGTCCGTCAATATAAGACTGAGTTGAGGTCCGTCAATATAGGACTGAGGTGAGGTCCGTCAATACAGGAGTGAGGTGAGGTCCGTCAATATAGGACTGAGGTGAGGTCCGGCAATACAGGAGTGAGGTGAGGTCCTTCAATATAGGACTGAGTTGAGGTCCGTCAATATAGGACTGAGGTGAGGTCCGTTAATATAGGACTGAGGTGAGGTCCGTTAATATAGGACTGAGGTGAGGTCCGTCAATACAGGAGTGAGGTGAGGCTCGTCAATATAAGACTGAGTTGATGTCCGTCAATATAGGACTGAGGTGAGGTCCGTCAATATAGGACTGAGTTGAGGTCCGTCAATATTTCAGTCTACACGCTATGCAAATATCAAGATATGGAATAAATAGCCGCAAATCACAATATTTATTCAACATTTACCCTTTGCCATAGAAGACATCTCTCTCTTTCTGTATTTGTGTATGTGTGACAACATAGATTCTTCTAGAAAACTTCCCTACTGTTTATACAAAGCGTCTCTGTGAAAATGTTTAATTGAATCAGAAAATGGAATGCGAGACATTTTTATACGCTCCATAAACGTAACAGTTTCTAGAGTGCAGTGTTTTCCTTAATATAATTAAATTAAATTGTGTGGCGTAATGATCATTGTTATGATCACCGGGATGGTGTTTTGGGAGATTGGCTCCTAATGCGATATTGGAAAAACGTACCGCAACACTTTTATGTGGGATCCGTTACTGGCGTCACCTTGGGTAAACTTCTATAGAAAAAAAAATTGACCAAAACCAAAAAAGTTACACTACAAGTTTAAATTAAAATTTAAAAACACCCCTGACACCGATTTTCATCAAACATAGATAAGAACATTTATATAATAATAATAATAAATTCGGGACACTTCCACACACGGTCGCCTGACCCCAAACTAAACAAAGCTTGTACTATGGCTGCCAGAGACTGATATACATACTTAGATATTTTTAAATACATACTTAAATACATATTAACACCCAGACATAGAACAAACACAAATGTCCATCACATAAATGTTTGCCCTAGGTGGGAATCGAACCCACGCCCCCAAGCTCAGAAGGCAGGTTCACTACCAACTGAGCCACCGAGGCAGTCAATTTCCGACTTTCCGACTAATTCACCTTTCAAAATAAAAAAAAAAATAACAAAATCGATTCATCCGTTCGGGAGCTACGATACCACAGACAAACACATACACTGAAACACGTTTTTACTTCGGAGGCTAAACATAGTATTTACCATTATATTTAGACATCGCCACCTTAATAGCAAATTATACTAGTTTAAAAAATCTGGTTTTTAGGGTAATGACTTTAAAGTTAAAACGAAGTTAAAGTTGAAACAAAAGTTTTTGGGCACTCTATAAAGGCACATTAACACAATGCAAATTTCGTCTACATTCAAGAGCAATAATTAAATGCAAGAGATAACATGCAATGTATCTCAGGAGTTGTAAGCAATTGTTGTAGACAATGCAAATCATTTGTTGATTCAATGTTATTGTATGCAACAGGCAAGAAATTTGCAGCGTGTAAAGGCAATCTGAGCAACCTGAGCTTACTCGTAACGTTATCATAACTAAGTCAGTTAAAAGTACGTCTATGGTTGTTAACCGACTACCAAAAAGGAGGAGTTTCTCAATTCGACAGGTTGTTTTTTTGTATGTATGTTACGTGATTACTTCGCTAATTAAGAATCGATTTTAATGTTTTTTTTTTGTTTAGTAGATCATACATTAGGTTGTCTCGTATGAATTTTATCGAAATCGGTCTAGCATAATATATCGTCACGCCTTTCCCTCAAGGGGGCTGGCAGAGGTGTAATATACTACCCACACTTTGCCGGACGATATTCAGTCCCAAATATGACAGGGGGCCAGCCTGCTCACTCTGGCTTGAGAAGCGGGCTTTCTCCAGCTAGGCTATTACCAGTCTAGCAGTTTTAAAAATTGGTTGCCTGTAAAGTCGGTATACGGGCGAAAGTTTTACGTGACAACGACTTTTTATGTCTGTCTCTCTCGCTCTTAGGCGGGCTAACCATGCCCGAGTGGAAGGGACGCGTGCCTCTCACTCGCTCTCATTGTGAGCGCATAACGTGAGCGGAGCGTAACGCAGTTTCTTGAAGTGTCACCCGGCTGCAAAGGTGACAAGTGAAACGCTCGAATTCCAGATTACAACTCCCTTTATTTGGAGAGCAACAGTATCTTATAACTAAAGTCTATGTACCTATTTACTATATCTCATTTTAACCGCTATTAGAAAAATAAAATAAATGTTAGTTTATTTTATTTTACAATAGGGATATGCTAGTTATAGATACCTTTATTGTTACAATTCTAAGGGTTAGTATGGAGCTCCTAAATGTACGTGGTTAATACATAGTTTAGAGTTGATTATAATATTAAATTATTGGCTACGCTAGTAATATATTTGGTTACATTTTAATCTTAATTAAAGTATGTATGTATATGGATTTCTTAGGCTAAACTAATTATTATTCTTATACAATACGATATTATATTTATATTTTATGATACTGGTGGAACATAACGTTTAGTTCTATTTTTATGAACAGTATACAATTTATTATTTTTAATTATTTCAACGTTTGGTGAACATTCTTTTACAACAGTATAGGGCCCTGAGTATATTGGTTGGAACTTATTTCCAATTTCATTTTTTAACATAATTAAATCATTTGGTTTATATGATATAGAATTTATATTTTGATCGTATCGCAATTTCCGATTAATTTTACTAGTTATTAAATTATTACGTGCTTCTTTTTGCGAGGTTTGTATTCTGTAACGTAATTCTAGCGGATAACTATCAAAATTATACAAAGGATCTACTTTTCCTGTATCTAGATTCGATGGTAAAATGCACTTTTTGCCAAAAACTAACTCAAAAGGCGTGTATTTCGTCTCTGTGTGCACTGATGTGTTGTATGAAAAACACCAAAATGGGAGCCATGTACTTCATGCGTTTGATTGATTTTCAGTTTGTATTCTAAGATAGTTACCTAAATTTTTGTGTGAGTTCTCCAACGCTCCAATACTCTGGTGATGGTATGATGTAGACTGTAATTGGTTTATATGTAAAAGCTTACATACCTCTTTCATTGTAGCTGATATAAATTCTGTTCCTCTGTCAGTGGCGATAGTCTGTGGGATTCCATATCTGAGAATAAAGTTGTTTACAAAATTTTTTGCTACTTCAGTCGAATTTTTAGAAAATAGTGGATATGCTTCGATATACTTACTCAGTTCACACTGTATAGTTAATATATAAGTGTAGTTATTATAATCTCTATCAAGAGGTCCGACTAAATCTAAAAATACTTTATTCATTGCTGATGTTGCAGTTGTAGTAATAGTCATAGGTTCTTTAATATGATGTGACGAATGTTTTTGTCTTTGACATTTATCGCATTTCTCTACAAATTGTTTTACGTCTGTTTCTAATCCTGTCCAGAAATAGTATCTTTTTATATTATTTATCATTCTTTTGACACCTGCGTGGCCACTAGTCGGTAAAAGGTGAAAGTCATTTATGATTACACGTTTATCGTCGTTGTCTTCTATTCTTTGTACATCTTTTAAAATACATAATTGTGGCCCGGACCATTTTTTTATTTTCCGTATTTCACTTGCGACTTTTTCTATAAAAATATTATTATTTTTATTTTTAATAAAATATATTTCTTCTATTTCGCATTTTTTACAAAGACATTCCAGCTCTCTCACAAATTCGCCTGGCGATATTCGCGATCGAGACGCTGGATTAATAAAAATTGTATTTTTCGATGATACGGAACAAAGATCATTATTTTCATATTTTATTTCGTTTAGGTTACGATATCGTTTTAATTCTTTTTCATTAATGAACCGTAGTTCAATGAAGTGTTTAGGTTTGCTTAGCATTTCTACAACTTTCGGATGCTGACGCTGATTATCGTGAGAAATAGTAGTAGCAGCATCATGTTGCTGCGCTTGTTGTTTTTGTAACTTAGCTGTTTGAGCGCGTGTCATCACATTTATTATACATTCATTCATCTCCTTTAATTCATCTATCGTAATATGCAACCGTGACATTGCGTCCGCAGCTGAATTATTTTTGCCTTTCAAATATTCTACAACAAAATCGTATTCCTCTAAAACTAGTCTGAATTTAATTAATCTACTGGATGGATCCCGCATACTAAATAAAGCTATAAGTGGTTTATGGTCTGTTTGAACTTTGAATCTACGACCATATAGATAAGGTCTAAAATGTTTGACTGACCAAACGATAGCTAATAACTCTTTCTCGATAGTTGGATATCTTTTTTCTGCTTTATTTAGAGTCCTGCTAGCGTATGCCACTGGCCTCCCATTGCCATTTGACAGCACTGAACCAATAGAATATCCAGAAGCATCGGTTTGCAAAATAAATACGTTATCTTCTGAAAAATCAGGATATTGCAATACTGGGTGTGAAATTACACTCTGTTTGAGTAAATTAAATGATTTTTGACATTCATCGTTCCAATCAAACGCCACATTTTTTCTACATAAATTGTTCAATGGATATGCTTTTTCTGCAAAGTTTGAAATAAATTTCCTATAAAAATTTACAAATGCAACAAATCGCCTAGTTTCATCTGTGTTTGTTGGACGAGGGTAATTTTCCACTACTTTTATTTTGTTAGGGTCAGGTTTGACACCGTTAGATGTGACAACATGTCCTAGGAATAGTAACTCTTTTCGTAAAAAATCACATTTTTGAGGATTTAGTTTTAAATTAACTTTTCGTAGTCTTTTGAAAATTTCTTGCAGATTTTTGATATGAGAAGATAAATCTCTACTATAACAAACTAAATCATCTTGGTAAACGAGACATTTTTCATAGTTTAGACCTGTCATTGCCATTGTCATCATTCTTGAAAAAGAGCTTGGACTAGTTTTGAGTCCCTGGGGAAGTCTGGTCATTTGGAAACGTCCTGAATCAAATGCAGTGTATTTACGACTTTCTGGAGCTAGACTGACATTGTAATAGCCTTGATGTAAATCTAAATGTGAAAAATACAAACATCCTGATAGCGAATCTAATATTTCTGTAATATTTGGAAGTGGAAATATATCATTTAGTATCACATTGTTAAGTTTCCTATAGTCAATGACTAAGCGCCATTTCTTGTTTCCATTGTTGTCCGATTTTTTCGGTACGAGTAAAATAGGGCTAGACCATTCGCTTTGACATGGTTCTATAATTCCGTCTCTCAACATGTCGTTGATTTGGTACTTAATTTCATTTTTTAAAGAATGAGGTAATCTGTAGGGCTTAGAGTAAATTGGCTGACTGCCTTCCTTTACTTGAATTGAGTGTTGGTAAATATCGGTTGTTGATAGCTTATCACCATCTAAATAAAAAATATCGGAATATTTCGCACATAAGTTTTCAATATTAATTTTTTCTTCTTTGTTTAAATGACTTAAGTTCAAATTAGAAAATAATTGTTTTACTCGTTGTGAATTATTTGGATTTTTATCAAATGCACAGATGTTGTAATGTTTTATTTCATGAATTTGTAACTTAATCTCTTTTAAAGTCACGTCATTTGTGTTTGTGTTCAAAATACGTATCGGTATTCTGCCATTTACGGGTGTAACTAGTGTACTTGCGACAAAAATTCCCTCACATATTTCTTTCGTGCATACTACACATTCCTCCGTCAAATTGACATTAACGTACTGTATAGATTCGGATCGAGCTGGTAATGTCATTAAATATTCTACTGGATTAAGTAACTTCAAAATTATTTCTTTTTCATTGCAACATAATGTCATAATATTGTTATTAAAGTCAATAGTCGACCTGTACCTGCTTAAAAAGTCTTGTCCTAGAATTCCATGCGCCTTACATGGCAAGGAATCAAAAACATAAAACCTATGAGTAATTGTTTGATTATCAATCAATAACTGCAAGTCAACATATCCAATCGCTTGTACTTTACCTCCGATTCCATTTATGATTAAGTTCTCCTTCCTAATTGGAATATTGTAATCTAAAACATGTTTATACTTTACCGCTGAAATTGAAGCTCCTGTATCAACGAGCCAATGGAATGATTCACAAAGATTCACATATAATTCTACGTAACAATTACTGTCGCTAGCTAAGATTTTATACTCTTTAGGCTCGAAAAACTCATTTTGGCAGTTTTCAAAAGGAAGCTGCTGCTCTTCAGAAAGCTCTTTTTCACAGTTTGTGGATTTAGGCTGCTTTTCTTCCTGTTCATTCATCATACGTACGTTTCCCCGAAATGCGTTATTTCCACTGTGCGAGTATCGGTTGTTAAAATAATTTCCTCGATAGTTGGTATTTCTTCTACTCATGTAATAATTGTTAAAGAACTTACCCTGATTATAAGTCGAAGTGGGGCTACCTCGGGACTGCTGGAAACTTGATGCCATGCCAGTACTAGACTGCCAACCTCTACCACGGGTCTGATAACCCTGAGAAGAGCCGCGAGTATTCCTACACGTACCTCTATTGTTACCTGTGCTGTTGTAATGTCCCGACTGCCAGAAATTGTTTTGCCTCATGGAAAACATTTCAGGTGTTAAGCTTGTTGTTGGAGTATCTTTATCGATTGCAGCTTGAATTGCGTCTTTTAAATACTCAAATTTTTGGGCTGAAATAATTGTGCTGATCCTGCGATTTCGCAATCCTTCACTAAACTGGTGAATAGCTTGTGTTTCATTTACGGTTTTTAAAACATTATATTTTGTTGCATCACCGTGAGATTGTGAAATCGTAAGTTCTACAAACATTTCCGAGAGTTTTTTCCCGAAGTCATTAATAGTCAAATCATTTTGTCTACAATTTAATAATTGTTTTTGCAAAGCTCTCGCAGACTTTTGAGGTAGTAGAATTCGTTTCATGTCATTAAGAAGCTTTTCGACACTGTAATAAGTTGATGATAATCTTAATTTAGCACCTTGTGACAATCTACTCTTTAAAACAAACGTAATCAGCTTACTGTGTGCTTCAGTGTCGATGACCGAACTGTAATAGTCGATACCGTCAATTAATTGTCGCGTATTAGAAATCTCATCCGTCATGACGGGTAATAAGTTTAGAGCAACTTTTAAATCGAATTCCATTTTTGCAATATTTTTTTTTTTGTCTTAATATGTAAACGAACTTATATCCTTACGTGTACTTATTACCTACTAATTTTCTGACAATAGTCTAGAATAAAATACTTTTTCCACATTCGTTGGATGCTACTTATATTTTTAAATAATTATAATATTGCTCCATGATAATATTACAATCTAGTCAACAAAAGTTCTAAATAGGTACCTTTTTTTTTTTTTTTTTTTTTTAACCATTATTGATGCACTTCGTAACATTTATTTATTTCCTTTTCCTGGACTTTTCTTTCGACACCAACATCTCCCGGCTGCCTGCATACGTTGTATATCAATCTTCCGACACCAACATCTCCCGGCTGCCTGCATGCGTTGTATATCAATCTTCCGACACCAACGTCTCCCGGCTGCCTGCATACATTATATGCCAATCATCCGACACCAGCTACTCCCGGCTGCCTGCATTTTTCTCACCACAATGTTATTTTTTTTTTTTATTATTATTTGTGTTTTCAAACTATTGAATCGTCGATTTCCAAATTTGTTACGAACCCACACACACACACACAACGATCGTTAAAATAGTCATTGTAGAAATATTGTCCCGCATTGGTACTATTGGAATTTATTGCATTTTGGTATTCTTTTATTTATTAATTAATTTAATCGTTTCCATTTTTTCACTTGTTATTGCAATCAAATATTTACTATTTTTTTTTTTTTATTGTTTGTTTGTTTGGAGCCGCATATTATTAAACACGAGTCGCGTCGCGTACCCCAAACATGGCAGGGTCGCCATGCAAAGGTGACAAGTGAAACGCTCGAATTCCAGATTACAACTCCCTTTATTTGGAGAGCAACAGTATCTTATAACTAAAGTCTATGTACCTATTTACTATATCTCACGGCAAACCAATTTATAAGACGTTGTCACGTCAAAATATCAATAAAAGTCTAATGTGACATGGGGAACAACATTTTGCAGCCGGCATTTTTGTTTTTCTTTTAATAATGTTACTAGTTTAAGCTTTGCTTTTAAATTAATTCAAGTACGGGTTTTGTTAAGATTTTTGCTGCGATTGCGATAAAACCAGTCTTTTGCAGTACATGTACATGTTTTCCGTGTCTTATCAAAATTATAATCTATGAAGTAGGTACAACCGGATAACCGGAGGAACCGGACCTATGTGAGGGATGGATTTTTTCATGCCGGATAAAAATCAGAATTAATAATAATAATATAATAATAATAATAAATTCGGGACACTTCCACACACGGTCGCCTGACCCCAAACTAAGCAAAGCTTGTACTATGGCTGCCAGAGATTGATAAACATACTTATGTATTTTTAAATAGATACTTAAACACATATTAACACCCAGACATAGAACAAACACAAATGTTCATCACATAAATGTTTGTCCTAGATGGGAATCGAACCCACGCCCCCAAGCTCAGAAGGCAGGTTCACTACGAACTGAGCCACCGAGGCAGTCACTACCAACTGAGCCACCGAAGCAGTCCGGACACTTTTTACATTTCTCGCAAATAAAAAAAATAACAACGGAAACGGTCCGTCTGTCACAATACATGCTAAAGTTCCAAACACAACACTTCGATCGCAGCCTCCATACCTAACAACACGTATTTATTTTAATACTAGCTTCGCCCCGCGGTTTCATCCGCGGTTAAAAAGTATCCTATTCTAGACTATAATCTATCACTGTGCCAAATTTCATCCAGATCTGTTCAGCCGTTCTGGCGTGAAAAAGTAACAAACATCCATCCATTCATCCATTCTTACAAACTTTCGCGTTTAAAATATTAGTAGGACTTTGTTGCACAGCAGTTCGAGCAACCAATTTTATCGTCAAACACCACGTTTATTAGAACCAACCGTTAAGCTGGAACTGTTTAAAAATCGTTTTTCTATAAGTTATCCGGACAGATATCCGACCAAACTCTACTTCGTATAACATCCCTATACTCTCTACACGTTACCTACATTATTATTACGGCTCTTCTATATTCTAAACACACCACGACCCTTCGCCCTTCGCAGAACAAGAGTTTTGCTTTTCCACCGAGATTTAACCAAAATACGTTTGGTTTATTATAAATTAAAATGTAATTTAATTTACGCCTATTATGAATATGGAATGTTATTAAGACTTAACTTCCAAAGTAATGCCGCGGGTGCTAGATTCAGAGAGCGGGGTTTGTGCGTAAATTGTGTTTCTTGGCGCTAATAGATATGTCATATTTTTACTTCTATCTAATAACTATTACCCAATAGTCATACGGCCTCTCTCCCCGTCCTCACCTAGGTTTTTCTTCCTCTTCACATTTGTGCACCCACACACACACGCACACATAGACACACACACATACAAACACATACACACACACGCATACAAACATACACACACTCACACGCATATTTAAATACCCCACTTTATTTTTAGGAGTTAGCACTAAGCTAGGAAATTTTGTACCTGGTAAATTTCTCAGAGTCCCAAGACACAGGTTTGTACGCCTAGTTTGGGGCTCGCCGGCAATAATGTAAAGGCAATGATTTTTCCACAAATAAACATATTATTATTATTATTACTTCAATTCTGGTCCGGCAATATTTTAGAATTGCCGCTCATTCGTTACATTTCTAGCATGGTTGATGATGAACAAGCTACAGTCTGCGATTTTGCTAGTATTGCCGGACCAGTATTGCAGTGGCAATATTGACTGCCTCGGTGGCTGAGTTGGTAGGGAACCTGCCTTCTGACCCTGGGGGCGTGGGTTCGATTCCCACCTAAGGCAAATATTTATGTGATAAACATTTGTGTTTGTTCTATGTCTGGGTGTTAATATCTATTTAAGTATGTATTTAAAAATATTTAAGTATGTATATCAGTCTCTGGCAGCCATAGTACACGCTTTGCTTAGTTTGGGGTCAGGCGACCGTGTGTGGAGTGCCCCGAATTTATTTATTTAATATGGCCTGTCTATGAGAGGTCCTTGTTCAAGTTTGATGCAGTCAAAATAATCTGAAATTGATATGTAGGTGAAGTGGCAGATAAAGCATTTGTAACAATATTTGTTTTGTTGATACACGTTATAAACTTTATTGTGACGTTTATCTAATAAAAGAGCATGGATGTATCATCTATCCTACTCGTGATTAATTCAAAGTTTTACAATTCCCCATACCTGCTATAATATTAATAGGCAACAAAAGCATTTGTAGTAGCTGTTATCGAATCTGTGCATAAAGTTTTTTAATTTATAATCTTCGCGTACATCTTTATTCCGTGCATTGCTAGCTTAAGCCTGCAATGACTATCAGCAAAAGGTTTCGATTCTTCACATTTTAGGTAAGTTTTATACCTAACTACTTGGGGTAAAAGACGATTCTAGTTACGAGTACATTGATAATTATAAAAAGCTTTTGATGTGACAACGTCAAATAAATCGATGAAAGCCGGTTGCACGCACGAAAAAGGATGACTCATTGTCCCGTTGCGCTAAGTTGATCGGAGAGAGAGCGCTACACGAGTGAACGAAAGTCACGATCGGCTTGCGCCGCATCTATCTCTCTTCCACTCGATTGCCCTATGCGTCCGAGGAGAATATTTCATCAATGTTTTGTTATGACATTGTCACGTTAAACTATAGTCCGCAAACCGACTTTACAGACAACCAATTTTTTTAAATTTCGGTCACAAAAAAAAAGGTTAATCACATCCAATAGGTATGTTAAAAATTTAAATTACAGTCACAAAAAAAGGTTAATCACATCCAATATGTTAAAATATACCATTTAAAAAAAATATCTTGTCTATGGAGTCTTAAGTATTTTTTAAAGTCACGAAGCTAAGGACAAAACAGACGAGCGTAGGTTGACGTAGGTACTGACACAGATAATGACAAGTCATTAACACTGTAACGGATTAATAATGTAGACGACATGTTTTACACATGTAATCGACATGTGTAAAAGGGATGTTCGCTTGTATACTTCACTATATGATCTATATGCAATGACAAAACTATTAAAGCTATAGGAAATAAGTACTTTTGATGTGTTTCATAGTTTTACTACACGTACGAGTCTAGCTGCCTTAAACTTCAAGCCTTGGAATATTAAATTTGAGTTTTGTTTTTATCAAAATGTTTTTGGACTTAACGAAGAGATGCTTGCGTGTTAACTGATCTTTTCATAAAATGGTTCCAACTCACAAGCTCAAGTATATGTATCTTTTTTGAAATGCCACATTCAAAGCCAATACCTCCGAACGTTTCACAAAATCTTTGAACTGAAATGAAGTCGATATTAAAATTTCAGGGCTCTCAAATCGCCGGCGGGCGAAATCGTTTAGAGTGTTCCAATTGACCGCAACGTACTCGCCCCTATTTCCTAAGGCTTTTTTCCTTGATTTTTTTAGGGTTGAAAGAGGTTTTGTAATAGGAAGTTACGGGTGAAACGTTACTGAAATAGGGAATCATGATTCGCCTTTTCGGGCAAGTGTGGAAAGCTAAATGGGTGGTTTGTGTGCGATGCCAAAATTGGATATCGGGTAAGACAAAACGCTTCCGGGTCACAGGAACATGGCGAGAATATTAAAATGTTTAAAACAACAAAAAGACTGCTACAAAACAGGGTCGTAACAATAATGTAGCAATCAATACATCACTTGGCAAATAAAAGGCAAAAGCACTTCCAGACTCAGAACATAAAAGACTTGAATAGAACGACAAAGGAAATAAAGGAAAAATATCTGTTCAACGTTGAAAATTCTGAACTAACAATCGGAGCGGAACCGACCGACCAAAAAGAGTTTCAGTTGTTACGCTGTTTACAAAAACAATTCGGTAACGAAGTAACGGAATAACTTGAAATGCGAAATACTAAACCAAAATATCATGAACAAAGCGAAAAACAAACGGTAATACAGAATTGTTCGGAACAAAAATGTTTGAGAGTTGCCGTGAGTCGGCTCCTCTGAAAGAATCCGACGAAAGTATGCGTTCCAGAATGTTGTTTTTAAACGTTACATAATAAACGGGAGCGAAGGAATCTGCAAGAACCGTCCGACAATGACGGCGGAGAAGACGAGACCGATATTACAAAAAGCGAGAAAATTTCTCAACAACTTTTAATTATAGAAAATCTTTTAGACCCGATTCACCTTCGAGGCAAACGCGAACTTTGACCGGCGAATGAAAATTCCATTTAAAAACTTTGAACCGACATAAAAGCCGTAATCCAACAATGATTTATTGTGGTTAAATTCTAAAATGGAGCTGGAATGTGGGATAAGTAGATAATCCTTAAGAGTGGGAGAAAAGGTTCAAGAATACTTACGTAACTGCCTCTGCGAACGGAATAAGGGATTGTAATGGACACAATAGATAAAGGTCTTATAAAGCAATCAACTTCTTTGGTACGGGAATCTTCTTTAATGGTTTTGTGTTTTCCTTTTTCTGTTGGTATAGTTAGTGGATTTGTGGGCAAATTGATGAGCGTTTAGCAAATGACTATGAGATGTATTGCGTTAATGGAACGCTCAATTTCATTAATTACTTACTGCACAATCACGATAATGGTGTCATTGTCTTTCCCTAATTTTTCAAGTATCCACGAAGTGACTAGTAGATTGAAATATACCGAAAGTTACATTAATTTGATATTGTAGTTTTAGGCATATTTCAATCTACGTATCAGGGATATTTTTGAGAGAACACCCTGGATTAAACATATTCTAAGACTACACTAAGATTCATAATCTCATCCCGCACTTGACTGTTATACAAATACCTATTATGTTACGATTTTGTGACATCCTTAGGTTATTTTGGTACACATGGAAAATTTCAGCCAAGGAATTAACATTTAGATTTAATATTTCCGTTACACTTAATACCTCTAGCTTTCGAGGGCTAAAATATATTAAAATAGAATTATCGAAACATTCTGTCAAAATTATTTCCGCTCCATATACACGCACATTTTCATCAGATAAGGTACTGCCCACATTGATAAAAAAGTGATATAGAAGGATATAAACACGAGGATAGTATGTTCAGAGCCGTGTTAACGGGAAAGCAACCCTCCGATCAGGGGATGATTTATGATCCTCTGAAAGGGACAGTTTGGGGAAAAAAACACTTCGGAATTATGGAATGGTCCGATACACATTTCTGGCGGATGGTTTATAGATGTGCAGAGAAATGGAGAGAGACATCTTTGGACAGACACGAATGATCGTTATCTTATGGTACGTTACCTATTCGTTTTGATATATGCATTTTAAAGTTTCAATCCAAATAAATAATGTTATCTCTTAATATATATAAATCTCGTGTCACAATGTTTGTCCTCAATGAACTCCTAAACCACTTAACCGATTATAATAAAATTCGCACACCATGTGCAGTTCGATCCAACTTGAGAGATAGGATAGTTTAAATATTTATATATTTATAAATAATAAACGCGAACGAAGTCGCGGGGTGACAGCTAGTAATTTAATATAATATAATATTTTAGTAAAATTTTGTTTCCTTCTTCGCCTTCAAAACAATGAAGATCTATTTTGTTTTGTAGAAGTTTTGTCTTAATAAAGGAAATTTTCAGGTTAGTTTCGTGACATGAATTTAAGCTGTATTGATCATTACCGTTATGAACAAATTTTACTGTTACATGAATATAAAGTAAAAATAAAAATGGATTAGATGAAAGCTGACATTTTGATGAGTGTGGGACATGAAAATAAGTACAAAAATATTTCAATTGCTTTTCTCAACATTTGATAGAGAGTTTTACATCGGTTATAAAATATTCTGTGATAGTTGCGAGGATATTGAGTTTTCCCATTATACGTGAGAGGCATCACTTGTCATTGAAATTATTGAAGATAGATAAGCGTATTATGTCGTGAGATATTATCAGCTTTGATCAAAATGGCTTCGATTTTGATATATTCGTCTTCCTGTTTTCCTTTCCGTCAAATCTCCTTATAGGCTTGATGGAGCTTTGATGGTAAAAACTTATTGGATTATTCTGTTTGTAGTGTAGCTATAGAGGCATAATTGAATTTAGAGATGGCTTTTGATATTTGTTGCTAAAATTATATTTATAAATCAATTTTTCAACTTTTTGGTAACGTCATTACATGCCTACATTGATTTACAGTTTATATTGATATAAATACATTAATCTAGATACATTGATCGATTGATACACAAACTTATGAACTATCTTTAAAATTACTTAGAATTAATATCGTCCGGCGAAGTGTGGGTGTTGTATTACAGCTATGCCAGCCCCCTCGGGAGAAAGGCGTGACGATATGTATGATATGTATTTAAGCCAACTTTTTATTCGTAATTTTTCAAAAATTCCATTAGATGTTTTTCAGCCCAATAAACTTGTAAAGTGATCATGCGTCACTTTTTATTTGTACAAAAATCTGTGAATGTTAAAACGCGCGTGATGATATGCGCATGAAAACTTGCCAGACGTCTATGTACTGTACTGTTACGAGTATGTTGTTAAGATCGACACTGCAGCTAAAATTGTAGAAACAATTATAGAAAAGTAAAAACATACACTAAATCAGTGTTTACTATCAGTCAACCAATCACATTGCGTTTTACTGCCCTGATTATAGCTTACTCGTAATTAACCTTCCAAATCACATTTCAACCTTATCAATACACAGATAGAGCTCAAATAGCTTCTCAAGATGATCCCATCCCTTTCTCACTTTACTACGAATAGTCCCATTTCATTCTTTTCCATCCAAACACACAAGTAACTTTGACTATAAAAATGTTATGATGACGCAGTTTACGATTTATTTGTTGGAGCGCTCCCGATAGTTTGCGGATCAGATGTATCTGGGTTGAATGTAATAAAAAAGGGGCTAAGTCGAAATTGATGTCAAAGTTGTGTTGTCCCTGTAACTTGATTCTACGTTACGTGTTGTCAAAGATAAGGTCAGTGGAGCGTATAGTTGAATGGCAAAAAGATCAGTCAGTTGGAGTCGGGTAACAAGGTCAGAGAAACTACGCTACAAATGGGTTAGTTATGGTTTAAGTAACCAAAAACTGACGATCAAACGTTTGAGATCAATGTTCTATTAAAATACTTTATATAGTTATACAATTTGCCTGCGTCAGATAGACAAGCATAGTAAACCAGGTTCAAGGTGTGGCTTCAGTTTTTAATAATTATAAAGACATCAGCTAATAGATTGATCAATATTATAGACGAGCAGGTAACCGTTGTTACTGTTTTGTGTCATTCACTTATCAAGCATTGCGAAAAAACCGTGTAGCTTAAAAAAAAGGAGAAAAAGAGCAGGAAAGTAAATATTTATCTATCTACTCGTATCTACAATTTCGTTCGCAGCATGACCCAAAAATAAGAATGACAGCGGATACAGCAATAACAAACATCGCCAGAACCTATCCGACAGGACGGCAGACAATACCTACCACTCAAATAATAACATACCCAAATCAAACGAAAAATCCCCAATAGAAGAGCTTACGCAATTTCCCAGTAAACAGTCAAACAGAACCTAAATTCCTCGCTAAATTCTATAAGTCACGTACGGATTGACACGTCGACAAAGGCGTCGAAGGGAAAGGGCGCCCGAATCGTCCCGCTGTCGTCGGACCCGTCCCGCGCCCGTCTCGCGCCCGTCCCGCGCCCGTCCCGTCCGCGGCCCGGAAGGGACGCTGACCATTTGTCAAGGTTTAACTGCAGGGAATGAGACGTCTCCTGTTTGTCCCTGAGGCTTTTGTACGCTCATTTTTCCTTGTTGTTGAATTAGAAATGAAAGCGAACTTAATTGGGGGTTTGGTTTTGAGTATTTGGACTTAAGTCATGAATCATTTTAAATACTTTTATTAGGTACACTCAATTGTTAATGTACTTATTTAGGAGTTCTATACCAATTGTGTGTATTGATGGTTCAACAACGATCTCTACTAGGCTTGATATCAATTTCAAAACTGTCAAAATCCGTAATGAGAAAACTTGCGCCAAATATTAGGATCAGAAATTCAATTTCTACAATGTCCAATGTAACAAAGCGATACATTATAGTTCTACATTATCATAAATAGTGTTTATAAAATTATCAAGTTTTTTTCAGTCGTCTAAACTAAAATATACGTTATAACTTAATTCACTCACCTGTTCTACCCACACGTTCGTTGTCATGATTTGATTCTTAAGATTCTGAAACAAACAAACAATAACTTTAGAATCAACTCACGCTGTTAGTACAAAAATATTATCAAAGTTACCAAAGCTCACATTAAGGTCAAAATCGAAACAAACTTCCAAAAAATTTAACCCATTGTTGACAAAATCAGCGTAAAGGAAACTCTTAACCAAGTCTTCAAAACTGCCAAGTCGCTTTAAAAGTCAATAAGTAAATCAATACGAATGAGTAACCAGCAAACCTCAGAGGGCTACCACAGTCTCCTCTCTTAAACTTTATCTTTCCTCTCACTCAATCAACAGCAGGAAGAGCAAGAGAAGCTTCATTGTAATATGGAAATACGAATACTTAAGAGGTTGTGGTAGGCCTTCAGGTACTTATAACCCTTAAAATATAATGGACTCATAAAGTTTCACACTCTGTCAGTTGTCGGGGTCCCAAAGCCCGTACCCTTACATTTTATTTAATGTTCTAAGGTAGATTGAACAAAATCGACCAAGCTGAAATAGGGAGGGGTTAAGATGGGCCTTATAAACTATCGGAAGTTGGCCTAATTAAGCACCAGTAGCCGTAGTAAAGTCTGTAGCACTTGCGTAAATCCGCTAAAGAGCCAAAAATAGTTACTCAAAGCCCTGCAAACCTTTATAAACTTACATTTTTATAGGAACACGAAAGCCTTAAAATTCTCAATAGGCCCAAAATGGTCAGCAACAAAAAAATTATGTGGGATTCGAATCTGATGTAAAAAGGAATTAAATACAGATTTACATATCGTCACGCCTTCTCCCGAGGGGGCTGGCAGAGGTGTAATACGACACACTTCGCCGGACGAAATGTTTGCCCTAGGTGGGAATCTAACCACGCCCTCAAGCTCAGAAGGCAGGTTCACTACCAACTGAACTACTATCGCAGTCAAATATTTTTCAAACGTAGCAAAATTTGATACAACATAAATAAAATTTATTGCAGACTCTCACAGTCCTCTAAGAAGGTATAACTCAATCCTTAAAACATTCCATTACAAAAAGCAATTTATTCGACCAAAACAACAATCCCACATTTTTATTCACCATTTTCTATTTACGACGTTGTGACAACAGCCACAATAATCGTTTGCAAATCCTCGAAACCCGTTAAGCATCATCCATTACTTTATATTGGATATAAAATTATATGATGCTTGGGAATAGGCACCTAATACGATATCTTAGGAAGAACAATAAATTACAGTTCGTAAACTAATGATGATAAGGTTAGTTTTTGGACATACGTTTTCTGATAAAACAATTAATTAAATTAGTGGAGAAAAAAAGACATATTTTGCACACACGGTCATCTAAACCTAAACTAAGTAAAACTTGTACTATGGCTGCCAGAGATTTATACTGAAATAGATTTTGACACACATACATAAAACAAACGCAAATGTTCATCATATGAATCTCTGCCTTAGGCGGGAATCGAACCCCCCATGCCAAGCTCAGAAGGTAGGTTCACTACAAACTGAGTCACTGAGGCAGTCAAAAATAGTTTAGCCAATTTAAAAAAAAAGTATCAGCCTGAAACCTCTCTTTGATGCCCAAAGACCAAACCCGAAGATCAGACAGTCTGACAGGAGGGTTTCTGTCAGACTGTCCGGTCTTAAACCCGGTCCGGTTTTGGTAGATTAGTGTTTGTGACATCACTAATCTGGATAAAAACAAAATTTTCGGTTCAGCAACGAATTTTGTTAAATTTGTAAACTATAGTGTTGAAGAGTACAAGAAAGAAATGGAAAGATCCGAAATACAACCTATACAATAAGAAATAACCCATCGTCTATCTTATGAGAGTTAATTGCATTATGGTCTTTTTCATAAGTGAGCTAATTACATAAATATATTCGAGAATTACTTAACAATATTCGATGGTAAGCAAATCAAATTAATCTTCTTGATTTTTGCTCTTCCACTCATATTTCTATCTCTTTTGTTTGCTTACTGTGGCGATGGCATGTCTGATCCGAATATCAGTTAATATTAACGAGCGGTGTGTTTACCGCCCGTAATTGCTTGCGATGGTCGATACAGATACTAAAACATACAAGCCGTAGTAAATGATAATGAATATGGAAAGAGAAATTGTATAAACAATGGCAATGTGTGATATGGACGACTGCGTTCGGTCTTCGCAAATGATTTTGGCGTAGTCTAAGTAGTGAGTTATTTACTTTCATACTACGTACTTTCTTTATATTCTTATTCCATCCATCATCATCATCCATCCATCATCATCATCCATCCATCAGCCATAGGACGTCCACTGCTGGACATAGGCCTCCCCCATAGATCTCCAATAAGACCGGTTGGTAGCGGCCTGCATCCAGCGCGATCCTGCGGTCTTGATAAGGCCATCCGTCCACCTTGTGGGTGGACGTCCCACGTTGCGCTTGCCGGTACGGGGTCTCCACTCGAGAAGCTTTCGACCCCATCGGTCATCAGTCCTTCGTACTATGTGCCCTGCCCACTGCCATTTCAACTTGCCGATCAGCTGGGCTTGCTTGCGATTTCGGAAACTTTGGTTCGTCTACAGATCTCCTCATTCCTGATTCGATCTCGCAGAGAGACTCCGAGCATAGCCCTCTCCATAGCTCGTTGGGCTACTTATTTATTTATTTATTTATTTATTTATTTATATCAATTGCACAAAACTTACAGTTAATAAAAACCAGAACGTTTTGAGTTAAGCTAGGTACATCACAAATAGGTACAACAAAAATCACAAATTCGATTGATATCTAAAATGGCACATTACATTTTGAATAATACTATTTACATTAGAGTAAAACAAGTCCACGTCAGGCTGTTGAGCGATTAGGTCGTTAAGCAGAGTGAGTGCGTGGTGTGTGGGTGCGTACCGCGAGGTGTGCGTGCGCGCGGGCTCGCGCGCCGCCAGCAGCGGCATGCGCCTCCGGCCGGGCCGCGCCGCCGCGCGCGCGCGCCGCTCCTGATCCACCACATTCAACGCACACAGAGACAAAGCAGTAGGATTATCGATTCTATTATTCATAAGAAAATAGTAGTGAACGATAAGCGCACACTTTCGCCGCAATTCGAGTGTGTTCACACCTACCATCCCAGAAACAAATAGTGACGGATATAGCCACGTCGGGTAGTACCCATAACTTCTTTTGTACATGTGTCTTGCAAATTTCCTTTGCACTCTTTCGAGCAACAAAGTGTATTTCGCTTCGTGTGGATCCCAGATAAGCGAATTAAACTCTAACTTACTACGGACTAATGCATAAAAGAGGGTCATAATAGTTTGCTTATCTTTAAATCTTGCCGATTGCCTTATAACAAACCCTAATGATTTGTACGCCCGTTTACATATCTCAATGATATGAGTATTAAAAGTTAGCCTGGAGTCGAGCGTGAGCCCTAAGTCCCGTATCTCCGTGACGCGCTCCAGCGCAACTCCCGACATATTGTAGTTATATACATGGGGCAAGTAAGATCTTGTGAATGTTATTACTTTACATTTCGAAACATTAAACTGTAAATTATTCCGGTTGCTCCATTCTACAACACTATCAATGTCGCGCTGTAGCGCCTCACAGTCTTCAGGCTTATCTACACCTAGGAACAATTTCAAATCGTCCGCGAACATCAGGCATCCAGCCGTCCCGACAACATCCGGGATATCGTTAATCATGATCGAGAACTGGGTTGGACCTAACGTACTCCCTTGGCTTACTCCTGAAAGGACGATATAGGGATCGGATCTGTATCCTAAGTAATTTACAAATTGTGTCCGATTCGAAAAATAATTGCAGAAAAATTTAACAAGCTTAGGACAGAACCCTATGTCGAAAAACTTCTTTAACAGGATGTCGTTGTCCACACGATCGAACGCCTTTTTTAGGTCAAAATACGCCGCATCTACCTGCCTATTCTGGTCCATTCTGGAAGTTGTATAGTCAACAAAGTTGACAAGATTGGTTGTGGTGGACTTCCCCGCGCGAAAACCGTGCTGGCTGTCACTTAATCGCGGCCGAATTTGTAAGGAGATGTGGCGATTCAAGATTATCTCGAACACTTTCCCAAATGCTGAAAGAACGGCTATGGGCCTATAATTCTCGATCTTAGTCCTGATATTATTCTTAGGTATAGGCGTAACCCGCGACGTTTTCCACTCTGTTGGGTAAACTGAAGTTTTTAGGCATAACTTAAAAATATAAAGGAGAGGTTTTTCGAAAGCGCGTATACAGTCCTTTACTATAAAAGGTGGCACTCCGTCCGGACCGGTAGCTGAGTGAGGTTTGAGACGCTTAACTGCACAACATACATCAGCCGAGTCAATGTTGTCAATCGCGATACGCGGGGAGCACAGCCTGTCGGCGGCGGCGTCCCGCTCGGCGGCGTCGGCTGATAACGCAGGAGCTTTATTTAAAAACACAGATTTAAAATATTCAGCAAATGCTGAAGCTGCGTCTTCACCAGATACTAGCTGTCCTTCGTATTCGAATTCGTAACACGTATTTCTGCTAACCTGCTGGTCTTTCACGTATTTCCAAAAACTTTTTGGGTCCTTGGAAATACTAAGCTCAGTTTTCCTAATGTATGACGTGTGTGCTTCGTTAATCAAATGTTTCGCGTGCTGTCTGTAAAATTTAAACATTTCTAAGTTAAATTTTTGGCCAAATTCTCTTAACTTTTTGAGGTGAAAATACTTATACTGTAAATTTTTAATAATTTCGGCTGTAAACCAAGTTGGATACAGGTAATTGGATCTATACTGTTTATGCCTATTTTTTAACGGAACATAAAGGTTTAAAGAAGCACGGATTTTATCGTAAAACATGTTTACCGCTGTGTCGACATTATTTACTAACATAATATCTTCCCAGTCGATATTTTCAAATGAAGAATAAAGAGAGTAAAAATTCGCCTTACGGAAATTCCATTCTGGAGGTACGTTTTCAGGGAGAGGGGGCGGCGGCGCGCGCGGCGGCACGGGCCGCGGCCGCGGGACGCGAAGCCGCACTTCGAGTGCAGGGTGATAAGCGTCCTCCGGTTCAACGACCTTTATGTCGCCGTACACACTCACACACTCACTTCCCAGGCTACTTAACACCAAGTCTAATATTTTATCAAATTTGTTTAAAATAGTATTATATTGTATTAATTTACAATAGGTAAGTAAATAGTTAAACTGTAAACAAATATTTTGACTGCATGAGTTTAAATTAAAGTCGCCCAAAATTAAGACATCTAATTTCGAGTACTTAGCCACGACGTTTTCTAGAACTAAAAAAGTCTTCATAAATAAATAAAATAAATAAATAAATAAATAAATTCGGGACACTTCCACACACGGTCGCCTGACCCCAAACTAAGCAAAGCTTGTACTATGGCTGCCAGAGACTGATATACATACTTAGATATTTTATGTTAATATTTAATGTTACATCATTAGAATTAGCCGGAATGTATACTACACAACACAAAATGTCTTTGTACTTAAGAGTGACGATAGCCATAACTATTTCGACATCAGGGGTGTAGCCGTCGACATCTACTGCCTGCCGAACCTTGTAATGATCCCGGACCGCGAGCAGCACGCCTCCCCATCCTGCGTCACCCTCGCGATCGCGTCGTAACACCTTATATCCTGCAGGAATAACTTCGGCATCACTGACGCTGCTAATCAAGAAAGTTTCAGTAAAAGCGATAATGTCTGGTGCTTCATTTAGTATAGCCAGTTTGCATTTGTCAAGTTTAGAGCGCAGACCGCGAACATTCTGATATACCACTTTAAATGTTTTAAATTTTGGTTTGTCATTCCTGTTGCTGCATTGACTTCCGAAACCCATGGCGCCAAGGTTTAATGCAAACGTCTGTTGCCCAATTCTGAGGTGCCATGTATTTATTGATATTTTTAGTAGGGACACATAATTTGAAGGAAGCGTAGTCTCCTTTAGGTTTCAAGGCATCGACTGTGCATTTATCTTCAGGGCAAATAGTAATCAAATACTCATTCACTTGCTCGGCTGTAGTTCCAGACTTCACATAGTAAAGATGCAGCAAAGATTTACGATCAGCAGCTTGCAGCGCAGTTGTACCCGGGGCGGCAGTGCCACAGATCGCGTTTGTAATCGGGCGGCGAGTTCGCCACGCTCCAACCTCAGTCCAGCTGTTAGCATTATCATTCCCTGTAAGGTCATTAACATTGGCATCAACCGGTGTCAAACAATCTCCTACAATTTGCGGCGTGGTAGGGGTAGTAGGTGCGCTTGCCCCAGTAGCTACGAAGTCCGATGACGTAGACGCTGCGCCGGTGGCGGGAGTGGTTTGACCGGTTGCAAGACGGAGCGGAGATATAGCTTTCCTTGCTTTTGACGCTCGATTGGGCACGACGAGCGCCGACTTTGCACGAACACTCGCCTGTCGGACGGGCCGTTGCGATGCCGGAGCTAGTGAAGACGGCAGCTTACCCTCGGATGAGCGTGAAATTGGTGTTTGTGTTGGTGTTTTGGCGGCTTCTGCCAGCTTTGTTATCAGATCATTCTGCTCAATCACGAGCTTTTTTAGTGAAATCACCTCGTCCTGCAAAGCTAGCACTGTTTTGGTTAACTCGCGCACCACAATATCAACACTTTCTGCCGCCATTACAATTTATTTATATTTTCAAATACGGAGCTAAGCAAATAACGTGTGACCAATTCGAACGTTACACACACACTTGAAGCTTGTTAATAAGGCCTATAGTAAGAAAATATTCTTATTAGGCCGTATTTTTACTGCAATACTGGCAATATTGTTGACTGCAGCTCGGCCATCATCAGCCATGCAGCCAGCTAGAAATGCAGGATAAACTCCCGAAAACCGCATACCGCCGATCGATCTGAAATTTGGTAAAATAACGTATTTTGACCTCCTAATTACGAATATCATAACGAAAATGCCATTTTAAATAAGAAAAACGGAGGAGAAGCTGTTTTCGTTCGGTGTGAATAATCGCGCATTCCTAACCATTTTAGCTTTCCCCAGAAAGGGTAAATGTGTGTACAGCGGAGATTAGGAACTGTAGGGCGTCACTCCTACAAAATTTTCGTTATGATATTCGTAATTAGGAGGTCAAAATACGTTATTATACCAAATTTCAGATCGATCGGCGGTATGCGCTTTTCGGAAGTACACCCGAAATGCATGATTGTGGCTGGGCAACGTTCAAAATATTGTCGCAATATTGTCGGGCCAGTATTGCAGGAAGCAAATGACCCGTATAAGATGGCCCTTACTATTTATAGTCAGGGCTTTCTTATACGTACATTAGTACTACTATTTACTGTATTTAATACTTCATTTTGTTTGTTCATTACAAACGCTAACATTTTAAAATGCATACAATTTTCGAAAACGTGACGTCTCAAAAAACGTCGCAGAATAGTTTTAGTCTGATTTAATTAGATACGTTGTTTTAGTATACATTTAACTAAATGAAAACAGATATTCTGCTATAAGTACCGAAGTACATCCTCCTATACTCTTGTACCCATTTTTGTAAAATTCTTCAAGTTCTTTCCCCCTTTCAAAATAGCCGGAGAACTGTAAAAGTTCGTCCAAGAAAACTTCAACGACGAATTTCCCCTTCAAACATTTTTAACCGAATCTTCTAGAATCGTCTCTGAGGCCATCCGAGAGACTCGGGAATGCAATTTTATCTGATCTCGAGTTCTCGACTGTGAAAGAGGGTAATTAAAGTTAAAGGAATCTAAAGTTCTGAACATTGTAAGTTGAGGCAGCGCCCGTTACGCAAAGTTTGCTTTTTGTCTAATGGAATAAATTTTGTTTAATGTTAGTTAACTTTGGACAATGTAAAGTGAAACAAGGAAAAGACACACGGAACTGGAGACGTGATGGAACTGCAATGAGAGTTCGCTGTTAGTTTTACGCCTATGTAAATACGCTCGGCAAAATTTGGAACTCGAAAAGTTTGAAGCCGAGTGCCGTTTATTTGATATTGATTACTTTTAGGCACTCGGAGTTTATTTGTAAACGTCAATAGAAATGTTTTTCAGGGTTCCGTGTCCAAAGCGTAAACCGGGACCCTATATCTAAGAATCCACTGTCCGTCCGTTCGTCTTTCCGTCTGTCACCAGGCCGTGATAGTTGACAATTGAAATTTTCACAAATGATGTATTTCTGTTGCCGCTATAAAACTACAAATACTAATTCTAAAAAACAGAATTAAAAAAATGTTTAAGGGTGGCTCCGATACAATAAACGTTTTTACAGAAAATGGTACGGAACCCTTCGTGCGCGAGTTCGACTCGCACTTGGCCGGTATTTTTTTTATTGTATCATAGGTTTGCGCTTGAACGCCATCTCGCCAGATGTTAGGCAATGATGCGGCCTACAATAAACGCTTGCCTATATAAGAGAAACCGATTAAATAGAATAACCGATTAGTAAATATTTACCGATATTTTGTGACAAAAAAGCTATGCCTTGCTCTATTTTATTATGTGCTTACAACACGTACGTTAATTAAGTTACGTAAATAAGTGTTTTTCTATTTTGTTCGTTAAATTGTTTCGTAATCAGTATCAACTATCTAAACTTCTTACTAATAAAATTTGTATAGCGTCGAAATACTTATAAATTGTATTTATAGCATGTTGTCTTTTTTTAAATATTAAACTTGACCGAAAGGACAATACTTTGTACAACTATCCCGAGCCTATACAATGTAATATTAGTAAGTACATGCTTGGATATAATGTTGGCTTTAGTGTTGGTGTAATCACTGAATGTCATTATTTAGGTATTACTGAAAATGCAATGGAGTTATTTAAAAAATGAATAAGTGATTAGGTACATGCCAATACAACATTTATCCAGGATCGGAATAAACTTAATGTAGACAAGTAAACTCAATTTACCTAAACTATAAATTAAGAATACAGTGAACTACTAACGACATTTAAAGTTCCACGAACAATGTACAAGGAAGCGAGAAACTGAGTTAGGATGTTGATTATTGCAACTTTGTACCAAAAATATTTGCTACAAATATTTCTCGGCTACACTGAACACCAATGTTTTATGCTCATGTTTCATTAAAGTAAATGAAAATGCATGCTAATACAATGTTTCTTTTTAAGAAGCTTAAGTTTAGTGTTTGCATAAACCGGATAGCTATAGCTAGCATAGAGATATACATGCACGCCTTCCCCGAAGAGGCTGGCAGATGTGTACAACGCCCACACTTCGCTAGCAGATATTCAGTCCCAAATGTGGCAAGGGGCGAGCCTACCACCATTCACCGGGCTCTAGTTATAAAGCAGATGAATGAATCATGATGAAATTTGATAATTAGTTACAGTATTTCACGAGGAAGGTTTTTTGACAATATTTTCTGAATAAACGCGAAAGAAGTCGCGGGTAACCGCTAGTATCTAATAAAAGTCAAAATAGTTGAGTTGTCATAAATTAGGAAGCTGGAAAACCAGTCGGTTAGGCGCAAAAAACCCGTGCAAAGCGAAATCCTTGCGTTCTGCACTAAAGTGGCCCTAACTCCTAAATGATGTGGGCAAATCTGATAGGCATAATTCGCTCCACGCTGGGTGTACTTTATCGCATCATGAAACTGGCAATATTTTTAATAACCAACTCTCATGATTGATCCTAACACTTTTATCACTTTCCAAGAGCTGTCAAATAAGGGTGTGCTGTCATAAATCGTGTCCCAAGGCGGCCGGAAGGGTCCCATACATTACCACGTCCTAAATCCAGCCTGATCCCTACGATCCTAAGGGTTGCGCGACGTTTCGATTATGGAAAACCCTATTGTAATGTTGACTGGGTCATGGGATGAAGTACTCGTAGTGTTAATGCATCGGAGACACCGTCGACGATGGAGCAGCTTGTAGGGAGAAGTTTGAGCGCCTACTTATCTTTTTTGTTGGCATTTTTTGACGCTTAGAGCCAACTGGCTTGGCTTTTGGGTTTTATGATAGTATTTTTTTATATAAAAACAAACATTGGCCAACACCAACTTGGCTTTACGCGTGGGGGTCAAATCGACGCAAATAATCGCAAATCTCTGATTAAGTTCTTAAAACTTGTTTTTAAAAGTACTAAAAATTCATGCTTGTTTCGTACAACACGTCTAAATTAAAAGGAAGTAAATAAATAGGTCACAAGCAACGAAAATAATGTATTTAATCGATAACTTTGTTAGTCGCCTGACTAAAGACAACGAATAGAGTCTAGAAGCATACAAATTTTAAAAATTTAAATAACGTACTTTGAATTTCACTATAACCAATTTGAACCAACTGTCTTTGACATGTATAACTATAAATTAACTCACAATTTTAATTCTATTTATACCATAATTATTTTTAATTTTTTGATTAATTTACCAAACCATACAATTTTACACTTCTAAAACAAAACAAAAATGTACATATCTTTTAGCATTAACTTTAAGGAGGGACTAACTACCAAAACACGGGTTTCTTACACCCAGTTTGGTTGTTAGTGTCAACAAAAACAAAATGTACTTTTCGTAAATAAATAATTTTGAATTTTGAATTGAATTTTAATTTGAACTCTGCACAAAAAAATCTTAAAGCGTAGGTGACATAAGGACAGACTTTTTACATACGAAGACTAAAATGGAGAATAGTGTGAAGCCAAAGACTAATAGCATAATATGTAATACCGTATACTAAGACGCGGACATCGACTAGTGATACTTTATCAGTCACCTATTGAGCCAAATGATGTGTAGTAGTTGCCCACAATAGTCGGTCAAATTTACTTCCCCTTACTTTGTAATACACGTTGTATATATAGCCTCGTAATAGGTATACAGCGTTTTAGTGTTAATCCTATCCTATTCTACTAATATTATAAACGCGAAAGTTTGTATGTATGGATGGCTGGATGGATGTTTGTTACTCTTTCACGCCAGAACGGCAGAACAGATCTGGATGAAATTTGGCACAGAGATAGATTATAGTCTTGAATAGCACATAGGATACTTTTTAACTGCGGTTGAAACATCGCGGCGCAGCTAGTAGGTATATACGTTTATTAGTAAGGCGGTTATTGTACAATATTTAGTCTTTATCAATTGACAAGAATAAATTAGATCAGCATAAATCTGTCACAAAACAATATTCTCGGTGTTTTACAGGCATTGTTTAGAGACGCTGTAAATGTGTGAGCAGGGACAGGAGGCTCATTTAACTTTATAATTGGCTCAGTAGAAGCGGGGCTATAAAATATTAAGTCAGCATACACTACAGATAATTAATTTGATATCATGTACAGAAATATTAAGCTACTATGGGTAACTAACAGGTGCTTTAGAGATGTGGTGCTGGAGGCGAATGTTTGGGGTGTGTGGACTGAGTTTCGCACTAACGTCTCGATATTTCAAGAACTCGGCATCAAACAGCGTCTATCTGCCGTAGTACAATCTTGTATTTAACGTTCTTCGGACATGATTCTAGGCGAAACAGCCAGCCCATAGAGCGACTTGCCATCCGGGGCAAGGTTGAAGGAATCAGACCGCGCGGCAGGTCACCTAAGCGATGGACCGATCAGGTTAAATTTGCTATGGGCTGTCTCGTGCATGAGTGCACCAGAACCTCGAGCAGAGAGACATGGTGAGATATTGTGCGGCGTACTACATCAGCCCCTGCCAATAACAATAAGACATGACGACCACGACCGCGCTCCCAAGAACGTAGCGACCAAGAAGATATTACGGGTAACAAACGAAATATCATCATCATAATTTCAGCCGGAAGATGTTCACTGAAGGACATTTGTTAATGATCGCCACAATTACCGGTCTTGTGCTGACCAGATCCACTGGCTTTCGCAATCCGCACCAACTTCATATGGCACTGATTTATTGTAAAGTATTTAATACTAATTATAAGATCACAAACCGTTTCCTACACTGTTAATCAGCAGCACCATTACTCTTCGCGGAATACTATCCAGACTGTCATCTTCATACTCCATTTTGTCCTCTATTAGTCGGACTTCTTTGTAATTAAATTTTGAACTAGCGACAATTTTTCACGTCTTCCTCGACAGGCGCTTCCGAACTGAGGGTGACTGGCGACATTGTTGGCGAACTAGTCTGCCAACTAGTTTTGCAATGGAAGAGTGTAGCCACCGTGTACAAATTTTTTTGTTATCGTGATCTCAAAGTTGAGCTTGAGTTAATTATTTAATGGTTTTACACATACGTGAACACAATGGGCGTTTTCACTGTTTAGTGTTTACCCTTTTTTGGGGTGCTGATTTTGCAATTTTAAGAGCAAGCTCCCCAATTTTAGAGTAGACGCTCCACTTTCTGGGGCACTAGTCACCCGACTGATGCGTAATTAAACTTTGTAATTGGATCGTGGGTCAACGCGAACGCGAAGTTACGAGAGTAATTTTATAGGCATTTGTTGCAGAGACCGGCGTCAGTAATGGAACATCCCATTATTTTAGGCGACGCAAGTTTGGCACGAAATTATTTTACTCCATTAATTTGGAGAGAAATGGAACTGTGATACGTAGAGCTATAAAACGCTGGAGCTAATACAGCTCGGCTTCGAATTTGCTTTTGATTGAGCTGTGATTTTAGCAGTAAAGACATCTGCACACAATATCTCTTATGACAAAACTTGTGAAAGCTTGCAATAAACCAAACAGCTTCTGCCAATGACTGGTGAAAGTTTCTTTTAAGGTCCCATTGCTTTCCAACCGATTTGTTCATAGACGAAGCTATAGTAAAATATCCTTTCAGAGATTTCAATACCCGACCATTTAAAAACGTTATTTAACACGCACTCAATGGCCCAGAATGGGCGACGGGGGCCATTGCCAATTTCCGCGTCGGGACTATGACGAATGAACTTGGAAACAGGCCAGAACTATTCTGTACAATGAGGAATCTTTTTATGGGCTTATCTCGTAGGGAATGGTATAAATTCAGTTACCACCGACCTCGTTCCGCTATAGTTGCTGCTTTGCAATTATATTCTGGCATATTTTAGTCTGCTTTTGGGGTATGTTCTATTTTTTAAGATTCTGTAGTGAACTAGGATTTACATTTTGTCCTCAACCGTATGACGATCGGGGTGATTTTTTGGCTCTATAGGTAAATCATGTGTTTTATTGAATTTCACGCAGTAAATTAAGTGGAAAGCAATGGCCCGTATGCTAAAACGACGCTCAGTCATGAATCTCGATTTATCTCGAATTACGATTTATTCTGCCTGTTCTTCTGAGTAGAGGCTTTTTGTCCGAACAAGGCGGTCGAGTCTATTTAAATAACATGGACGTTCATAAGTGTATCTTTGATACCTAAATTGAATAAAAACATTTTGACTTTGACTTTGAATGCTGTTTTTATGTATGATAAAACTAGTTTGAAATCAGATTCATGACTGAGCATCGTTTTAGCATGCGGGCCTATGAGCGTTAAATTGTTTTATTATTGTAGGTAGTTAACAGTATTAGTGCCATGTTTACTTTATGTAGTCACTTGAGTTTGATAATGGAGACAATCAATTTGTTTTAGGTAGGTACATACAAACATAAACGTTTATTTAACTTTTTTATCTATTCATCCCACTAAGTAAAATCCTAGCACAATATCTAAATATACGAGTACTGTCAAACACTAATATCCTAATCGATGGTAAGTATAATTTTACGCTAAATGAACCGTTTATGCGGTTAAAAGCTCGCACAGAATTAAGTGCAGAATTATCTGGTTTGCTTGCCCGCATGGAAGCGAATGGGAGATCTCGTTTCACGCTCCATTGTCGTCCTCTATCACGTCCGTCCATGTCTCGTACAGACAATACCCGTACTGTTTAGTCATTCAGATCCGGAATACCAAAAAAGGTCTCGTCTTTTGTCACAGCCCTTTCTTTCGTCCATTCAACCCTGATCTCTCATTCGCGAACTCATTCAGACGTTTTCAGCTTTATACAGAGCTCAAGTTGTGTCGGTGTCGTGAACTACCATAGTCACGCATGCAACAAAAGCAGCTATGATGAAGGTCCGGTTTTTTATTAAAATGTCCAGTACTTTTGGGGTCGTTTTTATTTATACACAAGCTCCCAAGGTTACCGTACTTGAAGTTAGGGAAAGGTTAGATAACCATTACGAGGACCTATGCGCGATAGTGTGCAAAATGAAGGCGCACCTTTTAAGAGTTAACCTACTCTTAAATTGTTTCTACTGATGGTATGGTTAGCATTTTAAATGAATTTGAAAATAAAATTAACAAAAAACGTTTTGTTTTTAAATTATTGAGCTCTAAACCCGGAGTAGAAAAATATTCTTTGTTTTTTTTTGTTCATCAGTACTTATTACCTGTTAAAGAAGAAGAAGAAGAAGTAGTTCGTAAAATGTCATACATACGAGTATGTATATAGGCAAGTGGTGGATGTGAGCATGAAGACAAATTATTTTTTGTTGCTACATGTTATGTAATTTATGTGTAATTGTAAGGAGCAATAAATAAATTAAAAAAAATATATGACAAACTAACTTTTTGTAAACACAGTCATGGAAAAATGTACATACCTGTAATATGTGCACGATCAAAAATTGCTTAAACTTAGTAGGCAGACATCCGTGTGAAATGTAGCATGGTTGTGAGTAGCAGCATATCATTTGTGTAACAAATTTGCACATATGGCAGTAGTTGGTAATTCAGCTATATCGTAGATAGTTTGGTAGATAAACTACGGTTCATGAACAGCATTGTTGCGGCGACATAATGCAGAGATTACTGCAGCTTGCCAGTTTATTATCCTCAAATTTACTCCGCCATGTTATCACAGGCTGCATCGAGGCTTAAGTGTGATGTTCTAGCAAATTGCAACTAAATATATTATGAGGATTACCCACCTACTGTTGATTTGATTTACTTACGCAGAAAGGGCAATAAAGAGATATGATTTTACATTTGTGTGGGTACATTTGAGCTGCTATTTGCATCTCTTTCCTACCCATTGCAACGCCTATTTGTGCTTCTCTCGTCTTTCCTATGCCTTCAAAAGCCGCGTCATAGATTTAAAACATTTTCTGATAACCGCAAACTGGCTTAAGCTATTGTCATTAAAAAAGCCGTCAACTTTACATGGGACCCGTTGATTTACGAGCTCCATTGTGCCATAGCATAATGGGACTGTGACCCATAATGGGATTGTGTTATGTAATGCCCAGTAAGGGCTCATTAAGGCTACGGTAATAATAAATAACGCCCAAATTGGCCGAGAAGTTTCCCTAGTTTTCGGGTTAGGCTTTTATGTGCTTTAAATGCTTAATCGTAGAGACGCGCTGGATCGCTCTTAAGCCGGTTCGCCGGATTAATATTTGATTAAATTTCAAAATTTATTACTTACCGAAATGGAATAAGATGTACTTACTTACTTACCTAAGGTGTTAAGTCATTTTGTTTTGTTTGACAGTTGTATAAATAGTGTGATTTATACAACTGTTAAGTATGCGATGTAGATAGGTATCTAAAAACTAAATAAAAACGATGTGTTGGTCTATTAAACAAAGGTATGTTTTGAGTCTGGGTATAGACATGAAAATAATCCCAATGAAGTATGATACCCATATTATGTCTGAGTGTTCGTGGTCTCTGTATAAATGAGCTGTTTGTGCATCCCGAAAAAGCTTTCGTGGTGGGGTTTAAATAGGACAAAAACAACTTTCTTTGTAAGATGTCCGACTTTTCAGCAACGAACATTAAATTCGCCGGCTAGCTTCACATCCCTATTTCAAACTCTTACCTAATTGTTGAATTTCACGAGCTTTTGAATTATATAGCTACTTACTGACATTCGGTTGAAAATTACGCAAGTCATTTATCAAGGAGCGTGTCGTGCGTGACTATTTCCCAGAGTCTGTGTTTAGAATTCTGCACGTTGCTTTACATAATTCTGTATGTATGGAGCCTATTCGGTTTTATTAAGATTGTTTTGCGAGGAGCTCTGCTTTTAATTTTGTACTGTAAAACCGGGCTCACGTACGTTACGTTGTTTGTAAATACGCTGTTACGTTTTAGTGTTGTGATAAAAATCTATTAGAAATTTTATGGGTAAGTAATTTTTTAGATAAATTTTATTTAGAAAAATGTTTTGCTGAAAAATGACTTTGGCTGAAAAATGATGTTTAAAAGTTTTACGTGACGGAATAGTAAACATGAATTTTTTTTACAAGATTAACAAGTAACATTATTATTTAAAAGGAAAACAAAAAGCCCGGTAGCAAAATATTGTACCCCATGTTACGTCCACTGTCAAGACGATTTAAATGACACCTTACATGTCGAAATTCATCAAGCTGTTTAGGCTGTAGAGCGTGCCAAAGAAACCTCATACATACTTACAGACACTCGAAAAACATAACCCCCCTTCTTGCGCAGTCGGGTAAAAATGATAATATTTTTTTAATCCGTGGTACTAATAAAAATATAAATACAATTACAATTACAACAAAAATATCATTTTACTTTTTAGGTTAAATTTGAGATTCATTGTGTATTATTATGTTCATAAGTAGGTACTATTTAAATAAATGTAAGTAGATGAAATTAAAAGCTTCTCCGATGGAATCACATCATTTCTAAGTAATAACTAAGTAGAATCTATTACGTACCACTGATGCATGTATCAAAACAGAGCAAATATGTATTGCAAATTTCACAAAGCTACTGTTTATACAGACCCCATCTTGTTAATACAGTGCTTGCATGTACGAGTATGTATGTGTATCTCCTTTACTGTCGTTTAGTTTGATTGAGACGTTTTCATTCGTTACTTGAAGTATTATTGATAGAAATGTGTAAATTCTATGAAATACTTTTTTTATGTCGAATAAATAGGTCGGCGTTTGACTACCAACTCGCCTGATGTAAGCGACGTTGTGGTCTAAGATGGAGCAAGACGACCTATAAGGTACTTATTCACTCTAGCCTTGAAGTTTTGTACAGTGAAGAAGTACAAAGACGGCAGTTGAGTGAGGCGCTACAAGTGCGCTACTGCTCAGGCCCGTCTTCGGAACGGTAACACCGAAATACTAGCTGCACCTCGCACCTTTAGTTCGGCCTTGTCGAAAATCCGTTCTTAGCTGAGTTCTTAGCTAGCTAGCTCTTAGCATCAAATCAAATCAAATCAAATATTTTTAATTTGGCACGAACAATAAGTACAACTGATATGAATCCACTGACTCCGAACTAGTGAAAACTGTGTTTCGGTAGTCAGTGGCTACTCCCATTAATAAACCTAGGTTTGTTATGTGCCTGGTAAAACCGAAGGTGTGAGTGTGTGTGTGTGTGTGTGTGTGAGTGTGTATGTGTGTATGTGTGTGTGCACGCGGGCGAGAGATCGATATGTGTATGTCGATGAAATTATCTTAACTAAATAAAATAAATTTGTATTGACATACTCGTATCTCACTTACAAGTAGCTCTGTGAGCTATAGGCCTCGCGGTCGACGTTTGTCTTCATCGACAGGTCGCATTCCTCAATCGATTCCCGTGCAATTTTGTTAGCAGGTTTGATAATTATACAGATTTTTTTTGCTGAGTCTTTGGAGATTTTTCAAAATGACGGAGATTCGATAAAAAAACATTTCTACAAAAAAGATCCGGACAGAATTAAACTTATGAAAGCATTTTTGTCAAAGCTCTTTAGCTTTGACAAAAATTTAATTTAATTGATTTAACGGAGGTTTCTGAGACGCTTCACTCGCGAACGCTTGCTCGATACATAAACTAGGTATGCTAAATTTCAGCTTCAAAGATCATGATTTGTAGTTTTCGAGATTTTGTGTTTCGTCTGTGAGTAAATGCTAACTTTTTAATTTTTATTGACCGACTGAAACTATTTCTCAGAGACATTATTATTTATTTATTTTTACAACAGACTAGGCATGCGTTTGATGGGAAGCGTCGTCGTGATCGAAGGTGTAACACGCTTGCCTAGGAGATACCTATTCACTTTACTCTTAAACACCCCCGGATTGTATTTAGGTGGAAAGACAGACGCAGGCAACGAGTTCCACTACTCTGCAGTTCTTACAAGAAAAGTTGACTTGAAAGGCTTAGTGCGTTTTGGCGGACATCTCGGGTTTGTTTGACTGTAACTTGAGAACCTATCGTTGATTCGAACTTCATGAAATTTTCTTTCTAGATCTCAATAGAATTTTTAGGTTCGTAGATAAGCTAAATCGGATGTGGGGTTGTGGAGTTATGCGAGTCTCCGTTCGAGCTGAACTACTAATATATTGATTCTAGACTAGATCTACAAGTACCTACTCTTTCACGACAGTACAAAAACGTCAAAACTAAACACTTCATAAAGTTTCTAAGCTTCTACAGTCTACACTTTAGCACAAGCTTTACCAAATTCAAATAATGAACCACGCTGCGCATCGTAAATACTCGTAGATTTCAAATATACCTCACGCTACTCCTTTGCATAACATCCCACCAAGTTTTGTTCCTCGCTATAAAAATCACCTAAACATCCATATAAACCTGCGTGGCTCACAAGAATCCTTGCACCCTTCCCCCATACGTGAATTTTTGTTCCCATAAAATAAATCACATTTGTCTGCTTAAGCAGGCGTGCGTTCCTTCTAACTAATCATAACACACGTTTTCCTTATTGTTAGCAAGGTTTGCCAGTTCGGACAACTTTGTCAAGTAAGTAGTGACTTTATTTGTGAAGAGAGAAGATGGCTTTTGTGTTGAAGGTAGTTCTAATCGAGGACGAGAGAAAAGGAACCAGGAAAGTAGTTATAATTTGGGTGTCTTCAAGTCTCTAGTGAATCGGTTTCTTCTAGACAAGGCGTGGTCCATCGATGGCCATCGTTGCTTAAAATTAAGCGAGAGCGCAGTAAAATATAAGTCTAAAAATGAATAAAATAATTTTGATTTATGAAAGAACTGTCGCTTTACAAACATTGAATTGCGCAAGTAAATATAAATTTGCACTAACTGCGATTTATAATCTGTACGAATGGCATGACTGTGGGTTTGCATTGTATGGACTGCTAATTAGCGTTCTCTTCTCAGATCTAAAAATTACGACGGTTCTCGGTTATACCTAATTTGGATCTTTTTTAAAACAAAAAAAAATTAGAAACCTCGATATTCTCATTTTATGTTCGTAATTTATTTTCTAGTTTTTTAGTTTATTCGTCGGAAAGAAGAATAAATGATTAAAAACACAGCCTTTGAGACTCTAGCTAAAGGTTGTTGCCCTATCGACATTAAAATTAATTTTGGGTACATTCCATTTTGTAATTAAACTTACTTACCTACTTTGCCGTACTTTAAATTAGTAGCAAGAAAAACGTTAAGATTTTCTTTTAAACTCTCTTGCTCTACAAATAATGGTTCCCGTAAGCCACGGACAGACCGAGACTGCAAGACTTTATTTTCTTACTAATGGTATAATTAAGTGAATAGCAGAAGCAGGATTTTTTACTGCAACTTGCCAACTAAGTCTACGGCTTAATGCGGTCGATTTAACGGAGCAATTAAAGAATCCACAAATAAATAGCAAAGTTCGGAAAACACCTTCGTAACGTGATAAACTCGTAGGTACGTGATCTGGTACAACCGGGTACAAATTTTGAGATGCTTAGCAAAATTAGGTATTAAAAAAACTGTTGGCATAACACGTAATATAAGTCGACACTGGGCCTTATAGAGATTGCACTTCACGGTTACTTACTACAGCTTAAACCCGGTGGCATAAGTAATACGATTGACACACGCTTCTGAAAGTTTATCAGTTTACATAAATTATGTGCTATGCCAATACAATGTTGCTTGATGGATATTGCATCATAGTAATTTTAAGTAACATTTAAGAAATTTCAAAGATATACATAAAAAGCGGTAATATTATGTCGATTTGTAATCTCACGTCCGATTTCAGCCGGCTACTTCGACTAAATGAAATTCTAAATGCCAGTTATATACTAACGAATGTGTAAGAACCACGTCAGTTTTTATCATGTACTCGTAATTTTCTGTCTTTAGTCTAAAAGTTAATAAAATAATAAATATAAAATTGCCATAATGCATTGTTGTTACGCATAAAATTACATTTATTATAATTGTATACAACTAATATGGTTGTTAAACGGCGCGAAACCCTAACAAGATATTAATTTGTTTCACTTTGCATGCACTATGACGTCACTGTTCTCCCGCTGTGCCTTTCTTCTCCCTCACTTAGTGTTTTAATGAGAAAATGCGAGCCTGCTAAGTTCTCAGTAAACTCCATAGTTTACAGTTACGAGTAAACGACCTATCTAGTTCACTCAGCTTTTATAATCCTGATTAATGTTGAGATGGAAAAAAGTGTAATAAGTGTTTGTTGATTTGTTTTTGTTTGAAAGTTTCAACTGGTTTTTTTATTGTTAGTATTACGTATTGTCCATCTAATCACAATTTTTTTTATTCGCTAGTTCTGTAACTATAACTGGAGTTACTGGAACGTAACCCATGTCACATTATCGTCCGGCGACTTCGCCGGACGATAATGTAAATCTGGACGCTTATACTTATAAGCGTTTATTTTACACTTCTGCCAGCCCTTTGGGGGGGAAAGACATGAATATCTAGTGTGTATGTGTTAATTTCTAATAATAATGCTACAGGATGTTTTCATGACTTTTTAAAGTTTTTTTTTGACGTCACATTGTCTAATAAATCGATGAACGCCGGCTGCACGCACGAAAAAGTATGACTCATTGTCCAGTTACGCACGGTCGGTCGGAGCGAGAGCGCTAAAAGGCACGATCGGCTTGAGCGTTCGGCTTGCGCCGCATCAATCTCCCTTCCACTCGATTGGGCATGCGTCCGAGGAGAAGATTTCATCAATGTTTTGTCATGACGTTGTCACGTTAAACTATCGTCCGTAAACCGACTTTATAGACGAGCTATTTTTTTCTAAAATAAGTAGGTATTTGCATTCACACCATATTCAATAATATAAGAATGTACATAAACGTGAAAAAACGCAACGTACAAAACAAAAGGATAATTAGCGTAACGTATTTTCTGAGAAATGAATTACCAATTGCGAGTACTCACTGCAGTAACTTCGACCATAAAATGCAGAAATGTCATTACATAATTTTAGAATCGCGTCCTTTTTCGCTCGGCATCCAATCCTGCATTCAAATGAAAACCTATTTACGCCGAGTCTATGAATTGAATAACATCCATACAAGTTGTATAAAAGTAATTCTATGCTAACTGCACTAGAGTCGCGGCTGAATGGATGCGAGAGTATCTTGGGGTAAAACCACACTAAGGGGCTGCACGGCGCGTCTGACAAAAATGTTTGTGTATGAAATCGCGTTTTATTCACACTGCGCAACCTATTGTAGATGTATGTCATATACTACAGTATTTTTTTTTTTGATGACTAGCTGCACCCCGCGATTTTATCCTCAGTAAAAAGTATCCTATGTGTTAATCCAAGGTAGAGCTACCTAGCTGCGGAGAAGTGCAACAGCGTGCTCGTAGTCCCGACGAATGGCGCAAAGTTGGATCACCCCCAGGATTTTTAGTGGGTATGCCTCCGCTAGGGCGGAGACTTCCTGACCATGACCCTAAACATAGCCATCCTGCCCCCGGCGGCGAAATGGTACCTATGAAAGGTTTTCCATTGGCTAAAGAAAAGAAAAAGGTAGCGACCTCCATACCAAATGTCATAAAAATCCGTCTATCTGTTTGTGTGTGAATGAGTCAAAAACAAACTTTTGCATTTAAAATATACGTTTAGATAGCAAGTAGAATGAGCACTAGTACCTACCATCATCGGTAGGTTTACACTAGGTATATTTGCTTTCTTGTGAAAAATAAATTGTCGCATTATGACAGCTATTTTTCGCACGGAACCAGAAACCTGTCGCGCGGTAGCTTAGTGAGAAAGACCCTTTTGTACCAGACGAGGTAGAATAAGATTTCTGTTGGTGTCAACTCGACATTGTATGCATTCGTGGCCTCACGTCTATTGAAGTATATTTTGCAACTGGTTGGCTTTTATTATTGGAAAGCTGTTTGGTCGCATAATAGTTAAATATGGCTATAACCAGTTTCTTATGCTTATTGACTCTAAAAAAGACAAAAGATCCAATAGAAAGAATAGAAGTTCTATATTGAATTTAAAGTATTTCTTTAATTTTGTTAAGAGGGCCGCGACGTTCTGAAATTTCCATTCAAACGCGCTACTCAAATTTCTTGAAAACCGTTTGTCAGATTATTATGAAATTTAGCATGTACAATTAAATTAACAATATCTTCGCCCCTATGTTCTTGGTTTTTTTTTAAAAACGTTCTCAAGCTAAAATAGAGCTATGAAAAATATCCGCATTTTAAGGGGTCACTTTTGACTGATTTATTCAATAGATAGACAAAGCAAATCAAAAATTCCATTACATAGCGAGGTTGTCTATATCATTAGCTGTTAAATGAATCAATAATACAAGGGAAATTCTTAGTTAGTTAAGAATGATTACAGTAGTGCAAAACTCATAAAAAAAATTGAAATTGCACTTTGTCACTCTGTAGGTAAGTTTAGAGGCTCGTCAGTATCATTACTCGCTTTCTTCACTCGTCTTCTTCTTCTAGACGAAATGGCGATAGAATACCTTAAGCCAATGCGAAGTTAGTCTAGGTCGCCTAGGTCGAAATTAGTTAGGTCGCCGGACTCTTAAGAGGTAAACTCACGCGCGTGGAATGACCGAGCGTGTGATGGTGTGGGGAAACACAAATTGTCCAAATTTTCTAGAAAATACCAAATATGCTACCAAACAGCGTGCATTTTTCTTGATGCTGTTGACACTATGGAAATTAGGAATCCAGCTTGGTTTTAATAAAGACTGCGCTGGGTGTTTATTAATAGTGCTATTTGCATTGGTGGAATGAGTTTCTGGTTGGCGGGGTCGGGCCAAATGGTAATTTTCAGGATTGCGGGACTTTTATAAATTGTTTGGGAGAAAATGAGGTAGTTGGTGATAACTTTGCAGAGATTGTGGGGTTAAATTGAGGGTGAACTAGGAGTAGCTAAATTATTTGGAAAAAGTTATAAACGAGTACCTATTTTATTTTTATTTGTGTGTTTGCTTTTGAAAGAAGCTCGTGTGCATTACTAAGCGTGTAACTTATCTAAGCGTCTAACCTACATTAATATTATAACGAGGAAAGATTTGTATTTTTGTATGTTTGTAACGATTAAACTTAAAAACTACATTAGAAAGCTACAATGTCTCTGAGTGACATACTCCTAGGTCATGAAACACGGGCGAAGCCGCGGGCCAAAGAGCTAGTAGGATGAACTGGGGCAATTGCATCTGTGAGGCAATTGCGTCTTTTGAGAATTAATCCTTCACAAATAAGGCAACTAACGCCATCTTGTACAGATTATTGCAACTAAAGATAGAATAAGACGTAGGTGGCGCCTAATTTGTGAAGGGTTTGTCAGTAATTCTCTAATCGCCCCACACACGCATTTACCCCAGTTGACCCTATCATAAACAAGGTTACCTACCTACCTAGTTACCTAATGGTAAAATATGAATATGAAAAAAGGAAAACAACAGAATGATAATAACACATTATTGTTAAACAACTTTTGACCAGGTTCGAAAATCCCCCCGCAAAAAAACGTAAAGCAATATTGCTAAAAGTTAAAATAAACCTACGGTTATTAGTTCACCAAATTCGTTACGCAACTCTGTTACTGCCAATAAGCTCATAACTAAATCACAGTAACACACTTCCACGTAAAGGTGCCATTACACGGGGTGAAAGCGGAAATCAATGAGGAGATAGGAGCGAGGCCGCGGCCTATCTCCGCCCGTGTGACGAGACCCTAATTAAATTCAATGGGGATGCGTGGGTGGTTGGTACTCATATGTGTGTGTAATATAAAACGAGTTGATGCTGTACTGCTACTGTTGAAAAAGTGGATCATCAGGAATTCATACATTTTGATAAATCTTATATCTTTAAATGAGCAATTCTTGTATATATATATATATATAATTGGAATCTCGTAATCGGCTCCAACGATTTTCATACAATTTAGTATATAGGGGGTTTCGGGGGCGATAAATCGATCTAGCTAGGAATCATTTTTAGAAAATGTCATTTTATTCGTGTTTTATCGATAATCAACTTAAACATAAACTTGGAAGAAAAATAACAAAAAGGAGGCGTTTGAGTAGTCTCAACTGAAAAATATGACTCTTCCTGACATCTATTGGCGAGTAATAATACTAGTTTTTGTGAGCAACTAATTGCTTTAACGACACAACAGCAGACGGCGTTGTTAAGTAACACGAAGTCAATGAGTGTTTGCTTTGAGGTTAGACTAAAATCAATTGTTTATTTTCCAAAAAACAGAATTAAAAAAAATACCGAGCAAAGCTCGGTCATCCAGGTACTATAATAAATAAATAAGTAATTTTGAGACATTTTCAGACACGGACCCCTACCCCAAACTAAGCAAAGCTTGTACTATGGCTGCCAGAGACTTATATACGTACATATATATTTTTAAATACATACATAAATAGATATTAACACCGAGACATAGCACAAACACAAATGTGACATGAATGTTGATGCCCTAGCTAGGTGGGAATCGAACCCTCGCTCGCCCCCAATCTCAGAACGCAGGTTCACTACCAATTGAGCCATCGAGGCAGTCTAAAATGTTTTTAGTGTCAAAAATACTTGTAATAAATTTAAGTACATAACGCTAACGCTGTATATAGTTAGAAATTTTTTACTTATGTTGAAGTTTTTGTTGTAAGACAAAATCAAGCTAAGTCAAAAATTATCTAGCCTGAAACGATAAGAAGCGCATTTTTATCAACCTTTAATTTTATCTTCACCGCCATATAATTATGATTTAGGCCAGATTTCATCTGTTAGCAAGTGGAAAATTAGAAGAAGCTGTAAAATTTAGCTCCGATCATTAGATGGTAATCGAAATCAAAACGATTACAAATTGTTTACTCAAAATTCAATTTTTTTTTCAAACAATGTATGTATGTATCCATACAAAATTATGACGCAATATCCGGGCGCACCGAATTTCAGAGGGTCATGTCGGGTAAAGTTACAACGTCCTGTCTCGAGAGTGCCATGTCGCCCGAACGTCTGTGTGATGGCATTTATGTCGCTGCAGCGCAGACTGCAGGTCAACTGCGGGGTAATACAGTTTCAGAAACAATGGCGCTAAATGGGGTGCCTTGTTTGAATATGCAGTATGGCAACTCATGTTAGTAGGTGTAGGTTTCTGTTTCAACTTTCTTTGTAATTAAGTGGTCCGCGCCTGACTACATTATTTACTGTTACTTTGGCCATGTAGTAAATTAATAAGCATGCTCCAATTAGTGCACCACTGTACCCCAATTGACCCTTCAACCCTACTCTTCGGTCCGACCGCATCAATCCGAACTAGAGTCAGGTGATCGATCCTGTGATCCTTGTTCCATTTCCTGCCCTGGCCTACCCTTCCTGCTAAATTGAGTGAGACAAATGCTACGAGACCCTGTTTAATGAGTAAAGTTAATTTTGGTCGGAGTGCTTGATTTCGGTGGTTTTTATGGCAGCTCCTGGATTGGGTTAATTTTGATTTTGGAATTGATTTTTGGTTCGAAGAAATGATGCCAAATTAAATAGAGGCAAGGCTAAAGTAAAGTAAGGGGTGAGTTGGGTTTCCAGCAGTAAGATGAGTCGACGATTTCGTCAAAAGCGTGCATCAAACTTGGACTCCATAGTTGAATCTGTACATATTTCTAGTAGCTCTATGAGCTGGAGACCTATGTGCTACCTATGGCTCCTCTGCAGGTCACATTTCTCAACCGATTCTCGTTGACCTGTAGAAAAAGACAGAGATCCGGAAATACGAAAGCAGTTTTGTCGAAGCTGAAGCAAAGACGCTTCGCTCACTAACGCTCACTTAGTCGATAATATTATATAGTCACGCTTTTTCCCCGAAGGAAAAAAGGCTGAGGTTACCCACACTTTGCCCGACGATATTCAGTCTGAAATATGTCAGGGAACGAGTTTGTCATACACCTGACTCAGGTTGTGTGAATAGCAAATTACTTGACATTAAGTACGGATCTAAATTATACGTTCACAAATAAACAAATTGGTGCGTGCCTGACTGTTTGAATCTCCCCTCTATTTTGTATTGTTTTAAAGCTTAAAACTGTTTGATCTACTTATAACAATAAGACCCCTACTCTAGCAGAAAACAATCACAAAGCTCTGCAAACATTTCCTGAACAGACATAAAGCAGTCTATAAAATTCGTCTAGAATCGACGGGCACTGATAAATAACTGCCAATAAAAATACCGTTTGGTCGAGTGCTCGCTCTCACAGCCTTTAACTTGCCAGTTTAAAGTACGTTGAAGTCTACGTTCATACGAGTATTAAAGCTGATCGCCATATTGTGAAGTAACGGCTTCATTTGATTGCAATATTAAGAACTAGCTGCGCACGTGGTTTCACCCGCTGCTAAAAAGTATCCTATATGCTATTCTAGGCTATAATCTATCTCTGTCCCAAATTTCATCCAGATCTATTCAGCCGTTCTGGCGTGAAAGAGTAACAAACATCCATCCATTCATTCTTACAAACTTTCGCGTTTATAATATTAGTAGGACTATGATATACTAGCTGCGCCCCGCGGTTTCACCCGCGGTCAAAAAGTATCCTATGTGCTATTCTAGACTATAATATATCTCTGTGCCAAATTTCATCCAGATCTGTTCAGCCGTTCTGGTGTGAAAGAGTAACAAACATCCAACCATCCATCCATCCATCCTTACAAACTTTCGCGTTTATAATATTAGTAGGACTTACTCGTAGCTATAGTCTCTCTAAAGGGATAGTCTCTCTTGTTGTAAAATGCTAGCCACAACCCCGTTTTTTTTTTCAAGTAGCCTATGTGCTAATTCAGATTAGAATCTATCTGTGTACCAAATTTCATCCAGATCCGTTCAGCCGTTCTAGCGTGATTGAGCAACAAACATCCATCCTTCCAAACTTCCTCGTAATGTTAGTATAATTCAAGAATTTATGTATATCTTTCGGAGAAAACTAGAACTTAAATATTTATAAATACTTTTTTCTAAGTTATAGTACGAGTAAGTACCTATATACATAGATTTCGAAAGAGCTTCACGAATTTTAAAGTTGGTTCAAAATAATTAAAAGTAGCTACTTTATTCCCTGTGTTTTGATTAGCTGCGATTTTGATTTTTTTTTAGCGAAAATAATCCTAGCCTGCTAATTTTAACTACGAGTAATATTATAAGCGCGAAAGTGAGTTTGTTCGTTTGTTTGTTTGTTATGCTTCTACGCTTTAACTACTCAACCTATCATCATGAAATTTTGCATAGTTGTGGTCAGGCGTACCAAAAAAGAACATAGGGCACCTTTTATCCTGAAATAATTAACAAGAACCGTCCGTAAAATCACAGGGCTGCCTCGGTGGCTCAGTTGGTAGTGGACCTGCCTTCTGAGCTTGGGGGCGTGGGTTCGATTCCCACCTAGGGCAAACATCTATGTGAGGAACATTTGTGTTTGTTCTATGTCTGGGTGTTAATATTTATTTAAGTATGTATTAAAAAAATATATATGTATGTTACATTATACTTGTACTAAGTAATATTTAAAAAAAATGTATAATTATCAGTCTCTGGCAGCCATAGTACAAGCTTTGCTTAGTTTGGGGTCAGGCGACTGTGTGTGGAAGTGTCCCAAATTTTTTATTTTTTTTTTTATTTAAAAAATTACACTCCAAGGACTCCGGGGACCGTGACTTTTTTTAACAAAAATCTTAAATTATTAATTAAAGGAAATACAGGTAGAGGGGGGTTAGTTATTAAGACTTAATCTAAGGTTAGGTTAAAGGTTTTCAGATTTACTTAATGCATTGTGAGTACACCACGAGCAGACCAGCGACCCGCAAGCAGCACCCGATCACGAGTATGACGCATGTGCCAGCCATCGCTCTCCTCAACCATATTTGAGGGAAGAGAACGACCCGACACACGACGCTGCCGCTTTTTATTTATTTAGTAGTGTTCACTTATTACCAAACCAATATCATTTCAAGCCTGTTCGAATTAAAAAAAAAATATAAATAATTATTCACTGTTATAACTTTAAGGTAGGTACATCGTTGGATCAATAAAAATACCTATCGGATAAAGGCAGACTGTTCCCACTTTGAACGGTGTCGAAACCTTTAACTTCCGAGTTTAAAGCACATAGAAGGCTCATAGTGCCTCATACATAGTAAATTGAGGCTCTATATTGCACGGAGGTAAACATTTGAAACACTTTGCGACACGAACCAATGTTACGTGCTTGCCGGTTCTTATCTCCTGGTACTTTATTACAAGTTGCAGCAGTGATGGACCAAAACGAGGGCGAAGATAAACTAAAACGAAGTTTATTTTTATCACTTTCAGAAGTACATTAGAATTTACGATGATCTTGATTTCTGGAGACTTAGATTAACTAAAAATGTAGCTGAATTTGGGGTGTCATTCGTCGTCCAACTTTGACTTCCTAGCTGGTACCATGGGTATTTTTTCCTTGTCGTTTGCAATAGAATGTCTAATCGTATTCAGATTTCACGAGTAATGTTCATAAAACAGCAGTACAAAAAGTTATTTTATTTTAAAGATATCGTTTAGATATTCTAAAAAAGTATACGAAAGCGAGCTCCGTAAAGAAAACAATGTAACCTGCACAAACAATCGTACCTAATCCAATATACCAGGACCACAAGAAAATAAGCCAGTATATCCAAAGCTATTGCATTCTGGGGGTAACAGCTGCATTTTACCAAGTAATGGTTTCGGTACACGACACGCTGGAAAATATGTGGCGAGTGAAGTACGCGGGAATTTTTCATTATGTACGGTTAGCAGCTGAAACGAGTGAGTTATGGTGAGTGGCCGAGTTAAGAATGCGTTTGCTTATACACTTATACGGGTGTTTTGGTAGTCGTGTCCAACTCTAGAGGAGCATAAAAATGTGTCCCAGTTCATTTTAATAAAACTCAGTAAAAAGTATACTTGCGTAAAATTACACATATTTATGCTGCTTTGAAAAAATGAAAAATGATAATGAAAAAATATTTATTTAGCATAAACATACATCTAGACATAAGACAGGGGTACCAGAATCACACAAGTACTTAAGGATAATGTTTATGACATCCATAAACATTATCCTTAAGTACTTGTGTGATTCTTCTGTGATAAGTCAAATTGATAATAACAACGATTCCTGCACTAGGCAAAGCCTGTATCGCAGGAATCTGATACGCATTTTCTATGGATTTAAACCTCAAGTTCACATTAAAATTTATAGGTAATTTGAATTAGTATCTATTATTTTTAATCTATTATTATTTAAGTACAGGTAACTAGCTGCGCCCCGTAGTTACATTTGCTGTCCTTTAAGAACTGTTAATTTTTTCTGGAAGGAAGGTAGACTTTGTCCTTTTATGTAACTCTGACAACAACGCAACGTGCATGAAAAAATTCTTGATGATAGGTTGAAAATTTCCAGCGTGAAAGCGTAACGAACAAACAAACTCACTTTCACATTTATAATGTTAGTTGGGATGTTTGTTTACTAATGTTTTTTTTTGGGTAGAAATTTGTTTAAAAGTAAAAAAGTATATTTCTTTAAAAGTGTTTAGCATTTCGGCTGAGTGGCTGGGTCGAGTGTCTAAGATTCTACGTCCTATATAAAGCACTAGCTGTCACCCCGCGACTTCGTTCGCGTTTACTATTTATATATATTTATTTTATGTAGAATAGGTCGGCGTTTGACCACCAACTCATCTGATGTTCAATACAATACATCTTTATTGCACACCAAAAATACAAAGTAAAACAAACATAAAGAGAATATTAAAAATAAAATATCATTCGGCAGTACAAGGGCGGCCTTATCGCCTATAGCGATTTCTTCCAGGCAACCTTTGGATGGACAGGACAGAACGAAATATGACAAACGGTCGGTGGCATACATAGATACTAAATAATATATAAGTATATATAATAGCATAAATAAGCATAAATAATAGTAAAGAAATAAAAACATAGTAAAAAAAAAATAAAAAAAAAATTATCTACACAAATACCTTTAGACACATATAATACATAAATTAATATATAATTTGTATACAAATATAAATAATAAATATATACATATGTATGTACCAATTAACAAAGAGAAAGATAATGTTTAAAAATAAGATTTTTGAAAATGGGCAATGATTCAGCCTGTCTGATGGCAACAGGCAACTCATTCCACAGCCGGACAGCTTGCACAGTGAAACCCTTACTGTATGCTAAATTCATGTGGGAGCAGGTATGGAGTTGTAACTTACGGGCCGCGAGGTTCTCAATGAACCGGAGTGACCTTGAGCAAATTCAAAGCGCTCCTTAAGATAGTGTGGAGTAGAGGGAACAAACAAAATTTTAAAAAGAAAGGAAAGGATGTGAGTTTTACGGCGAAGTCGGATAGGTAACCATTTGAGCTTTTGGCGGAATTCAGAAACATGATCACATTTCCTTAAACCGACGCAAAACTTAACTTAAAGCGACGTTGTGGTCTAAGATGGAGCACGACGACCTATAAGGTACTTATTCACTCTAGCCTTGAAGTTTTGCAGAGTAAAGAAGTATATATATATGTGTGAGCTATCCTATCTGTTAAGTTAGATCGAACTGCACACGGTGTGCAAATTTGATTGAAATCGGTTACGTAGTTTAGGAGTCTATAGCGGACAAATAACGTGACACGTAATTTATATATATTAAGATAAGAAGATATAGCAATAAAGCAATCTAAAAGCAGGTTTTTCCAAATGCATAAGAGACAACAAAGGAACAGATTAAAAATGTATTCTATCTACCTGTACCAATGAATTTATTTTTATAAAGTTGATTAACACAATCCCCTTTAGCAGTTATACAGTGCTTTATCTTTTTCGATCAAGCTAAAAGTGTAAAAGACAGAAAAAGACAAAACACTGAATAACTATTTCGAACCTGAAATTACAACTTTAAAGCTACAAGGCTATAAGGGCTAGTTTTCACTTGTAGCTGGTGGCCAAGACTTATCTGGGTTACAAAATAATAAAAGGAACATATTAACTTCTTGCAATACCAATAATTCGCCGCAAGATGTCTCTGCTAACAATAACCCCACGTATTTCCAAACAACCCTGTTCGTATTGGAACATCTGGCGCGAGACTTCTGTTATAGATTAGAAAATACAATAATATCCGTGTCCCTGCCATGTAGTCGCCAATGAACTGAGACCTACAAGCTTACTAACAAAGGAGGAGAATCCTAATCAGTAATGGGTCAATGTAGACTGGTGAAGATATAACCGTCTTCCAAAATTACCACAGTCATGTATCCTTACAAAAAAACCAACTGCGATATGTAGGTATACATACAAACACACAGGTCGAACAGAAAATCCTTCATTTTAGTCTGTTATGTCCCGCAGTCATAGGTAAAAAAGGACATAAACATTCGTCATCTCTCTCACGCATTTATACATTTTAAAAAACAAAATCATTAAATCGAAAATTAAAAACAACAAGAGTAAAATGATTTAAAACAACGTTGCAAGTATTTTAAGAAATTTTCGTTTTAATTAACTTTTAAAAAACTATCGTGTTCCTATCAGATGTGTTAAATAAAACTCAATGCTCAATCTTACTCTCTCTGTGTCAAAATTTATTTCTATTCGTTAAATAATATTTTTTACCTTACAAACTTAAACTAACTCCCGCCGTGCGCGGTGCGATGCGACAATTACCAAATTACGGGTGCGAGTGCGACGGTATGTTCTCGCTCTCGCTCGCACTGTATAAGTATACACGTTAAGCTCTTCTCGCGCTAGTAAGCGCGCGTCGTCCGCGCAGGATGTTTGTAGCCGCCGCTCGCAGTCACCACATCACCCCCGCTCAAAACAAATCGTACGGGGGGACGGACGATTCTTCCACTTCGTGTGACGTAAGGCGGCTTCGATGTAGCGTCGACTGGTCCTGCAGCTGGCCCCGGCGGTGCGGCGGATTCAGGCTTCGTGCTTACGTCTTCTTCCGTTTCGTCATTGCAGGTGTACGCTGGCTTGAGTCGGTCGATTGATATCGTTGCCGATCGCGTAGGCAACTGAATTTTAAAATACTTGTCACACCTCTCTAGTACTTTATACGGTCCCTCGTATGGCGGTGTCAACGGCTTCCTGACCAAGTCGACTCGTACAAAAACGTGTGAGCAGGTAAATAAGTCCTTGTGTATAAATGGAGTGCGTGTCGATCTCTGCTTGGTACTTGATGTCAGTGACGTCATCGATTCTGTTATTCTTCTTATAAGATCAGCTGGCTCGTCTTGACTCGTTTTCGTTGCTACGAAAAAATCAGCAGGTAGGCGTAGCGTAGCTCCGTAGGTGCATAAGGCGGGACTGAGCTCTGTCGTCTTATGTAATGCTGCGCGTAGTCCCAGCAGAACTGTAGGTAGCTCTTTGGTCCAACTCGTGCTCGCTGCTCTTGCCATCAGCGCGGTCTTTAGTGAGCGATGCCAGCGTTCTATCTGACCGTTTGCTTGCGGGTGATAGGCAGTGGTTCGGATTCTCTTCACACCGAGTTTCTTCATCAATGCGTGAAATAATGATGATTCGAATTGGCGGCCTTGGTCGGTAGTTAGTCGTAGAGGGCAGCCAAATCTACAGATCCAGTGCTCGTAGACAACTCTGGCTACGGTCTCCGCCTTGATATCTCGCACTGGTACAGCTTCTGGCCATTTGGTGCGTCGGTCGATCATAGTGACGATATAAACAAATTCTTCAGACGGTGTTAGTGGTCCCACGATGTCGACATGCACGTGGTCTAGTCTTCCGGCTTCTTGGAATTGACCGAGAGGTGCGATAGTATGTCGTTGTATCTTGCTCTTCTGACAACCAAGGCAGGATCTCGTCCAACTTGACACGTCGGTGTTCATGTTAGGCCAGAAGTATCGCTTGGCAACTTGCTTCCTTGTGTTTCTAATTCCAGGGTGACTCAGTTCGTGAAGGGCTTTGTAGGCGGCTTCACGAAATGTAGTAGGCAGGTACGGTCTCGGGTCGCTTGTTGACATCTCGCAGTATATTGGTTTGCTAATGCCTGGCAACGTTACATGAGCAAACTTCAGGTTTTTCTTGTTCGTGCGTAGTTGCTTCAATTCGTCGTCTTTTTCTTGATCATCCGCGAGCTGCTGATAGTCGAGTGTTGATGTACAAGTGATCGTTTCGACTCTTGAAAGTGCATCAGCCACTGGGTTCATCGCTCCACTGACGTATCTGATTTCAGTACAAAATTGACTGATAAACTGCAGCTGTCGTTCTCGCCGCGGTGTGTCACTGTTGCTCGGAGGTTTCGACAAAGCGTATGTGAGTGGTCGATGGTCGGTATGAATGATTACTTCAGCGCCTTCTATGTACCTTCGAAAGTGCTTGACAGCAGTGTAAATCGCTAAGAGTTCGCGGTCGTACACGCTGTACTTCTTCTGTGCTTCGCTGAGTGTCTTCGAGAAGAATGCTATTGGACGCCACGCTGAGTGTTGATATACTTGAACTACGCCTCCAATGCATTTATCAGACGCGTCGGTCATCAGGTGAAGTTTTGCTCCCGGGATTGGGTGAGACAATGTCGCCGCTTGTTTAATGCTGTCGCGACATTGTTCGAAGGCTTCTTCTGCTTCAGGCGTCCAATTAATAGGCGTCTTGTCCTTCTTCTTTACGTTATGCAACAGTTTGTTGAGTTCTAACTGTTTTTCGGCTTGATGTGGCAATGCGTCTCGGTAAAAATTAATCATTCCCAGGAACCTTCTCAACTCGTCGATTGTCTTGGGTTTGGGGAATGATGAGATTGCTTCTGTCTTCTCTTCGGGTGGTTTAATACCTTCTGTTGACACATGGTAGCCGAGGAAATCTAACTCCTGTTTTCCGAATTCGCATTTGTCGACATTGATTGTGAGTCCAAATTCTGTCAGGCGCTTGAGTGTTTGATGCAGATGGCTCTTGTGACTTTCTTCGTCTGGTGAGTACAGGATGACGTCATCAATGTAACAAAAGGCGAAATCATCTAGGCCTCTTAGGACTTGATGCATGAAGCGCTGGAACGTTTGTGCGGCGTTGCGTAGTCCGAACGTCATGGACGTGAATTCAAACAGTCCGAACGGAGTAGTGACGGCTGTTTTCTGCGAATCTTCTTTGCTAGCCATAGGTATCCAATAGTAAGCCTTCTTGATATCAATTTTTGAGAATATCTTCATGCCGTGGAGTCTGAATGTGAAGTCTTGAATTCTCGGAATCGAATATCGATCAGGTATCGTCATGGCGTTGAGTAGGCGATAATCACCACAGATCCGTAGTTGTCCATCTTTCTTCCTCACAATGTGCATAGGATTGGCCCAAGCACTACTCGAAGGGCGGCACACGCCGATATCCATCAAGCGCTCGAACTCTTTCTTTGCTTCGATGTATTTGTCAGGCGTTAACGGTCGTGGCCGGACAAATACTGGAGGTCCAGTTGTCTCGAGGTGATGCGTGACGTCGTGCCGTGGTGGTTTCTTGAGTGACATAGGTCTCTGAATGTCTGGATACTGCTTCAGTATATTGCTGTACGGGTGCTTCATGTTGATGACGTGTACGGCTGAGTCTTCACTGCGAGTTGAAAGTGTATTGACTGAGAGCTTAGTCAGCCCGTCAATCAATCGCTGTCCTTTCAGGTCCACCAGAATGTTGTGATGACGTAAGAAATCCGCGCCGATGATTGATCTTCTGACGTCAGCGATTACAAATGTCCATGCGAAGTTGCGTCGTAAGCCCAAATTCAACTGATGCGTCTTCTCGCCATAAGTCCGTATTGTACTACCGTTCGCTGCATACAACTTGTAATCGCTTGGAGCGTGTCGTTGGCTCGGCTTCACAGCTTGCACGGAGATTTCAGCCCCGGTATCAATTAAATAACGTTCACTGCTTTGGCGATCAATAACGCTGAGGCGGTTGCTATGAATGGCTTCGACACCGGTGCCCGCCGAACACGATGTCTGCTCTAGTTTTCCGACTTCTGGGTTCTCGCACACGGTGACTCGCAGCGCCTCGCATTATCTCCGAATCGGAAATGGTACCGACATAGCCAGTCTGCGTCTCCTGGTCTCCGTCTGACACCGGGTGGCGTACAAGAGCGCGATCGATAACGCGTGTGTGAGCTGGATCTCTGGCTGGAACGTAGCGCGGCGATCTCCAGCGATAGCTTCTCTAATTGTTTCGCGAGGAGTTCGAACTGTGCGTTTCTGGTAGTGGTCACGGCGTCGGTAGTGTTCGCTGTATGCTCCAACATCTTGTCCGCCATGAAGCCGTCAAGAGGAATTCGCGCTTGAAGCGAAACCGAGGCCATTTCGTTCTTCACAATTCGTCTTGCGTTTTTTGAACGTCGGGGTCACCAATTATCGTGTTCCTATCAGATGTGTTAAATAAAACTCAATGCTCAATCTTACTCTCTCTGTGTCAAAATTTATTTCTATTCGTTAAATAATATTTTTTACCTTACAAACTTAAACTAACTCCCGCCGTGCGCGGTGCGATGCGACAATTACCAAATTACGGGTGCGAGTGCGACGGTATGTTCTCGCTCTCGCTCGCACTGTATAAGTATACACGTTAAGCTCTTCTCGCGCTAGTAAGCGCGCGTCGTCCGCGCAGGATGTTTGTAGCCGCCGCTCGCAGTCACCACAAAACTTTTAACAGCCTAGTTGGGAGAAGGTCGGCCTCTCAAGCCAGAGGGAGCGGGTCCAAACCCAGCCGGCGGCACGCACCAATTTGTTCATTGTGTGAACAGATGTATGTGCGTATTGTTTCTCATCTGCTACCATGACTGGAGCCTGGTGTATGGCGACAGGCGCGCCCCCTGTCACATTTGGGACTGAATATCGTCCGGCGAAGTGTATTTATACAATAAAACACCCACACTTGGTGTTTTATTGTATTACACCTTTTGCCAGCCCCTCGGGGGAAAGGCGTGACAGTATATGAAAAACATAACCCCTTTTCTTGCGCTGTCGGGTAAAAATAATGGTAAGTACGCATTCTTAAAATTGAAAAGCGAATACGAAATCACGTAGCACGTACAAGATACACTCTTCATAACGTTGACACCCGTAGATGTGTCACTTCCGATATTACGTCCCATGCCTTGTTGAGAATTGAACACGACAGCGCGTTTCAAATTGAGATAAGAATTCGTCTAACAATATCACGTATTTTACGGCGCTTCCCGTTTCGAGTTTTAAACTTTGACCAGCTGTTAAGCAAACAAGTTAGTGCAGTCAAATGAAAATACTTACCTATTCCCATAAAAAATAAAAGAAGAAACGATTTTGGGACACTTGGTATTTTAAGGGTGTCAAAATTCGTTGAATGTATTAATAGATTTGTGAATACATTTGTCGTATGAGACCTTGTGATGAGATCACTTGCCGTAGCGCGGGTTATATTTTAAACTCACAGTTAACTTCAAAAATTTAACTGTTAATTCGTCTTGCGCCACCAAGAATTAGAAGTTAACCTTGAGCTAGTACAACATTAATGTGAAATTTACAATTAAACTCTGAGTTAATTAGCACAGCGTTTAAGAATTTAACTAAGTATCTTCTGCAAGTGACCCTTACTGTCATTCGGAACTGCATCCTAATTTAAATAAAAAACGCTATCATTCGCTACATACATACATATCATCACGGCTTGCCCCCCACGGGGCTGGCAGAGGTGAAATACAACACCCACGCTTATTCAGTCCCAAATGTGACAGGGGTCGAGCCTGTCGCCATACACCGGGCTCCATGCATGTAGCAGATGACATACAAAACGTACATATATGTTCAGACATAAAAAATTGGTGCGTGCCGTCGGCTGGGATCGAACCCAGTCCCTCTGGCTTGAGAGGCGGGCCTACTTCCAACTAGGCTATCATCGCTACAATTCGCTACAAAAAATGCAGTTATCTAAATTCATTCGTTGTAATAGGCTTGGGTTACTATTGAATTTAGTATTAGGTTTCCTAGCATTAGCAGTAACCCAGGTCTATTTATGAATATCGAAAACTTCAACAAATTAAACAAAAATACCTAAGTAGTCATTTTTGTGTCACATCTCTGTTGAATGCCATTCAAACAAAATCCAGTAAAACACCAATATTATTTTAGGTAACAAAATTACACAGAAACAAGAATAGAGTCCGTTGACAAACAACATGTTATTCTAAAGACACCATACATAAAGCATATTTTTGGATCAAAAGAAAGTGTGGAATCTCTTTCATTATTTCCATGCCAGCTTTTAGTATAAGTCTTTGATAGGGACACTCGACGCCATGACACAAAAAGAAAGTCAGTAACAGAACTTATAAAATGTCAAGGGAGACGCCAAACCTAATAGTTTTGTTGTTTGTGACTAACAACATGTTTTTAGTGAGTGTGTATGTTGTTGATGCCAAAAATGTCATTCAAATGTAACTATCCACCTACTATTTCCTAATTTTTGCACGCTCCTTAGGGGTTGAATATAGTGAGACTCTTATTTATCACCAACTATCCTGTATGTACCTATATTTCTGCAAATAAATTATTTTGAATTTGAATTTGAATTTGAATGTCATCTGCTTTAGGTATAACTGGAGCCCGGTGTATGGCGACAGGCTTGCCCCCTGTCACATTTGGGTTTGAAAATCATCTGGTGAAGTGTGAATGTTGCAATACACCTGCCAGCCCCTTTTGGGAGAAAGGCATGACGAAATGTTGACTTACAATGTGGCTTCTAGCAGCGCCCTGCGTTTTCACCCGTGCTATAAAGTAGCCTATGTGTTCATCCAAGGTATAATCTACCTCCATACCAAAAATTTTAAAAATAATTTTAATTCTTAATATTTTTATTTTAGTTATGTGTTCTTGTGTTGTGTAATTTTTGAATTTGACATTTTTGCTGTATTATTTTATTATACATTGATTGTATTATTATTTAAATTGACATGTAAAATTACATTTTATGAGTAAAATGAATATGAATATAAATATGAATAAATTTTACCAAAATACGTGCATCCGCTTCAGCGTGAAGAAGTAATAAATAAACACACACACACAAACTTTCGCCTTTATACTCTTAGTAGGAAGAACGATTAATTTGCTTCTGACTGTTTTTGCATGTCTATCATCGCCAAACAAGCTAAACTGCGGTCAAAGTGTGTGTAAACAGTTCAAGTTCGACTTTCAACACTGTTAAACTACTCAAGACGGTCCAATTTACTTCGGCAGTGCTTTGAATACATAAATATTGTCTTCGCAGAAGTTTCCGAGGGACCTTTTGATGTAAACTACTGCTTGTATTGGATTATGCTTTTAGGGAAATGGCAGGGGGACGTTTTCAGTTGCCTCTGCTCTTAGCTTGTTTTGTCGACGGTGATTGGTCAGTTTGTTATGTTTAAGAATACAACTATTCCTAAATAAATCGATTAATTCGATCCGCGGTGTTATCCCCGGTTCAAAAGTGGCTTATATACTATCCAGGCTGCAATCTATCTATGTACCAAATTCTGTCCAGATCCGTACGGCCGTTCTGGCGTGCTTTTGTAACAAACATCCATCCATCCATCAAAACATCGCATTTATACTATTTGTGAGATGAGATTGTGATCGTGATAAGTTTCATAAACCAGCTATAGCATTTTTTCATTAACTTTTTGAGAATAAATCTTGGTTAATTAGCACAAATAATTAGCAAGAAAAAGAGTTGAGTCATCAAATTATTCACAGTGAGTAACATAACATAACAAATAAGCAAAATACCCAGATAATCCTTATATATCCTGTCGGTATCCATTGTTGTATTTTTAGACCAATATTGTCTGTTGTTGGTATCCATTGTAAAATTTTTGATAAATACAAAAGGTTTCATATTAATTCGGAGAATGGTCAAACACTACAGTGTAATTTTATTAATCCACAGCTCTCAAAAAAAAAAAAAAAACTGCTGTATTCCATTGCTGTTATCCATTTCGGTTTTCCAGTGCACTGGACAGAATTCCTGTAGTGGATAATCACGTCAAATCAGACCAGCCTACCTGTATTTAATTCTTTGATTAAGCTAATTTCAAATGAGAGGAATTATAGGTACGCTGTACACTGGATGGTTTTTCAGTAAGATTACGATGGTAGCGATTCTGATATAAACTCAAACGACATGTTGCTGTCTTTGACTGCCTTGGTGGCTCAGTCCGTAGTGAACCTACCTTCTGAGCTAGGGGGTGTGGGTTCGATTCTCACCTAGAGCAAACACTAATGTGATGAATATTTGTGTTTGTTCTACGTCTTTCATTATCTATTTATGTATGTATTTAAAAATATTTATGTACTCGTATGTATATCAGTCGCTGGCCGCCATAATACAAGATTTGCTTAGTTTGGGGTCAGACGACAGTGTGTACAAGGGTCCTGAATACGATATTTTACTAATAGAATGACAACAAAGAGACAGCATGAGTTTTAATGCTGTCGAGTAGGAATTCATTCATACCAGTTTAGTGGGGTAGTGAGCAAACAGGTGACGACTAAAAACAAGTTGTAAGTGTCAGTTTTACTAGTGTCTACTAAGCTGTCTTTTTCTTTTATTAGTCAAGAATAGCGATAGCACTTTGCGCCGCATTTAAAAACGACGCTTAGTCATGAATCTCGATTTCAATAAGTTTTAAGAAGACTCATGACTGAGCGTCGTTTTTGAATGCGGTCCTTAGTTTCGGTTAGTGAATTAGCAACGAAATCGAGGCCAACATTTTCAACCTAACTTTATCTCTACCTACCAAAGAATGTGTAAGTCTGTAATATTTCCGTTATAAAGTAGGGAGTAGATATGTGTTATTCATGTTGAGCGGTTCAATGGTAGAGTTCGAAGGTAGTTTATGGCTGGTAGAGCACCCCCCGGTATTGGGCTGATGCATACTGCAACAGCGGACGTGCAAGAGATATGACTTCACAGTCTCATGTTATTCCAAGCAGCCCGATGTAAATGGAACATCTATTATCTGGTTCCTTTGCAAATCGGTTTCTTTTAGGTGCGTTCGGATTTAAGCGTGTCACATCGTAGGCCAAATCTTTGATTAAAATCAAAGTAATGAAATGACGGCCAGTCCAACCAAGCCAGTTTAAATAAAAAGAGTAATTTGCTTTTTTCGCTGTTGGTTTTTTGTTTTAAATAGTAAAATTAATTTACCAAATTAAAAAGTACATATTTAAATACTAGACATAAACGTTGCAAAAGTGATTACTAGATCCGTACTGGGTCTTACGATAAGTAGGCGGTGAACCCCAAACTAGGCACAGGGTCTGTTTCTTTTTCGTCTTCTTCTTTTTATGAAGAATAGGTCGGCGTTTGACCACCAACTCGCCTGATGTTAAGCGACATTGTGGTCTAAGATGGAGCACGACGACCTATAAGGTACTTATTCACTCTAGCCTTGAAGTTTTGTAGAGTGAAGAAGTACAAAGACGGCAGTTGACTGAGGCGCTACAAGTGCGCTACTGCTCAGACCCGTCTTCGGAATTCGGATTCGGTTTATTTATCTAGCTGCGCTTTGCGGTTTCAGTCGCGGTTCCACAGAAAACGTTAATTTTTCGGGACAAAAGTAGTTATGTCCTTTTTCGTACCCCCGACAACGTGTATGCTAAATTTCAAGATGACCGGTTGAATAGTTGTTTTTTTTTTTATTACATAATAGGCTTGCGTTTGGCCGCCAACATGCCTGATGATAAGCAGTGATGCGGCCTACGATGGAGCACGCTTGCCTAGAAGAAACCGATTCACTCGAGACTTGAAGACACCCAGATTGTAAGTGAGACGTGAAAGCGTTACAAATAAACAAACAAAATCACTTTCACATTTACTACATTAGTTATGATTAGGATTAAGATAGTTATAGGATTAAGATTTAATTGCGTCGTCAGTTTCAGTACTCCAGAAAAGACTATACTGAAAGCTCTGAATACCGAAATTAGCTTACGCGTTAGTGTTATGAAAGTGGCTGGAAAACGAACGAGAAAAGATGGCGCGCAAATGGCGAAAGAAAATAATGACAAAACCATTAGCACCTAAACGCTGAACGAGGGTTCTTAGGGGATTTAAACCCACCACACCAACATCTGTTCTTTCGTCATCATCTAAGTCAAAGTATAAATGTTTTTATATGTAAATATTATTATGTACTTCCAATTTAAATAATGGTACTTACAAATATTTATTCTACTAAATAGTTCATGGGCACGCGTGTTCGATGTCTCGTTTTGAGGATTGTGAATTTATCAAACCCCTTTTTTTTCGCAAAAAAGGGTTTACAGGAAATAACGGTACATTTCGCCATCTCAAAATCTAGACCATTACGGGGAAAAGAAGAATTAACTGAACTGGCTAACTCACTAAAACGTAATCATGTAGCTAGTCAGTCATTCCATGTCAGCCAGTCAGTCATTTCATTCAGTCAGTCATGGCTGAAGGTCAGTTAGTGACAGGACAGTGGCCTCTCTTAAGGTCACTTGAAGAAGCTGGGGATTTTTTTTACTCGGAGTTCATAATAAATCGTCTTGCGCTTAAGTTAACACAATATTAGAGTACATTTTAGCTCTGAGTTAATTAGCCCAGCGTTAAAAATTTCCTTTCATGTCTTCTGCAAGTAGGCCTTAATGGACAGACATTAGCGCACCGCTATCTCTCTCTCGCTAAAATCACTGAAAAAAGTTACGAAAATTGCAATCGATTGGTGAAAATAACATTACGAACTTTCAGCAAAAAATAATTATTTATGGATCAAATAAGTTTCAATAAGTATCTAAAAATTCCATTATATGTTTTGCCCTCTTTTTTCAGTGCGCTGTCATAATACCTACGTAGTAAAGACCAAAATGCAAGGATAATTTGGCACATGCCCAAAATTGGAGCTAACGATTGAATTTTTTTGGATTTCATGGAAAATTTGAATGTATCCTGTAACAGTATCCTATAATATTGACATATACCATAAAACCCTCTGGTCAACCTAGAGAATAAGATGGCGCACGGCGTATGATCTAAGTGAAGCCAAAACCCATTTAAAAACTACGCTACTGTTGTATATGTACACAACACGCAAACATTGACGCAAAAAAACTACGCTACTCGCTTGGTCATTCTTACCTCATTATTCGCATTGGTTTATGGTATAATTTCGAGTACATAAATATACATAGTGCTTTATCAAAGTTTGGCCAGGACTACATTTTGAGGTTCTTTTTAAAAACTGTGCAGTTTTTTTACAAGTAAATTTTGAAAAACCCGTAACATCAAACTCTTACAAATGTGTACAGTTTTAAAATATTAAATCTACTAAGGTTGTATATTGGAACGGAAATAGCTAACGTAGAGCTTAGGAATTAATATTAGTTTTCGTGCAATTGTAAATGTTTTTCATGGCAACATTACCACGCACACACATTGAAAAAGAAGTGGCTACAGCGAGATATAACGCAGTGTTCCATCTTTTCCTCTAGATTTATCTGAGATAAAACCTATACTAATAATATCTATGATATGTACGTTATTTCCCCCCGTTAATTAATGAGATTCAAATCGTCATTTCTTCCCCCGACGGGGCCGGCAGAGGTGTGATACAACACCCACACTTCGCAGGACGATATTCAGTTCCAAATGTGACAGGGGGCAAGCCTGTCGCCATACACCAGGCTCCAATTATGTAGTAGATGACAAACAAATATCTTCCGGTGTAAAATTGTAAAATGTAGGAGGTATATTGTAAAATTAATGAGATTACTCTACCAAAACGTCATCGGCGCCTCACTTAAGTGTCAAAAGATCCTAGTAGCACATAAAACGGCGACCTCTGACAATGTCCTCAAGTTTTAACTCGCTGTCACGGTCATTAATGTCGGGCACTTCTTTAACTCATTCTATTTTCAAACCCCCTAAAGGGATTATCTTTATTAGCCGATTAGCCGTTTCTCATAAAATATGCGTGATTGTAATCAAATAAACGTCACTTTGGAAACTTTGAAACCGTAAAAAACAAAGTCGGTCGTTCGCCTTCGCCTGCCAAGAAAGGGGGAACGTGATGAATTTTAAAATTGGAATATCGAAGCGACGTTTTTATCGTTCGATATTCAAATTGACGAATCAGCGACGACATTCACCCCCATATGGGTTTTACGGAATTTTGAAATGTTACGTATTCCATTTTGAATTGGATTCGTTAGGTAAACGCATTACATTTGTTTGTTTTACTTAGGCACTTGTTGTTTTAGGATTCTGTTTTTTGCGTCTTTTATGTTCGCTCATGACCGGCGGAACGTGGAACGTATGCCTGTTTGAATTGTTTGTGTATTTATATGGCAGTTCACATTTATCTCTGAAACGGCTAGACCCAATTGTAGTGCAATTTTTACCGGACTGAGCAAGAAGGAGGGTTATGTTTCTCGACTGTATGTATATATATGTGGGTATGTACGAGGTTCTTTTGCACGCCCTACAGCCTAAACAGCTTGATGGATTTCGGCATGTGAGGTGTCATTTGAATCGTCTTGATAGTGGCAGTGACATAGGGTATCATATATTTCAGCCGGTTTTTCTTTCTTGTAGTAATGTTACTTGTTTATTAGAAAACAGAGACACCTACAGTCCTACATAGTATTCAGTAGTGAGGATAAAAATGGAATGAAAAAATATTAATGATGCATTATGGAGCCATTAATTGGAGCTCGATGTATGGCGACAGGCTCTCCCTGTCACATTTGGGACTGAATATCTTCCGGTGAAGTGTGGGTGTTGTAATACACAACTGCTTGTCCCTTCGGGAGAAAAGCGTGACGATATGTTATGTATTATGTGCACTTAGAGTAACTTCGCTATAATCGTAATATGTTATAAATTCATGTATTGTGAAAATTCAGGTTGGTGTTCAACCAATCTTTTTTAAAGATTGTAACAATGCTATTATTAAATCTTTCACAAGTCATAATATATAGTGACCGTTATAATTGACCAAAATATTACAATTAAGACTAAAATGCAACATCACCACACCAAAGCTACTCCTTAAAAGCTAATCCCAGATAGTACCTGCAAACGAAGTCGGTAAGCGAACTCACCGCGCTCGCCGTACAAAAGCATTAGTGGAACTTTCTAATTGCCACCCGGTCAAACTAGACAGCTACCACCAAAGTTTCATACTATACTGCTCTTCTATTATGGGGGAAAGTTGAAATATGTTTCGAAATTAAAAGCATTTTTGGACGTAGCTTAAAAAGTAAAAAAAAAATGAAATTAGCTTAACAAAACATACATAATCATCATGTGTTTTTTCCGTAGGGATTGACAGTGGTGAAAAAACCCACACTCCGTCAGACGATATTCGAAATTAATCATGAATGAATCATCGGATAGACTAGAGGTCCAGCTTAAACATTGGACTAATTGGACTAATTGGAAACAAATAAATTTACATAATCATACAATGTTGTTTGCAACAGAATTGTACTTGTTCGCTTTTTGGACAATATCATGACAGCTATCGTTAATTGAGCTTCAATGTCTCAGAAACTCGATTATATTAAAATCAAATAAGTATCCTTACTAGTTAACATTGTATGTTAACATTGAAATTATTATATAGGTGTTTTCATCTTTGATTAGTGACTGCAACATGTATTTTTACCGACTGCATAAGGAGGACGGTTATGTTTTCCGAGTGTATACCTATATGTATGTATGAGGTTTCTTTGGCACGCCCTATAGCCTAAACAGCTTAATGTGCTTCGACATGCGAGGTGTCATTTGAATCGTCTTTATAGTGGAAGTGATATAGGGTACAACATTTTGCAGTCGGCTTTTTGTTTTTCTTTTAATAATGTTACTTGTTTAAACAGTGGTCTAAAATATCCTAGGATGAATAATAAGTATTTATATATTAAAACCTTTATAAAATAAAAAAGTAAAATGTAAGTTAACAACTTTTTAAAGCATTTCATATTTTTTTTAAGCCTCATAACAAAATATACATTTTATAACTAGAAAAAAATGCAGCTAAATCTAAACTAAGACCAGGCATGGAAATTCCATTTTTAATGAAAGGATTTGAAGATACATGTCGGGTTAAGTCTCTGTGCGTATGGCTGTTTACTGGGAACACGGAATTATGCGAGTTAAAATTAAAATGGGTTAGCTTAAGTATCGGGGATAACCAAGGGATAATGCGTGATTATTGTGAAACTTATGTTTAATTTAATTAAAATTTCTGGAAAAGTATTTTTTTTTTATCAGTTTAATATACAAATTTGCACAGCTAAACTAAAAATATTACTTTTGTTGCTTATCTGCTGATTACTATTCTTTCAAGTACCCAATTTTCGAATAAATTCATTAAAGTACTGGATTGGCTTATTAAAATGTAAACCACTGTTATTGTTGAAGTGAAACTTCTAATGCGACATGCAACAAAGTTCCGTTAAACGTTTAACGCTCCTGGGGAGGGGGAATAGAAAGAGACAGAGCGAGAGTGAATGCGTGGCACTCGAACGCATGCGCGTAGTATACCTGTTAGTATATGGCCAGCGCGAGCGTTAGCAACGAGTAGCGTCTAATATTCCAACGCAAAAAGGAGAGGGAAAGAAAGATACACAGAAGTGTCACTTCTTCCGCGCGGAGGGACTTCACGCAAGTTTTTTTTTTCCTCAAAACTTTACTTATATTAGTACAATATGAAAATAAAGATTTAAAAAAAAACAGAGTATTTATTCCAAAACCATCCCTATTTTCATTGTTGAGATAGAAGTAATCGAAAACATCCTTAAAATCACTGTAATGTTGACCAGTGTTATCTACCTATTCTTATTATTATGCTTAACTGAAATACGACAAGTTAACATAAAACCTATGTACCTACCTAGATAAGATAGACAGAAATTAGACAGGTAGATGGAATTATCACGCTTAGCAGCCATCAAATTTGTTGCCCTTTGGCCTACAACGTAGTTCTACTGTTCTGACCATGGCTGTATTTTCTAACTGGTTGACAACCAATGCATTTTATTGGTGCTGCCACTAAAATACTAAATTACCCCTACTACTAGTAGTATCTCTCTACTCACTCCTACTATCAGTAGAACTAAGAGGTTCCATATCCATCCAGCTGTTTATAAACGATACAGAGTCCTACTACTATGACCTTAAGACCACGGTCAATGCAATTAAACGTTAGTCGCTACGCAAGTTAGGAAAAAACAGGTACTCACAACGTCGATAAGCTGACTGAGCCTAAGTCCCATCTTGACGGTGAGCCGATCGGAGTTATTGCCGACAGGTCGGATCAGCCGGTTGTAGTTGGAGAGCAGGTCGTCATAAAGCCGCTTTGCCTCAGGGTTTGCGACGCTCAAGCGACCCCACACGCACAACACTCCGACCACCAGCGCCAACACCATCTTAGGCTAACACCACCCCTGTGGACAAGAGAAAAAGGTTTACAATACGTGAATTGGAACTTGATAATTAGGGAGTTATTCACAAGTCACACATCAGAGGTAGCCAACGTTTGGCTCGGTCGTGTCTTAGATTGTTACCGCTTACTGTTATCGGGGTATTTAGATAAAATAAGCTATAGGTCATTTAAAACGGCAGATTTTATAGAGTATTGTGTAATATTTATATTAAATTCCACACACGGTCGCCTGACCCCAAACTAAGCAAAGCTTGTACTATAGCTGCCAGAGACTGATATACATACTTAAATATTTTGAAATACATACTTAAATACATGTTAACACCCAGACATAGAACAAACACAAATGTTCATCACATAAAATGTTTGCCCTAGGTGGGAATCGAACCCACACCCCCAAGCTCAGAAGGCAGGTTTACTACTAACTGAGCCACCGCACCGAGGCAGGCGATTGTATGAAAACCGTTAAGATCTACCATAGTAGGTACGTAGTAGTACGTATCACAAAGTTAGAAAATTCGGCAATAAAGACAACAATTCATAAAAAAATATTACACCAAGAAAAAACTTCTCTCTACTTTACTATTCCTATCTTACATTGTTAGTTTTTGAATACTAAACTTCCCAACCGATTTTGTAAAATTTGGCAATCAAATAGCATGCAGCGTCAAAGACAGACACAAAATACTTTAGAAACTGGAAAAAGGCAGTAAACTCAAAAATGTCGAGTCCCATTTAACTAGTAGAAAATAAGAAACCACACTACGAGTAGCTTGGATGCCAGTCAGTCTACGCTGTTCGCTTTCATCTGAAGGTCGCCTCGACTCCGAAGCACCGGGCACACAGGTTGACCCGATTCCAAACCGGGATTACGGACCAAGTCGGACTTAATTACCGGATAAACCAGATAAGCCACAATAAAACGCACCCTTATAAATCAATCTGTACCACCTACACCGAGATAAAACTAGTGAACGTACAGGAGTGGATGGAAAGTAATCTATACGAACATACATTAGCTTTAGTTTATTGGCTAACATTTATAAACTGCTCCTTTGGGAGTTTTTGGATTTAAAGGTGGAGGTAAGTACTTTAAACTATATCATTGTAAGCCTTTATTGTTGTGTTAAGACATGATAAATAAGTAGATAGACAAACTCTTTATTGTTCATACCCGACATTATAAACAAAAGGAAGGCCGGATAACGCTTCAAACTTGTGCAATAACTCGCTAGAACTATCTTATTCAGGCAACTTTACAATGAAGAGGATTCATACAATAGATTTTGGTGCTGAAATAACATAATTTTGATATTTTTTTTCTAGTATCTTAAAAAAATATTAAACCCATTCGTGCATTGAATGTAAATTGAAATCACGACAACCCTCCAGGAATATCCACAAAAATATTTTTTCCTTTGTATTCAGATATTATTTCCGTAAATTGGCTCACTTTTTTCAGAGCCACGTACCCGATTTTCACACAAATTATATTTTCCAAAAGCAGAACATTGTCGTCCTTCTCCCATTCATTTCGCTTCCTCGAGTGTATCTTGCGGAAACATCTTAACGACTACATCTCGCCGTTATAACATGTGACGTACCTCGAAATATATCATTTTCTTGATAGGACGTAATCAGGAAGCCGTGTGGGGACAATGGGACACGACTTTGGTATCTCTTACGATTTATACATGCGTAGGTGGCGGATGATCTGTGGTGGTTTCATGTAGGTAAGCCAATAAGAGAAGTAACAGAGGGAAAGAGATTAGGGAAGAAAAGGAATCTGAACGTTTTGGTTAGAGAGAAGTTGAAAACTGCAGCAAGTTGACCAAAAAGTACTGAAATGGAGTGGTAAAAAGATTTTGTGTATTTTTTGAAGATCTCAAGTCCACGAAGACACCATTTAGGGTTTTAAAGAAATTCTTATGCATTTTTTGAAGGTTAATTGGAATTTTTTGAAGGTCTATTAGCCTTCTATTGCAGGGCATGTGTCAAACTGCACAGATATTACGAGAGCTTATAAATTCAACTGAACCGTATGAAAAGTACGCCCAAGCAGTGGGCCAACAGTCTGCAACCTATAGTTTGGACTACAAAAATAATAAAAGAAAATTTTCCCTCCTTTCATTCCCTCAATTACGTCCCTGTTTTCCTGTACTACCGTCTTTCAGCCTTCATTTGTAGGCATTCTTTCTCATGTGTCGCTTAAGGAGCTTATTTTTACCTTGACGTAAAGAACAATGTAGAAACATAATACTCTTAAATTACGGGAATATGAGTACTTTCTAAGTAACAAATGATATTTCTTTGTTGCAAGTGATCCTTGTCAGAATTATTTTTATATGGCTATGATGACGTAGGTTAAAGAGAGAATGTGCCTTAAATTGCAGAAAAGTGAAAGATGTATGCAGGGTTAAAACCTTAATGTATTCTTTTAATTTTAATGGAGATACTATGGAAATAGGTTAAAAATCATGCATGCCATAAAAAATATCGCAAATAAAATATTTTTTATTTTGGCAAATGCATCAGTCACGCGAAGCCAAAAGTAGAATAAAAAATAGATTTTTGACGTTAAATTTATCTGAGTTAATCATATACCTACCCTCTTAATATTACACGTAGAATAGCCTCGGAATAGTTATTTCGTGTTAAATTTACAAGGATGAAAATGACAAAACACCAAGAAACTATTCCGAGACAACAACTTTTATTAGTAATGGGACAAGGTTTACTAAATAAACCAACATCTCAGATCAACCTAGAGTATAAGATGCGCACGGCGTATGATTTAGGTGAAGCCTAAAACCATCCAAAAACTACGCTACTGTCGTATATGTACACAACACGCACACATTGACGCAAAAAAACTACGCTACTCGCTTGGTCGTTCTTACCTCGACATTATGTGCATTGGTTTATGGTATAATTTCGTAAACATACATATACATAGTGTATTATAAAAGTGTGGCCAGGACTACTTCTGAGGTTTTTTTTTAAAAACTGAGCAGTTTTTTTACAAGTCAATTTTGAAAAAGCCGTAACTTTGAACTCTTACAAATATGTGCAGTTTAGGAATATTAAATCTACTAAGGTTGTATATTGGAACGGAAATTGCTAACGTAGAGTATGGGAATTAATATTAGTTTTCGTGCAATTGTAAATGTTTTTCATGGCAACATTACCATGTACCACACAAGTTTATTAAAGTTGCTTCAGCGAGATATAACGCAGTGATCCATCTTTTCCTCTAGATTGATCTGAGACCAACATCTTCAAGATACGATGTAAATAAATTGCCTCAAGTTGTTAAATGCATTAAAACATCTTCGATTTCAAAACGCGACAAATTCCTGAGAAAAAACCGCTCTTATCATTGTCACCATCTAAAATGTTCGTGATCGCTCCAATATTTCATTGTAAAAGCTTTTCGTACTGCATGACGTTAATTTATAGCAGCTAAATTGAATTTCGCTCGTGCAATGGACCATGTAACACTGTAATTCATTTTCGTTTTCCTTATTTTTATTTACCGTTTTCGATATTCTTTTGTTTTGCTTTGGAATGAATACTGTGATTTTTGAATTAAAGTATTTTTGTTTTAATATTACAGTGCCGTTATTGGATTTTCTTTAACACATGTACCTATGTCATATATGTAAGAATGTTTGTATGAGAATGTTGTAATGTTGTTGCTTTTGAGCGAAAAGACCGCCCTTTGCACCTTTACTTGCATATTTAGTTTAGTTTTATATTTTGGTTAGTGTCAATAATGATTTTGTATTGTATTGTACGGTTTTGTTAATGAATACTTTTTGTTCAAATTATTGATGTAAAACAACGAAGAAGCGGCACAAGTCTAATTTCTAGTACACAGCGCGGGGATCCAATATAACTACAAGCAAACAGATACTACACAGCTCCGTTGACAGTATTATGTCACGTGTATCAATAACAAAATAGAGAGACGTACAAAAGACTCTAGCGAGAACGAAACAAAAATAATTATCACTGTTGCGACTGGTTTGTGACTGCGGTAAATTGTGTGCAGCACCGAATTTATGCGGCCCATTTTTAGTTCTCTGATCGTCTCTCCCTTACATTTGATCGAAGGTTCAAATAGGGCTAATACGGCTTCGTAGCGCAGTAAAAGTATTTAATTGGAATGTAAGTAGACACGCAAAAGTTAAATGCTTGCCAAGTTTCATGCTTTCTGTCGGATGGAACCACATTATTTCACGTTAAGGAGCCGGACTAAGTTTAGTAGCTAGCTAACTAAAGAGAAACATTAAATTTAAAAAGATTTTTTGTTAAAATATATGGTAGCTCAAGTTTAATCACTAACTATCCTACTAATATTATAAACGCGAAAGTTTGTAAGAATAGATGTATGGATGTTTGTTACTCTTTCACGCCAGAACGTCTGAACAGATCTGGATGAAATTTGGCACAGAGATAGATTATAGTCTAGAATAGCACATAGGATACTTTTTAACCGCGGGTGAAACCGCGGGGCGCAGCTAGTAATTATATAAGTCAAAAAGACGATTCCAAAAGTTGTCGAGGGCTACAGTACTGTAGTCGTCCGTAAGCTTTGAAGCTTTGAAGCTGTATATAAGAAATAAGTGTGTTCATTATATTTTGACCACATCGAACGTGAATCCTGACATACCATGTCACACGTCTTAACTCCATATTAGGTATTCTCTTTGTCATGTTTCAGGCTCTATGGATCAGGCTTTTATAATTTATAACTCACTTAAACCAAATTTCTGTTTCAATTCAATTCGCGCGAACCCAAATAATTCAATTTACAACTTCTCAAAATTACTCCGCGAGAGAGTTTAAAACTATCTGTTTATTCATAGAAAAGTCAATTTAAGTTTTACAACTGGTATAAACCAATTTGCTTACGTGTACCCTTTTATTTAATTAGTTTGGATAAACAACTCGACATTTGTGAATTCGTCGGGGCATAACTAAGCGCCTCTATTGGAGACCTCTTCAAACATGGTAAACGAAGGTTCTAGAAGCAAACGTCTCTTTGCACGGGAATTTGGACTTTAAACAAACCGAGGTAGAGCCTAGTTCAGAATCATGTTTGAGAGATAAAAATATTTTTAATTCCACACGTGCTGAAAAGTGAAATCTTTAAATGAGACCAGTATCCCAACTCATTTCAACACTTGTGCTAGTTATTTTTTTGTAATTAATGCAGCTTTCAAAGAAGGTTTATTATTTATCTCAGGTGGGTTAAATAATTTGAAGATTTAGTGATTTGATTTCAGTTCGCGCTTGTTTCAGTTTTACAAAGTTGAAGTGCAATAGTTATTATATTATAGTTAGTACTTACCTATTTCTGTAAACTTTAGTGGCATCTTGGTCATTATAGTAGTATTTTTGTAAGTACGTACATAACAATAACTGAATTTATTGTACTAGCATAAGAAAAAAAATATAGGTAGAGCATAGGTAGCCTCTATATATTTCCCCAACTATTGATTCGTATACTAATATTCTCTATATTAATAAACGAATCAATAGTTGGGGAAATATATAGAGGCTACCTAGAAGACACCCAGATTATAAGTGTCAGGGAACACACAGTCTGGCAGAGTATTCCACAACTTTCAACTTTTCTATTTGCGATTTTATTCCTTAAACAACAGAACTATTTTACTTAAACAAAAAAGGTTATTTTTCTGAAATTGTTCATGCTATTTATAGTATTTTAATACTTAAACAAAAGTGTTTTTGTGGCTGAAATTGTTTAGGCTACTTATTTTCTTTGAAAAATAATATGAAAAATACCGATACATTTTACACAATGTACAGTTTAAGGACATCAAAGGGCTTATAGCGTTGAAAGGGCATGCCGTACGACACTTTGTAGTTCAAATACTGAGTAGAAAATACACAGAAAAACCGTTAACAATGCATATATTGTTAGCTAATGTAATACGTATTGCTACGCCAGTCGCGGCTGATGAAGAAACTATACGCTAATCTGTGGCGAAGTTGTTTTCAGCTACCGATAGGTAACGCAGATTAGACAATAGTAGCCGCTCGAGCCGCGCGTTCCATTGTTAAATCCGGAACAAAAGAAATCTTTCTGGAAAGCAAACTTGTAACAGTATTAATCATACATCACATAACATGTCGTCGCGTCTTTCCCCTGAAGTGACTAGCAGAGGTTTATTACAACACCAACACTTCGCCGGACGATATTCAGTCCCAATTATGACAGGGGGGTGAGCCTGTCGCCATGCACTGGGCTTCAGTTTTATAAAAGATGATGATGACATTAAAACGCATTATAATGTGAAAACGTATTATTATGTGTTATTTACGAGTACGTATTAATCATCCAAAAAAGTAAAACATTATAAAATTGATTTTATTATGACAGATATTTAAAAAAATCTACTTAATACTGGCCCCTGACTGAGTATTTTGTACCTATTTCTCTCTATGTATAGTGTGATTTTTTTCGACTGCGGCAGTGCAAGAAATAACTATTAAGACTATCATTTTGAATACAAAGCGAAAAAAATGGTATAATCTGTACAAAGCCATAATAGAGCAAATCGCAAAACACAAATGTCTGAAGTGATCTTAGTGATACATATTGTATACATCGCCCCTTTTTCTGTTTCAGAAACTTCTTTTTACTTGCTACGATTCTGCATACACGCTCATCGTTACGGGTTACGGGTGCCTACTCTTGACCTGGTTTTCCTTTAAAACGTCTTCGATTTGCTCGTGATAGATCCTTCTAGGTCGACCCAAACTGACTTGACCATTCAGACTTACCTCTTAAAAGTGAGAACAGATACACATACCTAAGTACGCGTTTCTCTGATTTGTGTTCTACTCCGTCCATAACGTTTCTATAGCTTAGAATTCACTATAATCCGTTTATCGTATTTTCCCAAACATTCTCACACAAGCTTATAAACACACTCACACATTGGAAATCGTTTGTGTAAACACTCGAGTGCGCTATTGGATAATGTAGAATAATAGAAGGAACATGTTGGCTGAAGTTGGAATTTTCTAAAGTGATTAATGTACCTATACTCTACAGTATTCCTATATCTACGGTATTTCGTACCGTAACCGTAGTTACGCTAGATTTTCGTAAAAAAAAATACACAAAGTCACTTCAACTATTTACTAACATATCGTCAAGCCTTTCCCCCGGAGGAGCTGGCAGAGGTGTACTATACGCTCACATTTTGCCGGACGATATTCAGCCCCAAATGTGACAGAAGGCGAGCCTGTCGCCTTACACCGGGCTCCAGTCATGTAGCAGATGACATACAATAGGCACATATGCTCACACAACAAGCAAATTGGTGCGTGCCGTCGGCTGGGTTCCACGCTCCTAACGGCTATTATCGCTATGAATCGCTAAAAAACTAGCTAAACTATACAAAGTCAAAGTCAAAATGTTTTTATTCAATTGGGTATCAAGGATACACTTGTGATCGTCAATTTTTTTCAATAGACTTCTCTGCCTTGTTCGGAAACAGAGTTACTACTCAGAAGAATACTTATTAAAGACCAAAATCCTGCCTTTCCCAAGCAAGACTTAAAAATAGATTTATCCCAAACTACAACCATGAATGATATACGAACGAAATGATAGATTGACTCGAACGTCGTTTCCTATCTCCCGTTACTTTTCGCGTCATTTACTTGTTCCTGCGATTTACCTCAGAATATTTCTTGTGGCTTTCAGAAAACATTTTCGAACATAAATGTATGTTGGCAGTAAATTTTCGCGGTGTAATTCTATATTTGATGCAGATTGTTGCTATTATTTTGGGGGAAATGGAGATCAATACAAAAAGTAGTTACTATTTTCTTCCAAAAAATACAGGATGCTCACTACGGCGAGCTTACTATATTGCTCTATTATTACTCTATTGTTCTAATTATGACAATAACAGTGTGTTCTTGAACATAATTGGCTGAATGGGTAGTTCTGATATAGCGGTGCGTGTGATTCAGAATACTGCTGACCTTTCCAGGGATGGAAACTACTTCTAAAGTGCGGATGCCAAAAATGATGTGTCGTAATATTACAATATTCTTATCACAAAGTGATAGTTACGAGCCAGGTTGCGTGTGTCTACTCCTTTACGCTGAAAAAGCTACACAGATTGGTTTACAATTTTGTATCAAAATAGTTGGTTATCGTGTCATTCGTACAAACAATACGAGTATATATCGCTACCCTTTTCCCCCAAAGGGTCTGGCAGAGGTGTGTTTTAATACCCACAGTCACACTTAGCACATCCAAATACAAATATGTTTATTGACAAACCATTTGTACAATATACAAACACTGTGGACTCTGCACTTGGAAAAACCAGTATCACAGGCGTCCACATAAATGACTTAAAATTTGTGGCAGACTAGAAGGAACAGGCCATAGGCTATAGATTAACACATAGGCCTTGATTAACACACAAGCTACTTTTTATCCTAGAAAGTTTAGCAGTTCCTGTAAGCTAGCGTGTAAGAACTGCTTGTGCTAAGGAGAATTATAATCCCCCAAGGCACTACTGGTTGTGACAAGTAGTTGTGCCAATTTCAAATCGTAATAAAAACGCCACGCTAGATAGATAGATAGATAGATAAACTCTTTATTGTTCACACCACAGATAACAAAACAACAAGAGAAAAATAATGATAAAACTTATTAAATAGTGTAACAACTGGCGGCCTTATCACTAAAAGCGATCTCTTCCAGATTATTTATTATTAGATTATTTTTGTAAAAAAACATACCCAAATACCATAAGTTACTTACCTACGTTTTACATTACTCTATTTTCCTGCATCTTACAGTCAGAAGGAAGTTCGAACAGGGCCTGACAGAGACCGGAAATCAAATGACGCGATCCTCGTCCACACCGGAAGTCTACAGATGATGTCGTTTTCAGACTTCCTGTCTGCCGAGGGCGCAGTGAATACGAAATACGGGATGTTAAATCTTATAGGAGACAGTAAAATAATATATTACTTGGTAGTAATATTAGTTTCTAAGCGAGAGTTTTGTTGTGGAATCCTGAATTATGTTGTTCCTTGTTTTAACATTGGTTTAAATATTTGCGTCGAAATTTGGAAAAATATTTGTACCTCTAAATTGATCATGTTTGTTGTCATACGCAGCTGCACAGAATGTAAATACATTTTAAAATGGAAATAGGTTGAACTGTGAATCAACACAGGCTAATTACTTTTATCCTGGAAAATCAGTATTACCAAAATACAGATGAAATCGCAGGTCTGCCAGATATATGTAGATGAAAAATATCACGAAATGGCTATATATAATAATATAGCGATCTTTTAATCAGCATCACCATCATCATCATCATCATTATACCCGTCGGGGTAAACCCTTTCACTGGGGGCGGGCCTGTCGCCATATACCGGGCTTCAGTTTTGTACCAGATGACATAGATAGAAAATGATAGCCTAGTCGGAGAAGGCCGGCCTCTCAAGCCAGAAGGAGCTGGTTCAGACCCAGCCGAAGGCACGCACCAATTTGCTTATTGTGTGAACATACGTGCGATCTTTTACACGCAACCACAATATTTTTAAAGTTATTCATAGTCATTTTAAACACGTTAAATGCATAACTTTACTGCAAGGATGGGTAAATAAGAAATGCTGTAATTAAGTGTTATGAACTTTTCTTTCGTAGAAAAGTTTCTGTGCGCTTAATATCATTAAAAAACCGGCATATCCTAGAAATAATAACTCTAAACACATGCGACATCCCCCAAAGTCACACTTACACCCGATCGGGGTTAAGTTAGTGAAGTGGTGACGTGTAAAACTGTGATAATGCCGTAAATATTGTGTCACCATCATCATCATATCACCGCTGAAGACATTCACTGCAAAGCCCTCCCCCAATATCTCCACAACGATCAGCCTTGCGCTGCTTTCATTCAGCGGCCTCCCGCAACCCTCACCAGGGACCCTATTCGGAGATTTGAAATTCTCATCTCACCTTCTTTCGTCCTTGTTGCTCTCATTTAAAACGTCATAGGTGTGAGAGTGACCAAGATAAAATCTCATCTCATCTCACGCGCAGGAATAGCCCCCCAGATCGTCGGTCCACCTAGTTAAGCCTTCCCACGCTGCGTCTAATAGCGCATTTATTACGTAACGTATAATATCATACAATAGTAATTGTATAATGTCGAATACGATACAGGAAATAAACACAGTTTCTGTAAACAATACAGTACTGACGTTATTTATTAGGCATCTATTTGGATTTATTACGGCAATTCAACGCACACCGCCGTAATAACTGTACCACGAAACCAACAAATGCAGTTAACATTTAACTTATTTTACAACATTTCTGTAGATTATTTTTAGCATTATTAATTTAAAAAAATAATTAAGATCAATTTATGTTTTTTAACCTTTAGATATTTAAACTTGTATACTTACTATTTAACTTGTTTAAAAGCTAAGTCACACGGTGACGTTTGTTGCTTGTATAGATTTATTTTAGATGGATTTTAACTAATTTGAATTTATAGTTAGTTAAAATCAGTTAATTTTACAGTTTTTGTTGTCTATAGTTCCTGCCCCGGCAATAGTTACAACCTTGGTCTCTTCAAGACAAGGGTGAATAGGCACTTCAAGGGCAAGCGTGCTCCATCTTAGACTACATCGTTATTTTCCTTCAGGTGTGTTGTGATCAAACGTAGGCTCATTCAATCATAAAAAAAAGAACATCCACTGTAAAAAAATACGTCTTCATTCCAAACACTAACAAAACAAATGCCTAGCTAAAATCAGCCAGTGTTACCTCGCTACTTTAGACTCATAAGTACGAATCGATTACCGACACAGTACAATACAAGTAAGTGCAAAGGATAAAACAGATCTAACGGCCCAACACCACAAGCCGAATCGCTTCAAGCAAGCCAGCAAGACGGCTGGGTCAAACGCGACCCATGACATTTGACGCAACCTTTCTTTCATCGCATAGCCATGGAAATAGGGGTGTTAATGCTCGCTTTGGATATCTGAAAATGCTTGTTTCGACCCTTTCAAGGTGAGTAAAGTATTCGGAGTATTATGCGAAACGTGAAAGCATTTGAGATGTTCAAAAATGTAACGTCAGTGGAAAATTACGTCAGATCTACTTAATTTACAGAAGTGTAAGAGATGGGCAATATTTAATTCTTCAATTGTTTGGGGTTCCAAAACAAATGCAAACTGAAGATTAATAAGTTGGGTTCAGTAAGAAATTAAAAAGTTAAATTTATTAAAAAGCCATGATAGCCTAGTTGGAGAAGGCTCGTCTCTTAAGCCAGAGGGAGCGGGTTCGAACCTAGCCGACGGCAAGCACCAATTTGTACATTATGTGAACTTAATATGTGCGTTTTGTATGTCATCTGGTACATGAGTGAAGCCGAGTATATAGCGACAGGCTCGCCCCTTGTCACATTTGAGACTGAAAATCGTCTGGCGAAGTGTGGGTGTTGTATTACACCTCTGCCAGCCCCCTCGGGAAAAAGGCTTGAAAATATGTATGGATGTATGTAATTGTGTATTGTATGTAAGACTGTCGCCGTTTAAGGTCAAGTGTATTAGTGTGTTTTACTTTCAGTATTTTTTTTATTTGGGCTTACATTTACAATGAAAACTTACTCGTATATTTACCTAAAGAAGTTACAACGATCTCAAAAAAACTGCAGTAAAAAATGGCATTGAGGATTAATTCATTTCACTTTTAATACAACATTCCAAAAAATGAGTTGGAGAAGGCTCGTCTCTTAAGCCAGAGGGAGCGGGTTCGAACCTAGGCGACGGCACGCAACAATTTGTACATTATGTGAACATATGTGTGTTTTGTATGTCATCTGGTACATGAGTGAAACCCAGTGTATGGCGAAAGGCTCGGCTCTCTATCTTCCGGCAAAGTGTGGGTGTTGTATGACAATATGTAGTAATAAATTATTATGTTAGAACGTCATCACCTGAACGATAATAATTACACTAATGCTCTAAATGCAAAAGTTTGAATAAATAGATGTTTGTTACTCAATCACACCAGAACTGCTGAACGCATCTGGGTAAAATTTTACACAGACATAGCTTATAATCTAGAACAACATAAAGTCTACTTTTTTTTTTTTTTTTATTTGTTAGACAAAATCCACAGCCCTTAATTAAATACAATAATTCTTAAAAATAAGACTTAAGGCCAATTACGGATTTACATTATTTAAGTTTTTGGTAAAACATACAGTCGCTCATGTGAAAAGTTGTGTTTGCTTGTGTTTAACTGCTAAATCGCACATTAAATTAACTACACTACACTCTTTAACAATTAAAATAGCAGGTAAGCTAGAAAATCGCCCGTCAACCCACGGAATGCAGGCAATAATTAATTACAAATTAAAGCAATGCTGTGTCAAAATAACGGGTTCACGTTAGCAGATAGTGTGAAATATTGTTAATGTAAACAGTATTGTATTCAGAGCGATGACAAATAGCGTTATCTATCCGCTTGAATATACTGCGTCATCATAACTTCTGTGATATAGTAATCATCGACATGGTAATCATTGACTGCTTCGGTGACTCTGTAGTGAACCTGCCTTCTGAGCTTGGGTTCGTGGTTTACATTCCCGCCTAAGGTAAACATTCATGTAATAAATAGTTCTATGTCTGGGTGTTAGTATCTATTTTTGTATGTGTTAAAATCAAAATAATTATAAAAATAAGCAAATCAAAAGAGTATGGATTTATTATCGTATAGATCTCTCTTTTAGCACTATTATTTTGTCTGTGCTTCTATGCCCATGTTCACCGAACTTTAATTGGCCGATTACTTATTTAACTGCCCCCTGTTGACATTTAATTTATTAAAGAAACAAAAACAGTCGGTTAAAAGTTTAAGTTTTGGTGTACTTTGGCCTTACTATGCCATCTGCCTTGGTGAGAAGATCACAAATAAGTCATATTTAGCTTATTCTGGATGTGACGAAGAAAGTCCAACAGAACAAAATTGGTTGTCTGTAAAGTTGGTTTACGGACGATAGTTTAACGTGACAACGTCATAATAAAACATTGATGAAATCTTCTCCTCGGATGCATAGGCCAATCGAGTGGAAGAGAGATAGACGCGGCGCAAGCCGATCGTGTCTTCCGCTCGCTTTATGTAGCGCTCTCGCTCTGATCGACCGAGCGTAACGGGACAACGAGTCATCCTTTTTCGTGCGCGCAACCAGCGTTCATCGATTAATTAGACGTTGTCACGTCAAAAAAGGCAATCTAACAGTGTTGACTGTAAAAGATATCTCATTAAACTTGTTCAGTCATCTAAACAAAATGTTTAGCCACTATGATGTCAAACGCTAATTACAGGGATATTACCAGTGAGTTGTGAACTGAACTGATTAAATGCCCCGCGGCTTGTGAGCTGTGACGACACGCGAACTAATACGAATTTACACATTTAACGTTGCATTACAGTTTATTTACCTATTTGTTACCACTAAAATTAGTGCGCAAAGTAATCCTAACTGCTATTTTGTTACGCTTTTACGCCTTAACTACTCAACCGATCACCACGTAATTTTGCATACACATTGTCAGGTATACAGAAAAGGACATAGAGTACCTTTCATTCCTAAAATCATTCATTTGTGCTTGTATTTGTATTTTGTGTATTTAATATTTGTCTTCTTCTTCTGTATACATTGTCACAATAAAAGTATTCTGTAAGTTCTATTCTGTAAAAAATCTGTAAAAACGGTTCTTGTGTGAAACTTCGAATGAAACTGGACAGAACAGCTAGTAAGATAATATGAGTAAGTTATTGTTTCTAATGTTTCGCATACTCACTCAGACTTCTCCACTAGTTTTCCCTGTGTCAGGAATACTAATATATTAATATATAATATTAATATTAATATATCGGAGAAATCAGGGAAAGGAAGCCGAAGTATCTCTCATCCCAGTTCTGATGTCGGGGAAAGATAGAGAAATAGGAAGCCGAGCCTTCACATCTCACTCCTGATATCGGGGTAATGTAGGAAAGGAGCAGCCACGCCGTCGCATCTGATCCCACTGATGTCGGAGAAACATAGGAAAGGCCGCCGCGCTGTGACCTTCCACTTTTGATGACGGGGAAAATCTAGTAGGCCGCGGTGTCGTGTCTAATTTCTGAGCCATGAACTCGTCTTCACGGGTATCTATGGTGGGCGTCAAACTTCAGGAACGTTGAAATAAGGGGACAGCATTGAAGGCTTTTCACTATTTTAATTATACAGTCACTTAGACTACTTATTTAGTGAATGATCACAAAGATAGTTGGCGATTTAGAGTAATGGGTTTACGAATGACCATTGCGTGCGACCGCTTTCAACCCAGTCCTGTCAACCACTGACCGACAGACATGACGTTCGCCCGAAATCCCAAACGCAACTCCATTCGGTGTTAACCGCTCTAAATGACCATAAACAAATCGATTAATCGTCAAAAATAACAGATTAAAACTATCGATTAACAACTCTCAAACTAATTTTCATTATCCAATGATATCTCGCGCCGTCACGGCCATCCTGCATTTTCACACGTCCTCGGGTGAATAATTCATCTCATCATCTGTGGACAATCATAAAAGTGCTCAAGTAACCACTTAACGCTCGGTCATTCTGACCGTCTCAAATCTACCTCCAAAATTTTACAGAAAGCGAACCAGGTTATGGGATAACACAAAACACAGTTAAACCCAATTCTACCAACCATAAACATCGTACCAGAGTATAATCGACTCTTCCAACAGTAACTTCATATTCGTTACCTATCCCCATAAATTGTCATGATAATTAATTGAATTAAGCAACTTGACTTTTAGTGAAATAAATTGTATTGGGACCAATCGAATAATCGAGGCTAAAACTAAATTATTAGTCATACATCCAATTTTCCAAGAATTTAATCAAGCCACATTGAAAATCCAATGACGGTACACATACGCGGTTTGGACTAATGAAAACTGCTATGTCCAATTTCAAACATGCCATTAAAGTTGTCACTTAGACTTGCCACACAGGCTAGGTCGTAACTCGTACTATGATGTTACACCGGGAGGAATTTACTACATAGGCTCACCACACAGGCTAGGTCGTCACTCAGACTATAATTCAACAAAAGTAGGGTTGCAACAAAGACTTGCCACACAGGATTGCCACACAGGCTTGTCACACAGGCTTGCCACACACGCTTGCCACACAGGCTGGCCACACAGGCTTGCCACACAGGCTATTTCTATACAGGCTTGCCACACAGGCTAGAGCCACATAGGATAGTACCTTGCAGATTAGTGCCACACAGGCTAGTGCCACACAGGCTATTGCCACACAGGCTATTACTACACAGGCTACTGTCCTACCGGCTACTGCCCTTCAGGCTTAGTTTTACCAAAAGCATTGACACTTAGTAAGTTATCTATTAACTGCATGACTCACATGTGCCGCAAGCGGCAGTATGACCAAACTGTTTGTGGGTATTTTTAAACTTTAAGCAACTCCAATAGAAAATAGCACTCTGACATACACCGTGTACGAATATCAAACAAAATGAAAACTTCTCACCGGATTCAATTGCTACTCGTAGGTGATCAATGGCTGCTTCATAGTGCAGGGGCCCAATTCGGAGATAGGAGATTTTCATCTCATCTCGATCTCGATTCCTGGAAGTCTCGACTGCCTCCGACTACTCAAGACATCTCGCACCAATGCCATCGAGATTATCTCGATCACGAGCGAACTGAATAAGGCATCTCGATTTTAGGCATTTTTTTCCAGATGAGATGGTATCTCGAGTTGTAAGAATAGCCCTCCAGGCATTGACCGGATCTCGCACGTTGCTGCTGCTAATTTTGGTGCCCTTTTTCGATCAACGAGTGGCGATGTAACCTCGTTGCAGTAGTAACACGTAAGCGTCGACGTTTTGTTCGGTACACTGCTATCCTTCGTCTCTCGTTGTTTGTTAGTTGCGTCACATAGCATAGACTAGGTGTAATCAAACGCCGTCGAGATAATGCAGACGTCTACTCGATGCTCACTCTCTCATTGCCGCCCTGCTGCCCTTCATGCACCACGAAGAAACAGTCCGCACACTCCACAATTATAGCACGTAGGGGCGACCCTATCAGCCATCTGTTGCTATGCCACTTCGCTTCCAGATCATTGCACAATTGTAGCCAAAGACGGAGCCATATCTTGTTGCTGTGGACGTTATTCATATCCCAATTTTGATATCGGGGAAAGATAGCGGTGGTCCTCGTCATCATCTTCAGCACTCATCTTGTTAGCTGTGGGCATTAATCTTATCCCAATTCTGATGTCGGAGAAATCAGGGAAAGGAAGCCGAAGTATCTCTCATCCCAGTTCTGATGTCGGGGAAAGATAGAGAAATAGGAAGCCGAGCCTTCACATCTCACTCCTGATATCGGGGTAATGTAGGAAAGGAGCAGCCACGCCGTCGCATCTGATCCCACTGATGTCGGAGAAACATAGGAAAGGCCGCCGCGCTGTGACCTTCCACTTTTGATGACGGGGAAAATCTAGTAGGCCGCGGTGTCGTGTCTAATTTCTGAGCCATGAACTCGTCTTCACGGGTATCTATGGTGGGCGTCAAACTTCAGGAACGTTGAAATAAGGGGACAGCATTGAAGGCTTTTCACTATTTTAATTATACAGTCACTTAGACTACTTATTTAGTGAATGATCACAAAGATAGTTGGCGATTTAGAGTAATGGGTTTACGAATGACCATTGCGTGCGACCGCTTTCAACCCAGTCCTGTCAACCACTGACCGACAGACATGACGTTCGCCCGAAATCCCAAACGCAACTCCATTCGGTGTTAACCGCTCTAAATGACCATAAACAAATCGATTAATCGTCAAAAATAACAGATTAAAACTATCGATTAACAACTCTCAAACTAATTTTCATTATCCAATGATATCTCGCGCCGTCAAATATATAAATAAAGGAAATATATTAATTCATAAGTCCGTTCATTCCGTTTTACTCTGACTAGGTTTTGAGATTCTTTTGTAACTCTATCTTGGTTGCTATGCTTTGGTTCTCTTGGTTTTGGGATGCTTAACTGCTCCCAAAGAAACATCGACAATTAATTATTATTCTAGCTACACTATATTAGCGCGGTCATTGTCTCTCTCGATAGAAAAGCCGTAAGAGTGAGAGTGATACAGATAAAATCGTCAAGTAGATCGTCAGAATACGGCTTCAGAATCCAGACCAAGTATTCAAATATTTCGTTATATCTGCCGTATCTCTTTCATTATATCGGGAAGCAAATCCAGGTTCTGGTCTTATAATTTGATATGAATTTTGTATTGCACTTTATTCTATTTTCATCGCTTATAATCGTATTTATAATTAGTATAATTGGATGTAAGTAAATAAACCTTTCGAAAAAAAAATTGTTTGGAAAATCGGTTCATAAATGTCGGAGTTATACGATTACAAACATTAAAAAAAAACCTATTAATTTTTAGATTACAAGTAAAAATCAAACTGAATTGTGATCCTCCTCCTTTTCGAAGTCGGTTAATCATTTTTAGTACCTACTAACTGCAGACAATTAAATAAAGAAATAAGGAAAATTTTCCTCTTCCTATGCTCTGCTTTTCGAACATAATAAGATCGGATAGTTGAGCTCAGTTAACTGGATCGGAAGGCAATCCTACTCGCAGGCCTAAGTCAACAATTATTGTGTGAGTGAGTGAGTGAGTGTGTACCTAATGAAAATTACTGTGAGCGCTCGTGACTTAAGGTAAGTTGTGACTTTGACTCAAGTCTTACATATGCACTTACCTCTTTTAAAACAGATCACCAGAGTGGTTAATCAGTTTTCTGCAATGATTAACTAGCTGCTTCAACAACCAACCGTTAAGCAAATCAAAATCTATGTCCTAAAACACATTGATATCAAACATGTCTTTATTATTTTATTTTTATTTTCTAAAGTAATACTGTGAAATAAATTGTATTTAGAAATTAGGATAATTTATACGGATAAATACTTGTAATATATGTATATTTATATATATATTTTTTGTATTATAATAAATAATAATAAATTCAGGACACTTCCACTCACGGTCGCCTGACCCCAAACTAAGCAAAGCTTGTACTATGGGTGCCAGAGACTGATATACATACTTAGATATTTTTAAATACATACTTAAATAGATATATACACCCATTATATATTGTGAACCCCGGTCTTGAAAGGCGGAAAGTAATTGGTTGCCTCGATACAGGCTTGCCTCGTGGAGCGACCAGTAAACAATGTTTTTTATAGGTACAGTACATATTTACAGTAAATATTTTCATTTTTCATTTTTTTTTATATAAGTATCAGACAGAGTGGATGTCAGTCAGAAACGGCGTAAGACGCGGACGAAACAAGGATGGGACGCCGACGCAGCGTCCCTTTAATGTCCTTTCATATAAAATGTATGGAAAAGACGCGATACAACGCAACCAGAGACGGGGTGCAGACGAGACGCAGACGCAATTCTTCTCGTTTTGTATGAAGGTGACTTATGTCCGCTCTATCCATGTCTCGTTCTACAGCTGTCTGGTCAGCGCCTAAGACATGTTTTTCCACAACTGTAGTTAAGAGGGCCGCGACGCTCTGAAATTTCCATACAAACGCGCTACTCAAATTTCTTGAAAACCATTTGTCAGATTATGATGAAATTTAGCATGTACAATTAAATTAACAATATATCCGCCCGTATGTTCTTGTTTCTTTTTTAAAACGTTCTCAATCGAAAATAGAGGTATGAAAAATATCCGCATTTTAAGGGGTCACTTTTGACTGATTTATTCAATAGATAGGCAAAGCAAATAATAAATTCCATTACAGAAGGAGGTTGTCTACATCATTAGCTGTTAAATGAATCCATAATATAAGGGAAATTCTTAGTTACTTAAGAATGATTACACAAGTGCAAAAGTCGTGAAAAAAATTGGTCGCCGGACTCTTGAACATAGCATAACCATGAAAAAATTAAAATTCTTCTCATTAATCCACTTCTAAAATTACAGACGCAACTTATCATTTATCAGAGGAAGCTGTACAAACAAACAGCAACTATCCACCAACAAGCACACCTAGTAATACCTACAAGTTGAAAACGAAACAATTCCATTCCACTCGCCGTCCGCGTCGGCCGAGAGGTTATAAATCCTTGTTGGAACAGTACAATAACTGTACAGAGCCAGACGGGGTTCATGCAACGGTTATCTCGTTTAAACTACTGTACCTACTGCTTTCTAGTACAGTCTAAAACTAATCAGTGGACTGGTAATTAATTTATCTGGTAACGAAATAACATTTTGACTGCCTCGATGTCTTAGATGGTAGTGAATCTGCCTTTTGAGCTTAGGGGCTTGGGAATGATTCCCACTTAGGGTAAATGTTATGTGATGCATGTTTGTTCCATGGTTATTATCTAGTTGAGTTTGTATAAAAAAATACCAGTGGATGTCAGTCTCTGGTAGCCATAGTACTAGCTTTACTTGGTTTGTGGTTAGACGACTGTGTGTTCGAAATGTGCCGAATATTTATACATTTTACATTAACACATTAGTCTATAATTGGTTCAAAATTTTAACTGAGCGCAATGGATGCATAAGTTTTAAGGAAAAGTAGGTAACGGAATTGAAAATTAAAGGCAAAGATATATATAAAAACTAGCTGTCACCCCGCGACTTCGTTCGCGTTTATTATTTATATATATATATGTGAGCTATCCTATCTGTTAAGTTAGATCGAACTGCACACGGTGTGCAAATTTGATGGAAATCGGTTAACAAAAGGATCGGAAGGAGTCTGTAGCGAACAAACAACGTGACACGTAATTTATATATATTAAGAAGATTAAAGTGATTAAATAAAGTAAGCAAAGGACCTAAAGAACCTAATCCAACTAAAAAGTAAAATAAACTACACCATCAATGAATACATGTCATGACAGACAATACTCCCGTCTTTTTCTATACTTACCATTGTTATTTACATTTACTCACCAAACTATGCCCAAACGGGATGCGACCACAATAATAGGAAGGTACATTGTACTCGTAGAACGATCAAACAAATGAATGAATATGAAATGTGGTATGATTGCTGATTAATGGTTTTAATCCTGCGCGTCGCCAAATTTGAATTAAACATCAACTGACTATAAAAGTTGAATACCTACTTATCCAGAGTGCATGCTGTTTCCTAGAAGTATAAGTAATACATTCTAGAAAGCATTTTGCTTAAAAACCTAAGTTACTCAACAAACTAACTTATCTCACGACCTCACAGCAAAGCTCCGAAGCTATCCTGCGTAAATTGCTAACAGGAACCAGTCGGGGGTTGCATCAAAACACGAAGTGCATTAGCATCGGAACTTTGGGAATAATCCCGAAATTGGCTCCCCCGGTCGATTCCCCGAGCAAATATAAAATAATCTCCACCAAAATACGAGTTTACTACCCTGGGTGGACGTAGTTAGGATGGAAAAACAAGGTGCTTTCCCCCCTTTACACTAGGGTATCTATAAAATGATCGGTAAGTACATATTTTCTAAAGCATGTCTCAAATAAGTATCTATAACTGTATTATGTTTTTAATTTAATTTGTAATATTTAATTTGTACAATTTTGAAATTTAGATTTTATTATTTTGACGAGCATAGTGCCATCACTCTGACATTTGTACGCCTATCTGGCACAACATGCTTGAGCCTTTTTGTGATTCCAACATCTTTTATAAGACCATGTTGTATGCAAATAAAAATTCTTTATCTTTATGTAATGTTTTACAATTTTGATTTTACATACCTACCTACTCAGTTGGGCAATTTATGGTTAGTAGAGTATGGTAGATAGTGTAGGGTAGAGAGGGAAGGGTATAGCGCAAAACTAATTAAGCTCAAACTTAGTAAAAAGTCACACCACAATCAGTATGCTGAATTTTGTTTTTTTTTTTCGTAAAAGTTAGTCTCTGCAATTATAAAGTAAGGTAGGTAGCTTTGGTGCAAGTATCTTTGCATAATTTAAGAGAAACACGAGAAAGTACCTTTTATGTTACTCCTATAAGTGAGTTCAAATGGTTTGGCAGACGTTTATACTACGTCCCGATTCCCTGAAGTAAGTCCTGAGTACGTCCCCGCTACCCCGAATTGCAATCTACTACGGCTCACTCTTGAGCGATAAATTTCACAAATGCTGTATTCACGAGATCCCCCTTACTATCTGGGAGGGAATGTGGGTTTTGAATTTTTAATTCGGTCGACGGCACGCTACTGTAGCCAAAGATACGCGTCTGAACTCAGATTTGTAAATGTTATCGCGAAATTATATTTTAGGTACTTAGGTGTTCTATTCACGGGGTTTACAATTATGGCCTGATGTCGAGGCTTAAAATGGAGTGCTTAATATTAGCTTTAGCGAAATTTAAACAGGGAATTGGCGAAAGGATCTTTTGGTTGCAGTGCGCAGTGGGCTGATTGAGTGGAGTTAATTGATGACTATAACAAGCAATGTAACCAGCAATTCATCTTTTGATATTGTTAAATACCATATTAGATTATCATTTTGCTTTCTTTCGTGGAAAAGTAAATATCTTCAATTTGTGTTCATAAATACCAATGTAAGACTGGAAAGTAAAAAAAAAAGTTCATTACAAGTTTGCAGTCGGTAATAACATAACTTGACTTTGGGTTTAGTCAACTTAGTCTACAAAGTAGAGCAAGCAAATTAGTGCCTAACTCCATTGTATTTTAGACCCAAACTCTGATCATTTGCCTTAAAAATACATGACCGTGTTAAAAGCACAGCTGGATGCGACATCAAGAGTAATTTGTCACTCCTCATCCCGCTTCTGATATTAATTAAATGTGCTGGTACGTAGTTAATTAACCCGTGCTTTGTTGATTATCTCATTACCCTAGCTGTTAGTTTCAATTGCGATTACAAATTTGAAATGTGTTTGTTGTGAATGATTAACTTTCACGCTATTTTCGCGTTTCATGTTGATTGTTTGTTATATTATAGTCTTTATTGTGCACACAATAAAATTGTTTCACTGTATTTGTTTGTTTCTGTATTACTGTTCTGTTTTGTTTTGATTTGCGTCACTATTTACGGTTGCGTGAAAATTTTGTGTTGCTTTAAAATTTTAAGAAGAACAGGTATCATTATTAAAAGGTAAACAAAGAAACCCGACTGCAAAATGCAGTCTAACAAGCCGGATAATTATAACTCAAATGTTGTTCTCTATGTCACTTCCACTATCAAGACGATTTAAATGACACCTCACACGTCGAATTCCATCAAGCTGGTAAGCTGGTAAGGCTGTAGGGCGTGCCAAAGAAACCTCATACATACATACATACATACATACATACATACATTCAAAAAACATAGCCCTCCTTCTTGCACCGTCTAGTAAAAAGGCAGTCAAACGAAATTCCAGACAGACTTTCAGGTACTTAAGCGATCCCAAGCAAACTACGTAAACAAGACAAACTATTAGTTTAAGTCGCAGACGCCGAAGACTACAGGAGCGTCATCAAAAATGTAAAAGCTCGAGTCCGCCTCTGTAACTTTCTGTAAGTTTTTGTAAAGTTTTCCAATTAACTTGGCTGTCAAATCAGTAAGTCAGGAACATTTGTAGAATTTAAAAGATCTTCTCTTTAAAATATGCGCACAGTTTTCAAGTAAAAAAAAAGAAAACGGAAAAAGATGAGGTAAATGAGGTTAGGAAAGCTGGGTTTTAACTACTGAGAAACAAATTCAAAATAATTGACTAGTAATGGTTTTAATTAATTTCGTTTTCCCCGTGCTTACAATGGTTCCTTTTTCCTTTTGTCCTTCATGTCTTGTTATTGTTTTCCATTGATATTCCTGAATACCAAGGCGTGGCGTGGACAGGCAAGCACTTAGGGAAGAGCCTTTAAACGGTTTCCTCTTGATATTTTCCGCTATCAAAGGACTTGACATCGTCTATGTTTGTACAAGATCACACTTTGAGTGTGTTAAGTTTGGAGTCAAAGACTGTACACTTGCTCTGTCCTCAACCACATCTTTGTTTCCTATGAGATAATGTTTTTGTCAAACTTTGAGTAGTTGTTTCTTTATCTAAGAGTTTAAATAAATAAATAAATTCGGGACATTTCCACACACGGTCGCGTGACCCCAAACTAAGCAAAGCTTGTACTATGGCTGCCAAAGACTGATTTACATACGTTTAATTTTTGAAATCCATACATAGATTAACACTTAGGCATAGAACAAACACAAATGTTCATCCCATAAATGTTTGCCCTAGGTGGGAACCGAACCCACGCCCTCTAGCTCAGAAGGCAGATTCACTACCAAATGAGCCACCGAGGCAGAAATATATTTTGATTATATTTCAGTCATTTTAACAATGTTTCAGATAATATTTTGGTCGAACTTTGAGTAGTTATTTATTTATCTAAGAGATCAAAATGTTAGTCTATCTAGAACAAATCTAGACTGATGTAAAACATTTATACCAAAAAACCTTTTCTTTTAAACTTGAACTGTGTTTTTCACAGATGTCAAATAAAAATACCGTCTACATCTATTTTGCGGTTGAACAACGCGACTAGCTCAGGCTTCCGTACGGTGATTGATAGGATGACTCTTTCACCTATCCAATACAAACGACGGAAAATCACCCTTATGCGTCTGAATATAAAACACAAAGCAACAACAAGGATACGCTGAATGTGATCTAACCGCAGTGAAATAATTGAAAAACGAAGCTGACAAAATGTCTTTTTTCATCAATTTTTGAACTCTGGTCAACTCACTGGCCATTTATGAATCGATTTGGATTAAAAAGAGAAGTTGCAAAAACGCCTTTACTTAGCTTAGTGTAGGATATATTCTGGGATCTCGGGTGTGAGCATGGTCATTATTACTAAAATAAATAAATGAATTCGGGACTCTTGCACACACGGTCGACCCCAAACTAAGCAAATCTTGTACTATGGCTGCCAGAGACTGATAAACATACTTAGATATTTTTTAAATACATAGAACAAATGTATGTTTGCTCTAGATGGAAATCGAACCCACGCCCCCAAGCTCAGAAGGCAGGTTCACTACCAACTGAGCCACCGAGGCAGTCAACTGACGTTTCAAATCGACTATCGACAAATTTGTGTGGAAATTACCGATTTTGTCGGTTTGAAACGTCAGTTTAAATGTCCATCCGTGCTCGCACCCCTGGTTCCTTTTGTGTGGGTATCTACTATGGATAGGTATGTATCTACCTAAATATTATTTTCTTTTCCACTTTGTATAACATTTTTGAGATTATTTGCGACTTGTTGCTCTCTTTTATAATATTTACGGGCATCCCCAAACGGGGAGAGATTTGACTGACAGGTCTTTTATTATGTGGGCGGAACCAGAATAAAACGAAAAAAGTATAGCAAACTTTTTGCTCTTATCGATAAAGAGGGTTCTTGGTCTAAGTAATGAGAGACTATGGGAACGATTAAATTAAGTAAGTTGCAGTCCCTCTTTCCCCATTCTGAGTCGCAGCCATTGATATAGAAAAATAGAGTTGTTATCGCGAACAATTTTTTTCGAACAGCTATCATTGGCGCGTGAGAATCTTAACTTAAATGTGAAAAGTAACTCAGCTGTTTTATTTATTTTTAACCCTCGACGCAAAAGCGACGGGGTGTTATAAGTTGTCTCTGTGTGTGTGTGTGTGTCTGTGGCATAGTAGCAGCCAAACGAATGAACCGATTTCGATTTTGTTTTTGCTTGAAGGGTGAATTGGTCGGGAGTATTCTTGGCTATGTTTTACGACAATCGGTGTCGGTTTTTTTTTAATCTGTCTTATGTCTATACTAAATAAAATATATGTATATATTTGTTCTAAGTATCTAAAGACAGAAGGTGGCATTTTGAATGACGCAATATTTAGCAAAAAGCGCGTGTTGTCTTTTCGAGTGCCTGGCCACGTGTAAGTGAAAGAGTGCTGGCCAGCTTCCTCGCGGTGTACCGCATGCAATGCAAGTTCGGGATGATGTATGAATTACATTAAATGATTATGTCAATGCTTGCAGCAGTAATAAAAAAGTGAATTTTAGTAAAGACGGCTTACCGTTGCGCTCAGAGACGTTAATGAACCCTTAAACCATCACTAAGAGCTGAATTTCCATAGGTAATCTTTACTTAGTAATAGTTAATGTAATCATTAACGATTCTGAGTGCAGCGGTTAGTATTTAATTTTAACGATAGATACTAGATAAGTCAAAATGTCGAAACCGCTATGACATGTGAAAGCTTTCATGATTTTTTTGTCAAGAAAACTTTAGAAAACTGAGTTAATAAAAAGCTAATAACCGAACTACTAATTAATCGAGGTTGGTAGTATATTTGATATTGAAGTGAAACTTCTAATGCGATTTCCAACAAGGTTGTGTTAAACATTTAACGCTCCTGGGGAGGGGGAATAGAAAGAGATAGAGCGAGGGAGAATGCGAGGCATTCGAACGCATGCGCGTAGTATACCTGTTACAGGCCAGCGCGAGCGTTAACGACGAGTAATGTTATTGGACGCTACTCGTCGCTTACGCAAGAGGGAGAGAGAAAGAAAGATACACGGAAGATTTACTTCTTCCGTGCGGAGGGACTCCACCCACAATTTTTTTTATTTCTGTTTTTTTTTTCACAAATGAGCAAGAGGAAAATATAAATACAATATAATACAAAAATCTTAACTAAAAACACTTGTTTTTTTTTTGGTAAGTATAAAAAACAAGTTGAGTTCGAAGATATACATTATTATGAATATAATATAATTAGATTTGTTTGCAAAGGACGTTTGTGATAGAGGTTCTTCCGCAGGCTATAAGATCTGTCAGGAACATTCATATTAGTACGCACTGCCCTCTGTCAAATGGCAGCTTAGAAACCCAAGTCGGAATTCGGCATATAAGGAAAATGTATGCTCTTAGACAGGGGCTTACTGTTGGTTAGTTAGACTTTCGATCGATATCGATTTTTATGTACGCTATATTTCAATGACCTAAATATCGTCAGGCGAAGTGTGGGTGTTTTATTACAGCTCTGCTAGTCCCTTCGGGAGAAAGGCGTGACGATATGATCTGTTATTTTTGTGTAAAAAGCGATGATAGCTTAGTTGGAGAAGGCTCGCCTCTCAAGACAGAGAGAGCGGGTTCGATTTCAGCTGAAGGCACGCACCAATTTGTTCACTGTGTGAACATATGTGCGTATTTAATGTCATCTGCTACATAACTGGAGCCCGGTATATGGCGACTCTTTCACATTTGGAACTGAAAATCGTCGGCGAAGTGTGGGTGTTGTAATACATCTTCGAGCCAGACCCTTCGAGGAAAGGTGTGACGAAATGTTATGTTGCACACTTACTATTTTTGTTTAGTTTAGCCTTATTTATTCGTCAAGATCTCGATAGGGCTCTTTCCCGCTTTGCCGCTCTGAGTTTCCACCTTAGGGTGGTACAGTGCACTGTTAAAATGTTGTTAGACGCTTTGCTACTCTCACTGAGACTTTTTCATTAATAGAGTAATTAAAAACACACACCAATGCATAAAACTTTAACTTATTCGTACCAAACGTTTTCTAAAAGTCGCACCATTATCATATCATTTTGACGTATTAATCAAACTACGAAAACTCATTTAAAACTCAACTCAATCAAAACTCACAAGCTCATATCACACGTCAATAATTCAATCGGAACGCTTGACGCGATTCTTTATTAATTCAACACATTGCGTTACACATTCTCTCGGGCTGAGAAAGTTTTTCAATTAAGACCCTTGGGTCGATAGCATTAAAATTCCAAATTCCGGCATAATTTCCCAAAGGTAGGGTGATGAGTGTTGCGCGAATTCCTTTCTCGAACTCGATTAGAGTTCGCGTTAATTATTTGATAGTGTTGGGTTAAGTTCGGATAGCACGAAGACTACTCTATTCACTGTAGCATGGTGCGGGTGACAGCTGCATTTATTTATTTTACACGTTTGTTGCAACTTAATACAGTTATAGAGGTTTTCGTATTTTAGTGTTGTGTTATTTTTTTTGTTGTTTAGAAAGCTGCTGAGGTTAAGTCATGATTTTCAATTTGCGATTAATATAGCTATGATAGCCTCTCAAGCCAGAGGGAGCGGGTTCGAACCCAGCCGACAGCACGCACCAATTTGTTCATTGTGTAAACATATGTGCGTATTTTATGTTATCTGCTAAATAACTGGAGCCCGCTGTATGGCGACAAGGTCGCCCCCTGTCACATTTGGGATCGAATATTATCTGGCGAAGTGTGGGAGTTGTATTACGCCTCTGTCAGCCCCCTCGGGGGAAAGGCGTGACGATATGTTTATGTAAATCGCGGAAACTTTTAAGACTAAAAAGGAACGATTTGTCTAATATCACCCGCAACATCCCACAATGAATATACTGTAGGGGAAGACTTTGGTAGCCTATTTGAGTTGCTAGCAAAGATTGTTTTTAGTACAGGGCGTTGCAAAAACTCTGTCGTATAATTGCAGGGCAGGTACACACACATATTATTATTAATAATATTCATGCAAATATGCAAAAAATAACAGTAAAAAAATATATTTCATAACATGTTTATTTATTTGTTTATCAACTCACAGCTATCATTACAGGTATACCTAATGCGATTGTGTAGTAATAAATATTAACTAACTATATCCTATAACAAACTTACGGTAACACAATATATGTATGTAGTGGTAAATTTGTGAATTCACAATTGTATAATAGAACAAATCTGTATCAGCCGCGACAACGTTGAGAGTTCGCAGTGCGTGCGTCAGCGGCGCCTGGCCGAGGAGGTGGAGGTGAGAGCGCGCGGCGCCACGAGCTGCGGCCGCCGCCACTGCTCAATGTTAACAAATCTGTATTATAACGTTGTCGGCTTTTATTTTAAGACAGAAGGGGAACGACGCGCATTGTCAAAAAAATTATTTAGTTTTTCTTTATGTTTTTTATTTTAGTTTTTAAATATGGTTTTATTACCTATTAGAGTTTATTTTATATTTAATTTTATGTCTGCCAATAATTATGTATTTTCACATGTTTTGGAGTATGGTCCAGCTCTGGCTTTTTTTTTTCTTCTTCTATTTACTACTTTGTATTGTGATTGTACTCTGTTTTGTGTTTAAATAAATAAAATAAAATCGATGCACTTATAAGTTTTTCGGTGGGAGGAGCGCGATGTGTGTGAAATATTTTTTTTCTTAATTTTTTCTTTTTGATTTAAACTAACAATTTTATAATCTCAAGTCAATACTGGATGTGCATTTCGCGGATACAACAAGGTTTTAACACCCTGTATAGTATGGAATTTTTTAGAGGTAAATTTATGTGCTCTGATCTAGATAGTCAAGTAGGGTGTGGACCTTTTTTCGCTTCTGAAGAGTAATGCTAAGTTACTGAATGTATTCTTATTAAAAAGAAATATAACCCTGGGTTAAGTACATATTTTATATACGAATGGATACGAAAAATTAGATATTTTTCGTAACAATGACTTAACAACCATTGTTGAAGAACGAGTTTTGGTGATGGCTTTAGTTTTTTTTATGTCAATTACCCTGTTTGCAACGATTTTACTTACATACATTATAGAGCATATTACATAATCTGACATTGGATAAATAAAAAATACTTAGAGGAGTCTAAGTAAAAATCATCATCGTTCAAAGTTAATTTCAAATCGATATAACATACATAACATATCGTCACGCTTTTCCCTCGAGGGGGCTGGCAGAGGTGTGCAACATCCACACTTCGCCGAACGATATTTTAAAAATTTAACAAAAATAAATGATTTTTTGATCCTATATTATTGATTAAAAGATTAAAATTTTAATATAATACCAGCCCCAATGTGACAGGGGGCCAGCCTGTCACCATACACCGGCCTCCAGTCATGTAGCAGATGACATAAGTACCCACGTACAACAATGAACAAATTGGTGCGTGCCTGCGGCTGGGTCCAAACCCGCTCTCTCTGGCTTGAGAGGCGGGCCTACTCCGGCTAGGCTATCATCGCTTTTTTATCAAATTTATTTATTTAATTTATAAATTTTAAATCGATATAAATGATGCCGTAAGCAACATTGTTATAGCTCGTTTAAAAAAAAAGTTGGCACAAAAACTTGCCAGCGTCACCGCGCAAACCGTCAGCTGTCACAAAAATTACACCTGCATACGAAATGTACCTCCAAATTTGCGTACACGAATTGTGAGTTAACAAATTGTAATAATCCAGCGAAACGGTACGCGACTTCGTTAACAAAATGTGCATATTCCGTGCCAAAACTTTTTGCCGAGTTAACGTCACAGACGGATGGGAAAGGGTAACGGTAACCGCATTATTTTGGAATTAATTTGTACCTTTAGTGGATGGGAATAAAAGTGATTAGCGTTTGGAGAGGGGATGTTTTTGGGTAAGTAGCGCGCTTCTGGTCAACTTGAATTTGCTAACTCGAGTTAACGTTGGCTGACTTTATAATCAATTTTGGGAATTAACATGGGAACTATAATTATTGATACATCTACATAATATACTAATAATGTAAAGAGGTACACGTATTATGCCACTAATTTTGTACGTACTTTGGATTTAAAAAATCTTGATTCCGATTCTTGCGAAATTTTGTGAGTAGGTTCAATAATTAAATAGGTATAGATTTTTTTAGTGAGTCAGCTTTTGGAAATTTTTCAAATTATTTTGGACTAGGCAAAAAATCTGTATATTATCCTGCTCACAAAATTTCACGAAAATCGGTTGGGGCATGTAGAGCAGGACAGACGTCGACCTCGAGGCTTACAGGTGACAGCCACTAGCAATAATAGAGGTATAGTACAAGAAGAAAATAATATCAACCCATTATCTAGTTCAACCGTCACTAATCTACTAAATTATTGCCGTTCCAGTCCGTTCCACTATTTAGTCTGCCTTCGTCCGATAGCTATGGTCGGTAAGACGTGAACAAATTGATCCCGATTGCCGTGCGGTCTATTTCAAACACAGACTTGTAAGCTCACCGCAAAGCTTTAGTCTGGAGGCTAGGTACCTAGCTATCTGGTTCTGTAGGTTTATGGTTAGGCTTGTTAGATTTTAAACAGGCAAATTGACTTGGTGGAAACGGATCTTTGGTGAAAATTGGAGTTTGGTATGTCGGTTTTCATATTGGTGGGTTTTTTTGGAAAACATAATTAGATCCTACATAATTATGCTGTCGGACCAAGTAAGCAATAAAGCAATCAGACAAAAGACTAAAATAAGAGACATAATCGAAACAATCAGAATACTGAAATGGAACTGGGCAGGACATATATGTAGAATGGACAATTGTAGATGGACGAAGAAGATAATAGAATGGGTACCGAGAGGAGAAAGGAGAAATAGTGGAAGACCACATAGACGCTGGGAAGACATCTTCAACCAAAGAATGGGAATAGAGTGGAGGTAAAAAGCAATAGACAGAAAAAACTGGACAAAACTGGGGGAGGCCTACGCCAAGGAGGCGACATCTACACATGACTGCAATATGTGACAATGGACATTTATAATTAATTAATTGAAATTAAGTGTAATTGAAATAAAGGCTTTTTTACTTTTACTTTTACATAATTATGCCCGTCCCATTATAGAGAATAAATTGCCCTACAAAATCTCATTTATTTGTCAGTAATTCTCGAAAGACGCCATTGCCAGATAGTCGCATTTACCCCAGTTGACCCTTAAAAAACCGTTTAAAAATATTATAGTTTTCACAAAGATCATATCACATAAGGTTAACTTATTTTTTAATACGCTACTACGCTACAAAAATTGATAAAACGAGTGAGTAGTTTTCGATTCCAAACTTCATCGTTTCACAGTTTAGCGAAACTTTGAAACAGAAGCCCAGAATAAAGCAAGTTTGACCCACTGTGCGCCAGTACACTAGCTTTGTGCGTCCACACGCATTGTTGTCCATTCATGTGCACGGGACGAGTTCAATGCACACATTAGCAACCATTGTTCCGCCACGAGAAAATACTTGGTAGTAATACTGGTTGGGTAGTAAATAGGAACACAAGTTCCCATTGTTTTATGATGATAAGGCCGGTCTGTTTCGGCTTGTTTTTTGTTAAATTGTAACAATACGCGGTGAAGAGAAAAAAAGTGCCATAAGTCGTTTTTATTAAAAATTAAAACATGGTACGTGTTTGTCTTATCATGGTGTTTCATGGTACTATGACTTCGTTAGCAATAAGCGTTGCATGGCCACGGAATAGTTTCATAGTCTTTTATCTTCAAAATTCGAGTTCAAAACTTTGAAAGAAAGTAAAAAAAAAGTTGCAAAACTAATCCGATTTTTGTGTGTTTTTATGACGATCAAAATAACTATACTTAAATATCTACTGAAAATTTAGTTTATACTCGTACTGTGGAATAGGATACCTAAATAAACCTTATACCTAAAGGTTGTTTTTTTTCTAAGACAGACTAGAAAACGAACTGGTTTCATGTTTGGGCCCTACTAGCGGGCTAAACTTTACGTCAACGCAACTACTAGCTACATATCCTTAACGTGGTTCTAAAATAGGTGTTAAAAAGCTGCGTTGCACTTCTGCTGAAAAATATTGTAGGTATGTAGGTTGTATGATCAACAAGTAACATTATTTAAAAAAAAAAAAAAAAAAACCCGACTGCAAAATGTTGTACCCTTTGTCACTTCTGCTATCAAGACGATTCAAATAACACCTCACATGTCGAAATCCATCAAGCTGTTTAGGCTGTAGGGCGTGCCAAAGAAACCTCATACATGCCCACATCACTACATACACTCGAAAAACATAAATCTCCGCCCTTGCGCAGTCGGGTAAAAATACATAGCGACGTTTATAATTTAAGACTTTTCTACCACACAAGTTTAACAATAAATCTGATTATTAAACTGCTTCCCGTGACGTGATTTATTTTCCGCCATTGTCTATTTCAAATACAATTTAAAGGACTTGCTCAGCTAAATCCCTGCGACCGCAGTTTCACTCGCTCAGCGGTTCTGCCAGACACTAGGCGAGATAAGGAAATGTCGATTTTCCACCCGCTGTGTCTATTGCGGGGTTCTGTATAGTGCTGTGCAGTAGCAGAGGTTTGGAGAGTTTGCAATGTGATTCATTATTATTTTGCATAACATATTATCACGCCTTTCCCCCGAAGGAGCTGGTAGATGTGTAACACAACACCCACACTATGCCACACGATATTGAGTCCCAAATGTGACAGGAGGCGAGCCTGTCGCCATACTCCGGGCTCCAGTTATATAGCAGATGATGAAATACAATAAATTAGTTCCCGCCTGTTCTTCTGAGTAGAGGCTCTTTATCCGAACAAGACGGTCGAGTCTATTAAAAAAAAAACTTTGGAGTTCATAAGTGTATCTTTGAAACCCAAATTGAATAAAAACTTTGACTTTGACTTTGATTATTTTGGTTCTTTTAAAATAATGTTGATGTTGATAAATGATTCTTATTAATTAAATATGATTATATGCATACCCAGATCAATACTAAATTACGTTGAAAATTCTCAAAATCGATTTTATTTATGTAAAATAAATATACATAATATGTACTAAACAATTTACAAAATACCCTTTTAATACTGATAACTTACAATACTTTGACAATAACTTTGAAACAATAGGAGAAAACGGGGTTTCCACTCTCCTGAAAAAAGTGTTTTTTAACTTTCAGTGTTGTTTTGGGTGTTCGAATTGTTGTTTTACTTTAGAGTGTGTACTCAAATCATGACAAGTTTGACTCTTGTGCGTATTACCGCATTTGTACTAAAGCAACTACAAAACTGCGTTACAAAAAAGTTGGTTGCATTGGTTCCCTTTAACCTTAGCTTTTGTTTTTTTTTTAAATTTTATTTTAGTTAATCCGTTTTATGGTTAATAAACATTACTTTTTTTGCGCAGCTGTCGATAACAGTTCGAAATATGCAGCCGTTAAAACTCAGCCTACGCCTACTCATTTACACCCTTTGCTTACGGAACCCTAAAAACAAAAGAAAGGTTAAAGAAAAGTTACCCTAGTTTAAACTCTTTAATGAAACTTAATTACTTTGAAAAAAATAATTGAGAACAATTAATTAAAATATTATAAGATAAGGCTTTTATAAATAAAAACTGGCACAGAGAGAACTATTTTCAAATTATATTTGAGCAACGACTTTAGTGATTAAGATTGAAATAAATATCAGAAATCAAAATTTTTGTTCCAGTTTCAAAATCTATTTTTATTTTCAAAATCTTTCCCTCTGCCTTTCTCTCTTTTTTCCCCTCTGAAAGCTGCATAAGTTCAAGTACTGTATTTACAGTAAACGCTACCTTCCTGTAAACACGGCTAGCTCAGTGAAATAGCAGGATTGTGATATGATTAGATTTGCAGTCGAGCTGCGGTTGCGGTTCTACTAGGTAGATGTTTGGTGAAGGCAAACTGTCACTGAAATAGATCTTTATTGATTTACTAGCAGTTTACTGCAGTTTTACGTCATCGCTATGAACTTCGCTACAAAGTATGAAACAAATTCACTTTCCGCGTCTGTGTGTAAATTTGCTAAAACCTCATAAGCTATGCAACGGATTTTGATGCGGTTTTTACTGTCTTAGGTTTAATATAACACCCTTTCTTTGCCGGACGATATTCAGTCCCAAATATGACAGAGAGCAAACATGTCGCTATACACCGGGCAGATGACGTACAATACGCACTTACACACATTAAACAAATTGGAGCGTGCTGCCAGTTGGATTTGAACCCGTTCCCTCTGGCTTGAGAGGCAGGCCTTCTCCAACTAGGCTATCATCGCGGTGTTAGTCACGGTAAAAAAGTGACCTCCATTTGTTAAAACAAAGAATAAGCTACACCTTTAACCAAAATCCGTTTTTGAGCCTTCGAGCGTGAAGTAGTATCAAACAGACACACGGACTTAAAAAATCGCGTAAATAGCAGTTAGCATAATCACAAATCATAAAAATTTACAAATACTGGTAGTGGCTCACACAGAGACGAGAAGTTATCCTACTTACATTACAAATTCGAAAATTTGTGGGTTTTGTTAGTTTGTTACAGAAGTAACAAACCGATCGGCAGATTTGGATGTAATTCAGAAACAGAGAAAGCTTATCCTAAACTAAAACATAACATATGCTACTTTTTAACCCTAGGTAACAAACGCAGGAGGCATGCAGCTAGTTCTTTAAAAAAGCAAAGTTTAAAAAAATTACTTTCGGTAATCCGCATTGGATTTTGTAAACAATTTTTAGACTCTCGTTGATATTTTAAAAGTTGATTGACCGATTTCTATAAAACTTACCTATTTTTTTTTTTTAATGTTTGATAAGTCGGCATTTGACTACCAACTCGCCTGATGTTAAGCGACGTTGTGGTCTAAGATGGAGCACGACGACCTATAAGGTACTTATTCACTCTAGCCTTGAAGTTTACTAGAGTGAAGAAGTACAAAGACGGCAGTTGAGTGAGGCGCTACAAGTGCGCTACTGCTCAGACCCGTCTTCGGAACGGTTACACCGGACTACATCCCGAAACACGACTAGGTCATTTCACGACATGGCTTGGTCCGGTGGGTGGTAACTAGCCACGGCCGAAGCCTCGCACCAGAGTTTGCTACCCGGTTAGCACTACCCGGGGACCACGTGTAGGGAATCAAAATAGAGTACACTCCTACGGACGTGGGTAGCTCAGCCCCCACTCAGTCTCATATATGGGACCACCTCTGAAGTATGATCTACCAAACAAAAAAAAACCACCAAAATCGATTCATAATTGGAGGGATGATTGCGTAACATTCACACAAAAAAATTATAGAAAAACAGTCGAATTGACAGCCTTCTCATTTTTTGTAGTCGGTCAAAACGTAAACTTTTCTCCCGCCTTTTCTTACCGCTGGCTCGCCTGCAATACCTAGATTCTACATGGTTCAGCAAAGAATAAAATAATAGGCCACAGCATAAACCTAATTGAGGTAGTGTGAGAGAGAAAGCTGCCCTATTACAGACAGGATTTAAGGCTCAAATCGGACCGAGTGCGGTAATCTCGGGATGTCGGCGAACTCGATTGCTGTTATTACACTGCACGGCTTATTAGAAATCCGGGGGTAAAGTGCGGCTTTTCTATTAAGTATTTTATTAATGTAATTGCTATTTTTACATCCTGTATGAAACATTAGCAAGGGTTAATCTAGGATACATTTTGAATCGTGGCGGTGGCGGAAAGATCAGAAATCCAGGAGTAAAGTGCGGCTTTTCTATCGAATGTTTTATTAATGTATTAATGTAATTGCTATTTTTACATCCTGTATGAAACATTAGCAAGGGTTAATCTAGGATGCATTTTGAACTGTGGCGGTGGCGGAAAGATTAGAAATTGAGGGGTAAAGTGCGGCTTTTCAACTAAGTATTTTGTTTATGTAATTGCTAGTTTTACCCGACTGCCCAAGAAGGAGGTAGGTTTTCTGAGTGTATGTGTGTATGTATATAACTATGTGGTTTCTTCGGCACGCCCTACAGCCTAAACAGATTGATATTTTTCGACATGTGAGGTGTAATTTGAATCGTCTTGTTATTAGAAGTGACATAGGGTGCAACATTTTGCAGTTGCAACAGTCATCGTTGCATTTGTCATTTTTTGTTTTCTTTTAAAAATATTAAAATAGCGATGATAGCCTAGTTGGAGAAGACCCGCCTCTCAAGCCAGAGGGAGCGGGTTCGAACCCAGCCGACGGCACTCACCAATTTGTTCATTGTGTGAGCATATGTGCGTATTGTATGTCATCTGCTACATAACTGGAGCCCGGCGTAAGGCGACAGGCTCGTCCCCTATCACATATTGGGACTAAATATCGTCCGGCGAAGTGTGGGTGTCGTATTACACCTCTGCCAGCCCCCTCGGGGGAAAGGCGTGATATGTTAAAAATGTTACTTGTTTACATTCCATGTGAAACATTAACAAGGGTTAATTTAGGATACATTTTGTACTATGGCTGTTGTAGAAAACTATGGGTAACGCAAGATCGCTCATTGTGAAGATTGGGGAGAGGCTTTTGTCCAGCGGTGGATGTATTCTGGTTGAGACGATGTTGATGACATCTTTAGCTGTAAAGCATCTTCAAAGCCTACCCACTAATCCTAATGCCACTAAAAATAAACGGGCCGATATTCTATGTTTTTATTGAATCAATTTTTCCATTAACTTCCCTATCCATCTTATAACCTTGAACTATCTATATATTCGTAAACTTTAAGTAAGTAATATCTGCGAAAATAAACACCAACATTAAACCAATAAAACCCTCGAAAAGAAACTCAAATGTAGTCAGAAATATTCATTTTTATTTAGTGAAAACCTGTGTCCTACGACTGACGAAAAACATTTTCCCTGAAATCTTCCACTGTGCAGTGGTCTAGGTTACGCAAACTACCGGATTTTCAATTTGACCAGCTATCCGGATATTTCAGCTCCACTGGGTGGACAGTGGTAGTTTACGATGCTAGATTTTTGCCTCGAATATTTTTATTTTACGAGTTTTCGTGCAGGATTGGCATGGACGTATGGAAACTTTTTTTTGAGATCTCTTTGGTAGAAGTATCTACCTACCAATAAAAACTGTCCTTTTTTAAGTCTAAAATTTTAAAATATCATCACGCTTTTCCCCCGAGGGGGCTGGCAGAGGTGTAATACAACACCCACACTTTGCCAGACGATATTCAGTCCCAAATGTGACAGGCTCCAGTCATGTAGCAGATGACATAAAATACGCACTTAAAATCACACAATGAACAAATTGGTGCGTGCCGTCGGCTGGGTTCGAACCCGCTCCCTCTGGCTTGAGAGGCGGACCTTCTCCGAACTAGGCTGCCATGTCAAGGATAAAAGGTTATATAACCTTTCCGAATAGGGCGATAGGGTTATTTTTACAACTTTGTCTTCAAAAGTATCTTCGATATCCAATTGAATGAAGACATTTTGACTTTGACTTTTACACAGGTATCAAATTTCTTGAAAATCCGTCCACCCATTATATCGTGAAGGAGTACGAGTAACATTAAAAAAACACACACAATCTTTTGCCTTTACAATATACGAGTAAGTAGGGTTCAATAAGAAAAGAAGTATTGAGTTAAATTGTTCATATTGCACATAAAATATGTTTAATTACAGAAATTAGATATTAATGGACTATAAAATAATCTGTTTTGGTTTTTTCTAAGCTTGTATTTATCACATTCACCCATCGAATTTATTACCTACCGCTGCAGTAACGTACTCTGTTCGTTATGGGTATAAAAGGTGCATTTTTGTAACAGAAGATTTTGAGTCTCAACAAAGTACATATTTGTAGGTATTTATAACTCAATACTACCCACGTGAGAGGACAGAAGAGAAGAAATAGAGGAATACCAAATAGGCCTAGCAAACACAACGCGACAAAGGTATGTCGACTCTTTTTATCGAGACAGAAGATGCACATAGCCTTGTCACGTTCTCGCGTAGCAAAAAGTGACGGGAAGAATTTTGTCGCTCGTGCATGCTAGGGATGCTAGGAAGACATTTGCACTGAAAGACTCCAAATGGAGTAGACGAGTATAGCAAGAGACAGAAAACAATGAACATAACTAAGAGAGGCCTACGTCAAAGAGGCGACATACTGGTAATTATACTCATGGCTGACTATACTAAAAAAACCATTTATAAATGAATCAATTTAAATGATGTGTAATTATATTAAAGACCTTTTTACTTTTTGACCACAATATCAATTAAAATAAATAACTAAAGGAAACAAAATTGCTATTCAACAGTGCTTTAACCAAAAAGTTAACACCATCCTTTGAAAGAGGAAACAAATTCTATTCCCGCCAAGAAACTAAACGTTCTTTTTAACGGAATTCTAATTTTAAATTCATCCTTAACTCTGGGGTACGTGGCGAAAGTCGAGAGAAGGCGAAACATGCCGAATTGAAATTCTGTACGGACGTGCCGAATGGCCGAGCGTGTGTTCGAAATCCAAAATGTGTTCTGTAGATAACGGATAAAAACTATTTGCAAACACGGCGAAAAGAGATCGAGTTAATCATTTCAATTCGTGTTTTTTGCGTCGAAATAAAATTACCGTTCGAAAGCTGCTTTTGCTACGGTAGTGGTGTTTTTAGTAGACTTTTTTACGATGGTGAAGATTTTCATGCTAACTGTAACCATCGTAAAATGTTAACTTGTCCGTATTTATGTTTATTCAGAATACATGATTCAAAGAAGGATTAATTAAGATATTTCTAACTAGCATTGTAGGTACTCTATTGTGTGGTTGTGGTAGGCTATGAGTACTTATATATGTAGAGAGAGTTCCGTACTTTTTATGAACGAAAAGTGACAGGCCAACTTTTTTATACTAGTGTCCGTCTTTGACTAGGGTTGCGTCATACATTTTCTTCATTTAGAACCTAACAGTTGGCTGTTATTTTTTTGGCCCGTGCAATGTTTTTTCAGTCCATCTGGACATATCATTTATCAAAGGTTTGTAGGCACATGATGATTATAAAAAAGTTATTTTCTGAGCATAATCCTTACTTACTAATATCATAAATGCGAAAGTGAGTTTGTTTATGCATTCATTTGTTTGTTTGTAACGCTTTCACGTCTTAACTACTCAAGCGATCGTCTTGAAATTTTGCATACATATTGTCTGGGGTACAGAAAAGGACATAGGGTACTTTTTATCCCGAAAAAGTCAACGGTTCCTGTGGGACCACGGGTGCAACCACGGTGCGCAGCTAGTACAGTTTAAGTGAATGAATACGAGTAAATAAAGGATTTAAATTAGGACATGAACATTTTAAGTTTACTTTCTAATACTTTTTTTACCAATTTTGATGTTGTCATTTTTGTTGATTGTCAGCTGCTTGACGTCATCCTTACCTGAAACAAAAGACAAAACACTTAGTATTTTAGTTGGATGTTTGTTTGATTTGACATGTGGCATCCGCAATGCACCCTTTTATCAATAACGCTAAAAAGAATCCAGTATGCCAGGATATTCGTCCACTTGGTTTAAAAAAAAAACTCTTAGGTCCACTTGTACTAAATGTAAAAATTGCCTAAGTTCTTCCTTAACTTATTTATTCTACTCCTAGCTAGCTCATACCTATTTTTTTCTAAAGATGACCCGTGGATTTTCAAGTGACCCTCACTATAATATCAGTTGATTTTTATTAGTTAAAACAACTACGTTTATTCATTTTAAATCTCATAAATTTTTAGCGTGAAACAATTTTGTCAATTTCAGATAATAGAGGTAGAAAACACATTCAAGATTACAACTGTCAATATACAAACTCACACCTTCCAATAATATCTACTCGTATAAACGTAGAGACACGTAGAGCATGTGTCATATAACTCTCACGCAGCTTAATCTGGCATCTGACAGAGGTCTTTAAAAATATTTTTAACGAGCGCGACGCAGGTGCCAGACCCCGGCATAAATGATTTTAGCCTTGTTTAGCCCCTTGCAAGCCTCTCCAGCCCCTCCAGCCCCTTTTTAAGCCAATGCGAGCTCGAATTGAGGCGTTTATCTTTGGTCGGCACTGATTTAGTCTATACATATGTTTTACGAGTTTTAAGGATTTAATTAAGTGTCAGAAGGGTTTTAATTAGACTTACACGGAAAACAGAAGTAAGCCGAGATGGTTTACTTTTGTTTTCAGTGTAAAATGCTATAATAAATGTGTTACGTTCAATTGGGTAAGTTTATCTCTAACTCTATATAGTACTAAAGTAAGTAGTAAAAAAAATATATGAAAAAGCGATGATAGCCTAGTTTAAGAAGGCCCATCTCTCAAGCCAGAGAGAGCGGGTTTAAACCCAGGTGACCGCACACACCAATTTATTATGTTAACATTATGTGCGTATTGTATGCGATTTGCTACATGACTGGAGCCTGGTGTATGGCGACAGGCTCACCCCCTGTCACATTTGGAACTGAATATCGTCCGGCGAAGTATGGGTGTTGTATTACATTTCTGCCCGTCCCTTCGGGAGAGAGGCATGACGATGTTATGTTATGTTACCTACCTAGAAGAAATCTGATTACCTGCTTTAGATTTGCAAATAGACAGACTTCATAAAAAGTTCTACCTTTCCTTCTCGCACTTTATTCGCTTCATTTATTTTTCAAGCAGATTCGTGGTAGCATTTCTTCGAAAAATCTACTAAACTGTACTTGAATAAGCGGTTTTACAAAGTCTTCGGACGTACATAATAAAATAAGCAGTGAAAAAAGTTTTTTAGCATCAAAAAATAAAATAAGTTGGCAATAAAAGGGAAAATTCGCGCAAGCATTGATATCCAAAAGGCAGAGAGTAGCCTTGTAAATTAAACATAGGAACTATTCAGTTATTTCCCCTGAGCCGGCCGACGGTACGGTTTCAATCAGTCGACGTAAGATAAAGGCCTGAGCACACCGGATTCGTACACGTAGGCATGCATGTGCATGCGCGTGCCACTGCGTTGTAATGCATGGAACTCTATGGAACGAGACATAGCACACCGCCTACATCGCGTGGACGTAACTATGCGTGCTTACGTAGCTTGATCAGCGCATTCACAAAGAACGTCCGTTTATACAGGATCGTTTTAAACGGATTCATCGTCACAGCAGGCTAAGTTCATATCGCGTTTACGGGATCGTTTTTAACGTTAACGTTGAATATGATAGAACAGCAAAATAACGCATCGAATTGTATATTTACTGGATCCGAAATAACGTCATGTGTGTGACTTGCTCGTACAACTTTCGCTGTCACAAAAAACGTATCCGACAAAAACGGACCCATAAGATGGCTCGTTGTGTGAACATGTCTTTACGCGCGTAACTACGCGCAATGCGCATGTCAACGCAAACAGTGTACTCAGGTCTTTACTCGTACAATTTCAAGTTTCAATGTTTGCTGTCTAATGGGGGACCTTTTGTGTTTTTCTTGCGTTACTTTGATTGCTACGTGATTGGATATGTATTTGAATTATTGGTGGTATTTCGTGTGATTGACTTTGGGACTATTGTTTTCTTTCTGTGTAGAAATAACGAATAATAATATTTTGGAAAAGTTTACTACAGAACGGTAATTTGGAGTCAATAGAAACACAATCTTTTAGATTGTGTAAATTGATATTGAACTTTTATTCTTTTATCTAAGTATGTAATCAGTTTCTGGCAGCCATAGTACAAGCTTTGCTTAGTTTGGTGTCAGGCGACCGTGTGTGGAAGTGTCCCGAATTAATTAATTTATTATTTTATTCGTTTGTAGTACTGAAAGCGCTTCGCAATTTTACCTGCTATCCTATTTTTTTTCTGAAATTGAAAGAAGCCTGGTTGTCAATCTAGCCTACAACATTATAATAAGCTGCTGCCTCCACATATTAGTGCTCTGTCTGGGAGACTTAGTTCTGCTGCTTATGCGGTTCGCAAGATTAGGCAACTGACGGATATAGCTACAGCTCGGATGGTTTACTTTGCTTACTTCCACAGCATAATGTCATATGGCATTTTGCTGTGGGGATCAGCTGCTGAAGTGGAGGCCATTTTTATTTTGCAAAAGCGAGCGGTCCGCGCTATCTACGGAATGGGTCCCCGTGAATCATTGAGAGATTTATTTAAAGAAATAAATATATTAACTTTACCTTCTTTGTATATCTTTGAAAATATTATGCACGTTCGCAAAAATCTACATAAATTTAAATTGAACAGTGACTATCACAATTATAACACTAGAAATAAGGATAGGATAGCTGTACAGAGATTTAGACTGACTAAGTCAAAAAAGTCACTTTTAGGCAACTGCGTTCGATTTTACAATAAAATCCCGAAAAATATAACAGGGCTCACTGAGGGAAAATTCAAATCACATGTAAAAACTACATTAATGAAAAGAGGATATTATAAGGTTATGAATTATTTAGAAGATAAAGATGTCTGGAGCCTTCCACTTCCGTCAAGTAGCCACTAGTATTTATAGATATTACCTAGTTGTAAGCCAAAATTTGTGAGACTGTAATTTATTTATTATTTGAAAAAAGAATGCCCCTCAGTTTCTTGCCTGTTCTTCTGAGTAGAGGCTTTTTGTCCGAACAAGGCGGTCGAGTCTATTTAAATAACTTTGACGTTCATAAGTGTATCTTTGATACCTAAATTGAATAAAGACATTTTGACTTTGACTTTGACCTCGGTGGCTCAGTTGGTAGTGAACCAGCCTTCTGAACTTGGGGGCGTGGGTTCGATTTCCATCTAGGGCAAACATTTATGTAATGAACATTGTTTGTGTTTGTTCTGTGTCTGGGTATTATTATGTATCTAAGTGTGTACTAAAAATATGTGTGTGTATCAGTCTCTGGGAGCTCTAGTACAAACTTTGCTTAGTTTGGGGTTAGACGACCGTATGCGCAAAAATGTCTCGAATATTTAAAGCTGTCCCCATACTACGAGTACATTGTTACGCCCAAACAATATAAATTTAAAAAAATCTCTATCAAACGAGCATTAGATAATTGAAAATTTGAAAAACCCCGACACCGCTTTAATCAAACATAGCTAAGAAAACTCACCAAGCACGCACGCACACGCCCACACACACACACACACACGCGCACACACACACACACACACACACACACACACTCGTGAAACTTTAAGCACCTCGTCGTTTTTGCGTGGGGGGTCTAAAAAATAATAAATTATGAGAATCAGTTACCTATCGGTCAGGGGTAGACTGAGACGGTCATTTCTGACCGCTAGACAGTCATAACCCCAAATTTTATTTCAGCAAACAATAAAGTGGGTAGTCGTTAATTTTTTTCACCACCAGTGACGATGAAGTTTTTATTGCCGAAATGCGTAACGGGTAATTTCAATTTTCACGCTGGTCATCGGTTTTGAAGGATAGTTGACATTTTATTGGAGAGTCTCTAGTTATACTATACATAGTCTCTATACTTACCTTTTTTATTACCCGACTGCGCAAGATGAAGGGTTATATGTATGTATGCATGTGAGTATGTTTGTATGTATGAACGTTCGAGGTTTTTTTTGGCACGACCTACAACCTAAACGGCTTGATGGATATCGAAATGCGAGATGTCATTTGAATTGTCTTGATAGCGGAATTAACATGGAGTACAACATTTTGCAACTGTTGCTGCTACTAGACGACATTTTCGTTCAAGCTTTTCTCTTTTAGTATGTGAATTAAAAAATCTTAATCTAAATCCATCAAATATTTATATATTACTCAGGCTACTATTTCAAGCTACGTAACAAACCGGAGGTAGCCACGAATTTTTATGCAAAGATTGCCACAAAACCCTAGAAGAGTGAAATCCACTTTTAATAAAAAGCCGTATTTAATTTCAGCAAATCCACAGCCCTCATAAAGGAACTTGGCTTCTATTCTGCACTATTTTGTGGTAAAAACTCTCTGGTCGGCGTCCGGGCGAAAAGGCAGTATTTTCCATGTTACTGCTATATTTCAGTCGCGTTGAGAATCCTCGTGCAAAATGCATTATGCTGGGAGCGATTGTGAGCTATTTTTAAGGCTGGGCCGGTCTCAGGTGCATTTAGGAACTAGCAGTGTAGTGTCGGGCTTTGTAGTTTGTATGGGATGGAATCGCGCGGGTGCACGTCGGTCGGTACAGGCGGTGTGGTACAGTCACTTAATTTGTGTAGTCTGAGTGGCTAGATTTACCCCCTCGAGAGGCACTATAGCGCACGGTCCGCGAAAATCAACCTTCGCTCACGCAATCCAGCGTTGCTTATCATTTGACGAAAAAAAAACTTTGAATTTCAAAAATTAAAAATGATCGACCTTATACATGCAGCATAGAGTTGCCTTTTGCATGTCATTCTTCAAGCACGCCTGCTGTGCGTAAAGCACTCGGAGGATAGATGAAATCAGATACGATTGTTGAACTTTTCTGCTACAAGAGCAATCCATCTCTAAATTGTCTCAAATTGTGCTAAACTGTTTTTTATCTGTTTTTAATTACGTAAGTAGACCATTGGACCAGACCTCAAAGCTGCCGTCTAAAATGTTCTACCATCCTTATCAAATAATTGAAAAATCCCAATTCAAACACAAAACACAACCAAACAAAAACACATAAACAATATCAGATACAACAAAATAGAACTCGGCGACGTAAACAATTACTTACAAGATTAATAAACATAAAAGTATTCCTGGAACGCGCCATAAAACCGGAAGTGACTCGTATATGACGTCACAAAGGAAGTTACGTTCGCGATATAGTACCCTTACCACACGAGCAGTCATAATAGAGACTATAAAGATGCTCTTGACCGCTACTTTACCTAATAGAATGAATTGCGATCGCGGGACGCTGCGTTACTGATTTTATTGATTATCCATTTAGGAATTGCGACCGTGGGACACTGCGTTACTGATTTTCTTATTCAAGGTGAGGGCGAATAGTCCAGCACTGACGTCCTGCTTGGGGTGTATTGTGCTACGTTACTGATTTTATTGATTATCCATTTATAATTTGCGACCGTGGGACACTGCGTTACTGATTTTCTTATTCTTATTCAAGGTGAGGGCGAATAGTCCAGCACTGACGTCCTGCTTGGGGTGTATTGTGCTACGTTACTGATTTTATTGATTATCCATTTATGAATTGCGACCGTGGGACACTGCGTTACTGATTTTCTTATTCAAGGTGAGGGCGAATAGTTCCAGCACTGACGTCCTGCTTGGGGTGTATTGTGCTACGTTACTGATTTTATTGATTATCCATTTATAATTTGCGACCGTGGGACACTGCGTTACTGATTTTCTTATTCTTATTCAAGGTGAGGGCGAAAAGTCGGACAGTCGGCAGGACGTCAGTGCTGCGTCCTGCTTGGGGTGTATTGTGCTACGTTACTGATTTTATTGATTATCCATTTATGAATTGTGACCGCGGGACACTGCGTTACTGATTTTCTTATTCTTATTTGAGGTGAGTGCGACAAGTCCTGCACTGACGTCCCGCTTGGGTAGTATTGTGCTACGTTACTGATTGGCCATTTATGAATTGCGATGGCGTTACTGATTGTTTTGATTAGCTATTTAATAATTGCAACCGCGGGACGCTGCGCCACTGATTTTATTAATTAGCCTCTTTATCAATAAACGTTGTATACCCTCGGAACGTGAATGTTTTGCATTTTTGAAGTGAAACTTCTAATGCGAATTCAAACAAGGTTGTGTTAAACGTTTAACGGTCCTGGGGAGGGGGATTAGAAAGAGACAGAGAGTGAATGCGTGGCACTCGAACGTGTGCGCGTAGTAAGAAAGATACACAGAATACATCCTGATTTAATTATACAAGATGTGATCAAAACTATAGGACGACTAGAATCTGCTTAATTACATTTTTTATTTTACTTTATGAGAATAAAGATGGTTATTTCATTAACTGAGGTTATGCAGTAGTCTCAAGATTCGGTAACTCACTCTTACGGCGTTTACGATGAGAGAGACAGTGACGAAGATAATCTGGTGTACCTAAAACAAAATATCCCATCCTGTTCTGGGAAAAATATTGGAGTTAAAGTTGGTTGTGCTATCCGAAACAGTGCGCTTGAGTAAAGCTACTCACGATTACCCGTATTTGACTCTGAATCCTAATAGACATGATTTTTTTTTAAAACTAAGTTTTTTTTTGTTTTAATGCAGAGAATAAGCTACCTCCATACCAAAGTTCATTAAAATTCTTTCAGCTGTTTTTGTGTGATAACAAACATCCAAACTTATAAAATGTTAGCTACTTTTATAATACTATTTAAAACAAGATAATAGTACAAGATAACAACTTAACAAAAAAAAACACACACCAGCAAAAAAATTCACAAAAAAAGTCTCTGAAAATCTTAAAATTAAAAAAAAAACATTTTGAACAGCTGTAAAAATGATGTGCTGGGATAAACTAGCCACAATGAACCCAGCCCATTACCACGGTGGCTTAATAAAACATAAAGTAAGCACCCTGCGTGAATAAAAGGGTAAAGAGAATAAAAAATATCATTTTTTGGGTCAACTCTGGGGTGAATAAATGTTGGACACGGTGGTGGTTGGTGCTTTTGGTCGTTGATTTGAAACCAGCCGAGAACTTTGAACGAAGGTTAGGTTGCTTAAAGGCCACTCTAATTTTTCTTCATAAATATGAATTATTTCTTGTCTTATTTCTTATGTCGTTTATTTTTGAAACACTAATTAACTTCAATTATAAAATTTTACATGGCTAAGCAAGTAAATATTTCTATGGTGTGTGTCCATTGGGCTGCATAATATTAAACATTATATTCATGATTTGAAACTGTAAACGTGTCTAGAGTAAATGAAACAATAACAAATAAGCACTCAATACGATTAGACCATTAAAATTTGAATCTAAAATCCTACTAATATTATAAACGCGAAAGTTTGTAAGAATGGATGGATGGATGGATGTTTGTTCACGCCAGAACGGCTTAACAGATCTGGATGAAATTTGGCACAGAGATAGATTACAGTCTAGAATAGTACATATAATACTTTTTAACCGCGGCTGAAACCGCGGGATGCAGCTAGTAATTATACATATCGTCACGCCTGTCCCCGAGCGGGCTGGCAGAGGTGTAATACAACACCTACACTTCGCCAGACGATGTTCAGTCCCAAATGTAACAAGAGGCGAGCCTGTCGCCATACAGCGGGCTTTACTCATATAGCAGATGACATTTAGTATGCACATATGTTCACACAATGAACAAATTGGTCCATGCCATTGGCTGGGTTTAAACCCTCTGGCTTTAGATGCCAGAGAGAGCGGGTTCTAAAAAAAACACTAAAATTCTCCAATTTTACCCGCAGAAAAGTGTCAAAGTCACATGTATCTAATTTCATTAATTTTTCGTGTCTCGCGTCCCTTAGTTTGCTTTGTCCGTGTTGTTCCGGGTCAGCCATTACTGGGGCCGTGCGCTGCGTAAGCTCGATTTGACCGTTCATACGCAACAAGCGTGTAGGGTTGCCTATATAAAATTTAGCTTCGGTGAAGAATTTTTTGAAGATTATAATCATGTATACCTACCTATGTACGTCATTCATAAAAAAATCGTTGCATATAAACTCCTAATAGTTGATAAACAAAACTGTAAGTAATCGATCGAGCAGGCGTTAGTGAGCGAAGCGTCTCTGCTTTAGCTTCTGCAAAAATGCTTTCGTATATCCTGATCTCTGTCATCGTCTATAGGTCGCATTTTTTTATCGATTCTGTTGAAAGCATTATTTCTGAGTGTCTGATCCATTTTGAAAAATTTCTAAACAGTAAAAAAATCTCTATAATTATCTTTTTTTTTTATTGCTTAATAGGCTTGCGTTTGGCCACCAACATGCCTGATGATAAGCAGTGATGCGGCCTACGATGGAGCGCGCTTGTCTAGAAGAAACCGATTCACTCGACACTTAAAGACACCCAGATTATAAGTGTCAGGGAACACACACTCTAGCAGAGTATTCCGCACTTCATCATTGCACCATTTTTGTTGAAACAGTACAAAAAAGTGTTTTCACCTACGCACTATTGCGTCAGTGTGCGCTACTGGGGTAGCATTAAATCATTCAGTCACGTGCAAAAAAAAATATCCCCAATATTACCTAAAAATGTTCAATTCCTACTCAATCATATTTTTTTTCTCTTAATTTTGGCTTTTAATAAAAAAAATTGCATTTAAATCAGAACCATCACTAAAACATAATAATGCTCCGTTACCAATGAACGTTGTAACCTTGAAATACGTATACAATCTTTATTAATTATAAGTAATTATATATTAATAATATATATTAATTATATAATAATAATAATCAGGTTGTGTTCAAAACTATAGCCGGACTATACGACTAAATCGTTCAAAACTAAATAACAGAGGTTTTGGCGGGAACCGAACAGATGATGTCGTGATTTTGTATTATTTTCCAAAACTTGTGATTCTTCGAGTGTTAAAGCGTAATAATGTTGGATTATTATTAACGTTTACCGGTTCGTCAACGTGCACGAGTGTGGGCAAATGATACAAACATTGCAAAACGTGACTTTTTGTGTTCTCTGCAAAACTTCACTTAAAGTTTCAGTAAAGTATCCATAACTTTACTGGAATAGGAAAAGGGGAGGGATTGATCATCTTCATCATCGCCTCATCATCATCATCACATCATCTGTGAAAACGAATGATTAGCACTTGACACTGGCAAATGACGTCAAATTCCCCTGAATGGGGGAGAAAAGAAAAAAACTAAATAACACGTGAGTAGTCTCATGTACTAAAAACAAAATGTCAAAGTCAAACGTCAGTTTTCACAGCTAAACACTAAAGTATTTATAATCCTTTGGCAAAGCGCAATTTGTCCAATTATCATGTTAATTGGTATCTACCTGTACCGTCTAATACCAACTTAGATCAAATAGCTCTGCTTTCATCGGAGGACCCAACTTCCCAAGTCAGCTTTGAATAATGCATAGATACAAAGTTTGTAACTACTCAATCGGATCCAATTCTAAGCAATCGGAGCGTTGAACGTTCTAAATCAGCGGACTTGTTCTCGGCAATAGATACTAATCATTATTATAATTAGTAATAACTAGCAGCGCCCCGCGGTATCACCTGCGGTTAAAAAGTAACCTATGTGCTATTCTAGACTATGATCTATCTCTGTGCCAAATTTCCTCCAGATCTGTTTAGCCGTTCTAGCCTGAAAGAGTAATAAACATCCATCCATCCATCCATTCATTCTTACAAACTTTCGCGTTTATAATATTAGTAATAATTAATATTATTTAACTCGTTAATCCTCTAGATGTATGTTTTTCTAAGTATAATTCAAGTAGTCTATGTAGGTATATAACACTTTTATATTTGTTAGTTATTCATTTCATTTTTTTTTCTAATTTTTGCACGCTCTGTGTCATTCTTTCATACGTATCCTCTTCATCTTAAGGTTGCCTGGAAGGGATCGCCCTTAGTGATAAGGCCGCCAGTTGTTACATTACAGTTTAAGTTTTTAATTAAGGCCAAGTATCAGCTCGAGTCGTTGGAGTCCATCGAGAAACGTACCAAGAAGCTCATTGGCAACGACTCCTTTGTCCAGACCAAACTTCAAAGTCTGAATCTTCGGCGCAAGGTTGCTAGTGTATCGGTTTTTTATCGGATACATTTCAGTGAGTGTGCATCTGGTTTGCATGACCTTGTTCTCCCTAGTCTGTTCTTTATAAAACAATCAAGAGTACAAAAAAGCGGCATCGTTTTATGGTCGACATATCAACAACACGCACAAAACGCTTTGGTTCCTCTTTTCTTAAATGGACCGCTAGAGTGTAGAATTCTGTGTGTTTCCTGACACTTATAATCTGGGTGTCTTCAAGTCTCGAGTGAATCGGTTTCTTCTAGGCAAGCGTGCTCCATCGTAGGCAGCATCACTGCTTATCATCAGGCATGGCGGCCAAACGCAAACCTATTAAGTCATAAATAAAAAAAAAGGCACCTCTAAGGTATGGCCTCGGCTTGGGCTGTCGCCGAGGGAGGAGCATCGAATTTCCCCCGCGCCCAAGACGAGGCTTGCTCGAGGGCCCTAGTTGAGACGATTGAAGTTATGGATAAAATATATATATATATTTAGATATATTAACAATTAACAGTGACTCGACCTCTTTGTTCGGAAAGGGACCTAGGTGTATGTAGCTTTGCTAGTTATATTATATCTATATACCTCTCTCATACTGTGTCGTCCGTCTCGTTCCTTCGCCAATCTGGTCGGTTTGACCTTTGTACAATATAATATAATCGATTTATTTCGACGACGCTTACCGGTAAATAGCTAATAGCCTGAATCAAAACTTTTAATGCCAGGAAAATTAGCAGTTTCTTCAAGATAAATGTTCTTCTAGTTAGGTAAGTTATTAAGGCATCCTGTATAGCGCTAGAGCTCCTACTCCTAGTATTACGTAGTCCTACTCCAACTTCATTTTAATATACTCTCTTCCTGTTAGAAAAGATAACAAGCAATTAACTTCATAATTAGCTAGCTCAAACTGCAGTGTTTAAAGATACACAACGTTTTCCAAGCTTTTATCTAGAGTATTAATGATAAAAGCCTTGATGAAAATGCAGTTTGGTTCCTTCATTCATAATTTAGCTGTGCGAAAAGATTTAACATATCATCACGATATTTCCCCGAAGGGACTGGCAGATGTGTAATACAACACGCACACTTTGCCGGACGTTACTCAGTCCCAAATGTGACAGGTGGCGAACCAGTCACCTTACATGCTCCAGTCTTTTAGCATGACTTACAATACGCACAAATGTTCACACAATTAACAAATTGGTGCGTGTTGTCGGCTGGCATCGAACCCGCTCCCTTTGGCTTGAGAGGCGGGCCTTCTCCAACTAGGCTATCATTGCTTAACAATTCCAAGATTTAAAGGAGAGCTCAGATTTTCCAAGCAATTTTCCATGTTTCGGCGAACTGTTTAGAAATAAAGTCTTCTATCTCCATTCATCAAAGTCATCTGTAGTCTGTAGCGCTAAATTCTCTGATGTCAATTATTTTACAGTTGTTCAATTTTAATCAAGTTACCAGAAGTGTCCTTTATAAGTAATTTATTTTAAATTGTTTTTAGCGTATTTCTTTTTAAAAGAACACTTTTGAAGAATTTAGTTTTTTTCATAAAAATAAGCTGAAATATATCAAGCAAAAAGCCATGAAGAGAGCTATGCGTTTCCCTGCGAAATCAAACCAGAAGTGACGAAATCCGCAGGCGTATCTAAGTAACCGACATAGTCCAAAGAATTGAAGTGGCAGTGGGCAGGGCACATCGCTCGTAGAACTAACGGCCGATGGGGCAGAAATATTCTCGAGTGGCGACCACGAAGTCCGGAAGACGTAGCGTAGGAAGGCCTCCCAATAGGTGGACCGACGATCTGGTGAGGGTCGTGCGAAGCCGCTGGATGCAGGCAGTGCAAGACAGGTCGTTGTGGAGATCATTGGGGAAGGCCTTTGTCCAGCAGTGGGTACTGGGTATTCGTATACCCGGTAAGGTAACGTAACCAGGGTAACGTATTCTGGGTTGACACGATGTTGACGATGATCCCAAACCCATCTAAAATCAATAAAAGCGAGAGTGTGTTGGTTTGTTCGTTTGTTTACAAGCTGTGGCTAGTTTACAAATAAAATAAAGTTACCTAAAAGTTTCATAACAAACTAAACAATCAAAAATGGACCTAAATAAAAATTGAAACCAAAATCAACTGATTACAATTATCTCGTTAAATTTTACAGAGGCTTCGATTTCATTAAACTGTGTTAATTAATTTCAACGTATCAGTCATAATAGCAGCAGTGAAAGTGAGTAAAACAGAAATACTTCTATAATAATGAAACAGTACGTTAGGTACAAGTTTGACAAAAATTAACACGAAAATATAACATGTTTTTTCCAAAAAAAAAAAAAAATCTAACCATTTTACCAATCTTAAAAGTCACAAGTCTTATTGAAGGCATGTATTTTGTACTTGTTGGAGAAGTACAAAAGCTCGACAGTTGGAAAGCTCGCCCCTTAATCCAGAGGGAGCGGGTTCGATCCCAGGAGAAGCCACGCATCAATCTGTTTATTGTGTGATCGCATGTGCGTATTTATCGTCATCTGCTACATAACTGGAGCCTGGTATATGGCAACAGGCTCGCCCCTTGTCCTATTTGAGACTGAATATCGTCCAGCGAAGTTTGGGAGTTGACTCCTTTACTAGCACTTTCGGGGAAAGGCTTAATGACATCCTAACTAATATTATAAACGCGAAAGTGAGTTTGTTCGTTTGCTTGTTTGTTTGTTCGTTCGTTTGTTTGTAACGCTTTCACGCCCTAACTAAACAACCGATCATCATGAAATTTTGCATACACGTTGTCTGGGGTACAGAAAAGGACATATGGCATTTTTTATCCCGAAAAAATATACGGTTCCTGTGGGACAGGGGGTGAAACCGCGGGGCGCAGCTAGTGTTATATATTATGGAAAAAAATGCTATCTGCTTGCCACTAGCTAAAGCACTGCGATTAACTTCCACAGGCGCTGCAATACGCCCAAACGCTGCGAATTAAATTTGCACGAAAGCTTCGACTCAATTTCGTTCAAGAGCTTTACATCCATGGCGCTCGTATCGGTTCAATTTGGTTAAGCGATCGGCGCGAAGCTTTTGAAATATTTTAAATTGCGCATTGGATACCACTTGACAGTAATGAGGTAAAAATGCTGCTAGGACCAATAAAATGAAACGCATTTTATCTCATCAGTTAACTACGTACTGTGGTTTTATCCGTCATCTTATAAAAACAGACCATTTTTCCGGAGTAATAAGTAGCCCATGCCTAAATTAGAGATTCTCTGATCAAGGCTAAACATTATTATAGCAGTACCTATATATCGCTTCTACAATCAGTTTAATTAATAATGAAGTTTATAATATTCAATATAAAATAATATCATGTCAATAACAAAATAAAAAGAGTCAAAAATTAATTAAATAATATCTATACCAATGTATATATCCTTATTCAATATAAAATAATATCATGTCAATAACAAAATAAAAAGAGTCAAAAATTAATTAAATAATATCTATACCAATGTATATATCCTTATAAGGGTGACTGGTTGAACACTTTATATATTCTAGGTTATCATAGTACTCATCATTATGAACTACTTTTATTATGGGACTAACCCAGAATTCGCGAAAAAAAAAACAGCTGTTCCATACATTTTGTCGAGTGTCATTGACATTTTTCTATGGAACAGCTGTTTTTTTTTCCGCGAATTCCGCGTTGGTCCCATAATAAAAGTTGTTCATAATGATGAGTACTATGATAATCCAGAATATCTAAAGTGTTCAACCAGTCACCCTGTATACATGATTCAGCTTCGGTTGAGTTTAGCAATATAACAACAAGAGTAAAAATAAAAAAACCAGAAACGCTGGGTTTCTTGTTTTTTTTAAGTGAAACTTCTAATGCAACTTTCAACAAGGTTGCGTTAAACGTTTAACGCTCCTGGGGAGAGTGAAAAGAAAGAGACAGAGCGAGAGTGAATGCGTGGCACTCGAACCCATGCACGTAGTAAGAAAGATACACAGAAGTTTCACTTCTTCCGCGCGGAGGGATTCTACGCACTATTATTATTTCTCTCACTTCACTTATATACTAATACGAGAACTAGATAATTAAGACTATTTATTGTTAGTTATCTCAAAACTTTTAGGAGTAATTAACAAGTTCATATAGGCCGTGTTACAGCTAGCCCTCATGTTAGAGCTAGACCTGATGATAGAGTTTCTAGGCCGCCCGATGATGGCCTCGAAATCAACGCTTTGATCATGCATTAGTTAGATCAGCCCGGTATGTCCCATTGTTGAGTAAAGGCCTCTCTTCCTTCTTTCCAGTTTTCCCTGTTTTTGGCTTTGATGGGCCAATCCTCTTCATGGGCGTCAAGCATTTGATCATGCATACAAATAGTAAAAGGCAATAGTAGCAAACCATACTTAAATTTTTATAAACAAACGACAAGCCCACTTCAGCTAAAACAGACGTTATACTTAAGGCGCAATCTTTTGTAAAACCTTTATGCCATTCACAATATTTTTTCATACAAATTAATCTAATATTCATGACTGTTACGGCTTCGTACTCGCCGCCTCAAAATAAATCCCTTTTGTGCGAGAGCTATGTCAAATCAATTATCCTAGCGTTTTCAAAGCAAATCTCGTAAAAGCCGTCTACAGTCTATTTGTTTTCAGTTACTTAGATTCGTACAATACTGTAACGAAATTCTCGGAATATGATATTAATAAAGTTTATGAACATTTGTGCTATTGGAAAATAATGTAAGATATTTTCAAGCACAGCGTGGGGCGGTGTAGCTCGTACAGTGGAGTGGAGTAGCGCATAGGATAGAGTGGCGCAACGCATAGGGTGCAGTTGCTTAGGGCGTGGAATAGAACGACGTAGCACTTAGGATGGATTAGCGCTACGCGTAGAGTACAGCTGCGTAGTGTATGGAGTAAAACCGCGTAGCGCGTAGGATGCATTATTAAAATAAAGTTTATAAACATAATTATTATATGCCTTTGCCTTTGCCTAAAAATACAGTAAGGTATTTTATGGGTAGCGTGATGTGATGTAGCACGTAGTATAGAGTGGAGTACCACATAAGATGGAGTGGCGTAACGCGTAGAATGCAGGGGCGTAGATTGTAGAATGAAGCGATGGACGTAGCGCGTGGGATAGAACTGACGTGGCTATGGGATGGAGGTGCGTAGCGCTTTCTTTGACAGAATTTACTAGATTTTTTTGAACATGAGAAAAAATATATATTTAAAAACATTCAACGTTCATTGATACGGGTGAAACGAAAGTTCTGGTACTGACAATTTTATACATTGTAATATGAAAATTCTGCGACCTACTTGCGCATACATAAAGAAACATACACATAATACGTACTTATGCGAAAAGGAAAATTAGAAGAGGAATCTTTTATAGGCTTCGTATTTCGAAGATTAAGTTTCGTACCAGAGATTCTGTGTTAAAATTACTTTTTGCTTACAATTATTTGTAAGCACGTGTTGTTATGCTCTTTTGAATTTAGTATTAAACTGAATTTTAAGAGGCGAAATTTTATAAGAGTAAATTTATTTACGCAGTGTGAAGCAATCTAGAGGGCTACTTACTTACTTACTTGCTACTGTTCTCCAAATCAAAATTCCAATTTAAACTTAGTGCGGTTTGAGTTACGAAAGGTAAAATTTGTATGTTTTTTTTTATTTATAAACTGTATTCCAGAGATTACATGTCATAAGAAGAAATTATAAGAAGAAAGAGACTGGATTTCGCGACACAGGTTTGCCTAGTGCGAAATCTAGGGTACTTTAGTCATATTGTCTCGTTTTACTGGAACCTTCATACCTAGATATACATTATATTTGTACTATGTTTATTAAATAAATAAATAAATAAATAAGAACAGATAAACAAGATTTATTTACACATTTAAATTCTTGACATTTACTAAGTTATTTATTCATAAAACTTATATGCGCAACATACTTACTCACTCATATACTCACACACTGACATACCCACGTAAAAAGTTACCCTCTTTCAGGGAAGTCGAAAAAATCGAGAAAACCAAAACAAAACACTTGATAATGTCGTCTCTCTCGTATCATGTCATGCCCGACCCAATTTAATTGGGAAAGTTCGAAAACTTTTTGGTTCCATCCCAAAAAAAAACTTTTGAGTGTGTTCGAAGAATTGCCAAATTGTTTTTGTTTGTCGTGTCTCGATTTCCACTCGCTTCTTGGGATGTTTAATTTCGGCTTCCATGAACTACGAAATGGTTTCGACGATTGGTAGAATTGTTCAAACTACATTAAAATACACGAACTGTTAAATTATTTTAGCAGGAAAATTAATTAATAATTTTGTAGGTCTTGGTAAATTTTATTGGTATATTCCACCTTCCTACTAGCCAATTGTAAAAAAGCTACTCTGTCACATAGCCGTATGTTTATCAGTTTGAGACTTCGAAAGCGTCGCTAGTGCAAACAAACTGTTGAACATCTCTGATATGAAAAAGGTCTGAGGGGTGGAGTGAGTACCTAGCGCAGAATAAAGGTCCATTTACACAGTGCAAGTTTCTTGAATATTCAAGATCAATAATTGAATGCAATAGTTTTCACGCCATGATTTACCTTCAGAAATTGTAAGCAACTGTTGTTTACACGACGCAAGTTATTTGTTGAGCAATATTATTGCATGGAACAGGTAAGAAACTTCTAGCGTGTAAATCAGGCTTAAGGGCAATGTGTGTTGATTAGCATATGAGAGCGTAGGAATACGTTAGGCGACTTTTACACTATACTCCATGCCACGCGACGGCGCAGAAGATGTTGCGTGGGACTGCATTTTATAACATTGTAGCTTGTACCAAAGTATCCCAGCTTATGTAGAAAACACAGTCTGACAACACCTCTTTGCAAAGTGGATTTTACTGGTCTTTCTGCACATTATCGCGTATGTTATGGAGCGCAGTAACGAGGCACCTTAATTCTAGACACTGTTTCTAGAGTTAGGTACTAACTAAAATCCTGACTAATATTACTGGTGGCTCTATGAGATAGAGGCCATGAGGCCAACGTCTGTTCTCCTTTAAAAAATATTATATCGCGCATTTTTGAAAAAAAAATTAAAAACTGGCTGGACAAAAAAAAAAATCTGTATAATTATTAAACCACCCACAAAATTTCAAAATAATCGGTTAAAAATTTCGGCCTGTAGAAGAAGACAGAGATCCGGACAGAATCCAGACATACGAAAGCATTTTTGTCGAAGCTGAAGCATAGACGCTTCGCTAAGTCAATAAATGCGTAAGTGCGTTTGTTTGGTTGTTACGCTTTCACGCCGTAACTGCTTAATCAATCGTCATTATATAATAAATAAATAAATAAATTCGGGACACTTCCACACACGGTCGCCTGACCCCAAACTAAGCAAAGCTTGTACTATGGGTGCCAGAGACTGATATACATACGTAGATATTTTTAGATACATACATAAATAGATATTTACACCCAGACATAGAACAAACACTAATGTTCATCACATGAATGTTTGCCCTAGGTGGGAATCGAACCCACGCCCCCAAGCTCAGAAGGCAGGTTCACTACCAACTGAGCCACCGATGCAGTCATTGTGTATTCTTACACGTTTTTAGGGTTACAGAAAGGATAATTCTAGTCGCGAGTCCGCGGGGCGCAGCTACGTTTATTTGTATATGTTTTTTGTTTTTTTCTTCTCCTAATAATGACACCTCCGGTAAGACTTTAAAGTAAAAGTTACCAGTCTCCACCTAAAAAATTATGCATTTCACTTATGCCTTACAGGATTACGTTTGAACCGCTCTAGCTGTCTGAAATTTAAATTGGACACTGCGGTGGCACGTGTTACCCTCGTCCTACGATAATTGAATTCTCTCAAAGCACTGAGGACCACGGACTCCTGGAGTTCGCTGATAAATAATGTAAGTCTGCTGGTGACGCTTCTTTTGACGCGTTCTTTAGCAGTTCAGTTTAGCAGTTATGCAGTTCTGAAGATTTCTTTATGAGATTATGAAAATGGGGATGGTTAACGAGACACTGCATTTTGTTGCAATTTTTGTAATAATTTTCTAGCTAACGTAAATATTTCAAAACTTGCGTAGTATAAAATTTGATAAATAAATTAACAAAACATAACATAGCATATCGACACGTTCCCTGATGAGGCTGGCAGAGGTGTACAACACCCACACTTCACCAGACGAATTTCAGTCCCAAAAGTAACAGGAGCGAGACTGTCGCTATACACCGAGCTCCAGTTATGTACCAGATGACATTAAATACGCTCGTATGTTCACACAATAAACAAATTGGTGCGTGCCTTCGGCTGTGTCCGAACCCGATCCTTCTGGCTTGAGAGGCGAGTCTTCTTCGACTAGGCTATTATCGCTTAGATAAAGGAAATCGTACTTATATTTTTCTTCTTAGATGAATATTAGTTGATAATGAAGTTTTGTGAATTTTGATAAGACAGCGCGACTTCTAAAAACTATTTAAATTTCAAAATTATTTTTGTTTTATTTTTCTTAAATTAACTAAGATAATTAGGTCATTTGTTTTTTCGAACTCAACGCTATTTCGATAGTTAAATTGTCTTCATAGAAAATACTCCAACAATTGGATTTTAGACGCCTAAAGCTAGCTTTTAGCTATTCCAAAGAGACATAAAAGACTGTTCGCCAAAGGATTGATCTGGATAGCTCCATTAGCTGAGCGAGTGGATCTTTTGTACGGTGTTGCCCATCGCTTAACAAAGTAAACGTAGATTCGCTTAGACCGTGTAAAATGTACTGGCCATGTATGTAGTGGCGGTACGAGGGAGCAATCGATTGCGTGATACGATTTTGCTTCATTCAATTTGATCAGAACTTTGTTTTTAAATAAAATGTTCTATTTGGGTGATGCTCGTGTGTATCGGGACCGGCACCCTTATTTGTAAGCATAATGGCATTGGTCGTCGTGAGCTCTCATGCAGATGACACGCGATGATCATTTACGCTTAAAAAATAAGACCCTGGGCTATTTCATTGTTGTGCTGAAGTATCTTAGTTTGTTTGATCAAGAGAGTCTATACACCAAATTCTCTCTAATACTCACAGTAGACACTGACAACATCTCTCCGCGCACTGTAGTATGGCGCGTCGTAATGTGGAAACAGACTGTTATACCCAAAATTAATACTTTTTGTATTTTACTAGTTGCACCCTGCGGTTTCACCTGCGCTTCCATAAAAATCGTTGATTTTTTCTGGATAAAAAAAATCCTATGTCCTTTTCCGTACTCCTAACAATGTGTATGCAAAATTTCATAATTATCGGTTGAGTAGTTTAGGTGTGAAAGCGTTACAAACAAACAAACAAATAAAAAACAAACGCGAAAACTCACTTATTCTATGATTGGATTAGGATAAGAAGTTAGGACGCCATACGTGGCAAACAAACTAATAGGCCACCTGATGGTAAGCGATTACTTACGCCTATTGGAACCTGCAATACCCGGGGCATCACAGAAATATTCTCAACCCTAAAGGACTAAATTCACAGCCCTTTTACAAAACCCATAGGCTACTTTTCATCCCCGAAAAAACCAGTACCCATATCATAGCGGGCGAAACCGCGAAACGCAGCTAGTTTTTCATGTAATCAATTTAAAATAAAAATCCCCGACACCGATTTTCATCAAACATAGCTAAGAACACTCTCGACAAATTCACTATTAAAAAAAAAAAAAATCAAAATCGGTTCATCCGTTTGGGAGCTACGACGCCACAGACAAACACACTCACACAGACACGTCAAACTTACAACACTCCGTCGTTTGTGCGTCTGGGATTAAAAAAACTACCCCAAGAGATTTTAACCTAAATCGCTGTTACCTAGTACCACAAACCAACTGCCACCTGCCGTAAAGCAATTGTAATTCCGAGTCACAAGTAGTCACAACGTTCCCATAGCAATCTCAGATCCGGAAACAGGGAGATCCGAAACCCGGACGTGTTGCGAGCGATATCAATACTCGGATGTTCAAGGTTACATGAAACGGTGCTACTGAGATGAAAGGAGCTCATTATAACGAGTTTTGTTATCGGCTTAACACTTAGACTAAGAAAGTGACAATCACCTAATTTTCACATAGGTAAGTGTCTGAGATTGGTCTTTTAGTAAGTTGAGGGTTAAATCGGTACTAAAAAGATATTAAAAAGGTAAGTAAATTTGTGTAGGCCAATTGGCTAGCCCTAGTGTGAAAACTTTTAGACCACCAGTCCTTTGACATTGCTTGATGGTTGTTATCATAGGAAAAACAACCGGGCACTACAATTTAACGTATGTCATTCGACTCATGGTAGTGCTCAGATGAAACCGTCACCTGCGGTCACCCATCCGAAAACTGACCGTGTTGTCCGCTACCTAACATCGGTGATCGGTTACGAACAAAATATTTAGGCCTTACATCTGTCACTATCACTTTTCACCCATTGACGTAGAAAAAAAGTACGTCCATCTATCACCATAGCAGTCAAATAAAACAACGAGCGCTAAACTGTTCATAGTCCTACTAATAATTATTAACGCGATAGTTTGTATGTATGGATGGATGGATGTTTGTTACTCTTTCACGCCAGAACGGCTGAACAGATCTGGATGAAATTTGGCACAGAGATAGATTATAATCTAGAATAGCACATAGGATAGTTTTTAACCGCGGGTGAAACCGTGGGGCGCAGCTTGTTTGAAAATAAATGGTAGGTATCTATCAATGCATGATAAAATACTATGGTTGAAGTACTGAAAATTATATTAGAAATTTTCTTCTCCTTGTCTACGTTCCTAGTAATATTTATAGTCTAGACAGCTAACTAGCGGTGCAAACTTCAGAAAAAATTGCGTTTTCGTCGAGCGTTACCGTCTATCTACGTATATCAGCGCCAAGATTCCCATTAAAGCGTTATTTACAGACATGGACGTAACCAGGACGGGAAATTTTAGTCAAAGAGGGGAAATAAATTGGTTTGAAATTATGCTTTACCCGCAAATTTCATGATACACCTAATAAGGAGTCCTGATGCGAGTATTGTGGTACTTATATAATAAAGTCACTGAGAGATTTTTGTAACCGTGGAGCAGTAAAGTCTTTAGTGTAATGACTACACAGTTCTTCTATTTTACAGATTTTTTGGATACGGAAACTTGCATGCTTTTAATGATTTATCCGTGCCTAATGGGCATATACTTAAATATACTTTTATCAACTATAAAATAATTACTTTTATTTATAATAACAATATAAGCCTAAATACATAATAATAAATTCGAGACATTGTCACACTGTGGCTGCCAGAGACTGATATACATACATAAATATTTTTAAAGATATACTTAAAAAGATATTAACACCCAGACATATGAAGAACAAATAAAAATGTTCATCAAATGAATGTTTGCTCTAGGTGGGAATCGAATCCACGCCCCAAACTCAGAAGGCAGGTTCACTACCAACTGAACCAACGAGGCAGTAAAATAAACCAAACATAAATAAGAAATTACAAACAATAAACACAGCTCAAGTCAGTATCCGCGGGTAAATTACCCAAAAGGCAAGCAACGTTACCTCGCTGAATAGCAATGCTAATTCGCTGACCGAGGTAAGCACTAGCTTTCGTTTGTTCTCTCTATCAGCCGCTTTGACAGCTCAATAAAGAGCAACGATGCGCTTGGACCCCAAGGGCAAAATGAAAATAAAACATACGAAAAATACAACACTATGAAAATAGGTATAGGTATCTGTCCAAATCACGAAAGCTTATAAGTTACATCTCATTGCATTTCCGTCTGATTGAGGAACGGTCTAAAAGATAAGATAAATAAAAAGCACCTAGTCATGCCCCCTCTGTGCCCCTGAATACGTCCATGTTTACTAAGCCCCCATTCCGCGAGCCAACGGGCCATGTTCGGATAATTTCACTAAGGAAATAGTTTTTCCACGAAGATTTCTCGTTTGAAAATAAGAAGCCGATGCAGTCTGGTATATTTTACTGCTACGGAGTTTTCAGACGGGGATTTCAAATATTTTTATGAATTCTCATGCTTTATGCTAAGAGGATTTTATGTTTATGTAACGTGCTGGAAAAGGAATGTTTTGCTACATGCTTGTTTACTTTATAACGTTTTACGTGCGGTTCTTATAACATCTCATATTTGCTAAGAAATTAGCTTCAGCGGGTACAAAATTCTTTTAAAAATATTAAAGTGCTAAGTTTTGTTTTAGTAAGTACTTACTTATATGAATTTATACTCGACTGCTAGGAAGGGATTATGTTATGGAGCGTTTCTTAAATGTTTGTAAAATTCTTTGTTACGCACACGGCAGTGTGACCCCAAACTAAGCAAACCTTGTACTATTGCTGCCAGAGACTATTAAACATAAATAATATATAATAAATTCGGGACACTTCCACACACGGTCGCCTGACCCCAAACTAAGCAAAGCTTGTACTATGGCTGCCAGAGACTGATAAACATACTTAGATATTTTTAAATACATACTTAAATAGATATTAACGCCCAGACATAGAACAAACACAAATGTTCATCACATAAATGTTTGCCTTAGGTGGGAATCGAACCCACGCCCCCAAGCTCAGAAGGCAGGTTCACTACCAACTGAGCCACCGAGGCAGTCATAATTATGTAGACATATTATTTTGAATATTACTATATATTAGCACTCTCACTTAAACCTGACACAAATTAATGTTGATCACATCATGAATGTTTACCCTAGATGAGAATTAAACCCGCGCCCCTAAGCTCAGAAGGCAGGTTCACTCAATTGAGCCACCGAGGCAAATATATAATGTTGAAAATTGTCTTATGATCATAACACGGAGACGAAAACCATCACACACATTTTAAATGTGAAAGTTCGGATGCATGCATGGAAAGACGTTTATTTTGTGACTCTATCACGCCAAAACTGCTGAGTGGATCTGAACGAAATTTGACACAGAGATAGATTATACTCTGTACCTAATAGTACATATATAGCCTACTTTATAAAAGCGGGTAACACCGCGGGGAGTAACTAGAAATATTCTAAACTAAGCCTAAAACAATGTTTACCAAAACCACTGCTCTATTTCTTACAAAATAGTGCTCTAACTCCAAGCCACCGCTGTCAGCTATATTGATGGATCTGGAACATTCCGCACTAACACCTGTTGCAAGTGTTAGAAGCAACCTGCGGGTCGAGTAAAGAAAGCTAATTGAAAACGAGAGGTACCTAACTTTTTATTTGTTTTGATGTTGGACCGTTCTGGCGTTTCACGTTTTTAGACTTATGTCGTTCATATTCTTTTTTAGATTTAGAATGAAGTTACAGACACAATCTGTAGTAATGTTGTGAAAATTTAAAGTAACAGTCTGTTTGTAGGCTTTTGTAGGCTAAATGGCTAAACGGAACTTGATGGAATTTGGTTTGGAAGTTTGGAATTAGTTACGGTATATCACAAATAAGGTTTTTAAATGCTATTTTTTCTGTATAAACGCGAACAAAGTCGCTGGTAACAGCTAGTAATAAATTAAAAAATATCAAATCTAGCTTTATAAATGCCATCTGTAGCAGACTTGAGCTTTTAGTAAATTACTTTAGAAATTACAAAATCATGATTTGCTTTTATGATTAAACATCTGCATTTAAGTCTATTCTTACAACTTCAGTTAATGCAATGTTTTTAACTGTGCTTTTTATTTTAGTTTGTACCTTTTTGTGTTTGCTACAAATAAATATTTGTCTATTGTCTAAATTTATTCAAAAAGTCATTCACAAATCCAACACACATCCACAGGCATACGGACACACATGTGTTTCACAATCAATTATATAATTCTTAAAACAGTTTAAAATGTTTTCATCCCATCCTTAAACCCTTAGCCGATTTCTGGCCAGAATCGAATCAATAAATCTTTCATAAGCATCCCAACCCTATTCTACTTTATCGCACCTTACAGTAACAGCCTTACCGCCCAATTACCCAACTCCGATTCCCAATCAGAGCAAATCGGCTCCAATTTCGCGAACTCAATTAAAACTATGACCATTTGTAACGTCCAATGAACAAGAGGCTGTGGGTACTTACGTCAAAATTTTAATGCCTTCAATGGCACAGATTACAAAAAATACAGAAGTATTAAAGTTGAACAAAGAGGATTACGTCAAATCAAACAAAGATGACACTAACTCTAAGCAATTTCTGTGAAAGACAAGTTTTGCAGCAATGTAGGCAATATTTGACTAAAGTTACTGTCAAGAACTGCCTTAAAAGAAACGACTTATTCTTTAGTAAAAATTTGTTAGAAGCAGTTAAAACAAAAGCTTGTCAACTGGGGCAAATGCGTCTAATTACTTAATACCTGAATTACTGTCAAACCCTTTACGAATTAGGCGACTAACGCCATCTTGTACAGATTATTGCAACTAAAGATCAATTTTAGAAAAAATATAGGTGGTGCCTAATTTGTGAAGAGTTTGTCAGTAATTCTCGAAAGACGCAAAGGCCTCGCAGACGCATTTGCCCCAGTTGACTCTATTACTTAAATTGAATGAAATCAATATTCTTAGTGGCAGTAAACGGTATGCATTGGGCAGCGTAGTTCTGCGGTCTGTAGCGAGAGCAATGCGGTTCCGATTCATATTTCGAATTTACGATACTCGATTGTTTGAGTATCGGAAAACGTTCCAGAATTCTGCGGCGGTGACGGTTCGGAACATATTTTTGTTGCAACTGTTTTGGTACATTCTACACCACAGAGACCTTGTCAAAGAACAGCGCGTTTATGTGCTGTTAGTTGTGTTGGTTTTTTCACGTAAATAAAACTGAACCTTTGAACAGGCACAACTGTAAAAACATTGTTTTTGTTCTTTGTCAAGTGCATTTAAAACAGTTACATTTTAAACCTATACGTACATTTGTGCATTCCAAATGTATCGATTGTGTTTTTGGATATCAGCTTTTGTCGAAGAAAAATACCAAATGACGTAAAACTTCATAAAACTCATTTCGTCGACGGCAATTCTAAAATGTGTCGATAAATAAAATACCGTGTTTGGGCTAGGAATTGATGTTCTATGAGCACCGCCGTTCGCTGCATACGGCGTCACGAACATATATTATTCAGAATGAAATTACGGTAACGCTAGACTCAGTGTCGGAATGAACTTAAAGGGACAAAGCTTCGTCACGGCTTTTTCAACACAAAGCTATGATAAAAATGACGGGCCTCAACAACGTCATAATTCAAGATCAGGCGTCAGTAAACGTGAAAAAGCGTACAAAGCGAATAGTTCGCATACAATAAATTGACGAAACAAAAGCGTATTGGGCATTTAAATCGCGGCGCGAGCGGTGCCACGTCACGAGTCACGGCGCGTTGTCATTTATCAATAAAATGGAGATGTGGCCCAATAAATTATCAGTCGCTCGCAATATGTACGCTGAATGCAAACATCAGCCAGCCAAATTACAAGTGGAAAAATAACGGTATGTACACGACAGAGAATAATTGCGCGCGCTGTCGACGTATGGTTAATTTCGCTTGGTTTACTTATTTCGGATATTTGTGTTTGAGCCACCACGAAGCGTTGGCGGGTGTTCGGGTGTTCACACTCACGCCCCGTTCCAAGCTCAAATTGAAAAGTTCACGAATACGTAATGGTTACGTGCACTTTTTGTCAGATGGTTCAAACTTTTCGAGCTCATTTCCCAAACTTCGGGGACAAAAAGGTCTAATTTTGTCATTCCCGTTTTATGGTAAAAATATTTTACTTATTCCCCTTCGAGGCGGCCGATTAATTAATGGTTTTAATTTCGAAACTTTTTATTAAAGGTGGAGCTTTTTGTTTTGTTTTAGACTTGGACTATTTTGTAATAACGAGGCTAGCGTCCGTCTGCTTTCTGGAACGCCTACAGAGAATATTTTGTTTGCGAAAGTTAATCAAAGTAAGCTCAGTCAAAAGAATATTTAAGCTTTTCCAAACTTTATTGGGTCGCCGGTTAATAGAATCAATTTTATGTAAAACTTTACAGCTAATTTATGGTTTCGCTTTTGATTTAAACGGATGCATTTTGAGAGAGAAACTTTAAATTGCGAATGCAATAAGACTTAAAACTTTTCAGACAGCCTTTCTAATAATATTCTGAAAAGGAATTTCGCTGTCGTAAACTTTTGACGTCCCTGTCATCTGCGAGATTAGTTTAAAATAAGGTTTCAAACATTCATAGTTAGAATACCAACATTATTATACCATGGAATACCAAAGCTAAAATTAAAAAACAATTTGACGTTTGACATCGTATTTGCAGTACTCTTAACGTAGACGTGACATATTTTGATCTAGAAATAGTTTTAAAATATGAACATTTTAGTTTAATTAAGTTAAATTGTTAAATAATTTTTCAAAAAAAATACAGTAATTTTACTCCGCGCTCATGAACTAAAATCACCCAAAATTGTTTACACATCTGAGGTGCCGTACATGCATTAGACAATCAACAATTTATTAATTGCTGAAATGATTTCAATTAGATAAATTAGAACTAAATATTCAATGGGCAGAAAATTGAGTTTATAATCATTTCTATTCAAATAGTTTCATTAATTCCTCTTCACAAATTAATTCAGTTCTGTGAACAATGCTGTCGAAACACCGTGATAAAGCATTACTCGCATTAATAATATGATTAATTATTTGAATTCAACGTAAAATTTGAAATTTACAAGTTTTGCTTTATTGCGCTCTATTTTGGAGGTTCGAAACTATCTCTGTTACTCTCTTTCTAATGACACTTTAATGACGGAGACAGAGCTGCGATATTCTTAAGCGCACCGAAAAAAGCCGTGGCTACCCCTTGGCACAACCGTTTGGCATAACCAGTTGTGTCTTGGGGATTTCTTATTCCACCTTTCCACCATTTTTTTTCCATTCCGAAGACGGGTCTGAGCAGTGGCGCACTTGTAGCGCCTCACTCAACTGCCGTCTTTGTACTTCTTCACTCTACAAAACTTCAAGGCTAGAGTGAATAAGTACCTTCTAGGTCGTCTTGCTCCATCTTAGACCACAACTTCGCTTAACATCAGGCGAGTTGGTGGTCAAACGCCGATCTATTCTACATAAAAAAAAAACCTGCTCCAGGCTTTACGTGTAATTTTATATCGTTGGAATAACTCTGATTGTTTTGAAAAATCTGTGTTTAACTAATTTTTTTTAAGGTTGAGAAATGAGACCTATGTAGTGAATGAAGTGAATAGTGAAATCGATTTTCGTGAAATTTTGGTTAGACAGTACAGTTTAGTTCAGTTCAGTTAGTAGGTACAGTGTTTTAGCCGATTCAGTTTTTGAATTTCTTCGAAATGGCGGAATTATGTATTTTTTTCGGAAAAAAATAGGGAATAACGTGAATCGGTTGAGACATGCTACCTGTAGAGGAAGACAGAGATCTAAAAAAAAACCGGACATAAGAAAGCATTTTTGTTGAGGCTGAAGCATAGACGCTTCTCTCGGTGATGCTGACTCGGTTGATTAATATATTTTTTTCTATCAAGCTTGTTTAAATAATAAAAAAAATATTTTAGGTACAACTCATTGTGTGTAAAACCGAACAAAATTTAGATCTGCACCATCAGCTTCGTGTTTTTAGAAACATATAAATCTCGAAGCTACCTTTGTTTATCTGCGCCCATTCCTACCGCCCCCGAGTGAGATTTACTGCCTTCACAGCGACATTTGGTTGTTTACGTTTGTTGTTGACCTAAAACCCTGAATCGTGTTTTTTATTCAATTTTTAAAAATCATTTTGTAAAATTTTGACGGTTTTATCGCTAATAAATCTGAAATATATAATAATGATCTGAAACTATTATAACTAATGACCAGAATAATTATGTTCTTCCTATGGTTTTCATTACAGGAGGTCCTCTAATGTAAGCCGTTCAAAGGTTATATCTATTTTCAGGAAAATTGAAACCTTAAGCTGAAGTTATAAATCTCAAAATCATGTCAAACCGGCAGTGCTAGTACCATAGGAAGAACAGCATTATTCTGATCATTAAATATAATAGTTTGATAGCTTCAGATCATTATGATTTTATGATACGGGATATACTAGCGTACGATTAAGAGCGTTTAACAGGCGTTATTGTTTTCCCGTCCACACAATTTAGCGTTTTGGTTAAAAATAAATGATTGGATGAGCAATTGAAAACCGTTATCGTCGATTTCAATTTTTTTAATGTTTCTATGATCTGGGATGAACCACCAATTTTTACGTGTCTACGTGGATTTTCCATCCTTCCATTCCTAGGAAAACTTATCAGGATCAAATCCAAGATGTTTTGAGAAAAGCCAAGGTCAAGATTACCCGTAACCGACTAGCATGTATAACGGGAGTCATGGAAGATAAGTAGACGAAGCGAAATATGTGTGCCAGAATCATAGCAAGTGGAGAGAAGTGGTCTCTGCCTACCCCTATGGGAAAAAGGCGTGACTATATGTATGTGTGTATTTACGTACTATCAACAATGCCAAACTAAATGACTTTCATATCTGTAGCTTTTGCAGTAAAAGCAGATACATAATTGTGTTCGGCGTTTGTTCGAATAGGTATACATTCCGTCCCAGTAATATTCGGCAGCAACTAAGGCGGTGCACGGGAATCTAATATTCTATTATTAGCATAGCAGTTGACATTGCCAAGCTGTAGATTGCTATTTGCTCGAGATATGACTGGGAACCTTAGTCAACACTGAATGGGGCTGTATCTTGATTAGTACGATCTTGGTAATGAAGATGCGTCAGGTGAAATTCTCTCAGCGTCGAATTTTGATGAGAAGCGTTCAAATCTTAGCATGTAATTTGCCTTCCAAGTAATTAAGTCTCTTCAAGCACCTCGATATGTGACGTTAAAACTTTAAGGGATTCTACAGACCAGTTAATGACATCGCGGACACTACATGTGGGGTTGATTTCTTTCGCGAAATGGACGCCGACATTATGTCGGGGCTCGTTGACTTTGGTGTGTAAACTCCCTAAGTAGGTATAGATAAGATGTTCAGACGTTATTTTGCCGAAGTTCATCTTCAAAACTGTTTTTAAACAAATCCCCAAGTCTAATCCCAAATATTTGAAAACATACATGCACGTGCTGATTAGTTTCACTCAGAAAATTTGCTTCGCGCCGTTAAAATCAGTTGACTTTTAAGATTTAGCAAAAAATAATTGGGTTTCAGAAATCTAGCACATTTGGGAAAGATCCTTTCAGGCTCTTCCTAAAAATAGCAAACGTAGTTACTGCGAGCAAATGAATCGAAATAAGATTTTGGAGAGCGAATCGCCTGTGGAAGCTACCTTTTCCCGATACAGGCTATCCGAGCCCTTTGAACCTTCATTTAACTAACATCCGCAATCGACTCAAAAAATCCCCCATTGATTGGGAACGAAATCTGAAACGGTTTTTAGATTGAATTTTCCAATTACTCGCGCCTCTCGAACCGAACAACACTTTCGCGTGGAAGCAAACATCTTTCGCCAATTTCTCTCTCGTACAACGGTGTTTACGTCAGCAAACACATTGGCTGCAACACTGCCAGCGTATCTTGGCCTGACGAGTTCCCTCCAGAGTTTCCTCATAGGAGCGCTCGGGGGGATTTTAGAGGTCAAAATTTAATGGTGTCGTTGTCATGACTGGGTTTATGGCGGAATCTAATATTCCATTATAACAGGAAGGGGGCTACAAGGACCATAATGGAGTGTACCTTAGTCTCGACTACCGCTATCAGGGCCTTGAAGAACACCGATTGTAAGCATTCGATTATGAAGCTTATAAGCATCGGTTTAGAATTGTGAATGACGTGGGACATTGTTTTTTAAGTATTCTACGAGCTTTTTAAGCTTGTTTAATAATGCATGAGGCAGTGTGCGTAAAAATGTGTATGAGACAATTCATATTTTCAGCAAAAAGAAGAATAATAATATTAGGTTTATGGATATTTCTTTTTCAGTTCATGATAATATAAAAGAAGCAACACCGCTATACATAAGGTTCTAAAAAACCTTTAAACAGCTAGTAACCTCTAGGTGCTTACTTCTCTTCGCGACTTTGTTACTAAATGTTGTAACTAATCAACCTTACAGCACTAAATTTCCAATGCGTAAAGCCATCAAAAACAAGTAGCTGTAGTGAGGGAAGCTATGAAAAAATATCGATGTTGTCGTTGAATGTTGTTTATCGATATTCGTAAGTATCCATAACTTTCAATGTTATGTATTATGATTTGGAAAAAAAACATAATTTTAAGAGTTTATTTTTACGTCAATTGGTTAAGCTTATAAAAGCAGCATGTTAAAGTCTACACTTAGCAGAATTTTTTAATCTGGTGCATGTGAAGACGCCGGCCACTACTTAACTGCCTCGGTGGCTCAGTCGGTAGTGAACCTGCTTTCTGAGCTAGGAGCCGTGGGATCGATTCCCACCTAGGGTAAATATTCATGTGATAAACATTTGTGTTTGTTCTATGTCTGGGTGTTAATTATCCTTTTAAGTATGTATTTAGAATTATATATGTATGTATATCAGTCTCTGGCCGCCAAAGTACAAGCTTTGCTTCAGATGACCGTGTGTACAAGTGTCCTGAACATTACCACTACGGCGGTTCGCGGATTTTTTAAATTTGGATGCATTAAAACGAAGGGAACGTATTTGGTTTTTGTGTTGGTTGATTACGTATTTGAGTATTTGTCAATACCTTAAAGAGCATCACTATTTAGTAGTATTTGGAGATGTGGTGAATGCGAGCAGCATCTGTTAACATGAAGAAACACAGTGACACGTTGCACTGAGTGTCTTTTGATTCACCTTTATGTTCAAAGTATTACAGATTATGGTACAATTTAGTTGTCATAGTTAATTGGTGAAGTTTTAGTTCTAAAAACATGTCATCTCAAAAAAAAAAAAAAAAAACAGTCTAATATATCTAATTTCGTCATCGTTGTTAGAAAAACATTTCCCAAACTAACCAAGAGCTTTTGTTTGGTCGTCGGTCATAACTTGTGTATCGACAACTCGACCCCATCCCTACTTCAAGTACAGTTCATGAGTGGTGCGGTCGGGGCGAATAGTAAATTGTTGACGTGGCAGTCATAAAGTTCGTCGTCGTGCTCGCACTCGTAAAATATGCTTCTATTTACCGAATTAGGCTGTGTATCCACTGGATATGAGCGAGGAAAATGAGCGGTGCTAAGATAGATCCATCAATAAGATCATTCTTCTTTTGCACAGTGAAGTTACCCTATTGGTGGATTTTTCTCGGGCATAGTCAAACTTTACACATCTCCTGCTGTCGATACATAGCCTTGGTGTGATCCACCAAAAAATTGAGCGGTACGAGTAAGTGTAGCGAAGATGGACTTCTTCTTCGCTACACTTACTTACTTCATAGGACAACTGCTACTACCATAGGATTACTTTATTCATTTATCGACCAAGCGAGCATTAGTTAGTGAAGCGTATCTGCTTCAGTTTCAACAAAATGCTTTTGTATGTCCGATTTCTGTCCGGATCTCTGTCCGAATCTCTGTCAGGATGAAATTATGTGAGCAGGAGCAGGTGCTTTCAATTCTCCGCCATTTTGAAAAAGTTCGAAAAACTGACTTGGGAAATAAATCTGTATAACTATCGAATCTGCTCACAAAATTTCACGAGAATCAGTTTTGGTCTACAGCTCATAGAGCTACTAGTTTATTTTATCTACTTGTTTCAGTGATCTTTTGGCGGGTTTTTTTCTTGCACCACGTATTTCTCAGTGGAAAAGCACCCTTACTGTACCGACATGAGAGTATTTAACTTGCTAATCTTCTGTAAGCAGTTCGAACTGTAAGCGGTGTATGAATTTAGACGAATTGAGGCGTAATTTCGCCTTACGCCAGTGGCTTTAAGTTACAGCTTGAGATTTTGTATGGTTCAGTAGCACTTGAGTACGACCCAGTTTGTAACCCGAGCTAATATTGTTACTATTCTAATGATACTGTCACTGAGCTGTAGTTTAAGCATTGATAAGGGAAAATTATTTTTTGGCTAGCTATCTGCTCGTGGATTTGCTTGCGTTTCCTATCCATAGCACTCAGTGATTGTGTGACTTTTTGTTAACATAACAGAATATTGTAACGTCTTTCTCCCGAAGGGGCTGGCAGAGCTGTTTTACAACGCCCGTACTTTGCCGGACAATATTCAGTCCCAAATGTGACAGGGGCGAGTCTGTCGCCATACACCGGGCTCCAGCTATGTAGCAGATGACATTAAACGCATATTACGAATATTGTTAATTGGCATTTTTTAAATCTTTACTAGGTATTAAAAAAATATTAAAATTTAAACCAATAGCTACCGAGAATACCTCCTACATCCAAATATACCAACTTTTCTTTTTCATTCTAACATATCTTCACGCCTTTCCCCCGAGGGGGCTGGCAGAGGTGTAATACAACACCTACACTTCGCCAGACGATTTTCAGTCCCAAAATGTGAGAAGGGGCGAGCCTGTCGCCATATACCGAGCTCCAACTATGTAGCAGACATTACACACATTACGTATATTTTTAATTGGCATTATTTTAACTGTTTATCAGTGAAAGAATATTAAATTTAAACCAATAAATAGTTCCCGAGAATACCTCCTACATCCAAATATACCAACTTTTCCTTTTCATTACATTAGGTATTAATTTCGATTTAATATTTATCTGGCTAAGTGATGAAGTCAAAATGAAGTTTTTTTTTTGAAGTTTCATAGTTAAATCAAGTTTCAAGGACGAAAACATTTTTTTGTGTATAATAAAACAAATAGTGACTAAATTGTTAATATAACAAGAATAACAACAAAAACATGACATTCATAAAAAAAAAACCTTAGTCATATTAGATTAAAAAGAAAATCCCAGTGTCACCAGCAGTTTATGAGAAATAATTAGGACATCCCGCCGTAAAAGGAAGCTAGTAAAAGAGTTAGGAAGCCTGGATACCATTAATCACACGTTACCGACGTGAATAGAGCTGAGCTGACGCATCACGTAACGATTAAACTGTGAAAACATTCCATTTAACAGCTATGAATTTTATGAAAAAATATTTTATGTTAACTTAGTTTGTTCCATCGCATTTAATTGGTGTCTGTTTTGATTTGGAAGTTTTGTTCAGTTTCTCGTGACATACGTTTAGCATTGGACGACACGGTCCGTGTTCAGATGGGTGACCGCGGGTGGCATTTACAGCTGAACGCTACCGTGGCTCGGATGTCACGTAAAATTGCAGGGTCCGTTTGTTTGCTATATACCTAACAACAATCGTCAAGGCATGTCCGAGGCCCCCAGACAGCCTAGACCTCTGACATCAAGGCTATCCACTCGGCCTATACGAACTTGCTTGCTTAGCAAAGTATCTAAGGTTAGTAAAGTTTGTGTTGGTTTTTTTCTCTTTATAATAAACATCTACAAGCTTCTGACAAAGTATATTTCAGGTACGGTGACCAACTATGCAACTTGGTGTGTGTGGTTTAAATAAGCTTATAAATTTTTAGCTTTGTAGCATGCCTCACGTAAGTCACACGTTTACCTTTCAAAGCACTTTTACAAAGTAAAAAAGTGACGTGGCTTCATGAGTCGACACCGGGCTTAAAAAGCAACATGAGAAAAACTAAAGACCCAGAGTTCAATGTTCCACACGAAATACTCGTATCTGTTGTTAACGTTTTTAACTCTGTTGTAAACGTTGCTACGTTGGACTTTCTGCTGAATAATAAAAGCCTAGTGAATGGAACTAAAATAGGGATTGCTAAAATAAAAATAAACGCTAGCAAAATCGAATGTCTGGCTCTAACAATGAAAGCCCGATGACAGATAACTATATCGACCATTTCGCAATCAGATGGCAATGCAAACGTTCCGCCAGGACTGACAACGACCTGTTAGTCGCATCGGTATTGATGCTGGATTCCGACTGGGACACTGAACTGAATGGATTCATACATCCTCTCGTTGCTACCTACATACTCGTAGATGCTAGGTGATTAGATACTGTTGATCAAAGTAAACATGTAGAGGATTAAATAGTGTATTTTAGGACTTGGAGCTTTACTAAGATATACATAGCATACCGTCACGCCTTTCCCCGAAGGGACTGGCAGAGGTGTAGTAAAACACCCACACTTCGCCGGACGATATTCTAATATATAAAGCAACAGCAAAAAAAGGATGATATCTTGGACTGTGTTAGTGATAATGGCGAAATTAAATTTATAAACTCAAGAATTCGTAAATACGCAAATAGGCATGTCACGTGTAGAGGTGTGCGCCGCGAGATACAGGCCGCGAATGTCTTACCAGTCATGCTTATTTTAATTGTTTTTAAATTAAAATTAAAAACAATTAAAAGCGATGATAGCCTAGTTGGAACAGACCCCCCCAAAGCCCCCCCCCCCCCTCAAGCCAGAGGGAATGGGCTCGAACCCTGTTCATTGTGTGAACATATGTGCGTATTATATGACATCTGCTACATGACTGGAGCGCGGTGTATGGCGACCGGCTCGCCCCTTGTCACATTTGGGACTGAATATCGTCTGGCGAACTGTGGGTGTTGTATTACACCTCTGCCAGTTCCTTCAGGGGAAAGGCGTGACGATATTTATATAATAACTAGCTGTCACCCCGCGACTTCGTTCGCGTTTATTATTTATATATATATGTATATAAATATATGTGAGCTATCCTATCTATTAAGTTAGATCGAACTGCACACGGTGTGCAAATTTGATTGAAATCGGTTAAGTAGTTTAGGAGTCTATAGCGGACAAACAACGTGACACGTAATTTATATTTATTAAGATTATTCTCGTAGTTTAAGTGGTTACTCAAATAAAAAGTAAAAAAGTTTTACTAAACAATATTCTTATCATAATCTTGCACATGTGCGAAATCTCGTATCTAATTAAAAAGTGCAAAACACGCAGTCTCCACATTGCTTGTGTATAAACTCTCCGTCCTAGGACAAAACAAGCCCGCCTATCGTTCATCGAACGGTACGTTTTCCAATCAGATGGGCTGGGGCGCCAACCCTCATTTAGCATTGACGATCGTACAGATACGTGGCATGTCGACGTTTGATTTCAATGCGCCTTGTTTGCGTGAACTTCCCTACTCGTAGGTACTTCTTCTATTAAAGTACATGGAACACTCATTCGACTAGGTGTTTGTAACCAATAACAGATGTTGCAACTGATGTCTTCGACGGGTAAGCGGATGATCTAAAAAACCAAGGATTTGAATTCCGGGAGCCAACACGTAATGACGTCACTCGTTATCATTGAATCTTAATTTGTGATTTTTGTTCATGAAACCGATGTTCAAAATCCCATGGCATTGATTTAACAAGCCTTGTACACCCACCCCCATATTCTAGTCCCTCTCAATTTCGTCGTGTCACTGAGCCACATTCATGGTTAGTCCAATTTTCAATCAACGTGACGTCATCGGTCCGAGTAAATGAACATCTACGAGTAGCCGAGTACACGCCCGCATCCGTTCCTCGTCTCCGCCCGTCAATTGCTCTCCTAAATCAAGACCCTATTCAAATATTTGGTTCCCTAATCCGTAGGCCTCTGAATGAACAGCTTTTTCAAATATTTAGGTCTTCGCCGGTAGTGTTCTAAATCAGGGGATGCTCTGCCGAATGTTTTCGTTTTTCGAATGAGAGAGACAGTTAAACACAGAATTTGTGCGTTCATAGTTGAAAATCTGATCATTTATTCGTTACAAAAATGGGTTCAGTGGGTTCAAACTCAGCCGAAGGCACGCACCAATTTGTTCAATGTGTGAACATATTTGCGTATTGTATGTCATCTGCTACATGTACGAGCCCGATGTACGGCGACAGGCTCACCCCCTGTCACATTTCGGACTGAATATCGTCCGTGTGGGTGTTGTATTATACCTCTATCAGCTCTCTCGGGGGAAAGGTGTGACGATATGTTTCGTTATAAAAATACTTTTACATCGACATTTTCAGTGGACAAGAAAATAGAAAAATGAATTTCTTTAAAGATTTGAATTACTTTTAAGCCTTGCGTGGTTTTGTCTCTAACTTATGTGAGCAAATTAAAAAGTGCAGCTAAAAGTTTACAGTCATCGGTTTTATTGTTCAAAGCCATTTACAAAAATATTTTTCAATTATTTACTAATGCAAACTCCTGATCATGTACAGCAAGACCTTACCTAGAAGACCAATATCTAAACTTGGTGCCTGGAAAACTCTTGCCATTATTATAATAAATTTGGGACACTTCCACGCACGGTCGCCTGACCCCAAACTAAGCAAAGCTTGTACTATGCCTGCCAGAGACTGACATACATACTTACATATTTTGTAAGTATATAATATAGCTTAGTATAATAAGGTGTAGAATACAATACAATACAAAAACTCTTTATTGACACCAAATACAAATAAATCTAAACTAAACACTCAAAAATAAAGGCGCAATGGGCGCTCTTATCGCTTAAGAGCGATCTCTTCCAGACAACGTTTGGATAGAATAAAAACATTATGATTCAGCATGGACGGTGGTGTGTGCTAATGAAAAAATAATAATTAAGGTTAAATAAATATTAAATAAACTTACTAATTAATGTACGTAGAATGTAGATAGATATTGTTTTAGATTATTTATAGCCATACAAATGATAATTACGTTCTGGGAACTCGCAAGCCGGAAAAAAGTTAAGAGCCGCAAATAAATAGATCCAAGATACGGAGTACCACGATTAACCCACACTCGCTGTCTTTGTCTCCTCTTTTAATATCTTTAAGTGGACGTAGGCAATTTTGCAAAAAGCCAAAAAAAGGGAAAATCCTCGGTAATTTGCGGAATCCACTTGCCTATAAATGAAATGAAAATTTTTGACGAGAACAAAAAGTAGAGTGTAGCCAGTTCGTCTCGCCTTTTGGGCAATGGGAAGTTTTTTTAACGTTTCCGGACATAATTATATTATGGCAATAGTATAATGAGTTCGTTTTTAGAACGGAAATGTACAATAGCAGGGAAATGGAGGAGGCGTTTGCCGTGTTTCGGGATGTAGTCCGGTGTAACCGTTCCGAAGACGGGTCTGAGCTGTAGCGCACTTGTAGTGCCTCGCTTAACTGCCGTCTTTGTACTTCTTCACTCTGCAAAACTTCAAGGATAGAGTGAATAAGTAACTTATAGGTCGTCGTGCTCCATCTTAGACCACAACGTCGCTTAACATCAGGCGAGTTGGTGGTCAAACGCCGACCTATTCTACATAAAAAAAAAAAAAAAAAAATTAGTTAAAAAGTTAATTAAACATAACGTCACGCCTTTCCCCCGAAGGGGCTGGCAGAGGTGTAACACAACTCCCACACTTCGTCGGACGATATTCAGTCCCAAATGTGACAGGAGGCGAGCCTGTCGCTAAACACCGGGCTCCAATCATGTAGCAGATGACACACATACAATGCGCACATAATATGTTCACACAATAAACAAATTGGTGTGTGCCGTCGGCTGGGTTTAAACCCGCTCCCTCTAGCTTTTTATCCCGAAAAAAATAACGGTGCCTGTGAGACCGCGGGTAAACCTATAACCTGAAATTTTGTAACTATACCGATATCTTTCACTTAAAAAAAGGAGCTTTTAAACTTGATATAACCAAATTAATACATGGCACAAATATTTCATAATTATAATCATATTCATATATCCCACTCTCACACTTTTACACATCCACACACACACTCTCTCTCTCTCTCTCACACACACACACACACGACTGCACATATTATTTAATTTATTAATATAATATACATTCTTTATTGGCTGTAAGTTTAGTTTGTTACTGTTATTGTGTTATTTTGTTTTTTAGGGGCTGTGAATGTTGTTTAATAAATTTAAAAAAAAACCACGGGACGCAGCTAGTTTCTTGATAAAATCAAATCACACCACTTGATTTCTATAACCTCTACCTACATAACATATTTTCAATCACGTTAACAGCTAAGATGTTATACAACCAAAATATTAAAGTCTTTTTAAAGCACTTTGAGAGATGCACAAGCAACACCCTGAAGAGTGATGTGATACGGTTCAGAGCTCAAGACCTTCCTCTTACGCGTTAAAACGGTGTTGATGACAAGGTAAAAATGATTAATGAATACAAGCTTTTAGGGAAAATGTGCAAATGCAAAAGCTAAGAGAGTTATGAACATAGTTAGAGCACAGAATAAAAAATTGTACAAGTTACAAAAAGTTCCGAGAAGTCGTATGAATAAATTGAGACTCTCGGTGCATGGCAATAAAGCTGATTTTAGTTTCTACACTGAAGTCGTACAGTGAAGTCTTGGCGCCGACAATAAATGCCTACAGCCACGAAATGCGTGTAAGAAGGAGAGAGTTATCATTCTGTCGCTTTCGGACTCATTAGATTAAATGTATATGCGGTGTCGCCTGCCTGCGGCACTTTGCGGTCTCTTGTACTGATAACACAGTGCGAAACCCTCCTTGTTAAAGTATATCAAAACAAACCAAACATTTTGTTAGAAGAGCAAAGTTGTACGAGTAAATAACTGACCGAGCGAGCGTGAAGCTTGAACAAAACGTCTCTATTTCAGCTTGGGCAAAAATTGTTCATATGTCCGGCGTCCGCAGTCCAGTTTTCCGGCTGTCCGGATGTCCAATTGTTCTTCTCTATAGGTCGCATTTCTCAACCGATTTTCGTGAAATATTGTGAGCAGGTTTGATAATTCTGAGGAATTTGCTTTCTCTATTCAGTTTTTAGAAGTTTTATAAAATGGCTGAGATATCCAAGATAATCGGACAAAAGGACTCCAGACGTCGGAAATACGAAAGCATTTTTGAACACGACAAAAATGGATGAATTGATTGAATGAAACATTTTTTTAAGCCGTTGCTGGCGCGTACTGCTCGCTCGGCCAATTAAAAACACCCTACGAGTAAAAATTTAGCTTATTTTATCCTAGATTCCCTTAATTACATTAATGTAAGTTAATTAATCATCTTCATTTCATTTAAACCACAACCACATTATGGTAATAACGAAACATAAATTATAACAAAAACCATGAAATGTAATCCACACGTCAACTGCTCGCAAAGTTAATTAACCCTTAATCCTTTCAAAAGAAAAGCTATTAAAAACGCTTCCCACAGGAGCTATGTAATCAGTCATTAATATTAATGTATTTACATACTCCAACTTTCATTAAAGAGAAAATATGCAAATTGTGCGAAAAAACAAACTTTGAATGAAAAAGTTGTCCGCACTATGCCTTAGTTCTGAAAATTGGACGGGCCGTTTGTGATGCAAAACTGAGTACAATATACTCCCTGATGTAGGCACTTACAGTATACTGTAGACACTGGTGACCCCCTGTTGATACCGCATTACAATATCATTCCGCGTTTTAGATTTAGGTCGAACCTAGACTAGTCTGGGATGAGTTGCGGGCAGGAAGAGAAGCCTATGCTTGGCAGTGAGTGATAACGAGCTGACGATGATGATGATTATGATACGATAATTATATGCCACATTGTATTTTTGGATTATTAACTGTTCAAATTGTTGTACCAGCCATGTAAGGAGGCATTACTAATTAACTACCAAGGTACCGTTACCTAACCGTAAAAACGTCATGGAATGGTGTCATTACGTGACTATTGTTTTGACAAAATGCATTAGCAAAGTTTACATTGAAAAATTTAAAAAAGCCCTGGCACACACACATAGGCACGTCAAACTTATAACACCCCCCACGTTTTTGCGTCGGGGGTTAAACAGCGCTATTTTATTATGAAATAAAGCAATCACAATGACTATAGAAGTTTTATTCAACTATTTCAAGTAAAAAACCAAGAAAAGCTAATTTCAAAGGTTGTTACCATTTTGACTGATGCATGGTGTGCTGGAATCGCCCTGAATGTGGAATCTTTAAAGGGTGATCTGCGACTATAGTAGCGTTTTTTAAGTCTCTTTTTCCCAATTACGGCGTAGGCCAGGTCAAAAGGTAGATTTGCATTTTTATTTGACGTAGGATCCAAGGGACTTTTTTCAAGTTTGTACGATGGTCACTAATGAAAGTGATCAACGTTTTATTTGGAACAATTAAAACGGAATTGGGCAGTAAAAAGGCTGTTAAATCTTGTAGGACAAAATACGAGTAGGTTTTTACTCGACGCAGATCTTAATTCTGATAGTGAAGTAAAATGATGGTCGTAGGGAAATTATACTCGTATTTTAACTTCTTTCCCGCTAAGTATGCCTTACATAGTTACCACAATAGATTAAACATAACATAACATATCGCTACGCTTTCACCACGTCACAGTTCCCGCGAAGGGGTTGGCAGAGGTGTATAACACCAACACTTTGCCGGTCGATATTCAGTCCGAAATGTGACAGAGGGCGAGCCTGTCACCATATACCGGGCTCCAGTTACGTAGCAGATGACATACAATACGCACATTTGTTCACAAATGAACAAATTGGTGCGTGGCTTCGGCTGGGTCCGAACCTCTCCCTCTCAAGCTCTGTCTGGCTTGAGAGCCTTCTCCGACTAGGTTATAATCTTTTTTTTCATCTTTCATCGCAAAAAATTTAAGCACGCTTTATCATTTTTGCTCAACATTTGTTTATCTTTTCAGTAGTACGACAGTGATTTTTACCAGACTATTTTAAAGGCAAACAAAAATCATCTTAGTTGTAAGTATATAAAAATAAGTAAGTTTTAAAAGCAGAGTAACTGGCTCTAGTGTCAGAATCAGAGTGATTTTGTTACATAAAGGCCTATTATTCCACTTATGTGGGGTCGGTACAGTGTGTACCTACAATTTTTCTGTTTGTCTTTATCACTCGTCATCTCAGAATTAACTCCTTTCTCTTTCATAATATCTTTCATGGAGTTCATTCATCTTTTTTCGATCACTCTTTACCGGTATCAGTAGACGGACCGACGGCTCAACGTTTTGTAACGTGCCCTCCTCTTTTTGCAAACCATGACAGAAGACAACTTTTTAACTTTTGCGTCACTCAAGCTTTCGGTTTGTGGTTTGTTATTGAACAAACAAACCGAAAGCTACACACTTTTGGAGTATCTATCTACCACAAGCGATGAAACGCAATCAAACCCGCGGGCAGATAAGCTAGAATGTAATACATCAATGGTCTGGCTTCATTAAATTCAAGAACTTAAGCCGACGCCTATTTACCAAGCACAGTAAATACGCCGACTCATGTTCGCGAAGCAATTGTTTGATTTTAATTTAACTTCGTCGGTGCCACGTTTGAACGAAAGGAAGATCGTATCGCTCATGATATTGTTAGAAATGTTGTTGTCGAACGTTGTGTTGTTGTTGTTCTGTGCCAAGCGGAGCGTGTGAAATGTGTTATCAACAAAATTGAATTGATTGACAGGCTGATAAACACAGAATTACTTGGAAGGTATTCTACCCTTCAATTCTAACCTTCACAAAAAAAAAACAACAACGGATTTAATTTTTTTTCTAACTAACAAAAATTAGTTCAGCTTTAGTGAAATAGTAAAATAATTAAAACAGACAAATGTTTAATTAAAAATTGTCATTGATTCTATTCTAGAATTAAATCTGCATCTATTAGAGAAAGAGTAAAGTATTAGGGTTTTTTTAAGGGATCGGCTAAGCAGTGACCATAGGTCTGAAGCTGACTTGATTTATTTGGTAAAGCAAGATAGTTTGCCTACCCTGTTAACTTAACATTAAGCTTTTTTTATTTCTTATTACTAAGTCTCTCTACCTTATTCAATAAATTTACCAATACCACACATGCTATCTAAATTTGGAGTTGAACATCCTTTACATTGTTTAACGGCGTTACATTTAAGAGACGTCTCGGGTATCGTAAATACGGCCGCATGCGACGTTATCTTTTAACGTAACGTCCGTTGGGAGGACGTATTACGCAAATAAGTTTCTTTTAACGGCGTATAAGGAAATTCAATGGCAATATCGAGTAAACAGCCAGACGGGAGTTATGATATAGAATTTTAGAGGAAAATGTCTTAAGGTGCGAACTCACTACAACGACAAACATATAGCGTAATACGACAAACTAGGAAAAACAAATTTCAGTTTTATTATATGTTTGCTCGTATATTATAGCCTAAATACATTTCAAAATGTATCAGAGAAAGGCAGCGTTTGTGTATTTTTTATTTATTGTCAAGATAAGGCTACTGACCCAGTCCTATTTTTTTTGTGTCAACCAATCAGCAGACTCAATAACGTTAGTTGTACTTACATTATAGAGCAAGTTGCAAGCCAAATAGAGACTAAATATCATTATAATGAAATTAGAAAACAGCTTCCGTACTGTTTGCTGCCGTGCAAGGCAACAGAATTTCTAGCAAGGAAATATTTATATCGTGACGAGTCGTAGAGCCCGTCATAGTGAAATCACGCCTTATGTTTTTCTTTCGTCTTTCTTTCGTTTATGGGCTGAAGCTATGCATTTTTTACAAGACCCTCGAGAGGTTGTTAGCTAGTCGTTATGTCGTAAGCATGGGTTTGGGTTAGCTCGCATTTTGTGTGTTTAGACTTAGATAATTGAAGTAACTGGAAACATTTTATCATTAGTGAAAATTTATCTCAATGTAACACTTAAGTGGCTACTAAACGGCTGCACTATGTCCATCTGCAGTTTAACACAATATATTATCTAAAAAAAAAATTTTTTTGACATGAAAGTAAACTTTGCGCAAATTCATGGAATAGAGCTATTTGCACAATTTTATTCAAATCTTATGTTAAACCATTACAGGGTTAGATTTGAAAAACTAGCACACTAACGCGCTTCAAACCAAACCATTTCGAAAGTGTTAAAAAAATTGAGTCTAATTTGTTGTGTGATGCAAAGTAGTAATGTTATAAATTCTAGTAGAAACCTTCTAAGTGAAGTACAAAATAAAGAGCAAACGAAATTAATTCCAAACTAAATTGTCTTGAATTAAAAAGAAATAAACCGATATCGCAGTAAATCTCTCTCTAGAAAAATCCTTTAATCTCGCAATAGAGTTTTTCATCACTATTAAAGGAGGGCTTTTAATTAATTGCTTTTTAGAAACAACCACACGAAAGTAAACGGTCCAAATACAAGTTTATTTGCTTTAAAGCTACGTATTCGTGGACGCACCAAATGCTAGGGAACAAAATCGTGCAACATTTTGGTTAGTAAATAATTATTGTGTAGAGTTTTGTTTGTAAATGTAAGTCCCAAATATTTATAACATTTAAATGCTGAAACTCGTTAGAATTTTATTTTAAAACATTATAATGTAAAATGATGACTAGATTGCACAGAAAAGGGTAATGTTTATAGTTTAAGTAACCAGAATTGGATTGAAGGATTCTACCCGGTTGCAAAAAATATAGAGAAGCGGAAAAAGGAAAGAGCCCTTTGCCCGTCAGTGGGATGTTGCATACTAATATATAAAATAGTAATAAGCGTTTGTCTACCTGAAATACTACCGAAAGCGGTTGAAACAATAGTCGGAATAACCGACTTAATCATACATAGTAATTCCCGGATTATAAAATCATTATGTCTTTGGAGTTGTTTTATTCCGAGTGTCATAATTTATATACATCTTGCATTAAGATTTATTGTTTTTCTTTCAACAATTAATGTCAAAAAGCTTCTTAGATAAACTACATAAACTAACACACATAGGTCCTGGCTATTAATCAACTCCAAGAACAAAGTCTCCAACAATCGCCGAGCAAACCATCGCGACGTGAACACGCCGTTTCTCTTTCCACCATCGCCCAGTAAATCTCGCAGAATTAAGCCCGTCGGAGCGGACCCTGCAATTTATTTTAAGTAAAGCAAGCCAGCAACTTTGCCGGTCATTTGCATATTTTCATCATATTTGCCGTGGTCACTAAACGAATTAACGTTACTTAATGATTTTATTATATTTACAGAGGACGACCCGACGGTTGCTTTTACATAATAACTGTGCTGTGTAGTTCGATGAGTTTCGTCTTTAATGTCCTAGTTTCCTCTAATTAAAAAAAAGTTTTTGAAGGGAGTGAGTTATTTAAAAAAACTGAGTAAGTGTGAGTCGGACTTGCGCACCAATGCTTCCGCGCCATTATCTATAAAAACGGATAAAAATGTCTGTTGTATGGGAGTCCCCCTAAATATTTATTTTTCTGTTTTAGGTATTTGTAGTATTTATTAGCGGCAACAGAAATACATCATCTGTGACAATTTGAAATGTCTAACTGCCACGGTTCATGAGATACAGCCTGGTGATAGACGGACAGAAAGACAGACAGCAGAGTCTTAGTAATAGGGTCCCAAGTCATCCTTCGGGTACGGAACCCTAAAACCCGAAGGCAGCAAAATATATATGCAGTAACTCGAAATGCTCATCCGTGATCAGCCTTGTCGTTTCGCGTGTTCGCGTTGAAAAAAAAGGAGGTCTAGCATTCAGCAAACACGTAATGACGTCATCGTCATCCGTCTCTTTCGAACTTGTTGTAAATGACTTATTGCGGTCTTGCTTAAGCATCGATTGACGTCACTACGTGATGCTGAATGCTATACCTGGCGTAGTATATTATTATACCATGGAAGCTAGCCAGTAGTTTCGAAGATCTCCCTATAAACGGACAAACTAACAAACGTATCCTTTTTGTAATATTAGTGTATTAATTGTTATTATAATATTGTAGTCCCGATGTTAACTCATGTGACATGACAATACATGACTTTAAAAAACATTCATATGGAAATCATGTGCTTTGCACCTAGGTTAGTATATTGGTTGTTAATAGGTTTGGGACGTAAGTGAATCTGTCGACTATGTAACATGTCTTGACATTCCAAGTACTCGTAGCTCAAAAATGGACATCGCAGCTTAATCACATAATAGAACAGTGCCTAAACCATACACAAAGCCAATTGTTTTTAATATACTACGTAATTAAACCTACCTATTTAAAACGTAACACAAAAAGGCAACTTTAGTTAGCCATTAAATTAATGAAGTATCAAACTCCATCAAGAAATTCAATTCACCGAAAAAAATTCACGGCAACGCCCAAAACTTTGTACATTACAAAGTAACTTCTCAAGCACGTAATTCACTAAAAAGAGGCTCAAAAGAGGTGTCGTTTGTTACAAAATAACATTTAGCAAAGTGTCCAACACAAAAGGTGTACGTGTCGCGGAACTTGCTCTGGGACGTCAGGAAAGGCCTACATTTTATATTTATGACATTAAAACTGTTTAAAAGATTTCTGGCAAAAAATGGGTCGGTCACATTGTTTCCTACTCACCAATTTTTTTGTAATCGGGCGGCAGCTACTCGAATAATAATTACGTGTCTTGAAACAGGAGGGCTATTCTTACGGCGTGAGATTCAATCTCACCATTTTTCGTCCTAGTTGCTCTCGTTTGAATAGTCATAGGTGTAAGAGTGACCAAGATAAAATCCCATCTCATCTCACGGTAGGAATAGCTTCCCGGAATCTATGTTCTTCTTATGGTATAACAATATAAGTTTTCGGCCGGGATTCCGAGATGAAAAATTTCACGTAGGTGACAAATTCGAGAGAGACGATGACAATTCCTGGGGGCGCGTGCTGCGCGGCCACACACACTACCCTGAGGTGCTGGAGGAGCTCCTCCTGTGCGCGCCCGACGAGGCGGCGACGAGGCGACGCAGGTCCCCCACATTCCGTGTGCCCATAAACAGGACTAATTTACTTAAGTTTGCTTCTACGTTGCGCGCTATAATGTTACTAAATAAGATCTCCGTTAATATGGATATTTTTAAGTGTAATCTGGTAGAATTCACGGTAATTGCTCACAGACTCTGTGAATACAATATTTGAATAAAAATATATATTTATAATTATCAATTTACGTGACCAACTTTTAATTTGTATGTTGTTATGGCACCGCCTTGGTCTTTTGACTGTTAGGGTGCTGTATGCAATTTCGAATAAATAAATAAATAAAATTCACTAAGAGCCACTTGTAGACGCTCGGGCTACCTTTTTTACTTGGAGTTAACTACTCATTATTAGAGGTTAAACTGATAAATCGTCTTGCGCCACTGAGAGTTTGAAGCTAATCTTGAGTTAACACAATACAATAGCGACATTTTAACATAATACATAACATATCGTCACGCCTTTCCCCCGAGGAGGCTAGCAGAGGTGTAATGCAACACCCACACTTCGCCGAACGATATTTAGTCCCAAATGTGACAGGGGGCGAGCCTGTCGCCATACACCGGGCTCCAGTCATGTAGCAGATGACATACATACAATACGCACATTTGCTCACACGTTTGAAATGTACTAAACATTTTAACATTGAGTTTATTAGCCCTGCGTTTAAGAATTTAACTCCGTTTCTTCTACAAGTGGCCTAAGTGTGACATAGTTGTGTATTAACTCCTGAAACGCTAGATAATGTTTTTTTTTTTTGGGATTATGGTTTTTCTCGGCTACGATAGGAATACTTAGACAAAACTTCTAAAATTACATTTTGACAACTTTAACTTTAGCTGAAGCATTTAGCTGACCATACTTGTAAAGGTATGGTCAGACCATACTTTTTTTCGACTTGAATTAATTTGTAAAAATCGATAATAAAATTGGTATGTATATGTACCTACACACATACCCCTTCACTACATAGTATAAAACAAAGTCGCTTTCTCTGTCCCTATGTCCCTTTGTATGCTTAAATCTTTAAAACTACGCAACGGAATTTGATGCGGTTTTTTTAAATAGATAGAGTGATTCAAGAGGAAGCTTTATATGTATAATAACATCCATTTAATAGTGGAGTAATACTGTTATTTTGAGGTTTCTAATGTGATGTTAGTAGGCTATATTATATGTTATACCCGTGCGAAGCCAGAGCGGGCCGCTATGTTTTTATATACAACGTTCACAGTTTTTCTGTAGTATATTTAGTATCAGCATTGCACCCGTGCGAAGCCGGGGCGGGTCGTTAGTTCCTAATAAACTTTGGTTGGCCTTGGCGTAGTTATACCTTCTTGTTTCTTTTAAATTTTTAACTACGTCGAGCAAGACGAAACATTATAACTATTCCGAGGTTATACAACATTTATTAGTAGGTGAGTATAAGTGGACTAAGCTATTTTTGTAATATAAGTGAGTCCATAAATATTTTTTTGTGAACTGACACCGAGTTAAGTACTTAACTTAACTTAGTTGAGTACTAAACGTTAGCTTATCATACTCGCCTTACAAAGTGGTCCAAAACTAACATAAAATAGAAATAAATTTTCCAATAGACTTGAACATTTTAGAGTTATATCTCCAATGAAGTAGACAGCTGGCTTTTACGACATGTCAGAGACCATAAAATACATTGCAATGCTGTAAGCGGCGATATAGGAGACAGTTTTCGAAATGTATCGTAGAAAACATTAGGTAAATAGATGTTTGTAGGTTGAACAATAAAGATATGAGTCCTGAAATGCAAAAATAGGATTTATAGGATTATTGCATACATACGCAGTTATCGTCACGCCTTTCCCCCGAAGAAGCTGGTGTATTACAACACCCAAACTTCGCCGGACGATTTGTAGTCCCAAATAAGAAAGGAGGCGAGCCTATCTCCAGACACCCGGCTCCAGTTAAGAAGCAGATGACAATAAAATACGCACTTAATTATGTTCACACAATGAACAAATTGGTAATTTTATTTATTTAACTATACGCTATCTAGTGCAAAATTTAATTTATTAGGTAGCTGTCAACGACAGTTAGTTATAAGTTATTATTAGTTAAATTTATTACGTACTAACTAAAAACTTGTGACTATGGCAATCGGGTTTAAATTACCACATGTACGAGTATGTTACACTATCACATCACGTTGTTTCTTTTATGTACTGTAAACTCATTGTATCTTCAAGACAAGTACAAGTGAATTCTTTTAGGGCAGGTGTTTACTATTTTCGCACTTCATCAATGTTCTAAGTCAGCATCAATACATATTTCTAACCCAAGCTAATATCGAGAGTAAGCGTTTTAAAGTTTTGCCACAGCCCAGCTATACTATTTATCTAAGGCTATACTACATAACGGTGGTTTTAGTTATCATGTCATATCGATATAAACTCTTCTACTAAAGTGACACAAAGTTCAATTTCCAGCAAATCTGCTGACACTTGTGTAACTTTACCAACGTTGTTTAGTTTGTGAAGTCCAACGTTCTTGCTGAGTAGATGTTGTTTCGGTTCGATTCGATACTTGGCGCTCATTTCAACATTTAGACTACAGTTTACTCTACAGTTTTGATTAGACTACAGTTAGACTACAGGTTTGTATACACACACAGGTTTTAAACGAATTTTGATGAAGAACTTTATGTAGCCTAATGCAAGGTTGCCAATGTAAATTCAAATTTCAACTCAACAAACAAAAGAACGCCAAGATTGAAGATCGTTTTAATGAAATGATGTTCAAATAAAAACGATACCTACCCTTTCATTCGCCCAAATTCAAAGCAAACAATAAAAGCGAAGAAATAAATATCACTAAACGGCAAAATTAACGCTCCTTCCGAACTAAGAGCGGAAAAACTTAGGACTTCGGAAGTTTTATTTCACAATAAAAACAAACTTGCTTCGCTCGTAAGAATGGAGGGTCCAGTAAAATTTGATGGGCTCCTGGTTACGGATTAAGTGTTGAAGGCCGTAATCAAAATAGAGGCCTACCACAATCACAATAACATTCACATCTTCACATTACCATCCAGCATTAAATTTTGATGGGAGATAGTCTTAAGTCTTAACTGATGAGAAAGAGACCAGGCTCGAAGAAACAATGTTTTTTTTTATCCATAGGTTGCAGACAAGGTAACGGGGCGCCTGATGGTAAGCGATCGCCAGCGATTATGCCAATCAAATAATGCCAGGAGTACGTTGTCAATCTTTAAGGACTCTACTGACACCTCTTTTGAAGAACACCATGCATACGTTTGAGATTATAGTAGGCCCCCAAGAGTTGGTGTTAGGACGACTGTGAAATATTCTTTTGACATGTTTTTCAGCAGAGATTTATATTTCGGTGAGAGGTGAAAAGTTGCTGAGCTTCGAATTATCGCAAAGTTTGTATGTTTGCTTGTCAAGCGATGAAAGTAAAGTCGTGGCTATGTTTACAGTCATCAGTCTAGGTTAGGTACCTAATTTCATTTGCAAGGTTATTTTTTAGAACAACAATGTCAGAGGCCAACAACCTCTTTAATCCGCTACGTAAGTTTTTCTTGACTTTTCATACTATTTTTGAAGGTAAAAATGAGGTCCTTTCGATGTTACATGTAGTCATTTCCTACTTTATCTTGTTTCACCGATATTCAGACCAGTGAGGACAAAATATTTGCATAGAATATATTATCTAAAATGGGTCTGTCAAAATTCAAATCAAACATCAATACAGAACATCATAGTTTAAGTTCGGCTTTCGTGACATCTGCATAGTATTTTCAGTAAATTCCCGCAACTTAAAAAGCAGTCTCTACTTTGTATTCGATTACTCATACACATATATCTGCAGCTACAATGTTTGCGGTGTCGAAAACTTCTACAGTAAAAATATCTAAAATGCTCGATGCACTATCGGCTTAGTGCCAAGCCGGCACTGCAGTGTACTATTTTACGGCGACGACAGATGGCAGCACGTGAGGAGCGTACCAAGCTGGCAACGTCGCATGGACTTGTCTGTTTTATAAGAATTAAAGAATTGTGAGGGTAGGTGTCAGATATTTCTTGATACGTGCATGAAAGGCATCCAGCCAGTAATTTGGTACGTGCATAGAGGCGTGTTTTATTCATCGTGCATTGTTCGCGCTAATAATGTCGCGTTAACATTTCTCAATATAAGTTTTTAACTTATATTGAGAAATGTTATATATACATAATTTTATTTTACTTAATTTTATAATTATATATATATACATAATATTAAAGAGGTATCGTAAACTACTCATACAATTAAACGAAATAGGCTGAGTCAAAACTGAGTCTAATTACTAAATTGTAGAGTTAGTTTTGACTCAGCCTATTTGTGATCGCCTCGTTGATTGTACGTTTTTTTAGATACGTTACTAAGCGGATCTAAAAAAACGCACAATCAACGCTCTATGCACTCTCTAAGAACACATCAAAAAGCAGCTGAAACCAGAATCTCAGAGTCGGAGTTTTCCCAATTGAAAAACGGTTTCACTACGTTGGACATAGAAATAATTTACATGCTACTCCCAACACTGTTTTGCAAACTTGATATTTGTTTCCACAACTACAACGTAGCAGCTTCGGTCACAGATTACGTAATAGCCACTATGAGCTCTACAAACGGCATAATCAAGCTAAAATGGAGCACTTGTGATACTGCAGCTTGTAATGTAAACTGAAGCTCCAGTCTAGATGTGTCGGGGCGCGACGTCAAAGCAATTCCACAAAATTCCACGGAATCTCTCTGAAAGGGGTATGTTGTAGTGAAAAGGACTAAACGCAGCCAGTGGATAATTTAATAAAGTTGTGCATTAGAATGGCATTGCATATGCACGGGATCTAGTGTTGTTTAAAGTCAGTTTAGATTTGAAGAGGCAATGTCCGTATGTCATACGACGCATGTTGTGTTGAGAATGAAATTTAACATTTGTTTTCCTTCAGTGACATTAAAATTTTGTTTTTCGGACTTTTCAACACTAGCAAATAAATTTGAAAAGGTAAGTTACAAACTTTTTTGTACTAAGTTATTTCAGTGCGTCGTCGCATCACTTATCATGTTCAATGAGTAGGTATGAGGTATAAAACGTACTTTTACGTATCGTATGTAAAATTGTAAATGTACGACTTGATACGTCCTCCAGAAAGTCTTTCACGTCCTTAGTACCACAGACAAGCACTAATACAGGATTGAACACTGGTACCATAACTGTTACCGCAAAAGGTAATTGTAACAAAATAGACTTTCGAAAATCTAATAGGCCATTATACAGTACTTTGAACATCTTTTCAAGAAAACCAGCAGCAATATTTGTACTGAACAAGCTTCTTACTTTATGTCAGGATACAAAAGAAACTTATTAAGACAAAGCAAAATCTCGGAGAGTAAGCTCTACAAATAAAAGGTTAAAGTTAGAAATATGGTCCGAGACATAGGAACAGGGACGTCAACAGGCATTGGGCTAGAGGGGGAGTCAAGATGGCATTTAGAAATATTAAGTGCAAGGAGGTAAAACAATTTGTAAACATCACACCGTAAGTAATACATTAGTAAGGGTACTACTAAACGTTGTAAGTACACCATCGAAATAGTGTGTTTTGTCTTTTTCTTTCTTTTAACATGTAAATTCAATCGAACAGACAAAACACTATGTAAATAATCTGAGGCTATAAAACCTTAATAATAAATGTGTAATAGTTTTATTTTTCAAAAAAAAATTAAACACACAACGAGCTGTAAACTATCGTTAGCTAAGGAGTGTTACCCAAACTTTGTATGGAGACCCGATTTCTAAAGGTTCACTTTGACGGGAAGAAATAAGTACAACACCCTTTTGAAACACGTTACCTATTCATCGCAAATGTGTCGACATCATCGACAAAATGTGACATTTGATATTTTTTTTCGAATTTCTAAGGGGAGGTGAGGGGTAGCTGCCCCACTGCCCCCTCCCCTGGTGACCGCCATATATAAGAAGACAAAGTGCATCGTCCACTTCTCTTGTTCTTTGTTTCTGATGGTTCATTTTTATAAAGTGGTGACCACGATTTTGTCGCAACGCAAGAAGGTTGGTTGAATTGAAATATGGTTTTGTAAAAAAGGATTTAGGGAGAGCATTTATGGTTTTCTACAAGCATTCTTTAAATTCTACTTTGTCATTAAATAGTTAGGGAGTAGGAAAGCTTTCAAAAATACTCGTAGTATAAGTTATGGAATGTTGTCTTTTAAAATGCAAAAACAAACTACGTCAGGTATTATTTTATTTCCGGTTCTAGATTTTCGGCCTAAATACAGTAGAATAACCTTTAAAGTCTTTATAATCAACGAATGTTTATCTTATTCTAACAGATAAATTGGGATATAAGACATATATGTATAATGACTTTTCTATTAGTTATTTTCATTTCCCATGTAAAACTTTTTAAGTCGATGGTATTCCCAAAATTGAATAAATAGATAAACGAGGACTAAACAACATTTTCCACTTTGATTAGGCTACTTTACTTACAAGGTGTTGTATAAATAAATAAATAAATTCGGACACACGGTCGCCTGACCCCAAACTAAGCAAAGCTTGTACTGTTGCTGCCAGAGACTGAAATACATACTTAGATATTTTACATTTTATTTTTATATGAAACAAAAATAGAATAAGACGAAAATTGTATTTCCTTGTTCAGAATTTCTTTTGCTAAATCACCTTTATTAAAGTCCATGTTTATAAATAATTCAGTAAATAAACAGTAATCACTCGTCATTTGTTTCACCTTTCACGAAGCTTTGTATTTTCAAAGTGATCGCGATTTATAAGATTTCCCAAGTGATATGGTGAGCATTCTGATAAATGACGCTATTTTCATATTCTGAGGGTGATGTAGAATGAATTAGTGATACATATTTATGGGATCGAAGCGTGTATTTTCGAACTAGTTTACTCATTGATTAATGATGATCGATAGCAGGCGATAGAAACGAAAATAATGAAGCTTCATACGTTGCTACATTGATATTTTACACGAATATCGTCATGATGTATGAGCTACAAATTGGTATTCAGTTAGTTATTTTATGATGTCAATTTAAAATTTGTTTTGTCATTAGTGACGCAAGTTTATAGATAGTACATTATCAGTTTGATTATGTTTGTCTCATAGTATCTAAACTTTTCAGTCATACTTCCTTCACTGTAGAATAAAAGCTGCCATGTGATACTATAACATTGTTAAGGAGAGGTTATGGATAAGTTAGGTATGGGATGAAAAAACAAACGCGCTGATGAGGGAACATTATGTATTGATAACGTATTCATAAAAATACGAAATCATAACTTTAAAAACTGTGCTTATAGGGGCTTATTTCATAATCGTAATTACAATGGTCATCACGTGTCATCCTGCTCGCGCCTATTACTCGCGACATAAGAGCAAGCGTGAGGGCATGCGATGACCATTAAAACTATTATTTCCAGTCGAGTTATTTTTGTCATTGTCTCTCTCGTTTGAAAAGTCATAGGAGTGAGAGTGACCAAGACACATCTCACACATCAAGAGTAGACCAGATATTTTGCGCACACTAGTGGTGTACTAATCGGCGTTTGCCCACTCTCCTCTGTAACTGCTGACCCAACTTAAAGTGCGTCATATTCTTCACTTTTCATTTCATTAGACTTTATAAAGAAGAAACCCATAAATACGCAATCGTCACAATGTAACAAAATATCAAGCAAATGGTGAGCAAATGGTGCCGAGTTAAGCCATTATTGCATTAATTACACTTAAGTCACCGGCAAAATTGGCAGAAATCGCTACCCAATTTGGCTTTTATATTCTTAATCGGTGGCACTTACTGAATCTCGCCGAAAGAGGACATTTCCTTTTTCTCTTTTGTTACATTTGAAGCTGGGTTTGTAAAAAGTCGATGCCTTGAGGGTTTTAGGCGCCGGACCTCGTGTTGTTAACATTCGCTCTTGTATTGTGTCCGTGTGTAGGACTAGATAACTTAATTGTAAGCTCTTTAAACTGACTAAGGAGTCGTTAGTCTACAGTTTGTGTAGCTAGTAAAAAGATTCATTTGTTATTGAAGAACGTCGATAAAAAATCTGTTATTGCTAATTATAGTAAACTAGCTGTGCCTCACGGTTTTAAATGAGCATTTTTTTCTGTTTATGAAGTACCCTATGTCCTTTTTTGTACCCCTTACAACGTGTATGCAAACTCTTACGGTGATCAGTTGTACTTAAGTAACACATTTCGTAGTATAGATAACATAGTTAACGTAAAAACTTGTTTGTGTAAAAAATAAATGATAAAAAATAATTATAATAAATGAAAATGATAATGACATAATAATAAATGATAATATATGATATTCGCTTTGTTCATTTACGATTTATTAGATTGAGACGGAGACAAAAAGAGAGCAGAGAAAAAATATTTCTTTTTTTGTTACATAGCAAAAACTATTTCACTGCAGTTTCGGCAAACAGTCAGAAACTGCTAACTCGTTTCCCTCGTGATAACAACTTTGAGAAACTAGACATAAAACACAAAACTGAATTATATGCTAAAATATTAAAACAATTCAATTGAACTTCTGCCTCGTAGTTCAATTACTTTTGTTCTTCCAAATGCTTTATCATATAGTTTCGAAATCGCTGCGTTAACGCTCGTAAAAACTTCCCGTATATTTTCTATATTGCTTAAGTTCACGTTCACACCACGTCACAAGTTGTAGGAAATCATCGCTTTTGACACAGGCTTTTCTTAATTTTAGTGAAATTAAATAAACGTGATCTTTGTTACAAAGTTCACGTTTACTTTGTTGTTTGAAGCGGAGAAGCAGTTTTGAATTATCGCGTGAGCCATGCTTGAGCACCTTTTTAGGGGTAGCAAAACGAATTTATTGACTAACAAAAAGAAAAACAGGTATAGGTACATGTTATTATTTTTAAAAGCGATGGCAGCCTACTTGGGAGAAAGTCCGCCTTTCAAGTCAGAGGGAGCGGGTTCAAATCCAGCCGACGGCACGCACCAATTTGTTCATTGTGTGAGCATATGTGCGTATTGTATGTCATCTGCTACATGACTGTGTATGGCGACAGGCTCGCCCCCTGTCACATTTGGGACTGAATATCGTCCGGCGAAGTGTGGGTGTTGTATTACATCTCTGTCAGCCGCCTCGGGTGAAAGGCGTGACGATATGTATGTATTATTTTTATCTGCTATTGATCGAAAAATTAGTAACATAATAAAACAAGTGTCTCTGTTAGCTGTAGACCTCGCGGCCGACATCTGTTCTCCTACAGGTCGCATTCCTCAATCGATTCTCGTGAAAATTTGTGAGCAGGTTCGATAATTATACAGATTTTGATTTTGATTGCTGAGTCAGTCAAACCTGCTCACAAAGTTTCAAGAGAATCCGTTAAGAGTCCGGCGACCACTTTAGACTAACTTCGCAATGGCTTAAGGTATTCTATAGCCATTTCGTCTAGAAGAAGAAAACGAGTGAAGAGAGCGAGTAATGATACTGACGAGCCTCTAAAGTTACCTACAGAGTGACAAAGTGCAATTTCAATTTTTTATGACTTTTGCACTTCTGTAATCATTCTTAAATAACTAAGAATTTGTATTATGGATTCATTTAACAGCTAATGATGTAGACAACCTAATAATCTATCTAATGGAATTTTTGATTTGTTTTGTCTACCTATTGAATAAATCAGTCAAAAGTGACCCCTTAAAAATGCGGATATTTTTCATAGCTCTATTTGCGATTGAGAGCGTTTTAAAAAAAACCAAGAACATAGGGGAGGAGATATTGTACATGCTAAACTTAATCATAATCTGACAAACGGTTTTCAAGAAATTTGAATAGCGCGTTTGTATGGAAATTTCAGAGCGTCGCGGCCCTCTTAAGCAATGCAACTTGTAGATGAAGACAGAGATTTGGACATACGAAATCATTTTTGTCGAAGCTGTAGCAAACACGCTTCGCTCACTAACGCTTGCTCGGCCGATAATGAAAACGAGATGTATTATAAGCCCGTACAACTTACTTTATAAAATTACCAAGACTACTTCGACTATTGGACGAATAAAATAATCCTAGCGGATCATAAATTTTGTTTCGTGAGAACAAGTTGGACAGAAACTAAAAGAATGCTTTAAAATGAATTATTACTTTGAAATGTTTGTAAAGAACCAACTGTTGGTAAAATATGTTTTTCTTTTTATCTAGCTAAAAGACTAGTCGCTCTTCGCTGAAGACCTCTCAAGTCTTTGCATTTTTGAATTGCCTGAAATACGATTTTTTACGTTTCAGCTATACCTCTGATAAAAAAATATATTATCAGACCAGCTCAGAACACTTCACGAGAATCCTTTGAGAAATTCGACATGTACCTAAAAGAAAAGAGGCAGAAATCCGCCGGACAACCAATAACTATTTCTTGAATACGAGTATTTAATTTAAGTTCCAGATCAATGGATTGATACAATTTTTTTTTTAAAACAGACTAGGCAAGCGTCTGACCTGCCTGTCTGACTTGCCTGATGGGAAGCGTTGACGTGATCGAAGGTGTAACACGCTTGCCTAGGAGATACCTATTCACTTTACTCTTTGACACCCCTGGATTGTATTTAGGTGGAAAGAGAGACGCAGGCAACGAGTTCCACACCTCTACAGTTCTTACAAGAAAAGTTGACTTGAAACGCTTAGTGCGTTTTGGCGGAATTTCCACCATGAGAGGGTGTCTCTTACTAGTGCGCCTGGTACAATTATAAAAGAACGGTGATCAGGTAGTGCAGTTATTGTGCACACTCGCCGTAGTGTATTCTGTAGAATACCGACAGACTGGCCACTTCACTCCGGTGTGACAAGTTCTGAAGCTTGGATTCAACCAACGAGTCATTGTTAATGAGCCGTTTGGCGCGCTTTTCGATGGAATCCAGAGCGTCTAGCTGATATTTGGCGGAGCCATGCCATAGGTGGCAGCAGTACTCTAATCAAGAATAATTGTAACTTAAAGACAAAAATATCATCTTTAGGCTTTGTGCTGCAAACTGTGAGCGGCTGACTGTGTGCTGGCTGACTCTATTGGGCAAACTCAACGATTAGCAAGCAGCGAACTGTAACAAACAAAACGGTAATTGGGCGCTCACTGAAAGACCTGCCAGCGATACGCTGCAAACCGCGTACAGTACGTGTCGTTCGGACACTTAATCCTATTTCCAACTAATAATATTATAAACGCGAAAGTTTGTAAGAATGGATGGATGCATGGATGTTTGTTACTCTTTCACGCCAGAACGGCTGAACAGATCTGAATGAAATTTGGCACAGAGGTAGATTATAGTGTATAGCACATAGGAGACTTTTTAACTGCGGGTGAAACCGCGGGGCGCAGCTAGTTTTAAATAATGGTGGCTAACTTGAGGCAAACAGTCAGCAGCTCGCTATTTTCCTTGATAGTTAAAACGAAACCTTAATACTCAGTAACAATAACGTTACATTAGCAAATCTTCCATAGCAACAGCGTAAGTAGGTAGACACTCCAAATCCACACCTGGCGTGAAATTAAGCCAGTCCCAAAAGTGGACAGTTTGTGAAGTAGTTAGCACTAATGCAAGCTTTCCTTTTGTGCTTCAGACGCGAGGGAGCGTATTCAGATGGGTAGTCTGTGTTTCTAAATCAGTTGCCATTAATACGCGCTTCAAGGTTTCAAAGTTTCTATGAATACATAATTATATGTCCAGAAACATAATTTATTACTATATATTTATGAACTAAACTAGCTGCGCCCCGTGGTATCACCTGCGGTTAAAAAGTATCCTATGTGCTATTCTAGACTATAATCTATATCTGTGCCAAATTTCATCTAGATCTGTCCAGCCGTTTTGGCGTGAAAGAGTAACAAACATCCATCCATCCATCCATCCATCCATTCTTACAAACTTTCGCTTTTATAATATTAGTGTACGAGACAGATACCTTCATCTTATAATAGCGTTGCGTCATACTATTTGTTCGTTTAGGAGCTAACGATTCACCGCATTTTTTTAAGACGCGTGTAATTTTTTTTTTCAGTCCATCCAGGCATTAAAAATATATTAAAGCGTGACACTAGGTATAATACTAAATCTCACTGTCTTACTATACGAGTATAGCGGTAAACGATTTCAAATTAACTGAGGCGCTATTTAAGCACTTGATATATTATTTCGATCTCCTTCGTCCTTAGGTTCTTTCAGAATAGGGCCTCTGATCGTGTTTTTTTATGCAAAGGTTTTTCATACTACGCTGGTTTGACTATTTGGTCTTTTCGTTTTGAAAATTAACATTTATTAAATTAAAAATGCAATTTGATTTGCTTACTATTTGCAAACAAATTATACCTACTCTATAGTAACTACCCGCTGAATATTTAACTAAAAGTTTTTTTACGTTTTACTATAGGTGCTATTACTACTCTTGACGTTAAGGTAACAAAACTGATATTTATTTATTCTAATTCTAAATACAATCCGAGGGTGTTTAAGAGTAAAGTGAATGGGTATCTCCTAGGCAAGCATGTTACACATTCGATCACGTCGACGCTTCTCATCAGGCGAATCAGTGGTCAAACGCATGACTAGTCTGTTGTAAAAAAATAAAATAAAAAAGTAAGCGATCACCGTCGCCTATATACTCGTATATACCTGTAATATCAGGAGCATCACAGATACGTTGCCGACCCTTAAGAACTCTTTTGATACCCCTTTTGAAGAACCCCATGTTGCAGTTACTCGAAAATACCGCATCGTACTTTGTAAACTCTGTAACGCCGTTCTTCGTTCAAAACCGTCGATCGTTTGAGCGTGAAGAAGTAAAAAACACACACACACAAACTTTCGCCTCAAAGTCAAAGTCTTTATAATATAAGTAGGATTTACCATAAATTACAACAACATACAACAAAGTATTAATTTGTACGCGTCATTCAGGGCTTGCTCTAATAAAGAGCACTCACAAAAGACATTTCACAGAACATTCGGTTGGAGCGACACTACCTCATACTTGGCTCGCGCCGTGAAAATTTCAATTCTCAGACAATGTTGATTCTTTGCTGCTATGTAGCGCTTAAGCAGTACTTAAAGTTGCACAACTTCAACAACAAAGACAGGCTAGGCTTATAACAATTCTTAGCAATGAACCGAAGAAGATAATGCATGATAATGATGATGAATAATTATTGTACTTCCATTATACCTACGTTTCTGCCATACAGTTTCCAAAACTCATTCACTGCTTTCCACAGTCTCCATGTCGCACGGAGTTGTGTAACAATTTCAACTTACGCTGTGGTCCAATTCACTAGTGCAGGACGTAAAACCCGTAAGTAATTTCACGAGCTGCAGTCGTGAGTGGTCTTATGGTGCAGCTATTTGGGGTTACGATAACGAGCTCTTATTGAACATACCTTCATAGTTTGAGCTGTCGTTTTCAAACTTGAGTTAGAGAGTCTGGATTTTACATTCTCGCTTATTGGGAGAACTCAACAATGTACCGTTATGATTATAATGCATATCGTCACGCCTTTTCCTCGAGGAGACAGGCAGAGGTGTAATACAACACCCTCACTTCGCCGGACGACATTCTGTCCCAAATGTGACAGGGAGCAAGCCTGCCGTCATACACCGGGCTCCAGTCATGTAGCAGATGTACGTCATCTGCTACAGTTCATTCATACTTAACAAATTGGTGCATGCCGTCGGCTAGGTTCAAACCCGCTCCCTCTGGCTTGAGAGGCGGGCCTTCTCCAACTATGCCATTATCGCTGTCTATTACTTGCGGTTTAATAATATAAGTTAGCTAGTTTTAGAGATTTGAATGCTTAGAGTTTTGGTTTATATTGTATCAGATTAGTTCTTATTCTGGTTTTGGTTCTTATTCGTTTTTATGCTGGGACTTGTGTGTCCGTGATTATTTATAGAAGATACCTAAACAAAGACGCATAGAACTTAATTTTGACGTCCAGATACCTACCCACCTACACACAAAAAGACTGATAGATTATCGAGATAATGTTAGTTAAACGATGTTAAGGCAAACATAATCGCAAATCAACCAAATAAGGCCTGTATAAATTACTTATCAATCTTATCAATCATAGAATAGTACTTATAGGAGACTCATGAAAACACCAAAAGATCATTAAACGAATGTTAAAACATGTTATCTGCTACGAGTACATGATTGGAGCCCGGTGTATGGCGACAGGCTCGCCCCCTGTCACACTTGGGACTGAACATCGCAGGCGAAGTGTGGGTGTTGTATTACACCTCTGCCAGCCCCCTCAGGGGAAAGGTGTGATGATATGTATGTATGTAATATGAAACATGTTTCCAAACCCGTATTCCCGTAGCTTGCGCCTCGGAAACAGCGTCGAAAACTCGTACAAGTTCGAAATTTTCTATGAAACGTGTAAATAGAGATTTTAAAACTTCACGTTGCCTCTGAATCGGAGCTGAAAGCACTACAAATTTGTTTTCTGAACGTAACAGATTGTAACTTTTTTAATGCACACAAATAAAGTTGTGCTAGCAAAGAGGTTTTTTTGGGTGATATTTTGCGATAAAATATAGGAAACTCTAGTATTCATACAACGCGTGGTTAAAGGTTTTGAACCTCTTTTCAAACTGTTATTATACCTAAAAGCTAGGTTAATTTTTTTTAATTACAAGGTTAGCTGTATCAACATTTTTGTTTCTGTGTCTAAATCACCAATGGGTTTCCTTGAAAGGAAATCTAAGGGAGTAGACACACCAACGTTGCCCACAGCGGCCGATATTTAGTTGTATGATACCTTAATAATAATTGTCAGTGGCTTTATTTCCTAAGAAATCAAGCCGTATACTTAAACGCAAGTTCGTATAGGATAAGTGGTAATAAGTAATAATAAAGTGGTGATAAACCCTGATGTCTAAGTTTCTAGGCCGCCCGATGGTCTCTAACATGGATTGTTGTCATAGAACAAACAACCGGGGCCTACAATTTAACGTGTAATCCGAGCCACGGTAGCGCTCAGTTGTAAATACCACCTGCGGTCACCCATCCTAGGACTGACCGTGTCCTCCGTTACTTAACATCTGTGAGATCGGCTACGAACACCTAGCCAAGCTACACTGTGAGCATTACGTATACATGACAGGATAGGTGTGGCTCAATTGTCTATACCTACGGTAATAAATGAATACCTACCAAATACTTTAATTCTACGCATGGTTTACTAGTAATTTGAATTTAGTTCATACCAAAAAAAATGTAAATTCAAACCTACATGGACAAAGTTACACAAGGAGATCCAAGTACTGCCTCAAAAATAAAATCTTAAAAAATCCTCAAACTCCAACAAGAAAACACGTAAAAAGGACGAAGTAAACCCCAAACTAATCGTAAAAACCTTTCAATTGGAATGTGTCTTATATGGGTCACGGGAATAAAAAAAGAACTATGATAACATCCCAACATATAAAACTGTAATAAATAAACGTTATATCGTTTGAAACCAGTGGACGAGATCTCATTTAGGCCCATTTTGGTGTGATACCGCGTAAATATTACCCGCCCGGGAACGGGATACGTATAAAACTAATATATTGTACCATTTTTGGCCCCTATTAACTATACCCGTGGTTTATACGGCTTGGGACGGCTGTGACGTTGCGTAATTGTAAAGTATTTTAGATCGGGCGATAGCTTTGTTGTACGAAGTGTAAATGGGTATGTTTACGCCATTTTTTTGATTGCGTTATCGGGAAGGGAATGAAATCTTTTCACACTTCTTTTCCATGTACAAATAGTTAAGTTCATACTATTCATTCAAAAAAAGTTTAATTTATACCTGTAGGTATATACTCGTATCCTTTTGGTCGAACTGGTGGTGATACTGGTCGAACTCGACCAGTGTACAACTTTTATAACATAAGTTTGATAATTTGGGTTTCTCCCAAATGGAGATGGTTAATGGAGTCTGCCATACAAAAATAACTAGGTAAGTAATCATTTTTGCATGAAGACTCGAATTTGTTGTTGCCGAATTTAGCAAACTTATGTTCTTATGAGTTTTGATTTCTTGTTTGACAACACTTTTAAGTATTACTACACCCTCTTGCACAATCTGTATAGTTTAGTTTATAGTTTGTTTCATGTCGGAATAAGGTCCGAATGCTAAAACGAACCTCAGTCTTGAATCTCGATTTTACCATCGATACTGGTTTTTCCATACATGTTAACAGTTTTAAACCGATGACTGAACGTCTTTTTTTGATACAGTCCTAAGTATCTACCTAGTTTTATGCTTTTTTCATCCATACGCAAAAAGCAAACAAGAAGTAGAATGAAATTTTATGAAAATGAAAATATTGTAATATGCTACCGTATAATTTTTGACGTCCACCATACTTGTTACAACATACCTATGTATATGTATAAGTTACCATGACTGAGGGGAGCTTCATATAAATTATGTCCCCTATTTTTGCTTACGCTTTTCCTCAAACCAGCGTATTTACAAGCGTAACATACCATGAGTGGAAATGTACAGTTATATTTTTATAGTTATTTGTTCTGTCTGCTCTGTTTTTGCATTTATCTGAGAAAATTATTTGTTGTCTTGTGCTTTGTTTTCAGTATATTTTGTTTATGGTTTAGTTTACTAGCAGAATTTGTATTGCGATTGTTTGAACTCTGTGCCTAGCCTGAACTACCTCTGCTCACAAACCTGGCCAGAGGTTATTGACATTTTTTGGTTATTTCATTAGTTTGACACTTTTTTTTTTTTAATAAAATAAGTCATAAGATGTAGTTTTTTTTTGGTATGACCTATACTGGCCTATAACTACTATACTTACCATCCAGTACTTATTTATCTGTGAGTTAACAACTTTTTCTTACAATATAAAATATCTTTTTCAAGAAAAAGTTAGTACACTATTTTAAGACAAGTTAACAACTTTTTCTTAAAATAATATACTATTTTAAGAAAAAGTAACTAAGATTTTTATTAAGGAAAACAACTTTTCTTAAAATAGTATACGATTTCAAGACAACTTTTTCTTAAAATAGTATACGATTTTAAGAAAAAGTTGTTAACTTGTCTTAAAATAGTCTACTATTTTAAGAAAAAGTTGTTAACTATGTCACAATCTATTTTTCTATAAAAATCATTAACCCACCAGGCTCCTATAAAATAAGTGGTGATACATCAACTGTAATATTACAGATCTGGCCCTCCCTTATCCCTCATAAATAAGACCAAGGCTTAGTGAAGCGATTCACAAGCAAAACGCACCAATGACTTATAGAAGGAAATATCTTTCGCAAACTACCACTGCTTTTTCTATATAGACCTCCGAATGCGTAAGCAGTTTTTAGATTCAGAGTTCACCGTATACTGGTCATATTGGCCAGAAAAGAAGACCTCTGTGTCAGTGCCTTTTGGTTTGATCGAAGGTTGTTCGCGGATCTAGTTTAAGTGGTTGTGTTATGATTATGACCAATGTTGTCTACTGCTATACTTAAAGACAAGACACACACATGAGGAGAGAATAGTGATTGATTTTACCCTAAAATAAACTTACATACTCATAAAGTAAGGTTTACGATCTGTAGACGCTGACACTTACCTGAAACAAGAATACAAAACTATTAAACACAGTCACAATACAAAAAAAAAAATATTAGAAAAAGGAAGCCGACAGTGAGAAAGTGTTAAATTATTAAAAAATATTATTTTATTATATTTACAATTATTATTTATTTATTAAATTAAATATTTAAATTGTTTCTTATCTGTATAAAAAAATGTTTTTAAAATCATGCGTCACATAAATATATAAATGTAAAAAAAACTTTGATTAACACTTTAATCATTTGTAAAACATAAAATTAAGTACCCTAAGGGTGTATAAAAAATTAAAATCCATGTATCCCATATAACTCTGCGACGGCCTTGTCTATTGTAAAAATAGCAAGACTAAATTCACTACAAGCAAAAAAAAAATCAACGGCTTGCGTGTTTAAATTACGAGTTAAAAATACTAAGCGCTTTAAGTCATTTAATAAATCTACATGAGAAATTTCTAGAACATAGTCTAAACGTTATTATGCACATAGCTATACCACATTTGCAGGAACCCTAAGCTAAAATTACACAGAAACCAGTCTGCACTCGGAACTGAAGCCTGTGAATAAGGTATTAGATCATATTTTGCTGTAGAGTTGACGGAGGTAAAAGTTGATTTAACAGCGGTTCAAGCTAAAAGCGAAAAGCGCTTTGGAAACAGTAATTATTTTTGTAAAATGCATCGTCATATTTGGCTAACCGTCATATACTTGCACGGAATAGTAACAGGCTTTTGTAATCTATATATTTTGATAGTTTGTTACCAATTACAGTTTATAGCAACACGAAGTTTAGGTAACCAACATTATTTCTGTTTTTCTTTGTAATAAAAAAAAATGGCACGTTGTTTAATGTTATTTACTGTTAGTTGCGCACAATCCGAGGCTGATAATGCAACTACACTATCGACTGCTTCAAGATAGATTTTTAATGAATATTTCTAGGTGTTAGCATGTAAAATAATATACCTAAGTACTTACTCCGCCAGGCAGAGCGTTCCGAGAGAAAAAAGGTCACGTAGTGACTTCAAACGGTTCAAAGTTCAAAAACTTCAAAAACTACAAGCAAGATCGGAATAAGTCATTTAAACAAGTTCAAGAGAGACGGTGTCGATGACGAGTGACGTAGTTGGGTGTCAATTCCCGAAACGAATTTTGGAAAAAAAACATTGAGAAAAATGCACCAAAACTTACAAGGTAATTAAATTTACATCTATTTTTGACAGCTATTCAGTAAATTTGAATTGAGTAAATTTGTAAACTATGGTATGAGCATAAGCCTGAGAAGCACCAATAAAAATGACTTCCATCTTCCGTAACTCAACCCACCCCCAGTGCTGCGGTGGTATAAAATATTAATGCTATTTTAGTAGCCAACGTGAAATTAGGTAGATTGTCCACCGCTGGGAGGAAATCATTCCGCTTGTCAAGTGCGGTGAGCAAACATTTGAGCACGTGCTGTGCTGATTTCATTAATTAGCGCAGTTTGTACGGGATTTTTGCAATGTTGAGGGAAGAAATTACAGACATAAAGTTTAGCTTGTAGATCTTTAAATAATCTTATTTTTAAGTTTTTAAATTACTTCGTGGAGATTAGCGAAATCTTTTTAACACTTTATTAGTCTTTCATTACCCTTATTTTATTACTAGCTGCGCCCCGCGGGAAAAACCCGTGGTTAAAAAGTCCAATCCTATGTGCTATTCTAGACTATAAACTATTTCTGTGCCAAATTTCATCCAGATCTGTTCAGCCGTTCTGGCGTGAAAGAGTAACATCCATCCGTCCATCCATTCCTACAAACTTTCGCGTTTCTAATATTAGTAGGATAGGATTTTGATGCTTTATCAATGTTTATAGTTTGTGTTAATTTTCAACTTCACAAAAACTACTGAACTTTTACAGATCCAAATTCCCACTTCGGTTATAGATTACTAAAATTATTACTTTTTAGCTTATCGTTTTTTGGCACTCAACATCCTAGAACCTCACAATATTTATCTCAACCACATACAAAGTACATACATACCAAACGATTGAATAAGACGTTACTTTGCGAAAATCTTCAAAACTAGTTCTAAAACAAATCTCTAGTGTATTTCCGCTTTCGCGTCGCATAGGTACATCAAAGAATCCACATGCATGGATATAATTGAACCTATATTCCTTAGTAAACCTAATGCGACGTCAAAGGGGAAATACACAAGATATTTATTAAAGAAACAGTTTTGAAACTACATACAATTAACGCATCGAATCGCAAACCCAGTCCTAGCTATAACAATACTTAAATAGGCAAAACACTCGCAAAGCGGGGAAAGTCGTGCTCAATGATAGTTTCCAACTACCCGCGTCGCAAGGATGACAAAAGCCAAGCTACTTCCGAAGAAGTGCTTTGGCGAAATCTTACAAAGTTATGTGACGAGCCGCATACTTATATCAAGGAATAAATGAGGACAGACGGCTAACTTTGAAGAAGATGGCGAAGTTGGGAAAGTTGAAAAATTCGAATACGAGTAAACCTCTTGTACGTCCAGCGGGTCAGTGGCTTTGGTGTTTAGTCATCACACCACCAGTCACCCTCACAGCCAGCCGACAAGACGTGCGCCTTGCTTTCCTTTGAAACATGGTCACCGAAATCAAAAAACAGCCGCCGACATCAAGCCGCACACACATGATGTGTGCAGATTGATTTCTTTTGAAATTAAACCACCGATATCAAGACATCATAAAAATAGTAAAACGCCGGTGCCTCTCAGCGACTTTGAAGTGTAGACTTCCTAAGAAATTATCATTACAAGTATGTACTTTTGGTGACGCTGATATAAAAAAAATACTTAGCCTATAAATCCAATAACTAACCTAACCTAACTTATTTTGTGGAAATTGTGTTTTTCTTCAAACTAAAGAACTTCCAGAATTAACTTAGATGAACTGCTATAAGAAAACGATGCTTCAGAACCATCAAAAATAAGTACGTTAATTTTTTTAACCAATTTCATTGCATACGTAGATCTGATTTGAAATAAGCTTAGTTTTGATAATATTTGAGTGAATACCACAGGCAAATACTTTGTTACGATGTCATCGTCAACTTTTTACCTTTATCCCACTTAGGTGGGGTCAATACTTAGAGATGTTGAGTAAACAAATTTGGCTTTCTCTTCGTATGTGTCTCTGTCATAATCTGTGCTCGGATGATACTTCAAAGACTTTCCGACCCGCTTTTTCGCAGCTCGTTTACAAGAATATGATTTTTTTGTCAGTCGAACAACTTATGAGGTTTCGCGAAGTTGGCGTTTTGGTGATTTACTTTTGTTTATTCTTTGATAGATGGGTTGGAACTGTGATATTTTTTTGTCTTGGCTGAAAAAAGATAGCAAAAATATCATAAAATCTATAATAAATATCTATTATGTGCCTTAAAATCTGAACTGTTGTTTAACCTACATTTAAAAAACAAATGCATTTCATTTGTTTTAGTTCGACTAACTCCACGTTTGACCCCCATTTTTCTGTAAATAAGCGACAATGATGTCCATCACACTATGACTAGGTAACCTGGGATTTTTATCACTAATTCAAAACCCTGCGTAACGCACCGCATCGTATAAACTATCTAGATTATAATATTTCTGTTGGCTTTTCCGATTTATCTCCTATTAGTCATTGAATTTAGCTTCTCTCCTTCCCCCCTCTCTCCCCTTCTTTTCACTGCTGTTTTCCCCAATCGTTCCAAACGTAAAACAAATAAGCAGTTCACAGGTCAAGTCATTCAAACATTTGTAATCCATACTAAAACGTTTCCCAAAAGGCAGTCTTAAATTTTAATTATTAAAGGATAAAGGGAGAGCAAAGAGAGAATTCCCAGAGGCGAAAAAAAAATCAACATTACAATCGTCCGAACCTTTTTGAAATGAATAATTCCATGTATAATTCTCAATGCTTAGATTCGAAGTACGCTTTTCCTTTTGAAAAAGCGTTTTAAAAGATCTTTTGTGAAAGTTTACATTCATGTAACGTAATTAGGAAGAAGGTGTGTTGTTGGTGTGCTCGAATTTTAAATTTACATTTTCGTAGAGTGATAATTATTAACCAAAGTACCGACGGCCGATGGGGCAGAGAGATTCTAGAGTAACGACCACGAAATGGAAGACGCAGCGTGGGAAGGCTTCCCACAATGTGAACCTACGATCTGGGACCCTACTCGGAGATTTGAGATTGTCATCTCATCTTTTTCCGTCCTTGTTACTCTCGCTTGAAACGGCATAGGTGTGAGAGTGACCAAGATAAAATCTCATCTCATCTCACGCGCAGGAATAGCCCCCCTGGTGAGGGTCGCGGGAAGTCACTGGATGCTGGCAGCGTGAGACCAATCGTTGTGGAGATCATTGGGTAAGGCCTTTGTTCAGCAGTGGACGTTCCGGGCTGACATGATGATGATGATTTTAATTATAATAATTGGAAAAGTAAATTCATAATTTTGTAAAAATAAAAATGACACTCGATTGTACTATACCGCAATGTACGAATAGAGCACAGTGCAACTACAATTTATTTTTGGTATTTCCGTCAGTATGTTACTAATTAGGTACCAGCCAACTGCTCGCATCATACGAGTGAACTTTGCCATTACAGTTAAAATTAAGGCACAAATCTAAACCTCGTCTCCATTATTTCTTTTTTAAACGCACTATTTTTGAATAGTTAGTAGTTAGTAATAATAGTTAGTAATACACATAAGCTCGTAAAATAACAAACACATACACTGTTTTTGGTTATTAAGGGTCCCGCGACGCTCTGAAATTTCCATACAAACGCGCTCGTCAAATTTCTTGGAAACCATTTGTCAGATTATGATGAAATTTAGTATTACAATTAAATGAACTATATCTCCGCCCCTGTGTTCTTGGTTTTTTAAAAAACGTCCTCAAGAGATAAAAGCGCTATGAAAAATATCCGCATTTCTAAGGGGTCACTTTTGACTGATTTATTCAATAGGTAGACAAAGCAAATCAAAAATCCCTTTACATAAGGAGGTTGTCTACATCATTAGCTTTTAAATGAGTCCATAATAGAAGGGCAATTCTTAGTTATTTAAGAATGATTACAGAAGTGCAAAAGTCATAAAAAATAATTAAATTGCACTTGGTCACTCTGTAGGTAACTTTAGGGGCTCATCAGTATCATTACTTGCTCGCTTCGCTCGTAGTCGTCTTCTAGACGAAATGACTATAGAAAACCTTAAGCCAATGCGAAGTTCTAAAGTGGTCGCCGGACTCTTAAAAGTTTTTTATTAGATTACTTGACTTGAATTAGCCTTTGCTGATTGATAGAGAGGATACATAAAAGATACTCCAATTCATTGTAATAGGTAGGTACATACTCCATAACCAAATTTACAACAGAACATTACTTTTCGATTTCTGTAAAAATTTGTTATTTTTTACGGAAAAACACACAAATAAAGCTCATTTCTGCTAGACCACTTCGCACTAACTCACCATATTTCACATTTAGAGTCAAACGTCTTAGAGCCATAATTTATCAGGGGGGCAATTCAGCTAACCATCGCCCATAACTCACAGAACCGTTGACGTTGCCTTAGCCTTAAAAAACGTACGAGCAATGGCTCAGTTTCACTCTTCTTCTTAGTCGGCATCTTCATTGCTGAAGGTCGTGCCTAGTTTGATTGAGAGTTCATCACACGATGCGCTATGCTCTTCTACGTGTTTCTGTCTTCGGCGGTCTTAATCGCTTCAGGAATACCTGAAGCGATTAAGCCATTGGCAATAGCCAGGCCCGTGAGCGTCCTTAATAGGTCTGACCAACGGGTAGGTAAGCGCCCGCGTGGTCAGTATCACTAGTGTTTCACAAACGTGTCATCAGCAGTCCAGCTGGAACATTTGTGAAACATTAGTGGTACTGAGCCGATACCCGACCATTTTTAAAAGGCTAATTCAACGTCAACGATTCAGTTTATCGGCTGGTTGGCTGAATTAACCCCCCAAGTCAAAAACCCCGAGCTCTTACGAGTTGAACACATGTTCCTAATGTTATAAAATTCGCAGTTCAATCTCGAATTGGTCTCGATGTCGCCAAAAGCGCCAGGATTACACAGCTGAGTTTTATGGCCTTAATAAGTCATGCGAGTGCATACTTTTATGGGTAATATGAATAATATTCTGCAAATTATGAAGACTCGTAAATTTAATAATATAAAACCTACCTATCAACTTTATTATTTAAAAAAATGGGATTAAATATAAAGATGTGAAATGTGTGTTTGTGTGTGTGTGTCTGAATTTCGAAGTATGAAATAGAAAGTATTAAAGTAAGGTACATGCGCTTTATTTTGTAAGCGTAATGGCAATTATTATGGTCCACGTATTGCCTCACGCTCACTCGTATGACGTAAGTAGTAGGCGCGAGCGGGATGACACACGATGACCATTATCATAAAGCTTAGAAATAATGCCGCTGTTTTCTCACTTATACACACCACTTTACCCACTCATACACACCCATAGGTTTTTGTTACGTTCCCCGTTTGGTTTACCTGTGTCCATGAGCCATGAACACACACAAAGACATGGACAACTAACACCTTTTACGCTAGAATAGCGCATTTTGCATGTAAGATTTCTAGTCCTAAACAAAGGAACTAAGTCTAAATCTCTTTCGTAAAGTCAAAGTCAAAATGTTTTTGTTCAATTTGGGTATCAAAGATACACTAACGAACGTCAAAGTTTTTTTAAATAGACTCGACCGCCTTGTTCGGATAAAGAGTCTCTACTCAGAAGAACAGGCAATAAACTGAGGTGCATTATGAGGTAAATTATGTATTAGATTATTACTATTGTATTAGATAAGATAAGATAAGATAAGATAAGATAAGATAATTTATTTCCGAAAATACGAATTATTACATTTTAACACAAGTTTATACAAATATTAAATACAAGTTTATACAAAGATTTAAAAATCCCTGAAAATTAAAGACAATTCCCAGATATACCTGCGGTCCCACACTAGGCTCAAGGCCCGTAACGTGGCAACCAAGAGGACGAAAATTTATTACATTAAAGAGGTGTCCTAGCGAATATCTACAGTTATCAAAATTGAATTTAAGTATTAGCAATTTAAGTTATAAGTACAATTTTCCTAGTAAGTGTGTTGAGTGTGTGTATGCGTGCATACGCGCGCGCGCGCGCGCGCGTGTGTGTGTGTGTGTGTGTGTGTGTGTGTGTGTGTGTGTGTATGTGCGTGCGCTCGTAACTGAGTTTGAAATTGTGTAAGGGAATGTTGAAAATCAGGTAGGCTCACTGCTCCGTACGAACACGGGTTATTAAGTTTTCGGTGTTTTCGTAGGACAAAGTTAGTAACCATTCACGGACTGCTCGCTTCACTTTCGACGACCTTTCGTTTTTCAATGTAGGAGAACTTTAAGAGCTGCGTTGTATAGACGTGGAAGGAGTGAGTCTGGATGTCGGTTTGCAAAAGCAGAGCTTACACTAGCTATCGGCACCCTGAAAATTCGTCTCTTTTCAAGTTCAGCAAACTGGCTAGACTCCTTGGTGGAAATGTGAATTGCGACCGTAGCCTTATGTATGAAAAGCTGTCGCACCGTCAGAACCAAAGCTTCTCTATAAAGATCATCAGTCGGAAACTTAAAAGGTTTGCGCAGCATGACTTTTAACACGGCGCGTTGGGCTCTCTCAAGTGGCAACATGACAGTCTTAGCTGAACCACCCCAGGCTAGGATACAGTAGGATAGAATTGATTGACAGAGTGACGTGTATACCATTAAGAGCGTTTTCGGATCACAAGAGTGACGTAGGCCTTTCATAACGTAAATGAGTTTACGGACGCGACCAGACAATTTTGTAACATGATGCTTAAAGGTAAGTGTCTCATCAAATACGACACCGAGGTGTCGTATCCTGTCGATCTGTCCGATACGATCGCAACTACTACAAGTGGAAGAAAAACTTCCTTCAGGCCCTGTGGAACAAGAATGTATTGTCATATCTAAGCGAAAGTGTGGAGCAGATCTTTGGGTTTTAAAGAATGCCATGAATTTGGTTTTTTTATTATTTAATGTTAAAAGGTTGTTGCTTAGCCATGCCGCGACGCGGCTCATTCCGATTTCTGCTGCTTGTAACACTTTTCCCCATGATCTATCCTTAAAGATGACGACAGTATCATCAGCGTAGCAGACTATATCTACCCCGGGCACTTTTAGGTTCAGAACGTCATTCATGTAAATGGTAAAGAGAGTAGGTCCGAGGATACTGCCCTGAGGGACGCCAAAACTCACCGGAAGCTCATCGCTCAGGCTCGATCCGACCCTTACTCGTTGCCCTCGATCACATAGGTAGCTACGGAACCATTCAAGAGCAATTCCTCTGATTCCAGCAGCTTCAAGCTTCTTCGTTAAGATCGGAAACGAAACCGTATCGAATGCTTTGGCTAGATCGAGAAAAACCCCCACACAACGGAGATTTTGGTCTACGGCAGCCGAGATCAGATTCGTAACAAACACCACAGCATCTTCTGCTGATTTTCCGCGCCTAAAGCCAAACTGTCTCTCGGAAAAATAGAATTTCGCTTCGAGGTAGTTTACCAGCCTGTTGTTGACTATTTTTTCTAGCAGTTTTGAAAAAAGACTCAGTAAAGATATCGGTCTGTAGTTGATGGGGGCATCTTTAGGACCATCTTTATGAATAGGTACCACCACCGCATGTTTCCAATTTGCTGGAAATCTGCCGCTCTCGAGGCTCAAATTACAGATATGGGTAAGTGGTTTCAGGATATAAGGCTTAATGTGCTTAATAAGGGTACCGGTAACACCATCATGACCAGGTGCACAGTCTGTTTTAATGTTAGAGATGTGTTTACTAATTTCATAACTGTCTGTAGGGGATAAGAAAAAGGAATTTAAAGCCGAGTCGTTACTTTTGACTGAATTAGCTAGAGTGTTTTCAGTAGCCGAACTTTTACGAAGAATTTCTTCAGCTAGATTTTTACCTACATTCGCGAAATAATTGTTACAAGCATTTAGAGATTTAACTGGATCCTCGTGGCTAGCCAGCAACTCAGTTGCACTAGTTTCAGATTTTGTGTTATCACAAATGCTGTTAATAGTTTGCCACAGCTTTCTAGGGTTTCCCTTGCTGTCGAGAAGTTTTTGTTTTTCGTAGTCCGTCTTAACGCGGTGAAGCAATTCTTTGTAGAAGTTACGATATCTGCGGTATGTAATTAGAAGAGTTTTGTTGTCAGGATTTTTCCTAACCTTTAAGTGCAACATGTCACGATGTCTCTGACATTTAATAAGTCCAGGCGTAATCCATGGCTTTATGTTATAGCGAGAGCGGCTTACGACTATTTGTCGACTGTGGGTTGTCACAGTCGATGAAATGATTCGCTGAAATTCATCTACGGCTGAGTTCACTTCTGACAGATCTGTTACACGACACCAGTCTACTTTCTGCAAGTCACTAACTACAGCGGGATAGTCGATTTTTAGCCGAGAACGGGACTGGGGGATTGTAGGTAGACATGAACTTGCTACACCTAAAATACAGAGTTTGTGGTCAGTGATGGAAGAGTTACACACGATCCCAACAGCTTCAAACCCTTGCCTGACAAAGATATGGTCGAGGCAGGCTTTCTCCCGAGTAGGTTCTGAAATTGCAGGGAGCAATTGATGCTCCGCAGCCAGGCTCAAGTATTCAATACTTTCCTCACTCTGAGGTTCTGCGATAATGTTGAGGTTAATATCACCCGCCCATATAATACATGCCTTATTTTGAATTGGGGTCATTACGTCATTGAGGCTTGTTATGAAATTCGAAACATTTCTAAAAGACGGAGAGCGATAAATGCCGAAAACCTGAAACTCATCACCTATACTTATTTTTAGGCAGTTACAATCGTGAACGTTGGGCTCTGTAACCAAGGCTGACCATACGTTTCGAACATAAGCTGTAACGCCACCACATTTATTTATGAATTTTGTTGTATTATATGAGCTATACCCAGGTAGTTGAGGAATTATACTGTCAGTATTCCACCAGCACTCTGTCAAAATCAGTACATCAATTTTCACCGGTAAGCGCATTAAAGCGACCATGAGACAATTAAAGTTTTTTTGAATGCTTCTAAGATTAATGTTCAATACTTTAAAATTGTGAGCACTTGTAATGAAGTTTTTACAATCTTCTAGGTTATCTGATACATAGCACTTTATTTGAAAAGATGTATCCAAATTCTCAAAAATTTCCGTCATTTAAAGAAATAAAATAAAGTTATACTTGTTTTGTTGTTTAGTATTTTGGTAAAGAAACCACAAAGTGCGTTGATAATTTTATTGTAAGGATCTAAGATAAGAAACCTAGAATTGTATTGTGGTGTACTAAACTTTAATTGTTTATTTTTTATCCAAGCAACGTGATGGTTATACTTTGCTGGCAGTTTGAGCTGATTGTCTGTGCGCGTAATAGATAACAACCGGCGGCTGTACGCTTGTGTGTGTGTAGTGTTATAGGTGTTTAGATTATACAATGTGAATAAAATCGAGTAATAAAAGAAGTTACAAAAATAGTATGTGAGCGGTGAGAAAGTTAATCTCAAACTGAACAAATAGTGATTCAACTTATTGTTGTTCTTCAGTAAGTAATAACGATTTAATACTTCTATTATGAGATTAAACTTAAAACACATGAAAATAATTATAAAAATATAAGTGCAGAAGGCTGAGCTTGCATGATGCTCTAAACAGGTTTTATGAAGAAACACCCGCCGGTTTCGTTTTTTCGACGACGTCACCGAAGCCAACTTCAATAGTGGGCCTTGATTGAGATGATGGTCCAGGTTTCGGATGTGTATAGCGGGACGTCCCTCTGCTTTCCGGACGAATATAGATCCGTTTCTAGTCCAACAATAGGCAAACTCGGATAATTTGGACCTGCGTCGTGCTTCTTGAAATAACTGCCGTCCAGCTTTTGTTAGGCGCTCATTTATAAAGATCTTATTCGGGGATCCATTTAACTGTAGGTCCCCTGAGGTAAGGTTACGTCTGAGTTTGGCAGCTCTCACAAATGAGTCTCGTTTGGTGCGTCGGAGGAAACGTACTACTACGAGACGCGGACGCTTCTCTTCACTGTTGGTGTTCCTTGAAGCTTTCGGGCCGACTCTATCGATCCAATCTATATCGCATTCCTGCAGGTTCTCTCCAACTTTGCTGGCTATTACTTGAACAAGGTGAGTCAGATTTTCATTGCGCGCCTCTGGAATTCCGATTATTTCTACCTCGTTCCTTATAGAAGCTTGCAATTGAACTTGGAAAAGCTCCTCCAATTTGATGATGCGTTCATTTAGGTGAGCTTGATTGGTCTGGGCTGACTCCAGTTCAGCTATTTTATGTGCTGCAGCATATAGCGATTTGTCGAACTCGTCCATCCTGCGGTTGCACTTTTCTGTCGCTCCCTTATTTGCTGTTTGAAATCGTTCATGTCCATTCTTAAAAGTCGAATTTCGTTTAATATTAGGGACATTTCTGATGGCGAGTTGTTATGTACCGTGGAAGGAGCCGCAGAGGTGTCGCCTGCACTGGTCGCCGCATCGTTTGAGCTGGCGCCGGTGACGCCACCGGCGGCAGCGATTTTCTTCTGCCGTTCCGTGATTCCCTTCACCGGTTTCATAGTCGCTGAGCGTACGGGAGTGTCAGAATTATCTCCTCTTGGTTCATTGCTACGACAATTAGGGCAAACCCAGGACGATCTAAAGTCAACTGTGGCAGCTTTCACGCTTATTTTTACGCAGGTCAAATGGAAAGAAAGCGCGCAAGTGGTGCATCTAATCTTCGCTTTAGTATCAACGGGGGCGCGGCACGCGTCGCATGTGTCCGTCATAGTGATAATGTTGTGAGTTCGTGACAAATTAGTGCAAATAATCCAAGAACCTCAGTGATTTATGTGATTTATGACCCGGTGCAGTGACAGAGACGGGAAGATAGGCCTTTCCGTGCGCGAGAGCGAGACAGTGTGAGTCAGAATCGATATGTAAACAACCGCCCGTTACGAAAACTTGTTTTGGTCGTATCTCGTCAAAGAAATAACCAAGGATTCACCTTTAAACACTAAATGACTCGTGAATTTACACACTTTCGATTACACAGTCGATGTTCACCAAATTCGATCACTAAATAATTTTAAAAACAAAATTACTTTTATCAGATTTAGAAACGATGTTTACAGTCGGACTACCTCCGGACGAAAAAAAAAAGATTAGTATTAGAATTTTCAAGGCCTCAACTCATATAAATGTTCCTGTCCATTCAGGTTGCCTGGAGGAGATCGCTCTGAGCGATAAGGCCGCCCATTAAAAACTTAGTTAAGCCTTATTTAACCCTTAACTGGTATCGTGGGGGTGGCGCGGCCCCCACGCGTGATATTTTTTTGAATTCCTTTAAAACTTTGCATCCTGCGTGGGCGCCATTTTGCGTAATCTCATTACGTCGCGACTCGCGGCGGGTGCCGGACGTTCGGCATTGCAGCTTTTACCAGAGCGGAGGTACGTGCATTATGGGGTGCGCTCGGCCCCCACAATACCAGTTACGTAAGTTTTTAGTAAATTTATTATTTCATATATTCGTGTATTTTACAGTTATATTGTCAAGATGGCGAGGCCATTAAGTGATCAAGCTGAGTATTCAAAGTATCCACGAGAACTGAGAGAAAAGATTGATCGCTTTGTAGCGTCTATTACCGTATTTGCAACAAATTCTACGTCTGAAGATGCTGGCAGCTCAAGGCAAAAACAGTTACGTTAGTCAATTTTACGATACCAGTTAAGGGTTAAGTACTATTGTAATTATTTTATGTTTTTAATAAAGAGTTGTTGTTGTTGTTGTTGCATTATTTTTTCAAACAATAAATAAATTACAGTCTCATAAATTTTGCCTCACTAGGTCATATCTATACATAATAGTGTCTACTTGGCGGAAGTGGAAGGCTCCAGACGTCTTTGTCTTCTAAATAATTCTTAACCTTATAATACCCTCTTTTCATTAATGTAGTTGGAACAGCTGATTGTATACAGACAGAGCCGTTTTTCCGACACATAAACCGGTACAGAGTCGGTTAACCGGTCAGAGCAGCCGGTATTTTCCCGGCAGCACGAGCTAAGACTGGTCTTTATTTATTGCCGTTATTGACCGTTAGCACAGTTAAGTACGACCCCCGGCGTTTGCCTCCGCTTCTTAAAGCATTAAGTTGATGTAATTTACTTGAAATTGCGTCTCCTACTACCAGGTGATGTTAGGATGGGGATTTGTTGATTTTCATTAAGTTTCTGCTCATTGGAAGGTTCGTTTTGTAAAGTTGGTGTAAAGGGGAGACAAAGGCTAAGTTTTACCAACTAGCTTCAACTATAATCAAAGGTAAACTGGCCCAAAAATCTCTAGTTTACCAGAGATTCTACGGTTACGCGTTCACGGTTCTCAGTTACGGTTCACGGCTACGCTTTGCGGTAGTGTTTTTATGATTAACCAAAGCGTAAAAGCAACATAATGAGGCGCAAAAAAAGTGATAAACCAGATATTTTTAGGCTGGTTAAGCTTTGGTTGTAGCTAAAGATCGTTGGTACAACTCAGCCTAAATAGAGTCTTATGTGAATCAAAAAGTACTTTTGTTTTGACATTTTCGAGTGGACGTGCAAGTAGTATTACTACTCTGATGCATAATCGACCGAGCGAGCGCTAGCGAGTAAAACATCTATGCTTCAGCTTCGACAAAAATGCTCATATGTCCGAATTCTGTCCGGATCTCTGTCTTCCTCTACAGTTCTTAACCGATTCTCCTAAAATGTTGTGAGTAGGTTCAATAGTGAGATAAAATTTATCTTCTATAGAGTCAGTTATACAGTCAGTCTTTAAAGTCAGTCAGAGTCAGTATTTAAAAATGGTGGATTGATTTATGGAAAAAAAATTGGTTGTCTGAATAGTCGGTTTACTGACGATAGTTGAACGTGACAACGTGCTCACTCAAGTAGGAGAGAGACGGATGTCGAACGCTGCCGAACGCAAAGGCCGATTGTGCTTCTTTGTCGCTCGTTCCGCGCTCTCGCTTGCACTTCAAGCCTTACATGGAACGCCTCAGAGCGAGGTAACGCCGCATGAGTCATGTTTTTTCGTGCGTGCAGCCGGCTCTATCGAATTATAAGACGTTGTCACGTCAAAAAAAAAAAACATTCTCCGCCACTAAATATCACGAGAATCAGTTGAGGAATGCGGCCTGTTGTGGAAAACAGACGTCGGCGGTGAGGTCTACAGCTCACAGGTTACTTACCTAAATGCATTTTAAAATACGCCGAACTTAGGAAACCATAATGTTAAAAATATCATGATGTAACAGACTTCTGAATAATGAAAGATAACAAAAATAAATAAAAAATGTTGTACTTTTTAGATTTTCTTATAAAATAGGTATAAAGTAAGTATAAAATAAGTATGTAATTACTGAATTAGTGACTGCCTCGGTGGCTCAGTTGGTAGTGAACCTACCTTCTGAGCTTGGGGGCGTGGGTTTGATTCCCACCTAGGGCAAACATTTATGCGGTGAACATTTGTGTTTGTTCTATGTCTGGATGTTAAATATCTATTTAAGTATGTATTTAAAATTATATAAGTATGTATATCAGTCTCTGGCAGCCATAGTACAAGCTTTGCTTAGTTTGGGGTCAGGCGACCGTGTGTGGAAATGTCCCGAATTTATTTATTTATTTATTTACTTAGATTTAGTTCGAAGGAAGTTTTCAGTCCTTGTCATGGTAAAATCTTTGCTTAGTTTAGGCAGTCTTAGTTAGTCAGATGACAATGTAATATTTATTTATTTTCTAAAATTTAAGAAACACTAATATGCGAAATATTTAAGACGCTGGAATGATGTAATGTTCGTTTTATTAGATTCAACAAATTAATATGAATTAAAGTAATACTCAGTTACTACCGGTCACCCATCCAAAAACTGACCGAACCCAACGTCGCATAACTTAACTCGACATATTCCAGCTACATACGCCACAAACAATTACAGTACGTATTACAATAGCAGCTAGGTTTAAATTATACCCAGCTCATTGTTCGCAAAGAATCCTCTACCCGCGTCGATTTACGAGCGCCACATGCCACCAAGTTATAAGGTTTGGAATTATTGAAGGCGACATTTGATTTTATTGTAGCTTTGTTTTTGTGCTGATATTTTCATCAATGTAGCAGATGGTACGCGATTGGAAATCTTGTTATCTTTTCTAAGAGACATTATTTGGAAATACTATTTGATATTGGATAATAGGTAATTAGATGCAGCTCATGGCTGTAGCTAAGCTTTCGTTAGCAGTTGTACGAAATTCAAATTATTTTTTCGGGATGCAAAATATTTTGATGAAGCGATGATAGGCTAGTTGGAGAAGGCCCGCCCGAGAAGGCCCGCGAATTTGTTCATTGTGTGCGAACGTGTGTGCGTATTTTACGTCATCTGCTACATGACTGGAGCCCGGTGTATGCGACAGGCTTGCTCCCTGTCACATTTGGGAGTGAATATCGTCCGGCGAAGCGTGGGTGTTGTATTACACCTTTGCCAGCCCCTTCAGAGGAAAGGCGTGACGATATGTTATGCAAAATATCTTGAAAGAGACAGTTTTTCCAAATACTTGTATTGTGTAATAAAAATCTATAAAAAAAAATCTATTTTGCTATCATATCCTTATTACTTCGGAACCTCAAAAGAACAAACTTAAAAGCAAAATTATGTTCGGTACAGTTTATTTGAAGTTATTTCACCAAGCAAGTACCAGGAAAATATAAATTATGAGGAGGATTAAATTATCAACTACCTCCAAAACTCTCAAACTACTTAGAAAACTGTCCTCCACAATAACTCGACTCGATCGGCGTAAATTAGGAGAAGGTCTCCGATTCTTGACGACGAAACTCAATTATTTCACCCACTCCGTAAATTGCAAGCTCTTATTCCATTACAATAAAGTCCATTTTAGGACCATAAAACTTCATTACTCCGCTTCGCTGAGTCCAGGCATAAGTCATATTTCGTGACACAAATTGTGAGGTCAACTTTTAAAGTAATTTCTAAGAAGTGAATTATGAGGCTATAGGGTCTTTTCTCGGCCCTATATTAAATTAGATTTTGGAAGAGGGCCTCAGAGGGTCTTAGATTCCAATTTAAATCCAATTTCGTTGAGTTATTGATTAAAAATTTTAGATGGCAAAATTGCAAGGTAAAGGCACTCAAGTTATGGAAATTGGGGCCTAAATGGTAGACGAAAATAATTTAAGTTAAATATTTTTGACATCAATTTTGTGTCGATTTCTAAATGGAAAGCAATAGCTTTTGAACAAATATAACAACTGGCTGTGTGAGCTGTAGACATCGCGGCTGATGTCTGTTTTCCTCTACAAGTCACATCCGTCAACCAATTCTCTTTTATTTTTTTTATGAAGAATAGTTCGGCGTTTGACCACCAACTCGCCTGATGTTAAGCGACGTTGTGGTCTAAGATGGAGCACGACGACCTATAAGGTACTTATTCACTCTAGCCTTAAAGTTTTGTAGAGTGAAGAAGAACAATGACGACAGTTGAGTGAGGCGCTACAAGTGCGCTACTGCTCAGACTCGTCTTCGGAACGGTTACACCGGACTACATCCCGAAACACGACTAGGTCATTTGACGGCATGGCTTGGTCCGGTGGTTTGGTTTTGTAAGCAGATTCAATAATTATAAATTGAGGAAGATAGAGATCCGGACAAAATTCGGACTTACGATTTTGCTCACTAACGCTTGCTTGGTCGATACTACAGCTTTGCTACAAGTTGTAACAAGTAGGTATAGCTTAATGTTATCTTTAACCTCATTTTAAACCCTTGTCAATAACATCTAAGTGCATCGAAATATTACACACTGTAAACAATATTTAAGACTTAGTACGCTTTTAAAAAGTTAATGTTTATCTACCTTCTACTACTATTTTAAATGTTTAAAAAGTTAATGTTTTTCCGTTTAAGGATGCCGTAAAAAAATTGTATTTATCTAAATTGCCTTGTATTAACAAGTAACATTAGTTACTTTCTTTTAGTGATATTAAATGTGACAATTAGTATATTTTATTATCTATAGGTATTTTAAGTATTAGAATGTATTATATTATTATGACATGTATGTATATGTAAGTATGATTCAAATAATTTAAGTAGGTATCAACACTCTTATTTTTGTTAATTTCTGCACACCCATGTCCCATACTCTTTCATAAGTATCCTCTCCATCCTAAGGTTACCTGGAAGAGATCGCTCCTAGTGATAAGGCCGCCAGTTGTTACACTACAGTTTAAGATTTTTCTGTTCTTTTGTTTTTGTTATTTCTGGTGTGAACAATAAATGTTTATCTATCTATCTATCTATCTATCTATCTACCTTCCGTTACGACTTTCCATCTCACTGTCATTTTCAATCCTGGCCCACTCTGTGAAATTTGGCACGACTTCCTAGAAAATCGGAGTGCGTTCAAAAAGAGGCTTTACATTGTTATCTCATTCCTGAAAAAAATAAAACAATGCTGCAGTGATTTTAGCAGAACCGAAAATAGTCTACATTTTGTTTCAATATGCGTAGGTAGATCAAACGTTAAGAAAATCTCTTTGCCAAAATTTACAGCTATTTATAAGCATAGCAAAGTTAACCAACATACCTAAACACTGCTATTTCGCCAGTTTCTACGAAAAACAATTTTATGTTCCACATAAAACTGGTGCAAAATCGTCGAAGCCTTCATTTCTCAACGTTCTTTCTACCAGGAAAGCAGAAAATCCCTAGACGTCACGCGGTCGGCCCATATTTTACTTTTATAGGCGAAAAGGGCGTAACCAATGTTTGTCAAGGTTTGTAGTAATGGGCGCTGTCTAAGCCCTTCGGAAGTACTGACCTAAAATTGAAATTCTCAGCCCTTTCTAAGTGGCAATGTTTCACTGACGTTAAAGTTTAAGTAATGAAGGTATGCGACTTTGAATTTTCTCGTTCCGTTCTGGCGGTTCCTTGCAAAATTTATTGCGGTAGATTCTGTATGGGAGCCGGAACCCCTAGGGTTTTAACGCCTTCAGAAAATATGTGGGAGCGGGAGCGGATTGAATTTTTCTGTCCTTTAGGAAGGCTCGCATAAAGCCAGTTTAATTCCGAATAAAAATAGGCCAATCGTGGGATTGAGATCATGAGAATTTAAGCTTCGGTTGGGCGGGATTCGGTTCTCAAAAACCAATTAGCCGTTGTGGGTTTGCGATTATCATAAAATTCGTATAAGGTGTGAACGGTACGCGGATTTTTGGGCGTTGAAACCACAGGCTCAATACTGTCTATTGAAATTATAACATAAATTTGCTATTGTGACGATTTTAAAATTATGACCGTTTTAAATCCATGCGCGTTTACGGTTAAATAATTTAAAGCGTTTTGTAAAATGGCCCTTGTGATACGTCAAACATTTGAACGCTTTTCGAAGTCAAAATTTTAAAACAAAAATTATATTTATATTTAAAAATAATTTTAGACACACACGTGGTCCCCGGGTAGTGCTAACCGGGTAGCAAACTCTGGTGGGAGGCTTCGGCCGTGGCTAGTTACCACCCACTGGACCAAGCCATGCCGTGAAATGACCTAATCGTGTTTCGGGATGTAGTCCAGTGTAACCGTTCCGAAGACGGGTCGGAGCAGTAGCGCACTTGTAGTGCCTTGCTCAACTGCCGTCTTTGTACTTCTTCACTCTACAACTACAACTTTAAGGCTAGAGTGAATAAGTACCTTATAGGACGTCGTGCTCCATCTTAGACCACAACGTCGCTTAACATCAGGCGAGTTGGTGGTCAAACGCCGGCCTATTCTATTTATAAAAAGATATTATGTTATTAGTTAAATTGAGTCAGTCTGATTTAGCAAAGCATATTTACCATTGCCCGACTAAAACACATTACCTTATAAGTTACTGAAAACAACACGAGAAACGTAAAACCTGAACCACTTAAGGAAATCTTTTTTCGAACAATTCTACGCAGGAAACACCGCCTCCAAAAGGCGCTATCAACATTTTTTTTCCCATAAAACAATTAAAAAGCATCATTTCTACATTCTCGGGAATCACTAAAACACGGTTACGACTCCCCAAGAGTTAGCAACCCATAAAGATATATTTAATTGAATGTAACAGCAACTTATTTTAACTCTATTGTTGGGGCGGGCTGTTCATTTTAGTAGTCGTAAACTCAGTCCTATTTTATAGATGTTTTCCATTAAAATCTTGCGAGGATTGTGAGCTAGCCGGCCTTCCCGGAAAACCCATTATACATAACTATGTGAAGTATCTTGTTTCGTTCAATAGCTTGTTGGAAATGAGTTTCAACTCGTGGCCGAAAACTGGGAGTAATTATGGAGAAAAGAATGGACCAATATTTGCTTGATTTCCATATGTTTGCCCGACAATAACTTTAGTATCGTTGATACGATATTTATGAAAATTTGCAGATACGTAGTTAATCTTAATAGAATTTTAAGTTTGTAGTGTTGTAGAGTGCCTTAGATGAGGCTAATTAAAACAATACAACAATTATTTCTTGGATTTAACGTGAATGAAACCAGCCTCTAATATTAATATTTTGAAATTTGATTACATCATATACATATTACACATAGAACACCCATCCAAAAACACTGATATGCTAAATACAGTATCTTTCTAGAAATATCCTACTTCCTACTAATATTATAAACGCGAAAGTTTGTAAGAATGGATGGATAGATGGATGTATGTTTGTTACTCTTTCACGCCAGAACAGCTGAACAGATCTGGATGAAATTTGGCACAGAGATAGAGTATAGTCTAGAATAGTACGTAGGGTACCTTTTAACCGTGGGTAAGTCCGCAGGGCGCAGCTAGTCATATCATAATTACAGTGACGACGCGGCTCGATAGCAAGTTGTTTATTTCACAGACTCTAATTTAACATTTTGCAACCGGGCGTTTGTTTTTCTTTTAATAAATACTGTGGAGCTGGGAAATTTACATTTAACCTGTTTATTTTTTCTTTGGGGCAATTATCGTAGCCTCCGGTGCTGGCATTATCGAGAAAAGTTCGATTTTAATTTGAACAAATACTTGACAATCGATTAACAGACCACCAGGAAATCACATGTTAACCCATTATGGGCTGAGTTTTGTTTCAGTTGCGTATTTAAGCGACCGTCATATATGTTATTATAGGAGACCTAAAGCGATGGCAGCTTAGTTGGGAGAAGGCCTGCCTGCTCTGCCTCTCAAGCCAGAGGGAGCGGGTTCGAACCCAGCCGACGGCACGCACCAACTTGTTCATTGTGTGAACATAATTATGTGCGTATTGTATGTCACCTGCTACATGATTGGAGCCCGGTGTATGGCGACAGGCTCGCCCCCTGTCACATTTGAGACTGAATATCGTCCGGCGAAGTGTGGGTGTTGTATTACACCTCTGCCAGCCTCTTCGGGGGAAAGGCGTGACGATATGTTATGTTACCCATTAGTGGGCATTAAACACAAAAAAATACTTTTCCTGTTTAGTTTTGGAAATGTTGACGTGTGCCATATTGCACCGCTAGCCTCTTGTCGTAGCTTTTCATCATGAATACAACTGGGAATCACATGAACTTGTCTTCCTCAGAAATTATGTTATATTAATTGGAATTAGGTATTAAGATATCTATTGGGTAGAGTCTGTTAGGGTAAATCTGCAATACATATAAATCGCAATAGCAGCTTGAACGATTTTAGAATAGGTATAAAAATTAACTACGTTCTAGCTTTTAAACAAAGCATCGACTAAAGTTTAGTCCACTAAACCGATCTACAAAAGAGGAAAATACTCGTAATACTTTACTATTGTAATTCAAAGAAGGTATCATAAAATCCAAGTTTATTTCTCTTTGAGCTTTCATTTTAAAACTGAACTCATTTCAAGATACGTTGATGCTTTTTCAAGAGTTATTTTTAAAATATGTATTTGTATCTCACCTTTCAAGAAACAAGAAAAACCTTCTTCAAAGAGTAAATTTCTCCATCGACTTACAAGCGCCCAACAGCCTTGTAATGGTATGAATGAAAAATAATTTTAATTCTTTGGGATTTAAAGTCTTTTTTAGATTGACTCCCCGAGTTGCCAGCGGCACTGATGGCGGGTGAACTCCGCGTGGATCGCTCTAAAAAAGACGATCTGAAAAGAACTTTATGGCACAAAGTATTAAGTTCGTTTTCATTTATGCCAGGTACGAGGCAGATAGACGCTGAGCTTGTATGATCAAAGAACTTCAACAGTAAATGAGACAGAGAACTCTTGAAGTAGAAGAAGCATTCTTAAATTTGGTATTTGACATTATTTAGTTTAAATAATACACTATTTCCATACATTTGCAAAAAAGGAAAAGAGTATAAATGTTTGTTTTTATTTATACGAAAAAGACAAAAAGTAGGTCACTAGCCTGTTTTTTTGTAGTTGAGGATATTCTCTAAATATATCCGGTTCTGGAATACAGCCGAATTATGTGAGATTACATTTACTAAGACTCTGTCGGCGATTTGAGCAGTAGTATCACAGTACCACTGTAGCGATAGAAGTGCTAATAGTCGTAGCGATATTAGGAGTAGCGGTAAGTGGGGTAGTAGTCGTAATAGCGGTAGCGGTAGTAGCATTAGTGGCGAAAGCTGTAGCAGCTTAGATAGCGATGGGTGGTGTATAGTAGTGAAAATATCGGTATCGATAGTAGCGGTGTGGTAAGCGGGGTAGTAGCGATAATAACGGTAGCGGTAGTCGCAGCAGTAGTAGCGGAGCGGTAGCAGCGAAGGTAGCGATAAGTGGGGCATAGTAGTGATGATTCCGGCAACGATGGTAGCGGTAGCGGTAGTGGTAAGCAGGGTAGTAGCGATAATAAATGTAGTGGTAGTCACAGCAGTAGTTGCGGAGCGGTAGCAGCGTAGATAGTGATAGGTCCTGGTGGTGTATAGTAGTGAAAATATCGGTATCGATAGTAGCGGTAGTGTTAAGCGGGGTAGTAGCGATAATAACGTTAGCGGTAGTCGCAGCAGTAGTAGCGGAGCGGTAGCAGCGGAGGTAACGATACAGTAGCGAAGGCGGTGTGATAAGTCTACAGCCAACAAATGGAACTTCTTATTAAACCGAGCAATAACTTCGTTGCTAGGCGAGCTCGAAATAAGAATAGCGAAAGAAACAAAATTCTTAACAAAGCAACATTCAGCGTAACACAATGAATGAATTTTAATTACTAAATAGCAAAGTTGCGGAAACAGCGAGGTATTTAATTAAGGAAAATGGTTGTTAACAAAAAGTCTTTCTTGCTTGCTAATTCAAGTCAAAACCTAAGTAATTAGGCAACTTACGTCGTTAATTAGAACACGCTGTACGAAGTAGCAACTAAGTAAAATAATAAACAAGCCAAGTTTTAATAATAATTAACTAACATTTGATTAAATATATTTATGTTTTTTCCAAAATCACAATTGAAAATATTGGTTGAACCACAAGTAAGTATTTAGTCAATTAAATTATCGTCATACAAAATATTATATAAACAAAAACATAAAATACACACTGGCGATTGCTCTCAGTAGACTCTGATGTCTTCTCGCTTCGATCGGTCAATTTTACAAATGAAACAAAAAAATAATATTTTCACCACAATATGTTTAATAGTTCGAAAGACTCGTCTTTCTGAGAACTGAAGGCAGAAATATCTACAAATACGGGCACCAATGTAGATAAAAGCAACCTTACTTGCCAACACAACCCCATGGTTAATAATTGACCGGTAATTAAACAAACAGCTTTTGGGCTTAATTACTACAGAAAGATTAAAGGATTATTAACAAAAGGATTTTAATAGGCTTAACCCGGTGTAGGCGTGGCTGGGATTTTTGGACCCAATGTTTTTGTCCTGCTCCATTATCTTTTTATGTTTTCTCGTGATTCAAAATATAAATTAACCACCTTTGTTAAAGAAATATGCCAACGAGGATAATCAAAAAGCTGCGATAATAAACTTATGATTGTTTTAAGGTAAAAGTTTTTTATTTCGAGGAACGGTAGATGGAGTTGGGTGAAATCGTTTAATTTTTGATTCAATGCCAAATTTCAGAACAGAGCAGTTAAATTTGGTTTAATCCGGTTTTCGGTTAAAAATGCATAACTTTGTTGCAATGACAGCGGTTAAAATATTTAAATAATTTTTGTAGCCTGAATTGCAAGAAGAAATGCCGTAAACATTGTAAATAAATAAATATGTAAATTAATTGGTACTATCTAATAGTATTTTTCTAACCATTTTAGTAGGCAAGTTTAGATTAGTCAGCAAGATCATCTCGCTTTTATCATAATGCAACTTTCATTTAGTCCTAATACACCAAAAAAAAACTAAAATTTGTTAACGACAAGAAATTAGTTATGTACCTATTTCACTACTTACATAGTGAAATTCTTCCAAGTTTCCAATTTTTGTAAGTTATCAGTATTTGGAAAACAACATAGAAGATTTTAAATAGACCACCAAAACCACCAAATTTTGTATTGGGAAAAATTACTTAACGACAGGTTAAGTATTTATCGTCCTTTCCAGTGACGATATTAAGAAACTCTTTGATACAAGTTACAGATTATTTTTGTTTCGGTTTTAGATGATGTATTTTTAAATCATAGGATTCAAAGACCATAACTTTAAGCAAAGTAAACAAGTCACTAATAAACCTCTTACGTCTCCATTCAATACAATCAAATGATATGGCTACTACGTGTGTCATATAAACTTTTATAGCCAACAAATAACTTGGTACATTCTCGAGACTTCGTATAATTTCATGTTGTATTTTATGTACGAGTGTTTTGAATTTATTGCCCTATAATTTTGAACGGGCGCCTAGTGTAGCCTAGTGTAGTGTAGGCATCTCTAGTTAGCGATTCCATCGTAAGGACATTATTTAGTATGGCTAGTGTAGTCGTAACAATAAGGGTAAAAAAGACCATGTAGGTCTTTCCTGAATGAAAGAAATGGTAGTAGTCATTACACGGTTTTTATAAAACTGAAAATAAAAAGCCCCTGTTATTTTAATTTTTTTTATTACAAAATAGGCTTGCGTTTGGCCGCCAACGCCTGATGATAAACAGTGATGCGGCCTACGATGGAGCACGCGTGCCTAGAAGAAACCGATCTCAAGAAAAATAAACAAAACGTTTATACATTACCTAAATTAAAAAAAAAAACTTTACTTATCTTTGAAAACAAACGTAGTTGCAGAAAATAAGAAAATACCAGGGTATCCTATTCTGTCAGAATATCACATAAATCGGCAAACTGCCACAAAAGCCGTCATACATTTCAAAAATAGCTCCAACTTCACCAGCACTGAAACATTCCCCTCAATCACACGAGCGTAAACCTCCCAACAATCGTCTAATTCTACTGCCTAATACGTTCCTCATCATACCATAAGGGAAAGCCTTTTCAATAAAACCTTTAGTTTCCCGACACGACGGCATATATTCTATACACGTCGCCGAATAAAAGCCGAAGGCATTCGTCCGATGGAATTGGCAGAATACGCGCCGCTGGTTTCCCGCTATGGCTTGTAGGTATAGGAAACAGTGATTAAACTCACATTGGGTGGATACAATAATGTAATGCCATAGATGTAAGTTAGTTCTTTTATAACGAAAAGCCGAGCCATAAAGTCACAGTATTTAAGCCACCTGAAGGACTTTCATGCCTTCTCATGATTTTGACGGTTGTTGTTGATGAATAAACAACCAGACCCTATTAAACGTGTCATCTGTACGAGTGATGACAGAGCAGTTGAAAATGCCTCCCGTCGTCACCCATCCATAGCATCAGTGATTGCTATGAACACTTAGTCGAGTTCCGCTATGAGCGGTATATGCCCTTCCTACAAGTAATATAGTATGTTATATTGTATTATATGTTGTAATCTCAATGTTTCCCTTTTCATTTTCTCCTTTTAGACTCAAAACAGTGCGTAGTTAGATAATTAATAAGTTCATAAACATTAATTGCAAACTGAAAATAAAATATTTATTTACTTCTTAGAAATTGTAAGTTCCGACATAATAATTACCTATTGTTGTTGACATTTTAATTATAACGTCAGATAGAATAGTTTTGACTTTACAAAGTCAAAACTATTTTATCTGACGTTATATTTTATTTGTATTCAATGAATAGCCTTTATTTTGAATTTGTAGACTATACTATTGTGTACATGTACAGTTTTGCGAAAATATTTACCAACAACTTTGACTTTGAGTAATTAAAAATTAACTGCAAATAGACAAAAGTTGCTGTTAAACGCAAGAACGTTACGTTTACGGTTTCGTTTCGAAAATCCAAACGCTCTACCCCAGCTACTGTCAACATCTCCACACACGCTGTTAGCAGCGCTTGATGTAATTAGATACGTCAGCTTGGTTCCAAATAATGCCGAAGATCGATGGGTTTGAAATTCTGAGTCGAACTGAACGCTTGACTGGTCGGTTGACATGCAGGCTTCACATTGATCAGTTAACGCCTGTCTTCTTGTGGAAAATTAATTGTTGTATGCAAAGTAGGGACTAATGTTAAAAATTAGAAAATGAAATCAATAATTTTGGTAAACCGTTAATTGAAACAACTTACAGTCTAACCTTAAAGTTTATCTTACTTCATAATATCAATGTTAGGGGTGAAAAAAGGTAACGAAATAGGTACACAGACTTAAGACAAGGGTAGGACTTTCGCAACATAATATAATTTTGTTTTATGCCTCTTCATACTAACATTCCATGTACGTACACCGTTTTCCATCTTTCCTATCTACGAGTATATCAAAACAATCGAAATTCTCTCAAAAAATGTAAATCTCACTAGCGATAGTACCAGGGCTACATAAAAGTTCCGACCTTCCCAATTGATGAAGCGTTATCTTTACTGTGACAAGGCCGAACCGATCCGCCTACAGCAGGCCTAATCATGAACTACGAGCAATAACAAACTTCTGAACCCCAAAGTTAACTTTCATTAGACCCTGGGCGTTTCATATAAAAACGTCAATGTAAACCTAACTGGAATTTATAGGGACCTCAAGTTTTCACACTTACTCTAGATTTATAAAGAGCTTAAGTTGCTGAAGCGTTAAAGTTAGGGAAGATAATTCTTTTAGGATCCTATTTATTGTGGTTCATATGTTTTTGTGGTGAAAGTGGGTATATAGTTGCGAATAAATAAGTGTGTTTGCGGATTCACAATTTTTGCGAGAGATATGATGCTACAACGGAAATAATGTTATGATAAAGATGGAACTATTAAAGTTTATTCATAAACCTATATAAAAAGTATTTTTAGGCCAGATATTTAGTGGAGAACGGGTTGTTTTTCTTAAGCATAGTACAAAGAAAAAATATAAATAAATAATAAAAAATATAATAATCCGCGACTCGCATCGGATCTCCCCAATTTTCTCAACCCTCATCGGAAATGGCAACAAAAAACGCCTTCGAAAACAAAAAACTGCCGACTGCCGTCCAAACTATGAAAGAAGTCGAAGTAAATCGTCGCCGAGACCTATCCGTCACAATAAATTGCCGCGACAGAGGGAACATTGAAAATGGCACTTTGGTACCGCCTTCAGGAAAAATTGAAGAGACAGATGGCAACCCCTTATTCCGTAGCCGATGCTCGTGCTATGAATTCCCAATCGTATAGGTCTAGGTGTGTTTTGTGTCGGATGAAATTTCATTATAGTTTCCTGCAAAATGGAAGCGACGTGTAGCGAAGCGCTGTGAAAACGAGAGGTGGAAAACTATGGAATATGACAGCGAAATAAAGAAAGACAATTTTGTATTGGCTGAATAAGCCCTGTGGTCCTGTACATAACTTTTAAGCTAACCAACAATTTGCTCTTTTAATTTTTTTTAAGTATTTTGTAACACTTTATTGGCACCAAATATAAGTAAATCTAAACTAAACACTTAAAAAATAAAGGTGCAATGGGCGGTCTTATCGCTTAAGAGCTATATGAATATTTATGTCATCCAAATGACCCTGGTGCTAAGCCCTGGTCATTGTTTTAGTTCAACAATTGTCTAAAGAAGTAGATCAATGCAAACCAGTATGGCAGACGGCGGCGGGAAACGAAATTTCAAATTTATCAATAAATATTTAGTCTTAATCGTTCAATCAAACGAAATAAGGTGTTAATTACGTCAAAGAAGAAACTAATCGTAACAAAACAGCGCTAATCTTGTCTTCTTACTCGTTCTAGCAATATTGTGTGATTGTGCGAGCAAGATGAAATGAATAGCTCTACTTCTCTAGATTCGTTTCAGTATGAGATCATGTTATTATAATGTCTTAATGCTCAAAGACCGTCCTCTCAGCCTCACGGTGGATTTTCTTGATACTCCAAAATTGATCTTCGAAGATTCAGAACTAGTCTTTGCATAATTAAATATGCTTTTATTACAGGCTACGTATAATTTGTTTTAATTTTTAGTCTCGTTTTTCATAAACGATTTCGTAATTGCGTTTGCATAAAATCAATCTATGTAATAATTAGCCTAATTAAATATGTTAAATATTGAAATACAACATTGCGCGTCGTTTCGATAAATATTATTTTATTCGTACAAAATTGGAATCGTGTGTAATAAAATCGTTGCCAGAATTAAATATTTTAACGGTTCGGTAGTTGGTGTTGCCAATAATCTTTTTGTGCTTATGCCAAATTAATTTGGCTTGCATTTTGAATACCGTATTCAAAATGATGTTGATACCTTGTTTTATTATGCAGAAATTGTTGGTACCTATCAGACTTTTACTGTGTTATTTTGAATTCACATTGGTTTTTATTATTAATCTTGATTTGGCTTATTGAAAAGTAAGTATTTAAATTAACGTATTTTTCTTTCTCTTTTTCATGCTCAAAGGTGAATCTCAGGTTTAATCACTTATATTTAATGCGTAAAAAGCTGGTGAGTATTGTAGAGCTCTCTTTTAAAGATATACCCTTGAAATTGGGTTAAATCGCGTGGGTTGCAAGGACGAGGTGTGACGTCACGTCGTGCTACAGAATATCAATACTACCGTAACCATTGTTTGTTACTTTACCGTACCGTTTGCTTAGGATTTTTGTCAATTTGTAGGGTATTTTGGGAGGCTGTGGCGATGATAATGTAAGAAAGTATTAGAACTTTGTTGTTGAACTGAATTTGTTTTGTAATAAATACTCATCAGCAAATACTCGAAAACAAAAAGTTATTTGTGTGACAGTTGTTATGTTTGACATATCTATATACATTAATATTTTTTTATATCAAGTGAAATGTTTGATAATTTAATTTTTACATAGATTTATTTGATTATTTATTGTTTAATCAAAAAACATGGGGTTGACTAAGGAGGAAAAGAAAGCTTTGAAACTAGCTAAAAAACTTGAAAAGGCTAGACTAGAAGCTGAAACTAAGAAAGCTCGTAAACGAGATGAACTTGAGCGTGAGTTGGCTGCACATGAGCTGCAGGCTGCAGAACTCGAAGAAAGAGTACGGAATTTGATAGTCACTGCGAAAGAACCCGTGTACAAGCGAAATGTCGAAATCATGACTAACGTGTTCGAGCGAGCTCTCGACAAAAAAGACCGCCTAATCCAACTCATAATGAATCTAAAGCGCATCGGAAACAACCAATACCAGCGCACGATTGCCAGCTTCTGTATCATCGTAGACGGCATCATTAACACGTTCTTAGCAGACTTAGATGCCATGTGCCTAGAAACTGAAAAAAAAACCAGGGACCTTCTCGAGCAAGGCGAAGAAGAAAGGAATTACATTATGCAATATCGAAAGAATGCCGAAACACACTTGAGCATTCTGCTTTACCACTCGCACGAGCTCGCCGATACTCTCGCATGGACAATACGAGGCGAAAACTACGTAAAGAAAGACGAAGATACCAACAAGTACCTTGAAATTCGTGACAGCCTTCGTGCTGTCCTAGAAGGTGACTATTCCGCTATGTGGGAACAGTTCAAATCAATACTCAAAAATTACATTACCGGCTCTGCTGAAAACCAGAAGCAATTGCGGATACTGCGCAAGAAAGAGATTATGATGGCTGATATCATTGCTATGCAAGCAAAGAAAATTGCTGCTAGTGAGGGGATTATTAGGCGTCTCCGCCATGAACTCGCAGGATACGAGTCAGGAACGAAGCAAGCAAGTTTCCGTGACCGCCGCAATAGACACAAAGAGGCCTATGTTGTTTTAAAAAAGTATTTGCATGAAGGCATGAAAACCGATCAAAAACAGCTGGATATACTTGTGGTCTGTTCGAATGATGCTATAAAGTATCTCGAAGGAGCATTTACGAAGGTTGAAAAAATTCTGCGCATGGCAGCTCTTTGCAGGAAGCTTGAGACCCAATATGAAAAAGTTCTGCCTTTCGGATCAAATTCAATAGTTCATGAGCCAACAGAGCAAGATAACTCTAAAAAAACTGAACGCCGGGCGACTTCCGAAGATGCAATGGTAGCTAAAACAGTATTAACAGTTAGCGGCCTGAATAGACTCTGGCAGCGTATATCTAGAATAGAACTGTCAAAAAGAGCGTTGTGTCGAGAAAAGATTCTGTTGGAAGAAGAAAACGCCAACATGATGCGTATCTTAGAAATGCGCGGGGAATCAAATTTTAGTGCACAGTCTTTTAAGTGTCAATGCAGATCTAAAACACCCAAAAAACCACTGGATCAACCTCATGCGGTTGATGGAAGCTTAGAAGCACGAAAAATTTACCGCTTCTACTAAATTAAAATTTAGCAGAACAACTTATCAGTTTTAGTTCGTAGTTTGAGTTTGTATTAAGTTTATTATTAATGTTCAATAAATTTAGTTTATTTACACGGCTTTTTACATCATATTATAATATCCCTTATCAGAGAGGTATTCCGTAGATTAATATCGGAAAGTTATACAAAGTTTTTTGAATTTTTTTGCTTAGCGAAAAGCCTTTAAGTATAGCCAAAATACCTGGACGAAGACGGTAACATAGTTTAGAACTGATACTTATTCAACAAAACTCCCTGAGGGTACAATATTTGAATACAAATGTACCGCCTGAAGATCTCAATAGAAATAGGACGCCAGGAATAGGGAGGTACCGACTGGACGTAATCAGGAAAGGGTCAGCTGGGGCCTTTACTATGTAATCAAAATCGTTGTTTGTGCAAAAAGTACTTTTCAATAGTCAAGTGCTTACGATGTTTTGGTCGAACAGTAAATAAAGATCACAAATTATTTAGTTAAGTAATTATTTAAAACTAAGACTTTATCTTCAGCGCTAGAAAACTGTGAAGCAAGGCAAATTTTGTTTTAATCTGTACATTACAGGCTACAAAATATTGCAAGCTTATTTAGAACATTGAAAACGATTTAAGGTTAGTTTCAATGTTCAAATGTTGTATCCAAAAACAAAAAAAGTCTTTACCAAAGCAAAGGAAAACCTTCAGTCATTTTCCTCATCAATATCTTACACGCTGCCCCTAGCTCATACCTAACTACGTCCTTATTTGGATGAAAAGAAATTTGTATTCTGGAACTGTATCGTGTGCTGTAAAACACACGCTTTAGTGTCGATACAATGCCAAGGCGATGGCATTACGAAAGAATTTCCGGGACCATCTATTCAACTTCGAATAAAAATAAATAGCAAGGAGAGTAGGCTTCTTAGGTGTTTTGGTTAATTGTGTATTTTCCACATTTCTCTCTTTTATTAAATAAAAAGCTCCAGCTTTATAAATTGATTCTATTTGTTGATGAAATTCAAAAGACTCCCAAAATATTTTTTCAGGAATAATTGCACAATGTAAATAATATTGTTTTGTATTTTTAGTTCAAACTTGCTTGATTGTTGATTTATACCATGTCATGGATAAGTTATATGTAAGTATGTAAGTAGCTCGCCCCCTGTCACATTTGGGAATGAATATCGTCCGGTGAAGTGTGGGTGTTGTATTACACCTCTGCAAACCCCCTCGGGGGAAAGGCGTGACGATATGTATGTATGTAAGTAAGTAGGTATGTTTTTTTTTGTGACATAATTTTACACATGAAATACAAAATTATTAGCAATAGGTACTTAGAAACCATTGGAATCATTCTTTGCAAAGCTCAGCTTTACCATAGTCTACATTGAGTTATTGTCAAATTACAGATACACATTGAAACAAAGATACAAACACCGATTTGCTCCAGTAGATTCGAACTTCGCGCGCTCTGATAAGACACCATTAAATTTTATCACCCCCTTACAAGTATTTGAAAGACAGTAATTAAGTTACCCACGTCGTATCTCAGTAGAAAGCCGCCGTCATTCTGCGAGGATAAAAATATTAATTATCTCTCGCTTCCCGACCGAAATCGACTGCGAACAATAGATAAATCGCCACTCATTTATCAAAGCCAAATAACCTAAAAAAGACGAAAAACAATAGGCTCCCCATCAACTGGGATGAATTAATCAGCGTAGTCACGATCGCCTGTAACGACCGCACGAACCGAACCGAGTATAACTTGGAAAGAAGTTTGTTACAAGTTCCGAGAGGCGAGTCGGCTAAATGATACTGGAGTATCGTTGTTTTATACAACTTTTTACGTACTATGTTGTACGTAGAGTGGGCATGGAGATGATTCGATTTGTTTTAGTGGATGGCTGAAGTTGGCTGAGAGATGAAGTTTGATAATTTCGTGGGGCGGTATAATTTAGGGGTTTGGAGTGTCGAGGTCTGTCCTATTATAGTGAGAGAGCACTCGACATGACTGCGTTTGATTGAATTTTACGAAGACACTGATTAGTTCTTAACTTTATTTAAAGCTGTATCTTCTGTCATAATCTAAAGACATCAATTTGTTTGGATATAATATTATGTTTATTATTTAAAATATTATTGAACATTGTCGGTCTAATTTAAAAACGTTTAATATACCGGGTTATCAGGAAAGGATGTACTAAGCCGCGAGGGGTAATTGTCATCATAATTATGAAAAACTTTTACTATGGGCCAATAACTGAAATCGTGTAATTGATTATAACGATGAGTATAATGACCTCCTTTAGGCTTAGTACACCCTTTTCTGATAACCCTGTATTAAAGATACCAGGTGTTTTGTCTTATTTCCATTACTAAAAAAATTACAATAAACTTAAAACTTTTATTAATTCAATCTAGTCTAATATCTAATTTATTAATTTGAGGACATGTGTTTTAAAACGAAACACATTTAAAATGCAACTTAATTTACACAAAATAAGTATCACATTTAAGTATCTGATTATAACAGAAGTGAGCCTGTTTATTAAAGTATTAAACTTCACCTGTTTACCTTGAACCATTTATTTAGTTCGGAAGTAGGTCAGTTGTTACGAGCCACCCCTATCCAAAATGTAGATAGAATTTAAACAATTTGTATAAAATTGTCCAAGTGTCAACTTCCAAAATAAATGAATAAATAATCCTTCACTCTCGTAGTTTCCCACTAGATTTCCATGTGTCGGGAATGCCACAGAACACATAATTATGTAGATAACTAGCACCCAAACCCAAAATAGATTTTTTACCAAAATTCACCATTCAAACCGAATCTGTCTGTTCAGAAATCAATTTTAGCTTTACTTATCATGTCCCACTGTTAGTCTACTTGCTGGTTGTACTGAGCATTCTCCAATTTAGCAAATTATTTAAAAAAAATCTTTCAGAAGGACTTAATACTAAACTCTTCTAGTCGCGAGTGAATGGTTTTTACAAGACATGTCAACAAAAAATTCCATGTACAATTTCCTATGGGTGGCGTTGACACTATAAATATTTTATGTACCTACAAAGTAATAATACAAGGTGATATGGGTGATCTTTTGGGACTGGTTTATATCCAATCAGAATTGAGCAAAGGTAGCAAATTCTTTTCATAACGATCATCAATCTACCTTGCCTGGAAAATATGGCTCTTAGCGACAAAGCCATTAGTGCACTGGTTTCTAATATTTTTTTTATAATTTGTAGTAAAGTAGGTTCGCAGAAGTGTACCTAGACCTGGTGTCAGAGTTTTAAAGCTGCCTGTAGATATGTATAGTTTGTGGAGTAAAATCTAGCTATCTTAAGCTATGGTTTTCTAAGTCTCGTTTTGATCACGTAAAAATAAGCATTTGAATATTTGACTCAAGAGTTTTTTTTTAGTACCTATGAAAGAGTGAAATAGTTAAAGGGAAAGGGGAAGGAAATCTTCAGGAACCTGAATTTGATTTAAGCATGAATTTTCTTTAGACAGAGAAGAGACACATCTTGGCGCTGGCGACATAGAAAACATGTAGGATGAAGACAAAACATGGACGGTGATATGACACCTTCAACAAAATTGAAAATATTAAGAAACCCCAACACCGATTTTCATCAAATAAAGCTAAGAACACACTTGACTAACAAACCTTTCAAACAAAATCAAAATCGGTTCATCCGTTCGGGAGCTACGATGCCACAGACACACACACACACACACACTTACACTCATACACACACACACATGCCAAGCTTATAACATCCCGGCGTTTATTGCGTTGGGAGTTAAAAATGAGAAGCGTTGTGTCCGCGCCCCGTCTTCTCTGTATGTGTTTCGTCGTGTCTCTTCCATACATTTTGTATGAAAGTACATTGAAGGGACGCCATGTCTGCGTTTCATCCGTCTTTCGTCCTCATCTTCCTTATTATCTATCAGGCTTGCCGCTTAGTATCGGAGGCTAAGACCCGGTTTGGGTCGCTGTGCCAACAAAGGACCTAACTCAAGGTCTATGTAAAAATATTCCAACCGAAAAGGCTAAGAGCAAAAAACGCTTACTTCGACATTATCCACGAGACAATCCCTGGCGTTTATATAAATTTCATGAGGCACGCTATCGCTGCGTTGTTGTTTTATTAAAACACCGTTGTTAGGCTCGATTCATATTAGAAGTACAATGTACACAGCCACACGGGCGGAAATTTGTTCTGCTTTAGAGAAAAAGTTTAGTGTGTAGCTAACGTAAGATTAAACTTTTTAAGAAATGCCAAGCTTGTTGTTGCTATTTATGCATGCTGGATTTTTAAGGTGCTGGCCTGATAGAATTGACGTAAGCGCGGACGAAACACGGACGGAGTGGAGACATACGGAAGGCCATACAAAACGAGAAACGGCGCGTATGCGTCGCGTTTGCACCCAGTCTTCTCTGAATGTGCTGCGTGTATTCTATACATTTTGATAGCTTGCCGCTGAGCCTTCAGATTCGAAGGATAGCGTAGATACAATTCTTAAGACGGTTGATAAGTCAGCAACTATGACCTTCTTATTTATCATGGTCACACTAAGAGACATAGATGCGTAAGTTGTAGCAGAAAAAAGTGTCTCTTTTTTTTACAACAACATGCGTTTGACCACTGACTCGCCTGATGGGAAGCGTCGACGTGATCTAAGGTGTAACACGCTTGCCTAGGAGATACCTTTTCACTTTACTCTTAAACACCCCTGGATTGTATTTAGGTGGAAAGACAGACGGAAGCAACGAGTTCCACACTTCTGCAGTTCTTACAAAAAAAATTGACTTAAAACGCTTAGTACGTTTTAGCGGAATTTCCACCATAAGAGGGTGTCTCTTACTGGTCTGGTACTGTCTGTATGTCTAATGTCTTTTTCATGGCAATAAAAAGATAGTATCCTAAACAAATGGTCCATACTAATACATGACTGTAGGCATACATAGGTTAGTTTGTATGTACATAGGTATAATATCAAGAACTACTTATTCGATTTTTTTAAAACCTTCTGTGCAGGAGTTAGCCTTTTGCTGTTAACCACCTTATAAACGTACGAATAAGGTGCATATTGTGCAAGTCAGCAATAATTAAGCTAATGCTACACCTCGTCCGACAATGTAACATCTTGTTACATCATTCGAGTCCTCTCGGTCTGAAGGCGGCCTGAGCCGTGGGCGTCTGTCTCGTTTTACTTATTAAAAGCAACTGGAAAGCTAGCGCGTAATTAGCTCGTAACTTGTAAGACGAGCTTCTAAAAACCATGATTTATGATTCGGAGCGTTTCTTTGAGATCTTTTGAAGTCGCCGTGAATGAGTCATGGTTTAGTGGTTGTCTACATTGGCTACTCGCCTTTAGAAGCCATGGTTCTGGTTATTACTTTATGACCAATGAAAATGGTTGTTGAAAATGGTTAAAATCTTTGTCGTATGACAAAACAGAAGCTATTTTAAAAATTGTCAAGTGACTGTTCTGTCATTTTTTTTTTTGCTAAAGTAAAACTGTAAAATAAATTGTATTTAGAAATTAGGATAATTTATACGGATAACTACTTGTAATATATGATGTACTCGTATATTTAAATATTTTTTTTGTATTATATATTGTGAACCCCGGTCTTGAAAGGCGGAAAGTAATGTGCTGAACAGGACTATGGGTGCCTCGATACAGGCTTGCCTCGTGAGGCGACCAGTAAGAAATGTTTTTTATAGGTAATAAGTTGTTACAATAAATATTTTCATTTTCATTTCATTTTCATTTCATTTTTCATGATTTGGTTAAGGAACTCTTAAAATCATTGTACGCGCATCGTATTACACCAGACCAGCATTAATAAGTACTAAGTGATTTACTATTGAATATTACTTATAAGGATAGCGAAGAAATAGTTAATGTAACGTTAGAGGAACCATATTTTGGGTTAAATTTCGTGTAGATTTGACAATTGTTAGTTTTTTTACCAGACTGCGCCGACCCGACCGTGTGTATAAGTATGGATATATATATGTATGTAAGAGGTTTCTTTGGCACTCCCTACAGCCTAAACAGCTTCATGGATTTTGACATGTAAGGTGTCATGTGAATCGTCTTGATAGTGAAAGTGACATATGTAGGTTACAACATTTTGCAGTCGGGCTTCTTGTTTTTATTTTAATAATGTTATTTGTTTGTTTTTGTTTTATTGTTGTTTTTTTTTATTGCTCTTGTTATTAATGTTATCTTGATCATCGTACCAATGAGTTTGAATTCGACATTTACGTAAGATGGCAGATCAATACGAACGCTCTCTCTCCGACTAGAGACTAATAAAACAAGTCGCCACAAAATAACAGAAAATATATTTAAAACTTCGTTCAGCTTTAGTAAGTTTTGAAGCAAAAAGCACTGAGTATCCTCAAAGGAATACCAAGAGCAAAAATTAATTACGACATCTAGATAAACATCTTTTAATATCTCAGTGTCTGTTCGGCCTTGAATTTTAAAATAGGCGTTTATTTCGATTAGATGAAATATTATTGTAGCTACGTTGGATAAAATTTTAGGGAGCTCACAATGCATATTTAATGCTTTCTGAGTTAGAAGTATGTTTGTTATCAGTTTACACAAATAAGTGGACACGGTTTAATGGATGTAAATCAAATTTGAAACTGAAATCTTAAATGTAGAATAATAATATGTTAAATATTTTTAGGTACTTATATAATATAATCGCTAAATATAATGTACTATAAGCGATGATGGCCTAGTGGGAGAAGGCCTACTTCTCAAGCCAGAGGGAGCGGGTTCGAACCTATCCGACGGCGCGCACCAATTTGTTCATTGTGTGAACAGTGATCAACAGTGCGTATTGTACGTCATCTGCTACATGACTGGAGCCTGGTGTATGGCGACATACTCGCCTCCTGTCTCATTTAAGACTGAATATGGTCCGGCGAAGTGTGGGTGTTGAATTACACCTGTGCCAACCCCTTCGGGGGAAAAGCGAGACGATACGTTATATAAGATATAAATATTTTCTTGGTATAAGTTCAGTGTTTTTGCCAGATAGAGGATGCACCACGGGGCAAAACTAGACTAATCTAAACTAAATTTTACTTGATAATTATTATCATGTAGTTAAAACTTAATCGAATGTTTTATTAGTAGAAGTTGAAACTTACCAGTAAGACATGGGTCCTCCTTGGTTGCGTCATCGGCAGATCGAGACTTACCTGAAACAAAATTATCAAAATAATGTTAGAAAGAATAAGAGAAAACTTCAAAATAGATGTTTAAATACTGCTGATGCCGAATTAAAACTCAGCAGTGGAACCTCGACATATGTAATGGCATATTTTCATTAGTTGTTAGGGCCCGCATTTGAGGTACGGGCTTTTACATGCCATGGGGCCCGAAATCTTCATGCTAGGGCTGTTTTCTTTAATCAATTGCCCACATGCGGCTTTCAGTACTCGCTTGCCATTGGTCAAAGCTTCATGCATGCGGGCAATACTCGCATGTCGTATTTCAACCGAGCTATAGAATTTATACTGGCAAAAAAGTCTGTGGGGCAATTGCGTCTGACGAGAATTTTAGACAAACGTTCGACAGACGTATTTGTACCAGTTGACCCTTGATGACAATTTTTTATAAGCCGTTGTCTCGCACGCATTGGCTCCCCTGCAAGGAGGTAATAACCAAGTTATCGACCAAAGAAACTGAGCCCTAAATAATGACTACTCAAAGGTGGAAACGTATTGTAAAAACTGCGAAAGTACAAAATTCGCACCTCCATCATCGCTTGAATTTGCCCCAAGTCTCAACCAACTTGTTCCCAACAACAAATCGTAAAAAGCACTCTTAACTCATTAATATTTTGTCAACCAAATAGCTTGATCGACAGCCCATCCATTACTCCTAAGTTACAACAGCAACATGGCAACAAAGTTTCCTAAACTTGGGAAACTTTACAAAACATCAATTCTTTTTCATTCACCAACTTCTAAACTTTAAGAGATTGCGTAGACTTCAAAAATGATTTAAGAGGCTTATATTGTTCCTGAAGATTACATTGATAGGTATTAATTCTGCTCGAGGAACCGCGAGAGAAATGTCACGGTGCTGCTAATGAGTTGGGAGGTTATTATGAAGGTTCATCAATATTGGCAGCCCACAATGCTGTCAGATGTAGTTTTAGTGTAATATTATGGCAAATTAACTCATCATACTTGTCTTGTCAGCGTATTGCTGCTACAAGTTAGTTGTATTATTTGAAGCTATCGTTAAAATGATTAAATTTATGATAAGACCCCTTTACACTTTTGTTTTTAAAGATCTATCTAATGCTGCATTCAGATCAAAGCCAACGAAGGCCAACGATATGCTGCGTCTCGATTAATTTTATTGAAATGAAACGGGACCCAGCGCAATCTTTGGCATTCGTTGGCTTGGTGTGTACCCAGCATAAATCTAAGGTATTATTTCTTTATGTTTGGAAAATCCTCAAAAAGAAGTTTTCTTTAGAATTATTTGTGTATAAAAACATAAAAAGTGACTTCCCTTCTTAATAATAAACGATGTATTAAGTCGGAATTGTAACAGTTTGGTCTTTTTCTTTCAGTCGAACTTTTAACTCGTAAAAAAATACAAAACACGGTGAACTATTCCGAGGCTATACACGTGTTATGTGTTAGCAAAGTGGATTTTTAGAGAGGGTTACAGGTACCGCACCAAAAACCTCTTAAGGGTTCAATGTACTCATCAATATGAACAACTCTTACTATAACTCGGGCGAACTCTGAAATCACGAAAAAGAAATCAACTGTTCCATACATTTTGCCTTAGGTGATTGAACTTTTTGCATTGAACAGCTGTTTTTTTCGCGATTTCAGGATTAGCTTCATAGTAAAAGTTGTTCATATTGATGAGTACAATGAACCCTTAAGAGGTTTTTGGTGAGTTACCTATAACCCTGTATCCATAGAATGCAGTCAGGCATTTATAATCTCACATGGAAGTAATTTATTTATTTCGTAAAAAATAAATAAAGACTAAATAATATTCGTGTAACTGCAAAATCTTTGGTATATCATTGATACAGTGTTTGTAAAAACTGTCTCTACGACAAAACGAATGACCAATTAATTCGGAACTGATATTCAATCGTGCAACCACCGCTTGACCGCATTCCATTAGTAATTTGGATAAACTGTTGCTTCACTTTTATTTGCATGCTTTTATATTATAACAGATAATCTGTTCAAATCTGTTGTGAAGCGATGGCAGCCTAGTTGAGAAAACGCCCGCCTCAAGCTAGAGAGAGTGGATTTGAACCCAGCCGACGGCACGCACCAATTTGTTCATTGTGTGAACATAATTATGTGCGTATTGCATGTAATCTGCTACATAACTGGAGCCCGGTGTATGGCGACAAGCTAGCCCCCTGTCACATTTGGGGCTGAACGTTGTCCGACGAAGTGTGGGTGTTATAATACACCTATTCCAACTCCTTTGAAGAAAAGCCATGAATATGTAATGTTACTAGCAGGCTGTATGTCCACTGGTGCGCAGAGGAGAGGAGCGGAGTGGAGCTGTACCTATATTAGCCAATAGAATTGCTTATGCAAAGAGAGCAGAGATATAATGCAACTCTATTCGTTAATATTAACACAGCTTTTCTCCGTTCCCTTCTGTCTGCTCCAGTGGACAGGCAGCCTTAGGCACATACCTTTTAACCAGCAGTGGGTAGTGAATGGCCGTTAATAACTATTTTTGCCAACATTAAAAATGTTAAGAATAAAATAATATTGGTGAAATTAGACAAAAAAAATAATTGTAATAACGTATGTGTTTATGTACGCCACTGACCATTATTTTTAAATTTTTATCTATACTGCCCAGGTAGGTTGCCTAGAAGAGATCGCTTTAGGCAATAAGTCCGCCCTTGTACTGCCGATTTTTTTTTCTGTGTTTTTTTTTTGTATTTTTGGTGTGCAGCAAAGATTTGTGTACTGTATTGTATTGCATTGTATTATATTGTTACTATAATGTAACTGGATAAAAACTGCACAAAACTTTATTATGACACATAAATTGTGTTTCATTGCACCTGCGCTAAAAATTTGGCCTTTTAAAAGCCTTATTTATATCAATGAGAATGTATTGGAATCAAGGTATTTCTAAAATTTTCTAAAAACACAAAACTCATATTCATAAACACGAATAATGTATGTTTACGTTCCAATAAAGATTGATAAATAACATTCTAAATCGTCAACTGCGTCATATGCCACCTAAACGATAACATCGCCAGTTACTTTTCAAATACCCAAAATAATTGAAGGAAAAAGGCCCCAAAACTATCCGAAAGGCAATCACGCACCGTAACGATACTAAGCTCCGTACGCACTGGAGATGCGCGAGGTAGAGGAGCGGCGCGCGGAGGAATAATTACCAACAACAGCATCACTTAATATACACTGCAAAGTGATGTTATTTGGTGGTTTTTTTAATAATAAAAATACACCTTTTCTCAGCCAACTAACTCTATATTAATAAATACCTTAGCGAGTAACATACATGATACTATTAAAAAAGAAAATCTCTAATACACGCGTGTTTTGGTTTTGTTTGCCGCCTCCCAGTAGTGTCCCTAAGACCAAAACCTGGGCGAGAAGATTGCCGCATTGTGCTTCGCAGAGACGCGAAGCACAAGGCGGCAATTGACAAGTGGCAACTAGCAGCGAACCTAAGACTTACTTCAGTAAGGCACACTGTCCTTGTCCTTGTCATTTAACGAGTGCAAGACGAACGCAGAACAAACACATGACGACAGCTAAACACTACGTTACCGCTCCGTAGACATACATTTGTAGTTTTGATTGTTTCTGCCTCCGCAAGATGTACGAGTAAGCAATCGCTAATTGATGATAGCGTGCACATGACGTGAGGCCAGGCATCACAACTCCATCACCGGCGACTCTTCTCTCAACCTATGCTTCACAAAATTGCGCACTTCAATTTCGCTTGATTATATTGTTTTTTCCTCACGCACCGCTCATTTTCCTCACACATCTCTGTGTATCCGCAGCCTTACCCTATAAAGTTTCAACGGTGAGCCTAAATATCTCCTTTTTACTGGTTCACATTGTTGATTTTATACGTGGGTCTGAGGTACCTGTGATATTATTGTGGGAGCGGTCGTTTTCACTAGTGGTGTGCTGATAGGGTGAATGTCGGTAGGCGCAAATTAAGAACGACCGAATATACATCGTTTAAGGACAAGCTCATTGTCTTACTTTCACTCAACTTTGCTTTGCCAAAACTGAAATCTTATATCTTTAAATGAGCAATTCTTGTATATATATATATATATATATATATAATTGGAATCTCGGAATCGGCTCCAACGATTTTCATACAATTTAGTATTTGGGGGGTTTCGGGGGCGATAAATCGATCTAGCTAGGAATCATTTTTAGAAAATGTCATTTTATTCGTGTTTTATCGATAATCAACTTAAACATAAACTTGGAAGAAAAATAACAAAAATATAACTCTTACTGACATCTAATGGTGAATAATAATACTATTATTTGTGAGCAACTAATTGCTTTAACGACACAACAGCAGATGGCGTTGTTAAGTAACACGAAGTCAATGAGTATTTGCTTTGAGGTTAAACTAAAATCAAAGGTACTACATACGAGTATAATATGAAAAAGTGAGTCTTTGTTCATTTTCTTTGTTTCTTTGTAACGCTTTCACGTCTGAACTACTCAACCAATCGTCTTAAAATTTTGCATACATGTTGTTTAGGGTACAGAAAAGGACATAGGGTACTTTTTATCCCGGAAAAATCAACGGTTCCTGTGGGACCGTGGGTGAAACCACGGGTCGCAGCTAGTAAGTGTCTACACTTAATTTGAAATATTCTCTCTAGTGTTTTTAACTACAACTGTGGTACAAAATAGGTGGTTGAATTAACTAGTGTGAAAGTCTTTCACTGATGTAAATGTTTAATGCCTCTATTCAAAATTATTGAAATGGTATTTACCAAAATGCCAAAAATGCTTAGAACTAAAGCTTAGTTTTGACTTCTCTTAAACGTAATTATGCCGACTTTTGAGCCGTAAAACAGACTAACATTTGTTTAAGCATTTTGCTTTTTAAAAAGTGACTTAAGTATTTCGAATAATTTCTGTTTTCTTTTACTATTGCTTTTAGTTAATGAAGATAATTATCAACGCAGGTGATTGTTTTTCATACAATAAGAAAGAAAATAACAAATTCACAATTTATCGAAAGCTTTTTTTTTTTACTCTACCAAAATGGAACATAAACGATAAAATACTTTTTATTTCCAATTTGTCACATAAACCTAATCATAAGTACAAAGTAATCTTAATACGAGTATTTTTAGTATGTTATCTAAACTATAAGTTGATCAAATGATTAAACAAAAATTTTGTTTGGCAGTCTTTCAATGTAGTTCTGAAAATGCTATGGTGGCTCCCATTGAACTCTACAGACATATAAGTAGGTCTGTGCTCATTCCATTTAAAAATATGTCAAGTTTCTTTTCCACGATAACCGCCTACTAAATATTTACATACGGCGTAGAATAGCTACGTCGTAACCATATGCTACGCCGTAGCCACGTAGAGCCCCATGCATCGCACAAAAATAGAATATAAACAGTCTTAGCAAACCCCACAACCGAAGGGAAGTAAGGAAATACAGATGTATTTGTGCGGCCTACTAAAGTGTTGCCAGAGTCAGTATTCCCACCACAATATATTTTATAAGACGGATTTGGATGATCCAATTTCCTCGGCGGGAATCTTTGATGTTGCCGGTGAATCATGGCAAAACTTTTGATGCATTATACATGACGGCTACGGTTCAGATTTGCAAAATATAAGACAGGAATAAGGTACAATACTTGTTATGTATACATACATAGATTTTATGTTGTTTTTACTACATTCTACTGACTTACATCTGTATGCAACACAAATTTGTGTGCACAAGTGACATAACATAAAATCCTACTTTTATGTGCGGAAACTTGTTTGAATCAAAGTTTTATTTTTGTTGAACTTTTTTAATGTTATTCTTAGTTATGTTTGTTAATTTTGCAATCTTTTATGACTATGTTTAGTGATTTAGTGTATAGTTCCGCACTTTGAGAGAGGTGGATATTTTTCTTTAAATTTCGACTCCAATATTTAGAAACGCTATTTAATATTTAGTATTTATGTAATATTTCAATATTTAATGTGTTATCAACTTAATGTACTTGTTTGGAAAGATTTTATTTCCTTACCTATTCGAACACATCTGAGATCTGGGGCCACAAGTTGCAATCGCTTACAAGCGATTCTGTTTCTACGTACAATGGCTAAAACGCCCGAACGCAAGCTGCTAATTGGACGAGTCGACAATAAGATGACAATAACATATCTCGCATTTAGTCCAACCAGCAACTCACGTTTGAGCTAGCTATTGTAGAGATAGAACCGTTTGAAAGCAAACACTACTTATCTAGAGGCCCTGACCACAAATATGTTTAAAGAAGCTAACGGACCGCCTGATGGTAAGCGATTACAGTCACCTATGGATTACAGTCACCTGTATTACCAAGGGCAGCACAGACATTCAAAATAACAGCTGCTTTATTTAAACTAGACTAGCTGAGGTATAAACGACGTAGGGCATGGGCGAAAGCAACCATCCCTAAACGACATCGTCACTGCCCCTCGACTGCGATAAGCGCCACTCCAGTCAGCCGCAAAAAGCCCAAGAGGGCCGTTTTAGATTTCAATAACAACACAAAATAGGGCAAGGACGCATATTTCTGAGTTTTTTTATTCACAACGTTAGTCGGTTTGGTTTTAGTTGAAAAAGTATTAAAAGTTGCAGCACTTGCAGGTTTAGTTGGTAGCTACTACATAATTGTTCTTACCTAGTTGTACCTAGTTGTTATTCAAAACAAAATGATGTAAGTACCTAGATAATATATGAGATAGTGATTATAACACTATGTATGTACTTTTGGATTTGTTGAACCACGGTGTTTCGGAGATAATAGTTGCGTCGAAAAAAGTGTGACGCGTGAAAGAGAGTATTTTTTTTAAAGAACCTACAAATAAAGAGCTTTTTGTGCATAAAAGCACAGTTTTATAGCTCAGCTTATAGCAGACAAACCCAGACAAATCTAGACGAAGACGATCATTCACGTACAATAGCCACTCTCGTGAATGCTAAAAAATTCAAAATAAAATGCAGAAAAGAAAACAATGCAACTCGTTGCTCAATTTGTAGAAATTAAAAAAGAACTTTGAATGCTCAATGTTCAGGGGGCTACCACGACATCTTATAACCATGATGGCTACGTATGAGTAAGTTGGCTAAGTATTTTTCTGGTGGGAGGCTTCGGCTGAGGCTAGTTACCACCCACCGGATCAAGCCATGCCTTGAAATGACCTAGTCGTGTTACGGGATGTAGTCCGGTGACCGATCCGAAGAATGGGCAGTAGCGCACTTACACAACTGCCGTCTTTGTACTTCTTCACTCTACAAAACTTCAAGGCTAGAGTGAATAAGTACCTTATAGGTCGTCGCGCTCCATCTTAGACCACAACATCGCTTAACATCAGGCGAGTTGGTGGTCAAACGCGGACCTATTCTACATATAAAAAAAAGTATTCTTTTCGACGCTGAGCGACCGCGAATCGTATCGCTGCGCATTAAAGTTCATGGTCGCTCAGCGTCGTTAACAAAACTTAAACTATCATGGCAATAAAATGCCATGGTAGGCCCCCAGCTCGCGTCTATCGCCCTTGGTTGCTCGGCTAGGGTTGCCACACTAGAGTTTCCGATCGATTCTGCCGTAGGCGAGGAAACGTGTTCTAGTGGCTCGATTTCGGATTTATACAAGTTAAGCAATATCGGGACAAAAAACGGCTACATGGGAACTGATGACGTCAATGGGCGGCTTGTCTTTGAGATAGATTGAATGTCGTTAGTTAGGAGAATCATTTCTTGGTAGCTGGTTTTTGTTTGAGAGTGTTTATGTAGTAGCCATTTTGTGATACCATAAATCAGAATACTTTCCCGTACTTAGAAACGTTGCATATATGCCTTGGAATATTTATACCTACAGTGTTTAATATTTTTCTTTCTAGCATTTTTTTACCTCGATCGAAAAATACGAAGCACCATATAACTATTCTAAAGTTATACAACGTTTATTAGCAAGAGCCAGTTATTCGACTCTATACTCTGTCCAACGAAACGAGCTAATAGGGAAATCAAGCGCGGAACATCATTGGTTGGAGATAAGGAACTTAGGGCGCGTTTACATTGCGACCAAATATCAGTCCGATTCTGTATCTCGTGCGGTGCGGACGTCTTGTTTGGTGCTCTTCTCAGTGTGTTCACAGTGTTCGGTTTTACGTTGACCCTGCTTGTTTACTGGACTGATTCCTACTTACCTGTTGACTTGGCGTAATAATATTACCCAATAGAATTAATTTAGGCTCAAGTTAAGGGGTACGTGGCACAAAAAAATACCAGTTTTAAACTAAATGAAATCAAAAAATTATTAAACGAAGCTATTACAAAAGTTGACAGCAGCAACTGGCAGAACTGCATCCGACATGTGGTAGAAGTTGTAGAACCCAGAATGGATGTCATGGATAGAAATATGGAAACAATGCAAGAAAAATTCTTAATAAACTTGGAGGATGACTCAAGTGAGTCAAGTGATTCATCAGAAAGCGAATAAAGGAAAATATTTTTGTTTAATTTATTAAATACTAGCATATAACCTTGTTCATAAATGATTTTATGTTTTATGTTTATTATGTTTATATTCGTTTTGTACACAACGAAACAAAATAAAAATTATTATATTCCATTTTATTGTTTCAATTGAAGATTATTTAAGTAAAAATATTATTTTTAGATGATGGAATTGCCTAGCAGTGGGACAATTAAGGTTACATAAAAAAAATTAGTGAACGATTTAGTTAGATTTAGTAGACGGCAATGTAAACGCAGCCTTACATTTTTAAGAATTAGTCACGCCCACTGACCAATCCTGGCAATTTAAGTCGATGCTGCATCCTTATCACTTTCATACGATTGTGCAAGGGAGAGGGCGCCATATTAGCTCGTTTCGTTGGACAGAGTATAGTAATTTGACGAAGTTCAGCAATTACGATGCTCTTTTACTTCAAAAATGTACGTGATTTGGGTCATTTCCTCATTCTACTAGTTTTACATTGTAAAGGGCAAATCGTTAACAAAAAAATTATAAGAATTAGAAAAGAAATACCCTTTTTTTTCTTTTTTTTTTAAAGCTTGTTAGGCTCTGGACGTTGGTCTTAATTAGCAATGCAACAAAAAGATAGATAATTGAAACAACTTAATAACGAAAAAAATATTTTTGACTTAAACGTTATTATATAGTGAGTGTACAGATGTAACATAAAAAGTTAAGCTTAAAAAACCGACTTCTCGTCATCCAAATTTTTAGAATTATGTTGAAATTTTAAAAACTGCTTGACCGATTTCGATAATATTTATCAAACGGGAAGCGTCAGCTTTCTAATAAAATAAAAGTATTAACAAAATCGATTCTCGCAGTCAAAAGTTATGAGATAGCAAAAAAATAATTTAGTCGATTTAAGAACCTCCTCCTTTTCTTCCCTCTTTCCAAATACCTACCTACAACTCACACATTTGCTCAAACCATCATATAGAGGTACATAAAAAAAAACAAATGAAACATTAATTTAAAATATTTATTCATTTTCAACACAATCCGACAATGCTTAAGAATGTAATATTGATTCCGATTATATCGTAATTGAATTGAACTGAGACAAAATTGGATTTGAAACTTAATCAAAGGAAGCGGTGAGTAAATTGACAAAGACAATCGAAGCTTTCCTATTCCTCATTCTGCTAATTAACATGATTATAATGAAAACAAACTAGAACAGTTAGCTTACAATTTAGACTTCAAAGAGAGATTCAAACATGTTGTACTGAGAAGGCTGCCATCGCTCATACTAGCGCATATACGCTAGTAATAATACTAGTGTATATTGTTATAGCCAAGCATTCTCGAGTTCAAAAATGCTGTCGATATCTTGTTAGCGTAGGCGATAGTTCGCAGCTTGAGAGCTAGACGCCAGGCTAGACTCTCAATAGCTAAGCTGTTGTACAGCGCGTGTTTTAAGATTTTAAATATTAAAGCGAAATTTTCTAAAATGAGTGTTTCTTCTAAACTACAGAAATGCTGATTAAATTTTGTGAAAATGGTATTGAACGAGGATTCTAAATGGAGATAATTCAATGGAAGAAAATTTAAAAATTAAACATTAAATTTAAAGTACTTACTTAGGTCTCAAACATACGAATATCTAAATAGGCATAGACGACTTATATGGGTAAGCGTATTGTTCCATAGTTAGACCGCAGTGCAACTAAAAAGTGTTTTTTTGAAACAGTTAAATTAATATAATTATTCTCAAACGCTCTTCAGTTCACTAGGCTAATAATACAGCCTAACCTTATGGCCATCGACCAGTTGCAACTCTGTTTCTCGAATTGCAAACGCTCGAACGCAGCTGCTGATTGGACAAAACACGAGCTTTGAAAATATCACGTGATCATAATTATTGTCAATTCGTCCAATCAGCAGAGCGTTTAAGCTCTATCAAACAAAGTCAAAGTCAAAATGTTTTTATTCAATTTAGGTATCAAAGATACACTTATGAACGTCCAAGTTTTTTTTTAAATAGCCTCGACCGCCTTGTTCGGATAAAGAGCCTCTACTCAGAAGAATAGGCAAGAAACGGAGGGGCATTATTTTTTTAAAGAATAAATAAATTACAGTCTCACAAATTTTGGCTTACAACTAGGTAATATCTATACATACTAGTGGCTACTTGGCGGAAGTGGAAGATTACATCTTTGTCTTCTAATTAATTCTTAACCTTATAATACCTTCTTTTTAATTCAAAAAAGGTTCAATTCTAGAAACACCGCTACCTGCAGTGAAACATCCAGTAATGTCTGTACGCTCGTTACTTGAACCACTCCTCCCAATCTACCCCCAGCAAGACAAGTCTTTGTGAAATCACGATGGAGTTCTTGTTTCTCAATACGAAAGGAGATTAAATGTTAAATAAGGGCCTTGCGCTGTCGAATGAATTCATCAAATCGCATAAAAAGCCTTGAGACGGGGTTTTAAAAATGAACGATGTCGATGGAAAAAGTCCTTTCAATTTAAATGTTTCGGTATGGTGGTTTGTAATGAAATGCGTCTCCTGGTTCTTGTTATTTTAGGTAACGATTAAAAAGAAGGATCACATTGTATGCCAAAATTGTTAGTAGAGAAATATTGGTACCTATTAAAAGGACCAAAAATGGCAATAATTTTTTTAATAGGTCCCACAATTTCGAAACTTTTTTAAAAATGTAGAATAGGTTAACGTTTGACCACCAACTCGCCTGATGTTAAATGACGTTGTGGTCTAAGATGGAGCACGACGACCTATAAGGTACGTATTCACTCTATCCTTGAAGTTTTGTAGAGTGAAGAAGTACAAAGACGGCAGTTGAGTGAGGCGCTACAAGTGCGCTACTGCTCAGACCCGTCTTCGGAACGGAACTTTCTGTTGATTAAGCATATTCTTATCTAAGTCGTTACCTGATGGCAAATAGAAAGTTAACATAAAATATTAAACAAAAAAATTTTATAGCTAAGTTATACGAAATCCTTAAAAAAATAGTTTCGGCTGACAGACCTATATTTTTTTTTTGCATTTAGTAGTTATCTCTAGCCTCATCAATCGCCAAGCTACTTCTTTGAGTATACCAAAACCCCTGGCACCAGGGCAGAATACTCAGCTTACTTCTAAAAATGTATAAATATTAAGTTAGATAAGTTTAACAAAAGGAAGAGGGAGCTATCAAAAACAAGTCGTATTTTTTATTTACCGGGACCAACCACAAAACCTTAATTCAGTAACCTGTAGTGGATAGCAACAAGGACCGTAAATAAAACAACCTCTCGTGCCAGTCACCCATCAAAATCCCATAAAAGCTGCATCACAGCGACCCAAGATCCATTACGACAAGGGCCCTCATGTGAGCCATTGTTCGCATTCTTTCACCGCCCTGACGAGTATTAATTGACAAATCCACCCGCCCTTTAATTGATGGTTGTGGATGCATGTGACACACGGCCAGATCGGCCACCGAGCGCGATGGCTGATAAATGATCTGACTGATGTTTCTTTGATTGTGATGTATGGTAGAGATGCGGAGCTTGATGTGAATAGGACCGAATGATACGTGCTGTTTTGGGAAATTAGGAATTAATGTTTGTGATCGGAATTTCAGAGTCGAAATTTAAATTTAGATACGCCATTCATTTTAGGTTAGTCAAACGATTTGTATTGATCGTTCGTATCAATTGAGCATTGATGTTTTGGTTTTTTATTTGCATTTTGTTGCTTTTCAAATGTAGAAGTATCTCGTGAATGTCAAAAGTCCAACCATAAAACCTGATAGACATCTGTCGTCTACGAATAACAACAAATATTTAGACAAACATGTTTAAAAATCCACTAGCACAAATCCCTTTAAATGGAACCCTTGAAAAATACACATTTCTTATTTTAAATGTCAACTCAGAATAAAAAAATGTCGCTCCCAGCGAAACGCGTTCGGCGTGGCATCGCATAAAAATGCGAGCCTAAAACAGGCTTCATAAAGTGAGGTATAAAATTATATGACAACGAATGACGGTGAAAGTTTGAATCGCAAATTCAGTCCTCAAACATTTGTCACTACATTATTCAAGTTTCTCCTTAGATGCAAATGTAAAGAGCAAAATAGAATTAAGTGTTCACTAAGTTTTACGCCGGTACCTACGTAGAAGTCAATAAAGACGAGTCGTTTTTTTCCGTGGCCTGTTAAGTTTAACTTCGACTGGATTGTTAAAGAATGTATTGAAGTTGCACGAGCGATTGATCGAATGCGGGCGCTGTGAGCCTTGTAATGAACAAAGTTTAAAGCGATCAAATAGCTTGTAAAGTTAGTAATTTTGTAGGAAGAAAAGAAACTCTTTTCAATAGTTCAGATCGAAAATGTAATGCTAAAAGGATATAAGCATTCATCTTCTCTTCTATATTGTAAAATCGGAAGTAAGTCTGTCTGTCTCTTTGTAGACTTTGAGAGCTAAACGGCTGATCTTGTTGATAGATAATTAGTTACAGTATTTCACTAGGAAGGTTTTTGGATACTATTTTCTAAATAAACACGAACGAAGTCGCGGTTATCAGCTAGTATTTTCTTACATTACTAGCTGAACCCTATGTTTATACCCGTGGTCCTACAGTACAGGTGGTAGTTTTTTCGGGATGAAAAGTATCCTAAATCCTCTTCTGTATACCTATTGTTGACGTGTTTGCAAAATTTCATGATTAGTTAAGGTATGAAAGCGTAACAAATAAATTAACGAACAAACTCACTTTCGCATTTATAATATTAGTTAGGAAGATCCTACTAATCCTACTAATATTATAAACGTGAAAGTTTGTATGTATGGATGGATGTTTGTTACTCTTTCACGCCAGAACGGCTGAACAGATCTGGATGAAATTTGGTACAGAGATAGATTGTAGTCTAGAATAGCACATAGGTTACTTTTTAACCGCGGGTGAAACCGTGGGCGCAGCTAGTATAATATATAATACTTACATTTACTTGTTGATTGAAGTACATTATAGTTTTATGTATATTAAGTACATGTATATTTAAGTATGTGTATATGTTCTCGTATATATATGTTGAATGTATTGTTAACTTGTTTACTTTGTTTCGTGTTTATCTGCATATTTTACTCTTCTCACATTGTGTTTTTGTAGCGTTGATTCTCTTTCCCAGAAAAATAGTAACCATAACAAAGGGATTAACCAACCAGCTTTGGGATTTTCGGCCAAAAATCAGCAGGCTACAGACAAAAACGAGAGAATTCCGACAAAACAGTACATTCACCATCATTTATCAGAATATAACTAGTGGGGCGGAATACGAATACATTGGCTCGGCCAGTTCCGCAACTTTTTGTCAGCAAACGCGTTTTTTGTCGATTTCCGCACACGCTCTGGTTTATTCGTCTGTGGTAAAACTGGGGCTTCTGGTGTCCGTTTTTGTTTACGATTTCCCTAGCAGGAATAGAAAAGTCTAAACTGTGGTTGATTGCTTTCGAACTGTCTTTTCTATTCGAGCCTATATCAGTTTGATTAGATTTTAAAGAGCTAAATAAAAAAGGCACTACTACTGTATTTTAAACAATAAAAACAATTCTTAAACGTACTTATCTCCATCTTTTAAAATTTTAAAAACCAATGCACGCTAAAATCAATAGTTATACACTTCCGCAAAAGCTGCCAATCAACTAAAGACTTGGAATAAAAATACTGACAGAAAACTATTTTATTTTTCACTCCAGAGAGATCATAATTATTTTAATGATAAGCTGAACGTCAAGCTCTATTTCTGATTCTAAATTAAAAAAAAGAATTAGAGACTAAAATAAAGGAATAGAGTTAGACAATCTATAATTACCCAGTTATTTAGGTACCTACTAGTCAACACTAACATAAAAATTTGAAATAGAACACTCGGATCTGGAATCCAAAGAAAATAGAATCCTCAACTTTTTGCTGTCACACAATCTCAGCGCGAATCTAGACGTTTTCCGAGTGCTTAACATTAATCTTGTACCAAGTGGCACCTCTGTTTTTCCTTTAATCCGTTTCAGTGGACGCTCGCTTCTTCCTGTTAAATATTGAATGGACTTTAGAAAGATGTTGCTTGGATAGAGTCCGTGTGATTCATGTACCTTTGAGAAGGTTCTTCAAACGTTTTCCGCTTGTAAACTGTGGAGATGTTTATGTTATATTTTCATAGGAATATCATTTTGATTTGAATATTGATATAGGAAATATGTTTGCGACTTGTTATCCGTGATTTTGTTCCAATGATATTATTCGATGACAAAATATACACACACACAGTATATACAAAAGTTATATTTAAAAACAAAGACGTTATGATAATGGTTATAGAAAGTATAAATCAGTACACTAGGATAATAGAACATAAAATCCCAAGACTTAGGTATATTTTTGTTTATCAAAGAAACTCTCCCCTCATAAATAAATGGAAACCTCACGTATTCCACAAAAAATTATAGAAAAACAAGTCTCTGACTCGCAACTTTTTGTGATCTCAACTGATCCTTGGAATATAAATGCGGTGTGTGAACTTATCTTTTCAGCGAAGAAATATAGTTGGTCTACTTTCTGTAACCTCGCGTCGATTAAGGGTTCACCAGCATGTATTTAACCTTTCGCACTTTATTTCTTTTCTGCACGAAATTTTGCTCAACTCGTCACATTGTGATGTGACGAGGCGAGCAAATTGTTGGAGAACAGAATGAATAACAGTAAAGTTTTTGAATGATGATTAAACGTCTGTTTTGGTTTTGACTTTTAGTGTGAGTCGTATGACATTTGTGTGTTACATACCATTACATGATACAGAGAATATTAGAAATGCTACGGATTTGATAAGAAAATCAGAAGCTTCTGTACATACAAATATTGATTGTCCGAACTAAAAATATTATTTTTATAAAATAAGTAGGTATTTTTCTAATTACTAGGTATTTTTATCTAAGAACTTATTTTTTTTAATTTGCTAAATTTTGACTTTAGGTTTTTAATTATATTCTTACCTATCTGCAGGCTATTTTTATCCGTAAACCTAGTTTGTAGGTTACTAAAAGGGCTTTTGCGTTCCATTGGCACACCTAAAAAAAAATACATAATAATATATACTTATTTAAACCATTCAAATTAGAAAATAAGTAAGTGTACTTCCTTCCTAAAAACAATTTAATTAATTTAACATTAACATTTTTGTAATCATTTGAAGTGGAGCATATCTAATTTCGGTAAAACGATTATTCCTTCAGAAAATATATTCCCATCATCGCGAACCTTCCAAAGTTAATTACAACGTTTTGATTAGCTTTTCTAATGAACGGCTCGCGTAAAACAGGTGTTCTGTTATTCATTAGACAGTAAGTAAAAGCCGCATTTGTCTTAAAACAGTATGAGAACTTCAAACAAAAACCAGAAACAGTCACAAACAGCCATGCTAATCGTGTGCGCGCTAAAAATACTCGCGCTGTTACCTGTGCTGTGCAAAATTTATTCACACAAAGCATTCGACCGCGCCAACCACTTTGCTATCATTGTTTCAAAAACAAAACGACAATTGTTACACCAAATTTAAAAGCACACATTCGCATTTCTATAAAACTCGATCGATCGATCTCTCATTGCTCTAAAAAAACATTACCAGATGGCTTATTTAGCGCCTAAAAGATTTAGGAGAATGGTAAGAGACCAAGCACATTGGTGGAACTGAAACTGAGAAACTGAAAAGTGAACCGGCGCGAAAGTGAACCAGCTGCCTTAACAAGGCAGCCGGTTCACATCTGCCAGTGCAGTACCAGCCTTACTGCTACACCTGCTGCTTCAGAATTAGGCTCTTTGCATACATTAAGGTGTCGTTACTAGTTGAGGCTTCATTAAAGTAGACAGGCAGGTGGACAGGCGGTCGATAACACCCACTTTGGAGGGTTAAGACGTGAGCTTGTAAAACTTTTAAACAGCTAGGGAAGGACTTGAAAAACAATGCTTTGAACTTGAAAAAGTTTGGTCTGGACAAATATGAGATTGGCATAGGGCAGGGATGAGGTTACAATAGGAGAGTTACGTTACGTTAGAGTAAGAGTTATGTTCAGCAGTGAGCGATTACAGGCTGACATTGATGACAATGATGTTGGTTCAGTTGATCGATAGCATCAAAAGTTATTGACATGAGGACTACCCCTTTAGTAAGTCCTTCTAATCTATCTTCTATCCTTAGCTTTATCTCCTTAGAAGTTGATAGTGACAACAGGGAGAACGACAACAAGAGATCACGTAGCTACAGCCAGATACGTTATTGGTGCGAGTCAGGGTACATCTTTTTTTTTTTATGTAGAATAAGTCGGCGTTTGACCACCAACTCGCCTGATGTTAAGCGACGTTGTGGTCTAAGATGGAGCACGACGACCTATAAAGTACTTATTCACTCTAGCCTTAAATATTTGTAGAATAAAGAAGCACAAAGACGGCAGTTGAGTGAGGCGCTACAAGTGCGCTACTGCGGAGGTCGGAAAGTGCGCTACTGCTCAGACCCGTCTTCGGAACGGTTACACCGGACTACATCCCGAAACACGACTAGGTCATTTCACGGCATGGCTTGGTCCGGTGGGTGCTAACTAGCCACGGCCGAAGCCTCCCACCAGAGTTTGCTACCCGGTTAGCACTACCCGGGGACTACGTGTAGGGAATCAGAATAGAGTACACTCCTACGGACGTGGGTAGCTCAGCCCCCAAAACATAAACATCTCATAACATATCGTCACGCCTTTCCTTCGAAGGGTCTGGCAGGGGTGCAATACAACGCCCACACTTTGCCGGGCGATATTCAGTTCCAAATGTGACAGGGGACGAGCCTGTCGCCATAAATCGGGCTCCAATCATCATCTCGCCACCTCGAAATGGTACGATCAGAAACGCACCACCCTCTACATTTCAATCTATAGAAAGCGCTTTATAGTTCTGAGAATAGGATACCTACACAGGGGTCTGTAGAGAGAGAGAGAGAGATTGTAATAATTGGAAGCCGTGGTCATGACTCTCAAACATAAATAACATATTCCCTACGATGCTTTCACATAATGTTAATTTTTAAGCTACAACATAAAATACTGTCACACTTTTCCCTAAAAGAGGCTGACAGAGATGTACTACAACACTCACACTTCGATGGACAATATTCAGTCCCAAATGTACAGGTGAGCCTATCGCTATGCATCGGGTCAAGTTACATAGCAGATGATAACATTTATGCACATTATGTTCACACATTTAACAAATTGGTGCATACCTTTTGTTGGGATCAAACCCCTTTGTCTCTGGCTTGCGAGGCAAGCCTTCTCCGACTAAGCTACCATCGCAATTTAAGTTGTAAGTACATTAGAATTTATAAGGTCAAACGAGGATAGACCTTTCATTTGGGGAGTTTTAAAAGCCTGGGGTTGAAGGGTGCAAGTCGCTGGTACGGAATGGTTCTTTCTAGGCCACTGAATTTCTTTACTTTTTTGTACAAACATGCATGGCGGTGTATTGGCCGCTGGAAAATATTTTACATGTACTTACAAAAGTTTGGTTGGTAATTTATTACCTAATTAGCTTCGCCCCGCGGTTTCACCCGGGGTTTAAAAGTACTCTATGTACTATTCTAGACTATAATCTATCTCTGTGCCAAATTTCATCCAGATCTGTTCAGCCGTCCTGGCGTGAAAAAGTAACAAATATCCATCCATCCATCCATCCATCCATCCATCCATCCATACATTCTTACAAACTTTCGCGTTTATAATATTAGTAGGATAGGATATTAGTAGGATAGGCACAGCTGCAGTGTTATAATTACGTCAACTATAGGGTCCCAATGTTCCTCAACAATTCTTTCTGTTTTAATAAATTTATAGGCGATTTAATTTAAAAACAATGATTAAATATCATAAATCAACGAACATTGTCTGTTTTACCCGAGTATAAAAAAATATACTTTATTTGTATTGTGGAATGTGGGCAGCCGCAATAAAAACATCAGTGAGTATACGGTTTAAAAAAACACAGTAGGTAATTTTGAAATAAAAGGTATTTTGTCAGAAATATTTATGTCCGTCACGTTCAAACAAAATTTGGTCGAATTCAGTTTAGTGCCAATTCGAGCTAATTTAGTTTGCTCTAGCTACAAGACTAGCCTGTTAACAGTTCAAGAGCCCTATTCTGGTGCGAATTATATCAGTCACTGTCTTGCTCGTTAGAAAAATCATGAGAGCGAGAGTGACCTAGATAATATCTCACGCGTCAGAATCAGGGCCCAGGTCGTAGCTGAATCTTTAAACCTTATTTGTGCTTAAGGACTTTACTCATGTACAATATAGGTATAAAGTTTTAACAATAACGTCAATGTAGTTAGATTTTTTACAACGTGTGTCCTACATTTTCTCGAAAGCCTTTACGTAAAAGTTTGTGAATCTTTTTTTTTTCCCCAACGCAAAACGACGGGGTGTTATAAGTTTGACGTGATTGTTTGTGTGTGTGTGTGTGTGTGTGTAGGCATTGTTACTCCCGAACGTATGAAGCAATTTTGTTTTTTTTTTTTGGTTTGAGAGCTACGAGTACATTCTGACTACCTAAAAGTGTCTCCTGATAACTTCGCACCGAGCCCCAAGATACAGGCCTAGAGCTTAGTTTGGGACTCACTGTCAACCTTTAGTTCAGTACTAGTTTATTTAGTTAATCCTATTTAAGGTCAACCTGCTTGTATGTACTTTTCTTTTTAATAAATAAAATTTGAAAAAAAAAATTAAAATAATTTGTCCTGAGCTATGTTTGATGAACGTCGGTGTTAGTGAAAATCGATGACGGGAATTAAATAAAAAAAAACGTAAATTGTTGAGTCATCGATCGCTAAAAAGATGTTTGATTGAGTAGCAGCTGCTTAGCCGATAAAAGTTATACCTAGTAGTAGAAGGAAGTTATCACATAAGATAACAAAGGTTTTTTCATTTGTACATAGTCAAAGTAGTGTGCTCTAGTGGCGAACACGGGCCGGAAGACGCAGCGTGGGTAAGCCCGTCGATCGACAATCTTGCAAGAGTCGCAAGAAACCGCTGAATACGGGTAGTGCAAGACCAGTTATCGTGGACATCCCTAAAAAAGACTTTTGTCCTGCAATCGACTACTTTCGGCTGGGATGAGAATGCTGATAATGATGACTTCGTCAAACAATTATTGCGTCAAACATTGAAAAAAGACGATTTATCTAAAACTCATCAATCAATCTTCCTGTCACTGATTTCGAGCACATTTTTAACATACTCGTATTAATCAACCGAAACCATTCGCGTACGTAATAGCCTGTCCTACTTCAAATACAAAATCTCATATACAAAGCAAACAATCATAACCCTCATATTCACAGTACCCTCGAGCAATTTACGAAATATAACAAAATCGCTAACTCCAACCCTTTCGGCGCTCGTCCGTGACTGAACCGTTATAGAAGAAAATCCAGAACTTTCGATAATCACAAACTGGGAAAGTTTTCGAATAAAACTCTAAGAATATACTTGCGCCATCGGAAGTTTGGCGGAATTCAAAATCTTGGAACAGCGCGGGCGGGCATCAAGTTGCTTTTTTGCTGAAATGTCGTGAAATTCGCAGGCTGTATACTTTGTATAGCATGGTATAGCCCTCAGATCAACCTAGAGAATAAGATGGCGCACGGCGTATGATTTAGATGAAGCCAGAAACCATCAAAAACTACGCTACTGTCGTATATGTACACAAAACGCACACATTGACGCAAAAACTACGAAACTACGCTGCTCGCTTGGTCGACATTATATGCATTGGTTTGTGGTATAATTTTTGGACATAAATATACATAGCGCATTATAAAAGTGTGACCAGGCCTACATTTTGAGGTTCTTTTTTAAAACTGTGCAGTTTTGTTACAAGTCAATTTTGAAAAAGCCGTAACTTGAAACTCTAAGAACAAATATGTGCAGTTTTAGAATATTAAATCTACTAAGGTTGTATATTGGAACGGAAATGGCTAACGTAGAGTTTGGGAATTTGTATTAGTTTTCGTGCAATTGTAAATGTTTTCATGGCAACATTGCCACGCACACAAGTTTAATAAGAAGTGGCTTCAGCGAGATATAACGCAGTGTTCCATCTTTTCCTCTAGGTTGATCTGAGGGTAAAGCCATGAACAAAAGTGGGAACAATACATAACAACAGAATCAAAGATTTAAAAAATCATCAAGTGCGTAATCATGACACTATTAATAAGGTTCCGTAGCTATTGATTAAAGTTAAAAATAATCATAATCGTCATAAGCTAAATTCTTCACATGCTTTATTTTACGAAAAGAAACTCATGAAACTTAAAAAATAACTAGCAACACACGTGTTTTATAAACTCCCACATTTTTAAACCCGGAGGTGTCGTAACGAGGCACCTGAATGAGATAATGTACCATCAGCGACTGAAGGTTCAAACTTTTTTGAATAAAATTGATACCAAGCGGCGAAGCCCGACGGCGGCACGATGTTATTTTTTAATTAAATTTTTCATCTTTTCATTTACGAAAATGGAGGTGCTGATATTTTGTAATAGCGTTTTAATGTAACAGAATATTTTATGGGTTATCTCATGTTTTTGTTAGGAGAAAATGGGCAATTATTCAGGTAGGTAAACAAGTTTTATGGACGTAGTTGATCTCTTATCGATGAGTCATTTATTGTCTTTATGAAGTATGTCGTTTGGGAGACATAAAACCGGTTTAGTAGATTATTGCTGGGAGAGTTCATAGTCATAGTCATAGTCATAGTCATAGTCATTTATTTCGTAAAGCCAATTTACAAGTCAAATATGAATAATAATTAAAAATAAAGTGCAAATAATCACATAGTTCTATCAACGTTTCTTTATTTCATTAACGCCGAACCTTAAGAGTCCGGCGACCACTTTAGACTAACTTCGCATTGGCTTAAGGTTTTCCATAACCATTTCAGAAGATGACGAGCTAAGAGAGCTTTTAAAGTTACCTACAAAGTGACAAAGTGAAATTTATTTCACTAATAATTCTTAAATATCTAAGAATGTCCCTTGTTTTATGGATTCATTTAAAAGCTAATGATGTAGACAACCTCCCTATGTAAAGGGATTTTTGATTTGCTTTGTCTATCTATTGAATAAATCAGTCAAAAATGACCCCTTACAAATGCGGAAATTTTTCATAGCTCTATTTTCGCTTGAGAACGTTTTTAAAAAAAAACAAGAACATAGGGGTGGGGATATTGTTAATTTAATTGTACATGCTAATTTTCATCAAAATTTGACAAATGGTTTTCAAGAAATTTGAGAAGCGCGTTTGTATGGAAATTTCAGAGCGTCGCGGGACTCTCAATTCTAACCCTACTGCGATTCATATGATTTGTAAAAACCATTTACATTGAAGTTAAGACCAAAAAAACTGTGCCAATTTGTTACCCATTATTTTTCCTACACAGTGGCACTCTAAAAGCACTTCCAGAGATGTTATTTTATTAACAACCATGATTTTGCTCTCAGTCAATAATGTCTTTAATCTACTTTAGGTTACTAAACAACATCTTGAATTTGCGTACGACAAATTTCATTATTGACTCTTATAAAGATTTTAGGTACGAACGGCAGTGTGAAATTTAAGACATTGAGGAAAGAGATTATTTTTTTAGAGACTTCTTGACAGCGCTGTCGCTAGAGGAACCAATAGAACCACTCCATTTACTTATACCTAGCTTCTTCATACTTTTTCTAACCTCATCCCCAATACTTGTTTTTAAATATTTAACCCTGTTGTCATAGTTTTCAGACCGCCTGAAGACCTCTTATAGTTTTTAAATCCGTGAAAAAATATCCTATACTAAACCTCGTCCTACTTCAATGCTAAATTTCTCGAGAGAATGGTCCTTCATTCGTTCGTGGAACGTAATTACGAAAGCGTATTATTACAGACCTGTGTCATTATTAGAGACCTACCATTAGAGGCTGTGTCACGATGAATGGACAATGGATATCACGTTACATAAAGGTAAGAAAAGATAAATAAAGAAAACGTATCTAATGATACGCCGTGTAATGCCCGGGCTTCGGACAAGAGGCATTTTTTCGCTGTAAATGAGAATTGGTGGATGATTTCTCGTACCGTACAGTAAGCCACGATTATTAAGGGGCTATGAAAGCAAATGTGTAAGCCAAAGAACTTAATAAAAAGAGTCTTATTTAGAACTTTTATAAATGCAATCACAGAATACAGAAACTTCCTGTATTCTTAGGAAACAGCCTGTAGTTTTCTGTTTAATTAACACTCCAATTCAACAACATTAACATGGTTAAATTAATAATTTTTTTAACAGTTTTGGTCAATAACAATTGTTCCATATTAAAACAAAAATATGAGTTTTATTGCATTTTCAAACACCAATTTATCAAAAGAATAGCTTATTTACAGTAAAATTACATTAATTTCTTTCATACAAGAAAGAAAAGCATACGATACTAAAAAAAAAATTAGTTTTAGTAAGAATTTAATTAGATTCAGTACAATAAACCGTATATTTACGGCTTCCAGCGATGAGTACAAGACCAAAAATCACAAGGGCTTCTGTAGATACCAAATTACTATGCATCATTCATCTTTATTCCGTCAGTAAATAAAGATTTACGAGTGTATATAAGAAAATATGGCTCGAGACGCGAACTTTGCTCATATTTGTATTTGCTGAAAGTTCGGGGCACAATGTTCCACGCGTGTACGACCAAAGACTTACCCACCATAGACGTCACATCAAAGTTATTCGCAAAACATAAAATTCAAATAAGGAATTTTACTTTTTACATAAATGGATTCTTATAACGAGCTGAGATGCGCGGGTGAGCAATTCCACTAGGTCTTGAATACCTTATTTCAATGTAACTTTACAGTGTAACTATTTGTACCTCAATTAACTAGGTACTATAGGTTTTAGGTATCAAAAGTTACAAGTTATTGGGTTTAACTTGTAAATTACGTTATTAGAACATAGAAGACAGAAAAAAAATTAGAAAGAATTGATTTAATTTTTTACTGTTGCAAAAAAACAAAACACCATATAGAGTAAGTAAATCTAATCATTGTTATAAAAAATATTGCCGACACTTTTATACCAATGTATTGACGGAAAGTTCTCACCTCGTACGAAGTCTATAGGTGGTAACGAGTAGTTGCTAAAGACCAAGCAATGTAAATGTATATATGCATGTACTTATTTGGTAGTTAGGTACATTATGGCACGTGTATTGTAGACCCTTTTCTATGTTGTTGTCTTAGGCATGTCCAATTATAACGGGGTCGTATGTTATGGAACAGAAACTTACTTATAATAGGTGAGGGGTTAGGTTAGAAATCTAAACTTACATGACAGTTGGCCCATAAGGTATTCAACGATATCATGGGATAACGCCACTCTGCACTAAAGATTGGGAGCTAATAACTTAAATATTGATCATTGACACGACGAAGAAGAAAATTACAATTTATTGTCTTTCCTTTCTTTAGGTATGTAAATATATGTAATTTCATGAAAATTAACTACGTAGGTACTTCTGTATTTGAAGGCCAATTTCTTAGGTATTTTTAGAAAGCGTTGCTTCTACACGGCACACATTTACACTGAAAGAGCTGGCAGAGATGTATTCCAACACTCAAACTTCGCCAGACAAAATTCAGTCCTAAAAGTGACAAGTGGCGAACCTGTCACCATACACTGGGCTACAGATATGTAGGTATACAGCAGATGGTGTTGCTGCTTCTATAAAAACCAAACACATTGATTGTTTTAAACTTTGAGTAACTAGGCCATAAGTTTACGCTCATTTTCTAAAAAAAAGTATTACGCTTTCTACATTAGCGACTTAAAACTTAGATACGGTTTGTTCAGGCTCTAAGTTTCATTAACTCAAACGACGGACTTTGTAAATGTCTTGCCTTCAGTAAAACTAACATACTCATAGTTAGCGCAGTGACCCAAACCGTATCCTGGCCTCGGATAAAAAGAAGTACCCATGTTCTCTGTCTCTTCCCTTCTTCGACTTTTGTTGAAGTCGAAGAAGAGAAGAGTCTTAATTTTTGATGATTTCTGACATTCAAGATTAAGGTGGCATATTAAGTTACCTTCAGATCGGTATACTTAAAAAAAAAAGTCGTCACGCCCATCTCCCGAAGGGGATGGCACAGGTGTACAACACCCACACTTCGTCGGATGATATCCAGTCCCAAATGTAACAGGTATATGGCGAGCCTGTCGCCATACACCGGGCTCCGGTCATGCAGCAGATGACATACAATACGAACATATGTTCACACAATGAACAAATTGGTGCGTGCCGGCTGGGTTTGAACCCGCTCTCTCAGGCTTGAGAGGCGGGCGTTCTCCAACAAGGCTATCATTGCTTTTTTATACCTACCCACCGTACAAATAAATAAGATCCCCATCCCCCTCCATTATAGGTGGAAACACATGCGTACGCCATAACGCACCTAATTTTCCGTAGCCACGGGCGAGCACATTTATTTTGGTAGAGAAAGGGTAGCGAGGAAACTTTTATAGTCTTAGAGGTGACGGCTGGTTTCAGTGCTATGTTTAAGACTTTATTTCTACGTTTTTGTTTTTTACTCTGTGCATAAACTAAATTTTTAAACTTGAAAATTTGTGCATAGTAAATTCCTGTGTGTAAAACCTGTTTAATATTTTTTGTATTCCTTGTAGACTCGAGTCAGTTAGCATATTTGGTTATACAAACGGTGCATTGAATGTATTCATATTTACTTAGTTTTGTAGCCATCAAATGATACGCGTCATTGTTTTGATTGACAAACCATTTTATAATTTTCGTGTTTTAGTATTGTATTGTATTAAAATAGGTAAAAGTAATCGTTTTGTAGAGTATTGTTTTTAAAACTGATTATTGTATAAATTTAGATATCTATTGAATATTATTGTGTATGTGTTATGATGGATGTCTGCTAAATTTGTCCAGTACCTACCACCTTCATAACAAAGTTCAAAACGAAAAGTCAAAACAAAAAATTAATGGCGGTCATTGGTTAGGGTATACCCTAACCAATGACCGCCATTAATAGTAATACTGTGTTTTATATTTTTCTTTCTGTTAACTCGATCAAAAGGTTAAAAACCAGTATTACTTATCCGAGGCTAAACAACGTTTTAAATAAGGGGGGTAGACTTCAGTTAAACCAACCGACAGCTCCCGGACTAACTAGAAGGTAGAGTTGTAGGCACTTACACGTCTCTATAATGATGTCACGCGTAGAGCGCAAATTTGACGCACATGTGCTTGGAAATGGAAAGTAACGGCAGGTAAGTTTAATAATTCATTGCTAGAAGGTAAATAAACTTACTTTGATTCTTTGATACCCTTTATTTAGGGGTAACTTAATTAAGTTCGTGAGAGAAAAGCTGATGAAGCCGCTTTCCTTTATAAATATTCTTTTGTTCATTACTGACGCCGTGAATGAAAAGATATGGGTTGTCAATTCACGACGTACTGAAAATATTACGATACGGTCCTTAATTATCTATCATTGTTATTGAACTTGTCGTTATCAGTCTACATATTTTTAATTTTTAAAAAATATGTAGACTGATAACGACAAGTTCAATTTTTTTTTTTTTGAAAATAACTTTCATTACTCATTGTGAATAAATAGATATTATATGCCTCCCGATGTTAGTTTTTTTTTTGTAAAATAAGGTTACGCAGAAGTGTGCTAATCCAAAAGGAACTAATTGTGAATTGTATTCAATTAAGTACTTTGTATGTAGTTACTCATCATTACAAATAATTTTTACTAACTAACTAACTTAAGACTAAGTTGGTAATCACGAAAAATTTAAGCAATTCCTTAGAAAAATAAAACTGTCGACAAAATATATTGAAATAGTGAAAATTGCTTAACAAAAGTTATGCATATTCATCAGAATACTACGCTAGGTCCTTTCAGGTTAGTGCCGCCGTTCCATGTAACCTTGTTTAGTATCTACTCAGGGTTGCTAGTGTTGGGATAACATGACAGTTACTAAGCGGTGAGCTGTCTACTTAATTTGAAGAGTGTTGTGTCAATCGACGCATATTTAGTCTGGCTTATCTTACTAAGAGTTTTACAAAAGAAAAAACAATATTACATAATCGTCACGCCTTTCCATCGAAAAGGCTGGCAGAGGTGTAATGCAACACCCTCACTTTTTTTTAAAATTAGTGGCTTCTGCTCCTTAAGTTGTGGGGCAATTTTGCCATCAACAGTGAGGGAGGTGATAGTATATTTGATATAAAAGAAATGAAGAGAAATAATCCTGGTAGGGCAGATTATACTAAAGAAGAAATGAAAGGAAAAAGAAAGAAAAACTAAAGACGAATGTTATTGGATTCAATGAAATTAGCTAATGAAAAAATGATTTTTTTGTTTGGAAATGAGAGTAGAGAAGAAAGGTGTAATGGAAGCGGAATTTTTCACTTAGTGATGGTAGAATAAAGGGATGATTTACTACGAAGAGGGCAGCTAAAAAATATATGATTTACCGAACCAATATCCAAACCACAAGAGCAATTTTGCAGGAGAGTCTGCAATTTTGAATTTAAATAATTGAACAGGACTACCACCCCCACTTATTAAAAAACCACAATAATTCTGTATAAAGGGTGCTGGTTTTGGGTGTAATAATACTTAAGGGTGGTCTATCCGTCAAAGTGAACATCTTTCAAAACATCAGTTTGCTAAATTCGAGAGAAAAAAAAACTAAAGTCTTCATACAAAATTGATCACGTGACTAGTTATTTTGTATGGAGACTCGATTATTTTTCTTTCGAATTTTAAAAACTTATGTTCTAAAAGTTGTTCACTTACACGGGTACAACAATACCTGAAGTATTACTACATCCAAAATCAGCAAGTTGTAGGTATACTTATTTGCCAAACTAATTGTTCGTTCTTAAATGTGACTTAGCAATGTTATACTCTTCTGAATGTAATAGCAAACTAAAGAAAATCATCTATACAGGGAAAGGTAGAAATAAGAGAGGACAAGGAATCCAAAGGGACCATTCCCAAAACATAATATGAAAAAAAAAAAACATATGTAGATACTCGTATCATGCTGTAGAAGCAAGTAAAAAACACTAGCAAAGATTACCAAGCCTAGTGGAGCTTTGACATGGCACCTCTAATTTCCTAATTATACTCCTTTCTATGGAAAAATACATACTGTCAATGTCATCATATTACTCTGTTGTCTATCTGTTTTCTGCACAGGTTGTAGAATTTATTTTGTGTTATATTTACAACTTTTGGAAATATTATTATGTTTGATGCAAAGGACGATTTTGGCACAGCAGTTTTGAAGACGCTTAATTTTGTGGAAATGGTAACAATTTCGCTTATGATTTTACCTATATTCGATGTGATCACGCTCTCAAAATACATCAATCTATGCAAAAAATACTTTGAAAGATGGCCTTCGTTATCTGCAATCTTGATTTTAGTGTACGCAATATTAGTAGGTGTTTTCGGTATTGTAAGCCCCTCTAAGACTCTCAATAAATTAAAAATAGATAGAGTGATCAAAGATGAAACAACGACGGAGAAAATGAGGCGTATAATTGACGCGTCCAATGCAACTCGAAATTATTTGCTCGGCGCTTTCTCCATGTTTTACGTCCTAGTTATTTGGAGACTGCTCGAATATATAAAATTCTCTGCTACGCTTCACGAGTTTTATAACTTAATGGGGACTTACGATTTAGTCGATGCTACACTTAACCAAGACGAAACAATAGAAACGAAAGAAAGGTTAGTTATGGACAGCGATGACATTACCACGCCTAGTGAGTCTTCGGTAGCTCCTAGAATTGAATCTGAACAATGGCCTTCTCTTACAGACTTAAACTATACCGAGAAAGGAAAAATTCTGACGTTCTTGAAAAATAAACCTAAGATAGGCTCTCAACAGACACCTAAAGAAAAAAGAACTACTAGACAGTCCATAATTGAAGCGCTTAAGCTCAGGAAACCTAAAACTTTCACGACTGAAGTGTCTAAAAGCAAAACAAATCATATAGATCCTGAAACTTCAGAGAGCGCAAGTTTGTCAATTTTTCCTGCTGATTCTGATTTAAATCAGTCACATAAAACTAAAGATCAAGGTTCATCCAAAGAAGCGAAACTAGACGATTTACATACAGGTAATAAAACTGACAAAACAAAACGAAAGGAAGGTACTTCCAAAGACGATAAAGCTAAAGATAAAAAGTAGATTAACCAGTTAAAGAGATTCTGAAGAGAGAAAAAAATTGCTAAGAGCTACTATTATTACAATTACTAAGATGATCAATATATTCAAAGCCTTTCATGGCTTGTTTCTTTTTTTGGAAGTAGTTATTGTGGTGGCGTTGTTAAAGCCTGTGAAGCAACCAAGCTATATTAGAGACGTTTGGATAACCGTGTTAGAAACATGCAGAGGCCCGTCCAACATGATTGTCACAATTCTACTGACTCTTTCGACCAATATACTTTTAGAAATATCGTTCGAAGAAGCCTATTATAAGACCCTATTAGACAATGCTGAAGATGCAAACTTAGTAGATGAGTTTATTTATTCGAAAAGAACGATTTGCGATACATGCTTTTATATGGGTCTTTTTCAATTGTTAATAATAGAAAGAATTATACAGTGTCTTATTACAATCGCTCATCTATTAGAATTTGAGTTAATGTGTAGGTATTCCATATTGTCTGGTGAAACAATGACTAGTTTGCCTTGTGTTGAAAGTACTAAAACTATTATTATGACCGTTAAAGTCCCGGTGGTTAGCTACCAGAACTGACAGACGTTTGACTGTTCTGTTAACTTTGTGTGATGTTTAATAAATCTAGTTTAAAGTGTTTGCTGTTGTATTTTTGTGTACTGCTTGCGCTCGGCCTGTTTGCTGCTTCAATATAGTGATACGAGTAGCATAGGATAATATTGGTAAAATTAGGTTGATCACAAAAAACTATACCAAGAAGTAACAACAACAACAACTCTTTATTAAAAACATAAAATAATTACAATAGTTCTTAAATAAAGCATAACTAAGTTTTTAATGGGCGGCCTTATCGCTCAAAGCGATCTCTTCCAGGCAACCAGAATGAACAGGAACATTTATATAATAGAGGCCTTGAAAGCTATAAAACATAGTTATACAAGACGTAAAAAATAATAAATATATATACAAATATACATACTTAATAATAAATAAATAAACACTAATAAGTATTATAACAACGTAAGTATTATAACGATATTTCATAACATTTTAAGCTTAACAAAAATATTTTCTGTGGCAAATGCTTATCGTTTTAATATTGTCTCTGTGCTATACTCATAGCTACGTACGCGTTGATCTTGAAAAGTTTAATTTCACAATGACAGCATGCAATAAAAAAAACAGGATACACATCGTCAGCACACAACAACAAATGTCGAGTCTACACATGGGTCTACACGCTTGTTGACTTGCAGCAAACCATGTTACTCTACAAACGTTGACAAACCAAACGCTACCATCTCTGGCTGCTATCCACATATGATTTGCAAGGATATTTATTTATAGATGTGTTACGGATCAAGAAGCATAGCTGACTTCAAACTGGCAACCAGTTTTATACTGAGGGCACAGAATACTCCATAATACAGTAATGGTGCGGCTACATTATCGCGCAATAATTCGGGTCGCGTTGTCGCGCTAAAATCATCGTAATCGATTATCGGTGATGTTCGTGTTTACATTATTAGCGGTCAATTCATCGCCTTCCTGCAGAATTGACTTGGGCGATAATTCGCCCAATACATAGCTGAGTGACGAACTAACCGGCTACACTTGTCGCGATAGCCCGAATTATCATCGAAAGCCGCTAATGTAGCCGCATTATCATGGTGTGGTTACATTAGCGGCGAAGAGCTAATACTAAAACTATTATTCCAAAAATAACTAACAATTAGCCATAAGGTGTCTCCCAGACAGACGCAGCTGCGGTGGCGGTGAAGGGGCCGACACTATAAAAGTCCATGCCGCTACCGCAGTCCACGCCTATCTGGGAGACGCTTAAGGATGGGAACGAACCGAAATGAAAACCCTTACGTATATCAAACCAGACACTTTGAAGTTTTGTGAAGGCTTTCGTTAGCCATGGTTTACAAAGCGTGTAAAGTTGGCATAATAGTCTAGCAACCGTCTCAAAAGAAGTCTCGAGTAAGTTCTGTTACAGAGATTAAAAGAAGAAACTAAATTTACAAAACGAACTTGTCATTGCTGTCAAATTGTCACCGATTGTCAAATTAGTCATACTTGTCACCTTGTTGTGATTTTAACACTAAATTCTAAACATGCTACAAAATAGCTTGAAATAGTTACAATTCATCATCCTTTCAGTAATGCAGTCTACGTAGTTTTAGTTTTGCGAAATACCAACACCAAACACCGACAACATGGATATGGGCTGCTTAATCTTGACTTTCATTATGCTATCGCAAATGGTCATGGTCCTGACCATGCTAAACCCCGTTTACGATGTCCGTAAAATCATCGCGTGCATCAACAACCACACCAGAAATTTCAAGACTCTATATTATACGTTTGTTTCATTTTACTTCATATCTGTTGTCTTCTTAGGTATGTACATTCCTCTGCAGAATATACATTCAATGATCTTTAATGACGACCTTAACGCTTACGACAAGCTAATACTTCTGAGCAGAATTGAGAAGAACTACATAATCGCTGGTTTCTCTCTTTTCTTGGTCGTCGTGCTTTACGGTGTGAGAACACTTCTCTTGTACACAGCAAACCTGGTTGATTTGGTAGAGAAGACAAGTGAACCCGTAGTTTTCAAGTCGAACTCCACAAATCTAGCTCTCAACAACGAAAACTTCCTGCCGAATCTGCTGAAGGTGAAGAGGTCGGTATCCCTCGAAGCCGTATTATGTTCGAACGAGCTGAAAGACCATCTGAAGCTACTAGTGAAGAATTTGAACTATCAGTAATACAGAAACGTCTTGTCGAGCGTCTTAGAAACATCAAGCAATAGCCCGAACATGAACTTCTGATTGGCCGAAAGTTTTACCAATAAAACTTGTTCCCTCTTATTTGTAATTATTTTCGTCGATATCTTTTCCGCGAGCAGCACTGACAAGTATTTGGGAATTCTCCGGAATTACAGTGGGGTGAGACGACGTGAAATATTCGGGAAGACACAAACATAAAAATAAAATGCCGCAACAGAAGTAAAGGGAAGAAAAATGTCGTATAGGAATGCTTGGAGTGCGAGAAAGGGAACGGGTATTTTATAGTTGTGTAGATGGGAGAGGAAAAAACTTTTATCTATCACGCATATAAGTTGGTTCTTAGCCCCGTTTATTGTATTTTTAATGAATATTATCGTATATCGATTGCTAATTACGGCATTTATTTCTTAACAAAAAATATTGTAACTATAGGCTTAGGTTTAGCTAACCCACATTCTTCATCCACCTTGTATAACTTCATAAAACAAAATTCAGATCGTACTAGCCCATGCCCGCATGAGTGACATAACGATAACGTTCATTGCTCCCCGGCCACTTAGATCCACCGCCAGGTTCCACCGGTGGCGCCAAAGCTGTTTTTTTCTTTTTCTTCAATCCACAGTCTGCCACCAGGCTCTACCGGTGAAGCCAGTGTGGCCATGGGTAGCATAATCCCCTTTTTCCCCTTTCATATTAGCAGAATAAGTCGTAAAACGCACAAGTATCATCCCTACTTAGTCGATATACCACCTACTCGTACTAAGCGGTTCGCCTCCACCTTCTTAATACGAGCGGCTAGGGAATAGAATCGTTTGCCATCATCTGTTTTTCCGACTAACTACAACCTAGGTATCTTCAAGGCCAGAGTAAATAAGTACCTACTAGGTCTTCGCGCTTCATCTTAGGCCACAATGTCGCTTTACATCAGACGAGTTGGTGGTCAAACGTTGACCTGTTTTAAATTAAAAAAAATGATTTGGTTCATGCAATATTTTTTTTTTAAGAACAACAATATTATAAGGTATCTAGTCTAACACTTGGTACAATAACTAGCTATCTAGGACCCACAAAGGAAGGCTCTCTTCAGGCGACACGGGAACCGGCTTGGCCGCCGTGCCGGTTCACTAATGCAAACTTTACAATACATTCTTTTACACGACACGGCGCGGTGTCGGCACGATCATGACAGCTTGAAGTCAACGTAAGGTGCTATTAAAAAGAAAACATTTTGGAGTAAATTCGAACTTGCCCAATTTCATTTTCTTCGATTTGTTTCCTTACTTTCTTTGTTCGACCAGTACGCCACAAAAGCTATTCTTAACTAGCACGACGTTATGCAAAGCTACCTGATTTTCATAATAGTATTTCATTGGGATTTTATTTTAATTTAGTCGCTCTGCAGGAAGACAAGTTTTACTTTAGAATAATTTCGCAACACTTGAATATTGCATTTTGACTTAGTGATTCATGAAATCTTCCTGTTTAAAACAATCTCTGGAACTATTTCATTTCGAAGAATATAATATTATAGGGTCAACTGGGGCCAATGCGTCTGTGGGGCAATTGCGTTATTTGAGAATTCCTGACAAACCCTTTACAAATTAGGTGCGACCTACACTATTTTTAAAATCTTTAGTTGCAATAATCTGAACAAGATGGCGTTAGTTGTCTAATTTTTGAAGGGTTTGTCAGTAATTCTCGAAAGTCGCAATTGCCCTATAGACGCATTTGCCCCAGTTGACCCTAACTACTGTAATGTGACAGCTAATCTGAATATGTGTATTACAAATAACCTTTAGTACTTGTAGGTACGACGATCAGCTTTAGCTCAGTCTCCTCTCACTAAGTCTCTTATTAAAACTGGTTTCATGTATCGCAAAACCAGAGCCTTGATTCTACTAAACAATTGTTAATTAAATTGTAAATGAATTGTCTATTTTTGACACTTCTGGCATACAAAAAATATCAATTTGAGGAAATTTATTGACAATTTTGAAACAGTTGGTTAGTAGTCAATAAATCTAGTTGCAGTTATAAATCGAGATTCGATCGTGAGCTTGGTTTAAGCATGCAGCCCTCAGTGTTTAAGATTTTACACTAGAAATAAATTTTAGCCTCACAATTCTAGATTAACATCCGTTAGCTAACGCCTGATTCAATCAACAGCCATTCTAGATCTAATTAATCCTTTAATTAAATTGTTGTTTGTCTTGTAACCCGAGTCTACATGACCAGACGCAATAATGCAAAATATGTAAATACTATTTACATGCTCACATTGTGGTTGCTGGTAAGAGACCAAAACACAAACGCTATACTAATAAACGTTGTAGCCTCGCACTACTTATACAGTGTTTTGCCTTTTTCAAAAGATTCAAATTACATAATCACAGAATGCAATACAATACAATTCAAAACTCTTAATTGACACCAAATACAACATAAATCTAAACAACACTCAAAAATATTGACGCAATGAGCGGTCTTATCGATTAAGAGCGATGTCTTCCAGACAACCTTTGGAGGGAATAAAAACATTACGATTAAGCAGAATGCCAATCCGAAACCTATCAGACACACAGTCCTAATTTTTATTACATCCCCGATCTGTGATCAAACATAAACAGCAAAGTTTAAAAAACATACTGACTTCCCGTCATCCGACAAAAACAATAAATTGTATGTAAACAGTTGAGAACATCGTCCTTTTTTTAAGTCGGTTAAAATGGAAAACCACGGGCAAACGCTAGGCATAGTTATATAAGTACTTAGGAAGTTTTGCGCGGAAATAGCTTTACCAACTTAACAATAGCTTCAATGCTTTTTAAGCTTCATAAAAAACTTTTTACCCGACTGCGCAAGAAGGAAGGTTATGTTTTTCGAGTTTATGTATGTTAGTATGTATGTATGTGGGTATGAATGTATGAGGTTTCTTTGGCACACCCTACAGCCTAAACAGCTTGATGGATATCGACATGTGAGGTGTCATTTGAATCGTCTTGATTGTGGAAGTGATGCAAGGTACAAATTTTGCAGCCGGTTGCAGTTAATAATGTTACTTGTTTTTTTTTCTAAACTCTTTACTTTGTTAACTGCAACAGTTCATCGATCAGTCTCGCCGCATCCGTATTGCCCGACTTTGGCAAGCATTCAAAACTGCTCTGCGGCGCCGGCCGCTGGGCATCCGACACTGCGGCCCTGAATTAATGCCCACTGTGTAGAGGGGGCCGAAGGTTTGCGACAATGGCTCGATTTATGGCCCATCGTAAGACTTGTTTGGAAGCACGATCATAGTTTGCGCTGCGCGTATGTTTTGCAATTGGGGACAAAATGGGGGATGAAACCGGAGAGCGTGTAAAAGTTATATAGCAGGATATATCAGGATGCAGATCGATATACAGGGCCCATACTATGAGCTTTGATCATTACGAAAACCTTTTTTCGTTTTCGTTTGGCACATTTCTATAAAGCGCCTCTGCCGAAAACGTTAAGGAGCTAGGCTAAATGTATTGAGCCAAACGAAAACGAAGAAGTTTTCGTTTATTATCAAAACTCGCGGTAAAACCCCAGGTTATGTGTTCTGTAAATAGAGGTGGTAGGTTCTTATTTAAAAAAGTATTAAAAAAATAAATGCGTAACTTAATGCGTAAAGATAACATTCCGAGTCAAATTTAGATTTGATTGGTCTAAAATATTGAATAAAGTCTACGGTCAACAGTGAGCCATTTTACCTAAAAATGATTCTCGTAATGCAACACCTGTAATTCTAAAGAACTACTTAAAATGTGTTTCTTCAAACTAAGTGGATATAGAGTTTGAAACCAGTTAATTACTAACCCACCTTCTAGTCTAATTAAATTCAAATTAATATTAAATGCAAGTTTAGAAAAAGTATGTATCCAAATTCATCTAAAAAACCAATCTCTTATAAAAAAAACAATCGCGTTATTCCTTCCCGCAATAAACTCAATTAGGTCATGACGAATCTTCACCTCCCCTGTAATGCTATTGTTTATATTTAGCAGTCTAAATATAGCGTTATTGTCTGATGCGATGACCCCGTATGTCAGACGGGACCGCGGGTCATAATCACGACCATTCAAACGAAGGTTCTGTATTCAACTGTGCTCATCGGTCAACACGGGCATTCGGAAGACTGTGTTTTGAATTTTGAGTGGGTTCTTAATGTGGTGGATGTTTGTTCGGTCCTCAGTTTATTTGAATATTGTTTCTTTTAATTAACCGTTATTGTGTAGGTAGTATTGTAATCCTTATTGTTTTATTTGTTTGTTTGAGGGATGGAAAGCGATCGACAAGCATACCTTTAAGCTTGCCTTGAAGCTTGAATAGGCGGTAGGTAAACGCATGCTAGAGAGAAGCCTATACTGACATCAGAGGCCCTAGACACGTTGCAATCGCTTCCAAACTATTCTGTTTGAAGAATCCCTAACGTTTGAAGCCTAATTGCTGATTGGACAAGTTTACAATATGATTACGTCACATTTTTAAGCAACGTATTTTATCCAATCAGCAGATGTCGTTCGAATCTTAGCGATTTTAGAAACAGAAAGCGATTGCAACGTTTCTAGGGGCCTTATACTCAAAACTATACTGTACCTATCTACGATGATATCTACTCGTATCTGTACTTGTACTAAGTATTTGATGGAAAACAGTTAATAATGATAATGGTTACTACCCTAAAGGAGAAGTAGTCCCAGGAAGTTTACTAGCTACCGCCACTCAGGGTATCCTATCGCGGTGGCTAGTGACCCTAATTAAAATTTCATTTTATTTGTAATTCTTTTTTAAATAATTGTAATGTGTATATAATGTAGCCAGAAATAAAAAATATCTTAAAATTATTTATCTATCTAAAGGATAAGAATTCACAACACACCCCAAGTGGAACGTCAATGCAGGACATATCGCCCTCATCTCGAATGAGAATAACCTAAAGGAGAAGTAAGGCAACAATCACTTTATCATCTCCAAAGCTCTCAGCATCATCAAACCGCTCCTGCACCTACCTACTGTCTATCTAAGGTACATCTATACCGTCTTCAATTATTAATACAAGGCAGTACTACCCGCCACTCCTTGGGGACTCGGGTCACCGCAGAATTAGGTACTTTGGTACATTAGGGCGCGACCACACTGCGCGCGTAAGAAAAATTTTGGTTAGGTGAATGACGTAGCATACGGGGTGACACGTTAGACTTATTCAAGGGCGATTGTCAAGTATGTGTAAGATATATACAATTAAGTGCGATAGGTACAACACACACACGCACACAAAATCATCTAAATATTTAAAAAAAATGTTATTCGTTTGGTTGCATGAGTCGGTGGCTTGCCGATACAACCCGTCGACATGATGTGTACGGCTTGTTGTTTTTTGGCTTATTCCCAATGAGCACCACCAAAACAGCCACCAGTGGTGGTCTTTAGGACAAAGTTTTAATTTTTGTCTTAACTGCCGCTGGTAGGACTCGTTAGGTCATTTTTTTTTATAAATGGCCGTCGCCGACAAGAACCATAACCATCGACATCATGTCTGCAGGCAATGGCGACTTTGACGCATAGATTCCCTTATTCATACGGACATAACTTACGGTTTCATTTAGTTGAATCCGCTGGCTTAGATATTTATAAAATCCGTTTTTTTTTCAATGAGAGATTACAAGCGAAACCCAATATATAAGTATATTTTTTTGTTAAAACAACAACAGTATTCATAGCGGTACTCTGAAGCGCGTTAAAAAGTAAATGCAAATGCCGATGCCGTTACGTTTCTATTGTGTCACGTCGCGTAGTAGCATGTGTAACTCCAGTGTGGCCTCACCTTTACGTACCTATTTTGGGTTTCTTTACTCAGTCCCTTGTACTAGGTAATTATAAATGGGGCAATGTCGGACGTGAATATTGTATGTCGTCCCTGTTTATTGTGGAAATGGAGGTGTGTGGGTGCTGATATGGTAGTGTGGGTGCTGATTTGGAGCTCTCCAGAGATGTTCGGGTTTATTTTGTAGTATTTGAACTGAATGTAGCGGAAATTTTCCTTTTTTTACACGACTGCGTAAGAAGGATGGTTATGTATTTCGAGTGTATGTATGAGGTTTATTTGCCATGCCCTTCCACCTAAACAGGTAGATGGATTTCAACATGTGCGGTGTCCTGATATGAATTGTTTTGATAGTGGGAGTGATATTGAGCACAAAATTTTAATTTTATTCGGAGTGTCAGACTACATTTTGCAATCGGTTTTTTTTTTTCTAATGTAGTACTTGTTGCGGCTGTTTAAAGGAACCAATTAGGTTTTTGATCTTCAAATTATATAATTTATTATTATATGACGGAATATGAACGTAAGCAATCATAGAATGGTCGCTGCAGAATGGAAACCTATCAACGACTAGACTTACTCGTAGAGCTAGACTTAGAGCAAGCTTGTTAGACCTTCAAATTTGCAGTAGAAAGACAGAAGATGAGACTTGGACCCAGGATGAGACCCAGGATTGAAAAAAAGCTGAAAAAGAAACGGACAAATGGAAAATGTTTGATGATAATGAAATATTGCATCACAAATTATTTTTTGTTAAGAAATGTATTTTTGAAAACAAAGAAGTGTACATCTACCTAATGTTGACGATGATTAAGTAGCAGAATCGTGAGCTGATCAAAATGAGCCCAAACACGGCTAGCCTATTATTAACTATTGAGGAGTTCCTATAGGTAGCAGCCACCTTCCGATTTTATCATTAAACTAGCTTCATTGTACTATATTTTAGCATTGTCAGGCATTCCAAATTTAAGTCCAAGCAAACGTCAGAAAGTGGTTCTAATTTAGTTTTCAAGATTACCTATATATACTAACACGGTAAGTTGGCTCTGTGAGCTGTAGAGCTCGCGGCCAACTTGTCTTCTTCTCTCATTCTCCTCTACATGTGGCATTCCTCAATCGATTCTCGTTAAATTTTAAGAGCAGGTTTGATAATTTTAGATTTTTTGTTGGCGAGTCTGTTTTTCGTTTTTGTTTTATAAATGCAGTTTTTTTTTTTTTGAAAAAATTATCATTATTCCGCCATTAACTACCTGGACAAAATAAATCTAAATGATTATCGAACTTAACCACAAAATTTCAAGAGAATCGGTTAAGGAATGTGACCTGTAGAGAAAGACAACGGTCCGGACAGAGATCCAGACAGAAATCGGTCATTTTTTTTTAATGTAGAATAGGTCGGCGTTTGACCACAAACTCGCCTGATGATAAGCGACGTTGTGGTCTAAGATGGAGCACGACGACCTATAAGGTACTTATTCACTATAGTCAGCTCTAGTTTTGTAGAGTGAAGAAGTACAAAGACGGCAGTTGAGTGAGGCGCTACAAGTGCGCTACTGCTCAGACCCGTCTTCGGAACGGTTACACCGGACTACATCCCGAAACACGACTAGGCCATTTCACGGCATGGCTTGGTCCGGTGGTAAGAATAATGGTAACTAGCCACGGCTGAAGCCTCCTACCAGAGAAAAGCATCCGAAAGCATTTTTGTCCAAGCTAAAGCATAGACGCTTCGCTTACTAACGCTGGCTCGGTCGAAAAGCGTATAATGAAAATATTCATTATTCTACTCATGATCTGCGAACTAAAATTTAATTTATCATACTCACTCTTCGGTTATATAACGTCGACGTACTCACTTGAAAAGCCTATTTTTGACTCAAGCCCTTCACTGACGTCAGACTGCCGAAAAACCTCAAGCTCCTAAGCAGTAACAAATTCATAAACAAATAGAAAACTAATTTAGCCCTAAAGTAAGATCCATTCAACCGCGCCCGGACTCAGGACTTTCAAAGTCATATTGGGGAGCTTCCAAATCTATTGTGGTCCTCACAAAAGATGTTAAAAGGTACTTCGCTATAGCGGGCGAGTTTTTCCCGTAATAGAAAATTTTGGGTTTTTATGCCAAGCTGGAAAAGGTGGCAAAACAAGTCCGGGTTAAAGAAATTTATTTTCTCGACAGGAAATTAACAAACATTTCACTTATCCGAGAACTTAACTAATATATAACTAGTAGTGCCCCGCGGTTTCACCCGCGGTCCCAGAGAAACCGTTTATTTTTTCGGGATAAAAAGTACCCTATGTCCTTCTCTGTATCTCAGACAACGTGTATGCAAAATTTCAAGATGATCGGTTGATTGGTTAGGGCGTGAAAGCGTTAGAAACAAACAAACAAAGAAAAAAACAAACGAACAAACTCACTTTCGCATTTATAATATTAGTTAGGATTCGACATGTAGGTATAGTCTGTATTTATAATTATTATACCTTATGTATCTACAATTTGTACCTTATAATATTTGAATGTGCTTACGAGTATAACTATTGTTTATTTTATTACTTATTCGAAGTTGTATTACACTTCTGCCAGCCCCCTCGGGGAAAAGGCGTTACGATGTTATGTTATGGAACTGATGTCACAGTTTTTTATTTCTAATCATGCTATCATAGGGAAAGTCTTTAGCAGAAGCTTAAGAGTCCGGCGACTTTCGCATTGGCTTAAGGTATTCTATAGCCATTTCCTCTAGAAGAAGAAGACGAGCGAAGGCAGCAACTAAAGATACTGACGAACCTTTAAAGTTACCTACAGAATGACAAAGTGACACCCACACTTCGCTGCACGATATTCAGTCTTAAATGTGACAGGGGGCGAGCCTGTCGCCATACACCGGGCTCCAGTCATGTAGCAGATGACATACAATACGCACATATGTTCACACAATGAACAAATTAGTGCGTGCCGTCGGCTGGGTTAGAACCCGCTCCTTCTGGCTTGAGAGGCGGGCCTTCTTCAACTAGGCTATCATCGCTTCAGTATCATCGCAGCATCAATGCCATTGTACGAAATTCTTATTTCTTAACTAAATAAGTGCAAAGCTTTTGTCATTTTTAAAAACCCTAAATCATCACTACCTACTACTATCTCCTACTTATCCTACTACATCCTACTATCTTAGTGTTAATACGTAATAGAATATATACGTATAATGCTTAGAGTCTTGCTATATTAAATAATCTGTTATGAAATGAATCAATTTAACCTGCACGTTTGTCCTTATTTTAGACTGAATCCCTATTAAGAACTTTCCCGCACCAAAACTGTCACTGGTACAAAAATACCCTATAATATACCTCTATGTATAGAAAAGTATAGATAATTACGTCTGCAGAGTTCTTCAGTTCGAGATTTATTTCATCCAGGGTTATCCTCTACGGAACCCCTCGGTCGCGGGAGCCCAACAGGAACCGCGAAACCCAGATAAGGATCTGGCGCAAGGTACAGGAGCGAGCAGATGGTTATTTTTACTCGAACCATAAATATTTAGGTACTTGAATATTGATAAAATATGTAACGTTTTTATTTATTGCATGTTATAATGTATCTGATTGTATAATTGTATGTCTTTTAGTCATTTGCTGATTTAATTGTTTTTATTTGCTCTATCTTCAATAAAAGAGGACAATTTTTTTCTCGAAAAAATACAACACACAACAAACAAAACACAAAAACAAATTGTTAATTTTTGTATTATCGATCGGTGGAAATCGCACAGTGTGTGTTTTAAGCGATCTTTTTACCGCACACATGCAATCTGTGGAATAAGCTCCCTCCTCCACGCGTACACGGTGTTCTTTAAAAGGGCTGTCAATATATGTAGAGAGTCCTTAGCGGTCGGCAACGTATCTGCGATTTTTACCATCAGGCGACCCGTTAGCTTGCTTGCCACCTATGGCATTCCTATTTATTTTGTTTATGAAATGTTTTTTTTGTTTAGTATTATTTGTATGTACTGGCCGACAGACGTACAACTTTATGCGGATGTCTAGACCTTCAGATTTCAGAAATATTTAAAAAGAGCGCTACAGCGTTCTAGTACCCGCCAGGCAACCTTTTTTATGAAGTAACTTGCAAAATAGACTTGTAATATATTCAAATCCCCAAAGCCGCTAGCTCCCGTGACTCAGCTCCCTTCCCAGTTTTATCTCGATAAAACTTATATATATTCTTTTCATCGGGATCCCTTGATCTGACCTCTCTGGTAATACTTTTCGACGATATTTATACTATTTATACAGCCATTGTCTAGGCTTCAATTCGAATGATTTATAATATTTACGCCCTTTCAGTCACTTTTGAATCGATGAAATATGGATTATGCTCGATTATTTTTTTCACGCTTCCCGAGTGATAACGGAGCAACCGTTTGTTGTAGCCATTTATTTATGTTTATGGAACGAATATAGATGATAAATACATCGGATATTCGCACCGCCTCGATTCGCGATTTGAATAAACTCGATAGCAGCGGACCGTACAAAAATCCGTAAACATCGTCCGGTTTAAAGGATACATAAATGTATGTAAATAGTCAATGTTCGCAGTTTCAGTTGGACAATAGACACGTGTGTATAAGTCAGTTGTAATTGTGTTGCAATTTATACTTATGTATATTGTAAAATAATAGCTGTCACTGGCGGCTTGGTCGCGTTACTGCTGTCTATTAATTCAGTAGGTAGTTAAAGGCACATAACAACTTAACTGTTTATAAATCAGTCTTTTTTAGATTATAAAACTAGAAACTATCATGTCGAACTATCTGATCCGGACGCGCTGTTATGCCAATGATCATACTTGCACTAAAAAAAAGGTGCTTATACGCCCTACGCGACTCTCTCGTATCGACGTTGTTCCATAGTTCTTTGTCGCGTTAGTGCCTGTATTCATACTTTCTCTTAGATCACTTATATAATAGGTGCGTTTATTACCAGCTAATGTCTATCATACCAACAATAACATTGCGTATCTATTTCAATTAAGACCATCCACAAGCGACATTAAACTTGCGAGTATGTATAGAACTAAGGCTTCACGTGAGACGACGCGTGGCGCGAAATTAGAACATCCAATTTGGAACAGGATCAAAGAAACATTCCCGCTAGTTCAAAGTTTAAGTGTTCCCGAAGAGTAATAGAGCTAGGAAATCTGAAAAGGATGGCTTAATACACGGTTGGTCGAGTGAAACGAGGACAGATGTAGTGGTCCTGCTAATGGCCTAGGGCAAGCGAGCCAAAGGCGCTCTTGTAAATAAATGAGAGTGTTTTTTTTCTTTTTTTCTATTTTTTCTCTGAGCTGGGGCCGGATGGGATTGTTTTATGACTAGTTGTAGGAACTGGGTTAACTTTGTGTATGTAAGGGTGGGTCAGATTGCCTTGCGTTACATAATAAGTGTACAGTAGAATATACAGTGGATTTTGTTTAAAAAATGTTATTTTGAGTACAGAAGCCCTTTTTTTTTCCAACTTTCTGACAGAGGAAAGATTTGCAAACAAAAATTACGAATCAAAAAGATAACAACGCTTAAAACTAGTATGACAATTGGCAGCCTTTTCACTAAGAGTGATCTTTTCCAGATTATTTTAGTTCCTATCCTAAATCCTCCCGAATTAATCTAATAAATAAAAGACGGTCAGATAAATAGATATAAGTATTAATGTAAAACCATTTTCAAAAATGTTATGTCCAGCATAAACTGAACCGAACAATAATCTAACCCACAACGCCTGTTAACTTCACCTTATGGTATTAAATTCCTGACTCCTACAATGATAACAATAGGAAGCAGGTGGCTCAATGTGACTATTCGCAATGTGCGGCCCAAATCAACTATTTGTCAGCTCTAGCGTTTTGGATACAAAACCCATTGACACGGCCATGTTTGGTATCAAACAGGTGGGTCAGGCTGACCTCCAGTGTTGGAGAGACTATTGTGTTTATTCATCTACGTAAAGGGTCCTGTTATATTGGACGACAATATGTTACATACAATTATGCAATCAGAAAGGTGTGTTTGTATTTGTCTATCGCACTTAAATAATGGAAATGCAAAATGTATGTGTCTGTGTATGTGTGTGTATTGGTACTTCTTCACGATGAAATGGTTAAACAGATCTCATTGTAGAATGGTGATAGATACCCTGAATACCTACCATGATAGATACCATGATACAGTAGTTTCATGGTTCAGGGGGCTCACCAGAAGTTTTGATTGTTAACGAAAATCTTTTTCGTTTTATTTTGGCTCCATAGTTCTTGTTAATCATTTCTATCATATTCATACTTTATTTTCTATTTTATGTATGTTCATAATTTTTATCTAAATTCATGGTAAGGGCACTGGTGACAGCCGTACTCTTTATTTATTTCGTTTATGGCTCTATTTAATACAGTTATTGATGCTTCTTTAGCATAGTGTATGTATTGTGTTGGTATATAGGGTGCTGCTGAAGTTTTGATGCCTTTTTAAGGTTGAGAAAGACAGACTTGTCTAATGTCACCCGCCTGACCTACGTGAAAATAAGTACTTTATGTAAGAAGCAATAGTTCTTGTATCATTCCCAATGGATCTGCGAGGTATAGTTGGTAATATAAAAAATATGTGTAAAGTCTATGTATTATGTCTTATACAAATAGAATACAAATTTTATTTATTAATGTTACAAAATGCTAATTGGTTCACTTTTAACCTTCACATTTGCTTGCAAGACTATTCCATAATTTTGATCTATGCAGAGACTGCGTTTTGAGGGGTTTACAAGGGTCGATTTTCGCCGTGCGGCTAGAGTCGCTTCACAAATCACTTGCGATTTATCTCTTGGCTTTAGAACCTTGCGACTTATCTAAATTGTAATTTATATGGTCAATTTTTGCCTTTAGTCGCCTTTATTAGGCGGGTTTAGTCGCCCGTATAAACCCCCCATCAGAGACAAAAAGAGTTCAAATCTTTGAAAAACATCAAACATTGCTTGAAGTCATTAAGTACTTGAAAATAGCTTTTATTAGTATGGTAATATATTCTCATTTTTAAAATATGTAGATACGCATAGACATGAATCCATTTGCGAGATTTTAATTCATCCTCAACTGGTTACCATAAAACGAGATTGAATTGTAAAAATATTGAACTGAAATTTAAAACCATTTTTTCAATTTTTCCATTATTCAATTCGTTGTCACAAACAAAACAGCTAAAACCGAATGATATACAAACACCGCTAAGTGCAAGGGCTGGTTATCCTGAAATAAGCTAAAACACATCAGGCTATATCGTAAAAACAAATGCGGTGTTGCCCTTGCAAAATGTTCTTCTACCCTCAAAAATTAACATAAAGAGAACGGCGCTGAGCCGGTGAAATAAAGGCTTAAAAGGTGATTGGATGAAAAGACGATGCTTAGTTTTTAATCTGTAGGAATAAACTAAATTTAAAAAGTAAAAAAATACCAGTCACGTTTTAGGAGAGTTTGAGTGATTTTTACATTTTATACATTTTGTTAAAGAAAAATGTAGCTAGACGAAAACAATAGGTACGTTATAATCACAAATGTGCCAGCCACTTCAGTAGCAATGTTTGTTAAAAAAAAAACAAAGTATGTGTAAGTAGTTAGTTTAGTCCATAACATTCTGGACTGACTCCCATCATCTGATGCAACACGGAGCAGTTACATTAACTTACTCAGTACCATACACCTAAAGCACTCAAAATAGTTGAAAATTACCGGAGCCACTCAGTTTCCAACACATTACGACTTCATAGCAGTTTTGACGTCACTTCGCAAACACGAATTGGGCCCTAATGTAGGTAAAGTAGGTAAAAGTTCTTAAGACATAAACATGAATACTTTATTGTGTGTGAAAAACTTGAGATCGGTCGAGGACGGGGAAACGGGGAATGGGAAAACATGGCGCTATAGCCGATGTCAGAATTTGGCAGGAAAAGGAAATACAGAAAAATAAATATTAATAATTTCAGTCGTGTCAGGAGTATCGATTATTTGAACATTGTTTTGTGTCCCGTGTCTAGGTTTATCAGCGATAGTGATTTAAACAGTCGTAAAAGGCCCTAGACAAGTAGAAATAGCTTCCAAGCGATTCTGACGCTAAAGCTAAAGTTATTTAAATAAATAAATAAATATCAGGACACTTACACACACGGTCGCCTGACCCCAAACTAAGCAAAGCTTGTACTATGGCTGCCAGAGACTGATATACATGCATATATCTTTTTAAATACATACTTAAATAGATAGATATTTACACCCAGACATAGAACAAACACAAATGTTCATCGCATAAATGTTTGCTCTAGGTGGGAATCGAACCCACGCCCCCAAGCTCAGCAGGCAGGTTCACTACCAAATGAGCCACCGAGGCAGTCAATTTATATTTATTCTATTCGCTAGTGAAAAGCGTTTTGGAATATGGTAGTGTGATTTGGTCTCCGCACTATAAAGTGCACTCAGACAGCATTGAGCGAGTTCAGAAAAAGTGTCTGAGAATACTTTGTTATCGTCACCACGTAGGACGCACTAATTTAAATTATGAAGGCCGATTACATAAATACAATGTTCAGCCACTTAACTTACGCAGACAATATCTTGACCTAGTATACCTGTATAAGATTGTCAATTCCTTAATAGATTCCCCTGACCTGTTGTCCCATTAAATATTAAATTAATATTAAATTAAATTATGATTTAATATTTAATTCAGTTCTCGTAGAGCCAAAGTTACCAAACTCTTTGCGCTTCAAGCTTATAAGAATAATACCTCCTACTTCAATCCTATAGTAAGGATGGCCCGTCAGTTTAACGATTTATTAAAAAATAATTACGAAGTTGATATTTTTAATCGCAAGTTTTTCAATTATGTTAAAACAATTAAAAATATCCTCCATCTATGACCCATCTTCTTCTATTAGTCTATTATGTAGTATATTGTACCAGTACATATAATTTTAGTATATAATTAGTAATATTAAGAATTCCGTGCTTGAGTTCAGTCTCATGACACATTTGCCTATGTATAATTTTTGGTTTTTCTGTACACACTATTTTTGGATGACAATCCAGTTCAGAACTTAGATATATTGTGTATTGTATATATATTGTGTTGGTATATCGATTTTTATTTGTTTGTGTGTCTAATAAATAAATAAAGCGATTCAAACGCTAGCTGGTGATTGGACCAATTGACAATGTGATCACGTGACGTTTCTAAAGTTCTTATTTCGTCCAATCAGCAGGTGACGTTCGATGTGGCGTTGGCGTTGGCGATTCTAGAAACAGAATTGCTTGCAAGTGATTGCCATTTATCTAGAGACACGTATAGTAGCAAAATTTAAAGCGTTATAAAGTGGAAAGCAAAGACGACAAACATTTTAAATGAAACCGACCTCACAGTGCCCACAAGCATACTGTGCGCAATTAAGAACTCAGTAGCATACGATTTGATTTATAATATGGAGAAAACCGTGAGTCACGCCGGTTCCAGAACTTTTGTATGTCATTAAAAACATATACATATCAAAAATAAAATATATATCCAAAATTTCAATAGAACTTAACTAGACTTATATTGTTTGTAATCTTAAACTATTGGAGGCATAAGTCATTATGCGACTATGTCAGTTCTATTGTGCACAGTTTAAAATGTTTAAATCGAACACTTCATAATAGTATAATGACTACAATAATTTAAGTCAAATAGAAATCAAAAACTATTTATAATACTTCAAATTGTAACGAATACCACATGAACTTACCAGGCACTAGTTCGGAGTCAGTGAGTTCATATCATATGATATACTTATTATTCGTGCCAAAATAAAAATATTTGATTTGATTTACATACACAAAAACTCATATAATATGAAAGATTTGAGTAGGATTAGTTACAAGTACATCGCTACAAATAAACAAAACCAACATACATTTAATAAAATAACCAGTCTACATCAATGTTTCGCCCTGTAATACAACTGCTTAGCACATTTTCCAATATTTTTCCTTCGCTCCCGCTTTATCCTTAATCCATCCCCTTGGCATTCAGTCACGAATTTACCCCGACCCCCTTCCGTTGCCAACAGTGCAATAAATTGAGGCACAGATACATGTTGTGTTACATATTACGCGAAACAATTATTTTAAGAGATTTTTTTTTGTTTACAGTAAAATTTCTCTTTCCTTGTTCATAGCAATATTAGAGGTAGAGGTATAAAATCGAAAGCGACAGCAATCGATTGAAAATTTCCTCCGCGGCCTCACATTAGATTGAGCGTTGGTCCAAGATTAGCTTCAATACAAAATTGACAATATTGAACCTTATTACTGCTTGACACATTTGTTTCAAAATCAACTTTGTGTCCTAGAGGTGTCCAAAGAACAAACACACATTGGTGTTTAGCTCCAAGAGCTAGATTGGTGCAAACACGACCTATGTGAGGCCGCGGCTCAAAAGTTACAGAAACTCAGCTCATTTATTGGAACAGAAAACATGTATTTTCCCTCTATCACACTTTTTCTGATAGATTCAATTAAAAAGACCAAGTAGATCAGATAAGAAACTAGCCCCCAAGAAACAAGATTGGGATTCTACATAACCAACGTTACACGAGTGAAACACGCTAAAATTCGTACGGAAAAAGTTCAACCACGCTAAAACAAAATAAAGCAATAAACAACGCTATTTTTCGACTGGAAAAGTATCTTTAAAATCCTATTTATATCTGTTACCGGTCGTAATGAAAAACCAGATAATGGTTCTCCGAAATATCCCAGAGAAGTTTGCCAGGTGTGCCGCATTTCAAAGAACGAGGCTGTGGTTTTCTGGTCAAGCCACACAATTGGACCAAGCGTTGATTACAGCGTAAAGCGTAGCGTAAGTTACATTCTTTGATCATTTTTGTAAAAGTTGGAGGTTAACAAATAAGTCATGGCAGTAAAATCTATGGCTTTATTTTCTTAAAAGACCGAAGATATTTGTCAAATACCAATTATTTTTTGCCATGAGATGTGTATGAAACATTACTCGTATTAAGATTTACTAGTTATAATGCCCATAGATTTCCTTGTATTATGATGTTCTTTCAATGCTTTTACAGATTTTTAAATCCTGTCGTTTCACGTAACTATTGACTACAACTTAGGCTTTGGTACAAGATGATTTTACAGAAAATACAAGAATACACAATTCAAACTGAGCGGCGACTCTTGTACGCTAAAATGTATACGCTCAAACTGCGCACCCCAAATCTGTGGCCTTATACGTTTTATTCCGTACGATTCTTTGTTTTAATGAGAATTTTTGAGGTTACCAGCACTTTGCAACGAGCATGTTTTCCTTACAGCCACATACCTACATACACGTCTCGTATATATGGTTGGGAAACGTTAGGATTTATTTTAGGAGCTTTTGTTTTAGTAGTATGCGATATTATGTTTCGTTTAAATGAGCAAAAGTTTTACTTCCGTTGTAAAATTAAAAGTACTTTTTTTGTATCTGTGAGTACATTATTTCATAGCGTGGGTCGTGTATAGATCATTCGTATTCCGTAGTATGCTAAAACTAGTACTAGCAGCAACCCCTTACACTTACATTTAAAAAAGAACACCTCTTGACCTAAGCAACGGTCTAACAAGCAGAATCTGAACTAAATTCCCACACATACACACATGTAAATACACACAAGCGTGCAGGCTCGTTACAGCCCTAGTTAGTCACAAGTGGCGTTGCGTGCGAGCTTCACTGAAACTAGAATTCAGTTTTGAACCCAGTAAATAACTAGTACAACGTGGTGAAAATTGTTTACACATAAAGAACATTGAATTAGGAAAGATTCATCTTTTTTTTGTAATTTTATATCTTCGTGTAAGCATGAAGTTCTTCAAAAGGGCTGTCAAAAGTCAATAGGGTCAACGACGTATGAGTAATGCCCCTGATATTACAGTTATCCGATCGCTTACCATCAAGCTTGTAAGCTTGTTTGCCTGTTTTGATTTATTTAACGTTAATTTTACCTGTATGTAGTAATACTACTTTTAAATTATCAGCCATAATACATTTTGTTGCTTGGTAAACGCGTAACAACACAGAACTAAAGTATAGGCAACTACATCGTAGATTTGAAAGAACGTAGCCGAAGAGCTACGCAGACTGCTACGGCGTAGAGCGCTACGCAACAACCACTCACTCGTCCTGCGACGTAGTTCGACCGAACTGTTTTCTAACCTTCCAACATACTAAGTTACGATCAGAGACTCAGCTCTTTCTAATATATTTTCATTATAATATTTCATCACATCGCAAAGTTCATCGTAAAATTTGGGGTTCCAGCATCAAATATGAGGTTTTTCCGAGGGTGCCCTTATCTTACGTTATATTGTTTAGTCAGCGGTTCCCAACGGTTATTGTGGACGTAAAATGGACCTTAAGGTGCCCTTTTGGCGACCGTCTAAAAGCCTGATAAGTTATGCAAAACTTTTCAAGCTGTAATTCTTAAACAAACTATGTTTAAAGTTATTTTGAACGCTGAGAGAGAATTAATAAAATATATTCGAAAAGTTTTTTATTGGGTGATTGCTTAATAATTTTCGTTTTATTAAATTTTTGTGTTATATAAGTTTGTGTTATGAATTTTAATATAATTGGAGATTGTATTGCGAATTTGTACGTCTCAAACAAGTAACTGTATCATGTTTTTTTTTTTGTGAGCGAACTGAGTAAGTTTTCTTCTTATTAAATTATTTTGTTTTAGATAGAAAATGAGATACAAGAAAATTTTGCTTAATACACACTTTTTTAGATTTCGTTTTTTGTAGTGACGTGCATATTTTCACCAGTTCGAAATACACTAGAAGGATATTATTGAGATAGGATAGTACACAAAAACTACTTACTACAGACAAATCCTGCAAATAATTGTAATGTCAATAAAAAACCGAATACAGCGCGCCAATCTACAAAGCTCAGCCGCAAAACCTACCGTCAATATTTCCCCCTCCGCCTTTCATTCCAAATTCGTTCTTACTGCGGTTTGATTAGGTATATTTCCGTCTAAACGTTTCGAGGGTTTTAATCCACGAAACGCGGTCAGACGCGACCTCTTCCTTTATTTGAATATTTATTAAATCACCCCGGAATGCCCCTAGTGCTGTGACAACGAGCTCGCTTCTCAGTTTCATTTGGCTTATCGCGACTGATGCAGAGAAATGAGTATTTTCTACTTTCGTTTTGATACAAACCTTCATTCTACATATTACTATTATGTACATGTACATAACCACAAGCATGGTTATGTTTTTTTGTACATTACACAAGTTAGCCATAGTTAAATGGAGTGGCTAATCGACTTTTCGATCGTGAAATTAAACTCACGCAGTTCCAGTGATTTGATGTCTTTAGATAAGGCTCCGCTGTGTAATTATAAAAACGGGGCGTTGGTTTACCACCAGCTCGTTTGGCAACACTGCTGTCAATATCGTAGGTCGAATGACACAGGACCGGGATGAGTGACTTATAAGAAGAGAGCTTGTGTTCAGTTGTGAGGGGTTACGGGCTGATCGTTAAGTTAATGATTGGTTTTAAAAACTTGACAGCGTATTCGAGTAGACTTAACTACTACTGGTGCATAGGCAACATTGATCACTTACAATCAAACACCCAGTTTATTTCTTTGTTACATACAGCATAAAAAATACACACACAGATATGACGTTACCATTACACACACACACATCGGAACATCATAAAAAATCCATGAATTTAGCTTAGTTTTGTTTGACTGTATTATGGTAGCATAATGCTACGACCACACTAACGAGAAACGCCAATGCCCATCATTACAACAATTATTCCGTTAATTCAATTAATTTTAAAGCGATACATTGGGTGGCCACACTTAAACGGTCTTCGTAAATTCCCATTAACATCAGACGGCAATGTTAATGCCGTTGTAAAATTAACGTGACAAGTCGTGCCAACACTAACGTTCAACGTTCATCATTCACGTTGATGATTATCCGCGTTTCCCATTAAAGTGGCCGCGACATAACAAAATCTTTAAGAGATAATGACAAAATACGTTTTTGAACCCTTCTGGACAAAATACCTTAGAGTCAGGTAATTCGAATTCGATTGCATAAACCGAACGGGTTTGCATAAACCGTGCCAATGAACGCTACTATTTCAATCCAAATGTTTCAGCTTCGCAACTAACCGGCAGGATCAATACTCTAGACAACTTGATGAAATAAAACTGAGCCAAATCTGGAATTTAATGTTGTTTCCTTTTTAAATGTTTTGTTGGGACATTCTCTGTTGTGTCAGCGTATGTCTTATACGCTTCCGTTACGAGTTTGAGTAGGAATAAACTAGCATGCAACACAAACTTTTGCATGAAAAATAATTTTATTTTATTTTATGTTAACATCTTTTAATTTCTTTAGTGTTTCTAAAAATACCTTATTATGTATTAATAACGTTTACTCATACCCTGTAAGCATACCCTAAGTCCTATGTTTTGTTAGTCGATGAAAACTTGATAGAATCAAAACAAAAACCTGAAGAAATAAAAGACAAATGAACACTTGCTGTAATTCGGGACATTGTCACACACGGTCGCCTGACCCCAAACTAAGCAAAGCTTGTACTACGGCTGCCAGAGACTGATATACATACATAGAAATTTTTAAATACATACTTAAATAGACATCAACACGTAATTTTATTATGAGACATAATGACTTCATAACACGATGACAGCGATAAATTCTGTTTTGCCAATCGCCATCATGTCTATGAGGCATAAAGCCATTCATATTGTATGATGTTACGTTGATCTCCGACCTCTAAACCCGTTTAAATACCAATAGCTGACACGGATACATCCGAATGAAGTGAATACCCCTGTGAGCTGATTTATCAGATTTGCTGATGCACAGTGGGACGCAGTATTGAAGGTAAGGACGTACGTGTACGGATCTATGTCACTGGCAAGAAACGGAGAAGACAGAACCAGGAGACGGCTTATGTACTGTTTATGGACTTACTCGTAATTTAAAAAACTAAATTTTTTGTGGACTTAATCTCTGTAACGCAGACGTAATTTTTTTTAAAAAGATGCTAGTGCATCTAGCTTAGTGCAGATTACAGAACGTAAAAAAAATATTTTGAAATATTTAACAAATATAAAAATATCTCATTTGCCTGTTGAACGTTATTTGTGTAGTAAAAATTCTTATATTGTGATTTGGTGAGTCAGAAGTCGCGAGTAATTTTCAGTAAAAATATACGCTTTAAATGGAAAATCTTCCGTCTTCATGTCTGCAGAGCGCTCTCGCACATTGGCGACCGAACGCGTCCACAAGCCTAGCCTCTGTAGATGCTACAAGTTGCGAGCGAAACGTTTCAAACTTGTATCAGTATTGGCACACGCTAAATGAGCGTTTGAGTGGTGGTTTCCAAGTCAAAAGCTGCGGGAGTGGACGCGTTTTGTCGCCCACCTCCCGCGCAGCGACCGCGGTCGCTCACTTCTTCTCGCCTGCGTAAATACGTGGACGCTTTGACTTAAACACTCGCCCGCCTTAACATATCGATAAGCTTTTCTTCCCAAAGGGGTCGCTTAAAGAGTATTACACACCCATACTTTACCATACAATATTCAGCCTCAAATGGGTCGCCATCCACTGGGCTCCATTTATGTAGCAGATGACATTCAATACGCATATATTGCAAACAATGAACGAATTGGTGCGTGCCTTCGGTTGATTGGTTGGTAAACCGCAAGTGATCGTGTCACTCGCTTAGCGCCCGATGTGTGGAGTATCAGCCACAAAACGCATCCACCACTGGCTATACTGTGAACACGCTTAGTCGCCTAATTTGCGGCAGCCCTAAATTTAGATCTAACTTGAGCCGATCAAAATTACGTCTACTAATGACGTTAGTTCGTACACGTGTCTGGTGTCTCGTTAAATTGGTTGTACCTTGCTTATTGAATACCTGGATTAACGGATGATTACAGACTGATTGGTTTACTGCATTACTCTGATTGATATAAATTACGGGTTCGGGCTACAATCGAATTAATCGTACACCCACACCAACACTTATCCAATGTAAAGTGGAAATACACAATTGTTTGTGTTTATTTAATTTTTATGTAACTATTTTTATTCTTAAAAAAATGCAAAAAAAATATTGTTCGTTCTGTTATTAAAAAGATTTACATTGTTGTACAATAAGTAAGTTGTTACTATGTTACGTAACGTGTACGTTTACGTTACGGTTACGTTTTTTTTTAAGTTGTATTTTCTCCACAAAAGTACTTAGTTCAGAAATAATACACAAAATAAGACTTAGATAAAAGTTTCTAGACATTTTTTTGGCGAATAATCACTTTGACTAACGTTCCAGTAAATAGTTAGAATAATTAAAAACATGTGTACAAATTGCAAAAGTTTAAATTTTACATTTCGTGATGTTTTCAAAAAAGCTCAACTTGAAATGAGAAAAGGTTGTGTGCTACAGTAAATAATGTTGGCACGATTTTAAACCCAATACCGAGGGCTTACTGAAAACAAAATGCAAAATAATTTTCCTCGTGCTAAAGATACCAATATTGTATTTATTTTCAACGGTTCTGAGAAGGCACTGATTGAGCTGAGGGTAATTTTTGTAATGGTAACATTAAATATCAATCACATAACAATTTAATGGATTTTGTTTTTGTTTAACATTCAAATCATAATTTAAGCTTAGTCCTAACTACGCAAACTGTGAGCGACTGTTTGCCTGCAGTTTGCCACACTATTGGTAGAGTCAACTGGGGCAAATGCGTCTGTGGGGTAATTGCGTCTTTCAAGAGTTACTGACAAACTCTTCACAATTTTTTATCATACATATTTTTTGTATCTATGTATGTAGTAGCTAACTATAATCTGTACAAAATGACGTTAGTTGCTTAATTTGTGAAGGGTTTGTCAGTAATTCACTGCCTCGGTGGCTCAGTTGGTAGTGAACCACCTAGGGCAAACATTTATGCGATGAACATCTGTGTTTGTTATATGTCTGGGTGTTTAACATCTATTTAAGTGTGTATTTAAAAATATATAATTGTATGTACCTATATTTCAGACCCTGGCAGCCATAGTACAAGCTGTGCTTAGTTTGGTGTCAGACGACCGTGTGTGCAAGTGTCCCGATATTTATTTATTTTTTTTAATTATCGAAAGACGCAATTGCCCCACAGACAAAATTGCCCCAATTGACCCTATTTACTATATTTTAAATAGAGTGCCCGAACAGTGCGTATTGCGTAACTGCGTACTCTGTTTGCGGCATATCGCTTGCTGACGAGCGTTTGATTCGCATTTTGCCCTATTCAGTTCGTTGCTTGCTCAACACTGAGCTTGCCCAAAAAACGACTTAAAGTCAGCCAGCCGACAGACGCCGCTTAATCAGGACGAAGCTTTAGGTGCTGCTACCACTGCTCTATGCTACGCGACGCCATTGCGACAGTACTTGCTACGAGCTAAATAACCCGCGCGAAGAGTCGTTGTCAACGATTTGTACCACGCAAGTTTTATATACCTACTCAAATCCTACGGTACAGCGATTAAAAAACACAATCCCGCGTTTCCGATTTCTTGTCGACTTTTTGAGTCTCCGTTAATTTTTATTTTGAAGACCTCTTTTGACATTGTAGTTATCTAGTTAGTGTGGAATACTCTGCCAGAGTGTGTGTTCCCTGACACTTATAATCTGGGTGTCTTCAAGTCTCGAGTGAATCGGTTTCTTCTAGACAAGCGTGCTCCATCGTAGGCAGCATCACTGCTTATCATCAGGCATGTTGGCGGCCAAAAGCAAGCCTATTAAGTAATAAAAAAAACTACTAGGAAATACTACCAATAGTAGTTCATTGCACATTTTGCAGATGTTCATTTAGTTAAGTTAGATATGGAGCCAAGGAAAAGCTTTTCTACCTACTTCATATAGTAACCGGACGTTAGCAGGAAGCTAGCCTAATATTTAATGAGCCTGTCATTATTATGTTCAGTTTGTATCAACCTAGGGTTAAGTATAGGCCTCGTCTCCCTTGTGGCCTGCCTTGTCTAGTTCTAATCTAATTTGAGTATGACCCGCAATGAATCTGATGTCGTCGACCCCTTGAGCTAGTAATCTGCCTTGCTCTTTCTCTCTCTTAGAAATCTTTCTCTTTCTATCTCACTCTTATGCCTGAGTGTGGAATTCTCTAACGGAGTTCTAGTCCCAAATAAAGCAATTTGGATGTGTACGAAGGTTCTTGTAACCGTTCCGCACTAACTTAAGGGAAGATGTGGACGTAAACTTGTTTTAAATTTTAATAAACCATAACTCACATACAATCTTTACACACCACTGGAATTTCTTGGCAGGGGAAACTGTAGGTTAAGCACAACAATTCCCGTTCCGATTTTACTGAGAATTACATAAAATACTCGCAGCACAGCCATAAATCGGTTTTACCGTATTTTCGTTTTGAAATAATAAAATATTGTTACCCATCTCTCAATCTATCTTTACATCCATCTTGCCCATCTGCTAACAGCGGCTTGCAATCAATCCAGACGCAACGCCTAATTGGGCGGGCGGCTGAATGATCGAAACTTCCGGCGCGAGCCTGCCGATATCCTGGCGGTTCTGACTCATTTCTCAACTTCCGCTGAGTTATCGAGACTATATCGATCAGTTTGTACAATCCAATAAAAGCTGTTTAACAAAACTTGTAAAGAAATAATCAAATTGGGATATTTTGCACACACGGTCTGATCACAAAGCAAGCACATCTTGTACTATGGCTGCCAGAGAATGGTAAACATACATTATACTCAAATAGATATTAACACTCAGACAAAGAACATATTCGATAGAAAATATGTAGAATATGTTGCGTCAAAAAAATCTACATAGTTATCGAACCTGCGTACAAAATTGCACAAGAATCGGTTGAGGTAGGCGACTTACAAAGGAGAACCACAGCACAAACATACAAACCCATTTTTTCGCAAGCTGAAACTGAATAAGCAATGAAAAATAGTTCAATTTTGACATCTTTCAATCATTACTAGCTAACATTACAAATGCAAAAGTGAGTTCGTTTGTTTATAACGCTTTCACGCCTCAACTACTCAGCCCATCATCATGAAATTTTGCAAGCTTGCTGACGGGGGTACGGAAAAGGACATAGGGTACTTTTTATCTCGAAAACATTAACGGTACTGTAGGATTGCGGGTGAAACCGCGAGGCCCAGCTAGTCAGAAATAAAACTCATGATTTATAGTTTATGCTCATTTATTTTGCTCCAAATTAAAAAAAAAATTTTAACTAAGTAAAAAAGTATACCTAAAAAAAAAGTATACCTAAGTATAAAAGTATACCTAAGTAAGTATAAATAGTTTCAAATTAAAATAATGATTCGGCTTCCTCAATCCACATATCAACAGGAATGCAAAGTGAAAGTCGTTTGTAATCGATATGCCCTTTGACAGACAGCTCTACAGGTAAATCGATTGTCGATCCATTCCGATGAAACCCGGATAAGCGTCCGGATATAGGGAAATTAATCGCAACAAGGTTCGCAGCGGGTATCTCGACAACCGTTGACTCTGGCTGTATCGATCATAACGATTCGCTGTCATAGACTTGATTTTCGACTTAATCCAATGTATTCCTCGTAATACGAGTACTAGTAGTTCTGTGAGCTGCAGATCTAGCGGCCGACTTCTGTTCTCCTCTTCAGGTCGCACTTCTCAATCGACTCTTGTGAAATTGTAGGCAGGTTTGATAATTTTACAGTTTTTTTTTGTCCTGTCAGTTTTTTTTTTTATGGCGATGATATGATTTAATAAAAAATCTATTTCCGTCATTTTCCGCTATTAAAAACCTGCAGAGGAAGACAAAGGTCCGGACATATAAAAGATTTTTTGCTAAAGGTAATAACCGCCCAACCGATCATCATAGAATTCTAGTTTTCTAGCTTAATTCATGAAACTTTACAGGTTTAAACCACAGCGAAATTATTGTATGTTGTACATATTTTTTTAATAAATCGCATATTAGTTTTAAAAAAAATCTACTTATGTGACTTGACTGGCACACCTAGCTGCCTACGCTACTGTTGCAAAGGCAGCTATTATATTTTAGTTCTGTAAAAACAAAGGCTTAAAAATGGTAAGTACATGAAAATTATATTATGTTTAATCCATACTCTTTAATTAGCTAATGACATATTTTCAGTAAAAGCGGTGGCAGCCTAGTTGGGAAAAGGCCCGCCTCTCAAGCCAGAGGGAGTGCGTTCGAATCCAGCTGACGGCCAATTTCTTCATTGTATGAACATATGTGCGTATTGTATGTCATCTGCTACATGACTGGAGCCCGGTGTATGGCGACAGGCTCGCCCCCTGACACATTTGGGACTGAATATCGTCCGGCAAAATATGGGTGTTGTATTACACCTCTGCCAGCCCCCTCGGGGGAAAGGCATGACGACGTGTATGTATGTTTTTAGTTATTTACCAAAAACATAACACAAACAGCAGCAAGATGGATTGTTTCTATAATTGTAAGGGTGTCTACACACCAAAGTTGCCGACTCGCCAACACAGCCCGCCGAAATGAGGCGTGCCGTTTGATTTCTTTAGTAATATGGCCACCGTTATCAAGAGAAACATAGCCGCCGGCGACATGTCGGTGGTTGTTGGTGCGGTTGCGCTTGTTTTAAGAAGCTAGTGGTAGTAGAAGTATTAGTATTAGTGCGTAGTAACAGCGAAAGGAAATAGCAAGCTACAATATTTTACTTTTTCTACAAGATCTACCTTATAGTAAAGCGACTAATATACTAGTGAATATAATGAGTAGTAAAATTATTTAAAAAAATATAAAATTCTAGAAATAGTTAAACAAAAACTATTTACGATCCTGAAAAAAACCTACAAAATGCATTTCAAGATTCAAGATTCAAGATATTTTATTTGCAACCATACAGTACAAGATGTCAAAAAATATGAGTCCATAGTCTTTCTGCCGTAGCACTGAGTCTACGATCTCGTATCTCATCCGTAGATCCATGCTACATGTTCGTAGCTACATACTACGATTTCGTAGCTAGTATGTAGCGTGAATTCTATAGTTTGTACCGATTCCCTAGCTTTTTAACACTACTATTTGTAAAATATTGAACAAAAAATAATATTATGTACATTTTGAGTAACTAAAAACTGTAGTAATGCTATGATAAATAAGCACGTTTTTAGCTTAATGCTCTAACTTTTCCACGATTTTCTGAACTAATTCATTTTTATGTTATGGGTCTAAATCCACACATAAATAGATCACGTTTTTCTAACATTAAAGTGAGTTGACAGCCAAACAGAAAGCAATACATAAAAAAAAACATTTATCTTGAAATAAACTAAGTATTCTTTCTACCCAAACAAAAGCAAACAAACACAACACGTTCCAAAAAATCTCTTTCTCCTCTTAAGGCGCAAAGTCCCAACTCGCCTTATTGTTTGACCAACACGACCCGATGCTGAAAGATTTATCGGGAACAGTTTCGACAACAGCTTGCGTAAGACAGTTTGACGAGCTTATGAACTAGATGCTAAACTTGCGCGACTCAACTAAGCGGAGTTTGATGATGATGTACAATGATTTTAACGCGGAATAGATGGAGATACGCTGCTTCATGAACATTTCAACGCATAATAGATGTGCATAGTTGTGGTATGATACAATACAATACAATATATCTTTATTGCACACCAAAAACTACATGAAAATTTTAAAAACTGAAATGATGTGACATTTTCCTTTTTTACTAATTTATTTTACTACTAACTGCGCCCCGCGGTTTCACCATCGGTTGAAAAGTATCCTATGTGCTATTCTAGACTATAATCTATCTCTGTGCCAAATTTCATCCAGATCTGTTCAGCCGTTCTGGCGTGAAAGAGTAACAAACATCCATCCATCCATCCATTCTTGCAAACTTTCGTTTATATATTTTTAACATATATTTCATATATTTTTAACGTTTATAATATTAGTAGGATTTACAGTGTTTTGTCTTTTTCGACCAAATTTAAAATTTAAAAGTATTTTTAAAAATTAAAAAAATAAATAAAAGGAAGGATAAGTTATAACACTGTATTCCTATTCCAAGGCTTATCGTTTATTAGTACGTGGGTTTAAGCAATAAGTCCATCCATTAAAACACTAACCTAGGTACTCACAAAACTACTATGAGCGCTCGAACGCACAGTGTACACAAAATGTATGACAGCTGTCATGTCAATGTACTGAGAGAGGTTGTACTTAGTACTTACTTATTTAAGTAATGTGTGTGAATACGGGACCTAATCAAGCCTTTCTTGACTTGATATGAATCGAAATGTAAAAAAAAAATGCATGCGACCAATTTTTCGCAATAACATTTATTGTCACACACTTATCCGAATCTAACTTTTATCGACTGCCTCGGTGGCTCAGTCGGTAGTGAAATTGCCTTCTGAGCTAGGGGGCGTGGGTTCGATTCCCACCTAGGGCAAACATTTATGTGATGAATATTTGTGTATATTCTATGTCTGGGTGTTAATATCTATTTAAGTATGTATTTAAAAGTATATAAGTATGTCTGGCAGCCATAGTGCAAGATTTGCTTACTTTGGGGTCAGACGACTGTTGTGGGCTGTATTAAAACGATGTTCGCGTTGTTCAGTTCTACATCTATACAATCGTATAAAATTTAAGTAGTGAATTGTAAATCAAACCTAAAAGCAGTTTAAAACATATTTTGCGCAAAGAGTAAGAAGCATTTAGAGACCTATCTTCCATTTATAGAACATCCACGACACAGATGCTGAACTTAGTAATGCGCTTTGCATCGAACTTGGTTTGTTGATGATAAATAAATTAGTGCGCGGCGAGCCTTAGGAGAGCTCTAACTTAAGCTGCAGTTTATCTGAAGTTTGTTGAGATTGTGAATATTTAACTTCATAGAAACGCTCTGATATTTTGATTTCCTCTAAAGGCCCCGTATTACACGAAATCTACAAAAACAAGTTTTTTTGCGCCTAGTTTGATATGAAGAATTATGATGACCAGGTGCAAAAACATACAGCTGGTAGAAGAAACAACCAACTAAAGTTTAACTGAAGTACAATTTTCAAATCATTCTCATTTTGGCAAAAAAAAAAAAATAACACAGAACGTGTCTTCTTAAAAAAACTATCGGAACGTAGTTCTTTAAATTTTCAGCGATCATACTACATTTTTTTCGATTATTAAATAGCCAGATTAGTTCTCTAAAGTTAAACCGAGTAACTAATTCTTATTTGTGTTCTTATTACGATGAATACCAATAAAAATGGCAAAAAGGCACCTAGGCACCGATCTCATTTTACTATCAAATATGATTTACGATTTTTAACTCTAAATAAAGCAGATTACGTAAACGTGTGGACAGATAATCGTGGAATGACCGAGCCTTAAGGAAAAAAAAACGTTACGGATAGAGATATGGCCAATTTAATTACGCTTACCTACCAACTTACACCACCAATGCGCTTGTGAAAAATGCATCATCTAGCTATTTTTAGGTGGAAACTGTATTTTCGATACATTTTCCGATCAAAAACGTATTACCTTTTTTTTACAGACCGAAGTTATTCTAGGGAAACGATTAATGAAAATTCCAGATGGACTGAAAAAACATTGCACGGGCCAAAAAAAATTACAGCTATCAAAAATTAGGTTCTCAATTTGCAAAATGTATGGCACATCCCTAGTGAAAGACGTACGCTAGATTAAAACAGTTGGCCCATCACTTCGTTCATAGACAGTACGGAACTCTCTCTACTGTCTGACATGTAAAAACTCATAGTTCTAGAGTTACTATATCTTAGTACAAGTAGCGACAAGTGGACATAATTACCCATCCATAATTTAGGTTTCTAATCGAAAAGAAAAAAATAAATAAATACCGTACAAAATGTACTCAAGCTCAAAAACCAATATCAGTGCATTGATGGCAACCAATCAAGCCAGGATTCAAGTCCAATAACCGAGCATCGAGTGAGCCTATTTGTGCTCAAGTATTGAAGGTGCGCGGTATTGCATGCCCAGCCGTTTTATTAGAACTAGCCCGCTTCAAGCTATTTTGTTCCTTTTTATGCAAGGAAAATCAATGCTTTATTTTTATTTGCGACTAGCTATATCCTAGGTTTTAATCCCCGCTTAAAAGTACGCGTATAGCGTTGGCAGCCTAGTTAGGAGAAGGCCCACCTCTCAAGCCAGAGGGAGAGGGTTCGAACTCAGCCGACGGCACGCACCAATTTGTTCATTGTGTAAGCATATAATTATGCGGATTGTATGTCATCTTCTACATAATTGGAGCCCGGTGTATGGCGACGGGCTGGCCCCCTATCACATTTGGGACTGACTATCGTACGGCGAAGTGTGGGAGTTGTAATACGCCTCTGCCAGCCCCTTCGGGGGAAAGGCGTGACGATATGTTACGTTAAAAAGTATGCTAGGTGCTATTTCAGACTGTAATCTATCTCTCTGGCAAATTTTATTTAGATCCGTTTATCCGTTCTGTCGTGATTGAGTAACAAACATCCATAGATCCATCCAAACATTATAATTTAGGTGTGACTAGCTTCCGTCCGCTGCTTTGCCTTCGTTCCATAGTTTATGATACTCAGTTTACTCTGTATTAATATTAATAAGAGTTAAAAGTTTGTATGTAGAATATAATCTCGGGGAGCTGGTTTGGGGCAATTCAGCTAACCATAGCCGATGCTTAACTCAACCGTTGACGTTGCATTTATAGTAAAAAAACAGACGAGAACGGCTCAGTATCACTAATGCTTAGCGAATGTGGATAGAACTGTGGTAGTGGTTCATGTGAGACGTTTGTTAAACATTAGCCGTACTGAGGCGTTACTCGTCCGCTATTTTTAATTACAAACGCAGCGTCAACGCACAACGGCTTAGTGAAGCATCGGTTATGGATGGCAGAATAGCCCCCCTAGTCTCATTAATAAAAATATTTTCCTATTAGAAAGTTAGAAGGCTACATAATCACTAACTGAAACGTAAGCAAAGCCGCAGGAAAATAGCTAGTCATCAATAATTACAGGAGACCATGTCATTTACATAAAAGGTTAGACAGACTAAATTAGGAGTGCCGTTATACAATAACTAATCAACACTAATTTACCAAATACGACCTTTATAATGGCTGCCTAAAAGCGCTTTTCCATTAACTAAATTTAATTACGTTTGCCTTTTCATTTTGAGCGAGAAACTTTCACTTGGAGCTTTTTTTTAAGGCAGTTTTATGTCGTAATGTATAACATACATTTAGGTCCCGTAACAATACAGTTGTTACGGGACGTAAATGTATGTGCAAAGTTTCGTAGGAATTGGTTAAGTAAAAGTAGTAGAAAAAAACTGTTGCAAGACGTGAATGAAACAAGTAATAAACAAACAAAAAATTTACGATTTTATTCTTTGAAAAAATAATGCCCCTCAGTTTCTTGCCTGTTCTTCGGAGTAGAGGCTCTTTAAGCGAACAAGGCGGTCGAGTCTATTTAAAAAAAACTTTGACGTTCATAGTTCGATCTTTGATACCCAAATTGAATAAAAACATTTTGACTTTTGACTTTTTTTTTTTTGACGAAAAGCAATCCATCGAAAAGCCGCTACAAATCCGCTAAAAGTTTCAAAATATGATTCAATAAGCTTTTCCGCGGTTCTCTTGTACAATTACCTAAAAAGGATTCTCTTTGGAGATATAATAGAGTTGTTATTACAAATTTGTTAATAAACTGGTACAATTTTGAAGGAGTATTGATTTTTTTAGGCACCACTGTCCTCAATCTGCTTGCTTTAGAAGAAACTTTTTGGAAGTACTTGTTTTCGTATTTAGTTATTTTAATACAGAAATATCAAAGACACGTTTCCTCTCTTACTAATAAACGTCGTAAAGTCCCGGAATAGTTATACTTACAACGTTTTGTTTTTTTCCATCGAGTTTTAAATTTAAAAGCGAGAAAAAGACAAAACACTGTAAACTATTCCAAGGCAATAAAACATAAATATAAGAGTCACTAAATAATAATAATAATAAAATATATTCTGTTATATTATCACACTACATTATTATAATAATTATTATTATAATATAAGTGTATGCAATGTTTTTTTTTAGTACAAATGAGTACAAATTGTATTTGCTATTTAAAACAAAACGCAGAAACTAGAATAAAACTATTTGCCATATTTACCCTTTATACAGGGTAGATTTTATGAGTAGACCTAATAATTTTTTTTGTGAAGTTTTTTTTTTTTTTTATCAAATAATATAACATATTGTCACGCCTTTCCCCCGAGGGGGCTGGCAGAGGTGTAATACAACACCCACACTTCGCCGGGCGATATTCAGACCCAAATGTGAGAAGGGGCGAGCCTGCAGCCATACAACAGGCTCCAGTCATGTACTCGTAGCAGATAACATACAATACGCACATATATGTGCGCACATTTGTGTGCGTATTTTGTGTCAAATAATATTATGTAAAAAGAAAACAATATTTTGTCATACCAATTTTACACTAAAACTTTAAACTCAACCATGCCAAATATCGTTCTCCTTCCGAATACAACGATTCGCCTTCGTCGATGTAATATTTTTGGCATATGAATGTAAATCGTAATATTTCCATGACCTACTTGCACATTCGGTGTTGCTTTCCTAACGTTTTACGGGTATAATGTCAACCCTTTGGACGGTGGTGTGATCTATCAATGTCAGGGGACGAGAATATGATCAAATATTATGTTTTATGTGCTGTGTGGCTTCTGGGTTAGTGTTCAGTTTGTTGAACAGTACCGTTGACTTTTTAATTCGATTTTGTGGATTAGTTGCGTTGGGTTTACGATTTTTGAAAAAAGAAAAAAATTATTATGTTTAAATAAAAAATTTTTTTAACGTATAATTGTGCAAAATGCAAATAATCGGATTTGATTAAAGTTTTTACAAAATTTAAACAATTATGGGTTCAATTGCTTTAATTATTTTACGTCATAGTTTTTTTAACTAGATTGCTTCTCATAACGTTTTATGGTATAAAACGTAAGACCTGAAAATTTAAGTGTTTACTACTGTAAGTACTACTGTAAGTAGCCCTGACAATAATATTATGGTAACATTAATTTTCATGGTGGGAAAAATTAAAGTTTCTCTATCGAAGTAACTTTTTAGCAATAATTTTGTGCGTTCAAACTACGCGGCTCTCTTCTTATCTACTTCTTATATACTAAATTTAAGACTTTTCTACTTCTTATACACTAAATATGCCGTTGAGATAAATAAAAATAAAAATCTGCAAAATTTTAAGCGTAGTTTTAGCTTTGAAGAGCTCTAGCTGATAATATTTTTATTTATTAAAATACGACGATTTTTACAACGCTTCCAATTTAGTTTTAAATTAAAATTGACGTTACGTAGCCGTATCGTACGGTGAGGCTGAAAATTGAGTGATAGTTACATTTATTTTCATGATGGCAAGTCTGAAAATCGTCGCTCTTTGAGGTTATTTTTTCAGCGGCGCTATTTTTTTTTAATAATGTTTGTTTAATTTTTTTAACATGCTTTTTTAAACGGTAATAAAGTGTTTGTACTTACAATGTAGCGCAAAGGGGGCACATAGCCGAGAGCGCACGAGTGGTCGGCCGCCGCTCGGCCCTGCCGCCGCGCTACCGCATGGCGTCGTGGCCGCGCCGCGCGACGCCGCGCGCGCCCAGCCCGCGCCCGCGCGCTCACCTCCCCACACTCCACGTGCCCGGTACCGACCAGTCCACGAAACGCCACGCCGAACAGTCCGACTGTCAACAATACAAACCCCGGCTTTAAATACCCACGAGACACATTGCTAAACTTTCTCGTAACGCCCGACGTTGTCGCATTGCAGGAGAACGTAAATCGCTCTGCCAGCGAGAGATGCGAGTGCGAGTGAGCCTACGGTTCTCGGAGCAGCGCCGGCGAGCCGCCGGGTCGGGGCGAGGGTCGGGTACTCACATTAGCATGCCAGCGTCGGCCTCCCGGTTATCAACTATCGTTAACGTAAACAATCGAACACACAATCATTTTGTGTAGCGGCGCGGCGCGATATCACATGGCGGGACGCGGATCGAAGCAGGTCGGGCGGAGGGGCCCGGCCGCTCAGAGCATCGGCCCTGGGGGCTGGCGCCGTAAGGCTGCCGCCACCACACCGTATGCGGCGTTCGCTTGCTAAATGAGCGGATTAGGTGCGCGGGGCGGAAGTGTCTGTAGCGACACGCGCGTCGGTGCCACTGCAGGCCGCCACTGAGGCGGGGCGCCCGGGAGAGCCCCCCCGCGCGCCCGCGCGGCCCCCGGCCCCCCGCCCGCCGCCCGCCATGTGCCCGGCCGCGCGCTAGCGCGAGCGCGAGCCCGACACCCTCGCAAAGGGTTGTCGGCAAAGGGAAATTGCTGTCGTCTTTTTGTCGTGACTACAATTGCCCATATTTTAAACTGTACTCTCTTTTTTATCAAGATTTTCGAGGACCTTTGGCGCTGCGTTTTTACTTAGCATTTTTTCGTGATACTTGGTTTGTTTTCAGTCATGTATCGGGGTCGTTATGTAACGCCGGTGCCATGGCTCGCTCCATCGACGCAACGCGCCTGTCGGAATACCCGTAACGCTGCCCTTAAATTTCCAGTGAACGTAGCGAGGGGTGCCGACATCACCCGAAAGCACCCGAGTGCGAGCAAGAGGCACAGAGAGAGCGCGATGGCGCCGCCCAGTCGATAAGGCCGTCTCCACTCGGCGAACAAAGACACTAACCTATAATAATTACATTTAATTAAGGATAACTGGACTATTTTGTATAATAAGCATATCGCTGCATCGTTAACGGGCGGATTTCACGCTTGATTAGCGAGAATTATTTCTCGTATGGATTTAAGTTAGGGTTCAGTCTCACGCACGTACTCTGGCCGCGACGCTACGGTCGAGTTACCGCAACCTGAACACACGCACGGCGCGTAAAACGCACGCCGGCTCACTCGTGTAATTAGACCTTAAAAACTCTAACACATTATAATATATTCTCACCTTATTCTCAATAACTAGAAATTTCACATCAACACTCTTGTTTATAAGTACTTTAATCGCAAAAGCGAGCTTTTAATGGATTTTGGAGCGATATTTTTTATGAGTTTGGCATATAATGGCTCACTTGAAAGTGGAACTTCTGCTGTAAAGCTTGATTAGCGACACCTTCACTCACGTCTCGCTTCAATTTTAACTGCAGCATTTAAAAGTTTAATTGCAAAACTTAATTTTATAACGAAATAGGTTTTTAATTTGTTTTATAGAGGATCATGCACCTTGTATGAATAAGCTACCTAAAAACTTTTAACATAAAAATAAATATTATAATTTTATTTCAGAAAAATTAAAAGGTTAAGCAGCACATTAAACAGGAGACCTATATTTATAAGTAGGTAAATAATAATGTTAATTAATACTTATAATTAAAAGTAATAATAATTAATTAATGATGATTGTGCTACAGAAGCGCTCTGCTTCTGTTGGTCAGAGTATATGGCGTAAAAGTATACCTTCTAATACACTCTGAAAGTATACAACAGACCTCTATGTATTTTTAAAAAATAATTTGAACAGTTTTAAATAAGTCCACCAAAGCTGTAAAAATGTAATTAGGTTCCAGGCTGCTACGCCGTAGATGCTCGTAGCGATCTTCTACGATCTTACGTTGACCGTAGCGCAGTCAGATTATATAAATAGACATCTAGGAGGTAATCTCCGGAACTACGGAATCGAGTTTTAATGTTCTTTTACGTTTAAAAACTTCACAATTATTAAGTGCCGTGGGAATACGTAGGCGACGCGAGCGAAACCGCAGGCAAGTGAGCTAGGAATTCAATTAAAGCCGACAAAAGGTTTCCTAAGGTGAAAGGGATGATGGAGATTATTCTATAAGTATAACGCACCCCTTAACCAAAACTTGTTGATCAAGTATTCAAAAATATCTCCGGGCAACGGGTTGTCTCGGCAATGCTTGACGTAAAATATGACTTTATTTTCCCCTAAATTCTGTTTAAATTTAAATTGAATTTATCCAATCTCCTGGAAAGGATCCTATTGTTTGATTATTCTAAATTCAGCTTAATTGAGAATCAAATTCTCATCGAGGGCTACCACTTGAGATAAATCGTTATTTCTTAAGTTGAAGCCGCACTCAAATACGCCGCAATTTCGTGTCAAAATTTATTTTATCTGCTATTGTTTGCTTTTTCCGTAAGGCATATAGAAAGTTGATGATTGGACTGAGTGGCTTTTCTTAGAATGAGCCTATGTGTATCAGTGCACTGATAATTATTTTATTGATTAATGTGGAAGTGCCAAACCTATGCTAGTGAAGGTTTTCCTTCATTACAACAGGTCACAGCATCTCATAAATTGTTAAAACATAGATAAACAAAATGAATAGTTTATTTTAAACTTTCGTTTTCGTTTCGTTGTTTTCGTTTGTTTGTTTTAGGCCGATGAGATGTTTTCGAATGCAGGCATTCGCCTCGCCACCATGAGCCTCGCATTAACAAAGCAAGCAAGTTCGTATAGGCCGAGTGTCTAGCCCTGGCGTCAGAGTTTCTAGGCCACCCGGAGGCCTCTGTCATGACTAAGCTTACTATATTTGCGGAGCAGTCATACCCTTATAAGAAATAAGTAAATTGGTTTCCTTTCTTAAGGCCTTGAGACATCCTGCCTTAGGTTTTAAGTGGGTAATTAAAGACAGTTAAGTAAGGAAGTAAGGCCTGTTAAGTTCTGTTAATTACGATGATGGATCTGTCTTTAGAGGTTTTAGGACGGCTTCGCTGTATCCTCTCCGGTTTTAATTTATTTATTAGCATATTAAATGGTTTTCATGTAATATGTGGCCCCGTTTTATGTCTTTACCACTTGGCTAATTATAATTAAATATATACGAGTTTCTCAAGCGTTAATAAGTACTAATATTTTAATGATTGACTAAAGAGCTCATCATATATAAGTAGGCAACATGAAATATGGAAGAGTTATTTCGATTTATTTAGTCATCTAGTAAATAAATAGATCCAAAATGGCTCCTTATAAACGCAGATGTTTGCATAGCTCTATTTTCCCTAGAGGCTCAAAAAATAATAAATAATAAATTCGGGACTTTTTCCACACACGGTCGCCTGACCCCAAACTAAGCAAAGCTTGTACTATGGCGGCCAGAGACTGATATACGTACATATATATTTTTAAATACATACTTAAATAGATATTTAACACCCAGAAATCCTTCATTATGGAAGGACGTACGAGTATGGTGAATTTGATAACACATACTAGCTCGACAAAATCTGATGACGTATCATATGATGACATATCTGAAAATGTTATATCTCTGTGCAACTGTAAATGTGTGTAAAGACTATTTATTTAAAAAAAAATTGCATTAAAAAAACAAGAAAGAGGCTGGGGAAGATTGTACAAACGTTTTCTTTGTAAGGTTTTATAAAAACGACTACTACTTTGAAAACAGTTGAACCAATCGATTCTCAAGCCTCATCAAAAGTACGAGTATATATTAAAAATAGTTGAGCCAACCGATTTTAATAAAAACCAGTTATTCATCACAATATTGGAAAATGTTTACATATTCATAACTCCGTTACCGAGATAGACAACCGATGCAGCAAACACAGTTTGCTGCATCGGTCAAAAGGTGTTTCACAAACAAACAGTTTGTGAAACACCTTTTGACAGTTTAATTTTCTACAGCTTTTTTTATGTTTGAAAGGCTAGTCGTTTGACTTCAGCTAATTCGATTCTGAATTTACTGGTTTTTTTTAATGTCAATATTGTAACCAGAGTTAAAAAAACAGCTCATTTAACTCTCTTCCATTCACTCTAGTTCCTTTATTAAGTAATTTTCGTAACGAACTGTGATAGATCAACTCCTATAAAATATCTTGAAAAGCAGTGCTTTGTAGGCTTGTACTGTAGCGTAGCCAACTGCTACGCCGTAGAAGCACGCCGTTCTACGTGCTACGCGTGCTGTGGCAAAGTTTAACACATTACTACGTTTTAATTAAATGGCTTTCTTGGCTGTTTATTTATATCCATTTATTTAAAACTTAATTTAGAACGAGTTAAAGACTAAAACTATAAACGTTCCTTCGAAATAAATTTCAGTGCAAAAAAAATTGTAGTTAATCTTTTGATTAGCTACAAAATTTTTCAACACAAAACACACAGTTTTTCAAAAAATATATAAAAAATACAAGGATAAAATGACAGAGAAACAAAATTGAATCTTTCAGTATTATTTTCAGTTACTAATAAACGTTATTATGGCCTCGGACAAGTTATACCGAGATTTGTCTTTTTTTACTGATAGTAAAAGACAAAACATTCAATAACTATTCCGAGGATTTTTGACTTTGTTGGTGCATTGGTACAACAAACAGTAGATGCACCTACTTGTGTGAATTATTCAATGTTGGTTGGTCGCGACCGTGACAGTGCGCACTATGCGCTTGGTGTTTTTTGGGCGACTGGAATGTTAGACGCAAGAACCGCAGGCGCCGGTGGTCCTTTCCCCCCGCGCGTCTCCCCCTCTCACTTTCCATTGTTTATTTGTGTTGTAAAGGTTTTAGGTAGGTATGTGCACGCATGCCAGCGTGCACAAATGCTTATTACTAAAGAGGTAAGTAACTAATAACTTTTTTGGAAGCCTTTCTTTTATTGCCTTTGTTTTGTAGAAAAGCGATGATAGCCTAGTTGGAGAATGCCCGCCTCTCGAACCAGAGGGAGCGGGTACGAACCCAGCCAAAAGCACGCACCAATTTGTTTATTGTGTGAACTTATGTGCGTATTGTACGTCATCAGCTACATGACTGGAGCCCGGTGTATGGGGACAGGCTCGCCCTCTGTCACATTTGGGACTGAATATCATCCGGCAAAGTGTGGGTGTTGTATTACACCTCTGTCAGCCCCCTCAGGGGAAAGGCTTGACGATATGTATGTTCTTTTGTTCAAATAATACAAATCAATTTTCTAATAAAGTGAATTTCACACGTCCAAAACCATTTCCCTTTAACAGTGCACTCATGGGCACAACAAGCCTGCCTCAAATTGAATTTCATCATTTATACACCCCATTTCCTCGTTCTATAATCCTGTAAAGCTTCAAAACTATAGAACAGTAGGTGACAGGTTATCGGAAACACACTATAAACAGAATGGGCTGAGCTGATATTCCTATGTGTCTTTTATCTCTTTCTTCTGGTCAAAAGTGTCTCCTAATTTTTTTATTAACTTTATTTAACTTTATACTGGCCTAGGCTAGCACCGTCTAGTATTTTTCAATCCTCCCGATCCCAATCAGGTAGTGTTGGGGTCGAATGTCCGACGGGCTTACAATACATAGTAGTGACTATAATATTAAAATACTATTCTAAATAAATACTCGACTTTGTTCTTATTGTATGTACTGTTTTGCTGTTCCGTCTAAAATATAAGGTTAAAATTCCAATCCTTTGATATGAGGATTTCTGATTGAATTGATTAATTTCAGTCGTTTTAATAATTTTATGAAATAAGAGAACTGTCAGTTGGTTATTTATAAAACTTTTTTTTGTGGAAGCCCTTACTGTTAAATAGATGTAATGTAACGGGAGTGACATGATAAGCCCATATTGAGTTATTCACAGTAACTTGATGACTGAAATAGTTATAAAAGATATTCGCTAGCCCACAAACTTTTAGCCTAAAGCTGGCTTTCCACGGTGCGTGATTCTACGGACTATCACGCAAGACCGACGACCATGGATAGCCGTGCACCGCACACATATAGCCCTTCCTACGGAGCATATCAGTATGCTCTGAGGCTTGAGATTCGAAGCCATTTTTTATTCGAAAATGCATAATACCCCTGCAAACTAGCTTTGAAGATACCCACTCGCCGCAGATCTAACGCACCGCGACATACATGTTGCGCTACCACGGTCGATGCACTTCCCATGATGCGTCGTGCGTTGTGCTCCGCGCCCGTGCATAATATCACGCAACGTGAGAAACCAGCTTTATGCTGCTTGAAACTGGTGTTTTTCTTGCAAAAGCTAAGATACTTTCTGTCACTATAAGTCCGTAACACGATAAAGACGTCGGAAGCGTCGCGACACTTCAGTGTTAAAGTGTAATGCAAATTCAGTTTCCATTCATAAATAATACGAGTAATTTAAAAAGCATTCCTTTGTCTGCATGTAATGTCCACGCTACGCGGTCTTCTGCTAGTATTTAGTGATTAGTCCAACCGCAGCTTCGCTCACATTTCACCATTCGTTTCCCATTCCGTGATTACGTCAATCAGATCTGTAGTTCCGGATATAAACCTCCTAAACTAACAAACTTTATTCCTTTAGTACATTAGGAGAGCGTATGGATAATACAGATTTAGTATCAATTATCAATATTTAATGAAACTTTGGTATAAGTCCTTTGAGACGTTCACTCTTATTTTAAACTGGTCAACCTTGAAACTCTCAAGTCATTTTAATCAAACTTTTCTGCCATAACTTTTTGAGAACCTCGTTCTCAGCGCCATCAATCCAACTAAAGGTTCCATAGAAACTATAACGCAGATATCTTAATTTCGCTTCCCAATATTGCAGCCTTGAGGCCACTTTTCTAAAAACCGATAAATATAATAGCCTCGGATATCCAGCGGGATGAAAAGCAATCGGCTCGATGTACTCTCGACGATATTTCCTATTGGACCTGGATTCTGTGGGGAAGTATTGTGTGGGCCGGTTTTAGTGGGTTGATGTCGTTTTTCTGTGCTGTATTTTTGGTTTGACACACTAATATTGTAATTGACAAAGTATGTTAATGACTGACCAAATGATGATGATGATATGTTAATGATGATGATATTCGTGCGTGTGATTTGTTGGTTTTCTTCACGCTAAAACAGGTTAATTGATTTGGATTAAATTTGGTGAAAAGAGAAATAAGTACATAGAGATATACAGAGAGAGAGAGAGAGATAGATGTAGTAACGATTTAAAAATTAGGTTATTACGATTTACTGCAGGAAAACGGGTCACTTGTACCTACTTTTACAAAATAGAATTCGACTTTAGTGGTACAAAATGTGTAGATTGTCAATTTTTATAGTTCTAGCTGAATGTAGTTTTTTTTTTTTGGTTATGACTGACTGACAAGAGAACAAGGAGATAGTCCGTTTCGGGTAGACTGTAGACTGTTCTACAGCTGACTGTGACTACTCGGAAGCGCGATGATCATTTTACAGTAATATTTTTCCTGACTTTAAAATAACTATTTAAAAATCCTTGCTTAGTGTGAATACATCGTAGAATGTAGCTTCTCGCCGTCTGTCTTTATGTATCTTCTTAACTGCAACGTATTTTATTGCAGTTTTCACTATCATTCAGATTTCTTCCAGCTAGGTTATAAGTACCACGCGATGCCAGGGCGGTTCGCTAGTTTAGGTACAAAATATATGTAAATAATATTTTTATTTACCTGTCCATCGCCCACGTTCAGATAGTCGACGTAATTTTGGTACAGTATTGAAAGTGACGTACAATATGATATTTTTATCTCAGGAAAATAAAAATGATATCTGCGGGAGGTCCCACGTGGATTTAGGAACCGTTATCATAGAATATTTGCTTGATATTAGCTAGAAGGGCAACTAATATGTGAACCTTAAATTCAAAGCTAACGTATTTACAAGTAAAAATTAAAAACATTCCGTCAACACTCTCGACTAATTCACATTTCAAACAAAAAAAAAAATCAGTTCATCCGTTTGGGAGCTACGATGTCACAGACACACAAACACACACGCAGACACGTCAAACTTATAACACCCCGTCGTTTTTGCGTCAAAGGTTAAAAAATAATGATGGTAACAGGGTTTTTTTTTCGTAGGAAATAAATACATTTTAAAACACAGAGTTTTAAAAAACTAAACAGTTTGTATCAATACTCTTATCGCTACACGCTACATTCCTTTATGCAAACGAAACTAGCTTAAAAACTTCATAGCCTTACAATTGTTAACATCTTTAAATTATTAACCTCTAAAAAGCAGTAGGTGAATAGGTAATTTAAAAACGACTTTTAAATTAAATAAGTTGTTACAATTCCATCATCACGTTAGATCCATGGCACCATAATATTGCACTGTTCGTCAACTTTTTATTCTTCAAACAGCTCTTAAAGCTCACAAATCATTACTTTCATCCCCTGATTATAATTTGATTGTCAATCGTAGAGTATATAGAATTCCTTTCCCTTCTGTCAAATCTAGTTTTGCCCATCGCTTCGGTGATTTTGTTACTGGCTTTGTTTATGGTATAGTTATTAAATTTTGTGATATTAAAAACATGAAAGCCACCGAAGCGAAACATCTGATCCGAAAATGGTTAAAATCTTTATCGTATGACAAAACAGAAGCTATTTTAAAAATTGTAAAGTAACTGTTTTGCCATTATTATTATTATTATTTTTTATTTTTTTGTTTTTTGCTAAAGTAAAACTGTAATAAATTGTATTTAGAAATTAGGATCATTTATACGGATAAATACTTGTAATATATGTATATCTATATATTTATTTTATTATTATTTTTTGTATTATATATTGTGAATCCTGGTCTTGAAAGGCGGTAAGTAATGTGCTGAACAGGACTATGGGTTGCCTCGATACAGGCTTGCCTCGTGAGGCAACCAGTAAACAATGTTTTTTATAGGTAATAAGTTGTTACAATAAATATTTTCATTTTTTTCATTTTCATTTTTCATTGTCATCGACTTATGCCAAATTTCGATTCATTTGGACAACAATAGAGAAGCTTTAAAATTATTTCGTACAAATATAACTGTTACTGTTAAATGGACAACTTATTTACTGACGAACGACGAACATAACGACATTGCAAGGTAAATAAAGGTTTTAAATAATTGTTGATGATGAAAGTATTATCAAGCTTAGTAATACGAGTACATAAACAAGATTTTTTAGACAAAATTTACTATTCAATCTAAATTTCATATTACTTTATAACATCTTTATGTACCTAAAATCCTATCCCTTTATGTAGAATATTCTGCCGGTGTGTGTGGAACACACTTTTAACTTTTACTTAGTTTTACTAGACACTTTTAATCTGGGTGTCTCCAAGTCACGAGTGAATCGGTTTCTTCTAGGCAAGCGTGCTCCATCGTAGGCTGCATCACTGCTTATCATCAGGCATGTTGGCAGCCAAACGCAGGCCTATTAAGTCATAAAAAAAGCCTTAGAGAAAAACAAGTTTTTTTTTATAAAAGAATTATGTACAGATCCAATGCCAAACATATAATTACCTACAGTATAACATACGTCACATGTTTTTAAAGTAAGCACAAATATCACAGCCCGCTAAACAAAACATCAACTCCTAACCTAAAGTTAAGGAACGTTATAACATTTTAAAGCGAGTCTCCGAGACCAAAGTTTTGTCTCAGCTATTCTATTTTTAATGCATTCGGTGTTGCATTTCGGTTTTTATTGTAAATGCAGAGGTGTTGTAAAACGGGTGGATGTTACCGGGGATTGCAAGTAGTTGGGAAGCAGAGCAGTAGAGCATAGTAGGTAGTCTTTAAATAAGCATTGTGTTGCTATGATAACTATACACAAACTGTAATAGCTATAATAGCTAAATAAATAAATAAATATTCGGGACACTTGAACACACGGTCGTCTGACCCCAAACTAAGCAAAGCTTGTACTATGGCGGCCAGAGACTGATATATATACTTATATACTTTTTTTTAATACATATTTAAATAGATATTAACGCCCAGACATAGAACAAACACAAATATTCATCATATAAATGTTTGCTCTAGGTGGGAATCGAACCCACGCCCCCTAGATCAGAAAGCAGGTTCACTACACTATTGCTAATAGCTTAGTGATTTTTCTGTTCTTGTTGAAATTTAATTCAGATTAATATATCGTCACGTCTTTCCCCTGAGATGGCTGGCAGAGTTGTACAACACCCACACTTCGCCGGACGATATTCAGCCCGTGACAGGGGGCGAGTCCCATACACCGGGTTCCAGTCATGTAGCAGATGACATACAATACGAACATAAGTTCACACAGTGAACAAATTGGTGCGTGCCGTCGGCTGGGTTTGACTTTGAACCCGCTCTCTCTGGCTTGAGAGGCTGGCTTTCTCCAGCTAGGCCATAATCGCTTAAACTATTTAGATTGAGTTTAAAAAAATATGCTTGGATTTTTTTTAATTCTTAAATTCTGGTTAGTTAACACTCCGACATTAGCTTCATTGTCACCTTTGACAGTGGCGCCGCGCAAATTTAAAGATAAATTACCTACAATTTACATATGTGTTCAAATGTGTATATGACATTTTCTTTGAATTTGCGCCGTGAATGTGAAGCCAATGACGGAACTGAGGCTTAATCGTAATTTTTGTTGATTGACTATCAGTGTGCTCTGATGTCAGATTCATACACTCTACGTCATGTGCTCGATTAGTGGCCAGTTGCACTAAATGTAAGAACGTAAGTTGCACTAACTCTTGCTTAATCTAGTTCAATCTACTCCTAGTGAAACATTCGTTTATCGGGCACCTAAAGTTAACAGTCGACTAAGAGATGCCTTAAGGTTGCGCTATAAATTTTAGGTAGGAACTTGTTTAACTAATTCAAGCCATTCCTAGTAGTTTAAATTAGTAAATCAAGTACTTTTAGGCAATTCTTATATTCAGTGCAATTGGCCAGTCTTTTACGGATCCACAGTATCATCAGTAAGGTTCACTTCCAAACAATAAACGGATCCAACCGTTTTAGAGTCCGGAAATAACACACAACAATTTTTGACAATGCTCCTTCGCACGAAAAAATTGTCTTGTCCCGCACATGACTCGGGGCAATGTAATACTCGAACATCTTTTAGAACATTACACAACTATGCTATCATCGTGATCACATCGTCATCGGTTAAGCCATTACTTCTATTTCGAAACAGAACATTTCACACTGCCCTCTGTGTTCCACTGCGTTGTAGTGCAGAGATGGTGACAGAATACTAATCTGCTTCGAAAGTGGATCTTGGAATGAGTACGTTGCTATGGCAACTGACACAAAAAGCATTTCCGTTTTACGACGGCATTGCTCATAAGCATGACAATGAAGGGAATCAACTATTGTATGTGCTTACATAGTTTATTGTTAGTTTGGACGGTGTCTTTACAGGGAGTTACGAAACCCCTGTTGGATAATTGATGGGCATGTACACACACTTATAAGTATCAATGCAAAAATAAATGCAAAGACCGGTTTAAGAACGCAAGAAGAAAAGGAAATTTTACAGAAATGTTAACAAATCTGTGTAATATGTTAGCGGCTTTTACTCTAAGAAAGTATACGCGAATAGTTCACAAATAAGATTAACGCGATTAGTGTCTGCGTTCGCGCTTTTAAAAGGACGAAGCGCGATGAGTGTCTAATTTTTTTATAGTCAATATTTAATTTAAAATAGCATAATTGCATCCTCCAGTCGATACTGGATGCGCACCTCGCGAATACAACAGGGTTTTGTAACACCCTGTATATGTCGTCCATCAATGGGGGAGGAAAGTGAAGTACCTCCTACTTTTTTATTTGTCGTGTAGTTTGAGAGGCTTAGTCGGCTTTGTAGTGGGTAGAGTTTTTAAGTCAAAGTCAAAGTGAAACGTTAAAATGTTCTTATTCCATTTGGGTATTAAAGATACACCTATGAACGTCAAAGTTTTTTTTTTTTTTTAATAGACGCGACCGCTTTGTTCGGATAAAGAGCCTCTACTCAGAAGAACAGGCAATAAGCTAAAATAAGTTCGTATGAGATAAGTAGCTAGGCCTGAGTGTCAATGTTTTTAGGAAACTTAGCAAAGCGTTAATATAATATAAACAGTTTGTTCTGAGATACATCAACCAGCCTGACTACTCAAAGTGTAAGTGTCAAGCTTAAAAGTTTTGTCATAACTAAGCTTTCTCTGGTGGGAGGCTTCGGCCGTGGCTGGTTACCACCCACCGGACCAAGCCATGCCGTGAAATGACCTAGTCGTGTTTCGGGATGTAGTCCGGTGTAACCGTTCCGAAGACGGGTCTGAGCAGTAGCGCACTTTAGCGCCTCACTCAACTGCCGTCTTTGTACTTCTTCACTCCACAAAACTTCAAAGCTAGAGTGAATAAGTACCTTACAGGTCGTCGTGCTCCATCTTAGACCACAACGTCGCTTAACATCAGGCGAGTTGGTGGTCAAACGCCGACCTATTCTACATAAAATGCAACTTACGTTTCGAAAAACACGTAGCCAAGTCGATACAAAATTGCTTTTATAAATTAAAAGTTCTTTATCGTATCAAACCGTTTTTAAAGGAAGACTTGCGTATACAACTTGTGGAGTCTCTCGTTTTGTCGAAATTAAATTATATGGATGTCGTTTTTGGCCCCAGACTTCTAGCGCGGACACAAACACTTATCCAAAGAGTCCAAAATGCTTGTGCCCGCTTCTGTTTTAATGTTCCGTCAAGAGCTCATGTGACCCCATATCTCAACAAACACTCCATTCTTAAAATGAAGCATCGACGCAAACTGCACTTAGCTTGTCTGCTATTTGGCGTGATTAAATTCAAACAGCCTTCCTATCTCTACGATAAATTGACTTGGATGCCCAGTCATAAGTCCCAGAGGTCCCGACTCTGTGCACCGGTGCTCTCCACGCAGCGCCATAGCTCAGCCGCTTTCAGAGGCAGTTTCCGATACGCTGCTAGTAAATGCTGGAACAATATCCCACCGCCGATAAGGAACCTGCAAAATGTTTAAAGTTTTAATTTTAAACTTAAAAAAATGATGACTGCACACCAGCAACGGCAGGAGACTCTTAAACACGACACGAGTGCTATATAAGCAATACTGTCCACTAAGTGGCAATCTAATTGTAATATTTTTCAAATTATACATACTTACCTTTAGTGTCCATTGAATTTTTGTAGTTTATTTTGTGTTATTATTATTGTTGTAGTTTATTGATAGTTTTTGTTACTTATTATCTTTATGTATTTTTTAATTATTATTATTTTGTAGTGTGTACTGTGTATGTGCTTGTACCGTGACATCACCAAGCGGTTCCAACGGAAGACCAGCGCCGGTTAACAGCCGGCATTATGCTGAGTTGGGGCCGTTTTGTGACCTTGTATATTGTAAAATTCCCTTAATGACTTTAATTTCAATAGGTCACAAATAAACTTTTTTTCTTTCTTTCTTTCTTTCTTTTCTTTCTAAAAAAAAAAAAGCAATTTGTGAGCAGTTCACTGTTTGGCTCCAGTTAGTGACTCTATATTTTTAAATACAGTATCTTAGCAATGCGTATTGTACGCAGTTTGCGCCGTATTGTTTGCTGACTCATTTTGCGGCCATTCATATTTTATTTGCTACAGTTTGCCGCTAACTCAACATTGAGCTTTACTAATACGCGACTCGATTCAGCCAGCGGACGGTCAGCCGCTCCCAGTTTGCTTAGTCAGGACGAAGCCTTACGTTTAGCTTTGTTTTTGAAAATTAAAATTCAAGTTATCACTCAAAATCAGACCTCCACATGTAAATCCTTCGCCCTAGTATCCAAAATTCATCTCCAACCAAAATACATACGAAATTGAAACAAAATAACCCGTCAGATCCACGAGGTCCTTTTTAATCTCGTCTTTGCCGTCCCTTTCGGTCCTTAGAGGATACCTATCTGTCAACGTTTCCCGTCAGAGTCCAAGAAACAAACTGTCATGACAATTTATAAGGCCAAGGAGTTTCCCTGAAATATGTCAAATTTAAGGACGGGGTAATGTTAAATGGGACATTTGTTTGCGTGAGTATTTCTGGGAAATATGTGAGAAAGGGGTAGGCTGAGAAGTGTTTCTTGGTTTTTTTTTTCTTAAAATATATCCGTGTTTGGTGAAATAGTGATCAGGGCAATTTGACTCCCCTTCCTCGGCGACAGCTCAAGCCGAGGTCCGAATCGTAGAGGTGCCCTAGAGCTACTCGTAGTGCTAGCTTTAAGCATTATTAAGGCCCTGCGCCATCTCTGCTTGCCTAATGCCCGGTACGCTGTAGAGGTCTCAATGGCCAACAGCATTAGTCATTAAAAAAATTGTCGATGATGATGATCGTTATCATCATGAAGTCTAGACATTTATATCGAAATAACCAACTTTTAGCATTCCGTAGTAAAGCAAAGAACCAATTACACTTATAGTTTTGCTAGGCATTCATCTGTAAATAAACACCGATAGATATGGACAAAAGAAAAACTCCGTCTCTTCTCTAAAAATCTTCTATAAAAATAACATGATCGGCTTGTCACAAACAGATGTACAGCCCTGAAATTTGCTATGTATAATATCGGCAATAGGAAAAAAATATCGCAAGTAAAATTTATATCTAACGTAGTTACGCAACATACCATTGACGTGTCATGACACGCGCACAATTTATTTTAACTAGCTGTCTATCAAATCATTTTTCCGTAGACGGAGAATAATTTTACACTGTAGTTTAAGGTGCATGGTTAGGCGCAGCAGCTGTCTTTGTGCTACACTATAATATTAGTTAAAATTATAGAATGTATATTTTTTATAAATTTTCCTCTATCAATGCTTTGAAAACAATATTTTTCATGTTGATATGGTTTTTACCTAGAAAAAAGTAACCACGTCAAAATATTACGTGTTGACGTATTTCTGCTGAGTACTCATTATAAATATTAACATGAAAATTATTCTGAACACTTTGTAATTCTGTTTTCAATTATTAATAATTAGCGACAATTTTATCAAAAATACCTTCTATTATTTTATATCCAATATTATAGCGTAGCGAGCGAGCAAGACAGCTGCCGTGTCTTAACACTCTAAAGTTCTACACTGTAGTTTAAGTCAATACTCAATCGAGTCGCCTCATTTTCTTTTATTATGTTCTTTTAGCTGAAACCAGTAGCCTCTAATGGCAATATTGAGTTACCGGTGTGGCAAGAACTGGGATTGATTCCGCAAATCAAATAATCTTGGAGACCGAGGTTTCTCAGTCTCCAGGGGCGCAACTAGGGACGCTAACAGATAGGGGTCTCTACTCTTTGACTGTTGCTATATTATTCGCGAAAATCAAGATCCTTGTACCGAAAATAGGAAAATATCAAGGAAGTGCCTGTTACTGGTAAATAAAATCATGGAAATAAAATCATGTACTACAACCTGGGTATCTTCAAGGCTAGAGTGAATAAGTACCTTCTAGGTCGTCGTGCTCCATCTTAGACCACAATGTCACTTAACATTATGCGAGTTGGTGGTCAAACGTCGACCTATTCATTCTACATTAAAAAATATAGGTGGAAGGATAGTCAGTCTTTGAATGAAGCTATGTAAAATGTTATGAAAATATTGGGCTGTATTCAGAATACGAAATTGCTAAATCCAAACAATTAAGCTAAAAGTATTGATGTCCTTGTCTAATATGCAGCAATAACAAAGACAGGTATATTTTTACTTGTTTAGGTTTAGCAATTTAGCGTTCTGAATAGGATATGTAGTAATTACAGGCAAGTCAGAATAACTGTTCGAAAACAGCATGGAAAATGCTTATACAATGATTCTTTAGTCAGTTTTCGGACGGCTAGAGGCAATTATGACAAGTCTACGGTAGACTCGTTATAATTGCCTGCTATAATGTTCGCAGTTAAAATGTAGCTTACGTACAGACTATACTCTGTGCCTATTTTTACCTAGATCCGTTAAGCCGTTCTGGCATGATTGAAGGACAAACATCCATCTATCCAAACCTTAGTATGCGTCATACTCGTGATCAGCTGCAGCTTGCGGATCACTGGTCTGCTCGTAAGCACAGTGTAGCAATAAGTATATCTAATAGCTTTTAACTTAACCTTAGATTAAGACTATACAACTAACACTACCTGTATACCCCTTAAATATTGTTATTTAAGGACGTGACTTTTGTTATGTATCATACCTGTATACCCCTTAAATAACAATATTTAAGGGGTATACAGGTATGATACATAATAAAAGTCGCGTTCTCCGGAGTCAATGGAGTGTAATTTTATGAATAAAAAAAACCTTAGCCCTTATAATATCACTGTGATCTGATGATTTCTGATGACAATAAGATTAAACGTTCTTCTTTCTCGTAACATTTATCGTTTTTTTTTACAAAATAATATAAAAAAAAAGCTTAAAAAACCGACTTCCCGTCATCCTGTAAACAATTTTTAAGGTTTATATTTTACAAAATACTTAACCGATTTAAAAAAATATTATATGGGACCACCTGTAAAGTACGATCTACCAAACCAAAAAAGTATCATTAAAATCGATTCACAATTGGCAGAGTAATTGCGTAACATCCATATAAAAAACATACAGTCGAATTGAGAACCTCCTACTTTTTGGAAGTCGGTTAAAAAAGAAGCAAACCTTACGTTTTGTATCAACTACGCTGATCTTTAGCCGAATGGGGTACAATACCCAGAACTATACATAAACAGTAGGTAGGTAGGCGTAGTTGTTCGCCATCGGACCCCATTGTTTTTGATCCCGACCCCTTTGATGCGAATTTCCTTTTCTTATCTGAAATTTGAAAATGTAATTGTTAGTTGTGGTGTTAGAGCGGAAATTGTTAGATTTTTTATGGGGGTTTCGTTTGAATTTCTTTTTTTTAGATGTGTCGTGTGCTTGTAGCGTGTAGGTACGAGTACAATAAAGTTTAGTTATAAGTTAGGTACAATAAAGTAGGTACAAACAGATAAGATAAGATAAGATAAGATAATTTATTTCTGGCTACATTGAATACACATTACAATCATTTAAAAAAAAAATTACAAATAAAAAGGAAATTTTAATTAGGGTCACTAGCCACCGCGGTAGGATACCCTGAGTGGCGGAAACAGAAAAAGTATCTCTTTTGAGAGACTGACAAAAAACGGTACCTTTCAGAAGAGAGAGTCTGTTTCCTAATTTCTTTTTCTTCTCTTTTTTTTTTATTTCACGTCTTCTAAGAGAGTGTTTAAATATAAAATGAAAAAATAAAACTCAAAAAGTTTTTCCTATAGGCCAATAACAGAAAAGTAACATAACATATACATACACTTAAAATGTCGTGACGCCTTTCCCCTGCAGGGTCTGGCGGAGGTGACAACACCCACACTTCGCCAGACGATTGACACTAACTTTGAGAATAATGTAGGGCTATAAACATTCACAGAGTTTGAGGTACTACAATACTAACTATGCACAATATATATATATATGACGGCGCGAGATATCATTGGATAAAGAAAATCAGTTTAAGAGTTGTTAATCGATAGGTTTAATCTGTGGTTTATGACGATTAATCGATTTGTTTATGGTAATTTAGAGCGGTTAACACCGAATGGAGTTGCGTTTGGGATTTCGGGCGAACGTCATGTCTGTCAGTCAGTGGTTGACGGGACTGGGCTGAAAGCGGTCGCACGCAATGGTCATTCGTAAACCCATTACTCTAAATCGCCAATTATCTTCGTGATCATTCATTAACTAAGTAGTCTGAGTGACTGTATAATTAAAATAGTGAAAAGTCTACACTGCTGTCCCCTTATTTCAACGTTCCTGAAGTTTGACGCCCACCATAGATACCCGTGATGAGAAGTTCATGGCTCAGAAATTAGACACGACACCGCGGCCTACTAGATTTTCTCCGTTACCAAAAGTGGAAGGTTACAGCGCGGCGGCCTTTCCTATGTTTCTCCGACATCAATGGGATCAGATGCGACGGCGTGGTTCCTATTTCCTACATTTCCCCGACATCAGAATTGGGATAAGAATAACGTCCACAGCAACAAGATATGGCTCCGTCTTTGGCTACAATTGTGCAATGATCTGGAAGCGAAGTGGCATAGCAACAGATGGCTTATATTGTCGCTCCTACGTGCTATTATTGTGGAGTGTGCGGACTGTTTCTTCGTGGTGCATGAAGGGCAGCAGGGCGGCAATGAGAGTGAGCATCGAGTAGACGTCTGCATTATCCCGACGGCGTTTGATTACACCTAGTCTATGCTATATGACGCAACTAACAAACAACGAGAGACGAAGGATAGCAGTGTACCGAACAAAATGTCGACGCCTACGTGTTCCTACTGCAACGAGGTTACATCGCCACTCGTTGATCGAAAAAGGGCACCAAAATTAGCAGCAGCAACGTGCGAGATCCGGTCAATGCCTGGAGGGCTATTCTTACAACTCGAGATTCCATCATACCTCGAAAAAAAATGGCTGATTCGAGATGCCTTATTCTAGTAGCTCGAGATCGAGATAATCTCGATGGCTGGGGCGCGAGATGTCTCGAGTAGTCGGAGGCAGTGGAGACTTCCAGGGGGGCTATTCCTGCGCGTGAGATGAGATGAGATGAGATTTTATCTTGGTCACTCTCACACCTATGACGTTTCAAACGAGAGCAACAAGGACAAAAAAAAAGTGAGATGAGAATCTCAAATCTCCGAATAGGGTAGTAGTGAATCGAGATCGAGATGAGATGAAAATCTCCTATCTCCGAATTGGGCCCCTGCACTATGAAGCAGCCATTGATCACCTGCGAGTAGCAATTGAATCCGGTGAGAAGTTTTCATTTTATTTGATATTCGTAAACGATGTATGTCAGAGTGTTATTTTCTATTGGAGTTGTTTAAAGTTTGAAAATACCCAACAGTTTGGTCAGAATGTGCCGATTACGGCACACACAGACGAGTCATGCAGTCAATAGATAACTTATTTAGTGTCAATGCTTTTGATAAAACTAAGCCTGAGGGGCAGTAGCCGGTAGGACAGTAGCCTGTGTAATAATAGCCTGTGTGGCAATAGCCTGTGTGGCAATAGCCTGTGTGGCACTCGCCTGTGTGGCAACAGCCTGTGTGGCAATACTCTGTGTGGCAATAGCCTGTGTGGCACTAATCTACATGGTACTGTCTTATGTGGCTCCAGCCTGTGTGGCAAGCTTGTGTGGCAAGCCTGTGTGGCAAGCCTGTGTGGCAAGTCTGTGTGGCAAGTCTTTGATAACCTTACTTTTGTTGCATTATAGTCTGAGTGACGATACCTAGCCTGTGTGGTAAGCCTATGTAGTAAACTCCGCCCGGTGTAACATTAAAGTACGAGTAAAATTAAAAAAAAAACTCGTAAAATGTTAACGTTCGTACTATTTAAAGTTATAATTGCAATAAACAAATCCCTATTAGCACATCTCCATACTTATTGTTATTATGTGTTGTTATTGTTAAATTTCATGAAATTGTATTTGTACCCATTACATAACAAACAGTCTTTCCCTTTTTGTGATTTTATGAAATTCATTATTACTTAATGAAAGAAATCAACACTATTTGCATTTTAGGATTGTCAAGCTGACATACTTTAAATATGCCAGTAAGACCAAGGAGTTTAAGAACGCAATAGCACCTTTATCATAGAGTTTCAATGAGGCAATTGAGAAAGTAGCATTTCGAGAAAAGTAAAGTGCACTACATGTGTGATGTGATATGAATTGTTTGTTAGTTTATTGATATACTACACACTAATAAAGTGGTACAAAGGACAAAAACGAATGAAAGTACAGTCTGCAGCAGTTATTTAAAAAAGGGTCGAGAATACGCGTTGTCGTTTCAGGAAGATCTCAATTTTGGCGGTTGTCAATTTTGGTAGATGACGATTTAGGATGTTGTCGTTTTCGGAAGTTGTCAATCTAGGAAGTTTCACCCTAGGAAGTTGTCGTTGTCACCCTGAGGGACCTAGCCTGTGTGGCAAGTCTAAGTAACAACTTTAATGCCATGTTATTCGTTTGAAATTGGACACAGCAGTTTACATAAGTCCAAACCGCGTATGTGTACCGTCATTGGATTTTCAATGTGGCTTGATTAAATTCTTGGAACATTGGATGTATGATTAATAAGTTAGTTTTAGCCTCGATTATTCGATTGGTCCCAATACAATTTATTTCACTAAAAGTCAAGTTGCTTATTTCAATTATCATGACAATTTATGGGGATAGGTAACGAATATGAAGTTACTGTTGGAAGAGTCGATTATACTCTGGTACGATGTTTATGGTTGGTAGAATTGGGTTTAACTGTGTTTTGTGTTTTTCCCATAACTGTGTTCGCTTTCTGTGAAATTGTGGAGGTAGATTGGAGACGGTCAGAATGACCGAGCGTTAAGTGGTTACTTGAGCACTTTTATGATTGTCCACAGATGATGAGATGAATTACTATTCACCCGAGGACGTGTGAAAATGCAGGATGGCCGTGACGGCGCGAGATATCATTGGATAAAGAAAATCAGTTTAAGAGTTGTTAATCGATAGGTTTAATCTGTGGTTTATGACGATTAATCGATTTGTTTATGGTAATTTAGAGCGGTTAACACCGAATGGAGTTGCGTTTGGGATTTCGGGCGAACGTCATGTCTGTCAGTCAGTGGTTGACGGGACTGGGCTGAAAGCGGTCGCACGCAATGGTCATTCGTAAACCCATTACTCTAAATCGCCAATTATCTTCGTGATCATTCATTAACTAAGTAGTCTGAGTGACTGTATAATTAAAATAGTGAAAAGTCTACACTGCTGTCCCCTTATTTCAACGTTCCTGAAGTTTGACGCCCACCATAGATACCCGTGATGAGAAGTTCATGGCTCAGAAATTAGACACGACACCGCGGCCTACTAGATTTTCTCCGTCACCAAAAGTGGAAGGTTACAGCGCGGCGGCCTTTCCTATGTTTCTCCGACATCAATGGGATCAGATGCGACGGCGTGGTTCCTATTTCCTACATTTCCCCGACATATATTTTTTTAAAGTTGTCTGTTTACGGACGATACTTAACGAGACAACATCATAACAAAACATTGATAAAATAATTGCATACTTTTATGAATAAAGTGGAAAAGAGATGGATGCGGCGCCGAACACTCAAGACGATCGTGCCTTGCGCTTGCTCGTGTAGCGCTTTCGCTCCGATCATAACGTTACAATGTACGCAACAGGACAATGAGCGTAACGGGATAATTAGTCATCCTTTTTCATCGATTTATAAGACGTTGTCAAGTCAAAATCTTATTTAAAATTACACGACCAAAATGGATTTTCATGTTGATTTTGAGTATGTATGTAAACACGTGTAACACGTACCACAGTTCTACTGCAGATACAAGGCATATACTGAAAAATGCAGTCACATATCTGACCTCAGCATTGTTAACTCCATACGAGTAGCCAATTTGGCATCTAGCTGCGTTTTAACTGCCTCAAATTACACCAAACAAATTACACATTTAGCAGCTATCTCGGAAGCCGACGAATAAACCCTATTCTGCATAGCATGAGTGTGAACCAAAATGCAACAAACAATACTTTCAATTATGAGAATTTGATGTTCGATTCTTCCACCAATCTGCTTTGAGCCAGCTTCGTGAATAACGGCTCATTCACGGGTGATTTTTTTGAGGGTATTTTATACAATACAATACAACACAAAAACTCTTTATTGACACCAAAACACAAAATAAATCTAAATAAACACTCAAAAATACAGACGCAATGGGCGGTCTTATCGCTTAAGAGCGATTTCTTCTTATGTTCTACTGCAGGGATGCAGTAGGACATAAAAGTATGTAACGATGATGGTGATACATGTAAACAAAACGAAGTTGCAATTAAATTTTATTAAAGAAAAAAATTAATCAATCTGCTTGCTTTGCTTTCGTTAGATAAAATATATGGTTTTATATCGACTGCTCAAAAAAGAGGGTTATGTATGCATGTATGTATGAGGTTTCTTTGGCACGCTTTAGAACCTAAAACGCTTAATGGATTTCGACATGTGAGTTGTCGTTTAAATCGTCTTAATAGTGGAAGTGACATAGGGTACAATATTTTGCAGCCGGGTTTTTTGTTTTTCTTTAATATATAATAATACAAAATAATACAAATACAAATACAAACTACTTTAAAATACCTATATAACGATAAATTAGGCCTGTTACATTCTAAAAATTTACCTGGAATAATTAGCATGCAACCTAAGATACTAGAAAGAGTTCCGTACTGTGCATGAACGAAAAGTGACAGGCGAACTTTTTTTATACTAGTGTGCGTGAAAGGTACGTCTTTTACTAGGGTTGCGTCAAACATTTTGTTCACTTAGAACCTTGCAGTTGGCTGTTATTTTTTTGGCCCGTGCAATATTTTTTCAATCCATCTGGACATCTTATCATTTAAGAAAGCATGCAACGTATTGTATATTTTGTACTTAGATCAGAAATGTGTTTCTGTGCGGATTTTTACATGCGCTATTTCCTAACTGCCCACATGATTATTTAGTTGCAGACATCCAACTTATTTGTCTGAATAATCTGAAATTATTTTGAATTTATATAAGTGTAGATGCATCCTTATATTTTATACTTACTCTTTAAATTCGTCAAGAACTTACTCGTATGCAAATACTTTAAATTCTCATTTGAATATTCCAAATCAACATATTTTATTTCAAAGCCGTGTGTAACCTCATGAGTTTTAAAACTCATCAAAGTTTGCAAAGTCGGTACAATCGACTTTATAAAATGTCTACACCTCTAACCGCTTTGTCTAAATAACTTTTGCACTAGTTCCTTTACGAGTAAAGGGAATGTTTAAGGGTTGTACTTTGAAAAGGTACTAAATTGGTAGGTGAATGTATAGTTGAAGGTACCAATGAGTTCGCTGGCTTACATTCAAATTGTATGTTAAGCAGGTGAATGGGGGATCGGGTATGAATACATATACATATTAAGTTCACACGTTTGCTCGACATTTCGAAAGTTAGCTTTAAAGGATTTTACAATTTGCAAGGCGGGAAATGGCTATGGCTTATTGGAGTTAGGAAGAATCCAAAGGGAGGCATAGCAAGTAGCCATAGAGACTATGTATGTTCAGCAACTTCTTGAAACCACACTCAATAGTAACGGCCCATATGCTAAAACTACGCTAAGTCATAAATCTCGATTTAAAGCTGTTTTTATGTACGGTAAAGCCAGTTTTAAATCGAGTATCATAACTGAGCGTGTTTTAGCATACGGGTCTTATTACTTAAGTATGAGTAAAAAATTGGCTTTTACTCGTACATAGGCAATATTTTTCAAGAAATGTGCAAAAGCACTTTGTAATAGCGGTGTACCTACTCTACCGTATACCGTACATAGGTGTTCAGTAAAATTAAAATCTTGTCGCAATTTTTTTTGCAAATAAATGACTCTTTTATCCGACTGCGCAAAAACGAGGTCATGTTTTGTTTTGCGAGTGTATGTATGTGTGTATAAGGTTTCTTTGGCACACCCTACAGCCTAAATAGCTTCATGGATTTCGATATTTCGAATCATCTTGACAGTGGAAGTGACATAGGGTACAACATTTTAATTAAATAACCGTGGTGTCGACTACAGTTTGCAGTGAGGTTTTTTTTACCTTCTAATAATGTTACTTGTCGATTAAAAAAATCACACGTTTTACCAGTTTTTTTTAATGAAACTAGACAAAAAGCAACAAAAATACGATTTGAAAAAACAAAACGCATCTACCATGAAAAGATTAAAAAAACAAAACGCATCAGTCCAACATTAAAATACACGCGCAGCCAAAAAAAAGCACCGACCCGCACCCCGTCGTAACTAAAACAGAGATATATCGCCGTATTTTTCAAAATGCGAAACACGACGCACGAGATTAACAAATGGATCGCCAGAAAAACTTCCAGCAATAAATTTAAGTAAAGTCACAAAACTCGCAACGACACGTTAAATTTTATTACCCAATGCCTCCAGCTCCACGTTCGCGTTACGTTCGCATTAAACTTGGAATATTATTGAAATGATCTCAGACAAAGGTTATACGAAAATATATGTGGAGTTACGAGAGAGAAGTTAGGGCTTATTACGTGTGTCGATAATACGTTGAGGCGCGCAACTTGGGAATTCGAGTGTTGATTATTGATTGGCCTGAATTGTACATTGTAATTATTTTCGTAACACAAGCAATGCTTAGATGAGATGGAAATTTGAATTTAATTATGCTTATCTTTTTTTATTATGGAAACTGACGTGGTTTTCACTCATTATGATTTACGCGCGCCCTGATGAAGACCGCCGAATGCGGTTGAAACTATAGTCGGAATAATCGACTGAATCGTACGTGAGTAATTCCCGTGTTTTAAATCATAATGCTTATCTTTTGCTTGTTTTTTTTTTTAATGCGCGTCCAGGGCCGGATTTAGACGTGTGGAGGCCCTAGGGCAACAGGAAAGTGGAGGCCTCTAATTATTACTCGAATAAAATGAAAAATCAGTCAAAAATGTATTCCAATTTTATATATTAAAGGAACAAATTAAATTATTTAAATGATACTTGTACAAGAAAAAATCTTTTATTTTCGTAACCTAGAGCAATGCTTAGATGAGATGGAAATTTGAATTTGATTTTGCTTTGCCTAACAAAATAAAATTCAAATTTCCATCACATCTTTAGATCGTTTTTTTAATGTGTACACGTGACAGGCTCGCTCCCTGTCACATTTGGGACTGAATATCGTTGGGCGAAGTGTGGTTGTTGTATTACACCTCTGCCAGCCCCCTCGGGGGAAAGGCGTGACGATATGTTTAAATGCGTACCGTATATTTTTTTACGTATCGACTTCTTAAATTACAGTTAACAACCATAAAGTTTAAAATTGGTAGAATCTGGGCGTCTGCAAAGAATTGAGGAGATTTTAGCCTGCATTTGTGTTAAAATATATTGACCATCTATATCTCTACCTATTTTCAAACTTGAGGAGTCTCTTCACACTAGTACATTTATAGAATGAGTTCTCGTACCTAAACAGCTACCGAACCTTCTTAATCCGCTAAGATGATTATAAAAAAATAATAGGTACCTATACCTAAATATTATATAATTGTTCTATTGTCCTAATTATTCACACAGATGATCACGAGTCTATGGGAAAATGCTTACAATTGCTTTTACTTTTAATTTATCTTATTAGATCTTAAGGACAGAGCACCAATGGTTTATGTAGATTTATGTACATTATCTGGGGTACTTCCACTTTACCACTCCAATGCTACGCCCTTTCGTTGGCTCCAACTTGAGTCCAAGCTTGGCTAAAATATAACATGATCACCGAATCTTATTACTGCTTGACACATTGGCTTCAAAGTCAACTCTGCGCCCAAACATTGATACACACATTCGGTCAATACAAGATTAATGGCCAATGTCAGTCCACGGCGTAAGTGTCCACCTAAGGATGCTCCTAGACGAACCTTATTTTTACTGCAAAACTGGCAATATTGCCGACTGTAGCCCGGCCATCATTACTCATGCTAGTAATGCATGAGTAAATGACGGGGCTACTTTTAAGTGTAGCCAAAACCCTTTTTTTTATGGACGTTTTAGTCGGCGTTTGACCACCAACTCGCCTAATGTTAAGCGACGTTGTGGTCTAAGATGGAGCACGACGACCTATAAGGTACTTATTCACTCTAGCCTTGAAGTTTTGTAGAGTGAAGAAGTACAAAGACGGCAGTTGAGTGAGGCGCTACAAGTGCGCCACTGCTCAGACTCGTCTTCGGAACGGTTACACCGGACTACATCCCGAAACACGACTAGGTCATTTCACGGCATGGCTTGGTCCGGTGGATGGTAACTAGCCACGGCCGAAACCTTCCACCAGAGTTTGCTACCCATATTGGCCAGTATTGCAGTTAAAATATAGCCCGCCTAGGAGCATTCTTAGAGTCGTATTCTAAAACGACGCTCAGTCCTGAATCTCTATTTATAACTTGTTTTATTTTGGTTGATTGAACCAGGCGTTACTTTGCGGAAGTTCATCTTCAAAATTGTTACTTGAACTAATTTTCGGCCACGCGCTCGGAGAGTCAACACGTTCAACGAAGTGCTCGAAGAATAGGGATTTTTTATTGCTTTTTGATTGTATAATTTTTAAGTTAATTAATAAATTTTTCGATAAAAATTATTTCTGTTTAATTCCTTATTGAATAAGCTTCAAATATCAAATTGTTTAAAGTTTTTAGTAGATTCCATTAAATTAGGTCTGTTAAATTCGTTAGTTGAAACATCAAATTGTATAACGTTTGAAATTAGATTCAAATATCATTTTGTATAAAGTTTCTAGTAAAATTCATTAAATTAATTTAAAAAATTAAAAATAGAATAAAAAAATCATATTCCTTGATGTACTTAATGCGACGTTAAAGCGAAATTACAGTAGATATTAGTTCAAGTAACAATTTTGTTTTATTTTATCATACATAAAAAAAAACTGTTTTAAATCGAGATTCATAACTGAGCATCGTTTTAGCATGCGGGCCTTAGTCATAGTGGACTCTGTCCAAACTGATAACAAAATACCGACCAACATACTTAATTAACTTTACCTCTTAATTTCCTTTCTTTCTCTAACTTACCCAATTTACATCAAAATCCTCGACCTACATAAGTACAGTAAAATTGAATACCCTCTGAAATAAGCAAAATAATATTCTGCCTCTACAAAATATTTAGATCATATTAAATACGAGTGGGTTTGTTTGTTGGTTTTTCCTTGTTTTATCTCAAAATAGAGTAGCGGATCGACTTAATTTTTAGAGTCCTTAACTTAAAAGGCACCTTTATATTTTTACCGTGTTTTTGTTTGTCTGTTCTGTTTTTATTCCGGTAAATTTGCTAAAAATACACACATAAGGTCTATTCTGTTAAAATTTAGAACATGTAAATGAAACATAGTAACGTGTATGTTTTATTACGTAGTACCTAAGGATGTACGTAGCATGTATCATGTATGATGTAACACCCGTACCATATTATGTAATGTGACTTCTGAATCTAACGTAAGTAAATACCTAAATCACCACTTGTTTACATTATTTTATAGATACCTGTCACATTTGGGACTGAATATCGTCCGGCTGAATAGCCCCTCGGGGGAAAGGCCTGACGATATGTTATGTTCAGTTACAGATACGAATCTTTAGTTTATTATATTTCTTTTAATAAGGTACTTGATATCCTTAATTGGATCCTGTTGAAGCTAAGCTAAGCAGGGAAATTGATAAAGATTGTTTGTACACATGTACGAGTACATACACAGATTTGGTTGTCTATACATTTAAACCTTTTTTTTTTCTTCTAAAGAATGGCATACTCGGGTGAAACGGCGTGACGAAGCTAGTTCAAAATATTATAACGTTAATATTCGGTTCTCAAGAAACAAGCTTATGGCCTCTGGGTGTTTGTAACTTAATACCTATTATGGAATCCGATGGCAATTATTATTAAAATTTAGTACAAAGGTTTGTTAAAAGTCGTTTCCAAACTTTTGGGGTAAGTTGGGATTTAAAAAAATATTGGCTTTCTGAAAGTGTTTTAGAAGCCTTTATTTTTAAGTAAAGTTATGATAGTTTGAAAATCAGGAGGCTTTTGAAATTACAACAAGGAGTTCTTCAAAAGGGATGTTTTAAGAGTCTTAATGATTGGCAACGTATCCATATTGCATTCGGTGTGAAGGCTTTCATTGAGAGATCACGATACGATCCGACGATCCAATGACGATTGACTGCCTCGGTGGCTCAGTTGGTAGTGAACCTGCCTTCTGAGTTTGGGGGCGTGAGTTCGTTTCCCACCTAGGGCAAACATTCATGTGATGAACGTATGTGTTTGTTCTAGTCTGGGTGTCTAGTCTAGTCTATTTAAATATTTAGAAAAATATAAACAAACTAGTATGTACGTACATATATCTGTTTCTGGCTGCCATAGTACAAGCTTTGCTTAGTTTAGGGTCAGGCGACTGTGTGTGAAAATGACCCGAATTTATTATTATTCATCCATCCATCAGCCATAGAACGTCCACTGCTGGACATAGGCCTCCCCCATAGATCTCCAATAAGACCGGTTGGTAGCGGCCTGCATCCAGCGCGATCCTGCGGTCTTCACAAGGTCATCCGTCCACCTTGTGGGTGGACGTCCTACGCTGCGCTTGCCGGTACGGGGTCTCCACTCGAGAACCTTTCGACCCCATCGGTCATCAGTCCTTCGTGCTTTGTGCTCTGCCTACTGCCATTTCAACTTGCCAATCCGCTGGGCTATGTCGGTAACTTTGGTTCGTCTACGGATCTCCTCATTCCTGATTCGATCTCGCAGAGAGACTCCTAGCATAGCCCTCTCCTTAGCTCGTTGTATTATTATTATAATCTGACAATGTGATCCAAACGCATGCGTTTTCTGTAGGTTATAGTGGCTGCGCACGTTATGCGACATGTGTCTGCGACAAGTCGGCGACTAGACGCAGCGACAGGCTGCGGCCGCTAATTCTCATACATACATTTTATTCACCGCTCCGCATACTTAACGTTAGATTCCAAAGTCGCAACTCCAAGTTTAAAACAGCATTAAGAGTCCGGCGACCACTTTAGACTAACTTCGCATTAGCTTAAGGTTTTCTATAGCCATTTCGTCTAAAAGAAGACTACGAGCGGAGAGAGCAAGTAATGATACCGACGAGCCTCTAAAGTTACTCGTACCTACAGAGTGACAAAGTGCAATTTCAATTTTTTTATGACTTCTGTAATCTGTCTTAAATAACTAAGAATTTGCCTTGTATTATGGATTCATTTAAAAGGTAATGATGTAAAAAAGCTCCAGATGTAAAGATATTTTTGATTTGCTTTGTCTATCTATTGAATAAATCAGTCAAAAGTGATCCCTTACAAATGCGGATATTTTTCATAGCTCTATTTTCTCTAGAGGACGTTATTTAAAAATCCCAAGAACATAGGGGCGGATATATAGTTCATTTAATTGTACATGCTAAATTTCATCATAATCTGACAAATGGTTTCCAAGAAATTTCACAAGCGCGTTTGTATGGAAATTTTAGAGCATCTCGAGATTCTTAAACAAAATGAATGAGATTTATCGGCCGAGCCAGTCATCGTCGAGCTGTTGAAGACGCATGTCGCTTAATGCGTGCAACCACAGTCTGGTATGCGTTGCGATCCACCACACTCAACAGGGAGGCATGCAGGGGCGGCCCTTGGTTACAGAGATCACTTTATCAGATTAGATCGGCGGAAAGGATCGCGCTCTGGGGGAAAGACCTTTACAGATATCCATAGACGACGATCATTGCTTACCATTGGCACACCCCGGACACTCGACTATTTATCTATACAAAAGACCGCGTTATAACTACCTATTTCACAGATACTACACACATGTATTTTTTTACTTGGCTTGACGATTGTTGGTATCGAATACAACCGGCACAAGTAAACAAACTACGGCTTTAAAGGACCGGTCTCAAAATGACTCACATACACTCTGTAAAACACTAATTAAAGCAATAAATACAAAACTACACTATTTTCACATATTAAGGGCATGTTTTTTGTAAAGAACCCTCAACTTCTTTACAGAAGCAGCTTGCATAAAACGCAAATTACGTTATGTACGGTACATTACGGTTTTAATTACGTTTTAGAATTTAATTAAAAAAAAGATTTGTAACTGCCATCAGTTACGAATCTTTTAATATACAAGCTGCGCCCCACGGTGTCACCCGCGGTCAAAAAGTCACCTAAGTGCTACTCTAGACTATAATCTATTTTTGTGCCAAATTTCATCCAGACCTGTTCAGCCGTTCTGGCGTGAAAGAGTAACAAACATCCACCCATCCATCCATTCTTACAAACTTTCGCGTTTATAATATTATAGTAGGATTTGCCCTAAGAATCTTAAGGCGGAGACAAGAATTCTATCTCTTTTACTCATGAAAAATATAACAACACTGACTGCAATAGAAAACTAACAAGATAAATGTTTTAAAAAAACATGTTTAAATTAGACGGAGTTTGAAAAAAAAGAACGTTCTTTATTATTTTTTGAACATCTCTATCAAACTAAAAGACAAACATTACAAATTGTATAGCAAAAAAAGTACTTCCCTTAAATTAACAGTTGTTTTTTTTTTAAATTTACTCTTAACTAGTAACACAGCTAACTACTGTGACTCCGAAACGCTGAATATCTCTATCAAATTAAAAGACAAACATTACAAATTGCATAGCAAAAAAAGTACTTACCTAGTATTAAGCAGTTTTTTTTTTTTTTATTTACTCTTAACTAGTAAAACAGCTAACTACCGTGACTCTGATACGCAGCGCCTTAACATGAAATCCCGATTAACGCTATTCCTAAAGAACACTTCACCTAATACTACCTATAACATTGGTCTCTACTTCAACAGCCGCCAACAAAAAGTGTACAACCCTGCTATCTGACTAATGTTCATTCTCACAAGTGTAAACCTAATTATTCTTAATACATAAACATAGAGAATACAAGGGGAGCGGCGGGTAAAGCCGACCACAAGCCGCCCGACCAACAACTTAACACTCCCGAACAGACTTCTAACGAAAACCGACCTAAATACTCCAACCTACCCCATTGAGCATGTACAAGTATATTGGTACTACAGGTTAAGAGTCTTATCAAAACAGACGGCAAATCATTATTTATTTTGTTTTAGTTAATTATTATCGACCGAGCTAGCGAAGCGTCTATGCTACAGCTTCGACAAAAATGCTTTTGTATGTCCTAATTCTGTCTGGATTTCTGTCCGGATATCTATCTAATTTCTCTATCTAATCTATCCATACATGCATAATCATCATGTCTTTCCTCGGAAAAAGTTACCAGAGGTGTGTAACAACACTCACACTTCGTTAAACGATATTCAGTCCCAAATGTGACTAAGGGCGAGCCATACACAATAACATATCGCCACGCCTTTCCCCCGAGGGGGCTGGCAGATCCACACTTCGCCGGACGATATTCTCATTATGTGACAGGGGCGAGCATGTCGCCATTCACCAGGCTCCAGTTACGTAGCAGATGACATACACTACGCACATATGCTCATACAGTGAACAAATTGGTGCGTGCCTTCACCTAGGTTGGAACCCGCTGCCTCTGGCTTGAGAGGCGGGCCTTCTCCGACTAGGCTATCATCATCGCTTGTTATCACACAAAAATAATTTCCTATTTGTAATTAAATGAGATCATATTGCGATTAATTTCGCTATCTGTCTGTAGGTACGTCTGGCAATATCATCAACGAAAATAAATCTAGTAGGTACTAATTATAATATTGAATTGCGTATGATTAACTGAATAGACTATTTTACGAAAATAAACAAAATTGCTAGTGATTCATTTTAAATTAATTCTGCGTATCGTTTTCAGATGAGCCGCTTGGAGCGGCTATTTTATTTCCGAGCACCACATTGTGATTTTCCATACAATTTGCGGTTTGTTAAAGTTACGTCACTACGAATCAGTGAAGGCTTATTTTTTCCGAACTGAGTTTTGGAATAGACCCAGAACTCTTAAAATGAAGTTGTGGGGTAGAAAACACACGGGGAGTTAAAACAGCTTTAAACAAGTATAAATAAAAAATAAAAATAAAAACCCCAACAACGATTTTCATGAACACCGATTTTCATCAAGTATAGCTAAGTACACTACCGAGTAATTCACCTTTCAAACAAAAAAAAAATAATCAAAATCGATTCATCCATTTGGGCGCTACGATTCCAAACATACTAACACACACACAGGCACTTCAAACTCGTTTTTGCGTCTGGAGTTAAAAAACACTTATAATACTTTGCTTGCTTTATAACTAGAGATCGGATTCACTTATAGTATGCCAAAGGCTAAGAAAGTTAGGAAACGACTTATTAATTCTACAGGCTTTTTTATAAGGCATTTTATTAATTTAAGACAAATCCGAATGTCAAAGGTACATCGATTCTGGAAACGCGAGATTTTTCGATGAAAAAAGTGTTTACTTGACTACTCAACCCATGAAGTTAAGGTAATGTATCCGAAGATTACGAACTCTAAAGCCGAGTTTCCACCTGAGAAAACTCCCGCGAAAATGTCCGCCAGTTCCCAGTCTGTCATACAGCAGGAATTGATGTCTACACTTGCAGGCTGTTGTCAGACTGACTGTCGGACATTTCTCACGCAAGTTTTCTTGCTATTAGAAACGAGGGCTAACCATAACATACCACACACATACACACCATTCTGGCATTCATATAACACTAAAATACCACTACGTACAATTATATAAGTGGTCCTAAGAACTTTCTCACATGTGGAAACTATTCTAGAACTTTCACTGCTTACATTGTTTAAGTTGCAATCTGTGGACGGACCAATTAATTAAATTATTTGAAGAAGTTCCATTGAGTGAAAACAGCTTTAAATATTTCACTACCGTTATTAAATGGCAAATCTACGCTAGAGGGTAACTGACTGCTAAGCAAAGTAAACTGTGGCTAAATACTGCCATTTCATACTAGCAGTTCCTAAATACTGATGATAATTATGTTTTTTGCTTTTCAAAAATATTCAAAATTTCGAAATGCTTAAATGTTACTTACATAAAAAAAAAAAAATATCTATTTCGGTGTTGTCTCAAAACCATGCATTATAAGATGGACAATTATATTAAAAATGAATATTCGGTACATTTTTGCACACACAGTCGTCTTACCCTTAAGAGGGCCGCGACGTTCTGAAATTTCCATACAAACGCGCTACTCAAATTTATTGAAAACCGTTTGTTAGATTATGATGAAATTTAGCATGTACAATTAAATTAACAATATCTTCACCCCTATGCACTTGGTTTTATTTAAAAACGTTCTCAAGCGAAAATAGAGCTATGAAAAATATCCGCATTTTTAAGGGGTCACTTTTGACTGATTTATTCAATAGGTAGACAAAGCAAATCAAAAATTCCATTACATAGGGAGGTTGTCTACATCATTAGCTGTTAAATGAATCAATAATACAAGGGAAATTCTTAGTTACTTAAGAATGATTACAGTAGTGCAAAAGTCATAAAAAAAATTGAAATTGCACATTGTCACTCTGTAGCAAGTAATGATACTGACGAGCCTCTACACTCTGTAGGTAAGTTTAGAGGCTCGTCAGTATCATTACTCGCTCTCTTCACTCGTCTTCTTCTTCTAGACGAAATGGCGATAGATTACCTTAAGCCAATGCGAAGTTAGTCTAGGTCGCCTAGGTCGAAATTAGTTAACTAAGCAAAGCTTCTACTATGACTGCCAGAGACTGGTATCCATTTTACACTTTTATCAAACCCCCCTGGGCTTGATTCCCACTTGGGGCAAATATTCATGTGATGAACAGTAGTGTTTGTTCTATGTCTAAGTGTTCATATCTATTTCAGTAGGTATGTATTTAAAAATAACGTAAAAAGTATACCATCTAGGGCAATCTCAGAATGCAGATTCACTACCAACTGAGCCACTGAGACAGCTTGTCATTAATTCAATCAATTTAAGCATTTAAATTGATGTCGAGCTGAATAATTCTAGTCAGCTATTCCGTCGCATTCTTACCCCGTACATTCTTTTACCCGAAAATTGTCAACGTAATTCTGGAAATTCAATCTAAAAGCTGGAGCGGTGAACGAGGCCTCTCCAGTAATTGCAGCTGGACCGGCGATGCAGCATTCAAAAATCGCTTCAGACGAAGCGGACGGACTGATATAAGCTTTGGCTCACAGGATGCGATACGATATCGTGATGGCACGCGCCTTTTCACTCCGATGCTCACTTAAATATCAGGGAGCTTACCGCGAGTTTTGATGGTTAACTGAAAACTTTTTTTGTTTTCGTATGGCTCCATACATTTAACCTAGTTCCTTAACGTTTCCGCTAGGGGCACTTTATTGAAATGTATGGAGCCAAACGAAAACGAAAAAAGTTTTCGTAGCTAACAAAACTCGCGGCAAGTATCAACACAAGCTAGCCTATCGCATGCGTGCCAGAACAAAATGTTGTCGACTCTTTTTAGCGGCGATAAGATCACGGCACGCATGATAGATTAGCTAAAAGTTTAGAGGCTGAGAGCAAGTGTGTGAAGTCCTCCTCATCACAAGTCGATCACTCGACAATTGCCTGACATGGTCTTGGCCACGATCCGTGGGACGGACAGTATATACTCGTACTTAGAATTTTAAGGTAGGTCAAATAATGAAACTCGAAGCTCTATACTTGCGATTCCACATAGGTACATACAGACAATAACAATAATTCAATGAGAAGTTTGCCTTTAGTATTTTCAGCTTAGTTTTTTCATCGCGTCAAGAGATGGCGCTCGCATAACTTTTAAAACTTAATCTTATTTCCAGGTCATAATGCGACCTTTGTCTGCTGTTCACACGTGTTAAAGCCAAGGGCAACATTCGATTCCGCTGGATCCAATACTAAAAAGTCAATAGAGCTCTTAGATTGGATATAGTTAAAACAAATCAAACGAATAATAAGTTGTTTGTGTTGTGATTTTTTTTTCTTATATAGCATTGGCAGTGTTGACATATTCAGATTTCATTTGCACCATTATTAAACCAAATAAATTATAACTAAATAAAACGGTGATTTTTCTTTGAATCATTGCTAAAATTTATAATAATAGAATATCAAGAAGGTAGGAAAAATCTCTGATGAATACTACATGTAATAAATTTGTTACACACTACTTCCCATAAACAAGGGAAAACAAAATGTCATAACCACACTAGTGTTTTGGAAACTGTCTCGAACACCATCTAGCGCCAGATAAATAATGCAAAAATGACTCTTTGAAAACTCCTCATCACGCCTTATTTATTATTATTCATCCTTAGAGATAAACAGAAACACAAACCACTTTTCTTCACTAGCTAAGATTGTGGCACACATCTTTCACTTTTTCTACTACATACTACTAGCAATCCAATTTTAACTAAACTTTAAAACTTTGCATAGAGCTTAAAGTCAAAATGTTTTTATTCAATTTGGGTATCAAAGATACACTTGAACGTCAAAGTTTTATAATAGACTCGACCGCCTTGTTCGGAAAACGAGCCACTGCTTAGAAGAAATACAGGCAAGAAACTCAGGGGCATTTTTTTTTTTAATATTAGATAACTGTATTACAAATTTTGCCTTACAACTAGGTAATATCGTATTATATCTATGTACTAGTGGCTAATTGGCGGAAGTGGAAGGCTTCAGACATCTTTATCTTCTAAATAATTGTTAACCTTATAAATATCCTCTTTTCATTTGTAGTTTTTACATGAGATTTGAGTTTTCCTCCAGTGAGCCTTGTTATATATTATAAAGTAAACTTCTATCGTATCTGCAGTAGTGGGTACACCTAGTGCCATCTGGACACCGCACCGCGGCAAATCTGTTGATTGTTTCACGAGTTGTGCCGTGTTTCAAATATCGATGTTTTTTTAACGTTCTTTGACGCGACGGTCCAATATCTGATAGGTATGCCAAAAACGTTTGAGTTATTGAAGAGTTTCTTTGACTGACAATGCTTTGTTTGCGAAATCTCGTTTCAATCGTGGTAGAGTAGTTTAGAGTTGTATTCTTGTATATCTAGCTTCAATCGCTGTAGAGTAGTATAGAGCTTCAAATAAAAATAAACGCGATAAAATAATGGGGAAACTATTGCTCAGAAATAAGACTAATCTTCTATATTTATAAAATTCAAAGTCCTGACTGACTGACTGACTGACTGACTGACTGACTGACTGACTGATATATCAACGCACAGCCTAAACCGCTGGTCCTAGAAATATAAAATTTGGAGGGTGTGTTCTTTGTACAGTGTAGGCATCCACTAAGAAAGGGTTTTTCGAAATTCCACCCCTAAAGGGGGGAAATGGGGGGTTCAAATTTGTATGAAACTTTTTATTCTCTGGATCGATTGACTCAAAAATTGGTACAAATACTCTTCAATTAAAATCATGAGACACGTGTATCACAGTTTTTGAAAAATCATCATCATCATCATCCACCAACAGAGTCTTAAAGAGCGCTTAAACTTTGCTGAGAAAGTTATTAACCCACTACAAACGAGTAACGACGCTGTTATTATTCTTAGGGTTCCGTACTAAAATGGTGTAAGGAGTATGTCTGTTTATAATTAGTGTCTTTCTGGTCTTAGAAGAAGTATAAATTAGTAAAATTAGACGAAGTCAATAGAAGAAGCTGATTTAGTATTAGAAAGACAAAAACTACAATACGGGTTGCCTTTGCTTCAAAGGTCTTAACCACAGGTCTGCCACCATACTGACTGGTGCGGTTTCCGAATGATTATGTGTTTATGCTGAGTCCTCTAATATAATATTATATTTAACATCACCGAACTACTCTTTCGAGTTAAAAAGAGTACAGTTTCCCCTCAAAGTCTGCTTTGCCATGACCATTAATAAATCTGAAGCCAAACTCATAATTTACTGAAATGTTTTTAACACGGTTAGTTATACGTGGCCTGCTCCAGAGTAAGCTCACGGAGCAGCCTGGTGTTTCTAAAAAAGAAAAATATGGTTTACAAAAAAATACTGAAGTAGATTTGCGCTGTAAACAATATTGATTATCAATTATCTACTTTTGTTTGTCTCCCAATTTTATCTTTTTATACAAGCTTTAAGTTCTGTTGATACCATACTACTACTACTATTACTCTCATTCCAGAGATAGTTTAGTTAACTAAATAACTTCGTCCTTATTGGATTTAGATTGGGATATTGTCAGTTAGTGTATTCAATTAAGAGCGAGTGTGACCGCTTATAATTTTTATTTCTGAAGGTAAAAACGTCAGTCATTTCCTGTAAGCCACGCGGGCGAAGCCGCGGGCAGAAGCTAGTCACATATAATAATATAAAAAGCAAAACTTTAATTAACTGACTTCTCATCCTGTAATTGGTCATCCATGTGAACATTTCTTAGGCTTCTGTTCATTTCTTAAAAACTGTATAACTGATTTCTATAAAATGTAGGTAAATATTGCTTTTATACCTTAGAAGTATGATCCACTTACCAACAGCAAAAAAAAATGGATTCACAATTGACGGAATAATCGCGTAAAATACATACAACAAAAAAACATACAGTCCAAATAAAAACCTCCTCCTTTTTGGAAGTCAGTCAAAAATAAAACTCAATGTTAAAATACATTGAAGTACAACCAGAGTTACAAGTCGAACTTGAGGCGCATCTTATCGTCACGAGTATCCCTGGCTTGCAGTTGCAGACTGATGAGGATAATAATTATGGCAGTCTTGAAGAGAGGTAGGTTTAAAATTATTGTTGGCTAATATAAATTTGTTTTATTCTTTTTCAGACAAAATGTTAAGGGTTCCGCGACGCTCTGAGTTTTTGTAACTATATCTCCGACTCTATGTTCTTGTTTTTTTTAAAGTGAAAATATAGAATGAAAAATATCCACATTTGTATGGGGTCACTTTTGACAGATTTATTTAATAGATAAATAAAGCAAATCAACAATCCCTTTACAAGCTTGTCTACATCATTAGCTTTTAAATTAATCAATAATATAAAGAATGTTTTTAGTTATATAAGAATTATCATTCTAAGAGAAGCGTAAAAGTCATAAAAAATTATTGAAATTTCACTTTGTCACTCTATAGATAACTTTAGAAGCTCGTCAGTATTTTTACTTGCTCTCCTCGCTCGTCGTCTTCTTCTAGACGAAATGGCAATAAAAAACCTTAAGCCAATGCGAAGTTAGTCTAAAGTGGGCGCCGGACCCTTAAGTCTGTCATGTTCTGCCAGACCACTTGCCAAAATTCATTGTAATGCATAATATTATGAAGAAAAAAAAATTATGGAGTGATGTAACAAAAACGACCAAAAAACAAAGATAATGTTCTCAACATCATTACACAATCTATCCGCCTCATCTCCTTATTTCTAAATAACTGCACCCATTTTCTATAAACCAATAAAAGCGGTAGCTTGCCGCTCCTTAGACGTGCCGTAAATTTTTATCTTCAAGTTATCCTGCTTTTATCTCCCCCCATGTATCTGAACCGCTTTAAAATAGATTGCCCGCGTCGCTCAGAAGTGGGGTGAACCAATCCATCTTCGCCTTAACAGTATGCAATATCTACGAAAGCGTCAACGACTCTCGTTAGCGGAAGCCTGCTGCAGGCTTTATTGATCTACGCGTTGCAAGGACGCATTAACAAAATTTAGGAAAGCATAGGATTATACCATTTATCTTGGAATTCCGAAAATGGTCACTGTCTGAACTAAAGATACGAACATCAATGAATAATACTTTCTACGAGTATACTTGTTTTAAACTCAAAATGTTTTATAGCTTGTTTTTGTGTTTAACTTTTAAATATTAAGTAGGTTGTCACTAAACGTGAAAACCTTTGCTGGAAAAGGTTGTAACTTTTTAAGTCATTGGGTAATTTAGCTGTTGGCTTTTCTGAAAAATAAATAAATCAATAATTACTAGTTCCAAGGTACTTAAAAGCTTAAACCTGTCCTTACCTTCAGCGTTATTGGCATGTAACGTCTTTGTATGGCATCAGGTCAGCCACGTCACTACTGGTTCTTACATATTTTCTTTAAAGGGTTCCGCGACGCTCTGAATTTTCCATACAAATCCGCTTGTCAAATTTCTTGAAAACCATTTGTCAGATTATGATGAAATTCGGTATGTACAATTAAATGAACTAATCTCCGCCCCTATGTCCTTGGTTTTTTTTAAACGTTTCAAGAAAAAATATAGCTATGAAAAATTTTCGCATCTGTAAGGGGTTTTGACTGGTTTATTTAATAGATAGACAAATCAAATTAAACATCCCTTTACCTAAAGAGGTTGTCTAAGTCATAAGCTTTTAAATAAATCCATTATACAAGGAACATTTTTATATTTTTTAAGAATTATTAGAGAAGTGCAAAAGTCATAAAAAATGATTAAAATTGCACATTGTCGCTCTGCAGATAAGTTTAGAGGCTTTTCAATATCTTTACCTACTGGCTCTCTTCACTCGTCGTCTTCTTCTAGACGAAATGTCAATAGAAAACCTTTAGCCAATGCGAAGTTAGTCTAAAGTGGTCGCCGGACCAGGAGGGCTATTCTTACGGAGTGAGATTCAATCTCACCATTTTTCGTCCTTGTTGCTCTCGTTTGAACATAGTCATGGGTGTGAAAGTGATCAAGATAAAATCTCATCTCGTCTCACGCGTAGGAATACCCCCTGTAACTGACGCGGTGTCACTGTCACTGGCGACATTTTGCTCGAAAGTCTACTTCAACCGCTAAATTTATTGAAATGCAACTCACTAACTTTAAAACTCACTTATGGACGAGTCGACCACTTCACAAATTTGGTAGAGGTCGATTCAGCCACTGTCTGAGGTTGGTTGCTGATTATGTGAAGTTGCATTGTAAAATAAGTACAATGAAATACTTGAACATTTCCACTGTCTAACCTCAATGCTCAGTCGCGCGCGGCGCTGCATTCCGAGTGCACGTACCTCTTACCTTTATCGGTTACGCCTTATTTATTTTATTGCGTCCGTGCGTGAAGCATTAATAATGGACGAGGTCCAGAAAGGACCTCGCTCCTGCAGCGACATGAGTGAAGAAGAATGTTTCGTTGACAAATCGATTCCACCGGGGCAACAATTATTGTTAAGCGAAGAATTAAGGGCTGACCTTGACCCTTCCGGCTCGAACGTTCTTATCGGTCGACCAAAGGCGCTCAAACGCTCGAGAAGCGATAAGCATGTTGACGACGAAGGATTTACCTTAGTGCAAAGAAATAGAAAACAAAACCATAGAAGCCAGATTATGAATGATAAATATGAAGTTGGGCTATCATCGCAAAATATATTACCCAAACAAATAGGATTAGCAAAATTGCTTAGAGCCGAAAATATCAATGACGCCATACAAATTAGGTATAAAAACCCATACAAAGTGAACATATTGTTCGAAAAAAGAGAACATGCCGAAAAATTACTCCAAAATGAGAATCTTATTAAGTCAGGATATCGTTGCCATCTGACCAGTGAAGTTGCTGTATCCTATGGGTTAATTAAGTGCGTCGAGCTCGAAATTGAAGAGGAGGAGATATTAAAATCATTCCAATGCGAACAGCCCATTGTATCGGTGAAAAGACTGAAGCGTATAGGCGTATCAGGAAAATGGGTGAATAGCGAAACTATTGTTAAGACATTAGGACTAGAAATAAAATCACCCAGTAGTAATGAACATCATTTACTTTTATATTAATTCCTGCCACATAATAACACTTATTATTTATCAGCAATTACTAATCATAAGCAATTAATAATCATAAAACTAATAATCACAACCATAAATCATAGTATAGTAAGATGTGACCTAAGTCAATAGTAGTAATAATTAATAGGCCCCAGGTATAATAATGTGCTATAAAACACAAAATGTATAAATGAGAAATTATAAGAATGCTGTTACTAAAACTCAAAGGATCTACTATCACAAACTTAAAGTTATCACCAACGGGCACTAAGTTAATAACGCATTTTATACTAGCAAAACTTTAAACATAATTATTGTAACCAAAATCGTGTAAACTGACAAGGAATCAACTGTTAACACTATCATAGCAATCGCTATGAGCAATTCACGTTTATAAACATACGCACAATTACTTAACTTATTAGATATTAGTACTTAGCTTTTAGATTCACTAGTTCAGATAGTTTCACTTTATAACTTCTATGCCTATCTGGCTTATTATTCCACTTTTTACTTTTATCCTGATGCTGCCGATGCGATGTCACGAAGCAAAGTAAGGAGCGCGCCCAAAAAGTGGCGCGCCATGGCGCGACCACGTTTTTCCCAAGCACACCCCGGTGCCTTGCCACGATTGGTCAACCGAAACGGATGTTGCCTCCCTCGTCCGAATAGATTTGGCGACAGGAAGTGAATTAAAGTTGGTTTTGTAGACAAGCAGCGCCTTCCGGTTAAATAAGTTTGAATTAAGAGTGAAGTGCGCCATTGTCAAATTCCTCCGGTTTGTACGCCATCTAGCGGCAGGCACGAAAATCACGTCTATGTTGAACGTTTCTCACACTCGTCCGTCCTGACATCTTTGCGTCTCTGCAAAGAAAGAAAACATGGGGTACATATCATACATCAAAAAAAAAAATCTACACCCTATTCATTTTGATAAGCTCACTGAAATGCTGTAAATAGGTAAATATGCAAAGGGAGTAATACAAGTATACCAGTCATTTTTTTTTTAACGTAGTCTCATTGTTAATCAAACTTGCAACAAATAATTTTTTTTCTGCCCATTAACTTGACAACAACTACAGTATTTTGAGCTCTAGAATTTGACCATGTTAACTTCACCATGTTAACTTCACCATGTTAACTTCACCATGTTAACTTCACCATGTTAACTTCACCATGTTAACTTCACCATGTTAACTTCACCATGTTAACTTCACCATGTTAACTTCACCATGTTAACTTCACCATGTTAACTTCACCATGTTAACTTCACCATGTTAACTTCACCATGTTAACTTCATGTTAACTTCACCATGTTAACTTCATGTTAACTTCACCATGTTAACTTCATGTTAACTTCACCATGTTAACTTCACCATGTTAACTTCACCATGTTAACTTCACCATGTTAACTTCACCATGTTAACTTCACCATGTTAACTTCACCATGTTAACTTCACCATGTTAACTTCACCATGTTAACTTCACCATGTTAACTTCACCATGTTAACTTCACCATGTTAACTTCACCATGTTAACTTCACCATGTTAACTTCACCATGTTAACTTCACCATGTTAACTTCACAGTCCAATCTTATAAAACTAGTCTTTCAATAAATCAACTATTTTGGTTTTATTTTCATCGTAGTCATCTTTATGATCAGGTTTAGCTTTCTAATAAATCTAACTCTTCAGTACTGTCTACTTTGCTACCACCTGTGGTAGAGTCTGAACGAATGCCTTCGAATCTCTTTATTGAATCAGACGATACTAAGACAGTAAATCCTTTGTATTTGGTTGGCGGCTTGCGTTTATCGTTGAAATACTTACGTATGTTTTCTGAAGTTTTGTTCAAATTTGCAGAAGCTGCCTCTTTGACCTTTTCAGCCGAACTCTCGCTATCAAAATAATTACTACCCATACCTTGATATCTGCTCTGGGATGCGCTAAACATTAACCTGTAGTTATTCATCCCCCAGGTGACGTTTGGAATTCGAATATCCCATTCCCTTTCGTTTTTTTACACTTGTATTTAACGAATCAAGTAAAGTCCGATTATATCTTTCAACCTGACCATTAGCACGTGGGGAAGCCACTGCATTGAGGATGTGCTTGATTTGGTTATCCAAGCAGAATTGCTTGAAACGATTACTTTTGAAGCAAGACCCGCTGTCTGAAATATTCTTTTTGGGTAACCAAATGAACAAAATACATTTTCCAACGATGCAGTTACTTCGAGACTTTTTGTGGATTTAACTGGGACAGACCACACAAATTTCGTAAATGAATCAACCATCATCAATAAACAGCTATTACCTGTCCGACTCTTGCAGAATGGGCCTAAATGGTCCACGTGCACAGTGTGCATTTGACTTTCTGTATTGGGTGAAGTTCTCCTTCGGGGCGCCCGTACTGACTCCTTTTGTAAAGGTAATCTAAACATGCATTAACGTACTTACGTATGAACCTTGTCATGCCCGCGAACCAAAATGTTTCCCTGATGATCTGCTCGCAGCGTTTTAGTCCTGGATGCCCTATACAATCGTGATACTTTCTCAATACATTCCACCTTGCATATTTAGGTACTATCAATCGCTCCACGCCATCTTTTATAATTTTGTAAAGTCTGCCATCGTTTATCAGGTCATCTTTACTCAACACTTCATCGCTACCGGACTCAAGCTTAGCTTTGATTTTTCGAATTTTATCATCTTGATTTTGAAGGCATATAATCCAATCAAAGATATCTAGAACGTTTACGTCAACCACTGGAGCTGCATCTACTGGAAACCGACTAAGACCGTCTGCGTGGCTATGTGATTTACCAGGTCTATGTTCGACTTCCATGTCAAACTCCTGAATTGATAGCCACCATCTCGCTATACGTGGCATTAGATCCATTTTTGAGAAGGTATATCTTACAGCTGCACAATCTGTAACGACTTTAAATTTCTTACCAAACAAATTTATTCTAAATCTCCTAATGGATTCAACGACCGCCAATGCTTTAAGTTCATATGAATGATACATAGCTTCTTCTTTACTAGTTTTACGACTGAAATAAACTATAGGTTTGAAATGACCATCTTGTTTTTGCAGAAGAATGCCGGCCAAACCTTTACTGCTAGCGTCCGTATGAACTTCGACGTCACCTTCGCTACGAAAAAGAGACAGTATTGGCCTTGATGTTAGTACCTCCTTCAGCTTGTCATATGCTGCCTGTTGTTCGCGTAGTTCTGAACGAATTTCCTGAAATAGCTTGTCAGACCAAGAAACATTCTCAACTCATGTTGATTACCTGGCTCTTTGTAATTTGCTACAGCTTCAATCTCCTTACTTCCAGGTCTAATTCCGTCTGCATTGATCTCGTAACCTAAATAGTCGATTTTATCCTGCAGGAAGAAACACTTTTCTAAATTTAAAGTCAACCCGGCGTCTCTAATGATCTCTAAAGTTAATCTTAAAAGATCCAGGCCGTAATACTTAGGAGGTAATAATACTTCGTCAATATGATAATATATAATTTTAAATTCAAGCAGCTTGTAAACAACAGTTATTTTCCATAAGTGTTTTATAAATGTAATTTTATTCTTATTATTATTATTTTTTCTGTGTATCTTTTAAATTTAAATTTAGCTTATTTCTTTATTTCTTGAGTGTCTGTCTTTTAAGTGTTATTTATCTATTTACCTTTATATTTGTGAAAACTTGTAATTGGCCTTATGTCTCTATCTTCTATTTATAATTTTGTACCTAGCTGTAAGTTTTCCTAAGAAAATAAAATAAATAAAATATAGAAGTACCTTGTCATAGCGCCGGGAAGCGAAAATTTTGTCAATGAGTTGCTGAAAACCTGCCGGTGAGTTAGTCAAACCAAGAGGCATTCACTGAAACTCAAAATGGCCCTCTGGAGTGACAAGACCAGTTTTTATACATAGAGTCTTCAGCAACTGAAATTCGGTAAAATTTCTTTTTAACTAGAACTATAGAACTAGCATAATTTGATGATGATTCTCTAATTATGCCATTTATTAACATGTCAATCTTTTCCCTAACAATCGCTTTTTCTGTAAACGACAATCGCTAAGGTCTGTAACAAAAAGGTCCGTCTGAATTGAGCTCTAAAGATTGTTTGTTGCACTTAGCTCCAACGTATCTGCCGAAAAACCAACCTAGAGTTCCTGAAAATATTTGGTCAACTCTTGTGTGACCTTAGAACCAGTAGAGCCGCAGTTAACCTTATCGATATCAATACCGATGACAGATTGCATCTCATCAAGAGTCTTTTCCTCAGTCCCTCAGTCCCTGTCATGTCATGGTCATCAGCTTCAGCTGAAATAAATACTCGAGCTAACAAGGAACCCTTTTTAATCGGCAAAGGGCCTATCACAGTAGTTAGTGGTTGGCACAGTTTTAACTGGAGAGCAAAATACCGACGCAGGAATATCTAGTATTTTTGTAAGAACATAATCGAGAATCGACAAATATAACGGCTGGACTTTCGAGTTGAGTGTCACTGTAAACCTCCACGTACATTAAGTACTTTGGTAGAATAGCGTTATCCCTGAAAGAAAAGAGCTAAACTTTATCGAGTTCTGTGAAAGTACCAATCATGCTAATTTCGGAATCGATGCTTTTAACGCTTTCAAGTGTAACTCGAGTCCCAACCACTGAACCTGTTTTGCTCATTATTAAAAATTGGTTGACCAATAGAAACGTCGGCAAAATTGAGAGGCGCATCAGTAACGACAACGTCTGCAACGAATTTTAGATCAATTACAACGGAGACCGCCGCTTGTCCACGAACCTTTTATGGGGAGACCGTTAAAACCTCTTACTAAAAAAAAAATCTCAGGTGGCCAATAGTACGCCTAATCTTACAGCACATTCATATCTGCGCCCCGTGCCCATATAAGTAGTGACCTTCGAACCATTAAGAGTTAAATCTTTAAAATAGCACTCCTTTACCCGCGAAATTTCGACGACGTTCACCTTCTTAAAGAAACAGTTTTGTGATTGCCTTTCCCGCAGTTACCACACCTAGTTGCAGGCTTAGCAGAGGATTTTTGAACAGAATTGAACAATGTGACCAGATTCGTTGCAAAGACAGCAGGACACAGGTTTTCTATCATTATAGATAGCACTACAATTTACAATTGAGCTCAAACGAGTGTATGGCACGGTTGGGTCCTTGAACGGTGCAGCTGCTGCTATATCTGGCTGAATCAGGAAATCGATGAAAAATCCTTTGCGGATAAGCTGGCAACCACCGCTTGTCATCATTCATGCCGAGATCCTGAGAGAACAACTCTCCTCGACGATTTCCTACTCTAGCTAAAGTTTTAAGGTGAAAAGGTAACACTTCGATAATGCAGGACACGGCTTTTCTCCTACTACCTCACATTTGATAACCAAAAGAAAAGCAAAATTTGGTTTTCGAATAAACCGTAATGACTTAATGAGTCATAGTCTCATTGTGCTATTTTCTTCTTCCTAACATTTTTCTGAATGCTGCAAAGTCTGTATCCTGCGGAAAGGCTTCAAAAAAAAAAAAAAATTTTTTTTTCATTCATGCCAAGAAAACTCGTAAGAATTTAACGCATTATGCCACAATTTTGCCAGTCCAGATAATCGAGCTTGCATATTATAGCTTTTTACGTTCCATTGTTAACCATCGTTAATTTTTTTTTTAACCGTTATAAAGCGGGTAGTGTTTTTCCACGACCGAATTCTGGCACTGTCAGCTTTCACTACTATATTAGACAGATTTGGATGGATCCTACCAGATTGATCCGGATAATCCCTGAAGTTAGGCGTCGAGGAGGCCCGCGGCTCGGGAACTTCTGGCTGTCGCGGCCGCCATCTGCTCGACTCGCGCCGTGATGCACTGTCGCTAGGAGATCGACTGCATGAAGCTCCTCTAACTCGGCCTCGTTCTCTCTTCGAGTCTCACCACACAGAACTGCGTGACCGAGAGTGATCCCACTTCTGAAAATTGTTAAGACATTAGGACTAGAAATAAAATCACCCAGTAGTAATGAACATCATTTACTTTTATATTAATTCCTGCCACATAATAACACTTATTATTTATCAGCAATTACTAATCATAAGCAATTAATAATCATAAAACTAATAATCACAACCATAAATCATAGTATAGTAAGATGTGACCTAAGTCAATAGTAGTAATAATTAATAGGCCCCAGGTATAATAATGTGCTATAAAACACAAAATGTATAAATGAGAAATTATAAGAATGCTGTTACTAAAACTCAAAGGATCTACTATCACAAACTTAAAGTTATCACCAACGGGCACTAAGTTAATAACGCATTTTATACTAGCAAAACTTTAAACATAATTATTGTAACCAAAATCGTGTAAACTGACAAGGAATCAACTGTTAACACTATCATAGCAATCGCTATGAGCAATTCACGTTTATAAACATACGCACAATTACTTAACTTATTAGATATTAGTACTTAGCTTTTAGATTCACTAGTTCAGATAGTTTCACTTTATAACTTCTATGCCTATCTGGCTTATTATTCCACTTTTTACTTTTATCCTGATGCTGCCGATGCGATGTCACGAAGCAAAGTAAGGAGCGCGCCCAAAAAGTGGCGCGCCATGGCGCGACCACGTTTTTCCCAAGCACACCCCGGTGCCTTGCCACGATTGGTCAACCGAAACGGATGTTGCCTCCCTCGTCCGAATAGATTTGGCGACAGGAAGTGAATTAAAGTTGGTTTTGTAGACAAGCAGCGCCTTCCGGTTAAATAAGTTTGAATTAAGAGTGAAGTGCGCCATTGTCAAATTCCTCCGGTTTGTACGCCATCTAGCGGCAGGCACGAAAATCACGTCTATGTTGAACGTTTCTCACACTATACGATTTGGTTTTAAGGGTTCGACTCTGCCACAGTATGTTGTGGGTTACGATTGTAGATTTAAAGTTGAGCCCTACACTTTTCCCGTGACTCAGTGTTCTTCATGTTGGAAGTTCGGGCACACGACTCGTACCTGTCCTACTAAAAAAGCAGTTTGCCCAAAGTGTGCCGAAGAACATGCCAACTGTGACACCTCATTTTACCGATGTGTAAACTGTAAAGGTACGCATATGGCACTCGACAAAACATGCCCAATATTTTCTAAGGAGAGGAAAATACGTTCGATCATGTGTCAGGATAATTGCACGTATAAAATTGCCCTATCGAAGCTATTACCAAATAAGCGTGTAGAAAATAACAACTACATTGAAGAGAGACCACAACAAAGAAAAATGTACAACGAAGTTTATAGTACTCCCCTGTCATATAGTCAAAGTGTAGGTGCCAGAATTGTGCAAACTGAAGCTATCATCCACCAGGAACATGCAATTAGTGAAGAAGACAGTAGTGAGCCGTCCATCGAAAGTTTAGTAAAAATAGGTCAGACAAAACGTAGAAAAATTAAAAATAAAAATCAAAAGAAGGAATGTATGACTCAAAATAGCGAACAAAATGCAAAGAAAAGTATTCCACCGTTTAGAGGGAATGATAAGGAAATACCTAATAAAAATAGAGTTGGAAGTATTTTGAGAAAGTTAAAAGAAACTGTTTTATCAGAGAAGAATTTTGAAGAGAAGATACAAGAAGTGTTGAAGTTACTGTTTCAAGAATTTATTTCATTTATAATGAAGTCAGTAAATCACGGAGAGGTTATCAGTAAATTAATAGGTCTATTTCATAATGGATAGGTACGACCGACGTGCTAACGATGTGTCAGCTCGTGGCGCTGTAGGTTCTACTGAGTAATACCTTAACATTGTTCAGTGGAACGCGCAGAGTCTCGCGCAAAAGAAAAGACTTGACCTTGAATTAATTTTGTCTCAAGAAAAGATAGGCATATGTTTAATCAGTGAAACATGGTTTGATGATTGTGACATAGACATTAGAATGAGTAATTACAACATTGTTAGACAGGATAGATCAGATTCTTGGGGTGGGGTAGCTATAATAACGCACAAATCTATAAAAATACAGAGGGTCCCAATAAACATAAATAATACTGGAATTGAGATTGTATGCATCAAAGTTTTAAATTGCAAACATTTAGAATATGTTGTATCGATTTATTGTACCTCTTCTGTGAGGACTACACAATGCGACTGGGAAGACGTTTTCTCAAAATTTACGTCAAAGACTATAGTGGCCGGCGATTTTAATGCTCACCATACTAATTGGTCATGTAAAAATGGTAGTAGAGGCCAAAAGGTACATGATGCGTCTTTTGAACATAATTTTGTATCACTTAATACGGGTGAAGCTACCAGAGTAAAATTAGTTAATGGAGTCTTACAAGAGACTTCACCTGACATCACTTTCGTGAGTGCAGATATTGCTGTTTACTTTAAATGGCAAGTAACTCGTGAAAATTTGGATAGTGATCATCTTATTATTAAATTTTCTATGCAATTCCAAAGCATTCGTAGATTTTTAAAACGGCGTAATTTCAAATTAGCTGACTGGAAACTATATATAGATTTACTGAAAAATAAATTCGATAGTATAATAGTGGACGAAAATAATCTGCAACCTACTTACGATTTGTTTATTGATGAATTGGAGAAAGCAGCAAATAAAAGTATCCCTATGATCAAAATTTGTACCGATCCAACACAAACCTTTCAGCCTAAACCTTATTGGTCTCCAGAATTATCTAAAGCAATAGCAGAACGTCGGTTAGCTTTAAAAAAATTTAGACGAAATCCTACACCGAATAATCTAAACCTACTTAATACAAAAATTGCCGAGGCACAACGGATTCACAGACAAGCGCGTTCAAGTAGTTGGCAACAATTTTGCAGTAATATAACCGAAACAGTAAATTCATCTGATATGTGGCGTCGTATGCGCTGGATGAAAGGTTCAAAACGAGATCTGGTCACTGCCTCTAAAGATAAAAAAGAAGATTTATTGCACAGTTTAGCTCCTGATTTTGTACAAGCGGAAATGCCATCATTTAGTTCAAACAATACCAAATTAGAGAACGAGTTTTCTAGTCAAGAGTTACTCAATTGCCTTAAAAAAAAGGACACATCACCAGGGGAAGACCAAATTACTTATTCAATGTTAAATCACTTACCTCCCGATGGCAAATTATTTTTACTGAAGATTTACAATTTTATTTTTAGACACTCTTTAGTGCCTGATCAGTGGCGTAATATCGAAGTAGTGCCTATACCTAAACCTAGTGAACCGACTAAATTCAGGCCCATTTCTTTAATATCTTGTATATGTAAAATATTTCATACGATGCTATGTAAGCGAATAGAATGGTATATTGAGTCGAATAAAATGCTACCTCCAATCACAAGCGGGTTCAGAAAATGTCAGTCTTGTGTAGATTGTGTAGTAAGGTTAGTTTCAAATATCCAAATAGGTTTTTCTAGTAAATTGACTACTTTAGCTGTATTTCTGGACGTGCAAAACGCTTACAATGAAGTACTGGTAAATGTACTGGTAGCCATATTAGATAGCTTGAAAGTCGGGTCCCAAATTTGCAATTATTTGTGGTCTTTCCTAAGTCGAAGATGTCTTAAAATTCAAGATAATTTAGGGAGTGAAGTTCTGAGTGGACTGGAAGAGGTTTAGCACAGGGTGACCCCCTGTCTCCTATTCTGTTTAATATAATAACTCATAGGATATGTATAGGTCTTCAAAATGTATCAGCACTGCAGTATGCAGATGACTTTGTATTTTTTACTCAAAACAAAAACATTGATCGCAGTGTATTATACATGCAAAATACATTAGATTCAATAGTACGCCGATTAAATCTATTAGGGCTACAAGCTTCGCCTACAAAAACGCAATGGTGTGGTTTTCAAAGAGGCAGGGGATATCTTCCAATTAGTTTAACCATAAATAACTGCCAAATTAAATCTGTTGAAACTATCAAATATCTGGGCGTTTGGTTGGATAAGAGCCTTATATGGAGGAAACATATCGAGGAAACTCAATCAAAGACGAATAAAATGTTAAATATTTTAAAAATACTAGCAGGTGCTTCGTGGGGTTTACATCCTAAACATCTTAGGCGGCTGTACATTGCTTTGATTCGAAGTAGGTTCGATTATGCCAGCTTTATTTATGATGCTGCAGCAAAAACACACCTGGCTAAGCTTGATAGAATCCAGAATACTGCAATGCGTGCAATAGGAGGTTTTATTCGTACCACGCCCATACACGTAATGGAGTGTGAGCTATGTATCCAACCTCTTAGTTTAAGACGCCAATTTCTGGCCACAAAATATTGTTTAAAGATACAATCTTTGTCCGACAAATTACCGGTTTCTGTATTACATACACTTTCAACTCTTTGTGATCTGAGATATTGGCAAAAGAAGAAAAAGCCACTGCTTATAGTAGTATTTAATAAAAGTAAAACTGAATTTATGAACTCTAGTGAGCCATTGAACATGTTTAGACTAGATACCTGGATGTCTAATATTAAAATGGATTTTATAGAAACAAAGATAGAAGCATTGCAACAGTCGAAAAAACAATATGATATTAGTGTAATGAAAATAAATACATTAAACATGTTAAATACTAAATACAAAGATTTTTACAAGTTATACACAGACGGATCAAAGACAAGTGAAGGTTGTGGGGCAGGATATTACGTTCCCAGTCGCAATGTGGAAGAAAAAATCAAAATTGTGTCCGATAATAATTGTATAATGTCTGTGGAATTATTTGCAATCTCAGAGGCATTGTCCTATGTAATAGCAACATTGGATATCAAACCAGTCGTCATTTTAACCGACAGTCGTAGTGCTTTACAGCATATCTCTCGATGCGCTTCTGGTGCCAGAAGTGCTACCGTAGCATATGCTATAATAAAGAAAGCTTTATTCATTTTAAATAAGGGCGTGAATCTGAGGCTGCAATGGATTCCAGCGCACACCGGTATTCGAGGAAATGATGTTGCTGATCAACTTGCGAAGGCAGCTGTTTCAAATGGAGCGGAAGTGTACATTTTACCGGAATATACTGATATATTAGTAAAATACAGGAACAAAATCCATGAAAAATGGAAACTGAGATACGCTAACACATGTCTGGAGAAAGGTATCTGGTACAGAACCTTGCAGCCTGAACCTCCTCGAATGCCGTGGTGTGCAAACAGCAATTTGCCTAGAAGCCTCGTTGTAATAGCACATAGACTTCGCTCTGGTCACATGCCACTCAACAATTTTGAACATCTTATGGGCAGAGCTGAGTCGCCTGCCTGCTCACTGTGCGGAAGCTTGGAAGATGTCTCGCACCTCCTACTGGAGTGTGAGCGGAGCGAGTCTATGAGAGCGCATATGTTGAGTGAACATGGCATAAACCCCCGAGATGTTGGCATGTTCCAAGGCATCCTGGCTGCACCCATGTGTGATGCGGCGAGGTCCTTGTATGCCATGGTCTCGGGAGTATTGGCTTTAAGAAAGGACTCCAGTCCGTTCTAAAAATAAAGACATAATTTTATAATATACTAGTAGGTAAGTGTGTTTATTACGATGCAAAACGAGGCTGGCATAATCGCACAGCGACTAAAGCCTCGAAAAAAAAAAGTCAGATTTAAAAAAAAAAAAAAAAACCTCAATGCTCAATATTCAATTATTTATTGCTTCCATTATTGTGTATGTAGTTCTTAGAGGAAAAACACATAGAACTGTTACACATGATGAGCCTGATGGGGTATGGTAACATTGTGCGGACTGGATTTATTAGTAGTTAGTTTGTTATATATTCTAATGGCCGTTTTGTTTGAGCGGGAACCATGTATTTTTAATCTAGAAGTTGGCTAACTTACCCTAACCAGTCATTCAGTATCATCTCCATCTTACTGGGAAGTATTATGTACAGCTCACAGAATACGCCCTATATTATTACATAGGACAGCGATCTGTGGATTACTCAAGCCTTCCATGTAAGACACGTGAACATAAAACAATATTATGCAAATCAAGTCAAAGACGAATGTAAATCACAGAACTGGGGCTCTATTCTGGCGCGCACGATAGTATTCAAGGCACCGTCTCTCTTGTTAGAAAATTCGTGCTAGAGAGAGTTAGCGGAAAAGTATCGTACGTGTTAGAATTAGCGTTTCTGGATCCCAATTAAACCAGAAAGCTAGGACATTATTAATCATTTATGGTGTGGGATGAGAAACAAAATGAGAAGGAATTATTCCATTGTAGTTAAGTGTTGTGTGAGCTACCATTAAAATTATGTCAGATTGTTACCAATTTCTGTATTTTAAAAAGAAGTAAGTTTTGTCAAAATGTTAACTATTTCACCAATAAAAAGTGACTGTTTTTTTTAAATAAAAAGATCCAAAAACTATAAAATGAAAAATAATTATCTCAACTGCTTAATTGTTGTTGTGTATCGTTTACTATGCAATCAGAAAACCGGCAAAAATACAAATAATTTGCAAAGATTAATGCCCACTACTAAAGTTAAGAATTGCCTATTGTCCTTGCTTAACTAGTTTAAGCTACTCCTAGCTAGCTCCTATCTAAATTTTCTTACAGGAACCTTAATCCATTCCTTAGGAGACTCTTAACTTTATGTGCCCGACAAGCGAATATTTCGCTAGGAGTAGTTTAAAGTAGTTGAGCAAGGACTTAAGCAATTCTTATAAATAGTGCAAGTGAGCATAAAAAATTTAGATATACTCGTAAGCTTTTCCACGCATCTTACTGGATCAACAAAAAAAACTTGTTTTAAGACAACAAGAACAACTCAACAAGATTTTTTCTCGAAATGAGTCTAAATTTAAAAGAAAAACTTGTTGAGTTGTCTATCTTGTATCTTGTTCACTCGTCTCTTGTTCAAAGAATGAACAAAGAACTATTCAAATGAAACAGACGCGTATATTTTATTATTAAAACAGGTGCAATTGTACATGTAACGAGAAAATAGGATTGTTTTGAGGTGTTTCACCTCTTTGTAGGAACTAGGTAAACTAAGTGATATTATTTGGCCGGAAAACTTGCCGGATAAGGGATCTTATAATTAATAATGGCAGCGTAATTCAAATGACTAAAATAATGTGATTTAACGATAACATAATACTTGTTTTAATTGATAATTATTTCAGCATCGATCGTCACGATATTCAGAAGAAAGTCGATGCAACTACAAATACTTACGACAGATAATGAGTAGGTTTGTATTGTATGTTTTAAACTATTTTCAAAATAGTTACAGTAAAGTTGAAGTGCGGCCGGGAATCTCACTGGGCCCACCAGTAGAACATAAGTAGCTGCAATAACAAATAAATAAAAAATGAAAAATTCGGGTCATATTCCACACACGGTTGCCTGACACCAAACTAAGCAAAGCTTGTGATATGGCTGCCAGAGACTGATATACATACATACATATTTTTAAATACATACTTAAACAGATATTTAACACCCAGACATAGAACAAACACAAATGTTCATCACATAAATGTTTGCCCTAGGTGGGAAACGAACCCTCGGCCCCAAACTCAGAAAGCAGGTTCACTACTAACTGAGCCACCGAGGCCGTCAACAGTATGTAACTTTTAAGTATAAAAATACTCTATTGTTTTTCCATCATATTTTTTGTAGGAAATTATTTACACGTCCTTTTTCAATCAAAATTTTCAAAATTAAATCCAAACACCATCCTATAATGCAAAGTTCTATCAATCATCCGGCAAAATAAGTTAAAATGCCGGATTTTCTATACACCTCTAGTAGAAGACTCTCAAGTGTATCGGCTCTCAATACAGTGTTTCTATAAACAAGTCACGTCTGCCGACTAGATGAATAAAACTGCAATTATATTACGTTTTCTCTCAATAGTGAGACGTTTTTCTTAGAACAATATTATGAAGAAAGTGTTTTTTAGACTCCACGGACTCCGGGGACCGTGACCTTTGTTATACAAATCTTAATTGTTATTTAAAGGGAATACAGGTAGAGGGGGGTTATTTATTAAGTCTTAAGCTAAGGTTAGATTAAAGGTTATCAGATTTACTTTTTACATTGTGAGTACGGCACGAGCAGACCAGCGACCCGCAAGCAGCACCCGATCACGAGTATGACGCATGTGCCAGCCATCGCTCACCTCAACCGTTTTGAGGGAAGAGAACGACCCGACACACAACGCCGCCACAAGAAGGTGCCTTTGATAATGAGCATGAATGCTCGAGATGTAACCACAATTTCTTTAAAACGCGAAATTATTGCAATTCTTATTATCGTAACATTTTGGCCTCCTCCCGACCCAGAGCCTCCTCCTCCAACTCCTCCGCCTCTTCCTCTCACGAAAGTGGTTTCATTTTCACGCTATACTTAGCTGCTTTGTAATATCCTTTTATCTTTTTTTAGCTCTTGGATAAACATTTACTACTTTACTAATAACTATAATTAACGTTGTATAGCCTGAGAATAGAAATACAGTGTTTTGTATTTTTCAATCGAGTTAAAAATTTAAAAGAAAGAAAAAAGACAAAATTCTGCAAAACTTTTTCTAGACTATTCTACGTTTATTCGTTTGGAGGTTGGTGTTACGTAGTTTTTTTTAAACAAAGCTTTGGCAGCGGTTTTTCTCACCCTCTACACTTCTGAAAATATTTAGGGTAAGCTACAATATAACATGTACTCGTATAACCACCCCCTACTATAAACGTTGTATATCCTAGGAATAGTGGTACAGTCTTGTCTGAATTACCTGACCTCTATTCGAAGCCTTCAAGCAAACCAAAACGAAAGTGTAGCTCTACATATATATATATATATATATTTTAATGTAGAATAGGTCGGCATTTGACCACCAACTCGCCTGATGTTAAGCGACGTTGTGGTCTAAGATGGAGCACGACGACCTATAAGGTATTTATTCACTCTAGCTTTGAAGTTTTGTAGAGTGAAGAAGTACAAAGACGGCAGTTGAGTGAGGCGCTACAAGTGCGCTACCGCTCAGATCCGTCTTCGGAACGGTTACACCGGACTACATCCCGAAACACGACTAGGTCATTTCACGGCATGGCTTGGTCCGGTAGGTGGTTACTAGCCACGGCCGAAGCCCCCACCAGAGTTTGCTACCCGGTTAGTACTACCCGGGGACCACGTACTCTATTCTGATTCCCTAAATCCTAAATCAGAATAGAGTACAGTCCTACGGACGTGGGTAGCTCAGCCCCAATATAGGGCAGTAAGACTAGCCCATCTCATTTCTCAGCACTACAATTTTTTTTTTTTAAGGATCTGTTAAAAGCATGAAGAAAAACAAGTAACATTATTAAAAGAAAAACAAAAAACCTGGCTGCAAAATGTTGTAGGTATCTTATTTATTTTATTTTATTTTAAATGCTTACTGTGCTTACAGCGAAGCCAACGCGCACAGCAAGCCATTCATTAATACAATTCAGCAATTATACTAAATATAAATTAATAAAAATTAGCCATTCTTATTATTATTACTTAAAAAACTAATACAGGCGCAAGTCATTGGATTGTATTTAAAAAAAATGATATCTGGTTCTTTAGCAATCAGATCGTTGAGAAGATTAATGGCAAGAGTCGTAGGAGCAGTCCGAGCGGTATGTGTGCGCACGCACGGGGTTTGGAACAGTCTCCGGCCTCAGCACGCACGCACCGGCCGCATCCGGTGGTCCTATGTCACTTCCAATAACAAGATGATTCGAATGACACCTCACATGTCGAAATCCATCAAGCTGTGTAGGATGTAGGGCGTGCCAAAGAAACCTTATCCATACATCCCCACAAACATACATACACTCGAAAAACAAAACCCTCCTTCGCAGTCAAACTTCTTGCGCAGTCGGGTAAAAACAAGAGGACCGAAGTTGTTCAGTTGTTTAAAATCACATTCCTAACACAGAGTACACGTCTCGTATCGATAGGTCCTTTGTCTCCCAGTAATTTGACACGATACGAGCTCTTCTGATTCAAATCAACTTTTTGAATGTTTTATTGATCTCTTGAACCATGGGTGCTGTAATTCGAATAAGTCTTGACAAATTTACGTGTACCCGCGACTCTAGCGAAATTATACCCTATTTGGAGAACTATAGGGATAATAGGGGTCGGTTTGTTATTTTGTACTTAAGCCTCGGAGTCGTATTTTGTCAACAACAACGCGACAGGACCGACGTACCTACTTTAATATTGTATGAGAGCCTGGAGGTATTTTATTTCTTTAAAAATAAATGCGAGTTGAGGGATTACTTTAAAATTTTAAATGACATATATTATAGTCACGCCTTTCCCTCGGGGGGGCTGGCAAAGGTGTAATACAACACCCACGCTTCGCCAGACGATATTCAGTCGCCTGGGGCGAGCCTGTCGTCAGACACCGGGCTCCAGTCATGTAGCAGATGACATACAATGCGCACATATGTTCACACAATGAACAAATTAGTGCGTGCCGTTGGCTGGGTTCGAACCCATTTCTCTGGCTTGAGAGGCGGACCTTCTTCCAACTAGGCTGCCATCGCTTCCCCGCATCGCGTTCGCGCTTATTTAAATGACATGTTGTTTTGATATGGAAACTGACGTGGTTTTCACACATTATGATTTTATGACACGGAAATTACTTACGCACGATTAAGTCGATTATTCATACTAAAGTTTCCACCCTACTATACTAGGCTATACTTGACTATAGGTAATTGAGTGCTAAACGAGAAGCTGCCGTGCGCGCGCCTTGAAAAAGATCACCGAATGCGGTTGAAACTATAGTCGGAATAATTGACTTAATCGCACGTTAGTAATTCCCATATCATGTTGTGATATGGGAATTACCATATCATTCCCATATCATGTTGTTGGTACAACAACATGATATGGGAATTACAACTTGCACCAAGCAAGTTGTGACTGCGTCAAACTATTATTGCATGTTAGCTCAACGACTTAATGGTTTTGTACTAGTAGAAACTTTGAATTAAAATAAAATCAATTAGTTACTTATTACTACGGTAATGCAAACAACGTCGTTAAACAACTTTCGTCTTTTGGATGGGTGACCGGTGAATGCGTTGCCGTTAATAGGGTGACGTTTTAAATTATTGGGTTCATTTTCTAATAAAGCCGTTGACTTTATCAAAAGTAGAAAAACGCAAAAGTATCATCCCTACTTAGTCGATACACCACCTACTCGTGCTAAGCGGTTCGCCTCTACCTTCTTAATACGAACGGCTAGGGACTGGAATCGTTTGCCACCATCTGTTTTTCCGACTAACTACAACCTAGGTATCTTCAAGGTTATGGTGCTTCATCTTAGACCACAATGTCGCTTCACATCAGGCGAGTTGGTGGTCAAATGTTGACCTACTTTTTATAAAAATAAAACCCATTGGGCAGTCTGAAAACTTTAACAATGGGGCTAGAACCTCGACCACAATAATAAGCATATCAGATTATTTACCGAGGGAAGCAAGGTCTCAGAGTCTATTTTTCTTTAGCACACACCACCGTCCATGCTAAATCATAATGTTTTTATTCCATCCAAAGGTTGTCTGGAAGAGATCGCTCTTAAGCGATAAGACCGCCCAGTCCGCTTTTATTTTTGAGTGTTTAGTTTAGTTTTATTTGTATTTGGTGGCAATAAAGATTTTTTTGAATTGTATTGTATTGTCTACTGGCACACCTCGGCATTTGTTTGTTCGACGATAATTTGAGTATCGTTGCTTCCAACCTTTTTGACTGCCTTGGTGGCTCAGTTGGTAGTGAAACTACCTTTTGAGCTAGGGGGCGTGGGTTCGATTCCCGTCTAAGGCAAACATTCATGTGATGAACATTTGTGTTTTCTCTATGTCTGGGTGTTAATATATATTTAAGTATGTATTTAAAAATATCTAACAAAGTATATCAGTCTTTGGCAACCATAGCACAAGCTTTGTTTAGTTTGGGTCAGGCGACCGTGTGTGGAAGTGTCCCGAATTTATTATTTATTATTTAAAAATATCTAAGTATGTATATCAGTCTCTGGCAGCCATGGTACAAGCTTTGCTTATTTGGGGTCCGGCGACCTTGTGTCCCAAATTTATGATTATTATTATTTATGAAATTTTACAGGCAAGTAGATCATGCAAATACAATTTTTAAGTTCAGATATGAGCCAAATCGTATGAGGGGTAACGGAAATAAACGAAGTCTCCGTTAGAGGCAAAGTAAGTACTTGCTAGTTTATTTTATAGTGTCACTCCAAGATTATTAAGTAGACTATTAAGTATTATTGGGGTAAGTACTTAATAGTAAGACTATTAAGTACTTACCCCAATTCCTTTTTCTCTAAAAACGTCTAAATGTTCTTCCACTTCCAACCCCTCTTAGCCACCGCCAGCAAAAAGCTCCATTTCAAATTCCTACAACACAGCACTAAAGAACCACTAAAGAGAGTGCACCATTTTCGTTGTCAACCGTCAAATTAAGTTTTTAGCCTGTTACCCGTCAGCGGCTATAATACATTTATTTATACACTTATACAGGCAGACTCGCTAGAGGCTGACCTAAAAACTATTCAGCGTCAACAACAAAGTGCTAAAATGCATTTAAAATATGCAACGTGTCGATACGCTGAAGGCATTTCACCGAAATTTTATGTTTGACATGGAGTAGAGAGCGTTTTGTGTTTGGATAAGGCTGGTTGGTTTAATGGAATTTAGGGACTTCTAAGCCCTGGTCAGCACGTTTATGTATCAAATCCCGATCATACATATATTATATTTATGCGTATAAAGACTATGATTTATGTCGTTGGGCCACACTTTTGGTTTTTCATTCAACTGAAATTATAGATTAACGAGCTGCGCCCCGCGGTTTCAATCGCGGTCAAAAAGTATCCTATGTGCTATTCTGGACTATAATCTATCTCTGTGCCAAATTTCATCCAGATCTGTTCAGCCGTTCTGGCGTGAAAGAGTAACAAACATCTCTACATCCATACATACAAACTTTCGCGTTTATAATATTAGTAGGATTTTAATTAGATGACGTTAATGGATCTGTTAAAAAATATGGAAAAAATATGTATATTGATCAGCCCTTATTGTTTGACTTATTGTTGTTCTTTGAATTCGACACATTAAATAAAAAAATCGATAAATTGAATGTCTCAAATAACTTAATGTTTCTGTTTGAATTAAATGTCACCATTGTCAACATTTGAATAAATAATCGCTCAATAAAAATTCAATAAACATGGGCCTTGGCTAACCGCGACCGTCACGTCGTCACCTGACAAGATGGCCACCATGTCACCTGACAAAATGGCGACCACGATCACGCTGGCAAGATAGGACCACGATCATGCTGACAAGCACTAATCGACTCGCATCTTTCGGCCGACTGGCAACCCATCAAAATTCCCAGCATTTACAAGCCGTTGCTTGAAGACGACGGCTAACACAATTTCCTCGATTCTGCCGTGTCACTCGCCAGGCCAACGCCAGTGTTTGATCTTCATACAAAATGTTCTATTGATTTATACGCTTGAGCTCCATTCAGTCATGCATGAATAGCTAGTCAGCCGCGATAAATAAGAACACATAGAGTTAGGGTGGTTCCACACGGTACTAACCTACGCATAATATTAAGGTAAGAGACTTACACAGGTAAAATGCATCAATGGCCACGAGCCCTATTCCTAAGTCGAGATATTTTTTGGTCATTGTCTATCGTTTAAAAAGTCATAGGATTAAGAGCGATCTGTAAAAAACTGTATCAATAACCAGGAGGGCTATTCCTCCGCGTGAGATGTGATGAGATTTTATCTTGGTCACTCTCACACCTATGTCGTTTCAAACGAGAGCAACAAGGACGAAACAAGGTGAGATGAAAATCTCAGATCTCCGAAATGGGTCACAGGAGCCATATTCCTACCATTCTAGATATTTTTTGGTCATTGTCTCTCTCGTTTAAAAAGTCATAGGAGGGAGAGCGACCAAGAAACATGACGACCGTCAAGAATAGGGGGTTGGTGGTGGAAGAAAGTGCAAGCAGAGTCCTAACTAATAATTTTCAATGTACGCATGAATTTGTTTTTTTTTACGGTTCCGCGTCTAGTTTTCGACTTATCTTCATTAAAGTTTGCAAACACGTTGTCAGAGATACTACAGAAAAAGGACAGGTACCTTTATTCGGAAAAATGTGGGGTCTGAAAAACGGTTCCTGTGGGACCGCAGGTGAAACCGCGGGGTGAAGCTAGTGCCTAATAAACGAACAAATGCCTGACATGCTTGCAGCTCGCATTGCTCACGCATGGGACTTTTAAGACCTTACTCAACAAGACCAGAAACATTATTAAAAAAAAACTCTATGTCATTTCCTCTATCAAGACGATTCAAATGACACCTCACATGTCGAAATCCATCAAGCTGTTGAGGCTGTAGGGCGCGCCAAAGAAACCTCATACACACATGCCTAAATGCATGGATACATACATACACTCGAAAAACATTATCCTCCTTTTTGCGCAGTCAGGTAAAAACGTTGTCTTGAATCCCATGACTGAGCGTCATTTTTGAATAACTTACACCGTGTATTACCGTCACCTTTAAAACTTCTTAAAAAATCTGTTTAATTCATGCTTTCACAATTTTCAACCAAACGTGGATTTTTTTACTACTTACTAATTTGTTTCAATTAAATAAAAAAAACAGTAACCATCGCTTGTTACGTAGAGACGTAGGTACGTAATGTGCTATATTGTACTCGTATTGTAAACTTTGTACAAAGCATGCTACAAGAAGAAAGCAAGAATGTTTCATAAAATATTAAGAAGTCGAGGCGTTTTTATTCATCGTAAAGTTTTGGTACACTTCTGCGATGAAGTGTTTCAACATACTCGTGTTATGTTTTGAAGAGAAGAGTTTTTAATACTTTAGAGACGGGCCAAATGTGAATTGACGGCAAAGGTACCTATAGTTCGTAAAACATAGCTTCAAGATGACATACATATTTTTCATACATTAATTGTCAAAGTGACATTAGACGTATGACAAATATGTAATCTTGATAGCTATCCTGGGAATCAAGCTATGTGTAATGAACTATAGTTAAATGCAGCTCGAAAAGTAAAATACTATACACTTCCTACTACAACTACACTAACATTACAAATAGGTACACAAGTTCTAATATTAATCTTAAAATTCTATATGGGTAGTATTTGGGCTTAAATTCAAATCAGTGCGTTCAAAACTATTTAAAATACTTAGGTATTTGTGTAAAAATGTATGCAAACTTAAACAAAAGATAATTATAATAAGATAAAGTACTTAGCTGCTTAAAAAAGGAAGATTAGGTCAATGAGGTTAATCTTAACTTCCTGACTAATATTACAAATGCGGAATGTAAGCTGACTGCCTCGGTGGCTCAGTCGGTAGTGAACCTGCCTTCTGAGCGTGGGGGCGTGGGTTCGATTCCCACCTAGCGTAAACATTCATGTGATGAACATTTGTGTTTGTTCTATGTCTGGGTGTTAATATCTATTTAAGTATGTATTTAAAAGTATATATGTATGTATATCAGTCTCTGGCCGCCATAGTACAAGCTTTGCTTAGTTTGGGGTCAGACGACCGTATGTAAAAAAAAAATAACACATTTATTTATTATTATTATTATTAAGTTGTTACTTGAACTATCAGCGGATTGTAAGGTTGTCTGTTTGTTTATTACGCTTTCACGCCTCAACTACTCAACCGATCACTTTTAAATTTTGCATACATGTTACCGGAGTCCAGAAACGGACATAAGGTCCCAAATCCAAAGACGTTATATTTTTTATCCCAAAAAAAATAACGTCTGGATGCAGCTAGTTCTATGTAATAATTATATGCTTACTAAAAAAAGCAATGCTCTAAAACCGACTTCCAACAAACAACTTCGTAAACAATTTTTAGACTTTTGTTGAAATTATAAAAACTGCTGGACCGATTTTAGACAAATTTATATGGGACCATTTTTAAAGTATGGTCTACCATACAAAAGAAGAATCATTGAAATCGATTCGTAGTATTTCGAGTAATTGCGTAACATACATAACAATAAAAAAAAACACAGTCGAATTAAGAACTACCTCCTTTTTAGAAGTCGATTAAGAAATCTAAATAAGTATTTACCATTTTTACATCTACCTAATGAAAATATAGGAAAATGTAAATTGATTTGCTGCTATTTCTCAGACAAGCCTCTCTCCGGTATCAAGAAGTTTTTGTTACGCTATGAAGTGTTAAGTATCAAGACACTTACTTCACGCTTCGTCCGTCTGATACTAAGCGCATCTTTTGTCGCGTCGTGTCGGCGATACTTACAAAGTTGACTTTATATTTTTAAGGGTGAGATGAAACTATTATCTGAAGACAAATAGGAGAATGCTCTTTCGGTGCAGTGAAGCGGGGTTGGGAAAAAAGTGGACGCTAAAAGTTGTTTTTTCTGCTCTATAACCATAATGTCATTGCAACTTGGTAATACGGTTAATAAAATCCCGAAAAATATAACAGGGCTCACTGAGGGAAAATTCAAATCACATGTAAAAACTACATTAATGAAAAAAGGGTATTATAAGGTTAAGAATTATTTAGAAGAGAAAGATGTCTGGAGCCTTCTACTTCCGCCAAGTAGCCACTAGTATTTATAGATATTACCTAGTTGTAAGCCAAAATTTGTGACAGTGTAATTTATTTATTATTTGAAAAAATAATGCCCCTCAGTTTCTTTCCTGTTCTTCTGAGTAGAAGCTCTTTATCCGAACAAGGCGGTCGAGTCTATTTAAAAAAAACTTTGACGCTCATAAGTGTATCTTTGATACCCAAATTGAATAAAAACATTTTGACTTTGACTTTGGTAATTTTATTGCAATTTTACGTAAGGTCAACTAGGGTCAATGGGTCTGTAGGGCAATTGCGTCTTTAGAAATGTACTGACAAACCCGTCAAAAATTAGGCACCACCTACAACTATTTTCTATCTTTAGTTGCAATGATCTGTACAAGACGGCGTTAGTTGCCTAATTTGTGAAAGGTTTATCAGTAATTCTCAAAAGACGCATTTGCTCTAGTTGACCCTATATAGTTAAGTTAAAGTAATTTAATGGGAAAATGGTAATAGTCTTCTAAATTATTTTCAGTTCAGTTTAATAAGCTTATTTCACTGTAGTATGGTGCGGATGACAGCCGTTTTTACGTCGTTTATTGCTTAAATTCCTGTTGGTTATTGATGGTTCCGTATTTTTATCCGACTTTAAAAAAGCATGAGGTTTTCAATTCGTCACTATGTTTTTTTTTTTTAAATATATTACACGATTATTATTCCGCTAATTACGAATAGATTTTTTTTTTTGTTGAGTAGATCTAACTTAAGAGGTAGTCCCATTTAATTTTATCGTAATTGGTCAAGCAGTTTTTAAAATATCAACAAAAGCCAAGAAATTGTTTTCATGGATGTCGGATGTCGGTTTTTTAAGCTTTGCTCTTCTCTATATTAAAGTGCAAGCAGTGATATTTAAGACGCTGCTGAATTTTTAGTGCTATTTGTAAATTGCTGTACCTTTTAAGGGTATAAAGGAACGATTTTTCTAATGTCACCTGCAACATCCTACAATAAAAATAGTTTAAGGCGTTTCCCAGACAGACGCGGCCTGCGGTGGCTGTCAATAGGCCGCTGGTGGCCGCCAATGCAAAAATACTTTGGATGCCACCGCAGGCTGCGTCTGTCTAGGATACGCCTTATGAATCTCTTCTGCTTAATTTATTTTTAAAACGCATAAAAACGAAACATAACATAACATATAACATATCGCCACGCCTTTCGCCCGAAGGGGCTGCTAGAGGTATAATACAACACCCACACTTCTTCGGACGATATTCAGTCCCAAATGTGACAGGGGGGGGCAAGCCTGTCGCCATATACTGCGCTCCAGTCATGTAGCAGATGACATACAATACTCACATATAATAATAATAGAATATATTTCCGGGACAATTTTGCACACACAATCGTCTGACCCCAAACTCAGCAAAGCTTGTACTATGGGTGCCACGGACTGATATACATACCTACTTATATATTTTTAAATATATACAAGAATAAATAGATATTAACACCGAAACATAGAACAAACAGTAATGTTCATCACATCAATGTTTGTCCTAGGTGGGAATCGAACCCACGCCCCTAGGTTCAGAAGGCAGGTTCACTACCAACTGAACCACCGAGTCAGTCATACGTTCACACAACGAACAAATTGGTGCGTGCCTTCGGCTGGATTGGAAAAACATACAAATAAAAAATTAAGACTATAGTCGGTAGGTATACAAACATTTCTGTAGTACGATTTACCAAAATAACCTCACCAATATCCCAAAATAACAGTTATAAACTTAGCCATCAAAAGCTAACTAAAACCAACTACTACATCACGCAGCAAATAAATTACCATCGCAATAAATAATCTCCTCATACCCCAATCTATCTGCTTTACAATTTTAATGATGTACCGAATTTCGGTAATGGCTACCCGTGGATCCGGCTTCATACATTATGGACAAACTGTTCGTACTTCGTGAAAGTTGAAATATAAGTCGAGGCAGCTCTGCTGCATTACCTGAAAAACGAAGGAAAAGGTTGTACATGGTCCAATGGATGTGGTGATAGTTTTTGACCGCCTGAAAGCCAGTGCGATGGCTTGCGTTCGTTGTTAATCCCCGACTCGAATACACGGTGTGTTATAAGTTTGACGTGTCTGTTTGTGTTTGTGTGTGTGTGTGTGTGTGTTTGTGTGTGTGTGTGTGTGGCATCGTAGCTCCCGATCGGATGAACCGATTTTGATTTTGTTTCTTTTGTTTAAAATTTGAATTCGTCGCGATGTAGTGACATCAAACATAGCTACAAACGAGTATTTGTATTACATGTGATGAAAATCAGTGTCGAAGTTTTTTTTAATTTTTAAGTTTCACAATAAAGTGGAACCTACAATTTAATATGTCTTTCGATCCACGATAGACCTCAGTTATAAATGCCACCGGTTACCCATCTAAAGACTGACCATGTCGTCAGTTGCTTAACATCGGTGATTGGTTACGAACACCTAGTCGAGCTACGCTACGATCGCTTAATGGACCAATGTAGGCTCTAAGGAGTCTACACACCAAAGTCGCCGAATCGCCGACACAACCCACCGATATGGTTGGTTGGGTGGTTGATTTCTTTAGAAATAAAGCCTCCGAGTTATAGCTGCCGATATCATGGCCGTGGGTATCGAGGACTTTGATGTGTGGACAAAGATAAAAAAAATTGGAAATATAAGAAAAGACACAAGTAATAAGCTAGCAAAAATTATTTTGCATGCAACTGATATCTCACAGAAGAATAAAATTGAAACTCTTTGCAGTATTTAAACCATTTATCGTGGCCGTGGGTAAGTATACTGCCCGCATTACGGTGGAGCTTGCCAAAGGAGCTCTGAACTCTGGCGACTTTCCAATAATGCTATCCGCGAACCAGTACCTTTGGCTGTACACTGTACAGCGCGAGCCTAATTGTATATGTTTGTATGGAGGTTGGTGTTTTATACGACGGTTTTTTCTTTCAATTTGCGTTTGATACAAATAATAAACTTAATTTAGATTCAATTACTCTGGATACAAATAAATAATTTTAAAAACTATCCACCGTAATTTGTAAGTCCGATCATACAATTAACAAAATGTCGGTGGGTGTCGGCGACTTTGATGTGTAAACTCCATAGGAGGTGTCCAATTCGCGATAAGCATGCACTTAGATTCGAACAAAATCTTTTAAAAACAATAAATAAAACACGAAGCAAAACGTGTCTTTTATTTGAACAAAGTGTATGAGAACCACGTCAGTTTCCATAGTAAAATCATATAAATTAACAAAAATGTAAACTAGCATTACTTACTACCATCATTTTACCCAACTTTTAAAAACTGGCAACAGCGAAGTTAAGTTTTTTTATTTTATTTAAACCGAGCTGAGACGCGGTCGTACCACGATTTGCTAACCGCATACACGTTTACTTAAGCCGCTTCATTTAGAGTTCAAAATCGTATATCTTATTTGATTACATAAACTGAATGAAATTTGCGTTTAGAATTACACTATCTTGCCATATTTATTAGTATTAATCGTAATAAGAACACAAATAAGAATAAGTTACTTGGTTACACTTTATAGAATTAATCTAACTATTTGATAATCGAAAAAATGTGTTGGAACCGCTGAAAATTTAGAGAACCACGCTCCAACAGTTTTTTAGGAAGAAACTTTTTGTGATTTTTTTTTTTAAATCAGAATGATTTTCAAAATTCTACTTTGGTCAAACTGTTCTTTGGTTGTTTTTTCTTCCACCTGTATTTTTTACACCTGATCATCACAACAATTCTTCAAATCAAACTAGGCGGAAACAAAATACTTGTTTTCGTTGATTTCGTGAAAATACTGTAACATCATCCTTAACATCAGATTGTCTATTTATATCATGCCAACCACGTCTACTCTGAAGTAAAATTTAAATCAAATTCATATAAAAGATGATCGTAAGAGGATTGCTCTACATTACGAGTTCAACATATCAACGCAACTACACAAAAGAAAACAAATTCAATTCCACACACAAAAAGTAAATAGTCGTTTAAAATTAAACCTCCGCGAAAACTACATCTCTTACAAAAATAACGGAAGTAAGTTTGTAATAAAACGATATTTTCATATTTTCTTGAGCACTAACAACATGAAATGATGCCGCGGGTACAAAGTGCCGGGTCTTGGACTTGGATACGTTTTAAGTTTGGTGCAAGGCAAAGACTTGTGCCCTAATTAAACTAGTGACTCGCGGTCGGCGTCTGTACTGCCTTTTTTGTTAAGGGGGAGGTAAATGCCCTCGCATTTCCCTTCCGCCGCAAGTGGTGATGGAAGGGGGTATGCTCAACAGGTCGCAACCTAAAAAAAACATATCTCCGCCATTTTTTTTAACTGACTCGAAAAAACTTTCACTAGAATCGGTTAAGAAATGCGACCTGTAGAGGAAGACTAAGATCCCTATTCGGAGATTTGAGATTTTCATCTCACCTTTTTTCGTCCTTGTTGCTCTCCTTTGAAACGTTATAGGTGTGAGAGTGACCAAGATAAAATCTCATCTCATCTCACGCGCAGGAATAGCCCCCGGACAGAGATCGGACATACGAAAGCATTATTGTGGAAACTGAAGCAGAGACGCTTAGCTAGCTAATGCCCGCTCGGTCCATAACGCTTATACTTCACGCTCCATACCAGGAATTCCTTAGACGTGAATTTTATGGAACTTTATTTGCTATGGTGCTGCCACTTTAACGGGAAACGCCGATAACTATGCCGACGATGGACGTTGACCGTTACTTGTCGCGCTAATTTTACAACGTCATTAACATTGCCGTTTGACTTTAATGGGCATTGGCGTAGACAGTTCACGTGTGGCCGCCCAATTTATAGCATTAATTTTAACGCATAATTATCGGAATAATTCTGTAATAAATCATAATTTTAATGTAGCCGGAACGTTACGATGTTCTAGAACCAGTACCTTATTCTTACTCACCACCACCTCAGAAGATAGAGTCTATCTTACAGATTTTGGATTTTACAGAATTGGCTTTACTTTGACAGGAAAAGTAAGCTCTACGTGTCAAATTGAAGTCTCTTCCTACTTTTAACTGATTTAGAGCTGAAAGATTCAGAAGGCGAAAGATGAAACATAATATATTTGGAGAGCCGACCTCAACTAAGAAAATCGGTCAAGCGCAAGTCAGATTCGAGTACGAAGGGTCCTGTAACATTATTTATAAAAACGCTAAATAAAATGCATCTCTATTCTATGGTTGTATAAGTTAGTACATAAATATTTATTTTATTACGTTTTTTAATATTTGTTGTTAAAGCGGCAACAGATATACATACAAAATCTGTAAAAATTTCAACTGTCTTACTATCACGGTTCATGAGATACAGCCTGGCGACAGACGGACAGACAGACAGATGTCGGAATGACAGCGATGTCGTAATAGGGTCCCGTTTTACCTTTTGGGTACGGAACCCCAAAAATAGGTAAGTACATTTTCAACACCAATTACATATTTGTAATATGTAGAACCTGGTTTCTACCTATTAATGGAAAACATTTTTAAACAAAAAACAATACAATACAATACAATATTACTTTATTGCACACCAAAAACTACATGAAAATCTTAAAAACTAAAATACATTTTTCGGCAGTACAAGGGCGACCTTATCGCCTAAAGCGATTTCTTCCAGGTAACCTTTGGATGGACAGGAACTTATGGAAATACGAAAAGGGTAGGTGGTGTACATAAAACTAAATTTAAATTTTAGAAAAATAATAATATTAAAACTAACTATTTAAAAAATAACCAAAAATAAATATAATATACATGAATAATTATAAATATTACAAATAAATATAATAATATATCAATACAAATATATAGTTTATTATTATGCGTACTGAATTAGCAAAGAGCGAAATAATGGTTAAAAACGAGATTTTTAAAAATGGGCAGTGATTGGGCCTGTCTGATGCCAACAGGCAGCTCATTCCACAGTTGGACAGCTTGCACAGTAAACCCTTTACTATAGGATAAATACATACAATATACGAGTACATCTAAAAACAAGTGTACCAAAACAATAACTTCTCGCTGCATCTTATAACTCAGACCATCTCCTCAGCAAAGTTCCGCGGTGTATTCATGCCAGTTCACTGACAACTTTTAACTGGCCAGATGTGGCTCAGCCCCTGGCATGAATCTGATTTGCTTTTAGATTAATACGAGATGGACCGAAGTTTTTATACTTTGTACGGGCTTGAGACCGCGGTCGGGGTTGGGAATTTCACGTGGTTTAGGTTGAACATTTTAGTAGATAAGTGACCATATATTTTGGCTTAACGATTGGCGAAGTGCTGCAATAGTTTGAGTGAAGTGTGCAATGAAAATGTTTATTGCCCGACTATTAAACTCGACTGCCTCGGTGGCTCAGTTGGTAGTGAACTTGCCTTCTGAGCTTGGGGGCGTGGGCTCGATTCCCACCTAGGGCAAAACATTTATGTGATGAACATTTGTGTTTGTTCTCTGTCTGGGTGTTAATATGTATTTAAGTATGTATTTAAAAATGTCTAAGTATGTAAATCAGTATCTGGCAGCCATAGTACAAGCTTTGCTTAGTTTGGGGTCGAATTTATATTATTAAATTTATTAAAGGCTTACTCACACTAATACAGACCGCAGCGGGTCGAATTGGCATTTCAACACAAATAATTGCGCTGCAGCTTGCTATAGTGTGCGATGGTTCAAAAATTTACTAATGTATTGCAGGATTATTTTTGTGTTGCGATGCGATTCCTACCAATGTGCGGTCTTCAGTTGTCGGGAGCGGGATGACACGCGATAACCACTGCCAACACGCTCATTATACACTAAGCCTTTAGTGGTTTTATTAATATTTGCTCTGGGTTAGGTTAGTTCCACAAAATTAGCTCTATACAGACAGTATTAGCTGCAGTGGTCCGTTATCAATCGGTTAATGGCAGCAGTCACTTGGAGCTTAATTGCTAGTTAGATTGACCGACAGCGGACGTGTTAGCTTGTGGAAGTTAACAGGTGATTAATTTTGACATACAAATGCTTAACTCTATTCCCTACGCAGTTTTGGGTCAAGAAACTACTATTAGCTACTGTAGCTTTATTTTAGCTGTAGAATAACATTATTGAATTTAATAAACGCTATTTTTTTGCGCTAACAAGCCGTGATATCGTATATTTAACGAGTAAGTGCTATTTGTGTGAAAGAAAACAGCTTATGAAATACATACAACACAAAATTTGACTTGACTACTTAATTTACTTAGTCTACCAAACAAAAATATTGATTTTGTCACATATCAAAACTTATAATTATAACTTTTAGCACTATTTTCAAATTAATTACTAACCGTTGCGATTATTAGATAAAGTATGGACGATATACGAGTATACGTTGCATTTAAAATAAATGAATAAATAGTTAAACTTTTCAACTATAACACGAATAAAATTTTCGAATGATTTTCTTTATAATAAAATAATACAAACCAAGTTTCAGGCAATACACAATACGATACTGTCCTTGTGAAGCAAAAACAAATGGTGACATTAAATACAATGCCCTACAACCCACCGCTTAGACTAATATACTAAAGGACTTGTCAATTTCTTTGTTGACCTTCTTTTCTTCCAAACTGATAATTTAAACCTCGGGAGTTGGCAGCGTCAAACACTAGTCTGTTCAAACTACTACGTCGTACTATGTCGAGTACTATGTACTCGAGTCGAGTCGAGTACTATGTGTAGGAGTAATAAAACAAATGCGTAAAGTGATAATGGATGGACGTAATATTTAAGATCATGTACCACTAACATGCAAATAAAGATTTTAACTTTGACTTTGAAATCCTAACTAATATTATAAATGCGAAAGTGAGTTTGTTCGTTTGTTTGTTTGTAACGATTTCACGCCCTACCGATAATAATGAAATTTTGCATACACGTTGTCTGTGGTACAGAATAGGACATAGGGTACTTTTTATCCCGAAAAAATTAGTGGTTCCTGTGGGACCGCGGGTGAAACCGCGGGGCGCAGCTATTAAACATTATAAAGCTGAAATAAAGCAGAATTAGGTAACTGTGATATTTGCCAAATCACAAAAGCTAGGTCACCGTGACATCCTTTAGTTTTTTTTATCCTTCTATGTCTACTTTGCTTAGGACCACATCCAATTGAGACAATTCCAATGACTGACTTAAAACTTTCGATTTCTGACTTAAGCCTGATTTACATTCTACATTACTCTACAAGTTTCTCGCCTGTTTTCTAGACAATAATATTGAATCAACAAATAACTTATGTCGTCTAAACAACAGTTGCTTAAAATTCCCGAAGGTAAATCATTGCGTGCAATCTATTGCATTCAATTATTGCTCTTGAATGTAAGCAATGATAGCCTAGTTGGAGAAGGCCTGTCTGAGAGAGTGATCTCTGGCTTGAGAGACGGGGTTCAAACCCAGCCGAGGGCACGCACCAATTTGTTCATTGCGTAAACATATATGCGAATTGTATTTCAACTGCTGCATGACTGGAGCCCGTTGTAAGGCGACAGGCTCTCACATTTGGGACTGAATATCGTCTGACGAAGTGTGAGTGTTGTATTACACCGATGCCAGCCCCCTCCGGGGAAAAGCGGAACGATGTATGTTATGAATGTACAAGAAACTTGCATTTGTAAATGGGCCTTAATTGTAGCTGGTCGCGACCCTCAAAATTATTCTATTCTTAGTAAGGACGAGAGAAGAACGTCTCGCGGTTAATTCATCCAAGCTCACCCTTGCAAGTGCGTTCCAAATCATACATAATACATGTAGGGCTGTGAACCCAATAATATTGTGTATTCTCTGACAGAAACACAGCGCTCGACCAAATTATGATAATAGGAATCCTGAATCCTGGAGCTTTTGGATGTAAGAGCTACTCGGGGTTGTGACGCTGTTATCTTTGTTATTTTGGATTCTGTCTGACTAATGAAGTCGATTAGCCTGTTTTGGATTTTTTGACCGAGTGAAGCGAATTTCTCTAAGTCTGTAGGCACAAATCTACACTTCTATGCATGTAGGGTCAACTGGAGCAAATGCGTCTTTCGAAAATTACTGACAAACCCTTCACAAATTAGGTGCCACAGGCCTACATCTTTTTTTCTATCTTTAGTTGTAATAGTCTGTACAAGATGGCGTTAGTTGCTTAATTTGTGAAGGGCTTGTCAGTAATTCTCAAAAATCGAAATTGTTGACTCTATATCCCGATATTTAAAAGTAGTCCGATGATATCTTGACTATCCCAACTGATCTTCATAAAATTTTGCTACCGAGTTCCAATATTTTTGAGTTCGAAATTATTAGTAAAATCGATGATTGATTTGATTTTAAAATTTCTTTATTAACAAACACATAAATACAATTATTGTACACTCAACATTAGTAACTAAGATACAAGTAAAGAAATTAATAGTTATTTTGTAGGCTAGGATCGTCTTTTAAAACTTAATTGCTAAACTTAAAAGTAATATATAAGACAGTTCTTATCAAATCAAAATTGAGGGTAGTTAGCAAAAAACATGACCAAGGATTAAACACTACTATGGCTGTTTGGTATGTTTATGACATTACAAGATAGGTATTTTATTATTTTATACCACTGCACTGATATTATCAGGGACTATATGATTAGAAGTTTGATCGCACATAAACAATCTAGAGAAAAATATCAATCTTTATATTATATTGTAAGATAGCAAAATGTTCCAAAAATACCAATATTATTATGAAATTAAGTATTTTTGTTGCAGATAACAATATATTTTGTTTATTTAAATTAATTTATAGGGTAGAATATAATTTTGCAAGTTCAAGTCGTTGACGGAAACAAAAATACGCAAACCGACTGCAGCCGCTTAGCCAATCAATATTAATGCTTATTCACAGCGCGCGAGGGGCAAATCATGCATTTGTCGCCCGCAAGATAAGGTGAGCAAGACGAGTTTATTCAGTAGAGTCGGTGGCTTTTAGAAATATGACAGTATCGGGGTATTGGTTTGAAGCAAACAACTAGTCTACCATCAAACATACTTCACAACACTAACAGAATATCATAGGTTTTTTAATTTAATTATTAATGATTTTGCAAATGATCGTCACCATTTGCAAAGTCATTAATAATGAAATAGCGTCAAGAATTTTCTTTAAACCTATCGCTGTAAAATACTTTCAATCTGAACATTGACTATTATTCTTTAAAACAATACTTTTAAGACCGGTTCCCCCTTGAAAATATATTTCAAATCCGTTGAAAAATTACAAAGTTACACAACAATGCAAGTAAGTAACATTCTAGTTGCATAACAGTGCATTCCGTTTCCGGCTGAGTTTACAGTCAGTACAGTTGACGCGGATGCGACAGCTGCTATCACTGACAAATGTTTCTAGTTTAACTGTACTCTTATAAAGTTATTTTATTTGTAGCTTAATAAGTAAGTAAATCGTGTCAGATTACAAATATGTATAGCTTTTCAAAATAAATGTGGCAATGTGGACAAAAATATTCAAGTTTCCGGCCAAAGAGAAAATTTGCTGTGTAACTCCTATATCTCTTAGTAACTTCTTAAGCGTTAACTCACAATTATAAAATACATACATATTCACTTCACATCTTATATACAAAAAAAAATTGAAACTGAATTGTTTCGCCAAGAAAAATGCCTGCAAAATGATTAAATTTTCTTAGCCTACCAAATTAGGGGTACGAATATGGACATTAAAACTGACTGATATGATAAGTTTCAAATCGACAAAATCGACAGATTTGTATGGAAATTACCGACTTAGTCGATTTGAAACGTCAGTTTAAATGTCTATGCTCACACAACAAGAGTGACAAAATCTTCCGCCCGACTTAACTTACGTCGAAACGTTCATCCGACATAAAATAACGTGACTCACGCTCACTGACTCTAAAAAGCATAAATCGCATTCGTCACAGCCACAAATGAATGCTCGGGTAATTTCCGTACTATTTCCGTCGAATTTTGCCGCACAGAAATAAAATTAAAAACCGGAGGGCTGCGGCAAATTATTTCAAAAAGCTGTTTGAAGTAATTGGGTTACACGGCCGTACTGTGTTGGGGTCAAAATCATTACACGTTAACTTAATTGAAGTTTTGTTTTGCAATTTCGTTAACAAAAAAAAAGTTTTATTTTTTGGACAATAGGATTCGAAATTGAGTGTGAGATGACATAGGTAAATGACGTGGATGTAAATTCAGATGACCAATAGAGGTGACTAGAGGAAACTATAAGTACACACTGTACCAACCACACTTAAATGAGATTAGGGTAGAAAGATGACATATTGAGTAAAGACTCCCTAACCATATACTTTGCGCAATCTTATTATAGGCATTATTTAAAAAAAAATGTTTTGACTATCACAGAAATTACAATCTGGCAATAGCATTGGAAATATTACCTAGAGAAGTAACAAAAAGAAAGGATTCGCTTAGTAATGATTTATTAATAATAATATCTAATTATTATGCGATAGAAGAGGTTTATACCCTGCAGAGTGTATTAAAGCGTTTAAATGTTTCAAAACAAGTTTTATTTTTAAATCGTACAAAAAAATGCTCGCTAAACTTTCCGCTCGTGTGTCTCCCCCGTTAATGATAATGAAGTGGCACTAAGCGTGCTTCACACCAGCGTCACCTGCCCGCTGGCCGAACTTGTGTGTATGCACCATTAGTTGCATTCTCTTGATGATAATATACTATGGTTATGTATACCTAGTACCTATGTACTCGTACATTGTATAGTGACGCTGTGTGTGCAATTTAAGCCACAGAGCCGCATTGCGGGCCGCGGGCTCAAAACTCAGGAGATTCTACTGATTTATTACTTTATGAGCGAAATACAACGTTTTGATAACATTATTCCGCTCTTCGTGTAATGTTTATGGTGAAATGTAATTTTTGAGCATTGTACTGGGGTTTGTTTTCTGATTTTGTACTGCGTACTGCGTACTGCGCCGTTGGATGCTGGTAACGTTAGACTTTTGTCCAGCGATGGACAAAGGCCGGTGTTACGTTACATTACGTTACGGAAGTCATGGTATCATAATAAAATCCGCCACGTAAAGCATTCCGGTCACACTGGCAACACGTAGTGACGTCAATCGATCCTTGAGCAAGACCGAAATATGTCATTAACATAAAGTTCGAAAGAGACGGATGAAGATGACGAGTGACGTCATTACGTGTTTGGTCCCGGATTGCTGGACCTGTTTAGGCTGTAGGGCGTGCCAAAGAAACCTCATACATACATAAATATATTCGAAAATATAACCCTCCTTCTTGCGCAGTCGGGTAAAATATGGTGTTTAAAAAAGTGAAAGCATTTTTTTGCCATATTATAATTATTAGCTTTTGTTTATGTTTGGTGTAATACGTTTTCAAGCATCGTCTCCTTTTGTTGGCCCTTAAATTGTTTTATTTCTAGTTGAACAATAACATAACATATCGTCACTCCTTTCCCCGAGGGGGCTGGCAGAGGTGTAATACAACATCTACACTTTTCCGGATGGCTTTCAGTCCCAAACATGACAGCAGACGAGCCTATCGCCATAGACCGGGCTCCGATCATGTAGCAGATGACATACAAAACGCACTTAATATCACACAATGAACAAATTGGCGCGTGCCCTCGGCTGGGTTTGAACCCACTCTCTCTGGCTAGAGAGGCGTTCTCCAACTAGGCTATCATCGCTTTTCATAAACAATAACGAATAACCACAAAAATCGAAACACATTAAAAAGTCTTGCGTAGTACGTGAATAATAAACAAATATGTATCTATCGACGTACAATTTTGTAAAGTTTGCATAAAATGCACTTTCCACAGATATAGGTATCAAACGTGATGTACGGGTGGTAACGGCTTCCATTAAACTGATTGCTACGATTTGATATCCGACCTTTCTAACATTCTGTCCTACGTGTGTACGACGCGAAGCGATGAAATATCGAAACTAGGACATACTTTGAAACGTTGATAGAAATGTTGCTGGAGCCCGGTGTATGGCGACAGGTTGGGTCTGAACACCGTCCGGCGAAATGTGGGTGTTATACACCTGTGCCAGCCCTTTCGGAGAAAAGGCCTGACGATGTGTGATTTGATGGAAAATATCAAAATAGTAGGTAGGTATCTACTCCCAGGCTAAATGATGATTGGTGATAGCTTACCATCAGCTGGCCCGCTAGCATAGCCCGGTAGCGGACAAAGAGCTATGTAGCGAGGTCTCCGTTCGAGGCGAGCTACTAGTTTAACAGGTTTTCAATAGTTTTCATGAACATCATAAAATATTACACAAGCTATAGGGTCAACTGGGGCAAATGCGTCTGGTACGCGATTGTGTCAGTTGAGAATCACTGACGACCCCTTTACAAATTAGGCAACTAACGCCATCTTGTACAGATTATTGGTACTAAAGATAAAAAAAGATGCAGCTATCTCCTAATTTGTGAAGGGCCTGTCAGTAATTCTCAAAAGACGCACCAACAACAACAACAACAACTCTTTATTAAAAACATATAATAATTACAATAGTAAGTATATTATAAGGCTTAACTAAGTTTTTAATGGGCGGCCTTATCGCTCAAAGCGATCCCCACGGACGCATGTGCTCCAGTTGACCCTTCGTGTTGTATTGATATTTCTAAATTAAAATTACAAAATTGAAAGTAGCTCTGTCTGTTTCTTTCTAGGCTCTCCACGGGTGAAACGGCTGAACTGATCTAGATGAAATTCTTGAAAAAAATGATAGTTCATAATGATATGACATCATATCACGAGAAAAGTTTTTCGATACTATTTTCTTAATAAACGCAAACTAAGTCGTGGTTACTAGCTGGTAATATGTATACTAGTTTCTTCATTAGTATTAAGGCGTATGATAAGGCTTAGCAGCTGTCTCGCTCGCTCGCGACACTTTTTCACTAGATTTAAATTTTAGAATGTATTTTTGATAATTTTTCCTGCATTGATGACTCTGAAACCGTGTTACAATGTCTCTAGAACCATTTTAATGTTGAAATTTCTAATGGGTGCTCAGAGATACGTAAACACGTAGTTTTTTTACGTATTAACGTTTTTATAAGTTAAAAACTATGAATATCAACATAAAAACTATTCTGAATTCTGTAACACTGTTTTCAAGTCATTAATACAGGAAAAATTATCAAAAATACATCCTATAATTTTATATCTAATATAATAGTGTCGTGTCGAGATAGCTCTTAAGCCAGCGACGCGAGGTGTAGACGTTTATTCATTAGTGAATACCGTATCAGATACGAATTAATCGTTTGTGTAATAGGAATATCCGTTTTGGATTAATTAACGACTGTACGCTGTTAAATTACGGGATTTGACTACAGGTATTGATATTGATAGTAATTATGATGTATGAATAATTATTAATTAAAAATTAAAAATCAAGTGTCATTATTTTAAGAAAAACCGTACTGGAATGATAACAGACAAATCTAGCAACCCCTCTTCCCAACCAATCCTATCCAAAATCAGTTAAATCATTAAGGGTCCCGCGACGCTCTGAAATTTCCAAACAAACGCGCTTGTAAAATTTCTTGGAAACCATTTGTCAGATTATGATGAAATTTAGCATATACAATTAAATGAACTATATCTCCGCCCCTATGTTCTTGGTTTTTTTTTAAAAACGTCCTCAAGAAAAAATAAAGCAAATCAAAAATCCCTTTACATAGGGAGCTTGTCTACATCATTAGCTTTTAAATAAATCCATAATACAAGGGAAATTCTTAGGTATTTAAGAATCATTACAGAAGTGCAAAGGTCATAAAAAAACTAAAATTGAACTTTGTCACTCTGTAGGTAACTTTCAGTATCATTACTTGCTCTCTTCGCTCGTAGTCTTCTTCTAGACGAAATGGCTATAGAATACCTTAAGCCAATGCGCCAACCTTAAGTTAGTCTAAAGTGGTCGCCGGACTCTTAAGGTGATGACTTCAGACAAAATTCGCACTCACCAGTAAATAAAATAGTACTTTTGCTTCAGTAAAAATAAGTACAGAGTTGCCTAAAACCTCTTAATTTCGTTTCAAAATGTTTTTTAGGTTTCTTTTTTTTTTTTCTTAAATATTATGCCGGCTATTACTCGTAGCACATCCACGGTTGTAGCACACATACTCGTCTCAACTCGAAAGGGGTCATCACCGTATCGCCTTACCTCACCAAGTTGTGATTACGTTACGATTCTGATTAATGTGCATCGTATAAGAACTTTTGAAATTAAATTGATTAATGTGCGTTGCAATATTATAGGGAGTTTTGTAGATAGAGTACTGCACGGTTCGAGTTGATCCGGTGACGATCCCTTTCCAAGTTTATATTGTGCTCTGACCTTATGTCTGGTGATTCATACATATCGTCAAGCCTTTCCCGGAGGGGACTGGCAGAGGTGTAATACAACACCCATACTTTACCGGACGATATTCAGTCCCAAATATGACAAGGGGCGAGCCTGTTGCCATACACCGTGCTCCAGTCATGTAGCAGATGACTTACAATACACACATAAGTTCACACAATGAACAAATCGGTGCGTGCCGTCGGCTGGGTTCGAACCCGCTCCCTCTGGCTTGAGAGGCGGGCCTTCTCGAACTAGGCTATCATCGCTTACACCTATATATTTCTTGAAACAAAGACCCCGTGTAATACATTATTCACCATAATACAAGCCTATAGCTGCGACACACGAGCCTATTAATCCAGCAATAAGCTGTAGAGATTCTGATCAGAATTTATACTATGTTGAAACACGGATTTGATCACTGTAGAGGGCTTATAGAGGATTACCTACGTTCTATCTGCGCCAAGAGTATGATACTAGTTTTGTTAAGATTATAATATGGTCTAATACATTATTATAAGTAAATTTAAATACAATGTATTGGGTATATCACTTACTAACTGCTCCTGCAGTATCCGCTGTCCTTTAGGAAATGTTTCGGGACAAAAAGTAACCTACATGACTGTGTTGACATGAATATTACTTAAATTCAAAGAGCAGTTTCAGCGTGATGAAGTAACAAACATGCAGTCACTATATTTTACAGTCGAGCTTATAATATAATGTAATTCTTTCTCACTTACATGCAAATTGTCAGGCAAACACTGAAACCGATTTAAACTTTAAAAGATAGAAAGTGAGAAACGCGCAGAAAGTTACAAAGAAGATAAATTGCAATCGATACTTTCCCATCGTACTTTTCACATCCTCACAAGTATTTAAACTAGCATTCTCCAACATCCCGAACACCGACTCGATAAATCTCATTCCAAATTCCATCCCAGAAACATTATACGCGATCTGTGCTCACGTTATATCCAAAATATCGATACGCTGGTAGTTTATTACGCCATTCGTTCATGCATAAAACAGGGGGTCCAAAGCGCCCGAAAACTGGCCAAGCATGGCTCAGAACCCTCTGGCCAGAGAGAAAGCGCCAGAAACTAATAAGAGTTAGGCACCTTGACAACATACGTGATATTATGATAAATAGCGCACCCTTGTCAGGGAGACGTGGGGCTGCGAAAATATCGCGGAGCTAAGGGTTACATGGAAAATGGGTTAAGTGATTATACAAGTGTTTTAATCTTGGGACTGAGACTGTACCTGGCTGTTTCTGGGGAATGTGACGTCATTGCGTTGGATTAATTGAATGATATGAGGACTGATTTTGCCCCAAATAAGCTTCCGTTAGATGCCTATTGACTGGAAACAAAATGCTAATCATTTGTAAAAAGTGAACAAGTTTTTCAAGTTGACTACTCAGATCAACCTAGAGAATAAGATGGCGCACGGCGTATGATTTAGGTGAAGCCAAAAGCCATACAAAAACTACGTACCTACTGTCGTATATGTACACAACACGCACACATTGACGCAAAAAAACTACGCTACTCGCTTGGTCATTCTTACCTCGACATTGTGTGCATTGGTTATGGTATAATTTCGTGTACCTAAATATACATAGTGCATTATAAAAGTGTGGCCAGGACTAGATTTTGAGATTCTTTTTGAAAACTGTGCAGGTTTTTTACAAGTAAATTTTGAAAAAGCCATAACTTTAAACTCTTACAAAAATATACAGTTTTTGGAATATTAATAAATCTACTAAGGTTGTATATTGGAACGGAAATGCCTGACGTAGAGTTTTGGAATTAATATTAGTTTTCGTGCAATTGTAAATGTTTTTCATGGCAACATTACCACGCGCATACGTTTATAAAGAAGTGACTTCAGCGAGATATAACGCAGTGTTCCATCTTTTCCTCTTGGTTGATCTGAGGTTGACTAGTCTAAATTTGTGATTTTTTGTGAACGCTATTATTACTAAACAAAAAAAAAAAATTTGTTTGACAAATTATCTTAATGTCAGGGCCAAAGATATTCTTGACAAATAGGCCAACAAGAAATGCGAAACTCAAAGAATGACTACAGATCCCACCTGGGCCTTGGCCGACCCACGAACTCGATGCCTAATTATGGCCTTCGATCTTCCACTCGGAGAATTGAGTTTGTCGAATTCCGACTTCTCGAATTTGAGTCGGTAATTCCACAAAAGTCGACCGAAAGTTTTGCAAGGCGTATTTAGGGCGTGCGTTTGTGCTACGTGATATATTTTTAAACGAGGAAAGGAGGATCTGTTGATTAATGAAGTTTTTGAGTTTGGAGGGAACTCGATTTACGTTTTAAAGTTGTCAACTTGGGGGCTGTGCTAACGTTATGAAACCACATATCAGTATGATTTGAGAATTCGGGCTCTTTTTCAAACTTTGTTACTGGTTTTTTAACATTAATATTTTACTAGCTGCTTTACTAGCTGGTTTTTTGTTATTAATAGTTTCATCCGTGGTCCACAGAAACTGTTAAATTTTTTAGGATAAAAGATACCCTCTGTCATTTTTTATACTATCACGGTGTCAATGCAAAATTGTATGATGATCAGTAGAGTAACTACTCAATCGATTATTATTTTTATTTTATTTGGATAAGGTACAGTCACAGACAAAAAGTTAATTAAATTCATCAGAAATACACATCAAAAGGAATCTCTTTAAACTTTAAGTCCACTTACGACTACACACAACTTACAATTCAAAACTTGACACATTCAAAGAAATATACATTAAAATGGATTATAAAATTTACAAAAAGAGAGACAATTATTATCAAAAGAATTTAGAATAATAAAATTTTGAACTTAAATTAATTTTAGACTCTAGCTATTAAGTACTTTGTTTACAATAGATTTAAAAGATCCATGTGTCATGAATGCGAAAAAATATCTTTGTCTTTGCAAACACCTTGAGGAGATTCTTCAGGGAAACGTAGGCCATTGTAAGTGTTGCACATCCTGTTTAAGGGACTATACTTCGAGACGTTGTTACGAGCGAGTGGAATGAGAAATAACTGTTCCTTGCGCACTTGACGAGACACAAACAAACTCTTTTTCGCGTTTATAATTTTAGTTAAGATAGGATTATCATTATTTACCAAAACAAACCTGTCAAATTAAAACCTTTGTAAAAAAAATTGATATCCCCAAAAATGACATCCATTTTAGTGAAAAATATAAGACATAACATATCGGCACGCCTTTCCCCCGATGAGGCTGGCAGAGGTGTAATACAATACCCACACTTCGCCGGACGATATTCAGTCCCAAATGTGACAGGGGGCGAGCCTGTCGCCAAACACCGGGCTCCAGTCATGTAGCAGATGACATACATACAATACGCATATACGAGTATGCGCACACAATAAACAAATTGGTGCGTATCGTCGGCTGGAACTCGAACCCGCTCCCTCTGGCTTGAAAGGCGGGCCTTCTCCCAACTAGGCTATCATCGCTCTTTAAGAAAAAAAACATCTAAAAAAAATATAAGAATGGCATAAAAAAGGCTGTGAACGGTTATGATATCAAATTCAAAGTATACTTACGTATCATATAACCTTTTAACTCGGTATAGGTAAGTAGTCTAATTTACTTGGTATCTTGTATCAAATACAAGGATCGTTAGATGTAGCTCCGGGTGAGACGATACCCGCAACGGGACTCGATTACTTAGACCACAAGGAAGGATCAATTTTATGTGAAACACTTATTTACGTAACTTGCCTAGGTATAAGTACTGTATAGGCGCTTGTGTACATAAACATTACCATCATCATCTTTACACTAATCGACTGAGTGAGCGATAGCAAGCGAAGCGTCTCTGCTTGAGCTTTAGCAAAAATGCTTCCGTATGTCTGGATTTCTGTCCGGATCTTGGTCTGAATCTCTGTCTTGGTCTACAAGTTGCTTTTCTTAAGCGACTCTAGGGAAATTTTGTGGGTAGTTTTATATACCTAGATCGATAATTAAATAGTTTTTTTTTTTCAAAAATAATCATTTATCCGCCATTTTGGAAAAAAATACAAAACCTCCCTCGAAAAAAAATAATTAAATATCATCGTCACGCCTTTCCCCCGAGGGGGCTGGCAGAGGTGTAATACGAATACAACACCCACATTTCGCCGGACGATATTCAGTCCCAAATGTGACAAGGGGCGAGCCTGTCGCCATACACCGGGCTCTAGTCATGTAGCAGATGACATACAAAAAATAAAATAAAAAATGTATAATTATTTAACTTGCTCACAAAATTTCACGAAAATCGGTTGAGGAATGCGACCTGGAGAGGACAGACGCCAGTGGCGAGGTCTCCAGCTTATAGAGCCACCATTGTTATCAATGTGAAAGTTTGGATGGATGGATGTTTGTTACTCAATCACGACAGGCTCAGCGGATTTAGGTGAAATTGGCACATATTCTATAGGACCAAGTCATGCCGTGAAATGACCTAGTCGTGTTTCGGGAAGTAGTCCGGTGTAACCGTTTCGAAGACGAGCCTGAGCAGTAGCGCACTTGTAGCGCCTCACTCAACTGCCGTCTTTGCACTTCTTCACTCTACAAAACTTCAAGGCTAGAGTGAATAAGTACCCTATAGGTCGTCGTGCTCCATCTTAGACCACAACGTCGCTTAACATCAGGCGAGTTGGTGGTCAAACGCCGACTTATTGAACATAAAAAAAAAGGTTTTAGTCTGGAAAAGCACATACTTACGCATTACGAACGCGATACGCTACGATTTTAACACGGTAAGGCACAGCTAGTGCAATTATAAAAGGTTGAGTCAAAGCGATGTAACTTGTTCAGTTCGATTATTATTGGACTAACACAGCTTTTTATCCCACTTCTGAGTATAAGCCTCTCTCTCTTACTGTGCTATATGCCTTGCTCTTGTGGCAATCAGGTCCGTTCAACCCACGATTGTACAGAGCCTTATGTCCAATTATTCACCGAAGAACTAACACAAGTAGAAACAAACAAACAAACAAAACAAGAACCCTTCATTTCACCACCCGCCGCACCGCCTAAAAACACCAAACAATATAAACAGAAACCCCAATTCGAAATTCCTTTGAAGCGGTCATAGTTGCTACTGCATTATCTACTGGGGGGCGATTTATCTCAATTTGATTGCTTCCGTGGCAATTAATGCGGCCCCAGACAGGCCGGTGGGCCGAAGTGGGCCAAGTGTGGGCCGTAGTGGGCCAAAGGAACGCGGGCCGACGGAGGACTAAGTTTAACGGTCGCCAGAACTGCATTGCAGGCCGTAGGTACGGCTTAAATTATGCATAGCTTGCAAGAATGTCCTGTGAGTGGGTTGGGAGGTGGATACTGCGGTTTAAGAGGTGTTACGTAAAATTTTAGTACTTTGATTATTATTCATCAATTGTTTGGAAATTTGAGTACTTTTAAGATATTTCTACTAGACCCATTCTATTAGTTTTTAGCTGAAATACAATAAATGAATGAAAGCGACAAAATCTCACAGCGTAACGTAGCCATTGTCGTAGAACATTCTACGAAGTATCATAGAATCTGCTACGAAAACGGCTACGGTTGGTTTTACAAAAACCGAGATAATTTAATTCAGACTAACTACATTTATAATTATTATACTTTGGTACCTACTAAATATTATCTACGCCCACTTTTTTTATTTCTAACTCGATTTTGGTATTTTTTTCACGAAATTTATATTTTCTTGGCAAATTTTAATACGTACGATTTAAGTAAGTTTTGGTAAGGATTTAAGCAAATTTTAAAAATGTTACTCATTAGTAAACACATACACAATCAAATACATTTCAGTAAGATACCAGTATGATGTCATTCAAATAGAGAAAAGTTAACTTTCAAGCCTCCAGCTCTCCAACTATGAAGGCGTTATGCCAGCAACAGTGGCAAAAGTTTCCCGTGTAAATGTAGAGGCACGAGCCGTTGTTTTGGTGGCATTTAGTGGATAAGTACGCTGCCTTGGGACCTCGGCAGTGGCTGTTGCTTTTTATTTTAATGGACAGTGAATAATTAAATGAATAATCATGAATAGGCTCTGTGGGTCTTGCCAAAATATTTTCTGAATTTTAATTTGACTGTACTAAGAAATCTGTGAAGTCAAAACAAGAAAATGTATCTTAATTAACATGATTGGTGATTTTAGGTATATTTTTGGAAAAAGAAAATAACGTTGCTTTTCATAGTAATATACCCATAGTAATTTATATTTAGTAACAGTATTTTTATCGTATTTTTCTAGACGCTCAGCCATGAATCTAAATTTAAAACCGGTTTTTAAATCTAGATTTAAAACTCTGCGTCATCTTAGCATGCGGCCCTAAGATTTTTAAAAGTGTCTGAGAACTTAACTTTGAGAAAAGTTCATACACAAACATAATGCTTTAATCATGAAGCGTTCTCATCTCATACAGCTCCCATCAAAAAAGACTATTAAAATGTATTTTATAAGTATTCAGTACAAAACAACCCTTTCTGCCTACCCTGATTAACATTTCCAAGGGCGCATTCACCCTTCGCACTCAAACAACAGTTATAAAATCAAAATTTAATACCATTTCCGATCCGACCTTGCCTAAGCCACCCATACTACGGTACCAAGCATTAATTTGTTACCAACGCCATCTACATTCACGCCTCAAGCACCAACAAAACATGAATGAAGCAACGCGCGTGCGTACTTCACATCGATCCGCACAACCCCACACCCCCACGTAAATAATGTATTTGACACAAAAATTTCTCGCGTGCAAATATTTTTCGACGCTTCTGACGTCAATGGATTCTAAATTCAAATTTTTATTAGCATCTCAAATAAGCGCGCCGATACTGGTCGAAAAGAAGTTCTGGTTTCAACTTTTTGGGTTTTAGTTCGCCTAATGTAATGGAAACCAGTACAAACTAGAACTAATAAAAATAAATTATCAATAGGGGCTCATTATTTCAATGGGCAGTAAAGAAAGCTTCGTTCTAGCAATAAAATTTTATTCGGAGTCGGCGCAGTAGGTGCGTTGTTTCGCCATTTTCCCGCCAGTCGTGGCGCCACAATCGCTGCAGCCTCTCGGGCGTAGCTGTCAAAATAATTTAACGAAAAAGTGTATTTTATCGTAAACAATGGTTTTGTAAACAAATGAGGTCGATATCCTAATTCTTTTGATAACAATTCAAATTCAGAACATTGTTATTTTTTGCTTTTTTGTTTGGAAACATAATTCTAACCTCAATTGTTTGCGAGGCAGTGTCGTGTGTCGTAATTTTGGCCTGCAATTATGCTTAGAACAGTTTTTGCGGTGTTTTTGTTTATTTTCGGTGCATGTTACGGTAATCCCGATGCTAAGAGACTGTACGACGATCTGCTGAGCAACTACAACAGGCTGATTAGACCTGTTGACAAGAATAATAACACGGTGCTTGTGAAACTAGGCCTGAGGTTATCCCAACTGATTGACTTGGTGAGTGTTTTTGATTGTTAACATTTTAATCAAAAAGTAGCTACTTATTTTGTGGCTTGTCCAAAGAGGAATCTAGTGAAAAGGTTTGCTGAATATGTTTAGTATTTACAAATTAAAAACTGTCTTATTTTTTTATTGTTCATTAACCATAATATTAACTTTATTAGATTTCTGCTCTGTCAAAGCTTTTCTCTTTACAAACAAGATTTGGAAAGTATTTTAAATATAATAAAATATATACCTACGTACAGATTTGCTATGAACGTTAAACTAGACAACGTTGCTGAGCACCAACTACGGTATTTATAGAGACAATTTTAAATTGATTTTTACACACATACTCGTACATATAGTCATGCCTTTTTCCCACTAGAGACTACTTCTCTCCATTTGCTACGATCCTGCCACACATCCTTCGATTCTTCTACTTCCACGAATCCTTTCATACATGCTCGTCGATTAAGGGTACTCCTGAGTTGGTCTTTTTTCAAAACGTCTTGAATTTGATTCTGGTACATTTTCCTACGTTCCCCTTTCTGACTTGACCATTTACACTCTCCTTGTAAATTTTTTGCGTCAAATTATTTTTAACCTTATATAATATGATAATAAAGATACATTGACTGGCACGAGTCTGATTGCCGGTGATAAAACACTCGCTACTCGCTGCTCGCCAACTCGCCCAGCGAGTATTTTACGCTCGTTTATTTATTTACTAGCCTCTCGGTGTCAGCGATGAGTTCCTAATTCACTTATTGCCCAACGGTTGGACAAGTGCCTAATCATCTCTCGAGAAGGAGTAGATAAGTCAACTGAGAAACTCTAGAACGACCACGTGCAAGACAACTGATGTAAACTATTTCTGAAGGGGGGTTTTAAAATTAACCTTAACCTTATATTAAAATTAACCTTTATATGAAATGTAAACAACTAATACTTCTAATAATCCGAACCATATACAATATGTAGGTAATTTCAGTATGAATCGAATGGACGCCAAGCAAGATCAATACGACAGAAAGACGCCAAAGAAAAACAAAACGAGATCCGTCCTCTTTCATGCTCCAGCGAAAAGTGCCGTTTGGGCAGAGCGGGCGACTCAGGCGCTACTCTACTGACATTCCTTTGACAGTTCGCTCGGAAAACGTCACACAGCAGAGCATAGACTGCGTTTTTTTTGTATGTGTTGCAAACACTAACTATACGAGTAGTTTCAGTAGCGGAAGAGCTTTGTTAATTCTCGCTGTTTCTCGCGAGAATCACTCTCATAGCAGAGACGCGAGGCTAATTGAAAGGATTAACTTGAGCGGAATACTAGAACGATGGCAACGCTTTGATGTAAATACAACACCGCTTGACGTGTTTACATTTAGCAAAAGCATCGCATTTCCTGGTAGAGATTGATTGTATCAGATTATGCGATGTATTTGACTTTTGACTTGAGTTGCGCACAGAAGGTGTTGGCGTGCGTAAATCAGAAGATAAATACAAATCATTTTTGATAGCAAAAAACAATGCGTTTTAAACTTTTAGCTACCCACTACGTTTCCCTGTGTCGAAGGTGCCATGGAAAACACACAAAGACATGGACAACAGCACTCAGACCCAGAGGCATATCATGAATGATTAAAGAAATAAAAAGAGAAAAAAAGTTTATTTAAAACCACTACATTTAAAATTAAAAACATTAAGGCAGTTGTACTATTTACAAGGTTACACATCAGCCCTAACTCAGCATAATGCCGGCTGTTAATGCGCTGGTCTTCCGTTGGAAATTGATTTGGATTAAATTTATCATCATGGAAGCGATGATAGCGTAGTTGGAGAAGGCTCGCCTTTCAAGCCAGTGGGAGCTGGTACGATCCCAGCCGAAAGCACGCACCAATGTATTTATTTTGCGAACATAAGTGAGTATTTATGACTGCTACATTACTGAAGCCCGATGTATGGCGACAGGTTCGCCTTTCATTACATTTGAGACTGAATATCTTCCAGCGAAGTGTGGGTGTTGTAATACACCTCTGCCAGCCCCTTCGGATCGGGAGGAAGTCGTGACGATATGTTATGCTATGTTAAATTCATCATTCTAACATCTGCCCGGCTGGAAATCGAACTCGGGAAATCCTACTTAAAAATCAATCAAACTCTGACTAGGCTAGGAATATTGAAATGTAAAAAAAATTGCTTACATACCATATCGGTGGCTAAGAAGGTCGTCAGCATAGTTACTAGACCCCATGATAACCGACCGCGGTAAGCAGGTGGGTGACCGCGGATGGCATTTGTATTGAGCGCTACCGTGGCTCGGATAGCACGTCAAATTGTAGGCCTCAGCTCAGATCAACCTAGAGGAAAAGATGGAACACAGCGTTATTATTTCGCTGAAGCCACTTCTTTATTAAACTTGCTTTGCGTGGTAATGTTGCCATGAAAAACATTTACAATTGCACGAAAACTAATTTTAATTCCCAAACTCTACGTTAGCCATTTCCGTTCCAATATACAACCTTAGTAGATTTTAAATTCTAAAACCGCACACGTAAGAGTCTAATGTTACGGCTTTTTCAAAATTGACTTGTAAAAAACCTGCACAGGTTTTAAAAAGAACCTCAAAGTGAAGTTCTGGCTACACTTTTATAATGCACTGTGTATGAAATTATACCATAAACCAATGCACATAATGTCGAGGTAAGAATGACCAAACGAGTGGCGTAGTTTTTTTGCGTCAAGGCGTGTGTGTTGTGTTTTTGGTTTCACTTATGTCATACATGCGTCATCTTATTCTCTAGGTTGATCTGAGGGCCTCGGTTATTTATTCTGTAACAACAATCATCAAGACATGTCTGAGGCCTCCGGGCGGCCTTGAAACTCTGACATCAGAGCCACTCGGCCTATACGAACTTTCTTTCTTTACCATGACAACACTCTTACTCAATGTATAATACGGAACTCAAGCTTAAGCTAGTTTTAATGTGATTCAGCCTCGGTGGCTCAGTTGGTAGTAAACCGGCCTTCTGAGCTTGGGGGCGTGGGTTCGATTCCCACATAGAGCAAACATTTATGTGATGAACATTTGTGTTTGTTCTATGTCTGGGTGTTAATATCTATTTAAGTATATTTTAAAAAAACATATATAAGTATGTACATATTTTATCAGTCTCTGGCAGCCAAAGTACAAGCATTGCTAAGTTTGGTGTCAGGCGACCGTGTGTGGAAATGTCCCGAATTTTTTATTTATTATTATTATTTAACAATGAGTGCCTTTTACAAAATCAGTCAAATATAACAAAATACGAATACTTACATAGGCACAACAAATACACTCAAAATCTCTCAGCTCTTCGAACATTTCTCGCAAAGGTCTGTAGAAGCTTTACACTATATTTGTAGGTACAACTAAAATAATTGAATCCCAAAACGAACAACAAAGCAATTAACTTAGCTTAACTAAACAAATACCTTATTTATACCATTTGTTTCAAAATCTTCCTTACGGACGCCTTAGGCGCAATACTTGAAAGGCTCAAACAGTCGAGAAAGGATTCCATTCGAGAAGTATTTGAAGACGATGTTTGAACGGGACTAGCAGTTATAATCGGTTGGGATTAAGTGACCCCTAGGGGTTCAGTTGTAATGAGTTCGAAAAAAGGTTTTGGGGTCTGGGGAAATGTCACAAAGACTTTCTTTTGGATGGCTTAGCTGAGTTATGGATTTTGTATTCGTGGCTGGCCGTGTTTTGTGGTTTGGCTCAGGGCCCCCATTTTTCTACAATTTCGGTGCTAAAACTGACATAATGACATAATTTATTAGGAGTACAAAACAAATTGTCACGCCTTACCCCGAAGGGGCTGGCAGAGGTGTTATACAACACCCTCACTTCGCCGGACGATATTCAGTCCCAAATGTGACAGGGGACGAGCCTGTCGTCATACACCGGGCTCCAGTCATGTAGCAAATGACATATTATTATAATACGCACATATGCTCAAACAATGAACAAATTGGTGCGTGCCGTCGGCTGGGTTCGAACCCGCTCCCTCTGGCTTGAGAGGCGGGCCTTCTCCCAACTAGGCTTCGACCGCATATTATCGCATATTATATTTATTAGGATTATTGATAAAGTAATACAAGTCCTTTCCACGGTGAGGCAATACTTCACTCCTGAACAGCTTCTTACTCTTTATCAAGCACAGGTTCGATCTTGTTTGGAGTATTGCTGCCACCTATGGCATGGCTCTGCCAAGTATCAGCTGGACGCTCTGGACTCCATCGAAAAGCGCGCCAAACAGCTTGTTAACAATGACTCGTTAATTGAATCCAAGCTTCAGAGCTTGTCACACCGGCGTGAAGTGGCCAGCCTGTCGGTATTCTATAGAATACACTACGGCGAGTGTGCACAAGAACTGCACGACCTGATCCAGCCATCGCCGTTCTTTTATAATTGTACCAGGCGCACCAGTAAAAGACATCCTCTTATGGTGGAAATTCCGCTAAAACGCACTAAGCGTTTCAAGTCAACTTTCTTGTAAGAACTGCAGAGGTGTGGAACTCGTTGCCTATGTCTGTCTTTCCACCTAAATACAATCCGGGGGTGTTTAAGAGTAAAGTGAATAGGTATCTCCTAGGCAAGCGTGTTACACCTTCGATCACGTCGACGCTTCCCATCAGGCGAGTCAGTGGTCAGTGGCATGCCTAGTCTGTTGTAAAAAAAAAAATACACAGGTACACCTCTGCCAGCCCTTTCATCGGAAAGGCGTGACGTTATGTAAATGTTATGTTATGGTAAAGTGAGATTCGTAAGCTGTATGTATAGTGGGAACATAAAATAAATAAATGATTGAAATCTAATGCTTACCATTGGTATTAAAATGTAGGACTAGATCGGAAAAGTTGGGTTAAAAAGGGCTACAGTTTTGATCTTGATGTAGATATAATGAAGCATATTTACACTTTTACACTATACAATATTATAAAGAGGAAAGATTTGTATTTTTGTATGTTTCTATCGAAAATACTCAAAAACTACAGGAGGGCTATTCTTACGGAGTGAGATTCAATCTCACCATTTTCGTATTTGATGCTCTCGTTTGAATAGACAGAGGAGAGAAAATAAAATCTCATCTCATCTCACGCGTAGGGCTAGCCCCCCTGGTTCGATTTCAAAAATTCTTTTATCATTAGAAAACTACATTATCCCTGAGTGACATAAGCTACAAACGCGACCGAAACCAAGGGCAAAAGAGCTAGTCATTAATAAAATAAGATAGGTTTAAGTTTGTACTAGTCTTTAAACGAAGATTAATACTTTGTAAATATGTATATTACTTACCTAAATTTCAAACCCGAAAATTTCGTCTATTTTTTTCATTATTTTCTGATGAGGATTTATATAAACAAGAATGCGTTGTTTTTTTCTATATATTATGTGGTATAATTATGTAAAGTTGTAATTTAAATATTTTATTACTTGTGTTAAAACTAGAAAAGTGTTGAGTATGATAGATTATTAAGTACTTTGTAAGATTTGATGTTATACTATTTTGTAAGATTACAAATACTCACTTAAACCTATTTTGCAGCGCTCTCACAGAGTCGTATGTTTTTGTAATTAGTCTAAGCACTAAGCAGCATTCTATTTTGGCAATAAGTAAATAAATGAATAAGATTATTTTCCTACAAGATTTTAAAACATAAGTATTATGTCAATTAAAAATAGTAACGCGTTTCTTAACCAAAACCCAGCAAAATTTTAACTAACTCCCAGACTGTAGCTACATTTTTAATTCCATCAGATATAATTAAAGCCCTCTAGGCGATCCGTATTCCGCGCGGGCTCGTCGCTAATTTAACTTGTCTTATTTGTGTTTGACCTGCTAACGAACTGACTGACACTATATTGCATGTATATGTATACTGAAGTGACTTAGAGCAGTATGGATGTTTTAACATCCATACATACATTTCGTCACACTTTTTTCCCGAAGGACTATCAGAGGTGTATGATACCCATACTTCGCCGGACGATATTCAGTTCCAAATGTGACCGGGAGCGAGCCTGTCGCCATACACCGGGCTCCAGTTACGTAGCCGATGACATTAAATAAACACAAGCAAGTTCATACAATGAACAAATTGGTGCTTGCCTTCGGCTGGGTCTCTTTTTTTCTCCTTCTCCGGAGAAAACTCGCCTCTTAGGCCAGAGGGAGCGGGATCATCGCCTTTTTTGGATGTTTTAACGGTCTGAAATGAAATTCGAAACGGAGTTGTATTATGTCCTACTTAAGCTACTTTTTATAGTAAAAAATAGTTTCCTTTAGGAAAGCAGGTAAAATCACGAGGCGCAGCTATTAGACAACTTCGCGGGACAATTTTGCACGAGATTGCACAGGACTGATTTGATTGGCGTATAAGAAGATATCTATGCTTAGCAGTGAAAGATTGTGTGCTGATTTTGGTGATGACGATTGAAGAACGCTAACGTCATGTCCTCGAGTAATTTTTGGCTGATGAAAGAAATGATCGCACGGTCTGAAACAAGATGCGGAAGACCTTTGCTCAGAACTGCAGCTATCTATAAAAAATATCACGTTAGTTGTCATGTGCTTAATATTTGTGAGTAACCTGCTAATTAATCAACACTTATGAAAAATAGATAGATGAACTCTGTATCGATTACACTAGGTATTACAAAAATGCATGAAGCGTTGGTCGGCCTCCAGCACGTTGGGTCGACGATATTGTAAATGTCGCGGGTCGAACCTGGACAACTGGCACAGGACCAGGATAAGTGGCGTACGAGAAGAGAGGCCTATGCTCAGCAATGGGCGATTACGAGCTGATGATGAATGAATTTTTTTTTTATTGACAATAAGTCGGCGTTTGACCACCAACTCGCCTGATGTTAAGCGACGTTGTGGTCTAAGATGGAGCACGACGACCTATAAGGTACTTATTCACTCTAGCCTTGAAGTTTTGTAGAGTGAAGAAGTACAAAGACGGTAGTTGAGTGAGGCGCTACAACTGCACCACTGCTCAGACCCGTCTTCGGAACGGTTACACCGGACTACATCCCGAAACACGACTAGGTCATTTCACGGCATGGCTTGGTCCGGTGGGTGGTAACTAGCCACGGCCGAAGCCTCCCACCAGAGTTTGCTACCCGGTTAGCACTACCCGGGGACCACGTGTAGGGAATCAGAATAGAGTACACTCCTACGGACGTGGATAGCTCAGCCCCCAAAATGAATCATTACAAAAATAAAACATTTAATTCAAGAGTGTACCTTAACTGATGGCGGCTTTATTGATAAAGGTAAAATCTTTCAGGCTTCTAGTAGGTATACAGAATATGCTGACCATTATTACCACGAATTTACTGATTAAGTAGGTTGATACAACAAAACAGTACAGTAATCGACCAAGCGAGCATCAGCGAGCGAAGCATCTCTGCTCTAGCTTTGGTAAAAATGCTTTTGTATGTCCGTCCGACTGTTTTCCTCTACACGTCGCATTTCTCAAGCGAATCTTGTGAAATTTTGTGAGCAGATTCAATAAAGACATTTTTGAAATGGATAAATGTTTTTTTACGTTTTCGCGTGGTCTTCAGCTCACAAAGCCACTAGTTCATTACACGACTACGCAAAAAGGAGGGTTATGTTTCTTGAGTATGTGTATGTATGTATGTGTGTGTATGTATGTATGTATGTATGTTTGTATGTATATATGTATGCGGGTATGTACATATGTATGAAGTTTCTTTGGCACGCCCTACAGCCTAAACAGCTTGATGTATTTCGACATGTGAGGTGTTCTTTGAATCGTCTTGATAGTGGAAGTGACATAAGGGACAATACTTTGCAGCCTGGTTGTTAATTTAAAAACGTTACTTGTGTATATTTGATGTATTCCAAAATTAAGAAAAATTGCCAGCGTTTTGTTTAACTAAACTAGTAAGTATAAGTTTCACAAATTCCACTATAGTTAGTGACTTGAACAACTCGAGGCGTCAAAGTAGAGTTCAGTTTGAGCCGGTTTAAGCCCTCTTTGTGTGGCATAGTTAACATTCCACCTTCGTCACAAGACGCTAAATACTTGGAATCTGTATACCTTAATACTTACATCTATCTCACTTTAGTAGGTTTGGGTATATTTTATACGCATTTGTTCGCAACACGCGTCTGGTTAATAATAATAAAGACTTTATTTTTAAACCACAAGGGTTTAAAATTAAATACAATCTAAAAAAGTTCATAATTATTAACATTTAAGTGATGCTGACCACCGTTTTAGTGTGGCAAATAATGGTCTTTATAATCGCATACCCAGATTTTTTTTTGTTTGTGCCCAGATCCAGGGTAATTTGGCGTTGCACGTGACAAGTTGATAATTATAGTATTTTATGCTCTAACAGTGGTCAATAATAGCCTTAATTATCGCATTACCAGATTTTTTTTTTTGCTCTACCCAGGGGAATTTGGCGTCGCATGTTTTTTTTTATTACTTATTAGGCTTGCGTTTGGCCGCCAACATGCCTGATGATAAGCAGTGATGCGGCCTACGATGGAGCACGCTTGCCTAGAAGAAACCGATTCACTCGAGACTTGAAGACACCCAGATTATAAGTGTCAGGGAACACACACTCTGGCAGAGTATTCCACACTCTAGTGGTCCTTATGAGAAATGAGGAACCAAAGCGTTTCGTGCGTGTCTTGTGCATTTGCCAGTGACAAGTTAACATAGTATTTTACAGATGATGGAGTGATGATGAAAAGGTGATAATGAATCCCTCCCCATTGCAGTAAAGTGATGGATATTTTACTAAAACTTTAAGTAGAGTTTTGTAGAGAACACCAAATCATGTTTCGCAATGTTTGTATCATTTGCCCACACTCGTGCACCTTAACGAACCGATAAATGTTAGTAATCAACCAATTTTACACTTTAACACTCGAAAAATTACAAGATTTAGAAAATAACACAAAATTACGATATCACCTTTTCGTTTCCCGCCAAAAAACCCATTGCCAGACTTAAAGATAGTCTCTATATCTGGCAATGCAATGTATAGTCAGTGCACTGAGAGCCGGCACGCGGGCCTCCTCGAACATTGTTGACGCGCCGCGGAAAACGAATATTATGCGAAACGAATAATAAATAACATAAAAATCATACATACATACACATAATTATAATCACGCCTTTTTCCCAGGGAGGTAGGCAGAGACCAATTCTTTCCTCTTGCTACGATCCTGGCATACATCTTTCGCTTCTTCCACTTTCATGAGTCTTTTCATTCACGATCGTCGGTTACGGGTACTCCTGACCTGGAGGGCTATTCCTACGCGTGAGATGAGATGAGATTTTATCTTGGTCACTCTCACACCTATGGCGTTACAATCGAGAACAACAAGGACAAAAAAAGTGAGATGAAAATCTAAAATCTCCGAATAGAGCCACTGGCCTTTCTTTAAGACGTCTTCAACTTGGTCGAGATACGTGCGCCTAGGTCGACCCTGACCGGCTTGCCCATCCACACTCGCCATCAACTCGCCATGTAAACCTGTTTCGTCAATCTCCTTTCATTCATTCTTAAGCAAATCTTAAAAAACCTACTTCCTGTCATCCACGTGAACAGTTTTAGACTTTTCTTGATATTTTAAGAGCGGCTCTTAAAATATCAACTAAAGTCTCCCGATTAATTAAAACCAACAAAGTAAAAAAAAAACATTCATCCGTTTGCCACAGATACACACGCACACACACACACACACACACACACGAACAGACACGTCAAACTTATAACACCCGTCTTTTTTGCGTCAAGCACAACACCAACCTCTTTGCTTGATTCAAATTACGCTCTTTTTTTCCATCTAAACACTCATTGAAAAAATGTTTGGTTTGAAACGAACGCTCTCATTTAGTATCGCTCTGCCTTTATTAATCTCCCCACACTACATAAAACTAGACTAGTCACTACTAGACTCACTGCTCGCCAACAAAAGTACAAAAAGAATTTTATTCCCACACCAAGTCTCACGAGCGACTGCAAAGGGTCCTTAATTGAAATGGAATTGACGTTTACAGCCCGCCATGGGACTCTAATTGCCGTGCAGTTCGCCGCGGAAGCCATTCTCGAGCACTCTCGAACATTCTAGAACATTCTAGAGGCTATACGGAATGTTCTGGACGCCTCTGTTTGCAACACAAAAGTTTACGGCGTTTTTATGATCGACGTTCACCCGGCCGGTTTTAGTTTTGCGATACTTTGTGCGAGGTTCTTTGGTTGCTTGCTAATTGACTGCGGCGGTATGTTTTATTAGTTATTAACTTGGTTATTTAGTTTTACTTTGTTGGTGAAATTAAATTAATCCTAAAATAATTAAATTACACGTGCTAGTTAGTCTAAATACTTTGTTTAAATTTCCTCACTGTCTAATAAGATTTACATTTCATTGTTATGCCTCATTTACACTCAGCCGCTGCTACTGCGACTCGCATTGCCGTAAAACTTTCCAACAGGGTTTTGTGACAGCACTGATAGGAGTGACTGTTTGCATTCTGCTCTTTTGTTTAGTTGCCGCCAAGTACGTGTAATATAATTATGTTGAACTAGCGCTGCTTTTCTTTTGGTTTCCAATTTGGGCAGTGCCAGCACAAGCTGCAGTGGTACTCTCCACCTATTACGCCTAGTACGCCACCTACTTCCATGCTCACTGCCATGGAAGTGGCATGCAGAATGTAAATACAGCATTAGCATGCAGCTGTTGCATGTGAGTATGCTTCAAAATCCTTTTGTAATTTTTCTTCTGCTACCAGAAAAGTTCGATATTTTTGAATCTATTTCGATACATACATCGCATCCTAATTTTGGCTATCTCTTGTCGGCAATGTTTCGCGTTTCTCTTACAAGACATTTTGTACGTTGAATTTAGGGTTTGAACGCACTAGATGCATGCTTATATGAAGTTATGCTTATCAAATAAACCACACTTATAATACGGAATGACTAGTTGAACTGTGTAATAGTTTTTGACTTCCCTAATTCAATTAAAACACCCCGTGTCTTAAAAAATACAGTTTCACTGTGTATAACTGTTGTATTACTGTGTATTTGTCACTATTTGTTTCTGTGTGAGTAGATATGTCTAGTCATATCATGTATGTATGAAAGAGCTGCAGATGGAGCTTGACAACATTGCATCTTGCCTAGCTTCCCAGATCTCAACACAATGTTGCCGTCACATGTTTCCTCACATTCTAATGCGTTGCTACCTCAACTGTCATCGTGTAAGCGAGACACGTCGCTCCAGAACGACAACTGTAGACGGTAACCGTCATAGTTACCGTCGCTGTAGAGCTAGTTGCTAGACAAAACGTGCCTGACGTGCTGCAGCTCTACAGACAATTTGATTAATTCTTGCTTTGTCTTGAGAAAGATAACCTGAACATCTAAGATAACAGGCATTATTTTGTAAGCGTAATGAGAAGACTCTTCGCATCTCTTTCATGCCAAGTTACTTGCGTCAACGAGAGAGCGAAATGGCATGATCATCATCTTACATATTTTTACTTACAGATAAACCTTAAAAATATAGGGGTAACATTTGTAAATTTGTCTTGTAACACCTACACTAAGAACATAAAAATATTCTTGTGCTGTAGGTGACTACATTCCTTCATTTTTTATACAAAGTAAGTACTATGTGTGTGCAAACTGTGAGTGCGTCAGTGTGTGTGTTTCTTTTTATATATGCAGTGAAAATTAGTTTTATTTTAAAACTAGAAGTATTTTTTCTGTATCATCATAATTTCTTCACCAAGTTTCAAAAAAGCCCTGGTTTATTCGAAGATCTAGTGCACTTTATTACTCCTAAAATATTCATCTAATATTTGTGAGGAAAACCTTCGAATAAACTTTGAACTAGTTTATAGCATTTAAAGCCAATTTTCCTGACACAATGTTTTTATTATTGTGTCAAGGCGCTTTCAATCAGCTTGAAATACATTTTAGCGAAATGAGAGATGACCCATTTCTTTAACAAATTGAGAGCTAGATATTAAAAAAAGGTTTTGCTTTTTAAATCGTTTTGTTCTTTCGATTCGATTACTATTGATGAAAACTTTAACGTTTATTTTAATTTAATCATCATGATGATGATGATGATGTCTTCCTAGCCGATTTCGGTCACGGCGACTATTACTTCTGTCAGCTAAATTGTTAGCCTTGATGGTGTGCTCTCACATTGCTTATGCAGCCTTTCTTTGTAGTTACGTCAAGTTAAAGTTGCGTTAAGTCTTACAACAATCCCTGCAAGTCAAGATGTCATTGAGGTAATTGTAAGATGTTTGAGGGAGGCCTCATCACGTTTCTGGTCAAATACGCTATTTCCCTTGTCTTCAAAAGCGTAGACGTGGCTCGCACAAGCCTTTTTTTTGACAATAGACAATAATTTATTTGTCGCAAAAAAGAAATGAAACAGCAAGTACAAAAATAAGAAGGAACAGAAAAAATAACGTCGTATAAAGTCGCCTCCACTCAGGCTGATTTTCAGCTTTAGATTCCTCAGATTTATTTTAATTTACCTGCATGGTGAAACAAATAAGTAAGCTCGTGGTAAGTGGTGAAATAAACAAAAATTTCGCACCCTTTGCATTAGTTGTGGTCCAAAAAATTATCCGCGCTTATATGTGACAAGGCTAGAATCCGGATACGTGTGTCCCTTTCTCGCGGGATAAAAACGCTAGAAAGCCAATTTGTCTCGGGCCCCTGCTAACCCTGCTAATGTTAGCGAAAACAATTTCATATTAAGCAGACTGCGCCGGAAACGTGTAAACATTTACAAGCGTCACATTCACAAGCTAAGCTTAGCTAGGGACGTTGATAAGTACGGTAGACTCGCAGGCTGCACAGGTTCAGCACACATTTCAGCTTATCACGAGCTGTTAGTGGCAAATATGCAGTTATGGTTATGCCGGCCATAGTCACATAGTCAACGAGAATAGCTTTCCCGAACGGTTAGCTTTCTCCAGTCAAATTGGCTGCATATCCGGACAGTCTCAATGTGGAGTCATGCATGAAACGGAATGGACAGAGCGTACTGTACAATACTTACGGATGGCCAGTTCAGTTCATGCTTCAGACTTAGCACATTGCAAGGTACTGGAATCAAAAGTTATGTTTCAATATTTGAATGTTTTGAGGAATTCGTAGTCCACACCGTTACAATAGAGCAACTAAATGCGAGTTTATTTGTCAAGCGAAACATTTGAGTATTTTCAGAAATTTTAGTGATAACATTTAATTTACGACCAGTAAAATTTGAACTCAGAATTGTTTGTTTGCCAATTAACCTGAGGTCCTTATCCGACTGGTTTACATTACAAAGGAGAATTGAAAAATTCCAGATGGGACATTTGGAATGCCAACCTACTGAAAACATTGGGTTCTATCATTATAGCCAAATATTTGACTTAAAAACGTCATCAATCGACCATTGTAATATGAATAGGTGAACATGTCACAAAGCAGTACTTACTGGTTAAATTAAAACATACGCCATTCCTCAGAAAGAACTGAGAGACCTCTAGAAGCCTGGATCATCGGCGCAAGGTTGCTAGTCTGTCGGTTTTTATCGGATACATTTCAGGGAGTGTACATCTGGTTTGCATGACCTTATTCTCCTACCCGTTCTTATATAAAACAACCATCGGTATAAAAAAGCGGCATCGTTTTATGGTCGACATACCAACAACATACACGTACGAAACGCTTTGGTTCCTCATTCCTTACACGGACCACTAGAGTGTAGAATACTCTGCCAGAGTGTGTGTTCCCCGACACTAATAATCTGGGAGTCTTTAAGTCTCGAGTGGATCGGTTTCTTCTAGGCAAGCGTGCTCCATCGTAGGCCACATCACTGCTTTTCATCAGGCATGTTGGCCAAACGCAAGCCTATTAAGACATTAAAAAAAAGCCGGATATTCAGTCTCATATGTGACGAGGTACATCTGTCGTCAGATCAGATCAGGCTGAAGCTAAATATCAGATGACATTAAATACCTGCATAATATGTTCACGAACGAACAAATTGATGAAAAACGTGCCTTCGGCTGGGATTGATCCCGCATCCTCTGACTTGCCCGCTCCGTCATTCGCTTAAAAAATACAAACATACTTACATGTTTACATATCCTTGGTCATAAACTTAAAACTGCTCAGAAGCTACGATTCTAAGCTCGATCAATCCCGATACTGCACGAGAATTCCCTACTTAATACTTTAGGCATCTCAAAAGATTATTCGGGACGTCATTCAGACTGTTCCCAAAACCCTTTAGCTTTCCGGAGATTCATGTTTATTGAGATCCGGGAATTAACTTAGAGGAGGCCATTTTCAACACCTATTTTATTTGTGACGGTCTCGAAACGCGGGATGTTTTTCGGGTTTTATTGCTGACTACCTACTGATGATAAAAGTTTGTGCTTAATTTTTTTTGGTTTAGGAATTTGGTTTGGGTCTAGATAGGTGGGAATTGGTGATAGGAAATAATGGATTTCATTCTGCGTAACGAAAATAGTGGACGAAAATTAGATACTTACCTATAGTATTTTTTTAAATGACTTAACCGCAACTGGCTATCAAATTTTGGAGGTAAACAACCAACCACAAAAAACCGAGAGTTTCATGTACTTACACTAAAATTTTCTTCTTCATCGCGTCGATGGTTTTTAGGGTTCCGTACCAAAGGGTAAAACGGGACCCTATTACTAAGACTCCGCTGTCCGTCCGTCTGTCTGTCTATCCGTCTGTATGTGACCGTCTCATGAACCGTGATAATAAGACAGTTGAGATTTTCACACATATGTATTTTACAGATTTGTATTTCTGTTACCGCTATAACAACAAATACTAAAAAAACAGAATAAAATTGAAATTTAAAAGGCCTCCCATACAACAGACATGATTTTTTACCGTTTTTATAGGTAATGGTACGGAACCCTTCGTGCGCGAGTTCGACTCGCACTTGGCCGGATTTTTTTTAATAGTTTAAAATGTGTCTCTAAAATAATGGTTAGTGCCCAAAGCTTTCTTTAAACCTTTGAGACCTAAAAGGCTGTTGAAGGCAAAAGCTTACCTAAATTCCAATTTACACTTGACACATTCAAATTGGCCGTTGAATATTCGACACTCAGACATGAGGTGCATGTGGAATCATGCATGAACTTGGATGGAACGATCGAGGACTTACTGAACTTTGTGAGACAGACTACAGTATTCATGGGTAATGGGGGAAAGACGGCTTGCAGCTTGACTAGACTGTGTCCTACTGAGGCTAAATGTACAGTTTTGTGTTAGTTCAGGGCAATTTTTTGGTCAATTTATCCTAATTATATTATAAAAAATGCAAAATTTTGCTTTTGCATTTGTGTGAGTGTGCGTGTGTGTGTGTGTGTGTGTGTGTGTGTGTGTGTGTGTGTGTGTGTGTGGGTGTGTTTGTGTTTGTTTGGTACTTCTTTACTCTCAAACGGGTGGACGGATTTTAATGATTTAGTATGGAGGAAAAGGTTGAAATGACCGAAGAAGCGATGATATAGCCTAGTTGGAGCCTCTCAAGCCAGAGAGAGCGGGTTCGAACCCAGCTGAAGGCACGCACCAATTTGCTTATTGTATGAACATATGTGCGTATTTAATGTCATCTGCTACGTAACTGGAGCCCGGTATATGGCGACAGGCTCGCCCCCTGTCACATTAGGGACTGAATACCGTCCGGCGAAGTGTGGGTGCCACATTTCTGCCAGCCCCTTCAGTGGAAAGGCGTGACGATTTATATTTCGAATGTTTGGATGAATAGATAGCTCATAGTCTGGAATAGCACATACCTACAGTATTTTTTGATCACGGGTAACACCGCGGAGTGCAGCCAGTTTATTATAAAGGTATATTTAAATTTTATATTAAATATTTTGTGAATGTGTTTCTTTTTCACTTTTTGCGCTCAAACGGGTTTTTGATGAGATTTGGAATGGAGATAGCTTAAACCCTGGATTGATTAACACATACAACAACAACAACAACAACTCTTTCTTAAAAACATAAAATAATTACAATAGTACTTAAATAAGGCTTAACTAAGTTTTTAATGGGCGGCCTTATCGCCCAAAGCGATCTCTTCCAGGCAACCTGAATGGACAGGAACATTTATATAAGTTGACACACAGTACAGTACACATAGGCTAGTTTCTGTCGACAAGTATCACCACTGGGCGTCACTAGAGGAAAATATGACGCAATAGAGATAGTCTACGCGTAGGCGTAAAAAGTCGTAATTGTTATAGATGTAACTTCATGAGGCCACTTGGACTAAATAAAAAAATGCTTAGGTCCTTGCTTAATTAGAAACTACTTCTAGCGAAATATTTGCTTATCGGGCAAATAAAGTTAAGATTCTCCTAAAAAAGGACAAAAAATGTAGGTAGAAACTAGCTCGTAGTAGATTTAACTAGTTGGTTGAATCAGGCGTTACTTTGCGGAAGTTCATCTTCAAAATTGTTACTTGAACTAATATCTAGTGTAATTCCGCTTTAACGTCGCATTAAGTACATCAAGGAATATGAATTTTCTATTCTTTTTAATTTAGAATTAAAAAAATAATAATTTAATGACATTTACTAGAAAACTTCATACAAATTGATATTTAAATCTAATTTAAACGTTATACAATTTGATATTTCAACTAACGAATTTAACAGACCTAATTTAATGAAATCTACTAGAAAACTTTTTACAATTTGATATATGAAGCTAATTCAATAAGAAAATTAACAGAAATAATGTTATGAAATTTACAACAAAATTTTATCGAAAAATTAATACAATTAAAAAATTATATAATAAAAAAGCAATTAAAAAATAAAACAAAAAATCCCTATTCTTCGAGCCCTTCGTCGACACGTGTTTCGCCTCTCCACGAGGCATCTTCAGGACGTGTTGACTCTCCGAGCGCGTGGCCGAGAATTACACTAGATATTAGTTTAAGTAGATTTAACTACTTAGTTAAGCAAGCGGATATAGGCAGTTCTTATATTGCGCAAGTGGCCAATAGTCTTGTGGCCTGGCACAATTTTTTTACAATGTCAAATAGTATTTGAAGTTGAAATGATGTTTGTTATTGTTACAGAATCTTAAGGATCAAATTTTGACTACGAACGTGTGGCTTGAGCATGTAAGTAATGCAAAAAAATATTAAATACTAATCACCTATATACAGCATGTATCAATAATGACCGCTTTATGTATTCAATTTCTCTATTCAACCTCTAGTTGATACTTGATGCGCACCTCGCGAATATAACAGGATTATTGTAACAACCTGTATAGTACCACTTTCATGCTGTAAGTTTTTATAAAATCCTGTATGCCTGATGACACCGGGGTTAGCTACTAGGCCTATACGAACTAGCTTGTTTAATATGACTATGTTTATCAGGAATGGGAAGACCACAAGTTCAAATGGGATCCTCTGGAGTACGGAGGAGTGAAGGAGCTCTACGTTCCGTCTGAGCACATCTGGCTGCCTGACATCGTTCTTTATAACAAGTTAGTAATTAATATTAAAACTAGCTGTTACCCGTGGCTTTGTTCACGTTTCTTCAAATATTTAAAAAAAAATAACCAGTTATGTTAAGCACAAAATATAATCTTCTATTCTCTTACTGAATTAAAAGAGAAAGTAGCGGAGGATTAAATTTCACTCACCATCATGATTGGCCTCTCTAATCTTTGTCCACTGCTACAGGCCTAGTACGGGCCAGAGACAAATTGCCTTTCCACCGTTTTTATTCGTGCTTAATTTTGTCATAGCTATAATACGGATATGTTTGTCTCTTTCTCGCGGGGTAAAAAGTGTTGGAAAGACAATTTCTCTCCGGCCTGTGCTAGCACTGGACAGCTGGGCGTAAGTTTTTCTTAACAAACGTAAACGTCATATGCCACTTTTTTTTTTCTTTTTTTCTTTACATATCACTTGCCACCAGCTGACGCAAGCAAGTCAACAACTAACCATCCAGTACCACTAAATTAATTCTAAAAGTTTAACCATGCCTTATTAGTCCAAACGCAAAACAATAAGCCCCACAAATTACATTTCAACAACCGACATCCGATCCAAAGTTATGTGTGTAATGGGAAAATTAATTTCAGTACAGCGCGGGCGAAGTCGGTGAACATTTGGACATTGGCTTGCACCAAATTGCATTGTTAGAACGTCCAACTAAACTAGTTGATGTGGGGAGCTGGCGGTTTGATTAGTTGAGGTCTTTAGATCGAAGAGACAGACGGTTAAATAATAATAGACTTATCGCTTTGTCATGATTTTCTTGGCGGTGGTCGCTTGACACAAAAATAATTATATTATATATTTCAATATTATTACTGAGGCAAAATTCATAATCGTCAGATCGATAATAGGTGTAATATTTAACGAAAGAATAAATGTAGCAGTTCCAAAATGTTGTTGTTTTTTTTTAATTCATCTCTATTCTTTTGTTAACAATTATTGTCTAACAATTATTTTAACATGAGCTCTAACCTTATATTACAAGTATCAATGTTTAACTTTACTCCCTTTTTCTTAATATATTCGCGAGGCCGCATAACAAAACCGCTTTTTTTTTTTAATTTACAATAATGTTTCTTAAAAGATGCCAAAGTACTTAAAAAACGTGATTTAAGTTTAATTTTAGTTTAAACATAAACTACCGAAGTTAATTTTACTTGTCTATTATTCAGTTTTCATCTGTTCTGTCACCAAGTTAAACACCTTAGTTTAAACGACCTACAGCTCTCAACATTAAAAGTGGTCGGCAGAGTGCTTTGGAATATGCATGGACGCGGTCAAAGTATTAACATGACGTTGATTACATTTCAAGCAACTTGTGCCGCAGGTTTGATTAGATGAATTAGTGCACTCGTGTAACCATCAACTTGGCAATTTAGGTGGATAAAAGCAGAAAAGCCCCTTGAAAGCGAGAGATAAAGAGAAAGAAGAGAAAAGATAGATAAAAGTTTTGGCTTGAAGTTTTCTATGAGCTAATTTTAACAATCGACATTGGTTTTAGATACTTAAAAAGAATTTTCACAAATTTCGTATTATGACACTTTTGGTAGGTATGGCGAAGTTGTTAAAAAACTGTTAAAAAAATATTTTAAATTTAATAAATTAAGACAAAAACGTTTTAGGCGCAAATTGTACATGCCGGATGTAAAGCTTGATTTACTTTGATACAGTAGTTGGCGCAGCACTGGCCAGTGCCAGTGCCAGTGGATCGCTTTGTTTACGTGCATCCAGTAGTAATTTCTACTTTTTTATGGTAACTACACGTTTGCGTCCTTAAATTTATTTTGTTTTTAATCCGATTTTCATTAACACCGATTTTCAAACAAAAAAAAAAACAAAATCATAATCGGTAAAGTCATCTGGGAGCTACGATGTCATAGACAGACACACACACAAGCATGTCAAACTTATAATACCCCGTTGTTTTTGCGTGGAGAGGTTAAAAATGAGTGTTTCATGGAAAAGAAGGAAATTGAAATCACTTTCTAGAAACCTAAGATAAAAAGATATTTGCACAAATTAATGAGCTCCTCATCAGACCGCTTTTTAGACACCATTTTTGATATTTTGATTGTTGGACAAATAAAATGTGTGGTTACTATACGATGCACTAGCGATCACTGGCACGTAGTGTTTATATGGATCCAGTGCCACTGGCACGGACTGCACGGCGGCGTGCGGGAGGCGGTCACTGCATCGAAACATAGGGGCCAGTCTTTTTCGATTCAGTGCTGGGTGGATCCTGGATCCTGGATGGATACTGGTTTCTGGACTGGATTGAAACATGTTTACATTGATACAGTGCTGATCCAGCGCCGGAATCCAGCGCCAGCTACTGTATCAATGTAAATCAGCCTTAAGGCGGGGATATGGCGCAGACACGGTTCTGGCGTAAAAACTGTGTAGAGCGGCGTACCGGCGCCGCGTCGCCTTCACTGCCTCGCTTTACGGTTATCACTCATTAGAGCCAGCCGGGATCCAACCGGACCGCCTCGCCTCATGCGGGCTATGTATTCTTTGTATAAATTCAAATTCAAACTTAAAATTAATTTATTTCAGGCATGACACCCATAATAGCACACATTATAAATTGTATCATATTACATTCGATTTCATATAATTTTAGGTAATGCGTAAAATTAAAAACTGAACTTATTAACAATTGAATAATTATAAATAATAATAAAAAAATAAACTTTTATGGATATGCGCTCGCTAAGTAGATTAATTCCGGATCACCTCGGCGTAAGCTGTCCACGCGCGGACGGCGAGTGGCCCACTCGGTGGCTACCCGCCGTCCGCGCACTCGCGTGAGCCACTGTTCTCGCGAGGACAAGTGACAATCGCTGACAGACTACTTGGAAATTCGTTGACCAGGCGAGGTTCACTGGTTGACCATGCGGCGCCCAGCCGTTGACCACCAGCTGACCACACCAGTCTCGTTTCGCTCCAATAAGTCATAACCTTAATATACAAAACACGTCGCCAAAATTTGAACCGCACCTCATCCTCGCCTTACGTCCAGCCTGGAAGATATCCGGTCACCGTTAGTCCCATCTTCATTGCTTGGAACTGTTTCGGGAGCTTCAGATATTACCTCTGCCGTGTAAGCTCGTTTACTAGGTAGCCCTATTCACTCACGTAAACTTAGATATTTTTCAACTTAGGGGCGTCCATCCATAGTACGTTCAATTTGCTTAGTAATAAAATGAAGAACCTACTGGTGATCATTATTATGAGGTACTAGCCAACTGTAATGTAAATACTTATTCTCCAATAGTTAGTAAATACTACTAAACTAATCAAATTTTGCTAATCGATTAAGCTGACCACATTTTAAACTAGCTACGAACGTTAATAACAAAATAATGATTACAACTGCCAACCACAATTTTAACGAGTGCTCTCTGTTAATTGGATTTTCTCCAATTTGCGCTATTTACATGATGGATTAGAATTATATCCGATGTTTGATGTAAATGTTCGTATTCAATATGACATTTTGTCAATAAATTTCTTGATAATTTGTTTTCAAAAACTGTATGTACCAACTACAACGTGCTGGATTAGGGTCTGGGTGTTGTCTATACATCACAGTGAACAACTTTAAGAACACAAGTATGCAAAATCTACACCCAAAACCAGCACATTTTTACACCTTTTTAATTAGTTTTCTAAAAAAAAAAAAAATTGTACCAGGCGCACCAGTAAGAGACACCCTCTCATGGTGGAAATTCCGCCAAAACGCACTAAGCGTTTCAAGTCAACTTTTCTTGTAAGAACTGCAGAGGTGTGGAACTCGTTGCCTGCGTCTGTCTTTCCACCTAAATACAATCCGGGGGTGTTTAAGAGTAAAGTGAATAGGTATCTCCTAGGCAAGCGTGTTACACCTTCGATCACGGCAACGCTTCCCATCAGGCGAGTCAGTGGTCAAACGCATGCCTAGTATGTTATAAAAAAAAAAAAAATGGAAAATTTAGTCAGTTGATATTTATTTTAGCTGTTCAATAAAAAAAGGTAGATAATTAAAATATATTATTACATATAATGTATGTTATTACATTGTACTTTCCACAACCAAGCCACCAAGCCCAAACCCTCTTATCGTCAATTGCCATACCACGTGGTTTCTAGTTGCCAACGTCATTGCTCACAGAATTCTCCCCGCTTACATAGTAACTGTACTACTGTTACTATTACATAATAATAAATAGTAAAGTGGCCAACTGGGGCAAATGCGTCTGTGAGGCAATTGCGTCTTTCGAGAATTACTGAAAAACCCTTCACAAATAAGGCAACTAACGCCATCTTGTACAGATTATTGCTACTAAAGATAGAAAAAAGATGTAGGCGTCGCCTAGTTTGTGAAGGGTTTGTCATTAATTCTCGAAAGACGCAATTGTCCCACAGACGCATTTACCCCAGTTGACCCTATATTATAAACAAAGTTACCTACCTACCTAATTACTTAATGGTAAAATATCAATATGAAAAACGGAAAACAACAGAATTGTAATGACACGTTATTGTTGAACATCTTTTGATTAGTTCGATAATCCCCTAGTTGGAAAAAACCCGTAAAGCAAATTTGGCAAAAGTGAAAATAACTAAATTTATAAATTCTCTGACTCTCAGAATTACTGACAAACCCTGTCAGTAATTCTCGAAAGACGCAATTGCCCTACAGACGCATTTGCCCCAGTTGACCCTAATAAATAAGGTTACATGAAGCTTGTGCATGTAATTATATAGGGTTCACGCTAGATTAAGCGCCGGCAATTCCAAGACATCAGTCGAAGCGATGTAGCGCGTAGGTTACCCTACACTCAGGGCATAGTTACATCAAAGTAACATAGGACATAGTTGGATGAAGCCATCCTATGATGCATGCTGCGATGTATCTGACGTGCATTAATCATGCTGAACGCTGCTGGTGCGGACTTAGGAAAGGGGAAGTTTCAACACAAGTTTACAATTTTACTCATAGGGGATGAGTGAAATTGTAAACTTGTGTTGAAATGGCAGTAAAATTAGTGACTTTGTCGATTGAACGCTTACAAGTTTTAGTCTACCAATGGTAATGGTTCAGATTTATAATTATTGTTGTTTATAGAATTCGGATTTTGTATTTATAATAATTACAATCCTACTAATATTATAAATGCGAAAGTTTGTAAGAATGGATGGGTGGATGGAGTGATGTTTGTTACTCTTTCACGCCAGAACGGTTGAACAGATCTGGGTGAAATTTGGCACAAAGATAGATTATAGTATAGAATAGCACATAGGACACTTTTAACCGCGGGTGAAGCCGCGGGGTGCAGCTTGTATTGATTAATACCTAAAGCAAAAATGACAGTAAATAGCATCTGGGAAGTAACTACAACTTTTGTCACACATTGTGTATCCTGTTTTGCTTTTTATGTTAAAACAAAGAGATCTACGAGTTCAAAAATTTCAAGCCTACAAAAAGTATTTCAAGGATTCCCAACTCGGTAATCCTGAATACGTCCATGCTCATACAGAGATTCGAGTCCCTACTCCAGTCTCATTTGTTTTGTGGCAGTGCCCAAAGTTAGTGCCAAATTTTAGTCGAAGTGCACTGCCAACATTTTATGGCGTATCGAAATGTATGTGGCATTTATTTATGAGGTATAAATTGTGGTAACGAATATTTAGATTCCAAAGAACTGGCTCATTTATAATACGTATAAAATATTAATGTCCTCAAATCGGTTTCTTCTAGGTACGCGTATTGCATCGTAACCTACAACATTGTTTAACATTAGCCAAATGACGGCCAAAGCATGCCTATTCTAGAATACTAGCGACCCGCCCTTATTTCTGTTGATCTAATCACTCAAAGTCAAAGTCAAAGTCAAACTGTTTTTATTTAATTTAGGTATCAAAGATACACTTACGAACGTCAAACTCTACCAAATTTCACAGGATCACCCGCTGAGCTAACCTGAAGCTTGCCTAAATTTTTTAACATAATCGCTCCAGCCGTTTTGGAGTCCATACATACATACATGCATACATACATACATATATACATACATACATACACACATCGTTATACATGTTTACAAAGAAATACCTCTAGGTAGATAGAATAAAAAGGCTACATTAGTGTTGGACCTAATCACGAACTAAACAAACACTAAACACCATGCCACGCCAAGCTTAGTCTCTAAGCCAAAAGTACACAACACGTGGGGTACTTCTACTTTGCCCCACCACTTGGTTCCTCTGGTGGAATACATATAGTTTAAAAATTGTAGCTAACTTTATTTACCCCACTAATCTAGTAAGGTAAGGCACTGACCAAGGTAATCACTGAAATTAATCTCTAATTTATTAAAAAACACATCCTGCAAAATCTAAGAACTTTATCACACTAGCGATTGGCGAGCGATTTCAAAGCGAAGTGATTTACAAGGAGTTTACAAGATGCTGCGATGTAGTACTTATTTAGTCATCTGTGGCTGCATGCCCACGGCGACTTAGTGACTATATATTTTGTAATACGTGATTTCACGCCCGCGGCGTCATCACCGAGCCATCGCCTCGCTTTTAAATAGCTCTCAAATCGTTAGTGTCAAATAACTCTGAGGTTACTAACCCTAGGGCAAAATAAACAAGACTTTAAATGGGTGTAATATACGCCACCTAAATAGGTTAGTGGGGCAAAGTCACCTACAAAATGTTCAACATGTACAATGTCCTGCAATTCCGACATTTGGTGGGGCAAAGTGGAAGTGCCCGACACGTGTATTGCCATGATAAATCGTCGGGCAGCCCGTTCTGACACGACATGATGTATCATTCCAGAACGTTTCTTGTCAATATATGCTGCAATCAATTAGCCAGGAACGATACGGCCGGGGTCACTAAAACTTGTGAGCTTGTAAGTAAATGTCGAGGTTATTTTTTGGACAGAGGACAAATTGGGCGGGATGTTGATGAGTGTTTAGATAGTACAGTGGTTCATGTTTAGTGAGCCCGTGCGGTAATAATTCAATTTTTCAATTTCTTTATAACACGATAATAAATTAATACAGTTAAATACTTAGCTAGTGTACATAAAATCCTAGCAGCACACTACAATAAATATGTTTTGCAAACGTTTGCTTAACAAGAAAAAATACGGTCCAAAAATTATTTTATATGCATACAATTTCTGTCACCGTCACATTACACGGCTCTAGCTTCAAGGCGTGGTGTGCTTCTATCACCATTTCTAAAATTTTAATAAATCTCAAGCCACTTTACGTTTATCGCTTAAACCATATCATTCTAGAATAGGTCTCGGAAACGCTTCACTGTCGTCGCTTAAACCATATCATTCTAGAATAGGTCTCGGAAACGCTTCACTGTCGTCGCTTAAACCGGATCATTCTAGAATAGGTCTCGGAAACGCTTCACCGTCGTCGCTTAAACCATATCATTCTAGAATAGGTCTCGGAAACGCTTCACTGTCGTCGCTTAAACCGGATCATTCTAGAATAGGTCTCGGAAACGCTTCACCGTCGTCGCTTAAACCATATCATTCTAGAATAGGTCTCGGAAACGCTTCACCGTCGTCGCTTAATCCAAATCATTCTCAAGCCATATCCCGCTGCACGCATCACTTACCGCCTGATAGGTTTATAGCCTTATCATAAACTTGCTACGTCTTACTGTGAACCCGCTAAGAAATACACAAGCTGAGTATTTATGTATATCTCCTAACGAATCAACGTTGTATAGTCTCGAAAGCTATTCAGTGTTTTGTCTTTTTCTTTCTTGTAATTTTTTAACTCGATCGAAAATGACAAAACTATGTAATACTATTCCGAGGCTATTCAACATTTATTAGTATTGCTATGAAAAGTTGTTGATGTTATGAAAAGTGAATGTTATTATTGACAGTTAAGTTTTGCAGTTAAAGACAACTGCACCCATAATCCTTCCTACTATATTTATTTAATTTATTATTATAATATTATAAACGCGAAAGTTTGTAAGAATGGATGGATGGATGGATAGATGGATGGATGGGTGTTTGTTACTCTTTCACGCCAGAACGGCTGAACAGATCTGGATGAAATTTGGCACAGAGATAGATTATAGTCTAGAATAGCACATAGGATACTGTTTAACCGCGGGTGAAACCGCGGGGCGCAGCTTTTTCTAAATAATTGAGCAACGTTTCCGTTAACTTATAAAAGTAACTATAGACTCAAGTTCGAACAATTTGAGTTTAAAATTAGTGGAATCACTAGGTTTTAGTGTGTCGACAGTTCCATGGAACACACACACAAACAGACATAGACAAGTACACCCAGACACAGAATATAATTTAATACTAGTGGCTCTTTGAACTCAAGACCTTGCGACTGGCGACTTCCACGATCGTATTTCTCAAATAATTCTCGAGAAATGTGACCCGTAGAGGAAGACAGCCGGACAGACAGAAATAGAGGAGCCGGACATACTAAAGCATTTTTTCGCTACGCTCACTAACGCTTGCTCGATTAACATAATAGTGTCGTTTGTTGGTGTGGGGATTCAAGTTCACGTTGTATGCCATCATGGATTAAAGCCATAAACTAGGTACCAAAGCATTCTACATAACTAACTAAAATATGGTTGACGTACTTCAAATAAGTTTCTTTACTAGCTACCTATTAATGCCGTTGCTACTTCTCTACGAAAAGCAATGATGGAGGCTGGAAAAGCCTAGTTGGAGAAGGCCCGCCTCTCAAGCTAGGGGGAGCGGGTAAAACCCACCCGACAACAACAACAACAACAACAACTCTTTATTAAAAACCTGAAATAATTACAATAGTACTTAAATAAGGCTTAACTTAGTTTTTAATGGGCGGCCTTATCGCTCAAAGCGATCTCTTCCAGGCAACCTGAATGGACAGGAACATTTATGTAAGTTGAGGCCTTGAAAGCTCTAATACATAATTTTACAAGACGTAAAAAATAATAAGATAAAAATAATAAATATGTAAGTATACATATATAAAGGTATTCATAAATATATATACATAATATATTTAGGTATTTAAATAATAAAAATACACAAATAAATACTAATAAGTAGACGAAATAAATATAATATAAATACTTTAAAAATGTTTAAAAATAAATGTCACTAATATATAAATAAATACACAGTGCGACTTTTGTGACATACATATCTTACTATCTTTCAAAACGGCTATTGTTTTGAAAGATAGTGAGCCTTGACCCAACGGCACGCACCAATTGTGTGAACATATTATGTGCGTATTGTATGTCATCTGCTACATGGCTGGAGCCCGGTGTATGGCGACAGGCTCGCCCCCTGTCCCATTTGGGACTGAATATCGTCCGGCGAAGTGTGGGAATTGTATTACATAACACCTCTGCCAGCCCCCTCGGGGGAAAGGCGTGACGATATGTTATGTTATGCAACTTCTCTTTCCTTTAGTTAGTATTATGAACATTCAATTTTTCATTTTTAGGAACTTCCCCTTGAAATATTAAATTTCCACCTCAACATTCATAATCATAAAATGAAATACTCAGGTTAATAAATTACATAGGTGGTTATACCTCACCCGCGATGTTACTTATCTGCCTTACGAGCGTTGCCTAATTTAAGGGGTGATTAAGATAATTGAGGGTTATGGTTTAGGGGAGGGTGGCGAAAGAGTTTTTAATGAAACCATTGTTGGCGGCAAATGAGTCGGTCCTTCGTGGTGGATTAATTTTATTGGTTGACTTAAAATTGTGAAGCTATTGTGTTAATTGAATTTAAGTGTTTTAGTCTGAGTTGCACCAACTAACTTTAACTGTAACCAATGTTCTACTGCAAAAAACTCTGGATTACCAGGCCTGGTTTCCCAGAGGTTTTACGGTTCGTTGAGTTACGTTTATGCTTTGGTTATCTTAGAAAACACTGCCAAAGCGTAAAATGTCAGCCGTAAAATGTATGGTAAGCCAGAGATTTTTAGCCTGGTTAAGCACTGGTTTTCATAGATCTATAATTAAACCACGCCCTCATTATGAATACCCCTCATTATTTTTAACATAATAATGTCCACTTTACGAAATTGACATGTGAGATATTAGAGAAACATGAAAGTGTATATTTCTATTTCCCTTTTCTCTAAAAGAAGACGACAAACGAAGAGAGCAAGTAAATATACTGACGGCCCTCTAAAGTTATCTACAGAGTGACAAAGTGCAATATCAATATTTTTTATGACTTTGCACTATTACTAAAAATCTCTCTCGTAAACGCCGATAATTCAAACAATTTTTCCATATAAGGGGATTTTTGAATTGCTATGTCTATCTATTAAATAAATCAGTGATTCTTTACAATTACGGATATTTTAATCGCTCTTATTTTCTCTTCAGAATGTTTTTTTTAAAACAATAACATAAGGCGGAGTTTATTTAATGGTACATGCCAAACTTCATCATAACCTGACCAACGGTTTCCAAGAAATTTTACAAGCACGTTTGTATGGAAAATTCAGAGCATCGCGGAACCCTTAACCCCTTTTGGTTTGGTATTTACTAACAAGCATGTTTCCTCTCAGTGCTGACGGGGAGTACGTAGTGACGACCATGACCAAGGCAGTGCTGCACCACACCGGCAAGGTTCTCTGGACGCCGCCTGCCATCTTCAAGTCCTCTTGCGAGATCGACGTGCGCTACTTCCCCTTTGACCAGCAGACCTGCTTCTTGAAGTTTGGATCTTGGAGTTATGATGGAGACCAGGTACAGCTACTTACGTGTTTTTTGTCAAGCGATTTGATACAAGGGTATTTTGCTCAGTTCTTATGATACCTACGTCACTAAAATAACTGTTTATTAACACACGTATAATGCATTTAAGACATTACGAAAAAAAAAAACAATATAAAGGGCTTTTATCAAATTATGAGGGGTGCGAATATGTATAGCGAAGAAAAAATCGAACAATGAGATCGCTGAAGTAAAAAAAAAAATAGGTAATCTATTGGTGGATTTTTTTATCTTATGTGTAATTATTTTTTAGTTACACCGCGTCGCTCACCATTTGGTGGAAAAACACCCATATACTGTTTCTTTTTTCTCACATGAAAATTTAGTAACTAAACGTAAATCATACCCAAAGAAAAAATGCGAATCATAAAATAAGCAAATAACAATATAAAATGTTGCTTTGGCTTTTTGTGCTAGTTGCAAAACTGTTGCAACAGCAATTCCATAAGTATTAGGTACAAAGTTTTCGAAATTGAATTTGTCCATTGGAGTGTGGCTAGACTACGGCAATCCAATACATGCTTTACAGTCTTTAGAAAGAGGTTTTAGTACCTGTTTCTGTAAGGAAGAGCTTACGATCTAACTTAAATGTATCTGTAGGCTAAGGATGTTTCAAGAAAGGCTACTTGCTTAAGCTTGGAAAGCTCAGGTTATTTTTTTGGCGACCTAAATTTTAAAGTCAGAGTTTCAAACTCATTAAAGGTTAAACTTATAAATCTTCTTGCGCCATTACGAGTTAGAAGTTAACTTTGAGTTAACAAAATATTAGAGTGACATTTATACTAACTCTGAGTTCATTAATGCATTCAAGAATTTAACCCCCTATTTATTGCAAGTTGGCCTAAAATTATCAATGGTTTTAACTCTTTTGTATCTTTATAGATTGATCTCAAGCACATAAATCAAAAGAAAGGCGACATGGTGGACGTCGGTATCGACCTGCGGGAGTACTACCCTTCTGTAGAGTGGGACATCCTCGGGGTGCCAGCTGAGCGGCACGAGAGATACTACCCGTGCTGCCAGGAGCCTTACCCAGGTCAGTTTGATTGACTTATGATAATCCCCATCACAATCTCACCCGAAAGACTACTGCTGTACAAAAACCTTCCGTAATGATCTGTGTAGGCGCATCGGTGCAACTAACAGTAATAAAGATTCAATTACTCACGGGTTCAATTATATTTTGTTGGGTGGTCGCGGCCACGATGGCGCGTTGTACGTACAACGCGCTTGGTAGTTTTAGTGCGACAGGAATGTTCGTCGAGAGAGCCGCGGGCGCCAGCGGTCCCTGCCTTCCGCGCGTCTCCCCCTCTTCTCTTCAATTATGTAGGTATGTTGTAAATATTTAGGTATAGGTAGATTTATGTGCACGTATGCAAGCGTGCACAATCTGTACTATCACCGAATATTTATACTGTACTTTAAACACAAGAAACAAAATCAACATCGGTTCATCCGTTCGAGAGCTGTCACACACACACTTATTTTATTTATTATTATTATTATTATTATATGGACAACAAGGTTAAACAAGGTTTGCTCCGGCTATTGTGACAAACGACAACGACGACGATAAATGGAATTGCCGACTTTATACAGTAAAGTTCAGCACCTTAAAGGCGGGCACGGGCGCGGCGACTTCGGCGTCGTCGCGCTAAGTATTTTCATGTTACCTAATGCTCTAAGCAGCATCGACAAGCTGTCTGTACTGAGCGTTGAATTCACGACAGGCGAAGATATTATTTTGGTCTAATAACGCTAAAACAGCTAGCAGTAGTTCCCGCTGCGCCAGAGGCCTGTCACTTAGTGCTGTTAGTCGCTGCGTTTTCACTATTTACTTCTGAAGTATTGACTTAATAATATTTACTCTATCAATCTTAACAAATGTTTACTGTGCTTCCTGTTCCCCGCGGATAAAAAGTACCCTATGCCCTTTTTGGTACCCCTGACATAATTTCATGACGATTAGTTGAGTGGTTGAGGCGTGAAAGCGTTACGAACAAGCGAACAAGTACTCGTATAAATTTTAAATTTTAAAAATCCTTTTATTCTGCTTTTTTTAAACTGACGAAACGAAGGAGGTTTACAAGTCGACGCCACAGACTTCCAATACAGTAGCAGACCAAACATTATTTTTTAGTTATACTTATACATAGATGATCAGTTTATCTTTTTTATTACCAGTGACAATTAATTTAATGATATCTCTTTCATTTACCTGTTGCATCAAGGTCTCACACATATAAACAAAACACCATCCGTAACCATGCCGCCATTTGTAGCTATATGACTCAAAATTACTTGAGTATACTTAGGGTGTAAGAACTTAGTTATTAAGCTTAAATACATAATTTTTTTGCTATTCAGATTTTTTGGCGTTTTAATTTTTTTAAATAACAAACATAGCAAATAAAACTCCCGACTCAAACTCAAACAAAAAAAAAACAATATTGGTTCATTTGTTCGGGAGCTACGAATCCACAGACAGACACACACACACACACACAGAGAGCGAGAGAGAGAGAGAGAGAGACACGTCAAACTTATAACATCCCATCGTTTTTGCGTCGGCAGTTAAAAAACAAACTCACTTCCGCTTTTCTAATTTAAGTCAGAATTGATGAAGAATTCCCCCGCTCGAATTAACTTCATCTACTTAATAAAAGACTGTAAAAACTAGAAACTCCCGGCTGAACCGCAAGAAAGTAAATAAAAGGCTTCCTTAAACAAACTGTAGGTATTCACTTCGAAAGGCAGAAACGGCGTACTTAACGGCATCCCACTTTCATTACGGCTTCCAAGACAACTCTTAAGGTGAACCGCATGATAAATGGCTTAGGCAATTACGTTGCGTATTTCCATCAGTATTCGAGTCACGTTGAAATGCGTGTTGGAAGGAACAACGGGCTTACCTTGTTGAGTGGGGCTTATCATTTAGATAAGCAGCTGAAACTGAAATACCTACAAAATAGTCAGGTAGTCTTTAAGTTTGTAGTTTTTTTCAAATAAAATCAGTTAATATTTAGTTGTATGTCACCTGCTACATGACTGGAGCCCGGTGTATGGCGACAGACTCGCCCCCTGTCACATTTGGGACTAAATATCGTCCGGCGAAGTGTGGGTGCTGTATTACAGCTTTGCCAGCCCCTTCGGGGGAAGGCGTGACGATATGTTATGGTATTATTACATGGGACTGCTCAATTCTCGCGACTAATTGAGTCGGATATCCCGTCTATGGATCTCCGATGACATAACATTATGTGCGATGCGCCTGAGCCCGTAGTGAGAGGCAAGATCACACGCGTCACGCCTGTAATAACTCCTTGAAAAAGGGCACCGGATGTGACAAAACCATGGTTGAAGTATCTGGTCAATAGTACGGGGGAGAGAAAAACATACAGATAATTTGAGAACCTTCTCGTTTTTTGAAGTCGGTTAAAATACAAAAGACTAAAATCCCACTTTTCATTTTAAAAACTCCACAGAACTCGTTGTAATGAAAATACTTTGAGCAGCTGATTAAAAAAGTCATTAATTCAGACTTAGGTAATCTACTCGTAATAAGGGCCTATTTACATCACTAAGCCTTTACCGAGTCGAAGTAAGTCCGCCTTACGGCCTAAACAAATCTTGCCGCAAAATATCGTGTCGGATCGCAAACCTTCCGTCAAAGAGTAAAAAGGAATTCTAATTTAGTGCCAGAGAAGCCCTCACTGAGCCCTTGTCGTAATTACAAGCGGTCCTCGAAACACTCTGAGCAAATTGCTTAGATTTCCACGATTACTGAAGATGACACAATTATGAAATTAATTGACGCGTTAAGAGTGCCGGCTGACAATTTCTTCTTTAGGGTTGGACCTCACTAAGATTTAATGCGTTGGGATCGGAGCCTATTGCATAACAGACTGGGTGTCGGGATCGGTTTAATTTTGACTCTCTTGGAGCTTACTTCGATTGTCAAAATGAAGCCAATTCCGATTGCTAGGTGCACTAGCGGATTAAAGGGCATCAAGCGAGCTCTTTTCAAAAATGTCTAATTTACACTCTACAATAGTCGAAAATATGCAAAAATGTCTGAAATGTTTTTTTTCCAAGATGGCGTTCAATACATTCTATTCTGAAATTTCAAATAAACTGATTGTGCGAAACTACTTGCTATATGCAACCTAAACCTAATCAATGTTCTAATAAATATACGCAAACGTCTAACATACGATACATAATACATGTTAATATTACGCACTTGCATAATTAACACACTGCCACCTTTGTGTAATTCCATTGGCTTTTCTAGGGAAAAATTAAATGTACCTATATTTTACAAACTGCAGCAATCTGAAATACTTGACGTTTTTGCAAGTAATTATATTGGAAATATTACAAATAGGTAGGTACATAGCAATGAACGAGTTAAATAATAAAATTCTTAAATTATTGCATTCTTTAACACAATAAAATTAATCAGAGAAAATGCTAAAATAATGTAAAATATCTACATGTTTGAATACCGTAGATTACATATCTGTATAAAAAGCAAGGATTCTCATCACATAGGCTTGAATTTATGTATACAGTTAAACATTAAGTATTAACTCATTCTTGACAATGCTTCTGTTACTTTGTCTAATTACCAGCGAGTTGATAGTTAATCTTGAGGCACTCAAAATACCGCTTTACGAAATCGAACAAACAGAACAACTGTTTGAAGACTTCGTTCTAACTCACGGCAAAACATACTCGAACCAAGAAGAGAAGCAAAGAAGACTAAACATATTTAAGGACAAACTAAATATTATCAATGAAAAGAACTCTAAGGGTGGCGCTGTTTTCGAAATCAACCATTTTTCAGATCTGACTAGAGAAGAAATCGAACAACAAACGGGTTACATACAACCGTTGGGTGATAATGAGGATGATTGCAAAGTTTTAATCGATAAAGATATAACCACAAAAGACGCTCCGAAATCCATAGATTGGACGGCAAAAGGAGCAGTAACTCCCGTACGAGATCAATTAAAGCCTCACGAGTGTGGATCGTGCTATGCGTTCTCAACAATAGGTAACATAGAAAGCCAATATTTCATCAAGCACAATAAGCTGCTTAGTTTATCCGTACAAGAAATAGTAGACTGCTCGAAGGAAAACTACGGATGTATGGGAGGGTATATGGGAGCGGCCATGACAGACTTAAAGAAACTCGGAGGGGTGGTATCTGAAACAAGCTATCCATACGAAGCCAAAACTCGGAGCTGTCGATTTAACAGCTCTAAAGTCGAAGTGAAGCTAGAAGGCTGTACAAAATATAATTTGAAAGATGAAAATAAATTGAAAGAAATTTTGGCGAAACGAGGCCCAGTATCTATTGTAGTGAACGGCTGGGATATCTATCATTATAAAAAAGGCATCATGACAGAGAAGCAATGTAGCAGCAAAGGGGGCTTGACCCACGCTGTGCTGCTGGTCGGTTATGGCACGGAAAATGGAACTGATTATTGGCTGATTAAGAATTCTATGGGCCCTGGATGGGGAGAGCATGGATACGTAAGAATCACTCGGGGTGAAGATACTTGTGGTCTGTTGAACGAATACACCGTCTCGGCAGATTTGTAGTTTTTAGGTTCTGGGGCCCTATTTGGAGATTTGAGATTTTCATCTCACCATTTTTCGTCTTTGTTGCTTTCGTTTGGAACGTGATAGGTGTGAGAGTGAGCAAGGTAAAATCTCATCTCATCTCACGCGTAGGAGAAGCCCTCCTGTGTTTAATAAGATACAAATAAACTTACTTAAGATGATCATACAATTTTACCACACAACATTTTTATGTTCGTTTTTTTGTCTTTTATCGATTTTGATTTAGGTTTGTAAAACCAAAAATCGTTGCCTAATTTTGAATTTTCCAAGATGGTGGACTCGACAGGTAGGTAGGTATGCCACTTTGTGAACTCTGAATGTGAACACTTTGTGAACTTTTTTAGAACTCCTTCTATCTAAATTTGACGAAGAAGACAAGTTCTGAGGTCTTTAGCCAATTTAAATACCTTATCTATCAATACCTTAGACCTTCTAACCAAAGGTCTAAGATCAATACTAACCTTGGAAAGACCGATGGACTTTCGACCGAAAAATTTAGAATAGATATAGTGCGATTTTACCATACAGTAGCAAGTGACTTTCGCCTTTATTGTTCAAGTTGAGTTATGGTTAATTAAGGCGGTTCGTGATGAGTTGGGATGTTATGATTATTAGAAGGTATAATGCACGATTGTGTCTTGTACCATAAAGTAATTTAGTAGGAGCTTCTTTAGTAAGACTTTCCGGTGGCAATACCTCTCACATTAATAAGCCTGTAGCTTATACAAAATTACTTAGTTAAGCGGCTATTACACTATTCAATTTGCAGTATGCTAACTTAGCGTGACTAAGCCCGTGCAGTATAAAAAAATTATGGATAACTGTCTAACACTATCCAATTTTAGCACGCTAGCTCAGTTAGCGTATTGCAAATTGGATGATGTAATGCCCGCCTTAGGCAGTCGTTTTTAAATTGCTTGATTGATGATTACACTGCAAGCTTTTCTTTTCTTTATTTTCGTTAAAAAACTTTTCGGAATTAAACTTAACAAATAAAATAAACACATACATTTGTTTATACTCGTTTACAAATATCCTGCTACGTCTACTTAATGTTCTGTTTATCTAAATAAATAATTAAATGCCTACATTGGTGGTTATAATATTAGGTTATTTGAACTCCAAATAAACTAATCATATCCAATAAATAATTCTGTTTTTATCGGTAGGCATAATAAAACATTATAATATTACTGAAAATATGCAACACTTAAAATTTTCCGAACATTTCAGCGAATCTCTGGAGGGCCGTTACGCACAATGAAAACTGCGTCATTATAAACTCAAAGTGTGTTTATCTAAACGCGAAATATTATTAACGGTTGTTTGTAGAGTTGTGAAAAATAAAGTCGAATAACTAATCGAATTTTTCGAATGAATTCTCATATGTGACGCTGACAAAATTAAATGATCCTTTTGAAACGAAAGCTATTTCTCATTTTGTTCATTTCTTTTTTTTTTATGCAATTTGCAATGCTATTTTTATGATACAAATTCTAGGTCCAATAGAAAAAGATTAGATCATAAAATGTGTAAGGTTAGTAGCACGAAACGCTTTGGTTCCTCATTTCTCATACGGACCGCTAGAGTGTGGAATACTCTGCCAGACTGTGTGTTCCCTGACACTTATAATCTGGGTGTCTTCAAGTCTCGAGTGAATCGGTTTCATCTAGGCAAGCGTGCTCCATTGTAGGCCGCATCACTACTTATCATCAGGCATGTTCGCGGCCAAACGCAAGCCTATTAAGTAATAATAAATAAATATAGAATATTTAAATTAATAACCATTCAAAATAGGGGCTGTAGTAAAAAAAACATGACATAAAATAAAGAAGAACTAGAATAACACACCTAATAAACAGTACGAGTATTTAAGATCCAAAACGAAACATACTAAAATCGAATAACCCAACAAAACTATTCGAGTAAGTGCCGGCTCATTCGAATAAACTCAACAAACCGCATCCCTGTTTGTTTGCGAAATCATACGTGCCACAAAATTACATTTGCGGCGGCAGTGTAAGCGCAAAAAAAACTGAAAAAAAAACGCAGAATCTGCGGAAATAAAGGTGTTAATGCAAGAAGAGCAATTTAATAACATCTAACCCTAGTTAATCACGCCAGCCCTTTCCTGGCGTGATGTACAACATTTTTTCGCTGAAATTGTTTTGTGTGTAGATTTTATCTCTATAGAGGTCAGCTGATGAGATCGTCGGACTTTTTAATTTAAAATTGTTTAATGACTATCATGTAAAAGTTAAAAAATAAATAGAGCCGTACATCAGTTATGCTTATCAGTTATGTTAGTTGCTATCATCTAGCTGCGCCCGAGTTTAAAAAGTATCCTATGGGCTATTCCAAACTATAATCTATCCTTTTTGAAATAACCTGTTAGCGACTGGCTGGAGGTCGGCCTTCTTCCACTAGATGGAGAACGGCCTCCTTTATATTTTAAAAATAAAATATTGTTTTAAAAGGCAGATGCCATATTTTGTTTTAGCTTTTGTTTTTCTACTAGTGTTCTATTCATTGTCTGTCACGAAAAAGCCCTGTTCCACTGTTCTCGTATAATACAATTTCAATTTACCATCATCGTTTATTTTCATAAAATAATTACCTATACAGTCCACACGTCCTCAATATAACCCTTTTAACAAACTTTACATTTAAAGCTGTTATTGAATCCTAATCTTCCATTAACGTGTTGCTGAAAGCAATATCAGACTCGATTTTAATGATTCTTTAATTTTATATCTTTTTATTTTTTAAATTTTTTATTGAATGCCTCGGTGGCTCAGTTGGTAGTGAACCTGCCTTCTGAGCTTGGAAGCGTGGGTTCGATTCCCACCTAGGGCAAACATTCACTCGCATGTGGTGAACGTTTGTGTTTGTTCTATGTCTGGGTGTTAAATATCTATTTAAGTATGTATTTGAAAAAATATATGTACGTATGTCAGTCTCTGGCAGCCATAGTATATGCATAGCTTTGCGTTTAGTTTGGGGTCAGGCGACCGTGTGTGGAAAAGTCCCGAATTTATTTATTTACATAATACGAAGCAGTCTGATAAATATTTTGTCACAATAGAACATTATGTTAGGCTGAAGTTGTATTGTGCAACATAATCAAAAAAAAATTAAGCACAAAAACACACTTCAATAATTAGCATAATAGTGAATCTAAATTAATTCTAAATCTAAATTGACTGCCTCGGTGGCTCAGTTGGTAGTGAACCTGCCTTCTGAGCGTGGGGGCATGGGTTCGATTCCCACCTAGGGCAAACATTTATGTGATGAACATTAGTGTTTGTTCTATGTCTGGGTGCTAGTATCTATATAAGCATGTATTTAAAAATATCTAAGTATAAATCTCTGGCAGCCATAGTACTAGCTTTGCTTGGTTTGGTGTCAGGCGACAGTGTGTGGAAGAGCCCCGAATAAAAAAATAAAAATTTCAAGTGAGGTGGTTAAGCAACTTTAGGATACCTAATCTATGAAGGTAAATGAAGTGTGTTCGCAACTTGCCTGTAACTAAATCCTATCAAACTTACTAAACGACTGAACAAATTACTTGTTTTCAACTTAGATTGGATAACATGTATTGTTTGCGAAACTTTTAGATCTGGCCTAATAACTTCGAAAATGTAACGTGTTGTAAAACGATGCGACGCGATGGGGCATGGTATTTCAGTTAGCACTTCAATAATTAGATTATTGATGACGGAAAACAAACTTTTAATTGGGTGTGTTACGGCATGAATTCTATTAACTTGAGCTTGACGTCAAAATTTCTTTTGAAATCGTATGTCTTTATTGTAATCGGCCTCATTATCCAAACGGTTTCCGACTGGTATGCTGGTATCGCTTCGACTGCCTCGGTGGCTCAGTCGGTAGTGAACCTGCCTTCTGAGCTAGGGGGCGTGGGTTCGATTCCTACCTAGGGCAAACATTCATGTGATGAACATTTGTGTTTGTTCTGTCTGGGTGTCAATTATCTATATTTAAAATATCTATGAATTACATCAATCGCTGGCTGCCATAGTACAAACTTTGCTTAGTTTGTGGTCAGACGACCGTGCGTGCAAGTGTCCCGAATATAACATTATATTACTATTATTATTGGAGTGGACCGACGATCTGGTGAGGGTCGCGGGAAGCCGTTGGATGCGGGCAGCACAAGACCGGTACTTGTGGAGATCATTTCAGGGCCTTGGACCAGCATTAGACGTCTTCTGGGCTGACATGATGATGATGAAGTAGGCTTCGAGTGTCAAAATAAACCAGTTCCAAAACCAAAATCCCGAAAAACCATATTCTAAAAAAAGATCAATTTTATTCTAAAAAGCAAGCTTTCTCTCAACTATAGGCTATAGATGATAGCCTATAGTTGAGAGATAGGTTGCTTCTCAAGCCAAAGAGGGCAGGTTTGATGCCAGCCGAAGGCACGCACCAATTTTTAGGAAATAAATATTATTATTTATTATTAATTTGTTTATAATGAGAGGACAGACGTCAGCTCACAGAGCCACTATAGTAATTTAATGTACGTATGTATTATCATCTGCTTTACGGGATGTATCTACGACAGACATCCATCTATTAAAGAACATCCTATATAACAGGAGCCCGGTGTATGGCAATAGGCTCGCCCCCTCTCACATTTGGTACGGAATATCATCCGGCCAAGTGTGGCTGTCGTAATACACCTCTGCCAACCCTTTCAGATTAAAGGCGTAATGATAATATAGTATGTACTCGTATGTTTATTCTTAAACTACAAAAAACTACTCATCAAATCACAAAACCTTACAAAACCTGTATTTCACAATCCACACGAGCTAATCTGAACGTCGACGTAAATTACAGCGAGCGACAAAGACGCTTATCTATGGTAAATTACTGCGTTTTACCGCATTTTAGCGCGTTTTGCCGCACTTTACCGCGTCGTGCCGCGTTTTATGGCCGCCTCGGAACAGGTTAAACGTTTGTTTTACAATTAAATTAATTGTTTTGGATAAACAGCGGACGGAGACCGAATGCTGATTGTTGAGTCATTTATCAACAGGCTTACGCTCACTTGGCGTGAAGGGAGCTTTTTTGTGTTCAAGACGTAGAGTTGTAAGCCGTTATGTGTTTTTAGCAGCCAGTATTTGCGTCAGATTTTGTTGGATATTTGAAAGTCTCGAATGTACTGCTGGCTTTTTAACTGACTTTCAAAAAAGATGAGGTTCTCAATTCGACTGTACCTATGTTGTTTGTTTTGAATGGCGGATTCGAATGGGTTTGCTACAGACATACGAGTAGATACAAATAGCAGGGCTAATATTTAAAACAGGACTAAAATATAACAGGGCTCACTGAGGGAAAATTCAAATCACATGCAAAAACTACATTTATGAAAAGAGGGTATTTTAATGTTAAGAATTACTTGGAAGACAAGGAAGACAAATATGTCTGGCCTTCCACTTCCGCCAAGTAGCCACTAGTATGTATAGATATTAGCTAGTTGTAAGTCAAAATTTGTGAGACTATAATTTATTAATTCTTTGAAAAAATTATGCCCCTTAGTTTCTTGCCTGTTCTTCTGAGTAGAGGCTCTTTATCAGAAACCTCGAGTCTATTAAAAAAAAACTTTAATGTTTATAAGTGTATCTTTGATACCCATATTGAATAAAAACATTTTGACTTTGACTTTGAATACTCTATTTTTGCAGTTCTAGAAGTGCATAGACAGAGAAGCACACACTTCTCTGCCAAGCCAGAGGGCAAACCAACTGACCATATACCATGACCATATTTAGCTGGCTATTTATACTAAAACCGATGCTCAACCGAACCGTTGACTTTCTATTAAAATCGAAAATAAGACAAGACACAGCTCAGTATCACAAATGTTTCACAAACGTGTCACCGGTAGTCCAGCTGGCACGTTTGTAAGACATCTAGTGATACTGACCCGTTCCCCGTCTATTTTTACGACAAATGCAACGTCAACGGTTCAGTTGAGCATCGGTTTTGAAGAGCCGTTCCTCGTTCGTTTTTTACGACAAATGCAACTTCGTTTCAGTTAAGCATTGATTTTAGTTAGCTGAATTGCCAGGCCTTCTAGTCTTTCAGTATATTTATGAAGACTGTACAGATAAAGTCAGCAAATCTTATAATACCTCTCTGTGGTATAAAGCTTTTGTAGTGCAGTACCCATTTGCGCAAACACCTTCTGTCGTAATCTCCTACGGACACTAAGAGGACTGTAAGCACCTGCTTAATCAAGATTAATGCATCCTCTGGCGACTTAAATACCTTGACTAGGTGAAATAAGCTAAGCTTGAATGTTTGAGGCGTTTTGATTGAAGTTGTATTTTATCTAACCAGCTCTACGTTACTTTTTTGGGTGGTATATTAAATAGCTGAATATTATCAGGGTTTATGCTTCTTCTCTATTCTAGTAATGTGTATGATGATGTCCACTGTACAGAAATAAATCTGAATCGACTGATCTCCAATCAGTAATTGTAACTTGCAAGCCAGAAGCTTTACCCATTGGTTGATAGGTGCTGATTGATTTGATAGACATTGATTTATTAAGTGAATTTATTTCTTTCTAAGCATATTTGAAGTTATGGTGAAAAAAAAATATCACACTTAATTTGATGTAAGATTTTCTTTATTGCACCATAAATTCGAAAAGACGTAGCCAGATGTGTTTGACATCTACGACGCCTGACATTAGCACTCGGCAGTGGTGTTTTTTGTTAATTTCTTAATCACAAACTTGTTTACCATTATTCGACGCCGAAACTCGCTACAAGCGATCGATTTGCAATATTTCTCTCGGAACAATTCGAAAAGTTGTCCAAAGTCCTCGAGGCCCGACATTAACTTCTGTTACATCGCCTCCGCGAAAATTAATTTTCTTTATTCAAAACAACCGACCAGAAACCGTTCTCAACCAAAACAATGCTCGAGGAATTCTTGACAAAGAATAAAAACGAAAGAGATTGTGTATTTCCTTATTTTCGCCTCTAACGCAAAGGAATAAGTTTTTTTTATTACGCCGCCAAATATTCCCTTTGAACTATGGTGTAAAAGCCGTTTTATTCCGTTTCTACCAATTTCTCGCTCGGTGGTCCTCTTTTGGCTGAAACACAATCAGATTAAGAATTTAAGGATAATAAGACTCCCATTTTATGTCTTCTTTTGTAGAGGAATGGGTATTTTATGAAACATCAATTTACCTACGAAATTAGGGACAGTTTTATAGTTAATCCATGTTTTTGGGACAAACGAATTGCTCTATTTCCGAACGCGTATCCTAATTTTATTAGACAGAAAAAAACTGGCGAAATTGATCTTAGATTGATATTGATACCGGATTGATAATAGAGAAAAACATAAAAATTTATATTTACTCGTATCACTCTTGTACATGTACTATGTGTGTGATGTTCTGTTAGTTTACTTCACATTCAATTTGTACGCACACTATAAACTAATGATTTATCTAAGCTAACATGCATACAATATGCGTACGTAGACTAATCACGGGTAGAAACTAAGGATGAAGCTTGTTTTCGTAGATAGAAATATTTTCTATCAGTTACTTTCACCAGTTTTTTCCTAGAATAGTTTTACATAGGTACATATTTTGAACGGAAAGTTAGCCTTGCAACATAGCGTGGTAAAACGGCCAGCATAATGGACGCGCAACCTGACATTGGAGATCGTTTAAAGTTTTAAACTATCTATGAGGCCTTCGTTGTCTATAGGCTGATTTTAAACGAACTATAACTTATTTGGAGTTTGTTTAGCGTCAAATTTTAAATGACTTGCTATACATTTAAGACTTTAAAAAATAAACTTGAACATCGTAAGAACTTCAGAACTCCGCGTTATAAAATGATTAAAGCAACATTTCCACTCAATAAATCGCGCCTAACTTTATTTTGCCTAGATTTTTTCCACCTTTTACGACCTCTCAAATCCTTTCTAACCTTGTTACGTTTTAATTACAAAAGTTTTTCTTTCCTCCAAATTTTTAATCAGCAAAACATAACTTTTTATGTCTCCTTGTTTCAGATATCTTCTTCAATATAACACTGCGAAGAAAAACTCTATTTTATACAGTCAACCTGATCGTACCATGTGTAGGAATCTCGTATCTATCTGTACTTGTGTTTTACTTACCAGCAGACTCTGGAGAGAAGATAGCTCTAAGCATTTCGATTCTACTATCGCAAACCATGTTTTTCTTACTGATTTCCGAAATTATTCCATCTACATCACTAGCTTTACCTTTGTTGGGAAAATACTTACTCTTTACGATGTTACTAGTAGGGCTGTCTGTCGTCATAACTATCATAATACTGAACGTCCATTACCGGAAGCCAAGTACGCACAAAATGGCTCCATGGGTTCGAAAGTTCTTTATTACGAAACTTCCGAAACTGCTATTGATGAGGGTTCCTAATGATCTGCTGAGGGATCTGGCGGCGCAGAAGATAGCTGGTAGGAGCATGAAGAAGAAGAATAAGTTCAAGGATGCTCTGCAAGCGGCTGAGCAGACTAACTCTAACGCGTCCAGCCCTGATTCCTTGCGCCACCACCTGCCTGGTGGATGTAACGGACTTCATTCTACCACGGCAACGAACAGGTTAGTTGTAATATTATTTAATTAAAACTCTATCATTCATAAACAAGCTTCTGTTGTTTGTGTTTATCATGACCATCATCGTTATCATGATCAGTATCAACCTGTGATCGCCTACTGCTGAGAACAAGAATTGACAAAATTTTACAACTTTTTAAATTGTTAAGATTGGCTTGTAAAATGTTTTGTTACTTTTCCGGGGATATTTTTGTTGTAATTTTTGGATTGGTTTTAAATGTCTTCACTTTGAACTCATCTGTCGGTGACACTATAGTAACTGTTTTATTATACGCAAATAACGTCATAAAACTGTAATTTGGTGACGTACATTATTTTTATAGGTTTAGCGGCTTAGTAGGAGCATTAGGCAGCTTCAGTGCTGGCTACAACGGCCTTCCCTCCGTGATGTCTGGTCTCGACGACTCTCTCAGCGATGTGGTCAAGAAGACCAGGCCCAACTACCCTTTCGAGCTCGAGAAGGCAATCCACAACGTCATGTTCATTCAACACCATATGCAACGGCAGGATGAGTTTAATGCGGTAACAAACTCCTTCTTTCTTTCCGACTACAGTGTTATCCCACATGGCAGTTGGGTCAGCCTTTCTTAATTTTCTTTTCAATCGTTCTATTTTCGATATCGACTTCATAGGCGTTGTTTTCTGTGTCATTTAGTTCTTTTTTTTTTCAGTAAAGTCAATAAATATCATGCTTAACTTTAGGCATTCGATTGTTGTTTATGATCCCTAACCTTTATCTATAATCTATGTTTTTAGGGATATGAAGAACATTTTACTGATTATACATTTCCAAACAACAGGAAGATCAAGACTGGGGTTTCGTCGCCATGGTGCTGGACCGTCTATTCCTCTGGATATTCACTATCGCCTCCATCGTCGGTACCTTCGCTATTCTGTGCGAAGCTCCTTCTCTATACGACGACACCAAACCAATTGATATGATGCTGTCTTCAGTAGCACAGCAGCAGTTCTTGCCAGTTGACAGCGGAGATTCTTAAATAATGTTTTAATTTCGAACTACCCACATCGTGTTTGAACTTAACTAACAACTAACGGTACTATACGGTACGTATATTGTGGAATGTAGAGTATAGGTTGAAATGAGATATTATGACGCAAGTGACAGATGGCCAACGCTCTGTCAGTCGGAATTTGTCACTTGAAATTCCGCTGTTTGTAACATGATATTGGATATTTATTACACACGAAGCATTCGCTGAAATGGAATCACCTCAGGGATGTGTTTTACGCATAGGTGTGTTTTGACGGAACTCCAACTGTATACTCTCGCCAAGACACCTTACTTAAATATTGGCGTAAGTAGAATTATTATACCACCCATGGTAGTTCTCGCAAGAATCAACAACTTTATTAGACTTTCAAAACACGCGATCGACACCACGCGCGACAAGGAGAGAAAACCCTAGCGAGAACGTCTAGTGCTCTTGCTAACGAGCCCCACTGGCGACAGTTAGGACAAAAATTAAATATTGTTCTAACGATCAACACTGGTCACTGTTTTGGTGGTTTTCGTTGAGAGTAAGCCCTTTCGCTGGCTCTTTCTCAGCAATGTACAGCAGCGATAGTAACAAACCGGCAGCGCGTGCGTAAGTGCAGTGCGTATTCGGCCAACCAATTTTATTTGAGAGCTAAACTATGGCCGCATATTACAGTAAATAGGAAAAACAGACTTAATTAAGCGTCGATTGTGTTTAAATGTAATATGCGAAGGTACATTTTTAAATTTTATTTCCACTTCCATGACAATTGATTGAAGAAGCGAGAGTTATCTAGATAGTAAATTTTGCTAACAAAATGCTCTATATAGAGAGAAAATGTTGCATTTTTTTTCTTTACTAAGATAACCAGTTTTTTTATTGCTCACGTACTAGCATATGCAGTTAGTACACAATGTGTTTTGTAACTAAGAAGCCAAATTATAGGCTGTGATTGTATTTCAAATTTAACTTAAGAATATTTAATGAGTTCTCGTAATTTTAAAATAATAAGATTTGAAAACCAGCCTCAAATTGCAAAAAAATATAGTTTAGACACTACTTTTAGGCATCTAACTAAAATCTAGGCATCTCCAAGACAAATAGTAAAAAAAAGTTTTAAATCAACGTGCTCTTTCCTCGGTCACATCGCCGCTTACTATCTGACGTAGCTTTAATTGCTACGTAGGTATTATGTTACTACGTAACTATGTGAACATAACGTTGATCTATTTTCAATAAAAAAATCAAAATACGTAGTATGCTATGGCCAAATCTACGCGACTGGCTTCCCGTCATCTGGAGCGTCAGTCAACGTAGCGTGATCAGCGGTGCTATTCACAACCATTCGGAAATGTTTCCGATCGGATCCCAGAAATTTCAAACTCAAATTGTTCGAATCTCAGTCTACTTTTATACATTTTGGAATAGGGAATCAAGTATAAATCCCATCTGAAGAATTAATCACGTTTAAAAACATATGAATATAGACTGAGATTCGAATAATTTAGGTTTAAAATTATTGAAATCCGAACGGAAACGTTTCCGAATGGTTGTGAATAGCCCTGCAGATTCGCGTGATTCGTTGGGACGTACCCCACACAGCGAACGCTGTTATGGTGTCAAATAGCGTCTTTCACATCTATGAGACAATTAAAGAAAGCGCAACCATCAACGTTTAACTCAAGATCCGAAAAGACAAGGTCTAGCCTTCCGGGAGCAAACACGTTATGACGTCACTCGTCATTGTCAGCGTCTCTTTCGCACTATTTGGAAATGACTTATTTCGGTATTGTTTAAGTATTGATTGACTTCACTATGGGTCACCCACATGACCATATTTGACTCGGAATGCTAAATACCTGGCGGAGTGTATTATTATACCATGGTTTAACTTAGCGTTGTAGGCGCGTCGCGTCGCTTTCTACGTAACAGACGCGCAGATTTGGCCGTACTCAAAGTCAAATTGTGTCAAATTTTAGGATAATTACTTATATACTTATACTTACTTGTATGTAGGAGTTGGTACATGTATTTCACAAAATATGGCTGTGTTAGTATATCGGCGTTAAAATTAAATCGTTAGTGTTTTATAATCACCACGTTTTGTAGTTTTAGACTTTGCTAGAATAGTACTTAATGTATTAGTGATAAAGTTTAGATTAGCCATGTTCTATAATCTTGTCCTTGACATTTTACTGTGAGCTGAAATTTTATAAGGCCTCGTTTCCACCTACAAGAAAATTTAGGCGAGATTTGTCTGATAGCCTGTCCGACAGCAGCAAGTGGTGTCACAGTAGTACTTGCTACGAAGCATACCTCAACCCGCTGTCGCAAATTTCTCGCGTAAATTTTCTTGCAGGTGAGAACGTGAACGCTATTAAAAATTAAATGGAAATTTTAAAGCAAACGTAAATTTAGGCGCCTGTTTTAGTTACGTTTGTCTTTGTTTGTATGCAATTTATATATTTGCATCTTGTGCCAAATACTATGACTTTTATGTAGAAATTTGTAGGTAGGAACGATGTTCTGAAAATTATGTGCCATAATCGTGTTTTGTAGCTCATTTAGGTGCCATTTTTTTCTGTTTTACAGTACAGTAAAATATAATCATTTATATTGTGATTAATTCTATTCTTAACTAATCTTATTCGATTTGTAACTCACCTATAATAATATGTATTTCTAATAAATCTTATCAAGTAATATGTATTTGGTTCTTTTAAACTTAACCTTAGTAGCTACACCTTATAGTTTTACCTGCTATTTAGAACCTTTTAGATAATTTATTCGGGTAATTTTTGCACTCACAGTCACCTGACCCCAAATTAAGCAAAGCTTGTACTATGGGTGCCAAAAACTGGTATACGTACATATATATTTTAAATACATGGGTACTTAAATAGATATTAACACCCAGACATAGAACAAACACAAACACGCATGAATGTTTGCCCTAGGTGGTAATCGAAACCACGCCCCCAAGCTCAGAAGGCAGGTCCACGACCAACTGAGCCTCCGAGGCAGTCACTGAGCCACCGAGGTATTGTAATCGAATTCATTTTTCTTGGTACATATTAGCTAAAGTTGTAACCGAGGCCTAACTTTAACCGTACCATTAGCCTTAGGGTCAAGCTATGACTGAAAGTCAAGTTTCATAGGAACGTGACCACTAACCCTGACATTTTTTTTTTGACACTTCCACACACGGTCGTCTGACCCCAAACTAAGCAAAGCTTGTACTATGGCTGCCAGAGACTGATAAACATACTTAGATATTTTTAAATACATACTTAAATACATATTAACACCCAGACATAGAACAAACACAAATGTTCATCGCATAAATGTTTGCCCTAGGTGGGAATCGAACCCACGCCCCCAAGCTCAGAAGGCAGGTTCACTACCTATTACTATTTCTACTACTATTTCCTATCTTCCGGAGCTTAACTTTGACTTTGACGGCTTCAGCAACCGTACGTAAACTTACTATAACCACGTGATGTGCAACCGACTCAGAGCTAACTTTTAGATGCTTTTACTCGTAGGTCGACTTGCACCAACTAACTTTTACTATAACCAATGCTTAACCGTTTTACGACTGGTTGCGCTTCGGTAGCGTTTTTTTAGGTAAAATCTATAGTAGCAGAATTTTTTGGGGCGGTTAAGCTTTGCGTATAGTTAAAGCTAAGTTATGTTAAGTCAGCCTTAGTGTCAAATCTAAGTCAATTTCGATCAACAGTCAGTAACAACCAGTTAGTGACAATAAGATCACTGACGGACTTAACAAAGGATAGATGGATAAGACAATAAACTTCTAACTCCACTTCCCTACTCATTGTTCACTAACTCCGAAATACATTTTCATTGCTTCATCAATGTTTTCCACAAAATCTTCCATCTAAAAAGTTGGCGATGCGATAAAATCACTAAACATCACCTGGCGGTATTTACCAGTATTTTTCCGCTCCATCAATATTATCGGAGTTGGTCGATTACCAGCGTCCTAAATAATTCATGAGCCAGCTGACCGATCGGTACTGACTTTCCAATGAGCGTAGGTTAGAAGCTGCTGGAAGGTAAACCTTCATCATGGACTTACAACCCGACAGATTATATAATCAAGACATCCTTACATTCATTTAAATATATATATGTATGTATATCAGTCTCCGGCCGCCATAATACAAGCTTTGCTTAGTTTGGGGTCAGATGACCGTGTGTGCAAGTGTCCCGAAAAAATTGGAGTATCCAATTCCATGAAAGGTTAGTAGTCATAAAGGGTGAATATTTGTAATCGTATTTACTTTCAACACCCTTACCAATAAACAATGTTTATGCCTCGGGATAGTTATCGTGTGTCCTTTTCGATCAAGTTGAAAATGTTAAAGAAAGAAAAAAGACAATACACTTTAGTACAACTATTGTATATATGTATTTATACAACTAGTGTAATATGGAAAGCTATTCGATTGAAACAACGTAAAATAATGTGGTACGAACTAAAAGCATTTTAACTTTCTAGATTAGTCAAAATACGAGTACCTACAAAGTAACTTCTGCACTTTCTAAATAAATTTAGTTTGCTTAGACTTTAAAGCTAGAAGAAGAAAATAAAGTTTAAAGTGTGCCTGACGACTGCTTACATTTTCTTAAAATACTACCAAAATGTAAATCTTACATAAATGTAAGTAACAGGACAATCCCTCGTCTCCTAAGCTAATAATTTAGCAATTCAATTAGCTTCCAGTTTAAAAAGGGTCCTAAAACCAGCTCCCGAGTTCCATAGAGTTTGTTGCGTATCTCGACAGAATTAGCATTTCAGTTCGATCGGGGAGGAAAGCGAGTTGTAAAGATCCAAGTTATAGTATTGAATAGAAAATGAAGAAATAGCTTCCGAGATCGTAAATCTGTAGCTACTCAAGTACTCATACATTAGCAGAGATGTTCAGTCGTAGCCACGTCCGTAGCAACGGCTTAAAGAAGAGCTAGGAGGTAATAGGTATAAGTAATCGGTTGTTTTCGGGATCGAGAAATGTACAAATCCTACTAATATTATAAACGCGAAAGTTTGTAAGAATGGATAGATGGATGGATGTTTGTTACTCTTTCACAACAGAACGGCTGAACAGGTCTAGATGAAATTTGGCACAGAGATAGATTTTAGTCTAGAAAAGCACATAAGATACTTTTTGACCGCGGGTGAAACCGCGGAGCGCAGCTAGTCCTCTATGAATTCATGAATATAACAAAACATTTTGGGTGTATAAATCCGTGAGAACCAAGTAATATTCTTTTGTTTGCTTTGATAAGCAAGATGCACTTGTCCTTACAATTTTCTGCTCTTTAGAGAAGTTACTCTGCAGATTTTTTACGCAGTGGCTAGATTTGAAAACGATATTGAGGGATTCGAAACGATGAAGAGGAGCGAGGGTATTTTTATTTTAATATTAGGAAACTGAGAATTTTCTTGGCTTACAATTTTTAGGTTACATTTTAAGGATTAGAAAGTTATAAAAAGTTTGATAGCTCGTGAATTCAAACACCAATCTAGATACGAGCCCGTTCTTATTATTTTAGTTTAGCAAACGTAACAACTGAATTGGCGCCGCCATGAGACTAAGGAAAACAAGCTAGAAAATATTTTTCCCTATCTCACTAGACCCGATTGACAAAAACAGCAAACAGTTGGGCGCAATGAGTTGGAATGAAGCCAGTTACGTGTAGCCCAGCCTTACTTTAATCGGCACTGGGCGTTCCTGAACGGCTATGATGCTGGAGAGGAAGTATTTTTGGAACGATGATGAAGATCTTTCGAAGCTGCCACACCTCCACACAATACACTTTATGCTTTAGACGGTTGCGAACTTTTAGTTTGGAAGATCTTTAACTTAGTGATGTGTTTAGACGCGCAAGCCTCACTGGTGACGAAGGATATACCTATACCCTGTACCTATCATGCTTTCTTTTAAGGGAAAAGGTCATAAAAATAGCATGGTGACAGAGTTCCTAGTTCCCAGACTGGCAAACTACTACAATAGTAAATAAACTAGTAACTAGAACCCTTAGTAGAAAATCTGTAGCCAAACGGGAAGGATTACGTAGTTTGCAGCACCCTCTCAGAGTCAAAGTCAAAGTCAAAATATTTTTATTCAATTTAGGTATCAAAGGTACACTTATGAACGTCAAATTAGGTAGTGTATATATAGAATTAGGTAGTGTATATTCCATTTGCGGCGTATCTAGCATTTTAGACAACACCGTCATTTAATGCTGTTCATTATCACCAAAAGAGCTATGGTAATATAGCAAAAGGCAAAAGGTTTGTAATCACAATGATATTTAAACAGTAAAAGGCTGCCCACACCCATTTTAATCACCAACTTTGAAATACCTACAAAACTAGGACCGACCACTAATGAACTGCCACGACAATAAAGTGCGATTAGATCCGCCAATAAAAACTTTTCTGTCACGAAGGTATATTGAATATAGAAGACGGTCGGTCTGGCAGAATATTTCATCTTCTGTCCAGCGCTGTACTTTTTAAATGGTTGTCCCTTGCTTCCTCTTCTTCACGCGATTGGTATCGTCAAGGATGATAAGTTGTCTGTGCCCACAGACAACTTATCATCCTTGACGGCACCAATCGACGTGCTTTTGAGAATGTGCCAATAGGGAGTTGGTCGGGCGCTGCAGGGCTATTTTTACAATATTTTTTTGTCATTGTCTCTCTCGTGTCAAAAGTCATAAGATTAAGAGTGATCAAGAAACATATCGAGTGTGAAGAATAGGGGGCCTGATTTGGTGCGTAGCTGCTAAATACTTAAACTTTTCCTTTACTCTCATCAACTCTCTTATTCATCTCTCAACATCTTTTATGATGTCGAGCTTTACTGTCAGCGCTTATGCTAGCAACGAAATCTTAGCCCATGAAGCCCAAAATCTTTGTAAGTAACTTTTGTAATTAGACACTAGAATTTTTGACATTAAGTCAAAAATTCTCTACCTGTCAAGTCAAATTCACTAGCTGTCTTGACGTGATCCTACTAAACGATAAAAACGACGAGTAATGTATAGGTAAGTAAATAACTGGAATATTGTAAGTAACAGTTGGAGAAGGCTTGCATCTCAAGCCAGAGGGAGCAGGTTCGATCCCAGCCGAAAGCACGTACCATTTTGTTCATTGTGTGAACATAAAATTGCATAATATAATGTCATCTGCCACATAACTGGAGCCCGGTGTATGGTAACAGGCTCAGCCCCTGTTACGTTTGGGGCTGAATATCATCCAGCGAAGTATGGATGTTGTAATACACCTCTGCCAGCTCCTTCGGGGAAAAGGCGTGACGAGATGTTATATGATGTGCTGAAGCAAATAATGAAAAATTATCCATTAATCTACGAGCAGGAGACCAGGACGACATGAATTCAAAGATTTAGCTGAAGCTAGAAAATACAATACCTAGGGAGTGGTCCAGACAGAGTCACAGCAAACGTGCTAACTTCGAACTGATCATTGCCATCCTGCGCACGTACAAAAGAGATATTAATGGAGTCTAGAAACTGTTTGTACTCCACCGCCGGAACCAACTCCAGCTTCTAATGGAATCATAAAAATTGAAAAAACAACTAAGTACTGTTATATAATCGAAGTAGTTTATTTCGGATTTCATATTTTGTTTAGGAGTTTTTTTAACTACGTTATATCACACTAATATTGCAAAGGTGTAAGTGTGTATGTATGTTACTTCTTCACGCTCTAACGAAAGGACGGACTATGATGAAATTTGTGTAGAGGTGGTTTATACCCTGGATTAAAACACATAGGCTACTTTTTACCATGTAGTTACATGAATATTTGACAGATTGTGTTGCAAAAGTATACTTTGCATGGATATAGGTAGGCACGGAAAGGTTCCAGTAAGTGAAAAGTAGACAAAACGTTCAGTTTTTACTGACTTTGTGTTACTTGACTTTGTGTTGTTTGTGTTGACTTACTTGCAGATCTAAAGATTATTTAAATTAATAGCCATCACAAACGACAGACTTGACTGACTTTTTGTGCTGTGTCCTTGTGTTTTTTATGGTAGAGAATACGAGACAAGCTGACTGAATGGGGGACTATTCCTACCTGTTAGATGAGATGAGATTTGATCTTGGTCACTCTCACACCTATGACTATACAAACGAGAGCAACAAGGCCGAAGAATGGTTAAATCTCACTTAGTAAGAATAACCCTTCTGGACCGCGTACAGCTTTTATTCCACCGTGTGCGTTACATAGATTCTTAAATTCTCTAATTAGACTCCGTTACGCAGCGCCTAAACATGAAATCCCGATCAGCGCTATCCCAGAAAAACGCATATTCGGTCTTTGTAGTGACCGTAAGGTTGCAAATAAAATTTAAGAACGCTACAGCAGACCAGCGAAGCTCTCATGTACTTCATTATTTGTTATTAAATTTGTCAGTTCGCTCGCGAATTAGCTTCCAAGCAGTTAAAAACCAGTCTCCCAAGACCCCTAATTCCAACTGCTAACTCCTCATTTCCAACGCTTTAACTACCGACAGCACTATGTCAAAGGTCTTGGCATTCTGGTGACAATTTTCCACTAGTCGTAGTGTCGGGAACATCTTGAAACTTTTATCTCCCACTTGAGTTTGCTGCTTGTGGGGCTTAATTTGAAATATCGACGGAGAGAGATTGGATTTGATTTCAAGATGTTAGTTTAGATTTGACGGTATTGCTAATAATTAGTAGTTCTTACTCAATTACTAACCAAAACGAGCATTTCTAAAGCCATAACTACACAGCTTCTAGCCACACGATTTTATGTTTAGTTTTCAGATGGCTTGCAAACGTAGAAATCATGTAAAATATCTTTATTAATTAAAATACATACCCAATTAATTTCCTAATCCTGCTTTAATTATAAGGGCGAAAGTTTGTTTTGTGTGTGTGTGTGTTTTTTTTTCTTATTACGCTCAAATGGATAGGCAGATTTTGATAAAATTTGGTAAGTATAGAGGTAGCTTATAAATTCATGGGCTAATTTTTAACCGCTGTTTGTTACCACATGGTACACACAACTAGCAGAAAGAGCACTCCCTATTACATGGTGAGTAAGTCCCTACTTGTTATTCGAACTCTTTCCTTATTATCTGACTACACAAGAAGAAGGGTTATGTTTTTCGAGTGCATACAAAATTTTGCAGCCGGGTTTTTGTTTTTCTTTTAATATTATTACTTGTAGAAGCAATGAGTCTAATAGAATCTGAAAATCATAGGAGTTTCAGATTTTGTACAAAACCCTGAAAATCTTTGTTTATTTCTTCTATTATATTCTTATCTTTTTGGCTTTTAAAGGTTCAATACAAAACGTCTACCGTACAAATTCAACGTAGCTTCTCGTTTGCGACACACAAACTCTAGGTGTCGCAGTGGACCCGATAAACCCGGAACTTGCGACAGCCGGGTGTAATCGAGGCTCCTTCGCCGGGTACTTACACTTTACCCCACCAGGTGTCCCTACTGTTGGGTATAGTGGATTTTTAAAAGTGTTGTAGGCGAGTCTACCCCACTAATGAATTTACGTAGCGCAAATTACATTCCAATTAAAATCTTGGTTAATTCTGCTTCCTTGGGCTGGCATATTTGGTAGAAAATGCTTTTTACCAAATTTAACTAAAAACTATTTCCTACCAAATATGCCAGCCTAAGGAGGCAGAACCTGACATAAAATATAAATGAATAACATTAATAAAATAAGTATTTAAGACATTTTTGCACACAAGGTAATCTGACCCTAAACTAAGCAAAGCTTGTATTATGGCTCCCAAAGGACGATATAAATAAGTAAAAGTATATTTTTGAATACATTTAATTATATACTTAAATAGGTATTAACACTTAGACGTAAAACTTACACAAATATTCATTGCAATGAATTCATCAAAGAATCAAAGAAATAACAGTTTTCAGTATTTTAGGCTCACCTAAATGGATTAGCGGGGCAAAGTAGCCTACAAAATGATCAAAATTTCACTATCCCACCCGGGGGAATATTTGGTAGGGCACAGTGGAAGCACCCTCTTTGACGCCTCCACGAGAGTGTCACGAGAGAGCAACAGCTGTGCTATACATACTTACTTATAGGTGCTTATTTTAAAACTTAGGGTGCTTGAGGTGGTTTTAGTGTCTTAGTGCTTACTGATACCGTTTAGATATTATGTTGCCATAAAATGCTCGCTACCTTTTACTAGCGGAAAATGTAAGTAAATGTGGTGAAACAAAGATCAAATAGAACTTTCGTCTTTATAAGAATTTTAGATAAACTCTAAGGACGTGTATTATTTTTACGCACTTAAAATATATATTAGGCAAGTGAGTCTCTCATAGATGATGAAAGTTTAGTGCCACCAAAAATTTAAGTAATTCCTTATACCTTTAATTTTCATTTTTAGAATCTGATGACTTAAAGTACTCTGACATTTTTTCCCGCAATGAGAGGTACGCATTCTCTTTTTTGAAACAAAAGCATAACATCAACATTTTCAAACAATTTTATTAAAATACTAACCAAGTCTTTTTAAAGTCAACGTCAAAGACAAAATGTTTTTATTCAATTTGGGTATCAAAGATAGTGTATCTTTGATACCCAAATTTCTATGAACGTTAAAGTTTTTTTTTTTTTAAATATACTCGACCGCCTTGTTCGGATAAAGAGCCTCTACTCAGAAGAACAAGCAAGAAACTGAGGGGGGAGTCTTCTCAACTTGATAAATTAGCATTAATTCCTTCCTTATATCAATTCCTTCCAAATTGCAAAATAAAAGCAAAAGTTGACGATAATAAATATTACTTACAACTTTATTGTTACAAAAACAAACGAACATTTCATTTGAACGTTTCTAAAACTTTATGGCTCATTCTGAACTCAAACATAACATAATAAACTCCCAAACAATAACAAAACGGAATTAACTAACCCTAAACTGACAACTTTGATTGGAGGTCATGTTTACGAGAGCCGATACCACAATAACAAACCGAGCAGGATCAAATCCCATGACTAATAAATATTCCAATGATTTGGCATCCAATTCGACCGAATACCAGAATCTTTCCGATGGGAGCCCTATATTAGCATACGGCGACACAAGCCCTGATTTGCCGCTCCCCGACTCGCGACCGCACCAACTCCTTCTCTATCCTACAAGAAATAACGTGTTTAAAATTCAACCGCAGACAATGCCAACTTCGCTCGCGGTTCAGTAGAACAATCCCTCAAAAGAGCTCACCTCTTTGAATGAAACTTTCTAGAGGAAGTTCGTCTTAACTCGCCTTAATTTATGCGTTTTCCCGTTAATTTCGTTCGGGCAGGGACGGCGAATTTGATTTTCAATAGAACGAGACAATGAACAGTCCTGTGCAAACCGACTCTGACAGACAATAGTTTACTTTCTCCGCCGTACTGATGTCCTGGTACTTTAATCAGATTCAGGCGCTTGTTAATTCGCTGAAAGGTCTTAATTAAGTTACAATAGCGCCGTTGTTCAAACATTTCACTAATTGTCATACAGTACCGTCCATTCAGGAATCAATTTTCCGCAATCACTTCAACTTTCGGTTAACAAAACGACAAAAGGGAAACAATCACAACCGAAGCCGTCGAGTAGGTGCTTCACGAAAAATAGCTCTTTATTCGTGAAATTTTCGTCTGAATCTCGACTCAAAACGTCGTCCTTTGCAACAATATTTCAAACGAGCAAAGTTCCTACGACTATTTTCTTTGATGTACAGTCACGAGGCATTTTCGGCGTGCTCCGAATTTTAGAGCAAATTATGTAGGAATAGTTCCTTTACCGAGTGGTATCGTGCGGTCGAGACGCGATAAGCTTGAACAGGGTCGCCCTATTTAATTTGTATTGGGATAAAATCTTTTTGTGGCTGATTTGCATTTTAATTACAAGTTAAGATAAATGGACTACCGACTCTTGGTAAATTGTGTTTGACTACGTGTAAATTAATGTTGTACGGTTAATTCTGCGAAAACAGTGAATGGTGGTTACTGGAGTAACTACTAACGACAACCCTGTGAATAGAAATTAATTAAAACACGTTACTGCTTTCACTAGCAGTACCAAATTATAAGCACATTCGAAATATTACGATTATTTTGTTAAATATACTGTTTTTAACCCCGGACGCAAAAACGACAAGGCGTTATTAATTTGACGTGTCTGTGTGTGTGAGTGCGTCTCTGTTTGAATGGCGAATTAGTCGGGACTGTTTTTTTCTGTGTTTGATGAAAAGCGATGATAGCATAGCTGGAGAAGGCCCGCATCTCAAGCCAGAGGGACCGGGTTCAGACCCAGCCGACGGCACGCACCAATTTGTTCATTATGTAAACATAATATGTATTTGCGTACTATATGTCATCTGCTACATGACTAGAGCCCGGTGTATGGCGACAGGCTCGCCCCGTGTCACATTTGGGAATGAATCTGAAGGACTGAATCGTCTGGCGAAGTGAGGGTGTTGTACACCTCTGCTAGCCCTTTCGGGGGAAGACGTGACGATATGTTATTGTGAAAATCGGTGTCAGGGGATTTTATTTTTTTTAATTTGTATTTGTACTCTGTTCTCTGGCCCTAATCAATTAGAAAGTTTATATTGCTAGCTAACCATATTTTAAAGCATACTTATCTAAAATACATACCTACATATTCCTGTTCAATTGATAAATCAATATAAAACATTGAAGTAGCAACTGAATTTTGAAAACTTGAAAAAAATACTACCATTTATACTGCTATTTCAACCCGTTAAATGGCACTGTAAGTGGAGACCGTATAAATTTCAATACGACTTTTAAAGCAATTAAAACCGTATTCAAAACTCGTCAACCGAGAACGATAGCGCAATCCTGTTACGCCTTTTCGTTCCTGATTTTATTCTGTAACTTGTTACTTCGAAGCAGCTTTTTGTAATTTTATATTCGAATTATTTTTAAATAAATTTAAGAAAATATATTTTAGGTAGATTTAGGGTTTAATTGTTTACTTGATGCATGTTAATTAATTAATTAATTGTTTAATTGTTTACTTTTACTTCATTGTTTACATACATACATTTACATGCTGTAATTACAGCGTAGAGCTTTTAGATTTGTCAACGATCCCAAGCTTTCTGAACACCTAGAGCCGCTCAGTATGCGCAGAGACGTTGGGTCTTTATTATCTATCACATTCACAACGGGGAGTATTCCGAAGAATTGTTCGAACTGATGCCTGCATCGCGGTTTCATCATCGCACCAACCGCCACCGCCTGAAAGCTCATCCACATAATTATCGATCGGTATTGCACACCGTGCAAAAAAAACGGAGGAGTTTTTCAAGTCCAGAGATATTTAATTTTTTTGCGATCTTTTTTGCCGCACACCAGCAATCTGCGGAATGAGCTACCTCCTGTAATATTTTCGAGTATCTTCAGCATGGGGTTCTCCAAAAGGACAGTCAATATAATAATTAAAAAAAACATGAATTCAGGAAATTAAACTCGCAAGTAGGTACATACATAATTAGAAGTTACAAAATTAAATTAAATTAAAGAATTAATTCGTCATGTCATTAGTCAAGTCACAATAATCAACTTCCAACAAATTATACAATAATAACAATGAAATGCAAACATAATAATACAAATAAAATCACAATAAACACATGCAATAAATAAAAATTATAGAGTCAAATGACAAATGACAGGGACAAATGGAAGAAACTGGAGTAGGCCTTCACCCGTGGAGGGGCCCATTTCCCAAAGAACGTACTAACCTAGATTAAAACCTAAATTTATATACTAACAAACAATAATCAACACTTACATTTATTAAAGGGAAATCCTACTAATATTATAAACGCGCAAGTTTGTAAGAATGGATGGATGTATGGATGTTTGTTACTCTTTCATGCCAAAACGGCTGAACAGATCTGGATGAAATTTGGCACAGAGATAGATTATAGTCTAGAATAGCACATAGGATACTTTTTAACCGCGGGTGAAACCGCAGGGCGCAGCTAGTGGGAAATAAAGGCTTTTTTATTTTTTATTTGAGTCAATAGAGTACAATATAGTCCTTAAAGGTTGGCAACGTATCTGTGATGCCCCTGATATTACAGGAATCCATAGGTAACGGTAACGGTCCATAGGCGATCGCTTACCATCAGGCGGCCTGTTAGCTTGTTTGGCACCAATGGCATAGTCGCGTTAGTTTTCACAGAGGACATTACTTCCTGTAGTTTTTATTCTTCATCAAAATTTTATCTCTTCAAAACTTTATCTCTATTAGTCAAAGTCACAGCAGATCCAATATTGTATTACATGGTGGTGTGAAAAACGGTGATAGCCAAATTGCACAGCATTTAAGGCCGATTAAATCACCGTATTCGAAACCCCTCATCCGCGTATAGCGTAACCCGCAATTATACGCTCTTCAGCACGCAACGTGTTGGAAATAATTATAGTTGGATTACCTGCGACCGAATTTTGCTTTCAATTTTTCAATCAATGATAGATGTCCTTTGTATCTGTCATTAGGGCGAGACTACCTGTTGACAAGTTTTATTAGCGTATAGTTAATTATTAATTCTATAATTATTATTTTAATTTTGTAACTTTTAATTATGTATCTGCGGGTTTAATTTCCTGAATAAATGAATTGTATTAAGATGTTATTGTAATACTAGCTGACCAGAAGCTAGCGTTGTCTTGTTTCATTTTTTCATTCATAAGAATATCCTGACAATATTAAACATAACAACAAAAAAAATGCGAAAATGTTCACGCGTGATGCGATGACCAAGGGAAATAGATATTCATTTTTTTACATATTAACACCCAGACATAGAAAAAACACAAATGCTCTTCACATAAATGTTTGCCCTTGATGGAATCGAACCCACGCCCCCAAGCTCAGAAGGCAGGTTCACTACCAACTGAGCCACCGAGGCAGTCGTCGGTATAATTAATGTACATTTAAAATTATGTTGTTTTTGGAGTTTAGACTCCATAGAAAATATAATATGGAACATAACATTAACGTAACATGAATATTACTTTTTTGAACGGTAGGAGCGATTTTGAATAAAATTCAGAAAATCATCAGATTAGCCCAGCATGTGATCGGTGAGGCTTGATAGTGATCTCAGATTAACAGAAATCAGGGTGGAAGCTAGTAAATAATACACATTTATAAGTTCTCGAGTATCTCAATGATATTTATTTGCGCTAGCGATTGCGAGCTATTGTCAAAATAATTTTCTCTAAGTTTTCCTAGCCAAAATTGAACCTTGAAGTAGGTAAACAAACGCTTACGGCTCCTAATTCTAAACAGCTAGTTTAGCAAATAACGCCGTATAGTATAGTTTATGGGCAGTTCATGGCAGATGGCGAATAATTCAATGTTGCCAGTACAGCTCGCGGCAATTTAAGTTAGGATTGAATTGCAGATGTGGGCGCCCTGTTCGCCGTCTACAGTAGAATTTGATTTGCGGTTTTATCGGAAACATTTAAACATAATGATATTTAGTGACTAGAATGGTGAAGGAACATTCCTGGGACAGGACTTGAACGAAGCAGGTGCAAGTTGGGACAGGAATGAGAGTCGGACAAGAGCGGGATGGGAGCGGGACGGGATTGAGTTACGAAGGTTAAGGCTCAATTTTATTCGTCTATAAGTCGGACGTTAGCCCGCATTTGGATCGACAACTCGCTTGTGAGGTGACGGCTTATGAAAGTTATGTCATCTACAATCGTTCTTCGTCTCATTCGACTTACAACTTTACACAAGCGGCCTTTAGCAATGGCATTCGAGAACAGAAAATGTCTGGCAAGCCGCATGCGGGCCCTGTCGACTAATAGAAACGGCTCTCGCGTACATCCTAAGTCGGTAATGTAAGTAATGTCGGATCTAACGGCCAATAAAAATGAGGCTTTCGGGTCAGAACAGGATGGAAGTGAAATAATAATGTGTGACGAATTAAGTATAGGAGCGGATTAAGGAGCGGGACAGGGCATATACATCACTTTACTACGACACTGTGAACGTTTTGCATTCAGAACACGAATAGATGAAACTGGCAAAGATGGATTTAGGATAAGTATTAAAACATGAAATAGGAGATGATATTTATAGCAAAGTCTATAGAGCCGCGTAACATAGCTAGTCAAGGTGTAGCTAGGTAAGTCTGGCTGTCTGTCTCGCTCGCGACACTATTATCATACTATATAAAGTTAAACTACCACTGACTGACTCACTCACTGACATAGAGAAACCTAAAGGGTATACGCAGGGGTGGTGGGGGAAAAGTGAGTATGGGGTCGTGTAGGGGTCGGTTCAGAGGGCCCGGGAAAAATCTGACATTGGCGAAAAGTCAAACCCTGATGATGGTATGCCCTCGTATCTCGGAAACTAAAAATATTTTTACTAAAGCACTTAAACTAATTTTTGAATGAACCCTGGGAATTTTCATAAGAAATAAAAAAAAACATGGCCGCCATACAAAAAAAAAAATTCCATACAAAATTGAAACGTGAATAACTCGGAAATGGTTAAAGTTTTAGATAGTCTGCTTGAACAAATGTCATAGGGGATCGGGGGGGCTACCAGGTGGGGGTCATAAAAATCCAAGATGGCGGATTCAAAATGGCGGCCAAATTTCATAATGGTCCGAGAGGCCTGATTTTTTGCATCCGGGGGTTTTTGGAGTATCTGATTCCATTTCTGAAATAAAATTTTGAAAAAGTGTTTTTTTTAATATGGCTGCCATACATTCAAATTTTTCCATACACGGCGAAACCTAAAGGGTACAAGGGAAGGTGAGGGGGGAAAAGTGAATATAGGGTCGTATAAGGGGTGTTTCACAGTCTCCGAAGAAATTCCGAAATTGCAACAAATACCTACTCTGATGGTGGTATGCCCTGGTATCTCAGAAACGGTGCATATTTTTGGTAAAGCGCTTAAACTAATATTTTAGCAACTCTTGGGACCTTTCAGGAGAAATAAAAAAAAACATGACTCCCATACAAAAAAAAATTCTCCATACAAAATTGATACGTGAATAACTCGGAAACGTTAAGTTTTTTAGGGAGTGAGATTGAACAAATGTCATAGGGAATTGGAAGGGCTACCTGGTGGGGGTAAAAAAAATCCAAGATGGCGGATTCAAGATGGCGACCAAATTTCAAAATGGTCGGAGAGGTCTGATCTTTTGTATCTGGGGGTTTTTGGGGACCCCGATTCCAATTATGAAAATAAATCTCTTAAAAAAATTAACTTGCTGCGAGGCCGAAGGCCGAGCAGCAGTACTCGAACGGTGCAAGGCGAGGCCGAAGGCCGAGCCTTGCAGCGTTCGAGTACAACTAAATTTGAAGTCGAATAGGTCACATTAGCGAGGCCGAAGGCCGAGCAGCAGTAGTCGAACGGTGCAAGGCGAGGCCGAAGGCCGAGCCTTGCAGCGGTCGAGTACAATGACACACAATCAAAGTCGGATAGATCACATTAGCGAGGCCGAAGGCCGAGTCTACGACCGCGAGGCCGCAGGCCGAGCCGCACCGGGGCGAGGCCGTCAGGCCGAGCCACGGTGCGTACAGGACTACTCGATCGATGCGAGGCGAGGCCGAAGGCCGAGCCTTGCACCGGTAGAGTACGAAAACTGCGATTTAAACAGACTGCTTGACCGAATAAACTGCGGAATCGAAACGTAGGGCACCACAAAATCAGGGCACCCCGACTACAGGGCACCGCGGGCCGCTTGCGGCCCGCGCACCGCCCAAAATACTAGTATTAGATATAAAATTATAATATGTACTTTTAATAAATTTGCTTCTATCAATGCATTATTACATGAAAATTATTCTGAATACTTTGTAATACGGTTTTCAATGCATTGATGGAGGCAAATTTATCAAAAATACATTCGTGAAAATTAGTAAGTTTGAAGTCTACACTATAAAGTTTATAACCAAGTAGAGAACTCAATAATTACCTACTTACTGTACTTTGTACAGTGACAGCATTATTTCTCTATTTTCTGAATGTATAATACAAAGTAGAATGTATTATTATTTTCACATTGCTACGTATATTTTGAACCAGCCCTCAAGGCTTCATAATGACATGCTCAGAATTTTGCTCATTATAACCCGATTTCCTTTGTCGATGTCATAAAAGGAGTTCTTGTATCGTTTCTTTTATAGAATTATACAGGGTGCTGAATGTGGCAAGGTAAACGTAGGGTAGTATAATGGTGTGTTTTGTTCTATTTCATTATCTTATTTCGGTTACCGGTTCTTTCGATTTTTATTGTCAATTAGCGTTTAACTATAAATGAAGAGAAAAACAGAGAGTCGCACCCTCTCCGCAGACGCCCTAGAAACATTCTAGGCGACCCGGACGACCCCATTGCCGTCGTCACATCGGCGCCGCTGGGGTCGTCCGACCCGGCAGCTCCTTACAACAGGAAGTATTCAGTTTTTGGTATAGGCGCCGGTTACCAAAGGTAGGCAAAGGTATCATACACCGACCTCGCCGGCGAGATCGAAGACTGCCTACAAGATCTGTTAGAAGATCGGTTCGTTAGCTCGTAGTATTCGTTCATTTTACGCCCCTCAGATTCTTGCCTGTTCTTCTGAGGTGAGGCTCCCTTTCCGAACAAGGCGATCGAGTCATTGTTAATAACAATTTTATTTTCTTTTTAACCGTAACTTCAACCGTCCCAATTAGGGCCCTAGAGCAAGCCCCTTCTGGGTTGCCGGGGCAATTCGATGTCTCTCCCTCGGCGACAGCCCAAGCCGAGGCCATACCTTAGAGATGCCCTTGCGCTCGTCACCCATAGTTATAATCCTGCGCCATCTGCGCTTGCCTAATGCCCGGTACGCTGTCGAGGCCTCAGTGGCCAAAAGCAAAATAAAAAAAACGTGTCGCAAGTGTGGCGACTACAATAATAATGATTTTTTTTTTAAAGTTATTTCGTAATAACAAAACTACGTATGTAGACTTACAGCTTATCTAGCTTGTGGATACTAGGCACTTCAATTTCCATTTTATTTCATTTTTTCCGGATGTTCGTAAATAATTAAAGCTGTCTCAACATATTTTTTATGGAAACAAGCGTTCAGAGGCCTACCATGGCATCTTATTGCAGTGATGGTTCCGTTTTTATGTGCGACTATGGACCTTAACGTAAACATCATTGAAAGGTGAATTAGTCGGCAGTCTTAGCTATGTTTGAAAAAATCAGTGTATCGGTATCAGGGGTTTTTTCAATTTTAAATTTACACTTGTACGCACACCTTGTTCGCTCGCCTCATCTCGTTCACATTCACAAAAATAACATTAGCAGACATATACGCCCTTAGTAATATTACTATCTTGCTTACCTGGAATAGCCCTAAATAGTAATAAAAAAGATTTATCCCACCCAATAAATTATATTGGCTAACGCAATAAATATATAGAGACGGAAAATAAGACAGTTCTTTATCGTGGCGACGGAATCAGTCGACCGGCCTCAGGGCGTTCGCGACCCGTGATCGAGACCCCGCGATATATAGTGTCAGCTACTAATGAACTCAAATGTACGAACAGAAAATATAAGGCTCATGTGTTTTAGATAGAAAATTGAGGAAAGGAATAAAAGCCAATGGGAGGAGAGACGTCAAAGGCTAAAATCAAGCTCAGTCTTGAATCTCAATTTAAAACTGGTTTTACCATATATGAAAACAGTTTAACTGGAGCCCGGTATATGTCGACAGAGTCGCACCCGGTCATATTTGGGACTGAATATCGTCCGGCGAAGTGTGAGTGTTGTATTACACCTTTGCTAGCCCCCTCGGGGATAGGCGTGACGAAATGTATGTTTGTATGTATGAAAACAGATTTAAATCGAGATTCATGACTGAGCGTCGTTTTAGTATTCGAGCCTAAGTTTCTAAGCGACTTCTCAAAAAATCGTCATGATTTTTGGCATACACGTTGTCAGGAGTACAGAAAAGGACTAGGGTATCTACAGTTCATCCCGAAATAATTAACAGTGAAACCGCGGGGCGCTGCAAAAAAATAAATCAATCAACACTCCGCGAATTTCCACATTTTGGGATTTCTATACTAAAAGATTTCAGCTTTGTGTTCCGGAAGGTAAATCCCATGCATTTAGTGGAATGCGTATGATTTGAACTTCGATATTTTTAATCGATGGATTTTTTTTACTTCACATTTTGCTCTTTCCGTAGAATTATATTAACAAAATTCTATATTTTGAACATTTTTGAGGATCATTTAACGTAACCAACTGAAGGCAATCTTTTGACACACTTAACACCACGATAAAAAAACAAGGTTTTGCATTCCAGAAGAAAACACATAATGAGGCCAATCGTCATCCGTGTCTTTCGAATTAGTGATTTGTTCCATTTATCATTTAACTAATTAATTGGAACTGAAGTTAGCGCGGTCTAGCGACAGACAAAAACCCAAACCCCTTATAGAATTCCTTTAGATGTCTAAGAGCATTTTTGTCCGTGCAAACACTATCGTCTAACAACTACGCTAGCACCCAACAGTACGCTCAATTAGCTAGTCCTAAGTGATTCCCAAGTGCTAATGACTGCCGTGATTTCTGTTCCGAACTGTAATGAGTCTGGTTGAATGTGGGTACGACGGCGGTCTAATTGATCTTGTTGCTGTTCGAACTGAGCTAAACAATACAAATTGTAAAGTTTGTAATGATAATAGCTTAGTAGCGCGTTCGGACTCCACTTCGCAGAGGAGATTGCAATGTCGTAGCTTAGCTGCCAATGTGGCTTAGCTGGTTTTACACGACTGCGCAGAAAGAGGGTTCTGTTTTTCATAACATATCATCACGCTTTTCCCCCGAGGGGGCTGGCAGAGGTGTAATACAACACCCACACTTCGCCGGACGATATTCAGTCCCAAATGTGACAGGGGGCGAGCCTGTCGCCATACACCGGGCTCTAGTCATGTAGCAGATGACAATCAATACGCACGTACGTTTTTCCATTGGATAATAATATACTGTGCCAGGTACAGCATTCAAAAACACATAGTGACGTCAATCGATGCTGGAGTAAGATCGAAGTAAGTCATTTAAAACAAGTTCGAAAGAGACGGATGATGATGACGTCATTATGTGTTTGCTGAATGCTAGACCTTTTTTGGACCATGTGTTCTTCGAGTGTATGCATGTACAGACTTGCTCAAAAGTATTAGGCACCCTCATAAAACACGTGCCACCCATAAAATATTGAAAATTTAACTAATCTGTTTTACAATAACTTGAGCGGAAATATTAAAAGTTCATTTTAAACAATAGATAATAAGTAAGCACGTATACATGCTTACATACGCATGTATGTGGGTATGTATGTACATATGTATGAGGTTTCTTTGGTACGCCCTACAGCTTGAAGGATTTCAACAAGTGAGGTGTCATTTGAATCTTCTTGATAGTGGAAGTGAGTTTACGGTCCAATATTTAACAGCAGGGTTTTTAGTTTTTCTTTTAATAATGTTACTTGTTCGCAACCGTCATACAAATATTCACGAGTAAAGTACAGAGTCTACTACATCTCTTAGCGTTTGTGAAAGGACTTAACACTTCGCGAGAGACTTAACGACCTCTTTTCTATAATAATATCCTGGTACTATAAGAGTTAATAAGTACCTAAGAGAGAGAAGGGGAGAGTTTCCGAAAGGAGAAGAAGTAGAGAGGATGTTTTTTTTTATTTTAATGTTATTTTCCAGTTTCCCCTTATTTTCTGGGAAAAAAAAACATAGTGCTAAATACTGTTTCTTCATGAAAACAACCGTGTGTGGAAGTGTCCCGAATTTAAATTTTTTTTTTTTATTTATTTATAAATAGTTCATAAAATTGTACATTCCAAATTTTATCATAATCTGACAAATGGAAAAATGAGAGCGTCGTGGAACCCTTAAGTCGAAAAAAGGCGCTTTCCTATTTCCATAATTTTTTCTTAAAATCAAGAACTAATAACTATTTCAAAAACTAAATTTTATTGTACATGCAAATTTCAGGGTTATCAGCTAACCCACCAATTAAAACTGAATATTCATAAGGGCTGAAATATTATACTGGAAACTTCCAATAAATTACAAACAGTCAACAACAGGATCGAACTAACCCTAAATCATATTTTTTATTTCACTTTAACGGGTTAGTCAGAAAGGATATACATTAGTATACCTTTAGGATTACCTAAAGGCTCCTACTCATCCTTGTGGACATCTTTTACTATGAGATCTAACATTAAAAGCATCTGCATAGAAAAGAGTCATTAACACTCAACTGTAATAAAAAAATTGGTTGTCTGTAAAGTCGGTTTACTGACGATAGTTGAAGTGACAACATGCTCACTCAAGTAGGAGAGAGACGGATGTCGAACGCTGCCGAACGCAAAGGCCGATTGTGCTTCTTTGTCGCGCGTTCCGCGCTCTCGCTTGCACTTCAAGCCTTACATGGAACGCCTCAGAGCGAGGTAACGCCGCATTTTTTCGTGCGTGCAGCCGGGTCTATCGAATTATAAGACGTTGTCACGTCAAAAACCTTGATTTTTTGGAATTAGCAAACATTGTAAGTATATAAATGTTGACGCAATTTTAGGCCTCTTTTAAACATAAAGGTTACATACTACTGTACAGTTTTTACAGGTAAGTTTATATTTTTGAATAGAAATAGCTAAATTAAATCAGATCAGAAATAGAAAAAGCGTAATTTTAACGCAAAACCATTATTGAACATAAAAAACCCTTATTCCGAAGTTACGAGTACAATAGTTGCTTTACAATATTGCAAAATAAATAATCTACCATAGAATAAGAAACATGAAAATACTGTTTCTAGTATCTTTGTTCCTCTTCTTCGGTGTGTGAGATATTTCCTGTCATTGTCTCTTTCGTTTGAAAAGTCATAGGAGTGAGAGTGACCAAGACAGCATCTCACTGCAAATCTACACTTTCCTGAAAAGCCATGAAAATATTGAGAAAGTCTCGTATCAAATGCTTATACTTAGCAGAAACTTTAACTCAAACTACAGAACCAACAACCTGCGGTAAGCTCCATTGCAACAAACATGAAATTCTTTTATCCCAACTTAAAAGTTTCGTGTTCTTCAAACTATTTTTCCAAACACAATAATTCCCTAGCCGCGACCACAGTACATGCACAAACAGTGTTGCAACTAATTGCAAAATACTTACATATCGTCACGTCTTTCCCCTGAGGGGGCTGGAAGAGGTGTACAACACCCACACTTCACCGGACGATATTCAGTCCCTAATGTAACAGAGGGCAAGCCTGTCGCCATACACCGGGCTCCATTCATGTAGCAGATGACATTCAATACGCACATTATTTTCACACAACGAACAAATTGGTACGTGCCTTCGGCTGTGTCCGAACCCGCTCCCTCTGGCTTGAGAGGCGGACCTTCTCCGGCTAGGCTATCATTGCAAAATAAGTAAGATTATTAAAAGAAAAACAATAAACCCGACTGCAAAATGTTGTACCCTATGTCACTTCCACTATCAAGACGATTCAAATGACACCTCACATGTCGAAATCCATAAAGCTGTTTCGGCTAGAGCGTAGAGCCAATGCTGTAGAGCCAAAGAAACCTTATACACCCATACAAACCCACATACACACATCCATAGATACGTACATACACTTGAAAAACATAACCCTCCCTGCGCAGTCAGGTAAATATCAAAAGAATGGCAAAAAGTTTACGATTTTATTTTGTTTTGTATCATAGTTTTTTTTTTTTTTTAGAATATGAAGGCGATGATGAGAAATATGAGATCATGAAAATATAAATAAATTACGAGTATTTATAAATGATTGGGCGTTACTTTGCGGAATTTCATCTTCCGCAAACTAACGCTCTCGTTCATCTTTCCGAAAGATTTGTTTTAAAAACAGTTTTTACAATAAAGTGGTGAAACTCCTGCAGCAGTGATGTCATTTTATTTCTTCTGCATTGTAAAAGAGAGCCAAGAAAACCACAAAAGAAACACCACAAAAGAAGCAGCGCTCTCCAAACTCAGTCATCGAAGCCGTATTTAACTATAGTTCTGTATGCAAATATCGCCTTCAGTCGTGATAAAAAGTACTGTTAGAACCGTTACTGTAATGTCTTCTTATCCCGCTGCATTTAGCTCCGGTGCCACCCGTCACAAACCCAAGGCGATTATAGTACACCGCTCAACGCGACGATAAAAACCTCTGTTTATCTCTTTACATCTACAATTTTGTCTTCTCCAGGGCTTATCTTCACCTTTTGTTGTTGTTAATTCGTTTTCCTTTTTAACCGAGCTGGAATCTTGAATGCTTTTTGAGATATCAATTTAATAAGTGGTCGTGAGGTGCTTCCTGCAGTCTCTGTTGTCTTGGTAAATGAATGGGATGATGATTATGAGGTAGGTTATTTAATTAGCAGCGTTGCTTTGATAGTGGCCTTTGTGGGATCAGGGGTAGTTTATCTGCATTGTTTTATCTTATGCTTTCCTATTTAATTAAGATAGGAAAGCAAAAGAGAGAGGGCGCTGTTTTCTCATAATTACTGGTTCAGTCATTGTGAATATGTTTAGCTGGAAATTAATTTTAGGTAATTATTTTGAAAGTGATTATTCTTATGTTTTTTTGCCGTTATACATGGTTATTTGCAACTTACCAGAAATCTCTTAAGGGTTCATTGTACTCATCAATATGAACAACTTTTACTATGGGGCGAACTCCGAAATCGCGAAAAAAAAATCAGCTGTTCCATACATTTTTTCAAAGGTGATTGAACTTTTTGTATGGAACAGCTGTTTTTTTTCGCGATTACAGGATTGGCTTCCTAGTAAAAGTAGTTCGTACTGATGAACACAATGAACCCTTATGAGGTTTTTGATTAGGTACCAATAACCCTGTATAGCATTAATATTGGTTATCTTTACGTATCTTGACGTTAATAATCCAAAGCTAAAGCTAGTGCAAGTGTTAATATAAAAATGTATCCATATTTTAGCCGCGGGACGTAGCCTAGTTTCTATAAGTAGATAAGTATGCAAGTTGGTGTTGCTTATTCAGAAACTTGGTAAGTATACATAGCAGTATAAAGTTGCCAGAAGCTGGTGTCATAGTGTGCCGCGAGATAGCTCAGGAACTATGTCTCAAGTATCACCATCTTGCTGACACGTGGAGCGACGAAATATTGAACGTGGCAAGATATTTTTTACATCAACTGTGATTTTTTGTCTTAATTTTTTTTTCAAATGAATTTGTTTTTGTCGTTATTTTGACTTTACAGGGCTATAATGAACGGCGCTTTATGACATTCAGCAGATTTAACAAATTCAAAATACATTTTTTTTGGGCAATCCACTCGCTTTACGATAAATAGAAGTACCTACATATCAACATTCATTATATTTAGGTAAAATAGGTAGATCATTTGGGTCACCTACTGTCATAATTTTCAATTATTGACTTTTTTTATGTAGCATAGGTCGGCGGTTGACCACCAACTCGCCTGATGTTAAGCGACGTTGTGGTCTAAGATGGAGCACGATGACCTATAAGGTACTTATTCACTCTAGCCTTGAAGTTATTGTACAGTTAAGAAGTAGAAAGACGGCAGTTGAGTGAGGCACTACAAATACGCTACTGCTCAGACCCGTCTTCGTTCATTAGCGGTAAAAATAGTACCTACGTGCATTTGTGTAGATCTAAGAATGTGGCATCAGAAATTTTACGCCTTTGAAGGCTTAGCTTAGCGGTAAGTATAGTTCACGTAAGTATAACAGTTGCAGTGAAGGAAAACATCATGAGGTAGCTGGCATGTCATAGAACTAATCAATCTCGATTCACCTCATCCATCCACTAACCGCACCGAGCCAGCGTGGTGGAAAACGGCTTAACACCCTCGATGCAGAGTAGGTCAATGTCCTTGCAGAGGGACGTAAAATACTGTAATAATTATGTTGATAGCGGTATAGTAAGATTACCCTTTTTTTTAACCTTGTCGTGTTAGGAATAACTTGTCCATTGTTCTTGGTTCCTGGACAGCAGCTTGTTAAGTTTGGGATATTATAACTAAATTCGAGACGGCCGATTACGGAGTTTGACGTCTAAAGCGACGCTAACAATTCATAAACGACATAAATAACGTGCTCTAAACTGGAACTTCTGAGGTCCTGATAGTAAATACGTTATGGCGTATTGAGGAGTTTTGAGTGGTTCTACGAAGGTACCTAAGTAACTATCATAGAAAATGTTTTATACGAGTTTTACGAGAAGGAATTTTCGAGTTTGTTTCGAGTGTTTTGTTTTTCGAGTGTATGTACTTTTCGATGTATGTAGGTATCTATGTGGGTATGTATGTGTGTATGAGGTTTCTTAGGCATGCCCTACAGCATAGACAGATTTCGACATGTGAGGTGTCATTTGAATCGTCTTGATCTTAGACCTTGCTAACCAAAGAAGGCCTTGATAGTGGAACTGACAAAGGGTACACTATTTTGCACTCGAGTTTTTGTTTTTCTTTTAATATTAGGTCCTTACGTATGAAATTGGCGTTTTGTACGGGAGGAATATAAAGTCGATTTTTTTTTGTAAAATATATTTCATTAATCAAAGTATGCACCGTTGTTATCTATGCACTTCTGCCATCTTATGGGTAGTTCATTGATCCCTTTACTATAAAAACCATGGGGGCGAGAATCAATAAACTCTTTGAAGGCGGTTTGGACTGCTGCATCGGAGTAGAATTTTTTTCCTTGTAAGAAGTTGTCCAAATTCCGGAAGAAATGGTAATCTGTTGGAGCAAGGTCCGGGGAGTACGGTGGATGTCGCAGACATTCCAATTGTAGCTCAGCTAACTTAGTGGTTGTTTGTTGTGCAGTGTGTGGTCTTGCGTTGTCGTGAAGCAGCAGTGGCCTAGAGCGATTGACCAATCTCGGTTGTTTAACAGCTAGTTCTTCCTTCATGGTTTGCAGTTGCTGACAATAGATATCTGCCGTAATCGTTTGGCCAGATTTAAGAAAGCTGTAGTGAACGACACCGGCGCTAGTCCACCAAACACTTACAAGTAACTTTTTCTGAGTCAATTTTCGTTTAGGGCAGGATTTGGCTGGGTCTCCAGGGTTCAGCCATTGCGATGAGAGCTTTCGATTATCGTACAATATCCACTTTTCATCACAAGTAATGATTCGATTTAAAATCCCTTCATTATTGTGTCGGTTGAGCAAAGTAACACAACAGGCGACCCGTGTTTGCAAGTTCGATTCACTCAATTCATGAGGTACCCATCGTTCGAGTTTTTTTACTTTCCCGATTTGCTTCAAGTGGATTAATACAGTTTTGTCACTTACCCCGAAGCCTGCTGCTATCTCTGAAGTGCTTTGTGATGGAACCGCTTCCACAATAGCCTTTAATTCTTCGTTTTTCACTTTGATCTCCGGCCGTCCACGGGGTTGGTTCTTAAGGTCGAAATTTCCAGAACGAAAACGTTGAAACCAAAAACGTACCATGCTGTCTTTAGCGACACCAGCGCCGTACACATCATTAATTCTTCGAGCTGTTTCTGCAGCACTGGTGCCACGGTAGAACTCGTACTCGTAAATATACCGATATTTCATGTTTTCCATTGCGCGGTAATAAGCGACGCCAAAGAAAAAATAATGAGGAAAATAACTGTACCTATTCCAAATAAAAAAAAACCAGCTAAATGAATTTATTAATTTGAATTTCGAATTCTTAACCAAAGAGGAGATATTTCAGATCAAATTGATCAGTACGACAAAACGCTAATTTCATACGTAAGGACCATAGTATTACTTGTTACTCATTTATGTATTTATAAAGACACATCAACAGAAATGAAGGATGAATAGACACATTCATACTTAATTAAAGTTCTAAAAACATGGAACTGATCTGAACAACTTTTATAGGCGTGTACAGCATTTAGTTATTAACAACAAATAGTTAAAATTTAAAAAAATAACTTAAAACGTTGAAAACAGAAATTAAAGAGAAAATTACCCAAAACAATGTGACATTATGCGTCTATGCGTTATCATACTTTAATAGTAAAATAACTCAATGTGCATCTGCCAATAATCCGAAATCCTTTGGTTCGTGCCATATGAATTGAGGGAAAGAATCATTGACCTTTCTCCCATTCCGCTTTATTGGGGCCAATAGTTAATTGATCATTTATTTTAAAATATATTTTACAACTTTAGTGCTTGAGGTTGATGCGACTGCGACAGCTTGCAATCGCAACTCGAACGTCAAGTGTGCGGAGCTTTGCGACTGCGAGAAAAAAATGTATGAGAATTATCGGCCGCAGCCTGTCGTTGCGACTTGTCGTCGAGCTTTCACAAACGCATGTCGCACATATGCGCGTATTGTAAATCATCCTCTTAAATAATATTATAAATGCGAAAGTGAGTTTCTTCGTTTGTTTGTATGTTTATTTGTTTGTTTGTTCGTTACGCTTTCACGCCTTAACTACTCAATACTTTTACGTACACGTTGTATTTAAATAGTTTTTAAAACTTTACCTAATTAACCAATTTTTAAATTGATTTAACCATCATCACACTCTTTTTTTTTAAATATAAATGCGAAAGTTAAATGGATGGGTGGATGGATGTTTGTTACTCAATCACGCCAGAGCAGCTGAACGGATCGGGAATAAATTTGGCACATATTTTTTTGCACAGACAGATTTTAGTCTGGAATAGTACATGGAATACTTTTTAACCACAGGTAACACCGCGGAATGCAGCTAGATTTTAATAAGGCGCTATATAAACTATACGAAAACGCTAGAAACCCATCAATGTACGTTTTCCTGGTACTTTTTAGCGCAATTTTTTCATTGTGGCACCTAAAGTTTTGTGCTTTCAGAAATTAGCAAAACAAAACTGAAAGCGTATTTGGTTTAAAACACCAGTTATTCAAGTGTTACCTGTAGTGTGTATACTCGTAATATAATATAATATCATGTTGTAACAAACCTTTTTGAAGATGGCAATTCGACTTTTCTTGGAGACTATCCCCTTAAGGTTAGGTCTAAGTAAATTGAACTAAAGTCATGATCATTTTAAGATCGTTTTGTAATAATGGTCTGATTTTCCGATAAGTCTAACAACTTCGGTAATTTGGTATTCAAAGTTATCTGTGGACTTAGGAGAAGATGTTTAGGGAAAGGAAGCCTCTGGTTAGACTTTGTTGTCAGTTAGACCATTTGCTCAGATATTAGTATTCCGTGGTCAAGCCAATCATCCGTCTGTCTATCTATTCTTATGATTGTTTCATGCTCAAATAAGGTTTCATTATAAAGACCTCTTTAATGATTTCCATTTTATTTAATAATACTTTCGTTTAAAGCCCTTTTTTGTCTCCTAAGTTTACAATCAGAAAATCCAAGTTTCTACAAAGACGATGCTAATTTTGTATTAAATGATTTGTATGCGCATCTTTTCTATTGTACCAGGCTGCCATAGGTTGGGAGACGGTTCGCAAAGACTATGCCTTCAAATGTGGAGGTACTCTCATAAGTCCTAAGTTCATGCTTACAGCTGCTCATTGCTCTAAACCACCTCACCGATTGATTAAGCTAATGTTGTACTGCAGATTGTCTGGCTTAATAACGTGGTTTTTAAAAACGTGAGTTGACGCAAGCTTTAATAGTTTCGAGTTAATGAATAGCGTCAAAGCAGGCCGTATTGTCCTACTTTGAATGATTTTATGAAGGATTTGTAAATTAGGTTATTTTATTACGACTCAAAAACTTCTACATCCATACATTTTCGCAGGGCACAGATGTTCACATTAGTACAGACGCGAACATCAAGCAAATCATCATCCATCCAAAGTACAAATCTCCGAAGAAGTACTTCGATATTGCTCTGATTGAACTGAACCATCAGTTCCATCGGTGTACTGGTGCAGTTGTCTCTGGACCAAACCTGACATGACTGAGCTGGAGGGAGTTGAAGATTGAAGGACACGTTTGACCGCAAAGATATTCGTAGTTTAGTTTTTAAAAGTTGAACTTTGTTCTTATTAGTCAATTTAACAAAAAAGGAGGTTCTACGTTCTGCATATAATATTTTATACTTTATACCTACTTAAACACAATGTCGTTTTTGCATTCTCGCAGTATTTATGGAGTCGATGCCTATGTCCTATAATAATCCAATTAAGAGCCGAATATTTGACAAAGTAATTTATTCGATAAATCCGAATCAGCCTCTATCATTCCTTCAGAATAGACCCCCCGAATTGATTGACAGACTACATGGATTTAGCGACCGGCCGCCTTCTGCTACACCACACCGTGGCAATACAAAAAATAGTAATTAAATGAGATAGGCTTATAATTTAATTTGGTACGTACTTATTCCAAACAAGCTGCGCCCCGCGATTTCACCCGCGGTTAAAAAGTATCCTATGTGCTATTCTAGACTATAATCTATCTCTGTGCTAAATTTCATCGAGATCTGTTCAGTCGTTCTGGCGTCAAAGAGTAACAAACATCCATCCATCCATTCTTACAAATTTTCGCGTTTATAATATTAGTAGGATACAAATGCATTATGCTTGATTTAATGCTATGAATTGGCCGTGGTGTGCCGGCAGAGTAGAATAGTACCCCCCTCTAGTACCAGGTGTCGTAAGAGCCGACTGAGGTACAGCGGAACCGACAAATGGCGGTATAACCATTCGAAATAAAACGTAGCTAAAATGGCACAGGGCAGGGATGGGCAGCAGCATCCCTGTCGCGAAGCTACGTTTCTGCGATCGCCACCACGTCTGCCCAGCGTGGCGATTACGGGCAAACTCCCCCCTTAATGACGAGCACAAATACGACCAGGCCCCGAGTCCCCAGCAGCAACGCTATTCCGGGCTACGACAGCGGCCCCGGTAACGGCGGAGCAGGGGGTGCTAAGAATCGCTGGCAGATGCACGGCTGTCATACCAAACGACGACTGGCCCTGGTAACGCACAACGTGCGCACAATGAGGACTGACGAGAAGATTGCTGAGCTGGAGGAAGAGTAGAGTAGGTTGCGCTGGGATATTATGGGGTTATCTGAAGTCCGTAGAGAGGGTGAGGACACGATTACCTTAAAATCCGGCAACCTGCTTTACTATCGGGAAGGTGACCAACGGTCCCAAGGTGGTGTCGGCTTTCTCGTTCACAAGTCCCTCACTAACAACATTGTTACCATCGAAAGTGTGTCAAGCAGGGTTGTATATCTAATACTCAGAATATCCAAGAGGTATTTGCTGAAGGTTATTCAGGTATACGCACCGACTTCGTCGCACCCAGATGATGAAGTGGAGACTATGTATGAGGACATAAGTCGGGCCATACATATTTCTAAGACTCACTTTACTGTTGTTATGGGGGACTTGAACGCAAAGTTGGGTAAAAAAAGCGTTGATGAGCTGAGGGTGGGGCAATTTGGATATGGGCAACGGAACCATAGGGGCCAGAGGCTGGCTGACTTTCTGGAGAAAGAGGAACTCTTTATGATGAACTCTTTCTTCCAGAAGCCGCCTCACAGGAAATGGACCTAGATGAGCCCCGATGGTTTCACGAAAAATGAGATAGACTTCATCATGACCACCGAGAAACGAATATTCAATGATGTCTCCGTGATCCACAGGGTGAAAACCGGTAGTGATCACAGAATCGTAAGAGGCACATTAGATATTAACGTTAAACTCGAAAGGTCCCGCCTGATGAAGTCTACACTCCGACCTACTCGTGCCAATATCCAAAACCCCGAGAACTTTCAACTAGAGCTCTCAAATCGTTTTGCTTGCCTGGAGAACTTGGCGTCGGTGGACGAGATCAACAACGGGCTCGTAGAAACTGTCCAGACGGTGGGTGCTAAGTTCTTTAGACCCTGCCGTTCAAATAGACCACAAAAATTCTCCGATCACACTCTAAATCTCATGGCCGAACGACGCTCGCTAAGACTGCAGTCTTCCGATGATGCAGAGTCATATAGGCGACTCAATAGACAAATTTCGAAATCTCTGCGGCACGACATCCGTCTCTTTAATACTAAACATATTAAAGAGACAATAGAGCAGAATAAAGGCTCCAAAGTCTTCGCGAGAAATTTGTCTATTGGGCAAAGCCAGTTGACAAAGCTGAAGAGAGAAGACGGCAGTATAGCGTCGACCAAGGCAGAGATATTAGAGAAGATCGAAGGGTTCTATGGACAGCTATACGCCTCGGTCGCTAAGCCTGTTAGCAGCACGGCTAAAGACCCAAGAGCCAAGCTGACCCGACACTTCACTGAAGATATCCCGGACATCAGCCTGTACGAGATTAGAATGGCCCTGAATCAGCTTAAGAACAACAAGGCGCCGGGTGATGACGGTATCACAACAGAGCTTCTGAAAGCGGGTGGAACACCGGTACTAAAAGTCCTTCAGAAGCTTTTCAATACCGTCGTCCTCGAGGGCGTAACGCCAGAAGCATGGAACAGAGGCGTGGTGGTGTTGTTCTTCAAGAAAGGTGACAACACCTTATTGAAGAACTACAGACCCATCTCGCTCCTGAGCCATGTTTATAAGCTGTTTTCAAGGGTCATTACGAACCGTCTCGAACGCAGGCTTGATGAGTTCCAGCCTTCCGAACAAGCCGGTTTCCGAAAAGGCTACAGCACCGTAGACCACATCCATACGCTGCGGCAAGTTATACAGAAGACAGAAGAGTATAACTTGCCATTTTGCTTAGCGTTTGTGGACTATGAGAAAGCCTTTGATTCAGTCGAGACATGGGCTGTGCTGGAGTCTCTCCAACGATGCCGTATTGACTATCGGTACATCGAAGTGTTGAAGTGCTTGTATAATAACGCCACTATGTCGGTCCGAGTACAGGAAGAGAGCTCCAAGGCGATCCCTTTAAAAAGAGGCGTAAGACAGGGAGACGTAATATCTCCGAAACTGTTTACTGCCACCTTGGAGAACGCCTTCAAGCTCTTGGAATGGAAAGGATTCGGCATCAACATCAATGGCGAATACATCACTCACCTTCGGTTTGCTGACGATATCGTAGTCATGGCAAAATCGATGGAAGAGCTCAGCACGATGCTCGGAGACCTAAATCGAGTTTCTCAACAAGTGGGTCTGAGGATGAACATGGACAAGACGAAGGTCATGTGTAATTCCCTTGTTATACCCACTCCAATTTCTGTTGAGAGCTCGGTTCTTGAAGTTGTTGACTCGTACGTCTACCTAGGACAAGTAGTCCAGTTAGGTAGGTCCAACTTCAAGAAAGAGGTCAATCGCCGAATCCAACTCGGCTGGGCAGCGTTCGGAAAATTGCGTAGCATCTTCTCGTCCGACATACCTCAGTGCCTCAAGTCGAAAGTGTTCGACCAGTGTGTGTTACCAGTGATGACTTATGGCACTGAAACGTGGTCTCTCACTATGGGCCTTATAAATAAGCTTCTAGTAGCCCAACGAACTATGGAGAGGGCTATGCTCGGAGTCTCTCTGCGAGATCGAATCAGGAATGAGGAGATCCGTAGACGAACCAAAGTTACCGACATAGCCCAGAGGATTGGCAAGTTGAAATGGCAGTGGGCAGGGCACATAGCACGAAGGACTGATGACCGATGGGGTCGAAAGGTCCTCGAATGGAGACCACGTTCCGGCAAGCGCAGCGTAGGACGTCCACCCACAAGGTGGACAGATGACCTTGTCAAGACCGCAGGATAGCGCTGGATGCAGGCCGCTACCAACCGGTCTTATTGGAGGTCTATGGGGGAGGCCTATGTCCAGCAGTGGACGTCCTATGGCTGATGGATGGATGGATGGAATGCTATGAATCAAATTTTTTTGTCACTAGCGGGCTTAGGACTATTAAGAATACCTAATAGACCGAACGAGCGTTAGCGACCGAAGCGTCTATGCTTCAGCTTAGACAAAAATGCTTTCGTATATCCAGATCTCTGTCTCCTCTACAGATCGCAATTCTTAACCGATTTCTTGCAATTTTTCTGATTTATTTATAGTAATTTCATCTCAAAGCCAAGACCGGACCAAGTCATGCCGTGAAATGACCTAGTCGTGTTTCGGGATGTAGTCCGGTGTAACCGTTCCGAAGACGGGTCTGAGCAGTAGCGCACTTGTAGCGCCTCACTTAACTGCCGTCTTTGTACTTCTTCACTCTACAAAACTTCAAGGCTAGAGTGAATAAGCACCATATAGGTCGTCGTGCTCCATCTTAGACCACAACGTCGCTTAACATCAGGCGAGTTGGTGGTCAAAAGCCGACCTATTATTCTACTTTAAAAAAAATATTAAGATAGGAACCTTCGGTAACAATCACACGTAAAATGGAATGTACCTTTCTTTTGTTTTTTTTTAACGATAAATGGTCCTACGTTTGACCGTAACTCGCTTGATGGAAAATGTAATGTGTAATGATTTTCGACTACCACAGTGGCAACTATGTTCCAGCGATAGATGATCTAAGCAACAAGCAACGACCTAAATTATAAAATTTAATTATTATTTATGATGTCTAAAACATATTAGAACTAGGTTGAACAAGCGATCGCTCGATCGGACCCGAACACGGAGTATAGCTATTATTGTACCATGAATATATCCTATTTGTTTTTAACCTAACATAATTAATTTAAAAAATAATGTAAGGAGGTATGTAATATATGTAGCAAATTCAGTAAATACAATATGTTCTCGTTAACATATTTCTGTTGTATAACTGCACATTTGTCATCTCTGTACCAATAATAATTTATTCGAATCTGTAATAACATTTCAGTTTTATCGAATTGCTCATTCGGTATGTTTAACTTTATTGATAAGTTCCGTAATTAAGTCGTAAATTACATTTTCACTGCAATTTGGGATTGTTGTTTTTATTTTGGTACTTACTTTTACTTACATGTCACACTACAGTATCACACTAATTCCTATCCTACTATCCTACTAATATTATAAACGCGAAAGTTTGTAAGAATGGATGAATGGATGTTTGTTACTCTTTCACGCCAGAACGGCTGAACAAATCTGGATGAAATTTGGCACAGAGATAGATTATAGTCTAGAATAGCACATAGGATACTTTTAACCGCGGGTGAAACTGCGGGGCGCAGCTTGTAGTATCATAAATACGAAAGTTTGGATGGATCGATGGATGTATGGATGTTTGTTACTCAATCACGCCAGAAGAGTAGCACAGTTTAGGATGAAATTTGGCACAGAGATAGTTTGTAGCCTGGAATAACACATAGAATACTTTTCAACCACGGGTCAAAAGCCGTGGGGCACTGCTAATAATATATATAACTGAGTTTTTCGATTACATACAACGGACCATCAATAAAATCAATAAATCGCGCTATCAAAAATTACCAGGGTTCAATATCCTCAAAGAGCTACTCTGGTATTGGCTGCATTATGAAGGGCTTACAAGCCAAGTTCTCCGCTAGTTGAGGCCACTCGTTTCGAACGAGCAACAAGTGCTTTCAATAATTGAACGCACCTGCCCTATTTGCCTGCTATTGACTTATGCGCGCCTGGTACTTTCATGCTTTTATTTTTTTCCATCAATGTTTTACTATGATTTTTAAGCTTTACCTACATTACTGCGATAAATTACGTAATACAAACCTTTATTTGCGAAAGGTTTCTTTGAGGTTTTTTTTAAATTAAAGAAAAGATATTTGCGTAGAAACTTGAATTTAGTTTTTAACCGACTTCAAAAAGGAGGAGGTTCTCAATTCGTGGAAATCTTTTTTTTTTGTGTTCATCGATTAGGTACTCGAAGACGCTTGAACCGATTTTAATAATATTTTTTCTGTTTCAAAGGGTACTTACTTACTTTACTTCCCACACAGGTGGTCCCATTAAACATTTAATAGAAATCGGTTAAACTGCATTTAAAAAAATTGACAAAAAAAAACAAATTTGTTTACAACATTCAATTCGGATTAAAGCGTCCAAGTCGGATTTTTAATTAAAAAAAAACTATTCTTGTAAATTGTGAAATACTGGCGCGTGCGATGATATTCATTCATATGCTAGCCAAGCCAACGAATACACTGCGTCCCGTTTCGTTTCAATAAAATAAAACGAGATGCAGCACACCGTTGGCCTTCGCTTGCTTTGCACACGATTTTTCTTACAAAGAAGATAATGACTGAAATTGTCTTACACGCCAAAAAGAAGGTGGTAGGCGTATCACCCAGATTATTTTTTCATCTCAATATAATTGAACCTAACACAAGACAAGTAGCACCTACTAGTAAATGTCAATTCCTGCAATCAAATTTGCTCAAGCAAAATTTATACACTTGACAACAAAATAATCATTGAGATTGAGATTATGTAGAAACCAGTTTGAAAGATTATACTTATACGATGATGTCATCAGTCGCACTGACCGAACAATAACAACACGATCATTCGTACGAATGGATTCTTCGAAACAACATCATAATTTTAATAATGTAGACAATTTTATTAAGCATCAGAAAACGTTATAGAATAAGTCGCTTTATTTTTTTAAGTCAGCCATAGAGTCGAAAACATGATGCAGTGTTGTTTAGTGATTTTAACAATATTCTGTGCAGGTTGTGATGATTTTTGTGAGTTTTATCAGTTTTTAATGTGATTTGATTTATATAATTGTGTTTGTCGTATATTTCAGTGGTCTTAGGACAGATTGCAGATGTTCCCCTGAAAAGCACAAATGAGGTAAATTACTCACATAATAGTTACTTTTAAAAATTATATTACTACTCATGCAATTTCATCTCCTTCTAATAAATAAATACCCCCTCAGAGCAAAAAAAAAAGCCTTTCCCAAAGAATTCAATTTTTTTCTTTTTAGCAGTGTTCATCCAGTCTCTTCCTGCAACTGATACAATCTCGTCCTGCCGTATTAAATATCAAAATTAAAAATAAATTAAATAAATTAATCTAATCTAATTATTGTAGAATCAGATAAAGCTTTTTTAAATTATTTATTATATTATGTATTATTACTAGGTATTTACTTAGATGTATAGTCCTATAAATAAACTTTCACATTCATAACATTTTCAAAAAAGTTTAATTTACTTAGAACTGCTGTTCATTTATTTATTTTTATTTATTCATTTATTTATTTATCATATGAACGAATTTAAGCAATTAGACAAACTGTAATTTAATCAAAATTCTGTTGAATGCAAAAAAAGTCTTTTCGGTTTCTACAAAATTCTGAACTGCGTTTATAATTTTTTTGCAGGACGATGACGACCGCTGGATTTGGGGTACTGTCGATGAAAAAAATAAAAACAACAAAGTGAGTTAAATTAAGCAAAAATATGCCTAAACATAAATTAAATAAAAGTTACTGTAGACAAGGTAAGAATTACTTGTAGTAAAAAACATTTAGCTAATGTTTATTTGAAAGGATTTGCAAAAACTAGAAATTGTATCAAAAAAAACATAATTACCTACCTAAGAAACTAGTATAAATGTTTTCTACTGCAATATAACATCGTCACGCCTTTACGAGAGGGCTGGCAGAGGTGTAATACAACACCCACACTTCACCGGACTATATTCAGTCCCAGATGTAACAGGGGGCGAGCCTGTCGCCATAGAATAATAATAATAGCAATAGAAGGCACAATATTGTATGCAGTGATCACTTTTAGCTAAATTCCCAATTAAACTTCAGTGTCCAGTAGGCTTAGTATGAGTTTGGAAAGTTAACGTAAAATTTTTCTTTTCATTGAGCTCCATACTATCTTAGATTCTTCGAAGTCAAAGTCAAAATAGTTACTTAAGAACGTCAAGGTCGTATAATAGACTCGACCGCCTTGTTCGATAAAGGAGCCACTACTCAGAAGAACAGGCAAGAAATTGAGGGCTTTTATTTTTAAAATAAATTGTCTCACAAATTTTGATATACAACTAGGTAATATCATATTACATCAATGTACTCGTACTATGTGGCTACTTGGCGGAAGTGTGTACTAGTCAAATCAAATCAAGTATTATTTATTGCAATACATATTATATTTACAATGACTACTACACTAACTTATTACGATAATGGTGACTAGTGGCTACATGGCGGAAGTGACGTCTCTTAAAGTTTCCACCTGGCTTTATAGAAATGTTTGGAGTCAAACGAAAACGACAACATTACTATCAAATCTCATACTAAAGCCACAGTTTTTGCTTCTCCTTCCAGACTGAAGACAGGAACAGCGGGCAGCTGAGCACCAGCACCGTCTTTCCTCCCTACGAGGATCCGTGCCTCGAGTTCCTTCCCATCAAACCTAGCTTCGCCGCTCCAGGGAGAACGATTAGCGATCAGAGTAAGTTTATAACTAACCATAGTAAAAACAGTTATCACTACAAACTTGCCTCTTTAGCAATATAAGTTGTATAGCTTCAGTATAATTTTACAGTGTTTGTCTTTTTCTTTCTTGTCAATTTTGAACTCGATCGTAAAGACAAAACACTGAATAACTATTCAGACGCTATACAACGTTTATTGCTAAGGGAGTAGTCTTTAGTTTCAACCTAAAGTTGTCTATGTTAGGTTTATTTTAGGCTCATATTGTTTATGTTTATTTCATGTTATGTTTATTATTTGCTTAAATACTTATTATTAAAGAAAATTATATAATGGTACGAGTACAAGCTAGTTAGCTAGTTATCGTTATTCCTTGTGGAAAACATTTTATATTATGTACGTATACCCGCAATGTCATCTGGTACATAACTGGAGCCCGGTTTATGGCGACAGGCTTGCACCCTTTCGCATTTGGGACTGAATGTCGTCTGGCAAAGTGGGTGTGTACATCACTGAAAAAGCGTGACGTGTATTTTTATGTTATTGTTTTTTATTTATAAGTGGCATTTTTTAAGAGGCCTTATTAACATATACATTTAGTTTATCTTTCACCTTGCTGTAAAGATACCCTAACTTAGTAAAATAAAATAAATAAAATAAAATATGTTGTGTAATGTAATCACTACAAGCTTTAACAACTAACCCCCTTACTAATAAATGTTGTATAGCCTCGGAATAATTATTCAGTGTTTTGTCTTTTTCTTTAGTTAAAATTTTTAAAACAATCGAAAATGACAAAACATTATTTACTATTCCGATCATCCAACGCTATTCCGAAGCTATTACGAGTAGTAAGAAGGTTAGAATTTCGTTTTGTTTTCTTCTATATTCTTAATGCATGAACCCCTGGTAGAAAACCTGAGAAATACAAATAATCTTTTATGTATTTTTTTTTCTAGAATGTGAAGAATATAAGTGGGACAACCTTTTTCAAGAAGAACTCAATAGAAGAACCCAAGTCTGTATGTTATTTATATTTTTAATTTAAACATTTATCCTCCTTAGTAATAAACGTTGTATAGCATAGATTAGGTTAAGAGTAGTTAAAAAGACAACACTATAAAACTAGTTCAAGGTTTATCGAATGAGCAAAAGTTAGTAAGCGAAGCGTCTCTGCTTTAGCTTTCACAAAAATGCTTTCGTATGTTCGAATTCTGTCTGGATCTCTTTCCGGATCTTTGTCTTCCTCTACAAGTCGCTTCTCTTCTACAGATTCTCTTGACATTTTGTAAGTAGGTTGAGAAGGTAGGCCAAAAATTACAATACAATATACCTTTAATGAACACCAAAAACTACATGCAAATCTTAAAAACTATACTTAATACATTTTTCGGCAGTACAAGGCAGTACTTACAAGTTTCGGCAGTACTTATCGCCTAAAGCGATTTCTTCAAGGTAACCTTTGGATGGACAGGAACTTACAGAAATACGAAAAGGGTAGGTGGTGTACATAAAACTAAATTAAATAATAATAAGTACTGAAATAGTTCTTAAATGATTCGTCATTAAATATGTCAAAACGTTAAATTAAATAAGTACAAAACAATACAATACAATGTAGTCTAGTCACTCGAATTTCACTTCCCATCCCGAACGCCTCTTCCGAAAGTGCCCATTAAGCTGGCGGCATTTCCCCGCTGTATCGCCAGGGAGATACGCTGGGCAAGAAATTGTCCCGATCGAGGATTTCCCCTACGTTCACGCAGGCGACGCCCTAAATCGGCCACAAACTTTTTGGCATCAGACCCCCACGAACCCGCTGTCTCGACGGCAAAGTACTTAAATAAATAACCTAAAATAAATATAATATCTTATATCTTTAAATGAGCAATTCTTGTATATATATATATATATATATATATATAATTCTCGGAATCTCGGAATCGGCTCCAACGATTTTCATACAATTTAGTATATAGGAGGTTTCGGGGGCGATAAATCGATCTAGCTAGGAATCATTTTCAGAAAATGTCATTTTATTCGTGTTTTATCGATAACCAACTTAAACATAAACTTGGAAGAAAAATAACAAAAAGGAGGCGTTTGAGTAGTCTCAACTGAAAAATATGACTCTTCCTGACATCTATTGGCGAATAATAATACTATTTTTTGTGAGCAACTAATTGCTTTAACGACACAACAGCAGATGGCGTTGTTAAGTAACACGAAGTCAATGAGTGTTTGCTTTGAGGTTAGACTAAAATCAATTGTTTATTTTCCAAAAAACACAATTAAAAAAAAAAATACCGATCACAGCTCGGTCATCCAGGTACTGTATAAATAATATGTATAAAATTCTGTATAATTATCGAACCTGCTCACAAAACTTCACGAGAATCGGTTGAGGAATGCGATCTGTAGAAGAGACAGACGACGGCCGCGAGGTCTCCAGTTCACAGAGCTACTGTTTAGGAAGAGGTGTGTTCATCTATAAAGGAACCAAGAGTACAAAAAAAGCGGCATCGTTTTAAGGTCGACATACCTACAACACGCACGAAACGCTTTGGTTCCTCATTTCTCATAAGGACCGCTAGAGTGTGGAATACTCTGCCAGAGTGTGTGTTCCCTGACACTTATAATCTGGGTGTCTTCAAGTCTCGAGTGAATCGGTTTCATCTAGGCAAGAGTGCTCCATCGTAGGCCGCATCACTGCTTATCATCAGGCATGTTGGCGGCCAAACGCAAGCCTATTAAGTAATAAAAAAAAAGTATTAAAAATCTTGAACTCACTTATTTTTAAGTGAAAGATTCTTTAACGCTCACTCTAGCACTCTTGCAGGTTCGAAAAAGTTAAACGAAGGTAAACCACCACCGCCCGCGGCAGTCGGCGGACGACCCACATATGCTGGAGAGTTTCCCCATATGGTAAGGTCATGGTAAACACAATTCAATGATTGTAATCACAGGTCGTAAGTTTCATCTCACTGATATCATAAATGCGATAGTTTGGATGAATCGATGGATGTGTGGTTGTTTGTTACGCCACCCCAGAACGGCTCAACGAATCTGGATGAAATTTGGCGCAGAGATGGATTACATCCTGGAATAGCACATAGTATAATTTTTAACTACGGGTGAAACCGCGAGGCGCGGCTAGTTTTTTTTTTTTTTTTCAAATATCGAATGAGCCGTCGATTTAATTATTGTAGCTCAGTGGTTATTGCGTTAGGGTCACAAGTGTCAGGTTGTGGGTTTATATACCAACAACAAGAAACGTTAAAAGTATGATATAGGCATAGCGGTGTGTAATTTGGGTAGCCAAATTTACAAAACTCAGAACTATTTAGTACAAGCTTTGCTTAGTTTGGTGTCAGGTGACCGTGTGTGAAAGTGTCCCGAATTTATTTTTTATTTATTTCATTCAATTACGTACGCATTTCAAATGAAAAGAAAATTGTCTATCCCATCCATCATTCCGTCGTTCTATCATTTTGTGAAGATATTTTAAAGTTTCTTATTGAAATTTGACTTTAACATCTTTTCTCTGTACCAGGGTGCTATAGGATGGAAGGCGGTTGTGGAGGGCTACCTCTTCAAATGTGGCGGAACCCTCATAAGTTCGAAGTTCGTCCTCACGGCTGCTCATTGCTCTAGAGCATCAGCTGCCGATACTAGTCTTGCAGATCCAGAGCCAAAGATTGTCCGGCTCAACGACAAGAATCTTTTTCACGCCGTGAGTTCCTTTTTTTGTGTAGCGTAATCGATTTTTTAAATCTTATACCCTAATTATTTAAAAGTCTGATTAAGTCAACTAAAAACCGTGATAAGAACTAGGCTTCAAAACAAACAAAACATAATCAGAACATATACCATTTTATCCCCCAGGACGATGAAGGCATCTTCTTCAGTCAAGACGTAAACATCTCCAGAATAATCGTCCACCCACAGTTTAAGCCTCCAAAGAAGTACTTCGACATTGCCCTGTTAGAACTGGACCATGAAGTCACTTTTACGTGGTTAATGCAGCCAGCCTGTCTTTGGAGTAAGCGTGATGTGAGTGAGCTGGGAGACGAAGCCACTTTGACTGGATGGGGGGTTTTGCGTCAAGGTAATAAAATAAGCAACGTTTCACACTCTTGTGTCTCCATTAGCTATCTCCGTGTTGAGGATACCGTAGAGTACACTCAAAGACGTATATAGACTCACGCCTAATTAGCACCTAGATCCAGAACAGATAATAAACTTCACCATTCAAACATCTGAATGATTATAACCTTTCCATTCTTATGGTTAGAGTGCATATGAATCTTCTAGATCGATGTTATCTATTTATTTATCTACAAAATTTACAGGCAGTCATCAAATATCTCCCGAGCTCCAAGCAGCAGTGGTGGACATCATTAATACAACGTACTGTGATCAGCTGCTTCATTCTTCGCGGAACAGGAACTTTTGGGGGCTGGAGGAACATCAGCTCTGCGCTGGGAAACTGGCTGGTGGTGTTGATGCTTGTCAGGTATAGCTAACTTATGCAATTTGTTTATATTACCTTGGTCCAAAGGAACGTCTAAATCCGATTAGTGCAGAACCGAATCAGATGCCCCAGTAGTTTGAATAAGAGATTAGGTATTTGCACCGTGTGCGATTATTGTGTAACTCAAAAAACTCCTTACCATTATCCGTGTTGATTAATAATAAATGTTTGGGACAGTAAATATTCGGTACATTGTTGCATACACGGTCGTCTGACCTGAAACTAAGCAAAGCTTTTACTATGGCTGCCAAAGACTGCAATACATACATATATTTTTTTAAATAGGGACATACTTAATACATAGGACAAACACAAATATTCATCACATGAATGTTTGTTCTAGGTGCGAATCAAAACTACGATCCCAAGCACAGAAGACAATTTCACTACTATCTGAGCTACACGTCATTAATTTGGAATGTTCTTCTTCCCAGGGAGATTCTGGAGGCCCGCTCCAAGTGAAGCAGCTCATCGCTGGCAGCGAGAAGGAAGTGGTGTACTACGTCATCGGAGTGACGTCATTCGGCATCGGTTGTGCTCTACCAAACATCCCCGGGATTTACACTAGAGTATCCAGCTTCGTTCCTTGGATTGAATCTTATGTTTGGCCGCAAATTTAAAAAATAAAATTCAGTTTGAGTACAAAGACTGTTTCTTTATTTCGTAAAATATAATAAAAGAATTGAGTAATGAGAATTACTAATGTAATCACGCGTTGCTAAATATAAATACTAAGATAAAAATGCTTTATGAGTTTTGTACAAACTACTTTTCAAAAACTACTAAGTATACGTTTATCTTAGTAATCTTATTCACGTTACTGTAACAAACGCATTATTATTAGCTAAAAGTACTTACATAATGCTATTTCAGTCGTTGTGCACTGTGCATATTTATACTTACTTACATATTTATAAATATGTAGTAATTACTGTTTATGTAGTTCTCAGTTTATCCAGTAGGTAGAACCATGGGTTCTACAAATATAATAACAAAAAATCATTTTGGTATTTTGTTTTTTTTTTTTTGGTCACTTTTACATCAATCGGACACAAAACAAAAAGAGTGGTAAGTACGATTCGTTCCTTCGAAAGTAAAATAATTTCACTCGCGAACAAACTTGGAAAGAGACTCAAATCTTTTAAAACCGAGTCTCAGTATGAAAACGAATGCTAAATGATGCAAACACAGACCGATCGTCCCATCTAGAGGTAGATTAGGGCAAATCCCAGCGATTCCGGGATCGTTTCAAATGGAATACTGGAGCACTCTGTATCTTTTGTTTCGCTGATTGATTCTCCTTGTAGTCTTGAGCTGCGTTAAGTCTGGAGATTTTGATTTGAAATATGGACTTTATTATGCGGCCTGTTAATTTGATACTCGACGCTGAACAAAGGATGCAGTTTTGTCATCATTATTACCATCATACTTAATTTAAAAGCTATGCTCATGTCGGTGGATTATTATCCAGCAGACTTGGTGGTCTTCAGCCAGTGTTTTGACTCCTTGTATGACATCTGCATCTTTTTTATTTGGTCTAGAAATGTTCTCCTCTGTCTTTTTCGTTCTTACTTTCCTAATTTTCACGTGACGTAAACGTGAACGTACGTGAAAATATATTTTTTAATATTTGAAACAAGTAATATTATTTAAAGAAAAACCCGGCTGATAAAATATTGTACCCTATGTCACTTCCACTATCAAGACGAACCAAATGACTCTTCACATGTCGCAATCCATCAAGCTGCTTATGCTATAGGGCGTGCTAAAGAAACTTTTTTTTTTTTTTTTTTTTTTTTTTTTTTTTTTGAATGACTAATGCTGTTGGCCACTGAGGCCTCTACAGCGTACCGGACGTAAGGCAAGCGCGGAGGGCGCAGGACCTTAATGGACTTTAGTTATTTAAAGCTAAGGGCGACTGGCACAAGGGCACCACTAAGGTACGGACCTCGGCTTGGACCGTCGCCGGGGGGGGGGAGTCGATTTGCCCAGGCAACCCAGAGGGGGTTTGCGCTTGAGCCCTATTAGGTTTATCTGTTTGACTATTTGGAGAGAATCTAACCGATCTTCTAACAGATCCTGGGAGTCTTCGACCTCGCCGGCGAGGTCGGTGTTTTGTTATCGTGTTCCTTTGGTAACCGGCGCCTATACCAAAAACTGCAAACTTCCTGTTGCGGGGAGCTGTCGGGTCGGCCGACCCCAGCGCAGCCGCCGTGGCGACTGCGATGGGGTCGTCCGGGTCGCCGAAGATGTCTCTAGGGCGTCTACGGAGAGGGCGGGGGGCAGCGGCGTCTACTGCTGAGTAGTCCGCCGTGCGAACGACTAGAGGATTTGAATGGTGGGAGGCCCTATCAAAGTATCTGCGCGAAGTGAATTTAAAGTACTGCCGAATGGAGGGGAGCTCTACATCGCAGTGCAAGTCGGAGTTTCGCTGGAACCAGCTGGCTCCGACCGCTCTGCGAATAAATCTATTCTGGACGGCCTGGAGCTTGTCCAGGTCGAAGCCAGACGCGTGGGCAAACACTACGGAGGCGTAGGTCATAACGGGGCGGATGCAAATTTTGTACAATATCACCTTATTTCTAAGGGATAGCTTACTACGATCGTTGAGGAGGGGGGCGAGTCGGCTTAAAAAGAAAACCGCTCGATTCCTAACTGTCCGGATGTGCCTCGAGAAGGTGAGTCGACGATCGAGGGTCACGCCAAGATACTTGGTCGAGTTCACCCAGGGGATGGGCCTATCGTGCAGCATGAGCTGCTGCCGGATAGGCCATTTGTTGGGGTGAAAGCACACAGCTGCGCTTTTGTCCGGATTGACCGAGATTGCCCACTTCTCAAACCAGTCGCCTAAGCGGCGCAGGGCTTGTTGAAGCGTGCGGAAAGAGATGGACTGATTCCACCCTCTTATAAAGAGGGCAGTATCGTCCGCGAAAAGCGCAAGCTCTACCTTCGGATGACGTGGAATGTCATGCGTGTAGAGGGAGAACAGAACGGGGGCCAGCGCTGACCCCTGAGGGACGCCAGCGCCGATGGGGTGGGGAGCCGAGCGGGTGCCGTCGACGCGATAGCGAAAGTTTCGATCAGTCAGATAGTCATGTATTATGAGTACAAGACCATCCGGGAACCCGAGCTGGTATAACTTGTATACCAGCCCGCTGTGCCAGACTTTATCGAACGCTTTCGCCACGTCGAGGAACACCGCAAGGGTGGACTGACATTTGGGCGTGACCTGGGTGAAGCCGTGGTAGGGTTTCCGATTGAAACCCTCTAGGATGTGCTCCGTGATGCGGTGCACCTGCTGGACGCACGAGTGTCTGGCTCGAAAGCCGAACTGCTCGTCGGGGAGGAGATTGTTATCTCGGATGTGGGACCAAATACGCTTCAGAAGGATGCGCTCGTAAATCTTACCTAAGGTACTGAGGAGACTGATGGGGCGGTAGCTAGAGGGCTCTGACGCCTTCTTGCCGGGCTTGTGAATGCCGATGACGTCGGCAGACTTCCAAGCGTCGGGGAAGGTGCAGTTGGCCAAGGCGGCATTGAAGATGCTGACGAGGAGGTTGATCAGAAAGACGGGGAAGTGCTTAATCACTCTATTGCTGACGCCGTCTGCACCTGGGGCTAAAGAAACCTCATACATACAAATATATATACTTACATACATACATACGTAAAATCGAAAAACATAACCCTCTTTCCTCCGGCGCAGTCGAGGAAAAAGAAAAGAAGTAAAAAGAAAGAAAAAGACAAAACATATCACTATAATATACAAAGCAATACAACGTTTATTAATAAAGGAAGTCTAGAGTTAGGTTTTGACTTTTTTCGAAAAGTAATGCCAATTAGGAAGCTGACTTTAGCAAAATCTTATCTTACTTTGAAATTAAGCCTTCTGTCACGATTCTACACTAAAACCTAACGGAGCCGTAGTGAGAGCTGAGTAATTCCTAACACACGTTACGGTAAAAAATATTTGCTCACAGGGATAATGATTTTTTTTTTTAATTTGCTAACAGTACGTATAAAAAACACACAGAAGCTTATTTTCAAGCAAATAGCAGTATTTTTATCACTTGCATTATTTAGCAATGAGCCCGGGAGAGACAGTGACAGCAAAATGGTAAGTTGTGTCTTCAAATCTAAAAAAAAAACTAAAGACTTGTCACATTTTTTTTATTGATTCATGGGCTATGTCGCTCAATGACTACAAGGTGCTGTATAATTATTCTAATTTTAACTGATCGAAACAAAAAAAATATGAAAGCAAAAAAAACTTTCTTTTAGACGTAAGTCTACTTCTTGTACCTAAACAAAATGCCACCTTAATTACAATTTATAAATAACTTCTTATTGCAAAATGCAATTATTTCCAGAAAACGACTCACAGTTAGTTTCCATGCTTCCGAGAATATCTCGTGTAAACCTTCCGGCATCACGCTTGCATTTGCAGTTGTAGCTTGTTGCTCTGACGAATAAGCCTCGAGACATGCAACTTGAACATTAAGCTCTATTCAGTACGCCTAATTCCTAAAATTAAAATAGCGAAAAGTGTTTATGCCGTTGTCTAACACGAAGCAATAACAAAGACAAGGTATGTTTCTGGCTAGTTTAGATTTAGCAGTTTGGCGTTCTGAATAGGGGCCTATTCTCATTTTTTGACGTGAGCCGTGCAATTAAAACTCGGTAAGTAACTATGTTAAGAAAAAGCAATATAATACTATTGTATTTACTGTACAAAATAAAGTTACCTACACTTTTTCTATTTACATATTAGTATGGTTAGTAAATGTTTTTTTTTTTATATTCTCTAGGCGTAGTCAAAGTTGGCAGTACCTATTTTTTGGTATTTATAATATCAATCTATATTTCTTAAACTAAAAATAGTTTGAAGACAGAAGTACTGTAATGACAACTCTACATTTATATATACGAAGTAAAGCAAGCACACCTTACCTTTTTTTTTTACCACGGATTATGTATATTTGCGTTGCCTACTGACTCGCCTGATAGAAAGCATCGACAAGATTGAGAGTGCTTGCCTTTTGAAATACCTATTCATACTTCCTAGTCTTACATAGATCAAACTTGGAGCCGTATTTAAAAACGACGATCAGTCAAGAATCTAGATTAAAAACTGGTATGATTTTACTGGTAATTGTAGAAAATGCGGTAGAGCTTCAGCTCACTCGTTTGTAAACCGTTTGTGATGCTGAGCCGTTCCCCGTCCTTTTTTTTTTGACAAACCCAACGTCAACGCTTCAGTTAAGAGGGCCGCGACGTTCTGAAATTTCCGTAGAAACGCGCTACTCAAATTTCTTAAAAACCGTTTGTCAGATTATGATGAAATTTAGCATGTACAGTTAAATTAACAATATCTCCGCCCCTATGTACTTGTTTTTTTTTTTAAACGTTCTCAAGCGAAAATATAGCTATAAAAATATCCGCATTTTTAAAGGGTCACTTTTGACTGATTTATTCAATAGGTTGACAAAGCAAATCAAAAATTCCATTACATAGGGAGGTTGTCTACATTATTAGCTGTTAAATTAATCCATAATACAAGGGAAATTCTTAGTTACTTAAGAATTTATTACAGAAGTGCAAAAGTCATAAAAAAAATTGAAATTACACTTTGTCACTCTGTAGGTAAGTTTAGAGGCTCGTCAGTATCATTTCTCGCTCTCTTCACTCGTCTTCTTCTTCTAGACGAAATGGCTATAGAATACTAAGGTATTCTATAGCGACCTAGCCTAACTTCGCATTGGCTTAAGAGCCAATGCGAAGTTAGGCTAGGTCGCCTAGGTCGAAATTAGTTAGGTCGCTGGACTCTTAAGCATCGGCTATGATTAGCTAAATTGCCGCCCAGGAGTTTTACTACACCAACGATTTACGAGCGATTTCAAAGCCAGGCGATTGCAAAGCGTGATCGCCATGAGCTCGCAATGAGCACGCCATTGCCTCGCTTTGAAATTATCTTTAAAATGTGCGTTTCATGTCCTTGATTTCTCGTCCAAGCCGTGTCCTGGGAGTTCCCTCGTAAAGCAAGGAGGTGTCACTCGGAGACAGTGCATTATAAATACACACGTGCATTCGTAACAATCTGTTACTAAGTCGCCAGACACGTGTTAGCAGGTTTATTTTTGTGACGTGTCCATTAAACTAGTTTGAAAAGTTTTATGATTGATAAATAACAACTTAAGATTTGCTTAGTAGTGTTTTGGTACAGTTGAAGGTTGCTAGTGTCGTGTTTTGTGACCTTAATTTGACCATAATGAACGACCTTTTGATATTGACATTGTGTTGCTCAGGTCAGTAACATGTTATGATTTTTTAGTTATGTTTATGAGTTAAGTGTGCGCTTGCAATTTTTGTAAGCTAAAATAAATCAAATAATAAATTAATTTAAGCAGGTATTGACTGTGTTGAAAGTATTTTTTGGTAATTTTTCCTTATTTGTATTTTGTTGCAGTATTTTTGACACCGGCACATCTACAAAGTGATGTAAGAATCCATCCAACTATGACAGAAATAACTATAACAAAAATTTTCCTAAATGATAATTTTTTAAACAACTCTTCCCCGAATTTCTTATTCCAATTCCTTAACTAACTAACTAACTAACTAAAATTGCTAATATATTTTGGTCTCATTGGATATGACTTTTGAGGTTCATCAATATCTTCTCTAGCTCTATTTGTCCTACGCCTTGTGCTACATGAAATGGCAATAGAAAATTTCTAGGCAATGCATTTCTCTTTATTTAAGTACTTGGATATCTTTAAAACGCCTTATAAAATATCAGGAAGCCTACCATGACATAATTATTGCACTGATTGTTACGAGTATGTTTTGTTTTGACGCTGCTGACCATGAACCTTATTGCGCAGCGTTAAAATTTGCGGTCGCTCATCGTCAACAATAAAATGTTACCAATGACAATGGCAATGAGATGTAGGTAGGCCCCCAGTGCATCCCCGTTGAAGTTAAATGTAAAAGTTATGATTATTTTACCACTAGTGAATCACACCACTTCGCTTGGTAGGTATAGAACTGCACTTATGACATCAATGAGAGAAGGTTAACAGCCGCGGTTAATTACCTATAAGTAACGATAAAATCAAAGCGAATAGGAAATATTATAATGAGCATAGTTATTAACAAAGTATTTATAGTAAGCAACTGATCAAGGCTTATCAAGAAACTATTTGCAATGACATTATTAGATGCGTATTCAAATAACAGGAAAACGATATCAAATTCTTTGACATTCATCTTTTGTATCGAGTTTTTTGTCTATTTAAAACTGTACCAGAGAAAAAAAATGGCTGTAGGAAGATATAATTTTAAATTTACAATATTTTAATGAATCCAGTATAAAATAAGACACATATAAAGATAGCGATGTGTTCATGGAGGATGCCTAAGTAAGTATATTTGATTGGAGATCAATTGTACTGTCCTGCATAAAATAAGACTTAACTTGCATTAACTTAACAAACTTGATTGTATTGTATTGACTTGATTATGTATACTTGTAATGATTATGTTTTATTGTTTATTGATTTATTTATTGATTATTCGCATATTTGTAATTTTTAATTTAATTTTTGTGTTTTAATTTAATTTACATTTTTGATGATTTTGTGTGTATCTATGGAATGACTGTTCTGAAATAAACTTTATTATTATTATTATTATTATTTGAATGGTTCATTTTATTTTTCTCTCGCCAGGCGAGGAAGCAACACCTTTCACGGGCTTTTGGCCAAGCGAAAGGCTGATAGTTAAATTTTATTAATTAAGGAAGAGAGAAAAACTTCCGGACAATGCGACAGGTGTTTAATATTGCTGCCTTTTGCAATTGTGTGTATGTGGCTCTGTGAATGTTCAATGTTTCCAGACCGGTCAGTAGAGTGTAAGGTATGACGCCTGTAGTGGACAGTATGATAGGGACGGTCCTTACCGTATCTACTTTCCACTGTGTTTTAATCTCTATTGCTAAGTCAGTGTATTTTATTTTATTTTTTATTTTATATTTTATTTATTAAACAACATTATCGTATTGTAATTTTTTCGGAGTGTGTAGAAGTGAGATTGTGTGTGTTAGGAATGGCTATGTCTATAAGGTAAACTATTTTATTTCGTTTGTCTTGAAGAGTGATGTCTGGTCTATTAAAATGAATGGTTTTGTCTGTTATTATAGTTAGTGTTCCCAGTAGAGTTTGTAGTTAGGTACAAACTCTACTGGGACAGAACTATAATACTGTATAGTACTGTACCTAACTACAAACTCTACTGGGACAGAACTATAATAACAGACAAAACCATTCATTTTAATAGACCAGACATCACTCTTCAAGACAAACGAAATAAAATAGTTTACCATAATACATTCTGTCCCAGTAGAGTTTGTACCTAACTACAAACTCTACTGGGACAGAACTATAATAACATACAAAACCATTCATTTATTATTAATATTGATATTGATGATCACGAAAGCTGTTTAGGTCGTTTTCTGATTTAAAGCACTTATATAGTACAAATTATAAAGAAAATGTAACTTATTTTTAAAAGGTTTTTTCCTAAAATGTCACTTTAATGAATAGCAGGAAGATCGCTGGGTATGGGGCTACGTAGTCGTGCCAGAGACATCAACGTCTCCAGAGACACCATCGTCTCCAGAGACATCATCATCTCCAGAGACATCATTTTCTCCTCAAACCGGGACCGAGCCCTCTACTCGTACTTTGGATAGTGCGAACCCTTGTCTTAATACCACGTACTCGCCTAAGCCAGATTTTAGTGCATTGAGGTTGAGCATCAGTGAGACTAGTGAGTGCTTATTATGTTTCTAGATTAATTAGGCAGTTTTAGAAGTTGACATTCAGTGAATATATCCATCACGGGTGTCCATCCGTATGCTATATACCTATTAAATATATCAAAAATGAAAGTAAATACTAAGGTTACAATTCAATCACTGTTTTTGTTTACTTAATGTGATTGAACTTCACAAACAACTCAAAATGAACGTCAGACCAAGAAAAAAGTGAAGAAAAGTCAAATTAAAGCTTGAGTTTACTTATTTTGTTGTTTATGTGTCTACCTTATTTTTGTTTGTTTTTTCCAAACGTCATTTGTGGAATTAGTAATTTCTTAATTTGTTTTAAAAAAAATTGAGAAACTTGTTACTTGTTGTTTTAAAATTATATGTAAATGTCCATAAATATATGTATTCAAGTGAAATTCGTCCATGACTCTCTGAATTACTCAATGATTTGTAAGTTTTCCTTTTATTTTCAGAGTGCTACGAATATATTTGGGAAATCAAGCACAGAGAGGAAATGGACAAAAGGTCAGCTGAATGTAAGTACGAATTAAGTTCAGTTAAAAATACTTCTTCAAGTTTCTTCAAGAATTTCTAATTTTCCCCATCTTTCACAGTTCACAGCCTACGTTGCTGGAAATTATGCCTATTTTTGTGAACAACAATTCATTCGTTTATTTTGCCTAGGTACTTACGGACTAACTACCTTTTTAAAAAGGATATATGTAGGTAGGATATACATCACCTACTCGGTCAATACAAACTTACTAAGTATTTTAATATTTATTAAGTTCGTATCGGCCGGGTGGCAAGCTCTTATCTAGGTTTTCAGGCAGCGTAAGGCATCGTCCTGATTAATCAAACTGTGAGCGGCTGATTGTTTACTGGCTGACTCTACATAAGTCGCGTATAGGACAACTCAATGTTCAGCAAGCGAACTGTAGTAAACAAAATACGAATCAGCCGTTCGCAAGCGATAGGCCGCAAACTAAGCACGCGCTTATTTAGTACTTGCTATTCGGACACTCCATCCTACTAATATTATAAACGCGAAAGTTTGTATGAATGGATGTTTGTTACTCTTTCACGCCAGAACGGCTGAACAGATCTGGATTAAATGAGGCACAGAGATAGATTATAGCCTAGAATAGCACATAGGATACATTTTAACCGCGGGTGAAACCACGGGGCGCAGCTATGTAGTTTAAAATATAAAGGGTGGCAAACTGGAGGCAAATAGTCAGCCGCTCACAGTATGCTCAGTCAGGACGAAGCCTTACGGCTTCTGAAATGACCTTAGTTTTTGTTATAGGAAAACAATTCGGAGCCTATAATTTAACTTTTTTATTTTTGTTTATTTACATTGTGTTAAGACAGTTGTTATTAGAAGCACCTACTTAATAATCAATTAAACTTAACAATTTTTGACTTAAAACTTCCTTATTAAGTATTTACTCGTATACGTAGATATTGCCTATTTTTCAAAAAATCGTGATTACAACTAAAGTCATCAATTAAGTTAATTACGTTTAATAGCTTAATTTGCAAATCTGTAAATAGTAGAGCAATAACATAACATATAATTAGGTAGGTGAATATACATATCTATGTAGGTAAGTATATTAAATTCTATGAAATTCACTTACAGGTACAGCGTATAGGATGAAACATAGAGGTCCAAATGGCCCACATTTTGCAATAGGAGGCAGAATTACACTACCGGGAGAATTCCCTCATATGGTGATTAACTTTATATGATATTAAACTACTTCAAATATTAATACATTTGAATAAAAAAAAAAAAATTTTAAATTACATCCAACATTGTCCTCATCAAAAATACTGAAACTTAGAAAACTCTAAAAGTAAGAAGATGAGTTTTGGCAAAACTAAATGAAAGTTAAATGAAATATCGAAACTATTATTTTAAACTACAGTTAAGATTGTGGTAATAATTTAAAGTTACAAAAAAAATGTAGAATTTCACGCAAAACTTCTTTATCTAAATCTACCACGTCCTTTCAAGCCTTTTATTCTTTATTTTTTTTATTTGTTTCACCCATTTCAATTATTGTACCTATTTGAACTTGTTTAATTACCAGGGAGTCATAGGCTGGCAGGCGGTTGTAGTGACCAGCCTATTTATTTTGTAAGCGTAATAACAATGGCCATCGTGTGCGCTCGCTCGTAAAACGCGACTAGTTGACGCGAGCGGGATGACACGCAATGATTATTGTCATTACGCTTAGAATATGAAGCCCTATATAGGATGTCTATTTAAACGTGTTTTGGTTACCAGGGCGCCATAGGCTGGCAGGCGGCAGTAGGGACCTGGGTGTTCAAATGCGGTAGTTCCCTCATCAGTTCCAAGTTCATTCTGACTGCGGCGCACTGCTCCCAAGCATCACCAAGGGATACCACCATTGCAGACCCTGTGCCTAAGATTGTGAGACTTGGGGATAAGAATATTATTGATACTGTAAGTCACTTTGTAAAACAGATTTACTATAGAATTTTTTAGAATGTACCGTAACACAACATCAGCTAAATACTAAACCAAATTAAATAATAACAGCATAATTTCAAGTAATCACAGTGTGAACGACCCTTAGACTGTGAAGTGTGTGCGTCATGCCCTCTATTTTTATCTTAATATATATAAATCTCGTGTCAAAATGTTTGTCCTCAATGAACTCCTAAACCACTTAACCGATTATAATAAAATTCGCACACCATGTGCAGTTCGATCCAACTTGAGAGATAGGATAGCTCACATAATTATATTTATATAAATAATAAACGCGAACGAAGTCGCGGGGTGACAGCTAGTATAATATAATTTGTGTCAGTTGAAATTCTAGTTCACAAAACGATATAGCGTCATTTTTTGTTTTTGCTAAGAGTGGTGTCGGTAATCGAACCGGTGAATCGGTATATTTATTTGTTTTCACAACACTTTAGTTTACTTCGATCGATGTTCAATAAAATCGAACATAGGTGACTAGTGATATTAAGTTTCAATTATTTTCTTATTTCTTCCTTCTTCATCGCTTTGCCATGTCCTTATTGCTCATCGTTTTAATTCTAGTTCTCAAACGGAGTCTATCCCAAAGACGAAAAGATCGTCCGCGTCATTGTCCATCCAAAGTTCGTGTCTCCGAAAAAGTATTATGACATAGCTCTGATGGAGTTAGAGAACGACGTGGTCTTCTCGAAGTACGTCCAGCCGGCTTGCTTGTGGGGTCAGTTTGATACGAGCTGGCTGGGTGCTAGGGCTACGTTGACTGGATGGGGCGTGGTGGAATCGGGTGAGATTTTTTTCATAGCGTTTGCGTTGCTTAGACGAAATTTTCTTTTATATGTCCGGAAATCCGGCTGTTCTGCTCTACAGTTCGCGCTTTGCGATTCTCGTGAAATTTTGTGAGCAGATTTGGTAAGTATGTAGATTTTTCCAAAAGCGAACATAATATTATGATTTTTTTACGCTTTCACCAGGAGGGCTATTCCTACAGGTGAGATGAGATGAGATTTTATCTTGGTCACACTCACACCTACGACGTTTCAAACGAGAGCAACAACGACGAAAAATGGTGAGATGAAAATCTCAAATCTCCGAATAGAGCCCCTGGTCTTCATCTCACAGAGCAACAGTTGTAGCTTTTTAATCCGAATCATTTTAACTTACATCGGTAGCCGACGACTGAAAAGAAGATTTTTTTTCTGGTGGGAGGCTTCTGCCGTGGCTAGTAGTACCGTACCGTACCGTACCGTACCGTAGTTACCACCCACCGGACCAAGCCATGCCGTGAAATGACCTAGTCGCGTTTCGGGATGCAGTCTGGTGCAACCGTTCCGAAGACGGATCTGAGCAGTAGGGCACTTGTAGCGCCTCACTCAACTGCCGTCTTTGTACTTCTTCACTCTATAAAGTTTAAAAAAAAAAATCTTAAATAAAAATAAAAAATCTTAAATAAAAGAAAAATCTTAGTTCGTAGTGCTCCATCTTGGACCACAACGTCGCTTAACATCAGGCGAGTTGGAGATCAAACGTCGAAAAAAAAATGCGCAAAGGAAGAAATGAAGGAGAAAAGATTGAAAGATATTATAGGGTCAAAAGGAAAACTGAAAGGACTCAAAAGGACTGCCTCAGTGGCTCAGTTGGTAGTGAACCTGCCTTCTGAGCTTGTGGGCGTGGGTTCGATTCCCACCTAGGGCAAACATTTATGCGATGAACATGTGTGTTTGTTCTATGTCTGGGTGTTAATATGTATTTAAGTATGTATTTAAAAATATCTAAGTATGTATATCAGTCTCTGGCAGCCATAGTACAAGCTTTACTTAGTTTGGGGTCAGGCGACCGTGTGTGGAGTTGTCCCGAATTTATTTTTATTTTATTTAAAAAAACGTACATGCTTTACCGACCACAATTATTATTAAGTGGGATAAAAATAGGAAAAAACTCCGAATAGACTCGCAGTCAAACTAAATTAAGCATAATTGTTAAACATTGATAACGGTATGTTATGAGTATAAATATTAGTGGCAATTGTTTAAGCGTAAGTATGCAAAAGTAACTTACGTTTAACCCTACTACAATATTCCTGCTATTTCAATGTGGTAAAGACACTTGCTTTTAAGCGAAACTTTGGTAACATAGCTTTGAATTGAATGGCGCTCACTTGAAAATACAATGAACCACAATGAACGACGGGACTTCGCACAATATTTGTGTAATAAAATAAGCGCATTAAACTTTGTTGTATTAAATTGAAGTTTTTATACCGTCTTATGACAGTAAAAAGCAAATAAATTTTTAATTCAGTAATAACCATGCAAGGACAGTTTTATGATTCTTGAGAAGATTATATTTGAGATTCTTTGGAAGGACTGAATGTTGTGTTTTTATCTATATGATAATATTATGATGAATGGTGTAGTTTATGAGCGTAAAGCCATAAAACTATAGAAGGTATAGATTTTCCTTTGAATAACTGCATGCCCTGTAGAAGTATGATTCTGCACCCTTCCGCACCCTACCACAGACGACAGCAGCAGATGACGTGTCGCAGCGACACTATACTGATTTTACTGGTATTTCTTTGAGATAATTACCATCTGCAGCGAGCGACCTGGTGAAAGCGACATGTTTCCCGACCGCAGACCAGTAGTGTCGCTGACGACACGCCCAATTTGTTCGTTTGCTTAAAAAGGAAGAGCCGAAAAGGAAGAGATAGTGTTAGAGATGGACATACATTTTGTGTATTTTTTAATTGATCTTTTTTATAGTTGTTTGTAATTAATCTCAATCATTGTAGTAGCCTCAAGTTTCGTAAAAAAAATGGTTTCTAATCAATACTTTCCTGCAGGAAGTCGCACAACATCTCCCGAGCTCCAAGCGGCTGTAGTAGACGTGATAGACCAGCAGAGATGCGACACTCTGCTGCGACCCTCGTGCTACCGGCACTGGTGCGGGATGCAGGAACACCAGCTCTGTGCCGGGAAACTGTCTGGAGGAGTTGATGCTTGTCAGGTAATCTGAAGCTTCGAGAATCTGAAATCAGAAGCTTTCATTGCTTACATACTTACATGTCACACATATCTTAATTATAGGTAGGTATTACTTTAAAAAAAAACCACACAAATGTAGTGAAGTGAAGTGCACTGAAATAAGACACGCATCAGCTTTAAGCTGCCAGTGTCAACAAATAATAATAATATATATGTATATAGGTATATACTGGGTTATAGGTAACTCATCTAAAACCTTTTAAGGGTACATTGTACTCATCAATATGAACAACTTTTACTATGAAGCCAATCCTGTAATCGCGAAAAAAAAACAGCTATTCCATACAAAAAGTTCAATCACCTGAGACAAAATGTATGGAACGGCTGTTTTTTATTTGCAGAGTTCGCCCCATAGTAAAAGTTGTTAATTATTTATTATTAATTATTAAATAATTATTTATTAAATATTGATGAGTACAATGAACCCTTAAGAGGTTTTTGGTGAGTTGTTTATAAACCTGTATACCTATATCGGTATATGTATAAAGGTATATGTGTGTAATAAAGTAAAATGAATGTGTAAATCTTATCGAACCTGGACAAGATTGGCACAGGGCCGGGATGAGTGGCGTACGAGAAGAGAGACCTATGCATAGCAGTGGGCGATTATGAGCTGAAGATGATGATAATTAATAAAGTGAACCCATTAAATGAACAATTAGAGCTGAATTTATACGGACATAGTACTGGGCAAGCTGGACTAAAGTGCCAAACAATTTGGAATTCCCAATTGAAATTAAAGTCAGATTTATATTTTGTCCACTTATTTGTTTTACAAAGCAGGCTATTATTAAAATGCTAATTCGAATAAACACACCAAACAATGAGTTGACAGCTTTTTAGCAAAATTAAATGGGCTCGTTATTTGCTCTGTGTAGTGTAGGTACTACACTACACAGGTAGGATATATCTAACTCCAATCGACAAAACTACAGTACTTGATTTTTTTTTATTTTATGTAGAATAGGTCGACGTTTGACCACCAACTCGCCTGATGTTAAGCGACGTTGTGGTCTAAGATGGAGCACGACGACCTATAAGGTACTTATTCACTCTAGCCTTAAAGTTTTGTAGAGTGAAGAAGTACAAAGACGGCAGTTGAGTGAGCCGCTACAAGTGCGCTACTGCTCAGACCCGTCTTCGGAACGGTTACACCGGAGTACATCCCGAAACACGACTAGGTCATTTCACGGCATGGCTTGGTCCGGTGGGTGGTAACTAGCCACGGCCGAAGCCTCCCACCAGAGTTTGCTACCCGGTTAGCACTATCCGGGGACCACGTGTAGGGAATCAGAATAGAGTACACTCCTACGGACGTGGGTAGCTCAGCCCCCAAAAATTGATATTGATATGATAGATTTTATAACCAATCTTAACAAGGTTATCAAACAAATAGGTACGTGATTTGTATTTGTCCTTTTCAGGGTGACTCCGGTGGGCCACTCCAAGTGAAGATACCCCTTCCAACAGATGCCCAAGGATCCATGCACTATGTCATCGGAGTGACGTCATTCGGCATTGGCTGTGCGCTGCCAAACCTACCTGGCATCTACACCCGAGTATCTAGCTTCATAGAGTGGATTGAAGATAACGTATGGAGATAAACCACAGAAATACTAATTTAATAAAAAAAAACTTTTCTCGTCTAGTCGTTTTCGTATAGACTTCTCAGCGATTTGAATGAGAATCACATTGTTATTCCTGAATAGTAATGTAATATTATTTTGATACAAGTATTCAAAGAATCTGTAATAGAACTGGCAAATAAAAAGAAATGGGATGGTAATGCTGATTGGCCAAGGTTACTCGCAGGTTAAGGTCATCTTATTCTACAGACTTGCTTAGAATACTGACCATTAAGTATTCGACACCCACTTTAACAGTAATCCAAAGCAAATTACTCATGAATTTCTCATAAAATGAAAGTACAAACAATAAAACTAGACTGAGTCTTTGCAAAGATATCTCAGGACTTGGGCTTAAAGTGGACGATTGTTACACCGTAGCGTAATTATTAGAAAATAATAGAGGTTGACAAAAATGATTTAATAAACCTTTAGATGAAGTTGTTATAAATTATTGTATCACAATATTATATTATGTATATTTAAAAAAATACCTTAATCACCGAAAGTCACTGTTTTACCGTGACGCCTAGACCTATAATTATATCGTGGCCTAGTAAAAAAATGTACCTACACTTACTTTCATATCAATCTTAAACTCTTGCCTATCCTACTAATACATATTATAAACGCGAAAGTTTGTAAGAATGGATGGATGGATGGATGTTTGTTACTCTTTCACGCCAGAACGGCTGAACAGATCTGGGTGACATTTGGCACAGAGATAGATTATAGTCTAGAATAGGACATAGGATACTTTTTAACCGCGGGTGAAACCGCGGGGCGCAGCTAGTAATGTATAAAATAACAAAAAGCACAATAAAGTATTTTTATTTGCAATTGTGTTTCATTTAAATTTATCACCAGGGGCTGTAGACAAGTTGCCATCGCATATAATTTATGAAATATGGGAAGCGTTCTAAAGTTATCTCATTTATGTTTCTTTGCTACAAATAGAAAAGAAGTACGCACTCGAAAAAAAATACTGAATCACCATTTTCAGTAGGTTGCTATTTACTAATACTATTTAGTAAATTTAAAACAATAAAGCTCAGTTATTTATTCATTCAATATATTGCTGTTTACATTTACCCATTCTAACTTTAACAATGAAACTAACTAAACAAGCGAAACAGCGCAAACTTTGGCACTGCAAACGAACTCCGTTGCTACGTGCCGGTGTAAACCAACGTAGGATTTGCAGTAATCTCCCATTTGAGGGGGCGATTTGTCTACCAGACAGATAGCTGGCGCGCTCTAGCTGATCCCTCCCCATTTGGAACTAACCCTTATTGCATTGTGTACTCTGGCCGTAGTGAATGGGATGTGGCGTATGACGCGTGACCAGATTCTCGAATTTCTAGGATCCTGGTACTTTGCATGAAATCTGACGAATTAGGCTCAAATTTTCATAAGATAACCTAACATAATATAACATATCGTCACGCCTTTTCCTCGAAGGGACTGGCAGAGGTATACAACCCCCACACTTCGCCAAACGATATTTAGTCCCAAATGTGACATGGGGCGAGCCTGTCGCCATTCACCGGGCTCCAATTATGTAGCTTGAATATGCACATATGTTCGAACAATGAACAAATTGGTGCGTGCCTTCGGCTAGGTCCGACCCATCTCCCTCTGGCATGAGGGGGGAGCCTTCTCCGACTAGAGTATCATCGCTTCATAATATTTATGTTTTTTTACACCACGTTAACTTTATTAATAACAAATTGTGTGCTACTTTCTTTATATGATACCTAAGGGATATATGTATCTAAATGAGTTTGTATTTTAGACTGAACGGATTTAGGCAGATTAGGCTATAACCCGTCATTATGGTATATACATTTAAGTTACAAAAATATAGAGTACCTACTAAAGGGTGTCCTAATAAGAGTGCGCTTTAAATTTAGAATTTTTTTTTCGGGTAAGTGGCAACGCTGGTATGTGATAGCTGTCACCTATGTATGTTTATTCCCATTAATAAAAATGGAACGCTTTTTAAAAGAACAACGCGTTATAATAATTGTGAAAACTCAATACAAAATGGGAAAAGTTTCCCCATTTTTGTAGAAGCCTTTTCAGTATAAAAAGTGTAGTAGACAAATAGAGTGACATTTCAGAAAATGAAATGAATAATGTGTCAACCATTCGAAGACTTTAAAAAAATTTGAAGAAACTGGGTCGACCCTTTGTGTCAAAGTACAGGTCGGTCTATTGTAATACATTCCTGCTGTAAACGAGAGGCGAGAACATTTAGCGAAGTTTGCGAGCGATTTCAGTGTAACTTTCCTCATTTTTGTAATGAGTTTTTACAATTATAACGCGTCAAAGTCAAAATGTTTTTATTCAATTTGGGTATCAAAGATACACTTGTGAATGAAACATAACGAACATAAGCCGTAAGGCCTCTCTGTAAAGTTGTAATTTTATTTTGATCCAATACGTTGCCTTTGCTAGACCAAATTAACCTTGCAGTGTGCGCAACGATTTGTTGCCTCGCCTCGCTCGCCGAGCGCACACATTGTGTCTTGTGAACTATAAATTGGCAACATTAAGACTGAAAACAAGATTTCTTTTAAATGAATCGACATTTCTACCTCTAAATACAACATCGTTTACCATCCAACGAATTGACTAGAGCCGTGAATACGTCAAAATCATAAATAGAAATAAAAACAGAACCTAAAGACCATCAAAGAAAATTCCACAGAGCGAAAAGATCACAAAGGTACTCCTCGTTAAAATCCTAAGTCTATAAAAATAAAATACCTAATAAATGAGTAAATGGCAAGCCACAACGTAACGTGCTGATCATAACTCTGTTTGGCCCATCAATGAGCTGTGTAGACGGAGGTTATGACACGGAGAGGACTTAAATTTGTTTGTTAGCTGTTTTTATCGTTATTTTATGAACGAGAGTATGGTTAGGGCTGATATACAAGGAACGAAGCTGTGCGAAAATGGTTTCAAGGGTGTGTAGAATGCTTAATAGGCTTGTCACACTAAAGTAGGGAGGTAAGTAGAATAGAGCATTCTAAGTGTCTACGTGGGCAGACTAGAATTTTAAAGGACGTCTGTCATCGCTGCTATAGCATTACGTTATAAGCTAAAAGAAACATTAAGAATTGCCAAAGTCCTTGCTTTACTATTTTAAACTACTCCTAGCGAAATATTCGCTTATCTGGCACATATAAAGTTAAGAGTCTCCTAAGGAATGGGTAAAGGTTCGTGCAAGAAAAAATGTGTAGGAACTAGCTAGGAGTAGTTTAAACTAGGCAATTCTTATACTTAGTGGAAGTAAGCATCTGTATTTTTGCAACTTTTCACGACTTAAGTAATTCAACTAATTATAATGAAGTAGGTGAATGACGTTGTGAGAAATTCACCCTTATCCACATCCATATTTCCATACACTTTGATTAACTTATACTAATCTATAAAATCGGAAACTCTAACTAACTAAAAAATCGTAACTCTATTTAAATGTTCGTTTGTAGGTTTTTCATGGCTAAACGAATCTTGATGAAATTTGATAATTAGTTACAGTATTTCACGAAGAAGTTTTTTGGATGCTATTTTCTGAATAAACGCGAACGTAGTCGCGGATAATACAGCTAGTAAGATATATAGGGCATTAATAGGGCATAATTCAGGTTGCCTGGAAGAGATCGCTCTGAGCGTAAGGCCGCCCATTAAAAACTTAGTTAAGCCTTATTTAAGTACTATTGTAATTATTTTATGTTTTTAATAAAGAGTTGTTGTTGTTGTTGTTGTTGTTGTTGTTGTAATACTTTTGGTACTGAAAAAAGCAAGAAAAATGTAAATTATTACTAAAACCTATGGGCTATTGCTATATAACTTACAATATGTTGATAATTTTATTTTCCTTAAATTTGAAACTATAATTACTTACCAACTTCTTTATTACTAACAGACAGTTTGACAGTCAGAGTAAAATATTTCACTCATTTAAAAAAGCCGTTTTTTTTCGTCTTTCGCATACTTTCTACCAAACAGAGCTCCTATCAGAAGACTACGACTATCTTACGTATACTTACAGTAATTAATAGATTCTACTCGTCTTACTAATAAACGTTGTAAAGGCAATAATTAGCCTTAGAATAGCTATACATCGTTTCGTCTATTTTCTTTCTTTTAAATTTTTAACTCGATTGATAAAGACAAAACACTGTGTTTAGCTATTCCGAAACAATATTACATTTATAAGTAAGGGGTATGGTGGTATGGTATAATAATATACTCTGCCAGGTATAGCACTCAGCAACACTTAGTGACATCAATCGATGCTTATGCAAGACCGAAATAAGTCATGTACGCCAAGTTCGAAAGAGACGGATAACAATGACGTCATTGTGTGTTTGCTAAATGCTAGACCTTGTTTTTTCGGATCATTTTATTGGTACATTAAATCCAACACACACAGTAAAACGTTACAACGACCGTTGTGTGTTTATGTCACACATCTGACCCAAAATAAAGTCTAAAAACTAATCCAGAGCTTCCCAAATTAAAGCCCCCAATTTAAAAATAAAACAAAAGTTTCAAATTTAATATTCAAACGTAACACGTGTAAGAAAAACATGCAAATCACTGGGCAGTGCGGGCCCGGGGCAAAGTATTCCCTTTTATGGGGCCCATAAATTACAGGCTTGGGTCAAAGCAGAGAAATTTAAACACAGCTATTAAACAGGGGGCTGTGTTAAAAAGTTTGTGAAACATTTGCGTGCCAGTATTTTTTTAAAGACTCTTGGAAGGCTTTGGGTTCTTTGCAGAGCAGAAATATAATTTCGAGAAGCTTTTGATATGAACGAACTTGTTCCATTTGACCATATAAGCCTTGTCTCCAAAGGGTAAAGAACGGGTAAATCACCTTCCGTGTAGATTCCCTGATAAAAGGAAATTTAATATTTTACATTTTCCTCCCAGAAGTCGTAAAAAGTCGTGATGAAAGCAACCTCCAGGCTCATCCATCACACTGAATTTCATCCAAAATTGTTGAGCCTTTATGGAAAAGTATCTACTTAATTATAATTTTAATAAAAGATTTCATCGCTATTTTAAAACATTGCAATGTTTACATACTCATGTGGTACGCTAAAAAAAGATATATTTAAAAAACTCTTCTAGGAAAAAGCATTAAACTTCTTCTACACAGTCAAGTAAAACTGAAATAGTGCTACAAATAACATATCGTCACGCCTTTCCCCCGAGGGGCTGGCAGAGGTGTAATACAACACCCACATTTCGCCGGACGATATTCGGTCCCAAATATGACAAGGGAGAGCCTGTCGCCATACACCAGGCTCAAGTCATGTAGCAGATGACATACAATACGCACATATGTATGTTCACACAAGGAACAAATTGGTGCGTGACGTCGGCTGGGTTCGAACCCGCTCCCTCTGGCTTGAGAGAGGGAGCGGGTTCGAACCCAGCCTAGTAGTGCTACACTGCTTAGATAAATATATGTAGTCGGTAAGACTGAGCAAACTGTGGGCTGTAGACTGTTGCCTCCAAGTTGCGCAATCTTATTGCGCGGCGATACGATTAGCGGTCGCGCAGCGTCGAAAAACGTAACCATCATGGCTATAAGATCTATCATAGTAGGCCACAAGTTCGCCATTCGTATTAGGTTTGCCACAGTTCGCCGCCTGCTCAACTAAGTTTGCTCAATACGCGACTTAGAATCAGCCAGCGGACTGTCAGCTGCTCACACCTCCACTTAATCAGGACGAAGCCTTAGTATGAAAAAGGCGTTTTTTTTATGTAGGTAATAGGTCGGCGTTTGACCAGCAACTCGCCTGATGTTAAGCGACGTTGTGGTCTAAGATGGAGCACGACGACCTTAAGGTACTTATTCACGCTAAACTTGAAGTTTTGTAGAGTGAAGAAGTACAAAGACAGCAGTTGAGTGACGCGCTACAAGTGCGCTACTGCTCAGACCCGTCTTCGGAACGGTTACACCGGACTACATCCCGAAACACGACTAGGTCATTTCACGGCATGGCTTGGTCCGGTGGGTGGTAACTAGCCACGGCGTAGCCTCCCACCAAAGAACCGTCCCACCGTGCCTTTTTTCAGAGCTGAAATAAATCACGCCATAATACATGTAAAATTAAAACTTCCGTCTCATTTTTCCGATAAATTATAAATCCAACGAGACCAAGATAAATGTTAAACTAAACTTTTTCAACATAATCTGTCAAATACACGTTTTTTCTCATTATATCTTCGCTCATAGGAGAAATTAATCAAAGTTCCTAACTTAGATGAAGTTTCTTTAACTTATTAAGGGCAGTCTCTCAAGGCGCCGCGCCAACACGGATTATTTAATAGCAATTTACTACCTTAACTTTTTGATCAATTGGTTCAAATTTTATGGGAACACGTTGCAAGCACAGAGATTTTGTTTTTTTTCTCAATTGTTACAAGTAGGTATGTGATTGGTTATGAGTTTGATTCATAACTTAACATGATTTTATCCTCATAATCATTGACTGCCTCGGTGGTGCAGCTGGTAGTGACCTTGTTCTCTGAGCCTGGGGGCGTGGGTTCGATTCCCACCTAGGGCAAACATTTATGTGATTATCATTTGTGTTTGTTCTATGTCTGGGTGTTAATATCTATTTAAGTATGTATTTAAAATATCTAAGTATGTATATCAGTCTCTGGCAGCCATAGTACAAGCTTGGCTTAGTTTGGGGTCAGACGACCGTGTGTGGAAGTGTAAAAAAAAAACACTAGTGGCTCTGTGAGCAGTTTCGATAGTTATACAGAATTTTTGCTGAGTCAGTTTTAGAACTTTTTTCAAAATTGCGTAGAATTGGTTAAGAAATGCTATCTGTAGAGGAAGACAGAGATCCAGACAGAATTCGCACATACGATAGCATTTTTGTCGAAGCTGAGACAAAGACGCTTCAGACGTTATAATCCGGCAACTCCGAAGTGCAGTTAGTTGGCTTATGGAAGTCAGGCAACGGCATGCGCGCGTGACAAAATTCTTCTCGTCACTTTTTGTAGTGTGAGAACGTGACAAGGCTATATAAACATACGTCTGTCTCGATAAAAACAGTGGACATACCGTTGTCGCATTACGTGTGCTAGTCCTGCAGAGACAATTTGATTCCAGTAAATTAGCGCCACCCCGTACACAACCACACTGCACGCGTGTAGAGACCACACTAATGCAAGGTGCCAGGAGTTCAATGCAATCAAATGTAGAGGACGAAAGTTTGTGTTCAGATGATGAAATATAGTATGTAGTAAATATAATGTCGATGTGCAGAGATCAGTTTATACAAACCAGCCCAGCATCACTATGTTGGGCACGTGTCGGTCTACTGATACATAAAGACACAAGAAAACTACAATACAACAACAATAACATGACTAGGTAAAAATATTATTACTATTCTATTGGTTAGTTGGTTACCCACTACTTGTGTAACCCACTACTTATTATTATTAATCTGAAAGTTTTTGTATTTATTAATTATATTATTCACGCAAAAACAATGATCCCTACCTCGGGGCGCATACTCGTTTATTTATACGACTAGTATACGTTAAAGGTTAAAAATCAATCAATTTACAATAATAATAGTAAAAATTAATTAAATTCATAAAACAAATGTCATAAAAAATAAAAATGATAACATTCAATGTTATAAATTAGGTATCCTAGGATATCATTTTCCGTAATAATTTATCAGCCTAATTATTAAAAAATTCTTTTTCATGTCATAGAACGCATGATTAATCAGCCAGCGTTTCAGTTACGTCTTAAATAAAGTTAGGTTTGACCAATAATGTCTACGGGGAGTCTATTGTAAATACTAGTACCCATGATATACTCGTAAGTCAATTTAGTGGATTTCGCAAGTGTCCGTTTTGCTAAATACATGTTTCACGTAAATATAAATATTGAAGCATACCTACACTTGTGTAGAATATTTGTGTACATTTCATAACATAACATATCGTCACTAGTTTCCCTAGAAGGGGCTGGTACAGGTGTACAAAACTCACACTTCGCCGGACGATATTCAGTCCCAAATGTGACAGGGGCGAGCCATTCACCGGCCACGGCACAGTCAGATGACATTAAATACGCACATATGTTTACAAAATGAACAAATTGGTGCGTGCCTTCTGCTGGGTCCGAACCCGCTCTCTCTGGCTTGAGAGGCGGGCCGTCTTCAACTAGGCAATCATCGCATTTGTATAGTAATTAAATAACACTATGTTTAATGTTACGACATGACTTCTCAGCCTTTACGATCTAATTTTCTTTTTCATCGCCAATTCCACGTCATAGTTGAATCAACGCGCTAACTAACTTCACTGAAAATTCACTCATTAAATCACGTTCACAAGCCCGTTCAAAAAACAATCTTACCTTCACGCTCGACGGTATAAAATCATTTGGTAGGCAGAAAGTCTTTTTAAATGCCACCTTCAGCAATAAAGAGGTTCGTAAAGAGTACTTCGATTAGTGTAAGTAATAAATGAGCAACGTAACTTCCGATTTGGTACATTTTAAATGACTTTTCAGTGAATTGTGAATGAAGAATTTTCCGGGTCGTTAGTTCTTGTTAAGCTTTTTTACTGTTTTCGGGTTCTCTATAATTATGAAGGTGGGGAATAATTAAGTGTTGATAATGGCATGGAATTTTGTGGAATGTCAATTTTAGTTTTATTTTCAATGGACTCAGGGCTCTACGTAAATTATGCTCTATATCTGTAGCCTAAGATAACTGTATAAAACAATACTAGTTTTGCTCCGTAATTCTATTCGCAATCCTGCAGAAACCAATTTTTTCAGGAATAATAGTTATAGTTCGCATCACGAAAACGCTGGCGTTCAAGCTTTGCATTAGGCGATTCATATAATGTATATGATTGGTATATTGATATATGTGATGATAGCCTACTTGGATAAAGCCTGCCTTTCAAGCCAGAGCGAGCGGGTTTAAACCCAGTCGACGGCACGCACCAATTTGTTCATTGTGTGAACATTTATGTGCGTATTGTATGTCATCTGCTACATAACTGGAGCTCGGTGTATGGCGACAGGCTTTCCCTTGACATATTTGAGACTGAATATCGTCCGGCGAAGTGTGGGTGTTGTTTTACATCTCTGCCAGCCCCTTCGGGGGAACGGCGTGACGATATGTTATCTTATGATTGATATATGATGGTATGAGGTATGAGATACCTACCAATAACCAATATACGAAGCCAACTACTTTTAAACCAAACCTACTTACCTATACTACTACTAACCAAATACTTTCGTGGGCGAGTTTACCCAGGCGTTAACACACCCGATCCACTTTTTCCAGCGTATTTTTTACGTGACGCGAACTATACGCGCCCTGTTATGAGTTATTTTTCTAAATAGCATTTAATTTTTTCAGCTGTTGCGGAGCAGAGAAGATATTAATTATATTAATATACGCACTTTTTAGTTAATATACTGATATTACAAAACAATACAATACAAAAACTCTTTATTGACACCAAATACAACATAAATCTAAACAAACACTCAAAAATATAGGCGCAATGGGCGGTCTTATCACTTAAGAGCGATCTCTTCCAGACAACCTTTAATATTATTATTACAGATATTCATTAGTGTTATGCTCACATTACAAAACGATGCTCAGCGACCACAGTTTTACATTACCAATCAAAATTATTCAAATAGCAAATAAAATGAAAGCTCCAAAATCCAACTCAACGCCATTATCATTAAGAAATGATTAGTGTCGAATTAAGTTCCCCAACACTCACATGTGCTCAAACTTTGCAATTAAACCTCTTTAAAGCACCTCCATCACACGTTCCCATCAAGCACTCAACATTTCGCCCGAGTTTTCTTATAAAACGCTGTCAACACCGCGTCGAGTTGTCAAGCGAGTCATCAAGTATTTAACGAGTCCCGCGAAAGAATGGGCCACAAGGCAACAGGTGCCCGAGGGAATGAACTATGTACAAAATATTAAAGACAGGTAGCTTCTACCTTCACCGCTTTATGTTCGTGCGGCCCTGGTAGTTTGACCTACATTGTTCGGATTATTATTTATTGGGTTGCAGATGTTCGGTCTTGTGGGCGATGGTAATTTGTTCAAGGCGACGTTTTAAAGTTTGTTTTTAATTATAAATTGACATGAACATCTTTAACTTCCTAAAATAGTGTTAGCAATTTTTTTCTCAGAAGTTAAATGTAGAATTCATATTTAGTTTTTTCAAAAACTTGAAATCTAGCGACATACAAATACGTTTGGCTAATTGGTATTCGTATTGATATTAACAAAGAGTGTATTGAACATGAGAATAGTTAAATTTTGTAATTGGCACTTTTGGCCGCGGCTTCGCCTGTGTTTCATAGCCTAAAGGATAATGTATATTTCTAATGGTGAAAGAATTTTTGATATCGGACCAGTAGTTTTTGAGTTTATTCGTTTCTATACAAAAACACAAAAATACAAATCTAATATAGCAAAAATATCTTTCCTCTTTATAAAATAATGTAGATTACTGATTATATTATTAGGATTCATAACTAAAAGAGCAAATTTGTAGAGACTTACTTGCGACTTCACTAAGTATTTCATATATTTTTTAAATCTTACGTATCTTAGCAAAAGTAAAAAAATAACCCAAAGCCACCGACGATATTTTTCCAAAAAAAAAACAAAAACAAAGTAAAGTTCCGCGTCGGCAGTAAGATAAATTTATTTTCTTAAAAATAAAGCCGGCAATAAAGTGCGCGACACGTAGCACGACCGCGCTCTTCCATCCGCCGGCAAATTGCGAAGTACGTGACTGCCGGAGACGCGTGAGGGCAGCAGCGCCGTGAGTGGCCAGCCTTAGGTACAGTATCAATGGTTACAGTCGTTTTCCTACTTTACTGGCTTTGCGGAAAGTTTGTCGTAGATAAAGTAGAATATCTACTTTACTACGAGCAGCTACTTGAATTTAGGAAAAGTTTAGGTACATAAGCGTTCTGGGGGGCTATTCTTGCGCGTGAGATCAGATGAGATTTTATCTTGGTCACTCTCAAACCTATGACGTTTCAAATGAGAGCAACAAGGACGCAAAAAGGTGAGATGAACATCTCAAATCTCTGAATAGAGCCACAGGGGCCTACACAAGTTGCAATCGCTTCCGAGCGATTCTGTCTAGAATCGCTAGCACTTGAAAGCTAGCTGCTGATTGGACGAGTTGATAAAATGATCACGTGACGTAGTTAAAGCTCGTATTTCGTCCAATCAGCAGCTGACGTTCGGGCTTTAATTGCTTGGAAGCAATAGCAACTTGTCTAATCATCATCATTTATTTCTTATAGCCAATTTACTTGTCAGGACAAGTACTAGGGCTCCTGGTTGTAGATAGATAAGTTCTTTATTCACGCCAAAACAGAAGCTATTTTATAAATTGTAAAGTAACTATTCTGTCATTCTTTTTCTATTTGTATAACTGTAAAAAAGTTGTATTCTGAAATTAGGATAGGTTATATATAGGATAGTTTACAAATACTTGTAATTTTTGTATTATATATTGTGAATCCCGGTCTTGAAAAGCGAAAAGTAATGTGTTAAACAGAACTACGGGTTGCCTCGATACAGGCTTGCCTCGTGAGGCAACCAGTAAAAAATGTATTTATAGGTAATAAGTTGTTACAAATAAATATTTTCATTTTCATTTTCAAAATTCACGATATGCAAAACAAGTGAACTCGTTAAGCCTTTTCGGTAAGAGCGATCTCTTCTTGTCAACCTTTTAGTTACCTGAAGGAGTACTTTTTGAGATTTTGTAATTCAAAGAACTGTTTTAAAATGGTGAATGAAGTAAATAAAAACACTTTACAATCTTAATGTATACCTGTTTCTGATCTGTTCATCTGTAACTAGCTACGCCCCGCGGAGTCGCCCGTGGTCAAAAGTAATTAAATTTAATCAATAATTTTAATTTATTGCTTTCAATATGGTGCATGCAGTTCTTATTGCAAAACAATTTGACAAAACAATTGTGGTAAAACACATAAAATTGTATCTCATAGTGACTCTGGGGTATGACAACATTGTGCAGACTGGATTTATTCTAATAAATATTTATCGGTTAGGAATTCGTCTAGACTTCAGAGTATAAATCCAGGGCATTACTTAACTACTTTGGTATCAAAATCCATCAAAATCCATCTATCCGTTGGAGCGTAAAAATTAATAAACCAACAAACACAGAAACAAACTTTCGCCTCTCTAATTTAAGCGGGAAGTAGGATAACAGTTGGGAAACCTAAATGAAACCTATGAAAGCCTATGGTATAATTAATAGAGTACGCAGGTATAGCATTCTAGTCACGTGGGCAACACGTAGTGACGTCAATCGCTGCTTAAAGCGAGACCGAAATAAGTAATTTGCAAATAGTTCAAAAGAGACGGCTGACGATGACGAGTGACGTCATTACGTGTTTGCTCCCGGAATGCTAGACCGTGTTTTTTTGGATCATGTGAAAGCCTATTAAATAATAATAAATATTAATCCCGGTCCAATATCAGCGTCCGTAACTCGCGTCCAACCAAATAAATGGTTCAAAGAAAATTCTCGCGACAGTCATTTAAGGCTATTATCTTGAAGCGCAATAGGCGGATTGTTTAATCTATGGTAATTCTACGTTTTATGAAGCCGTTCCGAATTGGCTGATAGCGAAACGGCCTGTTAGGTGTGGTCTGCGAACAAGCATGGCCTAGTTTTTAGAATTTAAAGAGTTTTGACAATCAATTTGCAATTTGGCTCTTAAACTCTTTTAATTATCTGCAGCAGAAGCTGAAGAACCTGCCTAAAAGCTAGCAGGAGGCGAAGACAAATTTTCTTTACACAGATTTTATCCCACGAGATATTACAAACATTTCCGTATTCTAGCTTTGTCACATCTGAGCGTGGATAAAAACTGCGTGGAAAGACCATTTGTTTCCGGTCCGTGCTAGCCCTACAGAGAAGGACATAGGTGACATAGACATAAACATGTCAGCTCGAAAGTAACACGCTCAACTGTAAAGTAAATATACGAAGGAGTTAATCATAATAATTTATTTCATAAATCCAATTTACATGTCAGCATAAATACTACAGCTCCTAGTTGTAGATAGATTGATAAATTCTTTATTCACACCAAAATTCACAATTAAAACGATACGCAAAACGAGTGAACTCGTTAAGCCTTTTCGGTAAGTGTGATCTGTTCTAGTCAACCTTAGTTACCTAAATGAGTACTTTTTGAGATTTTGTAATTCAAAGAACTGTTTAAAAATGGTGGATGAAGTAAATAAATAACACTTTACATTCTCTAAGGTTAGCTTGAAAGTAACACACTCAACTGGAAAGTAAATGAACGAAAGAGTATGGGTATAAGAAGTACGAATATACAGGGAGTTAGTGGACCCCTCTCGAAAACGAAAACTGGGAATAGTGGTGGGGATTACTAATACAAAGCGACTAAAAAAAACGCGAAAAAAAGACTTTTTTTTTAAACTTAAAATCTGATATTTTAACATCGACACAAGTTATACAAGCTTGTAGTTAATAGTTTAAACACCAATTACCAAAAAAAAAAATTTACCCTAACGGCAGTCTAATACTAAATGCCTAACAGCTGACGCTAGAGGTGAACGCCCGCACACAGCTGCGCGCGGTCGCGACCTAGGTGCCGCGCCGCCCGCGCCCTCCGCTGTCTCGGCGCGCGCGCGGCCGGCGCGTCGTCGCACTTTCCGTAGGTACTGGCGCCGACCATTGACCCCCGCGATATAAACGCGTTACATTGCTGGTTTGCAAATTTCTAAAAGTTTAAAATAACAGTTATATGGCTAATAGTTAGTGGTTTCGGGTTGTGTATAGATAGTATAATAACGGCGTTTCGGCTTCGAGAACGGTCTCCTTACACCCTGTATTTATGGGTCTAATGAAGAGGTTGGCCTCTTCATATATAACCCCTTTTCCCATTCCGTGGATACCAGTATCCACAACTGTACTGGAATGGGAAAAGAGGAGGTATTCATCATCTTCATCATCACTTCATCATCATCATCCCATCATCTGTGAAAACGAATGATTAGTTACTTGATACTGGCAAATGCACATGACGTGCGACGCCAAATTCCTCTAAATGGGGAGAAAAACAAAATGAAGAGGCCTCAGTGGCCAACAGTATAAGTAATCTCAAAAAATATAATTACGAAAACTCCCCCACAAATATTTATATAAGTACACCATTTATATTTCTATTAGTTTCTGTCCATCCAAAGGTTACCTGAAAGAAATCGCTTTAAGCGATAAGGTCGCCCTTGTACTCCCGAATAAATTGTGAATTCTTTTTTAAGGTTTTTCATTGTAATTTTTGGTGTGAAATAAAGTAATATACAATTGTTTTGTAATTGTATTGTAAATGTGTTTCGTAACGTCGCCCTTTGAATTATATTTTACATCTTAAAGCATCTGGTATTACAGAGCTACTACAGATTCAACGGAGTTTTAATAAGTTGTCTGTGGTTGCCATCGCTCTCATTAGCCTCTTGGAGCGAATAATGAGTTTAAAGTTGTGAGAATGTCAAAAAGTACAAAGCAAACGGCGCGAGCTCCTGCTATATGCTGCTTCGGCTTTTAGGGATGTGGCTGCGGAATATGAAGGCTGGTATACGTTTAGTGGATACGGTTGAGAAATATAACGAGCAAATTGACAACTTCAAATATTGATTTGTACTACGAGTAGCTGCGCCTCGTGATTTTGCCCGTGGTTATAAAGTAGCCTATGTACTAGACCGGGATATGCGCTAGCTCCATACCGAATTTCATTAAAATCTGTCCATCCGTTTGAGCATAAAGAATTATAAAACAAGCACACACACACACACATAATTATGTACAATCTTGCGTCTTTATTACCCGACTACGCAAGAAGGAGGGTTTTGTTTTTCGGGTGTATGTGGGTATGTATGTGAGGTTTCTTTGGCACGCTGTACAGCCTAAACAGCTTGATTAACTTCTACATGTGTGGTGTCATTTGAATCGTCTTGATAGTGGAAGTGACATAGGGTACAACATTTTGCAGCCGTTTTATTTTTCTTTTAATAATGTTATTTATTTATTTATTTAATTTGCCAAAATACAGTGCTGCATAGTGCTAAGACTAAGACGTGCAAGTACAAAGACCCTGTAAGGGCGCTGAAAAAAAGGTTTAAGTATTTATAATCTTACAAATAGTATAACATCATATCTAAAACAGTATTATACCTACTGTTACTTGTAATATACATATAAATAAATAAATAATAAATAAATTCGGGACACTTCCACACACGGTCGCCTGACCCCAAACTAAGCAAAGCTTGTACTATGGGTGCCAGAGACTGATATACATAGTTAGATATTTTTAAATACATACTTAGATAGATAATTAACACCCAGACATAGAACAAACACAAATGTTTATCACATAAATGTTTGCCCTACGTGGGAATCGAACCCACGCCCCCAAGCTCAGAAGGCAGGTTCACTACCAACTGAGCCACCGAGGCAGTCATATGTTACTTGTAATATAGGTAGGATTCCTGATATCTAGTAGATATCAAATCGGCTAACGGTAAGACTGTATTAACTAACTGGCTATGCATTAAGCCAGTTAGTTAATACTCAGTCAGTGACAAAAGACGTTTTGACCAATCTTCATTGAAATGAAATAAAAAAATGGTAAAATTGTAGGCCCCGGTTAATTGTTCCATGACAACAATCGTCAAGCCATGTCAGAGGCCTAGATGTTCGGGTGGCCTAGAAACTCTGACATTAGGGCTAGCCACTCGGCCTATACGAACTTGCTTGCTTTTTTTAAATGAAAACGAAATAAGCACAAAAACACATACAGTTGGCTGTTATCTTTGGCCATGTGTAGCGTATGTTGGCTCTAAAGCAATATGTCTTGATAAGCACAGAGAGCAAAGTTCAGGTCGCGGCGCTGCACATCTTTACGAGTTTCGTCATATCACCTCTTGCATTATTATGTAGTCTTGGTACTCTTGTTTATAAATATGTTGTGGAGCTTTGGTAGAATGCAGCTTTACCTGCTGTTAGTTATTTTGTGCTTTTAGACACATGGTGCAGCTGCTGTGAATATGTTTAAGGTATACAAAAACACTAGAGGAGGAAATACTGTAAAAATAAATAAATAACTAAGTAGGTATTAAAATATTTAATAGAATAAATCTAGTCCGAACAATGTTGCCATACCCTATCAGGGTCATTATGTGATTTTAATAATAATAATTTTATGTAATTTACATTTTATTATATTACAGTAATAATTTTATGTAATTTACATTTAAGAACTACCATACATGTACCATACCAAACATGTACCATAATGGAAGCAATAAATTATTGAGTATTGAGTATTGAGGTAGCATGATCCAAAAAAACAAGGTCTAGTTTTGAGCAAACACATAATGACGTCATTGTCATCCGTCTCTTTCGAACTTGTTGTAAATTACTTAATTCGGTCTTACTAGAGCATCGAGTGACGTCACTACGTGTTAATGAATGCTATACCTGACGGAGTGTATTACCATACCATGATGGAACCTAGTATTTCTCAGACAGACAATCGTAGCTCCAATAGAGCCTGTCAATACGCATAAATATACAAACAATAATCTGCGTGTTTGTCCTTCCCGCTTGCACAGCTAATGCTGTACAAACATTGAGTCCATCTTCCTAAAGCCTGCCAATAAGGAAACTAGTAAATATTGCTCAAAGCTAATAATTTGCCTTTGTGACTTGGTAGCTAGTGGAAAAAATGTGCAAGTTCAATTTTCCACGGTCAAGATTTCTTTAAGATTCCAGTTGGAGAAATGCAGGAAAGATTTTAACGATTTCCTTCTCACCCTTTTATACGGATTTATTTAACTTGCTCGTAGTAATTATCTGAACATTATCATTGATTCGATTTTTGACTACACTACACTAGTAACTTCAACTTCGCTACAAAAATAATCTATCTTATAAGTAAATAAATCGGGACACTTCCACATACGGTCGCCTGACCCCAAACTAAGCAAAGCTTGTTTATTTATTTATTTATAAAGTTACGCCAACAGTGATCATAATATTACACTTTCAAAATTAAATTGCTAAACACGTGGAGCTGATATGAACATCCTTTATAGGCGTATACAGCATTTGCATTTAACAGTGGTAAAAAACAACAACAATTATTTAAAGATTAAAAATTAATAAATAAAAGCTTGTACTGTGGCTGCCAGAGACTGATATACATACTTAGATATTTTTAAATACATACTCAAATATTTATTTACACCCAGACATAGAACAAACACAAATGTTCCTCACATAAATGTTTGCCGTAGGTGGGAATCGAACCCACGCCCCCAAGCTCACGCAAGGCACTCAAGGCAGGTTCACTACCAACTGAGCCACCGCGAGGCAGTCATAAATGAATGTTAAATCTATTGTATTAGATTTAAAAAAAATGGAAGTTCACTAAATCCAAAATAAACTATATTTTTTGGTTTTTGTTTAGACTGTTTTGACAGCTTTTCAATAAGTTAAACAATGGACAGCCTAAATAAATAATCGCCAAATTAAAGTTCGGTGAACATGGGCCTTAAAATTATCTTTATTTTCGTAATCTAGTAATTCTACTTTCAAGGATTCTAGGAAGAATAAATAACTACGTGAAACTCAAGGAATACATTATCCGTCAAATACAAAATACAGCGTTAGGCCGGTACCGTCATTGTGGCACAGTTCTTTGTTATTTGGAAAGATATTCATCTGTTTTCTTACAGAAATAGCGTTCAAATTAGACTACAAAATATTCAAAATACAGAGCACTAAACCAAATACAAAGTTAACCTTTAATCTTAGAGCGTATCCCGAGGCGTATGTCTCGAGAAACCAATCTAGAATCCGTCACAAACTTTAATCTTTCGTTCCGCGCCATTAGGAACTAATCGAGAAAACTGTGGCTGAACAACCAGCTTACACAGACCCCTTTAATTAACACTATTTCCCCGCGGACTTCTGATTTATTTCAATACAGGATGAAAGGGGAGGTCTTTTGACAGTGGATGGTGATAGGCTTGCCTACGATATAAGTTGGCGACCACATTATCTCATGATTCATGATCTTAAACGGTCATAGACAGTAATGTGTTCGAAATAAAGATACAATCGCAGTAATATTATTTTCATTCTTACAAAATAACTATTTGAGTAAATTGCTGTTTGAAACCTTTTTAAAACTTAGTAATGAAAAGAATAAAAAAAAAGAATTTCAGAATATGCATTTAATTTTTTTGGTAAATTTATGTGTTCAATCAATTGAACCTTAGGCATGTAAGATCGGATTTTACGGAAAAGATAAAATGGAAAATGTATTTCGTTTCGATAGTAGATTATGCACTAATTTATTGAACCCTAAGCGTAATGAGGGACTCTGGAGTTAACTCACAAGCGCAGCGAGGGTATTATGTAGAGTCCAGAGTGAAGCAAGGGGTCAAGCCGCTCAAGACACTGCTAAAGCAGTGTCTTCGTCCCATTTGTTCATTAAATCCCAGAGGTGATTACTCTACTTTTCACACCTTCTGCGAGGCAATAAAAAGGAACTGAGAAAATTTGCTATATATCAAACACCATTTTTAGAAATTTTTGGCTGGAAACCAAAAAGGCGTCGTGACTTTGTAGATACCCATATTACGAGTATTTTCTAAAACTTGTGATTCTTCGAGTGTTAAAGTCAAGTTAGAATGAAATGTTGAATTATTTACAAATGGTACAAACATTGCAAAACGATACTTTTCGTGTTCCCTATAAAATTCCATTTGATAGGGGAGTGATTTATCGTTGCAATCACTTTGATTACCATTACAACTAAGACATACGTAATTTACTAGATACTAGCAAATGCAAACGACGTGCGGCGTCAAAAATGAGGAAAAAAATCTGCGTTTTTGTTTTAAAATTTCATGCATTTCAGTTTTTTTTTGCGGTGGCCAGTTCGATTTCCGAAAAACTCGTCCCTTTGCTGAGTCGTTTACTCAATTTTAACCTCTTCGCTCGAAAACTCCCACGGGAGTTTCATACATAATTATCTCCCTTGAAACTTAATTCCGCTTCAAAAGCTTACAAAACTTAAAAATATCTCCACAGATAATTAATATTTCCATTCCTAGACGTCAATCACTAATTCGTTCATTCGTGTTCTAAAAGGAAACTCCACAAGAGGCACAAACCCGCAAGTACTAGTACTTACAGACTTATACTAGGCAATATACCGACTTGTCTTGTGACAAGGGTAGACACTTCGTCGGCGCTGGTAATTTCTCTGTCTACCACGATTGCCGGCATTATCGAATGTTATTATGTTCTTGATGAATGTACTGTGAAGAGGGAAAACCTTGCCGTCATAGTTGAGCTTGGATGAGGCTTCAGATTTATTCCGGCCACTTTGAGAGCAGTTTTGTTGTGGTCTTTTGGTAATTTTCGAGATATTTGTGAGACACAGTCGTTCAGCGGATACAGTCGGTTGTAGTGGCTGGGAATATTTGACAGCTTCTTTTTAACCCCGACGCAAAAACGAAGGGGTGTTATAAGTTTGACGTGTTTGTGTGTGTGTGGATATATGTCTGTGGCATCGTAGCTTCCGAACGGATGAACCGATTTTGATTTAGTTTTTTTTTTTGTTAGCATTAGTCGGGAGATATATTGATGAAAAACGGTGTCGGGGCTTTTTTAAATTTTCAATTTATACTTTTTTACAATCGATGTTGGTTAGAAGAAGATTGTCAAAAAATCGAACTAATAGTCTCATGGACAAAAACCACCTTTTTAAAATCTAATGACGTGTAAGGCGGAGACTGACTGGAGCCGAACCTCGTAACGTATCGAGCTTGCGCATCGCTTGGCCGTATCAAATCAACGAGCCGCTCGCCGCGAGCACACAAGCTTGTCGGCACCTTTACTGGTAGTGTGGGAGTGACCGAGACAGGATCGCGTGCTCGCGGCGTTACAGCAAGCCGATACGCGTACTCGATACGTTACAAGGTTCGGCTTAAGTCAGTCTCTGTCCAAGTGTCTCTGTCCTGGTTTGATTGAAGCTCAAAATAGGTAACAGTACAATGTTTGAAGTTGATTTCGCCCAATGATAAAAGGAGCGCGTATTTTTCCAAAACCTTTCAAAGTTCCACTTAATTCTCATTCAGAAGTTCGGAGCGTAAAGTTAAACGATAATTTTCAAAGTTTCCTTTCGGATTTGGTACTTTATAAATTGTGGTGCAGTGCTGGGTAAATTGTTTACGTATTCCTTTTGGTTAATGTTTTTATTATTAAGTTAGTTGCTTTTGTATCTACTATCGTAGTAATGGCCTCAAAGTGATACAGAGTCAATTGTGTTCACCCAAAAGCTGCATAAAAGAAATTTAATAAGGCGATAAGTTCTTTATGACTTCTTTTATATGTCTCATTAAATCAAACAATGATAGCCTAGTTGGAGAAGGCCCGTCTCTCAAGCCAAAGGGAGCGGGTTCAAACCCAGCCGACGACACGCATGCTAATTTGTTTGTTGTGTGAACATTTGTATTGTATGTCATCTGCTACATGACTGGAGCCCGATGTATGGCGACAGGCTCGTCCCGTGTCACATTTGGGACTGAACATCGTCCGACGAAGTGTGGGTGTTATATGACACCTCTGCCAGCCCCCTCGGGGGAAAGGCGTGACGATATGAGATTAAGTCAACCTTAAGAACATCCATATATTTATTTGCCTGCAAAAATTCATGATAATCAACTGTACTGACAAAATATAAACAAACAGAGCCATATTCAAGCATCAATTTGTTCTCTACACTCTTCTTCTTTCACGTTCTTTTCTCTCAGTGCTTATAACTTCTTTGTTTACCTTCTCTGCACTCTTTCAACAATCATGATCGCAAAGGCGATGACTTTCAAAACAGCCCACAAGGGCGACTCCTGGAGCCTACATCAGCACACCTGTTCCATAACTCAGGGTAGCAATAAAGAGAAAAACTTACCTCCTTAATGGATATTGATAATGTCCATAACAGAGCGACCGTCGCCTTAATACGTCGCGCGTGACTGGAGACTGGATAATAATTACTTTATCTGGTTTTAGCCGCTTTTAGCCGGTTTCGGTCGATTTTTTGGTCCAGTGGTTTTTGGCTTTTCAGTAGTTAAATGGCTTTGATAATGAGCTAGTCTGGTTTCCTTCAGTTCGGTTGGTGTTAGTTGATAAGCAGAGGTGAAAATGTTTTTACTTTGTAAAATAATTTGATGATTGTTTTATTATTTGCTATTCGCAAACGATACGTCTTGCTTGCCAGATATACATGAATTTTCAACGTTTTCATAAACTGTTGTTTGCAATTTTTTTGAAGTGAAACTTCTAATGCGACTTCCAACAAGGTTGCGTTAAACGTTTTACGCTCCTGGAGAGGGGGAATAGAAAGAGACAGAGCGAGAGTGAATGCGTGGCACTCGAACGCATGCGCGTAGTAAGAAAGATACACAGAAGTTTCACTTCTTCCGCGCGGAGGCACTCCAGGCACAATTTCATTATATTATACATTGCATTCTAAGTATATACATATATTTATTGTAAGTCAGAAAAAAACACCAAATCAATCATTATCTCCGTTTGCTACCTTTACCTTTTACCTGTTTTACCTTTGCTTTTATCGAGAGAGCTTTAATTTCAAGCTTCACTAAATGTTACTCACTACGGCAATGCGCACGAACATTTCCACTAACGAACTCCTAAAATCCTACGAAAAAATATCTAATAACAAAACAATCCTCGAGTTATTCTCCGGCGATAAAGTACAGCTCAGCATGATTATCGCCAGGCGTCGAGTGACGTCATAACTCATTTTTTTCCGACTACCCGCTCGTTAATTCCCTCCCTCAAAATGAGGCCATTTGATCCTCTGCAAGGAGTAACATCGTAATATAACGCAAGTTTGGGAGACGTTATGTCACGCTTCACTTGTTTAAGGTGACTTGCGCGTGACAGTGTTTTGTTTTTTGTTGTTGTGCCTAATCTTTTGTTTTTTTTTTAGTAGAAGATTTTAAAGGAGCTTTTTAGGGTTCCGTACCTAAATGGTAAAACGAGACTCTATTAATAAGACTCCGCTTTCGTTCCGTCTGTCTATCCATCTCTCCGTCTGTCACCAGGCAGTACTTATCTTGTGAACCGTGTTTGTTCGGCTGTTGACATTTTCACAGATGATGTATTTCTGTTGACGCTATCACAACAAATACTAAATAAAACAAAATAAAATAAATATTTAAGGGGGCTCCCAAACAACAGACACGATTTTTTGCCGTTGTTATAGATAATAGTACGGAACCCTTCGTGTGCGAGTCCGACTCGCAATTGGCCAGTTTTATTTGTTCGACTGATCTTAACTCAACATTAAAATTGACTCTTGATGGATCTAAAATGGCAAAAATACGTAATTAATAACAACGTTCAACACGTAATCCCATATGTTTAATTAACAAACCAAAGTTTCGAATTCGACTTTGGGCACAAAAATATAGTTAATAGGGGTAGGATAATAAACTAACTTCCTACGTAAATAGGTAAATATAGCCTATAATTACATCTAAAATTCGAGGTAGGCAAAAACTTTAACCATTTTTTTTTTTTTTTATGTAAAATAGGTTGGCGTTTGACCACCAACTCGCCTGATGTTAAGCGACGTTGTGGTCTAAGATAGAGCACGACGACCTAGAAGGTACTTATTCACTCTAGCCTTGAAGTTTACTAGAGTGAAGAAGTACAAAGACGGCAGTTGAGTGAGGCGCTACAAGTGCGCTACTGCTCAGACCCGTCTTCGGAACGGTTACACCGGACTACATTCCGAAACACGACTAGGTCATTTCACGGCATGGCTTGGTCCGGTGGGTGGTAACTAGCCACGGCCGAAGCCTCCCACCAGAGTTAGCTACCCGGTTAGCACTACCCGGGGACCACGTGTAGGGAATCAGAATAGAGTACACTCCTACGGACGTAGGTAGCTCAGCCCCCAAAAAAATATTTTAAATATTGCTTCTTATTTTCAATGTAAGTTTTCAATACCTCACAACTTCTCAACCTTAAGTGTTCTCTAAACAAATAATACAGTAACTCGTTTTTAAATACTATCAAAACACGATTTTCAAAGTTCATTTGAGCCGACGATATAGATAGGAGTGAACTCTACATCTTAGAAAAACAGTTTAAGTTAAGTTTAACGTTTATTAAAGCACGGAACTGCACGGACACGAAAAGTATTTGCTTTAAGTAGGTACCTAATTGATTTTTTCCTTATTTTACGAGTTGATACGTCATATCAAATTGTAACATTTTCGCCTTACAAACTAAATTGAGAAAGATCTATCATCCCATCCACTCTTTGACGTCACAAGAAATTAAAATTCATTCGCGTCCCGCTCCGTCTTGAATAATTTATTTCACGTTATTTTAATATTCTTTTCTAATTCGTCTTTGATCCTGTCATCATTTATCAAACCTAAAGGTAAGTTTACCTTATTTTGACGCGGACCATTTTTCCTGGGCTCTGATTGGACAAGGATGGCAGGTGACGTCACAATTTTGTCGGAAATCGTTAATTTTGAGAAGTGACGGTTTGGCTTGTTGAAGCCGCTTCCGTTTATTTATGGATCAGGGTTATGATGTGTTATTGAAGATCTACTTGATCTTGATTAATGGTGATAATGGAGTAGAATATCTACTCAGAGGTGAGATTTTACCTTGGTCACTCTTACACCTATGACGTTTCAAACGAGAGCAACAAGGACGAAAAATGGTGAGATGAAAATGTCAAATCTCCGAATAGGGCCACTGATGTTTTAGGACGAAACCAATGTTGTCAACAAGTAGATAATGAGGTGTCATTGCTTTTTTAAAGTTTGGTTTTTCGTAGAGTAGATCTACATAGATGATAGATATTCTCATGCCGTTTCATACGGGTAGTCAAAAGTTTTGTCATACAATGAAGTATTTAAAATGTAGAATTCGCAATGAAATGTCATTATTTTAATTTAAACTTCTTACCTTTTTAAAATAACAATTTAAAAAACCCAACACCGATTTTCATCAACACCGATTTTAATCAAACACTAGCTGTCACCCCGCGACTTCGTTCGCGTTTATTATTTATATATATATATATATATATGTGAGCTATCCTATCTGTTAAGTTAGATCGAACTGTACACGGTGTGCAAATTTGATTGAAATCGGTTAAGTAGTTTAGGAGTCTATAGCGGACAAACAACGTGACACGTAATTTATATATATGTATTAAGATAAGATATAGCTAAGAATAAGAACACTCCCGACTAACTTTTAAATAACTAAAAATTAAAAAAATAACGGTCAATCCGTTCGGGAACTACGATGCCACAGACACACACACACAGACACGTCAAACTTATAACACCTCTTCCCCCCCCCCTTATAACCGTTTTTCTGTCGGGGGTTAATAATAACGTAAAACCAAAAAGTACTTAGAACACCGGAATCGGTTTCAGGAATCTTTTTTTTTTGTAGTCACAGATACCTACCGAGATCAGCGGTTAAAATCCTAATTTGTTTCTTTGTAAACTGATCCCGGGATTGGAGACTACGTACCAGGATCAGTGGCTAATTCAATGTGATCCCGGGAACTGTGGAGACATGGGTTTGTCTCCAAATTGTATGTCTCCTTTTCGTAAAAAAAATACAGCAAAATTGATTTAGCTTGTCGTAAAAAGTAACAAGCAGAGGCAGCAGAAGACCTCTGACGTTTCTTAATTATCAATTATAATCCTAGTGTCAATCGAATAACTTAGACCAGTGGTCACGATCACCCATCTTAAGATTGACCTAATCATAAATTGCTTAGCATCGACGATCGGTTGTGACTAGCTAATCTACATGGTCCTTTGACATGGTAGAATGGATAATAGATTTTTAGCTGAAAACATCAATGGGTTTAAATACCCTCCATTGCTTTTCAAAAAACGGCGAACGAAGTAGTCACCACTTTAGTACATTTTATACCAATAGGCCCTTTAGCTCAGACCTTACACTCCGTCCAGCCATCAAGACCTAACCCACTGCATTTCTCTCTTCAAGCTTTAGAAGATTAGAAGGGTCAGCGTATAGTGGATAGTTGGCAATAGACGCCTTCGCGCGAGAATTGGTTAAAATTCAATTATTTGTCACCATTATTCGCTCAAAGTTTGAAGTAGGGCCAGCACTTACGGCTGTTGAGACGAGGCTTGCCTTGATTCTATCTGATATAACTTTAATACAAGCTTTTGTGAGTACCTACTGAACTGGAGCCTGTTCAGAACGCTAAATTGCAAAATTTAAACTAGCTAAAAGTATTGATTTAATTGTCACTACAATAACTAGGACAGGGTTTATATTTAGTTTGCTTAGATTTAGCAATTTAGCGTCTGATTATGACTGGATAGCTGACCAAACTTAAATTATAAATTAATTTTCTGTTTTGAGTCTGGAGTTTGGTTCACCATGTATTTAGGTGTGTTCTATTCTATGGCATTCTAGACACAGAGAAACGTGTTAGCTAAGAGTGTGAAATGTTATTTGTGTATTCAAATAGTTTAAGGCAAGTCACCATGCAGCTGTGATTATGACATTCGAGACTTTCTATCAGGTACCGTTAGAAAACAATCGTAGCCAATGTTAAATTTGCTACGATTGTTATTTGACAGTTGACTTCAACACTCGACTATTTTTACCCGACTGGCAAGAAGAAGCCTTATGTTTTTCGAGAGTATGTATGGATCTTTGTTTGCATGTGGGTATGTGCGAGGATGTATGAGGTTTCTTGGGCACGCCCTACAGCCTTAAAAGCTTCATGGATTTCGACATGTGACATAGGGTACAACATTTTGCAGCCGGGTTTTCTCGTTTTTCTTTTATTATTGTTACTTGTTGTTTACCGTCTACAACTATATTGTTTGTAATTTTGTGATTCAGAATCGAATTAGTCTTAATTAGCCGATATTTTTTATTTACTCGTATTCATTTCGATTCCGCAAAATCTGTAGATAAACTGCATCCATTTTAACACATGCACTTCCCTGTTCAATTTTATCAAGATTAAGTCACGTAATAGTTACAAACATTTACAAAAAGTTTTCTTTTCCATTTATAGCATTAGTGTGAAGGATAAACCACGCTCATTACCCACAACAAACACCACAGATACAGATACTAGTAACTTCTTCAAACGACGTCAAGTTTCTGGGATTCCAAGTTGGAATCTCTACGTCGGACGCAGTCGGATATCCTTCTGCCCGCGTTTTGAGATCTAAAGCCTGCTTTATGAAAATGATCTAGAGATCTATCTCTACGCTCAAATGTATCGGTTAGGGTGGAGCATTTATTTATCTTTAAAACTTATTTTTTCACTTCGGACTTGCTTGCTTTTGTTTACAGTCTCGCCTAATACGAAGTGACGCCGATAATGTGTGACACGTTTGGCTAGGAAAAATAAGAATATAAATACGTTGTTATTGTTTTGTTTTTTTTAATAATAACAACTTAGATAATTCCTAGGATTCTTAGTGAAAAAATTGGGCTTATGGTACCATCACAAAGCTGTATTACACTATGTTCACTTGAGTGATATCACCTATAAGTGTACGCATGAAACTTAGCAAAACTTAGCTTTCGTGTTTACGCTTCAATTCGAGAAAAGTATGTTTTTCCTTCTTTCCCCTCTTTCTTTTTTGTGTATTTTTAGAGTAAATGGCAGAAAACAGTAACGCATTCCCCATTTGAGCATAGCCATCAAAATTCATGTGCCAAGATTGGCTCGAGCAGATTAACAAGTCAAAATGTAACTTGTACAAAGCAAGACTTGGCACTCTACCGCCTGCGGAAAACTTTTGTTTAATACTACAATGCTCTAGGACTCTAGGTGGAGCAAATGTTTTGATAAACTTCTAGCGAATAAGTTAAAAGTTTTGCTTTCTTTGGAAAGGATTTCGCTGGGGTATTTAAATACTTAATGGTTTCTAGAGTTGTGTTTCTGATTAAGCATTACATCTTAATTAAAAAAGGGAAAAATATGATGGAACTCTGTTTTAATCAAAGCTGCCTAACTTAAATGGGGCTCGGTAGAACCATTCAGGCAACATCAAGATTCAAGATATTTTATTTGCAACCAAACAGTACAAGATGTCAAAAATATGAGTCCGTCTGGTCTTCTAAGACGTCTGCAAGTGATCAGAATGCTCCAAGGCCAGAAGGACGGAATGAGTACCCGAAGACAGACAAAGAAGCCGAGGCAGGCCGAAGAAACGCTGGTAGGATGAACTCAACTTATTCTTTGCTGACTGGCGGCTGATCGCACGGCCTATGAGTGAGGTCGCGAAGATATTTGCTAAGAAGTTGGACCGCCTAGGTTAAGATTACATTTTTATCATCATCATCATCATAGGACGGGACCAAAAAAGGTCCCAAAACTGTTTTAGGTTAAAGAATTTCACTTTTTCAAGCTTTTATTTAACTTGCAATGCATATTATGTATGTATCTATGTTAGTTCATATATCTTCAACCGATTGAACTGAATTTTCTGTATACACGTTTAGTTTGGATAAAAATCCATGGTTAGTTGTGTGACGTCATTCTAAATCTAACATGGCGGAACACTCAAAATGGTAGACAAGTTTTTTTTTATTGCACTCCTACACTATAGGTATCAAATGAAAGGGATAGCTGAGAGTAGCTCGAAAAATATTTTTAAGCGAAATAAAAACTTTTTTCAAAAATATATTTTTCAACAAAAAAAAAACGATCCAGATGTCAGCGATATTTTAGCTTAAGCATTATTATTACGAGCCTGTCCCAATGTTGGACAAAGGCCTACCTACCCTATATCCACTTATCTCCATCTTGAGCTACAATTGACCAGTCCCTCCGATGCATGTCGAGGTCGTCCCGCCATCGCTTCCTGGGTCTGTCGCAAGTTCGACTTCGATCTGGCATCCACTGAGTGTTTTTTTTTTGGCCCAAAGATCGTCAGACATACGACAGACGTGCCCAGCCCAATCCCACTTCAAATTGGCATAAAACATAAGCATTAAGCTTAAGCATAGCATAGCCAGTTTAAATAGAAAACAGACAATTTTCCTCAGCTCCCGTGACTTTAAAAACTTAACCAGGTTTCCACGTTTTCTAAGCTTCGACAATAAAGCGAGCAAACAACCCTTTAGTGCCATAAAACCGGTACGTTTCCACCCGAGGGATGTAAATCACGCGGTGTCTCCTGCACCGCTGCACTCGTGGCTGGGGAACCTACTTGCAGAAAACTAGCCTTTTTTACACAACGCTTCCACACTCGTAATAACGCTTTTATAGTATAGTTAGAAAGAAGGACGGTGTGAACAATTGAACAGTCTTCCTGGTGATTTACATATTTTTTTAGGAACATAGTTATATTCTAGCAAATAATTCACATGGATCAATGTGTTTTCTAATAGCCGATACTTTAACCAATCTCTAGCGTTTTCCGCTTTGGCAAAAAAAAAAGCGTTCATACATAACATATCGTCACGCCTTACCCCCAAAGGAACTGGCCGAGCTGTACAACACCCACACTTCAACACACACCGGACGATATTCAGTCCCAAATGTGACAGCGGGCGAGCCTGTCGCCATACACCGGGCTCCAATCATGTAGCAGATGACACACAATACGCACATATGCTCACACAATGAACAAATTGGTGCGTGCCATCGGCTGGGTTCGAACCCGCTCCTTCTGGCTTGAGAGGCGGGCCTTCTCCCAACTAGGCTGTCATAGCTTTAATAATTAAGTAATTCCGTTAAAGCGGAAATACACTAGAGATTGGTTTAAGTATCAGTTTTGAAGATGAACTTCCGTAAAGTAACGCCTGAATAAATCAACTGTGTTTTCTAAATTTAAAAATGTATTAATTTGCAAGCCTGACGGTTGTTAATAGATGAACGTAATATTTAAGACCATGTACCGGTAAAATGAAAACAAAAATGTTGACTATTTTTTTTACTTTTTATTTTTATTTTTACAACTAGTAGTATGCCTCGAGCCTGGGACCTTGGGTCCCTGGAACTATTTTGCTCATATTCGAACTTCAGAATTGTATTTGTAGGAACTACTTGCCTGTAAGATTTCATGAAGATTTTTCGGCTGCGTATTTAATGTCATCTGCCACACAACTGGAGCCCGGTGTCCGGCGACAGGCTCACCCCCAGTCACATTTGGGACCAAATATCGTCCGGCGAAGTGTGGGTGTTGTACACCTCTGCCAGTCCTTTCGGAGGAAAGGCGTGACGATATGTAATGTCAAGCTTTAGCTTTATTAAAGTTAGTTAGTGCCACTTAGGTTAACTCAAAATCAGCTTTTTTTTAAATAGAAAAACAATAGTAATCTACGACTTTCATGAGACAGCCAGCGATCGTAGTCCGAAGCGAAGATCGTAAACATCGATACTTTTCAGTGGATATTAAACTTCAGTAGGCCCTTATTCAACCGCGTACGATACTATCGCGCTTACACTCACACTGATCACTTTTCTAAGTAGAGAGACTGTGACGGAAATATTATCGCACGAGCCTGAATAGGCCCCAGTGAGCCTTTTTCAACATTCACCCGACAATAAGACATTGATTGAATTTCGCTAAAAACCTAAATAGAAATAAAAACGTCATTGTCAACCCTTTTTTCTCTTGAGTTGGCATCGTATTTTTAACAAAAGAGCTAAGATGTGAATTGACATCAGAAATCATGCTATTATTTTTCTTCGGTGACCAAATTGACTGCCTTGGTGGCTCAGTCGGTAGTGAACCTGCCTTCTGAGCGTGGGGGCGTGGATTCGATTCCCAACTAGGGCAAACATTCATGGGATGAACATATTTGTTCTATGTCTGGGTGTTAACATCTATTTAAGTATGTATTTGAAAATATAAACTTATTATCAGTCTCTGGCCGCCATAGTACAAGGTTAGCTTAGTTTGGGGTCAGACGACCGTGTGCTCAAGTGTCCCAAATATTATTATTGTTATTATATTATTATTAAATATGGTTACTCAATGGGCAAAATAAAGAAAAAATAAATATTTATTTTCAAATTTTACACATTGGCGTAAATTCTGATGTCACCTACTACTACTCTCACCTCACTACTCATTAAAACTAGAGTTATTTGGTAGCAATAAACTATCTGCGCCTATACAGGGAGTAACAAAAACCCTGTTGGATAATTGATGGGCAGGTACACACACTTCTAAGTATTCATACAAAAATACCAAAAAAAACTTTAGTCAAAATAGCAAGAGTTATGACCGGTTTTAAACGTAACAAAAAAAAAAAAAATTACAGAAACGTTATCAATTAATCTGTATTATATGCTGAGAGCTTTTATTCTAAGACAGAAGCGGCACGACGCGAATAGCTTACAAGCAAAACCGACGCGATTAGTGTCTGCATTCGTGCTTTTAGGAGGGCAGAGCGCTATGTGTGTTATTTTTTTTTTTTAGTTCAATATTTTATTAAAGTAGCATAATTGCATCCTCCAGTCGATATTGAATGCGCACCTCGCGGATATAACAGGGTTTTTGGAACAGCCTGTATGTAAAAGAGACAGAGAGAGAGAGAGACCATTTTAGAGTAAGATAGCAACAGTTTTAGTGTTGTCAAACCTAAACTTTGACAACGTTGTCAAAGTTTAGAACAATAGAATCAACTTCACTGTCTGACCAATTTGTTTAGAAGTAACCAAATACTTAGCAAATAAATAAGCTTCAAAATTTTGAAAAATCAAAAAGATATTTTAACACGATATCACGGCTAATTAATTAAGTTTTCGTTTTATTTGGTTAATTAACGGATCGGAAGATAATTCTTGGAGGCGATTTATCATTTTCTTGTCTTCTATGGAGATCTCAGACGGATCCAATATCCATCACCATGTTTTATGAACAGAGCTTACAGTTTCAACGCAAATTAGAATTAGTAAATCAAAGTTATTGTTTGTTGAATATTTTTAGGAGAAGTAAATAGAATACTAATAATGGAACATTAAAACTTCCAAGATTTTACACTTTTATTTTTTCATCTAAATTCTTCTACAATCCAACATTTTTTTTTAAATACATACTCGTATGTCCTTCTTATGGCACACAAAATGTTTGTGAATGGTTTGTTAAGACTTACGTGAAAAAAACGTCAACGTACGTTAAGCAATGTCAGAGTTTAATTTATAGACCATAAAAACTAAAATTACAATTTTTCTATTTTGGGTATATCTTATTAGTAGTTTAAGAGATAAGTACATAAAATAATGTTAATATGTAACAAATTATATTACCTTCCTTCTAGGCAGTCAGCTAAATAGCATAGATAATAATGTTTTGACTGTAATTATTATTTATCGCGCTGTACTAAACACCTGTTTTCATTAAATCTAAGTACCTATAACTTGCAGCCATTACATTAAACACATCATAGTAACATATCCATTAATTAACTGCGCAATAACCACTGACCTAATGAAGTTATTAGTAGTACAATATGTCATAGAATGTCCATAAGCAATATAATGCGCGTGATATTTTGTTAATGCGGGTACTTTGCTTTACGCATTAGTAAACATGATACCTATAACAGATATATCTGTATAATTATATTGTTGTATAATTGAAGGGCATGCAGACACACTTATAAGTATTGATGCAAAATTACCAAAAAAATACACGTTCAAAATAGCAAGAGTTATGACCGGTTTAAGAACGCAAGAAAAAAGGAACTTTTACAAAAATGTATTCATTTATTGGCGGCTTTTATTCTAAGCAAGTAGCGGCACGACACGAATAGTTTATAAACAAAACTGACATTAGTCAGGATGGCTCGTCAGTACAATGATTGCATTACTAATAAAAATGAAATTGATATTTTTTCCTCTAATCTATCGGTCTTCAGTAAGTCAGTAAAAGACATTTTTTATATCAAATACGTCCAACCAGATGCTTAGTGTTTTCTATTTTCATAATCAAATTTCTTATTTGCTTAATTTTAAGTCTCAAATTTAAATTACTTTAAATTTAAATTGTTTTACATTGAAATTACTTTGGGTGTGAATTTGCTTTGGGTGTTTTAAATTTAATTTGAATTTACTTTCAATTAAATTTAAAACATTTTATTTCATTTTTCTCATATGTTTTATATTTTAGTTTTAAAATATGTTTTTATTAGCTATTATGGTTTTTTTTATATAATTTTTGTCTGCCACTAATGATGCATTTGCACATGTTTTGGAGTATGGTCCAGCTCTGGCTTTTTTTTTTCCTATTTACTATTTTGTATATGACTGTACTCTGTTTTGTATTTAAATAAATAAAAATAAAATGACGCGATTAGTGACTGCATTGACGCTTTTATGAAGGCGGATCGCGATATGCGTTCAAAGTATTTAGAGTCAATTATAAATTTAAAGTAGCATCATTGCATCCTCCAGTTGATACTGAATGCGCACCTCGCGGATACAACAGGGTTTATGTAACACGCTGTATATATGTATATATTATTTATGTATAGGTCATGGAGCCGGCAGTCAGTTTTGCATGGGGTTGTTTAGGTCTCTAAATAACTGTGAGTTACTTTAGTATGAATTTCCTGATTAGGTGTAACATCTTCTTTTTACTTACTTAAAGGTCCGCCATATAACTTTTTTTATTTGAAAATGCTATTAAAAAAAACTACTGAATATTTTCTCAAACTTCTTTTTTTATTTGAAAGTGCAATCCTTCCGATTAATAAGGTTAATAATTGGTTAAAGGTTAATAGGTTTAAAAGACAATATTCGTGAAGCCATTGGTGAAATACAGCTGCATACTCGTACAATCGATAATGTGCTTAAAAATTGGACCGATCGTGTAGGCTACTGCATGGCCAGCCGAGGCAGCCGTTTGAATGAAATTATTTTTCATTACTAACCGGAAGGATTGTACTTTCAAATAAAAAAAGAAATTTTAGAAAATATTGATAGTTTTTTTGTTATAGCATTTTCAAAAAAAAAAGTTATCTGGCGGACCCTTTACAATTAACAAAATATAAGAAAAAATTGCACGTCTGCAAGCAAACAGGATAGTATAGTTTAGTTCGGATAGTTGTTCATACTCGTAAGTCGTTTTGCTCGACTCCATCACAACTCAACGCAAACCGCGCACTCCACAAGTGCGCGTGAAGAACTAAGATCATCAAATATGGATCTGCATTTTTTCGAGCCTTTTTCCGATCCTATCGGTTCGGCCGTTCATGGTTTGGGTTGGATTTTTCACTGGCCATGCTAGGGGAAATTTTTCGCGTACACGCTGAAGCGATTGAGTGGGAGGAGAGAGCTAAATTTCCAGTGCGTTGTCGGTTCCTTTTGAAATTGATACAGAAAAAACGGAACAAGTGTGAAATCAAGAGAGCAGTTTTGCAAAAAAAAATGTGTCAAGAACTGGTGGTGGGCTTAATATTTGTTTTGAGTTTTATTTAATTAATTCGTACGATATGTGCTAGGTACATTTAATTATTTAATTTTCATGAATTTGTTGTGTCCTGTTGCAATGCATTACAATCGAAATTATTTTTATTTTTAATACTATCCTTCAAATATGATTTTAACGCAAAAAAACATATTCCCACCATTTTGAAAAATTACTGAAAACTGACTCTACAAAAAGAGTCGCAAAGTTATCGAACCTTTTCACAAAAAAGCGCGAGAATCGGTTGAGAAATGAGACTTGTAGAAGAGGACATACGGACAAACGCTGACCGCGGAATCTTTAGCTTACAGAGGCACTTTTATAGTAACTATAAGTAAATATAGCAATATAATCGACGCATTTTTAAATTACATACATATCGTCACGCCTTTCCCCCAAAGGGGGCTGGCAGAGGTCTAATACAACACCCACACTTCGCCGGACGATACTCAGTCCCAAATGTGACAGGGGGTGAGCCTGTCACCATACATCGGGCTCCAGTCATGTAGCAGATGACATACAACACGCACATTTGCTCACACAATGAACAATTAGGTGCGTGCCTTCGGCTGGGTTCGAACCCGCTCCCTTTGGCTTAAGAGGCGAGCCTTCTCCCAACTAGGCTGCCATCGCTCTTTTCAAATTACACATCCCTATGATTATTTGTTAGGACTAAGATATATGGATCTCCACAAATGATTCTCCTAGTCCCATGGTCGTTGAATTTATCCATTAGTTTGGATGACAAACTGTACGGAGTAACCATTCGTCAAGTTTCAACACAACAACTCGTCCTTCTGACCGCGGATTTAAAGCCAGAAAATCTCCTGAATATTTTGCGAAAAATAACCAGCTTAGCTGTCATGGAAGACAGTATATGATCTTTAAACATGTTTATACTGGAATAAGATCGAAGCTTCAAAGCTATTTTTGTCTGACAATGTGCTGTTTTTGAGTGTAGTAATATTTGAGGGTGTTATTCTGACCGTCAAAGTTAACAACTGCTTACTAAACAAATAAATAAGTACATAAATAAATTCGAGACACTTCCACACACGGTCGCCTGACCCCAAACTAAGCAAAGGTTGTATTATGGCTGCCAGAGACTGATATACTCGTACATACTTGGATATTTTTAAATACATACTTAAATAGATATTAACACCCAGACATAGAACAAACACAAATGTTCATCACATAAATGTTTGCCCTAGGTGGGAATCGAACCCACGCCCCCAAGCTCAGAAGGCAGGTTCACTACCAACTGAGCCACCGAGGCGGTCGAACTAAGAACACAAGTTTTGCAAAATTCGAGAAAAAATGTCGAGTCTCCGTATAATATTGATCGCGTGACTAGTTCTTCTGTATGGAGGCTCAATTATTTTTATTTCGAATTTTAAAAAAATATTTTCTATCGGATAGAACAAGACCCTAAAACGTTAGTACTCTCAAATTTTGATCCATTTTTATTATGGAAACTGACGTGGTTTTCACACATGATTGTAGTGAGTAATTCCCGTGTCATACACGGGAATTACTCACGTACGATTTAGTCGATAATTCCGACTACTTATCAGTGCTATGCGAGACGCAGCCGCGCGCGCGTACTCGTTTTGATAAAGACCGCCGAATGCGGTTGAAACTACAGTCGGAATAATCGACTAAATTGTACGTGAGTAATTCCCGTGTCATAAATCATAAGGATTTTGATCCATATAAATTTTTAAGCACTTTGGGTTTTAGGCAAATTGTTTCTGTTTAGAAAGCTTGTTCTCAAACCTAAGTTAATCTAAGCTGTTTACTAGTAAAGATGTAGCAAGCAAATCTCTTCTTAAAATGAAGTGTAAAACACATGCACGCAGTTTCGTTTTGCAATGCTTAGCAATATTTACATAAGTTCCTTAGTTGACAATGTTTGTGAAAATTTAAACATCTCTCTTGACCTCACCTACTGTCCACTAAAATCCACGTCTCAGGCAGTTTACCCTCAATTTTTCTTTAGTTAAAAATATAGCACGCATCAAAGCTTTATTCGTCGGTTATGGCCGAAGTCGGCCGGCCCGGGCGGCGGCTGTGTATGAAAACAAACGGTCGCTACGTGCCGGCCCGGCTGCCAGAAGAACGATACGAAGATGAGGCTCTTCGATACTTCTTCGAAGCTTTCGCTTCAAGATCAAGTTTTTCGAGAAAGCCTCCAAGATGCAAGATCAAGTTTTTTTAAGTATCGAAATTTTGCATCTTGTTTTTTGAAGTGTCGAAAACCTTGATCTTGAATCTGGCTTTAGATTAAATTATATTTATTAATGAGATAAAAACTACTAAACCTCACATTACAAACATACATCATACATACATCTATCTCACACGAAAAATAAAGGTAAAAATTAAATAAAAACGGATTTGAAAATCGAAAATTACATTAACGTTTGCTTCCATCAGTATATCGAGTTGCCATTAAAAAATGCACTTACTTTTTGTATTTTCGTTAATGGCAATCGTCACTTGCTGAAAAAAAAACATCATTATTTAGCTATCTTTTCTCCTGCAAATGAGGGTGATAAAGCGCGTCCCTTTTCTCTCCAGCCAGCAACAAAAGAAAGAAAACACGATGAACCACAAAAAAACTGAACTACCGTCATATCACCCATTTTCTTAGCTCCCGGTGCGCTAGTAACCAAACATAGTAGATCTCACGCAGAGCCGGGGCGCGTGCTTAGTCTACTGCATGTGTAACAAACATAACGACCTGTTTTATAACCCCGGACCCCTCAATTGTGTATTCAGAGGGACTGCCCTTTATATTTGCTGAAAAATTAGATTGGCACCGAAGATGGAGGAATGTTTCTTTTGGAAAACTCAGAATGTTTAGTGACATCCATACTAATAATATTCTACTCCTACTAATATTATAAACGCGAAAGTTTGTATGTATGGATGGATAGATGGATGTTTGTTACTCTTTCACGCCAGAACGGCTGAACAGATCTGGATGAAATTTGGCACAGAAATAGATTATAGTCTAGAATAGTACATAGGATACTTTTTAACTGCGGGTGAAACCGCGGGGCGCAGCTAGTTTCAAATAATTCAGGAATGACTGCCTCGGCGGCTACTAAGAATAATATTCTACATAATATACTCTGTCTGTCTGTCTGTTTGTCGGCTTTTGACGGCTACACGATCTTGATTAAATTTAATAAGTAGTTATAGTAAATCACGAGGAAGGTTTTGGGTAAATAAACGCAAACGAAGTTAGTTAAGAGCTATTAAACTGTAGGTTATCTCAAAAATTCATAAAATTCGTTTTCTTGTGAATTTTGTCACTGTCACTTGAGAAAACTAATTTGGTGAGAATTCGCCTTTCGTGCATTTCGTACATTTCGTGCCATGGTCCAAATATTTTCACATCCATGTTTTGATAAAAAAACATGCAATCAAGTCTAAAGCTAAAGGTACTGGAAAAACATATGGTTTAGTTAAATATATTTTTATTTACTGTGGAATCAACTAGATATTAAGGATTTATTTGTACACAACTTAAAATAATAACAGAAAATTAAAGAAAACTTAAACTATTAACTAAAAACTAGAAATTAAAATAACTAAATAAATCACAAAAATTTAAACTAAAAGACCATTAGTGGAAGGAAAGGTCCCCAGAATGCTGGCGGCATTGCCACGTTGAATGGCAATGCTCAGCTTCTGTGCAAAGTAAAAGCCAGCACTCTGGACACCCGACGCTTCCACCAATCGCCTGGCCAAGTCACGAAAAAGCCCCAAAGCGGCCGGCCCCCACGGACCCATCGTCTCTACCCCAAACGGAGCAAACATGTACACCCGGTCAAGATGTGCATACTTGCGCCGCTTGAGGTTTTCGGCTTGAGCGGCGGCAGCGCTGGCCTGAACCGATGTTCCTGGAAGGTGAGACGGCGCCATTGTGTCTACGCATGTTGCATCCCACACCAATGGCTGACCCACCTTCCAAGGTATGAGAGTCATCCCGTCGGGTCTTTTGCCGTCGTCACGCATCAGTCCATTGGGTTCTAAGACTGACGGGACGCCGGCACTGACGAAAGCCCGGCGGATGACGTCATTCAGGCTGGCGTGCCGCGGTATACGCCCAGCACTCTTTAGACACGATAAGCCGTGGTGGCCGAGGCGGTCTACATTATCACCGCAATTGCAGCGGTGGGGCACCTGGCAAGCTGCACCAATTCTTAGGGATACGGCTAAACGGAACGTATTTTTGTCTAATAGATTTCCAATGTTTTTGGAAGGTAGAGCTTGTAACCAAAGCCCCGACTCCCAACGGGCAACAGCCAGAAGGCGAGCGCGCTCTGCGGATGAAGTTGAAGAGTGTAAAAGATTTTTATACTCTAAAACACAGAGCGGCCCGTCCCATTGCCGCTGAGAGGAGGGGGTCTTGGGCAAAGATTCGTTTGGGCAGGCTGATTTCCAACTTTCCAAAGCGTCAGAAAGGAAACTAATTTCAATTTTTGGGAGTGATGACAGTAAGATATCCTGAACTAGGTGTTGTGTGCTGAAGGCTGATGACAGAAAAGCTGGCAAAGAAACGCTGGATATTTTACGTATGCCGAGACCTCCAAACCTTACAGGCAGGGAGGCCTGGCGCCAAGTACGTTCATCAAAAGGTGTATTTAAAATGGCGGTGAGAGTATCCCTTTGAATGCTGTCGAGCTGTTGTAAGAGCAAGGGGTGGTTCCAAAGCTGACAACATCTAAGGGCATACGTAAATTTAGGTACAAAAAGGCAATATTTTATTATAAAATAAGCAACATGAGTATTAATTTTTCCCAGCCGGTCCGAACAAGAACGAAACAAATTAATTTTTTCGTCCACAAAATCAGCTATTGATTCATCAAGGATCGGAGACCCTAAGAGGCGAAGAGATTTTTTTGTCAGTAATTTAATATTTGGTGTAATTTGTTCAAAAAGGTTTAAAATTTCATTTTGCGAGTACGTTGTAGATTGCGGAATATAAATTTCACATTTAGAAAAATTGAGTGACAAACCTAATTTATTAAAACCGGATATTATTAATTTGAGATCTTGGAGTACCGAGCTGATATCACCTCCTAGGGTTCCATCGTCGAGGTACCACACATTAAATTTAGAAACCAATTTTTGGATGATGGGGTTGATAGCTAAGCTAAAAAGAGCCGGCCCAAGCGGATCACCTTGTTGGCACCCTACTTCAGATGAAATTAAATTATTTTAATTACTACTGTGGAATTATTTTCAGTTTTCTTCAACATAAAATTGAATTTAAAATCACTGCTTCTATTTATTATCTATATTATTCTATTAGTCACCGACTGCCTCGGTGGCTCAGTTGGTAGTGAACCTGCCTTCTGAGCTGGGGGCGTGGGTTCGATTCTCACCTCGAGCAAACATTTTATGTGATGAACATTTGGGTTTGTTCTATGTCTGGGTGTTAATTTCTGTTTAAGTACGAGTATGTACATATTTAAAAATATTTAAGTATGTATATTAGTCTCTGTCAGCCATAGTACAAGCTTTGCTTAGTTTGGGTCAGGCGACCATGTGTGGAAGTGTCCCGAATTTATTTATTTATTATTATTTATATAATTATTATGCAAATGAACCTTATTCATAGCAAACCAGAACAATCGCAACAAAACTGCCAACATATTTGAAATTAATTCAGTGGATATGTACGTTAATAATTTCCACGAATTCTGAACTACCCACAATAACGAGTTATTCCGTAAACAAATTGTATTTAACTGACGGCACCTGGTTTAAAATTCGAACTTCGCTGGTTTATTTTGGACGAAACTTTTGTTAATGACTTCGTTATGATTCCAGTGCAATTTCATTACGGTGCATGGTTACGGAGTGTGTTATTTAACTCTGTAAGAAAAAACTGGGGTTCATGAACGTTATTCCGTTGTAATTAGTGTAAATGGTGTGATTGGACAGAAATCAAATACCTAGTTAAGTTTGCTGAATAACAGATAATTGAGTTGTTATCTTGCCCTTTTCTATTTTTAGACAGTTTTTCATCTCCTTCTGCTCTCTATCTGGGATCTAGGAGTTTTGGCGGAAACCGAAAAGATGGTGTCGTAATTTTGTATTATTTGCTAAAACTTGTAATTCTTCGAGTGTTAAAGTGTAATAATGGTGGATTATGAAACTTTACCGGTTCGTTAACGTGCAAAAGTGTGGGCAAATGATAACTAACATTAAGAAATGCTATATTCGTGTTCTCTACAGAACTCGACTTAAAGTTTCAGTAATGTATCCACGAGAATAAAGGCTTTACTAAAATGGGAAAAGGGGAAGGATTCATCTCACCCATCATCACTCTGTCCTCCATCATCATCATCATAGATTTAACTACTTTTGTACGAAACACACTGATGACTAGGCGGTATGGCCATGTTGGCTCTAGCCTGCCCTACAGGGCAAAACCAGCTTGCTTTTGAGTCCGTAGCGTTAAACTGTCGTGTGAGACCTACATCAGAAACGCAACTATAATCGTTTTCATTTGTTATTCCAAAGCAATTAATTACTTAAGCTAATTCCGCGATTAGTACCTCTTCGTAATCTTTCTTCTCTATTTTTCTAATTGAAATAAACTTCAGACATAATCTCTCTCACTCTGTTATTCTGCACAAATCAAATTGGAATAGATCTGCCTGACTCAATAAAACGGCGATGGTTCGATTAAAATTTCATTAAAAAACGCAGTCACTAATTACTCTGGCTCCGACTTTGAATGCTGTGGAAAGCAGTGAATAAAGTTAAAAAATTTGCTATTTCAAGTTTTAAAAAATTTGATATAGCAAAAACTTGTAATCATAAAACTTCTCTTTTAGCAACAAACATTGTACAGCCTCGGAATAGTCTCGCAGTTTTTGTCTTTTTCGAACAAGTTAAAAATTGAGAGAAAAAAAAGGACAAAACACTGCATTGTCCTGTATTGTAACTATTCCGAGGTTTTTAGCTGAAAAGGGTGTTTGAATCTATTCATTTTGATGTCATCGAGAAATATAAAAAGAATAGAAGATTATTGTGGTACTAGCAAACTGACAAGTGATTAATAGACACAAGCAATGATCAACAGAATTAATTTCAAATTTTTTAAGACTTTTTTGGTACATCTTTATCTTTACAATCTACATAGGATGAGACATAGTCTGTCTCTCTGTTTTTTTATCTGTACATCGCTAAATAACTTCTCCTTAGTCACGCAACGGATTTTGATGCGGTTTTCACGTTTTTTTTTTTTTTTTTTGGATGACTCTATGCTGTTGGCCACTGAGCAGCGTACCGGGCATTAGGCAAGCGCAGATGGCGCAGGGCCTCAAAAATGCTTACAAACTATGAGCGACGAGCGCAAGGGCACCTCTGAGGTACGGCCTCGGCTTGGGCTGTCGCCGAGGGAGGGGCGTCGAATTGCCCTGGCAGCCCAGATGGGGCTTGCTCTAGGGCCCTAACGGGGACGGTTGAAGTTAAGGTTAAAAACAAAATAAATTATTATTAACAATGACTCGACCGCCTTGTTCGGAAAGGGAACCTCACCTCAGAAGAACAGGCAAGAAACTGAGGGGCGCGGTTTTCACGATCATTCGGTAGTTTTATATAAGTAGGTACCGTTTAAATCCGGGGCAAGTCGCTAGTTCATTACATTTTCGTGTAAAAATGTGTTCCACTTCTTAATAAGCACAGATACTGCAATGGCTAGTGTACAAGATTCAAGTGGGGGTGCTCGAAAGGGCCAATTCATCGGGTTCTAATTAGAACAAACTTATCGCGATGAAGACGCTGGTTTTTGCATCGCTTCATTAATTTATGTTTTACCGTTAGTCGTTCTACAATGTTTAAGTATTTTGTGTAATTTTTATCTTACCCATGATTAAAGATAAAGTTGAATTTGGAACAGTTTGTCTATTTCATACTTCGAAATTAAGCAATTAAAAAGTACTGTTTCAGCAATAGGTTAAGTGATAATAGATATTTCTAGCTGCACTCGTGGTGTTACACACCTACTGCTAAAAAGTAGCCTATGTGCTAATCCAGTATATAAGCTATATAAGCCATACCAACATTCATACAAATAAAAGTCGTCCAGCAGTTTGAGCTTGAACGAGCAGTAACGACCGAAAAAAGCAGAGTTGTGAACGTACGGAGTACCAATAAGATAACTGTACCTGTATCTATGGGAAAGAGGACAGTACCAATAAGATTTCTGTACCGATATCTAGGGAAAAGAGGACAGTACCAATAAGAGTACTGTACCTGTATCTATGGGAAAGAGGACAGAACCAATAAGATTTCTGTACCGATATCTAGGGAATAGAGGACAGTACGAATAAGAGTACTGTACCTATATATATGGGAAAGAGGACAGTACCAATAAGATTACTGTACCTATAAACATATATGGGAAAGAGGACAGTTCCAATAAGATTACTGTACCTGTATCTATGGGGAAGAGGACAGAACCAATAAGATTACTGTACCTATAAACATATATGGGAAAGAGGACAGTTCCAATAAGATTACTGTACCTGTATCTATGGGGAAGAGGACAGTACCAATAAGATTACTTTACCTATATATATATGGGAAAGAGGACAGTTCCAACAAGATTACTGATCCTGTATCTATGGGAAAGAAGACAAATAGTTGCTATAAAAAAGTAGGTAGCGTCACTAAACCTGTTTTGCACAATCAATAAAAAAGTTAAACATATTTATGGTAAATATTTATATAAATACATATAAATAATGTACCAAGACCAAATTTTCATTACTCTGTTTATAGTTTAGGTGATCAGACTTGATAACTATGGCTAGAAAGACTACACTTGCCACTAATAGGGGATCAAGGTATCATGTATCATGGTAGATACACCAGTAATGTTGCCACAACTCTTACCTCACGATCATAGTTCCCAAACCTCATTCTGTGGGTGTGGAGCAAGCGTTCTCGTGGTGCAGGTGACAAACCGTGCCGTCACGTTGAGTTGTAAGATGTAGCGTTTCTAGAAACAAATAACAGAAGAAAAACAAAAGAACAAAAGAAAACGAAATTCCGGCTACAAAATATTGCACCCTATGTCACTTCCACTATCAAGATGATTCAAATGACACCTCACGTGTCGAAATCCATCAAGCTGTTTCGCCTACAGCCGAAACAGCTTGATGGATTTCGTGCCAAATAAACCTCCTAAATACATACATCTATACATACATACATTCGTACTTACATAGATACACCTCATAACCACATAACCCTCCTTCTTGCGAAGTCGGGTAAAAATAACCAGTACATTTCTACAATATATTTTTTTTGTAGTTTTGTGGAGGATATTTAATTAAGATCATTGATTTTTTTGTTGTAATAAGAGTTTTTGCCGTTGATTTTCAATGAATTTTACGTTTCATATCAATCGATTGCTCTATAAAAATTTATTACTCCTTTTAACTAAGCAGTTTAACCATTTTCAGGCATATAAGTAAACTAGAAGTAATTTTGAATCTGAAAACTTACAATTTAAAATCAACATGGGCAGCAAGTTTCAAAAAATACCTTATACCTTCTAACCAAATAAACTAACTATGCTACTACTTTTTAATCGACTGTCAAGGAGGAGGTTCTATGTTCGTCTAGGTATGTATGATCATCGATTTCGCCAATTGTGAACCGACTTTAAAAAAATCTTTTTAGTTCAAAAGGCTTTACTTCCAAGGTAGTCCCATATAAATTATGAATATTTTCTATTGACTGCCTGGGTGGCTCAGGTGGTAGTGAACCTGCCTTCTGAGCTTGGGGGCGTGGGTTCGATTCCCACCTAGGGCAAACATTTATGTGATGAACATTTGTGTTTGTCCTATGTCTGGGTGTTGATATGTATTTAAGTATGTATTTAAAAATATCTAAGTATGTATATCAGTCTCTGGCAGCCATAGTACAAGCTTTGCTTAGTTTACCGTGTGTAGAAGTCTACCGAATTTATTTATTTAATTTTATCGAAATTGGTTAACCAATTTTTAAAATACCAACAAAAGTCCAAAAATTGTTACGGGAAGTCGGTTTTTAAGCTCTGTTTTTTATATTGAGAGTCCACATAAAGCCAATTTCAAGGCATTAAGTGAATTATGGAAATTATATAAAAATCGCAAATTCTCAAAAATTGCACCGCGCCAGAGTTTACGACTTCAAGTTTGCTTAAACTGCAAATACCTTCAGTAAAACACCACCGGTGGAAATGTTCTGAATGCAACAAATCTAGCGGAGTAGGTTACGCATGTTGTTAGGTAGGTATTCTAAATCTTTATTTTCTTCGGATTGCTATTTCTTTTTCTTAATCGATAATAGATCGCTACGAGACATTTGAATCGACCAAAAGCACCTACTTGAAGCGCTTGTAGCGCTCACAGCGTAGGTTGACTAGGTGTTCGTAGCCGATAAAAGTCAAAGTCAATGTTTTTATTCAATTTGGGTATCAAAGATACACTAAAGTTTTTTTTTAATAGAATCACTGATGCTAAGCAACGGATGACACGGTCAGTCCTAGGATGGGTGACAGCGGGCGGCATTAAGAACTGAGCGCTACCGTGACACGTTAAACTGTAAGCCCCGGTTGTTTGTTCTAGGACAAGTCAGAGGCCATGTCAAGGGCCATCGGGCGGCCTATAAACTCTGACATCAGGGCCAGCCACTCCGCCTATACGAACTTGCTTGCTTTTCCTACTTGAAAATGAAAAATCTCAATCTTTATACGTGTTCCACATACATATATGTGTTTTATAAGTTACTATGAGCCGCCTCGGCTTCGCACCTTCCATGAAAATTATCTAACTGATGGTGAAAACCGCATCAAAATCCGATGAATGGTTTAGGAAGAGTTAGCTGATCTACAGACAGACGCGGAAAGTGACTTTGTTTTATACTATGTAGAGAAGAGATAGAGATACAATACTCGGCGATATATATTGCACATCGTACTTTGAAAAGAGACTTCACCTTCGTGGAGCGTTATCTCTGTCGCACACTAAACGAAACTGTCGTACGAAAGAGAAAACGCTCTACGAAGCCGAGTCTCTTTCCAAAAGTCGATGTGCAATATTTATCGCGGGGTACTGTAACATCCATCGTAAAGCCATGTAATTTTCTTTTGGATCGCTTAAACTTTCCTTTGTAACAAAATGCTACTACGAGTATTACAAACCGTGATGTAAGTATTATACATTATATTGGTTTCAGAACAAACTGTTTAATCTAGGCAATATCGCAAGAATTTAAGAATTATGTTACTACATTAAAAAGTATACACATATAAACCTCGCTTCTTCCACTGCCATGAATCTTTTCAAACACGCTCGTCGGTAACGGGTACTCTTGACCTGGCCTTTCTTTAAGACGTCTTCGATTTGGTCAAGATACGTGCGCCTAGGTCGTCCTTGACCGACTTGATCAATCTCCCTTCATCCATTCTGACAATGTTTCCAAACCATCTAAGCACCCCTTTCTTAATCTTTATCACTACATCCTCTACCACACCACAGCGCTTTTTAACGTCGTTGTTTCTCACTTTATCCATCAGAGTCGCTCCAGCCATACTTTTCAAACTTCTTATTTCTACAGCATTCACTTTACTTTTATGCTTCTTCTGCCAGACCCAAAATTCACTTCCATTTATAAGAGTGGGGACCAGAACCCCTCTATGTAATATAATAACGTTTAATACCACGCAATTCACAATAGATAGGTAATCTAGATCATTCAAATTACTATTCTACACTACCGTCACCGCCTTAAATCTAAAAACGTGATATCATCTTGAAAACTTTCTATACAAATTGGTCACTGCAACTCAGGCAATTTGCATATGTAAACAGAATGTCTGCAATCCGCGCAACTTGTGGACACACTACGTACTTTCGCAAACTTTATTAGAGGCAAACAATTAAAGCATTGCATGATGCAGATGAGTTCCGGTATAAATGTTAGTTACAGCCGCGAGGGAAAGAAGGAGCTGCTGTTTCCTTAATTAGAAAGAGAATGCTTTAAGAAATGAAGTTATACCAATTGTATGTAAGTACTTCTCTAACGCTGACCAAAACCCATGAAATGAATAAATGCGATCTTTGATAGCTATAGATGCTATTTCTATTAGTCCTGTACAACTTGATGCGTAATTGTTAGGCATACTTCGGAACTTACTAATGTGGTTCTTATTTTTAGTTACACACGTATTGAAAGGATGTTTTTTCCGCTAGTAAACATTACAACCGAATTTAAGGATTTAAAAAAATCGATCAATACAAATTCAATAGCATTATTCCGTTTCCCGTTAAACGACACTCAAAGAAACTATTTCGATACCGTTCCGCTATGGAGTACTAAGGAGGACTTATTCAAATACGTTAAAAGCCCGAGATCACAAAACAGAGACATAAGCAGTAGATCATTCTTAGGCAAAACGTAAAAGCGTAAACATTAGGAAGTTAACCCAAAAAATATGAAAAACAACACATCCATAAAAGTCTCAGAAGTAGACGTAGTTCATTTATTTTAATCCAACTGCAGCGAAGACAAAAAAGGATTATATGTTTCCCCTGTATGTATGTATGCCCGCGTCTTTTTGTTGCCTCGTAACTACGAGTATATGCTACGAGTAAGTGTCTAAACCAATGTTGATAAATTTTATATCGTTAGATTTGTCATTGTTGCACGAGTTTCAAAATGCTATTTTCAAAGCTATCAAAGCTGTCGGTTTTAGCTGTAAATAATGATACTTACTTGTAAACTTACACTAATAATTTAAAACATATAATAAAATACCAATACAATTAAAAAAACATAGAAGATGAAGTCAAATTATCAAAATGCTAAAATGTATTTTATAAAAAAAAAATTACTAAATATATTTTTTTTTATGTAGAACAGGTCGGCGTTTGACCACCAACTCGCCTGATGTTAAGCGACGTTGTGGTCTAAGATGGAGCACGATGACCTTTAAGGTACGTATTCACTCTAGACCTTGAACTTCACCTTGAAGTTTTGTAGAGTGAAGAAGTACAAAGACGGCAGTTGAGTGAGGCGCTACAAGACTTGTAGTGCCTCACTCAACTGCGTGCGCTACTGCTCAGACCCGTCTTCTTTGGTTATTGTACCACACTACCGCTAGGGTATGGCATACTTACTCTGGCTGAGTCGAATGTACCCTGATAGTTATAGTCTGGGTGTCTTCAAGTCTCGAGTGAATCTGTTTCTTCTAGGGACATGGTGGGGAAAATTAAAAGATTTCTAATATTTCCGTCACCGGCGGGTGCGCTTGCTCTTGGATATTTTCTTGTTTGCGGTTGAGTGAAGATGCGTAATTGCGGGGACAAGGTGAATCATATGCAGAAAACACTGAAGGCCGGGCTTTTGGACTTTTATATGAAAATGATAGAAGGAAATACCAATCCAGCGTCGTTAAAGCCCTCAGTGATTTAGATGGTCGGCACCGGCGTGATATCTCACAGACCAGATCACAGGCACTACAAAAAAGAACCAGCAAGCATGCTTCATCGCAGGCCGCATCGCTGTTTAACATCAGGCAAGATGGCGGCCAAAGCAGACCTATCAATGAGTTAAGAAAAATCTAGACGAATTCCTAACTGATAAATCAATAATTTAAAAAAAATCCAGTCCGCATCAGGGTCATTATGTGTTACAATTTTATGTGTTGCACAATAATGTAAGCAATAAATAATTGAGTATTGAGTAAATATGATCCTACAGACAATATCGCATTGCCCATTGCATTTAGCTGGCCACGTATCGCTAAATCTTAAGTTATAAACAGGAAGAAATCTGCCAGTTTTTAAAAACCTTACTCTTTATCTTTTGTCAAGAGATGTATTACTGTGTCAATTTATATAGTAACTCCGATATTTACCCCGTATTTGTGTACGCTTCGACACCATTAGGGCGGGAGGCGCAATTTACGCGTTTTGCGCAAGATTCCGCCATGTGGAAATGTTAACCCGGTCGGCAATTCAAGGATAAGTGAGGAATCATGGGAAACTGTGGGCCTAGGTAGCGATTTGGATGTCATTGAACTATTATTGGAACGTGAAAAATATCTCCGAAAGAAATGTTAAGAGATATCTCCGGTAGAGCTCTTAGGATAGGGAAACACACTTACTTTTATGTAAATAACATATCACATAACATATCGTCACGCCTTTCCCGCTTAGGAGCTGGCAGAGATGTACAGCAACCACACTTCGCAGGACGATATTCAGTCCTAAATGTGACAGGAGTCGAGACTGTCGGCATACACCGGGCTCCAGTTACGTATTAGCAGATGACATTAAATATGCACGCACATATGTTCACAGACAATGAACAAATTGGTACGTGCCTTTAGCTGGGTCCGAACCCGCTCCTTCTTGCTTGAGAGACGAGCCTTCTCCGACTAGGCTAGCATTGCTATAGCTAGGCTTATAATTAAAGTAAATAGGTACTCGTATCCCCTAAGCAAGCGTATTACACCTTCGATCGCGTCGACGCTTCCAATCAGGCAATCAGTAGTCACACACAACCCTAGTAAGTTAAAAAAAAAAAACAAAGAAGGATTTTTTAAATGTCTTAACCACCTCACCCACCTTAATTACAAAACAAAGGTACTAGAAAAAAAAGAAATAATAGAACAAAAAGAGAGGAAAAGAGCTGAAAAGAGCAATAAAGTATTTCTTATTTGAAAATAAGTGTACTTATGTCTTTACATTACTATCTTTATGTTCACACAAATCATTATTATATCAGCCTGTTCCGTCCCACTACTAGGCGAAGGCTCTTGCCACTCTAGAAAAAGGATACATTAAAAAAAATACAATTACACCCCACACTAGAAAAAGTATAAGTACATTTAAAAAAAAATACAATTACACCCCTAACACCGATGTTCATTAAAGATAGCTGAACACTCCCGACTTTCAATTTTTCACCTTTCAAACAAAAAAACAAAATCAAAATCGGTTCATCCGTTCGTGAGCCATGCCACAGACAAACATACAAACAGTCATAGACACGTCAAATTTACAACACCCCGTCGTTTTAGCGTCGAGGGTTAAAATGATAAATCATTAATTTAAAATTTTAAGCCGCGGAGCACATTATGTTCCGAAATCATAACATAACAATTGCATTAATCAGCCATCTCCCCATCGGAAAACAATACGGTATCGCAAACAATTTGGCACGTGAATGGCTCGACAAAATCAGTTCCCGAGTCGGATGCAAGTCACTTAATCACCGACACTCGGAAGTCAGCAGCGAGTCACGTAAAGTCGAGTTCACGTTTTATTAAACACCGGAACTTTGTCTGTATTCTTTGCGGTTGTTGGCGGGTTTTATTAAATCGGGTTTAGAGATGGACTTAGGAAGTATGTCTACTTGTTACAATATTAGTTTCTAGAAAAGTTTGATAGATATCTAACTTGTAGTCAGTTATTTCATAGTAAAATTTTAGGCCTGCCAAGTGTAATTTGCAGTTAATGTAAGCATTAACAACAATTTCAGGAAGCTTACGTTGAAAGCTTGAAAGAGGAATTTACAAGAAATTGACAAAGCAAATTTTTGACACGCGACTGGTAGATAAAATCAGTCCCCATGTCCGATTCAAATCACTTAATCACTGATAGTTGACAGCGAGTCATGGGAAAATTTTAAAAGTGATTATTGCTATTAGGTAGTCTGTTTTGTACTCTTGGTCATGTTTTCTCGGAAAACTCGAAAATTCCTTATCTACAGTCCTGGTAGCACAGGAAGCCAATGTGCCAGCGATGTGAATACCGCACAGCATTACAGCCGCGGTAACTCTAAACAGCCGCCATTTTGTGGTGCCTAATTGCGAAACTGTCATGGCAGCGCCAGCCGACATTCTCGCGCGCTCGCGAGATTTACACTGGATACACGGTGTGGGTGTTATTTGCAGTAGCTAAACTTTTTAGAATAATCTTATTCTTGGTAAAACTGATACAATTGACAGTTAATTTTAATTCGCATTTGCACATATTTAGTCCTGGGCTATTCCTGCGCGTGAGACGAGATGAGATTTTATCTTGGTCACTCTCACACCTATGACGTTTCAAACGAGAGCAACAAGGACGAAAAAAAGTGAGATGAAATCTCAAATCTCGGAATAGGGCCACTGATCGTGCTAGAAACAATCGTGAACACCCGCCCACAGATACAAAAACTTAAAACAGATATTTTTTGAACCACGGTTGTCTCTTCTAGCCTAGTATCCGAAAACTAAAAAAAAATTAAGGCTGCGCTTTCACTGAGGCAAAACTAAGCTCAGTGGTGCATCAATTGACCAATCACAGTGCTTTCACTGAAGCAGAGCAGAGATTACGTGCATTGTAAATGGTCAATACATGCACTACTGAGCTCCTCTTTTCTCAGCTCCACCTCAATGGAAACAAACCTTAAACTGTGTTTCTAAGACTAAGCCAAAAAAAACTTTTCTTACCCACTCAGGTATGACTGAAAATAAAATTCCTAGCTTAGTCTCTGCCACACACAATCCCGAATGCCTGAATGCCACACTGTGTCTTACGTCGAAATCTAACCTCTGTAGGTAGAGCACGTGTATCGAGAGGAATTTTGTTTGAACGCTCTCAGCTCGACATATAGGATTAAACATAAATCTTAGCCTCATGCATCTACCCAATAACGCAAAGTTTTTGAAATTTCTACGCTGATATAGTTTTGTGTCTACCGCAGGCGTTTTTTTTTTAATAGTTATTATTTGGTTCTCAAATATCCTACTAATATTATAAACGCGAAAGTTTGTAAGAATGGATGGATGGATGGATGGATGGATGTTTGTTACTCTTTCACGCCAGAACGGCTGAACAGATCTGGATGAAATTTGGCACAGAGATAGATTATAGTCTAGAATAACACATAGGATACTTTTTAACCGCGGGTGAAACCGCTGGGCGCAGCTAGTATTTTCATAAAGGGAGCCCGTGATTCCTTACAATCCTTACATAACGTAATATGTAAGCAAATTTGCAGTTATGTAAAGCGCAAAGCAGAAAAGCGTATTAAGGACACAGGACACATCCAAGGTACGCTACCTTGGAAGTGTCCTGTATCCTCCAATGGACCTGTGTTTGATTATTATGATGAGTTCAGGTTCACCTTTTCCATACTTCATTTCCATAAAACCATCAATTTGAATAAAACACAACTCAATACAAATGCACTTTAATATTCAAAAAGAATTCATGAAACGAAGACATGCTGAAACGTTTTAATTTAAATACAATTTCAGTAATGCACCTCTCGTCTCATCGGATGGAATATTGAAAATATTTTGAGCAACAAGTAGAGCTTGAAAGCGAATGGCAAATAGAGAATCTGGTAAATATTGACTTTTAATCTGAAAGTTATTTGTTTAGTTAGTTTGTAGTGTTTATGTAAGGTTTTTAATAAAGAGTTTTAATATTATTATTTTAATAGACGACGTGAAAGTCAAAGGGAAAGTAGAATTGTACAATTAAGTATGGGAACGTACCCATACTACGTGACCATTTCGTAAAATTTTTAACCCTCTTCTTCTTCTTCCTTCCCCCCTCGGTGAACATCTGTACTCTATACTACTCTATTCTGAGACCCCCTCCCTCCTACTCTAGTTTTACGTAGTAATTCATGGTATTAAATCGTTTTTTGCAAACAAAACATTAAAAAAATCGTATCCCCCCCAAAATGAGTCACGTATAGGGATGAAAACCTATAGGGATATAGGTTTTCATTCCTTTATTGACACGAGCGAGCGTTAGAGAGCGCAGCCTCTATATGCTTCAGCTTCGACAAAAATGCTTTCGTTTGTCCGAATTCTATCCCGATTTCTGTCTTCTTCTACAGGTCGCATTTCTTAACCAATTCTCTTGAATTATTTGGAGATATGTTTTTATTTTGATATCGCCATATTGAAAAAAAATCAAAAAACTGACTCGACATTTTTTAAATGTAATTATTGAACCTGCTCACAAGTTTTACAAAAATCGGTTGAAGAATGGGACTTGTACAGACTTGTACATTTGGTACAGACGTTGGTCGCGAGGTCTCCAGCTCACAAAGCCACCAGTTTAATTAAATCAAGATACTTACTTATAGAAATTACTTGCTAGCTTAAACTTACAGTGAAACATTATCCCCCTTACTGATTTAAAACGTTGTACTATACTCTCGGAATAGTATAAGTACAGTGTTTTGGTTTTTTTAACTCAATTGAAAAGAACAAAACCCTGTATAACTATTACGAGTCTATACAACGCTTATTAGTAAGGGGACAGTGGTTTTTCTTTGTGGATCGAGTTAAAAATTCAAAAGAAAAACAAACACTGCGCAACTATTCCGCACAACGCAATTATACAACGCTTTACAACAAGTAAGCGTTGTATAACGTTTACTTGATAAATTAGTAAGGGGGTGTATGCTTAGATTGATCGAGTGGCTAGCTTTCAGTCCGCCCGAGACTTCTGAATTAGGCGATAGTTGGAACAAGCACCAACAACAGGCCTATTCTGAAGCGTATGATGTTAGCTTGGTCACTCTCTTGTATGACTTTTCAAACGAGACAGAATTACCAGAAAATAGGAACGTACAATTTAGCTAGTTACTAACTTACCCGAGTCACCGTAGTCATGAGTCGTAAACGTAAACGTCGCATACGGTCACCCATCAAAAGACCGACCGTGTCGTCCGTTGCCTAACATCGATGATCGACTACGAATACCTAGTCGAGCTACGCTACGAACGCTGTGGTATACTATTGTGAGTAGATTATCCTCCATTTCCCGTTAGGATAGCGCCGGAAGGAAGTAGCAAACGACCTCCCTATCCGCAGTTCTTTGCTAATTGCAACTAAACTTTTGTGTCAAATGTAATTACTGCGTCCGCTTCTGCCCGCGCTGGTAAAGATAATAAGTGTTATCCTACTTCCTACTAATATTATAAAAGCGAAAGTTTGTAAAAATTGATGGATGGATGTTTGTTACTCTTTCACGCCAGAACGCCTGAATAGATCTGAATGAAATTTGGCACAAAGATATAATATAGTCTAGAATAGCACATAGGATCCTTTTAACCGTGGATGAAACCGCGGGGCGCAGGTAGTATATTATAAAGTCTGTGTGTTAGTTTGTTTGTTACTTTTTCATGCTCAAACTTTTTTTGACGAAACGTGGTGTGGATGTATTTTGGATTAACACATATATTTTGAACCGCGGGTTTAATACCTCATTAGTAACTAACCCCCCTCTACCTGCATTCCCCTTAAATAATAATTAAAGATTTATGTTTTAAAAAGTCACGGTCCCCGAAGTCCGTGGAGTGTTATATTTAAATTAAAAAAATATAAAAAATACCGCGGGCATACACAATGGGACGCAGCTAGTCGTTTATACTAGTTGCGTTTTGTGGTTTCACCTGCTATCCTAAGAAATCATGTTTTTCCGTCACTCCGTTTGAGCGTAAAGAATTAACAAACTGTCATGCAAATAAACTCAAAAAAAACTCATCAAAAATACTCAATATTACAATACATAGTTTACAAATAGAAGTGTGTAGGTATCATTAGTTGTAATATACTTATGTGCTATTTTCTTTGTTCTTAATCTATTTGAGGATTTTTATTGGGAGACCAGCTCAGAGTGTCATTGGCACTCAGAATTTTTGCCGGAAGTGTAATTTGTGACACAAATATTTTCCTTCATGTTGTTTTCTGGATTATTGGATTCATGTATTTTAGGTATTTTATTTAAGTATCTTTAACTATTTGCTGTAAAAATAAAAACAGTAAAATGTCAAATAAATACCTATCTGTCTCTAATTTCTTTTTCTTTTTATCACGTTAACATATTTTATCAAAATGTCTACAGGTGACATAGAAGCACCGATTTTGGAGATGTACAATTATAAAAGCGGACAACTTATGAAATGAAAGAACAAGAAAGTGGACAACTATGGAAATAGACATCTAAAAAAGTTGCCCAAGTCATCCGGTTTGCTAAGATGCTAAGAATGAACAATAAGTGAATGATTTTCACGATGAAGTTTGCATGTTATTTTTCCTTGTTATTTCACGTAAATATTAACTCACGTACTTAAGTTTATGGTCCCAAAACGTCCCTGTTTTTATCTGAAACTAATCCCTCCCAAATGGGCGAACTTACTTCGCAAACTTGAAGGCCATATTTATTTTATTCCATACACAATACACCTCGCGCGTTCTAAGGGCCAGTTCTACCCCAAACTTTTATCCCTTTAGCGGAAGCACACGGTATTTAGTACAAGGTACGAGATCGACAGGGAGATACATTAAATAACATCTGTATTAATAAAATCTTCTTAAGTAACTCTCAGTATGGCCAAGATATATAATAGACTAACCGTGAATCAAAAGTGTAAGTTCCCTCCATACCAAATTTTAACTTAATCAGTTGGGCCCACTGAGTTGAGCTGTTTATCAGTGTGAAGCAGTAGGTAACGAGCACACAGGCCCTATACTCACAAACTTTCGCATTTGTAATAGGAAATGAAATTTCGCATACTATGTAGTATCCAGAGAACAAAAAAGGACATAGAGTAATTTTCATTTTTAAATAATTAACGTTTCCTAAGGAACCGTGGGTAAAACCGTAGGACGCAGCTAGTACATAATGTGTTTATACATACATATAGTATGAGTGTGATCAGTTTTACAAGAATGATTACGTAATGTAACTAGATTTTCCTTCTTTTTCATTTTACAAGCCTGTGCTTGGATAAGTATGAATGAAAGTTCGAATTAGCAAAAATCAACCAATAAACCTATTAATGCTACAGATTTGGACGAATATCCAAGCTCAGATATTCAATCTTCAATTGGCAGTATAAAAAAATCCGTAGTCAGTAATTAGTATGTTCCCTGAAAAAAAAGGCATATAAGCTTGAATGCATAGTTTTTTTTTTCTGGTGTCATTAAAAAATATTGTATTGTAGTCCTTCGACAAGTGTTCCGTACACAATACCATGTGCGATATCCCTTTCATATATTCCCCTCACGGCTCTCGATTTATCCCCGCGTATACCGATGTATCGACATAATATGACAAGAATATCTGGCCATCGCGCCCATTCCGATTGTGGCCGAAATGAACGGGACAGAGTTATTTTGGCTCGTTTGCCACGATTGTTATGGGGGCACGGGCAAGTTTGACGCTACAGCAATTTGCAATTTCGGATGCGCTGGTTTTTTTGATTACGCAAAAACTAAGGTTTCGTGTTCCTTTAGAGTTCAATGACTGTAAATGCCTTTAGTAGTAGAGCATGACCAAAAAAAGGATGGATGAACTGCGTGGAACTAGACTTGAGTGAGAAGGTTTTTTTAAGTAAGAAGTAATAAATACACAGGGTCAACTGGGGCAAATGCGTCTATGGGGAAATTGCGTCTTTCGACAATTACTGACAAACTCTTCACAAATTAGGCCACAGTCACCACGAAACTAACGCCATCTTGTACATTTCATTGCAACTAAAAATAGAAAAATGTAGGTGACGCCTTATTTGTGAAGGGTTTATAAGTAATTCTTGATAAGACGCAATTGCCCTACAGACGCATTTGCCCCAGTTGACCCTATGTCTTAAGTACCTAAGTAACATAAACTCCCGTGAAATTCCTGGGCCACAGTCACCAAGCCACAAGTCACAGTCTCAGACCTAGAGAATAAGATGGCGCACGGCGTATGATTTAGGTGAAACCAAAAACCATCCAAAAACTACGCTACAGTCAAATACATGTATGTACACAACACTCACACATTGACGCAAAAAAACTATAAGTACGCTTCTCGCTTGGTCATTCTTACCTTCTTGCATTGGTTTAAGGTATAATTTCGAGTACGTAGTGCATTATAAAAGTGTGGTCAGGACTACATTTTGAGGTTATTTTTAAAAACCGTGCAGTTTTTCTATAAGTCAATTTTGAAAAAGCCGTAACATTAAACTCTTACAAATATGTGCTGTTTTAGAATGTTAAATCTACTAAGGTTGCATATTGAAACGGAAATGGCTAACGTAGAGTTTGGGAATTAATATTAGTTTTCGTGCAATTGTCAATGTTTTTCATGGCAACATTACCACGCACACAAGATTAAAAAGAAGTGGCTTCAGCGAGATATAACGCAGTGTTCCATCTTTTCCTCTAGATTTATCTGAGGCCACAGACTAATACGAACCAACTTTAGGTGTCCACAGAAACTGTGCGGGTAAAAAGCGAAAGTGCTCGTGAGGTACCCAATATCGCTTCAACGGCAATTAAAACTTACCCGGAGTACGGGAGGTGGTGCGACGTAAAAACAAATAGATTTAAGTTGGTGAATACTAGTAATCTATGGTAGAGCGTACTAGGACTGGATGAGGCAAATAAAAGTTGTTTGCATTTGGTTTGCGTCTGGCGGTTTCTTATACGTATAATTTTATAATTTTCGCGTTTTCTTACAACTATAACAATTAGAATACAGTAGTTACGCATAAATACATAAATAAATAAATTCGGGACTTTTTCACATACGGTCCCCTGACCCCAAACTAAGCAAAGCTTGTACTATGGCTGCCAGAAACTGATATACCCACATATTTATTTGTAAATACATACTTAAATCGATATTTAACACCCAGACTTAGAACAAACACAAACGTTCACCACATGCGAGTAAATGTTTGCCCTAGGTGGGAATCGAACCCACGCCGCCAAGCTCAAAAGGCAGGTTCACTACCATCTGATCCACCGAGGCAGTCAAACAAAATTGAACCTTTTTGGGTCTTAAAATCTTGTAAAAAATACCTACTAATTAATACCAAAGTTCACCAAGACGTGACCAGCGGATAACATTTTTAACCAACTATTTTTGACAACTATTCAACGATTTAATTGTCAAAAATAGATAGCTAAATAGTTAAATATTGGTCAGGTTAAATTTAGGTAAGCATGACTCTGTTTTTTTTTCATTAAAAATCCGTAAATTACTTAATTTTAGCCTAGTCTAGAAACTATCTATAACTCAAAGTTACTTGGATCAATTGTTATTAAATTTACCGGGTGTTTAGCAGAAGGTTCAAAACCAAATAGGCGTGTTCAGGGGCCCATTTAGAGAATACAAGTTGGCCAAAAAAATGCCTGACCCCCCGATTTTTTTAAGATTTTTTTTGCGAATTTTAATTTTATTAAAATTATACCTATACAGCGTTATAGGTACCTAACCAAAAACCTCTTAAGGGTTCATTTTACTCATCAATATGAACAACTTTTACTATGGGGCGAACACCGAAATCTCAAAAAAAAAACAGCTGTTCCATACATTTTGTCTCAGGTGATTGAACTTTTTGTATGGAACAGCTGTTTTTTTTATTGCCATTACAGGATTGGCTTCATAGTAAAAGTTGTTCACATTGATGAGTACAATGAACCCTTAAGAGTTTTTTGGTGAGTTACCTATAACCTTGTATTTATCACCATAACATTTGAAAAATCAGTTTTAGGATGTGTTTATTTCAGTTTTATCCACGCAAAGCAAAATTGGATACAAATCAGAACTCATGCAGTGAAAAAAAAATGTACCTCAAAGTTCAACTTTCACAATGATCTAAAAAAACACTAGCAATTTTGAAGGTGATATTATGCGTTTATTCGTTGGTTTTTCCGACCCTCTACCAAAGACCTGGTATAATTGTACTGTTTAAAATCCCTGGGCAATGTAAATATTACCTAGGCAAAACAATAATATTCATAACATTTCATACATCCTGGATGCTCCAAGCAATATAATAATTATTAAAATTATATACATTGCCTAGGTATTGTACACAATACCTGAATCATGCAGATTGCCGGTAACATAATTATACACACGAGACATATTTCTTAATACCTTCATCGCCCTTCATCGTCTCCTATCTACTCACCTGTACCTACTTACAACCATCTAACAACGTAAGCCAACATGATTCGCATACCGAAGCCTACTTGCCCTCTCTACAAGCGAGCCCTACGGAACCCAACTTGTTGTCTTCCAGTTTCCAACTATTCCCCAACTATCTCTAGATCCGTGTAAGCTGCGTAGTTGCAAACTCGATCGAAAGCTTGTAAGCTTAACTTTGGCGTCAGACCACAGAGTGCGAAATATGCAGAGGAACACCTTCTGAAGTGAGATTCATTATTGCACGTAAAAAATCTTATTTTGACAAACTAAATAATATTATTATTAAGCAACTTATTGGTTGTTTTAAAGACTAAGACAATCCTAGAATGTTCAAGAGAAAAGTGAATAGGTATCTCCTAGGCAAGCGTGTCACACCTTCGATTGACATTTTAAAATTTACTCATACAATTATTGGCATGACATTATTGCTATTCTTTTTATCTCAATCGAAAAGTGAAAACTCAAAGCTATTTCTGGTTTACTACATAAGCAGCGAAGACTATGCATCTATCTAAATGCACGTACTTTACTAGTCTCCTTCTTTCTACTACTATAATATTTACTACCTACTCTTAACTCTCCTCTTTTACATGAAAATCCTGTTCTTTCTATGTTAATCTACCCACAACATTACGTTTTTAAAAGTTGTTCTTCTGTAGGTTATCTGTTCGATGGTTGAACTGGCTCGCACGAGCGCCGCTTTAATTAACGGTAAATACAGCTAACGAATAGGGTAACTGGTTTGGTTAACCTGTGGTTTATACGTTATTTTTATTGTTCTTGGGTTCAAAATTAACTATTTTGATTTGTCTTACTTTACGTTGGATTAAGAAAGCCTATACCTCAATTAAAGTTGTAATGTTTCTACCGTTTAGTTACTTACCTAAATTTAGGTTAAATTTGAAACACATCTTATATTGGCAAAATAATTTTACAATAACTTGCTTTTCACTCAAGGTAGTAAAGCAAATACAGTCTTAAAAAACAAGTAGTTAAAAATAAGTTTACAATACAATGGCCTACGGACCGTGGACTGTTGCAAGTTGAGATTTCCAAATAGCCAAATATTCCAAATCTAGCCAACAATGTTGAAATTCATCAACTCAACATGGCTTGATTTACCTACGAATGTATCCCGCATACTGATGCCAAAGTCAAAAAATACTATATGTTATGTGTAGGTATGTATAAATTACTCCAACCCCGTGATTTCAGTTCATTTCCACGCCACATTTTTGCAATTTAACAAATGAACCCTTTGATATCAGGCCGCCGGAGCCGTCAGTGTCCGGTGAACAACATATTTATGACGGCGACATTAATCACGGAATGATATTTATTTGGAGCGTTCGTTATGCTTCGGCTAATTGCCGCGTCCCCGAGCTGGTTTCTGTTCATAAATTATTGCGAGGGTCAAGTAGAGGGAAGGTAGCGGTTTGGTCTCCTCAGCATTTTGTTTTAAATACTCGGCTAAAGCAATACTGAAGCTGCTTACAGGCTCGTAGCAAAGCTGTATCGCTCGTAGCGTAATTGGGGCCCTCGTAGAGGACTGTAGCGTTCGTAGCATAGGCGTAGCGTTCGTAGCAAGTTTGTAGCCAACTTTAAATTTCGTAGCAAAAGTTCATTCAAGATCTCTAATGCTTGTAGCCAATAGCTAGCTTTGATGCAAATGGTTGGAACTCATAACAAAGATATACCTACCAAGTGCTCCTAAAAATAGTAAGTAGAACTCGTAGCAAACCTAATAAATAGTTGGCTGGTATGTAACAGTACCTACCTACTTACTCTGATTCTTCTAAACTTCTCATACCTCCATACCAAAAAATTTTAGTTTACGTAACAAAGTGCTACACAGGTTTCGTCACGCCGTATAATACAGCTGGTGAAGTGGAGCGTACCGCTAAGTGGAGGCAATCAAGCTCTCGAAATACCTAAACAATAGTAGTTAATTATTACTACTAGTGGCTGTAGGCTACTGTGAGCTGTAGACTTGGCGGTCGACGTCTGTCCTTTAAAATTGTGTAGATATGTTTTTTTTTCCAAATAAAATCATTTTAAAAATTGCCAAATACTGACTCAAAAGAAACTATATGATTATTGAACCGACTCACAAAATTTAAAGTGAATCGTTTAAGAAATGCGACCGGTAGAACTGACCGGTAGAGACAGAGATCCAGACAGAATTCGGACATACGAAAGCATTTTTATCAAAGCTGAAGCATAGACACTTCGTCCGCTAACAAAAAACATTTTGCCGAAACGAAGGCGAAGCGTTTATGCTTCGTTGATAATTTGAATAAGTTCTTCACGTCTTTGTATGTTGCATCATCATGTCAATCAAAATCATTCATGTCAATGGCATCCCTGACACAGGGAAACCTAGTGAGGATCTAGTGTGAAACAGTTTTAATTTAATTTTGCCCGACTACCGCGAAGAAAGAAGAAGGGCTATTATTTTTATCCAACTGCGCAAAAAGGAGGGTTATGTTTTTCGAGTGTATGTATGTATGAGTTTTTTTTTAGCACGGCCTACAGACTCAACAGCTTGATGGATTTTGACATGTAAGGTGTTATTTGAATCGTCTTGGTAGTGGGAGTGATTTAGGGCACAATGTTTTGAGCCGGGTTTTTTTTCTTTCTATAATGTTACTTGTTATTGGATCATCTGCGCCCGCTCTCTCTCGTCACCAACGTCTTAGTAAGCAAGGCTTCTGGTATCGTGTAGCCGACGCCATTAGTTTCGTTCTTGCCGGATAGCCGGGAGTTTCTCGAGAATAAATTAGTTAATGAACTGGAGGACATCGCGCTGATGAAGGGGCTGTTTGTGTTAGCAGGTACGAGTCGATTATTGTTATAGGATTAGTAGCTACATTATTACTTGTAATGACTAGCTATTATCTGCGACTTCGTTCACGTTTAATCAGAATATACTATTAATAAACCTTACTCGTGGTTTACTGCAACTATTTGTCAAATTCTAGCAAGATTTGTCATGGTTTAGCCGTGAAAAGCCTACAAACAGACAGACAGAGTTAATTTTGGTTTTATAATATTAGTATGGATAGTACGAATGTCAAAAATTTGTGAATGAGGGAGTAAGTCAAAGACAAAGTCAAAATGTTTTTATTCAATCAAAGATATGCACAAGAACGGCAAAGTTTTTCTTAAATAGACTCGACCGTCTTGTTCGGATAAAAGAGCCTCTACTCAGAAGAACAGGCATTATCTTTGACTATTATTAACAGACTGAGGGGTATTATTTTTTCCAATAAATACATAAAATACTCTCTCACAAATGTTGGCTTACAACTAGGTAATATCTATACATACTAGTGGCTACTTGGCGGAAGTGGAAGGCTCCAGACATCTTTGTCTTCTAAATAAGTCTTAACCTTTTAATATCCTCTTTTCATTAATGTAGTTTTTACATGTGATTTGAATTTTCCTTCAGTGAGTGAATTGTGAATGTGTGAGTAAGGGTTAGGGACTATGTGTGTTTCTTGTATTTGTTCTGTGTGAGTCTTCTTTCCGATAAAGTGTAAAATGCTGAAATAATAATAATAATAATCATTTATTTCAGACCATGTCCATATTTAAAATTCATTCACACATCTACAATTAAATTCAAATTAAATGCTATTAAAAAAAAAAAAAAAAAAAAAAAAAATGAAGAAATGAATTAATTATTTATCTCTTATTTGACATATGTAATTACTGATTTGACATTTATAATCTATTGTATTGATTGACATTTATTGAACTGTGACGTGTAACTGTTAGAGTTGTCAAAGAATTCTGATTTCTGAGATTTCTGATTCCTGAAGTTTGGTATGGAAAAATTAACAACGCGTGTATTATGGTAAACCCAGTTTGTTAGCTCGCCGTGCCAGCTTTTTTAAAGTGATCCACAAAATGGCCATAGACAAACTTCTCCACCAACTTATCTCCTCTAATTACGCTTTGTCTCCACAATTTCAGTACAATTTCACGCGGGGGTGAGTAAAAAAATAAAGCGTTCCCTCGGCGGCAGTCCCAGGTCTGTTTAGTTATCAGTAAAATTGCCTTGTCTTCTGAAATAATAAGCGCTTGAAGAGTAAACAGCTTTGATCCACGCGGCCGCCATCAAAGAACTTTCGAGTCGAATTTGCGGAAGGTTATTCTACTTATTTTGGGGTGTCGTCTGGTAATATTAGCCTGGCTTAGAAGGAATTGAGATTTTAATATTGTATTTGATAATATAGAACCTCTCTGTAGCAGGAGTCTGAAATATGGCTCTGGGGATGGGAGTTATGTTAAAATCTTGCTTCTCGATGGTAGGTACGTGAGTACGAGTACTTGTCTAGCAAGGTACCTATATAAGAATTGGGTACGTTAGCGTTGCTATTAATGGTTGCTACCTATAAAGGATTTCCTTATTAAAATACCAACTCAAAACTCTCATATACTCGACGGTGCAAGCGTTAGCCAGCGAAGCGTCTACGCTTCACCTTCGACAAAAATGATTTCGTATGTCCGAATTCTGTCTGGACATCTATCCGGATCTCTGTCTTCCTTTGCAGGTCGCATTTCTTAACCTTATATCCGTAATTTAAAAAAAATGTCCAAGAACTGACTCGGCAATAAAATTCTGTAAAATTATTAAACCTGCTCACAAAATTTCACGAGAATCGGTTGAAGAATATGACCTGTACAAGAGGACAGACGTCGGCCGCGAAACAGCTCAAAGAGCTACTAGTTACTCGTATTATTAAGTATTATTAATTCTTCGCCTACCACTTTCGTGCATTCAAATCTTAAATAATTTACTTATATGCCTAAGTTATTCACACTTATGTAAACTTATTGCATGGTAACAAGCGGTTAGTCAAAGTACAGCCACATAAAAAAGTAAAGTGCTTACCCATCCAACACAAGTATAAAATAATCTGCTACGCAACTCTCCAGCCCTTTTCAGACACTCCGGAGCCTTCACTACCAAGCTACCAACTCATTCTTTTAATAATGTCCTCACTCCTCGCACAATAACTTTCCTGACTTGTACTTAGTGATGCCTAAAGTTATTCTGTGTTGGTCTTGCAATTGTTCTCGGTGATGCATTTTTTAAAGGACTAATCAAGACTCAAGTAGACCCTGCAAGAATTGAGCCTTAAATGAGCAACAATTAAATATTTTGTGTTTTTTTAAGTTTAGCTTAGAACTAGGTATCTACTACTAATAACTAAAACTTAGTATGCCGACACTAACACACACACATAACTCAAATAAAATAAAATCAACTCATGGCAATATTTATAATCTAAGGATATAATTATAATTATAGGTATTGATTCCTGCATTTTTTTTTTTGCAATTTATTCAGTAATTTGTTCATATCTGCTTTATTATCTTCTCTTTATTATTATCATCGCATTTTTTTTTTTACAAAGAGTGTTTTCCTTTTTGCATCGAATCTTCTAGTAAACGGAACACCAAGACTGAGTGTGTGATACTAAGGCCCTTTTTGATGTACCTACTTACCTAATACCAAAACCACATAGGTAAACTGATGCGAGACCAAAGTAAAGACAATGTTGTTTGAGTCTCATCTTGGTCTTGAAATCAGACAACTCTAGTTGTATTTATTCTCCAGCGTGGCGTAAGGTATCTCAGATTTCTGCCGAGTGCACACTAATCTGATTCCTTGTTTGCCCGCGTTGTAATTACAAATGTTTGTTTTCTTTTTCGTGACATTTTTGCCTGCATCAGACATAAATAAATAGGATCTAAGTTGACCAGAATAGCTTAGTTGGTAGTACGACAGATTTATAGGCAAGAGATCCCGTTCGATTCCCGGCGGGGCATACACAGGGAATCCTAGTAGAAAGCTTAGTGTGAAGTGTTATTTATATATTTAAGTACTAGCTGAGCCCCGCGGTTTCACCCGCGCCGCGATCCGACAGGGCCCGTTAATATTTTTATAAATGGCACATGTCCTTTTCTGTATTCCTGGCAACGTGTATGCGAAGTATCATGACGATCGGGGCACGATCGTGAAAGCGTAACAAATAAACAGAAGAACAAACTCACTCTCGCATTTAGCTTTGTTAAAAAAAAATGTAGTTTATATCTACTTAGGCTTTTCGCCGGACGCCTGCACGTCAGCGCCATTTCAAGTCAGCAAAATCCAAAAATCTTACTAAGTGAACACTTTTCAACCAACTTGAAATCTCGAAAATTCGTCCCAGAAAATTCTTACCAAGCAAACTAGCTTAGTTTATACGGATGGCGTGATCTGAACCCCTTGAGGGCACGTCTGACTCTAATAGGACTACATTTTGGGAGTATACTTCAGTAAGGCTCTGGTTACACGATGTGATGCACTTGTGGCGCTACGAATTTTTGACACGGTGGGAAAATGGGGCAGTTCAGCATCGCTACTCCTTGGTATTTAATTTAAAATGTTGTACTTATTTTTGTTTCTTTGTCTTAGTAAATTCGTTAAAAAAGTGGTGATGGTTAGTTAAAAACTGGTCGACCCTGATGTCCGAGTTAGGCTGCGCATGTTTTTAACTTAGCTTGTTGTAAAAGAAAAAATCTGATCTACAATAACGATCAGCTATAAAAACTACACGCACCTGCAATACCGAAACCATACCGTAAAAAATAATTGTTTGGATGTAGAACGCAGCGGTGGCGCCTTGCAGGTGCCGCATCGCCGCAACGCATCATGTGGCCTGGCCCTAAGCTAGGTGAGTGGTTCCAGGGTCTTGGAGAGCCGCCAAGTGATCGCTCTTGCAAGCAATCGCGGGCTAACAAAAATTGATTTGATGCTTGGATTTCCTGATACGGATGCAAGGTAATTGGTTTTGTAATGTGAATGCACGCGATAGAAATACTAAGTAGTCGGCCATCGCGTCAGACCGTTGAAACCGCCCGGGCGTCCCAAGGACCTCTCCAGTTGTCTCGAGTGGATCAGTTTGTTCTAAAAACGTGCTATATCCTAGGCCGCCTCATTGTTTGGTTATCAGGCTAGATAAAACTAACACGCAAGCCCATTTTCGAATAAAAAATATCTTTCAGACTAAGTAATGTAAATTACTTACGAGTACAAAGTAATGTAATTAGAAATGCAGAATATCAATTACTCCAACGTACATAGGTAGTTATTAGTATGAGTTTTCTACAAAAAAAAAGTTATTGTATATGTTAGCAAGTACCTACTTAAGTACTTAATTACATACAGTTTACATGCAACAAATATTTAGATAGGTGTCTACGCCAAGGTTTGTATCCCAAAACAAAGGTGGCGGGTATTAAGGGTAAGCGTTCATCGCTAAGCAATCAAAAGCTCGTTTACCATATCACGGGTTGACTTTAACTTCGGGACCCTTATCACCGCTGGGTGTTCGCCAACTCGCGAATGTTAGGTCGTAAGTAGCCAACTTGGCAAACGGGCGGTGACGCTTTTTACCTCTACGTTATCTTAATTTATACGCAAGTGCTATAGATAAATCCATGGTATACTTCATAATTTATTACTCTGGTATAAAGTTGCGAGACAAAAAAGGTCACGTGGGTGACACACACTTAGGTACGTGAATGCTTATGCAAGACTCAGATCACCCTAGAGAAAAAGATGGAACACTGCGTAATATCTCGCTGAAGCCACTTCTTTTTAAACTTGTGTACGTGGTAAAGTTGCCATGAAAAACATTGACAATTAATGTCACGAAAACTTGTATTAATTCCCAAACTCTACGTTAGCCATTTCCGTTCCAATATACAACCTTAGTAGATTTGATATACTAAAACTGCACATTTTCGTAAGAGTTTGATGTTACGACTTTTTCAAAATTGACTTGTAAAAAAACTGCAGTTTTTAAAAATTTCCTCAAAATGTCTTTTATAATGCAGTGTTTACCTACTCGAAATTATACCTTATACCAATTCATTTAATATCGAATTAAGAATGACCAAGCGAGTAGCATAGTTTTTTGGTGTCATTGTTGTGTACCTACATATACGACAGTAGCGTAGGTTTTGGATGGTTTTTGGCTTTACTTATTATCATACGCCGTGCGCCATCTTATTCTCTAGGTTGATCTGAGATGCAAGACTGTTTGTAAGTAATTTGAGAGTTCGATGACGAGTGAATAGTTGTGTATCAACTCCCGGAACGTTTTTTTTTTGGATCATAGAATATAAATCTACAGTACCTGGATGGACCGAGCTTTGCTCGGTATTTTTTTTTTATTGATAGATGTCAGGAAGAGTCATATTTTTCAGTTGAGACTACTCAAACGCCTCCTTTTTGTTATTTTTCTTCCAAGTTTATGTTTAAGTTGATTATCGATAAAACACGAATAAAATGACATTTTCTAAAAATGATTCCTAGCTAGATCGATTTATCGCCCCCGAAACCCCCATTTACTAAATTGTATGAAAATTGGAGCCGATTCCGAGATTCCAATTATATATAAACAAGAATTGCTCATTTAAAGATATAAGATAAGATATAATTATACTTATTTCTACCTACCTATACCTACTGGCAAATATATTTTACTACTCAATGTCATCTGCTATGTACCTGGAGCCCGGTGTATGGTGACAGGCTCGCCCCCTGTCACATTTAGGACTTAGTATCATCCGGCGAAGTGTGGATGTTGTACTCCTCTGCCAGCCCCTTCGGGTGAAAGACGCGACGATATGTATGTATGTATATTTTACTAGCTGTTACCTGCGACTTCGTTCGCGTTTATTCATTAGTGTCCAAAAATCTTTCTCGCGTTATCATGTATTAACTAACTAGATGCGCCCCGCGGTTTCACCCGCGGTTGAAAAGTAGCCTATGTGCTATTCTAGACTATAATCTATCTCTGAGCCAAATTTCATCCAGATTTGTTCAGCCGTTCTGGCGTGAAAGAGTAACAAACATCCATCCATCCATCCATCTACTTACAAACTTAGGATTATCAAATTTCATCAAAATCTGTTCATCCGTTTAGCCGCGAAAAGCCTACAGACACAGACTTTTGATTTTTTAATACGTAGAACTATTCGTTCGCTTTTTAAAACTTCTTTTATTATTAGAAAGCTATACGGAACTAAATCGAATTAAATTTCCATTGAATTAACTATTCCATTCTTCATACATTTGTCAAAGGAATATGTATACGTATTTTTTGACCGAAATTATAATAATATGCTAAGGGGTGCCTAGAAACACTGCCAGTGTCTACCATTCCATACTAGTTGAATCCGCTTTCTCCCCTTGCTCCTACTAAATACTCCTACTGATAAGAGAACTGGGACACCCATGTTCTGTCAACCTTAATGAGGAACGAGGGTGGCAGTTGCCTACAAAATTTTGGATTATGCACTATGCCACTGGACACTGGGTGACGAAGTGGAAGTACTAGATATTATACATTGTAGCGGGACGGCCCTATCCTTCCGTAGGTAGTAATATTGGCAGCACTGGGCCCGCTGGCCAATCATCGACTCTCCCTGGTAAAATAAGTTGTGTGCGCGCCCCGAGCAGCGCTAGTGGCGCGCAGGTGGAAGGGCGCGGTCTTCCTTCTTGTACTTGTGAGCCGACCGCGATCCTTACCGTACCGTTGCGTTTTTCGTCACGAGTGCCGAAGCCTCGTGTCCCTTTTGACTTGTAACTTTAACTGTGTTGTGTGCTCAAGTATATCTACCAGTGCGTTTCATTATCTTCATAAATTCTCCGCCCGTCAGTAGACCGAACAAATCATTTTGTGGCCCACGTTAAACCCGCTGGACACAACATGTTATTTATTGATAGTAATAGTAGATATACGTACTGTTGACAATAATATCGGTACCCCATTTCATCTATTTATTAGGATCGCAGATTATGACAATTTGTTGTCTATTGAATTGTGTTCGTATCCAGTAGTGTCTATGATCTTGTCACTTATGTTTTGTTCTGTAACTTGCATCCTAGCTGCCTAACCGTGAGGTAACCTAGAAGCTCTTTATAATTTAGTCTCCGCGCGAGTTAAGATTCCACTGGCAAGATCAGATTCCTCCTAGACTTACTCTACTAACACGTACTAAGTATCTGCCCTTTTTTAACCTGTGTTGTCTTACTTTCTTAAAATTAAATTTTCTAAAGGCAAAAAATAAAACACCCAGACAAACGTTACATTATAATGTAGGTATCTTTATTAAAGTATACTCCCATAATTACAAGAAGTGCAATTTATAAATGTAAAAAACTGCCCAGTATAGATTGACCCACAAACTCGAAAGAAATGCTTGAAATAATAACCGACGTTGAGATCAATGTATACTGGTTAGTTTCAACAAAAACCTGTACACTAGTACACTTCGAAGCTAAGGTTACATTCGAGCAATAAAAAAATATGCGATTTCACATTTCCTTTATTTATAAATACAATAATTTCTGGAATTCAGACGTATCGATACGATTGCTTCTCTGGACACACGCGAGACGAAATCGTGCGTAATACATTAGTAATAAGTATACCAATATAGGTTGCTTGTACGTTGGACACATTGCTGCTCCTAGGACATTTTGCTCTTTGGACAATTTGCGACCGTTTATCATTTTGCTCATTTGACATTGTTCGCATAAACCATTCTATGATATAATTGTAGTCATCATTATGACCAACTTTTATTATGGATCCAACTATGGAATTGCGAAAAATATAGCTGTTCCATAGAAAAAAAATAGTCAACCTTGTGTACTCTTTCTAAAGGGACGGTATTCAAAACCACGTAAATGTAAACAACTAATACTTCTAATAATCCAAACCATATACAATATGTGGGTAATTTCAGTATGATCGAATGGACACCAAGATCAATACGACAGAAAGACACCAAAGAAAAACAATACGAGCTCCGTCCTCTTCCGTGATCCAGCCAAAAGTGCCGGTTGGGCGGGGCGGGCGACTCAGGCGCTACTCCTTCATTCCTTACGCTACATTCATTCATTCGCTACACTCCTTTCACAGTTCGCTCGCAAAACGTCACACAGCAGACCATAGACTGCATTCTTTTGTATGTGTTACTAACACTTGATGCAATGTATGCAACAGCTGATTTTGATTTCACGATTTTAGTGTTCGTCCTTTAATAAAAGTTGGCCGTAATAATGAGTACAGTGATACCCTAGAATACATATATATGTGGTTTACATAAACACCTTGTATAGTTTTTTGCATCGTGCATAGTAGGTTTAACATCTATAAATTTTGGTAGTTTTTTATGATATATTTTTTGCAACTTGTGTTGATGATTTATTACATTTTTTTGACATTCATAAGTGTATATTACCAATTGTAGTAACTATACCCATTTGATACAATAAACTGAAACTGAAACTTTATGCCATTTGTGGCAAACAAGCTAACATGATCACTTTGAGCCGGCAAACCTCTTTCGAAACACGAGCGAAGATCTTTTAAGGAGGTAGGATGAGAAGAGCGGACGGAAAAATATTGACGTTGACTCACAAAAATTAGTCATAATAATTCAGTTTAAGGGTGCGTGTCCACTGAAGCGGCGATAAGCGGAGGGGAGCTCAGCGGTCCATGAGTTAACCAATCACAACGGCGCGGAGCGGAGACTTCGAGCATTGGCCAAGCACACTGATTGGTCAATTCATACACCACTACGCTCCGCTCTGCTCGTCACCGCTTCATTGGAAACGCACCTTTATCCGCTGCCCATCCGTACCTACTGACCGTGACGTCATGTATTCCATACGCTTTCGTCTCTAAAACCCGTTCTACATTGTAACATAGAACGAATTCACATTCTGTATACGAAACATTACATTCTACTTCATACACTAATCACATCCTTAAAAGCTTAGCATTAGAAACAATTTTAAAACAGTTCTATCCTCATAATTTAATTTTAAGACGTAAGGCCGAACGCGTAAAACTGACTGGCAAACAATTAGAACTTTAATTTAATCTATTCAAGTATCTAAACTAAATTTCAACAGCACGAACCCATTTCTTCCATCTTAAATTTTTCAGTCTATATCGGTACAACCTCAGTGCTGCACAAATTTAGTTTATTTTACAAAATATTACACCAAAATGACAGCTAGAATTTTATACTAAATTAGTAATGCACTAATATTATTTTTTTAAAATTGTAGTGATATTCTGTTTAAATTTGTAGAGGATCAAAAATCGTTTCTTATTTCAACTATTTTTCTGTAAAATTGGCAGTGTTTGTATGGAAGATTTTAAGGCTTTTTTTTATTTAAACTATGAGTAAAATGAAATTCTGTCAGTATGAAATACATACATAAACAGAATACCACATTATAATAGGCTAATTCTAAGTATATAATAGGAAGTCGTATATCACATATACACAAAACATTAAGCTGCATTTAGTGCGCAATGCGCCACCAATGATCAGACGAGTTGCCATATTCTGGCTAAAGCTTTTGTCTGTCACTGTCTCTCTCGTTAGAGAAGTCGTGAGAGTGATAAAGGCGCAAAGCCAGAATAGCGCCTCTGACCTGATTTCATAAGTCATCTTCATAAGTCTTTCTGTATTGCTTTTCGTCTAGATACGTTTTTGCTTGACCGGCGGTTGGTTTATAAAACTGTATAAGGTCACTTACACGACCCCGCTCCAACACAAACCTCGGAAGCGATGCGTCAACTACCGACTGGTACGAAGTAAGCGAGCTTACCTCGCTCGCTAGGTCCTAGTTTGTGTTGTCAATGTAAAGTATGTCCACAGAGGACGCCCTAAAGGTCACAATTCAATGAACATTATTTTGCCGTGTGGGAGCGGTATTGTAGACGTCGGCTACGACCTTAAGGCGTCTTCCAGACAGCATCAGTTTGGGAGACACTTAAGGCGTTCTCCCAATTAAAGTTACCTTTACCAAGAACAAACGAAGTGATGACGTCGCGCCAACATTTTTACCCGTTTCATGAAATTATCGTTCACCAAATTTTTGTACGTTTGATTGCGTGTTCGTACAGACTATACGATAATTGTTTGCTCGTGCGAGTAATGGATGCCGCCTGAATTGTTAGTAACTTCACACACGTCTACTCTAAACGGACGTCATTCGGACCAATATACACATTGACCGTCAGTCAAAACCCAAACCCAAGAAACTGTTTTAATAATATACTCTGCCAGAGCATTCCGAATCAAAAATGGTCACATGTAAAACACGTAGTGACGTCAATCGATGCTTAAGCAAGACCGAAATATATCATTTACAAATAGTTTGAAAGGGACAATGACGAGTGACGTCATTACGTGTTGGCTCCCGGAATTGAAGCACTAAATGCAGCCTTAGTATTAATTAGTTCATGTTAAGGCTTTCATTCTGTCTCTCAGTTCATTCCGTACGTTAATATAATATGTAACTACATATATAGTTTTGGCAACATTAAACTAAAACGATTTTTTTATTGTTTTTTTTTCATTATTTATTTCGGGCAATTTTTTCATTCCTTTTTCTCTGATGCTAAACAACATAATTTTTGTATAATAGATTTTTTTAAGGTTAAATTTCTAATTTGTATTTTAGTAAATTTTAACTCTAGCATTACTTTATGTAGATTTTCCGTTTTAAGTTTTCTACGAAAGTGTTACTTTTTTTTCTACAAACTTTTTTTTATTATGAATAAGCATTTATCAAAGTTTTTTAATTTTAAGGAACAAAAAAAATGTTACATTTCATTTAAGGTCATACAAATTAATAGTTCATTTTTTTAAATAAGTGATACAAAATTTACAAAAGAAATTAGCCGCTTAAAAGCGAAACGATGGGATTTCAAAACGCAAGAGCATGCCCTTAAACATATTCATAAGCTACCTACCTTAAACATGCCTACCCCTTAATTTGTACACCAACTCTCTTTTTTACGTACTAGCACGATAATTTTAAAGCGATTTCTTTTAGCTAATAAAAATTATCTCGATCACACGCGCTGCTTTTTAACCGACGAAAAAACAGAAGAGGTTCTGATCACGCATAGCTTTTTTCTCATCAGCGAAAAGTAGGTAGAACATTTTGCAGCACATGCTTATCAACTTGTTGTATTTGTAAAAAAAGAGGTTAGTAAAAAATTTAAACTTGCAACGAACAACGAAATCAATGTTTCCGATTGGACTGACATTTCGAACTAGCATTTCCGTACGCGGATTTAGGACTATAGTCCCAAGCGAACTTATTCTAGCTACAGTTTAAGTGATTTTCTTCTCTTATTTATGTCGGATGATTTCTAGTGTGAACAATAAAGAGTTTATCTATCTGCGGTGCTATTCACAATCATTCGGAAACGTTTCCGATCGGATTCCACAAATTTCAAACTCAAATCTTGATCTTGAAAATTGTTCGAATCTCAGTCTCCTTACATAAATTTTGGAATAGGGAATCGAGTTTAAATCCGATCGGAAAAATAAATCACGTTTAAAAACTTATGAACACGGACTGAGAATAATTTAAGTTTCAATTTTTTGGAATGCGAACGGAAACATTTCCGAATGATTGTGAATATATTTGCTGGTACAGATCGATTCAAACTTAACGACGGCTGTGAAGTTAGGCGCGAAACGCTGTGCAGTAGCGAACACAAAGGTATGCGCGGACGTCAGAGAGGCAAGACGCCGGAAAGTCTTGCGATGCACTTCACAACCATCATTAAGCTTGAATCAGTCTATACAGTATAAACATTAATTTCGTTGGTAACGAATGGTATAGGCAAATATGTTTAAATCCGTAGCAATGCCTAGGTTCTAGATGGGTATATACTCTCTAATCTGCTGCAGTGTTTCCGCGTCCACAGACTGCACTAGACGGTCAAATGTTTCCGGTCCGACTTGACCCTTCAGGGTTTCCAACTGAAAATGTAAAATAGAATATTAGCAGTCTTATTTGTGTTTTGTGTTTATTTACTTTGGTATGGAGAACATCTCAACATCTTTGTGATCTTTAAAACAGAGTATTCTTAGATGTGCTAGTCTTAGTAATCCATCCATCTATGTTATCCATCCATCTATGTTATCCATCTTACTGGTTTTTTAGTATGTCAAGACTTAGTAAAAACCCTGTGAAATTGATTTCATCTTTTTACGTTCTGATAACGACCTACCCTACATTGAAAAGCACGCAAACAAGCTAGAGCTAGTGTGAGAGTGACTGCGTCGTTGTTCACAACGCTGGCTGGCTGGCAAGTGCGGGTTGGAGGATGTCACATGTTTGTGATTGTTAAATTCTAAGACATGTCGGTTTCCTCTCAATGTTTTCCTTCACCGTAAGAACAAGTCAAATTTAAATACCCAAACTTCTCTTCGATAGAAAGGTTCATTGGTGTATGATCGGGATCGAACTCACCGGTCGCGCACTAATTACAATCACACATACAAGTCGTGACCAAAAGCGAACCAATTCCCTGTTCCTTCTTCCTGCTCCCAGACGTAGTAGGTATTTATGGAGTACTACACTAGTCTCGTTCGAGCTCGTGCGGCGTGTACACTTGTACACTAGTGCCTCACCTGGTGGTGCGTGACGGCGCGCAGGTCGATGGCGCGCGCGGGGTGCGCGGCCGCGAGCCGGCGGCGGCGCAGCTCGTGCGGCGTGTACACTAGTACACTAGGGACTCACCTGGTGGTGCGTGACGGCGCGCAGGTCGATGGCGCGCGCGGGGTGCGCGGCCGCGAGCCGGCGGCGGCGCAGCTCGTGCGGCGTGTACACTAGTACACTAGGGACTCACCTGGTGGTGCGTGACGGCGCGCAGGTCGATGGCGCGCGCGGGGTGCGCGGCCGCGAGCCGGCGGCGGCGCAGCTCGTGCGGCGTGTACACTAGTACACTAGGGACTCACCTGGTGGTGCGTGACGGCGCGCAGGTCGATGGCGCGCGCGGGGTGCGCGGCCGCGAGCCGGCGGCGGCGCAGCTCGTGCGGCGTGTACACTAGTACACTAGGGACTCACCTGGTGGTGCGTGACGGCGCGCAGGTCGATGGCGCGCGCGGGGTGCGCGGCCGCGAGCCGGCGGCGGCGCAGCTCGTGCGGCGTGTACACTAGTACACTAGGGACTCACCTGGTGGTGCGTGACGGCGCGCAGGTCGATGGCGCGCGCGGGGTGCGCGGCCGCGAGCCGGCGGCGGCGCAGCTCGTGCGGCGTGTACACTAGTACACTAGGGACTCACCTGGTGGTGCGTGACGGCGCGCAGGTCGATGGCGCGCGCGGGGTGCGCGGCCGCGAGCCGGCGGCGGCGCAGCTCGTGCGGCGTGTACACTAGTACACTAGGGACTCACCTGGTGGTGCGTGACGGCGCGCAGGTCGATGGCGCGCGCGGGGTGCGCGGCCGCGAGCCGGCGGCGGCGCAGCTCGTGCGGCGTGTACACTAGTACACTAGGGACTCACCTGGTGGTGCGTGACGGCGCGCAGGTCGATGGCGCGCGCGGGGTGCGCGGCCGCGAGCCGGCGGCGGCGCAGCTCGTGCGGCGTGTACACTAGTACACTAGGGACTCACCTGGTGGTGCGTGACGGCGCGCAGGTCGATGGCGCGCGCGGGGTGCGCGGCCGCGAGCCGGCGGCGGCGCAGCTCGTGCGGCGTGTCCCCCGCGCCGCGCGCCGACCCGCCCCACCGCGCCGCCGCGCCGCGACCCTCCAGCGGCGACGCGGGACGAGACCCCGGGGGCGCCACTAGTCCGCTACAGACAAACACGAATACTTCAAACAGCGTCAATCAACGGCTTCCCACCTCATACTCGTGCAGTGTTGAAACACGACACGATCACGATGATGCTCGACTAATGATGTTCGTAACCGATCACCGATGTTATATCAAATCAAATCAAAACATTTGCCAGAAACATGGTAGGTCCATAAAAGGTCTCAATTTTCTATAAGTGAACAGCATGTCCATGAACATATTTCAAGCCATTTATTCGATGTTTTTCTAAGTCTAAAAAGTGGTTTTTTATTGAAGTTGTCAGGAATTATAAAAAAATTAAAATGCATATAATATAGCAATTATAACATGTCAATCGGAGTCTCTTTAGAGAGTAAGCTAATATATGTTTATACTGAGGGCGAGTTCTAGTGCTCCTAATATCCTTGTTGGTGCTAACAAGTTTAAAAAGGCTTTTAGTATTGCAAACAAAGACGCTAGAAGACACAAGAAACAATTTGTTGTTTACCAAATATTGCTCTCATACCTCCATCGTTTCAGTAAAACAAAACTTTAGATATATCTACACTTCTACCCCATATTGAAATTCCATATCATAAAAGTTATTTTACATAGCCATGATACGCACTGATGGCTGCTCTTTCAGTCACTATTTGAGATATTCGTATAAGGGAATATGCCAAAGAATTTAGTCAGACTTCAAAGAAGTCTAGAGCACAAATTATTTATATGAGATTTCCATGAACAATTGCAATCAATGGTTGTTCCAAGAAATTTGATCTCTGAAGTTTGTTCAATGTCTTTCCCATTGTGTTTGATACTATGTACTTGAGGTCTTCCCTGCATAGTACTAAATTTAATTAATTTTGTTTTTTCATTATTAACTTTGAGGTTGTTTGCAGACAACCATTTAACGATAGCGCATCGTTGAGTTGTTATTCGTATGTGCATTTACGAGTACCTTTGGCAATAATTCTAGTATCATCGGCAAACAAGATATTTTTTTGTTACATTGCAATGAGAAAGTCATTAATATACAACAGAAATAACAATGAGCCTAAGATGCTTCCTTGTGGCACTCCATGACTGTTTTTTTAGATACTCAGAAGTAAACTTACCTATAGCTTTACTATCGTCTTAATACTTTGAAATTTCTACGTATTGAGTTTTAGTACTCAAATATGATTTTAGCAATTGATGAGCTACCCCTCTTATTTCATAATTTTTTAGTTTTGTGAAAAGTCTCTTATAGTTTACAAAGACAAAAGCTTTGCTCAAATCCATAAAGATTACTGAAACAGGTCTTTTTTTATCGTACGACACAGTCAGTCTTCAGATGGGTGATCGTGAGTTACATTTACGAGTTCAATTGTAGTCTCCAGTTGTTCGTCAACAACAACAACTGCTACGCCATAATAGCGACCTAAGTTTTCTGACAATAATACAAGCATATAACACATCTAAACCTTATGAACACAGTGCGTTAAGAATCATTCCAAGATGGCGGTCGGGACCGGTCAACTCAATTTTTCGACCTTATCCTATCTGTAACTTTGTTATTTTACTCTTTTTGCAATAATAGTAAATAGAAATGTAGTAAGTACTCGTATGTAGTAATAAAAGTATATAGAAATGTAGTAAGGATACTTGTAAATGGACATTATCTTGAAAAAATCTGAAATTTTAGCCTTTTTATGAGTTAAATTCGAAAAAACGCACAATTAGAGGCGCTGAATTTCACAGTTATTGATTAAATCTCGAAAAGGTGCGCGAAATTGTGTGTGCGGCGGCCGGGACAGGCGAGTGCCTGTCCCGGCCGCTGCATATTTTTTATGGACATCTAGGTGGTTGTTTTACAGGAATAGAAATAAAATCCGTGATTTTTTTTTAATGAATGCCTTCATAAAAATTCCTGAAAAGTGTGGCGGTCGGGACACCAGATACGTGGCGGCCGGGACGAGTACCGTAATCATGGTATTTTACTAAATATAATAGTGTTTTTATTAGTCAAGCAGCTATAATCAGTAATTAATAATGACAAAAATAATAAGAATCCACAATATAAACGATTTTTTATTGACTAAATTGGTCAGAAACTAGGAAGCCCGGTACAATTAGGTTCAGTACGCGCCACGTAACTAGAACCTGCGCAGTGATCAATTTTTAGGTCTCATCGGAGATAAGAGGGGCTCGGGAGAGACGGGTGCGAGTGAGAGGCGTACTACTTTGACTACCCTCTCGCTCGCACCCGCGCTGTCCACAAGTACAGTTACGTCGGCAAGTGGTAGGTATAGTTCGACTATGAATAGACTACGGCACCGCGTAAAAATTATAAATAAAATAAAAAATAACACAAGCAATATAGTTTTACAAAAAAAAAGTATGAAATGGTTTACGTTCTTGATATTTGTATTTGGTGGTAAAATCGCCGTATGTACATATTACGATGGACTCAAGTATGTTTTTTCTGATTTTTTTTCTTTCAAGGTGTCAATTATTTTCAAACATCATCGCCAATGTATCGGCAAAAATCGTACCACTACCATCCAGAAAATACTTGTTTGAGTTCAAAATTTTAATTGAAAATCAACGGTTTTTTTTTGGTAAAGTAATTAAATATAGGGTTCTTACTTTACGTTACGATTATTATATTGAGTTAATTCATTAAAGTTTTTTTTTTTGGGACTAGTTTCAATTACTTACCGCGGAATGGCCTTACAGCGAACACTTTCACTTTTCAGTCATTACATTGGCACGATCTTGATGATCTACTCACTCGATATAAACGCCGTTCTCTTCTTGTTTCATGACGTCATTGAGTACTTCAGTCAAATTGAGTAGGATCGCGGGGAACCTTTGTAAAACTGTCGCGTTCTGTGTCGTCAATAGCGCTGCTAGACCCAAACCTGTGAAAGGTATTTATTTTTATTTATTTTTACAACATACTAGGCATGCGTTTGACCACTGACTCGGCTGATGGGAAGCGTCGACGTGATCGAAGGTGTAACACGTACGCTTGCCTAGGAGATACCCATTCACTTTACTCTTAAACAGCCCCAGATTGTGTTTAGATGGAAAGACAGACGCAGGCAACGAGTTCCACACCTCTGCAGTTCTTACAAGAAAAAGTTGACTTGAAACGCTTAGTGCGTTTTGGCGGAATTTCCAACATAAGAGGGTGTCTCTTACTGGTGCGCCTGGTACAATTACAAACAATACAAAATTAGTACAAAGACAAAATACATGTAAAATACACGTAAAAGGCAAAATACGTTAACAATCCTACTAATATTATAAACGCGAAAGTTTGTAAGAATGGATGTTTGTTACTCTTTCACGCCAGAACGGCTGAACAGATCTGGATGAAATTTGGCACAGAGATAGATTATAGTCTAGAATAGCACATAGGATACTTTTTAACCGCGGGTGAAACCGCGGGGCGCAGCTAGTACATTATAATTATCAATTACTTGTTACAAGTTAGCAATGAAATGGTTAACAATTTTGGATTTTTTGGTTCAGTATGGTTGGTCGGTGAAAGGGAGTGATGAGTGACGGCATGTACGTATGGTTGGTAGGTTCAAAATTTGAGTTATTTTTAAGTTAGTTAATTGATTCAGTATGGTTAGTGTTTTTAAGTCGATCGGTTTAGTATGGTTAGTTGTTTGTTTGTCAGTTAGGTGATTTGTTGAGTTGTTTGCTTGAATGGCTTGGTACATATTATAACTGTACTGGTACATATACAAGTACTTTATCTTACCAACAACTTTCCACCTTTCGACTTGCGTCACAAGATTCATTTTTTCAGTCCACACGTGAAGCAACCTGAAATAAACGTTACTATTATGATTTCATTCACATTCCTTAAACATTTGATTTGATTTCCCTGAATGTGCATTCATACTAACTTTCTTTAGTTGCTAAAGTATAACAGGTACCATCTTGATCATATCGGCTTTTAAACATAGAAAAACCGCATCAAAATCGATCAAATTTGGGCGTTATGATGCCACACACAGATACTGCCACTGAATACACACTTCAAACGGGAATAAGAACATTCTAGGTGTTTTGAGAGTCTTTGAGAGTTTAAGAGTTCTGACTTTTGGGTTTTTTATCATCAGCCACAACACCACTTTACATCAAGTGAGTTGGTGGCCAAAAGGCTGGTAACGATGCCTCGTTGAATAACAATAATAATTATCTGGCCGAGCTAAGCACCAGCCAAAAAAATTGAGTTTTATTTTTACCAGTTTTTGAAATAAAATAAAAACTTTATTAATACAGGGTTATCGGTATAGGGTATACTTAGTCAAAAGCCAAAAACAACTTTCGCTATTGAGCAAACTCAACATTTTGTAAAAAAAAAACAGCTGTTCCTTAGAAAAAGTTCATTGATCATCGACAAAATATATGGAACAGATGTTATTTTTTTCTCGATTTCAGGATTGTCAAGGGCACAAAAAAAACCTTAGGGTACTTTTTATTCCGGAAAATTAAGGGTATTTGTGAGACCGCCGGGCGCAGCTAGTTTTAGTATAAAACGTCACCTGTTCAAAACCTTGACCGGGTCAGAGTCGTACTCCTTAAGTCCGTTGGCCGCCTCCTGTACAGCCTTGTAGAACAGCTCCGTGGATAAAAGAATGACCCGGGACAGCAGGCACAGTTGCACCGACACTACCATGGGTAGGTCGTCGTTTTCTAGGAGAACACTGTAGAGATAAAATAAAAATTTAAATAACCCCCGACGAGACTCGATATCATTGTATATTTGATCGAAGGCTAGTACTATTATAGTCGTGTTACAAAAGTCAATAACAGTTTAGCTACTCACTGTATAACTCGTATTAATATCGGCCATATGACTTTAACACCTAGAAGCGCGTTTCTCTCCGGCAAACTGACACTGACGGCTATCTCAGCCATCTTTAGCACGGTCACTTGTCCTTCTGTCCTCATGTCTGCCAGCATGTCTTCTAGAAGAGTCAGGCATCGTCCGCCGGCGCCGGAGAGGAACTCTTCTGGGCAGAGGAGAGTGTAGGCTTGCATTATGTAGACTACTATACGGAGGTGCTCGGATGAGGTTTCTGTAAACAATAGGCATCATTATAGTCTTTTACGTCACATTGCAGGCTACCCTACTTCGAAGATGATTGAACCGTTATGTATCACGCTGGCTCAGTGCGGATTAATAGATGTCCACAGTTCTTTTGAATTATCCTTCTAGGACATGTCGGTTTCATCACGATGTTTTCCGTCACCATAAGAGCATGTGTTATAATGTACATTATTACATTATTTATGTGTTTTGACTACTAAACCCCCTCTACCTGTATTCCCCTAAGATAATAATAAAAATACCAGTTAACAAAAGTCACGGTCCCCGGAGTCCATGGATTTTTATTTTTTTAATAATAAAAAAAATTACATTTACTTTTCTATGGGAGAACCAGTAGTTGATTTTTGCACGACCAGACGGATATTGTACTCGAGTGTCTCACAAGCAAATCTATTCCATTTGATAGATATTATCCTTCACCAGAAGCTCAAACTCGTGGTTACTCTTAGTTTCTGCTCCTGGTTGTATAGCTCCTATTCCCTTTGAAATTCAATGCCAAAATGAACCTTCTCTCACCTAATATAGGGTACATATTGTCAGCCAACTGTAGAGTAGCTGGGTCGATAACTTGAGAAGTCTCCAATATCGCGAGCCATAGTTCTAAAGCGTCTTCTAGAAGATAGACGTGCGCCGGTTCGGAGAGCTTCGTGGATTCGTTGACGACGCTCAGTACCCAGGGCCGGATGGTCGGGGAACACTCTCCTAGTGCCTGGGGATAAGGTTCATTATTGCTTACAAAATATTTTTTCGAGTGAATTGCCGTGAAGCTGTTGAAGTATGAAATGTATTTAAGGCTATAATAATATTCGGGACAATTGCACACACGGTCGTCTGATCCCAAACTAAGCAAAGCTTGTACTATGGCAGCCGGAGGCGGATATACATACATACATACATATTGTAAATACATACATAAATAGATAATTAACACCCAGACATAGAACAAACACAAAAGTTCATCACAAGAATGTTTACCCTAGGTGGGAATCAAACCCACGCCCCCTAGCTCAGAAAGCAGGTTCACTATCGACTGAGCCACCGAGGCAGTCTATGTCCTCTTTATTTCCTGTTTCTCTCTACTCGTTGATGACATCAAACTTGAAATCGCGAAATAGAAATAAGCTGATTCTTTAAAAAAACGTTTTTAACACTTTTGAAGCTTATAAGATGTTATGTCGTGGAGACAAAGAGGTGAAAACACTAACAGAGGACCGCCAGGCCTCCACCGACAAGAGCGACGCTCTTACATTTTGAATGAATTAATAGCCAGTACTGTTTTTTTTATTGTTTAGTCCTTCGCTTAATAAAAGTTGTTCATAAGAACGCGTTCATTAAATAAAATATCCTCAGCTTAAAACAGTCTGAACAGTCTTCTAATCAGTTTGTTACGATTTATAAAAAAGGATTTTTTACCTTGACCAAGTTTCTCTGCGCTTTCTATCTTTCAGTTTGTAAAGATTGTTTTATAATAATAATAATAATAATCATTTAATTCAGACCATGTCCATATTAAAAATTCCTTTACACATCAATCAATCAATTCAATACATCACAAATTAAATACAATTTAAAATTAAAAATTAAAGTTAAAAAATAAATAATAATATTTTGATTTGGTACATGTCAATCTTAGATGTCAATTAATAAAAATATGTCACGAATCTAAAAAAAAAAAAAAAAAAATTAAAAAATTAAATCAAATTAAATGTCAAAATTACTTATGTGAAAATCTGATTATTTATGATTAACATGTAACCTAACCGCGTGATGTATGAAAGGACAGTCAGCTCGCCCTGCAACAACGCGCAGGATACTGTTGGTGCTGCCCCGCACACGGCTCAGCATGGAGGCGGCCCGCTTGCGCATGATGGCATGAAAGCCATCCACCCGGGCGTCGGCGAACATGCCCGACGCGCTGCAGCGCCAAGGCAGCCCCAGCAGCATCCTGAACGCGTTGTTGTACTGCACGCGGAGAGCGTTGACTGTCTTCTGCGAGTAGCTAACCCACAGACTGCACGTATAAAAAGACTGGCAATATGCTTTGAAAAGCGATATCTTTATCTCCATCGTGCACCGCGCAAATCTGCGAGCCAGCATATTGCTTCTAACTGCCAACGCCCTGCGCTCCCTTTCAATGTCTTCGGCATCTGTGAGATCCTCTGTAATCCAGTGACCCAGGTACTTAAAGTGCGAGACTCTGGCCAAAGGGACGCCATTCAGAAATAGAGGAGGCACAATATTAGTCTTAAAGCCCTTTGACTGTAACACAAGAAACTCGCTCTTCTTAACATTGTACCTGAGCCCATGAGCCCCAGCATATTTCTCACAGAGCTTCCTGATAGCACTTATCGAGGGTCCAAGCAGCACCATGTCGTCAGCGTAACTGATGTTGTTAATAAATGTTCCATCGATGGAACACCCGACCCCGGCGCCACTTAGCTCCTCGACAAGCCCATTCACGTATAGGTTGAAAATGCGCGGAGAACTCAACCCCCCTTGCCTCACACCGCACCTCAACCCATAAGCATCAGAGAGCTCACCTGCCCACCGTACAACATTCATCTGGTTGTCGTACCAATAGTTAAAGAAATTTATGACCTCATCTGGAAGACTTGTCTCTGATCTCATCTTCCTCCACAGCACGTCGTACGACACCAAATCGAAGGCCTTAGATAGGTCCAGGAAACACGCATATACTGGTGTTTTCCTGTCAGTGTAGTACCGGACAGTGTGCTTGAGGCAGAGTATCGCTGACTCTGTAGATAACCCAGAACGAAAACCGAACTGGGCATCGTTCAGCGTTATGTGTTCACTCAGTACACGATCAAGCAAACTGTCCAGAACTTTCGCCAAGGTCGTGGCCAACGAAATGGGTCTATAATTGCTCGAGTCGCATGGGTCGCCCGTTTTATTTTTAATTATTGGTACAACAACTGTTTTTAAACAATCATTTGGCATGTATGCATGTCTGACACAAAAAGTATAAAACATAGCCAATACTCGTGGCAAGTGAACACCGGCGTGTTGTAGGTGCTCAATACTAATCCCATCGTGTCCCGGTGATAAGTCACCGGGACACGATAAAAATACGACCAGACGACGTAAAAATATGACCAGAGGTAAGCCTCTGGTCATATTTTTAATAACTAAAGCGACTTCTTTTGCTGTAAAATGTGGTAAAAGACCAAAGGGTACCTGTTGAGGTTTAGAATCGAGCACCGACCCCAAACCGTCTATCGGCGCAGGATCAACTTGAAACAAGTTTTTAAAAAGGTTAGCAGCCTGTTGAGGGTCAGATACACCATCCACATTGAGAGGGGCTTGTACTTTGGGATTAAGTCGATTTGTGTTTTTCCAAAAATTTTTAAAATCATGGTTAGCGTGATGTGATGCTAGAATATCCATTCTTATTTGTTCCGCATTGTTCTGACACCATTTAAGCTGTGATTTGAAAAAACGTCGAGATTCGGACATGTCATTATAAATTTGACCCCGCGTAGGTTTGCCGTGCCACAGCCAGACATGGAAATTACGTCGTGCCGTCCTGTGTGCACTCTGTACATGCTTATTCCAGCCCACTATTGCACGCTTCTTACTTTTTACATTAGTTATTCCTGCACTATCTTCAGCTGCGTCACATAAAATATTAACAATTGATTTATATAAATTGTCAATGACTAACCTATGTTCCCTAATATCACATAAATTATCACAACAGCTAGATAGCTCATGAGGAAATTCAACACATTTTAAATTATCATTACATAGTCTTTGGTAGTGAAGTATTTGTTCGACATCTCTGTCTCCCCATATCTTTTTATTACTAACCATGTTCTGCAAAGTAATATGTGGCTTAAGAACCGAGATATCGCACTTAACCTCAAGCGGGAAGTGATCCGACCAAACCACCTGTTGATCATGCACCCGTACACCCATCACCGACTGCCAGGCTGACTCTGTGACTACACAATGATCGAGCCAACTTGTTGTGCCGTGGACGTCACTAATGAATGTGTAGGTATCTGACGTACTAGCCAGTAGTTCAAAATCAGCACACTTCCAACATTGATCCTGACAGAATTTTAATAACTCCCTTCCAAATAGCTCGGTCGGGCTAGCATTAAAATCCCCCAAAATAAATACAGCCGCAATATTCGTACTCTCAATAATCGCACAAATCTCACTGAGACAATTAGTAAATTCGACCAGATTGTCAGCTCCATTTACCGGCATATGCACTGAGAAAACTAGAAACGAACGGTCGGACACAACCACTTTAATTGCCACAAGACGCGCACTTTTACACTCTATAATATGCACTGAGCTGAACGCATTACGCCTGTACAAAACCGCCACGCCTCCCCATGGTCTTCCAAGAGCAGCGATCTTCACAGTCGTGTCCATCGATGACTTTCCGGTGAAACCAAACTCAGGATCAACCGTGCCCAGGACTTGAAGGTCATGAGAAAAAAGCCATGTCTCCTGTAGTGCCACAATACTTGCTTGCTGGCATAACCCTCTCACGTCATCTATCGATCGCTTTAGAGATTTGCAGTTAAAACTGAAGAAACTGGTTGTAGCTGTTTGGTTGTTATCCATTATTAGTTTTAAATGTATATCTTCTACGATCCAGATCTATAAAACGACGAAAGGAAATCCCTTCAGGCCAGATCCTGTCGTTCATAAAAACTTCCAGCTTATGCCTAGGCACAAATATTTTATAGGCATCATAATCTTTATTCTGCTTCATAATTACTTTTTCCAGACTGACACAGACTTGTGTCTTCTCTTTTATATAGTGCGCAATATCGGCCGGAGACGCTGCCTTATCAACATTGTTAATAAACAATGGAAGTCTAATATCTGCCGCTCTAAATTTACATTCCGCCGAGGGCACTGCTACGCCTTTTCTTCCAATAAACCTATTCTTATACCTATTTCTCTGGACTTCCTTCCACTCATTATTTATTTCTGGTTGCTTCCATTCTCCCGCTGAGCGCACAATGTCCGCAAACGATTGTGTATTCGAACAGCTGTTAGTTGTAGGCATCACAGGCGCACTATCGGTCGACGTAGGTATTGTAGGGAAAGCCTCAGAAACGCTGCACGAGCCGTTCGAAACCACAGTAGGCCTCACATCGCTGTCTTCGCTGCTCGCGTTGCACTCAGCCCGTCCCCCGCTACCCGCTCCTCCCGCCGCCACCGAAACCTCCGTCTCTGGCGCTGGGGCCTCCACGCGCACGAGGCGCGGTGACGTAGCTGTAGGCGCATTGACCGGTGTGAAGTTGTTAGCGGGCGCGCCCCGGTTGAGACACTCACAGCTGCTCTTCGTAGACACAATATTTACTGAGGAAGTGGATATATTGTCTACGGGCATATGTGGCATACCCATTGGACCACTGTCAAAATTGAAACTAGTAGCCAGGCATGCACCCCTTCGGAGGTTAATGTTCCTATTTGAATGTGTTCCAATCGTAGTGTTTACATCAAACCTGCCGGGAACCGTTACATCTGCGCGGGCACTACTACCGCCCTGTGTTAAAATGTTCGTAATTTCGTCCTTTGTTTTCGTCAGCTGATCGATCGTAGCATACGTGGTTTTGATTGCCTTTAGTTCGTTTTGAAGAATAACGATATCTTTTAAAAGTTGTGCAATCTATATGGTCAAAAGTAATAGGAGGTAGTTGATTCAGATCACGAGCAACAAACACTGGAATTATCTCCGGATCTGTGGCTTTAAAAACTTCTATGATATCGATCACATCTTTATTGCTTTTTCCGTCTTTATTTTTACGTCTTATTTGCCTGGTTTTGCCTGGGTATTATTTAGTCGCTGTAGTATGTACCTTGAGTAGATGCACGAGCGCGGAGAGCGCCGCCGCGCGCAGCATGTTGTGGTGTCCGGCGTGCAGCCACAGCTGCGGCAGGTACGCGAACAGAGCCGCGGTGCCGCCGCCGCGCGCCACGCTGGCCCCCATGCGCTCCATCACGTACGACACCACGTGCAGGACGTGCATCTTCGTGTCGCACTCTTCGGACTCCACCTTCACAAAATCCTCTAGTTAAAAAAAATCTAGGGGGCAAGTAAAGGTTTGTTCAGTCAATGCCAGGCTCAGCTCAACCAGCCTGCCCAGCAGTGGGATAGTACAAATAAACAAGGTTTAAAACAACTGAAAACATTCAACTCTATAGTGGTACCGCTTCGATGAGTCCTCGTCACGCGGATGAAGAGCTAGGTAAAGAAATACTTAAGGTGTCCGCTAAAATTATTGTGGACGTCTGCTCGTGTCTGTATTAAAATAGTATGAGCAGCGTTAACTGGCGCACGGGCGTGCGACGTGTTTTCGCACGCTTGACAAGCGGTAGACTTCCACACAAGCTTCAGCGAACGCGTGAGAAATGAGCATACCAGCAATTCATAAAGCGCTGCAATCGCGTGATGGGCGAACGGCGCAAACTGTTCGACATCGAAATTGAAATCGTCGATGGTACTCCTCAGCGCTTCAGCAGCTGCCAGTTTAACAGCCGCATCTTCGTCAGTTCTGGAGAGGGGTTCGAGTAAAGCGGTGTAGATCGCTGGTCGGAGGGATTGGGATGCGCGGACGCCGCACCATTGACCTGCAATGTATACTTAAATTAAACTAGAAAGAAAAGTGAAGAAGAATTTCAGGCTGAACTCTTTTGGCGACACACGCCGAGACGGGCCAAAAGCGATATACGAACAAATGAACGAAGCGACTAGACCTGAGTGAGTCTATTCTATATTGTAAGTTTAAATTGCGAAAGTATCACATTTACAATTTTTCATACTAAAAATACGTCTTTCTTTAAGTGACTTGATTCTGGAATGTTTTGGATCAAAACTATATAATTAATACTTACAATCATACATTGTAAAATCGGTCAGCCGTTTTAAAACGACCGCTTTTCTCTAAAACTTACCAATAAGTTGACAGACTCTTCTCCTAATTATCCTATAGTTGTTGTCTTTGATTTTTAGCTCTTGACTTAACACTTTGGTAAACCATTCGTCGAAGTCAATCTGAAAAAAAATAAGTAAACACTTGCACAATACGTATGACAATGAAAGAAAGAAAAGAGAGGTATTTTACAATTTCATAGAAATATGTAAGCATTACCAGATTTTAGCATTCTTCTTGTCTGTTACCAAGGAATTAATCTATTTTTCTAGTAGATGAATCAAACAATTTTCGCCTAATATAATTTGTTGTTCAACTCTTTACCCTACAGATTTCTAATGACAAGTGTTTAGGAATAATTGTATTTATATGGCTGCTTTGATTTTCAATTCTCTTCCAGAGGAGTTGTTAGAACTCCCATACAGGCAGTTTTGTGTTCGGTTGAAGAAGTGGCTAGTTAATGAATGTTTTTATGAAACAGATGAATTTTTAAAGAAAATGTCGTCACGTTTATATAATAATAAAATGTAAGGATGGGTTATGCGTCTGTAGCTTAGTAGTTACGTTTTATTTAATAAAAAACATTAATGGTTTCTCGCCTCAAATATAAATTAATTGACAAATTTTTTCCATAAATGATGTGAAATATAATAAATTATTACTATTACATAATTAATACACATTTATAATATTATATGTCTAATACAATTCTAATTTCTAATATAATAATTCACACTGACAATGTATAATCAGATTCTCAGGACGGATATGTTTAAACATATGTATTAATTTGCACGCCTTACTTTGGCTGTTAATGGATGGACGTAATACTTAAGACCATGTACCACTAATATGCAAATAAAGATTTTGACTTTGACTTTGAACAAGAAAAAATCAAAATTTAAATAACCCAGACAACGATTTTCATAAAACATAGCTCCTCTACACTCCCAACTAATTCACCTTTCAAACAAAAAAACAAAATCAAAATCTGTCCATCCGTTCAAGATCTACAATGCCAAACACACACGTCGAACTTAGAACACGCGGCTTAGATCACGTTTGCGTCGGGTGTTAAAAACAACAGAGAAAAATTTTAAAATCATAAAGTTTTAATGGAGCACAGTTGTATGAAAATTAGACGCTGAGTGAGATGCCATCTTCTTAATTTATATTTAGACTAGCTGTCACCCCGCGATTTCGTTCGCGTTTATTATTTATGTGTGTGAGCTATCCTATCTGTTAAGTTAGATCGAACTGCACACGGTGTGCAAATTTGATTGAAATCGGTTAAGTAGTTTAGGAGCCTATAGCGGACAAACAACGTACACGTAATTTATATATATTAAGATAACTATCCCCAGTTCAATAATCACTAAAGATCACCAGTAGTCCGCGAACCTCATTTCAAGAAGCCATGTAATAGAATGTTATACTTACGTCATCATACAAGTCAAAAGCAGCCAGTCCGACCGCGTTATACACAGCATCCTTATGCAGTATCGCAGGCAAGTCGTCCACCGCTATCGGCTGCTGTTGCACTGACGACAGCAGACGCACCAGCTCGGGGCCCACCACGTCGCGGAACGGGAATAGTTCGCGGAACAGCGCTTCTGTGCACGGCTGGAACAATTAGCGTGGGGTTATCGCACAGACATGGATTTCGGACAGGTTTAAGAGGCTTGAATAAAACTTAAGTAAGCGCGTTAATCATTAGAAAAGAGACAGAAGAGAGACCAATTATCATCTAGTCATATCACATCACATACAAATTACACACAGTTACCTATATACATACATACACATTTGACACACAGACATACATACACACACATTGGTATGTCACACAAGTCCTCTATTGGACTTTTTTCCTTGATTGGATAACCAAAGATATTTAACTCCCAAGGAAGAAACTCAATAAAATAATTTTATGAGAAATGGATTCTTAACATTTACTCGTATTTATTAGTGAATTCTTAATTGCAGTAATTACACTTAAACCTATTGAGTAGGTCTATAGCAGGGATGGTGAACCAATGGCACGCGACAAAATATTTTGGACACGCCACCAATCAAAATGGTTAGCATTCTAGTTACAATGGTTAGCATGACTCCAAGTTTACGGCCTCATTAAGCATTACTTTTAAAAAATTGGCATGTCCTACTAATATTATAAACGCGAAAGTTTGTAAGAATGGAAGGATGGATGGATGTTTGTTACTCTTTCACGCTAGAACGGCTGAACAGATCTGGATGAAATTTGGCACAGAGGTAGATTATAGTCTAGAATAACACATAGGATACTTTTTAACCTCGGGTGATACCGCAGGCCGCAGCTAGTTTATCCATAAAGGTTCGCCATTCCTGTCCTACATTACTAAGTAATCCCTACATCTAACAAATGACAATAAGTTACAATTGTCCATACCTATTGAACATCATCATCACATACCCTAAGGCTGTATTTCCACGACTCTCCAGCTTCATCCGTAGAAAAGGTCTCTGGGTCAGAGTCCCACAGACCCAAGTCATCAGCGTTCAGCAGGAAGTAATGCGTGACTAGGTGCCGACACATGTGGCTGACTGTGTTCGCGTCCAGGACTTCTGTCTTGGCTCGGTGCGCTTCCAACGTCACTGTGGGAGAAGACTAGTGTTTAGGATTGAAGCTGTTACACTACATACATATGTACGTTTGTATGTATTTACAAACAAAAAATAAAATAATAAAAAATATATATATTTCGTCTACTTATTAGTATTTATTTATGTATTTTTATTATTTATATAAATATATATATTAATTATTTTTATCTTCATAATTTGTATGTCTTGTAAAGTTATGTTTTAGAACTTCAAGGCCTCTATTATATAAATTTTCCTGTCCATTCAGGTTGCCTGGAAGAGATCGCTTTGAGCGATAAGGCCGCCCATTAAAAACTTAGTTAAGCCTTATTTAAGTACTATTGTAATTATTATTATGTTTTTAATAAAGAGTTGTTGTTGTTGTTGTATACATATGTATCTAAATGATGTGTGAGTGTTGTGAGATGTGTATGGGTGTATGGGGATGTGTGCGTGTGTTTTTTGTTTTATTGTGTTGTAAAACATACTCATATATTAAGCTTCATGACATCGAATTTCAAAACAAAGTTCCAAGCTAAAACTGCCTAAAAGAAATCTCATTATCTTTTTTTTTGCTTGAATTTTTTAGTGTGAAGATTAAAGTGATTCTCTGTCAATAATTATTTTTGAACTAGTCTTGTTTTGCCTTGGTGTGGAAGTTATCGAAGTTTGTGTGTCAACAATGGAGATTAAACTGCACATAAACACCGTCAATACGACCGCGCTTTGACCTTATCGTGTGTCAAGCTTGTCTTACTAAAGTTGAAAACTAACTGAAGTCTTGGCTACGATATTTACTTACTTTCTCTGGAATCCTTCACCAGCTCGCAATTCGTCGGCTTATACTCCACACACTGCAGAATACATTTCACAATATTCAAGCATTGTATGGTGAACCTTTCGTATATCAATGCCATTCCGGGTTCTGTGAAGCAGTAATAGAGTGCGAATTCCAACGACGGCCGTATCAGAGGTATGTAGGAGAAAGGATGGTGGCTTAGGACACCAAGAGCCACTTTGGTCAGGTGGATGATGAATTTCTCGCATAGTTCTAGTGGGTAAATGCCACGGCCTTTTAGAAGCTTCCCTGAAAAATAAAAAGTTACTTTAGTATTGTAAAGATTGGAGCACACCAAATTCGGTTGCATACATGGAACAGACTGCAACTGAATTAGGTGTTTTAGCCTTAAATCTATCTATACTTTTAATTAAGCGAAAGGTGGTGACCTTTTGACTCACAGACTAAACACGAAATCTAGATAACTACTTGATCTTAGAAGATGAAGTTAGACAAGTAGATAGTCAGATAGATAGGAGATGTCAATTGAGAACGGATTTTGCCGTATACAGGGCCCAGCTAGGCTTGTATATAGTAACGTACTTACTAACTATACAAATTAGAGACCGACATACAGCTTATCTGATGATATGAACCACATTAAGTTTTATTAATATTAAGCAAAATGCAATATGTTGCAAAATGCAAAAATTGCAAAAGTAATTATCTATTTCTCTATCTGACATCTTTGGCACGAATAAATAGCTGATACATATCTGATGCAATAAGGCAAAACATGAATAAACTGCTGAACTGTGCCTAATGAAATTCAGCGAAACTATAGTGTTTATCGCATTGGATATGGCATTCTTATGACTATGAGATAGTACAAGAAAATGAAACATTAAAAATAAGGCGAAAGTCAGCTATTTCATAAAACGATACTTACTACACTCAAGGCTGGTCTTAGCACGGTCAAAAACCACATTCAAAAACGCGATAGCATCCTGACTTTCGTGTGCCTTTTTGAACCCAAACACTGTCAGTTTCCTTAGTACTCGGAGACATAGAAGTGCCTTCTCCAAATGCTCCGTGATCAGCTCCGTGGCCGCTCCCTCTTGGATGTGACGAAGGAAGATGTCGGTGTTTTCATGCCAGAGGTTCAGGATGAAAGGGTAGACTGCATTTGTCAGTTCCTGAGAAAAAATTAAGTTGGTGACATTACTCACAGCGATAAATACATACTACGTATGTGGTGACCTACATACGTTGGTGATATTACACAAAGTTATAAGTTACTACTTAACTTAAGGTACTGCAATCCGTCAGGCGTGACGGGAGCCAGCGGTATCAATATGAGTAATCAATGAGATATGAGTCTCAAAAATCAAAAAGATCAACCTTATAGATATGTAGGATAGAGTTGCTTTTCGCATGTCATTCCTTACGCAGACCTGCAGTGCGTAAGGCACTAGGCGGGTGAGTCCTCGCCCTTTAACAGTGAAGGTACGCGAGGGTAAAGCGTCAAAGAAGACCAAGGTAGCAGCAGGCTGCGGAGTCTGCCACGGGGTTGCCTCTCTCCCTTTTGACTCTTATAACGACCGGGCCCGTACCGTGAGGTACCGTGACATCTTATTATGAAGATTTGTAGGTACAGCCACCGATGCTGCGCGACCGCGAATCGTATCGCCACCCAGTAAGGTTCATAGTCGCGGCTGAGCCTTAAACTTATGCTTACAATTATCGCAATAAGACGTCACCGTACGAGCCCAGTCCTTGTTCCAGAAGTCTCCCTTTCTCTTAGTAGCTACTACATAAATAATCAGAGAAAAATCAATGTCATACCTGAAACGTCTTTCGATCGCCAATGAGCCTTTTAGAAGCCATAGCCTTGACGAGGTGGTGGAAAATGAGCAGGGACCGATGCTGGTAGAGAGGCTGAGGAGCCTTCAGCGCGCCCATCAGATCAGGGACTAGACTGGGCCAGTTTGCTGGGCAGTCAAACCTGATAAAATTGATGAACAAGTACAAATTAAATTTTAAAAAAAACTCCCTGACACCAATTTTCATCAACACCGATTTTCATCAAACATAGCTAAGAACACTCACGACTAATTAACTTTTCAAACAAAAAAAACTCAAAATTGAAAATACATCACATTTGGTGTGTATGATTCGAACTTCAGTATTTTTAAATAAAACTGCCTATGACATAGGCTTCGACTCCATTCACCCTATTTATTTCCAGACAGTAAAGAAAACCAACCAGTATACCTATTCAAAAACCTAATGTCCTAATACAAATACATGCAAGTGCCTCAAGGTGTCATTGTACCCTATTTTGCCTCGCCAGGATGCTGTGACAAGATACTAAGCCTGTAAGTGCAAACTTTAAGAACCCGTGAACTGGACTATTGATACTTCTTTTTTTAAATGCATTTTTGTTTAGGGGAACAAAGAGCTTTGCATATACATCTAACTGTTCCCCAAGAACAGTGTTGTAGTGTAGGGGAGACTATTGATACTTTGTAGTTACCTAGCTATCTTGGAGATCAGCACGGCTTGCTGAGTAGCGATCAGTGCCACTGGCTCATTCAACACACTCGGGTTAAGGAGGCCCTGACGTAGCTTTTCCTTTTCCTCATCAGTAATGCCATTTGGAGCGTTCTTACGCCAGTAACGATCGACGCCATTCTTAAAACACATTACAGCAAGCCATCGGACGTTACTGTCTATGGAATGGTTTGACAGGACATTCTGTAAAAAAATAAAAATAGCTTGAAGGAAGATTTTAATCGAAAAATATGAAAACATCCTATCTAGAGGTAATTTTGAGGTAAGTATCTAAATGGAATGCCTGGAATCAGTCATCAAAATCTGTGCTACAAATGCTACAAAAAACAAACATTCCAAACTTTGATGGGCTTTAGTCAGATCAAAGATTTTATGAAGTGATGATAGATAATAAACTGTGCTTTAAATAGATTGTTGATTCATATTAATATGCTATTTTAATTTAACATCAGGTATGCTTCTCAACAGTGTTGGAAAAAAAATGCCCCTTAGTTTCTTGCCTGTTCTTCTGAGTAGTGGCTCTTTTTCTGAACAAGGTGTTTGAGTTTATTTTATAACTTTGATGTTCATAAGTGTATCTTCAATACCCAATTAAATAAAAACACTCAGAGAGTAGATTTTGTGAATCCAACACATGGACAACAAAAATGATTTAAAAAGAAACTGACCAGTAGTACAGAATAGAAGCCTGGTTCCTTCTCCCATTCTTGTAGCTGCTTCTCAGCCGGCTTCAGTATCTCTGTATTTTGGCTGGTCGCCCGGTTCAGGGTTTCCAAGACCAGGGCATAGATGTTCGGGTCCATGGTGATTAACTAAAGGACACAGTAAAACAAAATAGTTTCTTATTTTAATAGCAATGATAAAGGGCTGATAAAGAACAATAATACTGATACTTGATTTTACACAATGTAATAATACTGATTGGAATATAAATGTCTGACCAATCCTGAAATATCTTGGGCACTCTTACTCTTATGGCTTTTTAAACAAAAGAGACAATGTCCAGGAAATATCTCACACATAAGAGTAAAGGCCAGGATACAGAATATACTATAAAATTATAAATGCAATTTAATATGATTTACAATAAAATTTTACTACACTGTCACATTCATGGATGGAACATGACTTTTTATTATTTTTAATTAAATGTTACTAGGTATTAATAGGATCTCTAGTGTTAAGGTAATGTTCAAAGATACAATACTTTGTGATGTAATTAAGTACTAGTGAATTCTATTATTCATTTGGACCACAATTTACCTGCTGTTAAGTGGTTGAACCTAACCATTTTGTTGGAAATACTCACAACTCTATTTTCATTCATCAATAATTAAATATTCAGACTGACTATCAACAAGAAACTTAAAAAGAAAAGAAAAACTACTAAAATGATCAGTTACATATGATACTCTGATAAATCTTGTTAAAAACTAAAACCAATTCTTTATTTCTTTCATGAAGAGCAAGCACTAGCAAATATTTTTGACTAAACAGATCACCTATTCGGACTATCGGACGCCGCAAGTCGTGTTGGTGACTTGAGAAGGCTTGCATAACATAATCAATACTAAATCAACATAATAAGCAGCGAATTAGATACCTTATAGTTAACCCTCTGGTAAGGTACGGTAAAGGATATTAGAAACAGTAAAAGAACTATTGCGTATCCGTGAAATATGCGAGACGTAGTGTCGAAAACATTAAAATTATTCAAGTCATTAATATAACGACAAACCAATCTAACGACAAACTCTCTGCAATTTGATTGAAGAAATAGATGAACATCATAACATACTAATGCCGATAATACCTCAGAGATGGGTAGTTGCAGAAATATTTGAGAAATAAATAGGCATAGAAAACTTACTTTTCACCCTGAAAATCCAAAGGACATAACATAACCTCGAACTTTGTGCGTAGAACGCATACAGGACTTGGTTAAGGTAGGAATATTATTTAGTTTTCAGGCAAAGACGTTCGTTAGTCTAATTTTGAGTAAAATTTAGGCCATTTCACAGTTTTGCAACGATAAAACATTGCAAATTCTCCGATGCAAAAACACCATGAATGGAATTCCAATTTCAATTTCCGATGAAGTTTTTAAATGTCAATGTCAATTCATTGTGCTACCAACTCGGCTACAGTCAATGTCAAATGCTTCTTTTATGAGTTTGGCTCAGTATGTTTTTTAATTTGCCAATGTCCATCCAAAGGTTACCTGGAAGAAATCGCTTTAGGCGATAAGGTCGCCCTTGTACTGCCGAAAAATGTATTTTAGTTTTTAAGATTTTCATGTAGTTTTTGGTGTGCAATAAAGTAATATTGTATTGTATTGTAGCCGTAACGTTGATACGTAAGAGCATTTAGAACCTAATTAGCATTTAAAAAGCATTTAGTCCTAAATGCTATATGCGTTAGCCGTATCAACGTCAATCAAACAAAAAATCATCAAAGTTAAAAGTTTTCTTAAACAATATTTTCATTATGGCAAGTATTGAGGCAGAGCTACAGGGACCCTATTCGGAGATTTGAGATTTACATCTCACCTTTTTTCGTTCTTGTTGCTCTCGTTTGAAACGTCATAGGTGTGACCAAGATAAAATCTCATCTCATCTCACGCGCAGGAATAGCCCCCCAGTTGGGTCTAGAGGGTTAAAATAGAGAAAAACGATTGAATTCTGGAAAAAGACAACACGCGTACGGTAATTCAACCGGAATTAAAAGAAATGCAGAGAATTATCCAGTCAAAATAGTTTAGAGTTAGGCAACCCATACAACAGAATTGACATTATTATGAACTTATCAGATAAAGTTTAATTGATATTTATTATCGTGGTTATCATCATTAATTACTTATCAGACTCATTCTTATCTTCTATTGATAAAATTTAGAGCTGGTAACGGTGTCCCCCAAAAACGTGTTAACTCTCTACTCGGTAGCTGCTAGAACTCTACAAAACGATTAAACTAACATCATAATTTAGTCAAGTTAAACGATGTCATGGGACAAAAGTGTTTCAGTGAACTTAAACAGCGATTCAACAGGATGTTTTTACACTGGAGATATAGTAACTGGAACTGTAACCCTTGACTTAGATAAAGATATGAAAATTGAAAGTAAGAGATTTAAGTTCTCGCAAATAAACGTATTGGTACCTGAATTCGTACAAGCTCTACCTTTTTTTTTTTTTTTTTCATATATACCTGTAACACACATTTAGTTTACGTATCAGTAATTGGTACTTACTTCCATCAGTTTGATATATTTTTAACCCCCGACGCAAAAACGACGGGGTGTTATAAGTTTGACGTGTCTGTATGTGCGTGTGTCCTGCTGTGGCATCGTGACTCCCGAACGGAAGAACCGATTTTGATTTTGTTTTTTTTTTATTGAAAGGTATATTATTTGGGAGTGTTCTTATGCTATGTTAGATGAAAACCGATGGTGATGAAAATCGGTGTCGGGGATTTTTACGTTTTTAATTTATACTTGTTCATCAATAATAATTTTTTCAGCGATTGACTTAGAAGTTGTGGGAAAAAGCAAAGCGCAATGGAGTAGAGCTATGCCAACTATACCTTATATAAAAATTTACTCAGAGAAGAAAAAAGTCCTTTATGTAAAAACAAGTCATATTTTCGGAAATTACATACGCAGTAAGTATTTTAGGAGCTATCACCATAACATATTAATAGCATTTTTAAATACCAACCTACTTTGAAATAAATAAATATGTTATAAATTTCTATTTCAGATAACAAAATACGAGCGGGAGTTTATAGTTATCCCTTCCATTTTGCTTTACCACAAGATTTGCCGTCAACATTTAAAACTTCAATAGCAAAAGTTTATTATTCTGTCAAAATAAAAAGTAAACCAAAGTATGTTTTTCGAAAAGTCGTCCCTTTTATTGTTTTAGGGACCGTCGATTTAAACAATTTAGATGAAATGATGGTTAGTAACCTTTACTAACGATAGAAAATAGTTGAAAGAGCATTTTTAGTTATGATGATACCTTCCTAAAAAAATTGTCCATATATGTTCCAAATTACATAATTTTCATTTATATTTTAGACACCTCGTGTATATGAATTTAATAAAATAATCAAACGCATGCCAGCCACAGTAGCAGTTTATGTCAGAACATACAAAGGGATTGGTTCCAGACAAACTGTTCCGTTCGAAGTTACATTAATGAATGAAAAAAAGATCCGAATATCTGAAATCAATGTTACTTTAGTGCAAGTAAGTGCTATGACCAACATGTCCTACAATCTTAAAATATTAATTGAAATAAAATCTAAAATAACTTGCTGTTTTACATGTTATATATTTGAGGACAAGGTGAAAATAAATAATTATTCAATAAAAAAATCCTATTATCTAGATACATATTTTGAAATTCCTAGTAGGTGCAAATTATTTTTCAGAAGCTTCAATACGCAGTTTCATCTGGATACGCCCTTGAAGAAAAAAGAATTACTAAAATTATTCATAAAGATGTGGGAAAATCGATGGCAGGATTTTTTAACTTAAAAATGGAAGTTCCTCAAGTTGTCCCTTCAAGTATTCATACAACAGAACCAATGATTGATATAGCTTACGCATTTAGGGTAAGTTAATGATCGAGCAAGCCAATACTCAGTAATTTACAAAATATTTAATGATTCAAATTAATTAATTTAAGTACCTACTCGTACCTACCAGCAAAGTGTCCCATTGGTGGGACAAAAGTGCAAGTACGGAAATTTGTCGATCGATAAAACTAGTTACTTACCTACTCTGTGAGCTGAAGATCTCACGACCGGCTGCATCGAGAATCGCGGATATTTTCGGCATTTTGGTATATTTCCAAAAACTGCTCGGACAAAAAAAAAACTATAAAACTAATAGATGTGGATACTCACAAAATTTCAAGTTCATCAAGCATCGATTGAGTAATGCGACCTGCATACAAAGACAAATATCCGGATACAGATCCAGACGTACGATCTAGATCGAGACATACGAAAGCATTTTAGTCGAAGCATAAGCATAGATGCTTCGCTCGCTGGGTCGATTTATCGATAGATATTATTTTTAAATCTTTTTTCTAATTCGTTTTCAGATAGAGGTGTGCTTTCCTTTTCACTTTAATCTCTATGAGGACATACCAGTGACAATAGCGACGGTACCAGTAATTCATTCCGATTTCTAGTGTAAGTTCCTAGATTTAAAAAAAAACAGAGAATCAAATGTAACATAAAAGTAACAGAGTATTATGTAATAAAATGGTTTATGATGATGTTAATGTTAAGTAGTAAATATATAATTTGTGCAAGTACATAACATTTGATTGATTTATTATTTTTATAAACCTACTGTTCACATCCCGCAATTACAAATAGATAGATTTATGTCACTATCTTTAGCTCGTTTCGAAGAAAGAGTCTTCGCATGGCAATAAGGTAGCATATAAGGTTACTATTTAGCCAAAAATATTGAAGACGAGAATAGCGCTCATGGAACATTGAGACAACACCGATTTATTTTAGTAATGGCAACATTAGTGCTGCCATCTAGCGATGTAGTTACTAAACTTCATGTTTTTGTTGGATCAAAAATATAATTATTAATTTGAATTCCTTTTTCCAACATTATTTATATTAAATTAGATAAAAATAAAATACATATTTTTTTTTCAGTTCTTGTTTTGATATTACATTTTCAAAATCATGGGCGAACTTTATTTTAAAAATTATTTTTTGTGCATATGACTATATCCACCTTCCATGACAATTTTTAACAAAGCGGAAATGGTTGGTCCGCCATAATCATTCGTGTGGGTCTGTGCTTGTGTGGTTTGGGTGTCTTTACCGGTGCCAACCATTATTTTTAATTAGTAATAAGTTATGCGTATGAACCCAGACATGGACGATGATGAGAAGGGGTGAGTGTATTCTAATTTATATTATTTCTTCATATTTTCTGTCCCAAATGTGCCACCTCTATTAGGTCAACCAAACTGGCATGTTCGCTTGGTGTGTCGCATTTCACGGATAGGCCGCGAGGCCCTGAAGGCGTTATTTTCTTAATTATGACTTTTTATGATCTCTTAGCTTAAACCATCATCCTGATGTCTGGTGACGTGCGTCACCCGTAACCTGATTGTTACGGGCCGCGAATTCTCAATTACCCTTTTACTTTATACCTACCGGCTAGCGGACACCGACCCCAAGCTTCGCCGCGCGACTTGCGTGGTACTATCATGGCAGCTATTACTTTCCCATGATTCCATCCTCTGATCCAAATTAACAAAAGGTAGCTGAGAATCCATAAAAGCAGTTTATGTAACTGTTTCTTGAACATTATTCGTGATTTGGAAGCGTCGCAATATTGTAAAATTAACCTTTCTGTGACTAATCGTTGCTTTCTCTTATCGGTGATTTTGCCATAAGGTTAGTTGGCGTCGTATTGCATTGGGCATTATGATTGGAAGAGGTTGTTTCGCAAAAGAGGTTATTAGATCAATGATCGGATTGCCGCGTAGCTTGCTCTCATTTACAAGACGAAACGTGCTGATTCATTTGCATATTGGTTAAGTAGGTACCTACCTACCTAACTTACGTCGTCTGATAAACGCTACAAACATATTTCTAAGTAGAAAAGCCATGATTATTTGTGTATTACGCGGGTACTATGTAGGTAGGTACTTACCAACTAAATACACACTACAGAAGCTAACTAATGAATAGGTAAAAACTAGCTCCATTCTTTTATGACCATTCATATAAAATACAGACCTTTCCCATGTTTCGCTATTTGGATTGACAAAACTCATGTACTAACAACTAAAGTTGGAAAATAAAACAGTACCCACAGATATAAACATCTCTAAACTTTCATTGAAAAACCCAACTCATTAGGTACCCACTGAGTAGATAATTAACAAAACCTACCTAGGTATCTATGTCCAATACATCTGAATACCGATTAAAACAACAAAATTATTACTTGGTTGTGAGTAGGTACTAGGAAAGCATGACCAATATGGAGACTAGCAAAAAAGTGAATGTTACTTTCACCTCTAGTAATTGTGTGCTTGTATTAAGTACATACAACCTTGTTGCAAATTTTGTACATGTAAGAGGTTCGGATAAGTAAAAGCTAGCATTAAACTTCAACTAGACAAAGAAACAAAATTGGGTAGCCAACTATGTAGATAAGATAAAGCCTGAATCGTTGAAGTTATTTCTTATCAATCCTTAGAATTGACTCACAAAAAACATAATTTTTAGGTTAGTTTAAAAAAATGCCTTTTTACATTAACTTGTTAAACTTACCCACCTATATAGGTAGAAACAATGAAATAAACAAAATCCATTTACACAACTTAAAGATTTTTGCAAAAAAAGTCATTATTTTTTGTTAGTTGAAGAAAATGTTAGTGACTGTGCAAACATTTTAAACTTTTTATGTAAAAATACAAGTACATAATGAAACAAACAACATTCTATATTCAACTTGAAGCATTTTTTGTACAGAAGTTGGTAGTCTAGAATTTTAAATTTTTCACATTCTTCTGAACGCAATCTTTTATCATTGTACACAAAATGTTTTTCAATACACAAATGTATGTTGAGATTTTAATTTGTAGATTAGTAAAGGGAATTAATTAGGTACCTCATTTACATACATGCTAGGCAGTTCAATAGGTACATAGTTAATTAAATGTGTATTTGGTGACCCCTACGAGAAAAAGGCCTGATTATACAGTGTTACAGCTATAAAGGGTACTAAGCTGAAAAAAAGTACAAGTGTTCATCATTCTTAACAATTTTTATTATGGAACCAATTCATGAAAAATGAGGAAAATAAACGAGCTGTTCTAACAGAACTGAACAGCTGATTTATTTTTCAGAATGATGAGCATTTACACCTGGTTATAGTACCCTTAATTCCTATGTACTGGATATACATATGTATGTATATGATTATACAAGGTTACGGCTATAAAGGGTACTAAGCTGAAAAAAAGTATACATGTTCATCATTCTGAATAACTTTCACTATGAAACCAACTTTGAAAATTGGGGATAGAAAATCAGCTGTTCCATATATTTTGATAACTTTCGAAAGACATTTTTGTTATGAAACAGCTGTTTTTTTCCCCAGAAGGATGAGTACTATTTAGCTTACTACCCTTAATACCCATACCCCTGTATGCATGTATATTTTGTTAGAACGATAAAAGCACTTGTGCATTATAAAATTGTCTTCAGATCTTGCATCTCAAGTTTTTAAATCCTAAGTTAGGCGAGTAACTGTGCATGTGACAGAGTAGCCTATTTTACTTATTAAAATCTGCGTCAACTTTTAAATCCTTGCATACTTGACACAGATTTGAGTTGGCATTTTTAAATGTCACAGCTTAAAATGCAATCTCGCTTAAAATGCAGTTTGTTTTTATAGTATTTTTAGAGGTTCTGAGATATTGTTATTTATTTCAAGTGTAAATGCGAGCTAAACTTCAGCTGGACTAGGACAATGACCAATTATGTAGATAGATAAAACCCGCTAACAGTTATAGGTGGCTGATAACCTAAAAACCTAGTTTATAGTTGTATCAGTTTAAATGTAGGTATACCAGTAGTTTATAGCGCCTTAGCATTATTATCGTATCAATTTCACATTGCAGTTCAAATGTAAGACTGACCATTGAAATTGAACAGGAAGCAAATTAAAAACATGAATTGTTAAGTTGGGCTTGCACTCAATAAACAATAATGTTTATGCTCTATTGCATTGAGTTCATTAAACATTTTAAACTGTGCTTATCAAATAAGGTGGATTTAAATTAAGTAATTTTTTAATTTTCATATGAGGAAGAGTGGGGAAAATTGTTTGTGGCATAATTCTGCCCAGTTTAACTATTCTTAAAATTTACCTTTTACTTCTATCATTAAAGTAAATATTTAAGTAGCTTACTGCATTAGTCAAAATGATTGTACTTTGACTAACTTTGTATTCAACCTACTGTTTCTTAGTAAGAACTGATCCAGTTTTCTCATAATAACGATTATAACTTGACTTCATAATGAGACATGTCAGCATCTAAGTTTCAATTGTCTTGTTATCCTCTCATGCTAAGAGATCAGTGGCCTGAAATTTGCTAGAAGCCTGCTAGATTTGCTAGAATGCCTGAAAAAGCTAGAAGTATCCCTTAATACCTATCTATACAGTTAAATTCAAGCTCCCATTGTAACATTACAATCTGAAAGTAAAAATAATTGTCAGTGACACACAGATAAACAGACAGACATCGGAGTCTTAGCATTAGGGTTTTTTTACCATTTTGGTATGGAACTGTAAAGAATGAAGTTTACTTAAGCAGCCCCTTCAATGTACAAAGCGTAGGCCTTCACTCTAACCCTAGAGTCTCATCGAACACCTAATAAAATTTCTCAATCTATGGGCCCAGTAAACTGTTCGTCGGCGGCCTATCATGGGAGACGTCCCAAGAGAACTTGCAGCGGTATTTCTCCCGCTACGGCGACGTGATCGACTGCGTCGTGATGAAGAACAGCGAGTCTGGGAGGTCCAGGGGCTTCGGCTTCGTGACCTTCGCGGACCCAGCTCTCGTCAACGTGGTGCTGCAGAACGGACCTCATCAACTTGATGGCAGGTAAGGATATCATAAAATTGAAATGAAACTGTCTTTTTTATAAATCTCTACAGCTGAACAGGTGGGAGTTTATTGATGATGATGATGTTTTTGTCAGGATGGCTTCTACACAAGAACATATCAATAACACAAACGGATATTGAAACAATTGGGAAAATTTCTAAATATGTATCGGCATAAACGTTCAGGGAGCTTACTATGACTTCTTCCACGATGGTTACGTTTTGTTTTCGATGCTGTGCGGCCACGAATCGTATCGCCGCGCAATAAGGTCCATGTTCGCGTAGCGTCGAAAGCAAAACGTGACCATCATGGCAATAAGGAGTGGTGGTAGGCCCCCAGATCCCTTGACTTTTTCTTCTATACCTATATTTTAATTTCTTAGCAAGCCAAGCCGGTATTGTTTCTAATATCAAGTGTCACGACTTTTTGACCTTTATGAGTTTTTTTTTCTGGTAAGTTTTGTGTTATCACAAGGTAAGTGTATTTAGCTATTTAGGCATGTTTTGAATTATTTCGACTGTTGTAAAAGTGCCAAAATACGGAAATGCTTAAGGTGTCGACAATTTTCAAGGTTACTTGCAAATTATGCTGATTTATTACTGTTCGAGACTTATTTAAAAGTTTTAAGGCATTAAGTTTTAAATAAGTAGTTTCTGAAAAAATACTCCCTCTTACTTATAATAAACGTGTTTAGCCTCAGAATAGCCATATAGTGTTTTGTCTTTTTCTTTCTTTTTCATGTTATAGCGTAAGTAGGGGGTTTATGTATGTGAAAGTATGTATGAAAAAGAGGCGGAGCGTTGGTAGTCTGGCGGGGCGCGGAGATTGGTCTACAATTTGTTCAAGTGACGTGTCGAACCTGGAAGTTTAACTCTGACGCGTGTTATCTTGGTCACTCTCACTCCTATCACTTTTCAAACGAGAGAAACAATGACCGAGATAAAATATCTCACGCGTCAGAATAGGGCCCCTGGACACGATTGGCGGAAGATGGCACAGTACCTGGCCCCCTATTCTTGACGCGTGTGATGTTTTTCGGTTCAATGACTTTTAAAACAAGAGAGACAATGACAAAACATATTTCGACTTTTAATAGGAATAGGCTCCAGGACCTATTATATCCAGCAGTGGAATAACTCAACTTTTCATCATTTCATCAACTCATCGCCTGCGTCTGTCTTTCCACCTAAATACAATCCGGGGGTGTTTAAGAGTAAAGTGAATACTCCTAGGCAAGCGTGTTACACCTTGGATCACGTCGACGCTTCCCAACAGGCGAGTCAGTGGTCAAACGCATGCCTAGTTTGTTATTAAAAAAAAAAAAAAAAAAAAAGAAAGCTATGGATGGTAAAATAGTTTTAAAAAAAACTACAATAAAAGGTCTCCATTAAACTAACGGTGATGTTATTTAACTTCGGCTGAGCGGAATAATGGTCGTCATTATTTTACTGCAATAACAAGTACATGGATGGAATATAATTGTATTGTCAACATTCATGGAAATGATAACTTCTCCAAGGAACGTTTCCGTCGAATCTTTAAATACCCGGCGACGCGTGAAAAAGGCCAGCGACCTCAACTAACGGCATGTTTTATTGTTTACCCAAAGAAAATTACGCATCTCGCAAATTGATAAATCAATTGGTCGCAAGAGACATAAAAACGTACCGGTTCCTCAGAATTCAACTAACTATGACCAATTTCTTTCTAATTAAAATTAAAACTGAACCAAGAAGATATGTCATTTTTATTGTGACCCAAATTGTTTACAGAAATAACCTGCCACGTTTGCTTCTTAGGCTGAGTCAATCTGTCGGGAAAACTGACATCCGAGGTTAAATAAACACTAGATTAGTTAGTTTTACGAAAGCGACGCCACCTGTAGAATTACTATGATTGTTGTTGCCAAAAAAACGTTAAAAAAATTCCACAATCAGAAAATGCTGAATCCCCTCACAACTCAGCTGTTAGTACATACTTATGTTACTGATGACGTCTCAAACCAATCGCGGGATACTTTATTTTCGCGTAAACATAGTTCACAAGATTAGCGATATGTTCAAGAGAAATGCGATTGTTAGAAATATTCTTGCCAGTATAGATTACGACTCGGAACTCCAGACAACTAAATGCTACACATAGGTTAATTTGATAAGCAAACCAGTGCCAATTTGGCCTGACCGAACGTGCACGAAACTGTAAACGAAATAATCTCAAAAGTCCGCTTTTAACTGACGCTTTTTTGGACTGACCCCACATCTGAAATTTTGTCGTAACATATCGTGTATGCGTCATAATTCGGCAGTTGCGCCTAGCCTTGATACGCAAAGACGGCGACGATACGACGCTCGCGGCGAGCCGAAAAAGACGACAGGTTAATTTGCGTGCTCGCGGTGAGCGGCTGGGTAGCGAGTTGATACAGTTAACTGTTACAGCAATACGATACGCGTACTCGATGCGTTCGGTTCGGTTTCAGTCAGTCTCCGTTTTTAGATTATCTTGATTTTCGTTTCATTTCGAATCATATCAGTTTTTACTTTCATGTTGCCTTGAAGGTACCCATACAGTCGTTTATCATCAGAGCCGAAGATTAAACTGATCGTATGTATAGTAGTCCTTATATAGCACAGGCTACTCTTTATAGACTCCGCACTCAGGACAAACAAAGCGCACCGCGCGACTCCATGTATAAAATTATCGTAAATTCATTCATTAATTACTAGACGCGACTAAGGCGCTACCATAAAATAGCCATGGGGTAACACTGCCACAGGCTGTGTAGATGTCGAAGCCAACTTGCTTAATCAGCCGTTCTATTAACAGCCTAGCCATTTTACTAAATGGCGCCGTTCAACTAGCCACCTCAAAATGATATTTAGCCGTTGAGTAGAATACAACATTTAATAAACCGGCTGACTGATGCTGAGGCAATTCATACAATAGGGTGATTATTTACCAAAATAACTATTTTTGACCGAAGAAATGTGTTATGAATTAATTATGATATAAAAAAACATGAAACGAACCACAATTCATGGTTATCAGAATTTATAAAAACCTAAAAACTCTCCCGTCCGACTCTTTTATCAGGGCAAATCCGACTTAGACTGGTTAGGTTAGTTCGTGGTTTTTTTTTATAACAACCTGTAACCTCACCTACTTAAATGACTTAGGTTAGGTTAGCAAGTAGTCAACGTTGTCGATCTAAGCCATTTTGCCTAGCCGTTTGATTGAATGGCTGAGTATTATCAGGAAGCTAGTTGAACAGCGCCGTTTAGTAATAATGCTAGGCTGTTAATTCAGCGGCTGATTAAGATAGTTGGCGGCGACATAGACACCGGAGACAAGCGAGGAAAATGAAAAAAACACCAATACGCTCACTTCTCTGTGTAAATAAAGTGATTCTATTGTTGGAACTCTCCTCGCGCACCTCTCATCTTCCTCGCACATCTCCAGTGAATCCCCTGTCTCCGTAAACCGCACTTCCCTATAAACTTGCTGCGTATTTGTCAAATCAAGATCTCGTGACGGGGTATGTATGGGGGCCATCTCTGCCTTACAATAATGGTTTGAAAATTGTGTGTTGTTAGTGCACTTTTTGTATGCCAGCCTTGTGTGACGGTAAACTCAACTAGAGACAGACACAAAAAATAAAATTGGGTTTAAAACATAAAATAGGTCAATAAAAATACTTTGCTTTGTTTGTTTTATCTATTTGAGACCAGTTTAATGAAGTTCCAGTATTCAGTTCAAAACAATATTTGGTCTAACCTACGTACATGCAAGTATAGTATACATCTGTTCAAACAACTCAATGTTACTGAAAGGCCACAGCGTGTTAAAATAAAAACCTATTTTCTATACAATAGCTTACATTGTTTAGGTAGTATTGTATGTGAGGAAAAAGTAACGCAATACAAAATTATGCGTACGGCTACTTTGTACGTTGTACCTCGATAAGCGACCGGCATAAGGCCTGAATTATACGGACCTGACGGACTTACGGCGAGATGCGACGCGAACACGATTCAGGCGTGAAAACTGAAGCGCGTGATATGATATGAGTTGTAAGCCAAACTTTGTTAGACAGTAATTTTATTATTGAAAAAAAATAATGCCACTCAGTTTTTTGCCTGTTCTTCTGAGTAGTGGCTCGTTCCGAACAAGGCGATCGTGTCTATTACAAAACTTTGACGTTCATAAGTGTATCTTTGATACCCAATATATAATGCTGCCTCGGTGGCTCAGTTGGTAGTGAACCTACCTTCTGAGCTTGGGGGCGTGGGTTTGATTCCCACCTAGGGCAAACATTTATGTGACGAACATTTGTGTTTGTTCTATGTCTGGGTGCTAATTATCTATTTAAGTATGTATTTAAAAAATATTTAAGTATGTATATCAGTGTCTGGCAGCCATAGTACAAGCTTTGCTTAGTTTGGGGTCAGGCGACCGTGTGTGGAAGTGTCCCGAACTATTTATTAATTGAATAAAAACATTTTGATTTTGACATGCCTATACCGTGTCGCTAAAAAACAAAATTAAATAAATCACGTCGCTTTCATACATTTTAAATGAACAAGTTTTGAAGCGGAACCGCGCCAGTAACTTTCCGCGCCGCCTCCTCGCCTTACGTCCGGCCTGTATAATTAACGCCTAAAACTTTGCACGAGTATCGAACTCTTGGTTTATCTATTTTAAAACAAAGTAGTTGGTAAGATTAGTGAGGTTTATATTTTTATCTGCGCTCTTGAATATGAAGTAGTTTACTTTTACACAAGAAATTAAAGTGAATGTGTGAGATTTCATTTTTTGTTTTCACTATCAAGTTTGATGCATATAAAAGCCAGTCTCGGTCAGGCTCTGACACAGAGAAATAGCACTTTATCGCGTTTGTTTAAAGCAGAATTCTCAATGACCATGATTTTTTCAACATAACATTTTCGACCCAGAGCCATCAATAAATATGAACAAATAATGCAAGCGTCTAGGCAAGCGTGCTCCATCGTAGGCCGCATCACTGCTTATCATCAGGCATGTTGGCGGCCAAACGCAAGCCAATTAAGTAAAAAAAAAAATGCAACTCCAAACTGTCTACTAGAAACTAAATTCAAACTTTGATAACTGTAGATATTCGCTAAGACACCTCTTTAATTTAGTCTATTTTCGACCTCTTGGTTTCCACGTTACGGGCCTTGAGCCTAGTGTGGGACCGCAGGTATATCTGGGAATTGTCTTGTTATTTTCAGGATTTTTTATTTTATGTATAAACTGTGAAAATCTATATAATTCGTGTTTTTGGAAATAAATTATCCATCTATCTTCTAGTAAATTATGCCAAGTACCGTATTTGTCAACGCTGGTCGTCATCTGCTATCTCGCTCGCTCAAAAGATGCGATTAAATAGGCGCGAGTGGGATGGCACTCGACAGACAGTAAGGCTCCATGGAAATGATAAAATTGAACGTAAATGGTAGCTCACGTGCTTACCGTAATTTCGTAGTCTTTCCTGAAAGGTGAACCTCTCTTTTGCATTATCCAAATTGAGGCTTTCGAAATTAGCATTTTATTACAATGTTTTGTCCGGATCACCTGATATTTATGCCAGGAGTCGGAGTTGAAAATTATGAAGCGCTGCGAACTTGTCTTGATTTATTTTCCTAGCTAATACACCCAACATGTACATATACCTTTTTTAATGGATATTAATTGCGACCGGCGAGTCGTCTCGATGGACATTAGCGGTCATATTGGTGTCCTTGAATGTGGATCATTTCAAGTCACATGGCATCTATCATTAAAAATCCTAAAACATCTTGTATGACGTTCTGGCATGTAGCAAATCAGTTTCTTAATCGATCAATAAACTTGGGGCGTCGTACACGGATTCTGGCATTACTGAATGTTTCTGCTTTAACGTTCGCAAACAAGACCAATTGACCTACCGTAAAGTACTCTGAGTACTCTCTAGCGATCTGTAACTGGTTGGTTAGATACAGCAACGTGTGTACGTTGTGTAACAGTTTACACTCTCAACGAACACCAAACGCTATAGTTATGCGCACTCATTGAACGAGCTGTAATCGAACAGTTTCTTTTTACATCTTTTTATATGCGGCAAAACCGACAATCGTCGGATCGCTGCGAGCCGTTCACGAACAGGCAGGCTCACGACACAGGTACACATTAAGCAACTCGCGGTAGATTCATAGAAACCACGTACATACTGGTTTTTGGTTACAATATCGTGCTACAGTTATAGCTATAGTACAAACCACAGAACGAAACGATGTCTAAAAAAGTCATCATTATAATAATTGCTAATTGTCCGCTAGAACCATCGACCCGAAGCCGTGCAATCCACGCACGCTGCAGAAGCCGAAGCGCGGAGGCGGATACCCCAAGGTGTTCCTCGGGGGTCTGCCCTCGAACATCACTGAGACCGACCTGAGGGTCTTCTTTGGACGCTACGGAAAGGTCATGGAGGTCGTCATCATGTATGATCAGGAGAAGAAGAAGTCCAGAGGTGAGATTTCGTTTCTTTTTGTTTTAATTGCTGGTATAGATTTACAAACGTGGGTGTTGTCTGGTGTAAAATTCACAAAATAACTTTCTTTACAACAATATTTAGTCACTAATCATCCGGGCGAAGTGATGGCCAAATTTAAATGTAAAAAAAAGAGATATTTCTGTTGAATACCATTTTTTTAGGTACTTGAATCATATTTTTGGGACATTTTTGAGCGCTGCTCCGAAATGCACTTGTAAATCTATGCCTGCATGTACACTCTCGCCGTGACAACTTCTTGATATAGCTGACGTCTGCTTTAACTTATGAAAACTGAAATAACAGAGGCCCAAAGAGAGCGCCCAGTATACTTGGGTTGTCACGACGAGTATTTACCGCCCCTATAACATGATAAAAGTGTAAAGAGAATTATTACAGATCGTTTACAGTTAATTTACCTTTAGCCGCAGCAAGTCTTCTTGCAAGTACGTATTATACCAAGACAATCAACAGAAAAAGACAATGACAGAGGTAAAATAACTGTGAACAGTCTCAGAGATTGCAGATAGAGAAATGGAGGATTTCTCGCTGTACTGTCCCCATTAATTGAAGTAGAGTAGGAATATTAGGTGTAGCAAACATTTTAAGTTAAAAGTAGTAATTTGCAAGCACAAGCTCTAGTTATCATGCCTTTTTTCATACAATAGTCATCTTCTCTGTAGTTTTTACAGCATTGCCGGTAAAATAATCTATTTTGTGCAAATCTGGCCGAAATACGTCTTGTTTCTCAATTAAAGAGCAAGATAATAATTATCAAAGTCCCTTGTTTAATGTTTAATAATTTAAATGAAATAAAATGACAGGTCAATATTGATTTTTTTTTATAACCTTGTAAGTTGCATTGTATCCCAAAATAATCAATTAAGCCACGTGTTTGGTTACAAAATGTAATACAATTGTCGCTAACATGATTGTACTTTACCGCGTGTTTTTAAATTGCACATCGACAAGATGGCGGCCGGCAATTTGACTCGATCTGATAAGATCCGGCCGTTTTCGGTTATTTTCCAACGATATACAGTATAGATTATCCTTGTTAGAGATTTTATCAGGCTTGATGTCCACATCCAGGCAGTGCCTACAGCATTATGCTATTGGTTCGTTCAAATGTTTGTGGGAAATGAAAGCAAATCAGCATATACTTGTTGTTCTCGTGAACTTCCAAGTCTACAAAATTTGCGACAAACCCCGTCAAGAGCCACCTACGCAAGCTATAACAGCCGCTGTAATGATTGAATAGGAAAACGTGTTCTTGAAACTTCCAATATTTGCGCTAAAAATATCAGTTCAGGGACTTCCTGTACGCCGAATCTGGCTGTAACTTTAATAGTAATAAAGCTTAGTTTAAGAGCGATTACACACGGCTTCTTTTAGCAGCAATGGAAACGCATTTGATGCCGTGTGTAATCGCTCTTAGTCTCGATACTGAATCATGTCGCTTGAATATTGGAATTTCAGAATACGTGGATGAGAATGGCATCATGGTGAAGAATGATGATGAACCAAACAGAAGACCACACAGAGGTTAGATAGATGTTAGGATGGTGACGTCACCATGACGTGCCTTTATAGGGGCTCTGCACGATCGTTGCCGACCAATCGACGAGCCATCTTCGCAGAAGCTTACAACTAGCGCATTCGCGTCGAGTGGTACAATTCACTAATCTGTAATTACTGCACCTGAGAAAAAGTTTGCAAAAGGGATTCCAAGTATTCTTCGCCCTTGATTGGCCGTCTGAATACTCGGTTGAGAGACAGCTTTGGTCGTGAGAATTGCACTGACAAATGGCTACTTTGTATCGGCTTACGACCGTGTAGAAGCCTTTTGTAAAAAAACAGCACCCAAAGTCTTATGTCGATGGTCGGCCGCGATCGTGTAGATGTCATTATTCATAGCATAATAAAATTGTCTACGACTTATGATGATCATCTTTTCTGTTGCAGGCTTCGGATTCCTTTCCTTTGAGGACGAGATGTCGGTTGAGCGTGTTACTCAGGAGCACTTCATCAATCTCAATGGGAAGCAGGTAATATTACCTACAACTTCACACAATCTTTCAGGTTTACCGGAGTAATTACCCTATGTATGGTGTGTGTATTAGAAAAGTGTTTGAACTCTATCCACATCCAGGCAGTGCCCCCAGCGACTCAGCTGTCGGTACGTTCAGATGTTTGTGGGATATCAAAGCAGATCAGCATATACTTGTTGTTCAAATGAGCAATCGAGTCTACAAAGTTTGCGACATCATTTTACACAGAATCAGTCATTATGCCCTAATGTTTTACAGAACATTAAGTTACCTATTACGTTTGCGCCGTTAAAACAAAGCCATTTGTCCCAATTAAAGCATTCGGGCTTCAGAGCGGTCTAAAAATAACTTTCATTGATTTTGCGCGTGAACGAAATTGTGAGTAGAGAAAGAAGCCTTTTATGTGCAACACTTCTGATTGTTGCCGCGTTCTAACTTTGTTCTCAAGGCTGTGACATTGAAATTTTGCTTTGAAGAACTTATGTTTTAGGTACCTACTTGTTCTCTAAGCATAAGGTCAGGTCGGGTAAGAGGAACATACTTTATCATGAGGTAAATGTTTTGCGCTCTAGCAACTAAAGTTGATATTATAAAAGAATTATGATTAACACTATGTTTATCTTCTAGTTTTAGCTTTGAGTGGTTTAAACGGCGTTATTCTTACTTTAATATTTACAGTGCTATATTAAAAAACACTCAGGTTGTGCTAACGTTTCTCTTCCCCCGATTTTAGGGAAAGAGGAACAGTCGTCATATTGCCTTTATAAAGTCGTTAAATGAGGATATATCGGTTATTTTATACTCAAGTAATACGATTTCTGCCTGATTTGATCTTTACAGTTTTAAAATAAGGTACAGTTTTGATAAAAAAGAGTATAAATCAATTTCGGGGTAAGAGGAACATATAAGTCAAAGTCAGGGGTGACAAATTTAAAACAACGCGGCTCGGATTTATTTTTTATTCAGTACCTATCTGAACCTTACATTGTTTAATCAGTCTCAAGTTTTCATCAGAGATCACAAATTATCAATGAGCTCTACCGTACATTAAAGGGAATAAAAGACATTTTTTTAAATAATTTGTCCTCTGCTCGCAATTGTGGGTTTGGGTAGCTCGGAAACAATGTCCGCCCTGTACATATCCTTTTTTTCTCCTCTAGAAGTAATAAAGATTCTTCCGGGTTTTAAAGAGGCCATGTATGCAGTGATGGTGCCATTTTTTACTGCTTTAACAGCATCCAATAACGGTTCTTGTGTGTTAGTAGCGCCTCTATTTGTCTTTCTCATATTGTTTTGGCATGTTGCATAATATATCAGCTTTTCTGTGGGTTTAAGACAAATAAATACACTTTTTATGCGAAAGTTTTATTTTTATTTTTACTAAGACACACCTACTTAGATATCAATATATATCAATACATATTTCACGTATAAAACCAAAAAAAAAATCACCATTAAAACAAAGTGTTTCATTGATGCCTAGCACAATTTCCCATGAGAACAATTGAGAGAGAGAGACAATGAGAGTTTTAATGCACCGACACCTCACACGTCAAAAGCGGTCATGTGGCACTAGGAGGTAAGATATAATCATACATACCTATATACTTACATACAAATATACATCCGAAAAACATTATCCTCGTATTGAGAAAACGGTTTAAAAAAATATACAAACCTTCCTACCTTTTACAAATCTGAAAATGGTATCACAATTCTCGATAGGTAACGGTTTGTCACCTCTGCCATGGTGTAAGAGGAACATACGTTTCTCTTACACCGCCTTGGCTAGATCCTCTTACCCTAACTGTGTTTTTGGAGGGTAGGATTTTGAATGCATTGAAATTTGGTTTTATTTGTAGTTTACAGCCTTGAATATGATTAAAAAATAAAACTTACCGCTCTATCGTCGTATTGGTGTAAAAAACTGATCTCCAACACGCTATTTTTCACCAGATTAATGCGAAGAAAAATTTCGTGTCCAACTTGCATTCTGAGATTTGACAACTGACAAACATTTTTGAACTTTCTTTTTGCGTTGGAACGTCACAGCGACGTCTATTGACGATCATTGGAACCGATTTTCCTTGTCTGTTTAACCGATACAGTGACCATAGCGCTATCCTTTACGGCTTATTAGCTATGGCACCCTGTTCCTCTTTCCCCGCCGTTCCTCTTACCCGACCTGACCTTAATACATTTTGTTTTTCAACTTAATTTTGGTGTTCCATAATAGGTTATGTGGTCATATTACTACACACATATTGCGTCATTTGTTCTGGTATTTTGACATTACCTTTCAGACACAGACAAGTAACTCTAGAGCCAGCTTGGCAGTGTCCAAAGACTTTATGTTGTGATTGAAATGTGTTCGTCTTATCCTTTGAGAACGCGATTGTTTTCATTCTGAATTCTGCCATATTAATATTAACTAACGCGGACCCTATATCTCGGCCCAGTCGCACGTCTCCTACCAATAATCAACCTACCTGCCTCAGCTCGAGATTCATTAGCTTTCGTGTATAGACCTTTCACGACCTTTGACTGTTAGAAATTAAAAAAAAAAATGTGTTTATTGCCTAAAACTAAAAACTAACAAAAAAGACAAATTACTTGAACAACAACCATTTTAGTTTGGCAAATACGGATAGATAGATAGAAGTAGATGGTCCTCTCTGCCGCGACATTGTGTTGATCCAGCTGCACCCCGCAGGTGGAGATAAAGCGCGCGGAGCCCCGCGACGGGTCGGGCAAGCTGGGCTCGGGCGGCGGGATGGGCGGCGGCGGCATGTCGGCGCCGGGAGACGCGCCGCAAGCCGGCCAGTGGGGCCCGCCCGCCACCGCGCCCATCAACATGATCCAGGGCCACAACGGGCAGATGGGCGGCCCGCCCATCAACATGCCCATGCCCGGACCTAACATCATGCAGGTGCGTGTCTCATCGAGCTTTCTTGTGCCGCTTCACAGATTCTAGGCTATACTCTTTGCTCGTCTACCACTGTACACAGACATTTTAATAAAAAAAAATCTAATATGATCTAAAATAATAATATGGTAATTTTATTAGATCAAATTGACCCATTATACAATTTTATACACTACACACTTTTAGCATCAATTCAATAGAATACTTAACTCCCAAAACACGGATTCTGACACCCCGTTTGGTTGTTAGTGCCAATGACAATGTGCCAATGAATTTGCGCACTGGGCAATGGCATGCAGGTTCTATTGCCTCCATCAGTTCAGAAGTTATTGAATGTTATATTAACTGGATAAATAAATAAAAATAAAAATGAGGAGTTTGTCATCACCAATCCTGTAATGTAAAAACCAATAATTTGTATTTGAAAAAGGAACTGACAGAGTGAATATTTTAATGGTTTCATTAAAACCTCTACATTTTGTTATTCCTTGTTATCATAAAACCCCTACAGACTTGAGCCAGACTCCCCAAAAACACATGAGAAGCTTGAATGTCAGAGGTTTCTCTAAGTTGATAAGTATTTATTTAAGTACGAGTGTCGAGGTGAGTTCGCGCTGTCAGTCTGTAGAGGGTACAATAGCATGAGTAGCTGTAGCAGTAGGCTGTACAGCAGCGTGAGCGCGTGCTGAGCCGTGTGGTATTGTTGCAGGGCTACCAGGGCTGGGGCACGTCCCCCGGGCAGACGTCGTACGCCGGGTACGGCGCGGCGGGCGCGGGCGCGGGCCCCGGCAACTACCAGGGCTGGGGCGCGCCGCCCGGCCCGCAGGCGCCGCCGCACGCGCCCGCCTGGCCCGCCTCCAACAACTACACGCAGCACACGCAGCCGCCCGCGCAGGGATACACCAGCTACGGTACAGCGCCTCCCGCCTACATGTGTACCTCGAACTAGGTGCTGCAGGCGCCGCGCCGGATACACCAGCTGCGGGGCACACGCACACACAGATAGATGTGTCTATTAACACAGGGGCCTCGACTGAACTAGGTACTGCAGGCGACCAGGCGCCGCTCCACTAGCAGCACACGCAGCCCGGAGGTATACTACTTGTGGGTACTTAGGGAACCATCTAAATATATACCTCTACTTACATAGGGAGCTCAAATAAACTAGGTATTTGCAGACGACCAGGCGACATGCAGATAGATAATTCTACTTACCTCGTGTACCAGGCGACCAGGCGACGCATCTGTGACATCAGCAGAGCCTGGTTAACGGTGGAGAAAACTACGTTGATGTATCTACTTTCACAGGGACGCTACTGTAACGGCGGACAAGAAAGAACAAATCAAAGTGTGCTAGAATGTACTATATCTGTATAGAAACATCTGACCCTGCCAGTATTATATCGATTAAGGTCACCCAGAACGAAACATTAAATATGCAAGTTTAGGTCAAGGAGAAAATACATGCCCTTTTTTTTAGCCGAAGCAGTGTCGCCGTGAATGCCAGAATCGTTTCTACTTTTTATTATCTATAAATAACACGGAAAAAAAAACGAACTATGACTACGTTTACGAACTACGTTTCTTGGACATCCAAACTAAGTATAGTGTAAGTTTTAGGAAATTACGTACTAAAAGTAATCGAAAGTTATTATCGAATATGTAAGAGCTGCTGACGGAACATAGGACAAAATTTAAAAGTCACAAAGAATTCTAATACTTTTGCTAAAATTTAAAGAGCCTTTCCTATTTACGTAGCCGTTTAAACCAGAGTTAGTTCTAGTTTATAAGTGATTCGAAGTGTGTCCACATCCAGGCAGTGCCCTCAGCGACTCAGCTGTTGGTACGTTCAGATGTTTGTGGGATATCAAAGCAAATCGTAGTAACCTCTATGTTCCTCTGGACATAGTCTACAAGGTTTGCGACATGGTTTTAATAGGTTTGACGAAACGAGACGCGAAATAATATTTCTATTTACTTGTCAAGCGCATTTTTTATACACGGAACTCTAATTTTACTCAAAAGCTAAACTAATTCGGAATCGGTTCACGAGGATAACAGTAAATTAGGCGGCGGTCACATAAGCAACCAGCGGCATCACACGGTTATATCCGTTTTATTAGGACGAAAGACGAACGATTTCAGACGAACTCAGCAAACAAAACACATTAAAACGGTCGCCAGTTGAAGAATGCCAGTAAAGAGCATACCTCACGCGTTGGTAAAAAAAAAGCTGCATTTGTAAAGACACAAAAGCTAAAGTAGGCAATTTGGTGTGCAGCTAACTACAGCTCGGCGCCGGCGGGCGCGTCTGCCGGCGGCAGCTGGACCAACTGGAACATGCCGCAGAATTCCAACTCAACTGGCTCCGGTGAGTCAAGCACACGACACATTGACACGGACCGAGCGACCAGACATCCCTAGCTTGCGAACCATAGATCACATGCGCAGTTTGTGTTAGCAACAGTAAATAACGATCACTAGGCCTCGTTGGGCGGATAACGTTAGATGTGCGATAGTTTCATAGCTTTATGTAGTCTCATACTCACCGGAGGTAGATAGAGCTGAAGTTTAATCGTTTTAATATGCTACGATGTTAGTACTTCTGTAAGAAAACGGTACGGTACAAAACGGTAATTTTGTGATACGTCATTGCCACTTGCGTTTCGTATGTCGTGAATTTTGCTCTTGTCGAGCTGCCGTTAGTTATCCTAAACGTAAGTGCAGCTGAGGTTAGTACGTTGCGAGTTGCGACACCGAAGTCGCAGTAAAACATGCGCTGATTATCGAAGAAAACGTTTGACAAAAGAAAATTTGCCGGTTTGTGAACTGTCCTGGTTCTTTAGTGAAATGCTTTCGTGAGTACTTCGACGGTCGTCGCCCGTGCTTATTCTGCGGTGCCGCATTTTTACAGAGTACTCAACGCTGAGCCAGGTTCCAATATCCGGTTTCCGCATTTACGGCCGCTTCCAAATTTAGAACCGTCCCAGATAAACATCCCAGAGCACAGGAATCGCACGGTCGCCGCCAACGTCGATAAAGTAACGTGGGGAGCATTGTATATTGGAATCTGACATATAATTGGAAATATATATATGTATATGTACGATAGCTGAGCTAACTTGTAATTCCAGCCAGGCGCTCGATAACTTCAAAGACTGAGCGTGGGAGGCTTCCTGCTTTACTTATTGTTAGTGAAACCAACAAATTTCCTATTTGTATTTGGTTTTCAAGGCTTTCCTCGCTTTCTCGCTTTCGCATCTAAATCACTATCTTTTGAGACTATTAAAGAAACGTCTCGGTATAATAAGTTAAACTTGTGAAGATTCGAAGCTATCCACACTCAGGTCTCTAAGAGTTCTCATGTGCTATAATCTGAAAGCCGTCAAAATCTCTCGAGAGTGCTATGGGTAAAGCCGACGCATTTACGTCGAGGATACTAATCTACTAATGATTTTGGTCTCTAAAACGTTGGGGCTTGCCGCGTAACGTTGGTCCTTACGCGGTATGTTGTAATACCCTGTGAAATCGCACTAGTGTTATACAACAGTACAGACTCACGGCGAGACATTCCGAGAACTAATTTTCACCCTGAAAGCCTGGACGGGAAAGGTTTCTGTCTCTCCAGTCTCTTATCGGCGTGAGTCTGTAGGTATCCTGATTAAAAAAACAAGGTTTAGCGTTCCGAGAGTTGGCATCCGACTACGTCTATCGCGTTATCGTCTCTCTCGAATTTGTTTTAAATGACTCGATCGAGTCTTGCTAATGCAATCGATTGACTTCACTGCTTCTCACGCACGTGACTTTCTTTTGTCTCGTAACGCTACACCTGGCGAAGTATGTAAGTACTCCATGGAATCAAAATTAATACCACGGGGGTTAGTCATTAGGTGTGGTGATGTTAACCGGAGTATGAGTGTAACGTGTCGGTTGTCGTGTCCTTAGCCGGGTCGTACGTGCCGCTGTCTGAGGGCGGCGAGATGTACGGGCGCGGCGGCGGCGGCGGCGCGGGCGGCGGCGCTCCGGCGCTCACCGGCGCGCTGTCCTCGGCCGCGCTCTCCAAGTCCTCGTCGGCGGACTACTCGACCTACCAGCAGTACCCGCCCACCTACCAGCAGGACCAGGTGCGTCACTACACACACCACCCCACACTCGACTACCCACACGACTCGTAGGACACCCCTCACAGATAGCGAACCGAGCCCGTGTTGAGCCCGTCGGGACGTGTCAATCTAAGATCTGCTTGTAACTTTGAACCAAAAAATGCCCCTCGTTTTCTAGCCTGCTCTTCTGGGTAGTGGCTCTTTTTCTGAACAAGGTGGTAGTCATTTTATAACTTTGACGTTCGTAAGTCTTCGAAGCTCAATTGAATAAATATATTATATTGCATACTATAGCTTAGTCCGCGATGATACCCGCCTAGTAGCCTATATGTTATTCTAGACAATCCGTATCACTTTGCCAAATTTCAGTCAGATCCTTTCAGCCGTTCTGGCGTGATGCAAACATCCATAAATCCATCAAAACTTTTGCATTTGTAAAATCAGTATGAATTTAATTAAATCCAAGCTACGATCATAGTATTGATTTACAAGATGTGCCGGCCATTTCATGAAATATCAATTTTCTATAGCTTCTATCTACGATGTGCTTTGTATTCAAATCAAATTTGGCATTTCGGTTCATGATCATCAAATTATTTTTCGATAATTACATTAACGTTTGGCCTCAAAAAATGCCTAGCTTTCCATCACCAGCGGACCTAGCTGGATTACGTCACACTTGGGCACACGTATTGATCTTACGTCCGCCATTTTGAAAGCCAGCGCTTTCAAAATGGCGGACGTCTCTTGGGCGGCGGCGGTCTTGTGATCAATGCGCCATACGCCCAAGTACGACGTCATCCACGTTGGCATATTATTCTCTAGTTAGCAAAACGTTTAATAACTCTAAAATTAATTGAAATGGAAATGAACATTTTCATCCTCCGGCTGTCCTCCGGACGCCCAGTACAGCACATTCACTGCTCGTGAATAAACACTTCGCCTTTACACTTCACTTCTTTTAAAATTAAATTGGCTCGTACGCGTTCGTTTCGTTATCTGTTTCGAAAGAACTTAATTAATCCCACCTTAGAGCAAGTGATTAAACTAAAATTTAAAGAAACTCATACTTGTGTAAATGTGGTATTTAAATACATTTTAAGTTGTTTATCTAAAATACATAGTTTCTTTATTCTTTTTATCACTCGCTTTAAAGAGATCTAACGATTATTTACAGGAAAGAATAATAAAACCCACACAAACTACACAACATATGTACTAAACAATACTTTTATGATATATCATCTATGTAGCGGCATTGCAAACAAAAATTAAATATCTTTTGCAATACCCTTCATTACATACTACCCAAAGACCATAATCATTGTTCATTCGTTTTTACATTACGATTTAAAAAAAACAATGATTTTAGTCCAAGCTAATTAATATAACAACATATTTCAAGATGGACATGTCTATAAGAATGACTTGTATGTAATATTAGATTTTAAGTTACTAAATACATCATATGTGTCATCCTTATGAATAAGTCCAGTGTGTTTCAGCTTTAGCCTAGCATGGACCATTGGGATATTCGATTTAAACTTATTGATATGATATACATTGCACTGGTGTTGGTATGGTTATTGCTAGGGCTCATAACTTTTATATTTCCGACGTAAGCGGAAGTGTTATTATAGTAATCATTTCGTACAGTTAATGGTACATTTGGGAACCTACTCACGCCTTAAGTAATTTAGTAAAATAAAAAAAAGTATTTTTCTAACAAAAGTGTTTTTCGGTTTACCTATTATATTTTAACTGTCTGAAGTGTTTATCTAGCTTTTTATGATATCTATTGAAATTCGATTTCGTCTCGCGGCCAATCTTGTTCTAACATCGTCTTGTTACTTCATGTAGTGAAATTGCTAACTGTTGTTTCAAGACGCCAATAAAATGGAGATCACAGAAATTGGGGTCAAAATATTAACAATTGACTATTGTTAGAACCTGTTTTGTGTCAGTAGGTCGCGATGCAGATAATCTGCTAACAATGCGCTCGATCGCGAACTAACGGGCGTGTGCTAAAACCATTCACATGTCTAGCAGTCGTATGAAACCTAGATTTTTGTATCATGGTCATCACTCATTGCCTCATTGTCATTTTCTACGCCAAATTGAGTAAAAGCAAATGATAGATTGTACTAGCAATCGTATAAGACCTATATTTTTGCATCGTGGTCATCACACACTTTCATACCATCTACAGCTACACCAAACTGAGTATAAGCAAATGATAGTGAACAAAACGCTCTACATCGTGTCATGTACAACAGAATATAGAATTTAGTTTTTCGAAAGTTGCCAACTTCATAAGCGTTTGTCATTAGTTTGCGTTTTTCGTTTGAAATCCTGCTTCGTGAGACAATAGTCAGATTGCTCATAATTTGTTTATAGTCAAGTGTTGAATTCAATTAATAATAGTAGTGAGTGATGACCTTAAGTAGTGTTTAGTAGCTAGTTACTGCGGTGGTTTAAGCATTCGTTCGCTGCGTGTGGTGTTTATCTTGGTTGGGGAAGCTTGATACATTTCATTAATATCATACTTGACTAAAATGTTCGCTTTTCCATCATAATGAAAGTCGCAAACAACCAACTTTTATTTCGGAAAACTGTGTCTTGGACTTGACGACTTTTGTACCATTTGCGTGTCCGCTGTCCAAGCTCGAGTCCAAGATACAGTTGTATCGAAATATCGCTCAAGAAGTGTTTTTTTACACAAAAGTACAGCCAAGTTGATCACGTTACGGGCCTGTTTGTTTTATTTGCTCACCACCCCAGGGCTTGCATCCCTCCCCCACCCCCACCCCTGTGTTTCTCCCTACGCTTTACACATTATTTTCGTCCTGCATCCGTTATCCCGTACTTGATTCCGCGTAGACCCAGTGTGCACGGCCGCATGGACGGTGATTATGTTATACAAGCTCGGCTGGCTGAAAGTTGATTGCGAGAGAGTAATGAACGTGTTGTCAGTCGAATGTCCGCGTACATAGTTCAATTTGGTTGTACTTGGCTGGTGATTGTTTGCGATGCCGGTGTGAATGACAGCGACCGTGCAAGCGCCGGTTGACGAGTGATATTCAGCGAAATAGTAGCCTCTTCGACGCGAGTGAGTCGCGGCTGAATTGCAGCATGATTGATATGTTATAGAGCCATTAGTTTGCCACCCCTGCATCCGTGTGCTGTGTACCAATCGCTTGTTTATAATCACGACGAAGGCCATACGTACGCGTCTGCGACGCCCACTGTCTGCATGTTTCCAGTGGCGAGATCGAAACGTGCGATGTCTTTTTGATAATCGAAGGGCTATGCTGCGGTCGGTATCGCGAGACGATGTATGAGCGCAGGGCCGCGACGGCAGGCGCTCGCACCGCTATCCATAGTGGAGATCGAGGAGATTACTGAAGTACCGAGTTTCGCTGAAGGTCTCTCATCACCGTCGCCGGTGTCCCCTCCCCTCCCGCTCCCTCCCCCGCGCGGAGTCATCTCGCCCTCGGGTCTCACACGCTTCCCGGTGCCATGTTCACGCGCTGCGCTACTTACATAAACCTGCTAACGAGTTGTGGCGAGTGGGACTCAATGTCTTGTTCTTCTTTTCCAGTTGGTCGATCAGGGCCAAGAGTGGCTCCTCCAGAAAGACAATTAGAGATAAGGGCGGGTATTGGATGAGGGAATGTCGCGAAACACTGGGGATTTCTCACTATGGACGGTTCGGTCGTTGCGACGATAGTGCGCTCATCAAAAAGGCATCGCACCGCACTAGATATAAGCTTAACTTAGTACTCTGTTATATTGTATTCATATCGCATTTCGTAGTCGTGCGAGATGAACCGTCGGCTGCGTTTCATCTCAACACTCGTAAATTGGCATTTAAAGTACAAATTAGTAAAATTTGGATTTTTTATATTGTTACAGGTTCATTAATACATAATTTAACGATAACAAAATAATATTAAGAGCTGTACTTTAAGTGTTCAGAGATGAACAACCGTCTATTCAATTACGCGTAATCGGATCGACGTTCAATCGAAATCATCGCGATTGTAACATCGTCATCGTGGGGGCATCGGGCGATGCGGCCCCGGCACCGAGAGCGCGGGGCCGCATGCCGATCCTCTCATGGGCGTGCATAGACTGGAGGCCACCATACACGACCAGCGCACGGCGGAGAGGCTGGTCGTGTATGCGGGCGCGACAGGCGCTAACGTTTGGTCGGTGTGTGCTCGGGCAGGGCTCGTCGTACGGCGGCGCGTCGCGCGGCTACGCGGCCGGCGAGTACCACGCGGGCGCCGGCGCCGCGCAGCCGCCAGGTGTGCACCACCCGCACCACGCGCCCAAACACTTCACACCCAACGAGTTTAACAAGGAGTGGCCCGCCGCGTAGGCTGCCACTCCGCCCGCGACACTAGCGCCCGCGACACTAGTGGCCGCGCCGCGACACTAGCGCCCGCGACACTAGCCGCGCCCGCGACGCGCGCTCGCATAGTTAGTTTATTGCAATGCAACTTACATATAGTAATGTTTTAAACAGACTAATTTATCGACTGTTAGATTAACGAAACGAACACATGAAATGTTGAAATTGAAAAGCCTTTTTAGGCGATTTTTTGTACCGTTAAGGTCACGCGGACCGCATCGACACAAACCCACACGCGTAAAAATAAGCGTTAATTAATATTTTTTTGATATCTAAATAAAATAGTTACATAGTTTAAAAATATCGAGTAACGTAGTTATACAGTTTTTTGAGCTTTTCCTTTTTGATAAGATATTTCACGTTTTCGTCTCTTTAGTGATCGCGCCGTCTCTGAACGCTGATCTAGATCGATATTATAATCACGGAGGTCCTAGCATGTACTGGCTCTTCGATATTAGTCGCCCGGAGGGTTTCGCGACCCCTCGTCATCTAAATCGCGCGTACGATCATGTACCGTACTACGCGTACGCGGTTTTATTGCTTTTAATATTCTCTTTGGATGTGGGCTTAACTTTTTATTTTAACTTTGAAAATATTTCGATTTTTTTAACTATTCCTTTTTCCTTTTTTAAAATGATTTCTTTTAATAATGTCGTTGTGTAGTAATAGTCGCGTCGCGGGCTCCGCGGCGAGCCCGCGCCGGCGCGCGCCGGTTTGCGCTGCGACCTGCGTTTGACAGACATGTAAAACAAGGCCAATTTAGGGAAAATGACCTTTAAAACTTAACTTAAGCTAAACTTGTATAAATATCTGATATATATATCGGTATGTATATTTAATATTAGTATTTTGGTTATTTACCACCCACTAGACTTAGGAAAACGGTAGAGATGTAATGAAATAATTATTTGTTAATAACGAAACATAGTATGACTGAACGTGATTATTTATTTTTAATGATTCCCATTTTTGAAAAGACGGGAATGGTTCTTTTTAAAGATTCGTAATTTTAATTTGTTTTCTAATATGCATTTTAGTTTTTATCGCAATTATTAAGTTGATAATGGTAATAATACGGAGTTATATTTTAATGAATTAAATTGACCTGCCAAATTGTTGTAAGCGCGCAGTTGAGCTCAAGCGCGCAGGATCGCTCGCGCCCCTCGCCTCTCCGCCTGTACATATTATATACTTGTGTGTAAAGCATAATTTTAATCGATTCTCTCGTCACATAGTTTTAAAGTTTTAATTTATGTGATTGCCAAATATTTTTAAAACTGTACAGTGTTGTGCGGAGGTACGTTAGTCGTAGCGCGGGCGCCGCCGCCGCGCTCGTCCCGCGCCGCCCGCCAAGTGAGTTATAATTTTAAAATAACATTTATTAGATTAAATTTAATGTTAGTCTTTTACTGTACTATATCGCTCAATCGTTTGACCGATCGACTGATTAAAATTTTAGTGCTAAGCTAAGTAATGTTAGCGGCGCCGCGAGGACGAGCGGCGGCGGCGCGCCCTCTGTAAGTATCCTAGAGTAACGCTGCCGAGACTGCGCCCGCGCAGGGTCGCGCCCTATAAGTATAGAGCTGCCGCGACAGCCGCGACGACATTTCTTATAGTAAATGTTTTTAATAGACGAATTGTTGACATTGCATAATTTGATCGTTTAGAATAGGGTTATTTAAGATCGCTCCGTAAGTATAATTTATCTATTGAGGCGTGTTGTGAGGAGTAATAAGCAGATTATAAGTGACGCGGTCCGGGGCGAGGGGTGCGGCGGCCCATGTTAACTTAAAATAGTAAAGAAAATTAATACTAACGTGATTCTAATAGATAAACACATCGGTACTCATGTAGCCTTAATGTAAAATAACAAATTCGACTGAGCAAGTTCAATAAGTAGGATTCGACAAGGGAACCGCGGGTCCTGCTTATGATAAGTTGGACGACGTCGGTGCCCCTGCTGCCACTATTAGGTTACGTCTAGTGCCGCTTCATTATCGCTTCGTTTACTCTTCGTTCCTATTATACTTAGGTTAATGTTTCGATTCATTCCTCGGTAATTGTTACTGTACAAGTTAGGTAGTCGTTCGTTTCGGTCGTACTCTTGCCTCCTAACCGTCGCCCTGTCGCGCTAACCCGACCCCCCAACCCCTCCCCGTCACTCTTGTTCAGTTCGCGTGCTATCAGTCCATCATCGATATCATTTCTCTACGGTAGGTATAATTGCATCCACCGATGATACGAACGCCCCTTTTAATATTAGAAAATAAAGAACGCCTTTAAAATGCTTAGTGATGCGTGTAGATTTATGTTATGTTCAGTTATATAACGATTAGCACTAAGGGGCCGTTCAAGTATTACGTGAGCAGATTTCTTACCATTTTTTACCCCCCCGCCCCCTTTGTCATCAAAAGTAAGCAAAGCACTTACCCCCTCCCCCTATGCTTACGTAAACATTTTTAGTAATAAATGTTTTTTTATATTGTTATTTTTAAAATAGGAAAATTCATGAAAATATTAGGTTTAACTGATACACATAGAGTAAATGACAAAAAAATATAATCAGAAATAAAGAACATAACTAACATAAAGAATATTTTCGGAACACATTAACAGTCTTCAGTCCATGAAACCTGAATCCATGATTCTAAGTTATCGATGACATTGGATTGCTGCTCAGTGTTGTGAGTCTGCTCACTTTCATCCGATTTTGGAATGTCTACGTCACTCTCATCGAGCCATTCAACATCTTGGTGCTCTAAATTTTGAATAATGCACATCAGTTCATTAGCACGACGAGCAGCGACTCTTACAGGTCTAACTTTTCCCTCTGTGGGCGTGTTTACTTTTTTATGGATCTTCTCGATGTGACGATTTAATGATTTGACGGAAGCATGATAAAGACCACACGTTTTGCATGTTCGGCTTGAGAGCCTCAATTTTACCGTCGGACAAAAATAATCGTAGGGCATTTGCAAAAAATCTTTGAGGGTAGTACTCAAGCGTAGAGCTAAATTGACTGGAAGATCAAGAAATTGTCCTCCTTCATCCAAAACCAAGTCATCAACTGTTTGTTTTACTTTTGCAGGTGGTGGAAGAAACCTGTTGTCTAGTAATCTGAATAGGCCACTTCTTGGACGACAGCATTCTGTATTTTTACATTTTACAATTTGAAGCAAGTATTGGCTTTCACGCACATGTTCTGAGTACCATTTAATGTCTGGAAATTCAGGAACATCTTGTTCATCAGCCTCAACATATTTTGCAGTAACATTATAGCCATCAATTTCCATTGAACTCCATACTTCAGCTAATACATTTCCTGCAAATTCGAAATTATATCTTTCTAATTGTTCATCAATTGTAATGCCACGTTCATCCAAATGAGACCCAAAATGGTCATGAGGCAGTATTAAACCAGCCAGTTCCCGACTCAGAGGAGCCATTCTTCGCTCTACTCTGTTATACGCACTCCTTCCAGGAGCATTGGTAGCTATAAACAATGCATCGAGATCATGTCGTTTAAAATGTTGTATAGCAAACCCTATGACTTTTTGATAACGCGGATTTTCATCTGGCCCTCCATCAACCGTCATAATTACTACTGGTTTTACTAGTCCATGGTCAGTTTTTGCTAATGGTCGAAACTCTTCAAGTTCGAGAAGCGTCTCGAAATCCTGAGCATGAGTATTAGCAGTAGATGAACTATGCTTTCCACTTCGAATAGCGATGAATGTTGGCCCAGAATATCCGACGGCTTGCGGTTGTCCTAGCATATTGGAAGTAACTTTGATACCAGCATAAACAGATGGTATTAATTTATGACGCTCAGCGATTACCCAATCGTGGTCAGGTAATTTGATTCTATATTCCATATGCATTAAAAGAGGTGCTTGCTTATTTGCCGCAGTGACGCCAATAGGGACTCGAGCTTTGTCATCTTGAGATAAGAAAAATACTTGATCTGGTCCAAGTATGGATGCTATGTTCTCTAAATAATGGATTGATGTTTCAGCGAACTTGCTATCTAAGTGGCTCTTGTGGTGATCAGTTTGAGCACGAATGAGCCTAACAGGGACTGTCGATACATGTCTTCGTCCCTCTGTAGAATTCGATTTTCTGGGAATCAAACGAAGATATGTCGCACTGCGACTAATGTCAAATCCTAGTTTACGCAGTTCTTGTGTGAGTTCGTCAAGAGTTTTTACGCTGCGAATAGATTCCGTTCGTCTCCTGTCATCACATGCACTCCCAAATAAAGCTATATCCGCAATTGTTTTCAATAGTAATGGTTGATCGCTTTCAAGTTTAGGATGTCCTACTGAATCCCTCAGAGATAGTCTTCTTTTTATTTCAGAATTTTCCTGACAAATATCTTCTAACTTTCTTTTCATACCATCCCTGTGTTTCTTCTGGGCAACTGCGTTTTGAATCTTCCTGTTTAAAGTATTTTTTGCTGTTTTTAGTTCCTCGCGCAACTTAATGATCTGTTTATCAACTTCAGCGCAATTTGGCATAGTATCTCTGGCAGAATACAAAGCGTTCAGATTTTTTTCGAGTAGAGTAATCTTATTTTTCAAAGCTTCTTGAGAAGGTTTTGCTCTTTGTTTATCTGCATTATTATTATTTTCGCATTGCTCTTGTGATTCATTGCCGGTTTTAATTTTATCTTCTTTCTGTTTTTCAATGTTAGAAAATGGCTGTATAATTTGTGTTTTTTCTGCAGGTTTACTGGTAGAAGACGTTGCCTAAAAATGAAAAATTTCTAAGAGTTCTGCTGGATATTCTCTTATTAAGCTACATAAATTCACCGTATTTAATAAAACCAGCGTTTAAATATTATTGAAAGCTTTTCCCCACAGAAACCCTTTACATACAGATATTGAAAACACCGTGTATTTTGTGACCAATTGCCGGAGTCGATCTTAAGAAATAAAATATCAATCATTTACCTTTTTACTTTGAGATAGGCCATCATATTTTTTACTCATAAATCGTTTTAATTGTTACAGAACGTAAAGAGAAACTTTGTACTTATATTTACTCACCTTGGAAAAAAAATGAAGCAGATTGGATTTATTTTTAGTCGCCGCTTGCAATTCTTCTTCAATTCTCTTAGATACAATAATATCTAGTTCCTTATCTGACTTTGCTTGTAATTTATAATTTCGCCAAACTTCGTTAACTAACTTTTGTACATTTTGCACTTTCGTCCCAGTATGAGATTTTTTAAAACTTTCGAACAGTTTTTGGTATAACTTGGATTTGTCTATATGATATGACATTCTAATAAGATATTTAAATTTAAATAATTAAAACGTTAAACTTTGGCTAATTGCATCAACATAAACACAAATGATAACTTTCAATGCTTACAATACGTTTAGAATCCAAACAAAACAATACTGATAGATGCGCACTTGCAGCCGGCCGGCACGAGAGTGAATTATTAGACAAGTGAATAGCGCACGGTAATTTCCCTAATGCGCGGTAATTCCCCTAATCAGTTCTCAAAGCGAGTGCCTACGCATATGTATTATTTGCGGGAATCCCCGAAAAAACTTAAATAACTAACGATGACGTAATCATCATCTAGACCCCCCCACCCCCCATGTCATCCAAAATAAGCAAAACAGAGACCCCCCCACCCCCCCTTGGTGTTTACGTAATACTTGAACGGCCCCTAAGGTGTGTTAGACACGGGCTCGTGCCCACTACTCACAAATCTTGGAACAATTAAGAACTTAGTTTATAATGAACCAAACGTGGCAATCTTCTTATTATAAAGAGTATAATTTATTTAAAAATAAAAATATGATATGTATTAGAAATTTTAGATTTACTCAACATTAAACTTAGTGCAAATTATTGTGAAAGATAAAAAATCAATTGAGACTATTTATATGAGTTTTTAATTATTATTATAGGAGAAACATTAAAATATTGGATGAATTTATTAATTAAAAATAGTTAGCGAAATACAAATACGGTAAGACTCGTTAGAGGCTCGTCTGTCAAACGTAGTTCCGGCCGGCGCCACGGCCGCGCGCGCGCCACTGTCGCACTCACGGCCCACTCTCGGCCAGTTCACTTCACACGTACAACCGTGAGTGGCATCATCTTTGCATTTTAATATTACACTTAGTAATATCGACATAAGATATATTACTGTATCTTTAAAATACTTATATAATGTTTATGGAATAATATTATAATCATGGCTTAACTGTAGAACTGTTGTGTAGTTAACCTTTCGACTTGTTTGTATTACTTTATAATATTATAGTGTATGCGGTTTTTATATGTGTATGTTTATTCGGTAGTATATAAAGGAAACGTGTTTAAGTGTATTTTGGTATAATGATAACTGTCGTAGCCGCACCGAGCGGCCGCGCTCTTTACATTAATTAAATAATTAATATATTTATGATCGTAATTGACTAATTATACAAGACAAGACCCCTAGTGTTAACGTTAGATTATCTCTTCGACTCTTCCTTTGTTTTAAGTTGACTTTATACTCGTCACGTAAATCTAAATACATAGTTTGCATTTAATATCGGCCGACTAACAGCCTACTTTTACTGTAGTCTTTTGGAAAGTTATTTTAAAAACCAATGCAGGTATTACTAACTATAAAAAACCTCATATTTATACTAGAATTTAAATATAAATCTAATTATGAATCCCAATTTTAATCGTAAAAATAAATTGCACGGGCTTTACAGTTAATTATAACATACTAATTAATATAAAACCTAGGGCAAGTTGTTATTTATTTTTCTGTTTAAAAAAATTTTTGATGTTGTTTATTTTTTAACTATATTTTCTTAGTGGATTAAAGTACATAATTCTCGAACGATTAGATTACAAAATTGTTAGATGACTATCGACTGATGTACAATATATAAAGTAACGTTTACTTACGGCAGTATATAAGTTTTACATTACGCCGCGCCGATACGGTGCGTAAATCATAAAAATATATTTGTATTAATTTTCTAAAATAATAATTAATTGGAAGCGGCGACCGCGACCTAGCCACAGTAAGCATGTTACGATGTAAGTCTATTATCTAGATTTGTTATAATATTATTAATCTATTTAGCCCTTACGAGTGCGATGAGGTGAAGGCTAGAGTCGCGCGCGCTACAAGATGGCCGCCGACGCCATCTTGCATCCCGCGCGGGCTCGACGACCTTACTTTACGTTCGTTATATAAAAATGAAAATTATGATAGACATACACGATTGTCCTTGTTGTTTCATTTTAACGACAATTACCTAATGATAATTAGTTAATTACGGTTTTAATTATTAATAATATTAATCGAAGCACTAAATTAAGACGAGAAGCTTGTACGCGAGAAGTTTATTGATGTAATTAAAAAGTGCTATCACATAAAATAACACAGGTCTTTCTTAGTAGAAATTATGCATTATTCTTTATAGGTATTTTGGGTATGTATTTAGTGTTAGATTTACTGGTAACAATAAGTATGTAGATTGTAATGTACTTGAAAAAACAGTTTTGTCGTAGTTTCCTATTATTAAGCTTCTTCTATCTTAATGGATTAAGTAATTACTACTGGTTGATTAATTAAAATTAATAATATTACCACTGCAAATATTTGAAATAATATCTTATGATGAAATATTATATCTACTTTTAAGGACATTATAAAACGTAGATAATTAAAAGAAATCAAAAGTTTCAAAATACCACTGGCATTTTTAATGTACGATCGAACCCACCCCCGTAGAACAGACTCCTTGGGACAGTTTGCAGAATTATCATAATTTTTGTTTTTATGTGGTGGCATAAAGTAACTTTTTTCCAATTACATTCTCACCCGACTAAATAATACCTAACATACCAAAATTATCCAAAAATAAATAAATAATAAATAAATAAATAAAAAGACCTAGACATTAGTTTCCGAAAAAAATAAAAAATACTACACATTCCTTTTGCACACTTAACACGACTAATAACTTCTGGTAAAGTATATTCGCACTTATATACATATGTAGCTTTTTCGTTTTCCAAATATTTATGTTGTACCCATGTATTTTGTAAAACGCACGTACCTATGTAGTAAAATTTACATTTTTTTTTAGTTTTGCAGTTTATGTATATATTTTTATGTAGCAACCATTTTATTTATCGTACCTATTTTTTTTTATAAGTTTGAGTTGCCCCTCAGTGTCGCATGCCCCTTTTCAAGTTTTCGTAATCATATCTAAATGTTGCATTCGCTAGTAGGAGTCATGGTGTGCGTAACTTCAGCTTCCTCATAGGTGATAGAATAATTTTACCTATGCCAATATTTAAAGCATAATAGCTGCAATCAAATATCCCAGTCTTAGTTTAGCTGCCACAAGAACTTCGTTAATATGAGCCATTTACTATGTGTCAGCTGGAGTGACACAACCTCAGCTCGCACATCCAGTACAGGCAAACCAGTGAGGTTAGGGTTTTGGACAATAGCTAGAAAATTAAAGCATAATAGCTGCACAAGGTAGGAAAAATCTGAACGATGCTACTCAAAACATGTAGAAGCTATGATCAAAAAACTGTGTGTAAGCTGGTGTTGTGTCACTTCAGCTACTCATCTCATATCTTCCAAACGAAAGAAGGTATGACTATGCATTTTAGCTCAGATTTTAAAGCATAATTGCTGCCATTGGCAGCAAAATTTTCAAGTCTCTGGGTTATATACTTTCCGAGTTATAAGCTAATACCTATGTGTAAGCTGAAGTTGCGTCACTTCAGCTGACACATGTTGAATCGACGAAACTATCAAACGTAGAGTTTTCATTTAAAGGGCAAAAATTAAAGCATAATTGCTGCCATAGGCAGCAAAATTTTCAGATTCCTAGACCTCGTAGTTTCCACGTAATAATCAAAAAACAGTTTTCGCGCCAAAAAATTCAAATTTTTGCTTAAAAGCGGCGTTGCCGTTCCGTGCGGTACATTATTGCAATTCAATTTGATCTTAGCGCGCATAGTATTAAAAGTCATTTTAACTTGTGTTCAAAATTCTTTTAGTTTTGTTTAGACTGAGAGCCCCTGAACCATATGGAACTAAGAATGTACCTGTAAAATTTGAAGGCAGATTCTTATGAACTTAAACAACGACGAAGGTTATTGGTTTTGGCGTGGCTTGTTCTCTGTAATTTGGCTAACAAAAGACGTCGCGCGACAGATAATGGCTGCTTGACGTCACAGGCGCGAGGTAGACAGTGGCATGGCGAACCAGTTTTTTTGCTCCACCACCCCGCTACACCCTTCGCGTGCCATCTAGTACATTTACTAATTTAAAAATTAAAATAAAGAAGAAAGACAAACCACTGTATAGTAAAGAAGATAAATTTGTTACTTGGACAATATCTAGTGTAAGTAAGTAGTGTAGGTGTTTAACAAGTTTGAAGATGAACTTCCGCAAAGTAACGCCTGATTCAATCAAGAAGATAAATGTTTAATGTGTGGGTAAAGCTTTGGTTTCCTAGGAAAGCGGTGCCGTCATATAGCGGCCGTAATACAGCGGTGAATGACGTCACTAGAACGTTGTCTATGTAAACAAGATGGCGCGGTTTCCTAGAGAGCGGTAACTGACACCGTAACGTCAAAAAGCGGTGCCGCCATTTGCATGACGGCCGTCTTGTCGGTGTCATATAGTTTCGTGAACGTTTCATTGATAGCGGTGAAGCTATTTTAAATACGTATTGTGTTTTTTTTACCGAAACAACGTACAAAATGGGTTCCAACTCTTGGAGCAGCGAGCAAAATCTCAAATGCACCTTCAGTACCACGAGATTTGAATAAATCGTCTTCCGCCATACGACTATTTTCCTCTTCTGATGATAGTTCATCCTCCAAGACTAAGTAAATTACTAAAGCTAAATCAAGGTTGTCCGTTTTCTATCTTGAATCATTTTCGTTTGATGTTTGTTTAAAAAAAATTACTGGCGGTGCGTTAAAACGGCCGTGGAACTTTCCACATGTCGTCACCGTCAAGACGACCGCCTTTTTACGTCCGTAATATTAAGGCCGCTATATGACGGCACCGCTTTCCTAGGAAACCAAAGCTTAAGAGAGAGTAAAATGTATTTTAATAGTCTGTAAGTACTTTGATTTTATGATACGGGAATTACTCGTATTCCGACTATTGTTTCAACCGCATAAGTAAGTGATTCCCGTTACATAAAATCATAATGTGTGAAAACCACGTCAGTTTCCATAGCCTGTAAGTAGGTAAGTATCTGTATTCGATAACTACTTCAGTGTTATTTCAGTTGTTCCATGAAGAATCAGAAGACCAGGGAGCTCCTAGTCTAGTTATCTCGTCTTCTAAGTTCCTATGAATCTATCTTTAAAATAACATACATACCTAGTTTCATATAGTTCAGCGGCTCTCAGTCGTTTTTTGTTAGCCAAATTACAGAGAACAAGCCACGCCAAAACCAATAACCTTCGTCGTTGTTTAAGTTCATAAGAATCTGCCTTCAAATTTTACAGGTGCATTCTTAGTTCCATATGGTTCAGGGGCTCTCAGTCTAAACAAAACTAAAAGAATTTTGAACACAAGTTAAAATGACTTTTAACACTATGCGCGCTAAGATCAAATTGAATTGCAATAATGTACCGCACGGAACGGCAACGCCGCTTTTAAGCAAAAATTTGAATTTTTTGGCGCGAAAACTGTTTTTTGATTATTACGTGGAAACTACGAGGTCTAGGAATCTGAAAATTTTGCTGCCTATGGCAGCAATTATGCTTTAATTTTTGCCCTTTAAATGAAAACTCTACGTTTGATAGTTTCGTCGATTCAACATGTGTCAGCTGAAGTGACGCAACTTCAGCTTACACATAGGTATTAGCTTATAACTCGGAAAGTATATAACCCAGAGACTTGAAAATTTTGCTGCCAATGGCAGCAATTATGCTTTAAAATCTGAGCTAAAATGCATAGTCATACCTTCTTTCGTTTGGAAGATATGAGATGAGTAGCTGAAGTGACACAACACCAGCTTACACACAGTTTTTTGATCATAGCTTCTACATGTTTTGAGTAGCATCGTTCAGATTTTTCCTACCTTGTGCAGCTATTATGCTTTAATTTTCTAGCTATTGTCCAAAACCCTAACCTCACTGGTTTGCCTGTACTGGATGTGCGAGCTGAGGTTGTGTCACTCCAGCTGACACATAGTAAATGGCTCATATTAACGAAGTTCTTGTGGCAGCTAAACTAAGACTGGGATATTTGATTGCAGCTATTATGCTTTAAATATTGGCATAGGTAAAATTATTCTATCACCTATGAGGAAGCTGAAGTTACGGACACGGAGTCATGTACACAGAAATTGAATACATAATAGGACCGAAATTATAACATAGCTAGTCTGAGTAGATTATAGTTCATTAAACTTAGTTACATTGTCAGTCGGTATGACTAGGGTCTCCAGGGGACCAATATGTAGGAGTCCCGCGTTACGAAAGTATCTGAATCTGTAACGATTTTGCTGTTTTGTAGCAGTATTAAGTAGTACGTACTTTACCCTGCTAATATGCGGATGGCGACACAGTAGCTTATTTTGACCTCTCAAACTCAATAGAAAACGTGACTCAATAAAAAACCTGTATACCACAGAGGGAGACGGTGTGGCGAATAACGCAGGAAGTCCCAAGTATGTGAGCATTCCGCAAATGAACGAGGCAATGGGAACTCCGCCACAGGTTCGCCATTTACAAATAGTACTTAGATAAAGTCAAGTTAGATTACAATAAAACCTGAAAAACAGTTTCTTCCAGGTTCCGTAATAATTTAAAGTTTCCGACCCCTAGTTATCCACCGTTGATTGGTATCTTTCAAATTATTTGAATTACCAAAGGCGTTCATTTTGGAATAAAGTGAATACGCATTTGAATATCCGCTCACATTTTGCGTCATTCAAAATATAGTCAAAAATAAGAACACACATTTGCTTTAGAAATCATCACCGTACCGTAAGTCACTGTTCGTTAGTCGATCTATAAGATTTATGTTCGACAGGTCCAAATGATGTATTGTGGCCACATGGTGTCGCCACAACCGTCCTATTGTAACGTCTCTGACATAGCGTCCGCCTCAGGTTATTTTATATCTAAATCAGTTTTGTTTAGAACAGTACTGCATTCTTTATTAGAACAACCATTTATTTTACCAGAGCTCATTTAGGCTACTGTGACGTATCGTATACCTAATCAAATGTATTTCATTCGTGTGTTCGTAGGTTTTAGTTCAGGAAGATAAATAACAATGCCACCATTTTAGATAGATTTCATTCTGAATTAGGAATAGGTTCGGTCCCAATTCCCTTAGAATTAAACTCGAAGGTAGACAGTGGAGATGGTGCGTGGTGCGCGTAAGTGATTTTTATTATCTTTCGCTTTGAAAATGTTGCTGTTTGATGGTGAGGTTGAGAGGTGAGCGGTGGTAACGTGTAGTTTTATACAGGTGACGATTATGAGTACACGGGGGGTTCCGGCGACGGGTACCAGCGGTCGTCGAAGCGCAGCTACCACGGGTCCTCGAGCGGCTCGGCCTCCGCGCCCTCGTACCACCCCTACCGCCGCTAGCGCTAGCTCGCGACTACTGACCGCGGCCGCCTCCACCATAGCTAGTTCACGGGAATCGCCTCGACAAGAACATAAAATAACACATTCCTCGTTAGATCCACTCAGGAGGTCAGCCTGAACTAGCTACTCTCGAGGCATTCTCTCGTATGTATGTAAAATAGTTGTCTTTTTCTACAAACGCAATCATTCGAGTTTGTAAAGTATTTTTATCGGAGACGAGTCGATGAGAAGGAAGCTAATTGCATTTCGTTGCACACAGACACCCTATTATGTTTGTGTGTTTAAGTAAACTATGACTATATCAGAGTTGATTTAGGTAACGAACGGACAAGTCTCGAGTTCGTGGGAGATTTGATCGATGCCTTAGGACCTAAGATACTGACGTATGTACACCGTAAATACCTTCCTATAGATTTAAAAATTAGTTTAGAACCCGAACGTCTTTGTAACACGAAGGACGCCTCTTGACGCTTAATTTGTTAGAATTATAGTATTCTCATAGACTCATTCCCGAATGTTTATAGGTTAGTAGTTTAGTTTTTTTTTTTTGGACATTTTGTGTAGTGTGTTGGCCTTTTGGATATTTCCAGTGAGCTGAAATTCCCAGTTGTAACAGCATTCTGATGTAGCATTTTATAATGTTTATTACTTTAGTAGATTCATTTATGAATTCCATTCATAATGAAATTGTATAATGTCAATCATTTGGCAGTTATTTTTACTACTAATATTTTTTTTATATAACTATCTTAGATAAAAAATTGTAAGTATCTTCAAAGATGTTCCGATATTCTTGGACACATCCAGTACCTGTCGATAGAAGTAGTTAGAAGTCGTGACTTCATAAAGTATAAACATGTTTTAGCAAATATGCATCTACCGTAACGAAATCCGATTGAAAACTGATTTGAAATCTAATTGCGTGGTACTTGTATGCTTAAATCCTGAACAAATTTCCTGATGTTCTCATTTGAAGTTTTGTACTTTTATCTTTAATAAAACTATTACTAATTTTAAGTTTTATTTTAAATTGCAACTGTCAAAGACTGCTAGGTATCCCCGTAGGGGCGCCGACTCGTATGTGAGCTTACCTACTCGCCTTTTGCGGATTTACATTTATTCTTGTATTCAACCCCCTTAGCAATAAACGTTGTTTAGCATCGGAATAGTTAAGGAACGTTTTGTCCATTTCGTTTTTAAAATTTTTGAACTCGTGGAAAAAAGATAAAACACTGCTTGACTATTCCGATGTTATACAACGTTTAATTAATACTGAGGGGGTAAATGTTTTCAATAGTCTCACAAATGTGTCGGTCTCATCACTTCATAAGTGACTTAGAGTAAACGATTCAACCCACTCGGTAGTATTGCAAATAATAAAATAGCTCGTACGGTTTTTTATACATTTATTTTTGATTCATTTTATAATGCAAGTAGATAGGCCTTGTTTAAAATATGTCTTAATAATTATGCTTAAAACGACATCGGGTAAGTACAATCGAAAATAGATCAGAATTATGTAATGTATGTAATTTAAAATGTTTATACATTAAAGATGTAATATAAAATAGAATTTAAATGTACATTAATATAGAAAATCGACGAAAGTTCATTGTGCAGATGGACAGGTTTACGTTTAGGTCATATGGAAATTAACTTAAATGTACTTTACTCTAGATTCTAAAATTAAGACGTTACGTACTTTAGCACGCCTTTAATTTTTAATGCTTCTAGTTTATCTCTCCGTTTCGCTGGACCATAGAAATACTTAGCCAACTACCACGTAATAATAATTTAAGTACCTAATTTGGCGTACATTTTATTCGATAAATAGAATATTTTTCTTATAATATTAGAATTACGGAAAATTTCTATGTAGCAAAACGTTCAAATAAAAAGTGTGAAAATTACTTATTACTTACTGTGAACTTTTCTTTTAAGTTAAAGCATTTAATATCAGAGCTACAAATAGACATCATAAAATCTTAATTCTTAGGGTAAGCATAGGTAAATGATTCTTACCCGACTGCTCCGAAGGAATAGGTAAATCAATAAATATTTTTGGGAAGTTACTATGTTTGTTTAGATGTTTTGAGAACCAACGTCGTCAACAGCTTGCTAGGATTTTCGATGTCTTTATTCGCTTACCACATGCACAAGCTTCACCACACTGAACTGCACAGGCTTTGAACACTGAACACTGCGCGTATTGGTAAAACTATACTTACCGATAAAACTATACTTACCGATAAAACTATACTTACCGATAAAACTACTCGATTTTCGATCGAGTCGATGCCACACGGCTTCGCTTAAGTACGCGCAGGCCTCAAGTACGCACAGTTAAAAGTATGGCGAAGCTGGTGCGTGTGGTGAGCCTATTAGATTCGTCTTTATATTCTGAGTGGCTTGGGGTCCACTATCTCCTTTTTAAATAGGTACTCTTTCTTAATCTAGACAATACATCCGTGGCACGCAGGAATAACTGAACATCGCAAAAACGTCAATTTTTCAGGGCAGCCATTTTAAAGTTTGAGATTTTCTGTTTAGTCGGTAAGTTAGTTAAACGATGATGTCAAAGTTATTTTGAGGGTTACTTGAGGCCCTCTTTCGTATGGTTTCAAGAATTTAACGAAACAACTTATAGTTTACATAATAATAGACTTGTCAAACAGCTGAAATGCCTTGAATAAGTTGATAACTCGACTTGTAGACCAAGTTTTGGCTCTTAAGGACATTTATCCAGTTATTCACCATCTGAGTACGGTTCATTTTTATCGGTTACCTTAGTTATTTCAATGGAAAAAGCATTATTTCTCATTAGTAAACCAATGACAACTTCAAACAGATATAGTTTGTAAAGTAATTATTACTACTTTACAAGATATATCTTACTTTTCAGCATATAATGCAAAATGTAAAAAAAGTCTTAGTATTTAAAATATATATTTTTTAGAATTATACGCTTATTTACATAATCTAAAAACTATTTTCACTAACTTATTAAAATTATTTTTTAAACATATGGGAAAAACACAATGGAAAGGCATTTGTTTCTAATTAAAATGAATTATTTAGAGTATACACTAAATTAACACATAGGCTAGACTTATTATCCCGATAAATCAACAGTTGGCAATCGTTGAGCTTTACAAATAAGAAAATATTAATCAAACACACTACAAGACATAAACACCTACTTAAAAAAGGTCTTATTTAAAAAAGCTTTTCTAATTATTATTTTTAAACGACTTCAAAAAACCGTTTTAAAAAATCTTTGAAAATTTTCGTAATCTTAAGTGGCTGTAAAAATCTGTAAAAATGTCTGATGACACACATGCTTAATACATGTTTTGTTAGATTGCTTACACATTACTTCGATCAATAATAATACTAATAAATAATAATAAAACCCTTTATTCAGACCAACTTAGTATCTATTTACAAAGTAATAAGAACTAAAAACTATGAGTGTGGATTTACAAGTATATTTCGGTAGTTAAACTAATCTTAATCTATTCTAATACTTAATTATTTTTTGTAGGTCTGTTTGCCAATCGGCAAAGATCTCCTCCAACCTTTTTCATTCCTGTCTATCTTGGGCCACTCTATTCCAAGTTATTCCTGCTACCAGTCTAATGTCATCATCCCACCTTTTCTGTGGTCTGCCCCTTTTCCTTTTCCTAGGGCACCATCGTGTCACAATTTTGCTCCATTTCTCTTGGCCTCTTATCATATGCCTTGCCATTTGAGTCTTCTGATTTTACATTAAAACAGGTAGTACGCAGGTGTTGAAAAGTTTTTTCTTTACATTAATGTGAAGAGTTTTATCTTCCATGGCTTCTCTCAGACTCCAGTATCTCTTTCAGCCATTTGTTATTCTTCTGTCAACTTCTTTGCGTAAAGGGACCTCTTGTGTTATTAGCTGTCTCAGGTAGATATATTCATCAGTGTAATCAATTTGGTTATTTCCTAGATGTATGGTGGTTTTCTTCCCATTTGTCCTTACCTTTGTTTTCTCTGGGTTCAACTTTAAACCTTTCTTCTCACTTTCATTTCATCCGCTAGTTCAAGTATCATTTGCTATATGTTTTTAGGTGTTTCAGCAAATAACATTATAAATATATCGTCTGCGAACCTCGATTGTGTTAGGGAGACTCGGTCGACAGTGATTCCGAGGTTTTCCCAGTTAAGTCTCCTAAAGATTGTTTAGACAACCGCTGAGAATAGTTTTGGAGGTAGAGGGTCTCCATGTCTGACACCCTTTCCTACTCTAAATGGTTTACCTTTCTTTTCTAGTTGGATTCTCGCGGTGCTATGACTATTATTATAATTAAATAAAGTGAAAAAAAAGGAACTTCTTATTCTGATTGGCCATCATTGGTGTTTTTCCCCAAAAACCTTAAAACACAGATTTAAAAAATTGTCAGACTTCGTCTTAGACAACCATGGCTCTAAAGGGTCTAAATGATCTATGCTAGCGTCTCTTTACGGCTTTGCACCCCGCTATCAATCAACCCTGTATTGATTTGAATCTTTTGTGTAAGAATGCATGTAGGTAGGTACATAGTACACCAATGATAGTAATAGTCACCAATAATGTACAGCATTATAATATATTTTTTATATTTACTTCACGTTGTTGCATGGCATGTTTGTTGGCGTTTAGGCTCCAGTAGGGACACAAAAAATATCCAGCTCGGGTAGATAACAACTTGATATCTTGCTATTGCAGATGAAAACTAAATCACCACGGCAAATGTAAAAGTGAACATGTGATAATGTCACTTTTTAAACAAAAATATTTGACTTGCCATAACTTGACATCTCGATTTGTCAATGGAGACAGAAACAGGCTATGTGTATAAGTCGAGATATCCAGTATTTTGGATGTGAGTGTAAGTTGATAAATCAAGATGACAATTATTCATACACAAACTTATGCTTGACATCTCAATTTGTCAAGTTAAAATTAATTTTTGCAGAAAAGGCTTAGGTGTATAAGTCGAGATCTTCAATATTTTGAACATGTGTTGATGTTGATAATTCAAGATGTCAATATTAGTAAGCAAACACACACTTGATAAGTCGTTTTATCAAGTAAAACACCATAAAATGCAAGGGTGTCGAGATGTACAAAACGCGATTGCTCTAAAACTATTGTATATTTCGGGCTGATTTTTTTATACATAGTAAAGCACATACGAAGGAAGCGTTTAAGCCAATAAAAAAAAAATCATGCAAGTCGAGTTGTTCAGTTATTCCTACGTGCCACGGACATAATTTCGACTTTTCCTTAATTATAAAAGCGATTTGGATGTGCATTTTATATGCACCTTTATACACATATAATTTTATAACTTCAAAAAACATTACAAAAAGATTGCATTATGCATTATGTTATTAGATAGAATGAAATGTGCCTAAAATTATTTGGCGGGTTCCCAAACAGTCACGCCAAACCAGTATGTTACCGACTTGTAGGGATTTACAGGATTCTCATCCAGCCAGTCACATTAAAGACTAACTGATTCATTGGGATTTTTTGTCCCATCAAGTAACAACGCGTCTGAATAGGGCCTTCCGGCAACATAGTTGGGGATATTCAGACGCGTGAAAAGTTGTTAGTTGGTCACTCACTCTTATGAATTTCCAAACGGGAGAGACAATGAATAAATAAATATCTCGTAAGAATAGGGCGGCAGTAACTGTGACTCATTGGGATTTTTCCCCCCATCGAGTTTCATCAAACCAGTAACGGACTCGTTAGGATTTAAAATCCCAACAAGTCAGTTAAAACAATTACCTATATTTGGTTCAATCAAGCCAAGGTAAGGCACCAGGATTAGCTACGAAAAAATATACAAATAATGGAACATTTTAATAGATTGGACTCATCGAATTGACTTCCGTTATTATTGGTAAAATCTAGGAATTTTAGATGAAAATAGAAAGTATCTAAATAGGCCTCAGTTCAGACTAGGTAAAGCTTTTATCTCTTTCGCCTCAAGCATTCAATAACTCGCAAAATTGTGAAAAGGTATCATAAAGTGCTCTTATTTCTAATTAACTGACAAAAAGTCTGTTTTGAAAACTATACATTTGAAATTGTTTCACATGAAGGAATTTCTTTTTATTTCAGTGGGTAAGTATAAGACAAAAATTTGTTGGGAGCCTAAAAGCGAGGACTAATATCCTACTGTAAATACCCATGAAATTAAAACCACCAGTCCATTGGAATTGAGAAAATGTATAAATAGTAGTTGCTAGGTATCTACCCAGAATCTCCACTCATTGTGACATACCCACTCATTTTCAAAGACTATTCGGTTCGGGTTTTTTTGTTCCATAGTGGCTGGTGGGCTGGACTTAAGGAATCTGTTTTTGAGGAAAGTAATTCTATAGTAAAACGTATTAGAAGTTAAAAACAATGGTAAGTCAAGGTTCAGCAGAGCGGCGGCGCGCGCAGTTGACGCAGACGCAGGGGCGAGGCGGCGCTTCGTCAGGGAGGTGCGCGTGCGCCGCGCGGTAGCACAACTCGCGGTACCGCGCACAACCTGGAACGTGAGGTCATTACGTTTTTATAGGTTTGATAACTACAATTGGTCTCAGTTTTGACGTTTTCAGGGATTTGACGAGTGCTTGCAAAATTCAATGATTGGCTGCAGCAATATTATAAGAGTTGCATTGAGCCTCGCTTAACTAGTTAACTATTCCTACCGAAATATTCTCTTATCGGGCATAAAGTTAAGATTCACCTGTAGGTGGTAGCGCGAGACGCGTGTCTGCCGCAAAGCCTCGCTGCGCCAGTCGATCTAGAAGCGTTGAGGCCGACCATCACCTTTCATTGTCCGGGTCTACCCCTGGAACACATTGGGGGTAGTTAGCAGCCAGCCAATGAAAAATGTGTAGTGGTAAAAGCCAGTTTAACTCAAATATTAGGTCCTTACGTATGAAATCAGCGTTTTGTCGTACTGATCAATTTGATCTGAAATATCTCCTCTTTGGTTAAGAATTCGAAATTCAAATTAATAAATTCATTTAGCTGGTTTTTTTTTCTTTGGAATACAGTCATTCATTTGTTATTTTCCTCATTATTTTTTCTTTGGCGTCGCTTATTACCGCGCAATGGAAAACATGAAATATCGGTATATTTACGAGTACGAGTTCTACCGTGGCACCAGTGCTGCAGAAACAGCTCGAAGAATTAATGATGTGTACGGCGCTGGTGTCGCTAAAGACAGCATGGTACGTTTTTGGTTTCAACGTTTTCGTTCTGGAAATTTCGACCTTAAGAACCAACCCCGTGGACGGCCGGAGATCAAAGTGAAAAACGAAGAATTAAAGGCTATTGTGGAAGCGGATCCATCACAAAGCACTTCAGAGATAGCAGCAGTCTTCGGGGTAAGTGACAAAACTGTATTAATCCACTTGAAGCAAATCGGGAAAGTAAAAAAACTCGAACGATGGGTACCTCATGAATTGAGTGAATCGAACTTGCAAACACTGGTCGCCTGCTGTGTTACTTTGCTCAACCGACACAATAATGAAGGGATTTTAAATCGAATCATTACTTGTGATGAAAAGTGGATATTGTACGATAATCGAAAGCGCTCATCGCAATGGCTGAACCCTGGAGACCCAGCCAAATCCTGCCCTAAACGAAAATTGACTCAGAAAAAGTTACTTGTAAGTGTTTGGTGGACTAGCGCCGGTGTCGTTCACTACAGCTTTCTTAAATCTGGCCAAACGATTACGGCAGATATCTATTGTCAGCAACTGCAAACCATGAAGGAAGAACTAGCTGTTAAACAACCGAGATTGGTCAATCGCTCTAGGCCACTGCTGCTTCACGACAACGCAAGACCACACACTGCACAACAAACAACCACTAAGTTAGCTGAGCTACAATTGGAATGTCTGCGACATCCACCGTACTCCCCGGACCTTGCTCTAACAGATTACCATTTCTTCCGGAATTTGGACAACTTCTTACAAGGAAAAAAATTCCACTCCGATGCAGCAGTCCAAACCGCCTTCAAAGAGTTTGTTGATTCTCGCCCCCATGGTTTTTATAGTAAAGGGATCAATGAACTACCCATAAGATGGCAAAAGTGCATAGATAACAACGGTGCATACTTTGATTAATTAAATATATTTTACAAAAAAAAAATCGACTTTTTATTCCTCCCGTAGAAAACGCCAATTTCATACGTAAGGACCTAATAATTTAGGGTTGCCTAGCAAGCGGTTGTTTCAATTTTTTTTTGCTCTAGGGGAATTTGGCGTCGCACGGCTTGTGCATTTGCCAGTGTCAAGTAAATTTAGTATTTTACAGATGATGAAAAGGTGATTATGACGATGATGAATCCCACCCCTTTCCCCAAAATGTGATGGATACTGTACTGAAACTTAGGAGTTTTGTAGAGAACACGAAAAGTCACGTTTCGCGATGTTTGTATCATTAGCGCACACTCGTAAACGTTAACGAACCGATGAAGGTTAAATTAACTCACCATTATTACACTTTACCACTCGAAGAATCGCAAGATTCAGAAAAGAACACAGAATTACGACAACATCTTTTCCGTTCCCGCAAATAACTCGTTTTAAGCTTCTTTCACGGTACCTATCTAAGGCTTTTAACATTTCTAAGGGAGCTTCGAAAGTCAGGGTGTTGTACACCTCTGCCAGCCCCTTTGGGGGGGAAAGGCGTGATGGTAAGTTATGTCATAGACGGGCCTTATTTTTCATGCAAAAATATGGCCCGGCAATATTGCAGACTGTATGCCCGGGCATCATCAGCTATGCGAGAAATGTGTATGAGTATTATGCCTGGGCCACACTCAAAATATTGCCGGTATTGCAGTAAAAATATGGCCCGTCTAGGAGCGAGCGCCCTAAAAAAGTGAAAGGCGCTGATTTCTTGCCGTGTGGCAGCAAGCGCCACCGATGCATAAAATCGATGATCATAATATTAGGTCCTTACGTATGAAATTGGCGTTTTCTACGGGAGGAATAAAAAGTCGATTTTTTTTTGTAAAATATATTTAATTAATCAAAGTATGCACCGTTGTTATCTATGCACTTTTGCCATCTTATGGGTAGTTCATTGATCCCTTTACTATAAAAACCATGGGGGCGAGAATCAACAAACTCTTTGAAGGCGGTTTGGACTGCTGCATCGGAGTGGAATTTTTTTCCTTGTAAGAAGTTGTCCAAATTCCGGAAGAAATGGTAATCTGTTGGAGCAAGGTCCGGGGAGTACGGTGGATGTCGCAGACATTCCAATTGTAGCTCAGCTAACTTAGTGGTTGTTTGTTGTGCAGTGTGTGGTCTTGCGTTGTCGTGAAGCAGCAGTGGCCTAGAGCGATTGACCAATCTCGGTTGTTTAACAGCTAGTTCTTCCTTCATGGTTTGCAGTTGCTGACAATAGATATCTGCCGTAATCGTTTGGCCAGATTTAAGAAAGCTGTAGTGAACGACACCGGCGCTAGTCCACCAAACACTTACAAGTAACTTTTTCTGAGTCAATTTTCGTTTAGGGCAGGATTTGGCTGGGTCTCCAGGGTTCAGCCATTGCGATGAGCGCTTTCGATTATCGTACAATATCCACTTTTCATCACAAGTTCGATTCAAAATCGAATTCGATTTAAAATCCCTTCATTATTGTGTCGGTTGAGCAAAGTAACACAGCAGGCGACCAGTGTTTGCAAGTTCGATTCACTCAATTCATGAGGTACCCATCGTTCGAGTTTTTTTACTTTCCCGATTTGCTTCAAGTGGATTAATACAGTTTTGTCACTTACCCCGAAGACTGCTGCTATCTCTGAAGTGCTTTGTGATGGATCCGCTTCCACAATAGCCTTTAATTCTTCGTTTTTCACTTTGATCTCCGGCCGTCCACGGGGTTGGTTCTTAAGGTCGAAATTTCCAGAACGAAAACGTTGAAACCAAAAACGTACCATGCTGTCTTTAGCGACACCAGCGCCGTACACATCATTAATTCTTCGAGCTGTTTCTGCAGCACTGGTGCCACGGTAGAACTCGTACTCGTAAATATACCGATATTTCATGTTTTCCATTGCGCGGTAATAAGCGACGCCAAAGAAAAAATAATGAGGAAAATAACAAATGAATGACTGTATTCCAAAGAAAAAAAAACCAGCTAAATGAATTTATTAATTTGAATTTCGAATTCTTAACCAAAGAGGAGATATTTCAGATCAAATTGATCAGTACGACAAAACGCTGATTTCATACGTAAGGACCTAATAATTATGTATCTGGCGTTCTCTACGACAAACTTGTAACCAGGGGTATTCCTGCGCGTGAGATGAGATGAGATTTTATCTTGGTCACTCTCACACCTATGACGTTTCAAACTAGAGCAACAAGGACGAAAAAAAGAGACGAAAATCTCAAATCTCCAAATAGGGCCACTGTACCTAGACGAACCAAATGTTAGATTCAGAAAGGGAACCCATTTACGTACCTACGTATGAATGTAGGTTAGGTTAGTACCTAACCTACCTACCTAGTACCTAACCTACATACCTAATCATCATGATACCACTGATGAAGAAATCCTTAAATCACCATTAGTCTATGCCTTAAATGAATCTAAAGAAAACTCTGATGTTTGGTGTGTAGGTTGTAGATTCGTTACCTACCTTCGCTACGGGCAGGCGAACGGCTTCCCGACTTGTCAGCGCCGCCGCCGCTGCGTGGACTGGTCGACCCTTCTGAATGATCCTGTAATTTTAATTAAATTTCCTTTGTTAGTGACGAATCAGGGTTTTACTGATTGGATCACGCAATGGAAATAACAGGGCTTAAAATAGGATATCCGTACAGCTCCGTAGTTTTAGGGTGTGCGTAACTTCAGCTTCCTCATAGGTGATAGAATAATTCTACCTATCCCAATATTTAAAGCATAATAGCTGCAATCAAATATCCCAGTCTTAGTTTAGCTGCCACAAGAACTTCGTTAATATGAGCCATTTACTATGTGTCAGCTGGAGTGACATAACATCAGCTCGCACATCCAGTACAGGCAAACCAGTGAGGTTAGGGTTTTGGACAATAGCTAGAAAATTAAAGCATAATAGCTGCACAAGGTAGGAAAAATCTGAACGATGCTACTCAAAACTTAGAGAAGCTATGATCAAAAAACTGTGTGTAAGCTGGTGTTGTGTCACTTCAGCTACTCATCTCATATCTTCCAAACGAAAGAAGGTATGACTATGCATTTTAGCTCAAATTTTAAAGCATAATTGCTGCCATTGGCAGCAAAATTTTCAAGTCTCTGGGTTATATACTTTCAGAGTTATAAGCTAATACCTATGTGTAAGCTGAAGTTGTGTCACTTCAGCTGACACATGTTGAATCGACGAAAGTATCAAACGTAGAGTTTTCATTTAGGGCAAAAATTAAAGCATAATTGCTGCCATAGGCAGCAAAATTTTCAGATTCCTAGACCTCGTAGTTTCCACGTAATAATCAAAAAACAGTTTTCGCGCCCAAAAATTCAAATTTTTGCTTAAAAGCGGCGTTGCCGTTCCGTGCAGTACATAATTGCAATTCAATTTGATCTTAGCGCGTATAGTGTTAAAAGTCATTTTAACTTGTGTTCAAAATTCTTTTAGTTTTGTTTAGTAGAGATGTTATGTATGATTTATATAACAAGAAATCTCTGACATCTAGTAAGGATTTTCATGACTATGTTAGAAAATACTCGAAAACTTTTAAGTCGGTTTGCATTCGCGCTAAAGCTTTGTTTATAAAAGATAAAATTCAAAAATCCGATAATAAAATAAAAGCTGTCTGGAAGACCATCAACACAGAGACGGGAAAAAGTAAGTCGAGGGATTCAGAATTTACGCTGGTAGTTGAGAATCAGCCGGTTTCTGATGCAAAATCGGTAGCCAACTCTTTTGAACATTTCTTCTCTAGCATACCCTTTGATGCCACCAAAACGCTTAACTCGTCTCCAGACGATGCAGGTGCTTTTCTAAAAGAACACTTCTCGCGGGATATACCAGACTTTCGGTTCAGATACACTTCCATCTCTGAAATTATCAAAACTTTCAAAAGCTTAAGAGTTAAATCTAGTGAAGATTTATGGGGATTATCAGTAAAAGTGTTAGAGTCTTTAATAGAAACTATTGCACCACACCTCATGGTCATATTTAACATGTGTATTGACAGAGGCACATTTCCCGATTTAATGAAAAACAGCAAAATTACCCCTATCTTCAAATCGGGTAGTAAGTCAGATCCCTCGAATTACAGACCCATCTCTGTGCTTCCGGCTTTGAGTAAAATATTTGAAAAGATTATACTTAATCAACTGTTGTGTCACTTTAACATACACAGTATATTAAACGAAAATCAGTTCGGTTTCACGAAAAGTAGATCAACAACAGATGCGGGAGTTCGATTAGTTACGCATGTGATGGAAGCTTGGGAGAGTTCACAGGATGCCATCGGTGTCTTTTGTGATCTTTCCAAAGCGTTTGATTGTGTAGAACACCGCACCTTGATCCGTAAATTACACCACTACGGAATTCGTGGAATCGCTCTAGATCTTGTCGAGTCATATTTAACTGATAGACAACAAAAAGTGGGAATTAATGGCGTCACATCTTCCGGATCTTTAGTTACAATGGGAGTACCACAAGGTTCTATCTTAGGCCCGTTCTTATTTTTGGCGTATATAAATGATTTGCCGTATATGGTTAAGGACCTTACAGACATAGTTCTATTTGCTGATGATACATCTCTTATTTTTAGAACAGATAGGAAAGATAGTGAACTTGTGCATGTGAACAACGTACTGACTATTATTTCGAGATGGTTCGCTGCGAACAATTTGTTACTAAATGCAAAAAAAACTAAGTGTTTAAAGTTTTCCATGCCTAATGTTAGATATATAGAACCAAACGTAATGCTTGAGGGCGATAAACTTAACATAGACAAGGCGACGGTGTTCCTGGGTATAAGCATTGATTCCAAACTGCAATGGGGTCCACATATTAGTGCTCTGTCTGGGAGACTTAGTTCTGCTGCTTATGCGGTTCGCAAGATTAGGCAACTGACGGATATAGCTACAGCTCGGATGGTTTACTTTGCTTACTTCCACAGCATAATGTCATATGGCATTTTGCTGTGGGGATCAGCTGCTGAAGTGGAGGCCATTTTTATTTTGCAAAAGCGAGCGGTCCGCGCTATCTACGGAATGGGTCCCCGTGAATCATTGAGAGATTTATTTAAAGAAATAAATATTTTAACTTTACCTTCTTTATATATCTTTGAAAATATTATGCACGTTCGCAAAAATCTACATAAATTTAAATTGAACAGTGACTATCACAATTATAACACTAGAAATAAGGATAGGATAGCTGTACAGAGATTTAGACTGACTAAGTCAAGAAAGTCATTTTTAGGCAACTGCGTTAGTTTTTACAATAAAATCCCGAAAAATATAACAGGGCTCACCGAGGGAAAATTCAAATCACATGTAAAAACTACATTAATGAAAAGAGGATATTATAAGGTTAAGAATTATTTAGAAGATAAAGATGTCTGGAGCCTTCCACTTCCGCCAAGTAGCCACTAATATTTACCTATAGATATTACCTAGTTGTAAGCCAAAATTTGTGAGACTAATTTATTTATTATTTGAAAAAATAATGCCCCTCAGTTTCTTGCCTGTTCTTCTGAGTAGAGGCTTTTTATCCGAACAAGGCGGTCGAGTCTATTTAAATAACTTTGACGTTCATAAGTGTATCTTTGATACCTAAATTGAATAAAAACATTTTGACTTTGACTTTGACTTTAGACTGAGAGCCGCTGAACTATTTGGAACTAGGTATGTATGTTATTTTAAAGATAGATTCTTATGAACTTAGAAGACGAACTAACTAGACTAGGAGCTCCCTGTTCTTCTGATTCTTCATGAAAAACATGTTTTAAGCCAAACTACAAGTCATAGGATTTGTAATATTAATACTTAGGTACGTTTTTTGTTGCTGGAAACTTCGATGTTGCTCGCCTCAACGCATGCAGTATGGCCATAATTAAAATGGCATGAGTGCAGGGGTAGGAATTTTTTCCTGTTAAGAAAGTACGTACGCATTCAAATATAACGACCATTTAATTTCATCTAGTACGCGTATACCTTTCGCTTTTGAGGCAATAAAATGTTCCTGTTGAAGGTAAAGGAAATAAAAACGAAGAATGTATGATACTTGAAACCCTGGTCATTATGTCAAGTCGTAAAAATAATATTTATCACCATACTGCGAAAAAGTTGAAAACTGATAATTTGTTTGTAGAATCATTGTAAAATATCTTTGCTCTATACTGGACAACTTATATTTATTAACATACCTACCTATTCCCTATCCAGTATATATGTAGCTAGGTACAGAGTTTATAAGCGAATGATAAATAAAAAAGTAATTAATAAACTTCCCTAAAAGACTTGTTTTAACACAAAAATTAGCAGCGCCCAGCGGTTTACTCGCAGTCCTACAGAAATTTTCTATTCTTTTCCGCTGACAATGTGTATGCAAAACATGGTGATCGGGTTGATTAAAGATGTTTACTCACATTTTTAATGCGGAGCTTCGATCGCACTCAAACCACAACATAGCACAACCGTAATGTAAATCGTTACTAAAACTAGTTTTCAATTTTTAAATTAGTAAATGTACTAGATGGCACGCGGAGGGTGTAGCGGGGGGGTGGGGCAAAAACACTGGTTCGCCATGCCACTGTCTACCTCGCGCCTGTGACGTCAAGCAGCCATTATTTGTCGCGCGACGTCTTTTGTTAGCCAAATTACAGAGAACAAGCCACGCCAAAACCAATAACCTTCGTCGTTGTTTAAGTTCATAAGAATCTGCCTTCAAATTTTACAGGTGCATTCTTAGTTCCATATAGTTCAGCGGCTCTCAGTCTAAACAAAACTAAAAGAATTTTGAACACAAGTTAAAATGACTTTTAACACTATACGCGCTAAGATCAAATTGAATTGCAATAATGTACCGCACGGAACGGCAACGCCGCTTTTAAGCAAAAATTTGAATTTTTGGGCGCGAAAACTGTTTTTTGATTATTACGTGGAAACTACGAGGTCTAGGAATCTGAAAATTTTGCTGCCTAGTGCAGCAATTATGCTTTAATTTTTGCCCTTTAAATGAAAACTCTACGTTTGATAGTTTCGTCGATTCAACATGTGTCAGCTGAAGTGACACAACTTCAGCTTACACATAGGTATTAGCTTATAACTCGGAAAGTATAACCCAGAGACTTGAAAATTTTGCTGCCAATGGCAGCAATTATGCTTTAAAATTTGAGCTAAACTGCATAGTCATACCTTCTTTCGTTTGGAAGATATGAGATGAGTAGCTGAAGTGACACAACACCAGCTTACACACAGTTTTTTGATCATAGCTTCTACATGTTTTGAGTAGCATCGTTCAGATTTTTCCTACCTTGTGCAGCTATTATGCTTTAATTTTCTAGCTATTGTCCCAAACCCTAACCTCACTGGTTTGCCTGTACTGGATGTGCGAGCTGAGGTTATGTCACTCCAGCTGACACATAGTAAAAGGCTCATATTAACGAAGTTCTTGTGGCAGCTAAACTAAGACTGGGATATTTGATTGCAGCTATTATGCTTTAAATATTGGCATAGGTAAAATTATTCTATCACCTATGAGGAAGCTGAAGTTACGCACACAGTTTTTGGACATAATAGCTTGATTGTATGTATGTTCAATACCTGAGTAATATTATAATAGGTATATAAGTAGAAGCGTATTACATACCTACCGGGTCTACACTATTGCTGCGTAGGTACGTCCCAAAAGTTATTCGCTTTTCCAATTATTATTGGTTAAACGCTTATAAACAAGCAACAGGAACACATTTTCGGATGTTCGGCAATAGTGGAGAGCCGGCTTTGGATATTGAGCGTAAACTAAAACGTAATTTATTTAGCAAGTAGGTACGTACCTATCTACCTAGTTTCTAGCTAGGTATACCTATAGGCAGTCGTTGTAGGACCTACAATGCCTAACCTAGTCCTTACAAAATCCGAAATTGGACTAGGTATATTTTTAATACCGACAGCATTTTTATTTTAAATAGGTTATGTACAGGCATGAACGCTAGCAATTGACCGGAAACTATTATTTCCGTACCTGCGGAAAACGACGATCGCAAATTGAATATTTCACACGCGCTCTGGCACGACAGGGGAATCGAATTATTCTATCGGGCAGTCAGTCGGAATGTGGTTCCGGCCAACCAGAGTATAAATTATTCTGATGGAGCGCTTACGGGAAAACATCCTGAAAATGTTTCGAGCAGGTACAAACACTCTGCGTAGGTAAGTACCTACCATGGGAAGTTTATTTACTTAACCTAGTATATGGGAAGTGAAGAATTTACTTAGGTACCTATCAAGAAGTACCTAATAGATCTAGATAGGTACTTAGATTAGGTAGGTACATACTCCATATCATTTAACCACCTAAATGAAGTCTAGTTTGCTTTAGCAAGTAGGTAGGTAGGTACCTACTTACCTATAATTTTATATGTAAGTAGGTACCTACATGTGGTTGTAAATATCTAGCTCTAATGTGAAGAAAACCCCAACTCGACTGGCTGTCTCCGTGGCTCAGTTCGTAGTGAATCTGCCTTCTAGGCTTGGGGCGTGGTGGGTTCGATTCCCATTTAGTGCAAACGTTCAGGTGATGAACATTGTGTTTGTTCTATGCTCGATGTACCGTTTTTACCATTGATTTGCACCATCAATGGTGCAGATGACACTGCGTTGTATCATTCGCACCTATGAAATTAAAACAACTACTTACTTACTTCACCTTGCTTTTCTTGGCACTAATAAGTGTATACCTATCTAAATCAGTCTGGCAGCCATAGGTAGCACAAGCTTTGCTTAGTTTGGGTTAAGGCGACCGTGTGTGCAAAAGTGTCCCGAAAATTATTTACTTGATACTTAGTAGGTATTTGGCTAAAACACACTTTGTTGCTATCTGTCCCTGAGCTGAACAGTAATGCAGGAGTTACCGGGCCCGCGAGAAATGAAGGTATAATCAGAACCTGAATTTATGAGTGGTCACGCTCATACATGGATATGGAATTTTGGCGCACGGTAGAGCGGAAATAATGGATCGTACATAAACAGTTTTTTTTTATAATTCTGTAGAGGTGTAAGCGGGTTTCTATTAGCTGCTGGGGGTTTTTATTTTCTACATTAATATTTTAATGATAAAAAGATATGTAGGTACTTATAGTTGTAAGGTGTTAGCCTTCAGAACTATTCGTAGGTACCTACCGGTCCAATTCTTCACCAATAAAAGCCACTCAATCCCCGAGTGCCATAGCCTGTGAAAGTTATCGAAGCCAAGCGAAGTAATGGTAGATATCTCTAATACCTATGTAATACAATACTTCATAGCTATATTAATCGGGAAACGGAAGAGTACAAATAAAAAAAAATAGGAATAGGAATAGAAGAAGAACAAAAATAACCCAGTGGAGCGAGGAGTCAAAACTGTATCTACTTACGTAAGTATACCTACTTAAATACATTTTAAACCTTTTACCTAAATACTAGGTACTTTTCCTTCCAAAAATACAGTAATTAAATCTTATTTAAGAACGCTCCTACCCCGTAACAACCCCAGTAATGCCGGTGCCTAATGTCCTCGTCCCAAAACCTCACTCGTTTGTATTCGCATGACATTATTAGATCGGAATCCGATCATACCGGATCATGTTCGCTCTAATTGAGCCGTGTCCACGCAATTGGGATAATGAGAAACATGAGGGCAGGTATTATAGTGCGTAGGTTCAATTTACTATTCGCCAAATAACGTTTTTACCTACACCACATCTAATATGTATAGACAAGAGGGTTTAGGATGAGACCCGAATAAGTCCTTAACATTATCTACAAAAAAGGCAAAATTATGCCTTTTTTGTTTGTAGGTAGATAATGTTTTTTAACTTGGAATTTCGGACAGGTTATATAATAATTGCTCTACCAATTTTTAGGCACTTGTACTAAAAAAAGCAAGTTTATAGGCCTATAGTGCAGCGGTCGGCAACCTTTTGTCAGGCAAGGGTCGCACAGTGCCAAAATAAGCAAGTGACGGACCGCACTTGTTCAAAAATTTTACTATAGGTTTCTATATTATATACATATTTTACCATAGGTATCTATTTATTTATGTAGATATTATCTGATCTCTAAAAATCAATGTTTATCTGTCTCTGGCAGCTATAGAAAAAGCCTTGCTTAACACAGATGTCAGATTCTAGGCCACCCGGGGACTTCTGATATAGCCTAAAGATTGTTGACCAGGGCCGTGTCATCGGAGTCACGGTAGTGATCAGTTGTAAAGGCCGCCCGCGGTCACCGAATTCACTCTTCGGTCGGCAAAGAGTGACCGCGTCATCGGTAATCTGTTACGTACCTACACGTCGAGCAACGCTGTGAGCACCACTTGGCATAATAGGATATAGGTAATATTACTTTATTGCACACCAAAAACTACATGGAAAAACTTAATAACTAATAAACATTTTTCGGCAGTACAAGGGAGCACTAACTTGTATTACTGAGGTATAAAGATTCACCCATCACCACTTGAACCGAATGTTATTAAAACGCAACAAATCAGGCTATCACATCACACTAATGTGAAACTTTGGATGGATAGATGTTTGTTACTCAATCACGCTAGGACGGCTTAACAGATCTGGGTGAAAATTGACATAGAGATAGATCATAGTCTGGAATAGCACATAGGCTTCTTTTTAATCACAGGTAACACCGCAAGACGCAGCTAGTTTTTCATGTTTATTATTGGAAGGTTTTATTCACATATCTCACTCCTCTAGAAATTCAATGAGTCACGCACGTTTCTTTTTATTGCCAAGACGTAGCGCCTTTTACCGGATGGAGGCATCAAAGGAGACACTCTTTTACTATGATGTGAAGCAATACTTTGTCAAAGGCGCAACCACGTGAGACCACGTCTCACGGAAGTACGGAAGCGTCGGAAAAGTTAGCCGTCCACTGCGAGCGGAACAGACAGACTTCGTAAGTAGATTGTACCTATCTAGAGTTACCTACTTCTTTTTGTAAAACTGCATAGAAAGCTTTCAACTCTTAGTGAAAGCACTTAGTAACTAAATAACTAAGTAGGTTTCTAACTAAACGAGCCTAAGCTAGGTAGGTAAGTAAAACTTTGTTTTATGGGAGGCAAAAAAAACTTAGTGCGTGATTTTAAGTATTACCCAGGACTTACCAAAAGAATGTTATCACAAACTCTAATGTTATTGCCCAAGGCAATATTTTACAGGAGCGAAAGCGTTACGGCAAACATTGTTTCATCAATGAAAATCCAAATAGATCATTTCTTAGCCATGGAATAAAATGGAAATATGTAGTAGGTATTTATATTACAAAGGCGTTGATTGAGGTGCGGTGATGAATAATAATAATACTTACGTTTATTATAAAACAAACAACACAAGATGATTGAAGAATGGTAGAATGTCATTTTTTGTTTTTATAAAACCACTAGCTGCTCCCCGCGGTTAAAAAGTATCCTATGTGCTATTCTGGACTATAATCTATCTCTGTGCCAAATTTCATCCAGATCTGTTCAGCCGTTCTGGCGTGAAAGAGTAACAAACATCCATCCATCCATCCATCCATACATACAAACTTTCGCGTTTATAATATTAGTAGGATATATCGCATCGCCACCCACATCAGTGGAAGACCGGCTTTGTTCTAGTTTGTCTGGATAATTTAGCTTCGGCATAATTTTGTACTTATTTTAGCTTCAGCACAGCTTAGTTTTCGGTCTGCATCCTACTTTACAGATACGTGTCAGTTCACTTCCAAGTTTCAGTCTACCTCCAGCGTGTGGTCTCCGGCGCACCTGCCGCGGCTAAACCAATTTCCCGTTGCGATATCAATTTCCCGTTTCCTGTGACCCCGTGTGATCGAGTTGCCGCGTTTTCCCGGTTTGTCAGCTTTGACAAAATGGGAACTTTCAAGCGTTCAGGGTTTGATAAAAGATTGTCACAACGTACTCCTGCCAAGTGGTAGAGTCAAAGTTCAGTCAAATTTTATGGGTGTTTCGAGTAACAAACTTCATCACGATGTCGCAATAGTACTTCGATAAATATTAAATCAGCGAGAATATTCTAGGTAGGTCTTAAAATAGGTACCTACGTATGTATATTAGTGGCAAGCAAGTTGGCAGTTTTTTATATATATATATATTATATATATTATATATTATAAGGTAGGTAGGTCAGGTCAGAGTGGGTAAGACCGCTGACCGTTTTGAGGGCAAGACTAAACATACCAATAAAAGTCAACTTCCCGTTGTTTTAGGTCTTCCGCGTATCTGTCGTAAAAACTGTATTCAATTATGATGTTGTATTTATGTAAGTCGCTATTGTGTATCCAGCGCAAGAAAACGCCATTTGTAATTTTAGTGACATTTTTACTTTCACCAAATTCGACATGCTCCAGAAAATATCAAAAATGAATGTGATGGCGAAAGTCTACGAAAAACTTGCGATGAAAAGTCGATTGCCGAAAAACTCGATGACTTAAAATTTTCTTACCGGCTAAAATTCAAATCTAAATATTAGTAGAGTGGGAAAGTCCGGCTTATACGAGGGCGGTCCGTCACATGCCTTGCTTAGAAGCAGAAATCATAAACCTTTTTCGTCAACCTGATAGTAAATTCAAACCGTGTGATTAAACAAAGATAGAAAACATAAAAGAGTGTAAGATGAGTAACATTAGTTACTCAAACAAAAGTCTAGATTTTGAAGCACATATTTTGTAAGCTACGGACATTTCAACTGACGTTTGAAGTCGACAAAATAGACAAATTCGTTTGGAAATTACCGATTTAAGTTGATTTGAAAAGTCAGTATAAATGTCCGCGCTCGCACCCCTGGTGCTTACAAAAAATCGTAACAAATAATTTTGAAAAAATATTTAATATTACGTACTTATTGGTTCTTAAATTAAATTAGCTTTTATTGTAATTAAAGGCCAGTTTTCCGTAAGTTAATAAGAAACTCACTAAATTAATCATGTTTTTTTGATCAGGTACCTGTACCTACATTCATCTTTATATTTGGACAACCATAAAGAAAAAAAGTTTACAAGCCTTGAAAACATTTTTATGGCGGTCTTGCCTCGTTGCCTTTTTTCAAAAAATATAAGCAGCACAGGCTTTGAAGTATTTTTATCCTAATATGTAGTTTATCGTCTTACATGGCAAGTAGGTACTTTGCATCAATTCCTGTTTGTCCCAAAAAAAGTCCGGGTAAAATTAGGGTAAAAAAACAGGTGATTTTCGGGAGGGGTTAAATTTGACCGTTTTTTTTTTCATATTTCTAGGTAGGTTTGCTAGATGTTGGATATTTAATTTAATGGCGTTATTAAATAACTTGACCGTAACTGGAAGCTATATATATCAGAGAGTGCATTTCCGTTTCCGTCGAAAGTACCAGCGTTTTCGTACTTTTAATGCCTTTTAACCGGAAATACTAGGTGGCGCCACCTCTGCATTCGCGCTTTGTGAAAATATCGGGCGCCATTTGTCATCATTGGCGTTTTAATTTTCGTCGAAGTAACATCGCCGCAGCCCTAGCAGCTTGCGTCGTGTTGCATAATTAGTTAATACAAAGTGATAATTTGTTAATAATTATGTGGTAAAATACTGAAATGTAGTTATTTCCCAAAAATAACTCGGTGTTAAGTATACATTTTACGCAGTAAGTACCACATTACATTTCATTTCTTCAATTCATTTGTTCGAAATGAGTGATTAGAATTCGTTTTAACGGTTTTACCGTTCGATTAAATTGATATTTAAAAATTTTAGTGTGCCTAAATGTGTTTTAACCATTTGTGGCTTACAAAATGGCGGTCAAACTCATAAGTGTTTTTCAGATAATATGTAAGATTATTACCAGTTTTTAACATAGTTTTGCTTCCAGAAACGTATAAAAGTTTGCCGCCCAAGCGGCAAAGCACGGGCCGCGACCGTGGTTCAGTGAAAGGTGCGTAACAGCGTGCTTTTGCGATTCTACTAGTTCATCGATATTGGTTGACGTGCTGGCCGATAATTGAAGAAATTTGGTGAGTGAAAAATTCTTTTTATAAAGACAATGGATTTCAAATGTTGCAACAGTGTATCAATTGCTTAACTACGAGTCGTAAAAATAACCCGACCTTATCTAGCGATCTATCTGTTCGTTCGCTTTAAGTCACTATATATTTTTGATACACCATGCCAAATTTTTTGATTACATGTTTTTAGCGGCTAGGTAATGCCTATTATTGTGGACGTAAGAAATCATAATCCAGGTGTCACAGACCTGGGAACAAACAATAGTGGGGGAAAAAATATAATATCTTACGTCACCTAGCTAAATGCTGAAGACTTTTAATTATTTAAATGCATATAAAGACAAGAAGGCTTTCTTAACCTTCTTTTGAATTGTTTTTCAAATTGTGGACTTGATCTTTTGACATTGCGTTTAAGTTTAGAGAAACAAGTATTTTATTTTGATTTTATTCCCTTTTACTATATTGTTATGCAAACAATCAGTTCAACATGCATTCGCATGGTTATAATAGGGAGATACGGGAATACCTGTACCTCCTTACATTGAATTATGTAATCAATGCAGCATACTCTGAAATGCTTGTAACGATACGCCCTCGCAGGGTGAATCTCTTTGCAAATATCATATCACATTGCTTTAAGCAATCAATACATCATACATCATTGTATGCTTGTAATAAACCACCCTCGCAGGGTAGGTAATCTTTTGCAAAAGCCACCCTCGCAGGGAGGCTACCTATTTGCAAATGTCACTTCACAAAATATTGAATCAAGGGATCCATACATACACTATTATTTAGTATGCTTGTAACGATACGCCCTCGCAGGGTGAATCTCTTTGCAAATATCATATTACATTGCTTTAAGCAATCAATACATCATACATCATTGTATGCTTGTAATAAACCACCCTCGCAGGGTAGGTAATCTTTTGCAAAAGCCACCCTCGCAGGGAGGCTACCTATTTGCAAATGTCACTTCACATATTATTGAATCAAGCGATCCATATATACACTATTATTTAGTATGCTTGTAACGATACGCCCTCGCAGGGTGAATCTCTTGACAAATATTACATTGCTATAAGCGTTTTAACACAATGTATTTTAATATATATAAGTGAGTACCTTTTTTGCAAATATCATATTTCATAGTATTAAGCAATTAATACAACATACAATGTATGTTTGTAATAAATAAACCACCCTATTTGCAAAACTTGAACGATAGTTGCGCAAATGATATTTGCAAAATATCAATTGCATGATAAACATAGCACAAACTTGTTTGGTTGTAACAAACCATCCTCACCCGATGAGTATTTCTTTGAAAATACAATATTTCATTGTATCAAGTAAGTATCGTAGGCTTATTACAAACCATCCTGACAGGGTGATTTTTTGATCTTAATGTTGTATGTTCATAACAAACAACCATCGCTGGATAAGTATCTTTTTTGCGGGCTAATATTCTTAAAACCTAGTTTTAAAGCTGGATGAAATATTTCAAACGTATTTTATTGTTGTTGTAATGCCTAATCTGTCTTTTACTCTTCATGAAACTATAAACATAGATACACTAGCTTGTAACAAACTACCTTTTCAAGGTAAAATAAAAATATACCTCATGCAAAAACTACCCTCGCGGGAACGTCTTATCAGAACAATGAAATTGTAAGCGCGGCTTCAGGCCAGTCTGTTTCAGTCTGAATGAAAAGTTTTCGTTATGTTCTTATTATGTTCCCTGTGTAACGTTAATTTAATTAGAAGTAAAGTCACCACCTCAAGGTGGGTTGCATAGTATTGAATCACCTGCAAAGTGAAACATGTTCTTTAAAAATTTCGAAGTGAGTCTTGCCTCTTACTTGTTTATTCTGGCATACGACAAAAGTGCTCGACGAGCACAATAACCTTTAGGAGTTCATGCAGTATTTCCTGCGACTCCAATCACAACGGAGATGCCTGCTACTTGGTTTAAAACGATGTTTTATCTTTTCGATTCTTGCAATTTAGGTCACTCTAAAAATGACATTCTGTTACGCATAATGTGACGAGAACGAATGTTGTGCTTTAATTATTTCTTTTGGAACAGCCTCGTAATATGTGAATGTGTGGCCCATTGTCTGTCATACTAAGTGCGCTATCGCACTGACACTAGCAACCTCGTGTGCTCCCTCCTCGTAAGCAACGTTTCAGAATAACACAATTATAAGTATTTAAAATATGAAATTAGTTAAATATTTATACAATCAAATAATAATTAAAAAATAAATAGTAGGGTCGGGCGCTTATATCAATTATTTTTGCACGATTTGGACTTGATCATTAGAAAATTGTATGTTTCAAATTGCCATAAAACCTACCTACCTATAAAATGTTTGCAGTAAATAAAGATGGTACCTCGCAAGTACCATCGCCCATTATTTTTGATTACCTACCTTCTTCGAATGGTGTTTCTTATCTTATCTTACAGTATAAAGACTTGCACTGCGAACTGTGACGTGTAACTATTATAGTTATCAATAATTCTGATTTCTGGCTTATCGTAAGTTGCTTAACTGAACTACCAAATTTTCTTAGGGCAATAGGTATCGGAGCAGAAATCCTTCCTATATTGCATTTGTTAACGGTAATTCATAACAAAATAGTGTTTTAAAGTGATAGATTATTTATCAGACGACGTTTATGGTAAAATTACGTCATCTTTGAAAGTCTGGCGTGATTTTCATGTTATATTTTACAAAATCATCACAAACACTGATGATTAATGCATTGACTGGGACACTCACTATCAAAAATTCAGTACCATCCCTATTGAAGTTATGAGATGTGAAAGTAAGCCTAATGTTCAATATAAACGTTAGTATTGGCATAAGCTGTCTAAAACTTGATGAATTCGATTTTTAGTCTAAAAATAGGCATATTGAAAACCCTAATGGTCTTTGGACATTATCTTAATTCTACATACATATATTAGCTGTCTACCACGTATAACTGATTTGTCAAGTCAGTAAAGTTTTTTCGAATAATAAATATTCTTGGTTTTCGTTAAATATGCGTAATATACTTAACTGTTCTAAGCTTTACGAATTTATCTCTTACTCACATGAGTTACGGTAGCTTAATACAATTGTTTACGTAAACACTAAAGTTTATTTTGCCATTTTAAAACAAATGCCGATTACCAGAGTCGGTCTGGTTGAAAGATATTTCTATCGATCCGGACATTTACCTGTCACTTAAATTGTCACCCCACTTAGTTATGGTTGGCTAGTTAAACACTATCTATAGAAAGAATGGTATCGCTGTATGTCCAAGAAGTAGTTTGTTGGCGGTCGCCTGCGATAGTACAAAAATCTTTCGATCAACGACCCATTGTTGATTTTTATAACCATTTTTAACCACTTACATAATATGTATGCTTTTGTATACAAACTTAATGCAAAGGCAAAGTATGACATAAATATGTGTATTTATATATTGCCTTAACGTGTCAGAAATTCAATGGAATGGATGCCCAAAGCATTCTATACAATACGATATTATACAGATGCTGGTGACATACATTTTACAGATGTAAAATTTACTATTTTAATATACGTAATTGTTTCAGACCAATAGATCAGAAATAACATAATGCCTTGTTACCGGTTTAATTTTATATATGTAAAAAACAAAATATACCTATTGCTGATATTGCTTTTACCATCTTTGCCCTTAGCTTTGCCGTTTTACTTACGGCGGTAATTGAGTTTTGGGAAAAGCCTTGATGTCATGCACTAATGTAGTAAACATTTTTAATTTACTACACTTGAAAGTCCTAAAGAAAAACCTTACATTCAAGTTGTTTTTACAACAACATTTTTGATTAGATATTTAATCATTATTAATATTATTTATAGCTCACATTGGCGTTTCTTTTAACAATAAGGTTAATAGTCCTACTGTAGGTGGCACCACCAGGCAATACCAAACAGACTCTCATATATATAGCTTCCAGTTACGGTCAAGTTATTTAATAGCAGCGTTTTACCTGAAATAAAACGCATATTAAAATACTTACCTAACTGGAAGCTATCACTTTAATTTCTGCCTGGTGGAAATTCGGAAAATTAAGCCAATGATGACAAATGGCGCCCGATATTTTCACAAAGCGCGAATGCAGAGGTGGCGCCACCTAGTATTTCCGGTTAAAAGGCATTAAAAGTACGAAAACGCTGGTACTTTCGACGGAAACGGAAATGCACTCTCTGATATATATAGCTTCCAGTTAGGTAAGTATTTTAATATGCGTTTTATTTCAGGTAAAACGCTGCTATTATATGATTAGCTATTTTAAATACATCGCTTATGAATACAAGCACTCTGTCCTAGTTTGTCCTGTGCTCAAATTACAGCCAATACCAATTGACTACCTACTTTTAACGCGACCATTTTTGTCAACAGTTAGATAGACGTGTGATTTGACCTTTATTAGACTGATATACAGGGTGTTAAAAAAACCATGTTGTTTCAGCGAGGTGCACATCGCTACGTCATGCTACTTTAAATCAAATGTTGACTTTGAAAAAAAATAACACACATCGCGCTCCGCCTTTCTAAAAGCGCGAATGCAGACACTAAACGTGTCGGTTTTATTTGTAAACTATTCGCGTCGTGCCGCTTCTTTCTTTCTTAGAATATAAGCCGCCAACATGTGATACAGATTTGATGACATTTCCGTGAATTTTCGTTTTTTTTCTTGCGTTCTTAAACCGGTCATAACTCTTGTTATTTATAACGTGCATTTTTTTTGCATGAATACTTAAAAGTGTATGTACCTGCCCATCAATTATCCAACGGGGATTTTGTAACTCTCTGTATAGGTATCTAACTAGGTATATAGGTAAGCAGGTACATTTACACAACTGTGATTCACAATTTTCTTTAACGAATCCTTCAGCTTGTTTTGTTCGCACGGAATTCTCCGCATTTGTTTGTTCGGATCATGGTTCGGAAGCTTTGTTCCCGCACGCGGAAATAAGAAGTGAAGATATTGGAAACAAGAATAGAACCAGCGGGCACGAGAAAAACAAGTATTGTTTGCTTTTGAGACCACCGATGGACTAGAAATAACCCACTCAAGCTTGAGGGAAACACAGGCATATCGAGAAACCGAGAATAATAATTTTTTTGATCTACCTTTTGAAGCAATCTCATAGTTTGATTCGCGGGACAGCCATCAAGATGACATATTTGTCATACTTACATTAAATGTCATTTTGATTTTTTTTAGTTTTTTGCTCCCTCCTAATTTTAATCTTACGTGTCACGTTGTTTGTTCGCTATAGACTCCTAAACTACTTAACCGAATTCAATCAAATTTGCACACCGTGTGCAGTTCGATCTAACTTAACAGATTAGGATAAATAATAAACGTGAACGAAGTCGAAGCTATGTCTAACGAACTATCCATACTACATAATTATAAAATCGAAAGTAACTCTGTCTGTCTGTCTGTTTGTAGGCTTTTCGGCTGAACGTTTCGGTAAATAGTTGCAGTAGGTCACAGGGAAGGTTTTTGGATACTTTTTTCTGAATAAATAAATCTTTTTGTCATGATATTCTGTAAATTAATAAAAAATAACGCTACGCTTACCAAATGCGTTAGACAACATCACAGAATAGTACGTAGTGGGTACTAAAATAACAACTGACAACTAAAATTAAAACTCCGCTCAAAACCAGCCAGTATTTTTTGAAAACTAATTACAGTACGAGTATATCACGAGTTTGTGGATACTATTTTCCGAATTAACGCGAACGAAGTTGCGGGCTACAGCTAGTACTTAGTTCATAACTATTTATCTCCCCTTTTAGGTTCTTGCCCCGCTGTTAACAAAGAGATAATTGAATTCTAACTAATTTTCTAAAAGTCTAATAACTCGAACCGATCTGTCTAAATCCATTCAAAAATTGTCCAAAAAATATTGTCCAGAATAAGGATCACAAATCCAAAGTTGTAGAGAAATACTCCAATCCAAATGAGGGTATCAGGGTACTAAACAAATTAACCGTTAGCATCAGGATTGATTTGAAAACGCGGCGCTGGTCCCTTCACTCGACTCTGTGCAAAAGTTAGCTGGTAGCTCTTATCCAATTGACCAGGCAGGGCAGTACGTAGTCCGGCAATTCAATTAGCTGGTAAAATGTGTTTCGCTGTTACTAATGGGTTTGTTAATTTTGTTGAGATTGCGCTTGTAACTTTATCGCTCCGTTAATTGAACTTTGGTTCCATTGTTGGAAGTTCCAAACCTAATACCAAGGTTTGTCCACAATTGTGGCCTTAAGTATTAGCTGCTACCCAAGATTCATTAAAAAAGGTATGCTGGCATTATCTAAATCTAGAAAGGACGTTAGGTTCCTACTCGTCCTTTCTAAAATTGTAGAATTAAAAAAAAACTCGACATTACCTAACACTAGGTGAATTCACTTAATATCACACAAAAAAAACTTACCTATCGGTTTATTTGTTAAGAAGTTATGATGCCATTGATGTCACAGGCAAACTAAACACCTATAAAACCCCATAAGTAAGTCGTTTAATGTTAAATAACACCTATGTACGAGTACTTACTTGGTTTTCACCTAAAATTTAGCTGAACTCCAAGCACTGCTAGAATAACGTATACCTACTTCCCTACTGAAAGAAAAAACTGGTCAGGGCAGCAAGGAAGGGAGGACGGGATTAAACCGTGATCTGCACCTATATTCACAATCATTCGGAAACGTTTCCGTTCGGACTCCGAAAATTTTAAACTTAAAATTATAATATTATATGAATTGTAGTCCGCATTCAGAATTTTTTTAACGTGATTCATTCTTTCTATTAGATTTATACTCGATTAGGTACCTATTCCAAAATTTATAAAAGTGGACTGAGATGCCAACAAATAAAATTAAACATTTTTGGAATCCGATCGAAAACGTTGCCGAACGATTGTGAAAATGAGTGCTGATTCTTAATCTAGGCTATGCTCACCTGACGTGGGTCCAAGTTGGTGGTAGCCGTCAGCAGGTCCAGGATAGCAGAGAAGGACCCTCTAGCAGCTCGCCTAAAGCCTTCCGGAGGAGACTCCACGTTCGCCGCGCCGCCGGCCACGCTCATTGGGGATTGGGCCCACTACAAAATTATAAATAAATAAATATCTGGGACACTTGCACACACGGTCGTCTGACCCCAAACTAAGCAAAACTTGTGCTATGGCTGCCAGAGACTGATTTACATAAACATATATTTTAAAATATACTTATACTTAAATAGATATTAACACCCAGACATTAGAACAAACACAAATATTCATCACAGAAATGTTTGCCCTATGTGGGAATCGAACCCACGCCCCCTAGCTCAGAAGGCAGGTTCACTAAAAACTGAGCTACCATGGCAGTCAAAATCAAATAACTATAAGTAGACATACAAGATATTTAATTTCTTTATTTATGCAAAGCTTGCATAAGTTGAGGGGCTAACCCTCGAGTCAGTTTGTAGGCCGGGTGTCACCAGTCCTGGCTTGGGGTTTGATAGATGCACAAGTTAGAATTTTACGTGTTTTCTAACTAGGTATTATACATAGTACCTGGATGACCGAGCTTTGCTCGGTATTTTTTTTTTTATATTGTGTTTTTTGGAAAATAAACAATTGATTTTAGTCTAACCTCAAAGCAAACACTCATTGACTTCGTGTTACTTAACAACGCCATCTGCTGTTGTGTCGTTAAAGCAATTAGTTGCTCACAAAAAATAGTATTATTATTCGCCAATAGATGTCAGGAAGAGTCATATTTTTCAGTTGAGACTACTCAAACGCCTCCTTTTTGTTATTTTTCTTCCAAATTTATGTTTAAGTTGATTAACGATAAAACACGAATAAAATGACATTTTCTAAAAATGATTCCTAGCTAGATCGATTTATCGCCCCCGAAACCCCCTATAAACTAAATTGTATGAAAATCGTTGGAGCCGATTCCGAGATTCCAATTAAGTATATATTATTTACATATACAAGAATTGCTCATTTAAAGATATGAGATATGACAGCGCTTAGTTGTAAATACTTGCGGTCAGCCATTCCAAGACTGATTTTCGTCTGTTGTTTAATTACACAGAAAAAAAACTATTCTCCTATTAAGACAATATTTATTGGCCAAGAATAATAATGATTTATATATGGCCTAAACAATGAATTCTTGACATTAGCATATTATTGTTTTAAATTGACTGTCTTAAATTAAGACATGTATTTTTAATTCAAATCAATATTATTCTCAGATTAATAACTATGAATTCTAGATCTGAGGTAGCATGTATTTTTATTCCAAATTAATATTACTCTCAGATTAATAACTATGAATTCTAGATTTGAGTTAACATGTATTTTTGTTTCAAAATAATATTATTCTCAGATTAATAACTATGAATTCTAGATTTGAGTTAACATGTATTTTTGTTTCAAATTAATATTATTCTCAGATTAATAACTATGAATTCTAGATTTGAGGTGTCATGTATTTTTATTTCAAAACAATATTATTCTCAGATTAATAACTATGAATTCTAGATATAAGCCGTCATGTATTTTGATTCCAAGTTAATATTATTCTCAGATTAATAACTATGAATTCTAGATTTGAGTTGAAACGTATTTTTATTTTAAAAATACCATGTCTTCTTACAAAAACCACTTTATTTCAATCGAAGAAGACCTATATTATTGAATTGAGATGATGTTTTAATAAATTATTCTTAAACTAAGGGTTTTTTGGTTTTCTTTTTGAGAATATAATTTCTTGTATCAAAGTAAGCTTGTGTTTTAGTGATAGAATCAAATTCTCATTATAAAACGTACTATTCTTAGGCGCACCGCAGACGACGACGTGGACCAGGCCAGGCCGGTCAATTTCACCGCGATCGATAGAACAAAGGGTATACTGCCAACCCACACGTGGTCAAAAAGACCGTGGCTGGTCGCGCCGCCAGTGCCCGCGTCACCGTGTGGGTTGGCAGTATACCCTTTGTTCTATCGATCGCGGTGAAATTGACCGGCCTGGCCTGGTCCACGCCGTCATCTGTGGTGCACCTGAATGGCAGAAAATGTTTTAGAGTATGTTATATAGATACAGAAACAATTACTGACATTAGCATTTTTTAAGATACAAAACATGTTATGCAATTAATAAATTCACTGAAATACAAGAAATTAATCTCTATTGATCAGGTAAAACAAACAAAAAATATATTAATAAGTAATGTATTTATCAAAGAAAAACATACAAAATTATTAGGCACAAAGTTAAAAACCTACTAGCCGAGCTAAATTGCCGAGTTTTGTTTCTACTCTCTTAAAATAATAGAAATAAATGTCTTGGCATGGTCTTACTCACTCGATACACCATTTTATGAGATTTAAAATAATTGAACATACTTTTGATAAATCTGCCAACTTAATTTACTAGAAAACAATATTACATATATCCAGAAGTATTTTCATGTTTTTGTTTTAGTTGTTGGTTTCGTAGTACTTCAAAATTGATTTTCCACATGGAGATGTCGTGAGCAGTGTTTTCAGGTCAGTCAAACTCTGGTAAGCTAGGTGTGTTCGGAAACAGATTTTTCTATATGGTCTACGTCCGCACATAAATCCGATATGTCAGCTGTGGTAATGGTGATATTCTCGGTCTGAAAAATAAATAAAAATTTTATCTTTGTGTTTTTAGTACATGAGTATAGGTGTGCCCCAATTTATCGGTACAGTGAAGTAAGCGAGCCACTTCCTCTACTCAGTTTCTTAAAATATTTCAGAATTTTTAATAAATAGGTATTACTCAGTTTTACTCCGAGTACAGAAAATTGATTAGTGCATTTTAATTTATTGATAGCTTACACTACTACAGGGGTGGGGTGGGTTCGACCCGCAGTTTCATAGGAAATGGTAATTTCTCCGGGATAAAAGCAGTCATGTCCTTTTCTGTACCCCGGACACCGTGTATGCAAAATGCAGAAGTTCAATCGAATCTGACTGTACATACCGTCATCAACGATGTCAAGTATTCTTCGATTTTGTTCTCTAATTTAATACGTGTTCCTATAGTCGAACACAACTCTTTCAGAAGATCTCCTTTAACTTCTTGGTCGAGAGTTATACAATTAACTGAAATGAAGAATCACAAGTTTTAATCCAACAATAAAATTATCTTCATAGAAAGGTTAAAACATCTGTCTCTCGGGTTAAGACTACAGTTACTTACTTATCACTAAATTGTTCAATGATGTCCGGGGGAATATTCAAACTGGTGAGCAATTCTTCCATTTTCTCCGTTATAGGGATCTTAATTACTGTATTAATGTAGTAATCCCTTGTTTTTTTACCTAACGTAACTTAGGTTAAGTAGGTAGCTACATATATCTTGGTCACTAAATAACTACGAACACTCACTATCGAAAGATGATAAAGAACTACGTAGGACCCAATCACTTTCATCCAAATTAAAATACAGTCAAAGAACCTCTTATTAATCACTTGTATTGTAAAATAATAACTAGCGCGCACACACGATGTTAACCTGTTAGATGTAATGGCAGCCTGGGCGGCGGCCACCGAGCGAACTTCATTCGCAGTGTTGCCAATACTGATTCCGCAAAGAGCGCTAAAAAGTCGCCGGAACCATGGTAAAAAAACCTACTTAAATTTTTTGGGTTACAAGGAACCCGTTAAATTTGTTCTGCCCGTCCGTCCGTCTCAACTTATTAAAATTTGTATTTTTGAACCTTAATCTTAAAAAATGACTTAGAATTCCTTGAAATTACTTAGAGTTACTTGAAAATTACTAGACTAGGTGCTCTAACCACTGATCACGGATGTTAAGCAACGGACGACACGGTCAATCTTCGTATAGATGACCGCGGGTAGCATTCACAACTGAGCATAACAACAATCGTCAAGCTGTGTCAGAGGCCCTTGGGTTGGGTGGCAAGAAACATAACCAAACCTAGCTACTCGGTCTATACTAACCTGTGTGCATTTATGGCATACTAGCTGCGCCCCGCGGTTTTACCTGCGGTCACACATTTGAATAACAATATTATTACCCTCCACTGCCATAGATAGGTCACATTTCCAGTCAGGTACGTACCTCAAAAGGAAAAAAACGGAACCCTTATAGGATCACTTCGTTGTTCGTCTGTCTGTCTGTCTGTCAAGACCCTTTTTCTCAAGAACGCGTGAAGGTATGGAGCTGAAATTTATATGACATACTCAAGTCCATGGTCTCCATGTCAACCCAATCAAAAGATACAGCTGTTTTTGCTGCTAATTTTGGCATTTTCAAAGGAAAATGCGCAACTCAAAAACCTACAGGGTACTTCCCGTTGACCTAGAATCATGAAACTTGGCATGAAGCAAGGTCTTATAACACAACCAAATGAAAAATTCCGAAAATTGCGAATTTATAAATATTTGACGAAAAAAAAACCAATACAAAGTTAGTTTGTAGTTCGATCGTATTGAAGACCATACATATCAACTACAAATTAAAATTGTTTTCTAAACTGACTAACTTTTACTGATTTTAATATTTCTTGTTGACTATAATTATTATTAGTAGTAGTACGGAACCCTTGGTGCGCGAGTCGGACTCGCACTTGTTTTAGTTTCTAGTAGGTTTACACTTAGCTAAATTTAGTAGATTATTACAGGTATTATCATATTCATCTCATCATCATCATATCATATTACACTTGGCTAAATTTAGTAGATTAAATTCAGAAGCAAATTTAGAAGCAAGTTTAAAATTCAAAAGTTTCTAAATGATTCAGTCAATCAGAAACCACCCTTGCTTCTGAATTTAGTATCCTAACGATATCCTAACTTACTAAATGCTATTACACCATTGTAAACAGTGACGTTACCAAGTGTTTGAAATATCCTATGGTTCGAATAAATAAATTGAATCGAATTGAATAGAACACTTCACTGAATTCAGTAGCATTAATATTTTAGAAGTAGTTTCTATGGCGGTCCGTACCTACACGTTCAATCTCGATGCGTTTGGCCGCCTATGCGCTTATGTGAAACTGCCAAATATTGGTGTAATTTTATAATGTGGCAATATCAAGTGTATGAGCCAAGAATAATTTTCTTGAATTTAAGAACCATTATTTTTGAATATGTTTATATACCTACTTAGTTCAATCAAATTAATAAATGCTAAATACATCAGTAGGTACAAAGACTAACCCTTGTCTCACATGGCACGAACCATTTAACTTTCTGGTAGGTATACGATATACAATATATTATGTGTTTCCAGCTTTTAACAATTAAATAACATGATTAGGTATTATAAATAAGTATACTTAGCAAAATGCAATTAATTTCGCGTACGGGATCCATTTCTATTATTGTTCGTTGACCGTTTATTACTATACTTACCTAGATCCTACTTCTTACTAATATTATAAACGCGAAAGTTTTTGAGAATGGATGGATGGATGGATGTTTGTTACTCTTTCACGCCAGAACAGCTGAACAGATCTGGATGAAATTTGGCATAGAGATAGCTTATAGTCTAGAATAGCACATAGGATATTTTTTAACCGCGGGTGAAATCGCGGGGCGCAGCTTGTAAGTAATCATTTATGAACTTTCATTACCTACTGAATAAAAGCAGCTAAGGTACCTATTAATCGCATTGTCACAGGCTTAAAATAACTACTTAGGGGCCGTTTATTTATTATTTATTAATCACGTGAGGCCAGAAAGAGGAAGAGGGGGTTTACACGTACATATTACGTGTATTTATTTTTTCGTCAAACGCGCGATTTCTAAACTGAAAAACGGCTTGTACCTACCTATACCTAGCTAGTGGGATTTTGACTAACTGTTGCCTGGCAACGAACGAAGTCCTCTACTAGGTAATTTTACGAGTACAGTATTTTTTATTGCCGGAATCTTTAGTGAGCGTAACCCTAAGAGTGAGTTGCACCAACTAGGTAATTTTAACGAAACGATAACCAAAGAGTAACTGGCCGTAATGGGTTCCATCATTTTAGCAATGGTTAAAATGACGTCACAAATAACGATAACAATAACCGTCCAATTTCGGGTGGTTAGTTGTTAAAGTTGTTAAGTCATATGTCACCTTGTCTGTTATCTTATTTTTTGTCAAGGAATGGTTTTTGCTCAATATCTCAGTCATTTTCAACTTTGCAACAATAACACTAAGAACCTAAGTGGTTGTAAATTAGATTATCTACAACTTTAGTGCCAATAGTTTTTTGATATTTTTTTAATTAATCGTGAAGAATGGTAGAGTACTTTTAAAAATGTTTTTGAATGGAAAGTGTAATCCTATCTTTGGTTAGTGTTAATACCTACTCAATTTCGAAACTGAATGTGTTTCAGTTTCGAAATTGAGTAGGTATCTCAAAATACTCTACCGAAGAATAATCTTCTAAATAGAAGATAATCTTTGTGCTTCCTTACAAAGAAACTATAATTCTTGGTATAAATATCTTCATATAAATTATTTCTAGCATAAAGAATAATGTTGTCTTCAACGAACACTAAATAATTGGATTTAAACCAAGTATCTAATATTTTTGAATGAAAAAAACCTGCTCTTGATTGGAAAATTCAATCTTTTCTTTGGTCAACACATTCACTGTTTCGAAATTGAGTGTCTCAAAGATCTCTACCGAAGAATAATTTTCTCAATAGAAGATAATCTATATGCTTCCTAACCGAGAAACTATAATTCTTGGTATAAATATCTCCATATAAATTATTTCTAGCATAAAGAATAATGTTGTCTTCAACGAACACTAAATAATTTGATTTAAATCAAGTGTCTAATATTTTTGAATGAAAAAAAACTGCTCTTGATTGGAAAATTCAATCTTTTCTTTGGTTAAAACATTCATAGTTCTTGAATTAATACCACAAAATATTGAATCAAGTATGTTATTCTTAGTTTTAGTATCAATTATGAGAATAATTTATTTTTATTGTAAGACTTCTGCATTTCTTGGATTTATAATAATGTTTCAAATTAAGATAATATTGTCTCATATTTAAACAATATTTTTGAGAATAATCTTATTTTTGATCTAAGCAATTTTGTAGTGGCATTTTTTTCCGTGTACCTATAGGTTTGCGGGTTAACGCACACTAAGCAAAAACACATTGTAATGTCAATCATTCGCTTATTGAGGTCACCTCGTGTAACTACATACCTACATTACACCGAATTCCATCAACACCGAATTTTAACAAATATTATCTATTATCTAAGAACATTCCCGACTAATTCACTTAAGTATAAAAAAAAAGACAAAGTCGGTTTATCAGTTCGGGAGCTACGATGCTACAGACAGACACACACACACAGAGACACGTCAAACTTAAAACACCCCGTCGTTTTTGCGTCGAAGGTTTAAAAATCAAAGTCAAAGTCAAAATGTTTTTATTCAATTTAGGTATCAAAGATACACTTATGAACGTCAAAGTTAATTATATAGACTCGACCGCCTTGTTCGAACAAAAAGCCTCTACTTAGAAGAACAGGCAAGAAACTGAGGGGCATTATAAATAACGGATATCATTATGGTTTGCTTCCTTCCCTTCCCGTTCCCAGATAACTCTTTTAACTGTAACAAAATAGCTATTCGTACTTTTCATACTTTCAACTCTGTCTTTGTTAAATAGGTAGTTACAAGATAGTTCAACAAAGAACATCTTAGTTTATTAAGTTAGATAGTAAAGTTAGTTGGCAGCTAAAATTGGACACAAACGTCACAGAACTACCTTTGGTGTGGTTTGGTGTGGTCGCACCAAAGGCACTTCTGTAATGTTTGGTTCATTGAAACTCCCGAACTCACGCTGGCTGTGCATAAGTAATATGGTCCTAAATCAACAATATCGAGGGGCTGTTTGTTTTGGCTTAGTGAGATGGAAACGAAAGCCGCCAATATTTGGGTATCGATAGCTTTGTGACGGCTGACGGCATTGACAAAGTCCGAAGGAACGAGGGTTCGTCTGCACGGGATGAATCTCTGTTGAACAATGTCATACAATTTAGATTACCTATAGAACACTACGTACTGGGGCCCTTGAGCTGTGCGATATCATCTTGGTCGCTCTCGCTCTAATTAAACAGATACAAATATCTTTAATATCGCCAAACAAAATTTAAACTAAAACTGAACATTTTATTAAAGGTGTAATTGGTGGTCTTATCCAATATCTCTACCAGACAATCTTTGGATAGAAGAAAAACAAGTCTTGTCTTCAAGTCTCGAGTGAATCGGTTTCTTCTAGGCAAGCGTGCTCCATCGTAGGCCGCATCACTGCTTATCATCAGGCATGTTGGCGGCCAAACGCAACCCTATTATGTAATAAAAAAAACATTAATAAGATCATGGACGGTGATGTATACAGAAAATTTCATAGTAAGGAAATAATTATTAGAAGTACTTACCTACTTAGAAAATTTCACGACTTTTCTAACAAGAGAAATAGTGTACTCGCAATTTCCTTCTCCTTGCGCAGTCGGGTAAAAAGTTTGCACCTTTTCTTTTTATTGACAGAAGGGAGACCTTATACAAGATAGCTATTCAACTGTAACTGGAATACAGTGCAGGATTGCATCAAAATTTTTGAACTTTATTTCGTCTTCATTTTTACCTTCAGCTGAAATTCCTTTGTCTCAAAATCCTAATTGAGTTAAGTCCTTAACAAACCCGCTTCTTCTGATGCTCAGACGGAGAATACGGGCTTACCCGAGCCCCAGCTTATACCACAGTTACTAAGTAACGAGCCACAGTTTAGACAGTAGTTATTACGGCTCCGAGACATAGATTATGCAAGTAATGCGTACGGAGGCTCGTCTTGTGTGATTATCTAATCACGCCGTAAGCCGGAGCCCGAGAGAAACTTGGTCTTCTTTTTATTAAAAGAAAACGAGGAACTTCAAACATTCAGCTGCGTCGGGAAATTAAAATACTTTCGTCTTGTACTGTAATTGGATCTTTTGTCTATTGTAAGTACTTATATGTACTTACTTACAAGTAAAACATACTTTACTAATCTACCTAGTTGTTGGCTATTACTTAAGAGTAATTTGTATGTATGACTAGCTACAAATATCGACATTCTACACCAATAAAAAACAGCCAATTTTGTAGAGCTGGTTTGCTATTGCAATAGATACTTAAAAGATAACAAAATACAATGTAAATTTTACAGTTAGAGTCTACATTATAACTAGCTGCGCCCGCGGTTTCACCCGCGGTCCCACAAGAACCGTTAAATTTATCGGGGTTAAAGGTACCCTACCTATGTCATTTTCTGACAACGTGTATGAAAATTATACGTCCATCGGTTTAGGCATGAAAGCGTAACAAACAAACTTACTTTCGCATTTCTAAAATAGATGCGTCCCGCGATTTTACTCGCGGTTAAAAAGTAGCCTATGAGCTACCAACCACATACACAGCTACATACCAAATTTCACCAAAATCCGTCCTCTTGTTTGAGCTTGAAGAAGTAACAAATACACACTCACAAACTTTCGTCTTTATAATATTAGCGTGAAGCGTGATTAGTTAGGAAGTTAGGTTATATAGGATGTATTTACATAGTACAGTATTTGCATAGTAGTAGTCGTATGTATGTACCGTATGTCGACCGTATGTAAATACAAAATAGTAACTAGGTACTCATTGTAACTTCGTAACATAATAGAGTCTGAAACTTGTTGAACGAGCATTCTATAAAGTACACACTCGGAACTTCCTCGACTCTAGATTTCCCCGAGGAAACTTGCTGCCACTTCATTCTCTCTTGAAATTCTAAGCAGCTTAACGTTTGTCTTACATACTTACTAACTATATAATTATGACTACGTTAGGCTATGGAATGTCGCTCTACTGAATATTTACTTATCCATATCATGTGTTTATGTAACTCCTTAATGGTTCAGATGGTTCTAAACGCTAAATTAACTCTAGTTCCATTAGCAGTAGATATTAAAGTGGTTATCAAAGCAAGTCCAGCAAATTACTTATATTTGAAGAGTCGTAACAGTGGGCGATAATTTTTAAACTGTTTCTTTTGACATCTAAAATTAGCCAGGAAAACACAAGCTCAGATACTTATTAGATACTAACTCTATTTAATTTTATTCGCTCGCTCAGGAAATCAGACTACTCAAAATAGGCCTATTGTTTCTTAAATTCAATTAATTGGTATACTCGTATTGTTTTATTCATCTGTATTTCGTCGTTTTTATCATATTTCAATAAATCCTTGTAAGTACCGTATTCTTCATACAGCTGTAGTGAATATATTATTCCTAGTTCCTAGAGAAACAAACTACCAGCAAAGGATAAAATATAAGAGAGCCTGCTCTGTGAGGAAATTTACAAAGCAGGCACCAAACGGGTTCACTATTTGTTTTATAAAATATGTAGGTACCAGGAGAGCAGAGTTGTGCGGAGGTCGTGCCACTTCAATAATTCAGAGCCTGCCGCCCGATTCTGCGATACCTATAGCTTGGAACCTTGAAATATGGTGGGAATCGTCGAGTAACATTTGAGCCACATTTTGCAGATGAAAAACGTAAATCAGATAGCTTACAAACATCTTAATAAATATAAATTACGTGTCACGTTGTTTGTCCGCTATATACTCCTAAACTACTTATCCGATTTCAATCAAATTTGCACACCGTGTGCAGTTCGATCTAACTTAACAGATAGGATACCTCACATACCTATAAATATATAAATAATAAACGCGAACGAAGTCGCGGGGTGACAGCTAGTGTAAGTATGAATTTCAATATCTTTCAGAAAAAGTAGGTAAGCACAACTCTACTAACTTAGTAAAAAGGCCTCGTTTACACCCTTAGAACCCTTAAAACGAAGTATCTTTCAACAGTTAAAATCTCGATGTCAAGCAATATTTATTGTTATCTTGATTTTTTCTTTACCCACTGTAAAGCAGCTCAAGCAATACCCTTAGTTTTCTCAACATTTAATGTTATTTTACAGAAACTCACGACGCGAAGCTAATTGTAATGGTTTTCGGTGAAATTAACCGAGAGAAGCCTCGGTTTCAAAATTACGTTTTCATGTTACTGGTTTCCTCAATTTGATATTATTAGAGTTAAGTTGAGAGGATCGTGTTTGGGGGTACCTAAATTGACTGAACTTAGAGGGCGCTGGCGGAGAATTTTATTATTGATCCTTAATACTTTTAACCATTTTTAGGGTTCCGTTCGCTAAGGGTAAAACGGGACCATAAACTAAGACACCGCTGCCTGTCCGTCTGTCCGTCTGTCACCAGGCTGTCACCGGTTCTCATGAACCGTGATAGACAGTTGAAACTTTCACAGATGATGTGTGTATATGTGTATCGTTTGCCGTTACAACAACAAATACTAAAAAACAGAATGAAATAAATATTTAAGGGGGCTGCCATACTATAAACGTGTCTTTTTGCCGATTTCATTGTTTTCATTGATGTGTACGTAACCCTTTGTGCGCGAGGCCGATTCGCACTTGGCCGGTTTTATATCGTGTCATCGATTACGCTAATAATTTCAGTATTTTATTGTTATGCTACGGCTACATTAGCGGCCTGCGGCGATGATTCGGGCTATCATGACAATTGTAGTCGGTTAGTTCGTCACTCGGCGATGTATCGTACGAATTATCGCCCACGTCAACTCCGCAAAAAGGCGACGAGTTGACCGCTAATATACTCGTACCTAGACAATTTTAGCGCGACAACGCGACACGAATTATCGCGCGCCAATGTAGCCCAACTCTAAAATAATACTTTTCTTTGTAACTGTGCTGCTGCGAACAGTAAGTGATTGTAGGTACCAGGAGAACAGCCAGGAGAGCTCTAGAAAGTCTACATAAACATATCATAGCATTATAGAGGGTATGCTATAAAAACTTACCTCGATTAGCTACTCTGGAAGGGTGTGGTACTGATACCCTGGTACTTGCCCTATCCATTAGTCGGACGACCTACATCTCATCAAGTTGTAAACTTTACTAGACTTTTTACTGACTTTTTATTAGTCTTCTAAGGATAGGCTTGAAAGTGTTGCTATTTAAAAAGGTCACCTATAAGTGCGTAGTAGGTAGGTATCTAAACATTCATTTTAAATGTCAAGTTATGAACTTCTATTTTTGTTAGCCAAGTCGCTAGTTTATTGTTAAGTCCTTCAATAAGTTGAAATTTGAGTTCATGGATTGTTCTAGTTTTACGTAATGAAAGAAAAATAAGTCAAAACCTTCATTTTTAATTAAATAATTATTTACTATCTAAATACTGATAACGGAGCTGTTATCAGTAGGCGGCAGTGATTGCTGCGTAGGCGATAAAATTGGTTATTCATTGATCTAAGGGCTGACCAAGCATGCCTATAGCGATGCACTCTTCTATCTCGCTCTGGCTGCTTACCTTCCCACAGTCGAGACGGAGATAGAAGCTTGTTTTACAAAGCATACTTGATTAGTCAGGACCCGGTTGATGACTTGTCTACCCACACAAATACAGCCTTAACGATTGCGCTGACGTCATGTCGACTCAAGCTATGATAACGTTCCGCTATTTCGAGCTCGCTTGACATGGGGATATAGCTCAGTGGTAGAGCATTCGACTGCAGATCGAGAGGTCCCCGGTTCAAACCCGGGTGTCCCCTGGAAACTCGCTTTTTGCTTTTTGTTTATTTCTTATTCTGGAGGACAACAACCCTCCGATCAGTTTCAAGTTTGCACTTTGTAGATGAGATAAAAAAAAAACACGAGTACCTACCAGACGAGTTGAATATCGAATAGTATAGGATAAGAAGTAGAAAATTATAGTGTTTTTGTAAAAAAACAAAAAACCGCCTACAAAATAACCGTCGATCGCTAATACGGACAGTTGCCCTATTATCCTGGGATATGTGGAACGATGACGCGCACGACTCCGGCCCGGACAGCGCGCGATGCGCGTCCGTCATTCATAACATGCTTCACTCGCTTGGTGTAACGCATGATATAATAATATACTCCGCCAGATATAGCATTCCAGTCACGTGGGCAACACGTAGTGACGTCAATCGATGCATAAGCAAGACCGAATTAAGGCATTTACAAATAGTTCGAAAGAGACGGATGACGATGACGAGTGACGTCATTACGTGTTTGCTTCCGGAATGCTAGACCTTGTTTTTTTGAATCATGGTGTAACGCTGTATTAATATCAAGTTGCCTACCCCGTTCCGGTCAGTTTTTAAAATACTATTTTAATTTAAATTATTAAAATAAATATAAATAATTAATTCACAAAATGTAACACTCCTAAATACCTACCTATTATTGAAGTAAATTTAATCAAGTTATCCCTATAGTCACCAGCTGAAAGTTTATAGAAGTGTAAATTGATGTATTTATACTGTTTTTTGACACCTCTAGGACTCAATTAGACTAGAGGTGTGCAATATATTAATAAAGATATTTTAAAACTACAAACTATCGATCGTACCTGATCAGTGAGCGTCGGATCTGCTCCATGCGCCAGCAGCAGTTCCACAATGTCTGTGGCGTCGGCAGCACACGCCGCGTGCAGCGCTGACGAACCGACCTGTACACATGTGATCAACTCTTTATTTTTCACACAGCTTCTTACTATGGTATAGTGTACTACTACTACTGCCAGGTATAGTGTTCAAAGAAAAAAAAAGGACACAATGACGACACGATGCATAAGCAATACCGGAATAAGTCATTTAAAACAATTTCGAGAGAGACGACTACTTCCCGAACGCTAGACCTTGTTTCTTGGATTTTTGGACTTAGTTTTTTCTCACCAGAAATCACAAAATAATGCTGAAAACAAGTGTAACAACTGGTGGCCTTCTCTGATAGCGGTCTTTTCCAAGCAACCTCAAAGAGTTAAAGAAAGAGTAGATCAAGCAATAGTTCACATAGACAAGAAAACAAGAAAATCGATCCTCTGCGATGCGATGAAAAGGCATTTGTGCAGAAGCAAATGCAAAGACGTTCAATAAAAAAAGTAGAGCTGATGGCCTACCATGGCGTGGCTATGATGGCGTGACCATGAATCTTATTGCGCGGCGATACGATTCTCAGTCGATCAGCATCGAAAACAAAACGTAACCATCATGGCAATATGGTTTCATGGTAGGCCCGCTGAAAGGTTGATTATTTCATTTAACAATTCGTGACACCTGCCATTCTGAAAGCGTGCACTCGACCTTGTTTCCGCCGCCCCTCTAATCTTCCAGCTTGTTCTGTGTTTATTTCTACATTTTCAACCATTCAGAAAAGGCGCCTGAAGTCATTTATAGTTATATCCGCTAACAGTTAATTATGGAAGGTTGTATTTCTGCCTTTTTGAGGAAACACAAAGAGAATATGTAAAAAACCGACTGGAACGTACCCTGTGTCTGTGTGACACTACAGGCATTAAAGACAATCTATTTACGTTTCGCTACACAAAATCTGTTTAATCGTATAGGATGCAGCGGGCCTAGCACTGGACGTAGAGAAATAGTCTTTCCACCGTTTTAATCCGAGCTCAGATGCGACAAAGCTAAAATACAGATATGTTTGTCTCTTTCTCGCGGGATATAATCGGTGGAAAGACAATTTTTGTCTCCGGCCCGTGCTAGCCCAGCTGGAGGTCAGATATTCCTATGTGACCTCCAAACAAACGTTAATGGTACAGAGGTCAGATATTCCTATGTGACCTCTTTACAAACGTTTGGGCACATTGATACATACCCGAAAAAATAGTGTCGTGAATAATCACAAGTTTTAGAAAATAATACTTAAGAATTGTTTCCTAAAACTTGTGATTCTTCGAGTGTTAAAGTGTAATTGTAGATTATTACCTTCGACCGGTTCGTTAACGTGCACGAGTGTGGGCAAATGATACAAACATTAGGAAATGCTACTTTTCGTGTTCTCTACAAAACTCGACATAAAGTTTCAGTAAAGTATCCACGGCTTTACTGAAATGGGAAAAGGGGAGGGATTCATCTCATCTTTCATGACCCTCTCCTCTATCATCATCATCTTAGATTTAGCAACTCATGTTTAACTGATATGTATGACAAGGCGGTATGGCCATGTTGGCTTTAGCCTGCCGTATGGGCAAAAAATATTGCTACATACCCGGAAAAACAAAACCTTTTGTGCAGGCAGATGTAAACAAATGATGTTTGCTCGATGAGAGTTTGTTCATCAGCAGCTCTAATTAACCAATACGTTTAGCTTCCTAACGTTATGTCGCTTCTAAATAGACCGCAAGGTTTTCCAAAGCTCCAAACCAATGTTGCCCCAACACAAGTTTGTTCAACAACTCGTAGTTCCGTACAGTTTTATCGAACAAACTATTGGATTCCTATTGGATTTTATCCGGATAGTTTGACTAGTTTAATTTCATTGTTTTCGCCTTTCGTTTTGCTTTAGTATTGATGGAGCTTGAAGTTAGTCAACTGTTATTTTAGCTGAAATACATTCGACTGAAATACCTTTTTGGTGGAGAGTTCATGCATTCGATCTGCTGCTTTTTACTTTCACCGATTTGAGAATTAGTTGTTTTTAACTTTTTTATCCCTTAGGATCGGTTGCATATCACGTGTTTGAAGTCAAATTTAACCACCAGAAGATAGCAAATCGGGTTGCACAAGTCAGGGCTAGTTGTCATGTTCCTGTGCAACTTGACTTTCGGTGAGAGTTTGGTTAAGGTTAAAATTCAACATTTACAACTTTCGCTAATATGTACCAACATCGACCCTTAGGGTGATCTCATACAAAAAGTACATAGTCTTCGAAAACGTCAAAAGAGATTACAAAATTAAGCAGGAAAGTCACGCCTTTCCCTCGAGGGGGCTGGCAGAGGTGTAATGCAACACCCACATTTTGCCGGACGATATTCAGTCCCAAATGTTACAGGGGCAAGTCTGTCGCCATCCACCGGGCTCCAGTCATGTGGCAGATGACATACAATACGCACATATGTTCACACAATGAACAAATTGGTGCGTGCCGTCGGTTGGGTTTAAACCCGCTCCCTTTGGCTTGAGAGGCGAGCCTCCTCCAACTAGGCTATCATCGCAAGAAAGTATGAAAAACAATTGACAGAAGTCATTCGCAATTTGTTTTTTAAGCCGCCTTAATTTCGTTTGTGATTTCTGGTATGAACCAAAAAAGCTTTTCATCTACAATCTACATCATACCAAGCATCAACTCACAAAAAAAAAAGCCTCAGGGAAAAGCGTTGAAAACTCACGTTATTTTGCAGGTGTACGTTAGCGCCGAACGCGAGCAGATGCTCTACTATTCCTCTACACCCTTGTGCACAGGCCATTTGCAAAGCCGTCACTCCATTCTGCAACAAACAACCTTAAATTACTACACATAGAACAGAAAATGGGTTATTTTGTGACAATAATAAACAATATCATTTTAACAACGTAATGAGTAGACATCTATTATTCATCGAAATGTTCTGTTTATGCCTACTAAAATTGTTTTCAAATTTTTCTTCAGTCATTCGTTCGTTTCCTTTGAGCGTTCTTGAATCGTAATGTAACCTCTGATTACTTTAATGTAATTTGCGAGATGGAAAGGGAAAATGTGATTGGCTATTAAATTTTAATTAAGTCTGTGCTTGAGAGGGTCAGTTTGGACGGTCTTGGTAATCAAGTTTGAGTAGGTCTTGAATGCCTGATTGAGTTTTGGAAATTGTGATATTTCTGGGAAAATGAGGCTATCTGACCTGCCTATGTAAGTAGAAGGCAAGGTAAAGAAGACGAAGACAATGTACTTGGCTACTAATGGAATTCAAAGTTATGTTTGAAATGGATGCAAAGGAATCTTAAAATTACATCATTCGATCAGATGTAGGTACATCAGGTAAATGTATAACATCTGACCGATGACAACTGACGGATGATAACAGCACACCTGATTGACGATGTCGTAAAAGATGGTGAACCTTGAAGGCTGGGAGAAACTAATTCTTGAGATTGCAATTACACATTGTTAGAATCAAAGAAGACCAAATTCACCTGATAAAGCCTACTGCTTCTGCTTGCACATGGCATAAACTACAAGAAAAAAATAGTGTCGTGATGATGAGAGTTCTACTCAATAGACTCAAAACTCAGAATTGAGAAACAGGCTCTTTTCTGAGACTCAAAATAGTCTCTTCCTTCACAGGCCCTACTAAGCTTTGACACGCCTCCTTCCAACGTCCAAGTTTGTTTCCTCTACTCACGTTGTCCACAGAGTCGACCTGGCACTCGCCCTCCAGCAGGCACCGCACCAGCTCCGTGTGTCGGTGCACGGCCGCCACGTGCAGCGGAGTGCGTCCGGAGTTGTCCCGTGCTTCTTTGCTAGCGTTTCGCGACATCAGCACGGTGGCCACTGATACGTGCCCGCCTTCGCACGCCATGTGCAGCGCTGTACGACCTTTCTGTTGGAAGAATAAGAACATGAGGGGAGAGCTCGTACGGGGGCGGCTGAAGTTCATGAAATATTCTGAATTGGAGTCTTTTCTGTAACGAGCGTTTTAAATGTGAAATGTGCTTCCAAAATGTTGTGTTAAAAGAACAGGGAACACAGTCTCTACGCATTTACGCACATGTGATAGCACCAATCGCCATGAACAGTGGTCACGGATATTAGGAGTTTCGTCTTTATTATTTAGGTAGGTAGGAATATAATGGTCCGATAAAAAACCCTTCCAAAGCAACAGGCTATATTTTTATTTTAATGGTGGGTTAACGAGGACGGTTCCACTTTCCTGGAACATTGTCATAATTCATGTGGAGGACGCTTGAGTTCGGTCCAATGGACAATAAATTTAATTAAATGGTGAAAGTTCGGAAATCATGTCACTAAAACAATTTGCAGGATAAGGAGTAAAGCTAACCACTAATATTTAATATTTGAAGGGTTCTTCACTTTCTAAATTACTATTTAGGTAAAGGAAGTAAGATTAAATTCAAATGACCTAGTTATTTTTATTTATTTATTTAACACACAAAACAAGTTACAATCAAAAGAACTTAGTAATAGATCCTAATAGATCGCCAGAAACACAAATGAGATCTGGATTGTAAATCAAAACATGTGTGCAATATAGCTTCAGTAAAGTCTTAAGGTTACATGACACACTTTAAGTAGTTAGGTCCTATGTCATTTAAATTTCGTCTTACCTCAGCATTACCTAGGTACACTAGGTACATATTACTGCTTGAAGACAGGTTTGTTTTTTACGCGTTCACGCTTTTTACTTGACCGATCATTATGAAATTTTGCATACACGAGTCGGGCTACAGAAAAGGATATAGGATACCTACTTTTCATCCCGAAAATTTTTACGGTTTCTGCGGAACCGCGGGGCGCAGTTAGTTGATCTAAAAAATGTAGAAACTCCAGTGCAAAAGCATAAAACTTTTCGTACGAAATCTTATCGCGTTTGCAAGTATTTGATTATGACTGTGATCCACAGATTTGTGCCACTTTATGGTAGAAGGGGTGGCTGTGGATGACGTCTTTATTGCCTGTTATCTTGTTTATAGTGAAGTAAGTAGGTACGAGTGGGAGGCGGTCTCCAATCTACAATGTTTGCTGACGACTCGCCGCCCGGAAACCGACCGGCGACCGGACCCGGGTTGATGCGGGAGACGAGAAATACATCATACCTACTGAGTAATTCGGAGTTATATTCTTGACCAAACGTTTTCAATTCAAATATTATACATTAGTCATAACTTCAAAACAGCTTTTTTTTTATTTATTGTCCCTTAAAATTTTTGTACAAAATAATATTTAGGTGTTGCACCAAAAAACCAAATGGTTTGTCTTGGTGCTCACATCCACCACTCGCCTCAACTAAAAGAAAATACAAATCAAATAAAAGTGTTATACACTAATTCTCAATACCTTGTTTAAAAAGTTTGTCTAGTAAGCACCTGTTTGTTATTTTAGATTACTAATGTCTTCAATGATTGTTCGTTTCTTTCCACAATAACAACAATGAAGTTGTGCACGAGTCGCTGCGATGAGCTGTATAAGCGAACTAGTGTTATCAGAAATCAGTTTTTTTTTAAACTTCTATAGTTACACGTCACATACTCCTATAGGTACATTTATTGTGTACCCATGCCAATAGCATTCTATGACCATTGTCATAGAGTGCTAATTAATTCTTATTGCTAATTGCTATCATAAATGTAATTTTATTTACATTTCTAAAAAAATTATATGGAATAAAACAGGTTCATCAGTATTGTACCTAAAGATTCCGTGGGCTTAAGTTCATAACATTCAATTCCCAGAACGTCTTTCCATCATTTCCTTATACGTCTGTTTCCATTAACGTCTAAATAACGAAACTCAAAGTTTTAATTTTTTAAGACATAGTCAAGTTTCTGAAGCGCCTCCACAAAAGCTCTTCTTAGCTAGTTCTATTCAATTTATCAAGCTCAATATGTTACCTACTTATAAGACAAAAGTTAGAGTTTAAAAGCTTATCGCTGTAAAGTTGGAAGCGTACTTGGTACACAGTAACTCGGTAAGTGATCCGTCTAACCTAACTCGATTAGACCGTCCCCGCGGCGAAGTAATTCATTTTGCTTCACGAGAACTGAAAATGTATTTAATAACCCCACTCTCTTGTGAAAATGCAAGTACATTCAATATGATTTGAGAGGAAAATTCAAAATCTATTAATTGGCACGAATAAATTAGAAATCGGAAGGTAAGCTTTTTTTCGCTTCTTGCTTTTTTTAATTAAAAAGCGCTGGTAACGGTCCATTGTTTTTTTGTGGAAATGGTAAAAAAAGAGAGTTGGTTTGGCAGATAATTAATCTTTCGGTTCTTGCAAGCATAGTATAATAATATTCTAGTATCTGGAACTTATGGAGTCTATTATAGTTCCCAATTCCTAAACAAACAATTGAATTAAGGGTCCGGCAACCACTTTAGACTAACTTCGCGTTGGCTAAAGGTTTTCTATTGTTATTTCCTCTAGAAGATGACGACGAGCAAAGAGAGCAAGTAAAGATACTGACGAGCCTCTAAAGTTATCTACACACTGACAAAGTGCAATTTCAATAATTTTTTATGACTTTTGCAGTTCTCTAATCAGTCTTAAATAACTAAAAATGTCCCTTGTATTATGGATTAGTTTAAAGGCTAATGATGTAGACAACCTCTCTATGTAAAGGGATTTTTGTATTGCTTTGTCTATCTATTAAATAAATAAATCATAAGTGACCCCTAATAAATGCCGTTATTTTGCATAGCTATATTTTCTTTTGAGGACGTTTTTTTTAAAAAAACCAAGAACATAGGAGCGGAGATATACGTAGTTCATTAAAATGAATATACTCGTATTTACCAAATTTCATCATAATCTGAAAAATGGTTTCCAAGAAATTTGACAAGTGCGTTTGTATGGAAAATACAGAGCGTCGCGGAACCCTAAGATAACAATGTTACTATATTTTCAAGATGGTTTCTAAATTGTTATTAGCCATGTGCCATGCTAAATCAAATATCTTGAGTGGTTTATATTGAGGTTTCTTCGTATTTTTCAATGCAGTTTATACGACCTATTTCTCGCACTAACCGCAGCTTAACCGGAGTCAAGATACTCAAGAGTGTGTGCTTTTATTTTTCTACATTTTCATGTAGGGTCAACTGGGGCAAATGCGTCTGCGGGGCAATTGCGTCTTTCGAGAATTACTGACAAACCCTTTACAAATTATGTAACTAACGCCATCTTGTGCAGATGATTGCAACTAAAGATAAAAAAATGTTGATGTCGCCTAATTTGTGAAGGGTTTGTCAGTAATTCTCGAAAGACGCAATTGCCCCACAGACGCATTTGCCCCAGCTGACCCTACATCGGAAAATTGTCCACGAGCGTTGGCATTGTACTGCCTAATAATCATAATAATAATAATAATCCATTTATTTCAGGCAATATAACTTGCATACAATGCAAGTTACAGAGGCCCATAGAAAATAAATACCTTACAGACTAACACATATAAATAACATCAATAAAATTAACTAAATCTTCTGGGCTTTTGCTCCCTGTGCGGCCTCCCAGTAGCGCCGGAACACTAGCCCTTTTGGCCAGAAATCAGGCGAGAGTAGTGCTGCCTTGTGTTTCGCTGGAACCCGTAGTAAGTAAGACTTGAAATAAGTCGCACATACGTAATAATAATATGCATTCTGTGTTAGAAAGTATGTAGCGAAGGCTACAGGACAATAAAAAGCTATAAAAAGCACTTCTTTGTCAGAAACACTCTCAGCTTCTCACAATTTTTCCTATTTCCGCGAGAAATGTGTATAATCCCATTATGTTGTGGAATTTCTCGGTTTGTCCTCGAAAAACTATGCCATTTGTTTGGTTTAGTTATGTATTTGTATGAGGATGAAAAACTAACATACTTAGTTCTAACTAGCTGCGCCCCGTGGTTTCACTCGCGGTTAAAAAGTATCCTATGTGCTATTCTAGTCTATAATCTATCTTTGTGCCAAATTTCATCCAGATCTGTTCAGCCGTTCTGGCGTGAAAGAGTAACAAACATCCATCCATCCATTCTTACAAACTTTCGCGTTTATAATATTAGTAGGAGTAGGATTTTTATGCACCAACAAACAGATTTGGGTGTTTAACTCGTACCTAATTTCAAATTACTAACAAACTAAAACTCGACTGTAAGCTGAAATACATTTTTAACCGACTTCAAAAAAGAAGAAGTTTCTCAATTCGACTGTATGTTTTCCTAACTGACTTAAAAAAGAGGAGGTTCTCAATTCGACTGCATGTTTTTTTTAACCTAAGTATGTTACGCGATCATTCCGACAATTATGACGATTATTTCTTTTTGTTTGGTAGATCGAACTTCAGAGGTGGTTCCTTATAAATTTTGTCGAAATCGGTCAAGTGGGTTTTTTATATGTCTACAAAATCCAATTCGGATGACGGGAAGTCGGTTTTTTTAGCTTTGCTTTTCATATTATTCAAACTGTAGGATCGGGGACGTTGAAACGCCCCGATGTCCCTCTTGTTTCGTTCCTTCAGGTAGATGATGAAGGATCAAAGTAAAACACGTCTGTTCTGATTCAAGATGTATTTTCCAAACGTACAGTTAGTCGTTGTCGCTTGCTAGAGCTCACTCACTAGATTAACACTAGGGATGGCGCGCGCGCCAGTCAAGGTGGTCGACCGTTTTTCTAGTGATCTGCGCGCGACCCATAGACAAACTAACTAGGAGCTAAAACGGGTGCGTTCACAGAACGCCACAAAACCAACTCAATCGGATGAATTGCGAAGGAATGCATAGAATACACTATCGTATTCTATGTAACAAAAAAGAAACATTAAATATACAAATACTGTACGGTTGAAGGTAGTAATAAAGTAAGTAGGGTCAACTGGGGCAAATACGTCTGTGAGGCAATTGCGTCTTTCGATAATTACTGACAAACCCTTCACAAATTAGACGCCAACTACATCTTTTTTTTAACTTAAGTTCCAATAATCTGTACAAGATGGCGTTAGTTCCCTAATTTGTGAAGGGTTCGTCACTATATAATTTAAAAAAGACGCAATTATCCCACAGACGCATTTGCCCCAGTTGACCCTAAATACGTATACAGGCCGAGCGGCTAGCCCTTGGCTATAAAGGTTCCTTGGGGGCTTAACACGAGTTTGTTTTACATCTTACTCGTACTTAGTTCCTTAACGTTTCCGCCAGGTTCGCTTTATTTCAATGTATGGAGCCGAACGAATAAACGCAAAAAGTTTTCGTAACTATGAAAACTCATGGCAAGGGTGCTAGAGGAAAAATAGTATGTATAGAAATACTCGTAGTATAGCTATTGTACTTGGGCGAAAAATGTAAACAATACTAAACTTTACGTTATTGTTTTCTGCGTCCGAGTACAATAGTGTTACTATTTCTAGGTTTATTGTATCGTGTACCGTTTTATGAGTGCGCAATGAATGAAGGTTGTTAATTACAATATCGTCAGTGACCTAGTTTTGCAGAGTTCGCTTCCTGCACAATGTATTGATTATTATGATTTTTCGAGGCGAGAGAAGATTGATTTTGATAATGTGCAATATTATTTAATGAAATGAAATTGTTTTTATTCCGGATTGTTACACCCATATTAAATACAAAATAAATAAAATAAAATAAAATAACTAAGAACATTGTTGTGTGGAACATTTCCACACACGGTTGCCTGACCTCAAACTAAGCAAATCTTGTACTATGGCTGCCAGAGACTGATATGCACACTTAGATATTTTTAAATAGATATTAACACCCAGACATAGAACAAACACAAATGTTCATCACATTAATGTTTGCCCTAGGTGGGAATCGAACCCAAGATTAGAAGGCAGGTTCACTACCAACTGAGCCACCGAGGCAGTCGTGAGTGGCGAGGTTTGAATGGGTTTTCAATGAATATTTGAATGTTGTGGTGGACAGAATTTTGCCGAAGGATAGGATTAGAACCCGCGTCCAATGATGTAGATTCCCCCCTAAGTTTGTCTGTGCTATACAATTAGGCGTACCTTCTCGCAAATAAGTGGAGGTAAGTTACACAATACACGCATTTTTTTTAAAGTTCGCGTATTTGCCAATGTCCTAGGTTTTGTTTCTTTTATATTTGCGACAGGAAAATATCTCTTCTCAGCATAACATATTTGGAAGCGGATGGCCTACAGCGCCATCCGCGTCCAATATAATAACGCTTTCCGGGCGGTGTTGGGGCTGCCTCGCTTCTGCAGTGCCTCGGGCATGTTTGCGGAGGCGCACACCGATTGCTTACATGCCACCATGCGCAAGAGGTGTGCGTCTCTGGTGCGCAGGGTGCGGGCCAGCCCCAATGCCGTCTTGGCTATGATTGCCAGTAGGCTCGACTGCCCGTATATCCGGCATGGCTGTGGCAGACATGTGGACAGCGACATGCCTGTGAGACAGTTGTAGAATTAATAATTTAGTGTATAAATGACTCGACTTGACTAATGTGATTGCTGATTATTATTTTTATTTACCTATTGTATGTTTTTATTGTTATTTTATTTAGATTATTATGTTTGTATTTTATTATTATTTGTATTACTAATTGGAATTTGATTATTGTGACTTGTTTAATGACATGAGTAATTGAATTATTAATTCTATAATTTAACTTGATTTTATAACTGTTAATTATATATTTACTTGCGGGTTTAATTTCCTGAATAAATGAATTTTATTTATTTAGTTTATTTTAATTATAATTAAGATCGTGACAAATCTAAGCAAATCGCGTTAGAATGATTATCCTTGACAGGAAGATCAACTAAACACAATCACCGAGTCCGAATTGATTCCATGCTCGCCTCTGCGTCATTCGGCCAATCATCAGACTGTACCTACGTGAGTTTTGGATTGGCTTTGCCTGACTGACTCTCAAATGGAATTCTGGTTAAGCCCGTTGTTTACCCAACAAGCAGGCCAGGTAAAACAGACAGGTACTAGGAAATAATAACGTCTGTGTACCTGTCGCTATCAAAATGAGTTAGGTAATTTGTTCTATGTTAGCTTGGTATTTCAAATAATTTACAAACTAAATTAGGTACTTGAGAGATTAAATCAGACTAGGTACCTATACTTGAATAGGTTTTCATTACCTCTAAATGTTGTTTAACGAATGATAAACAACAATTACGTTCAATTTGTTTTTCCATCTTGTTTAGGAAAAGAGACGTAAAAACAAAAACAAGAACGTGAAAATTTCATTCTAGTAAGTAATATTTACACGTTTTATACACAGTTTAGTTTGGTTTGGTTAGAAGTCTTTTGTTTTCTACACATACTCATATACTTATTCTCAAGTGACACTTCGTCGCCGTCGAATTCAAAACGAATTAATGAATTATGAATCAACTGATAATAAACACCTACACAAAGCAACCCCTAGCTAATAACTACTTCATTTATGCTCCAATACGTATCAACATTAATAACAGTACTTGAGTGCCTTGTAGCGGGCTTTATTACACGCATTCTGTAATGGACTAAAAGGCACTTCAATTACATCGGGCCGTGCCGTGCGTCGTGATTTCACGCATTTGGAATACGCGGAGCGAGCTCCGCCAATCTTATTACGCCCTGGTAAGTACTTTTCAAGAAAAGGTATAATTGAGACGCAGTAATGTATCGGTAATTAGCTTTATTTTCGCTTTAGTTTTTTTAAAATGCGATGGCAGCCTAGTTGGGAGAAGGTCCGCCTCTCAAGCCAGAGGGAGCGGGTTCGAACCCAGCCGATGGCACGCACCAATTTGCTCATTTTGTGAACATATGTGCGTATTGTATGTCATCTGCTACATGACTGGAGCCCGGTGTGTGGCGACAGGCTCGCCCCCTGTCATATTTGGGACTGAATATCGTACGGCGAAGTGTGGGTGTTGTATTACATCTCTGCCAGCCCCCTCGGGGGAAAGGCGTGATGATATGTTTATGTAGTTATTTTATTTTGTACCTACTTAATATGGATGTAACAATCCGGAATAAAAACAATTTCATTTTATTCATTTATAAGTAATTTGGATGATTGATGTCCAACTACCATTGATCAAAGGAAGATCAGGGCCAGACTGTCTCTAAGACAATTTATAGGCAACTACCTACGGGTCCAGCGGAGCCTATTTAGTAAATAATGTTCAGTCTATCAAATTTGGTACCAACCTAGAAGGAGAGCAGCCCCGAAACTTGCATTGCCTCTAGGAAACCTAGACCTTTATAGATCTCTATTTATCTTAATCCGGCCCTAGTTTATCCATTAACCCTGATGCTAATTAGGTTCAGGGTTTGGGGTCTAGACTCAATTAAAATAGACTATTGGAAAATACTATTAGCGAACACAAAATACTATCATGCTGCTTACCTTATTAACAGCATCGATGTACGCGCCTCGTTCTAGCATCAACTCGACGACCCCCGTGTGTCCGGCCCTGGCGCCGAGGGCGAGCGGGGCGTCGCCCGCCGAGTCCAGGGTCTGCACCCGAGCCCCCAGGGAGATCACGTACTCAGCGACGGTGGTAGCGCCGCGAGCGCACGCGCATTGTAGGATGTCGTTTTGCTTCTGAAGAAAGTTTTGATATTTAGTACGTTACTGTTTTGGCGTGGTGGATATCGGCTCAATCATCCTCGATGAAGGTAGAGGAATGTATGTAGGGACTTGATGGTACAAATCCAGTTTAGTCAATGGCCGTGCTGAAACTATAATTTCATCATCATCATTGCAGTTTTGTCACTGACGTGTCGGTGCCTAACGTTACATACAGAGCTCAAACTAATCTTCAAAAAGCAATCAATTTGTCGGAAGTGTGGTAAAGAACCTCACTAACAGGCTCACTTTAATCGACTACTTCTATGCGATACGATATGCGCGGACACTTTCCATCGCTAGAGGTGTCCCTTTTCTAATCGCCGCCATTCAAATTTTGAACTTCAACAACGCCAAGTGCTCCGCTATCCGATAAAGTTTTTTGTGTGTTGTGAAATCTAGGCTAGTTTAGAGACCTATACAAGTGCTAGATACGAGTGCCGAGACGTCCCGGCAAGCTTACACGGAAAAAGGTGAGCTTGTTTGTATTGTGCAGTTTTTTTTTTTTTTTTTTTTATTTAAAAAATTACACTCCACGGACTCCGGGGACCGTGACTTTTTTTAACAAATATCTTAAATTATTATTTAAAGGAAATACAGGTAGAGGGGGGTTAGTTATTAAGTCTTAATCTAAGGTTAGGTTAAAGGTTTTCAGATTTACTTAATGCATTGTGAGTACACCACGAGCAGACCAGCGACCCGCAAGCAGCACCCGATCACGAGTATGACGCATGTGTCAGCCATCGCTCTCCTCAACCATATTTGAGGGAAGAGAACGACCCGACACACGACGCCGCCGCAAGAAGGTGCCTTCGATAGTGAGCATGAATGCTCGAGATGGACCCACAATTTATACAAAACGATAACAAAATAAAAACTATAACGAGAACAGAAATTATTACAATTTTTATAACAATTAATATTTTTATAACATCATGGCCTCCTCCCGACTCAGAGCCTCCATCACTACCGCGTTCCGATCTCTGATGGCCATCTGCAGGTTATATTCCTTGATGGTCTTCGGTGATGCAGCCGATGCTCGCCGTAAAAACCGGCTGATGGCATCGTCTTCGATGTCATCGGCGTAGTAGGTGAAAGTCCCGGTGTGCCGTGATATTGCGACGACTGCGTGGGACACGCTCTCATGCAGCTTCATTTTGGGCTTGGTCTTTATGGCGATAACCGACTCGTACGTTAGCCCCTGAGCTTCGTGGATGGTTAGGATGCGTGACCCTGCGCCTCCCCCATACCCTTGACTTTTGAGGGTCTCCTTTTCTTCCTGCGTATGTACTAAGAAAAGGGTGTTGGGAAGGGTGGTAGGAATTTGTGCTCCCTTGTACCTTCTTTGCTCAACGGACTTAATACGAGGAGCCGAGGAATTTTACTCTGTACCCGAGTAAATTTCCCTCAGCGCATACACGACGTCCATTGGGTTCCTGTGTGTGCAAAGCAACTCCTGGCTGATGTTTGTGACCAGGTTTGGGCGTTGGTACCTCATTTCGAAGAGATTTTCTCTGTCAATAAAAGGTAACTGATTTACATCTCCGATGAGGACAAGCTCACCAGCACCAGACAGCCGTGCAACCATTATTATGGCTCCAAAATGGTTCATGAGCGCTTCGTCTACCAGGAGGCGGTTGAAACTCTCTCTACCAAAACCATTTACGAGAGAAGAAGCCATTGTTCGTACCCTGGATTTCACCAGGTCTCCGATGCGGTGCGATAGTTTCTCTCTCAGATCTTTTGCTGCCTCTGTTGTTGTGGTGATGATGGCGTCCCTGTCCACATCGAAGTGACGGATCACCCATGTTGTCTTGCCACACCCTGGCACCCCATTGACCCATTGTATCTTTGGTACCGACCAGCTTTCCCAACTTGCGTCGACGTCTGGGTTCCCTTCGATGGTTTTGGCCATCTCTAGGATTCGGTCCTCCAGCATTATCTTGGTGCACTTGGCGGTGACTACAATTGGATCCTTTGATGGTGTCCCGTATTTCGGCTTACCTATTCGCTCCGCCTCTGTCTCGTTCAGCGCTACAAAACCACTTTCTGCGCTATAGGCTGCCATATACTCTCCTTTCATGGTTCCTTTGATGATCTGGGAAGTGACGTTGTTGTATATGGCGGCTTCCGCTTCCTCAAGCCTCTCGTTTAGGAGACTTTTACTTCCTAGCCTAAAAGACTGCAAGATGTTATCGCAGGTCCTGAGATTAACTTGTTTCGTCGCTCTCAGTATGGCTAGGAATTCGAGGAAGGCGTTTCTAGCATGGCTTTGCAGCCCTGAGGCCGAGACATAACGGGGCGAATCGACCTGGCCCATGTCGGCTCTCGTCCTAGCTGCTTGAAGTTGTGGAGCTGCTCTCGACGTCTGTGGAGATGGTGTTTTGGGTGCGATACGGAATAAGCTCTGCGTTATAGCGCTGAATGCTGTTATGAAACCGGTTATGTGGCCATTCCCTCTTTCTCGGTTACCACTTGCATGGGGTGCGGCCTTTTCAGAGACAATTTTTTGTTGTGCCCTTTCGGAACCAGACTGGGTGGTCGAACTTGGAACGGGGTGTCCCCAGCTATCTGTAGCACCTATGTGGTCTAGTGTTTGGGATTTGAGAAAGCTCAAGTTTTCTCCTCTATCCTCGTACACGACAACCTCATGGTGTTCAGAGGCCTTGGTGCAACCTAACCGGTCTACGACTTCCGCTTTCATATATTCGACCATCATCGCGTCCACGCTTATTACCCGGGGAGTGCTGTCAGCATTTTTGCTTAGATAATTAAGCAATGAGCTAGCTTGCGCAAAAGGTGACTGTGCCGCCCATTCCAGCAGTGCGATCGTTTTGTTTTTCGTTCGCACTATTCGGAATCGGTAGCCGTCTGCCATGCACACTGGCATAGCTTCGTAGGATTTCCGCTTCATAGTTACTTTAGCGGTGCTCCCGTTGAGCAGACATGCTAATCCTGGCGATAGTCGAACACGTTTCTGGTTCCTGACGAGGCAAAAGCTTATTCCGAGCCTTTCTCTATTGCTGTCCATGAAAAGTGCCACACCGCGAATCCGTATTCCCGGGTCTCCTCTTTCTGCGTTTTCCAGAAGATCGTGAATGGATACGCTTTTTGAGGAAGTTTCTCGGTTGGAGATCGTGGCTTGTGTTGCGCTGGTAGACTGTGTGAGTGTGATGGGGGGAAGTGTTCGGATGGGGGGGAGTGTTTGGAAGGGGGGGAGTGTTTGGATGGGGGGTAGTGTTCGGCTGGAATCGAGTGTTGAGTTTCTTTTGGCTGCTATACGGAAGGATCTCTCCACAAAAGACAAGAAGTGTGGTCTGCATTCTGGATCTGCCAGGATATTATGGAGTTCCGAGATCTCCAACTTCCTATCTATTAATGTTTCGAGATCCTGTCGTACAGCCATGAATCTAGGGCAATCGATGATCACGTGCCAGACCGTCTCGGCCACATAGGGGTCGCACTCGCAACCAGGGCTGTCTTTGAGCTTGAACCTGTGCAGATATTCAGCTATACCTCCGTGTCCCGTCAGCGCTTGTACCTGGAAGGGAGTCAGTCTTGTGGCTCGCGTCACCCGATATGCGTTTGCAATATCAGGGAAGAACGTTTGCGTGACTCTACCTGTTTCCGAGGTTTCATATCGGTCCTGCCACTTCCGTACCGATTCTTCGCGGATTTTCTTTTTGACGTAGGACAGAGGAATCTCTCCGTAGTCTCTTGAAGTGCCGGTGAGTGCCGCTGCTTTAGCGAGCTCATCAGCTCTTTCGTTACCAGCGGTGCCCACGTGCGCTCTCAGCCAGAAGAGACGAAGAGCTACCCCTTTTGCAACTATTTTCCCAATGTTTTCCTTTATACGTTTTACCAAGGGGTGGTTTGTTTTAGGGTTCTGAAGCAGTTCGAGTGAGGATCGTGAGTCGCTCAAAACGTTAACTTCAGAACTCTCGCCTGTTGCCACCAGTTCGGTCGCCCGGTAAAGAGCATAAAGTTCCGATTGGAAGACTGTGCATTGGGGGTGTAGCTTGAATGTCGAATATTTAACTTCTCGGCCGTTTTCCCACCAGGTTAGGGCTGCCCCGACTTGACCCTTTATCTTACTGCCATCTGTATAGATTTGGGGTCCTTCTAGCTGGTTGGAGATGTTCTCTAGGAGCTCGAACTGCACGGATGTCTGGGTGGACGGATGCGGCTGGTCCAAGTAACTGACTTTTTGTTCGAGCTCCGTTTCCGGCGGGAGGTATTCTTGAGAGAAGTTTTTCTTCGCTCTGTACAGGTTAGCCACTTCTTGTATTCTCAGGTCGAGAGGAAGTAGTCCTGAGATGGCAAGTGCTGACTTCAGAGAAACAGTGCGGTATGATTTGCAGATTTTCTGGGCAAAACCTCTTTGGAGTGCGTTCAAGTGAGACTTGTTTTCCTCGAGGTCTACCGCCTGCGCCCATACGTTCGAGGCGTACATGATGATTGGTTCCACCACTGCGATGTAAATGGTTCTCGTGATCTCACTGTTCAGTCCCCAGGTCACTTTCGCCGCACACGCTAGCTGTTTGTATATGTTCGCCACCTTTTTACACTGAGCGTTTACGTGTGCTTTGAAATTGAGCCTTCGATCGATCAGCAGGCCAAGTAACTTGACTTCTTTAACAAGACTAAGCTGAACGCCTGACATGACCAGATTTGGGGGATGGTACTTCAACTTGTTAGTAAAGAGCATTGCATTTGTTTTATGCGCTGCAAAGTTGAGCTTATTACGTTTCCCCCACTCCACGATCATGTCCAACGTTTGATTGGCCTGCTGTTCGATAACTATTGATGACTGATTTGTGAACACTAGAACGACATCGTCTGCGAAGGCTTGACAGTAAATTCCCTCTGCCTCTAGCAGTCGCAGCAGCGAGTCCAGGATTACGTTCCAGAAGGTAGGTCCTCCGATAGAGCCTTGGACACATCCCTTGGTAGTTTCCCTTTCGCTTGCTGCTCTGGCATAATTGACCTTGATTTTTCGGTCTTGGAGGTACGAGTTCACCATCTCGAAGAGGTTTGTTGGGCACCTCTTCTTCGCTAACTGGTTTTTAAGGGCGGGCCACCATGCATTGTCGAAGGCGCCTTCTATGTCCAGGGAGACTAGGAGTACGATGTTTTTACTGTTTACTCCGTTTTTTATATGCTCTACCAGGTCATATAAGGCGTCCTCGGTTCCTCGTTGGGGCATGAATCCGTACTGCTTCTGACTGATCGTTGGGAGGAGATGCCATTGGAGTCGGGCTACCAAAAGCTTTTCGACGATTTTTCCGGGGACGGACAGGAGACCTATAGGACGGTAAGATTTCGGGTGTGTGTAATCTTCCTTTCCGGGTTTGCGTAGAATGATCACATGTGCCACTTTCCATTGCTTGGGGAAGTATCTCAACGACAAACATTTGTTTGCTATCGCAAGAAAGGTTTCCTTTTCGCATCGTATGGCTGCGGCGCAAATGTCAGCAGTTAGCCCGTCTGTGCCGGGGGCTTTTTTCGGGTTCAGTGTTTGTATCACTGAGTCCAGTTCTGCTGACGTGAATGGTGCATCATCTTCCGGTAAATCCGTCGGTGTTTCTCCTGTTCGTTCCCGAAGTTCTGTATGGCACGGTAGATCTGTGTTTACAGAGTCGTCGGGATAGAAAGTACTGGCTAGTAGTTCTGCGGAGTGCTGTGGGGACAGAGTGTTGCCTTCAGTATCGCGTAGGAGTAGGTCCTCTTGTTTGGGCGAAGTTTTCCTGATCACTCTGTAGATCTTGTCCCACATGCTCTCTTTCTTCTGATTCGTACAGAACTCCCTCCAGCATTCCACTTTAGCTTTTTCGACTTTTTCCTTGTAGTCTTGCCTGACAATTTGATATTGTTCGACTACAATCTGGACTCTGTCGGGGGCAGCATTCCTTATCCTTCTCTTTCTTCTGAGAACTTCTTTCTTCAAATCATTAAGCGTTTTTGTATACCACGGGGGAGTAGGATCTCCTTTACGCTGGCCTGCTAACGGTATGGCGTGTGCGCAGGCTTCGTGGATACACTCAGTATAGCTCATGATTATTGATTCTAGTTCCTCCGGGCTTTCACTTTCCCTTATCGACTCCGGTGATATGTTTTTATCCTTAAGGGAGGTTTGCAGGCGTGACATGAAGTCTGACCACTTTGCCTTTTTGGTGTTGTACCTTCGTGTCGTGATTGGCCTCAGATGTTCGAGGGCCTTTACTAGACGCAGGGTGAAGGTTATTGCATTGTGGTCTGACGTTGTCAAATTCCTGTCAACCTGCCAGCCTTCTATCTTCCCCAGAAGCGGCGTGCTGCACGTGGTTACGTCTACTACGCTCGTGCATAGCTTGCCTCTTCTGACGGCTTCGAAGGTTGGCATATCACCGGTGTTGAAAATGTGTAAGCCCATCTCGTCGAAGAAAGAGTGAACGGCTTCTCCTCTACTATTTTCTAACTTGCTTCCCCACCACTGGGACCAGGCATTAACGTCGCCAGCAACTATTTGGTCGTTAGTCGCTAATTTTTCGCTAAACGCCTTGATCCTGTTGAGGTATGGTTCTACTTGTTGGTCCCCTTCCAGGTAGATGGAGATCACTCCCCGCTTCAGGCCTTTGTTGGCCAGCAGGACAGCCACTTCGGTCTCGGTAACAAGTTGAGGGTCGTGGATGATCTCCAGGTTGTCACCGAAGACGATTACAGCTGCCTTGACTGGTTTCTGCCTGTTCAGGCTACACTGAATGATGCGGGTTCCAGGATACTGTTTCATGACGCCTTTGTTGCCTACGTAAGGCTCTTGGACTAGGGCGACCGAAACTCCCCTTTCTTTCGCGACCTTCAGGAGCTCTGCTGTTGCAGTCTGCGAGCGATGTAGGTTTGCTTGGATGAACTTCAAACCTGCATCTCCTACTACTCGTTGGGGAACTGAGCCTTGTACCTCTAAGGTGCCCTCAGCAATATGAAATCCGGGACCGCGCTATGCCATCCCATTTCACCCTTTCGGGACACTCACTACTAAACGCGTTGTGAGCGAGTTCCCTACTCGAGCTGTTAGGATGAGCGGCCACGCAATTCCTGCACCTCGGCGGTAGGTCTTCTTTTCTGGCCTTGCATTGAGTCCAGGAGTGGGTTCTTCCGCAGTGACTGCATAGTTCTTCCCTCTCCCGACAAATCACTTTTGTGTGACCGAAACCTAGGCATTTGGTGCATTGCACCAGGGGTGAGTGATCGGACACTGGCCTCCTCTGGAGTCCAATGTACACCTTGCCTGCGTCTATTAGTGACTTGTGAATGCGTGCCGAGACCTCCAGCACTGGATGACACTCGTGAGGATTGCGCGCCTTCTTCCTGTACCTCACCCTGACTGTGCTTTCCTTCAAATCGACTTCCTGTAGCAGGTGTTTGTTTTGCGCCAGGAGGTTCTCCACTATCTCCGAGTCCTTGTGGTAGGACAGGACGTCTCTAATTATGATAAGTGGGTTTCCCGCTTTCGCAGTCTCCACTTTTAGAGATAGGTCTTGCTGAACGCGAGTACGCACCAGGTTTAGGTCTTCCTCCGTACCGCAGCTCAGTATAACTTTTCTGTTTCTGGCTTTGCGTACTCGATCAACCTTTGCTCCGGTCGTCTTTGTGTCTAGCGCCACTCTTATCCTGTCAATGAGGTTCTCGGAGGTGGTGGAATCTGTTGTTTTTGAGGTCGTCACTATCAGGGTGTGATTTGGTTTCATGGCGGGCGGTTTAGCGGCTATCTTGGCATAAGTTAGTGGTTTACCCAGTTCAGCCTGCGATAGCTCTGCTCCGATGCTGAGGGCTGGTGTATTGTGCAGTTAGACTCGCCCAGTAGAAGATTTGTTTTGCTCTAAAAGTAACGTTTTGGGAGGTTTCCCAATCCCCTGAAGCCTCATGCGTCACGATTGCACTGAACTTGAGAACTCCTTTAATTATTAATTATTTTAATACCGTCTTTGGAAACTTAAGACAAAGTTCTAATTAATTCGAGAGACGTATTATAAATTATCAGATTCATAATACGTCTCTTTGCCTTCTTTCCTGCTGTTGTCGGAAGCTAATTAAATTAATTAATACTCTCATGCCAATGTGACTGCGGTCTTACATTTTACTGAAAGGCATGAATGGTTGATCTGCAGCTGTGTTTAAAATTAAATTATAGTGTGTAAGATGGATTATACTCGTACCTACCATTATAACACGAACCTTTGAATCCAATAATTAAATTAATTTCGCAGTCGAAACTAAGGGCGTATTATTTTGCGTAAGTATACAATTAATCTACGGGTAAATAACTAAGTACCTATACAAGTCTTGTGTAAAAGAAGGGGGCCCCGTACCTTGAATCTCCGAAAGCTTTGGTGAGGTGGTAACGCGTTTCGTCATAATTTTACCTTGCTAGCAATAGAGCGTGAGAATAAATCAGAAAGCTCACTCCATACAAAGGGGCCCATTTGCAAAGCACATCATTTATATTTAGTGATAAAACCATTTCAATGATTCTTCACCCTAACGGTGAGGCCTGCCACGCGCTATCTCGATGCCCTTTAACGCCTTACCTCTACGCTCTACGTGGGGGTGGACTGAGCTACTAAACACCATCAAACGATAAACAAATTGTAGTACATTATTGTACTCATCATTAATCATTATGGCCAACTTTTAATATGGGCCAACTCTGAAATCGAAAAAAAAACCAGCTGGTTTTTGATCTTATTTTTCCCACACATTTTGTCGACGATTAATGAACTTTTTGAATGGAACAGCCATAGTCATAGAAGAGTAGAACAGAGTATTCTGTGGGGTACCAGCTGTTTTTTTTTTTGTGATTTTAGGGCTAGCACCATAGTCAAAGTTGATCATAATTATATCCTAGAATATGAGAGACGCGCCCTCTACTGGGTTATAGGCAACTAACGGAAAACCTCTTAAGGGTTCATTGTACTCATAAATATGAACAACTTTTACTATGAAGCCAATCCTGAAATCACGAAAAAAAAAAAACATCTGTTCCATACAAAAAGTTCGTTGGCCTGAGACAAAATGTGTGGAACAGCTGATTCTTTATTTCGCGATTTCAGAGTGTAGTAAACGTTGTTTATATTGATGAGTACAATTAATCCATAAGAGGTTTTTGTTGAGTGACGTATAACCCTGTATAGTGTTGATATCTACAGGATAAGAAATGTCTCACTTTGTTGATAGCCCCGAGGCAGGCGCCTGCTTTGACGAGCGTCTTCACGGCGTCCAGGTGGCCGTGCCACGCCGCCATCAGGAGAGGCCGCATGCCAAACTGCGTAAAGTAAAGTAAAGTAAAATTTTATTGCATAAAACTGTGTATAAAGGTGAAGTAAGTTAAAGTAAGTCTTAAGTCTTATTTGAGGTCTATGGGGGAGGCCTACGTCCAGCGTCGTGCCGTCGTCGCGACGTCCAGTGGACGTCCTATGGCTGATGGATGAAGTTAAAGTAGTCTCAACAGTTTGTCCTAGCGGACATACAATATTTAAAATTAGAAAATTAGGTGATATTTACTAGCATTATTACTAGATATTTACATCGAATTCACACTTCAATAAAATAAAATAGACATCAAACAAAACAATTATTTACGAACAAATAATTAAGTACTAATGCTTAATTTATTAAAATTGCTTTGTATTGACTATTATGCGTAACAAGTATTTTAACACGGGAATTACTCACGTACGACATCATCATAATGTCGATTACAATGTGAGAAAACCACATCAGTTTTAATAGATAAACAAACGTTATTTATTACTAGCAGCGAGCGTGGTGTTGCCCGCGGTTAAAAAGTAGCATGTGTTAATCTAGCACATAAGCACAGAACAAATAATAATTGACATATCTTTGTTCCGAATTTCAGTCAAACCCATCGATCAGTTTGTGCGTGAAGAATTTACAAGCAAACAAAAAGTACTTTTGTATTTAAGATATTATGTAAGTAGGGTATAAGATTCCAAGGGTTTCCACTTTTAATTAAAATTTGCTGCCTATTATTGCTGTATATTTGAGCTTTACTTGCTTCTTAAGCTTTTAAGCTTGTTTGCCTCCAGTTCACCATCCTATATATTTTACATGGAGCTTTAAAGGTATAGCTTTAAATTCGAAGCCTTTAGTTTAAATAAAATTTAAAAAAAAAAGTAATTTTTAAATTAAGGACCGTCAGAGAATACTTACTATATAGTCTTAGGTACATCTTAATTTTAAGTGTTTCTTAGGAAGATATTATTTAGCTTACTAAGTATACTTAAACGTACGAGTAACTCATCAGTTAGTCACACTTTCATGATGCTTCAGAAGTTTAGATAAGTGGTTTTCAATAGTTGTATTTCAAACTTCTAAAGGTCACTTTCAGCGAATTTAACACGCAATGGTAACATTGGCGTATACGGGAACAAATTAAATACCTACATATATTGGTTATAGATAATTATCATTATTTACCAACGCAAGGGTTTAAATATATATTTTTTTACAACTAGGCATGCGTTTGACCACTGACTCGCCTGATATGGCAAGCGTCAACATGATCGAAGATGTAACACGCTTGCCTAGGAGATACCTATTCACTTTACTCTTAAACATTGCACTCCCACATTTACACTCAACTCTTAAACTTGTTTAGAATTAGATCCTTATCGTTATTCGAACATTTGCAATTATCCTAAACGCCCCTTCGCCATATCTTTGTACAACCGAAAGTAAATTTCAAATTCTCCGAGTTACAAAGTAAGAGCAATTATTTATCTTTCGTATGAATCTCGTGGTCTAAAGATTCGTGAGTTTAAGTTTGATATCTTGTTAGCTCATTTAAATAGGGTCCTAGTAGGAGGAGCAAATTGGCGTCGTATCTGAAGCTTAGAATAACTACTAGAAACCAAATATGTACACTCGCGAAATGGTAAGCCAAAAACGGCACCGTATGACATCCTACTCCTTGAGTCGTACGGCTCACTGCGAGTGTCGTGGTGATCCACACCAGTAATTTTCCGGACAATTAATCGCCATTAAAGCCAATCAGCGGCCTCATGCGTGGCTTTACTGATTTTGGACAAAGTCAAAGTCAAAATGTTTTCATTCAAGTTGGGTATCAAAGATACACTTTTGAACGTCAAAGTTTTTTTTTAAATAGACTCGACCGCCTTGTTCGCCGCCTCTACTCAGAAGAACAGGCAAGAAACTGAGGGGCATTATTTTTTCAAATAATAAATAAATTACAGTCTCACACATTTTGGCTTACAACTAGGTACTATCTACATATCTATACATACTAGTGACTACTTGGCGGAAGTGGAAGGCTCCAGACATCTTTGTCTTCTAAATAAGTCCTTATAATACCCTCTTTTCATTAATGTAGTTTTTACATGTGATTTGAATTTTCCTTCAGTGAGCCCCGTTATTTTTTTCGGGATTTTATTGTAAAAACGAACATATAAATCTTTACTCAATTCATGGAAAAGATTTTACCAATCAACCAATTATCTAAGACTAGCTGCGCCCCGCGGTTTTACCCGCGGCTAAAAAGTATCATATGTGCTATTATAGACTATAATCTATCTCTGTGCCAAATTTCATCCAGATCTGTTCAGCCGTTCTAGCGTGAAAGAGTAACAAACAAACATCCATCCATCTTTTCTTATAAACTTTCGCGTTTATAATATTAGTAGGATAAGGCCGCCAGTTGTAACACTATAGAATAAGTATTAAAATTGGAGTTTTGGCGGGAACCGAAAAGATGGTGTCGTGTTTTTGTATTATTTTCTAAAACTTGTGATTCTTCGAGTGTTAAAGTGTAATAATGGTGGATTATTAACCTTTACCGGTTCGTCAACGTGCACGAGTGTGGGCAAATGATACAAACATCGCGAAACGCGATTTTTCGTGTTCTCTACAAAACTTCACATAGAGTTTCAGTAAAGTATCCATAACTTTACTGGAATGGGGAAAGGGGAGGGATTCATCGTCTTCATCATCACCTCATCATCATCATCCCATCATCTGTTACTGAAGGAAAAATAATTACTAAGAATCCGACTGAAGGACGAGTATCCATGGTCATGAATAATTAAAAAAAAAAAAAAAAAGTATTAAAATTATTCTTTTGTTTTTTTTTTTTTGTTATTTGTGGTGTGAACAACAAAGAGTTTATCCTACTATAATATTATAAACGCGAAAGTTTGTAAGAATGGATGGATGGATGGATGTTTGTTACTCTTTCACGCCAGAACGGCCGAACACATCTGGAAGAAATTTGGCACAGAGACAGATTATGGTCTAGAATAGCACATAGGATACTTTTTTGCCGCGGTGAAACCGCGGGGCGCAGCTAGTCTATCTATAAATCTATCTAACTTTTCAGAACTAACCACATTCGGTTTGTGTCTGCGTGTGTGACAAGGCAAGTAGGCACAGCACACGTAGCGAATTTGTGGTTAGATTTTTGAGAAGGCGCTGTTCGGCAACCTATACCTTCCTACCTACCTTCCATGCTATGGGCAGTTGTTCTAGGATCTGAAGTTTATTTGTAAATTGGATTGGCTCGGGCATGAATAGATTGTTAATTGTTTCTTGAAGGCTCTTGACTGAAAATATTTATAATTGCGATACGAGAGCCAATTAGTGCTGAAGACTGATAAAAAAAATAAGTTGAATGTGATCTTGAGATCAGGAACAGATTTAATGAATTATTCGGTGACAATATTCAATATGTATGTTATGTATTTCAAAAGTAGCTGCGCTCCGCGGTTTTACCCGCGTTCCCAACTTCCCACAGAACCTGTTTTTTTTTCTTTGGGATAAAAAGTACCCTGTATCCTTTTCTGTACCCCCGATTACGTGTATGCAAAATTTCATGATGATCGGTTCAGCCTAAGAGTAACGAACAAAAAAACGAACAAATGATCCAACGATCTCCACAAGGACCAGTCTTGCGCTGCCCGCATCCAGTGCGAGCTGTTTTACGCGACCCACACGAGATCGTTTCGTTCTTAGTAATACCTAACAAACATTGACAAACTAGGAAAATATTGTGAGGAAACCGACATATCCAATAATGAATAATTCGTAAGACATGTGACATCCTCTAACCCGCATTGAGCAAGCGTGGTGGATAATACGGCTCATTCAGCCTCGACGTAGGAAGCGTAGGTCGGGTAGGTCGGTGTCCCTATTAATGTATAAAATAAATAATAGTACTACGTAGTATAAAGTCAAAGTCAAAATGTTTTTATTCAATTTAGGTATCAAAGATACACTTATGAACGTCAAAGTTATTTAAATAGACTCGACCGCCTTGTTCGGATAAAGAGCCTCTACCCAGAAGAACAGGCAAGAAACTGAGGGGCATAAGTAGTACTTCTCTACTTCTTACTGGCAGTGTAGTAATAAATAGGGGTTTGATGGATGTGGCATCGTAGCTCCCGAACGGATGAAACGATTTTTTATTTTTACACGACTGGGCAAGAAGGAGAGTTATGTTTTTCGAGTATGTATGTTTAAGGTTTCTTTGGCACGGTCCGAATAGCTGCATGGATTTCGACATGTGAGCTACAACATTTTGCTGCCCGATTTTATGCTTTTCTTTTGTTACTAGTGTTTTTTTTTTGTTTGAAAGGTGAATTAGTAGGAAGCGTTATAACCTTATCTTTTTTTTAAAATTTTAACCCTAAAAAATGTTTCACATAAACGTAGACTTTTAAAATGTACCTAGGTAATTCATTGCTACTCATATTTCAACTGCCATAATGTGAGGTCATAATTTAGAAAATAATGAGTTCCGTGATGAGTTTCACAAGAAGTTAATTGGCTCCTTATATTTCCATGTTAATTTGCTTCTCGGAAATCATACAAAATATTAAAATAAGTAAGTATGTTTACATTCTACCAGGAACCTTTCTAATCTCACAGATATTTTCCAACTCCGAAAATCAAACCTTTTCATAAATAATAAAGAATGTTTGGAGCCGATACGGGCTGGGATATTATTGCCAGCCTTTTATGAAGATACTTTATACTTTTATTTGAAATGAAATATAGATTCCGTTATCATTGAAGTGCATGTTACTCGTACTAAAACCCGGTTAAATAATTGAAGGGCATGTAGACACACTCATAAGTATTCATGCAAAAACACCAAAAAAAATACCGGTTTAAGAACTCAAGAACAAACGGAAATTTTACAAAAATGTTAACAAATCTGTATCAAAATGATGTTGGACGGCTGTTATTCTAAGAAAGTAGCGGCACGACGCGAATAGTTTACAAACAAAACCGACGCGATTAGTGGCTGCGTTCACGCTTTTAGGAAGGCGGAGCGCGATGTGTGTTGAAAATTTATAGAGTCAATATTTAATTTAAACTTGCATAATTGCATCCTCCAGTTGATACTGGATGCGCACGTCGCGGATACAACAGAGTTTAAAGAACACGCTGTATATTGCGTACATCGTCGATTTGAATAAAATATAGGCTAAGTAATGTACTAGATATTTGTGCTCGTTTCTTTACCTACTTTAAAATGGCTGACAAGATTTTAATATTGCGTGTGAAGATAGCTGATAATTCAAACGAAGCGAAGTTTTAGAGTCTACTGGAACAACTGGACATTTGTTTGTTCGACAATAACTTGAGTATCGATGATTCTAGTCCAGTCGGGGCAGCCATAAAACTAGCCTGAAATAGAAAAAATTCCGAGGAGCGATTTTTTTTTTAAACGTCGTGGGGATTGGAAGTATAAATCTCGATTTTCTAACTAATCCCCGTAAAGGGTTCGCCGCCATCTTGTTTTAAAGTTCAATTTTTTCGTTTTTCTGAAATAACTCGTTAATTTTCAACTTTAGAGCAAAAATGGCATTACCCAAAGTTGATGAAAATTTAATTTCTCACAAGTTTGGCCATGATCATTTTTACGCAGAGTTATACTATCAAGTTTATCAAAAAAATCGTAATAATAAATATTTTCTTCAACTTTGGTTGAAAATGACGCAAAATTCCCTTCCCCATTCTGCATTACATTTTTTTTTAAATAAACTAGATAATAAACTGGATATTTGAAAAATAAAAAAACTAATGTCTACCCCGACTGGACTATTCGATCTTCATTACATTTAGCATATATGTAGCTTATGACAATAGAGTTTTTAAGATTGTATTTGAGCTATATCGTACGAGAGGTTCTGGAGATATGTGAAGTCTCTAAAGTAGCGAGCTTAAATACGCTCCGCGGTTGATTACTTTACACGAATCGTTTATTTTACCAAGATAATAAGTTATCTATGTATTAATTCAGGATATAGGTAGGTACTCGAATCCGTGAAGCCATCTCAAAGTGAAGAAATAACAAACGAACAAAATCACATCCATATCACACAGATACACAAACCTGCATAACATACACCTTATAGTAAGTATTTTGTACTGTGTGGGTGCACCTTCATATATTTCGATACAACCATCACACAACACTTGCTCTTATCACGGCTTCCTCCGTCTATAAACCAGTGTATCACACACATGTGTATATTATATCACACATGTGTATCATATTATAGCTTATGATTACCTTATCAGCGGCTTCTATATCGCACTTGGCCTCGATCAGCAGGTTGATGATCTCGACGTTGCCGCGGCTCGCCGCCCAGTGGATCGGCGCTCGACCGTACTGGTAGGAAGAAGATAGATTAATTAGAGAAATCCTGCAACAGATTTTTTATTCTTATACTCTTATGCTTAATACAGCTTAACCGCGGCTTTGCTCACGTGATTGTATTGTAGGTTTATAGCTTTCTAATATTGATGTTTCTATATAGTAGCTCCAGAGAATAGGCAGGTAGGCTACATCCTCCCCCCCCCCCCCCCCCCCCCCCCCTCTCTGAAAGGTTTGCGCTTTTTGTGGCGGCGTAGTAGCCGTAGTCGGGCAAGCCACGGTGATAAGAGGAATCCGGAAAGGGGCCGCTCCATCGGCTGTAGAGGAAAGATCATGTTGGACCGGCCACAGCGGCACTGTAACTGAGCTGACTGTGTCGTCGTTCGGACGACACGCAGCTGGGCAAAAAGGTAGGGTAGGTCTTTTTAGGTAAAAAAAAGCTCTGCAAACAAACTTATAAACTCTACCTTCTTAAAATATAATATTAAAATAGAAAACAAAATCAACACGACAAAATGAACGACGTAAACGAAACCTCGACCTGCCTATCGGTATCCTATCCGTTTTGATATTTTCTTGAACCTTTTCGAAACATGGTCCGCAAGACGCGACGCTTCGAGCTAAGAGCTACCCAGCCGTGCCCGGAGGCGGAACATTGCCATACAATACGACCAACTTATCTGAACACTTGAATGAGGGAGCCACCGCCGTATATTCTGAACAAAACTGACAAAGAGCCGTAGAATACTTTTTAGTTATTTTATTTGGCCAGCTGTAAAAAACTTAGTCTGTCAGTAATCCCTTTCGTGTCGAGGATCCTTGCTGACATCTCCAATGGAAGAATCAACAAGCTTCCGACCTCCTAATCTTCTTGTTATTTTGTATGCCGAAATAAGCTTCTGATCCGGTTTGTATCATTTATCTGCTTAGGGAACTCCTTGAATAAAATTAGGATAAAGAGTCGTTTAAGACAATCTGCACTTAATTACATATTTTCTGTTACTGTTCGCGCAAATCAATAATATGAGTGTAGAACAGCATCTTTATTATGATAGTAAATTATTCCCGAATTGAAACAAGTAAAACTCACACTTTACACTTACATAATCACACTAATATTATAAATGCCAACGTTTTGATGGATGGCTGTTTGTTTAATCAATCACGCCAGAACGGCCGTCCGGATCTGCATGAAATTTGGTACAGAGATAGATTTGCACATAGGCTATTTTTTAACTGCAATGTGCTGCTAGCACATCGCGCATCACAAAGCAAAACTCACGGGATCTGTTTCAATAAGTATAGTTGCGTAATTTTTTCCTCTATGGAAGATATTTACAATCAGCAATAATTAGGCTAGCACTAGAAATTTTCCTTTAAATCCATGCTACCTACTCTTATCGCAAAGTTTCCTTTCACTAAAAGCTACAACTCCGATATAATGTTAATTTATCCATTAAATAAAGGAATCTAAAGAAGCAGAGCTAATCATGTCATCTCGCTCGCAAAATCACACAATATGGCTAATCCGAGTGAGAGGACACGATTATCGCTGTTTCGTTTCAATTCATTTCTTTATTAACGCCGCTTATACTGGGGCTATTGGGGCTAACCTGTTATTTACTAAAAGCTCGTCAAGTTAAATCTATCTTAAATTTGAAGTATCTCGGTATGCCTAAGAAAATTAAATACATATACATAAAAGTACTAATTTACTCCGCCTTTGCCCATCAAGCAACATTTAGGTAAGCTCAGGATTGTAGGTTAGGTTTAGGTAGTTAGGTATACCTACATATTTTAGGTAAGTGATTTCTTTATGCACACACGGTCGTCTGACCCCAAACTAAGCAAAGTTTGTACTAAGACTGCCAGAGACTGATATACATATGACGGCGCGAGATATCATTGGATAAAGAAAATCAGTTTGAAAGTTGTTAATCGATAGTTTTAATCTGTGGTTTATGACGATTAATCGATTTGTTTATGGTAATTTAGAGCGGTTAACACCGAATGGAGTTGCGTTTGGGATTTCGGGCGAACGTCATGTCTGTCAGTCAGTGGTTGACAGGACTGGGCTAAAAGCGGTCGCACGCAATGGTCATTCGTAAACCCATTACTCTAAATCGCCAACTATCTTTGTGATCATTCACTAAATAAGTAGTCTAAGTGACTGTATAATTAAAATAGTGAAAAGCCTTCAATGCTGTCCCCTTATTTCAACGTTCCTGAAGTTTGACGCCGACCATAAATGATAGCGAGTTCACGGATGAGAAATCAGACACAACACCTCGGCCTACTAGATTTTCTCCGTCACCAAAAGTGGAAGGTTACAGCGCGGCGGCCTTTCCTATGTTTCTCCGACATCAATGGGATCAGATGCGACGGCGTGGCTCCTCTTTCCTACATTACCCCGATATCAGGAGTGAGATGTGAAGGCTCGGCTTCCTATTTCTCTATGTTTCCCCGACATCAGAACTGGGATGAGACTGATGAGAGATACTTCGGCTTCCTTTCCCTGTTTTCTCCGACATCAGAAGTGGGATAAGAATAACGTCCACAGCAACAAGATATGGCTCCGTCTTTGGCTACAATTGTGCAATGATCTGGAAGCGAAGTGGCATAGCAACAGATGGCTGATAGGGTCGCCCCTACGTGCTATTATTGTGTGTGAGTGTGCGGACTGTTTCTTCGTGGTGCATGAACGGCAGCAGAGCGGCAATGAGAGAGTGAGCATCGAGTAGACGTCTGCATTATCTCGACGGCGTTTGATTACACCTAGTCTATGCTATGTGACGCAACTAACAAACAACGAGAGACGAAGGATAGCAGTGTACCGAACAAAACGTCGACGCCTACGTGTTACTACTGCAACGAGGTTACATCGCCACTCGTTGATCGAAAAAGGGCACCAAAATAAGCAGCAGCAACGTGCGAGATCCGGTCAATGCCTGGAGGGCTATTCTTACAACTCGAGATTCCATCATACCTCGAAAAAAATGGCTGAATTCGAGATGCCTTATTCTAATCGCTCGAGATCGAGATAATCTCGATGGCTGGGGCGCGAGATGTCTCGAGTAGTCGGAGGCAGTGGAGACTTCCAGGAATCGAGATCGAGATGAGATGAAAATCTCCTATCTCCGAATTGGGCCCCTGCAGTATGAAGCAGCCATTGATCACCTACGAGTAGCAATTGAATCCGGTGAGAAGTTTTCATTTTATTTGATATTCGTAAACGATGTATGTCAGAGTGTTATTTTCTATTGGAGTTGTTTAAAGTTTGAAAATACCCACAAACAGTTTGGTCAGAATGTGCCGATTACGGCACACACAGACGAGTCATGCAGTCAATAGATAACTTATTTAGTGTCAATGCTTTTGATAAAACTATGCCTGAGGGGTAGTAGCCGGTAGGACAGTAGCCTGTGTAGTAATAGCCTGTGTGGCAATAGCCTGTGTGGCAATAGCCTGTGTGGCACTAGCCTGTGTGGCAACAGCCTGTGTGGCAACAGCCTGTGTGGCAACAGCCTGTGTGGCAATAGCCTGTGTGGCACTCGCCTGTGTGGCAATAGCCTGTGTGGCAATAGCCTGTGTGGCAATAGCCTGGGTGGCACTAATCTACATGGTACTGTCTTATGTGGCTCCAGCCTGTGTGGCAAGCTTGTGTGGCAAGCCTGTGTGGCAAGCCTGTGTGGCAAGCCTGTGTGGCAAGCCTGTGTGGCAAGCCTGTGTGGCAAGTCTGTGTGGCAAGTCTTTGTTACAACCTTACTTTTGTTGCATTATAGTCTGAGCGACGACCTAGCCTGTGTGGTCAGCCTATGTAGTAAACTCCTCCCGGTGTAACATTAAAGTACGAGTAAAATTAAAAAATCTCGTAAAATGTTGACTTTCGTACTATTTAAAGTTATAGTTGCACTACACAAATCCCTATTAGCACATCTCCATACAGTTGTGTTGTTATTGTTAAATTTTATGAAATTGTATTTGTACCCATTACATAACAAAAAGTCTTTCCCTTTTTGTGATTTTATGAAATTCATTAATAATAATGAAAGGAATCAACACTATTTGCATTTTAGGATTGTCAAGCTGACATACTTTAAAAAAGTTTAAAAACGCAATAGCACCTTTATCATAGAGTTTCAATGAGGCAATTGAGAAAGTAGCATTCGAGAAAAGTAAAGTGCACTACATGTGTGATGTGATATGAATTGTTTGTTAGTTTGTTGATATACTACACACTAATGAAGTGGTACAACGGACAAAAACTAATGAAAGTACAGTCTGCAGCAGTTATTTAAAAAAGGGGTCGAGAATACGCGTTGTCGTTTCAGGAAGATCATAATTTTGGCGGTTGTCAATTTAGGTAGATGACGATTTAGGATGTTGTCACTTTCGAAAGTTGTCGTTTTCGGAAGTTGTCAATCTAGGAAGTTTCACCCTGGGAAGTTGTCGTTGTCACCCTGAGGGACCTAGCCTGTGTGGCAAGTTTAAGTGACAACTTTAATGGCATGTTATTCATTTGAAATTGGACACAGCAGTTTTCATAAGTCCAAACCGCGTATGTGTACCGTCATAGGATTTTCAATGTGGCTTGATTGAATTCTTGGAACATTGGATGTATGATTAATAATTTAGTTTTAGCCTCGATTATTCGATCAAGATCAGTTCGAAAAGTCAAGTTGCTTATTTCAATTATCATGACAATTAATGGGGATAGTTAACGAATATGAAGTTACTGTTAGAAGAGTCAATTATACTCTGGTACGATGTTTATGGTTGGTAGAATTGGGTTTAACTGTGTTTTGTGTTATCCCATAACTGTGTTCGCTTTCTGTGAAATTATGGAGTTAGATTTGACGGTCAGAATGACCGAGCGTTAAGTGGTTACTTGAGCTCTTTGATGATTGTCCACAGATGATGAGATGAACTATTCACCCGAGGACGTGTGAAAATGCAGGATGGCCGTGACGGCGCGAGATATCATTGGATAAAGAAAATCAGTTTGAAAGTTGTTAATCGATAGTTTTAATCTGTGGTTTATGACGATTAATCGATTTGTTTATGGTAATTTAGAGCGGTTAACACCGAATGGAGTTGCGTTTGGGATTTCGGGCGAACGTCATGTCTGTCAGTCAGTGGTTGACAGGACTGGGCTAAAAGCGGTCGCACGCAATGGTCATTCGTAAACCCATTACTCTAAATCGCCAACTATCTTTGTGATCATTCACTAAATAAGTAGTCTAAGTGACTGTATAATTAAAATAGTGAAAAGCCTTCAATGCTGTCCCCTTATTTCAACGTTCCTGAAGTTTGACGCCGACCATAAATGATAGCGAGTTCACGGATGAGAAATCAGACACAACACCTCGGCCTACTAGATTTTCTCCGTCACCAAAAGTGGAAGGTTACAGCGCGGCGGCCTTTCCTATGTTTCTCCGACATCAATGGGATCAGATGCGACGGCGTGGCTCCTCTTTCCTACATTACCCCGATATCAGGAGTGAGATGTGAAGGCTCGGCTTCCTATTTCTCTATGTTTCCCCGATACATATATATTTATTTTTAAATGTAACATCCAGACATACAACCATCACAAAATATTCATCACATAAATGTTTGCTCTAGATGGAAATCGAACCCACGCCCTCAGAAGGCAGGTTTACTACCAACTGAGCCACCGAAGCAGTGAATAAAGTACATGGACGTAGAAAAATCTTATTATTTACTTCTCTGTTACTCTATTACTTCTCATAATTATAATCCATTAGACGTATGTCGTATACACCATTTCTTTAAGAAAATTGATAATACTCTTACGTATAAGTAGAAAATGTAATACTCGGCTTCAGATCTGTCAAGAAACAAGCCAATTTGTTGGTGGAATTGACTGGATAATATTTGATTTTCTATAAGCGAATTGAGTAAGGTAAATGAGATGATACTTTCATTTTGGATAATAAATAACAACGTAAACTAATCGTATATCTTTAAATGAGCAATTCTTGTATATATATATATATATAATTGGAATCTCGGAATCGGCTCCAACGATTTTCATACAATTTAGTATATAGGGGGTTTCGGGGGCGATAAATCGATCTAGCTAGGAATCATTTTTAGAAAATGTCATTTTATTCGTGTTTTATCGATAATCAACTTAAACATAAACTTGGAAGAAAAATAACAAAAAGGAGGCGTTTGAGTAGTCTCAACTGAAAAATATGACTATTGCTTCGAGGTTAGACTAAAATCAATTGTTTATTTTCCAAAAAACACAATTAAAAAAAAAAGCTCGGTCATCCAGGTACTTAAGTAAATACATCTTTTTCATTTTATCCCCATCAATTTTAACCCCAGAAGTAAAAACGACGGGGTGTTATAAGTTAGATATGTCTCTCTCTCTCTCTCTCTCTCTCTCTCTCTTTGTGTGTGTGTTATATTAAGTAATTTGTCACGGAAGGCTTATGAAGGTGTAAACCCGGGGCAAGTCCTAGTTCTCAATAAATTAACAAGACAAGCAATTTTATACTTCCTCTTACTCAATAACTAACCCTATTGTTTTCAGAGTTTTACGTAAATATCGTCCCACTCAATGCTCAAATTAATAATACTCTAGTATTGAAAGCCTTTCTGTTTATATTTAGTAACTTTTAAATGAATAAACAGAAAGATTGAATATTAAACTCCAGAGGAATTTATTGGTATAGCGGTTGCGTTTTACTGGCAGATTTAAATATATAAATTTAACGATGAGAAGCTCAGAACAGGTTCAACCAAATAGAGAAAACGCCTTCTGGGCTGCGCGAACAAACACGTTGCGATAGTCGCCAGAGGTTAAAACTTTAAGGATGATAAATAAGGGCCTTGCGCCATCTAACGCCCTTGACGTGGAGGCCTCAGTGGCCTACAGAATTAGCCATTAAAAAATGTCTCAGGCAAATAAACCGCTGCCTCCAAAGATTTATCAGAGACTTGATTGCGAATGGGTTTCACGTCACAAAGGACTCCTCACACTAATCATTTTAATAAACAAGTAAGCATTGGATCATCTATCCACATACATTGGAATGTCAGCAAGTTATTTTTTCAAATAAGTTCGCATTTTACTTTCAACTCAATTAGGTATGGTGAATAAGTTGATTGAATCAGGCTGTGGCAACACCATACCAGAGACAAGACACCGGCCTCTCCGGATCTCTCTTCTCTATGGTGTTGTCACTACAAGCTCACTGCATTTTTACTGTGGATTTTACGACCAGGAATTTTTGGGACCTCAATTGTATATATAATGTCGGCACTAAGAATATAACTGGGCTAATTAAAGTACACCAGCCAAGAGAACGTGTTTCATTAAGGGAACTTGCCCGCCCGCCAAGCGGCGGTCGTCTTTCCTTTAAGGCGTTACTTTGCGGAAATTCATTTTCAAAACTGTATCTTTAGAAAATCCCTATCTCTGTATGTCTCTATCTATGTTATTAAATTAGCTTCAAATATCAGTTTCTACAAAGAATATATTGCAATAGGGTTACTAAACTAGTTTTTTTTCTAGTACGTATATTTAATGTTTGCTTCGGGTTAGGTTATTAGTAAAACAATAATAATTGAACCTACTTTCTTAGTGTACCTAATGCGACGTTAAAGCCGAAACGTTCTAGATATTTGTTAAATATAAAAACAGTTTTTCATAATCAATAAGAGATGATCTCACACTAAATCCAGTTGCAGTCAGTTCCGTATGCGTGCTGTCAGTTTGCCGTTGTCAACGAGCAGTCACGCCGCGACTGTAACGTACTGAAAACGGACTTTCGGTGTCTCACTTTCATCGAACTTCATACTATGCTGGTCCGCGCAAACCGGACTAGAATGCACACGGACTGCACCTGTATTTAGAGTGCTCCAGCCTTAACTGTTAACGTACATTGTTTCTGCAGTTGACATCAGTGGGACGCTGCAGCGCCTCGCGCACGGCGTCGGGCTCGTTCTTGATCACCGCCTCGTGCAGCAGCAGGTCGTTCTGCTGCACCCTGGACCGCGCCTCCGAACACATCTAGAACAACACGATTAAATAAATATCACTATTGAAAACAAAACAACCATACTGCACACTAACAATCTCTTTTTAGTAAAATTTTGCTCACAGCGTAGCTTGACTAGATGTTCGTAGCCGATCACCGATGTTAAGCAACGGGCGACACGGTCAGTACTAGGATGGGTGACCGCGGGTGACATTTACAACTGAGCGCTACCATGGCTCGGATGACACGTTAATTTGTAGGTCCCGGTTGTTTGTTCTATGACAATAATCTTCAAGCCATGTCAGAGGCCATCGGGTGGCCTAGAAACTCTGACATCAGGGACAGCCAATCTGCCTATACGAACTTGGTTGCTTCCTTTATTACAACGATTACTTTACGTTAAATGTTTCAAGCTGTTTAGGCTGTGGAGCATATCAAAGAAATCTTATTCAGGCATTACAAACGCTCGAAGTATATAACCCTCCTTCTTGCGCAGTCGAGTAATAACAAAAGACACGTTGGAACAACTACGGGGTAAAATCCGTGGCACGTAGGAATAACTGAACAACTCGACTTGCATGATTTTTTTTTTATTGGCTTAAACGCTTCCTTCGTATGCGCTTTACTATGTATAAAAAAATCAGCCCGAAATATACAATAGTTTTAGAGCAATCGCGTTTTGTACATCTCGACACCCTTGCATTTTATGGTGTTTTACTTGATAAAACGACTTATCAAGTGTGTGTTTGCTTACTAATATTGACATCTTGAATTATCAACATCAACACATGTTCAAAATATTGAAGATCTCGACTTATACACCTAAGCCTTTTCTGCAAAAATTAATTTTAACTTGACAAATTGAGATGTCAAGCATAAGTTTGTGTATGAATAATTGTCATCTTGATTTATCAACTTACACTCACATCCAAAATACTGGATATCTCGACTTATACACATAGCCTGTTTCTGCCTCCATTGACAAATCGAGATGTCAAGTTATGGCAAGCCAAATATGTTTGATTAAAAAGTGACATTATCACATGTTCACTTTTACCTTTGCCGTGGTGATTTAGTTTTCATCTGCAATAGCAAGATATCAAGTTGTTATCTACCCGAGCTGGATATTTTTTATGTACCTACTGGAGCCTAAACGCCAACAAACATGCCATGCAACAACGTGAAGTAAATATAAAAAAGTATATTATAATGCTGTATATTATTGGTGACTATTACTATCATTGGTGTACTATGTACCTACCTACATGCATACTTACACAAAAGATTCAAATCAATACAGGGTTGATTGATAGCGGGGTGCAAAGCCGTAAAGAGACGCTAGCATAGATCATTTAGACCCTTTAGAGCCATGGTTGTCTAAGACGAAGTCTGACAATTTTTTAAATCTGTGTTTTAAGGTTTTTGGGGAAAAACACCAATGATGGCCAATCAGAATAAGAAGTTCCTTTTTTTTTCACTTTATTTAATTAAAATAATAGTCATAGCACCGCGAGAATCCAACTAGAAAAGAAAGGTAAACCATTTAGAGTAGGAAAGGGTGTCAGACATGGAGACCCTCTACCTCCAAAACTATTCTCAGCGGTTGTCGAAACAATCTTTAGGAGACTTAACTGGGAAAACCTCGGAATCACTGTCGACCGAGTCTCCCTACCACAATCGAGGTTCGCAGATGATATTTATATAATGTTATTTGCTGAAACACCTAAAAACATATAGCAAATGATACTTGAACTAGCGGATGAAAGTGAGAAGAAAGGTTTAAAGTTGAACCCAAAGAAAACAAAGGTAAGGACAAATGGGAAGAAAACCACCATACATCTAGGAAATAACCAAATTGATTACACTGATGAATATATCTACCTGAGACAGCTAATAACACAAGAGGTCCCTATACACAAAGAAATTGACAGAAGAATAACAAATGGCTGAAAGAGATACTGGAGTCTGAGAGAAGCCATGGAAGATAAAACTCTTCACATTATAGTAAAGAAAAAACTTTTCAACACCTGCGTAATACCTGTTTTAATGTAAAATCAGAAGACTCAAATGGCAATGGGCAGGGCATATGATAAGAGGCCAAGAGAAATGAAGCAAAATTGTGACACGATGGTGCCCTAGGAAAAGGAAAAGGGGCAGACCACAGAAAAGGTGGGATGATGACATTAGACAGGTAGCAGGAGTAACTTGGAATAGAGTGGCCCAAGATAGACAGGAATGAAAAAGGTTGGAGGAGATCTTTGCCGATTGGCAAACAGACCTACAAAAAATTATTAAGTATTAGAATAGATTAAGATTAGTTTAACTACCAAAATATACTTGTAAATCCACACTCATAGTTTTTAGTTCTTCATACTTTGTAAATAGATACTAAGTTGGTCTGAATAAAGGGTTTTATTATTATTTATTAGTATTATTATTGATCGAAGTAATGTGTAAGCAATCTAACAAAACATGTATTAAGCATGTGTGTCATCAGACATTTTTACAGATTTTTTACAGCCACTTAAGATTACGAAAATTTTCAAAGATTTTTTAAAAAGTTTTTTTGAAGTCGTTTAAAATAATAATTAGAAAAGCTTTTTAAATAAGACCTTTATAAGTAGGTATTTATGTCTTGTAGTGTGTTTGATTAATATTTTCTTATTTGTAGAACTCAACGATTGCCAACTGTTGATTTCTCGGGATAATAAGTCTAGCCTATGTGTTAATTTAGTGTATACTCTAAATAATTCATTTTAATTAGATACAAATGCGTTTTCATTGTGTTTTTCCCATATGTTTAAAAAATAATTTTAATAAGTTAGTGAAAATAGTTTTTAGATTATGTAAATGAGCGTATAATTCTAAAAAAAATATATTTTAAATACTAAGACTTTTTTTACATTTTGCATTATATGCTGAAAAGTAAGATATATCTTGTAAAGTAGTAATAATTACTTGACAAACTATATCTGTTTGAAGTTGTCATTGGTTTACTAATGAGAAATAATGCTTTTTCCATTGAAATAACTAAGGTAACCGATAAAAATGATCCGTACTCAGATGGTGAATAACTGGATAAATGTCCTTAGAAGCCAAAACTTGGTCTACAAGTCGAGTTATCAACTTATTCAAGGCATTTCAGCTGTTTGACAAGTCTATTATTATGTAAACTATAAGTTGTTTCGTTAAATTCTTGAAACCATACGAAAGAGGGCCTCAAGTAACCCTCAAAATAACTTTGACATCATCGTTTAACTAACTTACCGACTAAACATAAAATGTCAAACTTTAAAATGGCTGCCCTGAAAAATTGATGTTTTTGCGATGTTCAGTTATTCCTGCGTGCCACGGAAATAAGACAGCGTCTTATTACGTGCCTGTCGAATACGTAGGTGTACAGAGAACTATACACCCACGGCGGTAGAGAATGTACGATGGCAGTCTTTGAATACCAAAAATAAATTGAAATATCATCTGTTCAAGCATAAGTACAATTTAAGAATTCTACAAATGTCTGCCGATTATTAAAAACCTTTCCAATTGTATTTCATCTGAAGCTCTTAGCATAAAATAGGCCACCGACTTGAGCCCTGAAGAGCCCTGTCGACGCTAACGATCGAACTTTGTCTGATTCTGCGACTCTTGTAACCCCTCTTAGTTTAAAAATGGAATGAAATTTTACCACAGAATTGTGGTAGAATAATTTTATACATTCCTACTTAGATATACAAAACAGTTCCACTTTGCGCCCTAATCAATTTAGGTGGAAATATCATACTACTAAGTAATGGCCTTGTTTGATTCTGCCCCATTAGAGTTGGCCACTTTATATTTTTACCTAGTACGAAGTGTTTTTACATGAAAAAACTACAAAATGTTCAACTTTATTTATTTATTTAGGTAGAAATACCAACAGTTTACACTTTAGACATTAAAAAAAAAAGAAAACACTAAATAAAATAGTTCTGAAGTGAAAACCTATTATAGGTATTTACAACATTCTTTTCCTAATACTTTAACTAATTATTTTAACTAACTTGCGATACATCTCAACTTGCTAAAATCTAAGCTTGAGCATTGCATGTCAACTTCCGCGATTTGTATACATGTATGTTAGACACGATTATCAAAACCACATTCTTGATAAATCAAAATTAAAAAAAAACCCCGACAACGATTTTCATCAACACCGTTTTTCATCAAACATAAGCAATAATCAAGCTAAGAACACACCCGAGTAATTCACCTTTCAAACAAAGAAAAACAAAATTAAAATAGGTTGGGGAGCTACGATGGTACAGACAGACACACACAGAGAGAGACACGTCAAACTGATAACACCCTGTCGTTTTTACGTCGAAGGATCCAAGTTAGAAGGCTTGCTTCGTTCCATTCGTTTGGATTACTTGTGTGTTTATAGCAATGTTTTGTGCGAGCTTATTTAATTAAAAAAATAAATTAAAATTCATTTATTTCAGATAACTTTAGATCCATACAATTATAATAAAAAGCAAATTATTATTAAAAAAAAAATACTACTAAAAATGTCAGGAAATTTGAAGAATAATAATAATAATAATTTAAAATGTCAAAAACAGTGAAATCAAAAACATTACAAATACAAAACTAATACAAACATAAAAACACAAACAATATACTTAACAATAATAATATTATATGACATGCTTAAAACGTGTTTCTTTTTTTAATGAAATATATACATATAGAGAGAATGCTCGTCTTTCGCATGCTATTAAAGGTTCCACGAAGCTTTGAATTTTCCACACAAATGCGCTAGTCGAATTTCTTGCAAACTATTCGTCGTAACTATTCGTTGGAACTATATCTTCTTCTACTATATCTTTGGTCACAAAAAGCTTAGATTCTAATGAAAAATGCATTGCAGTATTCCTAGATTTATCAAAAGCATTTGATACAGTTTCAGTTCCCATTCTCATAAATAAGTTAGAGAGCCTTGGAATTCGTGGAAACCAGCTTAAACTTTTCTCAAATTATCTGACTAATCGATATCAAACTATACAAATTGGAGAATTTCAGAGTTCATTTCCAGAGTTGGTTACTTTTGGCGTTCCGCAAGGTAGCGTTCTTGGTCCCACATTGTTCACGACATATATAAACGATATGTGCAACTTAAACATTCCTAATGGTAACATTATTACTTACGCAGACGACACAGTTCTATTTTTTAAAGGTAGGACGTGGGAGGAAGTGAATATTAACGTGAATAATGGTTTAAGTATAGTTACGAAATGGCTAGATAATAATTTACTAACTCTTAATCTTGATAAGACGAAATATATAGCCTTCAGCTTAAAAACAAATGGTCAACCACCACCCGATTTACTAAAAATTAAAGCACATAATTGCAATAATATTATAATATCCTTTGTGTATCTTGTAACTGCCCTACAGTCGCTCCAACGACTACCATAAAGTATCTCGGCTATACCGAGATACTTTATGGTAACATCATAGACTCTAACTTAAACTTTAAAAATCATGTTACTGCTATTGCAAATCGAGTCCGTAAATTAATTTATGTATTTAAAACTATTCGCCACATTTGTGATAGTAAACAAATTATGAATGCGTATTTTGCTCTCTGTCAATCAATATTATCATATTGTATCACCTGTTGGGGTGGTTCTTCTAAATATATTTTATTATTTCTGGAAAGAGCACAACGTGCTATACTTAAAGTTTTATCTTTCAAGCCCTACTTATTCCCAACAAATCAGTTATATAAAGACTCTGCTGTCCTTACTGTCAGACAATTATTTATTATGTCCATGTTGCTAGATCAACATAAACTCTCCAAGCTAAATGTTGATAACAAGCGACGTAAAGATAAATTTTTTGAAATTCCACATTGTAGAACCTCATTCGCTAGAAGATGTAGTATTTTTTTAGGTCCACTTATTTATAATAAATTGGTTAAAATGATCTCACAACTTCCAAATCTATCTAATTTTAAGTTCAAAAAAGCAGTATTTGGATATCTCAAAACACTAGATTATGAAAAAACTGAAAAATTGTTGGCAGTTGTATCGTAATTTTTCCCTTTGTCTATATTTCTTTCTCTGACACGAATAAGGGGTATAGTATTATTGTATATGACTAGTTGCACTTTCTTTTGTTCTTTTTGTTTTTGATACTTAATATGTTCATTTATTCTATACTCACTTAAATTTTAATTTTACATCATTACTTTTATAAATTGTATAATTGCCGTTTAGCACTCTATGATATATGTATTATTATTTTTTTGTAACGAACTATTTATGTAAACGAACAAATGCCCTCTGAGATACAGTTTTTACTAGTTCCGAGGGCAGGGCTAATATATTAGTGTACTTACTTGTATTAATATTCAGTTTTGAGTTGCTAATCAAATAAATGTAAGTAGGTACTTTTAATATTGTAATTTTTAGCTCTAATTTTTTGAAAAATAAAGTTATTTGTATTTATTTGTATTTTGTATTTTCCCTGTGTTCTTAATTTTTTTTTTCAAAACCGGCCTCAAGAGTAAATAGAGCGATGAAAAATATCTGTATTTGTGAGGATTCAATTTTGACTGATTTCTTTAATTGATAAACAAAGCAAATCAAAAATTCCTAGGGACGTTGTCTACATCATTGGCTTTAAAATTAATTCATAATACAAGGAACATTTTTAGTTACTTAAGAAGAATTTGATAAGCGCGAAAGTCATAAAAAAATATTGATATTGCTATTTGTCACTCTGTAGGTAGCTTTAAAGGTTCATCAGTACCTTTACTTGCTTTCTTCGCTTGTCGTCTCTTTCTAAACGAAATGGCAATAGAAAACCTTTAGCCAATGCGAAGTTAGTTTAAAGTGCTCGCCGGACCCTTAAACATACTTTTTTAGTAGCATGTCTATCTACAGCCTTTACCTTTAAAAACATTATATTGGTGGTGGTACTTCCTTGTGCTCGGTTGGTTAGCTATCACCCTGAATCATCGACATGAAAAAACAATTGGGTTTCCTGAATAAAGTTTCGAAAAGGTATGTTACCAAATTGTAGTGGCAGTGGGTAGGGTATGTATCGTACCCAAAAACGCTCGTAAAAACTGATGGCCGATGGGGCAGAAAGATTTTTGATTGGCGACCACGAACCGAAAGACGCAACGTGGAAAGGCCTTCCACAAGGTACCGACTGTATAGTGAGAGTCGTGGGAAACCTCTGGATGCGAGCAGCGCTAGACCGGTCGTTGTGGAGATCATTGACGCAGGCCGTTGTCCGGCAGTGGATGCCTTTCAGTCTGACATGATGATGATGTTGCCAAACTTTAAGGCACGTTTCGGCAGCTTCGTTTTAAAGCCAGTTTTCGTTCTAGGTCAGATGTTTTAGTATATTTTTCTATTTACCTATGTTTCTACCTACCTACCTAAACTGTTAAAGTAAGTTGATATTTTAATTTTAATAGAGAGTGTATTTTACTAAAGCTTTTATTTGCTTCGTAATGTAAATAAGCGAGTGTAACGTGATATGTGCTTTGTGCAGTTTTACTATACGTAAAAGGCTTTTTCACTTGTTTGAAAAGTTGACATGAAAAGAGGCATTGAAAGAGATTTCACGGATGATTTATGATCCCTGCGTTTATTCTCTCAACATATGACCTGGTATGGCATTAGAAAATCAACTAGCATAAGGCCTTTTTTGAAGGTCAGTTCACATTTCAGACTAATCATTACTTACTTCCACCCACAGATCTGGGATGTAACAAAAAAACATTTTCATGTCTATGCTTCAACCACACCGTGTTAAACATCAGTTTAGACTATTTTCATTATAGGAAGTTTGATAGGAAGGTGCGGGTGACATTAGACAAATCATCGCGATTTCCAAAAATACTCGTAGCTAGAAATTTTCAGCCCCAACCTAAATATCATTGCACCAAAATACGGAATCAACAATATACTGTAGTGCAGCGATAAACCATGGTATAATAATATACTCCGCTAGGTACAGCATTCCGGTCACGTGGGCAACACGTAGTGACGTCAATCGATGCTTGAGCAAGACCGAAATAAGTCATTTACAAACAGTGCGAAAGAGACGGGTGGCGATAACGAGTGACGTCATACGTGTTTGCTCCCGTAATGCTAGACCTTGTTGTTTTAGATCAAGCGATAAACGAAATAAATATACGGCTGTCACCTGGACCATGCTAGTCATAGTAGTCGAAAGTCTATACTGTCAACCTTTTTTTTAATTGCCTTTAAGAGGGCCGCCACGCTCTGATATTTCCATACAAACGCGCTTCTCAAATTTCTTGAAAACCATTTGGCAGATTGTGATGAAATTTAGCATGTACAATTAAATTAACAATATCTCCACCCCTAAGTTCTTGTTATTTTTAAAAAACGTTCTCAAGCGAAAATAGAGCTATGAAAAATTTCCGCATTTGTAAGGGGTCATTTTTGACCGATTTTTTCAATAGAAAGACAAAGCAAATCAAAAATCCCTTTACATAGAGAGGTTGTCTACATCATTTGCTTTTAAATGAACCCATAATACAAGGGACACTCTTAGTTATTTAAGAATGATTAGAGAAGTTCAAAAGTCATTAAAAAAAAAATATTGCACTTTGTCACTCTGTAGGTAACTTTAAAGGCTCGTCAGTATCTTTACTTGCTCTCTTTGCTTGTCATCTTCTTGTAGACGAAATGGTTATGGAAAACCTTAAGCTAATGCGAAGTTAGTCTAAAGTGGTCGCCGAACTCTTAATAAAGAAATGACTAAGAAGTATTTATATTTATATGTGTAAATAAATACCTATAGGTACCCATTTAATGAAGCTTGTTAGGATGAAAACAAGAATTGATAATATATTCCACTAAAATAATAACGGATGAAATAATAAATTCACTAAGGGCCATTACCTATTTTTAAGGAACATAACATATGGTAAAAATTTTCCCCCTAAGGGGCTGGCAGAGGTATATTACAAAAACTACACTTCGCCGGAAGATATTCAGTCCCAAATGTGACAGGGGGTGAGCCTGTCGTCATACACCGGACCCCAGTTATATAGCAGACTAGCTGCACCCCGCGGTTTCACCCGCGGTTAAAAAGTATTCTATGTGCTATTCCAGACTATAATCTGTATGCCAAATTTCATATCGATCCGTGCAGCCGTTCTAGCGTGATTGAATAACAAACATCTATTCATCCAAACTCTCGTATTTATATTATTAGTGAGATTAGTGAGATGATGACATTAAAAATACGCACATATGTTCACAAAAGAGCAAATTGTGCGTGCCGTGCATCGAACCCGTACCTTCTAGCTTGAGGCGAGCCTTCTTTCAACTAGGCTAACATTTCGACCGGCTTTTAAGGAAACGTGTAATAAAATTCGCCATTAGCCACCTCTACGGTGAAACATCTTTGAGGAAACTCATTATTATTAATGATCTCAAACAAAAATGAAAAATAATTAGGAAAGAGAAGTCTTCACAAAAAATACAGAATTCCTTCAAAGTCAGAAATGTTTTTAGTTGTGCCTTTTGACGAGATAAAAGTAGAAATGAAAATAAAACCAGGAGATGAAATTGGAAAAAAGATATGAAAAAAATCGCTACTATACCCTTACATTACAGCTTGGAAAAGAAATTGGAAAACCACATTTTATTCCACGCTAGAAATCAAAGATTATTTATTATTTAAAAAAATAACATATCGTCACGCCTTTCCCCAAGGAGGTGTAATACAACACCTACTCTTCGCCGGACGATATTCAGTCCCAAATGTGACAAAGGGCGAGCCTGTCGCCATACACCGGGCTCTAGTCATGTAGCAGAAGACATACAATACGTACATATGTATGTTCACTCAAAGATCTGTGGATATATAGTCATAATTATCCCTCCGGTCAACTTGATCTACTTCCAAATTTATGTCCCAACCAAGGGCTCGTTGTGACATCGGAAGTAGATCACTGGCGACATTTGGGACAAAAATTAAAATATTGTTCTAACCGACTACCACTGTAGTTCTGGTGGCGGTCGTTGAGAGTAAGCCAACTTGGTCCATTTCTAAAGTTGTCTAATTCCTAATTTCTTCTATTTCCTAATGTTATTTTATCTATTAATAGCTGCGCCCCGCGGTTTCACCCGCGGTCCCACAGGAACCGTTTATTTTTTCGGGATAAAAGTACCCCATGTTCTTTTCTGTATGATGTACAGAACATAATATATGCAAAATTTCAAGACGATTGGCTGAGTAGTTGAGACGTAAAAGCGTTAGAAACAAACAAACGAACAATCACCATAGTAGCAGCCGCCTATTCTTTTATAAATAAATTATCAAATGGAACAATTTCTAATGTCTTGTATAAATTATAAATAAATGGAACAATGTCTTTGTTCCGATCACCGTGGACCCTTTTGGTACAGAGGCTACGAACTTAGAAAAAATTGCATTATTCTTTGACATGATTCTGCTTGAAAATAAACTTAAACACTCCAAAGGCATGCCCGAGAGAGGATGAATTTTAAATCTGCAAAGAGCTCCGGATAGAGCACAAAAAATATTTTTGGTAAAAGCGTCTTTACTACTTTAACTTACGGTTCAAAGGAATAATGCAGGCGCTTTGACATAGCCTAGGCGTATTTGCATAGAATGAATGGTTAGCTTTGAGTAAAGGCGCTACTTACTGCAGTTCTAGTTATTTCTAAGTGCTTGATATTTCTTTGATGAGCGATGTAGCTCAGATACAGCGCATTTAGCACGCCTTTAAAACTAGGAGGTTCCAGGTTTGATTCCCAGCCTAGCAGATATTTTTAAAAGGTTGCCTCTGGGCCGGATGTTAATTTTGATTTTTATTAGTGTGGTATGACACCTCCGACACGAGCAAATCTAGTCGAGAGAGAGAGAGAGAGACGGCTTACTTCTTAACAGAATATCCATACGTGCCTTTTTCACCACATACCCACATACATGTGGGTATGTATGTACATACACTCGATAAACATAGCCCTCCTTCTTGCGCAGTATGTATGAGGTTTCTTTGGTACGCCCTACAGCCTAAACAGCTTGATGGATTTGATCATCTTGATAATGGAAGTGACATAGGGTACAACATTTTGCAGCCGGGTTTTATGTCTTTCTTTTAATAATGTTACTTGTTCTTTTTAAAATGGAAAGTGCTACCAGACGCCTAACCGCGATTGAGGGTCGCGGCTGGGCAGTGTGGGGTTGCCATAATTTGATGACCCACTAAAAACAACCTGGTGGCTAGCCTCGATGCATGTCTAGGTCTCCATACGGAACGCACCGATACATATCAGTCGATCCCTATGGATACTTTCCCACTTAAATCTAAGCATGCCGCTTAAGACGATAAAGCAGAAAAATCGTATTAACTGTAGTGGTTTAATTGTGACTGCTTTTGACTCATACATGACTGACTCACTGACTATATGACTGCTTTACGGACTCAGTGATATGACGCTGCCTTGCGGAACCAATAAAGGCTGAGAGCACAATATTACGTTACGACGATTTCATTTTCGTGGCATATTAAATGATCTATGACGGGCATACAGGGTAACTTTGAAGATCTTTGAAAATACCAAAAACATCTCGCTGGGAGCTTCTTTGTGGATACTTAATATACTTTTCTTTAAATATATTTTATAAAACCTTAAATGTTTTATTTATAAGCAAATGTTCTTGTTTGATCTTTTCATCTTTGCTTTTGCAGTGCAAGAGGTAGGTAAGAATCCATTTCCTGCACCACGTTGAATTTATTGTGATTTGAAAAGCTCTAAATTAAATATTTTTATTTTATTTTGGAAGAAAAAGTTTTGTAATTTAAGGATCGTTTTTATTTAAAACTGAAAATAAGTTGTACTTAAACAACGTGTTGTTTGCGTTCTCGCCGAATTTGTAGAAGTAGGTAGTTATACTCCACTAGCAGAGCACGAATAAACTACGGGGCAACCTTGAATGAAGAAAAAAAACAGCTGTTCCATACAAAAAATTCGTTTATGGAACAGCAGGTTTTTTTTTCGATTTCAATGTTGCTCCATAGTTTATTCGTACTCTGCTAGTGGAGTAAACCTATTTCTTAATATTCGGCGAGAATGCAGAGCAACACGTTGTATAATAAATATATAACTACAACTTTTAAGCAAGCTGCATGCGTCAGTTTTTTTTTTAAATAAAACTTCTAATGCGACTTCCAACAAGGTTGCGTTAAACGTTTAACTCCTGGGGGAGTGGAAATAGAAAGAGACAGAGCGAGAGTGAATGCGTGGCACTCGAACGCATGCGCGTAGTAAGAAAGATACACAGAAGTTTCATTTCTTCCGCGCGGAGGGACTCCACGCACTATTTTTTTTTTTGCTATTTTTCATTTATATCTGTTTTTCTCCTAATAACAAACTAAAGTAATTACATTAATAATATAATAATTATACAAACAGATCTCTTGGGATCTTTAGTAAGATAGATTAGTTTGTAGAAACAACTGTACAGAGACTGGTCCCGGGGGTTTATAGTAATGGAGTTAAATTTGACCTATTTGCAAATAAAATTATGGAAGTAGTTAAGATAGAATTTTAAGTTTATTGTATTATTTTAAGTGTGTAACAGTTCACACTACTATTAGAATGTATTGTATAAGTATAAATAAATAAAATATTCGGGACATTTTGCACACACGGTCATCTGACACCTAAAACTTGTGCTATGGCTGCCAGAGACTGATATAACTATACATATATATCTATACTTTTAAATACATACATAAATAGACATTTAACACCCAGACATAGAACCAACACAAATGTTCATCACATAAGTGTTTGCCCTAGGTGGGAATCAAACCCACGCCCCGCAGCACAGAAGGCAGGTTCACTACCAACTGAGCCAACGAGGCAGTCATATGTAAAGTATGACATGTATGTGTATGTTGTGTATAAAACAGTTTTTGTAGGTGTATATATAACATTCGATTATTTTCTTTTTGTTACGAGTATTAGTATCAATTTTATTTTTATTTTTTGATAATTTATGCTCATCCTGTCCCATTATCATTCTTACGTAACGAAGAGATCGCTTTTAGTGATAAGGCTGCCAGTTGTGAGAATACAGATTAAGTTATCTTCTTATGTTATTTTTTTTCTGGTATGAACAATAAAGTGTTTAACTATCTTTTTATCCACCACAAAAAGGTTTTTTCGAATATCCTTTATCGGGGTTTCTTACCGTGAAACACAAAAAAATCCTTCATTTAACCCAACATAGAACTTAGAAATAAAACTAGCTGGTAATGGACCCGGAACCACCTGTTTAGAAGGGAGACTCAATACCACTAAACTGTCTCTACCAACCAAAATAGTCGTCTTGTTTACGTTTTTAAAAAAGGTCACTTTAAGAAAACAAACACATTCTTCATTCATTAGAATTTATGGCCTGAAAAATCTAAAAAGAAATAGATGAAATAGAATGAAATAAATAGAATGAAATAGAATCCATCTTAGAAACTCGCGGTTGTTATGCTAACCTATTTTATAGCTGAAAAACAACATGCTTTGGCTCAAAAAGAGAACAGCGCTTGTAACATTTCTCACCAAGATGAGTTATGATCGAAGAGTTAGAAGCACCTTACAAATCATCTAAAACTCGAAAACAAATGAGGCTTCCTCTCTGAGGCGATCCTCACACTGTTCCGCGTCAGTGAACGTGTGTAACGAGCCAAATCTCAAGAGGTGTTACTCGTATCTGTAAATGAGTGTGTGTTATAGAATGTACTTCGATGATACTTCAGTAGGTACAAGAAAAAAGATAACCTTTGAAACACAACGTCTATAGCACTTTTTCGTGTCATTATAATGTATCAACGCCAAACCATAAAGTCAAAACCATATTAAATTTTATTCTAACGATTTACAAGCAATTTAAATATTCTAATGGGGTGTTTTATGTCTGCTATAGACGTCGCGACACGCGACTTAGAGTTGGCGTACAGAGTCTCCTAGCGGTTGTCAAGTGTCATTTTTTAATGCCACCATTCAGATTTTACTCGTAGTTCTTTTCCAAATTAGTGATTTCAGAAATATGACCTTATCTCCATCTTTACCTTTTTTACCTCAACGGTAAAAAATGCGGTACACAACCACACACAGTTGTGTGCCGCAGAACAGTGTGAGAATCACCTAACTCCTCCAAAAGTCAACCTAGATGATCTACAAAGAGTAAACATAACGCGTGACTAAGATAGATGGCTGTAAACGTGAAAACATCGTCACAAAGCGGTTCCCTGGGCCCGCTTCGCTACCCTGTCTTCAAAAGACGCAGTTACCCCGCGACACAACACATTTTATGGCTCATATTTTATTTCCACGACTGAAATTGGTTCAGTATGTGACCGCGCCATATTCAGACGTGTTTTGCATCATTTTTGTAGGCACATTGTAAAGGGGATTTAAACTGTGATTGGTTACGGTTGATCGCTTTGTTTTATGGATGGAAATGGAAATGTGTGGAAATGTTTTTATTTTTTTTAAACTTCTGGTGTCTACTGCGCAGTACGCATGTTTGTTTAGATTTTATTGTTGTATTCGTTTGCTGGATAATTTCATTGCCATTAACATTATTATGGCATCTCTATAAATGAGATACTTAGTTTTTTATTTGGCCGCTATCAATCTATCCTGATGGTAAGCGGTGTGTTTTAGAATAAAATGTACACCATCTTAGACTAATCTAATCACCAGCCTAACCAATGCTAGTAAATGACTAGCTATTTAGTAACCGATTAAGAAATCAGAGATCGTTACGTCCGCCGCTAATTACGTGATTTAAGGACCTCATTTTCTGTAACTGCCAGCTCTTAAAATGTAAAAAAACCGCCCTGCACGTAACAGTTGTCTCCGGCTCTGTATTTACGAGCAAGCCCATCCTGTAAGTGACTTGTTTACGGTTTCTTTTATAGTTAATTTTGCCGTCCTCATTTTACAGCGCATGTAACGGAGAAATACGTTCTTCTAACTCCTGATTATCTGTGACTGTGAGTAACTGTGACGTGTAACTATTGGAGTTATCAATAATTCTGATTTCTGATTATCTGCGCTGCAGCGTGGATAAAGTAGGCCCTCAAACAAATAAGTCGAAATACTTTATTTCTATAAACACCAATAAATACCAATAATAAATGTGAACAGTTGTAATTTATTTCACGAGTACATATTAAAAATACATTCTTAATTTTATGTTCGTGAAATTGTTGTGCATAGTCCGGATTCTTAATGCAAATTAAGATTAATTAATTGATTTAATTATTATGGATCCGTCTAACTGAATGTATGAACTGTATGACAATAAATACAGTAAGTATTTTATTCTCCTAATCTTCTTCTTCTTTCATCTTTTTTAACCCACGCTAATCAAACTATTATAGTAATACCACAGAACATTTGGTGATACTTATTCTAAGTACTAGGCTAGCATAACCCAATGAAAATTTTAATAACATTATTTCACCAAATTTGAATCCTGGCTAATGATGCTTGCTTTGTTCGCATTTTGTACAAGGAATACATGAATAAATTAGCTTTAATTTGTATTACACGAGGTGTGCCAAAATATTGCTACATTTTGCACACCTGAGTCAGACTGCGTTATGAGCTGGGGTTAATTATAGAGGAATGAGAGACGTGTTTAAACATTTATTGCTGTTTAAACATAAGTCTGATTATTCATTATATGTGTTGGTGCAAGTGTAAGGAGGCAGCTGGTCGTACAATAGATGGTGACATGTGATCAATGGTTAGCAATTCAATCAGGTGGTGTGAGATTTAGCATTTACATATACATAGTGAAAACAACAAATTGTAGGTGAGAGTACTTGTAATACAAGTAATTTTAGTTTGCTCCAGTGGTCCACGGGTGGACGCCGCGTGGTCAATTAGTAAATCTCGCGTCGTCAACGAATTTCTCAGTAGCCTTGTCAGCGATTGTCACTGGTCCTCGCGTGAACCACTCACGGGCGGCGAGTGGTCGCCGAGTGGGCCACTCGCCGTCCGCGCGTGTAGGAACTTACGCCGAGGCGATCAAGATTTGATGTAGTGAGGACATATCTATGGAAGTTTATTTATAGAATACCTAACGCGCGGGGCAAGGCGGTGCGTGTCGGGTTCCGGGGGTTCCGGGTGGCTCTTATGAGTGATAACCTTTGATTTTTTTTTAAGAACAAAACATATTTTGTTTCTTTACAATTTCGGAACGATTTATGATATCCCATTAATTTTGTTTGTTAATTTTGTTCGTTTTATTTTTGTTCCAATAATTTAAAATTAGTAAAATTGAAAAACAACTAAAACAATTAGTAGGGTTTCTCAACATTGTAACTCTAACACCATTCTAAAACCACGGCCTCATTCGTCAAGCTGAAGCAAAAACAAACACCCACTCTGTGTAGTCGGTAAACATACTTCACAAAAGGGAGCTTTAAACAAAAGCTCAAATCTTGAATAAAATTTAAAACCCTCGAGGGTTTTCCTCTGAATTTATAGGTTGGACCAACCTCGTCAGGTTGAATAACGAACAAATAGAGAAGTAGACTCTGGCCACAGTGGCAGGCTTCACGTTTTTGCTTCAAACTACCTACTGACACATAAAAACAACATAATTATATTAAAAACATAAAAATCAAATTATATAATATATAATTTGATTTTTAACCCCCGATGTAAAAACGACGGGGTATTATAAAATTATATGTATTTCTCTCTCTCTCTCTCTCTCTCTCTCTCTCTCTCTCTCTCTCTCTCTCTCTCTCTCGCTCTCTCTCTCTCTCTCTGTGTGTGTGTTTGTGGCATCGTAACTCCCGAACCGCTTTTGATTTTTTTTAAATTTGAAATGTGTTTTAGTCGGGAGTGTTTTTAGCTATGAGTGTGTTTGATGAAAATTGGTGTTAATGAAAATACGAGTAATAGCCGAGGACCACTGTTCGCCCTTGGTTGGACATTTTATGCAGACGATGATCAGAAAGGAGGAAACAAGGAAAGTTGAATTCATCTGAATGAACTTTTGTACGGAATATTTCTTTTTTTTCTTGATTTCAGGGTTGCCCCCATCCTTAAAAAACTACTGTTTTAGAATAGTTTAAGCCTCATTTTAATTTCATTGATTTTATTTTATTCCATAATGTGTTGTTTATGGTTAAAAAAAAGGCCTGAAATAGAGAAAATTTGATATTGAATTTGAATTGTGAAAAGTTAGATACAAACGCTCAAACTACACTTTATCAGTTCTCCAAACAAAGTTTGAGAGCCTGTGCTCGCTTTGAATAAAAAATGTTGGAAGTAAAACTTTTTACTCTACGTCGTAATTTAGACCTTAATGACAACAAAGTTTTACTTAGCTTTCATTAAAAAACCATTAAGCTCTTTTTGGCTCTTAATGCAAGTAAAGTACCTATGTAGAAAGATACATACATATCGTCACGCCTTTCCCCCGAGGGGACTGTCAGAGGTGTAATACAACACCCACACTTCGCCATACGATTTTCAGTCCCAAATTTGACAGGGGGCGAGCCTGTCGCAATACACCAGGCTCCAGTCATGTAGCAGAATAAGTAAAAAGATATTTCATAAAAATAAAACTAATGTAGACACTAGCTGCGCCTCGCGTTATTACCCGTGGTTAAAAAATAGCCCACGTGCTATTTCAGACTGTAATCTATTTCTGCGCCAAATCTCATTTTATCCATACAAACTTTAGCATTTATAATATTAGTGTGATCTATCAAATTTAAATTAAGAAATTAAGAAAATTCTATTATGTGAATAATAGAATTTTCTTAAAGTAGCATCCTTAAATTCTGTCACTGTTTTTACTTCTTCATGCTCAATGGGTCAATCATCAAATGGGATGGGTTTTGATGAAATTGGTATGAATGTATAATGTAGGTATGGTAGCTTATACCCTGAATTAAAACATAGCTAGTTCTTACGACAGGTAACATCGCGACACGTTTAAAAATTTTATTAGACAGTTTTAAAAATAATCTTAAAACAAGATTTTTAATAGGGACAAAGTACGAAGCTATAATATTATTTGCACATCCTTTTTAAACGTCCATATATTGTTAATTATAAAAAAGAGATTTCCAGAAGTTCTCACATAGGTGTGTGAAATTTCCATGAATCAAAAATGGCTTTGTATAACTAAAAATAATACATACAATCAAAACATTTATTGTCGCAGGCTCCACAGTAATAGATTCCACGAAAATGTATTCGAGCACAAATCAAATACATACACAAACATAACAACATACTGTTTTTCATTCTCTTTTATATCTGTAACAGCTCTACAAGCAGCGGCCCGCGGTGTTACCCGCTTAGCAATACGAACAGTAAGTTATTTTAATAACATAATCGGTGTTAATACACGCTATTTTCAATCCAAATTTCACTTAATTCTGTTGATTGGTTTCAACGTTGAGAATCAACAAACACACATACACACTAACCAAGTTTTACATTAATAATAAAATATTAGTGTTATAGATATCGTCAAAGCGAAAGCGATGGCAGCCTAGTTGGGAGAAGGCCCGCCCCTCAAGACAGAGGGAGCGGGTCCGAACCCAGCCGGACGGCACGCACCAATTTGTTCATTGTGTGAGCATATGTGCGAATTGTGTGTCATCTGCTACATGATTGGAGCCCGGTGTATGGCGACAGGCTTGCCCCTTGTCACATTTGGGACTGAATATCGTCTGGCGAAGTGTGGGTGTGCATTACACCTCTGCCAGCCCCTTCGGGGGAAAGACGTGACGATATGTAATGTTATGAGATATCGTCAAGCCGTGTCAGAGGCCATCGGGCGGCCTAGAAACTCTGACATTAGGGCTAGCCACTCGGCCTTTACCAGTTCGCTTGCTTGCTTAGTGTGATAGAGTATTTTTTCTTACCTTCAACCCTTTAACAAAATCAATCAGCCAAAAACACAAAGCAGAATTCTAAAACTGTTCTAAACTAAACAAAAAAGTTGCGAAAATAATGTAATGAAAACACAGCGAGAACCGAACGGAGAAGCTAGTAGCGAATTCGTTACGCACCGTTACGTCCGCGCTACGGCGTAGCTCGCTACGGACTGGCGACCTGTAGCGCGTAGCTCTGCTACGGATCTCTGAAACTGAAGTTAGTAATTCAATTTTTTGTACTTGAACGAAGTATATTCGTCTAAATCTGAAGCTATTGGCTTGTAAGTATGTGCGTACAGGCTGGCTGGTTAGTCCTACTGTCGTAGTTTACTAACTAAAATTACTACACCACTAGAAAACGAATTAAAATGCTGATAGCGTTAAAAATTTACTGAAACAAAACCAACCTTCCTTGTAAATATTACAGATTTTACTTGAGTTGCAAAAAAGGTTTTATAACCATAATTTTAAGGTCCAGTGTAAACAACAGGCATATTTTTACTCGCAAATGACGGAAGGTCCCACCTCGACACTCCACTGAGCTGAGTGTGCAATGAGTGAGTGAGCATTTTAATTAGAGTCAGTCAATCCGAATGAGCCCTAAATAGGCTCTCCTCAGCGACCCCTGAGGCTGACAGCTTGCTTTCATATTATAATGCATGTGGCTATTGTGGATATTTACCATTAGAACGGTATTCTGTTCTGTTTTTCGGGAAAATGCTATTGTGGGGTGTCACATAAGTGGTTTTCCTACTCAAATACCCAGACTCACGCCCATAACTGGTGACCCCTCTCATGAACAATAAAGTGTGTAAAGAACGAAATTGAACTTATAGTGACTTAATAGTGCATATTTTGTGACTGAATAGTGCATATTTCGTTTAATTGAACAGTGCAAATTAAAATTATTGGGTGATACCACAATTTAATGTGGGTATTTGAAAAAATTGTGTGGTCCAAGTCACAAGCTGATAGCGATTTAAAGAAAATATAATTTTTTTTTTTCGCTGATTATTATGACGGCACCGAACAAAGATGCGGGACATGTTCCAACTGTCCCCCCCGAGTTGTTTAGAGTGGGGATACGAGTCCCCCCTTTCTGGCCAGAAGAACCCGAGATATGGTTCGCTCAAGTCGAAGGGCAATTTGCAGTGTCGAATATTACTTCAGACGTGACAAAGTTCAATTACGTCATTGGCCAGCTAGACCACCAGTTTTCAAAGGAAGTAAAAGACATCATAATTACTCCTCCAGCAACTGACAAATATGACAAATTGAAGACAGAGCTTATCAAACGCCTGAGTGCTTCACGTGAGAAGCAAGTTAAACAACTTCTCATGCACGAAGAGTTAGGAGACCGTCGCCCGTCCCAGTTCCTGAGGCATTTACAAAGTTTAGCGGGACCGAAAGTGCCAGAAGATTTTATAAAAACCATTTGGACGAGCAGACTACCACGTAGCGTACAGACGGTGATAGCCGCACAGCCTACGGCGTCACTGGAAGTACTGTCCGACTTGGCCGATCGAATCCAAGATATAGCACCTGCCACACCGCAAGTATCAGCCGCATCATTTTCATCATCAGCTGCAGCCGCACCTGGTTCGATGTTGGAAGCTATGGCCAATGAAATAGCCGAACTTCGCAGGCAGATGAAGACGCTGCTGGATCGTGAACCTCGCGCGCGGACCCGCCAAAGAAGCCGTAGCCACTCTGGAACCAGATCCAACTCCAATCACAGAAAGTTCCCGAATTGTTGGTACCACTGGAAGTTTGGATCAAAAGCGACAAACTGCGTCAAGCCTTGCAATTATCAAGCGGGAAACTCTCAGGGCGGTCGGTAATGGCGACAAACGACCGTCCCAACCAGTCTGGTCGCCTATTCGTCGTAGATCGTCGGTCGAAGATGCAATTCCTTGTCGATACAGGAAGCGACGTTTGTGTCTTCCCACGGCGTTCACTACATGAGCGTCGTCCCAAGTCAGATTTTGAACTCTCTGCTGCTAACGGTACATCTATAAGCACTTACGGATTTACTCACCTGGATTTGGATCTCGGATTACGCCGCGATTTTCCATGGCGTTTCATCGTTGGTGACGTCACTAAGGCAATCATTGGAGCAGACTTTCTGAAGTTCTATGGCCTTCTAGTAGACATTCGCAATCAACGCTTACTAGACAATACGACAACACTCTACGTCGTATGCGCACCTGCAAACTCGTCGACTGCGATTTCTTCCATCAAGATACCAATCGGCGAGTCTCGTTACGACCAAATCCTGAAGGAATTTCCTGAAATAACAAACCCATCCAGTAAGCCGACAGAAGTTAAGCACCGTACCGTTCATTTCATAAGGACTACGCCAGGACAGCCAGTGTCCTGCAACCCACGCCGCCTAGCACCAGACAAACTAAAAATAGCCAAAGCTGAAATTGAGTCCATGCTGAAGTCAGGTATCGCACGACCATCGGAGAGCTCCTGGGCGTCACCGTTACATCTCGCACCGAAGAAAGAAAACGGATGGCGGCCTTGTGGAGATTACCGAATGCTAAATGCTCGCACCATACCTGATAGATATCCAATTAGACATGTGCATGATTTTACTCACAGTATTTCAGGCTGTAAAATATTTTCAACAATCGACCTCGTCAAAGCTTTCCACCAGATTCCTGTAAATCCTGAAGACATCCACAAGACCGCCATCACGACACCGTTCGGATTATACGAATTTCCATGCATGACGTTCGGATTGCGAAATGCTGGGCAGACGTTCCAACGTTTTGTCGACGAAATGACACGCGGACTGGATTTTGTCTACCCGTACATCGACGATTTTTTGATTTTCTCGAAAAACGAGGGTACCCACGAAGAACACCTTCGTATTCTCTTCACCCGACTAAAGGAACATGGAATCGTCATCAACACTTCAAAATGCAGCTTTGGCCAGTCGGAAGTCAAATTCCTAGGCTACCACATATCAGCCAACGGAATCAAGCCTCTAGATGAGAAAGTAGAAGCAGTCAAAACATTTCCACCTCCCAAGACAGTCAAAGAGCTCCGAAGATTCTTGGGGATGCTAAACTTCTACAGAAGATTTATTCCCAACGCTGCTGAAGTCCAAGCGCCACTTCATACTCTCATGACTGGTTCTGTAAAAGGTTCCCACCCTATTAACCTCTGTGGGGATACTCTGAAAGCCTTTGAGAATTGCAAAGAAAGCCTCTGTCGCGCCGCACTTCTTGCGCATCCAGATTGCCAAGGCAAACTAGGCCTTGTCACAGACGCATCAGATACTGCAATTGGTGCTGCCTTACAACAATACCAAGATGGTGACTGGCAGCCGCTTGCCTTCTTTTCACGCAAGTTGAGCCCAGCGCAGAGAAAGTATTCTCCTTACGACAGAGAACTCCTGGCGATTTATGAAGCATTGAAATACTTCAGACATATGGTCGAAGCGAGAGAATTTACAATATACACGGACCATAAGCCATTGTGTTTCGCCTTTCATCAGCGCAAGGACAAGTGTTCTCCGAGACAGTTTCGTCATCTGGATTTTATATCCCAATTTACAACAGACTTGAGACACATCTCGGGGAAGGATAACCTGGTCGCTGACACGCTGAGCAGAGTAGAAGAGCTGGAACTATCAATAGATTTCTCTCAGCTTGCTAAGTCACAGGCATCGGACCCTGAGTTAAAAGACATGCTGGAACGTGGAACATCGTTACGACTAGAAAAGGTGAAGATACCTGGAACCCGTGCTGAATTATATTGCGACGTCAGCACACTTATTTCAAGACCTTACGTCACAAAGCCTATGCGCAAGCAAGTTTTTGATAGCTTGCACGCATTAAGCCACCCCGGTGCCAACGCAACGATCAAGTTAGTAGCAGAACGCTACGTATGGCCCGGCGTTAAGAAAGACTGCAGAGAGTGGGCACGTACATGTCTAGCTTGTCAGCGTTCTAAGATAACTAGGCATGTATCCTCCCCTTTAGGAACTTACCAGCTGCCACGTGCACGCTTCATTCACGTGCATATTGATCTCATCGGACCACTTCCAATCTGTAATGGAAATAGATATTGTCTCACCGCCATAGATCGCTTCACTCGATGGCCTGAGGTGATACCAATCCCTGATGCGACAGCTGAAACGGTAGCAAAAGCCTTACTCACTGGATGGATATCGAGATTTGGATCCCCCGTGGACATAGTAACAGACCGCGGCAGACAGTTTGAATCTTCGTTATTCCAACATCTATCCAAAATAGCAGGATTTCATCATAAAAAGACCACTGCATATCATCCAGCATGTAATGGAGTAATAGAGAGATTCCATAGACAACTGAAAACTGCTATTACCTGTCATGCAACTGAAAACTGGATGGAAGCCTTACCTTTCGTGTTACTGGGCATCCGGAGCGCGTACAAGGAAGATGTCCGAGCGAGCGCTGCAGAACTTGTTTACGGAGAACCGCTACGCTTACCGGGAGAATTCTTTGACCCGAGTACAGCTGGAACAACCGACATTACAGAGTACTCTGCCAGATTACGCTCTTTCGCCAACGATCTGAAACCTTCACCTGCTTCGAGACACGCCAAGCCATCCATATTCATTTTCAAGGACTTACCTACTGCCAGCCATGTATTCCTGCGAGAAGACGCAGTACGAGCTTCCTTGTCACCAGCATATACAGGTCCACACGCAGTTCTGGAGAGATCTGAAAAAGTATACAAACTATTAATAAAAGGCAAACCTGTCACAGTATCGGTAGACCGTTTGAAGCCAGCCTACGTATTAGATGACAGCAACAGAACTCCAGACGAATCTCCTGACGACACACCTCCACCTGAAAACATACAAAGAAAAACAAGATCAGGTCGTACAGTAAAGTTTCCAGATCACTATCGACCGTAGACACGATCTCTGGAAGGGAGTGATGTGGGGTGTCACATAAATATAATACATAAAATAAATAAATATATCAACTAAACTAAACACATAAATAAGTAAATAATAAAAACAAAGAAATACTTACCTGTACTTACCGGGCGAGTGTAAAACGCTCGTCGCTTATGAACAGAACGGTGCTCGTGCGCCGGCCGTCTCGATGCGCCGAGCCGTCAAGCGACGAGGCAGTGTTTCCTACCTAACGATTGCGCGTGTGTATGCTCCGCGATATTTGTCCAGTTATAATTGTTTGTAATAGTTTTCACTTGTTTAAATTAATAGACTGTGTTAGTAAATAATCAATTGTGCTGTTACGATAATAAACAGTTCAAAATATACTGAAGTGAAGTGGTTTTCCTACTCAAATACCCAGACTCACGCCCATACTATGTTGCGGCGGTTATGTGCAAAAAACACATTTTTACCTTGTTTTAAATATTTTTAATTTTTTCATAGGCAAGTACCTACTGTTTTTTACTGCTGCAAAAAAACCATGTGTACATTAAAACTCTTTATGCCATAGCGCCACAGTCACATATTTAATTTCATTATGTGCCACAGTACAGGACTGATTCAGAGAAGAGTCACAGAATAAATATAGTATGTTCTTACAAGAAGTGAAGAGTGGTGCTATGGCCACAATTGGATGAGACGCCAGAATTTAGAGCAACATAACCTCTAGTACGTAGTGCATAATATATCAATGCTACAATAGACCAACAAAATGAATTAATAAGAGTTGAATTAGTATTCCAATTTAATGTGGCCAGCATTGTGAGTTTGATGCTTGCTGGCTGTGGTTTATTAGATTAGCTGGTTTTTCAAATTATTGATCGAATTATTTCGAAGCTTAGGTCTCGAGAGTCTACTAGAACAATTCAGCATTTATGTGAATATGTATTATTATATTGTAAATATATGTATTGACAATTAATCGATTTGTTGATGGTAATTTAGAGCGGTTAACACCGAATGGAGTAGCGTTTGGGATGGCGGGCGAACGTCAAGTCTGTCAGTCATAGATTCACTGGACTTGGTTGACGGCGTTCGCACGCAATTGTTATTCGCAAATCCATTACTCTAAATCACTAATTAATGTTGTAATCCTTCACTAATTAAGTTATCTAAATGTCTGCATTACTAAAATAATGTAGAGTCAACACTCCATTTATTACAAAGTTCCAGAAGTCTAACACCGACCATAGATACCCGTGATGACGAGTTCACGGATCAGAAATCAGACACGACACCTCGGCCTACTGATTTTCTCCGTCATCAGAACTGGGATGCGACGGCTCAGTCTTCCCGACTTTCCCCGACATGTATGTTCATCTATTTGCCTGACGATAATTTGAGTGCGGTTAACCCGAACTTCATGAAATTTTGCAAGTAAACAATTTTCTAATACAAAAATCACTTAAATCGGTACAGGGGTTGTAGAGATACGTGAGCGGCGATGTCTCAATTTGGGGAAAACAACTGGTTTTATTTAAGTTTTATCTGTTTTGCTACAATATTCTGTATTATGAATTTCCCCGTTGTACTAGAAACAAGCCCCGGGCGCGGCTGCCGATGACAGCGAGTTATTGTATCTATTGTGACCGGCGTATCTATTAGATACGACGCCGCGAGGGACGCTCGTTAATTACCTTTATTAAAACATCTTGGGTTGACAGTCGTGGTCTGCCTTTAGCCCTTTCACTGCTTTACACAGATTTGTTTGACAGAAAAAGATGAGGCTATTGTTTTATTAATCTGTCACCCCGCGACTTCGTTTGCGTTTATTATTTATATATGTATATTATTTATATATTATATGTGTGAGCTATCCTATCTGTTAAGTTAGATCGAACTGCACACGGTGTGCAAATTTGATTGAAATCGGTTAAGTAGTTTAAGAGTCTATAGCGGACAAACAACGTGACACGTAATTTATATTTATACCGGGTGTAAGGAGACCGTTCTCGAAGCCGAAACGCCGTTATTATACCATCTATACACAACCCGAAACCACTAACTATTAGCCATATAACTGTTATTTTAAACTTTTAGAAATTTGCAAACCAGCAATGTAACGCGTTTATATCGCGGGGGTCAATGGTCGGCGCCAGTACCTACGGAAAGTGCGACGACGCGCCGCCGCGGGCCGCGCGCGCGCCGAGACAGCGGAGGGCGCGGGCGGCGCGGCACCTAGGTCGCGACCGCGCGCAGCTGTGTGCGGGCGTTCACCTCTAGCGTCAGCTGTTAGGCATTTAGTATTAGACTGCCGTTAGGGTAAATTTTTTTTTTTTTTGGTAATTGGTGTTTAAACTAGCTTTTTAAAGCTTGTATAACTTGTGTCGATGTTAAAATATCAGATTTTAAGTTTAAAAAAAAAGTCTTTTTTTCGCGTTTTTTTTAGTCGCTTTGTATTAGTAATCCCCACCACTATTCCCAGTTTTCGTTTTCGAGAACGGTCTCCTTACACCCGGTATAGAAGATTTAACTTTTTTTTTTTATATATGCAACGTGTTATTTTGCATTCTAGCGGAATTTGTAGAGGTTAATTGTTAAGATGAGATAAGAAAAGATCTTAAAGTACGGGCTACATTATGTACACAATACAATAATTTTACATTTTTTTGCAAATAAAAAGGAAATTTTAATTAGGGTCACTAGCTACCGCGGTAGGATACCCTGAGTGGCGGTAGCTAGTAATCTTCTTGGATTTTGTACGCTAAATTAGAACCATTTCCTGACGTTCGATTAGACTTTGCGTAGACTTATTATTCATTAATAGGCTTGCGCTTGGAAACCATGCGCCCTGCAATGAAGCACGTTTACCTGGAAGAAATCAATTCACTCGATGCTTGATAACACCCAGACAACTTATAACTATCGGAGAACGTACTCAGGCAGAGAACTGCACACTCTAGATTCCGCTTAGAACGACGTCATCGTTCGTCTTAGCCAAAATATAATTTAAAATAGCCAGTAATACATATTTTGCCACACATTTATTATTGGCTATTAGTTAAGGACATCAGTAATTGTAACAGGTCCACATAAGTTGATTAGGCTTTCAGAATTAAGCCTAAAGTCATCTTTAGACCAGATTCATGTTACCAACTTGGCACCACTAACATGCGCCCGCGACAAAATTCTTCTCATCATTTTTTGTCATGCGAAAACGTGACAAGGCTATGTTTATACATACGTCTGTCTCGATAAAAAGAGTCGACATACCTTTTTGACAAAGCATGGTAGATCTGCTGGTGAACTGTGCCCTCAGCAGCCTTTAGGTTGCGTATCCATAGAAGATGTGCGAAAGGAACGCTAGAAAAAATCTGCTAATTGGATCAATAAACTTAATGTACACATCAAAGTGATCCTATTGATAGGTTTTTTCCTCACGTACCGCTCATTTTCCTCGCACATCTGTGAATACACCCCCCTAATCCTTTGTCTGGTCATACCGGCCTGAAGCCTGAGACCAGTGGTGCGGCGGCGGCGTCCCATTTCTCAAAAGAGGTCAAACTGTAAACTAAGCCTGTTTCTTGCGACGATATGCTCCGGATTTCAGATACAGCTCTATAGGGATCAAAACGAATTAATACAAGGTGCTGGTTTTGAGTGTAGCAATACATAAGGATGTGTTGTTCCCGCCAGAGTAATTAACTTTTAGAACACAAGTTAACAAAATTCGAGAAAAAAAATCAAGTTTTCATACAAATTTATTACGTGCCTAGTTATTTTGTATTGGGACTCGATTATTTTTCATTAGAATATTGCAAATTTAAATTCAAAAAAAGTTGTACACTATGACGGGTAGAACAAATCCAAGCCCACCTTACACCCTAAACTAGCACCTTATACAACGTGTTGTTTTGTATTACCGCAGAATTTGTAGAGGTAGGCATACTCTACTTCCAGAGCACGAATAAACTATAGGGTAACTTTTGGAACTGGTGGGAATGTAAAAAAACACGTTGTATACTAAATTTATTGATCAAGTTTTGAATGTTCAAGTTGACAGATCTAATCCTTACTAAAATATTACTATTTCTGTTTTAACATCAGACTAGGGCATATTCTGTGCATCAGACAAAGCTATCAATTTATTGTAGCACACTTAGTTAATATGCCAGTTACATCTCCAGAATAGATTCTTCAGCTCAACACAGTTTAGCACATGAAAACGTTTTCTCAAACTGTTCCGCTCGTCTCTCGAGTAACCTACAATAACAGCACAACATTGAAAGCCGCATTAAGTAATTGTAAGGCAGTCCGCACACGGCGCAAGCAATCACCAACGGCATTGTCGACCTTACAATAATGTTTCCGCTTTCAACCTCGTTCATCCACACCCTTGTCGCGCTATAATACGAGTCGAAGTGACGGTTAGTTGGGGACCAAACGCGGACAAAGAGTTTTTATTGTGTTTGGCACGTCAAGGCCCTCTGGGGCCCTCGCGACTCACTTATGTACCTCTTTATTGATAAACTAGATGTGTCCGCGATCTCATAGGAAGCGTTATTTTTTTCGGGATAAAGGGTACCCTATGTTCTTTTCTGCACCCTTTTCCGAACTATTAAGTTTCCGAACTAGTAAAAATCTGTGTTACGGAAGCCAGAGTCCTCTTCCAATAAAGTGTAGCTATTTACTCTTACAAAAATTAGAAGTAAGTAGATAACAAATTAACTTGAATATTCATTATCGTTGACTATATAGCCTCTAGCGCCTATAGCCTCTTTCTATACCGTTGAATATAGCCGAATCCACAGACCTTCAACTTTACATCCTGATCCTGAGATCTTCAGCCGAATCAGACTATCGGATGGAAAAAAATTACGCATATTCCCAGCCTCAGCGATTTAGCGTGTGCTCTAAAAACACTTTTAAAACTATATCACCACTGATTTCAAAGCACCATTGCCAGAATGTTACTTTTGTAACATTTTACATTACCTTGACCCTCTTATGTTACCTCAATGTTACACGACTCAAAAGGTTACTTTTACGTTACTGTTAGGACTTGATAAAATACTCAAACACTTTTCAGCAAACAAAAAAAACAGTGACATAAGTTTAGTTTGTCTTTAATTTGTGGAGTTTTTTGAGTTTTATTAGTAACGTTTTCATAAAAAAAACTTGTGATTTTCGTTTTTGACTCGCATTGTTAATCACACCCCAACACTGTTCCTTAAAAAAAAATAGAGAGTAAATGGAACTGCTACATTATTAAACACATTTTACGACCGAACTACGGACATAAGTTATGCTACGAGTAGAAGTACATTACAGTGTTGCTAATTGAGCTGCCAGCCACATCTCGTAACATTACCGCCGCGGCGTGTTGAGCCTACATCCGTCTCCCTTCTCCCATATACGAGCAAAATGGCTTTTAAGCTACTTAGCTGTTAGTATTGCTTTACAAATCTTCATAGTGAGTGCATAGTAAGTGCATATTCGTTCAACTCTAGATTCAAATGTCCTCACTAATTATAAAATCGAAAGAAGCTCTGTCTGTCTGTTTGTAGGCTTTTCGCGGCTAAACGGCTGAAGTGTGGGAAGTGTGCAGTATGTCACAAGGAAGGTGTTTGGATACTTTTTTCTGAATAAATAAATCTTTTTATCCTGAATAAAAAATAAATTTATTATTATTATTTTTATTTGTTATTATTATTATTTATTTGTTTTTTTTTTTAAATAAATAACGCGCCGCTTACCAAATGCGTCAGACAACATCACAGAATAGTACGTAGTAGGTACTCAAATAACTTACTTCTTTTTATTCTCAATAAAGACATTAGACATTAGATTAAAGACATTATCACGTACTTTTTTTAATATATACCTATGGCAAAACATTAAATTAAATACAAAACAATACAATACAATGTAGTTTAGTACTTCAAATTTCACTTCCCATCCCGAACGCCTCTTCCGAAAGTGCCCATTAAGTTGGCGGCATTTCCCCGCTGTATCGCCAGGGAGATACGCTGGGCAAGAAATTTCCCCGATCGAGGATGTCCCCTACGTTCACGCAGACGACGACGCCCTAAATCGGCCACAAATTTTTTGGCATCAGACCCCGACGAACCCGCTGTCTCGACGGCAAAAGGGACGAATTCATATGCTACTTACTTCTTTTGTTTTTTTAATAACTTATGTTTTTAGGGCAGTTTTGCCATCAAGAGTGAGAGAGAAGGTAGTGAGGTTGTTATCTTATAGAGGAGAGATAATCCTGGTTGACACATTCATTCATAGGCTTGTGTTTGTCGGCTTGCTCGCAACGACCACCACCAAAACAGCCACCAGTGGTGGTCGTTGGGAAAAAGTTTTAATTTTTGTCCCAACAGCTGCCAGGGGAGTTCGTTGAGTCATAATAAATAATTATTATTGCTAGCGTTTTGTCATTATAATGTTGTTGTATAGTTAAGCCGTGTTACAGCTTAAAAAAATATCACAATAATTGGTTTTCAATGTTAAGAGTTTTATCGGTTTGACTGTAGTTTTCGCCAGTGGTGGCAGTTTGGTGGTAGTCGATGGCACATAAAATAATTTTATGTCCTAATGAGCCACACTGGGGACAGTTGGGACAAAAATTAAATATTGTTTTAACGACCACCACTAGTGGCCGTGTTTGTGGTGGTCGTTGGGGTAAACCTGTTTGGTTCCGCTGATCTCACCTGATGTTGCAATGATACAGTCTACGACGCAGGTATGTACCTTTCACGTTAAGTAATACCTAGCACCTACCTGGGCCTCGATTTTACTAAGCAATTGTTTTTAAATTATTTATTAATGAATTGTAAATTGACACTTCTGGCTTACAAAAAGCGCCAATTGGTGTCAATTCATTAACAATTTAAAACAATTGGTTAGTAGAATTGGGGGGCTGTAACCTGGATCCAATCTAATACCTAAATAAATGAAATTAATAAATTAATCACGATTTATACGTGTCGGGGATGCCATGGAACATACACAAATACATGGACAACTAACGCGTAAGGACCCAAAACAGATATTTCAAGCATCTGCCTGACTGGGAATCGAAACCTGAAACTGCATGTAACGCAGTCGACGTCCAACTAGACTAGGGTCATCTGCAATTGGAATTGTCACATGCCAATTCCAGACGACCCAACGTCTGGAATTGGCATGTGAGCGTAGCAGATAGCATGAAGAGAGAGGGACTTACGGCCAGAAGTGGGAGAAATAGCTGAAGATGCTTACCTACGCAACGTACAACAGGTATATACGACCCGCGATCCGAGGTTATACGTTTTTCAGTTTTTCCACTTTTTAAAAATCCACTGCGAATTCGCTTGAAAACAATAGGTAAGAAGTAAACATACCGACTCACTTGTATTGCGTGTTTATCATGTAGGCCGAGTGAGGCTTAGTGTCAAAGTTTTAGGTCGCCCATAAATTATCATGAGAAACTCAAAAGCTGCAAAAGCTAAGGTACGAATTATACAGGACTTAAGGATGCGGATCGGACACGGCTCAGGTAAGAAAACTGTAGAGCGACGTGCCTGCCACGTGTCACTTGTTTTTAATTTAAAATATATCATCGTGAATCGTCAAACAGTTTTCATACATTTTATACTGGTGGCTCGGTGAGCTCAAAAAAACGTAAAAAAAAACAACATATCTTAGCCATAATAATTTTTGTTTTCTTAAAACTGTCTATTAATAAGGATATATTTTTTGTCGAGACAGTTTTAGTCTGGTCGTCTAGCATGCACGAGCGACAAAATTCTTCTCGTCTCTTTTTGTCATGCGAGAACGTGACAACGCTATGTGTAAACATACGTCTGTCTCGATAAAAAGAGTCGACAAACCGTTGTCGCGTTGCGCATGCTAGGCCGCAAAAGTGCTAGTCACAAAATTTCACGAGAATCGGTTGAGAAATGCGACCTGTAGAGGAAAACAGCCGGACAGATATGAATGAACTTTTTCCGTAGCTGCAGCAGAGACGCTTCGCTTGCTGACGCTCGCTCGGGCGATGAATCTGAACCTGCATCCTCGCCTTACGTCAGGCTTGTATAATTTACGCCCATAACGTAAAAGACTACCTATTTGTTTTAAGCATAATTTGTTTTGTTTTCCTACCCTTTAGTTATTCAGAAATTTACCTAAAGCCCTATAGGTTTTGTAAAGGCCGATGTAGAAATATGAAAGGTGTATTTTATTTTATCTCCAGGGGCTGGAGTCCTGTCAAAATTATAATTGAAGCAGCGATCTGGCAGCTGGGAATATTTATTCAAGAAAAAGCTGACTAAGGTAACGTGAAACGTGTAAATTCGTAATTAGGCGACTCAAGCGAAAACAATAAAATGATGCAGCAATTTTCGTGAAAATAAACGAGACCGAAATGTTTAGGGTTTTTCGGCTAAAATACTGTGTTTCATTGTTAAATATTATGCAAGTAGCAGCATCATTAATACGAGTAAGTACACTTATCTAAGGATTCAAACATTAAAAAAATAAAACTCATTAGTACGAAATACAAATTTAATTTAGTAACAATAATATTCGGGACACTTGAACACACGGTCGTCTGACCCCAAACTAAGCAAAGCTTGTACTATGGCGGCAAGAGACGGATATACATATATATTTACTTTAATACCATACTTAAATAAATATTAACACCCAAACATAGAATGAACACAAATGTTCATCACATGAATGTTTGCCCGAGGTGGGAATCGAACCCACGCCCCAATTACCTATGTAAATTTTTCAACTCACATATTACATCTTACTTATCTAATTTTTCTAAATCTAAAGTGAGTCGTTATTCTAGCGCTATCCCCAAACCAACCACCCCCTCCCAGACTTCCCGTCTTTGGTGGTGGTCGGGCGATGGCGCTACACCAGCGCCTCCTATGCAAAACAATGGCAAACTAGACATAGCGCTTATGAATTTCCGGCGTAAATACACCTTTGAAAAATAGGCGACAACACGTACCTACTCATCCGAAGGTTGTATGGTATCGCTGTTAGCGACTGCAAAAACACAGAAGATTTTCACAACAAGCGAAAGATCCCCCTTTGTGTCTATTTATTTCAATTTCATACCTACTCTCTTCAATCCCAAGTCCGTATTTTCTTTCAGACTTGCTTAAATTATGAGACCTTTTTTCTAAAAATAATTCTCGAGGGCATTTCATACCGGAACCAGAAGCAAGCGTTCAGTAAACATTTTTATATTTACACAGAGAATCACCCGAATCAGTCCAACCGTGAAGCTCGAAAAGAATTATTGAAGAACGTTATTTTGACGATTTTTTTTAAGACTTTTGCGATGTGAAGCGAATGAAGAGGCGATGATAGCCCAGTTGGAGAAGGCCTGCCTCTCAAGCCAGAGGGAGCTGGTTCGAACCCAGCCGACGGCACGCACCAATTTGTTCATTGTGTGAACATATGTGCGTATTGTATGTCATCTGCTACATGACTGGAGCCCGGTGTATGGCGACAGGCTCGCCCCCTGTCACATTTGGGACTGAATATCGTCCGGCAAAGTGTGGGTGTTGTATTACACCTCTGCCAGCCCCTTCGGGGGAAAGGCGTGACGATATGTTATGACTTTTAACATTGTAGCAGACCTAATTGAAGTATTATAAACATAATCTCTTTACTATTTGAAAGAGTTATGAATAGCGAATTTTTAGTTTGATGGAGAAACTTACATTGACTTGCCAAAGAGAGCATAAGTTGATGCGTGCGATAAGACGGTGCATAGTTTGTTTTAGCTTAGTCAATTACTTTATTCTCTTTTTTTATATTCATTTATTTTGACTAATTTAATTGATGAATTACATTGTGTTTCTCATACGTAAATCTTCTTCATTGGTTTTCTAGTCTTCTCAGATGGTATTTTTCAACAAACCGTGTTTGCTACCAAAAGTTTAGTATTTTACCTTATTTGAAATTTATTAATTCGTCGTACATAGACCTTTATTAGCTTCTCTTCAAAAAATACGTAACAACCCTGAATTTCTCAAGCGGCGCATCTGTTTCGTTGGGTAATTAACTCCCACGTCACAGGAGAGCATAAATTCACGCACCCATATCGGCGAGTGATTAATAGAGCGCTATTACGGTCCTCCTGGTGACGCATGATACCCTGGTACATTGATTGATTATACTTGTATGTGATTGATGTAAATAGATTTTTGGTAGTTAGTTTTTATGAAACATTTTCAGGAGAGTGATAATTGTCGTGTACAGTAGGTACAATATATTAGTATACTATCCATACGTAGAAAGCTTGCATGTTATTCGTATTTGGTAATTTTTGTATGTTTTAAAATTTGTTTAAATATACAAATAACACGACATGACAATACGATTCGAGAAGGTACGTGATTCACATAAATAAAACACAAACACAATTGGGCGGGCAAATGCTGAAACAGTTTTGGTCGAGCATTTGGATCTCAAGACCCTTGTCAATCCAAAGATTTATAATCTATTTAAAATCCCCCTGGTTTAGTTGGATAACTATCTACTCTACTACCTACATAAAACAGGTGGACTGTACCACTGGGGTGGAAATAGTTACCTACGTATTTTGGTTTTATCATAATCATCAACCATTTTCCACCCACTGCTGGGAGTTACTGAGTCCTATGTACGACTGGCCACCGCCTGCAAGCTTATCCGTCATCTACATATTATCGATTGGTGGAAATCGCACGCTGTGCATTTTGAATGATATTTTTTGCCGCACACCTGTAATCTGTGAAATGAGCTCCGTTGGTCCGTTGGTCCTGTGGTATTTCCGAGAAACTGCAACATGGAGTTCTTCAAACCGGCTGTCAATAGAGTCCTTAAGTGTCGGTGTAACGTATCTGTGAAGCCCCCGGGATTACAGGTCTATAGGCGACGGTGATCGCTTACCATCAGGCGGCCCGTTAGCTTGTTTGCCACATATGGCATTAAGAAACTCACTGAATCCACTGGAGTGGGTGAAACGCGCCATCTTTTCCAATCCTATGCCAGTCTTAACCACTATTTTTATTTGGTTAGTAGCTGCGCCCTGCGGTTTCACCCGCGGTTAAAAAGTATTCTATGTGCTATTCTAGACTATAACCTATCTCTGTGCAAAATTTCATCCAGATCTGTTCAGCCGTTCAGGCGTGAAAGAGTAACAAACATCCATCCATCCATCCATTCTTACAAAGTTTCGCGTTTATAATACTAGTAGGATTAAAAAGATTAAAAATACTTTGTACAAATAATTGTAAATTACAATTTATTCAAAAAATACAAAACTACCTACAACTAGCTATGGCTACAAAATTAATTCGTATCAAAGAATATTCTTCATTATATTTTTCAGCGAACTTTTTACAATATTATTACAGTACGTCTTTGTTATTTTACGAAATATGTTTCGGCCAACCTCTATTACATTATGAAAACAATGTTTTATTTGTTACTCGTTTGTTTCAGAGATTTTTAATGAGAATTACCAAAAACATCACATGTTGGTAAAAAATATAATTAGTTAGGACCTGCGGCTAATTATTAAATTTAGCTGCGCCCGCGGTGTGACTCGGGTTGAAAAGTAGCCTTTGTGCCATTCTGGACTATTATCTATCTCTGTGCCAAATTTCATCCATATCCGTTTAGCCGTTCCGGCGTGATTCAGTAACAAACTTTCAGCATCCATACTTTCACATTTGTGTATGTGACAAATTGAAATTGAAATTCGTAAGTGGCTCCTCACGATGCAATTTTGTATTCAATCCATTGATTCAATTTATTGTTGTCGAAATTGACCGTTCTACTCACGATAAACTCAAATCAAATCAACCAATCAAAATAAAAAAAATCGAAAATATTTATTAACCATATAATTAACAAATATTCTCACCACAATTTCTATCAAAAAATATTGCTGTTACGTGCTGAGCAATTAACAATGATTATGCATTAAAAAATATAAATACTAATTGCGCCCCGCGGTTTCACCCGCGGTTAAAAAATGCCTTATGCGTTATTATAGACTGTGATCTATCTCTGTGCCAAATTTCATCCAGATCTGTTCAGCCGTTCTGGCGTGAAAGAGTAACAAACATCTATCCATCCATCCATCCATTCTTACAAACTTTCACGTTTATAATTTTAGTAGGATATACGCGTTATTTGTAAACCTCCTCCGTTTCTCTGATATTTACTTAAGGGTAAGTCAAAAGGACACTGGTAATTATTAGATACTTTTATTATTTACATCTATTTAACTTTACACCGTATTTGTCTGTTATTCTCTTCGTCTAATTATAAAAATCCTTCATATCGATATCAAAGCCCTTTCCAAAAAATGTTTTTAGGTGACTCATTTGAGATCATGGTGTTGTGACGGAGGATAAAAATGCTGGGGATATGATGTTTTGTTCATTTACTTTAGAGGTTCTCTCTGAGGAGGTTGTTACCCTAGGTTTATTGATGAATTAATAGTTAATTTGCCAGTTTTTGCATAGAATATTGCATCTGAAATAATTTTATTTGCAATAGTTAATTGGTCGTCATCGATATCTTGTAATTGAATGGCTATAGACTTAGCTATTATTTCCCATTTTTCTTCTTTCTTGGCCAATAGTTCTTTCGCTGCATTTATTACATCGTCCTGTTGTCTTGTATTGATTTGCTTTAGTTTTTTTCTTGGCACAGAGTATGTATCTGGCGTTTCTTCTCTTTCAGTTTGCGTTTCTTCTTCTGAATCCGAAGTCTGTAGAATACAAAATATATAAATTAAATACAATTGAATTTTTTGTTCAAAAAATTAGAGCTAAAGATTACAATATTAAAAGTACTTTAGTACCTACTTAAATGAAAGTATTCTATTATTAACAATTATTTTGCACATTTACGTTGTTTATCAGACTACAACTGAAGACGAATGGAAAAAAAAATGCAAAATAATCTTAAAGGAAATAGAATTTTCGTCATTGTGTGGGAAGTATTTGTACGGCAGTCCTTGGTCTCTTGGAGGTAAATATTTATATAATAAAATACTATTTTTACCGTACAGATATTTACTTTAATATAAATCGACTTTTCTGAGTTAACATTTCGCAATGACTGCCATTTTGTTTTCTTCACTTTTTAATGCTAAATTTGGCTATTGCCGTTTTACACATTCATCTTACAACATCCTCCACCGCCAGAAAAGTAAGATTAGAAAGTAAGAAAACTTTAGATATCTAATTTTATCACTAAACATACACAATATTTGTTACATAATCAATTATTACTATTTAAATTTACTTCAGTCAACATAAGTCTTATACTAATTGCAGAATACTACTACAAGATCAATTAACATCAATATTATGTAATTCTAAAACACTAAAATACACAACTTAAATTCAGTAAGATTGACAGACAAAGTTTAATTTTAATAATTATAAAGTTTTAAATGGTATTGAGTTGCTTGACACCAAAGATCCTGTGAACAGAAAAAAAATTACAGGTCATACTTACTTGGCATCCTAACAGCCCTCCCACACCGAGTTGTTTTGTCTGAAAACATCTTACTGATATTTTTCTCTTTCTGCTTCTCTTCATTTTTGATAGGTATATCACTATCTATTGAAAATTGACTGGGTGAGTCTTGATTACAGTTTTGTAGTTGATTATTAACTTCTTCACTGGATACTTCCAATGGATATAGTTTCTGGAATGGTCTTACTTTGGAACCTAATGCAGTCTTCACCTGTGCTGTTCTGTTTATACCATCTCTTCCAATATATATATCTGTTATAACTCCTAAAGGCCACTTCACCCGTTTCTCCTCAGTTTCTACTAGAACAATGTCTCCAATAGCTAATTTATTCTGGATATCTTTGCCTCTCTGAACTAGTGATGTTAAATATTCTGTCTTGAATCTTTGTTTAAAATCTTCTCTCAGCTTGACTAAAAACTTGAGTCTTGAGTTCAGTGCCTTAGCATCTGCAGCATCTAAATCTGTTACTTCATTATGAGGAATACATTGTATGAAGCATGACGGGGTCAATGGTTCCAGGTGAGTATTTTTATCATCTTGCACATATGTTAAAGGACGTTGATTCATTACTGCTTCACATTCACATAAAATGGTTTGTAGCTCCTCATAGTCCACACAGGACTGTCCCAGAATTCTTCTCAACAGTTCTTTCATAATCCGGATAAGGCGCTCAAAAAATCCACCCCACCAAGCAGCTGTTGGAGCATTCATTTTAAATTTAATTCTTTCAATAGCTGAACGCTTCTGTACTTCATCCCAATCTACTTGTGCAAGTCGGTTCTTTGTGCCTGTTAAATTAGTTCCATTATCACATATTATCTGTGTAACTCTTCCTCTTCGAGCAATAAATCTTCTTAATGTGAGCATAAAGGCCTCCGTTGACAATGATTTAGTTAATTCTAGATGAACACCGCGATACACTGCACATGTGTATAGTACTATCCAACATTTGTCACCATTACGCAGAAACATTGGCCCAGCCAGATCAGCACCACTTACTTGGAATGGGGCTGTGCATTGGATCCTCTCATTTGGCAATGGAGCTGTAGGTGCTTGCACTGGTTTGGCTCTGAATCGAGTACATATGGTACATGCTGCTATTACTGATTTTGTCAGTCGTCTAATTCCTATGATCCAAAATCTAGCTCTGATATCTGCTGTCACTTGATTGGCGCCTGCATGATGAAGTTCTTGGTGTCTTTGTTCCACCAATCTCCTTACAATATTATTCTTTCCTGGGAGCAATACTGGAGACTTGGTGGATTCAGGAAAATCTGATAATAGAAGTTTTGTTTTAACTCTTATCAAACCCTCTTCATCAAGGTATGTACTCAAACTTCTCTTCTGTTCTCTAAGGTATTCTTCAGATCCTTGAATCAACTTAATAATCTTCTTTTCTGCATTTTCAAACTCTTCTACTGTTATTTCTCCTTTTATCTTCATATTTTTTGACTGCATGTTATTTATAAATCTTAGTGTCCATGCCATCATTCTTACAATTTTTGTATATTTTGAGAAATAGCATAACATATCAATAACTTCTTTTATACTTATATTTATGTTGCATGATGCCTTTGTCTTTTTCATTTCTTTGCATGCCTCTGTATTATCCACATTTATGGTAGACTTAGGCCATTCTTCTGAGTTGAGGCGCAGCCACACCGGACCCTCCCACCAGCGTAGAGCCAATAGTTGTTCAGCGTTGCAGCCTCTTGATGCTACATCACTCCAGTTCAGGCTCCCTGAAATGTGAAACCAATTGGATAGATTTGAATGCTGTCTGATTTCTTTTACTCTATTATGCACATATGTATTCCAAGGTAAGTTTCTAGTTATCCAGTAATATGCTACACATGAGTCAGTCCAGCAAAACTCTTTGGTATTCTCAAATTTTAAACTTCTCTTTGCCTCTGCCAATAATCTAGATCCTACCAATGCTGCAGTTAATTCTAGTTTAGGTATTGATGTCTTTTCAGGTGGGGCCACTCTAGACTTTGCTGACAACATCTGGACAGTGACATTACCATCCTTTTCTGATCGTAGCAGCACACAGGCTCCATAAGCATCTTTGCTGGCATCACAGAACATATGTAAACTTATATCACATCCTGTCATAGAATTCTTAGTCAGCTTCCTTGGAATCTTGCAATCTTTTAAGCATGCTATATGTTTATACCACTTACGGAAATCAGCCTCTAAATCCTCTGGAAGATTTTCTTCCCATGTTAATCCGCGGCGCCAAGTCTCCTGCATTATTAACCTGGGGGTGAGCGTGGCCGGACAAGTAAATCCCACTGGGTCGAATATTCTTTGTATGAGTGACATTAATTCCTTTTTAGTTATCTGACCTAGAGCTGAATATGGAGGTAAGTTACTTAAATTGCAGCTTAGTTCATCTGTCTCAGTGTTCCACAGCAGGCCTAGTACAGTTACTACATTGTTACTTGTCTCATTTATCTTCATAGGGGAAGTAACCCACTGCCTAAGATCAAACTTACCCTGCTTCATAACTTCCTTTGCCTCCGATATAAATTTATGAGTTTCCTGTTCCGAGTCCAAGCTTGTGAGACAGTTGTCTACATAAAATGATTTAGCTAATATGTCAGCTGTGTCTCTTGCCTTACCTGTGACATGTTTTAAATGGTGACTGATGGTTGCCGACAATAGAAATGGGCTTGATGTCAAACCAAACACCACTCTACTGTGTCTATATTCCACCATTTTGGCCTGTGAATCATTCTCCCACCATAAAAACCTCAAATAATCTCTGTCTGTGGGTCTTACGGATACCTGGAGAAAAGCCTTAGCGATATCAGCAGATATACCTATCGCACCCTTTCGAAAGCCAGCGAGTAAATGAGGAATTTTATCTAAAAAATTCACGCCCTTATTTAGATAAGAATTGAGTGATCTGCCATTCTTATCACATGCCGATGCATCAAATACTGGTCTTAATTTTGTGGTCAGACTAGAGTCTTTTACTACACCTCGGTGAGGCAAATAGTGAACACCATGTTTTACCTCACTCTCTGGTACTTTCTCCACAATACCTTCAATTTCCCAGCTATGTATTATACTACTATATTCATGCAATTTACCTGATGATTGCAGACGCTTGGTACTAGATACCAATCTCTTTTCAGCTATTCCGCGGTTGCTCTGCAAGTCTTCATGCCCGACCTTGAAAGGCAGGGCTACTTCATATCTTCTCTCTGCGTTGACAGCGATACTCTCCTCAAAGGACATCACTGCATCAGCCTCGGCCTGCATCTTCGTCTTGTTCTCCACAGGATCTCTGATGCCGAGCAACTCAAGTGACCAAAAACCTGTTATATCCGATGAACAAAATAAAGTATTAGTTGTATTACTCTTTGCATTATTTACTTTACCTTGTAACACCCATCCCAATTTGGTCTTTATTGCAAACAACCCTTTTTTTATTTCAATCATAGTGTTGGTCATTATGTACCCTGAATAATCTGCCCCAATTAACAATGAAATATCAGTGTTATTATTTTTATCTGAATCTGTCAACCTTATGCCATGTTTTAATAACAAACTTCTCACTGTTACATCAATATCATCATCATCATACCTGGGCAGACTGTTACAAATTATTGGTTGCTCTAGAGCAGCTATATTAAACATGTATGACTGATCACAACAGCTTTGGACAGAAATATTGTAAATATTATGTTCCTTAGACTTTACCTCGACTCCGCTGAACAAATTATGTGTCAGTACTTCTCTACCTGAGCTTGGAATTCCGAGTTTATGTGCCACATCCTTTTTCAAATAAGACCTCTGTGAGCCATTATCGATGAGTGCTCTCACCATTACCTCTTTATTGCCATTGACCAGTTTAACTATAATTGTTTGTAGTAAGGTCACACTGTTTCCTTGTGATGAGAGATTGCTTGTAGTTTCACCCACCGAAGTATTCTTGTCTTTGCTTGTCTTATCTGAGTTGTTGTGGCCTGGACAGAGTGTCACATTGTGTTTTTTCTTGCATATGAAGCACTGCACAAATGCCTTGCAGATTTTTGCATGATGCCCAGGTTTTAAACACAACATGCAAGCATTTTTCTTCTTTATTTGGCCCTTTCTTTCATCAATAGTCATCTTACTTAGTCTGTAGCATTCAACACTTGGATGCTCCTTTTCACACCATAAGCATGAATTTTTATGTTCTGGTTTAGCTACTTTATCTACTAAAATTGCTGCTGTAGCTTCTTTTTCCTTCTTTGTTAGATTTTCAGTAGTGAATCCTGTGGCCATTTTTATTCTTTGTTCACTTTCTACTTCTTTCTTCAGAAAGTCCAATAAGGATTTTAATACATCTTTTGTTTCAACTGGTCTTGCTCTTTCCCATGCTCTTAGTGTGTCCATAGGGAGTGTTGACTCCACCATAGGCAGTAAGAATGATGAGTACCCTTGCTGGGTCACTCCTAAGGTTTCCAACGCTCGAAGATGTGAACTTAAGTTGTCATAAAGGTAAGTTAAATTTTGAGTATTTTTATTTGTTATCATATTAAGTAATTCTCTTACATATACTTGGACAAGAAGATCCTCTCTTGCGTATCTTTGCTTCAGATCTGAAAGCGCCTGATAGTATGTCTTGGATGATAGCGGATAACTTTCGATGAAATTTCGAACTTCGGATCCTGGGCTCATTGCCTGAATAAGGTATTGAAACTTATCCGTGTCGTCGATGTTTGTGTCCTTATGAATTTTTTCAAATTGTCCCCAGAAAGGAATCCAGTTTTTAACATTCCCATCGAATTGTTTTGTCTCTAGAACGGGTAGTTTAAATTTCCTATCTTTTGATGTGCTTCTTATAATACCTTTTTTATGATTTCTGTCTGGGTCCAAGTCCACCGCGACTTTTTGTTTTAGGTTAAACCATTTTTTCTTGTAAAACATAACCTCATCTAATTCTTTTTCCAGATCGGCCTCTTCTGCCTCGCTCATCAACAGGAGTATTTCCTGATCGAGGCCCTCTAATCTTGTAACAATTTCGGACAACAGCGACATGTTTATTTGTATTTCTTCTGGTTTGTCCTGTAGCTGTGCGGTTTGATTGATCACCCGCGTGAGCTGAGCCCTCGTGGCTCGCCGAACCTTTCTTTTTACCTCCATCCTGAATATTAATCACGGTCGCCACTTGTACGGCAGTCCTTGGTCTCTTGGAGGTAAATATTTATATAATAAAATACTATTTTTACCGTACAGATATTTACTTTAATATAAATCGACTTTTCTGAGTTAACATTTCGCAATGACTGCCATTTTGTTTTCTTCACTTTTTAATGCTAAATTTGGCTATTGCCGTTTTACACATTCATCTTACAACAGTATTGATAGAAATCACATAGCAATTGAAAACCGTTCAGCTACTGGCTCAGAATATTTGAATTATAAGCATTTTTTTCAGGTTTGTATTATTAGCGGTCGTGAATGCTAACTCCGAATCCGTGGAGTTGAGAGGGGATCGTTCTGTTTTAGGGTTGACAGGAAGACTATAGTTTGAAAGTAAGACAGTAAGAGAAGAGGTGTTTTGTATGACGTGGTACGGTCGAGTCAGGGTGTTCCCATTTCGATTGCTCCATGCCTACATTAGAGTGGAGAAAGAGGAGAGAGAAGGAGAAAGATAAAGTAAGAGAAGGATGAAGGGAAGAGAAGACGACGGGATGGGTCTGCTAAGGAAGAAGAGCGCGGTGTGATGTTACACCACTCTTACTTTCCTCCGTGGCCGGTGTGAGAGGCGGACTAGGCTTGGCCGTTTCTGCATTCGGCGTAGGACTCTGGAGGACCTCGTTGGGGACCACGTTTGAGTGGTCTTCTTGAGGCTGCTAGCTGTGGGAAACATCCTTTGGGTCGGGAAGTCTCCGCCGGAACGGCCTAGGACTGTGGAGTGGCGCCTCGCGTTGATCCCGCTGGAGCGGCTAAGGGCCGCTAGCTGGGATCCTTCGTAGGTTTTGAAGGAGGCTACGTTAATGTGGTGCGGTAGACCTGTCGCATAGGGACCAAGGGCGTTAGAAACGGGAGCTGTTTCGCGCCCATCGGCTAAGTTGGTTCCCGAGGTGAATGATGACGATGTGTCTAGTGTTCGATACATCGTCATGGTGAGGAGGAGCGTAGGCTTGAGGAGGAGCCCGCAGGGGCTGGCGCTTGCGAGAGCATTCCCGTTGTCGCGACATTCTGTGTCGAGGTGGAACACCCTTGAGTTTTTAATGAGAAGGCCGTCAATGGCGGGAGTCCCACATCCCTGTGCCCGCCCCGGGGCTGTTGGTGGTATCCATAAAGGATTTTCCCAAGGTGAAAGAAAAGCTTGTTGTGCATTACATAATTACTGGCGGAACATATTCAAAACACATAATTTCGTTGAGGAGCGAGGCGCCTAGTTACAGGGTTAGTCAGGGTAGCCTCTAGCACAAATTAAATGAAAGAAGGCGACATAAAAAACTAAATAACGGCTGTGACACATTTTCCTGATATTTTAATGTAGAAGAGAGTGTATCTTTTAACCTATTTTCATCAACACACATTTTCATCAACAGCCATTTTCATCAAAAATAGCTACACTCCCGACTAATACGCCTTCCAAACGAATTCACAATCGGTTCATCTGTTCAGGAGCTACGATGCCACAGACACAGACACGTCATACTTATAACACCCTGTCGTTTTTGCGTCGAAGGTTAAAAATGATAAAAATTGTGCCCAATACGCAATAAGTACTGACTTTAATCAAAAATGTATACAGGTAAAAATATAAATATTATAATAACAATAATAAATTATTGAACATAGATACAGAGCTTACAGATTAAAGTTAGTAACTGATTCTTATTGACCAATATTAGTAGATAAATCTAGACAGGGTTTGAACCCTGAATCTCACGCTAGGAGAGTCCTGTGTTGTGAAATTCAGTGGCCTTCCATTGAATGAGGTTAGATTTGTATGTAGGAGAATGGATAAATATGAATACTAAAAACAAAACCTTCTAAATTAATAACAAAGCAATAGTTAAAAGTTGCATTTAGGTACATTAGGACTTGGGTTTTGTTGAATAAGAAGTTATGCTTGAAAACCAACTAAAATTAAAACGAAACATCAACAAAGGGGGGATTGAGCGAACCAAAGCCAACGTCAATGGTTCTGATAAGCATCACCGAACCGTTGACGTTCTATTCCATTCAACAAAATATAATATTTAATATATGCTTGAAATATACTTCGGTACTTACGTCAATAAGAGTATCCGAAGACTTTTGCGAAGGTTCACTGGATCCTGTGAGAAACGTCAAACGATCATAGTACCATAAAGTAGGTACATATGCGTCACCGCTTTCAGTTTCTGTTGTTGCTTTAACCTGGATATAACAAAAATATTCTTAATAAATAGTAGATTGTTATACAAGGGGCTAACATTACACATTATATACGACAGCGAGGGAGTAAATTTAAACCGAGTTACGAGTATAATGGGTTTTCAGCCCCGTGTGTTACACTCACTACTTTTCACTTCGATTGCGAGAAAATAAAATAATCCAATCCAAAATTAAAAATAAATTGCAGTCCAAGCAATTCAATTTGTATTTTTTTAAGCTCTATAGTTTTCGCGCCAATGTCTTTTTTTATTTCTTCTGTAGTCGCTACGCGATTCGCGCATTCCAATGAAGTTTTTAGTTCCAATTTCAGAAGAAAACAACTTTTTTCCCTAAAACGCAATATGCTATTTTATCTTCACAGGAGGGTTATTCCTACGCGTGATTTTATCTTGATCACTGTCACACCTATGACGTTTCAAACGAGAGCAACAAGGACGAAAATAGAAGAAATTAAAATCTCAAATCTCCGAATAGGCCCCTGGTACGCTACAATGACGGACTTTTTGCAAGAGAAGTGAAAAACAGAGTTTTATTCGTAGGTAACAACAAGATAAGTACATAAGTAAGTTTGTACAAAAAAAGTACGCGCCACGTAACTAGAACCAAGATTTGTGCAATGCGCAGTGTAATTTTTTTATTCTTAATTTTTTTTGTACTATTAAATACTTATATATATAAATATATACAAGGTACTTATCAAAATTTATTAGATTTATTGTCAGCGAATATTTTAATGCATCATTTCATACTAATAATTTATTATAAATGCGAAAGTACTTATGAGGATAGATACTTAATATGTTTGGAACTCCTTCACGGAAAAATAGCTCGTCGGATTTGGATCATTAAAGATAGCCAAGCAAAATTTGAACATTATGGGACGCATATACACACTACATCTTAAATTATTTCATAGTTCTCTTAGGGCAATGTTTACCTCCAAATATATCGAGAACGTAACCCTTATAATACCTACTTCTTGTATTCATTTTTTGTAAAACTGTATTGCGGAACAGAACGGACAGAAACATCACTTACGATCCAACGTTTTATAATAAGCGACTCTATGACCACACAATAAAGCTTTATTACATACGATAAATCTTGTCCAAATCTTTCTACAATAGCCTACAAAATCTTAGTAACAATACGAACTGTTCGCAGCGAGAAGAAATGAACCTTATGCTCTCATTTATAGAGTAGGGATTGTTTTGCCCACCGCGCGAACCACGTGCAAGCGCGCCAACGAATGCGCTAGGGTTGTACCGGTATGATGATTGTCGTAATGAAACAAATGTTGTGACAAAGACAATTGTTTTTATGTACCTATGTATTTAAGCCGCCTCTCAAGCTAGAGGGAGTGGATTCAAACCCAGTCGACGGCACGCACCCATTCGTTCATTGTGAGAACATACATATGTGCGTATTGTACTCGTATGTACCCGTATGTCATCTGCTACATGACTGGAGCCTGGTGTATGGCGATAGGCTCGCCCCCTGTCACATTTGCGACTGAATATCGTCCGGCGAAGTGTGGGTGTTGTATTACACCTCTGCCAGCCCCCTCGGGGGAAAGGCGTGACTGTATGTTTGTTTAAGGATGTATTTATATATGTATGTTTGTCAAAATCGGTTCAGTAGGTAGTTTTCCAAATATTTATAGTATTATACGTCATAGTGTAGCATCTTGACTTAGCTTTGTTATGGCCGTAAAACTACAAAATCCGAAATTAAGAATAGGCAGATAATTTAAAAAAATAAACTGACTTCAAACAAAAAACTTTTTTTTTCATTTATTTTTTCGTAGTTTTGGCATTTCGATGAGTAGGTACACTCAGTAAACGTGCCGTGCGAGCGGTCAGGAGGCCAACCATGATATTCTATTGCCATGATGGTTACATTTTGTTTTCAACGCTGCGCGACCATAAACTTTGTAGCGAGGCGATACGATTCGCCGTCGCGCAACGTCGCTAACAGAAGATAACGATCATGGATATAGGACTTCGTAGTAGGCCTTCAAGTGGGCGCGTGGCAGCCCACTCTCAGATGTACGTCCGGGGGTACGCGAAGCTGTAGGAAAATAACTCGTGGACTCGTGGTCTCGAGTAAGTACGGATGCCTGATTGCGGTGCCATAATGTCTTCTTAGTCGCACTCGTGAACAGCGCGGGCGCGTGTAAGCGAGAGGGGCAGACGAAGTAGTGTGCGGGAACATGATCCAAAAAAACAAAGTCTAGTATTTCGGGAGCAAACACTTAATGACGTCACTTGTCATCGTCAGCCGTCTCTTTCGAACTAATTGTAAATTATGTAATTCGGTCTTGCTTAAGCGTCGATTGACGTCACTACGTGTTGCCCATGTGACCGGAATGCTAAACCTAGAGGAGTATATTATTTTACCACGCGCGGGATGCAGCGTCCCCCCCGCGCGCACCTCTTACTTCCTATGAGACCTAAAAATCGATCACTGCGCATAGTTAGCGCGAAAGTTCCATGGAGCGTACTCGTGCTTACTTAGTCCAGACTTAGGTATACTCGTATATCAATGTACTTTCATAACTACATAAGTACAAGCTTATGACACTATTATCAACAAATGTTTTCAACATACCTTCTTTAATTCTCGAAAAAAACAGGTCCTCAAATTGGTGATTTTCATTTTCAAAGATCCCACGGTGGCTTCTTTGTCTATTTTTTTGTACACATCTAGAAGCACACGCAAGGACTTCTGTCGCATATTTTTGTTCGTATAATTACAATTCTTTTTATCCCACAGATGTGGGAACCCTTTATACAAATCCAACACCATAATCCACACTTTCTTTTCATGATTGTTCATTTCTACGATGATAATGTAGAGTTGTGAAAGTACATGCAAACGTGCGACTGACAACGCATCCCGAGCGCCAATGACGTCAAATTGAATCAACCATTCAACGCGAGTTGAACCTGATTCAACTCTATCGATTGCTAGGATGCGCAGACGAACGACTCAACGTTCAACATTTGAAAGTAGGCGTCAACTTGCCTCCTCACCATGCAATTTGTCAAATCAACTTAAATTGATAAACAAATTGAATACGAAATTGCATCGTGGCTGAATCGTGATTAGGCACTCTAGACTTTATATCAATGCTCAATGTCGATCCCACCAATGTACTGGCACCTTGTCTGGCACTATATACGTGCTCCCGCTCGCGCGCGATAACTAGACAAGTCGCAATAGGCTTCAAGGACTTGTCTAGCTACATTCGCTTCGTAGCGATAATATCTCCGTCATCGTCTCCCCCGTAAGAAAAATCATGAGAGTGAAAGTGAGAAAGATATTATCGTATGCGCCAGAATAGGGCTTCCGAACTCAGTCTTGAATCACGATTTAAACCAGTTTTTAACCTCCGAGTTTTTTTTGGAATTATTGGAAAAAGGATCGCTACGTATCGAACGCAACTTGTCTAGTGGCCATTGCAAACGTTTATTACGACATACATACGTTCATTACGACATTTATAATGAAGACAGTAGATGTTTACTCACTATCACACTATTATTATAAATGCGAAAGTTTGGATATTATGTTTGTTACTCAATCACGCCAGAGCAACTGAACAGATCTGGATGAAATGTGGCACAGAGGTAGATTAAAGTCTGGATTAGCACATGGGATACATTTTAACCGCGGGTGAAAACGCGGGGCTTAGCTAGTTATCACGTAAGTATTATAAAAGATAAATAATGCATGTAGGAAATATTTATTTTCTGTAGCAGGGACACTAACCATAAGTCAATTTCGTACAAAACAACAATACTATATCACATTTTAATCTGAGACGTGACTACTTCCCAAAACCTATAAATGATTATAAAATTTACTTAATTCATTGTATAAAAATATAAATATCAACTTTAAAACTAAACTTATAACTATTATCACGCTTAATTATATTTTGATTGACATTATAATCATTTTAGTCTAATCAACTTTATAGCTATCAATTTATACCTACTAAATAGGTATACCCCCCTATAAACGCCCTTACTAAAAACGCTATAGTTATACAGAATCACAAGTTATATTATATATAGCCTCGGAATAGTTATACAATGTTTTGTCTTTCTCGACTACGTTAAAAACTTTAAAGAATAGAAACGTAAAACATTGTAAGTGCTTATAGCTATTCCGAGACAAACTTTATACAAAATTTATTAGTAAGGGAGGGAAAACTGAGCCTTCAATTCTTAATCATCATCACGCCTTGTCAATTACATTTCTCGAATATAGCGACAATATTCACGAAAACGCCAGAGCAGTAGTTAAAAACGCTTTGCGTCTGTGGATCTACTACATAGTGTTACTATAAGTGCTAGGGGAAAAGATTTTTCCAAACACATGACATGTGTTGCTTGCTCTAAATGCGGCTTTATTCTTTTGAAATAAAGCCGACCGAGCCGCCGACATGAAGGCATCCAAGATAAAAAAAAAACAAGGTATAGCATTCAGCAAACACGTAATGACGTCATCGTCACTCATCTCTTTCGAATTTGTTGTAAATGATTTATTTGGGTCATGCTTCATTGTTTGACGTCACTACAACATGGTAACATCCGCCAGGTATACCTGGCGGAGTTTATTATGCTACCATGACGGCATCTTACAAATAACAAAATGTTGGCAGCTTCCGGCAACTTTGGTATGTACTCTACGTACACTCCCTAAGCTTTCGATCAGATATCTGATCGAAGCCCTGAAATGCCCTAAACCACGGTGAATCAATAGTACAAAATCATTAAGGCATATTCTTAAAAAGGTTTAAATGAAGGAGATGGGTCTACTCTTTAATAACATAACCTAACTCTTTCATTTCCATATCGAAGGTCCTATCTCTATACTTTTTAATTTTCTTCAGCCAGTGTCCAACGGAGACCGTGGCCCTACAAGTGCCTCCGTACCTGGGAGGGAGGCATTCGATGCCAATGTGTTGCTGGAGGCTCTTCAGGTCGTTCCCGTGGAAATAGATAGAGTCCCAGGCTTGTTGGGGGATGAAACGCTTGAAGAGATAGAAGAAGGTGTTGAGGATCCACGAGTAGTTGATGATGTGGCATTTGCGGAGACGCGTCGGGTTGGCCAGCTGAGGGAAAAGGTTTGTTTGTTACTTGCATACAGGATTATTCTTACTACTCTATTCTTAACTTAAGAGGTGGACCTATGATCTGGTGAGGATCGTGGCAAGACGCTTGTCGTTCTCTTTGTGGAGATGATAGAGAGAGAGAATGTAGAGTCCTTTTGTTCAGGAATGGACATATTTTAGCTTAGAAGCTAAATGGATTTGAATAGGATTTCATTCGTCGATTTTACGCAAGATTGTTCTACTAATATAGCGTGGAAAGCTAAGTTGAAAAGCTGCACAGCCGGTATATTAAAATCATCGAAATACAAAATTGGGTTTATTTATAATTATTGCAGATTTAAATTGTACCAACGGCAACGCACCTACAAATTTAAAGCAAAAATGCCCTTCAAATAACTTGGGCATAAAAAGTTTCGCAATATTTTCTTAAATAAACTGAAATGATTCGCATAAAACTTTGAACTGGCTTACAGAACTGACTTGATACATTTTCCAAAGCCTCTTTTCATATAACTAAACGAGTTTTTCTCGCCGTTCTAATCTAAGTAGCCCCAAGTATTGGCAAACTTTGTATGAAAGTACAAATAACTTTGGAAAGGCCGGGGAAAGATAACTTTGCCTTGAGTGGTGCTATAACTCCCCCGAGGGCTATTGCTCTGATAGAAAACCGATGTTGAATCTCGAACATGTCTGGAATTCAGTGAAAGGGAGCTTGCTCACCTTTTGTGTATAAATTTTTATTTAACTTGAAATGTTCGTATCCATGTCTTATGTACTTATAATTACATAAGACATAATGCATAAGACATCCAACTTACCACGTACAACTTACTAACATATTATATTATATAAGTAAGTAAGTACATATTATAATATGTGAGTAAGTTGAAGGTTGGCAAATTGCGTTTTAATAATACCGCCTTGAAAGTAGGGAAGTAGGTAGATTATCTTAGGTTTTATATTAGGTTAAAGCTTTACTGCCTGTAAGCTCCCTAAAGAGTAAAAAGCCAGACTTGAATAATATGCCCTTGTGAATAAAAAAGGTTGATTGAATTATTTTTGCATCGATTAGATAGTGAAACAAATTTGCTGAGCCAACTTATTGCTGGCCTCCCGAATTTCTATATTACGTAAGTACCTACTGAATTTAATGGTACCTCTCTCGAATTGAGACAAAAAGGTATTAAAAATCAAGTAACGACTCAAATTTTATCACAGCTTTAATCGTAATTAATCTCACGCCTTTCCATACCATACCATGCCTAATTTGCCTATCATATTATGTCTTACAAAGTCTACAGCCTCACTAAGTCGCTATGGTGTGTCACACAAAACTACACACCTTCAGACCTTACAGATATTACCTAATTATATCTTGTAAACCTTTCTTATCTATTTATGTATGTATTTAATAATACATATGTATCAGTCTCTGGCAGCCAAAGCTTTACAAAGCTTTGCTTAGTTGTTAGACCGTGTGTGAAAAGCGTCCCGAATATCTTTTCAAGTCTTTTCAGGCTGAAGTGTCCACATGCTAGGTAAAAGTAGTCTTGGTCAAGGTGCTGCCGGGTAGTCCTTCCAGACTATTTGTTCTTCAGTACAGCTCAGCACGCCACCTTCGGCTGGCGCCACCACCACGGGTCGACATGAGGATGTTCAGATTTAGAAACCCTAACCTTTAAAATAAAGGTACATAAACTAGAATAAAATATGAATATCTCCTTACCCCCATGAGACAGACGATCTGGTAAGCGACAGTCGGAGTGAGGGTTGCGACATGTCGCAGCGTTATACCAGACAGGTCCACTATGACCGAGCCGCCCATCACCTGGAGCTTGGGCGACCGGATCCCGATCTCAACCATCGCCATACCAGCTCGCACCAAGTCTTCTACTGGATACTCGGATGGGTCCCAGGAACCTATAAAGATACAATTGTATGAAAACACTGATGCATTTTTCCGAACTAATTTGTTTATTGTGTGAACATTTATGCGTATTCAATGTCATCTGCCACATAACTGGAGCCCAGTGTATAGTGACGGGCTCGACCCCGTCACATTTGGAACTGAATAGTCTGAAAATCGTCGGGCGATGTGTGGATGTTGTAATACACTTCTGCCAGCCCCTTCGGAAGAAAGTCGTAAGGAGTGACTTTCCAGTTCAGATTTAGGCCGCATAGCTGAATTTCCTAACTTTTAAGCTTTTTAAAAAAATAAGTCCCGTTAGAAAATTAGAAATAGAGAAACATTGTCAGATTTGTCAGCATGAGGTTATATCAGTCGACACAATCTAAGTCATAATGCGTTCCTATTATTCCTTTATGCCTGAAAAAGTTCGCTCTTTTAAGACTACGCGTTGTTGCAGAAGTTTTTAAGGGTTATTATCCTTTTGTTTGTTATTTCTGGTGAGAACAATGAAGATTACATCAATCTACCCCTAGCTATCCTTTCAGATAATAGGTGCTGCAAAGGAAATTAATCCTTACTCACCAAACCTGAAGACTGATATCCGTCCATACTCCGGCCGGTCATATATGACTCCTTCGTAGGCATCGTGGACCTTCGAAAGGCCCCAGAGGTCAACGCCTTCGTATAGCGACTTGTAGGTCTCCCTGAAACTGCAGTACCGGACTAGCTGGGGAAAGATACTCTTGTATTTGACTTTAATTCTAGCTCTTTTTTTACCCGCGACTTCTTTCACATTTCAGTCTATGTCACTCAGGGATAATGTAGCTTTATAATGGTGAAAAAGAATTCTTGAAATCGGACCAGTAGTTTTTGAGTATAATCGTGTCAAACATACAAAGATACAATTCTTTTCTCTGTAAAATATTAATAGTGCAGAATGTATTTTGATTACTCGCATACCTACTCTTTTTGATACATTATCGAGACTAGGTAAATTAAAACAAAGCAACGTCCTCAAAATCGCAATGAGAATATAAATTCATACAAACATTAGCAAATTAACGTAATAGCGACACCTGGTTCGTTTTAAAGGAACTACTTAATAGTAACCTTAAAAGCCTTTAAAAAGGCTTCATGGCTCTGCGGCGGTATGTCAAAATGTTTACTAGGTCATGCGCTAGATGGCACTGCGATTAGATGCAAACTCGTGTTTGCAAATTTTATTGTTAGGTTTAGGACTTAAGTACATTATAATTGCATGATGTATTTTTTATTATTGTATAAAATAATTAGATACCTACCAGTTTGTGTGCTCTCGCTGGGATTGTGTTCCTAGCTCGAAGAAACCTTAGTAGGTATTGGTCATCAGTTCTCAACGGCCTGCATTGTCCACGCTCTTAAACATAATAATAATTATAACTCATTAAAACAGTGGAAATGTCCTTTCATTTTAAAATTTCTTATACTTAGTATTTTAGAGTTACACTTTTTGTCACTGATTTTTAACCAGTTCCATACGTATAATCCATTTTTTTTTTCTAATATATTATTAGTTCAAGTTGTTAAAAATATTTTCTTAACAATTTGACAATTTCATCATAATATCATGTCAACTCGAAAGAACTCCTGGGGAAAGGCCAACGACCACAACGACCAGGGGGGCTAATCCTACACGTGAGATGAGATGAGATTTTATCTCGGTCACTCTCACACCTATGACGTTTGAAACAAGAGCAACAAGGATGAAAAAAGATGAGATGAGAATCTCAAATCTCCGAATAGGGGCCCAGTCCTGCGCTGCCCGCATCCAGCTGCTTCCCGCGACCCTCACCAGCGATGCTATTCACAATCATTCGGAAGCGTTTCCGACCGGATCCCGTGAATTTCTAACTCGAATTTTCAAATCCCATTCTACTTTTATAAATTTTGGAATAGGGAATCTAGTATAATACCGATTAGAATCACGTTTGTTTTTGAATATGGACTGAGACTAATTGGAGTTTAAAATTATTTGAATCCGAACGAAAAAGTTTCCGAGTTACCTCTGCTCTCTGTTAATACCTATGCAGATCATCGGAAAAGATATGTTAACATCTTTTCAACAAAGATATGTTAACATCTTTTCACAATAAAGATTGAAAAGAATTTAAAAAGGATACTTCACGACATTAAAGGTATTCTATTATTTAATTCATTTTTTTTTTCCGCCTAGGTACATCACTTAGCAAGTATAGGTATAATTATGTCCATCCTACAAGCCCAAAAGGGAAGTTGTCTGTACTCTAAACTACACAAGGGCCACATTCTACCCCGGAAAAATAAACGACTCCATTAGAATAATAGCAGCAGAAACTGCTAGGCGTAACTAATGTTCGCAATTTCTATATTTTACAAAATAAGAACAGAATTCCACATATCATGCTTGCACTAACATTATACAAATCATACATTATGTGACAACATGACTAGCAGTTTATAGCAAAATTAGTACTTCCATAGTCACTGTCACTCAAAGTTCTCACGCTAAGAAAAATAACAGGAGAAGCCATTTAAACGTGTTTTGCTGAAAATGGCGGCCGTAACACAATAACATGGAGACAACCTTAAGAGGGCCCCAGACTTAGAGGTAATTTCATACACGTTTGTATAAAACTACTGGTAATTATGCGTACTAGTCAAATTCTGATGTCCGCAAATACGCATAATCGAACCTGCTCACAAAATCTCACGAGAATCGGTTGAGAAGTGCAACATTCATTTATTTATTAAGGTAAGCCAACAGCGCACATATTAAACATACAATAAATAATGTTCTCATGGTTTCTATCTGATACATGCGCCAATTATAGGCATACACAACAATTTTCTATGATTTGCTTGACTAAATTTAAAAACGAATTAACGACAAATACACTTAAAAAAAAAGAGAGTAAAGAAAATTAAAAATTCAGTAAAAGTACAAAAAAAAAGTAAAACAACAAAAACAAGTAAAAAAAGTACTTATCCTACGGAACTAGCACTTCGGCAACTTCCTTCTTTAGACGACATTTAGACGAGGACAGCCGAATAGAGGCTGGATGGATAGACGGACCTTTCCTTGGAGACGGACATACGAAAGCATTTTTGCCGAAGCTGAAGCTGAGACGCTTCGCTCCGTGACTCGAGATCGGCAGCTTCATTTAATAATATACTACTACGACCTCGAGAGGTCCATTCCATCATCCAATTAATGACAATGTTTCAAAGTAGCCAACGCGACCGCTCCGCTGTCGATCTCGGTCTAAATAGCGGTCTTTGAACCCGATTTTTATGATCTGTATCTTTGAGGCATAAAACCTCATCTCCAGAACCTTTAGGATCTTCGGTAGAGCATCTAACTACATATTAAAGAAGTTAGCCCAATAAAATTTTACATCGATGCAGCCAGGGACAGCGAAAGTACTCCTGATCACATCCTTCTCTCAATCTCTGGCCGCGACCTAGTAGGTAGAGGTACCCACTAGATCGGGAGAGGGGGGCGTTTGATTTTAGGGGGGAGGGATTTGGCCCCAACTCTGCTCTCACTTCCGTGATCCCTGGATAGGTTTTGAGAACTATCGGGTGATAAGATGCAAGCGGATCCATTAGATTTTGATAGAGACATTTAACATCATCATCTTGCATTATGTGCATGTCATGTCATGTCTATGTCTTACATGTGACTACGGAGTTAGCATAATAGGCAGTATTGTAAGTCTCCATTGTTTTATACCTCAGGGTGACGACCTCAGTATTATCACACAAAATGTTTTGAACTTTTGGAGTTCAAGATTCTGGCGGGTGCAGAACTGGTTATGAGCAAGCGTAAAGTATAAGTGTACCATCAAACAAGCGATTTGCTCGTCTAGTTACGATGCATGGTTTTTATAAATGAAATTACAAAGGTACTCATCATTAGGATCGACAGCTCACAATTGCTTATTGCTTCAGAAGCTGTCTATTGTTCTATTTTCTTGAAAGCTGCTCGAATTAGTTCGACCCGTAATATTTCCGATATCGTCAACCCAAAATTAACTTTTGAGGTTCGACGCAGCCGAGAACCTCAAAAGGCGCAAATACAGTAAGTACCCTTGATAGCGGTTTCTTGTTTGAGCCTTTTGTGGTAAAAACATAGGGGTCGTGGGGGCCAGGAGCCCACAAAAAATTTTAAGATTTGTCTAGGCGTCTGGTCGAAGCAACACGTGACCAGAATGCTGGCCTATATCTTGCACAAAGATTAAGCATTGCCATACAACGTGGCAATGCTGCCAGCATTTTAGGAACGCTGCCCACTGGTAGCGATTTATTAGATATGGTTATTTTATCTTTAGTTTATTTTATAGTTTAGTTTTATTATTACTTTAAAATTGATACAATTTAAAAAGAAATTAAAACAGGTTAGCAGTTTGTTTTTTACTTTCTGCTAATGAGTAAAAATTACAATGAATAATTATTATTTTTTGAGTTTGTTTTTACTGTCTAGTCTGAATAAGCAAAACATTATTATGGATTCATTTAGGAGCCAATGGTGCAAGCAGCTTACCCTTTTTACCAGCTAAGCAGCTAAGGATTTTTTACTTTGTTTGTCTATAAAAGAATGGCCCAAAGTGACCCTTTACAAAGATACTGACCGAATATAATCTGCCTGAGTTCAGTGACTGCCGCGTCTCTGGTGAGCTGGTGCTCGTTGCAGAGTTCTGCAGCCAGGTCCAGCAGCTCTGGACACTCGCTGGTGTCCAACTCCGCCTCGAAGGCTATCTCTAGGAACTGCTCGTACATGGCTGGGACTCCTGCAAGACAATAGGCTATATGTTAATTGTTTTATTACCAGCATTGACCTATGAACTGTGTTGGCAAGGGAGTGAGTGTGGGATAGATGTCGAGGACGTTTCTTAGTTAATTTATATCCGAGGAGATAAAGTTAATTTAACTTAATTTTGTTATACTGTATTTTATAATACTGTTATACTGAAGTCAGTAAGGTATTTATAATATCGGCCCGTGATGTTATTCTATAACATCTGTGCCTGAAATAAATTATTATTATCTAAATTATTAGTGTCGAAGGTTGTTTGGAACTTTGAGTCGTTGCACCAAAAGAACTAGTATGAGTGATTTGAATAAAAGTGTGAAATGTTTTTTTAATTTTATGCGTGAAAAAGATGACGACAATACAAAAGCGTTATTATGATTTCAATCTATACAAATATCTATTATTATTCCTATCTATTATCTATTTTTAGAAAAAATGCATATTTTAGTGTAAGTAGTTTTTTTGTCATATTTAGCTTCTAGGATTCACGTGTCTAGTCCACATTGGTAACGCAATTAAGTATACAGTATATAATGATACAACAACAAGCGAGCACATTATATTTAGGTATAATACAATACAATACATCCTTATTGCACACCAAAATACAAAGTAAAACAAACATAAAGAGAATATTAAAAATAAAATATCATTCGGCAGTACAAGGTAGGTAGGTAGGTAGGTATACTTTTATAAAGTCGTATAAAATATATGGCCATCGCCATAAAAGGTTTATTGCTCTTACAATCAAGATAAATGTCTATCACACGATGTATAGGGTGTTTAGTAATTAACTGACTACATTTTGGAACCTAAAATACAAGCAGAAATGTATTTTACAGTACTTAGAAGCAGATAGAAGTAATTATCGTTTTTTCCAAAACAACAGTCATTGAAGTTTCAAATGGACCAGTTCTATTCTAAAACGTTTAGTTACTAACGAAGTAATTTAGTACTGGTATACTTACAGGTTCAACTATGAAATAATGAATTTTAAATTACATAGTTTTTATTATATTCTACGGCTAGTGACAGAGCATACCTACTTCATTTAAGTTTCGACAAAAAAAACTCAATGCCATCGAGTATGGTTTTATGTTTTAATTCTAGCCAAATGTATGTAATTCGCACCTTATACAATATACAATGTATAACGTGTGTAAAGCTATAAACTGTGTACACTTCTACTCAATATAATTAATGGTGGAGTGAAACCAACGTATGTATATTGCCGTGTTATATAACTTTAAAAAAACATAAATGAATATGGAGAATGTTCGCGTTTTCCTTCTTTTTCTTATAGCTGATGAAACAGACCTTATAGACAACATAAATTATGGAGGATAGTCGTACTCTCTCTCTCTCTCTCTATCTATATATATAAAATTCAAAGTCCTGACTGACTGACTGACTGACTGACTGACTGACTGACTGACTTATATATCAACGCACAGCCTAAACCGCTGGTCCTAGAAACATGAAATTTGGAGGATATGTTCTTTGTACAGTGTAGGCATCCACTAAGAAAGGGTTTTTCGAAATTCCACCCCTAAAGGGGGGAAAGGGGGGGTTCAAATTTGTATGAAACTTTTTATTCTCTGGGTCGATTGACTCAAAACTTGGTACAAATACTCTTCAATTAAAATCATGAGACACGTGTATCACAGTTTTTCCAAAATCATCATCATCATCATCAACCAACAGAATCTAATAGGGCTTCTTTTAACTCTGAAAACTTTGCTGAGAAAGGTATTAAACCCACTACAAACGACGCTGTTATCATTCTTAGGGTTCAACTTATCATGAAACTCCGATGTCTGTCTGTCTGTATGTCTGTGAGCTGATTATCTTAGAAACTATAATAGTTAGCGACTTGAAATTTGGTACAGATCTAGATAATGGTAGTGACTACGTTTTGAAGGTACAATGTGTATAAAAAGGGTATGTAGGTAGTTGGGGTCTGAAAGAGGGATTATAAAAACAAACCCTTGCAATATAGTCATGTGGGGAATCATTTGAAAGGTCTTAACTTAAGCATTTAAAAACGTTTGTATGCAATTTTCTGTATGTAATGTTTTTTTTTTAATTTAGTCTTCTAAAATGCTTTTTTGGTCTAAATTTTTCACTTCGAGGTTTTTGAGCATTAGGTAACACCTAGATTTTCTAGGTATCTGTATTTTTTTCATGTATCGGTGTTTTAATCATTTTGTGTTTCCCTGTTGAGAGTGTTATGACCGAGTTCTTGCTACTTTGGCGTTATTATTTTAGTAATGTAAAACAGAGGATTTTGACAAAACTATTTTATATTCTGAAGACCTTCCGTGCTTTGTTTAGCAAAAAAAAAATGGAAGAAGGAAAAGGGGACACCTGTTATAGTTAAGAAAGAAAACGCCCGAAAAACACCAAGTGCCTATGTACCATCTTCGCTCACTTTGGCACAAGATTAGGGACCTATCATCCTACGACGATTTCCCTGTCAACGGCGTTTTTCGTCCAAACTTTAAATTAGCTTTCATGACACGTGGCTTGCTGGTGGACGACAAATATTGGGATTCTAACTTATAGGAAGCAGCCTTATGTGAATAACATAACATATCGTCACACCTTTCCCCTTAAGAGGTGTATTACAACACCCTCACTTCGCCGGACGATATTCAGCCCGAAATGTAACAAGCGGCGAGCCTGTCGCCATACACCGGGTTCCAGTCATGTAGCAGATGACATTAAATACGAACATATTATGTTCACTCAATTACTAAATTGGTGTTGCCTTCGGCTGGGATTGAACCCGCTTCATCTGCCCTGAGAAGCGAGCGTTGTTTAAAATCGTGAGCTGAGGATTCCTCTAATATCTCTAACGCCACCGAACTACCCCTTCGAGTTAAAAAGAGTGCAGTTTCCCCTCAAAGTCTGCTTTACCATGACCATAAATAAATCTAAAGCCAAACTCATAATTTACTGAAATGCTTTTCACACGGTTAGTTATACGTGGTCTGCTCCAGAGTAAGGTCATGGAGCAGCCTGGTGTTTCTAAAAAAGAAAAAATATGGTTTACAAAAAAATACTGAGGTAGGTTTTCGTTGAAAACAATATTGATTATCAATTATTTACATTTGGTTGTCTCCTAATTTTATCTTTTCACACATGCTTTAAGTTCTGTTGATAACATACTACTACTACTACTCTCAATTCCAGAGATAGTTTAGTTAAATAAAGAACTTCGTCCTTATTGCTCTGTTTGGGATATTGTCAGTTTGTTTATTCAATTGAGAGCGAGTGTGACCGCTTATAATATTTATTTATGAAGATAAAAACGTCATTTATTTCCTTTAAGCCACGCGGGCGAAGCCGCGGGCAGAAGCTAGTCTCTGCATAAAATTAAATAGTATCCATACATAAGCTAAACATCCTACTAATATTATAAACGCGAAAGTTTGTAAAAATGGATGGATGGACGGATGGATGTTTGTTACTCTTTCACGCCAGAGCGGCTGAACAGATCTGGTGAAATTTGGCACATTGATAGATTATACTCGTAGTCTAAATGGCACATAGGATACTTTTTAACCGCGAGCGAAACCGCGGGGCGCTGCTAGTCAAACATAAATAACATCGAAACAAAATATTTTTTTAACATCTGTCCCCTACAGGTGACATTGGGAATTGAAGAGCATTTTAACCAGACTTGAAAATGACGATGGAGTCAATGTTGAAGAACACATCTACCCTGACGAAATGAGAACTATGGCGGGGAGGCAGTGCCGTCGTGTAGGATTCCAATCCAATAAACTTATGTGATGTCTATAGACCTTATATTATTATGTACGATGTCACACCGCCCCACTGGCGACGGTTATTCGTAAACGCAGCACGGATCACTCCCATTTTGGACACAGTGTCTGAAAAGCTTGTATCCGAAATGGGACCAAGCGCACACATCTGCGAAGCGAACACGCCGTCTAAGAAAGTGGGTACTATGTTTTAATTTCCTCATGTTTCCTCAATTTGTGGTTCTATGCTGTAATTTCCTCACGAAATCTTCCTTTACCGGAAGTAAAAAACATATCGTCACCACTTTTCCCCCGAGGGGGCTGGCAGAGGTGTAATACAACACCCACACTTCGCCGGACGATATTCAGTTCCTAATGTGACAGGGGGCGAGCCTGTCGCCATACACCGGGCTCCAGTCATATAGCAGATGACATACAGTAGGCACATTATACTAAATAAAGTAAAATATATTATGTTTATACAATTAACAAATTGGTGCGTGCCGTCGGGTGGGTTTGAACCCTCTCCCTCTGGCTTGAGAGGCGGGCCTTCTCCAACTAGGCTACCATCGCTAGCTCAAATCGGAAGTTCAAACCCAAATTAACTAAATATGGTACCTATTAGTTAATATAATGTAATATTTAAATTTTTATAATTGAGTATATTGTGTACCTTTAAGTTATATTGTATCTATTGTGTGTTGTGTAATCAAATAAATACTTTTTCTTTATTTCTTTCTAATTTTTCAAGAGCAAGCCCCAAACTTCATTGTTTATCACTTACCAGTACTGCAGTGAAAGCGTGCAAACTAAGTACCAAAAAGTTAAGTAACAAATCAAAGTACGCTGCTGGCTGGCTCGGGTTGCACAAGACCCCTAATTCGCCTATCTTTGAATGTAGCGGCGATATAATAAAAGTAAGCAATAAAATACATTGTAGGAGGCCTTGCTTCATGCAATAACACTAATGATGGTAGGTAGGTATAATTAGGTATGGAATAGGCACAAGCAGCGCATTTGTATTTTGCTAAGGATTTTTACCTCAAGGTATTGCAATTCATCACGACAATGTGTTAGCGTACTACGTACGTTGTGTCTGCAGCATTTGAATTGTCTATTACATGTTCACATTGATGAGGCTGATGTATTTTGTCGTTTTGCTACCGTTTCATAAATTAGATGGATAAACAAGCAACATTATGAAAAAAACCCGGCTGCAAAATATGGTACCCTATGTCACTTCCACTGTCAAGACGATTCAAATGACACCTCACATGTCGAAATCCATCGGGCTGTTTAGGCTATAGGATGTGCCAAAGAAACCTCATACATACTAAAACACACTACACTCGAAAAACATAACCCTTCTTGCGCATTCGGGTAACAAACTCCTTAGAGCAGCTCGGTTAGCTTCGCTGGCTTTTTAACTCAGAGACTAGTTTAATTCATCAGAGGTTAAATTGATAAATCGTCCCCAGGAGTTAGAAGCTAACCTAGAGTTAACGGAATATTCGAGTGATATCTAAAACAATTTAACTAAAGAAAAGGCACTAGTGAAGCTCTGGTGAAGCTCTGGTGAAGCAAAGGAAGGCTTTCAGGATTTAAGTCACAATCCAATAGATGTATTGTTAACACAAAAAATAATACCAGAAAAAACAATGGAAAACAAAAGGTGGTCTTATCACAAGGCAGAACCTCTATTGAAACGAAAGTCTAACAAAGACATTAGGGAGTATTCTGTGTTGTCGTACTTAGCCAAGAAATACCGTGAATAGAGCGGACGGACGTAGGACTTGATTTATAGGAAAATGAGAGATAAATCACAGTAACTAGCTAGAAAGACTCTTAATGCACAGTATCAACTATAAATCTATGCTTCTATTACAATACTAACATTGTAACACATGAAAAGTGTGTGTTTTTATATGTATAATAGGTAAGAGCTAATCTTCTGATGAGCCGTGTTGCCCGAGTGGAATGGACCGCACTCCCCGAAGCTCGAAAAAAAAATTATGTGCATTGAAATTTGATAATAAATGATAATAGCCTAGTTGGAGAAGGCCCGACTCAAGCCAGAAGGAGCGAGTTCGAACCCAGCCGACGCGACGGCGCACACCAATTTGTTCATTGTGTTAGCATATTTATGTGCGTATTGTATGTCATCATCATCTGCTATATGACTGGAACCTGGTGTATGGTGACAAGCTCGCCCCCGTCGCATTTGGGACTGAATATCGTCCGGCGAAGTGTGGGTGTTATATTACACCTCTGCCAGCCCCCTTGGAGAAAAGGCGTGACTATATGTTATGTTAAATTCGACACATGCCCTTAGGTGAGGAAACCGATATGCCCTAGAAGAATAATTCGAAAGACATGTGCCATCTATCAACCCGCACTGAGCCAGAGTGGAGAATACCGGCTTAGTCACCCTCGACGTAGGGAAGGTACCGTCCCTGGAGTAGGAGGTAAAAGACTGTGATGATCATGATGTAGGTACATTTTTTTTTTTTATTATTATATTTAATAAGGCTTCACATTTACAGCTACATTCATAAATACTCTGTTTTCTTACAAACTAATTAAACTAAATCTCCAGAACGACTGGTCCAAATTTAAAAATTATTACACCAATAGAAAGCTATACACAATCGCTGATTGCCATAGGCTATAAAACGCGAGTGAACGCAGATAACTAGTTATTAAAAAAACCTGAGGCATGATGTGCGTCATCGGAAGGTTTCTGATCTATGATTACAGAATAAGGCAGACCAGTTTTATGTAAGGCGCGGCTGTTGTATTGCTTGCTCGCGACACTATTATATTGATATTTACAGTTTTTTACTTAGAAAAACGTAACCGCGTAAACAAATTACGTGTTTATGTTTCTCTGAGCACTCATTATAAAATGAAAATTATTCTGAATACTTTGTAATACTGTTTTCAAAGTCAAAGTCAAAGTCAAAGTCAAAATGTTTTTATTCAATTTAGGTATCAAAGATACACTTATGAACGTCAAAGTTATTTAAATAGACTCGACCGCCTTGTTCGGATAAAAAGCCTCTACTCAGAAGAACAGGCAAGAAACTGAGGGGCATTATTTTTTCAAATAATAAATAAATTAGTCTCACAAATTTTGGCTTACAACTAGGTAATATCTATAAATATTAGTGGCTACTTGGCGGAAGTGGAAGTGGAAGTTTCAATGCATTGATGGATGCAAATTTATCAAAAATATATTATTTAATTTTGTATCTAATCGGTAATAAGCTCGCGAAAGAGCGAGACACCTGCCGTGCCTTAACATGCACCTTAAGGCGTTGCTTGAATAAATCAGTTTTCATTCACCTTATTTTGAAAATTAGTAAATCATTGACCAGATTCCTGTTTTACGATTTAATTAGTAGGTACTAGATTAAATAAATAAAATAAGTTACTCATCTAAGTTAGGTTTTCCTACTGTTTCGGGAATGCTATAGAACAAACAGACATGGACAACCATTCAGATATAAGTACTATGTACTGGAAAAGCAGTTAAAACAAAAAACGCACGTCACTTAACTTGATGACAGCGGTGCCTCCCGCCGACGTAGACTGACTGCAGGTTTGCTGCAGCGGTAAAACATTACTGATGTCGTCTAACCAAACTATCAAAACATGCAGCGCTAGATTTTCTAGAATTTTAGAATTTTCTCGCTCACAACGACACGGTGTGCGTGTTGACGCCACACTAATGACGTAAGATCATATTCCAGTTGGTATTCTTAAAATAAACTTAACAGATTACAGATGTACAGATTGCAGACTGATTTGCAGTGCAGTGGAACCTCTGAAATTTAGTACGTAGTACATTAGGTCAACTGGGGCAAATGCGTCTGTGGAGCAGTTGTGTCTTTCGAGAATTACTGTACTGACAAATCCTACACAAATTAGGCGCCACCTACATCTTTTTTTTAACTTTAGTTTCAATAATCTGTACAAGTACCGTTCCGAAGACGGGTCTGAGCACTAGCGCGCTTGTAGCGCCTCACTCAACTGCCGTCTTTGTACTTCTTCACTTTACAAAACTTCAAGGTTAGAGTGAATAAGTACCTTATAGGTCGTCGTGTTCCATCTTAGACCACAACGTCGCTTCACATCAGGCGAGTTGATGGTCAAACGCCGACCTATTCTGCATTAAAAAAAAAGATAGCGTTAGTTGCCTAATTTGTGAAGAGTTTGCCAGTAATTATCGAAAGACGCAATTGTCCTACAGACGCATTTGCCCCAGATGACCCTATATATATAGGGTCATCTGGGGCAAATGCGATGTGTATAACTAATATCCAGACTAGAACAAACATTTAAGTTGTGGATATTGACGATAGACAGTATTACAGCATAAGTTTTCCGTATTTAGTAAGAATCTTCTAGAAATCACCAATCTTAGCAGCTGACAAGTGTCGCTTGTGATTTATGGAATCCAATCCAATTGGCAGCTTTACTTTTTTTTTATGTACATTAAGTCGGCGTTTGACCACCAACTCGCCTGATATTAAGCGACGTTGTGGTCTAAGATGGAGCACGACGACCTATAGGGTCTTTTTCACTCAAGCCTTGAAGTTTACTAGAGTGAAGAAGTACAAAGACGGCAATTGAGTGAGGCGCTACAAGTGCGCTACTGCTTAGACCCGTCTTCGAAACTTACTTCACTTGGGTTTTTTAAAGCGTTTTTTCCCGATGACAACTGATGTTGTTTTGGTTCATTTAATTTAAAGTAAGTATCTAACGACGAGACTAACTCACGCGTGTTTTTTTCACATTAATCGGATTTGATCGAAATTCTAATAGGTAGTTTGTCTAAATATCTGACTCATGAACATGAGTTATGCTTGTATAATTAAAAAATACTTAGTACTTTTGTGAAATAGGAAAAGGTACGTCCTATCTGCTGGTTAAATGGTCTGTGGCACGGTTCCCCAACATTAGGTTAACAAAAAAGGTGGGTTCGTTACTCTACGTTTAAAAATATTGTAAACCAAAAAAATACGCCATATTTTTCTGCATCAAGGTCATTGATTCGTAGAACTGTAATGTTTACTCACAAGCATGACGTCGAACTTCTAAAACATATTTCTGAACCGCTTATTAAATCTTAATTGTAATGAAATCGACAGTAAACGAAGCTGAATGAAATCTACTTAATTAAGTGTAGGTCTTTTTTATTTAACTACTAGCTGCGCCCTGCGGTTTCACTAATACACGACTATAATCTATCTCTGTGCCAAATTTCATCCAGATCTGTTCAGCCGTTCTGGCGTGAAAGAGTAACAAACATCCATTCATCCATCCATACATACAAACTTTCGCGTTTATAATATTAGGTCCTTACGTATGAAATTGGCGTTTTGTACGGGAGGAATAAAAAGTCGATTTTTTTTTGTAAAATATATTTAATTAATCAAAGTATGCACCGTTGTTATCTATGCACTTTTGCCATCTTATGGGTAGTTCATTGATCCCTTTACTATAAAAACCATGGGGGCGAGAATCAATAAACTCTTTGAAGGCGGTTTGGACTGCTGCATCGGAGTGGAATTTTTTTCCTTGTAAGAAGTTGTCCAAATTCCGGAAGAAATGGTAATCTGTTGGAGCAAGGTCCGGGGAGTACGGTGGATGTCGCAGACATTCCAATTGTAGCTCAGCTAACTTAGTGGTTGTTTGTTATGCAGTGTGTGGTCTTGCGTTGTCGTGAAGCAGCAGTGGCCTAGAGCGATTGACCAATCTCGGTTGTTTAACAGCTAGTTCTTCCTTCATGGTTTGCAGTTGCTGACAATAGATATCTGCCGTAATCGTTTGGCCAGATTTAAGAAAGCTGTAGTGAACGACACCGGCGCTAGTCCACCAAACACTTACAAGTAACTTTTTCTGAGTCAATTTTCGTTTAGGGCAGGATTTGGCTGGGTCTCCAGGGTTCAGCCATTGCGATGAGCGCTTTCGATTATCGTACAATATCCACTTTTCATCACAAGTAATGATTCGATTTAAAATCCCTTCATTATTGTGTCGGTTGAGCAAAGTAACACAACAGGCGACCCGTGTTTGCAAGTTCGATTCACTCAATTCATGAGGTACCCATCGTTCGAGTTTTTTTACTTTCCCGATTTGCTTCAAGTGGATTAATACAGTTTTGTCACTTACCCCGAAGCCTGCTGCTATCTCTGAAGTGCTTTGTGATGGATCCGCTTCCACAATAGCCTTTAATTCTTCGTTTTTCACTTTGATCTCCGGCCGTCCACGGGGTTGGTTCTTAAGGTCGAAATTTCCAGAACGAAAACGTTGAAACCAAAAACGTACCATGCTATCTTTAGCGACACCAGCGCCGTACACATCATTAATTCTTCGAGCTGTTTCTGCAGCACTGGTGCCACGGTAGAACTCGTACTCGTAAATATACCGATATTTCATGTTTTCCATTGCACGGTAATAAGCGACGCCAAAGAAAAAATAATGAGGAAAATAACAAATGAATGACTGTATTCCAAAGAAAAAAAAACCAGCTAAATGAATTTATTAATTTGAATTTCGAATTCTTAACCAAAGAGGAGATATTTCAGATCAAATTGATCAGTACGACAAAACGCTAATTTCATACGTAAGGACCTAATATTAGTAGGATCACCCCACAGTATATTCGTAAAATATTCGGGACATTTTTTCACACACTGTTCCATTGTAATGGCTGCCAGCCACTGATATACATACATATTGACGTGACAACTTCTAATAAATCGATGATCGCCGGATGCACGCACGATAAAGGATGACTCATTGTCCCGTTACGCTCGGTCAATCGGAGCGAGAGCTCTTCACGATCGAGCGAAAGGCACGATTGGCTTGAGCATTCGGCTTGCGCCGCATCTATCTCTCTTCCACTCGATTGGCCTATGCGTCCGAGGATTTTTTTAAAGACTACCTACCTACTTAATCAATTTGTTTAATCGGCTGTGACGTACAGACAAGCGGACAGACAGACACCGGAGCTTTACCTTGGTTCTTTTAGAAATTATAGTTCGGACCCAAAAGAAAAATGTAGAGGTAGGTAACTAATGTTACTATCTACTAGTAGCTCTGTGTGCTGGAGATTTCTAGACCGGCGTTTGCTCTTCTCTACAGGTCGCATTTCTCAACCGATTAGGTCAGTTTTTGAACTCGACAAAAAAATCTGTATAATTATCCAACCTACTTACAAAATTTCAAGAGAATCGGTTAAAAAGTGCGGTCTGTAGAGGTAGACAAAGATCCTGACAGAATTCGGACATACGAAAGCATTTTTGTCAAAGCTGAAGCAGAGACGCTTCACTTGCTAGCGTTCGCTCGCTCGATAAATGCGAAAGTACATTTGTTCGTTTGTTTGTTAGCTACTCAACCGATCATCATGTATTTTTGCATACACGTTGTTTTGTAAAAGGACAAACGATACTTTTTATCCGTAAAAATTAACTGTTCCTGTGGGACCGCGGGTGAAACCGCGGGCCACAGCTAGTTTTACGAGTATAACAAAGCTATAAAACCATCCAACTCATGTAAAACATGATAATGGAAGCGAAACGTGTCAAATATGACTTGCGAATAAATATCATGCACAATCAACACTTGTTTGTTCATACTTATACAACGTGTAGTTTTGCATTCCCGCGGAATTTGTAGAGGTGGTTATACTCCACTAGCAGAGCACGAATAAACTATGGGGCAACCTTGAAATCGAGAAAAAAAATGAGACAAGGAAGGATCGCAGACGCAGTGTCAATGTACTTTCAAATAAACTTTATGGAAGAGACGCGAATCTACACAACATAGAGAAGATAGAAGACGGGCGCAGACGGGTCGCGGAGGTGACATGCCTCCTTTCCGCCGTGTTTCGTCTCGTCCAACGTCTGTTATGTCTGGCCAGCGCCTTATAATTATGGGCATCGGGTATATTATGAAAATAAGAACAATACACAGACATAGATAATAATAAATATAATAATACCCTTTATTTCTCATGCTGATGGCATAGGTAGTAGACAAAAACAGACAGATGATGATTTTCATGAAAAATCTTTCAGATAAACCCAATTTAGATCTTCAAAGATGTCTGCAGCCTTCCACTTCCGCCAAGTAGCTACTAGTACATAGATATAATACGAAATTACCTAGTTGTAACTAACATTTGTGAGACAGTTATCTAACAATTTGTGGAAAAAAATAATGCCTCTCAGTTGCTTGCCTGTTCTTCTGAGTAGTACTCGTATCTCTCTTTTTCCGAACAAGGCGGTCGAGTCTATTATAAAACCTTGACGTTCATAGGTGTATATTTGATACCCAAATTGAATAAAAACATCTTGACTTTGACTTTCAGACATTTAATGTGGTTGTTAACCGTCTTCAAAAAAGGAAGAGGTTTTCAATTCGACTGTGCTAAGTTTTTATGTTTGTTACCTCATAACTTTTGACTGGGAGAATAGATTTTGATGATTCTTTTTTTGTTTGAGAGATCATACTAGACGTAGTCCCACATGAATCGTAGTCCCAATGAATTTATCGAAATCGGTCAAGCGGTTTTTAAAATATCAACAAAAATTTAAAAATTGTTAACATGGTTGACGAATTACAGGATCGGTTTTTTTAAGCGTTGCTTGTAGTTTATTCTTTTATTCAAGATGTTTCTCATATATTCTCAACAAACGAAGCAGACGTGTGACAAAGTTGATCAAGACTAATTCAAGGGCAATGCAACGCAAAGTTTCATTTCGAAACTAGGTAAGTACACTTAGCACTGGAGTTGTACTTAGTTCAGAATAAATGGCTCTTTTAATTACGTACGCTTTGCAATAACCATAAACAGTTACCAACAATGCAAGAAAACAATAACCAAAACCAAAAATCATAAAATTATGTAGCAGCCTTCCAGGGTCGGACTGCGCTGGAAGGGCCCGGGTGGCTCCCCGCAAGCCAGGAGCCCGATACGGGGTGTAGCTCACAATCTACCTATATACCGTCTGACTTGCAGAAACCCCGGAAGCCAAATACGAGGGGGGCCCGCGCCGGCTAGGGCCCGGTTGGCAAATGCCACCCTGACTATATGGCCAGTCCGACCCTGCAGCCTTCAACGTATTAACACCGAAAAATTATTAATCTTACAGAGTAGCAGGAAGTAAGAGGAACAGAAAATGAAAGTCAAGAGTCAACAGTCAAAAAAGACATGGATGGAAAAGGTTGGAGGAGGCCTCTACCGACTGGCAAACAGATCTGCAGAGCACAAGAAAAACATGAAATAATAAACTAAGTTAATCTTTTATGTATTGATCTGAATAAAAGGCTTTATTAATATATAGAGCCAGGTTTACCTAAATTTAACCTAACGATTAATTTGTGCATTTATTGTAAGCAAATATTTTTTTTAAATAATCGTTGAAACTAAATACAAACATAATTTATGGGCTCTGTGAGCTGGAGACTTCGCGGCCGACGTCTGGCACCTCTGCAGGTCGCATTCCTTAACCGATTTCGTGAAATTTTGTGAACAGAATCGGTAGAGGTAGACAAAGATCCGTACAGAAATGCAGACAGAATTTTGACATACGAAAGCAATTTTTTCGAAGCAGAAGCAGAGACGCTTCGCTCGCTTAAGCTTGCTTGGTCGATAATGTCATAATTTATGGGTTACTCAAGTAACACATAATACGTAATGGAAATATTATGTTAAATACGTGTAAATATGACTGGGGAATAAATAAATGTTAAATATGTACATTGTATGCACAGTCAACACTTGTATAAATGTAGGTAGTTCTATTTTAACAAAACCAGGCGGAAAAATGTATTTAAATCGGTGTCAAAAAAAACAACTACGAGTACCTATTCAATTATTGGTTCTAACTTTAACGAGATTGATTGGCACAGGAACGAAATAAGTGGCGTACTAGTTTTTGTTTTTTTTTAAGCTCATTAAGTCATCTTTCAAACACAAAAAAAAAAGAAATTAAAATCAAAATCTGTTCATCCGTTCAGGAGCTACGATACCACTGACAGACCCCCTCGTTTTGCGTCGCGTCGGAAGAAAAAGAGAAGTCTATGCTCAACTGTGGGGATGTTGATGATGATGATGTCAAAAATCGTATACTTTTTTGCTCCCCGCAGTCACTTACGGTTTTTTTTATAATTTATTTATTTCGTAAAATATACATTTTAAAACACAAAGTATTGAAAAACTAAACAGTTTGTATCAATACCCTTATCGCTACACGCTACAATTCTTAATGCAAACTAAACTACCATAAAAAACTTCCTAACCTTACAACTACTACCATCTACGAGTATAAATTATTGACCTTATAAAAACTAATTATTAGGTAGTAATTTATTTATTTCTATATCTACACAAGTAAGCATCTATTCATCGCAGTTCATTATTACAAGAACAAACGACGGTTAGAAATCCGTCATAAGTATTCTATGTGCTATTTCAAACTATAATCTATATCTGTACCACATATTATCTGACCCGTTCAGCCGATTGAGGTTTTTTTTTTATGTAGAATAGGTCGGCGGTTGACCACCAACTCGCCTGATGTTAAGCGACGTTGTGGTCTAAGATGGAGCAAGACGACCTATAAGGTACTTATTCACTCTAGCCTTGAAGTTTTGTAGAGTGAAGAAGTACAAAGACGGCAGTTGAGTGAGGCGCTACAAGTGCGCTACTGCTCAGACCCGTCTTCGGAACGGTTACACCGGACTACATCCCGAAACACGACTAGGTCATTTCACGGCATGGCTTGGTCCGGTGGGTGGTAACTAGCCACGGCCAAAGCCTCCCACCAGAGTTTGCTACCCGGTTAGCACTACCCGGGGACCACGTGTAGGGAATCAGAATAGAGTACACTCCTACGGACGTGGGTAGCTCAGCCCCCAAAAACAATGCGAGTAACAAAAGTTGTGAGTAACAAACATCCTTCCATCCATCCAAACATTCGCATTTATAATATTGGTGTGATAAACGTGGCAGATCACAAGTACCTTACTATCTTAAAAAAATAAAACTAATCGAATTATTGCCAAAACCTATAACCATACAACACAATAAAGAAAACTAGAAGTAAATAAATAAATAAATAAAAAATCGGGACACTTCCACACACGGTCGCCTGACCCCAAACTAAGCAAAGCATGTACTATGGCTGCCAAACACTGATTTACATACTTAGATATTTTTAAATACTTAACTTAAATAGATAATTAACACCCAGACATAGAACAAACACAAATAATGTCCATCACATAAATGTTTGCCCTAGGTGGGAATCGAACCCACGCCCCCAAGCTCAGAAGGGAAAAGTACTCAACTAAGTACTCATACGTACATACCTAAGTACCTACATTATACGTGAATTATCAGAATACGTTATTAAGTAAAATGATAAAATGGTTTTGGCAATTGAAATAGAGAAGTAGAGAAATAGAAGAGAGATCAGATAATAGAGTAAAATAAAATGAAATAAACCTCGTAAATGGCATGTTAGTGTAACTTGATGCGCTGTCGCCTGCAATTAGCGTTATTAACGTACCCATGTTTATTGTAGGTGTCAATGACGAACATATTTTATGTATCTATTTATACAATGTACAATCACTATGCAATAACATCACATTGATTATGCAATATCTATTTTTAAATTTAAAAACAATTCTGTTCAGTGTTGACTTCATTATTCCTACTCTCCTATTTATTCATTTTTGTTTACTTACATCAATAATTCAATAGTATTTTGGATTGAGTTAGTTAAAGATGTAAGTATATGTAGTAAAATGTAACTGTAATAAGAAGTAGAGATGCAAGCATAGACACCTAAACTGACGTTTCAAATCGACAAGATTGTATGAAAATTATCGATTGATGATTATTGATGAAAGTTGATTTGTAACGTCAGTTCAAATGGCCATGCTTGCATCCTAGGTACGAGTAAGTATAACATACATATATGAATGACTACCTAATCATTAGCTTTTAAAATAGAATGGCTGTATTTATCTTAAAGCCAGTAAAATGCTTAAAATATATGGGTGAAGACGGATGGACAATTAGATAAAAAACTAAAGATAAAATAAACTTACAAAGTAATGGTTTCGCGTGCAACTTGGGGGCGGGAAGACACAACTATGTCATGATCGCGATACACAAGTTTTCCTTACATTAAAGTCCAGATTGAAAAAGATTATATTGCATCTAATTATATATTATGGTTCTATGCTCTCCTAGTCATTGTTGCGTTAAATTTCCTCTCGGACAACGCAAACCGAGATTTCATTTGAGTTGTCCATGGCCTAACACAACTACGGACAAACAAAGATTTCAGTTAAGTCCACAGATTTCAAAATTTTTCTAGACATACACACACAGATAGTTGTCTATACATTTCGTTGGATCTAGCATGAGCCTATTTTTATGTACCTACTTATGTTGACTTAGTTAGGTCTGTGTCTCGTACCCCTAAGAAATTTTGTACAATATTATTAAATCTAAGTAAATATACAATATGCGGGTGTTTGTGTGTGTACAGCACACATAGTACAACACGAATAGAATTGTGATAATATTATCTGCCCCCAGGTTTTTGACCCGCGAACCGTTTATTTTTTTGGGATAAAAAGTACTCTATGTCCATTTCGGTACATACTCCTGACACCTTTTATGCAAAATTTCATGATCGGGTCGTGAAAGGTAACAAACAAACAAATAAACAAACTCACATTCACACTAATATTTTTAGTTAAATAGCATTATTTTGTAAAAAAATTACCTACCTATTTAACATAAACTAACTGCAACAGGTCGTAGTAAATATACCTTTATTCTAATTGCAATCACATGGCACTTCGTCTAGCTTTCTCGTATTATAGTAAAATAAACATAAGTATGCTATAAGACATTGTGGTAGACTCCTTGTACGTGATATCATTGGTGTGAGTTTCTGTTTTCTATCTGCTCTTTGCGGTTTTACCCGTTATGCCACAAAAGTCGTATATTTTCTGGAACAACAATAGACTAAAAATGCAAAACAATATCTCCACAGCGAACTTAATTCAGTACTGCCGTTATACATATAATAGCCCTGAATTCGATATTGATATCTTTTTCTTAAGTATGTCTACTATAAGGAAGCGATTAAGCGACAATTTTTTCGATAAATTTCATCTGTGATACAAATAAATTTCTTGTATTTTATTTTTGTTAGTGAGTACTGATACTATGCTTTATCTATCTATCTATCTTTTTATAAATTCTATTTTTTTGCTTTGTTTATTATTTTTTTTATTCTATTTATTTAATAATTCTATTTGTGCGTCAATTCCTTTTTTTCTATTATATTTCTTAGAAGTGTATCCCTGTAAATGACTTTTCAGTAAACATATTAAATTTACTATTCTGTTATTGTAAGGTCGTTGGTTGACCTGAAATGTAAAAATAAAATAAAAATAAATAAAATAACTAGGAACAAGCTCACTCATTTTTGCATTTGACATCTCAATAAATTAATCCACAAACAAAGCAAACAAACAAACGAACCTTACACTGCCACCCGATATCCAATTGAACTATTAATCACTGCATTCCGTCACAAGATTCTATTAAAACACTATTAAAATAATTAAAACCAATGCCGATGTCCGAATTTTTTTAAATGTTGCTTAAAAAAAATGTTAACCGGTTTTGGACACAACACTACAGTACGGCTAACCCGCTAATACTAGTAAGAAATAAGAATCTGTTTAGTAAATTACGAGTATAATAACTGAATGAATCGTTCCGCGTTCGTCACTCACTCGCCTTTGAATCAGAAGGCTGGCTGAGCAACGCACCAGACTTTGTAAGCACTAGATAATTTGCTAGAAAACAGACCACGAATGAGCATGAAGCAGCTGCGCGATCGAAGAGATTGTATCGTAATGGATAACTATCGGACCTATAGGTATCAACAAGCGACTGTCGATAAGTCAAAATAGGTTCAAATCATCATAATTAAGGCCCCATAATCTTGACGCGTGAGATGAGATCTGGTCACTTTCACTCCTGTGACTTTTCAAACGAAAGAGATAAAGACAGACAGAAAATATCTCGAATTGTAAAAATATCCCCTGTATCAAATAAGTTTTCTTTGCTCTTTAAGCCTTCTCTAAGCCTTCTTTGCTCCTCAGAGCTAACGTTACACTTCAAAACAACTGTTAAAATAAAAGACCGACTTCCCGCCATCAGAATTAGTTATTGGAAAAAATTGGCTTATCTGTAAGTATATCCTTTCAAATAAAAAAAGAATTTTCGGAGTTCGTTCACAAATCATTGACTTATCGGTAACAAACATAAAAAAACAGAAATTATAACTCCTATCCTCTTTTTTAAGTCGATTAAAAAGAATGAGTTACCATCACTATCTGAGAGAGAAGGGGCTCGCAGAGGTTTAATTAAACACCCACACTTCGCCGGACAATATTCAGTCCAAAATATGACAGGGGGCGCGCCTGTAGTTACACACCGGGCTCCAGGCATGTATAATAAATAACATATAATACGCACACAATTAACAAATTGATGCACGTCGTCGGCTGCCATCATTATCCATACTTATATTATAATTATATAAAAGCATAAATAATCTGTGTCTCTGTCTGACTATTTGCGTATTGTTTGTTGCGATGCGTTTTACGAATGGCTGAACGAATGTTGATAATTGATATGATAAGTAGCTGCTGGTTATCTTTCTAACAGATATAGATTTTTTTGTTCATCAAAGTTCTGCGAGACGTATCTTTCTTAGTCTATTATGACGTTGTTTTCAATCGGAGAAACAGAAATACATGTTTATAATTATTGTGGTAAGTATTTTGTGATCAAATCGAGGTCGTATAGCGGCTCTATGTTTTTATGTTGTATTTATCAACAAATCAAATTATGTTTTTTTCCATGATGCCGTGATACTTACCAGTTTGGAGAGTCGAAGTCGAGAGGCAATTTTGGTGAAAGGCGTCTCGTCACGCTCCAACTAATGTATTTGTATTATTTCAAAACAATTTGACTAAAACAGAGGACGTAAACAATATGACTGACTAGGAGCGCAGCAGAGTGATGCGTCCACAGATATTAAAGTCCATAGGTCAGCTTGATAACGATGTACTAGATTTGTAAACACGTTTACGAGCGTCAGTTTTGAAAATCTTGTCGTTCTATATTTTTAAATGTCATCAACCAAGTTCAGGTGTGTAGAGGTTTTAGTTTGCGCTTCTGATATTTGTATTTCTCTATCTTCTCTCCTTTATTTCTTCTCGACAAAGCAAAGTCACTTTCCGGGTCTGTCTCTCGCTTATGTTATTAATTCCTCCTTACTACGCAACGTACTTTGATGTGGTTTTCACAGGTCTATATGTCCCATGTGAGCCAGGCTGGGTCGCTAGTAATATAAAATGAAGTAGTTCGTTGATTAATATATAATTATGTAACTATTACTTACTCATAGCTCTGTGGAATTATTGTAAAGAGGCCAAAGCTATCGGGTGCGAGGCGTCGGGCGATATGTTGTGCAACGATTTTATAACAATCTCGAGTGGAGGTCGACGGCGCCTCGCCTTGACTCGGACCTCTGCCACCGCCTGTCGATCATGCTCGCCTAGTACCCGGCGACATTTATCGACTCTATCTGCACTAGTTTCTCCTTGGCCAAGTCCTGTAGCTAGAAAAAACAACTCTTTAAAACCCTAGTAGTTGACAAAAGTAAAACTGTCTATAGATACTACATTTTTAGGTCATCCATCTAGTCTTTTGACGTGGCCTGTAGTAAGATTTACAAACTACCTGCTAAATTAAGCATACCTACCTATCAAGAATTTCGTTAACCTAAATCACGGTCATACACCAATCTAAAGATTTACTAGACCGAAGGTTAATAACCAAGGTCAAAGCTCACCGTAAATTGTCGAGGAGATTAAATTTTTAAGCAACTCTAACTTTGTCTTGTTTACATTTTAGTAAACATGGACCGTAATGGGCGTAACTAGTGCTGTGCTGTGCAGGCTCTAGAAATTTCTGAACCTCAAAAAGGACAGTCATTTTTTTTTAGTTCATTCCATTTAACATGATCTTTGTTCAACATAAATTTATTTTATCCATTAAATTATTTGTATGAACTTATCTTTTTATGATACTGATAAAATGTGCTCTAGAATACCAATAACCTTAACAACGTTATCGTTAATTAAACGTATAAAGTCGATTGCATTCATTGTTAAATATATTTTATTTAATAATGTCAATTTTAAATTATAGGGATAGTATTATATTTGCATTTAATATTAATAGATTGATGATTTAATTATGAATTGTCATTAATTGATAATATGAATAGGTATCTAAAAGTTAACCTACTTATATAGTCATTTAACAAAGCGTACTCATTTACCAAGAAAACAAATTAAAGTAAACATCTAAAATATTTATGAGTACTTATAATTAAATGCGGGTACTTTAACCTTGCACATGGCAATACTTCAATGTTATTTAAATAAGTAGGTAAATGCTTCAAATTTTAAATACATAGCGAGAAACGTATAGCTACTTACCATAAAAATATGTTTCGAATTCGTAATTTTGCATTTGTTAACAAAATTTTAATATTCATTAGTCAATACTGAGAATTTTGTATAGTTTTAAATGGTGGAGCTGAGGTTGGGACTGTTGACCTGCGTTGATGTCTTTTCTTAGAAGAAAAACATATTTCCCGAATGTTTTTACAAAATATAACACTAATTTATTCATAAACGCAAAGTAGGCTTGGAATATTAGTAAGTAGTAGTATTTTGAACTTATTCGAATATGGCGAAATACAGAGAAAATATTTAATTTTAAGGTTACTTATTCTACGTTTCATAATAAGAGCAATCTACCAGAGATAAGAGAGTAAGGCTGAGTTGTAATATTAAATTTTCCATATCGGTTGTTTTTTTTAGTTTTTGTCTTACCTTAAAACATAGACGTTCGAATCCAGCTTCTCAAGGCAGGTCTGCTGGATTCTCTATCAAAAAAAATCCAGCAGAATCTTAAATATGTGTAGCTTCCTACAGCTACAAAAATCATCACCTCGACTACACGCAGAATAAAAAAAAAATTGCCTCGTCCAACCAAGATAAGCAGTGGATGAACAAAGCATTGCAACAACAAATGATGCTTAGAAAATTGTATGCATTGTGCATGATTCCCAGGACCGACTGCGTTGCGTGAATCTGTAATGAATTTATGAATCACAATATAATTATTTTAGCACCATCGAGCTACCTCAGTGGAGTCTCATTGTCTCATTAGAATCTCATGAGAGTGAAAGTGATAGAGGCAATGTCGACTGCGCTAGAATTCAAAAGAAAAAGAAGAAGAAGAAGAAGATTCATAGAATTCAAAGGTTCCATCCGGTGTCGTAAGAAATTATTATGTAGGTCTATAGACAATACACAAACAATATAAATTTGAAAATTGTTTATTTTGAGTGCAGTGGCGGATCCAGGATTTTTGTTCGAGGGGGGCGGCGGTTGAGTAAGGTGAAAGTAGGCGTTATGATGTGGTGTGCATTAGATACTTAAGGGGGAGCTTGAGCCTCTTAACAATATCCCTGGATTCGCTAGTGTTTTAGTAAGTACTAAACGTTGCTACAAAAATATAGTATGTACATCGCTGTAAATATATTTCTTTAGCTGACGTTTTTACAGTGCTTTATATACTCAAAAATGCAAGCTAAAGGGGCTCATGCTCGGCTTGGGCGGTCGATATCAAAATCGTCGTGATCAGTGGATTTTGAGAATATAGTAAAGACAATTACTGTCTTAGATTATATTAGACTACAGGTTAAAAGAGAGTGGCTGAATGTGGTATAAATGTGCAAACATTAAAGAGCTATAATAGCTTTATGTAAATAGGTAGTCCACTACGCACTGAGTTAACTTTCTAACTATGTATTTTAGGAGTCATTTTGCAGTCAGACTTCTTTTAATTTATTTAGTTTTATTGTGATATTTGTTTTTAATGGTAAAGAGGCTAGTACCTACGCAAACCATGGTATAAATACGTGGTGGTATTTTTATTTTTTTGGAAACGAGGGAAGAAGTCTTCAAACGATACCCAGCTGCATTTAGGTGTTTCCAGGTTTAGAGTTTTTTTGTACCCATTAAAACCCCCTTGTTTGCTTGATTCTATTCTTGACAATGGACACTGGAACTTCCAAAAGCTGTGGGACCGGCACCCCAGACAAATAAACCAACCTCCATACATTTTTTCCTGTTCTCCTTTATCTTACTTTATTTACCTATCTTATGTGATCGATCACTTAAAATGCACGTGAAGTCCTTATATTTAACCAAAGCTGAGACTGACGGTCCGGTCAAGTGGTCACTCAACTCTCCGCCAACTCGCCTTGACAAGTGTTTTAAAAGGAAGTTTTAAATACTACAATTATATAACTGGTTACTTGATCTTTGGGACGTAATAGCCTAGTTCCAGTGCCCCTAGCACTCAAATTATAGAAAATGACTTAGTAGGTAAATATTTGATAGAAAAATGTATTTAAAATAAACACCACGTAAATGAAATAAAGTTGGTTTAAAAAGTAGCTCAAATACGACAGGCCAAAGTTCACCAAAACTTAAACAAATGATTACATTTTTAATCGACAGCTTTTGACAGCTCTTCATTATGTTAAATGCCAACAAATATGAAAAAATGAAATGAAATGAAACAATAGACAATTAAACAAATATAAACTCGATTAAAGGTACTCAATGGAGCGACTCGGGTCACCTCGAATGGTGGTCAACTGTTGCTCAATATGTGGTCCACGGGTGGACGCCGCGTGGTCAACCAGTGAACCTCACGTGGTCAACGAATTTCCAAGTAGCCTGTCAGCGATCGTCACTTGTCCTCGCGTGAACCACTCGCAGGCGGCGGGTGGTCTCCGAGTGGGCCACTCGCCGTCCGAGGGTTGACAGCTTACATCGAGGTGATCCGGAGTTGATGTAGTGAGCGCATGTCAAAAGAAATTCGTATGAAGAATACCTAACGAGGCGTTGCGTGTCGAGTCCCGGGTGGCTGTAATCAGTGATAACCTAAGTTCAGTGAACATAGGCCTAACTTTGTTGGCGTAGTAACCCAAACCACGTCCTGGCTTCCGATAGAAGAAGCGTCACTTTTTTTCTGTCTCGAGCAAGTTCATGCCAGATCTGAACTTCAAGGGCACAGAGATCTTTAGCCACTTCATCTTTACACCTACCTATACTTGTAACGGCGGACCAGGCTTCGGCCCTGGTCAATGAATGTACAACTAGTACTTACTTACATGTATGTCATCTGCTATATGACTAGAGCCCAGTGTATGGCGACAGGTTCGCCCCCGGTCACATTTGGGAATATCGTCCGCTGAAGTGAGGGTGTGTGTATTGTACGAACATATGTGCGTATTTTATGTCATTTGCTACATGACTGGAGCTCATTGTTTGGTGTTTGGTTTAGTGTCTCGCCCCCTGTCACATTTGGGACTAAATATCATCCGGCGAACTGTGGGTGTGGGTGTTGTATCACACCTCTGCCAGCCCCTTCGGGGGAAAGGCATGACGATATGTTGATGACTTACTATAATTTGCTGTCTGACTTAAATGTATTGAACGTAAATGATAACTACATTTTCATATTGTCTGTAATACGTCTTTTCGTTAGTTTTTGTGCTAGGAGCACACAACAGAACATACAGGACCCTGATTTCAAAAAATCTGTCGACACGTAAATGTTTCATAATGCTTTTGCGGTAGGTATTGTGACTGCATCCGCATAGACGGTATAGACCTAATGACCTAACCATGGCATAATGAAACAGTCCGCCAGGTAAAGCATTCCGGTCACGTGTGCAACACGTAGTGACGTCAATCGATGCTTAAGCAGGACCAAACTAAGTCATTTACTAATAGTTCGAAAGAGATGGATGACGATAACGAGTGATGTCATTACGTGTTTGCTCCTGAAATGCTAGACCTTGTTTTTTTGGATCATGGACCTAACCAAGTGACATCATCGCCATCGAAATCGGACGTCCTCTTCAAAAACATTGTAAATAAAGAACCTGCCAGCTGATTCCAAATAATCCTACTTTCTATAAGGCGAAAGTTTGTGTAAGTGTGTGAGTTTGTTACTTAATCTTAAAGCTCAGAGGGCTGGACTGATTTTGATAAAATTTGGTATGGACATAAATAAATACCTAAGTAAAATTGGGACACTTTCCGCGCGGTCGCTTGCCCCCAAGATAAGCAAAGCTCGTACTATGGCTGTCAGAAACTGATATACGTACATGTAAAAATATATTTATTAGTAATTTTAGATAGGTAGCATATTTTTTTTATTTTTTTTTAGACACTTCCACACACAGTCGCCTGACCCCAAACTAAGCAAAGCTTGTACTATGGCTGCCAGAGACTGATACTTCATTAGATATTTTTAAATACATACTTAAATACATATTAACACCCAGACATAGACCAAACACAAATGTTCATCGCATAAATGTTTGCCCTAGGTGGGAATCGAACCCACGCCCCCAAGCTCAGAAGGCAGGTTCACTACCAACTGAGCCACCGAGGCAGTCAAAAATTATCGCACTGGATTAAAGTCAAAAGTTATTGCACTGGATTAGCACTAAGCTACATAGGATTTTTAACCGCGTAACAGCTCGAGGTGCAGCTAGTTAAAAATACTCCTGTAGATCTCACTCCTTTAATACTTTTCCTAAAATAATATGCTCAAAGCATACTCTGCGATCACCTAAAATACGCCTGGCATATTTACATGAGAATTATCTTATCGTTTCCATGCTCTGAGATTTTGTGAGGCGCTCACGAAAATCAACTGATTCTAAGATAGGAAGATGATAACAACATTAACAACCCTTAATAATGAACTAATGTAGGCTTCATTTTTAAGAAGACAAAACCGTACATTAGGGACTACTCTGTGTTTAGTTTTTGAGCCTTTATAGGAAGGTTTGTTCTCAACGAGTAACACCCTTAAAAGCTTTAAGTTCAAAAAACTATATCGCTTGGTAGATATAATAGTAGATGCATGTTGTATTGAACGCTGACAATGTAGTTGGAGAAGGCCCGCCTCTCAAGCCTGAGGGAGCGGATTCAAACCCAGCCGACGGCACGCACCAATTTGTTCATTGTATGAACATATGTGCGTATTGTATGTCATGTACCTATGTCGCCCCCTGTCACGTCATGGAATAGAAAGAAGCGTATTTGGAGTCAAAAGAAGAGATAAAGTGAGAGTACAAAGTATAAAGAGCAAAACTAAATTTAAAAATATCCTCACCATATGCAAAAGTCTGAAATGGAGATGGACAGGACACATGTTAAGGGAAAATAAAGAGAAGTGGACGAAACTAGTAACGGAATGGTACCCGCGTGATAGTAAAAGGAAAAAAGGAAGACAAATAAAACGTTGGGAAGACGACATGAAAAAAATAGCTGGTCCAGCATGGACACGCACTGCGAAGGATAGAACAAAATGGAAAGACTTAGAGGAGGCCTTTGTCGAAGGACAAGCTGAAAAAGAAAAACCGGCTGCCGTCGTAAATAGCTAGAAGTTTAATGGTTAAAATTTATATAAATATATAGTTAGGTAAACAATTTATATTCGGATGTTGTCATACTCATAGAAATAGTTGTTACAGCAATAAAGGCTTATTTTATTTATATTTATTTTATCGTCCGTCAAAGTGTGGGTGTTGTACACCTCTGCCAGCCCCCTCGGGGAAAAGGCGTGACGATATGTACTCGTATGTTGTATGAGATCAAATCAAACAAATATATAGCTGCAAGACTCCAATATGTGTTTTGCTAGCGCTACCTACTTTGGAAAGTTCCGTTCACACTTTTATAAGTTAAAAATAGTACCTTCAAACAATACCACAGCATAGCTAATAGTACCTCTTGTACCTTCATACCAGTCGAGTTCATATGAGTCTTCATACCTTATAAATATAGCTCGAGTGCAATGATTGCTCATCAATTGATGTAACGGGACTTGACGGACCAACTATCTATGGAGTTGCCAAAATGATGGAACTAAAATTTTCTACGGATGTCGTTGACTTTGTTCAGACCATACGATGGTGGCTCCTCCAATCAAATACCAAATATAGGTAGGTTGGTGGTTCTTTAACGGTTACTGACGTTGACGAGATGAGAGCTTAAAATTACTTAGACACAACGTGTGTATAGATTATCTGTAACCAGTATCGTATTACGAATCATTTTTCTTTTGCCGTAACTGGTTATGAGTCTCCGGTTTCGTTAGCGGTCGAAGGGATCTGTCTCTATCGGTGCCGGGGCCTGAGTTAGGCGCTGATAAGTGATCGCATCTATGAAGTACTTGCCGAAGGGCTTGCTGGAGTACTTTCTCAGTGCCTACTACTTACTTGGTTCTTTTATTTTGTTTATTCATCTGCTTAAAATTTATGGCGATGTAGTGGTCAAACAGAAAAAGGTACACTATATTTAAGATCTTTATGTACATAGTGTAGCAAATAAACGTTTCTGATTCTGATTTCTAAAAGGCGTTTTTCTTTTGATAGGGAAGAGTTTTATCTGTTACTCGAGGGCTTGAGGTTAATTGAAAATATATGATTTAAATATGTATGAAACCTAAATGCAGTGTCAGCTTAACTTGATTAAAAAGAAACCGTCTGAATCATTACCTGAAAATTATAAGCTTTGGTGCTGTGCTGCGTGCAAGAACGAATTGGTTTGCTAGATGATTGTATTTCGTTTTCTCACATCAAAATATTAGTTCAGCACAGATCCAACTTTGGTACCTAGCCGACGAATGTATCTAGCCGAATTTAAGGGGGGTTTCAGAAACTTTTTTTTACTAGTAAACATTTTATAGCCTCGGGATAGCTTTAAGTGCTTTGTCTTTTTTTAATCGACAAAAATTAAAACAAAACACTGTACAACTATTTCGAGTCCATACATCATATTTATTAGTAAGAGAAATTGAGAGTAGAGTTGTATAAGTACACTATACAAACTTACTGAGTTTGTATAGGTCAACCTGTTCAAGTCTAATCTTAAATGTATGTAATTTTTATTTATAGATTTTTATAGCCATTTTTATTAATTATAGACATTTTATAGACATTTTTATAATTATTATATTTTTATATCCTCAGTTTCAAATCGAGATAAACTTTCAACAATGACTGTCGAAACTGCATTGAGCTTGGTTAACGGTCGTTTCGCAAACGGTTCACGGGCCGCTGCGCAGCCTTGATCGATGGTTCATTACTCCCCCGGGCTACTCCCATCGGTTTCTGATATCCTGGTACTTGTTGGTGACAAGTCTATCACGTGGGCGGGGAATGAGAGCTGGTGCTGCGCCTGCGCAGTTTGTGATAATCTGTGAAGCAGCGTCTTAAATAAATTAATTAATACTAGAACTTTTTTGACATACATACATAATCATTATGACGCCTATCCCAGAAGTGATTGGCAGAGGTGTATTGGAACTCCCACACTTCGCTGAACAATATACTTTTTAAAGCGGAAAGCAAGTCCAGAGGCCATAATCAGAGATTTGAGATTTTCATCTCACCTTTTTTTCCTTGTTGCTCTCTTTTGACACGTTATAGGTGTAAGAGTGACCAAGATAAAATGTCATCTCATCTCACGAGTAGGAGCCCCCTGGGAGACAAATTAATTCAGTATTTTCAATTAAATAGGTACTTCTAATTTGCTTGTTTATTGATTTGCTATTTAATTTTTAAACACAACAAAATAAAAACGTCCAAGCGTTTAATTAATATAGTGCATTGTAATAATCCAAATAAAAATTATCGTATCAAGATTTGGATCAAGAACCGTGAAGATAACTTTTAAATTATAGCGATAAGAATCGTAACACACATAACATATCGTCACGCCTTCTTTCCCGCACGGGTTGGCGGAGATGTATTACAAAATCTACACTTCACCGGTCGATATTCAGCCCCAACTACAAATCGTAATCAAGTTAAATAATTCTTTTGTTCAAATTACATTCGCCAACAGTATTTCGACATACAATTTTCTCTGCGGTGACCTTCAATCAGCAACATAAGTATTGCACTGCACAGTTGAAAGGTTTTACTCGAAATCGGATAGCATTCAAGTGCGTCAGCCCCAAAATTGTATCAATACAACAGCAGCGAGGTGTCGTAAGCGCTCCAATGCATTGCAAAAGGTAACAACATTGTACATTCACAAAAACTTCTTACAATCTGCGTTGAAAATTACGTAACGACAAAAAGATGGTTATTTCTGACCGAAGTAACTAGGTGACCGAGCTCCGTTTGCCAGCAAAAACTACTCTTAAAGGCAATACGTAACTAAATTAGTTCAAATCGTTTCTGAAAATCGCTTAGGCCCACTTGTACGGAGTTAAATTTTTAAACGCAGGGCTAATTAACTCATGCAGACTTTAAATGTTTTATATGTTATTCATATGTAACCGCCCTCTTTGCTGCCGAGCTCTCTGGAGCCCAGTCTCTGGAGCCTATTGCTATAGCAATAGGCTCGCGGGGGCGAGCCTGTTGCCATAGACCGAGCAATATTCAGTCCCAAAAGTGTTTTGGAACTGAATATTACCCGGCGAAGTGTGGGTGTCAAATCGGGAGAAAGTCGTAATGATAATATTTTACTACGGCCCACTTGAAGAAGACGCTGTTAAATTCTTAAGGACTGGATTAATTAACTCAAAGAGCTAATTTGTTAAAAATGTCACTCTAAAATTGTATTCAAACCAAAGTTCACTTCTAACTCTTGGTGGTAGAGTCAGAAGTGAACTTTGGTTTTAACACAATATTAGAGTGACATTTTTAACATAGCAAGAAGATTTATCAGCTTAACTCTTGATAAGCAGTTAGCTCCGACATAAAAATAATACTCCAGCTTCCGAAACTAGCCCTTACCTATCTGTTAATGGAATCTTTACAACTGTTCCACAACACGAGTCAAACTAATTTCGTAACTATAAAGCCAATTTAGTAGTATTTATCCAAAGCTTCCTGTATTTATCAGTATCAGAATCAAGACCTAAACTGGGTCAGTTACCAATCGACACCTATATTTCAGGCGAGCTGCTGCACTTTCACGTCGTCGTTATAAAACGTTTACCTATTTATCTCAAGAATGAGATTTCTTAAGCTGTACAGTTTCTATATTATAGGAACTTTACTGTATGGATGAGAATATATTACTGATCTAGTTCGGTGAAACAGTGGTTCTCTAACCTAACGGACTTTTAGTGCATGCCAGGCGTCAGAAAAAGCATGCGTAGTCCACGACTTTAAGCAGTTTTCTAGGACTTCATATTTTTAAAACTATACCTACAGGATAAAGAAGAAATACTTCTGCTTTCTGGGGATGACAAACACATAAAGACTTACTAATTTATTTATCGAAATGTCACAACTTTAATTTACCCGTTCTCCAAAATATTTCCTTCTAGGACTGTTTCTTCGAACGACGCTTGTCTGAATGTGGAATACTCTGCCAGAGTGTGTGTTCCCTGACACTTATAATCTGGGTGCCTTCAAGTCTCGAGTGAATCGATTTCTTCTAGGCAAGCGTGCTCCATCGTAGGCCGCATCACTGCTTGTCATCGGCATCAGGCATGTTGGCGGCCAAACGCAAGCCTATTAAGTAATAAATAAAAAAAACGCTTCTCCATACGATTAACTTTTGCATGATTTATTAGGTGAAAGTTTCAGTATCTCTGCAAGTGCATTGTGGCTTGTGGCGTACCAGGTAACGGTTCGATTACTCTTAAGTCTTATTAGATTGTTAAAAAAACGCTGGACTTACGAGTCATAATACGTTTCTATAGTTTAAGACACTTAGGTAAAGTACTTTTACTACAGTAAAAGGCATGATAAATAAACCTTTATCGTTGCAAGACGCAAGTGGCATGTATACATTGCTAATCGACAAGTTTACATTTAATTTCGACAAAATAAGTTTTTGTCGACGAATAAAAATGATGCTTAGAACCGACAAAACTGATTTGATCGGCGGCAAATATCAAATTTGTTGATCGTTAACTGTTGTATTCATTACTCGCGGCGTAATGGAACCCTAAGGCCTGAATTATACAGACATAAGGCGAGGAAGCAGCTCAGACACGCTTCATGCGTGAAAACTTTGAACCGGCGGCGTGTATAAATAAACTGTGTATAACTTCAAACATACCGTCACTTTCATACATGTCGCTTTTTATGATCAAGTTCGCACGGCATCCTCGCCTTACGTCCGGCCTGTATTATTCAGGCCTAAAGAGAAAAGAAATGGTACTGTAATTCTACATTTTGATGATGACCATCATAAGCGGTGTTGCAGTCAGTCTAGCTTTGATGAAATTACTGAAGTAAAATGTAATTGAAAATGTTGTAAAGTTCAAATCGAGACATGTGTAATTCGGTCCTGTAGAAATACTGCATCAATCTGTAATGAATGTGGAAAGCATCATTATGCGTGTCGTAATATAAAGTCAAATATACACAAAAAGTTAACAACGTAAGCTTTTAGAAAACCTTGTTACATGATAATTATCTCTGGCAACACTTTTGTACAGATTTTTCTCGAGAATTACACACATTTTAAATAACGTCAACTTAACCTTCTATGTGCCGATAATAATATTTACCTACTATTATCTTTACTAATGAGCCAATTTAACTATCAATGTATTAGGGTCGTGACCCACATTTCTTTTGTCCCTTTCTCCCTAATGATCTTTTGCATCTTCTATCACCAGTAACAAAAAAACGCGTCAATTACGTACCTAGTTACGTGTAGAGAGATGTGAACCAGTATCTTCTACGGTACGTACTGTACTTGTTTATGTTAGTATTATTATAGGATTTATTAAAATTATAGACCTTATAACTAATAGACAGATCGAACGTATTCTTCTCTTTCGAAAATAATACGTTCAATGGCCCAAACGTGGTAACACTAACTGGTAGGAGCAATTATCTTTAACTATTTTTAAAGCATTGTTAATAAGGGTGAGAATTCCTTGGTCAAAATAAAACGACTGTGCTAGGGTAGAGGAATCTGTATATATTTTTGATTATAAAAAACCTTAGCATTTAACAAAACCAAACGCATGCGCGTTTTAAGGCCGAACAGCGCCATAGTAAACATTTTTTGCAACACGATCTAAATCAATAAATTGACTCGACAGCATCTTTAGGGGTAGTTAAATAAAATTAAATAGTTGTTGGCACTAATACATGTTATCAAAATAATCCTAGAGGCGGATTCCAATAATTCCAATAATAGATTTTAGGCAGTTATCTGACCAAGCGATGAGCGATAAATAAATGTACGTAAATCACTAGCTCGGCGAGCTTGCGAACATCGCCAAGCTAGTGTTTTACAGACATTTATTTACTCGCTACTCGTTCATCGCTCGCGGCGATCGTACAACTGCCTTAAGGGTAGTTAAAAAAAAATTAAACAGTTGGTGGCTAGTGGTAGTTAACATATTGTCACCAACAGCAATATGGACTAAAAGCAATCCAAGACGCGGATTCCAATACAATACATTTGAAGACACCTAATCGTAGTAGCGATTTATCCCTTGACGCGGCGAGTTGTAATTTCAAAGACAGTTTTTCTGCATGCGTGATCCATTGTTTATATTACCATTGGTACACAACCTCTTACCGTTATTATCACGGGGGCAGTAAGCTACACTGATAAGTGTTGTTGTTCGCCAGTAGCAAATAGAGTCTTAACTGGTCGAGTCAAGAGTCCAGTTGCTTGGTTCCATCAATTCTCATTTGATCTTGGACAGTCAGCTGCGCGCGCGCATAACCGCTCACGATTTATAATTTTTTATTGATTACAAAACAAACGAAAAACAAAAAATTGATTGAAAAACACGCTTAATTGTTGATAAAAACAATATTTTTTATGCCAAAACAAGTTAAAAAAAAATAGAGTGTTTTGAGTCAGCTTTACAAATTATTTGTGTTAAAATAATAATTTTAGTCTAAGTTTTTTTTTTAAAGTTGCTAGTTTTTTGATTTAGGTAATTTCTAATTTTATTACAAGTTAAAGGGTATAGTGAAAACGTGTTGTTTTGTGGTGGTATTGTTGTTATATTTGAAGTTTATTGGAGTGAGTTATTGTTGTTTTGTTCAGAGCTGGTCTGCTTGAGATAATGGTCTGGCAGTAGACGGGTGCTACCGAGAAACAGCTGAAAATGAAGGTAAATTTTGCTTAATTGTAATTCTATCAAACTAATCTATATTCTTTAATTGAGAAATTGTGATCTGTGCCCTGCGGTTAAAAAGATACTTGCGTGTAAAAAATAGCCAATATGTTAATCCAAGATACGTATGCTACCAAATTTCATCAAAATCTGTCCATCAGTTTGAGCGTGAAGAAGTAACAAACAAGCAAACTAACAAATTTTCGCATTCATAGTCGACCAAGCGAACGTTAGAGGGCGAAGTGTCTCTGCTTCAACTTTGACAAAAATGCTTTCATTTCTATGTCTGAATTCTGTCCGGGTCTCTGTCTTCCTCTGTAGGTCGCATTTCTTGATCGATTCTCTTGAAATTTTGTGAGTAGGTTCAATAATAGTAGAGGAGGTCAGACTTCGGCCGCGAGGTCTAAAGCTCACAGCACTCCTAATAAGTAGGATAGTCGATTCCCTAAAAAACATTTATTCATTTGATATTCATTGATAGGCTGCAGTTAATTATTCAAAAGTAAATTCAAATCCTGTTGCTTATATTAGGTAATTCAAACAAATGGAGTACAAAATTATATTGAGTCACTAATTCACTATCATGGAGTTACTTTCCAATTGTTAGGAAAAGAAATCATTAGTCTATGCTCTAGCTAGACTCTAGACTAGGCTAATGACTTCTTTACAATTAAAAAGATTGTCTAGACTCCAGACAATCTTTTAAATCTCAATGAGTATGTAAAAATGCTTAATGCAATATTATATTCATCAAGTACTTTTACTAATGACCGTGTTTACGCGCGTTAACATATAAGAGCATTGTACTTTGCCAACGGCAGAGGTGACTGCAGCCATCGTCATTCCCATATAGAGGACTAGCTGCGCCCTGCGGTTTCACCTGCGGTTAAAAAGTCCTATGTGCTATTCTAGACTATAATCTATCTCTGTGCCAAATTTCATCCAGATATATTCAGCCGTTCTGGCGTGAAAGAGTAATACACATCCATCCATCCATCCATCCATTCTTACAAAATTTCGCGTTTATAATATTAGTAGAATTCGATCCCGATCGATTTTTCTGATCCCGGGATTTTGGGATTCTCCACATTTAATCTCGGGATCCAGGGATAGTCCCGGGATTGTATTGGTAATGGAAAGTGGTAACAGTAAAACAAATCAAAATCATTTTTTTATTTATCTTTTAGTTTTGTGAGGACATAGAATATTCAAGTATTAAATCTTCAAGAAGGCGGTCTAACAAAATTATACTTTCTACTTATGAAATAAACAAACTACGCACTTCTGTAAATAATTTATGAAACTAACAATAAACTTCAAAAATCAACTTCTTTAGACTTATCTAAATGAACTAAACAAAAAATTAAATGCGAAAAAGATCAATGTTTATAGGTAGGTACTCATATCTTTAAATTAAATTGACCAGAAACTTTATAAATTACTTATTTAAACCACGAAAATAAAATCTAAGAAATAACAACGCATCCAACGTCTCATCTGCAAGCCTACTTCTGACTTATTTAAAAAAAATCAATCCCGAAAGTCCCGGGGTTCATTATTTTTGATCCTGATAATTTCGGGGATAAAATATGACCGGGATCCCGGGATCTCGAGATCCGGGATCCCAGGATCGAATCCTACTACTCCCATACCATCGTCAGCTGCGTCCGTTGACGCGTCGACGGCTGTCGCCGACGGATGTCATCGCTTGCAGCTTCCAATGCCGCTCGTCACAGCTGCAAACAACTACACCCGTTTACACCTGCAGTCACCTCTTCCGTTGGTAAAATTGCCGCTCGTCTGTGAGGAGTCACTTACTATACAAATGAAATTGACAATTTAACCGCATTGTGTCAATCCAGGGTATAAGCTACATCTATATCTCATCTAAATCCTACCGCTGCAAAGGAGTCGAACGGGATCCAAAATACTTTTTTAAATTATAATTTTTCATCGCGAGGTGTCGTAATTGGTCTGTACATCCGGAATGCAGAGATTAAATTCATTATACTATTAAAACATATTGTTTTAACAATTCAAACAAAAACTTGCATCCCAAATACGGAATACCAAATTATAGCGGTCGGCGCAATATAACTATCATAAACTTTATAGCGCTTGAGTACACAAAGAATTTTACACATCTTAAAATTCACTGAGAAGAATTAACACTTTTACGTTAGATTTTAGTTTAAAGTAGGTACCTATTATAAAATCTTTATGGATGAGTGGGTTAATAATTATTAGGCCGTTTTTTAGGATTTAGAAAGAAGAGTTTTTCAAACGGCCAAAGGGCTCAAAGTCAGAGAATTAGCATTGCCATTCAGCGAGGTAACGTTGCCAGTCTTTTAGGTAATTTACCCGCGGATACTGACTTGAGCTCTGTTTATTATTTATAATTTGTTATTTATGTTTCTGTAGGTTTACGTTGTCAGTAAAAATATTTTAAAGAAGAGTTTTAATTACCCGCTTGTCGCAGGAGGGTAATGTTATCCGGTGCACGCTCTACCTGCAGCCTGAATGACTGGATCGACTGTATTGTTATATTTTCTTACTATCCGGAATATCATAGGCTACATTTTGTAGCTGTTTTTTTTTTTAGCTTTTCTTATGTTATTGTCCGATAGCTTTATTGAATTGAAGCATTCTGTCTTAATACCTATCTAAGACAGAGAGGCCTTTGTCGAACAGTGGGAAGAGAGGAGAAAGAAAGCATGAAGCTGATTTATGTCCGTCTTCTTGACATAAATTAGCTTCCTTAGCGAATTTTGTTCATCAATCGTGAAAGATAATAAAGAACAGTTAAAGTTACTCTCGCTTTTAGAATATAAGTGTGAGAGAGTGAGATGCCAGTGTGAAGTGTAATTAAATGAAAGTGCGTTTATTAACAAGAATGTCTCACACCAGTTCGGAAAAGAGCTCGTAAACTTTATACAGCTTTTCAACAACCGAGGATCAGAACCTAACAAAAACTTAACAACCTACATAACAGAACAATAGAACAATTCAGATAAATATAATAATAAATAATGTCGCAGCCAATTAGCTTAATTAGTGCGCTTTGACTAAACGGTGCCGTTTAACAAGCGGGCAGATGATATTATTTTAGATAGGCACAAAGTTCATAAGTTTTTATAAAACTCATCACAATAAAGGAGAAACAAAAATTGAACCTAATTATTTTGCTATTAATATTTAAAATCCGGAAGTTTACATCTTCACTCTGACAGCTGTTTGGATTAAGATAAAAATAGGATAGGAAGTAGCTCATATACTCTGGATTATCAGAGAGCAGCAGGTGAAACCGCCGGGCGTAGTAAGCTATGCAGGTAATATAAATGAAATTTTAATTAACACATGCTATGCCACCCACACACAGTGCGTGTTCTTACAAACATTATAGTGCCGGCAAAACACGCTGTGTACAGAGTGTTTAGCGCGTCCAACGCGTTTTATAAGCGGAAATCGCTAAGCTATCGCATTAAATGTGTTAAACTAGCCTTAATTATTTTTTATCAATCCATCAGTTTAGTAAGAAAAGAAAAATATATTTTGACACACAAGACACTTTAAAGACAGTAACAATACATAAGACCAATACACATGAAAGATACAGAGCTATCACTGTAGTGTTCAGTGCGTAAAAAAGGTCAGTGCTCAGCAATAATGCTAAAATTGCGTCTCTCAAGGTCAGTGCTGAATTTCAGCTATTGAGCATTGCTTTCAGCATTGAACAATTAATGAATACAAGTAACATAAAAAGCAAAGCTTAAAAAACCGACTTCTCATCCTGTAATTCGTCATCCATGTAAACAATTTTTAGACTTTTGTTGATGTTCTAAAAACTGCTTGATCGATCTCGATAAATGTCTAACATATCTCGAAAAGTATATGGTATGGTTTTTATATGGATAGAGGTGGCCACCTCTAAAGTTTGAACTACCAAATAATAAAAAAACATTAAAATTTATTCACAATGCCGGAGTATAAGCGTAAAAAACATACAGCCGAATTGAGAACTTCAATTTTTTCGAAGTTGGTTAAAAAGCAAAGGCGAAACACGAATACAAAGAAACTAAGTATAAAAATATAAGACATGAGAGAAGTATTGATGTTAAGGATACACAAAATAAAACAATGAAAAGGACAGTAAATAATACAATAGCATTAACATTAACCAAAGCCAGAGACAAACTCACAGATGGAAAGACATAGAAGTCAAAGTAACTTCCATTCGGATGACACACAAATTTGTAGGTCTCGATTGTCTGTCTATCCTATAAGGTTGATACTGACAAATCGCTGAAGGAAAATGGTGGTCGTGATCTTCAGCCATGAAGGATCAACCAAAGAGAGAGAGAGAGAGAGAGGAGATATGGTACAAGAACAAGCCAAGTTGGAGGCTTTAACGCAGCCTACAAATTTTAACATTAGGCCTCTCAGCCAACTAAATTTTTTCAACTCATTTTGGAGGTCAAGAAAAAAAGGTCATGATCATCATCATCTTATTATTGCCAATGAGACACCTTGTTCACTTTAGTTTCCGGGATTTAAGACTCTTGGGTGCTGAGGTCATTACCATTTGACAGCAACTAGGTATTTAAACGCAAAAAAATGTTTCCTTGAATTTAATTCATAGAACAGCGGCTTTTTCCAAATCCCACTACATTTTATGACTGTAGATACTGACTCTATATTCACTACAAGATGATTTTAAATGTAAGAAGTTTAAGACTAAACTTTAAAATCAGAGATTTTCAAACTTATTACATTTAAAATCATCCAAGATTTAATTGATATCTACCTAATAAAATTAATAACTGGCTGATTTTTTGGCGCAGGACTTACTTAAAACGTAAGTGATAACAGATCACTAGCCCCCTTCAGTTGTTTAGCCTTAGAATAGATTTGAAGTCTTTCGTCTTTTTCCATCGAGTTTAAGTATTTAAAAGAAAGAAAACAAAACAGTGTATTACTGTTCCGAGGCGTTAACGTTTATTGGCAAAAAAATCATTCACAATTAAAAAACAATTGGTTAGTAGAATTCAAGTCCTGTTAAACATCAAAAATAGAACGAACTAATAACATGAGTTTATTTTATTATATTTATTAATTTATTTATCTTAGTTAATAACATACATATGATTATCACACAACTTTGCCAAACTGCGTAGCAGTTTGTAGGCAGATATGTAATCTTATTTCACATTTTTCAATACATATTTACGAGTTGAAACACAACATTTTAGACAAGACTTTAAGTCTAAAGGGGTTGAATGAGAGGATCGTAAACAAAGTCGCTGGCTCTAGCTAGTATAATAAAATCTGATAAATCAATATCTTATCTGTACAATACTTTCTCTTAGTGAAATCCATTATTATGTTCACACTTAGCTTTCACTTCCGAATATCAAAAAAATATGATTTGAAGCTTTTCCATATCTACAAAGTTTAGTAGCATTTTTGTGGCAGACATTCGTAATAATATCAGATATTCCTACGACCTACATGTATAGTGCGCACATAGGAATACATTAGGTTTACAGTTCGCGGCTGATTAGTTGATCAAACATCAGCTGCAAGCGAAAAGTAGGTAAATACCTACTTGGTTAGTTTCAGTAGTAGTTAGTTAGGTAGCTTTAGTATGATGTTTTAAAAAAAAAACCGACATTTACTGAATGCTTCTCGCTTGCTTCCGAGATGTCAACTAAAAAGCCACGTGATTGTTCTATTTTAAATTTACATGTGGTTTTTTTTACGATTTCAGGCTGGTATATCAATTAAATAGATATTCATTGGTATGTCTATTTGTCTATAATTCGCATAGAACTGAAAATTGGTACGAATGTTGGGATCCCCATTTTTTAAATATAAAGTTTTAAAAAGTTAAAAAAGTTTTTCTCCTAATACTCACTTTTCTACTTCACCGTTGGGATGGTGGACTTGGGTCCTTTTAAAAGAACTTTTCCGGAGGTTTCAACATGGCTTAATTCTATAAGCTCTATGCTTATAGAGCTTATTTTATGCTTATAGAGCTTATTTTAGCGGCATTAATATATGACTCAAATCTGAGAAATAATGATGAGATGAATTTCAGCTGTAGTGGATATTATGAGAAATCAACTTTTTGAACCGTTTTATCTCAGAAATGGAGATTCGTAGGGGAAAGTGTGTAAGAACAATTTTTGTAGATAATGGCATGATCTACCATTTTGCAAAACATATTTTTATGATTAAACTTACCGTTCAGCTGATTAATGCAAAAGGTCCATATTTTCGATCGATCGATTTGAAATTCCTATTTTTTGGGCTAACTTGAACGGGCTATACGTAACTTTAGCATTGAAAACAGAAACGAACCTTCTTAAATTTATTTGTCTTCTTCTTTCTTTTTCATTTTTTTTTTTCTTGATCGAAAAAGACAACACACTGGACTTATAACTATTCCGAGGCTATACAACGTTTGTCAGTACGGAGCTAAAAATGTAAACATTAATAAATCCAAATAATTTTCATTACGAGCAGTCACTTCAAGTCAAGTTATATGACTAGGCGGAAGCTCTCCTTCGGTCAATAAAATTTTTTTTGTGCGTGCGTATTTTAATGTTCTATTATTTTTTTTGTTATAAAAACAGGCTGTTTTTATTGTGCGATATGGCAGATGATAAAGCAGCACTAAAAAAGATTTGCACAGCAAGTATATAATTATGTACTTGGTCGAAAGGTAGTTTTTTTAAGGTCGATATAGTTACTCGTAGGTAGGTAGACGTACAATTATTGTAGTGTATACATATAACCAGTGCCAGATTAAGCAAGCGCGGGGCCCGTAGCAAATGTGAAGGGCCCCCCGAGTCGTTGGTTTCTCACCAAAACACCCCATTTCCCATCATTTCAATTTTGGTGTTGCCAAGTATGGTCAGCGCCTTTTCCCCTCTATTTTGGGAAATTTGGCGCCGGGTATCTACTTTGAAAATAGTAATTTGTACTCGTATTAGTAATTTTGTGTAGCGCTTTTTTTTATTCGTTTTTCACGCGGGCCTTGTAGTATTTGCGGCGTCCTGCTATGTGGCTGATCTGACACTGATAACACATCTTAAAAAGTTTCATTAAAAAAAACTACGCTCTGGCAGGGATGAGTATGTGGTTTATGTGGAATTGTGGTGATAGTATGCGGGGCCCCCTTTCGCGCGGGGCCCCTTAGCAATTGCTACTCTTGCTGTGTGGTTAATCCGGCACTGCATAGTGTGTAAGTAGCATAAGGCATGTGAAATGTATGAGAACTAAACTCCATATCGTCGTTAAGTAAATGGAACAGACCAAAATGACCAGTAGCACGCAATTTCGCTTCCCCGCACCATTAAGACTGCTTCACAATCACATGCTAAGTCATATTACGAGCCATAGGCTTACGAATGAAGTCAGGCATATCATGTGCACTACGGTCCGATGACCTGCAAGTACTTACGTCCGGTACTAGACGGCTAATAGGCCTAAACCACGGCTAGATAACCGGCAGTTGGGGACGGAAGACGCAGTTTCACGGTACTTGCGTGTATAACCTGCGCTTGTGGGTTATGATGATCGTTTAGAGAGGCAAGACTGAATAAAAATCTTTCTAGTAGACGAGAAAACATCGTAAAGGAAACCGGCATACCCTGGAATCCTTATCCTTATCCTTACCAATTAGAAAATCGAAAGTAACGCTGTCTGTCTGTCTGTTTGTAGGTTTTCCCGGCTAAACGGCTGAACGGTTCTCGATGAAGTTAGATAAATAGTTACAGCTTATCACGAGGAAGGTTTTTGGATACTTTTTTCTGAAAAAATAAATCTTTTTGTCATGAAATTCTGTAAATTAATAAAAAATAACGCGCTGCTTACCAAATGCGTCAGACAACACCACATAATAGTACGTAGTTGGTACTAAAATAACAACTGACAACTAAAATTAAAACTGCTCAAAACCAGCCAGTTTTGTTTAATGTTGGACTCTCTTTAGTAAAGGATTATTATTAAAAAATTGATAATTACTCGTAGTTACAGTATAAAATAAGTATGAATAAACGCAAACGAAGTTGCGGGGAACAGCTAGTTAACAATTCAAAAGACATGTCACATTCACCACCCGCACGGAGCCAGTGTGGTGGATAACGACTCGATCTTTTCCTCGATTGAGGGTAGGCGGCGTCTCTACAATGGAAGTGCTGATCAGAGGAGAAAAGTGAGGCAGGCAAATTCACCAATATATATGGATAGCCGATAGAGATAGATAGATAGATAGATAAACTCTTTATTGTTCACACCACAGATAACAAAACAATAAGAGAAAAATAATGACAGAACTTATTAAGAGAGAGAGAGAGAGATAAGAAAGAGTAGTCTAGACTGCTCTTCGTACTAGACTACTCTAGATTACTCTAAACCGTCTCTTTCAGAAGACGCGTATCCGATAGGACCCTGCACATATTCACAACCATTCGAAAACGTTTCCGATCGAATTACAAAAAGTTTAAACCTAAATATTGTTCTAATCTCAGTGTATTTGAAACATTTTGAAATAGGAAATCGAGTATAAATCCGATCGAAAGCATGAATATCACGTTTCAAAACTTATAAATGCGGAGATTCCAAGAATTGTAGGTAGTTTACATTTTTTGGTATCCAAACGGAAACGTTTCCGAATGATTTTGAATTTAATCTCTTCAGTGACCGCGTGATCCGTTGGGACATGTCCAAATTGTAGACCCCATTGTCTGTTTTACAATAACAGCCAAGCCATATAAGAGGCCTTCAGGCGACCTAAAAACTCTGACATGAGGGCTAGCCACTCGGCCTATACTCAGCTGGCAGCTGTGTCAACATCACACAATCAGAGGTTACAGCAAGTGACAGACCAATGCTTAGTTTTGTTGTTGGACTCAGTGGCGGACCCAGGATTTTTGTTTAGGGGGCTTGACTTTGGTGAAAGTAAGCTTTATGAAGTTAGGTAAGATTCTGGTTTGGGGTGAAGGTTGACTTCTGAGGATAACCTTTTTTTTATTATTAATGTCCGGGCGCTGTATGTCCTGTAGTGTACATACGGCCCGGCCCGCGAATACCTCTAATTTGGATAGAGTCTTTTGTTGTTATGTTTCTTAATTATTATACGTATTCTAACTTTCTTACTTATGTAGTACGTACAATATTTTCGTATACTGGTTATATAGGTATATCTTAAAAAATATATTTAACATAGTATTCAACAACATAGATAAATGATAACCTTTATCATGGTACGTAAACCAAAAGCACTGAAAAACAGGCATATTCGATTATTGTAGAATGTGAGTTAGACACTTTTGAGAGGGGCTTAAGCCCCTTAGACCCCCTGGATCCGCTAGTGGTTGGATTTGCTCAATAATCTTCACAACACACAAATTCGATTCGCCTTTCACGAAAGCTTTACGTTGACGTATGGATGTGGCTTATTCTACAATAGCAATAACAAACGCATTAGCTGGCATCACCGGGGTTTTAATGATTGTGAGTGGTGTAGCAACGGCCTTAACAATAATAACCATACAGGGTTATTTGTAAAAGTTTTACCAAAAACCTATTGCATACAGCTCACTTAACCAACGTTCGCTATGACTTAATAGTAAGTATTTTTTTCAAATAACCATAAATATTTAAAGTAGTGTTTAACATGGCAATAGTTTTAACGCCAAAGAATATAGACTTGCAGATACCCGAGCGACCTCTAACAAAGCATTCTCTATAAAATAAAGTACCTATTTCATATCCTAACTTTTTTTTGGCCAATGTATGAAGTTTTAAATGAAAAGCCATGAAACAGTAAGTAGTAGAGAATGATGCAAGATGCAGCTTGGTTGAGGTTTTGGTCAATTAAAATTAACCCTGTACGTATTACATAGTTCAACATGAGATGTAATTTCGTAACGATGATTATTTGGTGATTTGGAGTGTTACAAGTAGAGAAGGGCTTTGCTTGTAATTATGTTTGCTTTAATAATATTAAAAGACTGAAATGAACGACCTTGTGATTTATTGTTTAAGTTTTGGTTTACATTTAGGATAGTATTTTTTTTATTTCGAAATAATATAAGTGCTTACAGTTTCAAAAAAATAATGATTGACAAACTCATTAGTTTGTGCCAATACTTTCATCGCTACACGCACTGACAGATTAGGTACTTTGCGCAAACTAATAAGAATGACTTCGTTATTTTTCTTACAAATCTTAATTGATCTCATGAAACTCATTCTTTAAAAAATCTAGTATCAAGATGTATTTTAAAACTCGTGTCATTTGTTACTTTTTCCGTGTGTTTGTTTCTGTTTAGTCGTTTACTTGTATTCGCGTTTTTTTTTTTTAGGAAGCCATATTGTGTTTTACATCATGTTGAATGGTTGAACCTTACCGATGAACCTAAAACTGAACCCATTCAGACAATTGAACTGATATTAATTTTATTTATGTTGTTGTTATTTTGGTAGTAATGAATATTATGTTTGTTTTGCTCAAATGCACTCGACCTGGTTGACCATAAGCTTACAAGTCCCGCTACAACTTTTTGACAATCAGTCAAGTGTGATGAACCATTCCGCCCGATTAAAGCAAACACCTTGTAACTAGGTCGGAAGGTTCGAGAATGACGCATTACAGGTTTAGGGTCTTGTATGGGTTCTGTAGAAAATCAATAAACGCCATTATTTTAAGAGTCCGGCCAACACTTTAGACCAACTTCGCATTGACTTATGGTTTTCCATAGCCATTTCGTCTAGAAGAAGATGACGAGCGAAGAGAGCAAGTAAAGATACTGACGAGCCTTTAAAGTTACCTACAGAGTGACAAAGTGCAATTTTTTTTAAATGACTTTTTCACTTCTCTAATCATTTTTAAATAACTAAGAATGTCCCTTGTATTATGGTTATATTATGTGATTGTATTATGGATTTGGATGAAAAGCTAATGATGTAGACAACATCCCTATGTAAAGGGATTTTTGATTTGATTTGTCTATCTATTGAATAAATCAGTCAAAAGTGACCCCTTAAAATGTGGATTTTTTCATACCTCTATTTTCGCTTGAGAACGTTTTTTAAAAAACCAAGACCAAGAACATAGGGGCGGAGATATTGGTAATTTAATTGTACATGCTAAATTTCATCATAATCTGACAAATGGTTTTCAAGAAATTTGAGAAGCGCGTTTGTATGGAAATTTCAGAGCGTCGCGGGATTCTTAAGTATTTGACTGTGGCTTGTAAACAATTGTTGTGGTTTCTTTGTATGATTTATAGCGCTATACTATACACCACTATTTTGATTTACTAGCAAAATAATTAAAGCCCGATTTTCTTTAGCAAACAACTCTTACAGCAGGACCAACCCTGAATTCGCAAAATAAAAATAAGGTTTTCCACACATTTTGTCGCCGGTCAATTAACTTTTTGTATGAAACAGCTGTTTTTTTTTTTGCGATTTCAGGGTTGTTTCCTTATTAAAAGTTGTTTGTTATGAAGTAGAGAATCAGCCTTTAAAGTTTTGCTAGTAAATTAAAATAGCCGTGCATTTTCAACCGAAGACTTCACAAAATAATTAACATAAGTCATCAATATACAATTTGAGTTGACTTCAAGCCTGTCCTCTTTAGTTAGTTTTTAATTAATGTTCTGTTCACACAATGGTTGGCTCTCGCGTGCAGTACTAGCGGTTTAATCGTACAAGCGCAGATTATACATATAATAGTTACGATTTACTGGTTTTGGTGCTAATAAGATAATTGCCATGCTCGCTGAGCGATCGTGTATTGTTTTATTAACAAAGCAAAACAACATCAACGGTAATAATCAAAGATATTATTAGGACTTTAAATGCCAATATCGTGGCGACTGGGCATGAAATATGTAGAGTCATAGAATAGTCACAGAAAATTGTGTCTATTTACGTCATATGTAATTGTGTCTGCGCAAGGAGGAGGGTTGTGTTTTTCGAGTGTGTGTATGTATGTATGTATGAGGTTTCTTTGGCACGGTCTACAGCCTAAACAGCTAGATGTATTTCGAAATGTGAAGTGTCATTTGAATCGTTTTGATAATGGAAGTGACATAAGGTACAACATTTGGCAGCCGGGTATTTTTTTCTTTTAGTAATGTTACTTGTTGTCTCTTTTGATCAGGGAAGAAAAGTCACGCGCAATGGCCCAATCAAGCGGCTATGTGCGGAAAATCAAAAGGTATTGTTTTTTATTTGTTTAGCCCTCGCTAAACAAACAAATCCCCTTTGATCCAGTTACCTTAAAAGCGAGACGGCAATAAAGGTATTCTTACCTGATGAATAGGTTGACTAGGTAGGAAGCCGTTTGCCCTAAAATCATAACTCTCATTTTCATGTTCGCTGAGGTCAAAACCGCGGTCTATGCAACATAAACAATAGTCTGAACATCTGTGGTGCCAACTATGGTTACGCTTATTATAAACCCATCTGCTGCCATAGAGTTTCGGTCCGTTACGTCACGAAAGCAATCTCCATCATAATAGCGTTGTAACTTGCTTACATCAGTGTTTAACTATACGAGTAATGGATGTAACATTTTGGTAGTTTGTATGTCGTACATGTCGTAGTGGTATTTCGTTTTTGTGTTAATTGCAGAAGACATGAAAGTCAAACATGCAAATACTACTGATTAGTTTTGCAAACGCATAAGTCTTCAAGATAGTAAAATCAAGAAAAAAATGTATCACTTTTCAACTTCAGCCCGTAATCGCCCACTGAGCATAGGCCTCTCTTCCCGTACGCCACTCATCCCGGTCCTGTGTCAATCTTGTCCAGGTTCGACCGGCAAAATTTCCAACATCGTCAACCCAATGTGGTAGACGTCAACCAACGCCTCGCGGCCTCTAATCCGTCAACATTTAAGTCCACCTACCATCACTCTGCCTGGAAACATGTCCTGCCCAACATTTAAGGTTCGTGATCGTCATCCCAACGTTGGCGACGCGAACCTTGGTGCGACGTTTCTCACTTGGTCTTGTAACTTGATACCGAGCAAGGCGCATTCCGAGGCTTTTGTATTACTTGCATTTTGTGCACATCCTCATGTGTGAGTGTCCATGTCGCTGAACTATCCTCACTTCAAGATCTGCACTGGTTAGAGTGGAAGAGATTTTTTTGAAAAAAAAACCTTTGGAAACTTTTGCCAGTCTTCAAGACAAGCTTCTCAAGGCAGGCGAGATCTTTTTAATCACGTCTGCCCCATCCTGTAGCAAACTTTTAGGTGAAACCTTTTTTTTAAATAAGCCTTTTATTTTCAGACCGACATTAAAATATGGTCGTTTAAAGAAGTAGCGTTCGAAGCGGAGATGAACCGGCACGACGACCCGGACTCAGAGAAGATGGCCTACGAGCTCTGCGGGGAGGAACCTGAAACCAGAAACAAACATATCGGGGAGCTACGGGCTATGATATACGGTTAGTAGAAATTAATATGGTAATTCCACTTTGCCCCCATCATGAGTCAGATCTCCTACTTTTATCCCGATCATAACTATCCTCTATCCTAATCCTCTAACTAATATTATAAAAGCGAAAGTGAGTTTGTTTGTTACACGTTCAAGCCTTAACTACTTAACCGATCATCATCAGACAGACCGTCTGCTCGTTTGCCACTCTTCTTATGAAACCATAAAAAATTGTATAAACAGTCAGGGGTGCAGAAAAATACAATACTCTTTATCCCAAAGAAATTGACGGTTCCTGTGTGGCCGCAGGTGAAACCGTTGAGCGCAGCTGGTCAGAAATATTTTATTGACCATGACTAACATTGAATGTTACTGGCAAGTCGCTGACATGCACTCTAACAAAAACATTATATCAATCAATAAGCATTGGGTAAAATTTAATGAATAACAAAAATATACCCCCATTTAAGTCTGGATTTCACTATGCTATAGGTACATATTGAAATGTGACTTTGACCAACTAATCCGTTTAGGCGACGAAAATAGTGGCCAGAGATGAAAAGTTGTACTTCGTTGATGCTTGTCTTAGTTACATGAGAGAACGTGAGGTTTCAGACGATGACGAAGATATAGCAAAGTGGAGGGGCAAAGTAAGAAAGGCTGACCCATGTGAAGAGTGAGAGAGAGATAACATAAAACTTATCCCGAAAAAAAACGAGAAAACCGGAAATTCAGGAATTGCAGAGTGACGCTTGTGAGTTATAACAATAAAATGGACCTATAGCCACTCGTTTGATTCAATCATCAATCATTGATCAACGAGATTAATGTATTACGTACTACGAGTAGAGGAGCTAATCCAAATAAAAAACTTTACGCAACTTAATGAAGTAGGACCTGCCCGCCGTGGACTGACCACAGGTTTGATGCAGCGTTGACTACTGAGTTTGATTCCAGTGAATTGCCACACTGCACGCGTGTCGGAACCATACTAATGCATGGTGCCAGGATTTCAGTGCACTAGAGTGGACAAAATTTGCTGAAAATACTGAATTGCTAAATCTAAACAAGCTAAAAGTATACTTGTTTGTCTTTGTTATTGCAACGTATTAGACAACGATATTCAGCAATTTAGCATTCTAAAATGGGCCTATTTCCGTATTTTCCGTGATTATATATTTTCGACTGCCTCGGTGGCTCAGTTGGTAGTGAACCTGCCTTCTGAGCTTGGAGGCGTGGGTTCGATTCCCACCTAGGGCAAACATTTATGCGATGAACATTTGTGTTTGTTCTATGTCTGGGTGTTAATATGTATTTAAGTATGTATTTAAAAATATCTAAGTATGTATATCAGTCTCTGGCAGCCATAGTACAAGCTTTGCTTAGTTTGGGGTCAGGCGACCGTGTGTGGAAGTGTCCCGAATTTATTTATTTATTTATTTTCATCACGACCGCAAAGGTTCGAGATTTTTCGATTCATATCGTCACGCCTTTCCCCCGAGGGGGCTGGCAGAGGTGAAATGCAACACCCACACTTCACCGGACGATATTCAGTCCTAAATGTGACAGGGGGCGAGCCTGTCGCCATGCACAGGGCTCCAGTCATGTAGCAGTTGACATACAATACGCACATGTGTTACACAATGAACAAATTGGTGTGTGCCGTTGGCTGGTTTAAACCCGCTCCCTCTGGCTTAAGAGGCGGGGCCTTCCCCAACTAGGCTATCATCGCTTATATTTTCGATTCGATATCTTAATTATGTACAATCAGCATGACATCACAAAAAGTGAAGTAGATTTTGAATCGATCTCTTCCTTCTCATGTTTTCTGATCAGATACTAGAACTGGTCAATTAAAATGCGGATATAGGGAAAATACAGTTAGTTTCTCAAAGACAATATTTGCTATATTGTCTTTGAGAAACTAACTGCACTATCTCCGTAAATGGATCGTGAGAAGACGATCATTATGAAGCCTTTCCTTTTGATGACACTTTCTTAGATACCAGCAATCTATAGCGATTTGTCTTACTAGTACGCTTAATGACGATCAGTGGTTCTCAAAGATAAGTTAAGCTTCACAGGGGCAAAATGAATGAAACACAAAAAAAAAATTAATAGTAACAATGATTAATTTTTGAACCCTTTTTTAACCCTCTACGCAAAAACGACGGGGTGTTATAAGTTTGACGTGTGTGTGTGTGTGTGCGTGTGTGTATGTGTGTGTGTGTGTGTGTGGATTGTGGCATCGTGGCTCCCGAACAAATATACTGATTTTTATTTTATTTATTTTTTTGTTTGAAAGGCGAATTAGTCGGGAGTGTAGTTAGTTGTTAGTTCGGGAGTAAGATATGTGTGATGAAAATCGGTGTTGGGTTTTTTTTTATTTAAATTTATTAATATTGTTGCTAAATCTATCCTAAACATTTTAAGACGTTATCTGTTAATCCAACCCATTCCATCCGTTGCTACTCATGGTCAGAAATGTACAGTTTGAGAACATGTTTAATCGATTAATGTATTGCGAGTCAAATTGATTAAATTGTGTAGGAAACGCGCCTTTCAAACTTCTTTAAATGTACCTACATATTATTGTGGAATAAAAATATGCAGAATAAACATGAACAAGCAGAAATATGCTTTAAAACCTTTTTTTTGTATGGAATAGTCAATAAATAAGGCATAGGCAGTATTGAACTGGTTTTAGATACAATAATAAAAAAGTAATTGGCTTCTATATTTAAATTACAGAGAGAGGGGAATGCCACCCACCGCGGACAGACGACTCATTTCTTTTACGGTTCCTGAGGGCAAGGAAGTCCATACCCGCTCGAGCACACAGGCTGGTAAGAAAGAATTTAAAATTAATTTGCTTGTGTATATATTCATCTAACTATAACTATTTCATAATCTATATGGTTGTAGCCTATTTGTCGTTTGCTTCTGTTTGATTTGTTTTAGTGTACGCACTCATACGCATAAAACAACGTTGCTTAAAATTATGGCGCTGTAAATCCTAACTGATATCATAAATGCGAAAGTGAGTTTGTTCGTTTATTTGTTTGTTTGTTTGTAACGCTTTCACGTCTCAACTACTCAACCAGTCTTCTTGAAATTTTGCATACATGTTGTCTGGGGTACTTACAGAAAAGGACATTGAGTACTTTTAATCCCGAAAAAATAAATGGTTCCTGTGGGACCGCGGGGCGCAGCTAGTAAAAAAAAACTTATTTGGAATATATTAATTATGAGTTATATATTATTAGTTATGTATATTAATTATTATTATTAGTTATACATAGAATTTATTAGAATAACTATCTTTAAAAACCAAGTTCATTAGAAAAATATAAGCTGTTTAATTGGTGTCGGAATTAGCATCGTACGACGCTACGTTTGGGCATTAACTTGTCTGAACTGTAACTGAAAGACAAAAGTTTCGGAACATGTGGGATACAGGGATGGGGTGGGTGTCAAGCCAACTCGTCAGTTGACGAAAGTTACTAACAGAGTTACGATCTCATGACTACCGAGATAAATCACGATTGATTAGACTTAGCATCGCGCCTCATACGCTATGGATTTATGGTTGAAGAGAAACGCTGAAGAAACTTCAAGAAAGAAATCCTGAAGGATGAATCCTTCATCCATAACTGAACTATACATACTGTTTTTTTTTTACCTTCAAGAAGTATGTAATTGGTAGATCGCGGAGGATTTCGTCACTTAGTAGTAGATCTTCGGTCTAATCAAGTTGGCTACCCCTGTTCTATAGGTAGTTATTCTAAGTTATTTGATTTTTCTTCGAATCTTTTAACTCTTGAAAAGGCTCATAGCGAAGTTTCTGTTCCAGCTAGTCCGCTACTGCAAGTTCAGAGACGACAACCCTCACCTCTGGCGGGACCTCGACTGGTTCAGCCTCACTCGCCTCGGCAGAATCTTCGAGGGAGTTCTCTACGACCGGCCCGATGTTGGCAGAATCATTATTTGCAGACTTGGTGAGTCAAATCAACTCTTAAAGGTCATTATCGTCTGGTAGTAAATATTATTGTTGGCGTATTGCACGACTCAATGTAAATATTTACATTTACAGTGGGTCTTGTAAATTTACCATGTGTATGTGCGAGTTTTTTCGTTGTTTGTTTTTGTGTGATTTTGCGATTGACCTGGCATTATTAAAAAATAAGAATTCAAAAATATTTGTTTGTCTGAATTAGGTAGGTACAGCAGCAAAAAAGTTGAAGTGAAGTTTAAACTGTTTGAATAAGGGTCCGGACAATTTAGTTGGTTAAAAAAAGGTTATTTTTTTTAAATTCAAAAAACCTTAATATTTTAAAGTCCATTAACTTTTCCAGTCTTTTATATTCGTGCGCAACTTATCAAATACAATATATTTAAATACTTGCGATCTCAAAGCATTAACAAACTAAAATCCCAATCATATCTCAAGGTAAAAACATATCTCATATCTCTCTGATCTATAATTTCACAAGCTCCTTTTCCTTCATTGTTCCAGGTCTCTGGGACCCCGACAAGCTCCCCGTCGAAGACCTGATCCGTGGCTGCCTTCTTCTTCTGGAGATCGGCATCATGCAGCCGAAGCTGCAGATCCTCGGTGGAACGGCGCTGCTGGATTGCGAGGGCCTCACCATGCGTCACATGCGATCCTTCTCGCCGACCATCGCTGCACACTGTATGAACGTTTTGGGGGTAGGTTTTAAAAAATTACGAAAAAAGTTTACGCTAACATCAATAATCATGAAAAGGGTAGCCTTACCATGAGTATTGATGGTTAACTAGCCTTACCATGGGTTTTGATGTTTAACACAAACATTTTTCGTTTTTGTTTGGCTCCATAATTTTTACTTAGTTTCTTAACGTTTCCGCCAAGGGCGCTTCATTGAAATGTATGAAGCCAAACGCAAACAAAAAATGTTTTCGCTCTAGCTACGCACGCACTATATAAACATGGTAAGGGTACTGTTTCATCCTATTCTAGTTTATTATTCTGTCTCTCTCGCTCTCGTGAACCCCTTAACCATCCTTAACCGTTGACATTAAAACGCATTTATTTTATCTGACAAAGATTTTCGCCGTCTTATTAGGCGAGATCGGCTCGAAAATCTGTAGAGAAAGATCTAGTCTATAACAATCTTAAAGCAACATTCAGAACAAAATAAAACAAGAAAAAATCAGAAAGCGAAACTGACGACTAGACTATTGAACATGTAATAAAAGTCAAGTAATTTTGTCTAGAGAAATCTAACTAAGAAAAAAATTAACTACACTGAACTGGATCTAAGTATAACAAATACTTAGCTTTCGAAAAAACAAACATGCAATAGTAGATTGTTACATGTGTTTTATTACATTATACATGTAGCTGATCTTTTACACATAAACCATTTAACAATAAACGTTGTATAGCCTTTTAATAGTTAAACAGTGTTTTAAACAGTGTCTTATTCAATTCAGTTCAAAAATTTAAAAGAAAGATAAAGAAACACTGTATAACTATTCCGATGCTATACAACCTATGGCGCAAGACGAGTGAAGCCAGAAGAGGCTCGAGTTTGAGGGTATAAAATACCACCTAGTCGTGAGTGTAAAAAAATTACTTTTCATCAATTATGTAAGGAAAAATTAATAGATTAAGTAATAGAAAAATTTATCACAGTTTGAATGGATACATCCAAATAATCCAAAAAATCATGCTGACTTTTTACGAATTCAGCCAATTAACATATTCACCAACCGAAACACTCAATTTTCTCGAAATAAAATCAACATAAAACATAACCATGTAATATTATTTCAGTACGCGTTTCCCACACACCAGCGCGGAGTGCACATCGTGAACATATCCCGGTTCTTCGAAGCCTTGTTCCCCATCTTCAGGAGGTTCGCTCCGGCAGACGACCTCTGGCAGAAGGTTTACTTTCATGGATATGATTTTACTTCTTTGCATAGGTAAGATCTATTTACTAGTTGCATTTTCTATAGATTTTGTTTTTTCTTGTCTTTCTTACCAACGACAAGGAAAAAAAATGTGGGTGGTTCTGTTGATGCTTCTATAAACGTTCCTCTCTTTCAAAAAGGTAAAAAAGTTGAAAGTCGGTAATCAGTGAAGAAACCAAAAAAATCTAGGGCATGGTACATAAATTGACAACTGCGTGCCCAGCGTGCCCCACCTTAGGGCAGGACTTGCGTAGAAAGGATACCTAGACTCCTCGGTACCTTCAAGTACTTATTTGTACAAGTTCAAGTACGTAAGTGCCCGATTATTAACTTCAGAAGTTTCTACAAACTACTTCACTTCTACTTCAAGCACCAAAGACCACACCTACCTTCAGAAATCCCTAAACTAACAAAGAATCCCTAACTATCTAGAGACGGACGTCTGAATATATCTGAAGCCCAAATATTTCCCTGAATTGATGAAATCCGCTTGCGAACCAAGTTAACCGGTATGGCTCGAAGAATTGCGAAACTAAAGTGACAGTGACATTTTCAGATACATAGACCCCGAGTGCCTGCCGAAGAGATACGGCGGCCAGCAAGAAGAGACGTCGCTAGCCATGTGGCTCACCAAGATCAAGCAGTACAAGAACAAACAGTTCGACATTGACATGAGAACACTCGGTTATGCAACGGATTAACATTGCTTTAGTTTTTCTTGATTTTTTCGGTTCTCGAAATTTTCGACATTTTTTTCGTCGAGCATTTTGAAACCTTTTCGTGAAGTACTCTGGGAATAACCCTGACCCCTTATTTATTAACGTTGTATAGCCTCGGAATGGTAGTACAGTGTCTTTTGCGACGTAGAATAAAGAAAAAGACAAAACTCTGTAAGTATGTATAACTATTCCAATGCTATACAATGTAATAAACATTATGTAAGGGAGTAAATTACCTGGGAGTAATCTTGAAGGGTCAAGGGAATCAATTATCCGCGTAAAGATAAACACACACAATAACAACAATGACAAACTAAGGGATTAGAAGATGGGGATCTTTGAGCCGACAAAGTCATTTCAGTTTGAGAAGTTATAGTAAAGTTTATTAGAACTATAACACTCCCACTTGTTATTTAATAGTTAACGCTATGTTTCGCCACGCCTCACAATGTGTGAAGTTTAAAGATTCTTAGGGGTGCTGAGAATATATGTAAAAGTGGAATTTATGTAAATGTTATGGTATCTTACTTTATCATCTCATGAAATGACGCGTTTGACAGGAATTGGCAAAAGTCTCAAGTCAAGAATGTTTAAAATTGGGAAAATCCATGGAAATAATGTACTCAGGAAAAATCAAAAAGAGTCTTTTGCCGCAGTGAAACTTTAAAGGCTGGCAACAACTACTACTAGCGTTTCTAAGGGCGCTCGTAAACGGCACTAATTTTCCCTGCAATATTCGTGCTGCCCGGCAATACTGGCAATATTACTGACTTTAGCCCGGCTATCATCAGCCATACTAGAAATGTAATCAAAAATCAGAAATCAGAATTTATTGATAACTCTTATTGTTACACGTCACAGTTGAATATTTATAATTAAAAATGAATATCAGAACAATATAAAAACAATAATAATAGATAATTATGTCAAATATGAAAAAATATCGATGAATGTCATCATACAGTTAAGTATAGTAAAAATTATTATGTATAGGCTATTATTACACAAAATAATAATAGTTGGATGAGGATATGGACGGCCCATTCGTGTAATATTGTCGCAATTTAGGCGAGCCAGTATTGCCAGGCTAGAATTGGAGTAAAAATATGGCCCGTGTAGGAGCATTGCACCCTAATGCTTGTTGTAGTTGATGTAGCTGTTGTTAACTAAGAACCCTAGTTGTACAAAGATATGGAAGCGTAGATATAAGTAGTACTACATACCTAGACATAGTTAGGTTGAAAATGGATCTTATGTACAGCTTAATTAATTTTAACTACCTTGTGATTGTTAAATGTTTTATTAAAAATATGTTTTTAATTCACGTTTATTCCTTCCTGTATTCAGTTAAAAGTCTCAGGTTGATTTCAGTGAAAAATACTCTCTTTTTACTGGTCTCGTGTAGCGACATCTGCTGGAATTTGTACATACTAATATAACAAACACCTATTTTGTACAAGAGACACGGTTTAACACGATTCTACGAGATGGCAGTCAGGACACCAAAGAGCGGTCTTATCGCATTAAAGACTGGTTTTATAACAGATCATTATTAAGATTTATGACGCTGTAGCCTTATTTTAGGTAAGTATATAAAAAACTAAATGTTTTATTATGGAAATTGATGTGCATGTGTGAAAACTCACACATTATGATTTTATAATGCGGGGATTGAATACGAGTTGAAACATATTATACCTATCGTTGCGCCATTCCTTCGTTAAGGCTGGCAGAAGTGCACAACACCCACGCTTTGCCGGACGATAGTGTTTAGTCCCAAATGTAAAGAGCTTGGTCTCTCACTTCACGCCGGAACAGTTGCTGTCATTATTTATGGCGCAGGTTCGGTCTTGCATGGAGTACTGTTCGCACCTTTGGGATGGATCGGCCAAGTACCAGCTCGAGGCGTTGGAGTCCATGGAGAAACGTGCAAAGAAACTCATTGGCAACGACTCTCTTGTCCAGACCAAACTTCAAAGTTTGGATCATCGGCGCAAGGTTGCTAGTCTATAGGTTTTTTATCGGATACATTTCGGGAAGTGTGCATCTGGTTTGCATAATTATTCTCTCTAGCCCGTTCTTCAATAAAACAACCAAGAGTACTAAAAAGCGGCATCGTTTTATGGTCGACATACCAACAACACGTACGAAACGCTTTGGTTCCTCATTTCTCATACGGACCGCTAGAGTGTGGAATACTCTGCCAGAGTGTGTGTTCCCTGACTCTTAAAATCTGGGCGTCTTATAGTCCCGAGTGAATCGGTTTCTTCTAGGCAAGCGTGCTCCATCGTAGGCCGCATCACTGCTTATCATCAGGCATGTTGGCGGCCACACGCAAGCCTATTTGGTAATAAAAAAAAAGGTAGCCACGTCTGTTGAATATAAAGATTGCAAATTTTTGTTGTACTTAAGGGTCCGGTGACCACTTTAGACTAACTTCACTTTGGCTAAAGGTTTTCTATATTGCCATTTCGTCTAGAAGAAGACGACGAACGAAGAGTGCAAGTAAAGATACTGACGAGCCTCTAAAATTATCTACAGAGTGACAAAGTGCAATTCCAATATTTTTTTATGACTTTTGCACTTCTATAATAGTTCTTAAAGGACTAAAAAATTCCCTTGTATTATGGATTAATTTAAATACTAATGATGTAAACAACCTGCATATAGGTTGTTTACAAATGACAAAAAATGACTATGAAGGTTATAATGATCTGTGCCTACAAAGGGATTTTTTAATTTTTTCTTTGTCTATCAATTAAATACATCAGTCAAAAGCGACCCCTTACCGATGTCGATGTTTTTCATACTCTTAGCTCTATTTTCTCTTGAGGACGTTTAAAAAAAAATCAAGAACATAGGGGCGGAGAAATAGTTAATTTAATTGTACATGCCAAATTTCTTCATAATCTGACAAAATTAAATGGTTTCCAAGAAATTTGACAAGCGCGTATGTATGTGAAAATTCAAAGCGTCGCGAAACTCTTAACATAACAGAAGACTAGGATAGGTCTCTTTAGAGTCGGGCCTAGATCACAAATGACCATTCTTCTTTCATTCAGATCCGTTCAGCCGTTCTGGCGTGGTTGATTAAACAAACACACATCCAGACATCATAACAAACCAATAAAAACTTTTCGCATCAATAACATTAACGAGATCAATAGTAAGTAAATAAGTACGTACTTGTTAGGTACTTAGGATGTATGAAAATAAAATAGGTAAGTATATAAGTAAGCAGGTAAGTAATCTTGTACTTGTGCAGGCCACTTGTATTGCTTACTCAACTTGAGTAGCATTAGTAATCACTACAAGTAGAGTACCCATGTCACTCACTGCTTAGCGAGAGGTTATCAACCTGCGCCACAGATTATGTAACAGTAGGAAACCTTCAAATAACTAGTAACTGTAACAACACCAGTTTATTTAAGTAGATAACTAAGTATTTTGTGTGAGAACAACATACTACAGAATCTTTCGAGACGAGGAGCATACTCAGGAAGTAAAAAGTATACTGTTTAGGTTTGCCTATGGGCACGTACAGTCTTGCCAAACTGTAAAGAGAATACCTGGGGGCTTAACTCGAGTTTTGATAGTTAACGAAAACTTTTTTCGTTTTCGTTTGGCTCCACACATTTAGCCTAAACGCCAGGGGCGTTGATATGTATGGAGCCAAACTACCTAATCTAATCTATGTAGCTATCAAAACTCATAGTAACCCTGCAGGTCTATTTTTTACGAAACTGTAAGTATCTAATTAGTTTTAAAAACTCAACCTACGAGTAGCGCACTCAAAAATTAAATGTATGTTCAAGAGTAAGTTCTAATTTAATGTATTGGAATCGGAATTAGAACAAACTAAATTAATACAAACCATCGTAAGCCCACCATATAAACAAATCATCTTCTGCTTAGTTCCATCATCAGGTCAGCTCGACAGAGACCTCGATCACGTACACACATTTTCAAAGTTTCTAATTCATATAGCAATTAGAAGTTAATTAAATTCGACTTTAGAGATTTGTTTACTAAGCTAAACTCAACTTCCAAGATTTGTTTACCTAGTTATACCAGTTCGTTACAGTTAGCTAACTAGTTAGTTACGTGTGAACCTATTAAAGGCATGTATAAATTTAAGTTACTATGTTACTATGACATATTCTACATCCCACCTACAGCTGGTTCCGTTTACAATTAAGGTAAGCGGAATACGAGACGTCGAGACAACGACAGTCGATTCCGAAAGGCCCACCAAGGCTACACGCGTGTTGATCAACAAGAAGGCTTGCGATAACGAAATCATTCCGCTCGAGTACGAAATTACATAACTGTTTATAAAACTTAGTGATCAAAATAAGAACAACAAACAATATCGATTATGTAAACTTAAATCATAATAAGCTGTGATTAATTACCTTAACTTAATCATAATAACTTTAATAAATAACTTAATAACTTAATCATAATTAACTTAAATCATAATAAGCTGTGATTAATAATTAATTTTAATAAATCGTAATTGCTTGCTAGAAAAAGTTAAATAACTACTGGCTAGGTTGGCTTACAGTTGTTATGACGAAAACTTTTTGTAAAGTTACAGAAAAAGCTGTAACTGGTTCTTAATAGCAGTATAAATATGATCTCGAGTTCTAGTACATTCTATTTGGACAAGTAATGCGCAAATGAGCAAGTAGACTAATTTAAAGTTTCTGAATGTAACGTGAAGTGTTTTAATTATAACTAGCCGCAAAAGTTTTAACATTTGGTGATGAACATCGGCCTGATAAGGCATGTCCAAAATTAGCCAGTTCAGGAATGTACAACTTATAAAAAACTAGTGACCGGTCCCGGCTTCGCACAGTACCAAAGCTTATGAAGCTGAAGCTTATTAAGCGTGAAGATATTTAACTGATAGTGAAAGCTCATCGAAATCAATAACGTGGCTTACCAGCTATACATACAGACAGAGAGACAAACAGACGCGGAAAGCGACTTTGTTCCATACTATGTAGAGAACAAAAGAGAAGATAGAGATGCCGTTCTTAGAAATAGCGTATCAAGCTGAAGTGAGCAGGTACGAGGACCCGGAGTTCGAAGAGTATGCCAAGAAAAACTGCAATGAGACCTTCGAGACCAGGGGCAAGGTCATTGAGGAGCTGCGGCAGATGATACAAGGTATGGAGACTAAAAGCAGATAACATAACATGTCGTCACGCCTTTTCCCCGAATAGGCTGGCAGATATGTAATACAACACCCACACTTCGCCGGACGATATTCAGTCCCAAATGTGATAGGGGGCGAGCCTGTCGCCATACACCAGGCTCAAGTCATGTAGCAGATGACATACAATACGCACATATGTTCACATAATGAACAAATTGGTGCGTGCCGTCGGTTGGGTCCAAACCCGCTAACTCTGGCTTGAGAGGTGAGCTAGGCTATACTAGGCTATCACCGCTACCTGATAGATAGGTAAATGGACTAATGCGGTCGTAACCCAATAGCAGTCTTATAAGGCCTGTAGACTTTCGAGCTATATGACAAGATGATGAAGACAAGATTGACAAAAGATTGGAAATCATTTGAGAGGCGATGGGGTAATGACGAAGATGATTTTTTACAAATATAATCATAAACTTTTCCGGTGATCAAGGAACCAGTTGATTGAAACTATCATCAGTGCTTCCATCGTTTCTGATAAGTAGAGTTTGTACTGCAATAAACCTATAATTGAATTCAGTTTACTTTGATAACTTTATATTCGAACTAGCTGCGCCCTGTGCATGGTTTTACTCGCATTCCCACCGTTAATTGTATCGGGATATAAAGTACGTCTTTTTTCTGTACCCCTGATAGCGTGTACTCATCGATGCAAAATTTCACGATGATCGGTTGCATAGGAAGTAGTGGGAACTTACTCTTTTTTTATTTATAACTATCTGCGCCCCGCGGTTTCACCCGCGGTTAAAAAGTATCCTATGTGCTATTCTGGACTATAATCTATCTCTGTGTCAAATTTCATCTAGATCTGTTCTGCCGTTCTGACGTGAAAGAGTAACAAACATCCATCCATCCATCGATACATACAAACTTTCGCGTTTATAATATTAGTAGGATTTTGGTATTAGAATAATTACTTATTTAATTAACCCACATAATACATGCTACTGTCCTTTCATGTAAGTATAATTAGTTACTAGTTACCAATAGGTAAGTACATAGAAAGGAAACTTTTACCTAATTTTGATTTTTCCGGTGGGTGGACACTAAATAGACATTGGATTACGTCAACGGAAATAATAACTGTATGTTGCCTAATATTTCGTTCAGTCAAATAATAAGTTAATTATGTTTTTAAAGAATATAGATTGGTAGGAAATAAAAATTCTAACTGAAAAAACCGCAAGTACATATTATGATAAAATAGGTATAGAATTCGGAATCGGACTAATATGTATATATGTATATCTAACGACACTTCTCCCTACTACACTATGTTATAATAATAATGAATAATAATAAATATGTAAATTCAGGACATTTTTCACTTCATTTTCAGAACATTTTTTAAGGTATGGCTAAGGTTTATACTATGGCTGCCAGAGACTGACATACATCCATATATATATTTTTTTTATAAATACATACATACTTAAATTATATTATTTAACACCAGACATGAAGAGACACAAATGTTCATAACATGAATATTTGCTGGTAGGAATCGAACCCACGTCTAGCTCCGAAGGCTCTTCGGCTTATAATTCTCTAATGGCGATTACAGTTTCAAATTCAAATTCAAATTGTTTTAATGCAGAAACAAGGATTGGTATAAGTAATATAGATTATAATTTAACAATGTTTAGTCTGCACCTGGCCTAGCATTAAGAAAAATGATTATCATCAAGTATATTACATTTTATTATGACATTCATTCAAAATATCATTGTAAAAAATGGTATATAAATTATTACATCATATCAACATGTCATAGTGTAGGAACTAAACCGACCAACTAACACACATTTGAGCTTATTAATTCCCCCGTCCCCTTGTTCCGCTATTGGTTGTAAGTAGGACATTTTCACTCAAGGATCATCTTCGTAAAACCATCCAAAGTGCAAAAGGTTATACAAAACCTGCCTTGAAGTTTCAAGACCGGTTGCACAAGTAACCCTTAAACTTTTTGGGGAAAATTAATGACGCTTTCTTAAAGTGCCTTCTTGATCTCTTCCTTGAAGATGCACGGAAGGAAAGCATTGGAAAGTAGCGGCCCAAAAATATTACTTGTCCTCAATATGAGCATAAGAACCAACGAATAAAAACTGACTTACAGTTAAGCTACATATTATAAATATCTATACTATAGATTCAGATCTTTAAGCTGGCTTCAAAGTATTGCTACAAACGCCCGCGAAATCGCCGATACGTCGTTCCTATTGATCAACAAGTAACAGTGTTCTAAGAAAATCAAAAATCTGATTTTTCGGGATTTTTGTTTTTCTTTTTTCTTTTTTTTCTTTTTTTACCCTGTGTCACTTCCACTATCAAGACGATTCTAATGACACCTTACATGTTGTAATCCATCAAACTGTTTAGGCTGTAGGCCGTGCCAAAGATACCTCATAAATACATACACTCGAAAAACATAACCCTTCTTGTGCAGTCGGTTAAAAAGCTTTGAACAACCAACAGGCCCCGGCCAATGCTTGACCATGTTTTTTTCCATCCAAAGGTTGTCTGCAGGAAATCGGTTTTAAGCGATAAGACCACCCCTTGCATATATAGATATTTCAATGTTTAGCTTAGTTTTATCAACCGAGTGATAGTCAGCGAGCGAAGCGTCTATGCTTCAACTTTGACAAAAATGCTTTCGTATGTCCAAATTTTGTCTAGATTTCTGTCCGGATCTCTATCTTCCTCTACAGGTCGTATTTCTTAACCGATTGTCTTTTTAAAAAAATCAAGCCATTTTGAAATAATTCCAAAAACTGACTCGGCAAACAAAAACGGTGTAATTATCGAACCTGCTCACAAAATTTCACGAGGATCGGTTGAGGAATTCGACATGTACAGAAGTACATACGTAGACCGCGAGGTACACAACTCACAGAGCCTTTAGTACTTTATTTGGTGTCACTAAAGAGTTTTATATTGCATTGTGTAGAAACACTTTCGCGGGCGTTTACGACAATAATTTGAAGCCGGCTTTAGATGGAGATTGGTTTTAGAGAAAGTCTATGAAACTTTCAATGTTGGCTATGTAACATTTTTTGTCATAAGTGTAAGAGTGACCGAGATAAAATCTCATCTTATCTCACGCGTAGGAATAGCCCCCTGCTTTAATTTGTTTATGGCAGGAGGGCTATTCCTACGCGTGAGATGATATGAGATTATATCTTGGTCACTCTCACACTATGACTATTCAAACGAGAGCAAAAAGGACGAAAAATTGTGAGATTGAATCTCACTCCGTGAGAATAGCCCTCTTGGACCCAAATCACCTCATCAGACTATTATAAATGCGAAAGTTTGGATGGATGGATGTTTGTAACTCAATCACGCCAGAACGGCTGAATCAATCTGGTTGAAATTTAGCACAAAGATAGCTTATAGTTTGGAATAGCACATGGGCTACTTTTCTAAACCGCGGGTAACACCGCGGAGCGCAGCTAGTAAGTTATATTTATATTAAGCTACCATAATTATAGGTACCTTCTAGGAAAGTCGTTGTTTTTTTAGTTATCGAAGACTTCAGGGATTTATGGACTTTCCTACCGAATTCCTTTTGTCTCTGTTTCTTAGAATGTTAATTAGAGTGTTAATGGCGAATATGAACCTTGTGACTGCGTACCACCTAGCGTAATAGGTACATTTGCTTCAATATGAATTTAGTGGCCAAAGACTGATACACACATTGGTGTCTTGGCTCCAAGACCTAGATTGTGGAATAAAACTACTCAATAGGTATTTTCAGGTTTATTATAATATAGGTAACTCACTTTTACGTCAATACATAGACATATTACAGCAACTAAGTGCACAAACTTACGATTGCCCGCAGGCAAAGCCCGACTGCTTCGGCAAAAAGCCACTCCCATTTAGCTTTTCAGGGATCATACCAAAAAATCAACAATTAATGGTCGCACACCAAAATACTTTTCAATTAATTCTTTACAAGTCAATTGAGTGACTTCGTACTGCATTTATTTATATTTCAAAATATCAAAGAGTTAGCGATATTGATTTGGCTTGAATACCACGACTCGTTCGATCGTTCGTATTTTATAACTATTGTCGAAAATCTCAATTGGTACAAATATGACAAATCTTCGGCATTTTGCTGCGTACAGACCAAAGCAAACAAAGGCCAACAATATACTGCGACTCGTTTTATTTTATTGAAATCATGGTATAATAATATACTCCGCCAGGTATAGCATCCCAAAAACACGTAGTGACGTCAATCGATGCTTAAGCCAGACCGAAGTAAGTCATTTACAACAAGTTCGAAACTAGACTAGACTGCTAGACCTTGTTTATTTGGATCATGATTGAAACGAAACGGCACGCAGCGTATTCTTTGTCTTTGTGTGTATCAGCATTAGGGGTAGGGAGGCCTTAGCCCATCATAGGGATGTGACAGGCTCTCTTTTCTGAACCTTGTTTCTGAAAAAGTGTCCTTATTTCTTTCTATTCCTTCCATCTTCCTTGTTGCAGACCGAGGCGAGTGCAGCCCTCGTCGCATGGACGATGCATATTTGCTAAGGTTCTTGAGATGTCGTAGATTCATCCCGCCTTTAGCTCATAAACTGGTATGTACTCGTATTTGTGCGTGTTGTTGTTACCTTCAAAACTAAACTGCTGAGCCGATCTTGATGACATCTGGCAAAAAACTAGTGAACCCTTAATCCAAAACCTAATTTCGAGCCCTAATTTAAGCTTGCTAAAAATGCTGTTATCCTTGCCTAATAAGCAGCAATAACAAAGACAGCTATAGGGTCAACTGGGACAAATACGTCTGTGGGGCAATTGCGTCTTTCGAGAATTACTGACAAATCCTTCACAAGTTAACTACAACACTTTTTTTGTTTTCGTTTGGCTTCATACATTTTAAGGCCCGATATTACACGAAATCAACGAAAACAAGTATTTTGTTTGCGCCTAGTTTGATATGAAGAGTTGTGAGGATAAGGTGCAAAAAATACAGCTGGTAGTAAAAAACAACCAAATCAGTTCAACCGAAGTTTCATTTTGGAAAAAAAAACACAAAAAGTATCTTCTTAGGAAAACTATCGGAACGTGGTTCTCTAAATTTTCAGCGATTACACTACTTTAATTTTTTTTATTATTATATATAGAAATGACCGAGCCTTAATTAAGCGCACCTGACAAAAACGTCCATAGCGTTTACTATTCACTAGGCTAAATGTATGGAGCCAAACGAAAACGATAAAATGCTTAGTTAACTATCAAAACTTGCGGTAAGCCCCCAGAACTAAATAATAATATAAAAATTTTTTTTGGGACACTTGCATTCATGGTCGTCTGACCCCAAACTAAGCAAAGCTTGTACTATGGCGGCCAGAGACTGATTTACTAAATAACACATCGTCACGCCTTTCCCCCGAGGGGGCTGGCAGAGGTGTAATACAACACCCACACTTCGCCGGACGATATTCAGTCCCAAATGTGGCAGGGGACGAACCTGTCGCCATACACCGGGCTCCAGTCATGTAGCAGATGACATACAATACGCACATATGCTCACACAATGAACAAATAGGTGTGTGCCATCGGCTGGGTTTGCATGAACCCGCTCCCTCTGGCTTGAGACGCCTCCCAACTAGGCTGCCATCGCCCAATTAGGCTGCCATCGTATACTAGTATACTAAATAAACTAAAAAATAAAATAGACTGATACTAACTGACTTTCCAGATGGTACGCTACGAACAGTTCCGGTCAAAGAACGCTTACCTGTACGATTGTGACGCGTTCGGGCTGCAGAAGGTGAAGCATGTGTACGGAGGAGTGCTGCCGGAGAGTCCGGACAACGGACGAATCATCCTCATGAGGTTTGGTAAGATTCGGAAATGTCGGATTGTCCATACAAGACTTGACGTTCCGAAGACGGGTCTGAGCAGTGGCGCACTTGGAGCGCCTCACTCAACTGCCGTCTTTGTACTTCTTCACTCTACAAAATTTCAAGGCTAGAGTGAATAAGTACCTTATAGGTCGTCGTGCTCCATCTTAGACCACAACGTCGCTTAACATCAGGCGAGTTGGTGGTCAAACGCTGACCTATTCTACATTAAAAAAAAAACAAAAAAAATTCTTTGATACTCGTACCTACCTAAACTGAATAAAAACATTTTTACTTTGAATTTGACAAGGTACTGGTTTTGGGTGTAGCAATACTTATGGATGTCGTTCTAACCGTACTTACCTAAAAGTGAACAATTTTTAGAACATAAGTTTGCAAAATTCGAAAAAAAAAATATCGAGCAATGTATAAAATTTTGATTGATACTCGATAATTTTTTCTTCGAATTTTAAAAAGTTAGGATTTATAAGTTGTTCAACTTGACGGGTACAACAACACCCTACATGCAAAACCAGCACGTTGTATATTATCGTGTCTTTGATTGAGGGATTTTCTACTAGTGCTTCTGTGGACTGTAGTCCTCGCGGCAGATGTCTGTCTTCCTCTACGGTCGCATTCCTCAACCGATTCTCGTGAAATTTTGTGAGCAGGCTTAATAATTATATTTGTTTACGCCAAATAGTACTTCGATTCTATTAAGTAATCGCAATCGAAATGGCTAATGTCATGTGTCCCATCTCCTTTCATACTACCCACGACACCTACCCTCCGTCCTGCTTTAAAATGACTGACATAACGAGGAGTATGAATGGCGGTCGACGACGGTCGTGCTCCCGCTAATTAAATTGAAAACATTGGTTTTATCGACCTCCCGTGAACTTTGACTGTTGTGAAGTGTTCCCCAGTGCTATTTGGTGGAAGAGTGGATCCTGCAGGATTGCCGACGGACTAAGAGGAGATAGCAGTGAGTCCCTTTCCTTCCGATCCTTTCTTTTTGATGTGTGCCATTTTTTCGCGTCCAAATTAATTAAATACCTGTATCATCGCGCATGCATAGTTTTGGTCACTTCGAGACGGACGTTATTTATTAATTTGACTTAATAATTATTACAATTTGCGAAATACGGACACGAGTTTGTACACGTTGTCCGAAGGCACATTTCCGCCATTTTGTGTTAATAGGTAGTTTAATTTACCGGCCAGTACTTAACTTCGAATAGGTTAGTATCTATTGCGGTAATTAACATCTTTACTCAGAATGGCCACTAAAAAGGAAAAAGATATTGATAGAATGCAGTTTAAAATGTCAGCTTATTACGGCCATATTCAATCGATTTACGATTCAATGAAATCATTGGATCCCAATGATCCCGCGCAAGTAGAATCGTTCCTAGCGTCGAGTTATACAATTGATAATATTCGCGAAAGGTATATTGAAACGCTCGAAATGAAATGTAGTTGCGAAATGGCATTAGAAGACAGCGCTGCGAAAACTAGTAGTTCTTATCAGGTTCTGGTCTCATTTGAACAACTTTACACTAAAATTAAATTCAAAATAAATCAATTGAGTAATAAGCTAAGCTCAGAAACTTCATTAGAAAATAGAAAGCAGTGTCTAAAGAATATACGGCTACCTAAATTAGAGTTGTGTTCTTTTTCTGGGGATCAGGAAAACTGGCCTGTTTTCTATGAAACGTTTCGTACGGCTGTTCACGAAAATTCAGATTTATCTGACGGCGAGAAAATAATTTATCTCATGGGAAAATTAAGTGGAAAGGCTCTTACTATCTGTCAAGGCATTTTACCATCTGCCGAAAACTATTCGGTTATTTGGGAAGCTTTAATAAGTCGATACAACGATAAGCGGTTGATGGCTGCGAAATATCTCGACAATTTGATGAGCTTACCAGCTATAGATAACACACCCGCCAGCTTGGAGACTTTCATTGATAAGTTCTCGTCGATTATTTCCGCGTTGCATCAATTGAAGATTACTAGCTTGGAGGATTTGTTATTTATACATATCGGCTGTAAAAAGATTGACCTTGAAACCGTTAAAGCCTTTGAGATGTCGCTCGGTGACGCCGATAAGATGCCTACTTGTGTTGAGTTCGTGGAATTTGTGCGTAAACATGCTCACTTACTGAAACGTGCGCAAAATGTCACGGACAACACGAAATATACTCAATCTCGTAAAAATGTGGGGTCGAATAATAATAACCAAAATTCGAATAAAACTTCAGGGTTCCGATCGAATAATAATGTCAAAACCTTCGTGAGCGTGCAGGAACACACTAATTGTGTTTGTTGTGACAAAGCTGAGCATCCATTGGCTAACTGTCCCACATTCCTGGCTACGTCTCCTCGCGATCGTTTCTTGGTAATCAAGCGTAATAACTTATGCGTAAACTGTTTTGATAAGCACACGTTGCCCAATTGCCCTTCCAAGAGTAGGTGCAATTCATGTTTACGGTCGCATAATGATTTATTGCACTTTGGTAATGCAGGTACTTCCTCTAGTAGGAGTGTTACTGCGTCGCGAAACAGCGGCAACCAGAATACCACCGCTCTTATCACTAATGTAAATAAACAAACTGCGCGCTCGGCTACTGCAGACGAGCGTTCATTAGCCGCGCGGCCTAGCAGTTCACACGATGACGGGCTTAATGCTCAGTCCGATACCGAACGTCCCGTTACGTTGTGTGCTGTAGGTATTAAATGCGCCGCTGTCAGTGGAACTAATGATATTAAGTCCGGTACTTCTGTCCTACTAGGGACGGCCCAATGCCACTTTGTTGACGAAATGGGAAATATTCATTTAGTGCGTGCCATTATTGACAGCGCGTCGCAACGCGATTTTATTACAACCGAATGTTGTCGGCGTTTGAACTTGCCGTTGTACCCGACTGCCAGTAGGTACGTCTCCGGAGTCGGTGACGTCACTAATCCTATTGAAGGTATAACTTGCCTTACTTTGCGATCTCGGCATGCTGACGATGTAACGTTTACTATCCAGCCGCTAATAGTTAGTCGGATTACGGATACACTTCCGGTATCATCGATTGATACCACGCAACTTGATTATTTGCAAAGCCTGCCTTTAGCGGACAGTCGCTTTAGCTCACCGTCAGGCGTTGACCTCATATTAGGTTCCGATTTATTCGCTCGTATACTGCGCCCCAACAGAGTGTCGCGTAATGCAGGTGAACCGGTAGGTATAGAAACCTCATTAGGCTATATTATCGTAGGTCAAGCTCCGGTGAAAAATGCGAAGTGCAACGTTGTCCGTGCCTATTGCACTATTAATGAAGCGTTAGGTAATAGCGTGAATCGGTTTTTTGAATTAGAAGAAGTGCCTTCTATTGATAAGATGCTTTCTCCGGACGAACGAAAGTGCGAAGAGTTTTACGCGAGTACGACGCGACGCGACGACACTGGTCGATTTGTAGTGTCGTTGCCATTTAAGAAAGAAGCGTCATGTCTCGGTAACTCGGTACATACTGCGAAGCGCAGGTACTTGTCACTCGAGCGCAAGCTACTCGCCGATCCTTTGATTAAAACGGAATACGATAATGTATTTCGTGAATATTTAGATAAGGGTTATTTGCGAGCGATCAATGACGCAGCTGCGGACTTTAACGTTCCACATTATGTGATACCTCACCATGGGGTCGTGCGGACAGACAAGTCGACTTCGCGATTGCGTGTAGTATTAGACGCGAGTAGTGCTACGTCGAACGGAACGTCGTTAAATGATATTTTATATACTGGACCGAATCTACAAAATGATTTGTTTCAAATATTGCTGCGGTTCCGATTATGGCCTATTGCTATAAGTGCCGATGTTCGGCAAATGTATTTAAGAATATTAATGAGTGACGACAACTGGCGCTTTCAAAGATTATTGTACCGATTTGATCCTAATGATCCGATTCAAACTTTTGAAATGACGCGCGTTCCGTTCGGCCTATGCTGTAGCCCATTCTTAGCCGTGCGATCAGTTCGTCAACTAGCCATAGATGAACAGGCTCACTACCCGGCAGCTAGCCTCGTTGCACAACGGGAGATTTATATGGATGATTTGGCCACAAGTTGTTTATCCAGCTCAGACGGTATTGAATTATCCGATCAACTAATAAAAATGTTTGCGACGGCAGGATTCGACTTAGTCAAGTTTTCGAGCAACTCGTCCGAGGTTATGGAAAGTATTCCTAGCGACCACCGTGTTTCTGAATCCGTGGAGTTCAGTCCAGCTGATCAATTAAAAATATTGGGTTTGCACTGGCTTCCGGGTGAAGATGTGTTTACATTTAGTGTTAACCTTGAGTCGCGCCCATGTACGAAGCGTAACATACTTTCCCGTATTGCACGTTTGTGGGATTTACTTGGGTTCATTGCCCCTGTTACACTGTTGGCGAAATTAATGGTCAAATCTCTTTGGGATCAAAATGTAGACTGGGATGAAACGCCTAATGCAAAGATTATTAAACTATGGCAGAGCTTCGAGGCTGAGTTGCCGTTGTTGCAAAACGTCAGATTGCCGCGTCATGTCGGTGTCACTGAAGACTGCGTCATATCCCTACTGGGATTCGCTGACGCCTCTGAAGCTGCTTATGGTGGAGTGGTGTATATTCACGTGTACTTTCCAGGGTTTGATCGTACAGTGGTCAGCTTAGTATGCGCCAAATCGCGAGTTGCTCCCTCAAAGACGCTCGTTACGGTCGCTCGGTTGGAACTTTGCGCGAATCTTATTCTTTCCAAACTAATGCGAGTGGTGATCGATACCTACTCTTTGCCGGCATGTTCCGTTTACGCATTTACGGACAGTAAGGTAGCTCTAGCGTGGATTCACGCTACGCCAAGTCGCTGGCAGACATTCGTTGCGAATAGGGTTTCTCAAATCCAGGAAAAGCTTGACCCGAGCTATTTTCACCATATTTCTGGCCAAGACAATCCAGCTGATTGTTTAAGTAGAGGCCTAACTCCCGCGCAGTTGATCGCACATCCGTTATGGTTCAATGGCCCGAAGTTTGCTTATCAACCTCGTTCCGAATGGCCACTGAATAATGATTTTAGCACTTCAGATGATATTCCTGAAGCAAAGGTGAGCGTGATGGCGACGACGGATTCGTCTGCCCCTCCGCCCCCTCCATTGTATAAGCTCGCGCATCGAGTCTCCACTTGGACTAGATTGCTCCGAATAGCAATCTACGTTCTTCGTTTCGTCAAAAAATTACCAGCAACCTTTAACGTTTCCCACCTTGAAATTGCAGAACTTGCAATCATTAAGAGTGTTCAAGGCGTTTATTTTGCTGATGAAATTGCTAAATGCAAGGCGGGTAAACAATTGCCGCCAGCTTTTCGTAAACTCAACGCATTTGTTGATAAAAATGATATCTTGCGCGTCGGTGGTCGCTTGACTAATGCTGATTTGGCATATGACAATCAACACCCTATCCTGCTGCCGCGTCGCGATCATATCGTGAACTTGATAATTGAATATCAACATTGCAAGAATTTGCATACCGGACCACAACTTCTGATGTCAATATTGCGGCAAAAATATTGGATTATGTCAGCTCGAAACATTGTGCGTACTCGTGTTCAAAAGTGCAACATTTGCTTCCGAACTCGACCAACTAATCAATTTCCCTTAATGGGAAGCTTACCCGCATGCAGAGTAAATGAGGCCAAGCCCTTCTGTCATACAGGGGTAGATTTTTGTGGTCCCTTGTCAATTGTGATACACCGAGGACGAGGTATACGCTCCGTACGCTCTTACATCTGCTTGTTTGTTTGTCTCGTAACAAAGGCCGTACATCTTGAGTTATCGCCTTATCTCAGTACGGAGTCGTTTTTGAACGCCCTTCGACGTTTCCTCGCTCGACGAGGGCCGGTAAGCACCATTTATTCAGACCGAGGAACAAATTTCGTAGGTGCTAAGTCATACTTACGAGAAATGTATGAATTGCTCGATTCTGAGGAATATCGTGACAAGTTCGCGAACGAGCTGCGTGACAAGCGTATAGAATTTAAACTTAATCCTGCAGCGGCACCACACATGGGTGGCATTTGGGAGAGTAACGTGCGCTCGGTTAAGACTATTCTCGCAAAAGTAGTGGGAAATCAGCTCCTAACATATGAAGAGATGTTGACAGTGCTTACTCAAATAGAAGCTTTACTGAACTCGCGTCCTCTCTCAGTGTTGAGCTGTGACCCCGCGGAGCCATTAGCTTTGACTCCCGCGCATTTTTTAGTGTTTACTCCACTTAAATCTCTGCCCTCAGAAGACTTGTCCAACGCAAACGTCAATTTGCTGCATAGGAAACGTGTTGTCGACCATTTGGTCCAATCATTCTGGAAGCGATGGAAGGTAGAATACCTTCACACTCTTCAAGTGCGTAACAAATGGACGAAGCAAACTGCTTCAATTCAAAAGGGGACTGTCGTTCTGCTCGAATCGGAAAACAGTGCTCCTCTTAACTGGCCTATCGGTGTGATCGAGCGGACGTTCGAAGGCAAGGATTCCGTTGTGAGAGTCGTGGATGTCCGTACGAAGTCTGGGGTTTATCGTAGGCCTGTTGTTAAAGTTTACCCTTTACCAACACAATAAAAATTATACAGTCCACAACTCTATTTTTTTAGCTATAAGTATTATTAGTTAGTTCTTTACAATAGGTTAAACTTAACTTTAAATTTATTTTAAGTACTGGCTGTCTTAATAGATTGCCTATTATCAAGTTCATTTTAGCTTAATGCGTTCTAAAATTAGGCGTACTGAAGTGACTTTAATTGTGTATGTGCCTTGTATCATTGAAGGCCTTTCGTCCTGTCAAGGCGGGGGGGATGTTTACGCCAAATAGTACTTCGATTCTATTAAGTAATCGCAATCGAAATGGCTAATGTCATGTGTCCCATCTCCTTTCATACTACCCACGACACCTACCCTCCGTCCTGCTTTAAAATGACTGACATAACGAGGAGTATGAATGGCGGTCGACGACGGTCGTGCTCCCGCTAATTAAATTGAAAACATTGGTTTTATCGACCTCCCGTGAACTTTGACTGTTGTGAAGTGTTCCCCAGTGCTATTTGGTGGAAGAGTGGATCCTGCAGGATTGCCGACGGACTAAGAGGAGATAGCAGTGAGTCCCTTTCCTTCCGATCCTTTCTTTTTGATATGTGCCATTTTTTCGCGTCCAAATTAATTAAATACCTGTATCATCGCGCATGCAATATTATAGTTTTTTTTTCAGGGTCAGTTTTTAGATTTTTTTTCAAAACTGCAGAATTTTTTTATTTTATTTTTAAAAACATTTCCGCCATTCTGAAAATTTTCCAAAAATTTTACTTGAAAAAAAAACTATATACATTTATTGAACCAACTCACTTTCAAGAGAATCGGATTTGATCTGGTCAGAATTTGGACATACGAAAGAATTTTTGTCAAAGCTGAAGCATAGACGCTCGTTAACTCGCTCGGTCGATTAGATTTTACCGTAAAAGAGGTAACCTAGAGATCTCTCTCTCTCTCTCTCTCTTCAGACTGCAAATAATTCAACATAATTATAAGCCTTTATGAACTTATTGGTACTTAGCCAACTTATATATATGTAGGTAACTTAACCATTGTTAGTACTTACCTACTAAAGAAAGGCTATTTAGAGATCTTTATCACGACTCTTAGAGTCTAGACGCTTAACGGTAAAGACAAAAAGCTTGTGTTGTTTATTTTTAAGACCGTGTCGTTAGAAACTTAGAAAGTTGCTCGTAAGTGTTCTGTGCAAATCATGTAGGTATTATGGCGGTCATTATACATTATCGAATTTCGCTTTACAATTGCTTTACAATCAAACGATAGGCAATTCTTGAGACAACAAATTTAATTAGCAGCTAGTAACATGTAGTGTGAACTAAACTGTGAACTGAAAACTTCGCGAGTCTGTCTTTACATAGCGTTAGCAAAATGGCTGAAATATGATTTTTGAAGTTTTCAAACCCCATTTCCAAACCGGTTTAAAAAAAAATTGAATCCACAAAAAAAGCCATTATGAACCTGCTTATATAATTTCACGAGAATCTATTGAGAAAGAGGAACAACCGGACATCCGCCGGACATATTCTTATTCGAGGTGAAGGCGATAAGTCCTGCACTGATGTCCCGCTGAAACGGTAATACGGGTTAATACGGGGTGTATTGTGCATTTCCCTCTACCAGCACCTACCCTCGCCGACACAACTCCTGGAAATACCGGAGTGAGGCCCTGGGGCGCTGGCAAGGTTGCTCAAGTCACAACTAAAGCAACTATGCCAGCGGACAGACAGACGAAAGTATTTTTGCTCAAGATGAACCGGAGACGATTCGCTCACGCTTCGAGCCACCTCGATCGATTAACAAAATCAGTAAATACCTGCAAAATGTTCCCAAATAACTGTTACTTGAAGCAATCTCTAGTGTATTTCCGCTCTAACTGTAACTGTAACTGTACGCTGTACAGTGTACACTAGAGATTGGTTCAATTGACAGGTTTGAAGATGAACTTCCACTAAGTAACGCCTGATTCAATCTTTGTTCTCAAATAGTCCATCTTCTTCATAAACTTCCAGGTCGCTGGGATACAGAAGCAGTTCCTGACATCTCTGACGTGGTCCGCTGCGCCTTGTTCATGGACGAAGTGGCCGTGATGCAGCCCAAGATGCAGATCTTGGGCGTCACCATCATTGTGGACCTGGACGGGCTGAGCGTGGGTCACGTCACCCACCTCACACCCACAGTGGCTGGTCAGATCGTGGCTTTGATGGGGGTGAGTTGATGATGAGTTGATCATGAGGCATCTACTATATCATGGTATAAATTCAAAACAGGAGGAATGTGTTTCCCGATTACTCTAAGATGCCTAAACCGTTTTGGACAATAGTTTTATTTCAAAGGGTGCACTTTCCAGGTGTTCAAAAATCGGTGGGATAGTTTTTAAATAATCAAAAAAACTTAAAATTGTTTACAAAAGCCAGTTCGAATGATTGAAGTTGGTTTTTTTTTTCGAAACAAAAAAATGTTTTTGTGTTGTTTTTTTATTTGAAAATTTTATTTGACATTTATTAATACTGTGACGTGTAACATATTGGAGTTATCACTAAATTATGACTAGTGGCTCTGTTAGCTGTTGACCTTGCGGTCGACGTTTTTCCTCCGCTACAGGTCGCATTCCTCAAGCCAGCCTCCTCAAACGATTCTCGTGAAGTTTTGTAAGCAGGTTCAATAGTTAAACAGATTTTTTTTTTGCCGAGTCAGTTTGTGTAATTTTTACAAAATTGCTGAGATACGATTATTTTTTGGAGAAAAAAAGATCATCTCCTCCATTTAAAAAAAAACCAAAAGCTGTTTCGACAAAAAAAAATTGATATACATTTTGAACCTACATACTCACAAAAGTTCAAAAGAATTGGTTACTAAATGTGACCTGTAGGAGAAGACAAAGATCCGGACAGAGATCGAGACAGAGTTCGGACACACGAAAGCATTTTTGTCGAAGCTGAAGCAAAGAAGCTTTGCTCGCTTACGCTCGCTCGGTCGATAAATTCCTTTAGAAAAATGACATTAAATAAAAAATATTCAGAGTAAATATCCTAAGTCAAATTTGGCATGTAAACAACAAACCACTGATAAAATTTCTGTTTTCTTTTTTCTTAAACACGTCACATGCTCACCAAACGGCGCTTCCGAATACTAGGCAAACATAATCCTGTTGGAGGTCGACCGAGAATTTCCTTAGTAACTATAACTTAACTGTGCCATCGTCAAAACAAAATCGCACAGATACGTTGAACAGTCGTTGAACTCGGTCACGTCTGCTCGTACAAATATAAATCCACTGAATTTCGCAACAGCTTTTATTTTCAGTCAAACAAACGAAATTACGAAAGATTGTTTTTGTTATTTCGTAACAATGAACCTTATTGAGATGGTGCATAGGTATAGGTATGGTTTTGACTTTGTGGTAGGTAGTGTTGAAGATTACATTGTGTACATAGATTGATAAAAGACCTACAACCGCCCGCTTTGTATAGTTAGCAAGCTGTTTGATGCAATTTTGCTACGAATTTATTTAAAGTATAGGTAGTTACAATGTCGCAAAACCATTTTGTTTGGTCGATCACCCAATCACAGAGATCTAGTGAAGTCCAGGAAGCGACAACTCTGAATAAATCTTTCACACTAACTCTATTGACATTTCTTCAAAGAAAGACAATAAGCAAGAACCAAGCTATCATAAAACGTTTTTTCTGTTACAGGTATCCTTCCCCCTAACCATGCACGGTCTCCACATAGTAAACTACAACTGGGTTCTGCACTCCGTGTTCTATCTTTTCAAGCGCTTCATCCCCTCAGCAGTTTGGGCGAAAATTCACTTCCACGGTTCAGATCTTGGCTCTCTCCACAGACACATACCTCCCCAGTACCTCCCGAACGACTTAGGGGGTCACTGCAAATATTTTATATCAACTGAAAATTGGATAGCGAAAATAGAACAGTACAAGGATGATTTTATAGTTAAAGAGTTACGAGACTTGGGATTCTATGTTAGAGGCACTTCTCGGTCTTTGAGAGAAACCATTCATTGAGCCTTACCTCAATGAATGGTTTAATTTCGTTGTGGAAGTCCTTTCCTCAACGTTCAGTGATTTTCACTAACCTAATGTAATGTAAGTATTCAAATATTTATGTAGTTTGTATGCAAATTACCTTTGTATTTTTTTGCAAATACCTAGCTCCTTTCCTTTCCAACTTTCAGCTCTACAGCGTCCCTTTGAAATAGGTACGTTTTGTTTCGTGAAATCCTTTGTGAAACTACGCAAAAGTCTTGCAACTTAAATTTTGGCTTATGTTATAAAAACTAGTGAATCCACAATGTTTCTGAAACAAGAGCAACATGGTACAGAAACTGTACAATGAACCGAGTTTCATTTTAGGAACGAAATGGAACGCAATAACCAAACTTTACAATGTAGTTTTAGGTTTACCAAGTTTATGGTGGTACCGGTACACGGTTTGATTCTCTCATCTCAGATCATAAAGATGCTGCGTTCCAGTTTAGTTCCTCTCCATTCCGCGGACTTCTGGACCTCCCCCCGAATGTTCTATTAGGATCGCATAATTACACGGAGGTAATGGCAGCCCACGCGTGCACGAGTCGATGCTCTCAAACCAATATAAACAAAACGCTATCAATGACGTCGTTTGCGAGTACGGCAAACAACTAGATATTGGTCTCGCTCTAACTCATTATCCCGTATATAACTTGCACTCGCTCTAACTACAGTACGGTTGCCGTTCATTTTCATTCATATTATTTTTCATTGAATGAGCTCTCGTACAGCTTACAATGTTTACTTTAGAATCTTCTCGCAAACCGTATCGACATTTCGTGTAGAATACCGTTTTAAACTGACCATTTTAAATAGAGACTTTTGTTCAAACATCCAAATTCTAGGCATAGCTTTTATTAGAGTGGTTTCGTAGTGTCGTCGTCGCTACGGATTGACGCTCTGTTAGAAACTTAACGAATATTTTACTAGGAGCACATAAGTCCCGAGAAGTTGAGGCATTCGGCAGTTGGAAGCTCGAGGCACTGGGGAAGGAAGTTATTGCTGATGGTGTACAAGTATTGCATAAAGTGTGGTGCGCAATGCTATCCACGATGGTCCACAATAGTACTAGGGTAGCATACTAAATTCGTCACCACAATGGCCGGCTGCATTCAGGAACACGTCCACAACTTCACATGGTCATCGTACACAAATCGTGTACAAATCTCGGTTACGAATTATCTCAAAGGTAAATTGTAAAGCTATAAAAATAATAAAATTAATCATCAATTTGCCAAGTAAACTTTAATACTGTTTGTTTTACACAACCAGATATTTTTATATGATTATTACACTGATATGTAACACTAATTAGTACCTTACACGTAGTAGATAGGAATGCTGTGTTATAATTTTATTATAAATAACTAATTAAAATAAAAGACATCTTATAAATCTAATATTGAATTGTACTATTATGTACTCTTGGCACCTATAGATTAAATATTTTTAAAAGGAGATCAAAGCTTACAAAAATAATTAGTCTATGGCAAAGTTACAATGTAGGTAAAATGCATTTTGTTCAATTCTAATATCTAACCAAAATTAAAAAAAAAACATAATTAGTAAGTATTTACTGTCAAGTGCACATTAATGATAATCTGAATAAATATTATATTCTGAGTGTGCGACATGTTCTGTGCTAAGGCCATGTTCGCCTAATAAATACCTACATAAAAAAAAATGAGTTCGCCTCAAGTTACAAAAAAACTTATCCGTATTTTTTTCTTTCTTATACATTTTGATCTTGTTGGAAAAGAAGAAAAGACGAAGCTACCATAAGTATTGCAAGGCTGCTCTAAATTTTGGTAATAGTTACCTATAACCTCAATTCACCAAAAACCTCTTAAGGGTTCGGGAAAAAAAAACAGCTGTTCCATACAAATAGATCATTGGCCTGAGACAAATGTATGGTACAGCTGATTTTTTTTTTCATGATTTCATAATTCGCCCCGTAGTAAAGGTTGTTCTATTGATGAGTACAATGAACCCCTAAGAGGATTTTGGTAAGTGACATTTAACCATGTATAATAATTTAGAAGCCAAAGTTAAAGTAGCTCATATCATCCTTCCGATGGTGCATTCTCTGCAACTCTTGCTCAAACTGTGCCAGCAGTGCTGTAGGGTCGATGTCTTCGAACTCTTCCTGAGGGATCAGGTCCGGGAGGTCTTCGAATGAAGAGCTTCCTCCAGGGTCCATGTGGGGCGGCATATCACGCGTGCCGTGGAGAATCAAGCTGATTGTGCCCACGTCGCCTGAGTTGGCCTCGTTAGTCTGATAATAATAAGAATAATAATACAATTTGTAGACTTCGCTGGACGATATTCAGTCCTAAATTTCATGTTATGTTATGTAAATTATTTAATTCAAGATTTTTCGACTAAGTTGATGAATAATTTAAAAGAATAAGAACCTTATCCCTAATAGTTAAGGTCCAAATTCCGCCAGGCTTCTCGGCCCAAGTGGCCACAGACATCATGGGCCAGTTCACGAACCCAGCCTTGGAGTCATCCTTCGGACGCTGACTCAACAACTGCACTTTGGTTCCTGTTAATGAAACAATTTAACTGTAAAACTGACGAGGTTTTAACTGAGTTAGAGGATCTTCTGGTAATATGAAACGTGAGAAATGCCATGTTTACTGCTAAAATGCAAGAAAAATGTGACAATTGTGAACTTTAGGCTAATGGATCTCCGTTTTTCAGTCCAGCTTATACTAAATTTTCCGAAAATCAAAGTATACTAACTCCGATCACATATTTGAAAGGCTACGCTTACAGATTGGTCCCATTTTTAGAAAATCTAATTTGTAAGACGGGAAGTCGGTTTATTTGTTTGAAAAGAATATTGTTTTTCACGTTTACCGTGAGGTGAAGTGAGGAAGATCTCGAGCGCGCCTCGTCGGTTATACTTGACGTTGATGACAGCCTCAACATGCTCCAGATAGTTCACCGCACACCCATCCACTGCGATTTCCACGTTCACGTTCTCACCAGAAAATAGTCGGGCGTCTGCTTTCGCCATACTGTGAATAGGTGTAGAAATTATAGCATTTGTAGTAATTTGTACGTGTTTGAGACCATGAAGGTTTTCATTTCGGGAAATTAGGAGATTAATATTGAATTCTTTAATCGACATTATCTGTTTCCATCAAGAATGATTAGACCGTTGCGTCAAGAACTATGAAATAACGACAAAATTACTTACCTAAATAATTATAGGATAAGGAACGCTAAATTGATAAAAAGATAAGATAACTATATATGCCTGTCTTTGTTAATGCTGCGTAATAGACAAGAACAATAACACTTTTAGCTAGTCTACATTTTTAAATTTAGCGTTCTGAAAATTAATGATCTTTCTTGGATTTGAAATTATTACATCTCAGTTCATAAAAAGATACAAAAAAAGCTGCTTTTCTAGTTTTAGCAGTTGCTCTCCGTTTCGCGGAGTTCCGAACCTAGTCCTATGTTCTACCAGGATCGCATAAGTAACACAGCAGTGGATGCATAAATATTCTATAGGAAACGAGTAATGCTCGAAAACGTAGTAGGTCGGTTTACATCATGTTAAACCACGCCCACAGAGATACGTAACAAGGATTTCAGTGACGTCGTTTGCGAGTGCGGTTAACAAAAGGATATTGATCTCGCTCTAACTTTAACAAGTAGCTTTGTGAACTGTAGACATTTGTCCCTCTCTACAGGTCACATTCCAGAACCGATTCACGTATAATTTATACCAACTAGGTATAAAGATTTTTTTGCCGATTAAATTTTTGGAAATTATTAAAAAACAAAAATGCAGGCATTGAAACTTCGCTCGCTAACGCTAGCTCGTAATTTGCCTCGAACAGAGACCACGCACAAATTATAGTCCGATTTTGCAAGTAATAACACTTTTAAAATGTATTTGTATGCGCTACTTGCGTGCAAAATTTCGTAAAGATTGGATCGAAGATACTCAAATTTTATTATCGTCGAACAAACAAATGCTGAGATGTCCTAGTAGATTCTAAGCTTCGCTTCGCGTGGTCAGTTATTGCCGATCTTTTAGCGATTTTAGATATTCGAATAGAATAGAGAGTACAGTTTTAAAAGGTCCACTCTAAATTGAGACCTATATGCATGCATCGTAAACTAAATAGAGCTCTAATTAGAGTGGATTCGTAGTGTCGTGACTGCGATTGACGCTCTGGTTAACAGAAACTTAACGAATGTTTCACTAGGAGCACAAAGCTTTTAAGAAGTTGTGTTAGTAAAAAATTGGAAGCTTGAGGAGCGATTGTGACGTACCAACAAAATGTGCGCTGAGCAACCCAACCTAACCCAATCCACGCTGAGCTCACAATAGTACTAGGAGAGCATACATATGGAGTAGATTAAAGCGGCGAGTTTGAATTTGGGACATTCGTCCAGTTTAACGCCGATTCAAAATTGCTTGTATTTTACTTGTACAGTACTTGTATTTTTACATTTAGTTTAAAAACGTAGCTATTAATAATTTTTGGCTATTCAGTTTTTTCGGCGGTTTAATTTTTGTCAAAAAGTTTTTATGTAAGTACCTACTTAATGTTTTTTTGTGGGTATAAAACGCCGGTGAAAACTCAGCATTAAAATCTGTGAATGTATATCACCCCTATTTTCCGACCCTTAAGGTAGGACTTTCTTCCAATAAAAAAAGAATTATCAAAATCGACTAGGTACTCTGCAAAAAGTTATGCGTGGTCAATATAATTTTTACAGTCAGTAAGTGAACAATCAATCATCCCATGTTTTCCTACCCATAGAGGTTGGATTTTTTTTTCAAATTAACTAAGTTTCAACTTCGGGGTCTCCCCTTTCAAATAAAAAAAGAATCATCAAAATCGGACTACTTATTCTGTAACAAGTAATTACGACTTGGAAATCTCCTCCGTTTCGTCTGTCAAAAATTGGAAGCTTGAGGAGCGGATCGTGAGGCGTACGAATGAGCGCTGAGTAACCCAACCCAATCCACGTTGAGCTCACAATAGTACTAGGAGAGCATACTTACGGAGTAGACTCGACGCGCAAGTGTGTTTATTTGGGATATTCGTCCAGTTCCTCCATAGTAGAGAAACACTGAACATTTTAGAGGTACATATATGTAATGTCGTAAATAAACACTTTTTTTTTTTTTGAAAACGTTGGTGAACCCTACGAGGTAGATCATAATAATGTACTACAGTATTGTACACCCTAAAAAGGCCTACAACAAAAAAACCGCGATGGTATAATTATGTCTATCTCTTACGGATAACCCACAATAACAATTTTTTATCTTTTACTTTTTCCGAAAAATAATGGCTTATTTACGAAGCGATTTTAAGCAATACGACATTAATCCTTATCCCATTAAGTACCATCAAACAGTTAAAGTCGGTGTAATTAACACTCGCTCTTATTTTGTAAATAAAATCAATTTTTATTTTTGTTAATTTTTGCACACCCTCTCCCATACTCTTTCATAAAATGTATCCTCTCTATCCTAAGGTTGCCTGGAAGATATCGCTCTTAGTGATAAGGCCGCCAATTGTTACACAGTTGTTACAGTTTAAGTTTTTCTGTTCTGTTGTTTTGTTCTAGTGTGAACAGTAAAGTGTTGCGCGTGCTTTAAAAAACGTTGTTTACGACATTCTGTAGTGTTTTTAGTATCAGCATTGAACCCGTGCGAAGGCGGGGCGGGTCGCTAGTCATATTTTTATTAAAAAAATATGCGTCAACTTGTAAGCCTCCTCCGTTTCGTCTATTAAAAATTGGAAGCTTGAGGAGCGATCGTGAAGCGTACAAATTTTAATTTGCGCTGAGCAACCCAACCCAATCCACGCTGAGCTCACAATAGTACTAGGAGAGCATACTTACGGAGTAGATTCGAAGCGGCAAGTGTGTTTATTTGGGACATTCGTCCAGCTCAAGGCCGCTTTTACTAATTTGGCTGCGTTTAGAAGACCAAATCCAAATCTTACGTCGAAGTGTAGACCAACCCTGTAAGAATTAAATAATAACGAACTGTGCAAAATTAAGGTCCTGTTTGAGAATTTTCAGACTTTTCTTACCCATTTGTTTGCCATCCTGGATTATGCGACAAAGGAGCGTAATCCGACGTCCATACGATCAAATGTTGAACATCGCGCCAGTTGAGGTTAGGGCTGTAAAATAAATTGTTTACTAGAACCCTTTGACATTTTTGTTATACGTTATCGAATGTTAGTAGGTATTTATATAATATAGGGACATATTTATTTTTAAATGATAAGGGTGATGAAAATATAGGGTAGGTATTTTGAAAAAATGTTCTTACTTAGCCTGGAGGGCCAATGCAACAATACCAGCGGCGAGAGGTGCTGCGGCTGATGTGCCTGTGTGCTTTAACGTGCAAGAGTCGCTCGTATCTGTAGTTGCCTAAAAACATAAATAATTTAAAATTCAATCAATTTTCATTTACCGTAGACCACATTACAAACACAGAATACGCCCTATTACATAGGTCTATTACCTATTATATTTATTCCTCTATGTCTATGATTACAAACTTGCTAAGCCAAAAACCTAAACGAATTCAGTCAATGTCAAAGTCAATAAAGTCAAACGATGAGCGAGTCAGCGTTGCCAGAATTTTACTTTTGACCCTCTCGTATTACATAAATGTTCTACAACTTAAAATATTACTTACGTTACTTTTAGAGCTTCTTAAAAATATATAAATATTTTGCTTCAAAAAAAAAAAACTTGAAACAGTCTCATTTTGTCTTTATTTTGTATCTCATGTTTGTTTTGATTTTCGTTTTCCACATAAAATAAGATAACGATATGTGCACCACGGAGGCGTGGTTAACCGGTAGATCCAATAATGTTACTTTTCTCGTGCTTAATATACTTTTTGAGCTATTTCATTTTAAATTTGACCGTGATTTAGAAAAAAAGGTCTAGCATTCCGGGAGCCAACACGTAATGACGGCACTATAGTCATCGTCATCGGCTCTTTCGAACTGTTTTTAAATGATATTTCGGTCTTGCTTACGCATCGTTAAACAATTAAACAATTTGGAATGCGAAACTTCAATCCTACTAATATTATAAACGCGAAAGTTTGTAAGAATGGATGGATGGATGGATGGATGTTTGTTAATCTTTCACGCCAGAACGGCTGAACAGATCTGGATGAAATTTGGCACAGAGATAGATTATAGTCTAGAATAGCACATAGGATTTTAACCGCGAGAATTTTTTTTATATTTTTAATATACATATACATATAAATAATGTGTCACGTTGTTTGTCCGCTATAGACTCCTAAACTACTTAATCGATTTCAATCAAATTTGCACACCGTGTGCAGTGCGATCTGACTTAACAGTTAAGATAGCTCACATATATATATATATATATTTAAATATAAATAATAAACGCGAACGAAGTCGCGGGGTGACAGCTAGTATTTTTATAGTTTTGTTATAATACGCAATCTAACCGCATTTATTTTAGAAGTTCTAGACATACGCATAATATCTGTATACCCCAACTCAATAATAGCATGTTTCCTAATATCTTAAAATATATAAATTACGTGTTACGTTGTTTGTCCACCATAGCCTCCTAAACTACTTATCCGATTTTAATCAAATTTGCACACCGTGTGCAGTTCGATCTAACTTAACAGATAGGATAGCTCACTTAAATTTATAAATAATAAACGCGAACGAAGTCGCGGGGTGACAGCTAGTAGTGTATACGTAATGGCTCATAAATGTATAATACCTTACCCCTTGACATAGAATTAAGGAAATAGATTCAAAAATAAACTTAAATCCCTAAAGTTTTTTACACTACTAGAGAAAGTTTAGAGGACCAGAAATTAATCTCATATAATTTTTAGATCTTTTCTTTAACGAAAATTGTACGCTCGAAATGGGCAGACTGTTGATACTAATTTGCAACTTGGAACATCTTTTGTACATAGCTATACATCAATATATTCTTATATCGATTGACATCTATCGATTGTCACTACGTGTTGCCCACGTAACCATTTTTTACTCGGAATGTCATACCTTACGCAGTTTATTATTTTTCCATGTACATTTGTGACTATCTGCCAGTTATGCCACTGGCATCACTGGAGCAAGTGGGAGTCGAGACCGACTGAAGGACGAGTATCCATGGTCATGAATTAATTTTAAAAAAAAATGGGAGTCGAGAGGGGAGTTTTGGCGGGAACCGAAAAGATGGTGTCGTGATTTTGTATTATTTTCTAAAACTTGTGATTCTTCGAGTGAGTGTAATAGTCAACGTGCACGAGTCTGGGCAAATGATACAAACATTGCGAAACGCGACTTTTCGTGTTCTCTACAAAACTTCACTTAGTTTCAGTAAAGTATCCATAACTTTATTGGAATGGAGAAAGGGGAGGGATTCATCTCATATTTCATCACCCTCTCCTCTATCATCTTCATCTTAGATTAAATAACCCATCTGCGATAAAATGAATACAAGAATAACTAAGTTAGGCATTAAGGACTTTGTATCCAGTTGCCAATAAAAAAAAAAAATAGGAATCGAGAGTTCCCAAAAAAAAGCGAAATTAAAAATTGTTTAGTGTTTTGAGGAGTGTAGTTCTAGTTCGTGTATTTCAATCACACAAAAATTAATTGTTGCATTAAAAACTATGAGTCTTTGTAAAATATGTCTGTGCAATGATCCACAAAACGATATATCTGAATTAAAATTGTCTGAAAACGTTAATCAAAGTGGAGAGTACATTTTGCTATTTTGCTTAGGAATTCAGGTATGGTAGACAAGAAATCAACTTAATTATCAATGTTTACATACGAACAAGTTAAAATAATTTAATTTTATTGAAGTATTTTAAGTATGTTAATCTCTATAACTATGGTATTTGTGTTATGGCTCGTGTTGTTATTTCAAAACAACCTATGCCTGAAATAAACAATTACATAAATTAACTATACCTATTAACAACACCTTTAAGGTCATTCAAGGATCAGAACAAAACATGAAACTTTGTGAAAGATGTAAAACGAAATTGGTAGAATTTCACCAATTCAAGTCCTTAGCTTTAAAAAACGAAGCTACTTTAAGCTCTTTAGGATTACAGAAGTATATAGAAAATGACTTAAAAAGTGAGGTTTTATCTCAGAATGGTGATGATACGGCTTATGATGAGCCTCTAATTGATTACTTTGAAATAGAAGAAGCAGAACCTATTGAAAAATTATTATTACGGAAGAAGGATGAAACACCAACTGAACATAAAATCCTAGTACTAGAGAAAAGAATTGAGCAACCGTTTGAATTTGAAGTATCGGCCACTCAAGATTTGAAGGAACAGCTGGCAAATGATGAACTCCCAACAAGTAGGAAAAACAGCATAAAAAGAATAACAAAAAGTAAGTCATTCTCAATCGTAAGTGTTTATCATATTATGTGCCTTTTACAAGTTCAACCAATAAACATTTCTATCCTTAGACAAACAGTGAATTTGCCAAAAGGCTTCTTTTCCTTTTAGAAGTATTTCATATAGCTCTCGAATTTTACAGAATCCAGGAAGACAGCCAATACATGCAATGTGTGCAGAAAACAATTCAAGACAAAACAAAATCTTGACTCGCATTCCGAAAGACACAAACCAAAGGCGGAAAGAAAAACATTTGAATGTGCCCATTGCAGTAAAAAGTTCACAAGTAAAAAATACTTCGATATCCACATAGAAACTCACAAACGGAAGGAGGAAAGAAGAACATTTGATTGCACACTTTGCAATAAAATCTTCTTGGTTAAAAAGTTATTAGAAATACACTTAGGGACACACAAAATAGAGAAACAACTAAAATTTGAATGCCCAATTTGCAGTAAAATTTTTATGAAAAAAAAATCATTAGAGATACATTTAGAAACACACAAACAAAAAGAAGAGCAACAACAATTTGAATGCACACTTTGCAATAAAATGTTTAACATAAAAGGTTCATTAGACAGACATTTAAAAACACACAAAGTAAAGGAAGAGAAATTTGAATGTGCACATTGCAATGAGACTTTTGCAAGCAAACATGTAATAGAGACTCATTTTATTAGAAACCACCCGGAGCAGTTATCTGAGAGTTTTATATCAAGTGAGATATTCCAATGTGACCTGTGTCCCAAAAACTATCGGGGTAGGAAGAATTTGGTGGATCATGTACGAGCTAACCATGCAGGATGTAAAGCACTGTGTCCAATATGTAATAAGCGTAAGTTGTCAATGGTGTTTTTTTTATGTACAATAGGTCGGCTTTGTTATATGTTGTTACTTCCTTTTTTCTCTTGAGATGATTCTGAAGATTATAATTTTTTTATAAAAGAAGCGATGATATGCTAGTTGGCGCGCCTCTCAAGCCAGAGGGAGCAGGTCCAAACCCAGCTGACGGCAAGCACCAATTTGTTCATAATGTGAACATATGTATGTCATCTGCTACATGACTGGAGCTTGGTGTAGTGCAACAGGCTTGCCCCCTGTCGTATTTGAGACTGAATATCGTCCGGCGAAGTGTGGGTGTTGTATTACACCTCTGCCAGCCCCTCTGGGAAAGGAGTGATAATGTTATAATTTTTGAATATTGGCTTTTATAGAAAATGTTTAAAAAAAAAAATTTAATGTTATAATATTGCAAAAACTAAGAAATTAAAAAAAATATATAAAAAAATGCTTATTTTTGTGATTGAACCATCCATTTATGTTGATTGTATAAGCAATAATTCACCTTTAGTTTAATAGTGGCCTAAAATTTGGTACCGTTTCCAGGGTTCGCAGAAGCATACCTCCAGGATCATATAAGAACGAGACACCAGTCTGAATCCCTCCGACACAAATGCGATATTTGCGACCACAAGTTCGTAACACAGTCGCTGCTAAAAAGACACGTCAGCATTCATACCGGGGTGAAACCATTCTCTTGTGACATCTGCGACGCCAAGTTCAGACTCAAGTACAGCGTAGGGTTACACAAGTAAGCATAAATCTCAACTAGCAAGGTGTAATAGAATGGAAAAGTTGGTTGACAACAACACTTCACTCTCTCCTTCTCGTTGTCGTGGGTTGTCTATCTTTGTCTCTAGTTGGCATGCAAGTTGTATATAGGACAACCAACTTAATCCATGGGAACAGTTAGTTGTAGATAATTGTTAACTCAATCATTTGGTCAATTATATCAAAAAGTTTATTTGTCGTAGATGAGTGACTCTACCTCTGTATATGCAAACATTACTGTGAGGTCTCACAGCACTCTCAAACAGACAGAGTACAGAAAATGTATGCAAGCTGTCATGTAAATATACTTAATTGGTCAGTACATTTTCCAATTTGCAGTATGCCAGATGAACTAGCATGCTAAATTTGGATGGCGCAATGGCAGTTGGACAGATAACAATCCAATTGATTTCTATCGCACGGGCACTGCCATGCTAAGTTAGCATACTGCAAATTGGATGATGTAATAACCACTTTAGAAATGTCTCACTAACACAGTGTTATTTCAAGTAATGTGAATACATGAATTAATATTTAGGATATTTTCTAATTTCAGTTTTGGACGAAGCTCCTAATAAAACCTAACTTCTTGCAGAGCTCAAGTGCACGAGAAAGCAAGGGACTATGTCTGTCACATTTGTTCCAATAGGTATTTTACACAATCCATGTTGCAGCGTCATCTCAGGTCAGCTATATATTATTTAATAACTTTTATGCCCAGGTACGAGGTATCGTATGAATATTCGCAAAGCTCTGTTAGTAAACTGGATGTGTTTAATGTCAATTTAATTAACGACATTAAAAAATGTAGGAGGTTCTCAAATCGGTTGGGTTTTTAATGTTTGTTACTGCCTAACTAAGTCATAAAACTCATTAACCGATTGGAAAATGATCTACTTTTTACCCGACTGCGCAAGGAGGCATGTGTTTTTCAAGTGCATGTATGTATGAGGTTTCTTTGGCACGCCCTACAGCCTAAACAGCTTGGTGGATTTCGACATGTAAGGTGTCATTTGAATCGTCTTAACAGTGAAAGTGACATAGGGTACAACATTTTACAGTCGGGTTTTTTTTTCTTTTAATATTGTTACTTGTTAATTGAAAGGACTTACAGATTGGATTCAAACACAATCCTTGTAACAGGTTGTCGGTTTTTGATTTATTTTGAAAGATTGTATATTTGACAGAGCCCACGCTAGTCCAGTCGACCCCGTGCCAACTGTCGGCAAACGGACCATCAAAAGAGAGATCCTAAAAACAGTGACATGTCCTGATTGCGGGAAGCCTCTGGCCAGCGAGGACACGTTGAAACACCATCGTTTATTGCACAAGGGACTGCAACACCACTGCGAAATCTGCGGGCTGGCTTTCGCGACGCGCAAGTAAGGTCAATTTTTTTTTTAGTTTAAACCTTGCACTATTATACCTTAAGAGAGCCGCGACGCTCTAAAATTTTCCATACAAACGCGCTACTTAAATTTCTTGAAAACCATTTGTCAGATTATGACGAAATTTAGCATTTACAATTAAATTAACAATATCTCCGCCCCTATGTTCTTGGTGTTTTTTTAAAAACGTTCTCAAGCGAAAATAGAGCTATGAAAAATATCCACATTTTAAGGGGTCACTTTTGACTGATTTATTCAATAGTCTACCTATTGAATAAATCAGTCAAAAGTCAGTCAAAGCAAATCAAAAATTCCATAACATAGGGAGGTTGTCTACATCATTAGCTGTTAAATGAATCCACAATACAAGGGAAATTCTTAGTTATTTAAGAATGATTACAGAAGTACAAAAGTCATAAAAAAACTGAAATTGCACTTTGTCACTCTGTAGGTAAGTTTAGAGGCTCGTCAGTATCATTACTCGCTCTCTTCGCTCGTCTTCTTCTTCTAGACGAAATGGCGATAGAATACCAAAAGCCAATGCGAAGTTAGTCTAGGTCGCATAGGTCGAAGTTAGTTAGGTCGCCGGTCTCTTAATTGCTTGGTAAGGCACGGCAGCTGTCTCGCTCGCTCGCGAGACTAATCCTACTAATATTAAACGCGAAAGTTTATAAGAATGGATGGATGGATGGATGTTTGTTACTCTTTCACTCCAGAACGACTGAACAGATCTGGATGAAATTTGGCACAGAGATAGATTATAGTCTAGAATAGCACATAGGACTTTTTAAGCGCAGGTGAAACCGAGGGGCGCAGCTAGTATTAGATATAAAATTATTGAATGTATTTTTGATAAATTTTCATCTGTCAATGCATTGAAAACAGTATAACAAAATATTCAGAATAATTTTCATGCTGATATTTATAAGGAGTGCTCAGAGAAAGGTAAACACGTAATTCTTTACGTGTTTACGTTTTTCCAAGTAAAAACTATTAATTGAAGAATGAATCACGTATAAAACTTATGAATACGGACTGAGATTAGAGATTGAGAGACGAATAATACGAGTTTAACATTTTTGGTATCCGAACAGAAACATTGACGAATGATTGTGAATACCTACATGTGTATGTAGATCGCCAGTCTACCTTGTGGGAGGCCTTCCCACGCTGCGTCTCCCGATACGCGGTCCACTTGATCCCTCATAATTTCCTCATATTTTACGATTTCCAGATATGTCAGGAACCACATGAAGACACATACGCAAGTTAAGAAATTTGCTTGCAAATTCTGCGCAGTCGCGTTCGTGCGAAGCGGCGCGAGGCGCAGACACGAACTTGAGGTCCACATTATGAAAGGCGAGAAGAGACCACCGAGAAAAGATACAAGAACAAACAGAATTCGAAAGAAGGGAGCGAAAGTGAAGACAGATGCACCAATACCACCGACTGTAGAGGTCACTGTGCCTAAACAACAAGGTCTAAATTCGCCCTTTTTCCCAATTTTGACCCCGAAAATTGAAGAGGTTGTGGTCGGAAACGAATGAGTTATTAGCTAAAGCGACTTCAAGAATTAAGTCCAGTGGCCGGGTACATTGGTTATAGTTATGGTTTCATTTATTAAGTAATTAGGTACAAGACTATGGATTTTGGAACATAAGCCGTAATAAAATTGTTTAAAATGCAGCTTGTTTGATTTGGTTCAATTCATATCACGTGTCTTTTAATTTTTAAATATTTAATGTTCACTTGTACTAAATATAAGAATTGCTTAAGTAGTTTAAACTATGTACTTCTAGCTAGTTTCTACCTAAATTTTCTTGCACAAATCTTAATCCTTTGCTCCTAAGCAAACCTAACGTCTCCTAACTCCTAAGTCTCTCAACTTCATGTGCCTGATAAGCGAATACTTCGCTAGGAGTAGATTAAACTAGTCAAACAAGGACCTAAGCAATTCCTATATTCAATGCAAGTGGTTATAAGAGTTTAAATGCTGTGTGTGGTATCTGGTGTGCGCCTCACGCGACTAGGGAAATATACAGGTAAATTTTGTCAGGTCGGATGTTGGGATGATCTCCGTAACCGACTGACGCGTGTGATTGATTATCTTGGTCACTCACTTTTATGACTTTTTGGCCGAGAGAGACGAATGACCAAATTATATCACACGCCTCAGAATAGGGAGCGAGGCGGCGTCTATTGCAGGGGCGCTGCGGGCAGAAAGTTAGTCTTGCTTCACACTTATATGTATTTTAAATGCAAAACTCTGAATGGATGGATTGGTTAAAAAAAACAACTTCAAAAAAAGGCGGAGGTTCTCAATTCTTCTGTATGTTCTTTTTTGCATCTATGATAGACAAATACTCCGCCAATGGAACGATTTAAATGATTCTTATTTTGTTTGGTAGATCATACTTGAGAGGTGGTCCCATTTAAATTTTGTCAAAATCGGTCAAGCAGTTTTTAAAATATAAAGTAAAAAGTCTAAAAACTGTTTACGTGGATGACGGGAAGTCGGCTTTTTAAGTTTTGGTTTTATATTATTAAAAATCAATGATGCCAGAACGTCTGAACGAATCTATAAAATTTGGCACAGAGATAAACTACCTACATAGCCTGAAATATAGCACATAAACTACTTTTTAACTGCGAGTAACACGGCAGGCGCATCTAGTATATTATAAGTGCGATTGTATGTTACTTCTTGACGCTCTCAAACGGGTCGATGGATTTTGATAAAATTCGGTATGGAAATAACTTAATAATTGTACCCTGGATCACACATAGGCTACTTTTTAACCGCGCGTAACACCGCGGGTACAGTATATTGTCGCCGGAACTGTGTAGTGTCCGTTTGCTTGTAGTTGTATTGGGTCCACACACTGTGTACTGTGTACCTACTAGAAATTTGGCTCATGCCGCTTCTTCATCATATTATTTCGATGTCGACAACTAGTTTATTCATAACTGTACGGAATTACATATCGTCACGTCTTTCCCCCGCGGGGCTGGCAGAGGTGTAATACAAACCCACACTTCGCCGGACGATATTCAGTCCCAAATGTGACAGGAGGCGAGCCTGTCGCCATACACCGGGCTCCAGTCATGTAGCAGATGACATACAATACGCACAAATGTTCACACAATAACACAAAAACATTTAAAAAATAATTTTGAACCCGAGCAATTTAACCGCAAGGATTTTTTTGCCTGTTGGACAAATCAGTTAGATTATCCAGTTTGACCACGAGGAACCACCGCTAGTAAAAAGAATGAAAGAAACTTATTTTGAAACACACAATTAATAATATAAACGACTAGCTTCTGCCCGCGGCTTCGCCCGCGTGGCTTACAGGAAATGAATGACGTTTTTATCTTCAGAAATAAATATTATAAGCGGTCACACTCGCTATCAATTGAATACACTAACTGACAATATCCCAAACAGAGCAATAAGGACGAAGTTATTTAGCTAACTAAACTATCTCTGGAATGAGATTAGTAGTAGTAGTAAGGTATCAACAGAACTTAAAGCTTGTGTGAAAAAATAAAATTAAGAGATAACCAAATGTAGATAATTGATAATCAATATTGCTTACAGGGCAAATCTACTTCAGTAATTTTTGTAAACCACATCTTTTCTTTTTTAGAAACACCAGGCTGCTCTGTGAACTCACTCTGAGCAGGCCACGTATAACTAACTAACCGTGTGAAAAACATTTCAGTAAATTATGAGATTGGCTTCAGATTTATTTATGGTCATGGCAAAGCAGACTTTGAGGGGAAACTGCACTCTTTTTAACTCGAAGGAATAGTTCAGTGATGTTAAAGATATTAGAAGAATCCTCAGCATAAACACATAATCATTCGGAAACCACACCAATCAGTATGGTGGCAGACCTGTGGTTAAGACCTTTGAAGCAAAGGCAACCCGTATTGTAGGTTTTGTCTTCCTAATACTAAATCAGCTTCTTCTATCGACTTCGTCTAATCTTACTAAATACTTCTTCTAAGACCAGAAAGACACTAATAAAAATTTCATCTCTTGGTTACTTGATCTCTATTGACAGAAAATCTCTTCACTTGCCGTTTGTAATCTTCTGACAGGCTTGGACTCAATTCTTGTATTTTTCTTGTATGAAGTAGTTTGAAGTCTGATATAATGTCAGCAATATAGTTCACACATTTCAAATGGAGGTTCATATGAAAAAAAACAATGATAGCCTAGTTGAAGAACGCTCGCTTCTCAGGGCAGAAGAAGTGGGTTCAATCCCAGGCAACACCAATTTAGTAATTGATTATATAGGATAATATGTTCATTGTTCGTATTTAATGTCATCTGCTACATGACTGGAGCCCGGTGTATGGCGACAGGCTTGCCGTTTATTACACTTCGGGCTGAATATCATCCGATGAAGTGAGGGTGTTGTAATACTCCTCTTAGGGGGAAAGGTGTGACGATATGTTATGTTATTTACTTAAGGCTGCTTCCTATAAGATAGAATCGCAATATTTGTCGTCCATCAACAAACCACGTGTCATGAAAGCTAATTGAAAGTTTGAATGAACGCCGAAATACGCCGTTGACAGGGAAATCGTCGTAGGATGATAGGTCTCTAATCTTGTGCCGAAGTGAGAAAAGATGGTACTTAACACTCGGTTTCCCCTTCTTCTATTTTTTTTTTTGCCATGCAAAGCACGAAAGGTCTTCGGAATATAAAATAGTTTTGGGAAAATCCTCTGTGTTACATTATTAAAATAATCACGCCAAAGTAGCAAGAACTCGGTCGTAACACTCTCATCACGGAACCGTAAAATGATTAAAAACACCGATACATGAAAAAAATACAGATACCTAGAGAATCTAGGTATTGCTTAAATCCACAAAAACCTTGAAGTGAAAAATGTAGACCAAGAACATTTTAGAAGACTAAATAAAAAAAAAAAAAACAATTAAGTACAGAAAATTGCATACACAAATGGTTCTCCACATGACTATATTGTAAGGGTTTCTTTTTGCAATCCCTTTTTCAGACCCCAACTACTTACAATACCTACGTACCCTTTTTTATACACATTGCACCTACTATACGTAGTTACTACCGTTCTCTAGATCTATACCAAATTTTAAGTCGCTAGCTATTATAATTTCTAAGATAATGAGCTCACAGACATACAGAAAGACATACTCCTTACACCATTTTAGTACGGAACCCTAAGAATAATAACAGCGTCGTTTGTAGTGGGTTAATAACTTTCTCAGCAAAGCTTTCAGACTCTGTTGGTGGATGATGATGATTTTGGAGAAACTGTGATACACGTGTCTCATGATTTTAATTGAAGAGTATTTGTACCAAATTTTCAGTCAATCGATCCAGAGAATAAAAAGTTTCATACAAATTTGAACCCCCCATTTCCCCCCTTTAGGGGTGGAATTTTGAAAAATCCTTTCTTAGTGGATGCCTACACTGTACAAAGAACACACCCTCCAAATTTCATATTTCTAGGACCAGCGGTTTAGGCTGTGCGTTGATATATCAGTCAGTCAGTCAGTCAGTCAGTCAGGACTTTGAATTTTATATATATAGATAAATAAATGCAATAAACAAAGTAGATACTTTTATAAATAGTACACAATAATTACAATAAGGTGTGTGCTTCAAAAAAGGCTCCACTTCAACATATGCTGTTTAGTCAACAGCGCTGATCTTCCGGTGGAGCCTTCAGATATATTTAAGAGCTTTAAGATATATTGGAACAAAGCTTACAATTTTCTGGTCAGTGTAAGCACCGGAAGAGTAGGCAGCTGCGAGCGTGGAGGAGCAAGTCTCGCCGTACCACGGGAACTTGCCCTGCTGAGACGCGCTGCCGATTGACACCGTGTATATGGACGATGAGTACCTGGAACAGATACGGCTTGCAACGACCACCACCAAAACAGCCAGCAGTGGTGGTCTTTGAACAAAGTTGTAACAATCCCAACATTCCGCCTGCTGGGATCGTTGGTCATAAAAAATGGTTATTATTTGTAGTGTTTTGTGTACAGTGTAAAAAATTACCGAAAATTGGTTTTTCTATGTTAGAGTTATATCGGTTTGACTGTAGTTTTCACCAGAGGTGGCAGCTTGGTGGTGGTCGATGGCAAACAAAATAATTTCATGTGCCAACGAGCGCCACTGGCGGCAGTTAGGATAAAAATTAAACATTTTGTTCTAACTGTAATGTATTAGATAAGATGGGGGTAGACTACATTATTTTTATCTACCCTCCAGTTGTTAACTAGCTCAGTGACATAAGTAATAAACCTCATTCTGCGATAGTCCGTGTTTCATTCTTACATTCCATTTGGCGCAGCCGTATTGAATTCGAATTTACGTTTAATCAGTGCTTGTAATTATGCCTATAGGCAAAATCGAAGTGTTTGAGATCGGTACTCATAATTGGGATGCGTATTGTAGGCGGATAAAACAGTTTATAGCGTTAAATAGCATAGCGGCCGAGTTACACGTGGCCACGTTAGTTACTCATGTCGGAATTACGTGTTACGAGCTTATGTGTGATTTATGTGCACCGGCTTTGCCGGAATCAAAAACGTTCGACGAACTTGAGACTATTATGAAACAGCATCTCGAGCCGCAAAGATCGGAAATCGCAGAACGACATGTGTTTCGGCAACGGAAGCAAGCGGCAGGAGAGGCCGTCAACGAATACCTACAGAGTTTGAAACATCTAGCGAAAACTTGCAACTTCGGGGCTTCGCTAGAGGTCAACTTGAGGGATCAGTTCGTTTCGGGTCTCCACCACGAGGATATGAGATCCAGGCTTTTTGCCGAGCGCGAGCTGGATTATAAGCGAGCTGTCGAGCTTGCGCTGGCGTTGGAGGCGGCCGACAGGCACGCGGCGACGGCGGCGGTGAGCGGCAGCGCAGGCGCCGGCGGCGGCGCGCCCGCTGCCGAGGGCCTGCATCGCGTGGGCACGGCGTGGGCGCGCGGGCCTCGCCGCGCTCAGCCAGCGGCATCAGCGGCGGCGCAGGGGGCGCCCGCCGCGGCAGCGGCACCGCGCCGCCCGTGCCCGCGATGCGGCAAGGACGGGCACGCGGGGGCCAAGTGCCGGTTCAAAAATTATAATTGTGATCGGTGTGGTGACAAAGGTCATTTAAAAGTGATGTGCCGTAAGTACGAAGGTAATCGCGGGTCGGACTCTTCGCGAGCGGCAAAAGGTCAGTTTTTTTTAGTTGACTCTGATTCCGATGATGATGGCATGAACTTTTACAATTTATCGTGTGATATTGAAGATGACCCCTATTATGTCGGTTTGACGGTCGAGAAGCATTCATTAAGGTTCGAAGTGGACACTGGTTGCAAATTTTCCGCTGTGTCGAAAGCGTGTTATGATAAATTGTTTCAGCATTTACCGTTACAAAAGAAAGCGTTGACATTGAAGTCTTACACCGGAGATGTTATTAAGCCGATAGGTTTCATTGAGGTACAAGTAACATACGCTTCGCGGTCACAAACATTGCAATTGTTTATCATAGAAAACGGTGGCCCACCCCTGATGGGTAGAATGTGGATAAGAATGCTAGGCGTCAATGTCAACGATTGTTATAGTTTAACAGATGCTTGTAATGAATCGGTTGAAAGTTTACGTAAAGAATTTCCAGAAGTATTCGCTGATGGTCTTGGGACTTGTACAGCTCGCATGCAATTACATTTGGCAGACGACACGCCGGTCTTTGTAAAAGCTCGACCGCTGCCGCTCGCTATGCGAGCCCCGGTCGAGTCAGAGTTGGAAAGATTACAGCGTCAAGGGGTTGTTTACAAAGTAGATCGCTCGGATTATGGAACGCCTATAGTGGTTGTTGTTAAAAAAAATGGTGATATCCGTATCTGCGGCGATTATAAAATCACTATCAACCCAAAGTTGAAGGATTTTCATTATCCACTTCCGCGTATCGAAGAAATATTTGCTACACTCGCCGGAGGGGTGCTATTTTCAAAATTAGATTTGTCCCATGCTTATCAGCAGGTACTTTTGACAGATGAGTCACAACCGATGACGGCAATCACCACGCATGTAGGTACTTTTGTTTACAAACGCGTACCTTTCGGTATTAAATGTATTCCCGAAAATTTCCAAAAGATGATAGAAGAAATACTCAGTGGCTTGCCGTTTACGGTAGTGTTTCAAGACGACATATGTTGTGCCGGTATAGATAAGGCCAGTAACCTTGAAAATTTGCGAGCCGTTTTAAGCCGATTGAGTGCCGCTGGTTTAAGAGTAAATCTGTCCAAATGTGAATTTTTTAAACACAGCGTCACCTATTTAGGTTACCGCATAGATAAGGACGGGTTACATGCCGATGATAAGAAAGTTGAAGCCATTGTAGCGGCGCCGACGCCCAAAGACGTCACTCAACTTAAAAGCTTTTTAGGGCTCGTAAATTTTTACGCAAAGTTCTGTGCCAACATTAGCGATATATTGAAACCTTTGTATGAGTTGCTTAAGAAAAATGCCAGATGGCAGTGGAGCGAAGAATGTGAATTAGCTTTTAATGAAATCAAAAAGATGTTGAGTGTCGGTCCGGTGTTGGCGCATTACGATCCGGGCTTACCATTGATCCTCTCGGTCGATAGTTCCGCTTACGGCCTCGGCGCGGTTCTGTGGCATCGTTATCCGGACGGTTCGGAGCGCGCGGTCAGCTGTGCGTCGCGCACGCTAAACTCGCACGAGCTCAACTACTCACAGTTAGATAAGGAAGCACTAGCGATCGTGTTCGGGGTGACTAAGCACCACCAGTACTTGTACGGGCGACATTTTTTGCTGCGCAGTGACCATCGAGCGCTAAGTTATATATTTGGTAAAAATAAAGGTATACCACAGACGGCCGCGAGCCGTTTACAACGATATGCGGTACGGTTAGCCGCGTACAATTTCGACATCGAGTTTATTCCGTCGGCTAGGAATGTGTTTGCAGACGCTTTATCGCGTTTACCGCTCGAGCGGACTGTTAAGAAAGGGCATGATAGTGAAATATTGGAAGGAAGTTATTTAAACTTCATTGAAGATAAAATGCCGGTAACATTTAATGAAGTTAAAACCGAAACTGTGAAAGATCCACATTTAAACAAGATTGTAGGATACATTAAATTTGGTTGGCCGGAACGTTCGCAGAACGATAGCGACAGAGCATTTTTTCCAAAAAAGGACAATATGTTTTTAGAACATGGTTGCCTGGTATGGGGCTATCGAGTAGTTATACCCACCAGCCTCAGAGCAACAGTACTGCGAGAATTGCACAGTGGGCATTTAGGTGTTGTCAAAATGAAGCAGCTCTCTCGCAATTATTTATGGTGGGAAGGTTTAGATACCGATATTGAGAAGATATGCCGCGAATGCAGCGCGTGTTCGTCGCAGCGCGATCAGCCGCCACCCGCGCCGCTGCACTCTTGGCCTTGGCCCTCGGAGCCGTGGACACGCCTCAACGTTGATTTCCTGGGGCCTTATAAAAATAAATATTATATGATTATACTCGATGCAAACAGTAAATGGTTAGAAGTGGAACGTGTTCCGACTACGACGGCAGCGGCAGTAATAGACGTTTTTCGAAAAGTATTTTCTCGTTTCGGTCTTCCGAAATGTATTGTAAGCGACAACGGGCCCCCTTTTACTTCGCAGCAATACTTGTCATATTTAGAAAAAAATGGCATCAAGCGTACCCTAGTTGCCCCATATCACCCGTCGAGTAACGGCGCCGCTGAAAATGCCGTACGGTCAGTTAAACAGGTACTTAAAAAGGCGACAGTAGAAAACGAAGATTATGACGCGGCCCTTTGCAAATTTTTGTTTACTTATAGGAACACTGAACATTGCACGACACAAAAAGAGCCCGCCGTGGCGCTATTAGGACGCCGCTTGCGAGGTAGGCTTGACCTGCTGCGGCCTAGCACGGGCGAGCTGGTACGCGAAAAGCAGCGCGCACAGGAGGAGCGGCGCGGGGGCGTGTCGCGTGACATCGCGCCCGGAGACGCGGTACTCGTACGCAATTACGCGGATAAGGATGTTAAGTGGAAGGACGGGATAGTGTTAGGTCAGACCGGGCCCGTTTCATTCGTTGTTAAAACGGACAATAGTAAAGTCGCTAATAAGCATGTCGATCAATTGTTGCACAAAAACCCCCGTAAATCACGTCATTCTTTAGCTTGTGTGACTCGACCATCGCCGGACGAAGAAAACCTAGATGCTAGTACGGGTGAGGGTTGTTCCACCCCACTGGTACAATCGCCATCGTCCATGTCTGGCGATGGCGAGCCGAGCGGTACGAGTAGGTCGCCCGCGCACACGCCGGCCTTTCCGGTCGTGCCAGTGGGGACTCCAGACCGGCTCGTGACGCGCCAACGCCGAGCTTGCCGGAAACTTCTACCTATGACTATGACATTAAGACCACGCAATAGGAAATAGCCAAAGTTTTGTATTGAACATAAAAAGTAATACAACTTTACTGTTGTTATCTCATTATCCGTTAGTTAACTATTATTGTGTACGCGAAAATAATATTAATATTGGGCATAATAAGTATGTTTTACGTAATGTTCCTATAACATGTTAAAAATCCTTTGTTAGATTAGATAGGTACGTAAGTGAACTTAACACTGCAATTCATTTGTTTATTTAGTTTATATTCGTTTGTTGCTGTAATATTAGAAGGAGGAAAATGTAATGTATTAGATAAGATGGGGGTAGACTACATTATTTTTATCTACCCTCCAGTTGTTAACTAGCTCAGTGACATAAGTAATAAACCTCATTCTGCGATAGTCCGTGTTTCATTCTTACATTCCACTAACGACCACTACTGGTGGCCGTTTTTGGTAGTCGCTGGGAGTAAGCCACAGTTGCCAATATTAGCCGACACTGGTTGACTGAATTGACTGGTTACTGACTAGGGTTGGTCGCTGTGCTAATGCTTGTGTTAACTTTGGATTCATGCTTGACTTCAATTTGAAATGGCCAATATTGAACCTTATTCCTTTATTAGACACTGGCTATTACCCGCGTCTTCGTTCGCGTTTATTCAGAAAATAGTATCCTCGTGAAATATGTTTTTTTTTTTACATAATAGGCTTGCGTTTGGCCGCCAACATGCCTGATGATAAGCAGTGATGCGGCCTACGATGGAGCACGCTTGCCTAGAAGAAACCGATTCACTCGAGACTTGAAGACACCCAGATTATAAGTGTCAGGGAACACACAGTCTGGCAGAGTATTCCACACTCTAGCGGTCCGTATGAGAAATGAGGAACCAAAGCGTTTCGTGCGTGTTGTAGGTATGTCAACCATAAAACGATGCCGCTTTTTCGTACTCTTGGTTGTTTTATAGAAGAACGGGCTAGGGAGAATAAGGTCATGCAACCAATTATCAAATTTCATCAAAATCAGTTCAGCTGTTTAGCCGTAAAAAGTCTACAAACAGACAGACAGAGTTACTTTGGATTTTATTATATTAGAATGGATTGGCTTCAAAATGAACTTTGGGACCAAAGACTGATTTACACATTATTATCTTGGCTATATATGGCTTGGCTATATTTTGGCTGGGATCAACTAGGGCAAATACATCTGTGGGACTATTGCGTATTTCGAGAATTACTGCCAAACCATTCACGAATCAGGCGCACCAACATTTAAAAAAATCTTTAGTTGCAATAATCTGTACAAGATGGCGTTAGTTGTCTAATTTGTGAAGGGTTTGTCAGTAATTCTCGAAAGATGCATTTTCCCCACATGCACATTAGCCCCAGTTGACCATAGGGTCAACTGGGGCTAATGTGCATGAATAATGTAATGAGTGGCCGTTCCATTGACTTAGAGTAGCATGGCCATCAGTTATATCTACAGAAGGAACCTTAGAACTCAGTTACCTTCAGCTGCAGATGAGCTACAGAATTCTACCCTCACTTACCCGTCGCAGTTACAATTGTCTTCGTGGGCCCCGCCGTTGCCATTGGCCCAAACATAGATACTGCCTTTGCCGCCTCGACCCTAAAACCACAAAATGGTAAAAATTGTAGATCAGTACTAATTACCTATGTTTCTCTGTATGCCCAAATTCTGTTACAACTAAACAGACTCCGAGGAAATTTTGTATCGAGGAACTAACTAACACCCAGGATAAAGCTATATAATGGAAATCGGCTGAACCGATCATAATGACGTTTAAGCCGCGTGACAATAATGATATTGAAAACTCCGAAAAAACGTTACTATAGACAATGAAATGTTTATTCATTAGAAATAGGGCACTACAATGGTCTTATGGCCACTGGTACTGAATAAAAGAATTGCCGAAGTCCTTGTTTAACTAGTTAAATGTACTTCTAGCGAAATTTTCGTTTATCGGGCACATAAAGTTAAAAGTCTCCTCAGGAATGGCTTAAGGTACCTGCAAGAAAATCTAGGTATGTAGGAGCTAGCTAGGAGTTTAAAGACTTATGCAATTCTTGTATCCAGTACAAGTGACCAATAAGTAGTTATTTAAATAATGTGTCTTATTTTGCCGTGATTCGGCATGTTAATTTGGTAATATTTATGAATTAATTTACTTATAAAAAAAATGAAAGAATAAAATTAAAAATGGATGTAATGAATAGGATGTAGGCATAATGCTTCCAACCCGTACAAACTAAGGCTAAGTTGCACCAACTAACTTTAATCTTATATCTTTAAATGAGCAATTCTTGTATATATATATATATAATATATATAATTGGAATCTTGGAATCGGCTCCAACGATTTTCATGCAATTTAGTATATAGGGGGTTTCGGGGGCGATAAATCGATCTAGCTAGGAATCATTTTTAGAAAATGTCATTTTATTCGTGTTTTATCGATAATCAACTTGAACATAAACTTGGAAGAAAAATAACAAAAAGGAGGCGTTTGAGTAGTCTCAACTGAAAAATATGACTCTTCCTGACATCTATTGGCGAATAATAATACTATTTTTGTGAGCAACTAATTGCTTTAACGACACAACAGCAGATGGCGTTTTTAAGTAACACGAAGTCAATGAGTGTTTGTTTTGAGGTTAGACTAAAATCAATTGTTTATTTTCCAAAAAACACAATTAAAAAAAATAATAAAATACCGAGCAAAGCTCGGTCATCCAGGTACTGATAACTAAAGCGCCTAAGTAAAAGCTAAGTTTAAGTTTTAGCGTGACCTACGCTAAAATCACAGTTTTCATAAAAAACACTAGGTATACCAAAGCGCTATTGGCTGTGTTTCGCTATAGCTATAGGTTCCGCTATGCAACTGTGCCTTGTCCATCAAAATATGTTTTATAATTACCTTTGTTATTCCTTTCTTGAAAGCCTCCGCAGCGAGCCGGCCGGGCCCCTCCACAGTCTTCCCGTCGTCGTTGGGACCCCACGATGCGCTATACACGTCTACTTTTTCCGCTGCGTATGCTGGTAGTAAGAAAAACTACTATGTACTTGTAATGCTGTAAATGGTGGTAAATTAAGGGTCTGGCAACCACTTTAGATAACTTCTAAAGTGGTCGCCAAGGCAACCCAACGTTTGCATATATTCGATGGGCTTCAGACTTTCGATTGGTATAGAATTTGTCTAATAATCAAACCGGTAAAATGTTTTTTTTTTTTTAATTATTAATTAATCATACCATTGACTGAAATTTGTTAGACACATTTCAAATTAGTTTATTGACATATTAAATTAAATATAAAATACATTTATATATTTACTAGCTGTCACCCCGCGACTTCGTTCGCGTTTTGAGCTATCCTATCTCTCAAGTTGGATCGAACTGCACATGGTGTGCGAATTTTATTATAATCGGATAAGTGGTTTAGGATTTCATTGAGGACAAACATTGTGACACGAGATTTATATATATTAAGATTACATTTCATCAAATAAGCATCTCGGTCAAGGTCATTTTATATCGGGATCATAAATTACATACGGGCATCTTTCCATTAGTTCAAAATAGCACTACTGCCTGCACTGTTATGTTGCCCTAGTAGCTTTGGTGTCTTAAAACGCGGTTTTGAAAACCGATCCCCCGTGCTGTCATCTATCGCAAATCCGAGCAACTAACTCTCCATTCGTTCAAAATAACACCACCTGCAATGCCAATGTTATGTTGCCTTAGTAGCTTTGGTGTCTTAAAACGCGGTTTCGGAAACCTATCCCCTGTGCTGCCATCTATCGCAAATCCGGGCAACCTACTGTCCACTAGTTCAAAATAGCACCACTGACTGCATTATTATGTTGTCCTAGTGGCTTTGGTGTCCAACAACCTGTCTGAGCGACAGTTTTCGGTAACCGGTAATCGGTCGGTCGGTGGCAGCATGGATAGGTTCCATGCTGCCACCTATCGCTAATCCGGGCAACTCATGGGGCGACTCCAGTTACCTCTTCGTGTTATTTAAAGAAAATCATGGAAGACATTTGGTCTCAACATTGTGACCGCGGTACTAGGCGCCCATGAATTGTGAGGAGACGTTTGTTATGACGTATTTTAGCGTCACAACCATGCTCGTTGCACGTGCTACGTCGGCGGTCGACGTCAGTTACACTAAGGGTAGGGTCACATTTTTAAAAACTAATTTTTATAATAACAGATTTTCAAGCTATTTGTGCATATTTGTACTATTAGCTTACCAATAGCCTCAGCCTCAATACGGTCGGTGATACGACCGTCTAGCATTCGCACTCCACCAATACGAGCGCCCCACGCTACTCCCACTCCACATTTCAAGTTGTTGGCTGCCATGGCTATCTGGAAGTGAACGAATATTTTTAAGTTTTTCTCAATTTTCTATAACATAATAATATGATGTGTAAGATGTAATATGAAGTATGTACACACAAACATACTTCTCTTTATTTATAAGCTTATGTTATGTTTCCTAAGGGTCGAGTTTTAAATTATCAGATATACCTAATCATTTATATAACTTTATTTGTCGGTGGAACGGCCAGATAGCGGTTAATTCTATAGAATAAATTATTGAGACTGTATAATGATGGCCTAATGTCATTGTCAAAAAGACCCGTAACTTAATTAAATGTTGAAATTGAATGTACTACAATTACCAAGTCTTACCTCTCCAGCACACCGTGTCCCGTGCGAGTTAGTCATCACCTTCTCATAGCGTGGCGTGGGGTCAGGGTCGCTATCGTTACAATCCCAACTTATTTCTGGATCCTAAGAAAAAAAAAAATTACCAACTGCCCGCTATTTATGATTTATTATTAATCTAGCTAATGTAGAGAAGACTTTAGGTTGAATTGTTTTTACAAACTATTGTGTATCCTATAACATAAAGACACAAAGTCGAAATTCGTTCGTACGTACTAATAGGTACATTCAGTTCAAAATATTTGCAGTATTTAGAATCATTGCGCAAGCAACATGCAAAAATCAAAGCAGTCAGAAGTAGCCTGCGCATATCAGTCTACTACAAAACTAGGGCGGGAGCGTACGTGGCGTTAACGCCACTGACCTCACGATGTCGCAGAGTCGTCATATGGGCCGCGAAGCTACTAGGGTAACAGTTAGCGGTAGGAGGTAGCGAAAATAAACTGCTTAGCAACGGTGAAGGGCGGTGCGACGACCGACGACGCGGTCGACGCGGCAACGCTGGCGTGCTCACCTTATGTTTTCATTCATTCTGTGTTTTCAGTCACTATTGTGGAAAAAATATTACCAGTGGCTCTGTAAGCTTGTTAGAACTCTCGGCTGATGTTTATTGTCCGATACTAGTAGTAACATTTCTCTGCTTACAAAATTTCACGAGAATCTGTTGAGGAATGCGACCTGTATAGGAGGACAGATGCCAGTCGCGAGGTTTCCTGCTAACAGAGCCACTAGTTTTATGTTTAAGTAATTTCAAAAAGTTTTCAACAATGATTTTAAAAAAATGTGAGATCATTTTTTTCGTTATTGGAATAAAAGTTAGCAGGTTTTGCGTCTCTTCGTTTCGTTTTGTGTCGTTTTAGCACGAAAAGCTGACGCAATCTGAACATTTCGACCAGGAGATCATAACCAAAAGGTAGCGTAACAGTGTGTTTCGACTTTCAAATAAATGGATGTTGCAAGATTTGAGAGTGATAATGAGACGAAAATGTACTCAAAATAATTTCACAACTACTATCACATAGAACTAATATCACAATCAATTAGTACGTTAGAAATTAATTTTGATAACTTGCTTAATTTTTAGTTATCCCCATCGAAGTATGCAAACAAATTCCTCTGTAAATACTACAGATAAATAAACACACTACTACTTCACACTAGTACATACCAAGTACACTTGACAAAACGCACTCCAGCTTCAGCGGCGGAAGGCGTCTATTATTATTATGGCACCTCCGCCAAAACCACAACACGCGGACAACAAAAAGGAAGACAAAATACCACCTAAATTACCAGGGCTTCATAATCGCAAAGAGCACACAAAACAGTGCGTAGAAAACTGAAACTCTCAAATGAACTTACATAGTTATCTCGAAGGTCGGTGTGGTTACGTTCAATGCCGTCGTCCAGAACCGACACGCGGACGCCCTTGCCATTGTATCCTAGCCGGTAGACAGGCAACACGTTCAGATCCAGTCGGGGTAGATTACGCAAAGCTCGGGTGTCTTGCTGGAAAACAAGATAACGTCAAAACGAAAGATGCATCTTCTGTTGTTTCTGCCATTCTATTACTTTTAAACTTTTCAAACTTGAAAATTTTCTCTATTCGTTCAGCTAGCTAGTCGACCTCTTTCAAGTCTAATGCTGTTTGTAGGTGACCATGAGTGGCATTTAAAACTGGGCGCTACTTTGTATCGGATATCATGTTAACTGTCAACAGGTTGCCGGTTCTACTCACAGAATATTCTCTATTACTTTTTAAAATAACAAAAAGTGTTGCCATTTCTCAAAGCAAGCAAGCAAGACATTAAATAATTCTCACCATATACCACTGCTTTCCCCACAGCTCATCGTTGAACAGTGGTTTCCGATCACCAAAATTCCCGAACAGCTTGTGATCGTGATCAATATAGTTGGTATTCCTCAACCTCTTCACTCTCTGCAACTCCTGGTCGGGGCCAGGCATCGGAAACCGCTTCACTCTCGATTTCGCGAACAGCTGTTCCGCCCATCGTACCTACCAGGGAGAAATAAACTTAAGTACATAGGTACATTTATGTATTTGCATTTGTGTATGAGTGCGATGTGTCCTCAATTATTTTTAGGAGTTTGCTTTGAACGGATAACTCGCATAACTCCATAACCCCTATAGCCATCCCATCTATCTCACGTTCGAATTTAAAAATAGTATTTGCATGAAGTATTTGCCTGCAAAATTTCTTGAAAATCAGATCAACCGAACTCAAGAACTTATCGTCGGACAATAAAATTCCGCCAAAAACACATGATCCAATAAAACAAGATCTAGCATTCAACGAGCACATAATGACGTCATCGTCATCCGTCTCTTTCGAGCTTGTTGTAAATGACTTATTTCGGTCTTGCTTAAGCATCGATTGGCGTCACTACGTGTTTCTGAATGCTATACCTGGCGGAGTTTATTATTAAATCATGTCCCTACATAACCCGGATGCAATCCAATGCAGCCGGGCATCTTTATAAAGATTTCCCCCGCGTCACCAAAAAAAAAGTTGTTTGGAGCCGTGACGTCATCCGAATCGATGTTCTTATCTACGCCGGCCGCCGATGGGCTTGCTCATTGCAAATAACGAAAACACTCATCATATTAACTCACTTTTATTCTTATTAGAAAACAATTACAACAGCTTCTTAGTCTTAGACAATGATTGAAACGGTTCTTGTAAGATACCTTGGCATAAGTCTGTTCGCGCCTTGTCACGGCGGCCCGCCAATGAAAACTTAGGCAAGATGGCGTGGTTGGAGTTACGATGCCAACGACAGACAAACAGCAAAGTCAAAGTATCCCTTCTGTTTTGTGTCGGCGTTAAAAAGGTGAGCCTATCCAGTAAAAAGGGAGACAAGAATTGAGCTTATTTTTGCGAGAAAGTACCTTCAGTTCCCGAGCAATTCCATAAATTTTTAGAACGACCATCGAAAAGCTGTCCCAAATTCCATAATCCAAAAAACAAAGTCTAGCATTCAAACACGTGATGACGTCACATACATCGTCATCTGTTTCTTTCGAACTATTTGTAAATGACTTATTTCGGTCTTGCTTATGCATCGATTGACGTCACTACGTGTTGCCCACGTGACCGGAATGCTATAACTGGCGGAGTATATTATATTAAATCGCACCGAATGAATTTCTTCATAATTATAATAGTGATCGAACTTCACATACTTGGGTAAGTTCATTTGATCGATAATTATAATGCCATAGGTACCAAATTGAGTTTTTTTCCAAAAGTCGTCAAAGGATCGTCTCACCCCGGTGATGTAACAAACTGCCTCTGGACATACCAGGCGCTCATAACCACGAGAGGCCGTAGTCAACCTTCCCTTTTACTATTACACATTCTGTAACTGTAATTGAGGTAGTGTGGGTAACTCACCCTCCGGTCTTGTACGAGTGTCGTTGTGTGCGTGCTGGGAGTTCGCCGTTGTTTCTCGTGCTCGTATTTTAGGAAACGGTAGATGTCTGGGAAGCCGGTCACCTACAACAAGTGAGATGGCGTTATTACCAAAAAAAGATGTATGTACTAAACTTCGAAAAAAAATGTTTTGTTGAACACCGATGTTGTTAAGACCGCGATGTGACCGAGGCTATCTATCTCTGACGTCTCTGTCAAGGTAAAAGCTTTGATAGGTATGTCTAGAATCCAGATGGACCTACAATCTACATATGGTAATACATTGCACGGGCCAAAAAAAAACAGCCAACTGTACGTTCTGAATGAGCAAAATGTATGACTCATGACATTTAGGTACTCATAGTGAAAAGATATCAAAGCGATGTAAATTTCTTTAAGACATTCACACTTTAACATTTTTACAAATGTGCGCGAAAGAGATAGGCTATCAGGGGGCGGGTTCCGAACTTGCATTTGCGCATGTGTAAATGTGTGTGAAATTCTCTTGACGCGACCCTATTTACTATCCACAAGCATAACCCACCCCGGAGACTGCACTTAGGTAGGGAACACACACAAAGCTTTGCGGTAGCGTTACGTTGCGCAACGTCGCGTCACAGTCCTTGCACTGCCGAGTAATGGTATTGATTACTATTAGCGCCCCGAGGTGTTGCCCGCGGTTCATAAGTACCCTATGTGCTATTCCAGACTATAATCTATGTATATCTGCGCCAAGTTTCATTCTGATCCATTTAGCCGTTTTGCCGTGATCAAGCTACAAACATCCATCGATCCATCCGAACTTTCTTAATTATTAGAATGACTAATATTTTTTTGCTACATAAGTGACGTGAAAAACTGCAGGATTTTATGAAAACAAATATGAGGGAATTATCCTTTGACAAATAAACGATCTACATATTTTTGTTATCTTTACAAAAAATATTTTTAACGTTGATCAAAGGCATTATCTAATGATCAAAGAGTAGATGAATATCTAAATAATTATACCTACTAATATCCATCGTTTTTTGAGGTGTTACGACGCATCGTATCGTATCGCTGTTATGTGTATCGGCCCTAAATATCGCTTACAACTTACAACCCAGAACATTCCCTTTGCATTCGTGATGTCCTGGTGTTTGACGTCGGGAACAATGGGATGTAGGCGGATTACGGCGCCCCAATTTAGTGACGTTTTTTTTGGGCGGATTTTGTAACGGCATTGTTATCTTCTGTCGCGATGGCGCGTGCCGCCGCCGCCGGACGCAAAAAATGCACATCCTTACTTATTAAAAAATCGAAAAAAAACTCTGTCTGTCTGTTTGTAGGCTTTGCACGGCGAAATGGCTGAATGGATCTTGATAATTAGTTACAATATATCACGAGGAAGGTTTTTGGATACTATTTTCTGAGTAAATGCAAACAAAGTCGTGGGTTACAGTAACATCTAGTTTTAGATAAATGCATCCTCCCCTATTATCTTTCGTTAATTTGTTTTAAGTAGGTATCCAGTATAAAGACTTTTGTAATTATTGCAAGTAATAATAATATTATGTATTTATCCTTTTGCATACCAACTGTTCTGCGTACCAACGAAGAAATTAATTTTCAAACGAATTTTATATAAACTTAATTAAATTAAATCAAAAGTAATTAGTTCCTACATTTGATTTAAGTGTTTACAGTTCGTTTTTACCCGTGTATGAATGTATACGTATGAGATTTCTTTGGCACGCCCTACAGTCTAAACAGCTTGATGTATTTCGACATGTAAGGTGTCATTTGAATTGTCTTGATAGTGGAATGGACACATTTTGCAGCCGGTAGGGCTATTCTTAAGGAGTGAGATTCAATCTCACCATTTTTCGTCCTTGTTGCTCTCCTTCAAATGGTCATAGGTGTGAGAGTAACCAAGATAAAATCTCATCTCACGCATAGGAATAGCCCCCCTGGTTTTTTGTTTATCTCGTAATAGAATTTCTTCACACGTCATGCCGTCATCGTGCGCGGCGATGTCTCGCCTCGAGAGGCGTGTCGCGTCGCGAGACATGCGCCGTGGATGTTTAGTTTTACAAAGTCCCTGAAGTTTCAGACGCTCCTGAAAAAGGTCTCCTTCGAGCTTCTGAACGCCTGGTACCACCGTCGCTGAAACAACAGTTAGCGTTGACGCCGCTGCCCTGAATTTTAAGACTCCGCCGATCAGAAAGAACTATGTCGTCAGACGAGATCAAATAAAATACTTCTCAGTATTCTTCATGAACTTAGAAAAAATCTACGTTCAGGGTCTTCTTATTATTTTTCTCGATAGTAAAACTGTTTCAGTCAGATATTATTTAGATTATTACTTGAACATTTATTCGCCTTTTTTTTTTCTTTTTTTCACTAACTTTTTTCTTTTGCGCGGATGCTCCCCCTACTTCGGAAGGACTTAATAATACGTCCAAAAAAGCTCTATGAAAATGTACGACATTAAATTAGTTTATTTCACTACGTTAGTTATTTACCAAGATATGCCATAATAATTAGCGAAATTAGTAAGTTTGAATTTTAATGTGTCCTAAGCGATTAGCAACAATTAATAGTTACTCGAGGAAATTAATTACCTACCGATTTGTACTAATGTCAATAATATTTTGATATCAAACATATACCCTGTACATGGGGTATATGTATACGGTATATTATATAAAAATATTATATGTATATACCTTCTCCAAAAAAATTAATTCCAACTTCCTTAGTTTTGGTTTCTCCTTCATTCCTGGGAATTTGGCGTCATGTGCATTTGCCAGTGTCAAGTAACTAATCATGGGTTTTACAGATGATGGGATGATGATGGTGAAGTGATGATGACGATGATGAATCCTTTCCCCATTCCAGTAAAGTTATGGATACTTTACTGAAACTTTAAGAGAAGTATTGTGGAGAACACGAAAAGTCGCGTTTCGGAATGCTTGTTGCATTTGCCAACACTCGTGCACGATAACGAACCGATAAAGGTTAACAATCTATTATTATTACACTTTTGCTCGAAGAATCACATGTTTTAGAAAATAATAAAAAATTACGACGCTATATTTTCGGTTGCCGCTAAAAATTCCAAACCTTAGTTCCTTACTAACAAACGTTGTATCCAATTCGAAATAATTAAACAGTGTTTTGTCTTTTTCGATCAAGTTAAAAAAAGAATTGAAAAAACAAATCACTGCATAGCTCCGAGGCTATACAACGTATGCTAGTAAGATAGTAACGTATCTGTTTTAATTTTGGATACAAAACGAACATCTTTGTCCCTTGATAAAAAAAAGCCTGCCATTTTTTGCAAAACAAAAAATAAATAAAATTTACGCAAGTCAAACGTGAAAAAGTGAAGTGAGGCACCGGGGCCTCGATTGCACCAAGTAAGGTAGATGACGCTAACACCGACCCAGTTAAGAGAGTTTTTGAACCGATGGCTATTATTTAACCTAATGGTTGTTAATATACTTATTTTTTTCATTCAAAATCAATGAATAGAATTCATTCTTTATTTTTACTGTCGTGTATGCTTCCAAATAGAAGAGTATCTTATAAAGTACAAGTAACAAAGTAACAAAGTCAATTGTTTCTATTACCGACCCATTGCGAAGGCTATGATGCTAATACCGATTTTTAGGAAGCCATTACCGACTGTACCTTACCTAGGTAATTTTAATTCAGGTTACGTATGGAATAATTTAATTTAATATAGAAATAACTTAATTTAGTTTTTTGTCATAATTAAGTTGATTTTAAATTATTAATCTTAAACTATTTATGTACCCGTTCCGGCGACAAATAAAAAATTAAGAATAAAAAAATCAATTATTTTTGTTAAGGGTTCCGTATAGACTTTACTGTTTTACAACAAAATAATTTGTCATTGAAAATTGATCAACCTGAATAAAAAAAGTGTTAATGTAACCTGAAAACAACAATGTTTTAAATTGATTGTCGAGTAAGTATATAATTTATTTACCCTAAAGTAAAAGTTTACATCTCATTCCGTAATCTTCATCCTATCCACCACAATTTGCAGTTACGTACTGAGCATAAAATCACAAAATGCTGACAGATCCAGGAGGAGCATCAAGCGCCATCTTGAAAAAAAAATATTGGCCGATATCCCGAAAACTATGCACTTTAGTTTTTTTTAAATTACCGTTTACTATTTACTTATTTATTTATGATCAATTTAATGAACCGGTTTTTCTATCTCGGCCAATAACTCTTATTAAGAGAGAAAAACCGGTTAATTTAATGGGCGATAAATCGTAGCCGGTAAGTTTAACAAAAAAAATCACGAGAAATAAAAGATGCGAAATTTCATTTTCTACAATAATAGTTTTAACAACTTTTGCCCTAAAGTCCATAGTTCCGAGATATCAGTCAAAAACTATTTTTCAAGACGGCGCTTGAAGCTCTACCTGGATCTGTGAGCATTTTGTGATTTTATGCTCAGTACGTGACCCTAAATCTTATAAAAAACAAAAATTGGTTCGGAAATTTAGTGCAAAAATAATTTCTATTTTTACTGGCCTATTGGATAAGATTTGGTATGGAGGTAGCTGGATTAACACATAGGGTAGGTACTTTTAATCCCGAAAGAAGAAATGGTTCCTGTAGGACAGCGGTTGAAACCGCGGAGCTCTGCTAGTACTAATATAACGGTTCATAGAATTTTAGGGTTTTTGAATGAGAATTAAACTGTTTCGTTCAATGGTTTGTGAGTTTATTAATCGGCGGCGGCGGTAAGAAACAATAGAACCATTGACAAAAAAACTATTATTTACTAAGTAGTCATCTGTCCCATACTGAGACCTCCTATAAGCCTCCTATATATATATACATACTACCCGCCTATAACTTCACGAGCCCTGATCCGATTGTTCTCATAAACAAACCTAAAAATTTCTTAAGTGTCTATGGAACTCTAAAAATAAATGATTTATTTACACAATTTTAGTAGAGTCGGTGATAGGTTCACATTGTTGCTATTGCCGACTTATATGGGTCGGTGATAAAGTATTGCTTGCAAAGATTAAAGATGTTTTACCGACTCTCAAAAAGTAGGCGATATTTATTCAATTATCTTCCCATACCATAACAGATACTGCAATTGGTTGATTTAACAAAAACTATTTTCAGATCAATGTACATCATTACACAAAAAAGGTAATTTAATAATGTTTCATTTTCAACAACAATCTCTGAATCATTTAATAATAAAATGAAAGATACAACCAATTATGAAGTAAACCAGCCGAAATAGAATATATCGCTAATAGATTTCTAAAAAGGTTAATTGTTGCAGATTAATATGGTATACGAAATATTTGTTTTTATTGATATGGGTCAACAAGAAATTTAAAATAACTAATTATAGCATTTCGGCCATTACCGACCCATGGGTCGGTGAAAGCTGCCACTAGTAAAATCAGTGAACCTAATACCGCTCTATCTAAATTTCATGTTTTACCCGCAAAATTTACTGAAATTTGAAGAAATGCGATGCGAAATCGATGATTAATGTTAAAATGAATAAATACTATCACTAAAAATAACAGAACATACAATTAAAATCGATAAAAAGTCTTATGCAAATATTGTTATGTACTTCCCTGACGGAACAAGCGCCAGTACGACACGGCCAGCTTCCTCGCAGTCGGCAAAGACACTGCTGTTTTTTATCTCTTTCCTAGTCAGCTACACACACAAACATAAGTGAGTACGATACCCAATGAACACATATGCGTATCTACTCCAATATTAGGTAGCTAAATTATCCCAGAGCCGTCAAAACTGCGAATCAACTTCATGGATCGGTAAAACCTGCAGATTTTCAATGGATCGCTGATAGCTGCACTTACCTTAATTGTTTTAAAATTGATAATGAACACTTCTGGCATACAAAAAGTGTCAATTTGTGGCTTCGATCAGATATACAAGAATGTATAAATTTTTCATTAACAATTTAAAAACAATTAATTGGTTATTAGAACGACGGCCGAGTAGTATACGAGTCGCGATGACACATATGTACCAGGCGAACAGAACTGGCGAGGAGTTCATATGTGTGAAGCGAGCGTATGTCGCGATAGGGGGATGTGAGACGCGCTTGGGGTAGGTCACGCACGACTGGGACGTGCAACTATTCCCTTCCTTTTCCTTTTCCATTAGTTGTGATTGCATATCGACACACACATTGCATTCGATGTATAGAGAATAAGGTGACGTAACAAAGTATCCAAAAATAAGTAATTATAGAGGTACTAAGTATGTATACGTATTTTAATCCTACTAGCGTGAAAAAATACTTAAGCTGTTTTGAGGTGAATACATTTGCATCATTAGGATTACGAATGAACGTATGTATTGTCATGTAATGCTCAGTTACCCGTTTACATGCACTATATACTTATCTCTGAAAATATGAATGTAAACTTGTGAAAAATGGCAATAATAAAATGCGGTAAACGACGTTTTCTTCGTTCACTGTAAAAATGTCAACAAACTCGTACTTGCCTACACATAGCTTACAATAGAAAATGTTTGGCTATACAAAGTGCCTGAAGTTTCAAACGCTCCTGAAAAAGCACTCCTTCGAGTTTCTAAACGCCTGGTACCGCCGACGCCGAAACAACGGTTGGCGATGACGCCGCTGCCTGAATTTCAGGAGGACGCTATTTTCAGATGGTAATTAATTGTATTTTAAAGGTTGACGAAATATTAATAAAACAGACTTAAAATTTATATTACAGAAATTAATGTGATATTTTTTTTACTTATTTATTGTATACTTTTTTCAGGTTATAACAAAATTACATTTCAGGTTTTAATTATGTAAACGATATTATGATTGCGTCGGTTTTCCTAACGCCATCTACAACATTCCTTAACAACATTGTTGGCTTGTTCAAGATGGCGCTGAACACAATAAATATTATGAATACTTTTTAATTTACGATATTTTTGCATAAAAATGTTAATTCGAAACTATAATAATTGTAATTATTCCTACGACAACAAAATTAAATAAACTAAATAATTATCACATTCTAAAACAAAATTCTCGTGGTTATCGCTTCGTACCTACGTCATCCACACGCTAGACGCTGGCTTGCTACACTTTGTTCATGATCTCCTAGTCAAAATGATGAGAATGCGTCAGGTTTCCGTGCACAAGCGACCGAGCACAATCATGAAACGAACGTGGCGCCAAGCACTTTTTTAAATAAAAAGAAATCTTGTCTGCTTTCTTCCAATGAAATAATTTGTTATTTAACACGTTTTTTTAAGGATTTAATTCTAGTTAAATCTCATTTTGTTCTTGAAACTACAAATATGGTTTTAATGTATTTTGATTTAGATACTCATTTAAGATAATCACTCAGTTATGATAATAGTAACAAAAATCTAAAAAAGAAGCGAGCAACTTATTTATACTTACCGTCTAGTCAAGATCTATTTCCGTTTCCCGCATTTTTTTGTTTCGCCCCAGGCTGTCCACTTTAGTCTAGAAAATTAACTCAGGCTCTCCAACGAACAGTAATCAACTTGGCGTACAGAGCCACCAACTTACCAGTGGAGTTGGCAAGATTACATAATTAAAAATGTTAAACCACTTTTGTTCAGAAAATGCGATTATAGCTCCACTTTTCAACTCTACAGATAGGTTAGGTGTCAAATGGAGCAAATAACTTCAAGTGCTGAATGTGGGAGGCATACGTCAGTGCGGATTAACTACGACTCAAATGACTGGTTATGGCAAAATGTAACTATTTATTAACGGGTTTCAGGCTAGTATTTACGTCATATTTTATGACGATAGTAATAAAATTGACGATGGTAAGTGTAAGCAAGATTTACACGTCATAGAAGGCTGTGTAGGGGGATGAGATGGGGGTTGTGTGTTAAGTTGGTGTATAATTTCATTTCAGTAATTATGTACCTACATGCTAAATTATTAGGAATTCTGTGGCAAACTAAACTACCTACCAACCTCCTTAGAACAATGACATAGAAGTAGGTAGTCATATTATTATTATACCATGGAAGTAGTATTATTCATTTATGTGCTCCTGGTTTCGCGTTGCGATTTTAATTCTTTTTTTATTTGTTTTTCCATTATTATCCATTATTTTATTTTTCCAGCTTTTCCGTTCCTGATTTATCGAGATAAAGAGTTATCTCTCATCATGATAAATATTCGATAAATCGTTAATCGTTATAAGATAGCAACCGATAATATTTTTTAACATTATTATCGTAACAAACCATGATGAGCTAAAATTAGCACATTCGTTTCAACGTGACGTCATCACCGTATCGACAGCTAAGGGAGACAAATGGCTGGGAATTAGTCGGAGCCATTTATCTCAGTTTGTGATAAACGTTTATTTCGGCCTGGTTGACGTGTGTCTTGCCTTGAGCTTTATTGTCTTTGCTTAGCCTATTCTAGGTTTGCCTTTCTTTTTAGAAGGCATGCTCTCTAAAAGTAAGATAAGCGAGGTTCTAGTGGGAGCTAACTTGACCAAATTACGGTAACCTTTTCTGGGACCCTGGTCAGTGGTCATCCTTGCGTTGTCTTCAGTATCAAAAGTGCTCTTGCTATCATCAGGTTTATTGTAATTTTTACCTGACTACGGCTAAGCAAAAGGAAGGGTTATCCTACTTCCTACTAATATTATAAACGCAAAAGTTTGTATGTGTGGATGGATGGATGTTTGCTACTCTTTCACGCCAGAACGGCTGAACAGATCTGGATGAAATTTGGCACAGAGATAGAGTATAGTCTATAATAGCACATAGGATACTTTTTAACCGCGCTGGAAACCGCGGGGCGCAGCTTGTAATGTGTCGTAGTTTACAGTTACAAAAATGTTTGCAGTAAATTGTTATATTAGTTAACCCTTAATACCCTGTCACGGATAACCATAGATCCTAATAGAGAAACAATAAAAAACGAACGAACCGCACACTGCAAAACTGTACAGGTAAAATAATAGAAAAGTCACGCTACAGTGCTATGCAAATAACTGTTTTGTAAAACTAAGCACAATTAAACTTTACGTACATTTGTCATATTTACGATCGGAGGCACCTATTCAAAATTTAGATGCGACACAAAATAAACGTATTGAATCTAAAGCTGGACGAATGCCTAACCCGATAGAAATCATCATTAGTGACAAGCTGCGCCCCGCGGTTTCACCCGCGGTTAAAAAGTATCCTATGTGCTATTCGAGACTATAATCTATCTCTGTGCCAAATTTTATCCAGATCTATTCAGCTGGGACCCTATTCGGAGATTTGAGATTTTCATCTCACTTTTTTTCGTCCTTGTTGCTCTCGTTTAAAAAGTCATAGGTGTGAGAGTGACCAAGATAAAATATCATCTCATCTCACGCGCAGGAATAGCCCCCCTGTTCTGGCGTGAAAGAGCAACAAACATCCGTCCATCCATCCATTCTTACAAACTTTCGCGTTTATAATATTAGTAGGATAGGATTTTTGCAGATATAATAGAAGCAGGCGCTTTGTGAAAAAGTTTACTTTGATACCTAACTTCCATTATTCGATCGGTAATATTTTTATCAAGTGTTTCTGTCGGCAAAAAAAACCCCTCAATTATAAGTTCTTTGCTATTTTGCGCCTTTCAATCATCACAAAACCACAAATTGACACAAAAAGTGTAGACATCCTGCTTATTCTGAGTGATTATTGTAATTTTATTAATTTATAAGGTAATTAGTAGTTAGCATTTGTCTCAAGTAATTGGCAACGACTGGTGATGAAAAACTGATGATCGGGCCAAATGAAGTTTCTAGAAATAGGCCCAGTAACTATTATCTAATCTGTGTTTATGTGCTCATGGCTCAGACGGGAGCGCGTGTAGCGTCGCCTCGCGCGGACGAATCCTACTAATATTATAAACGCGAAAGTTTGTATGTATGGATGGATGGATGGATGGATGTTTGTTACTCTTTCACGCCAGAACGGCTGAATAGATCTGGATGAAATTTGGCACAGAGATAGATTATAGTCTAGAATAGCACATAGGATACTTTTTAACCGCGGGTGAAACCGCGGGGCGCTGCTAGTCAAACATAATCCCTCTTGCTAATAAACGTTGTATAGCATCTGACTGCAGCCTAGTTGGGAGAAGGTCCGTGTCTCAAGCCACAGGGAGCGGGTTCAAACCCAGCCGACGGCACGCATCAATTTGTTCATTGTGTGAGCATTTGTGCGTATTGTAAGTCATCTGACATGACTGGAGCCCGTTGTATGGCGACAGGCTCGCCCCCTGTCACATTTGGGACTGAATATCGTCCGGCGAAGTTTGGGTGTTGTATTACACCTCTGTCAGCCCCCTCGGGGGAAAGGCGTGACGATATGTTAGCATCGGATTAGTTATGTGATAAAGTGTCTTGTCTTTTTCGGCCGATTTAAAAATTTAAAAAGGAAAGAAAAAGACAAAACACTGTGTAACTATTCCTAGACTATATGTAGGTAGGTACATAACGTTAATTAGTCAGGGTAAATTAATTAATCAGAGCGTTCAGGGTCTCTATTTTGACACAATGATGACTCTCTGATGACTTTTTAGACGGGAGAGACCAAGATATATCTCAAGTGCCAGAATTCAAAGATTCCCTGAACGCTCTGAAACATTCATTAGGTACATTCGCGTCGCGGGGGTAAATCAAACATAGGGAATGTTTAATTTGCCCGTGTGACGCTCGCTGCACGAACTGCGCAATTCCAGGCCCCAGTCCCAGGTACGAAAGAGTCAGGTAAAAGTCAGGTAAAAGCCACGTAAAAGCGTTTTAATTTTTTTTTTTTTGTTTTTCGTACCGTTCGTCTCCCTGAACGAGGCCTATAACTTATGTAGCTTAATGAAGAATCAATATAAAACCTATTCCACAATCACCTACGAAACTATTTCTCATGGGCGGCTAATCAATGACCGTATCAAATCTCAGCTCGTTGTGATGTAAAGTTTCTTTTGCTTCACTTTAGACGTTCAATTCTCGTCCAATAGCTGTAACATGTCATGGCTACTTCCTTCTTTTGTTGGCGAATACGGCATTAGACGCAGACCGTTGCGAAGACATTGAAGGTTGATACGCTAGTCAAATAGTTTTGGTCTTGCTGGAGCTGATTCTGATGTACCGTTTTCGGAACTAAACACATGTGACAACATTATAATTACAGCTTCTTGACAAATTTTATCACGAATAAAGCAGCTGTTTTGTTATAACGTAACATATGTTTCGACGTAACGTAACAATAGGTACTCCAATTCGGTTGGTCATGAATTTTTGAACCCAGAGAATTCATTTCATTATCCCCTAACATCCCTAAAAAAACTACACAGGTACGTAGTTCGAACTAACTTTTCAAAGATTAAAATCTTTTTTTAGAAAAGCCGTGCGAGCCTGTGAGCTCTAAACGTTTCGCGTAGCTATAAACAAAAAGATCAATACAGAAATACGTAAACAAAACACTCGTAGTCATTCGAGCCGAACAAAGACAAATAGTCCACCATCTTTTTATCTTCACAACCCTCTTTTGCTTATAATAATTCTAACCAACATGTTATCGCAAAATGTCACGACGGCTGCATCAACCTACAAGACAAGACTCAAGATACATGACCGGACATTATGATGGCCACTTGTGCTTGGGGTTACTGAAAAATCATCCAACAAGACATTCAAGACAAGACCTTCATATAACATGTAATAAGAGTAATATTTATAATAAACTCTGAGTTAATTAACCGTGCGTTTAAGAGTTTCCCTCTGTATCTTCTGCAAGTGGGCTTAGGCACAACACATTTGTTTCCTTCAAGAGGGCTATTCTTACGGAGTGAAATTCAATCTCACCATTTTTCGTCCTTGTTGCTCTCATTTAAATAGTCATAGGTGCGAGAGTGACCAATATAAAATCTCATCTCATCTCACGCGCAGGAATAGCCCCCCTGCTCTGAGATGCCCAAAAATGTCATGGGGTAACACCATTTTCCTTCTTTGAAACAGAATGAAGTCATCTAATCGTCCATGCATCATCTTCCGGCTCGTCCGAGTCTGACAACCGAAACCAGAGCAAAACGACTTCATTGTTAAACGCCAAACATTTTATAAAACAATTATTTCGACAACAGTAACTATTCATGAGTTAACAAATCTTCCAAGAACTGGTTGTAGTCAATACTTACTTAAAAATTCAATTGAATAAAATATTTTAGTAATTTTTCTATTATCGTTCTTCTAAGAGGTAAACTAAAGAAATTCGTCAGATCCTGAATCATGCGTAGGTACAGAATTAAATATTCAAATCGAACAAACTAAAGCCGTGCTTGTTTTACGTTTTGTTTTGCTTGACCAGAGCTCTGACGTGGTTCTGGTGACACGTATCATTGTGGGCACTGGTTAGTGGTTGTATGCTATAATAACAACCGCGAACCCGGACTGATGACAGCGGCCTAGCAGATAGCTTAAAAAGCTCTGGGCCTTTTACCATGAATTTTGAACATTACGAAAACCTTTTTCGTTTTCGTTTGGCTCCATACAATTCAATAAAGAGTTAAACGGAAAGGTTAAGGAACTAAGTTAAATGGATGGAGCCAAACGAAAACAGAAAAAGTTTTGGTTTACTATCGAAACTCGCGGTAAGCTACCTAATACAAACCCTAATACAAACCCTAGGCCTAAACATATAGTTTTGGGTTTTATCTATGACAACAATCGTCAAGCCATGTCAGAGGTCATCGTTCGGCCTAGAAACTGACATCAGGGCTAGCCACTTGGCCTAATCGAACTTGCTTGCTTATTGCCTAATATAAGAACGGGCTGTCATCATTGCTGTCACTGCCGCTGCATAGTTTTTTACTTCGTAGTGACTTTTGTGAATGAAGTACCTATAGGCGTAATGAGTAAGTGCCTATAGTAACAATGGCTAGCTGCTGACAAACAATATGGCGGACTTGCAAGTACTATCCTTGTTGGAAGCCATTTACAACTTCTCTGAAATCCGGATAAACTATAGAACTTACAAATATTATGCCATAAAAGTTAATACAGGCTTATTAATTACGAAGCCGTAGAGCAGATAGCCGTGATAAGGCAGATATAAGGTAGACTAGCTGTAGCCCGCGGTTTTACCCGCTGCCCTACAGGAATGGTAATGTTTTGGAGACAAAAAGTTTTCCATGTTAGATTAACATCTACGGTGTTTTTGTTTTAGAACGGACTTAACATGTGTTTGATGTGTTTAAATTTAGCAGATACCGATACAATGTTCTCTTGATCACCCCCGGATTGTATTTGGGTGGAAACACAGACGCAGGCAACAAGTTCCACACCTCTACAGGTTTTACAAGAAAAGTTGTTTGAAAAAAGTACGCTTTAGGAATTTCCACGTGAGAGGGTGTCTCGTCTCTAAGGCCCGCATGCTAAAACGACGCCAGTCTTGAATCTCAATTTTAAGCTGGTTTTACCATTTAGAGCGATGGCAGCCTAGTTGGGAGAAGGCCCGCCTCTCAAGGCAGAGGGATCGGGTTCGAACCCAGCCGACGGCACGCACCAATTTGTTCATTGTGTGAACATATGTGCGTATTGTATGTCATCTGCTACATGACTGGAGCTCGGTGTATGGCGACAGGCTCGCCCCCTGACACATTTGGGAATTAATATCGTCCGGCAAAGTGTAGGTGTCGTATGACACCTCTGCCAGCTCCTTCGGGGAAAAGGCGTGAGGATATGTTTACCATACATAAAAACAGTTTTAAGTCGAGATTCATGACTGAACATCGTTTTAGCATACGGGCCTAAGTCTCTTCAGGGTTCATTTTAAAGACTCAAATTCTAAAGTTATTATAGCGTGAAGAAGTAACATACATATACTCATATACACAGGGTCGGACTAGCCATACAGTCAGGGTGGCATTTGCCAGCACGGGCCCCCCTCGGCTTTTTTGGCTTGCGGGGCTTGCCGCAAGCCAGACGGTAGGTAGATTGGGGACTATACCCCGTCTCGGGCCCCTGGCTTGTAGGGAGCCACCCGGGCCCTTCCAGCTCATATCCGACCCTGCATATACACACTTAGAGCAACAAACAAACTTTCGCATTTATAATGTTGGTGTGATGTGATAATCTGACCAATATACTGGTGTGGGTATCTCGAGTGCTACTCATGGTACGGCGTCATCGCTTTGATTTGCCTTATCTAAGGCAAATATAGCAGCAAAGTTCATTATGTGGGCTTTTTGGAAATGGAAAATAACAAGTTTATCAAATAGAACGGTTTGTTGATAAAATCAGTATTTTTGAGTATTAACTTTTATTGTGACGAGACGACATTTGAAAACCTACTCGTTCGGTTTGGTCAAAATCTGATGTATTGAAAATGGAAGGTAAGTATAGTACGTGCCACGAAAGATAAGATTTGACAAACTACGTGGTTTGACTTTGGTTGGCCTGAATTTATGTTGAGGTTTGGATTGAAATATGTATTCCTGAAATATTTGAAACATTGAAAATATTATAAAATATTGCCCCACCACCGACGCTCGTCAAGCCTCATCCTTCGTGGCACGTATTGTAATAGAGAATATAAGTACAATGCAAACCTACAAATACATATATATTTATTAACAAACCATTTGCACAATTTACAAACACTGTGGACCCCGCACTTGGAAAATCCAGTATTGCGGGCGTCCACTTGAACGTCTTTACATTAAATTAATGGCAGACCAAAACAAAGTAAAATTTACAAATTTAAAGACTAAAATTGAAATAAAATAAAATAAAATCGGACTAACAATTTGAAAGATAAACAGGGTGATTGTGTGTGTTAGTATGAGTACCTAATAGTAAATCTAACCGTAAACGCAGTCTAATCTACGAAATAACTTTGTAGTAGTTAGCCACAAACGGAGACCTCGTATATCTCCGTAACCCCCCAATTTGACTTATATTCGAACACAAAAATCGAATTAGCATGAACTACTTGCCCGCAACATTTCATGAAAATTGGTCTAACGTCTGACAAGAAACAAAAAAAACAAACGGACGGACGGACAACCAAAGCCAAGGTGTCCAACTCCCAGCAATCTCTGAGACTTTCACTTTCACTCGGTCAATATTACACGGGATTTGTCCAGGGCCCTTACCATGAGTTTTTATCGTTACGAAAACTTTCACGTTTTCGTTTAGCTTCATACATTTCAATAGAGCGCCCCTGGCGGAAACGTTAAGAAACTATGTAAAATGTATGGAGCCACAAGAAAACGAAAAAAGTTTTCGTTAACTATCAAAACTCGCAGTAAGCCCCCAGATCAAAAAATTGTAGCAAATTGCCAATTAAAAAAATACTTACTCACTTTGAAGATAGAGCACATCAATTTGCTACAAATTCCTTCATTCCCAGAGCAAATGACCTATTATCGACTTGCACAAATTGGAATTGCATCTGACGAGCAGCTCTGTTTACTCATCGAGTCATCGGGGACTCCTTGAATTATATCGATAACTAAATTTATTCTTACTTGTTTAAAGTAATCATCTAACATAGAGAAGGCGTTCCTCAATTGTCCATCCTATCGTACTAATATTATAAACGCGAAAGTTTGTATGTATGGATGGATGGATGGATGGATGGATGGATGGATGGATGGATGGATGGATGGATGTTTGTTACTCTTTCACGCCAGAACGGCTGAACAGATCTGGATGAAATTTGTCACAGAGATAGATTATAGTCTAGAATAGCACATAGGATACTTTTTAAACGCGGGTGAAACCGCGGGGCGCAGCTAGTTTCTAATATTATAAAGAGGCATGATTTGTATTTTTTTTGTAACGAACTCGCTCAAAAACTACTGGTGCGATTTAAAATATTCTTTCACTATTAGAAAGCTACATTATTCCTGAGTGACATAGACTAGTTTAAGATAGGGTTATGATCACCCGTTGCCTTCTTTATTGGGTTTTTCATAACCTAACAAACAGGTAAAAAGATTTATTAATAACTAGCTGCGCCCCGCGGTTTCACCCGCGGTCCCACAGGAACCGTTAATTTTTTCGACGTAAGAAGTATCCTATGTCCTTTTCTGTACCCCAGAAAACGTGTATGCAAAATTTCAAGACGATCGGTTAAGTAGTTGAAACGTGAAATGGTTGCAAACAAACAAACAAACTCACTTTCGCATTAAAATATTAGTTAGGATTCCTATACTAACCCGACTGGGTTAGGACGAACAAGAAAAATTGATTGATTGATTTTTTATTCCGAACTATGCGCGAGCATGGCCATTTAAACTGAAGTTTCAAATTGACTAAATCGTTAAAGTTGCTCAACTTTCTCGCACCCCTTTTTTTTTTTTTTTTTTTTTTCACCTTGGGAAAATCCTTTATGGATACCACCAACAGCCCCGGGTGCGGGCACAGAGTGGTTATGTGGGAATCCCGCCACTGACGGCCTACCCACTAAAAACCCAAGGGTGTTCCACCTCGGCGCAAAATGTCGGGGCAACGGGTACGCTTTGGACTCCTCCGCAGCCCCGACAGCGCCAGCCCCTTCGGGCACCACCTCGAGCTTGCGCTCTCTCCCTCTCGATGACGATGTGTCGAACACCTGACTTTCTCGCATCCCTAACCTAAACCTTACCTATGTTTAACCTCTGATGAGCAAATAAATTAACTACAATTTAAAAAAAACATAATTTCTGCAAGTGGTCCTTTAATATGCATAATATCATAAATCTTATGTTACCTAGCTACGAGTACCTACTGAATTTACAGAATTCACCCATATCTGAAAAAAAATTAAATTAATGGTCTACCTGCCTAAGTACTTAGAACTCTAATAATTTAAGCAGACTGAATCTCAAGAAATCAGGTTTGTATTTCAAATTATAATTCCGAGCCAGAGCCAGACTAGCCCTGGGCTTACAATATAATTAAACAGCAGGTAATTGTTTTCCAAGACTTGGCTTAAAACAAATATCTTTCGGTTTGTAGAAAGTTAGGAATTTCTGATTTTGTGTACCTACTTACCTACGTAAAATTAATCTCTAGAAGAAATTAATCACATTAATCTCTTCCCTTCTTTACATAGTATAACAAAGTCGCTTTCCGCGTCTGTCTTCTGGGGGGCTATTATTCCTGCGCGTGAGATGAGATGAGATTTTATCTTGGTCACTTTCACACCTATGACGTTTCAAACTAGAGCAACAAGGACGAAAAAAAAGTGAGATGAAAATCTCAAATCTCCGAATAGGGCTTTCTCTCTGTCTTCGTCCCTGTCTCTATATCCGCTAATCCACGTAACGGATTTTGGTGTGGTTTTCACTATCAGTTAGGTATTTTTTGAGGAAGGTTCCGTGCGAAGACGAAACGGGCTGCTATTGTTTACAATTGAATATAAATGCGATTGTTTACAATTGAATATGCAGTTACTAGTTAGTTTAAGCTTTGCACATTAAAATAAGTATTAATCATAGATAAATACAAGAGGAAATATAGGCTCTTACGAGAATATAAAATCCCTTTTACAAAAACTTGTTTTTACAGTTAGGTACTTTTCATGTGTAAATGACATTTATGCTTATCATAATACTAGCAGCGTCCCGCGGTCCTACAGGAACTGTATTTTTTTCGGGATGTACGGTATGTTTTTTTAAGTGTTTGATAAGCTTGCGTTAGGCCGCCATGTCGTTCTCTACCTCTGACAACGTGTATGCAAAATTTCACGATGATCAGCTGAGTAGTTGAGGCGTGAAAGCGCAACCCACAAACATACTCATTTTCGCATTTAAAATATTAGTTAGGATTAGGATTACTAGTAGGTACCTTCAAGCCAAATATTATTTCTTTAGAGAAAAGATAGCTGAAAACAACATACATACTCGTATCGTCACGCCTTTCCCCCGAGGGGGCTGGCAGAGGTGTAATACAACGCGCACACTTCGCCGGATGATATTCAGTCCCAAATGTGACAGGGGGCGAGCTTGTCGCCATACACCGGGCTCCAGTTATTTAGCAGATACAATATGCACATATGTTCACACAATGAAATTCGTACAAACCCTATAGAAACCTTGGCTTTGTATGGTGTTGTACAGCATTGTACGTTCCTTCCTGAAAATCTGACACACTTCAGCTTAAGGCTCTTGTGGAGCTGTCAAAAAGCTTGATTGATGATGCTCCATGTGACAAGGTCATAGGCATCTTTAGTATGTATAGCGTCATAAATCGGAATTTATTGTTACAACAAAACTACATAAAAAATGCTCATGTTTTCAACAGAGTCTAAGCTATTTCTTGATAAAAACAATATATCAATTAGTGAAGCATATAAATTAACCATACATAAGACAATGTAGCAAATTTGTCTTTTCGATTTAATAATAAGTAGGTAGGTAATAGAGTTTTAAACAGCAACCTTCCTTGCCTCGACGCACTAATATATCGCTTCTTTTTTGTATAGTTTTTATAAAAATAACTATCCTTACTCTAGTCTATCTATGTATTTAATCTCTTACACATTTGTAAGATCTTTACAAACGGCTACAATAAGTATAATCATTGTAAAAGGATGTAGGAATAAATATCAAAACTCCTAACTGTATGCTTACTCGGTACATTAAAAAGTACGCGAGGCAGAGATTGTCAAAACAAATGGGGTCCGGCAGGCCCCAACTCGACCAGGGATCAGAGGCACTATTTAAGTGCAATATTTTCTGAACATTGTCTCTCTCGTTTGTAAAGACATAAGAATGAGAGTCACCAAGATAATAGGACGCATCAGACTAGGGGGCTAGAGTGACCCTGGCCATCACGAGTAGGACCTACCGACACAGAGGTTGGCTTATAAATTATTTTGGCGATTAATTGTGGTGTTATCTGTTTTAGTTGATGGAAAACATTTTAAACAAAACTTACCGGGCCCCCATACAAGTATCCAAGCTCCAACGCGACCAGCTGAGCGACTTCCTCCCCTCCATCCACCTCCACAGTCCACTCGTTGTAGAAATTCTTCGCCTTTTCGAAGCCGTTGTGGGGGCTGTTGATACTTTTGAGTTCGGAGTAATCAGGATCGCAGAGCTCGTAGGAGAGCACGGTGGTCAACATGGCCAGTTGGAGAAGTTTGAGAAACATTTTTTGGCAGCGAAGAACCACTTGTGCAACTTTTTGTGAACTATTTTGTTTTTGGTTGGAGTTAGATTTTGAGCTGGATCTCTTGGCGTGGTTTTTTCTGTTTAAGGGTATTTTTTACACAAATTTTATGTATTTTCAAGAAACATTTGACAATAGGTTGTGTTGAATTGTGCAAAGTTAACTAAAACGCGAAATGGTTTTTTCGAAATTTAAAAACAAATTTAGCAAAAAAAGTTACATTAGAACTCTACGCTAACAGAATTAAAAAAGTTATTTAAAAAAAACGAACAGTTAAACTTTATCCGTACGGATATTCGAGTGTTAATTTTATTTCGTCCGAGGACGATCGTGTCCGGTGTCCGAACGCACACTGTCGGACGAACCTGAATCAGGCTGAAAAATTGAAAAAAAAAAAAGGAAAACGCTTTGAAAATGGAACGCTTATTTGTCTGTAAACATTCTATAGCTTTGATTTGCGCTGGTTTTTTTTTTCGTATTATATGGACAGTTCTAAATAAATAGCGTAGACACGAGTCAGTTGTTTTAAACAAAGGATGCAATGATTTACTTTGATCAATATTTAACTTTGCAGGGACTAAATAAATATGTATAAAAATTTTATAAATAGATTTATAACTAGACTTTAAAAAAAACCTTTGTTAAAAATCAACAGACTGGATAACTACTAAGTATAAATAATATTAAGGACCTAGGTAATAGGGCGTATTTTGTGATTAAGAAGACTTTTGGCTTTAAATTTCACATAACAAGTGGAAGTACAGATGTCGTCACGTCTTTTCCCCGAAAGAGCTGGCAGAGGTGTTTTACAACACCCACACTTCACCGAACGACATCCAATTCAAAATCGAAAATTGATTATATTTCCTTGGTTAAGAATTTGGTTGTTTTGTTATAACAAAAATAAATTATTTCAAGTGCAGGTAAGATTGTAATTTAAGATTTAGGTAAAGTTTAATTTTCCACTTAATCATATAAATCTATGTACTTTTAAAAGTAAGTATTTGTTATTGTTTCTTAAATCTAAAGAAATAATTCCAAGTGCAGATAAGATTTTAATTTAAGATTTAGGTAAAGTTGAATCTATTAATCTACTTAAGTATAAAAATCTACTTTTAAAAGGAGGTATTTGTTATTGCTTCTTAGCTTTACCTATTTTTGAGATTCTTTGTTTCTATCCATTGTCTTAAGCACGTGTCTGAAATTTGTTACACGGTTGCCCAGAAAAACTAGTTCAATATTTTCAGAAAAATACATTTCTGAGTTTCTTTGTTCAGTGATCTCTTTGTAAACGCCAAAGCAGGTTTTCATGTAGCTGATAGGTTCTGATAGGTGGTTTCGGTTTCAGAGAATGGGTTATCATCATCATCATGATCATTCAGAGGATGAATTCGTATCAATAATCCAATGGTGGGTCTTACTATTGTCTACCAGACAACTTACTCCTATCCTACTTAGCTTATAAATGTGAAATTTTGTGTGTGTGTGTGTGTGTTACCTCAAAACGGTCGACAGATTTTGATGAAATTCGGAATGGAGACTGCTTATACCCTAGAATAACACTGTGTTTAAACACACAGGCTACTTTTATTAAGACGCGGGTCACACCGCGGGGAGCAGCTAGTAAGTAATACATACATATCGTCACGCCTTTCCCACGAGGGGGCTGGCAGAGGTGTAATACAACACTCACACTTCGCCGGACAATATTCAGTCCCAAATGTGACAGGGGGCGAGCCTGTCGCCATACACCGGGCTCCAGTCATGTAGCAGATGACATACAATACGCACATATTATGATCAAACAATGAACAGATTGGTGCGTGCCGTCGGCTGGGTTCGAACCCGCTCCCTCTGGCTTGAGAAGCGGACCTTCTCCCAAGTAGGCTGCCATCGCACTAGTAAGTAATATGTAACAGTAAGCAATGACCTCTTGTGGAAAAAGTGAAAATCAAAACGCGTTTAATGCTACAGCTCGGGTACGATCCTTACCTCTTAGTACTGTAATAGTTTCTTATGCGTTAACTAGATGGCGCTGTAATAAATTCAGGAGAGCTAATTTTATTTTTTCTGTCATAGAGCTTTTTATCTGGTAGAGGTAGGAATGTTGGTAGAGCTATGGCCTTAAACTCTTGGTGGATCAGTGCTAAAAACTCCAGGGTTTCGTGGCGCAGTGTTGTTTATAACTTATCAACCGAGCGAGTGTTATGGCAAGCGAAGCGTCTAAGCATCTAGAATTCTTTTTTTTTTTATTACATAATAGGCTTGCGTTTGGCCGCCAACATGCCTGATGATAAGTAGTGATGCGGCCTACAATGGAGCACGCTTGCCTAGAAGAAACCAATTCACTCGAGACTTGAAGACACCCAGATTATAAGTGTCAGGGAACACACAGTCTGGCAGAGTATTCCACACTCTAGCGTGGTCACACTTTCTCTCATTCTAGACGCTTCGCAAAAATTAGTTGCCAAATGTTTTCGTATGTCCGGCGTCTGTCTGCCTGTTTTTCTCAACAGGTCGAGGCGATTTTTTTCAAATCATACCTCCACCATTTTAAAAAGTTTCCAAAAACTGACTTTTCCAAAAAAATCTATCTCACAAAATTTCACAAGAACTGGTTGGGAAATGCGACCTGTAGGGCTATTCTTAAGGAGTGAGATTCAATTTCACCATTTTTCGTCCTTGTTGCTCTCGTTTGAATGGTCATAGGTGTGAGAGTAACCAAGGTAAAATCTCATCTCATCTCACGCGTAGGAATAGCCGTCAGGGAGGCTATTCCTATGCGTGACGTTTCAATCAAGAGCAACAAGGACGAGCAAAAGGTGAGATGAAAATCTCAAATCCTCGAATAGGGCCCCTGGGGGGCTATTCCTGCGCGTGAGATGAGATTTTATCTTTGTTACTCTCACACTTATGACGTTTCAAACGAGAGCAACAAGGACGAGCAAAAGGTGAGATGAAAATCTCAAATAGGGCCCCTGTACATAGAGAAGGAGGACAGACGCCGGCCGCAAGGTCTTCAGCTCACAGAGCCACTCATTAATTTAATGCGACTTGTATTCCAATGTTATCTAATCTATCGAACTAGCCCTCCTTTTTAGCCGTTACAAAATAAGTATGTATTACTAGATGTATGTATTCGCTCCAGCTGGTATCATCCTAGTGCTCTATGCAATGTGGTATTTTTATCGGCCACACAGGAAACAGTGTCAGTGGGGCGATCAGCGGCCGTGAATCTATGTAAACAAACGTGCTCTGTGGTGGGGTGGCCAGCCATACTGTAGGTAGAGTTGTCTTTTGGTCAGATCAAACTGGGGGTTCAACACCAGTCAAAAATAATCTGTATTAAGATGGCAAGACTTTGGTTAAGAGGGGGTTGACTAACCTGAGGCTAAACTTTATCAATGTAGGTAAACACGAAAGCATTAAGAAACAGGCATTTTCTTGAGGGTGAATTAGATACTTTTTGCCCCTAGCCTGCCTAAAAATTATATTGGCCTGGACCCGCTAATATAATTTCTAGCTACTCTCGGCAAGCCCTTTCATTTGAAACCCATAATTAATTGTAGGAGTGCATTAAAAATAACTTGTCCGTCATTTTGGGTGTTCCTCCATGTTGAATTTATGAATGAATGACGTCACACTACTGACCATGCATTCTTATCCCAACTAAACGTGTATACAAAGTGCTTAGCTTAATCGGTTGAATATATCTGCTTCAAAATTGAGTTGCAAGATTCCATGCCAAACAAACATTTTTTATGGTATTCCAAAAGTGTGGTCACAAGAGCGGGCTATAAACATTTTTGTCCTTGACGGCTAGAAGTTAAGAGGATTCTTACCCCTCAACGCGCGAGTGTTTATTTTTGAACTATTTCTAGCCCGTTAACTGGATACCTATAGTATAATTATGTGTACTGGCTGTCAAACTTTTATAGAAAATCTGTGCAGGGCTTTTGAAATAAAAAAAAATGTTTATTTCACGATTTAGTTTATTTTTAAAACATTATCTAGTCAATAAACTTATGCAGGTGTCGATACTCTTCTAGAACTTCTCAATGTGGCAGATCATATTCGATCCACCGCGGAAGGTCATCCTGAAATAGATCGCGTCTACGAGATCAAAAGGACCCATAAAACTGCCAAACGACCTCCCAAACGGACATAAATCATTCAATTACATTACTAGCCCTACATGACTACATACATACAAAGCGACATGGACCTTAATGAACGTTGCTGGTGAAGCATCGTTACATAATTTGTCTCTTTTTAAACCCTGAAGTGAAAATAAGACATCTGCTGTAGTTCAACTCTTGACAACGCTCATTACGATCCGTGTCGCAGTGTAATAACTATGCAGCTGAAGTTTTATTTTATACACGCGTAAAGTTTGGATATCGGTCCGAGCGCATCCGTCGCGCTGGCTGGCAGTCGAGATGCGCGCGCCGCCCAGCCTCGCGGCTCTCGCGCTCCTCCTGCTCTCTTCTGCCAGCCTAGTACTTGGTTACCAGGAAATCGGCTACCACGCGGACGACTCCTACCAGCCAGAGGATGTGATAGACGTGTGAGTTCATGTGACCCTGGTGCTATTGATCAGTGACGACATGTGATCTTCTATTTTTGCCCGGAAGCGATGATTGTAAACGACTTTGATTTTTAAATGCGTCCAGTGCAAATTATTCGAAGTCCGTCTAATTTTAGGAGCCAGCTGAAAGTCTAATTAAATTTGGTCTAAACACAATGCAATCACTCTTTTATAGTTCTAACTAAGTATCTCAGATTCCATAAGATTTCTGTGCCATGTAGTTTTCATACTTTCAGCATTTATTCGGGGTCATTATATATTCTTTCCAATAATTTCCAACTATGAGGATTAATTTTTTATTGTGTGTTAAAAAACTAACTAACGAACAGATAATTTCTCACTAACCTTCATGATCATTATCTAGGCAAGTAAATCATAATTAGTAAGTAAAATAATTTCACCGCAGGATCTATTTCTAGTACTACATACGAGTAACTTGGTTAAAAATTCGTAACGTGACAGAACTATGCTAAACTGAATGATGCTTGGAAAGCCCAAGAACGTCCCAAAACCCTACGTGTTCTATAAAAGCAATTCAAAATGGTTTCGTCCTTCATCGAGTTCGCGACCGTGCTATCGTTTGCGACTTCCCTTGGTTATCAATATTAAACCAGGGCGGGTTCATTGCACCAAGTACAATGCACCACATTATGAAATGCCTATAGATATGACAGAGAACCAGTGGGAGAGTTAACATAACTTGCATGATTGTCTAAAAAATATTAGATACTTCACATGCAATTCTTTCATGACCATTGGCCAGATCACAGAGCAGAAAACATTTTGAAGCAGAAGTCTTGGTGGTGGTTTCTTTTTTCGAATACTTTCCATCATATTTCGCAATTTTCTTTCGCCATTTCAAAGTTGACGATAAACGCAATTACCAGCATTTACCAGCAAGCTTTCTCAAAGATCTTGTCATCGACATCAGCAAGTAAAAACCTTTGGGCTGTTTTTTTGTGCCTAGTTATTCGTTTGCTGCATAAAGAAAACTTACTTTACTCATCGACTTGTGTAATGTAACAACAAGTAGATAAGTGGTATAAGCTGCAAATTAATGTGAAACTGCATCAGACATACCTCGGGTATAAATAGGGCTACACAGAATCCCTTTGAAGCAGTTTCTCAGAACGCCAGGATGAATGATAAAGTCTGTATTTGTGGTTACTTATAACCGTTATGGATCTGATGGTTCAGTAATATCGCTATAGCTGTGTACTCTGCTAGAGTACTGAGAAGCTGTTTGTTCTCTGTATGTTCTGGGAATTATGGTATAGGCTCCATGATTATGATCTCCTTGTGTGGATTATTATTAAAATAGATCTCTCTTTATTCATATTCGTGACACGCTCCGATCCAAACAAAATGTAACTATGTATATAAAATGTATCAACCTATCTCTTTTTTTTAGGTACCTAAACAAAAGATTCCTTTTGGTGCCTATATAAATCCTCCTCCTCCTTGCGTCGATTCACCAACACTGGGGGTCGTGACCCATCATTGAAGCACAGAATACTGCCCCCTATTACAACTTTCCTTTTATATATCCCCCATAAAAGTTATAAGTTTGGCGTCTCCGTGTGTGTGTGTGTGTGTGTGTGTGTGTGTTTGTGGCATCGTAGCTCCCGAACGAATGAACTGATTTTGATTTTTTGTTTGAAAGGTGAATTAGTCGGGAGTGTTTTTAGCTATATTTGATTCTCTTATCTTAGCAATTATTTATACTAGATATTTGATACATACGCACTGACATCGACGAAAGCTGCAACCTAATTGTTTCAAGAATATTTTTTACACCGTCACAGTTGAACTAAACACAGTAACATTAAATTAACATTTAATATTTTCCACTGAAAATCTCTAGTTTGAGAGATAAAGACTGGATAAAGATGACGTGACTGAATTAAGATAGTTATTTTACCTAATATTACGTGCAGGTCATTGTTTGTGATCATGAAACCAGTTAATCACGGAACTGTCCGATAAGATAAGGACTTGCGGTTGAATACCGCATAGAAACCTTCAGTGGCCATTGACTTTGAAAATATCCCATGCCTATTACAGGTTTCCGAAAAACAGCAAAAATCTATCGATCGTCGAGGAGAATAAATCAAGTATCTTTCAGTTCTCTGATCAAAAGAAAACACAGACAATTATAATGTGAAGGGCATTCATGAAATCAACCTTGTGATTTAAAAAATCAAAAACCATCATCTGTGCGATAAATGTAGGTACTGGCGTTGGTAATGGCATGGAATACGAATGGACCTGGCTCACCTAAACCCTGATACTACCTACTTCGAAAAATCTAGCGCTTTTTTTTAGAGAAATCAGCCAAGAACTAAGCGAGATGAAAAAAAACCTACCTCACAAAAATCTTATCTAAGCCATAATTAACTCATTGGATGCTCAACATCTAAGCGCTTTTCGATCTCTTATTCCAGAGCAGACACATCCAGCGCATGCCCGTCGGAACGACTCCTGCGCACGCGAGAGACGTGCACCGTGGGTGGTGCGGACATCCAATGTCTCCGTCTACATTGCTGTGATACGCACACTTTCATTGCTGGCAGGTAAAGTATTTAAATCTAAGATTTTGATGCAACTGTTTACATCAAGGTCAAAGTCAAAATGTTTTTATTCAATGTGGTGCCAAAGATACACTTATGAACGTCAAAGTTTTATAATAGATAGACTCGACCGCCGTGTTCGGAAAAAGAGCGACTATTCAGAACATGAATGTACAAGTATTTAAGTATTTATTTATTTATGAAAATGTGCCAATCAACAGTGAACAAATTACACATTCATTACTTGGAACTGATATGTGAACACCACCTAACGTATACAGCATTCGCTTAAATCAAAGATACGACACTCAAATACAAGATTTAATTCCATATTGAAATAAACTCAAAATAAAAATAACATAAATGAAAGTAAAACAAAACAAATGGGACATTCCACGTCTTTGTTAAATTATGCTTAATTAATTTGATTATTAAAACAATTAACGAATCGTTGAATATGTCGGGGAGTATTCAGAAGGTTTAGAAGCTGTGGATCTACCAAGGGAGCATAATAAAGAAGAAGTAGTGTAGGATATCCACAGATAATAGAAACGTATTTCCTACGGCCAGGGACCCTATTCGGAGATTTGAGATTCTCATCTCACCTTATTTTGTCCTTGTTGCTCTCGTTTGAAACGTCATAGGTGTGAGAGTGACCACAATAAAATCTCATCTCATCTCACGCGCAGGAATAGCCCCCCTGGGGGGCTATTCCTGCCCCCCAGTGATTTTATCTGCCCCTGAGATGTGATTTTATCTTGGTCACTCTCACACCTATGACGTTTCAAACGAGAGCAACAAGGATGAAAAAAGGTGAAATGAAAATCTCAAATCTCCGAATAGGGTCCCTGGTGGAGTGACGACTTGCGAAAAGTGGCGAGCTGAAAATGGATTTAGAATTTTCATGAAGCCTGCTTCTAAAAACTCGACATTAGTTTAGTTTACGCATAGTTTATACATATACGAGTATATTAGTCAGACGCAACTCGACGTAGTAAGTTTTGAGTAGTATTTCTTGCTAAAACCGCAAATGATAATTTACAATTCTTGGCACATAAGTACACGTCGTGTTGTGTTTAACCTACTTGTTCTCTTTGTTTCGTTTTCTTTACAAACCGCAACAATACAAGTATAACTTGAGTATCATACGCAAAGGGACATAAAGCACACATCGAAGCGAAGCTAGCGTCATTGGGTGAACAAAAGGGTTTTAAAAATATTCATGGCCAGTTCAAAAAAGATGCAGAAAACCATTGAATATTTGAAACCATGTCGGACTGTGGGTTTTAGACAGTTCTCGTTGCTTTGTGAACAACGTTACTTAGTTAAAAGAAAACGTAATGGAAATCGATCCTCCTATGCACAGTTTAGTTAAACGGAATGTAGAGCATAATTCTCTATAATCTATCTTCTATAAAATAAAAATGAATCGCTGAATAAGCTGCTAAGCGCAAATCTCGAGAACAGCTGAACTGATTTCGCTAATTTTGTTTTTGAATATTCCTTGAAGTAGGTACCTATCTATTTCGTAAAACGTTCTGTATAGCATTTTCTCTTGTTCTTCAACTGTCCAGGTGTATTCCCAAGTCGGTGGATCCGTGCAGCCTGAAGTTGTGCGAACAGGCATGCGAGGTTAAAGACACCAGGGTCTGGTGTACCTGCCACAACGGCTTCCAGTTCCACCCGGACAACTACCACCGGAAGGAGCAGCCTTATTGCATTGGTAATGAGACCGATTTTACTGTAGCATTTACTTAGTCTTCTTTAAATATCCAGTCAGAAAGAACGGTGAAACGACTTTGTGGCATTAGTAAAGATACTAGTTTCTTCTTATGGAATCTAGTACACTCCACTCAGTGGCGTAGCGTCCCTAGGCGGGCCTCCGTATAAAAAATTGTTTGGGGGCCCTTATGAAGGGCCACCAAAAGGAAAAAAATTGCATAATATTAAAAGAAATATTAATATTGATAAAAATAATATTTACACATATTAGTTTAGCTTACTCACGTCAGGGGCCTCCGTGGCCCGGGGCCCCCGTATAATTGATACGGCAGAGACGGTAGCTACGCCCCTGACTCCACTCCACTTTACTCCAGCACCTCCTCGTTTTTTAAACATCTCCTCGTTATATAAACATCTGTATAAAAATCTGTGTGAGCTAGCTTGCATGTTGTCTGATGGTGTTGTTGCTCCTGTAGCGCTTTTGATGCATCACTAGATTGGTTCTGGGTCAGTCAGAAACATCATCTCCATACTTTGACATTTTTACGTATGCCCTTCTTCGTAGACATCGATGAGTGTGCGACCAACAACGGTGGCTGCGACCAGCGCTGCGTGAACGACCCTGGAGGCTACCATTGCGAATGCGCACCGCCGCTAGTCGTCGCCGGCGACGGGAAGAAATGCGAGCGACGCGCTCCGGTACCAGTACCGCTTGCTTTGCCGGTAACATTCTTAGCTGAATGAATAGTAACCCTAGCTGGATGACAAACATTTAATACATGTAGCGGTTGTAGCAGGTGAATGCATAAAAATCAAGGCAGACTAACTAATTTGGGCAAAAAACAAGGCTCTAAACCTAACATTTGCTAGGCAAATTAGGCAAGTTCCTCCCCTTGTTTTTCACTCGCAATTTTATGGCTTTATTGCTAATTATAGTATTCAACCGGACGCAAGCCGTGAGAACACAGAGGTTCTGTTTTAACGAAATTGCGATTTGTTATATCAGCCATTGATATCATCAGGCTATTCAGTAAAAAATAGCAGCGTTTTACCTGAAATAAAACGCATATTAAAATACTTACCTAACTGGAAGCTATATATATATGAAGAGTGCATTTCCGTTTCCGTCGAAAGTACCAGCGTTTTCGTACTTTTAATGCCTTCTAACCGGAAGTCCTAGGTGGCGCCACCTCTGCATTCGCGCTTTGTGAAAATATCGCGCGCCATTTTTTATCATTGGCTTAATTTTCCGAATTTCCACCAGGCAGAAATTAAAGTGATAGCTTCCAGTTAGGTAAGTATTTTAATATGCGTTTTATTTCAGGTAAAACGCTGCTATTAAATAACTTGACCGTAACTGGAAGCTATATATATATGAGAGCCTGTTTGGTATTGCCTGGTGGTGCCACCTATAGTAGGGCTATTAAAACTTATTGTTAGAAGAAACGCCAATGTGAGCTGTAAATAATATTAAAAATTATTTCAAATCTTCAAAAATGTTGTTGGAAAAACAACTTAAATAAAAGGGTTTACATAATAATAATGAAACCGGAAACAAGGCATTATGTTTTCTCTCTATTGGTCTGAAACAATTACGTATATTAATTACCATTAAATAGTACATTTTCCATCTGTAAAATGTATGTCACCAGCATCTGTATAATGCCGTATTGTAATAGGATGCTTTGGGAATACATTCCATAGAATGTCTGACACGTTCAGGCAATGTATAAATACATATTTATGTCATACTTTCCCTTTGCATTAATTAAGTTTGTATACAGAACCATACATAATATGTTGGTGGTTAAAATTGTTTTAAAAATCAACAACAGGTCGTTGATGCAAAAGATTTTGTAGTCTACTATCGCAGGTGACCAACAAACAACTTCTTGGACAAGCAGTGATACCATTTTTTCTGTAGATAGTGTTTAAATAGTCAACCATAACTAAGTGGTGTGACAATTTAAGTGACAGGTTAATGTCCAGATCGATAGAAATATTTTTCAACCAGACCGACTCTGGTAATCGGCAATTGTTTTAAAATGGCAACAACAACGATCGTAAATCATGTGAGTAAAAAAGATGAATCCGTAAAGCCAGTTCAATATATGTATTTCAACAGTTCAGTAAATTTAACGAAAACCAAGAATATTTATAATTCTAAAAACTTTACTGACTTGACAAATCAGTTACACGTGGGAGACAGCTAATATTAAATAATATACTAAAAATCAATTACATCAAGTTTTTAGGCAGCTTATGCCAATATTAATGTTTATAGCGAAAATTAGGTTTACTTTCACATCTCTTAACTTCAATAGGCATGTACTGAATTTTTGATAGTGAGTTTCCAAGTCAATGCATTAATCATCAGTGTTTGTGATGATTTTGTAAAATATATGTAAAACATGAAAATCACGCTAGACTTTCAAAGATAACGTAATTTTATCATGAGCGTAGTCTCATAAATAATCTATCACTTTAATAACACTATTTCGTTTATTATATAATTATCGTTATCAAATGCAATATAGGAAGGATTTCGGCTCCGATACCTATTGCCCTAAGAAAATTGTTGGTAGTTTAGTTAAGCAACTTACGATAAGCCAGTAATCAGGATTTATTTATAACTAACAGTTACACGTCACAGTTCGCAGTGCAAGTCTTTACATTGTAAGATAAGATAAGAAACACCTTTAGAAGAAGGTAGGTAATTAAAAGGAATGGGCGATGGTAGTTGCGAGCTACTATCTTAACTTACTGCAAACACATTATATCTTATAGCGGTAGGTAGCTTTTATGGCAATTTGAAACATACAATTTTCTAATGATTAAGTCACAGTCGTGCGAAAAATAATTGATATAAGCACCCACGCCCTACTATTTTTTCTCTCAGAGTCGTAAAAATATTTAACTAATTTCATATTTTAAATTATAATTGTGTAATTCAAATCGTTCATTGTGAACGAGAGGTTGCTAGTGTCAATGCGATAGCGCACTGAGTATGTCAGACAATAGGCCACACATTCAGGTATTACGAGGCTGTTCCAAACAAAATTATTTAAGTAATTAAAAAATAAATAAATATATAAGTATATAATTATGTACTTATATTCATATTATGAAAAAGGGGACACGCGTGTGACCTTACTTTGCCTCGAGTTAAATGAGAAAATGAGATTTTTAACAAAATTAGTACAACATTCGTTCTCGTCACATTATCCGTAACATAATGTCGTTTTAAAAACGACCTAATTGCAAGAATCGACAAGATAAGACATCGTTTTAAACCAAATAGCAGGTATCTCCGTTGTGATTGGAGTCGCAGGAAATACTGCACGAACTCTTAAGGTTATTGTGCTCATCGAGCACTTTTGTTCAATAAATAATCAAGTAAGGGGTAAGACTCACTTCGAAATTTTGAAAGAACATGTTTCACTTTGCAGTTGATTCAATACTATGCAACCCACCTCGAGGTGGTGACTTACTTCTAATTAAATTAACGTTACACAGGGAACATAATAAGTTCATATCGAAAACTTCTTGATCAGACTGCAACAAACTGGCCTGAAGCCTCGCTTTGAGCGTTTAATTTATCAGTTTCTAAAAACGTAAAAGATTGAATCTGGATTCAGCAGTAATAGTAAAAAACTACGTTTAAGACTGTCTAGCTGTAACATAGAATATTTTCACGGTCTGTTAATTTATTGATTTGGAACCTGTTTCATTACAATTTTATTCTTATATAAGACATTCCCGCGAGGGTAGTTTTTGCAAAGGTATATTTTTATTTTACCTTGAAAAGGTAGTTTATTACAAGCAAGCTAGAGTAGTTTCATGAAGAATAAAAGACAGATTAGGCATTACAACAACAATAAAATACGTTTGAAATATTTGATCCAGCATAAAACTAGGTTTTGTTATGAACATACAACATTATTAAGATCAAAAAATCACCCTGTTAGGATGGTTTGTAATAAGCCTACGATACTTACTTGATACAATGAAATATTGTATTTTTCAAAGAGATGCTCATCGGGTGAAGATGGTTTGTTACAACCAAACAAGTTTGTACTATGTTTATCATGAAATTGATATTTTGCAAATACATTTGCACAACTATAGAGTTTTGCTTTATTTATTACAAGCATACATTGTCTGTTGTATTAACTGCTTAATACTATGAAATATGATATTTGCAAAAAAGGTACTCACCTGCAATGGTGGTTTATTATAACCACAAAAAATATTAAAATACGTTCTGTTAAACGCTTATAGCAATGTAATATCTGTCAAGAGATTCACCCTGCGAGGGCGTATCGTTACAAGCGTACTAAAGAATAGTGTATGTATGGATCGCTTGATTCAATTGCAAATAGGTAGCCTCCCTGCGAGGGTGGCTTTTGATTACCTACCCTGCGAGGGTGGTTTATTACAAGCATACAATGATGTATGATGTATTGATTGCTTAAAGCAATGATTCAATTGCAAATAGGTAGCCTCCCTGCGAGGGTGGCTTTTGCAAAAGATTACCTACCCTGCGAGGGTGGTTTATTACAAGCATACAATGATGTATGATGTATTGATTGCTTAAGGCAATGTAATATGATATTTGTAAAGAGATTCACCCTGCGAGGGCGTATCGTTTCAAGCATTTCAGAGTATTTTGTATTGATTGCATAATTCAATGTAAGGAGGTACAAAAACGGTACTCCTGTATCTCCCTATTATAACCATGCGAATGCACGTTGAACTGATTGTTTGCATAACAATATGGTAAAAAGGAATAAATTCAAAATGAAATACTTGTTCCTCTAAACTTAAACGCAATGTCAAAAGATCAAGTGACATTTTGAGTAATATATCCACAAAAGAAAATTAATTTAGAAATAATTTCAAAAAAAAAAAGGGGTTAAGAAAGCCTTTATATGCATTTATTTAATGAAAAGTTTTCAGCATACGGCTAGGTGACGTAAGATATTTTCTCCCCCACTATTGTTTGTTCCTAGGTCTGTGATACCTAGATTATGATTATTTCTTACGTCCAAAATAATAGGCATTACCTAGCCTCTAAAATACATGTATTCAAATAATTTGCCATGATGTATCAAAAATTTATAGTAACTAAAGCTATAAAGTGAACGAACTGATAGATCGCTAGATATGGTCGAGTCGTTTGTATGACTCGTAGTTAAGCAATTGATACACTGTTGCAACATTTGAAAACCATTATTTTTATAAAAAGGATTTTTTCACTCACCAACTTTCTTCAATTATCGGCCAGCACGTCAACCAATACCGATGAATTAGTAGAATCGTAAAAGCACGCTGTTACGCACCTTTCACTGAACCACCGCCACGGCCCGTGCTCTGTAGCTTGGGCGTTTGGGCGGCAAACATTTATACGTTTCTGGAAGCAAAACTATGTTAAAAACTGGTGATAATCTTAAAGGCGATGACAGCCTAGTTGGAGAAGGCCTGCCTCTCAAGCCAGAGGGAGCGGGGTCGAACCCAGCCGACGGCACGCACCAATTTGTTCGTTGTGTGAACATATGTGCGTATTGTATGTCATCTGCTACATGACTGGAGCCGGGTGTATGGTGATAGGCTCATTTGGGACCGAATATCGTCCGGTGATGTGGGTGTTGTATAACACGTCTGCCAGCCCCCTCGGGGGAAAAGCGTGACGATATGATGAATAATCTTAAATATTACCTAAAAACACTTCAATAATGACAAAACACTGGTATGAGGCATCGTTTGACCCCCATATTGTAAGCCACATATGGTTAAAAACATTTAGGCACACAAAAAAATTTAAATATCAAATTAACCGAACGGTAAAACCGTTAAAACAAATTCTACTCACTCATTTTGAACAAATGAAATGAAGAAATGAAATATAATGTGGGTAGGTACTTACTGCGTAAAATGTATACTTAACACCGAGTTATTTTAGGAAAATAACTACATTTCAGTATTTTACCACATAATTATTAACAAATTATCACTTTGTATTAACTAATTATGCAACACGACGCAAGCTGCTAGGGCTGCGGCGATGTTACTTCGACGAAACTTAAAACGCCAATGATAAAAAATGGCGCGCGATATTTTCACAAAGCGCGAATGCAGAGGTGGCGCCACCTAGGACTTCCGGTCAGAAGGCATTAAAAGTACGAAAACGCTGGTACTTTCGACGGAAACGGAAATGCACTCTCATATATATAGCTTCCAGTTACGGTCAAGTTATTTAATAACTTATCTTATGCAGGACCCGTCAAGCCCCTTTTCTTGACGCTCGAGATGTTTCTTATTTACTCTCACTCTTATGTCTTTTGAAACAAGAGAGACAGTGACAAAAATATCACAACCTGTAAGAATAGCCCTCCAGTAGTAAATAGTCAACTTGTAAGCTTCTTTTTTGTTTTGAATCTTTTATTGACTTAATCCAATGTTTAATAAATATTTCCTTTACTTTAACCGACCTAGGAACCTCTCCCGCTGATCCGCGCGTCATCCCGATGCTACGCGCCGTGCGACACCGTCTCCTGGCTGTCGCGGAAGGTGAAGCAGCTGAACGACCAGCTCCACACCACGCAGCAAGCACTGAAGAAGTTTATGGAGAGCGCATTGGCTAAGGGAGAAGGTATGGACAAGAGCTGTAAGTTCATTGTTTCTCTGGTGGGTACAGTGCTGCTGCAAAATAGCCAAAAACGCTGACTGTACTTGGCAACACCACAATACTTTAGGGTAAATGGAGTTTTGGCGGGAAATGAACAACTCAAGGTTCCCCTGTTCACATTTGCTACGGGCCTCGCGCTTGTTTAGTAGGTGCATCTTAGAAGGTCGGAGTTAACAAAGCTTAACTATCTATAGGTTGAGATAGAGATACTGGAAGTATCTATCTACAACGTATGGGTAACAAAAGTTGATAACAGTTAAAGTTGTAGGTTCATCGTTTCTTTGGTAGAACTGAGAAGGACATAGTTAACAACGTTTAATTATCTATAGCTAGTTACTGCTACTACTACGGGCAATAAAAGTTTTCTAAGAGAGATTAAGCAAGTAATAGCGAGAAACTTCTGTAAACAGGATTATTTTTCTTGCAGCCAATGATCAATTTGCAGAAGGAAACTATGCGTCTAGAGTATTGGACTCCACAGCACCCTTGGAAGGTGGATACTGCCGATGTGAGAGAGGTCCTAGGGTAAGCTAACGTTTCACAAAGATTCAGGTAGGTACTTATAGAACAAATACAAGTACAAAATTCTGTCCCCATTTGGGTTACATTAGTACCAAGTACCTACCAACCAACGGTTGGTGGCAGATAAGGACTTTTCAGAAAAAAAAAATATGTATAAAAGCGGTGCTTTTGATCTATGATAAAAAAATCTAGGGCTACATGTATTAGTCCTAAGCCAGCATCCAAGTAAACCAGTCGTCTCGATAAAAGGAGTTTTATTAAAACACCACCACATTAGGAGTCAAGTGAATGGTGAGAGTGAACAGATAGAGTAGTTACTCCATCATACAATTCCCCCTCAACAATTATTTACCCTATAATAACATTATTTACAGATTATTACATTAAAAAACTGGGAATATTAGTTATGAACCATAGCTTATGCTTGCTAAATACGCCAGAATGATAGTAAAGAGGTTGTGGTTGCGAAAATGCAGAGTAAATTTTACTTGTCTATTATGCAGGGTCCCGCAGGTCCGCCCGGCATGGAAGGTCCGAAGGGCGACATGGGCCCCAGAGGCCCCCGCGGCGCCCGCGGACCCAAGGGCTCTCTTGACTTGATGCTGCTTATGATAGCCGACATCAGACATGATATACAGAATCTGGAGTCCAAAGTCTACAAAGACGGTGAACGGTAAGTGGCTGATTCAAATTCTTTATTCAATAAAAATTAAGCTACTTTACAGCGGACCAAAATTTTTCTTAATCTATATATAAAAAATAATTACTGCTACCTACAATAATACAAATATTATGTACAACAGTTATTAAAATGTGAAAAGACAACTATTTTAACAAAACAACGTCAAAATAAAAATTAAAAATTAAGTTTCAAATAATACAATTAAAAAATAATGACGTGCACGGCTGCGTCTCGCATAGCATGTGCTATGCGAGACGCAGCCGCGTGCGCGCACTCGCCTTGATGAAGACCGCTGAATGCGGTTGAAACTATAGTCGGAATAATCGACTAAATTGTACGTGAGTAATTCCCGTTTTATCTTCTATCTTTAAATGAGCAATTCTTGTATATATATATATATATAATTGGAATCTCGGAATCATCAACGATTTTCATACAATTTAGTATATAGGGGGTTTCGGGGGCGATAAATCGATCTAGCTTGAAATCATTTTTAGAAAATGTCATTTTATTCGTGTTTTATCGATAATCAACTTAAACATAAACATAACAAAAATATGACTCTTCCTGACATCTATTGGCGAATAATAATACTATTTTTTGTGAGCAACTAATTGCTTTAACGACACAACAGCAGATGGCGTTGTTAAGTAACACGAAGTCAATGAGTGTTTGCTTTGAGGTTAGACTAAAATCAATTGTTTATTTTCCAAAAAACATCTTATGGGTGCCGGATCCCATTAGAGGAAAATGATGCCGGATCCACCGAATTCCGTATCCGGTTTTTCCGGATTGCAATTCCGAGCTAGCATGTAGCCGCTTGAAAGACCCTCTAATAAATCCAACCATGATCTAATCTTTCCAGGCCAGAACGCTTCAACCTGCAGAAGGCATGGCGGCGACAACGCAAGCAGGAGTTGCTGGAGCGAGAGAGCAAGACAGAGCAAGACTTGGAGGCGTATACAGCGCCGCCGTTAGAGAGCCATGCGATCGAAGTCTCCTCAAATGGTAAGAATACAAAAAAATCACAAGACTGAAACTGATGATACCTACAGTAAGAGAGAAACCGGTATACAGGGACCGAAGAAGTACTTCATGACGGGGGGAGGGGAGGAACCTTCTTTGATGACCCCCTTCCTTCGTCTTCGTCTCTCTCGAACTTCTTTGTAAATTATCTACTTAATGTAAATTATCTATCTATTTAAGTATGTATTTAAAAATATATATGTATTTATATCAGTCTCTGGCAGCCATAGTACAAGCTTTGCTTAGTTTGGGGTCAGACGACCGTGTGTGTAAGTGTCCTGATATTTATTATTATTATTATTAATGCATCGATTGACGTAAGTGCGTATCGTGATATTTTTGTCAAGAATGGTAGATTGATAACAGAGGGTCAAAAGAATCAATTCCCGAGGTATTTAGACGCCCGAGCGCAGCGAGATATTGTCCGAGTAGGAATTGAATCTTTAACCCGTGTTAAACCACTCTACTTTTCATTTCGAATATGAGGAAAATAAAAGTAGTTGTTTATCTAAACTATTTATCCTACAAGTGCTATCCTACTAATATTATAAACGCGAAAGTTTGTAAGAATGGATGGATGGATGGATGGATGGATGTTTGTTACTCTTTCACGCCATAGAACGGCTGCACAGATCGGGATGAAATTTGGCATAGAGATAGATTATAGTCTAGAATAGCACATAGGATACTTTTTAACTGCGGGTGGAACCGCGGGGCGCAGCTAGTTGATAAAAATATAACAATATTAGCAGTACCAGCATTTTCCACCCAATAATCAGATCAAAACACTAGTACTTTCAGAGTATGAGAAATAAAAACGCCATTACCTCTCGGAGTACCCGCTGTACTCAAAGTATGTTATTACCTGCACCATGCTATATACAATGTAACCTGACTTAATTTCGGTTTGACAACCTAATACAATGAAGTCTGAAACGATTGCATTTCAAATAGCTAGAATTTGTGCATGGCCATCGGCTCTTTAAATTTTCTCTGGTAAAACAACCTTTTTCCCAGGCCAAACTGGCGAGATCCGTCGCGAGTCCACAACCGACTGGTCGCTCGTGAAGGGCGGCGACCCTGAAGCCGACGTCCCCGAGGGCGGCGCCCTAGGGCTGCTCGACGACCGGCACGCGCTCGAGAGACTGCGCCAGTACCACCTCCTGGGCAACACTACTGCCACTACTGACGAGGACGTTGATACAGATTATGATTATAGTTTCTATTAGATGTTAGATGGTGATTTTATTTTGCAACTACCCACTATTACTAACCCTTATAAAGTATTAAATTGGTTGGGCTAGGAGAGTCTAATCTTATTCGTTTTATCAATCCTAGGAACGAGTAGTATCCTAGGAATCAGTATTCCCTGTAGGTGGACAATCGATACGCGATGCTCTGATTGTGATGCAGAATAGTTTTATTGTTTTAGTCACCTTACCTTTACCTTTTCCCACGTAACCATTCAGATCCAAAGATCACAACCAACTGATCAAAAAACTTAAAAAAAACTTCACGGTTAACAAATCATTCATTAAATAGATGCGAGAACTGAACGATTCTGCTATACTAATTACGATAAGTTAGACGATGCAAAAAAAATCTGGATTTGATCTTATTGTCAAATAATACGACTACCAACTGCTACAAAGAACCCGTCACTTTGTTTTTGCTACTCGTATTTCATATTCATAATTATAATGCATCCCTGTGTCGATGTAAAGCGATACAAGGATGCATTTACAGCACTATTATTGTGTAACCAACACCAATGTAGAGCTCATCATGACGTGCAACATGTGAAAAAGCGTATGGTTTTGTCGAAATGTTTCTGTATTCTTTATGAAAAAGACCTTGTGTACAGACATGATTGACATTTATTAATATCATAATAGCTGTTAGCCGCGACTTTGTTCGCGTGGATATAAATCGCATGGCCTGGGGGCTTACCACAACCTCTTAAAACATCATTAATTAAGCCTTACTTCGTAATTTCGTACCATGACCACCCTAAAAGTATTCCTGTTAAGTTTTGATATCGCTTAGCAGTTTTGATGACGTCACTCGATTTCGTTCATTCAATCCAAGGAACATTTGTTTAAAAACCGTACTACGACCTTTAAAGTATTCCTGCCGAGCTGTCAAAATAGCAGGAATGATACAAATGACAACGATTGTTAAAAAGTTGCTCTCCGTGTAACTTTTTCTATTTTTATGTGAGTTTTTGCTGTGTTTCTGAGGTTCTATTTGTAATATTTAGCAAGATGGTCGATGATTTGGAAACTTTCGAGTTTCTCGAAGCAGATATTAGAAGCTCCGTACTACGAAGGACGCCTTCGGACGGGCTCCAGAATAAATTTCAACCCATTTTCACGTAGATTTTTTGTTGGCTAAGTCAGCTCCTTTTGATGCACTTGCTTCTTCTTAGAGTGAGCCTTCGCCTGCAGACTCCTATTAAAGCCCGCAGCGATTTCACTGTGGGTTTTTAAAAAGTCTCAGACTGAGACTCTGCGGCCGCTGTGACAAATTATTCTAAGCATTAAATTCTAGATATCACCAAAATAATTTTCACAAGCTTTAATTGGATACAGCAATTGAATTTTAATTTACCTTCATGATCATAGGTAGATTTAATTTACGGTTTTGAGGGGAACCGAAAAGATGGTGTCATGATTTTGTATTATTTTCAAACGTTTCTACTTATATTCTTTTATATTATTATTTTTTTTTTTTTTTTTTTTTTTTATTTAAAAAATTACACTCCACGGACTCCGGGGACCGTGACTTTTTTTAACAAAAATCTTAAATTATTATTTAAAGGAAATACAGGTAGAGGGGGGTTAGTTATTAAGTCTTAATCTAAGGTTAGGTTAAAGGTTTTCAGATTTACTTAATGCATTGTGAGTACACCACGAGCAGACCAGCGACCCGCAAGCAGCACCCGATCACGAGTATGACGCATGTGCCAGCCATCGCTCTCCTCAACCATATTTGAGGGAAGAGAACGACCCGACACACGACGCCGCCGCAAGAAGGTGCCTTCGATAGTGAGCATGAATGCTCGAGATGGACCCACAATTTATATAAAACGATAACATATTATAACTTTTATATTATTTTCTAACGTTTTCTTCCCTCTTTCAGTAAAGGCGAAAACTCGCCTTTACTGAAAGAGGGAAGGAGGAGCGAGATTTATCTCATTTATCATCATCTTCATCAGAGATCTAATGAAAAATGTTATGACAAACATACGGAAGACTATGGTGGTATGGCTATGTTGCCTCTAGCCTGCCCTATGAGTCAAAACAAAAAAAAAAATTTTTGACATTGTTCATACAACCAAGTGTCGCCAGATGTTTCTTAGGAGAGATTGTACGCGAGTGAAGAAAATAAAAATTCTTAGGGAAGAAAATAATAATAAATCATAGTGTTTGTACTTGCGTAAACTTGTAAAAACCGTAAGTGTAATTTCCCTGTATCGATAGGATATTGTAGGCACGATTTCGCTATGCGGTCGTACTATTGTACGACCCCGATTGTACGATTTTTACATGGCAAAAATCGTATAATTACGATTGACATCGTACATCTGGCAACACCACACTCCAAAATACGCAAAAGTACCACAGAGTGTATAAAAGCACTTGTATCGTACATTCTTTTGACATCACTGTAGCAGGAGTAATAACGTTTTAAAACATTATTGTTTTCAATGCTTGTGGTAGGGTACAAAACAATACTTATTAAGGAATGTAACAAAACGTTCCTGCGCAATGATGTTTTTGTAAAAGTTCATGGTAAGCCCCCTGTACTTACAACAACCTTGTCTATAGCGATGATAGCCTAGTTGAAGCCTAGCCTCTTAAGCCAGAGGAAGCCTGTTCAATTCCAGCCGACGGACCAAATTGTTCATTGTGTGAACGTATGTGATTTATTAATTATATGTATGGCATCTGCTACATGACTGGAGCCCAGTGTATGATGACAGGCTCGCGCTAAGGTGTCGTATTATACCTTAGCCAACCTTTAGACTTTTAGACCTTTAGATCTTAGACTTTACAGACAACCAATTTTTGTTTGGGTTACAGTCCAGTCTTTGAAATTAGATAAAACATTATTAATTCAATAAATCAGTCTTTAAAATCGGACGAAATATTTTCTAAGTAAGTATAATATCTTCTACCTATGTATAACTTCGAAATATTGTTTACACAATGTCACAATATAATATATTTTTTGTGACATTGTGTCTGAGTGCTGCTCAATACAAATTAACTAGAATCTAAAGTACTTATTTATCGTGCTTAGAAATAAAATGAAATATTTTTACAAACAACATATCATCACGCCTTTACCCCGAGGGGGCTGGCAGAGGTTTACAACACCCACACTTCGCCGGACGATATTCAGTCCCAAATGTGATAGTGGGCGAGCCTGTCGCCATACACCGGGCTACAGTCAAGTAGCAGATAACATACAATACGCACATACGAGTATATTCAATTAACAAATTGGTGCGTGCCGTCGGCTAGGTTCGAACCCGCTCCCTCTGGCTTGAGAGGAGGGCCTTCTCCAACTAGGCTATCATCGCTTGCAAATATTTTTACAAACATACAAAATGTATTTAAGTGTCACAGATTAATAAAATTAATCATTCCTAATTTCTTATACGGACCGCTAGTGTGGAATACTCTGCCAGAGTGTGTGTTCCCTGACACGTATAATCTGGGTGTGTTCAAGTCTCGAGTGAATCGGTTTCTTCTAGGCAAGCGTGCTCCATCGTAGGCCGCATCACTGCTTATCCTCAGGCATGTTGGCGGCCAAACACAAGCCTAACATGATCAAATTCGCAACTAATCATATTCACAATTAAACAAAAGAAAGAAGAAGAAATTTCAACCTTACCCTACATTACATACTCAATACCTACTATTCACAAATATATACTTACCAGTTACTGTTACAGTAGGTAGGAAGTAGGTCTGTCTAATTATGTAGTAGGAAAACTTAATTATCAAATCAATAAATATAGTAGACAAATAGGTTTTTTAAATATAATTATTGCACTACTATTATTATACTTATTTATGACTCCAAAGTAATATTTCCTTAGTAAAACGACAAATCACAAATTAAAAACTGTCAGCACAGCAGCGGTGGTGGTGGTTGTTGACTCGCGTCAGTTCAATTTTTCTTGGAGATAGCGATTTCAAATGTGTGCGCGTGTGTGACGCACACATCGAAGCTCACAGCAAAGCACTACTAACTTATTCTGCGACCCGGCTTCGGGGAACGTTGAAACAGTTCATTACGCACTTGTCTTAACTATCTTGAATTAAAAACTATAGTATCTACGATGAATGTGCGTGAATAACAAACAAAATTTAATCTCCAATACATAATTTTTTTAAATTTTTATTACTTAAAATAGAATACACTTGGTTGCTAGAAAGCAGTCAGCACGTTATCTCTAGCCGAAGTCTAGCTAGTAACTGAGGGCTGGTACTGTGCCGCAAGTCGCTTGAACTCGTTGCTCTTGGCGTGGTAGTCGCGGGTGAACGGGTGATCCGGGTTGCTGTCCAGGAGCTGGGCTAGGTAGCGGGTAGACACCTGGAGAGGGAGAAAGAACAGCATTAGGGTGCTGAAGTTGAACAAAGCTAAGCGGAGCTCGGTGGTGCATGAATGCTCGAAATCTGCGTTTCACTTCATGCAACGCTGTTAACTCCGCTCCGCCTCAGTGGAAACACCCTTAGGTGTGTTTATGTCCGGGAACTTGCTCAAGATATAGAAGAGTGGCGCTTCTTAAGCCTAGTTTACACAGTGCGAGCTGGCGTACGAGTCAGCCTGCCGAGTAGCTGCACTGCAGTGACTCGCACTGTTTGGACGTCGCTTACGAGTAATTCGCACGTGCGAGTTGGACAGTAGCTAGCATTCGAGTTACTTCAAGATTTTTTGTTTTCACTCGCATACTCGACTGACAGCAACTCGTACATGACAGCAGCTCGGCCGTCGCTCGCATCGTTTAGACGCGTTCGGCAGTACCTCGCCAGTGCGAGCGTGCGAGTTTTTTATTTTACCACGTTCACTCGACATCGCGGTACTCGCAAGACTGGACAGCAGCTACTACTGTCGTGTAGACAGCAAAGGCGAGCCGAGTTATTGGCGTACGAGTAGACAAGCCGAGTAGCTGTCTACTGTCTGGTCAGCAGCTCGCACTGTGTAAACTAGGCTTTAGTATAGACAGGACATAGTTTAGATCGCTGCGCCAACAAAGTTTGTATGTAAACCAGCACTAGCGGATCTAGGAGAGCTAAGAAAGAGGCTTAAGCCCAAAATATTTAATTCACACTCTATAGTCGAAAATGTCTGTTTATAATATGACTTTGTGTTTTGACTATCCAAGATAAATGTTACTCTCAGCTAAGTCAAGCCTCCCCCAAACCAAAACCCTGGATCCAGTGTAAGCCCAGTATAAGCTGACCTCGTGCCCCCTGCCGCTGTGCGCGGCGCTGACGGCCAGCCCCAGCAGCAGGTCGGGGTGCTGCGGCGCGCGGCTCTGCGCCTCCGTCAGCATCTGCTCGGCTTCCTCCCACATGCCTGCACCATACGACACACTATTATAACATGATTTACAAAAAAAACAAGGTCATCGTCACGTCATCGATGCCCTCCTTCTCCTACCAGTTCCAGTTGTTACACTATTTAATAAGTTTTATCATTATTTTTCTCTTGTTGTTTTGTTATCTGTGGTGTGAACAATAAAGAGTTTATCTATCTATCTAACTACCTCTTAGTGCAAAAATTTCGAGAAAGATGTGTTACAATTACAACGCCATAATTACGTACGAGCGTTTGTATTAAAAGTATGCCAAGTTATGCCCTCCTAATGAAAGTTTGTCATGATTATCTATACCCCGATCGATATAAAGCACGCGGGTATTTCCCGAAAGCGATCTCTCGCACGTCGCATGACAATTGACTAGTAAAAAGGGTTCTGACATGCGGGTGGCGGGTGCCGTCTATGGAACTATACCGTATCGCGCATACGAAATTCTCCAGCAGATATAAAGGTATAAGTTATGACACACTGTCGGACAGCCGTCTCCAGGCACCGCACCTATGGCAAGAATACGAATACTGTCTGTATAGGTCTGTCTCCACGGCCCGTCGTTCCCCATATTTATTATTCAATCTATTTTAAAACGATGTATTAATATTTAAGGGAATTGTAATATTCTACCCATCAAAGTTAGCCACTTTTTAGAACATAAGTTGGCTAAATTCGAAATAAAAATTCGAGACTCCAATTTCTACTCAACTAACAAAATAATTAGTCACGTGATGAATTTTGTACGGGCAATGGATTATTTTTCAATTAATTTTGAATAGACTTATGCAATACTAGCTGCGCCCCGCGGCTCCACCCGCTGTCCCACAGAAACCGTCAAATATTTCAGGATAAAAAGTACCCTATGTGCAGTTTTATTCAGGGCCTCCGTATTGAACATACAAATCTGTTTGAATGTGTAGAAGTTACAAATTAACCCACAAAAAATCTCACTTTTCGCATTTGTAATACATAATCATTTGTTACTCGTATATTCGTATTTGAAGTGAGAATGCACTTGAACACAGACCGAAATGCAGTTCACAGGGCATTCTGCATATCAGAATTTTGAAAACCGCTAACTAGTTTAATTCGGTTAACTAGTAATATCTCAGGAACAGTTCGTGGTACTGACAGTGTATGGCAGCTTCCATGTCAATGTACTGAGAAAGGTTGTACTTAGCACAGTGCTAGTTAGGTAATGTTAGTGCATAAAAGTGTTGGTTGTTACCTCTGGAAGCAGCGGCGGCGGCGCCCACAGCGGCCGGGCCCGCGCCCAGCGCTCCGAGGCGCTCGGACAGCTCCATTATACTGTAATGGGCATCTTGCACGCCCGGACCACCCTAGAAATAATACATCCGAGAATTTTGTTATTTGGTAGATTAATAGTAGTGAGAATGATAGACATCAACATATCGTTTGGCACAGGACAAGATTTTCACTAATTCGACCAATGTTCAGTAAGCATCAATTGATATTGTTGGACTTTAAACTGATAAGGTTAACCACCATAGGCATTTGCATTTTCATATCACAAAAGCACTCTTCAAGCATTTCTTCAAGTAGGTAGCTCTAACGCTCAGACCAAATGCTACTAGAATAATACTCAAAACTCTAACCACATTTATAAAAGTGACAACTAGCCAGTTATGGAGGAACTACCATTCACGCTTTTGTACTATGTGCTACATGCAAAACTTGGGAGTCTTGCCCCCTTAACAATATACATTGTTTAGTTTCGGATTGTATTATTATACCATGTATAGCCTCAGAATAGTTAGACAGTGTTTTATCTATTTCAATCAAATTAAAAATTAAATTAAATAAAAGATAAAACACTGTATTTCTTTCAATTAATTTTTTTTTAATGGACTAGGCATGCGTTTGACCACTGAGTCCCCTGATGGGAAGCAAGAATGTGATCAAAAGTGTAACATGCTTGCTAGGAGATACCTATTCACTTTTCTCTTGAACATCCCGGGATTGTTGTATTTAGGTGGAAAAATAGACTGTATAACTAGTTTGGGGCTATACAATGTTTAGTGCTAAAGTGGTTGGAGTGGAGCCTTCTAAAACCGAACAACTTATAGCAGGGTATCTTCACACCTCTCATCCTCCATACATTGTCAATCCCAACCAATATTACCTGCGAAAGATTGAGCCAAGCTTGCGCAAGCTGCGTCAGTGTGCCATCATCTTCAATGTCTTGCAGCAGCTTGAGTTGCTTGCGAGCCAGGTCAGGGCGGTTCATAGCGAGCAGGCATTGGAGAGTGAATGCGCGAAGCTCTAGTGACTCTGCATTGTGAAGAATTCTGGAAAATGTATCAATAAAAAAGCTTTGCATATATATATAAATGCTAATGCATATTTTCGGGGAGTATCTTTTGATTGTTTTTATCTTCTAGTAACTTACACTACTTCCTTAACAAATTACATCAAGATAGGTTCTACTGGTTTTGAACAGGTGACAAAGTTTATGTTCTTTAGTTTAGTATCTTAATCCTATACTCATCCTAAGTTGACATGATCTGAAAGTGAGTGTTTGTTTCACTTTCACACTTTAACTTCTTAGCCAATCATCATAAAATTCTTCAAAAATTCATCTTTTAACAGATTTTCATTGTTTCATCCCATCTATTTTTTACCTATCTATAATCTAACTGAAAAACTTTACATGAATCTAATTAAATAACTCTTTGAAAAGTGCAAAAAGGGAAATAGGTAAAAATACCAAACTTACTTCATGGCAGCTTCATAGTTATCTTCATGGTAGTAGATAGTAGCTGCTACAATCAGGAATACTTCATTTAGCAGTTCTGACCCCTTTGCAACCTATAACAAAAACATTAACATTATGTGAACTTGCTTTTGAGCTTGGGGGTGTGGGTTTGATTCCCACCTACGGCAAACATTTATGTGGTGAACATTTGTGTTTGTTCTATGTCTGGGTGTTAAATATCTATGTATTTAAGTATGTTTTTAAAAATATATATATATGTATGTATATCAATCTCTGGCAGCCATAGTACAAGCTTTGCTTAGTTTGGGGTCATACGACCGTGTGTGGAAAAGTCCCGATTTTTTTTATTTATTTATATAAGAAACCTCAAACACAGGGACAAGTAAACTTGAAATTGTTTTTTAAACAACAATTTCTACAGGTCAGAGACAAAATGAATTACCTTACTCAACAACAAGTTAACCACACAGTGCACAGGGCATGTTAACCCTTTTAACTACCTGAGACAATTTATTATTTTTTATTGATATTTGCCACCTAGGATGAACAATATTGGCATTCCAAATGGAAGCACCTCAAGAACCTTTCTCTAATTTATCAGAAACTGATTAAACACATTGGTTTTGCCTCTGTCCTGGTGATCATAAATGTTGTCTATAATATAATATTTAGCTCACCCTAGCATCAATATCAGCCACTATAGCTGGTTTATTAGCTCCTGGTGCTTGATAGTCCACTAGAGTCTTCAAGGGCTGCAGCAGAGGGTCAGCAGTTTTTAGCTCCTGAAGCACAATCCTGTGGTTACCCTGAGCTATGTATGCTCGGTACAGGAAGGTGTCACGTTGGAGCGCTACCAGGGGTGAAGATGGCTGGAAGAGGTATTTAGAATTAAATATTAACAAGTCATAGTAGTCATTATTTAACATTGTGTACACTAAAAGACTGGCAAAAAGATGTCAAATGTCAAAGATGTTGGACCGGAGATGCTAGAAGCCTAGAAGCCAGATACCTAATATGAAGGAGGGAGGATATGAGGGAGAATATTCAAAGAAATACCCCTTGAACAATGAAAATCAACACAACATGTGATAATGACTTGGTCGATTGCAGATTTATTAATCAAGAATAAGAAAACTATCTACTTATTTGAGTTTAATTTAGTAATTTTTTTTAAGTATAATAAGCAAGCTAACAGTTAAGTACGTAAATAAACTCGAACAATGTTTTGCAAGGGTAGAGAACTAGTGATTCATAGTAGAATATTTTGTAATTTGTGATAGGTGGACATTGTAAAATGGACAGTTTGGGGTGTTTTAGTAGCAATTGTTAGGGTCTACTAAACCCTAAAATGTAAATTATGGAATTATAGGTCTTTGTTATTTGTATTGGTAGGTCTAAAAGAAATATTTCGAGAAAATCAAAGAAACATGAGCGGCGTAAACGTCAGTCATTAGTAAACCAAATAATTATGTGAAAAACTACTTTTTATGGAAACTATTGAAGTGAAATCGTTACTTACGATCACATTTTGCGCTTCGTTGATGCATTGCTGATAATTTCCAACGTAAAAAGCGTTTTTAACATCAAAAAGCTCGTCTACATCTTGTTGCTGACGTGCCATTTTGACAATTAGACATTTATATCTTTTAGAATTTGACATTGATTTCGATTGACTTTGACTATCACAAAAGATTGACAACAAGAAGAATTGACAAGAAGTGTCAACGTCAATAACAAAATGTTGCCAGCTATAAAATATTTCTAAAAACATTTTACCAAATCGTTATTTTTTATTTTTGTAGTACATATTGAACCTACAAATAACATATTTTTTTAACTTTGATTTTTCTATTCAGACAGATTCTAAATTCATTCAATTTGTAACAATTTAGTTTTAGCACAGACACCCACCCAATACAGTAGATTGGATGTCTGTTTTAGCTTATTCAAAATAGTACTAACTAATTCCAATAGATGGCAGTAAATCAAATAAAGTATTAAATGGACTGGGAATTAAAGAATAAATTAATCTCTTCTCTTCTCTTCTGTACATACTAAAAATTTAAGGATCACTGTTTATATATCTGCTAACTCCTAGACCACGCAATGGATTTTGATAAACTTATTTACTTAAGTAAATAATAACTTTTTAATTAAACTTTGTATTTCACTTTACAGGCGCTTTTACCCACTTTTTTCCACTCCACTTCGAACCACAAGTGATTACTATGACCTTAAAGATCTAGGATGTGTTTTGCTTTGGGTGGCTGTGACTGTGATTCCGTGTGAAGCCATGCTTGAAATGTATGAATGCATGGGCTACACTCAAAACATTGTTGCAATCTGAGGTCGCAATTTTGCCGGACCAGTATGGCCGGGCCAGAGTTGCAGTAAAAATAGCAAAAAAAATAGGAGAGCCCTTACTATCCATCCATCCATACTAACTGTCACATTTATCGACCGAGCAAGCGGTAGCGAGCGAAGCGTCTATGCTTTAGCTTCGACAATGCTTTCGGACTGTCTGGATTTCTGTCCGGATCTTTGTCTTTACTTACAGCAGGGCTATTCACAACCATTCGGAAACATTTCCGTTCGGATTTCAAAAATTTTAAACCCAAATTATTTGAATCCCAGTCTATATTCATAAGTTTTTAAACGTGATTAATTCTTCCAATCGGATTTATACTTGATTCCCTATTCCAAAATGTATAAAAGTAGACTGAGATTCGAACAATTTGAGTTTGAAATTTCTGGGATCCGATCGGAAACGTTTCCGAATGATTGTGAATAGCACCGCAGGTCGCATTTTCCTTTTCGAGTTCGATTCTCCTGAAATTTTGTGAGAAGGTTCGATATTTATATGTATGTCTACACACTCAGTTTTTTTTTTTCAAAACAGATACCTATGCATATATTTTTTTTTTTTTAAATATCGTATCTCCGCAATTTTGAAAAGTTTCCAAAAACTGACTCGCCAAAAAAATCTGTATAATTATCGACCCTGCTCACAAAATTTTTCGAGAACCAGTAGAGGAATGCGACCTGTAGAGGAGGACAGACGTCGGCCGCGAGGACTACAGTGGCCCTATTCGGAGATTTGAGATTTTCATCTCACCTTTTATCGTCCTTGTTGCTCTTGTTTGAAACGTCATAGGTGTGAGAGTGACCAAGATAAAATCTCATCTCATCTCACGTGTAGGAATAGCCCCTCTGGATACAGTTCATGTCGTGCTATTATACTCGTAATAGCATACATACAAGCTCTTAATTCAAATCGTTAGTTCCGATTTTGGCCACGTGCCAAAAGTTTCTTGTAGGTTTTTACTTGGTAAGCACACGTGTCTTACGAAACATAGGAAAGCCTTGTACTCTTTTACGATTACTTATCATCGGTAGATATAAAGAAGTAGGTAAGTACCAATATCACCTAATTCTTTTTCGTAAAGATACCTACATATTTGGGTTAACACGAGGATAAAACCCGCGACTCAATTTATTGGCGCGCGACTTGATATGGAGACCGAACGTGGGGAAATCTAACTAACATTGATAATTTAGTTTTCATCCTGTTTGTTACATATAAGAGTCTTCTAATAAATAATAATAATAAATTCGGGACACTTCCACACACAGGCGCCTGACCCAAACTAAGCAAAGCTTGTACTATGTGTGCCAGAGACTGATATACATACTTAGATACTTTTAAATAAGTACATACTTAAATAGATATTTACACCCAGACATAGAACAAACACAAATGTTCATCACATAAATGTTTGCCCTAGGTGGGAATCGAACCCACGCCCCGAAGCTCAGAAGGCAGGTTCACTACCAACTGAGCCACCGAGGCAGTCATTTAGAGTCTTCAAATTTTTCTGTTTGTTACATATTTAAATAGTAATACTCTTGTGGTGGACTAGTTACTACGATCCAATCAAATTATTCCAGAGTTGGAGAAAAACAATCCATAAGTGAGTATAACGAAAAACATTTTTTTATAAAACATTTGACCATCAACTCGCCTGATTTGAAGCGACATTGTGGCCTAAGATGAAGCACGAATACCTAGGAGGGACTATTATATATTCATAAATACTACACTTATTTACTTGCCGTTATTATGTAGCCTATGTTCAATTTTAGACTATAATCTATCTCTGTGTCATATTTCATCCAGGTCTGTTGAGCCGTCGTAGCGTGATTGGGCAAACATCTGAAATGCATGTCGTGATTGGGTAAATTTTTGCATTAATAATATTAGTATTAAGTGTGATGTGATTAGTGTGATAACTAAATATCTAAGACTTATTATAAAGGACTAATTGCAAAGGATGTTCTAGATAAGAAAATATTACCAACAGATTTTACTACCTACGAGTAGGTACCTACTTAGAAAAACGTCTCAATGGAATCACCTAACAAAAGTTTTTTTTTCTCCACAACTATTTCGCACCTTTCCTTTGTCATCGAAAACATTTTTACAGCTGTAGCACTATTCAACAATAGCCAAAATCACCAAAATGGACACTTATCTATCAAGTACAATGTGAGCTTATCATTGCTTTTGAAGTTTGAAACAATAACAAGAAATGTTAAGAAGATGCCGCATGTTTGTTTTGCGAAAAGCGCTTTTTAGTCTACTTAAGTTTTTAGTCTAACCATCACAATAGATAAGAATTTAATCTGAATTTAATCTATCTATTTTGTGATGGTTAGACAAGGGTGAGACGAACTTAGCACTTATTTAACAATAAGTGTTCATTAGATGTTTAACAATAACTAGGTTTCTATGTACAATTTCTTTTATTGAAACGTATTAGCTTAGAGGCGAACACTTTAGACTAACTTCGTATTGGCTAAAGGTTTTTATTGCCATTTCGTCTAGAAGGAGACGACGAGCGAAGGGAGCAAGTAAAGGTATTGACGAGCCTCTAAAGTTATCTACAGAGTGACAAATTGCAGTTGCAATATTTTTTTATGTTTCAATATTCATTGTTTTATGGATTAATTTAGAATCTAATGATATAGACAACGTCTCTATGGATAGGGATTTCTGATTTACTTTGTCTAACGATTAAATGAATCGAATCGGATCGGAGAAATGCGGATATTCTTCTTAGCTCTAGGGAGCATAAAGAACACAGGGGCGGAGATATAGTTCATTTAATTGTCCATGCAAAATTTAATCACAATCTGACGAATATTTTCCAAGAAATTCGACAAGCCTGATTGTATGGAAAATTCAGAGCTTAGCTGGGACCCTTAATTTCTTAGAAAACTTACAGCCGTTTCAAGTCAAGATGGTAAAAGAAAATACGTTATAATGAGTTCAGAGAAAAACCACTTGTGAGAGATTTTATCTGTTATTTTATAGAGATTATATCTGTTATTTTCCAGATACTCAATCTGCTATTTTCGCATTCCGGGAACGGAGGGAAGTGAGGGATGCCAAATAAGGTATTAATTAAGACAAGTTTAAGTTTGAGAACTAATTTGGTGAAGAATACCTTCTTGTAAGACGTCTAGACGATTATATAAAATTAAAAATTACTTACTTATATTCTTTTCAAAAGCTTCTTTGAAAAAGGGTTTCATAAAATATGCCATTCAAATCCGGTCAGGTTTTACTGAGTTAGATGGGAACACACGCACACGTTTCCACGTACTATAGCAATTATGTTAATAGTACACGTAGGTACAAATATACCTATCTCTCACGGAACCAGCTGCTATCCCGCCGCTCCAAATAAATCCATATTAAAAAGCAACCGTCAAAAACCGTCTCAAGAACTGCATTGTATTGTACTGGCAGAGGCCGGTGCAACGGCAGATGTGAGACCCAACTAACAACCAACTAAACTATAGACGTGGCAAAGAGGGGAACTAAAAAAAATTCAATGACTAGCTTTTGCTTTTATTGTGTAAATGCGATGGTAGCTCCCCTACTCGACTGTAGAGATAAGTTGGTGGTCGTGTAAGAGCCCTGCAGGGTCTCGAAGGACCCGCACAAAAGCCTCGGGGTCAATGCTATGCGAAACTCCGCGACTGGGGTGCATTTTGTGAGAAACGTAGGAAGGTAGGCCGTGCGAATTTGGGGTGATACGATTTCGCTAAAAGTTCATTGTTGTACGGTGAGAATCGCTTATCTTCCTTGTCCCGGTTTCTTGTCTGTCTGGATATAAAAGCTATTATTAAACAGAGAACAAAAATGTCTTGAAAAATTAAATACTTACCCATGTTCTTGCAAGAAACAGACAAGGCTATCCTATACTATAAATTATAAACGCGAAAGTTTGTGAGAATGGATGGATGGATGTTTGTTACTCTTTCACGCCAGAACGGCTGAACAGATCTGAATGGAATTTGGCACATAGATAGATTGTAGTCTAGAATAACACATAAGATACTTTTTAACCGCGGGCGAAACCGCGGGGCGCAGCTAGTAGAAAGATGGAAAGGACGTTTAGAGATGTGTAGTTTTCACGTTTTCCTGATGTTTTCCAATAGTAACTAACTTTCACTAACTCTCTGAATAGTTGTACAGTGTTTTGTATATTTCTTTCTTTAACATTTTTGAACTCGATCGAAAAAGACAAAAAGACACTGTCTAACTATTCCGACGCTGTACAACGTTTATTGCTAAGGAGGGCAATGTTTTGTCTTTTCCTTACATTTTTAACTTGACATTAGAGGTCGAAAAAGAGAAAACACTGTAAGTATTCCGAGTATTAAACGACGTTTTTTAAAAAGGGAATTAGGATTTTGTCGTCTTTATTTTTCGGAAACACACTCACTTTATGTTTTGTCTGTTCAACTTATCCATTTTTTGTCGCAACAGTAATGTTTTATGTAAGTATATTAGGAAACTTTACTTTTCTGATAAGGGCGCAACTAAAAGTTTACCACAAGCTTTCCGAAAAGCACCCTGACTTTATAAGTTATATGATTCGTTGGGAAAACAAGACATAAACTCGGGAGGTCGCTCTATTTGGAAACAAGGGAAGCAGCTTGGAGAGAGTTCGACCAATCGATATCTTCGCTCGCGGAATTGGAGCTCCATTATCATGACAATGCACTTCTTCCCTGTTTCTAAATTCCTGGTACTTCAAATAAACGAATATTAGTTTTTTTGGTTTCATTAAACTCAGGAGTATTGTTTATTTTCTTTCATGTTCTTAATTCCTACGTTATTGACATACCTAAAAAAATTGACACGAAAACGTCAATATTGTTGTAAACACTAGAAAAGATTTGAGGTGAGTACCTAAGAAGGAATTTATCTGATGCTGTCTAATGACTCTACCAGATCAACACGTCTTTAAGACTTGACGTCTTGACTGCCTCGCGCGGTGGCTCAGTTGGTAGTGAACCTGCCTTCTGAGCTCGGGGGCGTGGGTTCGATTCCCACCTAGGGCAAACATTCATGTGATGAACATTTGTGTTTGTTCTACATCTGGGTGTTAATATCTATTTAAGTATGTATTTAAAAATGTCTAAGTATGTTTATCAGTCTCTGGCAGCCATAGTACAAGCTTTGCTTAGTTTGGCGTCAGGCGACCGTGTGTGGAAGTGTTCCAAATTAATTAATTTATTTTATTAAATAAAACTGGTGAAACTTTAATTATGAAGATCCTTCAGATAAGTTCTTGCACTAACACTGCAATCATCCTAACGTGATTCTATATAAACCTCGTTATATTTTTCAATGATTGCACAAGTAGGTATACCCGGGCGAAATTAGCACAAAGGTTGTCGACCTCCGGGCGGAAGAGCCAGGGTAAGGGTCTCGACCCTTCTCGATGACATGCCACCCTCAACGGCATCCGAGGAAACGCGGATACAACTTTGATTCGATTTTTACGCTTTCCACAACATTTCTTACCTTTGATGTTATTAGTATAATAAATCTCGAATATGACTTCTACTGCCTAAATAATACTTAGTTACAAATCTTGTCAAGGCCTTTTCCCCCTCAAAATTAATAAAGGCAACATTAGAATCGATGTCGTTGCTTCCTTCCGCTCTATTTCAAAGCTCCTATCACCAAGGCCAAAAGATTCTTCTATTTGTCAACCACTTTATTGTCCTAATGATTTATTCCATAAGATTAACCGTAACGCCGGCAAAAAACCGGAAACCGTACCGGATATCATTTGCAAGACTTTAAAACCGATTTCTCATACTTAAACATCTCTTTATACGTTTATATGTAAACATGGCAGCATCCGTTTGATCTGAACATCGGTCTAAATTCAAAAGGATCATGTAAATGGCGAAAAAAGTTGTACAAAAAATGTGAAGGTAAAAAAGCGGAATAAAGGTCCGTCTTGCATCTGCCGCCTTCAAAGCAGCTGGTGAAGGCTCGAAAAAATCACTACCTGTGATAACTCATTGTTGGTCCTGTTGTACGCACTTATTCTTGAGACGTACTTGCTAGGACGACCAAGGGTTGTAAAAAAGCTGGATATGAATTTCAACTTTGCTCGGTACTTGATTTAAAAATGAGAATTAAAAGCTTATTCTTATTACATATCATCGTAACGCCTTTCCCTCAGAGGAGCTAGCAGAGGTGTATTAAATCACCGACACTTCACCAGACAATATTCAGGCCCAAATGTGACAGGGGCAAGCCTTTCGCCATACACCTGGCTCCAGGTGTGTAGCGTGCGCACATGTGTTCACACAGTGATGAACAAATTGGTGCGTGCCTTCGGCTGGGATAAAACCCGCTCCCTCTAGCTTGAGAGACGAGTATTATCCAACTAGGCTATTATCGCTTATTAAGAAAACTAAACACTATTCCGGAGTTTCTATTCACGATATCTGTAAAAACATTTAAGGCTGATAATTATATTGCTAGACCGGCGGCCTGCTTGGCATAAAGGCGATGAGAAGTTATAATAAACTTCTCATAGTTTGGAACACCGCCGTAAAGTAGCGAGACTGTCGATTTTCTACTGTAGCTTGTCTGTGGATTTTACAGGATTTTCTACAGGATTCATTAGACTGTGCATCGGAGTTACAAGACCTTATTCCACCATCCCAGAAGAAATCGGCCCAATACCCACTACACTGTGGATGTTCCTCGAATGCGTAGCAAAAATTTCTGTTCTACGTTTCTAACCCGTAAGGCCAAGGATTGCCTTGTAAGAACAAACTGTCTACTTCCTGATTTACTGAGAGTTATAATCTGGGGCTATTCAAGGCCAGAGTGAAAAGATATCTTCTAAATATGCATGCACAACAAGCGAGTTTGTGGTCAAACGTAGGCTTATTAAAAAAATATGTTATGTAAGTTTATTTTGTAGAGATCCTATAAGTGTTATGGAATGTGATTACGCATAAATGGATATGAAACCAGCCTCAATGAAGCAGCTGTATTTAAATTTATGATATACTAGCTGCGCCCCGCGGTTTCACCCGCGGTTAAAAGGTATCCTATATGCTATTCTAGACTGTAATCTATCTCTGTGCCAAATTTCATCCAGATCTGTTCAGCCGTTCTTGCGTGAAAGAGTAACAAACATCCATACATCCATTCTTACAAACTTTCGCCTTTATAATATTAGTAGGATAGTAGGATTTGTGTTACAAAACTAAGAGCTAGGGAATTCGGAAATCCACGGAGGCCAGCGAAACCGCAAGCCAGCAAAATTATGTGTGAACTTCAACACAAAGGACACAAAAAATAGACCTATCTGCATTGGAATTAATTTATGCTTTGTAAGGACTGGGAGAAAACATATTAAATATTAAATGATAAAGACTTAATGCTGCTAACAATGCAAGTATATTATTATACACCGTTGTAGAGCCGTTGAGGTAGTCATGGACTTTCCGCGTTAGAGCACGGACGTCACCGTATGCACCACTCCTGAGAGCCACTTACACTCAATATGTAGACACGCTACAATACAGCAATCCACAAATCTAAAACATTGTCCCCCTTAGCAATAAACGTTGTTTAGCATTGGAATAGTTAGACAGCGTTTTGTCTTTTTCGATCGAATTAAAAAAACAAGAAAGAAAAAGACAAAACACTATAAAACTATTCCAAGGCTACACAAGGTTTTCGGTTTTCGGGGGCTGAGCTACCCACGTCCGTAGGAGTGTACTCTATTCTGATTCCCTACACGTGGTCCCCGGGTAGTGCTAACCGGGTAGCAAACTCTGGTGGGAGGCTTCGGCCGGGGCTAGTTACCACCCACCGGACCAAGCCATGCCGTGAAATGACCTAGTCGTGTTTCGGGATGTAGTCCGGTGTAACCGTTCCGAAGACGGGTCTGAGCAGTAGCGCACTTGTAGCGCCTCACTCAACTGCCGTCTTTGTATTTCTTCACTCTAGTAAACTTCAAGGCTAGAGTGATTAAGTACCTTATAGGTCGTCGTGCTCCATCTTAGACCACAACGTCGCTTAACATCAGGTGAGTTGGTGGTCAAACGCCGACTTATTGTACATTAAAAAAAAAAAAAGGTTTATTGCTAAGGAGGAATGAGACGAAATGTTCGTATCCCATCTCTAAATATTTACGTCGATGACTATCTGCCGATTTCGATACGTTTTTTGCAGGATTGTCTAAATTGCTCAATTCGATTATGATCAGCTTATGGCCGATTATGGAAAGATTCTTGGTATCGATTATTTTGATTAATCAGACTGAGATAATCAGGTTCACATTCTTGGGTGTCCGATCACTTTACTCAAACCAAAAAAGAAGTTACGTTGCAGAAATGACGTCAAAGATCGAGCTTTCAGTTAAACTTGGTTATTTTTTTATAGTTAATACTAGCAGCGCCCCACGGGATGACCCGCGGTTAAGTAATTCATGTCCAGACTTTGTTCCAGATAATCTATTCCTATGACAAATTTCATTCAAATCCGTTACGCCGTTTTGGCGTGATTGAGTAACAAACATCCATTCATCCAAACGTTCCTATTTACAATTTTAGTGTAATAGTGTGATTGACAAGCTAACAAGTTAAATGTGTAATGGCTTGACTACAGTAGTTAGAGAACAGCTGTTGCACAGGTGTTGGTAGATGGGTGCAAAGTCTGAAATAGGAATTAAAAAGCATTCGTTTTGCTTTAAATGTTTAACAATTTTCATTACTCTACACAGCACTGAGCTTTTAGCCACGAATTTGTAAGTACAGATTTTAGTAGTAAAGCAAAAGTTGCAAAGGAATTAAACAGCCATAAAATGTGCATTTTTGATTTAAGGATGATGATTTTTTGTGAAAATGAATTTATAAAATATTTTAAAGTTTTGAAAAGACTTTTATTGCTTTCTTATGTCTGTCTGTTATCGTGGTCACCCTAACCTTACCTTCAATGAGCAAGCAGCAGATTGCTCACAAAAGAGAAATCTGTGCATCCACCTCATTCAGCCGTAATGCCATGTACTGGCCCAGGTAGACAGCTTACTATGTACAAGACAATGATTTTGCCTGTCTATGTTTATCACACTAATATTATAAATGCGAAAGTTTGGATGGATGATGGCGGCCAAAAAGGATCTGCATGAAATCTGGCTCAGAGGTAGATTATTCTAGAAGTCAGATATTTATTTGCATAGAAAAGTTGTTTGGTCTTAAGTAGTAGTAGAAAGTTAGTAGAAGAAAGAAATAAGGTTCAGATTATATTATGTTAAGGTTTATATTATGTTCTTGTTAAATATCACCAAAATAATATTAATAGCTTTTTTTTTGCAGTAAACATGGTTTTCGAATGTTGGTATCGCTGGTATATACCTATCAGCTAAATCTTTTACTACGCAACGGATTTTGATGCGGTTTTCAAGATTTTTCCATCGATTATGTAATTTTTTACGGTACAGTGCAAAGCCGAGTGGGTCGCTAAAGGGCTAGTATGCTAGAGGTATTCTCAATTAACTTTCAACAAACTATTTCCCAATCTGTGTTACAACGAAGATTAGACATACTCGTAGGTAGGTACCTATAATTAGATGTGTCATTTTAGTCTTGCGCAAGCGCTCGTATTTTTTTCCTATACCCACCCACGCAGTACCCCCAAGTTTTGGCTTATCATGAATGAGACAGTTACCTTGACCCCGTGGGAGGTCATAAACAGCGCTAAGTATGTAGGTATATATAGGTCATAGAACCGGAAATGGTTTGACAGGCGAGTAGGTACGCTCAAGGACAAGCAGACTTGACCAAAATGTTTATCGCAAATTTATTCTAATAAGTTTCGTTGATACTTTTTTGTATTGTGAGCGTCTGCTATGACTTACCTACATAATTTTATATTCTTGATGGATACAGTTGATGATTTGAATAGGTATCATTAAGGCGGTCATTACATTTTCCAATTATCCGAACGTTGAGCTAGCGTGCTAAAATTGTATAGTAAAATAGCTGTTAGACAGTTAAATGAAAATAAAATAAAAAAATAAATTCGGGACACTTTCACACACGGTCGCCTGACCCCAAACTAAGCAGAGTTTGTACTATGGCAGAGGCCGACATCAGGTCCCAGAGGCAGACATACATAGATCCTTAGATATTTTTAAATAGCAATAGCAATCCATTTTTTTTTCTATTGCACGAGGTTTTAGCCACGCTAAGCTAGTATACTCCAATTGTATAGTGTAATGGCCGCCTTAATTATAGGTACTAGGTATTATGTTGGGTCAACTTTGGTACATTTTTAATTAACGATTTTGTTACCTAGCTTCACTTCTAACTAACGAACAATGTAAACATTCTGAGAAACCAATTTTAACCTACTTCTAATCATTGATGTATCGAAATTAAACTTTGTATGTACCTAGTTCGGAGGACAAAAATAGGTACAAATTGTTATTTCGGAGCTGATCTGATGATGAAGCCAGGAACTGGAAGCTTGTTTTTAAGGTTTTTTAACCAAGTATATTTTTTTTGAGTGAGCGATGATGGCCTAGTTGGAGAAGGCCCGCCTCTCAAGCCAGAGGGAGTAGGTTCAAACCCAGCCGACGGCACGCATGAATTTGTTCATTGTGTGAACATATGTGCGTATTGTACGTCGTCTGCTTTAGGACTGGAGCCCGGTGTATGGCGACAGGCTCGCCCCCTGTCACATTTGAGACTGAATATTGTCGGGCGAAGTGTGGGTGTTGTATTACACCTCTGCCAGCCCTCTCGAGGGAAAGGCGTGACGACATGTTTTTTCTTTTTATTAGACTACGGCTTGGTACTTAGTTATTTTGTTGCTTCGTGTTTTCACCCGACTACACAGAAGTAATCAAGGTTGTAGGTATCCAAGGTTTTTATTTTTATCGCAGTTGCAGTCCTCTACAGTTCTCACAAGGAAAGTTGACATAAAACGCTTAGTGTGTGCTGTCATTCAGTGTTTTGTCTTTTTCTTTCTTTGAAACTTTTGAACTCGTACGAAAAAGACAAAAGACTGTGTACTAGCTATTTCAAGGCTATTTAACGTTTATTAGTAAGGTGGTCAATGTTTCGAGCTAAGTTTTTACTCTAATAATAGAAAAAACAAAGCTTAAAAAACCGTATAAAAAACTTCTCATCCTGTAATTCGTCATCCATGTAAACAACTTTTAGACTTGTTGATACTTGAAAAAGTGCTGGACCGATTTCGATAAAATTTATTTATGGGTCCACTTTTAAAGTGTGATCTACCAAAAAAAAGAATCATAAAATCGATTCAGAATTGGCAGAGTAATCGCGTAACACACAATTGCAAAAAACGTAGTCGAATTGAGAACCTCCTCCTTTTTGGAAGTCGGCTAAAAATACGTCTCTGTAAAACGTAGGCTGCATGGTCAGTTTGTCTTAGTCATTGATACTCGTAGGTGATTAAAATTTAAAAATAACTTATTTGAAAATAACGTTGTCCCAACTATGGAGTAAACTAGCTGAGCTCCGCGGTTTCACCCGCGGTTAAAAAGTATCCTATGTGCTTCTCTAGACGAGTAGCCACTAGTATTTATAGAAATTACCTAGTTGTAAGCCAAAATTTGTGAGACTGTAATTTATTTATTATTTGAAAAAATAATACCCCTCAGTTTCTTGCCTGTTCTTCGAAGTAGAGGCTCTTTATGCGAACAAGGCAGTCGAGTCTATTTAAATAACTTTGACGTTCATAAGTGTATCTTTGATTCCTAAATTGAATAAAAACATTTTGACTTTGACTTTGACTATAATCTATATCTGTGCCAAATTTCATCCAGATCTGTTCAGCCGTTCTGGCGTGAAAGAGTAACAAACATCTACCTATCCATCCATCCATCCATTCTTATAAACTTTCGCGTTTATAATATTAAGTAGGAAGTAGGATAGGATTCTATGCATGACCTAGTCCCTTCTTCCCGTTTTTACAGCAGAACAAGTCGGAAAACGCATACGTACCATCCCTACTTAGTCGACATGCCACCAACTCGTACTAAACGGTTTGCCTCCACCTTTCTAATACGAACGGCTAGGGAATGGAACACCTTGCCATCGTCTGTATTCCCGACTAGCTACAACCTATCTTCAAGGCTAGAGTGAATAAGTACCTTATAGGTCGTCGTGCTCCATCTTAGACCACAACGTCGCTTAACATCAGGCGAGTTGGTGGTCAAACGCCGACCTATTCTACATTAAAAAAAAAATACACTATATAGGTATGAACCCGAACATTAATCTTTACTTAACCGATACCTAATTTCGGCACTTTGATGTGACTGTTCACTCTCAACCTTAGGTTTTAAACATACAAGGTGACGCAATACAGTTCAGCCACAGCTTCATATACAGTTACTATGCAAATGACATAGATTAAGTTGCAGTTTGTATACCCAACTGAACATAGATTAGGTATGAGTTAGTAGTAACCGGAGGCGAGGTCAAAGTGCTAAGATTTTTATATGGAATGGGCTGCGTTTCTAAGAATAATGGAGTCTAATCGCATCAATGGCGTCCGCAATGAGTAGGTATTGATGACTGATAAAAATAATTTGTTTTTGTATTAATAGCCGCGTTTGCCAGTTTGTAATGAATGAGGAAGTTCGGAGTTACAATTACAACATAAAAATCGTATGAGTACCTATGTCTGTGTGTAAAAGTACTTGCCTTACATTTTTACAACGAGGCTACGATAGCCATTACTTACCTATATTTATTTTCACGGAAATGCATTTGTAGTACCTAGGTAAGTAGGTATGTAGCAAATACTTACTTACTTACTACGAAAGTACTGTCAATTTGTACTTACCTACTTACCGAAAATTATCGCGAAGACCTTACTATTTTTTTTTAACAAATACCTACCTAGTAGGTAGTAGTATAAGTACATTCAATTAAATACGAATAGACAGGCAAGTAGGTATTTAGATAGACGTACTAAACTTGTCAAATTTTGTGAAGTGGTGTTGTACCGAGCTGCCAACATGAACATGAGGGAATAAATCAGCTCGTCGTACGTAACAAGGGTTGTTATCACCGGTCACCGACGCACACCATAAAACGTGGCTCGAAATAATTACCTGCGCCGCAGAATAGGCAGCAGTCGGCAGGTAGGAGCCGCGGTCGCGGTAGGTACCGTCGCTAGGTAGGTAGCGAGCGAGCCAGGGCGGGCGGGATGCGGCGCAGCTTCCGCCCGCCCGCGGCTGCACCGCGCGCCCCCGCCCCGCGCGCCGCCGCGCCAGGCGCGTGCGCCCGCCGGCCGGCTTCAGTTCATCGCCGCGCTGCGCGCCGACTACACGTCTCATGATCCCACGCGGCGTTTAAAACGAACGCACCCTTTTCGATACCGGTGACCGGGAGGGCGACCTCTCTTTAGACAAGATAGCTTCGCAAGTGGAAATGCCGTCTAGTAGCCTGTTCGCGGATTTGGGAGGCGGCGTAGGAGGTGGGCTGGTGGAGGACCAGCGCGCGTTCCAGCTGGCGCTGGAGCTGAGCATGCTGAGCCTGGGCGAGCCCATGCCGGCGCCGGCCGCGCTCGACAGCCCGCTGGGCTACGCGCCGCCGCCCGACGACCGCGCCAAGAAGAGCCAGAACATGACCGAGTGCGTGCCCGTGCCCTCCTCCGAGCACGTCGCCGAGATCGTCGGGAGACAAGGTTGGTGCCTGCTCGCTACCCTCGCCGCGGCCGCGACCTGCGAGCCGCATACAGCTGTAGAGGTTATTCGGTGTCAGACGGCGGCCGCGGGCGGCGTCCACCCTTATGTAAGGGCGCACGTGCCGGTTTTAGGTTATGTTCGATCACAACCAGCACCAGCGACAGGATCAGAGAAAAAAACTGCTGGTTGATTCAAAATCGCGGTGTTTTTGTTAGTATTTTTATTTGTTTACCCGCAATGCCGCTGGCCGGGCCGTGCCGGTGATTCGCCGTCGTACTACGCTCGTAGAAGGTGGGTACGGACCGTAGATAACTGCGTAGATTTCGTTATTTCGCGTAGACCTAGTCAGTTCGTCGTAGAATAGAAAGTACATTAGATCTCGTTATTTTTTTATGTTTTTGTTGCAAACTCGACCCCTGTAAATATTAAGAAAACATTTTAAAAATTCCTATTGTATTTTTTAGTTCAATGTTATTTTTTAGTTAGAGATAGTAGGTATTCAGTTTTTTTACTAAACTATAATTAAAAAGCAGGTAGGTAGATAAGTATTTTCTATACATTTGATTGCATGTAATGTTAGCGTTGCACCTATCTACTGCATTTAGGGATCAATGTTTTCATGTAAGTACCTACCTACCGACTTACATGAAAACAGACCTACCGGCAACAAAGAAACTCATTTCTTTATGTGTTGTAGTCAATACAAGGTGTTGCTAAATTCTATTGAAATAGGTGAATCTACCTTCCTACATTTAAATCCCAGCTTTCATTGCTACCAAATATTTTAATGTCCTAAAACATTTCTAGAAAAGCTTCTTTCACAACCTGCACCGTACTGTAGAATATATGTATGTAGCTACCTATAGACAACATATTTTTTTAAAAGGTAGGTAGGTATTTAAAGTATCGATATTCTGTCTGTGAGATTTAACAAAATGACCATTTGTACATGTAAATACCTATGACATACATTATATATAGGTACATAGGTATTTTCAAGGTAGGTAGTACCTACCTACCCAAACTAAAATCAATAAAAATATCTTAGCTAGGTAGGTATAATAGGTACTCGTACCTACCTAGCTACGATATCTTTGTACAAATTACGAAAAGGTAGCCTACTTAATAATTTCCAACAATATCATTTATTGCAAATCTCTGTAATAGGCAAAAAGAAAACCCTAATTTCACTCTCATCAAAATCTGCGTTCTGAACACAACTGACAACCTCACTTCCTCTCGTCAAAACCTTAAAATGGACCGAGGGTAGGTAGCCCATAAAAACTATTCCACCGTTCTAATTAAAAGATACTCAGCAAAAAATAACACCCGAGGGATGATTTTTTCCTCGTCCGAGGGCAAAAAAGGACCGACAAAGGTAGTTCGCGGTATACCTTATCTAGCAATTTCTAAAATGTGTGCCAGGACAGCTTAAATAGTAGTTACCTACCATGGACAGAATCGGGTCTGAGGAGAATCGATTGTGTTCTTTGATATCTCACAAACTATTCATAAATAATAGGTAAATTGCCCTTTGTCGGCATGTCACGCTAAAGTCATTTTGACCGGTAAAAATAACTAAGTTTGTGATTATAATGTAGGTCGGTTTGACGTAAAATGTAACGCTGAAGAGTAAATAACAAAAAAACGATAATACATTGGGCGGCCTTATTGACTCGAGCGAATTCTAAATTGAAAGCATAGGTAGGTGTAATAAATACGTACTAACATCCCTTTGGATAATATTATCTTGATATACCTACATATCAACGTAGATCTACAACGTTTTACATTACCATACTGAATTATATATTATTCACGTACCTATTTAATTATGTTAGTATTACATTATATTTTAGTTTTGAGTAAATATTAAATTCGAATCTTCCCTTCTCTAAAACGGGTATGTCTTCTCTAAGATACTTCTCTATATGACTGTGTGTAGGTATGTATGTACAGTCGTAAATATACATATTGTTAGAACGTTGACTTTAAGATTCACCTAGGTCACATAACCGTGCATGGGTTGATATCACATTTAAAGCCATTAAAACCTATTTATTTTAAGATACAGGTAAATAATAAGTTTTATAGTGCTTTTGGCAGTCGAAATAACATAATTTATAATACATAGTAGTTATTATAATTATTATTTCTTATACTAAAGGACTTAAGTAGGTTAATAAAAATAAGCTTTTACGAAAACCGTAAAGATTTGAAGATAATCCCTTGTAAAAAAGGCATTTAACGAGGTTGTTGGTATTCAAAATTAATTGTACATATTTACTAGCTGTTGAAATTAACTTGTCATGCTTTAAATACACGATTTTATATTATTACTTGCCATATTAAGTTCGATTCGGTCTATATCAGCCTTATTTAACATACATTAGTATTTCGACTTTATAAAAACACAAGCCTTTTAATTTGGAAGATTAAAATTTTGTTAAGGTATAAATGGCTCCTAAAAATATTAGACACTAGCTGCGCCTAGCGGTCTCAGTCGCGGTTAAAATCTGCTTAAAAAGTTATAAATCCTATTTGCTATACCAGACTATAATCTATCCCTGTGCCAAATTTCATTCAGATCCGTTCAGCCGTTCTGGCGTGACTTAGTAACAAACATCCATACATCAAAACATGAAGGCATGAAGTCACTATGCTTTCAATCTTACATGGAAATTACTTAGGTAGTACCACCTATTTATTTAGTTAACGAACAAATTAGAAGTATTTATGTAATCAACTCGGCTAAGTCAGTCCGTCCCTCTCCTGTCAAACTGTGTAAAACGTCAAGCACTGCTAAATGCTCAAGACGTGCGGCGCCAAATTTCCCTGAATACAGAAAAAAGCCAGTAACTCGATTATACTATTTGTATTCAGTATAAATACTATCGGTATACTACATAATTGTATTTGCTCTTAAGATTAACATAGGTACCAGCAATATTCTTTAGTTCGATAACTTCGGTCTCCCGAGTGGAAACAATCCAGTATAACAACATGAACCTACTACCAATGTACCTACATATTGAAGCGTAGTAAACTGTATAGTCCCCTGCATTTCCAGACTCGAAACGAGAGCAAAAAAGAGCAGCTGTAGCACTTGCAACCTTGTCAAAACACCTCGTGATCCCTCTTTTAACAATCCTATAGGTAATTACCTTATCCTTTACTGTGACAAGGTGGTTTTTATATAGGTAGTGGGGTATATTTAGGCCGTTTCGGTCTGCTTCCTTCGCTTTCTGATGCGTCGTGTTGTGATAGCATTATTTATTTACGTTTAATAAGCGAAAGAAGACTATAATAACAGTGTACTTAAAGTTTATGTAAAAACATCTTTATAACTTGATGATGAACTTTATTTAAAAAAAACTCTAGCTTAACTAAATTTGTGAACTTCAACCAAAATTACCCAATACCATAGAAAAATGGTTCTATATGCCATTGGAAAGTTCAGTATTCTACAAAAACAGCGATTTTAGTTAATACCTTTATTTGTACTTTGACTGTAGCTTAGCACGTCGTTTCATATCAGACGCCTACTCAACTTCCAAGATCGTATCCAAAACTTTTTTCATAAGCCACTTCTACACATCAATACGTCTAATTTGAGGGTAGGTTCATATTACTTTGAAACAAGTTCAATATGTAGTTACAAAATGTTTCTGATAAGTATTACTATTCCATGTACTTAATTATTTATTAAACAAGCTTTTCATTAAAATTCTTACGTAACGTTCCCATAAATCACTACACTAAAGAAGTACGTCTGTCATATTTTAGCGTGAACCGAATATCAATTCCACGTTATATTTCTTAACGTTGCGTAGAACGTCAAAAGCTACAAAAACGTTTTTCTGCCAAACAAAAAATAAAGTAAAATCCGTTCCAAGAACTCACCCCACGATTGTGTATTATTCTTAACCTTCAAACGGGCACTTATTCATTATGTACGACAAAAGCTCAGTAACTCAATATCAGAGGCATTCGACGGGCAAATAATTTCTCGTAATGCATTATTAAGGCTTTTTTGCCAACCGTCCCGTCTGCGGTAGACTCGTCTCGATTTACCTGAGCTTTTAAGCTTTTCGATTTTCTATGGGGAACATCTTTTGTAATACGATTTCTTCAAACATCAGTAAATTCGTTTAGACTTACCTTTCTAACTAGGAACCTTCTCTATGTCCATTCTTTTCAATATCTTCGCTGTACAGTGAGTTAAGAAACACAAATAGAATTCCTCGGATTAAACCTATTGTATCCGCTATTTCGCTCGTTTTAAATTCTCGTCAAACTTTAATACGGCCTTTTAACAACGCACTTTTCATACGGCGTGAATATTAAGCGTCCACGTTTTCAGTCGATTTGCATTCTCGACCTTATGCCAACTACAGAGAATGATAAAAGTTTATGAATTAAATCGTCTTTGTTTGACATGGAGACATCTGTTTGAGACGACACGCAATACGCTAAAAGGAGGTTGTTTAAAATTCTCGCATACGCATGTCTCGGTGACGTCACATCCGGTCGAGTGGTGCCGTCGAGACGATCGCTGTCGATGATGTTGTCGATTTCGATACGATCATGACTCGATCGGCCTCCTGTCGGCGCGTTTGTTGTTTTGATTTGTAGTGACACCGCACTGTTTTTGCATCTGTGAATTCGATTGTGAGACAGGTTGCATTGAATCACAGATTTTAATGTCGTTCGTATGAGGCATGTCTTAAATTTATAGCGATGGAAATAACCTACTTAAGGGCCAGTTAAGAGAGATGTTTCCCAGGCCGTTCCTGTGGTATCCGAACAATGTTTAGGAGTCGTTTGTCCGTAGCGAAGTTCTCACAGCTATTCGGTAATTCATCCCCGGAGCCGGTTCTTCAAGACCGGTTCCACATCAATGACTGGCAACCCTTCTCGCTGAGCTTATGACGACGTTTCTCAACAATAACTCTCGATTTTTGACTAGGTAACCGTCGTGTAGCCGCTCGTTACGAAACTTGTCTTGAAGGAACGGCTTTACCGGCTTTATTTCTCTTTATGATTGGCAAAACAGTGTTTAAAGAACCTATTAACGTAATCACAGCAATTTCCGAACACAAAATGAGAGAGAAAACAATCGTACATAGCACACGTGTGAGTGGAATGTACTAGGATCGCAGCACTGGAGGTGCAGGCGAGATTCGCAGCGTGTGGCTCGCGGCGTGCGTTCCGGTCGACGCCACCGCACTCAGGGTCAAGGCTGGCCCTCCTTGCAGTGCTGCGCGCTTGGTGGCTTGCACTCGCGATGCGAGCGGAAATGGGCCGAGAAAAGCGAAACTGATAGTAGACTTGAGCGATTTCCCACGGCTGTTGTTGCGAAGCAATTGACCGTGCATTGTAACTTCATCTATTACGCTCGCTTAGGAAGCTAAACAAAGTTCAACTTGTGTTTCAGTCTTCACGGTGGCCGAATCATAAAAGCTTCGTTGATACTTTTACAGCTATAAATGTCAGCTTTGAATCAAGCTCTCGAACGATCGCTAAATTGATTGTTAACGTTCGACTGCTATTACGATAACAAGATTACACAAATCTCCTATTCGTTGACAATTTTTGCATGAACTACTCTGGCGGTAAAAAAATAAACGAGCATACTATGTCCCGCGCGGAGACGTCCCGAAATTCCAGGGCCCCATTTTTTGTGTTGTCTTGACAGATGCATTCTGGGACGCCGCTAACCGCATCTTGCGTCCTTGTCGCACGGGAATTAGATGTTACGAGAGCGGAGCGTCTACTACGACGAATTTGAGGGTTATTTTAAGGTGCATTTCCCCGTCCTTGTCCCTCGCGGTGGCGCCAGCGCTTCGGGAAGAGGAGGCAAGGTGGGCCGCTCCTGTTTGTACAGCGCACCTCGTAACAGCATTCTTAAACGCTACCACTTTTTGTTTTTGATGCACGGAGGCGACCGTTCAGAAATCATAACCATAACCCGTTGCGAAAGAAGCGTGCGTGACGTCACGGTGCGACGGCACCCCCACGTCTGCGAAACTTAGGGAGCCTAATGAATGACTTCCTAATTGCCGCCGCGGCACGAATAAGCTGTAATCCGGCGCGAAAACCGCCCCGCCGTTTAATTGTGAACTTTGAGTCGTTCCGCTTCTGAGCTTGAAATCGTATGTCATACGTCTCGCGACACGTACTTCTGGACGCGAGTGGATGCCCTCGTAAAACAAAGCTTCAACTGGCCTGATGATGCGTATCGAATAGATCCTTGTTACGGCTTCATTACGTCTCAATTCTCTGGAGCGGAGGGAGTAGTTGCGTCCTTTCGTTGCCGAGGCACCAGTTGTTGCTTTATAGAGCGACAAGTCGATATGCTTCCCGCACTAATGTTGACAATAATCCATCTCGGGCTGTCACCCGGCGCCGCGAATTAGACTCACTCCCATTTCGATTTACTCCTCCAGGAGCCAGTAATCAGTGGTAATTCCGCTTTTATTATTCTCTGGCGGGTGCGCAACTAAGCGATAGCAATTTCTGTCCAAGATTGTGTTCTAGATTATTGTCGAGGGAAAAAAATCTCTTGTTTTTGTAGCGGGTTTAATGACAGGATACGATGGAGTCTGAGACCGTACGCAGATGTGCGGAGCTGTCGCCATGAAGAGATGTTCCGTTCTACCTACTGTGCCACATGTGGCTGATTACATGTAAACTATTGCTCCGAGCGTGACCAATTTATTTGTAAAATTACTAGCCTTTAAAAGTGGCGCCAATGACACGTGAAATCCAATCCAGATGTTGAAATAGTTTTCGGCTGATAACCGGAAGGCGAAACCTAAAACGAATAGGTAAAACTTTCAGTAAAAAAAATATTGTTAAGATAGATCTATATTTATAAGTCCACCCGAAGTGAAAGACCTCAAGAAATTGATACCTGAAAAATAAAAATCGATCTTTAAAAATGTTAGTTCTTTTATTAGATATTTTATGAATAGATGGCGCTAGTTATCCGTAAACTAACGTTCATTTCTTAATAAATAGCAGCTATTACAAGCACACAATCGTTCGATAATGGCACCGAAAGTGTCGCCATCTGCTGCAACCGTCGCCGCGACCGGTGGTGCGCGCGCGCACCTGCCAACCGACGCCAACCGTCTTGAGGGCCGGCGCTGAGTCTTTTGTACTTCATTTAAACTTAAGTACCTATACTTTTACATGAGTGTGTACTTCGACTTGCTTTGTTGTGTTAACTGTTGCTTCATCATCATCACTAGCAGTCGTTAATCGATTTTTGGTTATAGATATTTCTATAACAAGCTCAGGTTATTTCTGACATCTTATTTTGCTGATATTACTCGTCTATTTAGCAGAGAGAAAACGCTGTATAAAGTGTAATATTTTTCGCAAAGGATCTCGTATCTAATGTGTTCCACACATTATTTACAACTTCATCTATAATCCATTTTAACATTCGGGTTGCAGAAATTTTCGATAATCTTCACTTTGATCAGACCAGACGAGCTATTGCAACACCCAACAACCTCAAATCAAACTACCAATTGGTATTTTAACCATCTTATTTTTAATCTATACCTTAGAGAGATTACCAAAACCCATAATTGACACAATACGAAGTCGCATCGTATGCATGTATTTTGGCCCTTCGTCCTTCAGTCTCCAAGAAGCAAGTTCAATATTCTCAAAGAATACCGTTCGAATAACCAGATCGAATGTCGCGCAGCCACTTTATAATAACACACGCAAAAAGAACTTCACCAGGTGCAGCGCATACTTGAGAGCTTGTTATCTACATACCGAACTATTTAAAGATAAAACGCTACTTCTTTAATACCGTTGCACTTGAATGGATGATCATATTAAGTACCTAATTATTTCTTTAAAAGTCGATGAGAGATTGATTGAAAAGAAGCCAAAGTCCTTACAGAAGCTCGTATAAAACTGCGGACGATTCCCATAGATAGCTGACAATAAGAAAAGTTTCGATCGTACGATTGGCATCACTGCTCCTTAGCTGCACTGCCCTGCTGAACCACTGTCCTACCCACAACATGTTCCTACCGGACACAATCAAATCGTCAACATCCTTCCATTAAGGACTTGCAAAATAAACGGCAACTTTCTTTTACCACTTTTTAGTGTTATAGCTGTCGTAGTCGATGCCCTTTTAAATGAGTCGATTGGATAACAAGCGAGCTCGGTTCAACGAGTCGCGCTCGCCAGACGCTTAAGGAACAATAAAAATGATACTGTAGTAGGTTAGGGATATAGAACGGTGTGCCTGTTATGATGATACACACAATCTGTCTTTGCGAGGAACTTGCAAATCAGCTAAAATGATTATTCAATTTCTTTATAATCATTGGTTTGTGAACAAGACGTCACTGTAGCGTATGATATTTTTGGCATTTTGCCCGGTTATATTTTAAAGTTCTTTTGACAGATTTGGAGTTGGATTGCTTGATTGTGATGAGATTGGAAAAAATATTTTCATGACGCGTAGCAGGGCTATTTCGATAAATTGGCTAGAAAGTTTATTTTTATATTCCTACATTCATAATATTTTTCTTCAGTTATGAATGAAATTGGCATCAGATACTAAAAAACAACCTAAATAGTTATCTATTTTAGGTGTATGTATAATATACGAGTACTTTATTCGTTGGTACGCGTTGAGGTGTCACAAACGGCCATGACAGCTGCGTTATCCGTTGTAAAGCGCAACGTACGTAAAGTCGTTACCTCGTTAAAACTGTCGAACGCAACGATAACCGCATGTGGTCTGAACCGATTTCGAAGTTTGATTAAAAACCGTGCGGAAATAACTGAAATTGCATGCGAAGCATGATGCCGTCTATAATGAACAAGACTGAAATCATTTCAGTGTATGTTCTTAAATGTGTGTACAGTGTATGTCTTCTAAATTTCAAAAAAAAAATTAAAATTCAATTTACACCATTTAATTTGACATGTTCTATTTTTATATTTATTTTTGTTGTGCTTTTTAATGTTTAATTTTATATATCATTATTTTATTTTCGATTAATTATAATTTTGGCAATTTTTGTATTCTGACATATCATAAGTGTACTCTGATGTACCTATTTGAAATAAATATTTGAATTGAATTGAATTGATATTCTGAATATGTTCAATGGTTTATCCCAAATGTCACTACCTTTCATGAGCTTTTTAACTTTACGTTCATTTTTTACTTCGACGATTTTGTGAGCCAGGAACCAGCTGTTAAACTCTCTGGAGATTACCATCGACTTAATAACATCTTCGCTATCATACTTTTCCCACTCTTAGAAACTGTTAGTGGTATTCTCATCCCCTTGACCTGAACTCTTATTTGTTTAATCGCAGCAATATAAAGTTTCTAACGGATAAATGCGTATGGGAATTCAGATTTGAGACTATCCTCTTTTACAGGAAAGTTTTTATATTACATAATAACTTACTTATATGTACTACAAATTTATTCTATCTAGGTCATAAAAATAATATGGATCGATTTCAAAAACCGCTTTTGACTTGGACATTGTAACCTAGTTTGGAATTTCGCTTTTGTAGAACCCTTTATTCATTTTGATCTTCAAATTTAAATAAATCATTCGCTTCAGTACGAAAGCTTTGAATGGAATATTTCAAAGACATCTTGTTATTGAGCGTAGTAACAAAATTGCGAATATCATTGAAGCAATGTGCTTAACACATGCCACTTTAATTCTGATCCATGTCAGGCTAACCGTAAACATTTGTTAATTCTGTCGTGTTTTCGATTGCTCAACTAACATAATGGATTAATAAAGTAATCTCCACATTTCTGTTATATCAAACGTATCCTAGTAAAAACGATTCTTTGACATTTTGATGGCAAAGTTGTAGGCTAGAAATTTTTTACATATCTACGAATCCAGTTTTGCAATTTGCAACCATATGGAGATGAAAACAAAACTCAAAACCATTTCAGCAATAGGCAATTGACCGAGCGAGCGTGAACTGTTTCAGCTTCGGCAAAAAGGCTTTCGTATATCCGGCGTCTGGTTGTCCGGATGTCCGGCTGTTCTCCTCCACAGGTCGTATTTCTCAACCGATTCTTGTAAAATTTTGAGAGCAGGTTCGGTAACGAAATAGTTTTTTTATCGATTCAGTTTCTACAACATTTTCAAAATAGCGAAAATATGGGACTCGAAGTCTTCAGCTCACAGAGCTACTAGTAAATAGATTTATCCGTCAATTCCGTCCGTAGGTACACTTGTTGAGAAGTGTTGCTTCCTCTGATTCACTGGGAGACTTATTGCGTTTTGCCGCGGACGTGAGGTTATCGCTCTATCGTTCTCGACGGAAACGTAACGTCATAAACTTCATTAAGAGTCAGGATTCCTTACAACTGGCTCAAGGACAGGGAATAAGGAGCTTAAAGGAGTTATCTAAAGGTCTAGACGGTGGCTACTGGATAATGTAGTACTTACTTAGCTATAAACTTTGCAACTGTGATACAGAGTGTCCAAGCACGGAATGTAATAGTAGAATTAATAGTATGAGATTGAATTGTTTTGAAAAAGCACCTAAATATTTACTTATTATGCCCCATTTTGGTTCGGTTTCTTTTGTAGTTCATTGATCAGTCTTAAACAACCTTAATATCTCAAAAAGGTTAGTAAGGTACTAAGAATTTTAACGCTTTCAACAATCGATACCTATTAGCTTTTATCTACTAAACTTTATGACTGACAAAACTTTGTATAGCTTAGAACAATGGCAAGCTACAATTTTGACGCTTCGTCCTGCAATTCGTTTTGTCCCAAACAATGCTATCTAAAGCTGGCAAGTTGTAAGCATCTCGAAAAAAAAATCTAACACTTGCAACAAAGGGCAACATAACTGTACCTTTAGAAATGGCCGAAAAGAAAAAAATAAAAGACACGGGTATAAATTCCCGTGAACGACCCTACCTGCTTCTACCTGCACTAATCAGGCTTATTCTCGAGCGATAAATTAAATTCCAGTTTAAAAGGATTTATGTTCATTATTGGATCGTTACCGAAAGTTATCAATCGATAAAAACGAGTGAATCAAATACAGTCCGAGATCTGAAATTTAGCGTTCCGCGAATGTCTGAATGACTTAATTGAAGCGTATTTATTTGCCCTTTATTGATGCTAAAATGAATGCAATTAACATACTCGTAAGACAAAAATACTCAGAGCTTTTTTAACTTGTTGCTTGTTGCGATCAATTTTAGCATTTCATATCAGTTGAATAAGCATGAATTAAGATTTTATTTTAATAAGTTCCGCCTGCAGTTTACACCTTAATTTTCTCATAAAATATCACATTATATTCGCTTCACCAATATTAGTGTTTTTAAATTTATTTTCAGTCTGTTGAAACTAGAATGTAGATGTAACAAGATATCGGTGTTAAAATATTAAACAGGGCTTGCGTGTCTAGGCTTCTGTAAACCTTATCGAGTTACAAAAAAATACCATTTGCATGAATAAATTAAATAGGGGCTAGAGCAAATTGCCGTAGAGACTAGTTTTGGTCTATTTAATAAATTACGGGCGGCACTCATGTTGATTTATGCCCTTGAACTTTATATCGATAAAGGTGAAGTTACTAATATAGTTCGTACTATATAATTATTATAGACCTAGATGAGGCAAAGTTTTTTGCACCGTAGAACTTCTTTCAATTCCGTGTAGACCTTCTCAAGTACCAGAGGAACATAAAGCGACTGCCATGGTTTAAGAAGCGTAGTGGGTGGCAGTCTCGCGTAAGCTGATCCATCCCTCGTGAAAATGCGCTCAAAGCCCGGTATCGAGTTCCAATGCGTGTGGAACCTTTAGATTTTCGCCTCGCATGCTGGTACATTATTCGCGTCGTTAATTATTGTGTAAAGAACTTAAGGCAGACCACCTGTCGCTGTAATTAAAGATTGCGCGTATTTAAAGAAGTTCTGGCGGCGGCCGGTTTACCTTCGACTGTTGTAGTGTATTTAAAGGGACGATTTTATTATACGAATGAATGTGGTTTAAGATGTCTGGAGTTGTCGTCGACTCGAAGAGCCGTAGCCGGGCTGCACTCGTTCCGCTAGAGACGGTCGCAGCTGGCGGAAGGGCGCCATCTGCCGGCCGCCCCGGAAATGCAATTTCGTTTTGTTTCCAATTTCGATTCGGCTTTCGATTCTTTGAATTTCGAATAAACAGTCGGCGAATAAGTTCTGATCGTGAAGCGGCAATATTTAACTCAACGGCAATAGAGTTGAGAATTGAAGGATCATATTCAAGTTGTGAGTTATTGTGACAGGAACACAGTTGTTAGTGAGTTGACATTTGCGGTTACGGTCACGTGCGAGCGTGAGTTGAAAATGCGATTAAATATTTACGTTTATTACGTAAAAACAATTCACTATAGTATAGCGAACATTCATGAATGAAAAATATATCTTGTCTTGCAGACCAGCCTAAAAGGGTAAAGGATGTATAATCAATTAGTTACACGTTTCCTTAGAACCAGAGAATCAAGCGTCGCCATTTCGAACAGACTTGGAATGTCCTCACGAAAAGTCATTAGCTCGACGTCGCCGTCGCCGCATCTGCTCCAGCACCTGCCGACTCCATTTTTTCCAAACATTTAAACATAACATTATAGAACCCAAGCGATCCGATGCTCAGATAACTCGTCCTACTCGCGCCCAATCGGACCCTTCCGAGAAAGGTGACTTTCGCGTCGACAATGCCTCCGAAAAAGAGGCAAAAGCGTCCATATCCTTAACCGAGCCGATCGATCTTCTTAATAGATTTTTTGCGGAAATTTCCCATTCAATCTGCTTTTCAAAAGCATTTTAAGAGGCCGATTACTTAAATGGTGAGCGTCTTACGCTCATTTACATAGCAATTGACACCCGGGGCAGGGACCTCGGCGTCTTCGGCTTTATGCCGCCGTTTTGGAAACCGCTGCCCTCGCGGCTGCCTCGTACGCCCGCAGCCTTGCTCCTCTTGAAGAATGTGTCCGTTTCAGAACTTCATTCAATTTAAAGAAAGCTTCATTATCGAGAAAAGGAAAGCATGAAATATCCCAACATCTCCAATGGTCGGCAATTCGGCATGTACAAAGCAAACGATGTTGTGGAAAGAGACAGATGTCTTGCTTGCAAATTGCAAGACTTTTACGAACGAATGGGTATTGGCGGCGTAGAACGTTTTTCGCGTAATACCAAAATTGGCTCATTTTTGGCTACTTTTTATCTAAAACAAAACAATAAACACATCCTTTTGTCATTAAGGCAGTGTTAAAAGTTCAATTAGTCCCATAATGGTCGTATTAAAGCTTATTACATGTAAGTGTACGATTGTATCGTGGGACTGCAACGCATTCGGAAAGCGAGAGCTGCAGGGTAGCATTCCGCAATATTCCTGAGGAACGAGTCGAGGCGCTTCGAAACAATCGATTATTTTGCGACAATCGATTTTGATTCCACGATCTTGAAAAATGTTTTTTTTTTTATTGGTAGTACACGTAAGTTGCCGGATGCCGCATGAGACATGCAATCGCGCGATCTTGACAAGAAAATTGCGATTGTTCTCAAAAATTGCTACGTATTTCGCTGAAACCAAAGCTTAGTTTCCGTTCCGGTTACACAGTAACGTAACCGTATCATGTTAAACGATGTTAGTCTTGGCCCGTAACTAAATATAGTAATACTAAATTGCTAACCTTTCCGGCGGCTGTATTGAACAATTTTATTATAATTGGCACACCGGTCAACGCTTCTTGGAAATTGGCTTTTTTCTCCTTTATTTCCAGCATTTAACCGATCTTGTTTTTGCACTGGAATCGTTCGAATGAACCTTTGTTCTCCGCCATATTGTTTTAATGTCAAACGCGGGCCGAGGGAACAACGAAAGTGAGTGAAAGTAATGAGATGTGATCTATTGTGAATCGATCGGTAGTTCCGTAGAGATCGATCCTAAACAGATTCCGATAAGAATTGAAAGCGTCCAATTCCTATTTCAAAATGTTAATAAAGTCAAGTTGGTATTCAATTTGGAATAGAATGGCGCCCGTCAACAGAGGTAGTTGTTATTTTAGTTTAACGTTGTGTTGACACACACGGCGGCCGTAATTAGGGGTAACTAGGCGAGGTGCGAGTGTGGGAGCCCGAGGGAGCGACCAGCTGACGGCGCGGCCGACCGTGAACCGAGCCTAGTCGCACGGAAAATATATGCACTGCAATCAATTCAATACAAACTAAATTCACAGAAAAACAACCTCTGTCATAAATCTCAATAGCCTTATTAAAAGCAAAATTTTACAAAGAAAAGACAATTAAATGTGCAGACGACATTCATAAATCAAGTTTTTAATTATCTTTTAAAGGAGACAAAATCTTTGCAACCGTTTCGTTCTAAATACAACGCCAATAAATAAGGCGTACGATATTTGAAGTATGTCCGCTGACGCAGAGTCATTTGAATGCCGACGACATTTTTGTAAGAACCTCTATCGAAGTTTTCGATGAATTATTCCCATTCTGACACGGCTAATTCTATATTCGAAGGAGTATCTCACGGTTTAGGACAAATCGGGTCGGTTGGCGGCCACGTTAAGATGACCTTCCCGTCTTCTCGAGATCGTTCATGCCTGAGGCGTCTGCAGGCCATTGTGTTTTAGATTTAGAGGTCACATTTGGGTGGTGGCCCGGACTGCAGAGCAGCCGAAGACCGTTTGATGTGACCGGCGCCTCGCGTTCTATAATATATTAGTTTCACATAAAACTTCGGCATGGCACAAAACGATTCTAAAATTCATTTAGATGTTTATCGGTTAAGCCGAAAAGCTAATAAAACAGCAGTCGGCGATACATAACGACTACTATGAATTAGGACCGCTAATGTTGTCAGCCGGCGAACCATTTATCAAAATGTGGCAACAAAATAAAAGCATGCTGTGGCCCGTCTTCGCTAATTAGGTACTTTATAACAATTTGTAAATTATTTCTACTCAATAACTTGTTCTATAAAATATATCGATACCATTCGAATTTAGAATGAATAAAAACATCAAAAAATTATAATTATTATACAGCATTTTAGTCGTACAGGAGTCACATTTAAGTTCCAATTATAATTAACAATTCATGTGGGAAATTTCCAGTGCCACCTTGCCCAAACTACATATTTTTAATTAGCAAATGGATACCCTACCTGTTTTATTTGTAACAACAATCAATGCGATTTTCGTGTTGTTAAAATTCAAACCTATCTCATAGATCAAAACTGTGTGCCGCCCAGTTGACAGATATTTTGATATTTTGCACATTGCTTTAATAATAATTTAATGCATGACTGCCTGACACGCCGGTGGCCTGTTTTTTCTTCAAAGTGACTCGTACGTAAGTGACTTTGGCGCGGTCGCGGTGGTCCGAGCCACCTGGCGATCGAACGCGGAAAGTGAAATGTCAATGTAAAAACTACGCATGTAACTTTACTGCTCTATAAAAACTTACTTCACATCGGTACACTCAATTAGAGACGTAACAACCGAAATTAGTTAATTAAATCGTAATTCGATTAACAAAATCGGGCAGGATGTGTTCGGAAGTCGAGTGCATGGCGGTCACGTGGCACATTCCTAATTCGAATAATCGTTTACGGTTCGATTACGATCAGTCCCCGCGCGCCCTGCGCTGGGTTGCCAACCTCCTGCGGTCAGTTCCCAGTGCGTTGCACTCCGTTACAAAATAATGTCTTCGTCATTCGACTACTTTTTGTGATGTTTTGCCACAATTAAATGCGCATTTTTGGCTCGACCGCAACCTTATTATCATAAGCAGTTAATTAATTTTCAAATCGGATCCTTTTATCGGTCGTGTTTTTATTGTTTTCGTCGAGTATGTTGTCTTTGGCTAATTTATTTTGTTTGCCAAACAAATTTCCAAACAAATAGCTCGTTTAAATTAAAATTGGACTACCTATAATGTGTTATTGAGATTCCAACACACGATTCTTTGTGTTATTTAATGGGCGCGTTAGTTTCGGGTGACTCGTATGACCTAAAGACGACCTAACGCAAATAAAAATAAAGCCGCCCATTCATGACATCTCGTCGAACCTTGAACTAGTTGAATCGGGAGTAATCCGCCAGACAGGCATGGCAACACCGGCCCTCGACAGACCGGAAAAAAACACAATTCGCAGTACCGCTTAGACCAGACGTGTTATTATCTTATTACCATAATACCCCATTATCCCCACGGTCTCGTATTAATATTGAATCTAAATAGAACTTGCTTACATTAAAAGCGCCTAAATTTCATATTTTTATGAAAGGTTTTTAATACCTTGAGGAGTATTACGGAAGAACGTTTAAAATTAATTTAATAGCTGCCGTAATTATTTAAATATTAATCTGGCACGATAATCTATTACGATTTATAATTATTTGCCATAAAACGACTAATATTTATTATGTCGATGTTCTCGAATCGATCACGCTGTGCCGCGGCGTCGCGTCCATTGGGGCTATTCCTGCGCGTGAGATGAGATGAGATTTTATCTTGGTCACTCTCACACCTACGACGTTTCAAACGAGAGCAACAAAGATGAAAAAAAGTGAGATAAAAATCTCAAATCTCCGAATAGCCCCCCATGTCTTTCGTTCGAGTTGCGCCAGCGCTACTTTTAAAATTATAATTAGTACTTGCTTAATTTAATTTAAACTTAACCAGTCTCAACATACGTGTAATAAACAACAATAAAAGTTTATAGTAAACATTACACTTGCCATCATTAATAGTTACATTTTTAAATCAAAGTTACGAGTAAGCTATGATTAGTTTTTTAATAAGTCACGAGCGCCATTTTTTGTTAATATCGATCGAGTTAACCGTTGCTCGTCTTTTCCTGAAGATGGCGTCAGAGCAGAATGCAACGTGAATGCACGTCTGGGTCACACGCGAACCGTTTGATGTAGGTCCTAACCTAATACCCACAAATCATAACCCATCATCCGTGCACTAACAAAAAAACATGGGTACATTTTAATTTTACGTTACAATAAATTCGAATTTTTTACCGCTGGCAACTATGAGAAACTGTCAGATGATATATAGCGATCTAATTGGAGCTACGTTTTTTGCGCGTTAATTTACCAATCGATAAATAAATACCTAAATTGGGATAACATAGCCGTCGTAGGTATCGAATTAAGCGCTATATACCCCACATGTCTGAATAAGTAGTTATTTGTACAACATAATGACAGGTTAGGTGATTGCCTCTGCGTTGTATTGTAATTATGAATCATAAACAAAGAGTTCCAAGTTTCGGGGCACGCGCAAAAAACCGCCAAAAGCTAATCGGTTCACAGCAATTAACTTATCAGCCATTATTTAGTGTTGAAGGTCGATCCTAATAAACGGCTGCCGATACATTTCCTATCAACTGTCAGTCTAGTTTTTATTATTTGTTTTTTTTTTTTTAAATATAATTATATCTGGCCAGTTGCAATGGAAAATTGAGTGCATTAACGCAGCGTATTAACTTATTAAGTACCGATCGCACAATAAAATGAACGCGTATTTATTTCCTTTTAAATTACTACCGAACAAAAGAGTTCTGTAAACGATGTCTTTTAAAGCTTTTACGGGCGCGGACGATGTAATTTTGTGCCAAGATTGCTGTATACCTTTATTACTGACACGCGGTCTGGTTACAAAAGGAACCAGTATCTTTAAATTTTGCCAACAAAAACGATGGAAATCATCATTATGGTGTTTAACAGTGATTTGAGAAATGACTAGGGTAGCATGTAGTGAGGTGCATGGGCTGTTGTTACATAGAGGAACCAGTTCTGCAATCCGCTCCCACACTTGTAGAGCTTCCCTACGCGACTGCGGTAACGACCTGTTTGATAGATCGCTTCATCTGATACTCTGATAACCATAACTAACCGCCTTCTTCGTGTCTATGCATTCCTAGTCATCGCTGCATTGTGGCGCTTTATGTATCTTATATATTCTATTAAATATGGCTTGGGCACCCACCCGTATGTAAGTACCTCGTAAAAAATTTACCCGTACGTATATACAAGTATGTACCCGTTTCTTTTAAATTTTTCCTTTGTTTCGATGGTCAATGTAAAAAACGAAAACCTTCGAATTGACCTCAAGCCCAAAGGAAATTAACGATTACATTGCGGTTTCCTTTCCATCCGAATGTTACTTGGTTACGAAAGCTCACAAAGGAATAAAATTGTGTGGGAAATGACTACGTGGAAGTGCATCTCAAGTTACCTTTTTAATACCTACAATGACCACGTTTAGGTTTAAATTTTCAAAGTCCAAATTCAAATGTAGAGGCAATAGAAAGCTAGGACAACCTAAAAATAAATTTACAAACATACAAGTTACCCGCGAAAATGTCACCCTTCCTGCCAGTCGGGTAAAAATAGCTTGGTAGGTATTTGGTATCATTTATGCTGTCATAGACTAAAAAACTCTTGCCTAGAATTCTAATTGTGAATGATGTATGATGACATCTATCGAAGGCAAAAGTTTACACACACATGCAATGATTCCAATAACATACTCGAGTACGAGTAATATCATCACGTTGCAGCGCATCCGGCGTCGGGCTTTCTGCCGACCGCCGGATGTCTTGCGGTCGCACGCAATTTCACAACCTCCACTCCTGCGCACTTATGATGCCCTGGTAGATATTGCAAACAGATACCGGGAGGATACGGAAGTGTAACAGAAAAGCATTGACGTATTTCTAGTAATCAATCACTCCTCAAACATCAGTTGTCTACACGTACGGAGATACTGACTGTACTTTGCTGAAAAATCTAGTTCGCATTAAACCTCTGCGTAGTTATACTTCCCTGGTAAGCAGTGAATACACCTACAAACACAAAAATACCGGGAAGATAAATTTGCTACTTCTTGTTGCACCTAGGTAGTTACGGTAGAGCATAGGTCACACAATAATTACCTTCTACCAAGAACATAGATCATTTATTTAACTTGATAGAAAAGGTCGGTCGATTTTAGACATCAAATGCATGCATAATTACATGTTACATATCATTTTTGAGAATTGCATGTCTAAAGTTATCATTAGTTATCTAAACGTTTATGTTGTTCGTTTTGATTTGGGTTCTCTGTAATTGCTGAACAATTCCACATGTGTATTAGATTTAAAATTACTAGGATACTATGAACTATCATCGAACTGATTACACTAACGAAGCATAGTATCCATCATCTAACTCATTTGAGCCGTAGTCACTTATTTTGACCTAATATCTTCCCAGACTCTGCAAACCTAGTAAAAAATCAGACATAAGACGTTTTTTGCATAATCATCTGATATTTATCAAATCCATTTACATAATTCCAATAAGCTTGATTACTTCATTTCGGACTATTTGTTTTATCCCGACCTACCTCGACGCTGGTCGGCGTGGGACGCGACCTTCTGTCTTATTTATGCATTTATAAATAGCTCGTATCATAACGCAGGGGCGTTTAAATCAATCAGTTTTATTGTGGTTATCGGCGTCTACTTTTCGTTCCTAATTGTGATGTCATAATTAATACTCGTAACTGGCTGGCATTATTGTAGAGAGCATTCAGCGTGAGACAGATATAAGTATGTTTAACTTTTTTTGTCACTTATAAGGTACGTTGTAACTTCGTTTCAGTATACAGTTACTTTTTAATTTTGAAATCTTCTGACGCTACAAATATCTTCGCCCTACTAGAGGTACCTCTTCATATTTTATTCAGTATGCCTACGATAGTCCAGACTCGAATAACTCAAATTGTTTGCGACCGAGTTGTCGTTTGCAAAAATTGTTTCCGAATAGCCGTGCAGCTTCCAAATGACGCGGCTCTGCTACTATTCTCGACATCGCTGGGTCAGAGTTATGCAATAAGGGTTGTATTTATAAATAAGAAATGATAATACCAACTTATTTATATCGAAGTGCCGTCGGTCAATACCGTAGGAGTCATAATAATTCTTTCAAATCGAACGCGAGTCGTTGACTTATTGGTTTCTCGAGTCGCCAGGTCAACTGCGCCGATAACAATGTCTTTGTAATTAATGCCTAGAGATTCTTGTTTATCGCGTTAATTATACGTATGTGGCTTATCTCGATGCGATCTCGTTCGTTCTAATTTAGCAGCGTTTCTGCTCCGGGCATTGTTTTCGAAGAAAAATAAACTGGCCGCGCGACCTTATCGCCCTTAGTTTTTTAGAGGTCTGTGTTTGGTAACGGTAACGCGTCACATTCGCCGCCGGCCGCGGTTTCGCCGTCATTTCGACAACTAATAACCTCCGATGGGTTCATAAATTTATAAGGCGGTGCATGTGACCGCTTTTTACCTCGTCCGCCGACCGCCGCCCGCCGTCTGGGAATCCGCAACAAAGACTGGCGAGATTCCGTTTTGCATTCCTCGCCCGCTCGTGTGCTTCCGAGACAATTTTAAGTTTTGAAAATCGAAGTCGAACCAGAAGTCGTATTCATCGATTTAATTGAGCTTTCGAGTTTCTCAGAGTTGAAAGTGTATAGGCTTTCAAGTCGCTGAAACACGAACCCCTTTGTGCGGGCGAACCTTCGTGACGTAATTGTTGAAAATTGCGGGCCTTTGTCCTCGAGTGACCTAGTTTTTAAGCCATAAACAGCCCCATCAAATTCGGCGGGCAGTTTCGGGTGGAGAGTGACGGGTGACTTGATTTTTTAGTAACGCGAGGTCCGTTGCATTCCCTTTTTTACGAGCATCTCCTGGCCGAAGGCTGACAGACGGCTCGTAAAAGGAGATTTTATTTCTTATTGTTCGTTGGCGAAATCTAATTGAAGTCGGCAAGGGCCACACGGCATTTACGCGTTTTTAATTTAACTGTGGAACGCTGAATTATGTCTTTCCGTCGATAATGATCGGCGAAGGTAGGTTCATTGCTTTTTATCACACATTAAAGCTTAAAGTGCTCGAGCGTGAATTAATCTCGGTTTTTGTCTGACACCTTGGCTCTTCCAGTCGACATTTGGTTACATACGATCTCACACGGTGTATAAATTTTGACTAAAATTAGCATTTTTCAGCCTTCGTCTAGCTTAGCCTTTGCTGACTTCTCAGGGCAAGCGTTTCTCCCTTTCCTGTCTATGTCTACCGCTACCAACTACCAACCAAGGTGAAATGGATTAACTTCGATGAGTTTTTTGAAAACGTACAAGTACCTACCTACACCTATGAGCTAGTTTAGTACAACATCGTTTTTGTTTTAACAATTAATTTTTTACATCAATAATTGTGCTCAATAATGGCCAATTTAACCTTTAATACCTTGTATTTAAGTTTATTTGTTTCGATTCGTGAGATAGTGTGACCAGTTTCCTCGAGTGCGGTTTGACAACATGCCGAATCGATATTCGCTTATTAATGCCGAATGCCGATAATTGATGTAAATTGGTCAAGTTTAACTGTCTTGTTATGTTATTTTTTATTTTAATTAGCAATTCACTTTACTGTCTTGATCAAGTTTCTGCACTACTGTTTAGGGCCCCTTAAAGTTAAGTGACAATAATTGGTCCTGGACATTTCATTTTTAAATCGTGCAGATCTTAAATTACCTTGTCAGCTTAAAGTGTAAATGGCCTACGAGCCCAATGACGAAGTGGGCGAATAAATAGCGAAACTTCACTGTGAGCAAGTTCGTTCAATCATAATTGGTAGGTAGGTAGGTAGGTACTAAACGAAATTCCCAATTTAGTTACAGTTCCATGTCTTTTCTTCTGACTTAATTTATTTAACATTGCTTTCTATAAAAATTGTTATACTATACCCATCTACTAAGGGTTAGTGTATAGGAAGAATAGAATATATAAGTGCTTACTTGCTTGGCGACTAAGATATACATACAGTATCTTATCCTACTAATGTTATAAACGCGAAAGTTTGTAAGAATGGATAGATGGATGGATGTTTGATACTCTTTCACGCCAGAACGGCCGGCTCAACAGATCTGGACGAAATTTGGCACAGAGATAGATTATAGTCTAGAATAGCACATAGGATACTTTTTAACCGCGGGTGAAACCGCGGGGCGCAGCTAGTACGTAATATAATCACGCCTCATTACTACAGGGGTAGGGACAAGCTGAGACCACTTCTCTCCACTTGCTACGATCCCGGCATACCTCCTTAACTTCTTCCACTTCCATGAGTCTATTCATACACACTCGTCGTTAACAACTCGGTACTCGGGTACTAAGCTTATACTATCCTACAAAATGTACAATAGCTAGCAGCGTATTCACACATTACTCTAAATAAAAACACTGACCCCACCGACCCCTTCTGACTCCTAATCACTAACGCCAACTGTTTGTATAGTCACTACAAAGTCATTAAACCTATTAGGAAGAATGTAGTCATTGCGGACAAGTGTAAGGTCTAGCGCGGTCCTAGCCCGCTCGTGGCCTGACTCACGCATTCTCACTGCGTAGAACTGCGTCACATGCGTCGGAAGCGCTAACTGCCGACTATTTAAATACAACCAGCATACCACGACCCGCTTTAATACTCCCAAACATGCCCAGCAAGGTCCTAAGTAAACTAGCCGTCTGAATAAAACTACATTACAAGCCTTTCTTACGTAGTAACTATGACTTAATCTGCTGCATTATAAGCTATTTGAGAAGGTACGCAGGAACCTCGTGAAGTCCTTGTTCGCATCCAGTTTGGTTTGATATTTTCGTTGTATCGTCTTCGTGAATGAAGTTCGGTAAACGTGTCTACTTAAATTGGTCGTTATCGCATTATATTCCTTATCATAGGTGTGTGGAATGGTTTAAAAAGATCAAAAAGTAAAAAGTTAATTTTACGTACAAATGTTACGGCCAAAGTTTACAAAGTTATTAACAAGCTTAGAGAGATTATTCAAGTTCCAGATTAAAATACAGCTAAATTACTGTAAAGTTGATTTCCCTGAGGTCTAATTTTCTTAAAATAATGAAGTAAACTAGGTACAAGCTCAATTAACGAGCTTCCTTCGGTGCGCTAGTGAAGTCAGAGCGCGTCCGAGACACACGGTCGCCGCCGACGACGAACACACCGAACATTGTGGGGAGACAAATTATCATCGGCTGTCTCTTTCGAGCATTGTGTAAAAGTCATTGAATGGGAGTTTTTATTTATTTGTTTAACAACTACAACTATAATTACAGGTATACCTAATGCGATAGTGTAGTAATAAGTACTAACTATATCCTATAACAAACTTACGGTAACACAATATATGTAGTGCTATCTTTGAGAATTAACCCAGAGTACAATAGAACACATCTGTATCAGCCGCGAAAACGTTGAGAGTACGCGCGTCAGCGGCGCCTAGCCGAGGAGGTTGGTTAAAAAAAATCAACCTGTATATAATTTAAACTAATATTTTAAAGAAATTTTCGTTTTTATATCTTATGATTTGACGTAGGAATATAGATTTCTCCGATCCGAGATAGATCTGCTTTTAGTTATTTACAAGTTCAATTTTAAATTAAAATTAAAAGATTTGATTTAATTTTATGTTGTTTATTTTTCAATTCTTTTAAGTGAATATAGGTGCGCGAAAAAGATAGCTGTTAATCGTTAATCACCCATACGATATGACATCATATCCGTCGTTCCGTGATAATTGCGCATTTCGTTTGTTTTGAAAAAGTTCATCTTACGTGATTGTGTATTGAATTTCTTACATTTTTCTCGTAGAATTGCCGTAACAACGATTGTGTCCTGCGTTACTGAAAATTTGTTGCGTATTTTTCGGAATATAATGTTTAAGTATCAGATTTTCTTGAAAATACATTCAGCTAATACTAATTTATTGGTTTACCCTTAAACGCCTGCAGGTGGCATTAAACATAAATACTTGTAATTGACAACATAATCTTTAATAACATGTCCTCTTTTGGAGCATACGGCCGCCGACCGAAAAATTAAAGACCTTATTCATAATCACCTATTAAAAATTTATTAGTACCTTGATATGATAGATGTATTAAATTTATTTTACTTCTTTTCAGGTAAATTTGATTTCGCTTGTGGACTACGGATGGTACGTAAGAGACAGCGATATAGATAAGGATAAAATACGATAATGAACCCGTCTTATTTATGGTATGTAACCAAATTAAATTGAATAATCTCCGGCCATTGTAGTAGTTGGCATCGGGTAGTAATTAATTTGTTTATCAGGCTGCTATCGGATCGGAGGTCGCCTGCTTTCTTATACATCTGCCGTTTTCGGCACAAAACCCAGCGCGACAGCTTTTGTTGTCCGTTTACTTTATGAGCTGGCAAGAAAACGAATCGCAAGAATTCTCGCTTCATAATTGTCATGCAAAATGAGGGTCGACAAAAAACTCAAAGCTTCGGCTGTCATTTGTTACCGGAAGACAATGTAATGAATACTTGGTAATGAGCGAATGCAGCGCACTGACCTAGCCCAACTGCCTTATAGCTCTTTCTTCTAAAGTCAAAATGTAACCGTAACTATGATGCGGACAATCGTTTCCGGCGCCCGTGACGTCACGCCCGTCTCGCCGGTCGCCGCCCCTACTACGTAACCTTGGCGGTGAGATGCGCGCTCCACGCTCGCCGCTCGGGCTTCGCTTTCGTTTTCGTTCTTTTTTTGAGTTAGTTAAATCTCATTTTCGATGCGACACCGACTTCCTTTCGATAAAAAATATAGGCGGTAAAATTCGGCGATGCCACTCATTTTGAGGAATGAGTTAAACTGCATGCGTGCACTCGGAGGAGCATAATAAGCTGTCGGATGTTAGAAATTACACATATCTTATGCCACTTAGGTATAATGCGAAATAAGAGCAAAATGTTAGGTAATTCTTCACACGATCCACGAGAGCATAGTTGCCCTAAGCGCGGCGTGCCAGGGTGAGCGAACTCGCAACCTGTAATTTTGGACCGCAAAAGGAGCAAAACGCATACTGATCAGTGATTAAAAACCTTTGTCGGTTCTACTAATATTTATATTATTTTCGCAACGCGGCCGACATCTAATTGGCCGCTCGTATATTTGATGTAGGTACGAGGCCAGCGGGCGCGGCGCCGACCACCGACGCTTCATTAGTTTTCCTGGTAAAGAAATCATAAACTTCTCAATTTTTTACGTTCAGTCGTTTATGTCAAAACGTGACCCCGACGCGTTCGATCCTCGCCGACAAAGCCTAGTGGAAAATTACGTTTCCGCAACATGCCTAAGTATATTGTGAACTGTTCGTGACATACAACCGTATCGTGTTAATCCTGCTCTGTTTATCAATAAGGCGATATAAATAGCGGGTAAATTATAAGTTATTACCGATGGTAGGTATGAGTTTGAGTAACTAGTTTCAACTGGCCATCGGTAGTCTCGATCGGCCCAAGGTCTGGGATATTGAACCTGGCTCGGAGCAACAGCACGACAAGGCTCGCCGCGAAAGGGACGGATGCACTATCACTCATTGTTATGGGGGAAATGTCGCGGACGGCCACACGCACGGCTTTCTGATTGATTTTCTTCAATGACTAAACCCTCGGCTCCTAATCCGTTCGGTATGCGATGCAAAGCAGTCGGCTGTCGATGCAATCCCGTAAGTAAACGCACTTCCTTAAACAAAGTCATGTGGCGGGAACGGGACGGATGATGGACGAGTCACACCGGGATGCTGGCGAGACAAGGACGAGCATACTAATGACAAGTGCATTCGCCGAAGCGACAGAGATGGTAGAAGTGCATTGCGCTGACGCATCACGATCGTCTGCTTTACTGTTTTGTCTTTTTTATGAACACCCCAGCGAGTTTCAGTTACTCACGTCCACAATGAAAAGTTTCAATAATTGTCACGTACTCCTATATTAATTAGCGGAGAGCTTTAATTAAATCTGCCGGTCTAACCAGTCGTTTGGTGCGGCATTTAAGCTTATGTTCCCACGCGGTTGATGTCATTTTTATTATGAATGGCGGCCTTCGCGGGATGTCTGTAAGGGTACGCTCCTGGGTCCAGTGACCCACTGGCCGCCGCTTCCCGTCCTCGACGAATGGTTTTCGCTTCGTCAGCGTCCAACCCGTTCCGCGCCGGCTGCGCTCTCCACTTGAATGAATATCGATATCGTTCACAAATAAATCCCTACGAGTCGTATGCCTTGAGCAGGAAGCGTTCGGCTAAACTGGTAGATGCAAATCGAAGGTAAACTCGCTAAGCGTTCATTGGCATCATTAAAAATAAATAATATCGGTTTTGGAATGTAAGCCGGCGCGTCATCTTGCCCTCCCGCCGAGATCGCGTGAACTCTTTATCGGTCGGGTGCCTCAGCGCATTCGTCAAGAATTAAAAATATTATGTGTCTACCTCATACGCTTTACAATTTTGGCTGTTTCGGGTCGACCGATATCAAGAAGCTCAACATTCGGTATCGATAACCATATTTTCTAAATGTTACGCAACGTTACACTGACACATTGTGCTCGCTAAGGTTCGATTACCACGTGTCGCGTTATCGCCCATATCATCGCTTCTAATAATGTGGTAGTAGTTCTCACGAAGCCGCCGACGACGACGCCATGACCGAGTGCGTTCACACCCATAAACATCGTGCGCAGTATCGACTTCAGTATTTTGATCGCAGTGTTGGGCCGTAGCTTATTTACACTCGACAAACATTCTTCTAGATAAGCCGTAAACGGATAGCTTGTGCTTCTCACATCTGCCGCGACCTTGGCTCCTCCAGCCCGTTGTATAACCTCCTTATCAGTCATACTTCCCTGGTACTAACGCCACTCGACTCCCCGGCGAATCTTACCCTGTTTTCCGGTTTCGATAACTTATCGCTTTTATCAAGCAGATGTATTTCAGTCGAGAAAGGATTATAATCATAACACCTAGGACACGTGCTTTACGAATCTATGAAGGAAACTAAAAGCTGGGGAATGGCCGTAGTAATGTCTTTCACTATCGTTTAGTTTACGATTACTAATAAACTGAGCCGCGGTCGCGTGGGTCCATGTCTGGTCTTGTTAACATAATTACCAAGATTTCGACTGCTCGGACCGGTTTGAACATCCAGACGCTCAGTGCTTTTTATCGCTATGCTCTAAATCCACATTAACTTTTGTGCGAAACCGAAAGTTTAGTCGTTGTTAGATAATGAGTTTAAATGCAGTACAGCCTCTGTGTCAAAAAACTAAGAACTTCAAAAAGCTTCAAAATGAAACAAAAAAATTAAAACAACACAATGTGCAGTGAGAGGAACACTTTGTTGACACTTTAGTTATGACTTACGAGCAATGTGGGTTGCGCAGGAGTCCAGGGGCCGGCGAGCGCCGAGCGCAGCGTTGCGGTCTTTTGGTGAGCTTTATTATTCCGGTTATAAATTAAACTGTACTCGTTAATCGGCCCTTTAATCCGTCTGGGCGTTGACTCCGCGCTGCTCGCGACCGCGCTGATGAATGGCTCACTTTATCTCTCCAAGACAACAAGGCATCAAAGTTGTAAAATCTTAGTACTAAAATGTCTTCTACTTCCACATGATGTTTACGTGTGAAAAGCCTACAGTGGTGGTCCGATGGGCGACTCATCGCCGTGGAATGTGGCTGCATCTCGAGACAGCCTCTGATATAAAAACCTTCTCCCGTCGCACACTCGTACCTACTGACAAACCCGCAGAGTTCAAACAGGCACGATGTTTACCGTCCACTAGATATCGACGTGAGATAATTCGATCCTAAGGACTTTTTTGTACGTTATTGTTAGCCTCGAATGATACACTGTTTGAATATTTAGCTATATCCGCTGACTTCACCGCTTATAAAAAATGGAGAATAATTAGTCAATAAAAATTCCGCCGATTATATACGTAGTCGTAGACTCGTAGTTACACGGGTGTTACGTAATTGGAGTAAATGACCTGAGAGCTGGTGGTCTGGACGAAGGTCTTGAGCCACGTGGCGGCAATATGGGTCGCATCTCACGAATATTATCTGCGAAAATGCTCTTTGTGACGAAATAGGAAGGAGTTTATTCAAATCGAACGATTAAATTTGAATGAAGCAGTTAACAAAGGCTTCCTGAAGTTTGTTGCCCTATCGTCGCCCCTTGAATAGCCTCCAATGAGGTTTCACGACAACGTTGCATCTGTGTTAATACGAAACTTGTGCATTTGTAAACAATAACAAAGGGGACCGTTGATTGTGTGAATATAGCATTGTAACCGTAATCATCGCGTTTCGAGTGTGTAGAGTGATAATTTCGGCGCAGTCCAGGCGGGCGATGGATGGCGTCCTTGACCGAGCGTCGCGGCGGCATACACGATGAGTAAACAAATTGAATGAATCGCGTACGCTCACGTATGTGTAAGTACCATTCATGTGTGCTCGCCGTTAACGCACGATAATTCAAGAGCTCGTGTTTGACTAACAAGATTACGCGATGTCGATTCCATATCTGTCCCTCTCTACAATACACTTTTTAACGGAAAGCTTTTGATATCAGATATGAGTGTAACTTCCTGTATTTCGTGTATTAGCTTGTGTGTTACTATTAAAATATCACCCATATTTAGAAAGAAACTAAAAAAAAACATAAAAATTGATGTCGTTGTTGTTCGAGTTACAAAAGGCACTTCGGTGTTCCGTATTTGACCAGATACTAAGAAAACTCCACTGGATCGCTTCGATTGATCGATTTTTGGCGAACTTTGAGTTTGAATTTATTTAGTTCGAGACCAAGTTTGTGTACATGCAGTCAAAATGTAAAAAATGCACATGTCCATATACAAATGAGCCCGTTTTATAAACCTCCATAGCCCTCATGGCCCAAAGCCTCCTCCAGTTATTTTTATCCTAAATTTTATATCTGAATATTAAACCTAACCACCTACCTAACTACTTCTTTTATATAATACTTGCTGCGCCCCGCGGTTTCACCCGCGGTTAAAAAGTATCCTATGTACTATTCTAGACTATAATCTATCTCTGTGCCAAATTCCATCCAGATCTGTTTAGCCGTTCTGGCGTGAAAGTGTAACAAACATCCATCCATCCATTCTTACAAACTTTCAGGTTTATAATATTATAGTAGGAATAAGTAATTACATTATAAAATAAAACAGATTTACAAAGTCTAGATTGATTAACATTTCATTTAAATACCGTTTCTACTAAGAAAACTGCGCATGAGTCCCGACTTCCCGAACATGCTCATCGAACTCCCCGCCCGTGTCGCGCGCGCGGCGACCGGAAGCGGCCCTAGCGTCACGGCTCGCGAGGCGCCCCTGCGATGCAAGACGATTATTAACCAAAGACACAGAATAACTTGACAGTGCCAGTACTAAGGAACACTTATTGTACTTACACTCAGGGCTTACGATACGACGTGGAATACTTGCTTTACTGATCTAGCGGGAGGTAACGAACTTGAAATTAGGATTCTATCTCGACGGGATAGAGTTCCAATTTCTAGTAATCAATAAGTTCTGTTCTACTGGCACCGTGTTCCGCAATTCTGAGGGTCGTGACCGCCTCCCACTGTCTTCTCTTTTAATAAGTTCTGTTATTTAGTGTTTAAAAAGAACTTATCTGTCTAGTAGATTGGAAGAAAATCAGTTACGTTAAAATTCAAATTAGATGCGAAAATAAACAACTATTTCTGTTCAGTACTGTTTAGTAATTAAACATGTTTTTTAATTAAACGACAGAACTTAATCTTACTAATTAATATTTACACAACTTTTTAACTTTTAAAAATTGAGAAAGTTTAGTTAAATGCAATAAACATTTATTATAAACATCAAAATCGATAAGAACCCAAAAAATCGATAGGTACATCAACATACTTTGCACCTCCTTAGTAAGTTTGTTCTCTTTTGTCAAACTAACACGCGGTGGTTGGTCCTCGCTGGTTGCCGGTCGCTGAGCAGAGGGCACTAATTCTGACCAGTCGAGATATTTTATGGTCATTGTCTCTCTCGTTCGAAAAATCATAGAAGTAAGAGTGACTAAGAAATATCTTACGCGTAAGAATAGATGACCCCTTATATTCTTGACGTGTGAGATGTTTCTTGGTTATTCTCACTCCTATGATTTTTCAAACGAGAGAGACAATGACCAAAAAATATCTCGACTGATAAGAATAGGGCCCCAGTCCCGAGTCATTAGTGGCTGCTTCCTGCTGTTGACGAAACACTTGCCAATCTGAGCAAATATCCTCCCGTCAATATCTCCGACAAATACTTTATTTTACTTGCAAAATAAGCGTTGAAAGCCATCAATGGTTTTAAAAATTTGAGGATGAAGCTAAAATTGTTTCATGTTTAAATTTACATGACTTAACCATTCAAACATTTCAAACGGTTTTGGACATCCTTTGCTATAAAAACAAAATAAAAATATGACAAACTTCGCGATTAATCCGACTTTGCTAAATACATGAATTTACCTACCCAGATTCTTATTATACGAGTATATAGCCAAATATACATTATATAGGTCCTTTTCATCGATTAGTCAAAAATGGGTTTGATTCAACCGGATCCCTTCTCAACGAACCTTTTTGTTATGTTATATCACGAACAATTTAATTTAATAAATCTTTTAAATTTTATAAATCAATGTTGCCATATCTATAATCGAAAATTAGTCAACTATCAATATTCTACTAAAGATAATAAAAACTCATTTTACATTTGTATCTGACGTGGGCCAAGTGGCATGGCGTGTGGAAGGTTGGTGTTGCTCCCTAACACTAGCCAATATTTATTTTATTTTATTTTATTTTTACATAAGTAACCCTACTGATGTGCCCTACACTAGAAGTTCATAAAAATAAAAGTAGTAGTTTCGCGGAAGAATGTGAGTAATCGTGGCGGCGGATGGCGCTCGCCGTTATAAGGCGCGCTAGTTCCTCCTCGCTTAGACGTTAGGGATGTCCTAAGGTCGAGACGAGATATCGATTACGAATATTATGATGGAACTTATCGATGACATCAAAATTTCGTTCACGAATTATTTGTATTTGGTACAAAATATACTATATGCAAATAGTTTTTCTAAAATATTCAACGTACCTACCTAGATTAAATGAATTTTAATACTTACTTTAAACTTATTTAAACCTAACCTAAAACACATAATTGAGATAACATGTCCTTTAATCTTAAAAAAATATCGTAATCCATAGTTAACATAATATGGTACCTACGTACGTACAATGTGTGGGCTTGTATTGTTTTTTTATGTTAGTCCAATCTCTTAATAGGAAATAAAACTACTGGTAGGTACCTTTTGTAAATAAGTACTTAAATAACTAGTCTTATCTCGGAGCGGTAAGAGTACTAGTTTATTTAAATCGAGTCGTGGAATGATCTCGATGGTTTTACCGGATAGAACAATAATCGGCAATAATCGAGCATCTTTAGCAGCGAGGTGGAGGTGCGGCGCGCAGCGCGGGTCGACGTTCGCCCGCGCGACCGATCGCAACTGAAGGTCAAGGCTGGAGCCAATCGAGATCCTACTCGCACCACTCGCCTCGCACACCACTAGCACCACTCTGCTCCTCTCCCCGCGCGCTTCCCGCCATCGAAAGAAAAAGTGACAGCCCAAACCTGAATAGAATGCGAGGACGAATAAAAATGAAAGCACTGTTTATCTTGCGCGTCTAGTAGGCCACTAGTACCATCCGAATTTCGAATTCGGAACACCTATTTCGGGCGACAAATCGATCGGAAATATTCGAGTAGGTAAATCGATCCGCTGACGAGTTGCGTTTGAGTGCCAAAAGATCGATTAAGATTCCTATTCTAGTGGTTAGCTATTTAGTTTTCAGTTGCAAAACACTAAGTACTTGTTGGTACCCGCGGAATATTAATTAAATCGTTTCTGGTCGTTCGGTTGTGAATTCGATACTTCGATAATGTCAGATCGTTCCGAAAACTCGTGGTAATCGCCGCAGGCGGCGGACTGGAAAGAGTTCAGAAAAAAACATTGTTTCTCCGAAGCTCGGTCAGAAGTGAAGTCAGCGCGAAACAACAGGACCGACTCGTTTTATTATTAATCGTTTAGCTTTGTTTTTGAAACTGTATCGACATTCGCACCCTAATTAAAATGTTCGAATTGCATCGGTCGCGGTGGCTCACGATCGGTATCAATTTTGTTTAATGAGTTATTTCGCTCGCGGAGCCGTGGTAATGGCGCGAGGGCCGGTCATCTCCAGCTCGCATCCATAAAGTGCGCTCTTTACGGCTTCTCATTAACAAATACTTTAAAAATGATATCAATTCGCGTTGACGACCTCATTTGTAAGCAAATACGAGCAGCTAATTCCGAATTCTTGGACAATTAATTTGGACAATTGAATTAAATCGCTGTTTCGGTCGAGGAGGTGACCGCACGGTGATCTTTGCACCTACTCGCAGCGATTAAAGGATTAAAGTAGTTTTTTTACCAGGATATAGCAGCCGATATCTCAACATCTGTTGGCAATAAAGCCGATTGACTATGGGCGTTTTTTGTCAGAGATAAACGCGTTTATGATGAAAAGTCTAAATATGTAACTACGTGTGCGTGCAGTTAAATGGTAAACGATATAATATTTTCACAGTTTGATCGTATTGGCCACGCGTCGGATCGGATCGGCCGCGAGTGGTGCGTCGCGTCGAGGAATGTGATGTACATCCTTCGCCGCTCGTCAACAACTAACGTACGCTGCTCGAGAATGTATTGTGGTTTAGACACAAACATGTGTAACTAGTTGCTTCATAAGTTCATAGCCATTAGCTTCATTCCCAAATTGTTTCAATAGAAGTGTGTGTCGTCTTCCATGAGTGTGCTCTATCAGGACTCTACTACAGAGTTACGACACAGTGACTCTACCATGTTTGTTTAGTGTCAGATAAATATCTGTAGCCTCCAACAAAAATTGTTTACGAAATGTCCAAGTTTTCATCGGTCTGTTTTTCAATTCAAGTTCTGCTACAAATTCTTTTACAATATTTTCGCTCGTCCAGATTTTCATCTTTCATTCCGATCTGGGGCGCTCGGGTCCGCGCCTACATTTCCGACCTGAATAGGTTCTTCAAAGTCTCCTAACGATGTTCTTGATGGATCATCTGAGTAATGTCGTCCATACCGTCCTATTCATAGTTCGGGTTACTATAGTGGCTAGTCTCGGATGCACCTAGTCCGACTAAATGTCAGTCGGTGAGCGTCGCCGCATTTAGTCGCTCCGAAATAGACACGCGTTCAACAACCCTTGCGCATTCGTCATCCGCCTCCCGACTCGGCACCTGACCTTTACATCGCCGCCTGTGCTCCACATAAACATATGCGACACAAAACAAACTCATCGATAGAACGCAAACATCACGAAATACTCGTCCACATTTTTTACAGCTCGTATCTCAGAGAATCGTCCGTCGAAGATATGGACTCTATCATTCCTCAGTAATTTCGTCCTGTCAAATCAAATTCAAAATTAATTGAGCGTTCGTTTCAAGTGAAGTCCGACCTCAGTGATATCACTGCAATTTCGGTCCAGTCATAATGATGCTGCAGCAAAAACTGACACCTCGCCGACGTAAGAAAATAACAATCGATTATTTAATATCGTCTGGGAGCATATCGCTCGTTTCGGTAAATAAAGTCGAGAGCCGCAATATGAGAGAACAGGGATGGGTCGTCCTCGCTCGTCTCGGCAATGTCAAAGGTCCCATAATTGAGGAAAGACGCCGAACCTGCGTAGTTGTGAAACTTACAGAGTTACAGTTAGATGTTTGTAAACAAATCGGGCGAACATTTACGCGTTTTTCCGCGCCGCGATTTCGTACAGCTGCTCTTTTATTGCGCAATCTCGCGGGTTTGTTACTCTGGCACCTACTTAGAGGAGAATTTAGGGCGCCTCGTGAATGTCACTAGAGTTCGAGATTTCCGATGTGTAAATGAAAGAGTTCTCTTTGAAGGGATAGCCCGCCCGTGCGTCACGCGTACATTTGGCCATCGACATTTGTTTCATAGCTGTTATTTCTAGAACCGTCGCCTGCCAACTTTAGATTGGCTGCAGGGCTCATTTGCATTCAGAATCGTTATTTGCGGAGCTTAATAACTTCATCCTCCATTCAGATCCTAAGGGACAGATCGGGATGAGTCAGCAGACGTCGAAATGTTTATCTAAGACAAGGCTAACTTTCGCATGAGATTGTTAAAAAAAAGAGTAAACCAGCTTCCAAATGAAGTAGGTACCCATACCAATACCTTTTCAAGGTGTATTTATATTGTTTATAGTTGGTGGCAGCGATAATGAAGTTTTGAAGCTCGGGTTTCAGTGGCACGTCGTAAAGGCGCGGCGAGCGGCGCGTTTCATAACAGGTTGTTCAATTTTAAACGAAATCCCGAGGTTTCTTGTCACAGTGGCAGCTTTATTCTTCTTTATTGATATTGTTACAGCCGCGGTTGTCCTGCTAACTCTGAACTTTTGACGGCGCTGAAAAATAAGTACGATGCCATACACATACTTAAACATTAATTTTTACAATGTTTAAATGTCTAGCGCTAGTCTCAATTTTTGTCCATGGTTTCTGTCTCGAACGATTACGCGATCGTTAGATGAATGGAAAACGTTTTATATAGTACGATAATCTTGCTAATCCTGCAATAGTATTTAATTAACTAAATTTTTTAACGAGAATATTTCCTCGTTTCAAAATAAATACTTCGTTAAATTTGTTACTTAAATTTTCCGAAATACAAATGACAAACAACTAAGTATGCGTACTTATATCTTTTCACAAGTTTTTTATTTCTTTTGCATTCAATTTTCGAAACGATGCCATGAGCGACACTTTTCCTTTTCGAGGTTGGTTGACAAAAGCTTTTGTAGTCGGGTGCGCATGCGCAAGTACCGCCAACATGCAAACACACTCCTTTGTTTCCGAATAATATTTGCAAAGAGACCTCTCGGTTTCGGATTTACTGACTCTAATTATACATATTGGCACGCCCTGGTTTCTTTTTGATGAACAATCATTTTGCAAAAAGAGAAAACCTTCGGCCAGTTCGTTACTTTACCTACACGGATTTGAAATGGTTTAAAAAATCATCTTTAAAAATACTTTACTTACTAAATCAAATTGTATTGGTATTCAAATAAAAGTCTAGTACTTACCCCATAGTACCTCTATAATAATCGTAAAAAGATAATAATCTAGACTCTTAATAGTGATGTTTTGTACCATCTATCCTAACTAATATTATAAATGCGAAAGTGAGTTTGTTTGTTTGTATGTCTTTCACGACCTAACGAATCAACCGTGACCTAAAAAATCATCATGAAATTTTGAATACATGTTGCCTGGGGTACAGACAAGGACATAAGACATACTTTTTATCCCGGAAAATCAACGGTTCCTTTGGGACCGCGGGTGAAACCGCGGGGCGCAGCTAGTGCATAGTATAAAACAAAGTCGCTTACCGCGTCTGTCCCTCTGTCTCTGTCTGTATAAATCCACCAACTCCTAAACCTAAACGGATTAAATTCTCACCATCAGTTAAATAGTTTTTCACCAAGGGCTTATAGCTACCGTGCGAGCCTGAGCGGGCACTAGTATGTACTAAATATATAAATACATATTATCCAGGACATATAACCTGCCTGAATTCATACTCAATAGAGCAACGTACAAGCGCTCTGCTAAAAAATCCAAATGCTCTGAATCAAATCGCCAACGGAAAATCGCATCTAAAACCATAGGCGGCTGATTATTTATTAAAATCTTCACAAACATTCACAGTCCAATACTTGAAAACATAGCATAAAGAACAAGCCCGCAACTTTCGGCATCCAGAACATTCCGCAGTTCCCGAAGGGTTGTGTGAGACACGCCGGGATGTCGGTCGGGAGCCTACCACAAGCTCTTACTGCATTCTTATTTGTGACCAGTGTCGATGGGCTTTCTCTTTGTTCTCACAGTAACACACAGGTCACAGGAAGCAAGAGAAAAGCAAAGTAAGGTTTAATAAAAAAAAATTAAGAACTTATGAAGTCATGATAGGCTGACTTCGAAAGAAAAAACTTCCAATTTTACCTCTTAAAATTCATGGTAATTAGTAATCGATTTTTGATTTTTATAACTGTTTAAAGCAGACCACGCTGTAAGTAAATTTTGCAGTCCTTCCTATTCGAAACATAACTTTTAAATCCATTGCAATTTTCTCTCAAAATTGCTTAGCTAGTATTTCAAGAAATTTCTGAATAAGAAATAGGAAATTTCGCAGAGCAAGAATTCTTCGAAGCTATTTCTGACTCAATTCACCTACCTATTGTGTTCACAATTTGATTCAGTCTCAAATCTGTTGAGTAGTAGCTTTGTAATATAATCCATTCGTTGTATATTTTAATAATAAACATAGCCATAAAGACTGCTTTCCGCTCAAGGATTTAAACGCAGGCTTTTACCAATTTAAACCAAGTTATATCAAGCTAACTTTATGTCTTGATCTAGCAGGTAAGGGAGGAAGTAAGCTAGGGGTATCAACTCTCACCTTTTAGTTTTGGTATAGATATATTTTAACTTAATATTAAATGATAACTCTTAAATCTCTAGAGTTAGATTAAAGATTAAGTTAAGAATACTCCTAAGAACTAAGTTAGGTAGGTACCGGTTATATTCTTCAGCATCTCTAAGCTCCATCGTCGTATTAAAGTTAAAAGATGTATTAACAAAACTTCTCGAGGTTATATATTGCTTTACCTATTTATTCCCTGTCTACTCTGAATTTCACCCTTTGACAATCAACCGAACTGACGGTTACTTGACTGACCTTGTCTAACATGTCTGCGTAAGTGCGTACATCTATAGCTCCAGTCCCACTGCTCCACTAGCTTAGCATAATCGCAAGTCGTCGGTTACTCGACGCTCACAGGGTCATTACCGAATAGCGAGCTCAAGGCCAGATCCTATCGTTTAGTCTAACTAAATATACTATACACATACACTGTACGTCTTACACCTGGACGGACACGCTGTCGTATTCAATGGCCATGCGTTGCCAGGCTGTTCTAAAGCTTTTTATTGTCGCAAGGTTCGTTATGTCCCGAAAGTAGGGTATCTGTAGCCAGACAAAAGAGCTTGATAAAAGGAATGCCAGACAATCAGATTCTGGAGACGGCAGAGGCGAGGTTGTTATTGAGATTCAAATCAAACCTGAATTTGGGTTACTCTTTTGTGAGTTCTCACTTATTTTGTCTGTTTTGCATTTTAGTACGTACCCTTATTATTTGTTAGACGCGATTGATTAAGGGGCGCAAATCGGGTTTCGTTTCGATTCAGGTTTAGTTCGCCGTTTATTTTGTATTTTTAAATCAGCCGTTGAGTTAATCTTGCCGTTACATACTCATTCACATATCTTATGTTGAATACTATTTTTAAAGTTTATTTGGCAAATCTAATTTCAATACAAATAAATCATTCTGAATACGATTATTGCTCCGACATTCACCTTTGCCAATCCTCAAATGTATTCGATGACATATCTAAAAAGCCTTACGCAACCGAGCTGGCCTCTAGCGCGCAAGTATCTAGCCGGAAACAGAACGGCAATGAGGGAGGTCGAAGGCACCAGCTATCAGCATCTGAGAACGTCTATCGTGCCCAGGCTCTGTTAAAATACCTAAAACCACTTTTGATATTTCGCCGGCGGACCAATAAAGCAGACGTGATGTTTGCTACATGTTTTTGGGGTACCGTCGAAATATTGCGACGGCTTCGCATAGGTACACAATATTCGAAAACATCTGGCATACAATTTACATATCTGCCTTGGTGGTAGTTCTGCCCATTGGCATCCAGTTCAGTAAGAAGATCTGTACCTACACATTTTTAGCACCCTGCAGAAGTGTTAGTATCTTTATATGCAATGCTTTATGCAAATGACCTCCTCGTTTTGATTCAATAGAATAGAAGTATGAAACCGGATTCTAGTGGAAAAACTTTTTATAAAATGATTAACCTTTTAGTAGGCTGAGCGTTTCGATTGCCAGCGGCAATTCGGCAATTTAATTCGACCACATTTGCGGTGAAATGTTTCTTGGCTCCTTTTTGAAACAATTGTCTTTTATTTCTTTATTGGTTGTTCTCCCCACAGAAATGAGCTCGGATCTAAGAAATAAACAGGCAATTAATCAAAAGCCTGTTAAAATTCACGCTAAGATTTGAATAAACGCGCCGTAGGTAAAGTAGGTAGATATAAAAGGTCTATGTCAGTGCACCGGCCGAGTTGATTAACCGATAACGCTTATCGCGCCGACGTAAATCTTCCTGCAATACCGAATGTATGTTGCACAACATGCCACTTACAAAACTTACACGTTTGAGACATTCGTTTGAGACATCTTGGATGAGTTATAAAATAATTCATGTGGGAATGGACTTGGATATAACTTAAATGTATGTGACATAATCATCAAGATATTCGTTCAAGGCCGGTCACAAATATGTAATGAAAAATGTAGTTTCATTTAGATCTGACGACGACGCGACGTTCTGACGAGATAAGTATTTGAACGAGAATAAAGAGAAAACGCGTCATCTAACAACGTCACGAGTTAACGACCAGGAAAACATGAGGAACGACTTGATTATCCCCTGGCCGCTAGGTACAATGGCTGCGCGGGTACCAGGCGTCCATGAGCGATGAGGAGCATACTAAACTAACGCGCGAGTTCAGTGATTAGGGCCGTTTACCGTGAGAGCTGGACCCGTGCCAACCGGGCCAGTGCGTTCACCCAGCCACCAACGTAAGATAATTGCCCACGATGTTTTTATTTTCTACTACGATGGGATATCCCGAATATTTTATAACCCATTGATATTGCATGGCGTGACGCAAGATTCTTCGTCATGTAATGCTTCTTGTCTGGAATAGCGTCAGAGAACTCTTTTTCGTCTCAACTGCTCGCTTTCAAAGTGCACCTGACAACAAAACCTTGCCGTACAATACAATACGTATAGTCTCCCAGGTTGTTTCGGACCCCATACGATAACTCCGAAGCACCTGATTTGAATATTCGTGGTACTTAGTCAAAGTCGTGCGTTACTCTAACATGGCATGACATGACTATAGTTTCCGTCCGACGTAACATCCAAACTTAGCTAACCTGTTTCTTTATTTTATGACAAATGTTATAAAAACGTTTTTTATCTCGACAATTATCTCGCGAACTCAGTTCGATGCACTTTAAACGTTTCTGCCGGCCAATTTCCTAGTGTCAAAACAATTCGTATTTAAATATGAACCGCGTTTATTCAAACCTACTGTGGTTAGGTAAAATATGCAAGGTTGAGGCTCGCTTCCTGCTCCGTTGTTTGAATATTCCATAAATGGTTGATATTGATGATTTCCAAATATTTATTGTACTTTTTTGCTGTCATTCATATAATATCGAGGTGTTATAGAGTCATTTACATTACGAGTTAAACTAGTATAATTTATGTCTCTATTTCAATAAAATGTGCCTCTCCTTTATAACGTTCTGATCGCACCCACGTAATCTTAATACTCCAGTAGATATCTTCTAAGAATCCTAGAACAAGGTAACTGAAATATTATCTCAACCTACGCAATGAATACCTACACATTTACGTACCTACTCTGTTTATTTACCCTTTGCTCTGGTTATATCGTAAAAGTTCTCACTACGCAAACCAATAATAAAATTATAATGAAGTGTATCTTGTTATTGTTTCAAATTATTATTATAGCAATTAATCATTTAGAACGCATCTCCGTAACCCTGATCTTAGGTATAATATTGCTATTGTTTTACACACAATGCAATATTTACCGTAATCTATATACTTACTGTACTTATATTAAAAGTTACGAACGATATCTTTGCTCACGACCATCCTTGGAACACTTGTGCTTTAGTATCTATTTTCATTTTACAATAAGTTCAACTCGAACATTTTGTTTTAATACAGTCGACCAGAAACATCATCATCATTACCAGCCTAAGTTTACCACAAAGAGCACAATGAGCTCTGATCAGACTGCTTCGCACCACGCGACATCGACGATAGCGCGACGAAATCTCTCATACAAACATACCTACGTAGAGGCGTAATCAGTATGTTTAGTGCGCCTGTTTTCAAATACAAACTGAGATCTTCGATACGTCGTTAGAAAACGTGGTTTCACGCACCTTTGGATGACCCGGAGCAGTGTTACCTTACAAGCAACCAAAGAGCCTTTAATCCTGAAATTTCAAGATTGCTTTTTAAAACGGTTGGTTTTACAGAATGTCTCTTAAGCTCAGTGTGCCTCTTGCCTCTTGGCATAGGCCTCCCCTATCATCTTCCACAGTCTTCTATCTCCAGCCCCTTTTGTCTAGTCCTCCAATCATCTTGCACTGTTCTCTAAAAACTCAACTTACTTTTCGCCTAATTAAAAACTCTGTACCACAAATGACCTATAAACGCTGCAAAAACTCCCAGCCGGCTAGCTTTACGGCCGAGTGAGTCTTCTTTATTTTTGTAACATAATACTTTTATGAAGTGATATAATCGCGGGGCAATAATATGATGTGACAGCTCCGTTTGCGACCAAATAATCTGGGGAGTATTGGATGTAGCGCATCGAGACCAGTAAGTCAACTTCGAATAAAGGCGGTCTGATGAAACAACTAGAGCCGATTGCAGACTGGAGATTTTTATAGTAAGGCAGAGTTAGTTTAAAATGGTAAGCACGTCTTCTTGGTGCGTTTCCAAAAATTAATTGAATCATTTGTTGTTACGCAAAAAAAAAACGTATTCGAAATTATACCCTAAAAAAACATTTGAGAGAAAGGCATAAAGTTCAAGCACCTAATTTCGTAAGAACTTTTGCAAACGAAAGTCGCTGTCACGATTTCCCTCCGTATCGTTCCTAAGAATTATTGATTGTCATTTGTTTAGCGTTACCCTCAAAGCTATTGTTGTAAAGAGAAAGGCGTGCTCCTAGTAACTCATAGGCTTAACTTAAATAACTTATAGCCCGTTTGATATTCGGCACACGCTCGGCCGCCGCTCGCATGACAAACTCATTTGGTACTACAGTTGCTAAGCGACACTTTGCAACTTGATCTATGTGGATAGTTCTACAAGTGTCATCATTACGTCGGATTCATATGTGGAATAAAAATATTTCACATATTTTTTTATTTTAAACTTTTTTTTGAAGTATTGGAAATAGACTTTGCTGTAAGTTGCATCAGACAACCGAATTTTAACTAAGCAAATCTGCCTCTATAATTGTATTAATCTTAAAAATTTAGCGAATTAATCATTTAAAGACAAATATCTTGTAATTATCATTATTTCCGAGTCATTATGAACATAATAATCCGGATATAATAATAATAATAAATAATCATTTAGATATGCTTAACTTAACATTTTTTTACCTAGTGACCCGTTTAGTAAAAATAAATTTAAAAAAATACTTATATCCACAAAATTTAGACGCTTACAACTTTTCAAACCGAGTTAAGATGAGTAAACAAATTCATAGACTTGATAGTAAACTCCATGATCTATTTTTCAAGCCATAATTTAACATAACACATCCTAAAAGATTCTAAGAAAATATACTAAGATATTTAAAGACAACACGTCCTACTCAACTAACTGCTGCACTGTGACAAGCTAGCCATTTTTTGCCGACCGACCTTGCCTCGACTTTTACCTACGTCGACGATTGAATAAAACAACGATACACCAGTTATTAATATCAATTAATTTAGACATAATAATAACGTTATCTCGACACGGCTGTAAAAATAATTTGATGTTTAACCGACATCTTTTGAAGCACTAATTTTGATGTAACACTGCCAATCAAATAGGACCTCAATTATGTTCATTACTAACATTATAGTTCTATTAGGTCATCGATAGTTAATTTTGTTCTTATTGAACGAGCGAGGCGAGGTCTCTTGAGTCCGTTGAGGCAACTCAGCATTTGTTTGTTTGACGATAACTGTGGCTGCCTCGGTGGCTCAGTCGGTAGTGAACCTGCCTCCTGAGCTTGGGGGCTTGGGTTCGATTCTTAAACATAGACATTTCGAACTGACTTTCATAAAAAAGAAATCACAAGCCACTGAGCATACCTAGCCTTTGTTCCTATGTACTCAATCTGGTGCCCAATTCTAACGTGTAAGATATAATCTTGGTCATTCGCTTCCTCTTTTGAAAAGTCATACGAGTGACCAAGGTAATATCTCACGAGTCAGAATAGAGTTCCAGATTGGCCATGTACCTCTATATTTTATTCATTACTTGTAACGAAAGAAGAAAAGAAAGAAACATCTCGTAATGCTCTCTTCAACTACTCCTGAACTAATTTCAAAACAGTCTCAAATGTAGAAATGCACGAACTATATTTACTCGAACACAATTTCCTTTGGGAGTAGAGTATAAGAGTATAACCTATGGAAGTAATTTTATTTGGGCTTCCTCAATGGTAACGTAATCCTAGTCTATGTTCAAATATTTTTTTACTTACATTTTCTTATGTATTTTTTCTCTTTTTTAAGGTAAATATCGACGAACACTACGAAGCATCGCATCCGATACAAGTAGATAAGTATAAGGGCCTCCACAGATGACAGACTTGTTTGTGGAGTTCAAGACAAGACAAGTGAAGGAAGTAGACATTGTTACTAGCTTAAGCTTCGATCAGATCTGATCAAAGGGCCGAAGATATTTAAAACTATGGATTTTGAGTCAGCGCAGAGCCGGAAAATTTCCATACAAAAATTGCTTATTTTATAATCATAGTTTTGAATATCTTTGCAGATGTATGTAAATTTTGCACCTAAAACAAGATGGGGCTTCCCCCACTTAACTCTACAGTCTACACATAAATTGGTAGAGATGCACACACACATACATACACTAAAATACACGTAAAATACTAAACATACAATACAAGTACTACACATGTATTTCATAATTACAGCGTTCTCAACGAGAATAATTAGCACAACTCTAATGCATTGTGAAATACTGTAAAAGAACCAACGACTATATATCTTGCAGATGCGCCTTTTTTCGTATTCCAGAATTAAAATTGTCTTCAGATCGTTCTCATGAAAGACAGTCCGTCTAATACTTCCTTACAATTTTTTTCAAAATCAGTTCATCGGATTCGTAAAAAGAAGACTAGGAGAGATAGAGACAAATTCATACTTTTGCTTTCTTAGAGTTTCTTAGTGGTTTTAAAGTGATACACAAGTTAATTCAACCTTATAAATCAGCTGAAACTGAAACAGCACTTATTTTTATTAACCGGAAAACGAGCTGCGTCCCGCGGTTTTACCTCAAATGTTGTCTTGACCCTTGTTTACACAGTCAAAAGCAATTTTTTGCTCCAACTAATCTTGTTTTTTTATTTGCAAAGGTCAACGATACAAACCACAATGACGATGACGTGATTATTACCTAAACAAAACTATTGCTGATTCATTTTTGCGCTTGTATTGTATGTACCTCACGAAAGTACTTAAGAACGATGAAAAATAGACCCAAAATGCACTGCACTAAGATCAAATTAAGATTTCCCACGCGAAAGATATCATTTTGCACGTTTATCGTCAAAATAATGTATTGTAAATTAATCACTATAAAACATCAAGTGCTCTGAGTACCGATATAAAATTACAATAAGTTCCAAAACAGACGCGCACAGTTTCCCTTTCGTCGGTAAGATGTCTATCTCGGGCATTAAGAGTGAAAAGGCCTACTACCGTCTCTGTCGCGCCTACGTGACATTCCCGCCACGTGTCACTCACAAGTATCAAGTCAGTTGTGTCGTAAACGAAATCAACACTTATCGCACTTAAAACAAGGTCCTAATTGATTCGTAGTAATTTACAACAGCAAAAAAAAACAACTCGGACATCGCTAGCCATTAAAATTTCAACCGAAACGTTTAACTTCTAAGGCTTACATTAATTTGAAGAATATAATCTGTTCCATTTCAAAACGTCCCGAATCCGACGAGAACGCGGTTTAAGCAATCTTGATCCTGAAAATAACATCTATTTTCACGCGGCATATTTTGGTCGAAAAGTTTTTATTGAAAACGTAGAAATAATTAATCATGAATAAACCATTGTTCGATGACAAATTACAGGGTAAAACAAACGTCGGCGGAGCGTTGAACGCGGTTGAACGCTGCCAATTTCAGTTCGATCCCCCTCGCCCCCGCGCGGCCGCCTCACACCCTCTGTCACCTACCTACTTGCTAAGGAACCTCCATTAATCATTCCTTTACGCACATCTCTCCACCACAGGCTGTTCCCAAATAGCATTTATTTTTATCTCGTTAAGGTTTCCTTTGGCTCGCAGCTGGTTTGCGAATTACGCCTGCTTGTGTGAAGCAGTGTCGGCGCACCTCTTGGCCACCTCTGTACCCCTGGTATTATGTAAGCCGAGTGCAATGGCCGCAACGAAACACCGGGAAATCTTTCCTTCCCCTGCGCTATTTCCTTAAGTAACCTTAATTTTATACTTTTTCGTGAAAATAATGACTTCGGTGTAGACGCTTTATGTAGCTTAGTGCTATTTAGCGTAATTTTTTTTAATGAAGATCGTGAGAATTAGGTTAAAAGTATTTCGGAGGATGGTAGAGAATGCTCTATCTTACTTAGTAATATTCGCTAAGGTTTCTATTAAATTTCATCTGTGTCTTTCCTTTGGAGACTTTTTCGTTGTAAGTGCCTGCCGCTTTTTGACGTCATATACTTTTGCTATTCTCTGTTTCTAGCCTTTGCTTTTGATGATCCTATATTTATTTATTTGTACACGGGTTAAGTCATCTGCTCAATGGACCAGCGTCAGGCGCCACTCAAAAAGCAATCTACTTCAAAAATCGCGAAGCTCACGCACTTCCGATCACCCTTTGACGTGACCCACATACCAACAATCCATATTTGAGCGTAATCTGCGTGGAATAGCTCCGGCAATTAGCCGGCGAATGTAGGTTAGATCGGCGGCATTGCACCGGTCGCAGACCTGCCGGGGTCGTTGACCGGTATCGATCGGGGGCGCGACGCAGCCCTCACACCCCCAGCACCCCCCGACCCCCGCCGCCCCCCCTACACGAGGAAACTCGCACCACCTTGCGCCGCTACCGCATGCGTCATTTTGGTCAACTCAAGATTCTACAGTTCAAGAAAAGAACATTGACCCAGTTTTGAAGTTGTCAATTTTAGAAAAATACGCTTCTGTTGACATCGTAGTCAGGAAGTTTGTTAAAGAATATCTGTGATAGTTGCAGTAATCAAACAAAACTTACTAAGTAAAGTAAAGTAAAATTTTATTGCTTAAAATTGTAAACATACGAGTATAAAGGTGAAGTAAGTATGTATGTTAAAATAGTCTCAACAGTTTGTCCTAGAGGACGTGCAACATTTAAAATTAGGAAATTTACTCTATTATTGTTTATTACTAGATATTTACATCTAATTCATACTTTATTTAACTCATTATTACTAATATTTCGCTCAGATTACGATATGTACATTCACCTTGTTTTGAAATATTTTACAGTTTTTCTTTTTATTCTGCTTTTAGGATTTATTTTAAAGCCTGTTTTAAAAATGTTTTTTCATGCTATCGGTTTCAGTCTAGTTGTTAATGACATCACTAACCAACAACATACCTAATCAAGATTTTCAAGTTGACTAAACTTTACTAATTCTAAGTCCAATCCAGAGTACCAAAAAAATAAGAAAGGAAACAGTTTCGAAATAAACAACATTCTTTCGGCAAATCGCATTCTTCTGGCCCTTAATTAGTTTCGTTTGACAGCTTCACGCAATCGATACTTGGTTAAATCTTGGTTGTTCCTTAGTTTATTAGTCGAACTAATCAATCTAGACCAATATTGGTGGCAAACATATTGTTCGCCGATTAGAATTTAATCAGCGTTGTACAAACACTATCGTTTGTTCGACAAACTAAACTTGTTTGTCCGATTCGCGCGAGCTGTTAGTATGGCGGCAGTTCTGTCCTGACTTTGAACTAATCTGGCAGTGTATCTGCGTCTCTTTTCAATTCAATATGTGGGAAAAGACTGACAAGGAAAGTCCAGACTAGTATCTAGTATGGTGCATAAGCTATTTTTGATTCAAAATGGTTTAATTTTAATTTTTTTGGCCAGTTTTTTAGACATTGGGCACATAATGAAGTGGTTCTTAGCGATGTTTTCTCAAACTAAGTTCAGCTAGAAATCAGAAATCAGAATTTATTGATAACTCCTATAGTTACACGTCACAGTTGAATATTTATAATTAAAAACGAATGTCAGAACTATAACAATTGATAATTATGTCAAACATAAAAATAATTCATTAATGTCATTATACATTTAAGTATAGTAAATTTATTTATGGCTATATTCTTGACCAGTATTAGAGACGTGAATGATATTTGTCAAGCTTTTTTTAGATATTGGGAACATAACGTGTTGGTTCTTAACGATGGTTGCTCAAACTAAGTTCAGCTATATTCTTGACCAATATTAGAATCGTGAATGAGATATTCTGTGACTTATTCCAGTGCAGTTAGTTGAGTGTCCGTGTCCATAGATCTCGTAGTTGTTGACTGAACGATAGAGTCCGCTGGCGCACTGCCAACTAGATGACGAAACGGTGTTTTTGCTAAGCCACATTGGCTAACATTTCCTATTATACTGTCTTTATTGATCTTTCTACGAGAGATCTATGGCGACTCGTTTCGGTGGCGTCTCGACGTCTCAATTATTTAATACGAAATCTATCAAAAAGTTTTTGTGTCGTAACAAAAACGTCGTCGAATGAAACTAGATACATTTTACAAAATTGTTTTAAACTGAAACAATAATAGACATTAAGAAATCATTAAGCCGAAATTAGACTAATTTCGCGACCACCCGCAAAAGTGTTCCTATTGGTTGTAAAAATCTTTTTGACCAATAAGAACGGTGTATCGGATCTTTTGCGGGCGTTCGAGCAACAGTCTGGTTCCGACTTTACACTCAAACCGAGTCGATCATCTTCTACCTACGTATACATCCGCGCCGCTTGAAATATAATATTTATTTGGCCATAACGAGGAGAGCGATAAGGATCGTCAAAACACTGTAAAGAAATTTACGTTTATATTCGATCTCTCAGGAGATTACTGCGGTAAGGTTTAAGCTTCACTTTTATTTATGTACAAACATTCGTACTGCGTGTTTTTAGAATCGCTAGGGTAAATTTATATGTATACTTTTTACCCGACTGCCCAAGAAGGAGGGTTATGTTTTTCGAGTGTATGTATGAGGTTTCTTTGGCACGTCTTACAGCCTAAACAGCTTGATAGTTCGACATGTGAGGTGTCATTTGAATCGTCTTGATAGTGGAAGTGACGTAAGGTAGGTTTTTTGTTTTTATTTTAATAATGTTACTTGTTTTATGGTCTATTTCATCTATTTTATTATTTAGCATAATTGTTGCAAATAAGTAGATCCAATATTACTTGATTTAAAAACAATCTGAATAAATAAAAACAGCAGTGTAGATAACATACATATAATTAATTGACTCAAACTTTGATTAGAAATGGTAAATACTAGCTTTTTGCCCGCAGCTTCGCTCTCGTTTCATAGCCTCTGTGATTGAGTAGGTTGTCGTTAGTGAAATAACCTTTACATTGTAAACTGACAAACTTTACCTTTTTTATTATCCTACTAATATTATAAACGCGAAAGTTTGTAAGAATGGATAGATGGATGTTTGTTACTCATTCACGCCAGAACGGCTGAACAGATCTGGATGAAATTTGACACAGAGATGGGGTATAGTCTAGAATAGCACATAGGATACTTTTTAATCGCGGGCGAAACCGCGGAGCGGAGCTAGTTTTAGTAAATAAATAGATCACAGAATACCCCCTGTTAAATAGAGAAGTGTAAATATAGTATTTTACGAATTTCTGAATTTAATTGGAACAAACATTCAACTCTTTCTCGGAATCATACCCGTTTTGTTTATCAAACTTCTTGTTTGAAAACAGCAGACTGCTCTTACAAAAATATTGTTAAAAAAAATTTAAATGTAATAAAAACAGAAGTACGGGTAAAAGTAACAAAATCGATTATCCAAAGTCAACATTAAGTGGAACCTGTTAGAGCAGGACGGCGATAAACTCCTATACGTGCGAGCGAGAGAAAGCCATTCTTCATTATTCAGGGAACACGCTTTCCGCTGTTTTCCCGCGTCTCGTTATTTATTCGTTAGTATGCATTAATCTGTGCTCATGTACAGATTATACAGGAATGTTCGTTAAAGTATGACCTACATTTAGAGGAATCGCATTTTTAATTTTTAACCGAATGTTGAATGATTTTTGTTGTGAACGACTACAGCTGTTGGCCACTGCATGAGGCCTCTACAGCGTAATGGACGTAAGGCAAGCGCGAAGGGCGCCAGGGCCTTATGTTGAAAAAGATAATGTTTTTCCAGTTAATCTCTCTGTTCCAAAGTTGCTTGACGCGTAAAACGCGGACCGATTTTGTATTGCGAAGTGTCTTGAGATTCTCTTCTAGTATTTGTATCAGGAGTTTCGTAATCTTCATATAACGACAATAAACAAATCGTTTATTATTGACTGATTTATCATTCAAATGTAGTTAATCCTAAGGTTCTTAAATTAGCTGTAGTTGAGGAGTCAATGGTAAAATCGTGAATCAAGTCCATGCGCGTAGACCGTCTACGCCGTAGCGCGAACTGTGTAGTGAGCCATATTCAATCCCTATTAAAATATCGATTTGTGTACCATTTATCCAAATAGCTTTTTTTGTATTAGTGTTACCTACACATATTGATCACATCTCGCTCGTTAAAATGCGAAATAGTCTGTAGAGCCTGTTTGTTCCTACTAAAATCTGTAACGGCTAAATGTATTTGGATAAAATTTGTCATGGAAGTAGCTTATGCTCGCTTTAAGCAAATTCAATACTTATTATTCGAAATAGTATAGTTTCATAAAGTAATAGCAAGCAAAACCGCAGAGCGCTGCTAATATACCTATAATAAAAACGCCCCTTCCTTATTGCACCACAAAATAATTCATATTACCAAATAAAATGGTAATATTGTTCGTAAAATGGCTCTGACGTCACCGCGTAGGGGGGCACTGACCTGAATAGCTACGCCGTAGAGTGCAGTGAACGCTACGGCGTAGCCGCGTAGCGCCCTACTCAATGACATTTCCTAGCACCGCGCCGCCCGCCCGGTTGCCCGTCATGATTTAAATTACATCTTTAGCTTTAGCAAATCGATTTTAATGCAATTGTTTATCTCAGCTGTTTGCATTTGAATAGTTTAGCGTGTCTCTATACATTTTAAAAATTAAAGATGATATTCCAAACAAAGTTTCGTTGTACCGAAACCGTTAAATTGGTAAATATTTCATTTTTTAATCGGATAAATATTTGTAACTTTGCTTTTTCACTTTGAAAAACAAATATCAAGACATTTGTATCGAAGATGATGATAGGTAAAAAATCGTAAAAAAAATTACGCTCAAAAAGAAGATTATTATACTTAAAAATACTTAATCAATATACAAGTTGGAATTGAGTAATGGACTAGTCTCATCTGGCCTGGTCTCGGATGATGAATAGTTATTCCCACCCTAACAACGGAGTGATTCGATAATTAATAATTACTAGTTGCATTAATTTATCATTACAGATACCATTGTTGTAATTGTAGTACATAGGATAGTTTTTGTTGGCCTTAGAGCAAGTAGGATACTCATCATCATTGACGTCTTTTACCGTTATCCCACTTAAGTATGTGGGGTCTGTAGAGTGTGTATTTTCTTAACGTCTCACAAAAAGTCGCAGATGAACTTACAAAGATTTTCACGAAATATTAAACGCTTTTTAATTGATAATGCTCTGGATTTCTAATTAAACTAAGAGTTGATTTACGCTTAAAACTTATCAATTTAAAGACAATTATCACTAGTTTTTCATGCAGCACAAAAACAATAAACATTGCGTCAGAATTGAAATTCAGAAACGCAAAACTCCCAACCATTGTCTACTCCGATACGCTATAGCGTGTAGTAACCTACATTATACATAAACCATCGCCTTGTAGCCAGTCTTACAGCCTGCGCTTGGCGCCGAGCCAACTCAAGATATTATCAATATTAACCACTCTGTACAAACCGACCACCTTATCTCTAGTCGAGTGGAGGAGCCACCTACGTACTTTCTGAATAAAACTGAATGGATCTCGTAGGCAATTTTAGTTCCCACATTTAGGCAACTCCACAAATAAGTTGGTCGTGTCTGTACGGTATCCAGTGGGATAATATTTAACATTTATATGATCAGAGAGGGCGCTATGTGTGACCCACTTTTGAAGTTTCGTTGTAGTTCGTAATTTTTTTTGTATTGTTTTGTATAAGGCAAATAGCAGGAAAACTGCTATGAAAATAAGGGCAATATAACCAAGAGTTGGATATTGTAATCATTTTTCTCATATTACCCTCATTTTTATTGCAGCTTGCTATTTTCGCTATAACAAAAAACAAATTAAATATGTATACACACACACATACACTATCAAAAAACCAATTACTTAAAACAAGGGCATGACCGATTTATCGTAATTTAAACCTAAAACTCCTAATTGATGTTGTAAATCATTCATTTACCAACAGCGTCGAAAACAATACCCACAAATTATAATGTTATGAATATTAATAAATCCCGAATAAAGCCAATCTAAAACATGATCGAAAAACGATTTTTCCACGTTCCGATATTAGCGCCAATTATTTTCATATCAAAATTTTTAAGATCAGCAACATCGGCCTTAACGTCTAAAAATAAAGGTTGAAATTTCATTGCATTGGTCTGGAAATAAGCTGATCTTTATATTGAAGGTGGTAAGGAAGTGTTTGGCTCGGCAGGGGGAGAGGTTAACCACCCCGGTCGATGACACGTGATTCATGAAACTACCCTCGTATAGGTATAGGCTTTCCTGACGTCGATACCTGTGCCATAGTGCTCTACGTCACTAAATAGAGACGTGTAGCTGTGTCAGCCCTACGGTAGGGCTCCTAGCTGTCAAGCCTCGCCTTAATGACATCATGACACAAAGACTGCTGTAATTCGCTTGCTGTGTTTTTGTTGGTTGATTAGTTTCATATTACAAAGATTTTTAGGCTGCCATTAACATGAAAGTACAATCTTTCGTCCAAGGATTGTTATATTATCAAGGTGCAAATAACAGTTTAGAAACGAAAACAATCCTCACATATTTATGGAATTCATGAGACGTACGAGTATGTAGGTCGTCACAATAACGTCTCGAAAAGTTAACATTCTAAAGGTAGAGACGCCACTGTTTGCCGCAGTGGCGCCCAGAGAGGGACGGAGCTCGGCCTCCCTGTAGGGGTGAGAGGGATGTCAGCGAAACACGTGGTCTTTGAATTACTTATTGTTTACCAGATGTACGTTCTACCTTGTGACACATAATTAACGGGTAGCGAGAGGTAATCATTGAAAAGGCGAGAGGGTCCATTAATATGTAGGGAGTTCAGATACAGGCTAAGACAGGCGACACGTACGGCTCACCCGGCGGCTTCACGCCGACTGAGTACTGACTGATGCTCTGTGTTCCGTTCTGATGTAATAGCTACACAGAAGGGCCGGGGGTGATCGCGTGGACACATTGACGCCGCCAAAAACGCCGCAGAGACTTCGCCGTTTCCATCATGTAAATTTTTGACAATATTTCACAATGTCACGAACGCTATGAATTTACGTAAAGTGCCTAGCCGACCTTGAAATTTACAAGTCACGAGCGACGATAACGCTAACCGACGCGGGGCTTGTTCAAAGTTAATAACTTTACGTTCGTTTGTTCCAGGTTGCAAGATAAAGGCGCTCCGTGCGAAGACGAACACGTACATAAAGACGCCGGTGCGCGGCGAGGAGCCCGTGTTCGTGGTGACGGGCCGCAAGGAGGACGTGGCGCGCGCCAAGCGGGAGATCCTCTCGGCCGCCGAGCACTTCTCGCAGATCCGCGCCTCGCGCAAGTGCGGCGCCGCGCCGCCGCCGCCCGCCGGCGCGCCGGGCCACGTGACGGCGCAGGTGCGCGTGCCCTACCGCGTCGTGGGGCTCGTGGTGGGCCCCAAGGGCGCCACCATCAAGCGCATCCAGCACACCACGCACACCTACATCGTGACGCCGTCGCGCGAGCGCGAGCCCGTGTTCGAGGTGACCGGCCTGCCCGAGAGCGTGGAGGCGGCGCGCAAGGAGATCGAGGCGCACATCGCGCTGCGCACCGGCGCGGCGGGCGGCGCGGCCGGCGCCGGGCCCGGCCAGCCGGGCGAGGGCGAGCCGCTGGCGCAGCTGTACCGCGCCGGGCTCGCCTCGCTGCTGCGGCCCGAGCAGGAGGCCACCTTCTCGTCGGCGGGCTCGTGCTCGTCGGGCGGCTCGTCGACGCGGCTCGGGGACCTGCTGGGCATCTGGTCGTCGACGGAGCGCGACGAAGGGCTGGGCGAGTCGCCGTCGTTCGAGTCGCCGTGCGGCGGCGGCGCGCCCAGCGTGTGGTCGTGGGGCCCGGCGCGGCCCTCGCCCGCCGCGTCGCCGGCGCGCGCCTGCGCCGTGTGCGCCGAGCGCGGCGTGGCGGCGGCGCTGGTGCCGTGCGGCCACAACCTGTTCTGCATGGAGTGCGCGCAGCGGCTGGCGGGCGGCGCCGCGCCCTGCCCCGCCTGCTCGGCGACCGTGCTGCAGGCCATCCGCATCATCTCGTAAGCGGCGCCCGCGCGCCTTCGCGCCACGCGCCACGTCTCCGGCGGCCGCGGGGACGGACCCCGCCGTTTCGCACGTTCTCCTAGTAGGGATCTTTTTTACTCGAATCGTTAAAAAAATATTTAAAAAGAAGTAAAAAATCGCGTAATCGAAACACTGGTGCCAAAAGTCGGCGCCCGCCGGCACGGCCCGTCCGCCGCGCCGTACCTAACGTATATAAGTCGGCAGAGTTGTTCACTATATATTTTCTTATTATGAACGTTTTTTATTAGGCGGTCGAGTGCGGGCCTCGCCTCGACGCCGCAGAGAGAGTCGATATACGTTACGATAGAATTTCGAAAAAAATGCAAAAATTTAAAAAAAGTTGTATAATTATTATTATTGACTAGCATAAAGAAATCGAAATTTATAATGCTTAAACGTAATAGCGTAAAGGATTAAGATAAATAATAATGATAATATTAGCGTAAGCGAGGGACGGGCGGCCGGGGAGCGGGGAGCGCGGCCGAGTCTAGCTAGGTAGGTTGATTGTCGTAGTGTAATGTGCGGGTAGCTGAATGTTGTTAGTTGGTTGTGCGGCGCGCCGTGTGGAGGGCCGAGTGGAGTGTCGGAGCCGAGGTGTAGGTGTCGCGAGACTGCGCTAGAGTAGTGTCGCTAGAGGAACGAGCCGCCCCGCCTCTCCCCCGCGACCCATGCTCATATTATTTTTGACTATACGATTATTCGCTTAAATGATATTATAATACGTACATTATGATTACACACTATGATTATGATAATATTAATATAATGTTTGTTTTAAGTGTGTTTTAATGTTTAGATTTTTATTGTAATGTTTTTATGAATGATTTTTATCTGTATTATTATTGATTATAATTTTATGTGTTGACATGTTTAGTTGTGATTACGTGCCCCGCCCGGGCCGAGGCTCCCCTATGTTCTAGTTCTGTACCTACTACATGGAACTTTTAAATTAAAATAATAAATTAATGACTCATTCATGATTATTGTAGTCTGTAGCACATTGAATAATCATTACCTATATTGATACTTAAGTATTATTATTATACCTATTGAATAAATTTAAAAAAATGCATAATTATATTTCATAGGATCATTATTCTGTATAACTCTAGTTAAATATAACGTTATTATAAATGTAATGTATAATGTATCGGAAGGCGTCGTTGTTTCCTTTCACGGGGGGCTGGTTTTATGAATTAATATTTTTTTATTTTTTTACCGTTACTTATTACTTTTTGACTTACTCATGTAAAGAAGCGATTATAAAGTAATGCCTATTAGATTATATTTTGAAAAATAATGGTTTCGTAAAACTGGCCCTCGTCGTTCGTAGCTACATTTCGGATAATTTTATTTTCATAATAAAATGGGTAGACGCTTTAGGTTCAAATAAAGTTGTGAAAATTTGTGAAATTTTGTAGACTACATATCTTATTATAAATCTAATATAAACTATAACTTTCGATCTGAGATTTTTATTTCATATCACACCTTACTAAGTACCCCCACCACCTAACGGTAAGACAAAGGCACTTAGGTTATAAAATCAGAATTTAAAACGATAGCAGCGAAACGAGACATAAGGAAGATAAGATAGAAACAACTACATTTACACAGAACTATCTGTATTCTGAGTTTGTCAAAAGTTACGGCAATCAGTGCAGCGCAAACATTGAAAATACTCCAATAATTCTTAGTAAATAAAATACGTAATATTGTTTACTTGTGACATGTTTCGCTAGTTTCATTCCCATCAGTCATTCAAAACGAGACAGCTGATAACACTGCTACTATTATGAGCAGGCAGAAAAATCAGGCCGGAAACTCACTCAACTAATCGCTCTTTTAAACTAAAATTGAAACCGACCCTCCGTATTTACAAACATTACTATGAGAGTTCGAACGCACAGTGTACAGAAAATGTATGGCAGCTGTCATGTCAATGTACTGAGAAAGATCGTACTTAGAATTTACTTACGTAAGTAATGTCTGTAGATACGGAGGTAAGTAAACACGAGCAAATTCCTTGATATCATATTCCTTGATATCCTTGATATCAAAACTAGGTAGGAAACTGTCAGTGGCAGTAGAGCCCTTATTATATCTACTCGTAACGTGATTGTGATTGAGTGCGAGCAGGATAGCGCGTAGTGCAAAAACATTGGCGTGAACGGAATAGCATGCTATCGATATTACGATCAACTTTACGTAATCAGCTGCAGACTTAAAGAGCGACGAATTTGGTGATGATAAGTATTTTAATGCCAGTTGGTTTATATATCAATAAGCATACAACTGACAACACCTAATTTAATGTTGGTTCACATAAAATAACTGTGGTTGAATGGTAGAGTCAACAAGAAAGGTTGTGGGTTCGATTCCCATCATAGCATGAATCCTTGTGCATGAGATAATCATAGATCTTTATTTTTAGAAAGTAATTATATTTAGATCTACATTCTATTATCTCAGGGATTTCTAGGTCTTGTTCACATAAATCCCGAAAAGCATAAATAATTAAATAGTAAGTCCTAAATCTAAGTTCAAAAACTAGCATTACTGTAACAACTATTATTGTGAAATTACGCGTACAATGCGACAAACTTATCTTATAACGGTGAACTGGAGCCACCATCGAGTATTTTAGACGAAACTAAAAAATCGTCTACTAAAACTGTTAGTTCTGTATTTTTGCCAACTGCACTAGTAACTTGGTCGCACTATAGGATGTGATTTGTGCTCTACGCCGGTGCTACGAAATTCGTAGCACGTCGCTACGACTACGCTACGCACTACGCGTGAGCCCGAATAGGATTGTACTTTATTTCTAAACCATTTTTATAAGAGGCTCCTTAGAGATTATTCTTTATCGTGTAGGGTAAGTGGATAGTCCTAGAGTTGCTCGCTCGCTGAGACAGGCCGAAACTAATTTTATTATGAGTTTAATAAGAAATTTAGGTGGATCTTTTTATCACAGTAACATTATAAACTAGCTGCGCCCCGCGGTTTCACCCTCGGTTAAAAAGTATCCTATGTGCTATTCTAGACTATAATCTATCTCTGTGCCAAATTTCATCCAGATCTGTTCAGCCGTTCTGGCGTGAAAGAGTAACAAACATCCATCCATTCTTAGATTTCATCCATTCATCTATCTTAGAAACTATCGCGTTTATAATATTAGTAGGAGGATGCAAAAGATAGGTTATGCAAAAGTTAGGAAGAATGTTTGGATGTTTGTTACTCAATCACGCCATAACGGTTAAATTTGGCACAGAGATAGATTATAGTCTGGAATAGCGCGTAGCTAACTATTTAACCGCTGGAATCACCGCGCGGCGCAATATGTACTCAATACATACATAGAGTTTTGCAGACTGTAACTGCTGCCTACAAGTACAGTGCAAGTGCAGAAGTCGACCGCAGCGGCATTACTGGCTTGTACTTTCGATATATATAACAAATATATTTTAATATAATAGATGATACTAGCTGCGCCCTGTGATTTTATCCACGGTTTAATAGTAGTATATATTTATTTATTCAATTTTAGAGAAATTACCGACTTAATAAGCTATTGGTACATAGGAAATTAAAGTAAATAATGGCAAAATCATTAAGAAATTTCCACTGATATAGCAACTATACCGCTATAAGTAGGCAAGTAAGAAGTAGGCTTAAAACTATAAATGAAGTAGGTAATTACAGAAGTACAGATATTACATTTATAATGTACTAGCTGCGCCCCGGGGTTTCACCCGCGGTTCCACACGAACCGTTAATTTTTACGGGATAAAAAGTACCCTATGTCCATTTCTGTACCCCAGACAACGTGCATGCGAAATTTCAAGACGATCGGTTTAGTAGTTGGGACGTGAAAGCGTTACAAACAAACAAACAAACTCACTTTCGCATTTATAAAATTAGTAATAATAATAAAGGATAATAATGTATAAATGGAGAGTACCTACATTATAAATGTAAAAAATAGGTTTTATACTATTACTAAGACGTAAATAACGTAAATAGAATAAATAAATTAGATAATACAGACTGTAACCTATCCATGGGCCGTATCCCGTAAAATATAAATTTCATCCAGATCCGTTTAGCCGTTCTGGCGTGATTGAGAAATAAAATCCATCTGAAACTTTCGAATATAATATGTATGTATAATATGTATTTGTAGTGACGTATGTCCAAGCTCCGTGGCTTCGGCGCGTGCAACATCCACCCCGGCCGCCCAAAAGCAAATTATAAAATACATTTAAATTTGAATGCTTACTTTAAACGCTATACATTCAACGTTGCACACTCGATGTTCGTTCTATGTTATTCAGTGGTGCGTGATCTCGTATGTGCCTCGTATTTCGAGGCTTTGTTGTTAAGCAGCTTAAGGCCCCGTATTACACGAAATCACCAAAAACAAGTATTTTGTTTGCGCCTAGTTTGATATAAAGAATTGTGATGATCAGGTGCAAAAAAATACAGCTGGTAGAAAATTTAACCGAAGAACAAATTTTGAAAATCATTCTCATTTTGGAAAACAAATCACAAAAAGTATCTTCTTAAAAAACTATTGGAACGTAGTTCTCTCAATTTTCATTGATTTCACCACATTGTTTTCGATTATTAAATAGCCAGATTAGTTCTCTAAAGTTTAACCGAGCAACTACGTATAAAAACAGCAAAAAAAATTACGCGCCGATCTCATTTTACCATCAAATATGATTTACGATTTTCAACTCTAAATGAAGCAGCTTAAGTCAACTTGTAAAGCGGCTTGTGTGTGGGTGAAAAATCGTGCTATGACGGCGCCTTAATTCAAACGGGGCTTATCAGCAACAAACTTTGTTCCCAGAACAACAACGAAACATTTAGCCGATACAATTTTAAATTTACTGGAAACCACTCGTATGAAAAAGGATTATTTTCGTAACACTTTTTACTGTGTTGTCTATAGTGTCACTGTATTAAACTTATGTAAATATAATTTAAGGAATTGTCGTACAATTACTATTAATACAAAAAGGTGGCCTTCACACAACAATGAAAAGAGAGGCCTTTGTTCAAAAATGAGACGAGATAAGTCCCACCTACTCGTAATATCATATTAAAAATTCAAAAACGAAAAAGAGATTAAAACGAAAATGGGGTGTTATAGTTAAACTGGTTTACAAACAAGTAACATTATTAAAAGAAACAAAAACCAGGCTGCAAAATGTTGTACTCTATGACACTTTCACTATCAAGGCGATTCAAATGACACGTCACATGTCAAAATCCTTCAAGCTGCTTAGGCTGTAGGGCGTGCCAAAGAAACCTCATGCATACATATAGTATATACCTATACATACATACATACATACATACCTACCTATACATACACTCGAAAAACATAACTCTCTTTCTTGCGCAACCGGGTAAAAACGTCATCATTACATGGTTAACATACTGATAGCCCGTACGAAGCGCGTTGGCTCCACTTTTCGAACCGCTAGAGTGTGGAATACTGTGACTAAGTGTATGTTCCACGTAGCTTATAATCTGGGTGCATTGAATTCTCGAGTGAATCGGTTTCTTCTAGGCAAGCGTGCTCCATCGTAGGCCGCATTTGTGTTTGACATCAGACGCTGTACCGGCCAAGCCCATTATTAAATTTAAAATAAACGGGTCAAGTGCAAGTCGGACTCGCGCACGAAAGGTCCCGTATCATTTACTATAAAAACGCCAAAAAAATCACGTTTGTTGTATGGGAGCTCCTTTACATATTTACTTTATTTTGTTTTTCTTTATAGCGGCAACATAAATACATAGTTTGTGAAAATATCAACTATCTAACAATCACGTTCATGAGATACAGCCAGGTGACAGACGGACATACACACCGACGGACGAACAGCGGTGTCTAAGTAATATGATCCTGTTTTACCCTTTGGGCGCGAAACCCTAAAAACAGACTAAACATAAATACAGCAATAGAGTAAAAATTGCTTAAAACCAATCAATACTTCATGCAGTTGATTATCGACAAACCAGCATCTTTCGCCGGATGCTAGCTGAGTACCTTGCAACCCAACACCACGAACCGACCAACTTAACTCTACTCCACCAACAACCCTTAAAGCTTCTACGTAAGCTCTATATTTCCTCAGCTACGTATAATAAGCTGATATTAATAGGTACTTACAGTGTCACATCTGCTGCAGCCACAGGTTATGTAACAGTTAGTGTGTGAGTAGTGCCATAGTTCGCCACTTGGTCACGATCACACGTTTTTCGTTATTTCTGTGCAGGATATGATCTAGTTTTGAGTACGCAGGTGTCGCGGAGGATGTTCACTGTTGACAATGTAAAAATAGGAGGGAGACAATAGATGCTACTACACGCTGGGAACTTACTTGTTTGGGATCCCACACGTTGTTCCAAATATGGTTTTAAGGTACCCAAAGGGTAAAACGGGACCCTATTACTAAGGCTCCGCTGTTCGTCTGTCACCAGGCTGTATCTCATGAACCGTGATAGTTAGACCGTTGAAATTCTGACAGATGATGTACATATTTCTATTGCCGTTAAAACAGCAAATACAAAAAATAAACAATAAAATAAATATTTAAGGGGGCTTCCATACAAAAAGAAAAAAAAATTAAGGGGGATCCCTTAAAATAAACTTGTTTTTTTTTTTCCATTTTAATAGATAATGGTATACCCTGCGTGCGCGAATCCGACTCGCACTTGCCCGTTTTTTTTGTTTCCCATCAAAACTATCGGTGGTGACTTATACTTAACACACTACTGTCACTTGTGTTACTAAATGGAAAATTTGCGAATAAGTGTGTTTGTTTGTTACTCATTTACTTTAACTACAACTACCTAAACTATAACTATAACTAACTAACTATAACTACCTAAAACTAGTTGATGAATGTTAATGAAATATGGTATGGAGATAGCAGATATCCTGTTTTAACTTAACTTAGTTTTTATTCTAGTAAAATTTACAGGGCGCAGATTTACGCATATTTACGTTGAACGTATTGACATTATCATAAGAGTCGCCCGGAGTTCAGAAATGTACATACAAACGCGCTTGTTGAATTACTTATTTGGAAATATTTATCAGATGGCGATTAAATTTGGCTTGAGCAAGTAAATTCTCAGTCTCTTCAGTCATTCTACTTCCGCAGTGTCTTAGTTTCTTAAATACAAAGGAATTCATGAGAACATAGAGCTGTGAAAAATATCCACATTTGTAAGAGATCACTTTTGACTGATTTATTTAATAAATAGACAAAGTAAATCATAAATTCTTCCAGTAAGGAAGTTGCCTACAACATTAGCTCCTAAATTAACCACAATACTAACTTATTTCTTAGTTTTTTAACAATAATTAGATAAGTGCAAAAGTCATAAAAAATGTTGAAGTTGCCATTTTAAACCGACTTCCAATAAGGAGGATGTTCTAAATTCGACTGCATGTTTTTTTTTGTATGTTACGCGATTTCTCTGCCAATTGTGATTCTTCTTTTTATTTGTTTGGTAGATCGTACTTTAGAGGTTGTCCCACAAAAATATTTTCGAAATCGGTCCAACATTTTAAAAAATATCACATAAGTCTACATTTTTTTTACATGGATGACGGGATGTCGGTTTTTTAAGCTTTGTTTTTTTGTTATTAAACTCTTCAGAACTCTTCAAAACTGCAGATTACTTTAGAGGCTCATCACTATCTTTCTGTCTTCGCTCGTCGTCGCCCTTTAGATAAAATTGCAACAGGAAACCTTTAACTAATTTGATATTAGTTTTAAGAGTTTGCAGAAACCTTAAGATCCTTGCAAACTTAAGGCTCCTGCGAACCTGAGTACTTGCAATTCATACTCGTGCAAGCCACTTCGTGGCAGCTTCTAAATCATTCTCCCATTAGCAATGATCCATCACAAGCACCTTACGGCTCTGTTTACCGACGAAACAACAAACAACTAGCAACACAACTACAGTTTTTATTATCAGCCCCGAGGCAGCCTATTACCATAATTACAGTTCATCCGCTAAATTAATGATATTAAAAAAAGGAAAGAACTTTCTCGATTAGTGTAACGGGAAAGGATTGAAATTTTTAATGCAGTTACATTATGAAAGCAGATAAACTTAGCGGTGGGTTCAAGAAGGCTGGGGATTACGATGGTAGAATTAAGTTCGTGTAGCCCTTGATCCATAAAAACATGGTCTAACATTCAGCAAACACGTTATGACGTCATCGACATCCGTCTCTTTCGAACTTATTGTACATGACTTATTTCGGTCTTGCTTAAGCATCGATTGACGTCACTACGTGTTGCTGAATGCCATACCTGGCGGAGTATATTATTATACCATGGTGTAGCGCTGATAACGTCAGTCATAACGATGACATAACGTTATCAAGGCCTAGCTACTCGGCCTGTGATGATGATAACAGACGTATAAGTAAGTACCTAGTTTTTTCTTTGTTTATCTTCAAAATCAGAGTTGTCTTTTCTATCAGGCTATACGTAGCACGTAATACTATTATTTATTCTGTGGCAACACCTCTAGATCGACCCATTCTTATAAGATTCGATGACTTAACCCAGTAGGGTTTCATGATTCGTATTTCAGTAGGTGATCATGGTTGGATGATCTTATAGGAACAGTATCTTATAGGAAATACATTTAGAAAAATGTTGGAATAAAATTGTATACTCTTGTACAAATGTAAAAATACTTACTTTATTTCTTTCGATATGGACGAATGGGACCTGTGTGTCTGCTATACACATAGGTATACTTTTCTATTTAAGAATCTATTAATTTCACCATAACAAATAAATAACCATCCAAATCAATTCACAACTGACATAGTTTCGCGTAACAAATACACCAAAAAAAAGATACAGTCGAATTGAGATCCTCTCCATTTTTGACGTCGGTTAAAAACAGGTCTCGTGTCACACAGCAATCAATCGAGCGAACTATACACAAATTAATTTGATAAGTAGCCGAACAGCAGGGGTTCGACGCGTCACGAGTCACACTCACCTTGAGTCCGGCCCTGTTGTTTACTTTTATTGCTATGGATTTAGAATAAACTATATACCTTCCTACATTTAAAAAAAAACAACGAAAAATAGAGTTTTATTCCTCGTCGATACCCAATTGATTTTTTACTACTGAACATTGACTCTAACTTTGAAATGAACTTGTTATCCTTATAAAAATAATTTGAAACGGTATTCCGTGTCGATGTTGAAGAATTTTTAAGTTAGTACCTATTTAAGTTATACGCTCGATAATAATTTTTATTTTATTTTATTTATTTGTGTAATCGACAGCGTTAAATAGTAATATTTGATACAATGATAACAATATTTAGAATAAGGCCTAAACTGATTACAATAATTTTATAAAAATAAATATATAAATTCAATTTTACGACGTTACGACAATAAACATTAAATTAAAACAACAATCAAGGATTCCAAAATTTATACAGGCATAGTGTGTGTGTGTGTGTGTTTGTGTGTGTGTGTGTGTGTGTGTGCGTTTGAGAGTGTGTTTGAGAGAGAAAGAGAATGAGAAAGACCGAATGAACGGGAGTATGGTAATGCATTAGGGTGCAGACCTCCTTTCAGACCTGTCAGCCTTCCTTATCCTCTCCTTTAAAACGCTTCTTGATAGGTGGAATAAAACGATTAACTTCAAAATATATAAAACTCATTTACTACAATCGTACACGTGGAAAAACCCCCTTTTTAAACCATTATCAACTGTTCTCCAACAGTTAAGACAATTACATAACCACCATAAATTATGTATATAGCTCGTGAAGCTCGTCCAACTGATGCTGTGGTGTCCGATTTCTTTACAAATTACACTCACAAGTCACAAGTTCTGTACAAGTTTCTTACAAGCTAGCTGCTAAACTTTTAGACGCTGAAAACAACTAGTCTACCAATATTGTAGTAGCAATATTAGCTTCCAAACCAAGCTGAGAGCTTGTAGGCAAGAGAATTAGGTTCATGACATTTAAGGTTATTTTAGAACTAGCAGCGCTCTCACCCGCGGTCCCACAGGCGCCTTTTATTTTTTCGGGATGAATATGAAGAAATAGAGTCCCTCTCTATGTGTGCCTGTTTTGTACCCCTGACAACGTGTATGAGAAATTTAATGATTAATTATCGGTTGAATATTTAAGGAGTGAAAGGGTAAGAAACAAACGAATACGTTTCCAGTTTGAAATGTTAGTTAGGATACGAGGTTATTAAATTGTGATTAGGTAACTTTTTTGGCATAACGTGATTTGACCTTCAACAATTAGTGTTTTCATATGCATGATTTGAATCTGTATTTGTGAGCTCGTAGAACAGAATAGTAAAGTTTAGTCTATTATCATCATTATCTTATCAAGCTTTTCTACGTTTCCAATCCGTACGGCCAAGTATTGGAATAACACATTTTTTCCTTGTTTCCTAAGAGTTATAATCTAGGCCTTTTCGCGGCCAGAATGAATAGGTATCTTCTAAATCTGCGTGCTTTAAATTCGACCACATCGTCGTTTGACAACAGGCGAGTTGGTGGTCAAACGCGGACTTATTAGCGATTAAAAGAAGCGATGATGGCCTAGTTGGAGAAGACCCGCCTCACAAGCCAGAGGGTGCGGGTTTAAACCTAGCCGACGGCACGCACCAATTTCTTCGTTGTGTATTAAACATGTGAATTATGTGCGTAATGTATGTCATCTGTTACATGACTGGAGGCCGGTGTATGGTGGCAGGCTCGCCACCTGTCACATGTGGGACTAAATATCGTCCGGCGAAGTGTGGGTGTTGTATTACACCTCTCCCAGCCCCCTCGGGGGAAACGCGAAAAAAAATATTCTTAAAAAGAAGCGAGTAATAAAAACTAGTATATCAAGTCAATACAAAACATTTTATTTCAACTTATAATACAAAGGCAACCAAGATCACACAGGAGCTCGGTGTTCAAAGCATTGCTTTGTGGTATGTTACTGTTGGTTACTGGTTACTGGTCTGTCTGTAACCAGTTACTGTTGTTTGGTCGGGAGTGTGGCCAAAAGTGACGGTGAGTTCTCACGGGCTTGCGGAACCAGATTTAGGTCACATGGGGGTTGTTCCCACAAGACCCATGTAACCTTAATCTGGTTCCGAAAACCTGCTGGTCTGGTCAGTTTGACCGTTAATAAATGTATTTACCATTAATTTATTTCCCGTAAAGATTTACGATGTCAAAATATTTTGAATATCATGAGAATTTGTCTATTCTTATTTATTTATTTTATTTATTTATTTATTAAGGAATTCCAACAGTATACATATTAAACAATTTAAGTTTTCTTACAGCTAATGGAACAGGAACAGTTCTGATATGTATACCCATAATAGGTATTCACAACATTCGCAATGAGGAAGGTAGTGATGAAGGAAGTATTTTTATTTCTATCTCAACATCATAATTATCTTTGAAAATAAACAAATTCTTTAATCACAGACAGGTCAGCAAGAGAAAAATGAAATAAAATATAAATACATTATACATAATTAAATATATATATATACACACTAGCAAGAATAGATAAGATGGTTTAAAATGATAACTATATAATTTTAACTATTGATTGTTTGTATTAATTGTTTTTTTTTTTGATACTTTGCTCCTAAATAATCTTAAGGAGTCGTGAAATACATCAATGTCGTTCGTGGAGGCATTAATTTCGTTGTACGTACGACATACCCTGTATAACGGAGAGTTGTGTGCCAAGTTGGTTTTAGATTGTGGGATATTAAAGATTTTCAACATTATTTACTTACTATTTCTTATTATCTACCTACTCATTTACTGACATAACACACTAAAATTAGTTACCATGGATAGGTAAGGTAATACTTATCAACATATAACATGTAAAAACAAATTCATCCCAAATAATTACGTTAAATACTCGTACGTTACAGTTAATAAATCGGAAAAAAACAACATTTTTTAGTTAGGTACTTAACATTTATCATCATTATCAAAAATTAGGTTTAAAAAAAAGTTCAGTTAATTTGATAGATAAAACGTAGCCAATTCAATTCGTTTTTTTTGCATTCGGATGGAACCGATAGAATTACCTTCTCTTTTCTATCTTAGGATTCGATATCACTTTTCTTATTTGCTGCAATAAATTTAAGCGGACGACTAAAATCGTGCGATGTAATTACTAATAATATTAGTATTTCATTATCTTTATTTTCTTTGGGAGCTTAAATGCTTAAATTTGATTTAGCCTAACTGTTAGTGAAAACTATTAAGGCTAATTTGTTTCTATTTTTCTTACACTTTGTAGTTTTTTTGCTTTAAGGCATCGTTTTATGGTCGACATACCATCAACACGCACGAAACGCTTTGGTTCCTCATTTCTTCTACGGACCGCTAGAGTATACCGCATTACCGCATGAGTAACCGCTAGAGAATACTCTGCTAGGTTGTATGTTCCCTTGCACTTATAATCTGGGTGTCTTCAAGTCTCGAGTGAATCGGTTTCTTCTAGGCAAGCGCGTTCCACCGTAGGCCGCATCACTGCTTATCACCAGGCATGTTGGCGGCCAAACGCAAGCCCATTAAGTTAAAAAAAAGCTGTTTGTTTTTGATGAAATAACTAAATAAACTTACCTAACATAAACTGTACTGTGTTTATCGTAAGCCAATTTAAAAACACTGAAAGCTCTTAATCAATAGAAAAAACTGTAACGAAACACAAGGTAAGTAATCTGAACAACATTTCGAGGAAGAGAAAAAAAAGAGCTTTGGAAAAACAACTAACGAGTATGAGTTTGTTTTTCAATATCCATGATCCGACATAATTAGCCACTTTGCTGTATTCCGCTGTTTTCCTCTTCATTTTGTAGATCTCAGATTTCCGTTTCCCTGTAATTCCTTTCGAAATTTTGTTAGTATTGATTCTGTCAGGCGGTTTTTCAAACAAACATGCAATCAAACATTTTGTTGGGATGATGGAGCTTTTTATAAATGACGTTGACGTTTTACAGTTAAAAAGTTTTGTTAATATTATTACTTTACAAAAGTTTTGTCAGTACAGTGATTTTCTGTTTTTCTAACATCATCATCAGCCTCAACTTTCTATCTCTACTGCTAAGAATGCCTCTCTTACTCTCTAGCTTTTACTGTGCAATCTGTCGAACACTCTAACACTAAACCTGTCTAGACTGTTTCTAACCAAATCTTTATAGGTACAAAAACATTTTATTCGAAGGGCCGTCCTTGGGAGCACACGTGCTAACCTTCAACGGTTGCCGAAGCAACTAAAAGTCAGAACCCACAGAAGCGGAATATGCGGGAAAGCTGTTGCGATTCAGGGTTACTCTCAAAGTACCTACTCAAAGAATATTTCCTTAATTAAACTATGAATTAAAGGTTAAGTAAAATAATACTGTTTTTATATATACGTATTTAATTATTTGAGGGGACGAGATCACCATTACGGTGCACCGACCAAAAAGGGCTGCATTTAATATGATTAGATAATAGGCATAATAATGCTATCAAAGTTCATACTTTCTATCGTGAAACAATGTAAAGTATATGTCCCAATGTATGTTGCAATGCTTTAATATATTTACCTAACTATTAAGCGCGCGCAGCAAAATGTTTTTTGGTAACACTAGAATTTGGGCCCCAAGAGCCAGCCCAGCCGAGTTTGGGGCTCGCTACACAAATACTCAGGTGCATACTACATCTAAGCGTCTTTTTGTCTTTTTTTTTTCTTGTTAATCTGATGTAAACTAATCCAATGTTAAATAAATTTTTACTTTACTTTACTTTATTTAACGGCTCCGTCAACATGTGCACAAGAAAGGAGCCACCATCCTGACCGATGGCCACGATCACTCTCACAAGAGTGTAGACGACTAAGAAGATTTAATTATTTAGAATAGTTTGAGGGCCAATGTTTAGGATTCAAATATAAAACCCTCTGCAATAAACGTTGTATCGGCTAAGAAGAGTTATACCTACAGTGTTTTGTCATTTTCGATCGAGCCCAGATATTTAAAAGAAAGAAAAATACAAAACTTTGTTAACCTTTTCCGAGACAACGTTCCACGTTCATTGCTAAGGGGAATAAAAAATAAAACATGACAGAACTAATCTAGAGCGTTTTTAGAACAAACGAATTATCTTTGTACAACAGAAGAATGGAGTAGGTACTTTTTGTAACGTTCAAATTTATATTTAACCTGTCATTTACGGGTGGCTGAATTCGTAGCGATTTTGTGTGAAGCCCGTAGCAGACATTGCCAAAAGCGCCTGCGAAAGCCCATATACACCGTTCCTATTGTTCAAAAAGCTATTAGCAACCAACAGGAACATGTTCGCAACCTTCGGTTCAATAGTTTGGTACAGCTTGACAGGTAATACCTACATAAAACTCGAACATAAAAAAAAGTTCGTCCGAAACGCGACCGCCTTCCCGCGGCGTGCGCTGTGGGTTTCGACCTTTAACGTTGTGATCACCGGCTCAGTGGAGGCAACTACGAGTAATTTGCCTTTTAGAAGGGAGATATTGTTGTTGTCGGCTCATAGCCGAACTCTTGAATTAATGTATGCCGCGGTCAAATTACGAAAGCAGAGATTTTGAGAAATGTCTAGTGTAAATAATGTGTTCCTACGAGTTGCTGGAAAATATGACACATCAAATAGTTCTAATAAAAAACATAACATAATAAAATAGAGAAATATAATAAATAAAGAAATATATATTTTTATTCATAGTACTTGGTTTGTACTTTTTCTAAAAACTTATGGTAAAACAATAACACCCAGTTTAGTGAAATCACATTTAGCTAAACTAAATCTGGTCAAATAAGAGTTTTAACATAACATAATTATTGTCACGCTTTTTCCCCAAAGGTGAAACGCAGAGGTGTAATACAACAATCACACTTCGCCGGACGATGTAAGAATTTTGAATGGCTAGGTAATTTACTTTTAGTAAAGTTAAACTAAGTTTCAAATCAAATTTGAAATTATGTTGGACCTTTTTGTGTACGTTCGACGTTCGTGGTATCAAGAAATTCCTGATTTCGTTGTTTCCCTGCGACGCAATATATAAGAGTACCTACACTCGGAAATCGATATACGAATTTGTGATATAGATATGAAAGCAAAGTAAGTTATTTATTGAGATAAAAATTACAATTAAATATACTCGTACTTGCATGTTACAGGAAAAAATAAAGTAAAAAAGAACCCAAAAATACAATGAAAAAGAAAAATTACATTAAAAACAATATGCCTGAAAATCCTACTAATATTATAAACGCGAAAGTTTGTAAGAATTAAAGGATGGATGGATGTTTGTTACTCTTTCACGCCAGAACGGCTGAACAGATCTGGATGAAATTTGGCACAGAGATAGATTATAGTCTAGAATAGCACTTTTTACGGCGCAACTACTATGTAATAAAAAAAAATATTGCATAGTAGATTTTTATGCTTGAAACTGTGTCTAGGTTGTACGTTTTCAGTATTTACTTACTTGGGACAGTATACTATACTACAGTATACATATTATGAAATTGAAAGTAACTCTGTTTACCTGAACAGATCTTGATGAAATTTGATAATTAGTTACAGCATATCACGAGGAAGCTTTTTGATTACTCTTTTCTGAATAAACGCGAACGAAGTCGCGAGTAACGGCTAGTATTCTTGTAAAGTTTGAACGTTTGTAGCAGGCAACTTCCGGTACTACTGGGGGCTTAACATGACATCTTGTTGCCATGATGCTTACGTTTTGTTTTCGACGCTGCACGAACGAGGACCTTATTGCGCTACGATACGATTCGCGGTTGCGCAGCGTCAAAAATAAAACGTAACTCTCTGGCAGCCATAGTACAAGCTTTGCTTAGTTTGGAGTCAGGTGACCGTAAGTGCAAGTGTCCCGAATTTATTATTATTATTTACTAGCTGCTGCGGCTGCGGATTAAAAAGTATCCTGTGTGCTACTCTAGACTTTAATCTATGTCTGTGCCAAATTTCATTCAGATCTGTTCAGCCGTTCTGGCGTGAAAGAGTAACAAACATCCATCCATCCATCCATCCATTCTTACAAACTTTCGCTTTTTTATTAAATTATAGTAGGATTTTGGTTACTCTACCCGCGGATACTGACTTGAGCTCAGTTTACTATTTGTGATTTATGTTAGCGTTATTTTAGGCTTATAATATTACCTAAAGTTTTGAGAAGATACGTCAATCACCTGTTCCAGTATCCGACAGCGAGTTCCAACAATGGAGAGGCGGCCAGATGGCAGCAGGCAGGCGGAGGCTGCGGCGGCGCGTCCGGTGGAGCCGCTCGCTTCCGGCGTCAGGTTACCGAGTCTCGCCGCATCCGTTCCCATGGTCATGCCCGTGGAAGGTTAAGCAGATAAGCGGGTTTATTTTTATTGAAACCTTTATTGTTTTATAGCAATAACTAGGTAACTAACTGCACCCCGCGGTTTCATTTTCGGTCAAAAAGTATCCTATTTGCTACTCTGGGCTCTAATCTATTCCTGTGCCAAATTTCATTCAGATGCGTTCAGCCGTAGCATGATTGAGTAACAAACAGCTATATATAGAGGTGTGTATGGCTGTTTGTTGATCATTTAGTCAAACTATCGCATTTCTAATCGATCGAGCAAGCGTTAGCGATCGAAGCGATAGACGCCAAAAAATTCTTTCGAATGTCCGAGTTCCGGATCTTTGTCTTTGTCTACATGTCGCATTTCTCAACCGATTCTCTTAAAACTTTCTGAGTAGGTTCGATAATTAGAATGTTTTTTTTTTGTCGAGGCAGTTTTCGGAAGCTTACCAAAATGGCGCCGTCTTTTGAAAGATTTCCAAAAACTGACTCGACAAAAAAATTACTGCTTACTTGCTTACTTTTCCTTCTACTTTTTACAAATTCAAGACGTTTTGAAGGAAGGCCATGTCAAGAATTCCCGTAACCGACGTGCATGGATACAAAGACTCCTAAAAGTTGAACAATTGAATGCGAATGTAAGAAACAATGAAATGAAAGACGCTTCTTTCATTTCATTCTTTCTTACATTCTCTGTCTCTTCTTCAGATGTGCCAGATCGTAGCTAGTGGAAAGAAGTGGTCTCTGCCTACCACGCCCCATGGGAAACAGGCGTGCGTGACTCTAATTTGTATTTGTGTGTTTTGTTTTTCGTATGAATAATTTCGTTTTTCGAATTAATCTATCTGTTTATTTTTAGTCGGGGTGTGCTCATAAATTACGAAAGTACTTTATGAGCGTTATGAGGATGGATTTTGTTTGATTGCCTAAATAGTGAGGACAAGGATGACACGCGGGAAGCTGCGGACAGCGGTCTTTTGGTGCTGGTAGCGCTAGACAAGCCTGGAGTAGAGATCCTTAGAGGAAGTCTTAGCCCAGCAGTGGACGTCATTCGGCTATGTTCATCCATATATTTAATCTAGAAATACTAGGAATCCGTAATAGCCTCCGATAGTAATTACATAACATATTGTCACGCCTTTCCCCGAAGGGGCAGGCATAGGTGTGTTACAGCACCCGCATTTCGTCGGACGATATTCAGTCCCAAACGTTATAGGGGGCGATCCTGTCGCTAAACACCGGGCTCCAGTTAGGTAGCAGATGACATTCAATACTTACATAATAATATGTTCACACAATGAACAAATTGTTGCGTGCCCTCGGCTGGGATATCGATAGTAATTGTAATACACAAGCCTATGAAATTTCAATCAAACTATGTTTCTTACAATAGAGCTTCTTCATTTAGTTAAAGTAATAACCAAACAGTTAAAATGAAAACAATGGCCTGTAGTCCGAGGTACGGCTCCTATCATTAGGGAAGCCCACCCTACTGATTCATAGGTTTTCCCTCGCTACCCCCTAAGGCGTTTATCCTCTTCAAATAACAAGGTACTCGGTTCACTGCTCCTAAACGCAGGTACAAAAGTAATTATCTACTTACTTTTAATCTGAAGTTAATTTACCTTAACTGTGATTTATATAGGTTTTAGCAACCAAAAGTGCAAGCAATACGGATTGAGTTTTACAGTTTTCTCGTGATTTTTCAGTTATCCAAATTTTCTAAGATTAAAAGTACTTACTTATCTTAAACATATCGTCACGCCTTTCCCCCAAGGAGGCTGGTACAACACCCATACTTTGCCGGACGATATTCAGTCCCAAATGTGACAGGGGGCGAGCCTGTCGCCATACACCGGGCTCCAGTCATGTAGCAGATGACATACAATACGCACATATGTTCACACTATGAACAAGTTGGTGCGTGCCGTCGGCTGGGTTCGAACCCGCTACCTCTGGCTTGAGAGGCAGGCCTTCTCCAACTATCAGGTTTTCATCGCTTTTTTCTTATCTTATGCAAAAAATATTCATTATGCATACACTTTTCCTCATTAATGGTGGTCCTTCTCATTCGGTGGTCGCTTTTTAATTTCTACTTATAGTTGATTAAAAAAAAACAAGCATTTCAATATTTCTAGCTGCGCCCCGCGGTTTCTTACAGAAACTGTTAATTTTTCGGGATAAAAGTTACTCTATGTCCTTTTCTGTACCACTGGGCTGCTATGGACAAGCGTGACGTTTACCATCAGACGAGCGACTTGTACGTCTCATCACTCGGTCTCATAATGATCATACATAAAAAAAAAATACGCGTCGACTTGTAAACTCGCCTCTCAAGCCAGAGGGAGCGGGTTCAAATCCGCCCGACGGCGCGCACCAATTTGTTCATTGTGTGAACATATTGGTCACATACACATGTGAGTCATCTGCTATATGACTGGAGCCCGGTGTATGGCGACAAGCTCGCCCCCTGTCACATTTGGGACTGAATATCGTCCGGCGAAGTGTGGGTGTTGTATTGTACCTCTGCCTGCCCCCTCGGGGGAAAGGCGTGACGATATGATGATGATTGTAAACCTCCTCCTTCTGTTTCGTCGGTTAAAAAAACGTGTAGGTATGGATGCAAAATTTCACGATAATCGGGGCATAAAAGAAATTCACCCTAAGTTAGTTTAAGTATTTGATTTATTTAGCTAACTAGGTGAATCACGTACGTGTATCAACAGAATTAGAGCAGCTGAGTGCCGTATTCCCGTACCTACCCTACAATACACTGGTAATTTACAAATCGCGTGCGCGGAATCCTAAACGATGCTGGTGCCTCGTTCGAGCTGGCTCGCTGGCTTGTTTTTACTGTCCGGTATCTGGACTATGGGAATTCGATCATTAATAAACTTACATAGAAATACTATGAATTCAGTAGGCATTATAGTCTGTTCGGTGAGACAAGTGTTGTGGGACTTGAGGATACCGCTGCGCTAGATCGTGATTTTGTTCGATAAAAAAATATTTTTCGTTTTTTGTCACAAACGTTGATCACAAATTTGCATTGTAACGAAATCTCAACGTCTGTGCAAAATTTCATAAAAATCGGTTGCGTTAGAAGTAGTTGCTAAACAGAAGTTTCGGTGGGCAGGGCACTTCGCTCGTAGAACCGATGGGTGTGAAAGATTCTTAAGTGGCGACCACGAACCGGGAAGACGCTGCGTGGGCGCGGCTTGCTGCAAATTTGGGGGCTGAGCTACCCACGTCCGTAGGAGTGTACTCTATTCTGATTCCCTACACGTGGTCCCCGGGTAGTGCTAACCGGGTAGCAAACTCTGGTGGGAGGCTTCGGCCGTGGCTAGTTACCACCCACCGGACCAAGCCATGCCGTGAAACGACCTAGTCGTGTTTCGGGATGTAGTCCGGTGTAACCGTTCCGAAGACGGGTCTGAGTAGTAGCGCACTTGTAGCGCCTCACTCAACTGCCGTCTTTGTACTTCTTCACTCTACAAAACTTCAAGGCTAGAGTGAATAAGTACCTTACGGGTTGTCGTGCTCCATCTTAGACCACAACGTCGCTTAACATCAGGCGAGTTGGTGGTCAAACGCCGACCTATTGTACGTAAAAAAAAAATAAATAAATAAAATGGACTGGCGATCTGGTGTGGGTCGAGAGAAGCCGCTGGAGGTACACGACTGGTCGTTGTGGAGATCTTTTGGGTAGGCATTTGTTCAGCAGTGGACGTCGTACGGGCTGACGTGATAACGATGATGATGAGAAGTAGTTGAAAAAGCTCCCGCACAAAGAAAGTAACAAATCTTTCATTTCATTTTATTTCACTATATTGAATTTATCTACCAATCTCAACTTTCGATAAAGAGAATCAGTTTTTAGATGTGTTTTTAAAAAGTGTCCAAACCAACTGATTAATTGCGGTGTTGGAGCGACAAAAACATCGGTTTGCCTCCCGGCTGCTAATGGCCACTCGATTTAACAGACAATCAGGCACTCGCCAATATATTCAGCTAAAAGCTTCCTCCCACTCCTTTTCAGTTCATCTCTTGATTCCGGGGGCAATAGTCTGTCTAGTCGGTTTTTTAGGGTCAAAATCCCGCCTATTGTTTGTCTTTGAGAGATGTTTGCACGCAGACAGCCAGCTAGCTAAACTCTTAGATCTGTGGACCAAAACATGGTGATTTTATTTAGTCGTGCATTGTTGATAGATACAGGCTGAGATACTAATGTAGTAACTCCCAAGCTTATTGAAACTTGGCTACTAGATTAAATATTTTAACCTACTGTTTTTGAAAAATCTCCCATGGGTTAATTATAAACCTGAATTTAGTTTTTATTTTGACCGATGTTACTATTAATTTGTTTAAAACTGAGTATAAAAACTAAAAAATGTGTAAAAATTAAATAGAGTCAAAAAAACTAAAAACTGATATTAGGTTCAGCCACAATGCAACCAATGACCAATTTGTTCATCCATCTGACTTATATTTTGTATAAAGACTTATGTTATACTGTTTATCGAGCTTATCTTGTATGTATGTTTGTAAATTCCTTTATTACCTCGTATCTTCCAAGCAGCTGTCCGGATTTTAACAGTTAAGGTAATTAAATCTTATATATTTAAATTAGCAATTCTTGTATATATATATATATATATAATTGGAATCTCGGAATCGGCTCCAACGATTTTCATACAATTTAGTATATAGGAGGTTTCGGGGGCGATAAATCGATCTAGCTAGGAATCATTTTTAGAAAATGTCATTTTATTCGTGTTTTATCGATAATCTTATATCTTTAAATGAGCAATTCTTCTATATATATGTCGGGGAAACATAGAGAAATAGGAAGCCGAGCCTTCACATCTCACTCCTGATATCGGGGTAATGTAGGAAAGAGGAGCCACGCCGTCGCATCTGATCCCATTGATGTCGGAGAAACATAGGAAAGGCCGCCGCGCTGTAACCTTCCACTTTTGGTGACGGAGAAAATCTAGTAGGCCGAGGTGTTGTATCTGATTTCTGATCCGTGAACTCGCTATCACGGGAATCTATGGTCGACGTCAAACTTCAGGAACGTTGAAATAAGGGGACAGCAATGTAGGCTTCTTACTATTTTAATTATACAGTCACTTAGACTACTTAGTTAATGAATGATCACAAAGATAATTGGAGATTTAGAGTAATGGGTTTACGAATGACCATTGCGTGCGACCGCTTTCAGCCCAGTCCTGTCAAACACTGACTGACAGACATGACGTTCGCCCGAAATCCCAAACGCAACTCCATTCGGTGTTAACCGCTCTAAATGACCATAAACAAATCGATTAATCGTCAAAAACCACAGATTAAAACTATCGATTATCAACTCTCAAACTAATTTTCATTATCCAATGATGTCTCGCGCCGTCACGGCCATCCTGCATTTTCACACGTCCTCGGGTGAATAGTTCATCTCATCATCTGTGGACAATCATAAAAGTGCTCAAGTAACCACTTAACGCTCGGTCATTCTGACCGTCTCAAATCTACCTCCACAATTTCACAGAAAGCGAACCCAGTTATGGGATAACACAAAACACAGTTAAACCCAATTCTACCAACCATAAACATCGTACCAGAGTATAATCGACTCTTCCAACAGTAACTTCATATTCGTTACCTATCCCCATAAATTGTCATGATAATTGAAATAAGCAACTTTACTTTTAGTGAAATAAATTGTATTGGGACCAATCGAATAATCGAGGCTAAAACTAAATTATTAATCATACATCCAATGGTCCAAGAATTTAATCAAGCCACATTGAAAATCCAATGACGATACACATACGCGGTTTGGACTTATGAAAACTGCTGTGTCCAATTTCAAACAAATAACATGCCATTAAAGTTGTCACGTAGACTTGCCACACAGGCTAGGTCGTAACTCGTACTATGATGTTACACCGGGAGGAGTTTACTACATAGGCTTACCACACAGGCTAGGTCGTCACTCATACTATAATGCCACAAAAGTAGGGTTGCAACAAAGACTTGCCACACAAGCTTGCCACACAGGTTTGCCACACAGGCTTGCCACACAGGCTAGAACGACATACGCTTGCCACACAGGCTTGCCACACAGGCTTGCTACACCGGCTTGCCACACAGGCTAGTGCCACATAGGATAGTACCTTGCAGATTAGTGCCACACAGGCGAGTGCCACACAGGCTATTGCCACACAGGCTATTACTACACAGGCTACTGTCCTACCGGCTACTGCCCTCCAGGCTTAGTTTTACCAAAAGCATTGACACTTAGTAAGTTATTTATTAACTGCATGACTCACATGTGCCGCAAGCGACAGTTTGACTAAACTGTTTGTGGGTATTTCTAAACTTTAAACAACTCCAATAGAAAATAACACTCTGACATACATCGTTTACGAATATCAAATAAAATGAAAACTTCTCACCGGATTCAATTGCTACTCGCAGGTGATCAATGGCTGCTTCATAGTGCAGGGGCCCAATTCGGAGATAGGAGATTTTCATCTCATCTCGATCTCGATTCATTACTACCCTATTCGGAGATTTGAGATTCTCATCTCACTTTTTTTCGTCCTTGTTGCTCTCGTTTGCAACGTCATAGGTGTGAGAGTGACCAAGATAAAATCTCATCTCATCTCACGCGCAGGAATAGCCCCCCTGGAAGTCTCCACTGCCTCCGACTACTCGAGACATCTCGCGCCCCAGCCATCGAGATTATCTCGATCTCGAGCGCGTGGAATAAGGCATCTCGAATTCAGCCATATTTTTCGAGGTATGATGGAATCTCGAGTTGTAAGAATAGCCCTCCAGGCATTGACCGGATCTCGCACGTTGCTGCTGCTAATTTTGGTGCCCTTTTTCGATCAACGAGTGGCGATGTAACCTCGTTGCAGTAGTAACACGTAGGCGTCGACGTTTTGTTCGGTACACTGCTATCCTTCGTCTCTCGTTGTTTGTTAGTTGCGTCACATAGCATAGACTAGGTGTAATCAAACGCCGTCGAGATAATGCAGACGTCTACTCGATGCTCACTCTCTCATTGCCGCTCTGCTGCCCTTCATGCACCACGAAGAAACAGTCCGCACACTCCACAATAACAGCACGTAGGGGCGACCCTATCAACCATCTGTTGCTATGTTATTTCGCTTCCAGATCATTGCACAATTGTAGCCAAAGACGGAGCCATATCTTGTTGCTGTGGACGTTATTCTTATCCCAATTCTGATGTCGGGGAAACATAGAGAAATAGGAAGCCGAGCCTTCACATCTCACTCCTGATATCGGGGTAATGTAGGAAAGAGGAGCCACGCCGTCGCATCTGATCCCATTGATGTCGGAGAAACATAGGAAAGGCCGCCGCGCTGTAACCTTCCACTTTTGGTGACGGAGAAAATCTAGTAGGCCGAGGTGTTGTATCTGATTTCTGATCCGTGAACTCGCTATCACGGGAATCTATGGTCGACGTCAAACTTCAGGAACGTTGAAATAAGGGGACAGCAATGTAGGCTTCTTACTATTTTAATTATACAGTCACTTAGACTACTTAGTTAATGAATGATCACAAAGATAATTGGAGATTTAGAGTAATGGGTTTACGAATGACCATTGCGTGCGACCGCTTTCAGCCCAGTCCTGTCAAACACTGACTGACAGACATGACGTTCGCCCGAAATCCCAAACGCAACTCCATTCGGTGTTAACCGCTCTAAATGACCATAAACAAATCGATTAATCGTCAAAAACCACAGATTAAAACTATCGATTATCAACTCTCAAACTAATTTTCATTATCCAATGATGTCTCGCGCCGTCATATATATAATTGGAATCTCGGAATTGGCTCCAACGATTTTCATACAATTTAGTGTATGGGGGTTTCGGGGGCGATAAATCGATCTAGCTAGGAATCATTTTTAGAAAATGTCATTTTATTCGTGTTTTATCGATAATCAACTTAAACATAAACTTGGAAGAAAAATAACAAAAAGGAGGCGTTTGAGTAGTTTCAACTGAAAAATATGACTCTTCCTGACATCTATTTACGAATAATAACTATTTTTTGTGAGCAACTAATTGCTTTAACGACACAACAGCAGATGGCGTTGTTAAGTAACACGAAGTCAATGAGTGTTTGCTTTGAGGTTAGACTAAAATCAATTGTTTATTTTCCAAAAAACACAATTAAAAAAAAAAAATACCGAGCAAAGCTCGGTCATCCAGGTACTTGCTCTTAAAACCCCAAATGTCGTTAGGTAGGTGTGCAATCGGTTTTTTTTTTATCAGATCCACTTGTTAACTGTCATGTTTTTAATGTTTCTCCAGCATTCCACTCAAAATAAGGCAGACATCACGTCCCCCATAACGGTCCAAGAGTAGCCTTAATTGCTGTGAAATGAAGCTATAAATTGAAGAGGGTTGAGTTCAGTCTGTGCGTTCTGTCTAGGATAAATGAATCATAGGACGATGGTCCCGATGACACACGATGGAAATCCTCACTTTCCATGAAGCTAATGGTTCATTGGTCTATTTATAGCACTTGGAATAATGATGTTAGGCAGTTAGAGGTGACTCAAGCTTAAGAAAATGTAATTTTGGGGCAACTTTGAACCATCAATATCACGAATTTAACAATCAAGCTATTTTATATTGAAGTAAATATTTTAGCTTCAAATGACTACTGTCATTACAATGTATGTCCATAAAAATACACACATGAAAAAAACCCTGTTCTCCACACTTTAATTGCGGACCAAAATATTCCAATAAATTGGACTTATTCAATAGATTGCTTTTGGGTAAAAAAAAAGGGTACTGAACAAAAGGATGGTGTTTTGTGAAATTGTGTATGTGGTAAGTAAGTCATTATGGACGTTTGTCTGTTTCTACGTGCTCTACCACCTGGATAAAAACATGATCAATTTTTGTTTACGGTATTCAGACTGTTATGGGCCTGCGGTTGAGTTTATGGTTCTTTTTCCAATACCTCACTAACTCATAGCATAACATAACATATCGTCACGCCTTTTTCCCGAAGGGGCTAGCAGGAGGTGTAAAACACCCACTTTTCGCCTGACAATATTCAGTTTCAAATGTGACAGGGGGCGAGCCTGTTCAGACAATAAACAAATTGATGCGAAGCGAGCCTTCTCCAACTAGCCTATGGTAGGAATCCTAACTAATATTATAAATGCGAAAGTGAGTTTGTTTGTTTGTTTGTTTGTAACGCTTTCACGTCTCAACTACTCAACCAATCGTCTTGAAATTTTGCATACATGTTGTCTGGGGTACAGAAAAGAACATGGGATTTTTTATCCCGAAAAAATAAACGGTTCCTGTGGAAGCGCGAGTGAAATCACGGGGCGCAGCTAGTAAGTAATAAAAATGAATTTTCGGACATTGAGTCAGTGCTTTATTAATTTTATCTAATAGTGAGCATCAGCTAGTGAATCGTCTACTATGCTTCAGCTTCCGTGATAATGCTTTCGGATGTCCGACGTCTGTCTGGCTGTCTTCCTCCATAGATCGTATTCTTAGCCTACCGGACAGACCCTGGCCGCGAGGTCTTCAGCTCACAGAGCTGACGACCTCGAAAGCTACTTGTAAGCGCGCGATGGGCGTGGTAGGTGACGCATGGTCGCGCCCAGGGACTTGCCTGCTCTACTGTTGAAGAACTAGTGAAAAACTCAATTAGTAAGTTAGAAAGTTGCTTATCTTTAACTATTATTAATAAATAAATAAATCCAGACCATTTTCACACACGATCGCCTGACCCCAAACTAAGTAAAGCTTGTTCTATGGCTGCCAGAGACTGATATACAAACTTATATATTTTTTAAATACATACATAAATAGATATCAACACCCAGACACAGAACAAATACAAATGTTCATCACGTAAATGTTTGCCCTAGGTGGGAATCGAATCCACGCCCCCAAGCTCAGAAGGCAGGTTCACTACCAACTGAGCTACCGAGGCATTGTAACTCAACTATAGTTACTTATCTGAACGTTTTGGTTAGCCCCCAAGGCCGAACCTACCCGTTATTTTACCCGATTTCCTGCGCCTCCAAGAGAATGTCTCCAAATCTCCCATCAATTACTTGGCGACCATCCCCGACATTACTTAACGAACCGTTACACCAAGATAAACCGACTCTTAACAGCGCCCGATAAGAACCATATAACTCTATTTATAACAGAAGCCTTCTTTACCAATTTGCCAGTCATCAGCATCTCGTCAATACCATTACAACCGCAACGTTTACTTTAAAACGTATCGCCATACAGATAGAGTGCAATTTAGAGTTTCTAATAATCGTTTTTGGAAATTCCCACCCTCTGTTTACAGAACACTGTAATCCACAGAGAGATCCCTTTGCCGGCACGTAACTTGACATTACGTAATTTTATTCGGTTAAAAATTTGAATTTCCCCTCGCAAGCGGATCTTGGTGCTTACCTGGCTGAGCGGGAAAAGACGGAAATACGGGAAGCCTTTTTCCTCCCCTCTTGTCGCAGCGACACACTGTGTGTGCCAGTATCTACTTTGTCAGAAGTTTTTTAATTTAGCAAGAGTAGCTTTATTAATATTCTCTGATTGTATTAGCGAGATCTGAACAGCAGCAGTAGCAGCACGCATGAATAACATGAAGTTTGAGTTTCCGAACGATAATAGAAACAAAACAAACAATAGCGGCTCCCGGCACCGGCCGAGCGAGCCTCCGCCGGCACACGCGCCCAAACACACACACATACAACACATTCACAAGTTCCAACGAAAATGGAGCGCGATTACACGTAATACTGACACAATCCACGCACACCACCAAGCGCCCGGGGAAATTTACGCGGACATAGCTCTCGACTAGTTGAAGTTGAGCTCCCACCTTCCGCAGTGGTTAAAGAGATATGTCTCAGGCTGCGGAGCTAGGTACGCTGGCGGTGTTGGGGTGAGGAGCACACAGGCGCGCGGAGGTAGGTTTCCCGGGTGCCGGGCGTAGTACTAGAGACACATTGATCCACAACGTCTGGCAACATCGATTGTGCAGTTTCCTGCAACCGTCGCCATGGCGACCGCCCACCTCTGCACCCTCCTGCGTATCTACTAATTTTTCTATCACAAAGATCATTGGATTTTTAGTAATGAAAGCTTTTAGCGCGAACGCGTGGATGCACGAATAAAGAAATTAAGGAAGTTTCTAAAAGCTGTATATGAAGCTTTAGGTAAAATGAAGAATGGCTGGGCTGCGATAAAGCATGGTTTATGAACTGCGACACCGTACTTTATGTGCTGCAGTGGAATGTTCCAGAACAACGCCCTCTCTTCCTGTATTTGGTTTTGGTGAAAATAGTAGCAGAAAACGCCATTGGATTTTGGTCCTTCTGATCTTAGTCCTAAGGTTCAGAAGGTCTGAGACTCGAAAATACAAGGAAGTAGGCACAAGTACTTACATTAAAAGTACGTAATTAGTTATATACTTACGTTAGTACAAGTAAGTACGTATATCTACTTCTGGTTGTAATTCAGTGTACGTTCATAAAGTTGTAAAACGTAGACACACCTCTGAATGGAGGAATGCGTCCGTACACACGCACCTGCTCTACATTAAAAAGGGCAACATTTCAGAAGGTTGTCAACGCTGAAAAGGGTAGCTTCTAAAAGTAGGTATACGTTATTGGAAACCTTCAATGAACGTTATTTATCGACTTGTTTTTATGAAACGTACATACACGTGTGATCAATAAAACAAACTAGAGATGTCTAGCTTATGTGTACTCGTGGCTCAGATGTTTACATTGTGGTCAAGTAATTGCTAACCCATTGTTAACTTTCAAACAAACATTCTTTAGCTGAAAGCTAATGTCACACTTAGTTAAAATCGTTATTACTATTTAATCATAGTAAATTATCATAAATTAAAATACTAAATTAATATTTAGTATTTTTATTGACAAAATCTCTAAATATAAAAATGAGTCACTATTTCCCTTGGTCATCGCATCACGCGTGAACAGATGGAACATTTTTGCAACTTTTTTTTTTGTTTTGTTTATTATTGTCAGGAGAAGGGTCTTTTGAAAGAAAAAATAAGATATTATCCCAAAAAAAATAACGGTTTCTGTGGAACGCGGGTGAAACCGCGGGGCACAGCAAGTAATTTATAAATATAGTTAGTAACCAGGGGGGCTATTCCTGCGCGTGAGATGAGATGAGATTTTATCTTGGTCACTCTCACACCTATGACGTTTTAAATGAGAGCAACAAGGACGAAAGAAGGTGAGATGAGAATTTCAAATCTCCGAATAGGGTCCCTGACTCTTGTTTTCGAGCCCACGATTTGATATTCGACGGAGCGAGGATCAGTGAGCGAATCGTCTCTGCTTCAGCTTTTGCTGCGATCTGTTTGTCCGGCTGTCTTCCTTAAGAGGGCCGCGACGTTCTGAAATTTCCATACAAACGAGCTACTCAAATTTCTTGAAAACCGTTTGTCAGATTATGATGAAATTTAGCATGTACAATTAAATTAACAATATTTCCGCCCCTATGCTCTTGGTTCTTTTCAAAAACGTTCTCAAGCGAAAATAGAGCTACGAGTATGAACAATTTCCGCATTTGTAAGGGGTCATTTTTGACTGATTTATTCAATAGATAGACAAAGCAAATTGAAAATTCCATTACATAGGGAGATTGTCTACATCATTAGCTGTTAAATGATCCATAATACAAGGGAAATTCTTAGTTACTTAAGAATGATTACAGAAGTGCAAAAGTCATAAAAAAAATATTTAATTGCACTTTGCCACTCTGTAGGTAAGTTTAGAGGCTCGTCAGTATCATTACTCGCTCTCTTCGCTCGACTTCTTCTTCTAGACGAAATGGCTAAGCCAATGCGAAGTTAGTCTAGGTCGCCTAGGTCGAAGTTAGGTCGCCGGACTCTTAACAGGTCGGATTTCTCAACCAATTCTCGCCAGCCGGACGGATGTACGAAAGCATTTTCGCGAGCTGTTCAGCTCACGTGCCACTAGTAAATGTACTTACATAATATAGTTCGCGTTGGTGATCACTGTAAGTGTAGTTGGCAATTATTTTACAAATAAATAATTAAAAATAGTTTCTGACCATTACTTTTTAGTGTAGAAAATCCTATACTTTGGTTGCTAGATAACCTGCTCTAAACATTGATACATATTTTAAGGGTCCGACGACCACTTTACACTAACTTCGCATTAGCTAAAGGTTTTACAATGCCATCTCGTCTAGAAAAAGATGACGAACGCAGAGAGCAATTAAAGATACTGACGAGCCTCTAAAGTTTTCTATAGAGTGACAAAGTGCAATGGTTGTAATTTTTTGTGACTTTTGTACTTCTCTAATCGTTCTTAAATAACTAAAAATTTCCCTTGTATTATGGATTAATTTAAGCCAATGATGCAGACAACCTCTTGATCTAAAGGCATTTTTGATTTGCTCTGTCTATTTATGAAATAAATCAGTCCAAAGTGACCTTTTGCAACTGCGGATATTTTTCATAGCTCTGTTTTCTCTTGAGGACGTTTTTAAAAAAACACCAAGAACATAAGGGTAATGATATAGTTCATTTAATCGTACAAGCCAAATTTCATCTTTATCTGACAGTTTCCCAGAAATTTGACAAGCGCGTATGTATGGAAAATTCAGAGCGTCGGGGTACCCTTAAAATAAGAAACTTTTAAACTAAACATTGTTTTCTGATGTTTACTACTTAATACCGTAAAGGTGTAAAATGCTTGCGACCTTGTTTCAAATTAATAAATAAAGCAGTGTACAGGCTACATTTCCAATAAGCCCCGTCGAGTATTCCCCGCAGCGGGCGCGCCGCGGGAGCGCGTTTATTATGTGAACCTATTGAAAGGCTTTGCTTTGCTCCCGCCGTAATGCCCTGGTGGAGTGGACAGGGGCTCTTGTTTCATGGTATGCTTAATGCTACTACGCTGATAATTAATTGAACAAATTGAGAGGTTTGCTTTTGATCATTTTCATTGGCGGGTTTTTTGTTTGTGGTTTGAATACGTGATGTGAGAATAGCGCATGGTTTGTTCAGGTCGTTCAGGTTGACAACGTCCTAGAACGTCTAGTTTGCGCCGCGTTGTTGGTGCGAACGGGGTAAGTAAAAAAGCAAGTAAGTTCGTATAGGCCGGCTATATGGCTTGACGATTATTGTCATAGAACATAGAGGGCATATTTACAATTTAACGTGTCATTCGAACCACGGTAGCGCTCAGTTGTAAATTCCACCCGCGGTCACCCATGCTAGGTCTGCCCGTGTCGTCCGTTGCTTAGCATCGGGGTAAGTGATAATATACTCGCGGTCGAATCTATCACTATCCTGATCATGATCAACTTTATGTTGACAATCTGCCGGTAACGTAAACTAAGTGTGTAAGTAAGTAAGAGTTGTATACTTTAGTCGCTTCAGTCAATTCGTTAATAGTAAAAATGCGGCACTTTAATACTCAAATCAAACAGACACATCGACATCGTCTTATGGTCGAAATAACAAAAAACCGTTAGAGTATGGAATGCTCCGACTAAGTGGATGTTTCCCGGTGGTTATAGTCTGGGTGTCTTCAAGTATCGAGTGAATCGGTTTCTTCTAGGCAAGCGTGCTCCATCGTAGGCCGCATCGCTGCTTAACGGTTCCGCGACGCTCTGAAATTTCCATTAGAAACGCGCTTGTCTTATTTCTGGGAAACCATTTGTCAGATTTTGATGAAATTTAGCATGTACAATTAAATGAACTATATCTCCGCCCCTATGTTCTCGGTTTTTTTAAAAAACGTCCTCAAGAAAAAATAGACCTTTGAAAAATATCCGCATTTGTAAGGGGTCACTTTTGACTGATTTATTTAATAGATAGACATTGCAAATCAAAAAATCCGTTGCATTACAGGGACGTAGTCAACATCATTAGCTTTTAAATTAACCCCTAATCTAAGGGAAATTTTTAGTTGTTCAAGAACTATTAGAGAAGTGCTAAAATCGTAAAAAAATATTGAAATTGCACTTTGTCACTCTGTTGATAAATTTAGAGATTCGTCTGTATATTTACATGCTTACGCTCGTCGTCTTTTTCTTGACGAAATGGCAATAGAAAACCTTTAGTCCCCCTTAGTTTCTTGCCCGTTATTCTGAGGTGAGGCTCCCAATTCAAATAAGGTGGTCGAGTCATTGTTAAAAATCATTTTACTTTGTTTAACTTTAACTTTAACCGTCCCAATTAGAGCAAACCTCTTCTGGGTTGCCAGGGCAACTCAACTCCCCTCCCTCGGCGACAGCCCAAGCCGAAGCCGTACCATAGAGGTGCCCTTGCGCTCGTCGCCCAGAGCTGTAAGCATTATTAAAGGCCATGCGCCATTTGCGCTTGCCTAATGCCCGGTAAGCTGTCGAAGCCTCAGTGGCCAACAGCAAAGAGTCATTAAAAAAAGGCGAAGTTAGTCTAACGTAGTCGCCGGACCCTTAACATCAGGCAAGATGGCGGCCAAGTGCTAGCCTATCATAGAATAAAGAAAACCATTTTGCGATACGACTAAACCGATTTTGAATAAATTTGAATTTAAAAAATGCTTGCCTATAGGACAATCTACGTACTTTCGTCATCTCAGTCGGAAGACGTTCCCTGCTACAAAAAACCCTCCTCAATGATCTCCACCACGACCAGGGCCCGTACTATGACATCTTATTGCGGCTATTTTTAGTTTCAGCCGCCGATGTTGCGCGACCATGAACCTTGTGGCGCGGCGATACGATCCATTGTCGCGCAGCGGCTGCGGCTGAACCAAAAAATCATCCCTATAAGATGTCACGGTACGAGCCCAGTCCTCCACGACTCACACCTCCACGGCTTCCTGCGACCCTCACGAAATCGGCAAAAAAAAAATGTCGTTACAAACGTAACAACACGCAAAAAACGCCGAAAGCTAAAAAAAAAGTAACTTAGCTTGACAATAAGCCATCAAGCCCAAACGCAAACAATAACGAAATCATACAATCCATTATTAGCTTCGCCATGAGTCGCCCTAAATACCCTATGAGGGATTAATGGAAATACCGACAGCAGTCAATTAGCCCACCACCACCGCCCTCGTCACAACCATGGCTACCGTCGCCGCCGGCAGGCTCAGACACAAAACAACAGATAAAACGCAGCGCTGCAGTCGGGCGCTGTGCACCTGGACCCGACAGATATTGTCTCTCGATGTGAATCCTATCCTATCCTACTAATGTTATAAATGCGGAGTTACTAGATTTCGCGACACAGCTCCACCTAAAAATCTAAGTCTAAGTAAATAAGTTTAAGTAAATAAGTAAATAATCTTAATATATATAAATCTCGTGTCACAATGTTTGTCCTCAATGAACTCCTAAACCACTTAACCGAAACGTGCGAAACGTACGCGTGGAAGACCACCCGCCACATGGCAGACAACGGTCCAAAAGGACCTAAAAGATGCTCAGCTGAACACGAACGAAGCACAAGATCGTGCTAAATGGAGGATGAGGACAAGGAAGGCTGACCCCAAATAATGGGACAAGGTCCAGACAGAAGAAGAAGAAGTGTGTTGAATAGATAAATAAATAAAAGTTAGTTCGTTCGTCTGTTGGCCTTTTATGCCTTAACTACTCAACAGATGATCATGAAATTTTGCATACACCTTATGTCCCAGACTAGAACTAGACTAGACTGGAAAAACAAGTACTCGTACCTGCGAAAACACGGGTGAAACCGCGAGGCGTAGCTTGTTGTATTATAAGCTATTAAAAAGGAATCCATTTGATGTCATTTCATACACCGGTATAGCGACAGGCCCAACCTTTGTCACATTTGGGACTGAATATCGTCCGGCGAAGTGTGGATGTTTTCTCTGTCAACAAATAAAGTCGTAACGATATAACGATTTGTGTACCTTTACAAAAGTTAAATATGACAGGGAGATGAAGAACTTTAAGAATTTATTGAACGGTAGTTCTAACTGTGGATTCAAGCATGGTATAATAATAGATTCCGCCAGGAATAGCATTCAGCAACACCTAGTGACGTCAATCGATGCTTTAGCAAGACCGAAATAAGTCATTTACAACAAGTTCCAAAGATACGGACGAAGATGACGTCACTACGTGTTTGCTGAATTCTAGACCTTGTTTTTTTTATCATGGATATAGACGTCTCCGTGATTTGGCCTATTACAAAAATAGCTGTAGCAACTTAAGGGTTCTGCGTCGCTCTAAATATTTCATACAAACGCGCTTGTCTAATTTCTTGCAAACTATTCGTCAAATTGCGGTGAAATTTGGCGTGTACAATTAAATGAAACATATTTTCGCCCCTATGTTCTTCATTTTTTTTAAATAAAAAATAGTCCTTACGAGAAAATAGAGCTATGAAAAATATCCGCATTTGGAAGGGGTCACTTTTGACTGATTTATTTAATAGATAGACAAAGCAAATAAAAAATCTCTATAAATAGGGAGATTGTCTACATCATTCGTTTTTAAATTATTCCATTATACAAGATAAATTCTTAGTAATTCAAGAAAGAGTAGAGAAGTGCGAAAAATTTGTCACTCTGTAGATAACTTTGAAGGCTCATCAGTATCTTTACTTGCTCTCTTCGCTCGTCGCCTCCTTTTAGACGAAATGGTAATGGAAAATCTTTAGCCAATGCGAAGTTAGTTTATAGTGTTCGCCAGACCCTTAAGTGATTCGATCAAAAAAATATGAGACCATATTAATTTAAATTCAGATTCGATAAATCTCCTAATTTATGTACTTAATATGTTTTAAATACGTCCTGTAAGTGTAAAATGTATATTACAGTAACAGCAAGGAAAACTATTTTTTTTAGATATATACTTTCTGTATAGTAATTTTATTTTTTAATCGATTTTTCGTTAAAATTGCTGGTTCCAAATGAAGCACAATATTTGTCCAGTCGAACCCGGCAGTGCGGATACTACGTACCACGTGCATAATTAGTTTTCCGAGCCAGTCGCTACGTTGACGTCGAGAACACTCCAAAATGTAACAAAAAACTGCACTTCGAAGTTTCCCATTTCAATTAAGTATTTGTTTTCATATTCAAACCTAAATCAAAATTCCATTTAGTCTGTTTACCTGATATTGTGAAAAGTTTAGTTAGTTTCACGTCTTGAGTTACCTACATCACCTACCGAAGACGCTATTTCTGGCATTTGTACTTTAGTAATTACTGTGAAGTAATATACCTCTAGCTTTGAAGCTTACTGGTTCTTTGAATAGCTACCCCCACTCTCGCCCGTCACAGAGAGAGCCTCCGTTATAGGAACGACCGCATCAATGCTCACAGAAATCCAGCGTCCAGTTCAAACAGACAGGTTCCTTTGGCTGCAAGCCTTGCTTAGATAACCAATCCGGTGATGGAACTACCAACACAGTTCAAGTATCCAGGGTTTTCTTAGAAGCGCTCTCAAATTACACAAGGCGATTGAAATCCGCTAGCTGCTCTGTTGACAGGCGAAATTGGAATTGAAGTTCTAAGTCGGTAATGGAATTTTCGTCTTCATTAACTTTGATACTAGTCCACGCCGATGTTATTGATTATTGACATAGCAAAATTAATCTGGTAGTTTTGTGTGAATATAATTCATATTGAATTGAAAATTCTCTTAACATTCGTGAAGCATATTTCCTCTCCGAGAACAAAGACCCCGATCTCTGATAAGTTGGTGCCAAGAAAACTTTTCTGTCTGTCGAGACACCAAGTTAAAATTTAATCCCCTTCCTCACCGCAGTCTCGAACTCTGAACTCGTTCGAGTGTACAAATAGTTAAGCTCCTATGGCACCTGTGTTCCTGGTACGTGCATAGGTGTTATCCCCGGGCGAGAGTCGCAGACACGATCGAATCAGCTCGCCCGCTGGGCGGCTCCGGTGCAAGGCGCGGCGGAACATCAATACTGCAATTGTTTATGAAGTCCTAGTAGCTGTATGCGCTGCTGCCGGGAAATCATGAAAATATATGTCCGAATAGGATTCAAATAATAAAAATAATTGGAAAATATTCCATTTCCTTACAAAAAAAATCGATCAACATCCATGCGTTATTTCAAATACCATATCTACTATTTGATTGTTTAGTCTAGCATGATTCAAGATTTTTTTTTTTCATTTACTCTACTACGGCGGAGAACTTTTCGAGTGATTGTAGGAAAATCAAACTCCTCACGTAATCTTACCTACATATGTTATCAATATATTAAATTTGTCATACTTTGCACATAAAATATCACATTGTGTGTGTTGTATTCTTATTTCAACCTCAAAGTAATCGAAATCTCAACTGTCCTATAAAAGTCAGCTATAAAATCTTCAGAGCATTTATTTCGACAGCGATCTGATATTACCAGTCGTGCGCTACAATGATGCGCGTGACGTCATCTCAGCCCGGGCCAAAATGCAAAAATTAACGACATTGCTCTACTACACCGTTGTTCGAAATACAACTGTAAAGGTTCGGAATAAGGTACATCGTTTAAGAAATACCTAATTATGGAATTTTATAATTTACCTACAAGAAAATCTAACTTTGAATATTCTTTGACCACATTCGATCTAATCTATTAAATTAAAAAAAGCAATTGCTGTAATTCCATTTTAAATTGTAAATAGCTAGACTTGGTAAAAAACCTGATTTACACACACAAAACAAAAGTTTACAGCATTTTCTAATTTTTATCTTTCATTTCACTTTAAAATAAGAACAAAAACCTGTAACCAATCTGTCTGTCTGGCCAAGTTGGGTAGTTCCGCGGCCGGAATGGCGCCGCCGTTCGCAGGTACTTCACCAGACGGAAACTGATCGAAACTGCACGCCAGACGACTGACACAAGTATAACATCTATCAATAGAGTTGCACGGGAAAAGGGGAGATTAGAGATCGTGGGGCGACGAATTTTCAATTAGAGGCACTCCTTTAAATCTCTGCCCTCCTGGTATACCTACCTCTACCTGCTGTTTGTTTTGTCGCACTTTGCTAGACTAATTAATTTATGTCTGCGATGAGAGATCGAATGTTTTGATTGCGCTTCATATAGTTTCAATGTAGGTATCATATCTTTCATATTATTTTTGTAGACATCTAGACACATCATCGTGATACCTAAAACAACAAATTACAAAGGGTAGTTATTGTTGTATTATTTCGTTTTAACTTAAAGTAGGTACGTACTAAACAGCGTTAATCAGGAAAGCCATACAATAATTCTCGCCAAGTACACATGCACGCGGCAGCCGTATCGAGCGCCGTAACGTGAGTAAACTAGCCTTATTTTCTTCGGGAAGTCCAATAATTTGGCTGCAATTCACCACCACAACACCTCGCGCTCGCGTCAAATTATTTATGTTATCGCTGTTTTGCTGACCACTACAGCTTTGGTCAGCAGAGCTTATAGAGCATTGAAATGCGCGCAGCAATGTGTGTCGAAAACTTTAAAGTGTAGTTGAGTTTTGCGTAATTGAAGTCGCTGCAGTAGTGGGTGTCTCGCCTCCTGTGTGCTAACCTACCCCAAGACGGGGCGTGTTGCCCTCCGCGCTGCACTGGCGGTGCACTGTCACAACAAAGGAACTGTTAGTTTGGAGCGGGGCCGGCGGCGGCCGCGGGCTTCGTTAGACAAAGGTTCACCATAAAATTGCGTACCAGTGCCGTATCACAGACATAGGTACAGAATTTTATTCCGAATAAAATGTCTTTCATTTAAGTGGTCCTATACCTTTTTAGCAATTTGTAATCAAGAACTGAACTCAAATGTTTTATACGTTTCTATTTACGTATAGTAATTACATGTAGTAAAACTAATTCCATGAAATTGTCTGTTTACTAAACTTTGAATGTCCTTTTAAACGCACTGAGCATGCGTTGAAGTCTTTTTAAAGAGAATCCGAGTCTTCTGTTTTTTCGTGAACAAGTAGGTAGGTCTGAATTAGAAAAAGCGAATGAAACCGTTTGCTTCTAGCCATAAGGTACTTACCTTGTAACCACATTACAGGAACTAGTCACGTCGCAGATTAGCACCGGTCTTTATGATGTGATAAGTTTTAGTCATTATACATTTGATTTAAAAAAAACTTTGATTTCACACATTAAACATGCAACTCATATTTTATTCGCTTCCCGCGGTTTCACGTGCTATGTTATAGGAACGGAATATTTTTGTTCGGTTAACCATTAACCACTCTATGTTATGAGCCAGAAATATACGTATACGCGTCTATGCATATATACGTCTATGCGTATATGCGTCTTTGGCAACTTAATTAATATTTGTTCAGCTGATTATTGAATGAAGTAAGATAGGTAGTAATAGGTAGAAAAGTACTTTCCTTTGATAAATGAAACGTCGAGATAGACTAAAAAAACATTGCACGAGCCGAAAAAAATAACAACCAACTGTTAGGTTCTAAATGAACAAAATGTTAGGCGCAACCCTAGTAAAAGATGTACCTGTCACGCACACTAGTATAAAAAAGTTAGACTGTCATTTTTTGTTCATTAGTAGGTAAACAGTACGGAACTCTCTCTAGAGTCTAGATATATAAGTACACATAGGTACTTTCACAGAAACTTTCATACCTATTTATAGTTAAGTTGATAGAAAACATATTGATCGAAGGTAAACATGATTCGTTTTAAACGTAGATTGAAAAGTTTTATTAACAGATTTCTTGGTATCGTCCTACAGCGAGTAAACTGCTTTTAATTTATTTCTTCTTTTAAAAAAAACTCGCATCGACAGATTCTCAGTAAAAGCTCTCCAATAAGTAATAAGTCTCTGCTAGCTGCGGCCCGCGGTTTCACTCGCGGTCGGGAAGATTATATTTTTCAGGGTGGAAGTACATTATATCCTTCTCTGTACCCCTGACAACGTGTATGCAAAATTTCATGATGATAGGGTAAAAGTGCAACAAACAAACAAACAAATGAACAAATTCACGTTGGCATTTAGATTTTCTAAGATTCAAAGGTTCGCATTTTATTTCTAGTTACTTGTTATGAAGGCAAAATAAGTAGAAATCGTTAGATGGCTGGACGAGCTTCCGGTGGGTATGGTGGTGGATGGTGCAGGGCGTGGGGGGCGGTAGCCATGGAGACCGCCGGTTGCGCCGCCATCGCAGCCTCCTGCAACCCTGGGCAATGGGGCGACCAGGGTTTCCGATCAATCCCTGCAGACAAAAGTGTACTACCTACTATCAAAACATTACCTTTTTACTACTGACGATCAGGACCTCAATATGGAAAAAGGAATAGTTTATAAATTGATAATGAATTATCGACACTTGACGCTTCAGTTTGAGGCAATTTATTAAGGTTTATGGTAAGGCACGGTTGTCACGCTCGCTCGCGACACTATTTTTTGATTTATTAAATTGACATTTTAATGAGTGCTCAGAGAACCTTAAACACGTATTTTTTTTACGTGGTTACGTTTTCTATCAAGAACTCAATAAATAAATATCAACAGTAAAAAATATAAAAATCAAGCTGTCAATGTTGATAAAACTACTTAGGAAATAATACGATCTTGTGTTAGAATTTTACAACATCTAGAATACATTCCCAGAAATAGAGAGGTGGTCTGCCGTCTATTCTATTTACAGTTCTAAGAACGGTAGAGCTGTTGTTTTATTCTCGAAGAATCGAGTCGGGGAAATGGAAATTCATTAAAGATTCAAATAATAATAATTCCTTTATTTCAAGTTACAAGACTCATATACAGATACACAACACACAAAATTAAAATTAAATACAAAATAAAATAGGTACTTACTAGTCCCTTAAAACAATGTTGTAGATTGCACGCTAGACACACAGGTGTTGAACATGCAATCGACAACATTGGTTTATATAGGGACAGTCCAGTCTGTTCGCGAGCGCAGCCAGCATGCTGTTGGAGCTCCCTCTCACCCGTCGCAGTAGCGAAGTGCCTCTTTTACGCATCGTTGCATTAAAGCAGTCAACACGAGCTTCAGCAAACATTGTTGACGCACTGCAATACCGGGGGAGACCCGACATCATTTTGAACGCGTTATTGAACTGGACACGAAGGGCGCTGCACGATTTTTGCGTGTAGTCAGACCACAGGCTGCAGGTATAAAATGAGGTACAGTAAGCTCTAAACAACGTTATTTTAACCTCTGTCGAGCACCGTGCAAACCTGAGGATAACCATATTCGCTCTAACCGCCAGCGCCCTCCGCTCTCGCTCAACATCCGCATCATCTTTTAGGGTAAGCGTCAATAGATAACGTCAAACGTTCTAGGAATTAGATTTGATTAGCATGAGCATGGCATGAGCCGACGGCGATGACTGACGAGCTGATTAGGGACGCGGGACGGTGCTGGAAGCGAGTAGCGCAAGGCTGGCTCCAAGATCCTTGGCAGGCACTTTGTGTACCCAGTGGACGTTTTTCACCAGATATGATGAGAATGATCATTATCAGTAATGAAGAACCTGAACCGTTCTGTCTACCCAGCCTGGTACGCTTTTAACCCGACTGCGCAGGAAGGAAGGTTATGTTTTTCGAGTGTGTGTATGTATGTACGAAGTTTCTTTGGCACGCCCTACAGCCTAAACAGCTTCACGAATTCCGACATGTCAAGTGCCATTTGAATCGTCTTGATAGTGGAAGTGACGTAGGGTACAATGTTTTGCTGCTAGGTTTTTTGTTTTTCTTTTAATAATGTTACTTGTTTGTCATCTAGTCATTTAGTCATGTATATCCGCATCAATGTTTTGAATAAATTTACAATTGCAACATTGATAAACCTTTAAAACCCTGTAATTAATCGACCAACCGAGTGTCAGCTAGGGAAGTGTCTATACTTCAGCTTCAGCAAGGATGCTTTCGTATGTCTGTCGGCTGTCTACAGGTCACATTTCCCAACCGATTCCCGGGGTAATGTGTAAGTTTATATTTTCGCGAGATTTTCAGTTTTAGCTGTAAGCTAATGTAGTTGTAACTAATGTAAATGGTTGCAACAGTATTCATTAAAATAAAGAAACAGACATTGTTAAGGAACCTCCTGTATTTATGGTCACCGGCTCGCCGTGCAGCCATATCTCGTTATACCGCAGGACGTCGCTTGCAATACCTATCTTTTTGTTACTCCCCCCCCTCCCCCCACTCGCACCGGCCGGCTGTTTGATGATTCGTTTATGAATACGCCCGGAACCTGATACGGGGCGTTTGATGGCAGTCTAGACTACAAATACAATCCTGGGATGTTCAAGAGAAAAGTGAATAGGCATCTCCTAGGCAAACGTGTTACGCCTTCGATCACGTCGTCGCACAGACTCGCCTCATGGAAATCAGGCGAGTCTGTGCTCAAACGTATGCTTAGTCCGATGTAAAAAAGACTTTTTTTTTACAACTTAATAGGCTTGCGTTTGGACGCCAACATGCCTGATGATAAGCAGTGATGCGGCCTACGATGGAGCACGCTTGCCTAGAAGAAACCGATTCACTCGAGACTTGAAGACACCGAGATTAAAAGTGTCAGGGAACACACACTCCGGCAGAGTATTCCACACTAGCGGTCCGTATAAGAAATGAGTAACCAAAGTGTTGCGCCAAAGTAGTGGCCACTGATAAAAAACAAACCATCCGTTTTAGGAAAAGCCTAAAGCGCTTTGTGCTATTTTTTTTTGCTATCTCATCATTGTTTTGCGACGGCTTTCTTTATCCAGCTGGTTAACGCTGAATATGGTTGTCTCTTTCTACCGTCTGCATTGGTCCTACGCTAATTGACGTATTTATCAAAGCTTTATTGTATCCTCGTGTTTTTGTCGTTTTTTGGATAAAACTACAGCACTGCAATACGGTTATTCCACGCAGTTTTCGAACCACCATACCATACATTCGAACCTACCATATACATTCTTACTTTATTAAAGATTCTCCTCTAAATTAATTTTAATAAGACAAAATTGACTTCACAACAACATAAACTTACTTAATTTCTAAAATCTTTGATAAAACATTCTAATTGTTTGTCTAAAACATTCAAATAAATAACGATAGGCACAATTGAATAAGACCTAAATTTTGATGTAAACAACTTAAGTAGAACATAACACAACTTAAATAAATGGAAGGACAAAGATCAAATTCACGAAATTCGTCACAGAATTTTTTAGAACAATTACCTAATAATTAAGACCCAAGAAAAACACTGCTCGCGTCCACAAAGGCAAATAAATAGGACAGAACACAACTAATCTTATCATACTAATGCGATGTCGATCTGTTTGTTAGCTCTTTACAAAAAAAACTTATTTTGATTAGTCTGTTACTAGGGAAGCAGGAGATCTTGAAGAACATCTCTAGACAAGACATCTATTCCTAATCAAGTCTCTTGGCAAAATTAAAAAAAAATTAGAAATCCTGACACCGATTTTCAAATTTTCTTTAACACCAATTTCATCAAACATAGATAAGAACACTACCGACTAATTCAGCTTTCAAACAAAAAAGATTAAATCAAAATCGGTCCATCCGTTCGGGAGCTACGATGCCACAAACAGACACACACAGACACGTCAAACTTATAACACCCCGTCGTTTTTGCGTCGGTGGTTAAAAATACGAGATAAATATAGAATTACTAGCTGCACTCCGCGGTTTCACCCGCGGTTAAAAAGTATCTTATGTGCTATTCTAGACTATAATCTATCTCTGTGACAAATTTCATCCAGATATATTGAGCCGTGAAATGAAAAAATGGCGTGAAAGAGTAACAAACATCCATCCATCCATCCATCTATTCTTATAAACATTCGCGTTTAAAATATAAGTAGGATGTGCAGGTAAAGTCGTTGCCAGCATTTAGTGAATAAAATATGTACATAAATATAGGTAGATGTTTACAATCACGTCCAAACATGGAGCTCTATTCTAATATGGAATTGCTTTAATTCCCCTCCGAAGGGCGAATCCAGACAAGGCCGTCGCTGAATGCTTGTCTTGTCTATCTGTATATACATACTTTATTGCAGTGGGTTTATGGATGCTTAGTATAGTTTTTCACTCGGCTCTGCTTGTGAAGTCTATATTACTACAACATAATGTATTTACCAAATTTAAATTTAAACCAAATTTAAACCAGCGCTGCTAAGAAATTAGCAGCACCATGCTGAGCACTGACCTTTTTTGTCGCATTGGACATTGCAGCGACAACTGAAACTTTAATTGTATAAATATTTGTTTCATGTCTTTATCTAAATATTTAATTTATTATATTATTGTCTGTTACTGTTTTATTATGTATTCGGTTTTTTGTTGTTGTAATGTTTTGTGCGATTAAATAAATTGTTTCTTTCTTTCTTTCTTTTTAATTTTTTCCCCATTGACAACATGTGCTATTTTTTTTAAATGACACAAATTATAAATGCGGAAGTATGTATGAGTGAGCGCATGGTTGTGTGTGTTTATTATTTTCTGCTCAAATAGTTTGGATGAAATTTGGTATGGAGAAGGATGGATGGATGGATGAAGTTTGGTACATAGGCTTTACTTATAAAAACTTACCGCGTTAAATTAATTAAGATAGTTTCACGCACTTCTGGACGCAGAGAGATTTCATAAGACTTTTTTTTAATTTATTAATTTTTATGAAATGAGTTTAACTACAGTTTACCTGCGCACTTATCTAATATATTATATATTATTAAAAACCTTTTATGTTTTCATTTGGCTCCATACATTACAATAAAGCGCCCCTGGCGGAAACGCTTAGGAACTAGGTTAAATGTATGGAGCCAAACGAAAACGAAAAAAGTTTTCGTTAACTATCAAAACTCGCGGTAGGTACATAAGTGCAAAATAATGTCCAGGCTCAAAATATGGAAGTATGGTACAGAAATGAAGTATCTTGAAAATAGTACTGGGGAAAACTCTACTATGTTTTTCCTCACTTAGCTACTAATATTTTGAAGACATGTTTTTAGAATTTTTTGTGCCTTCGAAATTATGAGTAGGAGGTAAAAATCTTTGGAATTTCGAACTAATTCTAGTAATTTTTATAACCTTGACAAACTAAATGTTTACTTCATTGCGTGGTCGAATTTACGTAAAAGCCGATATCATTCATGTCTTAATAACTTTATCGGATAAATATTATTCTTCTACTTAGAAGACGCAAAATACGTGCAAAATATAATACACAAATTCGTTACCAAACATTTTTGTACGTCACTATAGTAACGCCCCACGGGTTTCGCCCGCCGTACCCCAGGAACCGATATTTTTTTGGAAAGTCCTTTTCTGTACCCCTGACAACGTGTATGCAAAATTTTTAGTTTTTTTTTGTAGTTGAGTAGCTAAGGCGTGAAAGTGTTACAAACAAACAAACAAAATCACTTCGCATTGATAATATTATAGTTAGACGAATACAGTGTTACTTTTATTTCATCAATGTCTCTTGTGAAAAACATAACTTACCGTCATGCCTTTTCCCCGAAGAGGCTGGCAGAAGTGTAATACAACACTCACACTTCGCCGGACGATATTCAGTCCCAAATGTGACAGCTCACACAATGAACAAATTGGTGCGTGCCGTCGGCTGGGTTTGAACCCGCTCCCTCTGGAGGCGAACCTTCTCCCAACTAGGCTGCCATCGTCTCTTGTAGAGAGCTTCCTTAATTCATAATTAACTGTTTATGTTCCATGACATTTCACAAAGCTTAAATAAATGTTAATTGTTTTTGTTTTTATTTAAATAAATGTTAATACAATATTTACTTATTTCTCAGTTTTTTGTAAATAAAAAATCAGCTTCTAAGTTTCGTCTAAATCCAATAAAGTTATTGTTATTTAGGTTTATATAGAGATAGTGACTAAGTAGGTATACGAGTATATTGAATTTGAACCAAAGTCAAAGTCAAAATGTTTTTATTCAATTTGAGTATCAAAGATACACTTATGAAAGTCAAAGGTTTTTTAAATAGACTCGACCGCCTTTTTCGTATAAGCTCTTTATACGAAAAAGAAAACTCTACTCAGAAGAACAGGCAAAATCTATTTTATTTTACTTAATTGAACAATGTAAACTTTATAATAATGTAATAGATATTAAGTATTTCTTAAAAAGCGTGATAAGAACTTGAACGTAACTATGGTAGATCCCGAATTGAAATATTTTTAATTTTAATTTGGGTAATAAAAATAGACATTCGTGCACCAAAAGGCGAAAAATAGTCTTAAAAAGTTAGAACTAACAAAAGCGGATAGGTGTGACGTAGGACCTCCCTGCCATAACTTTCAGTTAAAATAAAATTTGACGAATTGAAAAATAACCCTGTAGAAACGTCTCGTATTAGACGTGGGGTGAGCATTATCATATACCTAACTATATATATATATGTAGTACGTATATCGTCGGCTGTCCTTTCAAATCTCAATTTGATTGAAGAAGCTTTATAAGGGAACTCAACTCTACATTCAAAGTTTAAATCTAGAGTCTTTAGTATATTGGAGGTTCTAAATTAAGCAAGCCTTTGTCATGTAATTATTACTGTACTAATGAAAGCTTCACACTTACACAATTTCTAATTGTAGGTATTTCTTTAATTTTATAGGAAGGCGGGTTAAAGGTTAAGCCGCGTCATGTTTGCTGTTAGCTTGAGACGAGGAACGAAGTGTACAATTGGTATCAATTTATTAGAAATTGAAGTAAAAGTTGTAAGTGCGAATGAGTCACGTTGCTTTAATCTCAATTGACCTATAGGCCTTATAATAAATTAGAGGTTCCATATGGAAACGTCGAATACCCGAATCTAAGTTAAAAAGGATTATTATTGTGTACTAGCTGTGTTTTCACCCCCCGCGGTTTCACCCGCGTCCCAGAGGAACCGTTATTTTTTTCGGGATAATATCTTAATTTTTTCTTTCATAAGATCCTTCTCCTGGCAATTATAAACACAACAAAAAAAATATTAGCGAAAATGTTCCATCTGTTCACGCGTGACGCGATGAGGCGATGACCAAGGGAAATAGTGATTCATTTTTATATATAGAGAGATTATGGATTCTAGATAAAATAACTACGTTTTAGTACATCTGTAGAGCACGGCTACGAAAGTCTAGGTTTTTGTAGGCTACGAGTCTACGACATACGGGTTACGTAGCTGTAGCATTGCTACGAGCACTGACATTGCACTACTGCAATGCGTAGCATTTCGCTACGGACTGCGCTGAAATTTGGTGATTTATCTCCCAGAATTAAAAATTAGCATTTAAGGCCCATGTTCGCCGAACTTTAATTGGGCGGTTATTTATTTTACTGTCTACTATTGACATTTGACTTATTGAAGAGCTGTTCCAAACAGTCGGTAATTTCTTTATCGTTTGTTTAAATTTTGGTGAACTTACCCAGGTTAACATAGGTTTTATAGCATTTTTTCGACTTAGAAACAACTTATCTACATATAGGCATAAAACATCATCTTCATTTTCCATAGTTAAGTAAAAAAAGTACTAAGCACTTAATATTTTTCTTAAATAGCGATAGTTATTATAAGACATGTAAACTCTTCTATTGACCCCCAGACATTAGTAGGCCTCCGCGTACGGACAGTCGCCCCGGGGGTCATTAAAATCACTTTGCGGTCGTTAGCGGCGAAGAAACCTCGCACTAACTTTCTTCATCCCGGAATTTATGTTCGGAGCATGGGCTCGAACGCATTACAATGTACCTTCGACTTAAATTACTTTGCGTCGTTATCGCTGATTTTGTATTAGATTTTCCTGCGTAAACTGATATTTCAGGAAGCAAAAATAAGAGCGGAACTGAAGCTGATTTTTGCCATTTTTTTTGTTCATGTTTTGTTTTTGAATTTATAGCTACAGACTTACACCCCTGTCATATGGCGACAGGCTCGCCCCCTGTCATATGGCGACAGGCTCGCCCCCTGTCACATTTGGGACTCAATACCCTCCAGCGAAGTGTGGGTGTTGTAATGCACTTCTGCCAGCCCTCTCGGTGGAAAGGCGTGACGAAATGTATGTATGTTTATTTTTTCATTTCGGAATCAATAGACAGTTGAACGTAGTCTAGTACAACACAGAACTTGTAGATTTTCGCCCTAACATCTAATCCCCACTTTTATTGGACCTAGATTTTTTTTTGTATGTATTATCAAATTGTAAGTGTTATTACTACAATTAAACAACAAGTATAATTGTAGTAATAACACTAACCTAACCCACGCGGTTTCAAAGTAATTTAACATTCATATAGCAAATTGGATACAGAATAAACTGTAGTCGTACTTATTTATCAGAGTAGGCACAAAGATCAAAGGTATCATCAGTTAGCTCTCGGGCATATGCCAGGGCTCGCTAATAAATTAAAGCCTATCCACCTCTCTCTGACGTATGATAGCCTGGTACATGATACAGTACACCAGGCCGGCGGTAGTGTGCGTGCGGCGGTTGCCGTGGCAACCAGATAGTTACCGGGCCTGACGAGCCCTAGACAGATTTTATAAGCCTCTCATGCCTATTCATGGATTATTCTTTTGTAAAACTGACCTTGGCTCAAGCTGTTCGTTTTATATTAGTGCCTACTGACTGCCTAATAACATGCCTCATTTTATCTCTCTCTTCTGAATAACTTAAAATAAAACCTACAAAGATTTATCTATCCTATCAGCTATTCGCTGCTATCTCAATTCATTGTCTTTTGTTAGACTGTAGACCTGACCACAAAGACGTCACAATTCTTCCTGAAAACAATTTTATTAATTTCAGTGCATAATTCTTACTGCCGCAGATTGAGAGCTTAAAGTCGCGTAATTAGCAGACTAGGTAGGTGGGAACATTCCTCCTCGCTGCAGATTTTCCGGGCGAGCTGTCAAAACTCGAGGCTGGCGGCTTCCGCGGCACGGCTCGGTTCGACACCCTCAGTGCGCCAGCGTAGAGGGAGCTAGGTTGTCGTTGAGCTGTTTCCGGAACGCTCGAGGCCTGGAGGTTCATGTTTCCCTGGTCGCCTGGGTGTATGCAAGGTTCGTCGGTGTGGTCTGTCCATGTGTGCACCGTACTAGTGAACTTTGATAATGAACCGAGGGGCGATCGGCGGCGAGGGGGGCGGGCGGTCGAGCCCCCCTGTTACGTCGATGTGCAATGACCTGCAGCTTCCTGCTGGCTGTCCGGCTACAGACGGCTCCAATAACGCGCCCGAGCCTGCCGTTACTGTTATTGAGTGTAAACACATAATACTTTAAATGTACGGGTACTCTTGGTCTGCATAATGGGCGTGTAAAGCTTTTGTGCTGTTTTCACTGCCATTGTCGACTAATATGCTTATCCAAACATGCGTGTTTGAAACATACAGATCTTCAACATAAACAATGATTATAAATACAAAGGATTGTTTACTTGCTCGTGCAGTTAGTTAGTTGACTGCCTCGGTGGCTCAGTTAGAAGTGAACCTGCCTTCTGAGCTTGAAGGCGTGGGTTCGATTCCCACCTGGGGCTAACATTCATGTGATGAACATTTGTGTTTGTTCTATATCTGGGTGTTAATATCTATTTATGTATGGATATAAAAATATATAAGTATGTATATCAGTCTCTGGCAGCCATAGTACAAGCTTTGCTTAGTTTGGGGTCAACCGACCGTGTGTGAAAATGTCCCGAATTTATTATTTATTAATATCTAGAATCGGATGTGACACATGCACCATGTTTGTCACTTTTGCTTCGCGGAAACTTTTTTAAAAACAAGTTTTCAAAACCTAAGTTCATTGGACATTCGCGTACCTACTGTACGTTTTGTGAGCACCGGAAATTTCTCAGATTGGACATTCTGTGTCTAAACAAATTTTAGGAATATCACCAAAAACTACAGAGACCGTTTTTCTTCATGTTACAAAGTAGACATACATTACCTGTACTCAACTACTTACAGAACCTACATACATATATAAAACTGGATCACCTTTTCAATAAGCATTACCAAGCCATTAGCCAAGATTGGTATTGTAGCACAAGACGAGGAAAGCTAAAGGTCTCAAAAAAGAAAGCATCCTTGCGTAGAGGCTTACACGAGCATCTAGTTGTATAGTATCTACAATGTGGTTGGTGCAGTGCAGTCTGCAGCGCTTGGTCTGTGTGTTTGCACTCGTACCGGATTTAGTGTGATGAAATGGAACCATTACTTTGAATTGTGTGCATATGCTGTGCATGCATTGCTTGTATTGTAGCTGTAAGCTTCCTTACCGTTTTAAACTTTACTTAGTATTTGTATACGAGTAAATACTATAGGCCTAAGCAGAACGCTAAATTGCTAAATCTAAACTAGCAAAAAGTATCGATTTCCTTGTCTAATACGAAATAAAAAACCAGCCAAGTGCGAGTCGGACTCGCTTACGAAGGGTTCCGTACCATTATCTACAAAAACGGAAAAAAACATGTTTGTATTATGGAAGCCCTTTTAAGTATTTTATTCCGTTTTTTAGTATTTTTTGTTATAGCGGCAATAGACATATTATGTACATCATCTAAGAAAATTTCAATGGTCTAACTATCATGGTTCATGACATATAGCCTGGTGACAAACGGACGCACAGCGGAGTCTTAGTAATAGAGGGTCCCGTTTTACCCTTTGGGTACGAAACCCTAAAAAGACCGGCATTTTCTTTAGTTTAGATCTAGCAATTTAGCGTTCTGATATGGCCTCATGTACTACAAGTAAGAACTGCTGTGGACTTTTTCTAGTATGACCTTCTGCCCGTGGCTTCAGTCCAAGTATATGTCACTCAGTGTCTGTTTCACTTTTTATAAGTTAAATTATTTTTTAAATTTATTCCGGAGATAAATATATCCTCTACACTACACCTAAATTTACAAACATGACGACCGTAAGTGTAAGTGTGCCAAATATGTATTTATTTAAATTTCCTTTACTTCTTCCTAACATAAATTATAGTAAATGAAAATAGATGTACATAGATGGTAAAGTCATTCGTTTCAAATTATACAGTCCTACAAGGATCTTTGGCAGGTGGCCAAAATTGGAGCTAACGATTGAAATTAAGAATTTGGATGGATCCTACAATGTTGACATATAACTACGCATATATATCGTAAAAATATATTATTGTTCTGTCTGGAATATAGGTGCCAACTCGTATTATTCGCACAAGCGAGATAGCGATGGTGAGTGACAGACTTCCGCTTCCGCCGGCAGGTCCGACAGTATTGGTCACTTGATGACCGACACGACGTGATAGACAAACATGTATTAGACAGGACATACTACAGTTACTACACGCTACCTATTGGTCAAGCCAGGCGTCAGATCATCGTGTATACAGGTGCATCATCGTGTATCATCTTTACAAATCGATACAAGCATACTTAGTCTAACACTAGCTGCGCCCCGTGGTGCTACCCGCTGTTAAATAGTAGCCTATGTGCTATTTCAGGTTTTAATCTAATTTTGAGCCAAATTTCATCCAGATCCGTTCAGTCTTTATGGTGTGATTGAGTAACAAACATCCATCAAACTTAACTTTTGCATTGAAAATATTACAAGATGCGCTCCACGGTTTTACTCACGAGTCAAAAGTATTCCATGTGCTATTCCAGACTATAGTCTAACCCTGCGTTAAATTTTACCCAGATCCGTTCAGCCGTTCTGGCGTGAATGAGTAACAATCATCCACACATCCATCCAAACTTTCGCATTTATAATATTAGTGAGATGAGATTCAAATTCAAATTAAAAAATTATACAATTGTATGCACTTCGAATCGTTAGCTTTTACAAAAAGTTTTTTCATCGTTAAATTCCAAATGTTTACATTAATTGAGGAGAGACGACATGGTGACATATAGATATACACACATATCTCTTTACGCCTTTCCCCCGAAGAGGCTGGCAAAGGTGTTATATAACACCCACACTTCGCCGGACGATATTCAGTCCCAAATGTGACAGGTTGCGAGCCTGTCGTCATACACCGGGCTCCAGTCATGTAGCAGATGACATACAATACACACTTACGTTCACACAATGAACAAATTGGTGCGTGCCGTCTCGGCTTGGTTCGAACCCGCTCCCCCTGGCTTGAGAGGCGGGCCTTCTCCCAACTAGGCTGCCATCGCTTATAATATGTGATAGATGGATGTAATATACATGTATAGTGTGATTAGAGTTACCAACGGTCAGCTAATCGTATTTACTACCGGAAAGTTCCCAATTACTCAGCCTAAACAAACCTATTTACAAAGTTATACACACTCAGACAAAATTAATTAAAAATTATTACATTTCAATCAGTCCCCTCTCGCTAAAACGTAAACAAAGAGCACAACCTACCTATAAGCACCTTGCTATAAAGAAAACATCAAACGTTCTCAAATACTTTCCTATATCATTTTACGACAACCGATAACATCCCTTACGATGTGGTAATAAGAGCTTATGGGGGAGTCTGATAGACTGTTAAAATTAAATAACGCATACGCATAGGGTTCCATAGAGGGGTCCAGACAGAAAAATGCACTCTGAACCCCACGTCTAGACAGAGAGTCTGCTGGCTGCCCACTGAGATTGAGGAGTTGGGCACTTTACTTGGGGGAGCGAAATGAAATGAAAATGAAATTTATTCACTAAAAATAGGGTATTACAATGGTCTTAGTTTTTTAAAATAATTATGTTCTCCTATTTTGCCGTTATTCGGCATGTGAATTTGGTCACATCTAAAAATAAAATTAAATTAAAATTATAGCTTACAAAATCATGAAAAAGTCATAAAATAAAATAGGTACAATTATATATGTATTGATGTGTTGTCAAAATTAATTAATAATAATATAAAGTCAAAGGTGGCATGTCAAAATAAATACATAATTAACTCTAAAAAATAATAGTTATAATATTTGCGGCTCGGCTATGTCAAAGTATTCAATTAAATTATACGAACGAGCGAGAACGCACAAGTCGCACAGACAGAGACGAATTTGTAAATAGGTATTGTCTGGCTGCACGGTTAGTGCTTTCAGTCTTCATTTACGAAATTAGCGGTGTTTTCACAATCATTCGGAAACGTTTCCGATCTTATTCAAGAACTTTCAAACTCAAATTGTTAGAATCTCAGTCTACTTTTATACATTTTGGAATAGGGAATCAAGTAAAAATCCGATCGGAAGAATAATCACATAGACTGAGATTCGAATAATTTGGGTTTAAAATTTTTGAAATTTGAACGGAAACGTTTCCGAATGGTTGTGAATAGCCCTGCAGAACCTCTTTTTGTCCAGAATTCTAGAAAAAGTCAGAAAGTGAAGTCAGTTAAGGAGTGCCTTTGAATACTTTGTATTTTGTATTTTTTTTTTGCGTTATTCAAAATTACCTCTGTTTTCTATACTCATAAGCAATCAAATGTAACTAACTCACTGCTTTAGTAACTGAGGAGATGAAAAAATATAGGTACATCCGAATTGAGAGCCTCCTCCTTTTTGGAACATACATACATGCATACATACATAAATACATATCGTCACGCCTTTCCCCCGAAGGGGCTGGCAGAGTCAAAGTCAAAGTCAAAATGTTTTTATTCAATTTGGGTATCAAAGATACACTTATGAACGTCAAAGTTTTTTTTAAATAGACTCCACCTTGTTCGGATAAAGAGCCTCTACTCAGAAGAACAGGCAAGAAATTGAGGAGATAGAGTAAGTGAGGAGAGGATAGAGTGCCAACACCCACACTTCGCCGGACGATATTCAGTCCCAAATGTGGGCAAGCCTGTCGCCATACACCGGGCTCCAGTTATATAGCAAAGAATATAAGGAAGTCGGTTGAAAACTGCAACGTGAAGAAACCTATCGGCCAATTATTGAAACAAGTAAATATTAAAAAAAATTAAAACCCTCGACACCGATTTTCATCAACACCAATTTTCATCAAACATAGCCAAGAACACTCACACCTTTCAAACAAACAAAAAAATCTAATTCGGTTCCTCCGTCGGGACCTACGATGCCATAGACACAGAGAGAGACACGTCAAACTTGTAACACCCTATCGTTTTTGCGTCGGAGGTTAATTTGTCATCTTTAGATATACTTTGACTGAGTACTAGTAGATCAAATTTTAATAGAGCCTCATATTTTGATATGATTTGTATGTGATGATGTCATCACATACAAATCTCCTCAAAAATCACACTCTTACTAATATGTTACTGCTAAACTTTGAATGGATGAATGTTACTCAATCACGCCAGAACGGCTGAACGAATCTGGATGAAATTTGGCACACAGATAGATTATAGTCTGAAATATTTTCTCTGGTGGAAGGCATCGGCCGTGGCTAGTTACCACCCACCGGACCAAGCCATGCCGTGAAATGACCTAGTCGTGTTTCGGTATGTAGTCCGGTGTAACCGCTCCGAAGACAGGTCTGAGCAATAGCGCACTTGTAGCGCCTCACTCAACTGCCGTCTTTGTGCTTCTTCACTCTACAAAACTTCAAGGCTAGAGTGAATAAGTACCTTATAGGTCGTCGTGCTCCATCTTAGACCACAACGTCGCTTAACATCAGGCGAGTTGGTGGTCAAACGCCGACCTATTCTACATAAAAAAAAAAAAATAGCACAAACATTTATGACCGTGGCGTGGGTAATATCGCGAGGTGCAGCTATAGCCATTAAAATAGTACAATAAATAATCTTATTTATTACTCGTATTTACATGAGACCGTATAGAGCAATAACCGTATCGAATTTAACACAAATACAAGCCGGATTCGGCAATCGGACCACCATAAATGTATTTATAAGCATTCTATGTAGGTATAGAATGCTTTTAAATACTTCATCCTAACCACAGAGGTAAATCGTCCTAATATATCTACCCATCGACAAAACTAGCCCACTAAATGTTAAAATATTCACCAGATCCGCAATCCTTGTAGCAGCGCAATAAACCTAGTGCTGTACAAATGTATAATTCAGTTGTGTACCAGACTGTAGGTAGTCTACCTACTCACCTATACTACCTAGTTACCTATACTATGTTCTATAGTATGTATCGTGCCGTCGCGTCGCATTGCGTCTCGCATGGGGGTAGGTCGGGACCGAAATGCAATTTCATTTGGTGTTGCTAGTGTGGGTTTAATTAAAAGTATGATGGCTGTTTTCTGTTGACATAGTATTTTGGTTATAGATTTAGCACAAATTGTTTTAGGATGCGTTTTTTATAGCATTGTCTTTAAATTCAATTAGAGGGGCTAGAAAAATAGAGACTACATAATTGAAGTCCACGAACTAACAACTTACGGAAATTGAAATACTTACTAATACTAATACTTAATTGAGTTAATTACTATTAATACTAATACTACTAATAATAATACTTAATTGATTTAATTACTTTGCACGCATATTTCTCTCTATCTTTTATACTTGTGAAGATTTTTATCTATATATTTTTTAAACCCGAAGAATTTTTAAATTCAGTGTCGTTTGCGCAGATTCTTGAAGTATCATACCGTGTCCGACCGCAGACGACGTGTCGCCACCTCATGTCGCGGCGACATGTCGTCTGCTGCTGTCGTCTGCCAACGAGTTTCGCACACAACAGCAGCGAAAGCCCGGAGCAGTTTTCCAGTCAGTTGGAAGTGTACGAAGAAACTTGATGTTTGACGTGTTTGTGAAAAGCGATCGCGATTACACAAACAAACCTACTACAATAAACATAATCAGAATACCTAAGTATATAGGTTTGTACTCACGACTTTAATGTAGGCACTAAAACAAATATCCTTCCTACTAATATTATAAACGCGAAAGTTTGTAAGAATGGATGTATGGATGTTTGTTACTCTTTCACGCCAGAACGGCTGAACAGATCTGGATGAAATTCGGCACAGAGATATATTATAGTCTAGAATAGCACATAGGATACTTTTTAACCGCGGGTGAAACCGCGGGGCGCTGCTAGTAAAACAATACCACTTAGATTTAACTCCTTTGCTATACTATTCCAAACTTTTTCCTTTAAGACACCGTTTAAAATGTTTGTGAGATACGTCGTGCAGTACCTAAGCGATATTTGGCTAGCAGGTTTATTAGTTTATCTTTCTCGGAATCGGAGAAATGTCCTTTAGTGTCAAGCAGTCTGTCTCAGCTCAACTCAACACTGATCACAACCTTTGTCAATACAAATACAATACAATGCAATATACCTAGATATAAAACACAATTATCTATTAACAAACGATTTTTGAGATACAATTATCTTCATGAACAGCTAACTTGCAGAATCAATCATGAATTTGTAAATATGCAATTATCTAAATTAGAAAACTTTAAACCCTGGCAACCCAGACTACCCCCTTGCGCTTCGGCAAGCTCATTTTATACTGGTCGCAGAATTTGGATACCCACGGAAGGGGCCACCATGATGGGGTTCAAATGAGACGTCGACCGCCAATTATCACTGTCACAGTTGTTTTAGGTTTTTTTTTTTGGCCAGTCTGGATTTAGCTCATGCAATGCCAGGAATAATTCACGGCCCAGCAGACAAGGCTGAATTGAGAGGTATTGATCTGTGGATGCTAGTTGGATATTCTGGTCTAGACTGCGAGTTTGTGTCTGCGTTTTAATATATGTGGTGGGTATATTGTATTGTATTGCATGGTAGAAGATTGTATGTAGGATAATGTGAGAGCTACGCAATGGTACCCGTGGTGCGTTTTGGTCGTTTTCCGGGATAAAAGTTTATTTTAAACCTTTTAACGATTTATAATACTAATAGCTTCCCAATGTTAACACACATGTGAAGACCGTTCAATAGTCAATATTTAAAAAAAAAACTCTAGATTAGATTTTGTTTGTTTACCTCTTCGGTACAGCAGCAGTAGTTAATTTAAAACTAGTATAGTTCTGTGAGCAAGCGTGTGGACAAGCGTCGGACGCGAGGTTATAACCTCGCGTCCGACGCTTGTCCACCTCTTCAGGTCACATTGCGCAACCGATTCTCTTGAAATTTTGTGAGCAGGTTCGATAATTATGCAGATTTTTTTTGGCGAGATAGTATTTGGATTTTTTTTTCAAAATGGCGGAAATTTGATTGTTTGAGAAAAAAAGTAATATCTACGTAATTTTGAAAACCTACCTACTAGCACCTAAGCCTACTCACAAAATGTAAGAGAATCGGAAAATCGGAGAAGCATTGCTATCTGTAGCGGATGATTGAGATCCAGACAGAAAACCAGACAGAATTCAATACGAAAGCATTTTTCTCGAAACTGAAGCATCGACGCAAAAGATGTAATTGTCCTCAACTTTTTGAACTCGCAACTACATTATAGTACATTTTATTTTCCTAACACTTTGATAAACTCGGGACTAAATTTCAGAAAATGTTGTGTCTTCGAACGCAGTAAGTATAGTATTCTTACTCGTTTCGATTACGTACCAAAATACAAATCATTATTTTTTTTATTTTTTTTTATTTAATTTATTTCGTGTAATCAACAGTGTTATGTACATAATATAAATAATACAACAATGATACATTTCTTAGTATGGCTAAAACTGATTACATTCAATTAAAAAAAATACTACTTAAAAATAATCTTACAAATTCTAATATTAACAACTAAACTATGATCAATCAATCAATTAAGTAATTAATATAAATACAAGTGTGTGTGTGTGTGTGTGTGTGTGTTTGTGTGTGTGTGAGAGAGAGAGAGAGAGTGTGTACAGGAGGGAGAGGCACTAAGGCTTTTTTTTTAATCACTTTACTAGTGGTTGGTTACAACACCCAAGTGATTATTCTGAAAACTTTACGTCACAACTAAGGTTTTCACCTTCGGACGTAACACAACAAATCGTCACGCCTTTCCCCCGAGGGGGCTGGCAGAGGTACAACACCCACACTTCACCGGACGATATTCAGTCCCAAAATGTGACCGAGGGCGAGCCTGTCGCCATACACCGGGCTCCAGTCATGTAGCAGATGACATACAATAAGCACATATGTTCACACAACGGACAAATTGGTGCGTGCCGTCGGCTGGGTTCGAACCCGCTCCCTCTGGCTTGAGAGGCGGTCCTTCTCCAATTAGGCTACCATTAAGACATTCAATTGCGGACAACGGAATAATAAACCCCGAAATATATTTATTTCAACACAACGCAACGGAGTTGTTACACAGCACATCCACCAAAACTGTTTGGAACTTTCATTTAACTATTTGAGTAACAATAGAGGCCTCCACTTTCTTGTTGCCTAAGGGCCTCTACACCTCTAAATCCGGCCCTGCCCATGAGTCTCATATAGTCAGACTCGCCCCCTGTCACATTTGGGACTATAATCTTGCGAAGTGTGGGTGTTATACACTTCTGCCAGCCCCTTAAGAGGAAATGCCTGACGATATGTCATGTTATGAGTCCCATTTAATGTAATATTGTGTGTGATATTTGTATCAATTAACGTGTCGTTTAATTCGCTCATCCACGTGCATGTACACCTGTTCCTAACTACTGTTCCTAACTAGGCGTTTAGCGTATCCAGATCCACAGAGGGAATGAATTCGACAACAAGCGCGTTCTTTTGATGTTTCCCGCCAAAAACGGTAACAATTCCCTATGTTTATTTACATTTTTTGTTGACAACTCAAGGTTATTACTTATACAGAAGTGTCTATCACCAACACGTGCTTACAACACAAAAGTTTGCCATTTTTCTTTGGTGGTGACCCATCCGGCTTTGAAAACAAAAGAGTGTGAAACAATAGCGGGCTATGATGGTATTTACTAAAACGTGACCAATTTCAATGTCAAAAGATTTAAAAAAAATGTGTAAATCTGAAACGTGACCTTATAAGGTTATCACTCATTGGGGCGACGCGGGACCGCCTCGACTGGTGGTCAACGGGTGGTCCACGGGCGGACTCCGCGTGGTCAACGAATTTCCAAGTAGCCTGTCAGTGATTGTCACTTGTCCTCGCGTGAATCAGTCGCGGGTCGTCCGCGCATTGATAGCTTATGCCAAGGCGATCCAGGGTAATATATTGAGTGCATATTCATAGAAGTTCATGTAAAGAATATCTAACCGTACGAGGTGAGGCGGTACGGGTGGCTCTAATGAGTGATGACCTTTGTCAAGAAAAATAGAAAAAGTTTACGGATCTCCGTCTAGTTTCGTTAAGTTGTGTTCCGCGAGGCCATATGAGAGCCAGTTCATATTCCACAATAGCTGCTACTACTAACTTTGGCTATAACACCACTTAGGACCATTTGCAGAAATTCGAGCTATAGGTATTATTAACTCGAAGTTCATCAGAGTTTCAATGATAAATAACAAAAATCGTCTTGCGCCACCAAGCGTAAGAAGCTACAGCACAATTTCAGAGTGACATTATAACATTTTGACTCCCGCGACGCTCTGAAATTTCCATACAAACGCGCTTCTCAAATTTCTTGAAAACCATTCGTCAGGTTATGATGAAATTTAGCATGTACAATTAAATTAACAGTATCTCCGCCCCTATGTCCTTGATTTTTTTTAAAAACGTTTTCAAGCTAAAATAGAGCTATGAAAAATATACGCATTTGTAAGGGGTCACTTTTGACTGATTTATTCAATAGAAAAACAAAGCACATCAAAAATCCCTTTACATAGGGAGGTTGTCCACATCATTCGCTTTTATATGAATCCATAATACAAGTGACATTCTTAGTTATTTGAGAATGATTAGAGAAGTGCAAAAGTCATAAAAAAAATTAAATTGCACTTTGTCACTCTGTAGGTAACTTTAAAGGTTCGTCACTTGCTCTCTTCTGCTAGACGAAATGGCTATGGAAAACCTTAAGCCTTATGCGAAGTTAGTCTAAAGTGGTCACCGGACTCTTAAGTTTTTACTCCGTATCTTCTGCAAGAACGCCTAAATGGCGCGCAGTTTGAAAATGGAACATCAAAAAAAGAAACAAACGAAAATCTCATCGACCGCGATCATTGCTAAAAATCCGCAAAATAATGAGATGGATAAAATTTTATTACACGGATATTGTGAGAGCGTGATATCGTAAAATGTTATTGTTAAAACAAGAAGTTTCGCCTAGCTGCTGGCGGCGTGGGCTTCATTGTTTACTTACACATCGTAAACGAGGTTTTATTTACGATAAATAAATAAATTAAATGAGGTAGAGTTAGCTAATCATTGGCAACCCACGGATCGTAGAAAAGTACGAGAGAGTTTTGGCGGGAACCGAAAAGATGGTGTCGTGTTTTTGTATTATTTTCTAAAACTTGTGATTCTTCGAGTGTTAAAGTGTAATAATGGTGGATTATTAACGTTTACCGGTTCGTCAACGTGCACGAGTGTGGGCAAATGATACAAACATCGCGAAACGCGATTTTTCGTGTTCTCTACAAAACTTCACTTAAAGTTTCAGTAAAGTATCCATAACTTTACTGGAATGGGGAAAGGGGAGGGATTCATCGTCTTCATCATCACCTTATCATCATCATCCCATCATCTGTTACTGAAGGAAAAAATATTACTAAGTTAGGCATGAAGGACTTTGTATAAAAAAGAAAAGTACGAATGTTATGTTGGAAATTGTGGAAAGAACTAGCTTGTGTTGGCACAAAAATGTTTGAAGGTACAAGATCCTATAATTTCGCTCGTCAATTATCTTTATCTTTTGTAATTACTTTTGTTATTTGTGTGTTGTGTATTAACTCGTGTTATATTTATTTGTGGTTTTAGCTAGTGCTTTAAAACGCGCTGCGCACGTTTCGCTTAAATTTAAATTGAATTTTATTGTGTCAGTATAGTATTATTTTTAGTAAGCAAAAAACATTTAGAATAGGGATGGATATTTATGTCTGATAAATAAATAATTTAAATTTTCAATAATTTTGTTAGGATTAAATTTTAATTGAGATTAAAAATGGATAATCAAAAAATACAAAAAACTGCAAAACCCCTTAATTTTCTAAACTCTTGTAATTAAAAAAACTGGTAAACACCCCATAAACGCAACAATTGCGTCTCTAGCGTGACAAACAATAACAAAAAACAACAATTTAATCTTTGTCCAACAAGACTCATTCAAACGAACCATGAAGCATCCCTCACATAAAACTACTTAAAAAACAAACAAACAGTAGTACAACAAACACTGTCACAGTACACGCAATGTAACCAAACCTTATTTTCAATTTCCTCAAGAAATAAACTTCCGGTATCCATAGTAAAATGCTATTATCAGAAATATCACGAAAACACGCGGGGAATACAAAAATCAATCCTAAAACCATACCTATAGGTATAGGTTCACGTGAAAATAAACACACGCACATACAAAAACTTAGGAAATGTTTTAGTTACTCCAAACCTTACTAGCATTGAAATAGAATCGTATTTCCCTACGTTTCGATCTTACTGCAGATTCGTTGAGCAGTAGTTGTTAGTTAATCTGTGACAGTCGGCTCTGTTCTACTCGTATTTTAAACCTTAAGTAGATAGAATAGGAGCGTATCTACTTGCTAGTTCCTTTTACTGCACGTTTGTTTCACGGATACAGTTAGCTATTCTGTGGTAGGTTGTACGTTGAGGGTACAGCTTAGACGGCAGTTACTACGTGGTTACGTTCGAGTAGGTCTCGGTCCCTAGTCAGCCAAGTTGACGCCAGGCGTTTGGTACAAGAGAAAAGTAGCCAGTGTATCATTAATCTATATTTAATGTTGTTTACCAAAACAGAAAAAGTACCACTAAAGTACTATTTGTGAGCCTGTCATGTTCCAAAGGTGAGCAAAAGCCTCTCTAACCTCAATAATTAACGGTTTGTTTTATGTCATTGCCTGAAATACTTACTTACCTTATATGTATTTGCTTGATGTTTTTTCTAATACTTCGTTATTTACAAAAAATCTATAAAAAACACAATTCTTTAATGGATATTTTGTGCTACATAATCTGAATCTAATTACAATTCATTTCTATAAAATTAAATTACTTAAACCAGTACTGATTTAAATTTATGATCAAAAAACGTAAAAAGATCAGCTTTGCACCTACAAAAGTACCAGGGTATAAGCTACGGTAACAACTATACCGTCCTTATCATATCACGTAGCATTAAAAAAACCACTCCAATACGCCCCGTGCTATGTTTCTACGTTATTCGTAGCACGCCGTAGAGCCGCTACGGGGCGCGTAGTCACGTAGTCACGCTCGATACAACGCGACGAGGCTTCGGCCACCATTTGAATTTTCATCACAATTCGTACAATGTTGCTGGATTTGGTTGACATTTTGGAAATACATGATTTTTTTGCTCTTATACAAGCCATTAAGTCACAGATAGCAATGCATAAATAGAGTATGCAAAATGAGAATGCTATAGACAATGTAACCGTAACAATTGCTCAAAGTATATTCTTCGTTAATTTGTTTTCTAAAGAAGTCTACTTACTTTCTAGTGTTTATTCCAGCGCTCACGAAATTGGCCGATCCCAAACTGCGTCTGACAGAAGTTAATTAAGAAAAATATAAATGCTCTTTTAAATTTTAATATTCTCGCCAGGAAATTAAATTGCCACAAGTTTATATTTGCATTCTATTTGATTTCTTTCAAATTCATTAGTAGAAAGTTGAGTGGAGCTGCAGGAAGAAGCCAAGCTGGAGCACTTCAAAGTAGCTCCATAAAGAAAATATAGAAAAATGAAAGAAGCGCTAAAAGTACTTGGAATTAAAGGAAAAGCTTTAATTTAGTGAGCGTTTGCAAGCGCAGCCTCCGGGCGGTACCAGGGCGCCATGAGAGGGCGGAGGTTCAGGGCGAGCGCGGCGCGCCAGGCGCATTGCAGGCGGGTGAACGGCCGCGCATCGATCCCGGCCCCCCGACGCGCGCCGCCCCACCCCCCGCGACCCGCTCCTTGCGTAACCCCCCTCCCGCGCTTATGTAACGGTGACGTGCCTTCTGAATTTCAATAAAACACAAATCGTCATCGCAAAAGTACCTTCTCTTACAAGTAGGTTGGAAGGTAGGCTTGAAGGGTGCTCCAAAGAATGTTTGAACAAATAACTCGTAAAATGCGGGTAGACATTTTATTTCTAGACCGGAAGTGGGAGCGATAAGCGGTTTTATGCAGCTTTAATCTAAATTTATTAAACCACGTAAGTTTTGTTTGTTTTATTAGAACAACTCATGCAATGAATTACGTATAGGTTTTTTACTAGCATTTGTTTTATTTTCCTTACATGTCCACTGTTTCAAAATGTCAATCTCTCACAAAGGCAATTTAGTTTCCTAAACTAGCTCTTTCTCAAAACGACTTGTTGTCGAAATGACCACTTTCCCAGACTAACGACTTTCTTAGAATGTCTACTTCCCTGAAAATTTTCCAATTTCCAAAAAAAGCATGCATGTTGCATTATTTTGAAAGATGTAAAAAATATTTAAATAATTGTGACTGTTGATGAATTTTAAGGTTTGTTTTTCTCGAAATAAGAATTATTTCACCACTAGCCACACCAGGTTTTTGACAGATTTCCAAAACTTTAATACTATTTTCGACTAAACTATCATATCATATAAAACTACTGAAAAAAACTAAATAATTATCAAACCTGCTCACAAAATTTCACGAGAATCAGTTACCAAATGCGACTAGTAGAAGTCCACAGCGGAACAGAAACCTACTGGACGAACATACGAAAGATTTTTTGCCAAAGTTGAAGTAGAGAAGCATCGCTCGCTGGCGTTCTTTCTTTTAAAAAATACGTTCGCGTGCATAGTAATATTAATCCTACTAATATTATAAACGCGAAAGTTTGTATGAATGGATGGATGGATGTTTGTTACTCTTTCACGCCAGAACGGCTGAACAGATCTGGATGAAATTTGGCACAGAGATAGATTAGAGTCTAGAATAGCACATAGGATACTTTATAACCGCGGGTGAAACCGCGGGGCGCAGTTAGTTAATAATATTTATTATTCTCATTGGCCTACTGACATCAACAAGAGATGATTGTCACGCAGCGTCTGATTGGTTGCGGTAACTATGTGCGCCCATACGTCAAAATAAGTCAGGGGCTAACAACCTGTTTGCTATTGTAACTTAAATACATTTATCTTGAATAAGACAGCTGCTTGCTTTTTTCAATCCGATTTGTAAATTTAGCATATTAATTGAATTTATTTTTTAAATAGATTTTAAAAGATTCGATTCTCTTTCGACAATTTACTTCTGGTATTAGCTACTGAGGAATTAGTAAGTTAAATAGCAAAAATAAAAAAGTATATGAAAATAATACTATAAGTTATAACCTTACCTAAATATATAGGTAAGGTTATAAGTTATTTATATTATTAAAACATTACTAACCTATATTAACTTAACTTACCTATATATAGGTAAGGTTATAAGTTTTTATAAAAGTTGACGCTAAATTTTGTCTGACGATCAGAATGTACAAGCGTCGCAGCAAGGCTAGTCTATAGATTTGTCTGGACTATCAGCCTTGAGTTATGATGTCCTAGTACTTTGGAATATATACTCATACACACACATTAGCATCGCTGTCTGGTATTATTAGTACAGCTTGTTGCGCAGAAAAGTTTTAGCCATCGGCCGGCCAAAACTAAATTTTGTTAATTAACCAGCCGTACTATGTCTCAAGTACATAATTGTAAAAATAATACCTAAGGATAATTGTATCCCTTGAAAATTTGTTAAATGAATAAATTCGATTTTCGTAAAAGTTATTTAGTATATAACTAAATATACTAAATAACTTAAAAAATGAGGCTAGTAGTTCCTAAAAAACTTTTAAATTTTCTGACAGACTAGGCGTTTGACTACACTTAATGTTAAGTGACGGTGTAGTCGAATACATCTAGCCTTTATTGAAAACGAGGCAAAATATAATTCAAAGTGTTTGTATCAATCCTACGTTATTTTATTAACTTCATTCTCGAACAATCAATTTACTGACTGTTTTACATCAAAATCAGAATAAATGCAATATCTTTTTAATTGGCCTACATAACGAGCTATCTCATTGCATAGCGTAAAGTTATAACTATAATGGATGCTGTTCTGTGGATGCTAATTCAGACCATATTATACCAAATGTACGCATACCAAATCACATTTCCTATTCAAGAGTCTCGGAAACGATATAACATACCAGATACAAAATTTGACAACTGCTTTTGACATTTTTTCTATTACAAAACTGTCAAAATTCCTCGTTACACAAATTAAAAAGTACCCGGAATTATACAAAAATTAAACTCCTAAATATTGACCTACATAACCAGTAATTTCATTACGTACATATAGATAGCGTAGAATTAATATACCGAGGAAGTGCTACGGCAGCTCGTAGCAGCGCCGTAGCGTCCGTAGCGGGGTTACGGCGTAGCCGGGGTGCGGTCGGCGACCCCTGGCCGTGGCCGCCCGCGCCGACGCACGCACACACGAAGCGCTGCACACAAGCAAGGCGTTGCAGACACGACGTGCGCACCGCACCCGCGCGACAATACAGCGGGATTACAAAATACAATATATATTTTACTGATTTTTATAATTGGGGTAGAAATTGTACGGATCCTCTCTTTTTCCCTGACAACAATAGAGTCAAAAGGAGAGCTCCCAGTCTAAAAAAAAACGATTTTTGTCGTTTTACACTTTTATTAAAACTTCTTTGGACCTTAATTTTTTTATTCAGCTAAAAGTAAAGAAAATTAAATCTCAGCATAATTTTAATTGTTTTTAGTATTCCAATATTTTTAGGCCCTATAATTGTATTGATATCAGACAGCTACAAAGCGCTTAGAGTACCTGGCTTGCTTTCTAGCTACCCAATAGCAAAACACTCCGTAGCCCGCACCATAATAACTTAGCGGAGCACACAACCCGCGGCACGCACACACGCGCGCTCGCCTAGTTCTCCTCAAAGCGTGCCACGCGCCACACCCCCGGCTGCGATCAGTCGTCTCTACATGCCGGCACCCACACAGACACAACTAAAAGGAAAACTGTGGAAAGCGTGTATGCGAGGCGACATCCCCTGGCCGCGCGTCTGTGTGCGTCGAAAATGTATGTTAATGTGGTACTTCCGCGTTCGTATTCGTGTCACTCACACAGAGGCGGCGGGAGTGTGCGTGGGGTGCATCGACTCTGCTTCCGGCTCGGGTAAACGGCCTGGGCCCTGATTTACGTCCGGAAGGCTTGCGTGTTATTGTGACGTTACGGCACATTAGTGTAGTGCACAAGTACCTTCATTTTATTTAAATGATTGATCGATACTGAGTTAAACATGTCATGTTGCCTAATTTCATAGTTGTAAAAAATATAAAAAAATAGAGCAACTACCGCAAATAATAGCTATAATAGCAGATTTCACTCTGATATTTGACAGATAAATATAGTATTATCATTTTAAAAAAGTATTAATTTCGTTTCTAGCAATTTTAGTCAAGATACGTATCCATGGTATATATTTTGTATAGTTATATGTGTAGCCCCATTCTGTGCGCTCGGCCCGGGAATCCCATGTGGTGAGCTTTATCGATTTGAAATATTGGGACTTGGGACACATTACCGGACCCGTTACGTCTAACTTAATGAGATGATTTATATGCTGCGCCCAAATATGATATAAACAGGCATTTTCAGAGATTAATAAGCTTACTTAGTTCAAGTGAAACTAAAGAAATAACGCAAGTCAAACATTCATTTTCCAATTATAATCCATAGAAAACTGGATATTCAAGTTCGATAGTTTGTCTATCTATTAAATAAATCAGTCCAAAGGGACCTCTTACAAATGCGGATATTTTTCATTGCTCGATTTTCCCTTCAGAGTGTTTAAAAAAAACAAGATCAGCGTTAAGGAGATAGGTATAGCCCGTTTAATCACAAACGTTTAATCTTTTCATTACAATCTGACAAATAGTTTCTAAGAAGGTCGACAAGCGCGTTTGTGTGGAAAATTCAAAGCGTCCAAGGATAACTCTTGAATGGGAAAAGAGGAAAAAATATGAATTACTGAAGCATTTCATCTTTCAATAGATACCTACCAACTACACTCAACTACCAAGAAAATAATTTCTAGCAGGTTCTCTGAAGCGTGTTGAGTTGCGTCTTCGTTGGCCACGTTGCCGGTATAATAAGGAACGCTCGACTTCCTGGAATTAGTGAAACGGCTTCCCGGCAGCCTCTCGGGCTTTGTGTTTATTTTTATCTCTAGAAAGGGTTTTTCTTCTGAAAAGCTCTAAAGGGCCCTCGTCACCACGACACGTGACTTTACGAAATTGCCACGGCAATGCTTAAAGAAGCTGTGAGGAGTCGTAGTTCATGTTTCATCTATAGGTAGTGTTTACATTACGTTTATATTTTTAAATAAGTACACACCGGATATTTCCTATGTTTTGTGTATGTGCTACTTCGCGGTATGGTTGCTGTTTTTAGTCTGGTGAGAATTTAGTTGTTACATATTTATTTAAGTACTAGCTCTTTTGCCCGCGACTTCGCTCGCGTTAATAGCCTATGTCTTTCAGGGATAATGTAGCTTTATAATAGTGAAAAAAATGTTGGAATCGGATCAATAGTTTTTGAGTTTATTTGTTACAAACATACAGAAATACAAATCTTTCCTTTTTTTTATGAATAATAGGTCGTCATTTGACCACCAACTCGCCTGATGTTAAACAATGTTGTGGTCTAATATGGAGCACGACGACCTATAAGGTACTTATTCACTCTAGCCTTGAAGTTTTAGCCTCTTTATAATAAGTGTAGATAAATAGTTGATCATCTATTAAATTTGTTCAATGTTAATTTCGCGAAGTAGTTGTGGTTTTGGTGCTCTAGAAAGAAAACGTTAAATGACGCAGTTAGTTTTACTATAGCATGTTTTTTTAACAATATTTTGTTATAATTTTAATATTTTGTAATAAAAACTGAAAAAATAATCTTGAGTTTAACTCAAGATTATTTTTTTTCTGGTTAATAAGCTAGGAGTTGGATCACATACCTGATTTAAATGGCTCACTTTTAAAGAAACTGAGTTAAATTCATAAACGGGGCGTTAATTAACGCAGAAATAAAATGCTAGAAATATCACTACAATATTATATTGACTTAAGGTTAGCGTCTAGTTGTTGGTGATGCAAGACAAATTATGTATAAGTTTAACTTCTGATGAGCAGTTTAACTCCGACGTAAACCAGATAACCCGAGCAACCCGACAAGTGGCCCAAACCGCCCTATGTGGCGTTATTGTGTGTGCGTCAAAATTGTTAAATAGCTCTAGCTAGTAAGTCTCGCAAAACAGATACGTTTCGTACCAAGACGGTACGTAACGTATCTGTTTTTAATTGAAAACAGTCACGTTTTAGATTTACTTTTTTTTTTTTTAATTTGATCTCCATTGTCCCACTGCTAGGCAAAGATCAGGTCTAATATTTACTTACGTAATTTTTTTTTAATGGTGACGTTTTAGTAAACAACACATAACCGCTATTGTTTCTCACTCTTTCTGTAAACTTTTTTTTTAATTTAAATGATGAAATTAAACAAAAAAATATTTTTTGTTAAGTAAAAAAAAACTTTTTTTAATTCAAATGGTTGGTTCAAATGGTTTTCAAAAAAGTAAAGGATTTACGTAAGAAAATATTTTTTGTTAAGTGAATCTTACAGAATAGAAAAATGGTTACGTTTTCGTAAACACCACATAACTGCTATTGTTTTACACTCTTTCTGTAACTTTTTTTTTATTTAAATGGTTACGTAAAGGATTTACGTAAGAAAATATTTTTTGTTAAGTAAATCTTATAGAATAGAAAAATGGTCACGTTTTCGTAAACACCACATAACCGCTATTGTTTCACACTCTTTCTGTAAACCTTTTTTTTTAATTTAAATGGTTACGTAAAGGATTTACGTAAACACCACATAATCGCTATTGTTTCACACTCTTTCTGTAAACTTTTTAATTGGAAATGGATACCTAAGGGTTTTACGTAAAAATATTTTTGTTAAGTAAATCTTATGGAATTGAAAAATGGTCACGTTTTCATAAATACCACATAACCGCTATTGTTTCATACCCTTTTTGTAAACTTTAACTGGAAATGGTTACGCAAGGGATTTATAAAAAATATTTTTGCTAAGTAAATCTTACGAAATTGAAAAATGGTCACGTTTTCCTAAACACCACCATAACCCGCTATTGTTTCAAACTCTTTTGTTTGCTGGAAACAGTGTTGTGCAACAACTCCGCTGCGTTGTGTTCAAATTAATTTCCTCAGGGTTTATTGTTCCGTTGTACGCAGTTGAAACTTTAGTTAAAAGAATAAGACTTGGGTGTTGCAATCAACCCCTAGTAAAGTAATTAATTAAATGTATTTTGTTAGGTATTCAATTCGAGTGAGAATACCATACCAATGCTCGCGCAATACCGCGTTTTTTTAAGCAAGTAGGTACACATAGAAATCTCGATTCTCTGATCGCATTTATTAAGTACGATTTCCTTTGCAGTGTCTTTTATTGGCTAATATAGCGTAGGTATTTTAGGTTTTGTTTGGAGTGATGTATCTGTTACCAAGTAAGTATGTATTGTAATCTGTGACCATACTGCGTTCGAAGACACAAAACAAAAAAGCGACACATGACTGGGCTGCTACATTTTGCATGATCTTTGACCGAAATCACCACTTTGCTTTGTAAATCCCAGATCAAATATGACATCCTGGTAGACAGAAAACCGATATACCCAACAGATATAAAAACAATCTGAATCTGAAAGAAAGAGGATAAAACCGACTGAAAACAATAACATTTTGTTAATGTAGCCCATCATTAAGTCCACAAAAAGATTGATCTACGAGTGGGCAGTAAACATTTCATTGGGCACCCTTCACTCCCGATACACATTAGCTTGGCTATCAAAAAAGTACACCAAAACAAACAAGGGGAAAGGCTGGGGGAAACGGGAAAATGTTTAAATCAGGCTACCGATGAACGATTTGAAAGATACGTAAAAGTAGCAGATATCCTGGCCCTCGATTCTATCTATACTATAAATACTATCCAATTGTTAATTAATTATTTACTTTAGACACTTCCCTAATTCTGTTTTTAAATTAATTGTTAAATGTTAATTTTAAATTGTTAATGAATGGCCTCAAATTGACACTTTTTGGCAAGCAAGAAGTATCGCCAATTCATTAACAATTTAAAAACAATTGCTTAGCACAATCGAGGCCCTGATATTGTATTTTTAAAAGCAAGAGGCAAGTACACATACGAGTAAGCTTACCTAAAGATTAAATTATTAAAGTATATGAACAAAGTAAGCTCCGTTTTATAATTAATATACCAGGAAAAAAGAAGAGCAAAAAAGGAAAAAGGAAAGCGTAACTAAGTTTTGAGAACTTAGTTTTATTAATAAGAAGGTAAGTTAACAATCAAGAAAATGTTAAAACTTGAAAAAGCAACTAGAAAGCTTATTTGCGGGCATGAGTGCCCGTTCTTTCACTCCCGGGCACTCGCGGTCCATGAAATAAGCTATTGTCTGAAAATTAGCCCACTGCACAGCATTTTTGAATGAACGCAATGATTGCGGCAAACAATTACGAATGTAAGTTTTGTGCGAATATTTTTCCATTAAAAGTGTTATTTAGAGCAAAGGCTTTACACATGATATAATCGCTTCCAAGTGATTATGTTTCTAGAATTTTCACGCTCGAACGCTAGCTAATTGGAGAGTTGACAATATGATCACGTGACATTTTTTAAGCGTTAACTTTAGCGTTACTTGGAAGCGTTTACAACTTGTCTAGGTTCTCTAGGGCCCCAGGGCTAGAGATCAAGCCCTGGGACCCGAATTGATTCCCTCGTAGATGCGAGGGAGCCAATTCAGGCCCGCGCTTAGCGCGCCAAACTGGGACGAACACAAGAAGTGGGCTGAAGAGGTACCGGCTACTGATGACTAACTTTTACCTGGGTTGAGTCTGTTAAGGTGTATGATAAGGTGCGACAGCTGTATCGCTCGCTCGCGACACTATTATACATTATATACATAATTATAGACTGTATTTCTGATAAATTTGCTTCTATCAATGCATTGAAAAGAGTATTACAAAGTATTCAGAATAATTTTCATACTGATTTTAAGGCATTGATGTTAGAAGCAATTTTATCAAAAATACATTCTATAATTTTATATCTAACACAATAGTGTCACGAGCGAGCGAAACAGCTGCCGCGCCTTACCATACACCTTAAGGCCTGTATCGAAGCTGAGGTAGGTGAAAGTTTCATTGTCAATTTTCCAACCGTTCGGAAAAATCATAGATTTCGTGTATATGTAGAGGGTGACGTATCTTTTTTTCTTTGCTGCACTAATGCAGCTGTCTGGCTGTCAGCTCTCTGCCTGTATTAAATAATTGATCCGCGCACTCTGCGGCGTCCTCGCTGCAAATTGATGGATCTGTCTGTCTGTACAATGCAGGACTAGCTATTAGTGTTTCAATTTGTAAATGATGCATCCGCGTCAAAAATGATTTTTATCTGTAATCAATGCGGCCGTTGGTATTGTTCTTGTAGATGTACTCTCTTAGCAACACACGTTATAAAGCCTCAGCATAGCTACACAGTCTTTTGTCTTTTTCGATCGTGTTCATAACTTAAAAAAAAGAAAAAGACAAAACACTGTATAACTATTCTGAGACTATACAGCGTTTATTGCGAAGGGGGTTATATGTGTCTAAACTTGCTGTGCACTGTTTATTGATTTTAAAATAAAAATAAAATATTTACACCTAGTTGTACAAAGACGAACCTTAATGACCCATTAAGTAATTAATTGTTAACGTTAATGGTTTCATGAATTGCACAAATTAACTATAGCGTAAGATAATGCTCCATTACCTAAAAAATGTGACAAATTGCCTCGTTTGGCACTTCCAATATTTAAAATTAAAGAACCATTAAAATCAAGTCTAAGAATGCCTCCTGAAACAAGTTAATGGAAGGTTAGTATTTAATGACAGCTTTAAACGATACAGGTTGTTGCAACTGACTGTAAATGTCCCTGATATAAATTATTAGCTTATTGTCAAATCCTTTTTTTTTTTTTTTTCACCTTGGGAAAATCCTTTATGGATACCACCAACAGCCCCGGGGCGGGCACAGAGTGGTTATGTGGGAATCCCGCCACTGACGGCCTACCCACTAAAAACCCAAGGGTGTTCCACCTCGACGCAGAATGTCGGGGCAACGGGAACACTCTCAGACACGACCGCGGCCCCGACAGCGCCAGCCCCTGCGGGCACCTCCTCGAGCCTACGCTCTGCCTCACCATGACGATGTATCGAACACTAAACACATCGTCATCATCCACCTCGGGGACCAACTCAGCCGATGGGCGCGAAACAGCACCCGTGTCTAACGCCCTTTTTTGTCAAATCCTTAATTATCACACTGCAACGTCAAGGTATGTGATGAGGCTATACATTTAGCAATACTTTTGTACCTCCTCTCTCGCAAAAATATTTGATGATCAAATGGCTTTGTTCGTACGAACTCGTGACGAAAATTACTTTCACACTCAACCGTTTTGTTTTTTGACGTGACAAATCCAATAAATCGTCTAATAAATAGATGAACGCCGGCTGCACGCACGAAAAATGATGACTCATTGTCCCGTTACGCTCGGTCGATCGAGAGCGAGAGCGCTTCACGAGCGAGCGAAAGGCAAGCGTTCGGCTTGGGCTGCTACTATCTCTCTTCCACTCGATTGGCCTATGCGTCCGAGGAGAAGATTTCATCAAAGTTTTGTTATGCCGTTGTCACGTTAAACTATAGTCCGTAAACCGACTTTACAGACAACCTTTTTTTTTTAGCTATTTCGCGGTTGGTTGCAAGGTTAAAAATTAAAAGTATACCACGCGGTTGAAAAGTAACCTATGTTAACAATTAAACAAACGTTTCCCTTATAATATAAAATAGTAAGAAAACAAGTACTTAAGGTTGTTCGTAAGTAGAACGCAATTTGTACAAACCAAGCTCATATTATTACACATAGGTAACAATTATTCATTAAAGTTGTAAGTGATTGAACCTTATTAAGTTCGAGGACGAGCGCTGGCAGTGAATGGGCTGGTTCCTGGAAGGATCTCTTTGCAACAGACACAGTGTAATTTAAGTCTCATGACTTGTTTTAACATCTATTATGCAAGCAACACGTACTATTATTTAAATCTTTTGTGCAAATAAACCGTGCTTTTCATTTAAATGTTTTTTTACATGAATTGATAGGCTTGCGCTTGGCCGCCATCTTGCCTGATGTTAAGCAGCGATGAGGCCCACAATGGAGCACGCTTGCCTACAAGAAGCCGATTCACTCGAGACTTGAAGACCCAGAATATAAGTGTGATTATTATTATTATTATTATTATGATTGTACTGTACCAACAACAACAACTTTACTGCCACTTATCTTGCCAGTAAAAAAAAAGCTTGCCTTTTTTTTTATTCCATATGTGGCAAACAAGCTAACGGGCCGCCTGATGGTAAGCGATCACCGTTGCCTATGGATACCTATAATACCGGAGGCATCACAGATGCGCAGGTGCCTGAAACACAGGTTTTTCCCTAACCTAGCGCAGGCACCTGAGCATAAATATTCTACTAATGTATGTATAAACGTCACCATTATTGTAATAAGTTAACGTAGTAGTAATTGTAAATAATATGTAATCTGATGCAATAAATATTATTTGATTTGTTGACAAACATACCATGAGGCATTGAATTGATATTAAATGCACGGGGTGACAAACCACCAAGCATAGTAACTACAAAAATCACAAAATTACAGACTGAAAAAACATTTTTTTTTAATCTCTCCTTAATAAGTTAACAACGTAACTATCCTCCTTCGCTGTGGATGGCAAAAATGCCCCAATACCCAATGGGGCAGTAGCCAAAAAAAATGTATCAAGCCGAGCCATGAAGGTTGCTCTACTGCGCAGTTTGCTCTGTGCGTGTCGCACGGGCAGTGAACCGCACCTCTCAGAATCGCATCGTCGCTATTAATACCTATCCCATTTATTTCCGATACGTTCTGAATTACCTGTCGACATGTTTTGGCTAGTTTGACGACAGTTAGCAGAAAAAACGATACAAAAGGTATTTAACTTATTTAATCACTCATTTTAACTTATTAACAATCTTCGGCCACGCGTACTCACTTTACTAAGTGAGCTATCATTAAAATTCCTCGCCTGTCAGTTCTTAAAAAAATGTGTATAGGTACTAAGGACAAAAACATAATTAGTTACACACACAAGCCTGCAAAGTTGTCTTTTGGCGCTAATACTTGTATTGACACCCGAGTAAGCGAAGGATTCTAGAATTAATCCTGAGCGTAGCGAGGGTTTTAAAGGTACGAGACGCAGCATAACTTTGCTGCCGAGCGAAACATTGCCTCACTACAGCGAGGAATTTGAAAAAAAACATGTAGTCGCTGGGCTGGTCAGTGCGATTACACTCAAAACGACGCTAGCGCAATGACATAAAAAAAGTTCCTATCAATTCCTTTTTAAGTTTTTTAATAAATAGAATGATTCGAATTTTAAAAACTCTTTCCACACGGATAAAATGCACTTTTGCACCCAGATTTCGAACGATAAACAGAATCTTTCCGAGCTTGTGTGGGACATATGGCATTACTTACTTAGCAATACTGGTAAGTACACAATACTCTACTAACAACTTTACACACCAAAACACAACTTTGAAACTCAAAATTATGAGCTATAATTATCGATGAATTATCGTTCAAAAATACCGTAGACTAAATACTTAATAAATGGAGTCCAGTTGACAGGTGTAACGTGAGGACACGTTTTCTGAATACACCTACCCTACAGATAGGGTGCGTTATGATTGTGCTATCTGTGTCAGCAGGGGACTCACCCTCGACCCCAATACTTGACCCCATGCCAGCCACCATGAAACGCGGATAATGCAATTAAACACCTAACTACCTGAACCTAGAAGCCTACCCGCTACCAACCCACAGGTTACACAAAAGTTACTGCTGCCTCTGCTGTGCGACAATCGTCCTAATACATCTGAAAACAAAAGCTTTCGTCAGTTACCGCAGCTTATTAAATAGTTGGTTATACTGCGTATCTATGTAGGGCCCATGGGAAATCAATGAAAAATGGGCTATCGACCTGGAAAGTTCTATTTTCCCCATACTTCCTGTTTTGGGGATGTAAGCTTTGGACGCAAGGACGTATTAGTAGCATATAACTCCAAATGTCTACTGCTGTACCAAATTCGATTGATTAAGTTTGATACTAGATAAACAGATAGGTCATTAATTATAACGGCCCGTATGTTCACAATACTTAATACCTAAACTTGGAAGGCAAGGAAGCAATCATAGTAGTACTTAAAAAATGCATATTATAAAAATATTTTTCAGAAAAAAATATATAAAATCTGTTTTTAACTGCACAACATTTATTCCCACTACCAAACCGTAATTAAGTAAACCAAAAATAGAACACATTGAATGTAATTCGAACGTCGTCAAATTAAGGATAACTACATCAAAATGAAAGTAAACTATCGTATCGAACACAGGTTAATCGTAAAAAGATAATAAAGGAAACGGCACGCATACCCAGCAGACCGTTCACCTCGAAGGAAACCACCACATACCTACTTAGTGTCAGGGAACCCTAAATGTCATGATCAATAACTGTCATAAAACCACAACTGAAGAAAGATTGTGAGTAATTATGAATGTTTGTTCCCATAGCCAACTGAACGCTTGAATGGTCTTGTAGAAGTCAAATCTTTAGCGAAGGTGTAATAATAATAATAATAATCGGGACACTTGCACACACGGTCGTCTGACCCCAAACTAAGCAAAGCTTGTACTATGGGGGCCAGAGACTGATATACTTACATATATAATTTTTAAATAGATAATTAACACCTAGACATAGAACAAACACAAATGTTCATCACATGAATGTTTGCCCTAGGTGGGAATCGAACCCACGCCCCCTAGCTTAGAAGGCTTGTTCACTACCGACTGAGCCACCGAGGCAGTCAAAGTATCCGAGTGTATCCGATGGTGTCAGAATCTATCCTTGGAGGTGCACATGGAGCGTTTTAAAAGGCCGGATGTTTTCAAACATCTATCGGGGCTGGCAGCACCATTGATGTTGCAGGTGTCCATCACGGCTCGGACGGTTTACTTACCAACAGGCGTCTACGAGTACTTACTTGTAGCCCATTATATTAATAATCACACACAAATAACATACATATCGTCACGCCTTTCCCCCGAGGGGGCTGACAGAGACAACACCCTCACTTCGCCAGACGATATTCAGTCCCAAATGTGAGAGGGGGCAAGCCTGTCGCCATACACCGGGCTCCAGTCATGTAGCAGATGACACACAATACGCACATTTGCTTGCACAATGAACAAATTGGTGCGTGCCGTCGACTGGTTTCGAACCCGCTCCCTCTGGCTTGAGAGGCGGATGTTCTCCCAACTAGGCTGCCATCGCTTTTCACAAATAAGATACATCTCACACAAATAAGAAATTAAAAGGTTGGGGAATAAGGAAGAAACGGAAAAGTAATAGGTAGTAAAACTTCGAAATGTAGTGTAGCTAGTATTTAATATCTACTATTATGGTAGAACAGTCCTAGTTAACTAGTGGTTCTGTAAGCTTTAGACCTCGCGGCCGACGTTTGTTTCCTTCTACAGGTCGCATTCCTCAATAGATTCCCGTGAAACACAAAAAAATCTATATAATTATCGAACCTACTCACAAAATTTTAAGAGAATCGGTTTAAAAATGCGACAAATACAAGGATCTGGACCGATCCGATGACCAACGATCTGGGGGGCTATTCCTGCGCGTGAGATGAGATGAGATTTTATCTTGGTCACTCTCACACCTATGACATTTTAAACTAGAGCAACAAGGACGCAAAATGGTGAGATGAGAATCTCAAATCTCCGAATAGGGTCCCTGGTCCGGATAGGACCCCAGATCCTTGTCTTCCATTTGAGATTTTCATCTCAACTTTTTTCATCCTTGTTGAACGTCATAGGTGTGAGAGTGGCCAAGATAAAATCTCATCTCATCTCACGCGTAGAATTAGCCCTCCTGGACAGAGATCCAGACATAATTTAGACGCATACAAAAGCATTTTTGTCGAAGCTGATGCAGAGACGCTTCGCTCGCTAACGCTCACTCGGTCGATTAGTTAAGTAGCATATCGGACACTTTTTAAAGGACAAAACAATAAAATGGCAGATGAAACCGCAGGACGCAGGATTATTAATGGCGCTTACATTGTCGCAAATCATTTCGAAATTAGTCCGATTTTGATTACAGGGCGGGGAGATACGAGAGAACAATCAGCGGATAATATCATTTTAATAATAATTGCCTACCGGTTTATAGTAAAAACAGCACATGTACAAAGCTTTAATTGTCAATAACTGGTGCTGTAAATGTGGTAACAGTTGTAGTTAAGAGGGCCGCGACGCTCTGAAATTTCCATGCAAACGCGCTACTCAAATTTCTTGAAAACCATTTGTCAGATTATGATGAAATTTGGCTTGTACAATTAAATTAACAATATCTCCGCCGCTATGTTCTTGGTTTTTTTTTTAAAAACGTTCTCAAGCTAAAATAGAGCTATGAAAAATATTCGTATTTTTAAGGGGTCACTTTTGACTGATTTATTCAATAAGTAGACAAAGCAAATCAAAAATTTCATTACATAGGGAGGTTGTCTACATCATTAGCTGTTGATGAATCCATAATCCATAATCTAGTTATTTAAGAATGATTACAGAAACGCAAAAGTCATAAAAAAAATTGAAATTGCACTTTGTCACTCTGTAGGTAACTTTAGAGGCTCGTCAGTATCATTACTCGTTCTCTTCGCTCGTCTTCTTCTTCTAGACGAAATGGCTATAGAATGCCTTAAGCCAATGCGAAGTTAGTCTAAAATGGTCGCCGGACTCTTAATACAGCTGTAGGTGGGTACATCAACCTAATGAACGTACTTACTTACTTAACAACTTATGAATAAATAAATAAATTTGAGACATTTTACACACGGTCGCCTGACCCCAAACTAAGCAAAGCTGTACTATGGCTGCCAAAGACTGATATTTGCACAAATATATTTTTAAAAACATACTTAAATACATATTAACAACACCCAGACATAAACACAAATGTTCACATGAATCTACCCTAGGTGGGAATCGAACCCACGCCCCAAAGCTAGGAAGGCAGCTTTACTACCAACTAAGCCACCGAGGCAGTCGAGAATAGAGGCTCCTAGGGCCTAAAAGACTTTATTTTCTATTTGGCCCTGCTTATAAGTGCCTAGAATCTAGGCAATGCAAATTTCGGGGTTACTCTCCACTTTTTGTTAGTTTTTATTTTAAAACTCCAACTCTTATTTTACGATGTAGATGTAGCTTCGAAATAATTTTCCAGTGTTTTTTTCTTTCCCTGTCACATTTGGTACTGAATATCGTCCGGCGAAGTGTGGGTGTTCTCCGAGGGGGCTGGCAGAGGTGTAACACAACACCCACACTTCGCCGGACGATATTCAATCCCAAATGTGACAGTGGGCGAGCCTGTCGCCATACACCGGGCTCCAGTCATGTAGCAGATGACATAAAAAATACAAAAATCCATAAATATTAGTTAAGTTAGCTTAAGCTCTTAATTAGCTCTCTTATTATCTAATCAATACAAATTTGATTATCTAAACTCTAAAGGATATAAATAAGTTTTTCAAATACATACAACTAACCTTGTAAAGCGAAATTCACTAATCACCAGCTGTAAAATAAATATTTATCTACGTAATTAAAACTTAGAGAAAGCTAAAGGTGATTAGACACCTTTACCGATTCATTAAAAGGTCGGTAGTTAAGCTAGGTATTTGAAATGATCACCAAGCAGGTGTATGTTAAGGGCACGCGTCCGGTCCTTGACCACTTAAATAAAAAATAACATCTGCTTTACATTCTCTATTAGTACCCCTATCACAGTCATTCAATCGTCGTTTTGCCTTTTTCGTTATTATTACTTGTTGGTAATTGGTTTTGTGGATTTAAGCGTGTAGGTATTTTACTTTTTATGGTGTGTATTACTAGCTGCAATCCGCGGTATAACCGTACTGGTGTGACTGAGTAACAAACATCCATACATCCATCCAAACATCCACATTTATAAAATTATTATAGAGCAATGATTTGAAGGTAAAGGTTTTGCTACTACTTTCTGTATTTTGGTTTCTTTGCAAACCACAGACATTTGGACGTCTGTGTTGCAAACTCATATTTTATCAACTATGTATGTGGCCTTCATACTTGCTAAACATTCCTCTACCCCTTAGTCATATCCTCCCTCAATGGTCGAATAACATTTAAAAGATGATTCCTTCAAGTTTAAAAGCTATTGCTGCGACAGAATTCAATTTTATTTTACCTTTCAAACAGGTTGTATTTCATAAATGACATAACATCACCTCGGTACGTTAACAACGAGGATGATTTGTGTTCGGTATTTCCTCAATTATCCTTGCCTCTACCGACCCCCTTCTGAGGAAATACAACTTTGACAGATGTTGAAACTTGTCCGATCACTCGGGACATTAATATTGTATCCAGTGCCCTGGCAACGCGAGGGGAGCCACGGGCTATGGGGAGCCATGGGGCTATGGGCGCTCGACATGACCTAGTTTCCCCGAGGGTGCTGGTCTAGCCATCGATCTCGTGGGGCCGCACGCTAATCCAAGCTACGATTTATTCCAACCATTATGATGTAAACAGGAAGGATTTGGCTGTAGCTTGCATGAAAGCATCATCTCTCATAAGATGTTTGTCTTGTTATGTAAGGGTGGAAGAACTCGTATTTTCAACGGAATGTGCAAGGAAAGTAATGTGAACCGAACTTTACTTGTTTATGGATGTGGAGAAAACTAAAGTGGATTTACTTTACTATCCAAGTACAAACGTTTCCAAGTTGAATTTAGGGCGCGGAAGAAAAGTTACTTAGGTACACATAGCAACTTTACCCATTGAGTAAGTACATATACACATTCAGTTGTAATGGAAGAGTACCGACCTATTGAACCGTAGCTTTTGTTATATTTTTGTATATTAATAAATGTATAAACAAATTATAACTTGCGCAGCAAAAAAAGTTGTAGATCTGGAACTATAGATAGATAGATAGATAGAAAAACTCTTTATTGTGTACACCACAAATAACAAAACAACAAGAGAAAAATTAAATAAAACTTATTATGCAGTGTAACAACTGGCGGCCTTATCACTTAAAGCGATCTCTTCCAGGCAACCTTAGGATGGAGAGGACAGGTGAACTATGACAGTTATTACTCTACACATAATTTAGTTTTGGTAAAATGATTTGCTAAAATGTAAATTTTCAGGTATAATCCGATTTTGTGCAACATTTCAACGTGAAACGAGTTAGCAATACACTGTTGCATTAGTAACTTTATTGTCGACAGGTGCTAACGTTAAGTATCACAATAACGATGTGGCGGTTGTTTCACGTTACAACTACTATTAAACTGTGGCATCGAGTGAAACACACACTACATTAGTACGTGTAAGTATCTACATGTAATGTGAGTAGGTAAGTAGGCTTCTAGATGCCTGTAGAGCCCCTATACACCCATATGCGGAGCACAGGTCGAAGACCTAGGGTGAGGCCTGCGGTTATTCTAGGTATACTTAGAGGTACCTACCTACCCATTCTCGTACCCTTATGTTGGCTTCATGAATTTTATTATTAGCTCCTGCTGATGTTAGAACTTTCTTCTTTTATAAATAGCTAGAGTAAGGTACATTTTATTCTTGTTGCAGGCAATATTTAACAAAAATATCGTGAATGTTATGGCTCACACAGTAGGAACCTATATGGCGAATACCTGTAGATTTTATATAGGAGCTCTGTGATTAGAAGTCATTTTATAGATTTTTTCTTATAGTCTGGCAAAGCGATGGTAAATCGTGGTTGGTAAGACAGTGGTATGTGGTGGGTCTTCATCATCGTCAGCGTTCCCGTCCATCATACCATGTCTAGTAATTTGGGTAAACTTAACTTCTTCCGTTTCCTGCAGGACCACCAACTTCCGTCCAACCGATACAAAATTCCCATGCATGCCTCATGAGAACATTGAACGCGACAAAAACTACATCAACCGTTGCCTAAAAAACGATAAGACATTATAAAAATATTAAAATATCCACGTGGAAGCACCCACACCTGGCCCGTACCTGAGCCTTTCAATCAGAACATCTGCGCTATTATTGTATACGCCTTGAGATATCCTTCGAGACATCATGGACAAAAGTTTATAACAAAGGCTTCGGGTGAGAGGCGAACGGGTGCCAGCTGCCAGCCAGCTTGCGCCATAAAAAATAGGCCAATAACTCCAATGGCGAAAAAAAAGGTTAAGAAATGTTAAAGATGGCGGCAGGTGTGTGTCAGCTGCCAGCAGCCACGCACCTTTTGTAATAATTGCACTCGACATGGAGCAGGAGATCCTTGCAGAGAGGCGGGCCGTGACTATGGTACCTGCTCACGATTGCTGACGCGAGAAAGACACAGGAGAGGACCTACTCTACAAACAGAAGCAAACTAGCGACACGGGTTGCAGACGCAAAATCTTCTTGACACAAGTTTTGAGCTGTTTCAATCCGAAAGAAACCGCTTCAGCAGTCTACGAAACCGGAGTTTCGAAACTAGTTTTGACGAAGGCTTTTTTTATCCTTGCCCGTAGCTGTTTTCAATGGAGGCTTTTTTTAATACTTATTCGTAACTGGTTTCGATAGAGACTACGGATCAACACATAGACATAAACATACCGACCCCTTTCCTTTCCTTTTCCCCGATAGGGTTGGCCTCAAAAAATGGCATAGAGACGCAGTGTATGGTGTGATGTGCGCACAGCATATTTACGCTTTTTGTTATAGTATTAAAAAAAAATATGTTGAAGCGGTGCACTCGCAATCGCTGTGCAGACTACGTAACGAAAACCTCCGTAATTTTGAAAGAGTGGTTCCTCTGTAGAGATGGTCTCCTCTGTGCGCAGGCGCATCCCGTTTTGTTTACCTCGCCTGCGCCGCGGCCACTCAAGACGTTACTTTTTCGTTTTGTGGCGGTCTGTCGGCATGTGGTATCGAATTAAATCTATCAATACTCACTCTTTATAGCTGCTTCGCTTGTATTTATCACTTATTTACTTTAAGTACCTGCGTACCTCGTAAACTTGATTTGCACCAAAGGCAAGTGAATCGAGTATCGCTGTGATTGTAATATCGTAATTTAGAGGCATTATATTTGTGCGGTTTAATTCACTTGTATTCCGAATCTCAACGGCCCAAGCAGACAAGCATACACATAACTTTGGACTGGAAGAGTCGCTGACGCGATAACGCTGCTCTTATAGTAATGGGCCGTGCCGTGTAAATAAATAGTTATAGGAATCACTGCTGGCGGTGGTTGAAGGAATTAGTTTAATGGAATCACGCTGGTGCTGTTACTGATTTAGCAGAGTGACCATCTCCGTTTAAAAAAATATCTTATCGAATTATTAATTATCTTTCATCAAATTGGTTTAGACATAAGTTATTCTACATATACTCGTAGGTACTTACTCATTTAGGTATATAGGTAAAGTAATTTTTAAACTCAACATGACTCATTCTAACTGCATTTAGTGACCTCAAAATCCTGGTTCAACCTGGATCATTGCCCTAAGCAAAGCCGTCCAAAATAAAAGAAAGTGGCGACTGCCGACTGCAATCACACGCGCACGCGTCGGTGCATCTGCCGCCTAATTAGCTTACCTGCGCCGCAGAATAAATAATAGTAGGTACACCCTGCGCCCGCGCCGCTGTACCCGCTATATTGACCACGGATTAGGTGATAGTTCTTTATGATCTGTATCTCTTCTTCTTCTCTACATAGTAGGTGTTTCATAAAACTCTCGTCTGTACATCCGCCATTTAGACGCGGTTTTCACTATCAGTTAGATTAGAGACGGAAGGTTTATAGTATCAACATGCTAGAACTATTAATCTAGACAGCAATAACAAAGAGAGCTATATTTGAGTCAATCTGTAACTAAAGCTTTCTAAATTGGGTAATGATCGTCTGTTTTAACAAGCAAATACATATTTCGCAATGTGAAGTGCAATTTGGTCCATACAAAGTTGCCGCTACGTGCGACACAAAGGAATTCCATGTTTTTTATGAGTCGAACGTAAGTATATTATAGGTATGTTGTCGATGGCGTAAATAAGGCTATTTCCGCTGCGGAGGCGAAAGGTGCGCCGCGTTTGACGCGCCGGTGGTGGCATGATTACGTAATTACTACTTAAATTACTTATTTTTACAATACGCTGAAGTTATATTTAGATTCTGGTTCATTTACATTGGTCGCGCGGTAAGCACCGCATGCTAGAACCGTTTTCATTAGTTGATGGGGTCCGTATCCCGCATGCTTTGTAGTGACCGAGGTATTTTCGTTCGTCATCCCGCAGCAAGTACTCCCTCGAAAGCGGGATAGCGACCGAGTTATCGATCAGTAAAAATGTGCCATTACCTACTTTGTGTAATAATAAATATATTGAGTAATTATATGCAACGATTTGTTACATATATTTATAACGTATTATTTTATTACATTATTTTTGGTATTTTTGCATGAATATAAGTGTGTGTACCTTCTCATTAATTATCGAATGGGGATTTTGTAACTCCCTGTAAAATTATCGAACCTACTCACAAAATATCAGATCCAGAGATCCAGACAGGATTCCGACATACGCTTCGCGCACTAACGCTCGCTCGGTCGACAAATGCGAAAGTGAGTTAGTTTGTTTGCTTTGCAGTAAACGCTTTCACGCCTCAACTATTCAACCGATCGTCATGAAATTTTGCATACATGTTGTCAGGGGTTTAGAAAAAGACATACAGTACCGTTCATCCCAAAAAATTTAACGGTTCCTGTGGGACCGCGGCTAAATCCACGAGGAGCGGAGCGCTGGTAGGGGGATTTTATAAACTGGATTAGGTATGAAATTTGGTTACACGAAATAAATGTGAATGTAGTGTGTAGCTAGACAGCACGTTCCTAATCAAAACTACAACCGACTTTATCCATGCATAGCTAAAACAAAAGATGAATTTACACTAAAATCTATTCATGTTCGTTTCCAACTTATCCCAATTTTTAGGCTGTGATTAATGTTAATTAGTAGAGTGCCACACGAGTAATGGAAGAATCCCACTGCGAGCGGAGAGGACTTTGTACGGACTCAGTTTATTAGAGGCCGAGTGGCTGAACTGAGTTGGCACTAAAATCAAGATTTGGGATGAATAGAGTCCGTACGAAGCCCGCTCCGCTCGTAGTGGAAGGCGTACATTATGTTTGCGGTAAGAACGCTCAAGGTGCTGTTATCATGCTATGAACATCACATGCATCTCTTTTTAACAGTAGAGGAAATAAGACGACAGCGTCACGTTTAAACAAATTCATTATTATTGATGTCACAGTACTACAAAGTCTACTAGCTAAATACAAATATACAATTCAAATTTCACCTCAAGTTTTGAACTTACGAGATCAGTCTTCAGTCGATCTACATCCCTAGATCTAAAATTTGAAATGCACGTTTGTCTGTTTATCTACCCGTCGAACTAAAGCCCAGCGTTCACAGACTGCGCGGGACAGAACGGCGCGGTACGCTTCGGCATGCTGAAGCATCATTCAGCATCTCGTGTCGTGACAAAAGCAACCACGTTCTAGCGCTCACTCATTCAGTTTAGCGGTGTCTTGCTTTAAAGTTCATTGTGTACTTCGCTCGCTCGCGCCACTTCTTGAGATCGCTGCCGGAACAGGCTAGGTTCAATCTTGTTTCAATTCAATTACTTACATTCATTTAACGACATGAAGTTACCACAATATGTGTCACGTGATGCAGTGGCATGTCGCGGCAGCCCATTTCTCGTGCACCGGCACGTCGTGTCGTGACATACAATGGACTCGCGGCACGCCGAGGCATCAATCACATTTCGGTCTATTCGTGTTGAAATAAATAATGTCAGTGCTTACTTCAATGAAATAAAGATGAAAATAATTAGCCCACAAAAAAAACCCGTGCCGTGCCGTCCTGTCCCGCGCCGTACAGAAGCGTCTGTGCGCTCCGACCTTAAGGCGGCGTTTCCACCACCAGAGATGTACGAGAATACGTAGCGAGGGATATGTTTGTTAAGAGCCAATAGAAACGCTTCATCGGTGAGGCTGAAGTAAATATCTTTATTTACTTCAGAGTGAGTAAATGAAGAGATTCTATTGGTTCTTAACAAACACATCCCTCGCTACGCATCCCGCACATCTCTGGTGGAATTACCTTACGCATAACATCTAAATAATATACAGGTGTTACAAAAACCCTGTTATGTCCGCGACGTGCACATTCGGTTTCGACTGGAGGTCGCAATTTTGCTAGTTTAAATTAAATATTGAATTTAAAAACTCTGCACACACATCGAGCTCCGCTCACTGAAAAGCGCGAACGCAGCTACTAACCGCGTCGGTTTTATTTGTGAACTAAGCGCGTCGGGCCTTTACTTTCTTTGAATAAAAACCGCCAATATCTGGTAAGCACAGATATGTTTACATTTTTGTAAAATGTCCTTTTTTCTTGCGTTCTTAAACCGGTCATAACTCTTGCCGTCTTGTCCCCCACTTTTCGCCCCCAATGGGGTCCAATTGGAATAAAACTTCAACTACCCTTTTTTTGGCATTTTTGTACGAGTATACTTTTAAGTGTGTGAACATTTCCTTCAATTATATAACAGGGTCTTTGTAACATGCTGTATAACTACATAATAAAAATCAACACTTTGTTTTTTGGTCTGCTATAGCTAGATATTTTATACTATCAAGTGCTACTTTGCTACTATTTGGAGTTTTTCCATTTGCTGGCATGCCGCGGCGCCGAAGGGATCCAGGGCCAGCCGTCACCGGCAAGTAGAAAAGTGTGCCATGCATTTTCATACATTTTTCGTCCCCGGCTGCCGTGCCGGGCCGGGCCGCGCCGGCAAGTAGAAAATCGCCAATTGACTATCTCAATCGTTATAGGAATTTTACTTATTATAAAAAAACAAACGTGGTTTTGACACATTCTGTTTTAAATGGCTCATTTTCATTGGTCGATGAGGCTCGCATGCGTTGTTCAATAAATTTATTGTACGCGTTTCCATGAATTTAAGCATTTTTAAATCAGTCAAACGGAGCCAATTTCCTCCCGCACAGCGTCATCCGACCTGTTAAACCGATCGATGGATTTCATTGCAAGCCCGCTTGAGGAAAGAAAATCGACCGAAGTGTTTTAATTAGTCGTTACCCGGCGTGCGAGGACTCTTCCGAATGCGAGATAACGACTGATCTAGCGATCAAAGAAAATGAACCATAAAATTTAATCTGTGGTACTCACATACTAGTAAAGTTTTTAATTCCGTCAGTGTCGCCCAGCTACAGTGTCGCAGCGCATTTGAGAGAAAATGTCATTATGTACTCATTGTATTGATATGTTTGTTTTGTACATATTTTCTATAAATTGACCGGCGACATTGTCACCGAACTGAAGCAAACGATGAAATTAAAACTTTATGTTCTACGATAGCTAAATACTTCTTTAGGTTTACCTTGTAAATATGTTCATCTACAAAAATAAAATAAGAATTTCAAATTAAACTTCACTTTATTTTAACAAAAATAATTATAGCAATTTTACTATGCTTCAGTCACTCGCGTAAAGCGAAGGACCGATATCAAAAAGAAATTTGATTAATTTTTTTTTTTTAAGTTTACACGCACATATTATTTATCACCAAGAATTCTATAATTTAACAACCATTATGATACCCATAAAGTCGTACAACCGTTGTCATAGAAGGATGGTGATGGTTCATTCTTAAATGTATAGTCTGGCTGAAAAACTGAGGCAGAGTATTTGTCCCAGCCAACTTTAACTTGAACCAGAGCGTAACCAACCGTATCTCTGGTTTAAAAGAGATTTTACGGCTGGTAACTTCGATCAGGTGTACATAGATGCGAAGTCTCAATACGTAAATTGGCACCTTGAAAACTAAGCTTACATCAAGTAAGCGTTGTTTCGCTGTCAGTCGCTGTGATCGCGTCGCTGTCACGATGCCTAAAGTCCTAAAAACACTTTAGCGAATGTCATCAACGCTATTACGGAATGATTAGGCTTAGATTGTTATCTGTGGCCCTATTCGGAGATTTGAGATTCTCATCTCACCTTTTTTCGTCCTTGTTGCTCTCGTTTGAAACGTCATAGGTGTGAAAGTGACCAAGATAAAATCTCATCTCATCTCACGCGCAGGAATAGCCCTCCTGTACTTGTTTTTTTTTTTAATGGTACGTTAGTAAACAAATATAAGTGTTGATGGAGTGTCACTGGCCTGATTTTTAACGAGACTCGACATCTATTCGTATCTGATCGAAGGCTGGTTGTTACTTTTACGCTTTGGTCATTGAAAAAAACACTACCAAAACGTAAGCAGCCGTAAAATCTCTGGTTGACCAGACGTTTGGTTCTGGTTTTAATTTACGCTTTGGCTATAGTTAAAGTTAGCTAATGCAACTCAGCCTAATATTTGCTAATTATATTTATTATTTACATTAATAAACACCAGTTTTTCAGCAACGCCTGTTTTTGAGTGTGTAATCAGTTATTTTTAAAGCTACGGTAAAATCTGGGCGTCAGCGGCGCTAGAAGCGGGTGCGTCACTCATGCTAACGCTGATCTGTATTACCTAAAGGTCCGTGCACATCTACGTGACCACAATACGGGACTATTTCTTATAATTTAGTCTACTCTCGCTGACGCGCAGATTTGACCACAACTTCCTCCGCAGGCTTTCGTGACCGGCTCGGAGTTTTCGTTTCTGCACCGAGGACATGTAATTCTAGTACTACTACTAGAGCTTTCGACGCTCTGTGCCAATCTGCTCACCGTAGGAAACGGAAACGATACCGCAACGCAACCGAGCCAGTCAACAAGTGACTGTACACAGAGTGTACAGTTTTTTTTACCGAGAGACACAGCATAGATTCGGGACATGAACGTAACCACACCAAACCGGTCAGGAAGGCCAATAGAACAATACCACAGAAATTGTGAGTACAGCACACTTTGGCCCACGCTCACACATGTACCGAGACAATAACGCACCAGAAAGCTTGTCTCTGTCTTTGTAGACAAAACTGTGGTATTAGAGAGAGACAGAGTGCACACACATGATGTAAATGATTTAGAGTTTATCAGAGGGCATATCTGTGCCGCTCACTAATGGAATTTCAACATTATGATATGCGATTTAAAAAAAAAACATTTTATCTTAAGCCGTCTTAAGAAATCCGTCTTTTTTACGAGTCAAATGACAACAATCAGCATCCCAACTCTGACAAATGGTTAATTAAGAACAACTTAACTAACGATGCATATTTACATAATTTACACATAATATTTATGAGAATATTTTTATCAAGAGAACTTCGTGTCAATTTATATTTACGTGGAATTAGTACATTACATGGAGTGGATACAAGACAATGATAATGCCTCAGACAATTTACGTTCTATCGTCTCATACATTCTCTAGTTACTTGTTATCTATGAACATTCAACCGCAGTGTAACATATCTTCATACATTGAAAACTAAAAAGCATTTTACAAATTTCTAGGCACCATACATATACCATCGATTACTAACATTACCATATTTTCCTAGCAACAATAAACCAAGTGTCTTTATAAAAGTTATACATTGATTTTATATCGCAATATAAATTATAGGCACAAAATTCCACATCTTTGCTGTTTTTATGATTAACTGAGGCGTTCCGATGTTGGCGACGCAATCGACTTTATTGTTTAACGCTTAAGTTGCATATTCGCTTGCGGTCGCTAACACCTTAACATTTCACATTGTTTCATATAATGGAGCGGTCGTTTATAAATAACGGAAAAATAATAGTAAAAACCAGCACAATGTCCCGATCAAGTTCACAGCACTGACCACTTCAGAGTTCCGACATGCACACTCTCGCGACCGGCCTTTAGAGCCCAAAACCGACTTCAACTATTACAGGCAACCACACGGGTTCCAATGTAAATTGACCGCTAAAAAGCTTTGTATCGTCTGTAAACTACATAAGGTTCAACTTACACTGGACCAGCGGTGGGCCATCACACCTACAGTAGAAAACTTCAACACCATCGCATAAGTGAGAGTAGGAATGAATTCACGATTCAGTTTGACTGAAGTTTGATGACACTATATGATAACTACACAAAGTTCGGTGTCGAGATCTAGGTGAGGTGAAGATACGGCTCAGCGGCTGACTGTAGATTTTAGAATAATTTACATTAGTAGTGACTTCAATTTTATTAAGTCATCACATTTTCTACCGGGACGGCCATACAGCGGCTTACTTTGGTGAACGGTAGCTGTTGAGACTGAGACTAGCTACTGCAGCGGAAATGCGGTTTTTAGTCGATCGGTCAATTTTAAACGTCAGTTTATACGTTTAAAATCGACAATTTTGTCCCATCTATAGACAATTTCGTCGAGTTTAAACGTCAGTTTATCGATCGACAGAGAACCACTACCACTGTAGGTAGATAGTATTGGTTTTGTTTTTTATTACACTTAAATTTGACAGGAATAAAACTGTCACTGTCCTCTAATAGGAGCTAAAGAAGATGTCGATAGGGTAGTGGAAGTACTCTTTTAGTTCTTTATCGATCGATAAACTGACGCTTAAGCTCGACAAGATCATAGACAACTATGATCTATACAAAATTGTAGACTTAGTCGATTTTAAACGTCAGTTTATCGATCGACTAAGTGCTGTTCTTCCACTTCGGTTGTATCGTTTTCTTAATTTAAACGCAGTTCAACTGTCCACCACTAACCACTCTTGTGTAGAAGGATAATCCGCTAAGTACTAAGAGACGTGACAGTAATAACCGGTATCATGAATAACCGGTATCATAAAATAAACCGGTAAAGTAAACTGACGGTGGATTTTTAATTTTCGGCAATGAAAATAATCACCATCATAATATACCGCGTTATTTATATGCAAGGTAACTTGCGCAGATTTTTCTTTGAGTACATGCACAATTCATAATGCGGAGTTGGAGGTGAACAGTTAGACCAGACTCCATACATTTTTTCCCATTGTCCTTTGACAGTTTCAATCTTTTTTTGTATTTCCGTCTGTTAAACAAGGACAAAACAATGTCTTATCAATGTAGAGTTTGATTCAGCGTTAGAAAACGGTAACAGATTCGACACCTTCGTCTAATTCTCAAATCTATTAAACACTAGCTGCGCCCCGCGGTTAATAAGTAGCCTACGTGTTAATCCAGGAAGTTATTTCCGTTCCGAATTTTATTCAAATCCGTCCATCCGCTCGAGCGCGAAGAAGGAACAAACTGGCACATAAACTTTCGTGTCACACTAAGATTATAGATGCGAAAGTTTGCGAGTTCCGTGCTTTTCGTGTTTAAGATGCGGCTTGCGGGGCGGCCAATGGTCTTTTGCATCGGCAGCCTATTGGCCGCGGCTGCTAGCGAGATTCCTTTCTTAACACACTATACACTCTACTGATAGCACTTTTGGGCTAGTTCGTTCCTGCTTCGCACTCAAACCGATGAACGGACTTGTATAATATTTGGCGGCTCACGGTCCCATTCCGCGCCCGACAGCAGACGGCAGACACCACTTCTGATTTCTACATACTCGTATGAGATGCGTTCCGCAGCGAGCGACACAAAGCTGGCTGCATCGCCGCTGGCGTCACATCGCTCGCTGCGAAACGTATCTCCCACAAGTACGTACAAGCCCGAAGCGTCGCCTGCTGCTGCCTGCGGCCGGTCGCGGAACGGGCCGGGCCGACTCGAGCTCGACGGCGGCCGTGGAACGCGCCGCCAGCGAGAGTTGGCGGCCGGGGCGCCGGGTCCCGCGCGGGCGGCGCGCGCTAGTCGAAGTCGATGTCCATGTACATGGGGTCGGCGGGGCGCGCGGGGCGCGCGGCGGAGTCGGCGGCGGAGGCGAGCTGGCTGGTGAGCGCCGCCCACAGCCCGCGCGGCTCGGGCGCCGCCGCGCCGCGCCGCCGCCGCGCGCCCACGCGCCGCACCACCACGCGCGAGTACCCGGCCGCTGCGGGGGACAGAACGCTCTTTATTTATTTAGCCTTTATTTCATTCCTGAAACATTTATCAAGTACATTTCGACTTATCTTTCATTTATGTAACTAATCTAAATTTTATTCTCTACTAATTTCTATGTATTTGTTTTATATTTATATATATAGTACCTGGATGTCCGAGCTTTGCTCGGTATTTTTTTTTTATTGTGTTTTTTGGAAGATAAACAATTAATTTTAGTCTAACCTCAAAGCAAACACTCATTGACTTCGTGTTACTTAACAACGCCATCTGCTGTTGTGTCGTTAAAGCAATTAGTTGCTCACAAAAAATAGTATTATTATTCGCCAATAGATGTCAGGAAGAGTCATATTTTTGTTATTTTTCTTCCAAGTTTATGTTTAAGTTGATTATCGATAAAACACGAATAAATGATTCCTAGCTAGATCGATTTATCGCCCCCGAAACCCCCTATATACTAAATTGTATGAAAATCGTTGGAGCCGATTCCGAGATTCCAATTATATATATATATATATATATATATATACAAAAATTGCTCATTTAAAGATATAAGATTATATGTATCAGGAACCCTCTCCGGTGAAGGCCTCCTCCAAGGCCTGCCATCTCTCTCTGTCCCTTGCTATTTATTTGAATCCATTGCGGACCTGCAATTTTTTTGATATCATCATCCCATCGAGCGTAGGGTCTGCCTCTATAGCGTTTGCCTGGCGGGCCACTCCATGTGGTTACTGTGTTTGTCCACCTGTGATCTGTGAGGCGCGCTACATGACCCGCCCATTTCCACTTCAGTTTTTGTGCATGGCTTAGTGCATCGATTGCTTTCGTCTCAGAGCTTATAATTGTATGTAATATTGTAATCTAATCTTATATTGTAATATGAAAGAACGCTCTTACACTTACAATAATCCTCTAGTGTCAACGAAGTACAGACAGAACTCTTACTTAATAAATAAATAAATAAAAAAGTATTTATTGCCTAAAATTAATAAAACAAATTACAAATTAATGCTGGGTACACACACATCAAGCCAACGAACGCCAACGCACGGGCAGCGTCCCGCGAGTATATACATAGGTTACTTGTGGCGAGCGAGCAACAACTTTAATGAACTGAGCAAGCGGCTTGACCTTGGTCTGTTTTGCACTAGAGCTTCCTCGGCGAGGCGGCGGCTGAGCAGGCAATTTTTCCTACCTAACGACCAGCTGCCATGGAACGTGGAGCGTATTTCCATATTTTTTTTTTAATTTTTATTTTACTATACTACTTATTTATTAACTACTTAGTGTTTCCGTGTTCTTATCTAAAGTGTATCTATTCGTGAGAACCTATTATTGGCTTTCCATAGTTTATTTAATTTAAGTAGCTGTTGGGTCTCCTATAAATAAATTGATAAATAAATGACATCACATATTGTTCGCCGGAAACCCCAAGGCCAGTGTGTCATAAAGCGCTTCAAGCGCTTCACACACGGCAGCTACGATGTATATTAATGTTCATTACATCTCGGTTTTCTACAAAGAAGCCCAAATATACATTATAGCTGCCGTGTGCCGCACTTAATAGTCGTATAGCGTAATTCAACTCAAGACATTGACCTTACCCCGACCTTTTTCTATATTATTGTGAACTACCCTCATTTATTTTCTATATCTAATATTACTTGTTAACTACCTAGTTGTTTTTTCTTGCTACCTGCTACACCTAATTAAGTAGGACAACTAGAAACGTTAGACGACTTTCCCCCGACAGGCAGAGTAATACAACACCCAAACTTCGCCAAACGATATTCGGTCCCAAAAGTGACAGGGGGCGAGTCTGTCGGCATACACCGGGCTCCAGCCATGTAACAGATGACATACAATACGCTCATGTGTTCACACAATAAACAAGTTGGTGCGTGCCGTCGGCTGGGCTTGAACCCATTCCCGCTTGAACTCCAACGGAGTTTTTGTACTGGGTATAAGAAGCAATTTCCAATTTCCATTTGTGGTCAGCAAATTGATTACAATTTTAAATATCTGCTTTAGGTCTAAACGTTAATTGTACATCTTTGTGAGTACATGATATACCCCACACTGAAAATCTTAGTGGGTAGTTATGAGAATAAAGCCAGACTTCAAATCTGCGTAATTCTATTTAGTCAAAACCTTTCTTAATAAAGTAGTATTATTATTCATAGGGTTCACACACCATTGGAGTGCTTTCTTTCCAAGCAGGGCCAGTCCTCAGGAACAGAGACCAACACGCTATATTCATGAAAGTTAGACAAGGAAGGAAGAGCCTTTCAAGTCATCCAACGCAACATGCAAAAAATGTAGTGTTGATGGAACAGAAGGTCGGTGTGGTGATGGCATAAAAATTGCTAACAAATGTTTGCCGGTTGCCAATGGTATGATAGTAATTTTATGTGGACCAATCAGCGTTCAGTATAATAGTGATGTGAAGGAGGAAAGTGAGGGAGACTGACCCAACTAGCTACCATGTGGGATAGCCAATAGGACGTTAAAACGCATTTAGTAAAAAACACTACAGTGATAGTATTGTTTTCTTTAATTTTTGTGTATTGGTATTAAGTATTGTAACCGTTTTTGTAGTGTCTTGTGTTTCAAAATAAATGTTTCTTTCTTTCTTCTATATTTAGTTTACACAGATGATTCGTCATCATCAACTCAGCCCGGAAGACCTCCCCTGCCCCCTACCACTTTAGTTTGGAAATTACCATACCATATCGTCACGCCTTTCCCCCGAGGGGGCTGGCAGAGGTTTACAACACCCATACTTCGCCCGACGATATTCAGTCCCAAATGTGACAAGGGGCGAGCCTGTCGCCATACACCGGTTTGGCAATTCAGCGGGCTATATCGGTTAGACGACTGATCACTAATCTTATAAATGCGAAAGTTTGATGGATGGATGTTTGTTACTCAACCACGACGAATCCATATCCTAGGCAGTGGCATACACACACATGTTATTGATATAAAATTGTTCCCAGGAAGATTACTAGTTGCCGCCACTCAGGGTATCCTACCGCGGTGGCTAGTGATCCTAATTAAAATTTCCTTTTTGTTTGTAAATTTTTAAAATGATTGTAATGTAATGCATGTGTGTAGAGGACACGTGACTCACGCAGGGCGTCCCTCGGCAGGTCGGGGTCCACGGCGCCGTCGGCGGAGTCGGGGGGCGGCAGCAGCAGGTCGGAGGGCGAGAGCGCGGGCGCGGGCGCCGGCGCCGGCTCCTCCGCCAGCAGCGAGCGCCGGCAGATGGGGCACGTGGCGTGCAGCTGCAGCCACGGCGTGATGCAGCCCGGGTGGAAGATGTGCTCGCACTCCAGCCGGGACACCGTCTCGCCTGGAACACCACCGCGATACTCTCACACGTTGTCACTCCTTACACATTTTTTATGCTATAAATACTACAGCGATGATAAGCTAGATGGAAAAGGCTCTCAAGTCAGAAGGAGCGGGTTCGTTCCTTCTGACTTGAGAGCCACGCACCAATTTGTTCATTTTAAACATAAATGCGTGCGTTTTTAATGTCATCTGCCAGTTATGTGGTGCCCGGTGTATGGCGACAGACTCGCCCCCTTTCACTTGTACACCTCTGCCAGCCCCTTCGGAAAGACTTGACGATATGTTATGTTATGTTTTAATTTTTTATGCTATTAATTCGACAGCAGTGTCAACTGACCGAGCGTGAAGTTGTCCCAACACACTGAGCAGGACATGTTGCTGTCGACCTGCTCCGCCGTGATCGTGTCGCTGGGGATGGCCTGGATCTGCTCGCGCGGCAGCGGCGGCGGGCCCGTGTTCTCCAGCTGCCCCAGCAGTTGCGTCACCACGGCGTCCAGACCTGGGGAGAGCGTTACAGGTGCCACCTTGAGAGACTTCCACAAGTTTGTAGATAGGAATCAGAAAACGTGAAATGTCACGGATAGAGAACATAGGTAGACATAATGATGCATGTAAATTAAGTATCCTCGTGAATTGATGAGATCACAAAATATGTAATTAGGTTTGGAGAATTTTGGTTTTGTTTCATGTTTAGAACTACAAGTTAAGGCAAACGTGCCTATTGACTGGTGACGTATTACCATCAAAGAAAACCAGCTCCTCAAACAACTACAAAAATGTATTCTCGCCCTTCCCTTAGAAACTATTCACAACAGCCGCATGCTCTATCAACTCGCCCGCTACTTTACGTACGGACCGCACAAGGACAGTAATATCTCTCTTTTCCTGTTCCCGCCCTATGGTCAGTAGGCAGTCCTCACCCTCCCCTCCGAAGACGTAGTCCCCGGGCGCGCCGACGAGCACGAAGGGCGCGCCGGCGTTGACGTTGCCGCGCCCGCCGCCGATCATCACCACCAGCTGTTCCAGCAGCGAGCGGCTGCCCTCGACGCGTCGCACGCCTGCTCCTGGCCTATCGACCAAATACCACTTTAGAACTGCTGCTGATGTCAGACCACAAAACGAGAGCACTGAGTAAGGGTGCTCCGAAACGGGCCATATTTTTTGCAGCAATACTGGCCGCTGGCAATATTTTAGATTGCAGCCCGGCCATCATCAGCCAAATGTACTGCCAGCTATATGACCGGGCCACACTCAAAATATTGTGGCTTATTATTATACGCTTTAATTTAAAAGACTTATCTAAACTTCTAAGAGTCGAAGAGCAGCATATATAGATCAGTGAAGTAAGGAACTTCCAGACTGCAAACTCTATGTTTCTACGAAACTTTAACTGAAGCGAGCCACTCACCCTATTCTTCCGCCCGTCATAAGAAATGCTAGATCATTTATCATTGGCGGTCCTGTTGCCTGAAAAGGAGAAGAAAAAAAAGCATGAGCTTTTTTCAATTTTGTTAACCCTCTAACCGAATGGGACGATTTCATCCGATAAAAACTTTCACCGTTTAGGACAAACAATAACGTCGTCCCAAGCGCAATCGACTCGATAATCTTTGACGGATAAATTCGATGCAGGGGGTTTGAGGGTTAACCATTAACAACATAAGTAATTGACAATCAAATTCAGTTGTCAATTAATTGTAACAAAGGCCAAGTGTGCCCTGTTCTCTATTAGGGTGTGCTTTTACTGAAGCGGAGCAGAGTGGAGCGGAGCTCAGCAGGTCATGAATTGACCAATCACAATGCATGAAACGGCCGTTAGTCGTTTGTTATTTGATTGTGGTTGGTAATTAATGAATCACTGAGCTTTAATTGACCAATCACAATCGCTCCGATGAGCTCCGCTTCAGTGGAAACGAACCCTGAATCTATTTATCTACTAGAAACTTAAGAAACTTAACTTACTAGAAAAATGTTTTGCACAATAAATGAGATCATTTTACCTTTGTCAATAAACTTGAGGACAATAAATGACATCATTTTACAACTTTTGAAATAGAATGCCTAAAAAGAGAATAGCATCAAACAGACATGTTAATTTTTGTGCTGGGAATCGTCCGTACTAATTAAGAGTTCATTGAAACGAAGAACACCAAATGACATCACATTCAATGACCCATTGATCAAACTATACATTAATAAATTAATTGAATGACTATTATTACTTCATTTTCCTGATCCCACGAGTAAGTAGAGTCGACGAAACATATTTAGATCGAAATAATACTTCAGCTTGCTATGCATGCTGAAGTATTGGATTCGATTTTATGTCAGACGCAATTATTAATATATTTTTATTATTAGACTACTCGTCAAGCTGATAAAGGTGTCTAAATCAACATAAGTTACAATTTTAATAAGCGAATGAAATAAGAATATTTATCATTTCTCACCGACGCGACGGCTACACTTGAGTTTTAGTTTCTAATCCTGGCAAGGCATGTTTTCCGCCTTCCACCACACCGCCGTTCGACATCAGGAGGGTTGTCATGTGTCGTAACTCCTATTTGTTGCTTGGTTTCATTAGGCCCGGTGGCCCGGTCTCGTCACCAAGCCATTTGCCAACGGCACCGGGCTGCTGGGGCAGATGAAACCAAGCCCTATCTGGCTTTGTAAACATGAAATATGACACATAATCTAGATCAAGATTGCATGACATATTTTGATAAGAGACCGTATTTGACGTGTGCGATTATATCTCGGTCACTTTCATTCTCATGTCTTTTATAACGACAGAGACAGTTTTAGATATTAACATCGGAAGCACATCAACAGAAAAAAGTCTCAGAACCAATCAATTTTCGAGTTTCATTCGCGGAGTTCTATAGTCACGTTTGTTCATACTCGCCTGTTATTTATATCTTGGCTAATGAAATGTTATCATGAAGTATTCTGATAACAGCAGTGACGTGTCACGCTGCGGTTTTTTTCCTGATACTAATAAAAACATTGCATCACGCTTACACCCAATAACTGCTTAAAGCCCACTGAGGTAAGGATGGTTTTACAACCACAGAGATAAGAGAGGCGAGTGGTGGCATGCGGGTACATCCAGACAACAACAATACGCATGTGTTTGTATCAAATACTTAGCCAGGTTGAGTAATACAACAGCATACTATACAATGCGGTACAATACAATACTATGCGATACAATACAGTTCTGTGCTATAAAAGTTAAATAAACTATCTTCTCTTCGTTATCTTTTAACTACAAAACACACTTTACCTAATACATCCTTCATCGTTGAATGAATTTCACTTTTTTTAATTTTACCAACATAAACAGAATTTTAATTGTCAATTTGAAATTTAAAACATCTACCTACCAACATTTATATTAATCAGAATGATTTACAATCGACATGTTTTGCGTAATTTTTTATATGAAGGTCATCTGAGCGTGTAATGCTATTAATATCGCTATTTAATAATGACTCGTACATGTTTGTTGATTCAGTGATAAACATTTACAACAAAAAAAATATTGAGAACTATTGCAAAAATATGGTCTGTTTATAGGCTTGTTACACACAATGCAAGAAAAGGCGATACGTCAGCAGCGTAGACCTACGCGCTTGTTTTAAGATACATTTGCAATGCATTACATTTGCAATGTATCTTAATATCTATTAAGATACATTGCAAATGTTATTAAGATACATTGCAAATGTATTCTAAGGATTATAGACATTTGAGACTACTACCAGACCTATTATTTACTATTATCATCTTTAGCGTATTATCTACTGATCAATGTAATGTAGCTTCTAATTCTACTGTCTTAAATCGATTCTGTCGCGCGAAAAACGTAAACGAACGAATTAAATTGAAAGCAAACTGAGTCAATGATGTCAAATACGTATCACATAGTATCAGCGTAGGAGTATCTCATAGTATCAACGTAGTACCACATAGAATCAATGTAATTGTAGTATCAATAATATAGGTGTTGATACTTGTAATTTAGTAGTAGTATAATATGGTATCGTTAGGATAACTTTTTTTCAGTCATGGTTCTTAAGTGTTACGCCATAAAGTGCATTGTGCATTATATGCATTTTATATGCTTAATCCATTTTCTACTATCGTTATCTATTTTTAAGATAATCCAATAGGAAATTATGGAACATTACTTAAACTTAAAAATAACGCCAACAAAGTCAACGTTACTGAGCATCAATGTGGAAAGAAAACGATATTTAACAATTCAGTTCAGATCAGTGAAAAAAAATTCTAACCAAACAGTCTTAAAGCTAATTACCATTACAGTAATCTGTGAATTTAGACTGCAAATTAACTTCGCCATTGTTGAGAGGCCATAGGTTTTAAATTCGTTTCATACTGTCCATGGCAAGCTCACACAAGGATACTTAGTGAGGAGCTATAAGTATGAGTGTGACACACTAATTTGTATAGGTAACACAATAAGTGATAGGAAAAATTTTGATACTTTTTTCATGAATTTCACATACTGTCAATTTCTTTATAATTGTACTTATTTAAAGAAATTTTCCTAATGTTGCAGGCGCTGTTATAGTTGTTTTGTGTACATGACTAGGTCTTGTGAGGTGATCACTATATTCGAAGCTGTCGTCCAGGCTACTAGCATTCTCAGGGCGTCGCTGTAGTCCTCCACTTCCATCCACACGACTCACAGTGTGCGCTGTAGAACAAGCCAGGTGGACAAAAGTCGTTATCAAATTCCCGGAAATGAGTACTATGTACCTGTAAACAAAACCCCCAAACCCCCAATTCCAAGAACTATTTATGTCTAACATTCCATACTAATGAGTCATTGTTTATCAAAGTGAGCTAATGAGGTAAATGCAATTTTAAATATAGGTCAGTTGCATTTTAGCGACACTTTCACTAACACCTCATTGTGGCAGTTTTTAATTTTGTGGAAAGTTTAGTGATGGATTTCAATTCTGAAGGTATGTATATTAATATTTTATTATTAGAATCTTTTAATGTGCCTTAAAAATTATTAGAGTAGGTTATCAACGAAAACACAAAAAAAAACATATTTTTTCTTTGATTTCAAACTTATCGAGTATGGGAAAAGCATGTATCCTCTTGTATCCAGGCTAATTTTTTTATATGTTTTAGCTGCATGACTATAGATTATTGTGACATATATTTTACGTAGCACAAATGAGTACAACTATTTTTTTTTCTCTTTTTTGCAGAAAAGCTCCACTCTATTAATAAAATAGAGTTTTTCGAAGAATGGCTTAGACACGAAAAAGACGAAAGAAATGATCGTCTATTTGAATTTATTTCGTCTAAGTTTGAGTTTTCTGAAATTTCTGAAGATAGTCAAAGAGACATTAAGATGAAGTTAGCCAGTATTTCCTCAAAAATCGCTTCCAAATGGGTTTCTTCAGGAAAGTCAAGGGAGCGTTTTCTTATTAAGAATAAGTTGTGGCTAGAAGGCGAAGAGTTAGAGTTCTGCGTGCGGTCAATTCAACCGCAACCTTCTACCTCATCCACTGACCACTCTCGACCCGGAAGACCCAAAAAAGACTTCGAAGATTCGTCTTTCAAAACTAAAAAACGTAGAGTTGAAGATTTAGTTTACTCGCGGAGTGTTGGCGAATTGATGACTGCTGCAGAAGTAGCTGCACGATCTACTGGACACAAAAACGTTGCCAGGGTTATAAAGGACATTGGCGAAAATCCGACTTCTGCGAGTGTGTGCCTTCAACAACCCAGTGCTGTGCAGAATAATAGACCACTAAGTAGTGACGAGGCATTAGCCTACTATATAGACTCTAAGTCGACCACTCACTCCTATAAACAGACTAGGAAATGGACTATGAAAGTCGGGCACCACGTGTTTCCATCATATAATTGCATTGTTAAATCAAAAAAAGCGTGTTATCCTTCTGAGGAGCACATTGTTGTGACACAATCTCGAGCAGAAATTGAGTTACAAGCTTTACTCAACAAAACAGCGGAACGGTTAATAGAAGCTCAGAGAGAAGTTGTCACAAGTGTGCTCCCCAATTCATCATTTACTCTTATAAGTAAATGGGGTTGTGACGGGAGTTCCGGTCATAGTGCTTACAAACAGAGATTTGAGAACAGCGAAGACACTGATGAGTTCCTTTTTGTTTATTCGTTTGTTCCTCTTAGGTTAATCGACGAAGCTAACAATATCATCTGGCAAAATCCTCGTCCATCATCGACGATGTTATGTCGACCAATTAAATTTATTTTTGTCAAAGAAACTACAGAGTTGACAAAAATCGAAACCGATAAAGTTTTGGAACAAATAAACAACTTGGAGCCTACATCTTGTGATCTTGGTGCTTCTGAAATTTCTGTTAAACACAAGCTCCTGCTGACTATGACCGATGGAAAAGTCTGCAACGCTTTGACAGAGACCCAGTCAGCGCAGAAATGCTATATTTGTGGAGCTACTCCCAAAATGATGAATGATGAAGGAAGGCATTTTGATAGCAATCAAGATAATTTTGGCTTTGGTTTGTCAACATTACACGCTTGGATTCGTTCGTTTGAGTGCTTTTTACACATTAGTTATAAGTTAGATATTAAGAAATGGCAAGCTAGGACTACAGAGGAAAAAGCAAGTGTGAAAAAAAGGTCAGACGAAATCAAACAACGATTCAAGCATGAAATGGGATTAATTGTAGACAAACCAAAACCAGGATTTGGTTCTTCAAATGATGGAAACACGGCTCGACGTTTTTTCGGGAACCCCGAACTGAGTGCTCAGATCACAGGGTTGGATGTTACAATCATCAAACACTTCGATGTACTGTTGAGGACATTGTCTTCTGGTTTCGATATAAATCTAGTTGAATTCAATAAGCTTTGTCTCGAAATTAGAAGACTTTATCTAAGTCTTTACTCGTGGTATTACATGCCTGCTACTGTGCATAAATTACTTATTCACAGTACGGAAGTCATAAAGACGGCAATAGTTCCGATAGGGCAGCTTTCAGAAGAAGCCCAAGAAGCTAGAAATAAAGATTGCCGGAGATTCAGAGAGCACAACACGAGAAAGTGCTCGCGTCAAGCCACGAATAGAGATTTGCTCAATATGTTGATTATAACATCTGATCCTCTGATCAACAGCCTCCGGGAAGTTCCAAAAAAAAAGTCGAATAAATTGTGCGCGGAGGTCCTAAAGCTCATTATAGCTCCCACTATAGAGCCTCGATTTCCACAGCAACTAAGACCTCCGCAAAGTCAGGAAGACTATCTTATATCGGAATCATCCGATACAGAATCCGATGATTCCGATATTGACAATTAGTTTTAATGTAGATACCTTTTAGTGTTAGTATATGTAATTTTTGTAAATAGTGTATTAGTCTAAGGTTGTAAATATAATTAGCGGTAATATTTGTAGAGATTAAGGTAATTGTATTATTATTTTAGTATTTTTTTCTGTTTTATAATATTGTAAATATAAAATATTTTTTTCTTATACATAAAACTACGCATTTTTTATTTTTTTTATTTTATATTATTATAATATATTTTCATGGTTCCGAAACAATGAAAATATATTTTTGTCCACCTGGCTTGTTCTACAGAGAACACTGTGCGACTGTGTTATAGTAATTTGAGAGCCCAAAATGAACATACATTACTAGCTCGTGTGGGGTTTTCGCTTCCTTCACTGCCATCGCCCAGGCGGCTCGTGTCCTCAAGGTTGCTCATACCGGCGTCACTGTAGTCTTCCTCGTCTAAAGTACTAGACAGTGTCTCATCCAGCTGCTCAATGAAACCCAACGAGCAGAAAGGGCATAAAAAGTCCTGGAAAATGTATTAACATTTATAATAAGAAATTAGAATATATGTCTAAGGACCGTATTCAGAAATGACGCTTGGTCAAGAACCTGGATTTAAAACTGTTTTTTTTTTAATGCCATATGTGGCAAACAAGCTAACGGGCCGCCTGATGGTAAGCGGTTACCGTTGCCTATGGATACCTGTAATACTAGGGGCATCACAGATACGTTGCCGACCGATAAAGAATTATTAACAGCCCTTTTGAAGAACCCCATGTTGTAGTTTCTCGGAAATACTGCAAGAGGGAGCTCATTCCACAGATGGCAGGTGTGCGGCAAAAAAGATCGCTTATAACGCAGTGTGCGATTTCCACTAATCAATAATATGTATCATCGCACCAAGCTAGGTGCGATGATAAACCGCGATCAGTTCGAACAACTCTTCAGAACACTCCCCGTTGTAAATGCGATAGATAATACAAAGAGACCCAACGTCTCTGCGCATACTGTGCGGCTCTAGGTGTTCAGAAAGCTTGGGATCGTCGATAAATTTGACAGCTCTACACTGTAATGTACATCGAGTATGGTTTAACCAGTTTTAAATCGAGATTCAAAACTGAGCGTGGTTTAAGCATGCGGGCGGGTGTTTCTACGTTAAGAGGTCTTCGGCTGCATGAGATGGTGGCTTAACAAAAGTGTGCTAATTTTAATTTAGTAACAGTATATTTAAATTAGTAATTTTATCGTTATTTTCTTGTTTTGGAAGGTACCAGGGGACATATCTTGTACAGGGGAGGGACATGGTGTACAGGGTAGGGTACAATTTGAACAAGGGAGGGACTTCATGTACGGCTTTTGAAATAAAATATTTTGTATTTTAAAAGAATCAACTTTAATAAACATTTTTGTAGTAATTATTAATCAGACTTATTTCTCAAACAGTCCTTACTTAATATTATCAGATATAATGGTAGCATATTGCTTGACCATATTATTACAAATAAAAAAAATAACAAAAATCACGTAATTTGAAATTGCATGAAACACTTATTCCTCTTCTCATTGTCACTTAAAAATCTTATTTCAAAATAACAATAACAAATATCACCATAACTTCTTGGCGCAGAACACAATTTTTCCTCTTCTTGGTGTAAATAAATTATCAGTATTATCACAAAATGAGATCAAATATTTAATCAAGTGCATGAAGTACATGCTTTATTCTACAAGTTAATTTTGTTCAAAGACAATGCTGTCATGAAAATGTTAAAACATCTGCTGACCTCTCATTTTTACGTTTGGAATAGGCAGGTCTTATAATCCACTGTATAAAGGCAATATCAAAGTTTTTTCCGGTATTGTCGCAGAATTTACAAAATATAACCTGTATCTCATCATCTTCTTCACCACCTTCACACACATACATGGCTACGTAAAGATATTTTTTTTTTCTGTGTATTAGTTTGACTAGCACAAAATCGCCATTGCTCAGTAATTTTCATCCAGATGTCTTTGGTTGCTGATCATCATCATGACACTGTTTTGTTCCACTGCATGATATTGTCTCAGAGTTGAGTGGATTTTCATGAAACTTCTCAGGGTCTTTCCGAGAAGCTAGAGACGATGGTGGCTCATTGTCTGAATGCAAATCTGATCCATAAACATCCTCAACACGAAGACGAGAGATTTTAATTAGCGTCCAAGTATTCTGAAGTATCTATTACAAAATGATTGCAAAGATCAAAAGCAAATCAAAGATCTCAAAAGCAGTTTGAAGACTTCATTGTTATTTGGTAAAGAAGAAACACGCTTCCAGTAACTTGGTGAAACCGTAAAATACCAGCAAAAGTTAGTAAGAGATAGCACAATCTTTCAGCTTCACGCTTTCTTTCTAAAAATTCTTCACGAGACATTTTTTTTGAGCTGCCATGATCTATAACAAAAATAATAAAATAATATCGAAAAACTGAAAATGCTACATATAATTGGCTTGCCACCTTTTCAATCCTTTAATATGAAGCTTAAAAGAAAACTTATAACATACTGTCATTACAGGCACAAAAACAGTATTAAACTTTGAGACTGTTTGGATTACCATATCCGTGATCTAACACAGAAGTTTAAAAATTAATAGGAGAGAGACTTTTTCAACTTAACATAGAGTTTACCTCTGAAGTATTTATCGTTTAGAAATCACACACAAATATGTAAATTTAGCCATATAATTACAGTTAACTAGCAATTAAACATAATAAACATAACAAAAATAAGCTTACCAGTGTAGAGACCAGTTCTCATCCGCACGAAACAGACTGCGTGGTCAAAATAGCCGCCAACAACCAGTGCAGCCTGCTTGCGTGACGCTTACTGGTAACTTCACTTTTTACTGCTTACTTCCGTGAGTCTCTGAGCGTTTTCAGGTTTACATTACCAGCTACAAATTATTATTTCCTATTCATGAAGGAATAAAAAACCAGTGGAGGAGACTTAAAATGCGCAGGACAAAAAAGTCATCAATTTTTTTAAGAAAAAGTTTAGGTATTTGAATTCTAATACAATAGGTTAACAATATTTGCCAACTTTTTTTATTACCTTGCCATTAGCTTCACTCATAACAAACAAACATTGTAATAAAATCTTTAGAAGTAAATTTTAACATACTTCTAATTGTTGTATCAAAAGAAAATGTTGTATATTACTTTTATGTACAAAAATATAATTTGATATTTGGGTGCTGATCTGATCATGGAGCCAGGTTTTTTTTTTTGGGTGTTTTAAAATCACATAATATTGCACTGAAATCTGATGAAACCTGTACAAGTTAGTTTTGCTTGTGTAGTGAATGCTCTATTCAGTTTTCTTTAAATTGCAAGGGTTGTTCTGAGTCACTTGCAGCACGGATTGACCAAAATGAATAATTATGTGCTACTGGTGCGTTAATTTGTACACTATTTAACGTTCGATGGCAATAACAACATTCCCTGACCATCACATAATTACTTATAACATGACTTGATCATACCACATACTTTTCGCCAATTTTCATGTTTTTACATAAATACATAGTTTTCCATAATGCTGTTTACTATAGCACCATCTATTTCTACGTTAGATGTGGAAAATCACTCTTGCTAGGATGTCTTGTAGCTAGCAGACATATCTACCTACTTAAAAATTGGTATATGTTCATGACATTTTAACTTTCCTCAATAAGGAGGCAGAAAAGCAATATAATTAGGCGTTGAGAAATGACCTATGCTTGTGATGTTTTGCCAACTAACGAGTGGTAATGAAATGCTGTGAAAATTGACAATATCCGTTGTATGTGCCCTTAGAACACAGAGCAAAGTACGTCACGGTACAGTTCTATTGTATGTACGCACGCCGGCACCATTCATTGGCCACATCGATTACACTTTGATAGTTAGGTGCAGGTGCATTTTCAATACAAAATGTCTGGGCAATTCTAGCAATACATACGATAGTGATAAAGTCCGCAACTACCTACAAAGTAAGCTACAACGTCGGTAAACGGCAAAATTGTAGAATAATCGATTTTTACCTGGACAACATCTTCGAATTCAACATTACACCTGTGGCAGAAGAACCTTTGGGTACGTGTCCTAGGTTCCACAACTGCCTCTGCCATTTCTAAGGCAGTTGGAATTATAATTTCACCAAGTTACACCAATTTCTTCAATTACAACTTGAAAATTATTCAATACAAAAAAAATTTAATCGCCATTTTTCGGAGACATGCGATGTGAGGGCTACCAGTACTAACAAAGAAAAGGATCGCTAAAAAATAATATAAATCTCAAAATTAAAAAAAAAAAACACATTAATAAGTTTATGATTTTGATTACCATAATTATAAAATACCAGCCGCACCCCGCAATTATTTACAATATTAGGGAGAGACCGACTTGCAACGCTTCGTTACGACGTAATATAATGAGTTTATTTACGTTTAAAAATTAATGCAGCGAGACTAGCTACTCGACTTGAGCATTATCTGCAGCTTTCGGCTTTCTCGTGAACCTTATGAACGTGTAGGCGTCTCCGTTAAAATTAAAGTTAATATCATATCATACAATGAATTTAAATCATACATTGTATGATATGATATTAACTTTAATTTTAACGGAGACGCCTACAAACGCTTTGAACTCTTTAATCAAGGCGTTGTTCTAATAACACGACCACGCGATCACATCGCCAGTTCACGCGATGATCGTGAGGTCACACAGGTCACACTGCTTGCCGAGAATGCCTTTTAGTCAATAAAATTTTCGACTGATCGTGCGTAAGCGAGCTTCAGCTTCGAAATAACTACTTTTTTTGTCCAAATTCTGTCTAAAATTCTGTCATCCTCTACAGGTCGCAATTCTTAGCTTATTATCTTGAAATTTTGTGAGTAGATTTGACAGTTATTTGAAAATTTTATCGAGTTAGTATTGCAAAATTTTATAAAATGGTAGAGATTTTTTTTTTTTTGGTTAAAAAAAAAATACCAATTTTTAAAACAATCCAACAAAATCTGTATAAGCATCTAACCTGCTCACAAAATTCCACGAAAATCAGTTGAGGAAACCTGTAAAGGAGGACGGACGCCAGTGCCGGCCAGAGGTCTTTAACTCACAGAGCTACTAGTGCATTAGGGCTCGCCACGAATTGCACACTGTGCACATTGCACAAAATATTAAAAATTAATGTAAAATTGTGGTATACCAGTTGTAGGAGTAAACTAAAAATTAACGAAAAATGTTACTTGTAGAGTACATAAAATAGTGGCAGCACCTTTTGTCTATGGTTAAATTTACTTATAAAATCCACAGACTAAAAGGGATTTTTGTTGGCTTTGTTGTCATTTTTATAATAACTGTCAATGACAGTTCGTCATTTGTCTATGGTCATTTATTACTCGTTTGCGTGTTGCTCATTCCTCCGAATTTACAACTTTTGATTATTTCCACTAAAAATTAGTATTTTTTACTAATAATTTTCGAATATGTAATACCTCTAAAATCGCTCTGCAGTTACTTTATACACTTAGGAAATGTTTACGTTATATTAAGCGCTCCAATAAATTTGTGTTTGTAGTGATGATTGTTATCAAATAAAAGTGAATTTGTGGACAAATCATGAAGATATCTCTATTTTTAAACTCATACGACCACTCATCTGATCACAAAAAGTCATATTCGTATATAATATAGTGAAAATTAAAGTGGTAAATGAATAAAGTGGGTCAACTTGCTGTGTGGTCTATTTGGTTAAAATGAATGAGAAAAAATTGGTTCAGAACTTCAAAAGCTACATCAATGTGTCTCCTACGGTAATTAAAATTGTTAATTGACACTAGAATTTATCTCCATTTTTCAGGCTATTCTTATTAAGACCTAATGAACATGTTCCTCCATTATCTAGGTGCTACACTCACTTTATCTTTCGTTTTAACATGTTACTAAAGCATGCGGCAGTCTGCATGCACTGTTTAGTGATATGGTGTTTACTACCCAGATACTACACACATAATAATTGTTGTAAATTAAAAACTAGTAAAATATTCTGCATCTCTGAATATCAGAAACTCGCTGAAAAGTCACTGAATATATTTTTATCATTTCCTAAAAAAAAGTCTAATAAAATCGTTTCATAATTTTCCAATGTTTAAAAGTTAAGAAAATGAATTAAATTACTAGTTTCGTGTCATTGAGTCATAAATACAACACTTGATAATATGGCACCATCATTGTTTTGGATCATTCATGAATAGTAAATGCAATGTGATTAGTTTTATTTTGTAAATAAGGTTTCCATCAGTATCAACAATACTAAGTTATCTTACAATTAAATCAATGAATACCGTGTCAGAACTTCAAAATGTCTGAACTAAAAGAAAGCTATGCTTTAACCATATATGTAGTAATCTGTAAATAAAATATAAAAAATATATGTACTGTTTTAGTTAAATTAGGCATTATTGTGACGTCATAGGGTATAAATTAGTATCGAAATTGGTAACTCATACCCTGTCACATTTGTGACTGAATATGAAGTGTGGGTGTTTCAATACTCCTCTGTTACATGTCACACTTTTCCTCCCGAAGGCAACCCCTGCAGGAGAAAAAGTGTGACAATATGTTATGTTCTGCAAATTGGTAACTAACACTGTATTTGAACTGCTAATTTTATACTAGCAAATTTCATCCTAAAAAATATTATGGTTTCTAAGGGTCGAATTCAGAAACAACACTTGGTCTTTAATCTCGATTTAAAACAGTTTTTGTGTATGGCAAAACCAGTTTTTAATCGAGATTCAAGACAGCATGGTTTTAGCATGCAGGCCTGACAATACATACATAGCATACACATTGTTATGTCTTTCTTCATTACAGAGTAAAGGAGAGAAAAATGGCTCAGTTCAAGAGGTGAAACCAAAGCTACTGAATGGTAAGTACCTAATAAAATGTTTATTACTTCATAACAACTGTTATAAACAACATCATGTAATGCCATTCTCAAGTTTATGAGTATGTTAGTGAAAGTGTAATAAGTAAGGGTCTTAGAAACATCTCATAAAGCTGAGTAGTGTTAGTTTGTATTGTCAACACTGCTAGTATTATTATTTTTGAAGGTATTTATTTTTAATTTCTAAGTTATTTACAATAAATGATCATACAAGCTGCGCCCCGCAGTTTCACCCGCGGTTAAAAAGTATCCTATGTACTATTCTAGACTATAATTTACATCTGTGCCAAATTTCATCCAGATCTGTTTAGCCGTTCTGGCTTGAAAGAGTATCAAACATCCATCCATCCATTCTTACAAACTTTCGCGTTTATAATATTAGTAGGATAAACACAAATACCATAAAAACTAGGGTGCAGCCGGTTAAGGCTGCAGAGTGAGGAACTTCCTGGCAATACGGCACATGTCTAGGATCACTATAATTTCTATCTGGCCCTTGATGCAATTGTCTAACGAGAGCCTCTTCTTTTTGTTATCATTATTATTTGTTGACACTGGCAGCATTAAGCTGATGCATTTTTTCTTTTAGTGCACTATCATTTATGGTTAAGTAATTGGTCAAATCTGGTTTTGAAGCAGTTAACTCAGGGGGCATTTATCACAGTCTCTGGCAACTTATTCCAGTCCATCACAAGACAGTTTGGCAAGTTTTTAGTATGGCGGATTATTTGTAGTTTCTACCCATTCCTCAGTTTCTTTTACATTCATGCTACCTGGAACAAGTTGCTTCTAAAGTCCATGCCAGATGGTGTGATGCCAACCCAGAATTTGATTCTGAGTGTGGAATCCTTATGGCATGACATAAAAGTCTAGATTTCCAAATAGAACCAAGCTATCCCGCCAAAATTCATGTTGAAACTGACAAATACTATAATAATATGCTCTGCCAGTTATAGCATTCCGTGGGCAACACGTAGTGACGTCAATCGATGCTTAAGCAAGACCGAAATCTTAATATATATAAATCTCGTGTCACAATGTTTGTCCTCAATGAACTCCTAAGCCACTTAACCGATTATAATAAAATTCGCACACCATGTGCAGTTCGATCCAACTTGAGAGATAGGATAGCTCAAAACGCGAACGAAGTCGCGGGGTGACAGCTAGTAATAAATATAAATAAATAATTTGCAACAAGTTCGAAAGAGATGGATGATGATGACGACTGGCATCATACGTTTTTGCTCCTGAAATGCTTGATTTTTTGGATCATGCCCCGTAGCATCAATACATTTGACTAAAGTTACTTGGACAAATGGCGCGATCGTGGATGTATGTCGTGGATTAGTACTTATTCCAAACTTTTTCTTGGGTTTAGTTTTGTTTTGTGATGTCAATTTATTTGTACTAGGTATATTGTACACCATAAATTGCCAAAAAGCTAAATTATATTCCAATCCAGGATGGGGAAAGGCAATATATATTTTTACCTCGTATAAATTACGAAATTAACGCAACTTGTGACTGGCTACCTACCTATTAATTTGAACGGTATTATGCTAAGCCCCGGCCCATGAGGCATCCGTGATGTAAACCACAATAACACTAATAGAGTATGCGGAGCACACATTTAACTGTATAGCCTTCTATGGCTGCGGATAGGAAGTCACATCCCATGCCCAGTGCATGCTGTATTGTGACCAGGGATGGGTGTGCTGAAACGAGGTACGTCTATATTGCGACACTAAGCTGCGCCCTGCAGTTTCCCCTGTATTACGACATTTGCCGCATGGCTCTGCGATTTTTGCGTTTTGCCCGTTTTTTACTGTGTTTCGGGAAACAAAGTGGCCTTTATTATGTATGTCAAGTCAATATATGTATTTATGTATTTCAAGTGAATAATTTATGTGTTTTAAGTGAATAGGTATCTCCTAGGCAAGCGTGTTACACCTTCGATCACGTCGACGCTTCCCATCAGACGAGTCAGTGGTCATACGCATGCCTAGTCTGTTGTAAAAAAATATATATATTTTCTTGAATATTGCTGGTAGTATTGCTGGAATAAAGCTTCATTCCCTCAGTTTTTATTATTAACAGGAAGGGTGGTGCAGGCCCACCCTTCCTGTTATCTTTTGCTCAATTTAAGTCTAGATTACTCTAGATACCTAGTCCGTTAAATAATAGCAAGCAGTTCATCCCTCCATCTCCAAAAGAGAATCGTTTGATGTCGTGTAAGTTACGGTCTTCCCTAAATTATCTTATCATATTCTTGCTTAATTATACTCGTAATTGATTAAATCTGTTCAGCTGCTTTACCTTGATTGCAGTAAAAACAACCGTGAATAGCGTCGCCGAAGTTGCTTCCGATTATGTACTGTTGCATGACGACTCAATTGTCTCAATACAATAGTTAACACTGTTAGCGTATAGGTAAATAAATACATCGTAATAGCATCTAATAGGTTACGAAATATCGTATTTGTGCCAACAATGAAGAGGAAGGATGGAGTCACAACGCGGCTACGTCAAGTCCTACTTGCGCAGAATTGGTCAAAACTATTGCGGCTTTTACAATTTCCGAATATCAGGGGGCCTTTTTTTTTGTTGAACGGAAATCTTCAAAAAGATGCCCGGATGCCGGGTTATGTGGGAATTGACCCACTAAAACCCCCGTCGGTGGGCATCCTCTGTGTATACCGGCACCGGGATCTCCATAGGACCGCACCGGTGCCCACTAGCACGTTGCCTGTAACAGCACCTTTCCCAGAGATTGCTCTATTGTCTCTCACCACAACGATGCATGCCACGCCACACCGTTGTCTTCCCCAGGCTCGCTCGTTTGGTAGGGTGGTCAGATCCCCAAATCTGCCCACCTACAAGCCCAGAGGTCCCCCTTTAGTCGGCTCTTACGACGGGCAGGGGATACCGACGCCGTATTCTAAGACCTAGGCTCCAGGGTGAATATCAGGGGGTCTACCGATACGACTCATGTTCGCGCAGCGTTGACAACACAACGTAACCGTCATGGCACTAAGATGCCATGGTATATAGGCCCCCAGGTCATTTCTAGTGCGTGAGTCAGTGAATCAGGCTTATTTTCACGGTCGGTGCAGTTTGCGCAAAATGCTTTTGTTTTCGTCCGAGTTCTGTTGCCCAGTGACCGTGAAGGCTGGGCCAAACACTTCGAGAGACTTGCGAAGATACCTACCTTGTAATGTAAAACTTATGTATGGTTGTAAAGATTTCTCTACTAACTTTTAAACTAGCACAAGCATCCCCTTTTGGTGACGAGAGGAAATTGTCGAAACATGCAATGATGCGGGCCATACCTACTTCCCTTGGGCTTGTTTTTTGCGTGATGATTCGAATTCTAACGATCTCAGATTAGGGTCCTAATTTAACCTAACACGACCTTTCTTTATTCTGATAGGCAGGGAATTATGAAGACTGAAACTATATTTTTAAAATATGGTTTCAGTTTTCAAAACAATTTGTTCTTCAAAAACTACCATTTTTTCGGGGTACCGTATTTTTTATTGCAATACCAATTGGCCCGGCAATACTGGCAATATTGCCGACTTTAGCCCGGCCATCATCAGTCATGGTAGAAATGTATGACTATAATATTATAAACGCGAAAGTTTGTAAGAATGGATGGATGGATGTTACTCTTTCACGCCAGAACGGCTGAACAGATCTGGATGAAATTTGGCACACAGATAGATTATAGTCTAGAACAGCACATAGGATACTTTTTGACCGCGGGTGAAACCGCGGGGCGCAGCTAGTATGACTAAATAACCGAGCCACACTCAAAATATTGTCTCTATTTTGCTGGGCCAGTATTGCTGTAAAAATATAGCCCGTCTAGGAGCACGCTAAGTAAGATAGGTATAAAATACACCTACAGTATTAGATTAATCAGCAGCAGCTGTTATTTAATTCTGAAAAATTATAACGCAAAAAATAATTATATTTCTTACATTAATTTATCAGCGTGTAAACTCACGTAATAGTTATAATTATTCTGTAACGCATGACTCATTTCTAGGTCATTACCGTTTGGATTGCTAACAAAAACATCTGTACACAGACCGAGATTGTATTTTGATTCCACAGAAATGTGGAATCACAAAAACCACTAATCCTACTTTTTTATTATGAACTAGCTGCGCCCCCCTAGCTGCACCGGTAATTATTTCAGGACAAAAAGTACCCTATGTCCTTTTCTGTACTTCTGACGACGAGTATGCAAAAAATCACTACGATCGGTTGAGTAGTTGAGGCGTGAAAGCGCAACAAGCAAACAAATAAACGAACGAAGAAACTCACTTTCGCATTTATAATATTGGTTAGGATTAGGGTTAAGAAGTTAGGATGCGAAAGGTTCAGTATGTGTATTAGTTTATAACGTTTTCACGTGCAAACGGTTGAACGGATTTGGTTATGTAGACAGCTAAAACCTTGTCTAACCGCACAGGCTTTTTAACCCGGAAAATACAATATAAAACTCTTTATTCACACCAAATTATACTATACATATAAAGTCTTTAATACAAAAATGAATCTCTAGAATAGCTGAACGGATTTCGCTAATTCTTTTATTAGAATACTAGCTACGCCCCGCGGTTTCACCCGCGGTTAAAAGTATCCTATGTGCTATACTAGACTATAATCTATCTCTGTGCCAAATTTCATCCAGATCTGTTCAGGCGTTCTGGCGTGACAGAGTAACAAACATCCATCCATCCATACATTCTTACAAACTTTCGCGTTTATAATATTATTAGGAAGTAGGATTCCTTGAAGTTTGAGGATGGTTCTTTCGCAGAGAATTGTTTAAAAAAATGCTTGAATACAATAATTAAAGATAGTTAGGACTGTTAGGCGGTACGAAGTTCGTGGGGTCAGCTAGTTAAATATAAAACTAAAGGTAAAAAAAGGCGTCTAAAAATTATTAACGGTTTCTGTAAGATGAGGGCAAAACCGCAGAGTGCAGCTAGTATAGTATAGTTCTGTGTACAGAGCAATTTAATTCAGTGTAAGTAATCCTAGTGAGGCAAGGTCACTTAATTTGACGGTTCATTGGCTTCGAATGTCATTGTTTTACTACAAATTGGAGCCGCCTTGAAACTTTCATTAGAGGAATCAAAATATTTTTGTCAAACCTTTAAACATTTTCCCCTTTAGCAATAAACGTCGTTTAGCCTTGGAATAGTTATACAGTGTTTTGTCTTTTACTTTCTTTCACATTCTTAACTCGATCGAAAAAGACAAAACACTGTGTAACTGTTTCGAGGCTATACAACGTTTATTGCTGGTTTGTCTTCCTCACTATGGCTAATACAGATCCTTTTATTGTTAATAAGATTTAAAGTTTTACACTCCGTCTAATTAAAGTAACGTTTACCCGCTCAGTTAAATATCAGGTATCAGTTAAAGCAACGTCAACCGCTCAGTTAAATATCAGGTATCAGTTAGGTTTAGCTGTTTGTCCTTCCGGAAATATAAACAAAAACAAATATAATTCTCAATTTCCTGATCCACCTGGTCCTGGGCACCGTCGGGTTTAGGATTAGACGCTCTAGAACTCCCTTGCTTGCCTGCTCTGTAAATCGGTAAGTTTTAAGGGTTCTGTACCCAAAGGGTACAACGGGACCCTATTACTAAGACTCCGCTTTACGCCCGTCTGTCTGTCTGTCCGTCTGTCACCAGGCTGTATCTCATGAACCGTTACGGTTAGACGGTTGAATATTTCACAAACGATGTATATCTGTTGCTGCTATAAAAACAAATACTAAAAAAAACAACGAGATAAGGGGTCTCCCATACAGCAAACGTGATTTTTTTGCCGAATTTATAGATAATGATACGAAACTCTTTGTGCGCGAGTACGACTCGCACTTGGCCGGTTTTCCGAGATAAGAAGCAGCCTATGTGTTAATCCAATTAGCTACTTTGGCACCTTTCATCCAAACCCGTGTAGTAAAGTGCGTGAAAAGGCGGTCGCGCCCTAGTTATTAATGTACTAGCTGCCGCCCGCGGTCCCACGGGCACCGTAATTTTTTTGGGATGGAAGTTAGGCTATGGTCTTATAAGTGATCCTGGCAACGTGTATGCAAAATTTCATGATGATCAGTTAGGAGTAGTTAGGCGTAAAAACGTAACAAACTCATTTTGCAATTTATTGCGAGTGAGCGTTAGAGAGCGAAGCGTCTCTGCCTCAGCTTCGGCAAAAATGCTATTGTATGCCTGTTTATCTGGCGTCTGTCTGTCCGGCTGTGCAGCTCTACAAGTTGCATTTCTTAACCGATTCTCGTGAAGTTTTGTGAGCAGGGTCAATCTTCGGTTCGATAACTAAATAAGTTTCTTTTTGTTGATTTAGTTATTGTTTTTTTTTTTCAAAATTGCGGAGATATGAGGATCACACAGAGCCACATCGCATTTAAATAAATTCGAGAAATGTTTCACACACCTGACCCCAAACTTAGTAAAGCTTGTACTATAACTACCAGATACTGATATACATACGTATAAATATTTTTAAATACATACTTAAATAGAAATTAGACAGACATAGAACAAACACAAATTTTTCATTTATTTAACACATAAATGTTTGCTCTCGGTGAGAATCGGACCCACGCCCCCAAGCTCAGAAGGCAGGTTCGCTATCATCTGAGCCATTGAGGCAGTCATCAAAGTTAGAGTTAGTATTAATTAAGGTAATGTCCCCCAGGCGAGCTGGTGACGGGCGCGGCGCACAGCGTGGTGATGCTGACGCCGCTGAGCGAGCGCGACCGGGGACGCTTCGGATCGCTGTTCATCACCAACTACAAACTCACCTTCGTGCCGCTAGAGACCTCCAGCACTGATGTAAGAAATTTACTCCTTTTATTGGATTCGTCTCCACCAATCCCGGGATCAGATTGAATTATCCACGAATCCTGGCGCGTTGTCTCAACCGATCCCGGGATGAGTTTCCAACAAAGAAACAATTTAATATTTTACTCGCTGATCCTGGTATCCGTGGTACAAGAAAAAAATAAAAAAGATTTTGGAAACTGATCTCGGTGTTCTAAGTACTTTTTAGTTTTATTTTATTTCTCCAAAGGTATGATTTTTTTTAAATTAAATCCCAGTTTTCTTCGTAACAGTACGATCGTTCGATCGTATATCTGATCAAATGTAGGTATACAAAGAACAGTTTACAAAGTGGCCTGTTCTTAATCTAGTACTCGGCTGTGGTCGTGGCTGATGGTACACATGCTCCACGTCATTGTTATTCAGGGCTACCGCTTGTCTCGCAATGTATCTCACATGGTTTCTAATTGACAGCCGCTGCTTAAAACGATTTCATCGGTACCCACATTCACAATCATTCAGAAACGTTTCCGTTCGAATTCCAAAAATTTTAAACTCAAATATTTGAATCTCAGTCCGCATTCATAAGTTTTCAAACGTGATTCATTATTCCGATCGGATTTATACTCTATTTCCTATACCATACCAAAATTTATAAAAATTGATTCGAACAATTTGAGTTGTAGAGTTGATGTTACCGAATGATTGTGATATAGGTGCAGATCAAACAACATCGATGTCGCAGGCGGAACCGGCCCGTAGATCTTCATCGAGTGAATCTGACTGAGGTGTTTAAAGGATTAATTAAGCTAAACTATTAGCCAGGGTACTGATAAGTTCCTTTCATCGCCAGGAGTACAGCCAACGCAACCACCTGCTGGGCACATTCGACGTGCCGCTAACATGCGTGGGCGCCGTGTGGCTGACGGACGGCGGGCCGGTGCGCCGGCGCCGGCTCATGCCCTACGGAGACATGCCCGGGAAAGTTAAAGGGCTGCAGGTTATATGCAAGGTAAGTTTTAAGAAGGACGATCTGGTGTGGGTCGTGACAAGGCGCTGGATGCGAGCAGCGCGCTTTGGTAGAGCAGTGGACGAGTTCCGCCTGAGATGATAATGAGACTATCAACCCTTTAGGCGCGATTGGTCCAATTAGCGGTTTGTCCAATTCACCTTACTCGCGGTTGGCTCTATTTTTGATTAACCATATTAGCGTTTAGTCAATTTTACAGGATAGATAATCGTCAGTCTTTGGGATGGCATGCAATACACGATTTTGAACGTAAACACGTAAAAAATAGATCCCACATCTGGACTGAAGCTTGTTATTTTAAAACCACAAAGAATTTGGACGCAATTTTAATAGGATTCCTTGTTCTCTGCGTGAGGAATGAATGGAGTGGGAGAATGGGGAAGTTGGCAGTGAAAAGGAGTGAAAGTCGAGGATCGGACATAAAGCAATCGAGCTTATACATATTAGCCAGGGCCGCGATTCTACTAAGCAATTATTTTTGAATTGTTAATCAATTGTCTATATTTGACACTTCTGGCATACAAAAAGTGTCGATTTACAAATTGGTTAGTAGAATTGTGGGGGCAGACCCTTGATGACTTAACTTGGGATAGCCCTTTGTCTGGCACGTAGACGTCATGGGTTGTTAAGTGTTCGCAGCAGGTCAATGCACGTGGAGTCAGAAATCAAACAATAGTTGATTGTAACTTATGAAGTAAAGTCCCGCTCGCGTCGAGGTGACGTTTTCCAATCGTAACGTAAGCAGAGTATGACGTGTACGTGGAGACCTTGCAGTGAACGGAACGTAAAATTTGAGGAAGTTGGATACTTATTATAGCATTGCGGTTTTTGTAACTTTTTGAACCAAAAAGTTAACATAATTTATTATTTAAACTTTTATGAATTTTAAAAGGTATTAAGCGTATTAAGGTAGTAAGCGTGTAAGCGGTAAAGCCTAATTACTAAAAACTACTTATCTCAATTCAAAAAATTTACGCATTTTGTTATGATTGACTTTGTTTGAATTTGTATCTTAACTAAACTAATTAAAACTGTTACACAACAAAGCGGAATTACACTAGATATTAGTTCAAGTAAAAATTTTGAAGATGAACTTCCGCAAAGTAACGCCTGATTCAATCAACTAAAACTGTTATATTATTTTTGAAAGCGAACAAAAGACCAAAAAACTATATTTTAACTATTCCTTATTAATTTCGGCTAACCGCAATATTAAGAACCACGTGTACTTGTCCCTTATCGTGACGATTAAGTAATGTGGCCGACTCGAACACACACGATTTGATAATAAACCAAGGCCAGTCGACGCATACCAGACCGCAGAACAGATAATTGTACCAAGCAATGTACCAAAACACTCGCGGCGCACCTAAATATCCGGAGAAATTAAAATAAACCTAATTGTTAGAGAAACAAGGTTTGTAATAAATGGCGCACCTGAGTTTTGTTAGTAATGCAAAAGAGTATGTTTAAACGTTGTAGAAAATAGGTTCAAATAACTAAGTGAATCAGTATCAAGAGTTTTTAGCCCTGAAAACAGGTCTAAAAAGATGTCACGCTATAGCAAAAGCCTAAGTCTGAATGAAGCCACACGTCCATGACTAGAATCGCTCTTAGCAGTGAGTGAATATTAGTCGATGAACTAAATCAATGTCAAATGGAAATAACAGATTTTAAAGCTGTTTATCTAATCTGACTCATAGTAATGGGTCTTAGGAATGTGACATCGGGAAATCTCTTACGCGATACGGGTATGTAAATAACACACGCGTGTCGATTGTCAAATATATCGCTAAACACGCTCTACGCATTTTGTACTCTATCGATAATATATGCCAAATAATTTTAAACTTTAACTTATTGCCATAAACGTTACTATTGTTAACTCGAGGATAAACTGTTAAAATCTTACTATGGTAAATGAGTCAGAATAATTCGCAAGTTACGCGGTTCACTTTAATTGTTTAAATCCTAGTTCAAAGTAAATGCCTTCTAAGAATTTGATGTTTTTCTTGTCTTCCAAGGTTATAGGAAAACGCATTGCAGTTGTTTCTTTACTCGATGATGTCAGTGATTCAACATGAGCCTGAACACACAAACGCGACCACAACTCTTTCGGCAAGAGTATACAGTACATACATTCATCGTTACACAGTTATTTTGTAGCTTAGGACGTTATCACACGGGCTATTCGCAATCATGTTTTCAGCGAGGCGATCGGCTAAAGCAACTCGGCAGACGATCGCGTTATAGTTCCTTAGAACTTTTACTATAAATTTTGTGACGGCTTGACACTATCGATTTGGCTTTAAGAACTTTGAGGCTTAACCAACGTATGATCGAACGTGCCTAGAGTATTAAAATATTCCATTCACGATGACTCTACGGTCGTCTATCTATAGCGTCTATTTTCCAACGGACTCAGCGCAGCCTACGCGTTGAGATTCATTGATAACTATTACGTGTTCCTTGATCGAATACACCCTATGGTTTAAAAATACTAAAATTCATCGAAATGTGTCCATAACTTTAAACGTGAAAAAATATCAAACAAACACACAAATTTTCGTCTTTATAATGTAAGTGTAGTGTAGAATATCTAGTTATTACTAACTAGCTGTTACCCGCAACTTCTTTTGCGTTTATTCAAATACTAGGTTTTGGATACTATTTTTTGAACAAACGCCTTTTAAAAAAAAGGATTGCGATCCTACGCTCTTCCAATAAAGATTAACACATTTTACCCTACTATTTAACTAACTAGCTGCTACCCGCGACTTCGTTCGCGTTTCTTCAAAATAATATCGAAAAACCTTTCTCGTGATAAACTGTAACCAACTATCGAACTTCATCAAGATCCGTGCTACTTTCAATTTTATAATTTTAGTGTGATTTTTTTTGTTACAGAATATGAAAGTCCTAACATTCAGCTTCGCGAACTCCCCGATCGACAACGGGCGCAAGATCGCGCTCGCGCTGATGCACCACGCCTTCCCCAAGCGGCACGACCTGCTGTTCGCCTACGAGTACCGCGACCCGTACTACCCCACTCTACCGCCCGACATGAACATGTTCCTCCGTCCAGGTACAAGTAACATTATTAAAAGAAAAATAAAAAATCCCGGCTGCAAAATATTGTGCCCTATATCACTTCCTGTATCAAGACGATTCAAATGACACCTTACATGTCCAAATACATCAAGCTGTTTAGGCTGTAGGGCGTACCAAAATAACCTGCAACATACAAATGTACATACATACACTTGAAAAACACAACCCTTGTTCCGAAGTCGGATGAAAAAGGATCGCGATCCTACGCTCTTCCAATAAAGATTAACATATTTTACCTTACTATTTAATTTAATAGCTGTTACCCGCGACTTCGTTCGCGTTTTTTCAGAAAATAATATCCAAAAACCTTCCACGTGATATACTGTAACTAGTTATACTGTATCTAGGCATGCGTTTGACCACTGACTCGCCTGATGGGAAGCGTCGACGTGATTGAAGGTGTAACACACTTGCCTAGGAGATACCTATTCACTTTACTCCCCTGGATTGTATTTAGGTGGACAGACAGACGCAGGCAACGAGTTCCACACCTCTGCAGTTCTTACAAGAACCTGGGTCTCTTCAAGACAAGAGTGAATAGGCACCTCATGGGCAAGCGTGCTCCATCTTAGACCGCATCCTCACTTTCCATCAGGTGTGTTGCGGTCAAACGTGGGCCCATTCAATCATAAAAAAAAAAAAAAAGAAAAGTTGACTTGAAACGCTTAGTACGTTTTGGCGGAATTTCCACCATAAAAGGGTCTCTTACTGGTGCGCCTGGTACAATTATAAAAGAACGGTGATGGCTGGATCAGGTCGTGCAGTTCTTGTGCACACTTTAAAAAGTCTTAAGCCCCGGCCCAGGCTACTGCCACGAAAGACCCCATACGCTGTTCCTATTGGTTAAAGAGCCATTAACAACCAATAGGAACACTTTCAGGCGTTCGTGATAATAGTCTGGTACAGGCTTTAAGAAGTCAATATCGAATCAGTGATCCCCCCGGTGTGCTCAAAGTGCGCAGATGCATGTGTTCGTTTTTTGTGTCGCTTCTATGTCATCAACCCATCTGTTACGATGCCCTGCAGCTGATAAATCTGATGAAATTTCAAAATGGCTTGTTTGTAATCTCTCCATAGTATAAAACAGACGCTTTCCGCGTCTGTCTGTCCCTCTCTCTGTCTCTTTTTTTTTATTTTTTATTTTTATGTAGAATAGGTCGGCGTTTGACCACCAACTCGCCTGATGTTAAGCGACGTTGTGGTCTAAGATGGAGCACGACGACCTATAAGGTACTTTTTCACTCTAGCCTTGAAGTTTTGTAGAGTGAAGAAGTACAAAGACGGCAGTTGAGTGAGGCGCTACAACTGCACCACAGCTCAGACCCGTCTTCGGAACTGTTACACCGGACTACATCCCGAAACACGACTAGGTCATTTCACGGCATGGCTTGGTCCGGTGGGTGGTAACTAGCCACGGCCGAAGCCTCCCACCAGAGAAAATCTCTCTGATTATCCGCCAACTCCTAAACTGCAACGGATTTCGATGCGGTCTTTAACATCAGTTAGATATTTTTTCTCGGAAGGTTTATAGGTACCGTGCTAAGCCGGAGCGGGTCGCTAGTTTGTAATAAATGAATAATGTATGTGTGCAGGTGACTGGAAGCGTGAGCTGGAGCGGTGTGGGTGCCCTCACTGGCGCATCACGTGCATTAATGGAACCTCGGACGCCTTCATGCTGACAGCCGGGGAGACGCTCATCGTGCCCAGCTCGGTGCTAGGTGACTGCTACTTCCATACTCGAGATTTAGGACAAGGGGCTAAGGGACTCAAGCCCACTCCCCCTTCCTCCGCAAACATCTGACACTCGTTTCACAATGTCAAAAATGTTTGCCTTTTCAGTGCTTTTATGCTTAACTACCTTTATATAGCTTACCTTCATATAATGTTAAGCCTCTCCCGAACCAAAATCTTACCTACCTTGATAAAACTTACCTTTATTTATGTCAAGCCCCCCAAATAATAGTAGATTGTTAAGCAAGGGACTAAAATGACCTGATGATGATGATGATATACGATGATAGTTTTCCAACGAATAAATAAAAAAAATCATGTAAAATAGGTGCTAAATAGAAACCGAATAATAATGGGTTTTTAGGCCCCTTGTGTTACACTCTACTTTTCACATCGATTGCGAGAAAATAAAATAATCCAACCCAGTCATAAAATAAAGTACGGTTACCCCAATTCGCGCCAATATTTTTTTGTTCGACGCTTTTAGTTCCATAAAATACTTTTTCACCTGGAGCGAGATATGCTATTTTATCTTCGCCCTGGTATGCTACAATGTCGGACTTTTTTTTAGCAAGAGAGTTGTGAAAAATCTTATTCGCGGCCTTCACTCGGCCCTTCTGAAACTCAGGTGTGGGATCCTTGCCGTATACGCTCATTATACTAGGGGTGTCCGTAAAATAAGATGTCCAATTATTTTTTTCAAATAAAAAACATATTTATTGAAAATAATAATACGGTTTTGGAAAGCTTAGGCCTTTTCCTATTGTTCAAGATAATCGCCGCCGAGATCAACGCATTTTTGCATGCTGAGTACCATCTTTTTTATGCCTGAATCGTGTACTCTCCCGCCGCATCGCGAACCTAACTTGAAACTGCTACTTTCAGCACTTCTCCGGTTCTGTACTGCGTCCTTTAATATAATAAATAGCATGTATTCGGATCCAGATTACAACCTGATGGAGTCGGCGCGTCACTTCCGGTCGGGGCGGGTGCCCGTGTGGGTGTGGGGCCGGGCGGCGGGCGCCGCGCTGCTGCGGAGCGGGGAGCTGCTGCAGACCGACTCCTCGGCCACGGCGGAGAGCGTGCTCTTAGAACAGGTCTCACTTGCCTTGGAATTTACCGAACCAACGTTTAAGAGGCTTTTTTTTTTCGGCGTTTGACCACCAACTCGCCTGATGTTAAGCGACGTCGTGGTCTAAGATGGAGCACGACGACCTATAAGGTACTTATTCACTCTAGCCTTGAAGTTTTGTAGAGTGAACAAGTACAAAGACGGCAGTTGAGTGAGGCGCTACAAGTGCGCTCCTGCTCCGACCCGTTTCGGCTCTGCTTCAGTTTCGGCAAAAATACTTTTGTATGTCCGATGCCTGTCCGAATTAAAAATTTAAAAGAAATAAAACGACAAAACATTATCAAGGCTATGAAACGTTTATTATTAAGGGAGTTACTATTTAGCAAAGTACGATGTTCCAACTAAATCTCTATGTCTCAGGTTCGTCGCTCGCATCCCAAACTGACCCCTCCTCACGTCATCTACCTCTGCGGGAACAGCTTCGTGAACTCGAACAGCGCTCAGGTGTTGCCGCCGCTAGCCACCTTGCAGGCTTCCTACAAGAAACTCGTCGAGTTGTGTACGCCGACGACGCTTGGCGGGTTCTGGGTGAGTTAATACAACAATTATAAATTAAAAAAAAGCCCCCGCCACCGATTTTTCTAAATCTAATCTTAGTCATCAGAAGTGTAAAATAAATGTTTTTTTTAAATTCTACATTGACATGACATTGAAATAACACTCACCATTTCTATTTAAGGTAGTAGGTACTCGAAGGTCGGTAGGTAAACGAAGTACCGCTGGTAAATTTTACCCGGTTTATTGTACCTTAGACTAACAAAATTAAAAGGCAGGTATCTCTAAGTATCTCTAAGTAGCAGGTATATCTAATAATGTTAGGCAAGAACTGAACGTTGATTACTCAATGTCACGGCGGCCATGCCACTGGCTTGCCATTGGTGGCCGATGATATAAATATATTATCTTTTTACGCTGATGTGTTGACTAAACTGTGCGTCCAATACCACTGCTGGCTGGCCGCACATAAGTTCACATACCGAACAAATTGGTGCGTACTTTCAGTTGGGATCGAACCCGCTCTATCTTGAGAGGCGAGCCTTATCTAACTAGGCTTTCATCGCTATTTTACATCTGTCTTCTGAGATTTAAAAATATGTGTATGTATATTAGTCTCTGACAGCCATAGTACAAGCTTAGACGACCGTGTGTGCAGAAATGTTCCGAATATTACAACTGATAGAGTTGTATGTCCCAGGTGCAAGACTCTCAGTACTACAGCATCCTGGACTCGTCCCGCTGGCTGCGGCACGCGGCCAACTGTCTCGCGTTCGCAGACGAGGCCGCCGCGCACCTCGCGCACAACGCTACCGTCGTGCTGCAGGAAGGTACTTACGCACAACAAATAAGGTTTTCATAACAATATGTATGTTAGTCTGCAAGGCCCTTGTTCAAGCCAAACTTCTGTGTCTCGATCATCGGCAAAGTTGCTAGTCTGTCATAAAGGTCATATAAATTATGGGATACATTTCGGAGAGAGTGCAGCTGCTTTGCATGACCCGATTCCTTCTAGCTCTTTCTATTACCATTCAACCAAGGTAACAAAAAGACATCATCGTTAAGTTAACATACCAATAAGCCGAACGAAGCGTTTTGGCTCCACTTTTATTGTTCGGACCGCTAATGGGGAATGCTCTGATGGAGTGGATCGGCTTATTCCAGACAAGCGCGCTGCATCGTAGACCGCATTTGTGTTTAAAATCAGACGCTTTACTGGCCAAGCGCAAGCCTTTTACTGAATTAAAAAAAGTAATTATCATATGGGCCCGTGCTGTTATTACATAACAACCAATGCCTGAAATAATATATGATTCTGATTTCAATATATATCTTTATTGCACACCACAAATAATAAAAAGGAACAAACAGTAAAAAAAATATTATTCGGCAGTGCAAAGGCGAGCTTATTGCTATAACTTCTACCGTGGCACTAAGCAGCTTATTGTTTAACGCGCTACCTTTTTTGAACCGACTAAAAAAAAAGGTAAATGATGTCAATTCTGTGTTTATTTTATTATTTTACTCACACACTTTTTAAATGTTTTCTGTAACTTTTCCAGGCGACGGCGTCGACTACTGTGCCCTGGTGTCGTCTCTTACGCAACTCCTGCTGGACCCTCACTTCCGCACCATCTCTGGCTTTCAGTCACTCGTGCAGAAGGAATGGCTCGCGCTCGGGCATCCGTTCTGTGATAGGTAAATAACAGAAGGAACGAGTATCTCTTTGGGATGAATGTTCGGCATGTTTTCTGTACACACGAAAATTTAGCAAAGTATAGGTTTTGCAGCGCACGCCAGGTAATTTTTTGGTACCTTGGGTTACATTATTGCGATTTTCGTAGGTAACTCTAGTTCTACCGACTAAGCAGAGACGCGTCTCTGCTTTAGCTCGGCAAAAATGCTTTCATCAGTGCGTCCGGCATCTTCCACACACGGTCGCCTGACCCCAAACTAAGCAAACTTTGTACTATGACTGCCAGATACTGGTATACATACTTAGATATTTTTAAATGCATACTTAAATAGATATTAACACCCAGACATAGAACAAACACTAATGTTCATCACATGAATGTTTGCCCTAGGTGGGAATCGAACCCACGCCCTCACGCTCAGAAGGCAGGTTCATTACCAAGTGAGCCACCGAGGCAGTCAAGTCATTTTGTGACTATATTCACAAGTCAAAAGTCACAAATGTGAGTGAGTAAGGTCACATTTTGTGAGTAAGGTTGACTTGGTCACAGGCGGCGCCCGTGTTCCTGTAGTTGTAACCTTAATGTAGAGTAGACACCTGTCCCCCAGACTGGGGCTCCCGCGGCCCGGCAACCCCAAGGAGCCGAGCCCCAAGGAGGCCCCGGCGGCGCAGGCGGCGCCCGTGTTCCTGCTGTTCCTGGACTGCGTGTGGCAGCTGCAGTCGCAGTTCCCTGCCGCCTTCCAGTTCACAGGTAACTACAGCTTGCATTACAAACACGTTATACGATCATAGTATTTATTATTTAACTACCTGTTACCCGCGTCTTCGTTTGCGTTTATTCAGAAAATAGTATCCATAAACTTACCTCGTGATATACTGAATTTGATAATTATTTACAGTATTGTAAATAATCATCAAATTTCACCAAGATTCGTTGAATACTCCTTAACCACCCAGCAGATTTAAATAGTAAATACTGCATTAAAATAATTAATATGTATAAATTTTTCATAAAATTATACATACAAGTAGTTAATTTCAATTAATGTATGTATGTATGTACAATGTTACAGAAACCTACCTGACGAGTCTGTGGGACTGCTGCCACAACCACCTCTTCGATACTTTCCTCTTCAACTGCGCACGGGATCGAGACTTGGCTGTACAAAAGGTAACCAACACTCCCAAACCATGTTTTCAGGGTTTCATACAAAAAGTAAATAAAAGGGAATCCTGAGACATCGATACCTGTCTATCCGTCTGAATGTCATTATCTTATACCTTTAAATGAGCAATTCTTGTATATATATATATATATATATATAATTGGAATCTCGGAATCGGCTCCAACGATTTTCATACAAATTAGTATATAGGGGGTTTCGGGGGCGATAAATCGATCTAGCTAGGAATCATTTTTAGAAAATATCATTTTATTCGTGTTTTATCGATAATCAATCTCAACTGAAAAATATGACTCTTCCTGACATCTATTGGCGAATAATAATACTACTATTTTTTGTGAGCAACTAATTGCTTTAACGACACAACAGCAGATGGCGTTGTTCATTTTATTCGTGTTTTATCGATAATCAATCTCAACTGAAAAATATGACTCTTCCTGACATCTATTGGCGAATAATAATACTACTATTTTTTGTGAACAACTAATTGCTTTAACGACACAACAGCAGATGGCGTTGTTAAGTAACACGAAGTCAATGAGTGTTTTCTTTGAGGTTAGACTAAAATCAATTGTTTATTATCCAAAAAACACAATTAAAAAATTAAAAAAAATACCGAGCAAAGCTCGGCCATCCAGGTACTTATATTAATACTAGCTGCGCCCCGCGGTTAAAAAGTATCTTATGTGCTCTTCTAGACTATCTCTGTGCCAAATTTCATCCAGATCTGTTCAGCCGTTCTGGCGTGAAAGAGTAACAAACATGCATCCATTCATACATACAAACTTTCGCGTTTATAGTAATAGTAGGAAGGATTGCCTTTGTCAACAATTAGACGAGAGAGTTTAGTCTCGTCTACATTTTTATGGTTCCGTACCCAAAGGGTTAAACGGGACCCTATAACCGACTCGTGGCCGTCCGACTTGGCCTTCAAGTGTTTTTTATTGCTGAAATCGCTATAAAGTACCTGTTCCCTAGAAAATGTACATTAAAATGCTAACAAATATGCTAATTCCTGTTCAGAACTTCGTCCAGCGGCCGGTGTGGGACTGGGGCGAGCAGTTTTCAGAACAAGATAAGGCGATGTTCTACAACCCTCTTTATATGACGAACCAAACTGCGCCGACGCCCAAACAGAGGCTATGTGAGTATGATATCATGTAGTCTGCTTTAATCATTGACCCCCGACGCAAAAACGACGGGGTGATATGTGTGTGTGTGTGGCATTGTAGCTCCTGAACGGGTGTACCAATTTTGATTTTGTTTTTTTTTTGTGTGAATTAGTCGGGAGTAAAGAATAGCTAAGAAAGCTATGTTTGATGAAAATCGGTGTCGAGGGTTTTTTTCCATATAGGCTTGTTTTACTAACATGACCTATGGCCCTAGGCAAGTTGCAATCGCTTCCAAGCGATACTGTTCCTAGAATCGCTAACGCTAGCTGCTGATTGGACGAGCTGGCAATGTGATCACGTGACATTTTTAGTGACAGCAGCTGACGTTAGGACGTTAGCAATACTAGAAACAAAACCGTTTAGACAGATCCCTCTTTGCCAGTGGGCACTTTGGGCAAGTGCCTAGGGCCCCGCGATAGGGTTCCTCAGACCAAATACAAAGTCCCTAGTTCCTGTCAGATCACCAAACGATAACCAATATTTATTACAAAAAAACTAATATAATTCGAAGAAATCAAACCTAAATTACTGACTACAATACCAACTTACTAGCTTTTACATGCGCGAAGCTATTCTACTCTCGCCCAAAAATTTGGCTTTCCGACTTCAGCAAGCATGATTATTTTTGGCAATTCTAACAAAATAGCGTTATGTCAAAGTCATAGTGGCCCTATTATCCTAATATGACCAGGGCCTCCAATAGGTTAAAGACGGCCCTGCGTTTGGAAGCGATTGCGACTTGCCTAAAACACACAGTGTATTAGGCAAAACACTGTGTGTTTGTTTGTGTGAACAAACAAACTAGGCTCAGCCGATATTTTAGGGTTCGGTGCTAGTATTTTATACAATAGAAGTCTTGAAGAAGAATCTTGCGTGCTTACGATAATGAACATAACAAACATAACTTATATTGAAGTAGTAAGTAAACATTCAACAACTAATAAAATAAAATTAACAATTACAATTAACGATTAGTATACATCATGTTACAAAAACCCTGTTGTACAATTGACACACGTACACACACTGACAAGTATTCTCGCAAAAATACCGGAAAAAAAACGCACATTAAAAATAGCAAAAGTTATGACCGGTTTAAGAACACAAGAAACGAAGGAAATTTTACAGAAATGTTAACAAATCTGGATTCTGGATAAAATATAAAATTTAATTAACAATTAAATTAATTAATTAATTAATTTAATTGTTAATTAAACAATTTAATTAATTAATTAAATTCAAAGTCAAAGTCAAAATGTTTTTATTCAATTTAGGTATCAAAGATACACCTATGAACGTCAAAGTTATTTAAATTGACTCGACCGCCTTGTTCGGACAAAAAGCCTCTACTCAGAAGAACAGGCAAGAAACTGAGGGGCATTATTTTTTCAAATAATAAATAAATTATAGTCTCACAAATTTTGGCTTACAACTAGGTAATATCTATAAATACTAGTGGCTACTTGGCGGAAGTGGAAGGCTCCAGACATCTTTATCTTCTAAATAATTCTTAACCTTATAATATCCTCTTTTCATTAATGTAGTTTTTACATGTGATTTGAATTTTCCCTCGGTGAGCCCTGTTATATTTTTCGGGATTTTATTGTAAAAACTAACGCAGTTGCCTAAAAATTACTTTTTTGACTTAGTCAGTCTAAATCTCGGTACAGCTATCCTATCCTTATTTCTAGTGTTATAATTGTGATAGTCACTGTTCAATTTAAATTTATGTAGATTTTTGCGAACGTGCATAATATTTTCAAGGATATACAAAGAAGGTAAAGTTAATATATTTATTTCTTTAAATAAATCTCTCAATGATTCACGGGGACCCATTCCGTAGATAGCGCGGACCGCTCGCTTTTGCAAAATAAAAATGGCCTCTACTTCAGCAGCTGATCCCCACAGCAAAATGCCATATGACATTATGCTGTGGAAGTAAGCAAAGTAAACCATCCGAGCTGTAGCTATATCCGTCAGTTGCCTAATCTTGCGAACCGCATAAGCAGCAGAACTAAGTCTCCCAGACAGAGCACTAATATGTGGACCACATTGCAGTTTGGAATCAATGCTTATACCCAGGAACACCGTCGCCTTGTCTATGTTAAGTTTATCGCCCTCAAGCATTACGTTTGGTTCTATATATATATCTAACATTAGGCATGGAAAACTTTAAACACTTAGTTTTTTTTGCATTTAGTAACAAATTGTTCGCAGCGAACCATCTCGAAATAATAGTCAATACGTTGTTCACATGCACAAGCTCACTATCTTTCCTATCTGTTCTAAAAATAAGAGATGTATCATCAGCAAATAGGACTATGTCTGTAAGAATATAATAAGAACGGGCCTAATATAGAACCTTGTGGTACTCCCATTGTAACTAAAGATCCGGAAGATGTGACGCCATTAATTCCCACTTTTTGTTGTCTATCAGTTAAATATGACTCGACAAGATCTAGAGCGATTCCACGAATTCCGTAGTGGTGTAATTTACGGATCAAGGTGCGGTGTTCTACACAATCAAACGCTTTGGAATGATCACAAAAGACACCGATGGCATCCGATGGCAATTAAATTGAAAATTATTTTTTTTTCTAAAAAAAACTAGATATATGTTGGCGGGTTTATTCTAAGAAAGTAGCGGCACGACGCGAATAGTTAACAAATTAAACCGACGCAATTAATAGCTGCGTTCACACTTTTAGCTGGGTGAAGCGCGATGTGTGCTAAAAATTGTATAGTTGCAATATTTAATTTAAACTAGCATAATTGCATCCTCCAGTCGATACTGGATGCGCACGTCGCGGATACAACAGGGTTTTTGTAACACCCTGGGAAATGTACTGTATCGTCTGTCCAGCCATAACGCCCAGCAAGAAGTCCCCGGAGCAGCTGTCCCGGCTGGAGCCGTGCTCGTCCGTGGCGGGCATGGAGCTGTGGTCGCAGTGCTACGAGCGCTGGCTGATGCCGCTCGACGCGCCGCACTCGGGGCCCGTGCAGTACCACCTCTATAACGCGGCACTTAGAACCCAGGTACTTTATTTACAGCACTAGAAATCATAACGGGACAAGCTTCGATCGGTAAACATAGATGTAAAGTTTCAGTACACAAAATAGCCATTTTGCATAATTATTTTTTACTATTCTTAACTGTATAATGACTTTTTTTTTATATTTGACATAATTATCAGTCATTATTGTTCTTATAGTGTTCTCACATTCATTTTTAATTGTAAATATTCAACTAACCTGTAACTATAGGAGTAATCAAGAAATTCTTATCTGGCACCTTAAAAGCAAGGTGCCAGATCAAGTGTAAGGTTTGTTTCGCTGTCAGTCGTTCTGTAATCGCGTCTATGTCATGGTGTGTTAAATGTGCTAAAACAGCATAGCTAATGTTATCAACGTTTTCCGGAATAACAAGGTTTAGATTCAAATGAATTTATTTGTATTTGATTATTTTGAAATATAACTTTAAGTGTATAACTGAACAAGTCGAAATCGCGGCCGCCATGCCGTGGTTGGCGCGGTGTACAGTTTTACTAACCACACGCGCGGTGTTCCGTGCACAAGCCTGACCGGAGCAGTTAAAAGTGTGGGGAAGTTGGAGTGTATAGTGTAGGCCTGTAAATGACAGAAATAGCAATCAACGTGTAAGGGTTCATAAGTGAATCTTTGACGTTCTTAAGTGTATCTTTGATACCCAATTGAATAAAAACATTTTGACTTTGACTTTAACTTTAGGGCTTTTCCAAATTCGGCGAATGCGCCGCTCGCGACCCGCAACTGCAACAGCAACGCGTGCAGTTGCTTCAATTGTTTAGAGCGCGACTTTACCACAAAATGCACGCAAGCAGCGCATTCGCCAAGACCTAGACGAGCCTCAACGTGCGTCGTGTCCACAGATCAGCCGGCTCTCGGAGCAGCTGCAGTCGCTGTCCATCCTCTCCGGGCGCGAGGCGAGCAGCGAGCCGGCCCCGCCCCCGCGCGCCGCCGCGCCGCGCTTCCACCCCTTCAGCCTGCACCGCGGTGACGTCACGGCGGCGCTCGACTGCATGCAGCTCAGCCTCATAGACGCCAGCCAGCTGCTCGACTCGCAGTCGCTGCTCAACGCGCCAGACTAATGTGCACCCTGTCGTCTTAAAACTTGGGGTGAGCATCGTGTAGCAAGTCAAGTTATCATATCAAACCTTCAACCCTTTGAGTCTGCACCGCGGTGACGTCACAGCGGCGCTCGATTGTATGCAGCTCAATCTCATAGACGTCAGCCAGCTTCTTGACGCGCAGTCGCTGCTCAACGCGCTAGACTAATTTGGATCTTATCATATTCAAAGTTGGGATGAGAATCGTGTACCAAGAAGTGATCATTCTAAACAATAGCGAGTCATTTATCCGGCTTTTTGGTGACGTCACGGGACACTATATAGACATCGTGCAGCTAAGTTGATGCAAACGAGCTACACGAATTTAAATCATTACTTAATGCGCAAAACTAATTAATGCTGTATATATAAATATATATATAAATATTAAATATAGGGCTATAATCGTGTAGCAAATCTTCCAACGCCAAGAGAGCATCGCCTTCTTCCCTTAGTTTCCATTTTGGTGACGTCACGGCGACTCTAAACACGATACATGAAGTTGAAAATGTTCAGTTACTTGATGCTATTTTTTTGGCATACCATATTTCAACACACAACAAAGTATAGTTTAATAGTTTCGTTAGACTGAACATAGGATTAAACTCAACAATTATTTAAAATCTTGGATTTAATAATAAGAAACCATTTTAGGTACTTCCAAAGACTATTAGGTTAGGTTGCAAAAACTTTATGTCATTATCTCTGGAACCGATGTTCCGTTGGCATCGAAGCTTTTTATAACTTTTTCTTGCACTTGCTACACGATTGTCATATACCACATCAAAAATATGGCCTTACACGTCTGTGGGCCATAAGCCGAACGCTCTACTGACCGTTTTATCTCTTTCTGGCTGCTAGGATTACCATGCTCCAGACAAAGATAGTATGCTCCGCGAAGCGTGCTCGGCGAGTGACCTGGCTATTAAGAGCACCCTAGTTGATATATATTTAGCATATTAAAATCAACGAAATTTGAGCTTCGTCAAGTGAGTCGTAACATACAAAAATAAATAAAATACCGCTTGTGACAAATGAGCGCCTTATAGGCTAGAAAAATAATATAGATCAATACATTAAAGAACAAGTACCGTAATAAAAACTAATGCCATTCATCTATGAGTATTAGAGGATAAAGAACTAATATATTGTGTTATGTTTTAACAACTGACTTATGGGCATCGCTCATGGCATTAACTCTGCACCAAACGGGCTAAACATAAAAAAAAATATTAGCAATCTATTATGTAAATTGCTATTTCCGATGTGGACAGAAGGTCCCAGGTTCAAACCCCGATGGGCCAGGTATTTGAACGATGATTGTAAATATTTGGTCTGAATGCTGCTAGAATGAGTCTGTGTGTTTTATAGATTGAAGTCGCACAGAAAACTTAGTGAAGAGCTGAGTGGATAGTTTGATTCGTTTGTGATATGATTATCGAAATATTAACTTATAAATGTCACGTAGACCATAATTTTAAAAAACAAACGCTTTCATAATTTAAATCATGTTTAAAATGTTTTATTTCTAATTCTGCAGCATATGCGACAAAAAAATATTATTTCTTTCCTTTCTCTGTCGGTCTGGTGTCGAGTTAGTGTAGTGAGCGATGACCTTTATAATAACTTAATGATTGTAAATAGAACTGAGATTAGATTAGTCTGCGTACGCGCGTATTTATTTTAGTCCGGCTTTGAAAGGAATTGAGTAAGTACTAAAAGAGTATGAGTAATAAAAAAGTAAACTATGTGTTTTTCTTAGCAGTCCAACTCTTTAAGCAAAAAAGTCGGGCTGTTGTTGACAGGACTGGACTAAAGTTTAGTCTGTACTCGAGAGAATTGGTGCCAATGAATGTCAAAGAATTGTAAGGATGGTGTTGATTCAGTTGTACTAATCACAGCTGTAGTCTGACAATAAGCCTTTTTTTTCTTTTTACATGCAAGGAAAACATGGCAATAATTTTAGGACTGTCTTATTTGGTTTAGTTCAGTTTTTAGTACAACAGAATCAACACCATTGAGCATTTTTGGACTTCTAAGAAAAACACCATAAATGATAGAATTATAATTATTCTTAGAACAAACTAAGTTATATTTTTGTAATTAATTCAATCTACTGCTAAAGAGTTGTTCTTTCGTAAGTTTCAGTAGTAAATACTTTTTATTAAAAAAAAGATAAATCTTTGTATTTTAGGCCATTCCAAAGTATTCCAGAGATAACGAAGTATTTTTAATCTACGTTTGACTAAATTGCACCGTAAATACTTTTAAAAATTAGCTATTGTTTTTATAATTAGTTATTGCGAAACGAAATTCATAGCTTTTTTCATCTGTGTAATCTTTTGTAAATTTTAACCTGAATTGACAGCATTAAAACGACATAAATTTCTTTCGAATTTTATCGTATAAAACACAAATATTATAAGCTAATATTATAATATTATAAGCGAAAGCTTGCGAGTGTGTATTGTATCTTTTTCACTTCTTCACTCGCTAAAACGTTAAGTGGCTTTACCTGTTTAGGTTTTGGTAAAATTATAAATAGAGAAACAATTCCAATTCATTTCTATTTTTAACCGACTTCAAAAAGGAGAAGGTTTTCAATTCCGTTGTTTTTTAAATGTTTGTTACAGCATAACTCCGTTATTTATAAACCGATTTTGAAAATTATTTTTTTATTTGAAAGTATATTATGCTTACAGATGGGTCCCATTTTTTACAAAATCCAATTCAGATGACGGGAAGTCCGTTTTTTACGTTGAAAGATTATTTTATTTCATACATAATATTCATTTCATACCTTGGCTCCTTGGTGGGCTTTTTGCCCACTAAAATACAGTTCCTGTAGAATAGTGGGTGCAACCGTAGGGCGTAGTATGAAGCATAAAACCAGCAACAATTGTAAAGTGTTATACATCTGCGAAAATCTACTTCTTTTATACTATGTAAGTATACAAGAGATAGAGAATAGAAAATTCTAAAACGACACTAAAATCGACGTCACAATTGTGTTAATTTAAAAAGCTCGCTATGGAATTCGTTTCGCAATTAACTTCACATAGATACAATCTGTTACCAATAAAAATATCTTAATGTAAAATCTGTAAATATCTTTGTACGAAAGTGCATTCTGTACATAAATGCATACATAATTAAGTATGGCAGCTACCTACGTGTTTTTATTTATGTACTTCGTTGTTATTCGTTTAATATTTTTAAGTAAGCGTATTGTCCAGCGGGCCTAGCATGGCATCTCATTGTCGTGACCGTTACGTTTTGTTTTGATGCTGCGTCACTATGGACCTTAGGGTCCTTTTTCTGTCATGTGGATATTTGCTCGCGCGCGGATCTGGTCCGCATGCGGGTGATAGCACACTCCTGCCACACGCAGGACAGATTTCGTTTACCGCTGCAGGGTCGTGCGTGTCGCCAGACTAGTGTGTCGGCGTACTATGACCATGCGTACGAACCGCGTCACAGTAAAAACAACACTGAAGGCAGAACAACGCCGCCCACATCTGGTTAGGACGCACGCGGGCTTCACGCCCGCAGCCAATCCGCGATCCACGCGCGTGCTGCCCGCGTGATAGGAAAATTACGTATGAAATGATAGGATGCGGGCAGCCCGCATGCCGACCTGTGGCCCTATTCGGAGATTTGAGATTTTCATCTCACCTTTTTTCGTCCTTGTTGCTCTCTTTTGAAACGTCATAGGTGTGAAAGTGACCGAGATAAAATCTCATCTCATCTCACGCGTAGGAATAGCCCCCCAGATCCGCGCGCGTGTGGAAATCCGCATGACAGGAAAAGGGATCTTACTGCGCGGCGATACGATTCGCAGTCGCGCAACGTCGACCACAAAACGTAACTATCTTGGCAATAATATGTCACGGAAGGCCCTGTTCTGTCATTATAATATCCTGTTATATTGTGTTATTTTAATTCCATAGAACTATATTGTGTTATTTTAATTCCATGGAACTGTAAAGATTCAGACCCAAAATCTGGTTTTTGAAGCAAAATTTGTTAAATAAATCGATAACGAAACGGCAAATTAGAGATACGCAATATATTTTGGAAACGGCGATTTTGTAACGTTTAAACAGTTTCTACTGTTCAATGGTTTTAGTGCCAAAAGCCAATGACTGCTTCATGTAGACATTACAACAAATTCATTCGAAACATCTGAAGCGCATGTGGGTGGGGTAATGAAAGCTGATTGGTCCGCTCAAGAACGGACATCGCATCGGTACGAGCCGGCCACGAAGTAAAGTTTACTATGTGAAGCTGGCAGTGGTTTTTATGAGCACCAATTAGCTAATGCATTGACTGAAAGTGTTTGCCTTATGAGTAGTTTTTCAGAGTGAATGTAAAAAAATATATTTAACCGATACTTCCACAATATTTATTGTCTTTCATACTTGTTATTGATGTTACTTATTTGTATGATTTTTATGGTCAATACAACGTTAGCACGTAAAAATATGTCATGAATAAAAATAATTATACGTAGATAGAAAAGAGCATCACAAATTAAAAAAATAAAATAAACAATAGATGACTCTTAAAATATTTTTATTTGTTTACAAACTTAAATTATGTGAATACTGCAGAGTCAGTAAGTAGGATATTGTTGACTTCTTAAAAGAATTTTAGTCTGTATAGTTGTATTTAGACATAAGCCTGTATCTATATTGATGTATAATTAATGATTTTATCAACTGTTATTATAGCTTACTAGGGCTCTAATAAAAACTAAGAAAGAGCGGTAAATAATATCGCGTTTATAAATATTGCTACTTGGCAATCGAATTAAAAACAGCGTTCTTTCTTGGGTTGAAACATGACGTACCATTTTACTCCATAAAATCTTTCGCACACTATCAAGTCAACTCAGACTAGACACTGGACACAGTAACATACGTAATTATGAATCATAGACTCATATCCAGTGTTCAAAGATAACAATCACAAGCTCGATATTTCCTTCAAGCAATCATTTGAAACTACTGTGTAGGTATCGAGTGTGTTGTGGCTATACTTCAATGAGCAAATTATAGACGTAACCTCTTTTACGCCATAAGTCTAACGAAGGGAACGCTCGCACGCGTATCGAATTGAACCAAATTAGGCTGCATGAGCCATCAATGTTTATTTATCTATAGTCTATTGCATTACTTTGGCCTCAACTCAAGTCAGCATTGAGATGATTGAGGGCGATATTCACAGACCGCATTTCGAATTTACTTTGATAGAAAGTTTAAGTTTCCAGGCGAGATTCTTGATCTAAAGTCGAAGTGCGGTCTGTGAATCTCGCCCTGATGGTGTGCGAACTCCATAAAACAAATAACATTGCTTCCTATCGTGTAATTTCCGCAGCCATGTCGTGCCATCATAAACGATCACGTCTAGAATCCTAGAATCTTCCAGAACGTCTGTTATAGCTAACCCAGTGATGTACAATGTCGACCAAATTCTGTTGTCAACTGTACCTGACAATGAAACGCAGAAATGTTCAAAGAATGAGAATAAAACTGATTTATTGAAGGAATGGTTTTTATTTATTACTTTAAATAGTAATCAGTAAATATTTTAAGTCTTAGGTTTACTAACATAGAACACACACACATACACAGAGTAGATAGGTAAATTTTACTAATTTTAAAACATGTAAATATACTTTACATACTCTAGTAAATGAGATATTTAATACTTTTATATTCACTAAGTTTAGTGAAAATAGATGGACGCTACAATACAGACATACACGATCTACTCTTTCTAATAGGTGGGTATATTAGGCACATAATTATATTTCTATAGTTGAGGAATTTGACTAGATAGTCCGGACAAATCAGCTCAAAAAATAGGGCCAAGATTACAATAATTCGCATAGGACTGAAAATTGGTACAAATGGCGAAACCTTTCATATATAAAACAGCATATATATATTATCACATTTTATCATAAATATAATGTGAAATATACCTATCGATCCCAAATCCGCAAAAAAAAATTCAACAAAAAAACTTCGAAAACTTTAGGCCCAAATTCAAATCGACGTAACGCCAGTGCGGCCGTACATGCGTCGCGTGTTTATTTGCCTACAATTTTTTTTAAACGAGCCAGGCTATCCTGCTGGTAAGGGACAATGCCTCTTTACTGCTGCTGTACCATACAACATTTTTTATTATCCGATTTAATACAATGACGATTTTAAAAATAAGAAATAAAATGATTTCGTAAAATTAATAGTCTTAATAACACACAGGCTATTTATATACTATTACAACAAACTTCGAGTAACAACCGTGTAATCCACCGGCGCGAGCAACGGCAAGGCGGATTTACGCGCCAGGCGTGTTTGCACGCCGTGCGTGTATTGCCGCCCTCGCGTTGCTCGGCCGAACGCCAGTGCCGCCCAGTGCGGCGATACACGCTAGGCGTGTAGGTAACTCAGATCAACCTAGAGGAAAAGATGGAACACTGCGTTATATCTCGCTGAAGCCACTTTAATAAACTTGTGTGGTTTGTGGTAATGTTGCCATGTCAAAACATTTACAATTGCACGAAAACTAATATTAATTCCCAAACTTTACGTTGGCCATTTCCGTTCCAATATATAACCTTAGTAGATTCAATATTCCAAAACTGCAAATATTTGTAAGAGTTTAATGTTACGGCTTTTTCAAAAATGACTTGTAAAAAAACTGCACAGTTTTTAAAAAGAACGTCAAAATGTAGTCTTGGCCACACTTTTATAATGCACTATGGATATTTATGTACCTACACGAAATTATACCATAAACCAATGCACGTAGTGTCGAAGTAAGAATGGCCAAGAGAGTAGCGTAGTTTTTTTGCGTCAACGTGTGCGTGTTGTGTACATATACGACAGTAGCGTAGTTTTGGGATGGTTTTTGGCTTCATCTAAATCATACGCCGTGCGCCATCTTATTCTCTAGGTTGATCTTAAGTAGGTAGGTAATAATAAGGCGTAATGAGTATTGTTTTAGCATTTTCTGAAAAACACCTCAGCAGCCAAAATGTGGATCACAAGCATTTTTATGGTGGAAACGGAGGCTAAAATAACAATATTCCTACTATATTATTAAATTGATGTATAGTGTAATAGATTCACTATATAGGGGCTCCATGACTGAATTTACAGACTAGCAGATTTGGGAGGGCTAGGGCATTTACATAAGTTTAATCCAGCGTCAATGAGGTCGGGTATCTGATACCCACCGAGTTGTAAAACATTCAGCCTTAGAAATAAAGTTTAAATATTATATGTAACAAAAAAGCTGAAAAATAAAAATATTTTTGACTTAATCAGTAAAACGGTAAGTTTTATTTTAAAAGATATTAGACAAAATGGTAGATCATGTAGTCAATGGTCATGAGATCATCATGTAGTCAATGGTCATGAGGTCATGAGATCATACCCACAGAATATGCCCTATTACCTATGATCATACCTACAAAAATTGTTCTCACACTCTTTTCCCTAAGAATCTCCATTTCTGAGCTAAAGCAGTTCGAGTAGAGTTCGTAAAGTTGAAATAAATAGATTTCTCATAATAAAGGGTGTCTCAGTAAGAACGCACTTTTTAAATTAAGAATCATTGTTTTAGTGTGCTAGTGGCAATTCTGAAATTTGGATTATTAAAAATAGAGCGCTTCTCGAAGGAACAACGCGCTTTAATTGTGAAAACTCAAACAAAAATGGGGAAACCGCTCAGAATCCTCAGGATGATTTTAAAATTTGGTGAATTTCATAGCCATCTTGAATTTTTATTACTCTTAATACATAATCCTTGTAAACTCCCATAATATTTGTTTTAACGCACCTTACTTATCTTCAGCGGTTCCAAAGCTATAAGCATATATCAAATACGTATGTATGGCGGTACATTTTATTATTTTTCTATAGTAGCCATCTTTTTCTTTAATTTCATCAAAAAGGTCCGTAGTTTTTCTACGTTTTATAAGTGCACAATGCCACTTTATCTCTTACTGTTTCCGAGATAGTTGAGATTCATTTTGTTTTTGAGTTTCCTGTCGTCATTATTTCTCTGACCCACAAGGGTCAAACGATGTTAAAAGCTCCTGAAAAAATATTTAAAATTATCCACATGTCCACCACCTCACAAGTGGCGTGGCAAAGTGGATATTATGAGAAATCAACTTTTTGAACCTATCTCAAAATGGGGCCTAGGGGGAAAAGTTTGAGAACAAAAACAAATTTTACGGTAAAACTTACCATTTAGCTTATTAATTCAAAAGACCCATATTTCCTATCTTTGACGTTAATTTTTTTTTTTTTGCGGATGTGGGTTTTATGGGGACTTTTCACATTTAATTTAAGTATAATGGTGTTCTCAATATTCTTACCAATTTTCATCTCTATGCGTATTAATGTAACCATAAGCATGTCTATTTTGATCGGACTGAGATGCACCTGGAGATTAGGCCAGTACACTTTACATTTGCTCTTAACGTAGCTGAACTTTCTTCGGTTGGGGACTACGAGTGCCATTGGCAACTGAGAGTGACAAGCCATGTAGAGGCTTTCAGCTGACATAAAGCTGATACTAGGGCTAACTACTCGCCTTAGGCTCAGCGGAAAGATGCTCCAGCAATTCTTGAAGTCAACAAATGAACCCTTTCACCGTAGCCTAAAATACAAAATTGTCAAAAATACAAAGTAAAATACAAACTTATCAACAGAGACGGCAACGACGGCGACGCCTTGATATTATGTGATTTTGTATTTTAGGCCATGGTGTTTTAGTTAATTTTTCAATGACGTCAAAATGTACGCGAGGATTTTTCCATTCTGTATATGATCATACTTTACCTGACAGCGTTCTTTGGTTCTTTATACCATTCATCGTGCTAAGCCTGGGTCCTCCCGGGCGCGACGAGTTACCAACATAGTAACATACAAACTAGGTACCAGTAGATTTAATGAGGTAACAGTTACATTGTCTTTACACGCCCGCTGCAGCACAACCACAGTACGACGCTACCTTACGAGGGCTTGTCCTCGGCAGCTCGCAGTCGTTTGATCCTCTCGACTCGGTTCCTCGCGATTCTCAGCCGGTTTATCGCCTTAATCCGCTCCCAGCTCCAATTCGTCCGGTGCTGCAGGATTTAGCTACTTAGCCTCGCTCTTTACATATACTAAAGGTTCCGACACATAACTTTTTTTTTTGAAAATGCTATAAAAAAACTACTGAATATTTTCTCAAATTAATTCTTTTATTTCAAAGTACAATCCTTCCGGTTAATAATGAAAAATAATTTCATTCAAACGGCTGCCTCAGATTACTTCTGCGGCTGATAATGCGATCTTCAAAAACAGGGCGCAAAACATCGAGTGTAATTTCGGCTGTGTGGCATGTAGCGCCGTCCTGCTCGTGTGTCCCTCATCGTGTAGGCTACTGCATGGCCAGCCGAGGCAGCCGTTTGAATGAAATTATTTTTCATTATTAACCGGAAGGATTGTACATTCAAATAAAAAAAGAAATTTGAGAAAATATTCAGTAGTTTTTTTATAGCATTTAAAAAAAAAAGTTATGTGGCGGACCGTATACATTGTGCGATGCGTTTCAAACTGGTTTTCGTTTTGAATCAAATAATTTTCTTTGTGCCGTCATGCTTTGCCACTATTTCGTATAGAAATGTTCAAATTGCGCCTTAAAATACAATGTGATCCTTCTTGATCTTCGATGGCACGCACACCAAGTCAAGAACCAGTTTGAAACGCATCGCACCATATAAATGGTCATTTTAGTCATGCCATATAGGGAAGTTGCCTATACGATAGGAAATTGTAATTAAAATAATTGCGTATGTATTACCTATAAAGTATGCCTACTCTCTATAGACAAAAAGAAAACAATAATTTAATAACAAATACCTATACTGGTTGATTTGTTTACCGTCTTGAGAATAATATGGTGTCACCATTTGTGTAAGTCAAATAGAAGCCTTGAAAATATTTGATTAGTAGTGAGCGTGGAACGCGAGCAGCTCGTGCGCCTACGAAATGATATTAAAGTGACCAACGGCACGTGTGGCAAGTACCTACCTAACTATCGGCCGGCTTCAAAGAACAGGATCGCGCTACGAATTCATTGAAAGTTATGTGCATTAAGTAGAATGCAGATTATCTGAGCTGCGATCTGTTTTGATTGATTTGCTTATTTTTAAATAATAAAAAAATGTCGTAGATTCTGCTAGACCTTCACCTATTTATACACAATATTTTCGAGACGCTAAAGGAAATCAACCGGTACACTCATGAAATTAGGTACTATGGAACCCTAAAAATAAAAGAACGAAATTGTCAACGTACCGCGCTTTATTTATACCTTTTCAATAAGTTAACAACAAACAGCAAACAAAACACATTCAGCCACTTTCACTATCAAAACACTAACACTGCAAGTAACAATTCCATTACAATTGTTTTTTTGTCAATAATAATAATTAACGCATCAATTTTGTGATACCTAAAACTTGCAACTCTGAACTCTTTCATTTTATAAACTTCTGTGTTCGCATTGAAACTGACTGTGAAGTTTATATTATCTCCGATATAACTAAATAATTATTAAAAACATGTACTTTTTAACAGGCCTTTAAAGAATTACAGAAAATAAATAAAATACTACTCCTGTCTTACTTTTTTAAAAAGTAAGCTCAAGGAAGCTGCTCTGAGTTATAAGCGGGGCATCCATTAACGTTAATTTCTGCCGACCTCAATACGAAATAAATACCTAACACGGAACCCGTATTATTAGCGGCCCACCCACTGCCGCTCAATCTTAAGGTGTGTGGTAAGGTGCGGCAGTTGTTTCGCTCGCTCGCGACACTATTATATTATTTCTGTAATGAATTTTTGAAAAATTGGCTTCTATCTAAGCATTGAAAACAGTATTACAAAGTATTTAGAATAACTTTCATGTTGATATTTATAGCTTTTACTTCGAAAAATGTAACCACGTAAAAAACGTGTTTACGTTTCTCTGAGCACTCATTATTAATATCAACATGAAAATGATTCGAATACTTTGTAATACTGTTTCTTCAGTGCATTGATAGAGGCAAATTTATCAAAAATACATTCTATACTTTTATTTCTAATATCCTACTAATATTATAAAAGCGAAAGTTTGTAAGAATAGATGGATGGATGGATGGATGTTTCACGCCAGAACAGATCTGGATGAAATGTGGCCCGGAGATAGATTATAGTCTAGAATAGCACATAGGATACTCTTTAACCGCGGGTAAAACCGCTGGGCGCAGCTAGTAGTATATATAATAGTGTCGTGAGCGAACGAGACAGCTACCGCGCCTTACTATACACCTAAGCCGCGTGTCATTTCGCGTTCCAACAACACCTTGAACATTGCCGCACGCGCCATGAACGCTATTGTCGAATACACTAGGTACTTCTAAAATTTGCCGCGCGTTCCGTGTTCGCACCGATGACGCGCTTTACCTACACTGATTTAAATATTCCAGCAGAAATTACGTTCAGTACATGACCTGCTAATTTATTTGTGGAAAAAACGTAGGTACATTTTTCAAGGATTTCCGTGCAATCTACACAAGCTGATAAAATAAAAACGTCAAGATAAAAAATGTAAACAGGCACAAAAACAGGTAGTGTTCAACAATGACCAATCTAGCATTCATAATTCCATTCCATGTCCATAAGTACTAAATGCAAAGGATAATATGGATATGTACTTAACAAAATCCCTATACACCTACTAGGCTCTCTTCACTTAACAATCTCACAATAATTTACAAATATCTAACAAGTAGGAACAAAGCTTGGTGTTGGTCACTAAAAACATCACTACAACTAGATTACTAGAGACTTCGCTAAAAATAAAATGTTCCCTAATTATTTGACATTTTTTACATTTGTATTTTAATTTTGAATTAAAATAATTGCAGCCATTATAATCATTTGTATTGCTTTGTTTGGCTAGATCCTAATTGATATATCTACAATGTACAAATTATTAAAATGAAAACTATTTGTGAGCAAGTAATTTTGTCCGTTTTCACCATATATTCCTAAGTTAGAGATAATTTAAGAGTTTATTTCGATTTTTCACCTCTTAAGGAAACTTCAGTAAACATTAACTAGGGTAGTACCCCCTGACAAGGAGTAATTTAATGAATAGGTGAAACGGGCATCACTTATTTAAAACCCAAATAACAGCATCACTCTTAAAAATTGTGGCCCATCTATGTTTATGAAATTAAAATTATCATATTCAAAACTAAAATTATTTAAAGAGCAACCTTGCTTATGTAGCATAATGTGTAAAACAGTCGATTCTATGCTACGAGTTGTACGTAAATGTTGTGACGCTCAAAGCAGCGTTTGTACAATGTTAAAAATTAAAATACATTGAAATAAAATCCAACAAAAGTTGCCTAACTTAATATTGCAGTTCTATTCACGCCCAGTAAAACTTTAAGCGTAAATCGTAAACCACACCGCCTCCATCGCATGCCGGTTCACTAGCATAATAAAGTCTTATGTCGCGAGTCTAGTCCAAACGCGCTAGTCGCATTTTATTTGACATTAACTGCTGTTAACATTGTCGCAGGACTAACAAAACAAACTTTTGAAGTGAAACTTCTAGTGCAACTTTCAACAAGGTTGCGTTAAACGTTTAACGCTCCTGGGGAGGGGGAATAGAAAGAGACAGAGCGAGAGTAAATGCGTGGCACTCGAACGTAGTAATAAAGATGCGCAGAAGTTTCACTTATTTCGCGCGGAGAGACTACACGCATTATATTTTTTCTGTTTTTTCTCCATGACGATTATAGTTTCGTTAATAAACGCTATTTGCGAGAGAAGTAATATATGTACAAGCTTTAGCGACGATCAGGCATTTATGCACCGAAGCTTATGTGTGTCACTCGAATTCAATTCGAATCGTGTCACAGTTTTTCCCTAACACAAAAGTAATACAGTAACCCGATAACACTTGGAAACTGTACTCCCAGCACAAATATCATCGAAAAAATCTTCGCTACGAATTTGATCAAACATGCTATAAAAATGTAACACCACTCTAGGATGGAAACAGAAACTAAATTATTCATACATTTTATTTCATTCTTCAAGGATTTTTTAATAGCTTTTGTGCTAGGGGCAGAGTTCTATCAAAATGAGTTCTCGAAATAGCAGCAAGACTAGACTAGCAAACAAAAACAATCTTTATTGTGCCTGGCGTCCCTGGGGCGGCAGGGCGAGGGGCGGCGCGAGGCGCGCGGGGGGCGGCGCCCCGCGCGTCAGTTTTGCTCTTCTTCATTCTCAAACAGGTCGTTGTATTCACGCAACTGTTCGAAGTCCGTCAGCTCCTGACAACAATGTGTGAGAATGAATAAGAGTTCAACTCTGTTCCAGGTGGTAAGCGAGAATGGAAGAATCTATTGCAGGATGAGGAGAGTGGAAATGTAAGCATAATGCGGGATTAAAACGTAACTTTTGGTCACAATACATCTACGATACGAGCAAGACTACGGAGGTGGCATTCCATTCATGGGTCTCGCTGCACACGAATATCCATTCTAAACTCTTGACATTACCGAAGCATCTCAATGCAAATTCCAGTTGAAACGAACGCGTGCATTCATCTCTATTTCGTATGCTTACACTATGCATACAAAATGGAGATGCTACGTTATTGCAAGGTAACTAGGGCCGATATTCGAGTGCGGGCGAGTCACGCGAACGCAGTTTCGAAACCGCGTTTGCCTGCATCAGAGACAGCGAACCACCGACAAAATATTTGGGCATGTTACCGATCCAAAGACCGAAATGGTTTGCATTTTAATCGCTATCGTTAGCATGATGGCACGTCTTAGGCCCATTAAACATTTTTTTAGAAAACATGGCATGTTGATCCAAAAAGGTTCGCCTTCCCTGACATACATCGTAAACAGTTCTACAATGCTACATGTTCTACAATTCTATGCAAACAGATTATTTTCTTTTTTTTATGTTACCTGGAACATGCCGTTGGCGACTGCGTAGCCCGTCATGGCAATGGCGGCGAAGATGGCCGCCAGCACCTTGTTGCGCGTCTGGTTGGGGAAGTTGGCTGCATCGCGGTCAGACTGTGTGCCCGTCGTCTGGTGCTTGGCGTTCTGCCGGTTGTACTCTGGAACATTTACAAATACAATTCAATACAATACATCAATATTGCACACCAAAAATGTATGAAGTAAAACAAACATAATAAAAAAAATACATATATCTAAATAATTCGGCAGTACAAAGGCGGCCTTATCGTCTAAAGTGATTTCTTACAGGCAACCTCTGGATGGACGGACAGAATGAAATATGTCAAATGATTGGTAGCATACATAAATACGACAGTCAACAATAAAATATGGTAATTTATATAGATACATATGAATGAAATATGAGCGATGGCAGCCTAGTTGGGAGAAGGTCCGCCTCTCAAGCCAGAGGGAGCGGGTCCGAACTCAGCCGACGGCACGCACCAATCTGTTCATTGTGTGAACATAATTACCGGGTGTAAGGAGACCGTTCTCGAAAACGAAAACTGGGAATAGTGGTGGGGATTACTAATACAAAGCGACTAAAAAAAACGCGAAAAAAAGACTTTTTTTTTAAACTTAAAATCTGATATTTTAACATCGACACAAGTTATACAAGCTTTAAAAAGCTAGTTTAAACACCAATTACCAAAAAAAAAAAAAATTTACCCTAACGGCAGTCTAATACTAAATGCCTAACAGCTGACGCTAGAGGTGAACGCCCGCACACAGCTGCGCGCGGTCGCGACCTAGGTGCCGCGCCGCCCGCGCCCTCCGCTGTCTCGGCGCGCGCGCGGCCCGCGGCGGCGCGTCGTCGCACTTTCCGTAGGTACTGGCGCCGACCATTGACCCCCGCGATATAAACGCGTTACATTGCTGGTTTGCAAATTTCTAAAAGTTTAAAATAACAGTTATATGGCTAATAGTTAGTGGTTTCGGGTTGTGTATAGATAGTATAATAACGGCGTTTCGGCTTCGAGAACGGTCTCCTTACACCCGGTATGTGCGTATTGTATGTCATCTGCTACATGACTGGAGCCCGGTGTATGGCGACAGGCTCGCCCCCTGTCACATTTGGGACTGAATATCGTCCGGCGACTGAATATCACAATAAACTAGCGGCTCTGTTAGCTGGAAACCTCGCGGCCGACGTCTGTCCTCCTCTTCAGGTCGCATTTCTGAACCAATTCTCTTGTAATGTATATGAGTAGGTACGATAATTATAGACATTTTTTGTCGAGTCAGTTTTTGGAAATTCTTCAAAATGTGGAAATATGTTTGTTTTTTTCAGAAAAATCATATCTCCCGCCCACAAAATTTCACGAGAATCGGTTGAGAAATGCGACCTGTTTTTTTTTTTTTTTTATTTTATTGTCTCTTAAAATTTTGGTACAAAAAAATATTTAGGTATTGCACCAAAAAACCAAATGGTTTGTCTTGGTGCTCACATCCACCACTCGCCTCAACTAAAAGAAAATACAAATTAAATAAAAGTGTTCTAAACTAATTTCTAATACCTTGTTTAAAAAGTTTGTCCAGTAAGCACCTGTTTGTTGTTTTAGGTTAATAATGTCTTCAATGATTGTTCGTTTCTTTCCACAATAACAACAATGAAGTTGTGCACGAGTCGCTGCGATGAGTTCGGGCGCTAACTCACTGTCGAACCGGTTTAGTTTCTAGCGCTGCGTACACCGCACCATATACATGATGATGTTTATATTTTTTTATTTATGCGTTATATTTTAATCTTTATAATATATTATTTACATTCTAATTAAATTATTATAAAAATATGTTTTGTAAATTCTCTTGTAGTTTTTACTATTTATGGACTTTCTCAATTTTAAAGGTAAACTATTTATCAGGGTGGGAATTATGAATGCTAATTTTCTTCTTCCATAGAAATTATGAGCTCTGGGTACTTGTAGCTTATTTTGAGTAATTTTTCGAGTAATTTTTTTTTTTGTTGAGGAGGACAGACGTCGGCCGCGAGGTTTCCAGCTAACAGAGCCGCTAGTTTATTGTGATTTTAAGTTATAAAATCATACCATCTGTAACATGTCTGAAATTTTTCTGGTTGATCCGTGCAACAAATCGCGACAGGTTGGCGATTCCTTTGACGTGATTTGAGAGCGTGCCGTTCGGGAATGGAGCCTTCACTAGCGGCGCAAGGTATGCGAACACTGTGGCATCGAACGACGATGGACGGTTGCCAAAGAAATACTCGCTTTCTCCCAGACGATCTGACAACGTTTTTAGACATTTCTCAGCTTCATTGTAGATCTGTAAAGGTTTTACAGAAGTTTAAAGTAAATAAATGATTCCATTACTAAAAAAAAGTTTTAACAAACTTCATGTTCTTTGGCTGACTATATTATGCTATTTATTATTGATTGGAGCCTAGTTGGAGAAGGCCTGCCTCTCAAGCCAGAGGGAACAGGTTCGAATCTGGCCGATGGCACACACCAATTTGTTCATTGTGTGAACATATGTGCGTATTGTATGTCATCGGAGCCCGATGTATAACGACAGGCTCGCCCCCTGTCACATTTGGGACTGAATATCGTCCGGCGAAGTGTGGGTGTTGTATTACAACTCTGCCAGCCCCTCGGGGGAAAGGCGTGACGATATGTATGTTTTAATACAAAAACTTACTGTCTTTTCAATTTCCATAAGGTCTGTGTGCTCTCCGTACAATGCATCAATCATTTCCTTTGCATCATTCTGATATTTTGATGGATAATAAAAGTTGAATGGTATGCGTAATGCTTTAGCATATGTTGATCTAGTTACGTCTGTGTAATTTTTCTCATCAACCCACCAGGCGAACTGGTAGGCTGGATACAGTTTGTCTCGCAGGTACTGTGTGAATGCACTTGCTTCTGCAGCCTGCTTAGTATTTAGGTGGACATCAGTACTGTAATGCTGTAGGACATAATGTATGGCTAATAAACTTACAATCAAAATCTAAATAGGAGCCATTTTTCCATAATTTACAATGTAAAGAGGTTGAATTTTACTCAAATGAGGAGGTAATTATGATGCAACATTTTCAAAATATCTTGGATTTTATCTTTGCAGCATCTATTAATGTTTGTTATTTATGGTGCAGGTTATTCTTAAGGTCTTACCAAAGATTTTAAATGTTCTACAACTTCTTCAAAATTTGTAAGGACCTTGCGCCCGTCCCGCATCACAGGGAGAGTGCCTTTTGGTGTAAAATATGGATTGCTTGCCTCTCTGACTCGCACTGGGACTCCGATAAATTTCATATAGGTCTGCAACACAAACACTTCGAATAAAATAATTCAAACCGGTAGATTTCGGAAACACATAGGTTATGTTGTCGCATAAATTTTTTCTTACCAAGACTTTTAGACATTCTAAATCAATTGAAGCGAGGCCCCATTCTCCTCGCCAAATATCTAATTCTATATTAGCCATCGTTTTTTTATATTTGATAAATCTATATTTTTTTAACGTAGTAACAAACGACAGCTGACAGGATCGCTTGGATCGTGTAAAATATTAGTGTTCTCTTTGGGTCGGATGTAATTTTTTTCTGTAGTCAGTTTTAGTGATGTACCTAAAAAATTATAACAAAAGTTTGATTTTGAAATGGAGCAATTTTGATTGCGTTGCAAAACCTGGTTTGCTAATTTTTTTTCGAAAAAATTGATGTATTTGATGACACACGAGTTGTTCCAATATCCAATTAGTAGTATACTAACTTAACGTGGCTAAGCCAGCTAAGCCAGTGCAATAGAAAAAAATGATAGCCATTGGGGGGAATAGCCCCGGTGGGCTATCCTACTGGGGGGCTATTCCAGCGCGTGAGATGAGATGAGATTCTATCTTGGTCACTCTCACACCTATCACGTTTCAAACTTTAAGATGTCATTAGCGCCATCTATCACGGATGGGAGAAAACTAACATAAATTTTCTGAGCACGTTCAAAAGATGTCGCCTTTTTCCATACATTCTACTTTTTTCTAACTGTCACCTTGGCTACTACTGTCATTTCAATTTGACAGAGAAATTAGCCCAGGGACCCTATTCGGAGATTTGAGATTCTCATCTCACCTTTTTTCGTCCTTGTTGCTCTCGTTTGAAACGTCATAGATGTGAGATTGACCAAGATAAAATCTCATCTCATCTCACGCGCAGGAATAGCCCCCCTGAGCAGTAACGCACTTGTAGCGCTTCACTCAACTGCCGTCTTTGTACTTCTTCACTCTACAAAACTTCAAGGCTAGAGTGAATAAGTACCTTATAGGTCGTCGTGCTCCATCTTAGACCACAACGTCGTTTAACATCAGGCGAGTTGGTGGTCAAACGCCGACCTATTGTACCTACCTACATACATAGGAATAGCCCCCCAGTAGCTTAAAATGTCGTTCATAGTGCACCGCGCTAGGACGTTTGAATGTGGAACCCGGTACGCAGCCTTGTTGGCCCCGCGTTGCCAGAATGTTACTATGAACATTTTACGTTACTTTTGAGTCTTAAGTCACCTCCATGTCACACGACTGAAAACGACCTTCTAATTAGACATTTAACATACCTAACATATCGTCACGCCTTTTCCCCCGAGAGGGCTGGCAGAGGTGTAATACAACACCCACACTTCACCGGACGATATTCAGTCCCAAATGTGACAGGCGGCGAGCCTGTTGCCCTAGAGCATGACATCCAACCTACTGGCTAATGACTTCATAGGTATTAGAACTTGATAAAAATATTGAAATACAGGGTGTCTGGTGGCAGATTTAGATCTTTAAAGTTAAATAAAAAAATACAATTTGAAATTTGGTTTTAATTAAAATATTGAACGACAGAATAATTACGCAGATTTCATTTTTTGAAGATTATAATATCCAAACGTTTTCTACCGAGTTGCACATACTTACTGTTCAAAATTACGGTGGCTCTCCGCACCACACGCTGCAGTAAACTTGGTACATTTGTGCTCATTCAGTGGTTCACAAGAGTTCGGGGATTGTTAATGTAAACTTTATCTTTAAGATACCCCCTTAAAAAAAACATTGGGGTTAAGTCCGGGGACCTCGGTGGTCATGGAATGTCCCCAAAGCTTCTGATCAGTTTTTGAGGAAAATTGCCAATTGCCCGAGCCAAATTGATCGAAACTCTGGCTGTGTGTGCACTGTGCGGTCGCACCATCCTGTTGGTATCACGTAAGCGATGAGAACTTTGGGTGAGCTCGCAGATCCGGCAAAAAGAAATCCGTAACTCATGCATTGATAATTCTCACCATTGACATTTGTTGCCTCATATTATTATTGACTATCAGCCACTGGCAGCACTGGCTTGGCCAAATCCAACATAGAGTTGGGTTGGCATACATTTTTGTGTGGAGTCGCATCGTCTGCTTTTTCTCGCTAAGTTTTGCCCATTACTGTACTGTACTGTAATTAGGCAAATTGTAAAAAGTGTATAAAAAGAAGGTGAAAATAACGTGACTGAAATAAAACAACTCTTTCATCAGCTGGATTGTGGAAACTAGTGGGCACAGCCAATAAACCGGTGTTATTGTGAAATTATCTAGATTGTTCTTTTGTAAAAATGTCAATCCAATGGACATTTATCGCCGGCTATCTCTATTTTGAGATTGCAATAGTTATAATTATGATGCTACCAATTTTCAGTCCAAGAAAATGGAATCAGTTCTTCAAATCTCGTTTATTTTCAATGTTTCAACAACACGCAGCTGTCTATTTTTATGTTTTGCTCGGAGTACTTTGTCTTTTTCTATTTGACGCTATTAGAGAAATTAAAAAGTATTCTCATAGTACTGAAGGTGCCCATGCTAACTTGGCAGCTGAAATGAAAGGAAGTGTAAAGCTGTTCAGAGCTCAGAGGAATTTCTACATAACAGGCTTCAGTATCTTTTTAGCTTTTGTTATTAGACGACTTATAACCATGCTTATTATTCAAGATGAACTCAGCATAAAAGCTGAAAAAATAATAAAGGAAGCTGAAGCCACAGTAAAATTAGCAAAAAGCACTGTGCTATCGAACACAATTCAGACAAATGATGCTAAAAATGTGATTGAAATCCACAAACAGACTGAAGCTCTTTTAGAAAAAAAACAAAACAGAATTAAGGAGTTAGAAGAAGAAGTTATGGAATGGAAAGCTAAGTATTTGCAAGCTACAACTGCCTAATGGAAAGGGTGATGAACAAACTCTCTTAATTAAGTCAATATTGTACATTGCTTTTAATCATAATAAATAGGCATTTCACAAATATGAGATTTTTCAAAAATATTACTACTTATACTGTACATAAGATTTGTAAAAAAAAACTGTAATCATACTAACACATGTACTTATGAACAAAGCTCTTTATGTTGTGAGTCTATTACTAAATATTGATTATAAAAAATAATAAACATCAATTTAATTTTGTTGATACCTACTGAGATGTGGAGAAGATAGGAGCTATCTGGAGGGCTATTCCTAAGCGTGAGATGAGATGAGATTTTATCTTGGTCACTCTCACACCTATGACGTTTCAAACGAGAGCAACAAGGATGAAAAAAAGTGAGATGAAAATCTCAAGTCTCCGAATAGGGCCCCTGATCTGATTTGATGTTTAATCAATGAGTTAAAACTTTTAGGAAGATAAATAATATGTTTTTTTTTATTAAAACCCTAAGACTAATAATTCATAAATTGTTATAAACTTTGCATTTATTTATCTTTTGTTAGGTGTTTATTTGAAACAACCACACTCTCACCAATGGCTAATGTGAGCATAAATGTTGCTGTGCTATTCTAGTCTATTAAAAAGATTATTATTTTTTATAAAAAATTGCCTATTAATGCAATTGTAGGTATGTTAGAAACTGTATCTGTATACTTTATTTAGAAATTATTTATCTCTACATAAATAAGCCATTCAATAATTTCTTATCTGATTATTAAAGTCACGGCTGCCTGCACAGTAAGGTGGATTATTATTGATAAGGTTTTTTATTTTAAATTTACAGAATCTATTGTAATTTTTTTGAATATTTTGATAGTATAGGTAGTACATAAATAAAATGAACTATACTTTTAGATTGTTTAAGATCTTATCATAAATTTCTTTCTTTTTCAATATTATGTGATGTGATCTATTAATTTTGTATTTTTAAAAGAGGTTGCCAATTGTCACAAAGATTATTTTTTATGGTGAATCAAAATAATTGTTTAAGTTTGCTATCTAATCCTTGAATAAAAATTGTATAGGTGCTGAAACCACAGAATACTCTGCAAACTCGCAAATTTTCGTCACAACAAATAACATCATATTTTACTGACACTAGCATAGCAACTAGCATCCTCAGATCAACTAGAATATCAGATGGCGCACGGCGTTTGATTTAGGTGAAGCCAAGAACCATCCAAAAACTACGCTACTGTCGTATATGTACACAACACTCACACATTGACGCAAAAAAACTACGCTACTCGCTTCGTCAGTACTAACCTGGACGTCACGCTGAGAACATACAAAAAAATTATGGAACGATGCCGTCATGTGCTGTGAAACACTGCACTAATTACACGAAAGTGAAAAAGAAATCCGATGGAATAACTTTCCATGTGTAAGTATTGTTAATAACATCTCATTATATAGTAAACAGCATTGTTTTAGGTTATAATTTCGGATACCTTTATTTACATAGTGCTTTTTTTTATTTTATTGGCAACTGGATACAAAGTCCATAATGCCATTTTAGGACTTGACAATGACATTACATGAATTTGTGGAATGTCGTGCAGTGCTGTCATAATCGCATTTTTTTCTCCAAAATATTATTTTAAATCCTAAGACTTTTTTAGGTTCCCAATTAAGATTGAAAAAGCGACATTAAAAGAATGGGTGGTTGCCATACAAAAAAGTCGAAATGATCAAAAATGGCAACCATCAAAAAGAGATGTTGTCTTTTCAGACCATTTTAATGAAAGAGACTTTTACCTGACCAAGCTTGGCCTTCGCCGCCTGAAAATGACTGCGTATCCCATCAGGGTAAGTTTTAATTTTTTACCAACGAAAAGTTGTTTTCAGTTCAACGCGTATAATTTTTTTTTTTCTGATTACGTATTATGGTTCCATACTCAAGGGGTGCTGCTACCAGAACCCTAATACTTAGTCTACTATATTGCCTTCCGTCGAATAATTTAAAACTGTCTGTGTTTATTTCAAAACTGTCGTCCAGTTTAGGTATTATGATTAAGGTATGATGATGATTTTTTGGCAATTGATATTTGGCAAACATTTGATTAATTAACCTGGGAACTATTACATGAATTCAGTGGAGTGCGGATACATACGTTGGAAAACTACAATACTCAGGGTATTTTTTTTTTCATGGCAACACTTCCACAGCACACATGTAACAAGAAGTGGCTTCACCTACATCATACGCCGTGCGCCATCTGATATTCTAGTTGATCTGAGCTAGCATCATATTTGTATGATTGTTTGCCCAATACTTATCATTATATATTTTTTTGAAATTGTACATTTTTTTTATTTGTGCTATGATGGTTGCCCATAACTGCTCTACTACTCTCTTAATAAGAGAATCAGGGATAACTCTTATAATAACGAGGAAATTGCAGCACTAGTTTAAAAAGTGGGATATTAAACGTTACGGTATAGAAACTTTGCTTCTGTGTATACCTTCGCATGGCCCGGCACGGGCTATTTCTAGCAGTACAGTGTCAAACCAATGTTAATGTGTAATTTTGATAGTGAAATTGAAAAATCCATAGGTATTTTTTCAACTCCGCATGTGAAAAATAAACTACTTACGATTTTTTATTCACTCCCCCCAAAAAAATATTTTTTTTCCTAACCAGTGTTCGATCGCTCTCAAAAAACATCTGGCAATACTGACTGACCCACTCTGAGGACCCACTCTTTGTGTGACGTCAGCATTTTTTTTTTGCTCTAGAATAGGGGAATCTGGCGTCGCACGTCTTGTGCATTTACCAGTGCCAAGAAATAGTTTTTTACAGATGATGGAGTGATGATAATGATAAGGTAATGATCAATCCCTCCCTTTTCCCCATTTCACTAAAGTGATGGATACTTTACTGAAACTTTAGTGAAGTTTTGCAGAGAACACAAAAAGTCGCGTTTCGCAACATTTTTATCATTTGCCCACACTCGTGCACGTTAATTAACCGTTAAAGGGTAATAAACCACTATTATTACACACTGGAAGAATCACGAGAATATGAAAAAAATACAAAATCACGACACCATCTTTTCGGTTCACGCCTGTTTTCCCGCCAAAAACTCTCATTTCGCTATCAGACGGGAATTTGACTTTGATAAGTAATTTTAAATGACAATGACATCAAATGTAATTTTTGGAATGACGATACTGAACAAAATGACTGTGTCAAGTCAATGAGAAAAACAGAAAACTTGATGTTTTGTTTGATGAAAACTTGAAAACCACCAAATAGAAGTTATACGATATAAGAAAATAACGTAATCCTTTATCCCATTCCCGCATTCCCATTAGATTTGAGGCGTTATTAGTTTTTTAAAGAAACAATTGGTCAATGCTCTCTGATTATTGAGCGAAATCGCTAATGTTTTGATTGTCTCGTTTGTGAAGTGTAACCCATAGCAAAGGGTACCGTTACAAACTATTTATGAATGTGGGAATCTTCAACAGAGTCAACCATAAGGTAAATGAATTAAACTAGAGTTAGTTGTTTGAGTTAGTTAGTTGTGTTGAATGTTTATTGCGTTTTTCCTCTTGGCTAACCTGCCCAAAGCATAAGCTAATACATATATTAGACACTTATTCTAGTAAAACCAATACAGTTAACAATATTATTGAAACAAAATTATCTTTAACTTTGTATTTTACATCTTCATGCCGAAGCAACTGTATCAGTTTAATGATATTAACTCAGTACACCGGTAATGAGTTCGTCACAAGAGAGTGGCAGCTAAATATACTCATTCTGCTGCTACAACTACTAGTAAACATAAAGTGGTACTGCATAATTGAGTCCACACCTGTGCGGTACATGGAATTGAAGTTAAGGTGTCATATGGGCTTTAAATAGGATCACACAGCAGGCCCTGCCACCTACTCCTGTTTTGCTCCTGTTTGACACCTAGGCCTGCATCCCTTTATCGTGTAGATGAGGACTCATTTAAGCAGTATCCATATAGATCATTGCTATCATAACCTGGTAAGTCGCAAATAAAATTGAAAAAAAAAACAAAAAGCATTTATATTTGCAGAGCAAGGAAAGTGGTGGAATGTATTCAGAATGGAGCTCGCTGCCACTGGAGGGCGGTGGGCGCGGTGTATTGGGCGCCGTAGGCGGGCGGGACGTGGTGCTGGCCTGTGTGAAGCAACTCGCCTCGCCTGAGCCCAGCGTCCTCACCACACATGCTGAGGTATGTTTTTGTGGTGGATTTCGATAATTTACAGCTCCCCATAGGTTTACCTGTGTTATGGAAGCCCACACACAAAAGGAGAGACAACTAACAACCAAACCCAGAAGATTTATTCAAAATATTTAAGTAAAATGAAATACAGTGTAAACTCTATATAACAACACTGAAGGGCCAGTGCACTTAGTGGTATTATAGAATGTTGTGGTTGAATGGAGAGAAGAAACTTTTTTGTCAATACCCAGTGATATTTCTTTTACTAGCCATGTTTACATTTTTAAAGTTTGTGGGCAACTAAGAATATGATAACTAATATAGATAATCCAATATAGAAGTAAGTAATATAAGAACTAATAAGAAGTAGATAATCTAATAGAAGATAAGATAATCCATAACTCCTACTTATTAGTCATGCATGGTCAACAAAAGTCTACATGTGCAAGCAATCCCAATTTGTTTACAAAAGAATGAATTTCTCAGAAAGTTTGGTTTGCATGACTGTTAAGCCGATGTGTATTTGTTAAACCAACATATATTTGATATACCAACAGTTGAGTTTATTACAGGCTAGGATAGTAGAGTGACAAAAGAATGTATACAGCTGCACAGTTTTTACTAATATTGGCAACTTAGAAGGTACTATTTATTGTTTTTGTATTATTACTGAGAGTGGGTGTAATCCTACTAATATTATAAACGCGAAAGTTTATATGTATGTATGGATGGATGGATGGATGTTTGTTACTCTTTCACGCCAGAACGGCTGAACAGATCTGGATGAAATTTGGTAGAGAGATAGATTATAGTCTAGAATAGCACATAGGATACTTTTTAACCGCGGGTGAAACCGCGGGGTGCAGCTAGTGCTATATAAAGTGTATCATTGTATGGAAGACAGGCCAAATTAACCAAAGCAAAGTGATTTTGATGCTTCAGAGAGTTTTTCGTTAAATCAAGTGACATTACATGACATTTACACTGTATTTATAGTAATACGTATATTTAGGATTGAATATCGGCCCAGCTGGGAAACAGGAAACCCTCATATAATAAATTAAAATTTTAATTAAAAAAAATAAATTTTTTTTAGACATTCTATACACATTTAGACATATTAGGTATTCTATGCAAATGTATAAAAATTATGGTTTATTATTTTGATTTCAAAATGACTGTTATTCTGATTATATTGATATTTTACTTCAGGTTGAATGGGTACTAGAAGTGATCCGCTTTGGTCTTTCACTACCGCTCCAAGAGCATGAGGCATTGCGGGACTGCGTGCGAGTGTGTTGCGCGTGGCTCGCGCCGCTTCTGCCGCCCGCCCCACCGGCAATGCCGCCGCCTCCCGCACTGCCGCCGCCCGTCGCTGCTGCTCCCCGTGTCTACGCTAAAAAAATACTAAGGCACCTGCAGAATCTCTTTGTGCCGAGGCCTAATGAAAGTGAGTGTAGCTATGTTTTCAATAACTTTTAAACCAAAAATTAAATCATATTTATTACATACTAGCCTTCTTAGCAATAAATGTTGTATGGCCTCGGAATTGTAACATAGTCTTTTGTCTTTTTCGATTGAGTTCAAAAATGTAAAAGAACGAAAAAGACAAAACACTATTCCGAGATTATAAAATATTTATTGCAAAGGGGGAAAATGTGCCCATAATTTTATGGTTTTTGAGTTTTCTTTTATACATTCACAAAGAAAAGTGTAAATGGATATTGTAAAAAATTCTAAGTAATTTAATCTATTTCTAAAATAAGAATGAAATAAAGCAAAAATGATTTCTTTTTTGTTACAAGCGCTCACATTTATTTACCAATTGGAATTGGGTAAGTCGAAACAAGTTACCTGATTACAATGTACTTGTTCGCTCAAACATTGTTTCCTACATCAGTGTACTTGGGAAAGGAAAAATTGTCTTCCTAATTGAGAGAAACCATTAGCTTACATTATTATTCAGGTGGAGGTACTTATCACGGCTTTAGATCGTGTTTTGAGTTAAAATGATTGTTATGGATTCGCGAGATCAGTTTCTACATCGCGCTAAATATTGTTTTGCACCCAGAGTATCTATTTGCATCGATTGTGATTGTCATCCTATGCAACAGCAGCGCAGTTGTGCAGTTGCGTTTTAGTTTGCAATGAGATTGCTTGAAAAACTGCACTCTCCAGCGGGGTCTCTAGGAACCTCAGCCGACCGCGGATAGGCGTGCGCTGCTCCTGGTGCTTGAAAACCTTCGCTGTCGGATACTGTTTTCACCTGGAAGTTAAATGGATGTTGATGTTGTGTCGTCGTCGCTTGTGTTGTGTCGATTGACGTGTGGGTGGTACATGGGTACAGGCGGCGACCTGATCAGCAAGCAAGCGGTGCTGTGCCACCGCGTGCTGCGGCTGGCGGGGGCGCTGGGCGCGGCGGCGGCGCTGGGCGCGGCGGAGTGGCGCGCGCTGCTGCTGCTGCTGCTGGCGGCGGCCGGCGCGCTGCTGGCGCCGCCCGCGCCGCACCACTCCGCCGCCGCGCAGCTCTGCGAGCGCGTGCTGGCGGTGCTGTTCCAAGTCTGGATACTGGCCTGTCATAGGTAACCCTTACTTATTATGAAGTCGAAAGTAATTCTGTCTGTACTTCTGTAGGCTTTTAACAGCAAAACTGATTTTGATGAAGTTTGATCATTAGTTACTACAGATGGTCACAGTATATCACGAGGATTAATTAATTTATTATTTAAAAAAATAATGCCCCTCAGTTTCTTGCCTGTTCTTCTGAGTAGAGGCTTTTTGTCCGAACAATGCGGTCGAGTCTATATAAATAACTTTGACGTTCATAAGTGTATCTTTGATACCTAAATTGAATAAAAACATTTTGACTTTGACTTTGAAGGTTTTTGGATAATAATTTCTGAATAAACGCAAACGAAGTCGCGGGTAGCAGCTAGTATGATATATGACAAAACAGCTGCGCGTTACCCGCGGTTTTAAAACAACCTGGGCCCGTACGGTGACCGTATTGCGATGATTTTTTGGTTCAGCCGCCGACGCTGCGTAACGTAAAGAAGTAACAAACTAACACTCAAACAAGCTTACTAAGTTATAATATTAGTGTAAAATGTAATGACAAAAGTCTACCTTGACCTAAACTAACTTTAATCCGTTTTGTCTTCGATTTAAATTGATCTTAGTTTAAATAGTTCATAGTCTACCGTGAATTTATGTCCAGATGCTTCCCGTCTCCGCCGCTGTGGCGTACATTGCGCGAGCAGTGCCTGGCGTGGCGGCATCGTGCGCCGCTCACGGAGCAATGGACGCGCGCCTCGCTGTGTCTCACGGCTCGTCTACTGAAACACATGTATGGCCCACTCTTCCCAGTTATGCCAATCAGTAAGTATTGCATTTTACGTCCTCTTTGTTTCCTCTAGGTCTTTCCTTTTCTGTCTACTAAACTTCTGTCCCAGCTTTAGGCAACCCATTTTTCAAATTTGCTTCCTCCACTTTGCTTAATCATTAGCGTCTTAAATGGTAAAACATCTCATCATATAAACTTTTGCGACGCTAAGCTATTGCTGGTTTGGCCAATCTCGTTTTTGCTAATACTTTCAACCTATCATATTAACTTCCCAAGTCATTTTTTCTATCAGTTTGTCCTGTATTTCATATTAATCGTTTATTTGTAATGTTCTTTAGGTGATGAAGATATAAACCTGATTCCTGCAGACATGACTGCGGAAGCCGTGATGCAGAGTTGGTATCGTATTCTACACACCATCGGCAATCCAGTAGACCTTTGCCGGCCGCATATCATCAGCCAAACGCCAGATTTTCTTCAGGTACCGCCATCCACCACCACCCAAAGATGTTCAAGAGTAAAGAAAATAGGTATCTCCTAAGCAAGCAAGCTTTGATCACGTCGACGCTTCCCAACAGGCGAGTCAGTGGTCAAACGCATGCCTAGTCAGTTGTAAAAAAAGCAGGAAATACAAAAGCTTTTGAGTGAGTTAAGTTAGACGTAGTCAGAATCAATATTTTTAGGTATTGTAATTGTAATTTTTAGGTTTGGATTTTCCATTATTGGATTCAAATTCTCAATAAAAACATCTGTTGTGTTCAGTTTGAACTGCTGTATGTTAATAACGAGTTGAGAAAATTATTGAAATCTAAAATTACTTTAGGTGTATCCCAAGGATGTCACATAGACCCTTCGTCACTCTTAATATTCATAAAAAAATAGTCCGATTTATATTTCGTTCAGCCAAAGTCCATATCTATCAATGTATCCATGTATGTGTACAAGTCCATGTTATCTTTATTCTAGTATTCAATAACCGGCGGCGCGGGCGGCCGGGACCCGAGCCAGCACCCGTGCCTGCAAGCTCTGCCCGCCATCTTCCACAAAGCTATGAAGGGAATCGCGGCTCATGTCGACGCCTTTCTTGGTACGTTGACTTGCTTAATGTTGTGTAGTCGGTTGCAGCTTAGACTTGGTACTCGTGATTTGTGCGTGTGCGATACTGTCCTAACTTACCCCTAACATAATAATTCAAAGGTCCCAAAGTAACCTTCGATTCTATTAAGCCTAATAGTTTTTAAATTGTTTCAAATTGTCAAAAGAAGCAATTGATTGAATTAAAAAAACTATTGCTTTAGTAAAATCGAGACCTAGGACCCCCTTTTCTAGGGCCCCTGCCCTAGAAAAGTTGCAATCGCTTACAACCGATTCTGTTTCTAAAATTGCCAACGCTCAAATGTCAGCTGCTGATTGGACGAGTTGACATATGATCACATAATATTTTTAAAGCTCTTATTTCGTCCAATCAGCAGCTGAGGTTCGAGCGTTAGCGATTCTAGAAACAGAATCGCATAGAGACGATTGCAACTTGTCTAGGGCCCCTGGTGTCCAATTTGTGACAATCAACGGACGTCCAGTCAGGATTAGCGACATTACGATATCGAGAATAGTGATTGGGCGTCCGTCTTGTCATCTTTGTGACGTAATCTCGCGGTTTGTCCGGGCCTCTGTAGTAATTTGTTTTAGTAATTTTGCGAACCATTTTGTAATATTTTTTTCTATTTGGAATTTGGGCATAAAATTGGCCTTTGTGGTGTTATTTTCTTTACTGAATTGTGTGTAGAATGTGTTTGTGGGTTTAGTTTGTGTGAAAAACTGTTTGTATTCAAAACATTTTCATCAAAAAAAAAAACAAATACTTATCACGCGTTGAAACGCTTCCTTTGCACTGTAGATTTAGAGACTAATTAAGATGTATAAATTATCTTTCTCTTACATATTTCTTAACAATACCTCCACATTTACTGAACATTACATCGAACCCTGCTGATGGTATAATAAACTGCCTTCTAGAAGCTTACCTCTCAATTCCTTCCAAACTTATTAAAGGCTTCAAACTCTTAAACATTCTTACCCAATCTTACCAACTAAGTCAGCACTTGTATAAATACTCGTAAAGTATGACCAGAAAAATAACAGCCTTGAAATTGCAAAAATACCGTTTTTATATTCATCTCAAAGACTAATAAATATGCAAATAATCCACTCTTTGCAAGTGTAATTTTATAAACGTGATCTTTGAACTTACAAAAACGTATAAAACTGATTTCTGTATCACAAATTAATATAAAGTAAACAGACAACATTTACTGTTGATTTGTCGTACAGCAGTACGTCGCTATGTAGTAATACATTAACCCACTTAGCAATAAGCGTTTTATAGCCACTGAATAGTAATACAGTGTTTAGTCTTTTCCTTTCTTTTAAATTTTTGACCTCGATCGAAGTGGTTTAAACCCGAGGTTAACGGTTTCGCCACGGATAGGTTGGTCCAAATAAAAGGCTGGTAGTTTCCTGGTCAGGCTCCCTTCCCACGGGTGGTAGTAAGGTAGCGGGTGCGGGTCGCGCAGGGATCGGCAGCGCGCGCTGGTGGGAGAGCGGGGGCGGGGGCGCCGGCGGGGGCGGGGGCGCGGGCGCGGGCGGGGGCGGGGGCGAGGACGGGGACGTGACGCCCCCCGCGCACCGCCGCCTCGCCAAGTCCTTCAGCGTCGCCGCGCCCAAGCCCAAGCCTGCCAACTCGGAGAAAAGTAAGACTGTCCACACACTGTCACGTCACTCTATATGCTATTCGCTGTGCTATTAGTGTTTTTATAAAGTCAAGACCAGACTATTGCTGCGTAAGCCGCAAAAGTGTTCCTATTGTTTGTAAAAGCTTCTTGACCAATAGGAACGGCGTATCGGCACTTTCACGGGTGTTCGCGGTGAAAGTCTGGTTCTGACTTTAGTTGCCGTTTGTGAGTTCGTCGGGCAGCGATAACAGATACAGTACAGTAGGGCAAGATCCGATACAGATTGATTTGTAATATTTAAAATGTTTTCTACCTCTGTGGAGTGACAAAGACAAAAATGTGTTGTCTGGTTGCCCGTTGAGAACGAAACTTGGCGGCCCCGATATCCAGCTAAGATTAGCTGAGCAAAGTTATGCTGACTTGACCAATTTGAAATTGCGCAGTGGTCAACTATAAGCATTATTGATGGATGCTCGAAATAACATAACGTCAAGTTTTTGCACTTCTGTCAAATTCATTTCAGCTCATCTTTGGTAAATACGGGGTTTCATTCATTCGCTACATAAAAAAGCCAGCGCGTACCGTCTCTGTAACACTATACTGATCGCTTGAGTTTCTAGGTATTGCTGTATGTCTACATTTTTATATGTGGTAAAATATAGTGTTACAGTCACTTTACTTAGATGTACATCTTATTCTCGAGCTACTTTACTGATTTCTTGGGTTGCAGTTTGCTTTATGTGCACTTTTGTTTTATTTGGGATCTGATCACGATGACACATGGCTTTTTTTTTTTACATTAACACTAAACTTACATTACACACATTAATAGATTTTTCAGTACATGTGCCCGTTTTCTCTTAAATACATGTTATTCGTACTGTAAAAGTAGTTATCTCGTAGATCTTGGACTGTTAATCTCGTAGCTTGAATTTTCACGACCCCGCTCCAACGCCGCTCCTGCACAAGAGAAAGGCTGGCAAAACGTCAACTACCGAGTGATGCGAAAGCGGTAAGCTCGCTTACAGCGAGGTCACTGCTAATTTATGTTGTCAATGTAAACTGTGTTTACAGAGGACGCCCTGAAGCTCACATTTTAAAGAACATTGTTTTGCCGTTTGGGAGCGGTGTTATATAAGTCGGCTACGACTTTTAGGCTGCTTCATGGTCCAAAAAGGTCTAGCATTCAGCAAACACGTAATGACGTCTCTTTCGAACTTGGTGTAAATTACTTATTTCGGTCTTGCTTAAACATCGATTGACGTCACTACGTGTTGCTGAATGCTGTACCTGGCGGAGTATATTATTATACCATAGGCTGCTTTTCCACTGGCGAAGCTGAGGGGAGCCATAATTGACCAATCAGATTGCTCGAAATCTCCGCTCCACTACAGTGGAATCAATTATGATTGGTAAATTATGCATCGCTCCGCCCAGCTCCGCCTCAGTGGAAACGCAGCCTTAGACTGGTGTTTGCTTGTAGAACTACGACGTTGTTCTGGCAATCAATATATTTAGACATGGATCTTTTTTAATTGTTCGAATTTATAAATTTAAATGAATTTAATAAAAAATCAATGGAAACATTACTTACTAAGAATTTTCAAAACAAAAGGGAAAAAAATGACTTATTAATTCACAACTCAAAACGTTCAAAATGCCCTCGTTTCCACCTACAGAAAACTCCCTCTAGACATGACTAGTCTGCAGACTGGCGAACATTTCTCGCGAAAGGTTTCTTGTTGAGGCCTCAGCTAATCCATGTATTGTAAAGCTGGGCTGTCAGTAGTGACATGACGCTAGTGGTTGCGTGTGCAGGCACGCCGCGGCAGTCGCTGATCGGCATCACGAGCAGCCGCCCGCCCAGCGCCGCGCCCACCACGCCGCCCAGCTCCATCACATCGCAAGGTAAGTGCTTTACACGTACGTTTTTACCCGACTGCGCAAAAAGGAAGGTAATGTTTTTCGAGTGGATGCATCCATGCGGTTTCTTTGGCACGCCCTACAGCCTTAATAGCTTGATGGATTTCGCCATGTGATGTGTCATTTGAATGGTCTTGATAGTGGAAGTGAGATATTGCAATATTTTAATAAATCCGGAGTGTCAGACTACATTTTGCACTCGATTTTCGTTAGCAATGAAAGGCAGGTCGTGACGCTGCGTTGGAACCGCAGCATTTTGACATCGCGATCGCATATTTTTGGAGAATTGCAGTTTGTTTCAAATTATCGTCCTTTATTTCAATGCTATTAATTCCGTTAAAGGATCATCAGGATCACTACAATACATTTACACAGCGAAGTGATTCTATTGGTGGACTTTTCCCTTGCTACGCGATACCTCGTACCTCGATGGCTATGAAATGTCATGAGGCCCCATGGCCCCAAAACGGTTTAACGTGAACCACCCTCATTCCTTGTAGTAGGCGAGGCAGAGAGGCTCCCGCTGACGCCGCTCCGTCCGAAGGTGAACTCCATCTTCCATTTGTTCGGCGAGTGGCTGTTTGAAGCGGCTCTTATTGGGACTACGCCGACTAACACGCAACGTGAGTGTTTAACAATACTATCTCAGTAAAATATTATTATCTCTTTTGTTATGGAGGCTGACGTGGTTTTCACGCATGATTTTATGAAACGGGATTGAATTACTCACTTACGATTAAGTCGTAGTTATTCCGACTATACCTGCCAAGCGAGACAAGCAGCCGTGCGCGCGCAATCGCCTTAAAAATGCCACCAAATCCGATTGAAACTATAGTAGGAATAGCACGGATACGAACCAGATACACAAATTTTTTGCTACGTGAGTAATTGATACTTTGATTCCCGTATCATACAATTATAATGGGAGTGTAATCTCTTTTATTTTTTATTTCCGTCACACAGCTCTTCATCACAGTAATACAAATATAAATAATTTCCAGCGCGTACAGACGGCACGCCGCCACCTCCGTCTCTGTCAGACGCCACCTACAAACTGAACATGCACGCTTATATGCCAGGTCTGTTACATTGATAATTATAAGATCTTGCTTAAAAATCCCACAGTCCCGTATCGATGTCGGCCTGTAACTCCACAACATCTTTTACATCACAGATCGTCTCATAGAGTTTAAGATCATCAGCGAATAATTTAAAGTTAGACTTCAATAAGCTAGGCAAGTCATTGATGAAAATAAGAAATAGTAGAGGGCCCAAGTGAGATCCATGGGGTACGCCTGAAGGAACTTCTGTGACCAAAGATCTAAACCCTTGAGCAAATACCAGTTAAGATCGATTTTTTAAATAGGACTTTAACCACCTAAGAGTACTATGGATCCCTAGACACTATAATTTGTTCAGCAACAAATCATGGTCTACAAGTTCAAAGGTCTTGCTGAAACCAGTATATATTGCATGAGATTCCCCACCATCATCAAGAAAGATATGAGCGACTTTTCACTACGTCGGAAACATACCCGTATCAAGTGACTTCTGAAAAAATTAAGTTAATGGCTTAGCAATCGTTCCTGCACAACTCTTCAAAACAATAGATAGAAGTGAATCCGGCCCAGCTCCCTTGTTAGCAAGTACATTAAGCGGCTATTTATATGCATATTTTTCTTCCAAGAAAGCCTTTTTTCTTCTTTCTTGTCTTTAGGCAACCATTGCACGATCCTCCTGCCCCATCTACCTGGGTGCATCTCCATAGAGTTCAGTGAAATGTCCAATCACAAGGACATACCAAATCTGAAATACGAGGCTGTCCTCATTCATTGCAATCGCTGATGTTGGAAATAAAAGCTCCCAAATTAAAATGGGTATTGAAACTAAACCGAGAAAAAAGTAGTCTCAACACTGTTTCATTTAATCCTTCATCCTTCAATCCTGTATTTTAATATTTCTTTCTTTCTATGTTCATTGTCACAAACAAAGTCTTTTTACGGTATTGAAACTAAACCGAGAGAAAAAGTAGTCTCAACACTGTTTCATTCAATCCTTCATTCTTCAATCTTGAAATTTAATATTTCTTTTTTTCCATGTTTATTGTCACAAACAAAGTCTTTTGATTTTTTCATGATATCTAAAAATTGTCGTGCGCGAGTTGTACCGTGTATAGGACAGTTCCTCTGGGCTTGGCAGGTCGCGCGGAGGCGCTGGGCACGCTGTGCCGCGTGCTGTGCTCGAAGCAGTCGCGCGAGGCCGTGCAGGCGCCGTACCTCGCGCGCTGCTACGCGGCGCTGCACCGCGGCCTCGCCAGCCCCGCCGCGCCCACCGCCGCCGCCATCGTGCTCAACGCGCACGATATATTCAGGTACAGGGTCCCTATTCGGAGATTTGAAATTCTCATCTCACCTTCTTTCGTCCTTGTTGCTCTCATTTAAAACGTCATAGGTGTGAGAGTGACCAAGATAAAATCTCATCTCATCTCACGCGCAGGAATAGCCCCCCAGTACGCGCCACGTACCTCATTGGTGGTAAGAAGGGTGAGTGAGGGGCAACGCTGCGTAGAAAGGCGGGGCATGTTCCCGCGCACTACTTCGTCTGTGACATTTGCTAAAGTGTTTTTTAGCACATTTAGGCGTCCTGACACTGACGCGAATACAGAGCGACTGACAGCGAAACGGTGTACATTTCATCCAAGCTTAGTTTTCAAGGTGTAAGTTTTAGTATTTAAATATCTATATATTTCTTATCGAAGTGTACATGCAAGCTAGTTTTCAGGTTTTTTTTTTATTTTTAAGCAGAAAAGTCCATCTTCGACCACATCATCACTTACCAATAGGCGAATTGGTGGTCAAACGCGCACTTATTCTCGATAAAAAAAAATCTTATGACAAGTCCTAATCAGCAAATTAAATCATGTACGATCAGGCGTTTGGTTCTGATCAGATTAAGCGGGCAGCGTCTACTTACTCACTTCTAATATTTATGGTCAATTTTAGACTGGATCTGGACGGGGTCCTGGTCCTAGTGCCAGACTTCATAAACGCTCTCGACCACATCCTGACGGAGCGCGAGCCGAAGCCCGAGTGCGGCGCGGCCGACAGACGCGAGCTGCGGAAGGCGGCCATCAGTGCCTTACTGTCCTTGGTCGCCTTCCCCTACCATTATAAAGGACTGGCCGTGCCTGAGTTCCCGGGGTGCAATGACTAGTGAGTACGGAATTTTATTTATTTACTATCTGCACCCCGAAGTGTTATCTGCTGTTTAAAAGTATAAGCCTATGTGTTAATCCAGGATACTACAGGCTAGCTACCTCCATTCCAAATCTTATCACAATTCGTCCGTCCATTGGAGCATGAATAAGTAACAAACAAACACACTCACAAACTTTCGCCTTTATAATATTCGTGTGATTTGTTCTTTTATTTATGAATTACATAGAAAACGAACGGCTTTTACAAAATATTGAAAGTAAAAAAAATATAAAAACAAAACAGCCTTAAAGGTTTTCGCTGACAATTAGCTTGATTAAATATTTGATTAAAAAGAAAACAAACACTTAAAAATACTAAACAGTGACAATGGCGCAAATTGCAATGTATTCATTTATGAGGTAGTCAAAGACAGTCAATGATAAGTAATGGTTGCTTATCGGTGTTTAACTTTTTTGTCGCTATCTGTGGTGCTACAGATAACTTGTTATTGCTTATTGTCTGTGATGCCATAGACAAGTGACTGAGTAAATGACAAGTGACTTTTCATCATCTTCGCCAAGCAAGCTTCGGTCTGCAAGTCAGCAAGCGACTTTCTTTTGTCATTATTCAGTTGTACAACGTGTAAAATTATTTCACTATAAAAATAATAATAATTGCCTATAGGCCCCAAACTCACTCGCCCTGAATCTTGTGGTCTAAAAAGTATTTTTAATAAAACTTTTAAAATCTATTTATTTGTTTTGTAGTGCTGGTATGACATTGGGCGACTACACCCGCGGCAAACTAGCACTGATCTGCGTAACGGCGGTACAAGTAGAGACTTCTGACTCTCTGGCGGTTCCGCTACTCAGCGCGCTATACCTATGTGTGAGGCACAATGCGCAGGCGCAGCCGGGTAAAGCGCATAGCGCACCGCCAGGCTCTACCATGTCTCAAAGCACAGATTACAAAGGTAAGTTCTACACTAAAAGCTAAGCAAAATGAACGTGCACCTGAATTTGATTGTCTGGTTTTGTCAATAAAATTTTGAAATGAAAATGCGATTTAAAACTACATAATCAAGGGAATCAGACAAACTTTCTAACGACATTTTAAACACTGTTTTGTATACATCAGCTTGCCACAAGTCAAGTGATAGCTACGCTCAACATCACAACATCACATGTAACTGCAGTCACATGTATACAGCTGGAATCGAACTAATGGCACACATTGTCACGCTACATTTTATTTTGCTAATATGCTACTCCACACCAGTAACACCCAGAATCCGGATACAACTGCAGAATCAGATTCTGCCCTCCTTTTTGCGATGTTGGATTAATAATAGAATGTAAAAACAATTGGCATTGGGACGGGCTGCGTTTACGGTAAACTTACCTAGTTTCAAATTATGAAAAAAAATACTTATTACTTTTTTTTTAACCTTTTGACCGCTTGAGTCGGATTGATCCGACGTAGAGCTGAGATCTTCGCCGGTGTGCGTCAAGGGTATGGGTTGGCAGGTCGTATTGACTCGATATCGACCGCGTGAAAGTGAGGCGAATCTATTTAGCCAAATCGGTATTGGTTCGTCAGACGATAGGTAACTTGAGTAGCGTTGATCTGATTCATAAAATTTTGCAAGCAAGTTGGTATTTTTTTATTTCAAATGTAAGCTATCAGTGAAGGGGTTGGAGAGTTATGGGGATCTCGTGGTGTCAGATCTAGCAAACTACTATATCTCGCGCCAAATAGATTGAAACAAAAATTAACTTATTATTGCAAAGTAAATATAATTTGTATGATTTGGAGCGCGAGCTTGGACATTTAAACTGACGTTTCAAATCAACTAAACCGATAATTTCCACACAAATTTGTCGATTTAGTCGATTTGAAACGTCAGCTTAAATGTCCATGCTCGCAACCCAAAGGCTCACAACTCCTGATCATACAAACGAGGTGTCAAAAAACGTTTGTCGTGATTACGACAAAACGTACATTAATCAAACGTATTGGGTAATCACCCAATACGGCCCGAAATCGGCCTACAAGAAGACGGATTGTGACAAAGGTCAAAGAACTCTTGTCTCGGTCCATTCACCGCGAGGTGTAGTAGTGACGGTGGGTGATGTAACCGGTTCCTGCGTCCCTAGCCCGGTCGGAGAGCGGCAGCGCGGGCGGCGGCGAGGCGCGCTCGCTCGACGACTACGTCGCGGACGTTAGGGAGCTAGACCCATCCTCGCCTGTTTTCGGTAATTATGCACCTTATGTTGCACGGCACAGGGGCGATATTTGACCAGTTTACTTTTCAAGGCCCGTAGCGTGACATCTTATTGCTATGATTTTTAGGTTCAGCCGCCGACGTTGTGCGACCATGAACCTTATTGCGAGGCGATACGATTCGTGGTGCAGTAGCGTCTGTGGCTGAACCTAAACATCGTCGCAATAGGATATCATGGTACGGGCCCTGTTCACACTCAAATTTACCATGACTTGATTCAATTTTGTGTCCACTGAGAAATAGGACAATAGAAAGTAACCAATTAATTATAACGAAACAGAGTTGATATTTTCTGATTGCTGATAGAAATCAAGGACGTTTAAAATAAAACTAAATATCGCCTTTGTAAGTCACTAAAGCTTTTTGTGATAATTATTTTTGCTTGCTGTGTTATTTTTTCAGTTCGTTTGTCATTTCACTGTAATCTCACTTTTTAAAATTTTCTACCTAGTAAAAATCAACGCTATTTATTGTTCTTGAATTTTTTTCAATATGTGGGATGATATAGGTGCTGCACTAGTAGTCCGCGCGACTTACCTTGTCTGCCATCGCCTGATATCCTCGTGGAAAGGTGATTTGCAAGTCTCTCTGGCAGCGCTGGAGCTGTTATCTGGACTGGCCAAGCTTCATTCTTCGAAACCTGGTATGTTCTTCATCCTTGTAACTTGGCAAACATTTGTAATTTATCTGCTATGCTCTATCCATTGCACAAAATAGCAACCTCATTATCTAAACGCTTGTCGCGATGTTTCGTCGCGCGAAAACGAGACGCTTATGAATATGACGTCATTAATAAGTATTTTCGCCAAACAAAAAATGTTATTGCTGTTCGCGTTAGGGTCAGTTTTTGGCCGATTCTGATTGGGTAAAAGTGTAACGTGTGGTGATTTGCGACATTGCGACACATTCTAGTCGGTTGGATTAATGATTTTATTGGTTCGCAATCCTCGGTTTTTATAAGTTAAAAAAATCTAAATATATAAAATTCAAAGTCCTGACTGACTGACTGACTGATATATCAACGCACAGCCTAAACCGCTGGTCCTAGAAACATGAAATTTGGAGGATATGTTCTTTGTACAGTGTAGGCATCCACTAAGAAAGGGTTTTTCGAAATACAACCCCTAAGGTGGGGAAATGGGGGGTTCAAATTTCTATGAAACTTTTTGTTCTCTGGGTCGACTGACTCAAAAATTGGTACAAATACTCTTCAATTAAAATTATGAGACACGTGTATCACAGTTTTTCCAAAATCATCATCATCATCATCCACCGACAGAGTCTAATAGGGCTTCTTTTTACTCCGAAAACTTAGTTGAGAAAGTTATTAACCCAACAAGTTATTAACAAACGACGCTGTTATCATTCTTAGGGTTCTGTACTAAAATGGTGAAAGGAACCTTATCATGAAACTCCGATGTCTGTCTGTATGTCTGTGAGCTGATTATTTTAGAAACTGTAATAGCCAGCAACTTGGAATTTGGCACAGATCTAGATAATGGTAGTAGCTACGTATAGTAGGTAAAACGTCACGCCTTTACCCTAAGAGGTGTATTACAACACCCTCACTTCGCCGGACGATATTCAGTCCAAAATGTAATAAGTAGCGAGCCTATCGCCATACACCGGGCTCCAGTCATGTAGCAGATGGCATAGCAAATACGAAGCTATCATTGCTTTTTCTATATGAATCTCAGTGTAAAATGTGTGAACTATATTGCTGTAACCTACTTAATAAAGTAGGTTTGAAATCTGGTAGAATGTCAGCAATATAGTTCACACATTTTACACTGAGATTCATATAGAAAAAGCAATGATGCATATATGTAGTAAGGGAAAAATACAAGAATTAAGTCCAAGCTTGTCAGAAGATTACAAACGGCAAGTGAAGAGATTTTCTGCCAATAAAGATCAGGTAGATGAGCTAGGAGATGAAATTTATAATTATGTCTGTCTGATCTTAGAAACAGTATTTAGCAAAAATAGACGAAGTCAATAGAAACAGCTTTGCTTTAGTATTAGGAAGACAAAATCTACTACGGGTTGTCTTTGCTTCGAAGGTCTTAACTAATGGTCTGCCAGCACACTGACTGGTGTAGTTTCCGAATGAGTCTGTGTTTATGCTGAGGATTCCTCTAATATCTCTAACACCACCGAACTACCCTTTCGAGTTAAAAAGAGTGCAGTTTCCCCTCAAAGTCTACTTTGCCATGACCATAAATAAATCTCAAGCCAAACTCATAATTGACTAAAATGCTTTTCACACGGTTAGTTATACGTGGCCGGCTACAGAGTAAGCTCATGGAGCAGCCAAGTGTTTCTAAAAAAGATAAAAATTACAATTAGGTTTTCGTTGTAAACATTATTAATTGTCAATTATCTACTTTCGGTTGTCTTCTAATTTTATTTTTTCACACACGCTTTAAGTTCTTTTGATACCATACTACTACTACTACTACTACTACTACTTTTCTCATTCCAGAGATAGTTTAGTTAACTAAAGAACTTCGTCCATATTGCTCTGCTGGGGATATTGTCAGTTTGTGTATTCAATTGAGAGCGAGTGTGACCGCTTATAATTTTTATTTCTGAAGATAAAAACGTCATACATTTTCTGTAAGCCACGCGGGCGAAGCCGCGGGCTGAAGCTAGTCTAATATAAAATCACAAAATGTTTAACTGACAATTAATTCTTTTCACGCTCTCTAGAGTATCTTATTGGTAAGTGTCTTGTACTTTTATTACGTTTTTTATACTTTCTTTCAGTAGCTCTGACTGAGATGTTTTGTTCATTTTTGTTAATATTCGTCAGTTTTTCTTAAAAAATGGCATCTAACTGGACGAAATATAAATTATCGACAGCAATTTATTTTTAATTTTAATTTTGAAATATTTGAACGAAACGTCACTAAATTAGCTAGTCTAACAAATTGTTATGAGATTACTAAACAGTCCACTCTATTCAATGAGACCATGCTAGAAGGGATCGAGAGTAAGCGCGCCGTTCGTTGGATCTGCGACTAAATCTCGTATTAAATTTGCCATAATAGAGGCGATCGAGCGCAAGCGCGCCGTCCGCTGGATCTGCGACTACATCACGGTGCAGTGCAGCCGTCCGCCGCAGGCACACTCGCGCGACCTCCACTCGTGCGTCGTGGCGGCCTACTCGTGCCTCGCGGCCTGGCTCTGTCCCGCGCTGCTCAACGATCCCGACTGCCTTGCCACGCTCATGGAAGTCGTTGAACTTGGCATTTCGGGCACGAAGAGTCAAGGTACGTCCCTAGCTGTATTGTTATTACTAGTAAGTGGCTCTGTGGGTTAAAGACCTCTCCATCCAAAAACAAAACGACAACAAAAATTGTAAATAATTATCGAACCCGCTTACAAAATTTTACGAGAACCGGTTGAGAAATACGACCTGTAGAGGAGGAAAGCATTTTTGCCGAAGCTTAAGGAGAGACTCGTCGCTAATGCTTGCTCGGTCAACTAACGTGAAAGTAAGGTTTTATTTACATTTCGGCATACTCCCGATCCGATCCATTTGTGTCATTTGTGTCAACAAATAAGTCGTCTATATAGTCAACTGGGCGTGGTAAAGGGTAACGGAAAATATGCGGTTTTTAGGGAGGGACGATTTTGTGCGTTGGAGTAAATTGACACGTGCTCAGGCAGCGATATCATTATACTTTGTTTATACCTTCTCCATGATTATGCTCTTGATAGCTCCATGATTTTAGAGGTGGATTTAAATGTAACCGTTGGCAAGATCCAATGTGCTGCATTATGGTGACTGCTTTTCGGATGCAAGTCTTATAGGAACCTACTTTTACGTCATTTGATTCGCGAAATATTGTTGCTTAAGTTTAAAACCAACCAATGGAAAACCCCAACAACATAATTCTAATTTCGCAGGGAAACCTGGGGAGCCACCAAAAATGAAAGACGAGAAAGAACTGAAACCCGTCTCGATGAGAGTTCGCGACGCGGCGGAATCTTTGCTGATGCTTATTCTGGAAACGGTAAGAACAGACTTTTAAAACAAGCCTCTATGCGTTGTTTCTATTTTGCTGGAACTCGTGATCTACTAAGATATAAGCTACTTCCTTCCGACCCTTAGCGATATGAACCGCTTTGTCGTGATCAAATTTGGAATTAGTTGAAGTTTAAGTACGTATTTTAAAATATATATGTATGTACATCAGTTTCTGGCAGCCATAGTACAAGCGTTGCTTAATTAGAGATCAGGCGACAGTGTGTAAAAAGGACCCGATTTTATTTATTAATTTATTTTATTAATGGTCATAGCACGAAGGACGTGGATAAGGGATACTCATGCCAGCATAGGCGTACCCAGACTTTTTTTAGGAGTGGGGCAGAAATAAATGTACTTACTTATTTATTTTAACTTGAAAAACCTAATTTTTTCAATTTCAAAGTCAAAATGTCTTTATACAATTGGGTATCGAAGATTTTATACACGTATGAACATCAAAGAACTTCTCTACCACGTCGTTCGAAAAAAGAACCACTACTCATAAGAACAAGCAAGAAGCTTTTGAGCTTCGAGTTAGGGACCAGGGGTGGGGTATACGCCCTAGATGACTTCAAATTGGGTATGCACATGCATGCCGGGGATCATATAGTCAAAGTGGGTACCTTGTGCAGGTGGGCAACAACCCGAACGGCAGCGGCTGGTGCCGTCTGGACGAGCGCTGGCTGGCGGCGCTGGGGCACGGCCGGCTGCGGCATTACGTGGCCGACGGGAGCGTGCTACTGTCGCTGCTGGAGGAGCCCCTCGCCAACAGCCAGGAGCCGCAGCCCACGCTCATCGGTAAATCACGTGGGCTAACAAATGTGACACTGATCGGTCATTACTATCTTGGTCCACATTTTTTTTTTGTGCGTCAATAAAGTTTTTTTTTTTTTTGCCAACCACGTTAGTTTGTGATTGATTGATTTTCATGTACTGTTTCAGTGATTATTCGTAGCGGCTGGGGCCGATACGCGTGGTCGCTGTGCGTACGCGGAGCAGCACGCAGCGCCGGGCGCGGTGCCGGCTTCTGTGCGCGGCCGGTCGACATGCGGCCGCCGCGCGCCGCGCCGCCGCCCGCCTGCCGCCCCCTGCCGCCCGCGCCGCCCTGCGCCGTGTCAGTATACTACACCATGCACTACACATACAGCGCGGCCGGTCGACATGCGGCCGCCGCGCGCCGCGCCGCCGCCCGCCTGCCGCCCCCTGCCGCCCGCGCCGCCCTGCGCCGTGTCAGTATACTACACCATACACTACACATACAGCGCGGCCGGTCGACATGCGGCCGCCGCGCGCCGCGCCGCCGCCCGCCTGCCGCCCCCTGCCGCCCGCGCCGCCCTGCGCCGTGTCAGTATACTACACCATACACTACACATACAGCGCGGCCGGTCGACATGCGGCCGCCGCGCGCCGCGCCGCCGCCCGCCTGCCGCCCCCTGCCGCCCGCGCCGCCCTGCGCCGTGTCAGTATACTACACCATGCACTACACATACAGCGCGGCCGGTCGACATGCGGCCGCCGCGCGCCGCGCCGCCGCCCGCCTGCCGCCCCCTGCCGCCCGCGCCGCCCTGCGCCGTGTCAGTATACTACACCATGCACTACACATACAGCGCGGCCGGTCGACATGCGGCCGCCGCGCGCCGCGCCGCCGCCCGCCTGCCGCCCCCTGCCGCCCGCGCCGCCCTGCGCCGTGTCAGTATACTACACCATGCACTACACATACAGCGCGGCCGGTCGACATGCGGCCGCCGCGCGCCGCGCCGCCGCCCGCCTGCCGCCCCCTGCCGCCCGCGCCGCCCTGCGCCGTGTCAGTATACTACACCATGCACTACACATACAGCGCGGCCGGTCGACATGCGGCCGCCGCGCGCCGCGCCGCCGCCCGCCTGCCGCCCCCTGCCGCCCGCGCCGCCCTGCGCCGTGTCAGTATACTACACCATGCACTACACATACAGCGCGGCCGGTCGACATGCGGCCGCCGCGCGCCGCGCCGCCGCCCGCCTGCCGCCCCCTGCCGCCCGCGCCGCCCTGCGCCGTGTCAGTATACTACACCATGCACTACACATACAGCGCGGCCGGTCGACATGCGGCCGCCGCGCGCCGCGCCGCCGCCCGCCTGCCGCCCCCTGCCGCCCGCGCCGCCCTGCGCCGTGTCAGTATACTACACCATGCACTACACATACAGCGCGGCGTCGGCTGCTGCGCGCAGCCGGTCGACTCGTTGCGCTGGTCGTTTGGCTCCAAATATCTAACATCTTTAGACTTTAGCTTTAGACACTCTCCTCTTTGCAACAGTCATTTGACTTCCCTTGTCATTCGAACTTTCCCTTCCATACATTCAGTATTCTGGCTTGGGTAGTACTTACCTATAAACTTACAGGTATGGCCCTCACCATCCACTTATGAACACGCTTTCTTTATTCTCCAGTGACTCAGCGTTCCCAAGTCTTGATGCGGTACTGCGTCAGTTGAACGACCCCGAAGCTAACACTCTGTTCAAACTGCTCGAGGCGCAGGCGGCTTTGGAAAAGAAAGTGCGAGAGAACGAGGACAATGTTGTAAGTCTTTCTCTTTCACCAAGCGGCTAACAAGTTATAAATAATTTGTTGATTTTGTTATTTTTCGTCAGGTGCCTGAAGAATACATACCCCCAGAGCCAGTGACAGAATTCCAGACTGCGAGACTGTTCTTATCTAATTTCGGATACCTCAACACTGGTGGAGACAAGAAGGTATGGTTATTCACTAAGTTTAATAAATACAGTTAAACTTTAATTGCACATGTAAAGTTACCATTTAAGCTATTTTAAATCATCGCAACTTAAAATTCTGCGTTTTAATGCAATTAGGTCATTTGGTGTTCCACAAGGCACAATTTTGGGGCCTTTGCCCTTTTTTTGCTTCAAAAACTGCATCAAATACAACTGTTCTAAAGGCATGAAACGTTCCAGGGTGCTCCGCCCCGGCTCGTCGCTCTAGACGACTCTCTACCTGGCTTTTCCTCGGCCCTGCGTCGCATCGACGCGTGCGGCGCGCGCAGCGTAGTGACTGCGCACGTATTCTGCGCACTCGCCGGTCAGACCACCGCCGCCGAGATACTGGCCAACGCGCGCTCGGCTAACGTTCCTGCAGGATATGTGCATATGTTGCGAGGGTGAGCTATATGTAGTATCTTAACTAACCTATAATTAACGTAATATTTTACTAGCGGAGAAGTAACTATATGTTTAAGTAGGTAGGCGTACTTTAAAACTGGTGTGCCGTCGCCTACCGGCATATGAAAACCCGTCGCACGTTAATTTTAACGTACACTCTAAAACTGCCTTTGAAATAATTTTAACATTGATTTGTGTATTTTTGCGTGACACAACATTTCATAGTGACACCGCTTAAATAAGTCGCCCGCGCGGTACAGGGACGTGGAGTTTAAGCGTCAAAAGGCGTCAAAGGCGGGATAGAAGCGTGCGGCAGGCCCTCTCGCCTGCTCGCTTGCTCGCCTTTGACGACGACCTAATCTTCGCGTTTCTTTACCGCAAGAGCGAAAAACCTATTTCAGCGAAACCATGGTCCAAAGAAAACACGTCTAGCGTTCCGGGAGTTAACATCTGACTACGTCCCTCGTCATCAGCATCGTCTCTCTCGAATTTGTTGTAAATGACTTATTCCGGTCTTGCTTAAGAATCAATCGACGACTGCGTGTCACCCACGTGACCTTTTTTGTGTTAGAACCCCCTACCTGGCGGAGTACACCATTGTATCATGTTCTATCGTCCGCAGGCTGGGCAAGCCGGTGCGCGTGCGCGGGCACGCGGGCTGGGCGGGGCACGTGCGCACCAGCTACGACGCCACGCGCGCCGCGCCGCCCGCCCCGCCGCTGCCGGCCGCCGCGCCCGGCCGGTACGACGGCAGGGAACAGGTTAGAACACACAGGCTCGAACAGGAGAGAACTCACAGACTGAAACAGGAGAGAACTCACAGGCTCGAACAGGAGAGAACTCACTGTTCACTTTAGCCGTACTGCGCACTAGCAAAAGTGGTACCACTATTTATTTATTTATTTATTTATTTATTTATTTATTTATTTATTTATTATTACATTACCTTACAAAAACTAACAGTTTGCACCAAATCGTTTTTGTGTCAAATAAAAATGTGTAAAAAAGTGTCTTATGAATAAAAACACACATCTGGTAAGTGTCTAACGCAATTGAGCAACATAATACGGTTTCCCGAGAAGAACAAATCGAGATCAGGTTGACGGGCAAGCAGGCCATTGAGTAGTGTGAGTGCGTGGTTAGTAGGCGCGTGTCGCGCGGTGTCCGTGCGCGGGGCGACGAGCGGCGCGAGCAGCGGCACGCGCCGCCGCCGGCAGCTCCTCGCCGCCGCGCGCTCGCGCTCCTCCACCGTAGAAATATACAACCCACACCTAGATAACGCGGTAGGGTTGTCTATACCGTCATTTAGTAGCAGGTGGTAATGAACAACGAGAGCACACTTACGTCTCAGTTCAAGCGTGTTCATTCCCACCATACCACTAACGAACAGTGAAGGATAAGACCAAGTAGGGTAGTACCCATAGATTTTCCTATATAAGAATCTTGCAAACTTTCTTTGGATTCTCTCAAGCGTCAAAGTATATTTTTTCTCGTGAGGGTCCCAGACCAGCGCGTTAAATTCTAGCTTGCTACGAACTAAGGCGTTATACAGAGCCAGTATAGCACTCATATCACTAAACCTAACTGCTTGCCTCATCACGAAACCTAACGATTTATAAGCTCTTTTGCACAGTTCAGTGATATGAGTGTTAAATGTGAGTCGCGTATCCAGTGTGAGACCCAGGTCCCTAATATTGGTGACGCGCTCCAGCGGAACATTGGATATGTTATAATAGTACTCGTGAGGTGAGCAGGATCTTGTAAAAGTTATTGTTTTACATTTGGAAATGTTAAAATCCAACTTGTTTCGCTCACTCCACTCGACAACCCTATCAATGTCGCGCTGCAGCGCCTCACAGTCAGCCGGCCCGTCTATACCTAAGAATAACTTCAGATCGTCCGCGAACATGAGGCACCTAGCCGTTCTGACAACATTCGGCAAATCGTCTATCATTATCATGAACTGTGTCGGACCCATCGTACTTCCTTGGCTCACTCCTGAAAGAGTGGTGTAGGGATCCGAACGGTACCCAAGATGATATACAAATTGTATACGGTTGGAAAAACTATTACTAAAAAACTTAAGTAGATTAGGACAGAACCCAATCTCGGCAAATTTTTTCAGGAGAACGTCATTATGTACGCGATCGAACGCTTTTTTAAAATCAAAGTACGCCGCGTCTACTTGCTTACCCTGATCCATGCTGGTTGTTGCGTAATCTACAAAGTTAACAAGGTTGGTAGTAGTAGACTTACCTGTACGAAAACCATGTTGACACTCACTCAGCAAGGGTCTTATTTGCAAGGAAATGCGACGGTTCAAGATGGATTCAAATAATTTACCGAATGCCGAGAGAACAGCTATGGGCCTGTAATTCTCAATTTTCGATTTGATTTTACTCTTAGGTATAGGCGTAACTCGAGAAATTTTCCAAGTTGAAGGATAAACAGCAGTTTTTAACGATAAGTTAAAAATATACATCAGTGGTACTTTAAACGCACGAATGCAATCTTTTAAAATAAAGGGGGGTATACCGTCCGGGCCAGTAGATGAATGTGGCTTGAGACGCCTGATTGCATAATAAAGATCAGCTGGAGTGACGTGATCAATCGCTATCCGCGTAGCGCCACACGAGTCCTCGGCGGCGCGCTCAGCGGCCGCTGCGGATAAGGTAGGTACGTCGCTGAGAAATACGGACTCGAAATACCTGGCAAAAGCGTTAGCGGCGTCTATACCCGTGACTAATCGACCATCATATTCAAACTCTTCACATGCGTTTCGACTGACTTGTTGCTCTTTTATAAATTTCCAGAATAATTTCGGTTCTTTGGTAACTTCCTGCTCAGTTTTACGAATGTAAGATTCATATGCATCTTTGATGAGCTGTTTTGCGTGCTGTCTGTAGTATTTAAACATTTCATGATTAAATTCCTTACCTAATTTCTTATAATTTTTTAAATGAAAATATTTATATTTTAAATTAAGAATGATTTCAGGCGTAAACCAAGTAGGATATTGAAATTTATAATTAAGTGTAGACCTCCTTTTTAAGGGGACGTATGCACTTAGACATACTCTTATTTGCTCATAAAACAAAGCTACTGCGCCATCGACATTGTCGGTGGAAATAACTTCATCCCAATCTAAACATTCAAACGAAGCATAGAGAGAATGAAAATCAGCCTTACGATAGTTCCACTCCGGAGCGGCATCATCAGGAGGCGGGGGAGCGCGCGGCGGCGACGGGCGCGGACGCGGGCGCGGGATGCGCAAGCGCACCTCGAGCGCGGGGTGGTACGCGTCCTCCGGCTCCACGAGCTTTACGTCACCTTGCACACTCACACACTCGTCGCCGAGATTACTCATCACTAAATCCAGTATCGTGTTATACTTATTGAGAACCGTATTATGTTGCTTCAGCTTACAATAGGCCAGAAAATAATTGAACTGCAAACTAATATTTAAGCTACAAGAATTTAGATTAAAATCTCCTAGAATTAATAAATCTAATTTTGAGTATCTTGTAACAACATTTTCCAAAACTAAAAGAGATTTCATATAAGTCGTGTCATCGGAGTTTGGAGGAATATATACAACACAGCATAAAATTTGTTTATATTTTAGAGTAATAATAGCCATTACTATCTCGACATCTGCAGTGTAACCATCAATGTCCAACACCTGCCGGAACCTGTACTGGTCCCGGACCGCGAGCAGCACACCTCCCCATCCTGCATCTCCTGCCCGGTCCTGGCGCACCACTTTGTATCCCGTAGGGACAAATTCGGCATCGCTGACGCTGCTAATCAGGAACGTTTCGGTTAATGCAATTATGTCGGGTGATTCGCTTAGTAAGGCAATTTTGCATTTATCTAATTTTGAACGCAGTCCTCGCACATTCTGGTATACAACCTTGAATGATTTAAATCTTATTTTCTCCTTGTTGCTTCGTAGCGTTCCGAAATCCACTACGCCAGGGTTTTATATAGACATCTGCTGGCCAGCACTGTGGTGAAAGGTATTTGTCTACATTTTTAGTAGGCACAGACAACTTGAAAGATGCGTAGTCACCTTTTGGTTTCAAGGCCTCGACGGCACATTTATCCCCAGTACAGATCGTAGCCAGGTGATCAGCCACTTGATCAGCTGTGGTACCGCTCTTCACATAATATAAATGGAGGTACGATTTGCGTTCGGCGGCCTGCAGAGCAGTAGAACCTGGGGCGGCAGTGCCACAGGTCGCGTTCAAGATGGGTCCGCGAGACTGGCGCTTCCCTACTACAGTCCAACCAGCAACATTATCATTAATTTGCGCATCATTTGAGATAACATCAACAAAAACATCCCCGTCTACTTGTAGTGGCGTTGTAGGCGTAGTAGGTGTAGTAGGTACGCTCGGTTTTGCGGCCGCGCACAATGATGTAGATGTGTGCGTAGAAGGAACAACATCAGCTGAGCCACTTGTTGCTTCAATGCGCGGTGATGTGGGCTTTTTCGCTCTCACAGGACGGCTGAGCGCGACGATCGCCGACTTTGCCCGAGCACTCGCCTCTCGGCCGAGCCGTTGAGTCGGTACCGCAAGGAACGGCGGCGGCGCCTGCTTACCCTCTAATGCATTTAAAGTTGTACTCGTTGTGCTTGTGGCCAATTTTTGAATCAAACTATTTTGTTCAATTACGAGTTTTTTCAACGACTTTACTTCGTCCTGCAGGGTTAGCACTGTTTTGGTAAGCTCACGCACCGCACTATCACAACTTTCGGCTGACATTACTTAATAAATTTTAAAAGAGCTTCAGAGATTTACAAATGACGTCCGACTTCCACGAAGGTAGACGGGATACCATTAGTCATTAGCTGACAAAGACTAATCACATATTGATCTCATTCCAAATCTCAAATCAATCGATCCACTAGCGACATTTAGGACGCATGGTGCTAATAAACAGCTGCTCATTATTGACATGTTTTGTGCTAGAAATGAGCATGTACTGACATAAGCTGACCAGGATTGTTCGCACATTGATCTCATTCCAAATACCAAATCAAGCAATCTATTAGCCACAGTTAGGACCCGGAATACTTATAAGAGTTACTGCTCATTAAAATATTGACATGTTTTGTGCTAGAAATGAGCATGAGCGTAAGAGGTTCAGTACCGTTATACCTTATCACATACATCGTCATTCTTTTTATTTTTGTTTGTAAGTGAACAAGTAATCATTAAAAATTAAAAAAAAAACCCTGACCCCGATTGTCATCAAACATAGCATATAACACTCCCGACTAATTAACCTTTCAAACAAAATCAAAATCGGTTTATTCTCGGTTTATAAAGGAAAGGATATAAACCATTGTATTATGCATTGTAATGCCACGGACACACAGACACACACACACGCACACGTACGTCATATTTATAACGTTGCGTCTGCGATTAAAATATGAAAGCTTAAAATGATATATCCTCAGGTTCTGTACTGGTCGGACGCCACTAATGAGATAGCATTCGTGGTGCCCACCGGGTATGAGATATCGGACACGGACACCGAGGACAAACAGACAGACAACAAGTCTGAAGCTGACGGGTCTTGCGTTTCTTCCAAGTAAGATACATCTCTATTATCATTCTCAAATTTTATATTTCAACTAGTTGATGAGAAATAATCAACTAGCGATGTTTTTGTTCGAAGCGATTGAAACTAGATGGCGCTTTTGTTAATTATCTACAAAGATCAATAGAGAGAAAAAATATTTTTATGTTGAAAATCTAGAAAGTTACCTGACCCCATAATTGACCAAGCGAAACGAGGTCTCAGATCAGAGTCTACTGGGACATACTTGTTTGTTCGAAAATAAGTTTAGTATTGTTGATCCGATCTTGCATTTTTTGCAATCAGATCCATAATTTTGCATGCCAGTAGTTCATGCAAATAAAAATTATAAGTTTTAAAATGGGCAAAATCAGACGACAAGTTTCGGAGACTTACCAAGTATATTTCGAACGAGAATCGAATACTGAGCACTCTCTATCAATATTGTACGTGCTCCACTAATCACCCAGTATCCTACTTTCCTACTATAATATTATAAACGCGAAAGTTTGTAAGAATAAATAAATGGATGGATGGATGGATGTTTGTTACTCTTTCACGCCAGAACGGCTGAACAGATCTGGATGAAATTTGGCACAGAGATAGATAATAGTCTAGAATACATAGGGTACTTTTTGACCGCGGGTGAAACCGCGGGGCGCAGCTAGTATTATATATTTACGAAATACACTTTCCAACAGAAGCTCAGACAAACAAGGCTCTAACTGGGACGTGTCCAGCAACAGTTCCGGCGCACCTTCCTACGAGCGAAGCATCAGCGAGTCTGACAAGGGTGACCGCGCGCGCGTCAGCCTCAACGAGAAAGTGCGGGCGCTGTCGCTCGAGCTGGACAAGCAGGCCGTCACCGGGCTCACAGGCGAGTTGAGACTCTATTAGTGGAGCTGTAAGGTTCAAACTGAGACGTGTCTAGGAACAGTTCCTCGAGCGAAGTATCAGCGAGTCTGACAAAGGTGATCGCTCGAGCTGGACAAACAGGCGGTCACTGGGCTCACAGGCGAGTTGAGACTCTATAACTGAAGCTGTAAAGTTTGATTTTAAATGGGTAAATATGCTTTCTCAACTTGGGTGACAGCGCTTACTGTTATTTCCACGACGGAAAAGAACAGGCGGTCACTGACTAGTCAACAATACTTAGGCGTACTTAATACTTTAGGCGTTATGATTTTATCTCTGTCTTGCTTGTTACAATATCATGAGAATGAGAGAGATTGATTATATATATTGATTTTACCCATTTTTGCAGGAAGCGGCAGACGCAACAGAGACTTCACCACAAAAATACTCATCATTTGGCTGGAAGATTTCGAGGACCATCTCAACTTGCCGATCGGTGAGTGATCGGTTATTTAGAGAATACTTAGCCGTAAATACATAAAATCGCTTTTTCTTTCATTATTTTGTGAAAGTACCCGAATCCGCTGCTTTCGTTGAATGACGATATGTATTTAAAAGTTAAAGCAGATTTCATCGTGGGTTTTTCGCCCGCGATGGATACGGGCTTATCAATCGCGAACTTCACTTTCTAAAAATAGTGCGAGAGCCTACGGCCAATGTCCCTTCGTTTACGGCCAAAGCCTTTCAAACATTCGTTAGATAAATTCTAAACCCGATTAGCAAGACAGAACGTGTGAGGAATGTCGCAGCGCAGTCTTATGTGAGGATATTACTTGGTCAAAAATAAAGTATTGTGTGTGTGAGCGATGATAGGCTAGTCGGAGAAGGTTCGCCTCTTAAGCCAGAGGGATTGGGTCGGAACGCAGCCGAAGGCACGCATCAATTTGTTCATTATGTGAACATATGTGCGTATTTAATGTCATCAGTCGCTGGCAGCTATAGTACAAGCATTGCTTAGTTTAGGGTTCAAGCGATCGTGTGTGAAAAGTGTCTGAATTTATTTATTTATTATTAATCTGCTACCTACATTATTGGAGCCCGGTGTATGGCGACAGGCTAGCCCCCTTGGATAGAATATCGTCCAGCGAAGAGTGGGTGTTGTACACCTCTGCCAGCCTCTTTAGGGGAAAGGCGTGACGCGATATGTAACGTAGCGGCCGTATCGCAGACGCGCTGCTCCGGCACTGCGAGACGGGCCTGCCGTGGCGGCGGCACGAGGCGCAGTGCGTGTTCGTGTCGGCGCGGCGCTCGGGGCTGCTGCGCGTGCGGCCCGCGCCCGCGCTGCCCGTGCTGGCCGACGGCGCGCTGCTCGCGCCCGCGCTGCTGCCCGACTGCCTGCGCCGCGCCGCGCGAGCCGCTGCCCGCCGCGCGCGCCTCAACACCGACCTGTGAGTACCCACCTAGCGACCCTCGCCCGCCCGCCTCGTCTACAGGACGGAACGGTCGGTGATTTATTTTGTATTTGGTGTCAATAAAGAGTTTTTGTATTGTATTGTATTGTTGAGCTGAGGAAGCGGGAGGCTCCTGGGTGCAGCGACAACACCGACCTGTGAGTACCCGCCCACCTAGCAATCGCCTCATGTACAGGACGGAATGTCGAGCTAAGGGAGCGGGAGGCACCTGGATACAGCGTCAACACTAACCTGTGAGTACCGTCCCACTTCTGACCAACCGCCTAATGGACAGGATGTAATGTCTAGCTAAGGAAGCAGGAAACACCTGGATGCAGTGCAAGCGCACTCAGTACTGATCTGTGAGTACCGTCCCACTTCTGACAATCCCCCAATATTGAAAATGTCCATCTTATCGACCTTATCTTTTTGACAACCTGCCTAAGGGAGCGAGAAGCGCCTGAATGCAACGCAAGTGTACTCAACACTGGCCTGTGAGTACCATCCCACCTATAACAACCCGTAATGTACAAAATGGACCGACGATCTAGCATAGGGAACGGAAAGCAGCTGGAAGCAGCGCAAGTACTCAACACTGACCTGTAAGTACCGAACAAGCGCGCCTCTAGCATTCCCCGCAGCGGTATCCCACAAGCTCTGAGGTGGGCTGAGGATTTAATGAGGGTCGTGGACAGCCGCCTAGATGCGGACAGCGCAGGACCAGTAGGACCAGTCACGATGGAAATCATCGGAGGAAGCTCTTTTCCAGCAGTGAACGACTTCCGGCTAAGATATCAGATTCCCACTTCTGAGTATCTAAGTTCCCACTTTAGTCATGTAGCGTCAGTCTGTATTAGCCGATAACCTAGCAAGGTTCAATGTTAATGTCACTGGCTTCCACTGAACTGAAGCACAGAACTGCACTGCGTCAAATCCTCTTCTACTTTCACACATCTTTTGTGACACGGTCCATATTCATGTACCTTAAAACAAGGCGAGTAAAGTCCACATCCCTTTACCTCCAGCTACCAGCCGCCGCACGTGCGCCGGCGCCACTTGATCCAGGAACTGGCGCAGCAGTACAAGAAGGATCTGTCGGAGCCAGAACTGCTCGAGTCACTGTTCACTACACCCACTTAAACTACAGTTGATTAGTTTATAGTTGATTTCGACGCTGGCTGGCATGCTGCCTTATTGTGTTAGGCTGCGTTTCCACCAGAGATGTATGATGATGCATACGCGAGGGATGTGTTTGTTAAGTCGTTAGTTGATAGCCGATAGTCGTTGTTGTTAGCAGATAGAATGGCTTCATTGACTTAGCCTAACTCAGCTGAACCAAATGGTTAGATTGATGCTTGCGTCAGTGATAGATCTCTCGATTATGCACAATGTTTATTTGTTAAAGAACTTATTTTATTTAATATGGACATTCAATCGTGTAATTTACATTTAGTTATTAAATATGTTACGATGTTTTTTTTTTGATAGCGTGTGACCTGCAGGCCTAGCATGCGTGCTGCGACAAAATCTTGTCATCAATTTTTGTCGTGTGAGAACGTGACAAGACTACGTAAATTTACTAATAAACACATCTTAATATATATAAATCTCGTGTCACAATGTTTGTCTTCAATGAACTCCTAAACCACTTAACCGATTATAATAAAATTCGCACACCATGTGCAGTTCGATCCAACTTGAGAGATAGGATAGCTCAAAACGCGAACGAAGTCGCGGGGTGACAGCTAGTTTAAAATATAAACTTCAAGGCTAGAGTGAAAAAGTACCTTATAGGTCGTCGTGCTCCATCTTAGACCACAACGTCGCTTAACATCAGGCGAGTTGGTGGACAAACACCGACCTTTTCTACATTAAAAAAAAAAAGTCTGTCTCGATAAAAAAAGAAAACAAATACTGTCGCAGCATGCATGCTTCATTGTGGCTCGTCAAGTACGATACTTTGTTCGCTGTTTCTTACTTTAGTAAAAAATACCTTTCTATAATACATTTCTAAAAATATTTACAATTAAAATTATGATATTTTAAAAATATGTACATACAGGGTTATTGGGAAAGGATGTACTAAGCCAAAAGGTCATTGTACCCATCAATATGAACAACTAAGCCAATTACAAATATAAAGAAGATTAAGAATTAATAACCCAACCCTGACATCGAAAAATCAGCTGTTCTATACATTTTGTCGACAGTCAAAGAACTTTTTATATGGAAAAGCATTTTTTTTAGATTTCAGGGTTTAGGTACCTCTGTGGTATAAGTTGTTCATATTAATGGGTACAACTGATCTCGTTTCAGCTCAGTGCACCTTTCCTGATAACCCTATTTACATACTATAACATATTGTATACAATACATTGGGTGTCCTATATAATGGAGATTTTAGTAAAATGTTATTTTTATTTATTAATATTAAGACTGACCTTTATTCGAATAATCATCAGGAACCTATTCGAATGATATTAATCACTTTATTTAAGAGCAATGTTTAACATTCCTTGCATATTTCAGTATTGTAATCGGTTTATTGAAAATTGTTATTTTCTAAATGTACTTAAGAAAATATTTATTTACTTAATTAAATAAACAATATGATCTAATTTAGTAGTTTTTATTAAAATTTACAAGGTGCTGGTTTTGGGTGGTTAAGGGTGTTGTTTTTTCTACACATAAAAGTGAACAACTTTTAGAAAATAAGTTTGAATTCAAACAAAAGAAAAATAATCGAATCTCCATGCAAAATAACTAGTCACGTGATCAGTTTTGTTTGAAGGTTTGATTTTTTCTTCTCGAGTTTGCAAACTTGTTCTCTAAAAGTTTTTCACTTTGACGGGGTATTGCTACACCCTAAAACAGGATCTTGTAGTTAAAAAATGTACAAGGATTGAGTGCACTGAATAACTCAGAATTACACTATTAAAATACTGAATTCTTAGGGTAAACCTGCATTTTTTGAAAGGGATCCACGCAAGCACTCCTAAACAAATACCTTTACTTAACATAAGTTAATCATATTTAAATATTGGATTCGATTAATTGAATATCAGACAATGAACTAATAATTAGGTGTGATGCAGTAAAGCAGACTGCGAGAAACTTTCTAAACCCTGTATACTGAAAGTAACCCTGTATACTGTATATATTTTTTAAAGTAACCCTGCAAACTGTCTTGAAATGTATGACGTATGTAAACTTTTTAGTCGATCACAAAACCTACTGATTTATTTTTAAATCTAACGTCAGATACAATTTCCAATTTCAAATCAAGTGACAAATTCTGACACTCTTAAAAACTGACTGAAAAATTTGCAATCATATCTATTTTGACTATTGTGTTTTATAGGAATTTAACAGTTTTAGATGCTTTAGGTTTTGTAGGTTTTCTGTGGGTAAATTCTATGTTGAAGTAGTAATGCAGATAAGTAAGATGTCGGAGGTGGGCGGGTGCGGGGAGGGGTGTGCGGGGGACGGCGGCTCGCGCGCGGAGTACCAGACCGCGAGCGAACTCTTTGATCTCATGACCAAGAACACACATTTTGATAGAGCTAGTAAGTTTCACATTAAGATATTGTACATTGAGATCTCTTGCTACGTATAGAGAAGCTATCATAAATAAAGGTCATGTTCCATTTTGTTAAGAGCTTAAACTAAAGTTTGCTGCAGCACTGAAACAATAATTAGTCTACGCACAGCGCTAGAAAGCTTGTTTTCTCGCATCCAAAAGGTTAAAAGCGACTAGCCCTAGTCGCTTTTAACGCTCGAAAGCTAGCAAGCTACTGAGTGAAGTGTGGCCGGATGGCTGCTCTTGAATGGAAAATAGTAGTGGTGTTCGGCGTCTTCAGTTCTAATGGAACTTATTGGTTTTGTAAAGTTTTTTTTGGTTCTATCTCACACATGAGTGCTAAAGGGGTAGAAAGGGACACAATTTTTAGAGCAATCTGGCAACAACCAGAAGGCTCACAGTTTCGTTCCGTATAACCGCAAGGTTGGAAGAACCATGGGAGGTGAAGGGAGTGTTCTGTCTCACACGTAAAGTATTTAATGCCCTGACTAAACCTATATCTTTTTCAACCGCTTACAGATGAGTACTCGCTGTCCGCTCAAGATCTAGTTCTTCTCTACCAGAACATCGATATTGGAACGAGGCTCATGAAGAACGCGTCCGAAGTGACGGTCAAGAAGCCCAACCAGTACGTAGAGACTATCGTGTACAATGACGACCACGAGTCGGGCTCAGATTGCAGCGAAATTGGCGCTCCCAACGATGCTGACTTCATGCTAAATCAAGAAACGCTAGACTTTCTTAACGATAAATCCTTAGAAAATTTACTGTGCCCTAAATATGGAGGACTCGGAATGCACAATTCCACCTTATCCTTTGACTACGACAAAAGTTTTCTATTCCAAGATCCGTATATCAAAAACCAATTGGAAAATCTAAACTTAATGGGTAGCTCTAGCACAAACAACAACCTATTTTCCACGTCTCTCTTAGACTACATCTGCTGTAAACGTTTGGAAGATAATTACAACTTTTACATGGACAATATCATAAGATACGTACAACACACCATAGAACAACTGAAACGCATCAGTAACGGAGACTATCTGACCGACCGTGCTAAGGAAAAGTGGATGGAGGTGAGCTCTGACACTCAGCCGGATGATAATACGAAAGTATTGGCGACGTCGACGAGCATACCGCTGCACGTGGAGTGCAAGGAGAACGGAAACGTCTCGTGGGATGACATAGTGCATTCAGAAGTGGACGTTCGATCGCTGTCAAAGATTTTGGAGAAGAAGATTGTTGTCGAAATCCCGAAAGTGATTTGCGGCTCCTATCGACTGTACAGCAAGCGATGCGCGGACAACCTTGTCATCAGCTGTCAGAGGGAGCCACAGTTGCTTGAAAATAAAGACCAAGAATCACGGGTCGACGTAGTGCTTCAGCTCCAACGATCTCAAACAGGACACGTGATGAGCAATATTAGTTCCATTATGATTTTAAAAACTACACCGGCATTGCCAGGTAATTTATTCCAATTGAAATAATTTTAAAAATTGAGAGAAATTATATCAAAGCCGCCATAGTTTCTGCAACATTCAGTCAATGCAGAATTAAATAGATCTAACAGTTTATCTGTTTCAGATATACGGGCTAAAGCAATTCTTCCTCTTCCATACAAAGAGACAACCCACGAAAACACTTTGCAAAAGACAGAAAAGGATAATATAGAACCTGCAATTACCGTCATTGAACTGATTAGAGATCTCGAACCAGTCGTTACAGAACACGAAGTGACGAATAATATTGCTGGAAATATACTAGAAGAAAACAATGACGACTACCAAGATTCACAAAATGACGACTCATTTGCTGGAACCAGTGACTACCCGTTCAGTGATCGAATAGCTTCATATGCCAGTATTCAATACTCGAGTGAATCTAGTTTAGTGGTTAGAGACACGTTTTCGGTAGATAATGTTGACGAAAAGACTTACAATTTAATTTCTCCAGATGAGCTACATATGACTATGCGGAGATTGAACTTGCAAAATACGGTGCTAAATGAAAGCGGTGAAGACACGATGTCACAGAGCACTTCCAAAAGGAGATCTCCCGTCAGAGTCAGGATAAAGTCGCCATACGAAAATAAATCGTTATTAATGGAAGAGAAAAAAAGGAAAAGACTTTTGGAAATAAGAGACAAGCGAGAGAAGAAGAAAATAGCTTTAAGTGAGAGCTGTAAAATCTCTAAACATAAATATGCGAAAGGAGCGGTGTTGCCGCAGGCATCCAGTTCCGTTACGAAGCTGTCTATCACAAACAAGTCTTTTTATAATTCGATTTATGGCCATAATTCTAATACAGAAAACAAGCTGATGTCTCGCAAGCCCTTAAAAAGCACTCCTGAGATCTCCCTACCTATTGACGAAGCCCAAGAAGAATACTTTGAATCTCCCATGTTGTCACCGCATAAGAATAGCGAGAAATATATCAATAGAAGTTATTATTTAGACGATGCTGAAACGGAAATGATGTATATGCAAATGAAGATAAACAAGATGAACGAGACCAAAGACATACGCAACTCATACTCTGCTTCTAATTCCAATGTTTCGAATGAATTTGACGAAAGTCTAGAAATATTGCAAGGACTTATTAACACATCTGATACGAACCTCGACGCTGACTCGACGTTTCTCGCAGTTGATCAACCTTCCCTGACCTTCCCTGAAGCATCTTCCGATAGCACAAAATCTTTAATGCCTATAGAAGAGAGCAAAGCACAACTCAGCACCATGTCGCAAAACTCTACCAAAAAAAGCTCCACGTCAGACGAATGTAGACAGAGCATAGATCAATTATACGAGCTAATAAACAAGTTTGGTAAACCTAATGTTTCTCCAGATCTAAAAAGTCAACAATCCCTCAAAAATTTGAAAGTGGCAACAATCGTAGACTTGAATGATTCTAATATTCTTCAAACTAACGAAACTGGTCCTAGTGTAAAACCAAAGAATGGGCCTAGTCGTAAAACCAGCCCTGGAACAAGTCATGCCACAACCTCAAAACAAAAAATCAACAAAGCACAATCGGCAGGAGTACCAAAAGTTACAATTAGCTCTAAATTAAATTCATCAAAAGTAGATGCAGATAAAACGAAAAAAGAGCGCAATAGACCCCCGTTCTTCAGTTCTCCTTTCAAAGGCCCACTTCCTGATAATCCTCTAAAAGCGATATCTCAACTACTGCAAGAATTCGATACTCTTCAAAAGAATCGACAAAAGCCTCCGACTGAACCGAAATCACCCAAAATAGTAGAAAATATACCGAATGATGGCAAGACCTATTCTCGTCAAGCTTCTTCACGACGAAAGTCTCGTATCGATCAGCATGCTACAGACCAAGAAAAAAAAGCACTTCCAAATAACATAAGTCCCAAAGACAAAAGAATCAAGCCTTTGACACCAGTGGAACTCATTCGAACTCAACAAAAGCATGTCCTCGCTGACGACAAAAACTTCGATAAGATTCCGACGAATAAATTAACAGACATATTGGACGAGGCCAAAGAAGCAAGGGGAGAAGCCGTGCGCGGGCCCTCGAAGAACTATTCGAGGCTGAACAACTTAGCGCAGCCGAAGAAGAGTTACGTGACGGCTCATCACGAGGAGTACCAGCACAAGTTCGGCAAGAATGTGCGGGCGCACAAATTACAGAAGCTGGCCTCGGCATCCACAGCTTTGGTAGAACGACGCGCGACGTCCCCCACTAGCCCAAGTAATAGAAATAAACTGAGAAAAAGCGGGACAGAATCTCCGACTGGGACAGCGTCTGTGAAGCAGCGGGCGCCTTCGGTCCCGCAATTAGGTGTGTAAAGGTGAATTTGGTTTTTGTCTTATCACAGGTATATGCGCTCGATCGCATCTGTTTCTTATCTGTTTCTGGTATGAGCATCGTAATATTTCTAAATTGTTTGTGTTAGGACTGTTTGCTTGAGAAAATACGTGTGTACAGATCAGCAAAAAACAGCAATGTGCAAGAGGAAGCGTCAGTCGGCCAGCGGCAGTCTTGAGAACGTTGCGCGTATCTCTGGGCTCCAGCACGCACTTACAATAGAAGCTCCAGACGTAACGTAAGTTTAACAAAGTGCTAATAGTTATTTGTTACGCAAGGCTGCAAAGTGTTTTTTTGACGTTAGTACTTGTGTTGAAAACGGTCAACTGGTATAATTACATCTGTGGGGCAATTGCGTCTTGCGAGAATTACTGACAAACCCTCCGCAAATTAGGCAACTGACGCCATCTAGTACAGATTATTGTAACTAAAGATAGAAAAAATATGTAGGTGGCGCCACACAATGCAAAAGGCGCGAGGCTATTCGCCATTTAAAAAAAAATACTGTTACGAGCTGGGTTAGGATAAAAGGAATGAAACGTCGATGTATTCGAAGATTCACTTTATTCACCAATTACACACACACAAACACTGTTACACCACAATAAACACTTGCACTATAACGCTTTGAACACTACTCGTCCAATCACTTCGATGTTAGCACTTTGAATGCTTAAGAGTCCGGCGACCACTTGAGACTAACTTTGCATTGGCTAAAGAGTTTCTATTATTGCCATTTCGTATAGAAGAAGATGACAAGCGAAGAGAGCAAGTAAAGATACTGACGAGCCCTTAAAGTTATCTACAGAGTGTAAAAGTGCAATTTTTATAATTTTTATGACTTTTGCACTTCTCTTATCTTAAATAACCAAAAAAACCCTGTTATTATTGATTAATTTAAAAGCTAATGACGTAGACAACCTCCCTGTGTAAAGGGATTTTTAATTTGCTTTGTCTATCTATTAAATAAACTTAAATAAATAAACAAGAACATAGGGGCGGAGATATAGTCAGATGGTCATAATTTCAAAAATTGAAATATTAAAATATACGGATGCAATTACCCCAGGTGGGGTAAATGGGTCTAAAAATACACTTCTCGAAAATTGCATTGCATTCGGATCGCGTGTCCGTACGCTCAGATTTAAGCTATTGATGTTTTCAAAATATGTTGTTTTTTTTTCATGAATGACTGTTAATACACCCGGCAGATGTAAGATGGGGGCGGTGGAATCGTACGTGCACAGCCATTACAGAGCAGCGCCGGCTTTCAGTGACGAGCCAGAGGCCGGCCTGCGCAGCCGCGTGCCCCTCGTACCGCAGGATCTCGGTATTTTTGCCTTTTACTTTATCCTATCCTACTAATATCATTACTCAGATCAATCTATTCTCTAGGTTGATCTGAGTATCATTAACGCGAAAGTTTGTAAGAATGGATGGATGGATGGATGTTTGTTACTCTTTCACGCCAGAAGGGCTGAACAGATCTGGATGAAATTTGGCACAGATAGATCATAGTCTAGAATAGCATATAGGATACTTTTTAACGCGGGTAAAACCGTGGGGCGCAGCTAGTTTATTAATAAGTCTGGACTCTGTTATCAAGAGCTTAGCACAAAATGTGCGTTAAACGTTTACAGGGTTCCAGGACCAACTTAAATTGGTAATAACAAAAGTAGGTTTTTCTAATTTGTGTGTATTGTTTTTACGTATTACTGTAAAATGTGGTCTGTGGTACTTTGGTATTGGCGTGAAAACCAACTAACAAACAAACAATACAAACTAACGATTTTAGGCAGTAGGGTAACAAACAAAAATTGCGTCCGGATTAGCCAAAGAACGCCAATATTATCATTTATTTGCATTTCCCTGCGGCTGAAACTCTTAACGTATCTCTGGTTTGATCTGATGGAGTCACTTTTTTAGCCGTTCGGTTTACATAATCTACTTACATGTTTAACATCCCCGCGTTCAGCATCAATGACACTCGCGCTGTGCGCCGGCGAGCCGGGCTCCGGCGCCCCGCCCCGCAAGTCGCCCGGCCCGCCCGCGGCTCCTCTCGCCACGCTCGCAGAATGCGCCGAGTGCGCAGACTCTACTTGCTTCGACAAGCCAAGGTGACACTCATTATAATCACATCTCAGCTGGAAGACGACCAGTGCTGGACAATGTCTGCTTTTCCCAATGTTGTCACCCACATCCATCATAATCTTGTTGGAGCTCCTACGTTCCAAACAGCTTGGCTGCAGCAGCCGAAATGCGTGGTTTCCCATGAGATATCAGGTTGGCTGCCGCAACTTAGCTGGCGCTGGTGATTTAATGCGTACATACATGCCATACATGCCATACATGGAGGATCACATGAAACACCGACAACCATATTTTATTGTACAAAACCAAATTAATATCAGTCTTCACCAGTTGTATAATGTTTGGCTTAAATTACCTGAGTTTATTCCGTTCCTAAGTAAAATCCTATAAAATGTGAAAGCAGTTCCTAAATATTCCACGAGATTTATGGAAATAGGTACCTATTCTAATTATAAGTGGTCAATACACTATTTAAAATAAAATTCTATTCCATTCTCTATTTATACGAGTAAGTCTATATCACTCTATGACCGTTTATGTAAGACAGAAAATAATACAGAGACAGCCTCTGTATTATTTTCTGTCTCACACTTCATTAGTATATTTCACTCACACATACTATCCACGCTTTGGTTTGGATCCATCTCCCTCTCTTCCCCAGGTCCGAGTCGGACTACTGCGTGAACTGCTTGGAAGACTGCCTACTGGCCACGGCCGTAGACTCTGTCTACTCGGCGTCCACAACCCCGCACAGCCACCCTCTCAGTTCCACCGCGGAAATGGAACAACTCGAAACCGCTCTCTGCAGCCACATATCCGGCACTTTTCAGAAGCGCCTCAGGATCAAGAACCTGACGTTGACGCCGAAACCTTCCACGCAGCAGGTGTTCCTCTTGCAGTCGGGTGACGTGGGCTCCGTGCTCAATTCCATGTCCAACCTCAAACTGAGGAAGAACAGCGTAGAGAACCTCAAAGAGTTGAAAGCGATGTCCGTGCTGTCCAACTCGCACCTCGACTGGACCTTCGCGCAGTTCCCCGCGCAGATCACGACCGTCGGGTACGCCTTCCCCGACCCCCGGCCGCAGCTAACTGGCGCCCGCTCCAAGCTAACCAAAATACCTGCACCGGTGCCCTCCACAACCACAGCCCAGAAGTTCTGTCAGTCATCAGAGCGGGATCTGCGAGCTCCACTGCGAGACTCGAGCTCGCAGGCGGACGTCGTGCGCCAGTTGACGGCCGAGCTGGTCGCGGTGTCGCTCGGGAGCGCCGCTAGCTCCGTCTTCAATAGACAAGAAACGAACTCGCAAATGCTCAGGATAGAGACGGACGAAGTTAGCATCGAGACGCATGCCGGCTGCTCGGAGATCGTGAACAATCTCGGGAGCTCCAGAGAGAGGGACACTAATAAGGCAGTCGAAGAAACGGATAATGGTGTTGAAGAAGAGGTTACAGTAGACGTGAAGAGCGGCTCGCTGTCTCGGCCTGCGCCCGCACCCGCGCCCTCGCCCGCGCCCTCCGCCGTCCCCGAAGATATAAGCTACACGACCTCTCTCGACATGCTCGTGGGGCTTCTCACCGAAATACAAAAAATTACTTGTCAGAATCCGGTTACCTGCGAACGCCAAAGCTGCACCGATATAGATATTCCAAACGAAACTATTAGCGCAAGAAAAGTAGAAAATACAGCCTGCGCCCTCATTTCGTTAAGCTCCCTCGAAAACCTGAGGAAGCTCGAGTCTAACCCCAGTATTTACTCTTACTACTTGTCCAACAACGAGGGGTCTGTCAGGAGCATTGAACCAGTGGTAGAACTAAAGAGGAACTCGAGGTTTACAGAGCACAGCGTCGACATTCAGCCTATGACCAGCGGATACATTGTCACCGAACACGTAGCGGTGGGAATGAGCAAACCGGCGTTGGTCGATAAGGAAGTCGGCACCAATCAGTGCGAGGGGCACGCGAATATATGCACCAATGTGCCGTCCGACGTACATTGTGCTCTCGTGCACTGCGGCGCGGGCATAAGCACCTCTGCAAGCTACGGCGACGCGAGCGAGCCTTCATTCCGCTCCTCTCTCTCCGTAGACAACATAACCCCGCATGCCAAGAATGTGCTCAGCAAAAATATTATCAAGTCACAAATCGAAATAAGACAACGACACGCTCTAATCTCTCGAGACAAGATAGACTTGAACGATAAATGTTTCAAGATTTTATCGATTCGCAATATTGAGGACGTTAAAAAAGAAAGTCTTATTGCCCGCAGAGAGCTAAGATGTTGCGTGAAAAATATAGATTTGGACCCGATGTTTAAAATTAAGAGAGATTTACTTGTCAGCATGTATTCTATTTTGGTTTTAACAGTGTTTGCTGCTTTATCGTTCCCTGAATTACTAATTTTTCAATCGTAAACTGTTTGAACATGCGGAATGAAGTATTTCTTCTAAATTACCTATTTTGTTAGGGAACGCAAATAATTTATTCCTATTTCTTTTGATTCGTTTAAGAGAGCAGGCTAGAAGTCTTTTGTAATTATTACCTTTGTAATTTTTTCGGTAAATCTAGCGTACCTTGTTGAGTGTACTGTATTGTGAGGTACCTACGTAACTTTTAAAATAAATTTATACAAGTTCTGTCGAGTTATTTTTACTTACACTATTCATTCATTTATAATTTTTTTGCGACTTTTGGAATTAGAGCGGTCGTCCAAGACAACTATTTACAACGATGCTGACACGCGTTTCGTGATCCCAGGCTTGCATCCCTCGGGCCACTAAAATCCACTGTGAAGATCCATCGCTAGATCTCTGCACCTTTAAGTACACTTAATTCCTCTTCATAGGTACATGATTATTTCCAAAGTGGATTTTTTAGAAGTACTTAGCTTGTGTCTGAAAATCCATTGTAAAGATCCATTGATGGATTTTTTTTTGAACTTTTTGTCCACTTTATTCCATTAGCCATGCGTCGTTTCGCATTATTTCACTCACATAACACCAACCTTCATCAATCATGTGTTTTTGTCGCGGCTCATTTTGTAATGAATTTTGAAACACATTAGTGCTAAAAATACACTTTGCAAAAAATCATGGCCTATGGAATAAAGTGGGCATAAAAAAAGTTCAAAAATATCTATCAATGGATCTTTGCAATGGATTTTTAGTCAAGCTAGTTCTAAAAAATGCACTTTAAAAAAAATCATGGATAAAGGAATCAAGTGGACATAAAGGTGCAAAAAGATCTAGCAGTGGATATTTCTAGTGGATTTTAGTGGACCGAGGGGCTTGCATCGCGTCTTCATCGCTACTTGGCCTTTGGTCGCATTTGCAACGCTCTGTAGTGACGACCTGTGAATGCCTGTGGATGCCAAATCCCTACAGACACGGTGCAGTATCGCTACAGTCCCGATTCGACACTCTGTCGTGCTGACTGCTGTGCTCTGAATGCATACGAACCACAGGCAATGCTGGCGCGAGTGCGGCTCAGTATCGCTGCAAAAAATAGTAAACGACCGCTCTGCCCCCAATTCTTCGAGCCAACCGTTTTAAATTGTTAATGAATTGCCTCAAATGAACAGTTTTTGTCATGCCAGAAAAAAGTCTCAAAACAAGACAAATTGAATACGCGTCCGTCGCTTAGAATTTTAAATTAGAAAGTATTTTTCCATGGCCCTCCGATTCTGCAGAGCAATTTTCAAATTGTTCATGAATTGTCTATTCTTAACACTTTTGCGTATCGCTTATCAGCGAGTCCGTTTAGTGTCTGTAGAACCCCTAAACGGTACAAAGAGTACACGGTACACTAATATTATACAATAGAAAGTATCTCTGTCTGTCTGTTTGTATACTTTTCGCGGCTGAACGTATCTTGATGAAATTTGATAATTTGTCATAGTAGGTAGGTTTTTGGTTACTATTTTCTGAATAAACGCGAACAAAGTCGAAGGTAACAGCTAGTAATAAATAAAATTATTTAAACTAATAAGTAGTACCAAGGTTATGAAAAAGTTAGAACCTAAAACCAGGTACTTACCACGTTAAAACGAGTGAGTCGACCCAAAATTATTTCTACTTTGGGTCGACTCACTCGTTTTAACGTGGTACCTGGTTTAAGGTAACTTTTTCATAACCTTGGTAGGTACTACTTATTAGTTTACCAACCAAAAGTATACCAACTGTACAACCTGTCGTACCAAGGTAACTTTTTCACGCACGCTACGCACGTTACGCACGCAATTTGCTCCAGCCGGCCGAAGTAGTTTTGCTACGCCGGCGAAGATACTGTGTTTTCTTTAATTCTTAAGAAAAATAACTGCACGAGGCGAGGTGGTGCGGGTCGTGTCCCGGGTGGCTCCAATGAGTGATAACCTTTACTCTCATTGTTTCCAAACACTTTATTCAAGTAGCCACATTGACAACAAATTCCACAATAATTTGCTCGCTTGCTCCCAAGTCTCCATCGAGCAACGGCGCAAGCAGCAATAAGTATCTATCACAACAAACAATAATTATAATGTAGTCGACTCGGCTGAATAAAATGAATGACTCAAGGCAAATCTTAAATGAATTAAAATGATAAACTATCACTGTCAATGTCAACTGTGTCAATTCCGGTCTTGTTTGTGGAACTGCCAATGCACATAATTGGCGGCTGCTACACGTTCGATACAACAGCGATATTTAACGAAAAAAATTTATGGATGCTACACACCAGATAAAAATCACCAGTTACAATGAACAGCTATGCTAAATCAAAATACCCATTCAGCGCTAAAGGCGATTCATAAAGCGCTAGATTTTATAAAATCAGCGCGTATGAGAAGTGCTAAATCTAGCGCAGATATCGCTAAAATGTCTTAAGATCACAATGAATATCGATTCGAATATGAAGAATAAGATTCATTTAGTGCAGAATAGTGTATAAAGGTCTTAGATTAAATATAGTCTCAACAGTAAATCCAAGTCAAGTGTGCAATATGATATATATAGTTACTTTTAAGTGTAGTTAAACAAAATAAACTATTCAACATTCTCAAAATAGGAGTAAATAATCGCTATTATTTTCATTAAAAAATTCTTTCAAATCGTAAAACCCTATAGTTAATAGCTATTTCTTCAATTTTCTGGAAAACAATGCCTCTTCCACAGTCACTAGTGAAAGGGCAAATTGTTGTAAATTTTCATAGTTGTATGGTTTTTTTTTAATGAAACATTATTTGCTAGTATGTAATTCTTTTAATTTAGGTCTTAGAACGTCAACTGTGCTTCAGGAATTGAAGAAATCACTATGTTTTTTCATGTAATATGTCATCAATTTCATTTGATTTCATGTAAATATGCAATAAAAAAAAATGTAAAGAAACAAACAAACAAATTTCGTAAATGTAAATACAGGTGAGCATTAGGAACGCTAGAACAAAGACAAGACGCTGTTTTAATCACTTGATAACATATCATCTACATAACATATCATATCGTCAAGCCTGGGTCAAGTCAAGGGGGCTGGCAGAGGTGTAATACAACATCCACACTTCGCCGGACCATATTCAGTCCCAAATGTGATAGGGGGTGAGACTGTCGCCATACAATACACCGAGATCCAGTCATGTAGCAGATGACATACAATAAGCATATTTGCTCACACAATGAACAAATTGGTGCGTGTCGTCGGCTGAGTTTGAAGTTTGAACCCGCTCCCTCTGGCTTAAGAGGCAGACCTTCTCCCAACTAGGCTGCCATCGCCTAATCGCTGCTTATCGCTAATATAATCGTTTGATACAAGATTAAAATCGTAAATTTCCATATTTTAAAATCTAACGATCTGTTTTCACGATCCGTCAGAAAACTATAATATGTACTACACTTGATAAATATCTTAATCTTGCAAATATCGCTATATTTATCGAGCGTGTAGCAGCCGCCATTGACGTTCGTTACTGGCGGGGCGGGCGGAACAAAAAAAAAACGAAAATAAACAATACGATTTTTTTGGAAAATCTCAATTTCTAACAAAAACTTGAAACTAAAAAAACTAACCAAAACTAGAAACGAACACAAGAAACCTAGGCATATTAACCAGTGTTTTTTTATTAAAGATTTGATGAAACAAATTACACAATAATAGAATCACAGGCGCACATTTTTAAAAAACGGCTGATTGTCCTATTTCCTCTAGTTCCTCTTCGCATTCAGTACAATAATTTCGTAAAACCATGTCGGTAGACACCAAACCAAAAATAAAAAAGGTAAGAACATTTTTGCTATCAGCAGTAATCTTATTCCACTAGTGGAGAGCCTACTTAACCTAGGAGTGGAATTTAATAAAGAAGTCTGTGCATGTGCACAATCAACAAATCTACCTTTAGTTGATATATAGTTCACAAAGGCGAATTTATTAAACAGCCAGACATTAACTGGTTGTGCTGCTGTTTGCTGATGCAGCAAAAATAGTTAAAACTTTTTATTGTTCAAACCAAAACTTACAACGATAGTTTGATAAGTCTTAGAACTTGCTTAATGAATACTAGCTTTATTTATTTTACAGAAACGATATGAAGATATAGCGGAGAATCTAGACAACACAGCTCCGTTTAAAGCAATCATAGAATCAATTGTAGCCAAAAAAGCCAAAGAACAAACTCTTTCGCATTATGTCAACTGCACAACTAGGCGTCGAAGTCGCCCGTCTACATTTTCTTCTTTAACCGACTTCCTTTACCCTTCAATTCCACGGAATACATTCAGTGATGCTTGGGATGGGGGACTGACATCGGGGTTCTTCCAAAGTCTCCCTTTCAAAAGCCTCATGCCATGGATGATAACTTCTGCACCAGAATTTGAAACACCTGACCCTCTAATAGATCTACTTCAACAGAAATATGAATGGAGTCGTAAATGGTCAGCATTTAGGAACAGTATGTAAATCCATTTCGTACTTTAATTTTTTTTAATTAACCTAAGATTTTTTTTAATCAACTTAAAAAAAAAGAGGAAACTAAAAATATTCTGAGGCTACATTGAATAGTGAGGGGGTTAGTGTTTTAATGAAAATCATTAGTTATTTTCTTATCATTATTGAAATTATACATATTACTAGCTGCACCAATTCTGTTGATCAGATTGCTACCAAATTTTACGGGATCACCTTCTGATCTTATTTAAAGAATACTAAAATATGATTGAAGCCCTTCCGGCTGTTTCAGGTTTGATTGAAAACATACACACATGAATTTTTATGGATAGAAATATTTTTTTTACCTTTTTACAGTAACAACAAAGAGGAAGCTGGCTCACAGGTGGTTTGGTGAGGATGTATTGTACTGCCCAAAATCACTCGTAGAATTTGCAGAACACTATGAGAACAATCCTGATCCTCTCTTTTCAGCAGCTTATAATTGGTACTATGCTGGGCAAGGAAACATGCTCATCGCTCATCTGGATGGCTCGGACTATATTATTCACAGCGAGTTTAATTGTCTGTGTAAGTACATTTATATTAGGTAGTAAATATCAGTTTGCAGTTCTTCTCTCAGTTGTTCTCTAATTAACCAGTTTCATCACATTTATTTGGATTTAAAAGCATCCTATGTTAGTCAGTGTTGGTGATTGATTACTGATAATAATCAAATCAATCAATAAAATGTTGATATAAGATTTACAAACATTAAGCTGCTTATTTGAGACAAATTTAATGGGAGCATTCATGGAGTTAGCTGCAATTTCTCACTAATAAAATTAAGTCAAAGTTATGATTCAATATAATAATTTAATTTTTGTTTACAGATGTGTCCCCATTCTTTAAAGATACCCTGTCAATCGACTATTCAAAGACAGCATCATACAGGTGTTCAGAAAAATCAAATATACTTGAAACCATACAATCCCAGAACTTCATAGCTCTGAGAACCAAATGCAAAATAACTATACTGAGACTTGTCACTTCTGAAATATTAGGATTAGATAGATTGAAAGAAATGGACTCGGAACTTCCATTTACAAGCATCAAGTTCGATGAGTTTCATAAAAATATCCTGTATGTGACAACATTGGACTACAAATTGACAATAGTCAACTTGGATAGAATGACTAGACATAGCAAAAAGTTGAGAGGCAAATTTTTGACACTGGTTGACAACTGGAGTGAAGTGATCTCTGAAGAGAGGAGCAACTATGCCCACATTTCTAAAAAAGCGATCACTCTTTACGATAAACGGACAAATGAACCCTACCAACGATGGAAAAACTTCAAACTCGTCTCTGATATTAGGACTTGCGGCCAAGTATGTGCTGCGAAATACTGTGACCAGAAACCACTGATGTACATAGCAACTGACCATCAACTCTTCCTTATGGATATGCGATGCAGTAAAACAAAAGAAGACAATATGAAGCCAATTCAAAGATGGTCACATGGAATGATGAGTCCACCAACTTACATTGATATCTGTGCTGTTGACCATAACAAAGAAATGGTATGTTTAGCCAGCCAGTGGTTAGAAGATATGTGCATAGTGACAAATTACTCCAATACATTGACGAGAACAGGCGAAATTGCCGGTTTGACTCCCCCTTATCGACCGCCGAGCATATTGCAGACATTGAGTGAGGCTCATAGGAAGAAACTCTGCTACAATTTGTATAATAAGATTCACCAGCGATATTGCACTTCAATCACTGGCATGTCTATCGCAGACCGAGGGGACTGTCACTCTATACTAATGCAAAACTCAGTGGGAGACATAACCTGCCACAATTTATATCCAGAACACATGCACGCATTTATTGATGATGATAGCATAGAAAAACTTCATGAGTGGTGCACCGAGTACAAAGAGGAGGACAAGCAATTTCATGTCTCTCACATTGTAGATTTACAAGTATTCCTGAAGAAGTTGCGCAAAGTTCCAGACAAATACATCCTAGGACGAAACAAAGCCATCCTACCTAGGATCAAGTTCAACGAGAACGAAATTTACGAAACATTTGCACAACAAAAAATAGACCCAGAGTTCTTGGAACTTTGGAAAGAAGAAGACGCTGAGATAACACTAGACAAGACTCAAAATAAGAGTCAATTTTTCGAAGATCTCTAAAAAATTCCCTTTTTTTTTTGGCTTAATTCCCGAAGACATGCGTCTTCGCAACCTTTTTTCTAATTGTACAGAGAAAGTATCCACCTGTTACTTTCTCTGTCTTTGTCGTCAGAATCCATAGATTTTTATAATGAAACAATTTTCGTGACGGAGCCCTATTCTGGACCGTGCGATATTATCTCGGTCCTTCTCGCTCATGGCTTGCCTAAAGAGAGAGACAGTGACGGAGATAATATCGCACACGCCAGGCATATTTGCTCTGGAAGCGACTAGCAAGGGTATGAGCCCCACTTGATGATTTACCTTTCTATAAATAATAAAACAATATTTTTGTAATAAACAACTATAATTACTTTCTACGTGACTGAGTTTTTTTTACAACATCTCCCATGCTTTCAACATACAAAACATTTATACATAACAAGATAATCAACAAATATAATATACTCTGACCAAACTAATAATAAACGTTGTATAGCCTCAGACTAGTTAGTCAAGGGTTTTGTCCTTTTCTTTTAAAATTATAACACATATCGTCACGCCTTTCCCTCGAAAGGGCTGGCAGTGGTGTGCAACACCCGCACTTCGCCGGACGATATTCAGTCCCAAATGTGACAGGGGGCGAGCCTGTCGCCATTCACCGGGCTCCAGTTACGTAGCAGATGACATTAGATTTAAAATTTAAATTAACTTAAAATTTTAACTCTATCGAAAAAGACAAAACAGACTATTCCGATGCTCTACAACGTTTATAAGTAAAGGTAAAAGAGTGAACATAACTCTAGGGCTAGGGTTAATTCATAAGTACTTTGAGATATAAAGATAGTAAAGTTTTTCTTACAGGGATTTATCAATCATTTAAAATAATTAGGCTTGAAACCAAAGATCTTCAAAACTAGAATCATCGTCGCGTCAAAAATGGCAACAAAACGCAGTGTTTAAATAGGCGGGAAGCACGCCATTTCTTTGTGACAGTTGAGCATTTGAATAATGAGTTTTACCACCGTGTCGTTAAACAAAAAAGGCCACCGTGTCACGATACAAAAAACTCACAGACGTGGCACGCAGTGACGTTCGATGCATGAGCGAGACCGGATTTAGTAATTTACAACAAGCTCGAGAGAGACAAGTGACGTAGTCGGGTGTTAATTTTCGGAATGCTACTTGAGTTTTTTTTTTGGATTATGAGTTGTACTACATAACAATATTATTGGTTCGTGTGAGTAGTCAATTCCAATCATTGTCACGATTTATTTAGTAGTTTTACAGATTATATTGAATCAGTAGTTTTAAAGATCTTTGCTTAGGACAATACCTGTAAGTCTCATATTCTGAAAAGTCAGTTTTAATAAAATGCTTAATATAATGTACATAGGCATATGTACAAAAATATCATTAACCATTATTGAATTTTGATAATCGTTTGAAAAAAGTTATATCATTAAACATAGTAGATAAAATGTTACATCATTATACGTAGTATATTTCATTAGTTAGATGCGGAGATTGACGCAATCGTGCCATCCCGCTTTAGCGCATGGCGCGAGTAAAAAGGCGCGAGCAAGATGACGCGATCACGATTGACAGCTAAAGTAATCAGGCTGGAGATCACCAAAGGAGTAAATAACTGTCATTAACATAATTTTACGAAACAAAAAAAGTAACAGATGTTTGGTTCAAAACAATCAAATATTTATCCTAAGTAACATACTACGGCTGTATACTGTCGCAAAGACCCCATTAGTACTGACACAAAATACTAACACGCAATACCGAAACCACAAGAAAACATTTGCTTACTCTTCTCGGCGAGAGTGTACAACCGGTATTAGAAGGAAAAAAAACTGCATTCAATATACTAAATACAAAGTAAATGGCGCAATTAGCTATTATTTACAATTAAAGGAACACAAGACAAAATAAATTGTTGGACTCGATTCTATTCCTACCGTTTTCTAAACTAAAGAAAGCTTTAAGATTGTTTCCATTTTTACCTCACACATGAAACTAACAAAGACGCAAATCGTTTATTTAGTCCCGCCAGATTAGTTTAGTAAGTGGTATAGAATCGACGCCAACTGTCAAGTTTTAACGAGAGTTCTATAAACTTAATAATATGGACAAAACAGGATGAGCTGAATTTCTTCGCTTCATTTAATTTCTTATTCCCTTACTAATAAACCTTGTTTAGCGAAATAATAGATAGATAGTGTTTTGTCATTTTCTTTCTTTAATCTTTTTAAACCGATTGAAAGAGACAAAACACTGAATAACTATTCTGAGGCTATACAACGCATATTCGTATGGGGGTTAATTTGTTGAATAAATCTAGATTTGCAATGGTATGTCTAGCAAAACAAACACCAATAACAAAACATTACTCAAGTGTAAGGCTGCTTTTCAACCAGAAGTTGCGTGATGCGAACGTGTCTAGCGAGAAACAACCCACCAATAGAATCGCTGAAGTAAATAAAATTAATAAATGAAGGTGATAAATGAAGTCGTCTTATTGGTGGGGTTTTCCTCGCTTCACACCCTTACACAGCTCATCGTCTGGCACTGACAGCCAACGCACGCCAATGTCGAGTGTTATTACGAAATGACCATTAGCCTATATTCTTGAAGTCCTTTCGAAATAGTTCTACACACCACCCTAGATGGCAGCAGTCATCTGATAACTCTTTTTTGCGAGCTTTTTTTAAGTTGAATAGGAAGAAAAACTGACAGCACCCGAAAGATTTTAGTTTCCTGATTCGGATACCTACTGTTGTTTTTATTGTACATTAAGTCTTGAGTATAGTTGCAGAAACAGTAAGGGACACAGGATACTCTCAAAAACGAGAAGACCCTGAAACAATTCCGTCGAAGATTGAATTAAATCAGTAAACACTGATCTCATGGCGCTTCGTCGGTCAGTATTGAACTGAATGTCGTGCCTTGGAAGAAAGCCTACGGCCAGTAGTGGACTGTGCGAGCTGAACACGAAGTTATTGTAGCGTTTGAAATAGCTATCGACATGGTCTTAGTTCCACTAGGCAATATTAGTCAGTATGAAACACTTTCACCAGTGTCAGTTAGAACTAGATGGCAGCACTGGTTACATTCCACAACGGTGTAAAACCCATTTTACACTATACAATCTGCAGTGCGCTATTGATAGTGTGTCTATCTGCCCCCTATTTTTACGCGTGAGATATTTTCTGGTCATTGTCTCTCTCGTTTGAAAAGTCACAAGTGAGAGTGACTCACGAGTCAGAATAGAGGGCCTGTCTTGCCTATCTGCTATTATACTACGCTACCTAGTAGATCCTCGACAGATGGTATAGTGTATTATGCCTTTAAATAAAGCTAGATGGTAGCAGCGGTTCTAGGTTTCTTGAGTAAAGCTCCCCTACTTCCACTAGATGGCAGCACTGGATAGTATAGAACAGTTCCACATCGGCGTCAGTGAGTTCCACTAGCTGACAGCACAGTCCTAGGTCCGGTGCGTGAGGCTCTATTAGTTCAACAGATGACAGCACTGGATAGTATAGAACAGTTTCACGTCGTTGTCAGTGAGTTAAACTAGATGGCAGCACAATCCTAGGTCCGGCGCGTGAAGCTGCGTATCCAGTTCCTGGCGAGCGGCTGGTCGGGCTTGGGCTCGCGCTCCTTCTCTTCCATCTGCTCCATGAGGCGGCGCTGGTTGTCGCGGAAGGCCGCGATGGGGTCGCTGAACTGGCCGTAGTACGTCAAAACCTCGCGGACGTCTGTTACTTCCGACATAGCTATCGCTGTGGAGAATAGGAATCGTTACTGATTTGATACTCACTGAATGACGTGTCAGATAAATGTTTATTAAATGTTTTAATCTCAATAAAATGTATTCAATTAAAAATCAACTTCCGTCGTTCAATTACTTGCTTACTCTGTAAGCTGGCGCGGTGATGCCAAATTGTCTTCTTGGTTTTCAACAGTCAAAGTAGCCAAACTAAACTAGCCACAGCGGCTAGGCTATTATAGCCACTGTTAAATCACGTAATATAATAAAATTATGGTATACTACTTTCACTTTTTATATTTATTTCTTTTAGTGTCAATATAGTTTTACATTTTTAATGGATTTACTCGTACGTACACAAATAGCTGTTACCAGCGACTTCGTTCGCATTTATTCAGAAAATTAACCTTCCTCGTAAAATACTGTAACTATTTATCAAATTTCATTAAGATCCATTCAGTCATTTATCCATAAAAAAGCCTACAAACAGACAGACAGATATACAGAGTCACTTTCTGTTTTATAATATAAGTAGTATAGATGTGTCTCTATTTTCAAATTGCATCATATATTCATATCAATTATATTCAAGTAGTATATTTAAGAGCAGTATACTAACTCTGTAGCAAGTTGGCGAGGTCCAGCAGCGCAGTGTCGTCGTCGGCGCCCTTCCACTTCTTGAGGATGAGCGAGTTCTGCGGGTGGAACTTCGTGGCAGCCTTGTTCCAGTCTACGACTATCACCTGTATTTATAAACAACAGTAAATAAGATGAGAGAATGGACGAAAGGAGATTGACGAAACAGGTTTACAAGGTCAGTGTGGATGGTCAAGTGGGTCAAGGTCGACCTCGGCGCACGTGTCTCGACCAAATCGAAGATGTTTTAAAGAAAGGTCAGGTCAAGAGTACCCGTAACCGACGAGCGTGTGTGAAAAGACTCATGGAAGTGGAAGAAGCAAAAGATTTGTGCCAGGATCGTAGCGAGTGAAGAGCGTAGAGCGTAGCATAGAAGTGGTATCTGTTTACACTTATGGGAAAGAGGGGTAATTTCATGTATGTGTGTTACATAAGAAAAAAATATCATATCATAAAAAATATCATTTGTTTAAATAAATAAAATAAATCATTCATCAAGTACATTTGAATTTAATACAAATTAAGTAACTGTAAATTTGATAAATGTTTTTTAAGTATATTGTTCTTAGTATGTTTTAACTATCTAAACATTCTCATCATTGTTCCGTTAAACTTATAAAAACCCAATGAATTTAAGTGTGATTTAAAGTAATTATGCACAGGCACGAAAATAGCAACAGGCAATCAAATTGAAATACAAAAACTTGTACATGTTGTAATCCCACATTACCTTAGAAAGATCCCGGTTGAGTCCATCCAAATTCTTAACATGCACCCCGTCCACAAAGTGCGTGGAATCTCTAAAGAGTCTGTATGTTATGAACTTGTTCTCGGGGTCTAGCTTATCTATGACCGGCCAGATCATGAAGGCGTTCTCCGTCGTGAAGATGATGACTTCGTAGTTGGAGTTTGCTACTGACTGGAGGAACTGATCCACGCCGGGGCGCTTTTTGAACCTGCAAGTGTTGTTAGGTGCAGTCACAGTCTGTGTTTAACATAGACATAACCCCTTACATAGACATAAGTTTATTTGTGGCAAAAAACACACAGAATATAGATATACACACACAGAATACAGATTAAAAAAAAAAAAAAAAACAGGTGAAAACAGTGTACGTATTGTGGCTTTTTCCCACAACCAGCCGCAACTCAGCATGGTACCGGTTGTGTCTAACCAGCGCTGGTCGACCGGTACGTGACGTCACGCACGAGCAATAAAGGTTCCATTCCGCGCCCGACCAGTGTCGCGACGATACGTCGTCTGTTGCTGCCGTCTGCGGTCGGGCGCGGAATGGGACCTTAAACATTGTTTAGCCTAGAAGTAGTTTTACAGTATTTTGTCTTTTTCCTTCTTTTACATTTTTAAACTCGGTCGAATAAAACAAAACAGTGTATAACAATTCCGAAGCTATACAGCGTTCATTGCTAAGGGGGTTAATGTTTAAATTAATTATTAGTTGGTGTAAATTGAAAAAATTGAAAAATATGAATATTTAAAACTGCGATCAAAATACAGAGATAAGCGCACGGATTATAGCGGTGGTCTTGCCAGTGGCCGTCACGAGTCCTCTTATCCGATGCCTGTACGAAGCAACTCGCGCCGCTGCGGTCGGCCAGCATCTAGCGTAGTTAACACGTCTAAAACCAGCTTATGGGCAACTGTTTTTAAGTTGGTTTAAAGCCGGAAACAAACTCTTAAAACGCGATGCGACCAGACGATACGCGACGTGTGTTGAGTTGAATTAAATCGTAGTTTTTTAAGACTATAACCACAACCAATAGGGTGTTGCGTATAGTTAGGTCGCTTCCCGTTTTGACAGTATGTTCCTGGCTTTAGACACGCGCGCGCGTAAGTTCAGTCGAACATGTAATTAGCAGTAGCGATTTATTTTTACTAGTATTGCCAAGGTAGCGTGTAACAGACCAATACGCTACAAATGACAATGACTAGTAGACATTTCTGATAGCCAGAAAAATGTCTGTTGAAATTAGACGTCAAGTCAGCTCCATTTTACATACCTCCAGCCAGTCTGATACGACCAGTCGGGGTGGACCAGCACGTCTGTGAACTCGAGCACCAGCGTGTAGGTGGGCTGGTACGGCGCCGGGAGCACGTCCGGGAGCAGCTTCTCGCGGGACGGCTCTTTGATCATCTGGAATAGTAACAAATGATATGGGTATAAACATCTCAGATTTAATCGCGCATTGGCCCAAGAAGTTATTTCAGAATATAGTCGCCGGCCCACCGCGGCGCACCTTTGGCACGGCCACGCGGTGCATTTTAGCTGGGTGGCTTCGTTTTGTTTGACAATGTGGGTTTACGTTTCCACTGCAGCACACGCTATACATGATTATTAACCCAAAACTACTTACATCTGTAGCGCAGACCACCCTTCAATTCTATTAACCAATTGTTTTAAAATTGTTAATGAATTGCCTCATATTTAACACTTTTGTATGCCTGAAATGTCAAAAATAGATAATTCAATAACAACTGCTTTGTAGAATCAAGGCCCAGTTCTGAATAATGTGTCAGGCGTTGTTTCTCCGCCCGTTTTTCTTCCCGCAGTCAAATTACCCACGCTCCCGTGTAGCGCGTGCACAGCGTTGACAGCGTTGACCTGCGTGGGGGTTTTTGTTTTGAGCAAGCCGCGCGTGTGGCTATAACGTCATGTATCTCGTATTTATGCGTAGCGAGTTCGTGGCTTGCTGTGGACATTATCACATGCATCATTACCATCAAAGCAAAGCTAGACTTGCGTAGTCTCTCCGTGCGCTGCAGTGGGCCAACGGCTTAACCAATTCAGTGAAAAAAAAACAATGTAGTTTTACTTCAACAGCAAACGAACCAAAAATCTGAAAACAATTGTACATTAGTAAGCAGTGATGTTACTTTGAGCTATGATGATCAACATAGGCTTCACTCTCCTGGGCCGCCATAGCACCGCCGAATTCTTCAACATTTGAGCCCTGTTATATCATGTACAATATTAACTGTTACTCAATTTTATGGCTTAAAAAAAAGAAATTCAGGAAAAGGAATTAATGTCACCCACACCATAATATATCTCCAGGGCGATAAACACTATCTTCTCATAGATAGTGAGCTCCTTCCAAGCAGGCTTGAGGTATTGCATGTTGACTAGTAACCATGATAATATCGCCTGCTGCGGCTGAATAGAGTCCCTGGACGACAAATATCTACCTTCTCATAGAACGTGAGCTCCTTCCAAGCGCGCTTGAGGTACTGCATGTTGACTAGTGACCATGATAATATCGCCCGCGGCTGAACAGAGTCCCTGGACGACAAATATCTACCTTCTCATAGAACGTGAGCTCCTTCCAAGCGCGCTTGAGGTACTGCATGTTGACTAGTGACCATGATAATATCGCCCGCGGCTGAACAGAGTCCCTGGACGACAAATATCTACCTTCTCATAGAACGTGAGCTCCTTCCAAGCGCGCTTGAGGTACTGCATGTTGACTAGTGACCATGATAATATCGCCCGCGGCTGAACAGAGTCCCTGGACGACAAATATCTACCTTCTCATAGAACGTGAGCTCCTTCCAAGCGCGCTTGAGGTACTGCATGTTGACTAGTGACCATGATAATATCGCCCGCGGCTGAACAGAGTCCCTGGACGACAAATATCTACCTTCTCATAGAACGTGAGCTCCTTCCAAGCGCGCTTGAGGTACTGCATGTTGACTAGTGACCATGATAATATCGCCCGCGGCTGAACAGAGTCCCTGGACGACAAATATCTACCTTCTCATAGAACGTGAGCTCCTTCCAAGCGCGCTTGAGGTACTGCATGACGAGCGGCGCGCCGGAGAACTCGTCCTCGAGCAGCTGGCCCTCGTCCCCGCGCCGCGGCGCGCCCATCTCCACCACGAGGCAGCCGCCCATCACGGCTATCGCGCCGCCGAACACTGCGAACCTGCCAGATAAAGCGATGCTTGGTATTACAAACTACACTACATAAAACTACAGGAACAGGAAGCCGGAAAAAATACCAAGGGGCCTACCATGATAGATACATTTTGTTTCCGACGCTGCGCGACCGCGAATCGTATCGCCGCGCAATAAGGTCCATGGTCGCGCAGCGTCGAAAACAAAACGTAAACACCATGGCAATAACAAGTCATGGTACCCCCCTGGGCCTGTACTGTGATATTTTTTTGCGATGATATTTAACCGACGCTGCGCGACCATAAACCAAAATACGCGGCGATACGACTCGCGGTCGCGCAACGTCGGCAGTTGAACCTAAAAGTCTTTACAATAAGATGTCACGGTACGGGCCTTGAACCAGAAAAAACTGGAAAAAGTAGCCTGTTTAATCCAGATTGCATGAGCTGTTTCAATGTATGAAACAGAAGGTGTGAACATGAAGGTATGATTCCAAACTCCGTTGCTGCCTGCCATGCTGATTCCGAGCGGCAGTGTTGCGCTATTCGTGGTGATGCGCTGTTGTATATTAATTCATTTGCTTTGAGTTGACAAGATTTTATTTATATATTGTTGGAAGAGGAAAAAGATGACGATGATGTGTTGTTGTTTTATGCTAATAGTAAAAGAAAAGCAACAGATTTTATTAAAAGCAGACAAAGGGAAGGATAAGGATCTTGTCTTGTTTTAAGGATCAGCGTCTTGTAAGGATCTTAGAAGACGCTGATTAAAAACTATTTGATAAGTGAAGAGGAAAAATTCAGAGTTTAATTTTATTCATGGTTTAATTGTTGACAAAATTGAACCAAAAGTTTCTCGTAAGGAAGTAATTAATGTTGAGGAATGGTGATGGTGATGATAGTACACCCGTAATAGGGTGGACTGGAGCCACTAATGCCCATACCCCAGGCACAGAAAAAGACATGGCTGCGTAATAAATCTGAAGGGACCCACCTTAAGGAATGGACAAATGTTGAGGGCTGCAGGCAAACCAAAGTTGCAGTTCCGGTGACATCTAAAAGATTTGCATGCAACCTCATCCGACTAAATAGGGACAGAATTCGTAAAGCTATAGTATTATAACTGGTCACTGTCCCCTAAACAAACACTTGTTTAATATAGGTGTGGCAGACAGCCCTCTATGCAGAGGATGCATGGAAGCGGAGGAAACACCACAGCATAAAAACGGTAAAAGGGAAAAAGGAAAGTACATGCACAATGGCCCAATCAAGTGGCTAAGTGCGGAAAATGCCCCGTAAAACAAACAAACCCGTAATAGGAGAATATGGCGACACAGCCGCGCAGCAGTGCTGCGGCTGCTTTGCTGCCGCGACATTGCTGCATAGCTCGAAAAGTAATCTCATATAAACCTAAAGAAACTATATGGGGACCAGTAGTGCTGCAGCAGCACTGATGCATGCAGTGGAGTTCAAAATCATATCTTAACATTGACATGTCTGCACTCTGCTGTCTCATCTGTGTATTTTCTCTGGTAAGAATAAAATTAAAATCTGTTTATATTAGCCATTTTTGCATGATTAGATCACAAACACTCATGAAAAAAAATAATAATAGTATGATAATAGTATGATAAATAAAAATTTATAATAGTATGATAATTATGATTACAGTACCCCAACTTCATCCGTCTCCAACTCTTCTCATTTTCCTCTGCTTTCTCCTTGTTCTCTTTTTCAAACTTCTCCTGCTCCTGTTTAACAGCCATGGCATCCTCCTTCAGCGGTGTCTGTGGAAAGAACCGTCCCAGGATGTCCACCTTGTCATCTTCTTTAACAGTTTTGGTCTTATCTCCTGCAATTTACATAAAATTTATATAATACATTTAAAAAATATACAAACATTTTGTACTTCCTGGCTCAATTATCAGATCAGCTTCAAAATACCTAATTATAATTGTGTCATCTAAACTACATAATTATATTCAGAAAATAGTATCCTAAAACCTTCCTTATGATATACTGTAACTAATTATCAAACTTCATCAAGATCCTTTCAGCCATGAAAAGTCTACATACATAGTAAACAGATAGACAGTTATTTTCGATTTTATAATATTCACATGGATTTCAGTGTGACAACAAGTGAGCTAATGAAATGCTTTATAATCAGTATTAATTTAATATTAAACCAGTATTACATTTTTTAAGCCTATGATTTTCAGTCCAATTCTAATAAATTTAGTTGACAGATCTATCTATTACTAAAATATAGCTGTCTTTGTTATTGCTGCCTATTAGATAAGGACATCAACAATTTTAGCATGTTTAGTTAAGTCAACTAAGCATTTAAAAAAATCTCTGAAAACCAATTGAAATCAAACCAAAAGGTTGAAATAACTAATGAATCTGTCTCCTGCATGCAACAACAATCATGCTTGCATTGCATAATCTTTAGAACAGTATTGACAAGGAGTTGTTACCTTGACTAGGAAAACGTCTTGTGAGACCTGTGTGGAGTAAAGATTATTAAAATGGTGATGTTGAGTTATTTATATATATATTTATAATTGAGTAATGAACCTGTAGCTGTTTTCATGCTAAGATGTGAGAAAGCGAGTTACAAATTGATCTGCTGATAAGCTCGCAAAATAGCTGGCAGGCTAGCTACATCTTTGAATGGCAAAGTCTTCTGCAGTACTATGGTTCAGAATGACAAAGTATGAAACTGAGAGAACTTGAATGGAACAGCTCAAGTTTCTAAGTATACCAACTCAAGATCATACTTTTAATGTTGTGGCACTCATTGTCCTCGGCGAATATAAAGATTACTAATTCTTTTTCAAAAAATATACGAGAAAATAGAAAAACTAACCTATGTTTTCGGCAGAATACCATCGAGCTGAATTTGCTGCAATTAGCCAGGATTTCGGTCTTGATGTATTTGTGGATTGTATGGACGCTTTGCAGAATACGGGTTTGGCTAAGAAAAGTAATTTTCTAAGAGACATATCTAGAAATTCATAAAAATCACATTCACAAAACAAATCCAAGAATTTTCAATTTTGTCAATTTTGGTCATTTATCTAACTGTCAATGTCAAAAATTAAACGAAATGTCAACTTTAAAAAGTGGGAGAAGATTTTGTACCACATCAATTATGTGCGGCACAGCTTTGTACAGCTCAGCCATAAACAATAAATTGTACATGTAACATGGCTTCGTATGCTCGTGTTGTACGTGCTTGTACACGTAAAACTGTGCTGTACAAAACATGTCGGACAAAACGTGGTCGGACTTATTAAGTTCTGAAAATTATCGTACAAAATGTTGTACAGCTGATTAGGTACAGCAAAGTTTCGTACAGCACAGTTTTATGTGACATAGCATAGCATCGTAAGCTCGTGTTGTACAAAACATGTCGGACAAAAAATGTTGTACAAAACAGTGACTACAGCAAAATGCACAATAAAAAAAAAGGCCGAAAACGTTGACCGAAAATATACGATCGAATGAAGAAGCGACTGAAAATGTGAAGCAAGTATTTTTGGGAAGCAAGTAAACACAGTGGTCGAACTTGCACTATAACCATAGACGACAGCTGTTCAAACAGCTGACTGTGACAGTGACAGCCACAGCTGCAAGCAAGGAAAAATGCAAAAATTGTAAACCGCGAAAAGAAGTAATTGTTTTTAATTTAGATTTTTAACACAGTTTGGCTATAACTTTCTCATAATATGGCTTCGCAGAAACCTGCGCCTACCAAACAATACTCTCTAATGAACTTTGTGAAAAAAAGCATCAAGGCGAACCCAGAAAATAATAAGTTAGTTATTTGTATTATACCATATTTCCTAATAACTTAGGAGGGACCAATTTGCGATACAACTAATTCACTAAAAATAATCTAAATAAGCTCTAAAATGTTCTCAGTAAAGACGACAAAAAGGATCCTACTGCAGCGAAGAAATCTAAGTTTGTCTTCAAATCCAAGTCCGACGCCTCAGCTTGTGAGTATAACCAATTATCTAATAAACCAAGTTAACTAATGTCTAACTGTGCCGTTAAATTTTCTAACTTTAATAAACAAGGTACAAAAGTTTACCTCAAGACAAATGAAAAGAGGGTAGAGATGCCTTGGCCCAACATTGGGTCGTAACAAGCTCTTGTGTTAGTGCTGAATAGATATTGTACTTACTATAACTTTATTCTTAACAATTATAACATGAAGTGACATATTTTTTAGTTACACCGCCATTCAAGAGCAGTCCAGTGAATCGGCATGCATTTAAACTTGTAAGTAAAGCAACACTTTCTACCCATAACTTTTTAGTTTTTTTTAGCATTCACAGCTCTAGATTGTTGTTTAGAAATCGAGCAATGTTAGCTAAGAACTGAATAAGTTAAGTTATCTTTGTTTCCAGGACAATACATCTCTTAACAATGAAGGACAAGTATCACCGAGTGTTCTTCCTCATCTGGCGAAACCCACTAACAACCAGCTGGAAAGTGTTAAGCTTTACGAGAACTCCAGAAATAGTACTCTAGAGAATAAAAGTGAAGATTTATTTGATGCCATGGAAGTGGTAAGAACATTACTAATGTAAGTGACATAAGTAATGAAAATGAGCCAATGAATTTATGAAAATCTGCCAATCTGAAAAGGAATGGCGGTGGCTAAGTCACCTACAAAATGTTCTTAAGTCACTTTAGAACCCTAGGGTGGCAAAGTGGAAGTACCCACTACAATGGTCACCAAAATTATAGCTAATTGCTATTTGCTGGTTTATGTTACACCAACATTTGTATTGAAAATTGTAAAGTAAGAAATTTCGTGTTAACTATAAAAAAGTAATAAGTATCTATGCATTTTGAATATGACAGAGTTTAAATCCTGTAAAGTATTCTGTGTTCTACATAGGCCAGAAAAATAGAATTTAACCTCATACTAAATTTCCGATCTGGTTTTAAAATAAGGACTAGGGTCACTTACTGAGCATAAAATCACAAAAAGCTGACTGATTCAGGTAAAGCATCATCTTGAACGAAAGTTTTTGGCCGATATTTCGGAAACTGCACTTTAGGCAAAAGTTATTGAAGAGAATTAGCCATTATTATAGAGAATAAAATTGCGAAACTTTTATTTTCTGTATTTTTTTTTTTTGTAAAACTTATCGTTTATGACTTATGGCCCATTTAATTAACCAGTATTTTTTTCTATCTTAGCCAATAACTTAAAATACTAGATTAATCAATAAAATGGATCTATCTATTTTTAAAGATCAGGTTTTTCTCTACAACTTTTGTTTAAAACTTTTTTTCTAAAGTTCATACTTTTTTCCATGCATTAATGCTAATATCTCTTTAAGGATGACTTCCAAGATTTTCCATCAGTTTCAACAAAGCCCAAAACATCCTCCAGTGAAATTACAAACAAGTCCGTAAGAATAAGTGCCACTGTATCTCCACTAAAAACAAACGGACACAGCCCCAACAAAAGAAAAAGCCCCAGAACTCCAGAAAAATCGAGAAAAGATAAAGAATCATTAAAGAAATTAAAAATAGATGATTCCATAACAGAGTTCTTATCAAATGTTGCTGAACACCCAGCTTTGAAAAAAGTTAAAATGGTAAGATAACTATGTACCTAATATTATACTAACAAATATCCAAATATCCTCTTAGCAATAAATGTTATATAGCCTCAGAATTGTTATACAAATATACAGTGTTTTGTTTTTTACAATCAAGCTAAAAATATTAAAAGAAAGAAAAAGACAAAACAATGGAAAACTATTCTGAACCTATACAACATTTATTGCTAAGGAGGATGGTGTATAGGAATTATATTTGATTATCAATACCACTGATAACATTATCTTTAGTGATTTTTGTTCTTATTTGTTTATAGAATGACAGCATAAATAGTCAAGAACGAAAAAAATGCAATACCATGTACATACAACTGTTAGAGAAAATCAGCGACGCCTTTGACAGAATACCCAATTTTATTAAAGAAAAACTTCCTGGCTATGATACAGAAGTGTACACTAAAATGAAGAAACTAAAAGATGACTTAAAAATTGCTATTACACCAAAAGTTAATGACAGTTTTAACTCACGGGTGCCTGAAGTAAATGAGATTATTAACATAAGTAATGGGAGTAATGATAGTCAATCCATAATGAGTCACTGTGATGATGATCTGGACGATTTCGACCTAGAATCGAGTCAGACAGGACGCAAGAAAACAACATTAAACAACATTACGCGTAAACACGAACTAAAGACTTCAACACCAGATTTTGACTTCAACAGGGCTGGCCCCAGTAAAACTATCTACTCAGATCTAATGGCTAAGAAATCTCTATCGTTCGATGCGTTTTCTCCTAATAACAATTCAACAACGAGTCTCAATGATAGCAATCAATACGACAATTTAGATAGTAACGAAAATATCAATAAGAGTAAAGGAAAGTTCGTTTTCAAAAGACCTTCAAGACTAACCATAGAAGAAAACAAAACACCAGCTAAAGATATACAGTCATCGACAGCGGAAAGAGTTAAAAATGCCTCGGAGAAATTAAAACCTGTTCCGCCTAAAGAAGTTCCGAAATTAGCTGCCGTTACAAATAGCTCAGTGCAATTCCAACCACCAGAATTAAGTAAGAGCTCCTTGCTAAATTCAAACAAACCCTGTACAATGGTTAGTCCTATAACCAAAGATTCTGACGAACTTAATGACGACTATAGCGATGATTACGTCATACCCGTACTGGATCTGAACGATGAGGTTGAACAAGTGCCTTCGACTTCAAATAGCGTATTAAACATTAGTGATTCGCCGGGAAGTGGTAAAGTAGTTATAAACGATAAGGAAATTCCCGTCGATGAGGATGGTTGGCCGGAGTACAGGATAGAAGACTTTGAAGATGACATGGAGAAGTTAACGACGCAGGAACCCGAGGAGATCAATATGATGGAGCAGACAGTGATTGAAGGCACCAGTAAGGCGAAATATGAAGGGATGGGCGATTTTCACGCTGGGACGCAAAATGATGGAATAACAGGTAATCTCATTAAAACAGATGGTTGTGCTGTGTATGGCTGGTTTTTTTTAATGAAAATACAGAGTTTTTGTAAAGCAGTTCTGGCAGTTTCAAAATAACATTTATATAAAACTTAATGTTGAAATTGTATTAGTTGAAAGTTATAGCTTGAAAAGAAAAAAAATCTTGTTGTATCTACGTTCCTATTTCATCAGATCGAGATATATTTATCACAGGAATTTAGTTGACTTAGTCAGAATGAGGCAAACACTCATTGGTTTCATTCCCAAAGGGTAAAACGGAACCCTATTACTAAGACTACACTGACTGTCTGTCTGTCACCAGGCTGTATCTCATAAAATGTGAAAGTTAGACAGTTGAAATTTTCATAGATGATGTGTTTCTGTTGCCGATATAACAAATACTAAAAAACATTATAAAATAGAACAATATAAATAGGGAGAGTACCTTACAACAAACGTGATTTTTCTGCCGTTTTTATAGATAATAGTCCGGAACCCTTCGCCGGTGACCGGTTTTTGATTATTTATTTTGTTTCGTCTGTTCGTTCACTTACCAGGTGAATTCGACGGGCTGGACTACCCGCACTCAGGGCTGATGCTGGAGACGTTTGGAGAAAAGTTCGGTCTGAAGTCGTTCCGGCCCAACCAGCTGCAGGTTATCAACGCCACGCTGCTCGGGAACGACTGCTTCGTACTCATGCCAACTGGAGGAGGTAAATTCATATTTGTATCAGCAGAACACGCTATGATTGCGGTTTTATTGGCATTACTGAAAGACTAAGCATTTATACCGAGAAACTTAAAATAACTAAAATAGGAGGTAGTTTTCCAAACAACGCCTTCTCGAAATGCAAGCCACAAATTCGCAACGTATGCTGTGCTTACTTGCCTTGTCACACACACAGATGGACACATAATGTGGTTAGTTAAATTGTTTTAAAATTTCCTCTAAAATATAATCAAATGTAGATCATTGGTTGATTAGTAAAATATGTTCCATTAATTGATTTAAAAGTAAGAAATGTGGCAGAGGGCGAACCTATCGCCATTCACCGGGCTCCAGTCATGTAGCAGATGACATACAATACGCACATATGTTCACATAATTAACAAATTGCTGCGTGGCGTCGGCTGGGTTTGAACCCACTCCCTCTGGCTTGAGAGGTGAGCCTTCTCCAACTAGGCTATCGGACACTAGGAGCTATGGTCACGGAAGAATGTCACGGCGAAATATCCTAATGTGGACCCAGCTTCAAAGCCAGAGAAAAGCATTGTAGATTGCAATAGAAATGTTATTATAAATTGTAATTTTAATGCCTGCCTGTAATTTTAATTAATTTTTAAAATATTGTTTTATTTTTTAAGTTTAGATAAAAAATTTGCAATTAAAAATCTGTAATAATTATTGCTTTATTCATTTTTCATAATGTATGTTTCAGGCAAGTCGTTGTGTTACCAGTTGCCAGCAATATTGACACCCGGAGTCACAATCGTGATATCGCCCCTTAAATCGCTCATTTTGGATCAAGTTAACAAGCTTCTGTCTCTAGATGTAAGTTATCGTCAAAAAACCTATGTCATAAAAGAAAAGTAATGATAAAGTAATTGATGATTTTTACAAATATAGTATTTTATGTCTGTGTCTAACACCGATAATTCAAAACCCACCAAATCTACTTGTAACAGAGCTCAATTTGCCCAGATCCCCGCCGCCCATTTGTCAGGCGACGTATCCCTAGCAGCGTGTGACGAGATCTACCACAAACTATCTCTCCGCGAGCCGTCGATCAAGCTGCTCTACGTCACACCGGAGAAAGTTTCCAGTTCGGCCAAGTTTCAGTCTATGCTGGATATGTTGTACTCAAGAGGCAAGGTCGCTAGGTGAGAAAAATGTATAGCGTGTGGCGTAAGTGGCAAGCTTATGTTATAATTGCCAGTGTGTGTCATAAGTAGCCAATAGGTTTATGCATAAGTGGCCAGAGTGTGACTTAAAAGTGACCAGCTTAAGACATTGAAGTATATTGCTTAATCAATAGTGAGTGAACGACGACGGGTCCTGTTCTGATTCTAGTAGCACGGGGAGCGTTAAATATTTTTTGACAAACAATTGTACTTTGCGAAAGATACTCTAATTTGTAGTTTCAATGAAGTGTCAGGCTTTTGTCGCCCTGACTTCTATTTTTTTATTTTCCTCCCAGGTTCGTCACATAGACTTCTATTAGAAAGTCTTCCTCCTAGGTTCGTCATATAGACTTGTATATAAATGTTTCGTTCCCAGTTTCGTCATATTGACTTGTATTTGAAAGTTTTCCTCCCAGTTTCGTCATATGGACTTTTATTTTACTATTGTCCTCCCAGGTTCGTCATATGGACTTGTATGAGAATATGTTCCCCCCAGGTTCGTGATAGACGAGGCGCACTGCGTGTCGCAGTGGGGGCACGACTTCCGGCCGGACTACAAGCGGCTGCACGTGCTGAGGGAGCGGTTCCCCGACACCAACATCATGGCGCTCACGGCCACCGCCACGCCCCGGGTGCGCATGGACATACTGCACCAGCTCAAAGTCACCAAGTATGTAGCTACCGTAACCGTAACAGAGCTCACTGAGGGAAAATTCAAATCACATGTAGAAGCTATATTAATGAAAAGAGGATATTATAAGTAATTATAATTCTAATAAGAATTATTTAGAAGACAAAGATGTCTGGAGCCTTCCACTTCCGCCAAGTAGCCACTAGTATTTATAGATATTACCTAGTTGTAAGCCAAAATTTGTGAGACTGTAATTTATTTATTCTTTAAAAAAAAATGCCCCTCACTTTCTTGCCTGTTCTTCTGAGTAGAGGCTCTTTATCCGAACAAGACGGTCGAGTCTATTTTAAAAAAAACTTTGACGTTCATAAGTGTATCTTTGATACCTAAATTAAAAACATTTTGACTTTGACTTGACTTTGACACTATGTCTTACGTCACATCACAAATGTAATGCGATTTATGTTTTCAGTATAAGGTTTGAAATATTGTTTTGTTTTTCCCAGGTGCAAATGGTTCCTGTGCAGTTTCAATAGACCAAATTTAGTTTACTCTATACTCGAAAAGAAACCGAAGAGCATCAACCAGGACGTCGGGAAAATTATTAAAGAGAAATTTGCCAGGTAAATTACAGTACTACTACAGTTTACTAGCTGTTACCTGCGATTTCATTCGCGCGTTTATTCAGAAAATAAATACTATCCAAAAACCTTCCTCGTGATATACTGTAAATACTGCAAATTTAATCAAGATCCTTTCAGTCGTTTAGTCGAGAAAATCCTACAAACAGACAATCAGACAGAGTTCTTTTCTATTTAATAATATGATCTATGGATAATTACGGCGCCCTGCGCTTTCATCTGTTATCATACATAAACCATTACGTTTTGATTAAAATTAGCTTATATGAAAATCCAAGGTATAATTAAGCTTTTTCTATAACTTTAAACAAATTCGTTTAGACATTTGTGCATGATTGAGTAACAAACATACAAAAAATCCACATTTTTTAATGTACATTGTCTTCATATTCCGTCAACAAATGCATCTGAAAAGTATTCCACTTATATAAAAAATCAAGCGGAGAATGTTTACAGGTTGTTGATTGAATCAGGCGTTACTTTGCGGAAGTTCATCTTCAAACTTGTTATTTGGACAATATCTAGTGTAATTCCGCTTTAACGTCGCATTAAGTACATCGAAGAACATGAATTTATTATTCTAATTCTGAAAAAATTGAAATTTAAAAGAATTAAACAAACCTGAAAAAATAATAATAATGAATGTACCTGAAAAAATTAAATTTTAAAAAGAATTAAATAAACCTGAAAAAATAAAAAATTTATTGAATTAATTTTTTATTTTTTCAGGTTAACAAACAGGTTTTTTATTTTTTATTTTTTCAGGTTAATAAACCTGAAAATTTAGTATTTTTAGTTATTAACCTGAAAAAATAAAAAATAAAAAACCTGTTTGTTAACCTGAAAAAATAAAAAATTAATTCAATTATTTTTTTATTTTTTCAGGTTTATTTAATTCTTTTTAAAATTTAATTTTTTCAGGTACATTCATTATTATTATTTTTTCAGGTTTGTTTAATTCTTTTAAATTTCAATTTTTTCAGAATTAGAATAATAAATTCATGTTCTTCGATGTACTTAATGCGACGTTAAAGCGGAATTACACTAGATATTGTCCAAATAACAAGTTTACAGGTTTTTAGCATTCTTATAAAAATAATAAAAAAGCTTTATTTCTAATAAATACATAAATCATATCTTATCTCTAGGACCTACAGTTTTAATTTATGTGTGTTAGAGTCGCATTTCGCGATAAAAGCCTCCTCCATAAGCTTCCATGCCGTCACTTTTTTTGCTACTTTAGCAGTCTTACCAAGTTTATCAATTTCAGAGACTCAGGTATAGTATACTGCCTGTCCCGCAAGGAGTGTGAGAACCTGTCAGAGGAGCTCCGGCGGCAGGGCATACAGGCGGCCGCCTACCACGCGGGGCTCTCCGACAAGAAGAGGGAGGCGGTGCAGACTGGCTGGGTGGCCGACCGGTACAAAGTGGTGAGTTGGGAAACTACTAGAGTTGAAACATACTGGTGTAGTATACTGCTGCTCTAGCAAGGATTGATGGAGGATGAGAACCTATCAAACGAGCTGCGTCTGCAAGAGAGAGATGGTGCAGACTGGCTGGGTGGCTGACCGGTATAAATTGGTGAGTTGGTGAAACGGCTAGAGTTATAGATCATTGGTGAACTAGGATTGAAACTCAGAAGGGGAAATTAATAAACTAAATAGACGTGTCATCATCATCATCATGTTAGGCCGGGAGACGTCCGATGCTGGACAAAGGCTTCCCCTAATGACCTCCACCCCGGTCTCATGCTGCCCGCATCCAGCGGCTTCCCGCGACCTTAGCCAGGTCGTCGCTCCGCATTGTTATAGGCTGCGCCCACGATGCGTCTTCCGCACAAACGTCGTAAATAGACGTATTGGTATAAAATCAGTTTTGACCTCGGCTAGAGATGCAATTCGTTTATTTCTTGTGCTTCGTGTAATTTTATTGTTCGCAAAACAATTTTTATAAATATTTTATTATTATTATTCAAAGATATTTATTTGTCTTCTTAATTCCTAAGTTTTTTACAATAAATGAATATAAAAAACAAATACTATAAAAAACTTAAAAACTAGGGTGCCGCCGGCAGCGGGGCGAGGCCCAAGCTACCGGTGGTTAGGGCTGCAGAGTGAGGAACCTCCTGACAATACGGCACGTGTCTAGGATCACTGCCTTTTGTATCTGGCCCTTGATCCAACCGTCTAACGAGAGCCTCTTGAGATGTTGGTCGAGGCTCTTCGCTATGAGACCGTTCACCGTGACGACTATCGGGACAATGATCGTCGAGTCAACATCCCACATGGCGGTTACCTCGTGAGCCAAGTCAAGGTACTTTCTGAGTTTGTCCTTCTCGGCCTTCACGAGGTTCTCGTCATGTGGGATGGTGATATCGACGAGCACTGCCCGGCGCTGGGACCGGTCGACCAGCACGATATCAGGCTTATTGGCAACAATAGTCCTGTCCGTGATGATAGAGCGGTCCCAGTAGAGCAAAGCACGGCCATTCTCGAGAACTGACGCTGGTGCGTACTTATAGTACGGCACCTCGGACTCGACAAGACCGTATTGAAGGGCAAGTTGCTGGTGGATGATCCTGGCTACTTGGTTGTGCCTGTGCAAGTACTCGCCGTTAGCAAGATGCGAACAACCGGAAATGATATGCCTGAGTGACTCTCCGGGACGGTGGCATGCCCGACAAATGTCGACCGTACCGTCCTTCAGGATATATTTCCGATAGTTGTTCGTCTTGATAACTTCATCAGCAATCGCACAGGCAAAACCCTCGGTTTCCCCAAATAGGTCACCGAAGCGTAGCCAGTTCGCCGACGCTAGGAGGTCTACATCGGGCCCTGTTAAGGCCCGATAGAACCTCCCATGCAGCTCCTTGCCCTTCCATACGTTCTTGCGGTCCTCGGTGCTCAGCACCGATGGTTGGCGCCAGTTCTCGTTTGCCAAGGAGAGCGGCGTCAGGCCCTTGTCAACTGCTACAACATCGCAATGCATCCCACAGTCGTTGTTGCGGAAAAAACTCCGGAGCCTGTACACTTCGCGGTGGTGGAGGTTCTTGGCATTTAACATGCCACGACCTCCCCACTTCCGCGGAATGTACAGTCTCATAACAGACGACCGTGGGTGTAGCATGCGGTGTGTTGTGAGCAGTTGACGGACCCTTCTATCCAGGGCGTCCAGCTCAGTCTGAGTCCACCTAAGTATGCCAAAGGAGTATATCAGTAGTGGCATCACCCAACCGTTAAAGGCGCGCACCTTATTGCCGCCCGACAAAAGACTATTAAGTACTTTTGTCAAGCGACAAAAGAAGCGCTCCTTTATCGATTTCTTAATGTCCACTACTGATATACCCAACGACTCCGACATACCGAGGTACTTGTAGGTCTCGACTTCGGAGAGGGATCTAAGAGTCATTGTCTCAGAAAGTTGTAAATTCGGTGAATTTACAACTTTCCCTCGCTGTACATGCATGACCGCACACTTGTCTACACCGAACTCCATCTTAATGGCGCTACTAAAAACCTCTGTAGTTTTTAGTAGCTCCATTAAGTCCTGGCGTTTCGGTGCAAACAGCTTGAGGTCATCCATGTAAAGCAGGTGAGAAATGACCTCACCCCCCCTACGAAGTCGATGGCCTAGTCCTAAATCCTTCAGCAAGGTGCTGAGAGGATTTAGGGCTAGGCAAAACCACAATGGACTCAGACTATCGCCCTGGAAGATGCCTCGCTCAATCCTTATCAAGTCCTGTGGATCAGCGGAGACCTCTCCACCACCTGGTTGACAAAGGACTGTGGTCCACTGCCTCATGCATGCGCTTAAGAATGATTTTAGAGTTATATCGATTTTATATAACTCTAAAATCCTCTCCAGCCATGAATGAGGCACTGAATCATAGGCCTTCTTATAGTCAATCCAGGCGACAGATAGGGCTCCCTTGTTCCGCCGGACTTGCTGGCTAATGGCCATGTCGATGAGGAGGAGCTCCTTAGTACCACGGGACCCAACCCTACATCCATTCTGAGCGGGGGCCAAAACATTATTTGCAACAATGTGCGTATTAATTTTGTTTCTCAGAATGGATGTAAGGAGCTTGTAGATGGTAGGCAAGCACGTGATGGGTCTATAGTTCTTTGGATCCGTGGTACTATCGGACTTATGGAGCAGGAAGGTGACACCGGTGGTCATAAAACTGGGCAGGGAACCGAGCTCGAGGGCTTCCTGGAATTGTATTGCCAAACGGTCATGCGAGCATCGAATCCATTTTATCCAGAAGTTGTGCAATCCGTCCGGTCCAGGACTTTTCCAGTTCTGAGCCGTGCGGATTGCACAACTTACGTCTACGGAGTCTATTAAGATAGACTCCATGGATTCGATAGACTCGCACTCCCGTTCGACAATACGCATCCACTCACCCTCAGTGTGCTCGACGGGCACCGACCAGATACCACGCCAGAAATCAATCATGGTTCTAGCATCCGGTCGGTGTCCGTCGATAACACACTGCTCGGTTCCCTCCCAGCCTCGGTATACCTTCCTTTGGTCACTTTGGAAGAGGCGATTTTGCCAGTATCTGTCCACACGCTCCTTGTAGCGACGAATACGGTTTGCCCATGCATAGACTTTCTGCTTCAGATAGTCAATGCGTTCCGTAACGTTGGCCAAGTAATACTGGGGCCTTATATCGGTCCCAGCGAACGCCTGCGTTACGAAACGCATGACTCGGGGGCGAGTATTCCCCCGGCTGAAGCAGAGTAGCTTTGCAATGAGAGTCCTGAATGTGCTGATACGCCGCTCGATCCGCACTTGCCATGCAGGCACACCCCCGGCAGGTCGCGGTGCACGGCTAGTGTCCGGAAACTTAACACGTGCAACGCGACATGCCGCGATGGCACCGCAGTACAGGATCGAGTGTGTATCAGTTAAATTTTCGCTAGCCCGCAAGTACGGGGCTAGCAAAACATTCAGGGCTCCCATTAAAGCCATGTTACGTCTATGCGTAGGCAAACGTGGTAATCGCGGCCTAGAGTCGGGTGCGTACCTATACTGGGAGATCGCGTCTTCCAAAGTCCTCCTCAATTGCTCACTTACCTGACTAGAAACGTTCACGCTCGTACGATCCCCGTCAACGTCGGTATTAGCCATTGTCGCTAGTGTCACCGCCGACGCCGGCACTGAAGCCAATTATTATTATTATTATTATTATTATTATTTTTAACCTAGGTAAGTACAATTTTTTAAACTAACTAAAAAAATCTTTTGATATTTTTTGATTAGCATGTTTTGGTAATATCGTAAAAGCGGCCAGTTCTCATTCTAGAATAGAAGCGCTAGCTTCGATCTCATGTTAACTTAACATCAAAAGACCAGCCTTCGATATAGATGTCAAGTTTCAATACGAAAAATGGCACCTTGAAAACTAGGTTTAGATCAAGTGCAAGCCTTGTTTCGCTGTCAGTCACTCTGTGACCGCGTCGGTGTCACGACAGCTATTGTGCTAAAAACACTTTAGCGACATTGGCTAAGTGTTTTTGTTCAACGCTATAGCGGAATGAAAAAGCTTAGATAGAAATGATACATAAACAAATACCTATATGTGTCGATGCGGAGAGACACGACATCTATGTATCTGATCGAAGTATACATGTATACATACATATAATCACGTCTCATACTCATAGGGGTAAGAAGAGACCACATCTCTCCATTTGCGACGATCCTGATACACATATTTCGCTTCTTCCACTTCCATGAGTCTTTTCATACACGCTCGTCGGTTACGGGTGCTCTTGTCCTGGCCTTCCTTTGGCCTGATCGAAGCATCCAAAGCCAATAATCTCTCGTCCCCTAGATCTGCGCGACGATAGCGTTCGGCATGGGCGTGGACAAGGCGGACGTGCGCTACGTGATCCACCACTCGATGCCCAAGTCGGTGGAGGGCTACTACCAGGAGGCGGGCCGCGCCGGCCGCGACGGGGAGCGCGCGCACTGCGTGCTCTACTACTCCTACACCGACCTCGTGCGCCACAGGAGGCTGCTGGAGAGTGAGTAGGACAATACACAAAAAAATGAAATTAAGACCTTTCAAATGATACCCCACATGACCATATTGCGCAGGTTTATTTTTATTTAGACCTCTTTTCCAATTTACATTAAAAGAGGTTATATTAAAAAAAAACTTTTTTCACACCTTGTAGCCACTAATGTTATCTAGATCTGTGCCAAATTTCAAGTCGCTAACTTTAATATTTTTTGAGAAAATCGATGCTGACAGACATACATCGGAGTCTCAGTATGAAGGTTCCTTTTCACCATTTTGGTACGGAACGTTGACAAGAAAACGTTGTACACTTTGCGCAGTGGACCGGCAAGCGTCGCAAGAGGCGCGGCGCGTGCACGTCGAGAACCTGTACCGCATGGTGGAGGTGTGCGAGTCGGTGGGCGAGTGCCGGCGCGGGATGGTGCTGGCGTACCTCGGCGAGCGCTTCCAGCGCGACCACTGCCGCCGCGACCGCGCCACCGCCTGCGACAACTGCCGCAACCTGCAGGAGTATAAGGTACTAGCTGCGCCCTGCGGTTTCAACCGTGGTTAAAAAGTATCCTATGTGCTATTCTATCTATCCTATCTCTGTGCCAATTTTCATCCAGATCTGTTCAGCCGTTCTGGCGTGAAAGAGTAACAAACATCCATCCATTGTTACAAACTTTCGCGTTTATAATATTAAGAGGTCATGGAATACGATAAACTCAATATCGAAAGTATAATACAATAATCTAAACAGTTTTGGGAGGCATGACACACAACACTCAATAAAAAACAAAAGTGCAAAATACTACAGTTGTCAAAGCCAAAGAGTTCTCACTCTAACATAAGGTACGAGGTTTGAGCGGCGTTTGAAAAAACGTATAAATGCAGAATGGTGATTCGAAGAAGTTGAGTTTAAAATGATTGTAATTTGATTGAAATGAAACGTTTCCGAACGATTGCATAGAATGCTGCAATTCTGGTATCAAATATATTAATCTGTGTGCTGCAGCCGGTCGACGTGACCGACGAGTGCAAGCTGATAGTGCGCTGCATCCGCGGCATGAACACGGCCAACCGCGCCGCCTTCACTCTGCTGCACATCGCTCAAGTGCTGAAGGGCTCCATGCAGCAACGTACCGCTGCTTTGCAGAACGCACCTATACATGGACGGTAATACTCGTTTGCCCTCTCTGTACATTGATAATGTTATTTTCGCATACAAATTTCACATTTCACTATACTTATTTTAAACCGTTGTAAAATTTACCCATGTTTTGCGTAATAAATGATTTGATTGGATTTGATTTAGAAAAAAATATTAAATTTAATGTAATCATTCTCAATTTACCTTTTGACCGCTACATCAGGAACTCATTTTCGTGCTCTGTATGAAGCCATAAAATCAAAACAGTATTTTTATTTTGTTCTACTGATTTCCAAATAAAAAAATAAATAAAAAATGTACGTTATGTATTTTTGTCGTTTGTGTACAGGGCTCGCTAGCGCTTGTCAAGCACTGGCGACATTAGCGGTGATAAGATTACAAAATGACATCTCTTTAGCTTAACTTTGGTAGAACCATTAGGTTTTATTTAAAATCACTAAACGAATACTAGCTAAATCTACCTAATCTGCCTATTTGCCTAACTGTCGCTATCCTAGACACAACATGTCTTGAATTTTAGGCTGGCAACAAATGGCTAGAATTAATTTGCCACTTAAGGCCCCGTATTACACGAAGTCACCAAACACAAGTTTTTTTTTGCGCCTAGTTTGATAAGAAGATTTATGATGATCAGGTGCAAAAAAATATAGCTGGTAGCAGAAACAACGAACCAAAGTTTAACCGAAGAACAATTTTAAAATCATTCTCATTTTGGAAAAAAAAAACATAGAAAATATCTTCTTTAAAAACTATCGGAACGTAGTTCTCTAAATTTTCGCCACATTTTTTTTGGATTATTAAATAGCCAGATTAGTACTCTTAAGTTATAACGAGCAAAAAATAATTATTTGAGTTCTTATTACGACTAAAACCAATAAACACGACAAAAAAATGTATTTTTACGCGCCGATCTCATTTTACCATCAAATATGATATACGATTTTCAACTCCAAATGAAGCGGCTTAAGGAAACGTGTGTGGGTGAAAAATCGTGTTATGACGGCGCCTTAAGCCGAAGTTACACCAGAAAAGTTATTTTGTCGCTCGTAAGTGAATGTTGTACACGCCTATAAAAGATGTTCATATCAGTTCCATGTATTTAGAAGTTTAATTAACTATGAATGTGTAATACGTTATGTACTGTTGGTATGCCTTTAGTAAAAAAATAAATAATTTATTTCTAGGTGCAAGTCGTGGGATAAGAACGACCCCATGCGTCTTCTGCGGCAGATGGTGGTGCGAGGGTTGCTGGCTGAAAAGATTGTGGTCAGCAACGACATCGCGAGTGCCTACGTCATACTGGGACCGGACGTTGACAAGTCAGTATAATATTACTACAAGGGGCTCATTACCAACTTTTACAAAAACATCATTGCGCAGAAACGTTTTGTTTCATTCCTTAATAAGTATTGTTTTGTCCCATACCACAAGCATTGAAAACAACAATGTTTTACAACGTTTTACTCCTGCTATAGTGATGTGAAAGAATGTACGATACAAGTGCTTATTATATGCTCTGTGGTACTTTGGCATTTCGAACTGTCATTTTCAGTGTTAATGTTCCCTATAAATTCATCTAAATACAGTATTTTGGAGTAAAGTGTTGCCAGATGTACGATGTCAATCGTAATTATACGATTTTTGCCCATTTTACTATTGTACGATCGCATAGCGAAATCGTACGTACTACCTACTAGAAACAGGAAAATGATACTTACGGTTTTTACGCATGGGGCTTTATGCGTATAGGAATTTATTTATTTACTAGCTGTTACCCGCGACTTCGTTCCCGTTTATACCGAAAATAGTATCCAAAAACTTCCTCGTGAAATACTGCAACTAATTATCAAATTTCATCAAGATCCGTTCAGCCGTTTAGCCGTAAAAAGCCTACAAACAAAACTGTGTCCTTTTCTGTACCCCAGACAACATGTATGCAATTTTTTTTTGTTGATAATCAGTTGATTAGTTAGGGCGTGAAAGCGTTACAAACAAACGAACAAACTCAATTTCGCATTTATAATATTAGTTAGGATTAGGATGTGTTTTTTTTTGTTGTATTATGTGTTTGGGACTTAAATAAATATTTGTCATTTCCATTACCGCAGATTAATGGCGGGCAATCTGCGAATAATATTCCCAATGAAGGTGGACAAGAAGGAGAAACTAGTAACCGCCCCGGCTGCGCCCGCCGCGCCGGCAGAGACCCCCATCACCGGGCTGATCAAGAGGATCGAGGAGAGGTGCTACGCTGACCTGGTCGAGGCTTGCAGGTCAGTTTTATGATATCCTGGTAGTTGTGTAGCAGTTTTACTAGTTAGTTCAACATATTGTTACGAGCTGGGTAATCGGTAAAAAGGAATCAAACGTCGATTTATCCGAAGATTCACTTTATTCACCAAGTACACACACAAACACTACAGTAAACACGTGCACTATAACGCTCTGAACACTACTCGTACAGTACTTCAATGTTGACACTTTGAACGGGTAATCAAAACTGACTGTCGAGTCGCCGGTCGTCTGCGTATTTATACGGTCTTAAGAGATCAAAGTCAAAGTCAAAATGTTTTTATTCAATTTAGGTATCAAAGATACACTTATGAACGTCAAAATTATTTAAATAGACTCGACCGCCTTGTTCGGACAAAGAGCCTCTACTCAGAAGAACAGGCAAGAAACTGAGGGGCATTTTTTTTTCAAATCTTAATATATATAAATCTCGTGTCACAATGTTTGTCCTCAATGAACTCCTAAACCACTTAACCGATTATAATAAAATTCGCACACCATGTGCAGTTCGATCCAACTTGAGAGATAGGATAGTTTAAATCTCAAATTATAGTCGCAATTTTAATTTATTGCTAATTAAACGCGAACGAAGTCGCGGGGTGACAGCTAGTAATAAATAAATTACAGTCTCACAAATTTTTGCTTACAACTAGGTAATATCTATAAATACTAGTGGCTACTTGGCGGAAGTGGAAGGCTCCAGACATCTTTATCTTCTAAATAATTCTTAACCTTATAATATCCTCTTTTCATTAATGTAGTTTTTACATGTGATTTGAATTTTCCCTCGGTGAGCCCTGCTATCAGGTCTGTTTAGACATATAAGTGCTCATGGATCATACCATGATCAAAACTAGCTCAGGACCGCGTATAGTTTGCGTCCGAAAGCAAGATTCAACTTTTAAATATATATTTTATCGTTTTAAATAAATTGTGGGTTCATCTCGAGCATTCATGCTCACTATCGAAGGCACCTTCTTGCGGCGGCGTCGTGTGTCGGGTCGTTCTCTTCCCTCAAATATGGTTGAGGAGAGCGATGGCTGGCACATGCGTCATACTCGTGATCGGGTGCTGCTTGCGGGTCGCTGGTCTGCTCGTGGTGTACTCACAATGCATTAAGTAAATCTGGAAACCTTTAACCTAACCTTAGATTAAGACTTAATAACTAACCCCCTCTACCTGTATTTCCCTTAAATAATAATTTAAGATTTTTGTTAAAAAAAAGTCACGGTCCCCGGAGTCCGTGGAGTGTAATTTTTTAAATAAAAAAAAAAATATATATTTTTTTTAAATCTCCGCAGAGAGATGGGCTCGGCCCGCGGCGCGTCCCTGGCGGCCGTGATGCCGGTGGCGGCGCTGAAGGCCATGTCCGTGCGGCTGCCCGAGTCCCCGGCAGACATGCTCACCATCCCGCACGTGACGCGCGCCAACCTCGACAAGTTCGGCACGGAGCTGCTCAAGATCACTTCAGCGTATGCTGTCGAGAAGATGGGTAAGTTACTACAGCGGCGGGAATGTCAGTAGCAGCGCTGTAGGCCTCAAAGTCAAAGTCAAAATGTTTTAATTCAATTTGGGTATCAAAGATAAACTTATGAAAGACAAAGTTTTTTTTTAAATAGACTCGATCGCCTTGTTCGGATAAAGAGCCTCTACACAGAAAAACAGGCAAGAAACTGAGGGGCAATGCCTTTCGACAGAAACAACTACCACTTCGATAACAACGTCGATTCCGTGGTACCGCGGTTTCTAAACTAAAGAGATCGAAATTGGTGGTTATTATTTTCTTACTGACCTTGATCAGATATACATACATAGATTTTAACGAGACCGCATCTATTAAAAATAATCAAATACATATAACTTCATTTGAATCTAAACCTTATCATTTCGCAATAACGTTGATGACAGTTGCTGAAGTCATTTTAGCACATTAAGACGTCGTGACACCGACGCGGTCACAGAGCGAAAGCGACACTGAAACGAGGCTTACACTTGTTCTACGCACAGTTTTCAAGGTGCCATTTTTCGGATTGAAACTTGATATCTATGTATATCTCATCGAATCGTACAGACTAGAAAAGAAACTGCAGGTAACTTTAGTCATTTCAATTTGTGTAGTTTGAAAAATACATAATCTTTGACGTTATCTCACAAGTATTTCGTTGGTCAGGTCTCCTAATGCAGTACCAGGACGAGCTGGAGCAGGAACAAGCACACGAGAAGCAAGAGTTCCAGGACGCAGGGTCGGGCTCAGACACGGACTGGGGGCGCGAGGCGCGCGCGGCGCGGGGCGCGGGGCGCAGTCCGCGCGGGGGCCGGGCGGGCAGGGGCGGCGTCAGGAAGAGGTGCGGCTACATGCTTATTTATCAACCCCCTTAGCAATAAACGTTCTATATCCCCCCCTCATTTCAGTGTATATTTTAGGGCCTGCGGTCTATAACCGTATACTAACTTCCGTTTGAGATGCGCCTTCTGCCGCGTGCTCCAAAACCAAGCTGAGAGCTTGGTTACTAGAAAATATGTTTTATGACCTTGAAGCTTATTTTAAAATAAGAGATATTCGAACTAGATAGCGTCGGAATAGTAAACAGTGTTTTGTCTTTTTCTTTCTATACATGTAACTCGGATCTAAAAAGACAAAAGACTGTGTAACTATTTCGAGGATATAAAACGTTTATTGCTAAAGAGCAAGAGACGAGAGACCAATTAGACGTATCGATCGGATTTCGTCTAATCAGCAGATGACGGCTTCTGTCTAAGAGCCCCCTGTAGGCAAAACGATTGGCTATAGTGATTCTGACTACATTTCTTATTAGTGTGTTTGATGGGCAAGTAGGCCCCCCAGTAGGCAAACATGTTTTACAAAAATGATTCTGGTTACATTTGTGTTTTGATCAGGTTCAAGCGTAGAAAAACAACATCGGCCGCTAAGAAGAAGGCGGCGCGCGGGGCGTGGGCGGCGCGGGGGCGGGGCTCCGGGAGGAGTACGCCTGCTAAGAAAGAGGGTAAGGAAATCTACACTAATTTTATTTTATTTTAATTTATTTTAATTTAAGTATTTTAATTTATTTTATTTTATTTATTTTTTTGTGTTTAATTTGGATGTTTAATTTTAAATTTACAGTAAGTTTATTTTATAGTTTAAAATTAATTAGAATTTTATTGAATTAGAATATGTGAGTATGCAATGATTATTTTAAGTTAAATTTTTGCCGTATTTATCGCCTGACAAACAGAATTACCTAGTTCAGGCAAAATTATTTTATTGTTCCTAAAAAAAATGTTTGTATCTGATAGTTTTTATCTGATAGTTTTTATCTTTACCATGTAGCTTTTGAAATAAAAATTTATTATTATTATTATTATTATATTTTCTTAGGAAAACTTACAGCTAGGTACAAAATTATAAATAGAAGATAGAGACCTACGTATTCTTACGTAATATAAAATCTAAAGTAACTGTCTGTCTGTTTGTAGGCTTTTCACGGCTAAACAGCTGAACGGATCTTGATGAAATTTGATAATTAGTTACAGTTTATTTACTAATGCCCAGTTCCTATAATTTATGAACGGATCGTTCTGTTTACGATCAGTAAACAGAACTTTGCGATAGTTAAAAGTTTCCAAAACAAGCTTTTAAGAAATGTACAACTGACTAATGTAGATGATGGTGAAGAAGTTAGCACCCGAACCGTGAGCTGATCAAATGAACTTAAATACGGCCAGTCTACTATTAATCTTCAGAGCCTCAGCTGACGATCTTTCCACCGCGATACAGCTAGAAGAATATTTTTTTCCACGTGTTTGGGAGGCTACCGACAGATCCGCAGCTGATGACCACTTCATGATCAAGGCTTGATGATCAAATGATATCTATCTTAATCAGTGTACGAGTTTTCGTCCGGCAGGAAATGATTAACTGAATTTGTTCCTGGCTCGCGAGCTAGTAAATCCTTCGTATTAACGCAGGACGCGAGATTGACAGGTCGGACTCGATCGCTGCATCCGCGGAAACCGCGCGCAGTGACCTCGACGGCCTTCGGCAACGGAAATTTAAATATTGTTGCAGGGCCACGGAACCCATAACTCACGATACAATTTGAAGACGATACAATTATAGCATTTGTGTGTTGGTGTTTCTCAGCGGCCGCCACAAGCAGCGGCCCCCGGCTGGGCAGTATGCCGGTCCCGCCGCTCACGCGCCCCGGGGTCTTCGCTCCCTCCAAGCTCAGCCTGCTCTGAACACTACACACACGACCTTGTAAGTCGCAATCTGATAAACTAACTAGAGTACACGAGCAGGAACAATTTCGTATATTACATGACACACGTTCATTACGTCTTTTCATACACGCTCGTCGGTTACGAGTAATAACGGTTACTCCTGACCTGAAGATCTTTGATTTGGTTAAGATATGTTCGCCTTACCGACCTTTACCGACTTAATCATTCTCACTCGCTTTGTAAACCTGTTCGTTTCGTACCTGTCTCTGTCGCTCCTGCGTAAATCTATTTGCGTCACGCTCGCGCAGATGCAATGACCGTTGTCTGTGCGAGCGTGATGAAAATAGATTTACGCAGGAGCGACAGAGACAGGTAATAACAGGTCGTGGACGAAATTCTTCCTGTTCTGCGATCGTACTTTATAAAGAAATAGACTGTGTAAGTCTTAGACTGTTGTACTATCTATTGTGTAAGTCGGTGCTGTGATACTTTAATAAGGACGACTAATCTTAGGGCGTATACACGTAGAAAGCAAGTTACCAGTGTCGGTTCACCAGCGCTCATACTGTATGCCGAATCAGCGCTGATACGCGCCGACAAATTTCGACCTGCGCCGCTAAGCGCTGATAGCCATTTATTATCTTATGTATCTTAATTTGCAAAGGAACAACGCGCAGCTCCTGATAAACCCGCTGCTTTGCTGCGCGGACCAGTATCGATAAACGCTGGTAGATCGGCGCTGGCACAGATCAGGCGCTGGTAACCAGCTTTCTACGTGTATACGCCCACACATACCACTCGCTAAACTATTCTGAAACAATAGAAATCGTTTATCGATAAAAAAAGTCAAAGTTACAAGTCATCTTATTACGTTTCTATATTTATGAGAAAAAGATAATAACGCGAAAGATAAATAAAGATTGTAGAGATGTCAAATTTAGGTTAGTTTAGAAAATGGTACAACTGATTTGATGTTAGTGTTGTGCAGCTTTTTAGCCAGATATAAACGACTTTAAAAGTAGTGTAGTTTTCTGCCAAAAGTAATAAGGAAGCATAGGGCCAACTGGGGCAAATGCGTCTGTTGGGTAATTGCGTCTTTCCAGTATTACTGACAAACCCTACACAAATTATGCGTACCAATTTTTTTTTATCTTTAGTTGCAATAACCTGTACAAAATGGCGTTAGTTGCCTAATTTGTGAAGGGTTTGTCAATAATTCTCGAAGGACGCATTTGCCCCAGTTGACCCTATATCATTGTGTGTAAAAACGTACTTAACTTATCTCGATGTAAAGACTGTTTAAATAATTTTGAGCCATGTTTAATTTTTGTAAGTTTTTTGAGTAGCTTTGATATGTTTTTAACATTATATCATTTGGGTTTGTTAAATTTAGTAGCCGCAAGCATTTGTTTTGCGGTTAGAGATCTACAATTCAACGTGTTCATAATCTTTGTAACTAATTTTGTAGGTAAAATATAATTTTAAGCTATACCCTGAAATATAAGTGCCTTTGTTATAAATTTGAATTGTTATTATTTTACCTAAAAAAATATGCGATTATTATAAGTAATTAAAATAATCAAAGTGTGTGCCCGTGGCCCAAAAATACAAAGTGTATAAATACTTTCAAAAAATAACAGTGCACACAAAAAGGTTTTCAAACGTTCTAGAGTAAATAGTTTGCGTTAGTTATTTCTGATATATTATATGTCATTAAATATTGCCCAAAATGAATAATTAAAACACAATATAGATTTCCCATAACTATAATAAAAAAAATCTTATCAATAAAATAAAAACAATAAAATTAATGATCAGCGTTCATTTACAAAACTTATACAGGTAGGCTTACTCTATTTACTGTAGCATGTATGTGCGGGTGACACCCTGATTTATTTCATTTGTGTAAAACATAAATACTAAATAAATTATTTAAATTACTTTCTTTGACTTCTTGACTACAGATAAGAGTTTTTCCGTTCTTTAGTGTGGTTTTTACAGTGCTGCAAGTTTTGTAATTCGCGGCAACTTTCAAAGGAACGATCTGTCAAATGTCGCCCGCACTATCCTACAATTCTGTTGAATAGTCGTTTATTGATCACTTCTGTACGTGTATAATGATCTTCATGGCGGCTCCGCTCTTGGCGAGATCGAGGGCGTCCTTTGCCTTCTCCAGAGGGTAGTGGTGCGTGATGAACTTCTGCAGAGAAATGGTGCCGCTGGAGACTGCGGCTAGCGCTGCCGGGTACCTGCGGGAAATTGTGCTCAGTTTCAAGCGGCCATTACACCATACAATTTGCAGTTTGCTAACTTAGCGTTGGCAAGCCCGTGCGATGAAAAAAAATGGATTGTAACTGTCTGACAGCCATTACAGTATCAAGTTTTAGCACGCCAGCTCAGTTCGCGTATTGCAAATTGGATAATGTACTGACCGCCTTCTCGAGCCACCAGCCAACAGCCAGCCTGGTGTTACCCGCGGGTAAAAATTAGTTCAAGTGTTAATCCAGGATTTAAGCTACATCCATACCAAATTTCGTCAAAATCCGTTCATCCGTTTGAGCTTGAAGAAGTAACAAAGACAGACGCAAACCTCCGCCTGTATAATCATCGTTTTCTAAGTGACATATCTAGATATGATAACTATGTAGCGTCCCAATGAGTGCCTACTTAGTTAGACATCATGCCGTTGGGTGGGTATAGCGTACTGCGCTAGACCGGCCATTGTGTGATCGTTAGAAGCATTTGTCTAGCAGTAGGGGTGCCCTCCGGCGAATTATAAATTAAAGAAACCTATAGTTAAGCTGTGGTTCACACCAGATTTACAAAATAAAAATAAATATATGTCTGACAATAACTCGAGAAAGTACCTCCTGTTGATCAAAAAATAATTAGAAAATGTTTCCGTTCGGATTCCAAAATCTTCATGAAAAAGTAAAAACAAGATGCAAGCCAAATCAAATATAATGTTCGAGTCTCACGTGTTGACGATCCTGAAGGATCCCTTAACGTCGACCTCCCTGAGTAGCGCGGGTGTGAGCGGCACTTCCACCTTGTCCTCTCCTATACCCACCACCAGCACTGTGCCTCCTGTTTTAGTTACCTGTAGGTACATAAAAATAACATAACATTCGGGACTCTTGGACACACGGTCGTCTGCCCCCAAACTAAGCAAAGCTTGTACTATGACGGCCAGAGACTGATATACAAACAAATATATTTTTAAATACATACTTAAATAGATAATTTACACCCAGACATAGAACAAACACAAATGTGCATCACATTAATGTTGGTCCTAGGTAGGAAATCGAACCCACGCCCCCTAGCTCAGAAGGTAGGTTCACTACCGACTGAGCCACCGAGGCAGTCAAATGGTAAAGTTATGTGCCTGGACAACTTGTATTCGCTTTCAAACGATTATATTTCTACAATCGCTAACGCTTGAATATCAGCTGCTGATTGGACGAAATACGAACTGTATAAATGTCACACTTGATCTTATTGTCAACTTGTCCAATCAGCAGCTAATGTTTGAGGGTTTGCGGTTGTAGAAATATCGTTTTAAGCAAATGCAACTAGTCTAGGGCACCTGGACCGTACAGAATTAGAAGTTCTTTGAACTTCTAATTTTAATTCTTAATCAAAATTGGTAAAGATAGATAAAAAATACAAACAAAAATAATTTGTCGTTTGTTGTGTGTTTATGAACCATAAATCAAATCAATTGTTCAGAAGATGTTAAATGATTTAAAATTATTTTAGTCAAACGAAAAAAAAATTAAAATCCGCTGGATTCCACCTACTCTCGGTCTTGTGTTGTCTAGCTGTTTGTGTTGGTCACCCAAGTTTAATTCCTCAATGATGTTAGCAATTATAATCTCACAAAATAATGCTACATGGACCAAGTAAGTCCATTTAAATTCTGAATCTGAATTCTGAAGGAGCTGCGCCCCGCGGTTTCACCCACGGTCCTGCAGGCGCTCTATGTCTTTTTCTGCATTCCTGACAACGTGTATGCAAAATTTCATGATGTTCGGGCGTGACAGCCGAACAAACAAAAAAAACTCTACACTCATTTATAACTAGTTAAGATTAAGATTCCGAAACCTTAATTATTGTTACCTACTATTTCAACACCCGTCATTTTTTTAGTCTATGCATTTAGTAAGGTCTAAGTCTAAGTATCCATCACCACATGTACAATAATTATCGTTAATTAAAGGCAAAACGAATTATTTTAACCTTCACATATTATATCCCACAACGAGTGCCGGATTAGCCATATAGCAGGAGGCAGCAATTTCTAAGGGCTCGAAAAACAATAAAAACATGCCCTTCACTTACTAGGCATTCTCAAAGTACATGTGTACTTTGAAGTTGAGAAAAATGGGAAAAAAAAACTCAAGGGCTGTGGGGCTATTCCTACGCGTGAGATGAGATGAGATTTTATCTTGGTCACTCTCACACCTATGACGTTTCAAACGAGAGCAACAAGGATGATAAAAGGTGAGATGTAAATCTCAAATCTCCGAATAGGGCCCTCACTCACGTTCATGGCCACTCGCTGCGCCTGCGCAAACCCGCACGCGTCGATGGTGACGTCAGGCGCGCCACCGAGCTGTTCCACTATATTCTGTGCGATTGTCTCGTCTAAATCATTGCATGACGTTAGCAGGGTGTAGTCCACTCCTAGTTCCTTGGCAATCGTTAGGCGGGACTCTACCACATCTGGGGGAATAGAATTATGAATTGTTTTTAAATTTGACTCTTTTGAACGTAAAAAGGGAGTTCATGGACCGATTCTCGAACTGGAAATAGTGCTAGTGGCTTACCTTGGACCAGATATTTTATCTAGTGGCTTTGAAAGATTCGCTAACGACCATCAAATGATGATGGTCGTTAGCGAATCCTCCGAATCATCATGTGAACGTCCACTGCTGAGCATAAGCTGCTCTTCTTGTACGCTACTCAACCCGGTCCTGATGCGCCAAGCTCGTCCGGGTTCGACTCGCGATATTCACAATATCATCGACCTTTAAGCTGGTTGTCGGCCATACTGCTTACCAGAAAAAAAAAATCAAGTCTTCATTCAAAATTCATCACAGTCATGATCACACGACTAGCTAATTTGTATGGAGACTTGGTTATTTTTCGTTCAAATTTTGGAAACTTACCTGTGTTCTAAAAGTGATTCACCTTGACGGGTAGGCCCTAAGGGCCCTGTATTATCACGAAATCAACATAAACAAGTATTTTGCACGCGCCTAGATTGAAGAATTGTGAAGAATAAGCGCAAAAATACAGCTGGTAAAAACAAACAAAAAAACTTTTAATTGACTAGAATTGTGAAAATCATTCTTTTTTCAAGAAAATAAAGCACAAAAGGTACTCGTATCTTCTCAAAAAACCTGTAAAAGCGTAGTGCTCTAAATTTTCAGCGATTACAACACACTTTTTTTTCGACAATAAAATAGTTTAGTTCTTTAAACGTTTAATTAACTTATTAGTGTCGAGTAACTTATTTTATTCGTGTTCTTAAATACCAATAAAAATGCCAAAAAAATAAACTAGGCGCCGATTTCATTTCCCCATCAAATATGATATACGATTTCCAACTCTAAATGAAGTGGTATAAGTAAACGTGTGCGCGGGTGAAAAATCGTGGTAAGACCGCGCCACCCAAAACCAGCACCTTTTATACAGAGTGATTATAACGTCTCACTCTCAGATAAAGGGAGGTCTCACCCGTAATGAGTATCTTCCCTGCTCCCATGGCTCTCGCCGACATGGCGGTGAGTATCCCCACGGGCCCGGCGCCCAGGATGGCGACGCGCGCGCCCAGCGCGATGCCGGCGCGGTTGCACGCGTGGATGGCTATGGCTAGAGGCTGCACCGCTGCGCCTTCCGCAAACGTCAGGTTGTCGGGGATCCTGGAAGATAGAAGACATATGTTATGTTGTTATGTAACAGTAGGACGCCAAAGAGTATGTCATATAGATAGGACGCTATCCGATTCAACACAGATCGGAAGCCGTCGTCAAAGTGCGCTCAGATTACCGGTTGCCACTATTCGAGTAGCGTACTGGTAAGTATCCGTGTGCGCTAGGTCCGAGCACTCTCTGCATGCCTAGCATGAGCGCCGCGACAACGTCTATATACATACCTATAAGTCGCGCCGCGATAAGTCTACGTTTGTGCTCAACAAACGCGTCGTTTATGTAAAGTAGCTCGACTATAGGAAAGGTGTAAAAATATGCATGCTATGACAGAGACAAAAAACATGTTCATTTCTGTCACTCTTGACTGATTGAGTACCTACTGTATTTATTTAGCCATCCCGATCGAACACAGTGTTATTATTACCTTGTCAAGTCTATCCATTCTCAGTCTACGGTCTGGCTGGTTGAACATATTCCAATTTGACAGTGACGAATAATCGCCTCTACAGGGCTATAATTAGGTAACTCACCAAAAACCTCTTAAGGGTTTATTGTACTCATCAATTTGACCAACTTTTACTATGAAGCCAATCCTGAAATTCCGGAAAAAAACAGCTGTTCCATACAAACAGTTCATTGGCCTGAGACAAAATGTATGGAACAGCTGGTTTTTTTTCGCGATATCAGAGTTCGCCCCATAGTAAAAGTTGTTTATATTGATGAGTACAATGAACCCGGAAGAGGTTTTTGGTAAGTTACATAACCTTGTATAAAGCCACAGACTCACTTGTGACAGAAGTCAGCGACGTGCTTGTAGTAGCGGGTCAGGTTCCCGGGCGCGCCCATGGAGGAGCAGTAGCGCGGCGCGTGGCACAAGTTGTACCGGCCGCGCTTGCAGTACTCGCACGCGCGGCACGGCTGCGTCGGCTCGATGGCTACTCGGTCGCCGGCCGACAGGGACGTCACGTTGCTGCCCACCTGACCAATGAACCAACATGATAAGAACACAAGCATGGCAAAATTGCCCCAAATTCCCAACGTTTTGGCCAAGTTATCTTAAAATATATAAATTACGTGTCACGTTGTTTGTCCGCTATAGACTCCTAAACTACTTAACCGATTTCAATCAAATTTGCACACCGTGTGCAGTTCGATCTAACTTTACAGATAGGATAGCTCACATCTCAATTTATAGCTGCAATATTATTTTATTACTACTATGTAATAAAATAAAAACCTTAGCCACAGCAACGCGTGCCCGGGTCTGCTAGTAAACAAGTATGAATTAAACACAAATTAAACATTAATTAGGCACAGAGAGCAAAAGCCCAGAAAGCATAGTTTATTTTATTAATTTCATTTAAATGTACTTATGTTACTTTGTAAGGTATTTATTTTCTATATGGGCCTCTGTTACTTGCATTGGATGCAAGTTATTGCCTGAAATCAATTGTACCTAATTGATGTTGAAATTGAAATTATTTTTTTTTTTTTTAAATTAAAAACTTTTTACAAAAATATGAACCGCCTACAAATTGAAAATCAAAAAAAAATCTACTTAAGTTCATAGGCTAATGTAAGTATACTAAATTAGTACCTAATTTTGAGTAGACGCAATACTTAAGTAGGGAAGGTACCTTTACTTATTTATGCTGCCGCATGCCGCCGCGCATCATCGCTAAGCGCTGACCCAAAATTACTTAGGTATAACTTACTAGTGAACTTAGTTATTAATTATTTTTTGCTTTTTAGTTGTTTCGGCGGTTTTATTTTTTGTAAAGTTTTTATTTTATGATTAATCTAGCCAATAAAAAAAAATTTCTAAATCGGACTACCGAAAAAAGTTATACCTGGAAGAGATCGCTTTTAGTGATAAGGCCGCCAGTTGTTACACTATAATGAGTTTTATCATTATTTTTCTCTTGTTGTTTTGTTATCTGTGGTGTGAACAATAAAGAGTTTATCTATCTATCTATACATACTTACGTGATAAAAAAATTTAAAAAAAAAATAGGCGTTGACTTGTGAACCTCCTCCGTTTCGTCGGTTAAAAATCGGTTCATTCGTTCGGGAGCTACGATGCCACAGACAGACACACACACAAACACGTCAAACTGATAACTCCCCGTTGTTTTTGGGATAGGTACACTACAGCACCACTTTTGTGCACCAGCGCTATCTTGTGTTTTACATAATGTGATGACCTCTGTTGGCCTAGGGGTTATAATTTGTACTTTTTAAGAGCTGTTCGGTTATAAAAAAAAAGTAATAAGTTAGTTAAGTTACCGATAATATAACTAATGAAAAGAAAATTCTAACTAGTTCGACGATCGAAGTAATGAATCGAACCACTGAGAACAAACCCTCAAAAGTTGTCTTAAATTACCAGGGAGGTTATTGTGATTGGGCCTACCCGTGAGATGAGATGAGATTTTATCTTGGCCACTTTCACACCTATGGCTATTCAAACGAGAGCAACAAGGACGAAAAATGGTGAGATGGAATCTCACTCCGTAAGAATAGCCCTCCAGTAGCGAAATCAATAGAAGGACGGGCTAAAAAGGGGCTCAAGTCTACGTTTCCTTCTGACCTAGCATAGCTGTGTCCCTATTTTGGCGCATCCGATACTATGACGGTCACTATAACTCTCGTGAGGAAAGTCAAAGTTAAAGCAAGACAAAGTCGCACGCGCCAGGTTAGCCCTCAGATCAACCTAGAAAATTAGATGGCGCACGGCGTATGATTTAGGTGAAGCCAAAAACCATCCAAAAACTACGCTACTCGCTTGGTCATTCTTACCTCGACATTATGTGCATTGGTTTATGGTATAATTTCGTGTGTGTACATAAATAAACATAGTGCATTATAAAAGTGTGGCCAGGACTACATTTTGAGGTTCTTTTTGAAAACTATGCAGTATTTTTATGAGTCAATTTAAAAAAAGCCGTAACATTAAACTCTTACAAATACATTTACTTATGTGCAGTTTTAGAATGTTAAATCTACTAAGTTTGTATGTTGGAACGGAAGTGGCTAACGTAGAGTTTGGGAATTAATATTGGTTTTCATGCAATTATAAATGTTTTTCATGGCAACATTACCACGCACACAAGTTTAAACAGTTTTTGGCGGGAACCGAAAAGATGGTGTCGTGATTTTGTAATATTTTCTAAAACTTGTGATTCTTCGAGTGTTAAAGTGTAATAATGGTGGATTATTAACGTTTACCGGTTCGTCAACGTGCACGAGTGTGGGCAAATGAGATAAACATTGCGAAACGCGACTTTTCGTGTTCTCTACAAAACTTCACTTAAAGTTTCAGTACAGTATCCATAACTTTACTGGAATGGGGAAAAAGGGAGGGATTCATCGTCTTCATCATCATCATCCCATCATCTGTTACTGAAGGAAAAAAATATTACTAAGTTAGGCATTAAGGACTTTGTATCCAGTTGCCAATAAAATTAAAAAAAAAACAAGTTTAAAAAGAAGTGGCTTTAGCGAGACTACGAGATATACCTTACGCAGTGTTCCATCTTTTCCTCTAGGTTGATCTGAGAGGTTAGCCTCTCAGTTCTATTTATCCATAGTTTACCTTAACAATGGTCCCAGCGCCTTCGTGTCCTATAACTATAGGTTCTGTGAGCTGATCGAAGCCACACTTGCCGGTGCTGTACAGTTTCACGTCTGACCCGCAGATGCCTACGCATGATACATCGATCAACACCTCTGAAAAATAGAAATATCTCTTATGTATTAAGGTACATATTATTACACGTTTTGAAACAATAGTTATTTGACTATAATATAAGCCCTTTTATTACCACCATAATCGAGAGTCTTTACTTTTTTACACGAATATCTTGATATCATAGTAGATCTTTTTCAGACTTTTCTTTTAGAAAATATGGGCCATTTTATATTTTATATTTTTTTTACTTTATAACTGGGCCCTTGTAGGAGCAAGCCCTAAGTAAACCTTTTTTATATGTAAAGGTAATACGAGCTAAAATAAAATCTTTTTAGAATTAGGTCTATAAAAGCACTTAATACTACAATCTTACCATTTTCATTTATTTCCGGAAATGGCCACTTTCCCTGTAAAAAAAAAAACAAATACAAAATACACGTCAATTTTGATGCAAGAAGAGGAGTTAAACTAATTTAAACAGTGAAGTTAGGGGAGGCTTAGCAGCTTAAAATGGTGATGAATAGAGTCGCGGGCTGAAATACGTTACGTGGGCAAATATAAACCAACTCGGAAAGAAATTTTCGTATCCTGTTAGTTTCTACTGAAGGTTTTAAGTGCTGTTAGCATTATTTCGGACAACGCCTTCGGTCCAAGAACTGACAACTTACAATCCTCAGGTCGAAAGGCCCGTGAAGCACCGCTCCGTAGTTTTCCATCTTGCTCTGTGTTTCCTAACTAAGTGAATAGGTTAACTAAAGCATATCACCACATATACAATAATACTTACTATTCCGCTGTCAACATGATAACGCGATATTATTTTACAAACAAATAAGCAGAGGATGGTTGCTATCAATAGTCCACAAAATCAAGTGAAATAATAAAAACAACTTTGTTTGAAGTTTTCAAAATCACCTTAATTTTAAACTTTGATAGTTTAAAATTAAGGTGATTTATTATTTAGTTTAAAATTAAGGTGATAAAAACGCCAAACATTTTTTTAAATAGATGAAAAAGCATTATTTTTTTGGGTTATATTTGACCACAAGGCTACTATGAGTTAGATAAACGATTAGTTGCTGCTAATTTGCACAGTCTTGGAAAAATGTTCGTGGTCCAACGATTGCAACATTCCATTAGTCTTTCAAGTATTTTGTAATTACAATGTAACATTATTTTAAGTTGTGAGTATGAAAATTTGAGGATGGTTTGTTACCACTCAGGTTTGTAGCTTTGCTTAAAGTTGTAAAATACCTAGTTCGATCCCGATTTAAACACCTTCTCCCCTGAAATTGATGCATGGAATCTGACATCCGAAATAGCATCCGAAATAGCAAGAAGACGCTACTTTTTGTCGCCTTAACACAAGGCGACATCGCGTTAGTTAATACTCAGTCCTACTGTAGGCTCCTTTTTCTGCTGTTGGTATTATACCTACTTATCCTAACTTTTGTTTTAAATGCGAAAGTGAGATTGTTCATTTGTAGCTTTCATGCATCAACTACTCAACTGATCATTATGAAATTTTGCACACACGTGTCAGGCGTACTGAACAGTACATAGAGTACTTTTTATTATATTTTAATAGGTTGCGTATCGACGCCATTAGGTGCGTCCGTGATTCAACTGAAGGCCCCACCGGAAGATCAGCGCTGTTGATTAAACAGCATATGCTGAGGTGGAGCCTTTTTTGAAACACATACATAATTGTAATTATTGTTTATTATTTATATAAGTAAATATCTACTTTGTTTTATTGCTTTTATTTGTCGTTTATATTGTTAATTGTATTTATGGTTTCAAAATAAATTTCTTTCTTTCTTTCTTTCTTTCTTTAATCCTAAAAAACCGGAACCGCGGGTGAAGCCCGCAGAGTGCAGCTAGTAATCAAATGTATGTAAATACATATAGTGATAATTTGAGCACGAGATGTGATTCTAATATGCGAGATACGCAGTGAGTTGGCTGTTTTTTTACCAACCGTTTGTGAGCTCTTATCAGTCCGGAGGTTAAATATTATGTAAGTGGCAATCTACAGTCGATTTGATAAAAATAGAAAAATCTGGCAAATGAATGAAGACTATCGTTTCTTAGTACCAACGTACGTACGGATGCCGTCATTATCATTTATTTTAGGTAGAGAAATACTTTATGCACATAAACATATACACTTTTAAATAGAATAACTTATAGAATTAAGTTCATGGAAGGAATTGTCATGTAAACCTAACTACATAGAAACTGAACCCAACTCAAATTCATTTTGCCTAAACCAAATTAAGTCATTACTCGCAAAAAGTAAGGAGAATTTAAATATTCATTATTTAAATATTATAATATGGTCATTTTCCCTGTAAAAAAATCAATACACGTTAATTTTGATACAAGAAGAGGAGTTAAACTATTTTAAACAGTGAAGTTAGGGGAGGCTCAGCAGCTTAAAATGGTTACTGGTGATAAAAAGAGTCGCGGACTGAAATTCGTTAACTGGGCAGCAAATATAAACCAACCCGGAAAGAAATCTTCGTATCCTGTTGGTTTCTACTGAGGGTTTTTATAAGTGCTGTTAGCATTATTTCGGACAACGCCTTCGGTCCAAGAACAGACAACTTACAATCCTCAGGTCGAAAGGCCCGTGAAGCACCGCTCCGTAGTTTTCCATCTTGCTCTGTGTTTCTTAACTGACTGAAGAAGTTAACTAAAGCATTGCTCTACATATTAAATGAGACTTACTAGGTATTCCGCTATCAACATGATAACACGATTTATATTATTATAAAAACAAATAATGAGAGGAAGTTTAATGGTTCACTCATATCTTAGAAAAATAAGTGAAATTATAAAAAACAAATAAGAATAATTAATTAGGAAGATTGCTATCAATGGTCTACTTGACTTTACGACCTCATATCTTATAAAATTCAGTGAAATAATAAAAACCCAGTTACTTCCATTATCACCCAGTTTAAACCCAGTTCTTATCATTATCAATCTTTTTAAAAATGAAATATTGTAAAAAAAACATGATTTATTTGAAATACTCAGTGTATCAACAGGGTTGGATCGTTGTCCTAACATGTTATGCCAGTGATACCCATGGAAATGCCAGGACTGCCCGTGGCCTTAGTAAGAAATTTAACAGGTATAGTGATAGTAACACGTACAGGTGCTTGCGAAATACACATGTAGTAGAAGCTGATAGAGACGTCGTGCCACTCGTGCTTCATGTCACGCCGGTGCCGCCGCCGCGGCGTGGTACCATACCTTTCTACTTTTCTCAAAAAATGGAAGGTACGTAAGGTAAGAGCACGTCCACCACTTCTACTTCAAAGAGTAAAAGTTCCAAAATGAAGGGTACTGTTCCTTGCTATTTCAATGGCTAAAAAAACTGTAACAAGTAATCCTAACACCTTTTTTTAAAATAATACTAAGACCTTTTTTCGTGATTATAATTATGATTTAGGTATTTTAGGTGAAGCCAAAAACCATTCAAAAACTACGCTACTGTCTTAAAAGTACACAACACGCACACATTGATGCAAAAAAACTACGCTACTCGCTTGGTCATTTTTACCTCGACATAATCTGCATTGGTATAAGGTATAATTTCGTGTGCATAAATATACATATAGTTCTTTTTTTTTTTATTAATTTATTCATGACCATGGATACTCGTCCTTCAGTCGGATTCTTAGTAATATTTTTTCCTTCAGTAACAGATGATGGGATGATGATGATGAGGTGATGATGAAGACGATGAATCCCTCCCCTTTTCCCATTCCAGTAAAGTTATGGATACTTTACTGAAACTTTAAGTGAAGTTTTGTAGAGAACACGAAAAATCGCGTTTCGCGATGTTTGTATCATTTGCCCACACTCGTGCACGTTGACGAACCGGTAAACGTTAATAATCCACCATTATTACAATTTAACACTCGAAGAATCACAAGTTTTAGAAAATAATACAAAAACACGACACCATCTTTTCGGTTCCCGCCAAAACTCTCTACATATAGTTCATTATAAAAGTGTGGCCAGGACTACATTTTGAGGTTATTTTTAAAAGCTGTGCAGTTTTGTTATAGGTCAATTTTGAAAAAGCCGTAACATTAAACTCTTACAAATATGCGCTGTTTCAGAATGTTTAATCTACTAAGGTTGTATATTGAAACAGAAATGGCTTACGTAGAGTTTGGGAATTAATAATAGTTTTTTTTTCATGGCAACATTACCGCGAACACACGTTTAAAAGCGATGTGGCTTCAGCGAGATATAACGCAGTGTTCCATCTTTTCAGGTTGATCTGGGGGGCTATTCGTGAGATGAGATGAGATTTTATCTTGGTCACTCTTACACCTATGACGTTTCAATCGAGAGCAACAAGGACGAAAAAAGGTGAGATGAAAATTTCAAATCTCCGAATAGGGTCACTGAGGATTAATAGTAAATCCAATGAGTTTTACATCAAAATATTGCCGGTCTTAATAGCAAAATAGATAAGCTTGAAATAGCATTGACAGAGTTAAAACAACAGGATAAATAATGTTACTTTTTTATAGTTAATTATTTATTTATTTTGACATGCCACTTAAGACATTTTATTAATATTAATTTAGACATTGACACAACACAAATTTTAAATTGTATCTTTTTTTATTACTTTTGTCTAAACCTGTAAATTAATTTTTAAATGTGACCAAATTCATATGCAGAATAACGACAAAATAAGAGAAAATGATTTAAATGACTAAGACCATTGTAATACCTTATGTTTAGTGAATAAATTACATGTCATTCCATTTATCACGTTAATTTAAATCAATTAAACGCCGAACATTTTTTATTATGCTACTATGAGTTAGATAAACGATTGGTTTCTGCTAATTTGGACAGTCTTGGAAAAACGTTCGTTGTCCAACGATTGCAACCTTCCATTATTCTTACAAGTATTAGTAAGTACTTAATTACAATTTAATATTAATAGTAATTTTATTTTATATGAAAATTTGTAACGAGGATGGTTTGTAATCACTCAGGTCTGTTATGTTGCTTAGAGTTTCAAAATAGTTCTGCCGCAGCCAACTTGCTTAATCAGCCGTTCAATTAACATAGAATTTTTAATCACAAATAATTAAAACCATATTTTTTCCGTCAAAAATAGTAATTTTGGCAAATTATCCTATTGTATGAATGGCCTGAGCATCAGTCAGCCGGTTTACTAAATGTTGTATTCGACTCAACGGCTGAATTTCATCAGGAAGCTAGTTGAACGGAGCCGTTTAGCAAAAAGACTAGGCTTTTGACTGAACGGTTGAGCAAGGCTCAGTATAACACCTCCCCCGAGGGTTCCCGCCTTGTCGTGGGGGCTCAGTAGCCGTGGCTTCGGCAACCGCTGTCGGGGCCGCGGAAGAGTACGATAGTCCTCTTAGCCCCGACATTATGCGCCGAGGTGGAACACCCTTGGGTTTTTAGTGGGTAGGCCGTCAGTGACGGGAGTCCCACATAACCACTCTGTGCCCGCACCCGGGCTGTTGGTGGTATCCACAGAGGATTTTCCCAAGGTAAAAAAAAAAAAAAAAAAAAAGGCTCGGTATAACACGAAATTAACGAAAACAAGTATTTATTTGCCCCTCGTTTGACATGAAGAATTGTGATCATCAGGTACAAAAAAAAAAAATACAGCTGGTAGAAAAAACAACCAAAATTAGTTTGACCGAAGTAGAATTTTGAAAATATTCTCATTGTGGAAAACAAAAATCACAAAAAGTATCTTCTTAAAAAACTGCCCTAAAATTTCAGCGAATACAACGTATTTTTTTTCGACCATTAATAGCCAGAATAGTTTTTTAAAGTTTAACCTAACTAACTTATTCTTATTTATTTTTTTACGATTAATATCAATAAAAACGGCAAAAAAAAATTCTAAGCACATTTTACCATCAAATATGATTTACGATTTTCAACTCTAAATGAAGCGACTTAAGTAAATTAAGGCGTGTGTGCGGGTAGATAATCGTGGTATGGCAGAGCCTTAAGCTAGTTGGCGGGGATTGTTCGATCCGAATCCAAACTCCTTCTCCTCTGAAATTGATGCATGTAATCTGAAATGTTTTATTTCAAATATAGACATTCAAAACAATTGTAAAATGCAAAGAATCGCAAGAAGTCGCCATTTGTTGTCATTTGAACCCAAGGCGACATCGCCTTAATTAATACTCAGTCTTAAAATGGGCTATAATTTTCTACTGTAGGTATTATAGTAGACAAAACCGCGACGCAGTTATTATCCTAACTAATGTTATAAATACGAAAGTGAGTTTGTTCATATATAGCTTTCATGCCTCAACTACTCAACTGATCATCATGAAATTTTGCACACACGTGTCAGGCGTACTGAAAAGGACATAGGGTACTTTTTATCCTAAAAAGCCAGAACCGCGGGTGAAACCGCAGAACGCAGCTAGTTTTCAGATGTATGTAACTATAGTGATAATTTAAGCACGAGATGTGGTTCTATGAGATACGTAGTGAGTTGGCTGTATGATATTTACCAACATAATTTGTAATCTCTTATCAGTCCGGAGGTTAATTTTTATGTAAGTGGTAATCTACAGTCGACTTGATAAAATAGGTATAGGAAAATCCGGCAAATGAATGAAGACCGTTATTATCATAATTATATTTTAGGTAAAGAAAGTATACTTAGTCTTACAACAATTTATATAAATAAAACTAAAACATTTTATACAATTTTGGATTCTTAACAGCATTCAGCGCAGCAACGCAAAGCTCATTCGCTGTATCGCACCCAAATCACCATCCCCACTGAACTCGAGAGTAGCTCCACAACTTCAAGCAGCTATATAGGACGAGAGCCGACATGGGCCAAGTCGATTCGCCCCGTTATGTCTCTGCCTCGGGTCTGCAAAGCCATGCGAGAAACGCCTTCCTCAAATTCCGGGACAGAAGCGGAGCGAATAAGTAAGCCGAAATACGGGACACTATCGAAGGATCCAATTATAGTCACCGCCAAGTGCACCAAGATAATGCTCGACGACAGAATCCTAGAGATAACCGAAACCATTGAAGGGAACCCATACGTCGACGCAAGTTGGGGAAGCTGGTCGGCACCAAAGATACAATGGGTCAACGGGGTGCCAGGGAGTGGCACCATGGGTGATCAGTCACTTCGATGTGGACAACAACAGAGGCAGAGAGAAACTATCGCACTGTATCGGAGACCTTGTGAACCATGGCTTCTTCTCTCATAAATGGTTTTGGAAGAGAGAGTTTCAACCGCCTTCTGGTAGACAAAGCGCTCATAAATCATTTTAGAGCCATAGTAAGGAGAATATAAATAAAACATCATCGTAGATAATAGCAAAAATATATTCAATTTTTTTTTTTCTTGTCTTCGCATATTGTTCATGCTTAATTACAAAATAATCGATAGATATAGGTAGGTACGTACTTATTAAAACAATTACATTTTTTTAATTCGTTCTCAAAGAACTAGGCAACGTCGACACACCGAAGTCGCCAACATTTTGACATTTTGCTTAGCCCAGACCCTGAGGCCCACTACGACATCTTATTACCATGATGGTTGTTTTCGACGCTGCGTGATCATGGATCTTATTGCGCGACGAAACGATTCGCGGTCGCTCAACGTTAAAAACAAAACATAACTATCATGGCTTTTACATGTCATGGTAAGTAGGCCCCTAGAGCTGAGGACGCCAGCGACAGCAGAAATGTGCAAGTGTGGATGGATTTTCGGTTTACCGATGGGTTTCGACGCCTGTGATGCCATGATGTATGCGGCTGAGTGACTGTGGTGTGTAGATCCCATTACTGTTACACCGTCACCATACTTTTACAGGGTTATTATTTTTATAAACGAAAACCTCTTGCATGCCTGCGAGTTTTTAGTTAATTAGCTAGAGTAGCTAAAAATAATCTTACAAGAAAAAAATGGACTTACACATTATGCGGGAGAGTATCATAAAAAAATAGTATTTTGTGTCGGAGCACGAACTGAATGCGGCCCATAATAAAATAAATAGTTGTAAATTTCCAAATAAAAAACTAAATTTATTAAAATATTAATTAATCAATATAAGTATACTCGTATAAACTAAGAAACAGCCGCCGCAACCCTGTCTAGGTCTTTCAAAATAAAATAGTACCCTGCTAAACTAAATTCCACTAAAAAAAAACTACCCAGATTTAATTTATTATTGTGATAAATATTACAATAACATTTTTGTTCGATTTGTTAAGATGATATTAGTTTCCTATATTATCTCGTTTTGTTTATTGCTACTTGATGATAGTTATTTTTTTAGGGTTTCGTTCAAAAGTCGTGAAATAATAACCCTTTCAGTTTACAAACAAAATTACGTAATAGTTCACAAAACTTCAAGAATTATTACCACTGACAAGATAAAACGGAAAGACAATTTGACCCGCGCTAGGCCCGCAGATATTGAAATTACTTTTCTCGTAGACATTTTTACGTATATTTGAGCACAAGTCTAGAGATGAATTAGTATTTTTGAGGATATGCAACTCCTTAAATAATACCAAACTAGTAAATCATAGTAAGTACATTCAAAATTTTCGATTTCCAATCGCATATCGATTCTATATCATAACAAGTTCTACTTGGTCTTAGTCTCTAGAACTAGATATTTTTTAACAATTGTTCGTCCTAGCACTTGTAGTAGTTTAAAACCCCAGTACTTTATAATCTAAGGGTGATTTTAGACGGCCCATATTTTTACTGCCATATTGGCACGGAAATACTATAACCGACTATAGCCCGCAACCCGCAATCATAAGCCATGCCAGAAATGTATGACTAAAAGGCCGGGTCACACTCAAAATATTGGCAGGCAAGTATTGCAGTAAAAATGAGGCCCGTTTAGGAGCACCCTAACATTTGTTGCATGGTCCCATAACTTTTTTTTATCTTGTTCTTACGTTACAACAAGCTTATCGCAGAACCTGACACTTTACAAGTTTACAACATTTAGTTCAAAATAAAATTGTTAGTTCAAGAACGTTTTACATTATAACTGTTTGGTTCCAGAACTTTTTGGTTCCAAATTGTTGATTTGCCAAATGTTGCTCAAAACAGCAAGATTTGAGCTAAAAATTATGAACTTGAGGCTCAATTTCATTAGTCGATAACTCGGCTGTTACCCCGCATTCGGGGTTACGGCTAGTAAAAGTTCGTCATGTTTACCTCAGTCGATATACAGCATGCGAGTATTGGCCGAAACCGGCCTTGACCAATGGCATGCGGGAACACAAAATCTCTCGTACGCCGAATGCGGGCCCCATCGACTAATGAAAACGGCTTTCGCTCGTTGCCCTATAGCATGCGACCAATAAAATTGAGCCTTTTTCATGGCACTTTTTTCTCTCGAACTTCACATCTAGCTAGTCTCGAATCTCGCACCTCTACAGCTAATTAGTCCTAAAGCTTATCTTTAGAACTTGTCTCGGTTGTTGGTGTCCCTGGGCTGCACGTGTATCATGACCTTGATCCCGTCCCCGCGGCGGGCCACCTCGTAGGCCTCCAGCGTCTGCTCCAGCTCGAAGTGGTGCGTCACGAGAGGCTTCACGTTGATCTTGCCGCTCGCCACCATGGACAGGGCTATGGGGTACCTGGGGATAGGGGCGATTAATATTGGACTTGTGAAGTAGAACTCGGGAACGACGAATAAGGGTGTTCTTCCAAAAAAAAGATGAGCGGTGCGAGAATGTTTGCTACATATTCTCGCACCGCTCATGTTTTTTCACGGGTAACAGCTGGTGAAATTTGAACTCACTCGTTGACGTATCTGAAGATGCCCCGTATGTCGACCTCCCGGGACAGCGCGCCCGCGAGCGGCACAGTCTGCTCCATGGCGCCCATACCCACCAGCACCGCCACACCGCCGCTCTTCGTCGCCTGATAACAACAATACACACATAATTATGTTACAGCATATCTATAGAAAGAAACCTAGGATAGATACATCTACAGAAAGATATTATGTGGGTATTCTCTCGCAGACCTCTAGGACCTACAGGTCTCCGTCCCAGAGTCAAGGTCATCAGAGGTTTCGTTTCGGATTTGTTTGAATACACAATCAAGTACAAAAAGCTTATCATGTTTAGGAACCATTATTATAAAGACATTATTTATTACTATAATACTATTAACTAACGTGTCGAAAAACTAGCTTCGTCACATCAAATCAAGCTTAAGTTTCAAGCTTAGGTTTAGAGAACCTCGAATTTTTGGTACCTCAGTGTTTCCTACACTACGCTTAGCGATTAATCGTCCCAGAACTATGTAGTTATTGATAATGATTTTATTCCATCCAAAAGTTGTCTGGAAGACATTGCTTTTGAGCGATAAGACCGCCCATTACGCCTATATTGTTGAGTGTTTAGTTTTGATTTATTTTGTATTTGGTGTCAATAAAGAGTTTTTGTATTGTATTATATTGTAAAAAAATGCCTCACACGAATGTCTAGAAAGTAATGTGTTTGATAAGTTGAATGCATCAATCTCATTGCCTCATATTTAAAAGACCAAAGACGCAAGATGCCTGATCGTGAGTCTCACCAGCATCGCCAGGCGGACGGTGGCCTGCGCGCCGCTGGCGTCGAAGGAGCGGTCGGGGCGCGCGCCCAGCTTCTCCTCGACGGTCGACACCAGCTCGTTCTCGTCAGACTCGCGCGACACCAGGATCGTGGCGTCCGCGCCTATCTGCTTCGCGAAGTCCAGCCGGGACTGCAAGACGTCTGGAATTAAAAATAAAATAGTTTAATGCGTGTCATTTGGAGAGAATAAGAGGAAAAGAGAGGAAGAAGATTTGAAATGATTTTTCCCAGGTGTGAAGATTAGATCTCATATAAAGTTGAAAATGAGTCAAATTAATATTCAATATTATTAGCATTGACTGGTTAAGCAATGATGTGGCCTACGATATTGCAGGCTTGCCTAGATGAAGCACACCCACTCAGGCAGAGCGAAGAATGCTCTGCCTGAGTGGGTGTACTAGCGGTACACACAATAAAAGTAAAGTCACAGAGTTTCGTGCTGTTCAGTAATCATGCAGGTCAGTAACATTACAAACAAGTTTACCGGAGGAGTTGATCCAAACAAAAAATACTACAGTTAGTAAAGTGGAGGGCCCTCCCACCGTGGGCTGACAGCAGGTTTGCTGCAGCGTTGACTACTGAATTGCTAGTTTGCCTCCGTCCAGGTTCACTCTTTGGTTCCAGTAAATTAGCGCCGCTCGGTGCACAACCAGACTGCACGCGTGTCGGGAGCACACTAATGCAAGGTGCAAGGATTTCAGTGCAATGTAGTAGTCGAAAGTTTGTGTTCGGATGATGAAATCTAGTACGTAGTACATATATATTGATGAGCGTAGCCATCCAGAACATGTATGGCAGCCTCACCTGTAATAAGAACTTGTGCTGCTCCATACGCCTTGGCCGCCAGCATGGTAAGCAGGCCGATGGGCCCCGCGCCCAGCACCAGCACGTTGTCTCCCGCAGTGACGCCGCCGCGCCGGCACGCGTGTACCGCCACCGAAAGAGGCTCGAGGAGTGCGCCTTCTTCCATAGACACGTGGTCTGGGAGTCTAGTGTACGAATAAGAGTCAGTCATGATAGGTACAATACAATCATTCTAAACTATATAGAAGAATGGCATACCGAACTGCTAAAGAACCGCGTAAGAACAATTTGATATGCCACCGGAGTATTAAAGTCGTCGTGGAACGCAAGTGATAAATAGATGCGTAGGTAGGTGCACCCGGTGTTTTCATGACATTAGCAAGACTGTGCACGTAGGTTCGCGGAATAACCCATTAGGTATACATATACCCAAGCACAGGTAGCGGCACATTTTCAGAACAACACCTAGCCGACCCAAGTTAAATTTGACGTCAATCGAATTCACAGAACTCACTTGAAAATCATCTCCATAATTTTGCACGCCTCTTCAGGCATAACATTGCAGGATATATCTCAAATTGTATACCACCAAACGCATGCTATACCATTGTTATTGCAAATAAAAAATATCTTTATCTTTATCTTTAAAAAAAGTTAGCGGCTGGTTGGTAGTAGCGCGTGGTTGCGGCCCATCTCAGGCCCCTGTGACGTCAGTCGGGTTCACAGAACAACTCACTTGAAACAGAAGTCGGCAGCGTGTTTGTAGTAGCGCGCGAGGTTGCCGTGCACGGGCGGGGTGGCGCAGAAGATGATGTCTGGACAGAGGTGGTAGCGGCCCGTCTTGCAGAACTCGCAGTAGCGGCACGGCACACCGGGTTCAATCGCCACGCGGTCGCCTACCTTCAGGCTTTTTACTTTGGTACCCACCTGGAATATAAAAAGTTTATGTAAAGCTACATCGTTATAAGATTGAAATACCAGTATCCCACCCGAAACGCTTTGATTCCTGTATTTGTTTTATTCTGTGTACCGCTACAGTATGAATTGCTCCGCCCAAAAGTATGTTCTCCAATGCTTATAGGTAGGTAATCTTGGTGCGTTCAAGTATCGAGTAAATTTCAGGTTCTTCTATGATGCCATGTGAATTGTAGATGATTGCAATGCGTCATTGCTTAACATTAAGCGAGATGGTGGTCAAACGCAATCCTATAATTGAAAATGAAGATTCTCGCCTTTTCTTTTTCTTCTTGAAAATATACCTATTTGAGAAACAAGTACCTAACATTATTAAAGAAAAACATAAAACCTGGCTTCAAAATGTTGTACCTTATGTCACTTCCATTATTACTCGTAAGAAGATTCAAATGACACCTCACATGTCGAAATCCATCAAGCTCTTTAAGCTGTAGGCCGCTCCACTGCACTTAGATACCCTCATACAAATATACATACATACACTCGAAAAACAACCCTCCTTGCGCAGTCGGGTAAAAAATGTATCGACGTGACAGGTACAACAGTAACTAAGACTAGAGCAGAAGTCAACGAATGGTCATGGTCAAGTGGATCCAGTTATACAAATCAAATGACTACCTACCTACTTATCTGGTATTTTTGTCTACTATAGCAAGAACCTGATAGATTTGCATCATGCACTTTACATAATAGGATTACCACATTACTATGAATAAGAAACTCACACAATAGAATCTAATCAACAACTAACAATCTAACAATGATTCTTTTGCGAAAATTTTACTGTTCCGTAGGGCTCTCCTAGACGGGCTATATTTTCACTGCAATACTGACCGGGCAATACTGCATGCATGGCTGATGATGGCCGGGCTACAGTAGGCAATGTTATTGTGCCCTGTCCGGGCACAGTTCTAGCATGGCTGATGATGGCCGGGCTACAGTAGGCAATGTTGCCAGTATTGCCCGATCAGTATTGCCGTGAAAATATAGCCCGTCTAGGAGCGCCCTTTGAAAAATGTCATTTACTCTCAAAGATAGCTACACTGTTATTCAGAGTCGATGCCTCAAAAGTTGTTCAAAATGACAAGTACATAACTACCTATAGGTATGTATGTAGTTAAATGCGTTGCGAATGTAATGAGTACATTTATGTATTGTAATAAACAGTCCATTATAAACCATTATAACTTTATAACAGTTTTGAAAACATGTCATTTGTGCAAATTGTATTTTGTCATATAGATAAATACTTAATCTTTATTGCAGCCCCCGGTAAGTATCTACCTATTGTAGCTGTAGTGCTCGTTTTATTGCTATTTACCTACACTACTTATAAAACAGTTTATGGTCTTTATCAGACCGTTTAGTAACGTACCATTAAAATAATTCAACATCAGTGACAGCTGTAAAATTAAGTCTGAAATTAACTAAGGCTTAAATGATTTTTTAATAAAAATTGGTTAATAACCTACTCAGGTATTCTCCTTTTTCTACGCCATAGGTGGCAAACAAACAAACGGCCCACCTGATGGTAAGCGATTACCGTCGCAGCGATCGCCGTCGCCTAAATAACGTTGCCAATCCCTAAGGACGGTATTGACAGCCCTTTTGAAGAAACCCATGTTGTAAGGGATCTATACATATACTCGTATGTACCTATAAGGCTACAAAAACATAAATGTTAAAAACCAGCCAAGTCGAGCTAAGGACGCGCGGAATACTTGTAATGTAAAAAGAACCCAAGTCTTACAAAACTTCTGACTACAAGTTTTTTTTTTTAATAGCACTGATTACTGCTAAAAAAAACTTTTATTTATTATTTACACAAGAAAAACCCTCAAATTCTTCACACTTCTAAGTAAATTAGTTAAGTTATGTTAGCTTGACATTGCAAACAAAGATTGTGGTTAGATACGAATTAATTATGGGATTGCAGTGGGTGTTTTAACAGCTATAAATATTATTGACCTTGATAAGGGTTTAAGGTCAACTAAGTGATAAGCGGGCGCGAGAGTTCTGTTACGATAAATAATGTCACGTTTCGCAAATTTTATGGAAACGTGATGTATTATTAGCACGATTTTCAATATTCACTAAAAACCACGAAGGACGTTATTATTTACTGGCACACAGTTTGCTAACAAATTAAAATTTGCGACTCACTTGCAATAGTACCTATACATTGTTTTTAATGTTTTGCAAGTCCTACTTACGTCTAGCGATAAACATTTTCCCTCTAATAAACGTTGTATAGCCTCGTAACGGTTATAAAGAGTAGTTTTTTTTAACTAGGTCGAAAGAGATCAAATTTGCAAAGTATTCCGAGGCTTAGCAAAGTCTATTCCTAAGAGTGTTAAACTCTAAGGGGGAAAATTCAGGGGGGATTAGTGGAATAAGTCTATCGTCCAAACATGGTACCTAGTAAGTGGCCGCAGATATAGCCAATGCAACAAAAGTTATGCGGTTGTGACGTAAACCAACTTTAAAAAAAAATACAACCAGATTGAAAACCTCCTCCTTTTTGAAATCTGTTAAAAATATTATCTGAGTCAAAGTTTTTATTTAACACTAAAGCTCGACATTAAATTTACGTCAACCCTACTTCTATTCTGACGTGTGAGATATTATCTTGGTCACTCTCATAGTCACCTATGACTTTTCTAATATGAGAGGCAATAAACAGAAATATGTCACGCGTAAGAGTAGGGCCCCTGGCAGACCACACAAACATTGTATTGACGCAGCTTACTAGATAACGTTTGATATGGACATATTAATCTTTTATTCTTTCATATCTCGTTCCTCTTATCTGTTCTGAAATTAAATATTAAATAACTGTAAACACAAATGTGTAAAAATCTAAGTAAATGAACCGTAGATAGTAATAAAAACTTAAAGCGCAGATTTAAGTACGTATTTACCTAATAATAGACCTACCTATAAAAATTTAATAAAAAAGAGATATCGGTTGTAAATGAAATAACTATGAATTAATCGAATATAAGAATTGCACAGAATTCCCTTCTTCCTACACCAGCACCAATCAACAGCCGATTATTTATAGGTGTGTGCCTGACTGAGACATACCTAATTCAATCAATACGCCATATACCTACTAAGACCATAGCTAGGTATGTCCGTATGCATAAATAGCAAACTCAAAGTTCACGGTCTTGGACACCGGCAACCGGTCGCCCCGCGCCGCGACTTGGCGGCTTGACAAGTGCTATGCAAACGTCAGCGACCGCGGGTGTGTCCGCCCCGCGACTCGTTAGGGCCCCGTATTACACGAAATCACCAGAACCAAGTACATATTTTATTTGCACCTAGTTTGATATGAAGAATTATGATGATCAGGTGCAAAAAAATACAGATGGTAGAAGAAACAACCAACTAAGGTTAAACCGAAGAACAATTTTGAAAATCATTCTCATTTTGGAAAAAAAATCACAAAAAGTATCTTCTTAAAAAGACTATCGGAGCGTAATTCTCTAAATTTTCAGCGATTACACCATTTTTTTTTTGGATTATTAAATAACCAGGTTAGTTCTCTAAAGTGTAACCGAGCAACTTATTCTTATGTGTGCCATTGTTACGATGAATACCATTAAAAACGGCCAAAAAATTTAATTTTACGCACCGATCTCATTTTACCCTTAAGTATGATTTACGATGTTCTAAATGCAGCGGCTTAAGAACTATGAACGTATCACACATAAACCTGTGTGTGGGTGAAAAATCGTGCTATGACGGCGCCTTAAATAGGTAATGTTCCACTCTTGGGGGCCTACCATGACGTCTTATTGCCGTGATATGGTTACGTTTTGTTGTCGACGGTGAGCGACCGCGAATCGAATCGCTGCGCAATACGGTTCATGGTCGCGCATCGTCAAAAACAAAACGTAACAATCATGGCAACGAGATGTCATTGGTAGGCCCCCTACACTCGTATAAAGATACTTACCTAGAGTATCCTATCCTCCTACTAATATTATAAACGCAAAAGTTTGTAAGAATGGATGGATGGATGGATGGATGGATAGATGGATGTTTGTTACTCTTTCACGCCAGAACGGCTGAACAGATCAGAATGAAATTTGGCACAGAGATAGGTTATAGTCTAGAATAACACATAGGATACTTTTTAACCGCGGGTGAGACCGCGGGACGCAGCTAGTACATTTATAGCTTTGTGATCGGGGGCCTGTCCTAAGTCAATGCTGCACCTAAATAATAAATAGTGAAGCAAGAACCCGTCGCGCGAGACAGGTTAACGTGTCGACTTGACTTGTTTACTTACTGAGTATAGTACTAAGGGAACGTGTGCAACCGATTATATTATGTTTATGTTTTGTTTGTGTAAGTAGTTAACTGATAGCTTGATTGTAAACAATACCAATCGATAAGTAATTAAGCACTCACTCAATGTTTAATCTTCTTATAGATTCTTGTGTTAAAAACAAAATGTGTGTGTGTTGTCTTGTGTTTCTTTAGCACATACCACCGTCCATGCTAAATCATAATGTTTTTATTCCATCCAAAGTTTGCCTGGAAGAGATCGCTCTTAACCGAGAAGACCGCCCATTGCGCCTTTATTTTTGAGTGTTTAGTTTAGTTTTTTTGTATTTGGTGTCAATAAAGAGTTTTTGTATTGTATTGTAAAAAGATCAAAAATGATTTTGTAAATGTGCTCCTAGACGGGTCATATTTTTAATGCAGTGCTGGCACAGCAATACATGGCAATACTGCTTGCCGACTGTAGCCCGGCCGTCATCAGCCATGCTAGAAATGTATGACAATGGGCAGGTCAGACTCAATATATGGCCGGTCAAAATTGTCGCAATTTTGACCGGCCATATATATATTTTTTTATGTATAATAGGTCGACGTTTGACCACCAACTCGCCTGATGTTAAGCGACGTTGTGGTCTAAGATGGAGCACGACGACCATAAGGCACTTATTCACTCTAGCCTTGAAGTACAAAGACGGCAGTTGAGTGAGGCGCTACAAGTGCGCTACTGCTCAGACCCGTCTTCGGAACGGTTACACCGGACTACATCCCGAAACACGACTAGGTCATTTCACGGCAGAGTTTGCTACCCGGTTAGCACTACCCGGGGACCACTTGTAGGGAATCAAAATAGAGTAACTCCTACTACGGACGTGGGTAGCTCAGCCCCCACAATACTAATGTAATAATTATTTACACTGCAATACTGCATGGCCCCGGTACTCCTAGGCGGCCCATATTTTTACTGCAATACTGGCTCGGCAATATTGCGACAATATTTGTTTTTATCATCCATTACTAACTTTGGTAATTTTGATATTGATTTAACTCTGTGTTACCGTGCGTTCTCATAAATGTTCATGAATAGAGTTGCTAAGGCTGTCGCTAATCGTGAGAATCTGTAATAAGCTCTCTGATATTATAGGTCAGTCATAAGATGTTTCAGCTGTTGAATTTTTGTAAGATAAATTAATTAATAAATATCTAGCATGGCTGATGAAATTGGCCCGTAGGTATAGGAAAAATATGCGAAGAATTAAAATAACGCGCTTTAGTGCAACACGCCAAGTATTGCAGTAAAAATATGGCTCGTTGTACCCTCAGAAAAATATGCTAAGAATTAAAATAACGCGCTTCAGTGCAACACGCCAAGTTACTAATAGATGTCTCATAACAGTGAGTAGAGTGACGGTAGCACCGCGGCTAAGTCACACCAAGTGAATTTATCAGGTTCTTACCTTGGCAACGACTCCAGCGGCTTCGTGCCCCATGATCATGGGCTCCTTGAGCACAAAGTGTCCGCACTGGCCCGACTGCCAGTAATGTACATCAGACCCGCAAATACCCACGCAGTCCATGCGAAGTAGCACCTCTGGAAATTAATTTATAATTTTTCAATAATATTTATTAATCATATATATTTCTCCCCTAATCTTTCTTGTTTTTTTTTATTTAGCTATTTAATTTTTTTTTAAAGTAGGTACTTAATTATTTTAGAACTTACTCTCGTCGTAGTACATTTTTGTTTTACGAGTAATAATGTTTTAAGTTAAAGTAAAATTTAAACTAAGTTACTTAAATTGTTATTTATACAAAAAACAAATTGATACCTACCATCATCGGAAATTTCTGGAACGGGCGTTTGTACCTGTAGATTAAATAAGGCATAATGATGAATAAACAAAAAATATTAATTTTTACATAGTGGACTTTTTTAATTATCATACGCATGGTGACAGGTCTACAATTACATTAATGTAGATAATAATTTTCATTAATTATTTAAGACTAAGATTTCAGTCTTTGATTATAAGATAATTATTATTTCAGAATGAAATGGGTAATCTAATCTGTTACGGCAGTTTATTAGCTTGATATCAATTCTATCAACTTTACTGATAAAATATCTATGCGTTATTGTTTTTACGATAGTCTTAATACTAATAATGATAAGTTTAAAAAGAAGGTTTTGAAACATAACAGCTAATTTACACAATAAAAAAATAAACTCAAAAAATACAAGTAGTGTACAGTTAAATTCATTTTATGATTATAAAAACTCTTTTTCTCAACTCAATTCTCAATTTATTCAATCAATCTACAATTTAATTCTTATTTTTAACTCAGATCCATTATATGGCTAGTTAACTATGTAGGTACTACATATTGATATAATTTTATGATTACTTTTCAGTTACTTACCTGCTTGTATGTAGGTACTAAGTAGGTATTCTGCTTTGTACCTAAACGGTAATAAATATTTACATACATATAACTTCTATCTCACGTAAATATTTTTCTTTATTTTTCTAAAACTATCTCCTGGCGGCTCATTAGAATCTTAATATATATAAATCTCGTGTCACAATGTTTGTCCTCAATGAACTCCTAAACCACTTAACCGATTATAATAAAATTCGCACACCATGTGCAGTTCGACCCAACTTGAGAGATAGGATACTTTTTAACCGCGTGTGAAACCGCGGAGCGCAGCTAGTAAACTATAAATTTATGTACTACTTACTTATCTACTAACGTAAATAAGATAAGTAGGTACCTACACGTAGGCACTTATCCATTTTATCTACATAATTATTACGTTTGATTAAATTAGACATCTACTTACATTCAAACTAAGTTACCTAATTCACACGCAGAAACCTAGAAGAGAAGTATAAGTGTAAAACGCTATTTTTTTTTTATAATAATTAGGTATACTTACCTACATAACCAAACTAATAAAAACCACAATTAAAAAAGTCTTCAAACATATTATATCTCATAGGGCGCATAATTTATTATTTAAGGACTACCTAACACCAAAACATTCAATTCTAAGTTAAAAAATGTTTTAACTAACGGAGTAAGTAATCTTTACTACAACTTATGAATTACCTACCTAAAATAAAAGTAAAAAAAACAATACTAAATCTGAATTCTAAAACTAACGCCTTTTAAAACAGGCATAAAATATTCATAGATCGAAACTGGAACATTTTCAGAGCTAGCATTGTGACACTGTTGTGATTTGTATTATTACATTATTTAGCGAGTCGCGTGACGTTAATACAGTTAACAATTCTTACCAGCCTCAAATCCTTCGGGTTGTAGAGAAGCGCGGTTAAATTATCTGTAGCCATGGTGCGTGCGGTTTCCTCGACGGTCACAGAGTTACTGATTGTATTGTGTTCGTTCGTCCTCTGCGGATTGAACTATTGAAGAGTTAAATTTATTGAATGAGGAATAAAAGCGACGCGACGCGCGACGTTTGCACGTAGTATCTCTTTACTAATCTGTGCGTAATGTTATATAATCAGCGGGAGGTGTGTCTGTGCGTTGAGAGCGGTCAAACGTTTTACAACAATTTTGGTAGGTATTTGTCACAGCGACTGGCGCCATTTTTACTATGGATTCTTCAATGCCATGTGCGTAGTGAGTTCAAGGTTACGGTATCATTGCAGGCGCCTTGAGTTGTGCGATTGACAGAGAAAATGGCAAATAAAAGAATAAATCTTTACCTACATTTTCGTCGGGTGGCTAAACTTACTAATTGTAATAAAATACAATAAAATATGATATATGATCAAAATTATTTATTGATCGTGTTGCAATTACATACTTGTCAATGGAAAATTTATTTAATATTTCCCTATTCAGAGGGTGATAGGTATTCGAAGATTATGCAAATACGATAAGGTCGCTGCAAATTTTCCTTTACTATCTGCACCCTGCAACTTCATCTGCGTTTTTAGATAGTTTTTTCATTGCACACCAGGGTAATATTTGGTCCTTCTATCAGTAAGTAAAACGATAAAAATTACCATGTCAGTTACTCTGCGTTACTCTGCAGGGACACCGCCATGCCCTACGTCGAGGGTGATGTAACCGTTATCCATTACGCTGGTTCATAGAGGGTTGGTGGATATCACATGTTCTTCAAATTATTCTTGACATGTCGGTTTCCTCACGATGTTTCCTTAGTCGCGCATAATCCATTAACACGGCCCATTCCACTAGGCCAACACTGCTCATTGCCATGTACTCATTACCATGTACCATGTAATGCTCTTGTAATCAAATCATAGCTCATTAAAATCTGTTCCTCTGATAGACACCAATGAGTTCTATTACGAGTACAACAGAACTCATTACAACTCTCTCGTTACTCTTTTCACCAGGACTTCTATAAGCTCTACCTGTTTGCTAAATTTTATCACGATCATGAATGGAACAAACAAACAGAACTCCTTTCATGTTAACAATTTTGTGATTGTGATTTCATAATGATGAGATAAACTACACTAAGACTTATCATGTTCCATCAGGCTGATGAACTAGGCTGTATCTTATCAACGTATTTTTTGGCAACCAAGGCCAGGCTATAAGAAATACAAATATTTTGAGACCGGACTCTGCCATAGCAATGTTTGTTGATCTTGCGGGTCTCGCTCACAGTGTGATAAATGCCATAAAGTAAACGATTTTGTTTGAAATGTATTAAAAATAAGTTATAATTATTAGTACATTTGATGCTTGTACTTACTCGTACGTATTTTTTTATAACTGTTTTAGAAATTGGCAACAAAAAAAAAATCACCCGCGAATTATTTTGCCGAACTTGGCTGATTTTTTAGGTGTTTATTTTTGGTGGGATTCATTTCTCATGATCGCTCATTATGACATGTGTATAGGTACATATAAATTATACTTATTTAAATATCTAGGTATGCACCCACTTTAAAAATCGAAAAACCTTAACGTTTAAAACGTTGTAGGTATCTTACTTTTTAGAGTAGGTACTGTAGGTAGGTATGTCCTTCCCATGTGAACTTAAAATTTTGAGCAATACAAGTAGGTTTTTTTATTTAGCGTGTAATGTACAACTATTTGTATTAATAGATAGAGCGATAGCACTTCAGACGTCTAACTGAACAAAGTGAAATATAAACAATTTGATCGGCCAAGCCCACTCACAACCGAAAAATATTACGCCTCTTCTAGGCAGTTGCAGTTGGGTAAAAATTAGGCAAGTATCTATGATCATTAAAACCACATCAAAAAATCATTAATCTTCGAGGCTTCGGCCGTGGCTAGTTACCACCCACCGGACCAAGCCATGCCGTAAATTGACCTAGTCGTGTTTCGGGATGTAGTCCGGTGTAACCGTTCCGAAGACGGGTCTGAGCAGTAGCGCACTGGTAGCGCCTCACTCAACTGCCGTCTTTGTACTTCTTCACTCTACAAAACTTTAAGGCTAGAGAGAATAAGTGCCTCATGGGTCGTCGTGCTCCATCTTAGACCACAACGTCGCTTAACATCAGGCGAGTTGGTGGTCAAACGCCGACCTATTCTACATTAAAAAAAAAAAAAAAAAAAAAATCTTGCTAAACATGCACCATTAGGTAAAGCTTAGTGCTTGTTTAGTTATACATGCCTAACCATATCAGTTTAGCTTGACCGATCTGATCCAATAGAGTTCTCACAGTTCACAGTGCACTAATATAATATTTTGGCAAAAAGTTTTAGGAGTTTCCTTACACCAGTGGCTACCTGGCTATACTTACTTAATTTTCAAACAATGCTACCTATTTACTGAGCAGCGTATTTTAAAAACCTACAGTAGTTACATCGATATGTGAAATACACTTTGTATGCTTTTCAAACATTCTTCGTAAACACTAATCTTAATAATCGTACATTTCTGTCTAAAAGTCTGGAAAAAAATGCCAATGAAATTTAAAATAAAAATACAAGACCAAAACATAATGTTTTCTCATACTGCTTATACTATAGCGATGGTAATTCTGCTCACAAGCTCCACATTTCCGTACCAATTCTCCCGTCTGTTTTTCGTAGAGGGGTCTCTGGTCGGTACACATTTGCTCGTAACGCATGTAGGTCCTTGTGAAGCGGTGACCGGCATCGTCTCCGTGAAAGAGTTCACCGTCACCACGCGGGACTACGACTCGGTGCTCTCTGGAGAGTTCAACGTCACTGAGGATGTTGAGCATGGATGGACAGTAAAGGTAGGCAGATCTAAACCATTAGGTCCCTACTTAGATACACATAAATTCAAAGCCTATTTCTTACAGAGGAGGCAGATACCACTTCTCTCTACTTGCTACGATCCTGGTACACATCCTTCACTTCTTTAATCATTTTATATTATATACAGCTCGTCGGTTACGGGTACTGTTTACCTGGCCTTTCTTTATACCGTCTTCGATTGGGTCGAGTTACGTTCGCCTTACCCTTACCGAGCTGACCACTCACACAAGCCTTGTAAATCTGTTTCATCGATCTCCTTTCACCAAACAGCAGCAAACACACAAACAGTTGTCGGCAAACACGTAATGACGTCATCGTCATCAGTCTCTTTCGAACTTGTTGTAAATGACTCATTTCGATCTTGCTTTAGCATCGATTGACGACACTGCGTGTTGCTGAATGCTATACCTGGCGGAATATATTATTAAACCATGCTTTCATCCATTTTTTAAATGTGTCCATGTCATCTAAGTATCCCTTTCTTAATCTTTATTACTACATCCTCTACCACCATACCATTAGATACTTACCTATTTAAGTATAATTTTGATGTTTTAGTTGTGCATGGCTGCGTATTCGGTCGTAGCAGGCAGACCAAAGGGTTTAAATATTTGAGCAAAACGAGTAAACTGTTTTTTTCATTGGCAGCATGTTGACACCCAACACAATTTTACACACAGGTATAGGGTGTCCACTGTTCGGTAACAAGATGATCTAGATCTGATCTAGCAGATACTACTTACATTTACTTACTAGTAACAAGATTTTTCCGTTTTTTTTTAACAAATGGCAAAAAACTTTCGTCTGTACTCCTAGGGGTGATAGAAGAAATTTATTTTATTACATATTGTCTCCCCAGCAAGGTTAGCCATGCTAGCTCGCTAGCTAGGGCCCGAGACATATTGTTTTTTTATTGTCTTTATACGCGCGCTTATTTTTTTTAATTAGGGACACTTTACACACGGTCGCCTGACCCCAAACTAAGCAAAGCTTAGTTACTATGGCTGCCAGAGACTGATATACATACTTAGATAAATATAGACATTTAAATAATACTTAAATAGATATTAATACCCAGACATAGAACAAACACAAATGTTCTTCACATAAATGTTTGCCCTAGGTGGGAATCGAACCCACGCCCCCAAGCTCAGAAGGCAGGTTCACTACCAACTGAGCCACCGAGGCAGTCAAGAGGCTTAGATGTGACAAAGCTGGTTTGGATAAGTTTGTATCTTTCCCGCGGGAAAAATGCTACGGAAAGGCTTGTCCAAATCGCTTGCTGGCCCTGCTGCTGTCTCTTTTCTTCTTACTTTGTTTTCTTACCTCGGCGGTCGTAAGGCCACGATGCAGAAGTGCCAGGACATCCGCAACATAGACACGTGCGACCACTTCAGGACGTTCTGGGTGGAGCGCGCCGGCTGCACGCACAACGCTGAACAGCTTTACACCAACCTTTATCTTTACACAACGCCAGAGTGAGTTTCATTTATGATAACTTTTTGATTTGACTTGCAGTGATTGTTCTAGGACTTTCAGTGTAAAGATAGGCTACATAAGCCATGTGAGAGTAAACCATCAAGGCTCACAATTTAGCTAACAGAAGCAATAGTCGCTGTGGCCGGAATCAGGAAGACATCATCATCATCAACTTTTTGACTAAGGCCCAAGTTGCAATTTTTATTAAAAAACATTACACTCCACGGACTCCGGGAACCGTGACTTTTATTAACTGGTATATTAATTATTATTATTTAAGGGGAATAGAAGGGGGTTAGTTGTCAAGTCTTAATCTGAGGTTAGGTTAAAGGTCATCACTTATTGGTACTTAGTGAGTGTACCACGAGCAGACCAGGGCCCAATTCGGAGATTTGAGATTTTGCTCTCACCTTTTTTCGTCCTCGTTGCTCTCGTTTAAAACGTCATAGGTGTGAGAGTGACCAAAATTAAATCTCATCTCATCTCACGCGTAGGAATAGCCCTCCAGCGAACCGCAAGCAATTTGTGAAGGGTTTGTCAGTAATTCTCGAAAGGCGCAATTGCTATACAGACGCATTTGCTCCAGTTGACCCTATAGCTCGTATTTGATCCAATCAGCAGCTGACGTTTGAGCGTTGACGATTGTAGAAATAGAGTCGCTTTCAAGCGAATGCTACTTGTTTAGGAGCCGTCACTAGCGGGCCCTGTACGCTAACGACAAAAAACGCGCTCTGCTAAAATATTTAAATTGCTTGCAAATCCCTACTATTATTAATATTATAAATGCGAAAGTAACTCTGTCTGTCTGTTACCTTTTCACGCCTAAACCGCTGAACCGATTTTGATGAATTTTGGTATAGAGATAGATGGAACCTTGGGAAAGGACATAGGGTACTTTTTATCCAGATCCCGATCCCGATCCCGGAATTATACGGGTGGAAACGCAGAGTGCAGTTGTGTATCGTATATCCCTACTAAATGAATTTTGGTATAGAGATAGATGGAACCTTGGAAAAGGACAAAGGCAACCTTTTATCCCGATCCCGATCCCGATCCCGTAATTATGCGAGTGATAGATAACGCAGGGTGCAGTTATGTATCGTATATGCCTACTAAATGAATTTTGGTATAGAGATAGATGGAACCTTGGGGAAAGACATAGACAGTCTGTCTGTTTCGTTTTCACGCCTAAACCGCTGAACCGATTTTGATGAATTTTGGTATAGAGATAGATGGAACCTTGGGAAAGGACATCTTTACTTTTTATCCCGATCCCGATCCCGGAATTATGCGGGTGAAAACGCGGGGTGCAGTTATGTATCGCATAATTCAAATACTCCTAGCCAGCTTTTAGAATACTTTCTGCCTGACATGTCCATCAGGCCCATCGGCCTATACACTATGAATGTGTGAGTGTGACGATGCATGGTGTGGTGTGGCGGGGCTGGCGGGCGCGGGCGCGCTGCGCGGCGCGGCGGCAAAGACGTGCGGGGGACGCGGATGGCTCGGTGGGAGGAGTGTAGATCACAAAGTATGCTTACCCGAACGGGCAGACACGTGAGGGCAGACGTCGTTGGCGGACGCATGCGATATCTACAATTTTGAGCTGCAACGTATTCGCTTTCTTTACGTTTTCATTGGTGTTTAGGGTTTCTTGGATAAGCATTTTGTGTTATTTACTTAGTTGTTTTGGTTGTTATTATTAGTTTAGCATAAGTTAGTAGTAGGTAGAATTATAGTTAATAGGTAAAATAAATACTTTAATTCATTTTTTAGGATAGGTATAAAATTGTAGTAGATTAGTAGGCAGGTTTTTTTAAGTTTTTTCACATTTAGTAAGTAGTTACGGTACCTAAGAAGGTCAGCATAGTTTTTAAAATAACTGAGTCTGTTCCGCGTCTAAACCCAGAACAAAGATTAGTTTTTGAGAATGTTGTGCAAAAAATCGAAAGTGGCGAAGGTGGTTTATTCTTTTTGGATGCGCCAGGAGGCACGGGTAAAACATTTCTTTTAAACTTACTTTTAGCCCAAATTCGTAAAGATAAAGGAGTTGCTGTTGCTGTAGCTTCTTCTGGAATAGCAGCTACGTTACTTAATGGTGGCCGAACGGCACATTCAGTACTTAAACTGCCATTGAACTTAGCTCATGAGGAAATGCCAGTTTGTAACATTACTAAAAATAGTGACCGTGGACGAATGTTACAGCAATGTAAGCTGTTGGTTTGGGATGAATGTACCATGTCCCACAAAAGAGCGATAGAAGCACTAGATCGGACCATAAAAGATATTAAAAGTAACCAAAGTATCATGGGTGGTATGGTGGTACTTTTAGCTGGCGATTTTAGACAGACTCTGCCGGTAATTACTAGAGGCACGCCGGCAGATGAAATAAATGCATGTTTAAAAGCGTCTCCATTATGGGTGCATGTAAAAAATTTTTGTCTGACTACAAATATGCGAGTACAACTGCACAGTGATACACAATTGGTGCAATATGCGGATGCTCTTCTGAAAATCGGAGAAGACCGTATGTAAACAAATAGTGACGGAATGATTACATTGAATCGTGAATTTTGTAATGTTGTCTGTAACATGGATGACTTAAAGAACAACGTCTATCCCGATCTTGCAACCAATATGAAGAACAGACAATGGCTGTGCGAAAGGGCAATTTTAGCACCGACAAACGAAGTAGTGGGGCAGATCAACGAACAAATCATGTCAGATGTGGAAGGTGATTTTGTTGAGTATCTGTCCGTAGACAATGTCATGGACACTGAGCAAGTGACATCGTTCCCTGTAGAATTTCTTAACTCCTTAGAATTATCGGGGGTGCCTTCCCATAAGTTGAGGCTAAAAGTAGGTGTCCCGGTCCTGTTGATGCGAAATCTTGACGCACCAAGAATGTGTAATGGCACACGTCTACAAATTACACACCTGGGACGCAATATTGTGAGAGCAATAATTATGACAGGAACAGCAAAGGGAGAAGAAGTGTTAATTCCCCGTATTCCAATAATCCCTACCGATTTGCCATTCCAATTCAAAAGAGTACAATTTCCCCTGAAAGCAGCATTCGCTATGACGATAAACAAAGCTCAAGGACAGACACTCAAAGTAGCTGGTGTTCATTTAGAAAAAAACTGTTTCTCCCATGGGCAACTGTATGTGGCGTGCTCACGAGTATCGAGTCCACAAAACCTACATGTTTTGACCAAAGAAGGAAAAACAAAAAATGTCGTATACAAAAACGTATTAAACTAAGTTAAGTCAGGGATCAGGGTCAGGAAAAGTCTACCTATGTTAATCTCAATAATTCAATGTGCCGGCTTCATTAGAATCGTTTCATTATAGTTTCAGAGCCTATTCAGTCCAAACAAATTTACACGAAGTAGTAGTTCTACGCAGACGAAGTCGCGGGTAACAGCTAGTCATTCAAATAAATATAAAAATAGTTTGATTTTATGCCTTAGCACGGAAACACGGAACTGTGTTTTTAACTGACTTCCAAAAAGGAGGACGTTCTATGTTCGTCTCTGTTTTTTTTTGTTTATGTTCATTGATATTTTCGCAAATTGCGAACCGATTTAAAATAATATTTTTTTGTTCCAAAGGGTTACTAACTTACCACTCCCGAGGTGGTATTTAATATAATTTTGTCGAAATCGGTCAAGCAGATTTTAAAATATCAACAAGCCTAAAAATTGTTTACATTGATGACGGGAAGTGGGCCCATTTTGTAAGTAGGTAACCGCCGCATTCAGATACTTTCATTATTAATATGATTATGAAAGATTACCATGAATTTCCATCAGAAATCATTACTTCCATAACATAAAATATCGCCACACTTATCTCCTGCCGTGTTGCATTAAACCTAGCAGAGGTTTAATGCAACACCCACACTTCGTCGGACGAAATTCAGTCCCAAATGTGTCAGAAGACGAGCCTGTAGCCATACACCGGGCTCCAGTCATGTGGCAGATGACATTTATACTCGTATCATTACTTAGTGCTAGTTTAAGTATTCATTAACAACTGAGTTTGATAAGTCTTACAAACTATAAAATACTTATTGGGTTTATCTTAATTCGACTTTGTCCGGTGGGATTCTTAATTATCGATACTGATTTCATAATAAAAACAACGTTCAACATTAGTGAGAACGGCGTAAGTTCATGTTTAACTAACCCTTGATAACGCTATCTTCGTAGCAGGTACTTGCTATATTGTTATGTTATTGTTGTCATGTACAGCTTTGATAAAATATACGTAGAGGTCGGGTCTCTTTAAAAATCAGGCCTCTATACTTCACTGCATTCACACTTAAAGTTCTATTAAAAATAATCAAATACGTATAACTTCATTTGAATCTAAGCCTTATCATTCCTCAATAGCGTTGATCAGCCCCGGATCTTCAATTTTTTTTAGGCGGGGCAAAAACAAAAATGCCGCCCCCGCCCACTTACATTTCTTTTTACCTTTATCATCCATATATTTCAGCTATCAGATGTCCACTAATTGATTGAAATTTGGACATAGCCTACATAGACCTTCCGGAAATAATGCATCCATCGCTGTTCTGTCTGTGTTAAGCCTATTTATTTACAGATGATATACAGAAAGATATACAGTTAATGTTAAATGTTAATAATGTTACAAAAACCCTGTTGTATAATTGAAGGGCAAGTATACAGACTTATAAGTATTCAATATAGTATTCATAGCGATATTTATGGACCTTGTGCAGTGTCTGTGAGAGTAGCACAAATTTGGTTTAAGCGTTTTCAATCCGGAAATTTTGAAGTCAAAGATGCACGGCGCTCTGGTCGCCCTATTACGGATAAAATGGATGCCATATTTGAAAACGTAGAGCAAGATAGGCATATCATTAGTTCCGACGTAGCTGAAGAACTGGGAATTGACCACAAAGCAGTTTTGGCGCATTTGAAAAAAACTGGGTACACAAAAAAGCTCGATATTTGGGTACCTCACGAGCTCACTGAAAGAAACCTAATGGACCGTGTAGTGTACTCATTTGTGATTCTTCATTACGACGTAATGAAACCGAACCGTTTTTGAAAAAGCTGATAACTGGTGATAAAAAGTGGATCACGTTTGACAAGAACATGCGAAAAAGGTCGTGGTCAAAGGCCGGTCAGGCTTTACAGACTGTAGCGAAACCCGGGTTAACTCGCAACAAGGTGATGCTGTCTGTGTGGTGGGATTGGAAGGGCATTATTCATTATGAGCCACCAGGCAGGACCATCGATTCTGAACTCTACTGCGAACAACTGATGAGATTAAAGCAAGAAGTTGAGAGAAAGTGGTCAGAATTAATCAACAGAAGGGGTGTGGTTTTTCATCATGATAACGATAGACCTCACATATCTTTAGCCACTTAGCAAAAATTAAGATAGTTTGGCTGGGAGGTGTTAATGCATCCGCCGTATAGTCCTGACCTTGCACCTTCAGGTTTCCACCTATTTCGGTCTCTTCAGAATTCTTTAGGCAGTGTCAGGTTAACATCACGAGAGGGCTGCCAAAACCACTTGTCGCAGTATTTTGATCCGAAGTCCCAAAATGTATATAGCAATGGGATCCTACCTACAAGATGGCTAAAAGTTAACGAACAAAATGGTACCTACTTACTTTAATTAAATGTAAAAACAATAGTTAATAGTTTAACTATTGTTTTTACATTTAATTAAAGTTAATGTAAAAATTTTAAAATTAAAAATTAAAAGTTAGCACCAGGAACAATTTACTCTCCCGCCTCATTTTCACCTCATGGGGCGCCTCAACTCAAGCACTGCGCACATCCGGGCTAGCACTCTGCTTCTTAGCTGGGGAATACACGTGCCCAGTTTGGCACCGTTCCGCCCATGCTAAGGAAGTAGATGTTGCACTCAATGAAACATGCAGGAAAATAACTGGCTGCTTGAAACCCACTCCCTCAAATCTTTTGTACCCTCTTGCCGGCATTGCTCCCCTAAAAGTGCGCAGAGCTGTCGCTTGCTCCACTGAAAAAAATAAGCAAGAACAAAACCCAAGACACCCACTCTACAGTTCAAACCCCCGGGTCAGCCGCTTCAAGAGTCGCAAAGGTTTTCTAAATTCCACAAAGGCGTTATCCACCCATCCCCGAGAGTCCCGCTACAAACTGTGGCAGGAAAGCACCGCCACAAGAGTTCATAAAACCGGCAGAGGAACTCCCTCCAGGCAACGACCTAACGTGGCCCACGTGGAAGTCACTAAACAGACTCCGGACCCAAGTGGGCCGCTGAAAATCCAATAGGACCTAGTGGGGTTTCTCTAACACAGGTTCTAAGTGTGGCTGCGGCGCAACACAAACCATGGGCCATCTAATGTCCTGTCCTCAGTGCCCCAAAAGCTGCTCTCTGAGTGACCTGATGGAGGCCTCTCCTCTTGGAATAGCTGTCGCCGACTATTGGTCGGGGCACATATAAATCAAAAAATAAAAACCATCGACACGAAGAAAAAGAAGAAGTTAAATGTAAATAAACTATTTTCAAAAAATGTTTTGAATTTTCTTAAAAAATACGAAGAAACTTTTTCTCCATATGTTTGGGGAGCAGGGAAATTAAGTTCAAGAAGTTACCTTGACTAGGCTGAGTCTCACGAAACTCCTAGCAATCTCATCACGCTATTGCGCGAAAAGAAAGACAGTTTGTGGATAGATACTCGTACAATACAGCATCCATAACAATACGCAGGATCTGTCTCCATTTTTATTTGTCTAGTGAATTACTCTCTCACTGTCTTGATCAATACCCTGGCATGATTTCACTTGTTGTCGGGTACAACAAGTGAAATCATGCCAGGGTTCATGTTTCTCCTTGATCATACACTGTCATGGAGAGAGATCGACAAGGGAGTTTTCGAATATAGCTTTATCTGCGATTCCTGCGGGCGAGCGGGCGCGTAGCGCGTGTTTTGAACTATGCCTACGCGCCCCGTTAATAAATAATAATAAATATTTGTGCAGCACGTTTTACTCCGCGCTCTGGGTTTCGGTAGCGTTGATATGGCCACGAAATTTCTATACTTGTACTATTATTTATTGCGTCAAAGTTAAGTAATTTTTGGCCGCCCTCTGAACTTGCCGCCCGGGGCATAGGCCCCGGCTTGCCCCCCCCTAGATCCGGGGCTGGCGTTGATGACATTTGCTAAAATGTTTTCAGCACATTAGGCGTCGTGACACCGACGCGATCACTGAGCGACTGACAGTGAAACAAGGCTTACACTTGATCTAAGCCTAGTTTTCAAGGTACCATTTTTCGTATTGAGACTCGACATCTATGTATATCTGATCAAAGATGTACAGAGTATTATTTACGTCAGAGTTGTTTACAGGCATTGGTTAAAACATATAGTAGAACACAGATAGAAAAATAAGAAGTACTTTTTTAAAATATTTTTACAGGCATATTGTTATATGTGCAGATTATCATGTCCGATCCGCGCCGGCACGTACAAGATCCAGGACTACCCTATCTTCACGGCAGACAGCTCGCTCACTGTGCACGAGTCTAAGATTTCGACCAGCGTCTTTGGATACACGCTCCTGTTGGAGGGAACTACTGTCGACAAGAGAGAGGTAGGTTTCTACCTAATAACGGTGAAGATAAAAAAAAACGATCTGTACCAACTCTAAATAAATAAGTGGGATAATGGAGGAAAACGATGAAGCAAAAGTGAAGTGAAGCAAAAAGGCTGGTTTGTAGTTGATTCAACAAAGGTCTCAGGTAGTTGATTGAATCAGGCGTTACTTTGCGGAAGGTCATCTTCAAACGTGTTTTTCTTCAAAAAATATAGTAGAGATTTGTTAAGAAATCAGTTTTGAAGGTCGAAAAAAATCGACGTTTGAATAATGTAGCTATTTACATTGTTTTGTTCCACGATTACTTGCAAGTAGTTTATTTTATTTTTATAAAATTTATTTTAGGGCGCTCCTAAACGGGCTATAATTTTACTACAAATCGGCAATATTGCCATTGCCGACTGTAGTCCAGCCATCATCAGTCATGCTAGAAATGTATTAATAAATATGACTGCGCCACACTCAAAATATTGACGCAATATTTTTTGTCCAGGGGGGCTACCATGACATCTTATTGCCATGATGGTTTCGTTTTGTTAACGAAACCATCGGCAATAACTATTTATCCAACAACCAATGCTGGTAACCACGATGGTTACCAGAACGTAAACATCATGCCAATAATGTCATGGTAGGCCCCTTGAACTGCAGGAAAATATGGCGCGTAGCAGGAGCACCTTATATGTAACTTAAAAATATTTGCAAGAACTACTTTTTGCTAATATAAGTAATTTCTAAATATAGTTATAGATTTTATAAAGATTTTTAGAAAGTGTGGGTAAAATCGATAAACTTTTTGGAGGTCCCGAAATCAAATTCAAAAATGTGAACATCTAAATATGTGCAGTTGGAGCATTATTTTGATTTCCAGCTGTTCTGCATTGAAGCGTACTTGCAGCTGCTATACTTGCGCCAGCACAACTGGGTAGGAAACAGGCGCAAGAACCAGACAACTCCACAAACTACCACTCCTAAAAACGAGGGAGATGATGACGACGAATAGCAACCGAATTATATAGGAAGTTACGAAAACCTCGTTGGATAATTGATGGGCAGGTACACCCACGTAAAAGTATTCATGCAAAGATACCAATGCACGTTAAAAATAGCAAGAGTTATGACCGATTTAAGTATGAACGCAAGCAAAAATTTTACAGAAATGTTAACAAATCTGTATTTATTCTGTGTTGCCAAGTCATTTATTGGCATTTATTCTAAGAAAGTAGCGGCACGACGCGAATAGTTTACGAATGAAACCGTAGCGATTAGTGGCTGCGTTCATGCTTTTTGGAGGGCGGAGCGCGATGTGTGTTAAATTTTTTACAGACAATATTAAATTTAAAGTAGCATAATTGCATCCTCCAGTCAATGCTGGATGCACACCTTGCGGATACAACAGGGTTTTTGTAACACCCTGTATAATAGCAATGCCAAGCCGTTCAAATGAATTGAGGAAAGATTTTATTGACCTTTACCCCATTTCGCCTTATTAGGGTATGACTGTGGATTGAGACAAAAGTTTATTAACCTTTCGACTGTCTGATTAGGGTTTGTAATTGTAAACAATGTCACATACATTTTATTTATTTTGCAATAATTTTCATTTCAAAAAACGGTAAGCTTTCTTTCAACCCATTTCAACCGAACTATGACTGAATCTCTCGGTTTTATACAATACTAGCAGTGCCCTGCGGTTTTACCCTCAGTTAAAAAGTAGCCTATGTATCAATCCAGGGTATAAGCTACCTCCATTCCAAATTTCATCAAAATCTGTCCATCCGTTTGAGTGTGAAGAAGTAACAAACATACACACTTACACACTCACAAACTTTCGCCTTTATAATATTAGTGTGACTACATAGTGTGTAAAATGTGTACCAAATTCTATTTTTTGCTTGTGACGATTCCTACATTGTTGTTGTATTATATGATCAATAATAAAAGTGGTAAATAAAACAATGAAGTACAATACATACATTTATTCATCCCAGCCCCACAGCCCGTGGCTCTCTCTGATCGTCTCCCGGTTATCTCTGCGATCCCTCGTCGTGGCACTCGCCTCTCCTTTGGCCACAGCTTTCTTCCTTTCCATCTTCTTCTGTTTAGTTTCTAGATTCTTCTTCACCTGCTGCTTGATTACCTCTGGAGCTATCGTACTGGCTGAAGTGTAGGATCTCATTGAGCGGACGTCTGATAGGGCCTTCTCTATCATAGCTAGACGGTACTTTTGGGAATTTCTGTCTAGTTCGCCGACTTTGTCGTTATCCTCACTGACTTTGTCGTTGACCTCGCTGATATTGTCATTGACCTCGCCAACTTTGTCATTGACCTCGTTGACTTTGTCATTTTTATTTGTGTTGTGTTCAGGGTGTACAAGTGTGGGTATGTCGTCCTCGTTTGTTTCTTGATCGGCGATGGTGAGAGTAACGACCTTGGTTGTGATCTCTTGGGTGTCCTTTTCTATTGAAGCGTCGACCTGTGTATGCAAATTTGAACTTTATGAGAGTAATAAAAACAGTACAATACTCTTCAGTACAGGACTTAGAACCACAGACGCATTAATTTTTCTAGTTGTCTACACTTACTATTCTATTTTATTAGATCAAATTATCCAAACATACAATTTTACACTTTCTATTAGCATTAATTCAATGGACGGACTAACTCCCAAAACGAGACATTTCTCACCCAGTTTGGTTGTTAATGCCAATATTGTCATAATGTACTTTTCATAAACAAATAATTTTGTATTTGACTGAGACTAACTTTTAGTGCTGAAAGCATTATGTACCTACTCTCTAATAAGACTTTTCAAACACAACAACCGACCAAAATGAATTTTTAAGAGTCCTAACCTGTTTCCTTAGCAATTCCAGTTCGTCTTCAGTATATTTGGCTGCATTGTCTGGGACCTCTGCATCTTCTGCATCGGAGTATTCTTCGTCACTGCTCACGTCAAGACCGATGCCCATTTCCTGACAAATAAAAATGAACAAGGTTAACAAAAACACTAAACAGTTTTAGAAAGAGCTTTTGTTAAATTCTCAACTTTATTGCCATCAACATAAAAAAAAACAGCCAAGTGCGAGTCAGACTCGCGCACCGAGGGTTCCGTACAAACATGTTCATGAGGAAAAGGGAAGAATGTTTAAAATTATTAAAATATTTTTATTTTATGATGTAACTAAAAATTTTTGCTTTTCGCAATTTTTTCTTTATCTGTGCTTTAGGACGTTGCTATGTACCAAATTTCAAGATTCTGAGTTCACAGGTAGCACTCTGTAGGTTTTGATTCCCTTGCGAGTGTCGAAAATTTGCAGCATAAACGGCTGTATCTTTTGATTGCATTGGCTTAGAATTTTTTCACAGCTCACGGGACAGTAGACCTGAGTATTTTATATGTATTTCAGCTTGATACCTCCACGCCTTCCTGAGAAAAAGGCTTTTGACAAACATACGGAATTACAGACGGACAATAAAGTGATCCTATAAGGGTTCCGTTTTTTCCTTTTGAGGTACGGAACCCTAAAAATAAAATTGTCTACTCACATCCAGCAGTACGTTGTCTACATCTTTAGTCCGTTTGTATCCCGAGCATGCTATCTCAGTGTCCATCGTGTCATCTCGCTCAAGGTCGGAAAACTTCGGGTACAGCTCGCTCTCGTAGCCGAAGCGCTTCTTGAAAAATGCGCGGACGCATTTCACGTCGCGGTCGAAATAACTGGAAAATAATGAACACCAACCTTAATGACAAGATAATGTGTTTTTTCCCATTAGGGGAAATTTGGCGCCGCACTTCTTGTGCCAAATAAGTTATGTATGTATTTCTAAATAAGATGACGGACGATCAAGTCATCACTTCCCTTTCCACATTTCCCATTTTTTAAAACTTTAAATGGAGTTTTGTAGGAAACGCGAAAAGTCCACCTATAACCAATAATACGTTTAAGAATTAAAATTTTATATTTTTTATAAAATTTATAGTTTTAGAATTTTTTAGTTTTAGAAGACAATAACACAAAACGACGACGCCACCTTTTCGGTTTCCTGCCAAAACTCAACTGCGATGTGATAGACTATCAACACACCATGTGTTGATGTGATAGTGTGGCATTAATATTAATGTTTAATGTGAAACTTTTAAAAGTCATATTGCTAACTCACAGTTCAGCATTAGAGTGTGAAGTGGACACCATCTGCGGGAAGTCGATGACGATGGGATGGTTGTCTTGGTCGATCATGATGTTGAACTCGTTGAAGTCTCCGTGGATGACTCCGCAGTTCCCGAGCCTCACTATCAGGCTCATCAGCTCGTCGTACAGCGCTTCTGGGTCCTCTACTGACGTCACGTGCGTTCTGGAATTATTTAATAACAGCTATAACCCGCGACTTCGTTTGCGTTACTCTGAAAATAGTATTCAAAAACCTTCCTAATGATATGCTGTAACTAATCACTAAGTTTCATCAAGATCCGTTCAGCCGTTTAGGCGTGTAAAGCCTACAAACAGACAGGCAGACAGTTGCTTTCGATTTTATAATGTTAGTGTGGATTCATATATACTACTAGCCGCGGTGTTGCCCGCCCTTAAAATTATTTTTCCGTATTACAGACAATGTGTATATATTTTGATTATTATTCACATTAATACAAGTTAGAATTGGGATAAGATTGCAAGTTTAGAAAATGAAAAATTGAAGCTTTAAAAATAAACTTTTTAAGGAAAATTTATATTTTTTTGTACTGTGTCCTAATGAAATTGTGCATGGGATTTGTATTTTCAACTGGGTATAATGTTAGAAATCCAATCAAAGTATCCTACACTAGTCATTATATGTTGTACATTTACATAGAAATTATGTACTTAGTTCCTTAGTTATTTTACTCTTAGCATGTTCCATCATAGACCGCATCATGGTTAACATCAGGCAAGATGGAGGTTGTACGCAAGCCTATCAACAAATTAAAAAAATGCTTAACAAATAAGAAACAGTACTTACAATGGCCCGCCATGTATGAGGTCCATAACTACGCAGTGTCGGTTGAAATCCACAGGCCTCGGTACAGGGAACCCTCGATCGTATAACGCCTTCATGTATGCAAACTCTTTCGTGGCTGATATACGGGACAGGTACAGCCAGGAGGCACGGTTGCGGTGCGCGTGGTAGTCTCGCTTGTCTTTGATGTTGCGGAAACAGGTGCGGCCAAGCCTGTTAAACAACTCCTGATTTGTTATTATCATTTACTAGCTGCACCCCGCGGTTTCACTTGCAGTCCCACAGGAGCCACTTAATTTTTGAGGATAAACAAACACATTTAAGAACCGGCTTGATGGCTGGTTGCACGGAAAGCAAATGTCTCTGACAAACATTTAAATGTGGATAAAAACAATTTTTGTGCGAACATTTAGTGAATTTAGACAATTTTAATTCAACACAGTGTGATGTAGGCACATCAGCCCTAGGCTGCTCGCCTGTAATTAAATAAATAATAATAAATAAAAAGTACCCTTGTTTGCTTTTGTACCCCAAAACAATGTGTATGCAAAATGTCATGATGATCGGTTGATTAGTTAGGGTGTGAAAGCGTTACAAACAAATGAACAAACTCACTTTCGCATTTATAATATTAGTTAGGATTATCTACTAGCAGCACACTGCAGTGTTACCCACAAGTTAAAAGTTGCCTATCATTGCCAGTTTCAATCATTAAAATCCATCCAGAAATAACACACAGACTTTCACATTTGTAACACAGATCTGTGCTGATGTGTGACACATACAATGTAGGCTATATCATATTTTTTAGTTTAAGTTTTCAGAACTTCATACATTGTTAACTTTCTATACAAAATGTCTAACAATGCAAAACAGTTGGTCAGAGCTAGGTAGATCCGAATGTTTATACATTTACATATCAAATCTTTTTAGGTAGTTTTGAATTAGCGATCATCACCTGTGGAGTTTCAAACACAGCGGTTTCCTGTCTTCATCAGCAACAGTGTAGATGTTAGATTCTTTCCCAACACCAATCTGGTTACCAAATGAAGCAATCACTTTCCTGTTAGTCAGTGCTTTGAGAGCCAGGTAGTCATAGCCAGAGTTGGTAAGACGATACCCATCATCTGAACAGAAAGAAATAAGTTGTGTGTAAAATGTACTAAAATTCAGGATATTATGTAATTTATGTATGATATATAAAATGATATATGATATATATCTATATGTATATGATATATAAAATCTCCCAAACATTTTTGCACACACAGTAAAAGATAAAAAGATATACCAAGGCCACTTGAAAATATTACAGGATTTCTTTGGATTATGTGAAATGGATGAACCTGTTTTTTAATTTTTAACCGTATAGATTAAAGGCCACATTTTAAAATGACACTCACTCTTAAATTGAGGTTCATGAGTATTGTTTTGCACCCCTACAGTAATACTAATAGGGTATTTGAGAGAGTAGCAGGCAGGTACGAGGTGCATTCAATAAGTACCTAGCCTCATCGCCAGAGGGCGCTGTAGTTTCAAAAGAGTTTTACCACAGTGTAGCACATTCTTTTTTCAAATTTTCATTCCAATCCCTTCATTTGTTTTAATTTGACAACTTATGGAAGCGAACTTGTCGATCGGTTTTACAAAAATGGAAAAAGAGCAATATCATTTGGTGATTCGATTCCTATTTTTGGAAGGGAAAACGCGCATCGAAATCAAAGAGCGCATGGATGCTGTGTACGGTGACTCTTCTCCATCGATGGCCACCGTCAAGAATTGGTTCAACGAGTTTGCACGTGGCCGTACGTCGGTTTTTGATGAACCACGTCCAGGTGCACCGAAAACAGCTGCTATGGAGGAAAACATTAAAAAATCCATGATTTCGTATTGGCAGATCGCCGATTGAAGGTTCGGGAGCTAGCTGAGACTGTAGGCATTTCAGAAGGAACAGTGCATCATATTCTTCACTAGGAACTCGGCATGAGAAAGCTGTCGGCGCGATGGGTGCCGCGTTTACTCACACCAGAAAACAAGCGCAACCGTGAGACCACATCGGTGACGTGTTTGGCGCTGTTTAAGCGGAATCCAGCGGAGTTTTGGCGTCGTTTTGTGACCGTCGATGAAACCTGGATCCACTGGTACACACCAGAGACCAAGGAGCAATCAAAACAATGGATCCAGACCAGGGAATGTGCTACAAAGAAGGCGAAAACTGTAAAATCGGCCGGAAAAGTTATGGCCACCGTTTTCTGGGATTCACAAGGTGTGATCTACATCGATTACCTCGAGAAGGGTAAAACAATTACAGGGCTTTACTATGCCGATTTATTGGGCTGATTCGACGCCGAATTAAAGAAAAAACGACCCCATCTGGCGAAGAAAAAAGTGCTGTTTCATAACGACAACGCACCGGTTCACACGTCTGCCGTTGCCATGGCCAAATTGGTCGAATTACGCTACGAATTGTTGCCCCATCCACCGTATTCTCCAGATTTGGCCCCTTGTGACTTCTTTCTGTTTCCTAATCTGAAAAAATCACTCGCCGGGAATAGATATGGATCGAATGAGGAGGTCATCGCCGCCACGAAGGCCTATTTTGCAGAGTTTGACAAAAACTATTTTTCGGACGGGTTAAAAAAGTTGGAGCATCGCTGGGCTAAGTGTATAGATAAAAAGGAGACTTTGTTAAAAATAAATTGCCACTTTTCCAAAATTTTCGTTTACTTTTTGTAGGCTAAGTATTTATTGAATGACCCTCGTATTATGTGGTAAGTATTGCTGATATTGAAACAGTGATAAAGAAGTCCATTAAAAATCAAGATCAATGCTCAAAGCAAAAAATATTATTCAAATGCAAATATTTGCTTGTACACTCCACTGTTGACAATGTAATGTAATGACAGAAAGCCATTTTGAGTAACTTAGTACTTCGATAAAAACTGAGAAATAAAAGTTTTGAAGGTGCCAATATTGTTACTACCTTGAAACTTAAGGATAGTTCGTCTTCAGTAGTGCCTTGCCCTTCAGTGGGTTTTCTTTTGTATAAAAGCAGATTAAAAAAAGCCACTTACAATGTTTTCCTCTCTCATAAGTGAGGAGTCTATGTTTGCACAGTTCTTTCATAAGTTTATGCACGCCGCCGTGTCGGAGGTTTGCAATAGACGCCACCAATGACCCTGGTACCAGCTCGTGGTTTTTCATGCCCATTTCCACCTAAAAACATGGAAAAACATTATATTGAGGTTAGGTAAATCTGTTGCAGAGAGTTACAGCTGAAAAATGCTTACTGCAGTTAGCACACGGAAATCTTCTGCGGTTAAATATCGCAATATTGCTACGTCTAACTTTCCCATCTTTTTCAATTTTAATTTTTAATTCACGTGGTGTGTGAAGGGAAACTCGCACATTCAAGAAAAACTCGAAAAAGCAAAAAAGAAAAACAAAACAGAAATACAAGGAACAAAAGACACTGACATTGGAAATTTGGTGACAAAGATTTTGACATTTAGATGAACAACGACAGTGAAGTTGATTCAAATCTGTAATGGTATAATTTGAAACCACTGATGTCGCCAGTGTCATTAAAAAATTGCTACGGACGCTCATTAAAAAAAATATACTCTTCTAATTTTTTTGTTGCTCAATCACCTTCCACACTTTCCACACTGACGCGGAGCTTGCGGTGGTGAAATTCGCGTATGTTGCATTTCGCATGCATGTACGAAAAAACTCATGAATATAGAAAAAGCGAAAGATGTGGCAAGATCGTAGTAAGTGGCGAGAAGTATTTGTCTCATGTCTGCCTACCCTACCCCTACCCTACGGGAAATGGCGTGACCATATATAGGTACGTACTCTATCTGTTTGTGATTTCCTTTTAACAGCATCTTTATCTGTATAGTATCGCTTCGTCATACTGCGGTTCGCGCGTGTCGTCGTCGCCGCCTCATATACTCTGTGTGGAAAAATCGATTGGTCGCGAATATACCTGCATCAGATTTTAAATTATGAAGTTCTTATTGAAGATCAGCCCTATATTTCTGTCGAAAGTGAAGCGGGGCGCCTCCCCATGTCTGTTTTTTGCTGACAGTCAATTCGGCATCTTTTTTTGATTGAGTGGTGGCAACACACCCTAACATAGCTATTTGTCGCAAGGAAAGGAAGGAGTTTTGGCGGGAACCGAAAAGATGGTGTCGTGTTTTTGTATTATTTTCTAAAACTTGTGATTCTTCGAGTGTTAAAGTGTAATAATGGTGGATTATTAACGTTTACCGGTTCGTCAACGTGCACGAGTGTGGGCAAATGATACAAACATCGCGAAACGCGATTTTTCGTGTTCTCTACAAAACTTCACTTAAAGTTTCAGTAAAGTATCCATAACTTTACTGGAATGGGGAAAGGGGAGGGATTCATCGTCTTCATCATCACCTCATCATCATCATCCCATCATCTGTTACTGAAGGAAAAATTATTACTAAGAATCCGACTGAAGGACGAGTATCCATGGTCATGAATAATTAAAAAAAAAAAAAAAAAAAAATAGCTATTTGTCTGAGGTTTTGGCGGGAACCGAAAAGATGGTGTCGTGTTTTTGTATTATTTTCTAAAACTTGTGATTCTTCGAGTGTTAAATTTTAATAATGGTGGATTATTAACGTTTACCGGTTCGTCAACGTGCACGAGTGTGGGCAAATGATACAAACATCGCGAAACGCGATTTTTCGTGTTCTCTACAAAACTTCACTTAAAGTTTCAGTAAAGTATCCATAACTTTACTGGAATGGGAAAAGGGGAGGGATTCATCGTCTTCATCATCATCACCTCATCATCATCATCCCATCATCTGTTACTGAAGGAAAAATTATTACTAAGAATCCGACTGAAGGACGAGTATCCATGGTCATGAATAAATTAATAAAAAAAAAATAGCTATTTGTCTATTTTTATTTTTTGTCGGCCGAGGAGGCGCCCAAGGCACAGAGTACTTTGATAAGCCCAAGGTCCGAGCGAGCTTGCATTAGCTTAATCTTGTTTTCATACCTTTTTGTTGCATTGAATACGTTTTATTGCGTTATAACGTTTACTAAGTATCGCAGTGCAGGTGCCTAATACAGTGATTTAAAATATGTCTGGGTATAGAAACGGCTATATTATAATAGATCCACCATGCGTGTTCTACCCGGGTCAAATGGTTCTTGGGAAAGTTGTTTTTGAATTAGAGCAGCCCTTCTCACTTGCTGGTAAGATAAAAATAATCTAGTTGTAAAAACAAATACATTTTACGGAAGTTACTATGCGATGACCAAGCCTATGTTTTACTGCTTTACGCCATATACTTTTGATGGAAGTAGGTTGGCTATAAAATCTAAAATTGGTCAGAAAATTGGTCAAAAGTGGTCAAACGCGTACGAAATTTCTATTATTTATGAGTGCCTGTATTTGTATAGACTACTAATTACTAATTTTTACACAACTTGGCATCATTAAAATATAACAATACATTAACAGCAGTCACCTGTCAGTATATTATTATGTTTAATTTAAATTCTTCTGAACTTATATGTGGAAAAAGTTAGACTGGACTAAACTTTACATGTCCATGTAAAGATGTTTAAAAGTTTATTTTATAAAACCTTGTAAACAATAGACTCTTTGTTTGACCATGAACTCGTTGGCCTCTATCTATTCCCAGACAGAATAATAAGTCGTAATTTTTTTGTGTATCTGCTATTATCACATTTGATTTGCCATTTTTCACATTAAAATTAAACTTGAAAGAAAAGCAAATATTACAGCATTTGGCTAATCAGGTTAAGATAAATGTTGGTACAAATTAAAATTTATCCCATTAAAAATCATAATCTTATTTTGTTTGTTGCAGAACTGTATGTAGACTTCATAGGAGAAGCAAAGGTAATCTGGAGGGAGAGGGAAAGTGAAGAATACAATAGTGTTAAAAGATACAAGGAGGTGGAATATGTTGGACGGGAAGAGTACTTTAACGTCAGACAGCTGCTTGCCGGAGGAAATGGTGAGAAATTAAACTTAGGCCAGCATGCTAAAACTGGTTTTACTATACATAAAAACAGGTTTTAAATGGAAATTCATGAATGAGCATAGATTCTGAATATGGCCCTTTGATTTCAACAATAAAATGAATATGTTCTATATCATGCTTACCTAGGTTGGTTACCTGAAGTAGATTATTGCTTGAGGGGTGCAGAGATGAAATGATGTTGGCTACTCACCACATGGATATCTTAATTTCCGTTCTTACGGGTAATAACATCATAAAAACCACTACATACAAATATCAATCCACCTGTTGACTAATATTATTGTCCTGTAACAAACATGTGTTATGAAGTTTTTTTTTGAATTTTACTCTCAGCATTATTTCTCTTCAAGTAATTAAAAATCAAGTATGATAAAACAAATTGGAAATTAATGAGTTGTCCACATTGCTCAGATAGTTAAGTATCTTGTTTAGCTTCTTGGTAAGGGTCTTAACTGAGGCATAATAAACTCTCTTTGATATTTATGAAATGTGTAAAAATTAAGATGCTCATAATTGCATTTTGTAAACAATAGGTATCTCTGTAAAATTATTTTCTTTTTTTCCCTATTATGAGAATACCTACGCACAAAATACAGAAAACTTACAAAGTATTGTTCATATTGCAATTCTTTATTCATTATGACCATGACATCACACTTGTGTTGTGCCCTATATATACAAATTAAAATTCAACTCAAAATTACCCAAAATTAACCCTAAGAACTCGGCTTCGAAGTCAGCTGGCACAGGGAGTGGCACGTTTCATTAAAGAGATTATTATGAAACTGACCTCCAAAGGAGCGGCGGGCCTGAGTTGCGGTGCCGCTCCTCGCGCCCGCTGACTTCGAGACTAATACTGTAGGTGGTTGAGTCCTCACCCGAGCGGTAGAGATGGCGGAAAAGGCGTTTATCCCACTCCACTGGCTGTACCTACCACATTAGCTTGTACATTGCAGCTTTAGCTCCAATCAACCTGCCCCCCGGTACCCACACCTACGAGTTTAGCTACCAGATCCCCACGGGGGTGCCCTCGTCGTTCTCGGGGGAACGTGGGGGGATCACCTACTGCGCCAGAGCTACAATAGACCTGAGGGGACAGTCGCTTCTAAAGGAGTTTCCGGCGAAGTTCTTTGAAGTCGTCGCGCCGTTTGATCTGAACCTTGGAAGCCCGAAGCTAAAGGTAAGGAAGGGGTGTATGAGAAGCTAATTATGTTCTACCATTTTTAGCTTATTCTTTACGAAACGGTGAATAGAGGAGGTGGTACAGGTAGTTAAATCTGGGTGTCTTCCATGTCTCGAGTGAATAGGTTTTTTATAGGCAAAAGCGGTCTATCATAGGTCGTCATTGCTTATGATGCATCGTCATGAGGAGTCAGGCGAGATGGCGGCCAAAGCCACGGTCCAGCAAGCGGAAGAAGTGAAACTTCTGTGTATCTTTCTTACTACGCGCGTGCGTTCGAGTGCTACGCATTCACTCTCGCTCTGTCTCTTTCTATTCCCCCTCCCCAGGAGCGTTAAACGTTTAACGCAACCTTGTTGGAAGTCGCATTAGAAGTTTCACTTCTAGAAGAAAAAAGATGATGGTGATGGAAATGGTGGTACTTATTCAATTCCCTAACAAAACTTATGTCAATATGTGTTATTAAATATGTCTTTTTCATTTCAATCAATTAAACGAGCACAACAACACTCTTAATTTACAGGATTGAGCAACAGCATTGGCGTCAGTTGACCTTGCCACTGTCCATAGCGGCCGTAATCTTTTATTACGCCACTTTGGAACAATTAGTGAATTAGCTTTAGTGACTCATGTTGGGTAGCATCACTTGTAATCACTCAGAAACATACAAACATGGATTCTTGCACACACCCGAAAAAATATTATCCTCATTTTGGGTAGTCGGGTAAAAATGTGGTATGTGTATATAAAATGCGATGTATACATAATTATTTACTTAAAATGATTACAACCCGATTATTATAATTATTCATTCATTCATTCATTAGTGACGATGCGGTCTAAGATGGAGCACGCTTGCCCATGAGGTGCCTATTCACTCTTGTCTTGAAGAGACCCAGGTTGTATCTATTGCTTGGGAACGAAGCAGAAAAAGAACGAGGCAGGAAGTGCGTTCCGCTCCTTAGCAGTTCTTATTAGGGAGGAGTTCTGAAAGTGCTTCGTGCGGGCTTTATTTTGGATAGTTAGATAGTTATTTCTGGATAGTGGCACCCACTCTTATTCCGAACAGGGTGGTAGAGTCATAACTTTGACGTTCATGAATGTATCTTCTTAACCCAATTGAATAAAGACATTTGATTTGATCTTAGTAGGAATCTCAAGCTTTAATCCTAACTTGCCTTTGCTATAGGAGCCCATCGACTTTGAATTCGACGAGGTGTCCGGGTGCAGTTGCTTCATTTCCAGTCCGATAATCGTCCGCGTGCGGTTGCCCGTGTCCGGCTACTGCCCGGGACAGGTGGTCCCGGTCGCCCTGGAGATAGACAATAGCAGCAATGTCGAAATCACGAAGATCATCTTCCAGATACTTACGGTATGTACTTTTTGGTCTAACTGAAGAATTTGATATTCCTACGTAGAAATTAAAGCCAGCACGGGCCGATCTAGGATTTTGGTTTGGAGAAGTTACACAGCGGATGTTAGGCTTTATCACGGTATAGATACAGACAGACAGACATCAGAGTCTCACCAAAAGGGTTTTAACATTTTGGTACGAAACCCTAAAAAAGCATTCATTTTATAGTCAAACATGGACCCAGGTATTTTAGGGAGCTTGTACCCCTAGCTTGGCTTGACACCCCTTAGATCCGGCGGGCTAGTACAAAATTTAGAAAAAATAATAAGTAATTAAGTTAATTTCGTTCGTCACATTCACTATCATCGTGTGACATAAATGTAATTGTTCATTTGTTTTTGTGTCAAAAAAATAATTTGAATTTGAAATTTGAATTCCACTCTTTAATTTTTTGGACATACTTAATATGTATTATTAAATTCGAAAGTTAATGTCTGTTTGTTCACGACTAAACTACTGAACAGATCTGGATGAAATTTGATAATTAGTTACAGTACAATCAAAAAAAAATTGTTACAGTACAGTACAATCAAAAAATTTGATAATTAGTTACAGTATAATCACGAGGAAGGTTTTTGTATACTAATGTCTGAAAAAACGCGAACGATGTTGCCGGTAACAGCTAGTAATATATATATAATGTTATGTACCTATTCTGCACGTGTCGGTTTGACGTGAACCGAATATGTAGGTATGTGTACAGCATGCATACACAATGGAGCTATTATCATTCAGTCTGGCTCGCTCGCCACTTGAATGGACTCTCTAATGGAAGCTGCCAAATTTTAACTGGAATGACTTCGTGGCGCTTCATCGAAGTACAGGGTTATCAGGAAAGGGTGCACTAAGCCGAATGAGGGTCATCATTCGAAATCGAGAAAAAAAAAACATACATTTTGTCGACGATCTACTTTTTGTGAAGGTTGTTCTTTATAAAAAAATTGGTTGTCTAATCACAATTTTTATTTTTATTTTGGGTTGATATTGTAGAATTTGTTAAAAGATCTCCTTTTAGCTTAATAAACCCTATACTGATAACCCTGTATAATCAATCAAGATTTTGTATGAAAGGATTTGATCATTATGAAACACAAACGTAAATGAAAATACTTGAGATCCAACTATTAAATCTCCCAGTCGTAAGATAAAAGGCAAAGACTATAAACAGATGCACGTATAAAACGTCGACGTACAACAGATAAATGCTCAACTTCATTACAAGTCGACCTTGACTTACTGAATGACAAGGTTCGTTGGGCCAGATAACAACAGCCTATAGGCCATATGTAAATCGCGGAAACCAGACTCTCGAAACAACACCAATGTAAACTATAGTTACATATTGTATGGTTTATGTACGTTGAGTAATTCATACTTACTAATATTATAAAAATGTTGGGAACTCCGTATGTCTGTTTGTAGGCTTTTCGTGGCTTAACGGTTGAACAGATCTTGGTGAAATTTGATAATTAGTTAAAGTACTAGCTGCGCTTGTACTACCCTATGTGCTATTCTTGACTATAATCTATCTCTGTGTCAAATTTAATACAGATCTGTTCAGCCATTCTGGCGTGAAAGAGTAACAAACATCCATCCATTCTTACAAACTTTCGCGTTTATAATATTTGTAGGATAGTAGGAAGTAGGATATCACGAGGAAGGTTTCTGGTTACAATTTTCTGAATTAACGCGAACGAAGTCGCGGGTAACAGCTAGTATATTAAAAAACCGAAAGTAACTCTGTCTGTCTGTTTGTAAGCTTTTCACAGCTAAACGGCTAAACGGGTGTTGATAACATTTGATAATTACTTAGTTACGGTAGTAGTTCCAGGAAGGAAGGAAGAAACATGTTTGTCAAATCGAATCAGTCAACTTTCACATTTGTAATGATTAAATATTAGTTATTTGTCTTAGCCTTCATTAGTATTAGCTACATTTTTTTAAAATTTTTAATTTATTCATAATGTTGAGTGTAATATTTATAGTTTACTGGTAGTTTTACATAAGTATATGATATCTCCATACAGCGAGAGCGCTACCGCACCCAGCGCCCTATATCGGAGTACGTCCCTCCGGAGCGCGTGCTGGCGACCGTGAACAAGGGCTCCGTCATGAGCAACACCAAGAGGAACCTCACGGTCGAGGTGAAGCTGCCGGACTTGATCGCGCCCAACCTGGAGAACTGCGGGATTATCGATGTTGGATATTTCTTTAAGGTACTGAATATCTTCATTGTCATGTAGATTTTGAAGCTTTTCAGAATGAATTAGAATTTCTAAATACTAAAATATCTTACAGACATGACATACCTTTTTAAACGACTTCAAAAAGGAGGAGGTTCTCAATTCGTCTGTCTGTTTTATATTTTTGTTTTTATAAGTATGTATGGCGATTACTCCGCCAATGATGAATCGATTTTAATGATTCTTATTTTTGTTTGGTTGATCATACCTACTTCAGAGGTGGTCCCATATACATTTTATCGAAGTCGGTCTAGCAGTTTTTTAAATATCAACAAAAGTCGAAAAAATATTAACATGGATGACGAAAAGTCGGGTTTTTAAGCTTTGCTTTTATATTATTGTTACTTTAGATGTTATCAAAAAACCACAAGCGTCTTTATCAGAATTCATCCTCACAATCTTGTGTGGAAACCATTCGACTAAACGAAATGAGTTGTAAGCATACCACACACTACATCCGTGGCTGTCTATTTCAAGATAATTCGAAAATATCTTTCACATTTTTAAACACACATCCTTTCCAGGCAACCATTAAACTGTCCGGCTGCAACGACGACCTGGAAGACGAAGCTGAAATCTGCCTCGGCCTCGTCCCGCTCAACGAGACTCTGAACGGAGAGTACGTGCACCCTCTGGCACAAAGTTTGCCTAACGGACCCATACCCAACTTGTGCAACGTACCTGTCGTGCAACAGGAAAACAGACAAGACGCACATCAGCAATCGGCTTACCCTGGCCAAGTTCCAATGCCTCGATTCCCAACTCCCGCTGGCTACCCGACTCCCGCTGGCTACCCGACTCCTCCTGGCTACCCGACTCCCCCTGGCTACCCAGCCACTAACGCAAACGTACAAAGTTCTTACTACGTCCAAGTGCAACAACAGCAATACTCCTCGAGCGACCCGTCCAAAAACTTCAACATTGGCTTCACGATGACGTCACCCGGGCCCCTGCCCAGCCAGTTCAACAATTACCCTCAGTATCCTGACAAGGATTTGAGGATACATTTGCCTCAACCGAGCATAAATGTCAATACGCCGAGCGCGCCACCGCCGTCCAGTTAAATAAGTGCCTTTTGCTTGGATTTTAAACTAAATGGTGCACAATATGATTGGTTTCTGGTTATGGATATATATATAATAGGAATATGTTTTGCTGGAATCCTATTTTTAGGGGAGTACTTTTCAGAATAGTTAGTAAGTTGTTACAAAACGCAGCCGGTGGGAATGAGCACTTAAAAGGCATTTTGTACCTAAGTTAAGTGATTATAACCATCACAAATACAAATTATATACAGTAATTATAAGATATATTATACCTTTAGAGAAGTTAAGTATTTTGTTTGATAAAATATTGTATGTTGTATGAAATTTGATATAGGAAGCATCTGTTCAACAGATGTCCTTGGCGATGTGATTTATATTTCAAATGCACAAAGTCGTGTGGAATGCGTAAAACTGGTTGCACATTCAGCTCTGCGCAAGTACCAGTCAGACGTACATTATTATGTAGCATGGTAGAATAACGTACTACGTCAGGTATAGCATTGCAAATCAAAAATGTCACGAGGACTACTCGTAGTGAAGTCAATCGATGCTCAGCAAGACCGAAATAAGTCATTTACAACAAGTTCGAAAGAGATGGATGACGAATGACGTCATCACGTGCTGGCTCTCGGAAAGAACGACCTTGTTTTTTTTGATCGTGGTATGTAGTATGTACCTACTGGTACGAGTATATAATGGAGGTGTTTACTCTGTGGAGGTGTTTTTAAAGTACTCTGTGGCTTTAACCAAGCTAAAAAAATGCTCTGAACCCGGAGCCTAACTATTCGGCCTATACAAACTTCTTTAATAAGCTGAATCAGCTCAAATGACAATAATGTACTTGCGCAAGTAATGAATCGTCTGCAACAGCCTTTATAATATGCTGTAGTGATAATAAAATGTAAGGTGCCTTCTATACCGACCCTATTATTATTGCTTTTGATATTATTTTGATAAGTGATAATGTTATCAAGCCAACGTGCCATTTTGAGAAGTGCATTTAAATCTTATATTTACGCGAATAAATAAACAAGAGTTGATACTTACGTACAAAATATAGTTTAATGAGTATAATCTCTGCTAAATCTCAAATATATTTAATAAATGTTTATATGTATACTACAGTTTTTTGCAATACTTACACTGTTAATTCAGATGAAAAATGTCTAAAAATTATTCCTATTTTTAAAGGAGGTAGGTACTTAATGATTTCATTGGTACTCACATAATATATGGTACTGTTAATATAATTTAGATGTAAGAGCATTGTTTTTATACTCATGCTTATATTTTTGACAATATATTGTTTATGTAATTACTTACACACATTTGTTTTATTTATATTCTATAGTAGCCCAAGTAACAATCTAGTCTTATAATTTGAAGTATTATCGCTAAAAAACTGTATAAACGTTTTATTACGATGTTGGCGGTGACTGGGTGTTGTATTAATGTGTTTGACGATACCTTTCAGCTGTGTAATCTTTTAGAGCCAAAAAGACCTATAAACAGTCGAGTAAACCTTTACAACTCCATCTTATGCAACCGTTATAGTCAGGTGCAATAGCAAGTTCTAATATAATTAGTATAGAACAATATTGCTCTATAAAAATTTTTGCCGATGCCTTTATTCATCTGATTTGCGTAATAATGACCTCAAATAAACTGTTATAGTCTTTTTGTTTTAGCGGCGATGAACATTCATCCATAGGGCAATTTGGTGGTAAGGTGGATGTTCATATCATTGCTATAGTATTCAGTACATTTAATTGTCACAAAAACTCTACAATAGAGTGATTTAGTGATATAGCCTAGTTTCAGAACGCGTTTATGTAATGCCACTGTACTATAATTCTTTTTCCATACCTATTATATTTCCGCTGACTAATGGAACGCATAGATATTTTTTTAGAACCAAACGATCGTTTAATGACTTTTTAGTGCCTTTAAGACACATGTCAGTGTTATAGAAGGATATTTTCTGTTTAAATAATGCCAAAACAACATGTAGCGGCGATTAATGTTACTAGAAAATAACATTTTTGCCCTGAAAAAGATTTGTTCTATTGTTTTATAGCACTCATCATTTTAATTCAGTGTAATAATATTTAGCATGTATTCTTAGTTAAAGTATACAGAAAAAAGGATTTATATAACTGGAAAAAATAGAAGCGAAGTGGAACATATAGAAGAGAAATGAATAGACGTTTTGAGATAACAGCATTGCCTTCAAAAAACGAGCTAGCTAGAAATAGCGTTCAAAATCAAGTTGAGACCATAATTATGGGGAATGGTTCCGTACAAAATAAATTTTCCTTTAATGGTCTTTTAGTTTAAATTTTTGTGATTTAGTTAGTTATTTTAAGTTCTAGTTTTTAGTTCATAGTTTAAGTTTTCTTTAATTTTCTGGTCTTATTTTAAGTTGTGTACAAATAAATAATTTATCTAAAACATTTAAAAAAAAGCGATTTTAAAAATATTAATTAAATAAAAAACCATACCGGTACATAATAGTACTAGGCCGTCTAGTACTTAATAGATAGGTACTTATTATGTACCTACAATATAAAGTATGTGAGTAGTTCATTGAAAACAACACAATTATCCATTTACTATAAAATTAAAATTTATTGTAAAACTTTCGGTATTAGCTTGCTTAGTTTGGTTAATAATGCCATCAAATTGACTGTCAGTTCTATTTCCGTTGGATTCCTCTTTTGTATTACTGATTTCTTGTCCGTTTGTTTCATTTTCCAGAGTAGGTAGGTATATTTGTCTTCCTCTTCTATGTACATTTTTACAATAAACAATTCTGTATTCTGTATGTTCAGGTTCAGCAGCAGGATTACCGAATCTATAGTTAGAACAGTTCTTTAGTATAAGGGCCTCACTCCTTACTAGCAGGATGATGTAAGCTTGCATTTCTGAAAGAGGAAATAATAATCAAAGATTGTTTCATCCAGTAAAATATGTAGTTACTAATTTGTAACATAATTACAAGGGTCTATTTATTTTCATTTTCAACATTTTTTGTTTAGGTAATTGTCCCATTATCTTTAAACAGTATACTATACATTTTTAAAGATTATTGAAAAACTCACACGGAACCCTAATTCTAGTCTGAAACGCCATGATGCTAATGAAAACATCGTCATGACAAGTACTATAATGGCCCTTAGAAACTTGAAGTCACTTTTATTGACAAATATTTTAGTAAAATCACGATAGTTAAAGGGGGCACTTAAAATTCATGATAAACCTACCCATAGTTTATCAGTAATGCTGCGGTCGCACCTAATTTCCACCGTATTAGAAGATTAAACACACAAGTAACAAAATAAAATCTTACTCACCTCAACTTGCTGTCTCAACCTCTTGTCTCCTTTTTTAAATTTTATAAAAGTTTTTACGCTGCACTTTCAATAACTAATGACAAAAGAATGAACGGTGAATGAACAACGTGAGGTAAAGGAAATATAAACTCTTGTTTAGTACCAGAAGGACCTATAAAGGTTCTACGGTGGTCAGTTCTTCGCTATTTTGCGACCTTTGTCACTGTTACATAGCTTTTAAAGGCCTGCTTAGTGATACGTGACACTGCTATAATTTCACTAATGCACTAAACAGAGATAAAAATTCGCCACTTCTGAACAAAAATAACTCTCTTAGAAGATTTATAGGGCTAAATCGGTTAGTGTCAAAACGTTCTATGGTGTTTTATAGGACTGGTTTTTGTTACTTGGGCTGCGCCCCGCGGTTTCACTCCCGGTTAAAAAGTATTCTATGTGCTATTCTAGACTATAATCTATATCTGTGCCAAATTTCATCCAGATCTGTTCAGTCGTTCTGGCGTGAAAGAGTAACAAACATCCATTCATTCTTACAAACGTAGGACTTCTAAGGGTTAAAAAAAATAAAGATAAAATTAAAACCACCAAAATTTAAATTGTACTTAATTTACCATTTATTCATATTCATAGTATCGATTAATATATTTACGCAACGCATTATAAAAATATAAATAGGTAACAAAATAAACGACAAAGAATTCAAAATAATTGTACGTTTTTATCAAAAATGAGTAGAAAGAACAAGTATATAAAGTTAAAATTATACGAAACTGCTAAATGGAAGAATATAACATTGTGCTCAAAATATATTTCGTCAAACACACCACTTGAAAACAAATAGTGAGTATATACCTAATTATGTCTTAGTACACTTTTTCAAGACACATTGGTACTTAATATAATCGTATTATAACAGTAGACATATAAAATTACTCGAAAAAAATACACATTAATAAGTCAACATTATATAAACCTATGACTTACGTAATATAAATTGTACGTCATATTTTAACAAGATCATTAAGCATAACATTGTTAAAGACACTCTTTTTTCAATAAAGGCACCGAGGTCACATTTAAATCTGTTTTATGGCATAATAGGAGAGTTGAGGTAAATGTAGTTATTAGTAGTTTAGTTAAGGCCCCATCTCCACGAGCGAGTGCATTGCGACGATATTGTCGTGCCATGTACTCTATACACTGTCCTCTCCACACGACGATGTTATTGCGACGATACGTCAAGTGGCTAAATGCGAGCAAAATGCCAACGTGTCGTTGCGCGCCTGTCGCCACACTCGGCAAGCGCGCTGGCTAACCTCTGTCACCCAACTGCCCCCCAATTCTACTAAACAATTGTTTTTAAATAGTGTTTTTTATCAAATTGGCAGTTTTTGTACGCCAGATGTGTCAAAAACGGACAAATCATTAACAAATTAGAAAAAAAATTAATCGAGGCCCTGAACTCTTCTCAACAAAATAATTGTACGAGGCATCGCGATCACGCGCCTATCCGTGGCGAGTCACGTCGATACGCTAATGGAATAATCATCATCTCGTGGAGATTACCCGACGCGACGATAGATAAACACTTTATTGTTCACATCAGAAATAACAAAACAAAAGAACATAAAAAACTTAAACTGTAGTGATACAACTGGCGGCCTTATCACGATAAAAGCGCGGCCTCGTCGCAGTTTACTCGCTCGTGGTGATGGGGCCTAAGACTAATAAGTCTGCAAAACATTAATTATTTACCCTGTAGTTGCAAAACAGTAACTTTTTATCATTAAATATTCGATTAGGCAGTATAACATCTTTCTTGTGATTTTTAAACTAAATCACAAAATAACGACATTTTTAAAAATCAGTACTGCACCTGTTAAATAGGTATCCCCAACTGTTGTAAAGTATCGCTTAAAATCTAGATAAAATTATGTATCTCTAGGCTAATGGACAGCCGTCTTTATAGTTAGAAAAAAAGGCATCGCTTATTTGTAATATGGAATAAAGTAAACATAAGAGTAGATTAATATTATAAAATGCAACTTCAAAAATACAAAGCTCTAGTTACTGTTCATTTGTCACGTTAACATGTTTAAAAAAATATCTTTTAGCTACGTTTCGTTTTTTCAGTTACGGTTTCACACATTTTTATTTTTTATTACTATCTATTTCGAACACTTCAGGTCTTGGCTCAATAAGACTATTTTTCTTTGCTTCGAGTTCGAGATATCTTAAAACAGAAAAAAAGGTTCATGTTCATGGTTTACCCAAAGACGACCCCTACCCCTATAGATAAGAAATTACGAGATCTTTGTTCCAACAAAACTTATCAAAGTAGAGGCAAAGTCTTCCCGTTGACTATTACAAACTTACGCCTAGCGATGAATTAAGGAAAGTATTTTGTTAGGTTCAATTTACACCGATGCGCGGCTCGCTTCGATCATCCTGCGTAGGGAATCTGTAGAGGGCACTCTGTGGATTTACTATACTCAAACATCCTTTACTCTTCGACACAGTTCTATAATAATATGGCGTCCAAAGACTATAATTAATGACACTTAAAACTAAGACTCGTGTTGTTCTCTCACTTTAATATTTCCTATTGAGGGTAAGGCGGGATGTTCTCAGCTAGTTTCTCTGTAAATAAATATCACTCTTTATGTCACGGGAATAGGGTTGATCTTTTATTCAAATTCAAATTGATTTTTAAAAATTTGGTTAGAGATCAGCGTTTTGTGGTACTTACTGTTTTCATCGTCGGGCGTTTGAGGAGGAGCACTCGCCGAAGAAAAGGGGCTTGCAGGCTGTGGAAAAAAAATCACGGGTAAACCTAAATTGAGGGAAGGTTGCATCGTTACAGGTTTGGTGGTTAAGCTCTTTTGTTGAATCTGGTCTAATTATTTACCTCGACATTTCTTTTTATTTTAAATGCTTACTGTGCTCACAGCGAAGCCAATCTATCTAATCTATGCAAGCTTACTGAAAATACTCAATTTACATTTTTATTTTTAAGGCCCGGTCATACCACGATTCTTTACCCGCACACACGTTTACTTTTTTTGGCGTGTTATTGGTATTAATCGCAATAAGAACACAAATAAGAATAAGTAACTTGGTTAAACTTTGGAGAACTAATCTGGCTATTTATTAATCGAAAAAAAAGTGTTTAGTAGCTAAAAAGGGAACTATGCTCAAACAGTTTTTTAAAAGAAGATGAACTTTTTGTGATTTTTTTTCCAAAATCAGAATAATTTTTAAATCCTACTTCGATTACGCTGTTGTTGGCTGTTTTTTCTACAAGCTGTATTTTTTTGCACCTGATCATCACAATTCTTCATATCAAACTAGGCGCAAACAAAATACTTGTTTTCGTTGATTTCCTGATAGACCGGGTCTTAAGGTTCATTATTAGGCGATTATCAGTGGTCAAACGCATGCCTAGTCTGATGTAAAAAAATAAGTAATCATAAATATAATTATTTAGAATGCCAAGTAAAACACTTACCAGTGGCATACCTCCAGACGGTAACAAGGGCATGGATTCCTTTGACCCGTGCGTGAAGCCGAAGGTGCCGGTTTTCAAGCCTGTCACTACAGGGTTAGAATAGGGGGAGGTTGTATTGGAGTAGTTAGGGTTTGATTGGTCGTTGGGGCCAGCATTTGTTGTAGTTGGGTACGGCGGATTGGAGCCAGTGTTTGGCGATGTTGGGTACGGGGGGCTGGACGAATTTTGTCCGAAGGTTGGCCCAACATTTGGAGGGTATGGGGAAGTTCTACCAGAGTTAGGATAAGGCGCGGCAGAATTGGTGTGCTGTGCTGTCACTAGAGGTGGGTTACCGCCGGTGGGGTAAGGCGGGTTGACCCCAGCATTGCCACCTGGGTATGGCGGGTCACTCCCGACGGGGTAAGGTGAAGGGGCGGGGTAAGGCGTAACTGTTGGGTAAGGAGGATTTTCAGCTGTAAAGCCTATGTTTGGCGTGTTGCCAGGGTATGGTGGGTTAGCGCCAGGATAAGGCGGGTTTGCGCCGGGATAAGGCGGGTTGGCGCCAGGATAAGGCTGATTTACCCCGGGGTACGGAGCCCCATTAATCAAAGGCTGGTTAACTACTGGTGGGGGAGGGTAGGAGGTGATTCCTTGCGTGTTGTTGGCAGTTTCGAAGTTGCTGTTAGGAGGGTATTGTAGGGAGCCAATAGGGATGCTGCCGATGAATATGCGGCGGGAATCATCTTCGTCTGTGTGACACCCAGACGTTGCTATTTCAACCTGTATGAGAAAAAGTTAAGGATAACTGGAGTAAAGGCAATGTTGTATAACATTTTATCATCCTAGCTCTTAGAGCTGAGTATACGAACGTGAAAAAACGAAAGCGTGAGTAACTAAAATCGTCTGATTGTAGGCCGTGAAAAGCCTACAATCGTCTGATTGTAGGCTTTTCGCTAAACGGCTAAACGGATCCCGATGAAGTTTGATAATTAGTTCCAGTATATCACGAGGAAGGTTTTTGGGTACTATTTTCTGAATTTCGCGATTCATGATTTCGCGATTTGTTTGCGTTTAGCAAACAAATTGCGGGTTCTATATTTTTGTGGTTCATGTTTTCCTGTTTTTCCCTCAATTTACACTATATGGGCAAGTCTTCTTCAGGACCCTTTACAAACCTCAATTCACCTTCAATCACAGATCTAGGATGTAAAAGATCGACAGTGACAATTCGATAGTGATACAAAAAAACATTTGCGCATGCGTGAGTAAATTAGTGTTGTGAAAAGTACTTATTAATTTATCGATTGACCAAAAATGGTCCTCCGGGTGCTTGTCGATAAATATAATATTTCGCATACCAATTGAGTTGTTTTTTGTTCCAAGTATAACACCGCTGCTGAGCTAAAATGAATATTAATCACTAAACGGGTGTTAAGCTAGGCGGAAGAGTTAGATATCAGTGTCACCATGTATCTAAATTAACATAAGAAAAGTAAATAATAAGATCAACATAATACTATCCTAGTAATTCACTTCGATATGTGACCCTTGACCAAATTTACTCGTATATGGATTAGGATAAGTAATAATACTTATCTCATTGGTTTTGTACATTTATTTATAATTTACATATATATATTATTTAATTTAATTAAATATAATTAAATTAGACTTGGATGTAAGACACCCAAAATGTGTAAATTGAATTAAAAATGACGATCAGAAATTGAAGGTACATACTTATATATAATACAAAAATGTTTTACGCCTCATCATTCAGTACAAACTCATAAGAATATCAATTCACTTTTGATGGCATTGATTCAAAAATGTATGCTTTATTTATGTATTGCACCCATCGCCTACCTAATGAACTTTGATAAAAACTATCGATAATAATGACGTCATCTTTTTATCCATCTCTAGTGAAAATCGAGCGTAAACTAACTAATATTTTAATGCTGAATTTCATCACCAATTCTGCTTTCATCTAGGAAATATAGATGTTACGAAGAAACGACAACAACATACCGCTGGTAAATCGGTTTTTGGAACCAATTTATGTTATGTTTTAGACAAAATTTAGACAAAAACATCACAATGGAATTTTCATATTTACCCATGAAACGACAAATTTTGTGGGTTGAATCTTGGAATTCACATCACAATCGCTAAACGCACAAGATGGCATAACTGCATACAATTTTAATTGCTCTCTTTTCATTCAATTTATAATGATACTAGTAAAAAATAATAATCATAGGAATTTTCGCGTGCTCAAAGGTGGCGCGCTGTCATTAATGACAAAAGAAAAATTGACTAAGATTTTATTTGTAGGCGACCTCTTTCTCTCTTGTGGAGTTTACATTTCGATGGAGACTTCTCTGTCCCACGCTTCGTTGGTCTTTTGCGAAGCAAAAAAAATCTTAGGTCTGTGCCTTCAATCAATTTTTCGATTGAAACACAATATAATTATAATTAGTCATTTGCGTCCCACTGCAGGGTCTGCAGGGCACCGACCGATGACTGAGCCGTATCACAATATAATACCTGTTAGAAATAAAATTAACAGATTAACATAGCACCTCCTCTTTTTTTGAAGTTTGTTAATAAATTACCTTAAGCCGGTAGTCGATGGTGATGAACCGACACATGTTCAAGTTGGGAGTATCCATGTCGGGTACTTCCATCTCCACGGTGTAGTTCCTCGTGGTGTTGCCAGGTATGGGGCCTTTCTTTATTTCAGCTATGACATTTTCTGAGTAGCGCGTGTCTGGCTCGCGTTGGGCTTCGAATGTTATAGTCTGTGGATGAAGTGACTCATATAGGATAGACAAATCAAAAATGCAAATGTCGCGACTTCTACTAATCATTGCTTAACCAGAAGATACCGTAAGAAACTTGCGTTAAAGTCCAGTTTCGTACCTACCTTTTTCAGAGAGAATCTAATGGAGTCTATCTCCACAGTGCTGTTGTTATTGCAAGCCACCTCGATGGGTATGATCTGTCGCGGCGTGAACCCCGACGCCGGGATCTTAACGAGGGTCTCCGACAAACCGGCGTTCATGCACCAGCAACAGTAGGTCTGCTCGAATTGGAAGGTTATTGGCTCCTGGGGGTCAAAGATGCTGGTTATATTTGATGTAATTTTCAGAAGGTAATGTAGTTGTAACGAATGTAGTTCCTTATAAAGACCAGAAATAATTTCGATACAATACGGCCGACGTATTTTGACGAGTCTTGCGACTTGGTATCTGCGAATATTAGCACATGTATACACTGGTGAAGACAACTGTTCGTGCCAGATAAGCATCTGCTGTATATTGCGTTGGGACAGACCAGTTGTATTAGCAACTCTTAAATAAACTTTAAGCCTGAAAGAGTTACAGTGCAACCTTCTGCGCGAAGTTCGGACTCGGTCAACAGCGAGTCCGCGAGGGCGTAAAAAAGACAGCAACAGAACAAATAATAAATATTATGTTACCTTTAAGTCTCGAGTGAATGGGTTTCTTCTAGCTTCTGATGATAAGCCGCATCACTACTTATCATCAGGCGTGTGGGCAGTCAAACAAGCCTATCAAGCAATAAAAAACAATATAGCTCACCTTAGCATCAGGGTTCTTGTTCAAATCCAGCGGCGCTTCTACCCTGAAGCTGACTTGCTTCGTCTGGTCAATTTTGAAGGCTCTATCCACCGTGACCTTCACTGTGTACCGGATGCTACCGTCGCTGCCTTCAAACGACGAGGGGGCGTGCGGCGGGATCTGGCACTCAAATGGAAACACGTGCCGACCGGGGTGCAGGACTTGTTCGCCTGGGGAATTACTTGTCATTATTTTTTTATAAGAAGAGTGGCAAACAAGCACACGGCCCGCACCCGTAGACACCCTTTTTAAAACGTTCCATGCCGTAACTCACTAGAGAGACCTTTGAGAGAAAGTCATTCCACATTCTGTTATAATCAGTAGAGTCTGTTTGGAAAGAGAACTGCTGTGGGACACGACACACGAGGAGGTCGCTGTGCTTAGTTCTTTATTTTGTTCGGCGTGAATTTATTTTGTTTTGTTTGAGACGTTAGTTCCCGTTGTCGGCATGATAGTTCTATTTACAAGCAGACTCTAGCATAGCTTCACAATAGTATTTTGGCTAGTGAAATCAAATAGAGAAAGACTGCGAATTTCAACAGGTCCACTACGTGCGCCGCGAGCTTGTCTAGATTTTTAAACGTGCGCAAACGTGACGAAGCTACAAATTTTAATACGTCTGTCCCGTTTTCGTGGGGACAGACAATGAAGTAAACAGAATTAGTAGACACCGTTTTTTTGTGGCTTGCGGAATTTACGACCTTAGAGATCAAGACAGTGTCAGATGGACCGCATGCATAAAATGACGGGATCGCTGAGGATGGGATGACGGGATGAGGATGGATCAAGAGGGGTTCACAGAATACGCCCTATATTAATGGAGGGGTTATATTGGAATTCGAAATGGACATCGTAAATAGCTGACATGACGTCGTTGAATTGGAACTTGAAAGGAGTTGGGCGATGGGTGGAATTAAGTAATGTGTATATTATTTATGAATGCTATTATCATTTATATTGTGTATTGATCGAGTGTCACTCTTGCACAAAATTGATTGACACTATTAGGTACTCTATTCATATAGTATCCATCTCTTCAGTATTTTCTATGGTTACTAACTACGTACACGTAACTTAGGTACCCGATTGCACCTACAATTAATAATTATAATTTTCTAAAATCAGTATGGAAAAGGCAACAAATAATCTGAACCTAAATCTGAAATATTGGTATGGCAAATAAGTTTGTCTAGACCTCGCGTCTGTCCTAACATAATACAAGGGCAATCATGTCTAACCTTGAATCTATTTTTAGTGTATTTAAGTCAGTGGCGAATCCAGGATTTTGGTTGGGGGTTTAACCTAGCTGCCAAGCTAAGCTTTAAGCTTTATCAAGGTAGATAAGATTTATTGAAAAACGCTTAATCATTTATTAAGGTAATAAATGAAAACAGGTTACCATCTACATGAGAATTACACGATAAAAGAGATCGATGTAAGCGATGATAGCCTAGTGGGAAAAGGCTCGCCTCTCAAGCCAGCGGGAGCGGGTTCGATCCAATTTGTTCATTGTGTGAACATATGTGCATATTTTATATCATCTGCTACATGACTCGAGCCCGGTGTATGGCGATAGGCTCGCCCCCTTTCACATTTGGGACTGAATATCGTCCTGCTAAGTGGGGGTGTTAAATACACTTCTGCAAGCCCTTTTGGGGGATATGCGTGACAATATGTTATGTTACATACAAACCAAAATTAATACAATACATGAGACTAATCAATACAAAAAAAAGTATTTTGGTTTATTGACATACCTGAGGGTAAGCTTCATCAAGGCAGGTAAAAATAAAAGTACCTACTAAAAGCAGACATTATAGACTTTTGTGGAGTATGGAATTACATACTTTCGAAAGGGGGGGGGGGGGGGGCGACTGAACCCATTAACCCCTGAATCTGCTACTGATTTTAAGTGTATGGATACCAAACGCCAGCCCACATGGATGTGCCTTTGTGGCTTAATTTAATACCGTAACAGGTTTGTGATTAGAGTAGATAATCTTTTATTGGTATGGCTTTGTTTGGTATGAGATCATTTTATCATTGTTTCGACTACAGTTAAAAGTGCTACAGCATGTAGATTAATTGAAAATTGGAAATGTAACTTCTGCAAATAAGTATAATTCTTGTTATCTTACCAGATTTACTTCCAATGAGGTAGACAGTCACATTCATGTACTCCTCGTAAGACTCATGGGTGACGGTGTAGTGCTCTGTGCGGTCGTTGACCCGCCTCGTGTGGCTCGTCGTCCAGTGCACCTTGCATTTTCCCTTTATTTCTGCGTATATGCCTGATGAAGATTTACAACAATTTATTAAATTAGTTTGATCTAGAATAATCAATTTTAATCATCATTACACCCATAATGGTATACATTTAAGTCTGTATGTCCCGCTGCAGGGACACCAACCTACTTGTATATCAAGGATAACCAGTCAACACGGCTTGTTTACTTAAGTTTCTACAATAAAATATAGCATGCTTCCAAATTTGAAGCAAAGAAAGAGATCTGACTGAAGAAGAAGATCTTTGTTCCCAATCATCTCATCAAATCAAGCAGTGTAAAGCAGTAACAAACATACATTTATGTACCCTCACTAACTTATCTATTAGTTATATTAATCATGTGAAGTGTGATGATAGATGAGAGTGCATTATTCATCATGTTTTCTAGTATGACATTAAGATCACCGGTGGAACTTGTCTGTTGACCAATTTAAATTGCGAGTAGTTTTACTAATGCCTTTTTAATGTTTTGCTTATTCAAAGTATTTGACTAGAAAGCCAAACTTGTTTAGTTCTTTGTTATTTTATGAGGGGAACAAAGATGTTGATGCCTTTGTGGCATTTATTTGATGCATTTGATGCATTGATGTTTTTTCTCTCATTTAAAAAAAATATATTTATGTAAAATATAATACAAAAAAAAAAGTTATCTATTATTTAAATGAATAAAGTCCTGACAAATTAGTTTAGTTTTAAATTATAACAGAAACAGTTCCAGTTAATTTATTCCGAGTTCAAATTAAGACATAAAATAAATGTTTTGCCATTTTTTTTTCTACCTACCTAGTTTAGAATTATCTGTGATTTATCGTAAAATTTATAACTTAAATACTTGGGTATATTAGAGAAAGTAGAACTAGTATGCTATGGCAGAGTGATAAATGAGTTTTTTATATAGATACTCGCAGTACTCAAAGTAGGCATCAGCTGTATTTAATTGCGGAAATACGCCGAGCGACTGTATTGTGCCGAAAACGTGGTACATGGCCGGCAAGGATTCAAGGTCATTTTTTATGTAGATCGTGGTGTGGGAATGAATAAATTCTGTTATAGGTAGCTAGCTATAAAACAAGGCGCGCCGGGTCGGCGCCGCAGACATCGACCGAAGAGAGTTATATAATCTATCTATAGATCTTGTTTCTGTACTTACCGCGAAACTTTTTATCTTTGTTGAGATCGAATTCCAATCTTCCGTATAGCATTTGGCCAGGAAAATAGGTCCCATTATCACTATTTAACACAAGCTGTCCTTCGTCAAATCCCATTACAATAGTAATAAAAAAATCAGCAATTAAATAAATTACATATGCAAATTATACGATCCTGTTAATAGCGAAAACGATTATGAAAACCACAAACGTAAAAACGTCTTCGCAGAGTTCAAACTTTGAAGTAGAACATAAAATAAATCTAAAACGAGAAAAAATGAATGACCTCCCTGTCCCTGCCCCGACCGTTTGTTTTGACGGCTTTCCGTGGTTTGTTGCCAGTTCATGCGAATTTATTTCCAAGATGCCGGCTTGCCTGGGTTTTTTTTTTAATAACTATTGGTTTCACTTACAATACAATACAATACCAAACAACTTAATTAGTATTTTAATAGTTTTTTCAATTAGTATGAATTCGACTAATAAACTTTAGTCCGTCTGGAAATACCCAGCTATTCCTGCGCGTGTGATGAGATGAGATTTTATCTTGGTCACTCTCACACCTATGACGTTTCAAAAGTGAGCAACAAGGACGAATGAAGGTGAGATGAAAATCTAAAATCTCCGAATAGGGCCCCAAATTTCTGTCTACACCGATTCTCTTGAAATTTTATTTTAAAGTTTCTAAGTCGAGTCAGTTTATGGATTTTATTTTCAAAATGGTGGGATATGTTTTTTTTAAAAAAAAAAAACGAGAATTGGTTGAGGAAGGCTACCTATAGAGGAGAACAGACGTCGGCCGCGACGTCTACAGCTCACAGATCCACTAGTAATACATTTGTGATTTTGAAAATACGTTGCAATTTTCTTACTTTTATTGGTAATATTTCTACACTGGTAACATGCTAGCAAAGTAGTTGTGACAGTGACATTTACTTTTTTTTGACATTCATATTTTTTTTTAAAAATTGGTTTTTGACATTGACATTTGTTTGATAGAGACACAGTTGCATTTATATCCAATTAAAAAAAATTATCCAAAAGCGGCAGTTGTCAAAATCGTCTTGTACTGAGTAGACGCGTGTTTTATATACAGCTATTGTTTTACGTAAATTTTTATTTATTACTGACTTATAAATATAATATTACATGCCTTTTCATTTATAAAGCTAATATTGTTAACAAATTTTTATAAAATTACAAACAGACACTTAATAATTCAATAAAAATCGGTGTCTGTAAGTTCGAGAGCTTGCTGGTTAAAATTATGTGTTAGAATAAAAAATAAACATGAGTACACCTCAGAAAGACATCGAGCTGAGTCCCGTGAAGCCGGCTACCTCAAATCCGGCGCCGGACATGCTGAACGTGCCTGTGAATGACGAGGAAGATGTCATCATCGGCAGATTTCGAAAAATTAGTTCAGCGAAGTCCATGGCAGCAACGAATGGGAATATCCAATACCCTAGCGATGTTCCGTCGAAGAGTGAAGACGCGGAGTCGGGGCTACAGTTTAAGGCTAAAGAGTCCGGAGAAAAAGATCGGCTCCTGTCTGAATTGATGACGAATGGCGGAGCCATCGTCCAGCCTAAGCCGCCGGTCACCAAGAGCAGTTTCAGGGACATGGAGAAGCCATCCAGGTTCAAGGACCAGCCTTCGGCTACCAGATTCCAGGTAAAATATGAATTGTTTGAATATAACAGAAATATCCATAAAAGTTGGTACTTAATAAATTATTATAGTTTGGTAAAACTAAATTAATATCAAATTAACCAAGTAACAAATTATTTGTCTTTGCAAATAAAAAAATAGGTAATAGAAAATGTGAAAACAATAGATATGTTCTTCATAATTTTATGGTTTTTTTTACTGACTTGTTGAATTGATTTGAAATGCTACAACCAATCCCCTATGTACCTCCTGAAGAAAAGCAAGTATTTTCTTCACAATATAGTTTTAACTTTACCACTAAGTAACAACTAATATTTTAAATCTAACAATCCGTCAGTACCTACCTCCACTGGTATACCTACCCCAATTTTTTTTTACTTATAGTTTTTTATTAACTTCATAAACTCCTAATTTTAAATAATATTTTTGATTTTATTATCCCATCTATGTACTTGTTTGAAAAACACAATTGAGGCGGTCAATCTAACAACCGGCCCCAACTAGGGAAGGGTAGCGCTGGATAGAGCACTGTAGGAAGCGCTGGAAGAGACCTCTGCCAGAAGGCACACTGAGAATTGAGAGTACTTTAAATCTGGAACCAAGACAATTCCATGTATATGGCTTAATATTACTATATATTAAAAACTGTGTGTGGTTCCCAAATTTTGCAGCCACACTAACAGAAAACGCCGTTAATTATCGCGATGATAAACGCTGAGCGTTAGTGTGGCCACTACTTATTGCGTTAATTTAAACGCAATAATTCGCGATGATGGGCATTGGCGTTTCCCGTTCGTGGCTATAGCATTAAAGGAGCAGCTGTAATTGATAGTGCTTAGGTCATATTGCTCAAGACTTTTGCAGTGGGCAACAAAAGTACCTTACAATTGATGATCAGGATCAGTTGTGAACGGCTAGTCGAGCTCTACATATAATTTAAACCGGCTTCTATGCAAGTGTGTTTCAATTTTCGCTAAAGTAAATTATCAGGTCGGAATGCATTGCGATACATTTCACTGAACGTGTCTAAGTTGTATGTACTTGAGTCAAAAGTCGATAGAAAACCAGTTTCGTCTAGTTCCTAGGTATTTAGAACTCTCCGTAGTCAAAGCAAAGAGCGGTAGCGAGTTTGCGAGTTTGTGAGTTTGTTTAAGATAATCTTAATCTTACGATTTCACACATAGGGTTCGTACTCGTACATGTTTAACGTTTAAAGCCTTTACTAAAAAGCGGCGCGTGTTGTGAAAGCAGGAAGCAGCAGACGAAACATCTCGCAGAAGAAGCTGTTACTCTGAAAGGTCACGAACTTTAAAATATCACCGTAAGAAGGATTTTAAAGGCATGAACCTAAAAGTCTGATTATGCGCCTCATGCTTTACTTCTCGAGTTTGCTTGACAGAAAACATCGGAGAAACCTAGAATGTAATTATATTTAGCAACAATACAATCCCGCATTCCACCCAGAGAATAAAATTAATCGAATTGCAAACGTATTGTTGAAAAAAAAGAATTCAAAATTGACATGATTTTGTATTCTCAAATATAGCATACGTATATGCTTGCAATACACGCCACACATATTTGAAAAATTGATGACTAAACCGGATGGGAACCACGCAAGGATCTGAAGACGAGTGAAGATCAGCATCGTAAATTAAAAGAGGTTTCTCCAACGTCTATCATAAGAGAAACATAGGCTAATCATCCAAAAAGAATTTCGCCATTTTCTCCACTTGGGTACCCTCAGAGTCTAGCCGTAGAACTCTCGGTCTAGGTCAGGCGCCTACTTGGCCGCACCCAATAAATCATAATAGCGGCAAATTGGATAAGTGCACGTCGTCCGTGAGCTTCCTATAGCCTCGGCGACGTCTTATAGGGTCCGCTGGACAACTAGACAGCTCGCATTAGCAAATTATGGCCCAGGAAGACCTGGCGGCCTTGATTGTATAGGAGAGGAGAGGAAACTGTCTTCGAGTTCTCTGCGTTATGCGGGTCGGATAGAATTTGATGTTGTTAATCTGGATGACGATAAAAAATGATGGTGAAGAATTTGTTGGTGATCTGAGTGATGATGGAGAGCAATGTGCTGCTTTCATTGTAAGAGAGTGCGTTCATCAATTTGTTTCGCCAAATTTATATCACAATCGACGACACATTAGCAGAGTTCAGGTAACAATGTTTGCTGGTGCACCTACTTTTATGCACGTGTCTTATTTTATATTACATTTGATAATTGAAAATTATAACCCAAGGAAACTTGAAGGCCTCGATTAATTGGAAAGATTATGGAATTACGAATGAGGAAATTGCCAGTGCGTGCCTTGTTTTCTGCGTGACCGGATAGCGGACGCAGACGGGATCTGAGTCTTCATACGGTCCTAGTTTTAGAGTACTATTATTTATTCTGTGGTTTTCTCAAGCATTCTTAGTGTAGGTTTTTAGTTCTCTATCTTGATATTCTCTATTATGATGAAGCGATGATAGCCTAGTTGGAGCTCAAGCCAGAGGGAGCGAGTTAGATCCCAGCCGAAGCACGCACCAATTTGTTCATTGTGTGATCATATGTGCGTATTTAATGTCATCTGCTACATAACTGGAGCCTGGTGTATGGCGACAGGCTCGCTCCCTGTCATTACTGGACTAAATATCGTCCTGCGAAGTGTAGGTGTTGTAATACACCTCTGCCGGGGAAAGGCGTGACTATACATGTTAGGTATGTGTATCATGATATTTCATAACTTTTTACTATCAATAGTTCGTTAGTTTCCACGCGACGTGGTCGGAAAATACATCGTTACCTAGTATGGTGCGATATAGTTATTTATCTAATCAGCAAAAGTAATGGTGTTACCGTTTGTTCTGTACATGGCAAATGCATTATTCAAATACAATTGTCTTACAGCTTATCCTATAGGCTAATATTATCTTGTTTAGATTTTCTGCAGGTTCATGCACACAGCACGTACCAGGAAGTGATCTATTATACAAAGATCTTTGTTTAATTTCATTATCAGATCAAAGACAAATACAAATAAGTTACGATATGTGTCCAAGTTCGTTCTGTTTAGTCATGAAAACTCTGTGTGCTCAAAAGTGGATATTGTCTTATGAGACATGGATATATTGGAATTACTAGTGACTAAGTAGCTTGCAATCTGTGAATTTATAATCCTTACCGGAAGAATCCATTTGAATAAATCATCTTCTCTTCCGAGCCAAAAGTGATTCATAACGATCCGCTCAGTCTTTGAAAATGTGACCGGTCGCGGGCTAAGAAGTAAAAGTATGATATGGACCAGTCTAACCACTATTCAATCCATGTTAGAAGCTTTCCGGCGACCTAAAAACTTTGACATTAAAGACGGATGGTATAGTAACGTATATGCTTGAGTGTATGGTACGTAAGACGTAGTAGTTCCAGTATACAGATACACATATCACGTCCGTTCTGTAGATTCCTTATTCTGGTTACAGCCAGACACTACCTCTTCAAATCCTTACGTTACCTGTTCATTCCGATAGGGTTCATTCGATCCTCGTTAGGAGTCCAACACTGATTCAGACTTAAGAGAGACATCCTCTTGAACCGATGTAAAAATAGCTCTTCAACGATTCACTTATGGATGATGTAGGACGGAGTGGCTAATTTTAGACTGGAACTAAGTGCAGTGGATTTTATACCATACCCTTATAGAAATAGGATTGAAGAAGTTTTGGAAAACAGAGTGGTCTGACCTGTCTGACGTAGAAGTTATTAAAGCCTTCCGCTAGGCTGACGACAGGTTGATGTGTTCAGCTGGCGAGATGTTCACACAAAGATTATTTCCTCACTTTATAATACCTCCATATTTTCGTAATGATTTTAACCCACTTTAACTAGTGTAGAACTGTAGATATTAATATTGTATGTAATTAGGATCCTCTCTCAAGTAAAAGCCTCCTCCGAGGATTGTCACCTTACTCTGTCCTGAGCTATTTGATCCCTTGTGGACCCGCGACTTGATGTCATAGTGCCATCGAGTGTTATTATAGCATGTAGCATACTCTGACAGAGAAAAATATGCTTTGGGCATAAGCTGTCACTAGCATAAATCTAGTATGGCTTATTCTATTTCTGTAACTCAACGTTGAAATTGCACAGGTCGTCTTTATTTACAGCTGGCAAAATTATCGACAGATGTTTGATAATAACCAGTATTAATGAGATTTGGGCACGGGCAGTCCCTATCTAGTATAGCTTATTCTATTTCTGGTTAGCACTGAAATAGAATTTGAAAAGGTTCATAAACTGGGCTACATTCAATTTAGCTAATCTAAAATGGATCATCGAAAACTAGTATTTAGACAAATTTATTATAATTTTTATAAACTATTGCGTATCGATATACTTCGCTAGTTTAAACATTGGTGGCTCACATATTTGTTGAAATAATTTGCCACGCTAGTAAAGTTGAAGTAATTGAGTGGAAATGTTGTATCTTTTGTTTGTATTGCGTGTGTAAATAAATAAAAAAAGTGCTTTTAAAGGGAAACTACTCAATGGCGCATCAACATAAAATGCGGCCCCGAAAGAGTTACCTATTCTCATTCACAAACAAATCCAACATGATTCCATTGACAAATGTACGGGTATTTATAGCTACTATTTGTATTTTATATGTAGTTATGTTTTGTACTTATTTTACTTTAGCTTTTATTACAAAAGATAAAGCCGGACACAGTTGCCAGCTTTGTTTTAATATTCATGAAAGCACAACCGAGACCGTTACAAAGGGACGATTTCAATAGGTTAGTTAACATTAATGAATCATTGTAGCACCGGCAATGGCTCGGATACCTCTGGCCGCGCTTCGAAATGATGTGTGTCGAATACACGAGAAAAACACGGCAATACAATACCGACATATATAGTAAGGGCGTGGCTGAGACGGATGCCCAAAACAGTATTAAATAATGACTTTAGAATTGGCACTTGCCAATCTTGCCTCATGCGTGCATTGCCTCAGGTGAGTTGTGGTCAAACGTCAATTAATCATAAACAAAATCATTAATGAAAGAAGGTTCTAGAACCGGAAATTCTCAAGAGAAAACAATTTGGGACAAGAAAAGCCGCTTGTTGTAGGAATTTGCGTTCTGAAAGTGAATGGGACGAGGGTTATGAGTGTCATCAAACCATTTTGATTTGCCAGGGTCAAAGCAAATTATGTAGAGCTACTTCCGACCTTCACTAAGTTGGTGAAACGCCTGAAGAAATTAAAGATAATCAATAAAACGCATTGAACAAATGTGCGTGGAACACACCACAAATCGTCAAAGCTTGATTACTGGTGGCTAGTTTCATTCAGCCTTCACTTGCAAACTTAATTGATTCGATACAGCCTACTCGATTTCATTAGCATTGTGACGATTTTAAAGCTAATGTAAGTAATGAATTTGTCACGTAAGTGTTTATCACGATTGTGTGATCCTTTTTGTATCATGAAAATTGTGATCAATTAGCATGGAAGTGATTTCACGATCTTTTGAGAACATACGAGCGTACGCCATTTAATGAATTTTAAAAAATACAGCACAAAAATATTTATATTTTTGAACATACATATCGTCACGCCTATCCCCCGAAGGGGCTGGCAGAGGTGTAATACAACACCCACGCTTTGCTGAACGATACTCAGTCCCAAATGTGACAGGGGGCGAGCCTGTAGCCAGCCATACACCGCCGCGGGCTCCAATCATGTAGCAGATGACATACAATATGCACATATGCCCACACAATGAACAAATTGCTGAGTGCCGTCGGCTAAGTTCGAACCCACTCCCTCTGGCTTGAGAGGCAGGCCTTCTCCCAACTAGGCTGCCATCGCATTATATGCTATTTTTGAACTCTACCATTTTGTTGTTTCCTTTGTAAGAAGTTGTTTATTTCAAGTCTGGTAGACGTAGAAGCCGTGAAAATCTTCTCACATCTTTTCCTGGACCTTCATACCTTCTTGGAGCATTGAGCGCAGAGAGAGCCAAGCGATATGAAACGAATCGCAACGATAGCTTAGTTCATATCGCTTGGCTTTATCTGCGCTCAATGCTGATGCTGAGAGAGAGCCAAGCGATAACGATATGAAAACTTTACCAAAACAAATAAACATCGTCCAGCCAGTGAGCCAGAGAGCCATAAAGTTCATGATGGATTAAAATGGCCCTCTTGGAATTAGAATTATGATTTATTATCTGCACCCCGCGGTGTTACCCGCTGTTAAAAGCCAATGTTAGCTATGTTCTATTTCAGACTATAATCTATCCATGTGCCAAATTTCATCCAGATCCGTTCAGCTGTTCTACCGTAGTAGAGTAACAAACATCCCTCTAAACTAACGAACGTCTTTTGATGCAATATAATATGTAGTAATGACTGTATGATGTATCCTGTGCGTCCAACTGGTTGGGTCGTGAGTCAAACCTGCCCCCCTAATCTTTAAGCGTGAGATGAGATCTGGTCACTTTCACTTTGACTTTTCAAACGAGAGTGACAAAGCCCAAAAAATATTTCGAATTGTAGGAATACCTAGCCTTCCTAGACGAGATTAGCACAGGATCTGCAGGCCCAGCATGCACGCCGCAACAAATTTTGTCAACTCCTTTTCACCCGACAAAATTGAAAAGAAGATTTTGTCGCCGCGCATGCTAGGACTGCGGGACAGGTGGTGTACTAGAAGAGTGGCCTATGCTCAGTAGCGGGCGATTGCGACCTGATGATGATGATCATGTATCTTAAAACTTGTGAGACAGTATAGCAGGTATACCTACTAGGAATTAATGCGATGTCAATATTGCAGCCTCCCGTTACCTACTATAAAAAAGGAGCTTGTATGATGAATTAAAAGAAAAACTCACGGCTTATATAAAAGTACCTGGATTACTTCGTACTTGCGTGCTGTATGGGTTAAAAGGAGTTACACAACACAGTGGTCGCACTATCTAAATAAATCCGACCTTCCTACTTTTCCTGTGTTAGCTCAGTAGCTTATCATGGAATGAGATACCCGCGTCCTTACGATTTAGCTACCTTAGACCCACGTTCACCAAAATAACTGAATAGTTTTAATGGAATAGTTATCAAAAACAGATACTTAATTTAATCGGCTGGTCAAGTTTTTGGGAACTTTTCGTTTGGTCTTAGGCAGTTTTCCGACCGTCGCTACGACAAGTAGTAAAAGCTATGTACTATCAACTATTTTCTTGCTCAAGAAACGTAGAAACAATAGATATATAAATCCTGTGTGAATAAAAGAGACAAATAATATACTAATAGTTGATCCCCGACTGTTTACACCGCCCGCTGGCGAGAACTCGCTCGTCTAGTTTGTCGCAATATTCGTCGAGCGAGTCGCTCGGCGAGTGAAGAATGCTCGGCGTACACAATATAACTTTAGCCCAGCCAGTGACTAAATCGACCGTGTAAAGTAAACGATCAGTTGCAGGCGACCGCCCGCCGCATGAAGAAGTGTTCCTGCTCAACGTTTTCGAAGGAAATGACCGAGCCACCAGCGGTTTTAGTCACATATGTAAACGGGCTAGCGATGCGACGGAAAAATCGACCCGTATAAACCTCTCATTAGTCAATAACATAAACTAGTTTCTTTCAACCATTGATTTCTTTCAGTACATGCACGTTTTCATGCATCAAGATATTATTATATTAGGTCCTTACGTATGAAATTAGCGTTTTGTCGTATTGATCAATTTGATCTGAAATATCTCCTCTTTGGTTAAGAATTCGAAATTCAAATTAATAAATTCATTTAGCTGGTTTTTTTTTCTTTGGAATACAATCATTCATTTGTTATTTTCCTCATTATTTTTTCTTTGGCGTCGCTTATTACCGCGCAATGGAAAACATGAAATATCGGTATATTTACGAGTACGAGTTCTACCGTGGCACCAGTGCTGCAGAAACAGCTCGAAGAATTAATGATGTGTACGGCGCTGGTGTCGCTAAAGACAGCACGGTACGTTTTTGGTTTCAACGTTTTCGTTCTGGAAATTTCGACCTTAAGAACCAACCCCGTGGACGGCCGGAGATCAAAGTGAAAAACGAAGAATTAAAGGCTATTGTGGAAGCGGATCCATCACAAAGCACTTCAGAGATAGCAGCAGGCTTCGGGGTAAGTGACAAAACTGTATTAATCCACTTGAAGCAAATCGGGAAAGTAAAAAAACTCGAACGATGGGTACCTCATGAATTGAGTGAATCGAACTTGCAAACACGGGTCGCCTGCTGTGTTACTTTGCTCAACCGACACAATAATGAAGGGATTTTAAATCGAATCATTACTTGTGATGAAAAGTGGATATTGTACGATAATCGAAAGCGCTCATCGCAATGGCTGAACCCTGGAGACCCAGCCAAATCCTGCCCTAAACGAAAATTGACTCAGAAAAAGTTACTTGTAAGTGTTTGGTGGACTAGCGCCGGTGTCGTTCACTACAGTACTACTACTACTTCTTAAATCTGGCCAAACGATTACGGCAGATATCTATTGTCAGCAACTGCAAACCATGAAGGAAGAACTAGCTGTTAAACAACCGAGATTGGTCAATCGCTCTAGGCCACTGCTGCTTCACGACAACGCAAGACCACACACTGCACAACAAACAACCACTAAGTTAGATGAGCTACAATTGGAATGTCTGCGACATCCACCGTACTCCCCGGACCTTGCTCCAACAGATTACCATTTCTTCCGGAATTTGGACAACTTCTTACAAGGAAAAAAATTCCACTCCGATGCAGCAGTCCAAACCGCCTTCAAAGAGTTTATTGATTCTCGCCCCCATGGTTTATTTATAGTAAAGGGATCAATGAACTACCCATAAGATGGCAAAAGTGCATAGATAAGAACGGTGCATACTTTGATTAATTAAAAATATTTTACAAAAAAAAAATCGACTTTTTATTCCTCCCATACAAAACGCCAATTTCATACGTAAGGACCTAATATTTGTTTGCGATTGACCAAATAATTTTGAGACTCGCGATCGTGACCGATAAATTCACATCTTTGAGTACTTTAGTTACGTAGACCTTGAAACTAAATTTAGAGTCTGGAATCCAATAGGCTTAGGTTCTTTTGATTTATTGGCGTTATTGTTATTGTAGCTTGTCCAAACTTTTGGATATGAATCTCAGATCAAGCTAGAGGAAAAAATGGGACACTGCGTTATATCTCGCTGAAGCCACTTCTTTTTAAACATGTGTGCGTGGTAATGTTGCCATGAAAAACATTTACAATTGCACAAAAACTAATACGATACGAAGCATATAATGTCGAAGTAAGAATGACCAAGCGAGTAGCGTAGTTTTTTTGCGTCACTGTGTGCGTGTTGTGTACATATACGACAGTAGCGTAGTTTTTGGATGGTTTTTGGCTTCACCTAAATCATACGCCATGCGCTATCTTATCCTCTAGGTTGATCTGAGGATATAAATAGACCGATTCTACTTAGCATAACAATAATTTGCTTCCAATATTTCGGTTCCTACACCGTTCGGAGGTTTTCCTTATCTTTTTTTGCTTTAACTGCAACGTGCTCTACTCCACGTTTACCGATAACGGCCAACACTTAAGTTTACAAATTCATATGTAAACCATACAAGTAATAGGTAAACCATAACACATCGTCACGCCTTTTCCTCGAAGGGGTTGGCAGAGGTGTACAACACACACTTCGTCGAACGATATTCAGTCCCAAATATGACAGGGGCGAGCCTGTCCGATACACTGGGCTCCAGTTACGTAGCTGATGACATGAAATACGCACATATGTTCACATAATGAATAAATTGGTGTGTGCCTTTGGCTGGGTCCGAACCCGCTCCCTCTTGCTTGCGAGGCGAGCCTTGTCCAAATTAATTTAAACGTATAGCCTCCGTAGCCTCGGAATAGTTATTCAGTGTTTTGTTTTTTTCGATCAATTTGAAATTTTAAAACAAAGAATAAGACAAAACACTGATTAACTAATCGGAGGCTATACAACGTTTATTAGTGTGGGGGTTAGAGTTAATATTCAACAGTGGTTGGAAAATGATTGACGATAATGATTATGATAATATACCAACGTAACTATCACTTATCAGCAATTTCGTTTTCCATAACTTATCACAAGTATTGTAAATGTATAGCCAAGTAGGTATATAGGTAATATACAATATATAAGTAATATAAGGTCGGTAAGTATACTGTATAATAAACAGCGAAGGCCGAACAGTAACTTTATCAGGTTTGAATGTGTCACGTGCTCACGAAGTCTTACAGCCGCACAGTGTGCGCTGTAGAACAAGCCAGGTGGACAAAAGTCGTTATCAAATTCCCGGAAATGAGTACTATGTACCTGTAAACAAAACCCCCAAACCCCCAATTCCAAGAACTATTTATGTCTAACATTCCATACTAATGAGTCATTGTTTATCAAAGTGAGCTAATGAGGTAAATGCAATTTTAAATATAGGTCAGTTGCATTTTAGCGACACTTTCACTAACACCTCATTGTGGCAGTTTTTAATTTTGTGGAAAGTTTAGTGATGGATTTCAATTCTGAAGGTATGTATATTAATATTTTATTATTAGAATCTTTTAATGTGCCTTAAAAATTATTAGAGTAGGTTATCAACGAAAACACAAAAAAAAACATATTTTTTCTTTGATTTCAAACTTATCGAGTATGGGAAAAGCATGTATCCTCTTGTATCCAGGCTAATTTTTTTATATGTTTTAGCTGCATGACTATAGATTATTGTGACATATATTTTACGTAGCACAAATGAGTACAACTATTTTTTTTTCTCTTTTTTGCAGAAAAGCTCCACTCTATTAATAAAATAGAGTTTTTCGAAGAATGGCTTAGACACGAAAAAGACGAAAGAAATGATCGTCTATTTGAATTTATTTCGTCTAAGTTTGAGTTTTCTGAAATTTCTGAAGATAGTCAAAGAGACATTAAGATGAAGTTAGCCAGTATTTCCTCAAAAATCGCTTCCAAATGGGTTTCTTCAGGAAAGTCAAGGGAGCGTTTTCTTATTAAGAATAAGTTGTGGCTAGAAGGCGAAGAGTTAGAGTTCTGCGTGCGGTCAATTCAACCGCAACCTTCTACCTCATCCACTGACCACTCTCGACCCGGAAGACCCAAAAAAGACTTCGAAGATTCGTCTTTCAAAACTAAAAAACGTAGAGTTGAAGATTTAGTTTACTCGCGGAGTGTTGGCGAATTGATGACTGCTGCAGAAGTAGCTGCACGATCTACTGGACACAAAAACGTTGCCAGGGTTATAAAGGACATTGGCGAAAATCCGACTTCTGCGAGTGTGTGCCTTCAACAACCCAGTGCTGTGCAGAATAATAGACCACTAAGTAGTGACGAGGCATTAGCCTACTATATAGACTCTAAGTCGACCACTCACTCCTATAAACAGACTAGGAAATGGACTATGAAAGTCGGGCACCACGTGTTTCCATCATATAATTGCATTGTTAAATCAAAAAAAGCGTGTTATCCTTCTGAGGAGCACATTGTTGTGACACAATCTCGAGCAGAAATTGAGTTACAAGCTTTACTCAACAAAACAGCGGAACGGTTAATAGAAGCTCAGAGAGAAGTTGTCACAAGTGTGCTCCCCAATTCATCATTTACTCTTATAAGTAAATGGGGTTGTGACGGGAGTTCCGGTCATAGTGCTTACAAACAGAGATTTGAGAACAGCGAAGACACTGATGAGTTCCTTTTTGTTTATTCGTTTGTTCCTCTTAGGTTAATCGACGAAGCTAACAATATCATCTGGCAAAATCCTCGTCCATCATCGACGATGTTATGTCGACCAATTAAATTTATTTTTGTCAAAGAAACTACAGAGTTGACAAAAATCGAAACCGATAAAGTTTTGGAACAAATAAACAACTTGGAGCCTACATCTTGTGATCTTGGTGCTTCTGAAATTTCTGTTAAACACAAGCTCCTGCTGACTATGACCGATGGAAAAGTCTGCAACGCTTTGACAGAGACCCAGTCAGCGCAGAAATGCTATATTTGTGGAGCTACTCCCAAAATGATGAATGATGAAGGAAGGCATTTTGATAGCAATCAAGATAATTTTGGCTTTGGTTTGTCAACATTACATGCTTGGATTCGTTCGTTTGAGTGCTTTTTACACATTAGTTATAAGTTAGATATTAAGAAATGGCAAGCTAGGACTACAGAGGAAAAAGCAAGTGTGAAAAAAAGGTCAGACGAAATCAAACAACGATTCAAGCATGAAATGGGATTAATTGTAGACAAACCAAAACCAGGATTTGGTTCTTCAAATGATGGAAACACGGCTCGACGTTTTTTCGGGAACCCCGAACTGAGTGCTCAGATCACAGGGTTGGATGTTACAATCATCAAACACTTCGATGTACTGTTGAGGACATTGTCTTCTGGTTTCGATATAAATCTAGTTGAATTCAATAAGCTTTGTCTCGAAATTAGAAGACTTTATCTAAGTCTTTACTCGTGGTATTACATGCCTGCTACTGTGCATAAATTACTTATTCACAGTACGGAAGTCATAAAGACGGCAATAGTTCCGATAGGGCAGCTTTCAGAAGAAGCCCAAGAAGCTAGAAATAAAGATTGCCGGAGATTCAGAGAGCACAACACGAGAAAGTGCTCGCGTCAAGCCACGAATAGAGATTTGCTCAATATGTTGATTATAACATCTGATCCTCTGATCAACAGCCTCCGGGAAGTTCCAAAAAAAAAGTCGAATAAATTGTGCGCGGAGGTCCTAAAGCTCATTATAGCTCCCACTATAGAGCCTCGATTTCCACAGCAACTAAGACCTCCGCAAAGTCAGGAAGACTATCTTATATCGGAATCATCCGATACAGAATCCGATGATTCCGATATTGACAATTAGTTTTAATGTAGATACCTTTTAGTGTTAGTATATGTAATTTTTGTAAATAGTGTATTAGTCTAAGGTTGTAAATATAATTAGCGGTAATATTTGTAGAGATTAAGGTAATTGTATTATTATTTTAGTATTTTTTTCTGTTTTATAATATTGTAAATATAAAATATTTTTTTCTTATACATAAAACTACGCATTTTTTATTTTTTTTATTTTATATTATTATAATATATTTTCATGGTTCCGAAACAATGAAAATATATTTTTGTCCACCTGGCTTGTTCTACAGAGAACACTGTGAGCCGTCTAAAAAGGTTTTGTATTTACCGTTAGCTATTCATTCGTACGTTTGTAGAACTTAAATTGTCGCTGACTGTTTTCGATAAGTTATTGAAGATGACTGATATTTGCTGCTACTATTTACTGGAAGTGATCGCTTTTAGTGATCAGGCCACCAGTTATTACACTATAGTTAAGTGATACCCTTTTTTTAATTTTGTGCACTAATTGCTATGAACAATAAAGAGTTGATTTTTCTGTCTATTTTGTGGCTCTTTTGGGAACGGATCGAAATGACCACCTTTTTGGTCCTTCGAGCCGAGTTGAAACCTTACATAATATAAATAGTAGTAGTAGTACACGTTTCTTTCTTGTAGCTTCTTAAACGTTGACCACTGGCGTGTTTTTTGTTATGCAAATATACTTTTTACATTAATTTCACTTGTCAGTGGTTAAGGGTTAATACTGCTGACTGTACTTTAAATTGTTTTCCTAGGTGTATTAATTTTCATTAGTCAAGTTATGCAGTCATCCAAGCAAGGCATTATACTTTGCTTACGTAATAATTCCGATCGTTAAGAAATCTTCTGTCGCGTTTACTTTGTAACTTAGAATTAATCTCTTGTAAATAATGGTTTTCATACCGGCATTTATATCTATCCATAACTTTTTATTCTTCTCTCATGGACGTTGCGATAATAATATTATTACAAAATTTGTTTTGAGCATGCACCAATTTCTTCATTGTGTGAACATATGTGCGTATTTAATGTCATCTGCTACATAACTGGAGCCCGGTGTATGGCCACAGGCTCGCCCCATGTCTCATTCGGGACTGAATATCATCCGGCGAAGTGTGAGTGTTGTACAACTCTCCCAGCCCCTTCGGGGGAAAGGCGTGATGATACCTATGTAATGTTATGTTATGTTTTTAGCCGGATCATTTAGTCGATCACAAATCGGATAGTTAGTATAGGATAGGACACCAAAACATTGAAGCCAACACATTCTTTTGAACTGACATTTAACGCAATCAGAACGCTGATCATCAACAGAATACCTAGTAAATTAAAATCAGTTATCTATATAGTGGGTCTGTTAAGTTGATGTTGGATTGGAACGAAGTGTTTCCACTGCGACTGACTGCAAGGACCAACTGGTCGTGCAGCATGGAATTCTGTCAACTCATGTAGGTATTCAGCTGGTTCGTGAGGAACAAAATACTAACTAATATTATAAATGCGAAAGCGAGTTTGTTCGTTTGTTTGTTTCTTTATTTGTAACGCTTTCACGCCCTAACTAATTAACCGATCATCATGAAATTTTGCATACACGTTATCTGGGATACAGAAAGGACATAGGGTACTTTTTATCCAGGAAAAATGAACGGATCCTGTAGGACCGCGGGTGAAACCGCGGAGCGCAGCTAGTTATGAATAAAATAAGTATCTGACCAATCAGTTGTTACGATTGGAACAAGAGGCTTCATTCTGTACAACTAGCTGGTCTGTTTTGTTGGTCAGAGTGGAATGACAGTAAAGTTATTGAAAATAGATAAGTACGTATAAATTTAAAAGTACCTGGATGTCCGAGCTTTGCTCGGTTGTTTTTTTTTATTGTGTTTTTTGGAAAATAAACAATTGATTTTAGTCTAACCTCAAAGCAAACACTCATTGACTTCGTGTTACTTAACAACGCCATCTGCTGTTGTGTCGTTAAAGCAATTGGTTGCTCACAAAAAATAGTATTATTATTCGCCAATAGATGTCAGGAAGAGTCATATTTTTGTTATTTTTCTTCCAAGTTTATGTTTAAGTTGATTATCGATAAAACACGAATAAAATGATATTTTCTAAAAATGATTCCTAGCTAGATCGATTTATCGCCCCCGAAACCCCCTACATACTAAATTGTATGAAAATCGTTGGAGCCGATTCCGAGATTCCAATTATATATATATATATATACAAGAATTGCTCATTTAAAGATATAAGATTTGAAAAAGCCCCAACACCGATTTTCATCAAGTATAGCTAAGAACACTTTTCAAACAAAAAAAAACAAAATCAAAATCGGTTCATCCATTCGGAAGCTGCGATGACACAACAGACACACACACATCCCGTCGTTTTTACGTCGGGGGTTAAAAGAAGTTGAGGAAAAAAGTGAGAAAGGCTGACCCCACCGCCAAGTGGGATATATAGTCAGAACGTAAGACAGAATATTATGAAACGCTCTAAATTTTTTCTCCGTTACAGATGGAAGAAGACAATCATGAAGACGAGGCAACAGAAGAATCTGACAACTCGGGAGCTGAGAGCGACGACCTGCTCACTGCCACCGACACCAAATATGGGAAGAGTTTCAGGTATACGCACTTCGCCGAACGACTCACATAACGAACTGTTCGACTGAGATCGAACGAACGTTAAAAGGTGTCTTTAAATGCACATAAAGTTCAGGCTAGGGCCAGGATCGAATTCACGACCTCCGGCTCGGAAGACGAATACATCCCACTCGGCCAACATGACGGAGACCGCATTTAGGCTAACAGTGCTTTTTTTTTTAATTCATACCAGCCTATAGACCCCTTCTCTATGCAGTCTATAGGTATTCTTCTTCTAGTCGTCTATAAGTACGGCTATCTCTATTTTACACCTCCTTTTATATAAAAGAACTTGGAAGAAGGGAAAACTAAATTTGTCACATTTTTCAGACATTTCACTCGAGAAGCTCTACCAAGGCTGGACAACTACAGGAACGTGCTGTCGCTCCACGCAGCCCCGCGACCAACTTTAGATGAGCTGCACAATGCTTCGCTCTCCAGGAAGGTAAGTGTCCATTTTCGGAAAGATGAAGCAGTTTATTTGGACACAACATTGTCACAAAAGATGTTAGCATATGTATAGGTAAAGCCACAAAATAATGTTGTGCCGGATAGTCGTGCAAATGTCAGAGACATGATCGTTTGCAGGTTTTTTTTTTCTTAATTTGAAACCGGTTATTTTTGTAACATTGTAAGACTTTTGGAAACTTCCGACTTCATTTACCTAGAACTTTTAAGTAAATCAGAACTACTACATACTACATTAGGAAATTAAAAATTAAAATCTGATTTTTATATTTTTACAAGATTGTAAATAATAGTTCTTTTTAACCGACTTCAAAACAGGAGGAGGTTTTCAATTCGACTGTGTCTTTTTTTTAGTTTGTTACCTCATAACTTTTGACTGGGTGAATCGATTTTGATGATTCTTTTTTTATTAGAAAGCTGGCGCTTCCCGTGTGGGTTTAGTTCCCATATAAATTATATCGAAACCGGTTTAGCAGTTTTTAAAATTTCAACAAAAGTCTAAAAATTGTTTACATGGATGACGAGAAGTCGCTTTTTTACGCGAAGAACGCACCTAAATATATTAGTTAAAATTGAATTATAAGTAGTTAGTAGTCCTATCTTCTTGTTTAGGATGTACAATTTTACTAAAAACAAACGATCGACCGATCATAACCGATCAATCTTGTAACAGGAAGACAATGGGTTATTTATTTGTAATGTTAGTGTGATGCGATGTGATATGACGATTGATTATCCACGTGCGATGATCCGTGTATGATCCATTATCCTAGCGGTTTATGCAATTTGATCCTACACACGTGTCCAGGAAAATTGCAGTTTAATTGTGCGTGGATGATGCCGTAAATACTTTGTTTACACATCTCCAACTTAAGGTAAAACAAAGTATGTGTAAACAAAGTATTCACGTGATGTTCCTAGTTTTCAAGTGTGTATAATATCTAAATACTTCTTACACTTGACAAGGTAATGGACCGCGTTTTTAACTTTTAGGCTTGATTTGTTGAACAGAAAGAATTAATGATATATTGACTTTTGCCAAATAGTTTTTTGTCAGGATTTAACGGAAACGGATTTATTTTCAAACCTAGGTAAACAATAAATCCTGCTTTACTTAATAAAGTAACTAGCAACGTTTAATCAGCTTAAAAAGACGGCATGATCGTCCGTGACCCTGTCTAAAACCTTTTTTCATTCGTTTATTAATATTGCTAATGTTTGGTACTCCATTCTGTGAGATTACTATCCTGTCCACTATTAAAGTAATTTGGTGACATCATCATCGACAGCTAATCCGTCTACTGCAGGTAGGTAGGTTTATCTTAGGTTTTCTTACTTTTCATCTATTATGCTCCAATGTTTAGGTCAGTAGGAAGGAAAAACATTGGTAAATTCTGAATCATAAAGTCCCATGTACCTGCCCGTTGTGAGTACCGCCTCGGGAGATGTCATGCCCTGCCCGTTGACGTGCGCAGGTAACCTCTAATTACTGCAATTGGATGGTTCATTAGCTAATTGGACCACTTGCCCTGTCACGTTTCCTTGGGATCGGGAACTACGTAGCTATGATCCATTTCGTAGAAGGTAAGTATAGGATGTTAGCTGGCACACTCCTACGTAAATAGTTTTGCGCCTGTATTCATCGACGTTAGCCTAGTTGGAAGAAGGTTGGGCTTTCAAGCCCTGGGGAGTTATATCGATCCCAGCCCAGCCGAATTTGTCATCTGGGAAAATTATTATCAAAAGATGACAGGAGGCGGGCGACAGGCTCGCCTCCTGACTGAACTGAATATCGTCCGGCAAAGTGTGGGTATTGTAATACACTTCTGCCAACCTTTTTGGAGAAAAGGCGTGACGATATGCATGCTGAAGTAAGCTTTCCAATAAAATTAGTTAGAGAATGTTCGGGCAGCATTTACAAAAGTCTTTCTCGATTTCTACCCACAGCACAATTACGAGTATAACCCGAATGTGGCTGGAAAAGTACTGTAAGTCGCACCTCTATGAGTTCACATACTCGTTAATCAATAGTGCCTCAGTGGCCCTATGGTGCAACTTGTCACAAGTTCAAGAGAACTTGATCTCCGACCTACGCGTAGGTGTCTATGCAATTGATAACTAGATGAAAAGATGCGTCTATGACATGTACTTAGGTGTGTAATGTGCAATTTAAATTGTCATTTTGTTCATACGAACTACTGACCTCTGTATTATGATGTAGGTATATTGTCTCAGCGTGTGATCTACTGACCCCACTGATAATAATACTAGAGAGGTGTTGTGTATTATCATTCTCACAAGGCCACAAATTGAAAAGTGTATTTAGTGGATTTAATTGTAGTGTATTTTTGGTAATACTTGATCAGCGGTCTGAGGTCTCATGTTTGTTGATGATGAGGAATGAGAAACCGATCTTCTTCGTACGGCGCTGTCCAAACACCGCTAGCCGCTTGACGGCAATTTTTCTAAGTAGCTAGCTGAGACGAATACTAAAATGCCGCACTATCACAGAAGAAATACGAGTCGCACTATGGTAACGATGTTTTCCTTCACTGGCTCATATGAGCTACGAGTAGGGGGTTAAACACACATTACGACATTCGTCCACGCTCCTACTGACCACCGTTATTGGCACTTTAGGGGCGTCGAGGATTGCAAATAGCGGGATATGGATAGGCACAAATTCTTACCATCATTTACTATTGCCAGAGACCTTTACGCGGTAAGAATACAAACTCTGACACTGGCGTAGCCTGCTCAACGTATCTATGTATTAGTATAGGGTGGGCCAATTATAATTTTCTTTTTAAAAATGCAATAAAGCTAAAAACACTTCTTCATCTTAATATTATGTTTTAATAGAACAAAAAATCCCATTAATTATGGAATACAAATTCATTCATCTAGCTGCCAAGACTTTGTTAATGCTTTCGGGCTCTATCTGACGAATATCTCGGTCAATAATCGACTTAAGGGTCTGATGAATCGTTTGTGGAGTATCTATAATTTTTCACAGTAGTCCACAAAAAGAAGTCTAACGGCGAATAATCGCAGCTCCGACCCATTCCAGTGGTGGCCAATTGACATTGCCAAGACGACTAATTACACCAGCGGTCGGCAACCCGCGGCCCGCGAGTGTTTTGTAAATAAAAAAAAAATCGGGACATTTCGCTCACACAGTCGTCTGGCCCCAAACTAAGCAAGGCTTTTACTATTGCTGCCAGAGACAGATAAACATTGATTTTTAGAGATCAGATAATACCTACATAAATAAATAGATACCTATAGTAACAGTTTAGAACAAGTGCGGCCCGTCACTTGCTTATTTTGGCACTGTGCGGCCCTTGCCTGCCAAAAGATTGCCGACCGCTGAATTACATGATTAATGAACTTATTTTCAAAATTAGCACTCTTTCAGCTAGACAGCTGTTACTTTGGTAATTTGTTTTCAATATTTCTCAACGTTGAACAAGTGTAAATCAATTAATTTTATCCCGCGGAAGCGTGACTGGCTTTTGAACAATATTTTGAGCCGGAAAGAGTTGTCAGTGTTAATTAACTTATGATTTAAAAAGAAACCACTAAATGGCTCATCCTATACTTGCCTACTTAAAATATAAAAAGGGAATATTTTTCTACTTTTCTACCCATAGAAAGTATTAACGACTATTCGTTAAGTATTTTTTACGTATCCATAATCAACCGAGCGACCGTTAGTGCAGTTAGCGAGCGAAGCGTCTATGTTTCAGCTTCGACAAAAATGCTTTCTGATGTCATTTCTTTACCAATTCTCTTGAAGCTTTGTGAGTAGGTTCAAAAACTCATATTTTTTTTACATACGCAATTTTGAAAAAAATCCAAACACTGACTCAGCACAAAAAATCTGTATAATTATTGAACCTGCTCACAAAGTTTCACGAGAATCAGTTGAGGAATTCGATCTGTAGACGAAGACAGAGATCCGGACGGAATCCTGATAGAAATTCGGACATACAAAAGCATTTTTGCCGAAGCTGAAGCAAAGGCTTCGCTCTCTAACGCTCGCTTGGTCGAATATGTAAATAGTAAAAGTCTATACGTAAAAAAATACGTATACTTTGTATGGGAATTTTAAGTAGGAAAATATTGAGGAATGTGACCTGTGGAGGAGGACAGACGCTGGTCGCGAGGTCTTCGCGAACTACTGTTTTTTCCCATGTCGCAAATTGAGCATATCTCCTCCCCAGTCAGGGCAAATGGTGGAGAAAGACCTGGAGGAACAGCTGCCGTCTCCGAACGTGAAGTTTGGCTGGGTGAAGGGGGTGCTGATGCGGTGCCTGCTCAACATCTGGGGCGTGATGCTGTTCCTGAGGCTCTCCTGGGTCGTGGGCCAGGCGGGAGTGGGTTAGTATGCAGAATAATTGTATTACTGACATAACTTCAATGCCTCGGTAGCTCAGTTGATGGTGAGTGTGCTTTCTGCTCTTGGGGGCGTGGGTTCGATTCCCACCTAGGGAAAACATTCATACGATGAAAATTTGTGTTTGTTCTATGTCTGGGTGTCAATTTTAAAATATATGTGCATATCAGTCCCTGGCAGCCATAGTACAAACTTTGTTCAGCTTGGTGCGCTTGGGGGCGTGGGTTCTATTCCCACCTAGGGCAAACATTCATACGATGAACATTTTTGTTTGTCTATGTCTGAGTGTCAATTTTAAAATATATATGCATATCAGTCCCTGGCAGCTATAGTACAAACTTTGTTCAGCTTGGGGTCAGAAGACCGTGTGTGCAAATATGTCCTAAAACATTTATAATGCTAGTAGCAGCTTCCAACATTGCTCTATTCACGTTTTTATTGATGACATCTCGCAGGATTTACTGTTTTTTAACCCCCTATTGCCATCAAGTTGGCATACCCTCTGCATCATGCTCTTTGAAAAATTATATTTTTTCTGTGGGCTTCTACATTTTATAAGGGGCTTATCTGTCACAATCCACTATTCTATTCAAATGGTAGTTGTTACTGAATTAGTGTCATATTTTTTTGGCTTGCTAGTTTGTTTCTACTTAGTGGTCTTCTTTCCCAGTAGTCAGTGTCAGTTATCTGGTTCGGTGTGAACAATATGTTGTGTGTCGGCAGCGCAGTCCCTCCTGCTGATCCTGACGACTTCTGTGGTGACCACCATCACGGCGCTCTCCATGTCTGCCATCAGCACCAACGGCGTCATCAAAGGAGGTAAGTGAGACTCGAGGGTCACGAATGTGCCACAATAAAACATTTTTAGTAATTTATAGGCTACAACCATATATCATCCAAATTTAGCACGCTAACTCACCTATCGTGCTGCAAATTGGAAAATATAATGACCGCTTCACATACCTCATACATCTACTTTCTTTTAGCGCAATGGTTCTCTCTCTACCTTGCATTGTACGCGGCTGCTCTTGAAATGGTACTGAGATACCGCTGGGCCACGACTTTTGACTTAGCAGTGCGCGTTTCGACAAGCGGTATCATTTCGGTTCGGTTTCGGTATGGCGCAGTAGTTGTCGAGTGCGGCGCTTCGTGAATGCTTCTAATATTTCTGTACATTGTTTCCTCACCGCTCGTCGCTCTGATGTAAGCTTCTGCTGATTGCGGCAAGGTTGTGGCCGAGCGGTTACAGGGTTTACCAATAGAGATTCCGTGTCCGTAACTACGTAAAACTTCATAATCTTAACTATTTTGTAGGTCCGCTGGTCAAGCGCGTCACTTTGGTTTCGTCCATCATTGTTGAGTTGACATTATTTCGGTGACTCATGTACTCTATATTGTTCAGGCGGTACCTACAATGTTACCGTCCCTGGTTTTAAGTTTTCAGCTCCACTCCAGCCTAATTAAGGCTAATTTAAGGAGGTTCTCAACTCATCAGAATCTTTTTTATGCACCTGCTTATACCCGATTACTCAAATACGCCTTCATTGATATGGAAAATGTATTTTTTTGTTTCAAAGGGTATATTTCCCAGGTAATCTCATTAAAATTTTATCGAAATCTGTCGAGCGGTTATTTTACAACATTCTATTTGGGTAACGGGAAGTCGGCTTTTGTTAAATTAAAAGATTACTTATATGGATCAAATATAGACTTGAATACTTGATTAATGTACCTACTACTATGTAATAAGTTTATTATAATTCTCTAATTTGCAAGTACATTACTTAATTTTTTAAATCTTATTTTTTTTCTTTGGCACACACCACCGTCCATGCTTAATCATAATGTTTTTATTCTATCCAAAGGTTGTCTGGAAGAGATCGCTCTTAAGCGATAAGACTGCCCATTGCGCCTATATTTTGAAGTGTTTAGTTTAGATTTATTTTGCATTTGGTGTCAATAAAGAGTTTTTCTATTGTATTGTACTTCCAGGCGGTACGTACTACATGATATCGCGGTCGCTGGGCCCCGAGTTCGGCGGCTCCATCGGCCTCATATTCTCGATGGCGAACGCCGTGGCCTGCGCCATGTACGTCGTGGGCTTCGGGGAGTCGCTCATAACGCTCATACCTGAAGAATACTACATGGTCAGCAAGAGCTGGGTAAGGGAATTTGTGTTTTATTTTATACTAGCTGCGCCCCGCGGTAAAAAGTATCCTATGTGCTATTCTAGACTCTGTGCCAAATTTCATCCAGATCTGTTCAGCCGTTCTGGCGTGAAAGAGTAACAAACAGACATCCATCGATCCATTCTTACAAACTTTCGCGTTTATAATATCAGTGGGACTAGCTGTACCCAGCGGTTTTACTTGCAGTTAAAAAGTATAGCTTATTTGTTAATCCAGGATATAAACTACCTCCACGTTTCATAAAAATCATCCATCCGTTTAAGTGTGAAGAAGTAACAAACACACACATTCACAAACTTTAGCCTTTATAATATTACTGTGATGGCACTGGTTAGGAATTCGAATAATCACTACTAGTGGACTTATTACTCTGCGAGCTGAAGACCTCGCGACCGGCGTCTGTCCTCTAGAGGCCAAGTACAAGAGAATCGGTTGAAAAATGTGACCTACAGGTATAGGGTGGAAGACAGCCAGACAGAGTTCGGACATACGGAAGCATTTATGTCGAAGCTGAATCATAGACGCTTCGCTCGCTAACGTCCGCGCTCAAAGTCTCATCGAATTGGAACAGGTGGTGTATGAAAAAAACGCTGTTAAGGCGGCGTCATAGCACGATTTTTCGCCCACACACACACGTTTACTTAAGCCGCTTCATTTAGAGTTGAAAATCGTATATCATATTTGAGTAAAATGAGATCGGCGCGTAGAATCACATTTTTATCGGTTTTAACGGTAATAAACATAACAAGGACACAAATAAGGATAAGTTGCTCGGTTAAACTTTAGAGAACTAATCTGGTTATTTAATAATCGAAAAAAAAATTAGTGTAATCGCTGAAAATTTAGAGAACTACGTTCCGATAGTTTTTTAAGAAGATACTTTTTGTGATATTTTTTTCCAAATTGAGAATGGTTTTATGAAATTGTTCTGCGGTTAAACTTTAGTTGGTTGTTTCTTCTACCAGCTGTATTTTTTTGTACCTGATCATCATAATTCTAATAAATAATAAATAATAATAAATAAATTCGGGACACTTTCACACACAGTCACCTGACCCCAAACTAAGCTAAGCTTGTACTATGGCTGCCAGGGACTGATATACATACTTAGATATTTTTAAATACATACTTAAATAGATATTAACACCCAGACATAGAACAAACACAAATGTTCATCACATGAATGTTTTGCCCTAGGTGGGAATCGAACCCACGCCCCCAAGCTCAGAAGGCAGGTTCACTACCAACTGAGCCACCGAGGCAGTCTTTCTAGCGATTCTTTCTAGCGAACTAGGTGCAAAAAAACTTGTTTTTGGTGATTTCGTGTAATTAAGGCCCCGTGCCTTAAGTTAATCGCGTACAACGTGACCTTGCTATCATTTTTCAATGATGCCTGTACTATATTCGATTCCTTAAATTCAATTTAGCTGGCCCGACCTGTTGCTGTAATATTGATAATTTATTTGTACAGCTGCTGTAAAAGTATAAACTGATAATAACGTGAATTTTGTTTGAACGAATCCTGTTATATATTTTAGGCAACTACCTACTTATAAAAATATGACCTTGACAAGATGTGTCTACAAAACAATATTTGATGAACTTTAAATTCCAAAAACCATAAAACAAAAGAACCACTTGTAAGTATTAAATTTGTTACTCACGACCATACCATCCGACACGCGATATACAATTTCCATTACAATACTCTACTTCTACTTGAGTTGGCGTCAAATTAGTGTTGGAAAACATAATGATTGTTATGTTGCAATAAAAAATGTAAAATGTATGAATGTAGATGACTCACATGAAAAACTAAATGAATAGAGAAGGGGTACTTCCCGCTTGGTAACACCCGATGACCTCCAAACTTTGTTAGACGCCTTCGAGCGGCCTAGAACACATCTGGTTATGACATCTGGGCCCCTACTCAAGTTGCGATCGCTAACGCTGAATGTCAGCTGCTGATTGTACGAAATAACATAACCTAAGAGGGCCGCGACGCTCTGAAATTTCCATAGAAACGCGCTACTCAAATTTCTTGAAAACCATTTGTCAGATTTTGATGAAATTGAGCATGTACAATTAAATTTACAATATCTCCGGCCCTATGTTCTTGGTTTTTTTAAACGTTCTAAAGCGAAAATAGAGCTATGAAAAATATCCGCATTTTTAAGGGGTCACTTTTGACTGATTTATTCAATAGGTAGACAAAGCAAATCAAAAATTCCATTACATAGGGAGGTTGTCTACATCATTAGCTGTTAAATGAATCCATAATACAAGGGAAATTCTTAGTTATTTAATAATGATTACAGAAGTGCAAAAGTCACAAAAATATTTGAAATTACACTTTGTCACTCTGTAAGTACGAGTAACTTTAGAGGCTCGTCAGTATTTCGTCGTCAGCCATTTCGTTTAGAAGAAGACTCGCTCTCTTCGCTTGTCTTCTTCTAAACGAAATGGCTATAAAATACCTTAAGCCAATGTTGATGAAAAATAAAGTTAGTATAAAGTGGTCGCCGGACTCCTAACAACTTATCATGACATGACATATCGTCATGCCTTTCCGCGAAGGGGCTGGCAGAGGTGTAATACAACGCCCACACTTTCGACGATATTCAGTCCCAAATGTGACAGGGGGCGAGCCTGTCGCCATACACCGGGCTCCAGTCATGTAGCAGATGACATACAATACGCACATATGTTCACAAAATGAACAAATTGGTGCGTGCCGTCGGCTGGGATCGAACCCGCTCCCTCTGGCTTGAGAAGCGGGTCTTCTCTAACTAGGAGCCTGGACAAAATACGTGCTTTAAAAATGTCTAGAGCAGAAAAGAAGAGACTAGTAGCTTGCTTTATGATTTCATGTTGCAATTCCAGGACCAAGCCATCTACGGCTGCATCACCATCGTCCTCCTGACGGGGATAGTGATAGTAGGGATGGAGTGGGAGGCCAAGGCCCAGGTGGTGCTGCTGGTGGTGCTGCTGGCCGCCATCGTGGACTTCCTTGTCGGGGCCGCCGTGGGGCCCAAGAGTGACGCGGAGCTGGCTCAGGGCTTTGTGGGGTACAATAGTGAGTACATCTTTATCGTCACGCCTTTCCCCGAAAGGGCTAGCAGAGGTTATAGGGCAGAGTTTATTCAACACCCACACGTCGCCGGACTATATTCAGATTATTAATATTATAATGGTGAGTATTAGAAGAAATAGTGGATCCAGTGGGAGAGGAGGTGGCTGAAGCACTTATGCTTCCCTCAAAGAATTTGGGTCCCAAAGCATTTTTAATGATTAAGAAAACAAGGTAGCATTCCGGCAGTCGACACCCAACTGCGTCACTCATCATCGTCACTCGAACTTAATGTAAATTATTTGCTCCGGTCTTGATTATGTATCGATTGACGTCACTGCGTGTCACTAATGTGACCCTTTTTTGTCTCGGAACGTCGGAACGTCTTGGAACCTGACGGAGTATATTATACCACGCTTTTTAAAAACGTTTTACTGTTTACCTTATTACGTATCTTCAACTGTGCCAAGTCTCTTTCAACCCAAACTTCTGAATCCGCCACTGATCAGATATAGAGTTGCCAGATGAGTGAGGCAAAGCAATGAATATCATGCTGATATCGATAGTGTTGTCATTGAAATAAAGTCGAAAATAAACTATCTTGTACTGCGTACATGAACGAAGAAGTTGCCAATGGCAATAGGGTAGAGTGGGATACTGATAAATATTGTGATAAGTTTTCAGGAACTTCAAATATGACTCAGTTCTGGAAAGGTGCTAATGTTAATTTCAACTTTATTGCAATATGTCGAAGGTTACATTTTCAATCTTTTATTACTTACCACATGATTGTTTTTTTTTGTTTCAGTGCAAGTACTTATGAACAACATGGGTTCGGACTACCGCTACTTCGAAGGCGTAGAGCACAATTTCTTCTCCGTGTTCTCAATATTTTTCCCAGCGGCTACCGGCATACTGGCCGGCGCTAATATTTCCGGCGATTTGAAGGTACATGCGTATTAACTTTCCGACTTTAGAACAGGCAGAAACAGAGACGTTTCTACGAAACGAAAACGTTATCCGTTTTAATGATTGTTTCATTGTTTTTTTATTTTTATTTTTTTACTCTTCCACACACAGTCTTCTGACCCCAAACTAATTTTGTTCAATTAAATGAGTGAAATTAATATAATTTTGTAATTTGTATTCTTTTATTTTATTTATATTTTGAAGGATTTGGTGTAAATAGAAATTTGAATTTGGAATTTGGGCTATTCCGAAATAATCATTATTATTATATCTAAAACGTTTTTGACGTTCTAAGAACTGCCAAAAATTGAACTAAATTCTGATTTTTATTTCTATAATTTTATTATCTATGTAAATTTACTTTAGTTTTGACTATTCCTTGACGGGTCAGTGCTGCCACCTAGTTGTGAAGCGTTTCGGAAAACCCTTAATGTGGAATTTCCTTTGTTTTGATATGGGCCATTCCGTCTATTTAGATTCTTGATATATGGTGAAAAGTGGTGAAAACGAACTTATCCTCGGTGACATAAATTCCTTTTTAGAGCGGTCGCGCGCAGACCGTTTGCGGCTAGCTCGCCAGCAGCTCGAAGAGTCGATCTAAAAAGGACTTTATCTCACAAAGTATAAGTTAGCTTTTCATTTAACACTATTGCGTTGCGAGGCTGTTGGGTGATGCAAGTGGACGGAATGTTTTACTTTATTTTGTACTAGCTACGACCCGTTGATTTCACCCGGCAAAAAGTATGTTCTGGGCTATAATCCATCTATGTGCCAAATTTCATCCAGATCCGGTCAGCCGTTCTGCCGTCATTGAGTAACAAACATCCACCTATCCTTCCAAACTTTTGCATTTATAATATTAGTGTGATAGTGTGAAGTGCTTTATAATATTTTTTTTCTATTCTAGGATCCCCAAAAGTCGATCCCCAAAGGCACGCTCCTCGCGATCCTTCTCACGACGCTGTCGTACCTCGTGATCGCCGTCATCGCGGGCTGGACGGTGCTCCGCGACGCGTCGGGCGACGTCGCGGACATCCACAACTTGACGCTCTCCGCCTGCGCCGCCGCCAGGACCTGTCCTTACGGCCTGCAGAACAGCAACGATGTCAGTACAATGTTTTTATTGCGTTTAAATGTAGTATGTGCATGTGTGCGTATTGTATGTCATCTGCTACATGACTGGAGTCAAGTGTAAAGCGACGGGCTCGCCCCCTGGCACATTCAGGGTCGGACTGGCCAGATAGTCAGGGTGGCATTTGCCAGCCGGGCCCCAGCCGGCGCGGGTCCTCCTTCGGACTTGCGGCAAGCCCCGCAAGCCAGACGGTAGTTAGGTTTGGGGCTACACCTCGCCTTGGGCCCCTGGTTTGTGGGGAGCCACCAGGGCCCTTCCAGCTCAGTCCGACCCTGGTCACATTTATAATAATATTTGGAATTTAATATAGTTCGGCGTAGTGCAGGTGTTGTATTACACCTCTGCCAGCCCTGCGTCTTTGTTCTTGCTATTTTATTTCAGAATTATTTTCACTTATTTAATTCACATTAAATACGAATATGATGTAGCGCATCTCATCAGGCCCTTGAATCTCTCCTGGGCATTTTTTTATTCTCCTTCCTAAAGTTGTTTTTCTTTCTTATAATTCAGGTAATTCGACTAGTGTCCGGATTCGGTCCGCTCATTTACGGCGGCTGCTTCGCGGCCACACTGTCTTCGGCGCTCGCTTCGCTCGTGTCCGCGCCTAAAGTGTTTCAGGTGAGATTCTACATAAACATGATCGAGTAGAAAAATATCAAATCCAAACTTAAAACAAGACTTAACATACGAACAGGCAAATGTGGCAAAGATTTTAACTTGATAAAAAAGAAAAAATAAGGCTTTGTTATAACTAGCAATTTGAAAGAAGCTAACTGTCCGCTGACTGACTCTGAGTTGCGTATAGGGCAAACTAAATGTTTGTTACTCTCGCAAGCGGAAAGAAAATGCTGTAGCAAAGAAAATCAAAAAAATCTGCTCGTCGCAAGCGGTACGCCGTAAACTGCGTACAGGGTCGTACCGTGAAATCTTATTGCAAGATTTTTAGGTTCAGCCGCTGACGCTGCGCAACCGCGAATCGTATCGCCGCGCAATAAGGTTCATGGTTGCGCAGCTTCGGCGGCATAACCTAACAATCATCGCAATAAGATGTCATGGTAGGTTCACTTTTCATATCTTCCAAAGAATTGAGACATGATTGCAAAAGAAAGTCTGCATTTTCAAAGCATTTGTCTCATATACAGCGAATGCTTGTATTTATCTCTAATGTTTTTCAGTTTTTATATCTTTTATTTGTGAAGTAAAATAAAGCGTTATTGTATTTTATTGGTCGTTTTGTTTTCGACGCTGTGCTACCATGGACTTTATTCCGCGGTGATACGATTCGCGGTCGCGCAGCGTCCAAAAACAAAACGTAATCATTATAGCATGAAGATGTCATGGTAGGCTCCTGTATTGTATTGTGTATTGTATAGTTGTATATGTGTCCAGGCGCTGTGTCAAGACAAGCTGTACCCGTATCTCGAGTTCTTCGCTAAAGGATACGGACAGAACAACGAGCCGGTGCGGGGATACGTACTCACCTTCATCATCGCCACCGCCTTCATACTTATGGGTATATTATACATTGATATTAATATCGAATGTAGCACAGCACAGCACAGCGCAGCGTTACAACTTTTTGTAAGGAACAGCTGGTTTTTTCGCGATTTCAAGATTCGCTCTAAAGTAAGAGTTGGCCATAATGAGTACAATGATATCCTTAAATATGTCCGTCGTTTAATAATAATAATTTATTGAACAAAATATACAGTGCTTACAGATAAAAGTTAGTAACTGATTCTTATTGACTAATATTAGTAGATACATCTGAATAAGCTATGAACCCTGAGTCTCACGCTAGGGGAGTCCTGTGTTGTGAAACTCAGTTTATAGATACACCCTATATACAAGCCTTGTGCTTACATAAATTAATAATTTAAAAAATCCCCGACCCCAATTTCTATCAACCATAAGTTAAGAACTAAGTGCTAAGAACACTCCCGACTAATTTACCTATCAAACAAAATCAAAATCGGTTCATCCGTTTGGGAGCTATGATACCACAGACAGACAGACGCACACACATACATGTGAAACTTATAAGTTATAACACTAAGTCGTTTTTGGGTCGGGGGTTAAAAACCGTTCGTCAACCTGTCGTCTCAAATCGTTAGATGAGCAGTATTAAATAAACACATGTTTGTTTAATTTGTTCAGTAAAAACATCCTTAATTTCCAGGTGGTCTCAACCAGATAGCTCCGCTGATCTCTAACTTCTTCCTCGCTGCGTACGCTCTGATCAACTTCTCCACGTTCCACGCGAGCCTCGCCAAGCCTGTGGGCTGGAGACCTACTTTCAGGGTAAGTTTACATCGTATTTTGATTCGAGTTTTCGATGCATTTGAAAATCGATTTGAACGAGTGTTAGTCGTGAGGTTTTTGTCTCATGCCGTTCATTCGGGGTTTTGACTAGCGTTTATTTTCTCTTAAGCTTGCTAACTAGGAAACCGTTTTAACATAATACGTAATAAGAGATAGACAGTTAGGCACGACAGGCTCACTATTCTTACGCGTGAGATGTTATTTTGGTCACTCTCACTTCTATGACTTTTCAAACGAGAGAGACAATGACCAGAAAATATCTCGCGCGCAAAAATAGGGGCCAGATAGCCAGACCATCAACCGCGCACGACACATTGTATGCTGTAATATGCTCTTAAATTATATTTTAGTTTACAGCGAATGAAACTAGATGGCGCTAATCACAATCCCCAAGTAAACACATGACTTGTTCCAGCTGTACAACATGTGGCTGTCGCTAGTCGGTTCAATGGTGTGCGTGGTGATAATGTTCGTGATCTCGTGGGCCACGGCGCTCGTCACCATCGCGACACTGCTGGCGCTGTACCTCCTCGTGTCATACAGGAAGCCGGGTCAGTTCACAGCATACAAATACTGGGTTACGGGGAACAAGGGCCCTAGAAGTTGCATTCGCCTTCGAACGATTCTAGTTCAAAAATCACTAATCAGCAGCTGATTGGACGAAAAACCAGCTATATGATTCAATCAATAGCTAAAGTTTGAGCGCTATTGATTGTAGAATTATAATAAGCTTATTTAAGCTTCAAGTAGCCCAACGAGCCATGGAGAAGGATATGCTCGGAGTCGCTCTGCGATATCGAATCAGGAATGAGGAGATCCGTAGACGAACCAAAGTTACCGACATAGCCCAGCGAATTGGCAAGTTGAAATGGCAGTGGGCAGGGCATAGCACGAAGGACTGATGACCGATGGGATCGTAAGGTTCTCGAGTGGATACCACGTATTGCAAGCGCAGCGTAGGACATTACAGGCCGGTTCAAACCTAATGGCGGCTGTGTAGTTAGACGGAAAACGCTGCGCAGTAGCGAAAACGAAGACGCGGTCGTCAGAGAGACAAGACGCCACTAAGTCTTGCTTGCGTCGCACTTCACAGTCGTCATTAAGTTTGAATCAGTCTGTACCAGTATGAGCCTACTTTTCAAGGTGCCATTTTTCGTATTGAGACTTGACATCTAGTATATCTGATCGAAGGCCACACTAATACAGTTGTAACATTGTTGTGTTGCAGACGTGAACTGGGGCTCGACAACGCAGGCGCAGACTTACAAGGCGGCGCTGACCGGCGTGCATCACCTCAACAGAGTTACTGAGCATGTCAAGAATTACAGGTAAAACTACTTAAGAAATTTCAAACACCCTCTTAGCAATAAACATTGTACAGCTTTGTCTTTTTCTTTCTTTATTTTTTTTTTAAATTTGATGGAAAAACACAAAAGAACGTTTATTGTCACTGAGGTTAGCATAATTTTACCACTTTTGTTCTCTCAAGACTTTGAAATTTTCCTCGAAGAAGAAAAACAATTTATAAAGTTGGCTAGCCTAAAAAACTAAGTGTAAAATTAATATATCAACTGCGTCTGTTTCAGGCCCCAAATCCTAGTGCTAACGGGCTTCCCCGCCGAGAGACCGATCCTCACAGACTTTACATATCTGCTGACCAAAGGCTTGTCGCTCATGCTATGCGGTCACATTGTACAGGTAATCCCTTTTAAATGACTTCCAAAAAAGGAAAAGGTTTAATACATTATTAGGCTTGCATTTGACCGCCATTAATGCTGTCTAGAATGGATTGCACGAAAGCATCGCTTTTCGTACAAATGCTCCAGTCGTACAACCCAAGTTTCCTTTATTAGTTCGTACATTTGCTTGAAAGAACTTGGCTATCATTCTAATGATAATTACAATACTTACCTAATTTTAAGGCCACTTCACAGTCTTAAACAAACCCCTTTTACTATGGATATTATGCCCAGCTAATTGTAACAAACATTTAAATCAACACATTGAGAACTTTCTGCCCATTCTTCTTTCTAGGGCCAAGTAAGCCACCGAGGTCGCGAATCGCTAAACAGTCGCGCCTACGAATGGTTCACCAAACGCAAGATCAAAGCGTTCTACACGGTAGTTGACGACGTTTCGTTCAAAGATGGCGCTAGTGCGCTCGTCCAGGCCAGCGGCTTGGGGAAACTGAGGCCTAACATACTGATGATGGGGTTCAAAGAGGATTGGCAGACCTGTGAAAGAAACGAAGTCGTGGATTACGTAGAAGTTATGCAGTGAGTATGGTTTAGTTTGTAGTTTTTGATAATAGATGGCGTTTGTACAAGCTAATTACAATCTTATACCTTCCACTGCAGGGTCATCGACCTACCCTAAATCAAGGGTGATTGAGTCGTTATCCACCAGGCTGGCTTAGTATGGGTAGATGTTACTTGTCACAAGCTTTGGAATTATTAATCTAGGACATGTCAGTTTTCTCACGATGTTTTCTTACAAATGGCGATAATTTGAAAATTTCATGGTGTTTTGTACAAGCCAAAAAGATTGTATAATTTAAGCTTAAAAATAAGTAAATTGATGAAATAGTCTCTCTTTTTGAAAGTAAAGACTTCTATGTAAGAAGGTTGAGAGCCAAAATCACCTAAACCTAATATATTTTCCTTCCAGCAAAGCGCTAGACGTGCATATGGCCTTGGCATTGCTAAGGGTCGAAGGTGGGCAATACACGGTAGAAACATTGGACGACGATCTCCGGGCCTATCTCAACGACATGGGACACAAAGACTTGTCGGCGTTCTCACGTGTGTATCGTACGCTTAAGGACACTAGGAACACACCCAACTTACATACTTATATTTATACATACAATACACACATACAAATTATAACTTTGGCTAATAAAATAACATATTTTAATATTAAAAAATCTGTTAATATTAAAGATTTTTAAATGACAGTATTCAACTAATAACCATTTTATCGTTGTCTTTGTCTAATAGACTGCAAAGAAAAATACTAATATTTTAAAATAGTTTTAACTAAATATATAGAAAATTTTTCAACTGCAGTAGACAATTTATTAACATAAATTGTAATAAAATGAGTGAACAATACAATCAGATATTGCTATTGATATAGAATATTGTACCGTGTGATTTGACTAACTTAAACCATCTCACCTCATTCGAATTAACAGTGTAACGATGGGCTATGTAGAAATCGAATAATATACCATTCGATTATCGAATTGTAATTTATTCGATTAGTGCATTGTTATTTTAATGTTGTGACTAAGATAATGAGGGTAAGGTTTCCATTATCACGCCATACTTTGTACAGGATCGATGGGAGACAACTTCAAGGATTCAAAATCTACAGAAAGTTTGAACACGCAGTCTATAGGTGAGTTCTCATACCATTAAACGCTTATAAACAATCAAATTTTCTTTGTTTCATGTTTGTTTCTGTTTGTTTCATTTTTCGCTATTTGTTGTGTGTTTTAATTTTATGGCGCAAACATCCTTCCCTCCTTTGAAAGGTAAGCTTATTTCTACGAACGAAAAGCATTGATGTCATGGGTGTAGGTAAGATGTTTATGAGTTTTTTCTATCTCTACTTTTGTCTGTCACAAAATGTTGATTAAATTAGTATAGGTAATAAGTGATTGTCACCCCAGGTAGCAGTATGTCCGATGTGTCGATGGGTGGGTCGCCGCAGTTGCGGCGGGCGGGAGTTTCGGCCGATCCCACCGCTGCTAACAAGCCTACGACACCTGTACAGAAGCCCGAGGTTAAGGAAAGGTAAGATTCTGACCATGTTTCGTCTTGGCTGAAGTGAGACTTTTCCAAGACTATTTGTTTTTGACGTGTTCAAACTATGTAAACAGTTTTTTAGCATACACATGTGTTCACTAAGATCGGTTCTGTTTTATTTTGCTGTTAAACAAGTGATAAAATAAGAAAGAATGAGAACAAAGTAATACAGATAAAAAAAACAATTATTGTGACGTGTAACTATAGGAGTTATCAATAAATTCTGATTCCTGATATCAATAGTTAATTTTGCCTAGAATAACCAAGAAAAAACACAAAAATGTCTTTGGACGTATACAAGTAGAAAGCGGGCTCTCTGCGCTGGATCAGCTGCGCTTATCGGCGTTACTGGGCTGCCACGCCATTTGTTATTTTATCTGCAACTGAACAAGGCGCGGCCCCTGCTTATACCCGCTCGTTTTGTGTAGCGATTACCTCCGCGAACCAGCGCCGATAAGCGCGGACAGACCAGCTCGGGTAACCTGCTTTCTACTTGAATACGCCATTAGAACATTGATAGTTTCCTTAACAAAGTGTGAACTGGCAGGCTAGGCATCGGCAGCGCAGTCCGGCGCGCGCTGGGCGGCTCGAGCGCGCGCCGCACCTCGTCCTTCACCTCCGTGGAGCAGTTCACGCGCCGCCAGCAGGGCTCCGTCGACGTCTGGTGGCTCTATGACGACGGAGGTGAGTTATGGCACTGAAGTGGCAGTGGGTAGGGCTTATCGCTCGTAGAAACCACGACCGATAGGGCAGAAAGATTCTCGAGTGGCGACAACGAACCGGAAGATGCAGCGTGGGGCGGTCTCCCACTAGGCGACCTGGCGATCTGGTGAGGGTCGTGGGAAGCCACTGGATGCGATAAACCAGAAGATAGTGCAAAAAACTGGCAGCTACTTTTAGTTCTTTTATTAAAAACTTTGCCAATTAATTATTTAGTCCAATATAATATAACTTTCCTCAAAGATGGTGTCCAAAGTTGATTAGATCGCGACCCACCTATTATCAGAGGTCACCCTCTATACTTTTGTAAATGCAGCTCTGACTATGCTGTTCATTTCCGCAGGTCTGACCCTGCTGCTGCCGTACATCCTGTCAACGCGGCGCGCCTGGGCCTCGTGTCCGCTGCGAGTGTTCACGCTCGCCAACAAGAACACCGAGCTCGAGATAGAGGAGCGGAAGTGAGTAGCAACCATCAACCAGAGTCACGTTGGAGGTTGTACGCTAAAACACGTGGGAACCCGTCGCGCCTGGAAAACACATGGCACGCGCTCGCGTTAGTTAGCACTGCTGATACTATTTTTCAATACAGATACGCGAGCGGACGAGTTTTCGCGTACGCTCTAAGTGTCTATTTATAAAAGTATTTACAGAGAAGATAAATCACAATACTTGTACTTCTCGTAGGTAGGTAGGTGTCGTAGGTTTTTAAGGTCTTATTATATCTCTTGAGCTAATAAAAAACATTACATCGATTATAATGTCCTAAAACAGCCAAAACGATTTTTGTTATTATTAGTAGAAATTTAAGTATTGGTCCTTCGAGCCGTATTTCGTGTGGCGAAATCTTAATAGTATCCTCTCACTTAATAGTAACTTATCTTCTAACTAACTAGCCGTATTTCGTGTGGCGAAATCTTAATAGTATCCTCCCACTTAATAGTATAGTAATAGTAAATCTTAATAGTAACTTCCCACTGAGAAAGTTTGACCCTTTCACTGCCTAACATTCATCCTTTGCCTTTTTGCTTTTTGCCGCCCATAACGAGCAATATTATATATTCTGTACAAATACTTGTTGGGTAAATCCGACTCAATCGGTAAAATGGTTACTGTGGTTTGTTTCTCTTTGACAGTATGGCTAAATGTAAGTTACTTTCCCAGCATGGCGTCTCTGCTCTCAAAGTTCCGCATCGACTACTCAGCCCTAAAGATGGTCCCGGACGTGACGCGGCGACCGAAGGACTCAACGCTCGCCTACTTCGATAAACTCATCGCGCCTTTCAAGATTCCCGATGACAGTAATGATCCAGGTAAGGAAAAAAAGGAGGTAAAGGTTATCGACCGAGCAACCGTTGGCGAGTGAAGCGTCAGCTTTAGCTTCGACAAAAATGCTTTCGTGTGTCCGAATTCGGTCTGGATCTCTGTCCGGATCTTTGTCTTCCTGTACAGGTAGCGTAAGGCGTAAAGGTACTATGAACTTCATCAACTTCTAAGGGCATAAACGGGCCATATTTTTTTTTTCTGCAATACTGGGCCGGCAATACTGGCTCGGCAATATTACGACAATATTTTGAGTGTGCCCCGGCCATACATACATTACACATACATTTCTAGCATGGCTGATGATGGCCGAGCTACAGTTGGCAATATTGCCAGTATTGCATTAAAAACGTAAAAATATAAATAATACGAGTGCCCCAAGATGCGTTGCTGATTCTTGCGCTTACAAGTTCTAGCGTAATTTCTTGTAAGAAACCTTGAAAAGTGATAATATCTCGTTGTTTTCCTCCAGCCGGTATAACCGAGGCCGACCTCCTCGCGGCCCGCGACCGCACGTACCGGCACCTGCGCCTGCGCGAGCTCATCACCTTCCACTCCTCCGCTGCACGCCTCGTCTGCGTCACTCTCCCCATGCCGCGGCGGAGAGGAGTCGTCCCCGCGCCACTCTACGTCGCGTGGTTGCATGCGCTGGCGACGGCGGCTGATAGAGTGTTGCTAGTTAGGGGAAATCACGCTGCTGTACTCACTTTCTACTCATAAAACTGAGGGTAGTTTCAAATAAAACAGAGGGTAGTTTCATAATGATATCTAAAGGAACAACAGTCCTTTATTTTAAAGCGACTCGATTCGCAAGGACGTGTTGCTTGGCGATCTTTCTTCTCGCTAAAAAGAGAGAGATATACAGGCAAGTTTCTTTGTGAATACATTTTGTGGAATGTGAACCATGCAATGCAAATTGGTCCTTCGAGCTGGTTGGTTTCAATGACATCTACAACTTAGGTCTTTTTCTTTGGATATACTACATTGTTGTATAGTTTTAAAAAGCTGGAAATATTTCGCGAGATATTTTGGTAAATATTAACGATATTGTATATATATATATAACGATATAAAGTTGAAATTAGTATCAAGAGATTTTTGTGTTTGACCTTGATAACTCTGCATGGTTGATCTATATTTAAAAACAAAGGAAGAATGAAAATAAAACAGCTCCAGAGACAATTCCTCTTTACTATAACCATTCCATTCTCTTTAACATCATTGTTACTGAATAATAAGAGCAATCATTGTGAGCTTTAAAAAAAACATTCTGTTGTAAGTAATCTCTTAAATTATTGTCATTTAGTTTAAGGACTTAGTTTAAATCACCAAAGAAATGAATGAATATTTGAAACAGAGATCTGTGCATCGATCTGTAAATAATTGTATTTTAAATTAGGTTAAAATATTTCAATAAGTATTATTTTAGGACGTATTGGCAACCTTTAGAAATTACAGACTGAGAAGTGCCTGAACTATCTGACCGAATCTAATAGATATTGCTAATTATATAGAATACTCTTGTTATACAATATAATTGTGCAACTGTGTATAACATTTTACATTACGAAGATCCACATATTAATTTTGTCAGCAAGTGAGTTTGAGTAACTAAATGTAATAGTTTTTTTTTTAAATTATCATAAATAATTATAATTATAATGAGATATATTTTTCCCTAATTAATCCACCGTCACCACTAGGCTCAATTTTTTGTCTTATATCCTTAACCTTTAATACAATCATTTATTATTTGTATGTATTTTATAGAGTTTTCTTCATAATAATGTAAAATGTTATTCACGTTACAGTTTACACCCTTCCGAAACATTGTGATTCCGATACTTTACGACTTAGAGATAACTATGTATGTGTGTGAGTGTGTATAATTTAAATGATGTAAGTATGCGTGAAATAAATATTTTTAGACGAATTTTACTAGTTAAATCAATGACTAAATCGAATACTATCAACTTAGAAAAATGTATTCCAAACACAACACCCAGTGTTTTTATAAAATAGCGACTATTGCCGTTTAGAAAATGTTATATTTTAACAAAGTAATTATGAAGGCCAATTCACACTTAAATGGCATAGTATAAAGCAGGCCTCGTTTAAGTGATACCTAATAATTATTATAAATATCTTGGAAATTAACGTAAAGTTTGATATCTTCGAATTTGATTCGTAATAAATGATATAAAGTTCGAAATACAATGCATCTTGGTGTGAGTCGGCCCTTAGAAATAATTGACACAAGTCCACATCGTGGCTACAAGGAAGAACAGAGATAGCAAATAAGGCTGAGAATAGACGAGCGCTAATGAAATTGTGTTTTTTTCTTTACATTGTTTGGCGTCATAATATTCTGCGACAAAACTAAGTGAGTATAATTATGATATGTACTTACGTAATTTTGCAAATACAACATTTTGCTCGTCTGATTTCAGCCTAATGTTTCAATTTATACATTTCCAACGTGACTTTTTGATAACTTATTTATTTATACGTGACCAGTAACTGAAGTACAATCGAGTACAAAATTATAATGGTATTCCATTTCATTAACAATGTTAATATAACCCTAACATTAGTTTATGAAGTGTTTTAAATTATTAACAATATACGATGTACGATGACGATGTTTAATTTATTTCTGGATGTTACTGTACTGTAGTGCAAATGATGTAAATAAATGATTTAGTGCAAGAGATAATTATGTGCTTTCTTTTTATTTTACCGATGCGGATAAGATTGCTTTAGCCAATAATTTATCTAAATGGATCACAGTTTATATGATTGTACTTTAGATAATTTAGATACATAGATTACTAGCAACTTTGAAGGTTGCGTTGCCACTTCTTCGCTCATATTTAACACAAACCCTTTTTCACCGACTCGAGTTCAAAACAGGCGGACGTTTTCAATTCGAGTGTAAATTTTTGGATGTTTGTTTCACGATTACTTTGCTAAAATATGTTTTTTTTAAAGGATAAGAAGTTTATAACTTAGTTACTTTGACTTTCAAACTATCTTATGGCTTAGATAATAGTAAATTATGCACCGAGAGGACAAAACAGTGTCTTAATTTACGGGCGGTTTATTGAACCCAGAGCGAAACGAGAAACTCTTAGAGTAGAAGAGTGAAGCGAGGGGTCAAGCCGTTCAAGATAAAGAAAATGGTTTATCCCAGAGGTGAATACTCTACTTTTCACACCTGCGAGGCAATAAAAAGGAACTGTGAAACTACACTAAACACGATATTTTGTTTTAATTTCGTGCATTCATCAGCTGCGTTTTTTTTTCTTAGTGGCTAGTTCAGATTTTGAGTGAACTTTTTTTACAATGCCCGTATGCTGAGTTTTCATTCAATTTTAACCTCTTTACTCGAAAACTCGCATGGGATTTTCATACAACTTTATATCCGTAGGGACGCAATGCCTTGCTTTAATGCTTTGCGTTGAGACTACGAGATTTATAAATATTGTTCATTGTTCATTATCGAGCAGGTAGTGTGAAAAATAGTATTTCTCCATGCTAGCGTAGCCTAATATACAGCAATAAAATAGTGTATTAGTCTATGACGCTAGTAAGATATCGTAGTCCCATTAGTCCCTACTAATAGTTTGGGAAGAGTTTTCTTTAAACCATAGATTTCTTATGACGATTGGGAAAAAATAAGATTAGTGAAGTTTTGCTTTCAGAATGTCCAGCGGAAAATTCTAATAGTTCAACTGGTAGGTAAGTAAAAAATGGAGTCTAGGGCTAGCTGTCGATTTATTATTATATTGATTTTTAGTACTAAGACTGCCCAAAAGAAGGGTCTGTTTCTTATGACCTAAAGATTTGCACGCAGATTGACAGATTTTGGATACAGATTTTGAGGTGGCGAGATGCGGCTTTGTATCCAGATTGAAAATTTGTCGTAAGTATTTTTTTTTGTTATCTATTAATTTAATCTGTGAATGTATGCACTTTTGCAGCGTGCAGTTTGTGTTTTCTTCCCGGGCTTACCAGTTCGCATTGAACGAGTGTCAGATACAAGTTTAACAGCGCTTGGGCAGCCCGCAGTCTATTAGCAAATAGGCACGCCGTGTCTATGCAATTTATACGTTTTCTAAACGTTGAATGCAACAATAATCTCGCGATCGTCCCGCAGTGGTCAAGCGACAGCAAGCCAGTCGGATCGCGCGCGCTCCGTTCGTCGCACGCTTCCCGCCTAAACGAACATTCGAAACTTGAATCGAGATCTTGAAAAATACGCGCGGAAACGCCTCGTTTTATTTTTCTTAATAGTGGACAAACTTTTTTTTAATTGTGTGACTGAGTGCTATCAGTGCAGGTGTTTTTTGGAACTTTATTTTGATAGTGCTGGGCAATAGCCGGATCTAAGGGACAACTCGAGGTAAACACGTGATAATGACTTATTTTTACGTTCACATTCTTATTGTTGAGATTTTTCTTTGTTAATGCATTATGCTATAATATTTTGTGTGCTATAAAAAAATTATGATGGTTTCGTTACCTAGAATTATTTTTTTATCATAGATCTTATCGGCGTTGTTTTGTTTATATCTTTTGCACGATCTATACCTATCATTTAATACCATTTACGGTCTTGTTTTTGATACGATCGATAGCGCGTCTTTCATAACTTCCTCGCGATTTACTAGACTGGCTATTTTAATTTATGCAACCAAACTTGTTTTATCTGGATACTCAGCGACTTTAAATAAGTAGGAAACATGTCTTAAATATAATATTTTGCAGAGAATATAATCGCATTACAATAGCAGGCTATTATGGTTAAGCTTTTAGTTCCGATATTTATTGAATATTATGTAAAATGGGAATTAAATTAATAAATTCTTTGCTTACTAACTTTCCCTACTATAGGTACCTAATCTCTACTTTAGCCAAAGATTTTTTTTTAATTTACTCACCTATACTTGAAGTTCATTCATTCATAGGTTGTTTTTATTGGCGACGGAAACTTATTGCTAAGACCAAACCAGTTCGTTTGGACGCGTGAATCTCCGGTAGTCTTGAGACCTGTTTCATTTTAATGTCTAAGTACTTCTCTACTTAATTTTTTTATTTTTAAGTTCAATAGGTTTTTATTCAATAGGTTTACATTTATGTACAGGAAAGACCTTGATTGCGTTTTCTCAACAACAAAACAAAAGATTCAAATCTAGTTTTTTTATTGAGATGGACTTCAGCCCTTGAAGATTGGACGACTTTGCTTAGTTTTAAAGGAGTTTTGATTGGTACGTAAACTTTTTTCGTTTTCGTTTGGCTCCAAACTTTTCAATAAAGCGCTCCTGGCGAAAATGTTAATGAAATAAGTTAAATGTATGGAGCCAAACGTTAAAAAACTTTACGTCAACTATGCAAGCCTAGGTACTGGCAAGTACTAATTTTGTACGTTTTGCTTATTGAGAATTATTGTACAGGCTAAAGAATGCTCGCTGTAACTGAATAGAGCAGCGAATTGAGTTCGTTAAATTGATATCTAGGAGACTCAATTAGTGGGACAGATATTACGATACCAAATCACTCGATTCATGATGAAACCAGACTGGTCCGGAAGATTCTATGTGAGTATCGTCCTCTTACGTTTGTATCTATTTGGAATTTGGACAAATTTAGAAAACGTATTATGATAAATCTACAAAAGTTTTAACGTACTTTTTGCACTTTGTCCGTGAAATTTGCTGCCACACATCATCAACCAAAAAGAGCGATTTCCCGCCTATTCTTGGATGCCATTTAACTGCATTTTAAAACACATTTTACCGAAACACAAATCACAATACAATAGGAAGACTCTCTGGCGATAATGGAAATTTAAAACTGCCAAATTTCAAAATTTTTGTCAATTTAGTTCTTCGAGCTAGAGCTGAACCATTTTTGTAAGTACCAGTTATGCTAGCGAGGAAGTATACCTACTTACTGATTTCAATACTTCCGTCGTTACAAGGTATCCTATCTTAATAAAACCGCTTGCTTTTAACTGCTTGACCACAGCATTCTTGGCTGCATCGATTCAGATGATTCAGACTTCAATCTTACGTACGAAATGGAGAAAGAGTGAGCAATGTTGCACCGCTGGCGCAGTGGCGGCGCGGTCACGCTCCGTACCCCCGTTCCGGAGTTCGATTCCGCGCCCGTTACGTCCAATTTAAGCGGAGATGCATCTCCGTTGATGAATGGTTAAACATCTGTATCCTGGTGCTGTAACTGTTCACTATTCTGAAAAAAAATTACCATTTTATGCCATACCACTTATCGAAAATATTTTCCTTTCTAATCCTAGCCTAATCGGTAGCGCAACTATAAGCTGGAGGTCCTAGGGTCTATTCCCGATAGAGCAGGTGTTGATCAACTTTTAAGATTAACCAAATATAAACACAAGTAATCAAATTAAAGTGAATCTTTAAATTTATGTAGCACATACAAAAATTGACCCCTTCGCCGTCCGTAAAATCAGCCACCATAGGTTCCAGCTCACTCAGCATGATACTGGTGAATCCGCCAGTATTACTTCTGGATCTGAGTGAGCCTTGGTGTGTCTTCCATAGCATACCTACCCGGCACAGGGAATCCTAGTGAGGCTTTCCACTTGGATTTCCAGTAAGTGTGAAACATTATGTTATCTATTTATAATGTAGGTAAGTCTATAGATAACTAGGATATAGAAATAGAATCAAATCTAGGTGTAACTAAATCTCGCAATATGCTTCGAAAATATTCTATCTCCGGTATCTTTACAGTTAAGCAATTCTAAACGACATTTTCATAACAATATGAATCAATCTCATCTAGGTATCTAAATATAAAACCCACCTCATTCGGTTTAGAAACTAAATGAATATCAGAGCAATCTTTACAATTCCACGTTGGGCAAGAGGCGCGAGTACACACTCGCAACGCAAACCGTCACAGCTATCAGCAATATTAATAAAGCAAGCAATGTTACACAAGTTCTTATTAGCAAATATCCAATTTCGTGTAAGTTATGGTGGCCGAGTAAGTTATGGTAGGAATTTCAACAATTTTATCTACATTTGTAATCTACGGTGAATGGAAACATCGCGGGGGAACCGACATGTCCTAGGAGAATAATTCTAGGACATGTGACGTCCACCAATGCGCAACGGAACAATGGAAAACGGCTTAATCCTTGATGTAGATAGATAGATAGAAAAACACTTTATTATTCACATCAGAAATAACAAAACAAAAGAACAGAAAAAACTTAAACTGTAGTGTAAAAACTGGCGGCCTTATCCCTAAGAGCGATCTCTTCCAGGCAACCTTAGGATGGATGGATGGATGTAGGGTAGGTCGGTGTCCCTGTAGTGGGATATAAAATACTAATTAAGTGTTGTCATCTATGCAGGTAAGAATACTTCACATTCCGAGCCAAGCTAACTTCAAGTACCTCTATTGTACTCTCTATGGTACTCCTATTGCTTTGTTCCGTTCAGGTACTTCAGGTTGACAATGTCTAGTTTGCTAAAATGTCTTATTTTGTCCAGTCTGGTCCAGTCCAGCAATGTCTCTGGTCTAGACGCTTTAGGGGCGCACACCGGCGCCCTTAAGATATAAGCTCTTAGATGTATGATGAGTATATTTTTTATTAAATATCAGCTGAGTATAAGGAAAAATACGTACCTATGACCGACTATAATCGAATTGCCACAACAAGGACAAGAGTATGCAGATCTGGCTGCCAAACTTCATCATTGGCATAATACGGCAAAAGATTTTGTGCAGCTACCGATTCACGTCAGATTCATTACATCTTCGCTGGTGACAATAATAACTTTATTAAGGGCAGTTCCCGTTGGTCACGCTAGTCTTTATCCCCGTGAAGTATTTTCCCGCGCGTCCCCACAGAAATGCCCGGCAGTAGGGACGAGCGGGAATGACAGATTTTTATACTTCCTTTGTCGAGTTTGAGGAAAACCCTAAGAAAAAAGGCACTTTTCGCTCACAAATTAAGAGAACTCTTTTATCACAGAATTAATGAGTTTTATGATAATAGTATAAGACATTGCTCGTAGAGACGTGAGACGAAGGTTGTTGCACGTGCGATGCTGTGGGTCTCACCAGCTGTGGCCAACATTTTATACTCCCACTAAGCCTCACGCCACAGAACATATAATAATACTCTTACGCTGCCGCTGTGCTGGGATCAATCGAATCCATAATATAGATAAATATATAAATAGGTATACGTCACATTACTCAAAATGACAATATTCCTAGGTGAATGAATTCGGTTTAGGAATAGGGTGAGTTTTATTACAATATATTGCTTTATTGGACGTCAAAAACTGCAATGTAAAACCTTAAAGACTAATTTGCAAATATTCGGTAGTACATGGCAAGGTTTGTGGTTATTATCATACATACAAAAGACATCAATTTATATCTATATCTTTTAATTATTAATGTAGTGCAATTTATGACGATAATAATGTGACTGCTACTCTAATTATTTAATTTGAAATTGTATGAGTCTATGGTACTTGACGAATAAATGATTTATTATTATAAAAGTAAATATACAAATTGAAACTAAGGTTTCATCCAAAATTATTCTCTTATCTTTAAGTTAACTTAAAGTTAATAGGAAATTTTAAAAATTAAATAAATAGATTTGTAATTTAAATGCAATAGTTTGTTTAAAGTGCTATTTAGCACTTTAAAGTGCTAAAACTTAGCACTTTTTAGTGCTCAATATCACATTCATTGAGACGTTTTAAAACGTAAATTTTCATATGGAGGTGGATTTTATGTCCTAGATTAATAAATATAAATTAAAGTATAGGGTAGAAACTTTTATCCCCAAAAAATAACAGTTCATGTAACACGGGTGAAACCACAAGATTTAAAAATAAAAATCACTGTTATAAAACTATACGTAGAAGACCATAACTAATCTTGCAAGCGATAGAATTGCAAAATTGAAGATACAAACAAGTTTATAATTATTCAAATTTTCACGGACAATAACAGAACTAGTTCTCGATTCCCAATGTTGACGACACCTGGCCGCTTGGTCCATTGTGAATACATTTGAATCGCAATTGGTATTCTATTTAGTACTATTGTAAGCTTGCTGCAATTTAGACCACGTACGAATTCCCTACCAAGTAGGGACCATACCACAGTGAATAAACTTACGCTCCTTTGATTACTGCTTGACTTTTTTCCAATTTTTAATACGACATGGTCGTAAAGAGATGGAACTACGTTCCGGCACGTAAGTACCGCGCCTTTTTTAGTTAGGTTCTATGTTCTACGTAATGCAATAACAGACGCTTGTGTTGTGACGTTAGAACACGTAATTTTTTGTGACCTACTCGTGACCGGTATTGATAATGTTTGTTTGCTTTGCACATAAGTTTTCTATATTTGTAAGGATGGGATTCCCAATCGCGACGTAGTTAAGACTGGTTTGCAATTTGATTAGTATAGAGATGTTTCTATAGAGATTCTCAGCTGCTATTGTGTGCAAAATAGATTTTTCAAACCGATACTAAAAGCTGCAATGATTTCGCCAAACATTTTTCTTTTCTTTTCAAATATTTGGATCAAAATTGGTTTTACTTTAGGTTGAAAAAAGTATTTTTGTCTATCGAGGTTTTAGTATTCGTAATGTAGGTAAGTAAATGTAAGTGCCTGTATAAAATATAGATTATATACTTACAAAACAATAATATGTTGTCAGGGAACTATTCAAACGACAGAAATGAGTCTAGCACTGAGTCTAAGCACAGAAGTGTGTTTTTCATGTCAACATAGAGAAGAGTCTGAAAATTGTTAAAAAAGGTTGGACAAAACATACCTTTTTGTTTATCTTTCACTTCCGAATAATTATTCACTTACTCATTGCAAAATAACTTGCAACAAACAATAGTTCGGTCGTTTCGTAGATCGTAGAGCTAAAGCTATAAACTAGTAGAGCTTACCACATTTAGTCTATTTGACTTTTAAATCTGTATGCAGACTAGGAACAAGTGAACTCTGACGGCAGGGAATGTCATTCCTGCCCCGGACGAGGATGGAATGCACAAGCAGCTGGAAATGACTAACAATGGTCAATGGACAAAGGACTCAGACGATTTACATATTTCGAATGTTGTCCTTACTATTAATGAAGGAATAGAGGACCTCGGACGATGAACGTGAGTGTGAACTGCGAATAGGTTTATCGATGGAAGAAAGTATGAATGAACTGCGTGAAAGACGACGTGAATGAGAAGGGAATGATTATGACGAGGCAGAGACGAGAGAAGCCCTTGAGAAGGATAGGGATATGAAGATAATGATCGCTACGATTTTGAAAGGCATTATTTACTAGTGAAATATGTTGAACAAGAATCGTAGCATCTTGTAACTAATGAAAAGATACGCATAGGTTATTCTGTTACTTTCATGGGCGTACCCGCAGGTGGGTGGGGCAGATGCCCTAAGTCGCCCCGACTTAGGGCATCTGCCCCACCCACCCTGTTCCTTAAATCGAAGCTCAAAATGTAGGTTCTTCAAGAAAAAAAAGCAGTTATTTACTTTTGTCCCACCCATAAACAAAGTCTCAGTACGTCCTTGGTTACTTTTCTCCCAAAAATGGGGTAGATCGTTAAGTAACACGAGTATAGTCGGATCTCGTGTAACCTTGGCAGATAGCATGTTATAAAGATGTTAGTAGAGCGGTCAGCATCTACGGAAGTACGCAGACAATCACAACATCACGACACGAAAGATATCCGAGCTACGAGTACCATTAATATCGCGGCCGGAACATCAATTCGGCATCGATGTTGACTTGCGCAACTCTAGTTGCTCAATTCGAGGTATTGGACTATGGTAGAAAATTTGATCAAATTATAAATTTATTGGTATTGGACTGTGGTCGAAAATTTGGTCAAATGTCTTGACTTGTCATTGTCTTGACTTATACCTTATCTATCACTCTATGCTTTATTCTAATAATGTTTATTGGAAATATTATTACTAGTTGTATCGCATAGAATGAATAATGAATGCAATTCCTGTATAGGAAAAATATAAAGAGTGAATCCTTGATTTTTTTTATCGCAAGTGACCGTCACCTCTTCTATTTTGTAAGTGCGACGATTTGGTTGAACCCAAACATTTTTTGTCATGCACTAATTTGGCTACATGTGCGCTGTAATAAAGCAAAAACTGAGCTTGCGGAAAACTTAATAATTTTTCAGTTAACTTACAATTTGCCTCCTCAAATTTCTATAGTAAACTTACTTACTTCAATCTTACTTACTATTCTCTTTCCGAACACTAGCTTCTAAATCCATTGTTCTAAATTTAAATTGTAAAGATCGATCAGCTGATATTTTTAATGTAACGCGCTTCGATCTTTCCTATCAAAGGTAAGGCGTAATTCTTTTCTCCGTAGACATAGAAGTTACAGAAAGAAGAAAAAATACAACGTTAGCTAAGTAAGTTTAACAATAGCATGTGAGCTAAGTCTAAACTCATTAGACACTGAATCCTCGACACAGTAAAAGCCATAGATAATGATCCACAAAACTCCCACGTTAATTGTCTTTGCAACAACTAACAATAAAACTTGTCCAGCACTTTGCTGCAATTAAGTCCACGTGCGAGCAATACTAAACATATTCATTAACATTTTTTACTGCGTCTTTATTTTTACGACGCGATATGCATATTTCCTTTTTTATGTTTAACTTGCTTCGCCCGTGGTTTCACCCGCAGTTAAAAAGTATCCTATGTGCTATTCTAGACTATAATTGATCTCTGTGCCAAATTTCATCCAGATCTGTTCAGCCGTTCTGGCGTGAAAGAGTAACAAACACCCATCCATCCATCCATTATTACGAACTTTCGCGTTTATAATATTACTAGCTGCGCCCCGCGGTTTCGCCCGCAGATAAAAAGTATCCTATGTGCTATTCTAGACTATAATTGATCTCTGTGCCAAATTTCATCCAGATCTGTTCAGCCGTTCTAACGTGAAAGAGTAACAAACATCCATCCATCCATACATACAAACTTTCGCGTTTATAATATTAGTAGGATAGGAAGTAGGATTACAACAAGCTGTGCTACGCAGTTTTCCTGCTATTCTACAAGAGTCGCACATTCTAATGGTGCTCCTAAACGGTGCTCCTATATTTTTACTGCATTACTGGCCCGGTAATACTGACAATATGGCTGAGTTTAGCCTGGCCATCATAAGCTATGCTAGAAATGTATGACTGCATGGCCGGGCCACACTCAAAATATTGTAGCAAAATTGCAGTAATGATATGGGCCATCTAGGAGCACGCTAAGAAAAACAAGTAACCAAGTAACAACGGACCAAGCCATGCCGTGAAACGACCTAGTCGTGTTTCGGGATGTAGTCCGGTGTAACCGTTCCGAAGACGGGTCTGAGCAGTAGCGCACTTGTAGCGCCTCACTCAACTGCCGTCTTTGTACTTCTTCACTCTAGTAAACTTCAAGGCTAGAGTGAATAAGTACCTTCTAGGTCGTCGTGCTCCATCTTAGACCACAACGTCGCTTAACATCAGGCGAGTTGGTGATCAAACGCCGACCTATTATAAAAAAAAAAGTGTGGATGCAAGCATATTTCTATTAGTTCCTGTCCATCCAAAGGTTACCTGGAAGAAATCGGTTTTGCGATAAAGTCGCCCTTGTACTGCCGAATAAATATTAAGTATGTTAGTTTTTAAAGGTTTTCATTGTAGTTATTGGTGTGCAATAAAGTTTTATTGTATTGTATCTAATCTAAGCGATACACATTTCATATAGCAAATAGATTGTTGTAGGAGTGCATATTTTTCAGATTAATTTTCAGGTTTGCTGTCTGTTCCTAAATGAAAATGATTTCAATGAATAATAGTCATAATAGGTTGTTTGCGGTAAGTAATACAATATCCAAACGTTACTGAAATTACTCAACAAACTGTCAGAATACAAAGTACATAATTAACGTTTCAATTTTTTAATCTTTTTCAGATCGACTGTGTTCGTTCTGAAACTGATGAAAATATATTGTACTTTATCTTACTATAGTTAAATATATTTCTCTTTCAAGCTATATTCTATCTACACCAATATTGAAGGGGAAAGATTTGTATTTTTATATGTTTGTAAACGAATGAACTGAAACACTACTGTGGCCCTATTCGGAGATTTGAGATTTTCATCTCACCTCTTTTCGTCCTTCTTGCCCTCGTTTGAATGGTCATAGGTATGAGAGTGACCAAGATAAAATCTCATCTCATCTCACGTGCAGGAATAGCCCCCCTGATCCGATTTGAAAAATTATTTCACCGTTATAAAACTACATTATACTTACCTGAATGACATAGGCTAGAAAACGCGAGAGAAGCCGCGGGCAAAAGAGTTAGTAAGTAAATAAAATCAGCAGGTAAGTGCTTTGTTTTTAGAGAATAAAATATATAGTTATAGTTTAAATTTTTGTGTAACAAAATTAATTGAATATTCTCGTCTATCCTTCAAAAGTCGCCACAGTTCACATGCCTGACCTACAGTCTACAGTCTGTTCCATATCGGAACTATTCAGAACAGATGGCCGCCCGTGCCTGTCGGTACCAAGCCTTGATTAGTGATATCTACAGCTTGTAATGGGTTGATACTAACATAGTTGCCAATACATGATTAGCTTTTTTTTGTGAAATATATTCGGCGAAGTTTGACCGGTTTCTACGCGGAGCCAGGTTAGATGCTGGACAAGATGTCACGGTTGGCCCCGTACCATGACATCTTCACCATTCTTACCATGTCATTGCCATATTGCGAGTAGGTACGTACATTTATAGTACGATTTTAATATTGTTTAATTGTTTCAGTTTGTTTTTTTCGTTTAGTTTATGTTTATTGTCTTTTCTTTAATTTTATTGTTCGTTTTTTTTGTCTGGATATTTTATTTCAATTTCTGTGTTATTAGTGCATATTTATATTATTGAATTTTATTGTTAGACATTAATAATAGACGGACTAATAAACCCAATCATCACATTTTAAAATAAATAATTAAATAAATAAATCTTAATGTCATGATGGTAGATTTTGTTTTGGACGCTGAGCGCAGCGAGTAATATCGCTGCGTATTAAGGTTCATGTTCGCGCAGCCGCGAACACAAAACGTAACCATCGCATCAAGGCAATAACATGACGTCATGGTGGGCCCCCAGGTCTGATTTGTTCCTAGAAGTAAAAACCGTACTGAAAATTAGGGAAAAGGAATTTACAGAATATTGAAGAATTTATTATTTAATTACTATTCTTGAACTTCATGAAAAGATCAACATTTTAATTTCCAAACATATCAAATATGTGGTGTTTAACATAAAGCATTCTCTCGTGACATTTTGAGAGATGTCACGATGATGAGTTATACGAAACGATAATTTTTGAATATAGAAACGTAAATAGTTCGTTAATTAAACATAGCTTCTATTGCGGGACCATCAAGATGACATTCTTGTCATATAAGAAATGTCATTTTGACAGTTTTATAGTTGTAAAAATGTCATCTTGATGACTGTCCCGCGAATCAAGCTATGTATAACTAACTATAGAGCTACTTTTTAATCGACTTATAAAAGAGGATATTCTAGGTTCATCTGTATGTGGTTATTTTTGTAGGTAGGTTCTTGTTGTCCGTACAACAACAATAAAATCGTGTCGTCACATCGCAATTGGTATGTTATTGTAAAATCGATTTTATCCATATCCTATTTAATTACACACGTCGAATGTCGACGTGTTTATGTCTAGGAACTTCCTGGCAGATTAACAGCTGTTTCAAGATGTTCAATGATTTTCCTCGGCCTTTAAATAGGAATGAAAACGGTACATTCAATTGCTCACTTATTGTTAATTAATTTCTTTATTACCCGGGTATATTCTGTAAGAAAATGCCTTGAATTGCGAGGTGTCGTCTGATTTATTGTTATTCTTGTGAACTGCTAAAGCTAGACCTCTACAGCGTTTCTATAACCAATCAAAAACCATGAAGGAGACACAGATACGGATATACAGACAGACGCGAAAATCTACTTTGTCTTTGACTTTGTTATTTTTCGTATTTCTTAAGTTCCCGTCCATCCAAAGGTTACCTGGAAGAAATCGCTTTAGGCGATAAGGTCGCCCTTGTACTGCCGAAACATGTAATTTAGTTTTTAAGATTTTCATGTAGTCTTTTGGCGTGCAATAAAGTTGTATTGTTATAAACTACGCAGATATAGAGAAGAGACGATGAGATTCATTCGTACATATCTTTTACACATAATGTTTGCATGTAATTGTGTATAATATATGACTGGATGTGTCACATACATACTTACTATGATAGGTCGATAACAATTATTTCTTAGGGTTATATGGTATATAAACAAGCGATAAAAATTACAAATCTGTAAATTTATCAATCGTTGACAATGACTAGGTTTACCTACTTTTTAAGTGTATAATCTGGAATTAACTAATAATGTTTTCACAACTAATTAGATGTTAGTTGCACAAATATCTGATTAGATTTGTTATTAGAGTTATTAACATTAGATCCGATATAGAGAAATCTTTGATAAGTTATCCTTAAGCAATAGAAAGGCAAACTGCGTTGTTAAAACATCTACTTTACATTTTTTTTGCCTATATTACGCCTAAACAGATTCATTTAAACTACCAAAAGTTATTGAAACTTTTTTTTAAATTATGTCTAAATCCTACAAGTAGCCTATAAGTCCATGAGGATATTTACACTGTACTAATATCATAAATGCGAAAAAAAGTTTGTTTGTTGAGCTTTCGTGCCTCAACTTATGAACCGGTTATGGTGAAATTTTGCGTATAGAGTACATTGACAGGGGTACAGAAAAGAATATACTATGTATACTTTATAACTAGTTCCTATTAAAATTAACAACGAAGTAGGTATGCTTGTAGTTTTCGGGTATGTCAGTGCTAGGCAATTGTGCTGCAATTTCAACTTCTTATGGATTCTCCTAATTCTGTAAGTACAAGGGGGCTAGCGCGACCGCGAATCGTATCACCGTTCAATAAGGTCTATGGTCGACTAACGTCAAAAACAAAACGCAACCATCATGGCAATAACATGTCATGGTAGGCCCCCTTGTACTCACAGACTTGGGAGAATACTTAGGGAGTTGAATTTGCAGGACTTTGCCTAGCACTGACATACAACAGGCTGAATTGAATGAAGGCTGGTTGATAGGCCCCAAAGTCTGATTGGATTTAAAAAATCATTAAGATTTAGATCACTACGACTATGTATGTTACGCCAGTACCGGATTAAGCGAGCGCGGGGCCGGTAGCAAATGTGAAGGGGCAAAAAAATCCCATCATTTCAATTTTAGTATTGCCAAGTATGGTCAGCGCCTTTTCCCCTCTATTTTGGGAAATTTAGCGCCGGGTGTCTCCTTTGAAAATAGGAAAATTAGTAATTTGGTGTAGAGCTTTTTTAGTATTCGTTTTGCGCGCGAGCTCCGTAGCGTTTGCTGCGTCCTGCTATGTGGCTGATCCGGCACTGATAACACATCTTAAAAAGTTTAACTCAAAAAACTACGCTCAGGCAGGGAGGAGTGGGTTTAAATATGCGTGGCCCCCTTTCGTGCGGGGCCCGTACCAATCGCTACTCTTGCTATGTGGTTAATCCGGCACTGTGTTGTGTTACACCTTTATTTCAGTTAACATTAAATACAGTCACTTACCATAGGTAACAGATTACATACAGTTACTTACCTTAGGTAAGTGACTATATGTAATCCCCCCGGTCAGTTTGGTCTGCTTCCTAACTTGGTTTATTTCTAATGAATGAATTATAATATGTTACGTAGTCAAGCGTAAAGCAATTGAAACTCGATCGCCCAAACTCCGTAGATTTAGTAAACAAACATTATGAAACTGTTTACTTAACCAAATCCACAAAAAAACTATTTAATGCACAATCTTTGCCAAAGCTAATAAAAACTTATGTTATAAAAACTCTAGCCCTACGATTTTATCAGGCTACAACGCAACACTAGACATTTAAAATTAGATTTTTACTATTTATTGTTAAGGTTTAATTTTCCTTATCACTTTATAGTATAAAAACGGTGCTCAGAACGTAATAGCGCGATGAATTAAGCAAATTAAACATTAGTATGAAACTATTCAAACTACGGTAGTTCGCGGCGAAATAAGATCTTGTGACAGCTGTATCTCCACAATTTCTTGGCTAAATTGGCTTGTATTCGTTTAAAAAAAAAAGTATAAAATAGATTATTTGCCGGCAAAATTTCATGAAGTTAGGATTAGGTGTCTTCCAGACACACGCGGCCTGCGGCGGCAAATGGCTGATTGCCGCATGTCTATTGGCCACGACCGCAGGCCGCATCTGTCTGGGTGACGCCTTAACTGTACTCATATTATTTTAGGATACAAAATATTAGGTGTATGTATGTTTGTACAAAAGTACTGCAAACGCCGGCGAGACAGACTATTATTATGACTATTATACATACATACGTACATACTCTCCCTCTTAGCAATAAACGTTGTGCAGCCTCGTAATACAGTGTTTTGTTTTTTCGATCAAGTCCAAAAATTTAAAAGAAACAAAAAGACAATACACTGTATAATTATACGAGGCTATACAAGGTTTATTGCTAAGGGGTCTATGTGCACTATGATATGAGTAGATTATGAAACCTCTCTTCGCATGGTCAAAAAGCCTGACCATGGCAAAAATCTATGGAGCACTAAATTGATAAAAACTGAAGTGCAAAACTAATGTCGTAAGGTCGATTATGAGCATATTGACGAAACATCTAAAAAAGCAAATGCATTGAAGAGCAGCGGACCGAAGTTGTCTCCTTGTACGAAATCAGTCGAGTGATGAGCAATAAGCACTCGCCGTGAAGGCAAAGCTAGGAATGAGCTCGGTTGCTCTTATTTTGGTTCGTCATTTATTGCCTACTAGCTGCGCTCTGCGGTTTCACCAGCGTTTATAAAGTACCCTATGTACTGTTCCATACTTTAATCTATGTCTATGCTACGATATGTCTATGCTATGCTATGCTACGGTTGCACCATTCAGTAAATTAAATAATGCCGACTGGACCACATGCATATTTCCACCTTTTCTCTCCCATTTCTGAGAAAAGGATGGACACAATTTTAGAGCTGTCCAATCATCAAAATTAAATACAATTTCATTTACATTTTTCTTCAATTTATCAAATTAATTTGTTAATTTTGAAATAATGAACAAAACTCACACAATAATTATAGTAAACTTAGGTCGATTTTCACCAAACTTTAACTTGGCGATTATTTATTTAACTGTTCTTTGTTGACATTCAACAAAATAGTCTTAATTTTTTAACCGACTATAATTGATAGTCAACAATAGTCGGTTAAAAAATTATTAATTGTTTCTTTAAGTTTTGGTAAAATTTGGTCTTAGCCTGTCATCGATAAAATTTCCTAACTCACTCTTAGACTTTATTTCGAGATTATAATAATATAAACGAATCTTTGCCCAAGACCCCCTCCTCTCAGCGGCAATGGGACGGGCCGCTCTGTGTTTTAGAGTATAAAAATCTTTTACACTCTTCAACTTCATCCGCAGAGCGCGTTCGCCTTCTGGCTGTTGCCCGTTGGGAGTCGGGGCTTTGGTTACACGCTCTACCTTCCAAAAACATTGGAAATTTATTAGACAAAAATACGTTCCGTTTAGCCGTATCGCTAAGAATTGGCGCAGCTTGCCAGGTGCCCCACCGCTGCAATTGCGGTGATAATGTAGACCGCCTCGGCCACCACGGCTTATCGTGTCTAAAGAGTGCTGGGCGTATACCGCGGCACGCCAGCCTGAATGACGTCATCCGCCGGGCTTTCGTCAGTGCCGGCGTCCCGTCAGTCTTAGAACCCAATGGACTGATGCGTGACGACGGCAAAAGACCCGACGGGATGACTCTTATACCTTGGAAGGTGGGTCAGCCATTGGTGTGGGATGCAACATGCGTAGACACAATGGCGCCGTCTCACCTTCCAGGAACATCGGTTCAGGCCGGCGCTGCCGCCGCTCAAGCCGAAAACCTCAAGCGGCGCAAGTATGCACATCTTGACCGGGTGTACATGTTTGCTCCGTTTGGGGTAGAGACGATGGGTCCGTGGGGGCCGGCCGCTTTGGGGCTTTTTCGTGACCTGGCCAGGCGATTGGTGGAAGCGTCGGGTGTCCAGAATGCTGGCTTTTACTTTGCACAGAAGCTGAGCATTGCCATTCAACGTGGCAATGCCGCCAGCATTCTGGGGACCTTTCCTTCCACTAATGGTCTTTTAGTTTAAATTTTTGTGATTTATTTAGTTATTTTAATTTCTAGTCTTTAGTTAATAGTTTAAGTTTTCTTTAATTTTCTGTAATTATTTTAAGTTGTGTACAAATAAATCTTTTTTTTTTATAATATAAACTTTGTATTGAAATAAAAAACACACTGTAAATCATTTATGTACATTCGTATAATCTAATACAGTTAACTCAGATTAACATAAACTACTAACATACTGATATTTTGTGATGTACTAATTCTTCGATCACTTTTACTACATGAGTAAGTAGTTCTTGGAATAACAGTAATTAATAGACGAGGCACACTGGCAGCATTGATTACTAGTTGAAGTAGTGGCCTTGAAACTAGTAACCTTATTGTTTACCAATTATAAAGATAGCTTGCTCATTTCATTTACATAAAAAATACAGACAGTGAAGTAATTTATGTGAGAATCGTAAAATTTGTAGACAAGTTTGCTTTATTGCGTTACTCAATCACGTTTTATACACGTGACATTTTGGGAAATCCAGTACACTACTAATAAAACAGTAGCTTCTTTACCTCTCTCTCTCTCTTTCCGACCATGTATCCTCTAGACGTGTTGGTGATGGAGTTAAGCCTTTCTTACTTTTCTTCTATACTCAGTTCTATCTTCGACATCGTCTTCCCTCACACTCTCATAAGTCCTTTCACTTGTCTTGTAATTAAAACAACCAGCTGCCCCGCACTATAAGCCCTCACTCTTCGCCTCATCCTCGCAATGAATCACTGTGCCCTGGTATCGACTCTCGTTCAGTGGGTCAGCGTCGGGAGTCGAACCGGTTGCAGTACTCGAGGCGAGGTGTCCACACGCCCACGACGGACTTTTTCTTTTAATAGCTTTGTTGACAGTACTTGTGCCATATTGGGATACATGTTCCGGTTTCCTGGTTGAAGTTTTTTGTGTGAGGGCAGAAAGAGTTAATGTATGCTAATTTGCAGTCTCTACTCTAGAATACTGGTAGGTATGGTCACAATACAAAACTAAGTGAGATATTTTCGTAGTGCGAAATAAATCCTTTAGAATAGATTAAAAAATACTTTATTGACAAGAACAAACACAATACAACAATCAGTAAATCCGTAAAACTTTAGAAATAGGGACAAAAACGGGCACTAGGGTGCGAGCACGGACCTTTAAACTGACGTTTCAAATCCACTAAATCGACAAATTTGTATGGAAATTACCGATATTATCGATTTGAAACCTAATGCTAAGAGCAAGGACATTCAGACATCGAGATTAAACTGACCTAAAAACACCAGCATGGAAGCAAGGATACAAAAGTCTCTACAAGCTTAAATAGATGACAATCCCATCTGTACCGCGGGCCCATTACACCATTGTGCGTTGTCCGTCTGTCTGTCACAGGTCTATTAATAAATGGGCAGAGCCTGGCTTTATCCGTAGCTGACCTTTAGTGTCAAGCGAGTAACCCACAGAGTCATATACGTGCGTGGAATATCGTCGTGAGAGCGATGAAGACGTTCACCTCGAAACTGCAATATATAGTCAGAGTATTAAAGGAATAAAGGCAAAGAAATTAGAACACATCTGTTTTTAAAAAAAGAATTATGAGGTACTTAGCATAAAGAGCAAACAGAAAAAATACTAAATAACTATTCCGATGCTATACGATATTTATTAGTAAGGGCATATACAGAGGTTTTGTATCCGGTTGTTGTGAAATTCTGAAGTCTCTGAACCGTTATGAACTGATTTGGATTTTCAAAGCTTCATACTTTTTAAGTAGAACTCAATTCATCATATCCGGAATGCTGAGAAGCTTTAGACCATAGATGAACTAGGCTTAGGTTCGGTTTCGTATGACGGTAAAGTCGATGTTAGAAAATTGAGAATCACTGCCTGACAAACTCGGTTGAATTTTGTCTGATGCAATATGGTCCATCTTTTGCGAACAAACAAGAAACTCAAACATCTTACTCCCTTACTGCCAAACGTTATAAAGCCTCGGAATAGTTAGGCAGTGTTTTGTCTTGTTCTTTCTTTTAAATATTTAACTCGATCGATAAAGACAATACAGCGTAAGCATAGTTATTCAGGGGTATATTAGTAGATTATGCACCGAGGGGACAAAGACACTGCTTTATCCCAGAGGTGAATACTCTACTTTTCATAACTTCTGCGAGGTAAAAAGGAACTGTGAAAATATGTTACAACAAACACTGTCTTTTGTTTTAATTTTCGTGGAGCTCATAAACCAGCTACGTTCCTTTTTTTCTTGGTGGCCAGTTCAATTTTCGAATAAACTCTTCTTACAGTGCCCGTATGCTGAGTTTTCATTAAATTTTAACCTCATTGCTCGAAAACTTCCATGGGAGTTTCAGACAACTTTATCTCCCTTGGGAGGCAATGCCTTGCATTACGTTGAGACTACGTGACATGTAATTGGTCATTGTCGAGCAGGTGGTGTTAAAAATGTTTATTAGAAGTGATACGAGTATCATTAATTAATATTGTAAACATAATGGACCGAGTTAATCGTAAATAGGTTTTAGATTTCAAATTACCCCTCGTCATTGCCCCTAACTTTTCCTCTTTGATAGTCAGCTCATTTTCCAAACTCATCCATCAACGAGCCATGAAGTGGTCGGTTACATTACAGTCATTAGAAAACAACACAGCGACAGTGATTGAATCAATTTTATGTAACGAGCTTTCCCAGAATATGCACAGAAAATGTACGCGAGAAAATTTAGAAAACGTTATTCTGTGATAAGATCTATGTACGGATCTACATGTATGTAGGTCTTTGAATATAGAGTCGTAAGCATTTAGACAGTACCAATGCAAGATAGGATTTATCTATCGAAAAATTGACAAATGTCGACGACAAAACCAGATTTGTCAATTTTAGATGCCATAGTTGGAATTTTACTTAGACAAAAACCAATTTTGTCGATTTTTTAAATTGACAAAATGTATAGAGTAAATATTTAGCTGTCGATCTGTTAATCGACAGCTAAATAAATGTTGTGAGTTAAATTCGGGATTATCGATTATCCACAATTTCGCGAATTAAAAACTGCATCGATACTAAAGCGAAATTCTTATCAAGAGATTGTGTAATCAAGAAATTATATTTTATCGCCATATCCATTGACATAACTATTACTTACACGTTTATACATTCAGCAAACGCATTAACCTAAATGCATACCAATCCGTACTTGAAGAAATCTAGACTCAAAGTTCTTAACGGTTTTAGATGAAACACAGATTATATAAACAGCTGGTTGATGACCTAGGAACTACTGGCTACTAGCTAACAGTACCTACGTCTTGATTACAGTATTCGGCTAGCGGTGGTCGATCAACTGCATAAGAAGTGCTGGCACACATTTCGCTGCACTGATTAGGAGGTTGGTAGAGATATGAAACTGTTTAATCTATCTAGAGTAGGTAAGTATGGGTCATAGAATTCTACCTAATACGAAGGATCTTTGATATGGGTGTATAATTATAATCTTTCCCTTTTCTCTGATACTCTGGTACTAATAAATATATAGATGTTACTTACTAAGGATAGGATATTTGTTGTATGTAATTTAGCTCTGCGGCTCTACGCTTGCATGCCTGTTTTCTTAACATTATATACCTCAACCAATTTTCACACAGAGATAACGTCCTCTTCTACAATTTTTTGACTGACTCTGCTCAGTGTTAATACTAAGAGCGTCTACTACCACAATTTTTTTCACGGGCTCTAAAATTTATTTTTGAAATCCAATTTAAATTAAAAAGCGCCAATAATATTGGCTTAGATAAACTTTTGCCTCCAGCCTTTTTAAACTAGTAAAATAATTTAAAATGGATTCGGATGCATTCGAATTCTTCGACATTTGGAGTTCCATTGAAAACAGTTGAAACAGGGGAAGACCTAATTCCAGTTCACTAAAAATAGCTCACAGTGTCACAGATAGAATTGTGAACTTGACCTCCATAATAAGAAAATAAATGTTAGGTAATCTACAATTCAGTAGCCACAAAAAAGACCCTCATCACTGGTCCACATCTGTCATCCAATTGGTCAATGCGTGACTCAGTATATTACGAGATCAAAAACCTCTAAGCCATACAGACTAGGTACAGGTAGCACTAAATAATCGGAGGTACACAATGATACACCGCCAGTTGCAAGTTGGAAGTGACCTTGTGCCGCTCTCCTCCCGCTAGCTCACCAAGCCGACCGGTGACCGTGAAATTACTTGCTGCTAAAATTATGTTTGTTGATATTTAGGAGAACCGTTTCTATTTTTATGGTAGTTCGTGACTGGACTTTGATTGAAACAATCGATTTGACGCGGTTGGGTTTTCTCTTGTTAGGATGCAACGTGACGTCTTCGCAATGCGATGGGGTGACGGACGGTATTGTTCAAGCTCAGGTTTTGCTTGTAGTTGGAAATGAAAAGCTGAGATTGAGCTAATTGAAATATCTCGAGTCTAACAACTTTTTTTTACTATTTTTATTAGAATATTATATGTACTATAAATGACTGAAAAATAACGAGATATTTTAGTTTTGTAAATTTGTAAAATGGACCATTCAGTTAAGCATCGGCTATAGTTAGCTGAGTTGCCCTGCAGGTCATTGAATTTAGTAAAGTGAATACCAATTAATATGATCGTTTATTTCGCTTAACTTTCAACAATAGAAATAAGAATTCAAACTAAGCATAGAATATTGATGTTGAGCAAGAAATAACATAGCTAAGTCATGATATACCTACCAACCAGGTATATATTTGATTCGTTCACACATTTTTTTCGCTAAACTAACATAATTTGATAGTCATAGCATATTTTGCGATTTCCTAACAACTTGCGTACTAATTTCAAATTACATATTAGTAGAATTTTTAACCGCAGTGTCCGAGGGAGAAAGCTATATAGATGTATAAATATGCATTGCTCGATTTCTCTGGCTGCACGCTAGATGCGCGCGCGCAGTTTCTTCCATGAAACAGCGATGACCGAATTGAGACAATTAGCCGATGCGATGGTTTATGGCCGTCATTATGTACTGTTAGCATGTGTTGTATAAGCCGTGATTATGTTTCTTTGGATAGTTTCGTTAATGATTACTGTGTAAGCAGTAATAGAGTAGTGACGGCTTGAAATACTACTGGACACATTAGTGGAACCAAGCAGTGGTAAAAACAGTTTTTAACTCTGTAACTTCATAGTTCTTCTAAACTAAAGGATTGAAATTTAGTACCTTAGTATTAGCATAGGAAGTTATTTTTTATACCACAGCTAGACGACCCACAGCTAGACCCACAAGTAAGTGTAAAGACTCATGCTAATTTATTAAGTAAGTAAGTAGCTAGACTTGTAACTTGGGAGGCATCACGTTGTAACTTTAGCAGCTTTTTAAGATTCTATTAACATTTAAATGTTAATAGAATCTTTAAAAGCCGCGACCCATGTTGATTTACTTGGTAATAACATCGAGTTCATACAACATTAAACACTGAACAAACAAGCTGATTTGTTATTACGCTATCAAATACAGTTTTAGTATCACTATTTATAGTTGTGATTTATATTGTAAAACTGACATGTGCAAAAATCACTGATCAACTGTATTATACACGTATATTATTATGTTACTTTGCTCTCTTAGTTAAGCTCTCAGCTTCTAACGTAACAACAACAAGACTGAAAACTAGCTGATTGAATATCTCAATATTGACAAACATTCAATTAAAATACCTTACATTGTTGTTTTTGAATTGGGGCCGAGAGTAAAAAGTAAAATCGGAGAGGAATAAATGAAATGCCATTATAAATGACGTTTCGAAATGCACGCCTACACACCGTGACAAGTGGCTGGTACGGTCCATCGGGCTGATGCTGGAAGCTAGCGTTTAGATCGAGTTGCGAGTAGTCGCGTTAATGGCTCAGTGGTTGGCGATATCGGATTCCCCGCTTTAGGAAATGGGTTAAGTGTTTCGGGATGCTCTAAATTTTTTCATACAAACGCGCTTGTCAAATTTTTTGGAAATCATATTTGAGATTATGATGAAATTCGGCATGCACAATTATATTAACTATATCTCGGCCCCTATGTTCTTGGCTTTTTTAAAAAACCTACTCAAGAGAAAATAGAGCTATGAAAATAACCGGTATTGCACATAACGGTGATTTTCAGGGATTACTTTTGACTGATTTATTTAATAGATAGACAAAGAAAATCAAAAATTCCTTTACATATGAAGGTTGTCTACATCATTAGCTTTTAAATTAATCACACTAATATTATAAAGGCGGAAGTGTGTATGTTTGTTACTTCTACAAGCTCAAACTGCTGGACCAATTTTGACATAATTAAGTATGGAAGTAGCTGACACTCTGGATTAGAACATAGGCTACTTTTTATCCCGGAAAATGTCACTGTTCCCGTGGGATAAAAAATGCGTCTAAAACGTAAAAACTACCATAGATTTACACGTTTTGGACGCATTTTTGTTTTTAATACACATATTTTTTATCCGCATAAAAATATAGTGTTCCCGTGGGATGAGCAAGAAATCTCAGTATATTAATTTGTTACTCTTTCAAACCGGAACGAATAAACCATTTTTTATATGCAGGTAGCTGACACTCTGGATTAACACAATACATAGGCTACTTTTATCTCGTAAAAATGTAGTGTTCCCGTGGGATGAGCAAGCATTACTTATAAAAATATAATTGCGAAAGTTTGGATGGATGTTCGTTACTCAATCACGGCAGAATGGCTAAACGGATCTGGATAAAATTAGGCACAGATATAGCTTACGTCCTGGCATAGGCTACTTTTTATTCATGGCTGAAGAGCTCAAACTCCTTTTGTTGCTGTTGCAAAAGGAGTTTCAGCTCTTCAGCCATGGACCAATATTGGACCAATGTGCACCAATGGATGCACCAGTATTGTGCAACGGCATCAGATGACGCATCACAGATTTGAGTAGTCGCGAGCATGAACGAGTCATGAACGTGGTGAGGGTGGTCGTGGGCGCGGCATCGCTAATATGTCACGCAAATTACCCCTCATGAAGAAAACACAAGCTAAAACTGAGCTCTGATTAAATCGTACGCGTAAACGAACTAGCTCCCACACTTTCCACTACACCCTTTCCTGGTGACCCTATATACCTAGTCTAGCCATAAGTTCTGTTACAAATGAAAATGCATTTATTTTTTTATACAGTAATGTAATCTTAATAAAAGCTATATGTACACATGGATTGAAGTCTTAACAAAAATATAACTATTATTTTATTAAAAATTACCACCTTTGGCTTTGATACAGGCCTTTAGTCGGTCTGGCCAAGAATCTATGGATGTACGGACTGTTTCCATGGGAAATTTAGAAACTGCTTGCTTCAAAGATTTCTTAAGTGACTCTATGTCGGCGTGTCGTTTAGAGCAGGCCATGCCCTCTAAAACTGACCATAATTTGTAGTCCAGGGGGTTTAGATCTGGGCTAGAGGAGGGCCAGTCTTCAGCCCTTATAAAGTCCGGAACATTGGCTTCCAGCCAGGCTTGGGCAGTTCGCGCCTTGTGACCAGGTGCAGAGTCTTGTTGGAAACTCCACGGCAGATTTTTAAAAAGTTTATTGCTAAGGGGTTTTACAACACCATCTAAGACGGTCTCCTGATACACTTTGGCTGAAGTTTTCATCCCTTTTTCACAAAAATTAAGCTTTGTGACGCCGTAATAGGATACCCCCCACCAAACCATGATTGACGCAGGATGATCACGCTGTACCTTTCCGACCACTTCGTAGCTTCTTTAGAGCTGTGAGCGTACACTTTGTCGTTTTGCTTGTTGTAGTGCTCTTCTATCGTGAAATTTTTTTCGTCGGTAAAAAGGATATTTCTGTAACTTTCACCTCCGTAACAGGATAGAAGACGTTTTGATCTATCCACTCTCTTTAACTGCAGCGATTGATTAAGGGCATGTCCTGTTTATCGGCGGTATGCACCAAACTTCAGGTCTTGTTTTATTATACGCGACAGTCCTAGCGGGTATCTTCATTTCTTGCGATAAGATTTTTTGTTTCCTCATTGGGTTTCGGCGAATTCTGGCTTTAACAGCATTAACAGCCTTAGTAGTTCTCATCGCACGATCTTTTATGGTCTTCAACAGAGGAAGTGTCGGTATATCTGTCGATACTACGATAAAGGAACATTCGATTTTGAAGAGCCTTGAAAATGACTGACGGTTCCATACCCACTTTGTGCAACGCAATCACTGCAATCCTGTTTTCTTTAACACCCCATTCCATGTTGTAAATTTAATAATAATCACGAAAAATATATGCGAAATGGCGGGAAATTGATTGTAGTTTTCGACATAATAAACGCATTCCAAATTTAAACGCAGAAAAAGAAATAAACGAAGGAGTTTGTATTGTAACAATATTTATGGCCAGACTAGTTATAAAAACATAAGTCATTCCAAAATAAAGACTATAGTATATTTCACAACGCCAGTGAACGGAAGGCACCACCCGGACGCGTGCTCAGGGTCGTGCATCATCAATGGTTGCCTCCTTTAGCCTCGCTTGCTTTGGGAGCATTCTCTACAGACTCCTCCACTCGTACATGTTACAAGTGTCTGGCTAGACATTCGTAATTCTTGCTTGATACCTACTTGCTAATCAGTTGCTAAAATGAACAAAAGGTCAGTCAATTAATTTGCAAATGTGGGCATTGTGTTATTGCAACGCTTTGATATGAACAAATTGAAAACAAAATTATTTTTTTCAACGAAGGAAAGGACCTTATATTTCAAACAGCTTAAAAGATTTTTAATTCAAAAACTATTCCAAAGAAAATTTTCAAAAGAAAATTGAATGATTTGGGAGCTCCTTGGTCAGTTTTATTGGCGAGAATTATTAGTTGGCCTTGTTAACTAATTTATACCAATTTTATTACCATTAAGCTGTATTCTCCTTCGAACGTAAATTAATATAAATACACAGACAAGCAAATCCTTGAACTTGTACGCCGTGTCACCTTCGTGTCACACATCATTTTCCGTATTGACGATATTTTTACTAAAATATGTTGTAACTCATAGAGAACCTCACAATCTTTGGATACTTAGATCAAAGTATACCGAAACTTGACAAAGCAATCACATTTTTAATCAAGTGTTTTTCTGAACTATTCAATACGATAAGGCAACAATAGACAGTTAAACGAAATGATATCTTCTTCATATATAAATTACGTGTCACGTTGTTTGTCCGCTATAGACTCCTAAACTACTTAACCGATTTCAATCAAATTTGCACACCGTGTGCAGTTCGATCTAACTTAACAGATAGGATAGCTCACACATATATATATATAAATAATAAACGCGAACGAAGTCGCGGGGTGACGGCTGGTATTATTATATTTTGTTGAAGGTAGGTATGTAAGATAGGGGGGTTGATGTGTCAGTTAGGCGACCGGTCGTAAAATCTAAGCCAAATCTTTTACAGTAATTTATTTAAAATGCCTGTGAGTGAACTAAATTGAAAAATCCGGCCAAGTGCGAGCCGGACTCGCACAAGAAGGGTTCCGTATCTATAAAAACGGCAAAAGTCTGTTTTTTATTAATAGAAATACATCGTATGTGATAATTTCAACTGTCTAACTATCACGGTTCATGAGATACAGCCTGCATGGTGACAGACGGCCAGACATACGGACAGGGGAATCATAGGGTCCCGCTTTACCCTTTGAGTACGGAACCCTAAAAAATTAAGGCACTGTCCCTATCTGTCCAATGCCCCTCACTTTCTTGCCTGTTGTTCTGAGTAGTGGCTCTTTTTCCGAACAAGGCGGTCGAGTCTACTATAAAACGTTGACGTTTATAAGTGTATCTTTGAAACCCAATTGAATAAAAACATTTTGACTTTGACTATTGACACTACTAACGTCTGTACAAACCCACCTGAATAGGATAAGGGTAGGAAAAGAAGAAGGTAGATCTAAATACTATTCTTGAATTTATCTAGATTAGAAGCTAGGGCTAGTTTGGTAGAGAAGTTTGCGTAGGTGTCATATTATGTTTATGATTTTACATAACATATCGTCACGCCTTTCCCCCGAAGGGGCTGGCAGAGGTGTAATACAACACCCACACTTCGCCGGACGATATTCAGTCCCAAATGTGACAGGGGGCGAGCCTGTCGTCAAACACCGGGCTCCAGTCATGTAGCAGATGACATACACATAACAGACATTATTTTTCTAGAGTCATAAAACGCTTTAGAAGTGAATGTTTGAACCCGGCGTACAATTTACTACGCGATTGCACATCACTGTGCCGTTTGAACTGTGGCGCAATACCTCGGGAAATGCCTCGACGATGCTTAGGAATGAGGGCAGGGCACAACGAAGAGGCAACAAACGATCGAGACAATACGTATCGATTTTACATGAGATCGATTCTTTGGGAACTATATGAAGAACATGCGGTTAATGGTCTAAAGAAGGTAACGTCCGCAAAGGAAGTTATGGACGCACAAAGCGCTTCTACTCTACATTTTTTTTCGCTAAGCAAGAGTGTGGTATCGGAATTTGTACCTATATCTAGAAAAAAGTAAATTATATCTAATAATAAAGGTCTTTAAATCAGAAAAGATACAATAAGGAAGTTCATAGGTTGCCCCTGGAAGAGATCGCTCTTAGTGATAAGGCCGCCAGTTGTTACACTTTAGTTTAAGTTTTTCTGCTCTATTGTTTTGTTATTTCTGGTGTGAACAATGAAGTGTTTATCTATCTATCTATCATATTTTATTATCGAAGTTTTTTTATTTTTTTATAATATTTCAATCTCGCAATTTTACTTACTACCTGAATAATTTATTGGTATTTCGTAACACTTATACTCGACTATTTGATATAATCTATGAATATTGCAAACTACAGAATTTCGTAAGAATTGTAAATATAGGCTCGTATGCTAAAACGCGTTCAGTCTTGAATCTCGATTTTAATCTGGGGGGCTATTCTTGAGAGATATTATTATATTATATTCGTGAGATGAGATTATTATTTTATCTTGGTCACTCTCACACCTATGACGTTTCAAACGAAAGCAACAAGAACGAAAAAAAGTGAGATGAAAATCTCAAATCTCCGAATAGGGTCCCTAGTTTAACTTAACAGCTTAAAATCGAGATTCATGACTGAACGTCGTTTTTATTCTTTCTGAGTGGCATTTTCATTATTTTGGATTGTGTAGCAACTATTCCATAGATATCCTTCGCTATTTCTATTTTTAGACAAAAGTTCGCTAAAGCTTAAGTTTAGAGATAATGCAAACCTTCCAAAGTACAGACCGTATTCCAACGAGCTCCACGGTTGCCCAACGTTTGTAACCAGTCCCTCAGTTCTCAATTGCCGCGAGTTGTGCAATGTTTAGCTAAGGAGTTGAGTACTCTATGGGATTACTTTTCGATCAATGACATCTATAGCTGTATTCGGCCAAATGGTTATATTTACACACAAAAATTTACTTATACACACGTACTTGCGGGTTTTTCAATTGCAATACTAATAATTAAAAAATCGAAAGTATAACTCTGTCTTTCTGTCTGTCTGTTTATAGGCTTTTCACGGCTAAATAGCTGAATGGATTTTGATGATATTTGATAATCAGTTACAGTATTTAACGAGGAGAGTTTTTGGATACTATTTTCTGAATAAGCGCGAACGAAGTCACGGATGTAACAGCTAGTATTGAGTAAAAAATTGAATTTTTATCTGTAACGATAGTTATAATAATGTAACTTTTTTTCTGTAAAGAAAAATAAGAATAAAATGTAATAGATAAATAGCTATCGTTATTCTATAGTTTTAAGTAAGTACTTAAATTAAATAGTTTAAATGTCTACCACAGGAAACGAGACTTATATTAAATTTGAATAAGCACTTACCTAGCTAAAGACTAGCATTTTAAAATTGTCCAGCAATTTGATTCAATAGTTTCTATCCTACTATACCATGTCCTATACTAAATAATTCCTGTTGGATTTCCCCGGCCGATGGACACACGCAAGTCTGTTGACATACTACATTGTATGGCTGGTTTGTCTGCTATCGAATAATGCCATTTGGACTGTAATCATCGGTTCTATAGCGATGACATTATAGGCTCGTAATTTTTCCTTTGCTATTTCTGCTTTGCATATGTGGAAATTCTAGAAAAATAAGAAATTTTAATGATACCTACCATTATCTGTCGAATATAAATTAAATAGGGTATCAAGCTTTCGATCACGTGAAGGTTAACAGCAAACGTTTACCGCAAAAAGTTTGCGTTTGACCACCAACTTCTTGTTGGTAAGCGAATGATTAAGTGATTGGCGATGCAATTTGCAATCTTTTATCTAGTATTTTTAACATACATATTGTCACGCCTTTCGCCGAAGAGGCAAAGACAACAACAGCAACACTCACACTTTGCCGGACGATATTGAGTCCTTAATGTGTCAGGGGTGAGCCTGTCGCCATACACTGGGCTCCAGTCATGTATAGTAGAGGTCATACAATGTGCACATATTGTGTTCAGACAATGAACAAATTGGTATGTGCCGTCGGCTGGGATCGAACCCGCTCTCTCTGGTATTTTTTTCAGTCGGTAATTATTTGGACTAATATTTATCAATGTCTTTATTTTGACTTAGGTAGTATATTGTTGTAGTTAGTATATTGGCGTAGTCAAAACCATTTCTGAAGGCATCTGAAATGGAGTTAACGAGAAATAGCGTTATTGCAAAAGTAACAAAAACTAGGTGACGAATATGCAATTACCCTGAATAACTTTCCGAACCAAGACATTAGACTTCCTAAAGCATGCCAATTCAAACTTCCTTACAAGAATATAGGTCAATCACCCTTGATCACCAGTGACTAACCATCACCTTCAAAACCTTATTTACCTTCCTATTACAAACTACAAAGTCAAGCTTTCTCTTCTAGGTCATAGAGCTTAAAATCGCATTTATCGCGGGTTGATTTGTGTCAATTTTAATGAGAGCCCTGAAAGGAGTTCCTGACAGAATGAGGGTAGGTCATCGTTAGGTGGTGATGTATGGGCTAATGATGGGGTACATGTTCCGAATGTTGACATTTGTTTGAGCACGCGATGGAGGTAGACGCACCAGTAATCGGCTGTCGTGTGCCAATCCACGAATGAACCAGTAGCTCAGATAGCTATAGAGTTCAATTAAAAATGTATTCGGATAATCCAATCATTCGTGTTACGTAGTGATGTGGTCAAACAGTTGGAAGCCTCTTATTATTTGTATAGTTGGCTTCAAATATAAATTGATTCTTATAGTTTATTCTTGTCAGCTGTTGTACATATTTAGCAAAATACCTATAATATTTTTGTTCGAAAGAGCTGCACCAATTTTGAAGCGATTTTTTATTTGAAATATTGCAGGTTTGGTTTTGGTGTCTAGTTATAGTGTAGTGAAATTATTTCAATTAAAAAGAAAAACTTTTTGTTTCAGATTTGAATTGGAGTGACAGACGATAGAAAGGTAATTCATTTAAACTACTAATAAATGCGAAAGTTTCGATGGGTGGATGTTTGACGCCAGAACGGCTGAACGAATCTGGTTGAAATATGGCACAGAGATAGATTATAGTCTGGAATAGGACATAAGCACTGCGGGACGCAGATAGTTGACAATATTTACAATCGTTAGGTATAACAAGCGATGACAGACAGCCTAGTTGGAGAAGGCCCGCCTCTCAAGCCAGACGGAGTTCGAACCCAGCCGACGGCACGCACTAATTCGTTCATTGTGTGAACATATGTGCGTATTGTATGTCATCTGCTACATGACTGGAGCCCGGTGTATGGCGACAGGCTCGCATTTGGGACTGAATATCATCCGGCGAAGTGTGGGTGTTGTATTACACCTCTGCCTCCTCGGGGGAAAGGCGTGACGATATGCTATGATAGGTAAAACGGTTTTCGAGGTGAGGACTGCGAAAAGCGGCGGTTAGCAAGTAAGCAAGTTTGTACAGGCCGAGTGGCTAGCCCTGACGTCAGAGTTTCTAGCAAGTAGTCCGTGTATGTGAAGTATGTATCGTCTAGAGTACAAAGTAAACACGCGAGTCACAGCATGTGTCGTGTCGGCTGGAATGGCCGGGGAAAGCAGGCGCGCGCTGGACCGCGACCCACGCAGTCAGCAGGGCTGCCAGCGCTGCCACGGGCTCGACGAAGATACAATTCTGCTTCACGAGCATCCAAACTCACAAACTCACAAACATACAAGTTTTTGATCAAGTATGAATTAATAATTTAAAAAACCTCCGACACTGATTTTCATCAAACATACGAGTAGCTAAGAACACTCCCGACTAATTCACTTTTTAAACATAAAAACAAAATCAAAATCTGTTCATCCGCTGGGGAGCTTCGATGCCACAGACATATATACACACAGGCACGTCAAATCTATAACATCCCGTCGTTTTTGCGTCGGTGGTTAATGAAACATGTCCTCGGTTTCTTGCCTGCTCTTCTGAATTTTGTTTTTTTTTTTTCCAATAAAGATGGTTCCGAACAAGAAGTCATTTTCATAACTTCGTTCGTGTATCTTCGATAACCAATGAATGAGATTTGATTTGATTCGCTCTATTGAATATAGTCTACCTATAAAATATGCTATATAAGCTCAGACACACCATTGCCTGTTTACCTATAGCTATACCAAGTATTCTTCATAGAGCCGATTTCAGAACTTTGACTCTGTCTCTTCAACTTTTTCACATAGCGTAACTCCTTAGCGTAGTTTCGAGTTTCAATGGCAACCATTCTCTCTTTGCTTATTTCTTCAAGACGCAGCTTGCACTGTGAGTCCATAATCTCATGTCTAAGACGTCACGCTAATGCGATGTCATGCCGTCGCCTTGGCTGGCCCGCGAGGGCTTGCTTCCACGACGAGGTTTAGAAGCTTCCTCCTGTCTCTTTTAGAATTCGACCTTCAATCAATATTGGTCAACACTTTAATCACTGCCTTTTGTCTGTATTTTTTAGGTTATACATTTCCTCATATAAATAGAGCAATCCATTATTGCTTTCACAACGCAAGTTACAGAGAGGTAAGAAGGACAGCGAACTTATCTAGCTGACTATTAATCGTAATCAACTTTTGCATTTGAAGTAAGCTCCAAGTATTAAAATGACGCCAATAAAGTTATGATTAACAATTATAAATTGGTCGCAGGTCTTATCAGCTCAGAATGTATTTAAAACTTGAAATAAAGAATTGAAAATGATTGATTGTCAAACAGAGTTACATTGTAGACAGTTGCAATAGGATTGCAAACAGAAAAACTACAACTAAGGCTCTACAAAGACTTAAAGTTTTTAGCGAGCTTTGCGTTACAATGTAATTGTTAGATTATTTTGGATTAGGTGCTGAGGCAACCCTACCCGCCACGATTCGGCATCCAAGTAGCCAGTCGTGACGATGATCATGAGCCAACTCTTCTCCCAATTATCTGCAGCCATGAAATGACAATACTTTCAATGAAAGACGAGCAGATATGCTTCGAATGCATGAGACGGTAACAAAAAGTGAACGACGAGATGACAAACCAGTTTTAATTTTCTTACTAGCAAGACTAGACAGTCTAGATGATGTAAAAGAATCTTAAGATGTTGACATAGAACTTTTCTCTAATGCTCTCTAATGACTCAATTTTTAAATAGCTAACACATTATTTCCCCACAAGTATTTAGTCCATGGCTTTATAATTATGTCCTACACAACTTACAGTATAAGAAGTACGGGACCAGCAAAAAATAAAACTTTATTATCAAGAAAAAGAGTACAAATGTTTGTAACTTAAGCCTTGAATATTCGCCAAATGCGTCTATTCAACTCGTAATAGTGAAGAAGCTACGGACCCTACCGATATGAAAAAAATATCACCAATAAGATCATTCTGTTACCTATTAATCAGTCTAATTAAAATATTATATTACTTACTAGATTGCGAGTAAAAAAATATTAAATGAACGTTGTTTTCGTTCTCATGGCGTGCAATACCGTGCTTACGGAGATTACGTTACTATATATTTTTACACCTTCGGATAGGAAATTAAAAATATGATTGATCGTTCTTTTACCATATTTTTAGAGCTAAAATTGAGTTAGTTTAGTAATATTTTGTGTTATTTTGAAGTATTTCGTCAGATCACGTGACCACTGACACCCGCGAGCTCCTTTGCGGGGGACGGGCCAGTCGGCGCCAGCGCCTCACGAAGGAAGGACGTACTCGCCTTGCCGAAAAATATTTTCGCATTTTTTTTCTATTTGTACGTAAATCATCAATTAAACAGTGCTTAATTATCCAGAGCCAATCAAAAAAAGTAGTTTTTCAAGACATTTGATAAGTTTTTAGTGACTTTACTACTAGTGAAAATATTTGGACAATAATTGATCGCGTTGTGAGTAGAGGGTACAGAAGGTTGATCCGATGAAAATGGGAGATGTCACCAAGGCAGCTAGGCGTAACAAAAAAATTGGACTCCAACTAGGTAGCTAAGTGGTAAGTACCTACCTACCTATTAATATTTAATTACCACATAAATATTTTTACCCGTTTGTTCTTATTGTGTAGACTGAAGTGACTAACCCTAGTGTCTGAGTTTTTAGTGGCATATGATTCGGTCTGACGTTTGTTTTCCTGATAAAAATACTTAATAGAAAACTACAGACGTGTCCTCCGACCTATGTTAACTCTCAGGGCTTCACCGTCCATTACACCTTATTGCGATGATTGTTGGATTTACCCGCCGACGCTGTGCGACCATGAACCTTATTTTGCTGTGATACGAGCCGCGGTCGCGCAGCGTCGTGCTGTACTACAATCATCACGCCACGGCACGGGCCCCATTGTACATGTTGCTCATGATAATTATCCAAGTGCAAGACTTGTCAGAACTGTGTTTTTTTTCTTGTTATGTACAAATGTACCTATATGTGTCATATTAGTACATTGCACAGGGTTATCGGTATAGGGTGTACTAAGCCAAACGGGGGTCATTGTACTCTTCATTATAAACAACGATTACTTTTTAAACTTTTTTATTTGTAAATTAAATCGGGGAAAAAAGCATCTGCTTACATTTTGTCGACGATCGATGAGCTTTTTGTATGAAACAGCTGTTTTTTTTCTCGTGATTTCATTTGATTCAATTATTCACAAAAATTATACTAAGGTCAATATACCTAAGCCATTTCAAATTGAAGCTGTGGCATACTTGCTGATGCCCCAACACCTAGTTAATAACATAGAAATGGGGAGTATTCTATAGTTAATAATAATAAATAATCCTTCTTGAACAATCGGGTAAAAATAAAATAATGATAATTATTATGTGTACTTACGATGTCAATATCAGAAAGCGGTCGTTGCGTGCGAACGGTGTAAATGACTAATACTATTTTTTGTTTTTGGTATAGCACATTTCCTAAACTAACCTACCTAAACTAGAAACAATCACATTTTTATGTTATAGCTGACCAACCACGGTCCGCAATACATTATTATTTTTAGCAGTGTAGTGAGCATATTTTTCTAACTTATCCTGGTTTGTTAACCGACTTCAAAAATTAGGACGCACTCAATTATTACATTGTATAAATTTTACTAAATGTTTGTTGCAGCATAACTTCGTCATTTATTTTTTATTTGAAAGAATATGCTTACTAACACTCTGATCAGTCACTTTGAATAAAGTATTTTTTTGTAAAAAATAGTATTTAATACAAAAATTCAAGCATTTGCATTCAGAAAGTAGTGTTCCGAGTTATGGCCATCGAATTCGAAAGAAAAGTTATTACATTTTCTTACAACAATAACCGAGCGAGAGATCGTTAGCGAGCGAAGCGTCTATGCTTCAGATTCGACGAAAATGCTTTCGTATTTCCGAATTCCGTCTGGATTTCTGTCCGGATCTTTGCCCAGACCTGTCTTAATCTACAGGACGCATTTCTTAACCTATTCTCTTGAAACTTTGTGAGTAAGTCCGATATTTAAAAAGAATTTTCTTGTCTAGGCGGTTATTGGAAATTTTTCAATATGGCAGAGATGTGATTTAAAAAAGGATATATCTGCATAATTGGAAAATTTCCAAAAAACTTTTTGATCCGAGTCAAAACAAAAATTTATATAATTGTCAAACCTGCTCACAAAATTTCACGAGAATCGGTTGAGGAGTGTGACCTGTAGAGGAGGACAAATACAAATAATTTATTTGGGTATAAAATACATGTGACAATTTCAAATCGGACAGACATCGGTCACGAGATCTCCAGCTCACAGAGTCACTATTGTATGTATTGTTATACATTTATATTTATTAAATACAACAATTTCTTTGGTAACTGATACCAACCTGCATCTAGTCTTAATAGTTATTTTAATCTAGTCTCTATTGCATGAAGACTAGAATAGTAATATATTTTAAACTGGGATTATAAATTGGTAATTGTTTTATATTTTATGGTATCATGGAAAGAGACAAACGAGACGCTTTGCGTAATATGAATATTGTGTAATTAATATCTTTAAATTGCTCTATTTCATTTTTTCAGAAACAGAGATCAACGAAATTATCAAAGTTTAAACACAAGCGTTCAGCCAACAAAAAATGCGAGTACTGAACTAAGGTGAGTTAAAAGACATTTAACATCTTATATTATTAGGGTGACAAGCATAGTGCATAGTCAGAGCTATGCCAAGTGGAAATGCTATTGCTAAAGTTATCGTATGTCCGGCGTCCAGCGTCTGATTGCACGGATGTCCGATTGTTTTCCTCTACAGATCGCATTTCTCAACCGATATTTGTGAAATTTTGTAAATTTAGGTTTTATTTAAAATAGTGGAGATATGTAATTTGTGAGACGTTGCTCATAGAGCCACTACTTATAATCAGAGTGGCGCTGAACTGCTATGGGCATGCGTGACATTCACTTAGCGAGCGCGAAGCGCGAGTGAAGAACTTCCGTTTCAGTACTAAAAACTTATCCTATATTTTTATCTACAGATGCCTAGTTCAAAATCATCCGAAGGTTATCAGAGCATCCGAGGAACAGGGACTTTTTCACCTTCGAATAAACTGGTAATCATTTTTTTTTTGTGTACACAATGTACATAAATAAATTATTGATACGAGCGTTGGGACTTAGTATGGTTGCAAATTAATTATTATTTAATATTGTTTTTAGGAACAACAATATCAGTCTTCATTGCCGAATCTCATCGTCGAAGAAGAAGCAGAACAAGAACAGAAAGACAAAAGTTATTGGCGTATTATAACATTAGCTTCTTCTTCGTAAAATTTAAGGAAATATCAAGACACAATGGATTTGGTTGCGCCAAACAATCGATAGACTTGATTGGAGAAAAGCAAACAGGTCTTGCTTCTAAATTCACCTTTTTGTGAATAAAGAGTAACAATAGTAAATTATGTACCGAGGGCACAAAGCAGTGCCTTACGTCGCGGGCGGCTTATTGTACCTTGAGCGTAACGAGGGAATCTAGAGTTAACTCCCGATCGCAGCAAGGGAAGATGAGTCCTGAGGGCAGCGAGGGGTTCAAGCCGCCCAAGACAAAAACACTGCTTTATCCTAGAAGCGAATCCTCTCCTAAAAATACTGTCTAATATTATACTCTCTCATAACTAATAAAAAGGTACTAGTAAGGTACAGTCTTTTATTTTAAATTTCGTGCAGCTCGTGGAGCACGTGCTCGTATTTTTTTCTTGGTAGCTAGTTCAATTTTCAAATAAACTCTTCTTACAGTGCTTATTTTGAGTTTTCATTCAATGTTAATCTCTTTGCTTGGAAACTCCCAACTGCAAGCTTCGCTCGAATTTATGTTTCATCTATAAAACCAACATTTGATTTTCATGTGTTAGATTAAGGATGTGTTAATCTGAGCGATTACTGCCTTCAAAGCATTTGATTTATTGATATTTTTTGATTCTCGGTTTATTTTGATTATTTTTTTGGTGTTTGCTAAAATCTAAGCACTATACATGTATTTCAGCTACAAAAGGTTTTTCAATATCCAATCTAACACCCCTTTAGTCCAGCTAGAGAGGATTTTTTTACTATATTAACTACTAGCTGTTGCTCACGATTTCGTACGCGTAAATAAAAAAAAGCTCGTTCCGTTAGTTTCTTGTATTTGTCATTCACAGGTCCCACTTCGAACCTGCACCCTTCTCTCTACCATCATCATATTGCCAGACCATGGTACGGGCAACAGTTATCTAGTTGGCATTGGCAATTGTCTTTATACTGGGTTTGGCTGGCACTGTCCGATTAAAACGTCACGCTCAGACAGGTGTCTATGGCAAGGGTAGCGGGTAGGTAAGCCGTTAACTCGGCCTCCAAGCTAAATCTAATAGGTAGCCAAGTCTAATATGGAGTAGATAGTTACAATTTGTGTAGTAAGTAGGTTATATACTTGTTGGTAATAGGTAGAAGTACTAGGAGTTACTCGTACTATGCCAAATATTTCAGTCTGAATGTTTAGTAGGAATTACCTACTACTCGGAACCAGCCAAGCCAAGTAGGTAGTATATAGATACTATGTATATGTAGTAATTAGGTAGATACTTGTAAGTAGTATCCTTCTTCTTCTACCTATAAGACTTGGCTGGCACCGACTTCAAATAGATGGGTAGCGCTTATAATAATTATATTAATTAATATTAGTGCTTATTTGTGGTTTGGAAGTCGCTTTAATTTTGTTACAATGATCACTTAAAACATCTTCTAACTTAACTTTTATTGAAAATCAGTTTACTAAAAAAATTAAGTAAACAAAATTAAGTCAAAGTGTAGTTTTTTATATCGAAAATTATGACACTTTTGTGCTAAGATCATTACACTCGAGGCGGTATTATAGCGCGAGCCGTATGCGAGCACACTAATGGAGCCAATAGTGTAAATTATTAACGCACACGCGTTTCATGTGACGTTTTTCATCACACATGCGAGGGGAAAAAACACAGACTTGCATTAGTCAATACATTTTTCTGAAAATGTATGCGCATTTTGCTGCTTTTCCACTTATCAAAATTTTACTAGGCATAATAATAAAGCGAGTACTTTGTTTAAATTATCATAACTAATTAATTGTCAATATTTTGATAAAAAAAATAATGTTTATTTACTGTTATTACGTAGTTATGATACTTTAAATCAAGAATTTAAGAAAAGTAAAAAAAAACTCTTGTTGATTTATTTAAAAAAAAGTCTAGTTTAGTTACTAGTGCGATAATGGTAAAGTAACAGCACACGTGCTTAATAGCTCGGATTATGAGCTAAAACTGATGTAATAAAGTCCTTTTTACGAGTGAGAGTGATGAAAAAGATATTAAACACAAACGCGTTTTTAACTTAAGTAGTAGAGTAGGAAGAAGTAGGAACATAATTATCAGCAAAATCAGGCAAGAAACTATCGAGATAATAATGAGGTTGTAAGTTCTAGGTCCACTATGTTTTGAATCATTTTAGTCATTTTTATACTACCTGCTGATTATGTAAAACAGATTAGTACTACCAACTCGTAGAATACATTTTTTAAGCGGGCCGTCGATTGAACAGCTCTGCTAGTCCTAGTAAATATGTTTTTTGTTATGAGATTTTTGAAATGTTGTAAGCATTGGTTTAGGATAGGTTGAGTAATTTATCCCTGGTACCGGAGTTCTTAGGATGCCCATCAGGAGCCCTATTCTTACGAAATATATTTTCTGATCAATGTCTCTCTCGTTTTAAAAATCATAGTGAGAGTGACCAAGAAACATCTCACGCGTCAAGAATAGCCCTCCAGGGCCATTCTTACGATATTATATTATTTCCCCTATTCCTACGCACGAGATATTTTTTGGTCAATGTCTCTCTCGTTTGAAAAATCATAAAAGTGAGAGGGACCAAGATAATATCTCACACTTCAGAGAGTCCGTGGTCTACGATTGTTTTTTTTAGATTTTACACGCACGACCAAAGGGAATCAAAACCTTTAGATGCGGGATATTTGTGAGTACATACTTAATCTACCTATACTTATAAACAAACTACCGCGCTCATGCTGCTTATAAGGCTCAACTTTAAAACGCCGTTGGCTTCAAATAATTTAGTAAAAAACATTACAATAAAGCATAACATCTCAGAGGGCTTTCATTTTTAGGCAAAAATATTTTTTTCACGGTGTTTCGTCTGAATTTGTTTGTCTTTGAGAAATGCTAGCTCAATGTTCAAAAGCTTCGAGCGTTGATCACTAGAGGCGCTAAAACCAGCTGAGCGCCGAATGCCAAATGTCATTGGCGCATCTTAACCCCTTAAGCTCTTATTACACTTGGCTGTAATTAGCCAAGTATAATCGTATTCCGCAAGCTAGCATCCTAAATTCAGAAGAAAGGAGGGTTAATGACTGACTAAATCATTTAGAAGACTCTAAATTTAGACGACTAAATCCAGCCAAGTGTAATAAGCACTTTGCTGTAAGTTTCAAGTCAGTTTGGCGGTGAGCCCCAAACCAAGCTCATGGCCCCTGGGGGCTCGAGTGTGATCTATTCTTATCTGATGCGAGTATTTCTAAACTTTTTGTATGCAATTTCTCCAGATTTGCATAATCTCTCCCATTCAGCCACCGTGCGTTGCCAAACGTCTAAATGTCGTGATGTCGTGCATTTAAAAGGCCATCACCAGCTCCCAAGCCTCAGATGGGCTCGTATAATGCCGTCTTTGGCAATATTTCGTAATATAACAACATCATACCGTAGTGATATCCATAATGCACCGTTTCAAAATAGCCATTATTCTGGTCGGAGCCGTGAAACATGACAGACAAATGCCGGTTCTATTTACATAATTGTCAATGGCACTTTTATTATTGAGGAAGTGTTTTTATGGATACATGTTGAGAACAATTTTGTGCTAATTTGATAGGGCCATGAAGGTTTCAGAGTGTTTTTAAACCATTTGGCTCTAGCAGATTTATGTGGATTAATATTTCTACTTTGGAAGAGTTGACGCGTGCTAATGGAGAGGCCCATAAACAGCTGTAGAAAATCACAGATTGATAGTTAATAATGCGCTTTACCAGACAATACTTGAAATTATCCCCATTTATTTGAGTTTTGAACAAAATACTCGGATAAATAGCTCCCAACTAGCAGCATTCCCTGTGTCCAGAATATCACGGAACACACTCAATGAGACACATGGACTGCTAACATAAGACGCAAACAGAGCAGATATTAGACATACCAAGACGCATTGTTTGAATTACAAATCTTTCTAAAACAGGTGTCTTTTATCATTGCCACCTGATTGAGTAGGTACAGCGTAATGTCGTTCGTAATGACATGAGCCAGTTGGCAATGACGCGTTGACAGCCAGACGTGCACAATGCGGCGCGTGACCAACGTGTGACCTTTTGGCCGTGGACGGTGTAAGTATAAGGCCAAAGGACAGTTCGATCGTTCCGCCTGTGTTGAAGTTTTGTCACATTTAAATTAGCTCAATTATCTAAATTAAAATATTTTTAATGCTACGTAATAATGAGTTAGAAATTATTAAAACCCCTGACTCTGATTTTCATCAAACATAGCTAGGAACACTGCCGGCTAAATCACCTTTCATAAAAAAAAAAATAGGTTCATCCATTCGGGAGCTACGATGCCACAGACAGACACACACGCAGACACGTTAAACTTATAACACTTCGTCGTTTCAGTCGCGTCAGGGGTCAAAAAGGACCTATAGTTAAGAACAGTTTAAAAATTACCGGCTCTACTTAGTTCTGGCTCTACTTATTGAATACTTATACTCGTATAGGTAAAGAAATAACAATGATATTTTTGTCTTAGACCTACAATACAATCTCTGAGATAAAACAAATATAATTATAAGAGATACTTAGCTAAATAACATTTAAAAAGCTTTAAAAGCTTTTCTGTGCTTAGACAAATTCAATTCTTCAATTGGTTTAAAAAATGATGGGCCTAACGAGTAAAAACCAAAAGTACCTATCACAGTCGTAACAGCCGACTGTCCACAATGATTTTGTAATCGTACGCAATTGATAGGGTCAGACCAATCGGAGACTCCGACGCGTAGCAGACGGCGACTAATCACGATGCCACGGTGCGTTTCATGTCCGACCGTGACATTTCGACACTCTTCCCAGGTTTTTGTCATCAAAGGTTTGCTTGCGTTTGACCAACGTTGAACAATGGACCCTATTTTGTAGAAACTTTTTTGAAACGCAATTTTTTTTAAAGTTTTTGACTAAGATCATATACGAATTGGTACATTTCAAACCCCATTCCCACCGTGACTTTTATTCACCTGGATCACAAGCAATTGTGAAAAAATGGGAATTTCTACATTGACATTTTGAAGATTGCTTGTCGTTTCTTGTCAATAAGGCCCGAAGATATTTTGATCAGACTAATTATGAAATATTAGCTTATCTAAGCCTTCCCGTGCCCTATGTTATGAGCTGTATGCCTCCTCACTTAGAAAGAAAGAAGAAAAAGAAACCCATCCACACCATCCCTCATCTAACATGTCAAGACAACAACGGAACGATCCAGTTACTTTCAAAAATGTAAAGCCCTTTTCATGGGATATCAGAATCTGTTGGTTTTTTTTGTAGGGCCTGTCTCTTTCATTTCTGGAACATCCATATCAAAACTGAAAGAAAGTGGAGCGGCCGTCAAACGTGTGCATGTGTTTGTAATTCCAAACCTAATAAGGAAACGTCAAATTGTGAGGCGCTTGCGCAAGCCACGTACTAACTGAACATTAATGTATGTCTCACGTACGGATTATCAAATAATTTGTGACCATGTGCTTCGTATGCTTCGATACATTACAAATTTAGTACTTATCTGACTTAAAACATTGGTAAATACTGGCTGCTCTTCACGGTGTTAACCAGTGGTATATGCTACCTCGATATAAAATTAATCTAAATATGCCTGTCCGTTTGACCGTGAAAAGTAACAAACAAGCACACAGACATTAGCATTCATAACTGTAACGGCTCTGTGAGCTGGAGTCTTCGCGGCTGGCATATGTCCAGCTGTCATCCTGTAGAGGATGACAGCCGGACAGACAGACAGACGCAACGAACGAAAGCATATTTGCCGAAGCTGAAGAATAACCGTCTCGCTCACTAACCCTCTCTCGGTCGGTAAAAACTGTGAAAAAAGAATTTGCCTCCGACCCGTGGTGCTGGCCCTGCAGAGGTTAGATATTTTTTATCTAGGGCCAACTGGGGCAAATGCGTCTGTGGCGTCAATTGCGTTTTTCAAGAATTACTGACAAACCCTTCACAAATTAGGCTTCACCTACATCTTTTTTTAAATCTTTAGTTGCTCTTATCTGTATATACAAAAAATGGCGTTAGTTGCCTAATTTGTGAAGGGTTTGTCAGTAATTCTCGAAAGAGGCAATTGCCCCACAGACGCATTTGCCCCAGTTGACCCTAATTGTTTAGTGATGCAGAGTAATTTAACACAGGCTTGTAACATGAGGACTTGCCGCCCACTTTTTGGCGAGCTTATCATCGACTAGGATTTTATAGTTTTGTTACAGTTGTTATGCGGGTACATCTAACATTTATAATAAAATAAAAATTATAAGCACTTACTTATTTACGAATGTCTATAGACATTACATATAAGACCACACTAAAGCAGAAAATACCTAAGTAAGTAATAATTTTAGAAACCTACTACAGATTTATACATATCCATAAATTCATTTATAATATTTATTTGTCAATAAACACGTTAATTACATTCATTATGATTTAAAACACGATGCTCAGTGCTCAGTGCTATGCGAGACGCAGCCGCGCGCGCGCACTCGCCCTGATGAAGACCGCCGAATGCGGTTGAAACTATAGTAATTCCCGTAGAGTAATTCCCGTGTTTTAATTACATTCATTTCTTAAAAACTAGAAGAAAAACGTATGACTTAAGTTAGCTAATTTGTTATATTAGTAGTTAGGATTATCTAGCCTAATAAAAATTATTTCGTATGTACTTTTTCTCCCACTTTATCAATTTTGATTACAAGTACTTATGTAGTTGCATAATATGAAACGAAACTGTCATTTTTTTCCTCAAAACAAACGTAACTACGTCTTTCTCAGCTATAATTTCTCCAACTATCAATTTCCCTCCATAATTTCTGTTAAAACTTGTGTAGGTTGTCTCAAAAAAGAAGCGACGTGACAAACGACTCTATCGAGCTCTACGTAAAGCTCGTATGAGTACTATAAATAAATACCTATAGTTACGCTGTACTGTAAAAAATAAATTATGTTTTCACCTTTTTCATTATTTCTTCTTTTCTAAAGATTCTGTTTAAGAGTGTACAAGTGCGTTTTATCCGCTAGCGTCAATAGATTGTTTAAAATTTTAAACCTTAAAATAATCATACTAACCAGCACAACATCATGAAAAAAAAATAAACAACGTTTTCCTCGCTGTAGTGAGCTTAAAAGTTGTGTTTTTCGCTCGACATCAACGTTATTCGGCGTCTCGCACCTTTACAACCCTCGCTACGCTCAGGATTCTGTACAAGTACTCGTGCCAAAAACCAACTTTGCAGCCTTGCATAACAAATTATTATAAACTATTGTTACTGTAAGTTTTTCTTTCAATAATGTACCAAAACAAGACGTTGCATGTTCATTTTAAATCCTAAATTATCAAACTCAGATGTACCTAAATATGTTACTTTTAAAGTTAAATAGAGATGAATCTAGCTATCAAATAATTATGAACCTACATATTGAAATAAACCAAATCACACAAAAATAAGTTATTTTTTAATTTACTTAAATGGAATGAAATTATTGACCTAGTTTTAACTCTATATCGTGGCTACCGGGATAGCGTTATTATTTTCCAGCTTTTCCAACAGAATGCCACCCAATATTTTCTAGTTACTCCGATTTCATCATCAGATAATGCAATTGATAATTTGCGCGGTAAATAAATATCATAATTTTTTTAACATACAAATACCGCGACTTTAACATAATTCGCCAACGTCATCAAAGAAATTTATCGCAAGCAAGTCACAGTTCCCCAAGGCACTGGTTGTGCCAAGCAGTGGTGCCATGGGGAGTCAGAGTCACGCATTTTTATTCAACCAGGCAGGTTGTAAATTGCGACAGAACTCACAATTAATATAAATTACAGTAGAAAAATAATTACCAAGCTATGTAAGTATAACATTTATAACACCATCGTAACGAGTTTCGGTTTCTAATTCTCAAAGTGTTATACCACCGTTACTAATTTAACATCGCTAAAGTTGGACGTAAATTCTGGCAGTTATCTTTTAGCCCTTATTAAAGTACCGCCATAACTGGTGTTATTATAAAAGGTAATATTACAAATAGGTTTTATTTCATGTTGTTGCGTAACATTGAAAACTTACTACACTTTCTTTACGAAATGTTAATTGAACACGGATGTTGTGAGATTTTAAGATTTATGTTATAAATTTACAGGTTGTTTGAATAAACAATAAATTATAATTTCATCCCAACTATCTAATATTATAAATGCGAAAGTAAGTTTGTTCGTTTGTGAGTTTGTTGTTACGCTTTCACGCTTCAGCTATATACTCAACCGATCATCATACAATTTTGCGTAAGTACACGTTGTCAGGGGTACAGAAAAGGACATAGGGTAAATTTTATTCGAAACCGCGGGGCTCAGCAAGTTCATAATACATTGATATTGTCCTTTGAATAGAAGTCGTGGAAAATAGTTTTTCCGTTCCATAATATAATGTATTAAGCAAGCAAGAATGTATTTCATTTCAATTTTATGAATTAAATTTAGTATGCCCGATTTTACCGAAGATTTGTCTCTGTCACTTTGATAATCGAATTTCTAAATAAGTAGGTTAGGTACTTACTAAGTAATATTATAATTAAGACCTCTCCTTGTAATGCATCGTTACGAGCATGACCTATCTCAAGCCTGGAATCATCACGACGCGACGCGACCGTTGTAATGTAAACGAACCGTCACATTCACAGTCATGCACACGGGTACCTAACTGTACTCTCTGTTTGACAAAGGTACTCCTAACTCTACTTTGACAATATTGCTATAAACTGTCACAATTTTAAAACTAGAGTAGAAAGCCCCGCGCAAAAAAGTGCATCAAACTTTGGCCTCATGAAAGCGTTTCTTACAAACGCGTATGTGACCTTATCTAAACAAGAAAAATAATATTATTTTTTAATTGAAAAACTACACGGTAAAGATAAAACTATTAGATACAAACATTTTTTAGGAACAATGAAACAATTTTGCCTGAACTAAGTAGTAATATAATATAGATGGATATAGTAATAATATAGCATGGATAATATAGTGGCGATAATTTAGTATGGATAGATACTCACGGTATTGAGGCGATAAGACCACCCATTTTTGGGGGCTGAGCTACCCACGTCCGTAGGAGTGTACTCTATTGTGATTCCCTACACGTCCCAGGGTATGTCGGGATGTAGTCCGGTATAACCGTTCCGAAGACGGGTCTGAGCAGTAGCGCACTTGTAGCGCCTCACTCAACTGCCGTCTTTGTACTTCTTCACTCTGCAAAACTTCAAGGCTAGAGTGAATAAGTCGACCTTAAAAAATTCTACATTAAAAAAAAAACTCATTGCACCTATGTTTGAGTGTTTAGTTTATTTTCATATAGTATTTGGTGTTAATAAAGAGTTTTTGTATCGGATTGTATTGTGGGTTCAAAAAAGAATTTCGACAGTTTCAAAATATGTTTTAAGCCGTTTTAAATTTGAATCGTCAGCCTTTCAAAATTTAGCTAATTAATTTAGGTAGCCTGTAAAGTCATTTACACGATCCGATTCTTAAAAACCATGAAAACGAATTCAACGAAAACAAAACAACAAATGAGCGTTAAGCCTCATTTAATAATAGTTATTTCCGATTCAGTTTTTACAAAAGGTAAGTTACCACCCACTGCGTTTACGCTCGCAAATAGATAATTGCAGCGATTTGCGGAATCAAAGCGGACCATTTGTCACGGATGACAAAATAAAACCTTAATTGTGAGTTTTTCTTCGTCAAAACCTTGGAAATATGATTTCGGAAGTTTGCCTCATTTACCAAGAGTAGGCAGCAAAATGATCTAGACGTTTCGACACTGAATTGTTTTACGGCAAAAAGACGCCGACTGCGAACGATTTAAATTATTTTTTTCATTGACATTTCAATACACGAGTCTTTGAATGAAAAAGAGCAGACATTTATATTTCTGGCACTAAACGCTGACAAAAACTCAGTGAGTTTTTGTCAGCGTTTAGCAGAACAAAAGAGACAACATTCATACCTTTACATTATAGTTCTGAAGATGGATATTTGTGTAACTTCAAAAAATATAAAATTTAATCCAAACATCGTTAATACTTTTTTTTTACCAAAATCAGTCAAGGGACTTTTTTTATACAAAAAATTACACCACGGACTCCGGGTCCGTGACTTTTATTAACTGGTATCTTAATTATTTTTATTTAGGGGGACTACAGGTAGAGGGGGGTCAGTTGTCAAGTCAAGGGACTTTAAATAGTTATGACGGAAACCCTTTTAAAGTAAAGGGACTTCAAAAGGGTTTCCGTCATAACTATTCATATCTCAATTTGCCCTAATTGAAATAGGCCAAGAGCCAACATTGAGCCAGCCGCCACCAAGCTAGCCAAGGTTAAGTTAACACAGTTGCTCTCGCACACCACTCTGTCAAAGATCAACAAAGAGCTCAACAGCTCAAGAAGAGCTGTTGCGCTCTGTTTCTTGCAAATTGAAGTATTATTTTCACTTTCATTCAAACGCCAAAAAGAAAGATTTGGGCGAAAGTAAACGTTTACGATTTTGAATCTATTGAGAGTGTGTACAATAGAAGATACTCTTTCATGAAGTGCGTTAACCTTTTGTCGATTTAAATCTTACTTTAAATATGGTCTTCTAGGCATGAAATAGTAGATACTTACATAGCTAACATTGGTATTATTTATTTTTGGGCTTATGTAATTTTTCGGTGTAGAATAGACATATAGAGCTATAATACAATCCTAAAGTTGTAATCTGTCCGCAAACTCCTCGGTTTTGACAGCCTTACCAGAGAGTCAGTCGAGCCAGACTTTGGAGCTAGAGTTCAGAGCCAAAAACAGTGTTAAACTTTAGTGTAGTCAAAATCTAGAAGACGATAACCTCAAGTGAATAGAAAATTGGGAATGTCCAATGTACTGAAAGCACTTTTGGACAGATCTCGCAGACCTACATACGAGTAACAAAACATAAACATGCAACCAAAACATACGAAAGAGCAAATAAAGCAGTACCTACGAGTAAGTTGGCAAACGACATGACGTCTTCCCATTCAGAAGTCATTTAATTATTTATAATACTAAAGCAATTAAGTACAATGAGTGCAGAGGCTTACCCAACTAAACAACTGGGTAGGCGACAAAGATTTAAGAGGCTTACATCCAGTCTGCATGGTTTCTAAAGCCTTGGATCGCTTGCATCAGAGGCGCCGTTCTTTTAAGGGCAAGCAGCGAGTGCTGTCACGCCCGGACGTAGATTAAATAATTACGTACATCCATGTACAAAAGTAAAACAGTCAGCCAAAAAGTTGGTCATTGTTGGTGCAGTAGGTTCTTATTGACAAGCTTCGTGGTGACGATTGACCACTGTTCCATCAAACTTGACAAAATTAAATAAACGTCACGTTACGAAAAATGGATGCTGAGAAGTATAAAGAACTTGTAGATGTAGACCACTGTTATTACTCTAAGCATAAATTGAAGAATACTTCTTGCCGATTTAGTTCAAAACTTATTGCTACTCGTATTATATACTAACATAGAAGAAGATAAATGTACACTATTACTTACTATTTCACAGATTTTATTAATTACTCCCACGCAACTTGAAAGCAAAACATATAACGAAACATAAAACATCACGTCATTGTGTTAATTAATCAGTTAATTAAATGAAGATTGAAATGACAAAAAGTTTATTCAGCTGAAAGGTGTTGACAATCGTGAAGTTGAACTACACGTAAAAGCTGGGTTATAAGTAATCATAATTATTTAAATAACATAAATTATAAAAGATACTTATGTACATCTAAATTTAATTAGTTTGTTGATAGACAACTAAGTCGTTTTGAATTACAGGAGTTTTTTTTTCAATTTAACAAACTTTGTTGAACGTAGTACCACTACGTAGTAGTGTCATTTATTTTTATCGTTTTAAATTCAAGAATGTAAATATTGGCACCTTTTTGGACAACAATAGTTTTCGTTCGGCTGCATCCTTGCGTGTATGAGCAATATGCCAGGTCCCTCACCGTTGCGTATGTGGAGATATGGCGGACCAGCTCGGCCACCACGGCCTATCGTGCGCTAGGAGCGCTGGCCGTATCCCGAGACACGCCGAATTAAACGGTATTATCCGTCGGGCCTTCGTTACTGCCGGCGTCCCATCAGTCCTAGAACCTAGTGGACTGATGCGAGACGACGGTAAAAGATCCGACGGGATGACACTGATCCCTTGGAAGGTGGGACGCCCCTTAGTGTGAGATGCCACTTGTGTGGACACACTAGCTCCGTCTCACCTCCCGGGGACCACTCTCCAAGCCGGCGCCGCCGCTGCCAAGGCCGAGAACCTCAAACGGCACAAATATTCGCGGTTAGACCGTGTCTACATGTTTGTGCCGTTTGCGGTGGAAACTTTAGGTCCGTTGAGCCCAGCGGCCCTATCTCTCTGCAGGAGCCTGGCTAAAAGGTTGGTGGAGGCGTCAGGTGTTCAGAATGCTGGCATTTATTTCGACCAGAAATTGAGCATTGCCATCCAGCATGGCAATGCTGCTAGCATTCTGGGCACCTTTCCCTCTGCCAACGGGCTTTTAGATTAAAATTTAGTCATAGTTTTTTTGGATAAAAGCAGTTGGTAGGTACCTAAATAAACTTTAAAAAATTACTTACAGCTTACATTTCGCGAGTGAACTTAGTTTCAATAGCTATAGTCATTTTAAAAGCTAGTTATTATTTCGAATGTATATAAATATTAATTAACATGACTATATTATGAAGAGGAAAAGTTTTTATATTTGTATGTAGGGGATAACTTTAAATTCTTTTACTACTGAAATGATACATAATCACTAAGTGCCGTAGGCTACGGGCGATATTTGGACCGCACTTCGGCTTTACTTACTACTTTGATGGAAGTTCGACTTTCCTGGCGAGATTCTCGAACTTTGTTCAAATTAAAGTTGAAGAGCGGTCCGTGAATCTCACCCTACTCCTGAGTAAAGCCGCGAGTATGAGAGAGAATAATACAGTCTGGATTTGAAAATAATTATATGACTTATATTTATTGACTGCTTCAGTGGCTTAGTTGGTAGTGAAACTGCTTTCTGTGCTTTGGGGTGTGGCTTCGATTCTCACCTAGGGCAAACATTTATGTGAAGAGAATTAGTGTTTATTCTATGTCTTAGTATTTACTTATTTAAAAATATAATAATGTATGTATATCAGTATCGGCCAGTCATAGTTCAAGCTTTGCTTAGTTTGAGTTCAGATGACTATGTGTGCAAAACGTCCCGTATATTTATTATTTATATTATTTTGGAAAACTCCGAGTAAAAGTGTTCCGATCTCACGACCTATCGTTAAACACAAAAATTAAAGTCTACTTGGCGATCGTTTTGCCAAATCTGCTATAATCTTCAGAGACATGGTACTTGTACCGTATGCACATACGCGTCTCGGATAGGTTTCACCTCAAATATCTCCGAGACATTCTGAACATATCGTGGTCAGATCGGGTCCGAAATACGGAGGTTTTGAGAAGAGCCAATGTTGGTGGAGTGGAGGCCTATCTAATTCGGCGTCAACTGCGCTGGTGCGGCCATGTCTCGAGGATGTCCAACGAGAGGGTAGCAAAGCGCATCTTTTATTCTGAACTCCGAGATGGTAAGCGAAAAAGCGGTGGCCAATTCTTAAGGTACAAAGATGCATCTCTTCATATGTCGCTTCGTTCAGAAGCGACATATATTGAACCTTCTCGCTGGGAAACATTAGCTCAAAATCGTGCGGAGTGGCGGCGTTTGGTGCAGCAGAATGTGTACTCTTTTGAAGATGATAGAAGGCGCGAACTCGACTCCAGACGAGACGACCTTAAAAATAGACCGCCTTCAAGTATTGTCTACAATTTTATTAACGGTACCCTAACGTGTAGCATATGTTTGCGCACTTTTAAAGCCAAGATAGGGTACCACAGTCACATGAAGGCACATGAACGAAGCCTTCCTCTACCATAGCAGAGACTGGTCACCGTAGCCGAAATCGGCGAGGAACCATATAAATAAATATTTATTATATTTTACGTATTTTCTTGTCGAGTGTACGTTAGTTACAAGGAGCATCAGTTAAGTATAGTTCAGATTCAGAGCGCGTTCTCCCAGCGAGCGCGCCGATTACCGTGTGACCTGCGACGTGAACTAACTGCTGCTTAAGCTGTGGCTCTATTATCGTCTTTTGTTTGTTTATTACCCGACTGCACGGAAAGAGTGTTTTGGGAGGACGAAAGTATTTTAGTGTTTTAGCAGGCTCTTAAATGTAGCCCGCCACTACATTTAAAAAAAACAATTAAATCCTATGTAGAGAATGAAATAATTAGGTAAAGTAAAGTAATTAAGTTACTACCTACTTACCAAGCTTTTTCATCTCTAATAATAGTAATATCCATTTTTACCAAACTATTTTTTTTTTGTTATTGTTTCTAAAACTTTTCAAAAAAGGCTCCGTTATCTCAATTCTATCGTATCGTCTTACTCTTATATTAGGTATCTGCCTAATACTAGTACGACGACTGTTCACGACGAGTATCTAAAACATAACTAATAAGTCTAATAACGTAACGTAGTAAACGTAAACGTACCTAGTATGTACATAGTTTCGAGTACTCATTTGTTTGTTCATACTCGTAGTAAGTACACAGTCCACACCTGTCGCTAGGGCGACTTCACAGACTACTGTTTATGTAGTTTTAAATACTACTGTAGGTGTACTAACTACTGTAGTTGGCCAATACGAGTCTACTTTTAATTAGTCTCATCACGTTTTCCCATGACCTTCTCGTCTTCATCGCGACGTACATATCTAGTGTGTTTATGACTCTACGTTAGGCTCTATTCAGAACGCTAAATTGCTAAATCGTTCATACAGCATACAATTTGCAGTACGCTAGCTGAGCTAGCGTGCTAAAATTGGATAGTTGGATTAGATAATTGTAATCAATTTAAAATAAAAAAGTCTTAAATCAAAGTTAAGATAAAATTAAATCACAATAAAATCAAGATTAAATTAAATTATGCTGAATTAATAAACGGGTATTTCAAGTTAACGATTAAATTTGTAACCGATTGTTTTTGACAGTTCAATTAGTTTGACGTCAACAATGGGCAGTTAAATTAATAATCACCCAATTAAAGTTCAGCGAACATGGGCCTCTTATTTGGCTGAACTAACCGTAGACAAAAGAGATGTTACCGAGCGCGTGCTAGCGATTCGATAACGACCTCTACTTCCATTCGATATTAAGAAATTGAAACCTAATCTATTATAATATTTACCTAACTATATCAACATAAAATATGCAAGTACCTACGTACATTTACGATTTTACTTATAAGTTTTCAAATATTATCTTGTGTGTGTGTGTGACCACAGGCAGCGTCGAATTGCGTCCCCGTAGCCCCAACATTTTCCAGTGACGGGATTCCCCTAACCATAAAGAATTTCTCTAGGTTAAAAAAAAGCCGGACCGGATTAGCTATGTACCTAGGGGTAGAAAATGCTACGAGCCACGCGCCTAATGATTGGAGACGGGAAAAAACTATGGTACAGTTATTAAATAATTTCTATCAAGCAGACTTTTCGCCTATCGTTGTACTATTACAAATAATCTAAGGGCTCTCCTCGCGAAAACGTAGTAAAAAAACATATCTCCGTCATTTTTAAAAATTTCCAATATCCAACTAGGCAAAAAAATCTGTACTTAAGTAAAATTTTCGAACCTGCTCACAAAACTTTACGCGAGTCGGTTTAGAAATGCGACCTGTAGAGGAAGACAACCGGATAAACATGCTAAAGCATTAATTACCGAAGTTGAAGCAGAGCCGCCGCTTCGCTAGCTAGCGCTCGCTCGGTAAAATGATAATTTTACATCTCAATGATAATTTGGAATGGAGCGTTCGACTTTAAAGATTAATTAGTGCTATTACACGATCCAAATTGATTAGAAAGTAGGTACTTAACCAAAGTAAAACAGAGATATTGTGCTTCTAGACAGAATGAACACTATGTCAATTACAGATAAATACCTACTTAATTAACAAGCAAGTCTTGAATTCAAGATGCACTGTTGATTACTAGCGACTCAACCCGGCTACGCACGGTAACTCATTATGAGTTATCAGTCTCATTACCATTACTTAAAAAAAAAGTATTTCGTTTGGCTCCATACATTTAGCTTAGTTCCTGAAAGATGCTGCATTGGGCGCTTTATTAAAATTATTTAAGCCAAACAATAAAAAAAAAGTTAGTGTAACTCTCAAAAATCCTGGAAAAAAAAAATTACAGCATAATCCATTTATTATTTGGATTAAATGATTATATTGTAGACTTGAGTTTAGCCATCACCCTTAATAACATTGAAAATTACTGACGTAGCAAAGGTAACGTTTACGACACCCAAGACCGTAATTATAAATGAAATGTAACTAACTATCCTTAACCATTGCCACCCGAAAATTGACCGTAAGTTTATGATCAAATTTAGCTTATGGTTAAACGATTATTAAAAAAAGTAAACCAGTATTGTTGCAATGACTCCCTTGACGATAATTGCTGTGGTTAATTGTTTAATAGCTTTCGATTCTGGTTGCCAATCGCAGGCTTCATTTAGCAACGCGCCACTGGCGACGAGATCTTTAAATGAGCATCAGTAAATAGAAAAATTACCTTACCCACTTACTTAATTACCTTGCAAGTTTTTATTTCCTATTTCAATTTCTAACTTTTAATTAAATATCTAATTTAAATCAGCGTGGTGACTTTCATATAAAAAATCATTGTAATAAACAAATTCATGATAGTCAGAGTAGCGATCCCTGTTGAAGCGATAAACATTTCCCTCATTATAGCATCGGAATATTCAGTATTTTGGTCATTTTGGAACTAAATAAAAAAATAAAAGAAAGAAAAATGCAAAATACTATAAAACTATTCCGAGGCTCTACGCAACGTTTATTAGGAAGTAGGTTTAACATAACGTCAAAATATACAGAACTTGTTATAAATATAATTTTAAAATGTTTATTATTTCAACAAAAGAATTAATTCAAATGTACTTGTAACATGTCTTCGAAAGAAAGCACACTAATGTTCTTCGTCCCAATTGAAGTTTCACTAATTTACTGACCTACAAAAGTTCACAAAACAGCGTTGTGGCTGGTCGTGGCGCTAATTTAACCGAACTTTGGTGGTAATAGTAGGTATAAGAAAAATGCTCTTTCTGTGGTCTAGTAATAAATATATTATTTAGGACATGAGATACGAGAATTATTTGATCATTCTAAGGTTCCACTTTTAAATGTTAAGGCAAATTGACAATGACAAGAAGACGGGCATACAATATACAGTATATATTACGTTGTTAAAACATTTTGTGAATTTTAGACCTTTTTTTAAACGTTAAACACAATTCAAAAATGTTAAAAAGATTTACTTAGTTTTTTTTCTTCATATTAATGAAGTTTTTTGTTCATCGATATTCTAATGTTGTCATTTTGAGCACCGTTCATGATCAAGTCTGCTACAAACATTTCTCTTATACAGCATGTTACAAAACCCTGTTATATAATTAAAGGGCATGTACACACACTTCTAGGTATTCACGCAAAAATACCAAAGAAATGCACGTTATAAATAGCAAGAGTTAAAACCGGTTTAAAAACGCAAGGACAAAAGGAAATTTTACAAAAATGTTAACAAATCTGTATAATATGTTGGCAGTTTTTATTCTAAGAAATTCGGCACGACGCGAATAGTTTACAAATAAAACCGACGCGATTAGTGGCTGCGTTCGCGCTTTTAGGAGGCCGGAGTGCTATTTGTGTGCAATTTTTTTAGTCAATATTCAATTTAAACTAGCATAATTGCATCCTTTAGTCGATACTGGATGCGCACCTTGCGGATATACCAGGGTATTTGTAACAACCTGTACAATTCGGTTTTCTAATCTAACATTAATATCAGCCATAAAACTAATAACCTTCGCGCAGCACATTATCGCAATTACCTCCCAATGATAGGTATCGCATTGCGAGATCGCCATCGCTGTAGGAATGCTACCGGCATGGGAATCTTACATAACTGTTATACAATCGTTTGAATTATAGTGTGCCGATTGACAAAATTATAGCACTATACTACTTACAATGTGGGATGGTGCGGGTGACGTTATGCAAATCGTTTCTTTTCACGCTTGAAAGTTGCAGCAATTTACAAATCATGACTTAAAACTTCAGCAGAACCCTAAATATTACATAACGTACATAACATATTGTCACGCCTTACCCCCAAATGGGCTGGCAGAGGTGTAACACAACACGCACACTTCACTGGACGATATTCAGTCCCAAATGTGACAGGGGGCTAGCCTGTCACGATACACCGGGCTCCAGTCATGTAGCAGGTGACATACAATACGCACATACGAGTATGCTGACACAATGAACAATTGGCCGCCTCTCAGCCCGCCTCTCAACCCTCTGGCTTGAGAGGCGGGCCTTCTCAAACTAGGCTATCATCTCTTCATCATAGCTTCTTTAAATATTATAACACTAAAATACGGAATCGGAAATAACTGTCGTAAATTTATGAATAAACGCGGGTAAAATAAATAATTGCGGCTGTTACACGCACCATGCTACAGTAATTAGAGTATAGTCGTCCATACTGGTGTTATGGTATCTCTACCATAACACCAGTATGGACGACTAAGAAGCAGGAAGTAGGGGTAAAACGGTGTCTCAAACAAAACAGCAAGAAACTAGAATTTGATGACCAAATCTAGAATAATATTAAATCTAAATTTAATTTACCCAAAAAACTTCTGAACAAGTTTGTTGAATAACATTAGCCTGATGACATTAAATATTACGTATACTTTGAAATTGAGAAGCTTGAATGGATTTAGGTGAGAGGACTGATAACTTTCCGACTAAACCACGAAATGTAGCTAAAAAACATAAAGAACTCGATAAATTATCAGAATTTAATTTGGTTTTATTGTTTGCAGGACGAGCCATGGGTGAATCGAGATGAGAGAAATTTGAATTCCATATTTCAAGCGACAAAATGAAATAACAATGGAATCGCCAGTGAGAATATGTTTAGGTACGTATAACAGAAAACACCAATTTGGAAAACAGGCACACAACTTAAAAGTATATTTATGTACGAGTATGTTCTTATTATAATTGCGAAAGTTTATTTGTTACTCCTTCACGCTCGACCGGATTAATTGATTTGGATGAAATTTGAACTGAAGATAGTTTTTGCCCTGGATTAATATATCCTGATTTAGTTTTTTAACAGCGGATAATACCGCACAGCTAGTGTAAAATAAATAAATCAAAAGAAAAACATTAAACAAACTTTAGTCCAACAATTATGATCTTTTCGTAAACTTAGCGTTTATAATTTTGATTAAATTAGAGTATTTATTATACTAAGAAGAGAATGTATTACAATTAGTTTTACTTGTCAAATTCCAGGTGCGGCATTAGTAGTAAACTTACTACTTCTATGCAATACAGTAGTTGAAGGAGGAACAATATCACAAGTAACCACAACGAGCGCGCCCAAAGATGAGCGAGCGCCCAGGACCAGACTCAACAGCACATGGGCTGCAAGAGCCAGGCCTAAGACTCCTGACGTGTCCCTCAACGAACTGAGCCCTAAGGACACAACCTCAGAAGAGCATACAGAGAAACAAAATGCAAAATACAAAGACAGAGGAAGGGTCAGATTTGCCACTCAAATTAAATCAACAACTAGCGTCCCAAGAAGGATCAGATCCGGCTCTAGTAGTACTACTATCAGCACACCTACAGAAGCATCTACGTTAATTATTGTGACACCAACGCCAGAGGTCAAGAACACTCTCCAAATGATTGATAGTATGAGAAATTTTAAGAAAACCAAATTACCACCATCCACTTCAAGCACGACTCCCATGTCTATAAAAAAAGAATCGCAAAGTATAGAAGAATTTGAAAACAAAGAAGAAACGGAAGATGCTGATTCTTTTGAAAAGTTTATTTCTACTAAATTCCATGACAATAACTTTTTCACGATACCTAATTTTGAGGATGAAGAGGAATTCAAACACGACTCTGACAATGAGAGCTCCAATAATAAAGTGAAACAAGACTTCAGTAATCCGCCCTATAGCTTTTCTAGTTATTTTCCAAAAGAAGATTCCTACAGCTACAAGGAAGATTCTGATCCATTTAAATCAAGTTTCTTCGACTTTGATGCGGATTTGACGACACCTAAAAATGACTTCTTTGATAAGAAGTTTCAACGGATCTCATCTAGCATAATAAAACATTTAGACTCAATTAAGGCTAAGTCTCCGCCAACTAACATCACTAACATACACAAAATAGTGAAAGAAAATATAGGCCTTGAAAGACTGAGCAATAACACTCCCAGTAACAAATCATCAGTATTTTTGACAAATACCAAAGAAATTCGTCTGTCAGATAATCAAGGCGCTGGAAGCGCTAATAAAGCATTATCAGATGTGCAAGGTACCAGTATTTATTATGAGATGTCTGTATTATCAACTGAAACGTATGCAATAAACCATTCGAATGAAGATGATTGTGACAATGACACTACAGCAATAGAGACCACTGCAAGCACGTCTCCGCAAGAGGAACTAGGAGCAATAAAAGCGACGCAGTCGACTTTAGAAACGAATACAAATAAACCATTCGAATCTCAAACGACTCCAGAAGTTCTATCAACGGTATCATCTAACTTCTTTCCAATATCCAGTGTGCAACCTAATTTTAACTCTCTTAATGACGTGCCTGTTTCTACACAAAATTATTATGTCCCAACCACTGAGAGATTAACACGAGTATTTTCAAGCAGCTTCACAAGGAACAGAAACTACTCTAAACGACTCAATCTAACTGGTAGCAAAGATTCTCCAAACAGCGTAACATTGAAAACAGATATATCAGTGAACACTGCAAGACCACATCCAGCGCGTAAATTTTACACATCGCCTAAGACAACCAAACCAATTTGGCTGTCACCGAGACGTAACATAACTAGAGTATTTTCGAGACCTACAAAGCCAACGACTATTTACTCCGAGCACTTCGATATAAAGAACAAGTTTACGCCATTAAACTTGCGTCAGCCGAGTAAAACTATGTTGACAACCGTACCATCAGCAGAGATAGACCCAGTTCTGCAAAGTGATAACGGCGGAAATAAGAAGGTCGTGCATTCTCAGTCGATATCAGACAACACCATTCCTTCATTGAGGAAGCGAGGGTCGTCACGGTTCACGACATCTACCGTGACTTCATCTGAACAGGAAACTGAGCTGAGTGAGATGGAGATTCCTTCGACTGCGTGGGCACTGGCAGGGTTGATAAGTCCGCCGTCGCTGCCCAGCAGTGTGGTCAACGCGTCGGAAAACGAACTACAGAAAGTCGGGGAAGTTATAGGTGAGATTGGTTTAGTAAAAATGTAGTTACCCAGTTTCAAAACTTAATTTCAATGTGCTGTGGTAAACTCTGATTTAGCAATCCAGACTACGATTTTATTTTTAGATTTAAATTATCAATAATTTATATTAAAACTTAAATGGCAATGGAATGTTATAGTGTGCCGTTTTTTATTATTTTTTCCTTTATATTACTTTCAGACAAGAAAACGACAACCATTGGCTCGACGAGAACTACTACTACGGCAAGTCCTATCAGTAATGATATCATCACCAAAAAAGTTAATGAAGTTAATCAAAATAAATTGCCATGGCAACCTGCGTACTCTCCTACATCGCCGAGTCTTGGGAAAATAACTACCACTGAAGCAAAATATGAAAAATTACCAGCTGAAAGTAACATCTCAGAAAGTAATGCTGAGCCAGTAACTAATGAAGCCACTAAAGATAACTTGATTGAGTCTAAATTAAAACCTAAAGATGAGGAAATCGAAAGTAAGTCCAAACCAAAAGAAGTCAAGCCTCTGTGGGTACCTGTCATGGAAACAGAAACAACAACGGCTACATCTGACAAAGAAAATGAAACAATTCCACCGGTTGACGGTACTAAGTCAACTGGTTTTGAATCGATTACGAAACTGCCCGCCGATATTACCACGCCGCAAGATGAAACCGTTGCTGGTTCTGAAGTTAACCAAACCATCGCTGACGAGAAACCTAAAGTCACAACAGATAAGTATGAAATAACAACAATAAGGTTCTCTTACGTACCTACTGAAGCCGTCGAGCCAACAACCGACGCTGAATCTTCTGAACCTGAGACAACAACAACATGGCATTCTGCCATGCCAACAAAGACTATACTAACAACAATTGAAGATGGTCCCATAACTACATATAGACCTAAATACTACACAACGACTGAAGAAAGTGAAGAAACAACTACAATTCCTGACACAACACCAGTGCTAGAAGTTTCATCGCAAGTCATTGCAAATGCTACTGAACAATTACCTGAAACTACGACGGTTACTAAAACAACAACCGAAGAAGTGACTACACAACCAACCACAACTGAAGTAACTACCGAAGTTCCTACGCCAGCCCCAATTCCAGCACCTACAACAGTATCTACAACCACAACCATAACTACAACCACATCAACCACAACTGAACCACCCACAACAACTACAACCACAGAAACTCCAGAAGACACAACAACTATAGTAGTTGAAGTTGTCACTGAAATCAACACAGAAAAAGTGACAATCGTAACTCCAAGAACGACTGAACTACCAACTGAAACTACAACTAACTGCGCTTCAGAAGAAAACAGCGACAGCAACGAGATCATTCACGACGCTAAAACTACTGAAGCAGAGTCAACCACTGACATAGAAACCACTACACTTGAGAACAACCGAGCGAACATAATAGAAACAACTTCACACATTTCTCAACCCACACAAATAACAACAACACACACTTCAACAAGAATTACAACAACAGCGCCTATTGCACGAGCAGAAACAACGGACCCTGCTAATATAATAGAATCTACGACTGCTGAAGCGACGACTGACGCTGAAGGCGAGACGACGAAGAATGTGACTGAAGGAGAAGATCAGACGAGCTATGGAGGGATGACGACGGAGGCGTCGTCACAAGTGACACAAGGACTGCCGGACGAGGCCGGGCCGGGCGCTGCGGTGGCGATCGCCGTCAGCACCATCGGCGTCATTGCACTCATCCTGCTCATTGGATTACTGGTGAGTAAGCTTTTCTTCCCTATTAACTTAAGGTTGGGTTTCAGTTATTCCGGAATAACTCTCGTTCATAAAATGTTATAAGTAAAAAGTACTTACTAGTTTCGAGAGAAAACTAATTCGAAAGTTTAGTGTACAGTTTGAGTCTAGCGCTCTTATATTGCGATTGAGTAAAAATTTAAAAATAAAACTAGACTAATGGCTCTGTGAGCTGGAGACCTCGCCGCCGATGTCTGCATGTCCTTCTCTACAAGTCGCATTCCTCAACCAATTTTCAAGAAATTTCGTTAGCAGGTTGACCTGTAGAGGTAGAGGAAGACAGAGATCCGGAGAGAAATCCAGACAGAATTCGGACGTACGAAAGCATTTTTGTCGAAGCTGCAGCATAGATGATAGATAAAAATAATAATAAAACACTACAATTCTAGTAATACTATATACTAAGCTAGTAGATTTTGATGATTTGTTATGGAAAAAAAAACAAAAAGAGACTCGACAAAAAAATAATTGACTACTTGACTTGATGATCTACTTACAACATTTCAAGAGAATCAGTTAAGAAATGTGGTCTGTACACGAAGAGACAGTGAACAGAGAACCGGACAGAGATCCGAACAGAAATCCGGACAAAAATACAGACAGAAGACAGAAAACACGAAAGCATTTCTGTCAAAGCTGTAGCATAGGCGCTTCACTCGCTAACGCACTATTCCGAAGCTAAACTATAATAAGTTTTGGAAATAAACCTTTGAAAATTTTACGTCTGGAGAAATATTGACTTTGTGACTAAACCGTAACTAAGTTCAAAACCTTTTCGTGAAAGTTTGCAACAGACAATCTTAAAATCTCTTAATAAATGATCGATTACCACATTGTCTTTCATTGAACCATTGAACTATGCATTTGAAGCACGAATAGAAACATGTAAAATAAATCACGAAATTAACAGAACAGAAAACAATAAAAAGCAAGTAACTGAAATATAATATTAATTGCGATCGTAATCGCTAGACTAGACTAAAACTATAATTGTACATAACTTAACTAGTACTTTAACTTGTGAATCACTATTATAAGTGCTACAAGTTACGAGTAAATATAATTAATCTTCATTCTTCTATCTTCCGAAAAAACAGGAACATTCTTGTTTCTTCTCAAGCATCTTTCGTAGAATGTTCTAGCAACATATCCAAAGTAATGAGCATAATATCTATTATTAACTTACGATAAATTACGGTCACTACTTTGGGGTACATTGCAGAATTAGCGCTGGCGGGCTTCGGACTGCTCCTGAAATTTTTGAGAGAAACAGTTTGTAGTAATCAAACCATAATAACCAAATAATAAAAAAATATCTAATTAAAAAGTTAGGTAAGTCATATTGACTGGTATTAAGGCTGGTATTAAGGTTGCCTGGAAGAGATCGCTCTTAGTGATAAGGCCGCCAGTTGTTACGCTAAATCTTTTGTTATGTATTTTCTGGTGTGAACAATAAAGTGTTTATTTATTGTGTTTATATTGACTCGGTTAAGTTTGAAAATTAGAAAAAAAATACGATTGCACTAAAAATAACAGCTAGGTTTTCCACGCAGCTTACTTATTCCCAATGATCGAAGATTATATTTACCTTATTATTTTACATAAAAAATATCGATTTGCACTTAAACATTCCGGTAGGTTCCGATGTGTTGGGAATGTCTACATGCACCGAATCCGCCAAAAATCTTACATACGTACGTACGTAACAATTTTGTTGAATTGTTTTGTAGATCTTGTACATCTGCGATTAATTATTTGGATGCAAGAAAAATATTTCTCATTGAATTAAAAGCTTCGTAAGACGCACTTTACTTGTACACTGTAAAAACCTCGACTATTTCTTCACACAGTCCTCGACACAGTCTTTTGTCTTTTTCAATTGAATTAAAAATGTAAAAAAAAGAAAAATACAAAACACTGTTTAACTATTCCGAGGCTATACAACGTGTATTAGAGGGTAAAAGTTTGAAAGTTGAGCAAAACACAAATAATTCGAGCAGATGTTTCTCGCTTTCTTTCGACATGCCAATAGAATAGCTGGGTTTAAAACTGGATTATATATTTTTCAGGAACGTGTTTTTTACCCCCTACGTAAAAACGACGGAGTGTTATAAGTTTGACGTGTGTGTGTGTGTGATGAAAATCGGTGACGAGTTAAAAAAAAAATTATGCTTGTCTGTAGTTTATACTAAACTGAGCTTACTAAAAAAATTAACAACCTGCACTTAAAGTTAAAAATCTTTTGCAGGCCAGAATTATAGCTTGTTTTATTTAAAAAAAACATACCGAGATTATTTCTGAAACTCTTGATTTCCAATTCCCAAGTTGCTTTCACAGCCTCCGGAGTCTTTCCGCTTCTGAAAAACATTAAAAAAGTGTCTTAGGAGCTTGTTATAAAAATACATACATTTTTAAATCGATTTAGTCCCAAATGTGACAGGGGGCGAGCCTGTCGCCATACACTGGGCTCCAGTCATGTAGCAGATGACATACTATACGCACATATTATTATGCTCACACAATGAACAAATTGGTGCGTGCCGTCGGCTGGGATCGAATCAGTTCCCTCTGGCTTGAGAGGCGGGCCTTCTCCCAACTAGGCTGCCATTGCCTTTATATTATATATTTTAAAATATATAATGGCTATTATGCCATTATAATTTTTTTTGTAGGTACCTATAGCCGGTTTTTACATACGACGGTGTATGGGGACGGGCTCGCCATCATACACTGAGCAACAGGGCCAAATGTTGTCACACTTGGGGATTGAATATCGTCCGGCAAAATATGGATGTTGCAATACACCTCTGTCAGCCCCAACAGGGGAAAGGCGTGACAATTATGATAATCATGATGTGATGTAAAGCTATTCTTCTTAGAATATTTTTGAACCCTACCACCGGCAAATTCTAAACTCATTCAACGGTCGCAATCCAACAGACACCTTGGCAATCTCGAGATCAGTATCGGCTATAAAAATTCTTCACCGTGCAACGTGACGCCGCGTTATCATCAACACCGGACACCGGACGACGTTATCGCTAACGAGAACTGGGACCGTATATCGGTCATAGGGACTAATGGGAGGTATGCGACACCTACAGGTGGAGTTAGGTAGTTAAGGGAGAGCAGTGAGCCTATTTAGGCATTCTAATCCTAACTAATATTACTTACTAGTGGTTTTGTGAGCTGAAAACCTCGCGGCCGGCGTCTGTCCGGCAGTCTTCCGGATTCGTCATAGGTTAATAGACAACATCATTGCTGAAGGAGATGAAGTAGCAGTCAAACGGAAGCGTAACAATGAAAAAAAAATCCCCACAAGTCTTTACCCGACTTAGATGAGATGACATTCCAAACTTAAATTGCATTGGCGCATTGGACAGGACTGGATTTTTAAAAATTTCATGAAGACCGTGTTAACTATTTTCAAATGATGTTCAAACAATATTATAAACATACACCCTCTTACTAATAAACGTTGTAAAGATACGGAATAGTTATTCAATATTTTGTCTTTTTTTCTTTTAAAATTTTTACTCTATCGAAAAAGACAAAACACTGTATAACTATTCCGAGGGTGTTCAACGTTTATTATTGATAAGAACGTACAAAAACTAACTAACTCCTTAGACTATGAGACCATCGTTTTGTTTGAAAATAAATTATTTTTTACTTTTCATTATTATCCGGTAGTTGGACCACTGGATTTTGTCAGTGGCGCCACTGGCGCTATATGGCGCTATATGTTCCCGTGGTCTTAGTTCCAATAGTCTCCGCGCGCTAGTGGTCCAACTACCGGATTCTCGATAGCAAGAAATTAACAAACTAATTTAAAGAAACCAACCGATATAAAGAGATGAGCTTCTCGAAGAAGATTAGTTCATGAATGTAAAAGAAGTATGCCATTTGTGGCAAAGGAAAATTGCAGGAATACAATACTACAATAAGTAAGTACTTATTGTAGTATTGTACAAAATGTAAATGCCGATTAATATAATAATAATAAATATGCAAATAAAATTATATTATTAACAAACAATCAAATACTCTCGGTTTTCATGCGAAAAATACTATTGACAATATGTTACTTTGTGCTCTGAGATATATTTCACATGGTACCTAGGTAAAATGACTATGTAATGCTGAAAATGTATGCTTAATAATATTTGAAAAATCTTTAGCTTTGCCCCGCGGTCTAGCCACGAATTTTTCCGAATATGTCCTGGAAAACGCGGGAAAACTGGTGTCGCGTGCCAGCGTCCTTTGCAAAAAACATAAAGATTGGTTAAACTATTAAGTTACAAAAAGGTAAAATACAAACTGAGGGATTTAACTTCGTTCTGTTCGTTCGTCAGATTTGTAACTGTTTTGAAACAGCACATGGAAAAAATGTCTCTCCAAACATCTGAATTATTTTGCTCTAAATTAAACATTTGAAGAGTTAAAAAGTTTGACACACAATTCTATACTTGCACTAGCTTTCCGCCTCGGCATCGCATGATACCTACCTCAAAACCACAGATCATACAAACAAGGTATGTTTGTCAAAAAAGATTTTGTTCATCAAAATCCATTACGTGGTTTAGGAGAAGTTAGCGGATATATAGACTAAGTACAGACAGACGCGGAAAGTGACTTTGTTTTATACTATGTAGAGAAGAGAAGAGAATAGAGAACAGCTGTGCCTAATTGCTTATTATTATTACGCTAACAGGCATAACACTATTGAAAACAAATTTCGGAAAAACAACCGAACAAAAAAAAAATGCCTCATGAGTTCCGTATGTATGAACTAAGTAACTAAATCAGATATATGACATCAATCAATTAGTTGTCATTCAACTAAACGGAGTATAGTTTTTATTCCGCTATTTTAGTCCAATTTTGGTATAATTTATGTACCTAGTCAAGTTTACGCGCTCACGTAATTAATTAAATATTTTGGTGTATCTGAGTACCTACTTCTTAGCCAGATTCATATGTGTAGTCAAATTACATAATTATACTGCTAGATTCTATCGATACAAGAGCGCTTCTGTTTGGTCATACAAGTATCATAAAAAAAAAACCAACTACAAAATGTAGTCCGACACTCCAGATAATTATAACTAAAATGTTGTGCCCTATGTCACTTCCACTATCAAGACGATTCAAATGACGCCTCACATGTCGAAATCCATCAAGCTGTAGGGCGCGCCAAAGAAACCTCATACATACATACATACCCACATGTATAAACTCGAAAAACATAACCCTCCTGTTGCGCAGTCGGGTACTCACAAACAATCGACTGCAATAAGTTTCAGTATGGTAGGTAGGTATTAAGGCTTATACATGATACATTTTAATATGTCTAGTCTAACATACCTACATTTATTTTTAGATGGAACAAAACCTTTTAATAAATAAATATGAAGATAAAAAAATACAAATTTAAGCGTTAATAGCGAACTTTGATAACATTATAGGTAATTATCTGCTCGTAGTCTGAGAACCTTTTCTGTTTATTGTTGACACTTTTTATTTATTTATTTTATGGTTGTGGGTTAAAAGTACACTGAGAGTAACCTTACTCTAAGACTACCCATCCTGGATGAGTGGCATGGTGGCAAGCAGTGTAATGGTGGTGGATGGCCCATCCACCATCCATCACACTGCTTAAAGCCAACAGGGCTAATCGCAAGATTTTAAGAAAAATAATACCAAGAAAAAAATCATAACGGTTAAAATCTAAATCAGCAAAACAGTTTGATTTTTTTTATTTATAAAATTATTTTTCAAAAATCTACAAAGAATATACTTATAGTCATCAAGCATTAAAGTTATAAAACATTTTTTTAAATAAAAATAGGAAAAATCACAAAATAAATAAAAATTAAGAAAAAAAGTTAGCTTACCAAAAGCTCTCCCATTTTACGTTCTGAATAAACAACACTGTAACGAGATCATCGCTTGCAAACATCCATAGGATTAAAAAACAATATTTATTTATAATATAATTGCAAAAAAAAAACGAAGAAAAAAAATCTAAATAAAGTAATTCAGTTAACTTTAAATTTATTTTTAGGAAATATTTAACAAAATGAAATAATTTCTAAATTTATTAAGTACTAATAATACAAATAGTTGTTTGCAAGCAAGGATGTGCGTGCGCACTACCGGCGCGGGTTACGTCACGGCGGCGTGTGACCAGGGACCGAGCACCTCGCTGAACCCGGGCTACTACGGCGAGACGCTAGAGCTGGCTAGCGGGTACGAACCGACGATATTGCTAAAGCTCGCATTTTCGGCCGTCATTTTCAACCGACTTCAAAAAGAAGAAGATTATTTTAAATGTTTGTTTCCGCATCATTCCGATTTTGTCATTTTTTTTAATGGATTGATTGTGGATGGTGAACGAATAGATGGATAGAATGGACAGATTTGTCCCATTTTTTTACAAAATCCAATTGGGTTGACGGGAAGTCAGTTATATTTTATTTTAAAAGATTATGTGAGATGTGAATCACGTAAGCTATGTGCTAGCTAACTCGTAACCCATTTTGCTTCGCCATGTGGCTTAAACATGATTTTTGTGTGGAACTGAATGAAGTGTAACGCGACTCATTTTACGTAACTCGCAATCTAAAATTTACGCTCGTTTAGCTTCATCCTTAGGATTTAAGCAAATTTAAGAATCTAGACCACAGGTAAAATCAGTGGGTCTAAAAAAGTCGCTTAAGCTGAATTATACTATAATCCTTTTGCAATTCATTTCGCTGTCAGTTTGTATGTCTAGCAAATATTATCAACAAAACAAAATTTATTTAAAAATTAAAATGGGCACAATTCACCGAATTAATATTTTTTTCGTAAATAAGCAGAATTGGTAATAATCTGTAAATTATTAGTTAAAGTAATTAGTTGTTAGTATCATTACGACTACTTGATCAACTAAATCAATATGTCCCAACATTCCAAGGCACACATGTAACTTTTAAAATATCTTACGTAATTACTAGTTACCTAATTACTTTCTTGAAATTTTCATCACGTAGGGCTTTCCTTACCTCGATTAATAATGTGAACCGTGTGTCGCAAAATAAAATGAACGTGATCACGTTCTTAACAAATTTTAGTGAGAACTTGTCATATTCCCATAAATAGATGCTAACTGTCAAATAAATGGCGATAATCGACCGAGCAAGTGTTGGGGGCTGAGCTACCTACGTCCGTAGAAGTGTACTCTATTCTGATTCCCTACACGTGGTCCCCGGGTAGTGCTAACCGGGTAGCAAACTCTGGTGGGAGGCTTCGGCCGTGGCTAGTTACCACCCACCGGACCAAGCCATGCCGTGAAATGACCTAGTCGTGTTTCGGGATGTAGTCCGGTGTAACCGTTCCGAAGGCGGGTCTGAGCTGTAGCGCACTTGTAGCGCCTCACTCAACTGCCGTCTTCGTACTTCTTCACTCTACAAAACTCCAAGGCTAGAGTGAATAAGTACCTTATAGGTCGTCGTGCTCCATCTTAGACCGCAACGTCGCTTAACATCAGGCGAGTTGGTGGTCAAACGGCGACCTATTTTACATAAAAAAAAAAAAAAAAAAAGTGTTTGCGAGCGAAGCGTCTATGCTTCAGTTTTGACAAAAAAGCTTTCGTGTGTCCGAATTCTGTCTGGATCTCTGTCCGAATTTTTGTCTTCCTCTACAGGTCGCAGTTCTTAACCGGAGCGGAAAAAAAAATCTTTGCTATTAAAAAAAAACCAAAACCTGACAGGGCAAATAAAATCTGTATAGTTATCAAAATCGCTAACAAAATTTCACGAGAATCGGATGAGGAATGTGATTTGTAGAGGAGGCGGCCGCGAGTTGCCGCGACCGCGGCTCACTGGTTGCTCACAGAGCAACCAGTGAGGTAAGGTTAAGACTAATTCAGAAGACAAAGATGTCTGGAGCCTTCCACTTCCGCCAAGTAGTCACTAGTATGTATAGATATTACCTAGTCGTAAGCCAAAATTTGTGAGACTGTAATTTATTTATTCTTTGAAAAAATAATGCCCCTCAGTTTCTTGCCCGTTTTCTGAGTAGAGGCTCCTTATCCGAACAAGGCGGTCGAGTCTATTTAAAAAAACTTTGATGTTCATAAGTGTCTCTTTGATACCCAAATTAAATAAAAACATTTTGACTCTGAGTTTGACTTTGAGTGTTATATAATATACGAGCGAGGTCTAAGAGTCTACTGCGACAACTCGGCATGTGTTTGTCCGACGATTACTAGATCATTGTTGATCCGAACTTCATGAAATTTTGCAGACATGTAGTTTATCACAATTTAAGTCTTGCGTCTGTATATCTTATATCTTTAAATGAGCAATTCTTGTATATATATATATAATTGGAATCTCGGCATCGGCTCCAACGATTTTCATACAATTTAGTCTATAGAGGGTTTCGGAGGCGACAAATCGATCTAGCTAGGAATCATTTTTAGAAAATGTCATTTTATTCGTGTTTTATCGATAATAAACTTGGAAGAAAAATAACAAAAAGGAGGCGTTTGAGTAGTCTCAACTGAAAAATATGACTCTTCCTGACATCTATTGGCGAATAATAATACTATTTTTTGTGAGCAACTAATTGATTTAACGACACAACAGCAGATGGCGTTGTTAAGTAACACGAAGTCAATGAGTGTTTGCTTTGAAGTTAGACTAAAATCAATTGGTCATTTTCCAAAAAACACAATTTAAAAAAAAAAAAACCGAGCAAAGCTCGGTCATCCAGGTACTAAGCTAAATAAATTAGACGACGGGCTGTGGAGACTTGCGAGGTCTCTCGTAGCTAACTACTATAAGTAATAATTTTACTTTTTATTGTATATTTACTCACCGTAATGTGCTACATAACACCTGCTTGTAAGTATCACATTACCATTATGAGACTATACCATTATAAGTTATGAGGAAATACTTGAGATTATTTGAGTAAAGTAGTTAAAAAAATAATTCTTTAAATTTAATATTGTATTTACCAAACCTATTTCAAATCACTCAAAAATTATATAAATATTAAAAAAACACATTACAATTAATATAAAAAAACACAATCAAAACAAATGAACACCTTTGCGACTAAGGCCCGCATGCTAAAACGACGCTCAGTCACTAATCTCGATTTGAAACAGTTTTTATTTTTTATGTATGGTAAAACCAGTTTTAAATCACGATTCATGACCAAGCATCATTTCAGAATACGGCGCTTAGTCCCTGTATGTGCATTTAACAGCACTCAGTGAATAATACAGCGCCATTGTTAGACGCACTGCCATCTTCACAAATATGCTAACGTGTCACTTTGGACTTACCTCCAGCCGTACATAATCCCTAGGTTTCGCCTCCTATAGAGTCATGGTCGCGGGATGTTTTCACTCTGCGTATAAACAAAGCTGTGCTGATGACGGACCTCTGGCGCGTGTCCTTTACACGGCAGGAAATGACGGGACACGGCACGAACTTTGTTGCATCAGATACCATACATATAATTTGTACATGGTTCCTTGTCGATTTCGGTTACGGCGACCAGTCTCTATTATGGCAGAGGAAGGCTTCGTTCGTGTGCCTTCATGTGACTGTGGTACTTTATCTTAATATGCCACATATAATTTAAATAGGATATAAATTAGATAGCATCTGTATAGTTATAGGTCAAACAGTAGTTATTCCTTCCACACTTGTGCAAACTTACGAACAACTTTGCACAGTTTTCGCGCTAACTTTCGCACATTTTGGATGCATCTAAGAAACATAAAATAAACAGATTGATACTGTTGGACATGCTCAAGAGTGATAAGCGAACGTATTTAAGTATACATTTAAAGGCATTTACAAATAATAATAACTAGCCGCACCGGTTTCACCTGCAGTTCGAAAGTATATCCTGTGTGCTATTTCAGACTATATCTCTCTGCCAAGCTATCTAGATCTGTTCAACCCGTTTGGCGCGATTACAATTTAGATTACAAACATCCTATCCATCCATATCATCCATTCAAAATTTCGCATAATTATAATATTAGTAAGATCAGATTGGAATACCATAGCCATTTTCTGTGTTAATTTAGTATGATTACTACATTGTCATCAAGAATCTTTTGTTTTTTTCTTCTAGTTATTAACAGTTCTTTTTTTGTCGTGCGTCAATGCGCCCGCGTCCAACGTAGGCCTAATAAATCAAGGTGGAAGTGGTTGGCCCTTGAGCCCCAAGCCCGTCGCTTAGTTCAGAGCACTCATTCTCGGAATCATTCAGGCGCCTTTCACTCAACTTTGCACTTGTAACCGAGGGCGAGATGTGAACTTGACACTTGTGCTTAGAGTTAATTTTTTACTGCACTCGAGAATATTTTGAAAATAACATCACAGAGCAAAGTGTTAGTAAGTGCCTTATAAGTTTCTGTCCCACACAAACTACATATTGTTTTTAAGGTTCATTTTTGTCGTTCTTACTATATTTGTCAAAATTAGGGTATTCCCCTAAAACATATTCCACAAAAGCTGGGACTGTGCTTGTATCCGGTATTATCTGATAATTTGAACGTCACAAGTAATTTTGCAAAGTTAAAAGTAGGTAGGTACTAAGTACCTAAGTACATAGATTTACTTTTTTTTAAATGTCAGCTTTTAAAAAATCTGTTATACCTTATTGGCCGGCTCTTTTGAGCTCCACAGAAACAGTTACCTGCTATCTCTATTTCAAATTTCACTCAAATCTGTTAATCCACATCAGTGTGAAAAACAAACATACGTCCTTTCACTGACTCTTGAACATATTCATTCATAAGGCAGTATCTTCCTTAGCAATAAACGTTGTATAGCTCTGGAATAATTGCACAGTGTTTTGTCTTTTCTTCTTTTAAATTTTTGAACTCAACCGAAAAAGACAAAAGACTGTATAGCTATGCCGAGCCTATACAACGTTTGTTGTTAGGGGGATAAATCTTCAAAATGTATATCTTTTGCATTTAATACTTGAACTCTATTCACTGAAGCCTAGTGTGGGGGACAACTGTATTTATTTCGTTTACAGCTTAATTTGTTACAATTACTTTTTGATGATTCCATACTTATGTATGTATGTACTTAAGCATGATTTCATACTTATGTATGGAATTATACTTAGATTAGAAATTTAGGGTGCTGCTGAAGTTTAAGTGCTGTTTAGAGCAATGATTTGTAAATCACGGCAATTTAGGGTGAAAAGGACTGACTTTTCCAATATCATCCGCACCATCCCACAATGAAAAAAATCTGATTTCCCAAATTAAGGTACTCGTGCGCTGAGCCTAATTAAATTACATCCCAATTTTTTGCACGTGTAACATCTACATTCAAAACGAACTTGTTAAAATATAGAGCAGTCTGAATGGACCGTTGTCCTCGAAATACGATGACACGGCGCAATGTGTACTCTAAATTATTTATTATAACGTCGTCCGCCGATAAGAGTGGCTTGTGAGAATTCTGCGTCCGCACTTCGGCTGCTAATCTAAACACACGTTTGATGACGGTTATTTGGGACTTTGTTTTTGTAACTCATTCATAACTGTTGTTACTAACTGGGTTTGGCTAGTCAGCTTGCTTCATAAAGCTTAGCATAGATTGATTAAAGTTAGTTACTTACTGGATTAATATTTATTGGTTTCAATTATGAAAATATATTATTACTAGTGGTTTTGTGAGCTGGAGACTGAAGCTGTCTCCTACACGTGTTTTTTTTTAAACTTATTAAAAGGCTTGCGTTTGTCTGCCTACGAGGAGCACGCTGCATTTCTCAACCGATTTTCGTGAAATTTTGTGAGCAGGTTCGATAATTATACAGAATATTTAATTATTGAACCTACTCACAAAATTTCGAGAGAATCGATTACGAACATACGAAAGCATTTTTCCAAAGCTAAAGCATAGACGCTTCGCTCGCTAACGCTCTCTCGGTCGATTATTTCATGAGCGCGTATGAAAAGACTCATGGAAGTGAAAGATGTGTACCAGGATCATAGCAAGTGAAGAGAAGTGGACTCTGCCTACCGCTATGAGAAAGAGGCGTGTGTGTGTACCCGTACGTATGTATACCTATGTATGGTTTCATATGTTTCCGGAATTGGTCTTGTTGCAGATAGCGAGACATTAGGCTCTAATTCTTTTAGGTCGCTAGGCTTTAGTTGATAGATACATAAATTATTAAAATGTTAAAAAAGAAGTTAGTAATTTTAGATAATTATTTGTCAATTAAGCCTTTAGAATTGGGCCTGTTTTATACAGTCGAACATATTAAAAGGCATTGACTATAGAATTGAGTTAGGCTAGCTAGCTAGGCTTGGGCTAAGCTATTTTTAAGGTCGGTTTTATATTTATATCCTTACGAACCTTTTTAATACCCTACGCAAAATCGAAGGGATTTGATTAGTTTGATGTGTCTTTGTGTGTTCCGTTTGGACTTTCTTGGGACAGTCATTATCATCGTCATTAACCTGTAATTGTCTACAGCTAATAAAGCTCTCTTTTTTGTATGGCATTCCTTCCGGTTCTGTACCGTACCAACCTCGTCCAGGTACCATCTCGGGAAGATAGGATCCTTTTACTTTACACTTTCGCCAGCTTTAAAGTAAATTACTTGTTTTCTTTCCAGCTGGTAGTTCGTCGTCGCGGTCGGCGCGGCATTTACGCGCAGCGCTGCACACCGGTCTCTCTGGACGCGTACAGCCTGGACAGCGTCAGTGTAGGCCATCGGAAAGGAAACCATCGCTTGCGAGCCAGCAAGAGGAGCTATGGTAACCCAGCTTACGACGATGAGGTGGGTGCTAAGGTGTAACTACAGTTTCTTCTTATTGAGGTGACATCTCTACCAGAGGTTGGCTACCGTTGGGGCTTTCCTTATCTTGGATACACTACGTACGGATTAAGTACCTACTTCTAATTTATTGCGATTGTCTACCTCATAAATTACGAAAAATAAGTCAAGTGTATTGAATTGCTTGCTCAGAGTTAAGTGTTTTTTATGCAACAGCTGTTTTTTTCTCAAGAAAAAAAAATGAGTTAGTTGTTATGAGTTCGTCCCAGAATGTAAATTATTCGTAATATTAAGGACAATGCTCTACTTTGCTGTAGCGTAGCAGTTGTGTTTAACCCTACTTTGTATTTTCTCAAGAGACAGTACATTAAAATGAATATGCTACATCTAATTTAGCAAAGTGTTTGTAATATAAAATAAATAGAAAAATGTAACTCTTATTTCAGGTGACATCCCACCCCATGCAGTACCCGGCGCTCGCCAACTTCGCGCTGGACGTGGAGTCCATGACAGCTGAGTTTGCGGAGATACCCTCGGTGAGCGTGCGCCCCGAGGAGGTGCCTGCGGGCTGTGAAGACAAGAACAGGTATGTTCTGCGGTTTTAAAAGAGGAACTTTTTCCATGTATCTATTTTGCTTTTCATATTTAAATAGGCGTGGTGTTTCTTAGAATTCCTAAGCTGTGACATAAATAATATAATTCCTACTAAGACATCGTCATTGATAGGTACGTAGTAGTACGTACTCAATGTAAAAAATACTTGGCTCAGATTGCCCATAAAGACACGGAACTATTTCAATGCAAACGCCAAACAGATAGTCCGTTTGCATTAAATCAAATCCTTGTTTATTAAACTGGATTTTAAACCTATTTTTATTAAATAGGAACAAAGAGCAAAGACATGCTTGTGAACTGTCCACCGTCTGTAGAGATTTTAGTTCCGAGATATTACACAAAAATAATCTCCAGGAAATCTCTAATGACCTAGGATCTTGAGTGGTGTATGTTGAAGTTCTCTTCTGGCAATTCTACTCGACTACTCGTTCATGATATGGTCTTTGTCAATAAATCCTCTATTTATTTGTTCTTACTTCGTCCAAGGTACTCCAACGTGCTGCCGCTACCTGAGACCAGGGTGCCCCTCAAAAGAATCGGCAACGACCCCACCACCGAGTACATTAATGCCAACTTCGTTACGGTAAGTTTTATTTTTTAGTTCTGACAATAGGTATTTTACCACGATACAATTGATAAAATTGGTGCTATTTAAGTTAACAACAGAAGCTGGCATTACAGGGTCTAGCGAGTTCCTTTTTTCCCAAGCTTATTGCAGATGATTGTAACATCGGTTTATCAGTGTTTTTAAGTTTCCGAGTACAACACCAGACAAGATTGATCTTTAAAAAATACGAAGGTCTTTTTTCATGACTACATAATTACTAAAAAGGCATGTTTTCCAGGGTCCCGGCAACATTCGAAACTACTACATCCTGTCGCAGGCTCCTCTGTCTAACACAGTGATCGACTTCTGGCGCATGGTGTGGGAGCAGAACTCCCGGCTCATCGTCATGCTCACAGAATACATGGAGAATGGCGTGGTGAGTGCTGAACTATGAAATCCTTGTTAAAATCGTGTAAGTTTTAATTAGGGACGTGGCTAATGCCTGACATCTGGAAAATCTGGTATCGACTGTCGTCTTACAAAGTTTGCCGTCAGACACTAGATTACTGGGAGGATCTCATCTTCCTTTCTGCAATCTTGACATTATAATATCCATCGCTTACCGTACCAAGCATACACTTAGTGTCAGTAGTGCTCTATCAACCCATGTATTTCCATCTCCATTATCTTATTAATCTCCATTGTCTTCCAGGAAAAATGCTACGAATACCTCCCACCATCAGAGATCTCCGACAACAAGCGCACGTTTGGCGACTTCCAAATAATCCTGAAGAAGCGCGAGCAGCGCGACAAGTACGCCATCTCCAGCGTGCAGCTCGTCAACCTGACCACGCGGACCTGGCGGGAGGTGACGCACCTCTGGTACTTCTGGCCGGCTAAAGGCGTGCCCGAGGACTACGACTCTGTCATCGACTTCCTGTTTGAGATGAGGAGTTACATGAAGATTGCGCAGACGGCTAAGGAGTATGATGAAGAAGGTGAGCACATACTTTTGAATATCAAAGATTATATTTACTAGCTGCGCCTCGCGGTGTTACTTTACCCGCGGTTAAATAGTAGCCTATGTGTCAATCCAGCGTTTAACGTGGTACACATTTTGTTTCTAATCACGTACATATTTTCCGTATTTTTATAGACCTCTATAAGTGAGACAGATTCCTCCTGTAACTCTGTAAGCTAGAAACTCGGGTTAGTGAGAAACCTCTATAAGAGAAAAAAAGATTGCTGTCCCTTGAGCTCTCACTTATCCAGGTTTTACTTTATAAGCTTTATACTAGGTAAACATATAGTTTCATTTTAGGTTTCATACTAAATTTTGTTTAAATCCGTCTATCTGGTTGAGTGAGAAGAAGTAAGAAAAAACACACACACACATTTTTACATTTTTAATAAAAGTATAAATATATGCGATTTACAACGTTAGAGGTTGGAATTTTTGAAAACAGAAAGGACCACCGACGATATGCGACCCTGAATTTAAAAGTGGTATGCTTCAGTACAATCAGCTTACGATGAAAGGCCTCCAGAAAAAAACCTGTAAAATTTCATTCCCTACATTACTCCATCAAATTTTACAGGCATAGAAGTAATCTACGGCGACCAAAACCGTTCTTCCTTCAACAACTTGTCCAAGTTCCGCGACGACAGCAGCTCAGGCAACGGCGTCAACGTGTACTCCCCGGCCAAGGCGGAGGAGCAGCTGCGGCGAGGGTACGCCAACAACGGCACCCTGAGCCGAATGAAGGCGGCGTCGGAAGTTGACGGTATGTACTATGTAGCTTCATGAATTGACTGATGGTGGAGATTCAACATGATCGTTCGTCTTCTACACTTACTTCGGAAGTGTCTATCAGTAAAAAGTGTCGGAAGTGTGTAGTCTATCGGATATGTTTTAGGGAGTGTGCATCTGGTTTGCATGACCTTATTCTCCCTAGCTCGTTCTTCTATAAAACAACCAAGAGTACAAAAAAACGGCATCGTTTTATGGTCGACATACCAACAACACGCACGAAACGCTTTGGTTCCTCATTTCTCATACGGACCGCTAGAGTATGGAATACTCTGCCAGAGTGTGTGCTCCCTGATACTTATAATCTGAGTGTCTTCAAGTCTCGAGTGAATCGGTTTCTTCTAGGCACGCGTGCCCCATCGTAGGCTGCATCACTACTTATCATCAGACATGTTGGCCTATTAGGTAATTAAAAAAAAAATGGTTGAGGATGTTTGTGTTCTTACTGCCCTAAATAACTTCTTAGGGAGACTTCAAATTCAAATGGTAATTTGCCATTTTAAAGTTGACTCGGAGAAGTTATAGAGAAAACTTACCAGAGTATCTACTACTAGTCATCCGTATATTTTTTGTACATAAGTAATTAAATCTATGAAGACGATGGAGGAGAGGGTGATGATGGATGAGATGAATCCCTCCCCTTTTCCCATTTCAGTAAAGCTGTAGATACTTAACTGAAACTTTAAGTCGAGTGTTGTAGAGAACACGAAAAGTAGCATTTCCTAATGCTTGTATTATTTGCCAACACTCGTGCACGTTAACAAACCGCTAAACGTTAATCCACTAATTACACTTTAACACTCTAAGAATCACAAGTATTAGAAAATAATACAAAATCATGCGGTGATATCATGACACCAACTTTTCGGTTCCCGCCAAAAAAACTAGTGGATAAGAGTGCAGGAGGGCCATTCTTACGGAGTGAGATTCAATCTCACCATTTTTCGTGCTTGTTGATCTCGTTTGAATAGTCATAGGTGTGAGTGAGAGTGATCAAGATAAAATTGCATCTCATCTCACGCGTAGGAATAGCCCCCCAGATGTAAACGGCAATAACGTTCGCGACTGTCTCCCCAGGCATCCGTCCGTGCGTGGTGACGTGCGCGTCGGGCGCGGGGCGCTCGGCCGCCGTGTGCGCGCTGGACGCGTGCGCGCGCGCGCTGCTCGCCGGCGCCGCCGACGTGCCGCGCGCCGTGCGCGCGCTGCGCGCCCAGCGCGCGCACGCGCTCTCCAACAGGCACCACTACATGTTCCTCTACAAGGTACCGACACTACGACGCTTCATACGATACACTCTTGTGTATTCTGTGACAATCCTGGCTGCGCCATGCGGTTTTATCCGCGGTTTTAAAAGTAGTTTGTGCTATTTCAGAGTATAATCCATCACGGTGTCATATTCCATCCAGATCCGTTCAGCCGTTCTGGCGTGATTGAGTGACAAACATCCATCCATTCAAACGCTCTCATTTACAATATTAGTGTGAAATGCGTTCCAAATATGCTAAGTCTTAAATATGCATATGCATACGCATACATCCGAACTATACTAATATATGAAATTTGATATGTTTCTAATTTGGAGAGTTTTGGAGAGTATATAGTATAAGAGATTCATCTGATTGCACACTTAATTATAGAAAGATGAATTAAGTCTTGTACTTTTTAATTTCGCAGGTGCTGAGTGAGTATGGCAACAAAATGATGGGCGGAGGAGACACTATTTAATTAATTACTATTAGTAATACCTATTACCTACTTTACAAGACGTAGCGGCATGCCGCCGGGAGCTCGTGTATCGTATACTTACCATGACATTTTATACTTTACTTGTACATTTTGCTACTTTTATAGGAGTGTAATTTACACGTTTACCCCCTTTATTAATAATCATTTTATGGCCTCGGAATATTTATATACAGTGTTTTGTTCATTTCAATCAAGTTTACAATTTATATTAAAGAAACAAATAGAAACTGTAAAACTATTCCGAGGCTATACAAAGTTTAGTAAGAGGGTTAAAGTATAAAATTTTTAAGCAAAATGTAGAATAAGAGTTATACCTTTTTCGGAATATTTATACCAAAGTCTACCTAAGTAATTAGATATCTAGGCAATTAACTAAAACACTTTAGATTTGGTTCATTGCAGATGAAAAGTATATCATAGTATCTAACTAAATGATTTTTATTCTTACTTTTGTGGCCAATTTTTTATATGCATATGTAAATGTATATGATCTTGGTACTATATATTTAATTTGAAATGAGAATATGTCATCTTAACATCATCATTAGATGCTGTTGTAAATAAGTTATTTTAAGATCGTCACAATGAAGTATAATATAAATTTATGTTGAACAAGACATTACTATAATTTATTTTAAGCATTCATTCCACTAGTCTAATTTATTACTACTTTGTTTCGCTAGTGACTAAATGTTCTGTTGTATCAGTTGACATTGTAATTGTTACATAGAATAAGTAATTTTATTAATATCATTTTATTTTCTAAGTTCTCTGTTGTATGCTGTGATTTTATGACCTAATATTAGATTTACTATACTATTATATACCTAAAGAACTTCAAGCCTATTTTCCATGAATTTTTGAGAGAATATTTGAAATCTATATACTTACCTACTTATAAATAGTTTTTGGTAAAACGCTAGATAATAAATTTGTATTATTTTTTGTAAGTTTAAGTCGTTATTAATGCAATCATTAGAATTCTATTTTGTTATAAAGCATTTAAATTAATTTAAGTAAAATTGCACTGTTTTATCCCACACAAAACATGTTAATTATAAGTTAGCTTTACAAAAGTTTAATTAGTGACCAAATATATATATCTATAATTACATATATCGCAATTATGTTATTTATCATAGTTATATAAAGTTCTATGGTCTAAAATTAGGGCTAAATTGAACATGATTAAAATGATCATTAAATACTATTTATAGTTTAATTTTTACCCCGACATTGTTCAGAATATTATTTATTGTCACATAAAACTGATTTACAAAGTTCACAAACAAAAAAATTTAAAAACTGACAAATACCTAACATTGTGGAGTCAGGTAATGTTATGAAAATGTTCAAAATTTACTTAAATATCCGAACACGACAATATCATAAACGTATGAGGTAATAGGTGAATGAAGTAAGTTTAAACAATTGTACATCTGCGAATGTTCTTCTGAATGGTAATTGACAGCATTTTTTTTTGTTTTAGTTTATCGAAATTACGAGTTCATTCTTCCTAAATTTCTTGCTGCTCGAATAGCGTTACATCTTGTGATAAATTTTCTTCTATAATTACATTATTTTTTTTATTTTTCAAAAGTTTGTCAACATCGAACTCGATTTCAGTAATGTCAATTTCAATGTTGCCTTTTAAATCAATTTGTGACACTATATCGTGTTATACAATATTTTCGGTAATTGTTTCGGTAAAATTACTGTCTTCTTCATCAATATAAGTGTCTTCAACAATAGCTTTTGAATTAACTGTCACATCTAGAGCGCTTTCAAGTTCCTCATCTACATCATCTGTACTTTTATTGTCACTTTTGTCCTCAAAGGCTACACTTTGAATCTCTTCTACAATCTCTTCTTCGACCTCTTCCTCTTCTATGTAACAGCTATCTATATCAGGTAAAACATGTTTTTGGAAAAATGCAATTTTCTTATTTGCATTTGCGTTTTTTGAATCTTTGAAATGTGATTCGTGCGTGTAGTCGATGATGCTCTGTTCAGTTTCATGGTCTTCGTGATCAGAGTGCGTTAGGCCGTGAACTGAATACGGAACGTATTTCGGGAGGTTAATAAGAGAGCCAGCAAGAGACGCCGATGATAAGGGCACCCGGACCTCTTCTGTAAGAGTAAAAATATGACATACTAGCTGATCACAACGTTACACAGACTATGGCACTTATGGCGACTCGCGCTGAATATGAGAATTGCCTAAGTCTTTACTGAATTCGTTTAAACTACTTTAACTACTCAAGCGGCATTGGTGATTGATGTTTCTTTCCATTACTTTCACTCAAATTATTAATCGAGAAAGCGTTTCCATTTCAGCTTAGGCAAAAATGCTTTATGATGTCCGTCAGATTTCCGGCTGTTCTCCTCTCCATGTCGCATTTTTCAACATTCCATTCTCGTGAAATTAGCGGTCTTCGTGAATTTGAGGCCTCCAGACCAAGAAAGTTGAATTTGCCAAAATGTTGAATTCTTATAAGGTTTAAAACATCAAAATATATCCTAAAATGTTGATCTGCCAAAAATGTTGAGCTAAGTGCACTCAGTGAGCTGGCACTCAAAGAGCTGATGCTATTGAAGCAGACTGCTGGCATCGTTATCTCTAGACTTAATTCCTCCTAACACACATAACGTCTATAACGACGCATGGTACAAAGACACCACCATTCACATGCTATGTTACACTAGCTTGGCGCCGCGGTTTCACCCACGGTTAGTACATAGTACCCTATGCGCTATTCTAGACTGTAATCTATCTCTGTGGCAAATTTGATCGTTGAGCCGATTGAGTAACAAACATCCGTCAATCCATCCAAATATATTCATATAATATAATATATTCAATATATATAGTAGCGCACTTGTAGCGCCTCACTCAACTACCGTCTTTGTGCTTCTTCACTCTAAACTTCAAGGCTAGAGTGAATAAGTACCTTATAGGTCGTCGTGCTCCACCTTAGACCACAACGTCGCTTAACATCAGGCGAGTTGGTGGTCAAACGCCGACCTATTCTACATAAAAAAAAAAAAAAAAAATTCATTTATAAATATTTGTGTGATGGTAGTGTGATAGGTACATGTAAACAAACTATACCGAATTCAACTTAAAACTTTATTCAATTTCTTAAAAAACAAAAGATAAATACCTACTTATCTATTCTTAGTTATGTCCGGTAAAGTCTTTTAGAATCCTAATTTAAGTTTTAAATAGAAAAAAATGTTTTTGAAATGGCATCGGAGAAATTTTCTGTTTATTCATATGCTTCAAAAATGTTTATATCGGGAAGGGTGTCTTATCTCTTCTATTTTTTTTGTACTTTTTTTCAATTTTTTTTCCTGTGTCAACATTGGGGATCCTGTCCAACATAAAGAAATTTCAACATTTTGCTAGTTCAATGTAATAAAACTTCAACATTTTGGCAAATTTTTCATTTTGGCAAATTCTACTTTCTGGGCCTGAAGGTGAGCAGGTTCGATAATTAGTAGCGTAGTTATGGGGTTTGAAAACGTTAAAAAAACATATTTCAGCCATTGCAAAATATGAAAAGGGACTCGTGAGTACCAATACATATTAAACTTAAAATTACTATTGATTTTTACAAGAAAGTATGATATATGATAACTTGAAATGATCGTTGGAAAATCAATGAAGTTTCTTCAAGTTGTAAATAAACTTACTATTCTGAAATGGCCTGCTCGTCGAAGCTTTTTCCGACTTATCCTGCAATTAAGAAACTTACTAGTAGGTATGCTTGCGTCCCGCTGGGTGTACATAGGTAGTAGTAGTAAGCAAAACAAAATAGCAATTGGTCACTTGTCAAACATACTGTATACTGTTACTATATTCTGTTTTCTATTGAATCTACTACATATATTTTTAGCTATAGTTTAACGCACTAAGGCTGAGTTACACCAACTGACTTTGTCTGTAATCAAAGCGTGACCGGTCGTAAAATCTCTGGTTTACCAGAAACTTTACGGCTGGTTACATTTTGGTAGACTTAGTGTTTTTTTGGATAACCAGAGCGCAAAAGTAACATAACGAGCCGTTAAATCTCTGGTAAAGTAAGGATTTTAGGGCTGGTTAAGCTTTGATTATAGTTGGTTGATGCAACTCAGCCTAAGTGTCAAAGTTCCAATAGGTAGATAATTATTTCCTTTAACGAATGATTTTCTTAAAGTCTGAAGCGTCCTACCTACTCGGCAAAGGCCTCCTTTCTTTCCTTGCAGACTGCCCGGTCTTCTACTTCGGTTAAAATTATAGTTATTGGGGCTGAGCTACCCACGTCCGTAGGAGTGTACTCTATTCTGATTCCCTACACGTGGCCCCCGGTAGTGCTAACCGGGTAGCAAACTCTGGTGGGATGCTTCGGCCGTGGCTAGTTACCACCCACCGGGCCAAGAGTTGGTGGTCAAACGCCGACCTATTGTACATAAAAAAATTAAATATATATTCTTAATCCTTGGTTGTCAATTTGTTACCTTCGGTGTCTTATCCGGTGGTTGAAACATCGTGCTTGTGGATTCAATTTCATGTTTTTCTATAAGTTTAAGACGCGATCCTTCGTCTGCAGAGCCTCTTAGTACAAATCCTCGGTAAGCAGACTGCAAATTCATAATCATATAGTTATCATGTATAAGAGAATTTGTTTGCTTTATTGTCCTTCTTTTTTTTAAATCCCCGACGCAAAAACAACGGGGTGTTATAAGTTTGACGTGTCTGTGTGTGTGTGTGTGTTTGTGGCATCGCAGCTCCCGAACGGATGAACCGATTTTGACTTTGATTATTTTGTTTGAAAGGTGAAGAATTTATACTTGTAATCATTTTGATAGGTACAAACAGGTTAATAGCTCTAGGTTTTAAGATTATCGACCAAGCGAAAGAGAGGTCTCAGAGTCCACTGGGACAAATTTCCTAATAATAAATAACATCTCCTTTTGACAAAACTTCCCTCCAGTTCGGTTTGATCCACTCGAGTGGATACCGCTACTCAGGGACCCTATTCGGAGAATTGAAATTCTCATCTCACTTTCTTTCGTCCTTGTTGCTCTCATTTAAAACTATTCCTGCTCGTGAGATGAGATGAGATTTTATCTTGGTCACTCTCACACCTATGACGTTTTAAATGAGAGCAACAAGGACGAAAAAAGGTGAGATGAGAATCTCAAATCTCCGAATAGGGTCCCAGATCTTTAAGAAATTTTACAGGCAAGCAACATGAGAGTTCAAGATATTTTATTGTACTGTATGGTTGCAAATAAAATATCTTGAATCTTGAGTTCAAATGTAGGGCAAATCGATCCAAGGGTTGTGTAGATATAAGAGTCTCGAGACTACTTTTAACTACAAGACCATTTTTACCTGTATTGTAGATGCTGCATCATCCCAAGATAGCTCTTTATCCTCTTGAGCACGGTCATGAAATTGCAAAGTGTGTTTGGCAGCGATTGGTCCCGTTTCATTCGACTTTATTGCCTCCACCTTAAGCAGACCAATTCACCAAGTTATCAGCTTATTATGCTTGTCGATTTACGTAGATTTAACAGGTATCACTATTAAATGAAAAGTAAAAATATCGACAGCAAAATGTAATCTATGACCTCCTCCTAGAGTCAGACGGCTCACTGCTGAGCATCGTGCATGGTGATCCCGACCGGTAGGTTTCTAGAAAATGTCTAGTCTATCAATCAATAGTCGCCATCTATGCCCGACTAGTGGCTTCATGCATGGCGTCACTGATTTTAGTGTCAAGCTGTTTAGATACTTGTTTCCGACCATGGTTTCGTGCTTCAACCTGCCACTTTTCCTGTTATTATGAGCCTTACGATACAAAGTCAGTCAAACCGATTAGAACAATTATACATGGGTCCACTATGGTGCAGTGTGTTTGTGCTCGCACTTTAGGCACCCGCTGGAAATGGAGATGCATTGTGAGAAAAGCGGCAGCCCTGGGGAGGAATAGCTAAGAACCCTGTACCATCCACAGAATCACGACCACTCTACCAAGAGTGCATGACTAAAGAAGACATAGGTAGATAGGTAGGAAGACATAGGACATACATGCAGTCATACCTACATGCGCCCGAAAAACACCGCTGAAAATACTAACCCAGTATTCTGTTTGTTGAGCGCGCAAATGTTTCTGGAAAGCTACTCGGACAGCATTCTGGATATCAGGTAGCAGGTTCGGGTTGATTTTGGTATTTTTAAGTAATGTCATTAGTAAATTTTCTTCTTTTACTGTTGGATTAAAGTTTGGGAGATTAAATGCTTAATTCCGTCATTGGCTTTAGAGCAGCCGCGTCACTACTAGTTCCTCTAAGATTCCTCTACATTTTCTTCGAAGATGGGGCATTACTGTCGCCGGTAACACTGCCAATTAGCTAATTAACAAGCCAATGACGAAATGTTAGCTGGATTAAATTTTTTTATAACGTTACATAATTAATATATCGTCACGCCTTTCCCCCGAAGGTGCTGGCAGAGGTATAATACAAGACCCACACTTCGCCGGACGATATTCAGTCTCAAATGTGACAGTGGGCCGAGCCTGTCGCCATACACCGACTCCAGTAATGTAGCAGATGACGTAGGTATGTAGATGTTTTTTGTAATGAAAATTGTAAAGTAACCGACAATTATAAAGTTACTGCGCTCTTATCTTCCCCACATTCATTATACCCGTAACACACGATGAGTAAATACAATACATGCACTAGTGTTTTTGCTATTGCCTACTCGAACCACTTCACTTACCATCGCCCTCATCAAAGTACTCCATCACCAAATTCTTGGCCGTCACCAAATCCTCGCCATCCAAGCCCAAATTCCTTAATTCACCTTCCAATTCTGGGTGGCAAACGCACTGGCACACATCGCGGCATAGTCGGCAAGCAACGCATAGGTTGTTACGAACTATTAACATCGCTTCCAAGTATCTAACGATGAAATTGTATAGGTCTGGTGGCTGAGCTCGTAGTACCTAGAAACCATGCAGTAAAGCATTACTATCAAAATACTGAGAAAGAACCGCTTTTGAAAAAAGTTTCTACATACTTGAAGAAAAAAAATTACAAGCTTGTGAAATAGATACGACTACTTGTCTTTTACAGTACCTGTATTTTTTACAGTACCTATAGAAAATTAGGTGCTTAGGTGTTTATCGAGCGGAAAAACGAGTAATAAGCGGTATCAGACCAATTTTTTCGAACATTGATGAATAATTTTTGTTTTGCAGATCTGGGATCGATGGTGACTTTTCACATTTTATTTATTAGGTCCCAACAATAGTATAAATTTTAGGCTCTATGCGAATTATTGTAACCTTGTATGTCTATTTTGACCGGACTAACAATCATGTCTACGCATCTATACCTCTACAAAATAGGTACATAAATCTAGATCCATAAACAGAAATATCACGGATGACAATACCTATTAGTAGGCACCTACTACCTCCTACTTAACTAATAAGTTTCTAATCGTAATTCAGGCTTATTTAAAACAGGCGTATAGCTTACTTCTCTCGAAATATCACTCATTAAATCTCGCAGGCCTTCAGGCATCGCCAGTCTACAGCTGTCTCGAATTTGAGATTGATGTAAATCTTCCATTTTCATGAATGTAATTTCTTAAAACTATTTATAGTAAGTAGCAAGTAATATTTTATGACTAACAAGGTGGCTTCATAAACGGTGCATGTCATTCGGATTCGTATCTAGATGGCTACAAAAATTACATTTTATAAACAAAAAAACCGGTCGTCAAAATTAAAAATTATTTATTCAACAAAAAAACTTCTTCACGAAAACTGCCATAATCAACAAAAAACAAAAAAGAAACAAAAACAAACTTCTCCGCGAAAACTAAAAAAGTATTCCTGTACCTACCTTAAAATTAAAACAAAACTCAAGCAATACAATATTATCCGCAAATACTTATTCTTCCTCATCAGTTGTCGGGGCTCCGTCATCACCGTCAGTGGGTGGTGCTGATGATGGTTCAGAAGCTATAGGGTAGCTGTCATCAGCCTCTGCTGCGCTGTCGTCTGCTCCCCCTGCGCTGCTGTCAGCCATCGGTTCGCTGTAGTCATGCGGCACTACGCTGCTATCAGCCGTCGCTACGCCGTGGTCAAGCAGCGCTGCGCTGTCGTCAGCCTCAGCTGCGCTGTCGTATGCCTCAGGCGCGCTGTCTCCTTCAGTACGGTCATCTGACAAAGGTCATCGTTATGTTAGCCTTTTACCAGAAACCGACGAGTTTCAGAAACTCATTGCCAGAATCGCTTAAGGTCAGAAGGGCCGGAGTTGTGTGGAAATAGACTAGGTTGTTATGTCTCATTAGTCAAGGAAATTTAAACTCAGCGGAGGATGTTATTGGTCATATATCTCTTTTGATCTATTGTCAGTTTAACAAAGTTGTTTTTGTACCTGGTATATCCTCGGGCACTTCTGGAGCGTCTTCCTGTGGTAGTCCAGCCGCTGGGATCTCTTCAGGAACCTCTCCGTCCTCCATGCTTTCCAGAGGTTTCCCATCATCGACAATACTTTCGACAGGTGCCTGTAAATATTAAGATGGCTTAAATTTTGCGTTGTTTAATTTTGCGTTAGCTTAATGTTTGCGTGCAAAAGAGTTAAGCGAGATGAAGAAATGCAATAGTAAGGAGGCCCGCTGAGTGCCGTACGCACGGGAGGTGTGCTTAAGGAACGACATGGGAAAAGCAACTCTATGCTTTATCCTTAAAGTCGACCTTTTTTGAAAAGTCGATTTTCGCGGAGCTCGCGCCAAGGTACCGATCGACAAGCAGGAATATCAGTCAAAGTACCTACTACAAATATCTTTTCAAGTCTTGAAAATTTATAAAATAAATGTGATTATATAATGCAATAAAAAACCTGCAGGCGTAAAATCGTCAATGGTGACCGTACTAACAGGTAACCTGCATGCTATAATATGTAATAACCTGCATGCTATAATATGTAAGGTTGATCGTGATCCAGACAGATGAGATCGTCAAAATTAAAAGAATTCTGTATAAGGACATTTCGTAAGCCTTTATTATTTAATAAATATTAAGCACTTAAGCAACTTTTTAAGCTGAAAAAATCTGTTCCTGTAAGACACCTGGAGGTGGAACTGTCTGAAAAGGACTGACGAAACCACGGATCACTCCTAGTTTCGGATACAAAAAACTCATCTGTGATTCACCCATATTTCAGGAAACTTCTGGCTCCCTAATTTGAGGCGTTAAATTTTATTTGATCTTTGTCTCTCTCGTTTGAAAAGTCAGAGGAGTCAGAGTGACTGATATGATGCCTCACGCGTCCGAATAGGGCCCCTGTATTTTCTTACCTCAGCGAAAGATATCTTAGGCATCTGTGAGGTAGGAATTTCAATGGAGGTCCGGCTCGGCCGCGGGTCCGCGATCTGTCCAGACAGCTTTTGCGGTTCCGTTATATTGCTCTTACGTACTTCTGCCTCTGATACACCTGTAAAACATTCCAGCGCTCGAATGCTTACTCGATAAACATACAAACTAGTATTACAGCAAATCAGTAAATTTCATGGTACAGTTTAGTCGGTAGAATTAAAATTATGAAAAATAGACGCAACCTGCGGTTGAAAGTAGCCTATGTGTTAAACCAGGGTATACGTTACCTCCATAGTCCATACCAAATTTCATCAAAAACAGCTTAACAGTTTGAGCGTGAAAAAGTAACAAACGTACAAACACAAGCACACACACATCCAAACTTTCACCTTTACAATATAAGTAAGTAGGATAATTATTATTTTCTAGTGAAATAGATTTGCTCAAGACCGGAAAAGATAGTGAGTTAAAGAGGAAATTTGGCAATGGGTGAAGAATGGTTGATGATGATGGTGGAAACATTAAATGGAGGAGGTCTTTTAACCGTCTGTCTTTCCGTCCATGTGAGGCAGGTTGTACCGCTCGTCTTCCATAGGGTCGGGCTGGTCGGTCGCTTTGAAGGAGGACTTAGCCGGTCCCATCACACTTTTCACCACTGCAGTCGAGCGAGAGCCGAGCTGGACTTGGCTTCTGAACGTTATTTAATTATTTATGAACAAAACCATCAGAAAAGCAGCGTATACTAACAATAATGAAAGCAAGCTATCAGCTTTGGACCTGCTTTAGATGTACTGGCTGAATTAACAATTTTTTTCTTTAAAATATCTGAAACACCTTCGTAACGTTTAACTCGAGAATTGGGTGAAAACCTCAAACTCGTGAAATGAAAAGGAACCTTGTTGGTTTTGATAGATTATATTTCTTAAATTATATACCACTAGCTGCGCTCCGCGGTTTCACCCGCGGTTAAAAAGTATTCTATGTGCTATTCTAGACGATAATCTATCTCTGTGCCAAATTTCATCCAGATCTGTTCAGCCGTTCTGGCATGAAAGAATAACAAACATCCATTCATTCTTACAAACTTTTGCGTTTATAATATTAAGTAGAACTAGACCATTAATAGAATAATGATGTATTAAATGCACTTTCAATTGAAAATATCTATTCATGACTAACCCAATCTGAGAGCATTTATCCTTATTTTCCAATTTAGCAATCAGTCTTTAATATTTTTTATGTAAATAATGACGACGTTACACGTATGACGTTATTTAGGTACCCACTGACATTCAGAAACCTGCACAAATCTATTAAAGCGTTGAGGCGATTCTATTTTGTTTATCATTTGATTATAATTTTGGAAAATTTTGTTCTCTGACATTATATCGTAGTACCTATTTGAATAAATATTTGAATTTGAATTCGAAGCTGTAGGTGAGGAAATGAGAACATACTTGTTTTATACAAAACTGGATTTTGATTCTACGGTAGTAGGCAGTAAATATGCAGATTCGAATAGGTTGAGCGAGTCTTATCATTTGAGCTTTTAGGCCGTCTGACCGCGTCTGAGATAATTTTATGGTTTCGTTTCCACCTGCAAGGGAATATCCGGAGAAATGCTGGACAGTCTGTCCGACACACTATCGGATATTTTCATATAGCGAGAGGTTTCTTGCAAGTGGAAACGCGGCGATATTGGACAAAGAATCGGTACTGGGGCTTTTAAAAATAAATTTTAAAATAACTTCAAATGTATTGGTAATGTGGTTATGTGGTGGTATGTGTTGATAATGTGGTTGTTAATGGCATACTTCAGTGGTTTTTCCGTGTCTTCGACATGTGTGATGGTCTTCATGGGGTCATAGTCCACGTTCAAGGCCTTCCCGACTTCTTTTTTGAACTCGGCAGTCGTGTCTTCTTGACGAACTCGCACGTTCTGCAGAAATTGGCTAAATGTATCAAATAGACCTATTTTTCTGATGTCTTGCTACATTTTAAGATAGGAATCATCCTGCTGCAATAATGTTTTAGCACTTTAGAAGTCGCTTACATCATATTGTTAGTAGGTATAAAGCGATGGCACCCAGCCGACGGCACGACGCACCAATTTGTTCATTGTGTGAGTATATGTGCGTATTGTATGTCTATATGACTGGAGCCAGGTGTATGGCGACAGGCTCGCCCCCTGTCACATTTGGGACTAAATATCGTCCATCGAAGTGTGGGTGTTGTATTACACCTCTGCCAACCCCCTCGGGGGAAAGGAGTGACGATATGTTATTAGTTTAATGAAATAGTTGGATACTAACGATAACCGGTCCCAGATCGATCTCCCTGGAGCCAGCGACATCTATCGGCGGGCCGGGGACATCCATCTTCGGGTGCTTGGCCTTTTTAGGCTTCAGGTGGCGGAGCAGGTTGCGACGGACGTAGTACCCTCTGTACGCTGCCTGAAATGTAGGCCAAACTGACAAAAATCTATAGATCTCTCCATTGCCCTCTATGAAACTCTGATTACTCTAAGCCAAAACATAGTCTGGCCTAATGGTCTGGCGGACGAGATTGGTCGACGATGTCTTCAGAATCGCTAGTCGAACCTGGACTTGACTGATACAGGATCAAGGCAGATGGTATAGTAATATAGGTATAAGACTGTAGATGAAATAAGGATGGGGATAATTCAAAACCCAAAAAAGTACAAGAAAACGGAATTACAATGCGCTGTTTGCCTAAAATGTAACATTGCAGGGTAATAACAAATAATAATAGAATGTCAACATTACAATTTTATTATTCTTTGATAAATGATATGTCCAGATGGACTGAAAACACATTGCACAGACCAAAAAAATAACAGCCAACTGTTAGGTTCTAAATGAATAAAATGTATGACGCAACCGCAACAAAGTAACATCACATCGCTTAACATCAGGCGAGTTGGTGGTCAAACGCCGACCTATTCTACATAAAAAAAAAAAAAAAAAAAAAAAAAAGTAAAAGACGTACCTGTGGCCCTATTCGGAGATTTGAGATTTTCATCTCACCATTTTTCGTCCTTGTTGCTCCCGTTTGAAACGTCATAGGCGTGAGAGTGACCAAGATAAAATCTCATCTCATCTCATCTCACGCGCAGGAATAGCCCCACTGGAGGGCTATTCTTACGAAGTGAGATTCAACCTTACCATTTTTCGTCCTTGTTGCTCTCGTTTGAACAGTCATAGGTGTGAGAGTGACCAAGATAAAATCTCATCTCATCTCACGCGTAATAATAGCCGCCCCCCGGTCGCGTACTGGTTTAAAAAACTTGGCCTGTCAGCTTTCTTTCATAAACAGTTCGGAACTCTCTATAAACTTAAAGTACTCGTAGTAAATATTATTGTTACTTACCTGAATTTTCTGCGTGGCTCTGGTTAATTCACTATAAGATGGTTTCGTCTTCTTGTAGAGTGCCAGAGTGCGTTCCGCTGCTATTTCCCAGGTCTCATGGGCACTGATTTTCAGTTTCTGAACAAAAAGTAACGATAGATATACTTGCTCATAAATACTACTTTCAGGCTGTTTTTGGAAAGATAAATGTATTTTCAACTAGCTGCATCCCGCGGTGTTACGCGCGGTTCATAAATACTCTATGTGCTGTTCCAGACTTTAATTTATCTCTGTGGCAAATTTCGTCCGGACCCGTTTCTCAATCACGCCTAAACGGCTTTAGGCGTGATTGAGTAACAAACATCTATCTTTATGCTTCGACAAAAATGCTTTCGTATGTCCGAATTCTGTCCAGATCTTTGTCTTCGCCTACAGGTCGCATTTCTTAATCGATTCTCTTGAAATCTCCTTCTTGAAAGCACCAGACAGCCGTGCAACCATTATTATAGCTCCAAAATGGTTCATGAGCGCTTCGTCTACTAGGAGGCGGTTGAAACTGTCTCCACCAAAACCATTTACGAGAGAAGAAGCCATTGTTCGTACCCTGGATCCATATCTACTAAATTTACTAAACATCATTTAATAGTGCCCTAACTTGAGTAGTAAATAACCTTCCACGGAGTCCCCGCGGGAGGTTATTTACTACTATAATAAAAGGTAAGTGTATATACGAGTAAATCTTAAATCTTTAAATGAGCAATTCTTGTATATACATATATATATAATTGGAATCTCGGAATCGGCTCCAACGATTTTCTTACAATTTAGTATATAGAGGGTTTCGGGGGCGATAAATCGATCTAGCTAGAAATCATTTTTAGAAAATGTCATTTTATTCGTGTTTTATCGATAATCAACTTAAACATAAACTTGGAAGAAAAATAACAAAAATATGACTCTTCCTGACATCTATTGGCGAATAATAATAAAAAATTTTGTGAGCAACTAATTGCTTTAACGACACAACAGCAGATGGCGTTGTTAAGTAACACGAAGTCAATGAGTGTTTGCTTTGAGGTTAGACTAAAATCAATTGTTTATTTTCCAAAAAACACAATAAAGAAAAAATACCGAGCAAAGCTCGGACATCCAGGTGCTATAATATAATAAAAGGTAAGTAGTGCTATTTAGACAGATTTGAAAAAATAAAATGCGTTCAGTTTTACATATTTACATATTTTTAATTAACATATTTTGTAGGAAAACAATAGTTCTTCATTGAACATGTCACTGTAGTACATTTTACTATTGTCCATATTGAATTCCAAAATTTTAATGACAACTTAGGTCAATACCTAATTTTTTAAATCAAAATGTTGATGCAAGTTGTAAGTTTATTCTGCGTAACAACGAAGAAATTCATTCAAACGATTTTTAAATAATACAGTCTTAAATTAAATAATTAGTAATTGGTATCTCTAAATGATATAAATAAAGTTGTTTATCTTAGTTTTTTGAAATTTCTTCTTACATCATGCCTTCTATATTGTGTGGGCCCAAGTCTTGTCGAGAGGCATGACGTAGGCATGGGCAAAAAATATCGGTATTTGTCCATTCAATTATATATATCGTCGATATTTTTATTTGTGAAATGTCGATACTCAATATTTAATTAAGAGTATTGAATTCGTATCAATTTCGATTTTTTATTTAACGCAACTTCGGTTTCGTGTTCAATGATATCTGATAAATACTGGTTCGATTATTAAACTGTATGCAATTGTTTGGACTCGAGCACTATTTTCTGTATTCTTTTTTTCGAATATTGAATGTTTTGGAAATATAAATGAATAACCATGCTAAAACTGATCGATATTTTTCACTCGACAATTATCGATACTGTTTAAAAATATCGATATTTTTTTTTACTTGCCCATCCCTAATGTATCGCGTCGCGAGACATGCGCCGTGGATGTTTGGTTTTACAAAGTCCCTGAAGTTTCAGACGCTCCTGAAAAACTCCTTCGAGCTTCTAAGCGCCTGGTACCACCGTCGCTGAAACAACAGCGTTAACGCTGCTCCTCAGACTTTTATACCTCAGACTCCTCCGATCAGAACTACGTCTTCTGAGCACGAGCACATCAAATAAATCATAAAATATGGCGTAAACTTTAGTCTTCTTATTATTATTGATAATACAAACGTCGAATTTTTTTTCACTTGCCTATTCCTAGCGAGACATGCACCGTGGATGTTTGGTTTAACAAAGTCCCTGAAGTTTCAGACGCTGCTGGAAAACTCCTTCAAGCTTCTAAGCGCCTGGTACCACCGTCGCTGAAACAACAGCGTTGTGGCGGCACCTCAGACTCCGATCAGAACTACATCGTCTGTCTGAGCACGATGAAATAAATTATATGGCGTAAACTTCAGTCTTCTTATTATTATTGTCGAACTAAATTAAACTTACAACTACTGTTAAAGATTTATAAACATTCGATTTTTACTTAAACATTTTTCGCCTTCTTTTTTATTTTATTTTTACGTCTAACTTTTTTCTTGTTTTGGCGCGGGTAAGCCTTCTACACTTTTTCAAGGACATAATAATTGTACGTTTAGAATAGCTGACAGAAAATCTACAAAAATAAATGATTTGTCAAATTATAACAGTGTCTAATCAGTGGCTAATAATTGGCGGTAGGATTATAAAAATTTAGTAAGTTGTAATGGCTTTCTAGTGACCTCAATTTTAGCAACAATAATTATATTACCTATAGGAAATTAATTACCTATACCTACACATTTAAACTAATGTCAATATTTGATATCATGCACACAATTTATACTCCTTAGTTCCTACTAATTATACGTTGTATTCGGAATAAAACAGTTGAACAGTGTCGATTTGCATATTTAACAATAAACACTGCTGTTTTTACAAAAACAAATAATAATAATTATTATTATGCAAGTGGTCTTGATTGTACCATACAATTGTTTTTAAATAGTTAATTAACACTTCTGCCATAAAAAAGTGTCAATTTGAGGCTTCGATCAGACATACACAGATGTATAAATTCTATCTAACTGATCGAAGATTTTGAAAAATTTAAAAAAATTGGTTAGTAGAATCGACGGTCGGAAAGTAAATGCGTCGCAATGACACATATGTACCAGGCGAACAGAACTGGCGAGGAGTTCATACATATGTGTGGAGCGAGCGTATGTCGCGATAGGGGGATGTGAGACGCGCTTGGGGTAGGTCACGACTGGCACACACGTGCAATTCCCGTTGTGATTACATATCGACACACACATTGTATTCGATGCGCGTGTACGTAGTACTATTAAGTAAATGTTCTGTGACGCGTGTATGAGGTGACGTCACAAAGTATCGTATTGAGGAATTGATAAAAATAAATAATTTTACTACGAATGTATTTAAATCCTACTGCTATAGGGTATAAAAATATTTAAGTTGTCCTAGGGTTACTAAATATTCATATTAGGCCCCGGTTTACACGAAATCATCAAAACCAAAGTATTTTGTGCACCTAGTTTGATATGAAGAATTATGATGATCAGGTGCAAAAAAATACAGCTGGTAGAAGAAACAACCAACTAAAAGTTTAACCAAAGTACAATTTTGAAAATCATTCTAATTTTGGAAAAAAAATCACAAAAACTACGTTCCGATAGTTTTAAGAGTATCTTCTTATTCTTATAGTTCTCTAAAGTTTCAGCGATTACACCAATTTTTTTTTCGATAATTAAGAAGCCAGATTAGTTCTCTAAAGCTTAAAGAGAAACTCATTCTTATTTGTGTTCTTATCTTATATCTTTAAATGAGCAACTCTTGTATATATATTTATATATATATATATATAATTGGAATCTCGGAATCGGCTCCAACGATTTTCATACAATTTAGTATATAGGGGGTTTCGGGGGCGATAAATCGATCTAGCTAGGAATCATTTTTAGAAAATGTCATTTTATTCGTGTTTTATCGATAATCAACTTAAACATAAACTTGGAAGAAAAATAACAAAAAGGAGGCGTTTGAGTAGTCACAACTGAAAAATAAGACTCTTCCTGACATCTATTGGCGAATAATAATACTATTTTTTGTGCACAATTAAAAAAAAATACCGAGCAAAGCTCGGTCATCCAGGTACTTACGATTAATACCAATAAAAACGGCCAAAAAATGTATTTATCCGATCTCATTTTACCATCAAATATGATTTACGATTTTCAACTCTAAGGAAAGTAGGTTACATATACGTATGTGTGGGTAGATATTTGTAGAATGACCAAGCCTTCTACTGAATGTTGCACAGTAATTGTATTAGTATTGCCATGTAGACAATACCTATCATTCCTTCGTAATCATAAATGTAATTCTACATTCATATGCATTTACATATACATATCTTTGAAAGTATTTGAATGTGAACTTGTGGACTAAAGCGAGATAGCAATAATAAAAATGCGTCTAATGACAATTTCTTTCTTTCACTGTTAGAATGTCAACAAACTCGTACGTCTACATTAGAAAATGTTTGGCTATGCAAAATGCCTGAAGTTTGAATCGCTCCTGAAAAAGCCCTCCTTCGAGTTTCTAAACGCCTGGTACCGCCGTCGCCGAAACAACGGTTGGCGATGACGCCGCTACCCTGAATTTCAGGAGAACGCTATTTTCAGTTCAGATGCTAATTCTATCTTAACCATAGAAAAAATATAACTGAAATCAAATTAAAATTTAAAATACTCAAATGAAATTATTAACGTAAATGAACCCATGTTATGTGTAATTTTTTTTTTTATAAGCGACACGATTGCGTCGGTTTTTCTAACGCCATCTACAACATTCCTTTTACAGCATTTTTGACTTTCATACGAACTTCAAGATGGCGCTGGTGCGCTGAACACGACAAATAAATTTAAGGATAATTTATTGTTTTATGATAGTTTTCCACAAAAAATGTTAATTCGAAATTATATTTGTACTTATCTCAACGACAACAATTAAAGAAATAATTAAAACATCAAAATTCGCGTGGCTATCGCTTCGTCGCGCGTCACTACTGTGGCCCTATTCGGAGATTTGAGATTCTCATCTCACCTTTTTTCATCCTTGTTGCTCTCGTTTGAATCGTCATAAGTGTGAGAGTGACCAAGATAAAATCTCATCTCATCTCACGTGTAGGAATAGCCCCCCTAGGCGCTGTCTTGCTACCGTTTGTTCATGATCTCCTAGTCACAATGCTGAGAGTGCGTCAGGTTTCCGTGCTCAAGCGAACACAATCACGAAACGGGCATGGCGCCAAGCACTTTTTTTTTAAATAAAATTAAATTTGACTGGTTTTTTCTAATAAAATGAAAATTTTATTTGACAGGGTTTTTTTAAGAGTATCTGATTTTAATATTACTAATTCTGCTCTTGAAAATTACAACTAAGCATGATTATGGCTTTTTATAAATATACTTTAGAGACTTACTTCAGATACTTTGGGGGGAGGATGAAATAAAAATCTCTGTGAGCTGTCGCATTCCATAACTGATTCTCGTTTAATTTTGTGAGCAGGTTCGATAATATAATTAGTTTTGTATGTCGGGACAGTATTTGGATTTTTTCAAAATGTTTTTTTTTTAAATCTTGAGGAACACGAGAATCGCTAACGCTCACTCGGTCGATTATGTAGCTACATAGGGAAAGACAAAATTTTAGCTAAAATATTTCTTACGGCTATAATAAGGTTGCTATAGCTCTATGAAACTTTCCGATACATTTTTTGCCTTGATGGCGATGATAGCCTATATAGTTGGAGAAGGCTCGACTCTCAAGCCAGAGGGAGCGGGTTCGGACCCAGCCGAAGGCACGCACCAATTTTTTAATGGTGTGACCATATGTGCAAATTTAATGTCATCTGATAAATAGCTGGAGCCTGGTGTATGGCGACAGGCTCGCCCCTGTCATATGTGGGACTGAATATCTTCCGGCGAAGTGCAGGTGTTAGACATCTCCGCCAGCCCCATCGGGAGAAAGGCGTGACGATATGTATGTTTTTGCCTTGCCAAAAGTAATTTAAAAATTAATTTAATTATTCGAAGGAATAATTTACCTTTTCCATCAGCTTCTTCCTATACCAGTAGTCGCGATACGCGTTCCTTGCCACCTGACACACTTCGGCCGCCATGGTTTCGTCCAGAGTCGTCCTGGCTAGGATCTTTTTCAAAATCTGTATTTCTTTCACTTTTTCTGTAATTAATCAAATAATTAGAGGAACATGTTATTTGTGTGGTTGTGTTGTAAAGAAGTAAAATGATACTAAATTATTAGTTGTTATTAGTGAGACAAGCTGCGCCTCGCGGTTTCACCTGCGGTCCCACAGGAACCGTGTATTTTTCAGGATAAAAAGTACCCTATGTTCTTTTCTGTACCCCAGACAATTTATATGCAAAATTTCAAGACGATTGGTTGAGCAGTTGAGACGAGAAAGCGTTACAAACAAACGAACAAACTCACTTTCGCATTTATAATATATTTGTTAGCATTATGGTGTCGATATGTAGATACATAGATTAGGTAGTCACTGTTATTCTTGACGTCGCCAACATCATTTACTAGCTGTTTTGCCCGCGACTTCGCTCTCGTAATATAATACCGTATGTCCATCAGGAAATTCAGAAATAATGTAGCTTTCTAATGGTGAAAGAGTTTTTGAAATCGGACCCGTTATTTTTGAGTTTATTCGTTAGAAACATACAAAAATGCAAATCTTTCATCTTTATAACATTAGTAGTAGTGTACATAGATGTAAGGATTCCAAAAATACCAGGCAAATTAGTTGTTGCGTTCTGATTTTTTAGGCAGCCATGTAAAAAGCCTACCTTTCCCTTCTTCCGGTTCGAATCCTTCTATTTCTTCCTTAATGATCTGTGCCAGCACATCCGACTCGCCCGGAGTCATGCCGAGCACCACGAGATGCTCCGACACGGACGGCCGACAGTCGCAGAGGTCGTCCAGGATCTTCACTGATAAGATCCCGTGTTCCCTGGTGATCAGGAGGACGGAGAGGTAGTTGGCGATGTAGTCGTAGATCTTGGCTGGCTGGTCGCGTAATACCTATATGAGGAGATACGATAGGTTGTTCATAGGTTGATGTTAGAGTCATTTAACAATGTGCTGTATGTCAGAGGCAGAAGGCTGGATGATTCATGTTTTAAGCATATACAATTCTGCACAAAATCTGACTGATGACTCTAGCTTGTAACTATCGAGGAACAGCGGAACACCCATGCACTCAGGCAGAGGATTTGAAACTCTAGTTGTAGTATTATTTATTCTGTGTTATAGCTCGCGCTTTGGGCATAAAATGTGGGTGTAGGTAGCTAGGTAGACAATGAAATTTCATTTGTAGGGGACTGTTAAGTGGTTTTTCAATAATGAATTCATGATAGCAGGGTTATTAAAATAGATCCTAAATATCTAAGCAGCAGAGTCGATATTAGTTATATATCCTATTGAAACATTCTAATCCTAGAACCCTATTGAATTTCCATGAGGCTTTGTATCAGTGGTCAAACTAACAAAGGATCTTAGATTATAAAATCAAAGCGGAGTTACCTAAATGTCAAGGACTCAAAACTAACTTATTTTAAGATTATGTATTAACGCAGAATAAATAATAGTATTAAGTAACCTTGGAGCTGTTTAGAGCATGAGCAAATTTATATGGTATTGTAACGAGCATGATTTTGTGATTCATAAAATTAAATAGGTACCTAATACTTCTCCGGAAATGGAATATTGATAATAATTTTAGCATATATATCTGTGTATTTCTATATGAACGATACTGGTCTTCTATTTCAGAAAACGTCTTGGCGAAGAGCTTTACTCGAAGAGTTTTAGGTCTCATTTAGTAATATTGTAAGGATACTAATATTGGCCTAGTCAGCCCTACAGTAGGTGAAATTTTAGAATTGAACGTCAACTCCCACGACACCTCTATGAAGTTCCATACATTTAGACCCGCCACATCGCTCCTCGCTTGCTACGTAATCTCATCACGACGATCCATTTTTTTGGGGTGCCTAAGCCAAACATAGCTAGAGTTCAATAAATGTTCGGTTTTCTCACTTTTACTAAGAGATCAGACCTGTAGAAGAAAACAGCTGGACAAACGGCGGACAGACGGACGGACATACGAAAGCATTTTGCCGAATCTGAAACAGACTCTCTGCTCTGAAACTTTGCTCGCTAAAACTTGCTCGGTCGATAAGTACTATACTAGGGGTAAGTACTCTATACTAATTATTTTTACCATTCAAAGATGAAGCCCCCAACATACACTGGGCTAACGTGGTGGACTGGTAAACTATGGCCTACAGCTCTGCAGGGGATATTCATGTCTCACCAGCGGGAAGTTTATAGGGTGGCCATGCATTCCATGTTCCTTGTACCTCCTTTTACTTAAAATATAATAGTTAAAAGTATCTAGTTTTTGAAACTGTGCTTACTTCTCGAGAGATATCTGCCATGAGCTCCTTAAGCCCCTCAGGGATGGTGAACACGTTGGAGCACCCATGTCTCTGTAGCAGCTCGTTCATTTTGAATTGTTTTAGAATTTATCAATAAAAACTAATGGCCATGCCTTCACCTGAGGGTATCACGTCATCTAAATGCCATCTGAGAGATAATTTAAAGAATTTTGTCAAGAAAAAAGAAAAAAGTTTGGCTTAGTAATCTTATTGAGTTGACCAAGGAGGCAGTTAGGTGGTGCAAGAAGTTTAAATTTAAACAATTTCTTCCATAACTGTAGATGATGAGCCACTAGTTGAAAAAAAAAAAAAAACTGTAGATGAGGTTTTGGCGGGAAGTGAAAAGATGATGTCGTGATATTGTATTATTTTCTAAAACTTGTGATTCTTCGAGTGTTAAAGTGTAATAATGGTGGATTATTAACGTTTACCGGTTCGTCAACGTGCACGAGTGTGGGCAAACGATACAAACATTGCGAAACGCGACTTTTTGTGTTCTCAGCAAAACTTCACTTAAAGTTTCACTAAAGTATCCATAACTTTACTGGAATGGGGAAAGGGGAGGGTTTCATCATCTTCATCATCACCCCATCATCATCATTGCATCATCTGTGAAAATACTTGTAATGATTAGTACTTGACACTGGCAAATGCACATGACGTGCGACGCCAAATTTTCCTAAATGCGGGAGAAAAAAAAAACATAACTGTATGACCAGTCAAATTACAACAACAATTTCAATTATTATTTTCCAAAGAAGTTACGGCCCTGCAAGTTCGATAAGCCTGTAGTTGGGACAGAAATATTGCACAATTATGTATTTGGTTAGGTAAGTTTGTATACTTGCCTAATTAGCTATAGATACAGCACGAATCCTTCCCAACTGCCTATATACCTGTGGCCCTATTCGGAGATTTGAGATTTTCATCTCACCTTTTTTCGTCCTTGTTGCTCTCGTTTGAAACGTCATAGGTGTGAAAGTGACCAAGATAAAATCCCCCCTGCAGGGCTATTCACAACCATTCGGAAACAATTCCGTTCGGATTTCAACAATTTTAAACCTAAATTATGCGAATTTCAGTCTTAATTCATACGTTTTTAAACGTGAATAATTCTTCTGATCAGATTTATACTTGATTCCCTATTCCAAAATTTATAAAAGTAGGCTGAAATTCTAACAATTTAAGTTTGAAATTTCTGGGATCCGATCGGAAACGTTTCCGAATGATTGTGAATAGCACCGCTGGTGGGCTATTCCTGCGCGTGAGATGAGATGAGGTTTTATCTTGGTCACTCTCACACCTATGACATGTTAAACTAGAGCAACAAGGACGCAAAATGGTGAGATGAGAATCTCAAATCTCCGAATAGGGTCCCTGATCCTAATACTAACCAATAGGTACAGTGGCTCTGTGAGCTGGAGACCTCGCGGCCAATGTTTGTCCTCATCTACAGGTCGCATTCCTCAACTGATTCTCGTGAAATTTTGCATGTTCGATAAATAGACAGATAATAATTTTCAAAATAGCCGATCTAAGGTTTTTTTTAATCATACAAATCTTTCTTGACATAAAAATTCTATATAAGTAATTATCGAACACGCTCGCCAAATTTCGAATTTCGAAAAAGAGAATCGGTTAATAAATGCAACCTATAGAAGAAGACAGATCCAGACAGAGATCCAGACAGAGAACCGGACAGAAATCGGAAGTACGAAAGCATTTTTGTCGAAGCTGAAGCAAAAACACTTCGTTCACTTACGCGCTCGCTCGGTCGATTATAAATGCAAAAGTGAGTTTGTTCGTTCGTTTTTATTTTGTAACACTTTCACGCCTTAACTACTCAACTGATCATTGAAATGTGGCATACGTACATTATCCGGGATACGGAAAAGGACATAATGGTACTTTTTAACTTGAAACAATTAACAATTGTTGTGGGACCGCAGGTACAAAATATAGACTAAAATAAAGGCAGCCAAGTTTAAATTAGTCATAGTATTTCAAATACAAAAGCCTAAAACATTCTTTGTTAATTCAATCACCATTTAAACAAGGCCTTAGGTTCCTTCCATAAACCAGATTTTGATAGATCTACATAAAATGGAAAGACACAATGACAATGACAATACAATAATTTGAACCTTAACACTTTGGAATAAGGCTATCTAAAAATACAGTGAACACATGAGGAAACATTCGAATTATCATGCCTCATTCAAATAAGTACGTAGCAGTGAGCGGACGGCTGCCTTGCATGTGTGTGATAACAAAGTGTTGTGTAAATATAAATAACTGATAAAAACTGAATGATAATATAGATGGACAAATTTAAATTCAATCGGTTTTGGCCCAAGGATTAAAAGTGTCACTGTAGACTGCGTTTTAGCGGCGAAATGACGTAAATCTACCCGCTTTTTTAGACATGATAAATGTGACTAATTAAAAAGTTATTGTGGTACAAGTAGCTATTTATAAATAGCTAGATAAAGTTCCAAGAACCTATATAGTTTTTAGTGCATCATTCTTTGCAAACAGGATAAATTAAACCCGGTGAATTAGTAAAACAATTAATTGAAAATCAGAGCACATTTTGCAATGCTAGTGACGAAACAGACAGATAAATAACAATTACAAAATAATCAATTTACGCTTTGAAATAAAGAAAATGAGTTGGTGACTAATTCTACATGGAGTAGAATATAATTTTACAAAGGAAGAAGAAACGGTTTTGACGAAATCTACAAACAGTAGAAACTTATATAAAGCAGAGTCCAATATTATTTTGATCGACAATGGAGGTGTCAACAGCCAAAGTGATATCAATGCTAGCCCTAGGGCTCGGGAGTTTCCTCAGCGGTATGCTGCCAGCATGCTTCTCAGAGGCCACCAGACAGAGACACCCTCTCACCATCTCCTGCTTCCTCTGCTTCGGAGGCGGCGTCCTACTCTCCACATCCGTCGTCCACATGCTCCCAGAAGCAAGAGAAAAGCTTCCAGAAAACGCTGAGCTCATGTTTTGCTTAGGTTTCTTGCTTGTATACTTAGTAGACGAAATAGTGCATTTGTTTTACGAGGGAGAAACGCAAAACGTGGCAAGGACCTACGGTAGTGGGGAAGAGACGAATTTGTTGAGACAGGAGCAGCATGGGGCTCACAGAGAGGGGGAGATGAGGGAGAGATGCTGTGGGGATGCTGGGAACCCGAGGATGTGCCATGTGAGCCACACGGAGCCCTGTAACAAGAGTGCTTCAGCTATCGTGGGGTTGCTCGGTGCGCTGTTCGTGCACAGTGTCTTGGAAGGGCTGGCGATTGGGCTTCAGACGACCACTTCTGAGGTTAGTCCTTGCTTACCAATGTCTTTGAGTAAGTCATTGATAATCAGTTAGTTGCTCAGTGTAAGTTGTTGTCATTTGTCATGATAATGTTTATTTTACTTCTTTGAATTTTTTTTTGAATATTTATTTCAGTTTGCAATCTATTGCTGAAGTAGTAAAATCCTATTAGGCTTAATTTACATTGCCGATGCTACTATGCACAGTATCGTTAAATTCTCTTCAATTTGCCGGCAATGTAAATGCTCAGAATCAGACTTTTAGTTGTAAAAAGAAAGAAAACAAAGAGAGAATTTGTTGTGATTTAACCTTTTACTTATGGACTTTCACTTTATCGTGATTATTCTTAATATTTTGAGTAAAAAACCATAACAATAAGCATATTACATAACCAAGATGAGTCGTGACGAACGACTGCGGCCACTCGTGATTAATGCACGCCTTCCACTGCGAGCGGAACGGGCTTCGTACGGACTCCGTTTAGGCTGAGTGGTCGGCCCAAATATCTGAGTCTTGGTTTTAGAGACAACCACTCAGTCTAATAAACGGAGTCCGTATGAAGTTCGCTCCGCTCGCAGTGAGAGGCGTCAATAAGACTGCGTCCACAGGGGATGTGCGGGAAAGATAAGCGATGGACGAGGAAATAATCCACCAAAAGAGTCACTTCATTTACACAGTGAAGTCGTCTTTTTGCTGATTTTTTTCTCACTAACCGCTCATTTCCGGTGGATACAGCCTTAAAGACTGCTTTTCTATCAGACGATGAGCGAGGAAAAAATCCCCCAATCACGAAAGCTGTGCTGAGCGAGGATGCATAAATGAAGTGATGCGATTAGTAGATTTTTTTCTCGCTACACAATGCACATCCTTGCATTGCTCACCTTCTGGGTGCAAGGCAGCCTTAATGACCTAGTTTTTTCAAAAAAGCAAGCCCAGGGACATTTAAGACATGACTTGGGCTTGGGTCATTCAGCTGCGTAACCAGACGTGTCTCGTTTTAAGTAAGTGTTTTACTTTTAGTATTCAAATGTCATTGGGTACCGGAAATCCGGCACGTTTTTTTTTTGGAAAGTATATCTTCTAGAGATTACAGTGGATACATTCACATTAATAATATAAAACGAAATTTGGAAGTTTATGATTGCAATTTCTTCACATTGAAATTACTCGAAGCGATGATAGCCGAGTTGGAGAAGACCCGCCTCTCAAACTAGAAGGAGCGGGTTCAAACCCAAATTTGTTTATTGTGTGAACTGTGAACTTATGTGCATATTGTATGTCATCTGCTACATGACTGGAGCCCGGTGTATGGCGACGGGCTCGCCACCTGTCACATTTGGGACTGAATATCATCCGGCGAAGTGTGAATGTTGTATTACACTTCTGCCAGCCCCCTCTGGGGAAAGGCGTGACGATATGTTATGTATGTATATGAAATTACTCAATAGATAAATGAAATTTGGTAAGAAATTTAGCCAATACCCTGGATACACATGCTACTTTTCTATTTTCAATAAAAAATGTAATCTGTAAGGTAATCAGCATGTGGGTCTGTGTGACAGTGGGCAAAACCACGGGTGCAACTAATAAAACAATGAAAATATTTCTCAGACAGGCCATAAAAGCTATTATTTTCTATTATCATAATATAATATATACCTTATTGTATCTTATACCTTTAAATGAGCAATTCTTGTATATATATATATATAATTGGAATCTCGGAATCGGCTCCAATGATTTTCATACAAATTAGTATATAGGGGGTTTCGGGGGCGATAAATCGATCTAGCTAGGAATCATTTTTAGAAAATATCATTTTATTCGTGTTTTATCGATAATCAATCTCAACTGAAAAATATGACTCTTCCTGACATCTATTGGCGAATAATAATACTACTATTTTTTGTGAGCAACTAATTGCTTTAACGACACAACAGCAGATGGCGTTGTTAAGTAACACGAAGTCAATGAGTGTTTTCTTTGAGGTTAGACTAAAATCAATTGTTTATTATCCAAAAAACACTATTAAAAAATAAATAAAAATACCGAGCAAAGCTCGGCCATCCAGGTACTTTAATTTAAATTACACAAGTATAAAGGATATAGGTATAGGACCTACATCGTCGAGTGGAAGATTAATTTGATAAACAATAGATATCATTGTTAACGAATAACGTCGTTACACTGCTGATTAGAATCGTTACTCGTCGCTGTTATCAGGATTACTGTTTGTACACTAAAATGTCAATATTAGACTCCTACGCATCGCACAGACATGGTTATCATTATCATGCATGAGGTATTGAAATGTGGATGATCCAAGTTATTGAGTGCGCGACTGGGCTACACAATATTACATAAATCTAAGCGTTAGGGAGCGAAGCGTCAATGCTACAGCTTCAATAAAAATGCTTTCGAATGTCAAAATTATGTCCGAATCTCTGTCTTCCTCTACAGTGGGGCTATTCCTACGCGTGAGATGAGATGAGATTTTATCTTGGTCACTTTCACACCTATGACGTTTCAAAAGAAAGCAACAAGGACGAAAAAAAGTGAGATGAAAATCTCAAATCTCCAAATAGGGTCCCAGGTCACATTTCTTACCACATTAAAATGAAATTTCAAAATTTCGCAGATATGATTTTTATTCCAAAAAACAAAAAACATTTCTTCGCCATTTAAAAAAAAAAACTGATTCAGCAAAAAAATCTGTACAATTAGCGAACCTGATCTTCAAAAATTTCACGAGAATAGATGCGACTTATAGCGGAGGATAGACGGCCTACTATATAATATATACTATGGTGACCATCCTACTCCTACTAATATTATAAACGCGAAAGTTTGTAAGAATGGATGGATGGATGGATGTTTGTTACTCTTTCACGCCAGAACGGCTTAACAGATCTGAATGAAATTTGGCACAGAGATAGATTATAGTCTAGAATAGCACATAGGATACTTTTTAACCGCGGGTGATACTGCGGGGCGCAGTTAGTAGTATCTAGTATCTATATATCGCGAAAGCTATTTATTAGTATGTATGAAGTAGGTAGGTAGGTATATGTCAAAAAAGATAATTCCTAATAAGAAAACAAGCAAGCTTATTTAGGCCGAGTGGCTAGGCCTCACGTAGATTCCTAATAGTACATACTAGATAGGTACCTATTCAGACTTTACGTAAGATTCACTTCTTGTTTTCACAATCTTGGTTTGAAGATTACATCAAACTAGGTAGGTAGGTGGCACGTAGCACGTAGCACTAATACCTACTTTGTCAAACTAGAACAATAGTCTCACACGCCAACACGCCATACAGGTAGACTTATCGTACAATGTTCAAAATACCAGTGATTAAATTAGTAATTATCACTGAAATCATGATTACTATTATCTATTAGGAGCTAATAATCTAAAAATAGTTCAAGATAGAGAAGGATGGCGCCTTTTAGTATCGGAGATTTTTCATTTTTTGGGTCGCTACACTAAAAAAATAACTCATACATAAGTTTCAACAAATTCAGATTGTTCCGTGTGTGGAAGTGTCCCAAATTTATTTATTTATTTATTTATACACTCGAAAAACATAACCCTCCTTGCGCAGTAGGGTAAAAACATTGGAAGCTACTTTGTGGAGAAAACAATTTTCACTGATAAAGGCCCTAAACTACATTAGCTTCCTTTGATGTGAAGAACTGAAGACCATGACTCAATCGATTTCAACTTTCGGCGACGTTTTGATAAAATGTATTTTATATGTAACTAACTAGCTGCGCCCCGCGGTGGTATTCGGGGTTAAAAAGCTAATTTACCTATACCAATTTCCATCTATATCTGTTTATCTGTTTGCGCGTGAAGAAGTAAGAAACGAACACCCATACACACATTTACACACAAACTTTCTAAAAGAAGTAGGAATCCTTGTCACGATAATGACTTCCATATTTTAATGACTGACATATTTCACTGCAATGTGTTGCTGCAATATTGTTGACTGTAGCCCGGCCATCATTAGCCGTGCTAGAAATGTATGACTTTATGGCCGGGTCACACTCAAAATATTATCGCAAAATTGCCGGGCCTGTATTTCAGTAAAAATATTTCCCGTTTAGGAGCACCCTTAAGGGTACTATTACACCATACGATTGATAGTCTAACTATCGGACGCGTTGCTATAGGGGGCCGGTAGTGACTGTCTGTCTTTATCCTAAAAGTACCTGGATGTCCGAGCTTTGCTCGGTATTTTTTTTTTATTGTGTTTTTTGGAAAATAAACAATTGATTTTAGTCTAACCTCAAAGCAAACACTCATTGACTTCGTATAACTTAACAACGCCATCTGCTGTTGTGTCGTTAAAGCAATTAGTTGCTCACAAAAAATAGTACTATTATTCGCCAATAGATGTCAGGACGAGTCATATTTTTGTTATTTTTCTTCCAAGTTTATGTTTAAGTTGATTATCGATAAAACACGAATAAAATGACATTTTCTAAAAATGATTCCTAGCTAGATCGATTTATCGCCCCCGAAACCCCATAAATACTAAATTGTATGAAAATCGTTGGAGCCGATTCCAAGATTCCAATTATACTAAATATATATATACAAGAATTGCTCATTTAAAGATATAAGATAAAGTAGCCTCCTCCTCTCTACCAATTTCTTGCAGAGCCTGACAGGGTCCATTAGACTATGTACTTATATTTTTTTAACATCTTGTACTGTATGGTTGGAAATAAAATATCTTGAATCTTAATACACTACGCTACCGTAGTCGTATGCTACGTGATACGCTATCTAGTCTAGTATAGCGTATGCTATCTAGTGAGATAGCATACGACAAATCGCACAGTGTAAAAGCCCTTTAGAACATGTCGAGATGTATATACTTATCTTTTTGTCTTGCCATGAGCTCACTCCTTTCCTCCTCATTTCCAGGTGCTACTCTTGCTGGCAGCGGTGTCCTGCCACAAGTTCGTGGTGGGTTTCTGCGTGGGCGCCGAGCTGTGCGCCTCGCTCCCGGGCCGCCTGTGCGCGCACATCGTCTGCATCACGCTGTTCAGCGGAGGGTATGTTTACTCAGTTAGATAAATCAGTGACTAGTTACTAATCCAAGAGTGATGAGTGATCAAGCGAGATAGCAATCAAACCCAATCTTACTATTAAATAAATAGAGTAATAAAGCCCAGCATTCACACGCGTGTATACCAATCCATCGGATTTGTCGCTGGCGACTAGCGGAAGAATCAGCGTGTGAATTGCGTTCAGCGAGCTGCTTGCGGACTAATCCATTTGTCCATCGGATTTGTCCACTAATTCGTACGGCGGCGCGGCGTGCGGCTCGTGGTTCGTCTGAATGGCGGGCCTACTTAGTAAATTTGTTTATTCCTCATATCTGCCCCGTTTATACACTCGGCGAACAACCAGTTGACTTGTCGAACAATTCGAACATGTAAACGGCTCGCACGGGTGCAGGCAAAAATTTGATTCGAGCCAAAACCGACACCGAGCCAAGAATGGGCAAATATTCGAGGCGAGTGTTGAATACACCCGAGTAGGTTTACATACTCGTGTTGGCCGCTAATGGCCTGTACTTGGCCAATATCTAAACCGGGCTGAAAATGAGCACCTTCTCTAGTGGGTTGCAGAGGATTATTCACCTACGTGAAAGAACGAAAAGTTGTTTTTATTTTCTATCTAGCTAGACCAATCTTAATTAAAAAGCTACGTATGCACAATTGTTATCACTTCATCACCCGCAAGAAATGAAGATGCTTTGCAACTTTGCAAGACAAAAAGTTTTATGGCTTGATAGGCTTGCGTTAGGCAGACATCACGCCTGATGAGCAGTGATGCGGAGTATGTGGGAGTATATAAGAGTGAATTGTGTTACAATAATTGTGTGATAAATTCAGTATAATTCGTACGATATTTGGCTAAACTCTTAAAAATACAGTACCCAAGTTTTTTTTTGTACTTGTCTCGGCCACGCGCTCGGAAAATAATAATAATAATAATGCTTTATTTCCTTAAAATTTTCAAAAAGTTACAAACACTTTAGCATGCCAAACTTTATAAAAAGTTTGTTGGCAAGGCTCTCATTATTCTTAATTAATCTTACATAAATAACCCTATGAGTTAGACAGTAAGTTAGGTATTATAGCTATATTATAGTTAGATATAGTATCATTGTAGATATAGGTATTTAAATGATAGATACATTACTGAGTTGTGTTATAATACTTCAAGTATTATAATTTAAATTATAAAACAAGTATTATACTTGTTCATCAGAGTGGTGAAAATAATATTTTTATATTTTTTGGTCAGTTTAGTGGGAATAGACCTTATTATAGTCGGCATGTCATTAAGTAAATGAGGTACTAAGAACTGTCGGGTTCTTTTCCCATAATAGTTTTTAGTCTGAGGAACATACAATTTCTTATAATTAATACTCCTGGTTTTGAATTTACCTACTAGAGGATTTATAAATTTGCTATTGTTGATATTTTCTAATAACATTGTTTGTTTAAATTTTGCATGTACTTGTAATAGATCACGTCAGAGTCAACACGTCCTGAAGATGTCTCGTGGAGAGGCGAAACACGTGTCGACGAAGTGCTCGAAGAATAGGGATTTGTCATTGTATAACTTTTTAATTGTATTCATTTTTCGATAAAATTTTGTTGTAAATTGCATGACATGATTGCTGTTAAATTCCTTATTGAATTAGCTTCATATATCAAATTGTATAAAGTTTTTTAGTAGATTACATTAAATTAGGTATGTTAAATTCGTTAGTTGAAATATTTAATTGTAAATCGTTTTAAATTAGATTCAAATATAAATTTGTATGAAGTTTTCTAGTACCTAAATGCCATTAAATTAATTTAAAAAAAAAACAGAATTAAGAATAGAATAGAAAATTCAAATTCCTTGATGTACTTAATGCGACGTTAAAGCGGAATTTCACTAGATATTAGTTCAAGTAACAATCTTGTTAATAAAATTCATCACCCATTATAATCAAGATCAATTTGCGTTGCAGGTCGGTTGTTGGTATTGCAGTTGGAGAAGGTTTGGACTCTGTTACCTCACTACAGGATTCTCCAGCTGTTTCTATTATGCAGGTACGTTTTAAATCCAAGTTATTCGAATCCTCAGTCCATAATCATAATTAAACGTGATTCATTTTTTAGATCGGATTTATACTCGATTCTTTAAGTATGTATTACGAAATTTCTAAAAGTAGACTGAGATTCTAACTATTTGAGTTTGAAATTTGTGGGATCCGATCGGAAACGTTTCCGAATGGTTGTGAATAGGTCCTCAGATCAACCTAGAGAGGAAAAGATGGAATACTGCGTTATATCTCGCTGAAGCCACTTCTTTACTAAACTTGTGTGCGTGGTAATGTTGCCATGAAAAACTTTTACAATTGCACGAAAACTAGTATTAATTCCCAAACTCTACGTTAGCTATTTCCGTTCCAATATACAACCTTAGTAGATTTAATGTTCTAAAACTGCACATATTTGTAAGAGTTTAATGTTAAAGCTTTTTCAAAATTTACTTGTCATAAAACTGCACAGCTTTTAAAAAGATCTTCAAAATGCAGTCCTGGCCACACTTTTATAATGCACCATGTATAATCGCTTCTCGGCCTTTTGGCTAAGATCAAAGTGTAGCACCATGTTTATTTATGGATACGAAATTATACCATAAACCAATGCACATAATGTCGAGGTAAGAATGACCAAGCGAGTAGAGTAGTTTTTTTGCGTCAATGTTGAGTGTTGTGTACATATACGACAGTAGCGTAGTTTTTGGATGGTTTTTGGCTTCACCTAAATTATACGCCGTGCGCCATCTTATTCTCTAGGTTGATCTGAGACCCTGGTTGTTGTGCTTCGTGATAGTAGGTACCGCTGAACACATAGAAGAGCATTTTACGGGAAAGCGATCTCGATACGAGTCGGAATTTTTGGTTATATTCGTGAGATCGCAGCATCTGCTTATGGGGCCCAGAAGTTTGGTGCAAGAAGTAGTTTCGTATATTTTTTAACCTTGCTCGTTTGGTTTTTGCAGGCGTTAGCAGCTGGCACTCTGCTTTACGTGACCGTTAGTGAGGTCCTTCCCCGCGAGAGGGCGCGCTGGCACGAGCGCAAGAGAATCGCCGGGTTTGCGCAGTTTGTAGCTGTCGGCCTTGGCTTCACAGTTATGGTTCTCGCTACTAGATTCCTTGGTACGTTTGTTAATGATATTTAAAACTGCACATGGAAAACGGGTTTCATCAATTCACAAAAGTTCCACAGTGGTTTTGGTAAGAAATTTTTAGTTTAGCTACTCGATCACAGATGGCGTTCATGCTGTTTCAGTGCTCCCTGTCTCATTTCAAAAATATCCACATTGGTCGTATGTATTGTACCTATGTATTTATTTAAAGTAGGACCTTTTTTAAAATATGAATAATAGTTTGAAATTTCTCTTTGCAGATCATGATGCAGCCTAATACTACATGAGTATTGTTTTTCACTATTCTCCAATGAACTAAATGTTCCTTATTATGTCTGCTTAGACACTGGATGAAGTTTAAATATAGAATCTACATTGTAGATAGAACTACTAGCTAGGAACTTACTAAAAAATATGGACAGAATTCGTACATACGAGAACATTTTTGTCGAAGCTGAAGCAGAGACGCTTCGCTCGCTAACGCTCGCTCGCTCGGTTAACTTTAAACGACTATTTAAATCGAATAATCGAAATAACTAGTTACCTACTTCTATTTTGGTAGATTGATAAGATAATCAAATCGCTTGACAGTTAAATCAGTTGTAACAATTAAATTTTGACAGTTGAAACAATTGAAACAATTGAGACAGTTGAAACAATTAAATCCATAGGTAAATTTACATGTATTACAAAGTTGACTACTTATATTTCTCGAATTGCGTGCTTTTATTCCTATAGATTATTATTACGACTGCTCATACTCAAAGTATGACTATGACCATAGAATAATATACTACTAGTAGTAGGTACTTATGCTATGCTATGATTAATTTTAGGTAGTAACGCTTGTTTAATGTGTATTATAATTAAATGATTAAACGAACTTACCTAAGTGAAGTTCTATCATAATAATATGAAGTTTTTCAGTCCATGAAATTTAGTGTACTGACGCAGCGCGACGCTTGATGCTGTTAGTAAATTTCATGAACTGAAAAACGAATATTATTTTTGAACTTACTCAGTAAGGTAAACAGCCTAAAGACGATCAATCGCAATTATCAATTTTACATCATAGATCGTTCACAAGTCCAAGTGATTGTCAATAGCAGATTACGTGATTGAAAGCGAGTGATCAAAAATTTGATTGTAACATATAAACAGGTGAAGCAACCCATTTATCGTTTCGTTAAGTCATTGACAATCGTTTCTATCGTTCTCATTCGTCGTCGGACACTGGAACGATTGAAAACAAAATTGAATTGTCAATAACGTTGACAATTGGCATTGATCGTCTCGAGGCTGCTAGGTATATGCATTACTTGTAAAAATGACTTATTGTGATATTACAGTGGAAAAAATAAAACCATTGTGTGCTATTTCAGTTTTTTATTTTATTTAGTTTGGTTTTGATGTCAACAATTTATTAAAATAACGATACAGCTATTTGTGATGGATGATGCTTATTAAGATTTAACATTAAAATTACAGTTTACACAAATAATCTCCAAAATAATTTTATTCGATTTTTGAGGTGAGTAGGTACAAATTTATTGTACTGTCTAAAATGTCTAACCAATAATGGGTCAGGGTGCAAAGGTCGCTAGTTTTTTAGCTTTAAAAAATTACTATGAGCTGTAATGTGTGTAGTCAAGAATTTGCTTTATCGACTTTTATTAGCAGCATACTAAAATACACAATAAATTGTTAACTTCTAAATATTACATTCATTTTCAACTATTTTAACTAAAGAATTAATGGCACTGTTCAGATTTTTACAATAAAACTTGTTTTAGCGACATCTAGGATGAGTACTATGAGACTATTACATACTACTCATCACTCATGGCACTAAGTTGTATGACAGCTTGCTACTCGATGACAGATGGCGTAAGTAGGTTAATTGTAAAAAAATAGGCTTTATTACACATCTAAATGCACAATATAAAATTATAATCTCAGTCAACAATACTATTGCGTTTTTATTTACATGAAACAATCTTTATGGAAGCGATTTCTACGTACAAACTATAACATACTGCATTTCGGAATACCTCGTATTTAAACAGTATAAAATAGTGTAATATTATTGTTACTTATGAATAGCTATATTAAAATACAAATAACATTATTACAAAATAGAAAATAATACAGATCTTTGACTCAACGCACTTATAGCTAAGAAGTAAGTACTGTTATAAAATAACAAAAATTACTACGAGTGTTAACTTTGAATAAATACTTTTTAAATTTACCGCGGGAAGAGAGCATTTACAATCAGTGGAACGACTTCGAAGCAGCGGGTTTATCGTCACATTGCAAAGAGAAACGAAACAAAAATTGAATACAACATTAAATTTGGTTTACCCTACATTTGGCGTCGAATTCAATAAATTATAATTTCAAAATATACCTATAAAAAATTGAAGCAAATTCGTTTTAGTTGTAGTGGGTAAGAATCTAGGTACAGGCCATAGAGTAATACCTACTATATACGGAAAGTACAGGCCGATTCAAACTTACCTAATGGCAGCTGTGAAGTTAGGCGCGAAACGCTACGCTAGTCTCGCTTGGAGCGCACTTCACAGTCGCCAATCAGTCTATACCTATTATGTATCTTCGTCTACAATAAAATGAAAGGACGGGCCTGCAAGAAGCGCATTTTTGTAGCCGATCAAATGTGCTACGGGCTCGCATTACGTTTCACTGATCTCACTCTTTTTCAGGTCGTAAGAAGTGCGATACTAACGTATTTATTGATTTTTTTTTTTTTGATAATTTGTATTCGCTATATTTGTGTTTGTAATAAATGTAATATGCCTGCGTACATGCTTTTGCTTTGAAGGAATTGAAGTAGGTATGAGTATAGTCTGATGGTTTTGACTTAATTTGACTGTAACCGATCAACAGCTTTCCGTTGATTTTATTTTGTACGAAGCTTACTTTAAACAAAAGTAGGTAAAGTAGCTTTTTAAATTACTTCCGTATTGTAAATGGATGCAAAATTTTTCACTTTCTAGCAATAACATACCTCTTATTAGCTTCAAATTACAACTTGACGATAAACTTCGTGACTTCAGGACCTCACTTAGAAGTATGAAATCACAGTCTGTTACTGATCCTAGCCTATACACTGAATACACTTTAAATACTATTTTAATGCTTTGACTCATGTGGTTCAACTATACGGTAACTATTTCTTACGATCATTGCATAGAGACGAAAATATTGAAAGAAAATGTGAACTCATTAAACTTGTTTGAACTGCGAAAAGGTTTCAGGGCAAAGCCTTTTCGTTTAAATTCTGGTGCATTACAATTTTCAGAACATACACACAACATATGTCAAGCAGAGTATAATTCTCATAATATAAGGCACTTCGAAAGTCATTTAAAAACTTTGCAGTGAGCGTGTCTGCAGACCGATATAGTACAAAATCAATTTGAAGAGACTATTAGATTTTTTAAAATTCTCTATTTAATTAGGTAGTAGAGTATATTACTAGTGGTTCTGTAAACTGCAGGCCTTGCTACTATTTTATAATCGTCCACAGAAACGCTCACTTAACTCAGATATCAGACACGAACAAATAACCAATAGGCAGAATGAAGCTTTAAGCCAAGTCCACACTTCGTGCGCTTTCAGACGAAGACAGTGTGTAAACGTAACACTGCCACTATTTTGTCCACACTAAGACTTTGTTTAAAAAAGCTCACACTGCAGTTACAGTTTTATCATTACTAGTATCATACTAGTATCTCGTAACATCTGTACCACTAATTGTACTAAAGATGAAACTGCAGCTGTAAAAAACCAAGTTAGAACTTCTGCGTACAGTGTGTGGCCTGTATACTTTTATACACACTTGAAAGCTTCACTATTAAAGTTCACACGCACTGAGTGCAATCAATATAAACAGCTGTTTATTTAGAAACCAAGTCGAAGTTAGCGCACTAGTATGGACGTAGCCTAAACGCATTCCAACACACTCGAGTTCCTTCCCGATGAGAGATAGGCGTCACTTACCTGTTCGCAGCGGACACACCACATCAAAGCATTCCGGACTAAACTTAGCAATATACAATACACTAACAAGGCACCGAGACTAACTCACGGACTAAACGATCAAGCGTCATTAAATATAACTTTGGTGATGTGTTCAGCGTAGTGTTAACGTCAGTTTAGTCGTTGAAAATATTTTCAGAATTAACATTCTTACGTCAAATTGTATCAAAGATTTTTATTGTTAAACGGGGTTGTGGTATAGTTCGTTCCGACCAGTCGTTTGACAAAGGAAGGTTTGGAGTTACACAATACTGAAGACCGTTTTTTTATGTCATTAGAACAGATTAGGATAGGTAACCAACTAAAAAGCTTCATTTAACTCTACGCTCGACACACCACCGCAATAAATATTGATACACCGATGATGTACCGGTAACATACGAAGCTTCGCTCTCCGCGAACTTAACACTAAACAAATTGGTTCAACGTCCACTGGAGAAATCACTCACGGTCAGGTCTCTTCATTGTCCATCATTCGCTTTTTTCCTTTCCGCTTGTGCCGACGACGCGGCTTCTCTTTCCTACTGATCTGACACTCGCACCCCGACCGCACTCTCACATAGTCCATGGACCACCCCCCAGACCCGGGCACGGAAAACTTCCCCTCAGTCCGTAATTCGGGGTTTTCCGTCGCGGAAGGCGTATGCCGCACAAGAGCGTATGAATACGAGTACTTTTGCACACACCGCGATTCGTTGTAAAGCCTCGCGTCGATGAACCTGCAAGGTTTCTCGACGACTTCGGGCAAGCACGACACTTCGTACAGGAGCTGTTGGTTCTCGCCGTCCTCGTACAGTTCCACGTAGAGGCCCTTGGGCGTCCTGCCGCCCTTCTTGGTGACCATCTCGATGACGGAGGGGCAGCACTGGACGCCCTCGCGGCCGCCGCCCTCGGCGCGGAGGATGGTCTGCATCTCGCGCCAGTGCGAGCGCTTCCACGACGCAGCCATCTCTAATGGTTCTTCGTCTTTCCTGGAAGAAAACATGGACAAAATTTAAAATCTTGAATACTGTGGACTGTTCGATGTTCAGTGAACTCCATAAAAGAGATCACGCCAAATTTTAATAACAGAAGTTCCTGGCAAGATTAGCACCATCATCACGGTCTTATTGAGTGGCAATACAATCTAAAAACTCTTTATTGACACCAAATACAAAATAAATCTAAACTAAACATTCAAAAATATAGGCGCAATGGGCGGTCTTATCGCTTAAGAGCAATCTCTTCCAGACAACCTTTGGATGGAATAAAAACATTATGATTAAGCATGGACGGTGGTGTGTGCTAAAGAAAAATAAATAAATAATAATAATTAAGCAATGTACTTACAAATTTGAGAATTAAACATACATACTAATACCTACATAAATAATTACTAAATATACAAATAAATTACCCAGTTATAAACATACACAAGTACCTACGAGTACATCAATAAATATACAGTGGCATACAGTGGCATACATACAGTGGCGTATATAGTGGCATTTATTTACGTAAGTGTTAGTTCAAATCTGGATAGGTCATGCCCAAAACCTTCAGGCAGGCTAACGGTGTAAAAACTCCACGTCCAGGTGCGCTAGTTTCACATTGACAATTGGGACATTTGTTGTGTGCTCTACCTGTAAAAGCAAGAGAAAAAAAATGGTAAAAAAACTCTTGGATTACTAACATGACGCGGTGCGCGTAGTGAGGCTGTGGCGTGCGGCGCACGCGGCTCACGTTCCCGATCACGTCGCCCGCGTCCGCCACTGCACTACACAGCACCTGCAACCAACAACAACAAAAGTTAGAGGATTCAGCAAAAGGATTCAACACCAACAAATATATACAATTACTTATTTAAAAAAAAACCTTTAGTGACGGAGCTGACCAAGGCAATGATAAATAGCGAAAACAACCATAGTTTGTGGGTGCTCTAGTTTTTTTAAATAGAGGTTTCTAAATCATTTCTACATACGTATTGTATGTATATTTATACAAGTATTATTTGTGTCTGTATATTGCATGCCGTTCACCGATTGCATGTACTTTTCTTCTGAAATAATAATAGGGTGTAATTGTTATTAAATCTAGCTGCAAATCGCTGTAAAAACTGTTTTTTTTTGTACCTGCTACGCCCTGTTTTTCTCATTACTAATGAACTCATTATAATCTAGATAACTCAAGATAGGCGCGTAGTGTCAACAACTTCTTACTTTGCTACAGCTAACAACAAGTGATAGATTAGATTTCGATCTTTCATTTAAATTCCTTCTCTATCAATTATTGCTATCATTGTCCTGTAGTATGCACAATATCTGATTTATTCAGTCAGTTCTCTTTGAGATACCTTATTTTTAACCCCTGACGCAAAACCGACGGGGTGTTATAAGTTTAATGTGTAAATGTGTACCTGTCTGTGGCATTGTAGCTCCCGAACGGATAACCCAATTTTTGACTTGTGTTTTTTTTGCTTGAAAGGTGAATTAGTCGGGAGTTTCCTTAGCCATGTGTGATGAAAATCGGTGTCGGGGGTTTTTTTAATTTTAATTTTTGCTTATTTAAATCAACCACTCAATCGGTCGCTTGTACAAAAAGTTAGGTGAAAGGCGACAACAGCTGATTTTTGTTTTGCGATTTTGAAGGGTTAGTCTCTTAGTAAATGTTGTTTGTTAGGTATGGTGTAGAGAATAAGCTTTTAAATATACATAATAAAGTAGGTATAACGTTAGATATAAATACACTATTACGAGTAGGTAATATAATGAGGGAAAAAAATATTTTTTTCATTTTGTAACGTTTCATTCAGATTAACTCAAAAACTACTGGTCCGAATTCAACAATTCTTACACCATTAGAAAGGTTCATTATTCCTGAATGACACAGGCTATAAAACACGAGCAAAGCCGCGGGCAAAACTGCTAGTAATATAAACTGCTATAATATATATATAATATGTATTATAAACGCGAAAGTTTGTAAGAATGGATGGATGGATGGATGAATGGATGGATGTTTGTTACTCTTTCACGCCAGAACGGCTGAACAGATCTGGACGAAATTTGGCACAGAGATAGATTATAGTCTAGAATAGCACATAGGATACTTTTTAACCGCGGGTGAAACCGCGGGGCGCAGCTAGGAATAATATAATCTTAGGTTTACTTATAAAGTTTGCAAATAAACATAAAATACTGACCTATTCGCTCAAAATAAAGTAATATTACGATTTTATCTGACACCATTATTTGGACAACACGTCTGAATTTCAGTTCCAATGCATCATAGTGTTATGAAATCATCTTGATTTTGAAACAACGCTACAAAGTAAGCTTTCATCGTATTTCGTCTCTAAATCTTTAGAAATAGGGTTTAAAATAGGTTATTTTAGCCAGGAGACAGGAAAGGTAAATTTGGTGCGAGCTGACAAATAGACGAAACAATCGGATTGAGTTATTCGTGTTAGACTGGCGTTACCAGTGGAAGTCGAAGGAAACTCGAACTCGAAAGTATTTCATAATATAATAGCTTGCATTTCAAAGTTTTAGTTAGAGTCTAAGTATATTTTTTTAAACACCACGAAATATTAAGCGGTCCTTCAAATTATAAAAACGTAAACTAAGGGTCACTTGTAGAATCTCGGATTATCTTTTGAACAAAGACTTCTTAACTGCGTATCAGAGGTAAAATTGATAAATCGTCTTGAGCCATAAAGAGTTAGAAGTTAACTTCGAGTTAACACACTATTGGAGTGATTATAACATTTTAGGTAGGAGTCGATTAACCCTGCGTTTAAGAATTTAACTCCGTATCTTCTGTAAGTGGGCAATTAGAGATATATATATATATAGGCCATAGATAGCCTCTTATTTTATAAAACGACGCGTCGTTTTACTGAGTTAAAGTTACATTTATTTGCTTAAAGCACAAGTAATATATATTGTTGTTACATAACATTAAATACGAGCTTCAAGTTATGCCTGAAGAGGCGTGCAAAGTTTGGAGAGATGGCTAATTACAAAAAAAAAAAAATGTCAAAGCTAATTGAATTCAAATGAATAAACTATAACTGTATATGTATAGGTACACATCGCGATGTGTACACCAGTTACATTCAGTAAAGTTTTAGTTTGATCCGAAGGCTTATTTTATTACGAACTTGGAAGTAACAATAACAGTTAACGTGAAAATAGAACTAAACTAAAATATAAAGTTCCAGTTAAATCATTAAAGTAACCAACGGTAGGATCTTTGAGCACCTATATATATCTACTCGTAAGTAGGAAGGTACATTTGCAACTAAAATGTTGTGGCATACATCGGTCTTCTTCCTAATCAAGATCTCATCGGCCCACATCTACCTATCAATCATATTACCGTTAATATCACACTGGCGATAGATGGTTTGATCGATATATTTGGAAGGAACCAAGGTAACAAGCTCAGGGTAAATAAACCGAGATTGTTGCAAAGTAAGTAATGGACGATGAGTTATAAGCGGCCATTATACTATCCGATTTCTTCTTCTTCTTCTTAGTCGTGCACTCTTGGCAGAGTGGTCGTGGCTGTGTAAATGGTACGAGGCTCCTCGCTGTCTTCGTCCCTTCCCAGGGTTGCCGCTCTTCTCGCAATGCCTCTCCATATCCGGCGGTTGCGAGAACACTGCATCATGGTGGTCTGCGTGGCCTTTTTAATGAAGTCGGTCCAACGAGTTGGTGACCGACCAGGGCTTCGCTTGCCTTTTACTGGGCCCTGTACTACCAGCCTTTCAATCGTGTTCACTATCAAATCACTATTACGGATAGTAATAGTGATTTGAATTTGCAGTGTGCTAACTTAGCGTGGCTATGCCAGTGCAATTGAAAAAAAATGGATTGCTTAGGGGGCGTCCATTAATTACATGAGGTGTTCTTTAATACATGAGGTGGGGGGGAGGGTATCAAGCTAAATCTTTCCAAATCTCACTTAGGGGGGAGGGGGGCTCTTGGCAAATATCACGTTATTATTTTTCTCGTAGAAAACGGTGTAAAATTGCGCGGAAATTTTTTTTAGAATAAAATATGGCCAAATCTGAGACAACAGTATCTGTTTGTTTCGTCCGAACTTTCCCAAATAAAAGTCTTACGGAATCTCGCGTGAGATTAGGGAGGGGGGAGGGAGTTGAGGAAAATCTTACGACGAGGAGGGGGGTCAAAAAATTCTAAAACCTTACGTGATTAATGGACGCCCCCTTACTGTCTAACAGACATACTACCTCACCTTGCGTACCACAAATTGGATAATGTAATGACTGCTTTAGATCCTACTAGCTGCGCCCCGCGGTTTCACCCGCGGTCCTACGGTAACCTTTTATTTCTTTGGATGAAAGGACTTTATGCCTTTTCTGTACCCCTGAGAGCGTATACTTAAGCAAAAAATCATGATAATCGGTTGAGTAGTTGAGACGTGAAAGCGTTACAAACAAACGATCAAACTCACTTTGCGCATTTATAATACCTACTCGTATTATAGTTAGGATACGTAACGCGGTTTATCTGCTATCCTACGGATACCGTCGTTATTTTCGGGATAAAAGTAACTAGAGTAGATGCATACATCAATCTAGGACTTAAACTAATTAATTATTACATTAAATTATATTAAAATTTGTTGAGCCATTTTAGAGCAAAGAAAAAATATACACATGTTTTTATATACATGTTTACAATATACTAAGTTTGATAAAAATGAGTGGCGAGAGTTTCTAAATTATTTAATTTATACTTGTTACCTAAAGTACTATTAGATTGCAAAATTTAATTAAACCGTACATGACTTTTATTATTGCAAATACATTAAATTGAAACCATTAAGATTCAGGTAAATTGAATTCGAAGCAGCCATTGATTTAAATGTTAATGTTGCATAAAGGTGTGTACGTTCCAATAAAGTAAATAATAGCTGCCTTCGGGCAGTTAGCCTACATCGGGAATATCTCAATTTGGCATACATTTAATAATCTTTAACTTTATTAGCGCTAGATTGGTTTCCCACAGGCTTACATTTGCTAACATACTCGTAGTTCTGCAATACGTACTTAGACATCCTACTAATATTATAAACGCAAAAGTTTGTAAGAATGGTTGGATGGATGGATGGATGTTTGTTACTCTTTCACGCCAGAACGGCTGAACAGATCTGGATGAAATTTAGCACAGAGATAGATTATAGTCTAGAATAGCACATAGTATACTTTTAAACCGCGGGTGAAACAGCGGGGTGCAGCTAGTATACATATATACCTATGCTCTATCAGCCTACCTAAAACGGTCATTGTATTATCCAATTTGCAGTACGCTAGGTGAGCTAGCGTGCTAAATTTGGACGGTGTAATAGCAGTTTGACAGTAAGCAATCCAATTTATTTCTATCGCACGGGCACTGACATGGTAAGTTAGCATACTGCGAATTGGACAGTTATGAGCGCTTATGAGTACTAGCTAGCTCCTACTAGCTTACTACAGCTCCTACAGCTCTTTAAGCTAGCAGGAGTATTTAGACATTTAATATTTAAAAAAATATTAATATTAAAACTTATTGCATACTAAGGTAAGTATTATTATGATTACGCGCTGCCCTCTTATGGGATAAAAATTAACCTGGATAGGATTTTTCTCCATTTCAAATTTTGTAAAAATCGGTTGAATCGATTCGACGTGATAATATTAGGTCCTTACGTATGAAATCAGCGTTTTGTCGTACTGATCAATTTGATCTGAAATATCTCCTCTTTGGTTAAGAATTCGAAATTCAAATTAATAAATTCATTTAGCTGGTTTTTTTTTCTTTGGAATACAGTCATTCATTTGTTATTTTCCTCACTATTTTTTCTTTGGCGTCGCTTATTACCGCGCAATGGAAAACATGAAATATCGGTATATTTACGAGTACGAGTTCTACCGTGGCACCAGTGCTGCAGAAACAGCTCGAAGAATTAATGATGTGTACGGCGCTGGTGTCGCTAAAGACAGCATGGTACGTTTTTGGTTTCAACGTTTTCGTTCTGGAAATTTCGAACTTAAGAACCGACCCCGTGGACGGCCGGAGATCAAAGTGAAAAACGAAGAATTAAAGGCTATTGTGGAAGCGGATCCATCACAAAGCACTTCAGAGATAGCAGCAGTCTTCGGGGTAAGTGACAAAACTGTATTAATCCACTTGAAGCAAATCGGGAAAGTAAAAAAACTCGAACGATGGGTACCTCATGAATTGAGTGAATCGAACTTGCAAACACGGGTCGCCTGCTGTGTTACTTTGCTCAACCGACACAATAATGAAGGGATTTTAAATCGAATCATTACTTGTGATGAAAAGTGGATATTGTACGATAATCGAAAGCGCTCATCGAAATGGCTGAACCCTGGAGACCCAGCCAAATCCTGCCCTAAACGAAAATTGACTCAGAAAAAGTTACTTGTAAGTGTTTGGTGGACTAGCGCCGGTGTCGTTCACTACAGCTTTCTTAAATCTGGCCAAACGATTACGGCAGATATCTATTGTCAGCAACTGCAAACCATGAAGGAAGAACTAGCTGTTAAACAACCGAGATTGGTCAATCGCTCTAGGCCACTGCTGCTTCACGACAACGCAAGACCACACACTGAACAACAAACAACCACTAAGTTAGCTGAGCTACAATTGGAATGTCTGCGACATCCACCGTACTCCCCGGACCTTGCTCCAACAGATTACCATTTCTTCCGGAATTTGGACAACTTCTTACAAGGAAAAAAATTCCACTCCGATGCAGCAGTCCAAACCGCCTTCAAAGAGTTTGTTGATTCTCGCCCCCATGGTTTTTATAGTAAAGGGATCAATGAACTACCCATAAGATGGCAAAAGTGCATAGATAACAACGGTGCATACGTTGATTAATTAAATATATTTTACAAAAAAAAATCGACTTTTTATTCCTCCCGTAGAAAACGCCAATTTCATACGTAAGGACCTAATATCTAAATAATAATAATAAATAATAAATTCGGGACACTTCCACACACGGTCACCTGACCCCAAACTAAGCAAAGCTTGTACTATGGCTGCCAGAGACTGATATACATACTTAGATATTTTTAAATACATACTTAAATACATATTAACACCCAGACATAGAACAAACACAAATGTTCATCACATAAATGTTTGCCCTAGGTGGGAATCGAACCCACGCCCCCAAGCTCAGAAGGCAGGTTCACTACCAACTGAGCCACCGAGGCATACATAGGTACTTACATACAAACACACACTCGCTCACTAAATCAAAATCTTTCGCTTTTATAATGTTACTTTAAATGGTGTGATAATATTATATTTATATAAATTATAGTATATTCTATGACCTATCAAATATTTTGTCATAAATAGTATACTTAAAGGTCAGGTCAGTTTGCCTAATTTTTACTAAAGCAGAATATAAATCACGTATAATATTTCTCAATCACCCATCAAATGAGATTGATGAAAATAAATTATAGGGTCAACTGGGGACAATGCGTCTGTGGGGCAATTGCGTCTTTCGAGAATTACTGACAAACCTTTCACAAATTAGGCGCCACTTACATTTTTTAAATCTTTAGTTGTAATAATCTGAACAAGATGGCGTTAGTTGCCTAATTTGTGAAGGGTTTGTCAGTAATTCTCGAAAGACGCAATTGCCCCACAGACGCATTTGCCCCAGTTAACCCTACATCGAAGGCTCTCAATAATTTGTAGCACGAAGATGACCGATCAGAATCAAACTAATAACATTAATTTTATAGACACTAATAAAAACTGCAGTGAAATTCCAAAAAATATAAATAAAACAAATATTCCGATTATTAGTTTTAGTATATGATGATGATTTCTCAGAAATCATAAAAATAGTAATAATGCGATCGAATATTTATGTTTAGAATTGCAAAATGGGCTTTATGTTTTTGTCATAGGAGACATAATTGATTGTCAAAAAGTGAAATATTTGAATTTATTAGATTGTCTCGTAATTAGCGGAATGGTGGACGATGTTAATCTATTGATTTGGAAGAGCCTCGAGTGGAATTCAGACAGAGTCGTAAAAATAAAGACAGTTGATGGGCATCAGAACGTTGGATTATGACTTGACATAGATATGACAAACTGAGACTTGTCCGGAAATTATACGAAATAACACCACTTAAAAAAACGGAACTAAAAGTTAAACGGTTTGAATCTCAAACGGTGTAGTAATGGTATGTGGTCTCGAGAATAAGTGTGCAATGTTTTTATAAAATAATTGTAAACAAAAATAGTAACAACAAAAAATACCTATGGGTTAAGTAAATGAAACTGTTAAATTAGTAATTAACAATAACAACGAAATTTCAGAAGTTTTAAAACTGATTTTAGCATCAAAATGGGAAACCTCAATTTATTACTGTTGTCAAAAACAAGGTTGACAAAAGTAAGAAAATACAAGTAATTTGACAGCTTTCTCCCGGGGTAATTTATTCTAGAGCAATATATGCGTCAGGGTGGTCCATTCCAAAACCGAATGCTGGATCAAATTGAATAAAGATAAGCTTTGATACAACTATAAGATAAGAATCAAAATACTAGATACAAAAGAAAAAAAGATACATCTTGTTATACACAAAATTCAAATGCAAAATACGTTCTTTGGTTCTGGTTCACATAACGATGGAAATGCCAACCACGCGCTTAATCTTAACGTTGTTTCATAAAAATAAACAGACTTCCGGATATCATATCAAAAAGATACCGGAGTGCCGGCTATCGCCACATCTCTATTTAAAATCAAAAGTAAGATGGCACACAACGACCTGTATTAACTGTGAAACCCATGAAATTCGATGCAAAGGCGATTAGTGTGGTATATAACACTGCTTACGATATTGTAACGTATTGACCATTATGAATTCTTCGGTTGTCGTAGAACGGAACTATGGATGAATGGCATTTATTGGAACACCATGAAATTTGATTCAGTGATGTTTGGGAGTTGAAATCGAATGAGGAACCGTGTTTATAAATATTATGTTGAGCTTGCTCGGCTTTGCATTTAGATTTGAATTAACCTGTGTAAAGGTTTTGATTCGAAGCAACTGGTGTGTTGTCGTCTTCGTTTATTTGCTTGCTTTTCGTTTTTTTTTTCTTTTTCTTGTTTCAACAGAGGTTTGACAAATTTGAACTAAAAAATGAAGGAACTCAATAATTGGCTTGTCTCTCTAAGACGTTTACTTGACGAAATATTTTAATTTTGTTTTGATTTCGTTTTTTTTTTGTTTCTGTTGTTGAATCATACATTTCAGTATAATTATTGAATGGATAGGTCAATTTCTTTGATTAAGTCTTGCTTGCTATCTGGCGCTATTATTCTGAAATCCGTAATAAGTATTGGAATTTCCTTTTATATTTTTCCTTGAATTAACAACAAATAATCAATGAATAGAATTTTATCGAAATGTGTAGTAAAGATAATAGGATATCGGTAATCCTTACAACCACTGCTAATAAAGATTTAGCAAATCAGAGATAATTTGATAAGCACTTTACTTACAACAAAACTTTGATATATGTAGGTATTCGTAGTCGGTATATCCTTACTTTCTTTTTCCATCTCTATATCCTCTACTTTGAGGTTGTCTGGAAGACATCTCTCCAAGCAATAAGGCTGCCTGTTGTTGTACTAGTTTTTATAGTCATTATTATTTTAAGTTTACCTATCTATCTAAGTAGGTATCTATCTATCCTCGTAACTTGCCAGTTGTCTTCTTGTTCATGTCACTTTTTTATCATCTGTATCTATTAATTTTATGCGTAGTATAAGTGGGCGTGTTTGTGTGTGGCGTCTTAATCATTATTGAGGAAACATGAAATATTTATATTATAACAATTTATTTTTATTGACACCCACAAAATAAAGCAATCTATCAGCATTCATATCTGCTGTCTGAGTAATATTTAAAACAATTTAGATAATTTTGCATATTTTGGGAGTTTCCACTGCTTTAGCTAAAATGGTATGGCTAACACAAAAATATAAAAGATATCTTTATAACTCGTCCACCTAAATCCATCGTACGACTTTGGTGATCATAATTTGATAAGTTTCATAATAGACGGTGACTTTTACTTTTATCGATCCAGTGAGCGTCAGCGAGCGAAGCGTCTTAGCTTCATCTTTGACAGAAATGCTTTCGTATGTCCGATTTCTGGCCGGGCCTCTGTCCGGATCTTTGTGTTCCTCTACAGGTCGCATTTCTTAACCGATCGACTTATCTTAGGTTCGATAATTACATATAATTTTGTTGCACTTTTTGGATATTTTCAAATTGGTGGCGATATGATATTTTTTTTAAAAAAAACCTCTCCGTCATTGTGAAAAAAATTCAAAAACGGACTCGCAAACTAACAAACGTTCTCACAAAATTTCACGAGAGTCGGTTGAAAAATGTCACCTTTAGAGGAAGACAAACGTCGGGCGCGAGGTCTACAGCTCGCAGAGCTACTAGTGTAGATATTAAGTTATTAACCGTAAAGGTTAATAACTTAATCCTAATCTTAAATAAAAAATCTTAATCCTTAAGTTAAAACCTATCGTACGAAGTATTTTTACATTTTTAAGAAGAGCTTGACCCCAAATTTCGTGCCCAAAAACCACTCTATGACTTCTGAAATGATGTCTTACAAGATACAGGTCCGCGTCAGGTACCCCCATCCCTTGTCCAACATTCCAACAATATTAGCCCAAGCCCTTATCTTCCCGAAAACAAACAGGAAATCGACCCCGAAGTGTCTAAACGTATGTACTATATGTGTGACCAGAGCTTCCCAAATATTGGCTCGCCACGGCCTCTTTGATTTGGAACCAGCAAACACTGGACCCAAACAGCGATCATGAATGAATGGTGATGGAACGATGCGTAAAATAAATGCGTTTTTTGTCAAGTTGTAGACTAATAAGGGTCTTGTTATGGTTCTACTGAAAGACAAACATAGTCTAGTTTTTAAATGCAAAACAAGTCAAATCACTCGTATTGTTGAAGTATTAGGGAAACATTCGCATGCGGATGAAGATTGTGAGGAACTAACATCGGAATGTAACTAGTTGTTGTTGATAGAGCGGATTATTATAGTCATATCTATAAGTATCGAAAAAAATCACACCCTTCTCTAATCGATTTATGAATAATCGACTCAATGACTTCATCATCCATCGCGTCTCAGTTTGCCAAGTTTTATTCAACAATGATGTAATGTTAGCTAATTATAATAATTACAATATTGGCACATCGCTGCTCTAATTACCTGACGAGCTCCGGGTTTCTGTGTCAGAGGTAAGGGATGCTTGAGATATGATTAACTACAAAGAGGTCATGTAAATATAGAACAGAACCTTGTGACTATAATGAGTCAATTGTTAAATTAATTCTTAGAATACGCTAGGTCAGTCTATTTAATATCTTAAAATTAGTGGCAAGTAAGGTTCCAAATTTAATGGATGGTTCAGGAATAGATAGATATCAATACAGAGAAACAATGAATAACTTTACATTTTGGAGATAGAATATTTGGATACATAGGTTAATATAGACTATACTAATTCAAAACATAAACCAAACAAGAATTCAATATTCATAGAAATCTAAGGTCCTAGAGATAATCATACATATGCCATTTGGATCAGAATTCTTTGAGCCTAATCATTCAGAGAGACAAGAGAAGACATCGATACCGCCCGCTGCCGCACCATAGATCACCATAAAGCTTGCAAGCTTGTCACCGACGTAAGCACTGTTGATTTATATTGTCTACAAGTCTATAGAGTCTATCGCGAATGGTAACCGACATAAATGCAACTGTAGAAGATAATGATCATTTTAAATTTTTACTTACATTTTCGTTTGCCACATTGCAAAAATGATTATGGACCGAGGGTGATTGGTTATAGTGGTAGAGAACGACCAAAGAAAGAATGGACTACGTGAAAGACGACGTAAATAAAAAGGGAGCGAATTGACATAAGATAAATGCTAGAGTAGGATGGAAAAACCGTATATCCTGTATCACCGCCTATAAGATGATAAGTGAGATAGAAATACAATGTTATCAATTACGTTGTGAATGGTTCTCAAATCAATGAAACAGTCAATGGTTGGTTATAGCTTTGTCAAGTAGATACTCGTCCCGATTGAGTTTTTACGCCGTTTCAAGTTTGCGACAATGTAAAGTATTAAAATTGATTTATGCGACATCGCCATGTCTTTGGATTAGCGGGACCCTTTGTAAAGCTTATTGAAGTTGCTTGTTTTTAACTTTTTATGGGCTCAAGTTACGAATGCGTCTCGGATTATTGGCTTTATTGCCAATTGGGTCCTGCAAATTGAAATGTTCCTTGTCGTGTATGTTTTGTTTTAAGTTAAAATAAGTTTCGTTAAAAATAATTTCATTTCTGATGCTGTTTTTATTGCGTTTCGTTTGTGATTGACGTTTGATATAAAATTTATTTATTTAATAAAATATGATTTCTTATTTTTTGGAAAGTGGCTTTAGCCTGTCACTTGGTAGTAGCTAAAATAAAAAAAGAGCTGGAGATCTGACTGAGCATGCTTGAGGAGAGATCTAAGTCATGTACATTTTTATAAAGACTAATAAATCAGATCAGTTTGATTATTATGAAAATATTCAAAACACTCTTGATGCTTCGATAATTATAATTGTACTCTTTCAATGAATCGCTTTTAAAACAATGTTTTAATTGTTATACCAACTACTGTAATTTTTTTAACTGGGTTATTCATTAGACCTGTCAATGAATATTTACCAACAAATAACTTTAACTTTGAATCTTAAAACTTTCATAATGTTAACTACATTATATTTTTCATAATTTATCTATCACATACTAACATCAAGTTAACAATTTATAACCAGTCAAATAATAATTAGTTTCCATCGCTAGAAACTTCGAGCCATGTTAACAATCTCGACATTTAAAAAGGTCAAGCAATTTCCTTTCTCAGTTTCATTTTACATTTATACCAAAAGATTAGTCTGCGTATTCACTAGAGATGCGCGAGGGAAATACGATTTCCAAGAAAAAATCTATCAATAAGATCACTTCGCTGTGTAAATGTAGTGATATTATTGGTTGAATATTTCCTTCACCATTGAATACGCGGGTTAATGCTGCTTTTCTACCAACACAAAATCAGCGGTACGAGGATGTGTATAGCGAGGAAAAATCCACCAATAATATCACTTAATTTACATAGCGCAGTGATCTGATTGGTTGTGTTTTTCCTCGCTCCTCATTCTCGTACTGCTAATCTTCTGGTGGAAAGGCAGCCTTAATGTAATAAGGATCAGCTGGTGGTCCTGAGGTAGCCTTCCATCCCCGTGAATAATCAGCTTTACCGCGTGTTTGACGTGTGATTACACACGGTCGGGGATTGAGCGGGATCCGCTTTACGGGCTTTATAAATTCACTTTGCGAAGATTGACGTCGCGTACAAATATATGAAAGGTTTAAACCTGATTAAAATAAACTATTTTTTTTTAATTTTGGTGGATTATTTAGTAGTTAAGTTTTTATAGGAACATTGGACATTTATTGTATTTTTATATTGACTTGTGACTAATTCGAATACATTATATTACAAATTGTAAGAAAAAAATGTTTACTACAAGTATTTAAGAAAAAATATTGACAAAAGTCGTAATTGGACTCTCATTCTCCCATTTTTCTATTTTACTCCTTACTATTACTCCCTTTCATAACAATTGTTCATATTATCGTTAGCATTTTAAAACATTTTTGTTCCTTACATACAAAAATGACACCACTACAAAAATTGTGTAATTTTTTAGACCATCGCTGTAAATAAATGTTTAAAAGATGATAAGTATTTACTTAGTTCAAAATTCTATCAGATTACTCCAAAAACAAAACAGTTTTTTAATTCTTATTCAAAAGCATTATTTTAACGGTTTGTGACCACTCTAATACCTATTCTAAAACCATCAAAATTCCTTATTAAAACGTCGTTAACAATCTGACTACCTTAACACTGTCATCGCTAAAACAAAGTTGAAATTGTAATTTTATTATTTTAAGACTGTAACAATTTTATTGCTTGTCTAAGATGGTTGTTATTGATAACAGGCCATTTGTGACACCTCTCATTTTATATTGTTTAGTTTTATTTGTATTTTTATGCTTTGCAGTGTCATATTTCTTTTATCTTTCCTATTTTATTGTATAGTATTTTTTTATTTGAAAATGTCAATGACTTGTTATATATCCTCTTTCAGTCTACAGCCATTTACTCGTATCAGTGACTCACTTTCACAATTACAACAAGGAATCATTAGTATGTTAATGTATGTATCTTGATCGGTTAGAACCTCCTCCTGCACGAGTACGATCGAATTAACAAACAATAACTTTAATGGTCGTCTACACTGTCACATGACAATATTAATCTTCCCACAACAATGGGAAATACAAATTACATACAATTATAGGTATAATGAGAGGATTGATATATTGTAAACACGACGCGGTAAACGGGGGAAAACATTGATTTACATAATCTTTGTAAATGGTGCTGTAACCGACAAAATTCAATAAATACAGGCAATGTGAAGAAATAAATAAATAACAAATATTTTTATGTCGTAGGTGGCAAGTAAGTAATGGTTTCAAGATTGGTATTCAATTACTACAATGCTGTTAGTAGGTAACTGTAATACCATGCCATTGTATGGTATTTAAAACCTTAAATAAATAATAATAATAAATTAGATTTTGTGACATGTAGATTCGAAAAAAAATGTATGGTCACTTGCGCTAAGTATAAGAATTGCCTAAATCGTTGCTCAACTTGTTTAATCTACTCAAAGTAGGTAGCCTATTTTTTTACACGAACCTTCAGCCATTTCTTAGGAGAATCCTAACTTTATGTGCCCGATAAGCGAATATTTCGCTAGAATTCGTTTAAAACTAGATAAACAAGGACTTAGGCAATTCTTATACTTACTGCAAGTGACTATAAGAACTTTATACTTCTGAGTGACTTTGAAACAGTTACCAACAAATCATGACGTTTAACATTAAATTAATTAATGAATTGTTAAACTAAATAGAAATTAGCTAACTAACATTAGTACGTATTATTTGGAGTGTAGGCTGATATCTAATTCAATTAAAGTGTGTGTATTTCTTTCAATAAACCACTCTGCAACGAAACACACTTCAGATATGCTAAAAGCAACTAGAGTATGGATTGATAAACAGTTTCGAAGTAAAGATTATCTATATTTCGTCGGACTATGTGCGAAAAAGATCTCAAAATATACTTACTTGCTTTTTATTTCATATCCTAGCTAATATACCACTTTTTTTTAAAATCTATCCAGGTATTTGTAAGCAAAATAACTAAGTAAGTACTTTAAAATTTGTAAAAGTACAAATAATTTATTTGGGTATAAAACATGTGACAATTTCAAATTTGATTCCAGAGAATCCCGAACTAGTCAGAGACTGTGTGACTGACTAGTTCGGGACTGACTGGCAGCCAGTAACATAATTTAAAGAAAAACAAAACACCCGACTGCAAAATATTGTACCCTATGTCACTTTCACTTTCAAGACGATTCAAATAACACCTCACATGTTGAAACCCATGCAGGTATTTAGGCTGTAGGACGTGCCAAACAAACCTCATGCATTTTATAATAGGTAATATAATTACATATAATCATGAAGGTTAAAGGTTATCACTTATTGCTACAATGTCAGTCCACCACGAGCAGACAAGCGACCCGCAAGCAGCACCCGATCGCGAATATGACGCATGTGCCAGTCATCACTCTCCTTAACCATATTTGAGGGAAGAGAACGACCCGACACACGACGCCGCCGCAAGAAGGTGCCTTCGACAGGGAGCATGAATGCTCGAGATGTACCCACAATTTCTATAAGCTTATCTGCTTTTAGGTGTATGTAAAGATTGTAAATGAAATTGTAAGGCTGAGGTAGGCCTAAACCTTGACATAAATTGGGTATAGTAAAAAAATCAACTCCAAAGTATATGTCATTAATTTACAACATTATTCAAAATTAGTTACACTATTTCCTGGAATTATTCAAAATCATCAATTTACGCATTTTAGACTCTATTTTATTATATTTAGGTTCAAAAGTTATGTTTGTTTTCTGTTTCCGTAGATAATTTTGATTTTTATAGCGTGCTTACGGTCCATTAAGAGGAACCTTCGGGCGATTCGATTTGTTAAAAACCCGTCGAACTTATCAATTTTAGTACAGCTTTGAGTGCTAATTCAGCATTTAAATATTTATTATGAGAAAGCAGAAGTGACACGACCGTCTTCGATTGATGGAACCTTTTCTAATCGCTGTAGAATGGCTTATTATTATATTTTATTTATTTATATTTATATTTATTTCATTTGTTTTTATTTCAGAAACAAAATGTTGTGACAAACAAAACAAAACAAAACGTGGGGACGTTATATCAGTTCCAAATACGTCCAACCCTTTCGGCGTGAAGTCACAAACATTACAAGCACACGCACTTACAAAATTTGCATTCATAATATTAAGTACAATTTTCTTCTACTTCTTACTTCTTCTTTCTACAAGTAACATTATTAAAATAAAAACAAAAACCCCGACTACAACATGTTGTACCCCATGTCACTTCAACTATCAAAACGATTCAAATGACACCTCACATGTCGAAATACATCAAGCAGTTTAGGATATATGAGATTTCTTAGGCACACCCTAGTGCCTAAGAAATCTCATATATCCATACCTACGTACATACATACAAACACTCGAAAACCATAACCCTCCCTTATGCGCAGTCGGGTAAAAAATAGGTAGATATTTCAACCCTTATCTCCTCACAGTTCCGGTGGTTTTTGGTCTAACTCTCTTTACCTAATCCTTTATGACGGAACGTCAAAGCAAAGGAAAAAATGTGTCTCAAGTTCATAAATTGTAAACTAGGGATAAGTAATCAAAACAGAAAATCAACGCCGGCAGTTTTCATACCTTAATATATACTCGTATTATATCATAATATTGCCATAATAATATGATTTGTATTATTTACATAGGCTATTCTGTTATATAGTGTGCCCCTACGCGACTACGTTGCCAACCGGGGCAACCTTTCGCGCCCGTGGCATTGTGTTGCGGTTCTAAATTGATTCCAGCTGTAATCCTTATCAGTTCGCACCAGTTCTTACCAGCTCGCTGGCTGGTGGGGTGATGCTATTCATTTGCTAGTTGATCGCAGGCAAATACGACTACTATTCGATCGGCCGAGGGAATTTACTCCCATTTGCCTTAAGCATAATGTAATGTCTTCTGTTACATTATGCCTATTGAAACCAATATGATACTCTGCCATATTGGGAGAGGACCCTGATTTCCGTAGCACAGATTTTGGGTTCGGAAACCAGTGGCCTCAATATTTTTGATGTAGAATTTTTATCATGTAAAATAAACAAGTGATTCATTGATAGATTATTGATATTTAATTTTTCGTAATCTAAAAAGACAAAAGAGTTATAGGGTTTGCAAGGTTGGCGAGAACCGTAAATATGTTGTCGTAATTTTTTTATAATTTTCTAAATCTTGTGATTCTGCGAGTGTTAAAATGTAATAATGGTGGGTTATTAACCTTTTTTTAGAAAACAGACGCTGAGTTAACTGCTAAGTATAAAAAATAAAAATCATAGATGGCGACTCGACCGCGCGGCAGGTTTTGCAAAAAAGAAAAATCCGCAGCAATAGCAAATAACTTCCCGACTTCATTTGCCAAGAACAATCCCTGATATATTACACTTGTTCCCGGAAATATATTTTACATTTCGATGCAATGACCTAAGCCGACGTGATAGTCTAGCTGTAGAGCTACAGGTAGGTTATATTTGTGAGTTCTCTCGGCTGTAAGTATTATTTTAGAGTGAAAAGCGCGCGAGCGTGCTAATGTTGCCATTATGCGTGTTCCGATAATATTGAAAGCATTATTAATATGAGTAGCATGTTACTGAGCTTGTGTGAGGTGTTTGCAAGTGCAATGAAGCTATACTCTATTCAATGTATCGTGGTGCTGGTGAAAGCCGTATTTATTTAGTTTTTTGATTAATTTACCACATTTATTGATTATTTTGTATTTAATTTTAAGGTCAAAGTCAAAGTCAAAACGTTTTTATTTAACTGTGTATCAAAGATAAACTTAAGAACGTCAAAGTTTTCAAATAGACTCGACCGCCTTGTTTGGAGAAAAGACTACTTACTCAGAAGAACAGGCTGCAAGAAACAGAGGAGCATTATTTTTTCCAAAAAATAAATGAATTACATTTGAATTTGAATTTTGCATCCGTTTAATAATATTTAATTTTAAGTGGAATGATATTTAGAGACCTGCTGAAGTTTTAGTGCTGTTTTAAGTCACGATTTATAAATTGCAGCATCACTTATGAGTGGAAAGGAACCATTGTATAATGTCACCCGCACCGTCCTGCCGCACTGCGAGTAGTGTGAAATGTTTGCAAGTGCGATGGCTTTATTATTTTTTCGTCCCATTTTGCTGAGTTTTGGAAATATTTTTTGGAAAAAAAAATGTACTTAAAGCTTTTTTTTTAATTTGTGGAGAGTTTAATTTGTATTACTTACTTATATCTGTATTAAGTATGAAAAAACGAAGAAGCTCTATTTATGGGTAAGTACCTACTTAACTATCACAGGGCGAGACAAAACTATTGTCACGATGAATCGGTTTCTTTCTAATTACTGTCACGATTACGTGATATTTTATCGTTATCTTTACATTATTACAGCATTCAGTTATTTAAAGTGTTTAAGATACAACAAACGTATTTTAATCAGATATCAAAATTACAATGCTAAGCGAAATGTTTTTTGGTGACTTTTTTTGAACTGACCAAGACATCTGGATGTCTTGAATGTCTTGGATATCTTGCTTCGCTCGCTAACTAGAGCGAAGCGTCTCAACTTCAGCTTCGGCAAAAATGTTTTCGTATGTCTGTCTGGCTGTTCTCCTCTACAATTTGTATTTCTTATCCGATTCTCATGAAATATTGTGAGCAGGTTTGACAATGAAATAGATTATTTTTTATTTAGTTTTTTGAACATTTTCAAAAAGACGGAGATAACAGGGTAACAGACTCGCAAGGTCTATAGTTCACAGAGACGCTAGTCCTAATTAACCGATCACAAGCGAGGTCTGTCGGTCTACTGGGATAAATCAGCATTTATTCATCAGACGGAAACTTGAGTACCGTTGATCCGATATTCATGAAACTTTGCAGGCAAGTAGTTTTACAAATACAAATTTTTGTGCTCGAATGTAAGTCAAGCAGGTTTCCGGTTTGCTGAGATGTAGCAGATCGCGAGATTGCAGTTCGAGGCGACTTACTAGTAGGTAAGTATAATTACTAAGTTTTAGTAAAAAGTTTATGTATTTAAATAGTTAGTTGCTAAATATTAAGTTAATGTTATTAGTATTTGTAATTAGTATTAAGGTTGTACATTTTCTTATTCATGTATGAAAGTAAAAAATATAAAAAATTAAAAAACTCCCGACGCAAATTTTCATCCACACCGATTTTCATCAAATCCTGACTAATGCACCTTTCAAACAAAATCAAAATCGGTTTAGCCTTTCGGGAGCTACGATGCCATAGACTGACACACACACACACACAGACACGTCAAACTTATAACACCCCGTCGATTTTGCGTGCGTTTAAGAATAAAATAATAAGCACTTAAAAACCTACTTAGGTACATAGGACTTCGGCCCACGGTTTCACCCGCGTTTAAAAAGTATCCGATGTACTATTATTTATGATAAAATATGATTATGTGCACGACTATGGACTAGTTCCGAAATAAATGATTTTTAATTTTAATTTAATTTAATTAATTACAGACTATAATCTATCTCTGTGCCAAATTTCATTCAGGTCCTTTCTGGCGTCATTGAGTTACAACAATCTATCCATCTATACATCCATCCATACTTCGAGATTACAAAATCTAATCCCACTAATATTTTAAACGCGAAAGTTTGTAAGAATGGATGAATGGATGGATGTTTTTTTACTCTTTCACGCCAGAACTGCTGAACAGATCTGGATGAAATTTGGCTCAGAGATAGATTATAGTCTAGAATAACACATAGGATATTTTTTAACCGCGGGTGAAACCGCGGGACGCAGCTAGTTTATAATGTTAGTGTGATAAACAGAACTTAAGATATCGTCATGTCTTTCACTGGAGGGAGTTGGCTGTGCTGTAATACAACACCAACACTTCGCCGGACGATATTGAATCCTAAATGTGATAGGGGGCGAGCCTGTCGCCATACACCGGGCTTCAGTCATGTTAGCAAATGACATACAATACGCACATATGTTCACACAATGAACATATTGGTGCGTGCCGTCGGCTGGGCTTGAATCCGCTATTTCTGGTTTGATAGGCGGCCTTTCTCCTACTAGACTATCATCGTTCTATTAGTTTATATTTATCTAAAAATCTAGTGAGTGTCCGTCTGGTTTGAGCACGGCACTACAGTTTTGTTTCAGTAAAACCGGCCAAGTGTAAGTTAACCCACAAACTGAAGTGAGCTTATTTTAACCGCAGTTAAAGTTTTGGTTAAAACTTCCGCGTTACTGTTACGCTATCGAGAAAGTGGGGAAATGTTTAATGTTTGCGTTAACTGAGCTCTAGATTTTCGTAAGCATTTCACTCGTGGTAGTGAGCGTAAATACACTTTATTGAAGAGAACTACATCTTATATGGTTAATAAATTTTGAGCTTGTTTTGTTTCGTGAAGTATTGAAGTGAAGTGACGTGAAGTTTATCGTTTTAAGATTATATTCTTGGCTATTATTGGCTTTTGTGGTTATTATTTTTTAAAAAGCAAACTCAAAGCTCGAAATTTTGAAATTTAAAAAAAAGTAGTTTTATTTTTTTTGGCTCTACACTACACTTGTATTCACTCAGTCACTATTAGTCCGTATTAAAAAAGTATTTAGTAAATTATTATGTTAATGAAAGAAAATATTAGGTTTAATTTACTAGTTCAACCATAAATAACTCAAATTCAATGGTTTCTTCAAATAAAGTAAGCTATAAATCAAAATTCAATCAATAATATTACGAAAAATCATTTATCGGATGTCGTTTGTAACAGCTGTCGACGTAGCGGCATACTAATAGCATTATTAAAGCTAATAAGGACAGAATTAATAGTAAAATAATAAATAAGAACCACTCACCATGTTAATTGCCATGAGCAAAAATAAATTTGTCCAAGGTTTTGAATAAATCATACATAAAATTTGAGGCCAGCACAAAGTCCATTTGAAAAAGGCTATAACACAACACAATCTAGCCACTTCATCCTTCTCAACAAAATATAAAAAAAAAACTTTAAAAAAGACAAACTTCAAATTTGAATATCGAATACGGGTAAGCGCGCGCGTTTTCCTGTCATAGAGTTATCAGTTTTTTTCGTAGACGACTAGTGGTCGCGGCGGTCACTGCCATACTGCCAAGATCTATGCTACGAACCGCTTCATGCAGTAGAAATTTTGTCATCGGGTTTTCGCCTATCGACGGTCGAGACATAATTCTGATTAATATTGATAGTACTACTTGTACATACTCTGTGGTACTACGACGAAAATTGCACGGCATGTTGATTCAGCGTTTTTCGCCGATAAGCGTCTGAAGTGCTGTATGAACTGGTTACATATGTATAATGTTGTTATAGAAACAGAAAGCATGCTTAAGTTATCTTTGGTTTGCCTACAAATACCACTACACAATAATGATAAAATTTTCAATATCATTACATACTACATTTATTTATTTTTAAACCGAACTAAACTAAATTGCTGGCGCCATTAAATACTTACCTGTACCTACCACAGATTAGATAGTAGTCCTCGTAAGTTATACCTAGAAAAATGACAAATGCGTAACCTAAACGAGAAAGGTAATTAAATACCGATTTAAACTTAATTTAACTAACCTAGGGCAGATAACATTGCGTTGGTAGACGTAGCTGCTCCCTAAAGTATGTAGTAAGTTAATTTGATAATGAGCGAATACCTTCATAGCTTACATGAATAAATGAAAATAACATTCACCTTGTGATTACACACGATAGTTTCTAATTTACTACTTTTAAGGTGTGAACCTACGTAGAATATAAAAAAAACTTGATGATGGAAATGCACTGACCTGCGAAGCCATTAGTAAGTAAAGTTATGAAAATTGAAGAGAAAATATACGCTTCAAACTTTGATAAATTATATCATGTCCAGATGGACTGAAAAAACATTGCACGGACCAAAAAAATAACAGCCAACTGTTAGGTTTTAAGTGAACAAAATGTATGATGCAACCCTAGTAAAAGACGTACACCTGTCACGCACACGTAGCATTAAAAAATTGGCCTGTAATTTTTCGTTAATAAACAGTACGGAACTCTCTCTAGATATTTAAGTACTCATAGGATTCCAATAGAGCAGTTTAATCGGTTTTTAAGAAAATAGGTATTTTTGTTGTTGTTTCAAAGTTAATTGTCCGTTACAAGCAGATTTTTTTAAAATTTTTTAGAGTTAATGCTCTACATTAGCTCCCCAATCTCATTTGTCTCTTAAATTTTTAATTATAAATAATTAGAATTAAAAATTCATAATGCAAATATAGTTGTGCCTTAAGTAAACATTGTAGGTAAGTATACATTTGTTATACCATGTAGGTACAGTTGCTCGTCACTAGCTAATCAGTAGGCTCTCTTGAAAGAGGTTGAAAGCAACTTACAGCTAAAGCTACTGGTCACTGGTCAAGCACGACTGGTCTATATTTATAGTGGACCTATCAACACGTCGTTCTCTTTGATAAGCAAGGGATAGGAACTCATGGGGCATAGAGATAGATGCTCAGCTTAAGAAAGGTTTTTAAGCTAAAGAAAACTAAGAAATATAGTAAGTATAGAATAGTTAATCTTTGATAGAATTATAATTATGTGAAAAGGGGTGAATAAATGATTGCAATAGATTAAAAGTTTAGTTTTCTAGGTACCCAACCAACCAGATAAATTGGCAGTAGATTAGGTTAGGTACTTACATGAACTTAAGTAGGTAAGTATCCTTTCAATTAAGATCAATCAATAACCAGGTTTTGAGTTAATGAATCCAGACAATTACTCGTAACTCAGCATGTACGTCTTGTGTAACATGATTGCACAACCAAAAGACATAAACGAGATTTTCATTATGACCTCAAATCTTTAGACATAGACATAAGAAATTATGGGGTCAATAACAATAATCCGCATTATGTCGGCAATCAATTTCACGAATGAACAAGCATCAACGACGCGTGCGCGAGTGAATGAATCGAGCTAGTTTCATTCACATAACTTCAGTCGTGAACTCTTCAGTCAAGCCTTCCGGGCTTTGTTTCACATGTTGTGAATGTCAAACAATTTCTCTGTAAAAGTCGGCTGTGATTGTCGAGGCCGGAAACTGATACAGCGAGCCATTCAGACTTTACAGGTCGTTGCATACAGGCGGGTTTTCCATTGAGAATGTGTAGGTATGTGTGTATGATTGATAGTTCACATGGAGGTAGACAGCAAAAAGAGTAAGAGGTTGGATAGATTCTTTGAATTGTTTACGAGTGTCTACTAAAAGATGTGGCATGCAAAAGATATTACTAAGCATTTTAATCATTAGCCGGATATCAAGCGACTGACAGTCGCTATAGGTTTGCTGCTGTCTCAGTCTGGAGCGTGGTAAGTGCAGCAGCAAGAGTGAGATAGAAGCTTGCTTCGCGAGGAATGTTGGGTGAGCTAGAACCTAGCTTATTATGACCTCAGTCGAAAGACGTTCACTGCTGAAAGGCTCATTCAAAAATCGGTCTTGCTCTACCCGCGTCCAGCGGTTTCCGGCGTCGGTCCACCTTGTAAGGGGGATTCCCGTGTGCATCTTCTAGTTCATGGACATCACTTTCCACTGAATTGGAGAACTTTTCTGGTGTAGTAAGTAACTAATATGTATAATAATAATACTCAGGACACTTGCACACACGTTCGTCTGACCCCAATCTAAGCAAACTTGTACTATGGCGGCCAGAGATCTATATATAAATATATATTTTTTTAAATACACACTTATATAGATACTTAACACACAAACATAGAACAAACACAAATGTTCATCACATGAATGTTTGCTCTAGGTGGGATCGAACCCACGCCCTCTAGCTCAGAAGGCAGGTTCACTACCGATTGAGCCACTGAGGCAGTCGAACTAGTAACTCACCGCGAGCAGAGTGGCCAGGGCGCTTGCCATGCGCATAGTCGCTCGGCGCGGGCGCAGGCGGCGCTAAGTGACGGAGGCGGCGGGCGGACGGGCGCGCGCGGGCCGCATCCGGCCGCCCTCCGACACACTACCACCGTCGTGGCACCATCTTACTCCTGTTGACAACATACCACTACGTTAACACAAACTTTAAAATTTAGCCGGAACCACACTATTGCCGCGAACACCCGCGAACGGCCGCGAACGTCCGCGAACGGCCACGAAAGCGCCATCATAGCAAAAAATTATTTCCCGTGTTAGTCTTAAGTGTTATGATATAAGTCTGTGAGATGTCTTAAGTGTTCTATATAGTTTCTTTTCATCTTTAACTAAATATAAAAATCTAAGTACATGTTGTGGCCATCATAAATATAACACTACTTTTGATAATTGTTTGGTTTATGTTTTAGATGCAAGATATATTGTTGTGTTCTCTGATAGTCCTTAAAAAATAAACATATAAAGCGCCGATACGCTGTTCTTATTGGTCAAAAAGCTTTTAACAACCATCGACATGAAAACAGAAAATTGAGTGTTAACAACCAATAGGAACACTTTTGCAGACGTTCGCGGCAATAGTCTGGTTCCGGCTCTAAAGAATAAGCTCATATAAGACCAAAGTGCATCGAAACGTCTTGAGTGATGAAATATTTATTCACTTGATTTTGACAGCTTTTTAATAAGTTACACGTCAACAACATTAGCCAGTCAAAAAAATAAACGCAACATGTTAAATTTTGGCGAAATAGGCCTAAGTAGAGGTAGACGGTTGTAGATTATTTAGACTATGTACCGGAAAACCTTCGACATGATAATCAGAGTAAAGATCTTTTGATCTAAAGCTACGTCCACTCCTATTATGTATAATACGCACGAAGTTTACTGTTTTATTATAAGTAAATAGGAGCGCGGGACGGGTTTAAAGTCCAAAATTAAGTAATAAACTTGTGTGATTGCTCAAATGCAAGCTGGAGTTTATGGGTCTTACTGACAAAAGCAAATAACGGAACTGTACCAAAAACTCCACTAAAGCAATCCCAGACAGTTATATACAAAACTCCGTTTGAATATGTATTCTACTTTATAGGGAGGAACTTTAATGTGCTAGTTAAACTTGTAGGTTTCAGATTTCATACCTCAGTAAAGACGAAAATTAAGTTGCAAACCTCGCTTCTATCGTATTACATCGATATTTCACATAACTTTATAGCGTTTACTGAATTTATTAGCACCCTAGAACTCGCATTAAGTTGGAAGCCGCCCAGGCATGTTGTAAGTAGCTATAACTTAGCTAGCTTAGAGCGCGGAGCCACCCAAGTGACCTCCACGCTTGTAAATGAGCGCCCATTACAATAACTTACTCTCCCAGTCTCCACATGGTGTCTTAGAATACCTTATCTGATGACGAATATACCTAGCGGACAAGCAATTTGCTTTGAATACTTCTGCGAATTTTCGATTTCATTTTCGGGGACCAGGCCAGACCACGTCAACCATTTGGTTCATTTTTAATGCGCTTGACAACGCAGAGGAAGAATTTTAAGCATATAAAACTGTGTTTAAGTATACAAAAGAAAGATGGCTGCCGAAAAACAAACTGCGCATGCTTAATGATATCAAACTCCACCCAATACTTTCTCTGCGGAGTGTGATCCAATGATAGAGGAGATATTGACCCGCAAATTAGGCATTGATGTCACCGCGCTTGCGCCACGAGGGCTGTGGGGACTGGGGAGTGAGTTGACAGACAGTGGGCAAGATATGCTGTACCGTGTACGCATAAACATATAGAAAGGTAGACTGAGCTAGGGCTATCAACTCTTAGTTTAACAGCCATACGGTCCGTGTAGGCCTGCGGGTGGGATGTGGCTGGCTTGTGAAGGTTGTTCTAAGCAATCCGCGAAACGTGATTCAAAGATTTTAAGTTCTACACATGTTTTTTCAGCTCCGGATCCTTAAGTCAAAATCAAAGTCAAAATGTTTTTATTAAATTTAGGTATCAAAGATACACTTATGAACGTCAAAGTTATTTAAATAGACTCGACCGCCTTGTTCGGATAAAGAGCCTCTACTCAGAAGAACAGGCAAGAAACTGAGGGGCATTTTACACGGGCGGTCCGCAGATAAAGTCAATCTAACTTTGTATTTGTGTGAGCTCTGCCTTTTTTTTTCCATGTGATTTTGTGGAGCTTCTGCTAGAAGAGTAGTGTTAGTAAATAGTATTAGAGCTTCAAAATTAGTCATGAACTAATTGACGTCCTTGTGCTTCTACGAGCTGTATAAGTAGGAAGTTAACTTTAAAAGAGTAGGTTTTAAGATATTGTTTTAGCGGTTATGTTGGAAACCCGAGTCTTGCCTTGTTAACAAATTTCTTAATGTAAATAAAGAAGACGCTGACTGACACTGGTAAGGAGTCTCATCTTTACAAAATATTTCAAGTATATTTATCACGTTTTTTTTTAATTCACCTTAACGTGTGATTCACAAGTTGTAATGGCATAGGTATGCGTATATGTAGGGTGTAAATAGGATCCACTTCAATTTGAACCGTTGTGCCGATTTCATAGAACTCAAATCCTAGGAATACAGGAACTCTTTAGTACAACAGTCCGGAAATATCATTCGTCATCATTTCGTCATAAATTTCCACATAACTGTAACTTCGCGTCATAGTTCCAAAGTCCCGATGCATATCCGTATCAACATTCTTTTGTTAAGTTTATCTTTTATCTTTATCTTTGGTGACGTAACTGGCGCCTTCACACCTCCAGCTTTGACATCATGTGTCGGAGTTTCGAATAATTTGATATCAGTGATAACGAGGCGCCTTTACTTATCAATGTGAATACTTTTTGTATGACTGGATCTTTGATGTAATTTTGTAATTTGCGTAAATCTAAAAGGTAAAGAAAAAGACGAAAATACACTTCCTACAAATACCTAAGTGTGACAACATCAAAGAAGTATTTAAAATGAATATTAAATTTATTACGTACCTAATGAAAATCTGTTAAATACTCGTAGTATAATCAGGGGGCAGAAAATTGCTTAATTGCATTACTTAATATTGCATTGCTTAATTCTTACTCTTTATTGAAATGTATACTTTTCAAAATGTTATCATATAATATCATCATATCACTGCTGGTCTAAGGCCTCCCTCAATTATCTCCACAAAGACTGATCTTTGGCTGCCGGCCGAAGCGGCTTCCAGCGACCCTCACTAGATCGTCGGTCTAGCAGTAGTATTAAGCTTTTTGCAGGCCTTCCCACGCTGCTAAAAGTTTACATTAATTTTTAAACAATATTTACTCACTATGTCTAAATAATAATAATAATCGGGCATTAGGCACAGACCCTAAATAGAGCTGTGACATTAGGTTTGAATCTACAAATGAAAAGTCACCTCAATTGTAATCTTAATAATTATAGTGATGACAATAATGAATAGCATTTTTATTAACGATTCCAGAGTTGATTTACTACAGGTAGGTGAATGATTAAATTGATTTATCAAGTGTTAAATTAAATGATGAATGGCTAAATTTATTCATTGATTCCGAGTCTATAATTTGTTAAAATTTTTGATTGATGAATTGATAGTTGGCGAGCGTAAATTTAGAATTCTGTATAAAAAATATTTATAGGTTTTTGTAAACGTGTTTTATTTTTAAGTGTTCGATTTCAGTAAAGAAAAGAAAGTAGATTTTTTTAGGAATTACTTTGAAATAATATTAGGTAGTTCTTAGCAGGCTTGGATCGGTTTTTAAATACTGGTTTACGATGTTACCGCATCCAAACTTAGGTCCCTGTATAAAGATAGTCTGCCGCGGATTAAAATTCTAAATGAGATTTCACAAAATGACGACAAAAGTTGTCTTCAAAAACCAGCAAGTAAAAGACAAAGAGGCGGATACGGATGTTTTGATAATCATACGACAAAAACTCTGATGGAGTTCTACAAAATTCGCGAGTGTGTGACACTGACGTAGAATATGTGACAAAACTTGCTCTACGTTTTACTTACTTACGCAGACCTGCTAGCTTAGTATATTTTATTTACTGAAATATGATCAATGGTGAAGTAGGATCGATGACGTCACTACAAATAGAAAGAACGAGCTTAATACAACTTAGGTTAAGACGGAAGCTAGACTGGAGAAGCTAGCAGAGCTTTTAATCTTGCATCCCTTATACGCGTAACCCACTTTTTAAGCCAGCAAAGACGTTATGGCTCGTAGTCAATATCAGTGAAATTACGAATTTGGATGTTTTATGAAATACTGATAATAGGTATTTCTTAATACCTTTAAATCCTTTAATAACATATTTCAAATAGGTATGTTCTTGACCCCATTAATTAAGGAGGTTATCCTACCAAACGACACCGGTGCCTTTATTCAAGCCAATGCCAAATTATATAGCGTAACAGACTTCAGAAAAAAGTTTTCATTTCTACAGTTTTTTATGTATTCCCTAATTACTCGAAGACGCCTGAACTGATTAGGAGAATTCTTTATTTGTTTCAAAGGGTATGCTTCTCAGGTTTTTTTTTACTTTAAAAGATTCAGAAGTACTTCAGAATCTGTCAACAGAGTTCAAAAGTATCATACGATTTCCTTGCCTCTACTTTTTTATACAACTTTTAAATAATGGTCAGAACCCACAGCGACAGACGCCGCGGAAAAACGCTTGCGTTTCAGGACTGATTTTTTGGAATGTTCGAGTTTGTAATTTAATCTGTCTCACTATAGTAGAATAATATACTCCACCAGGTATAGCGTATCAATAGTATGTTTACTCCGCGAGTTCCGAGACAATTATTACAACAGCGATTAACAACAAGATCGAAAGAAACGATGGTGATGCACTGTAGCTTAAGGTAACCATTCACCATCCCGCCTTGCAGTCCGCCATGCAGGACTGCTAAGCAGGATGTGGTTCACGCACCATCCTGCTAGCATTTTGCACGTACATCTTGTACGTTGTTGCCAGACGTGATGCAGGCTGCGACAACATCCACCATCCTGCATGAAGCGGCAGTTCTGCATGGCAGGCTGCAAGACAGGAGTCAACTGTCAGCACCCGGAAAGACCTTTTAGACCTTTAGAACATGTCAAATACACATTGTTACGGATCGCAACTGCTTTCCTAGCCCCGTATGCTAGAATGACGCTCAGTCATAAATCTCGTTTTACAGCAGTTTTTAAGTATGGTAAGACCAGTTTTAAATCGAGATACATACATTACTGAGCGCTTTTTAGCAAACGAGCCCTAGTCTCTATTTAATTTTCATTCGGGAAGTACTGACTGACCCAAATACTCGTAGAAGATAATTCTAGACTGTAATTTCAAATCATCAATATTTCACCAGGCTATTAGGGAACTAATTTATTAATTATCTGTGAAATCAGTCTAGACAGCTCGAATTATTTAACCGGTAGGAAGAATGAGTAGCTAATTAAAATGAATAATTTGACCCAAAAATTAAAAAAAATAAATAAAAGTAAAGTAAGGATGAGAATATATTAGAGCCTATGAGTACTTATGTCTAGAGAGAGTTCCGTACTGTTTATGAATGAAAAGTGACAGGCCAACTTTTTAATACTAGTGTGCGTGACAGAGTTTACTAGAGTTTCGTCATTTTTTTTTTAGTAATTTTTTTGACCTGTGCAATGTTTTTTTCAGTCCATCTGGACATATCACTTATCAAAGATTAAAGCCTGTGATAATTCCTATTTTTTTCCAACGAAAATTTCAATTAAACAAAACAAACTAAAAAAAACCTCGAAACAGTAGTATAAATGATGCCCACTTGACTGGTAGTGGTTGATTAGACGGCTTATTTTCAGATTACTCCAAGAAAAGATTTCAATTTAATCCACGAAAAAAATATCAAAATAATTAATAATAATTTTGGTTTCATTTTGCTCCATGGCAGTCTCAAAGTACTACACAGACTAGCTTTTACATTGGTTTAGTTTATACTCGTATTAGTTTAGTTTAAAGCATCTTAGTTTAATTTTTATGTGTGAGCATGTTTTTTTTATTGCCAAAGTTATAAACAAATAGTTATTAATGAAAACATCACACATTTCAACCTAACCAAGCTATATATTTCCGTCCTAAGCCCGTGTTTGTAAACTTGGCCTTTTCCCATCGCAGTTTCTAGTTCATCCATCAAATCACACCTACGACGTAATAGCATGAACATAAATATGATTGCACAAACATTATTAATCTATATGGTAATTAGCAAATGCATGTAGCTTCTTACAATGTAGCACGTGCATTTTGTATCGCTTAAGCTACCAGCACAGTAACTCGTTTAGTTTCTTCAAATTTTCTACAATAGTCTTCTTCTAAATTTCTATACATTGTATAGTATGACATATCGTCACACCTTTTCCCCAAAGGGGCTGGCAGAGGTGTAATACAACACCCACACTTCGCCGGACGATATTCAGTCTCAAATGTGACAGGGGGCGAGCCTGTTGCCATACACCGCGCTCCAGTCATGTAGCGGATGTCATACAATCCGCACATAATTATGTTCACACAATGAACAAATTTGTGCGTGTCGTCGGCTGGGTTCCCTCTGCTCTTGGCCCGCTCCCTCTGGCTTGAGAGGCGGGCCTTCTCCAACAAGGCTATCATCGCTTTATATATTATTAGCTGCGCCCGCGGTTTCACCCGCGGTTAAAAATTATCCTATGTGCTATTCTAGACTATAAACTATCTCTGTGCCAAATTTTATCCAGATCTATTCAGCCGTTCTGGCGTAAAAAGAGTAACAAACATCCATCCATCCATCCTTTCTTACAAACTTTCGCCTTTATAATATAAGTAGGATACGGTTTAGGATGTAGTAATACGGGTGTTCTTCTACTCGTCAAAGTAAACAGATTTTAGAACAAAGTTTGTACAATTTGAAAAAAAAAACATTAAGTCTTCATACAAAATTGATCCCGTGACTAGTTATTTTGAATGGAGACTACAATATTTTTCTTTCGAATTTTGCAAACTGTACGTTCTAAAATTGGTTCAATTTTGACGGAAAGAACACCAAAAACCAACCTTGTATTTAAGAGTACTTAGTTACTATAATAGACATATAAAAAAGGGAAATGTTAGAGAAGAGTAAATAAGTTTTAATTCATAAAGAATTTTTAAAACCAGCTTCTAAATTAAGTAGTTATAATCTTGTCATCGTGGAGCTGCCCAACGGGAAAGAGAAGCCGAGGGAGACCAATGACCAGATGGGAAGATGACCTGAGACGGCCAGCTGGCCCAAACTGGAGAGACGTAGCACAAGATAGAGATGCATGGGCATCTTTGGAGGAGGCCTTAACTCGATAAGGGGTTTCTTGCTTGCTGACAAAAAATCTAAATTTAACAGATCAAAATGTACCTACATTTTTTGTGAAAGCAAGGAATAAATGGCTTATTTATTTATTATTTTAGTCTTGTCATCAAAGTCAAAGTCAACATGTTTTTATTCAGTTTAGGTATCAAAGATAAACTTATGAACGTCAAAGTTTTTTAAATAGACTCGACCGCCTTGTTCGGATAAAGAGCCTCTACTCAGAAGAATAGGCAAGAAACTGAGGGCCATTATTTTTTCACCAGAACATCTTGTTGCATTGTTATCGTATTGACATAACAACGCCAATTTTCAGACCTCAGCTCAATTTAAGCTATAAGCCAGAAAGTGGTAAAAAAACGGCTCACAAATTTGAAACGGACATTGTCGGACGAATTACACGTGAACATTGCAAGTTATTTACAGAAAAGTTATTGAAAAAAAATTTAGTTTGTATTAATGACTGGTTACATTCATACTTCAATACTATATACTACGAGTATATACTAAACTTAATAAAATTATAAAATTGAAAGTATCTCTGTCTGTCTGTCTGTCTGTTTGTAGTCTTTCCACAGCTGAACGACTGAACGGATCTTGAAGAAATTTGATAGATAGTTACAGTATTTCACGGAAAGGTTTTTGGATACTATTTTCTGTATGAACGCGAACAAAGTCGCGGGTAACAACTAGTCCTAACTAATATTATAAATGCGAGAGTGAGTTTGTTCGTTTGTTTGTTTATTTGTAACGCTTTCACGTCTCAACTACTCAACCAATCGTCTTGAAATTTTGCACACATGTTGTCTGGGGTACAGAAACATACATGGGGTACAGTCATAGGGTACTTTTTATCCCGAAAAAATAAACAGTTCCTGTGGGACCGCGGGTAAAACCGCGGGGCGCAGCTAGTATGTTATAAACGAGAATATCCACCTAAGCTGTCCACTCTCAGCTTCAACATTAGCCCATCCAAGTCTTATTCTAATACTGCTGTATTAACACAAGTCCAGTCACGCTATAAGGCAATCTATCTCCCTTGAGTTGTTACATCACACGCGAGCCAGCTTTCACAGGAATCCAGTTAGATAAAACAAGGAGCAAGTTATACTTGGACTTGCCAATTAAGCTCTTGGATTTGAATGAAAAACAAGTTATACAGGGATGGATCCAGGGTTTTGTAGAAGGGATTGATTTCTATCAAGTTCTTCTAAACCTAGATTTTGTTGAATTATTTATTTAATAAAATAATATATTTATTCTATATTTAAAAATTGAATTACAATAATCGAGCATCAGCGAGTAAAGCGTCTATGCTTCAGCTTCGACAAAAATGGTTTCGTATGTTTGGATTCTGTCCAGATATCTGTATACCTCTAAAATTTATCGAGGTAAACGCTAAATTAAAAAGTCAACATTTTGGACCAGTGCAGTGTGGACTTAGAATGCTTTAGGAGGGATTTCAGCTTCTTAACGATCCCTCCTGCCTTGGATCCGCTACAGACTCCGCTATTACTCAAACACAAGGCAATAGCTGATATTATGTATGTCACTGTCAATCTCTTTGAGATGCACAAAAGAGTGAAGGAGCAAATGATATCAAGTAATATCAAATCTGCAAAGATTGTAAGTGACTATATGATGTTGATTGAGGCTACCACAATTTTTCACAGTTTACCTCTTCAGCCTCCCAACAATACTGACGAAATCATAACTAATATTATAAATACGAAATGGTTCGTTTGTTCCTTTGTTTTACTTTTGCGCCTTAACTACTACTCAACCGATCATTACTAAATTTTGCATGCCCATTGTCAAGGGTACAGGCATGGACATAGAGTACTGTTTACCCCGAAAGAACTGTAAAACTGTTAAATTCCCCAGTTCCTGTGGAATCCAAAAGTTTCACAAATCCTTGTTACTGTGAAACATGTTCCACAGTTCCTTGGAACCTGTAACACAATTAAACCTCGGGTGGAACCGCTGGGCGCAGCTAGCAGTTAAATAGTGCAAGGCAGAGGCCATCGAAGTAAAAAGCTTAACGTGCTGATTCTAAATCAATCGATATTATTACTGTCCCGTCTCTCCCGAGTCCGTAACGACGAGAGTGACCGGTGATACAAAATAATTTACAGTCAATAAATAAGCCCGCTTCTTGACAGTCGCATCTGTAGAAATGGCCCCAGTACGCACATTGTGCGACACCGACGCGTCTGCGACTGCGACAGCTCACGACTAGACGCAACGACAGGCTGCACCGATAATTCTCACTCATTTTGTTTAAACTTTAGTGCACTTGCCCCTTTTACTAAAATACTCGTATACGTTATATAGCCTCAGGGTACTCCTGAAATTTCAATTTATTCTGGTCCTTGTCTCTCTCATTTGAAAAGTCATAGGAGTGAAAGTGACCAGATTTCATCACACGCGTCAAAAATAGAAGGGCCTGAATAGTTGTGCAGTGTTCCTTTTATTATATTGGGTAAAAAAAACTTGTGCGTGGAGTCCCTCCGCGCGGAAGAAGTGACACTTCTTGTTGTATTTCTTTCTTATTACGCGCATGCGTTCGAGTGCCACGCATTCACTCTCGCTCTGTCTCTTTCTATTCCCCCTCCCCAGGAGAGTTAAACATTTAACGCAACCTTGTTAACACGCATTACAAGTTTCCATTAATAAAAAGACAAACCAATGTAACCTGTGGTATAAAAGCACTACTCCGAGGCTATTCAATTAATTAGTAATCAAGGTTGACGTTTGAGTTTTTGAGTTGTGACTGTAAGCTTTCGCCCGCGCAGATGCACGTCATACAATATACGCGTACTGCTAAACTAAGCTTTCACCACAGACTAAATAATAGTTCTAGTCTTTCACCGGAATCTAAGGCTCAGATAAACAAGGTGCGAGAATGTCTATATTTGCTGCCAATTAAGCTGCTAGATTAGAGTAACTATGGCAGATATGCCAAGTTTAATATTAGAGTTGAATCCGGACGCTGGCTATAAAGAGAGCAAGCCGACTGCAAGTATGTGTTGATCAGGAGGTAAGGTTGTTATGATGATTTTATTAGAGTTCTATTTATATTTAGTTCTTATTTTAAAACTTAAAATAGCGCAAAGGTCTAGATTACACTACATAGTAGAGGTTATTATTTTACAAGATTAGAGATTACGGGGGACCGTTTTTTTTGTTAAATAAAAATATGTCCCTGGAATTAGCCTGGACGTTACGACTTGGACAACTTGTCCGTACCCTAAATAAAATAGACTAATCTAGGATAAAGTAAGCTTGTTTGCAGTTGATAATATTTATTACTTGAGTCAGTTTTGTCAGGATTAAGGCGGAATAATGACTTTAAGGGCCACATTATGAAACATTGCATGAGGGCCTAAAAATATTTAAAAAAATACATAGATATCCGGGCAGTGATGCAGATGGTAGGTATTGCGTCACGTTTACAACAAAATTAAATGGATATAAAACTTCGTACATGCAGAGCTTATCTTTAATTTAATCTTACGATACTTATGTTTGACCTGTAATAACGTATATTACCAATAAAAGTATTATGATTTTGATTACGATTAGGACCAAATTCAAGACTTTGCTTAGATATGACTTCTATATCTAAGCAAAACGACAAAAGTCATCAACTTCATAACAAAGTCAGACTTAATGCTGTGTAGATTTATCCAGAACTAACCTTCCAGCTGCAACACCTAGTTAATCTTACTCGTTAGCTCGCAGGTGTCAGCTTATGCTAACTCTGGCCGTTTTCAATTAGGTAGTTATCATTGATTGATCCGCTATCGAGGACGTGTTGCAACCAATTTGGTTCAGATCTTGTTTTGAATTACAATTCGAATGTTTTGACGTCAGGGCCCTACCTAATTTTGGGCGCATTTGATTCAAAGTGAAGCATGAAGTTCAAACAAGACTAGTTGGAAAACTTGTGAGGGCTCTTTTCTCACTAGGATATTTGCATTGTAAATAGAATATAATTCATGGCATTAGGTTTGAACTAAGTACAAAAAGGACTGTGCATAGTTATAGTGGTATAAAACGAGCAAAGAAATTAAAAATTGCGTGAAAGACGACATGAAAGAGATGGGATTGAATTCCTGTGATATGACGAGTGATAGACACAAATGAAGAAAAGTTATAGTAAGCTGTCAAAAGTCCAGTAGCAATCCGACACCGCGTTAGCGTCAAACCAAACTGCACTTATGACATTCTTCTTTATGACGTGTTACAAGCGCACACACTCACTACATAAAGTACCTCTACCTACCGATTAAGTAGGATAAGAGTAGGAAGATGATGGTAGTGACTTTGAAGTATGATGAGTTTGACTTTTGCCCAGATAATATGTCTATCTCAGATTCAAAAATTCGCAGCGTAGGAGGGCTTAGGTCATCTCGAATCAGCCAGCGCAGCTACAGAGCTTTTGTAAAGCGGCAAAACAGTAAATTCGTTTGGTAAATAAGTAGACAGCTACCGTAACGTGTATCTGACAGGGCTGGTGGTTTATTGTGAACTGGAACCAATTCGCTAACCAAATACAAGCTGCTGCGTGGCCGTGGGGCTTTATGTACGCACTAGGATTCTAATACGCGACGTCTTTAATGTATGAAAGAGTTTAGGGGTCAAATTTTGTCGTTGAAATTACTATAAAGGAGGTTAAGTAGGTTAGACATTGGTCTACTGATTGTGCTCATGTATGAAGCTGTGAATGTATAAGTATGTCATTTATTTCAAGACAATGCTATTGATTCTAATAAAAGTACTGCGGTCACAATGTACTAAATTGGTCTGAAAGCGGCGCAAACGGGTAAAGAGAAATACATATAATGTAGTGAAAACTCGTCTCAAACACGCCTAAAACTAGCAATAAGTTGACGTGAAGAAGCTGGGTGTCTGTTTTACAATGAAAACGCTGCGTTTTACCATCTCAGTGCGTTTTAATCTTACATACATTCAAATGGGGCACTCCCTTATCATGTCCCAGCGTGTTCCGCTCTCATATATCTATGAAGCAGAAACGCGTTCACTATTGAAGAATTTAGTGGCTCTGACAACCCTAGGCTAGGGCTGATCTAGCTGAGAAAAGCACAATCGGTAACCGTTAAGTATCTTTTGTAAATCTTATAGAAATTGCTTGTAGTTAGAAGTTGTCACTTTTTACATTGCTCTTAAAATTGTATATATTTTATGCTTGGAGCATAATTAACTTTTCTAAATAGTAGAGCTAAAGTGTTATTTGTGACATAGTACTAAGATAGTTCGGTTTTGATCTTTTTTTTTATTCGTTAATACGTGGGCTTACAATGACACGCTTACTAGAAGAAACCGATTCACTCAAATTTTTGAAGACATCCAGATTTTACTATCTACTAACCAGCCCTACATCAATTCAGCACTTGACATCCGTGTATTATTTTGTCTGTACAACACGTTGCTCGATGTGTAAATCAAGTTCTTACATGAACAGCGTGCTACTTACTCCGACTGAGATTGGTTGAGTTACTTGTTATGTGGGATATCGCGGGTGAAGGTTTAATGTAGTTTATGTAATATTGCACTGGGAGAAATTATAGCTGTTAATAGCAATGTAATTACTGTTTTATTATCATCGGCTGAGAGTTGTTTTTCGTAGCATTCTTTGATCGTATGATTTTCTAGAAAATCAAATCAAAATGTACAAATTGCACAATGCATGATATCACCTAATAGAGCGAAGTACGTTTGAAACTGTTTAGGTTATGGACCGACTATCTTTTGACAGTTGCGGAAAGCGCTGGTAGCGGGTAGCGTAAGAACCCGCCGTTAAGGTTCTTAGGAGCCTAGGTCCAGCAGTCGACGTAAGGTAACTATTAAATGCCTAACCAACTAGGAGCTAAAGTTCTGTCTGAAAAAGAATCGTGCCAAATAACCATAACCAAGTTAAAAGATTACTTCAATCTTAAAACTAGTTGCTAATCACTTATCGAAGTGATTCTCACTTGACAGCCATGTAAATTTGGACAACCTGGGTATCATAAGGGCCAAAGTATATAAGACTCTTGTATATAAGACCATTGTCCTACATCTTAGGTCATAACGTCGCTCCACATCAGGCAAGTTGGCAGACAAACGTCGACTTTTAATATAAAATAAAAATTATGCGCGATGCTAAAAGCTTGTGTAAAGAGACAAGTTGAGCAGCTCGCTGAGATTATAAACAAACCAAAGCGAGCCGCAATGCAAATAAGCAGGAGCAGGCGGCTGAGAGGCGATACAATTCACCAGCGTTATCGTACTATCGTAGTACAATCGCAGTGACACAGACACATTCCGGATAGACCAACCTCTTGTTGGAGTTGTTCAACGGCCTTGCAGTGTTTGTAAATGTGGCTATAGTTTATAGCTATTAGCTATAAGAATAGGTATGGCTATAGGTACTTAGTTATTGATATATTCTTAGATTGGGGGTTGGTTGTGGAGTAATCGTGGTGTGTGTACAGACTAATTAATTTTATCGGTTTTGTGTACTGAATGTACTGCGGAGGCCAATAGACACGGTTTTGGGTCACTATGCCAACAAAGTATGTACTGTAATTTGGGTCCAAATTCGGCAAGCGTCTGTAAATTGTTTAATACAGGTTAGGTTGCAATTATTTATTTCCCTACCTTTATTATATCAAAGTATTTTATTTAATAGTATAGTATAATATTTTATTTGCATTTTTGTATGTATTTAAGTTTATGCCAGTTTTATTTGTCATGTCACGTCACGGGTCACGTGTGCACGTGATTGGTTTATAATAGGGAGCTTTGGCTTAAATGGGATATCTAATGGGATGTCTATATATAAAGCCCAATTAGACTATTTCCGCAAAAGCTCATGAAAGCACCGATACGCCGCTCCTTATTGGCTAAAAAGTTTTTAACAACCAATAGAAACACTTCTGCGGGCGTAGGGTCCAGCAGTGGGTCGGTACAGGCTGACAACGATGATTATGATGCCTTAGTATGTCGTTACAGTATTTTACGTCCCACTGCAGAGACATCGACTTACTCTACATCGAGGGTGATTATGCCTTTATCCGCCTCGCTAGCTCAGTGGGGGTTGATGAATAAAAGAAATTGGGTTAAATAAAATTAGTTATTAGAGTAAATAAAATTAGTTTAGGACCAAATGTTATCTTGTAACCTAAGCCGACAACCTCCGGTGCGTTGATTGAGTGCCGGTAATCGTTTTTATTCAATTAAAGCTGTATGTAATGACTCCAATTTATAAGTTTTAAGTAAATTCCGTATCAAATTAGTTTAATAAGCAGTTTCATTGCGGATATTAAGGTAGCAATTATTGCTATGGATATTTGCTAAACCATTTAGTAGATAGGACCTACCTACCTTTTAAGTTTAAATTTAATGTTTTGTTCATTTAAAACATTTGATCTATGATAATTATTCATTTATCCATGGATTAGCTGGTACCTAAAACGCAATAGGAAGTGCACTTAGATACCTATTGTAGTTTGGTACACAAATACGGTTAATAATAAAAATGGAATCATGATTGGATTGATTCGATTTCATTCTAAACTTGTTCTATTGTAAACCGCATTTTTTTGCGGGAAAATGCAAAATTAAAATTTGTAAAAAAAAAGCAGATATTAAATTTAACATTAAATACTGTAATCATGAAATACTTTAAATCTACTTAAATGAAATGAAATTTTAAACTAAGTTGACTTGTTTTTGTTATTTCAACGCTTTCACGTTTTAATCAACCGATCATTCAAAAGTTTGCATACTCGTTGTCGGGGGTACAGAAAAGAACACCTTACCGAACATATTTACTTAACTACCTTATTTAACCAGGGTACCTAACATCCCGAAAAAAATTAGAGTTCCTGAGGTAACGCGGGTGAAACCGGACCAGAGGATATCCGGGGGGGATAAAGAAATAAAAATTCAGCCATCCACACTATCTTAATATATATAAATTACGTGTCACGTTGTTTGTCCGCTATAGACTCCTAAACTACTTAACCGATTTCAATCAAATTTGCACACCGTGTGCAGTTCGATCTAACTTAACAGATAGGATAGCTCACACATATATATATATAAATAATAAACGCGGACGAAGTCGCGGGGTGACTGCTAGTAATATGCTATTAATGACTGCCTCGGTGGCTCAGTTGGTAGTGAACCTGCCTTCTGAGCTTGGGGGCGTGTGTTCGATTCCCACCTAGGGCAAACATTTATGCGATGAACATTTGTGTTTGTTCTATGTCTGGGTGTTAATATGTATTTAAGTATGTATTTAAAAATATCTAAGTATATCAAAAGTATATCAGTCTCTGGCAGCCATAGTACACTGAAAAAACAGATCGGTTAATTTTGCCAAAATTATTTCGGTTGAATTTTTTTCGTTTAAATTTACAAGGAAATTGTTCATTTTACAAAAGCTTACTAAAACATACGTGTTCAAACTAACAAATCTCATTTTGTTATTCTTACTATTCCGTAGTGGTTACAATAAAAAAAAATACATGTTGAAGTAACAAAACTAAATTGTTTAATTTTTCTTTTGTTAATAAAACTATTTTTCTTAGTAAAAATTATCAAAATTATTTTTAGTTTAACCAAACAAATAGATTTAGTTAAAATAACTAAAAACATAGTTAGAGTAACTATAGAGTATAGTCAAAATTAAGAAATAATTTTGATAAAATCAACTATACAACTTTCATAAACCGAAGCGAACATATTTGTTAGTAGTAACAAAACGTTACAGTTTGAAACAACAATGTTTTTGGTACTAATATCTAGGTTAAATTTACCGGATATAAGCTGAATTCAACATTTTTTCCTTCATTAAAGTAACAAAAACTTTTTAGTTCCATTAAACATGTAACCTTAGTAAAAGAAACCAAAAACACCGTTTAGATCAACCATAGAATATACTCAAAATTAAGAAATATTTGTGGTGAAATCAACTATACAACTTTATTAAACTGAACCTAACATATTTGTTAGCAGGAACAAAACGTCACAGTTTGAAACAACACTAATTTTGTTTGCCAATATCCTTGTTAAATTTGCCAAGTAGAGACTAAATTCAACAGTTATTTCTTATTAAAATAACAAAGAAACTTTGGTTCAATTAAACATACAAACTAAGTATAAGAAACTAAACAAATTGTTTAGATCAACTATAGAGTATAGTCGAAGTTAAGAAATCACTTTGATGAAATCAACAATACACATGTAATAAACCGAAGCGAACACATTTGTTAGAAGGAACGAAACGTTACAGTTTGAAACAACACTTATTTTGGTTGCCAATATCTCGGTTAAATTTTCCGTATTCAGACTAAATTCAACAGTATAAAACTTCTTTAAACTTCTTTAAAATCACAAAGACACTTTAGTTCAAATAATCATTCAAACTTGGTAAGAAAAACCAAACAAATCGTTTAGATCAACTATAAAGTATGGTCAAAGTTAAGAAATCACTTTGATGAAAACAACAATACAACTTTATTAAACTGAACCTAACATATTTGTTAGAAGGATCGAAACATTACAGTTTAAAACAACACTTATTGTGGTTGCCAATATCTTGGTTAAATTTGCCAGATGCAGACTAAATTCAACAGTTATTTCTTCTTTAAAATAACAAAGACACTTTAGTTCACATAAACATACAAGCTTAGTAAAAGAAACCAAACATATCGTTTTGATCAACTATAGAATATAGTCGAAGTTAAGAAATCAACTGGATAAAATCAACAATGCAACTTTAATAAATTGAAGCAAACATATATCTTAGAAGTAACAAAACGTTACAGTTTGAAACAACACTAATCTTGGTTTCTAATATCCTTGTTAAATTTGCCAGGTACAGACTAAATTCAACAGTTATTTCTAGTTTTAAAATAATAAAGACACTTTAGTTCAATTAAACATACAAACTAAAATAAATTAAAAGAAACCAAACACGTCGTTAAGATCAACTATAGAGTATAGTCAAAGTAGTCATATAAGTTAATATGACGTTATATGTATACTTAGTTAAAATATAACCAGTGGACAATTAAGACGCTTGCAACGATGTCTCATTTGTCAAATTATGATGAGTAGTTTAAAAGTTACGAGGTAATAGATGAACGTACTTTACATACTTAAGACTTTTGGTTAGGGGTCTAAGAAAACATACATATCGATCAAAAATATAACCACATATATTACTTTGCCATATTCGGGTAATAAACAGGCCAACTTTTAACGTGATGGATAGCTAAGTTTATTGGTTACATAATTATCACATCTAACTCTTATGGTGGTGGTGGTAGTATTTTTTTTTTTTTTTTTATGTAGAATAGGTCGGCGTTTGACCACCAACTCGCCTGATGTTAATCGACGTTGTGGTCTAAGATGGAGCACGACGACCTATAAGGTACTTATTCACTCTAGCCTTGAAGTTTACTAGAGTGAAGAAGTACAAAGACGGCAATTGACTGACGCGCTACAAGTGCGCTACTGCTCAGACCCGTCTTCAGTATGGTTCATTTGTCAATGACGTCAGACATGCGCGAGGAGTTTTCTGTTCTGTCTCAGTCGAACCTAATATTATAGGTGCAAAAGTTAAGATGCATAGATGTTTATTACTCGAGCCAAAACGGCTGAACGGATCTGAATGAAATTTGTCACAAAGGTAGATTTTAGTCTGGAATAGCACATTGGCTACTTTTTTGACCGCAGGTAGCACCGCGGGGCGTAGCTAGTGGATACAAAGTTTTTCAGTCGATCACTATAGTTATACGTATAGGTAAACGTATATCACAAATTTGAAATATTTAAATAAAAATAATAATTTACTTTTCACGAATTACTTTTAATTCAAACATAGTAAGAAACAATAATTTCTTCCCTACATACAAAAATCTTTTAAATGAGGTAAAAAATTTAAAGCTATATTGAATTGCCTACAAGTAAAAAAATATCATTAAAATTATGTTCATTACTCAGGTATGTAGGTAAGAAGTATATCAAAAATATTTATATAAGTTAATACGCGTTGACTTGTAATTTTTATTATGTTTCGGCTTTCGACTACCTCGGTGGCTCAGTTGGCTCAACTTGCCTTCTGAGCTTAGGGGCATGGGCATGGGTTCGATTCGCACCTAGGGCAAACATTAATGTGACAAACATTTGTGTTTGTTCCATGTCTGGGTGTTAATATTTATTTAAATATATAAATGTATGTATATCAGTCTCTAGAAGCCATAGTACAAGCTTTGCATAGTTAAGGGTCAGGCAACCGCGCGTAAAAAAAAAATAGGTATACCTATACCTACGTTTACAGAATTTATTAAAAGTATCCGTTGACGTTAGTGCATTTTATGACTTAGTATTTAGAAGGAAATAAAATGTTTGAAGGCTTAGTACTGGTGCAGGTCTGATCATAGTGTTTTACCCTACTAAGAAATACCATAATAATATGTAGGTAATATATGGTATTGCTATGCTATGCTATGGTACTACAAAATAATAATAACATTACAAATTACATTCAGATCCTAAATAAATAGGTACGCATAATACAATTATGTTGGTTAACTACTAAGGAAATTTTGTTAAAATAACAAAATAATTTTGTACGCTATGGACAGGTTGAAACCTGTTTACGCCGCGGCCGTCACGCGCCGAGAGTTTTGTTTAGTCAGTTGCTCGCTTATGTGCCGGTGTTGCCAATTTCATAGTGTTGCTTAAAACGTCGGGTAAATTTACTAAGGCTTGAAAACTTAATTTCTCGATTGTAAAATTGTTGATAAATCACGATAAAATAGTGATTTTGTATGTTGCACCCTCAAACCAAATAAAGAGTAAACACAGAGCTCTGCGAACAGTGGAGTGAGGCCGTTAAGCATGGGTGCGTGGGCCGGTGAAACCATAATAATTCAAATTAAACCAAAATAACAAATGTAACGTTACCAATTTAAATAAATTTATAACGTACGGTATCGATCTGTCGATGAAAAGTAGTAGCGCAAGTGGAAAAGAAAGAAAAATGTCGAGCCATGGTATCGTTATAATTGTGTGTGTGCTAAATTGTGCACGTTACGCGGAAGGGCAAAGTTTTTAAACGACCTCGACATCGTCTTTCCTTTTTTAAATATAAATTTCAGGTTGAACCGTTGAGCTTTCGATTAGTTAAATAAGTAAGTAGGTTGGTAACTTAATTGACCGACTGGCGTGAACTAATTGCCTACAAAATTTCATGCCGATCTGGTCAACGGTATTCGAACAAACATACAAACACACACACAACGCCCATTTGTCCCAGTGGGCTCGTGGACCGTTGCTTCGCTCGTTCAATAATCGGTGTTGTTGGGTGTGGGCTCTAACTGGTTTAATAATATATAACTAATACATAAGTAATGTATTAAAATTAATTAGAATACTAACATCAGAATACTGCATATTGGCTAAAAAATATGAAAATACAAGGTTAACTAGTAAAATTATTGCAATATCAGATACACTTGTTACAAGATCTAATTTACTAATCAAAACTAGCAGTTAAGCGTTTTAGCATATTTTTTTTTGTCTAAAAGGTAAATAAAAATAACTTTGATATCAAGTTTTCATTTTTTATATTAATTTATAATTTACTTATATTAATTAACTCAAAAATGGTTTTATTTGCTCAGGTAATTTCTTGTAATTTCTGATTTAGTTTCGGACTTTATCTTCTTTGACTACTGCTGGTAACACTGGTTCAGCAACTACGAGTATCATCGCGTGCGCTACGGTGGTTTGGTTTACCGATTGCCATCCACATCCGCCCGCTTCCTCATTTCGTGAAAAACCGCACTGAGGCAACAACGTGTCCGCACTTATATTTCGAATATTAAAGTTTGTGTTAAATTGAACTATTTTGTACGTGAAGTGAAGTAAAAAAGTGCTATTAGAGGCAACGATCGCGTCCACACTTCGATTTCATATGATTTAATATGTTTTAAGTGAAGTACTATAACAGCCGTTAATAAAGTCAAAAAATTGAAGATCTACAAACCTGGGCGTAGAAAGACGCATTAAAAATATTCTGCGGTAAGTAGTTTTGAATTGAGTTTTTTTAGTAGCAGTTTATTAATAGGTTACTTTAAAATAATTCAAAACTTAGATAATTGCACCTATATACCATTTATCAATAGTAGAAAGTTTTTCCAAAGTTGATAGTGGTAAGCTGAAATTGTGACGTAAAGTGAGACTTCGTTGTCCGTTTTGGCTGAGCGTCAGATGGTTTCTTGTATGATTTTAAATTAATTAATCTTCAAATTTTTCAGAAAACACTACAAAAACATCGTGGCTGGACGGCCTGAGTGATGTAGTACTTAAAATCTGAGGGGCCGAATAAAATTAAAATTAGGACATAAAAAATAACATCGAAGAAATACAGACGATGCATTCAGTAAGTACCTAATTAGTAATAACCTTTTTTAACAGACTTCATAAGAGGAGGAAGTTCTCAATTCGTCGTTATCTTTTTTTGTAGGTATGTTCCGATTCCTCGAAGACGCTTGAACCGATTTAGAAAATTCTTTTTTTATTTCAAAGTTTCCAGGTGGTCCCAATAAAATTTTATCAAAATCGGTTGAGAAGTTTATAAAAAAATTATAAAAATTAAAATTCGATATTTTTCCATGGCACATATTCGCACTTAAAATTGTATTCGCATGAACTACTTGAGCAAGCGTGGTGGATAGCCCTGCAATGTCCCTGCAGTGGGCGTAAAAGACTATAATGATGATGATTGGTAACCAAAACGATTGTTGTTTGAAATTATAACATTTTGTTATCGTAACAAATACTTTAGGTTTAGTTTACTAAAATTATGTTGTAACTTTAAATAATACAAAACTGTGATGCAAGTAATAGCCTCTTTTAATGTTTTTTTTACTTCCAGATTGAAATTGACTTTTGTAATATAAATGAAGACAAAAATTTGAAGTTGTTTGAAAAGTGAGATGCTGGATGATGGGACTACAAATGAAGACAATTTTAAGTTGCAGTTCAAATAACATAGTGAGAGTAAGTACTCATTTGAACTAAGAACATTTTTCCCATAAGGCCAATTGATAATGTGATATGGTCCGAACGTCTGTACCTACTTAACTAACCATGAAATGAAAATATAAAATTCTATTGTTAACTAGTGGGCAATTTATATATTGAAGGTTGACAACCTAACTTCAACCAATACCTCTGCTAATTTCCATTTATTATTTTATTAAACTTAAATAGGTAGAAAAGAAGTTTGATGTATTTCTATTGTACTATTTTTAGTGAGCCCTTGCAGACTATTTGAAGGCGTTACAACAGCAAGAGAAATATAACCAAAAGCGCAATATCGTTTTATAATCATCATCATCATCAGCCCGTAATCGCCTACTGCTGAGCATAGACCTCTTATCTCGTATGCCACTCATCCTGGTCCTGTACCAATCATTAAAATATTGTTTGTAATTTGTTTTCAGATATTCGAGACTTTGATGTTTGCAGTACTTTAGCATGCAAAATGAACATCACAAATATTGACTGCTGACTAGAAAAAATACAATAAGGTGCCTATTGCCGTCTAGACAAGCTTTTATAACACATGTCGAAGTAAGTTGATATTTGAATATCAATTATGTAGTTTATTGGTCTGAAACTCTTGTAATATTGTTTAAAAGTGTAATATTGATATTGAACTACGACGGTCTCGATAGCTCAGTTGGTGGTAAACCTGTCTTTTGCGCTTAGGAGTGTGGAACCGATTCCCCCTAGGACAAACATTCATGTGATAAACATTTTCGTTTGTTTTATATCTGGTTGTTAGGTATCTGTTTAAACATGTTTTCCAAAATATATGAAGAATAATGTATGTAATGTATGTTCATTAGTCTCTAGCAGCCATAATACAAGCTTTGCTTAATTTGGGGTCGGACGACCGTGACCGTGTGTGTTATAATGTCTCAAATATTTATTTATTGGCATTATTATTTATTAAAGTTTTATTTTGTTTTAGAATTATGCTGACATAGAAGAAGAATAATAATTGAAGAATAGACATAAGTCGTACAACAAAAAAAGATTGACTTGCCAGCCTATGAGTTTAAGTGTTGGTACACTTACAGAGCTTGAAGCAATCCATATTATGGTGGTCGACATGAAGTACTTCATCAACAAAAGTAATTGACATTTGCTTTAAATGTTTTACGGTTTTGAATATTGCGTACCCGAAAGAATGATGGTATCCTAGAATACGTCCACCGTTCAAAAATACACTCTATGCAGTTGAAATGTATGAAGTTCTGCAAAAGGTGCACGAAAGTGACGTCTTTCTTAGAATTCCATACATTATGATTTAGGCTAGATATAAATAAATGGGGTTCACTAAATATGATTTGTATAATTATGTGATTTTCATAATACCTATTTAGTTTTTTTTAGAAAATAAAATTACTTATTTGTGAATTCATTCTATCATTTTATACTCATTAATTTTAAAATAGTCAAAAGACTACCTAGTTAGTATACCTTGTCTCCTGATACCACAACTATACATGATTAATAATAATAAATTGGTTTTTATTTGTTCGTTTATTGGTAAAATCAGCTTACTGGGTAGTCATATAACGATATTTGTTGGATTTATTAACTATTATTATTTATTAACGTTACTATTGTCACTTTTAAAACAGAGATCATTGTATTATCAACATAAATAGTTAAATGGAAATATTTAACAATAAGTTCTTTTTTGTTATGTTTTCGTACCTACCTAGTTTTTGTAGAAACTATTTTGTCTAACTAATATTGTCTATTGAAGTGACAACGCTTTAGACGTGTTGTGCTGGAGATATGCGTTCGGTTTATGGCGGGGTTTCTGTTAAAACCACTTGTAAAACGGTTAAATTACTGCTTAAAAATACTAGGGAAACTGTTCAGTATCAGTATTTTCTGTTGAAGTAACAACAGAAAATACTGATTATAATAAACAGTTTCCCTAGTATTTTTAACCAGTAATTTAACCGTTTCACAAGTGGTTTTAACAGAAATCTCGTCATAAATCCAACAAATATTACAAGTACACCTTACTTTTAGCGTTGTTACTTCAACATACAATAGTGGTTATAATAAATAGCTTTCCTAGTATTTCTAACCAGTAATATAACCGATTTATGAGTTATTTCAACAGAAACCACATAATAAATCCAACAAATATTGTTAGTACACCTTACCTTTAGCGTTGCTACTTCTACATTCAATAATAGTAACAACAAACAGCTTTCCTAGTATTTTTAACCAGTAATTTAACCGATTTATGAGTGGTTTTAACAGAAACCCCGTAATAAATCCAACAAATATTATAAGTAGACCTAACGTTTAGCGTTGCTACTTCTACATACAATAATAGTAACAACAAACAGCTTTCCTAGTATTTCTAACCAGAAATTTAACTGATTTATGAGTGGTATTAACAGAAACTCCGTCATAAATACAACAAATATTACAAGTACAACTTACTTTTAGCGTTGTTACTTCAACATACAATAGTGGTTATAATAAATAGCTTTCCTAGTATTTCTAACCAGTAATATAACCGATTTATGAGTTATTTCAACAGAAACGACATAATAAATCCAACAAATATTATTAGTAGACCTAACCTTTAGCGTTGATACTTCAACATACAATAATAGTAATAACAAACAGCTTTTCTGGTACTTCTAACCAGTAATTTAACCGATTAATGAGTGGTTTTAACAGAAACCCCGTAATAAATCCAACAAATATTATTAGTAGACCTAAGCTTTAGCGTTGATACTTCAACATACAATAATAGTAATAACAAACAGCTTTCCTGGTACTTCTAACCAGTAATTTAACCGATTAATAAGTTGTTTTAACAGAAACCCCGTCATAAATCTAACAAATATTACTAGTACACATCACCTTTAGCGTTGCTACTTCAACATACAAAAATAGTAATTACTAACAACTTTCCTAGTATTTCTAACGAGTAGTTTAACCGATTCATGAGTGGTTTTAACAGAAATCCGTAATAAATCCAACATATATCATTAGTACACCTTAACTTTAGCGTTACTACTTCAACACACAATAATGGTTATAACAAACAGCTTTCCTAGTATTTCTAACCAGTAATTTAACCGATTATTCATTGTAAAATAAAACAAATAGGAAACATTTAATATAACAAGATACGATTTTGTTACAGTAACCAAAGCCATTTCTACAAAATAAGAATAGGTCATCGGAACTAATCTGAATTTGTTGTTCTCCGCAAAAAAAATTGTGATTACAACGATAAAACTGTTTATTTCATCAATTTATTTGTTGCTGTAACAATTTTTAAATGATGCATTAACAAATTGAAGTCTGTCGCTATAACAAAATTCTCAGTTATCCCTATTTCGACATGTAATATTTGTTAGAGTTTTGTTGACCCAACAATTAATTTCTCTCAGTGTACAAGCTTTGCTTAGTTTGGGGTCAGGCGACCGTGTGTAGAAGTGTCCCGAATTTATTATTATTATTATTATTATTAATAATAATATTTAAAAATTGAAAGTAACTCTGTCAGTCTGTTGTCACGCTTGCCACGGGTAAATGGCTGAACGGATCGTGATTAAATTTGAAAATTATAGTAACAGCATACTCATCACGAGAATGGTTTTTGAATACTATTTTCTAAGTAAACGCGAACGAAGTCGCGGGTAACAGAACAGCTTGTTTTTGTATAAAAACATTGACGTAACTGTAATAACAGAATACTTAAGTACTCAGTACCTGGATGTCCGAGCTTTGCTCGGTATTTTTTTTTTATTGTGTTTTTTGGAAAATAAACAATTGATTTTAGTCTAACCTCAAAGCAAACACTCATTGACTTCGTGTTTCTTAACAACGCCATCTGCTGTTGTGTCGTTAAAGCAATTAGTTCTAACTCACAAAAAATAGTATTATTATTCGCCAATAGATGTCAGGAAGAGTCATATTTTTGTTATTTTTCTTCCAAGTTTATGTATAAGTTGATTATTGATAAAACACGAATAAAATGACATTTTTTAAAAATTATTCCTAGCTAGATCGATTTATCGCCCCCGAAACCCCCTATATACTAAATTGTATGAAAATCGTTGGAGCCGATTCCGAGATTCCAATTATATATATAATTGCTCATTTAAAGATATAAGATAAAATAATATTCCTACACAGCCTTGTATTAAATATTGTGTCAATTTGCCACGTGTGTAATAATAACGATAACAACCATAATTTTCTAATTAACTAATTAACATGAAACTCTAATAAATAACCAATAACAATTAACAGGATACCCGTACAATAGAGTAACCCTATTCTGGCTCGTAGTTTGTCTGTCGTTGTCTCTCTCGTTACAAAAGGCATAAAACTGAGAGGGATGGATACAATGTCGCCCGCGTTAGAATTAAGTCCTAGCTCGTTTTCACCCACACTCTAATAAATCTACAGATTTGCGTAATTGAAGTGACGGAAGCCGAGCGTCGCTCGCGATCAACATCGTTCATTGAATTATATTAAGTCAATTATCGAGTTTAGGTCGGGAGACAGAAGCTGTTTCGATTACTAATAAAAATAAATGTTTTTTTTGTGTGATTTTTTTAAATGTATAAAATAAAACTGATGAACTGATGAACAACATATTTTTAATTTTCAGCTAAAAAAAAAAAAAACAAAGTACTTAAAAGCAATTAATTTATAAAAGTTAGTTTTAGTTAATACACAGACACTTGTGATCATAGAAACCTTTATTTTTTTTTGTTCTTTCCAGAAATCAGAAACGTTTATTTGCTACACTGTGTACATTTGTTTTTAAGGTAAATCTCAAAAGGAAAAAACGGAACCGTCATAGGATCACTTTGTTGTCTGTCTGTCTGTCTGTCAAGACCCTTTTTCTCATGAACGCGTGAAGGTATCAAGCTGAAATTCATTTCAAAAACTCAAGTTACTGTCCTTTCGAGCTGTGAAGAAATCAAATATCTAAGCCAACGCCATCAAGAGATACAGCCGTTTATGCTGCAAATTTTCGACACTCGCAAGTACAGAGTACTTCCCGTGAACTCAGAAACTTGAAATTTGATACGAAGCAACGTCCTAAAGCACAAATAAAGAAAAAATTGTGAAAAGTGAACATATTTACTTACATCATATAATAAAAATATTTTTAATAATTTTAAACTTTCCTCATGAACGCGTGGAGGTATTGAATTGAAATTCATATCAAATAATACTCAGGTTTATAATAACTTTAAGCTGTAACAAAATCAATTATATACGTTTATATTGGTATTCATCGTAATAGGAACACAAATGAGAATAAGTTGCTCGGTTTAACTTTAGAGAACTACTCTAGTTATATAAAAATCGAAAAAAAAAAAAGTATTTTAAGCGCTGAAAATTTAAAGAACTACGCTCAGACAGTTTTTTTAAGAAGATCCTCTTAGTGATTTTTTTTCAAAATGCTACTTCGTTTAAACTGATTTTGGTTGTTTTGTCTACCAGCTGTATTTTTTTGCAGCTGATCATCAGAATTTTCCATAACAAACTAGGCGCAAACAAAATACTTGTTTTCGTCGATTTCGTGTTATCCCGGTTCTTTTTTCTGATAAGTAATCAAAACATTCGCTAGCTCGTAGCCTACACCAGTTCAACACAAGCCGTTCAATCATAATCGTTAATAGGCAACACTTTAAGACTGGCGCCTTACTCGATACCTACTCATATCGAATATCAATGCAATTAAACGTTTGTTTCTATCGATCCGATCGACACTACCGCGCCCAATAGTCCGATAAACAAAACTGGAATTAATTGACGTTATTAATAAAGTAAGTATTTATTCTTTAATAAAATACTAGTCAATTAAATTAGTGGCACTGTGAGCTGTAGACTTTGCGGCTGACGTTTGTTCTCCTCTACAGGGCCCATTCCTCAACAGATTCTCTTGAAATTTTGTGACCAATTATTCTCACAATCATATCTCCTCCATCTTGTAAAATTTTCTAAACTGACTCGGTAAAGAAAATTTGTGTAATTATCGAACCTATAGCCACAAAATTTTAAAGGTCAAGTAAGAGGAAGACAAAGATATGGACAGAATTCGGGCAAACGAAAGCATTTTTGTCGTAGCTGAAGCAGAGATGCTTGTCGCTAACGCTCGCTCGGTCGTCTATTTATTAAGATGTAAGCGATGATAGCCTAGTCGGAGAAGGCTCGCGTCTCAAGTCAGAGGGAGCGGGTTCGATCCCAGCCGACGGCACGCACCAATTTGTTTATTGTGTGATCAAATGTGCGTATTTAATGTCATCTGCTACATGACTGGGGCCCGGTGTATGGCAACAGGCTCGTCCCTGTCACATTTGGGACTGAATAACGTCAACCAAAGTGTGAGTGCTAAATACTCTATATATAGCTACTAGCTGCGCCCCGCGGTTTCACCCGAGGTTAAAAAGTATCCTATGTGCTATTCTAGACTACAATCTATCTCTGTGCCAAATTTCATCCGGATTTGTTCAGCCGTTCTGGCGTGAAAGAGTAACAAACATCCATCCATCCATTCTTACAAACTTTCGCGTTTATAATATTATATATATATATATAATATATATATTATATTATATATTATAGTAGGATACGCCAGCTCCTTCGGGGGAAAGGCCTGACGATATTGTTATTTAGGCGTAAATATGGAGTAAATAAACTATTATTTTATTATGGAAACTGACGTGGTTTTCACACATTATGACATATGAAACGGGAATTATTCATGTACGATTTAGTCGATTATTCCGACTATAATTTCAACTATATAATTATGGTCATTGTCTCTCTCGTTGGAAAAGTCATAGAAGTGAGTGGCCAAGATAACATCTCACGTGTCACGTGTGATTTATGAAACAATCATAAACTATGTTATCTTGATCACTCTTAATATATGACATTTCAGACGAGAGAGACAATGACCAGAAATATAGCATGATGAAGCTCCAGATAAGTTATGGTCATACATAACATATCACCACGCCTTTCCCCGAAGGGGTTGGCAGAGGTGTAATACAACACCCATACTTCGACGGACGATATCAGTACGATATTACCCGGACGATATTCAGTCCCAAAGTTGACAGGGGGCGAGCCTGCCCCATACACCGGGCTCCAGGCATGTAGCAGATGACGTACAATACGCACATATGTTGACACAATGAACAAGTTGGTGCTTGCTTTAGGCTGGGATTGAACCCGGTCGATTATAGGGCTGGTTCAATTAATTTTCCGCCATAAGTTTCCACAGCACAAGTCATAAATCAGAGCGCCTAATCGACACCCATGATTTATTTACTTTTAATACAAGATCTAGTTTAGACAACACTCATAAAGCAACTAATCAGTATTCATAGCGGAACGCGGCGCCGGCGCAGAGTGGCGCCTTATTGTATCGACTTATCGATACATTATAGATATCGATTATTGAATTACTGATGCGTCATCATCACTCGGCGATTAAGAGTGCGTGTCCATCTAAGATGTGCGAAGAAGGAATCCACCAAAAGTATCACTTCGCTGTGTAAATGATGTGATCCGATTTGTAGATTTTAGGACTCTGTCTACTTATATGTAGCGTCCGAGCAGCTCGCAATGGTTTAGATATTTCAACCGAGTTTCTTATCTGTACCTACTTAACGAAATTTGAAAAAAGCCTGTGTGTAGTAAATTTATTTTTCGTGAAAACTCATATAATTTAAGTCATGTACTTTACTTTTATTATAAATTGATGCAGGGTCAGATTGAGCTGGAAGGGCCCGTGCGGGCCCTTCCAGGGATGTCCGGGATGTCAGGGCCCGAGACGGGGTGTAGCCCGAAATCTACCTACCGTCTGGCTTGCGGTAAGCACCGCAAGCCAAGTGAGAGGGGGCCCGCGTTGGCTGGGGCCCGGCTGGCAAATGCCACCCAGAATATATATATGGCCAGTCCGACCCTGATCAATTCAGGTTATCAACAATCTCACTTGTTACGCTTTGTAGATTGAATGCTTCAAGCGTCAAGCGTTTACGCTGAACTTACCCCAATTGCCAAACAGCGAAAGAACGCACAGTCTAGTGGTAAATATACGTGTATATTATGATCCTACTGTACTATGTTTATTTTGTTGTGCTACTTTGTGCTACTTTGTGTGTCCTACCCTATGGTCTATTTTTGTTTGCCTATAAATATTTTTTATTCTCAGGTCAGAGTGCACCAAAAGGTAAACAAAAGATAACATTTTTAACTTACAGCTTTTGACAGCTCTTCTCAAAATTTTTATTAATAATTTTAATAATATTTAATTTTAATTAAATTCGGGACACTTCCACACACGGTCACCTGACCCCAAACTAAGCAAAGCTTGTACTATGGCTGCCAGAGACTGAAATACATACTTAGATATTTTTATATACATACTTAAATAGATATTAACACCCAGACATAGAACAAACACAAATGTTCATCACATAAATGTTTGCTCTAGGTGGGAATCGAACCCACGCCCCCAAGCTCAGAAGGCAGGTTCACTACCAACCACCGAGGCCACCGAGGCAGTCAGACGGCATGTCAAATGACAAATGTCGACAGTTATCAGTTAAATAAATAATCCCCAAATGAAAGCACGGTGAACATGGGCCTGATTATTAGTTGGAAAACAACAAAGAAGGCAATTAAAAAGGTAGATTTGGAATCAATAAATAATAACTAGCATTATACACAGAAACATAACTTATTCATTGATAAAATCTAGACGCAATTTAATCTTTAGCTGTAAACTCATATAGTTCCTTCACAAACCTAGAATTAGCGGTAAACCAGATAGATAAATTTTCCAATTTAACATATCTGGCCGCTTAGTAAATAGCTAACGATGAAATTACTGTTAAGATATAAACAGAATTAGCATTCTCGTTTCTGCTAATCAAAAGTGGAGTTGCAGAAACGAAATAAGGACGTTTATGATCAGAACTGAATATTGACTTAGGTGCCTTTTACATTACGCGATTTGTCGGTCCTAACTGTATTACTCTACTTCGAAGTACAAAATCTTGATTTATGCTAGTTCGAAATTCGCCGTCTATCATGTCCCTGACGGAAGCAGGAAGGTCGCATCGTAAGCACTAGGTCTTCCGATTTAGAGACCCTGACTCTAGCAGCTCAGTCAGTCAGTAGTCAGCTCATTACACTACCCTGTCCCTGCGGGCAGGGTCCAAGAAATTGCGAAATGTGTAATAGGCACTTCATTTAGGCGAGTTGCTCACTGCTCCCCGCCTCGCGAAAATGACGGACGGTGCGCGGGACAGCGTTGTAGGGTTATACCATAGTACCCAGGTTTCCAGGCATGACAAGTTATAAAGAGAGGAGGACCACGATACAAAATGGGCAATGAACTTTATTATAAATTGGTGGTAGAGGTTAACCGCAGAGAGCATAGACGAATAGCGTGAGGGACTTGAATGAGAAGGAAGTAAATTCAGATATGTAAGAGAAATATATGAACAGACGAAACGTGCGTACTGTACCAATCCCACCTGAGTTGAATAAGGGTAGGAAGCACTCAGTTCGAATTAAAAATACAATAAATCAATACTCAATACACTGAAAATATCTCTCCGCTCGGGAGATTTGATTTGTCGTCTCGCGCAACGTTGCATGGCACGGAGCAGTTTGAGAAGAAATTTACACATGAAAGTTTTCAACCCGCCAACACAGCCCGCCGACAAGACGTGTGCAGCTTGATTTATTTTGCAATATGGCTGCTGACAATACCAGTAATCAGTAGCAAAACCACCGACATCGATGTCGGCGATTGTAGGCAACTTCAGTGTGTAGACTCCCTTATATTGGCAGCCGACCTTCTAAGGCTGTGGCATTTATTTCGGTTGCAGTCTGGATCTTATAATAAATACTATTAGGTGTAGCGGAGGCTTAGATCGTAATGTCAATTCTAGATATCCAAAACGACTGTTCATTGGTATTATGTACGGCAAGTGCCTAGATATAAGCCCACTTAGCAATAAACGTTGTAGGTTTAGCTTCGGAATTGTTATACAGTGTTTTTAACCCCCGACGCAAAAACGGCGGGGTGTTATAAGTTTGACATATGTGTGTGTGTTAGTGTGTCTGTGGCATCGTAGCTCCCGAACGGGTAAACCGAGTGACTTAGCCATGAGTGTTCTCTTACTTCGTTCGTGAGTGTTGACTTAGCCATGAGTGTTCTCTTACTTCGTTCGTGAGTGTTGACTTAGCCATGAGTGTTCTCTTACTTCGTTCGTGAGTGTTGACTTAGCCATGAGTGTTCTCTTACTTCGTTCGTGAGTGTTGACTTAGCCATGAGTGTTCTCTTACTTCGTTCGTGAGTGTTGACTTAGCCATGAGTGTTCTCTTACTTCGTTCGTGAGTGTTGACTTAGCCATGAGTGTTCTCTTACTTCGTTCGTGAGTGTTGACTTAGCCATGAGTGTTCTCTTACTTCGTTCGTGAGTGTTGACTTAGCCATGAGTGTTCTCTTACTTCGTTCGTGAGTGTTGACTTAGCCATGAGTGTTCTCTTACTTCGTTCGTGAGTGTTGACTTAGCCATGAGTGTTCTCTTACTTCGTTCGTGAGTGTTGACTTAGCCATGAGTGTTCTCTTACTTCGTTCGTGAGTGTTGACTTTGCCATGTTTGATGAAAATGGATCTTGATGACAATCGATGTCGGGGGCTTATTGATTTTTTAATTTATACTTGTGTTTTTTTCGATGATAGCCTAGTTGGAGAAGGCCCGCCTTTCACGTTAGAGGGAGCGGGTTCAAACTCAGCCGATGGCGCGCACCAATTTATTCATTGTGTAAACTTACGTGCGTATTGTATATCATCTGCTTTTTTTATGTAGAATAGGTCGGCGTTTGACCACCAACTCGGCTGATGTTAAGCGACGTTGTGGTCTAAGATGGAGCACGACCACCTATAAGGTACTTATTCACTCTAGCCTTAAAGTTTTGTAGAGTGAAGAAGTACAAAGACTGCAGTGGAGTGAGGCGCTACAAGTGCGCTACTGCTCACACCCGTCTTTGGAACGGTGAGTTTTTGCTACATGAGTGGAGCCCGGTGTATGGCGATGGGCTCGCCTCCTGTCACATTTGGAATTGAATAACGTCCGGTGAAGTGTGCGTGTTGTATTACACCTCTTCCAGCCTCTTCGGGGAAAAGGCGTGACGATATGTAGGTATGTATGTCTTTTTCGATCCAATTCAAAAGTTAAAAAAAAAGTGAAAGACAAAACACTGTCTAACTATTCCGAAACTATACAGCATTTATTGCTAGAGGGGAAGTAGTTTCGTTACTTATACTCTATTTACTGTAGCATGGTGCGGTGCGGGTGACGGCCGTATTTATTTCGTTCATTGAAAAATTTACTACAGTTATTGAATGATTCCTTATTTCAGTGTAATGATATTTAGGGTGCTGCTAAAGTCTTCGTTGATTTGTAGATCGCGGCAGCTTTTTAGGGTGAAAAGGAACGATTTGTCTAATTTCAGCCGCGTCATCCCACAATGCAGATAGTACAGTAGACGACACAAGTTCATGACAATTTTGTCTTCCTTTTTCTAAAAACCAAAAGATTAAAAAGTAGACTCGTAGAGAGTGTTGACAGTTACACTCATACTCGTACAGAGTGTTACAAAAATCTTGTTATATCCGCGTGGTGCTGATGGCTATCGCATCAGAGAAGGAAAATTCAAATCACATGTAAACACTACATTCAGAAAAGAGTAAAGGTATTATCCTTATAATTATCCTTATAATTAAGAATTATTTAGAAGATAAAGATGTCTGGAGCCTTCGACTTCCGCCAAGTAGCCACTAGTATTTATAGATATTACCTAGTTTTAAGCCAAAATTTGTGAGACTGTAATTTATTTATTCTTTAAAAAATAATGCCCCTCAGTTTCTTGCCTGTTCTTCTGAGTAGAGGCTCTTTATCCGAACAAGGCGATCAAATCAATTTAAAAAAAACTTTGACGTTCATAAGTGTATCTTTGATACCTAAATTGGAATGGAGGAAGCAATTGTGCTAATTTAAATTAAAAATTGGCTGTAAAAATTTTGAACACACATCGCGCTCAGCCCTCCTAACAGCGCGAACGCAGCTACTATTCGCGTCGGTTTTATTTGTAAACTATTCGCGTCGTGCTGCTAGTTTTTTAGAATAAAAGCCACTAACATATTATAATACAGATTTGTTAACATTTATGTAAAATTTCTTTTTTTTTCTTGCTATCTGAAACCGGACTATTTTCTGATCTGATATTAGATCTGAAACTTGCTACTTTTAACGTGCAACTTTATGGTAGTTACAGTGTCCATACAGGTTGCCTGGAAGAGATCGCTTTGAGCGATAAGGCCGCCCATTAAAAACTTAATTAAGCCTTATTTAAGTACTATTGTAATTATTTTATGTTTTTAATAAAGAGTTGTTGTTGTTGTTGTTGTAGTTTTGCATGAATACTTGAAAGTCTGTGTACATGCCCTTCAATTATACAACAGGGTTTTTGTAACATGCCGTATAGGCATAACATTATATAACCATACATATAGGAGCTCAGAACAATAACTAAAACAAGTTAAGCAAGTTGCTTTAGTTATTGTTCTGAGTACGTAAGAGTCAGTGGACATATAGAAGACCACAGAAGAATAAAGTAGATTAAACCAGAAGTAAAACAAGTAAGTATCTATTCCTCGTGTTACCTAAGAATCCCTACCTTGTAGCGCCTCACTCAACTGCCGTCTTTGAAGTCCATCTTAGACCACAACGTCGCTTAACATCAGCCGAGTTGATGGTCAAACGACGACCTATTCTACATAAATAAAAAAAATTAAAAAAATAAAGTCCTATCCTAACCCGCTTTATCTAGAAATCAGTGGTAAGTATCAGCTCAGAATAATGATAGATCCAATCTGCAGACTTCGGTGTTTATAGAAATGGCAAAGAACTAGTAGGTACATAATAAAAACTAGTGTAGACATTAATGAAATAGCTAAAGTGTCTTATAAATGTATAATCTTCTGGTCATGTGACCCTGTATCTCGTGACAACTTTAGATAGATAGATAGATAAACTCATTATTGTTCACACCACAGATAACAAAACAACAAGAGAAAAATAATGATAAAACTTATTAAATAGTGTAACAACTGGCGGCCTTAATACTAAAAGCGATCTCTTCCAGGCAACTCGTGACTTCAGAGGAATAATTTTGTTGCTAAGGATTTAAAGAGCCTCCTGTGGAACTATTTAATTTTGCTTTTGGCTCGTATTACTTTTCTATAGACTGATGAAAAAGTAATAAACCATTGTCCAAGCTTATTCCGAGTATGTAACGAAACGAAACGTTTTGATGCTATGATCTTTGTCACATCGCAAGTTCTTGTATGACGTTCAGAAACAAAATACGCACAGCCAAAAAATAAAAATGGAAAACGAATGAAAACGATTATCTTTCATGGACAATCATTTTCACAATAATTATTATGCTGAAGCGCATAGCTGATTCAGATGACTGCCTTAGGATTTTCTTAAAATGACACCGCAAACGTTAACAATATGATAATAAATCACTTCAATATTTATGTCAATTCCGCAACAAGTTATTAATTATTGTTTTAGTCGTATGCAATTGCATTCAAATATGACACGTGCTCTTACGATGAAGAAAAACATCGTGAGGTAACCGACATGTCTTAGAATAATTCGAAAGCCTTGTGAGACAATTGCTATGCTGAAGTGCAAAGCTGATTCAGATAATTGTCTCGAGGTTTTCTTCAAATGACACCATAAACAAAATGTTGAAAGTTTTGTCTCTCAAACTCAAATCGTATCTCTCCGTGTTCTATCTCTACAGTTCCCTACACAACACGGAAGCGAGTCATTGCTCATTGCGGACAGGTCACCTGATAACAGTACTTGACCTTGACCGCATGCCAGTGCCTTTGAACTTTCAAGGTCAAACATATTTGTTATCTTGTCATTGGGAAACCGTTCGGCGTGAGACAGAAGTTGGTTTGGGCCAGTTCTAGGAGGCTGGTAAGTGTGATCTCACCTTACAAGGGTCAAGTAGGGTGGGAAGTCATGTAAGTCGAGGTGACTGATTGATAAATTGAGATTTGCTCAGTTTTCTTTGATTTCCCATTTTTTTTTTGTGTTTTTTATACTTTATCTCATAATATTTTTTGTATTTTGGATTTTCGGATCTTTTTTCCTAACTCATTCCTGTATGTCAAATTTTAAAATTGCGACGACAATTTTAGGCAACTCAATTAATGGGGTTTGTCTCCACCGATCCCGGAATTAATGAGTTCATTAAATTGAATACAGTTGGAGTACGAACGTATACCTTTTTTGGAAGCTTGATATAATTGGAGTCTTAGGGCCGCATACTAAAACGACGCTCAGTCATGAATCTCGATTTCAAATTGGTTTAACCATATTTATATTAAACCAGTTTTAAATCAAGATTCATGACTGAGCGTCGTTTTAGCATGCTGCCCTTAGTCTTACGCATTTGTTATTCTTGATCACTGTCTCTGTTGTAGGAAAAGTGATGATAGTGAGAGTGACCTATTATAACATCCCACGCCCCAGAATGAGGGACTAACTACATTTATTGAGCTCAATTCAGCTTCAGTCCGTTGAAAACACCAGTTTTGTATGAAGATACGATCAGTTTCATCCAGCTCTGTTCAGCTGAAGGGATGTTAAATGCATGTTCATACGTAACTGGTGGTATCTTTGGGTTGATCTGAATATGCAGGTCGTAAGTTCGATTCTCGCGATTCGACCAATTAACTTTTCCCTCGTAGAAAAGTTTACATGCATATTTAAATATGACACGTAGTGGTGAAGGAAAACATCGCAAGGAAACCGGTATGTCCTAGAATAATTTGAAACCCTTGTGAGACATCCACCAGCCCGAACTGTGGCAAACAATACAATACAATACAATACAAAAACTCTTTATTGACACCAAATACAAATAAATCTAAACTAAACACTCAAAAATAAAGGCGCAATGGGCGGTCTTATCTCTTAAGAGCGATCTCTTCCAGACAACCTTTGGATGGAATAAAAACATTACGATTAAGCATGGACGGTGGTGCAAGCAAACGTGGCGGATAACGACTCAATAACGATGTAGGGTCAGTCGGTGTCCCTGCAGTGGGACGTAAAAGGCTGTAATGATGATAATCTGAATATAAGTATGGTAAAGTTAATCCCCAAAACGATAGAGCCCGAGTGCATACATTTTGTCACATAAAATTTAGATATCCCACTTATTTATTGCAGTGCGAACAATATTAATGCTTTCTTGACTCGCTCCACATTTAGCTGGTAGGATATCGTGATTGTAATTAATATTTTAATTTAATAACACCACCGAAGAAATATGATTCAGTAAATTGAGTGTCAGAATTAATCAAGAGGAAACCAGTTTAAAACAAATGTTAGATTAATAGATCGTTCAATTTGGGTTGCGAAAATTGCTGGAAAATCATGTAGTCTATAATGAACGTTATTTACTGAACAATATTGTTTAAAATAGAAATAATTACGACGTCGAGCGCAAGAAACCAAATAATGAGCCACTGGCGCCGTATCGTTGTTCGAAAAGAGTCTAAAAATGAAATTACCTATAGAAAATCCTGATTCTAACTTACAACTAATATTAAAAAGCAAAAGTGAGGAGGTATGTTTGATCGTTTTTTTCTTTTTACACTTTCACGCTTTACCTACTCAATCGATCATCATGAAATTACATATACCTTGTCAGGGGTACAGCGAAGGAGATAAGGTAGATATGACCTACTTACTTATTTTTACCCCGTTCTAGAGTCCGGTGTATGGCGACAGGCTCGCCCCGTCACATTTGAGAGTGAATATCGTCCGGCGGAATGCGGGTATTGTATTACACCTCTGCAGCCCGCTCGGGGGAAAGGCGTGACGATATTACATGTATGTAATTTCGCCAGATGCAGCTCGTAACTCATAAATTCAAATAAAATGGGGGAAATCAATACTACTCGTATAAAACGGTATAAATAAATTTCTTGTTACAGTTAGATCTAAAACTAAAAACTACATTTGTATGGGAATCGTTTGATCTTAATGATAAAATTTCTGATGGCTAAAATCGTCACAAATCCACGTCTACATTTTCTGATTTCCAACTCTGATGTATATATAATAACATATCATACATATAATAATATATTGTCACACTTTTCCTCCAAAGAAGCTGGCAGAGGAATTTAACACTCTTACTTTGCTGGACGATATTCAATCCCTAAATGTGACAGGGGATGATTGTCTCCTTACACCGGGCTCCAGTTACGTAGCAGATGACAAAATGAATAAATACGCACATAATTTGTTCACACAGTAAACAAATCGATGCGTGCCTTCGGCTGGGATTGAACCCGCTCCCTCTGGCTTGAAAGGCGAGCCTTCTCCGAATATGCTAATTATCACTTTTTCAAGCATAGATACAGGCTCTTATCATTAAAAAAACCAGACATCTGGTGGCCCTACCTCCAGTAGTAGGTACTTCAAAGTAATTATCCTTTCAATCTTTTCCTTATTTGACTTCCAAATTATAATTCGGTCTTTTGCGGTATTTTTAATCACCGTAATACTTTAAGCCCTGTCAAAATATGAGCGCGAAGTGTGAAAGCGCAAATTGTGCGCGTGCGCCCTTATTCGTCGAATGATTTATGGGAACTCGTGCACGAAACGTTTTGGATGATTAATTTTTAGTTTGACAGGTCCAACGAGGTTGAAGTGGCGAAATATGAAAACAGACATCTGTCATGTGGATGTAGACTGACGTTTTGGTGTACGTTTTTAACGTTTCGATACGATACCGTTTACAAGAACAGAAAAAGAAGGCAGAATTGTGAATTGATATTGTTTGTGTGTGCAGAATTGTGTGTTTAGTCATACAGGTCATAAACCCCAGAGGTCAAGTCGACGTTTCGATATTTTGAACCACAACCTCGTGGGCTTAAAGGAATTTGGCCATTATTTATAAAAACATTTTGTTTTGAATTGTCCAATATTTTTTACTTTTAGAAGAAAAATCTACAATGATTATTGTAAAACTTTTTTACCAACAAGTACCTGTCAACAAAGCTTCCGTTACGGAATATTGAAAGGTGATAAAACTTGACATAATAACGGGTTGTAAACACATTTACCAGAAAACCTGAACCGTTATAAAAATTGGGAAGCGCTAAGTAAAAATTAAATAATGTAAAGAATTATTTTGTCGGCATTTCTTTAAGAATATAGGTACTTATTGTATAAGATCTTAAGAGTTTCGACGCATGTCTCTCGTTTTAGACGCTTTGTAAACTAAGGCCCGCATGCTAAAACGACGATCAGCCACGAATCTCGATTTATAGGTAGATTATACAAGACAATACTAGATTATATTGTTTTTAAGTATGGTAAAACCAGTTTTAAATAAAGATTCATAACTGAGCATCGTTTAAGCTTGCGGGCCTTCGTTTGGAAACCAGTTTCCTAAAAAGTAGAGTTAGCTTCGGTCCGAAGCAGAATAATTGGCTTTAACTAACTGGCTTAGGACACTTATTCATTTAGTAAGCAATCTATTAACTAGCAGCTAGTCGATCTGTGACCTCACTACCCTTATCCGGTTTTTCTCATACGAGTACATGAATGAACTACTTTTCTAAACATTTTCATGAAAATTGGGTCAATGATACTCGACTTAACGTCGGACAAACAAATGCAGATAGATTTATCCCAGTAGACTCCGGGACCTACTTCGCTTGGTCGATTAAACCACTTAACCGTTTGTAATAAGTACGAGTGTATAGTACTTAAAAAACACCCTACTTTGTTGTGCAGGTCTGCATAAAATTTTGGTGTCCTAGCTTCCAAGTCGAAGCACGAAGATCCGTTTTTACAGGACAGCCTTAGGACCGATACTGAAGTACGGCTGTGAAACCTGGACACTAACGCAGAAAGAGGAAAACAAGATGTCAGGAGCAGAACGCAAAGTACATACTTAGAAAAATCCTCGGGCCGGTAAAGCGATAAGAAGGCAGTTGGAGGATCTGGAAAACCCGAAAAATGGAAGAGCTGGTGTCGGAGCCCAATATAATTGATGACATAAAATCCCATAGGCTTCGCTGCTCGGATATTTGAAGAGGATGAGAGAGGATCCTGCCGTGAAAAGAGCTTACTTGGGATTGCTGAAGGGCCGAAGGTCTGTCGGCCGCTCCAAGTATAGGTGGCTAGATAAAGTGGCCGAACTTAAAGAAAACTTAAAGAACTTAACTTTCGAGAACTTAAAGCTGATGCTTGGCACGAACTTGCTCAAGACAGAGAAAAGTCACGTTTCTTATTATCGGAGGCCAAGATACGATTTGGGTCGCTTAGCCAACAAAGTATTAGTAATTCATGGCACCTAACTAAAACTAAGTACACCATATTTAGGATTTAAGAAAACACTAAAGTGCTTCAATTAAAATAGTACACACGACCAAGCCTAAACTTCGAGTCAATCAGCTTGAAACATTTTCCAGTCCATTTTATCCAGGTGCACAATGACATAAAGCCTGCCCTAACAAAACCACTATGGTGGTGGCCTGTGGTAGGTGGTAGCAGTTACTGTTTAACGAGTTCATTCATCCTCTTGCCACGATACAATAACTTGTCTTTTGTAAAGAAAATAATACTATGTCAAAGCTCTCGTAAAACAATAAATACTTAGTAGAATATTTTTTCTTAGGACACGAAAGAACTCATGTCTTCCTTACTTAAAACTAAAACTTGCTTTATTTAAATTTTGATAGATCTATTATGTTAAGTGTAGTTCCTATAAAATTATAGAACTAAAATTTGAAAGCTTTTAATAGCAAAAAAAGTTGTTAATGCTAGTTAATCTTAGAGACTCAAGTTAATTAAGTTAATCAATTAAGGTAATCTTAGAAATAGAATGTTCCAAAATTTCTAGCATGAGATGTTGTACACCTCGGCAAGCTCCTTCGGGAAAAAGGCGTGACGATATGTAAGCTCTTAGGGCCGTATACAAAAACAACACTCAGTCATAAATCTCGATTTAAAACAAGTTTTAAGTAAGGTAAAACAAGTTTTAAATAGATTCATGACTGTGTGACTGTGTGTGTGTGTGTGTTTGTTGCATCGTAGCGGATGGACCAATTTTGATTACACATATTTTGTTTGAAAGGTGAATTAGTCGGGAGTGTTTTTTATTGCCTATATTTAATAAAATTGGTGTTAAAGAAAATCGTTCTCTGGGGTTTTTCACATTTTAATTTTATACTTGTGAAATGCGGCCTTTAGCTTCTAATCTGTGTGAGGTAACTAAAGCCATCAATAACAAAGACTTTTCCTAAAACCATAATAGTAAATACCCATCCGAACCCCAAGTATCAAACCCACACACAAACCAGATACAAAAAGACTTCAAAATTGCATCGTCATAGGTGGCAAGCCTATGTATACAGCCTATCTATACAGACATGACGGTACAATTGTTGCTATTCTAGTTCGCTAGTCGCAAACACACGTTACCTTATTCTGGCGCGTCCAACATTATCTTCGGTCACTGTCTATTTTGTCAGAAAACCCATAAGCGTAAGAGTGACCCAGCTATAATCGCACGCGCCAGAAAAGGCTCTCCAATTCCGCCACACGCATAGATGCAAAAAACTGAATAAGTGTAGAACTGTAGGCCATAATAACACGTATTTAGGCGCGCCTAGACTAAAAGCCTATCATTAGTACCGACGCCAGCAGAATTGAAGAAACGTCGGTTATCAAATGACATTGAAATAAGACAGGAAGCTGGTTTAAAAATCCTGAGGCGAGCTTAGTTGTCTTAAAAATGATCTTGGATGAATATATAATATCATTAAATAATTTAATGTTTAATAACAATATTTAATACTAGCTGCGCCCGCGGTTAAAAAGTATCTTTTGTGCTATTCTAGACTATAATCTATCTCTGTGCCAAATTTCATCCAGGTCTGTTCAGCCGTTCTAACTTTAAATAATAACAAACATCCATCCATCCATCCATTCTTACAAACTTTCGCGCTTATAATATTAATAGGATTATTTGTTTAAATATAAACGAATTAAAATAAAAAGACTTAATAGAATAAGATTTTACTTAATTAATATAATCTAAATATAAGATTATATTTATAGTTAATTATTTTTATTAATGTCAGAACTTAATTAATAAATAAAAAATGTCAAATTCGATATTAAATAATACAGTTAGAATATAGTTTTGGTTTATAAGATTCACAAAATGTCAACAACAAATCATATTTTTTTTACAGAGAATAGATCTAACTCATAACACTAATACACAATGACGACATGACGCCTCAGCTAAATAACCGGTTATCATGAAATTTTGTAAACATGTTGGTGGAGGTACGACAAAGGACAGTACTTTTTTCCTGAAAAATTTTACGGTTTCTGTGGGACCGCGGGTAAAACCGTGCGGCGCAGATAGTTTATAATATTAGTGAGATTAGGGAGAAATTCAGGCATAAGCAACTATATCGAAAACTTTTACGAAAATAAAATACCTAATGGCACCTAAAAAAAAATAAAAAAAAAATGTACCTATGTAAAAACTAGTATTAATAAACACCTATCTTTAATAGGATCTACAGCAGAAGGCAATGTCGTAAAGCGGTATTAAACTAACAATTACTGTATTGTGTAGTTAGGGTCTATAAACTACTCCAAAGAAAAAAAACCGATCCCAGGATTCAAACTAAAGACGAATAACATTCAGTTAAGTATCACGGAATAACGCGACCAACTTATTTGCCAAGTTGACGCATGACAGAACCAAACATATTCAAAGACAAGCTATCACGTTTGCTCAGAACATACGATAGTGGCTCCCTCACTCAACTTACAGATAAGCTGGTCGCAGAGTACAGTAGTGCTATAAACCTTGGGGTCCTGGTTTCCTGCTATAAAGCCTAGATTTATAGCCAAGGAATCGACTAGGGAACGTTTTTATTAGTTATGCTGAATGAAGCACTACAATACAACCACATGCAACCCAGTGACTAACACACTACTTATTTCACCTAAACATTTTACTGAAATTATTAGATTTTCATAATTTAAAAGACCACCCAAAAACAAATAAATTTACTACGACAATATTTTCTAATCCTAACTTATATTATAAAAACGTTAGTTCGTTTCTTAGTTTATTACGCTTTCACGCCCCGAAAATCATGATTTTTGCATACACGTTACCAGCCCCTCAATTCTACTAACCAATTGTTTTAAAATTGTTAATGAATTGCCTCAAATTGACACCTTTTGGATGCCTGAATTGTCAAAAGTAGACAATTCATTGACAACTTTAAAACGAATGGTTAGTAGAATCGAGGCCCAAGAATACCATGAGGTTTTTTAGTTGCGAAAACTTTTTTCTATTTCTTTTGGCTCCATACATGTCAATAAAGCGCCCTTGGCGGAAACGTTTATGAACTACTTTTTAAATGTATGAAGCCAAATGAAAACGTGAAAAGTTTCAAACTGTCAAAACTTATGATAAGCCTCCAGAGGACATAGGGTAGGTAAGTACATTGCATCCCGAAAAAAAATACGGTTTCAATGGAACCGCAGGTGAAACCGTGTCTTAGTAGAATCTACAATTCTACATAGAAGATTTCTCGTGTTCTTGTGTCCGTTCTTTCTTTCCTCACTAATAACTAATCCACATCACCTCGTTATTTTGACTTTTGATTATGTAACGACATTATTCCAAAAGAGGGAAAAGTCCTGTGTGTAGTATGTCCCATGGTATAATAATATACTCCGCCAGGTATAGCATTCCAGGTCAAAAATGGTCACGTGGGCAACACGCAGTGACGTTAATCAATGCTTGTGCAAGACCGAAATAAGTCACATAAAACAAATTCGAAAGAGACGAGAATGACGTCATCACGTGCTGGCCAGAATGCTAGACCTTGTTGTTTTGGATCATGGTATGTCCAACGTAGTCGCTAATAAAGTCACGGGCACAGCTACATAACTATTTTGGAAGTGAATTGAAATTGGACTTGAATACCTACGCTGGTTAGAAGTAGGAAATATTGAGGTTGTACGCCAGTTCGAAAGTACGGGAATTCGAATACCAAGTATTTAATATGAACCTGTATCAACTCAGTTTTTGTTGAAAACCAATAAAATATTCACATAAATCACAAATGCATAGTAAAATGTAGATCTGAAAATACTTCTGAATGCATACCTCAAATACATTGTAAACCAATTACGTTTTCTTGTACCAATTTAAAGCAAATTAAAGAGGCGAGACGATCATCAATAAAACGTATAATAAATGTGATTTTTTCCTTCTTTTTGCTGCAATGGAGAGAGCAAATTGGCGATAAACTCTTAATTAAGACATTCGACGAATGGCTTAAGATTCGAATCGTCTTGTACAGGCGCGCAGATAAGTGTTATTAAATAATTACTAAGTGACTCGTGGAGTATCCTATCCTAACTAAACTGTAGTTCATGGTCCATATATACTTACTAGCTGTCACCCCGCGACTTCGTTCTTGTTTATTATTTATATATATATATATTTATATATATGTGTGAGCTATCCTATCTCTCAAGTTGGATCGAACTGCACATGGTGTGCGAATTTTATTATAATCGGTTAAGTGGTTTAGGAGTTCATTGAGGACAAACATTGTGACACGAGATTTATATATATTAAGATATTATAAAATCGAAAGTAACTCTGTTTGTCTGTCTGTTTGTAGACTTTTCACGGCCAAACGGCTGAACGAATCTTGATGAAATTTGATAACAGCATATCACGAGGAAGGTTTTTGGAAAACATTTTCTGAATCAACGCGAACGAAGTAGCTGGTAACAGCTGGTATTGTTATAAATGCGAAAGTGATTTTCTTAGTTTGTTTATGTATTTGTGTTACGGTTTCGCGCCTTGGCTACTTATTTATTTATTTATTTAAGCACACAAAACAGAATACAATCATAATTAGAAAAAAAAAATAGAACAATAATGGTTTGGTTCTAGACCATATTCCTACTCAACCGAACTCATATCCATACTCAACCGATTATCGTGAAATTTTGCAAACACGTTGTAAGGGGCACAAAAAAGTACATAGGGTACTTTTTATCTCGTAAAAATAAACGGTTACTGTGGGTTTGCGGGTGAACTCGCTGGTCCCAGCTAGTACACAATAAATCTTGATGGAGGTAATCAAGTAATAGCTACTCTTGTAACTCTTCGTTAATTTTGATTGCAGTGATCTCTGACTCAGTTGTTGGAATCTGACAATGGTATCGGTTTTCGAGTTTTTTGACAATTTAGTTGTCGTAAGTGAAGTAATTGATGGTTGTTAATTGACTCGGTTGTTGTTCATTGTGTAGCGATGGCGAGTGGAAATTAAATTTAATAATGGACGGGTTGCCTGTTCTTCTGAGTAGAGGCTTTTTGTTCGAACAAGGCGGTCGAGTCTATTTAAATAACTTTGACGTTCATAAGTGTATCTTTGATACCTAAATTGAATAAAAACATTTTGACTTTGACTTTGACTTTGGTTTTTTTTTTAAATTGTAGTCTTAAATTACTGCTTACTTTGTTAGAAAATGATTTCTTGAACGACATATAAAGGGCGAAGAGCATTCGGTATAATTTTTTGTCTGGTTGTGTTGCTCAAAAAAATGCTAAATACATAATGATGTTTAGCATTTTTTTTTAACTTTTATGAACCTAATAGCTGCGCCCAGCGGTTTCACCCGCGGTTAAAAAGTATCCTATGTGTTATTCTAGACTATAATCTATCTCTGTGCTAAACTTCATCCAGATCTGTTCAGCCATTCTGGCATGAAAGAGTAACAAACATCCATCCATCCGTCCATCCATCCATTCTTACAAACTTTCGCGTTTATAATATTAGTAGGATAGGATTAGTAAAAATTAAAATCATACACATAAATGCGTTCATATTATGTCCGAATTCCGGATCTTTTTTGCGGATTTTGAAAGATTGCCAAAAAATCTATGTAATTATCGAGCTTACTCAAAAAAATTCACGAGAATCGGTTGAGGAATGTGACTTGTAGAAGAAACAGACGTCGGTCGCGAGGTCTACAGCTCTCCGAGCCACTAGTTAGTAAGTAGTAAGCACTTACCGTTAAAACATATTATTTATTATTATTTAGGTACCAATTTATTTTATTCAAAATTATTTAGCAAAGAAATATAAATCACAACAAAAATTGTTTTTTTATTTTAATTTTTTTTACGTAGTTGGTGGCGTTTGACCACCAACTCGCCTGATGTTAAGCGACGTTGTGGTCTAAGATGGAGCACGACGACCTATAAGGTACTTATTCACTCTAGCCTTGAAGTTTTGTAGAGTGAAGAAGTACAAAGACGGCAGTTGAGTGAGACGCTACAAGTGCGGTACTGCTCAGACCCGTCTTCGGAACGGTTACACCGTTACCGTTGATCACATATTGTAGACACAATTGTTTTTAAATATGTTATTACAATTTTTTACCCAGCTTTTCTCATTACATCCCCTGCAGTTTCAAGACGAGCTTAACCCAGATAGATATCAGGCTGATAACTAGGTACTACAAGCACCGCTGTACCCGACTGTACCTGTACTTGTAGCGAGTGATTTATGTGCCCGAGTGTACCGACGCGAATGTTGTTGCTCTAGTTTGGATGCTAGTGCGTGCTCGTTTGAAGGACTTTACCGATGTAGATGATTTTGAAGGTAAATGAACCAAAATACTAAATAACTAAGATACCAGTACGATACAGAGTATGCGAAGCGATGTGTGAAGCTCTGAACTTTCCATTCAAAGGCGCTTGTCAAATCTCTTGAATACTATTTGTTAGGTTATGATGGAATTTGGCATGGACAATTAAATAAACGAATTAATAATTAACGACAATTAATGAAATTAATAATTTAATAATGTAAAAATGTTTTTAAGATTTTATATTGAACTTAATAGATTGAATATAGATTTACAGTAAATAGGTACCTCCTTTACTTTAAGTAATAGGAATACAATAAATGAACTATATATCCGCCTCTATGTTCTTGGTTTTTTTTAAACGTTCTTAAGAGAAAATAGAGCTATGAAAAATATCTGCATTTGTGAGGGGTCACTTATGACTGATTTATTTCATAGATAGACAAAGCAAATCTTAAATTTCTTTACATAGAGAGGTTGTCTACATCATGGCTTTTAAATTAATCCTTAATACAATGTACATTTTTAAATAATTAAGAATGATTAAGAAGTGCATTATAGTCATAAAAAATATTTAAATTGCACTTTGTCAGAGAGATAGATGCGACGCAATCCGAATGCTCAAGCCGATCGTGACTTCTTCTTGCTCGTTTAGCGCTCTCGCTCTAGCGAGCGTAACGGGACAATGAGTCATCCTTTTTCGTGCGTGCTGCCGGAGTTCATCGATTTATTAGACGTTATCACGTCAAAATGAGTCACTAAAAAGTTTCAAAAACATCTCATCGTAGTCAGAGCAGACGAATAGAAGCCAAATTGGCAATATCTCTTCCCTCGCTACTACCACACACAGTCCCAATTATTCCCATCAATGAAACCTTGGCAACGGATCCAAAAAAAAAAAAACAGCCAGAGAAAATGTACTGCTCAAGTGCTTTTAAATGGTTTGTCGAATAAAAACGTCCGGTCGAAAATGACAATACAATATATCGGCGTATGGTTCGACCACCAGCGTTGCCTACTGCGCATTGGAACTAGGGCACACTGAGAGAAACAACAGTGAGATTTCTTTCTTGACCATAGACGAAAATACTGCGATTGATAAATTATTGACTTTTTATGTACTAACGAAGTGGTCTGTTGAGGGTTCAGGATCAATTTGAGATGTAGATTTTGCTTTTTTTTGCAATTGGATTAAAATTAGATAGGTAGGTATTTAACATAACATATCGTCACGCCTATCCCCCAAAGGACAACACCCACACTTCACCGAGTGATATTCAGTCCCAACTGTGACAGGGGGCGAGCCTGTCGCCATACACCAGGCTCCAGTTATGTAGCAGATGACATACAATATGCACATTTATGTTCACATAATAAATGAATGAATGAATGGTATTTAAAAGAGCTGAAAATAGTATGGTTAAAAGGTTAAATGGTATCCGATTTATATATTAGTGAGTTTTGCGTTGTAGTTAGAAATTAAAATAAAGAAACATGTACTAAATAATGCGAAAAAGACTTTCCGTCAGCATAATTTTTATTTAATCACGTCACTTTTAATGCATTTTATTGTTAAGATAATTACAGCCTCTATCTTCATTCTTCTTCATTTAGCTAATATAATTTCTTTTAAGTAGTACCTAAATTAGGTACTGTTAATTAGGTGGAAGTTGTGTTCTGTTTTAAATTTGCAAATGTTCAGTAGTTTTTTCGATTCTCCCCGCCTGCGCTCATTGTACCACACACCTTATCCCAACTCGATTCACTTAGCGAACCGCGGCCGTAACAATATTCTTTCATCACCGACGCATTCCGCTCTTGCAAATAAGATTTATCGACGATAAAGATATTCGCATTCAAAGGAGTCTAACAAAACGATATCACACCAATTTAAAATCCTTCCTACTTATTACAAATGTGAAGGTTTGTGATTTTGTATGTTTGTTACTCAACACGCTAATCACGCTAAAATGAAAAAAAATAATACGGCGGTAGCTTACCAGTAAGTAAACTTAAAATTACCGGTCCCTGTAAAATAACGGATGTAATTTTATTAAAAATCAAATACTGCAAATAACGCAATCGCTTCAAAACGTATAGAATGAGCTTCGATCTCATATAAGGGAGAAACGGTACGAGAACCCAAAAATGGACCGCATAAATTAGGTGCATGCACACAATCACACAATGCACAATTTCGCACAATTTTTAGTTGTTTCGTTCCGGCTGTAGTCTTTTGCACGTCGCTATTTCTTTGTTATGAATAAAGATGTATTGTGATTATTTTATTCCACATAATATAATTCATATGATAATGCTATCAACTGAGCTGTGTAATATCCGTCTGCTTGTTGTTGTATTGGGTCTACGCGTACAGGTGGAACCGCGGAGCGGTGCTAGTGTGCGTACGATATAGGAAGTTGCATGTCTGACGATGGACGTGTTAATAACTGCTCGGTGGTGGTCTCGATGTTTTCCATTTTATTCGACTGAACGATTGATTTGTGCGCCAAAAATAACTTTAAATCATTTTGTATCGGAACACTTCTTTTAAAATTACAGTTTATTTCTGCTTTATACTCGTACTTACATCATTTTCGAGTCGATACTTTCAGATTCAGATTCAGTCTTCAGAGTATTCAAATATCTGCGAGAAAAATCAATTTGAGGGGAATTCCAAAATCAATAAAATCGATTCAATATAGTAACAGATAAAAAAATCTTGAGAATCATTTAACTGTTCTACTGTTGTCTCTAACTTTTATAAATTTATAAACTCATATAACTTTCATAAACTTTTATAAAGTTAGAGACAACAGTAGAACAGTTATCTTATTTACCAGAAACAAAATTGCTGCATGTGATCCACTGTGATACTCGTACTCGGACATGGGTAGTTATCACGACATACCGTCAAGACATACCGTTTCTATTAGCAATGACGGTAGTAGAAAAGTCCAAAATGAGGTTTGATAGTTGGCGACTGCCTCGGTGGCTCAATTGGTAGTTAAACTGCTTATAAGCTTGGGGGCGTGGGTTCGATTCCCACCTAGGGGAAGCATTCATGTGATGAACATTTGTGTTTGTTTTATGTCTGGGTGTTAATATCTACTTAAGTGTATACTCGTATTTAAAAATATATGTATGTATAGCTTTGCTTAGTTTGGGGTAAGGCGACCTTGTGTGACAATGTCCCGAACTTATATTTTTATTATTTAACGAAAACTTTTTTGTTTTCGTTTGGTTTCATACATTTAGCCTAGTTGTTTAACGTGCTAGGTGCAATTTATTGAAATGTATGGAGCCAAACGAAAACGATAAAAGTTTTCGTAACGATTAAAACTCGTGGTTAACCCATAGGTTTGGTCGGTACAGTATACAGGGAGTTACGTAAACCCTGTTGGATAATTGATGGGCAGGTACACCCACATAAAAGTATTCATGTAAAAATACCCAAAAAAACAAAAATAATAAGAGTTACGACCGGTTGTAGCCGGTAGCAGCTTTTATTTTAAGAAAGTAGTGGCAAATGACGCGAATAGTTTACCAATAAAACCGACGCGATTAACGGCTGCGTTCACGCTTTGAAATGGGCGTAGCGCGATGTGTGTTACATTTTTTTACAGTCAATATTTAATTTAAAGTAGCATAATTGCATCCTCCAGTCGATACTGGATGCACACCTTGCGAATATTACAGGGTTTTTGTAACAGCCTGTATAAGCTTCCTCCATTCGTCTCTATTACCCGTCATTTCAGAAGTCACTCCCTTCTCCTTCATGTCGTGCTTATAGCGAATGAAGAAATAAAATCTCTTCTAAACGAACGCAAGTTGGCTAGAGCCGCTGGTGTGATACAGAATCAGCATAATCGCCCCATTTGTATCATAAATCGGAGCTAACAGCGTAAATGATTTAGATGGCAGCATTCCATCAACTCTGCACGACAAATTATGGGCGTGCCGACCACCGATCGTAACTAATAGTCGCCGCCGATACTTGTTAGATCATTAATTTGACTGTACTTACTAGTCTCCCTTTCGAGTAGGTAGTTGAAATAATAACAAAATTGGCAACATAGCGCTCTATGTCGCTAGTGATTTTATAGCGAGGCGATTGCGCGGCGTGATCGGTGCGAGTTCGTTTCGGGAACGCGGCGATGTCGCGCGGCGATGAAGGTGCTGCGACGTAGTAATTATTTAGTAACTTGTGGCTTCGCGCGTCCACGGCGTGATCGCTTTAAAATCACTCGCAAATCGCTAGCGTGGTAGAGCTCCCAACGATACTTTTGCTACATCTACAATCACTGCTCGCAAATCATAATTGTACGTGAAAATTGCTAGCTTTCAAGGTTTCGTCATGGGCTTCAGTGTCGCCGCGCAATTCAATGTAAATGTCATAATTATACCTAAATTCTACACATTGTATTTATGTGTTTATATGACATTACTTTAAAAGCTTTTTACGACAATGTTGTTCAAATCATGACGCCATATAATTCAAAGACCTATTAAAACTGGCAGACGAAATTGACACAAAGAAAGCAGAGTCATAAATCGACATCAATTCGCACCAATCAAACACATCGACGAACTTGACCTTAGCAATGCCAATTCCTTTGCTAGACGAGCTTAATTGACAAGCTTATTGCTGTGCCTACATCGTATTTCAGTCTATTAACCCATTACGCTGTTTCGTGTCCCAAGGCTACCATTCCAAAGAAATATAGTTTCGAGTGAATCAGCTTCTTGTAGCAAGCATGCTCTATCGCGGACCACGTCAGTGCCTAATAACAGGCGAGATGGTAGCGAAACACAAGCCTATTGACCATAAAAAAACCTTTCTCTATAACTGAAGTTAAATCCGTCTGTAGCCATGATAATAGGCACCATCAGTGTCTACGACAAATTATGACAAGTCGTCGGCGACAGCACAAAGAGAATTAGCAGTATAACTAGTAATATAAGTTCCCTTTCATGAATCTCTACTCCATTTAAAAAGCGACTCATCAGACATAACTAGACATCGTCGCCGACCACTTGCTTTGACAAATGACATGAAGATACCACCAAGTGTTAATTTGTCACTGTTTTATTGTCAGTTCTTGTTTTTCGTCACGGCTTTCATTAAGAACGACAGCCGCTTTCTTCGGGACAGTGTTATATCTCAATTTAGATTCAGCGGTCTTTTTACTCTTGGCTTTTTATGAAGTATTGTGTCAAGCAATTCTGGCTGCGTTTAAATGGTCATTAATAGGCTTGCTTTGAGAGGTTTCCTGTTAATGGATTGATTGGGGCTATCCGTGCGTGTGTTCTAGGAAACGATTTGGAGGATTTATTTTTTATCAACCAAATGTTCCTGCTGGAGAACTCTCTCGGAGTAAAACAATGTCGTGTCTTTATGTTGAAGTAAATACTAAGTAAAGTTTGTAATAACGGTTTGAATTATAACCATGTGTCATGATTATGAGAGACTTTCAACTATTAGCGTCAGTTCTCTCTAATTACTAGAAAGCTTTGTATTGGTTGGAAGAACAATAGATATTAGACACGTGTCTCAACGTAAACAATTTTCTGAGATTGGGATTTGGTGATTATTATGTAAATTTACATGCGGTCTTACAATTATTTTCTTTAGATACCTGCATGTTTTTAGGTAGCAGTATCCCAGGTACTTATAAGTTGTCGCAAGATTTCCACAAATTATTTCAATGACCAAAATATGTTGATAAATGTCGTCATTGATCCTTTAAAATACTGCTAGCGAACATAACTCCTTCATGTTCGATTATATCAGCTATGATCGACGCGACTCTGTCTAAACAGCGACGTTATTAACTGATGTATTTATTACTTCGTCTTTTGTAGTTGTTTGAGACCGTCTGCAATTTCTTCTATTACAGTTAATGTGTTCAATAAAATGTTCGATCACATTTTTATTGAAATTAAATGAAGATATATGCTCATCGATATGACTTTCGCAATTTCTACAGGCTGCACAATGACCAATTTATTTCTTGCAGTTTGTTCGTCATTATCATAGAATACTTAATTTTAGTTTTAAAACTTAATACCTTGGTAATTCTGGTCTCTTTAGAGGATCAAGTGATGGTGATGTATCTGAAACAAAAAAAAAACATTTTATTAACCAAAGATATTAAATAGTTAAGAATTTGAAACAATGCTGTAGTCATGCTAAGAAAGAAAACAAAAGCATCTCTAGAATAACAAAGCAAACATAATCAACGTCATAAACACTTCAGAAAGCACGATTTCGCTTCTTTAATAGGCCTATTATGACAACTGTCTGGTCTAGACTGTCATATCATTAGCGTAATGCGGAGTGGGTAGAGGCACCAAGTACGGCCATCGGCTTTTAATAATACGAAACAATCGTGACCGAAGACATTGATAACATCAAATATTGGAATGGTGTTTTTGGATTCTCGGATTTCAAAACGTGGAATTTCGACGATAGCTTAAATTAAAGACAAGTGTATTTAGATTTCGTAAATGACACAGCTTAACAAGCTTTTGTATTGTTCACGCTGAAATGAACTTAATGATACATGGTTAGAAGTTTGTATTTGTACTAACTACTAAGGATAGCGAATAGTCAAAGTAGCAGCCTCGGATCTGTGGTTTAAGATTTGTATAATTGTTTCTAATCTCGACATGTGTTTAGAGGATATCACAAATCTCCAGTTTAAGGGGCAAAGGTGCGAAATTGAATACGAGTACAACTACATAAGATTGATTATTTTAAATAACACTATTTAGAATAAATTATCGGTGTTTGTTTACATTATTTTATTACAGACATACAACACATTTGGGACTACTAATAATTTACACAGAAATAGTATTTAATGCTATTAAAATTAGTAAATTCTAATAATAGCATGCTACTTGTTAGAGCACGCTAGTTTCATTCAGACAGTTTCTACCACAACCACACGCATACTCAACTATGTACACGCAAATAAGGATGAAAAGTGGTTAGAGATTACACAAAAATCCAATTCAATTACCACATCTTTTGTGAGTTTAAAACCGCCTTTGACTGGGTTACATACGCCGAGTACCCGAATAATCAGTCTCAATATTTGAGCCTCAATTTGTTGACATTTCTGATTGAGAGGCAGGCGCCCGGCAGTGTTACATTCAACAATCTTGGATGGCCAGAAACCTGAGAAAATCCGTAAGGACACCGTGGGAACGCGGGGCTACCACAAGGGTCAATATTGGTTCACGCATTTCTTTGTTGCTACAACTTAGGAGCTAGTTTTTCGGAGGTATCATCAAACAAATATTTTGACCGCCCCTTGCTTTTACACCTACGTTAGCGGAATGTTTATGTTTCTAATTAGTTTGTGTGTCGCGCTGTCGATATATAATGGTAAATAATGCATTGTTGTGGCTCATTTTATGACTGGCAGCTTGGAATTCGTCATGGGTGGCTTATGGTTATGATAGTTTTGTTCTCTTTGCAGCAATATGAGGTTTATTGTTTCGTGAAGTTTAAAAATGCTTTCGTATGTTTTTCCTCAGCACTCTAAGAAAATATTATTCACCAAACGCTAATACCGTTATTAAGTATAACCCATAAAATTGGTATAAAACTGTTTTAGGATTTGTGAGTGATAAATACAGCATTATTTTTACGACTTTTGTTGATCACTTCTAAGTCTTCTTAGGATTATTTTCGTTCATTATTATCTCTATTTCGCCTTCCATAATTCTTTTTTGTTGCAACGCTATCAATAAAAAGGTTTAAAACATTGAATAACTAAGATCATAGGTTCACGCACGGTTAATGATCATCCAGCAACTTTGCAAGAAATCTAGTTGAAGTTAATATTGATTTGGCATATTTAAAATATCCTTATGCAGTTATAAATAATTATCTTAGCAAACATCAAAATATTCTAGTTATACAAGCCATGATGATGGATCAACAAATTAATTGGATTAATAAACTAAAGTCATAAGATGCAAATGGCGAAGGACTTAAAGTAGGAGGCTAGGTGATAAATGTGACTACGAAGACAGGGACTGATGCTGTTCTAAAGCTCTAAGCAATGGACTTTACGATAATAGCTTAATGAACAACAACTTACAGAATCTAATTTGAAGTCTCATAATATAACTGAGCGTGGGTATATAATATGTATATATGTAATATATCTATCTAAAGTTATTATAATAATAGATGCAAAAAGACAAAGTTAAAATAACTTTATTTTACTTATTTTATTAACCTGCATTATTCTACTCCAATATAATTTCAGACCTGTCAGATATTATTTCTGTACTTAATTCCTAGAATTAGAAGAAAAGAGAATAAAGTAGCACGTTCATTTGCAAGTGTAAATTCAAATAAATTTAGACAAAATCTTTGCTTGCTCACTAAATAAACTTCTGCCTTGACAATTGCTTTAAGAAATAACGGACCGTGGTAAAAGACTATTTAGCGCAAAAGTGTTCGCTTACACGGCTCTTACTTACTCATTTAGTGTGTTATAACCTTATGCAACGTATTCAGAAGTAGCCGTCAGAGTTTCAATTTACCTGTCTCACCGTGATGGGTGGCAACCATTAGCTGTATAAATGGATGCTATGATTGCATACCATGTATGGATTAAATTAGAATTTACTGAATGCTTGTTGAGAATATCGGAAGGCGACTGCTTTGATCTGTTATCGACAACTCGACGTATAATTGACGGTCTTGAGACTGAGGTGGCTGTGTCACTTGTCAATTGATTTATTGAATTTATTAACATAATTGCCTTGTAATTGATTTTATTAAGTACTGCCTTCGGGTAACGTTGTTGTTTGAGCAAGTATGTATGTACCCTATTATTATCTTGGAAATCATAGTAAATTTAAACTTAAGTTTGAAATTCAACTGAGTCATTGGTTTGACTTTGAAAAAAAATAATAAACAAACCGTTACAATTGTGATTTGAAATTAAACACCAAATTCATCATCATTGACTGTCTATATTCAGTGATCTACTTCTGGATATAGACTTATTCTCTCTTATGCCATTGTTTCTTTATAAAAGCTAATTTTATCATATTCGTTGACCCACTATTCGTTAAATATTGCTACCTTTCAGTCTAGTCAGTACCTTTTAGTCTGCTTTTCAGTCTAGTTATTTCAGGAACCACTTACCAAAATTCGAATTCCGGTATTGAAAATTCTAAGAAATACAAAACAAAAAGCAGTAAAGTAACTCAGTTTCATAATGTCAACAAGGGATTACAAGATATCGTAGGTGCGGAACCAGCAAGCAGTGATTCAGCAACACTGCGCTTGCGCACGCTTGTTTATGTAAAGCGGCTTGAAGTTCACTCGGCTTCTTCAGACAATCTTGAGGATATGAAGCAAGAAATAAACAACACCAGATTACAGAGTTGTATGATTGTAACTTGTACCTTATAACCAGCATTGTAGGTTAAAAGATGACGAGACGTGCAACAGGTTTCTGATATAGGTACAGAAATAATATAGAGAAGATAAATTTTCTCGTATTCTTAGTTTGTAAAAATAATAAAAAATTTAAAAAAAACAAATTATATATTGACATAAAAACGAATAAACAATTACATTTATGTCACACGGTGATACAAATAATAATAAAAATAACAATGTCGAATTCAAAAGTGATTATAATGATTAAAAATAACAAGAAAATCACAAGTCCGTAAGAAACATCGTCTAAGCTATCTGAACTGTCGTGCCCCTTTGTGCTTTACTGATCAGTCAGATTTTCACAATATTTAAAGAAATTTGCTAATAAATTTGTCCAATTATCTGTCAATAGGTCAAAATCAGTGTTGACGGCTAAGATAAAAGTATTAGTAGATTTACAAGTCTATTCTTTTTTATACCATGGGTGGCAAAACTGCCAAACAAGCTAACTGGCCGCTTGATGGTAAGCGATCACCGTCCTCTATGGATACCTGGGGCATTACAGATTCGTTGACTATAAAATGATTTTGGCTTTAAACATTTTACGTGTGTATTATTTGATTACAGCCTTAGTAACTAGTCTAAATATAATCATCACTATTAAGAGCTCAGCCTAACTCGGAGCTATCATAATATTTGACTTTGTATTGTAGCAGGGCTTAAATGAAGAGCGTGAAGTAATTCAAAATGTTTACAATAACGCGTTCACAGGAGACGTGGGAAGCAAACACATAGTTATTGCTGACAGCCTCTTGAGACTCACTTTACTTACTTACTTGAAGATCTGACAACATTAGGCAATGTCATAATCTTAGAAGACTGCGTTGGCTGACTTGATTTTTTAGGGGGTTTTTCCGCTATTTTACCTATCTCCAATAATATAATTTATACCCCCTTAGCAACAGATACAGTGTTTTTCTTTTTCGATTGAATCGAAAATTTAGTAGAAAGACAAACACAAAACACTGTATTACTGTTCCAAGGCTATACAACGTTTATTGCTAAGAAGGGTAGTCTTTAGATGCTTTATTAGTTTCCTACTTAGTTAAACTCTTCTTGATTTTGTTGTAGAAAGGTAACATTTTCCTTTTACCTCATGTAGTTTACAACCGTAAATACTCGGCAATACACTGCGTTTACACTCTAAAGATGATAAGTTTCTTCATGCTCAACTCAGATCAACCTAGAAGAAAAGATGGAACACTGCGATATATCTCGCTGAAGCCACTTATTTACTAAACTTGTATGCGTGGTTATGTTGCCATGAAAAACAAGAATCTACAATTGCACAAAAACTAATATTAATTCTCAAACTCTACGTTGGCCATTTCCGTTGTAATTTACAACCTTAGTCGATTTAATATTCCATGCATAATACAAAATTGCACATACATATTTGTAAGTGTTTAATGTAACGGCTTCTTCAAAATTGACTTGTAAAAAAACTGCACAGTTTCAAAAAGAACCTGAAAATGTAGTCCTGGCCACGTTTTCATACTCGTAATGCACTATGTAAATTTATGTATACGAAATTATACCATAAACCAATGCATATAATGTCGAGGTAAGAATGACCAAGCGAGTAGTGTAGTTTTTTGCGTCAATGTGTGCGTGTTGTGTACATATACGACAGTAGCGTAGTGTTTGGATGGTTTTTGGCTTCACCTAAATCATACGCCGTGCGCCATCTTATTCTCTAGGTTGATCTGAGATGCTCAATAACTTTATGATTATAGAATGGTCCAGTATTATTTGCGGTTTTTGTGGAACTGACACTTTATTACGTCCATAAACTTTAGATACATTTTGGTAATAACATCACAGGTAACCATTCGTAACGCTATAACCGCGGTGTGCACCCGCTTCTCTTATTTAGTGGAGACGCTCACTAAAGTGACGTCTTCGCCATCGATGTGACATATCAATAAAATACGTCACTTTCCGGCTCATTATATCGTTTCACACTCGACGGACGCGTCTAATTACACAAGTTCTCATAGACTGGGCGGGAGTGTTAAATAGGTTATGGGGGTGCGAAAGGGAAGCGATGTTCAATGGTCAGGATTGATGGCGATAGTACCCTTCGATACAATTACTACTGAGTTACGGTGAGAAAAAAGTGAATAGGGATCTCCTAGGCAAGCGTGTTACACCTTCGATCACGTCGACGTTTCGCATCAGGCGAGTCAGTGGTTAAAGGCATGCCTAGACCGTTGTAAAAAAAAACAGTCCCGAGAACTTAAAAAAATATACCTACTTACTTAACTAAACATAACTTAGGTACAAAAAAAATAGACTGAAGTAGTAAGTGGCCGCCCTTATATTGCTGTATGATTTTATTTTCCTTATGTGAGTCTTTTTTTGTATTCGTCCTATTTAGGGACTCGGACTCTCTGTCTTATTAGAGTTCGGACAGGTCCAAAAACTCGCGAAATGAAATATCTCACAAAAAAGTCTTCCGTGCGACCTAAATAAATAAAATTAGGTGCCGAGTTTGGCCCTCAATATTTTTTAACCAACTTCCAAAAAGGAGGTTTACAATTTGACTGTTACTTTTTTGGTGTGTATGTTACGAGTATGTATGATCACTCCGCCAATTATTGTGAATCAATTAATCGATTTATCAAAAAGATTCATCGAAAAATTATTAATCGATAATTATTCTTTTAATGTTTGGTAGATCATACTTTAGAGGTGGTCCCATATAAATTTTATATGGGACATGTCATGAAAAATCTGTCAAGCAGTTTTAAATTATCAAGTCTAAAATGGTTTTACATGGATGACGAATTACAGGATTAGAAATCGGTTTTTTAAGCATTGCTTTTAATATTATTCGGTTACAAAATGTACTAGCAGAAAAAATCATCCAAAAATTGTCTAGAGAAACTCGTAACAAGTGACTCGTAACCAACATGTTTCATTAACTCCTTCAAAGATCCTTAAAAACGTAATACAAACATCCTTTTACAGCCTTCACCGCGGTTTTACGATCACAAATCACTAGCAATGAAGGCGAGTGATTAACGAAGTGTGAGTAATCGTGTTTATCGACAATCTTGGTAATCAATCGACATCTCCTGTGCTTCGATCGGGCGCCGCTCATCGCGCGATAGTAAAACTGTAATCGGCTTGAATGTAGGTCAGGATTTGGAAACCTGTATTTGAATAGCAGGTATCCTTTGAGAATACCGACGAAATTTATAGAAAAAACTAGCTGCGTCCTGTGGTTTTACTATGTAGCTATTTCGTGCCAGAATTTTTTGGGTATTAAAATTAGCCTAAATTTTAATTGAGAGTAAAATTTACATCTATAATTGATCCAATTTTTCAAAATTATAATATAACTAGTGAAATTAGTTAGAAAAAGCATCCTTCAGGCGTGAAAATACGCCAGAAAATCCTGTAAGGTCCCAGACAGAAAAATATAATTGGGTCGAATTGAGGAATACGCACAGATAGAAAAAACGCATAATGCATATAAGTTAGGTACTTAATTCGATTAAAATGAAAGATTATCCAACTATCCTATCCTACTAATATTATAAACGCGAAAATTTGTAAGAATGGATAGATGGATGGATGTTTGTTACTCTTTCACGCCAGAACGACTGAACAGATCTGGATGAAATTTGGCACAGAAATAGATTATAGTCTAGAATAGAACATAGGATACTTTTTAACTGCGGGTGAAACCGCGGGGTGCAGCTAGTATAATATGTTAAAAAGATGACACAAAGCAATCAACATTATCTTCCAATCCATTCATTTCTTCGCCCTTTGCATATCGCAACAGAATCGCAACGCAATAAACAATAATTATTGTTTGATCAACTTGAGCCAATCATTAACTATCATTATCACCCTTGCTTTGTATATAAGATAGAATGATAGCTCAATTACACAAATTAAGGCGAAGCGTTAATGTGGTCATTAAGATCCCTTGATATCCCATTAACTCTTTGGAGCAATTTCGGAGCTGCATTAAATTTAACGATCACCGAACTATTAGCAAGATTTAGGGGCTGTAAACTGACTGTAAACTGTGGACTGTTAAGCACGATTTACACTGACTGGACCGCGTCGGAGCACAACGCAGTTAGCAATGCGTCAAAGAAATTGCATGCGTCTACAAAGCGATATAGATGTAATTTTTGCATGAAATTCCAACAAAGAGCCGACTGGTTGCAACAATATGCCCGCGAACTGACCAGATTGCAAGCTATTTAAATTCCATGCAAATATGACATCAAAAACCACTTCGAAAACGCTCTAAATTTAAAACATTGCAAAACTTGAAACGCCGCGCAGCGCCGCGCTCCGGCGCGTCCCGGTCGGTGTAAATCGTACTTTAGACTTGAGCTGAATGGATAACGGTTCATTTTAGTGGTCACTGGATCATTTATGCCAGTAAATGTCTGGTCATTGTGAATGTTGGGCGGAACGTATTTCATGAAACTAAGGCTGTGGAGAAAATTTTACTACGAGTACATTTGAATGTATTGGTATTGGCTCATTAACCTTGTTATAAAGATCATTTATTTGTATTAACGCTACGTAGAAACTTCTGTTTGGTCGGATCCTTTATGTCCAAATATATGATTTGTGTTTGGGGTTTATTGAATAGAACAGGCGTGCAAACCAGATATCCACGATAACCGTTTTCGGACCAAACAAAGTCTTCTTTGTTAAATTAAAATTACCTAAAAGTTAGAATAATATTAAGTGATGAAATACAGATAATACAAATCGTTTTGAAAATCAAGCAATCAATCAGTTTGTATAAATTTAATAGTACTTAGTTCTCTTCACTCATAAATTTTGGAATCGGCTACAGTCTCCCGCGATACAGGCTGGCCCTAGTGCGGGGACTACTGTTACATTTTATATTGTATATTGTGTGATGAAGTTAATTTGTTTTTGTATTTTTGTATAATTAATCTTGAAATAAAATTTATTTATTGTTTACAAAAACATTGATTTAGAAATCCCTATAGATCACATCATAACACATCACATTACACTAATATTGTAAATGCAAAAGTTTGGATGGATGAGTGGAAGTTTGTTACTCAATCACGCCAGAACAACTGAACGGATCTGGATGAAATTTGCCACAAAGATAGATTATAGTCTGGAATAGCACGTAGGCTTTTCAACCTCCATGCTCCTTTAACCGCGGTAACACCGCGGGGCGCAGGTAGTATATTATATAGCGAAAAAAGGTTTTGTATGTCTGTTTGTTTGATACTTCTTTACATTCAAACTGATAAATAGGTTTTGATAATATTTGGTACGAAAGTAGCTTATACCCTGTATTTTTTCAAAGTCAAAGTCAAAATGTTTTTATTCATTTTAGGTATCAAAGATACACTTATGAACGTCAAAGTTATTTATATAGACTCGACCGCCTTGTTCGGACAAAAAGCCTCTACTCAGAAGAACAGGCAAGAAACTGAGGGGCATTATTTTTTCAAATAATAAATAAATTACAGTCTCACAAATTTTGGCTTACAACTAGGTAATATCTATAAACACTAGTGGCTACTTGACGGAAGTGGACGGCTCCAGACATCTTTATCTTCTAAATAATTCTTAACCTTATAATATCCTCTTTTCATTAATGTAGTTTTTACATGTGATTTGAATTTTGAGTGAGCCCTCAAAATTCAAATCACTCGGTGAGCCCTGTTTATTAACACATAGGCTACATTTTAGCAGTGGATAAACCACAGGGCACTAGTTAGGTTATATTAAAATTGAAAACGTTGTTTTAACGCCGAGGAAGTTTACTTGCTGTAAAGTTAAAACTATGTTAAAATACGCTCATTTCAAAGTCTATGATTCAAACGTGCATTGCAAAATACTTACGATTTGAAATGTCCTCCACTCTAAGCGTTTATTTCATCTTATTAACTTTTAGTGCTTTAACTTTAATCGCATGTCAATGTATTAGAAATTAAACGTATTGAACAGTGACTAGATTCGTTCTAGCGTATTAAATTTTGTAATGACATGGAATAAATAATTCTTACTATGTAATGTGCGGTAATATCTTCTTAGGGTGCGTTTGCACTGACGCGCAGACGAGCGGAGCGGAGCTGTGATTGAGTTTTTGAACTGAGCAATCACAATCCTAGAATGTCCGCTCCGCTTATTGTTATTGGTCTATTCATTCACTGCTCTGTTTCGCTTCAGTGGAAACTGGAAACGCATCCTTAGGGTGCAATTTCAGTTCAAATAAGGTAGATCTTCTTTACTTCTTGGCTGCTACTCTCTTGACAGAGTGGTCGTAGTCGTCATGCAGTATTGCGTGGTAGGGACAGATTCTAATTATTTGTTATATTGTTACCCGACTGCAGAAGAAGGAGGGTTATGTTTTTCGAGTGTATGTATGTATCTATGTATGTAAGTATGTATGAGGTTTCTATGGTACGCCCTACTGCATAAAGGGCTTGACCGATTTCGACATATGAGGTGTCATTTGAATCGTCTTGATAGTGGAAGTGACTTAGGGTACAACATTTTGCAGTCGGGTTTTTTGTTTTTATTTTAATTATGTTACTTGGTATTTATAATAACTTTCTTATTAGTGATTAACGACGAAACGAGCAAATAGATTTTTTAAATCGTTTATGTTACTTATCTTTTGAGTAGCTTCCCATAAATGCAGGCCTAGCACAGGTTGCAGACAAATTCTCTTTCCACCGTTTTTATCCCGCGAGAAAGAGACAAACATATCTGCATTCTAGCTTTGTCACATCGAAGCGTGGATAAAAACGCTGCTAAGACAATTTGTCTCTGGCCCGTGCTAGGCCTTCTAGTAGGTAGATCATCTTGCACGGAAACTAAAATACTGCCTAAAGATCGGGAAGGATGGAAGCTGCCACCAAAAAGATCAAAACTAAAGAAAATTTGTTTACTTCGTATTGACAAATAGATCGGTGCTTGACTAAGTTCAAATAGACCTAGTGGTGAGTTGAGCGAAACGAAGTATAATTGACCAATCGCAATGCTTTTACTGAAGTGGAGCGGAGATTTAGAGAATTGTGATTGGCTAGTTACGCACCGCTCCGCTAAGCTTCTCCTCAATGGAAACGCAGCCTTAGTACGCAGTTCGTAATAATCTTTACTAAGTCTCAACTCAAACCCTGTCAGCGAACTAACCAGTCAGGCAGTTGTAGTTATCCAAATAAATTACTTTGCTAAATTCGCGATTCGCTTTTAAACTGATGTTAATATTAGACAGGTTTTAATTGGTTATTACATGTTGTAGGGTAAGGTCTAATTGTTAATTGTAACTTTTAAGTTTAATTAAATCTTAGTAAGTACTCTTACGATTTATATAAACTTACAGAAACAAGAACCTCTAACATGGGATTACACAAAGTCCTCTAACATGGGATTACACAAAGTGGGCGCGGTAATGAGTTGTACTTAGTAGACCTAACAAAGAAAATACATGTCGCAGTGGACGAGTTATTTTACTAACTGTTTTTTACTAGAGCCGTGAAATATTTGGCTTTAGTTTTTTGGTCACTCAGGCCCGCATGCTAAAACGATGCTTAGTCTTGATCTCGATTTAAAACTGGTTTTACAATACATAAAAACTGAGAACCGAACCGTTCAAACCGAGATTCATGACTGAACGTCGTTTCTAAATACGGCCCTCAGACAACATAACCGATTTTGGATTGCTCCGTCTTCCAGAATTTGACTTTGTAGGGATACGGAGTGTCAAAGTTTAGGTTGCATTTTGTGGTCAGGGGCTCTATTCGGAGATTTGAGATTTTCATTTCACCTTTTCTGCTCTCGTTTGAAACGTCATAGGTGTGAGAGAGAACAAGATAAAATCTCATTCTATCTCACGCGTAGGAATAGCCCTCCTGGATCATATTTTTATTTCAATAACAATAACAACATAGCACACCTCATCCCTATTATTACTTAACTAGTAACCCATTGAACTGGTAGCAAGTACTCATACTATATCTAGTTCTTAGTTCTTGCTGAGTATTTACTAGTTTGGAATATCTGATTGCCGGCATGGCACCTTGATCATAATAGTCATAGTAATATTGCAGACACGTATGTTTGTATGTAGGTTACAATTTTCATTGGTGTTTTGTGGTAGCGGCGATGAACGAGGTTTGTAAATAATGCAAACCAAAATGTCCCATTTTCATGGGGAGATCTTAGCAAATACCTTGTAATTTTGTCCCGCGAGCAAAAGTTAATTTTGGAAAAAAACTGCTCTCGATTGTTTAGCCACCACCAATGAGGAGACTATTCTTACCAGTCGACATATTCTTTGATCATTGCCTCTCTCGTTTTAAAAGTCATTACGAGTGAGAGAGATGGAATTTGAGAAATTTCACTTGATATTCAGAAACGGGAGAGAGGACCGTACGAAAACTTACACATTTCACCAAGGGGTCTCCCCCCGTTTGGCGAAAAATCGCCAAACTCACCTCACACAATATTAATGGACAACCCCTAACTGTACAGGACTTTATAACTTCGAAAATGCAGAAACAAACGCTTTGGTTCCTCATTTCTCATAAGGACCGCTAGAGTGTGGAATACTCTGCCAGAGTGTGTGTTCCCTGACACTTATAATCTGGGTGTCTTCAAGTCTCGAGTGAATCGGTTTCTTCTAGGCAAGCGTGCTCCATCGTAGGCCGCATCACTGCTTATCATCAGGCATGTTGGCGGCCAAACGCAAGCCTATTAAGTAATAAAAAAAAACAACAACAACAACTAGACTAGTGGCTCTGTGTCTGTGGCTCTGTCTATCTTTTCTTAAAATCGCATCCCTCAATCAAATCTTACAAAATTTCAAGAGAATCGGTTAAGAAATACGACCTGTAGACGAAAACAAAGATCTGGACAGAATTCGGACACGAAAGCATTTTTAGTCGAAGCTGAAGCATAGACGCTTCGCTTGCTAACGCTCTCTCGGGCGACAACCACAACTTATAAAGCTAGAAAACTGCAAGCACAGCCACGTACCGCAGCTAGTCACCAGTTCTCATTATAATAATCAGTTGTATAATCAGCTGAGCGCAGTATCGTTGCATTTGACATGTTTATGCCCTGGTCTGCCTCACAGGTTCAAATGTAACCGCTAAACGATACCATCTACTTCAACTACGATCGCTGTAAACATTACTACTAGTTACAACTGCTGGAATGTAGACAATGTTATAATCTCGTGAATATTAAAATATTTGCTCATTTACTATACCTAAGTTGTTTACGTAATAATTATCTTTCGTATCTATCTGAATAGGCTTACAGTAGAGACCACCATGTTTGGAAATTAAAAACGATATATCGTAACGCCTTTCCTCGAAGGGGCTTGTAGAGGTGTCTTACAACACCCACACTTTACCGGACGATATAATATAGTCCCAAATGTAACAGCGAGGCGAGCCTGTCGCCATACACCAGGCTCCAGTTAATTATCAGGCGACAATAAATAGGTACTCACATAATTTTATTATTATGTTTACACAATTAACAAATTGGTGCGTTTGGCAAGTTTGAAAAGCGAGCCTTCTCCGACTATCACTGCTTTTTAAGTACATTAAGAAACCGACAAAAATACTAATAGGCATGTCCAAGCTGGGGTATACTCTATCCATTTACAACAGGGTGCGGGTGACACTCGCATTTATTTCGTTTAATAATTGTTAACCTTAGGCCGTATTTGCCGAGGGGTTGGACGGCGCCTTCCGACCCGGAGGTAGTTTGATCCTGGCCGCGCACCAGTGAACTTTTCTCTCATTTGCTTCGTGCATTTAAATTTGACACGTGTAAAGTAAAACATCGTTAGGAAACCGCCATGTCCTAGAAGAATAATTCGAAAGACATGTGACATCCAGCGTGGTGCATAAAGGCTCAATCATTCTCGACGTTGAGTCCCTACGTTGGGATGTTAATAACTGTAATGATGAATTTTTTAACTACCTGTGGCCCGCGGTTTTACCTACGGTTAAAAAGTAGCCTAAAAATTAGAAGAAAAATATATTACTTCATATTTAGACACCTATTACATTTATTTATTTAATGCATTTAAGTACGAGGCAAACTTAAAAGATCAAAGTTCAAATTTTTTTAATTCAATTGGGTATCAAATACCCACTTATGAACCTCAAAGTTTTATAATAGACTCGACCGCCTTGTTCGAAAAAAGAGCCTTGAAACTACTCAGAAGAACAGACATGAAACAGCATTAAAAAAAAAAAAAAAAAAAAACTATCTCACAAATTTTGGCTTACGACCAGGTACATCATATTTTATCTAGTTGGCTACTTTGTGGAAGTGAAAGGCTCCAGACATCTGTCTTCTAAATAATTGTTACCCTTTAATAATATCCTCTTTTCATTAATGTAATTTTTACATAAGATTTGAAATTTCTCTTAGAAAGCCCCGTTATATGTATCGGGATTTTATTATAAAAACGAACGCAGTTGCCTAAAAAGAACTTATTTGACTCAGCCAGTCTAAATCCAGGTACAGCTATCCTATCCTTATTTCTAGTGTTTTTGTTATCATAACAATAACACAGTTCAATTTAAGTTTGTGTAGATTTTTACGAACGTACATAAACTTTCAAAAGTATACCGAGAAGGTAAATTTAATTTTAAATCTCTCGATGATTCGCGGCGATCCATCTCGTAGATAGCGCGGACCACTCACTTTTGCAAAATAAAAATGGACTCTACATCAGCAGCACAACCCCATAGCAAAATGCCATATTATTGCTTTTGCTGGCCTACTATCCAAATACTTAAACAATACCCAACTTACGTAAACTAAATCACAAATCCTTAATAATATAATAACAAATATTTCATAATAAATTAAATATTCAATTCATAATAAATGATTATATTTATTCAGATACTACTCATTACAGTATAAGTAATTGTAAAGGAAAAACACGAACATAAAGATAATATAGTAATCCGTAATTCATTGCTAAAACGTGGTTCAGTAAGTCATTCACAGTTTCCTAAGTTACGAACAGACTATCAAGCATGCATTGTCTGTATCATAATATGCAATACAATATGCTCGCGGGTGGTATGGTAATTAAATATTATACATTATTATGCATTGCTGTTAGCTAATGGTCGTAAAGGAGCAATAACAAATTAATTAATGCAACGATAACATCAGCTATTTAGCGAATAAGTGTGATATGAATAGATTGGTTTTCACTTTAAACATTTACGATGTACTTATATAACAATTCTTATTAACCAACTGGCTGCGGCCTGCGGTTTCACTCGTGGTACCACAGGAATCATATTTTTTTTTTCGGGATTTTAGGTGGATATTTCCTTTTCTGTCCACCTGACAACGTGCATGCAAAAATTTCATGATGATCGGTTGAGTAGTTAAGGCGTGAAAACGTGAACAATTTCACTTTCGTATTCGTAATAATAGTTAATATTATTATTACGCACACTCAATATTAGTCTTCAAAAATTTCTTTTTTGCTTTAGAAGCAATTAAAAATATCTTATTTCACCGACGCTACTAGTGAGTAATAGTAGGCACCTGCTTACCTAATAATTTTCATAATTGTCCTAATAATTCAGTTTACGTGAAGCGAATAACTAGAAAACTATCTAAAGTTGCTAACCCTAGCGGGGCAGAATCCCAAAGCTTTATTTAAGTAGTAAAGTAATAGTATAGTATAGTGAAAAAGTAGCCTATATAATAAATAATTCACGGTTGTTACCTCTAGGTATACCAAATTTTATCAAAATTATAATAAAACTTACTGTTACACTGTTAAACTGTTACTTGATGCTCAAACATCCGTTTGAGCATCAAGTAACAAACAAGCACACATACACACAAACTTTCGCCTTTATTATAATGTAAAGAAGAAAAACTTGCGCCACCTAAAGGGTTTAATGGGGCAAAGTCAGCTACAAAATGCCACCCCCTTACCCTATTAAGGAGGACGCTTCGTGAGGCAAAGTGTATGTACCTACCCGGTAGGGCAGGTGACCAAACTCCTTATACAAGAGCTCCATACAACATCGTCCCCAAGTCAACACCCTATTCAGCCATTGATTATTGTCACAGATACAGTATACAATATACACGTGTCGCGGACATTGTCGTGACTGTCGCGTCGCGTCGCGTAATATTGCGTGTCAACATTGTGTCATAGAACAAGGATGGCAGTAAGGCCAGTTGTGATGCATTTAAATCATATGAACAAATATTTGATTCATCGCAAAACGGTAAGTTGAGCTGGGAGAGCTCTAGGTAATACACCTGTTAAAATACTAATTAGCTAATTAAAACAGGATTTTTGAAAAAAAAGTGCAAAGTCCACCTATCGTGTGGAAGGATCACCAGTCTTCACTGGTGATCCCAAACTGGTGTTTCCAAACTTTTAAATCGAAAACACGATAAAGAAATTAAATTGTAGCTAAAATAATAAAGCGTCAAACAACTCGAGCAAAACCATTAGTCCATTATTCAATCAATTAAGATTTGGTATCCAACATTTTTAAACAAACAAACTTTTGAGTTCTATACACAAATGTTAAATACGATATCCAAGCTTACAATACAATAACTCTTTATTGACACCATTTACAACATAAATCTAAACAATCACTCAAAAATATAGGCGCAACGGGCGGTGTTATCGCTTAAGAGCGATCTCTTCCAAACAACCTTTAGATGGAATAAAAACATTACGATTAGGAATGGACAGTGGTGTGTGCAAAGAAAAAAATAAAAATAGCAAAAAAAAAATTACTTACAAATCTGAGAATAATAATAAACATACATACTCGTACTTATACCTCTACAATATCTACATAAATAATTTTACTAAATAAACAAATAAACTACCCAGTCATAAACATACACAAGTACCTAAATAAATAAATAAATTAATACGTACATTTAAATATGAGAGATAGTAAAAGAGGAATCGAGTCTACTCATAATGAGCCACTTTGGAAAAGTAGAACTCGTCGAGCTGCTTTTTAAAAGCATGAATTGATAGCTTCACAATAGTTTCAAGCTTCATATTATGTAGTTTCCAAAGTGATATCCTATTTAGTTTTTTCCTAGTGTTCCTACTGTCTTCTAACTACGCTGTGTGTTTCTTCAGTTAGCTAGTACTTGTTTACTGTGACACAGTAGTTCTAACGTGGGAATCGTCGAAGCTTATCTCAAATCCATTTGTCAATGGTCTGTCGATGGCGGAGTTATCAAGAATGTGTCTCAAGGTTCGCTAAACGAACCATGCTGGTATGGGGGCAACACACTATCGTGGGAGATCTTCCTAAGACATTTAAATTGGCATTTACGATATATTTTTTGGACTAATTTGACATCTGCTACTAAGTGATTTGTTTGAGAAGAATGGAATGTATTCTTAGGATTGGTGCATTTGGTGCTGTTCAATCAATAATTGTTAATAAATTTAGGCAAGATTTTTGGCTCGTTTCGCAACTTTGCGATTATGAGAAGCTTTTTGACTTCTGAGCTTTTTGTTTTAAATTACATCAAGCTTTTGTAAAATTACGTAATAGGGGTTTATTTTGCAACTGTAGTTGGCAAAGACAGTATTTTCTTGTTATGTTATGGTTGGAGAAGTGAGCCTTCCCCAACCATAACATTGCAATTTCAAGAAAATATTGTGCTTTCAATTAAATTCTATTGTGCATACAACAACAAAATGCATAATTCATTCAATTTCAATTCAATTTAAGCTATGTTTTTGATCAAAACTTGAGTCAAAAATAGTAAAGAAGAACGATAGCAACAGCAATTTAATTAGCTATGAATTCAACTCCTCATACATTTTTCTCACTTCGTGTCTGATATTCGCCTCTAGCTCCTTATTCTGAGGCGTAAGACATTATTTCCTCATTTTCTCATTTGAAAAGTCTCAGGAGTGAGAGTGACCGATTTAAACACCTCACGCGTCAGAATAGAGACCCTGGGGCCCTATTCCGACTACTAGAGATATTTTCTAGTCTTTGTCTCTCTCGTTTGAAAAGTCGTAAGAGTGAGAGTGTCCGATATAAATATCTCACGCGTCAGAATAGAGTTCCTGGGGCCCTATTCCTACAGTTAGAGATATTTCCTAGTATTTATCTCTCTCGTTTGAAAAGTCGTAAGCGTGAGAGTGACCGATATAAATATCTCACGCGTCAGAATAGAGTCCCTGGGGCACAATTCCGACTACTCGAGATATTTCCTAGTCCTTGTCTCTCTCGTTTGAAAAGTCGTAAGATTGAGAGTGACCGATATAAATATCTCACGCGTCAGAATAGTCCCAGGTGATGAAACACCAGACTGTCACCAGTAACTAACGCGCCTGTGGTAGACATAAACAACCGCCGGGCCCGCCCCGCCGGCCACTTCCTAGAAATATTTCGGTGCTCTCAAGTTCAGCGAGACTCATAACAACGGCATAATTAGTCTTGATTGGTCTACTGATAAGGTCTATACAAGTAGCAAATGGATTTAAATGAATACGTACTTAGTTAAGGCTTGAAAACATTTTTGTTAGACGAGGTAAGGTAATTTTTTTTCGGTCATGCTAATACTTATCTTACCTTTGTGACGGTTGGGGGAAAATAAAAATTCTACTAAGTATGAAATCACTTCTATCCAGCAGGATAGTCGATAATCGATGGTCATCTCATCTCATACCCCTTCCAGTAGCGTAGTGCCCTACGTACTACGTATGATTTTTTGAAGCGCGTTTTTTTCATCGCGTCTGCATCGTGTTAGCATCGCTACTATAGAGCGTTAGTTCCATTTCAAACACGCGGCTGTGGCGATTCTAACGCGCATCTACAGCAAGTCAGTCGCGCTGCAAACCCGCGTTTGCAACGCTATACAGACACGCGTTTGCAGTGTTACTAACGCGATAGTCGTGGGGGATGGTAGGTATCGATATTACCTGCGATTGTAGTGCGTTTGTTTAACAGCTATGTTTAGTTTGTTTCGCGACTGTATCGCGTTTGCATCGCTACAAAAAGTGGTCGTGAGCTATCTCCCTAAAGGTAACCAAAATATTTAATTAACCTATATTTCCATTTAATCAAATCAATATCGAAACCTATTTCACACTCAATTATTCGCAGCTAACCTTTTAATAATCTAATTTCGATACAAGCTCGTGGTCGATAGTGCTGCGACATTTCCCGGACAGATTGTATCGATAGAGTCGATAGACTATCGATATTCCGCAACGGACATGTAACGTTATCGAGAACAGATAACCTTTCCCGGGCTGAAACCGAGAGGGAAAGTTATGAGGTGCAACTAGTTGTTTCTAGGCACAGTTACTATTTATATTACAAATTATTTGTTTATTTGTAGGTGTGTTTTATGATGATGGTGAAAAATGTCTTCCTATTCATAACCGTGTTGATTTAAATATTTATTGAAAATATTTAAATATATATTTATATAGGTACATTTAAGTAGGTACTTTCGGTTAGAAACAGAGAGTAAAAACGTTACCGTGCAATCATTTCATGTCATGTCATGATTAAAGTTAGTTTAATCAAAATCAAAATACTTACAGTTGTCCTATTTGCTTACTTTTGAAATGTGTATGTTTGTAGTTAAAAAAATATTAATACATTTTATCTATTAATGTTGTGCTATGATTTTTGCAAATCATAAAATTACATGGACTTTTGTCTGGAATACTTTGCACAAACCCTTTTGTTTTCTATCTAAATAAATGTATTAAGAACTCCTTAAATTATATTAAGCTACTTTTAAACACTAATAGAAAGAACTGAAAGACACCTTATTTTTGAACTTACTTGGACAATTCATTTACGAATTACTTCCTGTATCTTGACCTCGTTTCTCTTCCCTTACAACTAAACTAAATTCCATCGTGAACCTACAAAATAATAGCAAATAGATAACATATTAAGATAAGATTAAAATAAAGATAAGTTAACACAATCTCAGCCGCGGGTCAATTTATTAGTTAACCTTTTGGGAACTAAATGACCATCATTTAAAACGTCGTTTTATAGAACAGTCGTATTACAGTACAAAATAATCTGTCTGCTTAGCATAACGGATTACAATGATATTGTATTGAATACAATTGAGATAATATATTTGTCAACTGTCACTGGTCCGTGACAGAAGTGGCAATGATCAGGTTACATGGTAATTTGTAGATAATTCTGTCGCAAATGCGAAATGACGTCAAAGTCTATGCAAATGTTACTGTGAGAAATTTTGGTAGGTGTTACTAGGTACATGAATATTTATGACACGTCAATCACTTTAAATGATTTTGATTTAGGTCACAACATGATCCAAAGAACAAGGTCTAGCGCATGGTATAATAGTGACGTTATCGGGTATTGGCTTTCGGAACGCTGCTTTTTTTTTATCATGGTCTAGCGAATGACCCTCAGTTTCTTGCCTGTTCTTCTGAGTAGAGGCTCTTTATCCGAACAAGGCAGTCGAGTCTATTTAAAAAAAAACTTTGATGTTCATAAGTGTATATTTGATACCCAAAAACATTTTGTCACTAGGTCAACTAGGTCAAAGTCAAAAAAACATTTTGACTTTGACCTAGAGTTGACACCCAACTACGTCACTCGTCATTGTCATCGCCTCTCTCATACTTTCTTGTTGAACCTAAAAGTCCAGTTTTGCTTATGCATCGATTGACGTAAGTATGTGTCACCCCCGTGACGTTTCTTGGCTCAAGTATGTTACCTGTATAACATATTATATTATAATATATTATGTATAATATATTAAGTATATTATAATAATAACATACTCCGCCAGGCAGTCCTTACATGTTTTAGTATTTTGACCCATTATAAGTAATATAATGACTGATTACCTTGCACAGATATTTTTTAGCCCTTTACGATGGTGATACATTCAATACTCACATAATAAATTCCTATCTAGCTAATCACAAGGGACGACAAAAAGCAAGTTTTTCCAATAATTTCGAAAATAATCCCAAAAAAATCTACTTGGTGCGCATACATCCATAGTCAATTCCAGAAGTGGACATCTCGCCCATGGGCCAGGTTTTGAGGTGGAGAGATGTACATTACCCCAAAAACAAATTCGAAATTCAATTCTCGTCAGAAATGGTACAAATTTAATTTTTTCTAGCAATCTTCGGTCCTGAATTTTCCAAATAGGCCTTATGTTATCCTAGCGAACTCATATGAAAAGCAAATCTAAAAATCTTAGGTTTCAATTCAATTTACCAGCAAAAACGTGAGCATCTTTACCTGATATCTGTCTTATCTATTATCTCAACAGACAATCGATAAATACATGTACACTTGACATCAAAACCAAAACATCGATAGCCCGATATAGAAATCCCTACTCGTCGACTTGAAAAGTCATGATAATGAATCATTGAATGCAGTCCACAGTGGCATAGATCGGATATTTGTTACTTTGCACAGTGGGCCCGAACCGCGGAAAGGCGGGGCATAGGATTCAAATATTTCAAATAGGTACTATTTTGACCTAGCTTCGCTAATCAATTCGACTAATGCCCGGCGTTATAAATCGAGTAGAGGTTAATAGAATTTAACAAAACAATAACTACTTACTAAGTGCCTTAAATTTTTTTTAATATTCGGGACACATGCACACACGGCCGTCTGACTCCAAACTAAGCAAAGCTTGTATTATGGCTGCCAGAGACTGATAAACATAAATAGATAAGTTTAAATACATACTTAAATAGATATTAACACCCAGACATAGAACAAACACAAATGTTCATCACATAAATGTTTGCCCTAGGTGGGAATCGAACCCACGCCCCCAAGCTCGTAAGGCAGGTTCAATACCAACTGAGCCACCGAGGCAGTCAAAATTGCACCTTAAATGTGCCTTAAATAAAGTAAATAACTAAACATTGCCACAATTAACTGCAAATTATTATTAACTGCAAATTAACTAGTGGCTCTGTGAGCTGAAGAACTCGCGGCCGCTGTCTGTCTTCCTCTACAGGTCTCATTAATCGACCGACTTTCATGAAATTTTGTGAGCAGGTTAATTTTATTTGCTGCTCACAAAATTAAAAAGAATCTGTTGAGAAATGTGACATGTAGAACAAGTCAGCCGTTCAGACACCGGATATAGAAAACATTTTAGCAAAGCTGAAGCATAGTCAATAAGGCTTAAATTAAAGCAACAGGGCATTGCCTAATAAGAACTGCCAAGGAGCGGAAGGCGTTTCCTGCCTCGGTGTTCCCCAGCAAAAATTACAACCTGGGTCTCTTCAAGACAAGAGTGAATAGGCACCTCATGGGCAAGCGTGCTCCATCTTAGACCGCATCGTTACTTTCCATCAGGTGTGTTGTGGTCAAACGTGGGCCCATTCAATCATAAAAAAAAATGCCAATTTAGTACACAAAGACATAAATTGATAAAAATATTTTCTTCTTATTTAAATAAATCACATAAAATATATTTACTTAATGACATAAAAAAACAACCATAGACCAATCTAAAAAAGAGAACTTATAAAATACAAAAATACCTCAACTTTTTCCGCACCTAGGTGAATAATACAAATACCAGAGCAATAAACGCTTCGAACGTTCATTTCACAACGATAAACTATTTAGCAGTACAATACACCCTCTATACAGCCTTTACAACTCCGAACAATTCGAGTAGCGCCGTGCTGTAGAAAGCACGAGTAAACAATCATTTTTCCCACAAGGGCTTTAACGCACTACGACGTAATCCTACTAATACATATTATAAACGCGAAAGTTTGTTCGCGAAACTTTCACGCCGAAACGGCTGAACAGATCTGGATGAAATTATAGATAAATTAAATATTATATTATACATTAAATACATTAAAGTCTAGAATAGCACATAGGATACTTTTTAACCGCGGGTGAAACCGCGGGGCGCAGTTAGTGATTAATAACTCTTAAGGTGTGTGGCGGTGGAGATGCCGCCCGTAGCTGCGAAGGGCGCGGCACTCCACCGACCACCGCTACCAGGACGTGCGTTACGTCATCGTCAGTGCGATGCGGCCGCCGGCGCAAGCCGGGCCCGGCGCTCGCACTCACCAAATTCCCTGGGGGCTACGTCCCCCAGCGCCCAGCCGCGGTAAAGAGGTTGATCCTCGTGGCCGCTACTTTACTCCCCCATAAAGGGAAGGAGAAGAACCCTTGAACGAAAGGTGTGTGGTATGCCACGGCAGCTGTCTCGCTCGCTCGCGACACTATTATATTAAATATAAATTTATAAAATGTATTTTTGATAAATTTGATAAATTATAGGTTGTCTCTATCTCATCTCTACCATAATATAATACAAAGGTGTTTTCCGCTTCTGTTTCTCTGTCTGTACATATCTGTAAATCCGCTAACTTCTCCTTAACCACGCAACGGATTTTGATGCGGCTTTTTACCAACAGCTAGATAATTTTTCACGGAAGATTTACAGATACTCTGCAAAGCCAAGCGGGCGGGTTGCTATTGTTTAATATTAGAATGTGTGGGAAACTATGGATAAAATGATTCAAATAGGAAAAATGATCAGTATACAATTTAGTTCATAAAATACTAGCTCTTTTGCCCGCGACTTTGCTCGCGTTTCACAACTTATGTCACTCAGAAATAACGCAGCTTTCTAATGGCGAAAGAATTTTTGAAATCGGATCAGTAGGTTTTGTGTTTATTTGTTACAAACATACAAAGACACAAATCTTTCCTCTTTCCTCTTCTTTCTTTCTATCTATCTTTCCTCTTTGTAATATTAGTGTAGATTTCCGTAATAATCCTGCGTTTGGCCACCCTCTTGCCTCAAGTTATTTGCAAGACTTGTAAGCAACATGTCCTTCCAGTACTCGTTACTCCATTCTCCGTAGTGCTGTCTTACCTCCCAACTCGAGATTTATATTGAGCAAGCATTTATCACGTGCACGACGTATCCAATAGTATACAAACACTTATTGAGATGAAAACTCAAAGAAAACAAGCCGAAGACGCCTACGAACATTCTTCCCAGACTGGTACCATCGTAACTTGGTCTCTGATCAAAGACTCGGCATTGAGATATTATACTACCTGCTTTGGCTTTCGACGGTACCTATAAGCCTTCCGAGAAAAAATATTCAACTGATAGTGAAAACCACATCACAATCAGTTGCGTTGTATAGAAGGAGTTTGAAGATATACTGACAGATGCGGAAAGTGACTTTATTTGTGTACTAGGTACTAGCGATACGCCTCGGCTTTACACGATGCCTATAAAGCTTCCGTGAAAAACTATCTACCTGATGGTGAAAACTGCATGAAAATCCGTTGCCTAGTTTAGGAGTTAGCGGATATACAGACTGAGAGACAGGCAGACGCGGAAAGCGATTTTGTTTTATACTATGTTGCGACGAAGTGAAGAAAAGAGAAGAGATACTTCACAATTTAACTACTCTATTACCGGACATTCTTGAAAGTACTGCCAACAACTGCCTCCAAGTACACACCGCTCCAGCTCCCTATTTATTTCTGCTTTTTTGTTTTACTTTACTAACTGTTTTAACTGCTTTTTGCTCTGTTCTTACCCGACTACAATCCATCATAACGAAAAACGAGGGTCTCTATGTTTTCTCGTAGCTGCTAAACAGCTGAACCGATTTTTACTAAAGATGTTTTGATAGATTCGTCTTTATTGCGCGAGTGCTAAGCTACAGTTTGCAGGCAGGTTTTTAAGCAATATTGATACTTATATAAACAAGTCATTATGTGTTTGGCACTTGTGCTAGATCCATCGAAGGTTTTTCTAGAACTCATACTTACTGCATCTATACTGCATCTATAGAGATGCAGTACAAAACACTATATTATTCGGTGTCATTCGCCATAATTTACCTAATTGCTACGAAAAATACGGTCAAATCTAGAAGAACGAAGACAAAAGCTGGGATACAATATTTTTGTCTCTTAGCCCAGGAGCAGAAAAGTTGCTTAAATAGACAGCCAGCCTCCATAAGAGGAGAAATATCATGATTTTAATGATTTTTTTTTAACTTTAACTTGAATGAAGCAGATTGAAACCGTTCAGGCTGATAACGTCTACTTTGTCAGAACGACTAGTTTGTTAAAACGTCTAATGTTTTATTACGTCCAGTCCAAAAATGTCATGTGCTTCATAATGTCCAAAAATTCCCAGCGTACGATAACGTCCAGCGTAGGTATTTTTTAAAACAGGACTATGCTGCTTTTTATTTTTCACTCTTCCTAAAACAACTGACAGTAACAACACTACCTAAAAACAGCAGCATTTCCAACCATTTTCCAGCTATCCAGTGTAATAAAACAGAGAGTTCATTTTACACTGGTTCTCATATGCAATTCCAAATACGTCACATCGATGAAAGATACGATTGCATCCTAACTTACATAATAATGGTAACACATACCTCATATAAATGAAAAGATATATGTTTAGTGAACTGTATTCAGAGTCAGAGGTATTTTAATAACTCACGTTATTGGTAATGGACTTGAGGTTTTTTTTCACAAAACGAACGTTATACAAGTGCTTTGGCACTTTGTCTCTTTTTGACCCCCGACGCGAAAAGTCGTGCAAGAACTGCACGACCTGATTCAGCCATCACCGTTCTTTTATAATTGTACCAGGCGCACCAGTAAGAGACATTCTATTAGGTGGAAATTCCGCCAAAACGCACTAAGCGTTTCAAGTCAACTTTTCTTGTAAGAACTGCAGAGGTGTGGAACTCGTTGCCTGCGTCTGTCTTTCCACCTAAATACAATCCGGGGGTGTTTAAGAGTAAAGTGAATAGGTAACTCCTAGGCAAGCGTGTTACACCTTTGATCACGTCAACGCTTCCCATCAGGCGAGTCAGTGGTCAAACGCAAGTCTGTTCTAAAAAAAAAGAAAACGACAGGGTGTTATAACTTTAATGTGTCTGTGTGTGTGTGTGTGTGTCTGTCTGGCTGTGGCATCATAGCTCCCGTACGGATGAACTGATTTGGATTGTGTTTTTCTTGTTTGAAAGGTGAATTGTGATCTATGTTTGATGAAAATTGGTATTGATGAAAATCGATGTCGAGGTTTTTTAAATTTTAAATTTATACTTGTAATTCTGCAGGTGTCATCGAGCAATGCGATACTCATTGTTTGTCATTCATTGTGTTATTGTTATTTCAAATAAACAACAGACTTATTGCGGAAAATATATCTCGCACAGTACATGTCAGAAAACGCTTTGGATACAATAGATTTTTTGGACATTTTATAGAAAAAAAAAGATTCAAATAGTTTGGATGGTTCAAATAGTTTTAAATAGTAATACTCAATACAGATAATAACAAGGATAAACATAGTAGTAAAAGTGAAGACTATGAAATTCAAAAATTCAAAATTCAAAATCATTTTATTACATGAAAAAATTACAGTTATATGTGTAGCCATGGCCACCAAACTAGGTGTATTAACACCTGTATTTTGGTGGATAGCCTTCCATTGTGTTATAATTCTATTACATGTACATTATAATTACATCTCATTTCAAAAATATGAATTAAAATACTATACTAGATGTCACATTAAAAATTGGATTTAAACAAAAACATAAAATATAAAATTGTCTCAGCATTCAGTCAGGGTACATTTAGCCTATTTTAATTAATTCTATCCATATAAAGTACTATAAAGTCAGTTTGCAAGATATGTGTGTGAGCGTTGTTTGTTAGAGGATGTAAGTGATGGCACGTCATAAACGGAGCGAGCACGTACATGAAAATACTATGAAATAGATACAACATTATATTTAACATTCATGTGATTTGAGAGATAAAGTAAGTATTATTTATGTAACGGTAAGCTACCATCTTAACAAGCGCGATACGATCAACGGTAAGCACTTCATAAGAGCTGATAGGAGCTTGTTAACCTCTGATAGAATTTATCTTTACTTTCTTACATAATAGAAACACGTTTAAGATTTCTTAATAAACAGTCATATTTTAAACCTATTCAAGACAAATTAGGATATCTATAAATTATTTAAAATATCAAAATAAATTTTTCACGTTAAAATTTTTACAACCTACCTACATAATGACACAAACTTTTTATTAAGCTTAATATAAAATCTTAAAAACATTTTTACATGCATAAACCTATAAATAAATTCTAATCTATTAATTAAATTAAATTTGTAATTTATTATTACATAATTAAATTTTATTAAGGTTAACTAGAGGCGTGTCTTTTGCTAGGACTAAAACGGTACACTACTAAGGCTACGAATAACAGTCGAGTCCAACTACCCAAGAAATACATATTTCATACTTGAAAACTATTGTACAAGTGCATAATGCATTCAAATTTTATTATACATTTTATCAGCATTTTAAACTGCCTCTGGCCGTATTGCTCTATCTGAATGCATTTCGCCCAGTTTCCGAGAACTCCCATATCCTTATTAGTATCAAGTTCCATGAACTTTATAGGTTCTTAGGTATATACTACCTTCTCTGAATACTAACCAGCTTCTTACTAATACTTACATTCAAAGGTTTGTTTATTTTGCACTTGGACTTCCGGATGGAGTACTGACCCGAAGATATGCATGTCTGATAATTCTAATTTCTTCGATGCAATAAACTTCTTTCAGAGTACGGTACTAGTATCTTTGGCCGAATATTATGTGGTAACAACAACAGAAAGTTCCGTACACAAATTCAGAAAAAGAGGTCACGAGATTTCTCAATAGACCGACAGACTCAACAGACGTAGACCTGTCTATTAAACCGCATGTAATACAAACAAACGTACTCGCACAAACAGCGTCTTCACAATATAGTTGTCAGACGAAATCGATAGTAGTACAAGCATGGTCTATGTTTTTCTAAGTCCCTTGCCAACATTTCTTGCCATCTTCGAGTGCTTTAAGTGTTACCGTCTCAAGGACTCTTCGAGGCGCCACGCCACTAGAACCTTGGGAATCTTTACAAACTTAATCAACAACTCCTTTTGATTACAATGAATCTTATTGCAACATGTTAAGAGTCAAAATATCATAAATTTAATTTCTAACATGTCCAAATTTACGGTTTGCATCTAACCGACAAGTTTCGCTTGCATACTCAATTTGAATAATGTCTTAAATTTTATTAATAACACAATAAAGTTTAATTTCGTTTGGTGATTGTTTACAATTAATTAATTCACACTTTACTGCATTGTTGATAATTGCAAATAGCTGTGCTTGAAGATATTTCAAGTGTTTATATTGTATTGTCTTAGGGGGGACTTGGTAATAAGATTGTGGTATAATTGTTTATCTCGTTGAGTGGTATTAAACGGTATGAAAGTTAAGTGAAATTATTATCAGCATGATAATATAATTTGAAGTTAATTCAACGTTTATGTACTCGTATTATGATTGTACTACGGTGTGATAAATTAACGTTACTTAATTTGCAACTGTAACTTAGCAATGTAACTTTAAACTGTATTTTGCTCAAAAGAAACTCTCGTCAGCCACTGCAAATAATAATAGATTTCGAATATTGTATAACTCTATAATTATATTACATGTAACATATAAATAACATCCTTGAACTATTTAGTTGACCTAATGTTGTTCTCTTAACATTTTTAAACGGGTAAGCTTATTAAAGCACAGATAAGACAAAACTAAGCCTCAATGGCATCCCATTAAACAATACAAATTTCCAACCACGGGAATCTTTTGAAATACAGAGTGACATCCCTAATTATGATAAAGCGTAAGTGACCCAGTCACAGTGTACATTTCAACACTACTGAGACTGATCCATTTAAAGGCGGTGTTCTTTGTCACTCGGTGATCACTCAATAGTTGTCAAACAACGATAAAGCACTTAGGATTTTTTTAATAATAGATTAAACTGAACATTGATTGACCGTTTTAAGAAGAAGCATGAGCATTGACCAAATATTTGTGAGTAACTTTACTAGTGTACTCGTTACTTGCTAGCTTGTTAACATTTTGTTCTTAATGTGAACTCAGTGCAAGAAAAATAATATTTTGTATGAAAGCAGACGTAAAAACTAATTGCATCTAAGAAGGCTTAAAATCTACGTCTGATTTACACACCATCACAAATTTAAGTCAAGCTTTTACCACCACGCGTCGAACTTAAAATATAAGAAATTTCTCAGCGCTTGGACTTGGTTATAGAAAAAGGAATTTACCTTCAACCTTTGGTCGAAACAATAAATATTTCAACCTTTTTTTAGTTGGTTCCGTGTATTGTTTACATAGTAACCAGGCGTGCTACAGGGTCCGGTGTGAGGTCCGGAGGCTTTAATATTTGCGTGTTATCGACGTCCTTTTATGATTCGGGATTGAAAAGCTTCGGTTTTCTAAACACTTGTTATTTGGTTCTTTAAAATAATTTAATTAATCGGTCAGTAATGCCATTTTATTATTTTCTGCCGCTAGTTTGCGAAAGATGCATTATGTAATTTTATTTGGTTTCTAAAAAAAAACTAAATGTAATTACAAGTATACCTTTAAAAGACGCATACTGATATATTATAACAAGCGTCATTATTAATTACTTGAATGAATTCCCCCATATCTTAATGTAATCGAGAATTTTCTGGTAATCTTATTAAGACGTCCATCTTTATCACGCGGAGACTTCCGTGTTCCGCGGAATTCTCTAATGTTTCGTAAGTCTTATCACTGCTTGAGATTGTAATCCAAAGAAATTGTTTCCTATTAGTATTTCAGTGCTTTAACAAAGTCTTGTACCTCTTTTAGATTTTGTGGAATTGACATAAGGTTCATAATAAAATAATCTCTATTTCCAATATTATTGTTGGTTAATAGAAAATGTATTTGATTTATAAAGCACGCCCTCATTCTGTGCGGTCTAAAGAATTATAATTAGAGTATTATAAGGCGAGGTGTAATCACGATTTGTCTGTCTGTCGGGGTATTAAATTCGTGCAGCTTCTTATAATATTTTACGTCTAATAATCTAATGAAAAATATTTTCTGAGTTTTAAAATGGACGTTTGACATTTTCAAATATTTGTTTTTTCTTTGGGTGATAAAATATTCATAGTCGGAACATTTTTACCAATGAACCAACTTTACATTTAAGGCATGTGGTCCAATATTATCACGCCCAGTCTTATGAAATGGAATATTATATTTCTTTATATCAAAAATATGTTAAAAAGATTCGAGTAACTAGAAGATAAAAATATCTCGTGAGTTACAGCTACGAGTAGTATGCCTCGCGTGGTGTTTTGACTTGCATCCTTATCCGTTCCCATTACTCCAGATGTCAGAACTAGAAAGCCAACGAACAATTTAAGCTACATTTGTACCATTTACTTTAAAAGGAACCGACGGTTTAATCTCATTTATATGCTGTACATACGATTGCTTAGGGTGCGATATGAGGACGCTATGGAATATTGCACGACATCAAATTTAGCTTGTTGTTTTGGTCTTTGCCTTTCTTGCGTTGTTTTACCAATGTTAAGATTTTAGACTCATCCAGTTTCCATTCATGTCCTATATACCGTCTGTATCGGTTTTTAGCGGTACCAATCGCATTCCTAACGTTGAAATAGAAGGTATTTATTTAGATATTGAGGTGAAGCGGGACGGTGGATTTGGTAAAGGAACACGCGACTGCTCGTATCGACATATGATTTATTACTAACTTATAATATATAGCAACTACATTAAGCTCGGTCACTACAATAAAAAGATATTATGTAAGCGTTTACCTTACCATATACAAAAAAATGTGGCATAATATATTTTCATTTTAAGTCTTTTATTAGTAAGCGACATTTATAATTATAATAAGACTATCTTACTTTGTCATTGGTTTTCAAGTTAAGGTTCATTTTTGTACTCTAGGTTCAGTAAATATCTCCTCAAATTGCATTGTTAAAATACTGCCTTATAAAAGAAACGTGTTCAAAGCCTAATTTGTCTAGTTTCGAAGTGGAGTAATTAGCGTTATCTATATGAATATTGTTTAGTCTCATTGTCTGGTCGTTTCTATTGTTTATGGTCATGTGGTTATTAGTTGCTTTGTTTCTCTGCAATTTGATGTCAGATCTACTCCATATTATGTTGAAGGTACTTGCAAAGTTTCTGTTGAAAGTATAGGTATCATCAACGATTTCTCACCTACAGGTGGGTATAGGTCCCCTTTTTAGCTGGCTTTTGCAGTAGTTAGTTAAACTTACATTTATTTATTCTGCATGCTTGTCGTGAGAAACCCTACTTCAGATATTCCAAAGAATCCATTCCAAGAAACAATAAAAGCCGTATCTAGCGCCACTCTCAAAAAGGACAAAAGAATCCTCCATGACACAATTCGACACATTGTCAATAAGCCCACCATCTGGTTTTACTCAATGGCTCTTGAAGAGTTCTGGACAAAGCAAAAACCGTAATAAACCACAAAAAGTAACAATAATGCTTTGGGCAAAACCCCGAAGACAATTTTAGGAACAATGAGATGGCTTCAAAAGAAATTATTGCAAAGAATTTAAATCACAGCAAACATATGAAGAGTTTATGACAAAACCAGAATGCATGACAGGAGCATGATTGACGCAAGACAGGACTGATTGGTCTGTCATGAACTCGTGACATAAAGCTGGGAATGTACCCAGCCCAGATGACTTCCAGTATGTAAATTATTCTTTGTTATGAACTTTGCAACCTTTTTGACTTACTCCGAATAAATGTTTGATTCATCAGAATCATGACTGAGCTGAAAACACGTCCCATTTTTGCTGTTACATGTAGCATGTAGCTTTCTAGGGCATTCTTGTCAACCAAACAATTAAACCCAACTTAACCTTCTTCCTGTCCAACTAACTTATTCATACCAATCCATATTAATTTAAAGCCAGTTTCTTTCTTCTGTTTGATAAAATCTGCTTTAATATAATTCCCTGCAGTGTGGGTGTTTTAATAGACCCGAAGATATGTTAAGTTTGTGTATCAATTTTAATTTTCGTCATCATCATCATCAACATCATCCACCACCTTGTTCATCACATTGCAGGGTTATAATAGGTATCTTTCTAACTACTAACAAATTGGTCATCCCAGAGTTTTTTTTCCAATCAATAAAACACTCATGCCATTTGAGATGCATTTGAGTCAAGATTGACCCTTTGTATTCTCTTTTTCATTAAATAGACATCGAATAACACAAGTGCTGTAAATTGTATTGGAAGTCAAGGGTCTATTCTCGCTAATTGATTGTTTGCCTCGGCTCTATCTCACGCAGCATGAGTGTTATTATTCAGTCCACAAAGAATGTCGCTTGCCTCTTCAACTGTAGTGGTGTATACTATACAAGCCGCTGCATGCGGTTTCACGAGTACTTCTATTTTGCTTATTTTTTTTGTATACAAAAATATGTTAAGAAATTTAAACGACATTAGAACTTAGGCTTGTTTTCATTATAAAACAAGTAGCAACGTGGCAAACAAGTAGACGGCCCGCCTGATGGTAAACGGTAACCGCCGCCTATGGACACCAGCAACACTAGCGGTGCTGTTAATGTGCTGTCAATCCGTAAATACGTTTGTAGACACCCTATTTAAAACGCTCCATGTCACACCTCCACCGAGGTTTTTTAAGACCACCTAAATTTTAAGTACCTTAATATTTTTTTGAATGTTTTTGGTAGCTAGAAAAGTGTTTGGACATAATCCATAATCATTTCTACCTAATATTGGAAATGCGAAAGTGAGTTTGCTCGTTTGTTGTTTGTTAGTTACGCTTTCACGACCTAACTACTCAGCCGATCATCATGAAGTTTAGCTTTTTGCAAAATTTCATGATACTTTTTTTCTATACCCCTGACGTTGTCAGGGGTACAGAAAAGAACATGAGGTACTTTTCATCCCAAAAAACTGACGGTTCCCATGGAACCGCGGGTGAATCCGCGGGGCGCAGCTAGTACTATTTATTTTCTTACGTAGAATCAAACAAATAATGTTGTCTTACTTCAAAAACACCGTCACTAGCGTCGTGCAAATAATATAACCGCACTAAATAATCCTTGCAAAACGATGTCACAGAGCAAAGTGATTTAGTTGCTTTTATGATTAAAATATTGCTCCTTAAGAGTTAGATAGGTACCTGCTTAAATGCTTTTGGCCACATTCAAAGCAGTAATTTACATCTAAGATATTTAGTTGTAGATTGTATTATTGACCAAGCGAAACGAAGTCTCAGAGTCTGCTGAGAAATCTCGGCAACTGTTTGGTCGACGACAACTTGAGTATCGTTGATGAATCTACATTTATTTAATTATTTTATTTATTTAATTAAAGATAAAGATAATTTTATTAACGAAAGACTTTCACAGGAACTTAAATAATTACAACTAAATAATAAGTAATAATTATACATATAACAATTCAATTAGTGTTAAAGAGTTGTCTTAAAACCTATATTTGGTTTAACTAGACAACTAGTTCTCAAATAAAATACTTAAACATAAAAGAATCTTACAAAATACAAAAAAAAAGCAAATACCTTAATTATACACAAAACGATGCGCCTATCACGCAAAACTGATGTCGCTAAAACAAAAAAAAAAACAGTTCTATGTAATAACCTACTCGACCAGCAGTCATAAATTTTTTCAGGTTCATAATGAAATAAGTAAATAATTCATGCAAAATGAATTTTTAAGTTCTAATATAAGGGAAATCAGACGATAAGTTATGGAGATTTGTGAGGTCTCCCTTTGGGGCGAACTATACTAGCTAGTTATTTAGTAGACAACTATTTATTAGTATAGAAACTGACGTGGTTTTCACAAATTATCATTTTAAGGAACGGGAATTACTCTCGTACGATTTAGTCGATTATTCCGACTATAGTGCAGTGCTATGCGAGACGCAGCCACGCGCGCGCACTTGCCTTGATAAAGACCGCCGAATGCGGTTGAAACTATAGTCGGAATAATCGACTAAAACGTACGTGAGTAATTCCCGTTTCATAAAATCATAAATTTATTACTAGTTCGCCGCGAGCTGCGATCTCGCGACCCCCAAATCTTCACAATTCTGGGATTTGGCTTACATTTTAACATAGAAATTGTATTTGAAAGAACTACCTGTATCTAATATTTTATCAAGGTCGTATCAACGGTACTTACTCAAACAATTGTCAAACAGATAACTCTCGTGAAACAAATACTCTCGACAAATGAATTTCGTAATGTCATTCCACTTAGTGCATCCAGCTAATAACATCCAGGTGAACAAAGTGGTCTAAACCTCCAAGTAGCCTTTAAAACCGACTACGTTTGCTCAACAATATCTCAACATCCATAAAAATTGTACAACAATGTAAAACAACACAATTTCCTCGAACCCAAATAGAGCAATACACAGTTAGCCGAAACCTATCGTTCATTACCAACATTCCAAAGAAAACTAGTTCAGGTAAATTAGTTTCGTCAAAGCAAACAATGTATCTGTGCGCCCTTCAACTTTTAGTATAATTGGTTCTTGCTAACAAAAAATACAAATCTACGCTAATATTATAAAGATGAAATGTTTGTATGTTTGTAACGACTAAACTCGAAAACTACTGGTCCGATTTCAAAAGTTCTGTCATTATTAGAAATTTACATGATCCCTGAGAGACATAGGCATAAGAGCTAGTTAACTACAAAAGTTTAACTTTCAGGTAAGTAGAGTCAATTATGATCTACTAGCTGCGTCCTGCGAACCTGAAGTTTTAACCTGCAGTTTAAAAGTAGCCTATGTGCCATACTATAATCTATCTCGGTACCAAATTTCATCCAGATCCGATCAGCCGTTCTGGCGTGATAGATAGGTACATAGACAGATAAACACTTTATTGTACACACCAGAAATAACAAAACAATAGAACAGAAAAACTGAAACTGTAGTGTAACAACTGGCGGCCTTATCACTAAGAGCGATCTCTTCCAGGCAATCTTAGGACAGGGTGTGCAAAAATTAACAAAAATAAAAAATATATATTATCAAATTAATAGTGAAAACCTACTTAAACTATTACTCGTGACTGAGTTACAAACATTATAAGACCATCCAGACTTTTGCTTTTATAATTTTAGTATGAATGTACCCTTCAAAAGGTTCGCACCAAAAATGTTAAAAAAGTATCTTTATGGTCAGAATTGGATAGTTATCTGTCTGTATGTCTGCCAGCTGATAATCCTAATAATTAATAACCTAGCGACCCAAAATTTAGCACACAATCTAGATTGTATAAAGTTCCTTAGTTTTAAAAAAGTCTTGTTTTATAACCTCAGGGCAGAGAGAATCTATAAAAGATACCTTGCAATGGCATGCGCTATTTTCTCCTTATCACACCAAAAAAGATTATTTTTGTGTTCTGCTTAGCAAGTACCAAATTACCAACTTCGCCATTGTCAATATATTAAAGCAAAGAATCGCGTTTCACAACCTGAGCCGATTATTCCACAACCAATTAATTTCAATAGCCTATCTCCGTATCGAAGCCGTCCGAAAGTCAATCAAACCCGTAGCCTAGTGTTGTGACATCACCAGTTTGACCGTAAAATTAACCGCCACCTCTTCCGTTACGAACTTATGACGGATATTATCGTATCAACAGGCGGGCTCGGTACCGATCACAGATTAAAAAAATAGGCAAAGAAAGTTGATCATCTTTGTGTGTCTCATGGCATAGTTGGTTCAGAATTTGGTTTGAAATACAAAAGAAATTTGGAACACTGTTTTATTTTTATTTTTGAACAGTTATTTTTGGTAGCTATTTTGGATCTACATTGCAATAAAAAACTTACAGTCAGGACTCCGATTCTTATAGGTTCTCTATGATAGCATCAAGTACCCAGTAAAGCAAAAAAGTCAAAGTTTAATGAAAAAGGCTTAATAACTTTTACTATGGTACTACTTACTTGTCCTATCAGAAACAACAGAATTAAACCATGTGTCATTTGTGGTAGCACACATTTATTCAAAGTCAAAGTCAAAGTCAAAATGTTTTTAGCCTCTACTCAGAAGAACAGGCAAGAAACTGAGGGGCATTATTTTTTCAAATAATAAATAAAAATAATAATAAATAAAGGCGCAGCTAGTAACTACATCACTAGCTGCGCCTCGCGGTTTCACCCACGGTTCCACGGGAACCGGTTATTCTTTCAGGACGAAAGGTACCCTATGTCCTTTTCTGTAGCTCGGACAACGTACCTATACGCAAATATTTATGAAGATTGGTAGAGTAGTTGAGTCGTAAAAGCGTAATAAACAAAATTTTAACAAAAAATCATCATCAAACAAAAAATTACTTTCACATTTATAATTCATATTAGCTAGATTCTTACAAATAACAGGCTGGAAATTGATTTCAAACCACTTTACTTGCCTGAATTGAATAGGTGTCATCAAAAAACTTTTTCCAGCGTCCATCTACTTGCGTGGTCTACACTCTACAGCGCTACTTGCTCTGTGGTTCCAGTGCATTGTGGGATTCAAGTTTTTAACGAATACCCAGATGTTGAGAGACATGTCAAGGAAATGCATCGGGAATCGATGATTAGTTTTTATCTCGATTATTAGTTATCTTGATGATATCCGCTTGGAGACGTTCTGGTAAAACGTGACCGGATATGGAAAACTAGCAGTGTAAGAACGGAACTTTGTCGATCAATAAACTAACGTTTAAACTCAATTAAATCGAAGATTTTTTACGGTCTGGACTGAATTGTTGATTTAGTGACAAGTTATAAAGAAAATACGTAAGGCGCGGACGAGAATGGACGGGACACAGACGCGGCGTCTCTTCAATGTACTTACACACACATTAGATAGAAGTGAATCGACGCAACTCAGAGAAGACGGGACGTGGACGCTTCTCGTTTAGTATGAAGGTGTTTTGTCAGTTCGTGTCTCATCCTACTTCTTGGCTGTCTGGCCAGCGCCTTTAATTGATTTTATATATCAGTTTATCGATTAACTAAGAACCGAACTTCTACTGCAGAAATGATAGTGTTAATTTAGATCATGATAGTGAGTTAATTTTCATGATATTCTTAGAAAGAAAGAAAGAAAGAAAGAAAGAAAGAAAGAAAGAAAGAAAGAAAGAAAGAAAGAAAGAAAGAAAGAAAGAAAGAAAGAAAGAAAGAAAAATATTTATTTGGCTTACACCACACACACTTAAACAATAGATACATTTTGACAAAAATGATGAATATCAAAGATTCTTAGCATCCTAAGGTTGCTCGGAAGGGATCGCTCTTAGTGATAAGAGCGCCAGTTGTGACACAACGTGTAAACGATGTTTTGTTTTGTAATTTTTGGTGTGAACAATAGGTTTATACGAGTATATACCTTGACGTTCATAAGTGTATCTCTGACGTTCATAATTGTATCTTTGATACCTAAATTTTATTGAATAAAAACATTTTGATTTTGACTTTGACTTTGTAAATCTCTTATCTCTTTTACTCCAACCTATCTTCAATTTTATTGATTCTGTATTTATTACATTTTTATGATATTTAGCCAATATCCGGACCAATATAACCGCGTGGTGCCTATATTCTACCACCTACTACTAGTTATATTTAATTAGTTTGTCCAACATAATCCGTTTTATTTTCAATCTGCAGTTCCAACAGCGCATGGCGCATTAAATTTGTACTTATTATTTAATTTACAACAATTTTTACGGTTACTACTCATTTTATAGCTAAAACTGTTGTGTTGCTTTCAATCACTTTTGCGGTTTATTGAATCGAATGTAATGGATTACGTAGGAAGCTATCTTGTGGAGTTGTATTATTATTTATTGTATTGCTATGTACTGGCTTGTTAGAAACATGTGGATAGGACGACGTAGCCAATAGCTATGAAATTAAATAAAAGATACAGGCCGATTCAAACTGAACGGCTGCTGTGAAGTTAGGCGCGAAACACTGCGCAGTAGCGAAAACGAAGGTATGCGGGCGTCAGAAAGGCAAGACGCCGCTAAGTCTCGCCTGCAGCGCACTTCACAGCCTCCGTTAAGTTTGAATCAGTGTATACCTCATGCAATTAACATTTATTAATAAATAATAGAAATAAGTAGAAATAAAAATTAATAAACAAATAAAAATTAAGTAATAATTGTGATCAGTGGCTCAGCTTCTTTGGCTCAGATTTTTTTTTTTTTATATAGAATAGGTCGGCGTTTGACCACCAACTCGCCTGATGTTAAGCGACGTTGTGGTCTAAGATGGAGTACGATGACCTATAAGGTACTTATTCACTCTAGCCTTGAAGTTTTGTAGAGTGAAGAAGTACAAAGACGGCAGTTGAGTGAGACGCTACAAGTGCGCTACTGCTCAGACCCGTCTTCGGAACGGTTACACCGGACTACATCCCGAAACACGACTAGGTCATTTCACGGCATGGTTTGGTCCGGTAGGTGGTAACTAGCCACGGCCGAAGCCTCCCACCAGAGTTTGCTACCCGGTTAGCACTACCCGGGGACCACGTTTAGGGAATCAGAATAGAGTACACTCCTACGGACGTGGGTAGCTCAGCCCCCTGAGATCTTTGGCTTAGACCAAGTTAGACCTAAAGCAGATTTCAAAGGAAATGCCACTTAGCTGAGGTCAGGTATCGTATTCGGTGCCCGAGTCTTTTCTAAACTAAACAAAAGAAAGCCATTATACATGTTTAACTTTTGATAAGCCCTTTAAACTTTCCATTTTTCTAGTCAAACAAAAAGGGACAGGATGTTCTCATTGACTATTAGTATTTACTTTCACTGAATGTGGTATTTTTGTAGGACAGGTTTCTAGTATCAATGACCCTTTGATGTTTTTGAAACAGGTACTCAACTACTAAGTAGGATTTTTTCTTTTGCAGGCAAGTGGCAGTGTGCAATTGTAATGATTCAATCGTTAGGCGCTATGTAAATACTTATTAGAAAGAGAAAGACGTTTTTCGGCGTTTGTTGTTTAGTATGTAAGCTAAATATGCAACAAGGCAGTCGAGTCTATTTAAATAACTTTGACGTTCATAAGTGAATCTTTGATACCTAAATTGAATAAAAACATTTTGACTTTGACTTTGACTATGTTTATCATCGACTAAATTTTCACTGCGAAGTTCGTGTTTGTATCTGTATTTTCTTATGCTTCATTTTGTCGTCAGAAAGGTTTTTATTTTAAAAATGATACTATGTACTTTGCTTTGAACTTTGGGAGGTATCGGTACATGCCCAAAAACTTGTCATATCACATGCCACACACCACGCCATTTTATGTTTTAAATATATCATAGCATTAGGTAATAAGGTACTTATTGTGCAATTTTCTCTATTTTTACAAAATGGCCCAACAAGTAACATCATTCTAACACTATTTGCAGAAATGTGTAATTGGTGCAGCTATACTACTGTTAAATTTACATACATAGTTTGTTAGCACTGTTACGTTTCCCGAATAAAATAATTTAAAAAAAACCGCTGCAAAATATTGTACAATAGGATACTTCCACTATCAAGATGACTCAAATGACACCTCGAATGTCGAAATTCATCAAACTGTTTATATAAGCTGTATATACGGCGTGCTGAAGAAACCTCATACATACCCACATGCAGACATAAATACACTCGAAAAACAAAACTCTCTTTCTTGCGCAGTCGGGTAAAAAGCAATTTGAATGTAAAATTGGAAACAGAAGTAGCTCAACATAGTCATTCAGACTGAATATTTACTAGTAAACTATTAGTAGTCTGTAATTGCTTACTACTTGTCAAAGCTCACGAGTGTTACTCCAAACATAGAAACTTTGACGACGTATGGTACAAGTCATGAGACAATGGCGATAACGACTTTTAAAAACCTCTCTAAAAACCTTTTTTTTTTTCATGTCGAAGCACGTAAATGATAACTGGTCTTACAAGACTGAGCGACGCCTTGCCAGTGCTAAGAATGAGCACTGGTTCAAAATCAACAACAATGTTTATCCATAGTCATTGGTTTATCCTAACTAATATTATAAAAGCGAAAGTGAGTTTGTTTATATGTTTATTAAGTTTTCACGCCTAAACTAAGTACTTAATCTACTGAAATTTTGTATACACATTGTCAGGAGTACAGGAAAGGACATACAGTACTTTTTAACACTTCGGGATGCAGCAGAGTAGACTAAAAAGAAAAGAGAACTTATTTTAATTTTGGTCTGTTTCTCTAGATTTCTTGCTAAGCGAATGAACTAAACAGCTAAAAGAAACTAACAACTCTTTGTTCGCAAAAATACTTTATCATTTTACTCTAATGTTGATAGCATAGGCTAATTTAGGGGCAGTTAATATTAGGTAATTTAAAGATATTATGCTCTCCATAGGCCTTGTAATATTAACGAGCGCTATGACTGAAATGCTCGCAAAACTCAATAAATTGCAAGGAAATGTTTACATTTTAGTATTTTACGGCTTAATCGTTATTATAACTAATATTATAGATGCGAAAGTGAGTTTTTTCGTTCGTTTGTTTGTTGCACGCCTCAACTACTCAACCAATCACGAAAACATTTTGCATACACGTTATTAGGTGTACAGTAATGGAGATACAGTACTTCTTAGACGAGTAACACTACGGAGCGTAGCTAGTGAAATCCAACATTAAAAAATTTACAATATCTCCTAAGCCACGGTAAAGATATCCAACTCCATAGCTCCTATGGCAACAAAAACTGCTGATCCAGTTTCAAATGTCTAGACAGATATGACATTAGTAGGTACAACATTTAACCAGTGAAATAGGCTTATCATTTGGCCTAGAAACCTATCAATTGGCAGATGCACGTGTTAGTTTCCACGCCAGCGCTTCATTGATTTATAACCGATCATCAATTTTTGGGAGGCCAGGGCAATGGCCTCTGATTATTTAGGCTGCAGTTATAAGTAGGACAGTTTTCTATTTAGTTTGTAGTTTTTTCTGGCCTCATTTTTAGGTTATCGTACCCAAAGGGTAAAACGGAATCCTGTTATTAAGACTCCGCTGTCCGTCCGTCTGTCTGTCTATCCGTCTGTCACCAGACTGTGTTATAAACCGTAATAATTAGACAATTGAAGTTTTCACAGATGAGTATTTCGGTTGCCGCTATAACATTAAAAACTAAAAAATAGTAAAATAGAGGGCTCCCATACAACAGACGTGACTTTATTGCCGTTTTTATAGATAATGGTACGGAACTCTTCGTGCGCGAATCCAACTCGCAATTGGCCGGGTTTTTGTATAAAAGGATTAGATAAGCTTATTGTAGCAGACATTACTAGACTGCCTCGGTGGCTCAGTTGGTAGTGAACCTGCCTTCTGAGCTTGGGGGCGTGGGTTCGATTCCCACCTAGGGCAAACATTTATGTGGCGAACATTTGTGTTTGTTCTATGTCTGGGTGTTAATATATATTTAAGTATGTATTTAAAAATATCTAAGTATATATATCAGTCTCTGGCAGCCATAGTACAATCTTTGCTTAGTTTGGGGTCAGGCGACCGTGTGTGGAAGTGTCCTGAATTTATTTATTTATTTATTACTGTTACTCGCCTACCTACCCACGGCCCACCCTAAAGAGCTCACTGTAACTTTTAATATTATCTGGTACAAAAATTAAAAGCACAAAAAATGCTATAGAAATTAGAAACTGACATGGTTCTCACTTAAAATATTTTTTAAAGTGATATACTTACCTACTTGAAAAAAGCCGCCGATTGTGTTTGAAACTGCATTCAGATTTTGAGTGACTCGGTTGACTCAAACCGGACGTGAGTGATTCTCGTTTCATAAAATCATAAAAAATTGTGTGTCTATGAGTGATATCTTGAGATATCACTAGCTATATATATAAGCTATATATGAGATATCTTGAGATATCTTGAGATATCACTCATATGATCTTGATGAGAGTCTACTGTGTGCGGGCAAATCTAAAAGTGATCACTACAAATGTTATGAATGTGTGAAATTTATATTAGGTATTATGCAAATAGAGAAGTAATACAAACAACTGCTTGAAAACATAGACGTGTTTATTATTTTCGACGTGCAAATAAAGAGGCAAGTAACAGTTTATTATTTTCGAAAGATTCAGCATCCTACGTTCAAGGTTACCAACTAAATTTGTCAGCAATTAATTAATCAATTAAATAAACCATGCAAATTTAAATTTGATATGCGTGTTGAAGTGGGGAAGTCGGGAATAAAAGCAATTCAGCAAAAAAATTATATCTAGATATAGCATTCTTCAATGTCACCATCATCTTTCAAAAAGCAAAAAAGCCAGACTACTCTATTTTTATGATTTGATTGTGTAAATACAGTGTTTCGTAACTAAAACACAAACTAACGAAGATGTGGACCATATCTGCTTAAATGTCTTACCTGGAAGAGATCTCTCTGAGGCTCTTAGGATCTCTTAGAATAAGACCGCCAGTTATAACTCTAGTTTTCAGCGCAATTTTGTTGTTTTGTTATTTCTGACTTATACAACAAAGAGTAAATTAATTTGAATGTATGACATTGATAGTACATACCTACATACATTAGAGTAGAATTATTATTATTTTCTGTAGTAAATCTCTATGGATTTTAACACTGTTGTACACTTTGGCATGGATTTTTACATTGTTGTTGAGGTGTAAGTATTGAGTATCCTCCCATAGCTTGCACCACACACATGCATCCTGACAAGATCATCAACACGTCATCGCGCGGCAACTGGCGGCACCTACTTGATTTACACGATGCTCTTGAGAACGTCTCCCTCGCTTCAGTTTCTATTTGAAATGCACTGAAATATACGGAGCTGGGGTGTGGGTTGGATAGACTGAATAGAGGTAGGTTGTGGTCGCTGTGGAAAGGCGGAGAATTTTGTGGCCAACATTAAAAATATTCATGGACAATTAAACCTACAGGAATCAGGAGACTTAAGGAAACCTATCTCGGAAAATGACATATAATTTTTTGAAATTAACTAACTACGTTTGTCCGTAATAGAGCTCAATCGTAATCGTAAACTCAAATCTCACTGAAACAGAACTGAAGTGACACGTTCAACCACTTCGGCAGGTATGAAAGTCCATAATGAAGCCACTACAGAGGAAAGATAGAAAAAAAGAGAGGACAAGCAAGACCGAGGAGAAAATTTCTTGAGCAAATAAAAGATAAGGCAGATGTCATATCGTGATAGGTGAAATCACCAGCAGTAGACCGCCAAGCCTGAATGAAGATCATCATAATTTGTATAAGGAAATGTAGAACGATAAAAAGAGTTAAGAAAACCGAGGAGAACATTTCAAGACGAATAAAAGTGAAGGTAGATGTTATGTCGTACAAGGAGGTGACAATACTGAAGACCAGCACTTGCAGGGCTGGCACGGATCGGACACAAATTGTCTTTGCATCGTTTTTATCCAAGCTTAGATGTAACAAAGATAGAATACAGATATGTTTGTCTTTCTCGCGGTACAATAACTGTGGAAAGACAATTTCTCTCCAGCCCTCTCTCTCTTTCAGCCCTGCTAGTGATGATGATGATTCACTTGTAAAAGGCAAATCAGTGCGACATTCGGTCCGAATCAGGATGAAGTTAGTTTCGCTTAATTTAACTGCGCTCGTAAAACTGATTGGTCTTGGCTCCACTCTGAGTTATTTTAAATATTAATTAATTCTCTAATATATTGCGATGACTGTTGGAATAGAAGACGCAGTTGGGAGACAGCATAATTAGTTTGGTGACGGATGGTGGAAAGATTCGGTCGTGATGACTTGACTTTATGGGGATGAGGTTAGGATTAGAAATACAGAGAAGGCTGGTTAGTCATTCAATTTGAATTTTCGTCTTAAGTTTCTTTACTGTTTCTGGTTAGTTCCCTATTTGATATTTAATATGGGCTTTTGAGATTTAATTAATATATAGTCTTTTGTTTAGAATTGACTATCTACAGTAGGTACTTGTTGTACCTATTTTGGCGATGTTGACCATAGGGTCAACTAATGTAACTCTTTGACTTTGACTTTTATTTATTGTAATTTTGTATTGATGTGACCGCAAGAATAAATTAATGTAGAAAAAAAACTACAGCATTTACTGTAGTTATAGAACAGAATAGAAAAGTTTATTGTCATAAAGTCACACTCATAATAATTTATTACAATGTATTAGGAATGCTCCTGTCATGTACTCGTCATTTTACATACATTGGTTTTTATTTCTAAATTTTAACAAAATTTCAATTATTAGTCCATGCTTATTCTAGTTACTTTATATTTAGTTACTTTATAACATTATTTGTGTCACATTTGAAATCATGGCTCATTCGATCGATTCGAATTCGACTCTACCGAACCAAAAAGCTAATTTCCAAGGATAAAATTGGGATTTCTTTTGCGAAAATCCATAACAGCAATTTTATGATTTACGTAATTATTAATAGAAAGACAGACAGTTTTTTAATTTCAAAGATATGCTACGATAGAAAAGGTAACGTGTTTTTTTTAATTTGTTGTTAATTGCTGAAAAAAAATGTTTTGCTAAAGTATTTTTTTGCATAATTTAAATGCGTAGGCGCAACGGTTACTATTATGTGAACGTCTTGCGTAAGTGTCGTCGATTTCTAGAATCAATATATTTTAACATACTCGTAACAGGGTCGTTTATCAGCAAAAAATGCCTAGAAATGTTGCGTCCGATATTATTAACTATTGCCAGATTTAATCTTTCTTGTAATAAAATTAAACTTACATTTCAAATCAAGCAACATGAACGTATTGCACGTATCACCAATTTTCATCACAAAATCACCAATCCGATCAGTAATCACAAAAACACCAAATTCTAATCACTTTCTAAAATTCATCTCTCACCGCGAAACTTTACAAAATCGCAATAAAATCGCTTGAATTTTTTTGCAGAATCGTTCCTGGTTCTTGCTGAAAATTTTCGGAAATCGATGTCGGACTCGTTCGATCGTTCGACGTTAGGAATCGATAGTCGTAGCGCGGCGTGTTTGCCGGGCGCGCGTGTGTCGACCACTGACGTCTGTTCCGGCGCGCGGGAGTCGATTCGTCAGTGAACTTGGCAAAGCTCTGAATTTCGCACGCCGGGGTTAGCATAGGTTGAAAGTAAGAACAATGGCTCGTAACATTTTTTCAAGATAGGGTTAACCACTGTATTTGAACTATTGCGTATGCCCCTGTTAGGTCGAAGATTAGAAGCAGAGGCGATGGTTTCGGCATAGCTATTTAGCTTTCAGTCTTTGAGTAGGTCTTTGAATATTTTATTTAGCTGAGATTTCAATTGTTTTGCAAAAAAATTCAATACTTCAGATTATTATAATATATTTAAAATAAAACAGTTTCGTAAGTAGGTGAAATGTTTTCCCAACTGATGTAGGTATAGGCGATGTTTTCAGCATAATGTAGCTAATGTAGCTTCCGGGCCTTGGATAGACATTAAAATTTCATTCGCCTGAGCTTTCGGTGGTTTTGCAAAGCTTTCATATCCCCAAAAATATATTTTAATATAATATTAAATTAAAAAATTAAAAAAATCAGTTTAGCAGAGTACGTAGTTTTTAAATGCAGTTATTCTCAAAAACATCTTTGAGAGAACAAAACTAGACCAACCATGTTTGGCTAATCGATTTTTTTTAACCTTTGTTGCGTTATTTATAAAGGCATTTTAGCGAAATGTGTGTAAGGTAAATAGCTATATTTGGTAGAAATATCAATAAAATGGAATTTATAGAACGGTGCAGATAACGACGTGATAATGGTCTAACTCAGGGGTGGCCAACTTGATTAGACCGAAGATCTACTACTAAGTGACGAAATCCTCCGCGATCTACCAATTACATACTTCTTGAAAGTAAAAAAAACAGTATGTAGGTATAGTTCAGTTATGGATGAAGGATGAAGGATTTCTTTTTTTATTTGAAGTTTCTTCAGCGTTTCTCTTCAACCATTTATCCATAGGCGCGATGCTAAGTCTAATCGTGATTTATCTCAGTAGTCGTCAGATCGTAACTCTGCTAGTAACTGTCGTCAACTGACGAGTTGGCTTGACACCCACCCCATCCCTGTGTCCCACATGTTCCGAGACTTTTGTCTTTCGCATGCTGAAAACAAAAGAGAGCTACCTGCATGGGAGAAAGGATGAATAACGTCATAGAGCGACCCGGTAATTTAAAAACTATACAAACTACTGTGCGCAGCTATTGATAATTACGTTGCGTAGTCTATTCTACGTATTTTTCAATGTAAAAAGTTTGTTATCCACCACGATCGACTGGACTAATAGCCGCGATCGACCAGTCGATCGCGATCGACCGGTTGGCCACCCCTGGTCTAACTCATTAAGGTATCGTGTAACAGAGAAACCAATCACCTTCACTTTACGTTTATAGTTTTGTAAATTTATCTTAAAGATAAATAAATAGACAATTATGATGATATTATTATCCTATTACCTATTCACTTCATTTCCTATTGAACCAATCTGAACTCGAGGCTTCTATTATAAATTTATTTGAATATGTTGATTATGGTGTAAAAAGAAAATATTTTTCTCCGCAACTTTCACTATTTTTTATCGCAAAAAAGTCTGCGTTTGATCACTTGCCTGTTGGCGGACGATTACTACTTATTGATTTTACTTACTTTCAAGTACAAAGATTTTAGAATTTTTTTTCTAGAATTTGTATAAGATTCTTTAGTTTTTTTTTTTAAATTTGAGCGACTGTATGCTTTACCAAAAACTTATATAATGTGAATCCGTAATTGGCCTTAAGTCATATTTTTAAGAATTATTGTATTTAACTAACAGCTGTGGATTTTGTTTAACAAATATTGTTTTCCGAAAATAAGCGAAATAATTCGTAAACAGCAAAACAATACATAATAATGTTATTTGTACATAATATACCAAAACAATCAAACATTTCTGTTAGGGTGCTCCTAGGCCGGCCATATTTTTGCTTTAATACCTATACTAGCCCGATAGTACTAGCAATGTTGCCGACTGTAGCCCGGCCATCCATCAGTCATACTAGATGTACCTATGACTATGTATCTGGCCGGACCATACTGAAAACATGGTCGCAATATTGTCGGGCCAATATTGCAATAAAAATACGGGCCGTCTTCTGTCACTAATATTAGAGGTATAAATGCGAAAGTTTGGATGGATGTCTGAATGGATGGATTTATGAATGTTTGTTACTCAATCACGCCAGAACGACTGAACGGAACCGAATGAATGGCACTGGGATAGATAGTCTGGGATAGCACATAGGATACTTTTAACCGCGGGTAAAACCACGGGGCGCAGCTAGTATCAAATAAAGGAGACGGCAGATGTCATGTCGTACAAGGTTGTCTAATTATGTCTCAGATCAACCTAGAGAATAAGATGGCGCACGGCGTATGATTTAGGTGAAGCCAAATACCATCCAAAAACTACGCTAATGTCGTATATGTACACAACACGCAAAAAAACTACGCTACTCGCTTGGTCATTCTTACCTCGACATTATGTGCATTGGTTTATGCCTTTATGGTATAATTTCGTGGACATAAATATACATAGTGCATTATAAAAGTGTGGCCAGGACTACATTTTAAGGTTCTTTTTAAAAACTCAATCTTGAAATTAAAAATCAATTTTGAAAAATCCGTAACATTAAACTCTTACAAATATGTGCAGTTTTAGAATATTAAATCTACTAAGGTCGTATATTGGAACGGAAATGGCTAACGTAGAGTTTGGGAATGAGTATTAGTTTTCGTGTAATTGTAAATGTTTTTCATGGCAACATTACCACGCACGCAAGTTTAAAAAGTGGCTTTAGCGAGACATAGCGCAGTGTTCCATCTTTTCCTCTAGGTTGATCTGCGAATTGTGTATAACAATAGCAGATTTGTAACTGTCGCCAGGACATTAACAGACTAGTACAACAATTTTAAATGATGTTGTTGATGATGTTGATAATGATGATGGCTTTACCATGCTCATAATATTTAAAAACATTGTAAATTATGAGAAATACGACCAACGAGCTTTGCGAGACCAAATAATTTGTAAGTAAAATTCGAACCTGTGTCACTCAAACACGCATTGTTTAATGAGTTCCAGCTTTACCCTTTAATACCTGGCACTGAGGTAAATTAACTTCATTGTTATCCCTAAGAGGTACATTTGCGAACACTTCAATAGCTTCACTGGAATTTGTGTCTTGTTTCAAGGTATTACTTTCCATATTCCAATCATTGACGTTTTTTTAAAGATAAGCGTTTTCTTTGACAGCTTCATTTGGATTCATATCTTATTGTAAAGGACTATGGTTTATTTTGGATGTAGTGTTTTATTTGTGAAAAGTAGTGTGTTCAAACGTTTAGTGTTTTGCTGGCGCAAATTGTTTGCAAGTTATTATTATTGGTGATGGTCTGCAATCCTTTTACTTTTCATTGTCTCCTGTCGTTTTGAATATTTTATCTTTCCTGATTGTGTTGAAGTGTTGCCTGTCTATTGTCTGTGTCTTTTTATGTTCGTTTTAGCTGATTGCTATTTATGTTCTGGTCAATACAATACAGTAACATTCATAATGTTCATGTTGAAGTTTCTTTGTTTTACTAGCTATAGCTTTGTTATCCAATTTTATTTTTAGTATTTTCGCATATCGTTGGCGTATTGTTTAAGAGAATGGTTTAAAATTCAACTGCCAAGGTTTATTTTATGGATGTGTCCAGAACTTATCATCAAATGAATTATTTTTAAACAAGCTGCGCCCCGCGGTTTCACCCGCGGTTAAAAAGTATCCTATGTGCTATTCTAAACTATAATCTATCTCTGTGCCAAATTTCATCCAGATCTGTTCAGCCGTTCTGGCGTGATAGAGTAACAAACATCCATCCATCCATCCATCCATTCTTACAAACTTTCGCGTTTATAATATTAGTAGGAAGTAGGATTTGACATAAATATTTGATGTTCGACATAATTATTAATACTAAGTTATTGTTCTGACATTTATTTTTAATTATTAATATTCAACTAATAATATAATATTCAACTGTGACGAGTAAATAAGAGTTATCAATAAATTCTGATTTCTGATTTTTTTATTTCCTGGAGAATTTTACCAAGGGTTACCTCAGCGGCAAGTGTTTGGGCCACTCCTTTTGTATGTTTCAAATCCCTTCACTGTCGTCAAGAGGCGTGTTGTGTTGCTGCAAGTTTTACCTGTAACAAGGGAAAAAGATGTTTCATCCATTACAAAGTCAATATATCAAATACTCAGTTTCTTGCCTGTTCTTCTGAGTAGTGGCTATTTTTTTTCTAGCCATAATTACTATCTATCTGAATAATTAGATCTTAGGGCCGCATTTTTAAACGACGCTTTGTCATGAATCTCAATTTAAGATCAATTATTAGTTGAGTTGGTTTTTAGTTGAGTAAAACTGGTTTTGAATCGAGATTTATGATCGAGTGTCGTTTTAGAATGCGGCCCTTAGTTACCAGATGCCTCTTCCTGACCTCCATCCTACCTTTCGTCGTTTTACAGAGCTGAACTATAAACATCGATTCTCCGAACTAAGTCTAGCAAGATCACTATAGTCATTGTATTGCCCACCGCTTCACACAGTCGTAAACATAACTCAACGAGAACCGCAAGGAAAACCGCAACTTCGAGCCTACGCGACGTTCCCTAGCGAATCAGTACTAAAACTTGTTGTTCTGTGCGATATTACTTAATGTAACGGTAGAGAAATGTGGCTTAAGTCATGAGAACTATCTCATGTCATGAGTCATGAGATAGTTCTCATTTGAGAACTATCTCATGACTTAAACCACATTTCTTTACCGTCACCAATTACCGATAACTTAATAATAAAAAATAAAATAAAATGTCTTTAATTCGGGTAATTCCCATATTGTGATAAACATACAAATTCCATTACAATTTTACATACAATTATTAACAATTAATACCTACTAGCGACCCGCTTGGCTTTGCCCGGTACCCATAAACCTGCCTAACTTATGGAAACCGCATTTAAGTCCATTGCGTGGTTTAGGAAGATAAAGCATATACAGACAAAGAGACATGCGGAAAGCGACTTTGTTTTAGGCTATAGTATGTAGAGATGGAAAGAAGTATGTACATGTAGATGTTGAGTGCTGAATAGGGTACGAAAATAAACTAAAAGTGATTTACTCTTATTTATATACGCGGTTGAACGTGGTTACCGTTGAACCCCCTTTTAATTTAGAAAATGCAACAAATAAAAAAACAAACCATGTTGATAAATCAATTTTGTGAGCATTCATTTTTATATTCACACAAAATTTACAAAATCTCATCCAGGCTATGCATACATACCTAATACTAAGTTTGTAATTACTATAACTATACTATCCTAACTAATATTATAAATGCGAAAATCAGCGTTTGTTTGTTTATTTGTAATGCTTTCACGCCCTAACTAATCAACCGATCATCATGAAATTTTGCATACACGTTTTCTGGGGTACTGAAACATAGGGTACTTTTTATCCCGAAAAGATAAGCGGTTCCTGTGGGACCGCGGGTAAAACTAGTGCCGCGGGTAAAACTAGTGCCGCGGGTAAAACTAGTGCCGCGGGTAAAACTAGTGCCGTGGGTAAAAAAGAGAGCAGCTAGTGCCTATATTATATCCGAATCTAGAAGCCACTCATCATCGTCATCAAAGCAGTCAAGCATCCGACGGCCTAACAAACAAGATACACTCTTGTAACAAGACACACGCCTGTAACTTAAACCACACAACTCTAGCCTGATCGCATCAGTTGTGACCACTTGATGAATTCGTCACAAGCTGCTAACCACACAGGTACCTATCATCACGCATAATTTACCACAGCATACTAATTAGCTACTTAATACTAAGTGAATGTGCAATGTAAACGTATCTAAGTAGGCACAAACCGGAAAACCGCGGGCATATTTTCACAAACCATTAAGTTATGTTCATGCTGCATAAAGCTCACTACTATAGGACATAATGAACTTGCTTAATTATGTGACAAAACATCGTTAAAGCTTTTTAGAAGTTCAACTGTGGCGTGTTTTGAATACGGTCCGTTTCTACTTTTGAAAGCTGATTTCTATTCTAAGTTAGAGAAGTGTGATAATTGTGACAACTGATTGACTGGACTAGCATGTTACTCGGCTTCAATAGCAAGTGAATGACAAGCTTGTAGCGCTGAAGTAGAGACTTGATAGAAAACGTCTGTCGTTGTCTGCAAAATTTCACGACTCGGTGAAGAAATGCGATCTGTAAGGGTCAGCTATCCCGACAGAAATACGGACCTACGAAAGCATTTTTGTCGTAGCTATACGCTTTGCTTGCTAAAGCCACTCGGTCGATAATAGTCACCTCAAACAAAATTTTAGAAGGTTCATCACTATTCTGTGGGGATACATCGTTTTTTTTATTTAGTATGTAGTATTTTTTTTTCTTTGTTCAGTGGTTACACTGTACCTTGTTTTTTTGGGAAATAAAAAGCGTTTACGTTAAGAGTTTCGCGACGCTCTCAATTTTCGATACAAACGCGCTTGTCAAATTTCTTGGAACCTATTAGTCGGATTGTAATGAAATTTGGCATGTACAGTTAAATGAACTATATCTCCGTCCCTGTTCTTGGTATTTTAAAAAAAAAAACGTCATCAAGAGAAAATAGAGCCATTATAAATATCCGCATTTGTAAGGGGTCACTTTTGACTGATTTATTTAATAGATATATAAAGCAAATCAAAAACTCTTTTACATAGGGAGGTTGTCTATATCAATAGCTTTTAAATTAATCCATAATAGAAGTATTTTTTTTTAGTTATGTAAGACTGATTAGAGAAGTGCGAAAGTCATAAAAAAATATTTAAATTGCAATTTGTCACTCTACCTATAGATAACTTTAGAGGGTCATCAGTATCTTTACTTGCTCTCTTCGCTCGTCGTCTCCCTTTATACGAAATGGCATTAGAAAATCTTTAGCCAATGGGAAGTTAGCTAAAGTAGTCACCGGGACCCTTAATTAATAAAATAATTTTGATACAAGTAAACGCACATACATTCGTCTATCGTATTTACGTTTCATGATCAAGATAGCGCTACGTCTCACTTACATAGGGTTTTCGTCGCTCAAAACGCACTGCTAAGAACGCTGCGTTTTACCTCTCATAATGTCTGTCTTGGAGAAAGTAAGTGTAAGTAAATAATAATAATCGTTTATTTCAGGCACTGGATGTTATTATAAGTACCTTACAGACTAACATATACATTTTACATTGTAATAATCATTAAAATAAAATATTTTGGCTTGGATTTCATGGTATCTAAATTTTAATGTAGTAGAGTATTATCTACACGCCACGCTCACTGCTAGCCAAGTCACACGTTCCCCGATCAAGTCTAAACACTGCTCTAAATCCGATGAATTCTCTAAACAAACACTTTTGCGGCTCTGTATTTATTTCTAACTCTCAAAATAAGTCAGGCACCAAGTTCAACAAGGGCTCTTTACACTTGGAGCAGAATTAGTTTGGTAGTTTGAGCATTTTGAAAAGTTTGTCTTAAGAAGAAGGTAATTTTCACAATTCTCCAATTACTGCAATGCAGAAAGTATAGCTAAACGGTAGTAAAACCTACTTTTGTTTACTACGCTCACAAAAGCGCAGAAAAGATGGCTAGAACAGAAAAAGAAGATGATAAAAGAGATTATGCTTATTTAGGAAGAGATAGCATCGTAAAAAGGTTGTTCACGATTGAAAAGCAATAAACAAATGAACAAAATGACACACTCGCATCGCTACACTCGCAGTGGGCTACGATAAAAAGATCATGACGCCGCGAAGCATGCACCACGCACGGTGTGCAAGATCATGACGCCGCGAAGCATGCACCACGCACGGTGTGCAACGCATGTCTCGTAATCTGTTTTCATATTCGTAGCAAGACATGTGCTACGGATGCTATTCGGATCGGCCCGAGCATGCGCTATTCGACCAGCATGCGCTTGTTTTATTGTTCATTGAGGCAATTACGAGGCATGCGTTGCACACCGTGCATGGTGCATACCTCGCGGCGTCATGATCCTTTCAGCGTAGCGTAGTGTAGCGAGTGTAGCGCTTACCATTCCTCGCCTAGCTCGTGTCTTGGAACGTTATCAGCTTTACAACTTATTATATTTAGTAGCTGATGGCAACAGAGTCGATGACCTTAGTTTCAGTGCTGAGTTATGAAAACAATTTTAATTGTTTGAAATACACTCACTCTGAAACTGTTTTGAAGTTTCAGTCCGAAACCATTCAAAATCATAATTTATTTTGTAAATATCACTCTGTTCATGGCTAATTGTGATTTGCTTTGGGTGGCAACAACTAAATATAATAAGGAAACGCGGTTTTATGCGCCCACGTCGATTTAACAACAAAATCTCGTTTGGGTTGGTCAGTAAACAGGCAAACTGGAGGCTAACAGTCGCTCACATTTAGCTTAATTAGGATAAAACCATTACATTTTCGGCTAGACGGTAAGTACGAGGCTGGTGAAGGCTGGTGAAGGCTGGTGAAGGCTGGTGGCTGGTGAACTCGCTCGTAGAACTTTACTGACGGCCGCTGGGGCAGAAAGATTCTCTAGTGAAGAACTGGAAGACGCAGCGTGGGAAGGCATGGACTGACGATATGCTTGTGAGGGTCACGGAAAGGAATTGGATGCGGGCAGCGCAGGACCGGTCGTTGTGGAGATCATTGGGGAAGGCAGCAGACGTCCAGCAGTGGACGTCTTCCGGGATGGCATGACGTTGAAATTATGCATTATTAGACACTCTCGTTATATCTAAGTTTCGCGCTTTACCTAGCGCCATTTAACCATTTTGCACTGTGAAGCCGAGTTTTTTTTTTAAAGTTATTCCCACTTTTTATTATGGAGGGTTTGATTTATTTTTTTGTTTTACTGTTGTTATATTATTACTCCATCGGCTCCATTTTTGGAAATGCAGCCGAGAGTACACATAGCTAGGTGGCGGCGTAATATCAAACAAAAGCAAATACTGACAAACTAATTAAACTTATATTTACAACGTGTAAACCAATGTTTAATGAACATTATTTCTTGAAAATAATTGACTAAATATCACAACAAGTCAGTCAATTAATTTATTAGTTAAAGGCAAACACGAAATATTTATAAATATTATTTTTGGTGTCAAAACAAATATAAGATCACTTAAAACGCGTCGGCTAATAATTATACACTGTGTTGACATTACCGCAGTACAAAAACAAACAGTAGCTCAAACACAGTCATAAGCTGAATTGAAAGTCGTGATGCGTTGTGAGTTTCAATTTTTTTTACAACAAAAAGTGCCTTAGTTTCGCTTATCAAGTTTCTACTTAATTTCTTATTATCAAAGTTAAAACTTACAGAGATGGCTCGATAACGACCATTCAGATGAAACAAAGTCTAGCATTCAGCAAACACATAATGACGTCATCATCATCCATCTCTTTCGAACTTTATGTTAATGACATATTTAGGTCTTGCCTAAGCATCGATTTACGTCACTGCGTGTTGCTGAATGCTTTACATGGCGGAGTATATTATCTTAATATATATAAATCTCGTGTCACAATGTTTGTCCTCAATGAACTCCTAAACCACTTAACCGATTATAATAAAATTCGCACACCATGTGTAGTTCGATCCAACTTGAGAGATAGGATAGCTCAAAACGCGAACGAAGTCGCGGGGTGACAGCTAGTTATACTATATAATACTATAATAATATTTTGTTTCACTTTAGTTACAACGTTTTAAAAAAAAAGCCAGGTCAGGGATAAACGTAACCGACTAGCATGTATGAAGGGACTCGTGAAAGTAGAAGAAGCGAAAGATATGTATACCAGGATCGTAGCAAGTGGAGAGAAGTGCTCTCTGCCAACCCTACGGGAAAAGCGTGACTATTTGTATGATTGTATATATGTATGTACACTTTAGTAGGTATATTGTAATGTGCCGTCAGCCAACACTTTCAACCATATTTCTGTGGCTGATTAACGTCAGAAAAACCTCCTATAAATCCCGGCAGCAAACTAAATTGCCTCTAAAAACGAACTCTCAAACCTGTCTTACTGCACTTTTATAAACACTGTAACGCCACAGGAGTATCTGTTAATAGCGGCAGACGGACTGACAGACAGACACGCGTAGGCGCCTCACGTCTCATACGTTTACCTTCACAGACTTTGTTTTTACAGAAACGTTTAAAGATGTCAAGCCGGCGAAGCGACAGATTCTTGCGGTCAGCATTGCAATGGGACCGAATCGGAATAAATATACAATTTATTTTAGTGTACGTTTACCTATAGCAGAGAATAAATTGTATTGTAGCACGGGGATTAAAATTAAAATGTACAGTGAGCTAGTTACGATGACAAGGTGGACTGACGATCTGGTATACTATGAGGGTCGCGGGAAGCCTCTGGATATCAGCATAGGACCTGAAGCCCTAGACAAGTAGTACTATTGTACTCGTAGAAATAGAATCGCTTGGGAGCGATTGCAAGATATCTCTGCGATGCCTGAGGAGGTATCGTGGAGATCCTTGCGGCAGGATGTCTTCCAATTGAGATTATGATGATAATGATGAAGTAGAAGCGATGACAGCCTAGCAGGCCCGCCTCTCAAGCCAGAGGGAGCGAGTTCAAACACAGCTGACGGCACGTACCAATTTCTTCATTGTGTGAGCATATGTGCGTATTGTATGTCATCTGCTACATGACTGGAGCCCGGTGTATGGCGACAGGCTCGCTCCCTGTCACATTTCGGACTAAATATCGTCGGGCGAAGCGTGGTTGTTGTCCTCTGCCAGCCCCTTCGGCGGAAAGGCGTGACGATATGTCATGATGAAGTAGCAATGATACTTCAATGGCTAGAACATTCTTAGGTCTTCCTAGGTTCAAAAAATCATCAAAAACAATACCTACACTTTCCATTTCAATTTTTGCATATCAAATCTGTTTGTGGTTTACCAATAAGACAAGAAAAAAGTTACCAATAGAGGTAACTGAGTACAAGCTCTGTTTATTCACATAAATTAAACATTCAGTGCATGTCGACACCATTTTGCAAATCCCCGACAAGCCATATTTCACTCGCCCAATAAAAAACTTTCCGGAATCGATTGATATGTAAATATCAATTTATGTAAACCAGTAGTTTATTGTGTTTTATGTAAAAGTTTACGATAATAACAAAAATGATGTTGTATTTGTGCAGGTGGCGTAGATATTTATGGCTGAGGGGATTTCAGAAGACGTATCGATAAGAACGATGATCGATGATGGGAATTAAAAGAGAATGATGAACGGCGTTGGTGAAGTGATCAGTGATCATGAAACTAAGAGATACTCAGGTGGTTATTGGTGATCAATAGTCACTGGTCACTAATGACCACCCGAGTATCTACAGGGTTATAGGTAACTCACCAAAAACCTCTTAAGGGTTCATTGTACTCATCAATATGAACAACTTTTACTATGAAGCCAATCCTGTAATCGCGAAAAAGAAAAAAGACAAAGACAAAAAGTTCAATCACCTGAGACAAAATGTATGGAACAGCTAATTTTTTTTCGCGATTATAAAGTTCGCCCCATAGTAAAAGTTGTATAAATTGATGAGTACAATGAACCCTTAAACGTTTTTTGGTGAGTTATCTATAACCCTGTATAAGTGTTTTCAATGCGAGGACGGTGTGATTAGCCTCACATAAAGAGCCAGAAACCAAGTTCTAGAAGATATCACTTTTAGCAAAAAGATCACTATATTTGCACAACTAATCATATTGGTTTGTTTGCGATTTTGTCAGTTTGTGCATTCAATTAAACGGGAGTGAGAGCGCGTAATATTAATTAAAGCAATATTTATTTTTGAAGAAAATTATGGGCATTTGTTGTCCTACATGCTATGCAGTTGAAGTCGCGAGCAGAGCTAGTCTCTCATATAGTCGTCATTCAATTTATTTTATATGCAGTAAATCAATTGTATTGCATGCAGTAAGACTGCATGCATTTTACTTTTATGCACGGAAAAAAATCACTCAAGGCTGTAAAGCAGCTGAATTATGAACCCAAAATAATAACAACCAACATTGTAACACGCTGACATGTAATGAGAGCGGCTCCTGTAACATAAAAATACCGCAGTCATAACACAGGTTGGCACAGATCCAGCCAACTCCTAAATCAGAAACCTTCATAAACATTGCGAAATAGAGAAATTTGAGTCCCTATCAAACTTTCACCGATAAACTAAAAGCTTTGTTTGTGGTCCTGTTTTGGCTTTAATCAGACATAAACTAACTTTCAAACAAATTGAGAACATCTATTATTGTAAGCTTGAATGGAGTTATGTCTTCAATCGTTGGACATTGTAGCTTCACAGAAATAGCGGAGCTTAATTACTGAAAGGTAACAACTATGTATCTTTGTCTGAATCACTACACAATTTCTAGCTCTAAAACACTTTTCATGTAGGTTTTGTCTGTCATTTGTTTTGTCGTCTTTTTCATCTCTTATAAAATGGTTTTTAGGATTCCAAACCCGAAGAGTACAACGGGACCTTATTACTAAGACTCCGCTGTCCGTCTGTCTTTCCGTCTGTCACCAGGGGCTCAATCGCGCTATTTTAAAATTGTTGCGAACGGCTAAGGTTTGGTTGCGGTTAGTTTGCAGTTGTAGTCCAACTTTGGTTGAATTCGGTATTGCGCTAAATTTCAAACGCCAACCAAAACTGAAGCTTAACTGGAACGTAGCCGTTTAACAATCGTTGTTAGTGATGTTACTTTTCAGTGACCTTTGGTGTTATTATCATGCTAAATCGAGTTACGGCACTATAAAATAAGCTGTTTTATCTGTGGTTTTGACAATGACAGCTAATTGATGGACGACAGCGTGACATTACTTCTGTAAATTCCACGAAATTACAAAGTAAACAAACAACCAAAAAACTTTTCAAATCCTCTTTATTGAATAATTAAAAACTGAAGTGTCGCAGTGCCATAATGGTTTAAATTCAAGTGTTTCTTTGGTGCCGTGACGAAGTACTTTTGCTGCTGCAGACTTTTTTTGAGACATAAAACTGTGAGAAAGTCACCAAAACTTTGCCCTGGGACGGGTAAGGTTTATAGAGGCTCTTGCATACGACACGATTATGGCGTGAATGCATCAAACCTCTTAATGCGTAAGGAGCTACTAGAAGGAAAGGAATAGGCAAAGGTAATACCTATTCCTATGCAAAAGAATAGTTGTGCAACAAAGATCTTTTGTTACATTTTGTATGTTTATAGTAATACTTCTTTTCAGATAAGGCATGACAAGTCATTGGAAGAAATACTAGAGTATACCTCAGTGTATCTAAAACACCTGCAACACCACAATGTAGGTAAGGTTTGGCCTGTATTTGTGAGAATAAAATAATGCCATTTTGTTACCTAAGTATTTACTTCAATTTTTCAGTGGCTTGAAGTACAGTAGAAGAATAACGGTGATTTTGCTTCAAGATCAACAAAGAAATGTGGCCAACACAAGCCAATCATTCAGGCTGATTACTGCTGAACACATGATGTTAAAAGGGTAATTTATTTTTATGTCAGATAAGCTGCACCCCACAGTTAAAAAGTAGCCTATGTGTCAATCCAGGCCTACCCTTAGCCCTTAGTTTACATGATTATCTTTAAAGGATGCAAACCCCAGAATTATTGTTAGTGATTATTAATGAATGTGGGTTGTGTAAAAATAATCAGCTATATAACAGATCAGCAGATACATTACAAAACCTTTGATATTAGGATGACTAATACTCATTATTACTATCTTTTGTTTCAGATTGCCAACCGCCAAGCCCACAAGAATAGAACTGCTATAAAAAGTGATAAATAAAAATAATATTAATGTCTGAATAAAACCATTTTACACATAAATAATTTTATATTATTACCTAAGTATTCATTGATTAAAAGAATGAGGAAAATATAAGAAAAAGCACTCGTTTTAATTGGTAATCCTATCTGCCGTGAGCAGAAGCACTGTATGATTGCCCACTACTGAAACTGCTATGATTGTTAACTTTAGGTTGTGAGCCTGTATGCTGCACCGCTACCTTGGTGGGCCTGCTCAGCCTGCTCTTGAAAACACATTGACTTCCTCTCTGTTAAAGTTTAGGAGCTGCATGCTTTGTATGCTATATTATGTAGCTCACAACATGCAATTTATACTATTGCTGCAGCTACCAATAGATGCATCCGCACCTGCAATCAAATACATTTTGCTTTCTATAAAACCTTAAAAAATACTGTCTGTTTATTTGTTTGTAGCATTAATATCTTGGCAATTTATTATCATAGCCTAGTTTAACCCCTGACGTCGACTTCCACACGGTTTATCGGGTGTACACACACATATCAAATTGTTTCATGTACTGTGGCCCTGAAGTGTAGTAAACATTATCCTCCTTAATAAACACTACAGCTTAAATAGTTATACAGTGTTTTGTCTTTTTCTTTCTGTTATAGTTTCAACTCAATTATAAAGGCAAAATGTTGTGTTACTATTCTGAAGCTATACAATGTTTATTGGTAAGGTAAAGGGGTATGTATTTGTGTATGTACTTGCAAAGTGTTGAATGATAAGGTAACAATCCTCAAGAACTACTCTGTTGGGATGTTATGATGACTCAATTGAACAATAATAATGTACCTAATTATATTAGTTTATACTTACTCTGTTACTTTGCTTATCTCATGTTGAAATGGTTTAAGGCCATTGTCACTTTGCCGTTGCCGGATACCCTTAGACTGGGCTATGACATGCAATGTTTCCACTGTCTCCTAGAATGGTCTGATGAGACTGTAGTATACCTAGAATACCAATGCTGCCGAAACCTATAACAATTTTATTACTTATTAAGTATTTAATTTTGTAAACATTATACCTATTTGTAATTAGACTTGAGATTTAAGACTAATGCTTTGGATTACCTACCACTGTCACTGGATAGTTATAAAATAACATACTAGCCCCACTGAACTAGCCCTCTTAGTTATTCACAGTTTTTGTTAGTTTTATTTACAAAACTTTTTTTAAGACAAAACACTATAAAACTATTCTGAGGCTGTACAAAGATTCATGCTAAGTGAGGGTTCTAGCATAATGACAGATCAGTATAAATGCAAGAAAGCAACAATGTTACAAGGCTTTACTGCGAATAAGTTTTAAGGTTGTTTGATAAGTTTTTAGGTTATGTACCTCTAAGCTTTTGCATGGTTTTCTTACCTTGGTTTGAACATCCTAAGCATCCGAGAAAGCGTAGCTTGTGAGGAGTCATTAGTTGGCGAGTTAACTCCTTATACTTGAGACAGTCTGTACCGTTTAACAAACGGCCGATCACTCATGGCAAAAGCTCCGTTCTAGAGCGTTAATTTCTTTTTTGCTTGGACCCGAGCATTCATAAGCTCTCTCCAATAAATCCATGTACCTACACACTCATTGTATTTCATTATAAGCTGTCGTCTGAAGAGAAAATCAAAACCAAAGTGACGAACTACACCCCAACGATCGAAAAACAGTCGAGCAACAGTCGAGATGTATCAACTTAAGATCAGCCGCTCGTTTGACAGCGGTAACGGTCCAGCTGCGGTCGACTAGCGTTCGAACTTTTGGCAAAACCATTAGCGCGATACGAAATTTACTAAAAGTCGAGAAACGTCAACGATACGTTTGCGTTTCAGCTGTAATTTTTTAGCGCGATCGGGCCCCAGGCTGTATCTCATGAACCGCAATAGTAGTAGAAAGTAGTTAGACAGTTGTAGTTGTTGCCGTTATAACAACAAATACTAAAAACAGAATGAAACAAATATTTAAGGGGGCTCCCATATAGCAAATATGATTTTTTTGTCGTTTTTATAGATAATGGTACGGAACCCTTTGTGCGCAAGACCAATTCACACTTGGCCGGTTTTTATACATTTGCCTATTCTTATTTCAGAATCCATGTAAGTAAAGAAATACCGATATCCGATTTAAAATGCGCATAATGTTGTCTCCTCTAACTGCCCAATAAATCTACAATAACAACACCATAGCAACAACTAACAATCACAAGAATCACAGCCACCAATCTAAAATGCCAACAAAATGCGCATGTTCACACAAGAGCCGAACAAAGCGACACTGTATTCAAATTAACCAACAAAAAACCCACAAAAGCATTCTTTTCATCGATCTCAGGTGATTTGTCACTAAATCCTGATTTACATTGGCCACCGAGCAAGATCAAAGAGTTACGCCGCCGACGGAGGAGCCGATATCAAAAGGTTTTACAAATGTGGGTAAAATAGAAATAGATTCCAGACGTGACGTTTGACTTGTGTGTCCGCGGCTTAATTTATGTTAAACGTGTGTAAGAATCGGATGGTGATTTAGGAGCACGTTTGGTGGACCTTCTGTTCGGTTGCTGTGACTGGACAGATGGATGACTCGGATTAGCGGGAAATTCTAGAAGGATCTACGCTAAGCCCGCGTCAGAAAAAACCATGAGCTTTTTCGTCTCTAAGTTATGTTATCAAATCTTAATCCTAACATTAATGTTATAAATACGAAAGTCACTTTGTTTGTTTATTATGCTTTCACGCCTTAAATACTTAGCTGATCATGAAATTTTGCATACACGTTCTCAAAGGTACAGAAAAGAACACAGAGAAGGTACACGACCTTTGATCTCGGATAACATAAGAAAAAAACAAAAATTGCAGTCTGGCAAAAGAGCAAGAACTTCCTTTTCTTGGTAATGAAATGATAAGGTTTTTAAACAAATAAACCACTTTCGAATGGTTCTATCATTTTATTATAGTCCAAACGCTAAATAGTAGAAAGAATAGAATTATACATTTATTTTGACACACAAAACACTACGAAAACGGTAACAATACATAAGACCAATGCACAGATGAAAGATATAGAGCTATCACTGTAATGTCTAGTGCGTCAAACAAGTAACATTATTAAAAGAAAAACAAAAAACCTGGCTGCAAAATGTTGTACCCACTGTCATTTTCACTATCAAAAAGATTCAAATGACACCACGCATGTCGAAATCCATCAAGCTGTTTAGGCTGTAGGGCGTGCCGAAGAATAATCATCTTAGAACCTCATACATACATCCCCACATACATACATACATAAACTCGAAAAACATAACCCTCCTTCTAACGCAGTCGGGTAAAAAGGTGTGTCAATGGCGGTAATACAACATCAATATCACCTGTTATTGCAGATAGAATACGTCATGTACGTATGCATTTAAAATCATACGATATCGCCAGATGTGTTCAATTGCCGTAGATTTGAGGATATCACGCCACCTTTACCTATTCCAATTAGACCAAACGAATGTCAAAAGTGTAAACAAATTTGTCACAAGACGCTGTTACCGAGTGAATGGGTGCTGATTTTGACAGAGATCGGACCATTGGTTGCTATGAAAGATTTCATCTATCTGAGGCCCGAATTATACAGGCCGGACGTAAAGAGAGAATGCGGCGCGGACAAGGTTCATGCGTGGTGTCACTAAAAAACTTGTTCATAGAGTATGAAAGCAACGTGTTTCAAAATTACACACAAGCGACGCGGTGCAGACACACCGCTTCACAATTTTTGAAACGTGTCCGCGCCGCATCCTCGGCTTACGTCCTTACACAGAGGCAGATGCAAAAATCCTAATCCTAATTAATATTATAAGTGCGAAAGTGAGTTCGTTCGTTTGTTTGTTTGTTTGTAACGCTTTCACGCCCTAACTAATCAATCGATCATCATGAAATTTTGCATACACGTGGTCTGAGATACAAAAAATACGGTACTTTTTATCCCAAACAAATAAACGGTTCCTGTAGGACCGCGGGTGAAACCGCGGGGAGCAACTGGTTATTTATATGACATCCTTTTGTTTTAATTCTTGAAATCTGATTCAAATCTACAAGCTAAGAAATATTCTACATCGTCCTAGCAAAATTTGAAACAAGCATTCTGGATACATCTGTCGAAATTTGTAGGCAACAATTAAAATACTCATATGATTATGTGTTGTCGTACTCGTATTTCTAAAAGATATTTCTGCAATCTTGCCCTAAATCTTAATAACATGATCTGGTATTTTAATTCTCAGTAACCACTTAGTCATGGGGGAACTTTTGCATCAGCAAATAATCCGAATATTTTAAAAATTGCGAATGACATTCGAAAAGTGAGAGCAGAGACAAGCGGTGCCTCCAAAAGTGGTCATTTGGAGCATTTAGCGGTCAAATTACAATTTATCATGAGATTGGTGGCACGCGATCTGCCGACTGATCACACCACACTAGACTTGTTGCGTGAGTATGGGTGGGGTTCGATTGCAAGCGAGGCAAAACTAAACGTTTTTGATATGCAAGGCTGCAAAGTTGTTTTTTGGCGCAAGTACTTGTTTTGAACCTCTCGCTACGCTCAAGAAATCAGAAATCAGAAATCAGAATTTATTGATAACTCCTATAGTTACACGTCACAAGTCAAGCGTTACACGTCAAGCGAGAGTTTCAAAAGTACGAGTCGCCGAGTAACTTTTCTGCTGAGAAACATATAACTTTTCACCTCACCTTTACCCCGTAAAGAAAAGATGTGCTTTTTTCATGCAGTCGAGCTGGCCAGTGCGATTATTCAAAGGTTCGAATTTTAATAACTCTTTCCACACTAGCGGATATAATGCAATTTAGCACTCAGATTTCGAATGAAAAACAGACTCTTTCCGAGCTTGTTAGATAAAAAAATACTTATCTTGGGAAAATGTTTAAGATTTTACTAAACTAATGGTTTTTCTAGTGATCTGTTTTAATTCAACAAGTCAGGGTGAACTAACATTGAAATCATATTTGTATGCTTCAGTTCTGAGAAAATATTCTTCCATTCCTAGGGTGAGATTCACAGACCGCACTTCGAAATACTTGACTTTGAAGGAAAGTTCAACTTTCCGAGCGAGTTTCTTGAACTTTGCATCAAAGTTAAGTGGAAGTGCATTGTGAATCTCGCTCCTAGCGACAAGATGCCATGCGACTATGAAGTCTGTGTGCGATATTAATGACTAATGATGCATGCGTTAAGTACTTTTTTTTTAACGATTCTTAGATTCTCCTGAAAATTGATTTTCGCATGTACTCGCATCTGCACCATTAAGCTAAATTCAAGCTTTCACTATGACTTCACCTTAAAATCAGGCGATACCCAAAACGACTGACACGATAGTTGTTTGACACGCATATCATATCTCAGGCCACATAAGATACCTATCTTTTTTCACCCGACTGCGCAAGAAGGAGGGTTATTTTATTGAGTGTATGTATGTATGAGGTTTTTTTGGCACACCCTACAGCTTAAACAGCTTCATGTGGATTTCAACATGTGAGGTGTCATTGATGTGCTGTGGGAAAAATAATGTGACGGTGTGATCCAAAACATATTCACCCTTACTAATAAACGTGGTATAGCCTCTGAATAGTTAACAGTTGTATTGTCTTTTTGTTTCTTTTAAATGTTTAACTCGCTCTGAAACTACAAAACATTATACCTATAACTATTCTTACGTTATACAACGTTCGTTAGTACGACGGATTAATAATAAACAATGAATTACTAACACTTATAATCCGGATTATGTGTGTTGATTACAGCTTTGCTTGGGCCAACTCTGACACTACAAATTAACATCCAAACCACGCCAAAATTACTCTTCACTCATGCCCCAATCAAAACTCTAGCAGGATTAAAAACAATATCAAAATGAACGCAGACAAATTCACTAAATTAAGCGCACAATTTATTACTGAACAAGATCACCATTCACACTTTAGACTTTAGACTCTGCGACTTATCTCTGTTTTCATACAATATTTTGATCCGAATCCCAGCACCGTTTCTGGCCGTCATCCAGCCACCCTAATCCCCACAAAGGTCGAGTTTATACTTTATTATCCAAAACTTTACAACCAATAAAACCTAGGTGCTCGTGGCTATATCTGCTGATCTCTAGTAATAACCTCGGAGTGGTATAACGTGCTGTTGATCCCTTGTTTAATAACTTCATGGAAATCGTAAGCCTCCCGATCTGGATGGTTTCCATGTGAGCTTGGTCGGACCTGTTTTATTTAAACATGTCGGATTTTAATTTGTCGCAAAAATGAACAGGTGTGCGTGTGAAATAATTTAAAAGTCTGCTGTGTCACATCATTTTGTTAAAAGTAATGATGAGTCGGAATTAAATTGGGAAAGACGAGTTGGTTATCAGCGTGGAAAAAAAATATTGAAATAAAACTATTGGACAAAACCGTTTTATTTTGGCTAATCAAAAATTTTGCTCAGTTGTAAATACTAGTTGCAGCCCGCGGTTTTACTCGCAGTCCTATAGGAACAGGGACTGGAAGGATCGGCTGAGTAGTTAAGGCGTGAAAGCAAACAATCAAACGAATCAACTTACTCTCGCATTTAGAATATTAGTTAGGATTAGGATAGTTACGAGTAAGATGACGTAATACAATAATTTTATTAGTTATAATGCATACGATTTTTCAGTATTCAAACTTAGACTTCTACTGCAACTACAGAAACCAGAATCTCAATTATAATAAAGGCATATCGAGGAAGAAATTCCCGTAAAAGAGACAGGAAAGCAAGAAGCTTCGGTCAGTAGCCACGGTCATGAAAACTGAATGATTGTCAACATTCTTGAAATTCTACCGTACGCAGTCATAGGCTATAAACTTTTTATTATACATTGTTCTGTTTGTTGTGTACAAACGTTGACGTTCCTTTTTTTTTAATCCGAACACTTGCTCCCGTGTGCGAACTCACCCGTGGTCTTACAGGAATCGACATATTTTTTCGGGATAAAAAGTACCCTATGTCCATTTTAACCCCCGACGCAGAAACGACGGGGTGTTATAAGTTTGACGTGTCTCTCTCTCTCTCTCTCTGTGTGTGTATGTGTGTGTGTGTGTGACTCTCTGTGGCATCGTAGCTCCCAAACGGATGAACCGATTTTGATTTCTTTTGAAATGTGATTTAGTCGGGAGTGTTCTTGGTGTTCAATGCATAATGAAAATATTTGATTTGAAAGAAAAATGTTCAATGCTTATTTGTCGTGGTTTTTTTTTTAAACTGTACTTATCTATACCCCTTACAACATGTACGCAAAATTTCATGATGATTAGTTGAGTAGTTAAGGCGTGAAAGCGTTACAAACATACAAACTAAACTAGGCTAGAAGGCTAACTAAACTAACTTCAAGGCTAGAGTGAATAAGTACCTTATAGGTCGTCGTGCTCCATCTTAGACCACAACGTCGCTTAACATCAGGCGAGTTGGTGGTCAAACGACGACCTATTCTACATTTAAAAAAAAACAAAGAAACGAACAAACTCACTTTCGCATTTATAATATTAGTTAGGATTCGGATTCGGATTCGTCCATGGTTCCGACCATTACTTCTGGTTCAGAGCTTCATTCTTAGCATTCCTGTTCTAAACCCAAACTCAGGTCCGCTAAGTGCGGGTAATTCTTACAAATCATTTAACAATCGCTAAACCTTCATTCAGTTATCGAAAAGGTGCCAAAACTAGACCGGTCTAGATATCTAGTTTTAGCTATTTAATACCGAACAAATGGGCAGGCTTCCGTTTTTGTTCATAAACATCATGGTTAAGGAGATATGGACGGAATTCTGAATGCTTCGTATCGTAATAATGCAGATTCGATGCAGTTGCTGTACAACATGCATTTTATCTTTATTCGTTCGTAAAGTTTGCGGTCAGATAAAAACGTATTAGATACATTTTTAATCGACTTGAAAAAGGAGGAGGTTCGCAATTTGACTGTATGTTTTTAGGGTTCCGAAATGTTACCAAAATTATAAAAAGGAACCTTCATAGTGAGACTCCAATATCTGTCTGTATTTTTTGTATATTGCGTGATTGCTCTACCAATTTTTATTTGTTTAATTTTAATTTTGTTCTTGTTGTTCTGACTGATGAAAAAACCAAAATAAAGTAAATTGTTAAAAAAAAATTGGCTTTTTACTTTATTTTATCAATACGGTTAGAATAAAATACTAACACTAAGCTTCATACTAGGTATATTGGAACAAATAACGTACCTACAATAATATTAGGTAATTATTTAATTAGGTGCTTATTTCGATACACAAAATAGCTACCATTTCAATAGCATTGTCATCAATACCTAGCTTATTCCTAGCCATAAATCAAGCAGTATAATCTAGAAGGTGTGAGGCGCGCAGCAAATCGACTGTTCTAAGCCACGCTATAAAGCATTGATAGCTGCTCGCTGGCTGGCCAGCGCTGATCAGCTTAAGCTAGTCTGCGGCAGTGCTGGTCAAGCGTTTTTAATGGGGGTTGCTTGAAAATTTTTAGTCGCTAGCAATTTTTCTCTACTATCCGTTTTCTAGGCGGTAATTCGATTCGGTATACCTTGCCAGAAAAACGTGACCAAAAAAAGTCGCAAGCAAAATTTAAACTACATTTACACAATTATTTTAAAGTCCTTCCCTTTAACACAATTATGTACGTAGGTGTACTGTAGATTAACGTGCGCGAGTTTCTGTAAATATTTCTGTGGAATGGTAGCTAACTAATTGTATTTTTTTAAAGGTATTTAACTTGTGCGCGAGAGAGTTCTAAGTTATGATTATAAATTATTAGAAAACCCGAAAACAGACTTATAAGTAAGTACAGATGCTTCCAATTAAGTAAATAAGGGTGCTTCCTCGTGGTCAAAGCAATTATTCTATTCGCAATGGCAACCACTACCTTAGTCACCGGTGAGTTAAGCTTCTAGATCGCCACATAACCACCTATGACACCAATAGAGAAACGTATAAAATTTTAAGGTTTTTGACAAAAACTATAGTTGAGAAGACCTGACCTAAGTATTAAGTACTAGCCTAGGTGTTAAAACGGTGAGCCCTAAATTAGCTAAGTGGCTTTATCGAGTCGGGTAATGCCGAGACAAATGTTGTGCTATTATAGCGATGAGACACACGGGTGTTTGGGATGGAGAACTTTTTGTGGACTTGCTTGGGTTAGCTTTGTTGATGCATTAACTTTTTGGAAGAGCTTGTGCGTTTCTAAGGGAATCCACACACCAAATCGCCGACTGCTGTCTACATGATGTAGGCTGCTATATTTTAAACGTCGGCGATCATATTCAAAAGAAATCAAGCTGCAGACGTCGTGTCGGCTAGCCGTGTCCGCCGACTTTGGTATGTAGACTCCTTAAAGCAGCGAAATTATTTCGTCTATTGTATTTGAAGGTAAAGGTCATTTTCAAAAATAAAATATTGAAAAACAACGTAGGTATTAGAAGGTTTTAGGTATTAGAAGTCGGGTTAGATATTAGTAGGTATAGTATAGATTTATATGAAATATTTATGTAAACAAGAATGCGTTGTATTTTTCTAAATAATGTTATATACTAGATAAGTGTTGAGTGTGCTAGGTATAATACTGTGTTAGAATGATGTTGTACTATTTGTAAGATTTTAATACTTAAACCTATTTTGCAGCGCCCTTACAGGGTCTTTGTACTTTGTACTTAGCCTAAGCACTATGCAGCACTGTATTTTGGCAAATAATAAATAAATAAATAAAATAAATTATTCTTATTCAATTTTGAAGGGGCACTTCTAAATTATTTGAAACATGTCATGACGCACGGGCTGAAATCATGAAAATGTAAGTTTTGGATACCTATTGTTTCATCAAATTTTGTTTGGTCAATTTCTTATCATCATTCCGAAAAGTTTATGCTACTATCTGAAAATCTTAGGAAAACCTTGCCAATATAATAGCGTAGTGAGTCCTAACATGAAGTTCGCCAATTTGCTATTCAACGAATCACAGTAGGATTATCATTTGTCACCCTTTTAAGGTCGTAGTTTAATTTAAGGTCATTTATATGGCAAATACCACCTGCTGGGTTCAATCGTGGTTTCTACTACACATGTCAGATGTGAGCTACTGCGTTATTGTAATTGCTAATTTGTTTGCGGTAGGAAATACTTTAAGACCTAGCTGTATAGGTGGTGATTGAGATATTTATGCCTGCCGGTTTTGTTCTTTGATATTACTATTTTGTGGTCTTAGCTTGGCAGGCTAGGCGTTTGATGAGAGCTATCTAAGCGATGGTAGTTTAGTTGGAGAAGGTCCGCCTCTCAAGCCAGAGGAAGCGAGTTCAAACCCAGCCGACGGCACGCACCAAATTGTTAATTGTGTGAACATATGTGCGTATTGAATGTCATCTGCTACATGACTGGATCCCGGTGTATGGCGACAGGCGCGCCTCCTGTCACATTTGGGACTGAATATCGTTCGGCGAAGTGTGAGTGTTGTATTTCACCTCTGCCAGCCCCCTCGGGGGAAAGGTGTGACGATATGTTATTTAATCATAAGTAACGATGTAGTGGAAAGAGTGACCCATAGAATAAAAAATGTTTGATCTAGACATGTTCATTTCCAAACGTGGCCATCTGAAATGGTTTACTGAATTTAAATAAATTTCAAGTAGGTATAGAACTGAAGAAGTACTGTTGAAGTTCTTGTTCAGCACGTAGCAATGAAGATAATTAGTTTGCTTTATATACCAGTTGATTCTTTTTAAAAGAAAGGGGCTAGTTTTAATTTTACAGAAAGAACAATTTTAACAAGTCATCATGACTTACTAGGACAATAAAACCCAAGAACTTATGTGAACACTAATTTGATATTGATCGAAGGATTACGTAACCTTTGGTTGGCTCGACGTAACCCGTTTAATTCAAACGTTTCGTGAAAACAGAGCCGCGGTAGTCGGCTCATCTTACATCTAAATGGAATGCCTAAATGTCACGGATTCCATTGAAACCGCTGAGCATCAGACTGGCGCCTTCTGTAAGTAGGGTCAACTGAGGCAAATGCGTCTGTGGGGCAATCATGTCTTTCGAGTTTTTTTTTTAAATAAATTCGGGACACTTCCACACACGGTCGCCTGACCCCAAACTAAGCAAAGCTTGTACTACGGGTGCCAGAGACTGATATACATACTTAGTTATTTCTAAATACATACAAAAATAGATATTTACACCCAGACATAGAACAAACATTAATGTTCATCACATAAATGTTTGCCCTAGGTGGGAATCGAACCCACGCCCCCAAGCTCAATTACTGACAAACTCTTCACAAGTTAGGCAACTAGCGCCATCTTGTATTGCAACTAAAGATAAAAAAGATGTAGGTGGCGCTTAGTTTGTGAAGGGTTTGTCAGAAACTCTCGAAAGACGCAATTGCCCCTAAGACGCATTTGCCCCAGTTGACCCTACCGCACTAAGTTTTCGCAAGTAGGTACTTAGCAACGAAAGAAACGAACACCACCCTTAATTCTATTCCTTTACTAATCCAATTTTTCTATAGATAGGTAAGTAAGTATTAGAAATGCAAAAGTGAGTTTGTTCGTTTGTTTGTTACGCTTTCACGCGTTAACTACTCAACCGATCGTCATAACATTTTGCATACATGTTGCCAGGGTTACACCTTTTATCCCGAAAAAAATTACAGTACCTGTGGAACCGCGGGGCGCAGCTAGTAGGTATTATAAATTGCGGAAGTGAGTTTGTTCGTTAAAAAATAAAAAAATGCACAGGTACACGTTGTCAGAGGTGTCAAAGGACATAAGGATTTTTCATCCCGAAAAAAATAATGTTTCCGTGGGACCGCGAGTAACAGCGAGGAGCTAGTAGGTACCTAATATAAATTGCGGAACTGAGTTTGTTCGTTTGTTTGTTACTCTTTTACACCTTAAATACTCAACCGATCGTCATGAAATTTCGCATACATGGTGTCAGGGGTGCAGAAACAGATTTAAGGTACCATTTCGAAAAAAAATACGATACTTATGGGACCGCAGGTGAATCCGCGGGGCGCAGCTTTTAGATATTATATAAAAGATATGTCATTTTAAAAATAGATTTCTTAAATCAATTTGAACTAGATGCTAGTCATTTATGTTCAAATCATTAATTTGATCTAATTTTAATTACACATACAATATAATTAATACTTCAACTAATCACTCGCCTCTGACTTCCACCGAGCCCAGAGAAGTGCCAACATCTCGAATGATAGATATAAATCGATAGCATTTATCTCGATTACATTCGCAGAAGCAGTTTTCAAGTACTTACTATTTCACTAAGTACGTACTCAAGGTGAAGCAATATGGGGCATTTGCCCCTAAGCCCCGACATAAAGTATGAGCGCTTTTTTCCTTCTAACCATAAGGGTCATTGCTAAGTGTCCTGACTAATTTAAGACATTTTTTTTCTGGCAAAAGCAATTTTATCTCAGCCACTGTCTCTCTCGTTAGAAAAGTCATGTAAGTGAGAATAACCGGAATAACATTTCACGCGTCTGATCCCGATGACGCGCGAGGGCCTAGGTCAGAACATTAGCCGCGCGACAGACAAGCGACAAGTAAATATTTTTTTAAAAGAATAACTTTCTCATTGTAAGTAATAGATATTCTAAAATTTGATTTTCAAGCTCGTAAAATAAAATCTAAAGTAGTTGTGTACTAACTCTTTTTTTATTCAACGATAGGCTTGCGTCCGGCCACCATCTTGCTTATGATAAGCTGATAAACAATGATGCAGCCTAAACGATGAAGCACGGTTGCCTAGAAGAAACCGATTCACTCGAGACTTGAAGACACCCAGATTATAAGTGTCACGGAACACACGCTCTGATAAAGCATTCCACACTCTTGCTGTTCGCACAATAAAAAAGGAATAAAGCGTTTCAAACTCAACTTCAATTTATATAACTCCTGACACATCCTTGCAACGGCCCATAGTTAATACTCACACTCTCCGATGATCGCTGCGTCGTTAAATGAAATGTTATGACATTAGAATAACTGATCGCGTCTTCGGATGATCGTGCCTGACCTTATGATGTTCAGAATTAGATATAAATCGACAGCTAGTATAAATTGTAAACGTTAAATTACGTTTGGGTTTGAAGTCATTCACAACCTTGACTTTAGCGAAACTTTTCTTATTTTCTCAATATTTTAAGAAAGCAAGTTCGGCTAGCTAGCCCTGATGCTAAAGTTTCTAGGCCGCCCGAAGGCTATTGAAATGGCTTGACAATTGTTTTTTGAAGATGAACTCTTCTGAAAACACCACTAAGGCCCGCATGCTAAAACGACGCTCAGTCATGAACCTCGATTTAAAACTAGTTTTACCGTACATAAAAACGGATTTAAATCGAGATTAATCATCATCATCAGGGTTCTTCTCCCTCCCTTTGTGGGGGAGTAAGGTTGCGGCCTCGAGGATCTTCCTCATTACCGCGGCTGGGCTCTGGGGGAGCACTGCCCCCAGGGAGTTTGAAGGATGCGAGCGCCAGCCCGGCTCGCGCCGGCGGCCTCTCAAGCATCCTCACCCGATATGGTCATGATGGCCTTATCATGACTTTGTGGAGCTCTCTTCTTTCGAGATTAATGACTGAGCGTAGTTTTAGCTTGCATGCTGAAACCACGCTCACGTAAGCCCGCTTGCGGGCTTATGTGTTTAAATTTTAGTCAAGATTAGATGATGCTTTTGGCGCTTATAGTTCATTGGTAATAAGCAGAAATTCAGAGAGGTTTAGGAGACTAGGAATTTTGATTTGTGAATTACATGACAAACGACCATAATTGTTAAATTAAAACTTAACTTGAAGGCATTCTAATCTGTTTAAAATTGAAGTTTAAGTCGCTTATTAACCTCAGTTTGAGACGTGCTTATATGCCGAAAGGTGTCGCAAACGATTAAGTACCGGATTCGTACAATACCGGCATTTGATTGTCAAAATAAATTCCGTCATGATAGCCTAGTCGGAGAAGATCCGCCGCTCAAGCCAGAGGAAGCGGGTTCGGACCCAGCCAAAGGCACCAATATTTGTTCATTGCGTGAACATAATATGTGCGTATTTAATGTAATCTACTACGTAACTGGAGTTTGGTGTATGGTGACAGGCTCGCGCCCTGTCATATTTGGGATTGTATATCGTCCAGCGAAGTGTAGGTATTGTACACCTCAGCCAGCCCCTTCGGGGAAAAGGCGTGACGATATGTCTAATCTTCCCAATTAGCTACGCCGTCGCAAGCTTTAATTGCTAGCCGCAATTAAAAATGTGTAATTCTGATCTATCTTCTTACAACATTTTATCAAAATCAGTCCATCCGTTTAAGTTTGAAGAAGTAACAAACATACACAAACATTCCCTTTTATAATACATGGTTATTTGTACCTAGTCAAAAACCTCTTAAGGGTTCATTGTACTCATCAGTACGAACAACTTTTACTATTGGGTGAACTCCGAAATCGCGAAAAAAAGCAGCTGTTCCATACAAAAAGTTCAATCACCTTTGACAAAATGTATGGAACAGCTGATTTTTTTTTTCGCGATTTCGGATTTCCCCCCATAGTAAAAGTTGTTCATATTGATGAGTACAATGAACCCTTAAGAGATTTCTGGTAAGTTATATACAAATAACCATGTATAGTTGAAATTATAGTCGAAATAATCGACTAAATCGTACGTGAGTAATTCCCAGTTCATACGTCATAATGTGTGAAAACCACGTCAGTTACCATAATAAAATAATACTTAGTTAATTTCCAATAAGATTCCCAATCAGCTACTGTACTCATTATTAATTTTTTACCAGAGACAGAAATACGCCCAACTAAACATGAAAATATGCTCCAACACAAATAAAAGCTTATAAACACTGTGTAATAGGGACAAGCGTTTGAACAATGTAACGTCACCCACATAATCTCCAGATAAATACCTAATAATAACCGAAGCGCGTCATTAATTGCCTTGTCGACATGACATCAAAGAACAAGACTCTAATGCTAAAGGCAATTAATTAAAATCTCTAGGTACAGGTTTAACGAACTGCCTAACTGAAGACGCTGACCATTCGATCAAAATTGACCTTTAAGCTGTTATTAGGAAAGCAGAAAGTCCAGTGGAGATGCAGTTACGCATAATTGCATAGAGTTACATAAGAATACAAAACAAGATGTAGAACAAGAGGTGTTAGTGAATGTAGTCAGAATACAGGAGTTAAGTGTGGCGATACGATAGCGACACGATTTCTTTACTTTCAGGCAAATAAATTAAATAATAATAATAAATACATAAATTCGGAACATTTCCACACACGGTCGTCTGACCCCAAACTAAGCAAAGCTTGTACTATGGCTGCCAGAGACTGATATACATACTTAGATATTTTTAAATACATACATAAAAAGATATTTAACACGCAGACTTAGAATAAACACAAATGTTCACCACATAAATGTTTGTCTTAAGGGGAATGTTGTAGCAGGCTGCTACAACATTCACCATCCTGCATGAAGCGGCAGTCCTGGGAGTAGTACTGCAAGGCAGGATGGTGAATGGAACCTTTAAGATGATTTCGCATGTTGCCAACTGAATATCCTACTTAATATTATAAACGCGAAAGTTTGTATGGATGGATGGATGGATGTTTGTTACTCTTTCACGCCAGAACGGCTGAACAGATCTGGATGAAATTTGGCACAGAGATAGATTATAGATTAAAGATGTCTAGAATAGCACATAGAATACTTTTTAACCGCGGGTGAAACCACGGGGCGCAGCTAGTAAACCATAAAGCATCGATTTTATCAATTTTTCCTGATTTATTAATCAATACTCTATTGTCATCAGTAAGTCGTCGATAATAAATGCTCCCGAACAATTTGCTTTAATCGTGCGTGGACAAGCACAGGCGCATCCCGCGCACTGAAATAAACTAGAGTAGACACAAAACGAACAGCTCGCCTGGAACCGCCGTAACATGATCTAGTAGACAGCTTGTCGGTTTGTTTGTCACTTGTCATCGGGATGATTTCTGACCCGTATTTCTGTGACAGTCTCTTATATTGCGTATGGGACCAAGCTCTACCGACCTCTCCCCTAACTCTCTTAGTTTGTAATGATTCATCTTTAATTTAATATGCTTTTTATTTGTAGCGGTAATAGTCCTGTTGGAAAAAGGCTCGCTTTTCAAGCCAGACAATGCGGGTTCGACCCCAGCCGAAGGCACGCACCAGTTTGTTCATTTGTGATCATAATATGTACGTATATTTAATGTAATTTCCTACATAACTTTCAGCTTGTAGTATAGCGACAGACTTGCCCCACATTACATTTGGGGCTGAATATCGTCCGATAAAAACTGGGTGTTTTAACACACCTCTGCCAACCCAATGATGGAAGGCATGACAATATGACCGACCTAATACAGTCGTTAAAATTAAACATTGATTAAAAAATACTATCAGGATCTGTTACTTAACTTACGTCTTTCCTATAAAAAAATAACTTGTGCCATTCTTATAACAAGAGTTTAACTTTTAATTGGTACTAATGAATTTATAGATTGACTGATAAGTACTTCTTGAAGTTTCTTAATTGCTAACTGATAATATTATCTAAAGATAGATTTCAATTTCGTCGCCACGCACCATGAATCATCTATCTCTAGTAAATTAACGATCAAAGCAACATGTTTATCACTGTGTTTAACCTTTCATTAATTATCCCCTGTCCCCGCTTCGTTTCCAGTTTCCTCGCCGGATGTTATAAATTAAATATAAATTTAAATTTCGCTTGCATAATCACTAGTGCTTAATGTAAATCGCCGGCTAATTTAACGTGTGATCAGTCATTCGGGTAATCGTAGATTATTTTGTGTCTTCGGGTTATCTGTTCTAACCAGGCGCCACTGTTTGGCGAGTCTAAAATCTTGAGATTCCTTTATTTATATCTTTACTAGCTGTGCCCGGTGGATTTACCCGCTAATTTACCGTTAATTTTCAAGGCATATAAGCTGAAACGTTATTTATTTCATTTTCATACTTAATTGATCTAACCACTCTATTAATACATTACAAATATGTACACGAAACGCTACATGTGTAGCAACTTTTAAATTAAGTCATTCATATTATGTAGAATTAGAAAACTTAAAAAAACTCTAAATCATCGGAGGTATTTTGGTGGAAAAGGCCAGCTAAAAAACACTCATCGCCAGATAATAATGTACAACTTTATATACTGTAAGTAGCAAATGTTGGAATCTAACAAACAATGTAAAAGCAAACTTCCCAATTAGTCGATAAAAATTAAAACTCAACCACGACAAGGCGATGAAAATTGGCCGTCATAAACTTACATAGTAATCTGAATCGGTTATGCATTCCATAAACAAAGGAGGTTTATAGACGAGGAGCTATACCACGCGATTATATTGTTAGTCTTTCTTTGGAATTATGATTGTGACTTTGTCGACTTTCATTGCATTTATGCAAGATGTGAAAATCAATTATGAAAAAGAAGCGACATACGAGTACGTAACTGTGGCCTTAGTGTGGAGCCCTTGTACTTTGTGCTATTTACGGTAAGACCTCTGAAAGAGCGAGGCCCTGGCGGTTGCCTCCTAAGGCCACCACTGAATAAACGTAAGGCAGTTGACAGTGTTTGAACTCATAAAACTAAAGATCAGACTAAGTGGCATGCCGTAGGAGAACCAGATTAGTGAGCTAATGTGAGCTAATGACAATGAGAGACGTAACCATAACTATTCCCGTTATTTAGAAAACTATTTTAGAAAATATATTTAAACATCACAACAACATTTTCTAATCGTATAGCAAATTTCAAAGGGATAAAAGAGAATAAATTAATGTTACAAACTTTCAAATTTGAAAGAGGCAAAACACGCTTTGATTTATGAGCATTTTTGTGATCACAGGGACCTTGGTAACCACAACCAGCTCCGATCCTACCACGTGGGAGTGTGAAAGATATTTCGGTTCCAATGAAAGGGAAAGAACAAAGCGCCGATGAGCCGGAAAACGATGGTAATTAACCAAATTGGTGTGATTAAGGTAATTAATCATGGCCAGTCCATTCTGATGAAGACATACACAAAGGAGATGGTGCCTTTGTGCTTGTTATGTGGGTAGCGAAGCTGTTAAAATAGTTAAATGGTGGTCAGGAAATTTTAAAATTCGATAAAACATCAAGAGGTACACACGTACACACATATGCAACTGAACCAAAAATAAAATGAACCAATAGGGAGAATAATTAAGGATTAAATACGCTCTACGAATAAACATTTATGAAAATCAACCCAATGCAAAGTTCAGAGTAAACAGCCTAATTATCTCTAAAATATTATTAACTAGCTGCGCTCCGCGGTTTCACCTGTGGTCTGGCAGGAACCGTTAGTGTTTTCGGGATTAACAGAACCCTATGTTCTTTTTTGTACTTCTGGCAACGTGTGTGCAATATTTCATGATCAGTTAAGTAGGTAGTTAAGGCTTGAAAGCTTAACAAACGAACAAACAAACTCACTTTTGCATTTTAAATATTAATTAGGGTGAAATAGTTAGGATTAGGTTTAGGATATCAAAGTTTGTGAGGAATAAGAGTGTATCTTCTTACCTCTTTAAGTCAAAGTGACTCTACCAATTTGGATCAAATTTGGTATGAATTTTAATAGCGTAAATTTCAATTATCACTGTGAATCTCCTAATGTGTTTTTGAATTTTACATAGGTAAAATTACCTACTAACTACTACTATTTTACTTACTAATTACCTACTCACAATTATAACACTGGAATTTTCAGAACGTATTACAAGTAAACTATTTAGTACTGCAAACTATTTCAGTTTATGCTAATAAAAATTGTTTATGGCATTTCCCCTACATCCATAAGTCACCAACCCCAGTCAGTCTTACAGTCTGACCACAGTTCTCATTTCACCACATCGTATAACATGCAATTTATTGCTGTTTCCTTTATCTCCAATACCTTATTGTTCTTTGACAAGCAATAACATATTAATGCAAATCGTCTTATTGTCGCGGCTACCGATCTGAGCTCTACTTTCTGTTTGATTTCACTTGTGCATTTGATCAAGCTGAGTTGAAATGGAACAAGGCTGGGAGTGCGGTAGTTTTCTATGTTGTCTGTATTGTGTACTTATAGATGAGTAGAGATCGAATAACTTTGAAATTCTTAGATAACAGTGGACAAACGCAGTAAACGTAACAAGTATAATTTTCTTATGATAAAAGAAACTTAAATGAGTGATGAATTCTTCCATAATTTAAGAAAATAAACCCTTTCTAAATGATGGAAGAAACTTTTGACATTTCTATTTTTACTTCTTTTTTTAATTAACTAGTTAACTTGTTTTTTTAGTAAGTTTTAAACTTCAGAGAGAGTGTAATAGCAAATGACAAGCTAAAAAAAAATGCACGTTTGCGACTTGAGCTTTAAGAAATATTGTACTTATCTTTTTGATTAAAGTTTTAAAAACAACAAAATAACATTTATTTTTATTATTTGGCTTATTAGGTTTTGGCTTAGGTACGTAGATTTAGTTTGCCATAGAGCTCACTCAATAAACAAATGACCATTAAGTGCTTTACTACAGACCTTTCATCGTCCAATGCACTACGCGTGGGCGCACAGTTTATATTCTGTTGATGTGGATTTGATTTACTATGGTGATTCTGAGGTGTCGTTCTCATTCCCTGCCTGAACATTCTGTCTCTATGATTTGCCCTCCACTTTAATGCAGGCGACAGGGATAGAAAATCAATGTCTATTGTTCGAGAATCTGTTTCTAGTCAGTATTTTTGTATCGCGCCTCAGGATTTATGATGGCATTATCCTATTTTACGACTAGAGCTTAGTGGTTGTTAGTATTAGAGTTTGATTGTTAAATGCAACCAACACATAATAATTATGGGAATGTTTTAAGGCTAAACGTAATAAATAACACAAAATTCACATCATGTCTGTTTACTCTTATGAGTTTGCAATCTTTTCATGACTATTTGGTGCCATACTAATGATATTGCCTGAGTAATTGACCTAGATGTTTGCCTATTCTTCTATCTATATATACTTGCCAAGATAAAGATGATTTATGCCTATAATAACTAGTAACTTAACTAGATCTATAAAGTTTGTATTCTAGTTCAAATCTCCCATAACACTGAACGCAAGCATTCAAATAAGTCACGCTGACTCACAATGCAGTCAAAGGACCCGCTACCAGTCGGGAGTGCCACAAGGCGCGATTCTTGCCCACGCATTGTTCCTTCCATACGCTGGATTTACTTATTACTACCTAATAGATCACTGCGAGGGAGGACAGCTGTTAACCTCTCTGTGTGGTCTAGACTTATAATTATTAAGCTGTTAAACCGTCAAAGATTTTATTAGGTAGTTTATCTAACATGATCATTTCGCTAAAGATAATACGGGGTTGTAAATTGAACTTAGTATTTCAATCAAGTTTACTGTTTAGATTACGATCTCGGGTATTAATGTGGGATTAATGATCATATCTTGTTACTATTGTGTTATTTTATAGACACCGTGTGGTCCTTGTTTACGAATGAATTGGGTATTTGGAATTGCTATCGGGTTGAGTTTTAGAGTCTATAAAAATGGTTTTATAAATTCATCTTTTGTAATTTTTATAATAGTCGAGGATAATTTCACGATATCACATACGAAATAAGTTTTTTGTTTATAAATAACCAGATAGACAAATTTATAATTAAAATATGTACCTCGACTTCTTATTCGATCTGAAATAGGTTATATGTTTTTATATTTCCTTATAGTTTGAAATCTTTCTTGATACCAGCTGTTCAACCAATGTTCAGCTTTTCGATATCAATAATTAACATTGACATCAAAGTAAACCTACCTATTAGCTTACTTAAACAAATTAGATATGCAGTTATCTTGAAAATACCTATTAGACTTAGCAACAATTTGTTTAAAACTGATAAACATAATAATCATAAAATCTCTCTCTCTTCTCATATAATCTCTTGTCAAAAAGCTCACTGTTTGGCGCCAAACACAAATCTCCACTGACTCGCCCGAATATTACTACACAAATTATTTTGCCAAAGTAAGGCAAATGTCCGACCGCTGGCGATGAGCGAGTAGAGCTAGAAACTACAAACTAGTTAGCGAGCAGCAAGAAGCGGGTTTATAGTTCGATAGTTTTTTCGCTGGCCAAGACGGCCATCAACTCGCCGGACAAGTCTGCTCGACGGCTATTGCAAACTAGTCGAAGGAGTTCTCGCCGGCGGTGTAAACATGAACAGTTAACGATATCTGTGTCTCTTTTATTCACACGGAATCTATATTCTATTGTACGATTCTTGGGCAAGAAAATACTCGATAGTTCGTCGCTTACACGCCAGCGGTCGAACAAGTGCCTTATGCGCGTCAAAATTATACGGTGCAGTAAAATTAACATGATAATATTCAGTACTGGACAGAGCGAGCAGAAATGACAAAACGTTGCGAGCACGCGGTACGTCTTTTCAGGCTTGGATTTGAATTTGAATCAGTCGGTCTGTAACGGTGTTTGTTATGGTGTTCCCTCAATGAGAGCATTCGCTTGTAGTGTAACAATCCAAAATTTGATTTTGGGTGTTAAATTACAAAGCTTACTACTGCCTCAATAGTAATACTGCCTCAATAACTGACGACCATTTACTTGTAATCTAACAATTCAAGAGTATAATTTCTCTCGGCTCTCTTCACTTACCACTGTAATGCTCGTTTCTCTTCTCATCTCGGACTGCTGTAATGCTCCCGGCGAGGAAACAGCCACCGTCCACCAATTACTATGTAGAAGCGTTTTGAAATAAACAAAAACTGGCGAATAAATAAAACACTTTAAAAATGTATGTTGCAGTAAAGTTTATAAGATATGACTTTAAAAGCTCTAACGCAGTCATTGTACAATTGCTTTAAACATAAATACCTACACATCCTTTTCTAATGATAGATTTATCATTTTAAGCCCTACAAAATACTTAAAAAATAAATATTCTAGAACGTCTTTTATTTACATAACATGTCGTCTTGTTTTTTCCCCGAAAGGGCTGGTAGAGGTGTACAACACCTACACTTCGCCGGACAATATTCAGTTCCAAATGTGACAGAGGGCGAGTCTGTCGCCTTACACCGGACTCCAGTTACGTGGCAGATGTCATTAAATACGCACATGTTCACACAATGAAGAAATTGGTGCGTGCTTCGGCTGGGTCCGAACCCGCTCCTTCCTCCCTCTGGCTTGAGAGGCGGGTCTTCTCCGACTAGGCTATCATCGCTTTTTAATAATGTTTTTTATGTTTTTTTAATATTCTTTCTTAGGTTAATCCGAACTACTTTTTATTCAAATTTAATTTATTTTAATCTTACTTTATGCGTTTATATAGCTACCTACATAAAATATGCTATCGAGACACCAAGAAAACAGTTTTCCTGCTCCAAAATAAACCATCTCTCAAGATTTTGATCATAGACTGCTTTACAAGCATGACTCATGGCTTCGTTAGGCCCCAACTCATATAAACTATGAGTTATTCCTCACCATTTCCCAAATGGTCCATAAGTTTTACAGCTGGTTCGTAAGGAACGTCCCCTTTATCTCCTCCGAGGACGGGTTTGGAGTGACTCAGCTATGAAATGATCATAAATCTGGTTGCGATTTTCATTTCTATGATATCAGTAATGGTGTTGCTAGAGTCCGCTGCATTAGACGAGTTGGGGTTCGATTGGTGTTCGATGACACACTGTTCTTCTGATATACGGTTGCACTTAATTATAGATAGACACTTTACATTGCACACAAAAAAAAAACAAAGAATTTAAAAACCTAATTCTAAATTTCAACTGTTTTAAACCGACTTCCAAAAAGGAGGAGGTTTAAAAAACAGAATTGAGTCGACTGTTTTTTTTTGTATGTTTTACAATTTTTTTTATAGTTTTTTTTATTACTGCGATTACTCCGCCAATGAATCGATGTGTGCAGCTACCAGCTGCTTTTCAGGTTGTTCTTGAACATAGGCCTCCCCTAGTTCCCTCCACGCTTTCCTATCGCGAGCGAGTGGTCTCTATCTCTTGGGTAAATCGTCGTCCCATCTTTTTACTTGGCGTCCTCTTTCTCAATGTGAGTTACTTATTTATAAAATGACTTTAGACTAGATAAAGATTGCTGAAATATGAACATTGCTCCTTGTCGAAAGTGCAGTTTGTACCATTTTCATATCCTATTACCAAGATAATCAGTACTACTTCCATAACAGTACTCCACCACGCAAGTGTCAGCTCACAATAAGCAGTAGACAATGGCTGGGTCATTGCCACGACGTTGGCGTATGACGTCTAGACGTTTACTATAAACATTACTAATGCCAGCACAGTATTCAGAAATTACTCCTACTTACCCTGAAAGTATAGACCTATTCTACATTTATATATTTTTTTTAAAAGCTAGAAAAACGAATGGTACCTACTCATAAGGCCACTTGCACCAAATATAAAAACTAACTAGTTTAATATACTCCTAGCTAGCTCCTACCTACATTTGTCTACACGAACCTTAAGCTTTTTGAAACGAAAGAGACAATGACCATAAAATATCACTACTGATAAGAATAGGGCTCCAAGACTTATGTTTAGCCGGCTTTACTTGTTGGTCAATTTTGTCTGATGTCTTTTAAAGAGCTATGAATGGCGATAATTGTTTTGTGATACTGTAGCGTTTCGATTTGTAAGTACAGTTTCAGTACAGAGTGCTTCAGACTTTTATGCTGGTTCAAACTTTGAATCGGAATTGGTTTGACTGCGGTTATTGCTTTTTTATTAGGATTTAGGATTAGAGGCTCTAATTTGGCATGTTATGGCTATGTGGTTGTGTGGGAGTGCGTATTGTCTAGAGTGTAACGTGTATACTCTACCCACACCGGCATAGAGTTTTGGACGCTTCAAATTGATGCACTTTGTCTATTTGTGTTTGATAATTGAGACGTTATAGCCTTTTAAAGATATGAGGACCGTGAGATTTATACCGGCTTTTTTAATGCCTATATGGTTTAAGAAGACGGATATATAGACAGAGAGAAAGATTTGCGGATAGAAACTTTGTTTTAAACTATATAGAGAAGAGAAGATAGAGGAGCGCAAATAAGATCAACCAATTCAAAACCGACAAATCCGCCTTAATTTGAAACAGAAAGTAAACCAATAAAATCTCAGCACTATTGATCCTCTCAAACTGCAACTTTGGCTATCTTATAACCAAGTCGTTTGCTTCTTTATAGATATTACCTCAATTAAGATTTTATGGCTTTTTAAATACACATAAAAGCTTGCAAAAAAAATGACCAGGACATCGTATAAGGCTTTATGGCAATGAAACGTCTCATTTCTCCTATTCCGTTTTTATTAGCCATTTAATAGATTACCTTCGTTTGGCGAATATAAAATTGACCAAATGTCATCTTGATCGTAAAAACTATAGCTTTAAGCCTCTGAAAGAAGTAGTTTGAAAATTTTACGATGTCTAGGCCAATAATATTTCTGGTTAAAAGATTATTTTGTAATCTCACTGGTTCGGTGACTTTTGACTTACTTTTGTTGCTTGTTTTCATCATTGCCATAATATTGCAAATTATGTCTCAATTTGTTTAAGATCTTGAGGATTGGAGATATTTTATTTTAATGTCTAAGTAAAAAGCTATTTATTGATTTCTTTGCTTCAATGTTATTTGTAGATTACGAATGCTTCTGTTTATGTTACTTATTCAACAAGCCCAATCATTTTAATGCAATTCCGACTATTATTTTGGAACGTTCGTTTACTGGAATCATTTAATTTCGAATATGCGTGCTATGACATACCTTGATGATTCCGATTACCTATTATATAGAGAGTCCTATCTATAAATAGAAAAAAGTAAGTTTATCCGTTTGTTTGTTTGTTACGTTTACACGCTCAACCGACCATCGTGAAATGTTGCATACTTGTTGCCAGGAGTACAGAAAAGAACATAGGGTACTACATTAGCCGCGAGAAAAGACCGCGGGGCGCAGCTAGTCTTAAGAGTCCGGCGACCTAACTAATTTCGACCTAGGCGACCTAGGCTAACTTCGCATTGGCTTAAGGTATACTATCGCCATTTCGTCTAGAAGAAGAAGACGAGTAAAGAGAGCGAGTTAATGATACTGACGAGCCTCTAAACTTACCTACAGAGTGACAAAGTGCAATTTTAATTTTTTTTATGACTTTTGCACTACTGTAATCATTCTTAAGTAACTATGAATTTCCTTGTTATTATTGATGAATTTCATTTAACAGCTAATGATGTAGACAACCTCCCTATGTAACGGAATTTTTGATTTGCTTTGTCTACCTATTGAATAAATCAGTCAAAAGTGACCCCTTAAAATGCGGATATTTTTCATAGCTCTATTTTCGCTTGAGAACGTTTTTAAAAAAAACCAAGAACATAGGGGCGAAGATATTGTTAATTTAATTGTACATGCTAAATTTCATCATAATCTGACAAACGGTTTTCAAGAAATTTTAGTAGCGCGTTTGTATGGAAATTTCAGAACGTCGCGGCCCTCTTAAATAAAAGATTAAGATTTGAGGCATCTCCTAACGCATGTCACTCATCCCGATCTTCAGCTTTTTACTTCCAATTAAACTTTTAAGGCCGCATGCTAAAACGACGCTCAGTCATGAATCTTTATTTACACTGTTTTTTTGCGCATAAAACCAGTTTTAAATCAAGATTAATGATTGATGCCACTTGTACTAAATATAAAAATTGCCTAAGTCTTTGCTTAACTAGTTTTAAACTACTCTTAGAGAAATATTCGCTTAATGATTTAAGGTTCGTGTAAAAAAATGTAGATAGAAGCTAGCTAGGAGTAGATTAAACTAGTTAAGAGTCTGACGACCACTTTTGACTAACTTCGCATTGGCTTAAGGTTTTCTACAGCCAATTCGTCCAGAAGAAGACGACGAGCGAACAGAGCAAGTAAAGATACTAACGAGCCTTTAAAGTTACCTACAGAGTGACAAAGTGCAATTTAATTATTTTTTTATACTTTTGCACTTCTCTAATCATTCTTAAATAACTAAGCACTTTCCTTGTATTATGAATTCATTTAAAAGTTAATGATATACATAGACTACCTCCCTATGTAAAGGGATTTTTGATTTGCTTTGTCTATCTATTGAATAAATCAGTCAAAAGTGATCCCTTACAAATGCGGATATTTTTCATAGCTCTATTTACTCTTGAAGACGTTTTTAAAAAAAAACAAGAACATAAGGGCGGAGATAAATATTGTACATTTAATTGTACATGCTAAATTTCATCATAATCTAACAAATGGATTCCAAGAAATTTGACGAGTGCGTTTGTATGGAAATTTCAGAGCGTCGCGGGACCCTGAAGCAAGGATTTAGGCAATTCTTATATTTAGTGCAAGCGGTGTTTTAGTTTGCGGCCCTTACAAACTGACAAACTACAAACTCTGTTTCGGTGTATTTGTTAAAGCTTCAAGACCAGTCGAGCATCAAGTACAGAACGGGACTTTAACGGAGGCTCGGCAAGCGTCATAGCGACATAAATACGATTGTTTACGCGATCATGACGAAGTTATATTGCCTTGCCATTGTAACTAAAGAATGTTTAGTATTAGTATCAAACGCAAGATGGCTCGATTTATTCTAACAGAGTTAATATTTTAGGACTTAAGTATTTAGAAAAGAAAGAAAGAAAGAAATAAATTAATTTATTTTGAAACCATACATACAATTACCAATATAAACGACAAATAAAAGCAATAAAACAAAGTAGATACTTTTATAAATAATAAAGAATAATTACAATTATGTATGTTTTTCAAAAAAGGCTCCACCTCAGCATAAGCTGTTTAATGAACAGCGCTGATCTTCCGGTGGAGCCTTCAGTTGAATCACGGACGCACCTGATGGCGTCGATACGCAACCTATTAAAATAATACAATTTTTTTTTTTCTAATTAAAAATGTGGTAAAACTTTGGGTTTCAATAAAATATACTAACAAAAAACACTAAATATAAATATTCAACTATTAAAACGATTGATGGGCATTCGAGGCAGGTGACACAAGGTAGGCTATTTATTTATTGCTCATTTTAAATGGCACTAGTGTCATGTTTTAAATTTTGCCGCTGCTTTTGATGGTTATGTAAAAATAAATTTAACCTTTGTCTAAAATATAGTAAACTTTGCAGGTTCCTAATCGGCAGCGGTATGTTATTCCAACATTTTAAGTTAATCTTGGCTTTAAAAGTTTACAGAAAAAATTATAGCTTTTTAATTATTTAAATATTTTGCTAGGCCCACTTGCAGAAGTGCGGAGTTAAATTCTTATATGCATGGTTAATCGACTGAGCGTTAGTGAGAGAAGCGTCTATGCTTCAGCTTCGACAAAATATGACTGGATTCGGTCTGGATCTCTGGCTTCCATTAATATTTTGACTTTGACTTTGACTTTTATTTTTGATTGGTAGCATTTTTTAACCGATTCTTTGAAATTTTGTGAGTAGATTCCTGCATTCGGCGGTCTTAATCAAGACGAGTGCTCGCATGCGATTGCGTCTCGCATAGCACTCGCCTTGATAAAGACCACTGGATGGGGTTGAAACGGAATTATCGACAAAATCGTACGTGATTAATTCCCGTTTCATAAAATCTTAAAGTGAATCCTACTTCCTACTTAATATTATAAACGCAAAAGTGTGTAAGAATGGATGGATGCAGGATGGATGGATGTTTGTTACTCTGTCACGCCAGAACGGCTGAACAGATCTGGATGAAATTTGGCATAGAGATAGATTATAGTCTAGCATAGCACATAGGATACTTTTTAATCGCGGGTGAAACCGCGGGGCGCAGCTTGTTTATTATAATAATGTTTGTCCTTGGTCTAATAAATTTATTTTAGGGATATATTTTTGCACACACGGTCGTCTAACCCTTAACTGAACAAAGCTTAAATAAGTATGTACCTTCAATACATAGATACTAAAAAATATTGGTAACTAGATCTTCTTACCATTGTTGGTAGGTACTCGTATTCTAAAAAACAAACCTAAAAAAAAAATACAAAGATAAATGCTAATAATGAATATCTCCACAGACGAAGATAGACTGCCAACGATATCAAATTACCATCAAGGTGAAGCATTCCAACAGTTTTCTTTTAAATGCTCACATATTCTTGTGGATTAATTGAAATTCCATTATAAGGTGTGATCAAAGGGCATCGGCCGTTATCTAGTATCTGCCTACTCTGTATTCATCGGCTGTGGAATACGAATGTCACATCAAAGAGAACATCACTAATATAAGAAGTGTCAGAACAAGCAAATCATGTGTTCTGGGTGCAAGGTTTTATGGCTGTAAGGGTCGGGCCAAAACTGACGAAGCGGCGCGCTGCCTAGTTTGTAATGTCAAATAAATATATTGATTAAAATTTACTATGAATATTATAAAAAGCTTCCCATCATCAGTGTTAAAAATTAAAAATTTTGGTGATATTTTAAAAACTAAACAATAAAATTTAAATGGGCTCTAAAGTATGATTTACCAAACAAAAAAAGAATAATTATAATCGGTTCATAATTGTCAGAGTTATCGCGTAACAGACATACAAAAAAAACCATGCAGACGAATTTAGAACCCACTTTTTTGAATTTTTGAAGTTGTTCAATAAAAACCTTCAAGACTTAGGAAGAAATTAACAGAAGTTGGCAAACTTTTCCGAGAATATCGGATTCACGGTTTTTTTTTTTTTTTAATTTCGGATTCTACCGACTGCCGTGAGAAATAAGGGATACATCTTACGAGGATTCTTTTAAACACAAGGTAAAAAATTGGTTAATCGAGCAAGCACTCTATAGTTTTAGTAATATGACCATGATCAAGGTTATATAATGTTGTGTTGTCCTAATTTATTACTTTTAGGTACTAATTTATTATTTTGTACTGTATTAAAAATTGATTTTGTTCATTTAATTATATTGTATTGAATTAATCATTAAGAATCGTAAATTATTAACATGTAACGTTTTGATAACAACAAATAACTACGACTATGGCTCTTAGCTTCTCTTGCTAATCTATTTATTTATTTTATTTCTTCACCTTTATGTGAACGTCTCTAATGTTTTTTTGTAAGGCAAAATCAGCTGCGTAGCGTTTCTTCTCGTCTGCGTTGGCCCTTCAATTCCCTGGATTTATGCTGGTAGGGCTAAAGGGCGATCAAACTTAGACGAGCCGTCTCCGGCACGACCATAACGGTTGCGATTGAACCAGCTGGCTCTAATATTGGTTGAGGTTAATGAGGAAATGGTGTTATTAAACCAACACCTTTGACACATTGACTGCTGTTAAAAACATAAAAAGCTGTGTTATTTGAGAAAATGGCTGTAGAAAATAGTGACAATGAAATGAAATGGAAAAACCAGTGGTAGTTAGTAAATTGTTTTGGTTAAAGTATTTTGATCTAGGTTTGTTTTAATGATAGTTAGATAGGTGGATTTTTTAATGTAAAAAAAATACTTATCTGGAATATTTAACAGGATTTATGCTGCGACTCGCCTCGGCCTTAATCTTCCACGAAAATTCATCTGACTGATAGTGAAAACCGCATAAATCCGTGGAGTGATCTAGGATCAGTTAGCTGATATATACACACAGAGACAGAGACGCGGAAAGTGATTTTGTTAACTATGTCGAGAAGAAGAAGGGAATGTGTAGCACTAAGGATTGCCCATTTTTTTTTAAATTGTAAAATTGTTGCCTTTGCATATTTTTATTGTCCAACACAAGTCTAACAGCCAACAGCCAAGCTCTTTTGCAAATCGCATCATGGCTTGTAAACGTCCCAAAGGGTAGAATGTCCAGTTTTTTGATAGATTGAAGACTGTAAAAGGTAGATTTAAGTACGATTTTACTGCATGTTAGTGACGCCTCTGACATTAACTGTGGGAAACAGAGAGTCAGCCAGATTTTACGACATTTTAATACATTCCAGGTATCTATAATTAGTGGCCAGTGTTTTATGAACGGTACGAAATTTTTTGACTTGGAGATTTTCTTTGCGTTTGTGGGAACATTAAACATGCGCTTTAAGGTTTATTGTTCCCTTGGCTAACAAATTGTATAGTATGATCGCGCATTAGATGAAGTGGATTACAGTTTATGGGTTTTGTATTAGTTACACTTTCTATTGTATTTAAAAATAAGTAGTTATAACTTTGACTATTATTGTACGATTACCTACAGCAAATATAATAAAACGAATTAATATTATAAATTTTGTTTGTGTTTAGAAAAAAAATGTAATAGTGTATTCCTGACGTCTCATTGGCCAGGTTCATTTTGACCACACACAGGCTGTGGTCAAAACGCTTGACCTTATTATCTTAAAAAAATATATCGATTCATTTAACTTAATTATCGTTTTTTTTTTTAAGTTTACTTTATAGATTTGCTTTTGGCCACCATCTCGCCTGGTGTTAAGGAATGACTCAATCTAAGATACTTTATAGATTAGGTACCTATAGACTTTTCTTTCAAGAACCTCTCTAATTATAATGATGATTAAGTAGGTAATTATTACATTAGGGACCTACATTATTAATATTATAAAATCGAAAATAATCTGTCTGCCTGTTTGCTTGTAGGTTTTTCACGGCTAAACGGCTGAACGGATCTTAATTAAATTTGTTAAGTTACAGTGTCACGAGGATGGTTTTTACTATTTTCTGAATGAACGCGAACAAAGTCGCAAGTAGCAGCTAGTATATTACAGTCACTTTTAGTTTCCTCATCAAAAATTACAGTGAACTACCTCCTCAATGTCTGAACGAGTGAGTGAGTTTGGCATCCGCCTTTAATATAATTTAACAAAATATGACAAATATTCTTAATATATCATCATCAGATATTGAAACAGCAAAGAGGTGTTAATTAAATCATTACCCAGTTTATTTTTTCGACCGCATGTTGAAATAGTTATAGTAAAAAAACTGATTTTATCTTTAGAATATTTCTGGCGGTGTCTGTAGAGTTTACGACTTTTTAACGATACAGATAGTTGATCGGACATATGTATGGACAAATTACACTAGAAACTGTATGTCATTGAACCGACATACATTCATACTAATTAATTGATTGTAATTAATTGTAACCAGTTTGAGGTCGGAGCTGGTAAAATGAAACTTGGTAAGTAAAATTCAGTAGAGTTTTAACTGAATCAAAATTATTAAAAACTATTAATATACATATCTCATTAGCTCATATTATCTTACTATAGGATAGGTGATAAAGCCAATTTTGAATAAAACTAAGTATTTAAAAGTATGAAGAAAATAAGACAAAACGTAACAAACGACCATCCTTCGCAAATTAAAGCAAGCCCGCCAAAACTTCCTCGTTCAAATTAACTTACTTCAAACGAGTTAAAAAACGGACCGTAATAACTTGCCGTTTAAAAACTTCAAAGAAAGCGAATGTTGAATTTAAACCAGTACAAAAAGGCTAAAATGTTATGGAAAAGAGTTCATTCACTCTGCCCTACCCCCGGGCTACCGGCTCACTATTAGCCCTATACAATTTACAACAACAAAAATCCTTATTGCAATGTGTGAGACCGCCTTACTGAACCCATAGCCTCTCAAAATATCCACTCTACAACAAACGAAAACAAACTTAACAGTGATGTAATAGAGTCCTTAGTTACCAACGTAACAGATGCCGAAGATGTTACTACTGGGAATGATAAAGGGTATGAAAACAATCGCTTTGCATACTCCACGTCAAATGACGTTACACTGAATGCTTATTCAAATAAAGTTTAAATTGCTTTGGAAGGATCAGAAAGAATTCCCAAAAATCCTGATAACTCAATTGGCAACAATTATTTCTGGTAATATATGAGTGTGTTATAATATAACAACCATGATGGATGTGCCCGGTCCGAATTTGTCTTGTAACATTTTTGCAGCAATGCCGTATATTCTGATATTCGTGCTATCAATTTTAATATTTTATGATTGTTGAAGATATTTTGGAAAGCTTGTTTTAGAGAAAGGGGGTTTAAAATTCTTGAGTGAGTTATTGTGGTGTGTTTATGAAGGCATTGTTTGGGTTATAATGTTCAGTGTTGTGATTTACTATTGCGATGTGGGAGGCCGAATATTGCAAATAATATAATATTTGGTATTTTCGCTTTTACGATTTTCTAACGCTATCATTCTCTCGTAAAGTTTATCTATTAAAGCTACCAAAATTTTATCATCCCAACTTTGAAACTATACTAACTCAAAAAGGCTTAAGTAAATTTGTTTTCAAGAAGTAACTTGGAAAACCAATTTTGAACCGGATCTCCAAAATTGCTAAAATAATCAGCCGATCAAAAAACTACTTTACGCTTTACTGAATAGAACAGAACTGCAAGTATGATAGATTATCATACCAAATTTAACATTTAGAATTGATTAAATGTTATGTTATGTTGAATCAGTTTTGTCAACAGCGTAATGTCAAATTTATCGAAATAGAGAAAATGCTGATTCTAAGCCAATATGGTATAAGTTATATATTACAGTAACTACAATGAAGTCGGTTAATTAAAGTCCATTAAATTTCAAAATTTATTTCAGCACGATTTTACTATTCGACTGTAATTAACTAGAATCAATTAGCTTAAAGCCTATTTTGGCATAGCTTCGTAGGTTTGTTTCTTGTATTTACAAGCGCCTTGAATAGTCTTACCTTATTTAGTAATAAGACCTAGATTTGGGAGATTATTTACGCTGCCGAACATTGAGCCACTATTTTATATAAGTACATTGACTATAGAGGCCCTAGACAAGGTGCAATCGCTTCCAAGCGATTCTGTTTCTACAATTGCTCGTTACGTTAGTGCGAGTAGCTGATTGGACAAGTTGAAAATAAAATCACGTAATATTTATATCGCTCGTATTTCATCCAATCAGCAGCTCACGGTCGAGCCTTAGTGATTGTGGAAATAAAAACGCTTGCAAATGAATGCAGCTTAGCTAGAGGACATAGATAGGCTCTGATGGACGCGGATGAAACTTTTCATATTCCTTGTGCTACTAGTCACGGCCAACAGTGGCTATGTTGCATAGATGGATGGATGGCTATATTACTATAGGAGTTATCAATATGATAGATAAGATAAGATAAGATAAGATGTGCTTAGTCGCCTTATTTGTGGCGACGCTTTATGACGAAATATTTCGCGTTTCTATACAATCGTTTGGTTTTTCTAATTCAAATTTTCTACCACAACTAGCGCACATCATATCTACCTCTCTGATGCGTACAGCCGCTTCTATTTCATCACTCTCATTCATAAAACCACAATCTTATTACCAAACAGTTATTCCGCTTTTAGATTATTGAATTAAAATATTTAACATATGAAAATGGCGTTCATTATTTCTAGCATCAAATGAATCTTATTGGTAATTAGCCGGCGGGGGTTCTCACAAACGTTTCTACTTGAAATTATTGCATTAATTTGTAAGAAGTTTGTTAGTTTGTTTGATAAACTGGTTTTGTTGGTTCAAATTTCATTGCTTGTTCTAGGTTTATCTGATGTTTCCTTATTATTTAATTTGGAATTGGATTTAGGTACCTATTTGAGATCGAAATCTAAGCAGTTATTGATTTACGGACTCAATGCAAACATTAAATCCGTAAATCAATAACTGCTTTACGGACTTAATATTTAAATAAACATTTTTTTCCTAATTAAATTTTTGACTTTGTGGCCTTATTTAACTTTTGGTTGTGGCTATTGGTTTTCGTTTCGTTCCATTAGTTGAAAATGAATTAGATTAACAAGTTCTATAATTCCAATCGAAATTAAACTCTAAATAAATTGTTATCTTTGAAATTAAATCTTGTTGCTGAAATTAAAACGATCTAGAATTAACACAAAACTTATCTGGGTCCATTATTATTTTGAAAATGTCAATGTAAAAACATTTCAAGCTTAAACGTTTTAACAGCGCGTTTTAGTTGACGAAAAATTTAACAATAAACACGCATTAGAAAGTAAGTAAATTGCACTTAACACAAAATACTTCCACTCAATAGACATAAAAACTGTCAATGAAGCGACTTACTGCCCATTTCCGAACAAAAAACCCAAAACATCACACATTTTGTCGTCTTATCGACCCAATGGCGGTAATTCTGAATCGAAGAGTCGAATCGCCCATTGTGGACCATTTGCTTAATAAACGAGCTCTATTTGAATATTATTATGTCGTTATGAGGAAATTACACCAATAAATATACTTTTTATAAAGTGGAAGGGCGTCGTTGGTGAGGAGTTATGGCGTGGCTCTCTTGGTTTCCCACTTGAGATGGAATCAGGTTGGCTGGCAGTTGCAGTTGTAGGCGTCCATATAAAGTAATTTTTCTCTAGACCCTCGGTCGAAAGTTTCTAATCCTGTAATATAAGCTGGCCTTCTTCGGCGAAATGATATACTCGTAGTACTGTATTACTTTTGAATTGTGGCTGTTATTTAATTTCTTTGAAGATTGTACAATTGTACATGGTTACTTGGAAATCATGTGGAATTAAAGATAATGCGTTCTGTTCCGATTCCAGAACATTAAGTATATGATCTGACAAGCTCACAAAAAATAATAATAACTGCCGAGTGTTATGTGTTCAAAATTTAAAATAACAACATAAATAATATGTCCAAGCAGATAAAAGGGATGGGTTCATAATATTTTGTTGCCAAAAAGTAGGTAAATAACTAACTAATTTTAGTGACATTTGACAGTTGACAAAATTGATGGCAGCTAAGTGGCCGTCCGTAAAAAAATCGGTCCGAAGTGTGCTTGTAAATAGATTGTTAACATCATACGTGTGCTAATAAAATAGTCATGTTAATGTAAATTCGTATTGATAAGGTTATGTAATTTGGGTCATAAAGATTTTCTTCTTACTGCGGCAAGATGAAGCTTTTTGATGGTCTCATAAAACCTACTTTTTACATGGTGTTCTGAATAATGAACGATGTAATGCTGTGTTAGAGTTCTAAAGTAGGTATATCTAAGGCGTAAAGTGCGTTCCAGAATAATTCTGTGGTCTTCCATTAACTAAACTATGCTCTATTTACTGTGGCATGGTGAAGATGCAAGCCGCATTTATTTATGTACGAGTATTTTACTCGCGTTTTTGCGAACGAGAGTTATCGAGCGAAGAGTCTTTGCTTCAGCTTCGACAAAAATGGTTTGTATGTCCGAATGCTGCCCGGATCTTTGTCTTAGTCAAAGTCAAAGTCAAAATGTTTTTATTCAATTTAGGTATCAAAGATACACTTATGAACGTCAAAGTTATTTATATAGACTCGCCTTGTTCGGACAAAAAGCCTCTACTCAGAAGAACAGGCAAGAAACTGAGGGGCATTATTTTTTTAAATAATAAATAAATTACAGTCTCACAAATTTTGAATTACAACTAGGTAATATCTATAAATACTAGTGGCTACTTGACGGAAGTGGAAGGCTCCAGACATCTTTATCTTCTAAATAATTCTATTATAATTAATATCCTCTTTTCATTAATGTAGTTTTTACATGTGATTTGAATTTTCCCCCGGTGAGCCCTGTTATATTTTTCGGGATTTTATTGTAAAAACGAACGCAGTTGCCTAAAAATGACTTTTTTGACTTAGTCAGTCTAAATCTCCAGAAATCAGTTCTAAAAAGAACCTGTAGAGGAGGACAAACGTTGGCCGCGAGGTCTACAGCTCACAGCTACAGTTAATGATGATTCCGTATTTTAGTGTTGTGTGATATTTAGGGTGCTGCTGAAGTTTGAAGTCATGGTGTGTAATTCACAGCGACAGCAAGGGTAAAAAAAAGATCTTTCCAATGTCTCACGCATCATTCTACAAATGATAAGTAAAATAGTGTTATAAGAATGAAAGCTATAACATCTGTTATAGTTTTCATGTAAATGTATAGTTAACCGGGACTGTCATCAACATTAATATTTTAACTCTTTTTTTTGTTTGATGCTCCTAAAATAAGATACAGACGTCTAACATACATCGTGACGCCTTTCCCCTGACGGAGCTGGCAGTGGTGTATTATAACACCCACACTTCGTCGGACGATATTCAGGCCCAAAAACATTCAATATAATTTTATAATTACATTATTATATAATTTATTATATGTTCAGTGTTCACATATTGACCAAATTCGTGCGTGCCTTCGCCTGGGATCGAATTTGCTCCCTCTGGCATGAGAGGCAAGCCTTCTCCAACGTAGCCTAGGTTTCATCATCGCTTTTTCGACTTTCGATTAAATCTGTTTTTTTTTTTAAATCTAAATGCTAAATGTTTTAATATTGCACTCAGCCTGTTGGCAATGATACTAATCTATATCTTACCTATATTTTTTAATCCAAATTAGATCCAACAGAAGATCGTAGTAAAATAATTATAGTCCTAAGGCGTTGGTCAGACAGAAAGGATGTAGGACGAGGACGAAACACGGACGGAGCGCACCTTCATACGAAACGAGAAGCGAGGCGTCCGCATCACATCTGTGCCATTTTTCTCTGTATGTATTTCGTCGCGTCTCTTTTTAAAAAAAATATATTTTATTTTTACATTTCAGGTCAACCAACGACCTTACAATAACAGAATAGTAAATTTAATATACTTACTAAAAAGTCATTTACAGGCAGACACCTCATAGAAAAAAAGTTAAGTTGCGTAAAGTTATGAAAGTACATTGTCGGGACGCCGCTTTTGCATGGTGTGATCCACGTGAGCACTCAACGCATACGGAATACTATGACACCACATGAGATTAGTGACGTCATTGCGACACGCGTGGCTTGTTCGAATATGGCGCCCACGCAACTCATCGCTGTCCACGCAACGCACGCGGTACACGAAAGCGGCGTAGCTTCACTGCGGGAAGTGGGACGGGCGGGGAAGCGACGCCTGGCATATGATTTAAAACTGTGCTGCGCTGCAGTTGTACTTAGTCGTGGGTTCATATTCGTGTATAGCGTGTGCTGCGATGGAAACGTAGACCCACGTTGTCTAACAAACGAAACACGCAGTTAAAATGCTCCACGTGGCCGTGCCAAGCGTGCGCCGTGGTGGGCCAGCGCCTTTATCCTTGTTACGTCTTTTCTGTCTGGCTTGCCGCTAAGCTGTCGACGTGATCCGCAAAACAAAAGCGTGATCCAAATTTTATGACGTAACGCAAATTGATGTAGGTGTATACTTTAATTTACTAAATTAATAGCCCCGAGTGTGCCATCAGAATGAGCATAATTTAAATGAGATAACAGTCGGGTAATCTACATTTAAATGATAATCCGGCTGCCGGCTTCACCACTTCCTGTTAAATATTAGTTGACGAATAAAATTCCTCGTATAGAGACTTTTCACTGACGACTTATCTACCACACATGCATGGATGCCGAATTATTGTAATAAATTGTAGTGAAGCATGAAGAAAAATAGTTCTGTACCAAAATAGATAACAGTTTTAAATTGAATAATTATATTTGTGTACAATGTAAACACAAATATATTATAAATGCAAAAGTTTGGATGGACGTTTGTTTTTGTGTTTGTTTGGAAGTTTGTTAGTCAATCACGCCAGAACGGCTGAATAGATTTGAATGAAATATGGCACAATGATAGATCATAGACTAGAATAGTTTCGAGCCACAGGCAACACCGCGGGGCGCAGCTAGTTAAATCACAGTATTTGTTTTATTGTACGTGTACTTACATAAAATAGATAATATTTGCAAGTAGGTATATACGTGTACAAATACATGTACATACGAACAATATATCTGAAAGCTCATTACTTAAACTCCGCATCAAATAATATAAAATTTTATAAACTGGCCCTAAACACTATTGTTATAGTTAAGTCGACCTGACATTTGCCAATGTCACAGCAATAACTACATAATAAAAACCATTCAAAATCTCATTCTTTTTTATAATTTTCAAATATTTAATGCCAGTTAGAAGCCGGTTATTTTCTAGACCATTACGTTTGATAATTAAGTGTCATTGTGATTAGGTGGATGTTGCTATCGAGATTGAACTATACTCGTATGAGTTTTTTTTAGTATATAGGTACGAGTATAGTTTAGTATTAGTAGTAGGTACTTACTACTAAATTCACTAATTAATTTATTCTACAATAGAATGCGCTTAAGGCCATAAGGCCGCCCTTGTACTGTCGGAATGATTTTGTTTTCCTTTTAAGTTTTTTATTGATATTTTTTGGTGTATAATACATATTTATTATTTTATTATTGTATTGCAGGAAACCAATCTTACAATAGTTTTAAAACAAACGACGAAATTAAAACGAGCTAATTGTTTTAGAAAATCGTAAGGTAAGGTTTTCTATCCTCTTTGTTTCAATATACAGTTTTGTCCGAACAAAAATTACGACTTCAATTATTAAATAACCACTAGGTAAATCTTATGAAAAACACTAAACAGCTTGCTTGCAGCAGTCACTTAATTACAATCGTGACTATGTCCTCGTGTCCTTCTTTGCGCTGTAATCTCTTCTGAAAAAAGTCAATTTTTGTGATCGAACAGAAGCCTATGTAAAGTATCTGAATCAGTAATACATAAAGTAATTCTCGTGTAATCAAAACTAAACGTCTTCACTTATGTAATGTACTTATTTTCTTATTAATTTATCCGCATAATTAGACAGGTATGCCGCTGCCGAGCGGCGCCAGGTTCGCTCTTATGAATGAACGGATCGCCAGACAAAATCACAATTTCTATTCAAATGAAGTAAAACAGGATCGGACGGTATTTTCCTCACGTTCAATATAAAGTTCCAGTCATACCTGCACGACTTTTGGGATTGCGGGTGCGCGGTGTCGCGTGAAATGACGCGATGACGCACGACAGTTTTTAGACTAAATAATTTTTGCAAGCTTTGAAGACGACAGAAAGCTGCAGTACTACAAAATACTTGCTGAAATGTTATTTTTTACTTTCTAAATTGAGTAGCTATGAGTTTCAGAAATTTTGAACATACACACGCTTCAAACTTCTTGCCTGTTGCATGCAAAAATATTGATTTAACAAATTATTTGCATCACTTATTCTATAGTTGCTGACGATTCCTGCAGGAGAATTATTGCGTGTTAGCTATTGCGTTGAATTACTACTTTTGAATATCCATACAAGAAACTTGCACTATATAAACGGGCACTTCTTCTTGTAAAAAGTGATTCATAGCACCCGTTGTAGAATGATGCGATGTGTTTCGTAAATATTTTGCACTACAAACATGCCACCCCTGGCATGTTTGTAGTGCCACCCCACCTACCATGAAATCTTATGGCCAAGATGGTTGAATTTGTTTTCGACGCTGTTCGGATACGAATTGTGTCACTACGCAATAAGATTCTTGATCACTCAGCGTCGAAAGCAAAACGTAAACAGCAGCGTGGCAACAAGATGTCAGGGATCCAATCACACATTTCTTCACTTATGCGACTTTCATAGAAGTCGTTCAGGCCGCACAGGTTTACACTAAGCTTGACTTAATGAGCTAATTTACGCCGACAGATCTAAATATTTTTAAATTAATTTTATTCTTTATTGTCTCCCAACGCCCACTGCCTTAATTTAGATTTAATTTGCTTGTAGCAGTTAGTTGAAATACCGTGATTCCACGAGTTTTGGTATGGGACCAAAACTCGTCTGTATAATTAATTATAGCGTATTGTGTTGCAACTGGTTAGTAAAAAATAAATTGTATATTTTTGTGGGTTTGTAAAGTCTTGTTCAGTGCAACGCAGACATCTGCGGTAGACGATAAAAAACGTGAATGCATCCTACACCCTTACCTTTAGTTTTTTAAAGTTACGAAAATGTTTGGCTCCACATTTGAATAAAGCGTAGTTGGCGGAAACGTTAAGGAACTAGTTTAAATGTATGGAGCAAAACGGTAACGAAAAAAGTTTTTGTTTTCTATCAAAACTATAAAAACCCAGCAGAGAGAAGCGGGCGCGGAGCACCGCATTACATACCACACACCGTCCGCTCGTCCGTTTGCGCAGTATCACACTGAACAAGGCCTGGAAGGCTTTTCTTTTTTTCAGGTCTTTGTCTCTCTCGTTTGAAAAGTCATAGGAGTGAAAGTGACCAGACCTCATCTCACGCGTCAAAAATTAGAATATTAAATAATAATAAATAATAGTTAAGAATAGGGGGCCTGACTGTACGTTTAGTTCGCAACGTATGCTAAAGGCAGTAGGAAAATAGAGATACTTTACTTTCAATCAATCTTTAAGGTTGCTTGATATCCTTAATTTTAGTACAAATTTGGACTGATAGTAAGATGAAGATAAGTTTTAAAATGATGGTACAGTTTGTACTAGCGAATGTTCTATTACTCATCTAAGTATGCGATTATTGTGTTTGGGTCTACAAGAAAGATACCTATTAAATTGTATTGAAATATTAAGAGTTCTTCTTATCTTATTATTTCAAAGAATAATTTTCGAAAATTCAATTAAGTACATTAATTTCGTTAAAGTTGAGAAAATCTACATGCATTTACAATTCTACGCGCATAATTGCATACATCTACATATTCTACATATACACCTACTTAGACATGAATGCATTCAATTTCAACAGAGCTACAAAGTTCTTTGAGAGTGTCGCAATACATCGCCACTTTGAAACAAATCGTCCGCGACAAGTGACTCTGTAGAGTCATTAGTTTCACGGCACATCGGCTCTTTATGAGCCGGCAGCGTAAGGACGTTACCAAAGATGTGTTGAGAGACAATAATCTCTGATTTGTTGGGACAATAATTAAACTATAGTAGTTCGTGGCGAGCTGACACCTTGCGACCTATATTAACCTCCACAACATCTGGCTCATTTTTTAACCTAAAACTTGCATAAACTTCTCTTGTTACAAAACTTTGATTAGCTCTTTGATTAGGTCATCATCGGACAACAAAATTAAACACACACACATACACACATATCGTCACGCCTTTCCCCCGAGGGGGCTGGCAGAGGTGTACAACACCCACACTTCGCCTGACGATATTCTGTCCCAAGTATGACAGGGGGTGAGCCTGTCGCCATACACCGGGCTCCAGTCATGTAGCAGATGTTGTAAAATTAAACAAGATGCTGCTTTTAGTATAGTCATACTTAATTATTCTACCTTAAGTGAACAACATAGAACTCAAGTTTGCAAAGTTCGAGAAAGAAATTCGAGTCTCCATACAAAATTGAACGCGTGACTAGTTATTTTAAGGAGGTTCGATTATTTTCTTTCGAATTTTGTGATGTCAATAAAGCAAAAAAAATATTTCGTGAACTTGTTTTCTAAAAGTTGGTCACTTTGCCGGGTAGAACAACGCCCTTAAGTATTTAACAATAATATAAGTATAATAATAATTATATGTAATAAGTATTTACATACAAATGGCGATTTGTCCCAGCAAACTCTGAGAGCTTCGTTACACTGTCATCTATCACGTTTCCATGCGCAAATACCATAAGCATAGTATACTAGGCTAATTCCCCAGATATTTTCCCGGAATTGTATCTCCAATCAACTAATTTTTGAAGATTTACTTGCTGTTACTAAATGGACACCCTACAAACTATTTATTTGGAGAGCATTCCTCAAACCATTCCTATGTTTACCACACTTCGATGGCTTGTCTGAAATACATTCCTGAAATCCTAGTAGAGCGTTAACAACATCATCCTTACAAATTTGACCCCTATACACTTCTCTTTAGGGTCAAAAATAGCATCAAAGGATTTACTGCTAAAGAATTGCTCAGTCGGATTATTCGACCCGTTCGTCTTCTTTCAGTGGAGAACTTGACGACCGCTGATGGACTCTTATAACTATTAAATGACTTTATTTTTAGTTTAAACGCCTCCGTTCGATCTATTAAGTAGCTTTTAAATTTTATTGTTTTCGTCAAGAAAGCTGAGATGGGGTTTTTAGTTTAAATAAAAGAGCTTAGGAGGCTCATTTAACAGATTCGCCGCCAAAAACGATCTTGAAAACACCATTAAAAACATTCATATCATCAAATTAGGACTTAACCAGATTCCGTGAGATTTCTTCTAAAGAATTATTATACTAATCAGAACCAATGATAATTCTATTTAATCCGCTTTTTCGAAAAAGCTGCGTATTTTTTAAAACTCTTAGGAAAGTGTAACTTACTATAAAATCAGTTTAATCGATTGTAGGTGTTTTCAAAACTCAGCTGTCGGTTGCTTAGTAGCTCAGCTGTAAGCTGTAGTTGATGCTCTATGGTCTATGGCAATTAACCGGGGCCTATAATTTACATTTTGTCCGATCCACAGTAGCGTTCAGTTGTATTTGCCAAAAAAGCTTTTAAAACTTTTCAGTACTTCTTCAATTATTTTATTATTTATCATTAAACTATTTTATTTAACCACCACCACCACAATCCCACGTTGCTTGTGTCAGTTGGTTTAATTAAAAGCGTGCCTTATCTTTGTGGAGCGTTATTGAGCCATTTTAGGTTTACGAGCGAACCAGTGTTAATGAGCCAATACAGCCAATCAAATGCTTGACGTTATAACAGACAGTCAGTTTATAAAAATATAGTTCCTTACTTATATCTCTTTAGTCTGCAGTCTAGCTGTAGCATATTTCGTGTTTTGCTTCGAAATAAGCTCTGCCATTTTCTAGGAGATTATTCTTTCATTGTCATCATCGGTTTATACGGAAAATGTGCACTGGTGGACAAAGGCTTCCACACAATTATTTTTTTCATGTCTATAGGCCTCCCCCAAGGAAAATGTGCACTGGTGGACAAAGGCCTCCCCACAACTATTTTTTCGTGTCTATGGGCCTCCCCTAATGATTTCCACAATGACCTGCGTATCCAGCGGCTTCCCGTGACCCTCACCAGATCGTCTGTCCTCTTTGTAACAAGACCTTCCCACGCCGCATCTTTTGTCCTAGCTACAATCGTTATATAGATAGTAGTTAGCGTAGATGTATTTAAAGAAAAAAAAAACAAATTGGCTGACTTGAATGCAAACATTTTTTCAGCTTTTCAGTAGCATTTCCACAACACAACATTAATATAATTCCAGTTCTCTAAGTGTTAAAAAGTCGTTAAATATTTATTGCGTCAATAAATTTTTCTCTACGTGTGTAGACTACTCAGATCAAAGGAAACTGTTTGTCTTATGAGTTAATTGGATATGGTGTCTTCATAACGCGCGGTTTAGGGGATGAGTTATTGGTCTGAGTGAACAAATAAATAATTTAATCAGGGTAATGTCTGTAACGTTTTTGTAATGGAGAGTTTTGTAATTTTTAAATGAGACAGCAAGTGTTTGTTGTGTTGCGTGATGCTTGTTTTTAGAAAATGTTTTTGTTGTGATTTATTTTCTTTTTTTTAATGGTTGCTTGATATTGTCAAAATCGTGCGGATCGAGGCAGAGAGTACCTATTTCTTGTAAGTCGTTTCGGTTTGATTATCCTATCCTAACTAATATTATAAATGCGAAAGTAAGTTTGTTTGTTTGCAACGCTTTTACATCTCCACTACTCACCTGATCGTCTTGAAATTTAGTATACATGTTGTCTGGGATACAAAAAGGACATAGGATACTTTTTATTCCGAAAAAAAAATGGTTCCTGTGGGATCGCGGGTGAAACCGCGGGGCGCAGCTAGCACCTATTATAAATGCGAAAGTGAGTTTGCTTGTTTGTTTGTTATGCTTTCACGTCTTAATTACTCAACCAATCGTCATGAACTTTGCACACACGTTGTCAGGGGTACAAAATAAGACATAGAGAATAAGGTAGAGCATTTTATCTCGAAAAAAAAATACGGTTCACGTAGGACCGCGGGCCAACACTAGTTCATAAATTAGATAGTCATTAGAAACATACCTATTCTATCCTCCATTTCAGCTTACACCAAATCTGTAAAGGAACAAAAAATTTAAATAACAAAACAAATGTTTTTTTCATTTATTCATATCGTCTAGGTCTCTAGGACTACATTCAAAATCAAATACGTTGTACAAAGCCACCTTAAGAACCTAAAATGATGACAAAATATACTACGCAAGAATTTATTGATAAGTGTATATTCGATTATGATCAAGCAAATACTAAAATTTACCCATAAAATTATAAATAACCAGCTATTAGTTAATCGTTATAATTTCAACTAGGCTTCAAATGAAGCAATCAACTGTTTAATTAAGTTTGTTAGCTTAAGTATCTTTAATTATTGGAAAGATATGGATAATTACAGCAATAATCTTTAAAAGATTAATATGTAAATGCAATTAGAATATATTTATTTTAAATGCAATGCGTTTGTAAGTGCATGCTGATAATATTTATAAATAGACTTGGGAATTCAACTTGGGTTCCAGTTTTATATGAATATCCATATCCATCCATATACCAATACTATAAGATTGAAAGTAACTCTGTCTGCTTGTAAGCTTTTCACGGCTAAACGGATCAGGATGAAATTTGAAGGCCCTGTCTTACACGAAATCACCAAAAACAAGTATTTTGTTTGCGCCTAGTTTGATATGAAGAATTATGATGATCAGGTGCAAAAAAATACAGCTGTTGGAAGAAACAACCAACTAAAGTTTAACCGAAGAGCAATTTTGAAAATTATTTTCATTTTGGAAAAAAAAACACAAAAATATCTTCTTCTTCTTCTTCTATCGGAACGTAGTTCTCTAAATTTTTAGCGATCACTCCACATTTTTTTTCGACTATTATACATCCAGATTCGTTTTCTAAAGTTTAACCGAGCAACGTATTCTAATTTGTGTTCTTATTATGACTATTAATCAATAAAAATGACAAGAAAATATATATCTAGGCGCCAATCTCATTTTACCATCAAATTTAAATACGATTTTGAACTCTAAATGAAGCGTCTTAAGTAACGTGTGTGTGGGTGAAAAATCGTGCTATGACGTGGTTTAGGTAGTCACAGTAAGCATATCACGAGGAAGGTTTTTCGATACTATTTTCTGAATAAACGCGAACGATGTGAGTAACAACTAGTACATAATATATATCTATTTGTAGCAAATCACGTATCAATGTTCCAACTATGGTACAGGTTTCTAACTCATGTTCAAAATGTCCAAATTCTTAAGCGCCTCTCGTTTTTACTTCAGTGGAGACACTTATTCTAAAGTCTAAATTATACAGACCGGACGTAAGGTCAGAATGCGGCGGGGACACCGTTCAGGCGGCGTGTCTGCGCCGCGTCGCTTGTGTATAACTCAAGACACTTCAAAATCAAATCAAACTTGCTTTCATACATTTTATAAGAACAAGTTTTGAAGCAGCACAACGCCTGCACCTTATCCGCGCCGCCGCATCCTCGTTTTACGTCCGGCCTGTCTAATTCAGGCCTAAAATGATAGCGGAGGTGCATAGGAAAGCGTATCTTTTTCTATTACTATGTGAATTTGTCTTTGTCTATAATTATTGCATTTTACAAATAGCAAAATTGTTAGGAACGAATTTATTGCTTAGAATTTTTTATGCTCAGCAATCAGCATTAAAACTGTATCTATGCCCCACTACAATTTATGTTATTACATAAGTTAATAATTATTGGTGCTTCACTTATGGTTATAGGCTTTTAAAATAGAAGTTCCATTATTTGCAATATGGTATCGTCGGGTCGGAATATGTTGAAAACTTGGCACAGGTTTTGAAAAAATGCACTTTTATTCCACAACAATAAAGGCATTCTACACACGCGCGAACGATCGCAAGTGGAGTCGCGGCACCGTCTAGACGCACGATTTATCGATGGATGATCGATATGCATCGACTCGTCTGAAATCAACGCCGATATGTATGCGACGAGCCGACTCGATTGGTTCGCAAATATTGGACCACCGCGTCGCAATGTTCGGGCGTTGAGGTTGGTTCAATAGTCGTGTAGGGAAGTTTGCCTTATGAAGAGGTTGAATAGCTTTCTAACCTGATTAGGAAGGTAGCTTTCTTAGTCTTCTCGGCAAAGTTTTTGGTCTCTTTTTTACGATAATTCTCTATCTTTCAAAAACCAGCCAAGTGCGAGTCGGACTCGTGCACGAAAAGTTTTAAAAAATTGTTTATTTATAAAAATGGCAAAAAAAAATTATACATATAGGATCCCTTTAAATATTTTTTATTCTGTTTTTTTTGTACTTGTCGTTCTATTACATCATCTGCAAAAATGTCAACATTCTAACTATAACGGTTCATGAGATAAAGCCTGGTGACAAACGGTCAGACATACAGACGGACGGACAGCGGAGTCTTAGTAATAGGGTCCCGTTTTACCCTTTGGGTACGGAACCTTAAAAAGTAGAACATTTTTATGAAGTAAGTAGGTAGGTACATAATGATCTAAAAGGTCAAAATATTTTTTAAGTTCATTCATCGATAAAATTGGCATTAAACTAGGACTTTAATGAAATAATAAAAGATGGCAATCTTCATAACAAACAATTCACGTGTCAAAAGCTTTCTAAATACAGCACAACGGGACAACGGAACAAATTGTGTTCCATAAGCAGAGTCCCACTTCACAGCTAACTAAGGAAGATGTTAAGCCATTTATCACCTAGGCGTCAGGAACTATTATGGTGAACCATTACCGCATCACACGTATCCTCACGTATGTCATGAGCGTCATTTGTTCATGTAATAACCGTTTAAGTGTCAAGGAATGTATGCTGGACGTCTTGCAGCCTGTTGGCGCCACCTCCTATGATTTACCGACTTAGCTTTTCTATCCCACTTCTGATGATTGCGCTGTGACGCTTTTATGAACCCAAGCCTAAGGTTTAGAATCAAATTCGTATGTATTTACAGTAGCAAGTTTTAGCGTGGTTTTATTTACGCGAGGAGACTTTGATGCAGGCTAACACAAAGTATTGGCTCATTTCTGGGCGAGACCCGCAATACAAATAGCGTATTAAGCGTCGATTTAAACCGTGCCTATCCTTTTTCCATTCGTCATTCCGTGTCATTTATTTTACAACGGGATGGTGCGGATGGTGCGTTTGGCAAATCGATTTGGGACGTGCGACGCGCGCTGATCGGATGAAATCGATCGTTGATTTCTAACTTTAAATACAAACTGTGTAAGTAAGTGTAAGTGTGCTTTGTAGCGTATTTGGAAAGTTTGTATTACTAAACTTAGTAGCAAGCTTGACTCTTTCTCGTTCATCCTTTTGGAAATCTCTGACGGTGATGATCTGTTTATATTTTTTGACTTATTTCATGCCCCTCAGTTTCTTGTCTGTTCTTCTGAGTAGTGGCTCTTTTTCCGAACAAGGCGGTCGAGTCTATTATAAAACTTTGACGTTCTTAGGTGTAAGGCAGTCGAGTCTATATAAAACTTTGACGTTCATAAGTGTATCTTTGATAAAAACATTTTGACTTTGAATACTTTTAAACTGAGGTGAACTGTCAGCCATCTTTAACAATATTAAAGATTAGGACAAAAGTTTCCTTAAAAAATTAAATTATTACAATAACTTCATTTAAATGCGAACGTGATAAAATATAATTGAAATAAAATAGGTAGGTAGTGACTAAAACTCCCGTCCTTTGCAACCTAATAATTATTTATTTACTCTACTGTCCACAGTAGAGTAAATAAATAATTATTAGGTCCCTATTGAAGTAGTGTCCACGCAAAATCATGTAATAACATAATCGAAGCAAAGTAAAGCTGTTTTACTCCCACATGGCTAAGGATTTACACATCTTAGGGTCAGAGCTTACTGCGACAACACGCAATCATTAATTTTTATGAGAAAAATACTGTGAAAGTAAATGAGAAACCTAGAGCAACAAGTTTAAATTAAATTTCGACTTGCTCGATGTTCAGTGAGAAGGATATAACATATCGTCACGCCTTCCCCCGAGGGAGCTGGCAGAGGTGTACAAGACCCACACTTTGCCGGACGATATTCAGTCCCAAATATGCCATACACAGGGCTCCAGTTATGTAGCAGATGACAGACAAAGAAGAAGGATGTAAAGATTAACTAATAAATACCCTGAAAATGTGTTTTTAATAAAATGAGCGTATTCTTAAAGAAGACACCGATGGTAGTAAGAGAAGATCGGGCAGCAGGCAAAAGAGCAGTTTAAATATGCAGATCTAGCTGCGTCCCGCAGTGTTACTCGCAGTTAAAAAGCATCCTGTGTTGTAATCCGAATCATAATCTATCTCTGTGCCTAATTTTATGTAGATCCGTTCAGCCGCTCTGGCGTGATTGAGTAACAAGCATGACATCCATCTACTTTTACATTTCTAATTATTAGTGTGAAGTGTCATGTGAGATGAGTGAAGTTCAGGCATACGTAACTTAACCACATTAAAACAGTACAGTTATTGCCATGGCTTGTTTTATCATACGACAGCACAAGAAGGATGGTTATGTTTTTCGAGTGTATGTATGTGTGTATATTTTTCGAATAAAATGGGCTGTATGTAAAGGAAAATACCAAGACAGTGTTTGTTAATGAAAATACAGGCCAAATAAAACATATATAGGTTATGTATTAACAAAGTTGTTTTGAGAACAATAATTTCATGATGAAGCTATTGTATGTCATCTGTTACATGACTGGAGCCTGGTGTATGGCGACAGGCTCGCCCTCTGTCACATTTGTTACTGAATATCATCCGATTCATCCGGCGGAGTGTTGGTGTTGCATTACACTTCTGCCAGCCTCTTCGGGGGAAAGGCGTTGATTTGTTTTTTTTTTTTTTTAATATAGTTCTTCTTACCGATTCTAGTGCAATCTGACTCTTATCTAGCAATATAATCAATAATGTTACTTATCCAAGAAATTACCAGTAATTTTGTTCCAGTTTTCGTTGCTCACGAACATAAATTAAGATTTTGTCGCCAATGCAAACATAACTGCACACCTAACTGTGCTATTAGGCCGTATCTACATAAGCAACTTTAGTGACAATATTTTGAAAGATTATCTCTTTATAATGATCACTAAACACTGTGACTTACGAACATACTCGTATCAAGATGGTGAAACCTTCTCGCATGTGGTCCGAATAAAATACAAACTAAAGTCCGACTTTTGATACTTTTGATCAAAGATTATGCCACGTTGGCAATTTTGACATTTTACTTTGACATAGTGTCAAAGATTGAGGTGGGAAATAAATACGTCGTTTTATAGTCGACCACAATTTGCCAGATTTGAAACTGGGATTAGTTAAATCCTAATTTATAGGTACCAGTGTTATTTATGTGTCTGCTTTATGACAACTTAATGCTTCTTGTATTCTTTATTTATAATATTATAGTTTATATCATGCACACACGCAGTTTGTAATGTTCTAGGTGCTTGTTGGTCATTACATAGGTAAATTATAGTGTCTCATTTATGACTATTTTGCGTTTTGTATTTAAAATTATGTCTGGTTTTATTTCAGATTCAAGTAGAAGAGTATACTACGTGTATGACGAGTAGACTACGAGTACGATAAGTAGAGGAATATACTGCCTCGGTGGCTCAGTTGGTAGTGAACCTGCCTTCTGATCTAGGGGGCGTGGGTTCGATTCCCACCTAGGGCAAACATTCATATGGTGAATATTTGTGTTTGTTCTGTGTCTGGGTGTTAATATCTATTTAAGTATGTATTTAAAAGTATATTAGTATGTATATCAGTCTCTGGCAGCCATAGTACAAGCTTTGCTTAGTTTGGGGTCAGGCGACCGTGTGTGGAAGTGTCCCGAATAAAAAAAAAATACTTTAGTATCACTAGACGAGTAGGTACTACTATTTCAGTGATGCTAAGGTAAATATTTTTGGTCAGGTTTTTACCGATAAGGCCGATAGTAATATCACTACTTTGAAAAAGTATTGTTTCATACGCATGGTATTACATTATTCTGCTAGCTTTAATGTAATAAATTTGTATCTATTTTGCAGTAACTAGCTTACTTCCTACTTTACTTCCTTACGTATTCTGCATCTCTTTACTTTTTTATTGCGGTGCTAACTTTAATGTCATACGTTTAAGTTTCATTAACTTTTAGAAGTTATTTAATGTAAACTTAGGTTACTTCTCTGATTACTACCCTTAATACAACTTCCTTCAGACCAATCTAGACTAATCTACCAGCACCACTCCTATTCAATTCAATTCTAGATACCAATGCCGTATCCACAATAGTGTTATGTCATTTGACACCTACCACTTCTTTTGTTCAGTCGCGGTTATCTGCTAGTCTGTACCGGGGTTAATAGGTAAGTGGTAAGCGGTAAGTAGCATTGTTGTGTCTGAGTAACCGACACCGCTTATCAGTAGGGTTGGTGGAGTTTTCTTAGTATAACAGATGAATTGTTGATACCTAATCATAATACCTAGTAGTTCTCAAATTAGTAAGTAAATTTAATAATGATTTAATCTTAATTATTTTTCTTTAGCATACACCACCGTCCATGCTTAATCATAGTGTTTTTATTCCATCCAAAGGTTGTCTTGGAGAGATCGCTCTTAAGCGATAAGACCGCCAATTGCGACTTTTTTTTGAGTGTTTAGTTTATATTTATTTGTATGGTGCCAATAAAGAGTTTTTGTATTGTATTGTAGATTTTACAGCTCCACTTGTCTTATTCGGAACTTTAGCTTGCTTGAAACAGGTACCTACTTCCATGTACTTTTCCTTACGATCTCTAAGTGCAAACAGTGTGATGGAAGCTGTACGAAATTAAGCGGAAATGAAAATGAATTAATAATAATAATAATAATAAATTTTTATTTCAAAAAGTACATGATAAAGATAAAAACTATCAGATGCAAACATTTTTTAGAAACAATAAAATAATTTTGCCTGAACTAGGTAGTCCTGTTTGTCAGGCGATAAATACGGCAAAAAATTAACTTAATATAAATAATCATTGCATACTCACATATTCTAATTCACTAAAATTCTAATTAATTTTAAACTATAAAATAAACTTACTGTAAATTTAATATTAAACATACAAATTAAACACAAACAAATAACAACTTCTCTGTATCTTCGTAGGACATATTTTGGAGTGCTTCTTTAACAGTTTGCTTACATTTTGTATAAGTAAGGGAAAATAATTGCCCGAGAGAATTAAGTCTATTGTAAAGAAGCGGACCTAAAAACATGAAAAATTTTCTTGTAAAAGCATGCTTTGTTGCTTTTTGAGGGCACACAAAATTGATTGATTATTGAATGTTGAATTGTACCTTAAACATAGTTGATATTTTTAATAGAACAACCAAGTACACTATTAATAAACTTAAATTAGAAAAAAAATAGATCAGCTGAATCTTAACTTTGCATTGCAAAACAACATGGTATAATAATATACTCCGCCAGGTATAGCATTCTGGTCACGTGGGCAACACGTAGTGACGTCAATAGATGCTTAAGCAAGACCGAAATAAGTCATTTACAAATAGTTTGAAAGAGACGGACGACGATGACGAGTGACGTCATTACGTGTTTGTTCCCGGAATGCTAGAATTGTTTGTTTGGGTCATGTTCCTACCTACATAAACTTAGTTTATATCGGTTTCATAAGCCCGTTAAGTGCTTAAACAAGAAACTACCCTACATCAAGTCGCAAGTGCTCTACTCGCATGCCATTCTTGACTCTACCCTCTAGCTAATCTCAATTCCCACGTAAGCAGCAAATGAAATCTTATACTCAGCACTAAACTAAGAGTGTAAAATTAACTTTACCGACCATGAACTCTAAACGAGTAATTTTACAAGCCATAAAATATTTAGTGCTTTCTCAAAGAAAACTAATGACAATCCACAGAGTATGGCGACAACGGACAACCCTACTTATCTCAAAGAGACAAGACATTTTGTAACAGGACCGTATCTCAGACAGGCTAGGGTTGCAGCTGATTGTTGCAATATTGCTTTCACAGACATCGTAGTCTCTTGTAGGACAATTTGATATATTGAGACTTTTAATGTTGCTTGCAGTAGCAATGTTATTAGCTGTCACTGATTCACAGTCTTTTAAAAGCATTGATGAACAATGAAACATGAACAAATTTAATCTTGAACGCCAAAACAAAATTGCAGCTGATAACTTTGCAAGAGCTTTATTGCGAAAATAATTACGTTTATAAAAATGCCCAATTTTGTTTCGAAATAGGACTATGATTTCCCATATATATTTATTCATATAAATAGTTATTATTTAAATAGTTATTTCATAAATCATGGCATAACTTCATTTAGTGATTTGAAATTATAATATAGATTTAAGTTTTAAGATTTTTTTTGAACAATATACTCGTAACTGTACGTCAAAATGAAATAGAGAGAAGTGTATTTAGAGTAAAAAGAAAAGACAAGGTAAGATTAAACAAAATTAAAAATGTTCTTAAATTTAAAAATGTGAATAAAGTTTGCATAAAACACTAATATGGAAATGGGCAGGGCATGTGCTAAGAGAGAAAAATGAGAAATGGACTAGAAAAATATCAGAGTGGTACCCCAGGGATGGCAAGAGAAGTAAAGGTAGACAAGTTAAACGTCGGGAAGATGACCTCAAAAGAGTTGCTGTTCCAGAATGTATGAAAATTGCAAAATACAGAGACAAGTCTTTGGAGGAGGCCTTTGTCGAAAGACAAGCTGTTGACGGAAAAATAGATCATCAGTGATAAATACTTAAATAATATTATTTGTAAATTTGTAAACAGCAATAAAGGCTTATATTATTATAATTATTTATTTATGAAACCAAATACCTCCTTCCTTCTATTTCGATTAGCTCTAATATCATATCTTCAATTTCCTTTTAGAGAAACGAAATAAATTCATCATCATTAACCAAATTCAACGAAACAGACCAAAAAATAGTTCTAGCAATACGCCACCCACAAAACCCCTCTTTTTGGCCTTTCAATCCGCAATCCCTCCATTTTAAAACAAACATTAGCTTGGATTGTGAAATCTATAAATCTTTGACAGCCACCTAATACCGGATGCGTTCTTGTTATTAACGCCAACACGTGCTATGTAAATAAATATTAGACTGCTAGCGTTAGTGAATAAACAAGCCTGAGCGTTAAGTACACGAGCATTATAAGTTGAGCATATGGGTACTAAGTCAAGTTATAAATACATACAAATAAATACATTTCGTAACATCTTTTCCCCGAAGGAGCTGGCAGAGGTGTTTAACACTCGCACTTTACCGGACGATATTCAGTCTCAAATGTGGCAAGGGCGAGTCTGTCGCCATACACCGAGCTCCTATTTTAGAACACATGACATTAAATACACACATATTATGTTCACACAATGAACAAATTAGTGCATGCCTTTCGCTAGGTCCGAACCCGCTTCGTCTGGCTTCGGAGGCGAGCCTTATCCGACTAGGCTATCATCGCTTTTACTTAATATTTTTTGAAAATACGTGCAATGTAAATTTAGTCAATCGTTGACTATGTTTAATTCTCACTTACGGCAAACGTTCATGTGATTAACATTTACTGTTGTGTTTCTTCTATGTTTGGGTGTTATGATATATTTTAGTATGTATTAAAAATATATTTTGTTTATCAATCAGTCAGCCGTATATAGTTATAGCACGAGCTTCGCTTAGTTCGGGGTCAGACATCCAAGTGAGCAAAAATGAAAAAATAAATTAGAATTAAAATTATTAGAAATAAATTAATACATTAATAAATATATTTATTCGGGATAAGTATATTTATTAATGTATTAATTTATTTATTCTTTAACATTAGAAAAATAGGTAAAATTTAATTCTTTTACCAAGATTTTGCTTAACAAATTGCCAGGTGAAATCAGATCAAGAACCTTTATCAGATATCTATTTTTTTTATCGTAAGTCCTAGTAATACTCTCTATAAAAATCTTTTAATAGAAACGGAGCGTGTGCCATCTGGCAATGCTTTCCCTTTCCATACGTGTCTAATCACGACTGTTTTAATCGCCACTTGTAAAACGCACTAATTAGTCCTCACTCAACGTGCTTCCCCATGCGGTAGTGTAAACTTTATGAAATACATCCACTGACACCTCTCATGCATCATCTTCTTCATCTTTTTCAGTCTTTACGTCCTGTTATTAAAGCCTAAAATCGTTTGCGATGTTTGTTTGACTAAGATTAAGTCATTGATCAAAAATATATCCATTGACACCTATGCTGTTACCACCCATCTCTTCTTATTTCAGCTTTATGTCTTTGTGATAAACTTCAAAATTGTATGTCGCGTGATTTCTTGTAGGATTATGAAATTGATTAACTCTCTAATATCTCTTAATCAATTTGAACTCAACGAAGTCATGTCTCAGTGTGTTTTTGTTTGTTTTTATAATCACATTTGTTTACACGTGCCTCACGTGTGGTTTCAGTTGCATAATGTACTGTCGTATAGTAATTATCACTTGGATGTGCTTGTATTGGATTAATGTTGGCTTTTAAATCTGGCGCCGGTTGTCTGCGTTTTATAGGTTTTGGTCGTTTTGAAACAATGGATGTATGCCAAGGGCTGCATTAGCGCTTATTCTTTTCAAAAATAATATTTGGGTACAATCAAAATACATTACGATTACTAAGTTCTAATTTCCTTGCGTTTAAATTCCGTTTTATGAATAGAAGCTGAATGTAATCTTACCTACTAACAACATTCTAATTTTGGTTTTTATGAATGAACTGATCTCGTTTTGATTGAAGCAGTTTTTCAGACTAATCTACTGATGAAGAAAAATACATTTATTTTTACAGAAAATCCACCAATTAATAATAAACTTTTTCTAAAAATATTGTCTTACGTAACGTAACTTATTCCATACATCCGTAGCATGTTCCATTTCCAGCTCATTTTACTCCTAAATGTGTCTGGTGGTTTTCAAAAATATAATATCATAAAGCTTGACACATAGCTTGAATGTTGATTTAAAGAGTGTTCCTAGACATTTTATTAGTAGTATTATTGTTTTATCCTTTACATTGTATAAAACATAGTCATTTTTCGCGCCTATAAATCCTCTAACTCAACCTAAACCCCGCATCGGATTTTGATGCGGTTTTCACCATTAGTTAGATAATTTGTCGCGAAAGGTGCTGTGACAAATCAACAAGTATCAGTTCAAGGAGGTACCGTGCGAAGCCGAGGCGGGTTACTAGTAAGTTTTTTTTTGTTGTTTTTTTTTAATTTTATTGGCAATTGGATACAAAGTCCTTAATGCCTAACTTAGTTATTCTTGTATTCCTTTTATCGCAGATGGGTTATTTAATCTATGATGAGATGATAGAAATATGAGATGAATCCCTCCCCTTTTCCCATTTCAGTAAAGCCGTGGATACTTTACTAAAACTTTAAGTCGAGTTTTGTAGAGAACCCGAAATATAGCATTTCCTAATGTTTGTATCATTAGCCCACACTCGTGCACGTTAACGAACCGGTAAAGGTTAATAATCCACAATTATTACACTTTAACACTCGAAGAATCTCAAGTTTTAGAAAATAATACAAAATCACGACACCATCTTTTCGGTTCCCGCCAAAAACTCCCCAGTAAGTTTTATTAATTTAATAATATTGCCATTACTAAGACCTGATTCTACCACAACCTCATAACCTAATAAACCGTATCTTTGATCCCCCTCTCTCACCTGGTTACGCAAATCCAAACATTATAAAGCAGTGCAAGAAAGATTTATATCAAGATCCGCGTTACCGTAAATATAACACATATGTTTGTCTGTCCGTCAAATTTCTGTGGAAACATAAAATATAATAAAATATAAAAAGTAGCCGTATTATTAGCTTCTTTAAAAAAACTACCGTAATGTGGGCAGTGCGTCTTTTTTATAGCTTCATTTGATACTCGTTTTGATGATAAAGCCAGTAAAATATTGTTATGATGCCTTTGATAGTGCTTAATGACTGTATAAATGGCGGTGAGTGTAGGTATAGCTTTACGATTGAATTTTTACAGGTATTTTCTTCTTAACCTACTTATGTTTTGTGATGAAAGATCACAGGCTATTTTCTGGAGCATTTTTAGTGCTTTATCATCATCATCGTCATTTCTATTCACTGCTGAGTATCTCATCTCTAAAGCATGATCTTTTCCAGTATTATGCCAGTCCCATTTACTAATTTTCTATCACCTTAACAATGTCATCCGATCAACAAACTGAAGGTTTGTCCACAGTTGGATTTTTTCATGGAACAGTTCGTAGTTAAAGAAGTTTTAGAACTTAAATTTGACGCCTGGCATGAACTTGCTTAGGCTCCCTATTCTGACGCGTAAGATTTTGTCTTGGTCACTATTACTCTAGTTTTCAAACGAGAGACCAGAAAATATATCACGCGTAAGAATAGGCCCCAGGATCCCTCACCTTTCATCGTCCTTGTTGCTCTAGTTTGAAACGTCATAGGTGTGAGAGTGACCAAGATAAAATCTTATCTCATCTTATGCTTAGGAATAGCCCTCCAGGGTAGAGAAGAGTGGCGCTTCTTAGTATTGAGTCAACGACAAGACACAGTTTGGGTGGCTGCGCCAAAAAAGTTAGTTAGTGGATTACTCTAACGAAAAAAAAACACAAACTGCAACTGTTTTTCATTTAACGACAAGAGCTTAAGCTTTCAGCTCACCGGATGTCATTTTCTAAAGCTGGACCAATCTATTTAACTATTATACTTACTAAGCTTCAAAGTCAGGAATGTAAAGCCTATCCTAGTGCATGGAGTAAATAATATTTTGCTCTCCTGGGTGGTACAAGTTTGCAGCTCCGAGGATCGTCGAATGAAAATAACGATTATGGTGATTGTGTTGGTAGATTGAAGTAATATTTTAGATAAGAAATACATTTGGAGAGCTTCATTGGCTGATCAAATATAAAACAATGTAACAGTTATGAAAGATGAAATAGACTGTTTATTGAATAAAGGCTCAATAGCACCAAGGTTAGACTTAATAGCAGAGTTTTTTTTTTAATATTTGGGAAGAATTTATTCGTTTTATTGTTTAATCTAACTATAGTTATTAGAAAATATCGACAAAGCAAGTGACATTATTAAAAGAAAAACAAAAACCCGGCTGTAAAATGTTTTACCTTATGTCACTTCCACTATCAAGACGATTTAAATGACACGGTGATGGTGAATTCATCAAGCTGTTTAGGCTGTAGAGCGTGCCAAAGAACATCATACAAACATACCCACATACATACACTCGAAAAACAAAACCTTCCTTCTTGCTCAGTCGGGTAAAAATCAAACATAAAACTATGCAATGCAAATATTTTGCTTTGCACTATACCTATTACATCTCCAACATCACAGCATTTCAACAAAGTAATTCAACAAATTATGTAGTTTACGTCGTTTCCTGGACTTTTCAAAGGATCCATCTTTCAGTAGAAGACTCAGCAGGTACAATACCTTCCTGATTCGATAGGCTATCCTTTTCACAAGCTATATTATTACAAACCATAATAATGTTATTTAATACTTATTGAAAATTATACTTGGTACAAGTTAACGGTATTTAGCAGATGTCTAGGTAGATGACCATCTAGTAGAATGACATCGCATGAACGACAGAGAAATTAAAAACACTGTAAAAGTTTTATACTCGGCGAATTTGTACAAGAGGTACAACTGGAACAAATTAAACAACATAGGTACTTACTCATCAACAACTGTATTTTTTTCTAATAGTAATAGTAAATGGTTGTTTTACTTTTATGCTTTTCTGTCAAACTTACTAGCCCACCTGGCGCCTTATGTATCCGCACCGCAGTGCAGCTTAAGGGACGAAATGCCAAAAGTAACTTTTTGCTCCAAAAATAAGGTCGATCTTCTTGATTTTTAAATTGTAAGGTCAACTATTTGGAGATGCGATAAGCAATGCTGCATGGCATAAGCGAAGGTAGATTTTTGGAAATTTGCTGCCTATCACGGCGCCCTACTGGCTCGAACTTTAGTTTGTTTTTCTGTATTGATTAGTTCCCTTGATACTGGAGATTGGGATATCCAAACGAGAGCTCATTTTGATTTTGCACATTAGGAATTATGCCTAACTAGAAGATTGTCTAAAAATTTCATTAAAACTGCTCTAGCCGTTTTGTTCATAGTTCATGAACTACTAATGATTCACACGTACACATCGATTTTTATAGATATAGATAGCTATAATGCAACAATCGCTTATTGCTTATCGATAATAGGATCAAGGAACTGCAATGCGTGCAATCTACATTTTCTCACTACTAGCCAATCCTGCAAACTAAATTTATCACACAATAACATTCTTAGTGCCTATATTTTATGCAGCTGTAAACTGTAGCTCAGTGACCTTACTCGTAAGTGAAGCTTGTGAGCTGAGGTCTGGGTCACAGTAAACTTGTCAAAATATTCGTGCTCGCACTAGAGCTTTACGATTGAACGAATGGTTATTTTATAGATAACGGTGAAACACTTTGGTTTGCATTAAATAAATCAGGTAGTATCACACATTCGATAGCTGCTGTTGGTTGAGGAGAGGAAACGAATTCATCGAAGCAACTAGAAGCAGTGGGGTATAGAAAGGAGCAATCAACAATTTTTTAACGTCTTTATAAAAGCAAAGTGCAAAGTATCTACAGAACCAAAAAAAGTTTGACACTTAGGTATGTGGTTATTGTGGCTGTTGAAAGTTAAGGATCTTCAAAAGCCAACTAGAATGAATGGAAATTGTTACAAGCTTTCATCATTTAGTTATTAGATAACTGAATCAATCAGGATCTACAGCATCGGGCTAATGACAATAACCTCATACATTGTTCTTAATCGTAATAATCAATTACATTAGCATCTCCTAATCATTCAAAAGTTTACTTATCTAATAACCCAATTTTGAATTCGGACATAATAATCTGGAACAGTGACGAAACATCTCAACGAGCAACTCAATCAGTAAACAGGTCTGATAACAACCGACCAAACATTTAACAGCCACCGATCGGTCGTTTCACAATATGAAAACAAACGCCTTAACAAGCGTCGGTGAATCGGAAATAGACCAGTTTAAAATACTGCGAGCATACAGGGTGGTAACTGGTAACTCGGTAAGTCTTGATTGAAATACGACGGATCCGGCAAGTCTCCAATGGCATTCAATCAATGAGTAGGTAGCGCAGAGACGGCTAACCGCATCGCAGCAAAAAATAAATAACTTCCAAATAGTCTTTGGAATCTTTATCATCTATATGATGTACAAGTGAGTACCTACAGGATATTGTCTGATGATGCAAACAGAAAAAATTGATTCTTGTTTAGAAATAATAAATTTGAAGTGTACCGAGTATATAGACTGTCAGCTTGTAAGCTAGACAGCAGTGAAACAAAATTGAATGTCCCTAATTATTTAAAAATATAAAAGACCCCCGAAATGAAATGGTATTCTTTAATATCAGATTTCTTGAAGCAAAGTATAATGTATGAAAACTCCAATCCATCTCTCTTTATTATTGTCTCCTTTTTTACAGACTGCGTTTATAACTAACACGAACAAATACAAGTCTCTTCTATCCGTGTTGTTCATTATAGTGTCTGTCAATAGATTGACTTCAATGGACTTTCAGAAGTTCGTGTTACGTTGCTCCTGTTTTTATTAATTTGTTCATTCTTGGTAGTTTTGTTTGATTTTTAGATTTAGAATAATTATCATCACCATCACATCAGCTAGATAACGACCGCTACTGTTTAAAGGTCTTCCAATCTTCCGCTGCTCGCATTCAGCGCCTTCTGGTGACCCTCAGCAGATCTTCAGTCTTTCTTCAAAATGACTCTCACTTTGCATTTTCCTGGACTATCAATCAATTTTTTTTTAATGAAAGGTAGTAAGTATGGAAAATTCTGCCATTTTCAGGTTTCCTAAACTATGAACTATATTTAGATTCAATAACACATCACTTTCTTCAAACATTAAACAGAAGCTCATAAAGCTTACCTGACAAAATGCTTATAATAAACGTCACTATTATTTACCTATCGAAAGTATATGAATGTCAAATGCTGATATTACAGAGATTTGAACAGTAAGATCGCTTTCTCCACACTTTATGTCCAAGGAAAAGTGTACATCGTGATTTTATGACAAACTTATAGTAGGGCAAACTATAAGGATAATAAATCTTTCAAGTAAGCACTATGTTTTATGTAACAGCTAAACTTACATTTTCAATTTTCAATTCCATTTCGTTTCTAACGATACGAAACTAAACTCAAGTAAACTGAAGATGGAATAGTAAAGTTAGCCATTGAATAGTTATAAATGAAATAAGATAGAGTATGAATGCTACTGGTGATAACAAGGTGAGATTATCTTTGCTGTGATTATAGGTAGGTGCATTATCTTTTCTGTAAATGGGGTATTAAAAAATACTATCCGTGGTCCTATAGAAACCGTAGGAACCGTTAGTTTCTTTGGGATGAAAGGTAATATTTCCTTTCTTTATCCTTGATAACTTGGATGCAAAATATCATGTTGATCGGTTGAGTAGTTAAGGCATGAAAGCGTAACAAACAACCGAACAAACAAACTCATTTTCGCTTTTATAATATTAGTTAAGTTATTATACGGGGTGCTGTTTGGACACTTCAAATATTCAAAGACATGATAATTTATAGTAACTTATTGGAATGAACATAATTAAAATATAATTATAATAATACCAATCAACCACAAAGAAAATATTGTTCAAATTAAAGTTCTCTTGCTCGATTTGTATGATGTCGAGAAATCCGATTTTTGACGTTTGATTTTAAATTTTTAAATGCTCTATCTCTGTTGCTGTTATGTACTAATTTTATTTTCCTTCCTTAATTCGGCTTACTTATAGTGGGTACAGTATGTACGTTTTCCATACTTGTCTCTATCGCTCGTCGTCTCTGAATTCATTCCCTTCTCATTCATGTCGTTTTCAGTTAACTGCTCTTCTCAAACCGCAATGTAATTAATGTTCAGATTTGTCAGCACCAAACGTTAAATGAGACTAACTAATCTCCACATTCCATTTTAGTACTCACAGGAACATCTACCGTGTCATTACGTCACCATACAATATAACGTACAATCTGATTGGGAAAACCACAAATTAAGCATAACTCACAAATTTTTTGATGATATCGCCCCGATTAACAAGAATTGGACTAATATTTCAACACAAGGCTTAGCATTCATCAAATTCTTGACTACGAATTCCGTTTAATGTTAAATAGCAAAGCCACCGCAAGTAATTATTGCTAAATCATTATAATTTGAGACTACAACTGTTAGTTTTGATAGAATTAAATACATGTTTCAAATGGACAGGAATTCAAGTTTGAATACTTGAATTATAAAACAAAAATGTGGTACTTTTAAGAATCCAATAAAGAGCAAAGTTTATAGGTTTAGTCAAGAAAGAATTTGCAAAGAAACTTTAAAAGCAAATATTTTTCTAAAAAAACTGATAATTTTGAAAATTGAACAAAACCGACTTGTGCTTAAAATCTGACTACTTATTAATAAACGTTATATAGCCTCAAAATAGTTATACAGTGTTGTGTCTTTTACTTGCTTTAATTTTTTTTAACTCGATCAAAAAGGAAAGAAAGAACGTTTATCAAAAGACACATTAGGATAAAATGCGTTTTTCGCCATAAATAATAAACCTATTGGCGTTTTAATTTATTAACCTCACTCATACAGTTAGCTTTAACGTATTATTTTATGTACTCCGTTATCTTAATAAGCTTGTTTTACATCAATTTGGTTCGTTGATTATCTTGTTGCGAGATAACGTACCGAAATAAAGTTGCTATGTTATTAACACTTGAATACAAAGTACGGATTTGATCCTTGAATAGGGTTAACAACTCTGTATTATTGTTATTTTCTTAATAAAAATAGTGGCAAGTAAGCAGACGAACCGCTTGATAGTAAACAGTTACCGTCTATAGAGACCTGCAACATTAGAGATACTGTTGATGCGCTGACAACCCGGAAAGAAACCCTTTTTAAAACGCTCCTTGTACCTCAGCGGAAAGACCTTCAGGGGAAGATCCACATTCAATTATACTACAAATAAAAATGCATTCAATAAATTCAAGAGCTTAAATGAAACTTTGGAATGATGCTATAAAAAGGAAGTACTTACTTATTTAAAGAGTTATCGGAACAAAAATAAATTAAAAATTAAAAAAAAACCCCGACACCGATTTTCATCAAATATAGCCAAGAAACTCCCGACTAATTTACCTTTCAAACAAAAATTAAACAAAATCGGTTTATCCGTTCGGGAGCTACGATGCCACAGACAGACACACACACGCACAGACACATCAAACTTATAACACCCCGTCGTTTAAAAACTACAAAAAAATGAAAGATCGGAAATAATAATCATTTTAGCGACGGTAATAAACGAAAACATCTGTGGGGGAATAGGGATCGCGACCAGGCTTTGCTTTATACTGATCTTTGTGACGAAAGCTTAAATAATATTATGAACAAATATGACGATTTATTTAGTAATATGGAATGTATGAAAAATAATATTTTATGTAAATGTCAGAATCATTACAAATGTATTAATAATTTTTATACTGAAATTGTCGAAAAACTGCAGTCAGCGGCTGCTGATAGTGCGGTGTTAAAGCCCCGTAGAAATAGAAATTATGTAGTGGGATGGAATTTTCATGTCAGTCGTTCGCATAACAAGGCTAGAGAAATGTTTTCTCAATGGGTTTTGTACGGTAGGCCACGCTCGGGGTATCACTATGAGAACATGGCTGCCTCACGCAGAGAGTTTAAAGCCGCACTAAAGTATGTACGAAAAAACCAGGAAAAAATTAAAATGGATGTGCTGGCCCGACATCGTACAAATTGTAATTTTACGGAATTTTGGAAGGAAACGAAAAAGTTTGATTTTAGAAGTAACATATCTGTAAATATAGAAGGAGAGAAGAATAAGAAAAATATAGCAAACATGTTCTGTAACCATTTTAATGTAAATAAAGGGCGAACCAATACGACAACTGAGCCTCGTCGTGTCTCGGAAACACACCACGTAACGATAACGCCAAAGCAAGTCGAGGGGATCCTTAGAAATATGAAGCGTGGCAAGTCTCCGGGTCACGATGGCCTTAGTATAGAACATTTCTTATATGCGGGCCAGTATATATGTCAGGTGTTGGCGTGGCTTTTTAATCTCTGCGTGAGACACTGTTATTTACCGGAAGAGCTTATTCGTACGATAGTCGTTCCCATAACAAAAAACAAAACCGGTGATATCTCGAGTATGGCAAATTATAGGCCTATTTCGTTGGCTACGATTGCGGCCAAGGTTCTTGAAAGAGTGATTCATTCTCATATCAGTACAATAGACGTTGATGATGGGCAGTTTGGCTTTCGTCCGCAGGTTTCAACCGATATGGCCATATTTTCACTTAAGGAAATAGTCAAATACTATACCCAGGAAAGTACTACAGTGTAAGATGGGATACTGAGATTTCGGATGATTATCGGCTCACTTGCGGTGTGAGGCAAGGGGGAGTCACCTCTCCCGACCTGTTTAATCTCTATGTTAATGACTTGATCGTGGAGCTGAGCGGCACCCCGGTAGGGCTCAATTTGGATGGCAGATATGTCAACAACTTGAGCTATGCTGACGATATGGTTCTGCTCAGCCCTTCAATTAAGGGGTTGCAAAAACTCGTTAATATCTGTGAACAATATGCGCATGATCACGATTTAATGTATAACGCCAAAAAGACGGAGATGGTGATTTTCAGGTCGGGAAAGGGTCCCAATATAGTACCAGTAGTTCGCCTCAATGGACAGCCGGTAAATATAGTGGATAGTTTTAGGTACCTTGGCCATATTGTAACCTCCAGTTTGACGGACGATGAAGATGTAGAACGGCAAAGGAGGTCTCTGTGTGTGATTGGCAACATGATCGCTAGAAAATTCTATGCCGCCGCGCCAGATGTCAAAATCACGCTATTCAAGTCCTTTTGTCAGACTTTCTACACGTGTCAGCTCTGGACCAAATATACCGTAAGGTCGCATAACGCCATTCGAGTAGCCTACAATAACATCTTCAGGCGCCTGATGGGCTTGAAGTGGTATTGTAGTGCCTCCGAAATGTACATGGAAGCGCGAGTAGACTCTTTTAATGCCATACAAAGGAAAAGAATAGCATCATTTATGTCCAGAGTTGACACGTGTAGGAACTCTATAATCAAAAGCTTGGCTGACCGGCAGCTGCTGACTGCAACATACAGACGATGGGTAGCTATTGCTACCTAAGCGATTGATGTGATAGTTTTTTTTTTTTTATTTATTAATTTTATTTGACTTACTTTTAAATTTTATTTATAATTGCAATGTGTGTACCTATGTGTATATGGATCAGTGTGTCCGAAATAAAGTTCATTATATTATTATTATTATTATTATTTAAAAAGACTCTGAGAAGTAAAAGAAAAGTAAAATTTATAAAGGATAAAACTATGCTACGTTTAAAACACAAGTACCATTACTAGTAAAACAAACGTTTAACTATTAATTAGAACTAGTTAATAATTATGTAAACAATAAACCTCTTGGCAGGTTTAGCAAGAGTTCTTTAAATTATAAATGTAAGAACAATGCAGCTAAAAGATTGTCAAATGTAAACACTGCTTGGATATGTTAACAAAAATAGTTTTGCTTACTTCGCTTCCTTACTTACCAACGCTAAAAGATATATTGATCAAAAAATGTTTTTATACTCTACACGAATTTTTAACCGACAAATATTTAATAGACTAAATCCAGTCCGAACAATGTTGCCATACCCTATCAGGGTCATTATATGATACAATTTTATGTGATTTACCTTTAAGAACTGCATGTACCATAATGGAAGCAATTCATTATTGAGTATTGAGTACTTACTTATTGTCTAAGCATAATTTTGTTTGTATTAACCCTAGTGTCAGTTTGGCAACCATACCCAGCTCCATTTGCATCATTCGGGATACCTAGTGCCAAGTAGGAGTGTGTACAGCCTTATAAGGATTTAGCAATCAAAACACGAGTAGGCAGATAAAACAGAGCCGCGATAATGTGAAATGTCTCTATTAAATCGCTATGTTATTATCCACCTTTATTGCGAGGTCAACACCAGAATCTCTAATATATGCAATTGCATGTCCTATTCACTTGATTTTGAGACTAATGTTGATCCTATGTCCTGAATAGAAGAATAGGCGAAATATATCTAACTAAAGCTGCGTGTATTGCCACTATCTTCTATGAGATCATCGTGTCAACAAAATTATAGAGTCACCAAGTTACGCTAAAAAATAAAACATGTTTTTGACATGTATAGATAAATATAGACATGCTCTTGACAGTTTTGGAAGAAATATCACCAGAAATCTGCGTTAATTACTGGATCATCTAGCGTCTTACTAACCAACAAAGCATTAGTGTATAACTTCGTCGCTGTCACTTCTAAAACGAGGTTGAAATATTTATTGCCGTTTTTGGGGCATCTAGGACACGTTTAATTACTGTGTTTTTCAGTTGTCTCATTAATTTTATAACAAAGGCCACTTGTTATTCTCATTTGACTATAATTATTGCATCTTTCTCCACTATTACATAATGAGATCGATAATTCGAAATCTCTATTCGTTTCTTTGCTGGAAAACCCATTAAAGAAAAGACAGATTCTCAACAAATCACTAAAAGAAAGTGAACCCGACTCAAGACTCATGTAACACACATAAAACTAAACTTTAACATTAAAGAAAATTAAAAGGTGTCTCGTACACGATCATACGCGCCGGCCATTTTACTACACCCACTTAAACAACCATAACTTCTAATTACAACCACAATAACTCATTCCGGAGCAGTTACCAGTCGAAAAAATAATATATCGTCTTTTACGACGAAATCCTTTATTCCCTTAGTTTTAAGCAGCAGTTTATTTCAATTAGTCGCTAAAAATCGCTTTATTTTTGGTCCACAATTTATGGGTGTTATCATTTCAGTGGATTTCGCTCGTCTGGATTTAAAAATAAGTGTTTGTTAAAAAATATATGTCGGCAGTTTGACACGTAACTGCGGATTGCGGGAATTATATTGGCAAGAGATTTTCACGATTATTATGAGCTTAGCGGTTGAGTTAAGAAAGTAACTAAAGTAATCTTAACTATCATAACTAATATTGTAAATGCGAAAGTGTTGTTCGTTTGTTTGTATGTTTATTACACTTTCACGCCTCAACTACAGTAACTCAAGTGATCACCAGGAAAATTGCAAACACGTTATCAAAGGGACAGAAAAGGACATAGGCTACTTTTATGTTGAAAAACTAAACGGTTCCTGTAGGACTGTGGGTGAATTTGCGGAGTGCAGCTCGTAAAACTACACATGAAAAATATGTTACTTTGATTATAAATTGTACAAATTATGTTTATTTTAGGTATTTAATTTTTCTTTAATGATTTGACAATAATGATTTGAATGAGTGTTTCATTCCTCAAATGTCGACTCTATTATAAGCACTGAGTGCAAATAATTTACACCAAATAATTATAGTGGAATAGACGACAGAGTCCCTCAGGGTGCTAAATTGAGCCCACGCTTTAACTAAAGACCACCCAAGAATTTTGCACTTAAAGTGTCTCGAAATGCACCGCCAAAGTACAAAAATACAGTGCAACCAGACAAAGGTCATCAAAATAACAAATTGAAGAGACGCCTGCCAAATAGTATGCGAAAAAAATACATCGGCGCCGGTAGTGACAAAGATATTTCTGATTCCCGCTTCACTTTGACATCTCGGATCAAAGTGGCTAGGAAATATCTCCATTCTTCTCAATAAAACAAGAATAACGATGGAAAATATGTGATTAAGGGGACGTAACCGGAACAAGGGGTCAGACGGTCGTAAAATAGTTGGGTTGAAAGTGTTTTAAAACTTTTAGATGGACGGTTGAGAGGTAAGTAACGAAATATTTGTATCAGAATGAAGATAGGAATGTTGTCCCGTTTCAAAAGTTTGTCTTCGATCGATATACCAGAAGGAGATAAATTGGGCTGAGAATCATATCGAAGGGAATGAGCTCCAAAATTTTGTACTATGGACCAGTACCGTCCATCTTAGAAAATAGATTTTTATTTACATTTCCCATCTCCAGTTTTTTCATGTATTTCATTTACACTTTATTTACGAGTAAGTACATAATATGCACCAAAAGTAATTGATTTAGTACCATTAGAGCTATAAAGATTTTAATTTATTACCCAGTGTAAACGTCTAGACTTCAGAGGCGGTGATATAAAATAATGTAACGATATTCGAAAGCGTAATTTGGTGAAAACTTTATGAAGTTTTTGGTAAATTTACTGTTATGACGTTCAAAGATTTATTACATGTGCAGAAATGAGTTTGTATTTTATTGCTCGATGTCACCATTACGAAAACTTACTAAGACGATTCTCACAAAATTGAGAAAGCAAGAAGGCCATCTTAAGAAAGCTATGCATAGTGGTGATACCACGAGAAATATTCAGTGTTCATTCACTTATCTCGTTTCAAGATAAGTCATCAAGCGACATAAACTGTATTCGGGAAATCTTGATGCTTGAGATACGAAAACAGATGGTCTAGTTGGTCAAAGTAGAACGACTGAAAATATCGATTACGAAAGCTATTTACTTGATTAAATTTTCATCAACTGGTCTGGGCTATGAATTACAGACTAGACCATCGCCGCTCAGTTCCTCAGGTGAGATAGGGGTCAACCGCTCACTCTAAATAAAAACAGTCATAGTGTGAAGTGGCGTGAGCGTCTGGACTGGAGACGCCGGGACGCAGACGGAATAACGACGTCGTAAACATGGACCACCTCGGGCGTGTGCCAACCGACGAGAGTCGCGCACTCGCTGGCTCGGTTCAGTGCCTACGTTTGTCAATACGAGCAGTTTTTATCGTTGGAAGATACGAAAGCTCTCAAAAGCAAGTATATGAGATACAGCACATCCTAATCCGGACCTAAAGCGTGTGAAGCACACAAATGATGAACAATAAAATGTGATAAAAGTAGCCCGCAACACATAAATCGGTGAAGAAAATAAGTTGGTTCTCTTGCAGATCCAATGACACCGTGGTGGCTTTGATCTAAATCTTCTCTAGCATTTGACATACATAATACTTGGTGGTAACCAAGCCCAATTTCAGGGTACCAACATACTTCAATGCCTACATCCTAGTTGTTATTAATTACGTTCTCGTATCTAATCAAAACTCAAAGTTACTTTACGTTGAAAGCCTATATACTATTTAATACATTAATTACGCTGTATCTACAAGGTTTTATCTCCTCGCATATATAATATTGCAGTATGTCACATTTTCGTGTAATTTATGTCATTCAAAGGTTACAAAACTATATAGGTAGTTAATAGATATTAATCACGAATTCCCATTAATCATGAGTAATTTTGGCATCGAGCGTCAGGCTAGTTTGTATAAAACCTATAAATTATTGATAATGATGTTGACCGAGCCTGTTTATAAACATATCGATTGATATATTGGATTTAATTGCAGCAACATAGGAAACAAAAATAAAAAAGCTTCTAATGGATTCCGAATTTTATATTCCTCCGATCGATCAAAGCATTAAATTTAATCATAACTATAAGCTTGATTCCTTAGTAACATTTTACTTTACGGGGCTAACAAAATATTGACTATTTTCATAATCGGACTCTATGCTTCATTGCTTAAATGATGATGCAATTGTCTCAACTGTTCCATCCACTAAAAAAAAATGCTAAAGTATTTCCAATCCGAAATTGTGAGTTTAACATAATTGCTGTCATAGTTTTTGATAAATCTGCAGCAACGCTTCGGTTCCATAAAATCCGAAACGTTATTACCAAAATGACGGGACGTGAGTCTGATTTAGATCGTGTGACAGAGATGATGATAATGTACCACGCAGCCATTAGCCTAATGAGATTAAAGCCGATAACATTAAATGTATTAAAGCTTTAAATAACGATATGTCACCTAAATTCAATAGTGTAACTGTAGGTGCTGATGATCCTCGTAGGCATGTTTAAAATTAAAACTAATGAAGGGTTTTTTTTATTTATTTTCTCAGCAGTAGGACAAAAAGATCGAAATAATAGGCTATTTTTGTTTTCAGAGATAGAAAAATGGAGACCGCTTTAGACAAATCTGGAGACAATTGCAATGAACCAAATGAACCAAAGTTTTACTATTAAATCAAAATTATTATTCATGAAATATTAAATGTAATGTTTATTTTTAGTGCTTGCTCATGTTAGTAAGAGCTATATTTCTCTAAGTGCAGGCAGTTCAGTCATAGTTCAGTTATTTCATTATAATGACTAAAGTGATACCAATTAATGGCTATGCTTATGCTTAAATGTGTCAATTCTAATAACTCAGATCAATTGGTTACAACTGCAAACACTTTAGCGGTTGACTTACCTACCCATTCTACGAAGTCTACGAACGTTCAAATGTGACTATAGCTAGGTATGGCTATAACTGACTCCTCCACTATTATATAGATAAGTGACATTAAACACGGCTATAAAATAATGTGGCAACGCTCTTAAATCAGTAGCGAGTTGATTTGTAGGATATTATCACGCTAACGTACGTCTTGTAATTTATTATTATTTAATATCTGTTTTAGCAGCTTCCTGATTTTTATCGCTGGATAGTTTAACGTTATCTATAGCTGCTCTTTGACAGCGATTAGCGTAGTTTTTGAGGTTTTAGTTAATTTAAGGATTAAATTTTTTTGACGCATCTCTATCTTCTGGCTTATTTAAGATTTGACTAATAGTTTGCAACGTATCTTATTTTTCTGTTGTGTCTTTTCATGGATCAATATTTTGGGTTTTTTTAAATAAGCAGAACATAATTTATAATAAAATTAATTAAAATTCTAAGTGTGATAAACCGCGTACACACATCGCGAGGCGTGCGTGGCGAATGATTCGTCACATATCGTATGCCTCAACCTGAGGCATACGAGCATAAATGTAGTGTCTCGTATGCCTCAGGTTGAGGCATACGAGACGAGAGATTAGGTGTCCCAAAGCACATGCTCAAGCTGAGCAAGCAAACAACTACGCACGGTGTTCGTCAGTTAAAGAAATTTCTGTGGCAAGGCATGCACTGCACAATTGCACACGGACCGCACGGCGCGCAATGAGGCAGCATTCGCAACGATCGTATGAGCTCGAATGCTCACAGTGAGCACACACGTCCTCACAGCCCGAGGCTTGTTATACGAACCATTCGCGACGCACGCCTCGGGGTGTCTGTACGCGGCTCTATTTGCTATTTATGTACGTACGTCTATGTAAAAACTCGAAGCATTCTCTGTATTCTCATTTTAAAATATTTTTTCTTAGGTTATTCGATACTCATTTTATAAGCTAACTAACTAACTGGACGTACTGTAAGTTTTCAAGGTTTTCTTGGTCTTAAAACAGTCGTATTAAAAGAGCCAGATTCAAGTCCCATAACCAAGAACAATAAACACTAATCAAGTGCAGAAATTAATTGGTCACATTACGCTTCGGTAGGAACTGCCATTCAAAAAGCTTTTGCTTACTTTATTGTCGGTTTAAATTTCATTCTCTGTAATTTGTTTTCTGCGATCGAAGTTTTGTGGCATCGCTTTTTGTTTTGTGGCACTGAGTTTTTATTGCATTGTCGTGTTTTTTTGTTTTTAATGCTAGCATAGAACGCGCTTGGTTTAGGTCCTAATTAAAAGTAAAAGTGGTTAAGAGCTAATAAAGTTTAGTCTTGCCATTTATAATTGGGTTTAGGCTTCTTTTAAAACAATTATAGTAGGCAGATACAGATGCCTACTTAAACTACTGAAATTGACTTAAAGATTAACCTAAAGTCCTTCAAAAACTTTTTTATTTTCTAATGTAAGTATAAATTATTAAGTATGTAAGTATTCAAAAATAACTCTACAAGTAGCAAATGAACTAAATACTTACTACAATAAAGTTTCCGTAAGCATCCGGTTATTCGACATATTTGATTTCAATTAACTGCTCAATGTGTGAACACAAACCAATAAAAACTCAATCAAACCCGATAATTCACCAGAAACTCGTTTAACTTTCTCCAAGACACAGATAACTTCGAATAATTCACAAAATGCAAATTATATTAAAAATTAAAACATCAAAATGACAATGTCCCTTGTTCTCGATTGACGCTGTCAACTTATTGGCCGGTTCCACAATCGTCGGCAAGCGATAACCAATCGTTTAAATAGTTAAAACAAGATGGCGACGACGTTGTGCACGGTCTATAATCATTGGTTAATCGTTTACCCTTCTATGTAACTTGTCAGACGAGACAAGCTTCAAGATTGATCGCCATTTTTACGAGTCGCCTTGACGTAATTAAATGGTTATTTTATTGGCTATAAACTACTTTGTCTCCTACAAGTTAATAATCTGCTTCCATAGGTGACCAATCGTCGTAGATGAAATACAACACATTTTATGTATTCAATCTACAATATTTTATAGAATGATTATTTATTTATAACCAATTAAAAACCACATTATTGAATTAAAAACGGAGCTAATTTTAAAATTTTTGGAATACATTTAGAATAACATTCTACAAAATTGTCTAAATTAACGATACATTTTATAAAACATAAAAAGTATTTTGTACTGTCCATTAAAATTTACAATATTTGTATTATACTATAAAATGTTTAAAAACGATTGAGAATTTAATGCTAAAATAAACTAAGTATTTTATGCAGATGTTCATATTTTATATTGATAAGATTTTAATGGTTCTCTAAAAGCGCTAAATTAGAGTAAATTCGTGACTTCCCCAATCGCATGTCCCAGTCCTATAAAGCATTTCTAAGCTGAATATAGATTTCGCAACCAAATGACAGGACCGGTGAGTCACAAAATTATTCTAGCTGCTGCTGAATTTCTCCGATAGCTGTGTAGTGCGTTAATCGGTAGCGTAATTCAACAAGTAATAAACCGACCGCTTAGTTTTAACCGGAGATTAGTTGATACATTAGAGATGAACATGGCCGTCATACGTATTAAGGTTTATTTTCTTCTTATATTCATTGTGTTTAATTGTTTTTAAATTAACCATTAGCCTCAGATCAATCTAGAGGAAAAGATGGAACACTGCGTTATATCTCGCTGAAGCCACTTCTTTTTCAATGTATGTGCGTGGTAATGTTGCCATGAAAAACATTTACAATTGCACGAAAATTAATATTAGTTCCCAAACTCTTCGTTAGCCATTTCCGTTCCAATATACAACCTTAGGAGATTTAATATTTTAAAACTGCACATATTTGTAAGAGTTAAATGTTACGGCTTTTTCAAAATAAAAGAACCTCAAAATGTAGTCCTGCCTACACTTTTACAAAGCACTATGTATATTTAAGTACACGAAATTATACCATAAGCCACTGTACATAATGTCGAGGTAAGAATGACCAAGCGAGTAGCGTAGTTTTTTTGCATCAATGTGTGAGTGTTGTGTACCTATGCGATAGTAGCGTAGTTTTTGGATGGTTTTTGGCTTCACTTAGATCATACGCCGCGCGCCATCTTATTCTCTAGATTGATCTGAGCCGTTAGTATATAATAGTTCTGGTATCTGCAGTCAAATAAAATTCTAGATTTATTTTAACTACCCCAAGTAAACATTTTATTGTTACCAAAATTAAATACCGAGTATATCGTTAGGTTTAAAATTAATAGTTGTTTCTGGACGTTACAATCGAAATACATATAATTTTCAAACTAACAATACTAGTAAATACTAACAAAAGAAACCACAAAAATCGAAACAAGTACACCTGACTGACAGCTATTAAAATGAAACCATTAATTCTACAATCAAATCCATTTCAATAAGACCCAGAACGCTACCCCAAATGTCACAACAGACAGATCAAACATGTTTGGTTATGACACAGATTATGAGACAGTTCATTTACTCATCAGTTGAGATCACTTTCAAAATCAAATATAACCAGGCCTCTATTGCTATATAAAATTTATCCAGAGACGAGTCAACTCAACCTGGTTTAGTTTAAGAGCTTTTGGCACGAGCCCAAGTGCCTAAAGAAACCGCAAGTCCACAAAAAATGTCAAACAATTTGATCTGCAAATAATGCTGATCGAAATATCGTGTCGCGTGTTTCAAAAGAAAAGCGTGCACTTTCGTTATGCTTTGGGTTCGATACCAAAAAATATTAAACATGAAGCAAGCTTTACAACTGGTTTCATCATAAAACGAGCAACTAAACAGTCTAACTCTTATGCACTTTTAGAGCTGATAGGCTATTGAAGTTGCTTCTCTAATATATGAAAGCAAATAATTGACCGAGTGAGCGATAGGCAGCGAAGCGTCTCTGCTTCAGCTTCGACAAAAATGTTTTCATATGTCCGGAATACTTTATATACTGTATTGTCACATTTCTTAACCAATTCTCGTGATATTTTTTGAAGGTTCAATGATTATATCATTCAACAGCGGCGTCAACAGACGCCGGTAGCTAGGTATTTAGCTCACAGAGCTTTAATAATATAATAATAATAATAATAATAATAATAATAATAATAATAATAATAATAATAATAATAATAATAATAATAATAATAATAATAATAATAATAATAATAATAATAATAATAATAATAATAATAATAATAAATTCGGGACACTTCCACACACGGTCACCTGACCCCAAACTAAGCAAAGCTTGTACTATGGCTGCCAGAGACTGATATACATACTTAGATATTTTTAAATACATACTTAAATACATACTTTAGTTGATTAGTTTTAAATTCTATGTAACTCTACATTTAAATCTCTAGTCTTTTACCATAGCTGAAAGAACTCTAAATCAAGACTAAACTTGTTTCACCGTACCGTCCGATTTCTAGGAAACAATACTCGTAGTAGTTTTAATTAAATCGGTGTGAGCTCAGTTGCACACACGTGGGTGTCTATCGTCGTTGGTAACAGAAGAATTTATAAAACATAGGTATTTGATTCCGGCATTTAATTGGCGTTTCTTGCGTCACTCAATTTTTTTTAAATCAATATTACTAAACACTATTCTTCACGATTTTGCCCACGGTAGCACACGAATTGTTTTTTTTTTCAGGGTGAAAGGTTTATGTCGTTTTTTGCACTCCTGGCAACGTTAATGTAAATTGCATGATGATCGGTCGAGTAGCTAAGGCGTGATAGCGTAACAAACAAACAAAGACTCATTTTCGCTTCGGTGATATTGATAGCAACTGCAATGGAAATCTCTAGAAAATTGGTTTTCTTATAATATTGATTTTCTTATATTTACTTACACACAGGTATATACTCTCTATGTAGGTACCATAATGAATTTCACTATCCAAGTTTAAGTGTCTACATTATTGTAGAATTATAGTTTAGGAAATTAGCATTCTAGCTAGCGGTTGTATATTACTCTACTATTTCGCTAATTACACCCACAGCAAATATTAATATTAAATTATTATAATATACCAAAGATTTAAATAATATTATCAGATTATGCAAATATAATAATAAAGAAAATTGAATCTCAAATATAATAATTATTTATGATACAAAATTAAAACATATATTCGGATTAAAAACCGCCTTTGAGACCGATTCGACATATGCTAACCTTTCTGACCTTCAAACAAAAGTTATAGTACGTATAATATTGCAATATTTTCTTATCGTATTGGATAAGTATTATATTAAACTACTTATAGTAATAAGTATTAATATTTATTGCTTTCAATAATAATTGCATTTTGCATCAGTCCAAATATAATTAAATTATTTTATGTTCATACCATTTATAATAATTGATATCCTTTCACGCCTTAACTACTTAGCCTATCAGCGTTAAATCGTGCATACACATTGTCAGGCATAGAAGGGACATAAACCTTTAAGGGTTCCGCGATGCTCTGAATTTTCCATACAAACGCGCTTGTCAAATTTCTTGGAAACCATTTTTCAGATTATGGTAAAATTTGGCATGTACAATTAAATGAATTTTATCTCCTTCCCTATGTCCTTAGTTTTTTTTTTTAAACTTCTTCAAAAGAAAATAAAGCTTTGAAAAAAAACGGTATTTGTAAGGGGTCACTTTTGACTGAATTATTTAATAAATAGACAAAGTATACATCCTGGCATATAGAAAGATGTATGCCAGGATCGTAGCAAGTGGAAAGAACTGGTCTCTGCCTACCCCTATGGGAAAGAGGTGTGATTACTTGTAATTTAATGTAATAGACAAAGCAAATAACAATGCTTTATATAGAGAAATTGTCCAAATCATCAGCTTTTCAATAAATCCATAATGCAAGGAAAAATTTTTGTTATTTAAGAATGATTGAGAAGTACAGAAGTTATAAAAAAAAAATTGAAAATACACTTTGTCACTCTTTAGATAACTTGAGGCACGTCAGTATCTTTAATTGCTTTCTTCGCTCGTCGTCTTCTTCTGGACGAAATGGCAATAGAAGCCCTTAAGCCAATGCGAAGTTAGTCTAAAGTGGTCGCCGGATCCTTAATAAATAAAAAATAATTATATAATGTTCTCATAATGTGTCAAAATTTCTGTTTGACCGCGGGCGAAACCGCAAGGCACAGCTAGTTAGTTAAATTAAGTAAAATATATTGTAAAATTCTCGTGATCTAACAAATGAAATAATTGAAATGAAAAATTCCTGGTTTTTTTCATGGTGGAAATTCCGCCAAAACGCACTAAGCGTTTCAAGTCAACTTTTCTTGTAAGAACTGCAGAGGTGTGGAACTCGTTGCCTGCGTCTGTCTTTCCACCTAAATACAATCCGGGGGTGTTTAAGAGTAAAGTGAATAGATATCTCCTAGGCAAGCGTGTTACACCTTCGATCACGGCAACGCTTCCCATCAGGCGAGTCAGTGGTCAAACGCATGCCTAGTTTGTTATAAAAAAAAATATATATATAACAGAGCTCAAATTGAGATATACTCGTATGCTCAGATAATATGCTAAGATTAAAGACATAATATTAAAACATAGTGTTAATGTGTGAAATGCTGACACATTCCAACTTAACCTACTTAGATAGTCATGTATTTGTATAGATATATATCTATAGTTCTAAGAGTCGTATATCAGCATCCAAATAGCTATTTTTTTAAAGATTGAGATATAAGATATATTAGTTAAATACGGCCTATCGGATTAGCAGCAGTAACATTTATTTCTTTTTTGCTACTGTATGGTCGTTTTGGAAATTGATACCAAGGTGATTAAGAATGAAAGTATCACTTTCATTCATAATAAACGTTTGAAAGTATTATTTTCTGCATATATTTTTTAAAGCAGTATTTTTTTTAATGCCTCTCAGTTTAGAGCCTGTTCTTCTGAGTAGTGACTCTTTTTCCAAACAAGGCGGTCGAGTCTATTAAAAACTTTGACTCTCATAAGTGTATTTTTGATACCCAATTAAATAAAAACAATTTGACTGGACTTGACTTGAAAACGGTTACAACTTAGTTACAAGAAGGCTTGCCTCTCAAGCCAGAGGGTGCTGGTTCGATCCCAGCCGAAGCCACGCACCAATTTGTTTGTTTGTGAACATAATGCTCGTATTTAATGTCATCCTCAGAATCTGTGCTATAACTGGAGTCCGTCGTGTGGCGACAGACTTGCGCTCTCTGAATTTCGTTCGGTGAAGTGTGGGTTTTGTTATATATTTTTGAAAGGTGTGACAGTATGTATGTATGTTTACCTATCTATTTTTAATTAGTAATATTTAACAGCGACTTGCTAAGCATTACATTGATCTCTACAAACGGACAAAGTAAAAACAGTAGTTATTGAAGAAATCTAATTAAAAATATCTTAACTGATGTAATGGTTTCGAAAATTTTTTTGGAGTTTATTATTGCAGTAGAAATATCTTATTTCAAATAATTTCAAGATACTTAACATCGAATACTGTTTTTAACCTATAATAATTAAATGTTTGGAGAAACTGATTTTCTCCATTTCAGGGTTGGCTTTTTTTTTTCGTAATGTGTACAATGAGCCCATTTCGGGCAAATAGACTCTTTCCTGATAACCCAATTAAGCCAGCGTCAATCTAGGAACGCTGCAAATGATGATGATAAAATAGAGAAAGAAAAAAAATACAAATTAAACATAATATAGAAATTTCCAAAAACTCGCATAATGCATCGCCTGATTCGATTGTTGTGACATCGATACTGTTTCTACGACAGCGCTACCCGATCCATTCGATTGTTTCGTTTCCGTCGACGTGTTGGTCAGCGTCGATTGTAATCGATTCCGGATTCGATTGATGTTTGTCGTGATTCTCATAAATAACTGGTTCACTTCACTATACTTCATATGATTATAATAATTTACGAGGTAGATATAGTTTTTGGGGTTCCGTACCTAAAGGTTATAACGGGATCCTGTTACTAAGACTTCACTGTCCGTCCGTCTGTCTGTATGTCCGCAAGTCGCCAGGGTGTATCTCATGTAACCGTGATAGAACGTTCACTGATGATGTATTTACACTGCAGCAATAACAACAAATAAGTACCAAAAAACAGAATAAAATAAATATTTAAGGGGGCTTTCGTACAACAGGCATGATTTTTAGCCGTTTTTATAAATAATAGCCACGATTACAACAGATACTACCTAGTTGTAAGCAAAAATTTGTGAGACAATAAATTATTAATTTTTGAAATAATATAATGCCTCTCAGTTTCTTGGCTGTTTTTCTGAGTAGTGGCTCTTTTTCCGAACAAGGCGGTCGAGTCTACTATAAAACTTTAACGTTCATAAGTGTATATTTGATATCCAATTGATACCAATATGAATGGTACATAACCCTTCGTGCGCGAGTTCGACTCGCACTTGGCCGGTCTTAAATGTATAAAGGGTTATAGGGGGTAGGAAATCTCTGGAACGAATTAGGATCAGTTGCAGAAGTTCGGATAACCCGAACTTCTGCAAATGACCCTAACTGCTCATCAAAGGTTAAACTAATAAATCGTCTTTAGCCACCGAGAGTTAGAAGCTAACATTGAGTTAACACAATATTAAAGACGCCCTCTGTCACATTTGAGACTGATTTTTGTCCGGTGAAGTGTGGGTGTTGTAATACATCTCTGCCAACCTCTTCGGGGGAAAGGGGTGACCAAAATGTTATGGTATGTAAATATTAGAGTGATGTTTATTTTAGCTAGTATAGAGTAAAATGAATAGGTATCTCCTAAACAAGCGCGTTACACCTTCGATCACGTCGACGCTTCCCATCAGGCGAGTCAGTGGTCAAACCCATGCCTAGTCTGTTGTAAGAAAAAAAAACTCATTATATAGTTGATTGAATCAGGTGTTACTTTGCGGAAGTTCATCTTCAAAATTGTTACTTGAACGAATATCTAGTGTATAGGTAATTCGGTTTTTAAGTTAAAGCGTTATTTTGAACTCATTAAATATTTTACAGTAAATTATTTTGTCAGGACATTTGACATGGACAAGTATCCACTGATCGACTAATTTATCGCTACATCACAAATATTAATTAATAGAGTTAGCATGCGTTCTCAATAAAGCTTCATCTTTATTGGTCGGAGTTATAGTAACAACGAGTAGGTGTATACGGGGATCCTGCTCTATAGACTGTTCGTGTTATGTCCGTTACTGTCTCTCTCATTACACATGTCATGAAAGTGAAAGTAAGGGATCATCTCGACTGCGCCAGAATAAGGCTGTGGTCATCTGATCTTACTCAAACTACAGGTAAGTATTATATAATCTGTACCCAAACGGGTATTAGTGGGTAATTGGTTTAATTGGCACGTAACTAAGCTGTAGTTAGGAATAAGATTTGTAAAACGAAAGCAGTATCTCTGAATGTGATATTTATCTATCTAACTTTGTTGGCACAGCGATCCAAAACCGTATCCTGGCCTCCTATACCCAGAAACTCCACTATTATCTATGGCCTCCTATACCTAGAAACTTTACTCTTCTCCGTCCTAAGCAAATCCATGTCACATATCGACTTCAAGTTTCCTGAAGCCTTTGTCCATGGTTTTAGATAGTGCTTTCTCAAATCACAAATCTGCTTACACTGGATTACACTATTTTCGTCTAAGTGAGGTCTTCGTTTTTATATCTCTATCTTCACTTTTCTTCATGTCACATTTTACTTCAACTTTATACTTATAAAAAAAACATCCATCGAAATTCTACAGCAAGTTTAGTAAATGAGATAATATAAGTCCTTATTGACCGATAAAAAGTTGCAAAAACTTTGTTAAAATCTCTACCTTAAGGGGTTAAGATGCGCCAATGACATTTGGCATTCGGCGCTCAGCTGGTTTTAGCGCCTCTAGTGATCAACGCTCGAAGCTTTTGAACATTGAGCTAGCATTTGTCAAAGACAAACAAATTCAGACGAAACACCGTGAAAAAAATATTTTTGCCTAAAAATGAAAGCCCTCTGTGATGTTATGCTTTATTGTAATGTTTTTTTTCTAAATTATTTGAAGCCAACGGCGTTTTAAAGTTGAGCCTTATAAGCAGCATGAGCGCGGTAGTTTGTTTATAAGTATAGGTAGATTAAGTATGTACTCACAAATATCCCGCATCTAAAGGTTTTGATTCCCTTTGGTCGTGCGTGTAAAATCTAAAAAAACAATCGTAGACCACGGACTCTCTGAAGTGTGAGATATTATCTTGGTCCCTCTCACTTTTATGATTTTTCAAACGAGAGAGACATTGACCAAAAAATATCTCGTGCGTAGGAATAGGGGAAATAATATAATATCGTAAGAATGGCCCTGGAGGGCTATTCTTGACGCGTGAGATGTTTCTTGGTCACTCTCACTATGACTTTTAAAACGAGAGAGACATTGATCAGAAAATATCTTTCGTAAGAATAGGGCTCCTGATGGGCATCCTAAGAACTCCGGTACCAGGGATAAATTACTCAACCTATCCTAAACCAATGCTTACAACATTTCAAAAATCTCATAACAAAAAACATATTTACTAGGACTAGCAGAGCTGTTCAATCGACGGCCCGCTTAAAAAATGTATTCTACGAGTTGGTAGTAATAATCTGTTTTACATAATCAGCAGGTAGTATAAAAATGACTAAAATGATTGAAAACATAGTGGACCTAGAACTTACAACCTCATTATTATCTCGATAGTTTCTTGCCTGATTTTGCTGATAATTATGTTCCTACTCGAAGTTAAAAACGCGTTTGTGTTTAATATCTTTTTCATCACTCTCACTCGTAAAAAGGACTTTATTACATCAGTTTTAGATCATAATCCGAGCTATTAAGCACGTGTGCTGTTACTTTACCATTATCGCACTAGTAACTAAACTAGACTTTTTTTTAAATAAATCAACAAGAGTTTTTTTTTACTTTTCTTAAATTCTTGATTTAAAGTATCATAACTACGTAATAACAGTAAATAAACATTATTTTTTTTATCAAAATATTGACAATTAATTAGGTATGATAATTTAAACAAAGTACTCGCTTTATTATTATGCCTAGTAAAATTTTGATAAGTGGAAAAGCAGCAAAATGCGCATACATTTTCAGAAAAATGTATTGACTAATGCAAGTCTGTGTTTTTTTCCCTCGCATGTGTGATGAAAAACGTCACATGAAACGCGTGTGCGTTAATAATTTACACTATTGGCTCCATTAGTGGGCTCGCATACGGCTCGCGCTATAATACCGCCTCGAGTGTAATAATCTTAGCACAAAAGTGTCATAATTTACGATTTAAAAAACTACACTTTGACTTAATTTTGTTTACTTAATTTTTTTAGTAAACTGATTTTCAATAAAAGTCAAGTTAGAAGATGTTTTAAGTGATCATTGTAACAAAATTAAAGCGACTTCCAAACCACAAATAAGCACTAATATTAATTAATATAATTATTATAAGCGCTACCCATCTATTTGAAGTCGGTGCCAGCCAAGTCTTATAGGTAGAAGAAGAAGGATACTACTTACAAGTATCTACCTAATTACTACATATACATAGTATCTATATACTACCTACTTGGCTTGGCTGGTTCCGAGTAATTCCTACTAAACATTCAGACTGAAATATTTGGCATAGTACGAGTAACTCCTAGTACTTCTACCTATTACCAACAAGTATATAACCTACTTACTACACAAATTGTAACTATCTACTCCATATTAGACTTGGCTACCTATTAGATTTAGCTTGGAGGCCGAGTTAACGGCTTACCTACCCGCTACCCTTGCCATAGACACCTGTCTGAGCGTGACGTTTTAATCGGACAGTGCCAGCCAAACCCAGTATAAGACAATTGCCAATGCCAACTAGATAACTGTTGCCCGTACCATGGTCTGGCAATATGATGATGGTAGAGAGAAGGGTGCAGGTTCGGAGTGGGACCTGTGAATGACAAATACAAGAAACTAACGGAACGAGCTTTTTTTTATCTACGCGTACGAAATCGTGAGCAACAGCTAGTAGTTAATATAGTAAAAAAATCCTCTCTAGCTGGACTAAAGGGGTCTTAGATTGGATATTGAAAAACCTTTTGTAGCTGAAATACATGTATAGTGCTTAGATTTTAGCAAACACCAAAAAAATAATCAAAATAAACCGAGAATCAAAAAATATCAATAAATCAAATGCTTTAAAGGCAGTAATCGCTCAGATTAACACATCCTTAATCTAACACATGAAAATCAAATGTTGGTTTTATAGATGAAACATAAATTCGAGCGAAGCTTGCAGTTGGGAGTTTCCAAGCAAAGAGATTAACATTGAATGAAAACTCAGAATAAGCACTGTAAGAAGAGTTTATTTGAAAATTGAACTAGCTACCAAGAAAAAAATACGAGCACGTGCTCCTCGAGCTGCACGAAATTTAAAATAAAAGACTGTACCTTACTAGTACCTTTTTATTAGTTATGAGAGAGTATAATATTAGACAGTATTTTTAGAAGAGGATTCGCTTCTAGGATAAAGCAGTGTTTTTGTCTTGGGCGGCTTGAACCCCTCGCTGCCCTCAGGACTCATCTTCCCTTGCTGCGCTCGGGAGTTAACTCTAGATTCCCTCGTTACGCTCAAGGTACAATAAGCCGCCCGCGACGTAAGGCACTGCTTTGTGCCCTCGGTACATAATTTACTATTGTTACTCTTTATTCACAAAAAGGTGAATTTAGAAGCAAGACCTGTTTGCTTTCCTCCAATCAAGTCTATCGATTGTTTGGCGCAACCAAAACCATTGGGTCTTGATATTTCCTTAAATTTTACGAAGAAGAAGCTAATGTTATAATACGCCAATAACTTTTGTCTTTCTGTTCTTGTTCTGCTTCTTCTTCGACGATGAGATTCGGCAATGAAGACTGATATTGTTGTTCCTAAAAACAATATTAAATAATAATTAATTTGCAACCATACTAAGTCCCAACGCTCGTATCAATAATTTATTTATGTACATTGTGTACACAAAAAAAAAATGATTACCAGTTTATTCGAAGGTGAAAAAGTCCCTGTTCCTCGGATGCTCTGATAACTTTCGGATGATTTTGAACTAGGCATCTGTAGATAAAAATATAGGATAAGTTTTTAGTACTGAAACGGAAGTTTTTCACTCGCGCTTCGCGCTCGCTAAGTGAATGGTTGTACTGGCGTCACGCATGCCCATAGCAGTTCAGCGCCACTCTGATTATAAGTAGTGGCTCTATGAGCAACGTCTCACAAATTACATATCTCCGCTATTTTAAATAAAACCTAAATTTACAAAATTTCACAAATATCGGTTGAGAAATGCGATCTGTAGTGGAAAACAATCGGACATCCGTGCAATCAGACGCTGGACGCCGGACATACGATAACTTTAGCAATAGCATTTCCACTTGGCATAGCTCTGACTATGCACTATGCTTGTCACCCTAATAATATAAGATGTTAAATGTCTTTTAACTCACCTTAGTTCAGTACTTGCATTTTTTGTTGGCTGAACGCTTGTGTTTAAACTTTGATAATTTCGTTGATCTCTGTTTCTGAAAAAATGAAATAGAGCAATTTAAAGATATTAATTACACAATATTCATATTACTCAAAGCGTCTCGTTTGTCTCTTTCCATGATACCATAAAATATAAAACAATTACCAATTTATAATCCCAGTTTAAAATATATTACTATTCTAGTCTTCATGCAATAGAGACTAGATTAAAATAACTATTAAGACTAGATGCAGGTTGGTATCAGTTACCAAAGAAATTGTTGTATTTAATAAATATAAATAAATAACAATACATACAATAGTGACTCTGTGAGCTGGAGATCTCGTGACCGATGTCTGTCCGATTTGAAATTGTCACATGTATTTTATACCCAAATAAATTATTTGTATTTGTATTTGTCCTCCTCTACAGGTCACACTCCTCAACCGATTCTCGTGAAATTTTGTGAGCAGGTTTGACAATTATATAAATTTTTGTTTTGACTCGGATCAAAAAGTTTTTTGGAAATTTTCCAATTATGCATATATATCCTTTTTTAAATCACATCTCTGCCATATTGAAAAATTTTGAATAACCGCCTAGACACGAAAATTCTTTTTAAATATCGGACTTACTCACAAAGTTTCAAGAGAATAGGTTAAGAAATGCGACCTGTAGATTAAGACAGGTCTGGGCAAAGATCCGGACAGAAATCCAGACGGAATTCGGAAATACGAAAGCATTTTCGTCGAATCTGAAGCATAGACGCTTCGCTCGCTAACGATCTCTCGCTCGGTTATTGTTGTAAGAAAATGTAATAACTTTTCTTTCGAATTCAATGGCCATAACTCGGAACACTACTTTCTGAATGCAAATGCTTGAATTTTTGTATTAAATACTATTTTTTACAAAAAAATACTTTATTTTGATCAAAGTGACTGATCAGAGTGTTAGTAAGCATATTCTTTCAAATAAAAAATAAATGACGAAGTTATGCTGCAACAAACATTTCGTAAAATTTATACAATGTAATTGAGTGCGTCCTAATTTTTGAAGTCGGTTAACAAACCAGGATAAGTTAGAAAAATATGCTCACTACACTGCTAAAAATAATAATGTATTGCGGACCGTGGTTGGTCAGCTATACCTAACATAAAAATGTGATTGTTTCTAGTTTAGGTAGGTTAGTTTAGGAAATGTGCTATACCAAAAACAAAAAATAGTATTAGTCATTTACACCGTTCGCACGCAACGACCGCTTTCCGATATTGACATCGTAAGTACACATAATAATTATCATTATTTTATTTTTACCCGATTGTTCAAGAAGGATTATTTATTATTATTAACTATAGAATACTCCCCATTTCTATGTTATTAACTAGGTGTTGGGGCATCAGCAAGTATGCCACAGTTTCAATTTGAAATGGCTTAGGTATATTGACCTTAGTATAATTTTTGTGAATAATTGAATCAAATGAAATCACGAGAAAAAAAACAGCTGTTTCATACAGAAAGCTCATCGATCGTCGACAAAATGTAAGCAGATGCTTTTTTCCCCGATTTATATTACAAATAAAAAAGTTTAAAAAGTAATCGTTGTTTATAATGAAGAGTACAATGACCCCCGTTTGGCTTAGTACACCCTATACCGATAACCCTGTGCAATGTACTAATATGACACATATAGGTACATTTGTACATAACAAGAAAAAAAGCACAGTTCTGACAAGTCTTGCACTTGGATAATTATCATGAGCAACATGTACAATGGGGCCCGTGCCGTGGCGTGATGATTGTAGTACAGCACGACGCTGCGCGACCGCGGCTCGTATCACCGCAAAATAAGGTTCATGGTCGCACAGCGTCGGCGGGGAAATCCAACAATCATCGCAATAAGGTGTAATGGACGGTGAGGCCCTGAGAGTTAACATAGGTCGGAGGACACGTTAAACTGTAGTTTTCTATTATTTTTATCAGGAAAACAATCGTCAGACCGAATCACATGCCACTAAAAACTCAGACACTAGGGTTAGTCACTTCAGTCACAAGAAGAAGAAACGGGTAAAAATATTTATGTGGTAATTAAATATTAATAGGTAGGTAGGTACTTACCACTTTTTTTCTTACGCCTAGCTGCCTTGGTGACATCTCCCATTTTCATCGGATCAACCTTCTGTACCCTCTACTCACAACGCGATCAATTATTGTCCAAATATTTTCACTAGTAGTAAAGTCACTAAAAACTTATCAAATGTCTTGAAAAACTACTTTTTTTGATTGTCTCTGGATAATTAAGCACTGTTTAATTGATAATTTACGGACAAATAGAAAAAAAATGCGAAAATATTTTTCGGCAAGGCGAGTACGTCCCTCCTTCGTGAGGCGCTGGCGCCGACTGGCCCGTCCCCGCAAAGGAGCTCGCGGGTGTCAGTGGTCACGTGATCTGACGAAATACTTCAAAATAACACAAAATATTACTAAACTAACTCAATTTTAACTCTAAAAATATGGTAAAAGGACGATCAATCATATTTTTAAATTTCCTATCCGAAGGTGTAAAAATATATAGTAACGTAATCTCCGTAAGCACGGTATTGCACGCCATGAGAACGAAAACAACGTTCATTTAATATTTTTTTACTCGCAATCTAGTAAGTAATATAATATTTTAATTAGGCTAATTAATAGGTAACAGAATGATCTTATTGGTGATATTTTTTTCATATCGGTAGGGTCCGTAGCTTCTTCACTATTACGAGTTGAATAGACGCATTTGGCGAATATTCAAGGCTTAATAGACAGTAATAACACAGATCGCTAAATTTTAGTAAGCAATACCTTTATATGTTCTTCAGATTTAATGCATCATCTTATTAAATGGCAGTGTGAAAATGCCGACACTATCATAATTATTCACAACCAGTTTATTTTTTCCCGAAGCTCGTAATCGGCTGGTTTCGTAAACGATCGGTTGATACGAGAAGGGCGGAGTGAGGGGGGAGCGGGAGGAGGAGTGTGTGGAGAGATAGAGGAAAACAAACTGTCGGCGCGCTCCCTGCAATTCGGTCCGGTGATCTGCAATTTTATGGCGGGATAGAGACCGCAGTGTGAGCGGGTAGCGTTTATTGAAATAAGATAACTGCATTCACTTGTATTTGAATCAGAGTATGTTTTAAGCAATTGTATTTTTCTAATGTCTCCATGCTCCTACTTAGCATTTCACAATATCGTTTTGCAGTATGAGCATCAGGACATGGGTGTCCCGGTGCTCCTATTGATAGGAATATTTAGTTTTTTTTATGATTGAATGGGCCTACGTTTGACCACAACACCCTGGTGGAAAGTGACGATGTTGTCTAAGATGGAGCACGCTTGCCCATGAGGTGCCTGTTCACTCTTGTTTTGAAGAGACCCAGTTATTTAGGAGCACGAGGAGGGAGCGGAAATAAGCCAATATAATCTAATTTTAGTACCTAATCATAGATAACTTAGATACATTTTTTGAAAGACTTACTAACTCATGACATTCTTGTACTTACTAAATGTATTCAGTGCTAATTATCATTTTCTTCATTATTTTCTGAACATAATCATCATCTAATCTGAAAGACATGCACTGCTGGATGATGACCTCGGCCAATGATCCGCCAATCAATCACGACGAGCAGCCTTCTAAACAAACTCGTATACATCAAATTTTAAGGAGCAATCAGACTTTATTTCTCAACTCCTTTGTACCAACACAGAAGTTGAGAATAAGTGGTATAAAGATTACCTGTCATGACCGAGCAACGCGTCTCTGTTTCAGCTTCGGCAAAAATATTTTCGTATGTCGCGTCTGTCCGGCTGTTATCCTACAGGAAGGTATTCTTGATTTGTGAAATGAGATCTGGCCACTTTCACTTCTATGACGTTTAAAACAAGACAGACAAAGACCAGAAAATATCTCGAATTGTTGGAATAGGACCCTAGATCGCATTTCTCAAACGATTTTCGTGAAGTTTTTTGAGCAAGTATGATAATTATAAAGATTTCTTGCTCTATTTACTTTTGTTTTTTTTTTCAAAATGGCGGCGGAGATAATAGCAATAATAGTAGCAATACTAAATACGTCCTTAGGTTCGTCAGTGTCACGCTCACCATATATAGGAACCTACGTTTTCAATTTTTAACCAACAAGAAAAATGATATTTTTCTTTTTTGCTATGAAGCAATATATCTCGTTTAGCTTACGCCTCGCCTTCAGATAAACTAGGTGGAATTTAGATGACTACTCAAAGATCTTCCCTGTATTCCTGCTAACAGTGTGACCACACCCTCACGACAACCACCCGTAATTACGTCGCGATAATGTTTGACGACGTGTTTAATTCTATATTCAGGGCTACCACAACACTTAAGATTTCACTGCTCAAAAATTTGGCAAATAGATGAATGCCTTCTGCTGAAAATGTATGTATGTATGCACATTTCACAGTAAGTTTGCGTATTGGTCAAAGTGTATTGCCCACTGGTGCTCAATATTAGAATTGCCTAAGCCCTTGCTTAACTATTTTAATCTATTCCTAGCAAAATATTAGTCTACATGGCACATTAAGTTTAAATTCTCCTTATGAATGGCTAAGGTTCGTACGAGAAAATGTAGATTGGTTAGCTAGGAGTATTTATAATTAGTTAAGCAATACTCAGGCAATTCTTTCATTCATTGCAAGTAGGCATATGTCTCGTTAAGTTATTGTGTCGTTAGAAGTCAGAAGAAGATGTTAGAAGAATGTCTGTATTTTAAGCAAGGAGTCCTGAGTTTGATTCTAGGCCGGGCAGATGTTTGTATGAAATAAATATCTGACACAGGGAATCCTAGTGGGGAACTATGAGTGTGGAGAGTTATTTACCTATTATTTGAGTCACTCTAAGGCATCCGACATGTCTAGACGGTTTTTTTGATAGGACGAGCCACTAACTGAAGCACGTCATCTGTTTAGGTGACGTGCTTCAGTTAGTGGTCCACGCTTTGTTGTAATTTTTTTTTTAATGTAGAATAGGTCGGCGTTTTACCACCAACTCGCCTGATGTTAAGCGACGTTGTGGTCTAAGATGGAGCACGATGAGCTATAAGGTACTTATTCACTCTAGCCTTGAAGTTTTGTAGCGTGAAAAAGTACAAAGACGGCAGTTGAGTGAGGCGCTACAAGTGCGCTACTGCTCAGACCCGTCTTCGGAACGGAAATGTCAGCTTTTACTGAGCCAACTTCGTTCAGTATGTATTTTAAAAATTAAAAAAATAACACCAAAGATAATATATTTTGATATTGAAATCGAGATTACTTACGAGTATCATTGGATATCGATGTCACGGAAACTCAAATCAAGATCTATCAATATAACTAGTATAAGATAATCATTAATTTATTTATTGACTTATTACTGCCCAATCATATAAAAGTTAACTCAATTAAGTGTTGCACCATGCTCGTAAAAATTAAAACTTATCGATACTTCTTGTGAAGATAAAATTCTTAAGGTTTTACTAATCAAAATTGCTACATCAGACGCTTCCTTCTTTATACTCTGTTAAAAAGTTTATGTTTGACAATATGAAAAAATTTGAGAAAATATGAATATAATGATAATCACAAACAGAGATAGATAGGTAAGTAAACTCAAAACTCTAAACTCAAAGTATGACTTAAAAAATTGCAACGCAATTAAGTTTTAATTAAGTAAACTACGAGTATGTTATCAAAACTATACAAATATGTTTCAACCATTCTGTTCCACGCAACAGGAAATATTAAACGCTAATCGCTAAAACCAATAAGATAATAATAAAGTTGCACCGTAAATCGGACCTGTTCGAGAGATTTTAGAGAAAACGACAGGTGTCTCTCGTAAACTTATAAGTGGCCAGCGATAGGTATTGAAATATGGTCATGAAGCAAATTCCCTTTATTGATATACGCAGGTAAAAGCGGAAACGTTGGACGACCAAATTATAGACCTGACATTCTAGAAGAAAGAACGAAAAATCACTGCGCAGCAAAACCGCATTTCAAGCTGAAAAAAAGAAAAAAAATACGCCATGGTGGACTACTAAAAAATACCTAAGTATGTAAATATAATATCAATAACTCCTACTTCCAGAATGTTGATGCCTCATCCCTAGCCAAGAAAGTTAGTTAAAAATCGCGCATGCATTCGCAACTCACATTTCAAACAATAGCAGTTTAAATTTAATTTTACCTCACACCTTCCTCATGACTTTGACATTCCTACAAAGCTTATTAAGCTCGAGCAAATCGTACTAAACATTCTGCATTCATAGACGAGCATTCCGTATTACTTGCCAATAAATCACTGTTTATGTTTATACAATTTTTCTTCCAGCTAGGGGTGGCGCTGGCGGTCAGATTTTTGTTACCTGCCAGTATCAAGCCAATGTTCCTGTAAAGAGGTTTGCGCCTCGTGCTGTTTTGTAATCTGTAGTCATTCTTTCTTTCTTCTCTTAGACCATCATAGGATTTAAACGTCTTTATCTTTGCAATTTTTTAAATTTCATATTTATTTAATTAAAAAAACAAAGTTCTTTGTGATAAATATAAATATCTTTGCATCAACCCTAAACCAATTTATGCAGGTTCTGGTGTACTCGTGATTGCGAACATCCTTCCCGGGCTGCGCGGGCATGAATATAACATGAGCGCGTCTTGTTAAAAACCCGTCAATCCGCGCATACTGTTGGTTTATCGGCTGCCACGGTGTCAATTACATTAATCTGTCCGTGGGTGATAAATACCCTAAGTGGGTGCAAGGTGTTCAGGTATCAGTGTCTGGACATCACTAGCATTAGTATCTAAGTAGTTATGCACTGGATCTGATGAGGTACGGGCGCTGTATCTTTTTTTATTTATTTTTCGTATGCAACTTCCGTTGTACTATTGTAAAGCAAAGGCACCGAGCAAATAACAAACTCGGTTTGTTCAAAATCGATTCCATAAATTTCCGTAAAGAGGTGAAGCGGTCGAGCAGCAATTTCTGAAGAGCAGTGCCTCTTTTAAGATCAGTTGCTGCGTTAAGAAAAATAATTCTCTATTTTTTTTTCTATTTATTGCTGTTCTGTGCCAGCACTGTCCAGTCTTGTTCAAATCTCCCGTTCTCGTTCCTGGCCTGGACCTGACCGTCGCGTCGTCTTCGTCCACCCCGTGAGTATTTACCCCCTTGACCTGACCTGACCGTGACCGTGATGACTCTTCAGTGGGTCCAAGTTGAGATTGCAGGTAGGTACTGAGCAGGACTGCCATAATTTTCAGAAAACATAAACTAGATCACCTACTACAAAAATCCCAGAGCAACGACAACCAAGTCCAATGTAACAACCATCTCACAAACAACCTGTAAATTGTTAAGCAAAATGCTTTCATAAACTATTGAATGTTACACCTTGCCGCTTGGCAAAGAACCTGACCAAGTTAATGTTCTATTGTAATAAAGGCGGAGCAGTGTTTCTGTTTTATGTCACGGTCACCGGTAGAAAGGAGAAATTTTATTTTAGTTTATTTCAAATGGGTCGAGAATGTGAGAGAGTTCAGTAGCGAAACTAAAGGATCTAAAGGAATGAGTATAAATCCAGAGTAAAACCCTCTGGATTTATTATACTACTGCTACTACTTCCAGTATCTAATTCTGTTGCACTTTTGTAGATATTTGGGGGCGGGGGTTGACCACTTCCGTCTTAAAAAAAGTCAAATGAGTTTCCCCGTTTTCCCCGAGTTTCCCCGTTCGATTTTTAAAAATAAGTATGTCTTAATAATAAGTATGTCAGGGTGCTCCTAGACGGGACATATTTTTAATGCAATACTGCCCCGACAAACTGTGCCGACTGTGCATCAATAAGCATGGCCATCAATAGCCATGCTTATAGTGTATGACTATGTGGCGGGCCTACACTCAATAAATTGTTGCAATATTGCCGGGCCAGTATTGCCGGCCCACTAATTGCAGTAAAAATATGGTCCGCGGAGGAGCACCCTTAGTAAAATACGTCAGTAAGTCAAAGTCAAAATGATTTTATTCAATTTGGGTATCAAAGATACACTTATGAACGTCAAAAGCACCTATCTATCTAACTTCTTGATCTCTTTCCTGTTGGTGCGGTTTGAACAAAATAGCGCAACTTTAAATCGAATTATTGGCGATGATAATTATGAACTATTATCCGTGCATGAAAAATTAAAAATATTATTCGTACTTAGACAAAATTAGTAGTTACTTTTTAGTGCCTCCATACACCATTAGATGGCGTTGTGTGACCCTTACGCTGAGTATAGCTCGCGTCATGTAAAATAATGCTGGAGTAAAGTGAACGAATGTGTTTGCACATGGGTATACTCGCTCACGAAAGTATTTGGTTAGCAGTAGGCAGGTAGGTTTGGTTTGTAAGCATTTGACTTCGTATATTGGTTATTGGTAATTTCGGTCTATTTGGTGGTATGGTGTATGAAAAATCGCCTCTCAACTTGACTGCCAGCGTTCTTTTTACGTGACACGAACTATAGACGCCAGTAGACCTTCAGTAGACGCAGCCTACAATGGAGAACGCTTACATAATAGAAGAAACCGATTTGCTCGTGACCTGAAGACATTTCGAATACGTTTAATTAAATCACCCTTATTGCAGAGAACCTGTTTTTCTTGATTTTCTTGATAAGGATTTGTCTTATCTATGCTAATAGCAGAAATATATCGAAGCCATTTCACTTTTACTTACTACTGCCTCACCACTCCATATCTATTGGTGTTTAATTAATGAAACTGCATTTCTACATCTATGCTATGCTCGGAATTTTCCCTGCGAGATCGAATCAGAAGTTACGAAATTCGAAGGCGAGTCAAAGTAATCGACGAAGTAATCGAGTTGCCAAATTGAAGTGGCAGTGGGCAAGGCACATCGCTCGTAGAAGCGACGGCCGATGGGGTCGAAAAGTTTTCGAGTGACGACCACTGACGGCACTGACCGAAGACGCTGACCTGTGTGGGAAGGCCGGCACAAAGTGGACCGACTGGCGATCTGGTGAGGGTCGCGGGAAGCCGCTGGATGCGGGCAGCGCAAGGCCGGCCGTTGTGGAGATCATTGGGAGAGACCATGGTCCTGCAGTGGGCGTTTTCCGGGATGATGGCGATTTTTATAAATTTTATATCGTTTTTGTTTTATGTCAGACCTTCATTTTTCCGAACCGCCCAAAACGTAGACATTTTCTATTAAAGTTCTCTACGTATAATTGTTAATCTAATCCCATGCGATAATCTCTCCAAAATCGATTTAATTGTTAAAAATAGAATAAGAAATATATTTTTTGTCTTGAAGGTAAGTAAGTAATTGAATGCATGTTAAGAATGCTCCTCTAATCGACTTTTTAGGGGGTAGAAAGTGTAGAGGGTAGTAGGTATTTTTTAAAGTATAATTGCTAAATGTAAAATTCGAAATTATGATTCTTAATTCTTTTACGTGGAGGATCATCATTACTGCCTTTTACATCACACTACAGGAACACCGACCTACCCTACGTCGAGGGTAATTGAGCCGTTGTCCACCACGCTGGCTCAGTACGGGGTTGTGTATGTCATCAATGTCTTTCGAATTATTCTTCTAGAACATGTCGAGTTCCTCACGATGTTTTCCGTCACCGTGAGAGCACGGATAGATTAACTGATAGCTCTGCTGTTACCCGCGACTTTGGTAACGTTTATTCAGAAAATAGTATCCAAAAACCTTCCTCATGAAATACTGTAACTAATTTTCAAATTATCAAGATCCGTTCAGCCGTGAAAAGCCTACAAACAGACAGACAGACAAAGTTACTTTCGATTCATAATATTAGTATGCATTCACACTCTACAGAGTTTGCAAAGAGACGATTTCGGAAATTAGGTAAGTAAATTAAAATAATAAAAACTTTTTGACGACAAAGCCGCCCGAAAACAGTAATTTATACTGTATGCTATAGAGCATATATATATATATAGGTACTTCTATCCAGTAAACCTGCCTGTCACAGTGTCATAAACTAAATTTTCAATTCCTGTAAAATAAAATGTCACCCGGTACTATTTATTAAGATTCAAAATTCTACCACAACTATTCTGGCTCCCAACCACATCAAAGAACAAAATTACCCATTGTAGTTCTAAAAATACGTACAGACAAACATGTCTAGTAGGTTAACATTATTGAGCCGTTGCTCTATTCTACGCATAAGGAAGACATTTCATGTTCTTTTAAACGGTTCTCTAATCCTAGGGGATTAAATGTGGGGGTCTAGAATATTCTGCTTGTTTTTACAGTCGTGTTAGTTCTTATTACAGCGGTGTAAGGGTGATTTTTAGATGTTTGGACGCTGGTTTCTTTTGTTTTGGCTAGGGCATTGACATCGATCTTGGAGAATAATAGAAATAGGTATGTCTATGTACTGGTAATAAAGGTTAATTTTGTTTGTCTGAATTGTTACGTTGATTTCAGCTGGCTCCTACCAAAAGTTTATCACACTAGTTTTTTAATTGTCTGGTAGAGACCGCTCTAAGCGAAAAGACTACCTTCAGTACCTACTTATGTATAATGGTTTTATGCATTTGTGTAAAGGTACTTTCTTTTTGAGGTGTCAAATAAAGAGACTGTATTGTTTTATTTTTAAATAAGATCATAACACTTTTGATTTCTTTCTGTGATCTTTGTCTTGCTCCTACTCGTTTGTTATTTTTTTACAATTAAACGGCTACACTTATTATATAAAGTATGATTAAAAAATAGTGGAAGTTTCTTCTGTTGTATGTAGGTAAGTCACGTAAGGAAATTACCTACTGCTTCGCACAGTAAGGAAGAGCGGAGGGCGGACGTACAATACATTAATTTCAGAAAACTAAAATACCGTTAAAGTTTCAAAGAACGATACTTTATTTAAAAAAAATGAATTTGAGCTTTTAAGTATGAGGCGCGATGAACACACACCTATGCTTAGATTAAATACCCAAAAAAAAACGAACGTATAAATTAAAATTTTGAAAAATATTATTTTTAAGTGTTATCCCTATTTTTTCACACACACTATGTTTTTCTTTTGAAGTCATTAAAATGTAACATAAAACGTCGTCTCAAGCATTCCCATACCAATTCGACGCCGACTAAAGCGTTAATTTACGACAATCAATCTGTATTATAATTAGGCGAGTGCGGCCCCGTTTCTGTCAATCGATATAAATATTAAAATCGAAATTATAACTGTATCGTTCATTAGCTAGATGCCTGTGTAGCATGCTAGGTAAACAGCTTGAGGCGTGAATACATGTGAGGAAAAGTTATGACACTTTTGTGAAAAGTGTCATTGCATTAAATTGTCATAAAAACTAGATTGTCACAACACATTCGTTTTTGAAGTTAAGTGTATAATGTACTTCCGATGCCAAAGACTGCTTCTGATAGATTTTTTGTGCCACTGTCAAGATTTTTGGCAGCATATTTTGACAACTACTTATCAATGATTCTTACTTCCATTCTTGGATTCCTCGATGACTTACTAAAATCATGCACGTCTCCTATTTAACTTATGTCAATTCCTAACGTTAGGAACTTTTAGCCAAGTTGCAAGCGATTCTAGTTAGCTGATTGGACGAATTGACAAAAAGATCGCTTGACATAATTAACTCATCCAATCAGCAGCGTTCGATCCAAGCGAATGCTCCAGTGCTATCATCATAGCTGACTAGCATCGATGATTAGACCTACTCATGACAATGTTTACTGAAACTTCAAACGTACCTGATATCATTCTACTCTCTGACACTTTGTCAACTTTGTCATTGTGGCACTATCCTCAAGTGAACACTTAGCTTTACATCACATAGCATCACGAGTGATCACCGGTGCTCGCCCTATATCGGCGGCGTGATCAAAGTGCAGAAGCTCACAGAGAGGTGCTTTAGGAATACTAAACGTTTCAGAGTCGTTACAGGTATCTGTTACTTTAAGTTTACATACATCATGTTTTATCCATACAATTTTAATTTATTTCGTATTATCGAAATATGTATCTAAATAATTATTATTATTAATGATATATTAATATAGAAGTCCCAAACTGTGCCTTCGATACTAAGGAACGCCACTTTTTTCTGTCGATATTTCTTTTGGTCATTATCTCTCTCGTTTGAAAAGTCTAGACTAAGAAACATCAGCGTTTTTAATAGGGGGCCCGAGCAATTTCATGCCTCATGGTCTTTCAGCTTAAACGTGCTTAGGACAGCTGACAGGCCTTCGGCCTTCCCAGCTGAACAGTAAAATCTTTTACTTGAAAATAAATAAGTACTTAATTACTGATTCTTTTTACAGAAACAAAAAAAATCGTGTATGAATGTTTTATGGAGTAGAATGAAGATTTGTTTTTGAACTATGCTTGTGGTAATTTATATATAATTTACTGGGTAGGGTCAACTGTACCAATTGCGTCGGTGAGGCAATTTCGTCTTTCGAGAATTACTGACAAACCCTTAACAAATTAGGCGTCATCTACATCTTTTTCTATCTTTAGTTGCAATAATCTGTACTAGATGGCGTTAGTTGCCTAATTAGTGACGGGTTTGTCAGTAATTCTCGAAAGATGCAATTTGCCCCACAAATGCATTTGCCCCAGTTGACCCTACATAAATAACACTAAAGATCTTAATGAAGCGATAGTACTTGTTACGTTATGCCACTCCATAGCTCTACATGTTCTTATTTTAGTCGCAAGTTGACTAAACTAAACATGTCTTACACGGCGTTAAGCCATCTCTAATGAAAATTTACTGTCGTCGGTTCCTTTTTCTTTGTCCCTTTCTTCTATCTCTCTGTTCGTGTCACGTTTATAACGCGTGTATAGTCTTTAAATATCTTATTGTATAAACCAACACGTTTTTTTTTACTACAATGCGAATTTACCAATATTATGTAGAAAGACAAAACACTAAGGAAAATAATTATTTTTCATGTCCCAACGTCTCCCACTGGCGGCAATTGGGACAAGAACTAAAACTTTTTCCTAACCACCTCCACCGTTTGGTGGCCGTCTTGGTGGTGGTCGTTGGAAGTAGGTAAGCCGTAAGTATTTTGTGTAGTATCCCACCACTGCACTGGCATATAATCTCTCTACTTACGTCGGAAATATAAAAAAATATGCAAGTACTTACCCGACTATCCAAGAAGACTGTGCAGTTTTTGTGTGTAATAAAAATAATGTGTACTTTTGTATTTTTGGTATATTTGTATGTGATATCTAAATAGGTACTTACTTACCAATAAATCCTGCAGTTAAATAATTTATGTTAACCGATAGGTACATAACTTGACAAGCCATAAATAGCCGAAGAGACAACACTGCTAAAGTTGGCAAAAATTAACAGCCTTAGAAATAAAAAAATGCATAAACATCTGCTAAACCAATGTTCAGTTAGACATTGAGTAGTCAGTAAATAGCGCTACACAAACGTGTAACTATTGTTTGAGCAATAAAGTGTGAATCGGCATTGGGTATATTTACACACATGCTTATCACTTTTTTCTTTTTCGTCTGGCAACTTTTGGTAAATTCGTTTAGAAACTTTTTCGTCCAAATAGTTTTTTAGTGATTATTTTTTATGAGAGCTCCTTAATTTTTAATATTGCACGTACAATTTACGTTTTAGGAAAGTAATATTAATAAACTATGTTGTTTTTTGAATCTCTTGTCCAAAATTCGTCGTAATAAACTATTTTAGAGGAAAACATTTTCTTTTGGTTATAGTGGGAGACTAACAACAAATTTCAACAAATTTCTGAACGGAACAATCAATGTCAACACTACAATGTGTCTAATGTCACAATATAAACTAAAAACTTTTTTATTTTGACAATAGAAAAACATGACACAGTTTCTATCATAGTTACTGAGTGTAGATCAGCTGTTATAGTGAAATCCGCCATCTTGACCCCGTACACACCCGCTAAACAAGGGTACCCGGCCGTTTAACGAATGTTTATTTTCCTTTGATTTTGTTACATCTGTACACGAACTGTACACAACGTTTAAGTCAAAAATATTTTTATTTTTCAGTTTTTGTGTTACACAATGTGTGTACACATGTTTTAAAACTTTATTTCTAAGGCTGTAAATGTTTACACTTTTTACTAACATTTGTACATGCCTTAATGAATTAAGTACGCCTGAGTACAAAACACTTAAGTCTAGACATATTTTTGATGCTATTAAAAATATCTGAATATTTCATTTAAATGTTTTTAGATTCTAGTTTAAATTAAATTAATTTAGCTAATTAATTTTAATTAAAACTAATTAATAAAAAATAATGTCTAAAATAGTGTTTTTTACGAAGATGCAACTAAAACAAAGTTCAAGGTTAGTAGATTATGTAATTTAACATAATTAATAAAAAGAGAATTATCATCTAATTATTTTCTTGATTGGTGATTATGTGAACTAATAAAATTATTAAATTACCATTCTCACGTTACAATCTCGTGCAAACCTTTTGAAAAGTGTTCTATGAGTTGTATGGGTTAATTATGTTTTTTTTTTCTGGAATAATAAATTATTAATATTTAGTGTGATTATGACACGGGAATTACTCACGTACGATTTAGTCGATTATTCCGACTATAGTTTCAATCGACTAAATCGTATGTGAGTAATTCCCGTGTCATAATCAGAATGTGTGAAAACCACATCAGTTTCCATATCATTAATTTTTACATTATAGTCTAAGGCCCGCTTGCTAAATCGACGCTCCTCATCAGTCTTGAATATCGAGCGAAAAACAGCTTTAAATCGAGATTCATGCCTGATTAAGGATGCGGACCTTTGTCTCTCGATCTTGAACAGTAACATTTATTGAGTTTTTATATTATTAAAGCGAAAATGCGTGTGTTTATTTGTTTGTTACTTCTTCACGCTCAAACGGGTGAACAGATTTTGATTAAATTAGGTACAGTCTTTTGAACTGCGGGTAACATCGCGGTATGCAGTTAGTATATCATAAATGCCTAAGTCATTTTTTTTTAGTTTTTGTTTGTAAAGCTTCCATGCCTTGACTACTCAACCGATCCATCATGAAATTTTGGATAAACGATCAGGGGTACAAAAAAGGATATAGGGTACATTTCATCTTGAAAAAGAAATTGGCTACTCTGGGACCACGGGTGAAACCGTGAGGCACAACCAGTATTTTTTACACCAAATTATCTATTAGTATAGATGCGCCCCGCGATTTCATCTACGGTTTTACAGGAACTATTATGTTTTTCGAGATGAATGGTACCCTATATTTTCACCCCTGACAACACATGATCGGATGAGTAGATAGTAAGAGCGTGAATGTGTAACAAACAAACAGACGAACAAACTTACTTTTGGTTTTAAAATATTAGTACCTATGCATAGGATTCAGTATTTTTTTACAGAGGTAGAAAGCCATTATTTTTAGTTAAAACATGTGGACTTTGTAGCAGACACTTCTGCAACATTTGCAAGAAACCGAGTAATTGTCCATAAACAGTAATTAGGCAATTATTCTCTGATGAGTTCTGTCACTAACGATACTTTAGAGAAAGTACTTGGCATATTTAATACAATATTTGCGGTAGCGTCTAAGCTTACAATTTTGTCTCTATCCATTAAGTACTAAGTAATTTATTCATAACTGTACCTGACTGATATACTTACTCGTACCTTGTATTGATAATTTGTTCCAATCTTACTATCCTAGAGGAGAAAGTTTGTATGTATGTTTGTTTTAATCTTCACGCTCGAACGGATAAACAGAATTTGATGAAATTTGGTATGGAGGTAGGTACTAAGCTACTTAAGATTAACATTTATTTGTATTGAGATATAGGCTACCTACTTTTTACTCTAAGTGGAAATTTACAAACTTAGATCTTGGTTACAAAATGAATAACTTTTGTTAGGTACTTACAAATATATTTACTCAAAATAATCACGCAAAAACAGCTGAACGGATTAAGATACAATTTGATATGACGGTAGCTTATATAACCTACCCTATGTTGTTAATTGAATCAGACGTTACTTTGCGGAAATCTCAAACTTCTGATAATGGAAAAAAATAACGGTTTCTTTTAAAATATAGCGCATGAAACCGCGGGGCGTAGCTACTTATTCGACATTATAATTTTATAGAGAGGAAAGATTTGCATCTTTGTATGTTTGTTACTAAAAAACCACTAGTCCGATTTCCAAAATTCTTTCGTCAGTAGAAAGCTACACCACCATCCCTGTGAGACATAGGCTATGAAACGCGAGCGAAGCCGCGGGCAAAAGAACTAGTCATTAATAATGTTATTTCATGAGATTCTTCAAAAGGCGGTAGAGTCCTCAAAGGTCGGCCGTGATCCCCCCCTGCTACAGGTATCCAAGCGACAATGATTGCTTACTATCAGGCCACCTGTTTGCGTGTTTGCCTACTATAGGCTAATAAATACTGATGTCGGAAGTGTCAATTTTAAACTGGGATGAAAAGCGTGTGTTAATCTAGTGTTTAGGTTATTCTAAATTTAACTCAAATGCTTTGAGCAGATTTTAATGATTTAATGTCATCTGCTGCCTATCCGGAGCCAAGTATATGGCGACAGGCCCAACCCCTGTCACATTTAGGACTAAATATCTTCCGGAGAAGTGTCAGTGTTCTCTTACAATATTATATTATGCTTTAAGCGGATTGAGTGTGTGTAGCTCTACATTCTAACAAGCTTTCGCATTTATCTGTAACTAGTGGCGTCGCGCGGTGTTACCCGCCGTTAAAAAGTAGCCTATGTGCTACTTTGGACTATAATCTATCTCTGTGCTAAATTTCACCCATATCCGTTCAGCCGTTCTGGCGTGATTGAGTGACAAACATCCGTCTATACATCCATCCAAACTTTCGCATTATATTAGTGTGATGATGTGATAGTGTGGTTTATTAAATGTTTTACTACCATGATAGTATGAAACGTGTTAGAGAGAGAGGAAGTTGAACGAAAATTAAAAGAAATTAATATTTACCTTACCTTTAGGCTGCCCATACTCTATGTCAGGAACACGAGCTTAACGTACTGGCACAAAAGATAGACTAAAAACTCATAAGTCACAAAAACTTTTTACAATGCAGACACAACACTTCACTGACCTGTCAAAAAGCACTCACGAAAAAGAAATTACAAAATTTGAAAATGGAACGTGTCGCGTGATAGGTAGGTGGGAAATGCGGTAACGGCGGGTGCGCGCGCGTCGCCTGCGTTCGATTCTCAAACTGAGCCACCGCACGAGACAGCAATAATAACCTACCTCGGTTTTATTTTTTACTTTTTTTTACTGAAAATCTGCAAGTGTCGCCCGCGGTTTCGTTTTTTTTTTTAATTGTTTTCTTTTTAACGGGCGCGCACTCCGCCGCGGTATTTCTTCGCGTCTCTTTTGACAGACCGCTTGAAGTGTTAACGTTTTTTTTTCCTTGTGTCACTGAAAGAAATGTCATTTTAAGTGATTTTCAATTGTTTCACTGATTCGTACTGACATGTGTTTGTGTAACGTAACACTTAGATCTTTATTGTCTGGTTTTATTTTTACGGTTTCTTTTGAAACAAAATTTGAATGTAGAGCAATTTTTTTTTGAACCGACTAAGACGGGGATAAATTTTTGGATGGTACTTAAAATATGCATATTACCTACTCATGATTCTAAAAAACTTTAAACATAGGACAACACAGCGACAACTCTACCTCCCGTGTAGTTTGAATTTATGATGGAACAGCAAATTTTTACCCGACTGCGCAAGAAGGAGGGTTATGTTTTTCGAGTGTTATGTATGTAAGTATATATATACATACATACACTAGTACTAGGGTATATACGAGTATGTATGTATGTATGAGGTTTCTTTGGCACGCGCTACAGCCTAAACAGTTGATGGATTTCGACATGTAAGGTGTCATTTGAATCGTCTTGATAGCGGAAGTGACTAGGGTATAACATTTTAATTAGATCCGGAGTGTCAGACTTCATTTTGCAGTTGGATTTTTTGTTTTTCTTTTAATAATGTTACTTGTTACGTTTACGTTTTCAGCCACTATGCTTTGAGGGTAGGTTCTATTGCTAAAAGTTATTTAGAACTTTGAGTAGGTACTCCTAATCCTACTGAGCTTATCCTGAGCTTATTCTAATTTTGACAATTTATTTACTTTACCATAATTATTAGAGGTATGTTTGTTTGTTCGTTATGCTTTCACGTCTTCTATAATCAACTGATCGTCATGAAATTTTACATTCACATTGTAAGGTGTAGATTGTAGGTACCAACAAGTATAAATTAAAAATTCAAAAAAAAAACTCTGACATCCATTTTCATCAAACATACTCGTAGCTAAGAACACTCCCGACTAATTCACCATTCAAACAAAAAAAAAAACCAAATTGGTTTATCCGTTCGGGAGCTACGATGCCACAGTCAAACACACACACACAGACAGAGGGAGAGACAGAGAGAGAGAGAGGCGTCAAACTTATAGGGGGTTAAAACGGGCATAGGGTAGGTAACTACTTCCATTATATCCCGAAATTTTTTTTCGGGATGTTATGTACCTAAGTAGTTACGTTTATGTAAATAGTAAGTACTACGTAAATAATAACGATTCTGGGACCGCGGGTGAATCTGCGGGCTGCAGCTAATAACCTTATATACTTAAAATGGTCAAACCGTAAAATACTCGGACTACAGCCCAGCGAACACTAAAATCTTATGGTGGTCGCAATAACACTTAACTCTAGTTAGGTATTCCGGGCCGCTGGTTCACACGTCGCGTATCTCACACTGGTAGCCATCTAATATTTAACATCTAGTAATAAATAAAGGCGTTTATCGAGATTTATGTAATAATAATGGCTATTTAGTATGCGAGAAACTGGGCGACATCAGGAAAGTTCCGAGCGGTGTGGTAAGTAGCTGGCAGCAGCGTCTGAGGTATCTATGTCTATTTATGTATCCTACATATCTATTCCAAAGTATCTAGTCCTACGTATCTATTTATGTATTTGATACAAACAAACAAATAAATACGAAAACAAATAAATGGTGTATAACTATTTAATTTATAAGTAATCTTGGTACATAACACTGTATGTTTTCCGAATATAATAAAATAAAATACTGGCTGCACCACGCATGGTAACCTCTACAGGATTTCTATAAGCGTATCATACAGCCTTCTTTTGACTATGTATTCAAAAGAAGGCTGTATGCATATACAGGGTATAAGCTGTCTTCGTTCGTAATTCCATCCAAATCTGTCCACCCGTTTGAGCGTGATGAAGTATCACAAACGAACTCTCAAACTTTTAAAGCGCGTTTATGAAATCATCATCCTAAGGTTGCCTGGAAGATATCGCTTTTAGTGATAAGGCCGCCAGTTGTTACACTATTTAATAAGTTTTATTATAATTTTTCTCTTGTTGTATTGTTATTTGAGGTGTGAACAATAAAGAGTTTATCTATCTAGCTATCTATACTTCTAGTTCACACTAGAAATTAAATTGACTATCGCCTGTTTCGATAAATGGTGAGTTGGTATTAATTAGGGCTTCTTTTCTTTGCTTGTTCGATTTTGCGTCCACGTATAAACCGCGATTGGTCTGTCAAATGTCGTTTATGATATTTTATGATTAAATTAATGTCCTATTGTCACAAGCTCGCCCCTGTCACCCTTTGGGGCTGATTACCGTCCGGCAAAGTGTGGCTGTTGTAATACACCTCTGCCAACCCCTTCGAGGTTAAAAGGCGTGAAGATAAAAGGTTATGTTACATGCACCAAGAATGTGCTTCTAATTGCATAACAATAAAACATACAACTGATTTTTGTATCCACTTACTTCTGATGTTGGTCTCCTCACATAATATTAGTAGACACATTGTGACACCTTTTAGGTACCTATTAGGTATTATTGAATTCCAACCAATTATTTCTAAAAAAAAAAAAATTCCGACAGTTACATACCACACGTAGTTCTTGTCCGGCTAAACAACTGCATTCTTTAGGAAAATGAAGCAAGCTACTCCGCGACCAACTTATCCGTCAAGTTGACCAAATGACGGAACTACTTTTTCCATGTAACGCTATCAGTTACATTTACAAAATGCGATGGTGGCTCCCCCGATCAGTTGTCAAATGGGGCCGATCTGTACATTGAATCCCATTGGCTTTACGTTCTCATATTCTTGTTAGTAATTACCTACTCCGTGGGTATTTAACGGAGAGAGAAAAATGTTCGTACAAGCCGTTAATATATTCAAAAGCAATTAAATTGCAAATTGTGGACTTGTTACTATTTGTTTGGGATGTTATTGAATAGTGCAAGTGTAGGCGGGTACATAATTATGTGTAGTACACGCTGAGGATGTAAATATCATGCGGAGTTTACTTATATCTGTATTCTACAGGGTGGGCCAAGAATTTGAAAAAAAAATGGGGATAAAATGTTTAGTACTTAATTCTTAAATTATACTTATTTTTACTATTACTATACTTCATTAGTGGCTCGGTGAGCTATAGACCTCGCGGGGGGCTATTCCTACACGTGAGATGAGATGAGATTTTATCTTAGACACTCTCACACCTATGACGTTTCAAACGAGAGCAACAAGGATGAAAAAAGGTGAGATGAGAATGAATAGGGCCAGCGGTCAACTATTGTCTCCCTCTAGTCGGTTTGATAAGTAAGTATTAAGATATTTTTTGTCGAGACAGTTTTTGGAAATTTTTCAAAAATAAAGTTTCCAAAACAAATTTTGAATTTTTTGAAAAATTTCCAAAAACTGGCTCGGCAAAAAAAACTATATAATTGTCGAACCTGCTCACAATATTTGACGAGAATCGGTTGAGAAATACGACCCGTAGACAGAGATTCGGACAGAGATCCAGACAGAATTCGGACATACGAAAGCATTTTAGTCGAAACTGAAGCATAGACGCTTAGCTCGCAAAAGTTACATAATTCATTTGTTTTGTTGTTTCTGGTGTTTTGTTGTTTCTGGTGTGAACAATTTATAGTTCACACCAGAAACAACAAAACACCAGAAACAACAAAACAAGAGTTTATCGATTTATCTATACAACGTGTTGTTTAGCTTCTCTCTGAATTTGTAGAGGTAGTTAAACTCCACTAACAGAGGACGAATAAACAATAAGGCAACCTTGAAATCGAAAAAAACCAGCTGTTCCACACATTTTGTCAACAATCAAGTTTTTTTTCTCGATTACAAAGTTGCCCTATAGTTTATTCGTGCTCTGCTAGTGGAGTATAACTATCTCTACAAATTCCGCGGGAATGCAGAGTGACACATTGTACGAGTATATCTAACTTAATAAGTAAGGAAATTTTTAAAGTCTTCACCAAAAACGACGTGAGACAGCAAACATCTCTTCTCTCTTAATTATTTTTCAATTAAGTTCCGACGCCCTACATTGACTTTAGTAATCGCACGGCGCGAACAAAAGAAGTCTGGAGCCCTGTTCTGGTGCGTCCGATATCATATGTCACACTTACTCCCAAGACTTTTCTAACGAGAAAGACAGTAAGAAAGAAATTATCGCACGCGCCAGAACAAGGCGTTTAAAGTCACGCGTCACCCTGAGGCGTTAACGCATATGGCATCCGATTATTACTCACAAACTAAAGAAAACACTAAAACATCCCATTTTGAACCTTTTTCTAAAGAAACAGAGCATACCCTTATAGTAAAAAAACATGGTATTTAGAACAACAGTAAAAGATTTATTCGCAAAAATTGCCCTCAAAATTGTAACGCGTCGTTTTGGATTGCAATTGTGTACATTCTTTGTAAAATAATATTCAGTGCGTTCAATTTTCTTGTGTAATTTGATAGTCTGACAGAATACAGTAAGTATTTTATACTTAAATTTAAAGTTCTTTGTAAATAAATAAATTCGGGACACTTCCACACACGTTCGCCTGACCCCAACCTAAGCAAAGCTTGTACTATGGCTGCCAGAGACTGTTATACATACTTAGATATTTTTAAATACATACATAAATACATATTAACACCCAGACATAGAACAAGCACAAATGTTCATCACATTAATGTTGGCTCTAGGTGGGAATCGAACCCACGCCCCCAAGGTTAGAAGGTAGGTTCACTACCAACTCGGCCACCGAGGCAGTCAAATTAGTCTTAGTGAATAATCACATTGAGTTCTATCACTACGTATAGAGAAGACACTGCGCACATCACTAGATACTACGTTTCGTTCCAGTGCAGCCATCCAGCCAAACTTTATCTTATGTCAAATAACCTCTCATCAACTCTAAGATACAAATAGTATCAAATGACACAATCTGAATCAAAATCGTCGTCTAAATCGATTACTATTATAATTATAACCACTTACACTAGTCGATTAAACCCAGTAATATCTAGAAAACTACCAAAAACGGCTACAAAAACAAGCGTGTTCCAGTCTCGTCTCAATTTCAACACTAAATTTAATCACAGGTTAAAAAACTCCAAGCAACAATTCGACCGATTTATTTGTAAAACTGTCAAAATGAATGAACAAAAAATTTTCAAAGTGAATTTTTCAGTTTTCCTAAGAAATACGATGATAGCTCCCCCATTCAGCTGAAAAGATAACTTGGCCGCGTCGTAGTTTCAATTACTATTTCTATTATTGTAATGAGACAGTTGAGAGAGAAAGTTAGTTTATAGATCAGCTCTGGATGTCTGGTGAGGCGGAGTAAACGATCTTACTTGATTTAAAAGTGGACAAGATGGTTAAATCTTAAGCCACGGTCAAACCGGCGCGCCAGCGATGCTACAGGCAGGACGCGAAGCAGGAGCGTCTACAACGCGATGCTCTCTAGCGACTATGATGCGACCATGGCATAATAATATACTCCGCCAGGTATATCATTCTGGTCACGTGGGCAACACGTAGTGACGTCAATAAATGCATGAGCAAGACCGAAATAAGTCATTTACAAATAGTTCGAAAGAGAAGGATGACGAGTGACGTCATTATGTTGCTCCCGAAATGCTAGACCTTGTTTTTTTGGATCATGGATGCGACTATGACTATGATATGAATATTATTTTATTCGTGCACGTCCTGCTCTACTGACGCGGTCGTCCCGCTCTCACGCGGCCATTTTTTCTAATTTGCAGTTCGTTAAGTGAGATAGCGTGCTGAATTTGGATGGTGTAATGGCAGCTACACAGTTAGCAATCAAATTTATTTCTATATCATAGATAGGAACTGCTACGCTAAGTTAGCATACAGCAATTTGGACAGTGTAAAGAGCGTTTTAGTAATGTAAATATCTTAACTTAGTATTGTCACTTGCGAATTATCTCAGAAGAAAGCATGCATGGGTAGCGTCTGACAACTCAACGCTCCTGTTTCCCGTGTCGATGGTCGTTGTAGTCGCGTTTGTCTGGCCGTACGTAGCTTTAGCTGGGAAATACCGGACATAAGTGAGATTTCCATTATTGTAGCTGACTAATTTAATGTTAAATTTAAGTTGAAAAATCTTTTATTTCCTACTCGGAAACATCAAATTTTAAACATCGTCTTCCCAATATTCGTCTTCATAAAAATTCCAGCCTCATTGGCCTTTAAGTAAGACAAATCAGCCAATAACAGTGCAATTTGTTACCGTTGCGGCAAAATTGGCGCTTAGTTAAGTAGCCGCTACAAATGGAGCATGCTGTAATCACAAATGATGCAGAAGGCATTATACCCTGCTTTACCAACTGTTACATAGTCTGCGGACTTGCAATGTGATGTATGATTTTCAGTTTGATGGCGAAAGAGATGCCTTTACAAGGTTTTGGGAGTAGTATTAGGTACTTAAAGGGTTGGTCCACCCGTCAAAGTGAAACCTTTACGACACGAGTTTGGAAAATTTGAGAAAAAAAACAACAACAGTATTGATTTTGTGTGGAGATTCGATTATTTTTCTTTCGAATCTTCCAAACCTAACCAAAGTTTTACTTATGTACACCCAAAACCAACACCTTGTAAATCACTAGAAAGATTCGGCGTCCGTCTCTCTGTCTGTACCTATATCTACTAAATCCTCCTAAACCACGCATCAGATTTTGATGCAGTTTTCAACATCAGATAGATATTTTTTCACGGAACGGTTACAGGTACGAGGCGGGTCTCTACTATTAAGGTAGGATTTCAGAGTCCGTTACAAAATTTTGTTTCATATAAAAAGATTTTTTAATGTTGATGTAAATTTCTATTAATTATTCAGATTTTATTAAGATTAACGCCATTATTAGTAAAAGTTATTCAAAATTATGAGAACAATGAGCTGCTTCTAACTTAAACGCGACCACTGCGTGTTACCCTATACTTGGTAAAAGTACTTATACTTAACATTTATAATTATTTCTTTTCAGACAAATGAACACCCGAACTATTTCCCTTACATAAATTCTTCTTTATTAGAAAAGCCAAACGTCTACCGCAAACTAAACTAACCTAGTTTATGTTAAGCTCGTCTAAGCCATAGTTTTTAATCCATGTGCAACCACCGCAAACTATGCCAGCTCTGTTAAAAAGTGGGTATGAAAAACTGCGTCAGCTAATGCGAGCTTAGCTAAACTAAGTTAATATAGTTCGCGGTGGACGTTCGGCTTTATATTCTCAATCCAACTGATCAACATAATCGTTATTGAAAGCGCACCGGAATGCGCGTTCAATATAGCATTACGCACATTGGTCACACTTCATCACTAAATACACGATTTGCTTCCTAGTGCATCCTGAATCAGCTGCACCATCGATCATGGAGGTGGCCAAATTTTAGAACTACATTTTCTAAAGATGGCTTCAAAAGTTTTGTTAGGAACGTGCAGTTGTGGCTCCTCTTTTGAGCTCGGTGGATAAGTTGGTCGTACCATACTTATAGCATTGTGGGGCATTCGGCGCCTAGTGAATTATGGTCTAGGATGGTCGATGTACTTAACTAGGGTGTCTAATTGAAGTACCGCTGTAAGGCCTAATGACCACTGAAGAGTCGAGGGAGGCGCAGCAACAAACGGTCTTGGAAATTCAAATCCCCGTGGTTTACTATAGGTTCATAGTTGTTTTGCGCTACCGCCGCGTACTCAGCGCTTCTGTAATCTTATTTCAAATAAAATTAGACAGAACGAAGACTTGAAACAAAATTGCTTATCTAACTGCGCCCCGCGGTTTTACTCGCTGTTACAACAGATGATTTTATTAATACGAAGCGTAGCCTATGTGCTGATCCCACAGACCATTTTTTATTTTATATCGTAACAGATTTAAGGCTGGGCCAGTGTAGAAGCTATTTCCATTCCAAAAATTCATATCTGTTGAGCCTTAAGTATCTCTATAACTAACCACTCTACTCACAAATTTTAACGCTCAAATTAAAATTTCAAAGTGTGCCTGCAATTAGCAGATAGGCTTCCAACGACATAAAGGAGGTATCATGGAGAATCTTTTGAAAGAAAACCTTGTTTTTTTTTTCTTTTTTTTTAATAATTCCTGGCCCATGCATTAATATAGAGATGCCGCTGTGCGTGCGAGGTGTCGATGTCGGTGTCAGATGTTTATCTCAAGACGATGGTATCGGTGCTAATGTCGTCGCGTGCGCCGACAGGACAGCTTTATTGATCGTCTTGCGAAGAGGACAGGGCTGTTGGGTAGGTTTAGGTTGAGTTTTTAACCCTAGCGGGACCCTAACGCAACGGGCGCTGCTTATGGCAGCATTGGTCGTCGACGTCTGCCGGCCAGACTGGCTGCTCTGTTTCGTCTGCTTTATGCCTTGTCAGAGGTCTTCAGGCAGTGTAGAAAGATTTGACACCAGGGCTAGCCACTCAGCCTGTACGAACTTCATTACAGGTAAACTTAGGTACAGGTTCTGTAGGTAGCAAATTGTTTTATTAGTATATACTTATTAATATTCTTTCGCCGAATACAGTTCAAGATTAAATTACTAGAAGGGGATTGAGCTGAAAAATGCAGGTGTGTTTGTAAGAGTTCATCAAAATTCATAATTGACTGCCTCTGTGGCTCAGTTGGTAGTGAACCTGCTTTCTGAGCTTGGGGGCATGGGTTCAATTCCCACCTAGAGCAAACATTTATGTGATATACATTTGTGTTTGTTCTATGTCTGGGTGTTAATATCTATTTAAGTATGTATTTAAAAATATCTAAGTATGTATATCAGTCCCTGGCAGCCATAGCTTTGCTTAGTTTGGGGTCAGGCGGCCGTGTGTGCAAGTGTCCCGAATTTTTTATTTATAATCTAAAACAAATTTACTATGAGTAGTTTCAATAGCTAAAAAACAGCTGTACCTACCTACTTACTATAAATTTCGTTGAGTGCTAATGACATTTTCCAAAGTGAAGTCAGCAAAGTTGTAATAAACTACCTAGTTGTAAGTTAATGTTTTAGCTAAATACTCCCCACACGCCCCTGGCCAATCCTGTAGTCTTTTCCCTCTTTCAATTAAAAAAAAAAGCATGTAAATAAATGCCCCAGCCAGACGATGTCCACCACCCTTACGATCAATATTCGCCTCTCGACTCCCATGTCACCTCATTCGTCAACATTGACACGCCGACGGTATTTTTTGCACGCCTCGGTGAAAAAATCATGTCTTATTAGCATACGTCGTCGGTGGAATGGCTAATGAATTGTTGAACCTGTAGCAGCGGTGGGAATGCACCAAAATGCATTCCATTGAGGAACGAGCCTACTTAGTATTGGTTGAGTGTGGGAAATGGAATTTTGCAATTTTTGTGGGTTACTTGTAAATTGTAAATGAAATGAAAAAGTGGGTAGGTACATAATATACTTATCCACTTATGTAAATAACTACCGATCCGGCTAAACGGTGAACTGTTCAAAACAGTTTAATTTTTTAAAATGGCTGGTCGTTATTCAGATAGGTAAGTACCTAACTTAGGTCCCTCTCATTAGTGGGTAAGTACCTATACTGAATACAGTATAATATAGGTACTTACCCACTTACTAATTACTAGATTTTTTCAGATTTAAAGGGCGCTCGTAGACGAGCCAATACTGGTCCGGAAATGCGGGCTCGGCAAAATTGCGACATAAATTTGATTATGGCCCGGCCATACAGTCATACATTTCTAGCATGTCTCATGATGGCCGGGCTAAAGTGGGCAATATTGCAGAATTTATATTGAGTTCTTATTGACTGCTCTACTGGGGCCTAAATAATTGATAAAAAAAAACAAAGCATAATATGGTCAGGTAGACTACTAAATAAAAGCAAACTCCTTCTAAGAATTAAATATAATAATTTCAAAAAACAATTTTTAAGTGATCGTTTTTATTTCTTTACGGACCTGACCAAATGCATTATCTTTTGAACAATCATATTATAAGCGCCAGCATTAGCAGTCATTAAGAACTCAATGATCAATATAAATTCATGACGAGATCTTATTCAGTGTGAGATGATCACGGTGAAGACTAATCAGGCTGTATGGAATCTGGACACGGAGTTATGAATGTCATTCTGTGTGCGAGACCACACGGAGCGATGGCTTGACGCCTGATGAAATATATTAGCAACATACAGTCGATTCATTGATAATCTCACTTTTGTCCTCGTTTCTGGTGTGTATTAGTATACACACAACAACTTATAAGTCTTAAAACAGTTTAATTGATTTAATAAAGCAAGTATGTAAATAAGTATTTTTCTAATTATGTTTTTTTTTTTTAGGCTAGCTGATAATTTTGTGTGAAATATTATGAATTTCCATCCAGAGTTGTTTGACACAAAGGCAACAAACTTTTTGCTGCTGAACCTTGTCATCTAGCTTTTTTGAACAAGTACTTACCGCTATCTTTATTTTAATCAATAAAATACCTACCTACTTAGCTACCTGAAAATGTTTATAGAGTTACGAAATCCATCCATCGTTTACCACGTAATGAAGTGCCTAAATAGTTAGACATTTACCACGCATGGTGTGTGTAAACAAACATTGCTCTATTTCCAGTTGCCTATAAATGGAAATAACTGAAAATACGGAAATGTTTATTACAAACAGGCGCTTGCGCTCAAGGAACCGACGCGACCGTGATTACTTTTAAAATTTTCGTTTGCTGCCATCTAGCGTTGAGTAGTGAAATGAATCAAACACAAGCTGGTGATAATGATTAAAATTACTTTTATTGATCTAAAGCCAAACAAATAAAAAAATGTATTGTCACTGTCAAATGTCAAATTGTCAAATGTCAGCAGTGTTTTCATTTTAGTTTTCAAGACTCTTTCGACGTGCGTTGTCCAAACAAGCACGTGCAAAAATGCGCATAGAAACTTGTTATTTCTGCTCCTCCAGGGTATATCCTGGTCATGGGATCCAATTCGTCAGAAACGACTGCAAGGTAAGCTGTCCAAAACTATAATCCTTCGAATTTTGCACCAATTTCACGACTTTGTGTCACCTAACCATACTCGAACAGATTTTCAGATTCTGCCGTTCAAAATGCCACGCAGCGTTCAAAAAGAAGAAGAATCCGCGTAAAACTAAATGGACCAAAGCTTACCGCAAGACCGCGGGCAAGGAGTTGGCTATTGACCCTTCATTCGAGTTCGAAAAGCGTCGAAACCAACCCGTGAAATACAGCAGAGAATTATGGACAAAGACCATCGAGGCCATGAAGAAGGTTGAAGAAATTAGGCAGAGGAGGTCCAATAACTACATAATGCAGAGATTGAGGAAAGGACGCGAAGTGGAGTGGCAGAGAGATGTCAGAGAAGTGCAGAGAGATATATCCCTGATCAAGTAAGTGCCCCTTTCAAAATCATGTAATAATTTCCCGTTTTTAAGCTATTTTCATATAAAATACCCATGCAACTGTAAGTATAGACCACTTTCATAATTGCTCCAGTATAAATCCTACTAATATTATAAATGCGAAAGTTTGTAAGAATGGATTGATGGATGTTTGTTACTCTTTCACGCCAGAACGGCTTACCAGATCTGAATGAAATTTGGCACAGAGATAGATTATCATCTAGAATAGCACATAGGATACTTTTTAACTGTGAGTGAAACCGAGGGGCGCAGCTAGTAATACCTTAATCTTGAACGGCTAAGTCAAATAAAGTAGGTCGGTGCTTAGAACTATCTAGCAGTGATTCTGGTTTGATTTTAAATGTGTTATTAGCCTAAGTAGTATATCTAGGAACCTTTTGGGTTACTCATATTAACATAGTGTGACATAGTTTACTTAAGTTTATGAAATAGTCAAATTTGCTTTTAATGACTGAGCGAAAGCGGGGTCATAAGAGTCTTATGGGACAAATCAGCAGTTGTGTGACCGAGGATAGATTAAACTGTATTGTTGATTTGATCTTTATGACATTTTTTTAAAGCCTAAAGCTCATACAAAAACAATTTATAAATTAAATAATGAGCAAAGTACAAATATGTACATCCATTTGTACACGTGTTCGTACGGAGCAGTGAGCCTACCTGATTTTCAACATTCCCTTTCACAATTTCAAACTCAGTTACGAGCGCACGCACATACACACACACACACACACACACACACACGCGCGCGCGCGCGCGCGCGTATGCACGCATACACACACTCAACACACTTACTAGGAAAATTGTACTTATAACTTAAATTGCTAATACTTAAATTCAATTTTGATAACTGTAGATATTCGCTAGGACACCTCTTTAATGTAATAAATTTTCGTCCTCTTGGTTGCCACGTTACGGGCCTTGAGTCTAGTGTGGGACCGCAGGTATATCTGGGAATTGTCTTTAATTTTCAGGGATTTTTAAATCTTTGTATAAACTTGTATTTAATATGTAATAATTCGTATTTTTGGAAATAAATTATCTTATCTTATCTTATCTTATCTTATTTAAAGTTGTGCTTATAATAGTGATAAAAACCCCCCACAATGAAGCTATTATTTGCCATTACCATTTAGTGTGCCGGGATTGGCATTTTTCTTTCAACACTCATAGTGCAACAGTTTTAATGTCTGGTAATTAATACCAAAATAACAAATTCTAGATCACCAGCAGCCGGCCTAAAACAACGGCAAGCATTGGAAGATACAGAAATGGAAGTAGAACCCGAAACCATTGAAGTCTTGGATGCTAAGGGTCGGAAGACTGTGATCGAGGCACCTGTGATGGTGCCAGCCACAGGAGAAATGATCGAGGATGGGGGCGATATCATGCTTTAAACACTTGTAGCTATTTTTATTGTATACTATCTAAGCAATGATTCTGTGAATGTCGAAAGACAAATAGACAAGAAACTCAATTCAGAACTCCTAAATTGCTACATCTGAACTATCCAGAAAGTCCTACCCCATTAGCAATAAATATTGTATAGCTTCAAGATTTCAGTCTTTTGTCTTTTTCAATCGAGTTTAAAAATTTAAAAGAAAGGAAAATACAAAACACTGTATAATTATTCCTAGGCTATACAATGTTTATTGCTAAGGGGGCTAGTCTAATAAGTATACACTAAACAGCAATAACAAAGACAGTATATTTTTAGATTGTGTTTAGATTTAGCAATGTAGTGTTGCAAATATAGCCCAATACTTAGGAATTCCTCATTAAAAACCCTGAATAGCCAAAATGATGTAAGACTTCAGTTATCCTCGGCTATCTATGACAAAATCCTTGACATGGTTTTGTTTAGTTTGATTTCAAGGTCATTCTTTATTATAAATAAGTACCTACTTGAAATGTAATGTTTACCAGTTTCTAATACAGAAAATGTACAATTCACCAAAAAGCTTGTTTTTATACTCACACAGACACACCATTATCTTTATTGTTATTTTATTTGTTTGATAGTTGTAGCTAAGTAATTAAGGTAGGTGCTTCATAGTATCTGACATAATCTAAAGGAAGTATTGATTTCCTCACTGACTAGACTTTAATCCTCTTATGTCTTCAGTCAGGGTGCACAAGCATTTTTCTATACTTGTCAAAAGTACAGTTACAAGTAGGGGTTGTAAATTGAAGCCTAAGTAACTAATAAAATCAACTATTTTGTTTTTGAATAAGTCTTCTCCCAGATAGAGGCGGCCTGCAGTAGCGGCCAATGGACTTTTGCATTGGTGGCCCATTGGACGCCTAATCAAAATATTTATTTGGATAAACAGTAGTTATATTCTATACGCAAAAGATTTAGGCTATGGCTTTAGCAATCGACAAATAATAGAAATTACCATTGTGTGAAAATCTACTCTTTATTCTATGAAAGAAAATTCTAGGCAAAATGTTGACTACCCCTGCTTAATTCAATTAGTTGTGAGCTTAGTAAAAACTAGAGGAATTAAATAATCATTGCAGCACTTGTAAAGCCGCTATGGTACACCCTTTGAATTTTAACAGAAAATGGCTCTAATTTCTTATATCTTTAGTATAATAGTGGCTTGTGCATCTTATGTTGTGTACCAGAAATATGTGCATACCTACGCCAGTGTAGTTGCGAAACCCGAAAAGAGATATGATTATATTATCGGTAAGTAAAGAAAATTGATTTTCCCCTGGTACCGACACATTATTTTCTAACTAAAATTTACATTTCTGAAAAACATAAGCAGTAGAAAAAAGGCCGCTTTTTGTAAGTTTTTTGAAAACGATTCATAGGATTAATTCCTTGGAAATTACTAGCATTTTTACTATTTATATTGGTTATTATGTCTGTTATGCCCTATTGTTGGGCAAAGGCCTCTCTTCCCTCCTCCCAGTTCTCTCAGTTTTTTAACTAGGTGGGCCAATCCTTTTCGTGGGCGTCGAATTTTAATTGTGCTAATATCCTAAACAAATTACAATTCGTTAAAAACAGTCGGCAAAACAATTAGTGCCACATTATGAATCTGAAAAGCAACTGTTTTAGATCCGCTGGAAGTGGATCTGGAGGTTTCGCTTTCTAGAAATCATATACACAAGTGCTGAGTCCTCCAATCAGAGATGTTGATTTGTTTAATGTCGCCTATTGAATACCATACCTAAGTAACTTTTGTCTGGTGCGTCAGTCGGCGCTGGTACAGCCGGCTGCGTGCTCGCCGCTCGTCTCTCCGAAGATCCCTCCACGAGGGTCCTTCTGGTGGAAGCGGGAGACTACATGGGGTACTTCACCAAGGTCCCGCTTACGGCCACGGCGGCTCAGCAGGGGCCCAACGACTGGGCTGTGAAGACCACGCCACAAAAGTTCTCGTCTTTTGGAATGTGGACTCAGGTAGGTACGTAAGGCGTGATTTCAAAAATCGCTGTAAGCTGAAGGCACGGTGCGTTACTTGCCGCGGCTACCTCTTCTGTACAATTTATAGGCCCAAAATGCGATTGACTTTTTAGAGTTACGTAAAGTAGCGTCGTTTCCTAAGCATGGCCGAAAAATGTATGATAAATGAACGTACCAACTTGGCGAAACTATGATTTTTTTTATTCAAAAACGGGCTTGTTTGTGGCTGTCATCTCGCCTGATAGATGATAAGCAATGACGTGACCGCTTCGATGGAGCATGCCTGGTAAGAAGGAACCGATTGACTCAAAACTTCAAGAAAGTGAGTGAGTCTTAGACAAAATGGCAATAGAATGAGGCTCCACTCAGAATTACTTAAGTATAGTTTACTTCGGAACCTTTGGTTTTTTTGGAAATAAATATGCCTCTCAGTTTTTTGCCTGTTCTTCGCTGGCGAGTCCTTTTTATAACTTTGACGTTCTTATGTGCCCGGTATATCTTCGATACCTACCCAGTTAAATAGAGACATTTGATTTAAAACCCTCAAAAAGAAAGAAACGTTACAGAAATTGTGAAGATATACCTAATAGGGTTGCGAAGTCACAGTTTGGGGCGGACAATTAGTTAATAAGAACATATTTCATCCCAGTCGCAGTTCCTCCCCCGCGGCAAGGGTCTCGGCGGCTCCGGTCAGATCAACTTCCTGCTCCACGGAACGGGCCACCCGAGTGACTACCAGCGCTGGGCCAGACTCGGCTTCGAAGGTTGGACCTTTGACAACCTGAAGCCTTACTTCATCAAGGCTTTTGGAACTGCGAAGAACGAGTTTGACTCCGATGAGTGTTCGGCTGATGGAGACTGTCCAGGAAATAAGGTACATAACATACATACTACATACCAAGGCCTCAAAAGGCGCAAATATAGTACCATGGACAGTGGGTACATTTTTGAGCCTTTTGGGGTCGAAACTTTAGGACCGTGGGGACCAGGTGCAATAACGATTTATAAAGATCTATCATTGCGTCTGGTCGAAGCAACTCGTGACCAAAATGCTGGCCGGTACTTTGCCCAAAGGATCAGTATCGCAATCCAACGGGGCAATGCGGCCAGCATTTTGGGTACATTACCTACAGCTGGCAGCGATTTATTAGATTAAAGATTATCAAAGTAATTGTTTGTTTTAGAATACTTTAGTTGGTTTTAGTTATTTTAGTTTTAGTCAACATTTATTGTACTTAATCATTTTATGGTTTTCGAAAGTTGTAAATATAACTTTAGATCTAATTCTATAATGTTATATTATAATGTGTGTACATACATACTTACGTATTTGTTTTTGTAAGTACGTATATCCTACTAGTTTTTATTGCCTACTTTCTACTGACTTCTACTTAAAAAGCCGAACGTTTGTGTGGATGTGTTTGTCTGTTACTTCTTCACGCTCAAGCGGATGCGGATGGTCGGATTTTGATGAAATTTGGTATGGAAGTAGCTTATAAGTACAATAACTAACACATAAGCTACTTTAAACTGCTGGGAACAACCCGGGGGAAACGCAACTAGTTTGTTTTCAAATGTGAAAGTTTCTGTATATTTACCTAAGTATATACCTATTTGTTACTCAATTACGCGAAAACGGCTGAATGGATTTAGTAGAAATTTAGTTTGGAGGTAACTTATATCTTGAATTAACAAACAGCGTACTTTTACGCCTTAAAATAACGATTCCTGCGCAGGATGGTGGATCGAATCGTATAGCGCAACTATCTAGTTTATCACAAATTGAGAAGTGGGATATAAACCTTTTTACAAGTTTCCTCAATGCTTTATTTCAGGCGCCCATGAAACTAAAACCAATCAGCGACCAAGACGAACTGTACAAAGCGTTCAAGCAAGCCTCTACTTTACTAAGCGACGAGCACACGACGTTCAGGAGGTCCACAGCGACGGTCAAAGACGGGAGAAGGCACGGGACCCTGGAAGCGTACCTCAAACCTGCGCTGGGGAGGAAGAACCTGCATGTGCTGTTGCGAACACAGGCTGTTTCTGTGAGTACACATAATTTGTAAGTCACATAAAAGTGGATTCTTATGTTCTGTCCATCATAAATATCTAACGAGCCAGCGAAGCGTCTATGAAGCATACAAGCTTCGACAAAAATGCTTTCGTATGTCCGATTTCTGTCCGGATCTCTGTCTTCCCTTACAGGTCCTCCTTACAGGTAAACCGATTCTCTTGTATCATATGTTACATGTACCGAGTATCCGTATCATTTGTTGGAGGCTTTTATTCTGAGAAAATAGCGGCACGACGCAAATAGTTTACAAATAAAACCGACGCGATTAGTGGCTGCGTCCACGCTTCTGCGGAGGGCTGAGCGGATGTTTGTGCAATTTTTAATAGTCAATGTTTAATTTAAACTAGCATAACTGCATCCTTTGGTGTATACTGGAGACCTTGCCGATATAACAGGATTTTTGTAACACTCTGTATACTGTTGGACTGCCTCGGTGGCTCAGTTGGTAGTGAACGTGCCTTCTGAGCTTGGGGGCGTGGGTTCGATTCCCACCTAGGGCAAACATTTATGTGATGAACATTTGTGTTTGTTCTATGATACAGAAGAGATATTAACACCCAGGTTGATATTTAAAAATATCTAAGTATGTATATCAGTCTCTGGCAGCCATAGTACAAGCTTTGCTTAGTTTGGGGTCAGGCGACCGTGTGTGGAAGTGTCCCGATTTTTTTTTAAATTTTATGCTAACTTAAGTAATAAAATCTTTTTAACATTTTCAGATACGTTTTGAAAACAACACGGCGACGTCGCTCTACATATTACAGAACCACCGCGAGCTGAACAATATCTTCGTGAACAAGGAGACCATTCTCTGCGCGGGCGCAATTAAAACGCCACAGATACTCATGCTGTCTGGGATTGGGCCAGAGAGGGTGTTGCGAAGGTAGATTACAGGTTGTGGGTATAACCATTTGAAGATAAAAAAGTTAGTGGAATGACTTATACTTCTTCATGTCTGTTTGGGGTTATTTCTCCCACTATTCACCCCCCCACTGGGGGCCAGTTACTGTTGGCCCCCACTTTTAGATATAAAGTTTAACCCTTACTAGTATACGAGAAAGCATGAAGAAAGGACGTTAGGGAATTGTAAGGTAATCAGCATGTCCTTGATTGTTTTATTTTTGTAATTTAACATAACATACATAACATGTCGTCACGCCTTTCCCCCGAATGGGCTGGCAGACGTGTACAGCACCAACACTTCGCCGGACGATATTCACTCCCAAATGCGACAGGGAGCGAGTCCGTCGCCATACACCGGGCTCCAGTTACGTAGCAGATAATGTAAAATAAATTGTAATTTCAAAATGTCTCGTCCTGTAATCAAAGTGCCTCCGTCAGGCCGTTCAGGTGACTCGGTCATTCGGTTCGCTCACATATTTTACTGAATGTAGGATTCGCGACCAAACTGGATCCCTAATATTACCAGGCGAGATATAATTTAGTTTTAAAAGTGTGAGTGAGTGACCAAGAATCACCTCACGCCTCGAAAATGGGGGGCCTGAATGAGTGTAGCAACTATGTTTCCGGCGGGCGTCTTCAAATAAATAGTAAACAGAAACTTTTGCTATTTTTTTTGCTAAGGGTCTATTTTAAGTAAGTTTTCTCGTACTAGTAGTAAAAGTACTTAATTCTCTAATATTCATTGCACATAATATGCACCATTTTCCATTGCAAATTGCATCAGGATTCAGGGTGTGGTCAATCACATACACTCCTATCAAACGAAATTTTAAAGAAAGAAAAAGACAAAACACTGTAATACTATTCCGACACTATACGATGTTTATTGCTAAAGGGGTTGTGTAAAATCGAGTGTTTAACAAAATCAATTGCATAGGTCATCATAGGTCATAGGTCATCCCACTTCTGAATTATTTCTCCTCAGGTATCTGTACTTCTTATATGTTTTTTTCTTAAATCATTTTAGGTTGCGAATAAAACCAGTTTCCATCAACGAGCACGTCGGGAGCAACCTCCACGACCACATGAACATGCCTCTGTTCGTGAGCATCAAGAAGCCGTTCAGCGTCACCTTGAGCAAAGTGTTCTCACTTGGCGCTGTGCTGAATTACCTGTGGAAAGGGGGAGGTAGGTTACACAATTTGTACAAATAAAACAGTTTCTATCTTGACTTACTCACCTACTGCAGAGGTAGCACGGGCCGGAGATATATTGTCTGTTCTCCGTTTTATAACCCCCGACGCAAAAAAGACGGGGTGTTATAAGTTTGACGTGTCTGTGTGTGTGTGTGTGTGTGTGTGTGTCTGTGGCATCGTAGCTCCCGAACGGATGAACCAATTTTGATTGTTTTTTTTTTGAAAGGTGAATTAGGGATGGAAAAATCGGTGTCGGGGGTTTTTTTAATGTATGTCAGTATACTTATACACTTGTGGAATAATATTTTTGCTAAAACAGTGATCTAAGACGTTTATCACCGCCAGTAAAATTTATTTAATTTCATTGTGAATTCAGAATTCGGTTAAATTTAATGTCGGTTTGTTTGTCTATGCTGATACTGCAACAGATTAACGCGATTTTCATTAGAATTTTGACGAATGAAAGGTTGGGGGCGTGTATGTTAATAATGAACACCCTGTTTTATACTGCCTCTATGAACCTTCTTAATCTTAAATTTACCTAAAAGATATCGCACTCTTAGCGATAAGGTCACACGTTGTTACACTAGTTTTAGGCGCTGCTATTACCCTTTTGCTTATAATTTCTGGACCATAAAAAGTTTATCGAACTATCTATCAAAACTAAAATTCAGATAAGTGTAAACAATACAGTACAAATTCGTTGAATATAATAGAATATTTTTTATTGTCATTAAGTAACAGTTCCTTAACAATTTTAACTAAAAAATGAATTAAGGATGCTCCTATAATGGACTCGTTGAAAATTTGGGGGCTGAGCTACCCACGTCCGTAGGAGTGTACTCTATTCTGATTCCCTACACGTGGTCCCCGGGTAGTGCTAACCGGGTAGCAAACTCTGGTGGGAGGCTTCGGCCGTGGCTAGTTACCACCCACCGGAACAAGCCGTGCCGTGAAATGGCCTAGTCGTGTTTCGGGATGTAGTCCGGTGTAACCGTTCCGAAGACGGGTCTGAGCAGTGGCGCACTTGTAGCGCCTCACTCAACTGCCGTCTTTGTGCTTCTTCACTCTACAAAACTTCAAGGCTAGAGTGAATAAGTACCTTATAGGTCGTCGTGCTCCATCTTAGACCAAAACGTCGCTTAACATCGGCCGAGTTGGTGTTCAAACGCCGACCTATCCTACATAAAAAAAAAGTTACTTTTTATTTGTTTATTGTTTATATGTTTTATTTGTTGTTATTGAAGTTTTGTGTGTCACTCAAAAAACGATAATGTGAATATTGCGCGGGTAGCAAGACATAAAAGGCTATTCTAATTATAGTTTTTTCAGTCCAAAGCGATGAATTTGTTCATTTGTACAATGCTGAAATACATATTTAAATAAATTCGGGACATTTTCACACATGATCGCCTAACCCCAAACTAAGCAAAGCTTGTACTATGGCTGACAGAGACATATTTATTTTTAATTACATACATAAATAGATATTAACACCCAGACTTGGTACAAACACAAATGTTCATCACATAAATATTTGTCATAGGTGGGAATCGAACCCACGCCCCCAAGCTCAGCCGGCAGGTTCATCACCAACTGAGCCACCGAGGCAATCAATATGTAACTGTTAAATTTGCAGGTCCGCTATCATTTCCCCCGGTGGCCGGCGTCGAGTTCCAGCGCAGGTCCGCGGTGATGCTGTTCTCGATGGGCACGGCCAGCGAGAGACTGCTGAGAGACCTGTCTAACTACAAGCCTCAAGTAATTAGTAACATTTTGCCTAAGTTAGAGGATTCAGTTTTAGCGATAAAATGTACCTACCATTATTTTGTGTAGGTAATTGTATTGTGGATCTGGGTCACGTACACGTCTGTCAGATTGGTCGATACTAAAAACCCTCTTTCGAATCGATCAGTCGAATTCCTCAAAAATCGCTCTCTGATGATCTAAAAGAAAGAAAGAAGAAATAAATATATATACTTATTACCAAAGTAAAAAAAAACACAATAGAAGTAATTAGGTAGGTACAATAGGTAGCAGATAATTAACTTCTGTCAAAGTTTCCTATATATGTAAATATTTCTATTCATAAACATATTTTATACTTCCTATTCTCTACAACATGAAGCGTTACGTATCGCATTCATAATATTAATCGCATTTATTAATGATCTTCATTTTGCTAATTATTTACTCAAAAAAAACAACCCAAAAAAATTACTTCGACAAATTAAACTATTTTGATAAATATGAATTAAAAATTAAAAATACCCCTGACACTGATTATTAACACCGATTTTCATCAAAACTAAGAACACTCCCGACTAGTTCACTATTCAAACAAAAAATAATCAAAACTGGTTCACCCGTTTGGGAGCTACGATGCCACAGACACACACACCCACACAGACACGTCAAAGTTACAACAACCCCTTCGTTTTTACGTGGTAGGTTAAAACATAAACTAAGCTGAACTACATATGTCTTATGTGCAGGTCTTTCGCGACACGTTTCCGTTCTACAACCAAACCAGCAAGGAAGGCTTCATGTTCCTAAGCACGTGCCTCCAGCCGCGCAGCAGAGGAACAGTCACCGTCAGTGAGCCCAGCACCTCCACCGCGCCGGTCGTCGACCCCGCTTACCTGAAGCTGATGGATGTACCCTGCATCATCAAAGGTAGACACAGGCCGATTCAAACTTAATGACGGCTGTGAAGTTAGGCGCGAAACGCTGCGCAGTAGCGAAAAAGAAAGGTATGCGCGGGCGACAGAGAGGTAAGACGCCGCAAAGTCTCGCTTGCGGCGCACTTCACGCCATTAATTTTTGAATCAGTCTGTACTAAACCAGTAAAGAAGGTACAGTACGCGCCACATAACTAGAACTAAGATGGCGCGTGTATACTGACGCACGTAATGTGTGCTATAGTGAGAATACAAATACAAAATACAAATATCTTTATTAGCCAACCATTTGCACAATACACAAGCACTGTGGACCCCACACTTGGAAAAACCAGTATCGTGGGCGTCCACTTGAACGACACATTAAATTAAAGGCAGACTAAATTATTTTTTGAGATATAATCTAAATGTTACACATGTTAGACGAATTAGTGCGCTGAAACAAGCGCCGCTCCCGCGTGCTCCTCTTACCTCCAATGAGACCTAAAATCGACCACTACGCAGGATCTAGATGAGTGGCGCGGACTGTTCCAATGTAGATAATCTTAAGGTGCTTCTAAACGTGCCATATTTTTACTGCAATACTGGCAATATTGCCGACTGTAGCCCGGCCGGCCATCATCAGCCATGCTAGAAATGTATGACCAAATGGCAGGACCACACTCAAAATATTACGGCAATATTGTCGCGCCAGTATTGCAGTAAAAATGTAGCCTGTCTAGGAGCACTCTTACAAAAACAAAAAGAAGAACAAAAAGAGGTTTACAATGGAATATTTCAGTACTCAATTTTGTCCAGTCGGCCATCAGAGGGCCATCATGTTAAGCTGTAATAGCTTAACATATATGGCGTAGTTACCATCTACGCCACTGGAGCAACTATGCCAGCGCCCCGGTATTCACTCCGGTATTTCAAGGCGGTGGGTTGACTCGGGTATGTGCTGGTAGGGAGAAATGCGGGACGTCAGTGTAGGACTTAACGCCCCTCGAATAAGAATAAAAACAGTTTAACAGTTTTGAATGTAATTTGGACGTAGTTAACTGTAATGGTAATTAGGACGTATCCTATATACCCTGGCGAACGTTTAAAACTAACTTCGCATTGGCTAAAGATTTTCTATTGCCATTTCATCTAGGAGGAAAAGACGAGCGAAGAGAGCAAGACAAAATATTGTGACGCCTATAGAGTAATGTAAATAGTGACAAAGTGCAACTTCAACCGTTTTCTAACTGACTTCAAAAAAGGAGGAAGTTTACAATTCGTCTGTATGTTTTTCTTTGTATGAATCGTAAGTACTCCGTCAGTTATGAATCGATTTTAATGATTGTTTTTTTGTTTGGTAGATCATATTTTTAGACGTGTTCGTATATAAATTTTATCGCAATCGGTAAAATTATTATTTAAAACATCAGCAAAGGTCTAATTACTGTTTACTTGGATGACGGGAAGTCGGTTTTTTGCTATACGACTTCTTTTTATGTTTTTACCCCATCAAATTAGTGGTTTTGGTAGAATAACGGGTTGAATCGTGAGACGCTGCAAATTCAAATTCAAATTATTTATTGACATAAAAACGATTACACAATTACATTTATGTCACGCGATAATAAAAATTATAAATAATGATAATAACAATGTCAAATTGCAAAATAATAATAATAAAGATTGAATATAAAATAATGGTAATAAAAATAATGTCAAATGTCAGCAAGAAACATCGTCAAAGCTATCTGAGCTGTCATTATTGGACCCGCTCCACTGATCAGTCAGATTTTCACAATAGGTATATAATAAAATTCGCCAATACAGTTGTCCAATTATCAGTCAAAATGCTGCAAGTAGTTAATTATTTTCCCTTAGCAATTCGTCGCGCTGAGAAGCTAGTAGCAACAAAACCGTTCCAAGATATGGGAGCGGAGATCCACTGGCCGCGGCCGGAGCGCTGCGGGACCTTTTGGAACTACTCCTCGGGAGAACAGCGCGCCGGCAAGCGCCGAATGTGAGTTAGGAGAATACGATACTTAAATCCTATCCTATCCTAATCCTAACTACCGAGTCCTAACTTCCTAATTTTAAATCTAATCCTAACTAATATTAGAAATGCAAAAGTGAGCATGTTCGTTTGTTTGTAACGCTTTCACGCCCTAACTACTCAACCGATTTTCATAAAACTTTGCATATAAGTTGAACGCGGATGACACCGTGGGTCGCAGCTAGTAATATTATAAATGCGAATATAACTTAGTTCGTTTATTCATTTGTGTGTTTGTAACGCTTTCGCGCCCTATCTAATCAACCGCGATTATAATGAAATTTTGCATTTACATAGTCTGGGGTACAGAAAAGGACATAGGGTACTTTTTATCCTCGAAAAATGATCGGTTGCAGTGGGACCGCGGGTGAAACCGCCGAACACAGGTAGTAAATAAATAAATGCAGAACATTTTTCACACACGGTCGTCTGACCCCAAACTAAGCAAAGCTTGTACTATGGCTGTCAGAGACTGATGTACATACAATAATTTTATATAGATACTTAAATATAATTATATAAACTTTGTAGGTTAAAAAAGACAGGTTCACTATCAACTAAGCCACCGACGCAGTCAAGTCAGTCAAAGATCATAGCACACAATACATATCAACTCTGAAAGGGATCGTCACCGTATCAAATAAACTCGAGCCGTGCAATATTATTTGTTTGAAAATCCCTACTGCAACGCACACTAATCGGAATCGTAACGTAAGACAATACAGTGACGTTCCCTCCGAGTTGATATGTGTGCCTACATTAATTATTTTACTGTTGGTGGCAATATGTATGCCACCAACAGTTAATTTTTTTTAACTACTTAACACTACTACGGACTGGCGCCTGCTGAACGGTTAGACATACGAAAGCATTTTTTGTCGAAGCTGAATCGGAGACGCATTTCCATCTCCAAACTCGTAATCTAATCCTGACAAATGTATTTTTTCTAACGCCGGACTAGTTACAATCCAGCCTCAGGCACAAAATAAATAATATTACTGCCTTCAGGCTAATAAATAATTTAAATCTAACGATAATTATTAACTAAGTGTTCATTAGCACTTTTCCATGTTATAATAATACTAGCTGTGCCCTGCGGTTTCACCCGCGGTTAAAAAGTATCCTATGTGTTATTCTAGACTATAATCTATCCCTGTGCCAAATTTCATTCAAATCTGTTCAGCCGTTCTGGCATGAAAGAGTAACAAACATCCATACATCCATTCTTACAAACTTTCACGTTTATAATATTAGTAGGAAGGATACTCTGCCAGATGTAACATTCCGAGTTCAAAATAGACACGTCCACAACACGTAGTGACGTCAATTGATGCATAAGCAAGACCGAAATAAGTAATTTACAAGTAGTTCGAAAGAGACGGTGACGAAGACGAGTGACATTATCAGATATTGGCTCTCGGAATGCTAGACATTGTTTTATGGCCACTTTTCTATGTCTATTTTGTTTTAGTTGTTAAAGTGTTAGGATGTTCATGTGTTATATAACCCAACGTTAAAAAAATACTCCACAGACGTAAAAACCATCCAAAGTCATCTAAGAGGGTGCAAAGTCCATCAGATGAGTACCTGGAGTGCATCACCCGCGAGGTGGCGGTGTCGGGGCACCACGCGGGGGGCACGGGTGCGGGGGGAGGGGTCGTCGACCACCGGCTCAGGTATGTATGAGTACCTGGAGTGCATCACCCGCGAGGTGGCGGTGTCGGGGCACCACGCGGGGGGCACGGGCGCGGGGGGAGGGGTCGTCGACCACCGGCTCAGGTATGTATGAGTACCTGGAGTGCATCACCCGCGAGGTGGCGGTGTCGGGGCACCACGCGGGGGGCACGGGTGCGGGGGGAGGGGTCGTCGACCACCGGCTCAGGTATGTATGAGTACCTGGAGTGCATCACCCGCGAGGTGGCGGTGTCGGGGCACCACGCGGGGGGCACGGGCGCGGGGGGCACGGGCGCGGGGGGAGGGGTCGTCGACCACCGGCTCAGGTATGTATGAGTACCTGGAGTGCATCACCCGCGAGGTGGCGGTGTCGGGGCACCACGCGGGGGGCACGGGCGCGGGGGGAGGGGTCGTCGACCACCGACTCAGGTATGTATGAGTACCTGGAGTGCATCACCGGCTCAGGTACGTATGGACTATAGGATGGCCATAGTGTAGGAACCTTTATGGTGTGACCCTGACGTATGTCTGTCTGTCTGTATATCTCAAAAAGTATAAAAGCTAGCGGCTTGTAATTTGACAGATAGAACAAAATCCTTGAGTACTACTAACCCCATGGTCTAATAGTAGACTTCGCCGGGTATTATAGCGTTCCAAGTCAAAAATGGTCTCGTAGGTAACACGCAGTGACGGTAATCGTTGCGTAAGATCGAAACAAGTCATTTATTTACAACAAGTTCGAAAGAGACGATGACCATGACAAGTGACGTCATCAGGTGTTGGCTCCCGGAATGTTTGACCTTGTGTTTTGGATGACTAAACCCTTCTGAAACACATTGTACAATTAATTGTACCAAATTGTAAATTGTAATTATTTTTTGTTGTTTTCAGAGTGAAGTCAGTATCAGGTCTCCGAGTGATGGACGCGAGCGTGTTCCCGTCTCCGGTGTCATTGTTCCCCAACTCTGTCATCGTGGCTATGGCAGAGAGAGCTGCTGATATTATACGCTTCGGCCCTTGAAGAGCTGTCAAAAACTGGTGGTCAAAAACTTCATCGTTTGTTTAAAGTTTGGTTGAACTTTGACCTTAGGAATATTACACGAGTGACCAACATGGGTTGGAATATAAACACAATTGTAGTTGGAGAGGAGTCTTGTTTGAAAGATGACTTGATCGAGAGTGTTCTTAGCAATGTTTGTCGGGGTTTTTTATGTTTAATTTATTATTGTGCTAGCTTTCATGTTAATTGTTTCACGCTAATAAATGATCGAGGCGTACGCTAAAACTCGCGCAGTGGCACGATCGCGATACTTAACTGAACTGTCGACGTTGCGTTAATCTTAAAAATGGACGGGGACGGCTCTGTATCACCAGCGTCTCACAAACGTGTCAATTGGACTGCCGGTGACACGATTGTGAAACGTGAATGATATTGAGCCGTTCCTTATCCTTTTTAAAGCTAACGGAACGTCAACAGGTCGCCATTTCAGTTAACCTTAGTCGATGCTTAACTGAATCATTGATGTTGTTTTTTTTTATTTTTTGGCACGGCTAAGAACGGCACGAGAACGGCTCAGTATCATTTATGTCCTACAAACGTGCCAGCTAGACTACCGGTGACACGTTTGTGACACGTTAGTGCTTCTGAGCCGTTGTTCGTCTGTTTTTTTTTATGACAAACGCAACACCAACAGTTCTGTTAAGCATCGGCTATGGTTAACTGAATTACCTCGCCCAGTTAAGTATCGACTATCTATGGTTCGGTGAATTGCCCGCCAGGCCCAAGTGCGTGCATCGACGGGCAGCGGACGTCTGCGCTAGTTTTAATGTAACTTACCTCTGGTTTTACCAATAAAACACAAGCGCAATAATCTGGATTTAGTATTCCTTCCTAAAGCGGTACCATATTTAAATAATTTTGAACCTACAGTAAATAGAAAAGAGTCGTATTTTCTACGGAGTTACTTTATCTGCCTTATCTAAGTAGCTAAGGTCTGAGCTTGGTTTTGAAGCACGCGGTAGAAGGCGCATCCCGAACGGTACCAGCATAGGTATATAAAATCAAAACTTTATGTTCGGATTCCAAAAAATGTAAACTCAAATTATTTGTGTTCATAAGTTTATAAACGTGATTCATTTTTCCGATCGGATTTATAGTCGATTCCCTATTCCCAAAACTTATAAAAGTAGACTGAGAAGTTGGAAATTTGTGTGATCCGATCGGAAAGGTTTCCGAATGAATGTGAATGGCGGCGCCGGTATGCGGTGAAAGATAAGCCCTAAAATATGCACTGATTTCTTTGACTTGACCAGAGAGAAAGATACTTCAGCTTTTACAGTCACGATGGATGGATCCATTCCGATTGACTGTGACATACAGACCAATCGGCGTCGAAATCTTACCAAAAATATGGTTTGCCATTTTGATAGGTACAGGAGTTAATAAAAACTAATTGCAAAAATTAAGTTCAAATTTTATTCAAAAACTTTATAAGCATGCTATCCTTTTCTATCCTTATTTCTGTCTCTGTTCTTATCGGTCTTGCTGCTCGCCGTAGTGCCGTCGACGTGCAGCAACGTCGCCGCTGTCATTATCTTCTCCTTCGTGGCTGTCACATAGAGCTCCATGATGATGTAGTAGTCTCCGTCCATGACGGGTATTGGCACGTTTTTGGGGGGAAGCTCCATATTTATGTACGCGTATGTACCCTGGAAAAGGGAGGGTAGTAGGTACTTAGGTACATCATTTGTAAAACGTTCCTACGAAAGTTTATTGAAATTGAAAAAATACACGTGAAGCCTTTAAGAGCACCCATGGTGGCGATGGCAATCGTGTGCTGTCTAATCAATGGCTCATGCTTACACACGAGTGGGAGAATGTGTGCTTATACGATTGTATCATCATTACGAATAAAACCCTAGAGCAAGCCCCTTCAGAGCTGCCAGGGCAATTCGACGCCCCTCCCTCGGCGACAGCCCAAGCCGAGGCCGTACCTTAGAGGTGCCCTTGCGCTCGTCGCCCATATTAGTCTTAAGCAATATTTGAGGCCCTGCGCCATCTGCGCTTGCCTAATGCCCGGTACGCTGTCGAGGCATCAGTGCCCAACAGCATAGTGTCATCCGTAAAAAAAAACACGGCGAACTTTTTTGTGGAGATAGCGCATAATAAATTTAATATATTGTCAATGTCTCCTATTAAAATTACCAGACAGTATGTGCAACGCGTGGCACCTCTAGTTTGAACCGTAATGTAATAGATAGGTAGGTAAAACACGTGTAATCAAGGATCTCCATCGTTTGTTTCGTCGATTAGAAATAAATAAAGTGGGTAGGTACATACCGGTTGAAAGGGACACTTGCTGAGCGTCAAGTTAGTGTACTGGCTCATGTAGACCTGCATCCACTTGGTTTTTACTGTGTCGCACACCTTGGCATGTACCTTGAAGTCACCACCGTTCTTTAGTTGCAATATTAAACCGAACTGAAACAAATAAGTGTACTTACCGAACTTCTAATTCGCTACAAAATTATAGAAAAGTATAGAAACAACCAAACGCCAATCTGTGCCGGTAGACTTTGAGATCTAAGTATCTACCTTTCCTTGATACTCTGAGGTTGTAGATGTAGTACAATATACCTTATACATAGATAGATACGTGTTTTGTTTCTAAATGTAACAGTGCAGTAAGTACTTACAGTGACGTTGTTCCCGTAAGGCAGGAGCAACGTCCCTGTAAGGTTGGTGGTGGCTCACTCAGCGCGTGATCAGTCACCTTTCGGTAGGTACATGTGTCTAAATGTTACCGTGCAGTACTTACAGTGACGTTGTTTCCGTAAGGCACGAGCAACGTCCCCGTAAGGTTGGTCCGGTACGGCTCGTGGCGGCTCACGCGGCGCGTGATCACGGTCACGTTGGAAATGTACTTCGGGTTAGAGTACGTTATCTTAGCTCGCTCTTGACGGACTTCCTGCCTCAAAGAATAGAAGGAAAATTGCATAAATCAAAACGTTTCATAATGATTCGCCACATGACCATATTAAGAAACATTTAAAAACGTGCGATGATAGCCTAGTTGGAGAAGGCCCGCCTCTCAAGTCAGAGGGTTCGAACCCAGCCGACCGACGGCGCGCACCAATTTGTTCATTGTGTGAACATATTATGTGCGTATTTGTATGTCATCTGCTACATGACTGGAGCCCGGTGTGTGGCGACGGGCTCGCCTCCTGTCGTATTTGGGACTGAATATCGTCCGGTGAAGTGTGGGTGTTATATTACATCTCTGCCAGCCTCCTCGGGGGAAAGACGTGACGATATGATGACGATGATGATGATATTTAAAAACGCCGTAATCAATAACGACGCGGAGTCATTGATCCTGATTTGAACCAGTTTTAAATCAAGATTCAGGTCTGAGTATCGTATTAGAATGCGGCCCTTAACTTTTTGTTCTTCTTATTAGACCAATTTAAAAGACTTCATATAAATAAAATAGACTTACCGCGGACGAACGCCCTACAACAATAATTAAAACAAAATAAACCACAAGTGTCAATCTTATCATGATTCACACGTTGAAAGTATAAACGATTCTTTGTAACGCTCAAAATACTTACTAACAATACTGGGCTAACAAGCCTACAAACTATTTTTCATGATTTAACTGACTTAAAATCTGCGGAAATTATTATTTAGACATCAATGTCAACGGTTAAAAATGATGGTTAACTAGACTGAATGTTAATCGCTTAGATCTGTATCAGTGCATTAAGCTTGTCAGTGGTTTACATTGTAATTTGGAAACAGTAGGCCATAATGTGATACGTACTAGAGGTGTCACAGCGGTATTTCGCGATGTCTAATTTTAATAACGGCACATACTCTATCAAGCCCAATCCAAATTAATTTCGCCAACGCCTGCGGCAGCGTTTCCGGGTAATATGAACCACGAACAGGCGCTTTCGCGGGCGTTCATGGCAATTATTATGACAATATAGCCTGTGTCACACTAGCCTACTTTACTTAGTTACTCTCTAAAAAAATAATGAAAAATAGAGGTGCCTCGAGGCTCATATGGCTTATGGTATACTAGCTGCGCCCCGCGATTTCACCCGCGGTTAAAAAGTATCCTAAGTGCTATTCTAGACTATAATCTATCTCTGTGCCAAATTTCATCCAGATCTGTTCTGCCGTTCTGGCGTGAATGAGTAACAAACATCCATCCATCCATCTATTCTTACAAGCTTTATTTCGCGTTTCGCGTTTATCATATTAGTAGGATTATAACCTAATACTTTTGTGAAAATAATACAACAAAAACGCATTAGGTAGCCGTCCCTGCCGAGCATCTAGCGAGTCGTGTTTGGTAAGGTCACCGAATTGAAATGGAACATAGTCATATAATGTGGCGACAACAGCTGTAGTAAGTAGGTACATATCTAATATCTACGTAGTAGCTCAATGTTTGGAAACTAATTTTCCGATTACCTTTGTGAGAAATGTACCTACCACAATAAGTAGTTCTAGATAACAATAATTTTGTAAGACTTAAGTATATAACAAAACACTAAAAAATGTAATGCCTGAAATAATTTAGTACTTAACTTAAAACCCATGTTTTTTTAAACTCAGTAAGTACATTAAAATCAGTCCAGTAAATTTTTGAGTAAATAGCAATTCCGCAAATGTAAACAAAACAATATTTAGGTAAGTACATATCATGTTCGTTTCACCGTTCTACAGAGAGCTGCCAATAAGCCCTACAACTAAGAAACCTTGAAACCTTTTTATTTCTTTTTTAACAGTCCGCTCCTAGCTTTTGAAAAATGCCAAAGCCGGTCAAAGACAAGGCCGGCTTCCGCTACCAACGTCTACTTTCAACTTTATTAAAGGTACCTACCTATTCTTTGATTCTTGGTTGAATCAATGATTAAAGCTTATCAAACTATACAAGCATGTGACAAAATCTAGAGAAGTCCGAAATTCATATATGGCTAACACAAAAAAAAGATAGAAAAAAGAAAGAGCGGGGAGAACAAATCAAAGAAAGAAGAAAAAGGGTAAGTGGCATGGTCTATTAGGCACTCTACTATAGGAACCGGAATATAACAACCATTTTCGGATTGGAGTTGATTTTGGTGTTCATGATTTCAAGAAGAAATTTAGTATTCTCGATAGTAAATTCATAAATCAACTATCGAGTGAGAACATCTGGTAATTCGGAGCTGCTAACTTTACTTATTGTACTTTTGTTAAAACCAGATCACACATGCACATAGTTTGCAATAAGAACGTTGATTTCTCTCGATGTTTCCAGTATAGGAACTGAATTCATTGGGATCATCTTCCGTGATGTGCAAGTCAAAAAAAAGATTGGATGGCAAGGTGGCCGTGGTGACGGGCGGAGGCTCGGGCATCGGGTACGAGGCTGCCAAGGACCTCGCCAGCCGCGGAGCCAGGGTCATCATCGCCAGCAGAAACGCGACCAAGCTGGAGCTCGCTCGCGATGAAATACGAAGAAGCACAGGCAATCAAAACGTCGACTTCCAAGTCCTGGATCTGGAGTCTCTTCGCTCAGTTAGGTACTTCTCTCATTTAATAAGCCATGAATCTAGACTTGACATGCTCATCAACAATGCAGGTGGATTTGGTCTGCCTGATGTGCACACAGAAGATGGACTGAGTGTCATGATGCAGGTAAACTTCTTCGGCGCTTTCTTACTTACTTACCTCTTACTGCCGATGCTAAAGTCCTCAGCCCCAAGTCGCATCATCAACAGTTCTGCTGTATCCATGTATGTCGGAAGCTTAGATTTCGATCATTGGAATGATTTGGGGAAATATTCCATTGTCTCGGCATCAGGTAACGCTAAATTGGCATCGTTTATGATCACAGCCGAATGGGACCGCCGCTTGAAAGGCACAGGGGTGACTGCCAACAGCTACGATCCATTCTTTGTCAAAGACACGGATATAACAAAGTATCTGTTTGAGGATATTCGAAATTCGTCGAATATATTTTTGAAGTTCTTTGGATTACCTAGAAAAGATGTTGGACAAGAGATTGCTTACTACGCATCAGCTCCGGAGTTGGAAGACTGTGGAGGAGAACATTTCTACTTCTGCAGCAAGGCGCCTAGACATTGGATACTGAATAACATGAAGCTGAGGAAAAGGCTGTGGAAGGAAGCAAAGAAAACTGTAAAGATCACGCATGAGGAAGACTGGGAAGCTAAACCTTGCGGTTAGAAGAGTACCATTCGGAAGTAAGTCACTTCTTATAGACTCAGTGGCCTTATCGGAGAAGTTCTGACGCTGGATTAGATCTTTCAAAAATCTTGAAGGTCTCCGTCGTGGTTTAACCGTTAGTCGTGACGAACTTTGTATTAAATGTAGTTTTTGATGTACTGTCGTTAAACTTGAACGACAGTTTTTTTTTTCTTTTTCTAATTATACATTTTAAGTCATGTAGATAGGTTTCATAGACATAATAGGGAATATTTTGTATGTGACTTATTTGCGATATGCTTAATTAATAAAATATGTATGTGTAATTTACCACTTTTTGACTTTGTGATTCTTGAATTTCTTAGGTTTCCCAGTTTTCATTATGTAAAAAAAATTTTGGTACCAAGTAGGTAAGTACCAAATATTTTAAATTCAAAATTTTTCTTACACTAAATAATTTGATTGTTGTTTAATAATATGTAATTCTTGAAATGAAGATAAGTTTTCGCATATATATGTTGTTTTTATTGTATAAGTAAGATCATAATTTAAAACCAAGCATGTACACAAAAAAATAACCCTTATTGATGGCGCGTAACCGTAACTTAAGATCATTATTTTAAAAGGAAAAATCCTTTAAGTCTGTGTCTGCGTCTAGTGAATTTAACGCGTGTTAAGTTTTAAAAATTATCAATTGTATTACGCATACTTATATTTATTTTTAACAACAAGACAAGCAGCTCGTATTGACCTTTAGTTGAAAATCTAAATATAGGGGATAAAATTGGTTGAACCAATCTCAAAAGTTGTTCCATAAAAAACCTTAACTTTACTCTCATTAGTCCAGTATACAAGCTGCGTTCTTTCGAGATTGAATATAGTAGCATCTTAAAATGTGTAAATCAGACGCGAGGTTAGACGGCAAAGTGGCCGTGGTGACGGGCGGAGGCTCGGGCATGGGGTACGAGGCTGCCAAGGACCTCGCCAGCCGCGGAGCCAGGGTCATCATTGCCAGCAGAAACGCGACCAAGTTAGAGCGCGCTCGCGACGAAATACGGAGGAGCACAGGCAACCCAGACGTCGACTACAGAGTCTTCGACTTGGCGTCTCTTCAATCAGTGAGAAACCTCGCACACGAGATACGCCACGAGCACAGATTAGACATGCTGGTAAACAATGCTGGAGAACTCGGACTACCTGACGTACACACAGAAGATGGCCTCAGTCTAATGATGCAGGTCAACTTCTTCGGCCCTTTCTTACTCACCTACCTTTTACTTCCGATGCTGAAGTTCTCGGCACCGAGTCGCATCATCAACACCTCTGCTGTAACAATGTACTTTGGAAACATAGATTTTGACCACTGGAACGATTTGGACAGGTACAATGTCTTGACGGCATCGGGCAATGCAAAACTATCTGTATTTTTAATCACAGCTGAGTGGGATCGTCGTCTGAAGGGTACTGGAGTGACAGCCAATAGCTTAGATCCGTACATTGTGAGAGATACTGATCTGGTGAAACGAATTTTCAAACAGATATCCGAATATTTGAATGAGAAATTTCAACATTTGTGGAAAAGCAATAGCTGGCAATATTTGTGGAATGTAATTTTTTATGCAATTAGCTTGCCTCCAGAAGAGCTTGGCCAAGATTTAGCTTACTACGCGTCTGATCCGGAACTGCAGCACGTCAGCGGGGAACACTTTTACTTCTGCAGAATATCACCGCGACACTGGATACTGGACGACGTGAAATTGAGGAGGAGGCTCTGGAAGGAAGCCAAAACAGCTGTGAAAATCACACCTCAAGAAGATTGGCAAACTAAAACAGAATAAAAGTTACTAAAAAATATATTTTAATAGACAAACATTTAATTAAGAATTTATTTGTTGAAAATTGTATTTTTCAAAACAAGCTTTTAATAAATGTAGAGCGTACACATCTGACTAATGATTATGATAATATACTTAGTAACAGACAGAACCGTGAGCTGATCGAAATGAGTCCAAACACGGCCAGCCTACTTTCATGTATCGAAGAGTTTCATGGCCACCTTCCATCTATCAGACCAGCTCCAAGGTACCATATTATTGCATTGTCACGAAGAAAGTATTCGAAGAAACGAAATTATACCAAAGAGATCAATGGAACATCAGGAAGTGGTTCTAGTTTAGCTTCTAAAATTGGCCCCACACATTGAATTCAACAGTATATTAAATAAATAAAAATCAGAGATAAAAGCTTGTAAAAACACATGCTTCTGTTTTGCTCGGAAGTATTTATTACTAGCTGCGCCCCGCAGTTAAAAAGTATCCTATGTGCTATTCTAAACTATAATCTATCTCTGTGCCAAATTTCATCCAGATCTGTTCAGCCGTTCTGGCGTGAAAGAGTAACAAACATCCATCCATCCATACATACATACATACATACAAACTTTCGATTTCATAATATTAGTAGGAAGGATATTTCAATCGACCGACCGAGCTTTAGCGAGCGAAGTGTCTGTGCCTTCAGCTTCAACCAAAATGCTTTCGTATATTCGAATTCGGTCAGGGGCCCTATTCGGCGATTTGAGATTTTCATCTCACCTTTTTTCGTCCTGGTTGCTCTCGTTTGGAACGTCATAGGTGTGAAAGTAACCAAGATAAAACCTCACCTCATTTCACGCGTAGGAATAGCCCCACTGGATCTTTGTCCGCATCTCTGTCTTCCTCTATTAGTCGAATTTCTAAACCAATTCTTTTGAAATTTTGTGAGTAGGTTCGATAGTTATACTTACACCTAATTTTCTTTGTCAAGTTTTTCAAAATGGCTTGTAGAATTATCAAAAACTAACTTGGCAAAAGACGATCTGTTTAATTATTGAATCTGCTCATAAAATTTCACGAGAGTCGGTTAAGGAATGCGACCTGTATATGAGGAAAGACGCCGTCCGCGAGGCCTGCAGCTCACAGAACCACTAGTTCATATAAGTAGAGGCAATTTTAATAGCTGGTCACAGACAGTAGGTATAGTAAGGTCAACGACCTAGCGCGATTGGAACATAGATAGATAAACTCTTTATTGTTCATACCACACATAACAAAACAACAAGAGAAAAATAATTATAAAACTTATTAAATAGTGTAACAACTGGCGGCCTTATCACTAAAAGCGATCTCTTCCAGGCAACCTTAGGATGGAGAGGATACGACAAATGAGTATGGGACAGGGTGTGCAAAAAATAACAAAAATAAACATAAGATTGATACAAAGAAACAACAAAACATCGAGTATTATACCTATACACCTACATACCTAAACTATTTACTAAATAAAACCTACATAAAAGTACATCATACTAATATAATACATTCTAGTACCTACTTAAAATACCTATATACCTACTTAGTTAAGGCGAGCCTGGCCAGAAAACGTCTAGCAAGAATCAACTTTCCTCTAAGATAAACCATGGTTTTTACTGTGTAAAAAAAAATATGTTATTCTTCAGCATGTTTTTAAGTGGAATCATAAATCTGATACATGTAATGAATAACTTCACTCGATAGAAAAAAAATCCAAAGTCACCTCTATTTGGTATTTTAAACGCGATTTGCGACCTAATTTTTACAAATCATATTATTTTTTTATTTTTTTTACGAATTACAACGCAATAAAAAAATGGAATCATAAATAAAAATGCTAAAAAGTTAACATGGTAATTTTATATGATTTTTTTATCACGAATTCATGGTAAAAAGGCGCGTTTGCGTGACCGCCAGTCCGCCCGCAGACCCCGTCGACGCCGGACGTGTGCCAAATTTTTGTGATCTCCGCAGTGCCGCACACACCAACACCAACCAAGCATTTAGTTTTGCCATAATGGGTAACAAACATAATAAACGAAAAAAATGCTCAAGTCTGGCTTTTAGAAAATCGTACGAGTCAAGGAGCAAACGTCGGTAAGTAGATAAACTTCTACTAGATTAAATTGGTAATCATTGTTTTTATTTACTAGAATCGACATTTTTCTTGCATTGCTTTTTGTAGTCAGATGATGTATCAACAAATCTATTAGTACCTACTTATATTCGTTTTAGTGTTTTCAAATATTATACTCATCATCATAGATACTTTTTTGTCTCTTTACGTGTATTCACGATGTAAATACCCGGCCTAGTGGTATACCTACCAGTGATATTTATGTAGTTATACCTACCTACAGTTACAGTTTTTTTTTGCAGAAGACTACTACGTAACAAACTCCAATGACTTTGGAATTGACGAAACGTAAGTACCTATCTACCTTTTGTATCACGCAGGGAGGCGGGTGTTCTGCGAAGTTTTGACTATGTCGGTCACCATTTATTATTTCACCCAGACAACTTGTGAGATACGGATACGGAGCGACGTTCATACTTTCATTTTTCCTGAGCATTCTAAACTGCACAACGAGTAAATACCCGCCCTAGTGGCATACCAGTGATATTTATATTTATATAGTTATACCTACTTACACGAATACCTATCTTACAGTTTTGTTTTTTTTTTTCAGAAGAGTACTACAACCAAATTTAATAAACTCCGATGACATTGGAATTGACGAAACGTAAGTACCTACCTACCTTTTGTAACATGCAGGGCGGCGGATCTTCGCTAAGTTTTAACTATACAGGATGTTAGGTAAGATACGGGACGACGTTCATACTTTCATTTTTACTGAGCAATCTGAACTGCACAACGAGTAAATACCCGGCCTAGTGGTATATCTAGTAGTGATATTTACGTAGTTATACTTACCTACATGAATACTTATCTTCGTTTTTTTTTTGCAGAAGAGTACTTCAAGAGAATGTAATAAACTCTGATGACATTGCAATTGACGAAACGTAAGTACCTACCTTCTTTTTGTAACATTCAAGGTGGCGGATCTTCGCTAAGCTTTGACTGTACTTTATGTATGTAAATTATATAGGGTGTTAGGTGAGATAGGGGACGTCGTTCATACTTTCATTTTTGACTGAGCAATCTGTACTACACGAGTGTTTGGTAGCGTTTGAGTTATAGCCGTATGATTTGAACACATCTAGGCCTGATTAGTACTGCAACGTGATTTTGGCTGTTTTGAAGAAAACTCGTAAAGTTGTATATTCGTTTTTAACGATTAGCGAAAATCGAGCATTTCGGTAAATCTTGTAAGTACGGCTTTTATACACCTACGACTGGTATGGATGTGTTCGTCGTTGCCTTTGAAATTCGAAACTGCCGGTTGTAAGAAGCGATAGCGGGGACACGCGAAGCTATGTATATACGTCACAAAGATGGCCGCCGACCGTTGTAGATTATTGCTTATATCTCGAGTTCTATCTCATCAAATCAGTTGTTTGAGGTGTCATTTGAAAGCTCATTTATTTATAATGTAGTTGTTATATAATTATGTACATACATACCAACAAGCTTGAACGACAGCTTCCGTGCGCGAGTCCGACTCGAACTTGGTCGGTTTTTTAGAATTTTTATATTTTGATCTTTTGGACATCATACTTATAAATATTTATTTTTATTTTGTTTTAGGCACGGGGATGACATTGACCCTGTTTCACTCAGCGTGGTCATCATCCTGCGTCAGTCATGGTTTGGTGGGGGGTATCCTATCACGGCGTCACAAAGCTTAGTTTTTGTGAAAAGGGGGTTAAAACTTCTGCCAAAGTGTATCAAGAGACCGTCTTATATGGTGTTGTACAACCCCTTAGCAATACACTTTTTAAAAATCTACCGTGGAGTTTCCAACTAGACTCTGCACATGGTCACAAGGCACGAACTACCCAAGCCTGGCTGGAAGCCAATGTTCCGGACTTTATAAGGACTGAAGACTGGCCCTCCTCTAGCCCAGATCAAAACCCCTTGGACTACAAATTATGGTCAGGTTTAGAGGGCATGGCCTGCTCTAAACGACACGCCGACATAGAGTCACTTAAGAAATCTTTGAAGCAAGCAGTGGCTAAATTTCCCATGGAAACAGTCCGTAAATCCATAGGCCTCTATCAAGGCCAAATGTGGTAATTTTGAATAAAATAATAGTTATATTTTGTTAAGACTTCAATACATATGTAAATATAACTTTTATTAACATTACATTACTGTAAATAAAAATAAATGCATTTTCATTTGTAACAGAACTTATGGCTAGACATGCATACATATCGTCACGCTTTTCCCCGAGGGGGCTGGCAGAGGTGTAATACAACACCCACATTTCGCCGGACGATATTCAGTCCCAAATGTGACAGGGGGCGAGCCTGTCGCCATACACCGGGCTCCAGTTATGTAGCAGATGACACACAATACGCACATATGTTCACACAATGAACAAATTGGTGCGTGCCGTCGGCTGGGTTCGAATCCAGCAGAGCAAAATTTCCACTCCCAACTAGGCTGCCATCGATTCTACAACTATATCACAGAACAGATAATAATACTACGTACCTACCTATAGCTCAATCTATATATATAAAATTCAAAGTCCTGACTGACTGATTGACTGACTGACTGACTGACTTATATATCAACGCACAGCCTAAACCGCTGGTCCTAGAAACATGAAATTTGGAGGATATGTTCTTTGTACAGTGTAGGCATCCACTAAGAAAGGGTTTTTCGAAAAACTACCCCTAAGGGGGGGAAATGGGGGGTTCAAATTTCTATGAAACTTTTTATTCTCTGGGTCGATTGCCTCAAAAATTGGTACAAATACTCTTCAATTAAAATTATGAGACACGTATATCACAGTTTTTCCAAAATCATCATCATCATCATCCACCGACAGAGTCTAATAGGGCTTCTTTTTACTCCGAAAACTTTGTTGAGAAAGTTATTAACCCACTACAAACGACGCTGTTATCATTCTCAGGGTTCCGTACTAAACTGGTGAAAGGAACCTTATATCATGAAACTCCGATGTCTGTCTGTCTGTATGTCTGTGAGCTGATTATCTTGGAAACTGTAATAGCCAAGAACTTGGAATTTGGCACAGATCTAGATAACGGTAGTAGCTACGTATAGTAGGTAAAACGTCACGCCTTTACCCTAAGAGGTGTATTACAGCACCCTCACTTCGCCGGACGATATTCAGTCCAAAATGTAATAAGTAGCGAGCCTATCGTCATACGTATACCGGGCTCCAGTCAGGTAGCAGATGACATTAAATACGAAACTATAATTGTTTTTCCATATGAATCTCGGTGTAAAATGTGTGAACTATATTGCTGACATTCTATCAAATTTCAAACCTGCTTAATCAGTAAGGGAAAAATACAAGAATTAAGTCCAAGCCTGTCAGGAGATTACAAACGGCAAGTGAAGAGATTTTCTATCAATAAAGATCAGGTAGATGAGCTAGGAGATGAAATTTATAATTATGTCTGTCTGATCTTAGAAGCAGTATTTAGCAAAAATAGACGAAGTCAATAGAAAAAGCTGCTTTAGTATTAGGAAGACAAAACCTACTACGGGTTGTCTTTGCTTCGAAGGTCTTCTAAAGGTCTGCCAGCACACTGACTGGTGTAGTTTCCAAATGAGTCTGTGTTTATGCTGAGGATTCCTCTAATATCTCTAACACTACCGAACTACCCCTTCGAGTTAAAAAGAGTGCAGTTTCCCCTCAAAGTCTGCTTTGCCATGACCATAAATAAATCTTAAGCCAAACTCATAATTGACTAAAATGCTTTTCACACGGTTAGTTATACGTGGCCTGCTATAGAGTAAGCTCATGGAGCAGCCTGGTTTTTCTAAAAAAGAAAATAAAAGTAGGTTTTCGTTGTAAACATTTTTAATTGTCAATTATCTACTTTCGGTTGTCTTCTAATTTTTATCTTTTCACACACGCTTTAAGTTCTGTTGATACCATACTACTACTACTACTCCTACTTTTCTCATTCCAGAGATAGAAAGAACTTCGTCCATATTGCTCTGCTTGGGATATTGTCAGTTTGTGTATTCAATTGAGAGCGAGTGTGACCGCTTTTAATATTTATTTCTGAAGTTAAATACGTCATACATTATCTGTAAGCCACGCGGGCGAAGCCGCGGGCAGAAGCTAGTTGTATATATAAATGTAAATATTGTGAATGTATATTTTTGTATTGGATGTTTTGTTAGTACTAGCAGAATGTCCGCCACTTCGTACCCAGGGTATGTATTTATCCGGTATAAGTTTACTCGATTCTGTCATAATTATTGTTCAAAATTATATCTGAATCGTGTAGTTTTTTAACTTTGTAACATTTAACAAACCATACAATATTATTAGTACGCACCTAATGGTAAATTAAGGTAATTAAAATTGTTATTACCATTGTTATACAATATACCCAAAAATAATGAAATTTACTATGTTGTATTATTTAATGAATACCGGTAGTTACACAATCATTCCAACACCCTGTATAAATATTTGTCATAATAAGGATAACAAGTAGCCTATGTGTCAATCCAGGGCATAAGCTAACTCCGTTCCAAATATGATCCTCATCCGTCTAGCCGTTTAGGTGTGAATAAGTGAAATACGAGTAAGTACCTAACTTCCACACACAATCGCAATCTTTTGTATTTATGAGTGTGAAGTGTGATAAAATGGAAATATGACACTACCGGTAAAATGAAACTAATGCCACGACTGCTCACACATCAAAAATACAACAACTCGTGGACATGAGATTGGTTGTACCTATATTGGCTTTTACCTATATTAGATTTTTTTTTTGGTTGGCATCAAATAAAAAATGTTCATAAAATGGATGAGTACAATGACGGACGGATTATTTTATCGATTTCCTAAAAATGGGTGTTTAGGTACTCGATACCATAAAGTGACTGACGGGTGAAAGACGTGCGCGCGGCGCATCGCACACAACTTTTGTGTCGCGTGAATGAATACGTCGCGCTCCCAAAAAGTGCGGCCTGAGGTAGAGTAAAATACCTAAAGTTCTGGGAAAGCCTCGCCTTAATAAAACCTATAAAAGGTGTAAAAAAAAATGAAGGAATGTAGTCACCTACAGCACAAGAATATTTATGTTCTTAGTGTAAGTGCTACAAGACAAATTTACTAATGTTACCCTTATATTTTTAAGGTTTATCTGTAAGTAAAATTTGTAAGCTTTTCGTAAATAAAATTTGATTTGATTTGATTTGAATAAAGTTAATAGAACATGTTGGTTGAACATGTACCTTCTATAAAATATCAATGGATTATTACGGTTCTCCTAAAGTAGTATCACGTTCTCTAAATATTAGAAGAGATCGCCATGATGAGAACTAAGAAAATAACCAAAAATACAGTAATCACGTGTGTGCATTCTATTGTATTCAAGTTATGCATTTTTAATTGTTCTCCTTTTTTTTTTTTGTGTAGAATAGGTCGACGTTTGACCACCAACTCGCCTGATGTTAAGCGACGCTGTGGTCTAGGATGGAGCACGACGACCTATAAAGTACCTATTCACTCTAGCCTTGAAGTTTTAAAGAGTGAAGAAGTACAAAGACGACAGTTGAGTGAGGCGCTACAAGTGCGCTACTGCTCAGACCCGTCTTCGGAACGGTTACACCGGACTACATCCCGAAACACGACTAGGTCATTTCACGGCATGGCTTGGTCCGGTGGGTGGTAACAAGCCACGGCCGAAGCCTCCCACCAGAGTTTGCTACCCGGTTTTTCTCATAATATTGAGGACATAGGTAATAAAATTTTGATCGCCATTTTAAATCACCAATATTTATTTTAGGCGATTTTTACCGTCAAATATTTCGAAAACGTGACACATTAGGGTAGGTACCATTTATTTTGATATTTTGTGTTTGTTTAAGTGTTCTCTAACCATATGAAAAGTTTCCGTGCACAAAAAAAAAAATGCGCGGCAGCTAGGTAGGTATACCAGCTGCCGTAAAACCCATTTTGGCGTTATAGTTCGTATAAGTAGGTAGGTATGTTGATTCTATAGAAATAAAAGTAATGTTGATTCTGGCAGAGTTTTATGGTTAAAAGTGCAAAAATATAGAAATTATGAATCAAATAGAAAACAGAATGCCGTTTTGTACGTAGTTCCCCTACCTATAGTAGGTACCTGAATAAAAAGCGATATACAGACGGACAGATAGACATGTGTGAACTTTAAGGTTTATCTAGTTTACCTACCACTGAACCCTTAAAATCGAAGTGTTTCTAGATGTAGGATTGAATTTTATGGTATACGAAATGCCAAATTCAAATCCAGTTCAAGGCAAAATAGTTCAATTTGTCAAATCAACGCAATGTAATTTAGGAGTTGGTAAGTATCATTAAATCATTTGTAATCGACTACAAAAAGAGGAGGTTGTTAATTCGGTAATTATTTTTGTAGGTCAGTCCAATGGGGTCACGCGTGGCCCCACGAGATTGGCAGAGGATAGCACTTAGAGGCCCCCTATTTTTAAGATGAGGTTATTTTCACTCCTAAGACTTTTCAAACGTGAGAGACAAAGACCAAATAAAAATATCTTGAATTGTAGGAATCATTTAAACCTATGTTAAAATAAGGCGGAAGCTATCTCTGCGACCAATGTCATCCCATTTTTACCCGACTGTACAAGAAGGAGGGTTATTTTTTTTTGAGTTAATGTATGTGTATATGTAGGTTTGTATATGTGTATGTATGTATTTATGAGGTTTCTTTGGCACGCCCTACAGCCTAAACTGCTTGATCAAAGTCAAAGTCAAGCTTGTCGACATGTGAAGTGTCATTTAAATAAAATTGAATCGTCTTGATAGTGGAAGTGACAAAGGGTACAACATTTTGCAGCCGGGTTTTTTGGTTTTCTTTTAAATATAATTTCTTTTAATCTCTATTTATAAAAATAAATCACCATTTCCCTTGTTCATCGCATCACGCGTGAACAGATGAAATATTTTTGCTGTTTTTTGTTTTATTGTGTTTGTTGTTGCCAGGAGAAGGATCCTATGAAAGAAAAAAATTAAGATTTTATCCCGAAAAAAATAACGGTTCCTGTGGATGCTTGAGAAACCACGGGGCACAGCAAGTCATTAATAAATAAATAATTTAACATTTTGGTTACTTGTTTCGTTAGTTTAGTTAAAATCCGTTTAACTGTACAACAACATGTTACATTTCACAAACTTTTGCATTTATTGCCCATTAGACTGTGATTCGTGAGCACTAAGAGCCAATTTTCAATAGATGAGATGCGTATTAACTTTATTATGAAGACAAAGTTACAACTCGCAGTAGTAACCTGTGGTAAAAATCTAAAAGCAGGTTAGATACCTTAGATACCGGTTGATTTCCTTTACCTTCTTGAAAAAAAGAGTAAGTATAATAGGTGAATATAGAACCCTATGGCATAGATTTATATATTTTTTTGAAAATAAATAAATATACCGATTAAAAATAGCGGAAATTCCATTCACACATACCCTGTCACCCGGAGTTTTAAATTATTTCGTAGCGCGATCCTCTTTTTTTAAAGCAGGCCGACAAATAGGTTCACTTCACTCTACACCTTACTATACTTATATACTTGATATACTTTTGCAGGTGCGCAAGCCGCTGTTACCTGCCCACGTCGCGCTATGCCTGCTCGTGTATGGCTTTTGTCTATTTCTTCTGATTCGATGCGGAAGAAAAAATCAACCGGTATAATTCATGTTGTAGCAACCTCAAAATTAGTTCCATAAAAAACGTAAACTCCATTCGATTAGTCCAGTATACAAGCTGCGTTCTTTCGAGATTGAATACATATAGTAGCATCTCAAAATGTGTAAATCAGACGCGAGGTTAGACGGCAAAGTGGCCGTGGTGACGGGCGGAGGCTCGGGCATGGGGTACGAGGCTGCCAAGGACCTCGCCAGCCGCGGAGCCAGGGTCATCATTGCCAGCAGAAACGCGACCAAGCTGGAACACGCTCGCGACGAAATACGAAGAAGCACAGGCAATCAAAACGTCGACTACAGAGTCTTCGACTTGGCGTCTTTGCAATCAGTGAGAAACCTCGCACATGAGATTAGCCACGAGCCCAGATTAGACATGCTGGTAAACAATGCTGGAGAACTCGGACTACCTGACGTACACACAGAAGATGGCCTCAGTCTAATGATGCAAATCAACTTCTTCGGCCCTTTCTTACTCACCTACCTTTTATTCCCGATGCTGAAGTTCTCGGCCCCGAGTCGCATCATCAACACTGCTGCTGTAACAATGTACTTTGGAAACATAGATTTTGACCACTGGAATGATTTGGACAGGTACAATGCATTGACTGCATCAGGCAACGCAAAACTATCTATATTTCTAATCACAGCTGAGTGGGATCGTAATCTGAAGGGTACTGGAGTAACAGCTAATAGTTTAGATCCGTACATTGTGAGAGATACTGATATATTGAGGCGAGTTTTCGGTCAGGTCTCTGATTCCTTGAATAAGACATTTCAACGTTTATGGAAAAGCGATAGTTGGCAATATTTATGGAATATTATTTATCATGCAATAAGCCTGTCTCCGAAAGAGCTTGGCCAGGATTTAGCTTACTACGCGTCCGCTCCGGAGCTGCAGCACGTCAGCGGGGAACACTTTTACTTCTGCAGAATATCACCGCGACACTGGATACTGGACGATAAGAAATTGAGGAGGAGGCTCTGGAAGGAAGCCAAAAAAATTGTAAAAATCACACCTGAGGAAGATTGGCAAACCAATACATTAATTTAAGATTGTTGTTGGCATCTCAAGGCTAACTAGATATAATAGAGTTTGTAAAGCAATTTTTTACGGCAAATGAATGTAAGCCTATATTTAGGCCTTTCGACACATGTCATCTACCTACGTGTAAGTTTGTTTTAATTGATTGTTACATATATTATGTACTAATAAAACATCACGTTTGCTGTAGACGGCAATCTTTAAATACATTTTTAAATCACTATTCGGTTTTCGTTTCGCTCGGGTGTATATATTTTATAGCCTTTAGCGTTCTGTGGGTAATTGGGTTTAGTAAGGTCAACGTCCTAGCGTGGTACCTGTTATTCTGTTTTCGGACCTTGATTGTTGACTTTGATTCGCGCTTAAAGAATCTGTCTATTTATGACTAGACCATAGGTATATTAGAACTCAGAAAAAATTAAGATCAAACATAACAATTCATTTTAATTAAATGTACGTATTCTTCTTATTGTGACATTATTTTATGAATTTCTAAAACAATGGTTATCTAACTCCCTAATCTTAGTATACATAAATTACGTGTCACGTTGTTTGTCCGCTATAGACTCCTAAACTACTTAACCGATTTCAATCAAATTTGCACACCGTGTGCAGTTCGATCTAACTTAACAGATAGGATGGCACACATATATGTATATATGTATAAATAATAAACGCGAACGAAGTCGCGGGGTGACAGCTAGTTATCTATAGGTATGTTTCATCAAGACTAATTCCATTAATTGTAAATTGGAAGCCCTTAGTATTATGAATCTAAATTGGAGCTAAAAATAAGATCAAAAAACCAAACCAAAATAAAAAAGTCGAAAGTTGAAATATTAAATACGCAGTCTTTGATTAAACAACACCTTTAACGGACGCAGTATTAAATTAAATCAGATTCTGGTCGCAGCTTGTTTTAAAAATGTGTAAATCAAAAGTGAGTCTTAACGGTAAAGTGGCCGTGGTGACGGGCGGAGGCTCAGGCATGGGGTACGAGGCTGCCAAGGACCTCGCCAGCCGCGGAGCCAAAGTAATCATCGCCAGCAGAAACGCGACCAAGCTGGAGCGAGCTCGCGACGAAATACGAAGAAGCACCGGCAATCAAAAAGTCGAGTTTAAAGTCCTAAATTTGGAGTCTTTTCAATCAGTGAGAAGCTTCTCATATGACATGAGACAGGAGCCTAAATTGGACATGCTGATAAACAATGCTGGAGGATACGCCCTTCCCGATGTCCACACAGAAGATGGCTTAAGCCTGATGATGCAGGTAAATTTCTTCGGACCTTTCTTACTCACCTATCTTCTACTGCCGTTGCTTAAATCGTCAGCTCCAAGTCGCATCATCAACAGTTCTGCAATGTCCATGTACATCGGAAGTATAGACTTCGACCATTGGAACGATCTGGGAAGATACTCGCCGCCTATAGCGTCTGGTAACGCGAAGCTTGCTACATTTCTGGCTACGGCTGAATGGGACCGGCGTCTGAAAGGTTCGAACGTGGCAGTGAATAGCTTCGACCCTTTCTTCGTCGTAGGTACAGATATAACTAGAAACCAAACGGAGTCTCTTCGGAAGGTCTCGGAGGCGTTTCTATCGATTTTCGGTTTGCCTCGGAAGGATGTCGGTGAGCAGATAGCGTACTACGCATCTGCCCCGGAAGTAGAGAATGTCAGCGGTGAGCATTATAACTTCTGCTATATAGCGCCTCGTCATTGGATACTGAAAGATTTGGGTCTTAGGCAAAGACTGTGGAGAAAAACAAAGAAAATTGTGAAGATCACGCGGGAAGAGGAATGGGAAGGAAATTTCTAGATGATATCATCACCTCGTACTAGAAAAGGAACCTTATCTGTCTGGTTTACCTACTTCGCCGAAAGTTTTATATTTTAAAAGATGTTTAGAATTTTTTTCTTTAAGTACTAAAAACAAATTAATTCTACGCAAAATACAGGCATCTTTAGCTTGTACTGTAGTCATGATACAGACGATTGATCAGAACAAAGAACTGACAGAAATCTCCACACAAAAAATGTTTTCGAAATGTAACTAGGTACCTATTACGTTTTGACATACGAGTAAGTCGTAGAACAAAAGTTGTATTTTTTAATCGTAGCCATTAATATTAAGAGAACGTGCGTAAGTTACCTACCAACAACCCTGTACACTATACAAAAATGGTATGTATCAATGCTTTGTTTTAGAAAATATCTTCACAATGCGTGATGTTATTAATGAAATAGTAATTTTACCGTTCAATGTTATTTTATTAATGTTAAACTTGTTGTAAGAGGTCGTCCATTAATTGCGTAAGGGGTTTAGAGGAGGAAGGAGTCGAGCCCAATTCTCACCGAATCTCATATAGAAGAAAGCTTCTCAAAGTAGGGGAGGGGTCTCAGATAATATCACGTAATTTTTGCTCTGCGAGAAACAGTGTGAAATTGTAAGAGAACTGTCTTTTTAGTTATTTAAATTTTTGAATTTAGTTAGCCCTAGAATGTTTATATGCTTAGCCACTACCGGCCAGCCAAAACCTTTTGACGAAAGATAACCGTAGTTTATTTTGAGCATTTCTTGATTCGAAAATTGCTAAAATCACCTCACGTAATTAATGGACGACCCTTTATTGACGGCTGGCTTGATAATTATTTATTATTTTGACATTTGCCGATAGGTACTTACTAACCAATGTAATTGGCATTTTGCCATTTTAGTCATTAAACAATCAAGTAAACAATTTGTCTAAAGTATTATAAAAACCCTCAAAGCTCTACCTACACTTTATAAAACCAAGAAAAGACTAAAGACGTCAATATATACAACTAAAACTACTACAGTCAATATATATAACTATTATTGCTCATAGGCATTCCCTAAGTAAGTACTTTTTAACATAATCACGACGGATTAACTGGTTTGTAGTAAAATATCAAAACACAGAGGAAATACCCAGACCGCTAAATCATTGTGACGTGATCCCTTTTTGCCTCGAGCCAAAACATTATCATATTAGATACTCACTGTTGTTTTGTGATGAATTCATTTTCCCTGTTTTAAATCAGTATCTTGATGAGCTCGCTTCGGTACCGTTGTATTGTGAACGAGAATGTGTGACACTAACGCAAATTTAACCGGCAAAGTGGCCATCGTAACGGGCGGCAGTTCGGGCATAGGACTCGAAGCTGCCAAAGACCTAGCCTACCGCGGAGCCAGAGTGATCATCGCAAGCAGAAACGAAACCAAGCTAAGATCAGCTCAAGAACAAATCGAAAACGCGACGGGAAACCGAAACGTCTCATACAAAATTCTAGACCTCGGATCTTTGGCATCAGTGAGAAGTTTTAGTCGCGAAGTAACAAATGAAAACAGATTAGATATTCTGATAAACAACGCCGGGGCTGTTGCTTTACCTGACAGACTTACAGCAGACGACCTGAACTTGACGATGCAAGTGAACTTCTTCGGCACGTTCCTGCTCACGTATCTATTGCTGCCTCTGTTAAGATCGTCAGCGCCGAGTCGGATCATCAACGGTTCAGCGGCGTCGATGTATATCGGAGAAATCGATTTTGACAGATGGAACGATGTAGGACGATACTCTACCATTGCTTCGTTGGCGAACTCGAAGCTAGCAATGGCTTTGTACACAGCAGAGCTGGCTAAACGATTAAAGGGAAGTAGAGTGACAGCAAATAGTTTTGATCCTTTCGTAGTTCGTGATACGGATATATTTAATAATATCGATGGATTAATAAGGGATATTACCCAGTCTTTTGTGGCTATAGTTGGACAGGGGAAGGAGGCTGTAGGGAAGCAGATAGGATATTTGGCTTCAGCGTCAAAGCTGGAGAGGGTGAGTGGCGAGCACTTCAAGTTTTGCATGAGCTGGTTTAACCATTGGCTGGTCAATGATGAGGTGCTGATTAGGAATTTATGGGACCAGGCGAAAAGGTTGGTAAAGATTACTCCGGAGGAAGACTGGGAATCCAAAGCGACATGAGTTCAGTTCAGATATTTTCCTTAATAAGTACTTTTTTTTAAATAATAAAGTTAATTGATGTAATTAAGAATAAGTTCACGAGATTAGTAGTGGTAGGTATTTAGATACTTGTTTGTATTTATTATTTCCATAGTACTTTATAATCTGTTACACGAGTAGCTATCGAAAAATAAATTACTTCAACTGTAATATTGTCATTAATTATATTCAGGCCTTGTCACCACATGTCATCACAATATTATTCGTTATCCATTATCCTACTTTTGTTTTATTTTATAAAGGCGAAAGTTTGGCTTTCGGCATGAGTGTGTGTTTGTTGGTCACTTTCACGCTCAAAGGGATGGATTTTGACGAAATTTGTTATGAGCTTACATCTTGAATAACACACACGAAATAGCCACATTTCCACGTGTAACACCGCAGGGTGCAGCTAGTATAATTATTGACCTATACTGGATGTTTATTCAGACATATTATAGGATGATCATTGTACTGTCATTTTGACAACAGTAATCAACAATGAAATCGCGAAACCAAAATCAGCTGTTGAGGCTGTTCCATATATTTCGTCGAAGTTGAATGACATTTTTAATTTAATTAATGAATAGGTACAATGAGAACCTCATTAACATCTAAAGATCTCTGTCTCGTAAATGTTGCATATACTTGTACGTATACAATTATGTCTGGCATTAAAATTCGCACATTCATTTGACGGTCAATGAACTTGAACTTTTATTTTTACCTCTATATTAATCTGGCAGATACTTCAGAATACAGGTTCGGTAGATTTATACGCCGTTATACATACATTGATCTACATAATATGGCTGCAGCATTTTTGTATCTTTTGGCACCATTGCGGTTTTTGAAAAATTTAATTACCTCGCAAGTGTAAACTATTTCTGAAGGGACAGTATTCAAAACCACCTTAATGTGAATGGAAACAACTAATTCTTATAATAATCCAAACCATGTACAATATGTGGGTAATTTCAATATGAAACAAATGGACATCAAGATCAAGACTACAGAAAGACGCCAAAGAAAAACAATACGAGATCCATCCTCTTCCGTGCTCCAGCGAAAAGTGCCGTTTGGGCGGGGCGAGCGACTCAGGCGCTACTCCACTGACATTCCTTTGACAGTTCGCTCGGAAAACGTCACACAGCAGAGCATAGACTGAATTTTTTTGTATGTATTGTTAACACAAGGAAAGAACATTTCAAATAGTAAGTATCTTAACCGATTCTACCTATGGAACCCATAAACAGACTTACTGTACACCGCACACCGTTGCCATTGTGAACTAGTAACGGACGCAAGCAGGGCCGGTTGTTTTTTGCCAGTCCGCTCATTTATTGCGAGAAACAAATTAAACTATTTTGAAACTTATATTTGTACAAGTAGTGTGTATTAAAGTACATTTTTTTAAATTAAATTTCTTTTTTTAATCTCTATTGTAAGGAGGTCTAGTGTAAGGAGGAGTATCTCTTCTGGAAGCCCCGGGGCTGTAGCCCCGCCTGCCTTCACCTAAATCCGGCCTTGGACGCAAGCATCACACCACTCAAGGAAGCCACATGACCACTAAGTACCTGAAAACACTAAAAATTTCAACGGTAGCACCAACATTTAGGTAACAAAATCAATAAGCACGAAGGTCGGATCACTACCTCCATTCGTAATATAATATCCCTCATAGTGATAGTTCCATAACAGAAAAATTTGATCAATCTGTTCCAATTTCCAATGGTCAGTCGGTAACTTTTTTCAATGTAACATAATTAAGACTAAAATTTTCCACCATGTTTTTCCTATACTTATTAGATTACAGACGCCTGTTACTTTTTGTTCCATTATCGGTTTATAGAATTTGGACAGTCCAAAGAACAACTTTTTTTTCTATCGTCGTACATACCTACGTAGTTGTTTGTTTCAAAGTAGACAACAAAGAAGGTAATTGCGATTCCAAGCGAGTTCAATTATAAATAATTAATGTTTGTAAACAGGTACTTACTGTGCAGTCCAAATAAACCCGGATGTAGATCTTACAATGACAACATGCACTGCGTATGATTGTATGCAAATATTATATATATATACCTACAATAATATAAGCCTTTATTGCTGTTTGCAAAGTTACAATTTACAAATGTACAAAGTATTTATCACTGATGATCTATTTTCCATCAACAGCTTGTCTTTCGACAAAGGCCTCCTCCAAAGACTTCCACCTATCTCTGTATTTTGCAATTCTCATCCATTCTGGACCAGCAACTCTTTTGAGGTAATCTTCCCAAATTAAAAAAAATTAAACCTACAATAATACTAAAGGTCAAATAGCCGAGCCAGGAACAAATTTGGCCAATTATTTTCCCCCCGGACGAAAACTTGCTCAATCATTAAGATAGATTTACCATGAAGCGTAGCGGTAGCGTAGCGTCACTGTCGTCAGCTGCAGATCGGTTTGTGGCTTTAGCAGCAGTAGCTTCTCAAAGACGTAAAAAAAAAAGGTTTAGTCGTTTAAAAATAGTATCAATTTAAAGCTTACCCAATATCTTGAAGAAAACAAAAACTTAGCTGGCTTTAGAGTGGTGGGAAAGGTCGGCAGCTGATGCCTTGAAGATGACAAAACAGGAGCCACAAAAAGCACCTACCACCTATTTAGATACATAAAAAGATACGGATAACGATAAAAACGATACGGAAGTAATTCTAGTTTGAGTCATACGAACATACATTTATAAAAAACACAGCAAGTAAAATAAAAGTTTGAAAAAGCTAGCAGTATACCGAGAAAAAATTGTAAGTTGATGCTTCTAAATAGGCGGTAGATGCTTTTTTACATGTTTAAGAAGCTGCTGCTGCTAAACCCAGCAACGGATCCGCGGCTGACGACCACTAGGCTTCTAATCTTAATCATTGTACAAGTTTTCGTCCGGGAGGAAATCATTGATCAAATTAGTTCCTGGCTCGTGGCCCCGTTTACAGCATGTATCTATTGGGTACCTTTAATATGGGTCGGCCAAGCACCAGCTCGAGGCGTTAGAGTCTATCGAGAAACGTGCCAAGTACCCCATTGGCAACGACTCTCTTGTCCAAGGTAAAGTTCAACGCCTTGATCATCGGCGCGAAGTACTAGGCTAGTCGCATTTAATCGGATAGGTACATTTTGGTAGATCATCTAGTTTGTATTACCTTATTTCCTCTGGCCGATTCTTTTTTAGAACAACCAAGGGTACAAAAACCGCTTTGCTCAAACCGCTGCGATATGCGTCGGTAAGGAACGTTCGTAAATTACTGAAAGTTACTTAAACTAAAGTAACGGGTTTTATAAAACAGAAAATTGCACATTTACGAGGAATTTGATACGATATATTACTTAAGGACGTTTATAACACCGGCCTTAAATAACCTTTTTAAGGCGGAAAAGGCAACGCTTATTTAAAAACATTTTTTTTTTTCAAATAGTTTTTCTAGTGAATAATTTACTAGGCCCAATTCTGAAAATTTTTGGATAGATCTTTAGCTGTAAGACAGGATGATTACTGATAAAGGTTCCTATACAAACCTTGCCAGCAACACACAAAACCTTGCCTCTTCAAACCTAAAGCAACTGCAACACGCCATTTTGAGTTTCCTACGACTTGCAACAAGATTTGTATAGGCGCATATTAAATTTGTTTTATTGCACACAAACACGTAAGTACCACATTAATTGTGTTGTTAGTAATAGGTATGAGTTGACCAGTTGTTTAGAAGATAGCTCCTGACATACAAACAAACTTACAATCTAACTCTTCATAATAATTATTACTAGTGATTAAGAAAATAGTTTATATTGTTTCTATTCATCTAAAATAGTGATTTCGTTAATAACGTAAATGGTGGCCGCATGCTAAAACGACGCTGAATCATGAATTTCTATTTAAAACTGTATTCATGTTTCGTAAAATCAGTTTTAAATCGAGATCCAAGACTGATCGTCGTTTCGGAATAGGGCCTTGTTTGTTTTAAAAAGTGAAAGCAGGAAAATAGTTGTATTTAATAATTGAAAACTAGATCAGTATAAATCATGAAAGGTTACCGGTAGAGTTCCGAAACTCTGTATGAATAAACCACCTAATAAATAATCAATTATCATCATATTCATAGATCAAGTATTAAGGCTTAAAAGTTGTTATTGCGTTTTTCTGATTATGCGAAATTATTTTTAGAGTATTTAAATAAATATTAATTATAATATTATAGTTACTGAATAAAAAAAAACATGACATACAAACGGACGGATTGACGAACCATAAAAAGTGCTCTATGGTAATAATACACAGGATACAGCTTTATACAGAAGTGGGTGTAATTTATCCATTAAAAGTGCAAGAACCTTATAACTTATTTAGTTCTTTTGTATTTATTACATTCAACTGGCCCCAGTCCTTAAATAGGCCAGAATATGTCTCAGTTATCATTTCAAAAACTGCATTCGACGACACCCGCAATATGCCGAGAGATGAGTTCTCTGAGTGTGATACAGATGTACAACTCGATGGTAAGGTGGCCATCGTGACGGGAGCTACGTCTGGGATTGGACTAGACGTCGCTAAAAACCTCTCAAAGCGTGGAGCCAAAGTTATTATCGCAAGTCGGAATTCAAAAAAATTGGAAAAGGCAAAACACGAAATAGTCAAGTCATCAGGACGCGATAATGTTATTACAAGGCAGATGGATTTCGAATCTCTTACATCAATCAGAAACTTCGCACAAGACACCATAAGGACAGAACCCAGGCTCGATATATTGATCAACAACATAGGCGCTTTAGGCTTGGAAGATAAGTTGACAGAAGACGGTCTCCACATAATGATGCAGGTCAACTACTTCGGAATGTTCCTCCTGACATACCTTCTATTCCCGCTAATGAAATCTTCAGCGCCGTCTAGAATTGTAAACGTGGCTTCTTCATCTCTTCTTTTGGGATCCATAGATTTTGATCATTGGAACGACGTTGGACGATACCCCAATTTGGGATACTACGCAAATGCCAAGCTTGATATGATTCTGTTCACCGTTGAAATGGATAGAAGGACCAAGAATAGTGGCGTGAGTGTGTACAGCATGGACCCCGGATTGACTCAGTCGCAAATTTTTAATGACTTTAAAACTGATTTTTGGAAAAACTTTTTTACAATATTTGGAAGACCTTCGCATAGAGCTGCAACTTTGCCCGTGTTTTTGGCTGCGGACCCCAGGGTAGAGAAATGTGGTGGAAAGCATTTTAGAGACTGCAGAGAGTTCTACAGCACGTGGTTTGCAAATGACACGGTTTTAACTGAAAGGATGTGGCGGGAGTCGAAGAAACATGTAAAAATCACTAGGGAAGAAGATTGGGAATTGTTGGACAATACTGAGTGTCATTGTCATGATGTTTGAACCATCCCCGTCGTTCTAATCATGATATATTATTATACCGTGGTTATAAGAATAATAAAATAGCAAGTGTAAATATTCCCTTTCTCTCGCTGTCGTATATCGCATCAAAAATGGTCATGAACCAGGAAAAGGCGCAGAATTCTTGTAAATACTTTAGAAATACAAGGTAAACACGAAAATCAAGGGAAAGGTCGTTGTTAGCCTTGTACAGTATTTGCGTTGTCTATGTATTTATAACTCCCTACAAAATTCACCAAGTTTGAGCTTTTGTAACGTATAAGAATTAGTGGCCCTGTAAGCTGTAGACCTCGTAACCGGTGTCTGTCCTCATCTACAGGTCGCGTTCCTCGACCGATTCTCGTTAAAATTTCGTGAGCCGGTTCGATAATTGTACAGAGTTTTTCTGTCGAAGGAGTTTAAAAGAAAAAACAAAATGGCGGATATATGTTTTTTTTTAACAAACATTTCCGCCATTTTGGAAAAGCTACTCTACAAATTACACCCTTTCGGGGACCTACTCACAAAGTTTTAAGAGAATCGGTTAAGAATCGCATTTCTTATTATAGCCTATATATATCTTCGCCTATAGACGAAGACAGAGATCCGGACAGGATTCAAACAGAAATCCGGACATACAAAAGCTTTTTTATCGAAGCTGAAGCGCTTCGCTCGCTCACGCACGTTCGGTCCATTTAAGCGGTTAATCACACATTAATCATAATTGGATTTAATTGGTTTAATTTAATTTAATTGGTAATCTTAATTGGTTAATCATTATTGGATTTGTCTTCGTTAAATATATTGCCAGGCATATCTACAAACAGACAGCGAAACGAATTGTATTCACATTATAATTAGAAAAGTGGCCATTTTAGACCCGCTGTTCTGTTTTTAGATTAACAAAGGTTAAACAAACTGAAATTAAAAAATAGAGCAACGCCCTAAGCCACTTCCCACCCCACCAAAAAAGTCTGAAAGAACCCGAAGAACTATAAAATAAAAAAAAGCTTTTATTACTGAATAAATAATAAATAAATTCGGGACACTTCCACACACGGTCGCCTGACCCCAAACTAAGCAAAGCTTGTACTATGGCTCCCAAAAAACTAATAAACATACTTAGATATTTTTAAATTAAATTATTATTTACTTAAATATTTAATTTTATATTATTTATTTATATATTTTTTATAGCGATGGCAGCCTAGTTGGGAGAAGGCCCGCCTCTCAAGCCAGAGGGAGCGGGTTCGAACCCAGCCGACGGCACGCACCAATTTGTTCATTGTGTGATCATATGTGCGTATTGTATGTCATCTGCTACATGACTGGAGCCCGGTGTACGGCGACAGGCTCGCCCCCTGTCACATTTGGGACTGAATATCGTCCGGCGAAGTGTGGGTGTTGTATTACACCTCTGCCAGCCCCCTTGGGGAAAGGCGTGACGATATGTTATGTTACGATTTAAATAGGAATCACCTACTACCTGGTGGGTGATTGCGCTACTTAGCGTGGCGCGTAGCTCGCAAAATACTGTAATGATAATGATGATTTTTATTTATTTCGAAATTGATGTCAGTTTGCGCATTCGCGGGAAGTTTGGCGTGATGGCTTCGGGTAGCCACAATGATTTCAAACCCACGATCAAATTTTGGCTTGCCATCATGTGCTTTAACTAAAATACATTTGCGCCTATAAAAACCTTGTTGCAATTGATAGTATTCAACTTAAAATAGCTTGTAGAAGTAATTTTATGTTTGAAAAGGCACTACAGTTCTGATTGTCTAGATTATTAGCTTAGCTGATTAGTAGCGTTGCTGCCAAGATTTTTAAAGGAACTTCGATCATCCGTCATCCTGCTTTATCGGTAGAGGTGGCCTTAGGGGTAGCTAGACGGGCATCCTCATAATATTATAATCGTTAATATATTGATAATTAAAAGAGATAATAATTAAAAAAATATGTAGATAACTTCTTAGGCTCATTAGTGTCTTGACATGCTCTCTTTGCTCGTCGCCTTCTAGACGAAATGGCAATAGAAAAGCTTTTTAACAGATGCGAAGAAGTATAAAGTGTTTTCGTATTATTCATTTAATATTACAATAATTAAGGCCAAATGCGAGTCGTACTCGCGCACAAAGGGTTTCGTACCAATATCTATAAACGGCAAAACAATCATGTGTGTTGTATGGGAGCCCCCTTAAATATTTATTTTAGTCTGTTTTAGTATTTGTTGTTGCTTCAGTCATGTAGCAGATGACATACAAGACAATTCGTTGTCATAGCGGCGACATAAGTACATCATCTGTGATAATTTCAACTGTCTAACTATCACGGTTCATGAGATACAGCCTGGTGACAAACGGACAGACAGCAAAGTCTTAGTAATAGCTTTCTTTATCATTTGGGTACGTTACCATAAAAACGAGCACAGATTCCATTCATAGTGATTTCGTAAATAACTTTGATGTGACTTAATTATTGTTTACCAACATAAAACGCGTCTTTAACTAGATGGCATTTCACCTGAATACCTCGCACGGCCTGCTTCACACCCATTGTTCTATGACATTAAGACATTAGACAATGTCTGTTTTGTCTACGCAACAATTTAGGTAAGCACTGTTAGTATAAAAGTCGAAGCAGGAAAAACGTAGTTAAGCTTAACAAAAAATGTAAAAGAAACTGGTGAAGTAGTAAATAAAATATATCATGATTCATGACATAATACGCTGGGTGTAGGGATCAGTAATCATGACACTAATCTCGAATGGCTGAACTGTCTCTAAATAGCTGAATCTCTAATGGTGAACGGATCTCAGACTCTGATCTGGATGAAATTTGGCACAGAGATAGGTAATGTCTGTAATAGCAAAAACAAATTTTGACCGCAGGTAAAACCGCAGAGAGCAGCTAGTTTTCTTATAAATAAAACACTTAGTACTCATCATCATCATCATTGTTTTTTGGCTTTAAAAATTAATTTTCGCTACACTTCACACGCCGCGCCACGCTACTTTTCAAGGTGCCGCGCGACGCTACACTTCACGCATCGCGCAACGCTACACTTCACGCGTCGCGCTACACGCACACCTCACTGAACTACTCCAAGTCTTTAAAATGAGGAACGGAATAATAATATGCCTCAGTCACCGTTTCATAGAATGCATTCCGCAACATGCCGAGAAATGAGTTCTCTGAGTGTGATACAGATGTCCAATTCGATGGAAAGGTATCCATCGTGACGCTCGGAGCCACTTAGCTAGATGTCGCTGTAAACCTGTCAAAGCGTGGAGCGAATGTTATCACTGCCAGTCAGAACTCACAAAAGTTGGAAAAGACAAAACATGTCAAAATTGTCAAGTCATCAGGGCGCGATAATGTAATCACAAGGCAGATGGATTTTGAATCTCTTACATCTCTCAAAAACTTGCACAAGACACCACAAGGACAGAACCCAGGCTCGACATTTTGATTAATAATATAGGCGCATTAGGCTCGGAACATAATTTAACAGACGACGGTCTCCACACAATGATGCAGTCAACGCATGTCAACAAAGTGCTCGAAGAATTAGGGTTTTTATCACAATTTTTAATGTTTAATTTTTCATTGTTAGGGCCGCTTCTTGGGGCTTTTAGACCAAAACCCATATGGAAGCGGCCTAAGTAGAGTGTGGGTCTGTATGAGCAGACCCACAACTGAGACGGGGTGCAGTGCCGCATGGGTGAGACTGCAGCCGAAGGATGGAGGCCACGGCGGGAGAGGACTGTTGACGTGTCGTTCCCACTTTCCCCATCCTCTGCGGCCGAAGTGGCAGGCGGCGGGGCCACGGGACCATGGGCACCTAGACACGGGTGCTGTCTGGCGCCCACGGACAAATTGGTCCCCGCAGAGGTGAACGATGAAGATGTGTCTGGTGTTTGATACATGGTCATCGAGAGGGAGAGCGGAAGCTCGGGGTGGTGCTCGAAAGGTCTAGCGCTGTCGGGGCCGCGGAAGAGTACGAAAGGGTCCCCTTAGCCCTGACATTTTGCGCCGATTTTAGGCCGTCAGTGGCGGGATTCCCACATAACCACTCTGTGTGTGTCTCTGAGGTTAGAGCGGAATACACTAAAGATTAATTAAAGTAACAGTTTGTCCAGATCCGTTCAGCCTTTCTGATGTGATTGAGTCACAAACACCCATCCATTCAAACTTCACATTTATAATATTAAAGCGTGATGATTCAGGCACTTGTCTGACCGCCGCGATGAGCGAGTAGCGATTCATGTATATGACACGCGCTACACTATGTACACACGTCTCGCTACTCGCCAACTCATCAAGCGAGTTTGTTTATTTGTGCATAAAATTATTTTACTCGCTACTCGCTCCTCGCCGGCAGTTGGACAAGTGCCTTAGAATATAGTGCCTTTCTCAAACCAAATGATATTTCTTTATTCAATATTTAAATCAAAGATATGAACGTCAGAGTTATAAAAATGGCTCTATCACCTTGTTGGGCAAAAGAGCCACTACCCAGAATAACCGGCAAGAAACTGAGGAGCATTTATTTTCAAAATGGTTTTATAATATTTGGCTTAGATCTAGTAACATCATATTATATTTGCCATATTATTATGATGTAATAGGTACTTGGTGGAAGTGGAAGGTTCCAAACATCTTCACCTTTAAAATAATGTTTTTAAGTTTATAATATCAGCAACTGCTACAGCATGTCATTTTCAGTTTCTTACTGTGACTTGCAACAAGGTTTTTATAGGCGCATAAACATTATATTACTCAATAAATAATAATAAACTTATAAATAAAAATAATAATAAAATAAATAATATGTTTTTTTATATTCATTTATTGTAAAAAACTTAGAAATTAAGAAGACAAACAAATATCTTGGAATATAAATAATAACTAATAATAGTAGTATTTGAGTTTACCTACCTATTAAAAAGGAATAACTCTACCAATAAAACATTTTAAAACTATACATTATGTCATAACTTTTTCATAGAAACGTTTGCTTCTTTCTACGTACCAGCATACGTAAAAGGAAGTGTTTTTGTGATTACAGGTTAGGCAAGGACTTTCTTTCAATTTGCATAAATTACACGAAGAATAAGTCTTTTGCATAGATCTGCCGCCCCGGGGACCTAGCAAAGAATTGCCGCCCCGGAGCCTCAGAAAGACGTGCCGTTCCAGGGCCTGGCAAAGATCAGTTGCCTCGGGGCCTAGCAAAGATCTGCTGCCTTTTTTGTTTAGACCAGAAATCAAAAACATAAAATAAAGATTATCACTTAAAACTATAATAGACATGCTCGTATAGTAGAACAACTGGCGGCCTTACAGCGCAACCACACAACGGAATCTCCACATCGTATTTACGGGATCGTTTTTAACGGATACTTTAAACAGTGAAATAAAGCATTGGATTGTGTTTACTGGGTCCGGAATAATGTAATAATGTGTGTGAGCTAGCTCGTACAACTCCGTACGCCATGGCTCGCCGACAAAACCGTTTACGAACCTGTAAATGGGATCGTTTTGTAAACGCACCGTTAGTAGATAGTCGCTTGGCAGGTAGGCATGCTTTAGGTATGTTTTTCCGAGTAGGGTATTTACCCACTTCACCTAGCTATCCTCAGATGTCTTTCCCTGCAACTTTAGAATCAAAATTAATTACTATTATATTATTATTACGGGTCCCTCTGGTAAATAAAGGTTGTTTTGGATAAACTTTAAACCAAGGAAAGGATCCCCGAGGCCACTAAATTATTGAATAAATTAAAATGATTTTTACTTTGTTGATTTACTAGAAAAACTGAGGGAAGGTTAGAACACAGAATACTCCTAATGACATGTACAGCATGTTACAAAAACCCTGTTGTATACTATTGAAGGGCACGTATACACTTATAAAAGAAATCATGCAAAAATTCCAAAAAAAATACAAGTTTAAAATAGCAAGAGTTATGGCCGGTTTAAGAACGCAAGAAAACAGGGAAAATTTATTTAAATAGTAACAAATCTTTATCATACTCGTATGTTGACGGCTATTATTCTGAGAAAGTAGCGGCACGACACGAATAGTTTACAAATAAAACCGACGTGATTAGTGGCTGCGTTCACGCTTTTAGGAAGGCGGAGCGCAATGTGTATTCAACAATTTTAGAGACAATATTCAATTTAAACTACTCGTAGCATAATTGCGTTCTCAAGTCGATACTAGATGCGCACTTCGCGGATACACCAGGGTTTTTGTAACACCCTGTATATGGGTAGATAATAAACATGACATGTACAAAAACTGCAACTATAATAAAACACAACAAACACTGCAACCAAATATTAACACAAGCAATAAAATGTGTGACAATGTGTTTTTCTGCCTGTACAAAAGCAAGTGTATCATAGTTGTAGGTAAAAATATATATACTTAAGATAAAACCTTTATTAATGCAACCACTAGAATCTCGTTTACCTGTATAGTTCACCTTGCACATTAAGTACATTTATTAAAGGCCAGCTTGCACGTACTTTTATTTATCGCCCGTGAGGAAATCCCTTTGCATACCTGTAATAGTAGATTATGCACCGAGGAGACAAACCACTGTCTTACGTCGCAAGCGGCTTATTGAACCCTGAGCGTAACGAGGGACTCTAGAGCTAACTCCCGAGCGCAACGAGGGTGTTAAGCAGAGCCCTGAGTGAAGCGAGGGGTTCAAGCCGTCCAAGACAAGGACATTGCTTTTTCCTAGAGGTGAATACTCTATTTTCACACCTTCTGCGAGGCAATAAAATTAAATTTTAAATGTTACACCCATACGCTAAACACCGTTTCTGTTTTTAATTTCGTGCACATGGACCAGCTGCCTTGTTTTCAGCTTTTACAGTTTTCATTCAATGTTAACCTCTATACTTGGAAACTCCCTTGAGATTTTCATACAAATGTATCTCCCTAGGGAAGCAATACCTTGCTTTACGTTGGGACTACGTGATATGTCATTGTCGAGCAGGTGGTGTGAAATGGCATTTCTGCACCCCGGGGGAGGCGGGCAAAGTATATCGGGCTCAGTGCCAGAAGGGCACCCTTACCGACTAAAATCTTACGGTGTCTCTCTTCGTTGACAATGGCAGGCTCGCGGGATCGTTTTTTGCATTCTCACGCGACCCAGCCCGCCGCTGTCCGCAGACCGGACCCACCAACGTCAAAAACCAAAACGTCGTAACCAGGTGCACCAGTAAGAGACACCCTCTTATGGTGTTTAAGAGTAAAGTGAGTAGGTATCTCCTAGGCAAGCGATCACGACACCTTCGATCACGTCAACGAGTCAATCAGGCGAGTCAGTGGTCAAACGCATGCCTAGTTTGTTGTAAAAAAAAAGTCGTCAACTGTAACTGTCTAACTGTATTTATCTGTGTAACTGTAATTGTCTGTCGTCAAATGAAGGGCACAAAACAAAGCCTATTTCCCTATAATATTTAAAGCCACAGAATACGCCCTTATTTAAAGCGTATAATATTTTATTATAGTGTAGAAGACGTAAACGGTTTGTTTTTGTATAATCACTAATCTTTGTTCAATAGACGCGCATGGGAAGTTCAATGTTTTCAGCAATAAAAGAATGTCCATTTAGCCCGGTTTTATTTTTTCAGTGACGGAAGCTACGATAATTTAAATTAATAAATTAATTAAATTTAAAATAAATAATCCTGTATTGAGTTTGAGTACTGAGTTTACAAATATACTTATACATTATATATACTTATACTCTATATACTTAACCCGGCTATGCATCCGGGTTAGGGCAATAAAATGATCTTCGCACTTCATAGTTATCATATTGACATTGAATAGGTTGCATTGAACGTTCCGTCTTGGATAAACTAATCATACTAATCCTCTTTGTTTATTCGAAACGCGTTAAAATATGCTGAAAGATGAATTTTCCGAGTGTAATACGGACGTCCAGCTCGAAGGAAAAGTGGCCATCGTGACGGGAGCCACGTCTGGGATTGGGCTAGACATCGCTAAAAACCTCTCAAAGCGTGGAGCCAAAGTCATTATTGCAAGTCGGAACTCAAAAAAGTTGGAAAAGGCAAAACACGAAATAGTCAAGTCATCAGGACGCGATAATGTTATCACAAGGCAGATGGATTTCGAGTCTCTTATATCAATCAGAAACTTCGCACAAGACACCATAAGGACAGAACCCAGGCTCGATATATTGATCAACAACATAGGCGCTATAGGCTTGGAAGATAAGTTGACAGAAGACGGTCTCCACACAATGATGCAGGTCAACTACTTCGGAATGTTCCTCTTGACATACCTTCTATTTCCACTGCTGAAATCTTCAGCACCATCTAGAGTTGTGAACGTGTCTTCCTTAGCTCTTATTTTGGGATTTTTGGATTTTGATCATTGGAATAACGTTGGACAATACTCCAGTTTCGGATACTATGCGAATGCAAAGCTAGCTACGGTTTTGTTTAGTGTTGAAATGGATAGAAGAATTAAAAACAGTGGAGTGAGTGTATATAGCATGGATCCAGGTTTGAGTAAATCAGATTTTTTAAATAATTTGGATAATGAACAATGGAAGAATATTTTGAACAAAGGCCTCTCCATATTCGGGAGGCCTTTAGACAGAGTTGCGACAATGCCTGTGTTTTTAGCTATAGATCCCAGGGTAGAGAACGCAAGTGGAAAACATTTTAGGGATTGCAAGGAATATTATAGTTCGTGGTTTGCAAATGACACGGTTTTAACTGAGAGGTTATGGCGGGAGTCTAAAAACCTTGTAGGCATTTCTAGTAAAGAAGATTGGTAATTATTTGATGAATAGAATTTTTTTTTTTAAATGTATTTTTCAAAACAAGCTTTTCAGAAGTTCATATGTTACTAACGATGATGATGTAGCAGGCAACAAAACCGTGAGCTGATCAAAATGAGCCCAAACACGGCTAGTCTACTATTAACTATCGAGTTCAACCTTCCGACTCCATTATTAGACCAGCTCGATGGTACCATATAACCATGCATTGCCAACCAAGCATTGTCAAAACAGATACGCCAGTCTACGAGACTAATCGAAGTCAGGAAGTGGTTCTAATATAGGTTCAAATAAACATATATCAAACATTTACCTAAACATAGAAACATAATCACACACATTAACAAACTAACTAACACGTTAAAAGTTTACCAACAAGTTAAATAACGCTTGTAACAATAGCAATACTTTTAATTGTAATGCTATGAATTAAGTTATTGTAATCTTGTGTTTAATAAACTTATCATTATGTTTCTTCCTAATTTAATTCATTAAGTAAACACAATATTTTGATGCATATTATTTATACATTTTCATGTGAAAGTACTTTGTATTTTTTTTTTATCGATCTTTTATCGATCGAACTGACCAATCGATTGGCAAAAAATAGTGCATCCTATCCTTTTCCTAACTAATATTATAAATGCGAGAGTGAGTTTGTTTGTATGTTTATTTGTTTGTTTGTAACGCTTTCAGGTCTCAACTACTCAACCAATCGTCTTGAAATTTTGCATACCAGTTGTCTGGGGTACAGAAAAGGGCATAGGGTACTTTTTATCCCGAAAAAATTAGCGGTTCCTGTGGGGACGCGGATGAAACTGCCGGGCGCAACTAGTATCCTATAATCCCCTAAAACTAACTAATATTATAAATACGAAAGAGAATTTGTTCGTTTGTTACGCTTGCGATCAACATGTTTGCAAGTACACGTTGTCAGAGCTACAAGAAAAGACTTAGGGTACCGTTTATCCCGAAAAATAACGGTTTGCATTTATAACAGACCACGGGACACAGCTAGTCCTACAGTGAAATATTTTTTTTATTGGTGACAACAAACGTCACAATATATCGATAATACGAGTATAACAAAAATCTTATTCCGTTATGCTGAGAAGCATTATTATCCAATGTGCGGGGTTTTTTATTTTTCATAATTTGTACTTATTGACCAATAGGAACAGCGTATTGGCACTTTCTTGGGCATTCGCTACAATAATCTGGGACGGAATAAGTAGGCAGTTCATCAAGAAATAGTGTAAAACATCATGAAATCTAAAAATACAAGGAAAACGGAAAATTAATGAAGGAAAAACGTTGCTAACCTTGTATTACAAAGTCACCCATTTAAACACTATTAACTAAGTAGTACTACTTTAGTTAAATATTAGGTCCTTACGTATGAAATTGGCGTTTTGTACGGGAGGAATAAAAAGTCGATTTTTTTTTGTAAAATATATTTAATTAATCAAAGTATGCACCGTTGTTATCTATGCACTTTTGCCATCTTATGGGTAGTTCATTGATCCCTTTACTATAAAAACCATGGGGGCGAGAATCAATAAACTCTTTGAAGGTGGTTTGGACTGCTGCATCGGAGTGGAATTTTTTTCCTTGTAAGAAGTTGTCCAAATTCCGGAAGAAATGGTAATCTGTTGGAGCAAGGTCCGGGGAGTACGGTGGATGTCGCAGACATTCCAATTGTAGCTCAGCTAACTTAGTGGTTGTTTGTTGTGCAGTGTGTGGTCTTGCGTTGTCGTGAAGCAGCAGTGGCCTAGAGCGATTGACCAATCTCGGTTGTTTAACAGCTAGTTCTTCCTTCATGGTTTGCAGTTGCTGACAATAGATATCTGCCGTAATCGTTTGGCCAGATTTAAGAAAGCTGTAGTGAACGACACCGGCGCTAGTCCACCAAACACTTACAAGTAACTTTTTCTGAGTCAATTTTCGTTTAGGGCAGGATTTGGCTGGGTCTCCAGGGTTCAGCCATTGCGATGAGCGCTTTCGATTATCGTACAATATCCACTTTTCATCACAAGTAATGATTCGATTTAAAATCCCTTCATTATTGTGTCGGTTGAGCAAAGTAACACAGCAGGCGACCCGTGTTTGCAAGTTCGATTCACTCAATTCATGAGGTACCCATCGTTCGAGTTTTTTTACTTTCCCGATTTGCTTCAAGTGGATTAATACAGTTTTGTCACTTACCCCGAAGCCTGCTGCTATCTCTGAAGTGCTTTGTGATGGATCCGCTTCCACAATAGCCTTTAATTCTTCGTTTTTCACTTTGATCTCCAGCCGTCCACGGGGTTGGTTCTTAAGGTCGAAATTTCCAGAACGAAAACGTTGAAACCAAAAACGTACCATGCTGTCTTTAGCGACACCAGCGCCGTACACATCATTAATTCTTCGAGCTGTTTCTGCAGCACTGGTGCCACGGTAGAACTCGTACTCGTAAATATACCGATATTTCATGTTTTCCATTGCGCGGTAAAAAGCGACGCCAAAGAAAAAATAATGAGGAAAATAACAAATGAATGACTGTATTCCAAAGAAAAAGAAACCAGCTAAATGAATTTATTAATTTGAATTTCGAATTCTTAACCAAAGAGGAGATATTTCAGATCAAATTGATCAGTACGACAAAACGCCAATTTCATACGTAAGGACCATAATTAATCCCTTTGTAAGTTTTTAAGACCACGTTTTCTACACTTTAGCCTTCAGACATTGTCAGCAAGGTTGGTTGGACATCAAGAAGCGTATCATTTTCTTACTGCCTTTGAGTAATATACTTGCAATTACATTACACATCTAATGTTATCGTAAGGTCAAAACTATGGCTATACCTGAAGAAGCGCACGTCAAGTATCAACCTTGTTGTACTGAATTCTTCACGGGTCCTTGTTATAAGATATTTACAACTATGTGTATAAATATAAAATCTATGTGATAAAATTATGTGAAACCGACAAAAGTGTGGTAAATAATATAAATAAGTTACATAGTGTATTTTAAATTAATTTTATGAAATTTACTAGAAACCTTATACAAATTGATTTTTGAATCTAATTTAAACGATTACAATTTGATATTTCAACTTACGAATTTAACAGTCCTTATTTAATAAAATCTACTAAAAAACTTTATACAATTTGATATATGAAGCTAATTCAATAAGGAATTTAACAGAAATAATGTCATGAAATTCACACCAATTTAAAGTTTGCTTAGTTAAGATGTGTTTGCTTCCAATTCGCAACTCTATATAATATTTTAAATGGAGTCTCCGAGCAGAACGTACTGAGTTCGCGCGTACTGATACATGCTGTTCGGACACTCATGCAATTAATTGCATAAGTCAAATGGATTGACGAAGTACAGGTACCCAGGATTCACGACCGGGACGAGATTTACGACCACTTTAATTTTCTATCATTGATTTACCTACTTTTTATTTTCTAAGATACGAGTACATTTATTTTTTAAATGGACGTCAGTTATTCACTGGAAGTTTCGCGTGATGGTTTTGCGTACATAGATACATATCGTCACGCCTCTCCCCGGAGGGAGCTGGCAGAGGTGTAATACAACACCCACACTTCACCGGACGATATTTAGTCCCAAACGTGACAGGGGGCTATGTCGCCATACACCGGGCTCCTGTCATGTAGCAGTTGACATACAATACGCGCACATATGTTCACACAATGAACAAATTGGTGCGTACCGTCGGCTGGGTTCGAACCCGCTCCCTCTGGCTTTGAACTATCTGGAAATCCAAAGTTATGCCATCCGGATTCCACACTCATGATAAAATTTTGGCTTGGCTTGGCATCACGCCCTTTGGTGTGATGGTATGATCATGAATGGCCACCTTAAGACTTTGATAACGATAATGATATCTATTGAAGACGTTGATTGTGTAATAATTGAAGTGCGCCTATCACAGTGAGCAGTATTGGTCGGTGTGTTCGTGTGTGTGTGTGTGGGTAACGTAATACAAATCATTATGAGAGTCACACGCAGCTTCCGTGTCAATTACGCAAATATACGATATTTTACTCCCGGGTCAAGGCATGAGAATGATTGATTTCTGATATTTATATTCGTACAAAAACAATAAGCTATGCCAGCTATCATCATTGCAGTCCCACTGCAGGGACACCGACTTACCCTACATTTTAATTTTCACAATTAAAAATTTACATAAGTTTTTTCAAAATCAAAAAATGTACTTAAAATTTATTTTACTTACTAAATTACTTTCTGTAAGTAACATTATTAATTAGAATTTATTAACTTACTAAGTACTTACGATTTGTTATTCTGAGTTTCAGACCGTGCAATTAGAAACCAAATCGCTGTTAGCTTACAAATTGGATACCGTCGGTTAAAGGATTCTGCGGTCAAGTGGGAAAGTAGGTACCTTTTCCTTATTGTCATCACGCTGTGTGCATCTCTAAATATTTTCACATACAAATCAGTTTTCTAAGCAACCGTGACGACAGCTGTATTACAGATACATGACATAATAGAGCGAGAATTAAACTTTGCGAACTTTGTATGAGTGTGAGAGTTTGTGTAGGTATGTGTATGTAATTTGTGCATGTGTAACTGTGTGTATGTAGTTTTATAAATGCGAAAGTTTTTGAGCGTGTGTGTTTACTTATTGCTTAAACGACTTAGACGATTTGATTGGAGTATGGATGGAGGTGGCTTCATGATCATTATTGGTCTAGCAACGGCTACCAGATAATGTTTATAATGTAACATTAGATTGTCTATTTACTAACGTTGATGCTAATGCTTGCCTTAGACTAGATCAGATGTTTAGATTAACACATACTTAGAGGGAAACCACTTTTTCCACTGACGTTGGTTGAAAACGAAACAAGATTTTCCAAATCTTAGGTTTAAAATACTAAGATAATTTTTCTTAGGATTATAACTTTGTAATCATTCACGACTTGAAGACACCCAGCTAATTCTAAATATGTGGATGTCTACAAATCGCGCATGATGTGATTTCCATATTATTTCTCGGCCAGTGTATTCTGTCGCACACTGGTGTCAAATGTAATGAAAAAGTAAGTGTGCAGTAATATCAGTGCAGTCAACGAATGACCTACACCACCGCCTACAAGAAGGTGTAGAATGCTTGAGCCCCTAAAATGATTCCTAAACGATTCCTTCAGTAACTTGTGTAAGCACTTACCTATCTACCTTCTAGGCTACCTGGCCATAGCACAAGCTTTTCTTAGCTTGGGGTCAGATGACCGTGAGTGCGAATATTTATATATTTATTCTACCTTTTTTTGATATTTTTGATTGATTGGAAGTTTTTGTTATACATAAGTATCATAAAGCCGTGTTGGATGAGTTGGATAAACTGCGCCTGCCGATCCGGAGATCGTGAGTTTGATCTAGACAAGCACCAATGAACTTTTCTCTAGGTAAAAATATTTATTATGTGTATATAAATATAACACGTGGTCTTACGGTGAAGTAAAACATCGTGAGTGAAATTGACATGTCCTAGTCCTAGAATTATTAATTCGAAAGACATGTGACATTCACCAACCTCACTGAGCCAGCTTGAAGGATAACAACTCAATCACTCTCGATGTAGGGTAGGTCAGTGTCCCTGCAGCGGGATGTACTAGGCTGTAATGATGATGTTATTACATCGGTGCGTGTCCGCTGGCGGGCTCTAGGTGACTAACCTGTCAATCGACTGACGTGAATAAATATTACTATATCATCATCACTTTCGCCATATCAGCAAATGGCCTACGAAATTTAAATTAGATTAGAGATGAAATGATCCGGCAGTGCACTGCGGCATGGTCTGGCGGTCAAGTTTTAATATTAGTTTTCGGTCCGTTCTTCGGCTTTTATTGGTCGGTTGTTCGGCTAATTTGGTTTTTTTTTTGTTTCCAATAAGCTGAGATTTGGAATTCTGTACTTATCAAACATTAAGCGAGCTTTACAGAAATATGTTTGCTTGCATCTCCTGATTTTTGACAAGACAGAGGGCCTGCGTACTTATATAAATAGCAAACAGGTGAACGATTACATTTTTTTCTATTGTTTTAAAAGTTAAGACCATATGCCAGCGACTTCGCTGGCATATGGTCTTCACTGTTCATTGCTGTTTTATACTTATAAAACAGCAAAAGAACAGTTTTAGTAAAGTATTATGTAAGTTCTTACTTACACCCACAAATGAATTCATGTAATTAAGAAGGATGGTGCATGGTGAATGCTGCTTGTGACCGGAATTCTGATGCCTACTTTAGCTAAAAAAATTAGCATTGCCACCCAACGTGCTAACTCTACCACCTTTCCATCCATAAAGGGGCTTTTAGATTCGTTTTAGTTTTTTAAGTTGAGTATATATAATATTATAATTTTTAAGCTTTAATTTATCTTATTTTCACTCGATAATGTTTTTGTATTCATAATACAATACACTCTCAAGCTAGCTCTGTATTCAACATATATCCGGCTTAAACTTCAGACTCAGCATCAATCCGGCCAAACCATCACTCTTCATCTCCAATAAAAACGTCTGCAATAACATTGAAGTACTTCCTGTTGCAAAAATACGGAGAATGTAAACATTATACCTACATTAAATGGCAACATTAAGTGCCGTTGCAGCGAATGTTGCATTTATGATCGTTATGTTTGCAAAAGTTGAGCTCATCTCATTTACTGTATATGGAGCAACGTTGTGATAACTTAATTTATCCAAAAAAAGTAACTTTTTTTTAAGATTACATTTGAAAGAAAGGCCAGGTCAAGATTACCCTTAACCGAAGAGCGTGTATGAAAAGACTGATGGATCCATGTTGGTTACCTAATAAATAATAATAAATAAATAAATATTCGGGACACTTGAACACACGGTCGTCTGACCCCAAACTAAGCAAAGCTTGTACTATGGCGGCCAGAGACTGATATATATACTTATATACTTTTAAATACATACTTAAATAGATATTAACACCCAGACATAGAACAAACACAAATATTCATCATATGAATGTTTGCCCTAGGTGGGAATCGAACCCACGCCCCCTAGATCAGAAGGCAGGTTCACTACCGACTGAGCCACAGAGGCAATCACGCCAGAACTAAGTACTGAACGGATCTGGATGAAATTTGGCACAAATTTGATAGTTTATAGTCTATAATAGCATATAGGCAAATGACACCGTGGAACGCAGCTAGCCTAGTACATATTTGTATTAACCTCCACAGAAAATGCACTTAACTCTAAAGACACACAGTGAAGTAGTGTAGGGGCGGAGGTGGCATGGCCCGCGGCGGCAGAAGTCATGGGCGGCACTGAGCGGCAAGTAGGCGGCATTTAGTGCTTATCAACAACTAACCTTTTACCCTATGCCGGCCTCATTTATTATGTTAGATCTGTCGATAACTTTCACGATTGTGTAAGAAAAAAAATGAGAGAAAATGAGATAAGTACATGATGAAATATGATCCACGTCGAATTCCACGTATCAGCACACCAATGGCTTTTAGCTGTGTTGTGAGTACTTAAATAGTTAATTATGTATGCAGATTTTATGATTATTATCTCATTTATAAGAGAAGGTAAACGCATTTATGTTTTACGAGGAAATAAAAAAAATTTCAAACCACCTGCTCGACAATGACCAATTACTTATCACGTAGTCCCAACGTAAAGCAAGGCATTGCCTTCCTAGGGAGATACATTATATGAAAATTCTAAGGGAGTTTAAAATAAAAGAGGTTAAAATTTAATGTAAATACGGGCACTGTAAGAAAAGTTTATTCGAAAATTGAACTGGCCACGAAGAAAAAAAGAGAAAGCAGCTGGACATATTTTCCTCAATATTTTCACAGTTCTTTTTATTGCCTCGTAAAAAGTTGAATTTTTATCTCTGGGATAAAGGAGTGTGTCTGTCTTCACTCAGGACTACATAACTCCCGCGACGTAAGACACTGTTTTGTCCCTTCGGTGTGCAATCTAACATAACTGAAGACCGCCGAATTTACTCTAAGATGGGAAATTACTAAAAAAAGCTCCCTTCTTTTTCCGTGCCTCTTCCTAGTTACTTTGAGGTGATTTTGAATAAGCTTACACTATCCGGCTCTGTCGTTTATGTCATATTTTGTGAGGTTTTCTAAAGGGTCCTCCACAAACTATCTTTTGGGAATTATCGGGGTAATTTCCTGTGTCAATACTTAAACGATTTTAACAGAATGATCGTTTTCACGGCGCATAACGTGTCACACCATCGGGCTTAGACTTCAAGGAGTTTGTCTGGACTCGGCGTAACTTTTAAACTGTCTCTAATGTGCTTAATCCTGATCCTATCCAACTTGGTAACTTGATAAATATGGGTCACTCGCCTGCTATAAACGAGTGACGTGTCGTAATTCTTGTACTTATAAATACAAGCTGCTATTCCATAACCATGTGTTTCTTATCATGTCTAGTAATAATAAGTTACTTACTACGGCTCTAGTGATGTCTTTACATCGATTACAACTTGTAGTATCGATAAATAAATCTATCGATAATTACAAGTTAATTTGTATTTTTTTCGGTCGCAATGTTTTTTTATCCTAAAATCATATCTTTGGGATCAATGGGCATTCAAAATTACTTTTCAGTACATTGAAAAATATAATTTGAGAAAGTACCTAACTCTTCCTTATTTCATACCTTCAAACGTTTTAACAAAAGAAAATGTAAGTTTTTCAATGAGCTGTCAAAGCGTCTGATAGAGAGAATAAACGACCAAAGGGCTGGTGCTTACCTCGGTCAGCGAATTAGCATTGCTATTCAGCGAGGTAACGTTGCCAGCCTTTTGGGTACTTTACCCGCGGATACTGACTTGAGCTCTATTTATTATTTGTAATTTGTTATTTTTGTTTGGTTTATTTTTTGCTGCAGTAGTTAATCTATTTAAATTATGTAAAGTTATTTAGAACAACATTGGAAGAACTAAAAAATAGTTAAAGAGAGTAGTGCAAAATCTAGTAACCTTATAAATTATATCAGTGGTTTTTTTCCGACAACTTCAAGACAATTTAACAAAAGTAAAATTCATAGTCCTCGATTATTTCTGATCGAAGTTCATACAGCATTTGAAGACATTTGTTGACGAACATTTTTTTTTTTTTGTTTAAATACATTATTTGACATCCTAGCCTAGTCGGAGTTCGACTGCTTTAGAAGCAGGAGGTCGCGGGTTCAATTCTCGCCCGGGCAGATGTTAGAATGATGAATTAAAATATCTGTTCTGGGTGTGGCTGTGCATCAACAAAGGGTATCCTAGTGGGGAGCGATGAGTGTGAGTGTGAAATGTTTTTTGTTACCCGACTGCGCAAGAAGGAGGGTTATGTTTTTCGAGTGTATGTATGCCTTAACTGCTTGAAGGATTTCGACATGTAAGATGTCATTGGAATCGTCTTAATACTGGAAGTGACATGAGGTACAAATTTTTGCAGTCGAGTTTTTTTGATAATGTTTTTATTTAAAGATTCCATCGACAATTTCCCCAGCGGTAGAGCACTGCACTATAAGTCTTACATAGGTCATTGGAAAGTAAGAGGCAAAGGTTGTACCTCTGTGTCGTCACTCTATCGGCTTATAGTTACTTTAATACAAACATCACTTATCGAATGTGGCCAGAGGCTATCTGTTGGCTAATAAAATAGCAAAAAGAATTTGCCCGAAGGCCTACCGATATGTATCTACCAGAATATTATAGTAATAGAATAGAATTATAATAGTATAATATCTAATAGAATAGTAGTAAAGCTATTCGAAATATTACGAGTGATTTGACAAAAATATATTATGTTATTATTGAAAATTAGAATAAGTGAAAATTAAAAATTGAAAAAACCCCCGACATTATGTTTATTTTTGTTATTTTTTGCACACCCTGTCCCATACTCATTTGTCGTATCCTCTCCATCCTAAGGTTGCCTGGAAGAGATCGCTTTTAGTGATAAGGCCGCCAGTTGTTACACTATTTAATAAGTTTTATAATTATTTTTCTCTTGTTGTTTTGTTATCTGTGGTGTGAACAATAAAGAGTTTATCTATCTATCTATATATCTGACATCATTATTCATCAAACATAGCTATGAACACTCCCGACTAATTTTTCAAAACTTTCAAACAAAATCAAAATCGGTTCAACCGTTCGGGAGCTAGGATGCCACAGACACACACACACACACACACACACACACACACAGATACGGGGGTTAAAATAAATAAATTTGAACACATAGTCGCCTGACCCCAAACTAAACATAGCTTGGACTAAGGCTGGCAGAGACTGACATAGTTTGACAAGTTCTTTAAATACTATTTTTTTTAATCGAATAAATTCTTCATCCATCGTTCTATTTAATAATATGTCTGTACCCACTTATCAGCAAATTTAAATCAGTAAATTGAAAGGAAATATTTTTATGTTGATTGATGTTCTCATCGGTCATCATAAATCATTTTACTGCGTACGTTTACGTACGTTACTACATAACATAACATCACGCCTTTCCTCTGCAGGGGCTGGCAGAGGTGTAATAACAAAATGCTTTATGCTGATGATATTCAGTCCCAAATATGACAAGGGGCGAGCCTGTTGCCAAACACCGGGCTCCAATCATGTAGCAGATGACATACAATACACACAATGAACGATTTGGTGCGTGCCGTCGGCTGGGTTTGAACCCGCTCCCTCTGGCTTGAGAAGCGGGCATTCTCCAACTAGGCTATTATCACTTTTATACCAACGTTTCTATGCAAAAGACATGGGTAAAGGGGGTAATTGCGTCTTTCGAGAATTACTGACAAACCCTTCACAAATTAAGCAACTAACGACATCTAGTACAGAATATTGTAACTAAAGATAAAAAAGATGTAAGTAGTGCCTAATGTGTAAACGGTTTGACAGTAATTCTCCAAAGACGCAATTGCCCTACAGACTCATTTGCCCCAGTTGATCCTAGAGCTTAAAAATATAATGAAAAACAAAACACACCTGCTTGCTAACATAAATAAAATATGAAGGACAATAAACTAAGCCTCAGTGTGAGTCAAGTCCAAAGTCCTATTATAGTAATACCAATAAAATAAAAATAAAATAAAATAAAATAAAAAAGCCTTTTATTTCCTACAAATTAGTTTTACATACAATTTTTACATTAACTTATCTTTAAACGCTTAACTAATTAAGATTAATACCTTATTTTGTTTATGCCCTATTTTATGTAGCTATTTACTGTTTTTTATTTACTAGTATTATTATACCATTAAAGTAATACCAATAAAATGTGTTTAAAATCATCCAGAAAACAGTAAAAGTTGTTCATGATGGTGACGGTTATGACTTTTAATTATACGTGCTTTAAGCTGAGCTTAAAACCCTGTTAAGCTGCGTATTCACTAGAGATATGCAAGCAAGTTGAGCTGTGCGAGGGTGAGTAGTGAACTTTTTTTTAGCTGTACAAGAATCCGATCATGAGCTTTCCACACATTCTTCGCTTGCTTCCTTTGCACACATTTCTAGCTTTTGTGTATGTGGAGGAAGGTAATAAATATATACCTCGTTTGGCTAGCCTTTTTCCACCAGAACTGCGCTGAGCGAGGCTAAGAAATAAAAACCTGCCAAGTGCGATTCGCACTAGCGCACGAAGGGTTCCGTGCCATAATCTATAAAAACGAAAAAATAATACGTTTTTTGTATGGAAGCCCGCTTGAATATTTCTTTCTGTCTCTTTTTTTAGTAATTATTGTAATTGCGGCAACAGAAATACATCATCTGTGAAAATTTCAACTGTCTAATTGTCACGGTTCATGAGATACAGTCTGATACAGATAGCGGAGTCTTATTAATAGTGTCCCGTTCTTACCCTTTGGGTACCTAACCTACCTAACCCTAAAAATGAAACTAGTAGTGGATGTTTTCCTCTCATCACATCTCTCAAGCATACGCAGCCTAATGCCAGGTCAGGTCACAATGACGTCACAATGGTCAACTCATCAAGTGATCACCGCTGCCATTAAATGATAATGATCTAAAGATTCCCAAGTCATCTGCCGACTTACATCGTTACATCATGTTACGTGACCTAACGCTAGCCCGCAATGTTATGACAATATGAATGGTCTTAAAAAATCTTTTTGTACCAGAAACATTAAGAAAACGAGGAAAACGCTGAAGAATAGAATTACTCTTTGTTGAAATAACAAACAACAATGGCCTTCGATAACGATTGCACAACTGCTAAAATTTACTAAAAAGCATCTAAAAAGGTTAGTTATTATCTAGAAGAGATCGCACTTAGCGCTAAGACTGCCTTTTGTGCTAATCGGCAACGTTTTTCCGTTCTTATTTTAGGTTGTTAATCTTTGTAATAATTATTGTTTCTATTACAGACGTAAACAAACAGACCTATTCTGCAATCACTCTGCATTAGCCGACTGCTGCGTGTGGTTTTATATAGGCTCAGAATTGAAAGGAGTGTAGGTGTGGAGGCCACATATACATTACTTGAAGTTTACTTGAAGCTGTAGATTCTCACGATCTCTATGCGAATTCTAAGGTTTAAAGCGCGTTTTGAAACCTTAAGGGTTCCGCGACGCTCTGAATATTCCATACAAACTTTTCAAGAATTTCTTGGAAACCCTTTGTCAGATTATTATAAAATTTAGCATGTACAATTAAATTAGCTGTATCTACGCTCTTACGTTCTTGGTTTCTTTTTTAAAAACGTCCTCAAGAGAAAATAAGCTATGAAAAATATCCGCATTTGTAAGGGGTCACTTTTGACTGATTTGTTTAGTAGATAGACAAAGCAAACCAAAAATCCCTTTACATAGGGAGTTTGTCTACATCTTTAGCTTTTAAATTAATTCATAATACAAACTATTTTTTTAGTTATTTAAGAAAGATTAGAGAAGTGCAAAAGTCCTAATACACTATTGAAATTGCACTTTGTCACGATGAACTTTAGAGGCTAGTCAGTATCTTTACTTGCTCTCTTCACTCGTCTAGAAAACCAGCCAATTTAGCCAATGCGAAGTTAACCTAAAGTGGTCTCCGGACAAGGGTCCGGAGACCACTTTAGGTCTCCGGTTTAGGTTTCCTATTCCTATTAAGGAATAGGATATAATATCTGCTAGATTTCACAAAAAGCATCTTCTCTCCACTTGCTACGATCCCGGCATACACCTTTCGCTTCTTCTACTTCCACGAGTCCCTTCATACATGCTCGTAGGTTATGCGTAGGTACTCCTGACCTGTTTCAAAACGTCTTGGATTTGATCGTGATACGTTTTCCTAGGTGTTTTTCTAGGACCATTCACGTTCGCCTTGTACGAGTAAATCGGTTTCGTCAATTTCCTTTCATCCATTCTATCAATATGTCCAAGCCATCTAAACATTCTTTTCTACAATACAATACAATATCACTTTTTTGCACATTAAATACTACAATGGAAAACCTTAAAAACTAACATTGTACATTGATTCGGCAGTACAAGGGCAATCTTACCGCCTAAAGCCATTTCTTCCAGGTAACCTTTGGATGGGCAGGAACTGAAAGAAAACGAAAAGAGTAAGTGGTGTACATTATGTTTGATTTGCCTGCACAATGCGATGCCACACGCGCTACACAACGCTCCTGGGCCCTTGAACGAGCCTTAACTGTGTTTTAGCATTTCATCTTCAGCTCGTGATACCCCACTGCTGAGCATAGGCAAGTTCTTGTTCCTTCTTTTTCCAGTCCTGTGCGTCTCGCGTCCATGAACCACATTTTTACTGCTTCGTCATAGTTTAGAGAGAGCTCTACAACCTACATATATTCTGGTACAGAATGGGAGATAGGGTTCTTAACTCAAACTCAATGTCTATCTGCTTGCTGCCTACATAATCATGATAAGGTATTTAATGTATAATTAGTTCGGATGTAGATAATTAGCTAACTGGGTCTACCATAGACCAATTTTTTTTTGCTTGAGTTACTTATTTTACTACTACTTTACCTTTGGTAATTAATTTAGAAAAAAGATCAGACATGAAATCTTTCACATTGTTTGTCATAACTATTTTGCCATTTTTGTGTCATATTTTTAGTGTAAGAAATTAAGAAATAATCTAAATGTATTTCTAAAATAACTAAACAAAAAAGAAAGGACTCACTATTCTACAGTATTTCGGCAAACGACGTGTAATAAAATACTTATAACCAGCAATTGATAAAACGATCACAACTCACATTTTACGATCGAGAATCAAAAGTAGGTAAAGTATCTACGTACTCGCAAGAAATTTAAAACGCAATGATCTCACCTTATGTGACTTACGGTCGAGTCGGAGCGGCTCGCACGAATTGTATTTAATTGCTCATGAATAAAGGTCATTTATAATGGACGATGCGAACGAGCGACGACGATGATTCGATTTGCTGCCGATTCATTGACTGTTTTTTTTTAATTACTTGTACTGTGTTGGGCCAACTAAGTTTAAAACTATCGCTAAAGCCTAACCAGCCGTTAAATCTCTGATAACTCTGCTCTTCAACACTGACCGCTGTGATAGTTGATATTATGGCCAATGGCCAACTAGTGAAAAGCCGTAAAATTTCTAGTTTAGACCAGAGATTTCACGGCTAGTTACGCTTTGGTTATAGTTAAAGTTAGATGTAGACTGATAGCCGTTTTGATTAACATCTCATTAACGTGTAATACCCTCGGAAAAGTTATTTTGTGTTTGGCTAAAAATAGGAGAAGACCATTGCAATGTCCTATTTCTAGTGAATAAATTACATTTAATTTTATTTCATTTGGCTTTTTCTTTGTTTTTAACCAAGAAGGAGGAGGTTCTCAGTTCGTTGGTTTTTTAACCCATTTAATTTTTTTTTTGTTTCATAAGGTATGTACTTCCCAGGTCGTCATATTTCAATGTTTATTTTTAACTCGATCGAAAAAAACAAAACATGTTTACAAACCATTCCGAGGTCATTTGCGTTTACTAGTAAAGAGGTAATACAAAACTATGTCCTTTTTTATGCAATATAAAACAAGCTAACGGGTATCCTGATGGTAAGCGATCACCATCACACCTATGAAAACCTGTAATACCAGAGGCACCACAGATACGTTGCCGTAAGGACTCTATTGACAGCCCTTTTGAAGAACCCTATGTTATAGTTACTCGTAAATACTGCAGGTGGGAGCTCATTTCACAGATTGCAGGTGTGCGGCAAAAAAGATCGCTAAAACGCAGTGTGCGATTTCCACTGATCGATGATAAGTTGATGAGCTTTCAGGCGGTAGTGGCTGGCGCGATGATAAAACTGCGATGCAGGCATCAGTTTGAATCAGAACTCTCCCCGTCATAAAAGCGATAGAAGATACATAGAGACCGAACGTCTCTGTGCATACTGAGCGGCTCTAGGTGTTCAAAAAGCTTGGGATCTTTGACAATTCTGACGCTGTAATGTAAAGCCCATACTTAGGTGGTACGTTCCAAAGGTGGGAACAATAGTCCACGTGAGGTCAGACTTGTGCTTTATTTAAAGCAAAACACTTTGTTTTAACAAGAAGTACCGCTTCGTCTTATTGAGCTCCCTTATCACCCAGGCCCTAAAATGTCTTGAGTGGAAAAACATTTTAGTAAGACTTTATTAACATATTTATTATTGTTCGGTTCCAGTTTGAGCCTGATAATTGCAAAATCTTGCAATAATATTTGTTTTACCTTTTATTTTTTATTTATTTATTTTGAACCAAACTATAGTTAGTTAACTTTCGGGAGCGGAAGTTTGGTTTTTTAAAAACTAATATTTGATTTTAAAATATACTTTAATACTAGTAGAGTCAATGAAGATTCTATTCAGACTAACTTAAATCTATCTTACAAGTTAGAGGAGGGCTTTGCCCGACGTCGACGCAGCATTCCCGCAACAGTGGCGTGACTCTGCGTAGGCGTACAGACGCTAGGTCAGCAGAGACCCACCGCGTCGCTCGGTGGCCATAGTAGCGATAATATAACGCCTTCCCCCTCAGACCGAAGTTATCGGAAAATGGATTTTATGAGATTTTATCGGAAAATGTGTTTTCCGAGAACTTCGTATACATTTCCCTTAAAGTTATTTCTCTTATCCTAATTTTAATTACTAGTGCTGCCCCTACAATACACAAGCTTCGCTCTGCAAGGTTCGTAGAGACAACGAAAACTTATGCTAATTTAATGTAATAAAACAGGATTTTCATTTACGTTAAGTTCCATATTGTTTTCGGACGTTTTCCGATTTTTTGTACAAAATACTTGAATATACGGTTTGAATTTGAACCAGGCTATGTACACTGAAATCACTGCTACGAGTACGTAGAGCACAATTGTGGCAATGCCAAGGCTTTTCACTTGATTAACACTTTTATCACTTTTCGCATTTCTCTTCAGTAGAAGGTTAAGGTGTTGAACGTCATCCAGGTTGATTCCTTTCAGGTTCATCGGCTCCGTTTCTGCTACAGTATTTTCTGGTGGACTAGGTAATTCTATTACAGGTACGTTATTGTACGAAATTCCCAAATTACGAAAGCGGTTTCCCTGGATCCGGAATGTACCAATTAGAACATCGCAGGGTTTGAGCATCGTTAGGAGGTATGTGCCTTTTACTTGTTCTTGCATAACATCGTCGCTGCATTTTTGGGTGAGTACTGTCTTATACTTGGAGAATACAATCCAGCGGTTTTCGGAAATTTTCTGAATTTTTAAATCTTCAATGTCAACCGGTCGCACCTTACATTTTGGGAGGTCTTGTCGGTAATGCATTAATTGTTCTACGCAGATTTCTTCCGAGCTTGAGACAAGTTCATTCTCTGAACATAGATATTCTTTAGCGGTTATCTCTTTGCATTTTTGGGCGATTGGTCGGTACCTTGTTTCATCTTGCAGTAGGTAAGGGTACTCAGGAATAATGGAAAAAGTTTCATTAGTAGGATAGTGGAGCATGGGGAGAGGGTACAATTTATAATATATATAACTAATATTTTCAACTAATGGAACATCAATGATAAATCTAATATTATTATCTTTGAAGTATGTTTTAACACTGAATGTTTCTTCTAAATTAATTAAGTTCTTATCATTTACGGAATACATCAAATTACCAAAAGTACTTATTTCTTTTAACAATGTTAGCATTTCTCTAGAATCTATTACAGATTTATGTAAAACCGATACTTTGCTAAGTGCCAAAGATGTCTCTACATCGCTTAGTTTAACGGAAATAGTACGAAAGTTGATTATGAATAAGCTGAATACATTTATAATATGAGATATGAAAAGGTCATCGTTATCCTTCCTAGCTTTAATAAATTGTTCTATCTTGGTTAATCTATCATTTAGAATTTTAGTGTTATCATTTATAACTTTACTGGAATTAATAACGTGGTCCAACATTTCGGATATTATAGTTATTTTATTAGAAATAGCCTGTTCGCGAGTTTTTACGTCTGTTATCATTTCTTCAAAATGAACAGCATCTTCATTGTCAAGATTGCCTGTGATGACCTTAATCAATGAGCCCAATGGATCAATGAGACCGCGTTTAAATCTCTTGTTTGGTAATAACTGTTGCAACTTTTCAGTTGCTTCATCCCGAATATATTCTGCCTGAGCTTTGAAGTCTCTTACCTGGCCAATTACTACGGAAATATTTTTGGCGGAAAGTAACTTATTACAAAATTTGGAATACTGTTGAGAATTAAATGTCAAATCGGATGTTATTCCTCCTAGATCTATTGTTTTAATAAGTGACCAATTATTAAATTGCAAGAAGGCTCGACCTTGTTTCACTGGGAGAATGCCAGGATTTTTGCTAATTTTCTGCAGTTGAAGGCCCTGGCCTGGGAGATCTTGGTTTTGAAGGCCCTGGGTCGTCGATATCCATACCATCAGGAGGAAGCACCACCTGTGGAGGGCGTTTTACATTTTTAATCGGAACCTTTGTGTCTCTATGCTTGACTCTTATGGGCACTATGTTGTGTTTAACCTCCCCTGTCACTGTTACTTTTTGATATTTAGGTTTGTCTTTTGATTGTCGTTTATTTACTGCTTTTGCGTAAAGTGTTTGTCCTACTGCTAACTCTGGTCCTACTTCACCTTTACGTTTTTCTCTTACCTTTTCTTTGTCTTTTTGTATTTTTTCGGTCAAATATTTATATAGCTCACGTGTTTTCTTTCTATGGTCCTTTATTAATTGTTGCTTGTATGACTTATCGAATTCTAAGTCGAAGGCTGAGTTTATTTCGGTATGTCCAAATACTACTTCAAACGGAGTTAAATCGGTAGCGCTATGAATACTATTGTTATAAGCCATGATTGCGTATGTCATTACGTTTGCTGCATCTGTGTACTTCCTTTCATATTTAGCTATGCGGTAAATTTCGATAATGGTGGAATGAAAGCGTTCAACCATACCTACAGAATTTGGGTTATTTGGCGTACCTATATGTAATTTTATTTTATGTAAGTCTGTCAGTTCCCTCATCAAGTCGTTGTTAAATTCAGTACCTGGGTCACAACTAATTTTTCGTGGAACGCCGTAAAAGCTGAAATATTTTATTAACGCTCTTACTACTTCCGGTGTAGATCGGGTTGGTACTTCAAGCGCCTGCCCTAATTTACTGAATGCGTCTATTATAGTAAGGTAATGTTTTGACTCGATAGAAAATATGTCAATAAATATTTCTTGAAACGGTGCGTCTTGGGTTTCTGTAAGTTGCAAAATTGGTTTGATGGGTTTTCTATCATATTTAGTGGTTTTACATTTGTCACAAGAGTTAATTACGGCTGATACTATGTTATGCATATCTGGCCAGTAATAGTTACGTTTGATTCGTTTTATGGTTTCTGTAATACCGCGGTGGCACGTTTTGCCTTCATGTAATTTACGTATAATTAGTTTTTGTTCTTCTTCGTCTTCGACGTTAATGACGCGTTCGGTGCATTCGTAAAAATTCATGGTACCCTTTTTGAATAATGTAATTACTACGTTACTGAATTCTCGTCGATGTTGCATGGTTTCGAAGTAAATGAAGTATTTTATTTTTGGTCTTATGTATTTTTAAGGAATTGATAAATGAGGTCTTGATTGTTAAAGGGCAAGAAAACCTCTAGAATTTTTTGATGTTTAGTGGATAGATCTGTGACTTGCATGTCATTACCAAATTTATGGAATAATAATATTTGGTTCGGTTTTGTGTCTACGGCTTCATTTAAAATGGGTATGCCTAATGATTCTAAGTCTTTACCGGAATGTACGGTTTCTGTCGCACTGGAACTCGTATCTGAACGTACTAACGATTTAGGTTCCTTTTTTAGGATTTCGTCTACAGAGTCGTCATCTGAAATTGTTGCAGGGCTAGCTGTTGCGGTTCTGTCAGAGTCAGGTATAGATATTGTATCAGAGTCTTTTCGTCTTTTAGTTACGTGACGGTCGTCTATATTGACTATCATTGACATTTCGTCATCGGATTCGCCTGTGCCTAACGCGTTTATTTTTAGCCGGGAAAGAGCATCGGCATTTGCATTGAGGTTACCATTTTTATGTTTAATATTAAAGTCATATTCTTGGAGACGTAAACGCCAACGTGTTAATTTACTACCGGGTTCCTTTAATTGATATAACCAAAGTAGTGGTTTATGGTCCGTTACAATATCAAATTTTTGGCCATAGAGATAGGGCCTAAAGTGCTTAGTGGCCCAAATTATAGCTAGTAATTCTCTTTCTATGGCGCTATATCTCTTTTCTGTATCACTTAATGTTCGACTGGCGTATGCTACTGGTCTGTCAGAACCTATGGTTCCCTGGGATAATACTGCGCCTATTGCTACTTCTGAGGCATCGGTAGTCAAAATAAAAGATTTAGTCATATCCGGATATTGCAAAATGGGTGCATTAACCAATAGTTCTTTACATTTTTGAAAGGCTTCAATATATTTTTCGGTCATTTCTACGTTTTTACCTTTCTTTAAACATGCAGTTAATGGTTGTGTGATTTTTGAAAAATCTTTGATAAATCTACGGTAATAGCCTATAAATCCCAGAAATCGCTTTATATCAGTCTGTGTTTCCGGAACGGGGTATTCTAAAACAACTTGTATCTTGTCATTATTTGGTCGGAGTCCGTCTTTAGTCAGTGTATGCCCTAAGTACTGCACTTCTTTGCGGAGAAATTCTGATTTGTCTAGCTGGACCTTAAGGTTAGTGAGTCTTAGCCTATCAAAGACTGCGCGTAGCTTTTCTAGGTGTTGTTGCAGTCCGTGTGAGTATATCCGTGGCACGCAGGAATAACTGAACATCGCAAAAACGTCAATTTTTCAGGGCAGCCATTTTAAAGTTTGACATTTTCTGTTTAGTCGGTAAGTTAGTTAAACGATGATGTCAAAGTTATTTTGAGGGTTACTTGATGCCCTCTTTCGTATGGTTTCAAGAATTTAACGAAACAACTTATAGTTTACATAATAATAGACTTGTCAAACAGCTGAAATGCCTTGAATAAGTTGATAACTCGACTTGTAGACCAAGTTTTGGCTTTTAAGGACATTTATCCAGTTATTCACCATCTGAGTACGGATCATTTTTATCGGTTACCCTATTTATTTCAATGGAAAAAGCATTATTTCTCATTAGTAAACCAATGACAACTTCAAACAGATATAGTTTGTCAAGTAATTATTACTACTTTACAAGATATATCTTACTTTTCAGCATATAATGCAAAATATAAAAAAAGTCTTAGTATTTAAAATATATTTTTTTTAGAATTATACGCTCATTTACATAATCTAAAAACTGTTTTCACTAACTTATTAAAATTATTTTTTAAACATATGGGAAAAACACAATGGAAACGCATTTGTTTCTAATTAAAATGAATTATTTAGAGTATACACTAAATTAACACATAGGCTAGACTTATTATCCCGAGAAATCAACAGTTGGCAATCGTTGAGTTCTACAAATAAGAAAATATTAATCAAACACACTACAAGACATAAATACCTACTTATAAAAGGTCTTATTTAAAAAGCTTTTCTAATAATTATTTTAAACGACTTCAAAAAACCGTTTTAAAAAAATCTTTGAAAATTTTCGTAATCTTAAGTGGCTGTAAAAAATCTGTAAAAATGTCTGATGACACACATGCTTAATACATGTTTTGTTAGATTGCTTACACATTACTTCGATCAATAATAATACTAATGAATAATAATAAAACCCTTTATTCAGACCAACTTAGTATCTATTTACAAAGTATTAAGAACTAAAAACTATGAGTGTGGATTTACAAGTATATTTTGGTAGTAAATCTTAATCTATTCTAATACTTAATTATTTTTTGTAGGTGTGTTTGCCAATCGGCAAAGATCTCCTCCAACCTTTTTCATTCCTGTCTATCTTGGGCCACTCTATTCCAAGTTACTCCTGCTACCTGTCTAATGTCATCATCCCACCATTTCTGTGGTCTGCCCCTTTTCCTTCTCCTAGGGCACCATCGTGTCACAATTTTGCTCCATTTCTCTTGGCCTCTTATCATATGCCCTACCCAGTGCCATTTGAGTCTTCTGATTTTACATTAAAACAGGTAGTACGCAGGTGTTGAAAAGTTTTTTCTTTACATTAATGTGAAGAGTTTTATCTTCCATGGCTTCTCTCAGACTCCAGTATCTCTTTCAGCCATTTGTTATTCTTCTGTCAACTTCTTTGCGTATAGGGACCTCTTGTGTTATTAGCTGTCTCAGGTAGATATATTCATCAGTGTAATCAATTTGGTTATTTCCTAGATGTATGGTGGTTTTCTTCCCATTTGTCCTTACCTTTGTTTTCTCTGGGTTCAACTTTAAACCTTTCTTCTCACTTTCATCCGCTAGTTCAAGTATCATTTGCTACATGTTTTTAGGTGTTTCAGCAAATAACATTATATATATATCATCTGCGAACCTCGATTGTGTTAGGGAGACTCGGTCGACAGTGATTCCGATGTTTTCCCAGTTAAGTCTCCTAAAGATTGTTTCGACAACCGCTGAGAATAGTTTTGGAGGTAGAGGGTCTCCATGTCTGACACCCTTTCCTACTCTAAATGGTTTACCTTTCTTTTCTAGTTGGATTCTCGCGGTGCTATGACTATTATTTTAATTAAATAAAGTGAAAAAAAGGAACTTCTTATTCTGATTGGCCATCATTGGTGTTTTTCCCCAAAAACCTTAAAACACAGATTTAAAAAATTGTCAGACTTCGTCTTAGACAACCATGGCTCTAAAGGGTCTAAATGATCTATGCTAGCGTCTCTTTACTGCTTTGCACCCCGCTATCAATCAACCCTGTATTGATTTGAATCTTTTGTGTAAGTATGAATGTGGGTAGGTACATAGTACACCAATGATAGTAATAGTCACCAATAATGCACAGCATTATAATATATTTTTTATATTTACTTCACGTTGTTGCATGGCATGTTTGTTGGCGTTTAGGCTCCAGTAGGTACATAAAAAATATCCAGCTCGGGTAGATAACAACTTGATATCTTGCTATTGCAGATGAAAACTAAATCACCACGGCAAAGGTAAAAGTGAACATGTAATAATGTCACTTTTTAAACAAAAATATTTGGCTTGCCATAACTTGACATCTCGATTTGTCAATGGAGGCAGAAACAGGCTATGTGTATAAGTCGAGATATCCAGTATTTTGGATGTGAGTGTAAGTTGATAAATCAAGATGACAATTATTCATACACAAACTTATGCTTGACATCTCAATTTGTCAAGTTAAAATTAATTTTTGCAGAAAAGGCTTAGGTGTATAAGTCGAGATCTTCAATATTTTGAACATGTGTTGATGTTGATAATTCAAGATGTCAATATTAGTAAGCAAACACACACTTGATAAGTCGTTTTATCAAGTAAAACACCATAAAATGCAAGGGTGTCGAGATGTACAAAACGCGATTGCTCTAAAACTATTGTATATTTCGGGCTGATTTTTTTATACATAGTAAAGCGCATACGAAGGAAGCGTTTAAGCCAATAAAAAAAAAATCATGCAAGTCGAGTTGTTCAGTTATTCCTACGTGCCACGGATATAAGTATATCATCTAGATATACCAGACAGTGTATACCTTGCAAACCTCTTAACACATTGTCCATGGTGCGCTGAAAGGTCGCCGGAGCGGTTTTTAATCCAAATGGCATCCGAAGGAATTCATAGTGGCCATTTTGGGTGGAAAAGGCAGTTTTTTGTCTATCTTTCTCTGCTATTTCAATCTGATGGTACCCAGATGCGAGGTCTAGCGTAGTAAAATAATTACTTTTACCTAGTTTATCGAAAAGGTCACAAATATTTGGGAGTGGATATCTGTCGTCAGTCGTGATCTCGTTTAGTCTTCTATAGTCTATAACCATTCTATACTTTCGCTGACCGGAAGCGTCAAGCTTTTTGGGGACCAAATGAACAGGGGCGCTCCAAGGTGAGTGCGACTCTTGCACCACATTGTCCTTGAGCAGTTTCTCTACTTGATTTTTAATCTCTTCGGCCTGTGCTGGGGGTTGCCTATAAGGTTTGATATAGACAGGGTCGTCATTCGTTGTCCTAATGTGATGCTTGACCTGATTGGTGAAGGTCAGTGGTAAGTCTTCGCAGTAAAATATATCCTTATACTCATCACATAAGTCATGTATTGCTTTTCTTTCTTCCGTATTTAAATGGTCAAGTCTTAATTTTGTCAAGTTATTTTGAAGTAATTGATCAACGTCAACGTTAGTCATGTCGGTTGTATAGTTTATGTCGCATACGTCTTTTTCGTTTTTAAGTTTTAAAACTTCAAAAGGTTTTGTAATTGTCATTTCTATTTCGTTTTCGGTTGCGTTTTGTATGATGGTAGTAGCAAAATAATTTTCACATTTAACGATTGCGGCTGGCATTCGCAGATTTTCACAAAACATTTTGAAATTTAAAATTGCGTCACCCTCTTTGAGATTTACTGGTAGTTTTACGCGGTGTTCGCTGCGTGGTTCCAGTTTTATAGAGTAATTCTGGTCATGAATAATTGGAACAACTGCTCTATTTGTTTTTAGGGATTTTTCTCCTAAATCAAGGCTTGCTTTAAGTTTTGTCATCAAGTCGCATCCTATCACACCGTCATACTTTTTGTCTACGTCATAAATGAAGAATTTTTGGAAACCCTCTTGATTGAAAATAGAAAACAGTGGAATATGAACTACTTCATTATGTGTACTGCAAGCGTGCGTACTCGTTACCGTAAATGGTTCATAATATTTAAATTCGGAGTAGTACTGATCTGCTTTAGCCGGGCTTATGAACGACCTGGTGCTTCCAGAGTCTAGCATAAATTTTCCGTCAATATCGGGCACGTAAATATATGGTAGTTTTAAAGTTGCGTCATAATTTATTTCAATTACCTCGGGATAATAGGGGACACCGCTAAACAAAAATTTTCCGCTGCTCCAATATTGTAACTTACCTCCTTTTCTGTTTCATATGTATTTGTATCGGGATCCTGACCTTGAGACATCATTTCAGTATAGTCAGTAGCGTCATTCAGTTGCGGCTCGTCGTAAGCCTGATACTCAGCGCCATCGTAGTTATACTCGTCCATATAATTAGGTACATACTCACATTCGTCCGTTGTATACAGCTCGTTTATAGGTACCTTAGGTAAGGCTGGGGCAGTCCTCATTGTGACGTCACTATTAAACTGTTGAGGCGGCCGGTAACCTTGAGGTTGCGGGGGCCTATATCCGAAATTACCTGGCTGAGGTCTGAAACCAAACTGCGGCGGCCTATAGCCGAATTGTCCTGCTTGAGGTCTAAATCCATTCTGACCTACCTGCATTAATGGTCGAGGCGCAAATGGTGTTGTTTGCGCACGAGGGACAAACTGCTGAGCTTGTTGTGGCCCACTAAAATTTGGGCGATAGCCGAATTGGACTGGGGGTCGGTAGCCAAAGTTATTATTTGGGGGTCGCACAGATGGCTGGGTTACAAATTGTGGTTTTGGTAAAAACTGATTTCCGGGTATACCAAATTTAAATTGCGTTTGAGGCATGTGAATAAGCTGTTTGTGCGGGGTAGCATTTTGGTTTTGTAACATTTTTGACCTTACGTTATACTGGTCCTGGAAGTTCACCTCTTCCATCACATGCTTCAGAGCCTCTTCTAAAGTTTGCGGCTGTTTCATCCTAACTAACCTTACCATATGCTCGGGCAGATTATACAAAAAGACATTCAATGATGTGTTGTCATGGATGATGCGTTTGGCGGCCTTGACCTCCATTGAATTTTGATTACTTTGATTAACTTTTGCTAACAGGATGGCTCGCACATCCTGGATTCTACCACAAAATTCTAGAAATGATTCGTTATTTTTTATTTTTAAAGTTTCCAATTCGATGGCCACGCACTCTTCACTTCTCGGGTCACCGAAATGTTGGATTAACGTTTCTTTGAGGCTGTCGTAAGTGTCAAATTCACCTCTTTCACTAACTAAGGCCGCGGCTTTCCCTGTGAGTTTACTTGTAACGCACTGCATAAGCAGTTCATTTCGTGGGGCTGTACCTTGGAATATCTGTATTACGTATTCGCACTTTCTTAAGAATAAATTAAGAATTTTCGTATCTCCGTTGAACTCTGGGATAAGTTTTAGCATATCCCGAAGCCCTGGAGATCCTGCCATCGTTAAAATATTTGCTTCCGTCATTCTTAATCTATTACACTTATTTTATTTTATTTATTTATTTTTTTTATTTTTCAGTAGATTTTGTACTGAATTTATTATACAATGTTTTTACCTAATTTAATAAACGCCAGATTTTATAGCTTAAACTAAAACACATAAACTTAATTCACAGTAAATTTTATACTGTCCTTAATTAATTATCTAATTAACGCTAGATGTTATAGCTCAAAAAACTAAAATTTAATTAACAGTAAATTGTATACTGCAAAAAAAATTGCAAGATAATATTGCCTACTTAATGCTAGATTTTATAGCTTAGAACACAAACTTCGAGGATTTGGGGCAAGGAGAGACGCACAATGATTTTACTTGAGGTACTCACGTTCCAATCGCCATTTATCCCGCTCTCAGTTGACTTATTTATTTGGTTCGTAGAATAACCGGAACGCAACGACCCCCCTGATTATAAGCGGGGCCGCACTCTGCTGCCACTGCACGAAAACACTGGAATTTACAGGCGCACTCGCGACGACGACAGCAGCCGATTATCCTACCGGCTGCGCCAGTTAACTTTCGGGAGCGGAAGTTTGGTTTTTTAAAAACTAATATTTGATTTTAAAATATACTTTAATACTAGTAGAGTCAATGAAGATTCTATTCAGACTAACTTAAATCTATCTTACAAGTTAGAGGAGGGCTTTGCCCGACGTCGACGCAGCATTCCCGCAACAGTGGCGTGACTCTGCGTAGGCGTACAGACGCTAGGTCAGCAGAGACCCACCGCGTCGCTCGGTGGCCATAGTAGCGATAATATAACGAGTTACTAAATCGTGTCGTATTCGGATCGTCGGTACTAAAGAATACACTTTAATGTTGCAATGCACTGTACGCACGTATTCCATCGAAATTAATTAATGGTTAATAAGGTATTAACGGTTTTAATTCGTGTGTCTGTTAGATAGGTGATGTGTATTTAATTTCGCTTCTATGTCCTAGGTGTTTTTATTATCAACTTGATTGAAAGATCGTGAGGGGGTGATGCAAATGAGTAGATTCAATAAAAAATCAAATAATCTAAAAATGTAAGAAGAACATTACGTTAATTTTTTTTTATGGTTCCAGCATGCCTTTTATTTTTTTTCCGACAAAGAAACTTTTGCGCGTTCTTTGACATTACAAAACTGTTGGGTTCTTAATTATTGAGCGCAGTTCAGTCGCGTTTCAGATTTTAAACAAATACAAACTTTTTAAAATAGCTGCATATTTTAACTACAATACTTTTTAAATGAAATAGGTTCCGAAATGCCATAAAGTAATTTATTTTCTAATTTAGTAAAACCTGAGAATAGAATAGGATTTTTCAGAGTTTTGTAGGATTTGAAGTGTTTTAACTGCGCTTTAAATTTTCCTTTATGGAGTGAATAAATTGATTTTTATTTCCTTATGTAAGGTTTACATGTCTTTGGATTTAAAAATCGTGTCTTTCTTTCAGAGCTTAATAACACCAAAAATAATCGAATGATCTAATCCTACCTCACACTATATTTGACCCTGAAGTGTCTATGAACATAATATCTCTTATTTTGTAATATTTATGTGTACCTTAACTTTGACCAATAATCATGTGGACGTGGACGCCTTTTATGCAAGGAGGTCAAGAGCCGGTCCTTCAACTAGAGAGTCTATCTGCCCACTGGCACTGCTACTTAATATTTAAGGTGCAGATAAGGGTCTTCAACTTCTTTGAAATATTAAATTAAAGGAATCAAATTACAGTGAAAATTAAAAAAAAACAGTTTTTTATTAAATATAACATCAGCAATCTTTAAAAAAATATTTTGACCATCTTTTGTGATAAAAAGTTTTTTTTTAATTCCTTCGTACTTATATGTAAAACATGTTTCGAAACATAACATTCAAAATGTTTTATTTTTTTACATTTTGTCTGCTGATAAAAAAAAAAATTAAAACTGCAAATATAAAGTGCAAAAAAGGTGAAGACCGTATAACTCCCCTTAAAACACATACTTTTGCTCAATCTACGTGCCAATGTAAATACGTTGCGTAAACCTATTATGTTTTGTCGCATTAGAATACAAATTGCCTAAATATTTATGAGTATATTTACAATGGTTTCGATTTACCGTATTTAATAATAATTTGTTAATTTTTATTGCGCTCCTGCATATTTGATTAGCATTAAAAGGTTATTATCGAGGTGTGTTTATAGAATTTTGACATACTTAGGCTGGTTGGCTTATTTTATTTTAATTCCATGGCTACTAAAATTATTTCTTAATTAATTGGTTTATTGGTATTTTGCATGCAAGCTTACAAATTAATAATATGCCAAATTTCCAAAAACTTCAAAATCACTATTAGTCCACTATTAGTTAAGTTATTAGTCTTTTGCTTATTTTTTGGTTGTTCATAGTGTAATTAATTAGCCAAAAGCCAACAATTTTTCATTCAAATACCTTAAGCCCCACTAAGTGACTTATACTTAGATTACTTAGGGAGTCTTTACACCATAATAGTTGACCCGCCGACACGATGCTGTTTGATTTCATTTGAAATATGGTCACCGAAATCAAGAAATATGGTCGCCGCCGATGTCATGTCGTTGTATATATTGGGTGCCTAGGCTTGTTACATTGGTATGTAGCCTCCCTTAGACTTAGGGCGAGATCGCACTTCGACTTAACTTAGATGGAAAGTTCAACTTTCCGGGCAAAGTTCTTGAATTTTGCATCAGAGTAAAGTCGAAGTGCGGTCTGTGAATCTCGCCCTTAGACTTAGAGCTGACACCGTCGACTTGGAGCGGCCTGGTTGCCCTGTAACTCAATACATAGCAACGCAATCATAACACATACCTAATATTTAACCAACTCGTAATCATAAAATTAATGTCCTAATACAAGTAGCCTAGCTTTGATCAATAATATAATAACACCATTAACTAATAACAGCCCGTAGTAATGTTGTAAGCCATCGTAAAGTTAATTCGACATGACCGCTCAATGAATATTCATCGATATTACGTGAACTCTTCTTATTATTTTTGTTGTAATAAACTTCGCTTGCGATTGAAATCTAACATTTTACTCGTTGATTGTGCAAGGAAATAGTTGTGCGGGTCAAGAGCTTCAATTTGACCGAAATATTTGAATATTAAAGAGAGAGAGAGTGTGGCAGTATTTTGAATTTCCTGTGTGTGTGGATATCAGTCACTGACAGCCATAGTTCAAGCTTTGCTTAGTTTGGCATCAGATGACAGCGTCTGCAAAAATCTAAATCCCGAATATTTATTTACTACTTGCGCCCTGCTGTGTAACCTATATTCTATTCCAAACCTCAATCTATCTCTGTACTAAATTTTATATAGATCCGTTTAGCCGTTTTGGCGTGATTGAGTAACAAACATCCATTCAACTACCCATCGCCATCCAACCATTCGCATATACTTGTATAATACTTACCTTTTAGTGTGATTTAACTTTTAGTATTTGTATCTTTATAGTTTTTATATATACTCCTATAACTTTTCTACAAGGTCGACGAACAACTCCAAGTAAAAGTTAATTCACTGAACCAATATTGATGAAACTTGGCTCAATAATCTTAATCCATCTTTGTGTGATAGAAAAAAGCTGTTTAAATTAATTTTAAATGAAGAACAAAACAAAATAAACATTTATAATAAATAAATTTATAATAAAAATTTATAAACTGTAATTTATTTATATATATTTATATTTGAAAAAATAATGCCCTTCAGTTTCTTGCCTGTTCCTCTGAGTAGAGGCTTTTTGTCGGAACAAGGCGGTCGAGTCTATTTAAATAACTTTGACGTTCATAAGTGTATCTTTGATACCTAAATTGAATAAAAACATTTTGACTTTGACTTTGAAAAAGGTACAAAACCTGCAAAACGCAGCTAGTATTAGACACCAAGTCATACCACAATTTATTTGTTGTTCCACTAGATACATATTATGTACTGTATACATACATACACAAACATTCCCACACAATTAACACTTCTAAACAAGTCTTCTAACACTCAGATCATTAAAAACAATTATTTTATTAGGTACAGCTTAAAATAGCCATAAAATATATCGTAAAACAACAAATATCGGTTTACGTAACACCTATACCTACTAGGTAACAGCATTTTGTTTGATCTAGCCATTAGTACAGTCACGATGCAGTAATAACACTATCATACTGATATTGTAAATGCGAAAGTTGGAGAGTTTGTGTGTTAATTCTTTACGCTCAAATAGACAAATTTGAATGAAAGTCAGCTTATAATTAATCTAATCCTGAGTTAATAGAAACTACTAGTGACTAGTCGCTCTGTAAGCTGAAGACTTCGCGGTTGGTGTCTGTCCTCCTCTACAAGAAGCATTTCTCAATCCTTTGTGAACAAGTTCGTTAATTATACAGTTCTTTTTTTGTCCAGAGGAAGACAGACATCCGGTCGGAAATTCGGACATAATACAAAAGCATTTTTGTCAAAGCTGAAGCATAGATGCTTCGCTTGCTAACGCTTGCTCGGTAAATTAACCGTAGGTAACACCGCAGACCGCAGCTAGTGTTATAAATGTGAAACTTTGTTGGTTTTTTTGTATTAGCTAGTTACTTTTTCGCGCTTTAACGGATGTTGTAGTTAGCTTACACCCTGGATTAACACGTAGGCTATTTTTTAACTGTGGGTTAATAACACCGCAGGGCGAAGCTAGTAAAAAAACTACGTGTAGTCCCTCCGCGCGGAAGAAGTGAAACTTCAACTGGTTGCAAATAAAATATCTTGAATCTTGAATCTTCTGTGTATCTTTCTTGCTCTCTCCCTCTTGCGTTGGAATATTGGACGCTACTCATTGCTAACGCTCGCGCTGGCCTGTACCAGGTATACTACGCGCATACGTTCGAGTGCCACGCATTAACTCTCGCTCTGTCTTTTTCTATTTCCCCTCCCCAGGAGCGTTAAACGTTTAACGCAACCTTGTTGGCCGTCACATTAGAAGATTCACTTCAAAAAATAAAAAAATGTGTATTAGCTTGTTACTTCTTTACGCTCAAACGGATAGACAGATTTGAATGAAAATTGGTAAGGAGGTAGTTTATATCCTAGTTTAACACATATGCTACTTTTTAACCGTAACAAAAGGAACACAGCGTGATGATGCAGCTAGTATTTCAGTGAGAAAGTTTGTGAGCTTGATTGTATGTTTTTTGACATTACGTATGAAAACATCTTATACCCTAGATCAAAACATAGGCTAATTCAGTGCGGGTGCAACCGCGAGACGTAGCTAGTTCAGTTACAATATAAATTTTTGTTACCCCAAAATGCACTTCGATATTTACTCAGCATGACGTTGTGCAAGTGTGAAGTGGTGCTGAATTTTGTTATTATCATAAAAATTGGTGTCAATGTGTTACCATTGTCTTTTGCACTAAATTTGGCAACACTGTCTTTCATTTTTAACCGACATTCAAAAAAAGAGACTGTGTTCAGTTGTATTTATTTATGTCTGTTACTTTAGGACTTCGTCATTTACGGACTGATTTGTTTTTAACCCCCGACGCGAAAACGACGGGGTGTTATACGTTTGACGTGTCTGTGTGTGTTTGTGTGTGTGTGTGTGTGTGTGTCTGTGTGTCTGTCTGTGGCATCGTAGCTCTCGAACGGATGTACCGATTTTGATTTTGTTGTTTTGTTTGAAAGGTGAATTAGTCGGGAGTGTTCTCAGTTATGTTTGATGAAAATTGGTGTTGAGGAAAATCGGTTATTTAAATTTTTAATTAATACTAGTTATATCCCGTGGTTTCATCCGCTGCCTTACAGGAACCGTTATTTCTTTCAAGATAAAAGGTTCTAAACTCCTTCCCTATGCTCCTGTTATCAAGTATGGAAAATTCCATGATGATTGATTAAGTAGTTAAGGGCCAACGGTTCACTTATGGAGAGAACTTCGAATTTTTAACCGAGGAAACGGATGAGGTTTACAAGTCGACGCGTATAAATATATATTTATATTTTAAAACAGTTTTTTTGTTTTTGTAGCTAGGGGGTAACCAAAAAACAAGACACGACAAACAAGTAACTTAACTAACAAGACCGAAATAAGTAATTTACAAATCTTATCTTATACCTTTAAATGAGCAATTCTTGTATATATATATATATAATTGGAATCTCGGAATCGGCTCCAACGATTTTCATACAAATTAGTATATAGGGGGTTTCGGGGGCGATAAATCGATCTAGCTAGGAATCATTTTTAGAAAATATCATTTTATTCGTGTTTTATCGATAATCAATCTCAACTGAAAAATATGACTCTTCCTGACATCTATTGGCGAATAATAATACTACTATTTTTTGTGAGCAACTAATTGCTTTAACGACACAACAGCAGATGGCGTTGTTAAGTAACACGAAGTCAATGAGTGTTTGCTTTGAGGTTAGACTAAAATCAATTGTTTATTATCCAAAAAACACAATTAAAAAATAAAAAAAAAATACCGAGCAAAGCTCGGCCATCCAGGTACTATTTAGTTTGAAAGAGACGGATGACAATGATGAGTGACGTCAGTACGTGTTTGCTCCCGGAATAGACCTTGTTTATTTTAGATCATGGGTCCTGCTTAAGCATCGATTGACGTCACTACGTGTTGCCCACGTGACTGGAATGCTATAACTTGGCGGACTATTATTATTATACCATGGGTTGACTAAATCACATTGGCTCTCTTAGATACTTACTTACTTGGTTATTAAACGTTCCTTTTTCTGGGCTCAAAACGGGAGATACATATCTGTCTTCTACACAACAACAAATACAAAGTCTACACAACAAATTCGCCGACTCGCCGACACAGCCCGCCGACATGACGTGAGCAACTTGATTTCTTTCGAAATACTATATTCTTGATGTCATGATAGTTTCTTGATTTCGCTGACTTCAAGAAACACAGTCACCGACATCATGTTGGCAACAATCAGTGACTGTGTAGGTTGCATTTCTTACGGCCATGGATTTATTTCTCTTTTGTATTATTTTCTATTTCCAATCAATATATTTCTCCAATTCTTGAAAGTTATTCAATTAACATCTAATTAAAGTCATTTATGAACTAAAATGCTAATTAGCTTAATAAAAGTGTAAGCTTTTTTTTGTTATATTATTAGTTATTAACATTTAAATAAATTATGCAAATGATAATAAACAGTTTAGTTTCAAAAATACATAACATAATAATATGTTTTTCGTTTAGGCATTTAACTTTCATTAGAAAAGAAAGTGAATGGTCCATGTCTATGGTGACCTAGCCAGTTAAAACTGACGGGCTCCGTGAGCTGAACGCCTTGCGAACATCTTCCCCGTATCTCTGCAATTTAACCCAAACCATATTTAACACATACCCATATTAACACACTTCTAAGAAAAGAAAATAAGGTTATCAACACCTCTGTACAGATATTAAATAAAACTTATTATTATTATTTTCCAATATATTTATTTTACTTCTTAATTTTTAAGTTTTTTACAATAACATAAATTAATATAAAAACAAATTTTATAAAAAACTTAAAAACTAGGGTGCAGCCGGCAGCGGGCGAGGCCCAAGCTACCGGTGGTTAGGGCTGCAGAGTGAGGAACCTCCTGACAATGGTATATTACCGTCTGCCCCCGCGGCCTGCCCCCACGCCACTACGGCACGTGTCTAGGATCACTGCCTTTTGTATCTGACCCTTGACCCAACCGTCTAACGAGAGCCTCTTGAGGTGTTATTATTATTATTAATTTTAAAAGAAGGACATGCAGACGAACAAAAGAAAATTTGCCTAAGCTGTAACGGAAATACATAATAAACAATCATAAACAATACATAAGAAATAGCCCTAGAAATAGCAAATAATTATTAAAAATACTTACTTACTATTAAAGTTGCAATAGTAAATACTTACCTTCTTGACAATAAACGTCGTATGGGCTCGTAATAGTTTAACAGTATTTTGTCTTTTTCAATAGAGTTCAAAAACTTACAAGATAGTTTAGGAGACTTAAAGCTGCTAGGTATAATGAAACGCTGAGATAAGATAAGAGAAAAAGACAAAACACTATATATTTACCTATTCCGAGACAACACAAAGTTTATTGCTTGAAGGGGGTTAGAATGAATCTACACTAATATTATAAAGATTTGTATTTTTGTTTGTTTGTAACGAACAAACTTAAAAACTACTGGTTCGATTTCAAAACTTTGACCATTAGAAAGCTACATTATTCCTGAGTGACAGGCTATGAAATGTGAGCGAAGCCGCGGGCAAAAGAGCTAGAATCTTTTTAAGGTAAGTTCATTGAAAAGACATCAACGCGTTTGCAAATTTTCATTTTCGACGCTTTTTAGACGACGTCATACTTTTTAGCACAAAAAGGAATTAACATAACTCGATTAACTTTAGATACTTATGCGTTTTACTTGTACTTTTATGTACTTTTCAAAAAAATTTAGATATCCTTACTAATATTATAAATGCGAGTTTGTTCGTTTGTTTGTTTCAACTAACAGTCTTTAAATTTTGCATACACGTTGTCTTGGGTACAGAAAAAGACATGGAGTACTTTTTATTCCGAAAAATTTAACGGTTTCTGTGAGACCGCGGGTGAAACCGTGGGGCACACATAGTACGTAATAATAGTAAACGTATAAAGCGTAAACTAAACGTGATACGTCTACAGATAATTCAAAACTTTATTTTCACAAACATGTCTGCGCAAATAAGAGCTTTATGACACGAGCGATTTGTGAGCGATTTCAAAGCGTGGCGATGACAAAATGGTCGCTAAGACGCCGCCGAAACGCATCTAAACTCGCGGCGACATCGCCGCGCGCTAGTTGCGTGCTCGCGGCAATTTCGCTATGCAATCGCCTCGCTTAAAAATCGCTCTGGTAATCAAAAATTTCAATTTTTTGATAACTCCATTAATTACACGTCACAGTTCAATAAATGTCAAACAATACAAGAGTTTATAATCGCAAGTGTGATAGAGCTCTTATGGTCAAAATAACGTAATCATACGCTAACATCTCTTTACCTACAAAAGGTCAATGCGACGAATTAAATCAAACCATCATCGTAGTCATAAAGCTTGAAAGGGACTTTTTGATTATACTATAAACAAAGCCATAAACAGTTATAACCAGGTCCGGTCAATGCCAGAGTCTATTGTTAGATTATGAATTCACAAAATGCTTCGTTACAGCATAGGTGGGAGTGACGTCACGGCGCGTGTCGCTGCGGAATTCATAAAGGTCCCTAATGAGGGGTCGTGTGGATCTAAATTGGTCGGAAAGGTATATTTCGTTATTCCCATAGAACTAAAATAAATTAAATATTGCGCACCTTTGATGTCACTTTTTATTTTATTTATCCAAAAAACTATTTTATTTTTTTAATTTAACAAATTCAATGTTTAATTATCTTTTCAAAAACAAGCAAATTCAGCAGAATAAAGGCTCTGCGTACACAATACATTATAATGTAAAATAGCATTCGTTATTCCCCAATATTTAAATAGGTAACATTTATCATTGCGAAAGGCCTTTATCAGGTAGTGGACGTCATCCGGCTGAAATTGTGATAAACATTAATTATTGCCTATCCGCTCTCTGAAGCTTAAGTAACAAATTATGATATTAATTTTCCACCTAATACTGAAAATAGTTAGGTATGTTCTCTTGTGCGAAATATTAAATTGTGACCTTTAAGCTACTGTTTAATATAATAATTTTAATTCAGAAAGCATGTCCATAATTACAAAAAGAAATTCAGTCGCACATCACATAAAATATAAAACATAAAATCACATTTAAAAATTACTTAATAAACTCAAAATAATTAATTAAATTCAATACTGATTAACATTTAAAAACTCATAATTACTAAAATTTGAATACATTAAAATTAGATTTAGTTACATGAAATTGGATAATTTGGATAAAAATTTAAAATAAAATAAAAAAATGTCAAAAAATAAACTATAGCTACAGCTTTTTGCCCATCATTACATGCATCCATTTGTCTTGAATGGGACAGTCCAAGCGACCAATAATCATTTGCAGGATGCCATTGCTGCTGCCTCGCGCCCGCTGATGTAAGGATGCAACTTTCTTGCGTATTATTGCATGAAAGTCGTCCGTGCGCGCTTCAGCAAACATCGTAGATGCACTGCAAAAGCGAGGCAGCTAATGTATAAAATTGCAAGGCAGTTTAATGTATAAAATTGTTTTTTGAAGATGAACTTCCGCAAAGTAACGCCTGATTCAATCAACTTATGTCTGTTGGGATATAGGAAGATGTATCTCTAAATTTCGCAGCAAATTTAAAGTGATTATAAAAAGGAAATCTACCTTCAATCGATCGACCCTGATGCACCCCGAAGGTCGCATGGTGTAACGACTCGTTTTGCATTAGTTTAACTGACGTTAGGAAAATAACTGTAAGTGGGATCAGTATTCTGTGGGCGTGTGAGTTTTCGGGCTTTCGCAATAGATTTAAATACCTTGAAGCGTGTACTTACGATGGTTGTCTAATGAAGCAATCTGATCTAAAAGAATGCATTTTGATTAAATATTAAGTAGCCGTCAGGCTGTGTCGAGAGACTCGCAAAATCACAAAAGCGGTCCAGTTAGTCTATTCGCCAGGATAAAATTTCGTCACGGTTTCTCTTTTTTGTTGTGGTTGATTTTTCTTTACCAAGGCAAAAGTATAAATTCCACATCTTCTTCTAGCAAGATAAAAGTATCACCTAGAAAACCAAGCAAATCAGAAGCATTCACAAAGTTTCCTGGCAGAAATCACTATAAGGCTGCGTGTGCCTACCGAATGTGTCGTTGCAACAATTATATTATCCTACTTCCTACTAATATTATAAACGCGAAAGTTTGTAAGAATGGATGGATGGATGGATGGATGGATGTTTGTTACTCTTTCACGCCAGAACGGCTGAACAGATCTGGATGAAATTTGGCACAAAGATAGATTATAGTCTAGAATAGCACATAGGATACTTTTTAACCGCGGGTGGAACCGCGGGGCGCAGCTAGTGTAAATATAAAATGAGTGTATATTTCAGAGTTGTAAAATAATGTACTCGTATTTGTATGATATTAACTTAGATATTTAATTAAACAAAAAAAAAGTTGCGTGATTTAAGATGATAAATGATTGATTTACTATGTGCTTTTATGGTGTGCAATAAAGAGAATAATAATGTCACATTATTTTAAAGTAAAAAAAGGTTAATAATTTATGTTTATTTACTACTAGCTGCGCCTCGCAGTCCCACAGGTTATAAAATAACCCTAGGGATAAAAAGTACCCTATGTCCTTTTCTGTACCCCAAACAACATGTATGCAAAGTTTCAAGACGATTAGTTGAGTAGTTGAGACGTGAAAGTGTTCCAAACAAACAAACAAACGAATAACTCACTTTCGCATTTATAATATTAGTGAGGATGTTCTTACCAAAATTTCGATTAAAACAATTTGCTAAGACACAAGTAATTTCAAAGACCTTATGTAATATAATAGAACTACACAATAATTATAATTACTCCAGCTTCACACACTAACCTCAGCGTTGCGTGCGCGGTCAGATCCCCGACCCGCGGCTACGCAATAACAAGTGAATTGTCCGTCAATAGAACACGTCAGAAAAGAAAAGTTAATTGCATCGGAATCTATGAAACTCAGCGCAATTTCGCAAGGTAAGTGCAAAATAACCGAGGCAGCGGTCAGAGTTGAGCGTGGCGTGGTTCACTGAAGACAGCGATTTGGGAAGATTATTAAGAGAACTGTATTACTTACACGCACCTATTAAAAAAAGCGATGGCAGCCTAGTTGGGAGAAGGCCCGCCTCTCAAGCCAGAGGGAGCGGGTTCGAACCCAGCCGACGGCACGCACCAATTTGTTCATTGTGTGAGCATACATATGTGCGTACTCGTATTGTATGTCATCTGCTACATGATTGGAGCCCGGTGTATGGCGACAGGCTCGCCCCCTGTCACATTTGGGACTGAATATCGTCCGGCGAAGTGCGGGTGTTGTTTTACACTCCTGCCAGCCCCTTCGGGAAAAAGGCGTAACGATATGTTAAGTTATGTTATTACCTGCACACAATTTATTAGTTTAGTCTGTGATCATTTAAAATCCAAATTTTCAACTCTAAAGAGTTGAAAATCGTATTTCATATTTGATGGTAATATGAGATCGGCGCCTATAATTATATTTATTGGTATTACTCGTAATAAGAACACAAATAAGAATAAGTTACTCGGTTAAACTTTAGAGAACTAATCTGGCTGTCTAATAATAAAATAAAATAATGAATGATTAACCACGCTCAGACAGTTTTTCTAAGTACATACTTTTTGTGATTATTTTTTTCTAAAATCAGGATAATTTTCAAAATTCTACTTCGGTTAAACTGTTTTTGGTTATTTTTCTACCAGCTGTATTTTTTTGTATCTGATCATCACAATTCTTCATATCAAACTAGGCGCTAACAAAGTACTTGTTTTCGTTGATTTCATGATAGTGCCTGTCTCAAGCAACAGTTGCATAAGTTTCTGCCTAAAATGGCATACACATACACAACATCTCCGACGAAGTCGATAACTCTGCTAAGAACAAGTTACTGGTATACGAAAACAAAGTCAAAGTTTACAGTCGTCAAAATCATTTTATTTTAAACATTCCCCTACATTCTTTCAATTTTCGCTTTACTAGAGAAAACTTATACTTAGGCATCAAAATGGTCTTACTAGCTGCGCCTCGCGGTTTCACCCGCGCCTAAAAAGTATCCTATGTGCTATTCTAGACCATAATTTATCTCTGTGCCAAATACAAACAGATCTGTTTAGCCGTTCTGGTTTGAAAGAGTAACAAACATCCATCCATCCATCCATCCAATTCTTACAAACTTTCGCGTTTATACTATTAGTAGGATAGGATCATCCGCTGCAAGACTATAACTTACACCCACAGCAACACAGAACCTCCTATCTTTCGAAATGTCAGAAATAATTCACTGAGCTCTCGCATTTTTTCCCAGTTTGACCTTAAAGTGGCTAATGTGAAGAATACCTGAAGTATGACTGTTTTGTGCAACGCTACATGCATGAGGTCAATTGAAACCTCTTGTGTTGAGATGAATAGTTAATTGATTGATGTTATTCAATTGAATTTAAGTTTAAGGTTTCTGAAGAGGAAGACGGTATCGAGGATAGAATGCAAAGGGAAGAAAGGTAAGGAATGCTGACCCTACGACAATGTGGGATGCATAGTGATTGTATGAAAAACATTTTCAGAAAAGTATTGGCAGCTCGGTGGCGCGGTCCACGCGTAAGAAAAACTTTTTCTCATTTACTTATAAATGCTTGGTAAGGACAGGGCGGATGAAAATTTAAAATAAGTACCGACTATCGACGACGATAGTAGTGACGAATCTCACGCCGTTTTCGAAGCCGCTCTCTCATCCCACGATACGTCGTTCTTGGGCTTTGTCCTGGTTAAGCAAACTGTGAGCGGCTTAATATCCGCTTGCTGACTCTGAAGTTATGTATTGGGTAAAGATTTCGATGCATAGCATCATTTTACAAACACTAAACTAAACTGATGATAAAACAGCAGAGGATGAGATTAACACAGGACCGCAAAGATGCGCTAATGAGGAGACGACTCAGCAGTTGATGCGAAATCACACTCACATTAATATTGTATGCAAAAGTTTAGATGTTTAGTGTGTGTCCCCATCACTTAAAATCTGGGTGTCTTAAAGATTTTTTGTTATAGCGACAACAGTGCGATGGGCGCATCGTTTTTGTGTAATGTAAGTATTTGTTTTTTGTTGTAATTTGTTATATTATTGTGTTATTCGAGAACTAGTTAAACCTAAAATAGGTTTCAAGACAACTCTTTAACATTAATCGAATTGTTACATGTATTAATAAATAAATATAATAAATAATATAAAAAGAAATAAAAGTCTCGAGTGAATCGGTTTCTTATAAGGAAGCGTGCTCCATCGTAGGTCATATCACTGCTTATCATCAGAAGTGTCGGCGGCAAACGCAAACCTATTAAGCAAAAAAATTAATAAATAAATGTAAAGATGTTTGATACTCAATCACGCCAGAACGACTTAACGGATCGGGATGATATTTGGCATAGAGCTTGGCGCCCAACGTTCTGAACACCATCTCTAAATATTTACCTTTATGCATTTCCTTATCTTTTCTCATACTACGGATACGGACGCTACACTACAATCTCTCCAGTACAGCATTGGCGGACACTCCACCGGTTTCTGTTTGTTTGAACAATTAAGTCCGTGGAGCAACGCAATATTTCATTTAAAACACCATAATTTCACGTAATAGGCGTTAAATGAAAGTAAAAGTTTGGGTTTCATAACGCATTCATTTGTTTTTTGCGCCAACGTAATTTTGTTTGATTTCCTTTATCGAAAATATAAGCTATTTTTTCAATATATCTCCTGAATATTAGAAATGATACTCAGTTTCGAGCATATTATGTACACACGACGTGGAGCGTTTTTAAAAGGGGTGGCTACAAATTTCTTTCCGGGTTGGCAACGCATCAACAGCACCACTTTGTCACAGTTAGGCGTAGGTTAGTGTAGGCGGCGGCTAACGTTTCTCATCAGGCGGGCAGTTTGCTCATTTGATGCACTTAGTATCAATAAAAAATTTTTGAAAAAAAAATTACAACACAACCTCCGGGATGAATACTGTAAAAATAGATTGAGTGTAACTCTCTGAGGGCTGTATTCAGAAACGGCGTTTGGTCATGAATCTCGATTTAAAACTGTTATGTATGGTAAAACCAGTTCTAAATCGAGAATATCCCATGGTTTCATGGGATGGGATGGGAAATTCGCTGACGAGACGCCTTACGGGTTTCCGTAAGGCGACTCGTCAGCGAATTTCGAATTTCCCAAAATCGACCTTCGCTTACGCAGTGTAGCGTTGCATATCGCAAGTCACAAAAATGTCTTTAATTTCAAAAAGAGCGACCTTGTTTGTGCAGCAAAGAGTTGCTTTCCACGTGTAATTCCTTAAGCAGACGCAGACCTGGGCAAGGCACTAGGCGGGTTCAAACTTACCTGCCATGTGCCTCCCATCAATACCTACAACTAAACTACGAGTATCATCGTTTTATAATATCCATTACCTAGTACACATTGCAGCAGGCTGTAATAAAGTCATAATTAGGTACTACGTAAGTTGGTGCGAACATCTTTAGTTATGACTAGATCTGCCCCGCGGTTCTACTCGCTATTAGATAATAGAAAACGGTCCACAATACTGTCCATAAAGTTAGCATTTGACGTAGTTTAAGTCCTGCTTGTCACTTACAAATACATGGTACCTAAAAAAACCCTTATCCAACCATTTAGCCTGAAGACTTACGTCGCTAACTAAGGTGAGGATCTGATCTAAATATGTCCTCTACTTAAACCAGTACATAGACACAGTAGTATCCGCCAGCGGCTCGATGGTCAACTGATACAAAAACGCCTGTGGGGCAATTGCGTCTTTTGAAAATTACTGACAAATCCTTCACAAATTAAGCAACTAACGCCATCTAGTACAGATTACTGTAACTAAAAATGGAAAAAAAGATATAGGTAGCGCCTAATTTGTGAACTATTTGTCAGTAATTCTCGAAAACGCAATTGTCCCACAGAACCATTTATACCAGTTGACTTTTTTAAAATTATATTGTTATTATGATTATTAATATAATATAATCTTAAAAAGTTAATACAGTTGTAGGCTGTCAATTTTGCGTTGCACATTGAAGTGTGGAAGTAAGTACTATTTCTTCAATTATTAATAAGTCAGTAATAAGGAGTATCTATCAATACAAATGGTGCAAGCTTCTTTTGTTTTATATTCAAATCTAACTATTACACACGAAGTATGCATTTATAAAAATTTAAGTTAGTGATAGACAATACGTGATCTAAAAAAAGCAAGGTATAGCATTCTGGAAGCTAACACGTAATGACATCACTCGTCATCATCTCTTTCGAACTTTTTGTAAATGACATATTTCGGTCTTGCTTATGCATCGATTGAAGTTACTACGTGTTGCCCACGTGATTATTTTTTACTTGGAAATACCTGGCGGAGTATATTATCATACCATGATGGATAATAAATTAACTTACACACTCACATTGAACAAAACAGTGTACTTAGTTGTGACGTGCAGTAAGATGAAGAATGGAGCGTTTACGACTATGTGACCCTCTCTCGCGGCCCGCGGCCTGCAACGAGCGAGCGAGGGCTTACTTTGTTTGACAATTAACACCTCCACGGTGACAGTAGTTCGCTGTGGACCTAAGGTTTAGCAGTGAATGTCAATATTTGTAGGTACGAGTGTCCGCAGAGAAGATACGCAACTAACAGGAATAGGCCTAATAAGTTTTAAAAATATGGTTGACATGCAAAGTTTCTTCCCAAATTCGTAGCGAAGTGATATATGATTGAGAAGGGTGCGGAAAGATTTCTGGAGCCTTCCACTTCCACCAAGTAGCTACTAGTACGTAATGTAGATATTACCTAGTTGTAATTAAAAAAATGTGAGACATTAATTAATTGGCTGCCTCGGTGGCTCAGTTGATAGTGAACCTGCCTTCTGAGCTTGGGGGCGTGGGTTCGATTCCCACCTAGGGCAATCATTTATGTGATGAACATTTGTGCTTGTTCTATGTCTGGGTGTTAATATCTATTTAAGTATGTATTTAAAAATATCTAAGTATGTACATCAGTTTCTGGCAGCCATAGTACAAGCTTTGCTTAGTTTGGGGTCAGGCGACCGTGTGTGGAAGTGTCAAATTATTTATTATTTATTTATATTTATTTATTTTTTGAAAAAATAATGCCTCTCAGTTTTTTGCCTGTTCTTAGAATAGTGGCTCTTTTTCCGAACAAGGCGGTCGAGTCTTATTATAAAACTTTGACGTTCATAAGTGTATCTTTGATACCAAATTGAATAAAAACATTTGGAATTTGACTTTGACTTTGGACAATTGATTTCTGTTCTTAGTTCTGAATCCAATAGGATTTTGAATATTCTGGTCTCCATTATTTCAAACTCAAAATTTCATTGATTTACATGGTTAGAGCGCTATTGTTTTTAGAACATCTTTGTGCCACATGCTTCAAGATCTCAAATAATCAGTTAGATGACGCGGAAGAAGACAGGCCCAATTTTATGAAGAACTAAAACTGCTGTATAGGTACTATTTGTAAAAAAAACGGACGGAGATGGTTGGTTAAGGACGCACTACTATGTAGAGTGCCCTGCGCAAACAATGCAAAAATTATAGGCGGAAAGTTAAATTGTCAACTAGCTGCGCCTTGCGGTTCTTTTAGAACGAAGCGGTATTTTTCCACACAGAAGGCATGAAGAAGCTCTGAAAAAAGACTGATTAGATTAGAATTCACTACAGTGCCTTAAAACATTCGCTTCTCTATTTTCTGGCTATTATCCCAATTTATTTGGGGTCAAATAAATAGGTATTTCTGCCCCACGCCGTGCGGTTTTGGGTTTTCTCTGTTGTGGTGCTGCTGGCTAACATGTTCTTTTTGATTGCAAGAAGCCAGGTTGGTGGTCGTCGACGGTCTGGTTTCCATCTGCGGTTCTTTTCATGGCCCTTTTAGTCAAATGGTCATTATCTCGCCTCATTACATTTTTGTATCAGCGTTACCGGTTTTCGCTAAGTTAACCATAAAATGAAAATAATTTTGGCTATAAGCAAACCAAAATTATTTTTATTTTATGGCCGTTTTTCTATTTATAATATATAGTCCCTACCAATCTGTAAGCTTTCAATTTAATTTTGCTTGCTTAATACTATAGGATTTTAATTGATGTTTTAAGCGGATTAAATGGCAAATTAATTAATTATTCATACATGCTGTTCTCTAGTAATTGTTCAAATTGTTTTAACAAAATGAAACTCGTAGAACAGTAATTTCATAGACAATTGCGTAACTAATGACTGTTTTATATTTACTAAGAAAGGAAATTAAGTGAATATCGTAGTATGGAATGGATTCCGTCTAGACGATGTTATCGTTTAAACCTACTGTATTTTAATTAAAATTAGGTAAATGGGTCATTAAGACCACTCTTAACCTTGTTCCTCGATCAATATTTTTAAGTTTGTCAAAAAATAATTGAAAATACTGATACGATCTGTTATCATATCTGAATCACACTGAATATATCCAGCCAGATAGAGTTTAATTCATGAGCTAAAAGGTATACTATCTTCTACATAATTATGTAAATATAGTAATGTAATAGGGAGTATTATCTGCTTCCAAACTCAATAAATAATTATTACACTGATATTTACTATAAGTAAATACACCTCTACAACATAATAGTCTCTTTATCTTACTCAATTTCAAACAAAGCTACTAAGTAACTCTTTTATCGACCGTTAAATTCATCCACACCGCAATTATTTACATAGCCCGCGGTGTCAACTTACATTTACTTGCAAAGGCTAAACCGCAACCATCCTATCCAGCCCTCGACCTCGGGACATCACTTATGAATCGAATAACCGAAAAAATCGAATGAGTACCACAATTAGACAAAGCTTCCTATTCGGATGGATCTCCCTAGCTTACACAACTAACCTATCCTTTCTCCGCCCCACCGTGCCCGCTGTTTAGTATATATCCAACCAGACGACCAAACTCATCACATTACTACACTAACCACCGGTGTGACCCATCACTAAGCATCATGAAAACCTTTGCAGCGGTAAGTCAGTGCCGTGCTAAAAAATAAAAGTGACAATGACAAGTGAAATAAAATTTAAAAAAGAAAAAGTGACAAGTGTTTGTGACGTTCTGAAATCAAACGAGTGCATCGGGATCTTAGTGTTGTGAAAAGGATTTATTAATCGAAATTTTGGATTTTGTTGAAATGCACTAGTTTTGATTTCCGAACCGATTTTAACGATGTTGGATTTGAATTGTGCTGTCACACAAGGATTAACGAAGAAGTTTCTTTTAGCATGAAAAAACAAATTACCGTTTACATTTAAAATTCAAGAGAGGCGCTGCACGATTTGAATTCGACGTCGATTACGGTAGCGTGTCAGATAAAATCAGATTTTTATTGGAACCTGTCCACTCTGCGGAATAAAAAACCCTTTTTATTACAAACTTTCTGCCTCGGAATAGCAATGAATACATTCAGCTAAAGAAAACTTTTGCTGACGATAAAACCCTTAAATTCGCAAAAAGACCGAATTTAATTACTCTTCCAAGTAAATAGAAAGTGACAAAACGATGATTTCTTTGTTAATGTGACTATCAATAGAGATGATCTTAACGTGTTAAAAAATGGTTAAATCCCTTATCATAAATCTTGACATTCGCGACGATTAAAACTATTGTGTGTCTAGATTAGCTTCACATGGCGTGCGTGATATGGCTCGGGGCTCACGTTTTTGTCACGTCGTTAAGCGCCACTCTCATTAGAATACGGCTTAGTTTCACTAAAGTTTATGTAACAGCTATATCATCTTAATCCGTTTTTTACGAGAATGATAGATAAGTCTTACATTAATCATTTTCCGGGTATTAATAAAGCTCTTCCTCATAAAATAATTAATTCTTAATTGATTATTTTTTAAGTTAAACGTTAGTACTTTTTTTTAGTTTAAAATCAAGGTCTACGCTAAAAAATATATAAGTTAATAAAGTACAAAGCTTCTATAACAATGACTCAATTAAAATTAATAGTAAAATTGTACCTACAATCAGAAAAAAATATGTACACATTCAAACACACGAATATTCTACACAGAGCAATTTATGATGTTTCTAAACACATTGTACTAACGAGCAACAATTGTGGAAACTTCACACCCCATTACCCCATGAACCGGCCCATTACCACGGTAACTCGCAGAAGCTTTTCATCATAGCTTACAACTTCCAAAGCGAGTTACAAAACCAGCGGATAATCACCCTGCGCAATGTAATAAATTATGACTTGCAGTTACTGCGCATCTGTAGATCCCTGTTCTGGCGAGGTCGAGATTATCTCGGTCACTGTCTCTCTCATTTGAAGAGTCTTTGGAGCGAGAGACGCGGAGGTGATCACAACCTCACCAGAAATGAGACCCGTTTGTTGCGTAATGGGTCAGGTCAGAGTGCGTTATGGTATTAGTAGTATGCGATACCTAATTAAAATTAATGAAATAACGTATTTTGATATAAATTGCTTATAAAAGCTTTAGCATATTTTTGTGTCATTTGCAAGATTTTACTTTTCTCTCGTTGTAATCATCATTATATTAAATACGTTTTCAGTAACGTAGTTACCAAGTATTACAAATTTCAATTAAAAAAATATTTATAATAAAAAATCTATAAGCGAAAAATTTCTCAATTTATGCCTTTAAATAAAACATAATTAAAAAATATCATCGTCGTTCAGAAATACAAATATCATTTGACGCTTGATTTCCATTCACAAATCAATATTTGAAGTTAAAGTAAATATTGGTCGCATGTCTGGCTGCTATGCACTCAGCCAACAATCAATAGAAAAATCCTAATAATATTTACTTTAATTTTACGATGCACTACGCTAATTATTATGTCAAACATTATTATGCTAACGACGAACCCGTCCTAATTTTCGTACACCGTAAAAACTGCACGCACTAAAAGTCATATGCACTATTTTTTATTTTTTTACTTGAACCAAGCACCAGCACCAGCATTTTACTGATACCAGCAATGAAATTTAAATTTGAATAATTTGGATGAATTAATTCGAAACCTGTTTTAGTAAACTTGAATTTTGTTTTGTTATGTAAATTATGTGTAGTGAAATCTTTTGCTGCACTCGGACAGAACGGAAACGTTTGAATACATTTGAGCTTATGTAAATATTTTTGCGAATTCAAGCAAAAAATACTTTCTAAATTTGATAAACGTGTTAAAATTTTTATTTACAATTTAAATTCTCATATTTCTTGTTCGAAAATAGATTTTGCGAATGTTTATTACAACTAAATCATTACGTTTATTTCATCCTAATTTACTTTCAATAAAATAAACATTATGCTAACCTTCAACTTCAAGAAGATTCAAATTATTTAAAGCAAAAAAGGAAAATGATCCTGATTATCGAGTGAACCTCGCTCTACATGTCCATTTACGTCAATCACGCACCGAACACGGCCACCTGATTCATCGATACGCGAACAAGAGCACGGTGCAGCACTATTCGAAGCACGATGCATTTCTGACGCATTTTATGAATACACCGACGTGATTCTAATTTTAAACTAAATTCAGAGCTAAAATTGATTTCGAATTTGAAAATTTAAAAAAAAAGAACGTATCAGGTCTCAGTGATTTGATTTAGGAATAAATTCAAATGTCTATTGAATTTTCGAATTAGCGAAAAATGAGTGTCGTGCAAAAGAAAAGTATCATAGACAAAGAACATGTAAACGTAAAGAGGGGTCAAGTTGAGAATGCCTATTTCCATTTTCCAATATCTTTCACTTGCAACGAACGGTTTTACCGAGAGTGTAACTTAGTAACACTTCTTCAAACACCGTAGCCGCAACCCGCAAACGTTTCAAACGAATAAACCCGCTCGTAAACTCAGTAAAAGCAGTAAATCTCCTGCAGAACGCTGGAGTCATAAACCACAGAGAGCATAACATTTGACTGCCAATACTGTCATGTCATGTGTTAGAAAGCCATAACAGGTGAATGAATATAATGGAACGTAAATTAAACAAAACTGCCGCAGGTTTTGCATAGGCACAAATAGTTTTAATACAACAATTTTGCAAAGGTATAGGACATACAAAATGTGTAGACATGAACTTTAGTTAATCAGCGTACATATATAAGGTGCTGGTTTTGGATACAGTAATCCTTAGTGTGGTTCTAACCGCTAAAGTAAACAACTTTTGCAACCAGTTTGCAAAATTCAAAAGAAAAATAATCGAGTCTCCGTACAAAAGAACTAGTTACGCATGACGTGACAAAATTTATATGAATACTTGACTTTTATTTCTCGAATTTTACAAATTTGTGTTCTACAAGTTGTTCACTTCGATGTGTAGAACATCACTTAAAAGCGTTGAATTATGTACTTAGGTATGTATGTGCCAATCTCATATTCAAATAAAAAATAGACAAGCAAATCGAACACGTAATGTCACAACGTAAGCTCGGAAACAAAATATCATCATCATTAAAGTGCAATCTTGCACCGGTGCTCTCCGAGAGAGTTCAGCTGTAATGGCGCCTCCGTGACTTCCGGCGACATGGGAGTACTTCCGCATCATGACGTAACTGAAATGTCGCTAAAAGATTAAGATCGTTTCAAGTTATGTTAAAACTCACGACTTATAATTTTTGTGTAAATCAAGTGTGTAAATAATAATTTAAAATGCCTTTATTGTCGTACTATGGTTTACTACAAGTAACTATCACAACAGTAAGTTTTATTAAAATATGTTAAGTCAACTCGGGTATAAAAACCAATGTCTACTAATATTTTTTCTTAACAAATAATAAAACCGAAATTAACAACTTTCCTAACACAGTATTTATTTGACACTAGTTGCGCCCCGCGGTTTTATCCGTGACCCCACGGGAACCGTGATCTTTTTTTGAGATTAAACGTATCCTATGTCCTTTTTTGTAGAACGCGTATGCCAAATTTCATTATGATCGGTTGAGTAGTTAGAGCGTGAAAGCGTAACAACTAACGAACAAACATTTAGGATTTCAGCTAGGGTTGCGTCTTTCAACACTAAGAACTTAACCCGTTATATACCTAAGCCGGTTGCAACTAGTTTGTCAACCACTCAAGTCATATAGGTCGGAAACCCACTGTCCCACGACGTAACCAAAGATCATGTTCCCACAACATCTCACATTACTCGTTATGTAACTGCCTTTATTACTAGTGCCTACCTTTGACCTCCACTTTCTCGTCGGTCGCTTCTATTGCCTTTATATTCTCTGGTTGACATGTCATGTTCTAATTTCGAAGCAGTTTTTTTCATTTTACTAGGTCATGGCTGATTTTTGGCTTAACCCGTTTTGTCATTAATCTTTTTAATAGCTTTTAAATATTTAACTACTTTAATTATACGTCTTAACACTTACCTAAAATATCTAAAAGTCGTAAATAGCTAAAAATAGCATCATATCATATCAAACACCATCACCATGTAATCTGCTAAAATTAAACTCAACTGAACTAAGAGCGTACTTTTTTCATGCCTTATTAATTTTAATGACTTCATCTAATCTAAATAAATTAGTAATAAAATGTCATTGCACAATGGATGCGCAAGAAGGTTTAACACAACGCAAACAAAAGAGAAACCATCTGATTTATTTTTATCTTTTGCTTCTTCAGGCAATCGTTTGATCAGCGTGATTTAGGTCGTGAGAAAAGGAAAACGCTTTCAATAAGAAGCTAGAAGCTTTCAGGCAGGCTAAAAATTTCCTACGCAATTCCTGTTTTGAATTTTTTCCTACGCAATCTACTTGGCTAATAAATTTCCTGTAGTGCAAATTTAATTCCACTGAAAAAAGTTTACTTATAAAACCAAAGAGTAGTAACCAAAGAGGCCACAGTAATAAATCATTTCCTCTTAATTTTTTGCGTTCGTTTTTTAGATCCCATACGCACAAGTCGTCATTCTAAACTCTATGAGCTTATGACTTATTTATAGAATCACTCCAACGTAAGAGTCTTAATCATTTTATTTGCGTGTTATTTTATGCAAAGATACGAACCGACTATCTGTACTATTAGATGTAGAGTTCGCGCCTGTGATTATGGCCGCTCATAAAAATAATTCAGTCACAGTCCGTTGATCTCTCATAAGACCCAAAGCTTTGAAAACGAAGTGTAAATACACTAAAAAGGCCACATTTTTTTACCTTGGATAAGCTAGCAAAAAACCTTCTTCATACAATATTTTGCCCTTTTTTCCAACCTATTAGCAGGCAACAGCCACCTAGTGGCAAAATGAAGAAGAGGCAGGCAGCACTAGTCCATAGTTTCGATAATTAGTTATCTCATCTATATAGGCATTATAAGTGCTATTAACACACATCCTCTACACTGCGCATCCTCTTAATGCAGAAGATGTAGCAACATCGCACGGAAAATTGAGGCAGAGCTGAACACTTCAGAGCGGTCAATAATTTGCCAGAAATCTTTTTCGAGGCAATAATAGACCGTACTCTATTATCACGTCCATAGTAATAATTCTAGCAAATACACTGTTGTGAATACTTTGGAATGAGCTTTCTGATTTTGCCTTCGGGACAAACAACGTTAGTGGCAACCGTGTGTTAGATCCGTCTTGTGTTTTTGTTTTCGATTCATAGTTACATGATTTTTTTTATCTTACTTTTTTATCTTACGTAGTAGTAATAACAGGTCGTATCCTAAGAATAATCAAAGGCCGTAACATATTAATACGTGACTGCTTTGTTCAATTATTAGTTTACTTGAGGTAAACAATTTGACTCGTTTTACCCGCGCGATCGTTATGGGTTTCTTAATTACATACATCAAATTTAGAAAGACGATAATTCAATCCAAGATTTTTATATTTTACAACTTTAAATAACAACAAGCACTTGTCATCTTGTCACACAAGTTTCTTTAGTAAAAACAGGGATCTTATCGCGCTATACGATTGATGTATTGACACTTTATTATTACTTTAATCGAAAATTTATCTGTTGTCATCGTATAGCGCGTGTAAACTCCCAGTCATCTACTTACACCGTATCGCAACTAACCAAGCCTTTCGTTCCACAGTGCATAGCCCTTGCGCTGGTCGCGGTCGCGAGCGCCGAGCCCCCCAGCGGCTACAACTACAACCGCCCGTCCGGTGGACACGGTGGTGGCGGTGGCGGCGGCGGCTTCAGCGGCGGTCTGAGCGGCGGTGGCGGCGGCTACCAGGCCGTCTCCTCGGGATACCAAACCTCCGAAGGCCAGAACGTAGACCCTCAACTCTTGGAACAAGTTCGCCAAATTCTCCTTAAAGAAGAAGCTTCATCTGGATCTGGATCATCCGGTTTCGGCGCTAGCGCTCCATCTTCCTCCTACGGTGCCCCATCATCGTCTTACGGAGCCCCATCATCATCCTACGGAGTGCCCTCAGCCCGCGTGGTCGGTCTCCAGCTAGAGGGCGTCCGTCAGGCCATCCAGGTCGCTCAGTACGAGCAGGCCAGCTCTGGAGGCTCCGGCGGTGGCTACCCAGCTGCCCGCGCGCCTTCCAGCAGCTACGGCGCTCCTTACTAAACCAACAGAATTTAGCAACTTCTAGAGGCATCACAGATGAGATTAGAGATGAATTAAACAGCTGAAGAAGTGCAGTGTGGCGCGGAAATTTATAGTTTCTGAGTGGCACTGCAATTGCATGGCGCTTACTATCAGGCAAAGGACTCGCTCAGCTCGTTCAAAAGAGATGAAACAGTCTTTGTTATCTGTGATGAGTCTACGGTCTACGTGATTCGGTTGTACTCGTGTCATCCCGAGTGTGGCCGAATATGTTTGTACGAATCGACCGGCAGCCACGTACAATGTAGGTGATGTCGGTCCGGCCGCTGTTACACCGACGCGACCGATGCTTGCGACTGTGCACGCACACGGGTGTCGCCCGCGAGAGCCAGGCGTTAACCAACTGACATCTGCCACGTTTGACACCTGTCAAAAATGATAGTTGGCAGTTGGCGAGAGGCGCAGTGGCTTACCGGGCTCGACTCATGCCTTGTATAAAGTTTATCATAAGAATAGCTTATTTTTTATTATTAAGTTTTTTAAATGTTTTTATTTGACAAAAAAAGATAAATACATTTCGACACCGTACACTTTCTTTTATTTTCTTACTTTTGGTTTTGGTGGTAAGGTAAGTACCTAGGTATTAAAAACTGCTTTCATGACATTTCCTATCACATAAAAAGCAATCTCAGCAGCTAACTTCAACAAGCTTGCCGCAATCCCTCGCACTTAGAAGTAGAGGATGATTTTGCTATTCCAAAAACTTCCTTTGAACTAGCCGACAGATTCTGGCATGCCCATCACGATATGGTTACTTCACCTAATAGAATTCAATGCACATTTTGCCGCTATCTACAAAGTAGTTACTATAGTATCTAAAATCTAGGTCCTAACCGATGGCATTAGAATTTCAATTATAGAAAACCACTATTCCTAGAATCTTCTTCAGAAATAGTAGAAACTGGAGGTCATTTGGAATACCTTATTAGATCTAGCTACCTATAGATATACTATTCTTTTCTAGAGGACCTACCTCTACCGTTCTTTTATTTCTGTTTTTTAAATGATGGTTTAATCTGGGTGTCTTTAAGTGTCAAATGAATCAGTTTTTTTTAGGTTCACGTAGCATCATAGACGCAACATTGCCTGTTGATGCAAACGCAAGATTATCAACTACTTATTTTTATAAACAACTTCTTTAGAATATGGACATATATGTTCTGAGCACAGGTTTCCAATTCGTGAGTGCCACCATAGTGCTGATACTTAGATGTAAAATGGGTAGAAAAACCTTTCTCTTGCTTAAGCACCATAAATGATGTTTTACAAAAACGCTAAAGTTAGGTCAATAATTATTTGCTGCACATACTGCACACTTGTCTCAAATATTCGTTACAATGCTTTTGGTTTGCAACGTAGTTCAGTCCAAATATGTGTCAATGATAATAATTCAAGAGTTCAGTAAGCATTGAAACAGCTTATTATTAATCTATGTAAAGTCTTAACGTCAAGCAGCATGAGCATAATCAAAACACTTTCGTTCGTTGCGCAAGCGCACGGTCAAGAGGTGAATATTTTCCAATGATTTTCAAATTGAAATATCACGATATTTAATGGCAAGGTGTTGAAACATGATTACGTGTTAACAAATACTTGATTCAAGTAGAATAAGTGGGGTTTCGGAATAGACGAGTAAGAGGAAAATGTAAAAATTTATTACTTTTGTGGTAGGTAGCGTATGTAGGTATCTAGGTAGTTAGTTTGCTACCAATGCCTATATATCCTGAATTCTGTCACCAGTTACACCGACACCAGCAGGTACATCTACTTCGGCTCTAGTTTGGTAGTTGGAGGAGCGTGGTGAGAGCAATGTGTTCTGTTCACAGACTAGTGTTCTATTATGGAAAGACTGGTACCCATCACCAATACGAGTCTGTTAAAAGCTGTATTAATCCTGCTTCCCTTCTTATTACTTGTTATAAACTAGCGACCATACTACTATAACTCGTCTCTTCATCGCACGGTGCCTACATCCTTACATCAACCTTCCGTCAAAAGTTTTTTTTATTTTATTTATTTAATAAGGCTTCACATTTACAGCTACATTCATAAATACTCTGTTTTCATTTAGTTATCTAACTAATGGTGATAACAGCATCAAAATCCGTGGCGTGGTTTTGGAGGAGTTAGCGAATATACAGATAGAGAGACATACGGACGCGGTAAGCTACTTTTATTTATATACCTACTATGTAAGAAATAAATG